>OU342946.1:2277500-12277500 GCA_910592295.1 Andrena haemorrhoa
TTGGATGTTTTTCAATTCTCTGGGCTGTGTACACTTGCAGGTTGGTCTAGAGCCAAGAATCTCTACGCGTACCCGCAGGGTTGCTCGATATCTCCTCCCAAGAGTTTTTGCAGGCATATTAATTCGGGCCGTTTTGCGTGTACACTCGTCCCTCCATTTACCCTGGGCGGGTATTTGTTTCAGGGTTTTTTTTACACGTTTGAGGATCGCGTAAACGGTGTCTGCCAGTTTAAAAATAAGAGCTCGTGTATGTTATGAAATTTTATTTAAATTTAAAGGGTAAGCATAGTAAAAAGGGCCTCCAAAGGAAATTGAACTTGGTGTATAGCAATGGATAGTAGAATGGGTTAGGTTTGGGTTAGGTCAATTTTTTTTAAATTGAATATTTTCCCCAAATTTTCAATTTTTTACCTCGATGCGCGATGGCCAAATATCTTTTGAATTTAAAATTTTTTTTGCGTTGAATTTATACTTGCCTAAGGCAATTTTTGCGCCCTATTACATTTCGAGTTTAAAAAAAAATCATTTTTTTTATAAGTCTCTATTCAATAGAACAAAAGTAACGAAGTTTAAACTGCAAATTACGTTTTACCCTAGCTGAAGGAGTATCTTGTCAGAAATTATCTTCTTTGGGGAACTTATTTATTGCTATACGCCAAGTTCAATTTCGCTTGGGGGTACTTTTCTCTATGCTTACCCAGCTAGACCCTTTATTTTTCTAAACATTTTGTGCAAATATGTGCAATAAATATTTTTAAAATAGTACTGTACCTTTCCAAGTTACTATCAGTTTTCATCTTTTAGCACGATTTCTTTTCAAAATTGCGGCTTGAGGGTTTGAATAAAAAGATGTATTTCCTGACCCCGCAAAACTGAAACCGGTTATACAAAGTCCCACGTTAAACAAATTATTTACCTCTGAAAAAAATCGCATATGAAAAGTATCTACTGCGTGAATCGGGGAAAGAGTGTACACATAACGTGCAGGTATGTATGTTCAAGCGTTACTGTTGTTGCAGACGCTTGATATGCTACTCACTTTACTATGCAAGTAAGCGATAGAAAAGCCCCAGAAATGCTCCGCATAGAAAACTTAAGAACCCACCTGCATCCTATCTAAGAATCTATTAAGAGTCAACAGTAGGAACAACCAAGACGAATCCTACATTTTATTTCCACCTGTGGACTGTTTTACCGAATAAAACATGCCCACAGCTACCTTCGTACGTTTCGTTCCCAGTACTCGTGGCCCCGTTTTCCGAGGAAGAGAGACCAGCCGTGCGCTCGTGGAGCAAAAATCCCACAAACGTTCCTGGCCTTGATATTCGTATCTGCGACATATATCGGTCTAGCAATGCCACGGTTTAATAGAATTCCTTAAGTTCTAAATTTGCACGGATGGTGATGATCGATGCCCAGGGTTTATCGAACATGCCGGTTAAAAATACTCCATTCTCCCCTCACACGTTACGCATATTTGACATCATTCACCAACATCATAACCGATATAACATCGACGCCGTAATTGATCGAAAGAACCAAACGTAAGGAACGACTCAGTAACTAGGACCCCTAGCGACCACTGCGTAGACGTCAAGTGGACAGTGTACCTTTATGTGTTCTAACCCCCTCACAGTAGCTCAAAGTGACTTACTCAACGACCAGCAATGTTAACGGCAAACTTCTCCGCCGATTGTCACGTCGCAGTCAGTTTTCCATATTTCCATACCATCGAACCTACGCAAAAGTATCTGGCGCACAATTGCTCTACCATGATCGTTTCAAAGTTTCCGTGAGATGCGGACGCTTGAAGTCTGCCGTCGAATTGACTGCGATACGTGACACGTCGGTCGAAACTGGATCTACACATAGACCCTCTCCACCCGTTGCCACCCCCTGCATCTAGGTTCACATTATTTTGGTATGACAACTAACAGCTCTGGTTCTCCTCCCTTCGGGCAGTGGCCACATTCCGGAAAGGCGTGCGAGCTGTGCAAATGGTTGGAAGAGCAAGTATGTATCCCCCGCGCGTAGAATTGTATTCCACGTGTCATTTCTTTATTTCTTTCTTTTTTTTTGTATTACTTTAACCCCCGCCCCAAGATATGAAAACTAGCCGAGATCCGAATGCAATGTAAAGAAGTTCATTGATCCTTCTGTGGGACCTTTAATTCGATGCGCGCATCTTCAGGATTTGTTCAAGTTTTGCAATTCTAAATTTCAGAAAGTAACTGGTGAAAAGTTCTGTGAATTGTGACGTTTGTTTTAGTGGTGATTCGATTTAAAGGTCAGGTACAGAAGGATCCACCTTTCATCCTTCATTGGAGGCACATTAATCATTTACCTTTTAGAATGCAAAAATGATTCTGGCGAGTTGAAACATTAAAAGGACGTAAATTGTTATTTCATTAATTATTGGTGTTATATTATGCTTTGAAGAATGAATTAGATGAAGGAAAGGTAAAAAATACATAATGCTTCACGTCCTTAAGGCCTAATCGAATTGGGGCATTCTATTTAACGAGATGTCTAACGGAAGACGAGTATTATACTTTGCGGAGAATAGCACAACGTTTAAATCGATCATTTCTTTTAGCTATTTGCAAGCATTTACCGAATCTCGTATTGGAAGTTAGAGCACATAGACATGCTCGTTGTGCTAGTCTATTTGTAATTCCACTCGAACAGATAACAATTGATTTCAACGTAGACTACTGTTAGTGTTTTGGGATCCTATTGATGTGATGTTTTTTCATTTCTTTTTTCCAGTTTTTTTTCTGCAACCGAAATTACATATTTCTATCTATGTCGTCTTGATTGTAGTTATCTGGAGGTTTGTAAATGTATTTCGATGGTTATTGTTGTGAGCGAATCATTGAGACTAATCGGCTCAAACTCGCCGCGATGTGGTTGCCTTGAGTCTTGAACTACTTTTGAATTTGATCTTGCATCGATGTTCGATATCTAATAATTCGACGTGTTCTTTTTTACAGTATCTTATAGCTAGTCTTTTATTACGTGGTTTTTTACTCGCCTTGTGGCCGAATCAACGACTATGTCAGAGAAGTTGCTCCACGATAAAACTCGATATCTGCTTCGGTTCCTTAGATGTTCTCAACGTCATTGCAAAGCGTGTAGACAGTTCGTACTTGTTACACTAAGTGTGCAGTACTTGTGTGCTTCGAGCTATTACAGAATATTTTTTGAGGGAGGACTATTTCCGCAATCTCTATAAATTGGAGAGTCACGAGATTTTTAAAATATCTCACATAAATTGGAGGAAGAAGCAACTTGATACTTCGCCGTTTGGTGGCTGAAGAAGTAGCTGATTGAGACGTGTGAAGCATATACCAAATTATTTGAAAGCAGTTACACCCTAACCCATACAGCACACTCTGTTGCAGAGAGGTTCCAGCAACATTGCTGGAATGTTGCGGGAATCTTCCTATGTCCGCCCCTGTGAAACATTGCACGGCAACGCACATGGAACCTTCCTGCAACCTTCATGCAACGGAGTGCGCTGTAAGGGAAGTCGTGATTCTTTCTTTAAAATATAGGTTACATTGAAATATTAATTTGACCAGGAAGTTTTCTCGTTTCTTCTCAATATGGCAAGTACGATTCCAAAATCCAGTAAAATATATCAAAAGTTTGTTTCTTCTACATATAATAACATCATTATAATATTAATACGAATAACTTTAGAAATCTCAACTATATCATTATCATATCCAAAAACTATAATGCTAGAATTCTTTATTTCATTATTTAATTTATTAGAAGAACAATTCTGTTCCTAGGAATAATATTTTCACCTGCAAATATGAATATATTTATTCTAAACATGTCTTTAAATTGCCCTCAGAAATACGAAAAAACTTTTTAGCCAACCCAATATTTATTTCCCAAAATTGTTACTTATTTCTTCTGAGAGGAAGAAATCCAAAATTCCACCTCAATATTCTCGTCACATGCACAAGATTCATTTCATAACTGTCTCCTTAGCTCCCAACAATTTGTGATAACAGAACTAAGAAGAATAGCTCGACCACACTTCAGCAAGTATTCTGTAATTCCTAGAAGGCATTGGGTCCACCCGAATCGCCACCATTTCAATAGCTAGAAGCCAATGTTCACGTTGCCGCGTAGATAGTGAATCATGTGAGCGATGTGCGCGCAAAATAGAGAGAAAAATAATCTACAGTTTCACTCGCATCGCTCATCGGAGCCTCACACAATTATTCACAATTCTCTCACCTGTTATTCACCACATACATACATGTCTATCTATACATCGCCAGTTGCAGGCATCTATGGCACACATGCATATCTAAACCCACCGATTCACCACGCACACTATACACATTATATACACCGAACGCCAAGAGGAGAAACCCTTTAACTAACTTTCTATGTGTCTATCTGTTCGAACTTTCTTCTCTTCATCCTCTACTACCACGTAGGTGAAGACTTCTCGTATCCAAGTAAGTCTAACATGGAGCGGGTGTATAACAATGACAAGCAAATATGTGTGTACATTGTCTACGTGTATATATGTTTATCGTTGTTATACGAACTTATTATTATACTATAATATTACACTGCCACGAGATTCGAGATAATAAGAAGACGCATACATGTAATAGATCACAAGTAGGTTGTACGTGGCCATCATCAATTACAGAGCAGCGCTGCATTATGTATTTTGATCGACACTGCTGAAACGAGAGTTCCACTTTTTTTGCACATCTGTTTTCATTTATGTTCCGTCTACTTTTTCTGCTCGCGTGTCAGTAACGGATGGCCGTTCAAGGGAGAATACCCAGTCCGAGGGGGTCGAGGGATTAATGAAACGTCGATGACGTGCTAAGGCCGCCTTGATGACTAATGCTCCTGTCCATTCTGCTGTCCAAATTTTTTTTGCTAAACCGTAACATTGACGCTCGGAATATGAGCTACATTTTACTGTGTTTTATTGTTCCATAAGAATTGGGAGTACGAATGGTTTTTTGTGGATAGGATTAGTTTTTTAATAATCATACATTTGGTTGAGCAAGTGTTAACGATTGGATAGTAAAAGTAGAGGTGTATGATGTAGTTTTAATTGTGCGGGAGAAAGAATGATAACGCTGGTGTATATTTAAGTATTACAATGAATATGCATTTTCACAAATAATTTAAGAGTAATTAGAAATAATTAGATGTTGCCATAACATCGTAGTAGCAATTTATTTTATTTCCACAATTTATGTAGGTACATTGGGCTGGCCCTTCTTTATACGTCTTCAAAGAGTGACCCAATAAATAGCCTCTTTTTGGTCCCACGATTTTGGAACTGAACTTTATGCGAAACGATAGGGTAAAGGACCCAATTACTTACACCTGACCCATTACTGTCACCTTAAGCTATTTTACTTAAAATAACGAATAAATAAACTATAGTATATAATCTATATTCTATAGTATAGATTATAGGTTGAATTACATAATTCTTTTTTTGTATGACTTGACAACGTTTATTTGTTCGTTATTTTAAGTAAAATAGCTTAAGGTGGCAGTAATTGGTTAGGTGTCAGTAATTGGGTCCTTTACCCTACCTTATGATGAGACATCAATCACACGAATTTTTCAAGTTGAGGTGACAATTAGTTTCTGAGATATGGGTGGTGAAAGAAGTGAAAATTACGATGTGACAAAAACATAGATGAAATCATTCCACGCAACTAAACGTTGTTTTCGGGAAACTGACGCTTTTGTTCAGTGAGGTGAATGAGTTAAACAGCCATTAGGTACTATTACAGTTAGAAATGTGGAGATTAGCTTGACAATTCGTTCCGTGCAAGCAACGAACGCGTAAAAAAGGCTTGTAACGTTTCATATTGTATTTCCATTACTAAGCAGATTCTCTAATATAAGTACTGGTAGACTTTAAGTCCAGAAGCACATTAAAATAAACTTATTTTGGTATAAAATTTAAAATTGTTTTCCTTAAATCTCTGCTTTATTCAATTCCACAAGCTTGGCCTTAGAATACTAATCTTGCGAAGTAGATTTCAAAATAATTAGACGATCTGAACATTATAAGTGGTATAGAAATTTTTTTTATACAATAAACAATATGCATACATTTTTAAAACTATTTGATTTTCATTCGTTACAATTAATATTATAATTAACAGTCAAGCAATTAACAACAATAATGAACTGGTCCATAATATGGGAACACCACGGTAATGGTTCCAAACGTAAAGGTATCTTTGGAAATTTATTAAAAGCAAACTGCGGAATGAATCTTTTTTAAATCTTCAGTTCACTTACTATATAATTTGATGGAAAAAATCTGTTGCTTTCATCTTCTTAGAGCGAAGTTGCGGAACAAGATAGCGCCTTAATTTTTGAGACATTCTGAACAGATGCTCGAGAGGTTCCATAGTTTCTTGAACCTCTGGATTGGGTATCTTCCCTTATTAACATGCCAACGGTGTATTATACTCTTGCATGCCCTATGGTATTAAGCATCGTGGAATCTAATGCGAAAGTTGACCACGTACTAGAAAGCTAACTACAATAGACCAGTCACACGTACTTGCGTGCAAGATGACCGACACACACGCTAAGTTCGTTCTAGTGTTACGCCACGAGCCTACCCAATGCCGATGGCAACCGAGAATAATAGCTAACGAGGCAACGAGCTGCATTCCGGTTGCAAAGGACTTTGCGAACCAGGATATTTCGTGCTAACCCCTCGAACATTTCCACCCCCTGTAATTCTGCTTTAAGACGGTAGAGTTTTACCATCTCTCGTGCACTCTTTCAAGTTCCCCCGCACAGATTCACACTCGTCAAAATGCGCACTGGCAATGTCGAGTAAATATCCACATCGTAAGAAATTATCGTCGCATGCTTTTGAACAGAATTCAGTAGCACCTGGCAGAGGCAAAGATATCACTGGCAACATAGGAAGTTTCCTATTTCACCTTGGCTTTCTTACTCTTCGTTTCCACCTGGAATGCTAGAGGATCTGACGTTTCCAAAGGATCTTTGCCTCTGCGATTTTCAGCATGAATTAAGTATCGCCTGCGTACCTAGTTGAACATTGTATAACGAGTTTGTGTACGTTAATTCTATGTTTGTACAACGCGGAGGAGGTTCACTTTTGCTTCTTTAACTCCTGACTCGTCCGCGTTGCCACGAGCAGCATTGGAATTCGTAGATTCCAAAGTAACACGTATATATGAATACGCAGCAGTGTTTAAATAGTAGTTTAGTAGATTACCAACCGTTCCAGTGTGAAGCTTTTGTTTAGTCGGACTAAGAGCAGCCCTATGGTGGCGGATTAATGAATATTGATTTTTTGGGGCAGAGATATTTTTATTATCGAAGTGGGGTTTGGTGACTTAGAATGAAGGTTGGGGTTTTGATTAAATTTTAGAGCTGTGGATTAGGAAGTCATGATTGTTCAATGCTGGAACGGAGCCTCGCTTATTTAGTTAGCTCAAATGGAAACATAGAAATGGCCAGTGATAGTGATTAGCAACTAGGCCTTAGGTAATTAGTTAGGGTAGCTAACATGTGTAGTGGTTTGTTACAGACGACCACCATCCTCCCCCTACATTCACTCCGCCAGAACTGCCCAAGATGGTTCACGTAAGAGGTACAGTTACACCTCAATAAAGACCATGCTACGATCTCGCAAGCTGCCCTTCCTTGTTTCGATGAATCACACGATATACTGGTACACTGTAACCAATCGCTTTCGAAGAGTCTCACGGACAAACGAATTCGAATAGTTGCTTCACCAAAGAGAAACGCTTTTTTTTTCTCTCTCTCTCTCTCTCTCTGCATCATGACTAATAAGCTTCACTGATCGATCCTGAATTTTTCCAGAGATTCAACACGAAGACACTTTGACTTACTTTTTAACAGTGTTGGGTTTGAGCGCGGTTTGAGGAGATTCTTGAACTAAAAGTGATGCACGATTTTTTAGAAATTTGTTGACAACTGGGCGACGTAATGTGATTTTAGAAATATTGGGTTTCAAGAGTCAAAAGGAGATTTCGTAACACGTTTCGTAGTCACTTCTCGTTTAGAAAAATTACCGACCATGTTTTCATATTCTAGTAGAAAGTAGGGTTTGTCGATTTGTAAAAACCGGTTTTTATTTATAAATTTGTAAAATTCGAAAACCGGTTTTTAAATTTAAATTTTTTGTTTTAATTTTTAAATTTAAAAGTAATTCCATAATTACTAAAGTGATCAAATTCAAGTAGTTTTAACTAGAAAATTCACTGAATTCAGTAGTATTACCTTAAATACTCTCGTACGAACACTAGTTTCTCGAATGATCTTGAATACCACTTAAAACGACTATTAAATTAGCCAAAATCCAGCACTGTTTCACGTTTCATGTGTACCGGAAGTCGCGTTTCTCTATTCTTACACCGATTTTGGAGAAAGTAGAAAAGAAGCTCAATATAAAAAAAGCGATAAAAGGATTATTTTTTCAAAACTAACAGTTGTATCACGATTTTGTCGTTTACT
Organism: Andrena haemorrhoa; assembly: GCA_910592295.1. Lineage (NCBI taxonomy): Eukaryota > Metazoa > Arthropoda > Insecta > Hymenoptera > Andrenidae > Andrena > Andrena haemorrhoa. Next base: position 2,286,042 of record OU342946.1, read on the forward strand.
ACTTTCTCCGGCCTCAATTAGTGCATGCAGCTATTGTAGATACATTCAGTGTTCACGGGAAATACCCTACCGGAGTCCGGACTCCCATCGTAGAGAGGGGGAACGCATGCGCGCGATGACGCGGTGACGTCAAGCCAATCAACGCTAAGGTGGGCATCGACGCTGGTTGGCTCCGGCCTCACATGCCTTGACGAGCTTGGCTTGACGGTGGCGCCGTTTCGTTTCCCACCTTGGCGTTGATTGGCTTGACGTCACCGCGTCATCGCGCGCATGCGTCCCCTCTCCCTATGATGGAAGTCCGGACACCGGTAGGGTATTTCCCGTGAATACTGAATACATTACAGTTTATATTTTCAGTTAACAGTTCCATTAATTTACACTAATGTAGTAAAGTTGACGTTTTCCCAAATTCTTTTTAATTCACATCGTAACCCACAGACTTTAATTTCCAATTTTATAGAATCATTAGAGGATGCACTGTTTTCCTTTCTGTTTCTCAGTCATCTTGATTTTTCTTGTAAAATTCATTAGACTTGATTAACTACACAAGTGCTTAGAGAACTTGCAATTATAGTCTCATCACAAACTTTCATAACATTCACATCACGTTTAGTGCTAGTTATGTTTTGTTGTAGATTTAATACCATCATCGTCGTCATAGTTTCAGAAAAGCATCGATTTATAATAGACAAATCACAGTGATTAATTTGTTTAACATTCTTCTCACCGTAGAGAACAAAATTGTGGTATCTCTTAGATCAGAGACTATATAAGTCACGTGAAAACAACAGTAACTTGAACGAATAATTATGTTTCTCGTGGAGATTGATCCTCGCGATTGGTAATATCATTGCAGAGGAGGAAATCCGAGTAAATTGAAACGTTCGATTATTTATCCGTGTCGGTTGAACCTTTCCACACTATTGATATATGAAATATATTTGCTGTGGTGTTCGTCTGCGTAAGTAGTAAATCAGGAATTTACAGATTTCAGTGTTTCTCACTAGTATTGTTATACGACAAAGGTTTATACATTGAAGAGTAATAAAAGTGTATGTAAGAATCGAATTACTCAGTTGGACCATACTGCAGTCGTATATATATATATAGATTATGATATGTATTATCTGAACTTCGTTCGACTTAAAATCAGTATAATTATTGTGATAGATAGTTTGAGAGATGCTGTTTGAATTCAAATGTTTTGGGCGATTCAGTCCTTTCTGTGAATTTTCTATGTCCTGAGTAGATACATTCTTGGTTTAGGATGTTTAGAGCAGAGTTGGGCAAAGTGTAATCTAATTACAAATCACGATTAAACTGTAATTGTATAATTGATTGCACATTTTTTTCTGTAATCGTTTATTTAGATAGTTGACTAAACCAAATGGTCAGTTACCTAAATTAACAATTACAGAAAATAATGTGTAATCAATTACACAATTATTACAGTTTAATCGTAATTTGTAATTAGATTACATTTTGCCCAACTCTGGTTTAGAGTACTTCCTTTCAGTATAATATTTATTCTTTGATATATATGTAACTCGTACATGTTTTGAATATATCTATTGAAAGTTTATTGTTACATATGTACGTTCTATTTATGTCAGTCTATTGTCGAACGTAAAACAATGAATTTATAGTTGTAGAGAGCACGGTAGATTGGTCTCACATTTGGTATTACAATTTCTTTCTATGGTAACGCTAGACAGAGCACATTTCCATACTCTATTTCATTTTCTCGATCTGCTGCGTGCAAGATGGTGTTCCATCTGATTACCATGACAGGTGCTTAATTGCTTTTTTATTGCCGATCGCAGAGGGCCCGTGTCCTAATGGCCAGAAATTGCAGTGGTCGTGAATATTATGTCGGTCTCATTAATAAGTCGAATTTGTTCCTCTACAGTCTGTCACCTGATACTTTATCGAAGACCTTCTTCAATTTTAAAATTCGAGTTTATTCAAATCTGTTCAAATGAACGTCCATTGATGCTCATGAACTTTTACAATATTATACAGAGCCGGATTTACCTTTCAGGGGCCCTAGGCTGAATATTTGGTGGGCCTTCGATTAAATGTAAAAAATAAAATTAGGGCCCTTTAGGGCCTAAGGGCTCACTACTAGAGTTTTCCCTATCCGTGGCATGCCCGCCGCTTCGTTGGCTCCGAGCAACCGAGGATGCTGAGGAAATACACTACCAGCGGTAGCTATTTTGGAGTGGGGACAGCTACCCACGTCCACGCATGCGCGCGATGACGTCGCGACCGTTGAGCCAATCAACGCCAAGATTAAAATCGCTGGAAAATTCGCCGACGCCAGCGCCAAGTCAAGCCAACTAGTCAACCAGCATCGCCGGGGAATCGGTTGTCGACGCTGGTTAGTTGCGGCCTCACTTGGCTTAACTTGGCGCTGGCGTCGGCGAATTTTCATCTTGGCGTTGATTGGCTCAACGGTCGTGACGTCATCGCGCGCATGCGTGGACGTGGGTAGCTGTCCCCACTCAAAAATAGCTACCGCTGGTAGCGAATTTCCTCACCACCCTGTTCGCTGCCTTAAAGCCTCTGACATCCCTTGGCGAACACCCTGTACGTATAACGTCGAATATTGTAATCAGGTACTCGCTGTGTGACGAGCAATGTTCGATGTGATATTGAAAACGACATGGTTCGCCAGTCACCTGCAATTCTGGCCATTGAAAGTTGACGAGGGTGGCACGTGCAAAAGGATGAAATATGCGTGCCTGTAAGCATGGGGTTGTAGGTAGACTCTTGCCGATAAGAAGTACAGTTGCGTTACAACGGGAGGGGGGAAATAGGTCACGATCAGTGTGATACTCTGTAACTGTCTTAATCATTGTTGCTTTGTCTATTAGCCACGCCGAACGAGAAGCCCAGCTACGAATTAATGTTGACGTATTAATTATAGGTGAGGTCAGTCGCGATCGAGACGACCCGAACGGTGAGTTTCGAACGAGCCCATTTCATTCCTCGTTGTTGCTCAATGGAGGTTGCCTAATGACCCATAACAAGATAGCACGTGGTATTTTAAGTTGAAATGATTTCTACGATTTTAACCACCAAACACTTGCGAAACTATTAGAACTCTGCACCGTTACGAATTTTCGGTTTATTTCGCTTTCACTCTACACGTATGTACATCAGCAACGCTTATATTCTTCCTGCAACTATACGCTGGCAACGAGTAACCGGAAGTCATGTATATTCTACAATTTATTCCCCCCCCGGGATGCAACTGCGTTCAGAGATTGACAAAACGATTGAAGTCTCGAAAGTACTCGTGATTGGTAATCGTTTGGGATTGAATTCAGGTGATGCATGTCCCTCGTCGTTTTCACGTCCCAAGACATTACGAAACGCTGGGGGATTTAACTCAATGCAGTGTACAGTTTCGATGTTGATTACAGTATGATTTTCGGTGCGAGACATGTTTGTTTACGTTGTGAGTTGAGCTATTATTTCCCGGAGTGTGTTGATTTCAGGTTGGAGCATGATTCAAGCTTGATAACACTTATGTCGTCGATGTTCCGCGTTAATGACCCAGCGATTCCGCCTTGTGTTGCAGCGATGAGAAACCATCGGAACTCCGTTGGGATGACCATGATGAATTCGACGAAGCAGGTAAACAAGGTGAAGCCGAATGTGAACCGAGCGGCGAACGACAGTCTATCAAGCCCGAATCAGCCGTACAATCAGAGGTACCTAATCGATTTCAAATCACACGCATCTACTGTACGCAAGCTCGAGCGTGCGAATTTCACTACTGAGAATAAATTGTGCGGACAGTATCGCCGAACCGGCTTTGCTGGAGTTGTTGTTGCGTTTAGGTCCCGCCGCAGACCTAGAGGTGTGCTGCGTCTCACGTTTCACGAAACCGATTGTGCACTCAACCGTTAACAAGAAGCAATCACCAGACACATAATACACTAATTTAATTTACTCGAACGTTCTATTGTAAGCATACGCAGCTGCGCAATAACTGTCGAAGGACCCTTCATCTTTTCTCTCTGCAACCACACTTCTCTGTCGTATCTTACAACTGACTATCATATCTGTCTCTAATAGTTGCACGATTAGATCTACTCAAGCTGTTCCGTACACTACCATTCTTGCGTGACTTGCACAGAGTAGGGGTTATTCAAACTGCAGATGACTCGCCTCATCCTCAGTCTCAGTGTATCTGCTTCGTGTGCATTTAAGAATAATTCGGCACCTCGGTTTACGTTCCTCGTTATCATGGCAGATTAATCTTCTAGCGAAATCAAGCTGTTACGTACTTTGAATAACCTGGAGAAACTTTCAGACCATTCGTTTCTAATGATTTGTACCACGGAGTATACGTATAGTCACCTTTCTAACCAGGGAACCTATGATCGAACTACCTTTTGTATATTTGCGGAGTGCACTACGATGACTTGCACAGTATTCCTTGACCAATTTATGCATCTACTTTCGTTTGAGCAGCATGTCTTTTTCAAGTTACTGAGCAATACGTGTATAAGTGATACATAATTATATAGCCCCAAAGTCTAACGTAACGATTCTCGGTAGAGAACTTCCATGCGATCCAGAATCATTTTCATAAGGCGAGGAGTTGCTTGCAAGGGAACACTGCGAACCTGCACTCACCTATTGGAATGTAACTTTATGGGTTTATAGAGTGACTCCAGACAAGAACAACGGTATTCTTCATTCGTGCCCAGTTGCTCTTTAAGGCTGTGAAAACTAACCTCAAAGTTAAATAGGCACTCCTACTTTGTCACGTGTAACTCCTAAAGTACAAGAAATAGAAAAAATGTTTCGAACAAAAGTTTAATGGTGCCCTAAGCGCTGCAAACTTGCCTTAACCAAATTTTTGAATTTTTTTCGTTAGGTATTTATTTTTTTAATATCTTTTCAAAATTTAGTTAACGCAAGTTTGCGGCCCTTATTGTATCATTAAACTTTTGTTCGATTTTCTTTCTCTCTCGCTTGTACTTTAGGAGCTATACGCGAAAAAGTGGGAGTGCCTACCATTTGACTTTGAGGTTAGCTTTCACAGCCTTAAGGGGCACTTGGGTGGGAATGAAACATAACCTTGTTCTTGTCTTGAGTCACTATGAATCCATAAAGTTACATTCCAATCGGTGAGTAAGGATTTGTGGTGTTTCCTTCTTAGTTAATTCATTCCTATAAGGTCATTCTCACTTATCTTAGTATCATGTATGTACTATACTCGTTTCATCAAAATGATACTTAGCCCTTCATTTTATGTAATTTCGAATGTCTTCCATATTTAATTACAAATTTTTAGTCGACATTGAACATATTATTAGAATAATTGAATCGGTTATTTTAAAAACCTTTCACCTTTAAGCTGGAAGTTTCGAATAAAAAACACCACCAAAATCTTGGAAAAAGTAGTTTACTGCAGAGACAATACTCCTGAATTATTTTTCCAATTTTTTTCTTTGTTTTCTAATGGAAATTTGGTTACCTAATTTGCCAGAACAATGTAAAAGCTTTCAATTTAAAACATACATATATTTTTCATTGATTTTTACGGCAGAAATTGGAATAAATCAGTTTTATATCGATTTTCTCAATAAATTATGTATTCAGAAAGTATATCGTTTTGATCTTCAATAGAAATTCGTTTTTGTACAAATTAAGTAGCAATTGGTTTCATATATTGTTTCTAACTAAGATCATAGAATGAAGGGTTAAAATACATTCTAATTAAAAGCTTTCGATCATTTTGCGAAACCTTCTCAGACCTTCAGTTTATGTCTGTCCACAAAGTACCATCATTTATCATTGTAGGTGTAATCGCCTATCTTGTTTTATTTACAAGCCATTTGGTGTCAAATCGTGTCCACCTTTTTCAAAACTCGCATTATTTATTGACTAGTCTTTAGAGAGCAATTTATGCATTTCAATACACACACTCGAACAGTTTTTATAATATTAAACGTTAAAAGCTCAGAGAAATATCGAAATTAAATAAAAAAGCCCAAAAATTTTCAACCACTTTCAGAGAAATTGAAAAGTATTATACAAGATTATTAGAATGCTCATTAATTGTTTTAAGTACTTGAATTAGACTAACAATTAATAACAGTTTTGGTAAATAAAGTCACAAATAGTCACAACCACGTGTACACCATTTTACGCCTCACGTTTCTGCTAATAATGCACGTTTTTCGTAATATTTCATTAAACTTGCAAAATGTGAACGTTTCAAATAAATGTGACTTGCTTTTAAAAAGGCTATTAAAAATGCAAAAAGTTATATGTCGCTGTATCTTAAAAAACTGAATGATGTGGAATATCCTTTGATGATTGTGAGCTTGTCCATAATAGGTTTGAAGAAAATGCCTCATAACAATTTATCTGATCCGTCCTATAAAATGTCACATACCTAATCCTCTTGCGTATATTAATGTTAAATATACGTAATTCGAGATTTTGCTTACGGTAGAGTAACTATGAGAATATCAAACGAAGAAGACACTTTCTCATTAATGCCTCTTCTCGCCATCTAGTCAAGGAATCAGTACTCCCCGGTTTCATTTGTTGAAACAAAGTAGAAACATTGCATACATAATAATATAATTAAATTTAATCTCTAGTACCTGAAAACTGTTCAAATAAAGAACACCAAATTTTGTGCAAATTAAATTCCTGAAACTATTAATAAATACTGCGAGTTTCAAAAGGGGATACTCATTTTGATGCCAATAGATCTGTAATTTGAAGTAGCTTTCAACTGAATAAATAATAGTACTTTCATTTTATACATTGACAAAATTACGTGAACCACGTTAGTATCAGTGTTAGATTTGACACATCCTGTTCGCCATGACCATCATGTACTGGACCATGCCTCGTGAGTCATCAAAACAGGTTCCAAGCGAAGATGAATCCAACGTTACGAAAACCTTCTGATTCCAGATCGCAAGAGGAGTCCACATACCCTGGCTACCATCTCGCCTACGAAGTCAAAAAACTCATGTACGCTTCTTTTGTTAACACTGTCTTACGTTCTGCTGTGGTTGTATCGTGGCTACATATTTAGTCGTACACTTGACGCGATTAAGTACACTTGTGGAAGCTTGCTTGCTAATTGCACGTAACCAAACATTTTTTACAGGTTTTCGATTATTCTTTACGACAAAACGTCCATCAGTTTCCATTCTATGTATTATAGTTCTATATTTCTTGTTCTCTTCTTTATACAGGAAGCACCAAAGGTAAAATACATGTAAAGTAACATCGAAAGTAGTTTCAATGTTAAGTTTGACATACAAGGAAAATTATTACAAGCATTCATTTATTTAGTATTTATGATTTAACCAGTTATTATTTTCTCCATTTATTTATTACGCCTTCGTATTTGTTATCTCTGTATTTATAGAATTTTATATTTTTTGGAAGGAAATTATGATTTCGATGTTTAGATTTTTTCTAATTATTGATTTTTCCTAAAATGTATGTGCAAATAATGTTACAAAGAAACATGTACAACTTAATATAGTCGTGCGTATCGAGAAAATATGGGTTACGATGAATTTTTACGTAATTAAAAACTTGACAGAAATATATGTCAAAGCAGGTGTATAAAGGATTTAAGATCGATAGGGAAGTTAATAGAGAAGTTTAATACTTTCACTTTTAGCAGTGAAATATGTGCATGACCTTATATAAATAATTGCGAATATTTTTAAGCATGATTAATAGAAACAAACGAAAATATTTTACAGGAATTATACATATAACAAGACATAAGTATACAAAATAGTAGCATAGACTTGTTAAATCTTCCATTGTTTTTGATTGCCTCTGCATGTGGTGTTACGCATAGTTACAATGTGACTACAAGAATTACAGCAAAATTTATAACTGTGCTTAATTTTGAGATGTATATGACTGACTTTAATGACGGCCAACATTTGAAACGACGTTTTGTTTAATTTTGTTTAAACGTTTTATGCGGGTATCCGAAAAATATATTTTTACCAATTACACTGTTCATTAATTTTAATATAATACATGAATACTATGATTTTGAGATTTATATTGTGGTAATAACATATTCTGGAAGTTAATTGTTACAAAATATGATTTTTAAAAACATTATGTACAGCTATTTCCAGCAACTGTGTAATACCACTTCAAATATTTTGACCTTAATACGACAGATTTCAATTTTTCGTGTGTACAATCTTTCATATTTAACATGTTGATTACCAGCAGTATGCCTTTAAGATAAAATAATGAAGAGTCTTAATTATACTATGATGAAAACAAGTGTATTACGATAAATAGTACTAAACTGTATATTAATGTATGATTTAAAAATAATTAGTAACATTTTTCCGGTGTCCAAAATATTTTTCAAAAGAACTATTGAAATATTTCAATTGAACTATTAAATGAACTACAAAACTATGCAAGCATCAGATTTTACTGCATGCACATATTAACTATGTATATTTTTTTTTATAAATTTACAGTCTCCTTCCAAAACCGTTAATATACTTTACTGTGCGATACAAAGTGTGCACCTAACGAAATTTGCATGTAATGCTTATTTTTAAAACATATACCTAGTGTACATGCAAAGTCAAAAAATTTCAATGAAGAATACACATGAACGTTACACACTGATAGCTAATGATTAAAAAATGTATATATGTATATAAATATTTTCATATATAATGTGTATACATAAAAAATAATATATTTCTGTTACTGTCGTTCAAACAGTGATTGGAAATAATTGTTATATAAACGATACTATATTTTCCAACATAGATTTGAACTATCTACCATTGTAACATTTCAATATCGCAATAGTTTGAAACAAAGGATAGTGTTCGTGATCCTTTTTCTCAAAAATACTTTACCAAAGAGTAATAGTAAATACATAGTATTTATTGGATATAAATATTACATACAACAATAACTATTTATTATCCGATGAGTATAATGATTAGATTATATAAATGGAATATAATATAAATGAATATAATATATTATGAGGAATTGTTAATTTTCTTAATGATCAGGAGTACTTATTAAATAAATACGTACGCCAGAGTGAAACAGAAGGTTACTGAAATTAACAGATATCAGGTGCAATATATTATACAAATATGGGCGGTATCATTGAGCTCGTGGAAAAGTTCTGTCAAGTTCTTTCAACATTCCTTACAACTTATCGCTAAAATTCTCGAATGAATGTACCTACATGGTTCATATTTAGTAATTTTGCAAACCACCCTTATGAATGATAAGTTATCATTTACCAGCATTTACAATATTTTTTCCAGAAACTTTATCCAAACTTTGGCAAATGTTGTTGCGCCATTTCCAATGTAATTTTCATACAATATATCACACCAGAAGCCTATTTTGACTTACATTTTGATTTAACAAAATTGCTAAAAAAATGTTTAGTATCTGGAGAAATTACATTTTAACATAATAAATCAGGGAAAACCTTGTCTCGGATGTTTCCCTGTCTATTATAATAACATCAAATATTGCATACTTAAAAGCGGCAGAACTTTCCCACTGATTTAACAAATTAATTTCTTAATTTTTTTTAAATATAAAATCTTTTACCGGGGTACTAACAATTCTAGGCATATTACTAATCAACTAAATATCTATCTTCAGTAAGTTTTCACTTACGAATTCTACAACTAGTATAGAAAAGGAGCATCATTAGAACTGATTAGTTCAATTTCGATTAGCAACAATACAATGTACATATTGGGAAACAATCGTTAGAATCATTGTATTTTGACACTCCATCAAATATACAGGTACATACACTCTTAAATCGCCCGAAAACTTCAAATTGGCCACGTTCAAAAATTGAAAACTTTCCGAAAAAAAGTTATATATTCCAAGGTTTATGGTTCGTAATAACGTAAGAATGGGGGTGAGAGGATTCAAAAACAATTCTAATGGGGATAAATTTTGAAAAGATTATTATTCTCTGTATTTTCATCTATTTTTCATTTATATTAGAAAAACAAAACCCTACTAATGAATCAGGTTATATAGGAGCAGGAGCTATACAGGAAATCCCCTTTATGAGCCCGACGAACGGGGCTGGCGATGGGCTCACGGTGGGTTACGGACATGATTCCGCGCGGCCAGTGGCTGTGACGACTCTTTCGTGTCCTCTTGCTCGTTGTCGGGTTCTCTCACTCTCGTCCGCAGGCTTCCAAGAAATGGTGGGGATAGTCGCCGCGCTGTCAACGGGAGGAAAAAACGGGCTCATAACGGGGATTTACTGTATGCGGCCCGCGAGCCGCCAGTAGAGTGTTGGAGTCAAACGAGTATGGTGGGGGTCGCTTTCCGACGGCTCAGCGGAGCAGGCAAGTCGGAGAGCGGCCGGAGGTCCCATCCCTGAGACTACTACGAGCGCGCAGTAGTAGTTACCGCGTTAGACACGGCGAGTAGTAGTTCAAATCCTTCGTGTCAGCCGCTTCTTAAGCGTATCTTAAACAATTTAATAACTCGAAAACGAAGCCAGAAGCGCAATTTCACCATTCTTGATTTTCACTTTATTTTGGCCCGTAGAATATTTTCTACACAGGATACAATGTTTCCAACGATGATTTCCCAGACTGTACGCAGTCTAAGAATAGTGCCCCGCGTACTTATACGCTCCAATATGCTTGGCGTTTGATTTCCGATCAAAGTAAATATACCAGTGTTTCAGTCTTCTATATCGTTTAAGATGCTATGCTAAAACTTTCAGGCCGACGAGCAGAGCTTCGGGTGGCACGAACGTGAACAACAACGGTGGTCTCCAAGTCGGGATAGCCGACGACCAGGCGAAAGACTTCGACTTCGAGAAGACCGAAATGAAGTACGACTCGACGGGCATGTTCCACTGGAGTCCATCCCGCAACCTCGAAGACTGCATACTGGATCGTAACCAGGCGGCCATGACCGTCCTCAACGGGCACGTTGTCGTCTGTCTATTCGCCGATCCTGACTCGCCCCTCATCGGACTGAGAAACCTTGTCATGCCATTACGAGCTTCCAATTTCCATTACCACGAGCTTAAACACGTAGTGATAGTTGGGTCTGTGGACTACATCCGCCGCGAGTGGAAAATGTTGCAGAATCTACCGAAGATATCGGTGCTGAATGTAAATATTCTTTCCTGATTTTTAAATTGTATCCTACCAACATTCGTTTCCTTCCAACTCATTCGCCAATTCAGATCTTCACATAGAATGCTATGTTCAATTTTATTGTTTCAATGTTTCCTCTACTTCCACTTGGACTTTGTCGCGTACTAGGTACGCGTTCGCACGCCAAATTAAATTGGCAGTTTATAGCCGTTCAAATATAATTGATTTCAATATGGTTGAGTACAATTCTGTCACGTGTTCTGGCGACTTTGTCAGTAACGAACAGTAACAATGCCTCGCGAGCCCGCCTATGTGTGCGGAGGGTGAGAAAAGGTTGCGGAGCATTGGTGTATTGAACCGCGTGCTGTGCCAATCCGTTCCGACAACACTGTACGTTAAATTGCATATTGTTCCTGCAGGGTTCACCACTAAGCAGAGCAGATTTGCGTGCCGTTAACGTTAATCTGTGCGATATGTGTTGCATCCTGTCGGCTAAAGTGCCTAGCAATGATGACCCCACCCTCGCCGACAAGGAGGCCATTCTCGCGTCCCTTAATATCAAGGCCATGACCTTTGACGACACGATTGGCGTGCTTAGCCAAGGTACGTATCGGCGTGATGGTCGGCGAATTTCATTTTTAATGTTTGCCGCAACTTTCCATGTTTCATTTGGTATACACAATTAAATGTTGAGTGGCCATTGCAGCAAATAATGAGCAAGGTAATTTGACCGCAGTTGGCAGCCCGATTGTTTTACAGCGACGAGGATCCGTTTATGGAGCAAACGTGCCAATGATAACAGGTATCCAGACTTTATCGTAATTTCTGCCGTTTGAGAACGACGATGTTGCTAATGTCCAATTGCCTTTTAGAACTCGTGAACGACAGCAACGTGCAGTTCCTTGACCAGGACGACGACGATGATCCGGATACGGAACTCTACCTCACCCAACCCTTCGCCTGCGGCACTGCCTTTGCCGTCAGCGTGTTAGACTCGTTAATGTCAACGGTTAGTGACGTTATAAATTAGCAAATGTAAAACAACTTGCAATAATCCGTTAGATTCTTAAAAATCGACCCACTATTGAAAAACTCAGACCGTTTTCCGTCTTAACCATTACAAAAGTTGTTTTTCTAATCAATATTATTGTCTGTCTAATAGCAACAAATAGTATCTTGTACATAATGTGCATTATCTCTTAATTTCAGACGTACTTTAACCAGAACGCGCTGACTTTGATCCGGTCGCTGATCACCGGTGGAGCAACGCCCGAGTTAGAATTAATTTTGGCTGAGGGAGCAGGTTTAAGAGGTGGTTACAGGTAAGTTACATTTGAGGTCGTCCTAAAAATGTGCTCATATATTAGGTGCATAGATATTTATTATAATAAAATTTAGAAGCGCATATGAATGCTTTATCTTTGGCCCCGAACAATTCTAGAACTTAGCCCCGAAAAAGTTCATGCCGGCCCTGAATTTAGAACATAACCGAAATTACTTATACACTGACCTAATAATATTGACCGTCATTTCATGTATTTCTGACAATTCTATTGTGATTTACAGTACGGCCGACAGCCTGGCCAACAGAGATCGATGTCGGGTTGGTCAAATCGCGTTGTATGACGGGCCGCTGGCCCAATATGGCGAAGGAGGCAAGTACGGTGACCTCTTTGTTGCAGCATTAAAGTCGTATGGAATGCTGTGCATTGGTCTGTACAGGTACAGGTACCGGACTTTTTTCCTTCTCTCGATGGTATTTATTGGATTATCTCTACATGAACATTATACACGTATCTTATCTCTAAAGAAAGAAAGATATTTCTCATCTGGCTGCCGCAATTGTTACACTGCCATTGATTATCTTTTACTATCCCATTCTCGTACTTTACTCTGTAACTTTTGATTTTTGCCGCATACTTTTGCATTTTGCGTTTTTGCATCATGAAAAAGAAACGACGATCGTAAGTTGCCTTCATCCAACAAATACCTATCATTTTTTATATCTGTCTCTTTGTGTCATCTGTTTGTTTAGTGCTTAGTTACAGTCACCAACGTTTAGTTTAGTTTACTTTTTATATCGTACATGGTGTATTATTTAGTCTAGGTCGTACGTTACGGACCGCCCCCGTTATTTCATGCGACTAATCGTTCGTTAAATCTTGTAGGTTTCGAGACACCAGCTCGTCCTGCGATGCCTCTTCTAAGCGATATGTCATCACGAACCCCCCGGATGATTTTACGTTGTTACCTACAGATCAGGTACTAAACAAAATTTTCCCTAAATCGACGAACTTGATTTACACGATGCACGTAGGTCTTGCGGGATAGATAGTACATATATACACTATATACTAAGCTAAGATGGCCAGTTCTTTATTGGGGTTTCCGGGGACAGGAGATATTCTTTTTAAAGACCACCTCTACCCTTCATAGACTCGGTTACACTGTTGCCAAATTAGTAGAATTTTCATGGCAAACTCGTAGCTTCAAGTCTATTACACCCTGACACAATCTAAAGAGACTTTTAAAAGAATCAACTGCTTCATTATACATGTTTCTTTAACATAGTGGTAACTTATTCACCATTTTTTTTCTATAATCCGCAGGTGTTCGTATTGATGCAGTTCGACCCAGGTCTCGAATACAAGCCAAGCAGAGGGGCCCGAGGAAAGGATGACGCCTCCTGACTGTTGTTGTGTAGCGCCCTCACCGATGGACCTTATTCCTACATATAATCGTGCAAAGGAAGCCATCATGCCCGCCCGTCATCCCAACGGATCCACCGAATCTTCGCTGGCTGGCATTTTGGTACGACGTCACAATGTCCTCAACGAATTATCGCGAGCCCCGTCCATAGAGCAAGTCATCAACACGTCCGTTTTAATCCGCTGGCCACATGTTCGCCAGCGGTTGCTTTCTCGATATTCGCAGCTGGATCGGTTTCCCCTTAATAGTGTCCGCAGATTTCTTCGTTCCTCGCCACTCATCGCTGCGCGGTTCATTTCTTCACATAGCAACCGAACATATTTACGTTGGGACGTGGTCGTAACAAATACATGATACATCATAGTCCCGTTGAACCGGCAGGAGAAAAGGGAGATGATAGAAGATCAGCAGAGGAGCTAAAGGTCCGCCGAGGGAAGTGGGAGAAAAGGCGAAGGGAAACGGGAAGCGGCATGATGAAACACGGTCCGAGGGTAGCTACACGTTACGCTCTCTAAATCTTCGTAAGATATAAAACGTATCGTCGCCGACGGTGGGCGATACACGAACTTGAACGGCTTACTGTGAAGTGTAAAACTGTGTGATCAAATTCCACTCCCCCATCCCTTCAAAACTACAATTACAGAGGAGAGGAGGAGATATTATACCTAAAACGGTGCGAAGCATTGCAGCTTAACCTTAAACGCTTGAGGACACCTACAATGGCTGATCGCGCTGAGGGATTGTAATCGCCTCTGCGACTATAACGTATACCATCGCTGTAGCTCATTCGCAAGCATGTAAATAGGTACAGAAGAGATGAATATATTGTCGTTCTGCAGTAAACTGTGCAAAGAAGAAGAGAACGAAGTAACCGAAGAAGAAGAAGGTGGAGGAGAAGGATAGAGGAAGAAACAGAAGAGATACGAAAATTGATTGAGATCAATTTCATCGAGACCTTTTGGTCCTTTCACATAAAAGCATCGTTCACTTCGCAGGGCACAGTCGCGTGTCCGTCTCTCACATCGTGATTTTCTACCTTGCCTTGCCTGCAACAGATAAACACGTATACATACATGTACATCTATATGTATACATGCAATATGCAAAGTGATCCCTCCATCTGCAACAGGCTGCAACTCTTAGCTACGAGACAGAAAATACTAAAAAAAAAAAGTAAATGGAAAACGTGTGATTTAGCAAAATGAATCTTATGGCTTCCATCGTTGAATTACACATTTTTAAGTACTGATTAGTACAACCTTTTCAAAATCCACCAGCATATTTAGTATTTATATTTCAAATCTGTTGTTTCAATAAGTGACAATTAACATCTTTTTTATATTTACACGTACATTAGACGAATGCAATGTTTAACGTACAGAGCTGTGCGCTGGTATTAAAGAATTTGTTCCCGCAAATTCCTACAATACTGGCGTATTTCTTTGTTTGCAGTGTTCTTCGGTAAATATAGCAGCATCATCGGAGCACAGACATAGGAACTTAATTTTACTAAATCACGCGACGAATTCCCCCGCTTTCCTTCTATCTTAGAAAAACAAGACTATCGTCTGTTTCAGCTGGAGGAATCACCTCGCGTACATAGTTTTAGGTTGGATCACTTGCAAACGATGTGCCGCGGCACAACGGAGCACATGTGAACGGGAGTGCGAGGCTACGTCTAACCTATACCCCGTGTGTCTTGTGTTGTGACTATGGACGACAAATCTCAATCAAACCCTTTGTACAGGTTCTATACGTGAACGTATATATATGCATTTATACAGACACATGTGTGAGTGTGTGTGTGTGTATCTATACACACATGTGCAGCATATACACATATGTATAAACACCATTTTCCACACGACTTTGAGTAAAGAATCGACTACACGTCAAGATATACATATACATATATATATACATTCTAGGTATATATGCACATATATGTGTATACATAGACACTCTCTCTTTTATATATTTTTGTGAAACTCACGTGTGTGTGTATATACAAACGTACATATATATGCATACATTCGTGTACGTATGCATACATGTGTATATATGTGTAGTGTCTATATATATATATATATATATATATATATATTTACAGGGATGAAAGAAAATATACTTAAGAGAAATACACAGATGCACCTATACCCGAACACACTCTCTCCCTCTCTCTCTCTCTCTCTCTCTCTCTCTCTCTCTCTCTCTCTCTCTCCCTCTCTCCCTCTCTCCCTCTCTCCCCCCCCCCCTCTCCCTCTATCTCTCTCTCCCGGCATTCGCACACCCCGAACATGTGCGTATATACGTGCTAGAAAAAAAATACATGAGTTCGAAACACGCACACGTAATCACACACGTATGAGAGTGCATACAAAGAGGCGTGCACGCGCGTGTATACTCATCCGCTCGAAGATGAAGATAAAGAGAAAAGGAACACAAACACGGTCACAACGATACGTATCTACGGAGAGACACACACGTTGTAAACGACTTACAAAAAGAAACCGACGAGAATGCGTGAAGACACGAAGAAGACGTGGGAGGGAACGGGCCGGAGGTAGATGGCGGTTCGGTTCTCTCGTGGCCGGACAGTAATGCGCAGGAACACTGTCGTAAAAGTGCATTGGCGTTAGGGACGGGGGTGTATAACGACGACCAGCACGGCACACATCGAAGAACGTCGACTCGCGGCCACGATCGTCGACGGCGATGGACTAGATTAAATCTAACGAGCGTGCGAAGCGAATTTTATCAGCGGACGAGGGATATACAAGTAGCTGTGGTAGACGCTGCCGTGTATCACGATTAAGAGTCGCCGCCGCCACCGCCATTGCTGCTGTTTTGCAATATCCGTGTGCACTATTCACTGCCACTGCAGTTCGTGTTATATCGTTGTATATAACTTTCTACGTAGGGCTCGATTAAAAAGGCGAGAAAGGGCTCTCTCGTCAGGTGCAAAGAGAATGCGCAGCGTCAGCCGCACAAAAGTGTCGTTAGTTACCGTTTCTGTTCTCCGACTCTAGCCTCATTCGTTTTATAGGATTGATCGTTTTGTGTATGTATATATAGAGAGAGAGTTAAAACAGAAATCGTTTGTTAACCGACCTTTCTTTGGCAGCGTAAGGTAAACGACGCGAGCGCTCCTTTCGTCGACTGGCGGACTCTGGGATGAAGGCGCCGATAGAAACGAAGGACTAATGTACTGGCACGCTTTCGACTGGGCTTCCCCGTTCTCTGCAGGTTGGAAGGAAGCTTTTGTAGGGATGGATGATGGTTGTGAGATATTCTCATTTTGGAGGGAAGCTCGGGAAGTGGCGATTGGGAAACGTAGGAGCGTTTCTCAAATATGTGTATTGATTGTTAGATCTTCTAAACGTTTGCGCTTGTAGTATTGCTGGATGTGTTCGAAATGAAAGCTACAGAAAATTACCATTGAAGAAGTTTGGTTACGTGCAGTGGCATATCAAAATTCATTTTGCTTGAGATGCATCAGTGAATTAGAAATATTTATTTGAAATGCTGCAATTCAAGTGATTCTTTTAAGTATTAACATAATCTGTATCTTTCAAATACATATTCGTCTAGCACTGCTACTCTCATCCCGTTCGAATTACCAAAGCTGAATGGCGCTAAGCCTGAAGGGTAACGCGGGAAGCTGAAAGCGTGTCACGAATGGATCCGCAAAATCAACAGTCGTTTCCGATGACAGAGCAGTCATTGACTGTTCACGCGTATGGTACTAGTCTGCGGATGTCAGACTCTTTTTCTCCTTTTTTTCTATTAGCCGACGTCTCTTCGTGTCGATCATCGAGAAATCCTGAAAGAACGTTCCCGTAGTACGTGTATATAACCGAGGGACTCGTTGACGTTCTACGCTGTCGCTAAAAATCGACAGCAGCAAATTAAGTCTCACGGGCAAAACCATATAGCTTGAAACCGAAAGTGAGTTCCCCTGTTTTCCGGAAACTCGATTTCTCGAAGACTGAGCGGTGGTGCCGCGGGGAAGAAGAGTCCTCAAGACGCGAAGAGAAAGGAGGAGCCGCGACTCGCGAGTCGCGCTTCATCGTCCTCGAATGATGTCTGTTTTGTATGGCTCGATTTTAAGTTTCGTAGGATTCTTCGGCAAGTATAGCGGCGTTTAGACTCGCGTGTACCACGATGAAGAACTCTCGGTGACCCTGCCTCGCCTTGCTGCGATTATATACGAAGCAAAAAAAAAATTCGTACGTTAGAGTTTGTGGAAGTCGTTCATTAAGTGACACAAAAAAAAATGAAGAAATTTGTCGGAGCCTTGTGTAGAGTTTTAGATGATCGATCGAGATTTGCGTCGCGTGGGACGAGCCAGGTGAATAGAATTTTACTTCGTGAAAGCGTGAATGTTACTAGGACTTCGATGTTTCTCCTGATTTCTCGATGTTGCCCTTTTCTTTTCCGTTTTTCCGTTTCTTAACTAATAGATGTGTTCGGTTGGACGATTTTACGTATGATGCGAGCGGAGAGAATCAACGATCGTTCTTCACACATGGTTTCTTTCACTATCTGGACGGGATACTCGTGCCTGGCTGCTCGCGAGATACAAATTATTCGTGCACTCTTTAATAATTAAATCATGCACCGATTCAATCGATATCATCACCCGTAATCGTATTTTCGTGCGGCGCACGAATTACACGTGCGCATTTTGTGTGTATGTGGAACGTGTGTATATAAACGAAGTATATATAATTAACGATAAAGAAACCCGAGAAAAAGATAAAAAAAAAGAAGAGAGAAAGAGGAGGATGATGAAATGACGAAGATGATGATGAAGAAGAAGAAGAAGAGGAGAACAAAACAAATCGAACAAAATACCAGGATGATTCGAAAAGGAAAATATATATATGGGAATTATAAAATGTATAAAGAGGAAATTAAGGCGCGCTGAGCGTACGCCACCTTCGATGCCTCATTGACCTCATCTAATGCTTTTTTATCTGTACATTTACAATTTGTGTACCAATGAGGAACGTTGTTTAATCATGTTGTTGATGTTATTGTTAAAGAATGAGATTCAATATTGTACATAACTATATATTCATTATAATTGATGATATAAATAATTATATACATAAAAGTAAAAATCTCGGAGTCCCCTTATGCCTCACATTTCAACGAGCGGATTCACGTCACTTTGTAATAAAATGGAAACAGGTACTTTACAAACATGGCTTGGAAAGGGTGAGACTGGCAGCCTGGGAATGTACAGTTTTACTATAAATAATTGAAAGTTTGTCACGCGAATGCTTTTCTTCCGCGATGGAACTTTGTTTGTCCCACGCTGGCAGGTTAATCCGTATGCTCATGATTTTAAATTCGCCAACATTGCTGATTGTGATTATTCATACTATCTCCTTACATCCCCAATTTTCTATCGTGCTGCGTCTAGTGTTACAGGTAGGTATGGGCAAACAATAATACAGTAAGCGTAATCTAGATTGAACGTATTTTATTAAGAATATAAAAGTAATGGTGCACTTAAACGTTAGTGTTATGATAATATTCCATGCTAATTATTCTTACAATATTGGTGAATGTAATCTACGTGAATCTTCTGAGCACGTTCCTTTGGTTCGTGCAACTTGGCCATCAGTACATACTTACTTCAGACTACGCGTCTGTTAAAACTCACACTATGGATTATCTTCGGAAACTATCACTGCCTTAACAAATAATATTCGTATTAAGATTCAATAACTTCTTTCACGACGAACATCAGACAGTCGTCATCAGACAGTCAGAGCATCATAGTTGAAAATCTGCAGGGTGGGCCAATAACAATTACCACCTCCAATATCTCCGGAACCATGGAAGTAAGAGAGGAGTATCGAACTGCAAAGAAATCGTTATGACCATACGATGGCCCGTTTCAAACCAAAGAACTTTTTCCTCTACGAAAAATAAAATGTTCTCTTACTTCTATGGTTCTGGAGATATCCAAGGTGGTCATACTTATTGGCCCACCCTGTGTAATGAAACGTTTCTTACTAAAAGAAAATGGCGCAAGCAAGTGCGTCATGTGTCATAAAATCCTTGGCTCGTTCGCTAGTAAGTAGTGTTCGTCTACTAATTTGCACGACACAGGCAACGTCACAGTACAAATGAAAAGTCTTGCAAACTCTGAAGCTACGAGAACACGAGAATCTCCACGATCTACTCCTATTGCATTTCCTAAACGCTGCGTGGCAACAGGGCGGCTCGCCTGCCTTACTGACTTCCAATGCAAATGATGTAAATCGATTAATTTTATTGACTTTGATCCTCGTGTGTACGAGGGACTACCTCTCGCTGTGCTCGTCGCTCACTTTCCAAGTCAGCGGCTGGGGTTGGTGCATCGTTCTCTGGTACCTACGGTGAAAAGAAGTCCTAGTTAGTGCCCGTTGTGTAGATTCCATCCGACCCAGCCGGTTTCGTTAGCCAGCCACGTGATCGTATAGTTCTAAAAGCGCGTCCATCATCCTGGCGCGGTACTGGGGCACATCCTTCAGCTGCTCGCAAATAAGTGGCGTTCTATCCACGTAGAGGACGCTCTCCAGAAGATCTGGCTCCTCAGAGAAGTACTTGCTAGCCGCGCTGGGTTCTAACAGCATGATCGGTATGTTTAGTACGCCGTGTGTAATACACATGACTCGTAAGTCTTCGATAGATTCGATGAATTCGTCCCAGGGGAACACCCTGGTGATGTCTAAGTTGGATTCCCGCAGAGCCTCCGCCATGGACTCGTGATAAACTCTGAACAGCTCCTCGCTATGCTCCTCGCGCAGCTTTCGCGTGGTTGTGAATTGAAGGAAGCAAAGAATGTCGTGAGCAGGTGGGTTGTATCTGAAATGAGAAGGATTGCGACTGTAGCTTGGTGCACTGATAGATTGAGGAGCTGAAGTGGTAAACGATGTAAGTGGCAAAAAAATGAAAAATCATTTTTTTAGTGGGGAAAGAATGGAATTCTATGCGGAATACGGTGGCAAAAATTATATGTGCTAGAATAATTTATTTTAAGGGGGTACTCGAGTGTAGGTAACTGCCCCTTTTTTCTACGCCATCTTCGGGAATTTATTTAACAAAAGCTATAAGTTTATTCTATCTGGCACTTGGCCTGCATATTAAGGTGGGATTGAAGTAATATTCAGAATTTTTTATGTAGTTTATGGCACATATGCATAGATATAGTCGGTAGCAAAAACTTCTTCCAAAAAATTATTTTCCGACGGGCGTTGGTGTGGGAACTAGGGTGGGCCGAAAAAATCAAATTTTCGAAACTCGAAACAGCCTAGTGTGGAAAATTTGCGTCTGGGGAACACAAATGGAGGGAAAATTTTTTTTATTTTACCACTTCTGCTGATGGTTTCCGAAGGAAAAATATCTGCTGCATCACATGGAGTAGTTAGATTTTCTCCTAAACTTGATACAACAAAATTTACAATAATTCCCCACATTACTATTAAAGCGCAACCCTGCACAGGAATCACATAAACTTGATTTGATCAAATTACACTCTAAAATTCAAAATTGATTCAACTACTAAAATTCTATGCAAATTAAATTTAAAAAGGAAGGAAGCTATGCAAGCAACTGCACGTCCATTCTTACCTGACCAATTGGAAATCGATGAGGCAGCACTCCACAGGCTTCTCGTCGCTGTCGTACTTAAACAAAATGTTGTTTGCCCACAAGTCCCCGTGGCAAAGCACGTTCTTGTGTTTTACAGACGGGGACAGTTTACCCGCGTGATCGGCAGACAAATCGATGACTTTCGCTCGGAACTTCTTCCGCTGATCCTCGTTCAACTGAGGCATCAGGTCTATCATGGAAACGATGCCCTTCACAGCGGCGTCGAACATTGCCGTGGCGCGACCTTCCTTAAGCGGCCAAAGAGTCTCCTGCATGCAGTGAGAGAACTCGTCGTGCAGGTTCTTCTGGCACAGTTCCTCGAAAATCAGGGACTTGGCGTGAAACCTCGCCAGCGTTTTCATCAGGACCTTGCAATGCTCCAGATCGAACGGCTTCAGCTTGTTCGTCATCTCGTAGCCGCTATGAGCCATGTCTTCCAAAACAATCACATCGTCCTCCAGTCCAAGGAAGCACTCTGGTATACACCTTTTGTCCACACCGTCCAGCACTTCTGGGAAGACTGTAGTATAAAGCGCAACCTCCTTCTTGAAACTACCATACTGCTGGATAAAATCGTATTGCGGACTGCTCATCGGCGGCGGTATCTTCGTGAAGAAATTGATGCTCCTCGTTTCCAGAGGCGACTGGGGGCAAGCCACGGTCGCCTTCAGGGTAAAATATTGCCCCATGAAGCCGTTCACCTCGGCTATCGGCACCACCTCGTACGTGACCAACGAGAAGTCCTCCATTGAATCTTGGTGAAGCTTCTTTCGAACTATCTCGAAACATTCCTCGTCTTTGAGGATTTGCTGTGTGCTGAGGCTACGCATCTTCCCGATCTTCGTTCCCTTCTTCGATCACTGAAGATCTTGGCTTACTAACGTGAGTAAGTTTCTCTAAAAAATACGTGGATTGCTCTATCACCACCGATTGGACTTCTCGAATGCCCGACTGCAACAGCCCCCACGTCTTCCTCGTCCCTTTTTAAAATCCACCACGTATCGTTCGTCACGGAGCGATAGGCTTCTCGAGCTTAGAACTGCTGCACCGTTAGGACACGCAAGAAATGACCAATTAACGCCAACGACGTATTGCTGACGGCAGAAGTGACGGCCAATAATTTTCGAGGCTCGAGATCAATGAACACGGCGCACGAGTTCTGAGGCTCCGCGTCCTGGTGGGAATCTGGTCGGAATACAGGTCCGTTCAAGATCAAGATACCTTTATATATCGGGGAAGGATCGCGTCACGTGCGCGGCGCGGACGATAAATAATAGCGCGTACTCGTGTCGCGCTATTTTCTCCTTTATTGGCTCTGATTGAGGCTAATATTAGACATGTTACATGCGGACACGTCCTGCATTAATACGTGCAAATGGATTTGATGGCTCCTTATTGACACTGTTCGTATGGATCGATAGAGGACACGTACACAACGTTGATAAGCTCGGGTTTCGTTCTGATTGTTAAATAGATAGGGCTGGGCGTCGTTCTTATGTGTCTGAAGACGTCACGAGACGATCGCGTTTCACACGTGAGGACAGTCCAGGCAAGCATCCATGTGGCGTTTGCCCTGAGCGGTGGTCGTGTGAAGTGGTTTGAAACTCGCTTTCAGGAGGTTGTTGGATGAATGCATGACTGATTCGCTGGTTGATTAACGATATTAATTTAGTTTCTAATTTTGTTTTCTTAGCAGGCATTGCTCGTCCGTGGGAGGATATAGTCCAAAGATGGCATTCAGTTTGGAAGAACCGGAAAAGGCAATTGATAGATAGCAAGTCACGTTAAGGAAGTACCTAAGTGATAAACTTTGCAATTTTGTAAGTAGTCTTGCAACGGATGGGTTAGCGTGTTCAGGGCCCGATCTAGGGGACGCCAGCAGAAATGGGAACGCGCAATTTCACAGTGTTACTACACCAGTCCTTTAAAGACGCAATATTGGATAATTGTATACGCGTGCTCACAACGACCAATTAGTCGGAGTTTTCCGATGTTGCTCAACTTACTGCCGACGAATATTAACTTTCAGAAAACCGAGTGCAATTCCTATTAATTGAAATATCGTCCGAATGATTCCTCAAATTGAATAAGAGCAATTTTCCGCTTGACGTTCCTAGTTGGTCTTAGTTGAATGTAGTAGCACCCTTTATTCCATTAATCATCAAAACGAGTGTCTATTAATTCGACCTTTTCGGTCTGACAAAAGCAAAATCATTTCACATCACTTCAGTCGTTTAGTTAATTACCTACTCTCTAGTAGTAACTAGTGGATTCCCATGCGGAAGCAAAAGTGACTAAATGAACACTATATAAAAGCATGGTACTGAAGATGGCAATATGGCAGTTACTTTTAGTGAGATATGTTTGCAGGGATCTTACTGTTAAAACTAATTTAATATGTCTAGCTTTTATACATTATCCTGTGAATTCTCTAATTTTATTTCTCAATAGGTATAGTATATCCTGAATAATTCCAGTTTTCTGACATTGTTACGTATGTGGAATTTTCCCATACGCCGCTCTCAACCGTTTTTCGAGCTTGCGTCTGCGCAGGGCAAACGCCCTAAAAGCCTTTCGGTTATTACCAGTGTACACGGGAAATACCCTACCGGAGTCCGGACTCCCATCATAGGAAGGGGGAACGCATGCGCGCGATGACGCGGTGACGTCAAACCAATCAACGCCAAGATGGGAAACGAAACGGCGCCACCGTCAAGTCAAGCCAGCGTTCACAGCGATTAATTGCAGTGAGTGTTGGGGGAACACTTACAGGAGCCGGTGGTAAAGCGAGTGTGAACTGACGCTAGCGCCAAGCCAGCCAATTGGCGCCAACGCGAACTGACACCACGGCCAACCAGCGTCGACAACATATTTCCCGGTGACGCTGGTTGGCCGTGGTGTCGGTTCGCGTTGGGGCTACTCGGCTGGCTTGGCGCTAGCGTCAGTTCACACTCGCATTACCACCGGCTCCTGTAGGTGTTTCCCCCTGTAGTCACTGCAATTAATCGCTGTGAACGCTGGCTTGACTTGATGGTGGCGCCGTTTCGTTTCCCATCTTGGCGTTGATTGGTTTGACGTCCCCGCGTCATCGCGCGCATGCGTTCCCCCTCCCTATGATGGGAGTCCAGATTCCGGTAGGATATTTCCCGTGAACACTGGTTATCACATTCCAGTAATAGGAGTCATGATCCCGGCCAGCTGGATCGCAACCATGGGAACGGGAGTGACACGGTGACGACGCCTAGGATTTCCTTATATGGAGATTTCTAGCGAGTCGTGGGGGATAATTTTCTTCCACTGAACAGAAACTCTGTCCCGTATATCGATGAATTATTGTTTGGTTCTTTTATATTTTTAATTATATTTCTTTCTAATTTTATTATCTTTCTTCTTCTTCTTCTATCACACTCCGCGCTATTATATGTACTATATGCGTAGCTACTGTGGAGAAAGAATCATATTTTATATTATACAAAGTTCATAGTGAACACATAATTCCTTTTAATAAATCATAATGGAAATTTTCATATCTTAAAACGCGTAACATTAAACAAGGGGGAGGCGGGAGGGGGGAAACTAATCGTGCAAAATGCCGAGAACAGCGAGAAATTAGAGTCGCGTTAAGTTTATCTCCCACTTTGTGTTGCCAGACTAACAAAAGAAACGAAAAGGAACCGAGCGTTTCGCCTACTCTATTTTCTCGTGGAAGTGTCTCGTAGCGGTGATAAATAAAAAAATAAGCTGCCGATAACGTGCCCGGCGACTAGCCTTTTAAACAATTAATTGCCGTATCTTCAACTAAATATAGTTATCTTCGTTGTATTGCACTTCGTTACAATTCCACTGGCAGATTGTGTTCTTACGGCATTATTTTGAGCGCTGCGCTGCCACCGCTGGAACGTAACTTTTTCATTTGTCATCGAACACCAAGAACTTTTTGCGCTGCAAGGTAAATAAAATGTATGTATTTTAATAGTTAGTGCAATACGTTCTAAGAGAATTATACACGATTGTTATATAACTGCTTTTTATAAGTTGCCTTTATGGGGACTGTGTAATTAACAATTGTGAATATGATAACTTTTCATAAAGAGATAAATCGAAATTGCAAAATACATCTTGTCGTAGGAAAATATATTTATTCTTCTTCAATAAGAATGAATATCATGGTTCTACTTGATCCTTTCATTTATTTGATTTCTTGTCGTTCGGTTTTATTTCTTCGAGTATTGCAGTATTGTCTTTGCTAGTGTTAGACTGTATTTGTGTTCTTTAATGTTATAGACCCATGGCAGCTTTAACTGAGGATAACTTAATCACCCCTGTTTCTCACACAATCGCTAGGAATTCTCAAGCTCGTCAAATATATTGCAAAAATGGCGCAGAATAAATTATAGAAGGAGAAATCATTACGTTTCTATCTGGGTAGTATCGATTTCTTGATTATCAGTTATTTTAGCATCTGGTGTGATACGTAAATCACGTAAATTAATTATTTGTTTTACTATGGTGCAGATGTTTACAAATCCATTAGAAACACATTGCAGATAATATAGCGTGTACTTGATAGTCATTTACTGCATGATGCAATTATTCCATATCTATAAGTCACCCCCCCCCCCACCTTCTCTGCATTGTCTTTTATTAAATTGGAGTTAATGAACTACGGACGTAAAGTTTTAATTTCCCGCTTTTAAACGTTTTTCAAGAATAATCTCCGATTTTCAATGAATCAAATTCAGGAATTCATAAAAAAATGACTACACATATCTCAGAATAAGTGATTATTTTTAAGTTAGCCTTTAACTTTTATACGTATGACTCTTTATCGCTGTTTTAACACTTTAAAAGTCACTGATGTTTCATAATTATTTCGATCTGTCAAAATTGATCAAATAGTCAAGGACAAAGCAAAATTAATTTAATGAGATAGCTAAATATGTATAAAAACCTGGCGATGATGTAACCTAAACTATTCGATCAAAAAAAATTTGATTCTTACCTTAAACTTAACTTAAACTTAACTTAAACTTAACTTAAACTTAACTTAAACTTAACTTAAACTTAACTTAAACTTAACTTAAACTTAACTTAAACTTAACTTAAACTTAACTTAAACTTAACTTAAACTTAACTTAAACTTAACTTAAACTTTACTTAAACTTTACTTAAACTTAACTTAAACTTAACTTAAACTTAACTTAAACTTAACTTAAACTTAACTTAAACTTTACTTAAACTTAAGTTAAACTTAACTTAAACTTAGCTTAAACTTAACTTAAACTTAACTTAAACTTAACTTAAACTTAACTTAAACTTAACTTAAACTTAACTTAAACTTAACTTAAACTTAACTTAAACTTTACTTAAACTTTACTTAAACTTAACTTAAACTTTACTTAAACTTTACTTAAACTTAAGTTAAACTTAACTTAAACTTAGCTTAAACTTAACTTAACTTAAACTTAACTTAACTAAGTGTACTGTACTAGTGTAAAAGTACACTGTACTGTACTAGTGCAAGTGTATTGTATTAGTGCAATAGTATACTGTACTGTACTAGTGTAATAGTGTACTGTACTATACTAATACTAACAACATATAGCAAGTTAGGTGACGTAATTTGGGTTACCTACAGATCTGCAGATGTTTTCACATGTATTTCAAGTAATTGCTTATAAGTAAAAACTTTGGAATAATGGGGACTTTTTTCATTATTCCTACGTGCGGAATCGATAATGAAGAAATGTTTCGCGTTTTTTGTAACAACCGGTACATATTCAAACGTCAAGTAAGACGAAAATCTATCAGGAATATATTTGCATAACGCGTTAGAATTGATGATGTCTTCTTTCAAAATACGCGTTCCGTGAAAAACTAAGACGTATTTCTGTTCACACGTATTCAGCTGATAGTATTACCGTACCGCCCCATATACACATGGGTGTTCGCTGTGGTGGACTTTGTATAGCAATTAAGAACGTCTGCTTGCGATAAATACGTGTTTTCCGCGTAGTTTTCTTTTCCATTATAAATTTTCTGATGCTATCGTTACCTGTAAGTTTTTCACTATCGAATCATAACAAAATTCCATAGATTACCCATTACACTATAAGAAACATACCCTGTGTACTTTCATGTGTGAAAAAAGTCCTATCGTGTGAACATTGTCGAGTATCTGTTTCAAATGAAAGCTATTAGCATTGTTCCTAAATAACTTAAAGAAACCTATTTAAAATAACCTCCAGAATTACAATAACAACACTTGTTTTGGCTTTTGTCACCATAGCAATTTATTAACACGTCGTACTCATTGCTTCATGAAAATTAACATTTTATTTTAAGTTTCTTTATTACCTTGTACATATAAATTACACTTTCACACGTATTAATTCTTCCACAACTACCAACGGTTATTAAAAGCACTCTAAATAAATTCCTCTACAAACACCTATCCTCTATGCTCCTCGACACAAAGGAAACAAAAACATTGTTTACCTTGCTTCATTTCAAATACCTCAAAATATGAATATCATAACAATAAACACTTTTTATGCTACAATTAACTTAGACTTTTACTAATACGCGAAGTCCTTCGAATAAGGATGAAGGTTGCCCTATGCAACATACAATAGCCGGTCCTAGGATGGTTCTTGCAAACACTTCCATCGATCCTAGCGAACGTGAAGATGAAACGGGGGCTGGGAAAAGCAGTCTGTAAGGCGTCATAGTTGCTGCGCCTGTATAATCGGCGTGTCATAGGTCAAGCCGATGAGATACGGTTTCGCAGTTCGGGACGTGCAGTCAGCGGCGGGTTCTTCGGCGAAACACCGACTTCTCTGCCATTCCATCTGACTTTGCATCCAGCTACGCTCCGTTATATAAGTTCTTCGTGTCATCGCCCCGCCACCGGCTCATTCGGTTCTCCGCATCCTGAGGTAAGTGTTTGCTACCCCATAAGGCTACCTATTCCTTGGGTCCAGTTACCAACCACCATCAGGCTCACCATTAATCTAGAAACACACCTATCTTTCTTAACGTGCACCATTGTATTACACATACCTGCGACAAATGTAGCAATCCAAAAGAAGAAGAAACCGAGGTGTCGAAGGGTGGGTACTCGATTGTACTTCAACTTCGCGAATTTGTCTTCCCACACCCTGCTCAACGTACTCGCAATGAAGGTATTGAATACTGTTCACACTACGGCAAATTTCGCGATGATGTTCAGAGTTGGTGCGTCGGTAGCTAACAGTGATAGCGATAAGGGTATCGACCCGTGTTAAAATCGCACTTATCGTGGCAAGTTTGGAATTCATAGCGCCAGCTTGTCAGCGCGGGCATGGGAACTATTGACTCTGGAACCGGTGGAAAGCAGCAAACTGCTTTCATCTGAAGCTACCGCGGCTAGGTCGATGTTTATTTGCACGAGTAATGATTTCAAATTCGCTAATTCCACGAATATTTGCGTACGTTTATTTGGCCAACACAATCTACACACGTTTGTTCTTCGACGACGACATTCGTTATTCAGAAAATAAGATATTCGTGTGCTTTACTGACGCGATTTAACACTGCGTCTGCTGTTGGTCAGAAATATCGAATGTTTGTATATGGAAACTAAATAATATTGTAACTGTATACGAACGTGTGAATATTATTTCCGACAAATAATAAGCGTACACAGTTGGCCACACACATAATTACTCACGAAACCAACCGCCCACCCTATGTGTAAGATATTTTACACATTAATCTATTGCAAAGTAAGAATTCACAGTTCTAATTCAAATTAAGGGGGTATAGGACTATTGGGCGACTAAAATCGACTGTTTCTTGTCGGTTGGATTGCTTAGATACCAAATAATCACCATACCGGCATTTTTCACAGTTTTTTATATACGTTTTTACAAGTAATGTAAAATAAAAAAATTGTCAGAATGTTGAAAATTATTCAAGTTATTTGACGCTAAAGATGGTCCCCCGTAGCGCGCAGCTGTACTCGGTGTACATAGTCCCAGGTGAACCAATCATCTAAAAGCAAAATGCCTCGGGGTGAGTAATTTCTACACTAATAGTTATCGTGTAAAAGTTTGGTAGGCGAATTTAAACAAAAATTGTAAAAGTTACACACGAATCAATTTTTCCCCCCAAAAATGGTGGGTACACCACCTTGAAGGTCTAAAAGAATGGGTAAAGGTATTTGCTTTCTCTGTGAGAAAGCAAAATTATAAAAAATAAATATAGCAGTAACGCATCGGCTCGTAATTATTGATGACTTATTGAAGTTTTCGTTGATACTGAATTTCCAAGTTGATGTTACGCGAAGAAAATGTTCAATAAACAAAGCCAAACATCTCGTTAAGTATTGAATTTAGAACCAATAAATAATT
This sequence comes from Andrena haemorrhoa, assembly GCA_910592295.1. Taxonomy (NCBI): domain Eukaryota; kingdom Metazoa; phylum Arthropoda; class Insecta; order Hymenoptera; family Andrenidae; genus Andrena; species Andrena haemorrhoa. The sequence continues at coordinate 2,315,956 of OU342946.1, forward strand.
GTTAGCTCATTTTTTTTCAGAATTCAACAGTCTTTCAAACTTTGTCATAAAGAATACAACATTCAGTTAAAGAAAACGAAGTTCATATTCAAATCTGTGGATGACTTCCACCTACAAAAAAAGTATATACGTTATGAAATGACCCCCTCTCTCCCAAAAACCATACAACTTTTATTTACAACAATTTATCAACCGACACGTAATTTAGAAGTCATTCAGGTGTGCGAGATAGGTGACTCACTCTGTATATGATCATTGACAGTCCATTTGTAAAGGCTTATAATTGGTAATTTTGAATTGATTTCAGTGACGATCTCACAAATGGCGCGGCCGAACGTAAAAAGACGGCACTCTGACCTGCACTTCGAGTCCGTTGCTAGGATCTCAAGTCTTCCTATCGTGGAAAACAGTATAAATATGGCTGGAAATGTTTACGACAGAATAAAGGTAAGCACTGGGTGTATAAAATGTTTAAATTTTCTAAGATTTCCACGAACTCCATCACTTCACTTATCTGTCACTCATCAATCTCTTTTCTCGCGAAAGTTCCCCCGTTGAAATGATAAAAAACTTCAGAAAAGTAAACAAATTACGCCAAGTACATTAAAAAGTCGAGGACGGAAAAGAGTATAATTAAATAAATCACAAAAAAATAATAATTACAATATAAAATAGATGTGAAATGAAAATAAGCTGCAAGTACATAAAGGTGCTTTCCAGCAGGGTGCAAAGGCGACACTGTGTACTGTAACACAATGTAAGATTCGGTCAAATACTTGGCGTGGCCAGGCAAGGTCAAGGTGTCGATGAATAAGAATTATTTAAAAACGCAAAATAATAAAAGTGTACTCATATTTGCCAGAGTTTCAAATTGACAAATTGTCTGAAAGCTTGAGAGAGGAAAGGTATCGGTGTCGATGAATGATCTTGGAATTATTTTAAAACGCAATATAATGAAAATGTACTCATATCTCTCTTCTCGCGAAAGTTCCCCCGTTGAAATGATAAGACGATAATTTAATAGCTATTGTCAGCATACGCGTTAAGTTCGCTGGTAAATAAAGTAAAATTGAAAATAAAAGGTACATATGCATTTCTAATTATTCATTTGCAAAACCATTTGCAACGTTCTGTGTGTCTATCAACTAAAATATCGTATTGGCTAAATATGGTTGAAAAGGAAATTACATACTTTCGAAGTATGTTAATTCGTATTAACCGAAGTAGTCGGTAGTAAAGCTGTAAATATTCGAATAATTTCGAATACGAATAATCTCTCTGAATAATTCGATTACGAATAATCTGAATAATTCGAATACGAATAATTTGAATAATTCGAATACGAATAATTTGAATAATTCGAATACGAATAATTTGAATAATTCGAATACGAATAATTCGAATATTCGAAAACCAATAATTTGAATAATTCGAATATTCGAATACGAATAATTTGAATAATTCGAATATTCGAATCCGAATAATTTGAATAATTCGAATATCCGAATACGAATAATTTGAATAATTCGAATATCCGAATACGAATAATTCGAATATTCAAATACGAAAAATTTGAATAATTCGAATATTCGAATATTCGTAACAGCCCGAATCGGTAGTAGCTTGGCTATAGGAACATTTTATATCTGAAAACGAGTTCTTCAATCTCATTTTTATAATACTCCAGATTTTTATAATTCATGAGATTCAAAACAGCATTGTTAGGAATTAGGAAACCCATGGCCAAAGAATCCTTTGTGTTGCAAGTAGTGATCGCGATGCTTAAGCAAAGAAAAATTAGAGAGCCAAAAGTCAGAAAAGTACGTTGGATGCGAAGTGTCTGAACTTTATACTCTAAGTTCACGATATATTATTCGCGATACGTGTGATTAAGCATTATCATGCAGCAGAACTCCTTTTCTGTTGGTTACTTTTCTATCAATTTCTGTTCCATTATATCGAATCACGAACAGTATCATTCTGTACTCACGGTTTCTTCCATTCAATAGAACCTAACAATTTTACTTGAAGCAAATCCTTTGCACCAACCTAAATACCATTTATATTATTTATACATAACAGAGCACTTAAATTTTACTTTGTTCTTGTTCCTAAATTATTATTCGAATGATTAATTTCAGTTAAATCATTTCAGATAACAAATTAAATAAATAGTTAAATGGTATTTTTAGCAAACAGAATTATTTAAATATTTTCCAGTTTGAAAGCACACCTCAATCGTTACAGTATAATCATTATCCGTTTGCTTTACAAAGTATACAACGAAAGCACCACTTTTAATTTTCAGCGTTCAAATTCTTTAATGAACTGGAGCTTGGGCACTGCTGAGCAGTCATTGGCGATAGCAACAGCATCTGCAAAGCCAGCGATACATGTATTAAATGGGCCTATCACGACTATCGATCACCTCCTCTGCAAAGGTATCGACATTGTCGAACAAAGAGTACCAGCGGTGCATCTACCTCCCCATCTTGTAAGTCCAAATACGTATACATGTGAATGTCCAACTTCTTAACACTTTGAGTGGTGCAAGATTTTAAGAACTGCCCCTGCAAGTCGGCCCGGAAGTTTTGTACAAAGCGTTTTGTTTTATTTACCTCCAAGTTACAATTTACAATTTGTTTAATTTTGCTAAAATGTCACACAGTAGTTTTTCAAAATTTTCTTTAAGGATTAAAGAAAACAAAAAAATGCTGAACTCTTGATTCCGAAACAAAGAGTGTATTAACCAGTTTCTTCATATATCATTAAAGAGAGATAAAATAAAAAATAAATATAGATTAAACAATTCAAATTTAACCAAGAAACCCAATGTTAGCCTTCTTCCATATATTCTACATCTTCTGTGTCTTCATAATTGGACAAACGATATTTTGCGTCTTTTTCAAGTTCGGCAGACAGAGTTTGTCATTGTGATATTACCTTATATTTCATGTCCCGCCGCAAAATATTGACGCGAAAGCAAAACCCACGGCTTGAAAACACGCCAACGCCATTCAAAGTGTTAATTAATTCTAATTGCTATGTCGCCCTTCGTTGCGAGATCAATGTATTCTGTATATTATCAAGATGTACTGTAACGCGCGGGAATACGTGAGCAATAAAATCGTGAGGCCCGTTTTGATGCGGGCCGGAAGCGTGACGCAGATAGGAAGTCAAGCTGCGAACGCTGCGGCAGACAGATTAGATGGCGCTCTAACTGTGGCGGATAAATACGTTGATCATTATTTGCCCGCTGACCCCGCGGACAAAGTTGCAGATGGTGAGTGTTCTATTTAGAATAAAGGATACCATTTATAATAGCACTATATGATAGTTGAATTGGATACAGCAGAAGAACTACTGTCACTATTAATCACGACATTTTACAGTGACACTAATCAGAACTTATAGAATTTCAGTACTATTTTCGATATTTTTCTAAAGCTTTAGTTCGCAGAAATTAGTTCAATTGCTACAATTAGTTAAAAAACTACAGTTTCTATTTTTATTGTTAGAAAAAATTCACCTTGCATACTTTCTACTTACCTCTATTGCCGATTAATTTAGATCCGCCCTATAATCCAGCGTTGCCCCGATGGGCGGTCCGAGAGCACGAGCATATGTATATGGCGGCGCTACAGTCGCCTGATGTGTAGGCGTTTTTTCTGTGGTTTTACAGTGATTGCAAAAAAAAACGGAGGTTCGGATCGACTTTAAATTTTTACAGTATATTCAAAGTATATTCCTTTCTGCACTGATCCTCAACATTAAAGTGTAAAAACTCTAATCTCCACGGTAAAAAAAAAACAGATATCTGTGCACCCCGAAAATCGACATTTATCGTAAAAGTCGCCTTCTCCTAGTCGCTATTTTAATAATTTTGGTTCGATTCTTTTTTCCGAGGTTCAGACCGAAATTGTAGGGAATAGGAAAAGCATATTCTAAATAAACCGTTGTATCTTTATCATTAAGCCCAATATCAGTGCAAAACCAAAGACACTTTTTCTAAAACACTGTATAATCAACCTCCTGTGGCGCCATTTATAAAGTAGATATGTAAAAAAAAATGTTTTTTACTCTACGTGATAGTAATAAACATTGTATAAGAGGAAAAGCCTGTGCTTGCTTTCTTCTCCTTGTAATTAATTCGCAAAGAATACTTAATTTTCGAGACTCTACAAAAATCTATTTTCTAGAAGTTGCTATTTCTGAGCCAGTGAGCAAGACAACACGGACGATGAAGCACGGCGCCAGATTCTCTAGGAAGCTACAGAAGAGATTAACAAAGCGTACATTGGCAGAAGCTCGCGCCCTTAAAGATCAAGGAACAGAGTGCATACATGTACTTTTATACGTCGCAGAATTGGTAAGTGAGTTAACACACGCGTTAAGAATTCTACAATAAAAATTAAGATAAAAGTTGATTACGATGTATGTATATGCTGCTGGTGCAGTTCGCAATATGATTAATACAGTACTGCCCGGTTAAAGGCTCGCATGGCCGGGCCCGAACGCGAGCACTTAACCGGGGTAAAGTAGGGAGTCCATTAAACCTTGACTGTGTTTTATGGACAGACCGCTGGACGAGGAAACCGAAAGCCAATATAAGCTTGGCGCTCGGGATGAGTCCAGCACTATCGAAATCTTCAAATCTTCTATAATATCATTACACCTTCATGAAAGTGGTACCAATGGATCCCTGAGATTTGTCTGATCAAAATAAGTCTAAAGACAACGTTAATTGGAGTATTTTTAATGCTACGGGATCAGAAGCGAATTTGGAGATTTCGTGCCCCTAGGGCAGAACTGCATATGGAGCCGTTTTTAGATAAAGAATTTAAATAAAGAATTTGCGACAATCATTATTTTTTAAGATGTACACCTTGTTGTGTATAAATTAAGCTGTATTCTCTCGAAAAATAAATTTGATATTTTAAGAAATGGTGCCACAGCAGCCCCTTCTCCCAAGCCTCTTCGTAGTTACAGCATTTCCAGTACCAAAAATATCTCAAAGATTACAGGATGGATTTGAATAAAATTTTGCTTGAATATTCTTAAAACTATAATTTAGTACTTGCCGAGACGATTTTTCTATTAGTGTCTTGCTTTGTTGTGTATTAACAAAAGAAAGTGAAACCTTGGGTCGAAAATCACATGCTTCAGTTTGAGTAACTGCCATTTTTCAAAAAATAAATTTTTTCAAAATCGGCGCCGAGATATCAAATTTCTTTTTAAAGAGGATACAGCTTAATTTATAGGTACACAACATTGTGTACATCCTGATTTTTAAATATGACGTTTCTTTACATGAAAAAATAAATCATGAAAAGATAGATCATAAAAAAATAAATCATTAAAAAAATAAATCATGAAAATGACCCTATTTTGACTGAATAATGAAATTGCCTTGTTGCAGCTAGCGACGGATCCGAAATTAGCATTACAAAAAGCCAAGGAACTCTGGGCAACATTAAGTTTGCCTGAACCAGAAAACCAAGCTCGACCAGCCAGCTTGGAACAATTGTTGGTTTTACTGACGCGCGAATCCGCACGTCGCGTCGTCCACCTTATGAATGGCACGTCATCGTTGGCGGCAAAAACTCCACGTGATTTGGGCAGGATTCTCGTTCGTGTTTCCCACCAATTGCTGGCAGTGGCGGACGCTACTTTAAAGGTCAATACTGGCAAACGTGTCTCTTAATTTTAATTACGCTCCTAAACGGCATTATTTTGCAAATTCACCTATTCCCTTCGACCGTTTTAAGATGGTACCACTCATTGGCAAAATGGATGCAGTGAACGCGCAAATGTCAGTGATGCGTTCTGCTATAGAAAGGCTGAATTCCACCACAAATCATTTACTGGTATGTAGCATCCAAATTCTTATATTCGAGCCACCTATATTATTGCAATTCAGCCATGAAATTGGAAATGAGTAACACATTTTTGTGAGTTTACCAACATTCTTAAACATACATATTAAAATATACTTTAATAACAGAGATTTGTTAATTACCACTGCCTAGTATTTATCATTGCTTTTTCGATCACTTATTAAATAATGAAACTAATTGGATAGATAAGTATACAAAAGCAACATCAAATGAAAGATCTATAATTATTATCTACGGAAGGAATAAAATAATTCTATAGAAAATCGTTTAAGCGAATCTTTTAAACGTAGAAAGAGTTGTTGCGCTGTTGTGTCAATTTAATTGTTGATTTATACACCTTGCAATGCTTTTGTAGGAGCAGTTCGCATCTTTCCTGGCTGGCCGTCCGAGTGCTGCTAAAGTAACGCACGCCCAGAGTGACCAACAGAACCACAATAACCACATGTCGATGTCCTCGAATCCGCCAGTAAACGGTATCGAGTAACAAAGTTGCATTTAAAAGTTTGCTCCGCGTGAGTTTCTTCCGCGACGACTTTTGTTTCAAGGTCAACGCCACAAAGAAGGATCTCACCGGCGGACAGAAAGTACGCGTATTAATAACGTCCAATCTGCTGCAACAACACGATCCCGTAATTTCGGCGCGACTCTCACGCTCTGACGCAAAGCAATTGATACTTTTTGTTTTATTGACGGCACAGTATAGCGATGCCACATTAACTTTCAGTTCTTAACTTTAGCACGTAATTATCGATGTTTACTTCTGATACGCAACTATAATGGTTAGAGGTTAGAAGGATGTGTGGGAATAAATACCTATTTTTTGTTCATTGTCACCCTACCAACAAGATTTATAATTCCTTCTATTTCCTCTGCGATTTAGTAACTAGAAGAACCAATGGTGATTTTGGGTAGTAAATGAGTGCACGTGTGCGTAATAACTCTCCTCAATACCTAATTATAAAATATTCTTTTTTATTGCCATTTCTTTTTTGCGGTATTCATTAATCGGGCGATCTTTTAGGAATAAAAATACAAAAGGAATAACGTAAGATTTTCTTCTATTTACGTTGCATAAGTTATATAGTTTGTAAAAAATAATTACATAGCTTCATACTATTAGGGTGTAGTACTTTATTTTCCTTATTACTAGTTAGGGTAAGTCGGGGAGAGATGACCACCTTTTTTAAATCAATCAGTATACACCGTAAATTTATATAAAGGACAGGTTTTAGAAAGGACACAAGTATATTTGCAAAACGAAATACATTTAGATAATTAATATAAAATTGAATTAAAAATATAATCATACAAGCAGAAAACACGATTAATGCGGCGTGTGAGCGACTCGCAATATACCACTAAAAACAACTGAAAATTGCAACGTTCTAGAACATAAACGTGATCGAGCCATCTCACCCGGAATTACCCTCCACGTAAGTTGAGGAGTAGTGTCAGAAATCCGAGTCATTCTCTTATTTTACACTCCTTTGTGTCACACTAACTGATATGTATTGTGATTGTAAAACAATATTACAGCAATCAGTAGTCGAGAACTATTGGAGAATGAATTTTCAAAGTATTTCCAACAATAGTTATGTCACGTTACAGGAACTCAATATTTAACAAAATGAAAGAGAGAAAGCGGTGAAATCACGTGTAGGTAATTGCTCACTTTTAAAACATCTTCCTCTTCCTTGCGTTGCTTTCGCTAAACATTCTATTCTACCAGATATCAACTTCGTAACAGTTACACCTAATGGACTATGTATAGCTATTAGAGTAATCCTGAATGAGCTCTAAAATGATTAATTACCGTAACACGATTTATAATAAGCATCCAATCCCATTGGAAAAACTTAAAACGGAAGTTATCGAGATAATCGCGGACAAAGTCGCAGACAGAAAAATGGGGGACGATGTTTCATACATACATGTCAATCTATTTACAATACTTCATTCTCCGTTACTTCACGTCTAGACCTTGGGTAGATGAAATGGAACACCGCTAGGAATAACGGACAGCGATCATTTAATCTGTTCAACGAATTAGCACTCGCAAATAAATACGGTCTCACTTTTTTAATTTTTGAAAATAGCACTCTCGAAAATAGCAAGAATAGTAGCTATTAATGTTATGCTGAAATTTTATACTAATTGAAATTTTGTACTAATAAAAGAGAATCATTCCTATAACAAGTTGCCATTTGATCAATAATTATAATGTATTTTATTGTTTAATTTTATTTTAACCACAGTGCTACAAATTTCTTTGGCTGTACTCTAAATGGAGTTTATTTGACTTTTTCCTTATAAGGTCTTAAAAATATTGATGCTACATGCAAGCAATACTAAATAGATTCAATCGTACCGAGACGAGGAATGAATGTAAAAATCAGCTAGCAAGCTGACATGAAGACGAAAAGTTGTGTTGCGACGCAGAGAATGCATATTTAGAACATTTAGAAAATATTTAATAGACATTTCTCCGGAATTTTACGCTGTTGTAAAATGTATACATTGAAAGATTTATAAAGAAACTAGCTTTGCTACTCGGCTTCGCCCGGAATTTAGTCTGATTTTACAAAAAAATCGTTTTTTGTGAAAATAGTTCATCGGAATTAACCAGGAATAATAACCTGAGGCCAAGGGCGGATCCAGAAGGGGGCGATAGGGGCGCATTATGACATTGTGTATTAATCTGTATAAATAATTAATGTGAATTTAATTATTTAGGCTGTAGTATCAGATAGAGATATTAAAATATAAGTTACAAGCAAAATTTAAATCTTGTAAAAGAGGGTTAAAAAATGTAGTTATGTACTTTTACATATTTCGCCCCCTCCAAGAAAGGCGCCTGAATCGGCCTCTGCCTGAGGCACATTTCGTGATCCAAGAGTTTACCGTTCAAAAGTTTTTTGGCGACACACAAACACACAAAAATATAAACCTTCTGCTTTATATATTAAGATTAGCCTCCCATTTTATTATTTCCTCATTTCAAAGTTCAGATTCATTCTCAACGCGCCTTATCTCCTGTTGTAATGATCAGACCTAAGATCAGGCTTAGCATTATCTGTTTCATTGCACAATCGTTATTAATATCAGGGTTGTTCAATAGAATAGGATAATTCATTAGATACAGTACTTTCTTAAATTAATTATAATTATTAAATTCAGAATTACCCATTATAATTTACATTAGTATAAACCTTGATTAATATACTTTTAGTTAGTGCCATCTACCAAAGAAATGCTCAAAGAAATTTTGCTAGAAAAATGCAACAAGACGAAACCTTCACTCAAAATTAGTTCAATCTACCCATAATAGATTAAAGCTTATAATAAAATCGCAGGAATATTAAAAGATTATTAACTAACTGTAATTACGTTTCTATAAATTATCATAAATATTGAATTCGGGCGAATATTTTTTGCAAGGTCTTTGCTACTTCCACGAATAATTATGCTTTTTTTTAAATAAACTGTGTACAATTTTTTAATTGAATGATCGATGGTTGACTTGCAAATTCATCCTTCGAAGTGGCTTTAATATGTAAAATATGTTACATCTAGGGTGGACGGATACTTTTGCTAGCAAGTGTACGATCCAAACACCAGATACGCGTTTCAAGCAATTACGAGACGGTCATATTACTCCGAGGTTCGCATTCGTTGCATTTAAAGCGTTTCAGAAATAAGTTGCTCGATTTCAAAATAGTCGCCCGCAGAGCCATAACCAGATCAGCGAGTGTAAAGTCCCTCGTGGTAGTCGCGACGGACGCGAGACTGATCGAGTAACTTTCATCCGCTTTTACGTGACAGTTCCGAGCGGCGCAGATAACGCGAAAGCACTCTCGCGTTAGCGGACTTTGAGTCCTCGTGGCATAAGTTCCAGAGCCGTGCACGGATGCCGAGCAGCCGGTCCTCCATTGGCCAATTCGAACGAACCTCAGCGCGCAAGCGGTGGCAAGGTTATAAGAGTTGGGGGAGCCTTCAACGACGCCGCATTTGTAGACAGGTATTGTTCGCGACTAGTTCGACGCGCGCAGCGTAGAAACCACGGTGGAATAAAAACGGGAGCGTGAGTATTCTTACCACGTTGTCGCTGTGACAGATTCTTTCGTTCCCAGAGGTGCGATAACCAACTTGCAATACGATAATTTATAAATAATTTCCCCCCGCAGAAATTTCTCAAGGTCAGAATTCACATTAAACGTATCTACGCTGTTCTCGATTGTTTTGAACGTTCGTACATATACGACCGGTGTTTCAATTTCTGTTAAGCATTCTATGGAGATTTAGGAATATTCTCTTTAATTGAATTTTGGAAGTTTCTCAAGTTTTTGCTACAATTCATTCTGCGTTAAAGCATTTAAAGAATAATGTTGTGCATAGTTATTAGGAGAAGATGGTAGAATCATAATGTTGTGGTATATTAGTATTATACTTAATTTAATATGTTATGGCGTAATATAAGAACTGTTACTTGGAACTAAGTGCCTGTTATTAGAATGTGCGTGAAGGTGAAAGTTTCTTTGTCTCGTAATGATTCGTAGCTACTTTCGATTTCACACGTTGCGAGGTATATACACGCGGATCTCTAATGTGCAAAGTCTTGTGCGAGATCATGGTCTAACAATGAGCGAAAAAGAAAGTATCGTATGTACCACTACACATATGTAACAGACATGTACGTTTATATCCCCTAAGTCCGTTGACCCTCGCGATACTCGTGGTGTATCACTCGTTTCCCACATTTGTCGCCGTTTCGCTTTAAAATCTAAGCAACAAGGGGTTCTCCCATTTACGCTGCTTGTGTTGATTGATAGGCTTTAGACATTAAGTACTCCTTCAAAATCAAAACAAAGGGTAAACGCATGATCTTAGAAAGTATACACGGTGTACTAGTTTTATCTGAATATTAGGTACTATTTCATGGAAAATTGTTAGTTGCTAAATAAGTGATACAGATTAATGTAAATATACTTTGAAGAAAATATGTAATGGGTCAAGTGACTTTACTCTAGGCTCTCTAGGTTAATTTTAAAATTGTATATTTAATTTACCTTTTTTCCAATTTTAAAAATGTTATGCGAGTTTAAAGAGTATACGATTATGGCTGTGAGCCACTGTAGATACTTGAAAAATTTTGTCAAAGTACAAATTGACAAAAACATTTTATACCTCATTATATTAGTGTACGCGTAAGTGTTAAATGCGGGTGGTATAAGTATCTGATTTTATTTCGTATTTAGCAATTTGTCCAACAAAATAAATATATTTCTTCTAGATTTTGAAGTCATCTCCGATCTCTATAAAACCAAGAGAATGACAGCCGAAGTTACGCAGTTGCCTCACATCGAGGTTGTCCATCGCGTTATGGAGCTTCCTGTAATCGAAAGGGCGATTGCTAAATCTGCCGCGACGTATTTGCGTGTGAAAGATTGCCACCAGCTAGTGCACTGGGTATTAACCACCGCGGAAACTTCCTTGAGCAGCGCGACAAAACAAGCAGTGCCTATTGCTGCGCCTATCGCCAAGAAGCTCGAGAACCCCATACACTTTGTCGACCATACGTTGTGTCTTGGCCTTGACAAAATCAAAGAAAAAGTGCCAATCGTTGAAAAGGAGCCTGAGCAGGTGGGAAATCAATTCTTTCTGTTACAAATTAATTTAGAAAAATCATAATCACTTCGAAATGTCTTCAAACGCTAAAAATTGTTGCATTTATATATATTTATATGTATGTAGAATAACTTCCAAAGCATGAAATTTAACAGAGCAGTGAATTTTCTATAAGAAAGTATTAAGCTTTATTTGTCCTAACAATAATAGCAGGATATACCGGGTGTCCCTAGGAAAGTATCTCAAAATATTTCGTAAATAACAAAAAAGTGTTATATGAACACGAGTTTTCCAATGTTTATTAAATAGTTATAACAAAAATAAAACCCGCGAAGAAAGCTATGTAAATTGCGCCATAACAACTAGAATGTAGGAATGGACCATTCCTATATTTTTCATTCGTGTATCTTTACAATAGAAGACCGAAATCGTGGGAAAACTGAATTTATTATATTTACGAATGCCGTGTCGACTTTGCTTTTTCGATTCCATCGAGTCCAATATTAAACTTTATCAGCTTATCTTACCTACTAATTCCATTGCAATAAACTAAGTTCGTACAGGTAAAAATCTAATGGCATTGTCAAGCGAGATATGTTTAGAGATATTATGAGATAAGCTTATAGAGGGCGTCCCAAAAATAAGCGATCAAACATTCACAGCTCATACTACTCGTGGCTTCAAGCTGGATAAAAAACACATGGTCGTATGTGCCGGTGATTATGAAAGTGTCATAAGTTGAAAACAAGTAATACCAAAAAAGTATCAAGAGATACATTCAATTTTTCCAAATTTCTTACTTGGATCACTTTCATCACTACTAGTTCATATGCTTCGAAACGTTTCCTTCCTCAGTTTGAATATTTTCTCTCGAGTTGCTACTGATAATTTATTCATCTTCATTGCGATGAGAACAAATACTGCGATTGTTTGCTACTGATACACAAAAAGACTGGTGATTTAAACCTTGTCAGGCAATCTTGCAAAAAGTGTTTATAAATTCGGAAAAGAATCGTTTCCGGATGTACGTGACATTTTTTCATTCTCAAGGTGAATGAGCTACTAGATTTTTTATTTTTTAAACACCCCGTATGATGTAATACTTTTTCCCCATTTCCATTATGGAATTATTTTGATATTGTTTGTTAATTAAATACTAGGACGCCTTGTATAAACATGAGTTCTTTATAAATTAAAATTACTCAAAGTACCTATTTATGGCAATTCCGAGTACTCAAGCTTTCATTATAAGTGTTTGTTGATGTACAAAAATGTCTCCTTTCACCATTCTAGATTTTAGAGAATGCATACATATTAGCACTGCAGACTGTACAACCAGCTGTTTCGAGTATTTCGCTCACTAACGATTTAATAGTCACGCAAGCGTTAAACTTGAGGGACATGAGCTGGAACAAGGCGAATCAGATTTTAGGAACGCAGTATGGCAACGCGGCTGTGCGTGGTTTGGACAACACAGTTGTTGTCGTTGATAACTTGATCGATAAATATTTTCCTGCGACAGGGGATGAAGAATCAATAGGTAGATCAAAATATGTACTTACGTTTAGTCACTACAGTCTAATAAAATTATAATATGTTACAATACTTTTAATTAGTCTTATTGACTGCTTATTGACGACTGACAACGTACAATTATTATACAGTAAGACCCCTAACGTTAACGTTCTTAGAATTCACAGTACTGTATCACCACGTACTGTACGTAATGATTGAACGTGGGTATTTCTGTCGAAGCGTATCACGTCACAGATAATATTCATCTACTATCGCGTGACGTCGCAGAATTCGGGGAGTTGCCATTTTTACAGCGTTGCCAAAAGCGAACGTTGATCGGAGGGGCGTTAACCGGGGACTTACTGTAGTTCGTTTCAACACAATATGGACACTTTCTGTATCGTAATGGAAATTCAGATTTTTGATAGGACTACAAACAGTGATAAGACAAGTAGATTGCGATATTCAATTATACAGAAATATGTTTTTGTTATATTCTTCATAATTTCAGCTTTTTTCTTCAATTTTTATTCCAACATCTTTTTTCTTTCAATGAAAGTTTCACTGTCGATAAATACAGTGGCACGGAACGTGTTAATAGAATAATGTTGGCGAATTATACGTGTGCTTACATAATATTGTTATTTAATTAACTAACGCCCTATTTCGATTTTAGTTACAAATACCAACGAAGAAGACAAACTTCTTCATACCCTACAAACTGTTGGACGTTTGTCGAGTAAAGCTGCTCATCGTGTATACGCGAATATAATACTCCAGTTGGGAACCATTAGTATGGATAACTTAAAGACTTACATAAGTTCTTTGGTACAATTTCTGCAGCTCACGCGGTACCTCCATGCTATAAACGAGAAAGTACAAGCTCACACGTCCGAAGCTAAAGATATGCTGAAAGAAGAGGCGAAAAAAGAGAACTAACTCGGGGAAAAGAATTTGCGTGAATTGTATCATTTTCGTATTCATTTTGTGTGCACATTTTGTTGTTCATCATTGGTCTTTGCAACTTCTCTTTTGATTAATACATTCTTGCTACTGTAGAAGAAAGAACTGAAATGAAATGCTTCGCCAATCAACGTTGCTTGAATCGGGGAGGATCTAAGATTGCAGTTTAATCACTCATCATTTTTTATACAAGCATTCTGTCATTAATTAATTTTATATTGTTTTTCTATTTATATCGCTCAACTTTACCAACGATTAACGCATGTACATAATATTAAACTATAGATTAGTTCTTCTACATTTTATACATGCTGTGTATGCGTCAATAAAATAAATGTAACATTCGTCGATAAAATTAAATTGCTTATAACGTTATTAAACGAATACAAATTATTATTTTGTCGCCCGTTTATTTTCTTTGATTACCTGTGTACCTACATGATTTAATTTACTCATAGTAAATAATTAAGAATTATTTATTCTTAATTTAAATAAATTGTTTGAGAGTAATACATCTCTCAGGAATTGTAATAGGAATTTGTAATTTTATTCTATAGAGTCCTAATCATACTATCATACTAACATACTCATACTATACTATTATAATAAAGCTACAGCGTTTGTTTGTATGCTCACAAAAATTTCAAGAAGTACAGAACAAATCGTTACGAAATTTGGGAATATGGGAAATATGGTAATAATAATGGTAAAATAAGTTGATAAAATTTAACTCTATATATTTACATTAAAATTAAAATTAAATAATTATATAAAGTAAATAAATTAATATATCTAAATATAGTAAAAGCGCGTCAATTATCCGAATGAGTGTTGCACCATCGCTATCATCACCACCTCTTGGAATCAGTGTAGGTACCGGTATAATAATTACTATGTATTGTATTAAATCCCTTGTATTAAATTTTAATAAGTAATTTTAGATGTAATTCCTATAGTTATAAACTAGGTTACTACTACATGCATACTTTATTCTCCGAACTGTTTGATTAATTATCGGAATAATTCGATTTTCCGAACCACCTCGGTTCCAAGTAGTTCGTATAATTGATACTCTAGTGTACATATATTAAAATATTGAATTATATATATTATGTATATGAGATGTATTGAAATACGAATAACTTACTATTTCTATATTGATGCATTTATTATAAATTGTGACTCACATAGAATAGAAATACACATTCATTTTTTGAGAGATGCATTTCAAAAATAATTTCAAGTATCTACCACTATCATACGACATAATAAATAAAGCTCTTCGTAAGTTTTTCACCATCTCGTTGGAATTTGAACCCATGTACATAGCTTGGTGATTGAACTCTTGACTAATCCACTCTAAACAGCTAATCAAAATGCTTCTTCTTAAGCATAATGAATATTTAAGTACACATGGTCCTCGTTATACAATGAACTGTTGCATCAGATTTTAACCAAGCTCAAGAATCATTAGTCACGGATCTCCGAATGACTAAAATGTTGAATCCACGTAGACTATACGATTCGTGCAACCGAGGGAGAACGAGGGACTCTGTGACGTCCACGTCACTGATGATCCACGACGTAGTTTGGATACGTATCATACTGCGCAGAAGCGTGATCGAAGTTCACAGCTGTAGACACACAATAAAGTGCCCTATGAATGATATTTCTTTGTAGAGATTGTATTTCCACCGCTATATTTCACTTGACATATTCACCACTACTAATTGTTCTCACGTTGTGAAATAGTTTTTCGGTGTTCATATTAGGATCCACTTTCAAATGTTTTAAATTTAAATCTTATTTATCTATAAAACAAGAATCTGATCGTTGCATTCGTACTATTCTCCCTAACTCAATTTATCCAAAATACCGATGAAACATTAGAATTTTTTACTTTGAAATAATAATTATTGTTATATATTTTATCGTGCTATATTATCGAGCATATTATTTCCTGCAATGGAGTAGACTTTAAGATACTATTTTACAAATTAGCATGTATAAATATTCGAAGGAAGACAGCGGTATATTTGATCACTGAAATTAAGAATTATATACATAGAAAATATTCCTTACTGTAAAATTTTATTTCAAGAATCCTTTAATCAAATATTTTTTAAGTCGTAAAACAAGGAAGAACTACGTGCTTATTACGGCCCTGAAGAGCGTCTACTCCCCACTTACTGCTGTTTCCTACTACTTATAACATTCTGCGTGTATTTAGGTACCATCAGTGTTGCCGGATTTGTCGTGTGAGTCGGTGGTTACGAAGTTGTGTGTCCCCGTTACTGCAGTATACTATTTAACTGTTGCATCAAACACTGTAAGTATATAACCTTACCAATAGTTGATAACTACGCTCGATATTTAAGCGAGTACGTACTTCCTGAATATATTCGCCCCCTACTTCTTTGAATATTTGAGTTTTACATTTTGTATTATCATACCCTATAAATATTAAAAAAATACCGTTTCACAACAGTTGTTGAGGTTTTTGAGTACAATAAATTAGTGTTGACAAACTGATCGGGGGTTTTATTAGTGCTTAAACATTTGTTCAGTCAACAGCAGCAGATGTTCGGATTAAATTTATATATAAAATCTGTCTCCTTTATTTAGTACCTTAATTGGTGAAAAACATTTTTCTGTTCGTCTAATGTTTTTATACAATAATATTTAGAATGGTAATTAAAGAGGAAGATACAGGTGTACATAGTATTTAATGTATCGTATTTATAGCTGTGGCAAAGATAACATAATTCCTTGGATCTTAAGAAGTTCTGTCATGTAGAGTCTATATAATTCTCAATTGAGTGATAGGTTACTTATTAAATAATGCAATGCTATTCCATCACTGACGTTTTATTCGCGTACACACAATACGCCGCACTTATTTAAACGTCGAATTAGACCTGCCCGGGATCAAATAGTCAGGAAGAGCAGAATTTTTGTGTCAAGAATTCACACAAATTATTTTGCGCTTCGGCACCAAGAGCAATAGTGTAGTGAGTAATGTTTGACCCAAACTGCGACCGGCAACCGGCAGCTGAGAGGAATAAAGCGCATGCGCAAGATATCATCCTATACAATAACAATGAAAATTGTGATGCTTTTCATTAAGTCTTCATGAATCATGGAGTCAGTGCCAGTTAAAGCAAGTTCACACACGACTTCATTGGGGATATTTTTAAAGATACCTAATTCAAGGAGGAAAAAGATAAAAAGACTATAGTTTGTTGGGCAATATAAAGCGATAGGCTTTGAAACGTCATCCTGTTTAACAGGAAAAACAAAAATACAATACAATACAATACAAGTCACTTCTGTATTCTGCGAATTAATATACAGAATGGACCAATAAAAATTACCACCTTGAATATCTTCGGAACCATGGAAGTAGCGGAACAAAATTTCGGGTAAATGTTGTTTGGTGTGAATGGGGTTATGACCATACGATGGCCCTTCCATATCGAACAACTTTCATTGCAAAAACTTTTCTCTTACTTGAAGTCATAAGTGTTCCCCCATAAACATAACTTATGTATGAAAGAAGCTAATTGAGATGCAAGGGCCTCATTTGGTCGCTGGTCGGACCAGTATTCCCGCTTGCCTTTGAGCCTTTCAATAATTAACCATACACTTGAATACACGTCGTGCTAAATGTACTTCGTGCAAAACAAATATGATAATTGTATCAACACTTTTATCAAATGATTAAATATACCTTCTGCAAAACAAATATGAATATCATTAAAAGTAGCTCGATAAGCTGCAATATCTCCTTTATTTTATAAATAATATATTATACATAATACACTTTAGCAGCTTTGAATATTATCATACTTGGCACCGTCATGTATTAAGGCCTGTAGCAAACGGAACGAGCTATAGTATGCAACTTACTATGTGTGCGACCGTGCGCACCGTGTAGGGGGAGTTGGGGCACTTTGGTGCAAGGGGCACAATGAAACATTAATATTCTCTTGATATTTAGAAACAGTCAGAAGTTGAAAACATGACCACAAGACAGTGTAAGCTATCTTGATAGATGATATAAGGTTATAAGATGATACCCTGTAGATATGAAGATAATATTAATGTTTCATTGTGCCCCCTAGTAAACTACCTCCTCATTTTCCCCAAAAGTGGGCCCCTCAAAACGTTTGCCAGCTGGGTCTTTTTTCTTACATCTGCCACTGACTTTAACATCATCTTACGGGGGCATTTGAACTTTATAACCCTCTGTAGACCCAGTTGCCACCAACAACTATAATATATAATATAAATCGCAAAATGACAAAAAATGGATATTCCTAGTTTTTTCCACTTACCCTTCAAATGCACGAAAGGTACTGATGGAGAAGTAATGCGCAAGGTAGTAGTAGGTACATAAAATTATTATGTCGCCTACCGCTCAATGATGCGAATCGGAACAGCTGACACATACAAGGCTATGCCGACAGTAATTCTGTTATTAAAAAATTTCCATCGATCCAGTTTATTGAAGTTATTTTTCACTGAATTTATTAATATTATAACGGTTTGTCAAATTTGATGTAAGAGTACTGTTGTGTGGCAACAGTGAATTCATAAATCCAAGGGAAGTAGTCAGGACAGAAGTCACGATACAAAATCGAAATCTTCATTTACCTATAGTTTCATGCCATGAAGACAGTTCATCGAAACAGTTATTTTTAGCTTTAATTTTTATGCATACCAGATCCACTTACTTTATAAGTTTGTAATTTGCAAAGTCGTTACTAGGAGCAGGTACAATCGCAAATACAATATAGTACTGCATTTCCACGAGGGATTCTGGTATAAATATATAACTGATAAAACTGTACAGCATGAACAAAAATCTCAAAATTAGTCTGTTAACTACCTATTATCGATAGAATAATGTATATGCCACCCGCTATTTTAATCCGCATCCTCAAGAGGTTGAGCATAATTTTATGCACATCACACTTTCATGTGGGAACGGGAACAGTCTCCTCGAGGGAAATGAATAAAGGGGCGCATCTCATGCATTCAAGGGGTGTAAGAACATTCTGAAATGTTTAAAATTAAAAGTATCAAGTACTTGTACAGTAGCAAAGCAGACACAGTACACAACTCGAGAGTGTTTATAAAATAGCAGAAAAGCAATTTGAAGGATAAACATGCCCATCGATATCCTTTAGAATTTACAATTTTTTGGATTCGCGAGCAATTAGGAAATTGCTGATTATTGTGTAAATAGACATGTTAACATGTTGTCCATTCATACTATACGTCATACGATTAGAACTTACGATTCACTGTTATTCTTGTACAGTAAATCCCCGTCACGAGCCCTACGAACGGGGCTGGCGATGGTAAGTTACGGACATGCTTCTGCGCGGCCAGTGGCTGTGTCGACTCTTTCGCGTCCTCTCGCTCGTGGTCGGGTTCTCTCACTCTCGTGCGCAGGCTTCCAAGAAATGGTGGGAATAGTCGCCGCGCTGTCAACGGGAGGAAAGAAACGGGGATTTACTGTACTACAACGGAAGTAGGCTTCTAGATGTACCAACAGACAGTTTTTACAATTTGTTTATTTTGCAGCGGATGAATCATGCATTACTCGTGTAATTTCATTAAAAGCTGAGTATCGTACTACGATCTAGCACTGCAATTTATTCACACTTTTCTGATTCGTCATTTCTATTGCAAATATTTATGTTGTTCGCATGCCTTGTCAATACGTATTGTAATTACTTTTAATTTTCTTAGAATTTCAAATATTTTGCTTATTTCACTGTGCACTTCAGTATTAATTTAGGTAGCATTATAATTATTTGTAATTGTAAAACACTATTGTTCTTATACACCAGAAAAACGTAATGCACTTTCCCAGCTAAATTTTGATTTTATCAATGAAATGATGTCTATTTAGTCCTTATTAATAATTTAAGCTATACGTTGAGAAGCATTTGAAGTATGTCACTAAGAAGGGAAGATCCCGAACCCGGAAATTCGAAAAATTCTGAAACTTTGCGAATATGTAGGGGACTTGCTCCTGATTACAACGCAATTTTTGTTTGCTGCCCAAATTCACTCGAAGGGCGTGAAATTAACCACTTAAAATTCGGCTATTTTCCCATTTTGTAGTATATATACATATATATGTGTACATTACTTTTTTGTTTTGATTTGGTGACAGTTTATAGTTTAGCTCAAATCAAATTTTATAACCTTTAACTTAGTATTGAATTTGGGAGTCGAACTATTTAATAAGGTTATTGAAATCGTTTATATTTATTTGTAACAAGTGCTGTATTTTTTTATATTATTATTTCCTTTTTTTGTTCATCTATTTATCTAATATCGCATCAATTTATATATAAGTATAATCATAAGTATTAGTACTTCAGTTTCAGATTATACATAAAATCGAATAAAATAGGGTTATACAAAGATACACGATACATGAATTACTTCAAAATTTGAATCCTGGAGTTTACATTGTGATTTTAATTTAGAATCTGCCGCTTTATAAGTATAATGATGGTCGAAAGCACTTAAATTTGATTGGGAAGCATATACGTTTAAATTCAAGGTCATATTGTGGCGCATCGTTGAACTTGTCTTGATATGAGTTGTAGTACCCACATACAGGAGAAAGATATGATTCCCTAAAAGGAAAATATTAATCAGTATGAAAATTTTTACAAATATGTCTTTGGAAAGAATATATTTTTTACTATATATTCACTTTGGGACACTGCATAACTGGGACACTGTATGGGGACACTGTATAACTGGAAAAGAAGAAATAAGTAATGAAATATATATATCAGAGTAATATTAGAAATGCTTCTTGTTTATCCACGAACTTAGTTGACCATAGTGATTATATTAATTGAACTCATTCGGACGTGCCTTATGTACATTTAGTGACGTCCAAATCTCTTTCACTCTCTTGCATATGAAAGAATAAAATTGCCTATAACACGTCCCCAATAAAAAAAATTAAGTTTCACCTAAAACCACTTTTCAGTTACTAATATTCCACACATTTTACATATCTCACAATATGCACCGAAGCATCGTGGCACAGTGAAATATTGATTCGATCTTCCACTTTTTCTTGTTATCTTGTTATTTCAGTATTTACAAAGATTACAAAATGGCTTGATAATAAAACGTAAAAGCATAATGGGTAATTATTTGCTTTAGGTTTTCACCACCTATATTGAGATATATTGTTGGGCTAATATATGTATGTAGTGTGGACTGCAAATATACAATTTTTAAGAATTAATTTTTTACAATTTTTTTAATTACACACGCGTAGCTGCGGCACCCCCTGACGGCCCCACCCGTATCTAGCTCCATACCTATATCGATATCTCGGAAACGATCAACACAGGTGTACCTGATTCTGATAAATACTATTCTGATTCTAATAAATACCAAAATATTTTTATGAATAGGTATTAGGGCGGAGCGGAAAATTTAAATTTGAATTTTCAGTTGGCCTGGGTGTGGGATAATTGTTATTTGATTAACCAAACACAACTGTAAAAAAATTTGAATTTTACAACGTATTTAAATTTTACGAAAATCTTTGATGAAAAACCTAAAGTAAATAATTATGCATAATGCAACGCACATTTATTAACGTTCTGCTCTACTTTCCAGGAAGAATGGCAGACGCCAAGGAAGCCACAAGTAGTAAGGCATCGTCCGAAAGCACACCTCATCTCGAGGTAATCGAGCGTGTAAAGAGCATTCCTGTTATTCACTCCGCGATCGAGAAAACGGAGTCAACATATTCTTATTTGAAAGATTCTCATCATTTGGTTAATTGGGCGCTCAGTCAGGCCGAAGCTGGACTCCAATATGCTTCTGCTACAGCTGCACCCATTACTGCGCCTTTGGCCAAAAAGTTCGAAGGACAGATTAACGCTGTTGATCAAAAATTATGTGAAGGTTTAAATATAGCTGAACAGAAAATGCCTATTATGACGAAGCCTCCTCAACAGGTAAATACGAATATCTCAATCAGTACTTCTTGCTAACGATAACTCTTCCTGATAAAGCTGAACCAGTCATGTACAGGGTGATTCACCTAACTTGATCTTACATAATAATTATAATATTATAAAATCGTAAATTATTTGTTGTATAAAAAAGTATTTTGAAGAACAATTTTGTGGTATTGACGCGGGCATTTAACGCAACAATTAGTTTGTGTGTTATCTTACTTTTACATCGAGATAGGAGTGTCACCTTTGGCTCTTCAATCTAGCACTTAGGCATTTCACTGCGGGATTCTATAGTCACTTGAAAGCCGAACAAAAAATATCACTTTACATGTTATTTATTCTTCATTTATTATTTACGGAAAGTTACGCGTCAATAAATTAAGACCTTAAATTAAAAAATGGCATTTTTTAACTTTTTCTTTCCTAATGATAGATGATTATTAACCTTTAGAGAACCGGCTTTTTTTTAAATAGTGGTTTCAGTTTCCAAATTTTGTATATATATAACGTATAATTTTGTGCAGAATTAGGGGACTTTCACGGAGCCCCGAAAGGGGCTTTCCCGGTCCGGGACGGTAATACATTTTTTTTGAATTTTTTAATTTCAAAAACGGTATGTCTGGGGGTTTTTGATACTGTTGATTACGAATCTGTAATCGGATTGTGAAAATGTTTGACCTACATGGCAGTTTTACTGACCTAAACGAATGAACATATACCAAACTTCAGAGTAACTTTCTGTTAGCATTACCCAGAGCTAACGACGTAGACATAGAAAGTGTTTGTATCATCTTTTCTTCTTTCCATGTTGTTATTATTATTATTTTTAGAATTTTTGTGTTGTTTCAGGAATTATTTTATTTTGTCGTATTTTCTGTGTTCTTTTGAACAGAACGAATTTATACATTAAATCATTTAAGTAGTGTGCTTTCTCAAAGCCCCAAAAAGGGCTGCCGGTCCCCTAAAGGTTAAATTACATCGAAAAAAGTGAATTTTCTATTAAACAGAACAGATACACAGATATTGATCTGCTTTAGAGGAAAAACTTTTTATTCGTCTCTAAGTGGCCGTGTCTCTTATAAATAGAAACACATTCTGTGCAGTTACTATTCAGTAAAAAGTGGTCGTTTATTCTTCAATGTCTACTTATTACATAAATCGGAAGTGGCTGCATAGAACTCTGAGAAAAACATGCTACTGTCTTAAGCGTATCTGTTGTACCTTTCAGATTTACGATGCAGCCAAGGCAGTTATGAGCAGTTCTTTGCAACCGACCATCGACAAACTGAACGTTGCAAAGGAATCAGCGTCTCAACAAGCCTCCACGCTCAAGGAGATCAGTATAACAAAGGCCAACGAGCTCTTAAACACGCAATATGGTAGTATGGCTGTGCAAGGCGTGGACAACACGAGTGTCCTCATCAATGGTTTATTGGACCAATACTTCCCTCCGGTTGAGGGTGAAGAAAATGTACCAGGTACACATTTTTTTTTAATAACTAACACGTGATTTACCAAGGTCACAACACAGGAAACGTAACGAGTGTGCAAAATTTGTGTTGCAGCTCCTATATCGGCTGACGAAAACAAAGTTCTGCACACGGTGCAAACCATGGGTCAATTGTCAACAAAAACAGCGAATCGAGTGTACCATTCGGTAGCAGCCCAATTAAAGACAGTGAAGAAAGAAGATGTGGCGGCCTACATGTCGAGCGTTATAACCATTCTCCACTTGACGAGTTTCTTGAGTTTAATCACCACACAGACCGAGTGTAAAGAAGCAGAAAGTCCAGTGGACGAAAAGAAAGGGAAGAACTGAATTGATGAAACTTCGTGATTGCATAACGATGTTGGAATTTCGTTTTTACACGTGTTTACACGAGATATTAGTGTGTAATTTTTTTATATCGTATATGTTATGTAAAAATTGGAGAAGAAATGTTTAATAAAATTATTGCACGTTTATACGAAGAGCTTGGATATATATTTTCACTCCGACGCATGATGTATTTAGAGATTTGCATTAGATGTTAATTTAATTTATTAAAAATAATTAATCTGCAAAATTGTAAAAGATAATACTTCACCTTTTATTTCAAAATGTCGTAAAGCTCCCATACACGAGTGGCTCGCTCGTGTGTGGGAGCTTTTAACCCATTCGCATCATCCCTGTAAGTGTATGACCTTCACTTATGTATAACAACAGCGAACGTGACGATGGACCTGTGTGTTTTGCCATTGATAATTTTTTTGTTATTTTAAATCAATCAATTTGCAGAATATTCCGCTAGGGGGATATCGGACAGTCGCTGAAAGAGCAGTGTGGGGATCCGTAGTGGGTACCGACGTTCCACCAGAGGGCCACGCAGCGCGAGATCTTCTCGCTAGTGTTCGTCTGGTCCCTCGTCCGTATATATACAAGTTCCGTCTCAGTTCTAACACCCAGCGTGTCTAAGGCAGGGTTCCGCCAGATAAGACTTACTGATGAGTCCACTGGCGGGCGGACCCGGGACGAGAAACGCTCTTTCCTTTCTTTCCTTCGCTGTGAAGGTGGGGGTGATCCCTTTATCCGGGTTAGTCACCACTGTTGACGGGTTGGTAGAGTCAGATCGCTCTACAGCAGACGTGTGATAGAGGCGCACTCGTGCGGTTCTTTCCAGAATTACAATATCGTATTATGAACAATGCACGAGGGTTACGACAACGCAGAAGAAGAAGAATACATAAATAATTCCGCGATTGTCGATTGATAAGTATATATATTCCATGGTGAAATGACTCAGGGATCAAGGTGCACGCTCCGTTACTGAGGAAGACAAGTCTAAGTGCACACATTCCGAGGAGTCGATTATATTCGTAAGTGGCATCAGATCATTTCTCTTTGTTGTGACAGTAGTTTCGTATGCACCTGTCACATTGCGACGATAACGCGTTGATCCTCGAACAATTGGCATTTCTATTTCTGCCCAGACTTAACCCAGTCCTAACCCAGATCCTAACCATTTCTCTTTGTTGTGACAGTAGTTTCGGATGCGCACCTGTCACATTACGATAACATTGATCCTCGAACAATTGGTATTTCTATTTCTGCCATATGTTCCGCGAAAATGATAAGATAAGCGTCGCCTCGTTAAGATTCCAATTACTTTCAGAATCTTTTGACCATTTTCATTAAGTGTTACACGTAAATCGTAGAAAATAAAATGCACCACGCTTATATATAACAGAACTCACGAACGTAAAATTTGCTGTTAATTCTCGCATAAATTCTACATAACTCTAGTTTTGTAATGTACACCTTGAATGCCATTTATTTTCAAGCACTTATCCTCTTCTCCGCAACAGGGGATTTCCCCACTGCAAACCACCATGGAAGGAGAATTGCTGGACCACGTTTACAAAATACAAACTATTGAGCGTGCTCGAAAAATACCAAGCGTCAATTATTTGTGGGACAAGTCCACAAAAGTGTACGACCGGGTGAAAGAAACAAACGGGTTTGTTCATTGGGCGTTCGACGTAGTGGAAAATGTCCTCAACACTGTTATTGAAAAGTCATTATCCGCTAAGTTAATGGAGAAGCCAATTTGTGCTATCGATAAAACACTTTGCCAAGGGCTGGATTACGTGGAAGTGAAGCTGCCTATTATCAAGCAGGAGCCAGAACAGGTAACGTAAAGTCTAATATTCGTATTCATTTCTGTAGCCCGAGTATTTCAGAATCAAAGGGAGAATGCTAATGTTTCAGATATTGAATCATACCAAGTTCATTGTGTCCGAACATCTCAGACCAGCTGTACAAACGTTCAATGATTTGAAGCAAGAAACCAAACACAAAGTCCGAATCATGATGTTACTTACTTACTGCAAGGTGCATTACTTAAGAGTATACAGTTGGCAACAGGCAGATAGAGTGATGTCGACTGAAATAGGAGTTAGTATTTTAAAGACTGTTGATAGTAGCACAGATCTCGCTAAGCTAATGTTGGATAAATACCTACCACCCCCGTATGACGAATTTCATACCGATGACACAGGTATGGTGATATTTTTCACGGTTTAATTGAAAGAAGTAACTGGAAAATAGATTACAGGAACGGATTACTATGGTTTTGTTATTAATAAATCGTTATTCTTGGCTCTGCAGTGGAATTGTGCAGCGAACATGCTAAACTTCATCATACCATGGAAAGACTGAATGAATTGAGCCATCGGGCATCCCGACGCATTTATTTCGCGCTAATGGACAGATGGCAGCATATGTATAAAATAGAAATTCTTATTTTGATATTATACACGATCATTATCCTCCAGCTAATTAAATTTCTAGAACTAACGTCTTGTATTTTTAAATTATTCACCGATTGCTTTGGGTTTTACTGAATTAACTTCGAAAGATATAAGTAATGTAAATTGACACAGATACACGTCTCGCACGTTTGATAATTGCATATCAATGATTTTGTTACTCTTAATTCACAAGAACGTGTCAAGAATTATTACTAGTTTTTAATGTATTGTTTAAGCTAATTGACAATCTGCGTACGTAGTTAAATTTGTTATTAAAAAATACATGAGTTTTGTTGAAAGTTTGTTTTCCTACACCACGTGTTTTCGGAGATATTCAGGCAAACGTGATTTTTACATCGAACTTCGAGGGCTAATTTCACCCAGGAGGTATGGAGAATTGCTGATAAAAAAAATACGTAGCAAATGGTTTTTCAAGGACTGCTTGCTAAATAAGTTTTGTCCAAATCGGCATGTGACACTTAAGGTCGTGTTCAGATATATTGGCCGGTGAGTTCGGTTTCGCGAGCAGCGCGGGAGGAGAAATCAGCCACAACCACCGGACGATCGTGGATTCGTCAGCTGGAGTTGCGTCGCCCCCGAAGGGTACGGTGGGGTAACGGGAACGCTGCTCGGCTCCGCCTGAACGAAGCCGTGTGGCTGTTGTTTATTCTTAGTGTAGTAGTTGTGTGCGTTACGAAGCTATTCGCGAGGAATTGTGACGCGCTTTCGTACCATCTCGCTCTCGCCTTCGACAAGAAAGAAGCGAGAAACGACTGCTCGGAATCGTGTACCGCTATGTAGTAAAGTGGTGGGAATGGTTCGATGCATGTGTGCGTACCTCACGGGCACCGAATTGACCGAATCCTCACCGCGCGACGAGCAGGCGTAGCCCGAGAGAGAATGAGAACGTTGAGAAAAGGAGCGCCGCGGCAGGCACGCGGTGTGGTGGGAGACTTCCCCTCACGAAGCTCATCGGCCAATAAATCTGAACACGAGCTTAAGTGTTGTTCGATGTAAGATCCCAACACGACTACACTCAGGGCTGAGAGGTGCATGCGTGTAGTGTAGTCCTAACCTGCAGTGTTGCGTACATTGGTGGATTTACGGCCGATTTCTTCACCTTCAGTAATCTTCCAGTTAGAGTTATGTTCCACATAACTGCCAAATGATAGGATACTACTGGCTTAGAGCATTTAAATGCTCTCAGCCAATTGGTCGTTCACTGACCGGAAGATTACTGAAGGTGAAGAAATCGGCCGTTAATAGCGAATTCGGTAACTCGCACAGACTCTGCACTGGTGTCAGAAAATGACTTGGATTCAGTGTTGCCAGATCTTCGGCGTTCAGCCGGAGTCTCGGGTTTTGAACCGTTGTCTCCGGTCTAACTGTAAGAGATAGAAAAAAAGTTTCAAGACAAAAATTACTTCTTTTAATTAGCTCCATCATTTGGTAAACAAATTATTTTACAATTCACGTGTTATAGCACAAAATCGGGGAAATAACCGGATGGGCAATGATTTTCTGGAGTATTCAGTTTTGGAATGCAGAAATTGTTGGTAGAGAGAAAGATTTTGGCGAGCGGGAAACGCGGGAAGTGTGTAATATGATTGATTACCCACAGTAGCGCGTTTCATATCAAGTGATATCGCTAAACCGTCTGCGTACATTAATTTGCTGGAATTATCGTTTTTTCCCGTCCAACGTTCCCGAGAATAATGCATATCTCGTATTTGCGAATAAATTCTGGAGGATATACGTCAGCTTTTTCCCGTACGTTATTAAGTACTAAATCTAGTGATACCGCACGAAATAATTTCCATATTGCCCTATTTATTTATATAAATTATGCGCGTTTAAAAGAATTAATACAGCAATGCGTAATAAACAATTCCGACATTTCTTTGCTATGGTCAGATGAAAGATTACACATCATTATTTTGTGTCTATGATAATATAAAGATTGCATAGTGTACTCTACAGGCAGGGCTGGGGAAAATCAATTTTTGAAATAGATAAATAGAAATATATATTTGTATTTCTTCGAGTGATATAGGATTTGACAAATAAACTTTTCTTTGAAATAGTACTTACATAAAAAAATATATTTCAAATAAATAATAACTGATTTACTCACAACACAATTTGGAGTAAATAAATAGTAAATAATAAATGAAGGATAAAGGGAAAAACGGGGAATGTCCATTTTTCGTGATTTTGCGATTTATGGCACATTTTGTTGGTGGAAAATGGGAGTAGAGAATTGTAGAATCGCAAAGGATTATAATGTTCAATTACCCCCGTATTTTAACGTTAAAGTATACTTTTGATTTGGTATACTGGTTAAAATCAGGAAATGTCACACTATGGGCAACTAAAAATTACAAACAATGCTAATCGATTCTTTATTCCCTTTAATACCCGACGTAATAAAATTGTTTGACGATAAATGGACCGTTGAATTAATTAGATGCCGACGCATTGAACACAAGGCCAGTTATAACAGTGAATAAAATTTGAATCGCAAGTGTTAAGTAAATGATTTCATGCGCACATAACTAAAATATCCGATTACTTAGTTGGTTAAACAAAATCATATATTGTAGATATTTAAAACCATACCGCGCACCTGGATACGTATCGAATTAACAAATTTGAACACAAAGTTGAATTATTACGTAACGATACCACTCTTCAAGGGAAATGAGACGTGGTAATTTTTGGAGCATTTCGCAAATGACCAAACAGTCCCCCGACGTGTCACATTTTCCAACGGTCTACAGCCGGATCATATTCCAGAATAATGTAAATTTATTCCCCCGCTTCGACGAATCAATCGTTAACCAAACGACGAGAAAACGGCGACGAGTCCACCGGCGGAAATTCACGAGCAAAAATGCTAAAAATCGGTTCATACGTTGGAAATCGCAACGCGGAGGACCAACGTCGATGTCGACACGAACCATGCCGGGTATTTGAATAAATAAATATTAAATACAGCAGAGGAAGCGTAAAGAGATCGATCGATTTTTGCAGTTTTCACGCGGCAAAAATGAGCGCTATTCTCATACACGGCGAGAGGAGTGAGAAACTACAAATATATGAGAGGAGAGTAATTTAATTTAAAGAATTATAATCGTTACAGTTTCTATTTGCGCAGTTTCATTTCTGGTATAAGTTTACCTCGGACAACTATGATCTTAAAATTGAGCGAAAAGTAAATATTTTAACCCTCGCTTGGCGAATGCTGCGGCCTTTTTGTCAGGAAAATTAAAATATCAAAAATCAAATGACAAAATAAATTTCAGAATAACTTTTGTTGGATCTTCGAATAAAATAATAAAGAGGTTTGTTATGGAACAGTTTTAGTTGCTAGAAGAGTGTTAATTTGTTTTCCATAAATACCAACTGTCAAACAATCACAATTGTATAAAAAAGCGTAGGTATGTAATATATTTTTTAAATAAATTTCGAACTGATACATTGATACTAGTTCTTCAATACTAAATCATTTTATTGATTATTGAAAGTAGATATCTAATAATATTCTACACGTACCAAAGTGTATATTACAAATATTAATTTTCTGAATTATTTACAGAGTTCAAGTAAGCATTACAACACTGCAAATAACACAAATAGTGTTAAATAGTAACTACTTGCAGAAAATTAGAGACAGTTAATATGCTTATAATTTTTTCACTTCTGGCTTCCAAGCCTCATATTTGTTGGCTATCAGGAGCCATTACTGGAATTCCAGACGAAGATTGGCCTGTGTATTAATTTGTTGGCGAAAGAGGAGGCAGGGGAGCTTCGCCGAAGAAAAAGGAAGTGAAGCAGAGGGAAAGAAGCTTGGACGATGACCGCGAGCATTTCCGCAGACAATTTATTTGCCCAGTCGGAGCGATCAAACTTTTTCTCCGGGCTATGTGAAAAATAACGCCGTCGAAAGCATCCTGCTGGAACAACAGGATACGTCCGGCAAATAGACGACCGCGATAGACAATCGCGATTATACGGACTAGCTTTGCTCTATATACACAGAGAGATTAATGTAACCACAACTGAAGTGACTCAAGAGCTCTGTAAAACGAAAAGAAAGCTAGATTTTATTCTTTAAATAAATGTTTGTAACCACCTAATGAATTTTATTGAATTTGTATTAAGAATATGTTTATAAAAAAATAATCCCTGAAGAAGTTAATTCCAATCGAGCAATAGGAAAGGGTGCCGACCAGGGCTTAAAGTTTAGAACTCATCAATGTTTTTAGACGTGAAGAATTTCTAAAAAATGGTATGCCCTATCGAAATTTCGTTCCAATAATATTAAAAGAGCATTAAATTTTCTACAATTTCTGTACATATAATTTTGTCGTGCTTCCAACCGTTTTTAAGATTTTAACGTTTGAGTATAGAGAGGTCGAGGTATATTAGGGGGTGAGAGGAAAAGAAATTAGATGCTGAAAAATAAGGGCAACCCTAGTGTGTGACTCGTCATTATAAGCTAAAGGGGTAAGAAACAAGACGCTGCCACATCGTCCTATTCCCGTAAGCTATGCCGTGTGCAGCTGCCTCTGGATCGTTGGTTATCACAACCCCGCGTCAAAGGTTGCGGAAAGTTCATCCGTGGCCGAGGGTCATGCTGCGTTGGATACAACGGTGTCATGCGAACGCGATTTAAACCCCCTGAAAATGCTGCTTAGATCTTGGGGCAGTTGCAATTAATCCGCCACGTTGTACGCGATATTAGTTGGATGTTGACAGTGGCCTCGATAAAATCTCTCGACAGCTTGTAGCTAGTCCGCTTATTATTCATTAGACTTTCAAGTACAGCCAGCTTCACCACCGGGAGAGTAAGACTACCCAGCCTTGAATATCTTACGCGTCGCTCTATTCGATGGAGGGTGTTTAACCTGGAAGACTTGTCCGGTAACGTATATGTATGTAATTTGTATCCTTCTGTGGGGTTTTCGTTCGTCTTGGGAGAAATTCACGTTGGAGAGAACATACTAATAGATTAACAATGAGAAAAATTTATGTTATTTTGTTTCTTCATCATTTATGATATCGTAGTTTATGAAATAATATGTTGGCCACTGTCAGATTTGTTTGCCATTTTTTTGGAAGCTTATTTATTCCTATAATAGATTTTATTTTTAATGAATATCAAAAAGACTCGCTTCTCGCGTTCGATAAAGTATATTTGTTCATTTCTGTGGAAAGGAAATGTGCATTATAAGAAAACATGAAAAAATAAATTTTGGGCGAGCGCACTTGATTACACAGATTGTTTTCAAAGAAGTTTGTCTGTATAAAATTTAAAAAATAATGTTCAGACGCTGGCTTGAAATGGTATTTCAATGGATAAAAAATTAAACAAGATGACTTGTAGTAGGGTTTATACAAAAACCGACTTTTGAAAAAAAAATTTTACAAATTTATAAAAAAACCGATTTTTAAAAACCGACAAACCCTAACGTGTAGTTCAAATTTATGCAGTACAATATGTTGTAGTATATTGCAGTAGTAGGCATGGAATATTAAAAAAATATGACTTGCAATACACGATGAATCTGCTAAGCAGTGATTTCACGGTTGAACTTTCATGGCAAATGTTTGAACATAATTCAACCGTGGATGGAGCAGAGAGCAAATTTTCTTTTGGCAAAGTCTCGAATCACAGAAGGAAATGTGCATACGATCTCGTTTCTCATATATCGATGAAAGTTAAATAACAGAGGGAATTTGTGCCAACGGAAAGTAGACGTAGTTTTTGTACGGTTATTGAACGGGAAGAGCGTACGTTAGGAATGTTTGGGAATGGTTCTCGCGTTTTTTCTTTGTATAGGGTAGTACGAGGACAAGTTTACAGTTCTTCTTTAAGCGCTTTATTTAGAAAATCCATTTTCAAATATTAGCGTAAACGAATCAGTATAAACGTATCTTTCTCGCGTTATAATAAGTATAAAAAATGTTAAGTAATGTTCTTCCTAATTTCATTTTTTCCTATTAAGAGTTTTGTATATTAAAATGAAATTTTCTAAAAAGAAGACTATTGTAGATCATAGTAACTCGAACTTCTGTAATAATGTAATGTGTTTGAATAAATAGTTACTAGTATAGTTATTAATATTATTCATAGTTATTATATTATTTCAATTGTAAGTGTACTATTTATTAAGATAAGAAACATAAATGATACGTATTTTAAAATGAATTAAAGTAATTAAATTTAGAATAGCGCACAGGTCCAATTATGAGTTATAATGAATAATACTCTGTTTGTTGCACAATTATCAAAACAAAATTTTTCTGACTATCAGAAAATCGTGGACGATGAATAAAATAGTAATAGTTACAATTAATGATTATATTCATTATTTTCGAATAAGTGTGTATCCGCAATTTTGATTCCAAGATTATTCGAAAAATGTATTCGAATAACGCCCAACTCTGACACAGGGACAACAATAAATGCCGAAAATTTCTGTAAAATTTGTGGAATGGAGGAAATATCAAAATAGGTCGATTGTTGTTTGTAAAATTTTGATCCAGTCATTTGAACCGTAGATCTCTATTCTGCAGATTTGTGTTCATTTTATTTGTCGCTCAACACACATGCAGTGATACGAACTGAAAGAAGACCGGTCAATATCGTTTCAAACCATATCCACTGGTGCTTCGTAATATTGCAGCCGTATTGTCTCTTGGCCGTACGTGACAGTTTGAAAATGGATTAACATCGATGCGTTCCGGCCAACATTGACAGACCGTTGTGAAGCTACATGTGACATAAATGAACTTGTCGCGTAACTATTACATTTACACCGAGAGAGTTGCAACGAAGAGTGAACAGTAATATCGTAGTAGATTAAGGAGCAGTTTTACTTCGTGCTTACTTTCATATTTACTCAAATAAGAACGATCGGAAATACCCCACTGTGCGGTGCCGAAAAGTCTCGGAACAGTTCAAGCTTTACGATAGAAGGAGCCTGCTATAACAGGAGGGAAAAAATAATCTTTTAACAATAATCACAGGCTGGTTAGTGAATCGAAAGAGAGTTAAATAGTGAGGCAAGCAGTTAGCCCTGAACCTGGTCAGTCGACAACCTGCTCTTCGACAGAGCGGTCGCGGTTTCCGCCGGAGCGTCAAAT
Organism: Andrena haemorrhoa; assembly: GCA_910592295.1. Lineage (NCBI taxonomy): Eukaryota > Metazoa > Arthropoda > Insecta > Hymenoptera > Andrenidae > Andrena > Andrena haemorrhoa. Next base: position 2,349,416 of record OU342946.1, read on the forward strand.
TAATATATAACTATATAACTTTATAACTTTAGTGACAGTCGAGAATTCCTTTCGATTTTAAAACGGCCGTGGACCCTTTGCGTGTTAGGCGACGCTTCAAACGCAAAAATGGTTAAATTGTTTATTTTGAGTGTCTTTCTTCCGACATTGACATTAATTTCCGCCAATGCCGGTAAGTAAAGTTAATTGACTTATCCTAAAGACGGGCGCATATATTTCCTTCGGCGAATACGAACATACGAACATTCTATACAATAAAGAAATAGCGTATATCACAGAGTGCAAATTCGAGACAACGAACGCAGCTTTATTTGCTAGCTGTACTGGGCCATTCCACGCGGAATCGGACCATTTTCGGAGTAATATTTTGGATTCTCGTGAAACTTGGACATGTTGTAGTTTTTAGTGGTAAACAAACGTATCTCAAAGGATTTTTCAAAATTTTAAAGATTGCGGATCTTACAGCTCTTTGAAATATATTGTGCTTTTTTCAATAAATTATAACTGTTGAACTCAGAAACTGATTTGCGTTGGCGACGTAGCGTCATATTCAATTAATTTTCATGCGTCCAATTTGAATGGGTCTAATTTGTGAGAATCTTGTACAATTAGCATTATTTTTTCAAACGGCGGGATATGACTTTTTCTTTACAGAATACGTACCGAATTGTGTGACACCCAACAGCGCACCTGGCATGTGCATTGGAATACAATTGTGTCCACCATTGCTGAACCTGCTTCAAACTCAATCCTTCGATTCAGCAGTAATAGATTTTTTGAGGATATCAACGTGTGGTTTCGAGGGCAGGGATCCGCAAGTCTGTTGCCCGAAACAGAATCCTCAACTCAATATCCTAGAACGTGTCGAATTTTCATTTCCAAATAATTCGAGACCAACTGAAAGAATCGAGGAGCCAACCGTCTCAGTCAACAACGATGCAAACTTACAGTACGATCTGTCCAGTAATCCTTTGCTTCCCACCGATTGCGGTAAAGAGCTGACCCGGAGGATCTTCGGCGGAAAGAAAACGGACCTGGACGAGTTCCCTTGGATGGCGCTATTGGAATACAGGGACTTGAAATATAGGCACTTTAAACGTAAGTGCCCGAAATTGGCCGAAGAGCTAAGAATCTATTAGAAATTGGTGTTTTTCAGGGGCCGGAAAGACTACAGGTTGCGGGGGAGTCCTGATCAGTCGCCGTTACGTTTTGACGGCGGCCCACTGTATCAAGAACCCCAAGCTGCCGAAAACGTGGCGGCTGGAGAGCGTCCGATTAGGCGAGTACAACACCGCGACCGATCCGGATTGCGTCCCGGACGGCGAGGACGAGGAAGTCTGCGCGGACAATTGGATCTTGGTCAGGATAGCCAAGCAGATCGTCCATAATAGATATCAGCCGACGTCCAGGGACTATCATTACGATGTGGCCCTGCTGAGACTGTCTCGCGACGTCCCGTTCACGCACTACATCAAGGCTATATGCCTGCCATCGAGCGCCAATTTGACAAAGAGTCTGTTCGTCGCCGGCTGGGGAAGGACTGAGAACAGATTCTCGTCCGACGTGAAGCTCAAGCTTTCGTTGTCCGTCGCCGACAAGGCGCAATGTCAAACGACTTACCGCAACTCGAGTTTGTCGCTTGGTTACGGGCAAATGTGCGCCGGTGGAGAGGCGGGCAAAGATTCGTGCACAGGAGATTCGGGTGGCCCCCTGATGTCTCGTGAGAGGAACCGCGACGGTACCGGAAGATGGTCCGTCGTCGGTGTCGTTTCCTTCGGCCCGTTCCCTTGCGGCAAGCAGGGATGGCCTGGTGTTTACACTCGAGTAATCGATTTCGTGCCCTGGATAGTCGGCAAGATGAGACCTTAAGATCTCTGGTTTTGTTGCGAGATGTTTCCTGATTATAGGGGCAGAATAATGTATACTTCTACGCTCCCTCTTAACTTAATGTAAATAAAATTTGTAACGACCAAGTTGTTGTATGTATGCAGCTGCTCTATCGCCATCGGCTCCGAAGGTTATCGCTTTCGGAAGTTATAGAGCAAATCATGTGCATTTGTTATGTACGCCGCGACTAGTAACATGAGATGAATAAAATTCCTCTGCTCCTTAGAATAATCCATAGAAATCGTTTGCCACTATTTACCGCGAAACCTAATGTCCGACGCGACGCGTGACATAAAACGCAGTCGGAATCGGGAATCGGGAATTGGGGATCGGAAATCGGAAATCGGGAATCCCCTAAGGCACTTTAATAGGTCCGGTAATTCGTGGGGAGTAAAATTCTATCATGGTCAAGCGTCAAAGACCGACGAGTGAGATATACAAGTAAAAGGAAAGCGAAGGAAAACATTCTTCATGGAACAAACTTGCACTGCTGTATGTAACCGGTTTGCCGAAAAAATCGAATTGAGTGGTAGGAGAGCAAGCAGCCACCATGATTTGAGAATCCCGCGTTCTGATTATTGAAAGAATTTGCCTCATACCTAATCCCTTCTCTTTCTCCACGACTTCCTCTTCTTTTTTGCAATTCCATGACCAACAAATGGCAGCAGTTGGTATCTACGCCGGAGACTATAGCGCGAGTCTGTCCTGGTCTGTCCTCCGCGAAAGCAGCAAGACTTTGAATCGTCGAAAAATTAAGCTATTTTTACAGATATTTTTCTCAGTAAATGCAATACATAGTGAAATAAATTTTGTAGGTATCTATTAAGCACAAAAAGAATGTAAGAGAATGGACAGAAATCTAGAAATAAAAAAACAGCTAGAGAAAAACGTTAATAATTAATTATGTATAGAAATTGTCCTTGAATTAATTAACTCTCTGTAAAAACCATTATAAATCTAAACTCGTGCAAACCTTGCAGAATAAAGCTGTACATATACATACACAAAAGATCCATAAGAGGAGAAATATATTTGTTTCTCTGTGTATGTGATACTTTTATTGCATTGGGAAAGTTTTATTTTCATTTTATCAAGTGTAACACAAATTTAACGTACGTTGGGTAGTATATGCAGGACTCTTTTTACAGCTTCTTTTATCGTATGAAAATAGCGAGAACCATCAATGACAGGATGGGTGGCACTGCATTTACAATATATGGTTATGCGAGGGAGCGATGCACACCTGCGATTTCATGTCAAATGACGTAAAACTTGATGTACTATCACTTTTGTTTATATTTATGTTTATGCAAAATATTAACAAAATATTCCAATGTTTCATTTCTCCTATCTGCGCACGTGAATGTAAAATGTATTTTCAGTAATTTTTCCCTAAAACATTTTTAAATCAGCGTTGTAAGAATATTAATCATACTTTGATATATTAGGCGGAGTGATTCACAAGTGCGTGTAAATACTTGAGGGGCTGAACGTGCAGAGGGTGCGCTTAATAAAAGTTTGGCCCGTGGAAATACTAGTCTCTTTTTCGCTTAAAAGAGTCGTGAAGCTGGTGAATGCCAGGGATTTTTATGCAATTTATCTTGTTTGCTCTCCAAACTTCCCTTCTTCCAGTTGTTACGTGACAAACCGTCGGCATGGTTTGCGCACTTACGCAAATAGTTTTTATTTTCCTCAGGCCCGCGTCTAGTGGAACTCTTTCCTTGATTGGTTCTCGTCCAACCGTAAAATTGAGAGAAACTTCTCACATCCACGATTTTCGGAAGTTAGCTGATGCGGTGGGTTCATTCAACAAGAAGGGGACACAGAGGTCACCTATCAAGGTAAACACCGATTGGAAAGTTAGTCGCGGTGGAAGTAAAGTTCCCCGGGTTCGTGAAAGTTGCCAGCTGGCAAACAAATCCCTCCGCCTGGCCCCCAATAACGCCAGAGAATAGAAAGATTTCGACTTATTTCGAAGTGGGTCAATTTCGAGAAAAGAACACGGCTCCCCGCCAGTTTGGCCAATCGTCCGCTGCCATTCGTTCTACAAAGAACCTTCCATCGGCTTCTCTCGGGTTCTATCAAATATTTTCTTATAACCTGCTAATATTTCTCTCCAGCTTGCTTTTCCGTTTGTAAGCTGCAGGTAGGTGCTTTTAAATGGCTCCTTGATATTAGATCAGGGAAGAGCAAATACCCTGTAAATAATCTAGGGTCCCATGCACGTTGAGACAGAATCATGAGACATCAGTTCAGCTCAACACTCCGTACTGAAATGTTGCCTCCACCACCTGTGTGTAGAGCAGTTACTCTAGCATTATCAGAATCATTAAAGAGAAAAAGGCGTCAGAAAGGAATATAGGCAAAGCAATGGATATACGAGAGAAACACGTATAGGGTTAGGATGCTGACAGTGGCTCAGGCGGGTACAGTGGATCAAGTACTCTGTGTGTGAGAGGAAAAACAATATTGATGTCCGAATATTTTTGCGACGTCAAAATTAGGCATTACTTCGTTTACCATTGATTAACAAGAAAAGTGTATAAATTAATTAAAAAAAATTTTACGTTTTTAGCAACTAGAATAAATGTACTAAATCATAAAAAAACAGCGAATCTCTTATTTCCAGAATTACTACAAATACACAGCAATATATTTCCAAGTACCACTGTGTCCAAATATTAATGCGGCTCACCGTATATTTTAGCATATTTGTTATTAAATAATTAATTCAAACAAAATTGAAAAAATTGAAAACTGAATAACTAACCTCGGTCTCCCCTATTAGACATATGACATTCGATAAATATCTTTGACTTGTGCGTTATTAACACGTTCGTCGCCCACCGTGAATCGGTGGAGTTGCTCCCGGGGCCCAAATCCGAACTCGGAGCTAATTGGACGAAGAAGAGCGTCACCCATATCTGGGTGACGGGGCCCCCACGGAAGCATACCGGTCACCCACATTTGGGTGACGTGGCGACGAACGTGTTAAGGGCGTATAACTGAAACAATAAAATATGAGTATTCACCATTTTCAGTCACGATGCACAGCCGCACACGAAGGGGGCGAAAGTTTTTTCAAGAGGGGTGCAGACGGGTAACTGTTTATGTAATCTTCTCATTTTATGAAGTATAAAAAGACTTTGGTACCTGGAAAAGTAGTGGCGAAGTCGGAAGCTGTTATCAAGTAAACTTGAAGGATTTGGAGTACACGCAGTATTTGTAGTAAGTACATATTTTTCCACGTAGGTAAGCACATCCGTCTCTTGTTCCATACATCACCGCGTCTTCGAATGCAATGAATGATACTTCATGCTGTAAGAATACAATTCTTCGTCTATAGAACCACTATTAAAAAATTCACCCCTCAAAAGCGCCACTGGTCAAGAAAAAGAAAGTTCCTTTCTTCAGTAGAAGCCTAGGAATGAAGAAACTTTTTTTAACTACGTATGATTACATGCGAAGGGCTATGCCGCTTGGTAGCTAAAGAATCCAATAGATTATTTATTCATTGCAGCGAACAGAAGTGTACTGAATGGTAGATCAGCTTGGGGGAGTGCAACTGCCAGCCCCACCCCATTCTACTAAACTTTGTAGTATTTTCTAGGGGTGGCTGCTAACGTTTTTAGACGAGCATGCGTTCTTCCCACGGACAGTAGGAGAAACAGCGACCAAGAATTCCGTACCGAGGACAGTTCGTCGTGCAGTTCAAGTGCATGAGGTATCGATGGATCTCGAGCAAGGTACGAGGCACAGTTCGGGCATAATTTCGTGGTTCGCGCAGAATGTTGTGTAAAACCTGATTGCTTCAAGGTCGTTAGTCGAAAGGAGTAAGTACGGATACCTACAAATATCTCGCGAGGATCTTCTGCAGTTCGTAATTTCACGATTCGCGATCTTCTATTCAATGTTCGTGTAATGATTACGTGGAAAGTGGTCCCCACTGGGCTGCTGAAGAAGAATGTGCAACGTAGTTTTAAGAAGATAAATGTTTGAATTAGAATTTTATAGGTTTCTCTTTGGCCCGTCTGCTTTGTACAGATCTGAGAATGCCGGTCGGATGGAACCGATTGAACCTCCAGCTCGTCGGTATTTGGCCCGAACCGACGGTGACCAGAGATGCATCGCCGACTTTCAGACCTGTGATAGTTGCCGTGTGGTTGGCCGTCTTCGTAACTCTGCCACAAGTCGCGAATCTGTTCATGTTAAACGGGGACTTGGATGAGATTACGCAGACACTTTGCATGGCTCTCATGCCCTCACTCATCGCGATCCTCAAGATCATCTTCACTTTGTATTACCGAGAAGGTATAATTAAAACCAAAAGGAGCCCCGTTTCTGCGCTAACTAATTCCTTCCGGTAGAATTCGAATAATCCATCGTTCCGAGTCACTCGCGAATTTTCTGTCTGTGTTGGAAGGTCTGAAGCTCCTCGTCAAGTGTTTCTACGACGACTGGCGCAGCTCGAAAACGGAAGAAGAAAGGACTGTCATGCTAGCCGCCGCCAAAGTGTGGAGTTTCATTTCCACCTTGTCCACCATACTGTCCCACGTACTGATCCCGGTTTTCCTGGTCATCCGAACCTTTACAATCTACACATATGGCCGATACCAAGAGTCACAGATGCATTTGCTACTGTACATTGGATATTTTCCTTTTAACCTTCGATCAACGTCGATTATGCTGCTGATCAACGTTGGCCAGGCTGCTGCTGCTTATTGCCTCACGATCCCCTACACCGGCGTCGATGGTTTTATCGCTATGCTAATGCTGCATACGTGCAGCCAATTCGAGAACTTGAGGATGAAGCTTGAGGGATTGATGGACGAGAAGAATAGGGCCAGAAGAAGCGTGGATCAGGTTCAAAAGGAGCTGGTTTGGATTGTCAACAGACACGAGCATCTCAACTGGTGAACCGCACTTTTCCACCTGTGCTAATAGCTTGTCAAGGGTGATAGTAAATTGAACAGTTTTTTTTGTTACAGGGTTGTCTCCAAGATCGAGCAGTACTATAACAAAGTGCTGCTGGTTCAGGTGGTGCTCATTACCATCGAGATATGCCTTCAAGCTTTCTTATTCCTTAATGTAAGTATCAATGAGGATTTTGTATGAAATGGCATCTCAATATGCATTTGCAACTTTGGAATATGGAGTTGGAAAGAAGCATGAAGAGTATGGAGAGAATTTACATGTGTTATGTTTGTAGTTTGCAATATACAATGCGGATGGATTTTTTAATATGCAGTTTGTGTTCTTCGTGATGTTCGTAACTAACATCACGGGGCATCTGTACATTTACTGTTACATAGGCGAAATGATTCTTGTACAAGTATGTATCGCATCCGGTTGATGTAATTATCTCATTCATACGAGTAGTCGTGAAACATAGTTACGATGCTGTTTCTCACTTTCACATATCGAACATGTTTCAAGTCATCCTACTTTCATATCTATGCGCATGTATTTGCGAACTTCTCTATCATCCAGTTTGCGTGAAGTAAAAGTTAAGAGTACGCACTTTACGGAAATATGTTTCAGAGTAACGGAATGGGAAATTCTGCTTACAATTCGTCTTGGTTCAACGTCTCGCCCCGGGAAGCCAAGTGGCTCTTATTCATAATGAACAGATCTATTCGACCACTTCAATTGACTGCGGGAAACTTCAGTACATTTTCCATTGATATGTTCAGTACGGTAAGTGCATGTTCACTGCACTGAAACTCAACGTGCACTCACATCTTCTGAATCAATTAATAGATCTTTGAACGATGTAACGGGAAACTAAACAGAACAACAATCTTGTCGTTTCAGATACTACGATCGTCAATGGGATACCTGTCGGTTCTACTAACCGTTCAAGCCGGTAAGGATTGAAATGTTCGCAATAAAAACAATGGTAGACACTGTAATTAGAAACCCTAACACATCATTTAAACGGATTCACCAGGTTGCACGATAGTTCTGAATAAATTCACTGTTTTCCCTCATTTTGATTTTTTAATTTCAATTTCGATTTCAAATCCGACTCCGACTCCGACTCCGACTCCGACTCCGACTCCGACTCCGACTCCGACTCCGACTCCGACTCCGACTCCGACTCCGACTCCGACTCCGACTCCGACTCCGACTCCGACTCCGACTCCGACTCCGACTCCGATTTAATGATTATTATTTCTTAATAATAGTATAGCGCAACGGCCTAGGTGAAAAATAAAAATTAATTAACCCCGGAAGTTGGGGGCATATAATTTGACCATTAAGAATTCTGAACAGGAAGGATAGATCGGCTAGCTGTAGGCGCTGTTGCATCGTCAGGAAATTAAACCTGTGCAGTATATACAATTAATTACAATAGACGGGTTAGACAGCCCATTTTACATCAAGTGGGACCTTGTCATCGTCGAAATAAACAAAGCTTCGACTGAACACAAAATTCATTGCTTCATGTACCGACAATAAATAATCTGATATTTGTAGTGCAATCGGAAAACGACTTACACACAGGGTTGCCAGGAAAATCCCTACCGTAGTGGGGGGAGGGGGACATACATGTAGTGGAGGGGGAGCACCTACCTTGGCGTCGATTGGTTTGACGTCGGGACGTCATCACGCGCACATACAGGGTCATCCGTTAAAACTGCAACCTACGCGCGCGCGAACAGACGAAATGGCAACACTGCCTCACGAACGCATTCCACTACAACCATTCGCCAGTCCGGCGTTCGGAGGGCTGCCAGCGACCGCTGGACAGTGATGCCCAAGCTTCGAAAATTTTAGGACGGTCCTTATCCTGAACCTTATCACATGGTATTATCAAGAAGGTAAGCTTAAAGGCTCGACTTGGAATAATGCATCGTTCCCGGTTACCCACGAATTTATTGTCTGTGCTGGAAGGTCTGAAACCCCTCGTCAGGTGTTTCTACGACGACTGATGCCGCACGAAAACCGAAGATGAAAGGACAGCAATGATGACTAGTGCCAAAATGTCGGTATTCATATCCACCTGGTGCACCGTGCTGTGATCAAGAGACGCAGGTCCGTTTGGTACTATACCCTGGATATTTTCCTTATAACGTTCGACCAACATCGATTCTAGTGCTGACCAACGTGGGACAGGTGGTTGCTGGTTATTGCGCTAAGACTTCGTACACCTGCGTCGATGCTTTTATCGTTATGCTAGTGCTGCGTACGTGCAGCCAGCTCGAGAACTTGCGGATGAGGCTGGAGAGATTGATGGACGAGAAGAATGGGACCAGAAGCATGGATCAGGTTCAAAAGCAGCTGGTTTGGATTGTCAAGAGACACGAGCATCTGAACTGGTGAACCACACTTCTCCACCTGTGGTAATAGCTTTTCAAGGGAGACAGTAAATTGAACATTTTTCTTGTTACAGGGTTGCTTGCAAGATACAGTAGAGCAGTACTTTAACATACTGCTGTGTACTGTCGAGATATGCTTTAAAGGTTTCTTATTCTTCAATGTAAGTATCGATGACGATTTGTATGACATGATATTTCTGATCTTTATTAAGTTTATACTAAAAACGGGAATATTTTTAAATTTCGGTTTCAAATTTCTAATTAAATTGCCACTATAAAATAGGTTAAAAAAAGCAAGAGGGGTATATTTTTCTTTACCATCACCCCAAGTTGCCCCCCTTGGAAAAAAGTCTCCGGACGCCCACAATCTACAAGTATCTACTTTCTTATTTAACTAATATTCTACCTGAAAATCTTCTGGACTCAGGACAAAAATTTCTGAGAAACTTCACAACATAAAGTTAGTCAAATAAGAGAAACCAATAGCAACAAATGAATGCAAACAAAAGTATATAAACAATAATTATTTTAATTCCTTGAAAGTGTAATCAAGAAATTACTGTACAAAAGAAGACTTGATAAAATCTGCAAAGTGGGAACGTATTAGCCACAAAAGCAGCCCAGATTTTGAATAATAATTTACAATTACAATGACTATGTTAAAGAGTAAATGCATATTAAAATTTCCATTTCTGAACATATACAAATATTTCACATCACTAATTATCCCTAATTCCCTCATTTCCCACTGCTCTTCGTGGGAATGTATTACAGCGGTCATCAATAGTCGCTGCGCTACCACCGCAAACTTCCATTGTCTAAGCTTCTGATCGCGGAGGATTAAAGGACAATAAAAGTGAATAAAAGCCAGCGGAATTCGTATTAGAAACACGGGGATACGTCGGCTGACGTTCACTTTATTGTCTCGGCTTAAACAATGAATTGCAGTGGTTATTCGCGGCGAGTGAGACAGGAAGGTGGGGCGCAACGCTGACACAAGCACCCCACAGTGCTCAAACGAGAAGGGCCCTTCGTCTCGCCGCTTCCAACCACTCGTACGCTTACCGACGCCATCCACCAACACTACCTGGACCATCAACACTCTTCAACGAACTTCCCTACACGCACGTGCACTGCAACATCTCTTTCGTCATCTGTATGCAACGCGCGGGCCACAAGCCTGGCTCAGCCACTTCCAGACACATCGGAATTAACGCGGTGATTTCGAGTGCTGAAGGGAATTCTTCGTCCCGAGTCTTCGCTACGCCCTCTCCTTAGAGATAACGGCTCCGTCGAAGCTTTATCGACCTGTTGTGCTTGCCGCTCGACACCGATTTACGAATATTTTCCCATGGAAAAGCCCTTGTACAGCGTTCCTTTAAAGTTATCTGAGCTCCTTTGCTGACACCGCGCTTTAAGGGAACACGCCCCCCAAAATATCGGCTTTTGAGTGCACATCTAGAATTTAACGCCAAAAAGGACTGTAATATTAAGGCGTCTAATATTTAAAATTTAATATGTATTCATTTTAATTCGAAAGTCGTCCAAATGATTACCGTTAACTTAAAATATGTAGAAGTTAAGGGTAGTTGTTTTCAGCAGTTTTGAAATAAAATAGGTAGGTTCATATTTACACTAGAATAAGTGAACTTTGTACATTGCTCTGGTTCCCATGTAAACTTAATTATGTAGATACCCATATTATGAATTCAATCGTACGGCAAACCCTATCGTACGAGATGGAAGGGTATCGATCGTCCGCTGGTGTTTTCGCGTTTTGAAGGAGGGGTTTGGGCAAAATCCCGAAAATCAGCGATACCGTATTTGGTGGATTGCCTTTAATTAGCATCAATTTTTTTCTCAGTACTTTATATTTCAACGAGAGTTATGAGTGCCGGACGAACGCAATCCTCTTCCATTTGTTCCGCCCCCACTTGATTTTATTGACATTTCGAGGCACAAAACATGGCTGGTAGGGAATAAAAAATGAGATGGTACTGGTGATGGAAATAAGGGCTTGAACTTTTTTACGAAGGGTTAAAATTAGTCAAATTCAAGGATATTATGTACTTATTGCAACGTGTTTAACTGAGTCAAAGAAGAATGATCCATTTGATACTTTTTATCCTCTCGGCAAGTAAAATACGGCATTACAGAAATCATGAATTTCGTGTTTACTGTAAATTTTGTGATACATTGTTTTAATACATTTCCGTCGTTCCAAGTGTGTACAATCAGTTGTGGAAGCCATGATAATTACATATTCCATTTACACCTTGCACGTCCACAATCACTGTTAGAATGAATCTATTAATCTCTTGTGTGAACGCTGCATGTTGAAAGCGATTAAGATTAAATTGTATTCCTTCAAGTATACTTGAATCCAGGTCAATATGTTCTCTGTGACCCGTAAAACCAGCGCTGACGTAATAGGGACCGTTGTAATTTTATTTACAGGATTATTTCTTCAGCAGGTAGCCACTGCTGCAGGACTTAGCAATATCGTTGGAAAAAGCAGCCTTTAAAACTCCACATAAATCCATCTGGCACATTCATTCGTTTTAAACGGCGTAAAGGACCGCAAGACATCGCAATCCATTTAGCTCAGCCCACTTTCTGGAATTACGCTGTAGGACTGTGGATTCGTGTTTGTGTACACGGCGAAAAGGAAAACGAAGAAATACTTTCGGCAGAAATATGCAAAGGCGCTTTACGGTGAAAATACGCGGAGTGGCGTAAAGTGTTTAGAATGAACCAGAAGCTTTCTCACTGAAATCATTTACAGTTTCAATGATTGGGGTAAAATAATTAATTTTATTCGTACGGACGAAGAAATACAGATGATTAACTCGCTTGGTGAGTAACTGCAATTCAATTGATTAACTTTTTTATAACCAGCACCTGGTACCTCGTGTAATACGAAGGACTCATAGACACGGAGAATACGGCAGCACTGTACACAGTAATAGGAATCCGTAAGTAGATTTTCCTGAAAATTATGTAGCTAGTTTTCGCTCCTAAAGGAACTCTCCTTACCTCCTTGCCCAACTACAAATAGGAGGTAAAGATCCAGAGGCATTCAGATTCTTCGTATTAGCTGGAGGAATCAAAGGTAATTGCTGAGAGATCCGCAGCCTGGAGGCCGTCTGAATGGACTCCCTTCTATCTCCTCCCTTTCCTCCATCCTCGCCTCTTCGATCTTTTCTTCCTACTTTTTCGGACATTGAAAACGCGGTTACAGTGAAAAGCGTCGTTCCCCTCGGCGGAAATTTTAAGACGCTACAAAATAAGAGTAGGAGGCGGAGGAAGACAGTTCTGGGCGATATTCGATCTATTGCGTTCAATCCTGCGGCAGTGGACCATTTCTTGTAGTCCTGTATTTTACAGGCGCAGCATCTCGAGCCACTCTAACGGAAATCCATCGTCTTATGGAGGAAGTATTTCCTTCTTCGTTCAAGGATCTCGATACAACAGCCCCTTTCATCCAGGATCGGCTATTGCTGGGCTCGCAGTTTATGAAGACCATAGGTTCACTTGAACAGGGTGAAAGCTGAAGTGGACGTGAAAGTATTCAAATTTAAGTAATTACTGTTTTGAGCAGTCTACCATTTTGTATAAGTATTCAGACTCCAATAGATTTAGATCTGGAGTTACTGATCATATTTGTAACTACTTAGCAGTCATTTTCTTTATTCAGTGTATATAATTGTTTCTTATGTTTATCAAAGGGCTTCCGTATAACTAAATAGATAAATAGATAAATAGATATGTATAGATAAATTGATAAATAGGTATATAGCTAAATAGATATATTGATATATTGATATATTGATATATTGATATATTGATATATTGATATATTGATATATTGATATATTGATATATTGATATATTGCTATATTGCTATATTGATAAATAGATATATAGATATATAGATATATGGATATAAAGATAAATAGATATATAGATATATAGATATATAGATATATAGAGATAAATAGATACATAGATAAACAAATAAATAAATAAATAAATACGTATTCTGATTTAATGATTTAAGAAAAAAGTAAAGGTGTACGCTACTATATAATATAATGTTTGTAGGGTAATTATATTGGGGCATACCTATTAATATAATATAATTTGTTGCTCGTTGAAATATATATTTCAAAAGTTTTTAGATAGATTAACATCCGTGTTTTTACTTTAATTAGACGAGTTTGGAATACAAGTTGTATGGGTGGGTAAAAGACTGATAAATTTTTTACAATAAATCTAAAGTTCCCGGAACAATTGTTTATTTTATTAGAAAGGGCCTGAAATTCTTTTTTCCTCCTTCGTTTCAGTACGTTAATTCACATTCAACTTGTCAGTTATTAATAGTGCAACTTTTCAGAATGATTGGTAACGATATCTTATGCATCTACTGTGTGAACACTGTCGTTTTAGCATGGAAGTGTCGAAAAGCAAGAATAGAAAGGTCGAAAGATTCCCTAATCTTAGTTGCAGGATTAGAAAGCAAGCGGCTTTAAAATATTCTTTAGAACCTATTAACCTCTGGCGAAGTTCTTTAAACACCGGATTACTTGGTTACATTAATTACTTCCTCAGCTGGTGGAAGAAGTCTCATGGGATTTGCTCTTTCCTCTCTCTTCCCTTCTACCTCATTTCTTCTGTACTTTTTCTGACATTTTAGCATTTCCCGCAGAAGTAGTGGACGACAAACGAGGTTTCCCTGGAAGAAGAGGGTTGCAAATTGTTTAAGCCAGTTGGAGGGAGGTCATGAACGCTAGGATAATTAATATTCAACGGCACAAGTGTCCTAGAGAAAAGAAAATATTATTCAAGTTCGAGTTGGTGTTTTTATTAACGAAGAAGCCACAATTTTGCGCTTGTACTTATAAATTCCAGAAAATTATGTTGTCTTCTTGTACAATTACAAATAATTGTCCTAAAAATAAAAGTTTTATAATTCTTATGTATTATAATTCTCGGACTATAATTAGTGATTTATCTTAAAAATTAGCAAAATTGCGGGCAAAATGCAAGAAAAATGTTTTTCGGCTTTTTTCTTTTGCTATCTTCGATTTTAAAAGTAGGTTAGACTCAATGAAAACACTTGGGTGTAGTCCCTGCGAGAGTCATAGGTGTGCAGAATAAGCAGTAAAATTTATAAAGCAATCGGTTCGATAGATTTTGAGATTTTATCTTCACGATGTGAAAAAATGAAGTTTCGAGAAAAACGCGTTCAAAGTTTTCATAATCAGAATTTTTCCATGAAAATTGGACAGTACATTCTTGAGAATATATACTTTAAAAAAATGTTTTAAAAAATTACTCCTTAAGTCATTTATTCCAAATCTACGTCATATAAAATACTTTAAATACAGTTTTTGAAAAACTATAAGCACCAGTAAACAAAGGATATATTTTTCGAAGCTCTTAGCTGATTTACAAGAATAATTCTCATTAGAATTATTACTGGGCTGACAAACTTAAGAAAATTATAGTTCAACAGCAGCCGCTTAATTGAATTTAAGAGGCCAGACGAAATGAACGCACTTTATCGTTCCTGGTAGTCAAGGGGTCCACATTGGACGGCTATTTGGATAGTGGCGCCCTCTGGAGCACAGGCATTTGCGACCCTAATTCCTTAGATAATCTAATATTCCGCTGGAGCAGCCGCGTATATCTCAATTTTCTATATAAATCACGATCTCGCCTCTATTAATTTTCACGGAGAACGCTTGATCGTGTTATCGAACTCGAGGAGGGTACAGGTCGCGATGGAACTCCTTGTTTGGCGAGCGAAGACACTCGAGGAGGATTTCGCTCGTTGACACGGTGAGGTCGTCACGCGATTGGGCAGGCAGGCAACATGGGGAATCTGGCGAAATATATATTTTACTGTAGAACAGTGTAGTTATTGGCCACCTGGCAGTGATTGGCATTTTTTAAAAAACACGAATATTAAGAAATAATGTACATTATGCCTTTCATAATGAACATATTCAGATACCTTGTACTTTCATGCGTCGAATGCAATCACCAAATTTAAATGTAAAACCCTCTTAAAAGAAGGCGCAATACTAGCTTAATATAGAAACATTTAAGTAGAAAAGGTATTATAGGTATTATATCATAATTGGGTAGGATATATGTCATATAGGTTATGAAATAGTGGCAATCATTGCCTTCGCCTGGCCAATAACTATGTTTTTTCGCAGGTAACGTATTTTCTGCAAATTTTTGTGGATCCTTCTACTCTTTTTTTAAACAAATTCTATTTCTAGACTATTAGAATCGTTTACAGCTATCAACACTAATTGTGTTCTTAAATCTATCAAAATAAGACTTATAATTCAACCCTTGTGTGAACCTCTGATTTAGGTGGCCAACAAGTACACTGTTTACCCCTACGAGAATTCTTATGAGACTACTTTTTTTTTTAAATTCTTTAATATCGGGAGTGTCAATCGAAAGTTGTACGAGCGACGCTCCGCGTTCATTATCGATGTAATTGTCTTTTAATTAAAGCAGACTCCTCGGAGGAACGAGTGGTTTCAACAATCGCTGGAGTGATCCCTTTTCCCGACCGAGCACTATTCCGACGAGTCTGTTTCAAAATTTCCTCTTGGAAGTATTTGGCTGTGATCAGTTTCAAGTATCCAACCTCGTTACAGCGCCGTTGTAGGTGAACGACCGAAACTCTCATTACGAATCAGTGATCACCAGCGAATACTCCGTGATCTCTACAGAGACCGTTAGCTTTGGTCCTCTTTTTTTCCACCTTTCCTTAACAAGTTAGGTCCAAAGAAAGTAGTCTTGTCTGAATTATAATTCCGAACGAATCCCATCTCGACAGATTCGCAGTTCTTATAACTACAGAGGGAAGTCCCTTTGTTAGTTGTACTTTGCAAACGTACTTCTACCCTTGGACCATCGCCGCGAAACCTATATTTATTTTCTGCCTATTCTAATTCTATTTCCATTGACCAGAAATCTCGTTACTCTGATAATTAAATTGCAACGCTAATGGAAGTACATATGTATTGAATACTTTTGCCCTGAATTTATTAATATCAAGTTTTCGGGGTGCTTAAATCTCTCTCCATGTGAGGTTGCATTTTCTGTGATTAAGGAATTAATAATTAAAGAATAATTAATATTATTGTATATTCGGATCCATTTGGTTGCGTCATATATAATTGTTCCTTTTTCTCTTAAAAATGTAAAAATTCACCATGTGAACCTTATTTTCTACATTCTTAAGAGAAAAAGGAATCTGCACACATGAATATTTTTCCAAAATTTTTTACAGTTGTGTTTGGTTAATCAAAAGACAACTATCACGCACCCAGGCCAACTGAAAATTCAAATTTAAATTTTCGCCTATATTGTATCGCTCCGCCCTAATGCACATTCCTTATTGTTATCCTTACTTTAACTCTATGCTATACTTATCATTCGATGTATACTTTTATCTATCTTATTTGCTACCTCCCACTCACTATTTCTTTATCACTATTTACTACCTATTATCTATCTTTCTAACCTCCTCTTTTTCTATTCCTATTCCCATTTTAACCTACCTGTTCCCCATCATCCCTTTCCCACCCTTCTTTCCAACCCCGCCATCCAACATTACCCCATTCCACTGCATCCCAAATATCCCTTATTTCGTCTCCCATTGCTTCCAATCATAAGAGTTTCAATAAACATTTCTTCGACACCTGGTTTCAATTAACAATCGATTTATTAGTTTCTTGCCCAGGATCCCAGGGAAGCAATTAAAGACAGCAAGGGCTCGACGCGCGCGTTATTGCTCATATGTTGCATTTCTCGCGCATTTTGCAGCTTCAAGGCGTGCTGTCGATTGATCCGCCTTTTAAAATCTCCTTCTCCTACCACTTGACTTCAGTCGACCTGAAAAATCCGTGCGGCTTATCCGTGTTGAGCGAGACAGGCGGTCGAAAATCCCGTTACAAATCGCCGCACTTCATTCGCGAGGATTCAATTGCCGATATTACGTGCCCTCTTTGCTGCGCCGCACCCCTGGCCGTAGCTTAATAAAAAGTGACCAAGAGGATTTCTCGTATTTGTCAAGAATTTGGACGAAAAGTATAATCCATTTCTATTTAGCGAATCGACTATCGTTCTGCGGATTTTCTCCTAAAATTCTATGATATCCCCGGAGTACACGTTGGATTGTCGAGGCACGTGCTTTCCACTGACATAATACCACGGAACTTGTACTTATATCGATGATCGTCGTCTATAACCGTCTCTTAACCGCCACTAAGCCTCCACTGAAATGCGCCAGTTATTTGTCAGGTTATTCTCGCACACTATTCGCCACTGCAGGTAGAAGCTAACTAATACTATGTTATAAATTAAAGTAATATTCTGATACTCGTAGATATTTTGAGGGTTCCTCTTAAAAAAAAATCCCAAATATCGCGCTCCTTTTCAGGCCGTCAAAATAGGGAGTCCCCTTAAACAAGTATACAATGACAAGCTAAATAGTCTCTATAGACAGAGTTTTAATTCATTTTAAAATTGTCAACTAGTAGCTCATTTTAACCTACACTCATTGTCAGAAGTGTTAGCACTACGTGAATCTAACGGGAGAATAATGTCAGAGCATTCTGAATTGCTCTATGTGATTACAGAGACATAAATGCGGTAGCAATTCTGCAATAGAAAAATCGTAACTCTAGGAACGTATATAATTATAAACATAAGCAGAGATAATTTACAGCTAGGTCCGTGAATTTGTAGAAGGGAATAGAGAATTTCCATGAGGAATTCCCGCGTTTCATATTTCTAGTTGCGATTAGAGACACTATTGTCTCTAGTTGCATCTTGCGCCATCTACTGTTGGCAAGCGTGCCTATCCAGTCGTCCCTCTATGTTAAGCACTTACGCTGCGTTCTTGCGTGCCACGTGTCGCGTCCGCTTTTGTACTCTTACCTTTTATTACATTGATTAAACTACTTTCTCACTTCTGAAGTCCACGGTTTCTTTTCAGCCTGTTTCCTCTGGCCTCGTCACAGAAATGTCCAAAATCAATATTGAAAGTCAATTTTACATTATTTATTTATTTTCCTACGCAAAATCATCAACTGCTCAGTTGTACCTACCACCAGTTGCAGTGCATAAATCGGTTTACATACATATATCTCCTTGTGATTTTGGTTAAGGACAGCCTCAATTATTGGGTAAATATTATTCACCGATGAAATTCGTACCATTTAACATGATCCATTTATGTTGGAAGCACGTGTAATACCAACCTACTGACGGCAAACAATAGTTGTGTAACCAATTAAGTGCATGATACCTGTATTAATGGATACTAACTCTTTGCGGTTCACCACTCTCGTAACACGATCTACAACAGATTGTTGTTTCAAATACAATTAATTTGGTCATCATTGTTTTCGTTCCCTCAATCAAGCGTTGTGTGATATTCTAAAACACCGTTTCCATATTTCCAAATGCACATTCTATTATAATTCTGACAAATATGAATGTAACAGTTGCCAGAAATAGCGAATTATTTAAATTTCATTTATTAAATAAATTACATTTACAGTTGTTACACAATCTTTACGTTTTATAAAAAGACTGACTTTTTTCCGTTGCGTTGAGTTTCCCACCCTTCTTTGAGTCGCAACCCCTTTTATAATATTCAAATAACCCACGACTCCCCCCTATATAAGGCAATACAAATTTAACAAGGTAAAAAACACATTAAAAATAGATATTTCAGATTATAATTCCAACTTAATAATATAAAAAAAACCTGGCGACCCCTCAGAAAGCACTTCGCGACCTACCGGTTGAGTATCACTGCTGCTAGAGAAATGGGGGGTTTCCAGGTCCACTTTTTTTTTTTTAAATGGATCGCTATATTTTTTATTTGCTTTCACGTTACAATAATTTCAAATATAATATCAATTAACGAAATATTAATTTCAAAGACAAACGATTCTACCTTAACATAAAGTCTTCCCGCGGAAAGCAGAAAAAAATAGCTTTTCAATTCTACATTAACTACCAAATGATTCCCGTTTGAAACGCGGGATAGCTGTTCGCTTGAATAATTCTTTCATTTCACAAAGCTGACCAGTGTCCCGCAATAATGTCTTTGGCTACTCTTCCTTGAAATCACCATTTGCCCGTCTTCCCTCTCCTTAATCGACGATACCAAAAAGAAACGTTTGAACGGATCCGGGGAGGGTTGGTCTGGTTACGAGATGGAATATTGCGTGTCCCGACGATCTCCTCTCTTTCCTAATCGTTTTCCCTTCGAGGGCGATTTTGTCCCGTGAGATGGTACAAGGACTTTGGTCTCCTCCGTAACTTCTTTCTTCGTCCCTTCCTTTCATCCTTCGCCCTCCACCCCTTCCTTCGTTTCGCCATAACGATCCCTTTGATGTCGCTGAGACACACGCTGGAATCCATCAGTCCGGAATACGTAAAATAACTGAAAAGTGTTCTGAGGGGGAAAATCGTCGGCATGCATACTCTTCGCGGCACGAACCCATTAAACCTTACCAATACACCAATCTAGTTTCCATCGGTTTTTCCTAATCTCTTGCTACGTATTCACTCTTTCTAATGTGCAAGCTGCCTTCTCCTCGTTTTCTTAGGTATGTCTCCTTGTGTCTGCAATCATGAAATAATCTTCAGGGGACATTCTCATCAAATCGCTAAAAAAAATAGGTGATCTTTATGATTCTTTTTAATTATACAACTTGCAGTAAAAAGATTTTACGGCCATTATGAAATTTGTTTTCATTTGTCTGGAGAGGCTCAATTTCTACGTGGCGCTCAGTGCACTGCTACACAGGGTTGCCAGGCGTACGGAATAAATGACGTCGTACACATCATCTCTTTGTTCGTACGATGTAGCAGAAGGGGAACACTTATATTTGGTTGGTGACGCCGTGACGTCATACCACCGCTAAGCCAATCCAAACCAAGTGACGTCATATACACCAGTACGGCGTATTGGATTGCCTGGCAACCCTGCTGCTACGACAAAAAGAGGCTTCGACGGTAGCCAGAATAACTCGACGTAGGATTGCCTCTAGTAAAAAAACCAAAGGTATTCTTATATGTTATATCGATCGCTATCTTATCAACTTTTAAGAAGACAATGGAAGCAAAATGGCGGTGTGTGGTGCACGTTTGAACACAGTCATCCTAGAAAGGGAGTAATTTTACGTCTAAAAATGTTAACAATGAAGAACTATGACGTCTACAATTTGTGGTCGAAGGTCTTAGAGCATATAAACATGGAGGAAGCATGCAATGGGCGAAAATGTAGACTGCGGTAGAAAGAGAAGCATATACATTGGGGATACCCTCTCTCTTTCTAGCGCCAGGGGCGTCAGCGGTTTTTTTTTAAAGTTAGAAAGAGAGAGGGAGTCCCCAATGTACAGTGGCTCACAGCCATAATCGTACACACTTTAAAATCGCATAACATTTTTAAAATTGGTCCAAACGACTTGAGTTTCTTTGAGAAGGTAGGGGAATTAAATGGACACGTAGCAGATGTCGTGATTTAATTTCAACATAGTTTTAATGGACATATAAATATGTAAACCGCGATTATTAATTTGATCCCCCCTATCAAATTTGTCTGCATCACTTTGCTTGGAATCAAACGCTTATCCAGGCTTCCTAATTAGAGCCGCAAAATACCTAGCACGGACTAAGCTCGCTGCCGGATGTGTTACATGCTGGCACCGGGCCGAGAATTAAAATCCGCGAGACACTAATTAACGTGGATCGGATGTAATTACCGATGCCAGGTGTCATTCTCGAGTATTTCGTGGAAACGTCGGGATGCCCGGTAGGTAGCAGAGGAGAACGCAAGCATGTGATTAAGGAGCGAACTAAATGGGCATTGATGCATCCAAAGGATATTTGATAATAATTTATTATTACTGTATGTAATTACTAATAAGGTTAATTCGAGGACAACTTACTGAATTTGATTTATTTGGATGCCTTCGTTTTATAACTTTTTTCAAACAATTGTACAATTTTCTAAGGAAAAATAAGAAAATATTTGTCTTGCACATGGTGTGGAGGATAAGTCAATCTCAATTGCATAGAGAACACTTAAAATTTAAACTTCATTCGTTCATGTGTCAATGTGACACATTTTTCTCACATAAAATTAGGTTATTCCTATGGCTTGCACATTGCTTTATTATCTGTGCCCTTTTTTTATTTTCAACAAAAGAATTTGCAAATTTAGTATTCGAACACTTGGATATTCGAATTATACTCGCCAAATAATTGAGCAACTCAAGCATTCGAATATTCGAATACCGAAAAATTCGACAGATAGCCCCAGCCCTAGTGTGAAACTAATGCAAAAAGGTGCCGTTTTACATTATAAAAATACTGTAGGTACCTATGGAGTCTATTTGTACAAAAAGAAATCAAAATTGACACATTTCGACTTACGCCACTGTCGGTACCAAGCATCGATGTGGGAAGTGAAACACAGAATAAATATCACGTTGCTGTTAATTTTTGTCAACAGAATACTGTGCGCGCATTAGAAGGAGTGTTCTAAATATTTGAACAGAGTAATTGGCCAGCTACGTATGCCGAATATAACCACGCGACCACCACGATAAAGAACATCGAACCGGGCGAAGTTAGCAAACTGGCGCGGCAGTTCCGAATCACCAAAAATCATTGTAATTTCGCGCAGTAAGTTTAAAAGTTAAATTAGATTTCAACCCCAACGGGCAGCGAATTTACTCGCGCGGTGAGGCGCCGGCAGCGAGGAAAGAAGCTCGTCGAGTTATTACCGTCATAATCTACTGCACTAAAAGTAAGTTGGTCTCTCTTAGGGGCTCCGAAATAAAGGTTACGAATGGACACGTACACGCCGTTACGTTCGAAATGATTCTCGGATGGTGCATTTACATACATTACTAAACGCTTTTTATCGCACTTTCTTTGAAAGTTCATCCGACTGGCGAGCATCTCTTTTATGACACACTTTTCGGCGAACGAGCGCCCATTCAAAAAGCCAGCCGTGCCCCTCTGACAGCGTATTTCCCTGCATTTTTCATCTCTGAAAGCTCGCGCGTATAATCTGAGAAACGTTTTTCGTAACGAGGTGAGTAAATGAATGGAAACAGTGCGACTAAATTACTCCTGATTAACTCTAACGTCTGTCTCTATACAGCGCCGTCGCGCCGCTCTCTCGCAACCCAGTTTTGCGCTTCAAAAAGTCCTGTTCAACCGTCTTTTTGATTTTCTATTCAAGCCGCGCTCGTGGAAATTCGCGTGGCTCCTTATGCGAAGAGTGTATTTTGGGGATGTGTTTTAATGGCTGCGATTGTTCTGGTGGGTTAAACGACGTGGAGGTGGCAAGTAATTGTTCATTCGTGGATTCTAATGAGCTGTACTGATGAATAATATGACCAAATTGTTTACTGTAAATATGATTATGATCTCATTCATTTAATGTATTGAAAACGATAGTCAAGCTTTGTCTGCTTGCCTTCTTAATAAGCTGGAAGTATTAAGTATCAATTTGTATTAAAAATTGTACAAGTTGGTGCAGTGTAGAAATTTGTATCACAGTGTTTAGTTTAGTGGGAGCAAAAATGAATTATCTTTGAATTTTTAATTTAATTTATTATTTCAATTTATATTAAGATAGCTATTGAACCTAAACCTAACACCAGAATCCTGGTGACTCTTACACGAACATAAGTAAAGAATGCATAAAAATGTTTTCTCATACTTACCGAAATGGATGCGTCGAACGTCAGCCTTAGAAGATAATTATGCAAATAAAAGGTGGAATGTATTACTGGAAAAGTAGTATAAATAATTCACAAAAATTCGATATAGTATACCTATATCTATGTATCGATTTTTTATACGATTAAAGAATTTAGTTTTCTGTATTTGAAGGCACCTTAAACTCATAAAAAACTTCCTTCTACAATAAGTATTGCAATTGTTGGAAATTGTTTTACTTGTAATATATATATTTGTCCACGACAATAATAAGGCAAAGGATAAACTAATAATTGTTTTAAAATTGGGGAAAGGAAGCTGTAAGTAATCAATGCTTAACATTATACTCAAAAGCAATAATATTGCCATTTTTAATTGAACAACCATCAAAGTATAGTTACAATGGTTTCAAGAAAGGGCAGAATGAAACACAAGAAGATTTGATTCTTCCATCCTTTATTTTTATGCACAGTCAATAAATTAACACTTATCGTTGGAAATCATAGGAGAACTGAGAGACGATAAGAATTACGAATCTGTGATCTCTATAAACCCCGCAATGAATCAATAAATACAAAATCAGCATATAAAAAGGTTTCAGCGATGCGCGTTGACGCGACCGTCACTTCCTAATTCTGTTTCTTTATTTTTATGTACATCATATATTGCGTTGAATCGTAAACTTCGCAAGAAAAAATGGACTAGACCGCTAAATAGATGCTTAATCATTTTTTCACTAGCGATTTAGCAACCCTATAGACACTATGTATGTTTCGACGTTTCCCTCGCGGTGGCCATTCCCCCATTTTTCCCCTAGGCGATCGATCGTTCGGTCGAGAAACAGAGGCGTCCGCTTGCTGCACACAATGTGAGAACACCAGACACACATCACCTCCTCCGTCGACATCCCCTTTCGAAGCTCCTCCATCAGCTTACTTAATTCGCTTAGAGCTCATTGCATCTACTCTTAGAATGATTCTGATTTCTTTACATCGAATGCTGCGCACCTCCCCCGAGCTAATAAAATCACTATCGTGTCTATTCGTACTCTCATAAACTTATTATTAATTAACATTTTCTTACGCATTCTCTCTGCCTTCCCCGCTGCCCACGCCTCTCTCGCGCTCTCATCAACTGCCTGATTCGCTCTCTACGCATAATGTTACTCTCGATGGAACGGATAAGCTATAGCGTTATCGTAATTCGTGCTTATTATAATGAAGATCTCACTTCTCTAATTCGTCTTGCCGAAAAAACTGTCCGACGTCTGAAGGGGCTCGCTGTCGGGATGCCCGTCGAGCACCAGCTTTCATCCAACAGAAACGGGAGCCCCGCCTTATTAACTAGACGCGCTTGGGTCCTGTGACACGAGCGGAGAAATCACGCGATGCGATCTATGACTGGCAGGGCGTAACAAATGAATCGCAGTCGTGGAAGCAGTCTGTGGTTAATTTAATCGAGATCGAGGATCGCGCTCGATTCAGATAACGTCCCCTCGGCTTTAGTTCCTTAATTATTCCGCGACGCTTCTGCGGGAGATTGGCGCCTCCCTCGTTAATGGTCATGCGAAAGAGCGCAACGGATTAGAAAAATGGGGAGTAAAATCACCTAAAGCTACTCGTAAACCGGATAATAATGAAGAAAGATGATCATGCATCTTAAATTCTATAAAAGTTCCTAACACCTGCTCATCAGTCTCCGCTGTCTTCGACAATGGTTGAGTCCGCCCCCTAATAAAGGGGTGCGCGTGTTTATTTACAATAATGGAATAGTTTTGGAGTGGTTAAATCGTATTTTGATAATTCCAACCCGTCAACAAGTTCTCGCGAACCTCCGCCTGCTTCGCTTCTGATTTTGCTCTGCGTGACATTAAATTCGTCTATCATTTTACACTATACAGAAGATGTACACACGATCCAATTCTATGATATATAACGTTTGTATATTTATATATATATGTATATGTATATATGTGTATATACATATATATGTATAGAGATTTGTATAGTCTAATGTTTTGGCAAACGTTGGGTCAATATAAAACATCATTAGGTTTCTATTGTATGTATATATACAAAAACTTTGTAACTTTCAACGTTTCTCGTGGCATGGTCAATATACATATATACAGGCTATCATCTTGTCGAAGAACTAAGTTGCATCGATGATGAGGATTGTCGATCGTGTACTAGTAATGTAATTCTTTGAAATCAGGGATTCGTACTAGGGGAATGAAGAAATTGCTTAGAATGGTTCAGTTGCATTGCAGAATTGGATAAAATAATGCTATTTACGGATTCCGCTGATAATGTATTCCGGGAATATGTAAGTTTCACTCGATTCTATTTTGTGTTATATATAGGGGCGGATTTGGAGATGGAAATTTATTAATTCAAAAGACTCGAGATAATTTCAAAATTAATTTAACGTGGCAACTCATGTATGAGTTATTGCTAATTCGCTGCATGAAAACAAAGTTAATTGTTTTTAAAGTTGTCTCAAGTGAGACAACTTCTCTGTGTTTAAAGATTTTCCAATTTCTTTCGCTCATAATCTATCACTCCCCAATATTTGCGCCTCCCAAAATTTGTCACTCCCCAAACTTTTCCGCCTCCCAATATTTGTCGCTTACTTAAATTTTCCGCTACTCAAAAGTTGCCGCTCCTCAAAATTTGCAGCTCCCCAAAATTTGTCATTCCTCAAAATTTGCGCCCCCAAAATTTGTCACTCTTAAGCTTTGCCGCCTCATAAAATTTGCGGCTCATCAAAATTTTTCGCTCTCCTAAATTTACTGCCCCCAAAATTTGTCGCTCCCAAGAATTGATTGCTCCCCAAAATTTGTTGCTCCCAAGAATTTTCCAGCCCGTCAAATTTGGTTGCTTTCCAAAATTTGTCACCCTCCAAACATTGCCGCTCCCCGAAATTTGCGGTTCATCAAAATTTGTGACTCCCCAAAATTTGACGATCACCTAAATTTTCCGCCACTCAAAATTTATTGCTTCCACAAACTTACCATTCCCCAAAATTTGTCGTTCCCAAGAATTTACCGCTCCCCAAAATTTGTTGCTCCTCAAAATATGCGGCTCCCCAAAATTTGCCGCCCCAGGCTGCAGTCTACTTAGCCTACCCGCAAATCCGCTCCTGGTTATACAAATCTTTTAATCATGCGATGCAAATTATAATAATTCGTAAGATTTATAGCGGCAATAAAAAGCAAAATCTAATCTCAAATACGGTAATCTTTCAGTCAAAATTACTGTAGCTATTGCTTAAAGTTTCTACAGGTTCCTCTACTTCACTATTTTATCCAATTCTGCTGCTTTCGAGCTTTGCATATACTCGAACTTGAAGGACAGAACAGAAACCGTAACAGCTCACTGAGAATGTTCTTGCAATCTGCCTCGTCAGATCGAATGTATGGCCATGAAACATGTGCTCGTCGAATTAGCTTCCACACTTGCCCGCAGGAGTAGCTTCGCAACGAGTGCACGACACGACTCTCATGCATACCTTCTTTTCCGTTATCAGTGCCGAAAGCAACGAAACCTGGCATGATTCTATAAATCAAAGGATGAGCGACTTTGCTTCCCGCGGAGAAGCTTTGCTGGTGTTACATCAGTCTTTAGTCTAAGAGTCACTAATCTAAAGAAAAAAGTCAGTCACTTCATTGTGAAAAATGAAATCGCTTGTCGGAGTCCTCGTTTAAAGTTTCTCTCTTTAGTCTATTGTATTTAATAAATCGCGTAGGCGGCCTCCATATTGAAAGGCCTGCACTTTACCTATCTACACATTAGGCGGGCGTATATTGCTACTGTATCACATAATATTCGCTCATTATTTATTAATTACGCGAGCGTCGAAAAACGATAGACATGATCGTTAAATGATCGGCAGTGACGTGGTTTCTCTCGTTCTTGGTTCCCGCAAAAAAAAAAACCGCACACCGCCAAATTTCGCTCGGCCTCGTACGCGGGAACAAACGTCGAGAAACTTTGCTCGTTCCCCTCGTTAAAACTGCTTAAATTCCGCTTCTTACGCCCCGTCCCTTTCCGCTGTATCTCCTTCAGCGGGAATTTTTAAAAATTCAGGACGAGAATAATGAAGTACATCTCTGGCCTGATGTTAAAGTTCAGACGGAAGAAATGAAGCTGGAATTCACGGTAAAAGAAGAAAAAAAGGAAACGGTGGCAGCATACCTTTGATTATGGAGTAACGAGGAGAAAGGATCGTTAAGGCAACAAAGGATGCGAAGGCACCTCGTTATTTCTTTCGATCCGTTGTATTTTGAGATGCAATTCTCTATTTGCACAGGGCGGGACTAAAACAAAAGGGGTTCTGTATCACAACGCTTATAAGGGTGGCGCAGGAATTACAGGTCATCGGTTTGCCTTAAATTTCCCGCGTGGCTCCTAAACACTGTAGAATGGCGTGTCAAACGTATAAAATGCGCTGCTCAAAATGTCCCGAGACAATCGAGTTCAAAGGCTTGTCTCCTCCAGATCCTGTCAATGGATCTCTAATACTAGGAGATCTAACATTCTAATTAATTTTAAGAGTAATGAAAAATCAGTCAAAATGTATAGATATGCCTGGATTTGCTACATGGATTAGTTGAGCTGCCACTGGAATTTAATTACGATTTCGATAGTACGTGTAGGCACATATCGAGGGTGTGGAAGAAACAAACCTTGAAGTCGAATTTCTGGCGAATTTTTAAGTAAGAATTTTAAACGTGGCCAGGCATAGTTGAGCTACGAAAATAAAGGTGATAAAGAAGTTCGTTAACGTAATGCCCGATCCAAACTGATGTTCGAATTGTAACCATTTTTGCGACCCAGTTCCAATTCTTAGGTTGAAACTGGAGAACGATAATTTTAATAATTATTTCAAAATCAATTATGTTTTATAGCAATTTACTAATTACAGCTCTTCATCAGTTCTGTAGTCTTTCTTACTCAAAACAAGCCCATATTTTATTTTAACACAATCATGGTGGCAATCCAACAAGTTGAGATACGAAGTACAGTTGTACGAACCTTGTGAACCCTCTTTACACATAGACTCCTCGATACCCACACAGCACTAACATCAGTTTCTCATCGTACGGCAAAGAATTTCGACCATTGTCCCGCTACGAGAACCATCCCCCAGACTTCAACCTATCCATCTGTCCAAGCGGACTTGCGTCAACTTTAAGTCTATACCCTGCTAAATATAGAGTACTTACGATATAACAGAACAATCCCATTGCACGCTAACAACCTGCAAAATCATCGAATTCTATCGGTAAACAAACTGTAGGCGATACCACACGACCAAACTTGGGGGCGTGCGCCTTCGGAGCAATATGACTCGAGACACTCCCGCAATATTCGTCAACCATTGCCGCGTTGTTCTTCACTGATAGCCGGCGTCGCTGCCCTGGCTCTTGTTGCTGGCTGCCTGCGACGTAGGCGACGCCCTGGTGAAGTTGCCGAAGTTCTTAGTGGGTGAATCTGAAGCGACGCTTGCGAGAACCTTGTCCCTGGGCGGCGGAGCAGAACTGATGCTGGACGAGCTGACCCCCGAGTCGCTGGACTTCTCGCTTAGGCAGCCTCTCTGGCCGAGACCAGGGACGGTGCCTGTGGCCTCCAGGCCAAGGTCGCTGCTTCCGACCACGTACTTGACCATGCTGCCCAGCTTCTGCCCACCTTCGCAGGTGTCCTCGATCACCACCGTCTCGCCGAAGTTTCCCCGTTTCGCCATGAACCGGACGTTCCCGCCGCGCAGCAACGGAGACTTGTCGAACTGACCTTCCTTCTGGCTGACGACGTTACCGCTGATGGGTATGTTCGGATGGAAGTCGTCCTTGCCGTCGGCCACGCCACCCCCATCCGTGCTGACGCCGCTGGCGCTCTTCGTGGCCGCTGCTGCATCGAGATTGTTCTCCCTGGAGAGCTTCGTGGCGCTTGTCGATTCCGGGCTCACGGCCCGCCGGCTGGTGGGATTCTTGTGGGCGTCGTAGCAGCCGGAGTCCCGCGGGAACTGGCGGCGATTAAACGGTGAACAGTGGCCGGATGTCTGGCCAGAGGTTAAGACCAGTCGACTGACCTCGTCGCCTTCTGAGCTCGACGCCAGATCGCCCTCGCTTCCGGCTGCGGGAACAGAAGGGACACTCACGTGTGGCTTCGCAAACGTTAAACATTGGGAGGGTTCGTTTATTTAGGACGAGTTGGGATCACGTAGTGGCGGATTTAAGTCCGTATGAAACATTTTCAATTAATTAAAAAAATATGAACTTTTTTTGAAAGTCTCTTTAAGGGTTCAACAGTTGCGTTATTTATAATGCCTATTTTGGGTGGAACAAACGTGTTTTTTTTCAAGCTTATGAGGTTAGTGGAAATGTAATTCAAGTGATGCTAATGACCATTTTTTAAAATTGTTCTTTCTTTTGGCTAATAGAATGGTCCTGAGGGTGGAAACACCCCTTCAAGGAAATCACGAAAAAAATTTAATTCAAACTTCCATGGTTTTTGATATCCTATAATATGGTGGTAAAGAATTTTCGAAAAACAGATTGTGGTGATAAATATTTAAAAAATTAGTATAACTTAGAATATCTGATTTGCATTAACGAGTGTAAAACGAATACGTAAATGACGATGAAATGTTTCACAGCAATAAGTGAAAAATATGAAAATAAATCGGACATTATAGCAACTCACATTGAAGATCATGAAGTAATTGTACTGCTGTAAGTATCTTGGCGCGATGCTCTGGCTGGTGTATACGTAGATAATCGAGATCCGCAGGCTCTATTTCTCGGAAGAGCTCAAGGTCCTCGTATCCGTTCAATACAAAAACAGGAATGTGTTCCTGTGAAGAGACATCATTCGATTTTGCATTAGTTTCTGAAAAAGCTCTATTACTTCTCAGACTTTCTTTAAATAATAAATCACACTTATCGAATATCTCATAAATTAATAATAAGGGTGAATTACGCATTTTTTAATTTTTTATAAGTTGAAAAATACAATACAAACTAGGAAACCTATAAATTAATGTAACCCTGCTTATTTGGTGTTGTAGATTTAAATTCTGAAGCATTCACATGCAACTCAAGATCTTAGACATATTTACTGAATAAATCCCAAATATTTCGAATGTTTTTAAGCAGCATTAAATCCAAAAACCGTTAAAACCAAGTTGATTCTTGACATAGGAACCACGCGCAGAAATCAGCCAGAGAAAGGAGGGAAGTAGACATTAGTAGAAACATTGGACAGCAAGAGGCGAAGTAAAGAATCGAAAAATAAAGGATGAGGACAGGTGAAAAGTGGAAGTGAAAAAGTGTCGACGAAAAAGGAACTCGCCACGATCCACGGAGCTGGGAGTTATACGCGATATAAAAGGTATGCGCGGGAGGGGCGGGGGTGGCGGTGGTGGTGGTACGGATGAAAAGGAAGAGGGCTAGCGAATAAAGAAACGTATAAAAGCAGGTTCCCTGCTTTGCATTCAAAGCAATGCAAATGCGAATCAGTTTGTTCGAGCCGTGGGAAGATATTGCTCTCTACCTGAAGATTCATTCTCTGCAAGAGCTCTTGAACGGAACCGGGCTTCTGCCTGTACCTCTGGCCCCACTTCCCCCGGCCGTCAGGTTCACCGCGCCTTGGAACCCTGTCGTTCAGTATCTCGACGTTTATGAACTTGAAGTGGCCTATCCTGTTGTGGAAGACACCCTTCCATAGCCCGCTCTTGTTCATTTGTACCACCTCGATAATGTCTCCCTTCTGCAACAAAAGTCGCGTTGCAATTTGTCTGCTGCCTTCCGTGACGCCGGACCCTCGAAGACGCATCCACTTTGTAGCTCGAAATATTCAACGGGACATTCAACGCTCGAGTCGCCTCCCATTAGGCGGCGTTATTGTGAAGTTTGCGCAGCCACGAGAGCTTTCGAGGATTGGCAAGTAACTTCATTTTGGCGGAGACACGAGGAGGATTCAGTAAACAATGGAGTTCTACGAGGCACTCGAATATGTACATTTGGGGAGAATTATTGCAGATTTGTTGTTGTTATCCAGGCGAAGTTTTTTGTATGAATCAATGTCTCCAGCTTTTGCGACCTTTATTCGTCATTAGAATTCCAGATACGACGTAGGAGTCCTTCAATGGCCGCCCGCTTAAACAATGACTGTACACAGCACGATAACATTGCAGCAACGTCTCTGCAATGACGCGGTGCAAGATTGCAATCTTGCGCCATAACATTGCAGAGACGTTGCAGGTTCAGTCCTATGTCCGCCTTCGCAATATTGCAGGTGTGTATTTTTGCAAAGTTGCGGCAACATTACAAGTATGTAGCCCTGCAACGTTCCGGCAATGATTCTGCAACGAAACGGCAAAATTGTGGCAATGATCCTGCAACTATTCGGCAATATTGCGGTGCGTGATTGTAATGTTGCATCGCATCATTGCAGAGAAGTTGCAGGTTCACTCCTGTGTCCGCGTTAGCAATATTGCAGAAGTGTATTCCCGCAACGTTTCGGAGATGTTATAGCAATAGTTCCGCCGCAACGTTTCGGGCAGTGAGGGACATGTGCGCATTATTACAGAATATTTTTGGAGCGTTGCCACTGCAACAATGCACGTCAATGTGTGCGCAATATTGCAGAAATATTGTAGGATCGTTGCCACTGGAGCATTGCAGTGGCAACGTGTGCGCAATGTTCCTGCAATATTGCAAGACAGTTGCCACTCAAATATTGTACGGAAATATTGTGGCATTGCTCCTGCAATATTGCAATGCAACCTGCAATAACGCAATTTTGCAGCAACGTTGCTGCAATACTGCTGCAACGAAGTGTGCTGTATGGGCTATGGAAAGGAACCTTCAGTTGGGTCTGCGTTGGTTACAATCGTTGGCCTATTTAAAAATAGCGCGACACTTCAACAGTTGGCCAACGGATAACACGTCATTGGCCCAACAAACTCCCAACAAATAAATGCTACTAGGGTACAATCATCTTACCCAAGTGAAATTCTGCTGTGCGACACCGAGGGAACTGTACAACTGGTCGATAGACAGAAGACAAACCTTGAACTTAAGTGCCTCTTTGTCGTAAGGGCTAGGCGTGTAATCGACCAGTGCCCTAGCCCGGCAGAGCACAGGTCCGATGGTGGTCGGGCTGACGGCGTCCCTGTCCTCGCAGGATATCGAGCTGTGATTGCTTCCTGCACGCACAAGTGCCTGCGTACTGGAGCCACTTCCGCTCGGAAGACTCTCAACGCTGCTGGCGCTGCACGGGAACGCCTCGGAAGAAGCGCAATCCTGGCGGAGCCTCGAGATCTTGCGCTGCACGTCGTGCCGTAAATTCCTCGCCCGTCCCGCGATCCGTGTCCTAGCTTCGCCCTCGAGAAGGGCGCTAGCTTCCGACTGGAAATTTTAACAGGTCATTAAAAGCTATCGGAGTGTTCAAACTGTTGTTCTCCTCGGTCAAATCGGTGGAAGTGAAAGGAGATACTTCGTAACGGCTCTCTGTTAGTTCATTCGAGGAGTCACACGAAACGGAGGCGTTGCTTTCAATTTCTTTGTGACGAAACGATCTGCAATCGGGCGAATTTCGACGAATAAAATAGGCTCGCGGAGAAGATATTCGTAAATGATATTTAACAAGGGTAGTGCGTGAGATTCGCGTCACCGATTTGTCTATAATTGTGGATATAGTTGGTTCGTGCCATGTGTAGTACGAGCTCAATGCTACTCCAAATTTGGGGGAGAAATCGAATGCAGAATTTTGTCTTTTATCAATTACGTGTATGCATGAGGCCAGTTTAAGTAAATAATCGTGGGATTCATAGAAATTATATGAAAATATACGTATATCTGTGTGGAATTATTATATGCATTGCAAGTGAGTTCCCATTGCAACTCAATTACATAGGCAGAGTGCACTATGTGGACAATTTGAACGAAATCGGTGACCTGAACTTTTTGAGTGGGACACTCTGTGACTGATGGATGATGTTTGTGACACAACTCGACAGCTAGTGCTAACAAGGGAACACCGTGAATCGTTACTCACCGGTTGGAACTCAACTTTGTGGGTTTATAGCGTAACAGGCGTAACTCAAGACCAAAACAGCGGCATGTGGCCAATAGCCCTCTAAGTGTGTGAAAACTAACCTCAAAGTCAAATAGGCACTCCAACTCCTAAAGTACAAGAGACAGAAAACAAAAGTTTAACGGTGCAATAAATGCTGCAAACTTGCGTTAACAAAATTTTGAAAAGAGTTTAAAAAAATACCCGACGCAAAAAACTTTTTTCTACATTTTGTTAATGCAAGCTTGCAGCGCTTATTACACCATTAAACTTTTGCTTCAAACATATTTTGTCTCTTCTACTTTAGGAGTTATACTTTATAAACCCACAAAGTTGGGTTCCAGTCGGTGAGTGCAGGTTCGCGGTGTTCCCTTGTAAGACATCAGTGACTTTAACGTCCAAATTGTACATTTTCAGTTTCTCGTTTTTGATTTGCCAATTTATGGTATTCCATTCTCATATATAATAATAGAATACAGTCATCAGAATAGTCGGTTGCCAGTGACTGTGTGGCCGTTACTCTCAACATTTATGTTGCTTACAACGTATAGTCCTCCACATCCCGCCATTAAGTTTCGCCTAAAATGGCCATAACGTCCCCGCCATCCAAGGTTTCCGTCCCAATTCGACCGACCATCGAGCTCTTCGTTCCGTGTAGCTCCCCAATCGATATAAAACTGATGAGTGAAAACTTTATACAAAAGTACAGGACCACCGGAACTTTCTCAGTGATTAGAACGACTGTTCCGCAAAGTTCTGAGGGCATGCAACGATTATATGTATGGCACGATCGTGGAGAATTAACAAAGGACGATGAATCACGGCTTCGAGGCTGCACAACGTCGTTGTCGACTTGTCGGTGGAGTAGACGCACGTGTTGTGATTGTATAATTCGTGAAAATGTCTAGGGCAGGCTACCTTTGCATTTGGAGTGTACGTTCGAGCGAGACGCTACTGCCAGGCAAAGTGTATCCAACTATGATCCAGCGAAATAGCATGAGGATGGATAACAACTCGATCGAATGCTTAATGAGCGATTAGAACTTTCATGCATTCGGCCGTAAACATACTTCAGACTATGTTCACCAATCTGGTTGCAAAAAATGGCGATTCAGTTGAATCGCGGGTGAAGCCGTGAAGTGCAAAATGGTTGTCGAATATCGTGGATTGGATCAACCAGATCAGTGACGATAGTGGCTTTTAATATGAAGAAGTGACTTACCCCACTGGACAGGTAAGATGCAAAAAATTAATGAAGGAAAGTACCCTAGATACGAATGTACTGGATCCTTCGAATGGTAATTGTAGTTACCATTATATTGGGTTTGTGGAAAAGTTTGCAAACGGGCTCTGTAAATCAGGGGGCGTCTCGGGCCGAATTGTTAAATTTAAAAATAGAGTCATTATAAGAGACACCCTAACGTGTTTATCCTTTTCTATCCTCTAAGCAATCGGAAGACGGACACCTGAAAACCTCTACTTGTGAGAAATAGGAACCGAAACCTAGGTACCTAGTTTTATACTTGTTTTGCCAACTGTACCCTACCCGTTAACACATACTAAAGAGTCACACATGAACCATGACGAGGCGCCGATTGCTGGAAACAGCTCGTCCCTAGCGAAGCCTCACTTTCCCACCAACCCAACAGTGTGCATCATTTCACCGCGTGTATTACTTACAATTAGTATGACAGATTCTACTGGTCACAACAGAGAGACTTTTCCTCTACGTAGCCACGATCATGCGACAATCTAACAGTGCAACAACAGAGAGGACAAAGAATAGAGAGAAGGGAGACATTCGTGAAAGGAGGACTTATATATGTCACGTACTGTGTGTACGGTGGCCGAGTGCTGATTTTCCAGCTCTTCTTGATCCTCGTAGTCGCTGCTCTGGCTCGGCGACAGTCCCTCTTCGCCACTACTCCGGCTCTAAAACGTTGATACTCGCAGAGACAGTTCTAATCACGCATATGTAAAGGATAAGCGGGCTCTAGCTCGGCCTAGTAACGCGCCAATGCGGTTAGGGGAATGGTCGGTGGTTACGAAAGACAGGATGGATTGAAGTATAAACGAAACGTTACCATTGGCAGTGGTGATTGAGAGAACGCCATGATAGGGGTACAGTATGTGGTGAATAGAAAAATAGTTACCATACGTGCACGTACGAGGATCAGCCCAAAAGATGTACATGCTACGAGCTCTTGGACAGATGAAATTGGGAAAGCATTTAGGTGGTTGTTATGTTTCTCGATACCCCTGATTAAGTTCGTTGAGGTTTTAGTGACTTGCAGCAGAGAGGTGAATTTGTTTGTTTTTGAATTTTGTATTGTCCGGATTGAACAGGTTTGTTGTTACTGGAAGTAATTATTTGTAAGAGCTATTGTACCCTTCTAATTGCAAGTATAAGAAAAGATAATAGCTTATGTAGCTATAATAGCTATGTAACAAAAATATGTTCTTCAAGGCCTTCATTCAAATGCAAAATTTTAGTATACTTTTATTAGTATACTGTATATGTTTATATAACCTCATGAGTTTTTACAGTGATTTGAATAATACATAAATAAATATGTGTCCATGTGCAGATTGAAAAGAATCCAGTCACGTTAAGATAGTAAGAAGAAATCATAAAATTAATCAAGTTATCATCTAAACATGCCTCCAAAAAACCTCTTAAATAAAGCATTCTGTTTTGATTTGAAACTATACCATTGTCTACGAATTCTTAATATATTGTTAACAAGGTAGGACGCGCACCTTGCGATAAGGTATACTATATAATATGTGGCAAAAATTGAGAGCAGTGTAGGTACTAGACGTTCCAAAACTTTGAAT
The DNA here is from genome assembly GCA_910592295.1 of Andrena haemorrhoa. Taxonomy (NCBI): domain Eukaryota; kingdom Metazoa; phylum Arthropoda; class Insecta; order Hymenoptera; family Andrenidae; genus Andrena; species Andrena haemorrhoa. Next base: position 2,385,330 of record OU342946.1, read on the forward strand.
TAAATTTCTGGAAAGTTACATTCTCAGCCATTCACCGTAAAGTTCATGAAGCACATTTGGTCAACTCATCGTTGTACAAAGAAACTTTTCTTTATCAGATCACGTTTGATTCTACACGTGTTTCACAAAGTAGACTCTAAGAAAAGTTGCTTTAGACGCAAAAGAAATTGGCAAACGTTGTATATTTTGTATCAAACGATCAGAATTTCGGTGTGTGCTGGGTGTATCGATAGTATTACCTACAAATAAGTCGAAACCGTAGGTTTCGATTTAAAAAAATTGACTTTCAAAAGTCCATTGAATACATTATAGATGTAAAATGTTTTACATTTGTATGTATAATTTTCTTAGGTGACATCTTTAACTTTTTAATATTTATACTTGAGTAATATTTTAAACTATATAAAATAAACCATGTTTCTTCAAATAATCACGAAGTAACAGCTTTCTGTATGTGGTAAGTATTAGGTAAAAGATGTTGAATTTGGTGTTGCAAGTAATGCTTGAGTAAATACTTATGTAAGATATATTATTATTTCATTTCCAACTATTAATAGTCCCGGGAGAATATGTAGCTAAGAAGAAAATCGCATAAAAAATCAGAGTGCAAGCTAAATTTATAGAAATTTATTTTTCATGTGCCTTGTAATTTTTGTAATCAAATTGTGACCAAAGAACTTGACCAAAGACATTGTTACATAATTTAAAGTGTAGTTACCTACATTTATATAAACCTACAATAAAAGAAAGATTACAATTATTACAGAAACGACCTTTAAAATTAAAGAAAAATGGTATGTGAACTGAAAGACTCAGAACGTTTAAAATTCGATAACTTTTATCATCTGCGTGTATGGACATGACTACTTCCTCTTTGAAGTGCTGAACACATCCGTTAGAATATTAAAATTGTATGATTCGATATATTTATAAATATTCTATATTATCAAAAAACAATAATTAAAATCAACGACCTGCCCTTGAAATTAAAAATGCACTCGAAATTTGCAACTAAATTATAAATCGATAAGTCGGTACTAAAAATATTTTAATAAGCTTCAACAGAGACACACGTGTACTCAACGAATTTATAAAATTGATCTTTTCGAAAACAGACCAGGAGGAGAACCTATTCTGCAGTTCCGAATTACTTTTTAACCAGAAATCACCTTCCGTTGATTGTACCACAAGTTCAAATTGCACGCCTACGTATAGATTGTGTAAAAGTTTCGAACGAGTTTCGCACAATTCCTTCGCGAGGACGTAATAAAACCGTTTTAGAGTCCAAAGCGACAGCGGACGCGGAACTCGCGAGGCGTCGGTAAATCGAAAATTAAAACTTGGACTGGAATGCTTTTGAACCGAGCAAGACGAGTGCCTTTCGCTACAAAAACTGAGGAAACCGTGAACTGAGTAAACTAAATATAAATATCCGGGTAAAAATATGAAAAGCAAACGCTCGTTAAGTTTCTTGCTTAATCTCTGCGACTCGTATGATTTACGACATGCTTGATAAGAAAATACACGTGGCTCATTTAAAGCAGTTAAATCACGTCGATCCTTTGGTGTGTTAATGAAAAAATGTTGCATGTTTCAGAAGACGTAAATGGCAATTGCTGGCCGTATAAGTGGCGAACTTAATATTGGTGTGTAAGTATACGTATACTGGCTAGGTGAATGAGAGAAAGAGGCTGTCGGTGCTGTGTTGGTGTCAGAGCAGGAAATGAGGGAACATATTCCGCTGCTACGATCGGTTTATGTATTCCAAGAGTTCTACTTAACGTCAACGCTGATTACTTTAACAGTATTTACGAGCCAGCTACGAGTTAATAACGTATTAAAATCAGAACGATATGAATAATGAGCCCCTATCAATAGCACGATAATAACGATAATGCCGCCATCGCTATATGGACAAAGACACACTCTGCAAAACCAATGGCGTTCAAAAAAAAAAAAAAAAATACGTAAAACGGTTACTGCATTATAAATGATTTAGCACCCCATTTTGTAGTGCTTATTCAAATATATGAATCTGTAATAGCCACGTGCAACCTCGACCTGTACCACCAATTTATTTTCCGTATCTCTAATAAATGTCCAATGTAGCATAAAAAGGGAACGAATCTTAAGGCAGTGTTTCCCAACCTTTTCTAAGTCGCGATCCCGTTTCATAATACTCAAATGGCTTGCGACCTACCCTCTTTGTATAAAGTAGGGTAAATTTAGCGAGGTAAAAAAAACACATTAAAAATAGGTATTTCGGAATATAATTCTAGCTTAATAATTAAAATAAATAAGTGCTAAAAATAACAGTGGCGACCTCCCGGAAAATACTTCGGGAATCGCAACAGTTTGGGAATCACTGTCTTAAAGGACAGCTTCACCTTTTAAGCTCCAGTTATCTAAACAAAATAGTTGCCCCTGAATACCTACTGGACAATTTACATATTCCGCAAATATGCAAAGCTTCGTGAAAATCGGCTTTGGTCGGTTCCCGCGGCGGTCCCTTGTTAGACGGGCGCATTTGATTCCTCCCGAACAATCTGCAATTCCCAGGCCTCAGCGTTGCGTCCGCGAAATAGAATGAGCAGATCGTGAGATTCGGTTCGTTAAACGAACATAACGAAAAGCGAGCCGCGGGAAGGGGACTTATCGTTTAGTTCGCCCGGATACGCGCGCGACACTGTTGGCCTGCGCAGATGTCCCGCTTGCACGCGCCATTCGGGATAGATTCGTTAAAAGGCGGTACAGCAAGGGACCGCGGCAGGAACGAACGCCTTGATGGGGCACAGTTAACCAGCACGACAAAATCAATATTCATGAAAACCAGACCAGCGTGCAACGGGTATGCGTCTAACCTGGAGAAGTTTCGTACTTTGCTGGCCTGGAAGATGTTGATGTTTGCTCTCCCGATGTGTACTAGCGCGCGCGCGCGCGCGCGTAAAAGTGTGACGGTGGAAACGTACACCTGCACGCAGGTCTCCACACAATGACGGCGTACGCACGACGAAGTAAATAGATTAGTATGCAGCCACGGCTCTGTTTCGTTAGGTAAATAGGAATATGTTCCGGGGAATATAATCGCGTTTCGACGTTAGAAGCTAGCGAATTACTCGGAATAGTTCGGCTCAAGTGGATTGTTTAACCCCCTAGCATTCGTATTAGCGTTAAGTGTTAGAATATTCGATGAGATTGTACGTACTTAAATTTTAGCTTTTCACATTCTGAGGCGTTTACGTAACTTTGGCAGAAATAAGCCGAAGTTGTAGCATAAATAAATACCATTTGTTTAGATAAATACCATTTTTCGAAAAAGGATTCGTTTCCAAGAGTCTCGAGTTCGATGATCTAAAAATCGATTCCACCTTCAAGTCAATTATCTCGAAGTGAAATTCTCGTTGAAAAGAGATACTGCACACGAGGATTCATTCCATTCGCAATTATAAATTCAGTTTCTTCTAATTGATTGCACGTTTACTTACCGATCTTTGAAAATCGATTTTCTTGAAAACCACGCTTCGGGCGAAAACAAATTTATTCTACACGTTTGATTTATTTTTGCGTAAGGAATCACCTACCGCTCCTACGATGCTTTCGCCCGCACCCTGTATATTTACTTCGAAACTACTCTCTGTAAGTTTGCTGCTTGCCTCTTGCGTGTCTTCTCAATTCCACATGCTTATTTTTGCAATCTTGAGGTCTAATAAGCGTTCACGAAATTTTGTAATATTCTCATACAACCGGGTCAGCACACAACCGTGGCGACTAGGATGAAGTCTGTATACCTAAGTAGGTATAGGAAAACACAAGCATGACTGTGGATGTGTGTCACGCTGGGCGAGGGTACAATGTCGATAATCTAGGTGATTGTCATAGTAGTCTTGGCAGGCACTGGTAGGGTTAGGATGAAGCCATGTGTTGGCGATGTTCGTAGTGCCACTGGTGTCCATGGTGGTTACTGTTCGTGGTGGTCATAATGACTATTACGGTGGTGATGGTGAGGATGAAGATCACCCACTCAAGGTTAGTCATTCCTACTCGCGCTCACCGACACAGTCGACAGTCTCGAGCTCGCACTGTACACCCCCCAAGATGAAATAAATCACGCCTTGACATGTGCCCGCGAGAATGTGAACGCAACACTGGCACCTTCCAGCGCGGGGCAGAGAGAGAGACGGGGGCGAGCTGAATGGGGGAGGAAGGAACGCAGCGTATGCCACTGTGCGCGTCACTTGTTCCAATCCAGAAACTAATTTAATTCGACCGTCGATTAACAGCTACGTTCTAGTGGGTTTTCTACGGATTTACGACAGAAACAACTCTCTAGCAAACGCGGAGTGAATCCGATTAGTGATGCAGCAGGGGTGGTGAAGGGGGTGTGTATGACCAGCAGTATGGCGAAACTTTTGATCTGATTTTTAGAATTATTTTTCAAATGCTTGAAGAAGAGAGTCGAATTTTACACTTGTCTTAAAGTAAAATTTTAATTTCAGTCCAGTTTCAATAAATCTGTTTGTAACGAACTCTGTATGTTTACTTAAATTTTAAGATAAGAGTGCACCTTTATGTGTGACATTTAATTGAGAATTCGAGTCGCTATTTATTTAAGGTTATTCAGAGAAGTTTGCTTCATTCAACAGTGTTAGATTGTTCTTCAACAACTTCCTTTAAACAACAATGTGTTTGCTGCATATTAACCCCTTAAGTTCGATATAATAAAAAATAAACCCTCCTTTCGAAAACTGTTTCATTCTAGTTTATAAACGTTTCTTATATAGTGAAATAGAAACATAAGAGAATGTTGTAACTTTTTAACGTTTTTCTCAAATTTAGTTAAGGGGTTAGATGACACATGTTGAGTGACGTTTAGAAAAATACCCATTCAAGTGAGTTACACTTTTGTATTCGATGTATTCGAATAGTATTCGAATACTTGGATATTCGAATTATATTCGCCAAATAATTCAGCAACTGAAGTATTCAATTATTCGAAGACCGAAAAATTCGACTAATAGTCCCAGCCCTACTTTGCACTATTTTTTCTTTTCATTTCTTTCTCATTCCTTCTTATTCCTATTTTTGCATTGTGCAATAAAGGCATTGTGAAATAAATAATAATAATAATAATAATAATAATAATAATAATAAAAAAGCCGAAGCCTGTATTTTGCTATGAGTATAGTTTATAAAACGAAAATTGGATTCTTCTATAAAGTATAGGTACACAAAAATATCCAAAAAGTGGTACAATCTCACGCCACATAATGGCATATAAAAGTGCAACATTTCAATAAAATATCGTGAAGGAAATGTGTTAAGGGTTTCATTCACGTGATTGAATGTAAGGATGATTGGCATCGTGCATTGATTATCAACATGCACTCGGATTCACCCCGCGATTAGAAAATGATAAACAATGAGTTACGACATCAAATGAGTTACGTCATGTCAAAAGTTTCAGAATAAGTGTTTCAAGTGTTGAGGCGCGTGTCTCGATTACGCGCGCTATCCAGGACCGCGAATGCGAGAGTAGTTGGACGTCGTCGAGACCTCGCAGTACATTTTTCCCACTGATAAGAATATACTTGACGCCTTCTGCATGGCAGTTTCTTCTGCGAACTTACCTGAACGTCGCTGCTCGCGTAATCTCCGCTTTCTCGAGAGGTTCTCGAGTGCGTAAGTGGTATGATAGCCGGCGGATTATTGTGTCCTTGCGGCACAATAAGGCCACGCATCGTGGAAGCAGCCCCCTTCCTGGAACGATCTCGAGGCAAACTGATGTCACCAGCAGTCCGAAGAGAGATCACACCCTCCCCTCTGTTTTCTGGCCTCAAATTTAGCGTGAAGCATACTCTGAAATTAATTAACAAGAGGTGTGTTTTTAAGACGTTGGAGAAACTTGTGACACATGAAAGTATCATCGTTACTCAACCCGCCGCGGGCAAACTTATTTTCGCACCATCCGCGGGCATTTGGACACGCTGAGTCGTTTATCTTTTACTGTTTTTGACTTTCAAAAAATCTGAAATAACCGTGGGATACTTATTCAAGAGTCTACTTTAATATACAATTGTTCCTCGAGTAAAATGTTTAAAGGAGTGCGTAGGAAAAATACAAATTCGAAAGGAAGTTTAAGAAAAGAGTCTCATTATCGAAATAAAAAACACAGTGTAACACTTAAATTACACGCACGGAAACTAATTATATTGAAACAATAAAAAGGATATAATTTCAATCGTTTCACCTTCCATTTTGAATAGTTGCGGTTGGTACTGCACCACCACTTGCTCCCATAAGGAAATCTTCAGGGTCTGACTCATAAGGAGGCTCGTCGTACCAGTGTTGGCCTCCAGGACCTGGGCCTAATCCACCCCCGCAACGTGCATCTTCGTCGTACATATAAGTGTCGTCTATAAAACGAAAGTGTGGTCGATATTAACGTGGCGAAAACTATAAGCGATACTTCCCCATGCAAACAATCTCTTTTCTACATTTACATGTTACGCTACAATTCAAAGTGAAATCGAAAAAATCATTCATTATTAATTTGTTATTATTTATTATTCATTTCCTGTGCTTAAGGGTACCTACTTCATCTAGAAAATATAGACAAAGGTGTTTTTTTCAATGCAAATTTGACTTTCATCATCTGTTCTAAATAATTACTTTTCATCCGTAATGCTCTCCACATTTTAATGTTAAACCAATCACCAATCAATCTGCCAATTCTTTTTACACTGGTTCTGAATCACCCTTATGATGGTAAACATGCATTGCCCTGGTCCAAGTAAACTTTCTTCCAACTATTGGGTACTAAAAGGGGGTTCTACATAAATAAACAAAAATCTCATAACAACTGTTATAAGTGTACCCCTTTTTCCAATTAACAAGGAAACGTTCCCCAGCCGAGGATACTGATTTTAATGAAATTTCGTGTGAATGTAGAGCATGCAGTGAATGTATTGGAGTATGCAACGGGCAATTTCATTTCTGCGGAAATTCACTCTGACGGGGTGAAATCAACCCTTAAAGTTACCGCGTATTTTTCATTTAGCAGCGTCATAGATAATAAAAAACTGAACAATTCTTATATTTAAAGTTTTATTCTATTTAGCACCCGTAGAATGTTATATTTAAAAAAAAACACGTGATAACTTGAAGGGTTGATTGGAAGGACACAAAGTTTCATTAAAACCAAAGGTTTCGGCTTGTTTCCTTGAAAGATAAAGTACCACCCCTTTGTGTTTCGCAAATGTACTTCCTTTTCCTTTCAGGCATTACACATTCGAATCACACGTCCAAGGAAAAAAGAATTAACAAACATAACAAGATCGAAATCTAACGTAACAGCTCATTCTGAGATTCGTGTAATCTAAATCATACTAGAGTTCAAAAAAGGGGTCCTGCGCCCGCAGAGTCGTCGTCTGCCAAGCGATCCGTAATCTGTAATTTTAATCGATGAGTATCATAGCACATTGTCCGAGTAAATATTTCAAAACAAAATCAATTAACGCATGTAGAATCGTCTCTCTGCTAGTCGAATGCGTTAGCATTCTTCTAAAAGGGAATTGGGGGTGGCATTTCCCTTCGCGGCGTACAGTATGGCGCTAATGCGGGCTAATTCGAGGTAACTCGAGGTGCGAGAAGACCTCTAGTGGCGGCGATGCGAAAGACCGAGGGAAATCAGCCGTCTGAGGATCACGCACGTGCGTGTGGGCGCGAGAAGAAACGAGGGATCTGGGAAGGGAGCCGTGGAGAAAGCAGTCGACGGCTGTTGACGATAACGAGATTAGCCAGTGTGTGGTAGGGTCTTCATGCTGCGGCTACTGCCTTCCCCGGCGACGTAGCTCGCAAATAAAACCGCCGAGTCAGTGATAAATCGGCAATACGAAATTCACAGGGTGTCCGAAAGATTATTCTCGACGCAATTCGTTCCCCTTTATGACGGCTGATATATTTCCTTGACTGGGAAAGTTTGTACCGTTCCTTCAGACTTTTAAAAGGGTTTCGAAGCATTTTCACGGGTAGCGTGCTTAGAAAATTCTCTGAAGCTTCTGGATTTATGAGTACACTTAGGAATCGGAAGCATAGGTATTTCGCTTGGTTCATTTGCTGATGAGATTCTTTCTTGAACAGTTGCTTATTCATTTTAATTATAATTTGGAGTCCTGTGTTGTACCTACGTTGCTGAATTTTTCAATTTAGAGGAGGGGTGCCAATGTCGTAACACTAAACATGTTTAACGTTATAAGTATTTCGTGTTTGGTACTAATTTGAACGCAAGTTAATATTGGATATTGCTGCTTCATGTTTTAGGCATTTACTGCTAGATGTTTAACCTTTTGTCCAGAACGAATTAATTTGTTATACAAATTTTTGAGATATACTGTAAAAGTATAATTTAGGCAGCTCGGTTTGCAAAATCGTACCTCCTCTAAAAATGGTAAATTTTTGAATGGAAATAATAATAGAACTCTGAGTGAGAAACGGAATAACAAATAAAGAAGAAATATTCAACCGATATGATATACCTGTATGTTAGTAGGGCTGGGACTATTCGAATAATTTAATATTCGAATATTTTACAAGTATTCGAATGTTATTATTCGAATACTGATATATTCGAATACTATTCGAATACTGATATATTCGAATACAGATATATTCGAATACTGATGTATTCGTCAGTTTCAAATATTTCTTAGAAAACACTAACCACAATATTTACCCAAAACTATATATAAATAAATTTCGGTTAATTATTCCGTCCTGTCCCTAAGACCACACGAAGCATAAACCACCGATGCGTCCAGATTTAAATATTTATCATATATTTACCATCAATTCGAATAAATACATTAACCAATCACTTAGCTGTATATACTTACACTAATTTTCGCACTAAATAATCACCTTACTATCGACCAAAAAAACAAACAAACTAACACGGTAGCCAAAATACAAAGAACATTCCCCTTAAATTCCGTCAAGGTCTCTCCCAAACGTTCGATACCATCGAACAGCGAAACTTTCCCTCGGAAACTTTTGCCCGTTAAGAAATCGCTGTCCACGTGGCGTTTTCGTTCCAGCGCCGGCAAGATTTCTCGAAAAAGAAGAGAGAGACTGCGGGGGAGCCAGCGGAGAACGAACACTCGAAATGAGTCTCTCGAGGGCGTGGTGAAACGTACGAAGTGTCAGGCATTTGGGAGTCGATTCTCAGGTCGGTTGGCACGTGTACGGTTTGTTCAAGGTAGATACACCCACGTATTCTGACAGGGAGAGCCGCACACAGGAATAGGGCCGAGTACGTGGCACGGCTGGTCGGCGGAGGCGCCGGGTAGGTTGCAGAGCGACGTGGCGACAACTAGCTAAAGGTTACTCCTTGATGTACTCACCTCCAGGGAGCTGACCCCGTCCGTCCCGTCCAAGTTGCATTAACCCCTGCCGGATGTCCCTCAGTATCTGAAACAGAGCAATAATGGGGGGCGTGGATGAACGTTCGTTCGACAACGCGATCAAAGTGTACGTTAATCCGGCCCGACTGATAGTTGTGCTATTAGCACTGGCTGCGACAAAGATCGTCTGCCCATTATTTCGTAAATATGATTTTCCCTATTAATGAGGATTACCATGGTAATGAAAACTTTGGAGTGAAGCTTCTGGTATGGTGATGCCGCATAATTAGTATTTACCATTAACTTAACGAGGTAACAGTGCATTAATAGTTATGCTTCTCTTTTTTCTTATTTTGTATCACACGCATGATTAAGTGTATTATAAAGTCGTATTGGTTTCACCCTTTTGGTTAACATGATAATTATCGTTCATTGCCCTTGATAGGTAAAATCTGAAACTCTGAATATATTTACTATATACGTATATTAATTACATTTTGTAATTACAAATGACAATTAATATATGTGTATACGTGGATAATTAACCTAAGTGTGCCACCTAAATTACTTGGAAATTCTTTGTTTATGCGAAAATGGTTGAAACAAAAGTTGTATGGTATCAAAGGAGGTACATAGTGGAATAATGAGCTACTTTGCTTCTTTTTTAATTCATTTAATTCTACGAATCCGAATTCTTCCACCTTTACAAGGTTTAATGATATAAATATGTAACGTTCCTTTAAATTTTCCTGTGCCTGGGTGGCATACTTAGAATAGAAAGGGTTAACATCGACGTTAAAATGCTATGCTAAAATTCAACCTAATTAAAATGGCAACTGAAAAACCAGCTAACATGTGCACAGGGGGAATTTTCCCAGCCGTGTGTAATACGGCCAGCGTAATCAAGAGCAGACATGAGAGTTCCGCGAAGAATAATCGCCGGTATCCGGCGAGGAAGAACATCGTCGACGTTTTCGACCCTATCGAGACGATTAAAACTAACTGATGACTAAAACTGATTATCGACCACGTCCTTCCAAAAATGACAGCCAGAAACACGATAGCTGAATACATACCTACATTAGGGCTGGGACTATTCGAATAATTTAATATTCGAATAGTATTCGAATACTTGGATATACGAATATTTAAGTATTCGAATACTTGGATATACGAATATTTAAGTATTCGAATACTTGGATATACGAATATTTAAGTATTCGAATACTTGGATATACAAATACTGATGTATTCGAATAGTAACATTCGAATACTCAAATATTCGAAGTTTATTCGTAGCATTCGAATACTCAAATATTCGAAGTTTATTCGTAGCATTCGAATACTCAAATATTCGAAGTTAATTCGTAGCATTCGAATACTAGTCAAATATTCGAATATTAAATTATTCGAATACTCCCAGCCCTAGTATCGATACAGTATCAGTCCCATCACTAATCGTAGAAAAGAATTGAACAACAAACTTCACATATCTCTATCAAATGGAGCTATATATATATACAGTGCCCAGATAATTCTTCTGTATCAACTAGCTCCGGTCTCCCCTACTGACTTAATTTCTTAATTTCTCCGTTTCGTATCCATTCAAGCTGAACACAGAGGTTAAGAATCCAACACGTGACCTGTGCGATACAACAACGTATCATTTCTTCCTTCAGCCTCCACTATAAATTTCCTATATTTTTTAACAGGAGGCAAAGCAGCATAGCTTCATTATGCATGTAGTCCAACATCCTTGAGCCTTAATTTTTAAAACGAAGGATAATATGCGCACACAAGAGCATAAGTTGCACGCGCACCTATCGTATCTACCCCGCATGTTTGAACCAGTGGGACGAGTGGAAAGGTGGGCGGAAGGAGAGGACGAAGTCGAGGATAGTTGACGAGGTGGTTGCCCAGCAGATTATCCTGCAGTTTCTTGTGCAAAGGAGAAGTCAACCGGCTGGCGGAGAGAATAGAAGGCGGGGTCTGGAGAAGAAAGAAAGGACTCCCTCCAGGGAGCAGTAAACCCGCGGAGGTAGAAGTGACACTAAAACTTTTACACGGATACCGACCTTTATTTACATATTGCTCGCAGCCTCAAAGGAAACTTCCCGCTTTATTTCTTCCCGTCCTTCTCTGCTGCCCTGACTAGCCTGTGGCTAGGCCAGGCAGTTCCGACCAATTTTTGTGGGACCCCTTCCCAGTCCCTTAAATTCCCTGAAAGGGCGGGCCAGCGTTTCTCGCGTGCGCGTACGCGGGATCGCCAGTTCAGCGTAATTAAAATTCGGAGCTCGCCCGCGTTTACGACAGGCGACTGGCTACCCTTCGTTCTTCCTTCGCCCCCGAAGGACCCGCTTCCTATTTTCTGGCCGACTGTTGTCTACGCATGTACATTCGGGCGTGAGAATTACTTCCTTGGGATCATCTCCGTCGTAGTGCCGCCTTATTTTAATGTAATTTGAGTCCTCTGCCTCCTTATGTGGCTCATGGGGAAATTTATCGCATATGATATTTGCAATACTGGCTTAGATATTGCTAGTAGGATGTGGCGCGTAACGGAAGGGGATTATTTTTAGGTTAGGTCCAACAAGAATGAAGCTGAACTTCATCCAATATTTATTACTTTTTTTATTTACTATGTTATGCTATGTTTCATGTTACTTATTTTTTCATTTTTTAATTTGTCTTTTCAACTCGATTTAATGAAAATGATGTAATTGAAAGGTATGAATATTATTATTATGTAATTTTTAATCATGTAGCATCTATATTAAGTGTATATAATTTCAGTGTAAATGTTAGAACGTACTATTCATTTAATGTTCATTTACTGGTACATGTACCCTACCCAACATGCGGAAATCCAGTGTTAACTAGTCAACTACTGGTGCCTTTACCCTACAAGAGTGTAAACTTTATAACAGTTTATATCAAACACGAAATCCCTGTATTATTTATATGCCCCACAAATCTTTGCAACTATCATAATTAAAATTCAAGCAATTCCTACAGCACATATTATAATCCCCTAAAATTACTAAACTGCTAACCAACAAATCAGCAAAAAATTATGTTACAAAAAGGAGGTTCAGTTAACATTCCCACGCGAAATAAAAAGCCGCACTGTGCACAACGCCAGGAATCATTACACTTCACCCTTCCCCGTCTGCTTTCTGAATATTACACCACCACTAAGGCAGCACAACTGCGCAACATCGAAAATATGAAACGCAACTTATACAATTCCATCCAGTCGCAGGAGAAGAGCTTCCTGCAGAATAGGAATTAAAGCCGGCAAGCAGCGGAGGCTGATTATAATTAAATTTCGGATGGAGCACGAGCCGCGGGAGAAGCTAGGGCCGGAATAAAAGAAGAATGAAGAAATCAGCGGGATACTACCTAGACGTAGCGGCGAAATTCGAGCAGATTTCGTGGATCCCGGGTACAAGCTGACACGCACCGGCAGGAAAAGGGAAGAAATCGAGGGAAACAGAGACAGCTTGGGGGGGGAATAAGAGGAGCGTGGTAACGCTGCTGGCTATATGGTGCGATTGCGCATAAGAAATTCACGGCGTAACGTCGCGGTACACATTGACGATTATGATGATATCGTACCGATCCGGCTGCTTTGCATAATAAGAGGTATCGGGATGGCGCGAGACAGAGAGTCGGCCGGCGTTGGGGTGCGACGGGGACAGGGAGACGGAGCCGAGCAGTGGTCGAAAAAGACGGAAGGAGAAAGAATAACCGAGTGGGAGATGGGGTTGGGAAAGGAGGGAGGCGGGAGGGAGGGAAGTGATAGCACACACATGCAAATTTCGTCCTGTGAGAATTTCGCCGAGCGCCGGATTGGAAGAGGGCCGAGGAGCGAGGGACGCTTTGTATCGGGTAAAACCATTGGCTCCCAGGGCCAATATTGGTCGAACGACGAAAAGGGGGTCGTCGATGATCCAGGGAACGCACGAGGGAATCGAAGGAGGGAAATAAACGAGCTGAGGCACAGGTTGGCTTAATCGTGATAGGTTCTTCCTTATTACGATTACCGTGTACGATAAACGAAATCGTCGCTCGCAGGACGTTCGCGCAAATTCTTAACCGTGGGACAAGCTTGACGGGGGCATGCGTCCTTACGGGTAGCGCGATCGATCGTTCCGGCACACCTTATTGAGGATTTGAATTGGATTGAGATAGGCGAATTGTGAGAATGTCAGATCAAATAGGTAGGCAGATTGTGGAACAGTGAGGAATAAGTAGGTTGTGTCAATTTTCGGAATGTTTCAATTTTAACAATGACGGAAAAACGGTATAATTCTAGGTTTACAATTAAGCACTACCTTTAAATTTTGGGTAATACATTATTTATCTAGTTGGGATTTTATTTGAAATTATAGAGAATTACTAAAATTATTAAAAAAATTTAATTATTGAGCTTATGAACCGCAAAAGAAGCAAACAAGATATCGCTTGTTTGGTGGATTTTGTTAACTAGCATTGAATTTACTACCTAGATGACATATGGATAGATCTGTTGCTAAAGTTACATATATTTCAACAGTATAATATTTTTGCGCAAATTGACCAAAACAATTTTACACTCTCCACGAGAAGAAAACAATGATATCTGTTGAAGGTTATTAGTTTGAAAGATATTCTACTTTTAATCCCGAGTCTATTAAAGTTTCAGTAGTGCTTTATCCCGCTGGAGATCGCAGCTGATTAAATTTTAGAAAAGTTACTCTCTTTCGTCCTGTTATATAATTTAATGTGTTTTTGCATTTTTCTTTACTCTTCGAAGTTTAAGACTGCCTCCGGCGACTGATGTCTGATTAAGTTAAAACCTGTATCCCTAGTAAACGTAGTAGTTTCGTGTAATTACTTGCGATTCCTTGTATGTTCATACAAATTTTAGAAAAATGTTGAATACTGCAAAGAATATTTATACTTGTCTGAAAAAATCGCACATTCTAAACGAAAGTTTCTATTTACTGTACGGAGATTTGAATTTATTTAATTTAAGTGAGAACCTTTATTTGGCTCGACATCGCTTTCAATTTTGGTAAACAAGAATAATATATTTTATTAGAAATCCTAAGGACTTTTATTCCAAATCGTAAATAAAATATTAAAACATATTTGTTTCGTACATAATGTTTTCAAGAATTTTGCAATTCAAATGTTCACGTTGCGCGATTACTTTTAATTGTTTATTTACTTAAAGAAAGTAATAAGAGAGTTAATGACTAATTAAGAAACAAATAATAAGATGAACAGTAAATTGATTTCATGAGAAACATAGTTCAGATTTATGTAGGTATAAAGACTACTCTAATATTTATTTCCTACCCTTTAGAGATCTTACGTTTCTTAATCGAACTAATAACAGAGCATGTGTTTTATTATCTGTAGAAATCCTTAAGCATTAAATTATTAATGTATAAGAGAATAACAAAAAGACACAGTTTGGCAGCGACATCCGTTTAAAATAAATAAATGAATGAACCAAAATTAAAAAATATAATTTTTTGCCACAGTTGTGCACTTAAAGTAACTTCTCTCGCCAATTATACATTCCATACAAAACAAATCACTTTTTTTAAGAGAAATCTAATGTCCTATTGGGCACTTTAATTACGTTATCAAATGAACTAGATATGGAATATATACGCGTTGCGTGTGTTAATAAAAGAATAAAATAATAAGGCAATAAACTTATCCTGCATATTTATGTATTCATACACGGTTGCAGATACATTAGTTCATTAATTATTATAAATTATGTGCGAACGTAGAACAAGCGCGTAAATAATGTTAAAATATGTTTACAAAATATAACGTAATATAATGTATATAATTAAATGTGTATTTTATACATATAACGTATTGTATAGGTATGTATGTACTATGTATGTATTGTTTTATACCATTGATTCTGAATATAATTCATTGATACGCAAAGCCTTATTTGATAAGCTATGACAAAGATATTCCCTCCATAAAGAAGGAGTGTAATAAGGCTACAATATGAGAGAAACAAATAATTAAACTGACTTTGTTTATTGTATTATATCCGTGAGATTTTTTATATAATTATTCCTTCCCATGTATCCTCCTTCGAAGGTCATATAAATAAAGTTTCATTAGTAAATTAAACAGAAGGGAAGGTGGTCTTTAATTTAAATTGCACTCACCTCTTCGTGTTCTTTGTGAAATCTCTCCTTCTTCCTCAGTGCCTCTTGAACTTTCAGCTGAAAAAGATAAAGAAGTATAAAGATTCACTCAACTACATTGACCAACAGTTTAAAAACAACAGCAAGGGATATACATAGGTATTTATTAATGAGCTGAACACTGAATAAATATAAATAAATCAATTTTGTCCCGCGTTACTTATTCAGATCAGATACATGCAGATTGAAATAACTTATCGTTTTTTCCTTTTAATCTAAAAGATATAGAGGATGTCATATTTGTATAATAAATTCAACCATAGACACGTCGACATTAACAGTAAAGTAATATGGAATTTTACTTAATTTTTGTTTATTTTCTGATAAATTGGCAGAAAATTAAGAGACGTCCAAATAAGTCACTGGATTTAAAATTACACTATATGATTTTCTATTCCAAAATCCAAAATCCTGCATTTAATGTGTATAGCATTAATCAACAATATCTCTAATCGATCGTCCAGCGAGTACAGTATACATATAAGTTGGAGTGCAAAGGGTTGAAAGTTAATATTTTCCCTCAAGTTTATTTTCGTTCGTAGCCATTTTCTGCAAAAACATCCCGCAATATTTTCGTTTATTTAGCGTTAAAATCATACCCGATGTATAGTCTCCTCGAAGCTGTTTGGCTGGCCGCCGTTCATCTGCAGGTATCTTAATCGGTCGTAATCCCTTGGATCCACCATGGATCGTAGGATCGTATGTCCCATGTCTGGCCCCAGACCCAATCCACTCTGCAATACGCTGTCTGGTGTATCCACCTGTCAGCAAACAGAAAAGCACAATATTGCTTAATTCTTGTATAGTAACAGCAAACAATGTTCGTTAGGTTTCCCCTCGCAGCATTTCCCCGTTTACGATAAAAACGGAAGCGCACTCGATCAATGTTTCGATTAAATCCACCTCGAGCGGCGAGCAAATAACGCCGAGAGAATCTTTTTTACGAAAGAAGCTTTACTTCATTGCGCTCTCTACTGAAAAGAAGATTCCCTCCTTTTGATTTGATTGTGATTAGCGCACGGTTCTCATTGACTCAGATGCTTCTTTCTCTTTTTTTTAAGCGGCAGTCAGCGGCCGCGTAAATTGCGCTATTTGGCAGTCCAGCACTCGCGTTGACTCTTGGTGGCGCGCGAGATTTATATATATCGTCATATCTTCTACAATTATTTATTAATCAGTGTGAAAATCTTCCTTGTATATTAAGGGAAAACTTTGTCGCTGCAAGTTACATGTACTTCAAAATTGCCTCGATACTTTTTAACGGCGAACGTTGAAAAACATGGATTATGTCTAGTATTATTTTTTAATTAAATATTATTACATTTGTTAACATAAGCGTATATGCGATATGTACTTAAATAGCTGCTCCCCTTTAATTGCCCCGCCCTGTATACTGTCGATTAACTTATTCGATACTCATTGCTTAGGGACGGATCTGGCACGTAAGAATTCGAAAGATGCTGGCGAGACAGGGATACCTTCCGCGAGAGGTATTCGAAAACATACAGCTGAAGATCGTAATCACGGCAGGAAGTCTACATTCCAGGCGTCATTAGTCGAATAATTAAGACAGAAGACGGAGTGTTTTGGTTACAACAGCTCCAGACAAAGCGTTCCAAATATTTAGAGAGGAGCACGCTTCTGGCAGGAATTATCTTGAGTAGAAAATTCGTCTGTCCTGGAAGGCTAGGCGAGATATTAAACGGGAGCTGTACAGAGAGATATCTCAAAGAGGAAGGAGAAATGCGGTGTCATTCTCTAGAATATGTACACCTCTCGTATAAAAATTATTCGGAATGACCGTTGGAGTGCTTTCGTACAACTATCATAATATTTAAAAAAAGGTATGTACAGTGTAGATGATAGTCGATGATCACAAGCACGAGTATTAAAACTGTTCATTGCAGAAATATGATAATTTAAATTAAAAATTGAAATAATATCGAGGGAATTAGAATGAGTTTTGTAACAGGTGTTGCTTAAAAAATAATATTAAGAATTATTTTGTATTGACTAGGTTAAACAAATGTTTCTTCTGAATATTGTATATCTAGGAAAATATATAGAGAAATATGTAGCAAAAAAGCAGATGTGTTTTAAGTTCAGAAATAATATAATAGTTTAGTGTAATTTGATGGGAGTCTAAAATGAATAATTGAACAGCCACATCTAGATGTATCTAATTACATTACTATTATATGAATTCCAATATTTTTTAAGGAATTATCTAAATTTTTTAATGTTGTATTAAATTTTCTGAAACCGCACAAATATTCTAAATAATATTTGATTGTATTAACTACTGCAATTAAGTTTGACAGAACATTGCAAAAGTTACACGAGAATCCTCCCTTAATTTATGCAGAATTACTGGAGTTATAGTGGATCGAAAATGTTTCATTGAACCCAGAACGTGAATATTGAGGTTTATTGTAACGAATTAAAGTCTCTGAGAAAATGAGAAATGAAATCAATGCGAAATGGGACTGAAACTCTTCCAGCGAGTAATTCTTTCAATTCTGTTTAAATGCCGACGAAGATTAAAGGAAGCATTAAAACGCGTTCATCATCTGAATCGTAAAGGGACGTTGCAATATCAAGGAGGACGATAAACGATTCCCCATTATTTATAATACAGGATCTTCCATAATACAAAGCACAACTGAAAGGAAGGAAAAATTATTTAATAGCATATGCAGACTACAAACATTTCTTCGCATATAAAAACCATTATATCGCGGCCATGATTTAATTAAACTGCACGGCGCTTATGCTAAACGGATTAAAATCATTTGTTTGAGTTCGCGAGCCGAATTTCCTCCGTGGACACTGGTAAAGGTACATTCGCTAAGCCTGAATAATTTCGACAGGCAAGGCTGAGAATTTACACTATCGTTCCTTGTTTACCGAATGTTGACTTTTATCTTAAAGCTAGTAACGAACGAGCGGAAGGGGCGATAAAAATTTTGAATCGATAGAAAAGTTCTGCTGTTTCCGAGGAAAAATATGTGAACTGTTTGAAAAAGAATGTCGAATGGAAAGATTTAAAAAATCCTGTTTCTCAGTGTGTCTTGTGTGGCTAACTTTGTTATTAAATATAAATTTCAGTTTAGATATACATTAGATAGCTAATAGAATTATAATTACTTACATATTCATTTAACACTAATTATGCGTCCACACGTGTGTTTTATCAGTGTTTTATGTTGTTAATTTAGAATATTAATTTTCTTTGAACAGTTGAGACGCGAACTTGTTGCACCTGTGTTATTCGTTTCTCCATTAAATAATATTCAGTGTAATATAACCAAATAAGTGATCACCTCTCTGTAGAGTTGAGTACATCAATCGCAATGGACTTTACTGGTTGCCCAAGATAAACGATAATTGTGATGCTATAAATTTAGTTAAAGGGATTGGCTACAGAAATCAGGTACTCCAAGTAAGCAGAAAAAAGGTGGAAGTAGTAGGAAACGAAGGGGCTAAACATATATTTTTAAGGTTACTAGTTAATCGACTATTTGATTCTGGTTCTCTTTATAGGATCGGTTTATAGCTGCTCTTAGTCAGTAAATTGGTACTGTCTGCTGTACAATTTATTCTAGTATTGCTACCCTCTGTTTTCCCACCAAAGATGGTTACACCATAAGTCACTGTCATAATAAATGCAATTCAATGTCCTGGAATATTCTATATTGTAGTATTCACAAACCATAATTAATTTAACCCACGGCAATACGAACTATTGTTTATACTACTTAGTCTGTGTCTTTAAGCAAACATTAAATTACGATTAGTATAATATATATTATGAAACAATTAAAATTTCAAATATTACTTTCATTAAATTACGATTAGTATAATATATATTATGAAACAATTAAAATTTCAAATATTACTTTCAGATTTTCCTTCAAACAACTGAATTTATGTTCTATTCTATATAGATGAAGAGCTTTTTATGTTCTTAAGTATGTGATTACTAATTACTTTGATTACTACTAATTTCACTGATTACTTTGCCGTGTAACTATTTTACGCAAAATTTTCTACTTTGCTACTTTATTTTCGAAAAAACTGACTTCGAATATTTGTCAAATACATATGCTACTTAACAATCAATATCATTCAATTGTTAAAACCAATTTTCTAAAAAATTAAGTCTCGTTTAAAAACAGTTATTGTAGAATTTTTACTCATTTCTACTTAAAAATTCATTTAATAGATATGCAAATCCATTTTAGGCCCCAATTCAAAAAAACGTTCTACATTTTCAACTCATTTTTTCATGGACACTCATCCCCTTTGCGGGTTAGACTACTAATAACCAGGGGACCACCCTCCGTTATCGAGCGCAGTGCCTGGCATGCAAAGATTGAAAAAAATGGTTTCTTCCGACCTACAAGAATTTCAAAGGTTCTAAACCAATTTCTGTAAAAATTGGAAAAATCCTGATGTTGGTCCGCAATTTCGGTAGTACGTGAGGTAGAATTCGGGTTCACACTGCAATTTGGATGCACCGTTATCTACCTCCTGACTCGCAATACAACATGGCCGTAACATGCTTCCCTGGAGAGGCACTTTCGACAACTGGCGCGGTCAATTCTTGGAATTGTCCACCCTTTAGCGAAAAATTTTCCACTTACGCTTCCGCCCTGAAGGAGATACCGCCCTCTAGCGTCAGGAGAAATTCAACCAATCGCATCCCTTTAGAACCACACCTGTATCGAAATTTTAGCACAAATGTTGGAAGACATTAGCCATTTTTACAAATAGTGTGTATTTTGAGCACATTAAAGTTTAAATTAATATTACACCGCGTGAAAGTGTTAAATATTTCACTAAATATTTTACTCAGAATTTCGAAAGAAATAGTGTTATTTTTGAATATTATAGATATAGTTAATGTAAGCCAGAGTCGTGGGAAGGAAAACGTCGCAGGGTTTTATCCTGTTGCGATAGATTTCGGTGCATATATAAAATAAATTTTGCCACATTTTAATTTGCTACATCAGATCGCCCAATACCCTGCAGTACGTATATGAAAAACGTGGCTACCAACACGCCGAGTTGAAATTTCATGAAATGTACAGTCTGGCCCTGCAAGCTCCAATATTGGAAGCTGCTACCACAAGAATTCTGGTCACGATACTAGGATCAAAATGATTTTCTATGAAGGCTCCTCCAGTTTCTTTTATGAGTATTGATCCTTACGCAGAGAAGTAGTTTAAACATTAGTGAAAGTATTAAAAGCCATTAATATCCAAAGATTTCAATATTCCTTTCCTTTTGAGAGCACTTTTTACACAAAATAATTATTTTCTTATAACAGCAACATTGCAATTATCGCTACTATCAGGTTTTGGGTCATATTTTAGGCCAAAAAATTGTTTATCATTGTGAATGATGTCAACCCATTTTTAATTTGAGAGGAGAGGATCAGAACTGGAGTGCTTTTGTAATGGTAAATAAATAAAGATGGTGCAAAAAATATTCGCCCAAACTAAATATTTAATTTACTTAAACGTAATTCCAATAAGTTAATATTCTTCAAATATTTATTATACACAGTTTCAACTAATTTTCTATGAAATTCAGGCTTACCTTATTCCCTCCTTCAAGCAAAATTTCTTTGAGCATTACTTTAGTACACGGTGCTAACTAAAAATATACTAATGTAGGGTGATTCTGAATTTGCCATTACTTAAATAAGTAAAATATCTTATGCGTTTGGGAGGGCTTACTTTCCCGAGTAACTGTGTATCAGAACCACTCAGACATCTATCTTACAATCTACTATATTTTCATTGCGCGGAGAAGCATTTGGAGCGGGCAATGCCCATGTCAGAAATTCGTAGTGCATAAACGTAGATTTCCTCTTCCTTCGCCAATAATTATTCAACGAGGCACGAAGTGTCGACTAGAAGAGAAACGAGAACGAGGTAGGAAACGAACTTCAGTTATATGCCCCCGGCGTTACGGCTCATTTTCCGACGACGACACCTGCGCTAGTACCCGGAAACACGAACATACGCGCCCTGAATGGACATTCACCGTGGAAGTTGGAAAATATACACATACACGGCCTGCAATATATTGTCTGTACTCTAACGCACAAATGCGCTGAAAGCCTTGGCAGCACGCTGGAAACGTTCGTGTGCTGCAGGCATTTGAATCTTGAGCCTGATACTCTCCATATTCGAACCCGTGTACCTATTCGTTTCTGAAACATTTTCCGCGTAGTTACTCTTATAATATGCCAGGCGAATGAAGTGGGGCGCGCGAAAGGTTAAAATGAAACTGCAACATGTCTGTTCTGTTCAGGACTTAATAGGAATCTGTTCAATGAAGTTACGTGGCAAATCGGTGTGTTAGGTGTGAGACACTGGGTTCAGTGCTTTACTACACGAGTGTTACAGTCAAATTAATCGCGATGTGTTAGTAGGGCCTTTCTTCAAACGTTTCTGGGTTACGTAGTAACATTGTTAGCATCCCTTGAGCTATGTTTCTGCATTTTCAGATTTTTTTTAATTTTCGAGTTGCCGAACTCCCCTTCTGGGTTTGATGGGAAAGTGATTGAAAAAGAATTTCAGTATAAAGTTGATTAAATGAAGCAAGAATGTAGGAATCTATTTTAAAAAAAATTGAAATTCCTATTAAAAATTGTGAAAAGTTGTTCAATCTTTCAATAACGGAATTTTATCGAAAGCATGCAAAATTGAGAAAATTGTGCAAGAATTGCACATTAGTCTTTTCGTCTCTTCTACTTAGAGTCGTAAAAATCCGCAAAAACTGTACACTTTGAGGGCTTGTATTTGTTAAACAATTTCAAAACTAAAAAAATGATAACTTAAATCGCCCCTAATTTTCTATGCACTACAATATATTTCAATATTATCAAAACACTTCTTAAATAATAAACACCACAAACTTGTAGTGAAATTTCAGCAGTCATCTTTATTACCATATATATTTGGATAATAAGTTCCTTGTCGCATTCCACGTACCTATTCACAGATCAGAACCGATACTTTTATCCACAAGCAAAGCATCGGCCTTTTGAAGTAGAATCTAGCAAAGAGCTTCTTTGAAAATAGCTATACCTTACCATATATTATTTATCTTCTATTGTCACCTTTGTATCACGCGCTGCATTGAATATTTTGTATATCGGTCACCGTGGCCCATTCTGTTTGCATGCTCGGGACACGTCGGACCCCGATAAGTGTGAAATATTCGTATGCACTTCCGAGGATGCAAACAAACTTCCCTGGTGTCGTCGAAATATGACTTTCCTCGGCACTGTCTGATCACATGCATAAACACGCTGCACGTGTAGGTGTCTTTCTCGAGCGATAGGGAACGGTTCAGCACGCATCATTCGATGCAAATATAGAGGGGCGGTGGCGAAAAGACCTATGATACTCATCAAAATGTTTTACGCGGCATGAAAGGTGTACCTATACCACAGGGATGCGATCATAGTTCATGCGAAAGCAGCTCGCTGCTTGGTGATCAGTTTACAATGCACTTTATCACGAGCCTTGATCAAGTTAAGCGTGTATTTAAATACGTATAATTATGGTAACATAGTCTGTTGTAACCATTTCAGAAAGTTACCGTACACTGGGGGAATATTGGCACTTAATTAAATTAATGAGTTCGCGTACAATCTGTCATCCATAAGGTTTTATGAATATTATAATATTCGTGTTCTACTAAATTGGGAGATCATTTAAAGTCATATTATTAAACTGCCATGAATTATTAAATGTTCTTGTATGTCAATTTTATTCAACAGTATGAAAACAATTGCGTGAACCAAAACTTATATTATAATTTTCATTACATTGTAATTAATTACATTATAATTAAGACAATTAGTTTAATTAAATAAAATATAGTGCCCCTTCCCGTCTCTTTTTCTGGAACCAATTTCATATAACGGCGATGTGATCTGTGTTAATTTTATTTTAATCGGGGTATTAGCGAAATTCGGTTATGTCCTGTGATTTTATTCTTATTTAGCTGCGTTATTGGACTTCTAACGCAAGCAATGCATGTAGGTCGCTGCACAGCTTTCAACTCGGTCCAATGTTACTTCCAAGCCAGTAAAGCGGACCCTTTGGAATAATATACGCGTAATTTGGTTGTAACCGATTTAATTAAAGTTGAATCGTTTAAAGAGAACATTTTCGTCTGTCAAACTCCATGTTGGTGGGAGCATAGTCGGCTAAGAGGTTGGCCGAGCGAGCACATTACCCTTTACGTTCTTCATAAGTGTTTACATAACACGGTAAACGTTTTAGAACTTTGGTTCCTGAGTTAAGGCTGCACCAGGGCGAGAACAATCAGAAGTTCATGGAACACAGCTTCGTCAAGTGTAATGTTACTATTGCTGTGCGTCATACTCTCACTGTTTGCACACATGAAAAATGGAAGTCTCGAGCTTTTGGTTAGTAAATACTTCTGGTTATTCTGCATCTTGTGATTAGTAGAGGAAGAGTTGTTTGCTGTTTAAGGAAAAGATTCATAGAAGGTTGATGCACTTTGTGAAAAGTTATATAGGTAATATTTAGAAGCTATATAATGAGATTGAAAAATGTATTAATAAAATTAATTGGAATTAAATAGTAAAAAGTACCTACAGCAATGTAGAAGGTATTTTATAATAAAAAGGATTACTGAGCTTAAGAGGTCAGTCCACTGTGACGGTTAAATTAAGCTCTTTTTAAAAAGTTGAAAATAAGGTATTTTGAGAATGATATTTTTGAAAAGCAAACCACATAATTACTACTAATTTCGTAGAGGTTTGTATCCAAATGAAACAGCAATTATTTTGCATTTTGTAAAAGGATGTTTGTTCAGTTGAAATAAAGAAGTGAAAATTATTTCGACACTCCTCTCTCGTTTCTCAGAAATTAATTAAAGACTGAAAATAAGTTGAAACGCATAAAACCCTTCAAATTCCAATTCGTTAAATCCTTGGTTTATAACTTTAAGCATGAAACAACTAAATTTGCAAATTCGTGATATGATTTATAAATTTGTATAATATTTCGAAATAAATTATAACCGAGAACAACATTTGAGGCAAAATTCAGTAGAAAATAGCCGAAACAAAATATGTATTCTTCCCTTCTAAGGACGATAGAAGGGAGGTAAAATTACTTCCTGCTTAGTTATTAAAACTGTGTACACTGTATAATTAAAGCGTTGTTTCGCTGCATAAAGGAAGATACACAAACCAAAGCAAAGAAATATCTGTAAATTCATGAATCCGTACAGCAGGTAGTACAAAAATCGGCTTATGCAAACCCCCATCTGCTTTTTATTATATCAAGAAATTTTCGAGAAAAATGATGTTTCCGAAATATTCCTTCCACGCCAATATTTCGATTACGAATTTGTGCACGTGCACTGCTGGTGGCTTGCGCAAATCGATTCTCGACCTGGCCTATGCTCATACGCGTGATCGACGCGGAGCATTTAAATTGCACGTTATTCAGTAATAAATTAAGGCGTTCAACGTCCACTACATAATTTACATCAACGACGCACCTACGTTCCGCGCTTTTGTAGCCAATCAACGATTTCGAGCTTAAGTCACGGAAGCGCACAGTCAGCGATTCTTTTTTATAACCTCGTTTCGGACATGCCGAGGGGAGCAAAATTATATTACTCGAAATTGTTGCAAGTGCACGGATTCAGTAATTTGAACGATTCTACTTTTTAAGGCTTCGTTAGAAAATTATTGTGAACGCGTTTAAATTATTTCTGGTAGTCAGATGATGACATTATCAAACCACAATTTGCTTTATTCTACTATAGAAATACTATACAATAAGTGTCTAAAAAGGAGCAAGGAGTCATTAAGGAGACGTAGGTACGTACATGTGAAAAGGGTGCTCCTAAGAGTTTGGGCTGAAGTGTTCGGTGGGGAAGAGCGACAGCGGAAGAAACTGTGAGGTACTGCAAGAAAAAGGGCCAAAAGGGGGGTGGGAGGAAACGAAAGGATTGAAAAGAACCCTGTCAGAGGCCCTGGTGCGGGCGCTGATATCTTGTTTAATTAAGCGGACTCGAAAGCGCGGCCTGACGTCTTGCGGTAAAAAAGCCGACCCATTGTGAGACTCAAAGCCTCCATCGGCCTCTACTCACCACTAGTGAAGCCACCATCACCTTTCCTTTCCTTTTTCCTTGCCCTCCCCTGGGCTTTCTTCAATTTTAGGCTAAAGAACAACATTGACCCTGGACTTCTTCTCCAGACCCTTACGTATCTTGCAATATACGATACGATTATACACGGTGTTCCATAAATTCATGTGCATATTTCAGAGGGTGGGTCTGCAGATTAAAATAAGTAAATACTGTTGTATGAACGTAGGTTGTATATATAGCAGGCCTGGACATTAATTGAATAAAATGTTTTACAAATAATTATTCAATTAATGTTATTATAACTCCTAGTTAATAATGGTAAGTAGAAGGTATTTTCAAATATGTTATTCTACTTGAACAAGAAAATCATTTTTCGCTGAATTACTTCGCTACTTGATTACTACTTCAATGATTTTTTATTTATATTTGATACTTGAATAAGTGTCTCCTGAAATAGTTTCTGAAACGGTGGTCTTTTACGCGAAATGTTTAAATCAGAATCAAAAGGCAGAGTCTCAATCAGAAAGTAAATCGAAATTATAGAAATTGTAGAATCGAAATTTTCAATCAGTGGGATTTCAAGCACCAATTAGGTAAACGCCACACAAATTATCGCGTAATAATTGCGCCGGAAACTTGTTACCTCTCACTACCGAAGCGTCGGGAGCAGATTTTCGAGATAAAAAGAGATAAAAAATATTTTTCATACAAGGAATCGATAAAATCGTATTTTTCAATATAAAAATTGTATTATTTTCTTCGAAAATCTGGTCGCGACACATCGTAGGGAATGGTTTTCTGCATCTCTCATTAAATTTTCATCCAAATCGTTGGAGTGGTTTTCGAGATTTTATGTTCACCATCACGGTGCACCGGGTACACGCCTTTACGTTTTTACTCACAACTTTTATGTACATAGAGATATTCAGACTTTTTTGTGTGTTAAAGCTCATAGAATAACGATTTAAACCGGGAAAAAAGGTTCCTCCTACAGTTATTTATCACTTTACAATTTGCATTTGAAAAAGGCCTTTTTTTAGGGCTATCGAGGGTTACCTACCCCCTTAAGTCAACTTCGATCCATATATTCCGAGTTCTTGTGATATTTCGATTGTGATTATCTGATGGGTCCCCTGAATTCTGATTATTATCCGTATTAGTTCTGTTCCAATGATGATTCCCTTTCAGCAGCGATCACCCTCACCGGCGTACGTTTTATTTACGGTGATATTGCTGCACAACTTTTTTACTATGCAGTGATAGTCTACTTAATATGATCTTTATGTAACCTCTTCTAATCTCAATGTAGTGTAAAGCTATAAAGGCTTTGACGTGGCCACCTGTTTCAAGCACCTAACAAAGGCATGGGCACGTCTACCCTGCCATGTGCAGGCATATACGTCGATCCTTGATTACTCGTCGGGCGTGGAGCACGGACGATTGGGAAAAGTGCGGAATAAACGGTTTTTTCGTGAAGAAAACGAGCTACCAGAAAGTGTCGCGCGGATAAGCAATTTCCGCGAAGGTTGAGAGTAAAACCGAACTGCCAATTCCTGCTGCTTCCGGCCACTTTTCTGACGAGGTTTATGGGATGCTTTTAATGGGCTAATGCTGAAGCTTCGATCGAACTAAAGTAGGACATGCAGAAAATCGTGTAGGTATTTGTGAAATTTTTTTATGAAAGTAGCACCTTTGGTTAGATTATCCATTTTGTTGGTTCTTCTTATTTCAGGACAGTGCAGAGTATTGTGATTAAACATGGATAACTGAAGATCTTGCTATAAGAAGATACACCATAGAGAAACTGGTAGAGGTTTATTAGAAAATATTTAGATGATAGTAATAGAGGATTCTTATGCAGTTCCCAAAACAGATTTTTGATGTTTAACACAAAAAATCGATTATTGAATAGCAAATACATAATTCCACAATAATTCAGAATTTTTTACATATTTAGATTTACATATAATAGTAGAATTTATCACATGATTCATAAAATTTCATTCTGTATTACTATTTAGATGCAGTGGCGATTTTTATGGTTAATACATTAACAATAAATTCTGATAAAAGAGCCAAGGTACATTTGATTTAATATACTACCACTCAGCGTAACAAAAAATTATTATTAATTAATACTATTATTAAAAGCTCAATATTAAATACTTAACATATATGTTAAAGATATTTAAGATTATTTATTAAATATTTTTAATATGCAATGCGTGCATATTTTTTATTTACTTTGTACATGTTACGTTAAATATAGAATTTTGGATTATATTCGCCGAGATTCATCAAAGCTCTAGAAACAATATACAGCAGTCATTGTAACAATACAATAATTTCAGGAGCATAAACTTGATTTCACTGCAAAAAAACCTCTTCTTTATTAAATCAAGGTCACGTTCCATTATTTTTTGAAATTCGATTCATGTCTATATTTATTATTATATAAGAGGCAATTCGGATTTACATATTAAACAACAAATATCTTTATATCCGCATGCTACATCAGCGATCGTAATTGAACGAATCACGGATGCAGGGAAAACGCCCCAGAAAAATTCCCACCCTCCCCCGGCGCCAGTGACGTTCTATGGGAATTAATTAACCCGCGAAAAAAATTTATTTTTGACACGGTAATCAGCTTGTTCCGCCGCGTACGATCTCGCCGGGGACGTGTTAAAAAGAGCACGAACGCGTTCAAACGAACCGTCTAGACAGTCCGCAATCGATCAACCCCACTTTACAGAAATCTCGCCGTGGAAACGACGTCGCGTGAACCGCGTGCGTGCGGGATTGCGCGCACAATTCGACACCGCGGGAAAACACTAACGCTCCGGGGCGGGGGGAGGCTGAAGACGGCACCGGCAGCTGAAAAATCTCTTTCTTCTCCGGCACATTTTTCCCCTTTCTTCTCATCGACATTTCATCTGGCTGGATACATTTACTAATTAAAATGAGCCGCTTGAAAAAACCCTGGTTCCCGCTCGGTTTTTTGCTGTACGCGCCGCTGCTCAGACAAGAAAATTACAGAGACCGTGACATTGAGACTTTCATCGGGACGCAGGAAGCGAGGGCGGAGCGGAGGCACGGAGAGGAGGACGGGAATAGGTCCAGGCGGAAGCTGAATGGAGGGAAAGAACGGCGAACATTCTGTTGCCTCGAGAGGGCGACGAGGACGCAGGATCGGGGGTGGTAGCGAGGGGGGTACAGGTGGAGGAAAGGGAAAGGGTTGAAGGGACGACGAGGGTGACACACTACATCGATCGCACCTGAAACACCCCCCTTCTTACTGTCGCGGTCTACTCGCGAGCCTTTCTTTGCCTATCGTCTTTTTTCTCCTCTCTTACCTCATTTTTTTCATCCAACCCTGTGCAACCTGCGCGGAGGAAAACGCGGGAAGGCACCAGATCCTCTTAGCCGCCCCCTCTTACCCAAGGGTTCGTTCTCCAACACGGAGCGTTCCCTAATTCTTGATGTGCGCGGATATAATCATCATTTTAGCCAGAAACTCGCTCAGGGCGTAGAAACGGCATTTGCGTAAAAATGTAGGTAGGTACACTATTGGGAAAGTGATTCTGAAAGTCTGTTGACATTGGGTGTTATATTAGATGCGGGCTTTAGGCTTTTGGAACTGATTCATGTTTCAGCTTTCCAGCTTGGGACATTTTTTGGAAAGTAATTTCTGTTTTTACCCGACTGCGGCACGCAAAGGAGGGTATTGTGTGTATCAGTCTATGTATGTATGTCCAGATGTTACGCTTTAGAGCTGGGGTGCACAGGGAGCGGCTTTTAGCGCCTAGCTGCGAGCAACCAGCCGAGCGTCGAGCTGTCCTGCTGCTAACGGTAGAATTAGTGAGGAGAAGTGCAGTAGTGTGCGTGCGTGCTCATAGGCGCGTAGCGGAAGTATATGTATGGCTGGGTCCCGGTTGTGGGGCCCCAGTGCAGAGCAGAGAGACAGCTCGACGCTCGGGTTGCTCGCAGCTAGGCGCTGAAAACGGCTCCTTGCGCAGCCCTGACGTAAGTCGTAACACGCTGGTTATCAGAACTGATATCAATCCTTCTTAAGGGGCTAGGTACACCACCTCGTAGGCCTAAAGGAATGAGTAAATTTAAAATTTGTTTTCTCAGGTAATTTTTCAGTAAAATATCGGGGTCTTCTTAGGAGCTGTTAGGCAACAAACTTTATTTTCTTATATTATTTAATACTTGAAGTTTTAAACTGCAGGGTTATACAACATTGTCTACCACCATGTCTTGTCAGCTGCTCCCAGCACCAAAAGCGATCGTAAAATAATAAATAAAAAATTCTTGTTTCAGCTTTAAGAAAACTGGATTTTTCTCAATGTAGCATAAATACCTAAATGCCCCAATCACTTTCTCCAAAACGGCTTCCCTTCTACCGTAACGTAAGCTCAGCCACGCGGTCTCTACAAAGACAATCCTTCGTCGATAGCACATATTTCCGTGCAACCGAGCTGCCTGAAAGGTCACGGCGCGGTGCGAAAGCTGAAACACCAATTACGATAGCCCCCAATCGCTCGAACACGGGTCTTAGACAATGTAACCGCGTTCATATGGAGGCCCGAGTCGCGGCCATTAATTATCGCGATCAACGGTCCGCCACGCGAAGAGAGGCCGATCAATAACACGGTTAACCGTCTGCGTAAGGTGGGATTGGGGCAACCACGTGAAAGACGCCGCTATGAAAGCGAGCCAGAAGCGATAAAGCGAGACGTGTGCAACCGAAACGCAGCAGGGTGCGCGGCGGTGCGCGCGCCCAATGAATATGAAACAGTCATTAGCGCGCCAATCCGGAATCACTTAGGTACGTGCAGCAGTCTGCAGACAGGAGGAGCAAGAGAGGCTGCACCGCGGAGGTGCATTGAAATGCATTGCCTGGAGACCGTTCTGGACACTACGGGTTGCTCGTATCCTCGTGGTTATCGTATCCTAGGAATAGGAGCTGGCCACGGACGAGAGCGTCCCGCCGCTAAGTTCGGGGACGATCTTCTCAACGATAAAATCAACGCTGCGCTCGGCCGCTTGTCGGCTTTATTGGCCGGTTGCGGAGCCCCGATAACGCAAGATTGCGCTATGACTGTAAAGCGCAATCCCTACGGTGGCTGCGTGAGACTGGTTCGGTTACGCGTGGCGGCCGGGTTCCATGGTGTAATCGAAGGACAAAGGGGTGGCTCAAGGGTGGGATACATGTGGCGCGGCACTGCATCTGGCTGAACAATCTTGTTGCGTCGCCACGGTGGATCTATGAAGCCATGGAATGTACGGGGTGGATCAAAAAGTTTCCTTTCTTTCTTTTTCTTTTAAACAGGGATGGCCATGCAAGTTACACATACTGGAAATTCGACCGGGAGTATAAAAGTTGTTTACAAGGATATTTCGTTATCCTAGAAAAATTGATACCAGGATCAGATTCTGCAGCTCAAAAAAAAAAAATTAAAAGCGTTCAGTTTATAATGAATCACGTATAAATAATAGTGATATGAATTTAGTTCGTCTGTCTACGATTCCGGACCACTGTGCGACGATGAGACGCGGGTGGGATAATCAGGAGTGGAATCTACTTGTTCATAGTCAGACATGCTCAGCTGAGGTAAGTGCACGCGTACATGATTAAATTTCAACCTCATTTCTCTCGAAAATGAAACCTCGCACAGAATAAATGTATGCACTCTAGTAATATCGGATTATTTATGTACAAGGAATTTTACTGTACTCGGAATATTCCTCATGTATTAGTAAGTATAATTCTCTGTACTGTACAAAACAATATTAGTGTTTGTAAAGAAAGAGTCATTTCTTGGAGGTTCTTTCCGTATAAATTTTCGTTCAGATCATTAACACAAATATTCATGACAATAATGACGAAGTAATAATGCTGCATGTTTTATAATATATTTTGCAAGAAAATACTCGAAATGTTAACGAGAAACTTTTTTGGAATAAAATGGAGAATTATTTGTGTATTTATTATAATATGTATGACACATGAGAATCTGCAAATATCACTTAATTACCAAATATTTTGTTACCTGCTGCACTCAAGAATATGGTTTATTATGTCACTTTAATTTAAGAGTCCATTGAAATAGAATTGTTGCGTTCACATATTTTTTAACTTCAGAAAGTTAAAAGTTAATTTATTAGGTCTTTTGGTGGACAAACTAGAGGGAAGGTAAACTGCTCTCGCGTCCTTTATTTATTTTCCTTTCCCCGGTCTTCCCTCAATGCAAGGGAGTAACGTAGTGTCTATTAACCTTGAACTATTATACATTCACTTAACTGCTATCGTAAATTCTTAGAAACCCCTGGCTCTTAAGAAGCTCCCTCCGTTGAGAAAACAACCGGAATTATACTATACATAGATTTTTCTAAGGTTGTTCAATTGAGAGCCTATAAAGAAGAAAAAGAGAAGATTAAATTGATGGAAATTTGTGTATACGAAGCATCAGAATTGCAAAACCTCTTGAAAGGAATTCAATGAATTGCGCTGGAATCTATTGCCTTGAACAAGATACGATGCACCTTACAACAATATTTCGTTTATAAACAGATTTATTAGTCAGTTAATAGACAGCTGTTGTCTATTATGATTGCAGATTGTAGTTTCATGTCTGCTGCATACATTTGCATTTATATTTAGAGACAATAGTGATAAGGGTATTCAAAGTGATTTAATTGCACAAACTTGAATGTAAACTGCATTCAGAAGAAGTTCTCTTGAAAATTACAGTACTACAGAAGCTTTTTTCGATCGTTAATAACAGGAAAGAAGTATTCTCTCATATAACGAGTAAAGCAATTCTCTTTAATTTTTAACGATTACTAGGTACTGTTAAATTCTAGAAAATTTAGTACTGTCCAAAAATACTCCAAATATTAGGTCGTGGCTGTTTTACTCGTTCCAAGATTACTTTCATTTTCTAAATAAATCCAAATTTTCCGAAAACCAACTAAATTCAAATTTCCTGAAAACTAACTAAATTCAAATTTCCTAAGCACACTTGCATCTGCTTCTCATTGTTATTAACTCCCTCACTAAACAATGAGTGAAATTAAAAAATTCCTACTAGTTTTCCCATCCCTTAATTTTTATATTCAACAAGTAAATTAGTTTACAAGAAAAGGAGAAATATAAGTAAGCATAAGCAATCATTATTGTCATTACCTACTCATATTATCTTTAAATATAATTCCATTTCCCTATATACACACTTGCTAATAAATTCAAAACAGAGAATTAATTAGTGGCATGCGATAGATACCTCTTGAATCACGTCAGGTCGATCTAATATTGCCAAATGTGGCACGCGATATAATTAATGATAACCTCGAATGAACGAACTGGATTCAGAGTAAGATGAATAAATAGTGGTGCCACATCATGTATGCTGCCTTGTTACTTCGACGTAACGTCAATCTCTGCGGGTAGTCTCAAGATAGCCATTTCGTGCATGTCAGTCACTTAAATCGAACGTGGCGCAACCACGATAACGTTCATATGCCAGAATAGATTTTGGAAATGTGGTAGGCATGCGAATGCAGTGACTAAAGTAACTACAGTGCTTGTTTAAACTTGCATGGAAGGTCTTATTGTAGAGGGTTTAACGCGATACCAGTAGGAGTGTCATTCTTGAAGTGGTATGTGGCACAGTTTTCAAATTAGACAATTTTATGGACCTTCCGTTGATTTATATAGGTTTATAGGGAAAGAGTGAAAGACGCTTTCGTTTCGAAAAAATTGTACAAGTATAGTAACAAGGAGATGTTCACAGGTGTCCGCCTCCGATTGCTTTGAATTTTGGATATGTTTTAGAGGACAGAAAAATAAGACACGAGAGTCTTTTTATTTTGGTCTGTTTGCATATTTATTGGCTTTCCAGAGCCAATATCGAATAATTTACACATACACTTAAATAACTTCATTTTCAGATAATTATACTGTGATAATGCCCAGATTTGCCAATTAATCAGAATTTAGGAAGCATATTATTCGAATTCATATACGAACGGATAATTATGACAGATAATTACCACGCAATATTATTATTTGCAGTCATTATTCTACATATGTAGATGATTCCGTGAAAGCGCCGGGAACACCTATATACTGCACTCAAATTAAAGCAACCCTTCCGTTACTATTCAGATTATCCTTATCTGTAGCTTGAACAAGGATGTCGTAATGGCGGAGCGATTCGTGTGAAGCAATAGCTTTGTTCACCAGATCAACGGCTGAGCGTACTTCACGCCCTTACTGACCTTACTATTAGCATATAAAGTGAGTTCATGTGCTTTATTTGCCTTTGAGAATGCTCGTTTGTAGGTCGTACTCAGCTTTACTTTCTTTATGAACAATTGTCTGCTCCTTCATAGCAGTTTCTCTGGAACGATTCCTTTTCAGACACGAGAAAGTATTTCTATACACGTATTACGAGATATATTTTTTACTCTATTTATGTAGTAGGTACTAATTTGATATTACAGTTAAAAGTATTGTGTGCAAAATTAATCATTTGCAGAAATAATAATTTTACGAATAAAATTGAAAATAATTTATTTTTCGTTTTATGGCACTTGTTTCCATAAAAGAAGAAAGTTTTAACTGTCCTGCATTTTTCTCTTAATCGAGGAGTTTTCGTGTATAGTACCTACAGTTGAAATTGCAAAGAAGATAAAAGAAATAGCGTCATAAATTGCGTCAATAAAAAAAGACAGAACATTTTGAACAAATATTATTAAGAGTCCAAACTAAAATTCGCGCGCAGATTGATACAGGTAGATTACACAGGGGCAGAAGGAATTTAAAAAACTACTGTATAATAACTGCTGCAGAAAATGCTGAACTAGTTTTAGCAATTCCATTCCTAGTGGTACGTTCAGTTTGCAGAGCGCTTCACAAGTAAAAATCCCTCTGAGAGTTATTCTGTCTGTAGTCAGCTACAAAGTCGACAATGTCTCATAAATTTTGATATATTCAAAGGGGAACTCTTGATTGTGCAGAATTTTATGAATTCGCTATGAAGCCTTGATATCGGTCTTCGAGGGAGTTTTGCAAAATTTTGAAATATTCTGCAAGTTCTTATTAGTTGCGGACTCGTCCTATAAACTTAACTTATAATAAACACCTATAAAACATTGATACAGAATATTAAAATAAATTTGCAAAAGAACTTGGATCAGACATGTGGTAATGCTTAATTCAGATTTTTGAAAGATTTACTCGTTTTCCTAACGCGAGGTGAATTCGGTGCAAGAGTTAAAAAATTCAAATACATATTTAGAAACAATCAGCTGACATAACGCTCACGTGACGTACATCATTGTCAAATCCAAGGAGACTAATTTTCAAACTGCTACTGACTCTTCATATCCGCAAAGTAAGCCTTGCCATTTATTTGCAACAATGCAAATATTTTAAATTTCAATGATACATAATATGTAATTTAGGATTAATTCAAATTACGTATAATTGAATAGACCAGAGAAGGTCGTATTTGAAATCCATCAGGAAATCTCTCCAACATAAGCGAGACTGTTTGCGAGGAAAGTTAATTTGAAATTCAATCTAGCTTACTCACACCATCAACGCCAATTTTTCTCAAAACAAAACTCCTATTTGTGAAGCAGTTATTCCACAATTTGAAATCAATCCTACATTTATTGCAGAGGGTTTATTTCATCCCCAATTGAATCATATTAATTACTACATTCTCTCAATTTTTATTTAATCAATAGACAGGTACATATCATTTTTCAAAATCAATTTTTCCGAAACCGAACCCCCACGCGGAAAATTGATGTCCTATATTTTCCACTTATTTTGCGAGGCGGAGTGACGACTTCGCGGTTCTACAATCTATTTCGACACACCCTGCGCACACTGTCACTAGATTTTCATGCGCGACGCCGAATTACTGGCAGCAGTCAAGCCAAAACAATACGAATGGCAATATGCGGTCAATGGTGTCGACAAGAGACAGACGCTGGTGACAGTTCTGGATATTCCGTTCTGCTAGAATCGCGGTGCGGCTCATGGCCTCCAAGAACTTGTCGGTTGGCTTCCATTACAGATATCAGGATGTCCTGCCAGACAGCGAAACGCAGCTCTGACTGTGGTCACATAGCGAATTCATACAATGGCTGCGGCTGCCCTGGCAACAGTATTCATGATAGTAATAGAGATCCTGCGTGTTCGCGGTGTACGGATGCTGAGAATTAGACAGCACTCGAATAGATAATACTTTTACCCTTTTTGCTCCTGAGTTCGATCCACGGCGGCCTGAAAGATGCACTCAAGCATCTTTGGGACCTTCTGGTCTAGAGCCCCAAGATATAAGTGATCTTTAGGAATTAATTAAAGGAAAACTACTATATATAATTTAATGGGACTTTTTGCATTGCATTAAGAATGTCTTAAATTATAGAAATATATTTTTTGTTTTATAATTAATAATTGCAGACGGCACTGGGGAGTCGTTAAAGTCAAGGCGTGAAAAAATTGATCCAAATCGGTGGGACCTGTATCTCCAGAAGTTATTATCCGATTCGACTGAAACTTTTTTATTTTGAAGAATATACTTCTGGCTAGGGGAGAAACCAGAAAAATGACAAAAATGACATTTTTTTAGAAAATAACGACACTTCAAGTTTGAAATCACGTTTCCCCTATATTTGGCATCCTTTCAACGCCTTTGAAAATGATAAATTTGCAATTTTTGAATTCTTTTCTGGTATCTCCCCTGGGCAGAACTATATTCTTCAAAATAAAAAAAGTTTCAGGCGAATCGGATAATAACTTTTGGAAACACAGGTCCCACCGTTTTGAGAACACTGTTTCGAGAAAAACGCGTTAAATGCCTATAACTTCGGAATTTTTATAATTCGGAAATTTATTAATAGGTAATAGGTTACTGTTACAATATTAGAGAGGAAAACATGGAAAGTTCTAGAACATTTTAGTACAAAGTAAAATGTATGTAGTATATACCCAGAGGGGAATCCCGCTTGGCGAGTGACTCCGCTCTCAGCGCCATCTCGTAGAGTTGACAATATTCAACCAACAGGGATTAGGAGGCGTCTTTAATGTATAGTTTGGTTAAGAACTAAACGAATTCTCATTTCAATGCTGCGTTATTGACGAGTGGAAAATTGTAACGTCGTTTTTCGAGGCAATCTTAAAGGTTTGCTTTGAGGTGTTATTACTTACGCTCCTGTATGTAGCAAGTGGGTACTGAATACAGGAATATTTTACACGTCCCGAATTGCGTGCGAGGAAACAGGTTTGCAATTTTCAAATATAGACTCATCTAAAATTGCAATCGATTCTAATTCTAATTGGTTCTAATTCTAATTCTTAATTCTAATTCACATTAATATAATCCTTGATTAATATACTTTCATGTGGGTGCATTCAATTGAAAAGCTGCAGCAAAGCACAGTTTATTAAATTTAAAAAGAGCATTAGTATCCGAGGAATCAGCAAAGATCGTGCAATAAAGTATTCGCCCAAATACAATATTTATAATACTTTATTCAAACGTAATTAAAATAAGTTAATATTCTTCTAATATTCCGGCGATTTTATTATGCATAGATTCAACTAATTCTTCTAATTAGAAGAGATGATTTCGGCGCACTGGTTCGGTCTATTAAAAAAAAAAAATAAAAAAAAGCTATTTTGCAATTTTTACGATCGAAATTCAAATTATATTATTAAACTAATTCTCTATAAAATTCATTGTTTCTTCGAGCATTTCTTTGGTACTAACTAAAAATATACTAAGCAAGGTTATACTTACGTAAATTATAATAGGTAATTCTGAATTCAACATTACTCAGATATATTATACGCATATATTATACGTATGGGGCGGATAATTTTGTGAGTAACTGTATATCTAACGTTAAATCGCTATTGGGAGGCCTAAGGTGCTTTCACATAATCGCACAAACATCAATTAGAATTTCAAAGTCTCTCTGCCTATTAAAAAATACTTAAAACTGCTACAGAAGGCATGCATAAAAATTTGAACTCTCACAAATATCGAAGAAGTCACACCCACGTCATAGATCCAGTCTTCATTGCCCTCCTAAACAAAAAAGCTAATACTATACTTCGAGTACTACTTATTTTGAGTTAAACTAGGTATTTGTCTAAATCGTGTAAACGCTATTAGTTAACGGCGGGATTGCATTTTAATAAGGATATTGGGAACGTCATCCTGCTGCGACCTTGACGCCAATGGCGCAATCTTATAAAACTAATATTGGGCCCACCTCGCGCGGTTCTGTAATTTTGTGGCCCGGTATAGAGTGGACTGCTGATCCTGAGGATGGTCAGTGGTTTCGAAGGTAAGTGTCCAGAACGAGACTGCTGGTGTACGAGTGCTTCATCGAGGGCCCTCGAGGAAATTTCATCCCAAGCACTATCGGACTCGCGCTACTTTGTGCCAAGGCCAAAGCAAGAGGAATGTCTTTGAGTGCTCGCTAAGGTATATGCGGCTGATCTCTGTACACACGGCACGCGAGTACTTGTAATACTGTAGACCCGAGATAAAAGGAATTTGTGTATAAGGCTTCGCTAAAGGAAGATCAAGTTCTGCTGCTGCGCGTTTAGTTTATGTTAATCCTTTGCTGGTAGACCAGGATTACGCTATTACGATACGATTACTGAGAGCAGTGTGGTGGCTCCCCTTTGGCCATCAACTTTTATCGTTTCAGGATAGTTTGTTTATTTACAGGGGAAGCTAGGCAGCCCGAGAATTCAGAAAATTATGCAACTTTGTGTGCAAGTAGAGTTCATCTAGAACACAAAGCTATTTCTTGTTGGTGCCATAGTGAGATTTTGGGGGATGAAATCACCCCTTGAAAGAAATGCAGAAATTTCTTTTTTGAATATCTCGAGCAGGGTGAGAGATATCGGAAAGAAGTTTAAACAAAAGTGGCATCCTTTTTTATATCTACAAAACTGTGTAAAAATAATAATTAACCAAAAATTAGTCCAAAATCCAAAAAAGTCTAAAAATTAACAGAAATATTACGAAAGAAAAAAAGTGCCGGGGGCATGATACGCCCCGCGTGACCACGAAGGGTTAAAGTACAGGCTTGAAAATTTTAGTGTTACTTCAAAACCTGACAAATTTAAATAATCGTTTTAAGCAATTATTTTCATTCTTCTCCAAAAAGACTATATTAAATGAGTCATTTCAATTATCCCGATTGACAGCATATTCCTCTATACATCTGTATCGAATTTCTCACTATCCAGTGAAAAAGGATTTGCAACATCCAATAACACGCAGTTCACAGCAAAGCTTTCAGCGCAGTGAAGTTAAGATCGATTCATGAATCGAGTTCGATAGTCGTGGAAACGTAAGTTTCCAGTGAAACAAAATTAAACAGACCTGGCGAGTCGGGTCCCGCGTTTCTGTTTCACGCTTTCACAGATAGGATTACAGATATGCGCATGGAAAGCAAGTGCATTC
Organism: Andrena haemorrhoa; assembly: GCA_910592295.1. Taxonomy (NCBI): domain Eukaryota; kingdom Metazoa; phylum Arthropoda; class Insecta; order Hymenoptera; family Andrenidae; genus Andrena; species Andrena haemorrhoa. Next base: position 2,424,630 of record OU342946.1, read on the forward strand.
ACGTGAAAACGATTTTGTTCTATTTTGTGTCACGCTCCTTTTGAAATGGCTACGTGCGATCAAACAGTTCGCGATGAGTATCGTAAAACAAGCTTGAGTTCTTTTCAGATTTTCGGTAAAGCCGCCTGTATGTACAGAGCGGTCCATTATTAGTGCTACAACTTGCGAAAGGGTTGGTTCTTCGTGAAAAATATGTCAATGAAGTGAAATAACGTTTTTCATTTCGAACTTCCTATTCGAAAAATATTAACTTGAGGATCTGTTCAGCAACGTTCAGTTGACTAGAAATTGATAAAATTCAGGGCTAAATATGGTACAACTAGGATAAATTGAATGCTTATGCAGAGAGAAGTTGAAATTACAAACAGGAATAATTTTTTTCCAATGGTATTTTTATTTTAGACGTAAATATTTTTCTACAACAAGATTACCAAATGTTCTTTAAATGTTGCTGTTTTAAGTGCAAAAAGTTCTGTACAACTATATGTTTCCGCTTTTTCAAAAAAATTCCACAAACATTAGCCTCTTTTCGGCCGCCTGACTAGGTATAACCCCTTCAGAGAAAATCAATTTTTAAAATCTGTCAAGTACATAACTTCTTGTCTAAGAATGGATTCCATCTTTACAACCGATTTTCTCGAAAACAAAGCTTCATTTGAAAAAAAGTTATTCTACTCGTTCGACTCCATTTTGCACTACGGTTCATTTTGACTGCCAAGTTTTAGCCAGGTGTAAATGAGTTTTTAACGACGAAGTCTCAAATCAAAAAATTGTTTTTCTGTATATGGGAGTTAATTTCGCATAAAGAATAATTGCTTTCCGGGTTGTACCACAAATAATGGAACACCTTGTACATACTGTGCAGTTCGAGCAAGTAAAACTGAACTCACGAGTACGGTGAATTGCGAAAGTACTCGAATACTTTACTTGCATTACGAGTGTGTGTAGCTGAGTAGTTTGATGACTGCTACACGCCCACGAAGCTTGTACCGTGAACTTGTCAACACAAGGTTGCCCCTAAATTGCGAACTTATGAAGTTCTGAATGCGCCACACTTACCCTTTGTGGCACTCCCACCCTGGTACGACCATGCCTTGGAGAACCTTGAGTTTGGCCTTGCTTCTCTTTCCTGTGTGTCTTCAATCCTCGAAGCAGTCTCGAGAATGTTGTCTTCTTCTTGCTCGTGTTTTGTCCTTGTTCTGAAACAATGAAAACGCGAGAAATCAGTATCAACAAAAATATATGTATAATTGAGAAACTGGTAACATAGAATAGCAATTAAATTGTGATTAAATTTAGTTCATCGACTCGTTCTTAAATCCTCCCCTCCACCCCCAGGTTCTCAAAATCCCCAGCTTGAACGGCGATGTTTCAACTACTGCCTCCCAATCTCGCGAATAATCGAATGAATCGGGATTGGCCGCAGCATCGCTATCCATTAATGGATAATTCAGGCATGCCGTTAGTTACCCTACCTGTCCAATCCTCTCACACTCGGCCGCGACAGTATATTGTATTAGTGTCAGCGCATCCGTTTATTAACACCGATAACAACGCCGCATAATTAGCTACCTTTGCGTCGTAAACGTTAGCTGGAACGAATCATCGTGCCTCCAACCCGACGCCCATCGCCAGCCTAGCTGCCAGGCCTGTGTACGATATGTCATACGGGTAGCATCCCTCTTTCCCGGCCGCGCGGTAACTGACATGCTCTACTTTAACCGATTACCTAATCGACATAATTGTCCGGCTCGTTCAAACGGAATAGGTTGGTGGTAATTGCTTGTCATGCAGCAGCCGGCAAGTGATTAGGTAACGTACTAATCAGAACTATTCCGTATTATTATCCGAAGTCTCCGATTGCACGTGCCTCCGAGTGACTAATTTCAGGTTAGCTGCGCAAAGTGATTTGTGATAGTATTAGGCGCGCCGTGGATAATTCCGAGGGTACGAATTTATTGAATATATAGTGTTAAGTTTAGTAGCTGAACTTGGGTCATTACACTGTTCCTTAATTAATCTTAGTTTTTGTATTAATCCTTTTCTTCTGACATCTTGCGGTTAGTGTACAATGAAGAGATAGGTATTATTATTATTATTATTATTATTATTATTATTATTATTATTATCATTATTATTATTATTATTGTATATTTTTAAAGTCGTTTTCAGATACTTGCGCTTGGTCGCGAAATTTTATTTTTTTCATCTAAATAGTACTATTATATCTTTTCACTAAAGTAGAGAAACCACCTGAATTTCTTCCACTTAAAAGATATCTTCTGATAGTTGCAGTATAAGACAACAACAACAAGATGTAAGTATTGTAATAAAAGATACTAAGGAACACTGAAAATCATTGTAAAATGGCTTTTGAATGTAAATAGTTTCAATTTTGTCCAGTTTTATATCAAACACTATGTATTAGGTGGAACATTTTCCATGAAACTGCTGAAAAGTTTAAATGTTCCCGGAACCAGAGACAGAGGCCCATCGACATATATACGCGTCGCGGATAGTCAAAATCGGCTCGGTTGCTGCGTACAATACGCGCTGACAGGATCGATAGATCTCCACAAAACCGAAACAATACGTGATTCAGCTGCGTTTTCCACATCGAAACGTCAAACGTAAATGTCCGTCATGTTGACGATCATAACTTTAGAGTGAATAGCACCAGGTGCCAATTTAAACAAGTAGGTATCATCGGGATGCAACAATTATAACCAGGTTAATATGATTATTACCTATATTAATTATAAAAACAAACGCTATTTCCATTTGAATCCCCATTCAACGCAGAGCTAAAATTTCCCCTCAAACGGGAGAAAATCAGATTCAACATTTGCTGTAGTAAAGGTATAATGCACATAACACCTTGCATATGTAGTGCAAGAATACAAGTATCTTTTATTTTTTAGTGCATTATTGATCAAGTTAAATAAAATCGTTTCACTTAGAATTTTTCTTTTATATATTTTTATTCAATCTTCCCTTCCAACCTATTTCCATCAGGATATGTTCCAAACTCTACTCCGACTTTCTACCCTCTCCCCCATTTTATATTCCTTTAAAAACACACCTTAGTCATTTTCATATGTTTCCAAATCAAAATGGTAACAACACTGAAATAACGTCACAAAACTATTATAATAATTAAGCTTTACCCGAGTACTCTGCCAATTCTCCTCACCGTATAATAATCACTTGCAATTATGATTAATTGTTATTCAAAGCGCGTGCTTCAATACCCTTTAAATCCGTCAGATTTCTTGCGGCACGCATAATTCGCGTCTTGTTGCGGCAGTGTCACGCGTTAATTAGCGGGGCCATTGTGCGCGCGCACATTTACGCTGACAGTTATTTACATTTTTGCATAGGGCCGGGAAACGAATTAATGTTTCCGGGTAATTATTACAACGGGCGTTCCCGCGAATTACGAGTCACCGCCTGGCAGTTCTAATGAAGACTTCGCGGGATACATGGGCCATTTGCAGATCACGGCAAACTTAACATAAAATTTTACGCTCCTTAAATTGCGTGCTACCAGCTGTTGCAAAACTTGTCGACTGGTACCGCTTCATAATAAATGTGTCTAGCTCCGCTGAGAAGATCGTCGTTGAAAAGGGGGGAAAAAATGTAATTTAATGGTGCCACGGAAGATAATAAATCATGCGATTTATGTATGCTGTGTGGAACATGGTTATATAGTACTGCTTGGTTTTATTATGAGAAATTTATGAAGCCAAGTACATGCAAGGGTAATCCCTTTTTATAGTCTGTTTTCATTTTCGTGCACCCACTTCCAGCATACCATTTCAAAGCTTTTCACAGATATTGATTAATTGAGTTTCAGAAAAGTGTTGTTAAATTTTAATTTGTGCAATCTAGCTTGATAAATACTGGTGTATAAATGCCGGGCTCAACGATATCGTTGAAACTACTAGAGGGGATTCCCCCTTTCTAGATGCATTCAATAAAATGTGTATAATTAATTGTGGGACATATGCATTATTAAATTTAATTAATTTAATTAGTTAACCCATTCTTAATGTATTATGTATAAGGGACAACTAATTTTGTAGTTTATACTTGCTCGAACGATATTTCTCAGCTAATTACATATACAATATCTGTAGTTGTCATTCATAATGAGGCATAACATTGCGAGCATCAATTATATTCAGAACGTGGTTTATCATTTTTATCAGTACAATTACATCGCGAAGGTGAATGAAGGTTCCTGATTTTTCAAGCCTCACAGAGTAATGCATTTATTATCTTCTTCATTTTGTTACGAGGTTTACACAGTAGCCACGCCATGGCTTGGAAGATTTAAATTCGATGCATAAAATTAAATCGAAAAGCTGTTTACAGCTTTGTACTTTCACGCTTAAGCTCCGAGTTACGTACAACGAAAATAATTAAAATATATTTTCCTTCCATCGTGCCTACTACATCGATAAATCATTTATGGTATCCTCTCTACAGTTAATAGAACGATATGTCTATTAAAAAATTACTCGAAGTAGTTAATAAAATGTTGCACTGAAGCAAGATTTATAATTTCATAAAATTAGGAAAACAGGTAGGGAACAATTTTGCCCAAATTTTTATAAACTAAAAACCAGGAGTTATTTAAATTAGCTAGTTAGTTGCAGAAATGCCCTGCTACGGCAGTCATGAGCCATGTTTTGCCAGTAAATCATTAAGGCGCGTTCTTAAGAAGGCGGCTTAATTGGGTGCAACGCCCCAAATTGCACTCGTCGAGTCATACCCTTAGGGCATCACACATGTCTTCGCCATCTTTGCTACAAAAAGCGACAAGAAGCCATTTACCACGACCTACAAAACCCTAGTAAGCAAATGGAAACATCGATGTGTTAATGAAATGGAAATCCTCGATGTCATATACAACTGTGCGTAACTTTGTACCGAAATTTAGAATATTATAATACACAGGATTGAGGGAATTCGAAGTTCCATCTCCTGACTGTTGCAGTTGAAACTGCTGTACGCACACCTAATCTTCGAATTGCATGATTTCGGTCTGATCACATCTTTAAACTTTGCTGGGTCAGGTCTGGGTTAGGTCTGGATTACGTCTGGGTTAGGTCTGGGTTAGGTCTGGATTACGTCTGGGTTAGGTCTGGGTTAGGTCTGGGTTAGGTTACACCCGAAGTACTACACCAGAAGTCCCGGGTGCCGCCATGGGGCCTGTTAGGAGGCCATTCAGAGTGGTTTTTTAGTGGGTAGCTCGCACTTCCGCGAGTAGTCCCACATAACCCCGACACATCTGTCGGGGTATGCGTAATGCATTTTTCCACTCTATAAAAAAAAAAGGTCTGGGTTAGGTTAGGCTATGTTAGTTAGGCTATGTAGTGTCCATGAGGATTTTCCACCACCCACAAAAAAAATGGTCACAGGTACTCAAACCCGTATTACTTTTATATGATCAACCTCCCCGTTTAATACGCTTTCGATCTTACAACAGACATTTCGAGTCGAAGAAGAATCCGCCAGCACTAATTCTTCAAATCGAAGCGACTACAAGGAACCCGCCCACCTTCCCCAATCTTCGATATCCACCGCTGAACTACAAATTCGCCGGAAGCCACTATTATTCCGAAGAGGATCGTTCGTATTTCACCAAGGCGGATAGCGAGCAGCCGGGCAGGAGCGATACAGGCAAAGAATACAAAAGACTCGCGGGACCATGGCCGGAATGTCGACTCGCAATATCGAAAATATATTGCCGTGCCTGTAACCACAAGTCATGTTCAATCGAATGAATCGCATGGAATAAAAATAAACCTGCCCATCGAAGACGGAAGGTCCAATATCGTTCTCTTCGTCGCGAGGGGGTTGGCCGTGTCGGCGGGCAAGAAAACCAAGGGGGGGCGAAAGATGTCAAAGGGGAAAGTAAAAGGGAAGATGGCGGATAGGGGGAAAGGTGAAAAAAGGCTCCGGCTAGGAGGGATATCGAACAAATGTTCCGCCAGCACATGCATCAAATTTTGAAGTTGCGTGAGGGATGAAATCCCTGCTTGTTCGGCGGCGAGCCGCGATAAAACCAGCCGACTTTGTCTTCTTTCACATCGCTGTCGTCTATTCTCCCTCTAGTGCTTCGTATTTTGTACGAAGAGCGCTCTATGGTCCTCTACAATTGGCAAGCTAGATATAATATCTTTGCCACTTCCACGACTAATAATATTTTTTTAAATAAACTGAGACTTCTTAAAGAAACTGAATGAGAGACTTGTAAGGTTGAGAGTCTGAAGGATCAGCTGATCTTTGTGATAGGTAATGTTCATAGGACGCCCTAGAATACACTGCAAATTTCAGGGACCTGTGTTGGACGCTTTCAAGAAGTTTGATATACTTTTTAAACCCAGAATTACAAATTAGTGAGGCATAGGTACTAAGATTCCTGAGACCAAAATTGTCACTATACTTCTTCAATTTGCGTGCTTATGCCGTCAATCTTCATAGTGACTTCTCCTCCTTCGCTATTTCTTCCACGCTGCCGCGTACTTGTACCTAAAGGCTAAAGGTCAATAGAGTGGATCGAGGCATATTTTCATAGATGACTCACTTGCCGATCTTTACACGTGTTAACACGAAGAAATTTATTATACCTGTGATCCACTCCACAGCCATTGTCTGATCACAAGCTTTAGATTTCTCCAGTCACAACTCGATCGTATAAACCTGCGCTTGCAGAATATGTGAGAAAGCTCCTTGACCTCGTCCTCCAGTCGATCTCGGGGTAACGCTGCAGAGTAACTTTGCGACGCGATTAACGTATCCAGCTCCCTGTTGCGACGAAGTAATTCAGGTAGAGCGAAGAGAACGGTATAGAAAATCGCGGGCTCTAATAAGCCGTTTTCACCTACGGGAGGAAAATTCTTCCCGCGTTGAATTACAATGTGGTGGAACAAGAACACGGTGTGTAATAAAAAGGGCGCGCAGAACTCTGTGCCCGTAATTTACTGGGGGAACGTGCTGGTGGTCGAAAACTGGCAGCAAATATCATTGCCAGCTTCTTTTTCCCCGGTGGTCCAGTTATAATCAACCGAACTCTCCCGAGGAACCAATTGAATTTGTTGGCCACGGTTCGTGCTATTTTCTGGCCCCCCTGCTTTCCCCGATGAACTAATTATTGGTCCACGGAGTTTCGGTTACACGTGCGGTGGCCGTCTGAACTTTTATCGAGCTGTAGATGAAAAACCAATCGGGGTCACGACGAGTGATAGGCACGGTTATCGCGCACGGTGAATTTTCGACGTGCACAGTATTTGCTTCTCATTTCATCACGAATTCGAGGCAGTAATTCAGAACGTAAGGAGATCTCATTCGACGTTTCATTCGCCGCGGCAAGACAGAAGCAGTTGGAGGGTTAACCTACTGTATTTAAAAGTGTCCGCTATTTTTACTCAACTGAATATTCCAAGCATCAAATCCCTTCATCAAAAGTTCTTATAAATACACTGATATGAATGTATCCATGACCTCAGCAAGATATTTGTCTTCAAATATCCACTGAATCAAGTGTAAGTCAAGTTATACTTTCCGCAAATTAAGAAATAGCAACTAATTAACTAGAAGAATTTCATAACCTACTCTACAGCTTCATTGGATATTCCTTTTCTCTCCCGAGTCTCTCGTGCGACGCTAAATCAAACGTAAAATTCTCGTACCAATTTGGTTCCACCTACCGCGGTGCAATTCGCGCGCGCTGCATATGCAAAGCGATAATAAGATGCGTCACAGATGAACTATAGCGAACTACTGTTATCGTTACTCAACAAAATGTACCTGGTGCCTCTGGTAGAAAATCTCTGGGAATTGGATAATCTATCACCTGTCCAGGGAGATATTTTAAAGCGTGGTAACGTACACAGTTCACTGAGAACCGAGCTGGGACGAGGACGTAAGTTTGATCAACAAGGCCCAACAAGAGAAGAATAAGAGTTCAAAAGTCAGGGACGAGGGATGTCGCGGGTGTAGCTGAAACGTAACCGTGCCTGTCGCCATATTTCTTTCGCGCGCACCTCTCTGCCAGTGTCTTCCACTTTCCTCTTTTCGTCAGTCTCGGCTCGTTCCTTAGCTTCTGGTACTGATTTTACTAGATGATCCTACAAGCATCTGTTGACCGGTAGGAAGTTCAGATCTTCAGAGATGGCGAGTGTCGAATTGCAATAGTGCATTCATAAAGCTTCCTCTTATCAAGCTTCTATCAAACTATTAATTCCATAACGATTCTACGGATTCGATTGACTTCGGGGGTTATCTGGGAACCCCCTCGAACTGAAATTTAATCCAGTTTAAATTTGGCCATGAATATTGAAAGAACGTAATTTTTAAAATTTGATCATGAGATGTTCGGTCACTTGAAACAAAAGAAACCTAATTCCTAGGGTAGACGTGAGTAAGCAGATATTTGATAAAGGCAAGTGCTGATCAACTATTTGTGTTAACTTGTACTCGATTCTCTCTATTATCAAACGTACATGTAATAGGTAATCAAGTACCTAGTTCTGAATGGTAGCGTAGGTATAGTATACCGAGAATCGTTGGAGCAGCGTTATCCCATTCGGCCGGCTTTCATACTTTCATACTCGTTGATTCATCTTGACGAACCCCGTCCCCCCCGGAAGGAAATTATTGGAGGATCTCTTCGCTTTATGAGGTCAAATTCGAAGGTTGTTTTATGGTGATGGCGAGGCGCATGAATATTGAAAGTAGTTCATGATGCGTCTCTTTTTAAAGGCGCCGTTGAGCTTTCACGTCGAGAGTTAGATTAATACCGGCTTAAAGTCGCCCACCTTTAACGACACCGAGTAAATGAACAGGGAGATAAATGACGAGAGTGTGCCGATATTATCGGGCCGACCATTTTTCACTCTCGATATCGCGCGAGTACCACGGTGGCGGAGTGGAAATCGTGCTATTAATTATAACGCGATAATCGGCAGAAATATATGATGATCGCCGATAGATTCCACGGTAAACGATTTAAACTTCAACTCGACGGAAAAGTACAGATTGAATTGGCACGGCGATACAATAAATCCCATGGATAAACGAACACTTTGTTTTATAAAGTACTAGAATGCACGCTCCGCGCGATGGATTAAATGGGCAGAACTCGATTTATACATACCACTTGGAAGTCATTGTTAATAAATTGGAACGAAGCGGCATCGTGAGATTAATGTTGCAAATAATATATTTCCAAATGCTTTTACACGCGTTTAAATGGACAAACATTGCCAGAAGTCACCTCTGTGGGGTGGTTTACTTAAAAATTAGGTGTTCATTTCTCACAGGGGAGGTTCTGCAATTCGGAAATTGAAAAAACTTGGAACTTTCCGGAAATGTAGTTCAAGTGGTGCTGAGGATGAAATCATTTTTTGTTTCGGCAATGAAACGGTCCTAACCAGGAGAGATTCCCCCCGCTTTTTTATAGCAGTCCGTTTTCATATTTAAGGGGTGAAACCAACCCCCAAAGTTATAAGATATTCAGGTGTTCATCTCCGATTGCTTTGGTTTTTGGGTATGTTTTAGAGGACCGAAAAATAAGAAATACGTGTCTTTTTATTTTGGCCTGCTTGAATGCTGAGGGGGTGGAACCACCCCCCAAAGTTCATAAGAGTAGTTTTAATATTTTTTATTAGTCTGTGATAATGGAAGCAGATATTTCGATGCTGAATTTTACACAGTTAATTCCTTGCACGAACAAGTGTAGTTAACAAAACGACTGTGTAGTCCTAGTTACAATCTATTCCCCACTGGGTTATTACCATCACCAGGATAGTTTGAGTTGCAAGTAACACAGGTTACACCGTGAGGTTGAAGCAAGAGTGGTGGCACGTGACTCTCGGACTGCAAGAGCTGCAAGAATTGAGAGGAAATGGAAGGGAAGAGGGCGAGTGTGAAAGCTGGACGAGCTCCAAGGCATGCAGGAGATTGGTATGACTAGTAAAAGCAGTGGCTCTTACCTATTCTACCTCCAAAATTACTTATAAACCAGCAATCAACGTTTTTATTGTTACAGCAAGAGTAAAGTGTGATTTTTCGTATCACAGCCAAGTGCTTTGCACTTCGTGGATCGATAGTTAGAAGCAAGCTAAAATGTACGTGCTTCTGACAAGGGAAGGAAGGGAGGAAAATGTCGACCACGGACTCCTCATTTAAAAATATCGCTTCTACAAAATATACTATTCTCAGCTTCAACGGAAAATTATTGTTCAAAAACTGAACGTCATTAATTCTGTAATTTCTCTTCAGCGCCATTGCCATAAATAAGCAATTAAAATTTGAAAATCGGAGGTACATTCGATATATAAAAATCCAGTTAAATATAATGAAACGTTTTTTGTTTTACATACAAAACATGCTTCGAGAACACTTTTCGGCCCACCCAGTATTCAAAGAAAACTTTATCTTCCATTTATGATTCCATTCTATTACTGAAATGGTCAGTCACGACACCTGACGTTTAACATTGCACGGATATGGTAACGTTGAACAAAGAGGGGAAAAAAATGGTGTGAAGGAAGGGCGAGACGTGGGTGAACTTTAAAGTATGCGAGCGGATGGTGTTACAGGCACGAACGATCTCGGTTCGGTGTAGCTGGGGCTGAGTGTCCTGTCGAGAGGCTGGAACATCGTCATTGTCTATTCTTCTCCCTATTTGTCACGCCTTTGCTTTTGTGGCTAGTGCCACGCGCGAACCGGCGTTGTTACCATGACAACACCACGCTGACTGCTGGTTCATGTGTATACAGTGGATCCAAAATGCCTTTGTAATTCGAGATAGCGATACATAATTAGAAATCATGCATACTTGGGACAAATAATGGTTGGATTATTTTTATTGGAATCGTGCTGCATAGGGTAAAGGACCCAATTACTGACACCTAACCAATTACTGTCACCTTAAGCTATTTTACTTAAAACAACGAATAAATAAACGTTGTAAAGTCATACACGAAAAGAATTATGAAATTCAACCTATAATCTATACTATAGTTTATTTATTCGTTACTTTAAGTAAAATAGCTTAAGGTGAGAGTAATTGGTTAGGTGTGAGTAATTGGGTCCTTCACCTTAGCGCCTCATAACACAAAAAAAAACACGAAAAAAATCGTGTATATAGTAAGGGTCCGACCAACAAACTAATCACTGCGTCAAATGCAACCATTTTGAAATTTTGTTTCACTTCCCACTTCAAAGACTTGTAGCTGTAATTGCAAGTTCCAGACAATTTCATGACCGTGTTGTGGTAAATACATACTCGAACTTATTCTACTGTCTTTCAAAAAAAAAAAATACTAATGACCTTCATAACTCTAACACGCGTGATCTCAAGGGAAAGAAATTCTATTAATAGACCGAACCATTGCGCCGAAATCATCTCTTCTAATTAGAACAATTTTTACGGTCGAAATTCAAATTATATTATTTGGAAAGGAATTCTGTTCATCACATTTTACTACTTACATAATATAAATTGTTATGCACATTTTTCTGTATTTTCCAGTCGAGAAGATATATTCAGGTGTTCCGTTTCACGTGATTCACCCTGTACACGTAGCCGTGAATGCCGCTTTTTTCATCCCCTATTCTAGTGGAAGAGAGAGAGAGAGAGAGAGAGAGAGAGAGGGAGAGGGAGTGGGCAGGCTCGGGGGAAGAAGCACTTGTGCGCTATGCGGAAGTGTAACGTCACGTGTCCGCACAAATTGAAAAGCGTCTAGTTCACACTCTCTCCGCCTCTGTCACGATCTTGCTCCATCGCTTGTTCTCTTTTCCCTCGGTCTTTAATGCGCCTTTCCGTTTGATAGTCACTTGAAGTCTCGCCACGGCTCGTCAAAGGAGCTGTTACGTGATTAGTGGCGAATGCACATTCCAGCCACTAGAAAATTGTACGTTTGCACAGCGGAAAGCATTAAATGGCTATGGCAATTGAAGTTACTCTCCCGCTTAATTTCGCGCAAATTATTTCCTGCTTTTAATGCCCCGAGTCTCAAGTTATCGCGAGCATAACTCTAGCGCGATGGGAGAGTGGCTTGGTAATTATCAGGGCCTGGTGAAAATTTTAATTTGTTAAACTTTAGATAGAAAACAAGTCTGACGCTGTACGACCAAGAAAAGAAAGACTCGTGAAAAATCGCCGTCACACCGTCATATGTTTCTCCCTCGCTTAAAATTAATTGAGACCAACGGCGTGCGAACAAATACCCGTTGCAGGTTCGCTACGCAAACCTCATACGCTCTAATTAGCCCCTTAACGGTATAATTACGTAAAGACTCGCGTAATTTATCTCACCCTCGATCTTCGGGTCCTTTTATAGAACGGTGTCACGCGAGCAGATGAAAAATTACACGGAATGCAGATACGTCCCGGCGGCAGCGAACGATACACCGCGTGTGATCGCGATACGACGATTGTCACCCGGATATTCCACGCATGCAAAACAGCCGCAATTAAGCCAACTTGATTTGCATACTGGTATTGTTTAATGGTAGGCAAGGGACGGGTGGTCGGCGCAGAGAAAAAGCACAGAAGGTGAATAGAGAAATTGCGGGGGGAGGGCGGAGATAAAATACCACCCGACGTACAGCCAGCGATCATGAACTCGCGATAATTGGATAGCCTTTCTGTGTGGTTGCGATAGGAATAGCACTTGACATCTTTTATTGAGTTGAGAAGTAACGTCGCTTTCGCACCGTGCTAAGATAAATAGTTGTTTCAGATGGCTTATATGTCACCGTTCGCGATAAACTCATTCGAGCAATTCGTTTTCGAGCACCAAATTCGAATTCTCTGGTATTCGAATTCTCGAATCCCAAATTCGAATTCTCTGGTGTTCGAATTTTCGAATCCCGAATTCGAATTCTCTGGTATTCGAATTTTCGAATCCCGAATTCCAATTCTCTGGTATTCGAATTTTCGAATACCGAATTCGAATTCTCTGGTATTCGAATTTTCGAATTTTCGAATACCGAATTCGAATTCTCTGGTATTCGAATTTTCGAATTTTCGAATACCGAATTCGAATTCTCTGGTATTCGAATTTTCGAATACCGAATTCGAATTCTCTGGTATTCGAATTTTCGAATACCGAATTCGAATTCTCTGGTATTCGAATTTTCGAATACCGAATTCGAATTCTCTGGTATTCGAATTTTCGAATACCGAATTCGAATTCTCTGGTATTCGAATTTTCGAATACCGAATTCGAATTCTCTGGTATTCGAGTATTCGAATCCTTAGAATATTTAGAATATTCGTTACAGCCCTACTTTAGTGGACTGGAATTATTATCTTTATTAAAAATAGAACCGCCGTAATTATTTAGCCTCTCACGATTCAACGTGTAAACTCTAACTTGAAGAACCTCGTGTTTGCATCTACAAGCAGGGGCGGTTTGGAGATTTGCGGCCGCTAGGCGAAAAGCTTTACCGCCCTTTCCGTGAAATATCACCAAATACCTATTTTAATTTCAAAGACTTTAGACAATTTTAAAATGAATTCATTATGACAACTCACATATGAGTTATTGCTAATTTGTTATTAAAATTGTCTCAAGCCTCTATGTTTAATGATTATCCGGTCAAAACAGCCAAAATAAAAAAGTGGTCCTTTCTATTAATTTATATTTAATATTCCATTCGCATATCAAGAATATAGGCACATGGGTTGCCTCCCTAAGCTGCCGTCTATTTAACCTATACATAAATCCTCCCCTGTTTCAAACGACTTTGTTTCGCACCAAGAGCCAATAAAAAATTTCTTTACTTACAAAGTAACTGGAGGTCTCAATGTTTGGAGTTTTCTCATCCGCGATCCTTTGTTTTATGATTCTTACGTGAGAGGCGAGTGACATAAGCTGTAAACTGATAATGAATGACGTTAAAAGCATATACTCGTATCTTTTTATCACCTCCAGCTTCGATTGATGCGCCACTAAGAAAGTTAAGCTTATACCGCTTTATCGCCCCCATCGTATTAAGGGTCACGCCTCCGCCTTAATATAGGAACCTTAATTTTTTAACTTCTTATGAGTGCTCTTACGCGTAGATCGTATTTTACCATAAGTCTGTGATGGAACGCTTTCGTTATGCGTCTACTCTTAAAATTTTTATCGCCACTTCTATGCACATATTTCTTTCGATTTATCTCGTTGCCCGAGTTTTAACAGCATAGCTTTCATATAAATTTTGAAATATCATTTTTTCATAAGCTACTCGAGATACTGAATATTCTTTCCATCATATTTATACTAGTGCACTCGAATTTGAAAGGTGGATACCTTTACAGGAGCTCAATAATTATTATTGTAGGATTATTTATTCAAAAAGTTAAGTATACATGTTGTTACAGGTATGTTACGTGTGTAAATAAGGATTATTATTTTTGATACAAATAATGCATGTGGAAAAATATCAGAGACTATAGGAGAATATGATTGGCTTTAAAATATGATTTTGAAATCACATTTCTATGTGTGCGACACGTGGCGGAAAATGCTGCTGAAGTACTTGAAAAGTATTTCTTTTCAAAGATGGCGTGTACCGAAAATACACCTGAGCGTGTTCCGCACCGCATGTTGCTCGCATAGGAGCGTAGTTGAAAGAGAAGGGGAGAGCACAAGTGATATTGGTATGCACATAGTCAGACTCGGGTCAACGCATAACGCGCCAGGTGTAGTCATTTTCTTGTAACTTGCGATGCACGTAGAATTTTGAAAATCACTTGGACAAAATGTCATTAATATTACTAAAAACGACGGTAACCATGTGTAAAAGATACATATGTATAATTAATTCTGTTTTTACACGATTCTGATTAAACACGATCTGTTTATTAAATTACGATTTTATTAAAATTCTCTTTCTGCACATTTTGTTTTGATCTAACGCGGCCCGTTAATTTGCCATTCAAAATATATTCACTTAATTTTAATTTTAAGAAAATATATCCCTACTTATTTTCCCAGGAAATTGTTCTCAATTCAGTTCTCAAAGAATTCTTAGAATTTGTATTTAAGTCTGCTCTACACTTGTAAATCATTTGTCTGTTTTATTTTTATTTTTTCACGTATTGCTACCAGTTTCAAGTGGTTAAGTTAATAACAGCTGACAGCTGGACCTCGGCTATTGCACTTTACTCCTACTTTTACATATCTCACTATATAATTTCCAACTCTACTATTTTCTTCGTTCTTGTTTTATAGAGTAAGAATTATAATTATTATTATTAATATAAAATTGAAGGTTGCTATCAACACAGATCCGAGATTGTTATTTCATACGTTCGCAATAAAGTTCAACGCGGTGAGGAAATAATTCAGACAGATTTGCACGCGTAGGGAACGTATAGAGACCGCTGCACAATTTGATCGATGACCACGAACGTCAGAAACTGGAGGACTGTATTTCACTGCTTTCGTGTTACAAACAGGCGCATTTTCTCAATGGTGTTTTGACGTACGATGAGAAATTCATATTGGTTGAATGACCTCGTTCACCGACGCAGAAGAAACTAGCCCCATAAAAGCAAGTAACTACTCTTTATTAGCACCACGGAATAACTGACAGGAGGTATTCAAATTAAATTGGTTCTTGTGCAATGATATAAATTTTTAGAAAAAAATTATACCGAAAAGTACGCCCAAATTATAATATATCTTTGAATGTTTCCCTATCTTATGTCATTGATTTAGTCTTGATAATTAATTTTATGTGATGTCAAAATGGGTAAATACTTTATTAAAAAACGTTTTAAAACCTTTATTATAAACTTCATTAAAAAAGTTAAAGACCCCTGCCTTTGCTCAACACTGCAAATTTAGTAAATTAATATAACCAATCGCTGTTGCTTATAAAAACTAATGAAACTTTTTACTCTTCCACCTTTTTTTATACACTTGGCACTTACGAGAAAAGTGCTGAGTAGTAACATCGTGAACACCCTGTATTTATGTATCGGATTTCATTGATTGGATTTTGTTATGTGTACAGTCATGTTCATACTTCGTTTTATTCTCCCTTTTATATTGCTCCAAAAACGGTGGAGCGTATAGAAATCACTCTTCCAAAAAGCACGATCGTCTAAACGAGTAGTGAAAAAAGGACATTCAATACATTGCAGTAATTCCACGTGAGGTCGGTCACTTTTTGGAGTAACACTTCGGATTTTACTGAAACTCGGATGTGTTGTAGTCTTTAGTGACTATATCTCGAAGGAACTTTCAAAATTTTTAAAATTGTGGATCTTGCGACTCCTTGAAATTAGGGCTGGGACTATTCGAATAATTTAATATTCGAATATTTTACAAGTATTCGAATGCTACGAATAAACTTCGACTAATTGAGTATTCAAATGTTATTATTTGAATACCATTCGTATACTGATGTATTAAAGACATGTAAATTGAACCAGTTATAGCAATAAAGAGTCAGTAGTTATTAAATCGGAGTTACCTCGGCGACATCGCCAAGTTTATAAGAAAAATCGATTCCGGATACATACTTGGCTAATGTCCCTTGTAAGTCTAACCGTAACCAGGTCATATCAACAGCGATAGAAGTTCGAAGTGCACTGTTGTAGTCGTAGCCTGTGAATGTATTCTTCCCACACCACCGTTCGCGGCAGCCACCTCTTGGATTCCAGTTAGAACAAACAAGCTTGCTCTGTCACAGTTGACGCCAAGCAAGCAACCCGAGCGAGCGTGTTTGCGTATTCCGGTAAGCCTCACGAGTTTTGGGTTAGGCGTGCACCGGGACTTGGTAGCTGGGGCTGCGCCCTGCGACAACTACTAAGAGCTGTAACAGTTCGACACCGACGTCTCTTACATGGAATTACTGTTAAACGTACACAATTTGGATACACGTCTGTGATCTAGTGTGATTAGTCGTCGCCGAAGTGTCTACGCGAGGCAGAAACGGGAACGGAAGATCAGACGTTCGATGACAACGCTGGCGAACAACACTCCTATTAGACAGTACGTTTGTTTGTGAAATAACAGGAGTTTCGCTCTGTTTTTATCGTCGAATTTAATTGGCTGGTTTTATTATTCGTTGGTACCTAAGTGGTGTTGTGCGAGGCTGGTTTATGATATTTAATATCCGGCATTAGGGTTGCTTCTGTTACGAGCTAAAATTTGTATTCTCCCAAAACAATCACCCAAAGAACAAAAAGAGCATAATAGGCTGGAACTCTGTGGACCCTGCGCCCGCCAAGCGAGGGTTAAACGCTGGGAACATGGTGCAATCGTCAATTTACATCTTATGAAAGATCTGAAAGTATTCCTATTCCCGAAGCGAGCCGAGGGACACCTGCGGAAGCAACTGAACCTCAGCCAATATCCCGGCGGGAGCTAAGTTCCCTGCAACCGGCGCATCGACAACATTTGACGCTGAGAGTGGGTTACAGATATTCAAGTGCCAGAAATAAAGGGGAACAGAGCGGAGGGACGGTAGCGCGCGAAGAAAAGGCTGTCGTTAAAGATACATGCGTCCATCGGGAGCGCGAGGAGGACTCGGTCTCGATTACATATTCATAGGGTTCGGAAGAGCGTGCCGGACGGGGCGCGGATAGCTGGCGAAGTCAATAGAAATGAAATATCAATGCTAACTCCTTTGGCCCGCGTGCCAACCACGTCTCCAATATGGGATCTAAAGTGTTTTTCGATATCTTGGGAAATTCCAATGGCAGGATGCGGCCTTTCTTCTTGATTCTATTCCCCGTCCTGGGCGTCTATCTTCAGCATCACCACGTTCCACGGCGTCTCTACTTTATCACTGCATCCCTGACAATCGGACGTGGTTGCGAATACTTTTCCATAGCTGGAACTCATAAGTGGAAGTAGGCGAAGTTCTGACCATCGTTTTGTAGACACGTGTAAGAGTGTATCCAATGTACAGGGCACGATATCCAAGAATTTGCAAGAAAATTCGCTTCAGAGCTTTGCTTCCTCCAGAGCTTCGACATGTGCTTTGCTTTGTAGAGATAGTATAGTGGGTGGGTGCGATTTTTTATGCACAAACAAATTGAAAATTCAAATTGGATTTGATGATTCGGCTGATTAGAATTTAGCAGAATTTATCACTGGATGTGGTAGAATTGCAAATGATATGTATTTTAGTGCAGAAATAAGTCGACATTTTAGGAGATTTTTATTTTTAAAGGGGGTTTCGTTTTGGAGAAAATCAGGTTTGGAAATTCATCGGGACCGCGGTATATTTGACTAAAAATTGGTTCCACCTTGAAATTGGCTTTTTGGAGGTCAAATCTATATTCAAAGAATTTTATGATTTCGACTTATTTGTACACGAGCATTTACTTCAGCGATGTTGTACCATATTTATTTATAAACTCTGCTGCCTTTTAATTGATTTCTTATTTTTCGGCCCTCTAAAATATATCCAAAAACCAAAGCAATCGGAGACGAACACCTGGGAACCTCTCCTTGTGAGAGTGCGAACAACCAAATGTATTCTTCGCCACTTATTCCACAGTTAAACTTATTTGGTTGCATTCTTTCGCACGCCCAGGCCTAAAATTAATACTTTCCTGACGTTCTATTAAAATACATTTCCATATGCAATTATTGCGTACGATCAAAATATAAAAGGAACCAGTTTATTGCTTCAGATCCATTAAAATCGAATCGGGATATGTATATGATGCAAAGTGTAATTTCCTTTTAATATGCAAATAACAAATATCAATATATAATGTATAATGAGGATACAGAGCTTGGAGAAATAAATTGAAAAACTAGTATATACGAGACGATTTTTAAAAAATTTGCTTTTACCCAAAAATATAATGCACTTGATAATTATAACAACATTCGCTAAAATATTTCACTAGAATATATACCGCGGTAATATTTTTCCTCTTCCAGCGTGAACGATAATTCTGCTTTAGCAGCGAGTATTTCAGCGCAATATGAAACAGCTTTTAATTTGGGGAATCACTGAAGCTTTAAAACAAGTAACGAATGCTCGTATTGAAAGCATTTAATTGCAATTAATCACTATGATGAAATGAGTTGCGTCATGAAAGGTGTTGTTAATTCGATTCCTGTCACACTGGTCGAACTTTCGCCATTAACGATGGCTTTTATTCAAAATGTAACTTCAACGCGTGGAAATTAAACAAAAAACACCGCATTCTATGTGCGTGCGAATTAAGCCTAGGTTTTTAATTAATAAACGGATATTCAAACGAAACGAGGGCAACCACGTGTATTTTCGCAAAATACGCTTAAAAATATATGAAAGCAGAATATAAATAGCGAGCAATTAAAATAGTATATTTTCTTCCTAGTTGTTTTCAATTAATGTTTAATCAATTTTTAATTGCAAACTATGACCAGGAAATAAATAATTGTAGAATTCTTAAATTTTGTTCCACAAAATGATCAGGAAATAAATAATTATAGAAATCTTAAATTGTGTGGAAATAAATAATTATAGACTTCTTAAATTTTGTTCCACAGTTTTCTTCAATTATTTATTTCCTAATCATAGTTTTTCTCAATTTAGTTATTCACATCTGTTTGGAAGATATTACTTGCATGAAATCATGCAGAAGTGAATCAGAATTTAGGACCAATGTTTTGAGTCATGTCTGCGTGTCGCTGGCGACTGTGAGTAGCAAATACAAATACATTTATTTTTCTGTGTTTGAGAGTCAGTTTCTCAGTCAGTTCACAGTTTCCATTTTGCTAGTTTCGTAGCGAGTTTTACACTAGAGAAAGTCCTGAGCGAGTTCAGTAACTACAGATGGAGAGTTTCAGAGCGTCCAAATGGCGAGTTACAATAGAGGGTAGTAGTTTCCCTGTATGTGTAGTTTAATAAACCTATCCGCTGCATTATACTTAACGTATGTGCATTCTGTAATTATACAGGATAGTTCTGGACAAAAGATAAGTAGCTTGGGAGATAATAATATCGATCGTTACGAGAAAACAAATTTACAAGAGTATCTGACGAATTTCGAATGGCGATGGGAATAGAAAAGCAAAATTTCTGCCTTGCAAAAGAATTATTATGAATAATAGTTCGTTAGATATTTAAAATATATTTTATAAAATGGAGATAGTCACTCATTTTGGCGGACAGAAATATTAGGATCGAATTAAAAACAGGATTCGTCCCTTTAAAATATGAATAAATTTTTGAAAAATCAATTCTATTATTATGAATTCTGAGGAAAACTGGATTGTAGCGTATTTAGTAGTGCATTAATTAATATTGATCGTAAGAACTTTACGTAAATAATTAACACGTCGATCATGACGAGTGCTCGAAAAAAGGGGCACACTGCTAAAGTAATCAATAATTATGTTTTACATTTTCTCATTCTTATCTAAAAAGACTTATCATTTACTCCCCACGCTTTTATTTTTAGTCGTATGAGGAAATTATTCTAAAGGAGTCATTTAGGCCGGTATTAAAATAATTTATTCCTTTTATTACATTTTAATAAAAGCTTATTTTGAAACAAAATCCTATACATTTCAATTTCTTTCGTCCAAAATTTGCCACCCTAGGCTACAGCCTACTTAGCCTATATATAAATCCGCCCCTGTGTTTGTAGGACCATGATCCACTAGGGTGGCCCTTATTTATACTCCACAAACCTGCGACGCATCAGCTCACAACATATAAACTGAGCAAGAACCCGTGACATATCCTCTGTCGCCAGACACTTTTTACTCACATCAGTCTAACGAATCCTATTTACCATACAAGTATTCTTATACCATTTTCTCTTTACATTAATAAGGAAGGTAATGATGTTAGGATCCTTGCTCGTGCGGCATGTATTCAACCACGTGCCCTTAATAGAAACGGGTGGTATAAGATAGCGTGTACTTGTCTGTCCTCTATACCCCGGCCCAGCTTTCAGATTATAAACATATATTCAGGGGCTGACTTTATCTGCATGTCCCATAGACGGATAAGGTGCAGAACATCATTGTTGTGTGCGGTATAGGTATGCAGGTGTACGTGAAAGCAGCTGCACGCATAAAATGCCACACGTCCAGCAGTGGGGAATCTCAAAGGCGCGTTGCGACCTCTGCATAACGATGCGCCCTCCCTGGGATGGTAGCACGGATGAAGATGGTGCTCGCGCTGCTCTATTGTTGGGGGCCATTTAAATATATTTCATCGGTAGCGACGTACACGGACGAAGCAATGTTCCCTTTTTGGATTAAGCATTTTATAGCGGCCCCGGAGAACGCGTGCATCGTTCACAGTCTTAGCTGGGGCATTAAATAATCCAGGCCTTGGTTCGCAGTCGGCCAGATTCCATCCTCTCCGTGTCCGTTGCCCGGTGTCCTCTTTCACGGACGCTTAAAGCCTTTTCACCAGGGTATTTCGGTTACCTATATTCACTTGGCGGAAACGGCGCGGATTTTGAGGAAGATTGGAGAGGGTGGAATCTGTGTGAGGATTTGCGAAATGCCAGTCGCGGGTTACGGGAAGTGTTACGTGTGGAAATAGATTGTGCTTATTGTGCCGTGAATGTACATATGTAGCATTGTGGACGTTTTAGTTGCTATTGTAGCCCCATTTAATACTGAACTTGATAACGTGCGAACAATTATTATTATACTTGTTTAAAAATAAAAAGTATATTGATTGGCTGGTTTTTTTTATATTAGAAAACTGTGATGTGATTCTGCGAGGAATATTAAGACGAAACTCGATATTATTTTTGTTGGTTAAATATTGTCAACTCTACGAGATGTAAATGCAATATCTTTGGTTCCACTGCGGCTGGAATAATTTTAATTTTATACATAGTGTACGTAAATTTACGGTAAATTGTGAACACTTTATTAATAATTTTCACAATTTGTCTGTCGGAGTTAGCACAGTACAAACGTCCCATTTCTACTTCACAAACGGGAACATTGATTGATGTTACAGAGTCGATCTGTTTCTAACTTCTCATAAATAGTCAAAAACAAATGATTTTCTAAGTTCATGCAGCGACTTACCGTTTGGTGGGAACTCGTAGAAGAATGCAGATCTCGGACTCAGGCAACTGAAACATGCGAAAATTGCAATTAAAATATGGTAATAATTAACGACGCGATACTACTTAAACTTGCTGACTTTAAAATCGCATAACATTTTTAAAATCAGTCCAAACGGCTTTAGTTTTTTTTTAGAAGCTAGAAGGATTGCTTGCTAATTGACGTGTTTCGTCGTTTTAAATAAAACGTAGTAAACATAGTAAAAAATATTAAGGTCGCTTTTTCAACTTTTTTTGTGAGCCTGTAATGAAAATTGAAAAAACCCGTTGTATCCTCACTTTAAATCAACGAACTATCAATTCGAGCTAATATCTCCGCACACTGATTCCCATTAATTCACTCCCTTTTTAACTATTACCACGATGAAACACCATCACAGGTACGACTCTTGCATGGATTGCCTATCCTTCTTTTTTTATTCCACCCTCATTGAGCCAGAGGATCGTGAATAAACGAGAGATCAAAGTGATGAGGGGTATGCACTATGCAATAGTCTTTAATTGAGTGACAATTACAGGCGTAAATGCGGTCATTCGTACACTGATTTCCTGCTTCCTAACGAGTGTATGTCATGAATAAAGAGATAGAGAAGGATGAAATCGTGTGTAACTGACGAGGATAGAGGGAGCGTGGTATAATGAGCGAGAAAAAGGGGCGGGTGATTACTCGAAAATATTTAGAAAGTGCATGCGAATCGTTTTAGGATGAAATAGTGACAATGGCGGTAAATGGAGATAAAATAGAGGTGAAAAATTCGATTTAAAAATGATTGATACATTCTATGCTCTGCGTATTTAATTCGGCATGTAGTGAAAGCACAGGTCGAGCTAAACGAACCCATCCCGGTAGAGGCGATCGCCAGGAAGGGTCTGACCGACTTCAAAGAGCACTTCTGCCAACCTTGTACCAGTGAAAGTTGTTGGGAAACCGTGGGAGCGAAAGATACGCGGTCGTTTGTTGAGTTTCACTTAGGTAAGGGGGTACTCTAGTGTTTGGTTGCTATGGTTGGAACCACAGAGGCCCCCTAATAATAAAAATTTGCAGAACGACAGCATTTTGATAAAAATATTCGATTAAAATTAGTTTTTTACGAGATAGAAACTCATCTGTGGATCCAACCGTGACAACAGTCATAATAATGGAAATAAACCTTAGTTTTTTCATTTTGGATGACTATAACAGTCCCCACACCATCGCCTGACAGAAAATAATATTTTTGAAGGAGTTTGCGCCATCGATTGTACAGAGTGTGTATAAATATGCGGGACAATTTTTCATGGTGGGTTCTACTCATCAAAATAACAAGACAAGTTGGTATACGAAAATGTCGGAAAATGCGTAGTTTTGGAGTTATAAGCATTTTCGTATTCCGTAAAATATGGGTGCGAAACGCCTATTTCAGAAAGCAATCAGCTGACAGACGCGTTCGCGTGTTCTGGTGGGCCCCAGCCGCTCTCTCGCTCTCCGCTCTCCCGCTCTCCCGCTCTCCCGCTCTCCCGCTCTCCCGCTCACCCGCTCACCCGCTCACCCGCTCACCCGCTCTCCCGCTCTCCCGTTCACCCGTTCTCCCGCTCATCCGTTCTCCCGCTCACCCGTTCTCCCATTCTTCCGCTCTCCCGCTCTCCCGCTCTCCCGCTCACCCGCTCACCCGCTCACCGGCTTACCGATTTCGTTTCTCGCCTGACCCTTCCGATTCATTGCGCAACCCTCCAGACGCACACCGCGCCTCTATTTCCGGCTACGATCTAGGGTGCTCTATTCCGATAGCCTCAATTCCCTTTTTAATTACTTTTATTTTCAAAAAAAGTGTTAACTATCGTGCCAGTGCACAAAGCTTCCTTGCCTGTACGATGCTCTCAGCACCTTTTTTCCAAACACACCTCCTAGCAGATGCCGATCTGGCGAGCGACTTACGCAAGGTACAGCAGACGACGATTGTGCATAAACGCAACAGTCGATAGTGTTCGCAGCAGCCGAGCTAGCTGTCCTGTCCCCTTATCGCGCGGTATTTGTCCAAGAATCCCAAGCGCCTGTTCCTCAGAGAAGAGGAGAGAACAGTGGATCGCGGTGGAATGCGCGGCCAATGATTTCCGGCCGAGGGTCGCGTTCGACACGACTAATCCCCGTATTGGCTGGATCGGCCCGGTCCCCGTTCCATCGATCGTTCCACAGAGCGATCCGAGCGTGGAAGTAGAGTCCCGTGGAGGACGGAAACGCGCGCGAAAGGAAAGGGAAGATGGAGAGCGCAGGAGGGTCGACAGTTCGCATGCCAGAGAATCGATAATAGATGGCAATGTATCATCCACGTATCCTGATACACTGCTCCGTAATACTAACCGCATACTAATAGCGGCCTTTGACGAAAAGCTAACATCTCAGCGGGTAAACTGCGCCGCAATTCCGGCTGGACCCCTCTGAACTCTGTCCGGGACCCCCTCGACGCTTCCTCTGACCCCTTCTCATCCCTCGGTCTCTCTCTTTGGTGTATCGACCACAGATGATTGGGTCGAGTGGCCTCCTTGTCTGAATGGATTCGTAATTGTTCGACCAGTTGCGTTCAAACGAACAATGTCCGTCGTTCCGGTAGAAGACCGTTGCTAGTAACTGGTCGCAGTTTTGGCGATCAAATGCGCGCAACGCTGAGTAATTGGACAACCCTGACGGCTATTTCGCATAAATTACTTGAATGACCATGGACGTCTGCAAAATATTTTCAATTTTTGTCCACGTATCAAAGAGTACAATTAAATTTCAAGCTGTAGAACCTCACCGATTCAATTTCCTCTGGACTCAATACACAACCAGGTCAGGAAGTCTAAGTTTAAATATTATAATTATAGAGTTATATGCGTTCCACCTCTGCCGCGCTGAAGTAAGCCAGAAGAGCGAGAAACTTTCATTCGAAAAATTCCATGATAATTTTTCATCTCTAATTAAAAAGTTCCCAGAAAGTTTGCTTTAAATCAAGATTTAATTAAAACTTTGCATTAAAGTTTCATTTCCCTACATGCGAGGAGAATTCTGCCAGGCCGCGCGCGAGTGTGTGCTTGAAGAGACAACAGGCTATAGGCGGACGATATCTTCCAACCACGAAGGCTTCCATTTCATCGCAGACATTTCAATCGTCGACGTGAGGCACGCGGATTAATATGAAAGTACGTGAGCGAACTTGGTGGCGTTCCCAACCTGGAGACACATCGATAGTTAAACGCGGCACCAGGCGTTTGGACAGGGGGCATAGAAACGGCACGTATCTACCATGCTGCATTAACGTGATTCGAGTATAATCACGCGCGATACGTCTGTAATAACGAATGAATTTACGCGCGAATCGCGTTGTCCATCATTACTCTGTCGAAATTGTACAGGCGTCCGTAGAATTTCTGAACTTGCCACAGGTCTTCCTGGAGATTTTATTCGATGCCAATATGTCTAGCTGCGTCCCGATAACTTTGCAGTCCATACCGTGATTATTTGTCATTAGGAAGTTTACGCAAGTATGATATTTATTAAGATAATTGAAGGGTCGGATGCAATTGGGATTGGCTAAGCTGCGATACTCTTTCAAGTTCTGATTTTCGCCACCAGGTAGCGTATCGCAGCTTAGCCAATCCCAATTAGGAGACTAGCGCTCGAAAATGAGAAAAATAATTGTCCAAGCGCTAAGAAAGATTGGAAAATTAAATGTTGTTAAACTGTATTTTAAAATATATAGTGTTGTAAAGCTCGTCACGGCACAATATTTTTCTATTTACAGTTTGTTTATTCAATCATTACTATTCGAGCTAAAAATTATAAATAAAACATTTTTCATCGTCCAAAGTCAATATTTTTTTAAACATAAATTGCGATAACTTGAGTAAATATTAACGGATCGTTACGAGACTTAAAAAATAACCTCAGAAGACTCTAGCGAAGCCGTAAAATGTATGCACAAAACCCTTATGTTGAAAAAGGTAATAATATTTAATTAAAAAGTAATGCTGGACATAACCCATGTTTTTCAACGTTCGCCGTTAAAAAGTTGGCAACACCGAAGGAATAGTGTATTTAAATTTCTGTCAATATAACATAGCCACATCTGCTGCAGTCGATAGTTTATGGTACCATTTCGGGTAATTTATACGACATTTATACAATATGGGGCATGAAAGGCTGTTTATTCAAGTTATAATAGAATGTCAAGTATTCGGACAGACAGCTGATCCGGATAAATCAGTGGTAATAAAAATCGTGGATTATTTAGGTAGAACCGTTTGCATGTCTCGATTGCAAGGATTTCGGATTACATTTCGGGATAATCGAGGGTAAAGAAGTCAACGGCCGCACAATCGTATTATCGATATCCAATAATCGACGCCTGAATATCCGGCGTTTTCCTGTACGCGATATTTAATATGGTGGGTCTTCTAATTATCGCATAATTAATGGCAATACATTACTTGAATTTCGAGTATAAAAACACTAGATTATTTCAGACAAAAAGACAATTTCAATAATCATTAAATGTGTTGAAAAATACGGTGTGCAGGAAACTTATAAATTCCTTGACATCTTTTATTAAAATTAAATATTTTCATTACTGTCACACACTGCATATTTATTCGCAACTTAATTTGCAATTATAAAATGACAATTTTGAACAATTTCATTGCACAGTTTTATAAAGCATAAAAGACCACTAAATTTTCATGGTAACAATTTTTTTGTATTTACTGTAATTTTTAAAAAATGTGGCGGTATTTTTCCTGTGGGGAACCAAAAAGTAGCAGAAAAAATATTGCCTCATGCTTCTATTGAGGTGCTTTACAAACCTGCAAAGATGAAAAAACATCGAAAATTCGGGTGTATAAAATTTGTTTTATATAGAAATTTGATTATTCATTTGCAACATTATTAAATTAATTAATACGTTATGCGTGTATGTCCGGAAAGTAAAAGAACTGCTTTTCGTGGCTTTTACAAAGAAAGTCTCACGTCTCAATTGATGCTAATTTGTTGAGAAAAGTATGTTACAAAAGTCACTGTAACTTGAAATTTGAGACTCAAATTTTTTTATTTCGATTTGTGATACTCGCGAAGAAAATACAAAATGCAAGGAAACCTCGCGTTGAAAAAAAATTCAATTCCATTACCTCTTACCCCACCCCTCTAATAAAACAAACAAATGACGTGATCTTTAATCAGATTAGAAATTAAATTCCTTTTTGACTGTATACTTTTCCAGAATATATCCTTGCCAGGTATATCCTTTCCACCAACGAAATAGTGAAACGGCACGTCGTCGAATAATGAGAGATACGTGGCGAGACTTCTTAATATTCCATTAAAAAGACGTGCCAGAAGCAGTTGCAACTGACGTGCAATCGTGGAATGCATCATTGACCGTGTGACAAACGAGCATCACGCACCCGTGTGTACAACCGTGAATAATTAATACACCCGATCCATCTGTCAATCGAACACGTCTATCTCGACGCTAATGAATTCTACGACGATCGCCTGGTCCGTACCGTACGTGATAATGAGATGGAAAACGTCACATTTCAGGCTATTAGACGACGAAGCTTCTGTAATGCAATTCTTCCAAACACTTTTCACACTGCAAGTTTCCACAAGTATTTTTTCGATATAAGCTCCACCATTTCTGTTTCACTTCTGCCTTAGGGGAGACCGGGTACGGTTGTCTCACTTTCTTATTTCGAATTTTCTTTGCCGGTTATAGCTGCAGGGAAGTACATTCAGACTTAGATTAATATAAACTACATACATATAGGCTTCATAAAAAAAATTGGGCCCGTGGATTTTGTCAATCAGATTAGGAGCTAATTCACAATATTTGCAGGAACTATTTTGTGACAATATACCCCGACGCTGGGTTGCTTGTCACAAATTTAGATAGCTAAGTTTATTAATAAAAAGCCGATTCAATTAAGGAAGGAATATAATTTTTCCGTATTGTAATTATAAATGTTAAATTGTAATTATAAATTATTACTACATTCCTATTGTTAATAGTTTGTTTGTTATAGCGGTTGCGACAACCTACTCCTGTGACAACCATACCTGGTCTCCCCTACGAAGGTGAGAAGAAGACGAGGAGATGAAATGAGAGCGAATTAGGGGGCGTAAAAAGTACACGCGCGATGTGGTGTAGCACAGGACTCCACGGAAAAAGGATGACTGAAGACTCGTTCACTACATATTGTAGGTATATTCTGGTTAAACACACTGACAAAGAACATCGCCAAATTGACAATCGCCGATTTTAATGAAATTTAGCCCAGAGGTTTATTAAAATATTCGACACGTATTTTTTTTACATCGGCTGATACTGATGTCAACGTCAGAGTTGAGGATGAAAAACGTATATAAATTATCTCTCACGAGCACGCAGGAATAAAATTATACGATTACAAAAATCCGACAAATTTCATGACAGATCATCAGGACGATCGCCGTTGAACAGCGTTATTGTATAATAATTACTCGTCGCGCAGCATCCGCAGAATTAAGGTATAGAGGCGTATAATTAATTCATTCAAGCGCTCGTCAATCGATCGTTACCCAAGAATAATTAATTTCGTGTGCCGCTTGCGCACGGGAATTGGACAAACTCCGATACCCCACTTATGTAATTATTCTACGAATATCGTCACGAATCAGTTTATATTTCATTAACCTCAACGAATCAAGAACATGTTTACGCGATGCAATAAAAAATATCACGCGGCTAACGCGGCTATCAGTTATTCTTCCAAGTATAATAAGATTAATTTAAATACCTACAAAGAATTCTATGAGAATTGAATAAATCAAAGCTCTACATACGTAATTTAAAACGTATTATTTATTAATTATGTAAAGTGTATTTGCCCAGGGTTATTTTTCGCCAGAAAGAAAAGCTGATAATTTAGAAACGTGGATTTGGTAAATAGTAAAGGCGAATTAACACAATTTGCTCGTAACAGATATTTTATACGACCGTTTGCTACAGTTTCTCATTCTGAATAAATAAAATGATTAAATTCATTTCATGTTAAATTCACGGATTCTGTTAAGTGGAGAGACATTTCTAAATGACAAGTTAATTCTTCTTCCTCAGCTGACAGATTAAATTAAACAATTGAGTGTCTACCAATATCCGAATTGAAAATAATGTAGCCCCAGATTTCTCTGTTGGCGAATAAACAATTTCTATTATCGTTTGTTAATTAATTTTCTCTGCTTTAAACACTTTGCACACCTGTTCCAATTTTTTTCGTTAATTCTGATGCTCGTAATAAATTCAGTCGATCCCGTTACGCCTTGGATACGAGAACAAAAATAATAGGATAATAGGAAAATAATAAAGAGAACGCACGGTCCAAGCAGTTTTTATAAGAATGTCTATTAGAATAACTGTCGTCCCGTAAAATAAACAAACAATGTTTGCTAATTAATCAATTCCTCTATTTCATCTGAGAAACACGCCACAAATAGAGAACCGTCGTGCTTCAGCATTCAAATGAAGCAATTCAAAGTCGAGTAAACCAGTTGCGCTTTAAACGCCGCACTAATCAGTTATATTTTGATCGTTAAGGCAACTAGCTGCATGTTTCGACTCCCAAACCGAGCAACTAATCGCACTTCAGCCGGGCTGTTTGGACTGGAAACGTTAATCAAAGTCTCGTGTGTCAAAACAACTTCTCACGACGAGTTGGTTCTCTTTCAAACTAAATAATTATATGGTGAAATCGTTGATATTAAGTAGTACTCATATAATTAATGAGAAACTACGCTGATTGTACAAATATTTGTCGCCAAATTAAAGTACCAATGATTTCATCATTTCAGATTCTCTTTTTTGCTTTTGAAAACTAGTGAAATTCATAATATTTTGCAAGAACATCGCTGCAAGATATTTTGTGGGAAAGGGTGCCGCTGGGCTCTTAAACATTTAAATCATTATTTAACAGCTCGCGAAGTCGATTTTATATAATATCCTCCAAGTTATTAATTAAATCAAGAAATATGTCAAACAAAAGTTGTAGATCCGGACAAGGAGCCTCTTTTATGTTCTATTACTTTTTCTCGTGCGACAAACGGTTTTCGAAAAAAGTCCGAAAAACTAAAAAAAAAATTTCCCTCAAATTTTGAAAATTTAAATGCTTCTAGAACACGTTTTATTTATAAAGGCGAACCAAAAAAATTGAATTTTTATTTTCCCATAAATATCCAGTGGAAGTTCTGTGGTATAAAAATTCTCAGAAAATCATTTGTAAACATCAAAGCAATTGAAGCAAGCAAGCACTGCATCAAATCTTAAATAACATTTAATTTCATCACCGGTTACAATAACTCCCACTATTACAGTGCACGCCGCCTAGTTGACTGCTCAAATAAATTGACGCATCATCATGAATAGATCGTTCAGCATTATCACGGTCCAACAAAGTCGCAGAAGAACTGTTTGAGGTGAATCTAACTGAGGGGGTCGCAAGAACGCGTTCATCATGGCGACAAGAAGAGAATGGTATAGTTTCATGGGCCCAAAGCCGTTGTTATTCGCACGTGTACGGAAACAGATAATGCCACTGGCAAGATAATGGAATTTAATAATGGCTTCCCTGTGTCTCTTTTTCCATTCACGATCCTCGACTGCAGCGGAAGGCGAACACGGGCAAGGGACTGCTGGTTAATTAGCAATTAAATATCAAGCAGCCTGCGCAAAGGTGCGCACAGATGGCATTTCGGGATCACTTAGGCCATTTACGCAACGCGCAATTACGTATAACAAACAGGCCATGGCAGTTAAGCGTCGGTCGTGACTGGTTACCCGACTGAACATTCAGAATATTGAATCTGTGACACCTTACAAAGCGAGCTCCCGCAACGGTGGTGTCAGTGATTTTAATCAATGACTTTTTAGCACAGGTTTTAAGAAATGAGATGGGTATGATTAGGTGTTTGTTTTAATATTTAAAACGACACAGGGTGTTGATAAATATGATACACTTTTAAGAGAAAGTGATGAATTTCTTTTATTTAGAGAACACTTGAGGAGAATAGAAACCTTAACTTAGGAAAAATGCACATTCGAGTTAAGTCACTTTTGAGTTTTTGGAGAACTTATTAACTTAGAGTGTTATCTTCAAACCCTATTTCTTAAATCGCTTATCGTTAGTCCGTTGTTGCTCTCGATGCCTCAATTATCATGCAACATCAGTATAATTTCTTACCTCTGATAAGGCTGTTGGTGTGCACCCGGTGTAATCGCAGCAGTATTTTGCGCAGCGAGAGCGAGTTTCTGTTGTCGTTGCTGAAGCATCTGCTTGCTGAAGACTCCATATCCGAAGCCGTAGATTTCGTCTTCCTCTTTATCGCTGAGACAGCTGGAGGGCTGTACAAAAATTGAGAACATTCTTAAACTTTCCACTGGGAAAACTACGGGATTTGTTTGCCTGGCGTTACACATGCCCATTTAACGGGAAGTCCTAATGTTATTTCTTATACAAATAGAATGATAAAACTAAAGACAGAAGGTTTCACTGATATCTAAATAAACAATTTACTAAAAAAATATTATTAATAAATAGATGAATTTTTGTTTGAATTCACAGCCAAGTATGTTCAAAGTGGCAAAAGAAAAGAATTAAGAGAGAAGTGAAGAAACATCAGAAGGCAGGTATACTGCCTTTGTAATGGTAATAAGAAACAAATGATATTTGCATTCTTCCACAACGGGTGGAATTTTTTTTAAATTACCGACGAGTTAATTCGTCACTCATTTCTTTAACAGAAACTTGAATTTAACTCGTATTTAAAGTTAACTTGTATTTAAAAATGATTAAAGGCGAATTAATTTATTCCACCTAGAGGAGGTATTATAAATAATACAATACAACATTTGCCGTTTTTTTACGAGGGTAATTATTAAACTTTCGCGTCGAAATAATTCGCGTTGCAGAGAAAGGGGATAACTATTGTGGTGTTCAAAAAAAAATTCAACTGTATATTAATTTTAAAATTTTTTTAATGTGTTTCCCACTGCTTTTACTTTATATCCCTTTACCTTCTATTTGTTAATGTACAACGAATGCATTCGTCGACCAGCAGAATAAAAGAAAAATCATTAGAGATTGCCTTGTAATAACGCATTTCATTTCGTCTTTAATTATAGTTTGCAGATTTAATTACGGATACACGAGAACGATTAAGTTGAACGGGAAAAGATCCACTTAATAACCAAGTGGTATTTCGCATCGTGGGATGCAGAAAACGCTTTATTAACTTTGCAAGTTGGTGCACCGTGGATCTTAGAGAAAATCGACTTCAATCGAGAATCGATAGGAAACTCGATTAGCTACGGGTAAAATCTGTGTAACAGACAATAACCAATTTAAAGCAGGATCGATTGGTCTGCAGTATTAATCGCCTTAAGCCACTTCAGTAAGTTGCTCTCAGAAGACGCTCGATTCTGCGATGCAAAGTGTCTGGTCTTTGTGAACAGCTCAACGATAAATCCCTCTTATAGGGTACATGACCCAAGTAACCGAAACCGATTTACTTCTCCTCAAGTTATATTGTGCGAAAATCTGACACACCTCCTTTCATGCCTTAACTGAGAAGGACGAGTTAATACGTCATTTCCCAATACTTTTGCATGTTTTTCTACTGTTTTTCTTTTTTTTACCCCACATCTAAGGTTAATACAAAAATATGTAATTACTTCTTTTCTCACAGAATTATGAAAGTGACACTATCATGTCATTGCATATTTGGTATAGCTATTTTATAACAATTCATATAAATCAATATAACATAAAATAAAAGAACTATCAATTTTTTGCTTTTTGCAGTGAGTTACAGAAAAGTAATAAAACTGTTGCTACGTAACATTTATCATACGTACACCGAGAATATCAATTATCAAACTTAATCATTTAGTATTTAACCGTTGCTAGTACAACAGTTTTTATAAAAAAAAAAATACCACACAGTTGTCGCAATTATTTAAAGGTAATATAATCGAGCCTCCAAGTATAAACGCAATAAGAATTCCTTACAAGTGAGAAGTTAACTGTTACAGTTCTCCATGTTATCTCGTGTAAATGAATCTCTCCGAACGCCATAGAGGAAGCGGTGAACAAGGCGAAATATAAAATAGGTATAATTACGTAACGTATGTACCAGGGATTTCCTACGGAGCGAAGGGAACAATGGAGGGAAATAAAAGAGGGCCGTAAAGGTAAATAGAAAGGACAGAACGAAAATCAAGGAGAGAGTTAGAAAGAGACGGATTTACTCACCGAGTATTTTCCAGGCACGTAAATGGGCTGTGAATGACTGGTGGTGAGTTGAGTGTTGGGCATTCTGGGGGAAGCATTTGTTTCACGGCGGCGTAGCTCCTCGAGCGGCTCTAGGACGTCTCCGTAATGTGTTCTGAAGAGGTCTGCATACCTTGAAGCAAGCCCTTCCAAGTATCCCCTCTCACCTTCCTGAAACAGGCATTCGAAAAAAATAAAACGTCAGAGGGTGTTCCTTCGCATACAGATGTGTGACGCGGTACAGTGACTCCTATTGCCAGCGTACTCGGAACTATAAAGGTCAGAGAGAATGGCTAATCGAAAGAAGGCGATAATGGCATTTTACGTAAACCGAAATGTTTTTAATACGAAGGTTATTTAATTTTAGGAAATTTTAAGGACAACAGTAGTTTTCATTTTCGAACATTTTCTGCGTGGAATTGTTAATTGATTTAGTAAATATAATTCTTGTTTTTTGTTGGTTAGGTGTCGTGTTAAGCACAGAGCTTCGTTCGATGAATTAAAGAAAGACGATTGAAAAATTTATTTCCCAATATTAACGTATTTTTATTTTTTAATCCTGCAAATTCTTGTAGAATTTTTTGTTGTTGCTTTGAAGTCGGGTTTTAACTTCTTCTTTGCGCACTTTATCTTTAATATGATTAATGCGACTCACAAGTAAAAGTTACAGGCTGCGATATCTGATCATTTTGAAAGCTCAGTTATTGCACCACCGCACAGTGCGTTGAATCAATGAGAAGCCGGGGCAAAAATCATAACATCTGACCTAATCAGTTTTCGGTCTATATACCCCGATACTTTTTTAACCAGAATATATAGATGCATCGATTGGAGTAGAAAAAAATATACAGTTGCATTCAAAACAATTGAGACGTAAGATCAAAATGTCAAGATTTACTCCATTCGGTATTTATGACTGTTACTGTACTGTGAGATAGACGCAGGTGTCAATAAAGCAGACAAGGGGATCACCAGAGCATGCACTCGTGCCATGTAATACGTATTGGTCCGCGGGACGTTCGATGAATCGAGGGTCGGATGGACCCATCAAACGCAGGGTTAAGCATCAAGATTTTTGTTACGATGTACAGGGTGTGAAAAAATTATAAGCCGCGGCTCACAAAGGTGACTCTATACCGCTGGATCTGTTAAAAAATGTATCGCAAGATTGAGCTTGAGCTTGAAATTCAGGGTCAATTTTTTTTATTGCAACGTGTTGAACTTATTGAAACGAAAAAAAGTATCAAAGGAACTATGTTACAAAGAAATAGTTTCTTTGACACTATTCATCCTTCCAGACAAAAATTGGATCTTGAATTTCGAGATCAATTTTGCAGGATATTTTTTTAACAAATCTGTAGTGATTCGGAGGTGTTGGGTGTAGGTCTGGGACTATTCGAATAATTTAATATTCGAATATTTTACAAGTATTCGAATGCTACGAATAAACTTCGAATATTTGAGTATTCGAATATTATTATTCGAATATTTGAGTATCCGAATATTATTATACGAATATTTAAGTATTCGAACACTATTCGAAAATTTAAGTATTCGAATATTTAAGTATTCGAATACTATTCGAATATTTCAGTAATCGAATATTTAAGTATTCGAATACTATTCGAATATTTCAGTCATTGAATACTGATGTATTCGAATAGAATGGTGTGAATTATAAATCAAGTTCTTTAGGTTCATTTTTTTAGAAGCTTTTATTTAGTTTCAGTTGTGAATACTGATGTATTCGAATAGTATTCGAATTATATTCGCCAAATAATTGAGCAACTGCAGTATTCGAATATTCGAATACCGAAAAGTTCGACAAATAGTCCCAGCCCTAAATGGTAATACTGTGGTATAGAATTTGATTTCTGGCACTTACAGTGTATTCTGCAAGTACTCTCGAAATCAGAAATAAAATTCTTCGCTACCCTAAACTTATCGAAATCTGCGTCCATCTTTAGGCAGAATTCACGTATGTAAAAATTATTTTCGTCATCTATATCCTCTACCCGTGTAAAAGTACAGGCATCAGCTGATTTGAGAAACACGAGAAGCATCCCAGGATAAGGCAACTTGGGCGAACTATTTAAAAAAAAAATGAAAATCGTCGACGGGGCCGAAAGACAAATAGAGCAAAACGAATTGAAGTTGCGCCATCCTCTGGGATCGTCCGAGTTGTCAGGAAAAGGAGAGAATATTCGAGATGCCGGAATTGTTTCGAGTTCCCTGACAGCTCCACCATCTTCCCTTTCTCTCCCATCCCCGTTCCCCTCTTCGCGCGTCTTTATCGATAATCCGCGAGTATTAATTAGAATTCCAATCTACCAGTTTGATATGACGAACCCCATTGCCTCGCACTTTCCTGCAGCCCCGCTTCTGCATTCCCCTTTCGTCACCCTCGCCCCGTTTTTCTCTGCCTCTCATTTAGCTCTCATCATTTTCCTTCGATGGCTTAACGGTCAAACTGAAACTTTCGAGGCGAGAGCACATAAAGGGGACGAATTTTCCGCGGCAGTGTAGCTCTTCGGAACTTTTCTGCCTCGAAATTAAAATTTCACCCATGAACGGATAATCGAGGAGTGATTAAAGCCCGTTTTATCAATTCCACCGATTTCCTCGGGACACGACTGATTCGATTCTGTTTCATGTCGACCCGCCCTTTCGATAATCCCTAACAAGTTTACCGTCGATACTTTCCTCTGCTGAAAGAAATGCTTCTTGGATGGCAAGCCATTGAAGGGGCATTTCCGTGTTTTTTTTTTCTCCCGAGGGGCAGATCGTACTTTGTGAGAGATGAAGGCACTCAACTTGTACAGTTTCCCTGAATGCTGAGTAGGGTTATGATCATGGGACGTTAAATGGGAACTGTTACGTTAATAAAAGTATTCTGTAGCTTGGTGAATAATTTAGCTGTCTTCTACCTCCCATACAGCACACTCCGTTGCAGGAAGATTCCAGGAAAGTTGCAGGAAGGTTGCGGTTCAACATCGGAACGTTCCAGCAACATTGCTGGAATGTTGCAGGAACCTTCCTATGCCCGCCCCTGTGGAACATTGCACGGCAACGCACATGGAACCTTCCTGCAACCTTCATGCAACGTTCCGGAAATTTTCTAGCAATGGTCACGCAACGTTCCGGAGACTTTCTAGCAATGGTCACGCAACGTTCCGGAAATTTTCCAGCAATAGATATTTAACTAATCCTCTGAAAAGTGGTTTAACCGGAGCAGAGAACAATGCTTGTTAACTCGTCGCAATCGTTTGGACAGGCTGTCTGCTAAGAAGGCGGAGGATCGACCAGCAGAACATAGAAGATAGGAAGGAAATTGAAAAGTCAAGAAGCTGTCCCTCTCTAGCCGCCATTCCTTCTCGCCGGTGGAGTTTAACCGCATACTGCGAGACCGACTTTGCCCACCTTCTCTTTCATCGTCTCGCCCTGCTCCCCAGCTCTCCTATCTTTATATCTCCGCTTCGCAGCCGTGCTTGATCGTCACGCGCGCATTCTCCTCGCCGCGAGTCGTTTCGAAAAGTTCCGCGGCACTTATACACGCCGCCATGATTGCAAACGCAGCGCCGCGGAATGGCGTTCCCGATAAACTTCTGCCGATTGAATCCCCGGGGCTTCCCCCGGCTGTCGCCTGCCGACGATCCGGCACAAGTTTGCGTCGGTAATAAATTGCGCGAGGCGTAGAAATTTAACGGTACCTACGCGAAACAAGACGCGGAAATTGTGATTCGTATCTGGCCGGTGACCGCGCGGGGAAATCGGTTATAGGCGTACTCTGGCGGGCAGAATTTATGCTTATGCCGGTAAGAATCGTTGGGTCGCCGCGCGGCAATCGAGGCCTCGATTTTGCGCGCCCGCTAAGATTTATTGCTAGTCACATTGTCCACGAACAAGCGTCGCTTTTCATTTGCTTAAGCCCGTAGCGCGAAGTAGTAGGCAGGCGTTTCACGATAATTGAGTGGCCTGAGGGGGATTCTCTCGGCGGGATAGAGGACGGAATTATTTTCGGATAGCCCTTCAACGGCCGTTGCACCCGCCATTAGTGCAGCCACAGCCCCCAACGTATTCATTCCCACCCTCATTATTTACATATACTTCATTTGCTCGCCTCTAGCCCTCCCTCTCTCGCCGATTACGAAATGTAATTCGCGAAAAGTGAGGTGAGCCGAAAATCGGGATCTTCTGCCGCCAGACGTCATTCAAATTCATCGTTAATCGAGTACCAGGCCGGAGAGTAAACAACGAATTCCGTCGGACCGTGCATTTATTATTTTCCTCTCCAATTCTGCCCAACAGTACAGGGGTGGAAAGTGTTCTAATGAATCGTGGCAGCCAGGAAATCCAGCCGGGGATTATCAATACTTCAGACACTCGTCCCATAATATCGTACGAATTATTCCCGTTTTTATGAATCGTTAAGCATACACTCATCCTTTTTCGAAAATCGAGACTAGCTTCCTGCTGGTTTTCTCATCCTAATTACTCAGGATCAATGTGAGGCTGTTCGCGGATATCATTTTTGCAGGAAGAAGGTGTCGCGTCCAGAATTCGAGATTGTGATTTTTTATTGATTCCGGAACGTAAAGAGAGATCTTGCCCCGTCGCCTGCGGCGTAACCGTAATCCCTAAGGCCGGTTACGCTTTTTGGAGTAACTGTGCAGGACGGGTGGAGTGGCGTTGAAGGATCGAGGAGGAAAAGAAGAGATGCGTTTCGTCTTGGGACCGTCAGCCAGACTCATCATCAGTAGGACTACTGCTGACGGCCCCTGCCCCTAGACACACACTGGGACACAGAGTACACAATTTGGAACTTGTATATATATGAAATGTGATTGGGAAGTAGGACTAGCGAGAAGATTAGACCTCTGGTGGCGCTCGTTGACACTAAGTCGCGATACCGTGGTGAGGCCGGGACGTCGCGAAGGCGTAAAGGGAAATGAAGGTACGCCGCGGTAGTGGCTGACGAGTGACGCGCAGCAGACTGGTCCAAGAGGGGCGCAGCGTGATAAGTGGAAGGCGGTAGATATCTAATTCCTTTTTTGCTTGACGAAAGCCTCCCCGTCAAGATTTTGGCGTCAGGCTTGAGAGTCGCCACCTTAATCTCCACTTGCCAAACGAATCCTTCATTCTCCGCCATCTGTCCCTGCCTACCAGCCCCGTTTGATCTCCAATCCTCGCGTCTTCTGTCTACTTTATCTGTGACGCTTATTCGGTAGTTCGAGGTATGCCACGAGGCTTCTCTTCCTTTTTTTATTTCAAGCTTCCTGCCCGCAGAATCGCGGGATTTTTACGGAAGCATGGTAGTTAAGGACGTCCAAGGGGGAAGATCGCGGAAGAGGAAGGGAAGAAGGAGGCTCTCCTGATGTCACCGAGTGATAAAGCTTCATTATGGACGAGAGACGGTGGAGACTGATGCGTACTTTGACCAGAATGCACATTCTTTGATGTTAGGATCTGGCAGAGTGTCCAACGATGGTCTTACTTTACTTATGCTTCATGGCCTGGGGATCCTGTCGAGACGCGAATAATTTGTGGCCCACGGACTTTTCTTTCCTCTTCAAAGTACTGTTCCATTCCGTTCCATCCGTCTCGTGTCAGAACCAGTGCGATCTTATAATAAAAAGTTGTCATAGCAAGTTCTTGAAGATATTCCTGCAATTTGCAGGATTAATTGGCAGTGTTAGATAAACCACTACGGGGGTTGATAATGGACTAGCTCTATCACTACACTTTACTTTGAATTATGCTGCAAAAAATTGAAACCGCAAAGGTACAAAAAACTAAAATTCAAAATTTGGTTTTTGATATCTTAAAATGGCTATAACTCGGGAACAAGGCCAAATGGGGCACACGTTTGTATGAACTTTTCTCATTGCTTTTGTGCCCCCCCATCCACCGCTGAAGTAGGTCCCACGTGTTAAGAGACACCCTGTATAGCAGAACGCGCTAGACACGTCTGAGAATACAGCGACTGGAAAAATAAATTTTAATCGCAAAAATGTATTGCTGCTTGTCCCGACAGTCGGTTCGCGGATACACTGGACCTGAGAGACTGAGGAGCTGTCAGAGGGTTTCCCTCGCTGGCGGATGGATGCACTGCGGGTGAAAAATGAAGCTGCGGGGGTGTGAGTGAGCACGCACAGAGAGGACCGGGGGCGCGAAAAGATGGTTCGGACGAGCGTTTCAGTGTGTGTATACGGCTGGGACGGATGGTTAAGGAAGGAGAAAGACGGCGAAGAAGATGGAAAGTGCAGAGGAGGACAGAGGAACAGTATATGCAGGAATGGATTGTAGCATTGTTAAGTGTAGCAGCGCAGCCTTAAAAAAAAAAAGTGCTATTGTCAGTTTAGCGCTCGTTCCCCTATTCTAACCGGGCTTAAAGTCTTCGCACAGCCGGAAAAATTCCTTCTTTTTTCCCCTCTTTGCCTAATAGCTTCGTCCAACCTGCCTCCCATTTCGTCTGTTGTCTTTTTCACCAGTTTCTACGCCATTCTCTCCCCTTCCGGTTTCGCGCGCGAGATTTCCGGCATTGTAAATTCCACGGGAGGGAGTATCCTGTCGCGACACGATAGTTTCATACGGCTGGTCCGCACCTTTGGCCGATTGTAATGCTGGAACCACTGGGCGAGAAACGTTGTAGACTGATTGTACTTTGACAACGTGCGTACAGGGTGGTCCGTTACCGGCGATAGAACTGCGAGGAGAAGATGATTCCCTACCGTAAAATATGTACCTATATCGAACACTAGCTTTACTACTCGGCTTGGCTCGAAATTTAGATTCTGATTTTATGAAAAAAGTTTTTTATTTATTTTTGGGGGAAAATAGTTACGTTCGTCTGGATTAGCTAGGCATAATGAGCTGGTACACAGTGGTCCCAGAGTTTACTGTGTTAATGTTTTTAGGCGACAGACAAACGCACAAACACTCAGCTTTATATATTAAGATGTAGAATAACCAGGGGTTGAAATCGGTATCGGTTCTCGAAACAATTATAAGAACCGAAATAATCTTGAAGCAGTTATGAGTGAAAAAGGTTCTGGCATATATCGGTTTTGGTTCCGGTCCTACCGAACCGATATTATACCGGTTCTATGTATAAAGGTTACGTATCGGTTATCTAGTAAACTCTCGGAACCGGTAGATACATTACTGTTATTAAACCGATATATAACTGTTGAATTTAGGAGTAAATAGGTACAACTGTGTATATTAATCCTTGCAGAACAATAAGTTGCAATTACAGAATAAGTCATGAAAGAGAAATGGGGAAAATTGAATTTGATAAGAATACGGTCAAATTAAAATATAAAATCAGGTTGTATCCCATTTCTAAATTTTTCACCAACAGGTTTTCGTTGTCTTAAGTACCTGCGTCATATTTTATGAAATAAGTTATATATTCCAAAATGAAGAAATCGCAAGATTTGAATTTCAAATGCTTTTACATAAATATTTTTCACGTCAACATTTTTGGATTTTTGAATTAATTGGATGAAAAGCATATCAATCACTCTTGTTTGATTGAAAAACGGTAAAGCTAGATGTGCATTAACCTAATAAAAGTGGTGCACGTCCAGGAAACCGTCAAATTTCTGGCATTGGCGTTTCTGTCTTGTTCTTTGTTGCCATCCCCCTGCCCTCAACGTGCTTGGCCACCTTTTTTCGTGCATTTCGGTGGCTTAGGTCTGATCAAGGCAACGCGGAGTCTCCGGAGCTCTCGAAGAAAGAAGCTTTTTAATCTTTCAAAGTGGAAGGACTGAGGCCAAGATGGACAAAAATTTGGAGACTTTTTGATAGCCCGGCTACCCCGTTGATGTCTGCTAGCTTGATGAAAACGTTCCGTTCTTTTGTTGTAAAACTCTACGTGAACTTCAAGGAGGAAGATTTCTTTCTACCTTGATAATGTTGCTAAGCGGTTCAATTTTTAATTACAATGAACCATAAAAATATTATCGTTACAACTACCAGAGTCACATAAATCGTAAAAAATAAAAAGTTACTGCAGTATTTGGTATTCTTTTGCATTTACATAAACGAGCACCTAAGTGACTACTAATAATATCAAATAATTTTTTTTCAAATTCGTGTCCCAGACCACCCTACAATTTTTTTTATTCTGGTGATAAGAATTCTCAACATCTATGAGAAATAACACAGAAATTATTTCAGGTGATTAACAGTTGCAGGGGGTAGGTATAAGTTCGTGAGAAAATGTAATTCCACAGAACGGGAATAAAAATCGAACCGACCCGCGCGACGGTGTCTCGTTCGCAGTGAAATTCCGTTCACCCCTTATTCTTCGCTCTCCTTTTAATTCTCCGGCGGAATATGAAATTAGTCGCGAGCCCGTTCAGCGCTCAAAAATTGATTGCATTAACTATGCAGATATTGTTTGAAGCAGTAACGAGCATTCCTTCCGGCCGAAGTGGCGTAAGTGCCGCGAGCCTATGCACGAATTTATATTAACTCGAGCAGAATGAGCCATTTTAATAATTTCCCTCGACTTCGAGCGGCCAATATTACGGCGAGGCCTGCTTAAACGGTATGGGCTAATCCAAATAGCTTCCTTAATATATTCTATTGCCTTCCCAAGTTTTATGAAACTGGTAGTTTCGTGGAAAGTTTTCGCATTCCCCGCGTATCGAACGCGAAGTAACGCGCGTATTTGTACTTCGGCCGATTTAAAGATCGAATATAAATGTAGCGGCAGTTTCGTAATTCGAGGCGCAGCAGGAAGGGTGGTGATTTTGCATAAAAAAAGTATGCGGGAAATGTGACTTCTTTTTCAAGATAATTAATTCTGAAATCACGCATACCTGGCCAAATTAATAGAATTTATGAAAAAGTATGGTGCAACCGTGAATAAACCAATAAACTGAATCACTGTGTAGAAATACGTCGAAATTGAATAACAACTGAATTTCGATTGAGACTTTGTTTTCGATAAAATTGATTTTGAAAATCTTTCGAGCATGCAAGCGACTGAAGAATCGGTGCCATTTCCTAAATCGATTTATTCCAAAACAAGACTCCATTCGAAAAGAAGCTATTCTATGATTTCGCTTTATTTCTGCACAAGGATTCATTTCAGAATTCAATTTTACCAATTCCTATTCAAATGCATGCATACCGGACGAGTTTGTAAAAGTAATTTTCTCAAAAGGAATTTATTCCTTCTATGAACAAATTTCGGTGTACATTTCCTACTTATAAGGGAACTTTGGTAATTCGAAAATTCTGACTTTTTTTTAAAGATTGCAGGTTTACAGGGAGCCTGGATAAAAATATTGGAGAATTTTCTTTTTCTGCTACTATTTAGTTCATGAGGGTGAAAACATCAATTAGATATAAAGAAATTAATAGAATACAAATTTAATGATTTTTATGCCCTCAATTATGCGATCAAAGTATTTAAAATTTGTAGTACAAAAGAAAGTTCCTCCCTAAAAATTTAAACAATTTTATTAAGAAAAAAAATTGTCTAATACTTCTATTGATGACCGCTAGAAATCTGCAAAGTTTTAAAAAATCGAAATTTTCAAGTCACCGAAGTCCCTTGTGAGTTTTTCTTGTAGCATCACTACCTGTTTCATTGCATGACCTGTTACGAAGTACTCAGCATGGACAATCGACATTCTGAAATACAAAATCTACAAAGAGAATCGTGCCAAGATTTAGACTGCTATCATGCTGTAGTCATCCCTTTACCTATTATAGTATTGTATGTGTAGGAGGATCAGGTAAAGCTCGAATGCAGGCAAATTTTTAAGCATAATACTGCCGTTGGTGTTATAAAACAAGAACTGATTGCACGATATAAGTGTCCACGCGTGCGGCAGCATTTTGTGCAATGAAAGCAATTCACAACGCAGAGGCGGCGCCATCAAAGGACACGGGGGTGCACAGTAGAGGACAATATGCGTTCTGACTGAGTTGTTGTTGTCCCCCGGTTGCTCCACCCTTTCAATTTTATTGAACGACTAATGGGACAAGGGACTTCGACATTATCGCTAGTTGAACGTAGGACTGAAGACACGAGGTAGGAGACCAATAATAATAGCGATTTGTACTCCGAATTAGGGCTGGAACTATTTGTCGAATTTTTCGGTATTCGAATATTCGAATACTTGTGTTGCTGAATTATTTGGCGACTATAATTCGAATATCCAAGTATTCGAATATAATAGTCCCAGCACTAGTTGACACCGAGGCACAGATTCAGTGCGTGAAATGAGGAACGAATAAGGATTAACAAATTTCTGGTGAAGGGGCAAACGAGTATAAGTCAAATTTCACCTCAAGCTTAAACAGTTTCTTTTCGTTCTTTTTAAAATTCGAATTTAAAAATAAAGTTTCTTTTAACATATACGTTAGCAACTTTCCCGCCCAAAGTTCAACACCTGATCCTACATAGCACGTGAAATATTCCAAGTGTCTTCCTGCAAAAGTAATAATTCTGCCTTACCCTTGTTTGCCCGCCCACCAGAGAAATATTGAAAAGTATTATTCTTAAAAACGAAACGAGTCAAACAAAAATATATTTCCTACATTATCCACTTACATTTTCGCCCTTTCGCGTTGTACCACTACCTCGGTGACAGCCTGTATAAATATTTCCACAAAGCTGTATATTTTTCACCTGAAATTATGTCCACCAGCGATATTGCTTACGAGTTGACTTAGCAGAGAGGCCGCTGAAAATCATTCGAAGACGAGCCAGATCTCGAACACATGGGTCCGAAAAGGTAGGAAGTTATAACTTTGAAGGAAAAACCGATCAGATCCCTCGGTAATTGAAAGGTTCGAAGCTTTCGAAGGGGTGTGATCGGGGGCGGGGGGGTGCATTCGTCGTTCCTCGGTTAGGAGCGAGAGAAAAAGCTGAGGAACGAGAGGGTGGCGGGGCGAGGGGCGCTGAACTAGACGCGGCGCGGAATTGGATTGGTTTTTTACTAATTAAAATTTCAAACTTGACACCTGAATGTGCCGTCTTTAATGAGAAGCCGTCTGGTCGTGGGTTTCTCTCATTATTCTCGCGGGTGCCGCTTACACACTGCCGCCCGGGAGAAAAGGGGATCGAGGAAAAGTGGTGCACGGAGGACAAAGGGCGGAAAGAGACGAAGATAGGGAAGGTGTTGGTCACACAGAGTAATTTTGCGCGCGTGCCTTCTGTTAAAATTTACTTGCCGGCGACTTCTGGCGCCGTGCAATGAAAAGCGCGCGATTCGAGTTGATCTCTGTTCGCCGCGCGGAATTTATTGTTAAACTAAGCGTAAATTCGTTGCATGTTTATGTGCCCCGTGCGAATGGCTGGGTGTATGGATGCTTTGGGCTCTCTTCCGTGCAATAAC
The DNA here is from genome assembly GCA_910592295.1 of Andrena haemorrhoa. NCBI lineage: Eukaryota > Metazoa > Arthropoda > Insecta > Hymenoptera > Andrenidae > Andrena > Andrena haemorrhoa. The sequence goes on from OU342946.1 coordinate 2,469,375, forward strand.
CAGCGCGGATTCAACGCGCGCACCGCGTAGGCGCAAAATCAGATCCGATTATTACAATCATTGATCCATTTTCAGGACCTTGAACCTTAAGTATACGGTTGTGGACAGGTTTCCCCTAAATAAATAAATAATTTTAGACAATTAACGAGTGACCCCTACTATCGAGTTATTTCAGTAAAAATAGCAAAATCTCGAATTTTGAGGGGATTTTCTGAGGTGATCCCATCAGATTTCCGCATTAAAAATGTGATCCATCGATTCTTGGTGAGATCCTTTCAATGGTGTATGTAAAAATCAGTAATCCCTCTACAGACTTAACAGGGTTCTTTTTACCGGTGCAAAATGGTAGCTGCTATCCCTTATTAACTAATAATTTATACGTTTGCGTAGAATTTATGCGTCGTGAAGAAACTTTCCTGCAGCGACCTAGCAGACTATGCGAAGCAGAAGAATTTTCGAATTTGAAGTTTTACATCCAGGAAACGAGGAAACACGATGACAACTTTAAGGGCTGATTTTACCTCGGCAGAGTGGATTCTCTGTGTAAAAAATTGTTTCTCGCGTACTTCATCGTGCTTTACATTCCCGTAAAGTTTCATGAAAATCAGAGTTTTCTAGTCGCGACCCTTGCCCTGTTACTTCGGAAACAACATTATCGTAGTCCTGCATTTTTCCAATCCTCCGTCGTGTTCATGAGTTAAAGTTTCCAAACCCTGCCCCATCTTCTACCCCTTCTGTTATTCCAAAAATCCTTCAAACACCAACAGGTACTTACATTATCAGCTCTGCTCTAGGTCCAAGTCAATAATCCACATCGAAATTATGCTCATCACTTCTACCTAACATCCGTATACGAGATAGTCTTTCTAAACTATCTACAATGGCAATTTTGATTTGTTTATTTATTTATTGCCTTAAATCAGGTGTGGCTTATATAGCAAATACAGAATCTTAATATATAAAGCAGAAAGCTTTTATATATTTGTGTGTCTGTCGCCTAAAAACTTTCAACGATAAACTCTAGGATCACGAAATGTGCCTCAGCTTATTATGGTACTTACAAGGTAAAATACGTGTGGATCTCCAAATATTTTAACTTTTCTTGAAAAATTGGAAAATGCTAGATGGGACATTTTAATTAAAATGGGCAGTGCATGTACTTACTTATATATTACTAGCTTCATTACTCGGTTTCGCCCGAAATTTAGATTGCGATTTTATAATTTTTTTTGAAAATATAAAATTGCAATCTAAATTTCGGGCTATTTTTTTTTTGAAAATGGTCACTTTCATCTGACTATAATCCAGATGAATGTGACTATTTAAAAAAAAAAGTATAAAATCGCAATCTAAATTTCGGGCGAAGCCGAGTGATAAAGCTAGTAATATATAAGTACATGTACTGCCCTCTTTAATTAAAATGTCCCATCTAGCATTTTCCAATTTTTCATTCACTATACTCGCACAAAAAAATTCTTAAAATCAGGTTCCCTTTCCGGGCTCTACAGTGTCATTACCCCTTAAGTTAGAATTCTATTCTGAAATACCTATTTTTAATCTATTTTCTTTACCTTATTAAATTTACCTTACCTCATATGGGGGAGGGGGTTACAGATTACTTGAGTATTATAAAAGGGAATCGAGGCTCAAAATAGGTTGAGAAACACTGCTCTGGGGCATCACCAGATGACGTGATTGAAGTATAAACTATGAAATGGCCAATCATTTCTTTAGATATCAAATCCCTTTTTTAATAGAACACAGCTTAATTTATACACAAAAGTTTTTATGTCTTGATTTTTAAATGCAATTTTTTTTATTTAACAAAAATCCTTAAAATTAATCTGATTCTCCGACCAGTCAAAGTCTTTTATCAAACTTTTACGCCACACTACTCCACTACACGAAAAGAAATTGGTTTTAGTAAATGGGATTCCATTACACTGAGAATGGTCGTGAATCAGTTTCGGTATTACGTGACCATTCTTCACAATGACCCTCGTGTAAGGAAAGCAAGACGAAAATGGTAGGCCGGCGGAAGAAGGAGAGCGCGAGCCAACGTAGAAATCGGCGGAGGGCGGGAAGCACAGAGGTACAGGAAGCGTGTACAGGCGAAGACGTTTGGATTTGGCCCGAGACAAGGTATATACAGACATATCAGTCGACACTGCGGCGTTACACAATTTGCAGGTCGGTCCCGTTGATTGTGCACGTAATGCCATTATCACGGCTGCTACCTTCGTCCCTGGAATTCATTTTCTCGTTGGTGTCGCGCCGGCTATGTATTTACGTTTGCGACACCGTCAGGACTTCAGTAGCGGGTAAACGTGACGCGCGAGAAACGAGGAGCCAGTCTGTGGGTCGTAAAATCTTTTATTCTCGTGTAGGAATACTCAATTTGTACGAGTCGAGTGGAGTAGGATTTCAATTTCTGCTGTTTCTTCCGCCAGGATTGCTACCCTAGTGAAGGGTAATTTTTGTCGACTTTTTTTTAATACGATGTTAAATTTTAATATCGTTTGGAGTGGGTCGAAGAAGTTTTTGTGAAACTTATTGTAGCTATGCTTTCTATTTAGTTTAAGTATAAGAAAGGGCTGTTCTTTTATTTTGGACAGTTCGCATGTTTAGGGGGTGAAACCACCCCTCAAATTCCATGAGAACAAGTGGTGCCATTTTCCGATTGCTTTGGTTTTTTGGCCAAAGCAATCTGAGACGAACACCTGAAAATCATATAAATTTCAGGGGTGGTTTCACCCCCTAAACATGCGAACAGGCCTGTTGGGAGCATTCAACTCTCAACTGCTGAATGAAGAATAATGGTCACTCGACACTACTAAACCATTTTATTATTTGAGTCATCAAACATCATTTAATCTCAAATTTCTTGTACAATTTAGACAAATCCTCCCCCTAAAAGAAATACTATTTGCTACAAATTTTTCAATATCGTAGTTACTCGAATATATCCATCGTTCAGTTGTCGTTAAAATCTGAGGTAATATCGCGGTTCTTCGAAACGACATTAGAGGGATTCGGGCCACCCAAGCATTAATTTCATTATTGTGCACCCGTTCGTGTGTATTGGTGTGCTCGTTAGGAGTCTCTCGCCAGATACAATTACGAGGCAACGATACAATATGCATCCGTGAACCAATGAGGAACAAGGAAATCTGGAGGCACAGCAGCAAAACGTATTTGCGCGCACAGTGTTCCTTGTTCCAGACTTCGTAAGCTGCCCTCCTTGACAGAGAGTCTTAAGTAATTAGTAGTATTGCAGAAGCACTCGCAATATTCACATACATCATCAAAGAAGGCGTTGAGACGGTGAACGCGATTTTCATTCATTTCCTGTATTCCCGAAGCCAGGCTATCACGCCTAGGAACGATACCTTCCGCGTCATACATCAGTGCGAGTATTTGTCACAGTAGTTTAACTCTATCATCTATAATGCTGTTATGTATACGCCGCAGGAGAATTGTAAAATCGACTTGTTTGTAAAAAGCCTAGAGCCATTTGTCGGGAAAACGTGTTCACCTCAATTAGGGTGGCTCCTATTTTTTTATTTTGAATTTTCTACATGCTACTGGTGTTTACAACGCAGACTTGCCAACGATACAAATGTACAGTTTTAGGAGAGAAGGAGAGAAAAACGAAGGCGAATAGGAGTAGTCGAACAGGCATTTCTTCTTATTCTTCTAAAAGGAACGAGTGCGCCTGAAGGTTCATTCGTTACTCGACGGGGCGTTTAAATCGGTTGATATATTTTTTTTTTCTTTACGACCGCGATTTTTGCTTCGTTCTGGTGTTCGTTCTCCTCATTGGGTCCCTAGCCGCCGCTTTAATGCGAATTTATTCTTCAGAGTTAATTACGCGACACTAATTTTTGCTCGACTTCGTTCGCCCTTACAAGCGAGCCTTGGTCATCCAACTTCCGCTCTCAACTTTCCCACGAACTCGCCTTAAACTTCTTTCCATCCCCCTTTTCTTCTGCTCTGCCGCTAAGAAAGACTGTTCGCGGCACTTGCTCTGAAATTTCAAGATTTGCCAAAGATTTACTGGATCGGCCAATTAGTGGAACAGCTAGCAATTTTTTCAACTGCCTTTTGGGTTGTAGCTGGCCCTTTCGCGGTCTCGTTTCGCCAACTTTCCACCCGGATTAATCCGTAAGTAAGAACTATGAAAATATTGCTTTCCAGAAGTTTCCACGAGGAAGGTTTAAAATACTTCGAGGATCCTCCGACCGGAAAATTTCCAAAGTGACGAAGAACTGGCTACCGGGTTCTGTGAATGAAGAAGGTTAATTACTAATTTCGTTTGACGTGGCTATTGCCACATTTTAATTAATCCAGTTTCTCATAAAAACTGGAAATTTTCAATTGCAACATTGATATTTCAAAGAGCGAAGATCGTACACCTTAATTAATTTGTAGAATCACTAATTAACAAATAGGGTACCTCGCTTAATTTTGCTATCATTGCTAATCATGATGCAAGAAGAGATATTCTTGTACTATTGTTAAATGAGTCCAAATTTTAATGAGAAATTAAGTGTATATACATTGCTAGTGAGAGTTGTGCTCATGGCCAATAGGGTCCCATTTAATGTTATCATACCGTCCACGTAGTCAAGAGTCGCTTTGCCTTCCCAAAGAATATTTCAAACCACGACCATGCGTATTGAAGTCCCAAAAAAAAAGATCCCAGGCATACAGCGAGTATGGAATCGCAATTTACTTAATATAATTCCATTTCGCCAGGAATCCAAAGGAAACCGCTACCGAAACCTTGCCCCCGACCTACGCCCCCAAATCCCCCGTTCCCGTTCCAGCCAGAGATATCTTTCCTATAAAGAAATTTCCATCGCTCACGAGCGCCGCACGTGCAACAACACCGGGCAAGTATACCTAGTCCGGGCATTGTGCACGCGGCTATCGATTCGCCGAACCTTGCCACGTAGCTTCAACGGCCGGGTATGATGCGTTTTCAAGGTCTGAGATACTTTCCCCCGAGAGGGGGCGCGAACGTAAGTCCGTGTGCGCGTACACAGGCGGCGGGGCCGTGCATTTTTTAGAAAGCCTCGAACAGCTTCAGGCTGCACCGACCGGCCATTTTCATGTCTGAGATGCGATAGCGCGTCAAGGAACACCGGGGAAGATAGCGGCGGAGTGAAAAAGATGAAAATACGCGAGGACCAGGGAAGGAGCGCCCCATCCCCTTTGGCTGCTCCTTCGAAGGGGTTGAGAGATAGGGGGGCGAACACGGTCGAGAAAGGTCGAAGGGGACTGCAGGTGGGAGCGATGATACGTGCGTGGAATAGCTTCGGTGTTTTGAACTCCTCGGAGATTTAGTTTGCGAAGTAAGGGCCTTTGCTTCTTCCCTTCCCACTTTTATCCATCCCCCTTCTTTTTGCCTTCTTAAATTCCTTTGGTTCCTCGCAACTTATCTACTCTGGCAATCTCAGTGTCTGTCAAGGACACGCGATAGGATTTACGCGGAGGACGTTACGCCGCGAGTTTTCACAGCAGATTCGTGAATCTTTAAACGACGTTTTTAAGGATTCGGGCTGTGGGTGGAAACAGTGCACCGATTTGGGGAAGTGGAATTTTTTGATGTTAGAGTTATATGGAAGGATTAGAGGGTTAAGTGTTTTGTTTAATCAGGGTGTTGTATTTCTTTGATAAAAATTATTGTTCAAGTTATTGAACGAATTAATAATAACTGTAGGCCTAGAAAATGTTAAGTATACTTTTATGGTGCACATGAATTTGCTTGAGTTAGATAGATGTTTGTAATCATTAATAAATATTTGCGCCTGCAGAATATTAGGTATTTAACTTGTGAAAATTCATTGAAATACAAATTTGACTTGGTAACAAGGAAAGTTTGAGGATTTTTAACACAACTTATGGAGGGTTCAGAAGCTAATCGGTGTATGTAAGTCCAACTTTCCCTGAAAATGAGTCCCGTAGTTCAGAATAGGGCTGGGACTATTTGTCGAATTTTTCGGTATTCGAATATTCGAATACTTCAGTTGCTCAATTATTTGGCGAATATAATTCGAATATCCAAGTATTCAAATACTATTCGAATATCCAAGTATTAGAATACTGATGTATCTTATAATAAAAATCGTTTTTGCATCTTTACTAACACCGTCATTCTTTTTACACCCATTTTGTAAAAACATGCATAATCAGAACTCTTCTATAATCTCATCTTCCACAATTATGAATTATTTTCGAGCTTCGCGACTGTTATTACAAAATAAATCTTGCAGATTACTTTTGGAACATTGTGCTTTTATTTGTCGACGAATAACCATCTCCATGACGTTTCTGGAAATCTTACGAATAGGTCAGCTTTCTCTTTCTGGCCATTTTTTCTGGAAAAAAGCAGCAGCCTTAAAATATCACCCCGTGGCATGAGTTATCGTGGTATTTAATCATCCCCAATAAGCTGAAATCGCACGCCCTACGCGTTTCCCGCCCTTCTTTCGACCCTTTGCTGGTACTTTTTTCTTCTCTTTCCTCATCATGGCGTCTAACCTCGATTGGACCACATTTTTGGTCGGTTGCTCGAGGATCGTGTCCATGGTATGGCGCTTAACGACCCTTCACTGCGTTTTTCCTGCCAAATAATTAAGAACGCTCGTGGAAAGTCTATTGAACGAGGTGCAGACTTGAATGCTGGACATATTTCTGTAGAGGTTTCGGGTAGATAAGTGCTTTCTGTTCGAGTTTCCTTTTTGGATGTAGATTTAATGAGTTTGCTCGTATAAACTAAATCTGGACAAATTTTTTTTTAAATAATCGACAACTTCTGATTATAAATTTATATTCTCTAATATATATTTAATAACTGACGTATTTAAGTGATTTTATATCTGCAGTTGGTCAACTGAATGAATTTAAAATTGTTTCTGATGTGCGAAGAAAATTATATTTTTAATGTTGATAGTATTTAATGTATATTATGTTATTACTTTTTTTACAACAAATGTGTATTACTTGATTTATTCCGTAAATTGTTTACAATCTTATGTTTAACTCTTCGTCAAACACGTAAGTACAAAGACCACAAATTTAATTTTGAGATGATAAAAAAGAACTGTCTCTCTAGACTTAAAATATTCGTACTTATTGAATGCTTCATTGCAATTATTACACATTCCACTAATGCGATTTTCCCTCGTTAAATTAATTCAGACAATAAAAGCTCTACTTTAAAACTTTTTACGCAGAAATTTTAATCAAACTTCCGAGCAATTAAATAAAAACTGTTCCTCCTCGTCGTTTTCTTCTAAAAAGCAACAACGCGTGAAGAAGACAGTAGATACCTACGTCGAAACATTCGAACCCGACAGCCATATTTAACTTTTATTGGAGGCAGCGATTCGAATACGATCGTTGCAGTGGCTGACGTGTTCGGAAGCTAAAGGATTTCCGAATCGCCGATATTAAAATATGGAAGGAACGTGTGCCGGGAATACCTGCATGAAAATACGGTAAACAAAAATATGTAACAGGATTGAACGCGCGATGGTGGCGGATGGAGATTTAAGCTGCTTACGCGAAAGCAACTTTTCACCAGAAGCAACTTTGCCGATTCGATCAACGAAAATACTCTACGAAATTGTCAATCGGTTTCACTGCGCCACTTATTTACTGATCGCGTCGCTCTGTTTGCGTGGGTGTACGCGCGCGCTCGGTATCTCGACAAATTCGCGCATCGCGTATTGTTGTGAATTCGTTCGTGAAACGCTGAAGCGACTGTGATATAAGAGCTGCAAATATTGGAGCTGCGTGTGCAGCCTGCAAACACAATCTGTCCCTTTTTAACATTCATCCTTTTGTTTAAAAGTGTCCGGGCTCATACCTCGGATCGAAGGACCGCTTTTCCGCTTGTGTTGCACGCTCTGCGCCACGCGGTGCTTTGGTCACCCAGGGTGGTTATTGGAAAAGAAACTTTCAGCCGAAGGAAGCATATATTTTTCAATTCAACGGTGGAAATTGGAATGAGGGGAACAGAAACTGGAATTATGAATAGTTTAACGCAAGGAGGTACTATTTTATTTTATGATTGGTCCCGTCTCATTAATCTTTCAGGCGTGGAACGCACCGTTTGCTGCGCGTGAAACCATCGGCTAAAGTGTAATTAATAAAAAATTAGTATATTATTATATGATGGTGAAGGAAACATTTCTACTTATCAAAATAATTGCCACTTCGAAACGAATAATCGTTTTGATTAAAATTTGTATTTTTCTTTTTACTTATAATGCTTTTTTTTATTTTTACTTTTAATCCTATAAAGTTTTCAATTTTTCAGTTTCTTCAATTTTCAATTTTTCACGACACGTGGCATAATAATACTCAATCATATTAAAATAAACTATATTTGAACGGCTAAAAATTGCCTCTCAATCAATCGCCCAAATTTAATTGGGCGTGCAATTGCGTATTTGGTACGCGACAGTCATCATTCTAACAAAGAAGCTAAACAGCACAATTTGAGTAAACGTTTTTAACGCGATGGTCCGTTGCATGGAGAAGACAAGGAACTCGTAAGTGAAGGAAAGTGGATTTTGCGGGTTCGCCGCTTCATGACAGGATTTCTGGGGAAATCGTCGCGGCAAGTGCCGTCCAGGGAGTTTGCTTCGAGTAAACACGGTCTCAAGATACACGTTCGAAGAGCATATTCGAGATCCACGGCGCGCCAGCCACAAGCGCCGCAAATTCTTTCGGAAATCCAAAATCACGGCGTCAGGCTTTTTCTGTTTGCGGGTCAAATCAGTGTCTTTGAACAGAAGCTGCGAATTACGTATCTGGTGTTCTTGGGAAATTTTAAGTCAGTGTTTTCCACTCTTTTTTGAGTCGCGATCCCCTTTTATAATACTCAAATAACCTGCGACCCCTTCCCCCATGTAAGGTAAGGTAAATATTTCCTTTCTTCCATTTATGAAAAATCTGTGTTATATCATTAATAGAATATGGCAACGTAACCATATTAAAAAAAACAAGTGCTAAAAATCGTTAACTAAATACAACCGTGGCGACCCACAGGTTGGGCATCACTGTTCTAACAAGGGAAGCCTCACATATGGCCCTCGTCGGATTCAATGAAACTTGTGCGAGATGATAGGCCTATGTGTACAATAAGCGTAACCGTAATTGTAGCTACTAACATTCAGCCAATTAGGAGAAAATTACATGTACAGTTTGGAAAAACCGCGTAGGGTAATGGACCCAATTACTGACACCTAACCAATTACTGTCACCTTAAGCTATTTTACTTAAAATAACGAATAAATAAACTATAGTATATAATCTATAGTATACACCTAACCCAGACTTTTCTATCATCACAGGTAGGTACACAGTGATGATAGAAAAGTCTCATGTAATTTTCGTGTGTTTTCGTGTAATGTTTGAGACACATCAAAAGTGTCGCAAAGTCACCCCCGCTTACGATACAAATTCTCGATTTTCACAAAGTCACCCCCTTAGGATTAGTCACAAAGTCACCGCCTCCCCGCTTACGGTACTCTAATAATAGAATTTAAAATGAAATTGAAATTAATTAAAACCTTCAAAATTAAATGAACATAGAACACTCTTGGATGTCTTTTAATTATTGCGTAGTGTTTGTGCATCACGTAAAAGTATCTGCAGCAGAGTCTGCTTTTTCCAAGTTCTTCCTGGGAATACTGTACCTAGCTGTTCCGCTGCAAAACACATTTGTCGATTGTAAATCCAGTGTTCCGCTGGTTTTGCAATCCCTACTGTTCCCCGATAGATATTTCGTTCACCCCCTATCGTGCCCCACAGGGTCACCCGGCTCGCTAGCTCCTCTTCTCCTCTCGCCAATCGACGTATGGGGGGATCCTTCGCAAAAGTTTACGCACCGTTGGAGTAGACGGCTGAATTTCCCCAGCGAATTGCGCGGATGTACAATGGGTAAAAAAAGTATTTGGACATCCAGTTCTCGCGTAATAACTTTATGGGGAACGGAAGAGTGACGATAAAGAGCACATTATTTTAAATCTTGCGAGAAATGTATACCTACAATGTAAGTTGTAACGAAGCAACATAAAGGAAACAAGGAACTTGTGTTTGTCGTCAAGAATTTTGCAAAGATTTAAATAGAGAAATCTATTGGCGATTGGCGTAAGGCCTTATCATACGAGATAGCTTTCTTGCTTAGCACCAGGGGCGGATTAAGACCTTTAGAGGCTCGAAGTTCTTAAAAGGTTTTGAGGCTCCCTTATACAGGGTGACTTCAACGCAATGTACGATTTCTTAAGGTACGTCTACACAACGACACTTTTGGGTCTAGATCAAGTGGATACGACACTCAAACAATTTTCCGGAAGATTGGAAACTGAGCACTGCGTGACACCGAAGTCGACTTATCGTCGCGGGAGTTGCAGCTAGAGCTAGACTGAAGCCACTGCAACTAGCTCTAGCTGGAGCAGAAAAATGTTTCTAACAAAAGATCGATTTTAAAATTCAGAAAATTTCTATGGCACCCCCTTTCTCCTGATACCCTAAGAACGTGGTACCTTTGCTTATTGGTTAATCCAGCGCTGCTTAGGACTCATGGTTCAGATATGATGATAAATTTTCGATCTTTTCTATATTTTTTAAATCCGCATTTACTCTACTAAATGAATATGATGTCTCCCCTAAGAAAATCCCTTAGCCTCCAAGCCCTGATCAACGAGATTACACCATCTCAAATCACAAGAATTACTTTTACTTAATAATTTTACTTTTAGGCTGTTAAATGGTTTTTAACTGTCTATTACAATAGTCGCGTTGAAATAAGTTGCAACATAAAAATGTTTCTGTGCAAATTTGGTTTAAGATATCCAAGTGCCTATGTATGTTGTAATTTTCATGGATACATGTGTAATATTATTTCAAGGAACGTCGGTGTATAAACACTTTTATCACTGGCTGTACCTGTACGTTATTGAGTTGATTCCCTGGAGACGGTGCGGAAGTATCAGAGTCAGTGATTCAAGCGGAATCAAATCTGGCTCCAAGTGAAGAATAAGGAAAATGTGCTCTCTGCGAAAAAGTTGAAAAAGTCGGGAAGACTCTTCCAAGTACAGATTCTGTATATGTGGAATAAATTTTTCGGGGGATATTAAGACTTCAAGGTTTCGCGTGGTTTGAGAGTACAGAGTGAAACTGCAGTTACTAATGTGTAATATTGTTTAATAAATGGAACGAGTTACTTAAGGGGGATTATACTTTACGTAACGCTAAGCCCGGTCGATTTTTGGGGAAATTTTTTGATTGTACTTTTTCCCCTAAACTCTACAATTTTGTCAATTTTCGACTTTTTTTATTGTTTTCGAGGTTCGTCGATGGTATAATTTCACGAATAATAAGAATATTTTTGGTAGTTTAATTCTGGACAAAAATTGATGGCGCTAGAATTCCCACCCTTTTGCAACTTCAGCGACGACGGCGTTGCAAGATGCCATAAAAAAGCATAAAAGAAACAGTTGTTTATCTTCCTGTTATAAGATAACTCGCCGTCCCCTGTCTACCTTCCCACATTGCCAGTCGACAAACGCTAGTAAAGAAATTGTAACCGTGTCATCGATACTTTTCCGCGAACTCTATCTGAAGAAGTGGTAACGTTCCTTTCGTCCGTACAGGGAAATTTTACTTCCGCAGTAAAAACACACGGACATTCGATATTCAACTCAAGATGCCATAAAACACATTTCAGAAGAAATTACGGTCAAAAGTGCTGCTTGCGCGAAATGTTCATAAAACGAATAGAACTGCACTTAAGTCATTTATTACTTCCATTTCGCAATTGATTGATGAATTTTAAAAATTTTGAAGTGCTCGCGATTAAAAAAATGAAACCATATCAAATATCTTCTTTCCTCCTCTGAATACAGTATAATCGTGATAAAAAAGTTGTTACTTGGTTGGAAAAAGTAAATATTACTAGTTTGGCAAAATGGTGTGCTAAGAATACGTTTGTACACCATTTTCTTATGTACCAATTTACTTCTATGCCTTAAAAACTGTAACAGTAACACAGGGGAACATGGAATCGAATCAGAGGACAAGAACGATTTTTACCTGTACCCAATAGGTGAGAAACTTTTCAAGATTAAGTTGATATTGGTGTTACTTTCTAATACAGAGTCTTTTTTAGTTATGAATATTTTTAATTTAGTATCATAAAGGGCAGTATCTTGTCTAAAGGAATATATCATTTGATTTGTTCAAATAGCTACTACCTATTAGCTATAGCTATGCAACCATTGTGTACAACTGCGAGCACATAAATAGCAAAGTAATTTAATATCAACGTATTTTTTTATTTAAGTTTTAATGGTGATGATTATTGTATTATATAAATTGTTCTGATAAATACGCAATTTTGTTTTAAATAATAATATATATTAGTATACACATTACCATACATATTATATATTTATATATTCGCCACTGAATATTTGCCAGCAGATGAGAATTGAGAATTGTGATGAATATTAACAACAGCTAAAAGCATCGCTCATTCTATTCCTTCTGGTTTATGTGTCCTCTGTTTGATATACAATCGATTGTGAGTCGATCATTTTGCGAGGGGAATGTCCATCATTGAATTAATGCTTTCATTGCACTTGTAAATCTTCTCAGTATGCAACTGTAAAAAAATGTCACTTCCGACAGATGATTTTCTGTTTGGTTAAATAACGTGACTAATAGAGAGTTTTGGGTTCATGATGTCGGCGGCGTAAATTTTATTGCCGAGTCAACATTTTCGCGCGGATTTTTAAACGTATTTACGCGAATTAAACTAAAAATGCGTGACAGTGAATGAAAGCTGAATATATAAAAAGTTTTAGATTTGTAGAGCAGTGAATTTTGTATCTCTTTTTTTTAAATCTTCATATTTTATCGTTCACAAATATATTCATTTATTTTAGTCTCCTAAAGTTTGTACATGTTTTGATTTGATTCCATCTTAAAAATAAAAAATTTCCCCACTGAAAGAAATTCTCGCGAAGTGAAGTGTCGCGCGCCCACGCGTACACTTGAGGACGCATTCGCGTTTTCCACTTCTTCGTTAAGTTGACCGTCGTTCAGCTACAGCTGCATTTAAATGGACGAATATTTCGAGTTAATTAATGGCCTCCGGTGAATATTCGGCCAGGGTCATGTAACGTTTGGCGGAGCACCGCACGCATTTACATCGGCCCGCTGTACGCAGCTCGAAATATGCAAAACAGATTATGTAGGCGACTCGGTTGCGGTCAGGATGGACAGGACGTACGTATGTGCTTACGACGAAAGTCGTTAGATTATTCATTAAAACGTTCTCCCCATCTCTCTATATATACGTATATGCCAGGGCAGTCGTTCGACTGTAATAGGGAAACGACCCTTCATACAGTCGTAGATCAGCGATTCGCCCGGAAAAACATTGCTAGCTGTTTTCGGGATTAAGGTGCGTTCGATTTTGCTGAGCTGTAACGGTACCATTTTAACGAAGTCACTGTGCCTGGGGCAATGAATTTACTTGGTGTTACGGAGTTGTAACTTGCTGGGTTGGGGAAAATAGATAAATTGAAATAAATATTTTTATTTCTTCGAGTGATACAGGATTTGACAAATAAGGTTTCTTATTAAATGGTAGTTACATAAAGAAATAGTATTTCTAATATACATTTTAATACTTACTCGTACAAATACTATTGTGAGATGAGTATTTTATTGAAGTATAAGAAAATGGTGTTTTAAATAATGATATTTCGGACAATACATAGTATTTCAAATAATAGTATTGCAAATAAAACTGACTGACTAACAACGTATACCTGCGTTCAGAAATACTTGCAAGAAATATTTATCCGAATATATGTAATCATAAGGAGGATCGCTGTGACTACTCGAGTTAGTTGATCGTTACAAATAATTAGCGCCACGTGAAGGTGGGTTCCGAGGAATCAGTTGGAATCATAATTCCAACAAAATCGTCGTATGAATTAGAACTGTAAATATTCGAATAGGTATTCGAATAATTAGGAGCCTTCGAATACTCGAATACTCAAATAATTACGAGCCTTCAAATACTCGAATTCTCGATTAATTACGAGTATTCGAATATTCGGACATTCGAATATTCGGACATTCGAATATTCGGACATTCGAATATTCGGACATTCGAATATTCGGATATTCGAACATTCGAATCTAAAATTCGAATACTCGGACATTCGAACATTTGAATATCAAATTCGAATTCTCTGGTATTGGAATATTCGAATCTCAAATTCGAATTCTCCGATATTGGAATATTCGAAACTCAAATGTGAATTCTCTGGTATTCGAATATTCGTTATAGCCCTAGTATGAAGCTCCTGCACTCCGTTTGAGATGATAAAATGGTTGAATACCTTGAAGTTTTTGCAAATGAATCCAAATACTATTCACTAATAAGACTCCTGTTTCTGCTAGACACACATCAACAGTGACCTAAAGTTTTTAAAATCAAATGCAGAGGAGCAGTCCACATCGTCTGACCACATTACATAATTAACTCAATTAAAGATAAAGCATAGCACGTTAAAAGAAAAAATCATTCACTTTTACATTTGTTAGATTGCAATAGAAATTCAATAGATATACCTACGAATATTCGTCTGGGCGCATAATTAAATTGCTTAATTATGTGAATACATATTTTAGCACTGCACTATTTACTTTAGAGCACGAAACAACGTGCTCCTGTTGTTTCACGATGTGTGCACGTTACACACTGACACGAGATGATGTTCAACGTATCACGGACCCGATGGTTTCTTCCGCGTAGTGAGTTGTGTACAGTACACATTGTGTACGGGCGCGTCATTACAATAATTAACTGGAGCAAAGCAGGACCCTGGCTGCATTTCTTGGCTACCAACTCGTGGCTGTTGCTTTACTCTTCGAAACCTTTGCCTGAATTTACATAAATACTTCAGGAATTCCAGAAGTGAAGCATTAAAACAACAGCGAGGGCAGCGGTTAATATTAATTTTCGCAAGCCTATTAGTCCGTTATATTTATCCACTGTGACGACTGATCAGTCGAGGCTTTAACCAGTCACCTAGATTTCAGCTTCTGGCAAGCGTTCCAGTTTTATTCAACAAATACGCGTACAGATGGAGTACAGCTGAAATGTTTCTCGCCCAGTCGATGTAGGTATTGTTCTGAACAAAGGGATGCTTCATTTTTCATTCATTCTGTCAACAGTTTTGAGAACGCGCAGCTTTCCTTCCATCCTCTGTTATGCCTTTGTTAACGGATTGAAGTGTCGATTCTGCGTGTTGGACGCTGGTCCATGGAATGAATCTGAAGCTAGTATGTAGTTCTGTGTGTTACTTTTATGGTCGCGGATTAATTGCTGCTGTTGAGCTGATGACTTTCACATTCGGGTCGAAACGGACTCAACGAAAATAGCAAATATCCTCGCAGCAGGCATTTTGATTGATCCCTTGATTTCGGAATATCGGTTTCCTTTATCCTGAATGCAATGAAGTTTGTTAGTGATATCAGGTTTATATTGAACTTCTTAGTATAATGAAGTTAACTTAGTATAATAAAGCCATTTAACTTCTAAGTATATTCACATTTACTTATCGGACACAACAAACATCCCTCCATCCACGATATCGGTAAATGTATTTATGGGAAGAAGCCGAAATAAAAGGAATCCATTATTCAATGTTTCGTGGCGGCGCGTCGTCTCCATAGTGCTCGCGACGCTAATTCCTCACGGACGCATGTACCGCGATAAATGTTAGCGATCTACGCGGCTATTCCGCTTCCCTCCATTCTTCGTGCATCCAGGAAGCGCCGGATCCTTTATCCCGAACGGTGTCTCGCATTATGCTGTCGGTCTATCGATGGATTCGGATTACGGCGGAATAATAGCCCAATAAAAATGCATAAGGAGCAGACTTTTTGCTCGTCGTCTGCGCGAATACATAGATTAAGAAGTGGACGGGCGGCTGCGGCGAAATAAACGATACCGAGGGAGACGGTAAACAGGATAATAAAACCGCAGTAAAGTCGATACTTGGTAAATTGATCCCGCCTTTGGTTTCAAGATGACGACAGACGGGCCAGCGATGCCCCCATTACCCAGCAGCCACGACGATCCCGGGGGACACGGCGGGCTTGTTTAAATGCAAATCGCTCCGTCACCGGCAAAAATAACTCCTAGTAATTCGGCAACGGCCCCCACACCGCTTCCGGTGATTCCTCTTCCACATCGCGGGATTATGTAACTAGGTGGAAATTTTTCAACCACGTTACGCACTGCTTCCTATGAGGAGGCAGTTGTTAACTGGCGCGAAAGGGGGAGATTTACATCGGGCGAATGGATGTCGACGGTGTGTCTTAGGGATGGGGGAAAAATCATGATCAACCCTCGGTTGTCGCGCCTACTTTTTCGGACGTCGTTGTCACACTGGGTCAATTTGACCCTGATAATTTTCAATCAGCTGTTGTTTAAAAGCTATTCGTTAAATTGAGTCTCAAAAATTCTGAGATGAAGCTTGAACATTGTAGAATATATGCCCATCGAAAGTTGACATTTGAAGTGTGATCATGCTTAAAAAAAAATTTGAAGCAAAATTATTCCGATAACACAAAATTGGAAAATAACGAATTTTCAGGGGTTAATTTTACCCCCTTCGAGTGAGTTTGGGCAGCAAACAAAAATTGCGTTGTTATCAGGAGGAAATCCCCTACATATTGACAAAGTTTCAGAATTTGTTTGAACGTTCGAGTTCGGGTCTTCCCTTGTTAGAGATAGAGACGCTTTCCAAGTGAGGGAAATTTTATTTATTGATTTTTTATTTTTTTCATTAAAGTAGCTTATCTCAAGAGTAATCCGCCAATTTCTAGGTCACAAGATTAAACATAAAAAAAGGTGTGATTTTTTAAGCAAAAAACTTTTCCTATAACCATTTTTCTTTTAAAATTTATTTTAAACATGATGATACTGTGAATGTTCGAACTTTATTTCAGATTTTTGCGATTTAATATAACAGAGACTTATTAACTGACGCAATTTTAAAAACTGCACAAATGTACCAAATACTTTCGTTTGCTTTTTAGTTTGAAATATTAATTTATTTGTTGTGTAAAGTAGCATAATAATTTAATACTCGGCGCTGAGCAATTTTAACGGTACCGTGCCATTTCTTCCCGTCTAGTGGAATATCACAGGGAATGTCGGACGATGAGAACTTGACGCACATAGAGGAATGCTTGCTTTCATTTTTCCTTTTACTGAGCTTTTTAATATTAACATTTTGCACCTTTCATCAGCATGAAGTATTTGAAACGTATTCCTAACGAAAAATATGAATGATTATTTTCTTCTAAATGGGAGGGAATGGTATAAAACTCCTCACTCATTCTGCCAAATATTGAGTTGGTGCATATGGAATTGCCGCTAGCGGATAGCGCAATAGTCGGATAGCCGGATGTCGTGAAAGTTCCTTTGTTTTCGGCGGGGATGGAATAATAATTTCTAACGCTGGCTTGTGACTCGAGAAATATCACAAGAACTCAAGAAAATATAATAAATAGAATAGTTACCAATGAAAAAATATTTTTAATCAAACTTCCCTACCCGAATTAGGCAATAAATTAGTAAAGAATTGGAGGAATAATTCACTTTATATTTTTATAGGTTTATTTTAACAGAAATAAAATAATAAATAATACATAACTTTGATTTGAAAGAAATTCGAAGCGTGCTAGTTTCGTGGTAAAATGGCACACATGGGTAGACGAGTGAATTGTAATGAACACATTCTGAAAAACAAGTTCTGACTAGAAGGCATGCTAGGAATCAGGATTTCGCTACAATTCCTCGCGGTGTGACTGTACGAACGAAAGCATGAGGTACACATCGAAGCCCGGCTTCAAAGAATCTGGGTTAACGGTTTCACGTTCTATTTCACTGAGGGTAACATTAAATTTCGGCCCTTCACCTTTGACGCTGCTTCACGCCCACGAAGTAAAAGCTATCGAACACGTCGCACACCCTTTCATTCCAGCATTCACCTGTGTGTAAACAGTACATACGTAGGATCAAGGTTTTTTCTAATTATTGTTTGTGGGGATTTTGAGGGAACCAACATGATCTAAATTTTAAAATACTCTTAGCATTCCATCCTCTATCCAAAGCACATTTTCAAAATTCCAACAGTAAGTTGAAATGTTGCGAACATGTAGAGGTTATGTAAAACTTTTCCCCCGGCGATTGAAGTACGTCTGAAGCACGCCATATCAAAGCCATGATATTCGCAGTGAGAATTGATTTTAATTATACCTCAAGTTTGTGTCACAAATTCAGTAGCAAATTCTTGTTAAATGGAACACTAGTAGAACTTCTCCTTTGATTATAAAAGGGACAACATTTCCTCTAACCCAAAGTAGCTGGGGGATTTCTACAAAAATATGTTAAAATTTGTGGAATTCAAAATCCTTACAATCATTAATGAGTAAATTAAAAACCTTAAAGCAAAAGTACAAAAACACTCATGGAAAGTGGATAAAAAATTAGATCCTACCTCTCTTCACTAATAGTAAGCGCCAGTAACAACGTAACAGCAAAAAAAAAGAAACCCCCAAAAAGGGGGAGTCCCGGAGAATGTAGGACAAAAAGCAGCTGGTCTACGACATAATTGTGGAGCTGTGTGAAAGTAGGTGGTTAAAAAAATTCGGCCCCTTCGCTTTTAATTATTTCCGCAATTTTCACGCCATTACATTCCATTATTCATGTACAGCGTAGGAAGCCCGTAAAAAGCGAGATCGTCACGGATCACAATGTTCCGCTTTAACTGCGGATTTTATCGTTCGATTCGCAATCAACTTTGACCGCGCATCGGTGTAGAAGTCCATGTGGAATCGTTCGTTTCCTCTCGAAACATCGTTTCGCATCGGATGCATGGGCGTAACGCGAACTTTTCGGGCTGCCTGTTTTATCGTAAACGGGGTTTAGTTGCCTTTGGGCTGAACCGATGCCCGTAACGGCCACCACGCCGAATTTAAATCGTATAGAATCTGAATCAGTTTGACCAACTATCGTGGATCCCAAATTCTGTCTCATAACTCAATATCCCCTTTGCATTCCCCTCTGCACACCTGTATTGAAAAAAATTCGTACGAATCACTTTTGCAGTTGCTCGCCAATTGGTGGTTGAACTTGGGTGAGTTCGATCAAGTAGTATCAATTTCATATTTCATTTCTATTTAGAAATTATTACTTTTATTTAGAAATATTACTTCTATTTTTTTATTATTATTATTATTTTTTATTTTAATAAGACAACTCGACTTCCCCCTCCCACCTTTAAGGTCCACCCAACACATTAATCTTTGATTTAAAAAATGGGGGATGGAAAATACGAAGAAGCATTATAATGTATTATGATGCTTTACAAATATATTGTAATGCTTCTTCGTATTTCCCAACCCCTTTTTTATCGACGATTAATGCGTTGGGTGAACCGTAACGGAGGGAGGTGGGAGTCGAGTGTATTATTAAAATTGTTAAAAGAATTATTTATTATTGAGAAGAATTTAGAGAAGACTGTATATCCTTTTCAAAATGCAAAACCCAGTGGAAAATGCAACGCATTTTCAGACGGAAGCTGAAATGTTAATACAGGGGATACAAAATGGCCATGCAAAGGGTGGCTGAGAGATTCGAGGTCGCAAGTTACTCCTCCTAATTCATTTAATTATCTTAATATAGAGTTATGGTCTTGACACGTGGAGCACCCTGTGGACTTAACCCCTACGTTATCTTTATTCGCGTGATGTCGTGCTAGTACTCGCGGTTCATCTGCCACTCCCTTTCGCATTTACCCCATTTCTTTGTTGCTCTGTTTCGCTTTTTCCATTATTCTCCATGAATTTCCTATTAAACGAAAATTCTTCATTCAGCGTTAAAAATTCCAAGAGATTAAACATCACAAATTTACGAAAACCTTATCTTTGTAAATTAACGTGATTATAAAACTTCATTTTTACACTGAGGAATAAGAAAATATTACTTCAGGCAACGGATATTATTTCGGGTAACGATTGTTCGAATGATTGTTCTTATCAGACAAAGCACTGTTATGCCCGCGCAGTAATTAATTATTCAGATTGTGAAACAGAAAATTGTCCCTCACGCCTACGTTACAATAACTAAATAACTGAAATGGGTTTTTAGTTTCAAAATAGTTTGGACCTTTTGGGTAAATAAATATTTTATGTGTGATTAATATTTCTGATTATAGTCGTGCATTTTAAATGAACCGAATAGAAATCGGAGGGAGTAGGACCGTTAAAGATGAGGAAGCTTTCGTAGCAACAGAGGAATAAGAGGAACCAGTGAAACTCATCTTTGGACTCGTCGTATATGTTACTCCAAACGACAGTAAATCACTTTTAGGCTGACACTGTGCCACGAAAAGAAACAAAGTTAGGTTGGTGGGGTGTTGCATGCTGATTAAGTGTTAGAAATCATAAGACAGACAGTGTTGTGTTTATGTTCGCTCGTAAATAACGTGTGCTGCTTTATTTTCAGATGAGACAGACCGAAAATAACATAGGAATCTCGCGATCCACTTGGTGGTTGAGGTTGCTTGGATATAGTAGAATGTTTCTTGGAAAGAGGCAATAAGAAGAAGAAAGAAGGGAGTAGTGAGTACGTCACTGAACTCTGATGGGGAAGAAGCAGTTGAAGCTAATAAATATTGACTACTTTGTTGCATTAGAGTTACGATAGTCTTTGCAATCACAGTAGACTGTAATTATTGCCGTAAATGTGCAGTCTGAAGTACTTGGAAGACCACATAGGTAATATTTTGGTAACTACCGTGATTCTCACTGAAGTTATTAGAAGAAATGATACGTATTTCACTATTCATAAAATATTAAATTTAATAATTTGAAATCAAAAAAGAGTTTGGAAGATGTTCGAAAATGTGTGGCAGTCAAAGTAGTAATTCTCCCATTCTGATACCTTTCTTTTATTGATTTAAATTCTTCTATATTGAATAACACTATTATTTTGATATTAAATAACTCAGCAGCATTTACTCACTGCTAATCCTATCCCCCGAGAACATGGAATGCTGCAACTTACCTGAAACAAGAAAAGATTAATTTAGTACACACAATCTTCCAAAATGTAATTGGAATATTTCAACAAAAGAAATCCATGAAAAGCTGTGTAAACTATTAGGTTGAAGCAAAAGTTCGTTCATTTTATTAAACCAAAGTCATTATTGAAAGTAGAAATCCCTATATTATAATATTTTTTAACCAAAGTATTTTCCTTGGCTATCTTTGACCATTTTCTACTTTACTTAAAAATATACAAGTAGGTGTAGTAAAAAAAGTAATTTCTTCAACTTTTACACCTAGATGTATTATAATTCACTAGAACTAATTAAAGTTCCATCATTATTAGTAACTACATGTAAGGCTTTCTGATAACTTCACAAAAAGTTCCTTTTCCAAAATCATTCAAAATGTCAACATACAATTTTCAATTGAAATAATTTGTAGAATAGTGTCCACAGTAGAAGTGATATGTAGTCGCCCATAAAATTAATCTCTGAAGAGGAGGGCGTTTAAAAACAAAAGGAATCCATACAGCGTAAGTGATAAAGGAATACATATGGTCAGACGCATTATAGACACAATATGATCCTCATGCGCTCAACATGATACAAGTTTCCATATGATACTGTATCGTACCTTTCGGAGCACACACCAATTTGGAAATTATTTAAAAAAATGTTTATTAAAACTTTTCCAATTATTTTACTAAATTCTAATAACCAATTAAGTTTCTACCTATGCCTCAGAAACACTCTGGATGTTATTGGAGAATTATACTGCGACATTTATGTACGTTTCGCATAATCTATAACATAATCAATAAGCACTTATCATCATAAATCTTCCACTAACGAATAATACGTGTTAATGCTCGTTTGGCGAAAATTCATCTACCTAATTCTGTATATCTACCTGGAATATAAAAAAGATAGATGGTGGTAGATATTTGAATGCTAGTGTCGCAGCGGAAATTCGTGTAACGAGAAGTAATTATTTCGTGCCCACTCTATTGGTCGCAGTTTAACGCGTTTTTCGACAACGGTCGGTTCCAGCCGATCGACGCCAGGGACCATGGAAACGATGGACGTCCATTAATGGCTTTGATCCGGAGCGAAGTGCTAATAAAATGTTCGACTATGTGTTAACGATCTTTTCATCGCCGCGCGGTGAGTTTTACGATGTTTTACAGCGACGAGTGCACAGTGCGCATTGGCTTGCACGCTTTTTATGTATGCAAAGGGATTTTCATTGTTAGGATAAACGAGGACGTTCATTGCTTTTCTCACTTCTCTGGAATCCATATAAGTTTACAAACATTTCTCTTGTAAAATGTTCCCCGGAATATTCAGCTGTAAAGTAAAACTAATAAGCTTTAATAATAATAATAATAAAATAAATTTATGATAATAATAAAATTAATGAGCGTGTTTAAAAAATGGAAAAGGCTAAGAATAGTTTTTTCTAATCATTTCAGTGGATTCTCTTTGATTTCCACACCGAGAAATTGAAATAAGTAAATTACAGAAATGTACTGATTTTATTGTAAAGTATGGATTTAATACACAATATAATAAAACAGCTAGACGTCTAATATCAAGTAGTTTCGAAAGTTTATACAGGGCTGACTTAAAATTAAAATTACTCTAAAGTAGTATAAATATAAATTCATTTTATCAATAAAAAAAACTCCTTATTTAATAATTTAATCACATCACTAAAAGGCTGAAGTAATCCTAAAAATCCTACTTTTGTGTAATATTGTACTTTTGATATGGAACCACTGAAAGTAACTGCAATATGAAAAAAAGTAGGAAAATTAATCCTACGAATATTAATATACAGTAATTGTATTAAATCAATGGATTCTTTAATCCCTTCCTCACCATCTACTCCAAACTGCAAACTGCAAACTGGATAACTCGTTCAGAATGATTGTTCGTCTAACCAGTCATTAACAATTTCTCTTTACTCTCGTCAAAAATTCTATCAATACCAAACACACAATGTTCATTTACATGTTACATATTCCCTTACAGACTCAGTGCAGTCGAGCCAAAAAGGGCAGAATCAATCTGATAATTAGCAGCAGAATCAACTCATTAGTACAAGTACAATCAGCAATAACAAACAGTATTACAACGTCCACCCTCCCACGTCCATTTGTAAAACGTAGATTTATCCACATTATCCAGTCATATGTTCGTTCATCAAAATCCAAAAGAATAATTAATTGTCACCTCAAGTTTTCATCGCTTTACTTCCTGTACTTCCAATACAAGAAACAAAATTGGAGGTTTCCATGTAGAAAACACTGTAAGTGCGAGAAATCAAATTCTATACTATAGTATTACCATTGCCATGTAGAAAATTTTGAGGACAAATTTTTATTTTTTTTCAATTTTGGCAATTACAGTGTTTTCTAAAGCACTCCAATTCCTGCTAGAGAAGATGGTTCCTCTGAAAAGAAGAAGGATAACAAACTTCGCTCCGCTTAAGTCAAGCGCAGCCGAAATATCGCATGCACTTATTTACTGGCAACTGGCGGCCCTGGTGTGTTTAAATATACATGAAAACAACTTCCCTGCGTTGTATGTCGCGGACTGCGCATTCATCCGTTGCGAAATGCGCGCAGCAAGCTCCGATGAAAAACGAAAAGAGTCGCCACCGAGCCATGGAATAATTACGCCAATACACCGGGTGTAAGAATCGAATGCAAAATGATTTATTGGTCTTAACTGCGTGGCTGGCTGCAACACAAACTCGCGATCACGCACGTGTACGTGCATAGCCACGATTGTTTCCCTCGTTCCCTGGCAATTTCCATTGTTTGTGGGGCGGGGGGGGGGGGAGGGGCTGGCGTAGCGTTGCGTATCGTGCGAATCCACGCTCGCGGTAAATAACAAATGGGCCACGTCTAGCATGTAACCATGATCCATGGAAGTAGCCAGGCCGAAAGGGAGCACGATAATGCCACGTGCAAAGCGTATTGATGCAGCGGCATTCGGGACGCGGCGGAATAACACGTGTGCGCGATAGAGTCGCGTTTCATTCTCAGGCACCGGGCAAATTTAACACTCCGAGTGGCGTCGGCGTGTTCTCACGCCGTGGCACTTTTAGTTCCTCGCGCCTTAGGCAAGGCTTTCACTCGACACACACTTGAATTATTAAAAATAACTCGAATACGGTCGTGTTTGGACTCATTTTCATCGGGAAACCATCACCTATTTATTAGTACGGCTGTCATGAAAATTCAAGGGACGAGATAAAAGTTTAAATTTTTAACAGCGTGTGTTCAAAAGGGTGAAACTTTTCTGGTAGAAACGACTTTCAAAACGGTGTACCACTCAAATGATCAATTGCCCCAAGTGGTGCAGAAAGCTACCAACCCTCAAAATGGGAAAATATTATATCCCATAACTTTGTGATTATTATTTTGTAAAAGGTAACAACCCATTGCAGATTGCACTCGCAGACATTCACTCTACGACTATATTAAGAGCTGGGGATACGCTATCTAAGACGCAGGATTGATTAACTTTGCTGTCCCAAATTTCAGACCACATAGCCTCTGTGTGAGTGGATCTTTGCCTGGTCCTATAGGGTTAAGTTGCTTCATGGCCTACCTACCTCGACGGTATATTAAAGACACTCCCTTGGTTGCCAAGGAAGATGGAAATTATTAACATCTTTATTGCACTAAAGGAGTAGTTTAAATATAAGTTTAACAGAGATAAAGAAGGGTGTAATATGAAATCGTCGCAGTGGGAGGCTCAAGTCTGTCAAGGACCACTGACGTTCCAGCGCACCCAGCTAGTGCTTGTCCAGGAGTATTGTGAAGCATAGTCATTACTGCTAAGAGCTGCTTTTTCCCTTTAGAGACTTCTTAAAAAATGGAAAAAAATATCAACTTCTTCAATCTGTCCAGTTTCTAACCTCTAAAAAGAACTGTTGACCTCAATCAGTCAGTTACAATGACAAGCAACAAAGGTTTATATAAATTCAATTACGCAATTGACGATTAAATGAAACCTAAAACAAACGATGTATGGATAAGCTACTAATCTGAATAACTTTCACATAGTACAGCCACAGAATTTCTTTAACTTTTAGCAGCAAATCAATTACGATTTCTCGGCGGCGTGGAAGGAATCCCAGAAAATATTCGCGGTCAGAAAAGAGGCAGGATATTATAGAGAGGGCGGTGAGCCCTCGTTAAAGTTTGATCGACGTGATCTACCGGGTGGGGGAGGGAGCAATCGTGCCGGGGAAAACCTTTTCGCGTGCTAAGAACTCATTTCATCCCGCCGTTGGCCTAGCAGACGTGAACGAGCGCACAGGTGCGCCTGCCTACGTATTCGGGCAAGTTTTCAGCCGAATCCGATTCAAGTCGATTTCAATAGCGGAGAAAAATATTCCCCGAATTCTCTTTGAATAAGCAACTGTAAAATTTTCGATACGATCTACAGCTGGAGGAACGGGTTGGCAGGATTCACTTATATCTTAACATTCATCGGCAATGCCGAGCAGCCTGCAATGCGGCTGTGGAAATGAAAACTTGAAGACAGATCGCGAAGACACAAACGAAAAGAATCCTCTTTGTCGGAAGGTTGAGGAAGCTTTTTTTGTTTAGCACGCATTCCTCTCTGAAGACATTGATCTATGTGTTTGTTCCGTATTATGGTTCTGCTCGGCTAAGTTGATAATCCCAGGTCCTCGAGATTATCTTTTATTCGGGGCGGTAGGCGAATTTCACACCTCCGGTTTCACGGCTCACTGAATTTTATGCGATTCGGTGAGCGAGCAGAGGGCGCGGGGAAGACAGTAAGCCATTAAGAAGTGAAAAGTGTCAAGTTCCGCGTTACTCGTCGGATCTTTACGAATGTGGCACCAATCGACTCCTTGTGGTTTAAAATTTTATTACATGTAGAATTAATTTGCAGAATTTAATGGCAATTTCGTTAAAGATAGTGGCAGAGTAAGTCCGGGAGAGTTCGACCACCGGGAGAGTCCGGCCAGTGTTGATATTTTAAGACTGACGCAAGATAGGGCACTTTGTGTCGTTGGCACAAAAGATATAAAGGCGCTTGTTGCTTATCTCACATTGACCATTGTCACAAATCCATATTTGAATTATAAGATACAGTTAAGACTTTATGCGAGGCTGAAAGTTTTTCGACCAAGTTGCAGTGGTGGTGATATTTGAAAAACATTTGAATACGTGTGTATTCGTTTTTAATTTTTTTGATAAGGTAGTCGATCGCTCCTTGATTACCCGTAGTGGGTGGACGGTCTAACCCCGACATGCGGGTGAGATCGACCAGTTGCAGTGCCAATGTTTTTCGTTGAGAATGAAGATAAATATTTGAAATTATCGCACACTATAATTTATATATACTCTAAATTGCTTGGGCTTTGCTTTAATTTTAAATAAACATTCATGTAAATATACACTCACCAGATGACCGACAATATAATCATCCACATATAAGCATAACAATGACATAGATCAATCAGCCCAGATAACGAAGGAAATGAAAATAAGGTAAATTATAAATTTCGATGAAAATCATTTGAAATTGCTAAAAATCGACAACACGTTACGTCATTGTTATTCACCTCTCGTCTACACCTGCATCGTGAAATGTTTTAAATTCCAGGCTATCGTCCCCTTCGCGTGTACACGTTTCAATATTCAGCCGCGTTCTCTATTCTTTTTAATGAAGGACAGGGATGACCAATTTCTCTGGCTCCCCCTCAGCGAGATCTTGATTACGAGTAACTGGCTCGAATACACAGTGCTTGGAAACGTTTCTGCAGCGTCAAAGGCAGCCGTAAAATCGTTCCCGATGAATTTCATATCGTTCCGCGAAGCAGACGCCAGCGGAGGGTATTTTATTTTTGTTGCGGGAAAAAGTCGCGGACTCAAGGGCTTTATTCAATAAACGATACCCCCTTGGCAACCAGCAGTCGTATGTATACATATGTACGCATTAAGGAGGCTTCGGGAGCGGGCAAAAAAGCAGTTGGTACACCGTGGACTGCTGGTGCAGGAAATACAGAACAAAAGAACAGAGGAAGGCTAACCGCAATGAATAA
Organism: Andrena haemorrhoa; assembly: GCA_910592295.1. Taxonomy (NCBI): domain Eukaryota; kingdom Metazoa; phylum Arthropoda; class Insecta; order Hymenoptera; family Andrenidae; genus Andrena; species Andrena haemorrhoa. Next base: position 2,496,633 of record OU342946.1, read on the forward strand.
TGGGTAGACGAAATACGGTGAATTTCTAATGATACATAAAGCGTCCTTTTCTCTGAGCGTCCCTCCAGCCGAAGGCAGAAGTTTTGAATGAGTAAGAAGAACGAAAAGCCGAGCACAGGCCACATCCTTTGAATTTTCGTGGCAGAACAAAATTTTACGACACCTGTCAATGAAGAAGAAACGATAATAAAGAGTATATTATCATTATTCAAACTTTTCCTAGAATTTGGAATATCTGAAAACGGATGTGATGCGGATTGTTAAGATCCATAAATAGTTGCAGTGTTATTAGTTTAACCAGTAATATTCTGCATGCTTAAAAATTAACTCGTTATAAAGAACATCTGTGATAAATAATGCTAACACGACTGTTCCATCTGTACATTGGCCATATTTAAAGCGTTCCTTCCACTACAAGTGAAGCATGTATGTTCATGATTTTGAGTAGAGAAGGACAAGAAATACATGCAGTCGCAAATTCAACATGATTATTAGCAATTATGTAAGTCCGTATACCACAAGTGGCCCCCCTCAACCAGCCCTGTCTTTCTCTAAACAACGTTGTGTGCTGTGGGATGCAGACAACAACGTGGTATCAACTGGCGTTTGTGTACATGATAACGGGAGCCTGAAGAGAGGGAGTTTCATAAGCTCCGAAGTAACTGCGGACAACACCAGCATACATAATTAATGCACATACTTTCCAACTACTTTAATCACCCCTTCACCTTTCATTACTACATGCATTTCACTCTTCCCCTGTTAATAGGTTGTGAAGTTTCTTTGATTAAGATCGGTATGAGTAACAGCAATCAACAATCAACCGCAGTTATTTATATAGCAATGGACAATTTTAAATTACAGCTGTAAATATTCGAATAATTCGAATGATTCGAATCTCAATTTTAAATTGACTGGTATTCGAGGATTCAAATCTCAAATTCGAATTCTCTGATATGCGAATATTCGAATCTCAAATTCAAATTCTCTGGTATACGAATATTTGAATCTTAAATTCGAATTCTCTGGTAATGTTGGAATATTCGAATCCCAAATTTGAATTTTCTGGCATTCGAATCTTAAATTTTATGGTACCCCAATCTCAAAATCGAATTCTCTGGTATTCGACTCTAGAATTCGAATCCTCTGGTATTCGAATCTGAATTTCGATTTCTATGGTACTCGAATCTAAAATTCGAATTCTCTGGCATTCGAATCTCGGAATTCTCTAACTCCATCCACCAATTTCCACATTTCCGCGCGCGGCGTAAAAGGCACATAACACGACGCAACGACCAAGCAGGTTTCTCAAATAAAATCCGGATCCTCCAAGGGTCGCCACAGCACAAAACCACTTGACTCCACTCACGGCGAGGCATCAGTGGCACCGAACTGAATCCATTATTTTCTTCAGCCCTTTCACCGTACACATCTTTTGATTCCCTCGTTTCGCCCTTCCTCTTTTCGCGTCCTGGCCGGCAACGTCGTACTAAAATCTGTCGGCGGGCTACTAATTAAGTGGCTAACGTTTTGCGCCCGGCCGCCCGCCCGCCGCCCCTCATCTTGGCGAGGCGGCGGTGCCTTTTGCCAAAGCAAATGAGAGTAATTGGATAATAAAATAGCCACCCCGCCCATCGTGACCGGGGAACAATATCGGCGCGGAAGAAGGACAGCGGCCGGAATAGGAGGCAAAAGAGGAAGGTGACCAAAGGAAGTGATGGAAGCTGGTGGCAAAAAAATAAGAGCAGAGGCGGAACGAAACGGCGGAATGAAAGGATTTGCGCTTTATAATCGTGAGACTGTCTGGCCGCGATGAATGAGCGGGGCGTTTAAAAAAGATTGGGTCTCCTGGATGGCTGGTTGGCTGGCAGTGTGCCCTGCCACTTCTGCTCCTTATTCCTCCTGTCTCGCTCCAGCTAGCCGCGTCGCCCCCTGTCGCCCCTCTCGCTCCTTCTTTATCACTTTGGCCGTAGTCATAATCGTTGCACCCCCAGGACTTTTCCCATTTCTTAATGGATCCAGGCTCGAGCCGACGAGAGGCCAACTCGATAGGAATACAATTAATCCGAGCAATTATTTCGAACGGGACGACCGGAAGCGGGGAACTTGGCACTGCGCGTACGCTTCGCCCTCGTCCTTGCCTTTTTGCCCTTACGTGGCGCTGGCGCGGCACGTATTCGTTCTTTCGACTTTAGGATCGCCAGCCAGCGATAGCGACTAACTTACGAGGGCGAGCTCGAACTGGAGGGCGTGTACCAGCGGTTAGGGACCTTTTTACGCGTCATCGAGCTGCGACGTTCCCCGCCTACCCTCGGCCCGATGCAGAACAATTGGGATTTTACGAGGGAATGAGTCGCAGACGAGTGTCTGGTTAAACTCGAATCCTTCGGAATGAGTATCCTGCTTCTCGATGTCGTCCACTTTTTATTTGCCATTGGCGTTCAACAGGATGATCAAGGCACAGCGTGACGTTTCAAGGTTTTGGCTCCAGTTTGCTTTTTATAGTGCGATGTCTATTTAACACGCGAATTTTAATTTTAATGGAAGACTGAGAATTTTTATATTATGTATTTAGGTAATTTCTATTAAATTCTGTAATATTCTTTAAATCATTACATAACCCAGACCTAACCCAAACCTTCCGAAATGTTAAATAAACAAAATTTAGCGTACAATTGAAACTGCTATCTATACGATACAAAAAACAGCATTTAATTGTTTTTTCATTAATTTTAATAAGGCGACCAAAAATTTTAAGCTGATTTTAGAAGAGTGAAAGTATGTGAGAGAAAACCAGGCATTAAATAAACTGCTATAATTGTAATATTTAAGCTATTAACATAACGAAATATAATTTTTAAGTAATACAATCGACTATTCGGTATTCGCCCAATGCCGAATGCGTGGTTCCGCCTTTACGCGAACAGAGCGCATTGGCGCAAACGTTCCATCGCGCATCTCCCCATTTTCGTGTGCTCGCTGCACCAGAAATATGAGAATTGATATGTAAAACCCAAAAGTGACGAAATTTATTAATGGCGATTGAAAACACTAGCCACTGTTACACGCTCCTCCATCAATATCGCGTCTACAACCCAGAAGAAGCACCTCTTCGATCATTTTCAAAGGCTTCTCCGTGCTATCGCTGTCGAATGTGCGATATCAGTAAAAAGAGAGAACGCGAGAGAGAAAGGGAGATTGCGGTGGCAAGCTATCGTCAAAATCGGTGAGGATGGCGACGCAAGCGTTCGTCCTCGAGCTCGTTGGCCATTGAAATGGACGTCCATGTCCATGAAATCCTTCGTTTACGGGGACATGATAGATGCGTTTGATGCGAACCAGTTTGAACATACACTCGTTGAAAAAAGCGATAACGACATTCCTGTTTTTCACCTACGAAAGCCACTAGCGGAGTTCCACTCGATCAAGCTATCCATTCAATCGACATCTCTACGGCTCACTATAATTTCCCGTTTTCCAATGGGGAGTACATTTCACTGGGAACGCCATGCGTTAAAGAGATCCAGTTTGCTGATTCCCAGAAATTCCGGAATTATCAACCATTTTATATTTCATTCCGTGCATGTGAAATCCCAGGGCACTCTTGCAATTTCTCTGCTTTCTCGAGATAAATAAATCTCACGAAGCAGCGTGTTACGCCATTGAGTTCTTCAGTATTTTCTATTTTTTCAAATTGAATGCACGAATGCTTATGTTTTTTCAAATTGATGCAATGCATTTCATCTTCGTATTATGCTTTATAAAACCATTATTTGTAATATAGAATGCTGTAACAGCAAGATAGAAAGGAGCCTGTTAATAAATTAATAATCTTCTATGGAACAGGTTTCTCAGTAGAGAAGTGGTTGTGAAAAAAATAGTAAGACAGTGGGAAGGATTAGTCCAATATATTCACACGTAATCTCAAAATGGGTGGCCTGTATTATATTTATTTATTTATGTGTAATATAGGTACCTCTTTCCACTAGAGACACTTTTTTGACAAAGCATTACATAATATTAGTATGCACTGTAAAAGAACAGTTTCTCCACCATTAAATGTAGTTTCTACCTGAATAAATGTTGTAATTGTAGATTTTCATAACTAGATATCGTTCTAGCGTCTTGATTAAATATTCCTTTCATATCTTATAAAACAATATTGAAAGAAACATAAATTAAGTAATTTGTCTTCCCCCGTTCTTAAAAAAAAAGGAAATTGTAGTTACATATATTTACAAATAGAAGTATTAATATTACACAATATGAGTTACACAAATCGAAGGTATGTTTAAAACATGAAGAAACTAGTTGAAAAGAAATGGAGCTAAAATTGGAAAAAGTAGCTAAAAGTAGGGATTCCACACTTTCAAACCATATTTTCAATACATCGATTCGATTATTTTTGCCGGAGTTATGACCACGTGGACTTGCCCCTATTTCTCGAGATCCTAGAGGTGCTCCTTTAATTAATGTGAGGAGTGTAGAAACACTACGTCTAACTTTTGTCTTGAAACTTTTTTTCTATCTCTTGCAGATTGGGAGTTAGAAAATAAACTCCGAAAATAGCCGAATTTTCGGGGGTTTCACCCCCTTAGAGTGACTCTGGGCAGCGAGCAAAAATTGCGTTGTAATCAGGAGGAAATCCCCTACATATTCACAATTTTTTCAGGATTTTTTGCATTTTCGGGTTCGGGATCTTCCCTTGTCAGTGATTCAAAACACCGAGACAAGAAAATTTCATCATTAAATTTCAAGCTGAGCATACGTAAACGTTGCAGCAGGTCGCCCCAAACACTCGAGGCCTCTAGCTCTGCTCGCGTAAACCACGACGAATAATTCTTTGCGCCCCTCCTCGATCCTCGTACACCTTTCTTCCCGCGATGCTCACGAAACGTAAACTGCCCTCCGCCCATACCCCCTCGCCGACCGCGCTCATTAGGGAGCACGTCTGCCAGCAAAAACTGCGTATTGGCATCAGACGATACAGTGTCCCTATCCAGGCTGTATTCCGCGATCGATTCTCGCCGCTCGCTAGTCCTCGTGCACCCTGTCGCGTCTGTTGTACTTTACCTTTACATGCCCCTGCCCCGCGCTCTGTCTCAGGGGGTGAAACGGAGGAGCGGGCGGCTCGGCTCGGCTGGAAAGCGGAGGGAGGAAGCAAAGGTCGGTGTAGACGATGAATACGATATTTCATAGAGCGCCCCTCTTTCGGGAAAAGCCTCCGGGGCAAGCTTTCGAAAGCACAAAGACGTCGCGGCGGGTGTCGCGCGCCCCGTCTACACGTGTATTATACGCGACTGCAGCGCCTCCGCGCGGCCTACGGGGACAATCGCGGGGAGCCGGTAGGACGACGATGCGCCGGGCGAAGAGGTGCATCGCGTGGCAGGGAACGCCGAGGACGAGGCCGCATCGGCATTAAATATGCATCAAGACCGCGAGGGTGACGGTGATCAATGCTGGACGATCATCTATCATACATGAGACGTCGGAAATGGAGCGGTCCGCCAGGAGCCGAGGGATCTTTACGCGTGGAAGCGCCGCCCGCATCGCCGGCGAACGCTTTAAACTTTGATCCGCCGCGTTTCGGTGCGTCGCGACCCGCTAGCATGCTCCGCGGCCAACTTAAATGTTCCATCTTGCGATTAATTTTTCAGCCGCGCGGCCTTTGAGACACTTCGTTTTACGACAACCCGCGCGGAGTTTCTGTTAGCCATGCGCGGCTCCTTTTAAGTATTTAGGATCTTGATCGGTCGATGCAGAAACAAGCGACAGCCATCGAAATATGTGCAAGCTTTAGGTTCATTGCTGGCTGTGATTTCCACCAGTTTCAACTGTTCGCAGCTCATAGCTGTGTTAACCGATTTCGATGCAATTTTCAGCTCATATGCAACTTACTTAAATCTACAAAAGGGGTTTTTAAATTTTTGTTACAGGCTCATTGTCAGATAGAAGAGTTGAAAAAGTGACCTTCACTACTTTCTTCGCTATTCCAACCAGTTGCAATGTTTTTCCAAACGACGAATCACGCAGGGTTGCCAGGCGTACTGAATAAATGGCGGTGTGCTGGCCTATATGACGTCGTACTTATCTTCTCATTGGTCGTACGGTGTAGGAGAAGGGGAACACTTATATGTGATTGGTGACGCCGTGACGTCATGCTAACGCTAAGCCAATCCAAGCCAAGTGACGTCATATATGCCGGTACGGCGTATTGGGTCGCCTGGCAACCCTGGAAACACGTCATCTAGGAAAATAATCCTTCTAGTTTTAAAAAAAAAAACTCAAATCCTTTGGACCAATTTTAAAAAACTTATTTCGTTTTAAAGGGTGGTCCAATACTTTTGTTTGGCAATGTACATGTATGAATTCTAAACTCGCATAAAGTCAGCCAACAAAAAATCAGCGAATACAGATAAGAAAGAAGTACACGTACATAAAACATTCGTTTAATTTTATAAATTTTCCTTTATAAGTTAGCCATGGCGATGGGAAGACATATAAGTGATAATGTCCAGCACAAGCGCGTCTCGTTTTCAAGCCCGTTTATATTCGGCACAGAAGCATCGAATGTGACGTGAGGCGAGTGGACATCGTTAAAATCGGGCCGCAAGAACAGCTCTCGAAGTTTGGCATCGTCGTTAGGAGGATGTCCGCGTGTGCGCGTCTCAGAAGGGCCTCTGACCTAGCTGTTTGCCAACATGCCGGTAATTGCTGATACCGCTTTAACGCCTGCACCGTATCCAGGCTACACCAGAATTACCGCCGCGAGTGGAGGCACCGCAGCCTGTTTATACGGAAAACGGAAACTTCACCGTATCCTGGACCACTTACACAAGCCTGGGGACAAGCATCGTACGCGCCAACGTTTCCTCCAACAAACGGATGCGACCGTGCTCGAACGGGATATATGCCGGAGAGCTCTGGCTTGTGCCAAACCCAACAGCTGATTAACATATTATCGGTTTGGGAGACGCATATTCGGCTTACGTGAGGCTGAAGTTTTGTGTCGCGCGCGGGTCCTGCTAGCTGATGGTGAGCACGCGGGGCACTGGCTTGTGAGTGACGGAAGATCGGATGCGAATAGATACATCCGAATCATTCGACTATGACCGCTGTAACTCAAATGCGCGGGGAACGGTGGCCGGGGTTCGCATGGTTGGATATGTATTCCACGAGTATGGTCTGGGCGAGAGCCTGTGGCGTGGGCTACCGTAGTAGAGTAACACTTAAGGTCTGTTAGACATAACTAGTGAGAAGTGTGGAAATGTGACCTGGTGCAGTTGGAGTTTGGAACGTGGGTACTTAAAAGATATTCTTCGGGTGCATTGTCCAGTTTTTAGAGATCGGAAACGTTGTTGGGCATGAGACCTACAGTACACTGACTGTTTGAACTGCATAGAATTGTTTTTAGTCTCTTGTAGTCATTAGCGACTACTGTATTACACTATTTACATTGTATTAGTTTTATTGTACAGTACTGTGTTATATTTATATACTATATTAATATATAAAGCAGAAAGTGTTTGTATATTTATCTGTCGCCTAAAAACTTTCGAATGGTAAACTCTGGGGTCACGAAATGTGTTCCAGCTCATTATGCCCAGCTAATCCAGATGAATGTGAATATGTTTACAAAAATATTTTTTTTTATTAAATTAGAATCTAAATTTATGGGTGAAGCCGAGTAGTAAGTCTGTAGATTCTTTTACGACTCAACACGTCCAAAATATGTATTATGTATGTGTTTCTGAGATCCTCTATTAAGTACAAATTGTGCTACGCGTGCAATACGAAGCTATTAACGCTACGACTTTTTCATAAAAATATTCTACTTCACTATCAACTTTAATCTATCAAATGATGGGTATAAAGCAGTAAGTACCTATAAGACTCGCGTCTCCTCCTCAGACATCTTCTCCAACTATAAACACTAAACCATATCTCTAACTTATCTTACACCATTTTGATAAAATTTATAACCACCCGTAATCGTGTATTTACTATTTAATGGCACGGGCCTACAAAGTGGAGGGTAATGACATTTTTTTTAAAAATGTATGCTTCTTTTATAGGAATTTGGACCTCTGAGTGCAAACATAACCTCAGATTTGCTCCATCGGGTGCAGTTTTCTCACAACTTGCTCTGGCAAATTGAAATTAGTAGTAACAAATGAAAAGTGGTAATATGAAAGTTTTTTCGTATGTTTTCGCATTCAGCAATCGAAAGTATACAATTAAAACAGCTAAAATATTGAACCAAGTTTTTTCATCGCAGGCCTGCAATAATAATCCACTGTAAGCCAATGCTTTTCTAATTCAAGAAACTTTTCACCAAACTTTCTTCGCAGTGAAACAACCTCATAGGGATATGAATAGCGAAGGCGCTGTTCCAGTAACAATGTAACCTATATTTCACGCGCATTGCTCGGCCTATCTCGGTTCAAAGATTGAAAATAACAAGTGATGCACACTCCCTAGCCATGGTATAGAATATAATGTACGAGAATCGGACCTTCACGCTCGACACACTTCATGTATTTCGAATCCCGGCGCAGACGGGATTTCTGTGAAGCAGTTTGAATCGCCAGTGGTGCGGTAGTCCTGTTATCGTCACACATCCTGTCCCCGATTGTACGCCAGCTACGATCATCGTCGGAATCGAGGTACACGGATGAATGGCTGAATAGCGGCGTATCTTACTCCTGCAAAAGTACTCGCCAAGAGACAAACGTGCAGCGCGGCCACAGATGTATGCATATGGAAACAGATAACAATAGGTGAAACGCGAAAGTCCCATCGGCAGGGTTTAGGTAAAAAAGGACCACGATGCACCGTATCCTATCGCGTGAGAGTATTTGAGGCCTATACGCGCGTTGCGCGGACCTCTCTGAATTCAAATGCTATTATCCCAAAAGTGGTTGGAAGCACGAAAATATTATATATACAGAAATTGTAGAAAATTTAATGCTGCTTTAATATTACTTGAACAAAATTTTGATAAGGCTTACCATTTTTGAGAAATTCTTCTGACACTACAGAAACATTCATGAATTCCAAACTTTAAGGTCTGGTCGGCACCCTTTCCTGTTGTCTGATTGTAATAAATTTTTCCAGGGATTATTTTATTTTGAAATGGAACCATTCTAGGGGGTGAGAGCAAAGAAATACGAACAAAAATTTGAGACGTATAAAAAAGGATTAAACTAGGATATTTATTTATTCATTTTTCGTTTATAAACGGAAAGGATTCCCTTTAGTGTACAGGAGTAAGAAGGTATATATAAAAAGAATAAGAATATTAAGATAGATGGCACTGGGTACATGAAATAAGAACGACAAAACGCGAGAATGAAAAATGCTTCTAAGCTAAAATGGGTCAAAGCTAAAGTATATCGCATTATACTATTTGGAATTCTCAGATGACGTTTAAGTGTCACCCGATACTAGTACGTACTTGGTACAACAATGCGTCTGATCCAATTATACTTCTACATTTCTGCGGCACTACTACCGTCGGACAATTTAAATAGCGAAGCTAGGTTGCAGAACACGTTTATACCTCGCTAGCATTTCCACCAGTGAATGTACAGTACTCTGAAAAGCACTTCAATCCTCGTTTAAAGGTCTATTCCTTTGAATTTCGATACCAGCCACCCTGACAATATATTATCCCAATCCAGGGATTCTTTCGCGTCCTCTCTCACTTCAAACAGTGTCAGTGAAATGAGGTCTCTCGATCAACAGGGCGAAGAGGCGTCCATGATAAAGGATAGTCGGAAAGAAAGCGGATAACGAATAAATCTAGACGGGAGAAGGGAAATTGAACGACGGGGGACCCTTCTGAATCATCAGCGGCGTTGCTTCTAATTTGCAGCCCTCGGCCCGTAAACAGGGGTGGCTAAATAAACATTGACTGAACCGACAGATTCGAAAGAGAAGGCGGAAGAACGGACAGAGATAGAGGAAACGCAATCATCGTGACTGGATGTGGTCCGAAGTGGGAAACCATTTCTGGAATGCTGTTTAAGCCCTTGCAAAGTCCTCGAAGCTGATTATTTAGTGAATAATCACGTTCATGTACAACGACCTGTATAATCGAAATAGTTGTAACAATAATATGTACCACTCTTCAGGATAGTATATTAAAATTGGATACTGCTAAAACTAGTGCCATTTACGTCGTGCTTAGGCTTATTTTCGCTAGGAAGACTTCAACAATCCATTGGCACTATTTGCAAAAAGGTAGGTTAAAATGATGAAGATTTAAACTTTCGTCATCGGGCGATACTGAATACACCGTCGAATAAAGTTAAAGTTACAGTTACAGTTACAGTTAAAGTTAAAGTTAAAGTTAAAAAATTTATTCGACGCTGAAGTTGAAACTCTCGACGAATAAAAAAATTAACTTTATTCGTCGAATAAATTCTCGTGTAATTCTCAGTAATTAATTCCTTCGTGAGCAAGTCGGCGTCAAAGCACCGTAATCGAGACACGTACCCTAGTAAAGTGTATACCTACGTCGTCCATATTTGTTACGCCACACTACCGCCACCATGCCCGCGGTGGTAGTTTTCTTTACCAATTATAAAGTGAAAAAAGTCAAATTCCACATTTCTCATCGGATCTTCGCGAAACTGACACCAATCGACTCCTTATGTTCCCCCGACGAAAATGATACCAAACCCGACATAATTCGGGCTATAATTAACGAAATTCCATACATGTAGAATTAATTTGCAGAGTTTAAAGCTAACTTCGTTAAAAGCAGTCAACACGTGTTATCCAATAACGCAAGAGCACTTCAGAAATAAACAGTAACCTGACTATTTAGAACCTGGAATACGTTCTGAACGCCTCTTTTCCCAGGATCAACGGCTATCAACCGAAGTGCACTTCGCGTTTTGAAGTTACTACTCGTATGCACGATGCGAATCTCCACCAATTTATATCGAGCAGGTGCGCTTGCCGCGCGCGCAACGTCATTCCTCTGCAGTGAAATTCAGTTGGGGGTTTAATCAAGATGCATTTTATACGAAGGTATCTTAACTTCAGAGGTTCGGATTTTTACCTTTACTTCACCCGCCGCTTGGATCTCTACGCTTTACCCGGTATCGCGCCAATGATCTGAAGCGAGCGCTGTTTTAAAAATATTTAAACAGGCATTCGCGTGCGTACTCATATGAAACAGCGTGTTTATCGCTGGGTACTTTTGGGTGTAACGTTCGTTCCTTCGTTTTCGTTTATACCACGTGCGATTGTGAAAGACCGCCTGGCGTAAAATGGCTGGATGTAATGGCGGCGGAGAGTATTGCAAGTGACAGGAAACAAGACTTTAATTGTTGTCAGATTGTCTCGTAGCGCTATGTTTACAACGAATATTAAACTTATCCGGGAGTAAATTAACTTGCGACTTCGAAGACTGAATTGCGCCGCAGTGAGCTCACTATAGGTATAGTCATAATTGTGGCGGGCCCTGAGCGCGAGGTCGAGTCGAAAGCAGTATCTAAATACATACATACAGTAAATCCCCGTTATGAGCCCGTTTTTACCTCTCGTTGACAGCCTGGCGATTATCCCCACCATTTCTGAGAAGCCTGCGGACGAGAGTGAGAGAACCCGACAACGAGCGAGAGGAAACGAAAGAGTCGACACAGCCACTGGCCGCGCGGAATCATGTCCGCAACCCGCTATGAGCTCGCCGCCAGTCCCGTTCGTCGGGCTCATAACGGGTATTACTGTACCGTGTTCTTACATGAAGCTGTATGTACAATAGGCGACTTTAACCCCTTAGCCCCTAGCGTGACGTATACGCATAAAAAAACTCGAAACGTAGTAAATAATTTTGGGAGACTATCCCGGAAACTTTCTTTCTTTGGAGGTCTGGGCGCTAAAGGGTTAAAGAAACTCTATACACTATCTGTAGATCTGAACTAGAGATCATCCTAATTTATGGATGACCCCTTGGTGATGTTAGGTATACAAAAATGTCCATTTTTACCTACACCTGCTTGTACAGTGATTCCAAACCTTTTTTGAGTCGCGATCCCTTTTTATAATATTCAAGTAACCTGCTACTCCCTCTTCCATATAAAGTAAGGTAAATTTAATAGGCTAAAGAAACACATTAAAAATAGGTATTTCAGAATATAATTCTAACTTAATAACATTTTAGAAAAAAAACCAACAAACCATGGGGACCCACCGGAAAACACTTCACGAAGCACAGGTTGAGAATCACTGTGCTCGTATTTTACCAGAATAGTGGGAAACGGCCAGGGAAAATAGTTTGATTAAAAAAAAAACTGTAATACCTATATTTTCACTTTCACTAAACACTTTGGTTCAATAAAGCGAAACGAACTAATATATCAACCTATCTAATTACCAAAGCCCCTTCCCTGCATCATTTTTCTCTCCGCCAGGTCCACGAAGCTGAGTCGTCACGCCTATTTTTTCACACGTTTTAATTGAACAGATAGATAACCGGAATCCGCCATACACGAAAGTCCTTATCATCCCAGACGTCGTTACATTAGCATCTATAGCGGCCAGCAGCGGTGGCGCGGGTATCACGGCTTCATTCGGGACACAAAACACGCCCGTCGACTTGGGCCGGCTCGAAACTGAAATTATTCAATTAGCTTAAAATCCCCGTCGCCAGTGGCCTCATTAAGACTGGGCTAAGAGGATTTCCAGACGAAACGGGCCAGCCAGGAACAGTTTAGGCAGGAAAGTGGGTTGCACGGTCGCGAAGGGTGATCCAGGGCTTCCTGTATCCTGGCCAGAGGTTAAGATCCAGCCACCAGAGGAAACCAACGATTTTGTTCGCCGCACAGGTTTGCCTTTCTCTGTCTCTGGCTGCCCGCCCTCTCACCCTCCCCTCCCTTTCGTTATACTGTCTGCGGTAACTGGCTTCCGTAGTTCCGGGATTCCTTATGTAAATGGTTATCACAATAGCTGCGAAACGGGAAGAAGGGGGCGCGGATGAAAAGAGGATGGGAGACAGAAACGGGTGGACAGATAAGAACTCGCCGAGCTTTTCCAAGTCGCCCGCCTACGGTGAGGACTTACGGAGTCGCGGCTATCGCCAGCTCCGTGTAAAGGGTGCAGTTAGAGTTTATTGGTTACGACAGTCGTAGGGAAGCGGGGACACGATCCGCAGAAAAGATTCTCTCGCGCGATCCCCTTATACTAGCGCAAAAAAGGGATCGTGTTGAAATATTCTGAAGTTAGTGGAACGCCGCGTAAGATACGCGGGGATCCAAATATTCTACATATGTAGTACTCAAAGGAGGAAAGACACCCACGCTTTGCCGTTTGCATATTATTTCAGCTGAGCGCATACATGAATACATACGTTGTAACTGCCTTCACGGGGTATCCCCTTTTCGGGGGTAAAAAAGTAATTTTCTTTTAATAAATTTTCCGCAAACTTAATACTTCGAGCATGTATTTCCGAAACTCCGTTACGGTAGCCGGCGAAATATTCGCAGAGAGCTGAAGCTGAAGACTCGTTTAGGAAAGAATTATGACATAGCTATGTGTAGTGTTATGTTCGTTATAAACACGAACTGGGAGTGCTCTCTGATTCAATCTCGGGTTCGATTAATTACGAAGTTCGTGGTGGCGACCCCAGAAACACGTTAAGTGCAATTCGTTCAGCTATTCTTTAGCTATCACAATGGGGAAACTCGGGTGCGTAATAAACTCGGAAAGATAAAGGTAGTGAAACTGTGCGGACAAATACTGCGAAAGCAGAAGAACGAAAGGTACTAAAAGTAGGCAACCGGTCTTGCAAAGTCTACGTAAAGGTTATCGAAATCAACAGCACGAGTTAAGCTAGAAACTTTATTGCTCGATTATGAACAGAGCGAGAGTATAGGAACTGGCAGAAGATTACGCTACATAAATAGGAGGCATGAACTAGTAATTTGGTATTTAAATGGCAAATAGGTACTGATAGACTTGAAACTTTAATTTACGTAAGTTTGTTCGAAACATTTTTTAATTCTACAAATGGTTTAGGATCAACTAGACCTAGAATCACGATTTTGGTTGGCAACATTTGGTGCAGAGTTAGGAGCGATGGGGCCGCAGTGATGGAGCGTCGCCGGGAAATAGATTGTCGACGCTGGTTGTCCGTGGTTAGCTTCGAGTTGGGGCCACTCGGCTTGCTTGGCGCTGGCGTCAGTTCGCGTAAACCTTACCACCGCTTCTGCAGGTGTTTCCCTCTACACAGGGGGCTACCACTCTCATTTATGATTTTTGGAACAGTGTTTCAACTGCCACCTAGGCAACGCCAATTTTTTCGAACTAAAATTCAATATGGCCGTGATCACGTGTTCATGATTCATCTGTAAAGGCTGGAACAGACACATCAATCCTATCAACGATCCAATCGAAAAATAAGTTTTATGAAATCAGTTTGACAGTAACAGTTTACATTCAACTATATACATACCTGTTATAGTCAAACTGATTTTATAAACCTTATTTTTCGATAGGATTGTTTGGGTTTCGTACGGCACTAGCTCGCATCAATGAACAATTCACAAATGCCATGCAATGCATATCAGTGGCGTACACAGTATAGGCTGCAACAGACGTCCAGTAATTTATTCGAGTAGCGAGTAATTTAGTATTTTACCATTGTTTTATTAAACTAAACTAAATTTTAGTGTTCATACACGGTAAATTACTAAATTACTTGCTACTCGACTAAAACACTGGACGTGTCTGAAGTTCTGAACCATCATGAACACGTGATCACGGCCATATTGAATTTTAGTTCGAAACAATTGGCGTTGCCTAGGTGGCAGTTGAAACACTGTTCCAAAATCGTAAATGAGAGTGGTAGCCCCCTGCCCCTACATCACTGCGGCCCCATCGCTCCTAACTTTGATTTGGTGGAATGTTTCACATCTTTAAACCGTTCATTAAGGAAAATAGAAAAAGGAAAAATAAGTAAATAATCTTTAGTGCACACTTCCACACAAAAAAAATACAACATGTTAAAAACGGATTTTATTTGCAATGACTGTGGGCAAAGTGCTAGATTTAATGACCTGAAAGTGCGGCGTCGGAGTGAACTTTCGCGGGGCCAAAAAACGCATTTATATTGTACTTCTAAATTTTATAATAATAAATATCTATGCATAGGGCCCTCGCAAAATTTGCAATGAGCTTCTCGCGAACCTCACGGCCCCTTAAATCGCAGGGCCTTTTAAAGTGCGAGGCCCTGCGAAAGTGCGCTGCTATTGGGTACACCTAATATTAGATATTATTAATTATTATTAATTATTATTATATACAAATTTATATTAGTTCCCACAGAAAAAAGTAAAATTGTTCCAATCAAAATCGTTCAACTCGAAAATAGCGATGCATATGAATCATAAAGGTGTCATAAATCCAATTAGGTGTAGGTGTTACCATCCTCGCAGTAATTTCGTTCCTAATCAAACAGTTTTCATGACTTTGACACAGGGAGTGCCTCCTTAATTCGGGGAGCGTTAACATTCCCTCGTCGAGATTAATTTCAGGGAGGGGCGCAAAGGGCGGCGAGCTCGATGAATAATTTCGCGGCTTTAGCGCGAGTACATTTTCCACAAACATTGTTTTGACAACAGAATACAATTTCGATGGACGTATTCAGATGAGTGGAGCGCGCGTATCGTAAACAAATTACCGACGTGGCCGCGATTAAACACAGTGCGTCATCGTGGTTACGGTCCATAACATGCTCCACCGCGGCTCCCGTCCAACAAGTATATTTTCTCCAAATTTCCCTACGCAATTTCGCGGGAATGTAATTTCGCGCGCCCCCATAAAGCTTCGACGTTCAGCGAGATTATCGGTCACCTGGCAGAGGAAACTATTTGCATTTCACTTGGACGAGTAACCGCCTCAATTAAGATTATTTACACGTTTTCTGCATTCCAAAGCTCCCGCTACCTCGCCGAAAATTGAGAAACTTCGACTGAGGCACTGTTGCCCGTGCCGTGTTACTGTGGGCCGCAGTTGGGCGCAATTTGATTCCGGTGACGAGTAAAAGGAATGCATTAACGAATAAGCTTTTATTCGACGCAAATGGAATAATCCTGATGGAATGAGAATTTATTTTAATAATTACACAGGGCCGCGAAATGTGGGATCGTAAAACCCTTGTTAAAAATGTACGCTGATTTTATAGGAATTTGGATTTCTGAGTGGAAAAATAACCTCAAATTTGCTTCATCATATAAAATATCAACATTATAAAATATCGTTAAAACTTACGAAAAATTTCTTGCCATTATTATTACGAATTATACACTTCGAAGTGCCCCAATCACGTTTCCAGCGATGACCAGTAATCGAATTCCTTAATCACAAATTCCAACTGCGTCTAGCTTAATGAATTACTTGCCAAAGAGATAGGAATTCGCTGCATCTCTGAATTTCCCTGCAAATGCATGAGGTGTCGACCACGCGGATGCATACACCCATATCTGGGAGGAGCAGGGGGGGAGGTATAAACTCAAACGTATTCCATTTCGTGGCATGCATAAAAATTCATAAAGAGCGCGACTCTACATTATTCAGCGTGACTTCCAAGGGTTGGGATAGAAAAGAACGAGGAATCGTTATAATTTTGGTCCTCCTGACATTTGTATGCCAGTGGAATACCATCTGTGTATATCGTTACCTAATACGTGACTCGTCTGGTTTCCCTTTTCCCGTGTCTCGCCCTTTTGACCAGACGTTATCACTCGCGTCGTTGCATACCGAGTTCACAAATATAGGCCTAAGAACCATTCCAGTACTTTCACGAACGGAATATTTGCTTCCGTTCCTTTTACGGATAAAAAAGCTAGGAATATAATGCAGGGAATCCTGATAAGAATCGGATAGACCGATCGTGCATTAATAATACAGTATATCATATATCGGTGATTTCTGCTTGCAATGCAGGTGCAAGGAACCGAATAGATGAAAGAAATGTTGTTACAAAAATTATTTGGTGTGAAGAGGGACATAATCTGGTACCTATAAGTAGATTTTTTGCAGGTCGAGCATTGGGGAAGATTTTGAGGTTAAGTTAATTTTTATAAATGACGCGCTATATTTTTTTATTCACAGTATGATAACGTTTGTTGAGACGAATTGAACGACAAATCGTTTTATGAAAGGGCGTACAATCGCGAGGCCCCGAGGCGTCAGGTTAACGCACGATACACGCTTTCGGCCAGCAACTCTACTTGACCGCGCTACTAATAATCGCCGAAAGAGCGCGACACGTGTTAACCTGACTCCGCAGTTCTGCACGATTTTACAAGCCTCCATAAAACGAAATGACTTAAACAGTGTCGCACCTCGTTGAATACGTTCCGACAAACGCTATCATATTATGAATAAATAATATATAGCCTTCCATTGAAAAATATTAACTTGAGCTTGAAATCTCCCACGCTGCTTCATCTGAAAGAAAACTACTAGATGGTCTAGACTGGTCTTCATTTTCGTACGAATTAAATGTTTATTTCTATAATAATTATTAAGTCTATACTTCCATTCATTTGTTTACGTCATATTTACATATCATTCATGAACATTATCAGCGTGATATATTATGGAATAAAAAACTCTACTTTACGAACACTTAGTGCCAGGGTTGCCACCTTACCACCATATAAATCCCGGAGTGCCACACATTCCAACTTGGAGAATCGAATACAAACTCGGAGATAGAAAAAGCAAAAAACAAAAGTTTTGTTCTCGAATATCCGAAAAGTAAATGTGAAATTCTTTTAAGCTCAAACAATTCAGAATTTAAAAGTATCTGCTTTTCAATTAATAACTTTCATTGTATATAAAATTGATACCATTGTATAATACCCCAATTTCTTATTACCTAATTTTGTTTCTCCAACCCGGAGGTGTTTCCAGTAAAACCGGAGCCCGGAGATTTGCTTCAGAACCCGAAGTCTCCGGGCAAAAACCGGAGAGGTGGTAACCCTGCCTAGAGCCTGTTGAACATAACCTAAATTACCAGCGCATCGATCTACATAATAAATCGACGCGAGCGAGAAAAGTAAGTAATCGCTTGGTATCGCGCAGAGAGGAACGATCGAACGATTACTGTTACGAGCGATAGCGGCTAAGGCGCGCTAGTCACGTCCTCTTGTCAAATCTCGTCGTAGAAGCGGGGGCAGCGAAGGGTGTAGGGGGTCGGGCGAAAACTGCGAACGAGGAGAAAATCCGAATAAGAAGGACGAGGGAGCAGGAATCGCGTGGAAGGCATCGCCGCCATTTGGAATTCCAGACGAGGGTGACCGAGCGAGTGAGTGACCGTGTCGGAATTACATCTTGACGGCATCGTTTGTCAGAAGATTATTAGGTTTACGAGTGGCCGCCTTCGTACGTCCATCGAGATAACGATGTGGGTCCAGGCAGCGGGCACAGAAGGGGCACAGAGGGCGAGAAAAAGGCACCGGGGAAGGAAAGGAAGCGGAAGAAAGAGAAGGAGGAACGGAGGAACGGACAGCTGGCTGGTCGAGCGGATAAGCTATTGAGGGATTTCCCTTTTGCCTTCCTCGCTCTCTGCCGTTGACGTCCATTCGATGCTTCCTGGCCACTAAAGCTTCTAGCATTTCGATGTTTTCCACGTTACGTCTTTCTTATCCGATATCTCGTTCTGCATCGTTGCTCCGCGGCGTTTCTCTCTGCGGGCTTTTACCAGCGACGTCGCGGCCCCAACTTTTTGATAGCAATTAGTCTTTTGACAAGATCTCTGTACAAAGCGGAGAGATGAAAGGTTTCTTTATGGAGAGGTGGACGTATTATAAATTTCATTAAGGCCGCTTGTAAAAATGAATTGCTTGCCTTTGGTGTTGCGTTAGCACTCTCTTAGGGTGTGCTGGTTATGCACAGTTCAAGTTACATTTAGCACGGGAACGTCCGTAACGTCGCGTGCGGTGTCGTTGTTACGTTTTATGAATTAGTAGGTCTTGATTACATTAAAATTTTTAATTCTACCGCTCCTGTAGGTGGTAATATGCGGCTATATCTCGAATCTCGTGGAAATGGAAATAATTATGATAGTGTACCTTTTTATAATTAAATATAATTGTTATTATACACTAATTGTTATTGAAGCTGAGGTACACCTGACTATTTGATTGAATATTTGACTGTACACTCTATTATTATGCACTAACTAAATGCAAACTTTCAAGCAATTCGGAAACTCAACATCTGTGCGCTCAGGCACATTTCATTCAAAATTTAAAATTGACGCAACCCAAGCTTGTTAAGCGAATGAAGTGCAAACAAACTATCCCATGAAAGGGGATATAAAAGTTATACTACTATTTGTCATTCGCGTTCGCCCCGTAGTCGGGCAACCCTTCGCGTCAACTTCTCGGTTGCGCATCACAGTTTTCTCGTGCGGCTCCACCGTCAGAATGTTTCATCAGTTTGCGTTTAGCAAAGAAAAAGGACGACAGCCGTTGTCACCGCGAGATCTGCGATTTCAGCCCCCCCGACTGGGAGCAGTCTACCCCGGCCATTCCGCCCTCTTCCTTCTCGTGAATTTTCTGAAAGCCGCGCTGTTATTCCGCGGTTATAATTCATGGCATTTGGGCCGCGAGCCGACCAAGGGACGGACGTCCGTGTGAAACACGGCTTCCGGTCCCCGCTGGCGCGGCCAGAAGCGGAAATAGGAAAGGACGGACGTAGGAAGTCGAATACGACGTGGAAGGAACGAGCCTGTGCAATCTTGCGAACTGTATAATTTACCCGAAGGAATGCGAAATTTCCTGGTGGCGCTTTTTCCTGCGTAATTAGCTGAAACTCCCTGTTACGCCACGTGGCTGACCTTCCGTATCTCAAGATAGAATCACCCCTCCCGTTAGGGGCCCGCGGCTAGCGTTGAGCTTTGGCTTCCAGTTTTGATGTGTGCAGTTGAATAGCAGGTGGAACGATGTCACGCGCATTAATAAGGAATTCTTAATGCTGCAAGTGTTGTCGGGTGTGTTTAAGTTAAATTCAATTTGGATGGTAGACAAGCTGGGTTATGGGGGTTCTAATGCTAACAGCATAAGTGTCGTAGGAAATTAATTTTTTACCGATATTTCTGGAAGCCTAAAAATGGTGCTGATAGTGTCATTTGAAATTTTCTCTGCAAATTTCACTGTTCATTTCATCTAGGTCCCCCTGAATGTGGTGTTCGTCCTATTTCATAGTGTCACGATTACGAGAAATATTGCAGAAGAGCATCTTTTATGTGCTAAATCTCGGTAAGTCTATCTTGAGGGGTATTTGCGGGTTTGACACCTAAAAACGATACACTTTTTAGGATTTTTTCTCTAAATAACCGATGTCTGAACAATATGTCTTGATGAATTCTTCGTGATTTCAGCGTTGCTTCTTGACTTTCGATTGTCAGGCAGGCTTTACGCTAACTGCAGCGTCCCCCTGTCCTACTGAACGCCACTGAACCGTATAACGAACACCGTCCCGTTTCATTCGACAGATCGCACATCGGGGGTGGTAACTATAGAGGGTGAAGCAAAGATCAGCGCATGAAGGGATAATGAGGGAAGTGTGGGAGATAAAAAGATTCGATCGGTGGAAGAAGGGCGCCCGTCCGTTACGGCGAGGAATTTCTCCTTCTGTTTGCTGCTGTTCGCTTTTCCCATGCCATGATAAGGCAGTGCAATAAATATTCCGTTCCACGGACCTCTTCCCTCGATCTTGCATGCAAGATACACGGCGAGTTTCTACCTGCAGCGCCGAGGAATGGAGCTATAACTATGCTGCAAAGCACAGATGACCTGGATTGATTTGGTATCGCAGTATACTTTACTGGGTGTTTCTAGGCTGCATGAACTGGAGGAAGAGATTGCACCGTCTGAAGGTATGTTTAATTAAATGGGGAACTAATAAAATCGTTTGGCGTGAAAGCCATTCATTTCTAAGAAAATTACCAGCCATTAAAGTTCATTTTACTTGCAGCTGAAATTAAAGAGTAATTTAATCCCTGGGGTTTATATTGGCCACGTGCGTTTCAATATTACTCGTAACTTATTTTGCGTTCTTGAATTCTGAACTGCTTTGTCAGCTTGTTAATTGTTGTTACAACATATAACATGTGTAAATATAACTACGTACTATTTAATAAATCAATATATTACAGTAACCATCCATTGCAGTAGACGCTGCTTTGGAATGCCATCATATAAGAGAACATTGCTAAATTGACTTTACTTATTTGATTTCTAAGTAGCCCTGTGGAAACATTTTACACTTCATCCATGCAGCTTTAGGTGGTAAAAGCAGTCCAACGTTTTTATTACGTGGTCATTTAGTTATTTAGTTATTATAGTAGATCATGTGCCATTTTTGCTCTCAGTGCCTCAAATCGCAATGGTGATTCTTCTACCACCACAAAATTCCTATTTCTTTTAAATTTCAACTCTGAAGAAACCTATCTATAAGCACAGAACCGAGAAGAAAATGCACATAGTATTTCCTTCCCACACTTCATCATATCACACCTTTCACCTTCGTCGAATGCCAAATCATTGTACACCGACACTCATCCCTTTCAAATTGCAGATGCAGAATCACTCGCTCCTCCAGGAATATCAGTTCTAGGAATCACCGACTACAGACTTTCCCCTCGCGTCCTAACGAGTGCCACGTACGCAGGTCGAAATATTGCAACCGTCTTCTCGAAACGTTCCGCATAAAACGCACAAAACCATTAGCAGATTACAAAGTGGAAAGTAAAACAGTATCTGGTGTTACGAGCGGCCGCAATCCCATTACCCTGAACTGGCTGGACACGAAATGAGAATGCATGACTACGCAGCAGACACACGGGGCAGTATCGGTTGAAGCGGAGGGCGCGAACAAATTTTCATCGCATAATGACACAATTAAAGTTTCATACGGCGGCGTGCATACCATATCACACGGACACCGTGGAACAGAGGGCCGGCCCGGCTAGGCGGCGGAGGTTAAGTGCAAACTCAGCACACGCGGACCCGCGCAAAGGGGGCGCACCGTGGCCATTAAAGCGGAGAGGGCAGGCTCGTCGAAAATTAACTATAAACTCAATTAATCCCGGCAAAGGACGTCACACTCTTGTGCATTAACGTCGACGGTATTAAAAAAGCCACACTTTTAAATCACAGTTAGCCCCCGCGCGAGAATGGGAGCGGCGCTTTAAGCTGGCGGGCAACATTTGCTCTTCAAGGAAATCTCTTTAGATGGCCGTAATAGAGAAAAATTGTCGTCTCCTTTGTGCTCTTTCGACGAGCATTTCTCTCTCCTTTGCTGGCCGATGAGGCGACGGACGCGCGTCCCCCTCATTGTGAACGGGAGTGGAAAAAATTGGCAGACTTTTAACGCCCTTGCCACGGTTAAAAGCACGTGTAGATAGCGATGCGCGTGCCGTCTCGCGAGAGGCCATTAAACGCGTTAGCGTCCCGTTATACTGTGTCATTGCGGTGTTTGATGGAAATTGCGTGCAATCGGTACGGTGGGAATTGAAGAGAAATGTGGCTAAATGGAAAGTATTTGAGAGGCAACTCTTCCGTGAGGAATGTCACCAACCCACGCTACCATTGAAGTTAGGATGATTGTTTGCGTGAAAGGAAGTGGAAAATATGAAATGTATTTTCCTAACATAAAATTTCAGTTTCAAAAAAAGATGACATTAGAAACTTGTGCTTTACATCACATTAGGAGAAAATAAGTTAATATTTGCTGACAGTGACTAATTAATGACAAGCTTAAGCAATTTAATCGGCCCCAATATTGTTCTTAACGGAAACAGATTTTCTGTTAAGGCCAGCGTGACTCAATACGGCCTGCAAGTGGTTTCAGTGTGGTATTTTAAATAATATTATATATGATATAACTATCATATATAGTATTAAAAAATATATAATAATACAAATCTTTCGAAAATATATTTCCTTTATTTTTATAATAAAGACATTTTTAAAATATTCCAAATTACTCGAAATTACTCCAAAATATTCATATGGTTGCAGAAATAATAAATACACATACAAATATATAATTATAAAAACTCATAAATGAAGGAATTAATCAATAATTCTCAGGTAGGCGATATAATGTCCAGTTTTTCAAGATCCCCATTTTGGCTTGTCGTGATTTTTCCAATCGCAATCGCAAATCTTTAATTTCCAATAATTCCATTGAACAAGTTCTTTTCCATCTGCGATTAATTACCTAAAAAAATATCAGTTACACTTCAATTAAGAACGATTTGAATTTGGGTAGGCAGAATCAGGTACACTTACCCTATTTCAGACATATTCCTCAGCAGACGACCTCCGGGTTTACCCACCTCCATCTTTCTACCCGGGAACGATAAGCGAACTAGATTTTTCGTGTTCAAGAACGGAAAAGAAGTGAACACGCAAGATCCGATACGGTGCAGAGATAGTCGCGCGCGAATGAATAATTTAACGGATATTGAAAAGTTCCGGGCGCTACACACGTGGGTGGATGGGCAACCACCACGCCGTCGAAATATTTGCGTTCCACGTATTTTATTCGAAAGTTCCCCGGCGCTCTCTTTACATTCCGCTACATTTTTAACTGGTATCGCTTTGCAGATACGACGGCGATCCTGCGGCTGCAATTCAGTCCGCGAATAACAAACCGCAGCCGCGTTTCGTCGACACGAGTTATCGCGGGAGCAATATTTAAACGATAAGAGACGAGGGGAACGACGGCGCGCAATAATGATCAGGAAATACGACATCCATACTCGCGCTAAACGTGTACATGCGCTTCGGGCTAAGGCTCAGGCGCGATGCTCCTTGATATCTGGAACTACTGATCATCTTACGAGGAAATCAACGCTCAGGGGTCGTTATATTCAGTTGCCGAAACTATCGTTAAGTTGTGTCGGAGGTGACGTTGGGGGTTTGCTGGCCTGAATTGAAACAATGGCGCGCTAAGGTAATTCGTGATGAGTAGAGCGACTTTCTGTTCTGTTCTCGTAACGGGTTTGGTGTATTAACTGGTGTGTTGTTTGAATATTTTGCGAGTACAGGGGTTTGTTAGTGAATTGTATACATAATTTGGAATAAAATGTATCATTTTTAAATGGAACCGATGGTCTAGATTGTTTTGATGAAGTTTGGAAAATGAAGGTGTTATATTTTGGAACTTGATGAAAATTGAGTGACAGGTGGGTAAATTAATTTTCCCCTAAATTAGATGTTTGATAAAACTTGGCACTGCCAAAATGGAGTAGTTTTACATGTATTCTTTGGATATTTGAATACAAAATGACACAGTCTGATTTTTGAAAAGTATTGTTATTCAGACTTGTTAAGAACAGTTTTTCTGCTTAAATCGCAGTGGCTATATAATTAAAGTTTGCAAAATCATAATCGAAAGCGTGTATTGAGTTATCCACGAACGTTTGACTTTTGGAGGACCAGGCTACATCAATATAAGATAACAATTACTCCCCTTGCTAGAGCTCGCGTTAACGAGCAGCACGTCGCAACAAAACAATTGCGCCAAACACAGAGCAAGCCAAATTTCTATTAGTCGATCGATCCAACTCGCATTCGATATATCACGCCACTCAATGTCAGCTGTTTTCATCGCAATGTTCGCACGGAGGCAGCAATTAACCGAAAATAAAATATTCAAACTGGAGATCCAAAAGCGCTCGTTTCTGTGTTCCATCACTGTCGATCCAGAGAACTCAATTGTACAACACGGCTTTCTCCAGATTTTTCACCTGGGTGTGAAATAGGAATAGAGTGAGACCGATGAATGAAGAGTGAAGGGTGAAGACTGAAGAGTGAAGGGTAAAGAGTGAAGAGCGAAGAGTGAAAACTGATGAGTGAAGAGTAAAGAGTGAAAACTGAAGAGTGAAGAGTGAAGAATGAAGAGAAGAGTGAAGAATGAAGAGAAGAGTGAAGAATGAAGAGTGAAGAGAAGAGTGAAGAATGAAGAGTGAAGAGAAGAGTGAAGAGAAGAGTGAAGAATGAAGAGTGAAGAGAAGAGTGAAGAATGAAGAGTGAAGAGAAGAGTGAAGAGAAGAGTGAAGAGAAGAGTGAAGAGTGAAGAGTGAAGAGAGAGACAGTTGCGTGAACGATGAGTCTCTTTGAAGGCGAAAGAGGGAAGAACGGCAGACCTTTTGCTGGCCGGTAGGTTTGTAGGTATACCGGCAGTTCGTTAAGCTACGACCGTCTCTGAATGAAGGTAATGGAGTGGGCTGGGCCGGTAATCTAAATTTCTCATGTCGCGGACGTGCAGCCTGTTGGCGAATGCCGGCTCTTCATGAGCCTCGCAAAGAGACGTCAGCAGAAGGCGAAATGACAGGCAGAATAAAGGGTAACACACGCATGTACTGTTGGGACTTTCCTACGGCTGGACTGTGCCATGTTCCATGGAGAGTGACGTGTATTAGATTTCTAACAAGGGCATAACACTCCCCTTTTCCCTAAGATCGTTGAAACTTCGCACAACACCGACTCTACCATTTTCAGAACTCAATCCGAACTTTAATATTTACTATACATATATTAACGATATTCTCGAGACTGCCTTTCCGCCCGGAAATAATGAATATACTCTGTTTCTCACTTATTAATGCGTGTACCTTCCTGCCACCTGTTCCGCAGCTTAGCATTGGAAGTTGAACCCCTAATCTTTAATCACTTGCACAGGATGAGATGCAAGTCCTCGCACAAAATTGTCGGACGTATTTTACAGCTCAAAGCTAACAAAAAAGTTACGACCATGTTTGGTTGAAGCGTCACTTCACAGCAGATGATGAAAGTGACTTCCACTGGCAGCCACATACGAGTTGATAGGCCATATCATTTATGGTCTCTCGTGTTCAAACACTCTCAGCTCATTTCTTATGATACCACAGACGATTTGTACACTATCCTGCAATCCATAAACTACACTGATGCATGTTACGTGAAAGAAGATCAACTATAGTTTTAACAAGATTTATTCACATTTATTTTACTTTCTACGCCGATTTTTAATTCTCGGAAACAAATTGCTTTGGAAGTCACTTCAGACCTTTCTCGTTACTTCCCACCTGCAACGAAAAATATCTTTCAGCTCACCTAGCACGTCGAAGCCAATTCCTCAAATTGCACAACTCTTGATGACGTCTATTCTTTTTGTCACGGCGAATTTACCGCAGCAACGTGGTGGCGGTGTATATTTTCCATAGAATAACCCAACTGCAGCCCAGCATCCCGCGCCACAGTGGAATCACAGGGAACTTAACACGCAGGTCGAGAAGGGAATGCGCGTTCTCAAGGGATAAGTCTTACATGCCCGCGACTGTAATAAAAATTCAGTCGGGTCGGCCATCACGCGACCGACACGCACCGCGTATCTTTATGGTGGCCCATAAAGCCGCGTAATTGTGAAATATCGCCGGGCACGGCAATGCTTTCACGATAAAAAAGAGAAGAAAGAGAGAGAGAAGGAGAGAGAGAGAGAGAAAGCAGGATGGAATAGAGTACGAATGTATAAGAAAGCACACAAGCTCTTTCTTCCTCCGTGAGCAAAAAAAATTTCGCTATCCAACGGGATGCAAAGAGTCCGAATAAATCATACTGTATTACGCGCTGGATAATGGAGGAGATTCGAGGCGTTCGGGGGCAGGGTGGACGTCTTGGAACAGGGAGCAGATGAGTGGAAACGCGACGAAAGGAACAAATATGGCAAGACAGAGGAGAAAAGGGAACACAGGATAGAACAGCGACGGCGGAGGAAGAGGGAGCCGCTGCTCGTTTGCACGAGTTCCCCTTTAACGACCTATGCGAACGTATACAATCTCGTGAATTACTACATCTGTTACCGTGCTCACGTTATACGGTGCTATGCATATGTACGCCCCCTGGCTACCTTCATGATTATTGAAGAGGGCGTGCTTTATAGATAGGAGATACGAATCTGTTTGAGAAAACTGTAAGAAACGAGTGACTCGTCAATGTCGTCCGTTGAATACCGTTGGATTAACGGGCTACCAACCCGTCCGATAGACTGATATCTTTACTCAACTGCATAACGTAGAGGCACGTTTTTTTGAACTTACTGTTCTTGCTACACTCTTTCAAGTTCTTGAGAATATTGATAGTTGCATTTGGATTGAGTAACTCGTAGTGTGTGCTCATAATACGAACGAAGTGGCGGACAGAACTTTGCAGCAACCTAATATTTCGCTTCTGGGTAAGCGAAAAATAGAGCCTCGGGCGATGGGACTCGAACCCAAGATCCCTGCAGGTACTTCGCGTACTGTCCAGCCGCCTTACCAATTCCCCCAACGCAGACTCTCTGATGATACACTTTGCGGAACTCTACTGTTCAGCGTCGCCAGTTGATCAGAAATTAATGCGATAGTGCCGCGTTGAAGTGGTTCTTGATTATATGAACACAGGAAAATGTAAACGCTAAAAATGTACGTGCCAATGTCAACGAATCGTGCAGCGTCGCCGCCGTATCCCCTCGGTCGTCAGCGCGCACCGTTGCCACAAAAAAGTTGAATTCCTTTCGGGCATTGTTTCCAGGAAACACGGAAATATCCCCGACACAGCGTTCTATCTGTTGATACGCAACACAACAAATACTCAAACTAATGGGGCCCCACCTATGTGCCAATCGCACAATAGGCCGTTCCCAACCACCGAATGCCTACATCTGAGATGCTGAATTAGGTCTGGGTTAGTGGGTAAGTGGTTCATCACAGTCCTCTTGCCAGACGGCAGTTTCGCCTTCCCCACTAAGTGGCTAGATCCTCTAGGAACAGAGTCCTTATTCATTAGCAATACAATGTCGGGTTGCCTGCCATTTCTAATGTTTCTCTTTCTAAACAATTTCAGATCGTACCCGAGAGCTACATGATTTTCAGGTACTGCGGAGGCTAGTAAAAATTGCCATAACCATTCAAATACAACGTATACCAATGCAAATGTTCTAGAACAGTGTTTCCCTCAACCAATGGCGCCACAGAACATTTTATGGCAGCCATAGGCCAAGAATCAACTCTACGGATGCCACAGTCAGAATAAAATATTACAATTATATGAAAACGATTAAAATTCAATAAGTAAATTATTACAGAAATATAAATTCATAAAAATATTATATGGGGCCACAGAAAAATATTAAACTCAAAAGGGGACCACAGGTCAAAGAAGGTTGAGAATCTACGTGCAAGACCCATTATTATAAACGGATATTAGAAAATAACAATTAGAAAAATGTCGAAGGATCTCAGAATTAGAAAAATAATAATAATTACAGAAGTAAATGCTTCGTCATACACATTTAAACGAACATTTTCTCTTCCATCGATACATGAAACTAACCGCCCACGTTTTGACCAATTTTTTAAAAACACCTAGTACAAACTCATTACAACCCTTCTACCTAAAAAATGTTTCTTCAACTGAGCTATTCAAGGGAGAGCTGTAATTCCTCGAATGTTCACGGCGAAACGTGGAATTTCAGAATAGAAGCTCGATTTCGCGGATGAAGCCCAGGGTGACGTGGTTCGTTGGACCAGGTGGGATTAGGTCGTAAAAACAGCTCAGGGCAAGAATTCGCATGAATTTGTACTAGGATGAGGGACAGGAAAGTGAAAAGAGACATTGCCGGACGGAAGAAAGGCCATCGAAGGGAGAATTGTAGAAGGAATGCTCAATGAGGATGCTTGAGGGCCTTGCACGTGCTGCCATTATGTATACGGACTTCTAGGGGGCTAGTCTGGATTAGAAACTTCAGCCTTAGAGGGGCTATGACCGTGAGGAAACCTCCAGCTGAGAAAACGGATTTGCGAGCTGCCTACTGATTTTCTGCATCAAGTGAATCCGAAGCTGATGGAAAACCTCGAGGTGTGCGTTTCCTTTTCCTGTTTATGTTGTAGTCAGCGTGTAGAAATTTCTGACTAATCTACATTCCGAGGAAACCCCAAAGTCAAGAGACAAATAAGATGGGACTAAAACATGTCAGCATACTGAATATTTATATTATTTCATTGTCTCAGAATTATTATCTATCTTTCAATAAATACCACCATGAAATGTGAAAGAAAGAGTAGCAGAACGTATATACAATTTGTGAATAAAGAACATTTCTTCACATCCATTGCAATCTGTATTTAAAATTCAACTTCGCGAACATTATTTGAAATAGAAATTATAATTTGATTTTCCAACTGGACGCCACGTTTCTTTATGTAATTTATTCGCTAATTCGTGGGGAGAAGCTCAGCTTCGTTATCATAGAAATCAACTCAGAATGTGAGTTTGCGGAAGCAGGATTCTTCATAAGCCGTACAACGAATACAGTATGAGCTGCAATATCTGCGTAATTGAGGAAACGAAATAACAGTCGGTGTTGCCTGTATCGCTGGCTAGTGTATTTTCCAAACGTTTCACCCCAACTGTGCAAAATCCGGCTTTTTTGAATTAGAAAAGGCGCATGTGATGCTTATAAAAGCTTTTTACTTATAAAAAATTTTGTTCATAATAGGAATTTCATAATATGATACTGGAGCAATTTTCAAATTGTATTAATTGGGCTATCTTTAATTGTCACCAGACGATGAAATTGCATAAAGCTTAATATAACTTAAAACTAAGACTCTAACGAATATTCGAATAACCTAATTATTCGAATATTCGAAGAAATTCTTCGTATTCGAAGTTATACGAATTATTCGAAATTATTCGAAATTATTCGAATTGTTTGAAATTATTTGAAATTATTCGAATTATTCGAATTATTCGAATTATTCGAAATTATTCGAATTATTCGAAATTATTCGAATATTCAAAGAAATTATTCGTATTTGAAATTACAGCTCTACTAAAAAACACATTTAGCATCCTGCAATTTTTTAAAAAGTTCCATATCTCTACTGTCAACTCCATCTGCTTCTTCGATCGAGGAAGGGATAATCTTATGAGTTACGACGAAAGAAGGGGAGAGGTAACGACAATAAGTTGCAATGCTAAATAAGGAACCAAAATCATCTCGTTAGGCTGACAACGAATAAGAAATACCCTGCAACTCGTTTAAAGGTAAAACGAATGAAAATGATTCGTCTATTATAATTTTCTTGGAAACCAATCATCCGTATTGTAATCCACCTAGCACTCGATACGCGAGGATGAACGTTGGCAATGAATCGTTTGCGTGGTCGTTGGTAGGACATCCACGTATCCGCAGACTGATTTACACTTGTGGTCACAGTTACAGGAATCACAGGTGCAAGCTCGTAGGATTCTGCGGAGCGTGACGTAGGTGTCTCTATGGTTAACCGAGTTAATCCGCTCTTACGTCGGTCTGGAATCATTGAACAACAATCGACGGTTTACTGATCAATCTGTTCGTTATTCTAATGAACCTCCCTTAACCAGATGCAATCTGCTTGCAAATTACACGGGGCTGCGAAATTGAGGGTCATAAAAACTATTTTAAAAATGCATGTTTGATTTATAGGGATTTGTACGTCTGAATGCAAAAATAACCTCAGATTTTGATCAAAATGTTTTGACTACAATAATTTGGCCACCCTCTGTATATAAATACAATATTGGAGACCAGAATTCAAGAATCTAAATGGGCTAAGAAAATTACCATATTACGTTAAAAAAATTATTAAAAAATTATAAACAATTAAAAATGTATATTGGGAAGTGATTAAACGCAAATTAACTCGTTTGAACGACTGCAAATGTACATATATATATATATATCTCTGTTAATCGAAGAAGATGAGTTACCTGGTTACCTAAAAAATGCCTTCACTGTGGGTAAAATAAATGAATTAATCGCCAAAATTTAATATCTACACATTTGCTTTAGTAAGTCATATATATATATATTAAATTTTGGCGATTAATTCATTTATTTTACCCACAGTGAAGGCATTTTTTAGGTAACCAGGTAACTCATCTTCTTCGATTAACAGAGTAAATAAATAAATTATTATATTTACAAATATCACTTTTTTAAACAACTTCCCGAGATAAGAATAACATTATCGTAAATATCAGTTATTCTTCGGTCATGAGAGCCCGGATGGTAACTCGAGTAAAATCTTCGAAAAAGGAACTCAAAGCCCACAGTGAACTTTGACGAACATGTTTATCGTTAAATCGTGGAATAGTCGAAATCAGAGACATCCTCGTCGACAATGATAGGCTTGTTTTCGATGCTCGAACGGTTTCCAATAATTCGACAAAACAAGCCGTCTCCAAATTACACGCAACTTTATCGTGACTGGTTCCAAGCGACGCGGCATTGGACCCGCCACCATGCGCTCTTGTTTTGCTCGTGTTTCATGCGGGACGGAAATATGAAATGCGCGTATCTGTGCTCTTATTGGCAAGTTGCGCTGCTGCAGCCGCGGTATGATCATCTCACAGCAGTGATGTAAAATTTCGTGGGGAATAAACGCTGTGAATTATTCCGCGAGCTGCTGGTCGTCGCTCCTATTTTTTCAACAATATGACGTATTTTCTGAATCTGGACACATGATTGAAATTCCCTAGCCAGGGTTGAGATAAATATACGAGGAAGATAAAAAGTACGATAGACAATAAAATTGTAAAAATTTTAGGGCTTACATTGTTTTCTAATTTTTATATTTCTAAGTAATTCTGATTAATTCTGATATTTCTGAGTAATTCTAATTTTTAATTAAACGGTGGTGGAGCATCATTCTCTTGAAAGATCTAGGTTAACTTAGAACTTAATTGACTATGCAAGTAAACAGATGGAGCCTTTAAATCATCCAAAAACTGTTATTAACTGAAATTACCAGGACTTACACCACTATGATTCTCAGCCCTCCATTTTACCATGGTTTATTTTTGTTAATTGTATGCAGATGGGATTGTAATAAAGACGTATTATTATTATTAAACACAATGGTAATCGAATTCACAAATCCTAACGCAAAGCCACGCACACATATCAGTTCCGTGACAGTTCAGTACCGTGAGTGTGAACGGTCTTCTTGTTTCAGCTTCAGTAATTGACATGAACAAGTGTGAACTGCTCCATTCCAAAACAAGGGAGACGCTATTTTGGACTACTCCCACTGACGACACTGAACCGTCACGGAACTGACATGCGTGCGTATACCTTTCCTCCCAGAGACCGGACCACAGATCAGCCAACTCTATTAGAGGCGAAAACCTGACGTTTCCGCATATTTCGAACCCTGAAATTCCCTCGCCCCATCGTTCCTCTGAGGAGTGCAACTTCTGACGCGACTATCGCGGGCCCCCATCGCCATTCAATTCTCATCGGCAATCTCTGTTTGAGGGAGCATTTCTAGGGCGAATTCCGCTAAAAGGTACAAGCTCCGGCTACAATCAAAAGGAGGAAACAGAGGAAAAAAAAACGGCATTGACGTTACGCTGGTGGCAGGCGCGCCGTAAGAGAAAGTGAAGGGCCGTGGATAGGGCAGAGGGGTGGGTGCCCGCTGGTAAAGGGAATAAAAGGCAACCGTCATAAAGCCATTGATAGAGGTCGTTCGAGTTGGTCGTTAATGGCATGGAAAAATAGCGAAAGCCAGCTAACTTTTCGCTGTAGCCTGCCCGTGGCAGTCGTGGCAGCTGGGATGCGAATATTCCGCACGTAGGGAATGGCCAATACACGCTGCAGAGTTTCTCCGCCCGGTCTCCATCGTCCCCCGTATCCGACGCGGACACCTTTCTTCCCGGGAAGTTGGCTAAACGTCTAAACGTTCGAGCCGGTGATGGCATCAATTGCAGAGACAGTAAGAGGTCCCCGTTCCCTGCGATAGCGCTGGGAAAGGCTGCGGTGGTAACGATCGCACCCGGAACTGTTAGACCGAACCGGTTGAAACTGGGATAGGTTAGAGGGACTCGTAGCCCAGCCCTCGGTCAGGCGAAAGAAACGCTGGAGGAGCAATGGCTACGTCGCCGGTATATGTACACTCTTAATTTTCTGCCGAGCTTTCGAATGAGACCCATTTCAGTCCATCACCTGGGCAGAGTGTACATAGGAAGGCCAGGGCGAAGAGGAAGGGCCGAGAGACTGAGGGAAGGGGAATCCACATCGTGTCGACATCACGTCGTGGACCAACGTGCCGCGGGGACGTGGGAGCTGAGGATGGCGCTTTTTGAGGCGCCTAGTGGAAAGATACAGTCGTGGCGGACATGCCCATGACACTGTGCCTCGGCGACTCATGGCACGTGATCAGTGAATGAATTAAGTCCCCCGTGAACGGTATTTCCTTGGGCATTCCACGTCTTTCAAGGCTGATGCTCGTATCTCTCAGGGAAGATTTGTTGGTAGAATTGCGATGATACGTAGATGTGTGTGGGATGAGGAATTTAGATTAATATGTGGTGACTATATCAATCGTATTGTTATTAAAGATTAAAGATTCTCGTGGAATTACTAAGGTGAATGTCCCAATTTTTGCTCATTCAAGAGGTTACTGGTCATAAAGAAGGTGTAAAATTTTTTTTTTGTGATCAACATTTGCAGAGTAATTGATTAATTCTTTAATAATGGATCAGCCAATTCAAAAACTATTTAAAGACGATATTTCAAGATGTTTAACTATTAGTAATTTGTAATTAAAAACAAGGCTCTAAATGTCCGTATTTCTACTCACGAAAAATAGCGATGTACGTATTTCTACTCACCATTTGTAACAACTTCTGCGCACATAATATGTTGCCTTTTCAGTTTTAAATAATTTACATCTTTTATGGAGAGGTTTTGTAGTACAACGGTAAAGCATAAAATAATGATAAACAAAAAATAAAATGCCTTCGAATAGAAATAGAGGTTACATCATACCACAGACGAGGTGTAGGATAGACCTATCACCTTATGGATGTTCGTGTCGCCACCCAAACTGTGTTACCGACCCATAAGCCTTTCGCGCCTAGGATACATCCGACGTCCGCGGAACAATCCCAAATAGCCCGGCGTCGGATATATCCGACGTCCGGAAGACGATCCAAAATGCCTAGCGTTGGATATATTCGACGTCCACGAAACGATTGCAAAATACGTATATTGATCAATATGTATATTGACGGCTAGCATCGCCGTCGCGAAAGGGTTAAAAACCTGAAGTGCTTCGGTAATCGTGTGTCGATGCTAGTAACTGCTAGTAACTAAAGAAACAAGTATGTATGTCACTCAGAATTATTCTTCGAAATATTTCTGCAAATATTCCTGGAACTATTCATTTACTTTACAAGTTCAACTACTTGTAAAATGTAACATTAATAATTAATACTGTGTAATACGTATAAGCATTAACATTCATTTATCGAACGATTAAACATTCAAAATAAAAGAGAATTCATTCGGCGCAGAAAATCATTTCCAAGTCCAAGGCCAAATGTTATTAATTACGTGATTTCTCGAGTTGTATCGATCATAGTTAATAATTATTTATAGTGGGCGGTTAGGGTAAATGTTGTTAACATGATTTTTCATAGTAATAGCCACTGGAATTAATATTTTAGCGGAAATATCAATTTCTGTCGAATAATTAACTGGTTTTCGCAATTGAAGTCAACCGTCGACCTTGTTGTGATCGCGGCTGTTGTTCCCCAAAGTGGGGAGTCTAACACGCACCCCTAGACTATCAGTCGTCGTCGGCCGCCCGGGACGGCAGGACCTCCGGGCACGCGGGAGCTCCAGGACCACCTGGACCCCCCGGACCCCCCGGACCCCCCGGACCCCCCGGACCCCTCGGACTCCCCGGACCATCAGGACCCCCCGACCCTCCTGCGACTCTTGGATCTCTGAGGACACAAGGCCGGCTACTCCAACTGGACTTGCTGGACACCTGGACAGGCTTTCAAGGCTGGTCCTTCCCCCACTCGCTCAGCCGCCTGCTCCGAGGTAGCTGATTCAATTGGTACCAACTTTTGGGGTTCGTTGAAAACTAATGCGAGTTTTGTTGTTCTGTGCAGGTCAACATTCAGTTTTGGTCCTTTCCAACTGATTTCTTCGATCATTATGCGCTATTTATTCTATTTTATGTATTGCTTCGATGTTTTTGCATCATTTATTCGATTTTATGTATTTCTTCGATGATTATGCGCCATTTATTTGATTTTATGTATTTCTTTGATGATTATGCGTCATTTATTTGATTTAATGTATTTCTTCGATGATTATGCGCCATTTATTTTATTTTATGTATTGCTTCGATGTTTTTGCATCATTTATTCGATTTTATGTATGTTCTCAGATTCCTCCCAATGCTATTACACCATTACTAATATAATATATTTGATTATTTCAGCATTTGAGTTTGAGGTTCACCCTTCCGCGGGGAAGGGAGACAGTAAAATAATATATTTAAAACAAAATAGTGAAAAGTGGCAGTGAAAAGTGGCAGTGAAAAGTGACAGTGAAAAGTGGCAGTGAAAAGTGATAGTGAAAAGTGTATTATAACATGAAGTATTTAAGGCCCCGTGTAAAATTGCGAAGTAGTCACTAAATCATTAGCTTTGTTGCTCTTTTGTTGGCTCCTCATCCGTGATGAGGAGGTCGCCGCTGGTTCCGTTTGCGGAAGCAAGCGACTGAGCATGGAATCGGTATGGGTGGATCAGTTTCATCCCTTGGTGTTCTTGTCGAAAGGGAAAAGTTTCGGGCGTAGGGGGTGTACCTTTTGGTACACTGCCTGCGTAAGTCATCCGGTTCGATTACCCAATCTCCGTGTTGGACGGCTCAAGTCAGGTCACCCAGGCGTTGCTCCTGGCGAGTCGCATCGGTGCCCAGTCTCCGTGTTGGACGGCTCAAGTCAGGTCACACCTGGTGTTGCTCCTGGCGAGTCGCATCGGTGCAACAGGAATCGTCTGGGAGGCGCCGAGCGCTTTTCCCTTTCGACTCGGACAGCAGGGTGGTAGGAACTGCGCCATCCAATACTCCTTTCATGCTCACCGGTAGTCATTCCTTCTTTCCCGAATTTCTTTTAATCGAGTGATTGCTTGGCAGTTCCCTAGATTCTACATCTAAACCGAAGGGATCGATGGAACTTTGTTTCCATCCATCTCTTTGGTTTAGTCACCTTCATGTACAGGGAGATCGATGGAACTTTGATTCCATCTATCTCTCTATGGGTCTCGAAACGCAGCAACCTCCTCGTGGTGAGACCTGGTAATCGGTGAGAACCGAGCAGATAGCTGTGATTGTCAAATATTCTAATTATATAGATATAAGAATTTCTTTAACTTGCAATACTATGGTAGAATGTAAGAATAAAATATGTAACTTGAAATGTTGTTCGATTGTTCCTACCGGACCCCAGAACACGAGTACAGTGTTAAGATAGACGGATCAGGGCAAGTATTTATAAGTACTTGACGTGGGTTTATTTTTTACTTACGTATAGTTATTTAAGTCTCAAACACAACTAAGGAAAGTTTCTAAATTCACCTACGCCTTCCAAAAAATTTCTTCCCTATACAATAATTACTATAATCAGGATATCTCCCAATCTCGTCTAAAACTTCAACAATGAAAACGTACTTCCTTTAAAAAAATTCAGCTCAACAATCTTACATAGCACTAAACTTATTATCAACGAAAGCATTCCTAGGTAGAAATCAGAATTAATCTGGTTCGAAATGAAAGCAAACAAAAGCATTTACGGATTACCCTCATTTTCTCAGTTTAACACAGATTCCTTCTTGCTGTAACTGAGACCAGCGATTCGTGCAATACTTTTGCACCCACACATCACTTAAGTCCATAATAAAATACGATCTGCACATGCACCCGACATCCAGGCGTCCAACGAACCATAAAACAATCCCAACTGTACAAAATGTTTAGAAGATAAAACTGTACCTGCGAGTGAAATCAATTCACGCCAACGGTTATAAAATAATACGCGATGAAAACACATGACTCGCGCAACTAAACGAGTTAACCCATTTCGATTGAAAATAGAGAAAAATGGTACAGGAAAACCTTGTATACTGTCACGTTTTCAATCTTCCAATGACCTTGTTTTCCCCTGCTGTTCCAATGATACACCTGCAATAACCAGCTATACCTTCCTTTTAAAGTGGATTTACAATCTCTTCCATCAGGTCCCGCGGAAAGTTCAATCTTTTTTTTCATCGCTTCCTTTGTAACACTATATACCCATTTTTTAATTGATGACTTGTCCTTGATCCATGATAGAACAGGAACAACTTTAAGACTAACGAAAGCACGAGTACCTACATACCTACATGCACAACGATGGAGGTGCAAGAACACGCTGCGGGTGAGCCACATCCACTGAATGAAACCTAGTTATTACGTAATGCATCTAGGTTACTCTTCATCGGTATAATGGGCTATAGGCGCCGCAAACATCAAGAGACTATTCCGCAGGAACGCAACAGTCAATGGCGAAAAATGCTCGTCGCTGCTGACAGCAGGTAGATCAAGAATGGAAGCAAAGATATAATCCATTACACCGTGACCATCACGAGGGACATCGAAGCCATTGATTACTGTCGGAAGAAGATGATCTAATGAAAGGACGAGTTTCGAAATTGCCTTCACAGTGTTATTAATGACTGAGACCAATACAGGTACTTCAGTATTCTATAATATGTACCTCCGCAGACGTTTATAAATATTCATCTAATTTACAACCATTCTTTACCGTTGGAACCAGTCAACACTAAATGTGTTAAGGTAGGTCTTCCTATACGGAACTGGACCCAACGTTAAGAACTTCGAAGCGGATTTTCTCGAAAATGAAGCACAATATCAAAAAATTGTATTCTTTTTCATCGACTTGTTTACCAGTTATAAGTAAAAAAGAATCAGTAACTTTTTTTGATATCGCGCTTCATTTTCGAGAAAATCGACTTTGAAATTCATGACGTTGCGTCCAGTCGCGTATAGGAAAACCTACCTTAAGTTAGTTCAATTGACTTTTTGCACTTGACTTAATACCAGAGAAGTGTACACTTTTCAATATTAATTTCTCCACTTTTCGCGCTCTTCTTATTTAACATCCCTTCGATGAAGAATCCGTAGGTTATTAGAAGAAATAAGTAATCTTTTACGAGTATTACAAGTAAAAGTATCAAACCGAGGTTCTGATTAACAATATTAAATGATTCTACTAATAAGTCTACTTTCAAGGAAACATCTAGTAACTGTTCAGCTTCAGAACGACTTGAGACACTCTGTTTGTTCTAACATTTTTCATCCCACATTTTTTTAGAAAACGTATCACGTATATATTCACTAGTTTTTACCCAGGCATAGACAGAAATGTTCGACATACTTGTCACTGCCTTAGGAACACAGGATACACTTGGCTGGGCAAATACTTATCAGCAGCAGTGTGTATACCGTGATATTTCCTGTTGCCTGAGTAATTGGAAGTCAAATCAATGTTTATAGAGTTCCATGAACGGTGTCAGTGTTCGCCAAGTGAATGTGGGAGTTAGCCAGCGGGTGAAATTCTAATTCGTACCGTATTTCACGTGCCACTATTCTGAAATGCAATGGCGCTTGGGCGATTCTCGTGTCAAGCTTTACTATTTTGCGCGTGCGACTGCTTCGCTCGGGCAGGATAACGAGACGATGGATTGGCTGGCTTCGAATCACCGCGGACTACAACAGATTCTCGAGCTGGCTCGAACGGAGGGCGATCTTCAAAGCGTTCGAAATCCGTTTTTAAATAAAATAAAAACACATTCTGTGTATATGTAAAACATAAATAGACGTTGAAATAGTTTTTGAAGACTTTGAACCTAATTGGAAGAAATCATTTTCGTTAATGACAGGTTTCAGATAAATGACAGTATTGAATTAGTGAGAAATATTTTATTCTATGTCATACTTATCTTAGGAAAGTTTGCTCAATCTTCTAAGTTTTGCAATCTTTTGTGTAAAACAGTGATTATCATCAAATTATGCAAATTATTTTAATGAGTAATGTAAAAAAATTCCAGCAATTTATGTTTCACTGCTTTACTTCCAATGTTTGAATTTTTATTTGATATCACGAGAAATTTTCTATTGCTTTTACATGTTTTCAAATGATGACAAAAATAATACAAATCTTAAGAAAATAATGAAAGACCGCGTAACGTGCTTGTATCGCTGAAACAATTCGTGTATTTTGTAAAGAATAAAATTTCATTCTCAAGCAGAACATTTGTGCTTGAAAACATTACAAAAATGAATAATGCGCCGGAATGCAGACACACCAGGGAGTAAAAGAAATCATTGATTGAATGCGTCATTTGGAACGATTCTGTTGATTGCGCTTTCGCGTCATTTAAATGCACACGAAGGTAGGGGAGACATTTAGCTTTTCATAAGTCTCACCAAACATGATTTACTTCGGAATTAAATACTGTGCACGTATGAATTTTACCGTGCATTTCGCTGCATTAACAGTTGTCTTAATGAAATGATAGCAGGCACGAGAGATATGACATGAAGAGGTATAAGCAGTCGTCACTGAAGTACCACACAGGTATTATTCTTCTAAAGAATTGTTCTTGTCCAATGGTAGCGTTATTAGAATAACAGCATCCTTAAAATAATAATTCTCAGTTGTACAGAATTAATGAAGTCTTTGAATTATTTATTAATTATTAATATTATTACTTGTATAACATACCACACCATAGCTTCGAGTGATGGAC
This sequence comes from Andrena haemorrhoa, assembly GCA_910592295.1. Classification (NCBI taxonomy): domain Eukaryota; kingdom Metazoa; phylum Arthropoda; class Insecta; order Hymenoptera; family Andrenidae; genus Andrena; species Andrena haemorrhoa. The sequence goes on from OU342946.1 coordinate 2,536,340, forward strand.
AATAACTTAGTTATTGAATAATATTTTTAAATAAAAAAATTACAATGCACGGTACTAGATGCAATCCTTAAAAGGAAAGCAGATTTTTTGAGAAATGTGTTATAGTTTTTGAGTAAAAAATTTCCAAAGACCACCCTTTTTACGGCCTCCTGACTGAACATGACCCCTTAATATTTCGAACCATTTCCCAAAGTTCTAGTATCTTAAAGTGATCCGGTTAAGAAACTCGTAGAACCACACTGTACATTTACGCGTCAAACAGTTTTCTAATGCAATTGAGACTTTTCCAGTGTGAACGCAGTTTCTGTTTCACGATATTCCGTGAACCAAAGACAAGAATAATACTTGAGTTGTTAATGCACCTTCTACCCCCCGGAGCAGTTGCTTCAGCAGTACACATCCGTGCTCCGGCTTTCCTCCTTTCCTTCGTTTACGTCGATTTACCTAGCAGCATGGTTAATTTGCGAAAGCGGTTGGCCTGGTTGATGCAATCGCAGACGTTACCCGCGATACAGCAGCAATGTTTGCCGGCTCCTCCCTTCGAAAGGGGATTTACACACAAAGAAGTAGCGATGTTTTCATTCCCCCGTGTTCCAGTCGTTCTTCACCTTTTTGCCTCCTCGCGTCGAAGCAACAACGAGGATAAATTAATTCGGTAGAAAATACTCGGGGCATGGCCGTCCAGCGAGTTCGCCCCGGTCTGGATGTTAAGACTATTTGCGCCGGGCAAAGTTTCCGTTCCCCTTTCTTGTTTTAAATGTTTCGTGAGCGAATTACAAAGAGCGATAAGACAAAACGAAGCCCCCACGTGGAGAATAATATATTCAAAGGCTGCGGAAGTTGGCAAACCCGGGGGCGCCCAAAGAATAAAGTTTCGCAGGTGAAGAAGCCAGCTTCGTTTTTGCTGAGACGATAGCGATTGTTCGTTTACTTATATGCTGGCACGAAGATTTCCTTTTGGAATGATAGAAATCGGGTTACAGTCTTTTGCAGTTCAACTCGCTTTCCTAATATATTTCCTAAATCACATTTTAATTTAATATCGAGGTCATAATTGTCTTTACAAATATGATTCCTCCAAAGATATTACGCTGCTATCCCTGAGGTAATTTTATCTAATGATTTTTAATAAAATATCTTATGTAGTCAATCGTTATTGGTTTCAATTTTTTAAAGTTTAAGAAATTTCAATATTCACACAAACATTAAATATGAATTTTTGAATGGCTCGCGGCACCTCAAAAAATTTGTTCACCAAGATCAAACATTCGCAGCTTAAATGACTATAAAAGGCAACTTTTGCCCACTATTATAAGTCATGAATAATAAAAAAATATTTTAACGCCAGCAGGAGTTACACTTTTGACGAGATAGACAATACTCCACAATAATTAACAAATAATAACAAGGATGGACATAAAAAAAATATTTTCTACAAGTTCAAAGCTGCCTCCTTATGCTCCAAAAGAGTTTAATCCAATATGATCAACAGTTTCTTAAAAAAAAATTCTTAAAAATCAGTTACTTTTGGGGCTGTTAGACGGGAATCCCCCTTAAGGAGGTATAGGACTATTGGACGACTAAAATCGACTGTTTCTTGTCGGTTGGATTGCTTAGATACCAAATAATCACCATACCGGCATTTTTCACAGTTTTTTTATATACGTTTTTACAAGTAATGTAAAATAAAAAAATTGTCAGAATGTTGAAAATTATTCAAGTTATTTGACGCTAAAGATGGTCCCCCGTAGCGCGCAGCTGCAATCGGTGTACATAGTCCCAGGTGAACCAATCATCTAAAAGCAAAATGCCTCGGGGTGAGTAATTTCTACACTAATAGTTATCGTGTAAAAGTTTGCTAGACGAATTTAAACAAAAATGGTAAAAGTTACACACGAATCAATTTTTTCCTCACATTTTCATGGGAAAAAACTTAATACTACTTAATACTACTATTCACGAAACCTTATTACGCGATTGTTAACTAGGTATCCAGCACCAGATACTTTGCCCAAAATAAATTCCATAGCAACCATTTCATCAATCATATCCCTACCAAAATTATATACACCACGCGGATTTGTGGGCGACGCAATAAATATTCCCAATAGTATAAATAACATAAACCGAGCATGACTAAGATTCCAGCCATTTCAGTGGCCAGAATCTTGCGCGCTCCCCTTTGCTAGATATCCAATGGTACCAATCTCATTCCCCAGATGAAGCTGTCAATTTGCCTCGCGAAACAAATCCTCCCTACCCCCGTTCTCTGTACTGGCGACGGCTGACTAACTCCCCCGGAAAAATTCGTGGAAGGTGAACAGTACGCTAATTCGTGTTATCGCCGATCCGGTAGCATCTGGGCGTAGTAGGCTCACCGGCGGACACGACATTTCAATCCGCAAGCAGCGAAAGCGGTTTACCGATTTTTTCCCCCCCCGGCGCGGCGCGTATACACAAGTTCCGCGCGGATACGCTCGTAAAACGGTTATTCCCGAGTGAGCAGGTGGCAGTGATGGCGACAGCGGCTGGAAGGGAGCTTTTCAAACGGATGCAAACGGATCAGGTCGCAGGACGAACGATGTTCGCGTATGGGGAAAATGGTCTGGCGAGAGGCTTTCTTCGCGCTGATGGACCGTGTATGCTGCAACGTCTATTAACCCTTTGCGCTGCACACAATGCCCCTTGGGCACACCCAAGGTCAGATCAGGGTTAGATACTGATGTTATACCTGATGAAGGAGGGGAGGAGCATTCGTGATTCATAGAAGTGAATGATTGATTTTCAGAAATGTATGTTACGATAAAAATATGTAGTTAGGTAAATGTAGACATTTACCGGAAAATGTGTGTCTCCAAAGTTGTCCATTTCAGTGACAAAATTTTGCTTTACAATTTCGCCATTTCCTTATTTTTTATAATTATTAAAAAATCGCACGTTACATTGAAGACAATCTATTTCCGCTTAAGTTGACATAAGAATTTTTTATTTTTCATGTTCCAGTCGCTTTTGGTGCTGGGACCAGCTGACAAGACATGGCGGTAGCCAATGTTGTATAACTCCGGTAGTTTAAAACTTCAAGTAATAAATAATGTATGGAAATAAAGTTAAAATCTCATCTCCTAAAAAGCTCCCGATATCTTACTGAAAAATTACCCAAGAAAACAAATTTTAAATTTGCCCATTCTTTTAGGCCTCCAAGGTGGTGTAGCCCCTTAAACATGGCTCACCATAAACTTTTGATTGCAAGCTTACTAGATACGCTCAGGTTTGCATTTTTACGTTACTACGCTGTATCCCACGTGCAATAAATTTTAGATGGTCCCTTATGTACTGGTTGAGAGAATTCAGATCCAGTGATCCAATTCCCTTCTTAGGGGCCGAGCAATTGGCCCCACATAGCCCATCCACTTATTGAAGCATAGTAGAGAATGGCTACGTCTGAAATATGCATGACGTCTAATATCAGGGGCACTAGGGTTTGGCGGTTTTTATTTATAAATTTGTGAAATTCAAAAACCGGTTTTAAAATTTAAGAAAAAAACTGTTTTATATACTAGAATTAATATGCAGAAATGAATTAATTATTCAATTAAAAACGTTATTATTCTAACATGAAATCGCCTCGGACACAAGCATATTGTAGTAGGTAACAGTTTACTGTAAAAATCTGATTAATCTTCGAGTTCATATTTTCAGAAAAAAAAAATACTAAATGGAATAAAGATTTATAATTTGGTTTCACCTTTTAGAAGATTTATATTTCGTATGGATTTTAGTTCTACTAGTTTTTTTAAAATTTGGTTTTGTATACAGTCTATTTTATTTTGTTATATTTTTGTAATTTCATAATATTAAGGAAACTGAAAATTGTTTAAATAAGTACAAATATTTATTTACCATTTTAATTATATATTATTTTGTGGAAATTCGAAAACTGGTAGCACCGGTCTTTTGGGAATATGTAGTGGAATTCGAAAACAGTTTTTTTTTCAAAAGTATAACCCTAAGGGGGCACCCTAACCAGTAACTTTAGCAAATAATTTCATAAAAAATCGGTCACAATTCAATATTCCATACTCCTATAAGTGTTCAAGTACCACTTTGAAGAAGATCAGAGGAAGCCCAGTAGGTAACCAATCACCTGCACGGATCTACAAAATAACGTGACCCTTACACCCAATCGAGAACCAAGCCCCAACGTCGTTGCTCCTTCAGCAACAAGTAGCTTCCTTTCCACAGCCACAGATCTCGCTATCACCTAATTAGCGTAAGCATCCTCGACCGCGATCCCCGATTCTTCGCGCGCTGAAATTGACAAACAACGGTCGAATTCTCCATCGGACATGTACCAACGACAAAGCCGCGGGCGGCTGAGAAATCTCATTCCCATTCAAATCCGACTTGCCTGTAATTCGGCCAGGCCCGTTTACCTTGGATTATCGGTAGCCCGCTATATCGCGATCAATATTTCCCCGGTTTCACTTCGTCTATCCCCATGTCGCGTCTATCCTTTCAGCGATCGGCCGGGGCCCCGTTATAACCCGTACCGAAAATAACAACTGGCAATAAGCCGTTGCTACATCCGGTCTAGCTTTTCCACATATTAAACCTGGCTTTGCCGAAATATTTGCCGGCTTCAGTAAAAAAAAAAGAAAAAAGAGAAGGTAAAAAAACCCAGAGTAGAGAGAGAGAGCTGCTCGATTGGGACGAGACTTGGTAGCGGGGGCATTATGGGCGAATGAGACACAAAGTGTGGAAAGGGGAGAAGGAGAAGAAACAGCATCGAGGGCAGCGTTCGGTAGGTCCTGGGGTATACGCAATGCGATATTGAGGCGCGCTCGGCGTCATTAAGCCATGGCGTTATCGGAAGGGTGGCCAGAGGGGTAAATGGGGGGCGTTGGCGGTGGGCATACGGGGGGGTGGTAGGCCAGGGGTGGCGATGGAGCCGGAGGAGAGTGGAAAACCGAAGAGGGGGGTCGAGACGAGGTAAATTGTCGAGAGTGGCAGTCAGGGAAAGAAGTCTAGGCGAGGGGAGGTGGGGATGGATGAGGAGTGTCTGCTACGCGGTCGGAATAAAACAATGCCCTTCCTCGAGAGATGCTGCCGACGCCGACGTCGTCTCTGGCCTGTGTTGCTGCTGGTGCCGAAGCAGCTCCTCAGGAAAGAGAAAAAGGCGGAGTGGCTGCTCGAGACAGTCTATTTATACGTACACGGACACGTATATATGCACAGGTGCGCCTATGTGTGTATGTGGGGATTGTGTGCGTGTGTGTGTGTGTGTGTGGATGTAGGTATATAGGTGATGAAAAGATTTTTTGGGCATGGACCGGCTGAGAATGTTCGAGGGGCCAGTGGGAGGGATGATAAGACAGCAATTAGTACGACGCCGGAAAAGACGAAGTCTGGACAAGTTAATGGTCGCGTGCTTTTTTAAACGACGCACAATGGTGTTTGGCTCGCGGAAAGTTCATTTCAATTGCGAGGAAACTTTGCGGGGGACAGTAATGTTGCCATTAGTGTGCCGCTGAAAAACGCACGAGCTTGAAAGCGAGTGGAGGTAGTAATCGTGTAGGGTGCAAAATGTGTGTATACACTGCCGCTCGTGAGCATTTGATTACTTGTTATAAGTGCGCTTGATAAAAGGGGAAATGGTACGTTTCTCTGTGTGCTTATGGGCCAACTTGCATATGTCTTGGTTTATATTTCATTTGTTTTGTTTTGTTTTGTTATTTTGAAAATGAAGTGAAGTATATAATAATTACAGGAATAAGTTTTATATCTGCTTTTTTAAGGAATTTTTTATATCATTTTTGTGAAGTTACCTTTGTGCGTTGGGTTTTAGGCAATACCGAATACTGAAATATTCGAATAGTATTCGAATACTTGGATATTCGAATTATACTCGCCGAATAATTGAGCAACCGAAGTATTCAAAATATTCGAATTCCGAAATATTCGACAAATAGTCCCAGCCCTAGAACGTACACACATTTCACTTAACTACAAAAGCATTCCGCTTCCAATAGAAGCAGTCGTAGTACCGCAATGAATATCGTTCCAAGTAATCAACGAATGGCACAGAAACCGAATCCATAAATTCCTGTTGCCTTCTTTAACAAAAAAGAAAAACGTCTATTATACGTAACTCCAACTCCGGTGTCTTAATGCTATCCTCTAAAGCGGTAAGCACTTCGCTGCCTCGTACCATATTTTCCTTTTAACTGTTACTAGCAAGCCAATTTCAAGAATCCCAGTATAAAACGTGGAAGATTGTACGTGCCATACATACTGCAGGCGTACGCATCGAATTTCTGCAAAAAGGGCATCGTCTACGGCGTCGTGGCGGACGATAATACCGGTAGGATTATTTCTGTGCTTAGAAACAGCCGGTGCGGCGTTGATATCGCTGCAAATGGATTAATAGTTTCTTCTTAGCCGGTGGAACCTAAAAGGCGTTTCCTTGTTCTTACTGGAATGTCCTGTATTGCGAGGACTTATCGAAATTGGCGCAGAGTTAGACTTACTCCTGCCTTGAGAAAGGTACATACACGTTTCCGTCTTACGAAGGGATTGGCCAACATTGTTTGCAGAAATATCTCTGTTTCTCATCAGTCGCCAAGTAGTGGCATGAAAATGGTCCTCCCGTGAACGTATTGCGAACTTTCTTGGTTTCTACGTATAAAACGACGATAGGTATACCAATTATGCTTGGTATACTTGGTATAATGTTTGGAAGTCTAACAAGTGATTTAATTAGTGGGGACATTAAATTATAAATGTGTTAAAATTATGTTAAGTTGTAAGTAAATGTTCGACAAATATAAAGATATTTACTGAAATATATGATAAATAAAGTTATAGGCGGATATTTATTGTGGCTGATTAAGTAAAATCTATGTGGATTCATTGATTTAAGGTCGAAGAGTTTTATAAATATACCACTTAATTTTTCTAGCGATTATTTAAAGGTATTATTTGCAGTATTTACTATTAACTTTAAGTATTAAATAAATGTACATAAAGTATTCATTTAAGGAGTATATAAAGTATTTTATCTATATAATAAGACTCAAGAGTATTTAATTAGATTAACTTAGTATCTAGTTTATATGTAGGTATACCTGCGCATTTTGTAGAAAAGGCTATTTTCACTGTTTAGAAAGAATTCCGTCCTATTACGTTTTGAACAGGAATTTCATAGACATTTGTTCATTTTTCAGTAGTCCAGTCGGAATCAAATTTATTTCTACTTTACCATTACTCCTAAAAATAATATTCTGCTGGCTGTCAACTTAAATTTATAATGACACGATGTATTAATAATATTTTAATTAATTCAAGCTACGCGCACTCGTGGTGTGTAATAATGTGACAGCAAGTGCGATATAAAATGAATATTAAATAGGAGTGAGTACTTTTTATGGAGAAAAAATGGCGATAACACTCTCGCAAAATGCGCGGTGATTTATTGTGTGCTGGAATATAGCGCACAAGTGGATTCCAGAATACACGATAGCTAAAATTACCATGATCCCTGATTAGACGCCATACATCAATTACATTCGTTAGTGTAACTTGTTGTTAAATGTACACTCGTACTTGTATATGTATATACAAGTATGCAAAATTGCATTCTCTGTACAGAGAATGCAATTTTGCATATTGTTAGTTTTTATAAGACCTACTTTGCAAACGAGAATAAATTTACCACCCAGTTTAAGCAAGCAAAACAAGTGTTTAAGTTCTTGCTGAATTCCTCCTAGCAGTCAAAATGTTGGTAGAAGCGAACAAAACGCTAGTCATCCTGTAAGAAATAATTTTACCCTCGGGAACGAAGAAGGGGTGAAAAAAGGTGACCTGATACTTGCAACGCGCCGTTTATAGAACAACAGAGTTGCAAAGAAAAAGACGAACAAAATTTTCGAGTAGCTCAAGTTTCCTTGTAATTGAAAGATAACTTCTGGTCTGTTGTTTTAATTCAGTAAACTATAGAAAAATGTTTTAAAGAATTTAAACAATCACTGCTTGTTTTTAAAATAATATCTTTAACAAAACTGTAATGCAGGCTGTGTTACTTTAACCCCTAAACGACGCACTGAATTTTAGAAAACGTTAAAAAATGACAACCCTTTCTAATGTTTCTATTTTACTATATAAATGTGTATAAACTGGGATGAAACATTTTTCCGAAAAAAATAGTAAAGCGGGTGCGATTCTATCGAACGTAATATTACAGGGGTGAGTGTCAAGGGGTTAATTTATCCCCCATCTTTGCACAAATTTGTAGGGGTTGTGCACCCTATTCTTGACACAGGGGAATTTAAAAAAATAATTTTGCACCTTCCAAGTTACACTTTTCAAAGTTTTCTAAAATTATATTCTCTTACATAAAATGTTTTTTATGTTCCAAACTGTGTGGTGCTATTAGTATATTAATGAAATTTTTATTTTTACAAGTATTTTTCGATTGCAGTAGAATCATAGAGAAGTGTTGAACCGAATCGTTTTAATTAACGTAAATCGATCTTCATTTCAGCAATAGGCAGCATTATATAGCTACATGGGTAACAGACTATGAACTCTATCTATTTTCGGGTTTTAATCAATACTGCTGCTAATTTAGTAAATGGTTAGAGTATTGGCAGTTACGAAAGTCAAAGAACATATAATTCAGTAGCGCTTACTTACACTAATTACTTTTCAAGAAAACAGGAATGCTGCAACTTACCTGCAACACAAAGATATTTCAATGTAACATGTATAGATATGTGTACAAGCGGAAGAAAACATTGCTACTTAAGTTTTTAATTAATTTTCCGGAAAATCAGTAGAATATAAAGTAAATTGAAACTGAAATTGTGGGTACGTAGTGGTAAATGAATAACAGTTTATTTAAAAAAAAGAGAAATTCAAATTTCGTACTTTCTTAGACCACGAAGTAGCTCGAACGTATCTGCATACCGATATCTACCTCTGCTAATCTGTGAAACCACTTAAAGTGCAAAGCCATGTAGATTGTGTAGTGAAATGCAAGCGCAATGCAATTCATTAGATTGGATAGGTAAATAGTAACACGAATCTCTGCTTAATTTGTAGATTAATAAGAGCTAGAAGGATTAGATTGCTAAGTGACGTGATTCGACGTTTTGAAAAAAAATGCAATTGTTCGGAATAGCAAAAAGAATAGTAAATGTCGTGTTTTAAACTTTTTTTTGTGAGCCTGTAAAGAAAATTAAAAAAAACCGTTTGTAGATTGAAGTGAGTTGTATACATGCTTAAAATTTCATCAAAATCGGTTAACGCAGCTATGAGCTACAAACAGTTAAAGTTGGTGAAAATCACAGTTTTCGCCCGAAAATTACAGGAATGAAAAACACGACATTTACTACTTTTTCGCTATGCGGACAAATTGCAATTTTTTTCAAAACGACGAATCGCGTCACTTAGCAAACTAATCCTTCTAGCTCCTCAAAGAAGCTCACGTCGTTTGGATCAATTCTAAAAAAGTTATGCGATTTTAAAAAGTGTCCGAATATTATCGTTCCTCACTGTAGTGTTTCAAAACCGATCCTAGAAACTCGCAGAAACCCTATTTCACAACTTTTGTTCCCACCATTATTTTACAAACATTACAAGTACCTATGCCTGTAAAAAGCTTCAACAAGACCGCCAGGTAAATAACAAACTCGTCTCAGAGCAACCAAGCTGTTTTCCGCCGGTGTCCCCGTAACTATTAATCTACTGCTCCGGTCTAGCAGGGCTTTTAAACCAATACGTGCTGTAAATTCTCGCATCTGTTCCCGAAAACAGGACTAATTACTTTCTTGCCACTAAGAACCGTAGTTCTCCTTGCAAGAAAAAGGGCGGCTTGGAATTCAAACACGTTTGGCTTCAGCGTGGCCAGAAAGTGGAAAGGCAGGCTAGCTGCTTTTGTGTATTCGACCAGACGGCTTTAAGCAGCTTGCTGAGCGAAGGGACGGCACAGACAGTCAGACGGAGATCGATTACCCAGCCTAGGTTTAGTCATTATCTCTGCAAAAAGGGACTCAACTTGGCTATGGCGGGGTATACGCGAAATTGCTTCAATTACACACTCGTGACCGAGGCAACGACCATGAGTATATTTTTCACGCGCGCCAATGACCTTGCATCTTAAAAGGGACTACGTCTCTGCAAGGACACTAGCTATCTAGTAGGGCTGGGACTATTTGTCGAATTTTTCGGTATTCGAATATTCGAATACTTCAGTTGCTCAATTGGCGAATATAATTCGAATATCCAAGTATTCGAATATTATTCGAATATTTAGGGAATTCCATTAACGATTAAATTCTTTCTGGATTTATGTGCGTAATAAAATTCATAGAAACGTGCGTAAAAGCTCTCGAAATGATTTGATATCATCGCGAATATTTGTTTTATGATAAAGTTTTGATACCTAATAAAACCATTTACCACTGTCGTAAATTACTCGATTTAGTTATAATTCTTGTTCGCAGAAAAATGCCCTTCCTTTCTTGATTTTATTAAGATACAAGAACCCCCAGATACGATAGATATACGTGGTTACTCTTCTCGCGATTCAGAAATTGATCGAGCAAATATCCGTAAAATTGGTGTGATTACGAGCTTTGGTTCCAATCTACGAGCCCAACACAGCTCACTTCCCTCTATCTCGATGTACTCATGCCGCAGATATCCAACAGATAGTTCAATCATTGACTATAACTCAACCGGATCATTAATTTCGAATCTGTCTGGCTCGAATGCTGACTCAATACGTGTTTCATTAAACACTAGCATCTTCTGTGCATACGAATACAGATACAGAAACAAAACTTTTTTATAATTTTGATATAGGCACTGTTTAAATAAAGCGAGCTCAAGAAGCTGGTTATTCCACGATTTTGGAGACAAACATTTTTTCATAGGAAATTGAAGCATTATGAAAAGAATTTACAAGTGAACTTAAAGTGTCGTAGGAAAAATGCTCTTTTAATCAAAATGTGATGCTAGGGAGAATTACTAAATTCCTCCTTTCTACGGAAATCATAATTAATCTTGGAAGACTGAATTTACAATGAAATCATTTGGAACGTCGTAGTTTGTCAGAAGTACTTAAGGATGAATTTCAGTGGCAATCTTAGCCAAAAGTTAATCAGTAACCAAGATATTAATCAATTGTCCGGAATTCTTGTGACAATTTAGTTCAGTGCTTGATATTTCTGTACACAAGATTTCAAAAAATTTGGCCTATTATTTTAGTCTTCATTTTATAGTTATATTTCTCAATATTGCGTTTTCCCATAAGAATACATGTTAAATTGAAGATAAAATAATTTAAAATCTACCGAATCAATTTTTCTAAAATTTTTCGAGGTGTTTTACTATTGCAGAAAAATTCATTCCTCCGATTTTCAAAGATTTTCGCTTATTTTTAATGTTACTGAACTTCATCCTTAAGGAAATATTCACTCGTCAATTCATTTCAATTTAATTAATTTAAGAAGCAGTTAGGATATCAAATCGCCTGCTTTTCTAATACTCTACTGTATGGTTTTAATAGTAATTGACATATCGCAGTGGTAACTACAATATTGAACGCGTGAAGTAGTACAGCATAGCATGTGTCAGACGTGCGAATTGTAGCTTCCGTTTAGCAGTTCGTATTGTTTGGAAATGGTAAATTCTGTTATTATTGATTTCGAAAACAAGCACATATACTAACGACGTATACTGACATACATTCACAAACATGCCTGTGTAATGTAAACACGTATTTACAGAGGCTGAGAAATGAAACAAACAAGGCATCCAGGCTTAGATATTCAGGTTCCCACATCGTCTTATGCACAGTCATACAAGCTTATACCTTTCAACATATAAAAAAAAACTATTAAACAATTATGTATTGATTATTAAGTGTCGTGCATCACATCTCAGTTATTACAATCTACATCGGTTTTCGAACCCGGTTTTTAAAAACCGACAAACCCTAATAACGAGATATTCGCGGAAAACTGCTTTCTGTTACTTTCGACCCTCTGTAAAATATTTATCGATGGTCCCACCGATGGGGACTTTTGACATATCGTCTAAACCAACAAAACAAAGGCCCATAAAAAAATTTGGCTTGCAGCGAATTTTCCCACTGACAGCTCCTAATTTCACTGGACCAATTAACATATACACGTACGCAGGGATATTCGTATATCATCTTCCTCGATATTTGTCTAGCTTTAATTCTCCGTTGCACCGAATTTAAGCTCGCCGCCCGTCCGCCCTTCCCAACGCGGCGCCATGAAAGCGGCTGTGACGGTGTGCGTGCACAGAAACTGGCTTAGCTGACACTACGCGCGCACACCCCCGGCTCTAATCGGCCATTAACGCCTCCTAATTCGTCGCTCATTGTTTTCGACAATCGGGAAATGAGCGTCGATTATCCGTAATACGTTAATCGCAGGAGAATTGAACGTCCGTGGGCGGGCGTTATGTCGGGCGCGATGCGGTTTAACGCGTTCGTGTTTCCGCTCGCGTGACCACGAAATATTGCGGAAGAATCGAGTTTCAAAATCCGGCCAGCGCCGCGGCGCTGCAAAATCGAGACGGACGATCAGCCCTCGCGGAGCCGATACCTCCGGCGGCGAGGAGGAGCGAGGCACCCACGGTTCCGCGGCTTAATTTAATGCCGCAGTTCATCAATTTGCACAGACACATTACAGAGGATTTCGTTCGTTACGCGAAATATAATTACCGAGATTCCGCGGTGGCATAATTGGACGAGAATACAGCGCGGCGACGCGCGCGCCTCGATATTTTGTTATTCACGTAACAAGTGCACCGCGTGTTTATCAATATATTTACGTTTACGCCGATAATAGGGCGCGCCGTGTACGATGCGAACGCGTGAATTAATAAAGAGAAATCCGGTTCGTTAACTTCGCTGTTTCGCCACCTATTCGGCGCGCTTTCAAAGCAGCTTATTTGCAACGGGCTATGGATACGTGTAGCAGCTTGAAGAGATTTTGTATTTATTGATTCATATGGCGCGGTAGGCAGGAGTTTCTCCGTCAATTCGAGGATTATTTTATATTGACTAGTGTTTAGAACATGGATTTAGGAAAAGGATTCCTTGTCATTTTGATTGGTATTTTTAACCGACTTTAAGGGGGTATAACCGTTTGAAAGTGTCAAAGATCGGATTTTTTCTTTTTACATATTTTCATAGATTGATGTTTTAGGGATATTATAAATCAAGTCCGATGTAAAAATTCGGAGGATTGACGAAGTTATAGGCATCTGAGTGGAACAACCCGCGTAGCGCAGGTGGTGCGGCGCGGCGGCTCGACCGATCGCAGCGGAACTACATATTCATTTCGGTGGCCGTTTTTACATATTTTCATAGATTGATGTTTTAGAAATATTATAAAATAAGTCCGATGTAAAAATTCGAAAAATTCACAAAGTTATATGCATTTGAGTGAAACAATCCAGGTAGCACGGGGAGGCGCTACACGGCATAACCCATATAAAGAAAGATAAATTTAATAAGGTAAAGAAAACACATTATATATTATAAAAATTAATTTTAAAAAACAAAATCGTGGTGACCCCCCAGAAAATAGGTTGGGAACCACTGCTTTAGAATCTTACGTTTTCTTTGAGATCAAGGCATGATTCATGGCGAGGCTATGATGTAAACGTTTAATCATTCACAAATAAAATTTGTACAGGCGATCAATGGTAAATATTGAGGGTGCACGAGATAAACATATTAAAAGGGGATAATAAAACGTGATCGATCACTCTCAAATACTCGTTTACATTGTGTATTTAAGCACGTATTTCCATCGAGGATGCTAATATTTCCAAGTTTGGTACGATTACTTGTTGATTTTGCTATCAGTCGTTGAATTCAGTAGTGAAGGACTGTTCGTTAATTTTCAGTGAAGGGCTTCTTTTATAATCGATATGCATTTAATCAGAAGTACACAATATCGCGATGGGAGAAACTCGAATTAATTTCCAAGTGTCTAGAATTTCCATTTCTCTCGCCCTTAGTGGGAAACAAATGCGTCGTAAATCAAGAACTTTCCAAAGCATAGGAGAGAAATTGATTGTGACAGAATTCAGGCGTAGGTATCCTAGACGCGGAATTCTGGGTTTGAAATACCTTGTGGTTGCAAAGCGAGATATTTTCTAGAAGACTATTATTTGATTAAAAATTAAGTCTATTTTAGTTGGAGGCACGTTGGTAGAATCAAGGATATTTGTATGTTTAGAAATAGCAATACATGCATGCAAATATTTGAATGAATAGATTTTTTATTGACAAGTAAAACGACTATCATATCAAGATTGTGAAGGACCTAGTGAGAAGGTTACACGTTTAATTCTCGCTTCGAAAAGAAAGCAACGACCTTTCGAAATACAAAATTTCAGAGACTATGGCCATGACTACGCTTAATTTATTTAGAGATGATATATTTGCAATCGAATTTGAAATCTAACCTTAAACGCGCCCTCAGCTTGGACTACTAATGCATGTCTGATCGTGTACTGACCGTTTCTACTCGTTCGTCTCACGTGGTAAGGCAAGAATTCACAAAGCAGAAATAATAAAATTGAATGTTTCTTATCTTTTACATATTATTCTTTCAATATAATCTTTGTATGACCTTGATAATTTTACAAATATTTCAAAGCAAATATGTCGTTATTTAAAAAATTAAAGTGTTCTTGATATAAATTCAATGCATATAGCTAAAGAAATAATTAACTTTATCATATGGTAAACCTCCTGAATGATCAAAGGAAAAGAATTAAATTTCATACAAAGTGTAGATATCTATACAATAATTAATAAATAATGTATGCCGTAAAACATAAATGTAATAGTAGAAAAATAGGTTGTTATTATTCGTCTATACACATAGAAGTGTTGCATAATTATAGAATATCATTTCTGTAAATTTACTATGCACTACTGAACTGAATTTGTATTAATTTTGTGAAGCTGCATATCTTTCGTTACACATGCACGCCGCTGTATCGCAAATGAATATAAAATGCGTGGGAAGATACATTTTAATATCTCCCAACTTTTGAAAATAAAAATGAGAAAGTGAAATATAAACTGTTGGTGTTTTTATTTTCAGGAAGATATAATAATTGTGTATTATTTAAAGCAATGAATTAATTGCAATACTGGCTCAACCTAACTCAAGTTATAAACTTTCTGAAGTGTCAACTTTCATAAGTAGATACTATAGAGTAAAAAAGAAATAAAAATAAAAATGAGCAGCTAAATGTACCAGAAATAAATAATTTTATAAATTGTAGTGAACAAAATAATATCTTCGTGTCATCGTATATGTAACTACTAATAATGCAATGTATTAAAATTAAAAAGAGCTGTTTATGATACCCTGAATCCATAAAATTAATATAAAAAGCAGAGAAAGTTGGCACGGAGACAAAAATTCAAAAAGCAAACGTACATATTTCAATTAATTATCTGTTAATAACTAGATTGGAAGGTACGCACCTGAATTCGAAAAGCACGCGAATGTGTACACGACACTTTTCACCGCCTCTAAAATTCCAAAAAGGATATCAAAATACCTGGAAAAAAAACGTGGAAGGGGTTTATTACGTTACAAGGTAGCCGCTTAAGCGAACTCATTTCACAAAATTACTGAAGTTACACTCGCAACACGATACGAAATTTAATACCTACGCTGGCGCCAACAGACATCGTAAATCCGCAACGCTCAGCTGCGCACGCGCGCTGTCCGCCGTTTCCCTCGAAACCGTTAAAAATCCCTCGCGCTCCCGGCGGGCGATTAATGTCAAAAAAAGCGAAGCGAGTGGAAATCGACAGCAACAGCTGCCACGGTGTGACTCGTTGCGGCAGCAATCTCGCTACTCGGATTAATAAGAACAAACGTGAAAACTTTACGATACCGTCGCGTTGCAGGACACCGCGGCCCTTTCATTTACTTAGGATTGTACGCTGTTTGCTTTGCTTTACGATCGTGCCAACGGAGTTGTTAGCCACGAGGTGCGACACACGTGTATTCACGATGGCACACACTCGGCAACGGGTCATATGAAACGCGCGGGTAGTAAGTCATGTGCTTCCACGTGGCGAGCGCGTTAAGGTATTACCTAGCGAAATCAAATCTCCTACGTGGACGTGCTCCATTTTAATACAGTAGCTGTGATTCGTTGCAGGGTTTATTTCGCGTGGGATTGGACGGTTTGCGCTGGCTTTTCTCGTATTATCCGATTGAGGATATACGTTTTTTTATGACTTTTTTTTTATTTAATTATTTGGCGAGGTGGTTGGAATATGTTTAAGTGGGTGGTGTTTGTATGTTTGCGGAGGCGAAATTTAGGATGCTCAATGCGCAGTGGAAGTGTCTTTTAGGGTAGCAAGGAGGTAAAGGTAGTGGGTGTGTATGGAAGTGAAGGTTGGATAGAAAAGGAGAAAAGGGAAGTGTGTGTTCGTCCTGGGACTGTGTCCTTGACAGCATCAGCCAAGTTACTTGAATTTAAGTTGCTTTAAATCAAGAGACTTGAAGGCGCTTGACTTGAATTTTGCTTTAAAGTTTCTTTCAAGTTTCAAGTGCAGTAGTGAGTCTTTCAAGTTTTACTTGCCTTGAAATGCAACTCGAATAATGTAAGTAGTAATCTTAAAAGTAACATGCAGTAATCTTAAAAGTAACTTGAGGGCAACTGACACTACTGAACACAAACTTGATGTCAAGTTACTTGTAGTCAGGCGATCTGAAGTCACATATTTGAATTTAAGAGACTTGAAGTGAAGTAACTTCGAATTTACGGGACTTGAAGGTCGAGTAACGAACTTGAAGGTCGAGTAACGAACTTGAAGGTCGAGTAACGAACTTGAAGGTCGAGTAACGAACTTGAAATCAAGTAACTTGAACTTGAAATCAAGTGAGTTGAACTTGACATCAAGTAACTTGAACTTGACAACAAGTAACTCGAACTTGACATCAAGTAACTCGAACTTGAACTTGAAATCCAGTAACTTGAATGTGAAGTCAAGTAACTTGAATTTGAAATCAAGTAACTTGAACTAGAAATCAAGTAACTTGAACTTGAAATCAAGTGACTTGAATTTGAAATCCAGTAACTTGAATTTGAAATCCAGTAACTTGAATTTGAAATTAAGTAACTTGAATTTGAAATCAACTAACTTGAATTTGAACTCAAGTAACTTGAATTTAAGCGACTTGAAATCAAGTGACTTGAATTTGAAATCCAGTAACTTGAATTTGAAATCCAGTAACTTGAATTTGAAATTAAGTAACTTGAATTTGAAATCAAGTAACTTGAATTTGAAATCAAGTAACTTGAATTTAAGCGACTTGAAATCAAGTGACGTAACTAATGAGGACCAGGCCTAAGGCTTACCTAGCAGACCCTGCGTTAGACGCGGTAATGTAAGTAGGTAGAACAAGTATTCACGAATGGCCGAAGAGATATTCTCCTTCTGAGATACATGTAACGTCCTAAAAATACATTCAATCATTCCTTTGTAAGAGACAACGATCTTCTTCACTCAACGAAGATAATCAGCCCAAGTATTTCCAGCACAGCACACGCTTAACGCCCTAATAAACTGACAATCGCGCATTCGTTAGCAATGATTCAAAGATACAAAGGGACCGTTCATGAGTTTCTTCCTTCGTACGCCAAGGTTTCGCGAATACTTGTAATTATCTGTCCCGCAAAGCATTCGGAATGTGTTCGTATTTATAATACGTGCCGCGTGCATCACTCTTCTTTATGCTTCGCGTCGTTACTGTTGAACGAACTTCTCCTTCGCGATAAACACATTCCAGATCGCAGTTACCGTAATTAACGCTTGCTCGCGATGTTATCTGACTGGTTGGTCAGATACTTTATTACTCTCAGCCACAATGAAAGTGTTAGGTCACCTATAATTAAAAGAGAAATCGCTTGTTGGAGAAAAATTAGCATTTTCTTACCTTCACTCACATTTTGAAAAGCGTAATCGTCACTTTCCATCAACCATGCCTGCTTTCTTTCTACCCATTTAGTTCCAATATGCCACTGTTATCATTCTTGTGCAAAAGCAAATTAGAAGGTAGAATAAACTTTTTTTATAGGTGTCTTTGTTTTCAAGAAAATCGATCATTCTGTGAGCTGCTTCCATCCTAGACAGTAGCTACGTCAGACAAGTAGAAATGGCCTATATTTGATCAGACATATAACCGTATTTCGCAGAATGGTCGCATCTAACGTTGTAATTCAACTTCCGTTGCAGATATATCAGTAAATAGATTGCTTTAGTACAAAAGATAATATTAGCAATTAATTATTTTCAAAATTCGTTGATCTGTGAAGAAAAATTGAACGTTTCCTGTTATTTATTAGTTGCCTTTTTATGGTAACCTTAATATGATTTTAACTGTGACTACAAACATAGATATTAAAAAAAAATGCGAAACCATTTAAATAAACTACGATTTTCATACAACATCAAGAACAGTTCTACCCAAAGGAAATTAAACGTAAAAACAGAAATGTCACAATTTCACTCAATTTTAAAATATTAGCGTGTAACATTCGAACACCGCTGTAGACTGCAAACAATTCATTAAATTTTTATTGGAACCAATTGCTTCCATTTTACATTTTCAAGAGCTTTAAAAACTCGGCGTCGCCTCGAATAAATAAAAACAGGCGAAACAATTGTTCGGCGTTTGTAGCAAAATTGTAGAGAATTTTTTTAACAGAATAGAATTAGTGAGTGTATATCCACGTGTTTCAGCGCGCAGAGCCACACTTCACCCCCGGTGACTTAATCGTAACTCCACGTGTGTACATAAAAGCGAGCCAATCTACGAAAGCATGGCTGACAGTGTTAATTTCAGATGATAGATACCGGCTGCCTAGATGCAATGCAAATGAGCCTCACGCGATAGCTTTGAAGGCATGCAAACTGCAGTGGTGCCTACGCCCATTATCAGGGAAGCCCTCTGTCTTACCTCTTGCGTAATCATTGTGATAGTGAAATTCTTAATTTAGCGCATATACTAGGAGAAGCAAAGCCGAAAAGGATTTAGGTAAATTAAAAGGAAATAGGAAAGAACCTATTAAAAGCTCTGCCCTTGAGAAAATAAGTCCTCGTCATTGCATTGCTTATCCCAACGAATCAAGCACTTAAATTTCCCTGAAATTTCTGCCACCGAAAACAACGGAGAAATTCCGCGTTCTGACGTTACGTGACTCACCCTTTATATTCGATCACGTCTTTCATTCTACAGTTTTAGCCCCGAAACACGTACGCGCCACGCGGAATTCCATCAATTTTTAGCCTATCGCAATTCGCCGGGCCGACAGCCGGTTTACATAAATCCTTTTGCAGTCGGGCGCGCTCGCGGCGCGCGTACCGATGGAAACCAAAAAAAAAAAGGAGTGTCCCGCTCGATGCATCTCCAATTTTCTCCTAACGTTATGAATATTCCGCGCGATTTACCAGGCCGTTAAACAAACACCGATGCGTGCTCGCAAATTAATAATAAACTGTTCGCGGGCACTTCGCGCGTCGCTCGGTCCCCTGTTAATCTTCCTCGGGACGCGCGAACTTTACCGAGCAGATAGCGTCGACGAGACAACGGTATCGCTTGTGTACTGCGAATCTGGGAGGGCGGTAGGAAAGGGCAATGCCACTGCTCGGTCAATTTGGGACCACGGTGGAAAATACAAATTTTCACACGTTTCGAGGAATCCGAAATTCATTGTTATTTATCGCAATATGATGGGAAAGTTGTGACGAGTCCCTGTAAATATTAAAATTGCGATGACTGCTCGCGCTATGTGATACCGAATTAAGTATTGATGGTGGGGTAACTCGAAAAGTAGGGATTTTTGGATAATTATTTTCGCGCAGTTCTGTGGATATAAAAGAAAGATGCAACTTCTGGTTAAACTTCTTTTCGATATCTCTCATCGTTCTCGAGATATTCCCTGAAGAAGACAATTTTATTCTGCATTTTTCTAAGGGGTGATTTCTCCCCCTAAAGTTGTACTATGGCGCCAAAAAGAATTAGGTTTGATTAATGGTTGAACTACTCTACTTGCACACAGAAGTTGCATATTTTTCTGAATTTTCGGGTTGCCGAACTTCCCTTGTACGTACCTAATAGTTACGAGAATTTCGTGGGTCAGTGTAGCGTTAAGTCTAATGTGTTGATACAGCTCAATTACAAAGATCTCATAAAACCTAGTTCCTCCACAATCCATATTTTTCTTACAACTTCATAATATCGCAGTATTACAGTATCGCTAAGATCCACAATGCAGGAAACGCTGTACACGCTGATTTCGATCAGCTCAACCGGGACACGGAATATTCGTTACGCCGGAAATTATGGGGTAGTACCCCGAGGACGTAAAATTATGATCCCAAGAACGAGGCTATAGAATTGCATGTATGGTAATTTTAGCACGGAGGCCTTATTGTACTACATGTACTTTGGAACATATTTATTTTGGATGTTGGCGCAAGAACTAGATAAAAGCTAGGATCTCCCTATTTCTTCCACATTCAATCAGTATCAGTGAATTGGCAAGAGATTTTTCGTCAGTTATATATTTTTTTAACTCTTTTCAAAATTTTGTTAACGGAAGTTTGTAGCGCTTATTGCGCCATTAAACATTTTTTTCTGTCTGTTGTACTTTGAGAGTTACACGCGAAAAAGTGGAAGTGCCAATTTGACTTTGAGGTTAGTTTCCACCCCCTAAATCGCGATAGGGCCCAAATACACCGTTGCTCTTGTTTTCACAAAGTTGCGTTCCAATCGGTGAGTCCGAATTCGTGGCATTCCCTTGTTAGTTTTATGTACTTAATGGTTAGGCTTGTCAATAGTATTCATACAGCAGCCTCACCTTACTCTGGATTTACCTATCCTATTACTCATCTAAATGTATTCTCCCACATATTTTCTACGAGTAATAAAGTCGCAATAATAATACTAATTACATCAACCTAGAAATTGCATTGCATTCTTCACAACTTCAATTTTCATTTCCTCACAATAAATCCTCAGGTTTTGTCCTCGCATCGCCAAATTCAAATTCCTAGTACCTCATCAAAAAAGTGTCCAAGCTTCCGAAGCGGTTTAATTTCGCCATAAATTCCTCGCCCCAAAATAGTCCAACCGTATCACAGTTCTCAATGTCCCCCCTCGCATCATAATAAACCGCTGACAGCAGCAAGAAACCAGAGTCCCGCAGAGAAGTGTGCGATCGGCCTCCACCTAGAGCGCTAATTTCTGTGCAAACTATATTGAAATACCCCGGAAGCGAGGCAATCCGCTCCAAAAGACTGCTCGAGTGCCTTCTAATTTCGTGACGGGGAGCTCGTCAAAGAGTAATCGAAGCGTGCCACGGGGGGCGCAAAAAAGAGGAGGAAAATAGCGACAATCGGCGCGGGGAACGCGAACAATCTGCACACGTACGATTGAAGTGTAGAGTGGAAGAGGAAAACCGGGGAGAAGTGCGAACGGGTTAAACTGGAATTTCGGGTCAGTCGTCTATGCGACAAACGGGGAGCGTGCAAACACGCTCTGATTTATAGGTCAGGCAAGCGTCGAGTGGAACGTTGGGAGCGGGTCGGGAGGAGCGACGGGGCGAGCGTAAAAAGCGAGAGCATGAAAATGCTGGTCGTGAAGAGAAAGGGCTAATTAATTGCCATAGTAGTGCTGAAAAATGCACAGGTGCACTTAGTCACTCTTTTTCTCTTCGTCCAGGTGTCGTTGTGTTGGCAACCGGTTCCCGATGTCTGCAGCCACCGAGAACATGTGCGCTCGATAGGCCAGCGCGGAAATGCTCGCGTCCCCTCGATCGATCAGGGTACAAATGCTTCGTACATATTCGTCGATCTCGAGCCGCTCGATCGGGCGGACTCTAACAATGGTTTCTCAGAAACAATCGGCACGAATTGTGCCTTTAAAGGGGCATCGATTGTTCCATTTTTTAAGGAATTTCATCATTCAACGGGAATTAAATGCGGTAAACGGTGAGCTGGGAATTATGCCATGGCTGCAGCCCCTTTTGTACGGCTTCCCTTTTTCATCCGCGGGGGAATAAGAAATACACGTTTATTTGTTAAGTTTATATTTGTGTAGGGTGGTAATTGTAATGGTGTCCGCGAGTTTAGAATTGTTTGCGGATGTTTGACGGAGAAAGGTTATATATGAAATTAATTGAAGAATCCTCGTGGAAAGCACTGTAAGTGTGAAGAGTAGAAAAATAATATTTTTGGCGGGAAATATTCTACGTGCCAATGGTAATACTATAGTGGAGGATTTTAATGCAATTTCCCTTTTTTCTGTTAGTTGGAAACGTCCTGAACCTACGAAGCATCGTAAATAATTTGGGCCAGCCAAAATCAGCAACTTGGACCACCCTGTATATATTTTAAAAATTGCCTGCAATGTAATCAGTAGTGACTCACAAATGGGCCGAAATTTTTAACGCGTGCGAAAATTCGAATTTCGCTTTCCTTCCCTTGCCAAAAATTTGCTGCTCGATGCGCCATTTACCCCAGAGATAACGTGTATTTTCAACCCGTCCATTTGAATTTGCATACACTGGACAGCGTAATATCGCGGGTCCCTTCGATACGATGACACGTCGGCACGTGCAAAGTGGAAACAAACCGGGATTCTGTCGGCGACGTTTACAGCCGTAGGGAAAACTCTCGCAAGACGACGTCTCTGCCAAGCTCTCGACCTCTCGACCTTTCGAGAGGTCTCCCAACATCGCCAGCGCCGCTGCTGTTTCTCCGACGCCGTGAAAGTATTTCCATACTTCGGCAAATGTATATTCACCCCCCCGCGAAGAAATATCAGCAAACTTTTTGATTTCGTCGCGTCCGCCATGCCTCGGGATTAACACTCGTAAAAGTGCAATTTGTATTCCCCTTGGAAAATCCTGCCGCCGCATTCCTAGCCAGCTGCCTTTTTAGAAATCGACGAGGCAGGTAGTTTTCGAACTCGAGTTCGTTTGCTCGACGGAGTTACTTTCGGAATGTCAATTAGGGTTTTGAGGCGGGACTTTCCGTTGACGAATGGGATCAATTGTTTATGGTGCAGGGTGTGGTGGACATTATTACAGGGTTGTTAATGATACATAGAAGATTAACAATAAAATTGTGGTGAGAAGTAGAGATTGTCGGTTTGAAACACCGGTTTTCTTTTATAAATTTGTAAAATTCGAAAACCGGGTTTTAAATTTTAATAAACCGGTTTTATGTACTAGAATTAATATGTAAAAATGGATTAATTATTGAATTAAAAACGTTAACATTTTTACTTAAAATCGCCTCGGACACAAGCATCAGTTTATATTTTCGGAAGAAAAATACTAAATGAAAGGCAGATTTATAATTTGTATTTTGTACGGGTTTTAGTTCATTTAGTTTTTTTCATTTGGTTTTGTATGCAGTGTATTTTATTGTGTTATATTTTTGTAGATCCATATATATTAAATGAATTCAAAAATTGTACAGATTTTAATTAATTTAATTTTGTAAAGTCAATACACATTCAAATAATAATTTTTTCAGAGCATTCAGTACTTAAAAATATTTATATTATCTACGAACCATTTCGAGGGGCCGTAACTAGGTAGGTGGTCTAACACAAGTTTTATCGTCCTACTGCGATTAATCACGATGCTAATCGCGCAATTAATTGCGCAGGAATAAATTATGGATGTCGGTAAGAACGTGCTAGGCCTCTGATCAGTCATGAGGACCGAAGTTTCTTTTCCGAAGATACGTTTTCGCATAAAAACTGGTCGCCCGCGTGAGCACCGCAGCGGGAGACTTCGACAAGGAACGAGATAAGGGTCATGCTAGGGAATCGAGCAAAGAACCATGACTACGGGCTTCCGCGTTAATTAATCCAGTTCTTTTGACGGCAAACCTCACTGAAGCTTCTTCAACAACGTCATTCACAATGCGGGAATTCATTTGAAATTGGCAGATGGACTAGATCGCGAGTTCGCTTTAATTTCCAGATTAAGAAGTCTGTTTACGATCGGCCATTTAAGTTTCACGCTTTAATACTCTACTCACCGCTCTCGCGCATATGTGTGCTCGTGAATCCGATCTATTATCGCGCGTGAGACTAAAGCTACGAATCCGCGATGAAATTTTACATGAGACCTTTCTATCGCGAGACAAAAATCTCAATAACAACTAATGTAAAATATAGTGGAAACAGTTGCGAGAGATTTTTTAATATCTATCACGAGAGTTTAGTCTCATGAGAGTCTAGTCCCATGAGAGTCTAGTCTCATGAGAGCCTAGGTCTGATGACAGCCTCGGTCTGATGAGAGCCTAGGTCTGATGTGAGCCTAGGTCTGATGTGAGCCTAGGTCTGATGAGAGCCTCGGTCTGATGAGAGCCTAGGTCTCATGAGAGCCTAGTCTCATGAGAGCCTAGGTCTGATGAGAGGCTAGGTCTGATGAGAGCCTCGGTCTGATGAGAGCCTAGGTCTGATGAGAGCCTCGGTCTGATGAGAGCCTAGGTCTGATGTGAGCCTAGGTCTGATGAGAGGCTAGGTCTGATGTGAGCCTAGGTTTGATGAGAGCCTAGGTCTGATGAGAGCCTAGGTCTGATGAGAGCCTAGGTCTGATGAGAGCCTAGGTCTGATGAGAGCCTAGGTCTGATGAGAGCTTAGGTCTGATCAGAGTCCAGTCTCATGAGAGCCTAGTCTCATGTGAGTCTAATCTCATGAGAGTCTAGTCCCATGAGAGTCTAGCCTCATGCGAGTCCAGTCTCATGAGAATCTAGTCTCATGAAAAACTTAAAATTCGTCCATTAGTGGAGCCACATCGTGAAATAGTTGTCTAGTGAAATTACAATATTTTTGTCTCATCGTAGACTTGCACCTTAACAAAGGAACTTCGGTAGCCCGAAAATTCAATTTTTTTAAACATTGCAGTCTTGCAGGGAACCACTGTCACGAAGATACAATCGATGAACTTAAAGCAATCGACACATATTATATAACTCACTGGCTCATGCGTGGATCCTTCTGCTACTCTCACTTCCTCTACCTTTACCACCTCCGCAACGTCACTTAAGACCTAGTCATAGTTTTTAATTTTTGTTTTTAGTCTTAGTTCCAGCTACTAGCTTTTAGTTTTAATTCTTGGATTTAGTTTCAGTCTCTAGTTTCAGTTTTCTATTCAATATTACCCTTAGACTCCTACACTATACGGAGGTTAGGCCTAATAACAGCTCTAGCCAGGCCCCGCCTTTTCACCATCCCATGTATTAAATTGGTGAAATAAAGACGAAAAATAAAATAAATAAAGCACTCAATGCTTTCTACAGTCCTGCACCTATTAAAAAATTCAAAATAAATGTGCAGCCCGTGACATACCTCCACCATTTCAACTTCGTGCACAACAAATTCCCTGCGTTCCCCCATCATTGCCAACAGAAGAGAAAGAAATTTCCGTCGTATTTTGCCCGTGCCACGCGCAAAACAAAAAGAGGCACGCATCGCACGGTCGTGTACCTTTTAAGCCGGACGGAAAATTAAAGTTATACCTGTTTGCTTCTGATCGCGTTTTTGCCGAATGTTCGATGTCGCGCAGATGCGCCATCTGCGGGACCGTGGCAACTTTCGGACGGGCAAAAAAGCAGGGGCACGTGCATATTGCAGGAAGTATAAATGAAGCGCTGTAGTGTTGGGGACAGCTGCAGTGCGGTGTTCACCTGCACTGGCAGTACCGAAAGTAGGCAGCAGACAGCTTTTTTCTGGCCGTTTATTTTTAACGTCGGACGACAGCCGTCTATTTCGCTGTATCTTTCGTTTAACAGCGCGGCTCGGAAGTAGAGAACAAACTTCTGCCGCTCGAACAGTCGTGGCCCGCGACTTGTTTGATCTCGGCGGTACTCGATTTACCTCCCCTCTCGCCTTTTCTTCAGCGCCCCCCCGCTGCGCCGTGCTGTTTACCGATGTGTGCGCAACTGGGTCAAAGGAGCGGGCTCCTTTTAGGAGATGCACCGCAATATTCGAGCCCGTGGCGTGTACACTCGAAAAAGGAAAAGGGACCCGGGCATTTGTCTTTCTCTGCACGGGATATTGGAAAAACAATTGCATCACCGCTGCATATTTGATTTTCCGTGCCCCATCCGAAACCACTGTCTCGGTGGCTCCTCGCGGAGACACGGAATTTACGGTATTATACGGTATAGTTGCTCGGGCCGCTTTAACGGTCAAAATTTAATATTATTGTTTGCTGCACGAGCGGCGGAAGGCCACTGGTTTTCGGTACAAAATGCACGTGCTGGCGTGCTAAGGGTGTGGTTTAGTGTACGTTGACGGATGTAAATGAGGTGTTAATTCGCATATTCGGTTCGGAATTAACTCGTGTGGTATGCATACACTCGGCCCATTACTGTGTGGTGTTAAATGTGTACGTGTAATTAATAGTGTTACATTAGAGGAAATATACCTGTTTAACAGAACGCGTTAAAACAAGGGGAATCTGATACTGAGTGGTGTTTGGCAAGAAGTTTTATTTCGGCACCAAATACTTATCCGAAACTAAGTTGGAATATTCATTTACTTTAGATTCGAATCGTGAACTCATTTTAGAATTGGAATTGTAGTGTTATAGAAATGTTTAGAGTTGAAGAAAGATTCGGTACAAAATTTCTTATCAAACATTAATAATCATGAGCAAGTCCATATTTCTTAATTTTTGGTAAATGCAAATTTGAAGTTCAATTTATTATATTAAATCAGGTAATAATTGAAAGCTACTGCAAAATATATAAGTGTTCCATATGTGGCTTTTTATCAAGTTGTTGTAAAAAACAAGGAGAGTAATTAATTGCTTTCCATTTGTTTTCTTGGTTTTAGGATGCTTTTGATATACAATAAATCCACAATAAATTTACGTTGAAAGCTGAGAATAGATCCACACTACAGTGGCCAACGAATAATCCACTGAAGGCTTCCCAATAATTCTAGATCAATCAGCATTTCTCTTAATCTGTCAAAACCAGAACGCTCAGATGGCCACGCAGGAAGCTCAGCCATAGCCAACTTCTGCCAGCACCCAGGAAAATAGTACACACCTAAATCTGTGCACAAACAGCCACACCAACTATTTCCGATCAGCTGCGTTGTTCTTACAATCCTCAGTGCGGCGGAGTCGGAATGCGGGAAGCTGTTTTGCTTGCAACCCCGGACACCATCAGCAAAGACAACAGACGAAGCAAAAAGGAAGCGATCGACAGGTACCGCGGACGACGGAGAAAGTGAAGGGAAAGAAATAAAGGGGGAGCAAACGCGAGGAGAAATTAATGAGGAACCCGTTTGTGGCGGACGATACAGTTGGGGGATTGGCGAGATCGACGACGGTTGGGTTCCTCTCTGATCGCTGGCGACCGAACCGGAAGAGAGTGGGGCTGTCGCCAATTAGCCGCCTAGATAGGTTTATTGCCTAATGAGCTAATACCCGGCCTAATGAGCCGTGATTATCTACAACGGCGCAAGGCTGGCGATGTATCATGGTTCGGCCCGAGGCCCGTTTTCGCTCGCACGTTTATGGGACGTTCCTCGATTGCAGGTTCTGGTGCCCACTGGCAGGTACAGGGTACAGCCGATGTCGACGCGACGCTCAAAGGAAGGTATCTTTCTCTTCTTACTCAGCTTAACGCTTTCACTGCTGCAAGCTTTAACGAAACACAGTTTCGAGTCGGCCAGGCCTTTCGGAACAGTCGCTTCTGCTGAGAAAGGTTTGCCTAGCTGGAAATTTAAATGTCTATATTCTGTTTATTTATTTAAATGGAAGCCCTTTGGTAAATACAAGGAAAAATACTACGTACACTGAGCAATGAAGCGCAGATGGTAACTAAAAAAAATGTCGCTGGGGTACAGTGAACCCCGTGTGACCAATTTGTGATTATAAGAAGGTGTGACCACGATGGGTTAAAGACGTCAAAAGAAAAGATACGTAATTTTAACCTGATATTAAAAGAAACATCTGTCACAAAGGAAAATGTAATCGCTTCTTCTTGAATTTTTCATTAATTTATGCCACCCTGTATAAAGTTCCATAAATACAGAATTAAACAAGCTACTTAAGCAATAAACTAGTAACGTCTCAATTAGGGTAACATCTTCCGTGCTCATTTATCGAATAGTGTTAAAACGGTGCAAAAATAATCATACAAATTACAAATTACAGTTAAAGCCCCAAGAACTCTAAGAGAAAAATATTGTTCGCACCGTGGTCCCATAATTTACACCCATTACGATATTAATCGTAAGTAAAATTCACTTTGCCCAAGATTCCTCGCGCTCCCCACATAATTGCGAACAATAAGTCAACCGAATGGGGGGAATGAGAGCAATACAGAAACTGGAACAATAAGCTATAACGGTACAATAAAAATTGAGAAGAAAAGTTATCAGATTCTTCTCTCCGGGACAAGTATCGACACTTTCCTCGTTCAGATGAAACTTTTACGCTTGGATCTCTGCCCCCCCCCCCCCCCCCCACCCCCCGCCGACTTTTTTATCTGCTTTCTTTCGTAATTAAGGAAGTCCGAGAGGCAGGCGCCAGCTCCAAAGTGATTTTTTCCCTCGCAATTACACTTTCTACGCCCTAGTACAGAATCAATCGCGGAACGTTTTCCTTTTCACCTTTATCGAGGCTTCGAATTCCGATATTAATATACAGAGTGGTCGGTTACGAAGGAAAGCTGCAATATAAACGAGGTAATTTCTTTACTTTGGGTCTTACAGAAAAATGTCTCAAAAGAAACATCGTAAGCTTTCGTATTTGAAATTTTTTACAGAAAGCAGTTTAACTTAATGATCCAGCAGGATTGTTGATTTCAATTATAACCCCTGCGGCGAATCCAGGATCAGAATAAAGAAATAAGTGTCTAAAATATTTTTCAATTAAGGATTATGGTGTAATATTAAAAATTAGTAAATTGGCCAATTTTGGCAATTTGGAAATTTGAATATTTTGTTAAATGTATTTGCATTCTTCTTGTGTTATTAACTAATTCCATAGCGTTACTTTATAAAAGAAAAGTTGCTTCGTGTTATATTTTATCCAAACCGAGATGTAATACGTCATAATGAATAATTCGTAAATCAGACTCGTACCAGAAATAAATTTTTGCACGTTACAAATATTTCAGAATCCACTGAATTTCAAACTTCACACTGGTGCCTTATCTTCTTCACTGTCAAATAAGAAAATTACACTTTTACCTCGAAATCAAAATTGCACGTGTACTCTGATTGCCAAACCGAGTCATTGAACATAATTTATCCCTATTTAAAGATCGAGTATTTGTAAATCAATGTAACTCAGTAGTGCACTTCACGGTACATTATATTTAACTCACTATAAGTACCCTTATTTGTCTGCAAGTCATAATTAAATTACACGCTGAATTTATCAACCTATCCACCCTAAAACAATACCTACTACCTTCGCCTCCAATTGATGTGTGACGAACAGAAACAGAAGCACTTTTTTACAGTCGTAGCAAAATCAATAGAATACTCAATACCATTTCGCCGAGTCTGGCTTGCGCTAGACACGATTCACTTCTAAACCAGATTCACACGTATCGGTTCTACCTTGCTCCTTGTCAGTGGCAAAAAATATCGTTTCCCTGTTTCGGAATGGGGCAGCGTCAGCAACTGATACGCACAAGTAACTGGCATGGATAAGCGTGAACTGCTGCATTCCAAAACCGGAAGGCGATATTTTGTACCATTGACACTGGCGGCGCTGAACCGCCACGCAGCTGATATGTGTGAACCCGCCTTTACACTCTGACAGAGAGCCTCTGTTTGAGGGACAGGACGTGTGTGCTTGCAGGCTGGCGGGAAGAGAAACGAGTTACAGCGACGAGATAGCCATGTGGCGCGTCATGGTGGGGGATAGTCTGCCCGTGGCCTTGAGCAGCCAGTTGACTTTGTTCCAACTTGGTTGGTTCGGTGTTGGTAAGAATACTTTTGCACGCGCACAGTTACACGATAAGTCAACGGCGATGGAGAGCTTTAGGATATAAGGTTCTCTAAAAAAAGGCTTCTGCGTTGACCACTGCTGCTCGAAAGTCGATCATCCAAAATAAAAAATTCAAAACAATTTGCTTATTATATTATGTCATCTAGTATTTGAACGAAGGATTTTTCGAAATATTGATTTGGGAAAAACGGCTGGTGTTTAAAGTAAAAGTTTCAATTTTTATCATAAATCGTGCTCGATTTTCGTCAATCAAAAGAAAACTAAGCATCGGATAAAAAAATCCTTCGTTCAAAGACTAGTTTATTGTTCCTATAGTAAGTGAATATAAATGTTATCGTCTAGATCGAACCAGTGCGCCGATAACATTTATATTCAGTTTTTAAAAATTCTTTACGGTCGAAATTCTAAATCATTTTATTCCTATAGTAAGCTTGTAAAATTTGAAGTATATCGGTTGAATGGTATTTAAATATTTTGGTCACCGATTTTGAAATAACTTAGTTATTGATAAATATTTTTAAATAAAAAAATTACGATGTACAGTACTAGATGCAATCCTTAAAAGGAAGAAAGATTTTTTGAGAAATGTGTTATAGCTTTTGAGTAAAAAATTTCCAAAGACCACCCTTTTTTCGGCCTCCTGACCGAGCATGACTTCATTTCTACTATGAAGTAGACAGGAACTCTAAGTTCTTCAGCTTCTAAATAGAATTTAATTTCTCCAGTTATGCCTAATAAGTGACCACACTGGGGGCATTCAATACGCAAAATATTGAATTCAGAAACGTGTATATTATAAATCAAGTTCGCCTCGCTGCCCTGCGACTTCGCTACCCCAGATCTCCCTTTTTCTGCAGTCACGCGGGTGAAATATCTTGACACGTTTTTCAATTATAGCGAGATGTGAAACGCGTGGCGGCGGAGCAGCTTCGGTTTTAGCCTCCGACGTACGTTTTTCCTGTTGAAGGGAGGACGGGACAGAGTGGATACACCATTGCAAACTGGCTTACTCAGGAGATCAACCGTTGGCGTCTATACCTATATACGGTTCCTCGATTAAATTGACTTTGGGCAACCACCACCTGCATCGAGGAAATATGGCCTAATATCGAGGTAACGTCGAGGGATGCTGGTGTATATTCTCCTATAGACGTATTCCATTGAACGATTTGTAGGTCTGCTTGTTGAAGCGTTTCGTAATTTATAAATGGCATGCGCGTTCGTCTGCGACATCGGCCGCGTATGGGATTGTTCAATAACCAATCTTAACTTGCAGGAACAGGCAATCTGAAATTTCATGAACGCGAGAGTTCGTGAAATATATACTACATATTTATTTATAACTTGTTACTTGCATTTACAAATAGTGTCGAATTACGTGGAAGAAATTTTTAATGGAAAAATTGTGGATATAATTCTTCCTAATTATAGAAGAAAATCTTAATGAATAATTTGATTGCAATATTTAACACGTATTAAAGGTTTTTTTAATTTGTCTGTGAAAAACGCGTAAAATTTTCTTTGCGATACTTTGTAATAAATTTAAGAAACAAACTTGTGCACACAAAAAGATAATAGTGATATTGAATATTAAGATTAACAATAAGATTTTTATATTTAAATTTGTTATATTTTGCCAATGTTATGCGTCACTGTATAACTATTCCATTTATATGCTTAGAGAGAAGCGTCATACGCCTCAAAAAGATACAAAAAATTGAAATCGTATAAAAATCGATCTTCTAATAAAAGAGCTGCATTTTATTAGCCAAAATCCTTCGAATGTATGATATAAAACGGGTTTACGATAATTAATAAATATTACTCGTTTACTATGATATCTATAGTAAAACCGTGTCAGAGTGAGAAATAGTAGAAATACGCGATTGAAGTCCTCCGTAAAGGATATATCTAAAAATGTTCAATACCCATCGACCATTGGCAGCTTAGTCGTAGGAAAGTGTCGAGGATCCGACAACTTCCTGTCCAAGGGAAAAAGAGCTGCTTCCCATTCTAAGATATCCTGACAGTTTTATAGTCGACACTTTCCACGTACGAAATAGCGTTTTGTACGAAAAACGTGCTCGGAACTCGACATCATGATATCGAACGGAATTCAGTGTCCAACGGAAGACCTGTGTTCCCTGCAATTGTAACCTATTTTAAGTCTGGTACTATAGAATCCTCTTCTACGCTGCGAATCCAAAGCAGCCACTCTTACAGCGTGGTTCTCATGCGAGCTTTCAGACTTTTGTAAAAGAGAAAATTCATAGCCCTTTCATGGAAAAATATTTGCATTTGTAAGATGAAAGTGGATGCAGGAAATCAAACGTTAAGGGCTCATGCTCAGTCAGGAGGCCGAAAAAAGGGTGGTCTTTGGACATTTTTCACTCGAAAGCTATAAAACATTTCTCAAAAAATCTTTTTCCTTTCAAGGATTGCATCTAGTACCGTGCATGGTAATTTTTTTGTTTAAAAATATTTATCAATAACGAAGTTATTGTCCATTGAATAACCAAGTTTATACAAATCCAGCAATATCCGTAAATCAGTTAAAATGAACGACAAAAATATGTCTCAACTCGATGGCCATAATTAGAGGCTTCAAGAGTCAGCACAGGAAATGACTTTTTTATGTCACAAATTTCATCGTGAGAAGCAAAACATGCTTCCATAATTCTGCAATTTAGTAACACACTGTACAAACTACCAAGCTAAATGGGAGCGCAGAAAAAATATGGAAAATAAAAATTCAGCCGTGTCGTTAACGAGGCGGAAGGACAGTGAGCGTCTCGCATGATGATCCGCCATTTAAGCTCGCGATATCGTATTCCTTCCTCTACACGAATTGCGCAACAAAATCACCACTCGAAATTGGAATTATCCTAAAATTACCATCGCTGCTGGCTGATCGTGGACTCTGTGTATATCGATATAGGTACGAACGCGAGACGAGTGGTAGCATTAATGGCCGTGGAACACGCATAGCTTTCTCTCCTCGTTTATACCTCGCCAGGCGGATACAGGGTCCATTTGGACCCACCTCATAAACTCGTATAATTCAAATGAACTACAAAATTGTGTTAGCGAAAGGTGGAACATATTGAAGCAGAAAAAGTATTAATAAATTGTACAAAAGAATTCTAAAACGACAAATAGTAATATAAACCACTAAATATTAATGTAATTATTTTTTCATCATTTCCCCAATACAATTATAATTATTTTCTGTTATAATTATTTCCATCTGTAATGTATAATGGTATCGAAGCTGTCAGAATTTGAACTTCATCAATAAATATTCAAAGTGCCCCCAGTCACTTAAAAATTATTATTTTTATTGATCTTATGAATTTTATTTTACCATACCATAGCAGTTCTTTTTAAAAGAAACTTACTCGTTAGATTTCCCAGCCGTGTAACTTAATTTATCCGTGTACCTTAATTTAACAGCGCTGGGTGCCAAACACTTCGTTCCGATTGTTTAATCAACGAGTATACGGGTTACAAGATTTTTCACTGCATTACGCGGCGAATCGAAGCCCATCCAGTTATTTTACCGAAGGTTAATTCGCACAATTATGCGGAACTATCGCAATAACAACGCCCACGTCGAAGTCTTTTCCCAGGGATTTAAAATGGAATTGACTGCCGCGCGGCGTTTTCATTTATATTCACGGATTGGGAATTCGTAACGAGCCCGAACCGTTGTCAAGTTTTTATTATATGCCTTGCTTCCGATCTAGAATTAAGCTACGCAATCTGCCCTCGTCGATACCGGCAACGTTCGGGGCAATTTGAATAACGAGCGGAATTTAATTAAAAAAAACAAAACGAGGCATGTGTCATTTTAATTGCAAATTGATATCGCTGCTTGTATCATGCGATGGTAATTTTAATTGCCTTTAATAAGGAAGCGGGGAAATTAATTAATTTTCTGTATAGCAACGAAGAGGAATACTTATGAATGATTAAAGCCAAGCGGTAGACAAAGGGGGTACGATCTAAAACTAACAGTGAAAAATTAGAGTTTAATATTATTTAAAATATCAGACTTTTCCTTTCTTTCATTTTTCGTAATAGGTACATTGATATTTTGAAATGCTAGAAGGTCCCAAAAATCGTAAGATTAGAATTAGCTAATACCTTAGACACAGAGTTGGGCAAAATGTATTCTAATTACAAATTACGATTATAATGTAATAATTATGTAATTGATTAAATTTCAATCGTAATTTGTAATTTGTAATTAGATTACATTTTGCCCAACTCTGCTTAGACATTATCAAGTGCTTCAGCATCCGAATATCTGCTTAACCATAAGTCAAAGAGCAGCTTTTGTGCAATTGATACTTTTTTTAAATAACTTCTAACAAATACAATTTTTCAGCGTCCACACGTTGCCAGCTGATCGCTAATCACTCAAATCCAGTAACTGCGTTTCGCTCCTTTAACTAAGTGCCTGGCGATAAGTTTCTATGCATAAACAAGAATCACAGAAAAATTTAGTATTAATTAAAATTTCAAGCGAAGCGAGCGAAAATTGTCTTCCTCTGCGACCAAAGAAGCTCATTGAAATATAAACTGCGTAGTTTCTTCTGCGTCCCCAAAAAACTTCCCATTTTATTATTCTCTTCAGGGTTGACCCCTTGGCTCTTTTCTTGTCTTTCCCTGCATTCATCCTCCTCTTTTTCTTCCGTTGCTGCTGCGCTCTGGGGCTGCAGGTGTTGGCACGATGTACACGTTACAAATCTCTACAATTAATTGCAGCACGAAATTGCATAATGTCCCGCGCATAGGGCAGCTGCATTACAGTCTGGTGAACGTAACGAATCTTGAATAAAATCCACAGACCGCATTGTGTCGCGCTAGAAAGTGCAGAACCCTTCCTTTTGTGAGAAGCAAATTACACCACGCACATTGCGAGGCATAGTAAATACTCCTGAGTGTTTTTCACGAAACTTTTCCATTAACAGAGATATCTTCTGACAGTTATGACGTCTGTTGTTGTTCAGATATTAAAGAAAAATTAAAATTTCTAAATAATATTTTGTGACTTCAAAATTCCCTGAAACGGCTTCGTCTTAGGCTTTTATTACAATTTTTATAAATTCTTGTATTTTGTTTGTAACTTTGAAATATAATCAAGTACCCTCGTTGGAGAAAAGTTATTCTACAATTTTCTACGATTCTGATTTATTTTTGTATAAGAATTCATTTCACCAGCAGCTGCACCAACTTGTCTACTGTATTCATGAAAATGTTTAATTAGTTGCACGCGTACCAGACGAGCTTTCAACGTCGAATTTTTCAAAACCGAGGCCTCATATGAAAAAATTCTGTGTTCACATTTTCTACTTATTTTTCTATACAGAACCACATACCTACATACTTTTTCGGCCAACCAAATGTTACGAAACATTTTTCCTTTTCATATTATGATGGGTACTATTAATATATATGCCGTGCCAAAACAAAAAATATATTTCTATAATTTAAGGCATCCTCAATACAATGCAAAAAGTCCCATTAAGTTATATGTAGTAGTTTTCCTTTAATTAATTCCTAAAGATCACATATTTTTGGGGGCTCTAGACCGGAACCTCCCCTTAAAGCCCCGTAACACTTATGTCTGCCTATATAAAATGCAACGTACTACATAAACAGACTAGTATTAACACAATCCTCCCCGCAACGAATGTAGTTGAAGGCCTAGTAGTGCGTGACGGGAGCCAATAATACTTTGGTTCTAGAATACGAAAAATCGAAATTAATGTACGAGAATTGAAATGATCAGTTAGATGAATCAGGCGGGAGTAGAAGACATATTCTTTACTATCACGCAACTCCATATCGAAAGGTATCGATAAAAATATTGGAAACAACATTTCAGCTACAATGCGAGCGCATCAGAGCTCACATTCCGAACGGGAACAACTCTCATCTCCACACTGGGAGACGCCATCTTTCTGAAGCTCCGACAGTGAGGTCGAAGCGCTCCCGGATCCTCTTATTCGAGAAATTGCCTGCCGCGATGACAATTTAAATGGAACCAGATCCATTAAGCATTAATCGCGCCACTTCTGCTAGAAAACGGCAATGCGACCGAAATGATAAGGGGTCAAGAAGCTGTCTTCGACAGTTGTTGCTCGTGAATGGCTTCGTGACCTCATCAGCGCCGTAAGAACGGGTTGATTAAGAACGAATGTAAGATGGGTCTATCTTATTATTATAAGAGCTTCTACCCTATCTCCAGCATAATTCCACTGGGCTCCTGCTACTTGAGACAGTTGATGAACCTGTTAAATATGACGATGATTTGTTCCTTGATGAAAAGTGTCTCATCTATTTCCAGTACATCTGGAATTATTCCGAAGAACGTGATGGACGTTTTGCTTCAATAAAATGTTAATATTCAGGATACATTTATTATTACGTAAATGAAGTGCACAGAGTTGTGATGAACTCGACAGTTTCAGGTTTTACTCGTGGGCACCATTTTTACATACAGTTGCGTGCAAAAGTATTCGACCTTAGCAAACTAATCCTTCTGGCTTCTCAAAAAAACTCAAGTCATTTGGATCAATTTTAAATAAGTTATTCTATTCTAAGGGTGGCCGAATACTTTTGCCTGCCACTGAATTTACTACTTATAAATAACTCCTACGTTCCAGATAAGATAAATAACAATTAGAAATTTAAGAAAAACACATGACTTCCATGTCATACAGTCATTCTTACCTGCGAAAAGAAATTCGACACAACTGCCTCTGTTGTTTCACAGAAAAAACAATGCAAAAAATATACAACAGTCTTTTCATTTGCAAAAGTGTATTACCTGCTGCTTTGCTGAAAGTAAATCGTCGCTTTTTCAATCCTATTACTATTGGGAGAGCAGCGTTCAACGAGCTCCCATTTTGTATAAACATCCCCGTGCAGCTAAATTATGCAATTTAAGATCGACAACGAACCCGGGAAGCCGCCGGCGCGCGTTCAATTAACAAAACACGGAATAGTTTCGAGCGTGTACACGGGCGTGCGCGGGTACGCAATTAAAAATTTCACCGATGAACGCGTTATTGCCCGTTTAGAGTTAAAATAAGAGGCGCATCCGCGAGATCCGCGCTTTCGGCCGGCCATGAATCGCAAATACGCTATCGATTAAACAGTAGCATTAATAGCTAACGGTATACAGCCCGCTAACTGCTAATTGTTCGGCCCAGTAATCTCGATTGTTTGCAGCGATGAGACCGAAAGGGGAAAAAAAAGAAGAGCGGCGCGAGCCCGTTAAGTAAATTTCCCAATGGCCACCGACGATATCCGCGTTTAGATATTTACGCGCCGGTGCGCGCTACACGCGTCCGTCGTTTCGACGGGATCGATCTAATGGCGGTGTTCAATTCCATTCCAGCCAGAAGACAGCAATATTGTTTGAGGAACGGGCGTGTGTCTGCGCAACCCGGTGGAAAAAAAATCGAACAAAAATCGGGGAGGCGTGCGCGCGAGGATCGATTCGATCAGTTTCCAAGCTGTGCGCGCACGTGGATACCGATGGATATTCCGGAAACGTGACGAGGATCGTCGGCCGATAGGAGCGCGTCAACGATGAGGACGGCCAGTGAAGGATTACTCTGGGCGGCGTAAGACTTTCCGCTTGATCGGTATATGCCTGATCTCGTCAGGCGACTTTAAAGTTGTTAGATTTTTAGTATTTATTAATAAAAAGTGATACTGTCTACTGTGGGGGAAACGTCTGTGCGGTATGTCTTTGCAGCATAAAGGTCCTGCTCAGATTAAAAGAAAACTATCGCCTCCGCATCCTTTCCTGAGTCCCCTCCGTCCCTAAAACAAGGCGAAGAGTCGTGGGAAAACCCTACGGGTCAAGAGGCCCAACTAGGATTGCCAACTTTTTCGAGAAAATATAGTACTTTACGGCCAACTGTGATGAGAAATGTAGTACACTAGCAAAATACCTTCGCTTCGGGCCTAAGAGATATTAAGGACTCCATGAAAACACATTTCACCTCTTTTCACCGCCCCCCTTAGGGGTTGATTAGAGCAAAATCCTGAAATTGACTTTTAGGCATTTGTGTGGGCAATCTTTGTGAGTAAGAACCAAGTTGATATCTAATCGGGCCTGAGAAATATTAGGCAGTTCGAGAAAATACATTTTACCCCTTTTCACCCCCTTCGGGACGGAAATTCCAAAAATCTTTCCTTAGTGGATGCCTACGTCATGAAAACAATGTACCCTCCAAATTTCACGTTCCTAGATTAAACTAAAAATTGTATAATACCATATATTATAGTACAGTTGGCAACCTTGGGTCTCCAACTGCTATTTTCCTAAAAATCAGCCTTTTTGCAAGAAGCCTTTTTAGAGGAACAAACTGAGGAATCATAGCCTTCTTAGCTAACCCAGACTTAGCCTGAAGAAGTGTAATGGCACTATCTTATTAATTCAGAAGAGGCTATAGGCAATTCCTCAGTTGTCAAAGAGTTCAACAAAATGACGGCGTTCAGGCTTTTTGCAAGAAGGCTGATTCTACAATTATTATCCTGCGACATGTACAATCGTGACGAGGGACGTGCGAATGGAGGAGAGATGGGTGGATACGTGGATAGACAGATGGAAGGACAGATAGATGGATACGGTGATGGATAAATAGATTGATAAATGATGGAAGTAGCTTGGGAAGGAATCGAAGCGTACATGTTACTTGGCTTGAAAAGAGGAACGTGGCTTGGGAAGGATGTCTGCTTTAAGATTGTGACAGCGCTGCGGAGGTACTGGAATGCATGGATCGATAAATGTCGACACCGTGCAAGATATTGGCACTAATCTGTTGCTGAAACGATTAGGATTAAGGGTGGAGAGTGCTGGTTAAATATTCATATTAATTGTAATGAGGCTCACACTGCCTGCAGAATATTGTGATACTACCCTTTATGAGGATTCTCTATTTCAATATTAAAAAAATCTCGTCCTCTATGCACAGTGTACCTACCTATATTCTTTAACCCTCGGTTGTCACACTGGGTCAAATTGACCCTGCAATTTTGTAAGCAAAACACTTTTTGTCGGAGATCTTATTGCTTCAAATTTTTTTTTAAGCATTGAGACACTTTGAATGTCAACTTTCAACGATGGGCATATATTCTACAATGTTCAAACTTTATCTCAGAATTTTTTAGACTTAATTTAATAAATACTTTTTAAATAACAACTGATCGAAAATTGGCAGGGTCAAATTGACCCAGTGTGACAACGACGTTCGAGAAAGTAGGTGTGACAACCGAGGGTTAAAATAAAGTTTACTAGAAGCTACCTAAGAACTGAAGACTAATGACTGTCAAAGAAAGTAAAAAACCCTTGAAGGCTGACTTTTAACTTTCAAGGGTGGTAAAACAATGTGAATGGTGTTTTTCAAACAAATCATAAACATTTTCACCTAACATCAGTTAGATCATCAGATCTATGTACGACCTGCGTCTTCTGTCCCGCTAGATTGTTATTGGACAGACCATTGTGCACCGGTCCCTTTCGGAATAATATCCGCATTCTTTTGCGATTTCTCAGCTCCGCACCACAGTGAGCCGCAACTATTCACTTACACTAACACTTTCACACCGCCCGTTAGTCTTCACCTGCCGGTCCATTGGAGTTATATTAAAATCAGTTACTCGCGCCAGTTTTCCTCGAACCGTTTCTGGATCAAGCGCCGAAGCCCGGACGCTAGATCGGCAATAGAAAAAGAACGGTCCCGACGATACATTATTACTACGTGTTACTCGGAACACGCGTTTCACTGTTTCATTACACGCACGCTCCGGTGAAATTATGTAAAATGTGGACCGTGAGGCAGCGATCATCCCTTCCGAGCTCTCTCTCTCTCTCCGTTCCTCGCGCCCTGTCTCTCGCTCGGTCGCCAGGCACGTGATGCGGAGGAGCGCGCGAGGGATGAAGAGGGACGGCGAGAGCGGAATGCAGGGGCGCGAGGGCGGGAGAGAAAAAGGAAACGAGGCCGCCACCTGTATAATTTCCTGCGTTCCACGTAAAATACCCCACACGGCATCGAGCGTGAGGCGCATGTTATAAACGCATTTATAACCGATCGCAATCGACGTTAATTGATGCCAGCGGCGAACGAGGTCGTGCGGCCTTTTTTTTTCGCTTGCTCACTGATTCCTTTCTTTGCATTACATGATTCCTGTTAGTACCCGCGAAGCTCGCGGAGTCTATTATTTGGCGAGCACAGGCAGCGTGCGGGAACAAGGAATTTATCGAGTTTAGTTTTTGAAAATAATCGATTTTTTTCTCAAGCCAGAGGAGGGCACCTGCCGCCAAAGTAAACCCAAAACTTTGAGCTCGATTTCCTCACCTATAATATGTTATTATACAATGTCTGCACTTAATATACGCAGAATTTTAATCAATGACCCTCAACAATCTGCGATCTCCTCGAGGTACAAATATTGACCAAAAACAACTATTAGACGCCGCCAATGGCTGAACCATCGGCAGCAAAAGTACAGACGAAGGAAAACACTTTGCAATGCAGTTGAATTTCCTGTTTCGCTTTATAAGTGATACTGGATATTTTTATTAGCGATACTGAGTGATTTATGTCGCAGGTCCAGAGGGATAAGGCTGTTAAGTTTATAGTGTCTTCTACAGTGGCCATTACCCGAGGGGTACGAAAGTGTCATTGAACATCGCAAATATCGTTTTCCCGGAAAACGTTCGACTTCTATTTAATGGCACGCCTGGAAGCTTGGTAAAAGGGACGCCTGTAATGCGATTGCCCTCCGCCGGAATTACTTTATTGGCGGTTCCGGGTACGAGAGTTTAAAACGAATAGATGAACGAGAAAGTTAATCGACGCGCTATCGAACTCGCTCGAAGACTGGAATTATCCATTTCTCATGAAGATTCAATTAAAATCGGTCGTTTGGTGACTTTCAGCCTTACGCCAGATAAGAAAACCGAAAGGATTATCGATTCTACATTTATCCCGCGCAGAGTCTTTGAAATAATAGAGTCTGCTTTGAATGACAGATTATATCTAATACTCCCTCAGCTTCGTGTCAATTGATAATCAAATGAGTTTAATTCTTTACAAGCTTGAGGTTAATCTTCTGTTTTTGATCGTTTCATACCTTTTGGGTTCACATCGGTTATTCGCAATACGAGATACTCGCAATTATGTGGGATCACCTCTTTGACAGGCAGGTAAAAAGTTCTCCTATCGATATCTCGGAAACGTATCCATAGACAATTTTTTAGACCTCATTTTCGGCATCAGCGTGCCATTTTCCATAAGAAAAAAAAATAGTGGCATCTGTTGCGCAAACATTTTTTTTATTTTGTAAAATAGCGTTGTTACTGCTTCTGTATCCTGAGCCGAATAAAGACGATTTATTATTATTATTATTATTATTATTATTAAATATTCGAATTGCAGCATGAAATCCATTTAAAAAAAAATAAAAATAAATTATTCCAATGGGCCCAAGAACATCAGAATGTTCCATTTCCTGTTCTATCAAACGTCTACACACCAAGTGATCGAATACCTCCGAGTAGCAAGATTCAAGATACATTTGTCTACGTTTCTACGGAAGAACTTTTCCTGCCCGAAAAAGGAAACACTTTCCCTAGACACAACCCAGAAGAAGCTAGCGACTCCAAAATTCCGCAAAGTCTCGCAGACGTCTGGACTCCGCTGTAAGAGGGAAAAATACGATTGGTACCTAACTTTAGGAAAAGGGTCGAGATGAAAACGTTGTAAAAACTTTTACATCGCAGGACGAAAATTGCGTAGCGATGGGAGACGAGGAGGATGACGAGGAGCGGGGCGCCGGGGATGGAAGCTGAAAACTCCTGTCGAAGTAACTCATCCCGTTTCACGTTTCCACCCGGTCGGCTGTCCTTAACCATCCTCTTCGCTTCGTCGAACTCGCCACGCATTTTCGAAGTCGAGAATGAGCTCGGGAACTCTCGAATCCGATATTTCGTCGTGTTACGTACTTGACTGGCGGATCTCCATCCCACCGCCGTAGAAAAATCCTCTTTGCTCACTTTGGCTTTCACTTATACCTTTAACCACCCCTCGAATTTGCGGCCAGAAAAAGAGCTCCGGCCGAGGGAGTAAAAAACCGAAGGTTACTCTCTGCATTGAGAGGAGGACATTGATATCTTGCTCCTCCCGTGCTGGCAACAGGAAGCTCGATTCGGTATATTCCAAGGCGGATGGCAATTTTATTCTGGGCTTAAAATATTCTGGCAACTGAGCATTGGTTTTCTATGCAGTATGAAATGATTGCTTTGCTTTCTATGCATTCGGATTAATGGAAGTATCCTCTACTTACGCCGCAATTAATGCGGCAGGCGAATTTTAGCGGTGGTAGCTCAATTCTGTTTGAAAGTTGATAGTTGTGATTGCGAATATGATTTTAGAGGCTTATTAAAAGAGGATCGCAGTTAGGCAAACTGTTCTGCTATTAGCAGAAAAGCCTGGTCCGAATGCGGAACGAACTTGTGTGAATGACATGGGAATCCTGAAGGTTACCACTGTGCTGGTATAGGATATAGTCTCCCTATTCATGAATGGCACTGTTGAAGTATTTATGATAAATTCTATGTGGATAGAGTCGTCGTTAAATATTTTGCAGGTCTTAAATAAACTAAGGGTAT
Source organism: Andrena haemorrhoa (assembly GCA_910592295.1). Lineage (NCBI taxonomy): Eukaryota > Metazoa > Arthropoda > Insecta > Hymenoptera > Andrenidae > Andrena > Andrena haemorrhoa. Next base: position 2,579,130 of record OU342946.1, read on the forward strand.
ATGCTCGTGTAATTCCTTCAAAAATTGAGGATTTAAAAAAAAAACTGTAACACCTAAGGTGAAAAGTCTCTTCGGTATTGATCTATACATATTTTACGATGATAAAAAAAGTTTTTTATTATTTTTTCGCCAATGCGATCTTGAATAAATAGTTACTTAGTGGGTAATTAAAATTCCGTTTCATTTTTTGTTTCTGTTCGGCGGTTCTGATTTCACGGTGGCAACAATTCAACGAAGGGACGTCCTCCGCCAATTCCAGTATTATTATATTTGTTATTTTGAGTGGAAAAATGCTGTATGTAATTTCTTCATCGTATATGAGGTAGTCAGAGCAACAACGGACCAACCCACATTATAAAATTTGTTTCCCCTATTTCGTATGGTCAGTAGAGCCTATTGGAATACCTACGTACGTTAGTGCTACTAATTCAATTTAAAAAAAATGTGGGTTTGTCCGTTGTTGCTCTGACTGCCTCATATATCAGATGGATGTAAAACCTGAACACATTTGGTGTATAGATTTTTCTATAAAAAATGGAAAAAATTCCAAATGACCGCCCTCGTAAACCATCCAATACGAATCCCACGACACTACAGCAATTTCCGTCATGGAAAGTACCAAGATTCTCCAGTTAGAAAATCCCAGACAGCGATCCTCACAGCCGATTCATGAGACTTTCAAAATTTACGGAGCAAACGTTCCGCGGCTGTGATTTATTCAAGGAAAGTCCAGACGAATCTCCAATTTGCGAGGGAATCTAATCGCCGCGCTTGTCTGCCGTCATGCAACCCGCTGGCCCGTGAGAAACAGAGAAAAATGAAGGAGGAGCGACGAGGACAGCGGCGTCATCACGCTGGAAATGTTTTTCCAAGCGTGATACCACGTCGCCGGGGTGTCCCCGCGAGCGAGATAAATGAGCCAATTTTCCGAGGCTTAAGTCACTAGCAATATTGCAGGCTGCACACGAGCTCCTAGGCCGATCTTCCATCTTCTTAGATCGGTGGCACCGTTTAATGTGACACACGACGCGCTATGGATCTCCCTTTCCGCGGCGCACACACGGCGCAACACGCTTCCGCGGGCCGGCGGAGGCTCCCACGCAACCCGCGCTCGCCTCAAGCGTGAAGATGAAGAGCGTGGGATAATATTATAGTTTCATTGGAGCACCTGAGCCGCGTTATGCCCGCTACTCGCGGCCCCGCACCGCCGCTGCTTTGTTCCGCCATTCGTCTGGATTGCACTCCCGTGGATCTTTATTCTGGATTTACTCGCTACCTGATACCTTGTACGAGTCGCCGGGACGGCGATACGCGCGTGTTACGGTCCCGTTGGTGAGTCCCGTTCTGTCAAATGGCGGTTGGTCCTTGCTACTTCTGGGGCGCATGGTCGTGTACAAGGTGGAGCACACGGCCGGGACAGGTTGAGTCGCTTTTTTGGTTGTAATAGGATGAACGTAGTAAATGGGAGAGTTGGATGAATTGAAGAAGACTTTCTTGTGGGAACAGAACCTTTTTTAAAATAAGAATATACCTAATTGGGAATTTGCATGATTCTAAACAAAAATATATTTGGGAGCTCCTATATAAGTTGTATTGTAATTTTTTTTTCATAATTTTTTATTGCATATTAAGCGAGAAAAAATTATTAGAAATTGCAATATTTAAAATTACCGAAAACGATCCGGAAACTCCCGAGCGTAGCCGAAGAAGCTTGTGACGTCACATGGTAGTATTTTCACACTTTTAGCATTGAAAAATACATTTTTATTAGCCGGCTGTTTTGATATACGTATACATTACTATTAGACGGCTGTTTGATATACATATTTTTAGGCGACTCATAACACCAGTTTCACGACGCAATCATAAATACATAGCAGCCACTACTACGATGTGACGTCACGAAGCTTTACGACCAATCAAAATCGTTTCTTCGCAATACGGAACGTTTCAAACATTACCAATTTTTAATTTCATTTTTTAATACTTAACGATTTATAATAAATAAAAATTTTATTGTACATTTATTGCTTATGGTGTATATTCAGGTTATAAATACTAAATTATGCAATCCCTTTTAAATGCAAATTCCCTATTCTTTTTATACGTGTCTTGACACTTTGCGTGTAAGAATATTAGGGTGGCATATTCAATAAATTAAGTTTCTATGATTTTTCCGTCCAGAATGAACGTTATCAGCAATATTTCCATGTTTTATAACGGATCTAAGTAAAACGAATTTGGTTAAATGAAATTTTCTACTTTAATGGGTTGCCATTTTTTTCCTCTTCGGTATTGTTGAATGACTGAGGTAGGGGCGATAAAGGCGAGTTTTACTGAGTAGAATGAAGTGGTTATTTTTTTTATTTCAGATGAATACAAAGTGAAGATGATAAGATAGTAAATGTTATCTGATTTCAGATGATAACATAGTAAATGTTTATCACTTTCCAATATATCAGCGTGAAAGTGTTAAATATTAGTAAACAAATAGACTAAACCAGAACTATGTAGACCGTTTATTTTGGACAGGAAAAATTCATAAAACCTGCCCATTTTGCACACACAGTGCGTTTGTAATAGTGCGTGATTAATACATAGGTGGCTGTGGTAATATCGACCTGAATTAGCCGTTAACTCGGGCGCACACGTGTCTTCCCGAACACGTGGAGAATCGCTCTCTCGATCCGCCCGGCACCGCGGACCGATCCGAGCGCTCACGAAGCGGCCCGAGGTTCCGCGAATCATTCCGAGGAGACTTCGGACTCCTTCCATGCGCAATATTAAACTAGTGCATAACAAACTCTATATATATATATATATTGCAGTTGTGGGAACACGTCTAAAGGCTCAAACTACTACCACAATAAATATGTACCTATGGACATAAAAAAATGTTAATTTTGATTTGTTTTCACTTGTCAGCACAACGCATAAACAGCATCCAATCAACATCAGCACTTACTGTTAGTCGGACTTACACCAGTATGTTTTGAAACGCTCTGCTCTTGTTAGTTAAGTGCTAAAGAGAAATATCCTTATTCCTTATTCAAGACTGTAATTATAACTTAATTCACTGTGAAAAAAAACCAGATGGAGCTTTTAAGACTTGAAAACTGTTACTAACTGAAATTATCAAAATTTGGACTTATACCACTTATGATTCCCAGCCCTCCATATATCTAAAAATATTTTGTTTCCTAAAGTGAATATATTCGAAGCCACCCCGTTCTTGCCGCAAACTCGTCATGCCTATATGAATGAAAGCGGAGCTTTCGTCGCCCCGCAAGGAGCCGCTTAACATTCCTCCAAGTCCGCCTGAAAATGGCGGTTAGCGTCGGGAATACATCCAGAATCGTCAAGTCGTTTCACGTACCGCTCAATTTATTTCTCTCATATAATCGAGCCGCGGCCGTTACCGGCATGTAAACGGGGAGGGCCGTAGGCGAGCGTCGTAGGGAAAAAGATAAATGCGCCGGCGGGAGGGAAACAAAGTGGTGGGGAACGGAAGGCATGCAAGACGGAGATTGAACCGAGAGTGCGTCTCGTGGCGTACGCATTGGCTGCTCCTTTATGAAAGGCGAGTAGCTAAACCGCTTTCGATTTGTAATCCGGGCGGGGACGCATTCACTTCTAGGTTTACAGGCGGGGCGGGCAGAAACGGCGGCGGGCACGAACCGCGGGGGAAGAAGAGAAATGTCAAAAATAAAAAAAGAAACATGGTAGAGAAAGCGGAGCTAGCAACAGAGAGAACGATTGCGGTGGTATTTCGATTCAAAGGAGTAATAACGGCCAAATCCGATCTGCTTGCAGTTCCCCACAATCGACCACCCCCGTCCTACTCCGCTCTTCTGCCGCCATCAACTAACTAGCTATTCCCTTATCGGATGAAGTATCCGCCTACACACGCGGACAGTACATATCGCGATAAAGGGCATTTATTATATTATATACGCGCATCGAAAATCTGTAGAATTGACGTCTGTATGACATTTTAGGATGGAGACGCTTTAGGGACGAATGGGTCAGACTGTTGGAGAATTTGCTCGTTGCGGTGCAAGGGAGTTTAGGGGATTTGGGAAACCATTTTTGGTGCAACTTCCACCCTACTGTTTGTACGTTGCGTGTGATTAGTGGCAGCTGTGAAGTGAATAACTGTTGAATTAGTTTCAATTATGTGAAATCTATAAATGTATATAATTTGGAAAAGTATTAGCAATATTTCCGTGTTTTATAATTGATAAATGAATAGAAAATGAGTAGAAAATGAGTAGAAAATGAGTAGAAAATGAGTAGAAAATGAGTAGAAAATGAGTAGAAAATGAGTAGAAAATTGAGTAGAATTGAATTGATAAATGAATAAAAAATGAATAGAAAGTTGAATAGAATTCAATAAATAATTGAGCAGAAAATTGGGTAGAAAATTAAGCAGAAATTTCAGTAGAAAATTGAGTAGAAATTGAGTAGAAAATTGAGCAGAAATTTCAGTAGAAAATTGAGTAGAACATTGAGTAGAAAATTGAGTAGAAAATTGAATAGAAAATTGAGTAGAAATTTCAGTAGAAAATTGAGTGGAAAATTGAGTAGAAGTGAACAGATAAATAAATAAAAAATCAATAGAACATTTGGTTAAATAAAATTTTCTCCTCCAATGGGTCGCCGTTTGTTTTTCTCTTTGATATTAATGAATGACTGAGGTAGCTCATTTTGCACACACTTTTGAGCGAACACCCTTAAGTAAGAAGATTTTCCAAAACTACAATACATATAAAAGTGGACGTTCCTTTTTACGAAAAATAAATTTACATTTACCACATCGTATTTTACTACCAAGAAGTTTCAAATGTTTATAAAACTTTAAATGTTCATCCCGTGTTTTATATTCCATTAAAATGTCTTCGGACATAATTTCTCGTGTAAAACGAAAAGCGGGAGAAAGACAGCCACGAGACTTTTAGGCCTCAAATGTCTCGCATTCACGTGCATATTCTGATCACTTTTTTCTGCGCGCGAAGGGAAAAATAAAAAAGAAATACAGAATAGTTGCGTGGTATTGAATCTTGATGGGACGATACCGCGAGTCAGTGACATCAAAGGTAGGGAGCGTACCACTTCGGTGTGTTTCAAACGTGCGACTGTCGTGTTCACGCTGGTCCTTGTGCGAATTAAAATCTCAGACGCGAGTACGCTTTCACGTTGCACGGTACGCGCACTCCATGCGCAAGCCATGTGCATCACGCCTAGACCAAGTGTTATTGACGCGTCGTCTTACACGTCTGCTGCATTCCGCTGATACTATTTTGAAATTCTGTATTTTTTAACGTGGACGTTCGCGAGGTTTTCTGGTAAATTTAAATTATCACATATTTACAGTTCTTTAATTATATAGTTCAATAAATAAAAGCCTTCTGTTTTTGAAACAGTTGTATTTAAAAATGTCGGAAGAAGGGTGCCCACTTGTGAGGTTTGAAATATTCTGGTCTTATTATATTATTAGTATTGGATTATTATTATTACTATTATGGGAGACAAAAATAAGAACGAACTTTGTGCGACTGGTTGTTTTTGAGATAAAAATGTATTTGTAGAGTATATTTACGTAAAATGGGACAGAATTCGACGGTCTATATTTTTCAAAAAAAATTTAAAACCAGCGAAATGATTACTTAAACTCCCCCTAGTTTCGCGCGTACTGCATTATACTTCAATTTCATGGTGTCAAATTGACAAAATAGTAAAGAAACGCAATACAATGCAAAGATAAGTAATTAAGACTTTGCAAATTCTCTTATTGAAAATAAAAAATTAAATTTTTGTATATTCAGGCATAGGATTGTTCACGTCATTCATAAATAATATAACGATATTCAGGGCATATTGCTCTTTTACATTTATCGCAACGTGCACTCTGTAAATTTGCAAACTCACTAATTTCAACTTGACTCAATTACAACAGTATTTACTCGCAGATTTTACCATATTTTTTCTACCAATTGCAAGCCTGTATTACACTTTTTCTGACACAGTAACAGTACAAATGTCATTCTACAAAGACGAGTGTTAAACATGTCTTCCTTAGAATATAAATTTCACTGACAGCTAAGTATATCATAACGTAATTTTTTTTAATCACTTCAATCATTCCCTAACGATTTAACAATTTATTTAACTTTCACACGACCATTATTACCACAAAGCCATCTTCGGTAGTAACTGCTTTAACGAAGGAATTTATCGAGATTACCCGCGATATGCGGAAAAGTGAAACAGAACTTGTCTCACCGAGGACTGAATATATAACACAGTAAACAGCGGTCTAAAAATTATTTAATCGCTTAGCGGTATTCATTTGTAGCGCGCCTTGTAAATTTCTCACAATTCTGACAGATCACACACGAAATTTCGCAGCAACCTCGCGACGGAACAATTGCGCTTCCTGGTATCTGTGGGGCTCTTTCAAAACGCGTGATTTTCAACTGGGCTCGCGCGCGCGTGCTAATTCGACGAATGAATGCAAGACGATGGAAGCGGAAGAGCAGCGCGAAAAATGGGAATAATGATCTGCCAGCGTGGAAAAAGAGGACTGCGGCCAGTCAAAGGGAGAAAGCATGGTGGACTGAATGGAGCAGTGGATAGGAGACGAGCATCGAGCAGACAAAAAGGATAATGATGTCGCGTATGTACACTATCGTTTGTAAACAAACTCTTCATTTAGCAATTTCGCAGCTACTTCTTTCCCCAGTCTGCGTTTCCCATATTTGAAGAATAGCTAGCACGTATGACTGATTCAGAAGCATTTGAAATTAGAAATAAAATTCCTGTAAAACTACTTACGTGAGATTCAGTGAGTGATAAGAAATAGGAAAGGGTTCTTTTTCATATTACAGTATTATTTTTCTGATAAATTTTCAGTTTACAGAAGGCAGTTGGTTAGCAGAAGTTAGGAACCCGGTGACAGTAGAAGTTACTTCTTAAAGTTCAGAATTTTTGCTTCTTCCAGCTGAAGTAGTAAAGAGACGTATCACGGAGCCGGAGCTTCCGACAGGTAAGACCGGAATAAGTTTTAGGGAGGGAATTCAGAGCTTGGAGGAATCTTCACTTCGTTGCTAAAGTTCTGCTCACCAGTGAACACGAGACACGATTGTACTGTAGGTGCTGATGTAGTTCTTTTGAAAAAACGCGGTAAGAGTGGGACGCGAGGTCAGTTTAGAATACTGGAGTCAATTATTTGTTAAGTTTTCAGTCAATTTCTGTAATATTTTTCTGCTTATATTTTAGCGAAGAGCGAAAACTTCAGCAGGTACAGCAACATACCTTTTTTAAAATTAGAATTGCAGATATCGTGGAGGAATGTATTATTCAAAAATTTTTTGCCCACACTATCTACATTATTTTAAGAATTGGGGACCTTCTATTTAAAAAAAAAAACGAGACGTTACTGCAGTAGTTAACATTTGAAACATTATACAAATTCTCAGGTAATTGTACATGAAATTTGTATAATTATGATTCTTCTGGCAGTTTTATCTCGACACTTTTATGTTAAATCTCAAATAGCCTTATCAAGAGGATATCAAATTTTTCAGTTTTCCGAAAAACATAACGAACGTAACGTGAAATAACGGTAAAATTGATATAATAATCGAAACATGAAAATTTCTGTCGACAAAGAGGCATTCTATATTTTTTATGAGTATTAAATACTTCAATCCCCTGTTTACGCGTACGAAAAAATTAGAAATATTATATTTGCAAAAGTTTCGATGATTCGATAATGACTATGAAATTCCCAATAGATTTAATGCTGCAAAGCAATTTCCAATAAATACGAATCTGATATGATTTAATTAACGCGCCGCTGAGCCCGCACTTCAAATTATCGCCATAAAACTCTTTCTGCTTTATATGAAATTTAATTTTCAACATTTATACGTACATCCCGTTTTAACCACCGAAATATCGTTAATCCTCGATTCACATTTTTGCGCCATCCGCTGCTCGCCAGAACGATGGGAATTTATGAAAACGCAGGCACACGTATTAACGTGGCTATTAAGCCGGCCCCGTGCACGTTGTTTTGAAATGACCACCCTGAGAATTATCCGCGAACAAAGGTCCGCGAAAAATGGAGACGAAGATGTGCATTCTGGTTCTCCATTCCCTTCAGCCAGGTCCTCTGGACATCGTTGACCCGTTACAGACCACCCCCGTGAACACCGCACAATGAACAAAATTGTAGATGAGACTCTCAATTCCGACCTTTCCCCCCTTTCCTCTTGCGAATGAATGACGAGGCGGTTGACAAAGCCAAACAAACCACGAAGCTCGAGGATATGTGTACCATTTGAAGCTGCGTTTTTCTTCCTTTTGCATAGCGTAGTCGTACTAATTAGGCACATAAGGGTGCAATAAATTCGATTATACAAAATGATTATTTTATTATTAACCCTCTAGTGTGATTTTTAATTCAGCGGGGAAAATTAGACACCACTTGTGCACCACTTTTTTCTATCGAAGGGTAATTTCACCCCTATACATGAATTTCCGCTGGCAAAAAAAATGTGTGTGTAATATTTTTAGATACCCAACCTATTTCCCGAGTTTAATCAAAATAGATAGTATGAAAAATGAAGCGACAGTTTTCCACGAGATTAAAAGAAAACCCCCGAAAAGATTGCAGTAAGAATCTGCACAGTTAACTGACAATTCCGCACAATAACTTTTCCTCTCCCGCTTTCGGTCCCCCTTCCGCGGCCGCCGCTCTCGTGCTTCTTTTCCACTTTGCTTTTTGTCTTTCACCGAAAACAAGAAATTTATGCTAAATTTATACGGGCCCGCCGATAAATTTGCATGCGAGATACTAGGCACTCGTAGCCGTGGAATGGAGCAAGCTGTGCGGCTACGATAACACTAGACTGTTGGCGAAGATACCTACAACGTCTACATACATAAACGTATGGAAACGCGCCGGTGGCTCGATCGACATCGGTGTATAGACTCCTGTTTTGGCACCGTCGTTTTCTATTGCTTCGCCGTGTTCGATTCAGAGGACATTTAACGTTCGCCTCGAATTTTGCTTATCTGCGCTAACGTTCCCGGGGAAATATCCGATTTCCAGGGAAACGTTTGCGCGGGACGTAACGGAAGGAACTTTAACGTGCAAATGGAAAATGAGGGAAATGTTTATCGCCTCTATGTATATTTCTCCTTCGAGACATATTTTTCACAGCTTTCAGAAGCAATCTTGCTTCTAATGGCGAGAAATCAGAGAGGCGGGACTATGAGAAAGTTTGTCATACAATTTTCTTTTTTAAAGTGGGAAGTAACAAATTGGAATGTGTGAATAGCGTAGTGAAATTTTATAGATATGGAAGGTGGAATGTGTTAATGAATGAGCTGGATAAAATTCATCAAGGAAGTGACATGGAACTAGCAAGATGAAATGGAAGTTTGAAGTTTGAGATGATGATAAATATTTCAACGTGACTTGATAACTAATCTGCGCTAATGGAGAGTGCGAGATGTCTGTGTGTAATGAAAGTTACCTTTGAACAGAACAGTTCGATTTTTGGAACATTTAGTGAAAACAGTATACATAGATGTTTAGAAGATATGAACTAAATATTCATGGAATATAAAATAAATATTTAGAAACTGTAATGTAAATATTCAGGAACTAGGAAATAAATATTCAGAATTGACTTGAAATGCTAATAAGAAAAAAATTCAGAATTATAACATAAATATTCAGGAAATGTCAAATTAATATTTGAAAAATGTAAAGTAAATATTCGGAAAAAATATTTTCCATTTTTATGTATCAATTCTGCTACATTTAAATATTAAAAAGAGATTGAATCTCCTGTTAATATTGGATGTACATTTATTTAATTGTTTGTGCTACTAGGGTGGTTTGGATATTATATAATTTCCAACTTATTGTTGCATAGATAGTTTGCCTGACAAAGTTTACAATTACTAATTGAGAATAAATTTTTGTTTTTACACTGCTTTATTCTAAAATTCCAAATAACCACTTTAGGAGCATTACGTCCTGTTTTATATCGAAAACCAGTGCCGGTAGCCTACTGGGGAACAAAGCGGTTTACAGTTTGCCTGTAAATGACAGTGAATCGAGGGAAATAAGATTCGCGGCTTGGAATCCCATTGCACCACAACTGGCTGTAAACGTAGAAATAGAGCGTGTGAGTAGCAGGTGGCGAAAGAGATCGGGGGAGATTTATTTTGCCCTACTGCTTCTGGTATACCACCCACCCCGGAACGTAAGCCTTTTCTGAAATTTCTCAATGGGGAGAGGAATTTTTCATCTGAATTTCATCCCTCACTGTTTGCACTTTATTCCTATTACACGCGGAGGGGAAGCTGCATTTATTTTCCGCATAAGGGGATTCAAGTTCGTGCAACCCTTTCACCAAGGATCATCAAGATTGCAGTAAGGGTAGTACAATCAATCTTGGGATTTGTCATGAACCCGATATAAAGAAAGAGCGAAATGAAAAAATTTAAAGTGGACACATATGTTTTGCCAGCATGAATTTGTACACTAACAATAAGACTACTTACAATTAGTCCCTGATTTTTTCAAAATCGCAATATATTAAAAAATGCGACTCTATACAATGTGGAGTGAAAATAAAAATATATTTTATTATATTCTTATCTTACAACAAGTTGACAATTATATTTCACTTGTATCACCATGAATAAATATTATTGAGTCATAATTTTGTAGAACTAGGTAGATATAAGCCACAGTGAGAGAAGCTTTGTTTCTGTAAGTAGAAAATGTCAATCATAATTAGACTACAAACTCCAAAGAATATACAACCCTGTGTTACGAAAATAATGTAGTGTCTTGAAAAATGGAAACAAAAGACTTTAACTACTTTTATAAATACTAAAAATATAGTAAGTTAAAATATAGTACCTACTAAAAATCTAGTAAGTTAAAATATAGTACTAAAAATATAGTAAGTTAAAATATAGTACTAAAAATACAGTAAAATAATTTTTTAATAATTTAATTAGCACAGTTCTTTTCGGTCAGTAGAAACTCGCACATTTATCCAGAGGAATAAAAAGGAAAGAAGAGCGAGTACGATCATCACTTTCGTTCTAATTCTCTGAGCAGAACCGTCAAAGGGAACATCAATGGCAGAATTACATGTGGACGCGAGGTAACTCATTTTCCAAAAGCGGAGGAGCCATTCATCAATTCGAACGCATCCAATTTCTCTGCTTCGTTCCGGCTGCGGGACGACGAAGATTGGCAAGCTGCGATTCTGGAGCGATTTCCATTGGACGTTACAATGAATGGGCCAATCGAAGAGAATCCAACGGTAGATTCCGATTTTGCAGCGGGGCCGAGTCATCGAAACGGTTAACTGCGCTCAAGTTCCCCAGGAGCAGTTGAATCCACCGCAATCGTTCAAGATTACGCTCGCTGATCAGATACATCTGATAAGTACCCGTGGTTAATGATCATATCACTTCCTGCTTATCATCTGGCGATTGTTGAATGCGCTCTAAAAGCCTCTTATAATGAGACGATTGAAAGTGGATCCCCGATTTTCTAGAAAATCGGGCGTCACAGTACAGCAACTTTTTAATTACTAACAAGGGGAGGACACCATGTGGTAGACACCGATTTTGATGAGCCTTGGCACGATGGATCCATGTCGAAAATAAGTAAATAGGTGTCCGAGCGTTTCTGCCAATAGGCCTTAATGTTGGAGATATTTACATGGAAATAATTAAAAATTTCACAGTGGACGTGGGGTTTTAATGGGTAAAAATCCCATACTACCCTGGCGCCCCAGGGGATTCCCCTCTGAAGGAGTCGGGGTGCCTGTTGAAGATTTCCCCAAGTTACAAAACTAATTAATAAAAAAAAATTTATAAAGTTTTTTTTAACGTGGAGACATCAGCGTGGCTCATCAAAATCGGTGTCTACCACATGGTGTCCTGCCATTATAAGTAGTAACAATCCCCAGGGCGAGCCTCCCCTATATCTTCCACTCAAATGTTAAATCCATGAAAATTCTGACATGGCGATAAACGTTGGGATCAGGACAAAAATTCTTTATCTGGAAGGAGACCTAAGGATTTCTCATTCACGGTTCCCCTCCCAGTGTAACATTAACGATAATTTGATTCTTTGCAGTGCCGTATTATTTTAGCTTACTAAAACACCCTTTTCCTCCATCCATGAAAGAGCAGCCACATTAAAAGCGATGGCGTTTCAGGAGTTCGTCAGAACCTAATATCTAAGTCATTGCACATTAAAGGAACGCGTTTTCGATAGCCGTGCCCTCATCAATCAATGATTTCACGAAGCTTTGCAACCTTCCACTGTAGGATGAAAGAGGAAGGAATCATGGATAAGGAAGAAAAGAGAAGCAGAGAGAAGCTGGCAGGTAATTTTCCCGACAATCGTCTAGCCACGTTAGTCGAAGCGCACTGGAGAGTGAAACAGTTCTTCAGTGTCACTCGGCTGATCCCTCTAGAGATCAAACAGGAGCGGGAGATAGATCGAGGAGGAGCGTGATATCTCTGTCGCTTACGAAGTAGAGATTATTCGCAGTTATCATTGGCAACATTGCCACGCAGGCATAAGGCATTCTACAGTGGAGGCGGACTTCCTAGGACCTGGGGTAACACAGGGGCTTCTCAATTTCGAAAGACAGTTTGCGATATACGAGCTGATCGATCCACCACGATTGTCAATAAGCTACAAAGTTTCTGTTACTAATTCCCAGGATCCAGTTTACTATGTACGCTCGTATGAATGTGAAGTTTCATTAAAATAATAATTAACAATAACATACTTTGAGGTGAATCAGATAAATCTGAGATAGAATATGGAAACTAATTTAGGGTATGTTTAGAGCTAAATCTGCAGTTGTAATGGAAAAATGATTTTGCTTTAAAAAGATCTAATCGGAAAATTACAAAGAATTAATATTTACTAACAGAAACCATACAGGATAGTTTGCAGGAACCATACAGATAGCTGGCTGTTTTTGTGAAAATTCGAAAACCGGTTTTTTGGGAACAGTGAAATTCGATAGCTGTTTTTTTTCAAAAGTCGGTTTTTGTTTAAACTCTAGTCTCAAGAGGATAAACGTTTTTAATTTGTATTGGTAAAATACATTGATATAAACTGCGTCAGAAACTTGTAACTTTTTAATTTCAGGGTTAGAAATTTCCAATAGAAATTATTAAAAAACCGTATGAGTGACAACAACTTTGACAGACATCTAAACATTTTTAAACATACCTACATAGAAGTCATTTATACAATACACCCACCCCTGCTAGAGTAAGCGTTTTCTCTGACACAGATGTCCCCCAAAACTATTCCTGTATCATCAGAATCCTGCATTGTCCAAACATTCTACCTTCTCAGTCCCTGCATTGTTCAAACACTGTACTGCCTTAGCATCCTGCAATGTGTAAACTCAGCAACATTTTGTAACTCCAATCTTATCTCAGTCCTGTGGTGTCATCGAACGTACAATCCCAAGCAGTTTCTCTGCCCCCAAAACTACTCGAAAACAGGAAGCACGAAAAAGCAGAATATTCACCAGTTTGCAATCACTACGAGGTGTGCTTACTATACCTACAGCAGACGCTGCACACATTTGCTTACGTTCTCTGAAAAACAGCAATATTAATAAGATAAGAATCTCTAAGTACACACATTGATAAAATAATTATGCAGATCAGCACAGCTCATTAAATAATTTCGCTTTCCATTTCTATATAAGAAACAAATTACACCTTCAACTTTCCTGGGAATCACTTAACTATTAAAATTCTAAACCTTTCCTACAAAAATCAACAGAAACGAAACTTATTTGCACATGAAAACTAAACGTTTAAAAGTTTCAATAGAAGTAGTCAGCTGCTGGACAAAGGAATTATAATGATGAAAATTGATCACATCAGGATACTTAACCCATCTCTATCCTTCGGTTAGGTATCGTCGATTCGGACGGTTCGCTCAATTTCGACCCCTCTGTCGAGTAAAAGTCGAAAGTGCAGATAGGGGAACCGGGGGTGGAGTCCATCGATTTGATTTCCCCAGTCAAATTCGGCTCTTTCGCCTTTCCCCCGGCGATCAGTTGGGTTATCCCCGAATCGTCGATGATAGTGTTGGTGGCCAGGACTCAAGTCACCGGCTCGCCGGGCCAGCTCTGACCGACACAGTTAGGGGCGCGTTTGATTACCGCGGATTTAACGGCTACACTCGAATGGCGGGTTTAGATTACGTTTAGATGGCTCAGGACGCGGTGCCTTTCCCTCGAGCTGGCCGATTGCGTGGCAGAATATATCGATGGCCGCCAATTTACCTGCGGAATCTGGATTAGTGTCCAGCGCAAGTGGTTCCGCATTCTGACTGTTAATTTTTCCGGAATCCTCCTCTTTACGGTCGGCCGACTCGATCGATCATTCGCGACCGTCGCTGCGCGGCTCTCCGCCGAAATTAACAACTTACCAACAGTAATTGGCTTTTACGCCGATGGCTAGGTGGATCATAATACGATTTTGGGGGTATCGTATTGCAATCCGGATGCCTAACTCTTCAGAATTTTCAGCGCTTTCAGTGGACAGAGAATTCTTGAACAGCGGGGAATCGAATTGAATGTGTCCTGCTTAGGTTCATCTGTCGCGCGGGGTTCTGCGCAATCATGCGTTAGATGAAACTTCTGTGACTTCAGCAGAGAGGAGAAATGTAGGCAAATGTTAAAACGCGCAGCATCCCTACTATATCTATTCTATATAATATAAGTAGAAGTCAACAATTTTCGGTTTTCTGTTCTAGGTCAAAAATTGAAGTAGAAATCTTCCCGGCCGCGGAACACTGTTTTTCAGATAAAGCTTCTTTTGTTGACCCGTGGCGCCGCCATTTTGCATTACAAAAATTAGAACAAAATTTGATCATACTTCAAGATATGTATAATAAAGACCTTCGAACAGATTTTGTATTCCATGGGCTATACTCGCATAAAAAATTCTGAAAGTAATTTGGAACTTGTATATATATGAATAGAGATTGGGAATTAGGACTAGCGAGAAGATTAGACCTCTGGTGGCGCTCGTCGACACTAAGTCGCGGTACGGTGGTGAGGCCGGGACGTCACACTGCCTTTCCGGCCTCTACAGTGGCATTACCCCTAAAGATTAAAATGTACTTTTAGTTTTTTGAGCGTACTTTTTTTGTACTCCAGAAAAGGCAAATTTATGCTGTAAAAAATGTAACGACCCTAGTTGCGACAATCCCTTATAAGCACACCTTTCTATCGAATCAGGCCACTATAAAATATAAACAAACTTGTAAATAAAACAGAGTCCACAATGTAATCAGTCCCCACTACATTACCACTTGTGAGTGACGGAAAAATTTTGCAAAATTCCCCTCCAAGTCGATCAGGTCTTCCTGAATGATCGCCGCGAGCAAAGATGTACTCTGACAACACTCTCGACATTTCCCGGAACACATCGACGAAATCCTGCACAGGCTGCAGACCCCTCGGCGTGCAAACGCGCCGACGCCGCGCAGTGTTAAATTGCTGCGCTCCGAAGACGGCGGGAATGACTTTCTGTGTATGACGCATCTCTCCAAGTGATCCGCAACTGCGGAGCGTCACAGAAGCATCGTTGGCACCTGGCTGGATTCTTCGGCACTTTCATAGAAATGCAAGCGCAGTGGAGGACGCCGCCGTTGTTCTTTCCCCGTATTCAATCCCCCCAGTCAAAAGGATAGAAGCTTGTGGGCGAGCGCACCGGCGGCACCGCAGTCGTAGAGCCATAAGCACGAGGATCAGAAGAGAATCGGAAGCTGAGAGACTGGCGAAGATATCGATACGGGGGAGAGAGAGAGGCCAGGCTAGAAGAGCGGAACGAAAAATCGCGGCATATTGCGCCGAGATCAAGAGAAAGAGAGACGGGCCCTTTTTTCCCTGTGCACCCCCACGTCTCCCGCTCAAGCGTTTCCTGTTTGCTCTCGTAAAATATGGATCGCTGGCATTTCTATCCCTCTTCCACCCTTTCACGCAAACTCCATTTCAGCTTTTGCACTTGGAAATCGCCCCGACATAGGAACGTGAGAGACAACTCCTTCCACCCCGCCCCCCACCTGCTCATCCCCGCCGCGCTTTTAGCCATTTTCTTTGTGCCCACGTGTCTGCCTTCCTTCACTGGGTAACGGGATTTGACAGCAATGAAGCGGATTTTTGTTCCTGATGCGTCGGAGGAAACACTTTAGCGCGCGGTTCGACCAGGCCAATAAAATAGATTTTATACGTCGTTTCGGGGAATTGTTTCCGTTATACGTGGCCCTTTATCGATCTGTCAAGATTTGAGGGGGTGGGAGATCAGGAGAACGGAGGGGGAGCGGTGGATTATTGGAAAGAATTGTTGCTGGACATTATTTATTGTAGTTTAAATGGAATAATTCTGTCATTTTTTATATTTGATTATTCCATCAAAATGGTTCAGATCTAGTGTTTTATGCGGTACCCCAGTGATCAAGATCAGTTTACTTTAATTGGAATGACTTAGAAAATTGTATCGTGGTGTGGGAAATAAAATACTAATGGTTAAAAAGAAATTAATAACGTAGAGTGGAGAATATGTAAACTGATTAATTGAATTTCCACTCTGACTCATCAGTGGTGTCTTAAGTCCACAAATTATTGTACATACTGTATCATTTGTCTAAATACTGATCACACTATAAAATCAATGAGCACACTATTAACACTGCGACGACCGCTGTCACGTATACGCGATTTCAATTTGTTCATCATTCTTCATTGTCCACTCAAATTATTTTACGTTTGTTTAGATTTTTATAATTAAAAGTTCGTTCGCTCAGTGTTAGGTGATATCCGGTCTTCGGAAATGTCTTTCTATATTATATCTACCTATTGATACATTCACCAGAAAAGTGGAAAAAGGTCATAGATAGCCAAGGAAAATATGTACTTTGATTAAAAAAGCTTGTAACATATTTTCACTTTTAATAAAGACTTTGGTAACTCAGGTACCTAACCCAAACCTAACCCAGACCTAACTCAGACCTAACCCAAACCTAACCCAGAACCCAGACCTAACCCAAACCTTTTCCATAAAGCGAACGAACTTTTACACCGACCTAATATTAATCATGTCAAATTCACCTCAACGTATTACCGAATAAAATCAATTCTGTTCCAAATTCTGAGTCGTATCGTCACACTACGATAGCTATCGAATAAATCAACGACGCCCAGAAATATAATTCCGCTTCCACCTGCCCCGTCCCACCACGTTACGTCGCAAGCCCGTGTCCGCGAATGCGTGGAACTACGCGCAGCCAACAAATTCTTCCTGCCACCGTTTTGATCGGAGAATTGCGTTTACCGATTGCGTCATAAACAAAGCTTGGCGCTGGAATTTCAACGGCCCAGACAGCACGTAAAACTAATACAGCCACGTCGATCAATTAAGGATAATTAGCATTAATGCGTACAACTACTGGGAAATGAATTCATCGTTAATAATAAATCGGCAATTAATAACTCACGAGCGGGGCCAGATGGAAACAATAAATGTTTCATCGGCGAGCACAATGATGTCGGACCTCGTTAACGATCTACGTGATTGATGCAAACGTCGAATTATCCGCCTTGCACCGCATAGTTTTCTATGATAAACAGACTCCATGACAGGCGAGCGATATCCACTTGCTTCCGTATTAAATGTGTATAGGTACAGGGTAATTTCAAGGGCCGGGTGAAATATTTTATTAGGAGACAGTTATTGCTATGAGATTCCCTCTTTCCTTTCATCAACTTTGTATACTTTTATCCACAAGTCACTTGCTAAATAGTTTTAGGCCAGCTGATTACTGGAATATGGATTACAAATTTCTGAAGTGACTTTATTCTGTGTCTATTCTGAGTATTCTCAATAAGTTTCTCGTTAATTCTGCTTTCTGGACCGAATAGAAATGGGTGACGAAGGGTGCGTGGTTTAGAACGACGTTGTCACGCAAAGGGAATAGTCCCCTGTCAAAAATTTGGACTATGAGTGACCAGACCCGTTGTTCACCAGAAAAGCGAATGTTCTGCATTTGACGGAATACAAGAGAACCCATCCATCATACATTAAAATTACCGGAGCCAGGAATTATAAACTGCTGTGAAGCAGAAAATGTACACTCTGTGAACTCTCTTTAAAGAAAACAATATAGCTTGAAACCAACTCTGCACTGTGCAAAAACATATTTAATAAGTAAATGAATAATTTATCATTTATATTCATCTCAAACATGAGGGAGTTTCCTTAATTAAATGATTGAATTAAATATGTAGAAGTTGGCTATGAAGATAAACATAATTATCTCTTTGAATTGGCGGTTAAAATGAGATTTCTGTGAGATTCCAGATTGTTTCAAGCAAAAACAGGAACATGTTATATTGTAACAGCGGCTGACAATTATGGTTATTAGAAATATCTTGTTATTCCTATCATTCGAATTTTCATGTAATACCGTGATTTTGATAACAACACCTAATTATAAGCAACATGCAGTGATTCAACAGAGAACGTGACTCTTATTTAATGTTATTTTTTCATAGATAATTTCTCACAATGCCAATTTTCTGATTTTAAGGGGCTCTTTCAACCCTTAAAATAGAGATTGAGCAAAACAAAAAAGATACGGATACTAAACTCAGCATAATAAACCTAAACAAACCAGTCGAATTGCAAGCAATGATTATTATCGACGCCTCTATTGGATCTACCTCGGCGGCTCCCATAGAAGGCCAAGAATTTCGGACGAGACAGGAAAGAATCGAAAATGCCACGTAACTGGAAGTCGACGTGGCGCATGGACAACTGGATAGCCGTGGGTATTGACAGAAAAGAATATTGTTAACATTTCAACCGGCGATATATCTGAAGAGCACAAGGGGATCGCCGGTGGAAAAAGCCAGACCAGGGGAGAGATAGTCTCGACTGTATGGTTATTACCATCAATAATGGCAATTTGGTTTGCAAATGGCTCGAAATGCTGGGTAGAGCCGTTCCTACCTACAATTTCCCTCCATTTTGTGGCCGAAGAGCACTCACCCCTCACTCGTACAGTTAGCCACATTGAAATGCCTTGAGTCAACATTTGCCTACGCTTGCGCAAATTGATTTTATTTAAATGCCAAGTATGAGAACAGAAAGGCCCCCGAGCCGGCTACTTAATTGCGTTATCCTGATTTCTTTGTAATAACGATCGGTGGTCAGGTGTCGTCTATTGTCCCCAGGCCAGGGACACTGATTTCAGCTAGGTCTGAAAAGGAACGATGCACCATGGTCCATCGGCATGTCCATGCTGCAATGATTGTTACATTAATATATAACCTTCTTATCTGACATCCCCACTGGAGATAATCCTGACACATGCAAATGGATTGGCACAGATCTGATAACGTGTGTCATCCAATTTTCATTCGCCACACTGTAGTCCCCAATTGAGATTTTCATAGGAAGCTTCTCTTTCAGCAAGCAGAAACTACATCTCCATTGTCCGCTTAAATGATCTTTTCAAATCAGAAATTAGCCTCACAGCAGGTGACTTTAAGTTCAGAGAAACCCAATTTAAGGTGACTTGCCTCAACGAACACAGCTCCCCATAGATCCCACTTTGAGCATTTATCGATTGCAACGATTCCCGGTTATAAAATTCCTCATCTTCCTAATTGAAACAGAAGGTAGCCCTTTAGAATCTCACGTCGGCCCAGCAGTTCCCCGATTCCCAGCAGCCCCGATCTTAATATTCATAAACACACGGCTCTTTCAATCAAGACTCTCAGTCGCACCTTCAGTCACGCTCGAGTCGTTCATTGTCCATCGCGGAATTTCCATTTTGCATAGCGATTCGGTCTGCCCGGCCGCCGGTCTCCCCACACTACCGTGATCTAATTTGCCTGATCGATTCAAAGGAAACTAGGCTCCGCTGTTTGCTTTCCTTCTGGAAAGGTCGTCGTCGTTTCTATCCAGTCTAAACGATTTTCAGTCGGGAGAGCCAAGACGCGTCGAGGACCGAGCGGAACGAGATCGACCCTAGTGGAAGTAAAAGGCGGGGAGGAAAAAAGAAGGAGAGGAAAGAGGGCGAAGAAAGGGCAAAAGAGTCGAACAAGGAAGAGGATTATTGCTTAGTGGCGGTTGTAGGTGGTTTCGCAGTGGTTTCAGCTTAACGAACCCACGGAAGCGGACTCACCACCGTCCCAATTTCTCGAACGGTCTCGAAAGGATACTAGCTCGGCTTCAGGCTTAATAAGGTTAAGGGGTTGCTAGAGGGGCGGGCGTGGGGAGGGGGGGGGGGAGGGGGAGGGCCGGTGTAAGTTCAAGGCACGGGCTCCGGAGTCGAGTTAATCTCACGTGTTGGGAATAAAGTTAGCGGCCGGGAGCCGTTTACTCGCTGCACAGCCTCAGCCGAGTCATTTTCACCAGCTATCCGATCTTGAGGCCCTTATAGCACGGTAAGGCCACCAACCGACGCTTTAAGCGTCGCGGTTTCAACAGTTATTCGTCGCTTAAATCCCCGAACAGGGTATAGAAATCTCGGCAAAAATGGCCCCGATTGCCTCCGAGCTTGATCCAGAGGCCGTGAAACGATTAACCCTAAGAGGACTTCTGCGGGCCTGACCTGCGCCACGCGTTTCTAGATTACACAGGGCTGCAGGATTGAGGGCCGCGAAGACTTAACATTTCAATTCGAGACGGGTATCGAGTTACCCCAAGATTTTAAATATCGCCAAACTCGTCGCAAGGTTAAAATAATTAAAACAGTTTGCAATTGGCAGTATTCGATCTTGGGATTTAGTGGCAAGGTAAACGTAATCATTTTTAATGAGCGCAGTATTATGAGTCGAATGGAGTATTTGAGAGTTATTGTTACTGCCGAGAGTGACGCGTCGAATTCGTAAATCAATTATATCTGTTTTCATTATATACTGCAGAATAGTGAAGATTCATGAGTTTGAACTAAGTACTTACAAAGTTTCAATTACATTGGTTACCCACAAGCTCTCTAGTACAGTACTTCTCGCTTGGTACTTAATTATAATAGTTACAAGCATACAGAATGTACACTTTAACACATAGCAGTTTAATGTCCCGTTAACATATGATTGATTAACACTTCTATTGAAGAAAAATTGTTACCCACATAGAATACTGTACTCGTGTCGAATGAAAATTCGAAAATGAAATAGAAGATATGGAAAAAAATTTAATTCTCATATAGAACTCGTAGTATGTTTAGCAGATGTAATTAATGCTGCTTAAACATAATTATTTCATTAGAATAACTCTGAAGATTATTTAAATCAGAGCTGTCCAAGTTACGCTTCACAAGTTAGAGGGGCGTTCTTGCACTGTTCATAATCGATGTGACGTTATATATTCGAGCTCCACACAAAATAAATATAATATCCAGAGGGCGTTCACTTACTATTTCTAATCTGCCAAGCACCAAGAAACGTTTCTGCAACTTACCTGTAAAACAAAAATTATTTTAGTATGCAACTTATTCAACCAGAAATTAAAATATGAATTAAATTATAATTAAATTAAAATATACTTTTGTGACTCAAAGTATTGAATAATAAATACTGAATTACACCTAAGGAAAGTTCGTAAGATTTCTGACGGTTGTTAAACAAACACATCTCAAGGAATTTTGATGTTCTTTTCTTTCAAATGACACTACAGTTCCTAAGCACACAAAAATTTCTTGAGACGTGTCTGTTTGTCATTGTGTTAGTTTCGCATAATTAAGTAGAAAAATAGACGCAAATAAGTGGACAGGAATCACTCGAGGCGTGAAGAGGACGCGAGGCAAGCCAGTTTATCCCATGATTTAAGCGAGAGCGTCGAAGCCCATGAAATTAAAAGGGGCAACTGTTCAATCCTCCGAAATCCTTTTGCTCAAAACACTTGAGACTTCGGCTAGTGAAATTGTCGCGAGCCCCTTCCTCCAGGCAACTTCATCAGAAAGCTTTTAATCCATGGTTCGTGGAGTATGCCAAAAGGTGTGAGGATCAGACCAAACACCGAACAGTCTTGGATCACTGCAGAAAGGTTTATCAATATGGCTGCACGTTTCTGCATCAGTTATTAAGTCCATAAATATTAAGGAAACTGAATATTTTGAAAATAAGTACAAGTATTTATTTACTATTTTAATTATATATGTTCTGTGAAAATTCGAAAACTGGTTTAGCCGGTTTTTTGAGAATAGTGGAATTCGAAAACCGGTTTTTCCAAAAGTCGGGTTTTGTATAAACCCTAATATTTATCATAGAGTTCACGATGAAAGGACAACTAATTTTTCTTTAACACAAAGATTTGCTTGCTTAAGAAATATTTTTGACTCTTTGTAATACTGCATTTAGGGTAAAACGTATTAAATATGATTTCGACATTTAGAAGTAAATCTTCTTGGTCATTTTAATTCGACTTTGATTAGATCTATATTAAACTTTAGATTCTTTCTGCTATACAAGAAATATATTTTTTCATGCGCAGAACGTAAAACTAGTATCTACATATCTTGAAATCTATTACAAATTTAAAAAACGGATATTACAAGTTTTCCTTCTCCATTCTTTCCATATTTATAGCTTCACAGAACAAAATCCATTAACTAGAACTGGTCATCCTACGTAACGGAAATATAAGTACCATAACAAAGGAACAAAATTTGAAAATTACAACTTACTAGCCTGATATAAAAGTTCGTAAAAATTTTACTTTCCGCCTTTCCCTTTGTTCTGCAGGACTCGTGCAGTTCTACAGTTCGTAGACTTTTACCGAAAACATCAAAGTTTGTATCGCAAGTAATAAGCATATATTCGAGTTAAACGTTTTCCAGAGTTCTCTGGAGCTTATGAGGTCAAGCATCCCACCCCCTTATCCACGCAAGCCGAGTTGTAATGGTTAAAAGCTTTTCGCCAAGCATCGCGCAGAATATTTTGTAGGAAACGATTGGTGTATATGTACGTGGTATCCATTTGCAAACTTCAGCCGAAAGGTAAGTGTGTCAAACATAAAAAACTATTTCCTTAATACCGTGGAGTATATTAAACAATTCTAAAATCTTTGACTACCCTGAAAGTTTATCGAGCAACAGGAGTATTATTTGTAACCCACTTTCGTTATGTTTTATTTATTTTTTGGTTAATAAACATCTTCATATACATTTTGAACTTGATAGGAAAATAGTGGTAGAAAATATGATTACAACATTTTTCCTTTCAGAATGGAAACCTGCATTGATTAGTGCAATAATAAATATGGAGTTTCGTTTGAAAGAAAAATCGAATGAGACCTAATCACTACATATAAATGTATAATCTTCCTTTATTATATTCTTTTATATCTCAAACCATAATCAACTTGCAAGTGTATTATCAATAGTGAATTTAAATTGGTCTGGGTTAGGTTACTTTAAAAAAAAATAGGAAAAATCTTTTTTTTTTCAACTTTTTTGTCTGTGCTCGTAATGAAAATTTAAAAAATGCGTTTTGTAGATTGAAGCAAGTTGTATTCACGCCTCAAATTTCAACAAAATAAAGATCGCAGAATTAGGTCGAAAATTGCTGATTTCGGGAATTGCCGCGATTTTCGACATTTCTGCAGTTTCCGTTTTCTTTTAATTTTCCAGGTGTCGAACTTCTTAGATCTGAGTACATATTTTTATACATACATCCAAATACAAGTATTCCATAAAGCACAAACAAAACTGTGCATTACCAGACTGCAGTATCAACAAGCCGTATCGGAGCAACATAAATCCAAAAGTGATATGACAAATCTGTTTAAAGTTTCAAGATAATCTCACGTCCCATTTAACGACTGCTCCTACATATCTGATCGTTTTTTTTTAACGAACACCATAAGTCAGCATATTTCGTATCAACATACTTCGACATACAATTAATGGAGTGGAAGTTTAAAGTGCTTCTCGTGGGCAATTTATACTGTTTAAATTGTGTCACTCTCGTCGCAAGTGGGCGATTTATCAAACGTCCAAGTCCCTCGTTTCTCTCATTCGTTGCCTCCCCAGCCTCAATCTGTCAGACCATATCAAACCCGCCCTTTCTTAACGTGCCCCCTGATCAATTGGAAACTTTCACGCGCGATGGAGGGGGCGAGAAAGGCAAAGCTACGCAGGGCCTTTGTTTCCTCTGATAGGTGGTTGCTTTTCCGTGCAAAGAGCATAATGGAAATAAATTGTCCCTGGCTTCAGATCCCCGTGTGCGCGTAGCTTCTTCTCGCTCTTGCTCTTTCCTCGCTTCGCTCCTTTCCGTCGTATTTGATCTTGGCTGAATTGACGGAGCAAGGGGATGCGGGTGTCGGCTGGCCTTAATGAGAAGCGAAGATATAACAAGAAAAGGGGGCCGCAAGAAAGGGTTGCTTGATTTTAACGCACGATGACGAAGAGATCATCAAAGGCCCTCGACGGGCGGGATTGCTCAAATTAACGCGACGAAAGAAACGGAGGGCTTAACTTCGGGATTTAATAGGAATATCGGCGTTCGTTTCCGCGATTTCGCGATATGGTAAGTGAAATGTCTGTGTATAGTCCTTAAGGGGTCATGCTCAGTCAGGAGGCCGAAAAAAGGGCGGTCTTTGGAAATTTTTTACTCAAAACCTATAACACATTTCTCAAAAAATCTTGTTTTCTTTTAAGCATTGCATCTAGCACCGTGCATCGTAATTTTTTTATTTAAAAATATCTATCAATAACTAAGTTATTGTCCATCAATCGAAGGTTCTTTCAAAATCGGGGACCGAAATATTCAAAAAACCATTCAACCGATTTATTTCAAATTTTACGAGCTTACTATAGGAACAATAAACTAGTCTTTGAACGAACGATTTTTTATCCGACGCGTAGTTTTCTAAGGAAAAATCCTTCGTTCAAATACTAGATAATATAATATAATAAGTAAATTCTTTTGAATTTTTCATTTCAGAAGATCGCCTTTCGAGCAGCAGTGGTCACCGCAGAAGCCTTTTTTTAGAGAACCTTTGAGTGATGGACAATAACTTAGTTATTGATAAATATTTTTAAATAAAAAAATTACGATGCACGGTACTAGATGCAATCCTTGAAAGGGAAATTTTTTTTGAGAAATGTGTTATAGCTTTTGAGTAAAAAATTTCCAAAGACCACCCCTTTTTCGGCCTCCCGACTGAGCATGACCCCTTAAGGGGAACACCCGTGTGACGGCCGAGAAGGTAAGCCATTTTTAAGAATTTTTTTTCAGGAATAATTTACAGTTTACATAGAAAATTTTTATTACCTACCTTTAGTACGCTGTCTTAGAGACTATACAAAAAAAATAAATAGAAAAACATCCATAAATTTTGATATATTAATTAAGCTACTACGGAACAGCAGGGCCGAAATCAAATTTCTTTTTTTTTAGTAAGTAACCTTGTTTACTTTTAAATTTTTATAGACGGTTAAGAAATAAATTGATTCTTTCATTAAAATTCCGACAAAAATTTTCCACCAGTCTAATATTACCTATTGTAAACTCGCAAAGACGAAATGTTTGAAACACGCGTAAAATTCGGCTGAAATGTTGAGCGGATTGACAGGGTGGGTACAAACGTTTCCCAAATAAAAAACCATCCAAAACAATAAATTCAACGAGGGGTGGGAAGTCGACCAGCGCGATCTGTTACCGAAAACCTTGAAGCGTTTCATGTTTGCGTTGTCTAGACATACTTTACAGTGACGGATTAAATTCGTTGCTGGAATGAAAGCAGGCGTCAGAAATTTCAATTCGTCCGCGCGTCGATTTCGCTTGTCATCGCCGCAGAAAATCTCAAACATTTTCCGCCGTGCGTGCAGTTATATCGCCCTTTCTCTGAATTTTGTACATTTCAAAAGCCGCACCTATCAAGATCATTTCAACGAAAGGATTAAAAATATACAGCGCACCAAGGAATAAGTTTGTACATTTCCACAGAGTACAAGAAAATTAATAAAAAGCAGTTTTTAAAATACGATGAAGAATCTTCTACTAAAAAAAAAGAAAATTCTGATAAAAGAATTTTAAAAATTTGAATTTCAACCAATTCGTTCCCATTTCTCAGTGCGACTTTTACAATTTTCTATTTAAAAAAAGAAATAGAATTCTGCTAAAAGAATTTTAAAAATTTGAATTTCAACCAATTTGTTATCATTTCTCAGTAAGGCTTTCCCAGCATTCGTCTTCCTTTTTGTTTATTTTTATATCCATGATAGTTTACTTTCCATAGCACAGAAAATTTCCTGTACATTTCAACCAGCTTGCCCCAAATACTTTCTCTGACAGGTAAATAAATTGAATCTCGCCAAGTATATAGCGTCGTGCATTGCCCGTGCAAGCGTCAAATTTGACGGCGTTAAATCAAACATGTTCAATCATCCTCCAATCGGTTGCGCAACCCTTTAAACACATCCCTATAGATCAAAATGCTTGCCCAAGCACGATGATTGACAAGCATACACGACCCTTCATACGCCACTTAAAGTAATCGTTTTCATGTAACAGAACGTTCACAGGTAAAGCGACGATCCTTTGAGCGTGGCGCGCATTTAAGTACACGAGCTCTTTACGAACTGTCACAGAGATTTTAAAATTCATAAAATGCATGGGTCTGCAAAAATCTATATTCTATCGAGTCTATTGAAAAAAAAGTCTATTAAAACATCTCCTCGGAGTTATGAATTTAATGTTGCGACGTAACAGCTTGCAAAGTCTATTTCCTGATCCACGTCTGCGCAGCATTATTATAAACAGCATATTTGAACATCAGAGATACAACTGCATTTGTATTAGAAATCCAAAGTAGAAAATACATTAGGTATTTGTGAATTTAAATTAAATATCCGGATATGATGTAAAATATATGTACACTAGGCGGCAGAATCGGCTTCCCTTCGGAAATTCGGCTTCCCTTCGGCAACGTTGCCAAATTTCCGAAGGGAAGCCCATTCTGCCGCTTAGCGTACTATGCATGTTTGTATGATGTCTGACCTATCATTATATCCTAGACTCACTTTGAGAACACGTGAGTATTACTAGACAAATTCTAAAACTATCACGGACTTACCCGAGTTTACCCTACAGCTACCAATCACATACGTATATGGCAATGTTAATTCTCATTATTAATATTATTATTTAATAGGTTCCTTTTTAACAATATTTGCATATAATCTTTATCACATCTCTTCTTCACATAAGCAGAATATTATCTTGATCCCCTACTCATTTCTACCAAGATCAATCGATCATTTTGACGAACGAAGATTCGAATTTGAAAATTGCA
The DNA here is from genome assembly GCA_910592295.1 of Andrena haemorrhoa. Lineage (NCBI taxonomy): Eukaryota > Metazoa > Arthropoda > Insecta > Hymenoptera > Andrenidae > Andrena > Andrena haemorrhoa. The sequence goes on from OU342946.1 coordinate 2,606,535, forward strand.
ATCCTTCATTTGCATAATCAAGTGGCTTAAATTTATCAAAGAAAGATTAGCGCGTACGCATTAAAGAAACGCAACTCCTCTGTCGGTTAAATTGAGTGTATATACCTCGCATAGAAAAAGGATTAATTCTACCGTAAATTTAGATTTCCCGTCTGTCGGGTTAGATTGCTGCAACCAATTCTCTAGACACTAGAGCGTCGACAAATTCTTTCTCTCTCGAAGCCTATATTCCAAAGGATTGCCGTCTACGTCTGTGTCTTCTCTTACCCTCGGCATTTCCTCCTGAGAAAGCACCTACCTCTATCTCAATGATCGTCGTTTATCTGTGCCCTCCCTTTGGCGCAGGGACTCCGCGGCGTTAGAACTTCTTTTCCTCCTATTTTGCAAGTCCGTCTTGTCCTCTCGATTTGTCATAACCGTCGGGACATCTTCCTCCCTCCAAGGATCCTATGTTCTTTTTCGTTGCACTTTTTGTATTAACCAAAAACGATCGACTTTTTCATCAAAAATTTCAACTTCAGTTACACGGATAAGTAAATTTGAATCAAACTGACCCAATAATCATATATGTATTTACAAGAAACGAGTGCCTACCTATGCAGAAGTACGCAACTTATTATGCTTCTACAATAGAAAAATTGAAACAAAATTAAGAATAAAAAATTAGAGAAAATTATTATTTTTTATTGACGGTTATTAGTTATTTAAAGATACGAAGGAGTTTCATTTGTGACCCGATTTTGGGTCAGAAACCCTATTTTCCGTATAAAGGTTCAAACGTCCGTAATTTGGGCGAAATTAAAATTTCCAAAAGTCTTTCGGTAAAAGACTAGATATATTAATATATTAAATAAATCTTTTTGAATTATTAATTTCTGATGATCCAGTACCGAGTAGCAGTGGTTATGTATCGCAAAGCACCTTTTTTTAGATGGCCTAGGTTAGGTCTGGGTTAGGTCTGGGTTAGGTCTTCGGAAGAGTTGCCACAACTTCGTTATTGACAAATAATTTTAAACAAAAAAATTACGAGAATCTCTCTAAAATACACTATTTCAAATGCGAAAAAATGTTTGAAAGAAGGTCTTACAGTTTTCGAGAAAAAAATTCGCAAAAATTACTCCTGACTTGAGCATGATAATACCCCTTGGTATTATTTATCGCGGACCAGTCTGGCCAATGGAGAATAATAATACATTTTATCATTCGGCAATAATGATGTGGTTAAATCGTCCGTGGTTTCGACGTCCCGTTACTCGTCAGAACTTCGCAGGAAAATGTTTTGCTAATTGCAACGTCGTGGCTTCGGCAACGCCTTCTTTCCAGTAATGAAGTCAATTTGCAGTGCAGCCGCAGTAAGACGATCAATCGAATTATCCTTTCTAACTCGTTGCACGACGGAGCCCGTGGACGACTCTTTGAGTTATTCTGTTCACGTTTCGCGTTTAAATTGGCGAAATAAATTCTTAGTTGATTAGGATGAATGGCATTGTGTAATGTCCAACAGCGAGGCTCGGTTGCTGATGATCTCAAATGTTATTAACTACGCAAATGCTGGTGCGAAGTGAATCGGATTGGTAGGTTAATAAAGGCGTTGTGCCAATAGGTCGTCAGCTATGTGTACGATATTAATGAAGTTAATTAAATGAAGAGCAAACTTTGTGGCATAACATGATTATTTTGTTTGTCATAATTATGGGCAAATATTAGAGGTGAATATGTGTATTTGTATAAAATATTAAATATTCGACTTCCAAATGGATATTGGATACGTATTTATGTTTTACATACAGGGCGACTCACTTAATTCGACGACCTGAAATCATTCGTAAACCGTATACAAAAAAGTGTGTGAAGCAAAAATTGCACGATTTCAAGGAGGATATACGTTAGAATAATTCGTTTCTTCTACATTGTTTCTTGATTTCATCATCTTGATTTTTTTAAACGGAATATTCTATATTTCTTTACGGAAATTAAAGCAGCACTAAAAACTGAGAAAATAGATACGTATTATGGCATAATTGGGTCACATTTTATATTCGTGGAAAATGTTGAAACTGATTTTAATTTAATTATAAGCGCACAGTGCATTAAGCGGATTCGTTAACTTTAACTTTAGTAGTTAATTAAAGAGTACATTAATTATTGGATTTCCATTAAAAATATTTTTATCCGTTCAACTCGGCTTCCTCCAAGATTAAAGCAACTTCTTTCCACAGTCACATCTAGGCTCGCGCCAGAGATGGGCATTATCTAGTTAAAAAATTATTTAAACAACGTGTCGAATAAAAGATACTTTTATCCAGCTCGCGGCCGGAACATGGGCCGTGTTGGTACGTAGCCTGACGAAGAGAAATGACCACCTAGGCCGAACCATAAATCCGTGTGCGGTGGATTAATCGTGGCACAGAGGTGTTCGCGAAACTCGTTGCCAACTAAACTAATTTAAACTCGTTTAAAACTGCCGCCAAGACTAACGGTGGGCCTAAGGTGGCGCGCATTTCAATAGGCTGTGGCTGCGAATGTGTGTATACAGCTAGAGTAGTATCATTTTGCCACGAACAGGTGGAGTGATGATTTTGTTGTAAAATATATTTACAATTTGTCATTCCCTCAGGATTCTTTTGCGACAGATTTTCAAAGTCAAAACTTGTTCGTCACACTTTTTCAATATTCTCACCTTATTCCGCAATGCCTTAGCTTTAACCTAAAAAAAGATTCATCCCTCCAGCTTACTTCTATCGAAATTTCTACGATTTTAATACAAAATAGTTATTTTTAAGAAGATTTTTTGATTTTACCATTTGAACTCCTTGATTGGAATAAAACGGGGTAAATTCATTTTGTATTAATTTCATCGGCAGTAGTGGCGTTGGTAGCAGACACAGCTACTGTACATTATTCGCAACATAATGTGATAACGGGAGGCGAAAAATAACTGCAACGTGTATTTTTAATGGAGATATATGCGCAGAAAAGAGAGATGTAATGGCGTCGACTACGCAGAGACGCAATAATTCAATGGAGCAGGAAAGTCATCCCTCGACCATTCTAATATGGGAACGGCGTTCTCCCGTGGGACTTTATTACACCCCTCTTGTGTGAGGAATACTTTTTCTATGATAATGTTGTGGCGTGGGATGGCACCGCGGAGCAACCATGGTTACCGTATGCCGAGAATTCGCGGTCGGCTCGATTCACTACAATTGCGTATTCCAAACGCGAATTTAACGTGAACGCATCGCTTTCTCCTTTATAATGATATATTCCCAGCTATTTGGCAATTTCACAATAAATCATCGCATTGGATATCGACGCACACGATATATCCGCACCCTTTGTTTTCGTGGAACCTTGAAAGATCCGAAACGAAAAAGATTATACGAGGTGTTTATCGTAGTGATCGTCACAATTGCGGTGGTTCTGGCGGGTTGACTGGAAAAAGATGTAAAGCAATATTTGTTCGTTTTCTAGTAGACGTGTTTTGTCGTTTTGAAAAAAGTTAATTGCAACTTTTTTGTAATTAAGCTGCTCCTTTCCTTTATATAATTTTGGGGTGGTTGCCAATATAAGGGTTGAAACAGAGTTGTAAAACTGGTAAATAAATTTTCCAGCACTTAAACTTTCCTTTTGAATATTTGGAAATTATTTTGTTTAAAGGGCAAGTGGATTCCTAAATTGTAACAGTATCGTTCCACGTTTCCCACATGCGTTAGCTATGTAATTACCATAATTATTAGACGCAAACCCAATTCACCGGAATGATACTTCAAGCATTTATATATATCTTCGATAACAATGATTGCCCAAGTACCCTTAAGGTTTACCGACTTATTCGTACTCATCGACGACTACCACTTGACCCAGCTTCCGCTGAGGAAACATCCATGCAAATTGTGATCTTCCTTTGACGTTCAAGTGCGCGTATATTCAGCAAACATTTTTTTGAAGTCGGTTTTAATTTTTCTACAAAATTTTTCTTCGTAGAATTCCATAAAAAATCAAGCAATAAGAATTTTTACATTATGAAAATTTAAATTTGAATTTTCAGTTGGCCTGGGTGTAGAAAATAATATTCACATTGTGAATTTTTACATTTTTAAGAGAAAAAGGAACCTGCAAACATGAATATTTTTCCAAAATTTTGTTACAGCTGTATTTGGTTAATCAAAAGACAACTATCCCGCACCCAAGCCAACGTAAAATTCAAATTTAAATTTTCGCCTATACAGTATCGCTCCGCCCTAATACGCAAACACATATCTACACTTATAATCATCTCTCAACCATTCCAATCACTCAATCTCTACAAACTCCGATTTCCGACTCCCACACTATTTCCGCCTAAAAGAGTCAAACCTTCCGCGATTGTAATGGCGATTTAAACCTAACGTTGTTGTGCCATTTCTGCATCTGTGCTCCGCAATGTCCCAGGCGTTGTTGCGAAAGTTGGCGAGCGGCTCATCGTCCCCGAGTACTTAAATTAACGCGCACGTTTCACGTGCCATTTTATGCCCAGCACTCGGGCGTAAAGTAAATTTATAAGTGAGCCGCCATTAATAATTCAACGAAGGGGTGCGTATCGCTCGCTATGAATCGTAGTTTCGGCTAGACCAGCGTGCCGCGCACCGATGGAAATTGATCACGTCCGTGGAAATGTTAGACGAGCGCGAGCCTGTACGCTGATGTAAGCGGATAATTAATCGATGTATTATTAATGCGATTTTGATAGAGAATCCGGGGGCGCAGTCGCGTGTAAGTACTCGTTCGTGTGTCTTCGGGGCCAGCTTTCCCGTACCAGCGATTCGTGAATATTTTATGAGTAACACGTCATTACAGTCTGTTACGGGGCAATGTGTTAAGCTCGGGCCGCTGAATCTATGAAATTGTTGGTCGAGTGGCGATCGATGGGGCCGTGCCAGGGCCTTTTCACGCGAGACGCTACTGTGGATCACTTTGATACATTACCTCGCTCTCGTAACGGGCTATCTTTCATACATTCACTTCCCTGAAATGCCACTATTATCCATTCCAGTTCAAGACAGAGGGGGTGTAAACAGAATCACGAGATGGGGGTGTACTGGCAAATTGGTTACCTTCGAAACCGTGGAACTGATGTAATAAAATTCTATGCATACAGGGAGCACTGGATTAAATGTTCCCCTGAAGATATGGGATTACTCGTTACTCTGTGGGTCGGAAATATGCCCCATATTAGAATTTCACCGTCTATCGGTCGATGTGTCAGTTAGCGATATTACGAGGAACGTTTGCTACCAATATTTACACGGAAAGCAATATTTTTCGATCGGTAATATGGATGAATGTTTTACAAAGTTTACCATGATAACAACCATATTTCACTGCGCGACGCAATCCGCTTATGAACATTCATTCCGACCAGAGAATTCTCATGCATCTGGCTTTCTATCTGGTGAACTCGCCCGGCTAATAATATCGTGGTCAGAAGTTATTTTGATTGATGTCCTCCCTCGTGCAGACTTCGCGGGCAAGAAGCTGGCCATATTTGGAATATCCATTATGTGTACATAGTTGGAACGGTGGCTGGATATATCTGAGTAATTCTACTGGACAATGATTGAGCTTTCGTTGGTTCCCTAAATTTCACACAGGGGTCACGCTCAGTCAGGAGGCCGAAAAAAGGGGCGGTCTTTGGAAATTGTTTACTCAGAAGCTATAACACATTTCTCAAAAAATCTTTTTTCCTTTTAAGGATTGCATCCAGTACCGTGCATCGTAATTTTTTTTATTTAAAAATATGTACCCGATATGTGCATATAACTTTTGAAACTTGATTTGTGACAACTAAAGCGCCAGCGGCTCTTCGCGAGAATTCCAGTCTCTTCCAACTATCGACTTGACATTTGTTAATGCGTTTCAGATGCCGGATTACAGCGCATGTCGCCGTCTGATAAGAGTGCCCGCTAATTTATGCGCATAATCAACTGGCTCTGCTCCTGTTATTCTGGGATACTCGCTGCCTACACGTGCTATCTTTTTCATGAATCCATACGCTAGGTACGGTGCGGGAAATATGAGGTCCCTTTAGACCTACATTGTGGCGAAGCTCAGTATTCCCGATATAGCGGCGCCACTTTTTTTATGCCACTCTTCCGTAACTTATCTGAAGTTTGGTTAGTTGTACATCCTTGTAGATTGAGAATAGATGAAGCATGTTTCAAGATTCACGTGTACTTCCACGTGGTTTTTTGTGTACTAGGTGAAAATGTTTAAAAAATATCAAACTCACCTTCGTTTTCTTATTGGAATGCTAGGATTTTACATTTCCTTTCTAATAATAATTCATGGTCAATTATGAAAAGTATTTTCTATTTGAAAATCGAAAATTATAATTAGATTCTACATTATATACCGCACTGTAGCATATCAAAATGGTTACATCTTCAAACTTGAATTCTAAATTCGAAAAAATATTTTACTCTAATGTCCGCACTGAAATTAGAATCCACAGCATTTGAACGAATCGAGGAACTTAAGAAACTTAAGAGACTAGCAGAATAAACATATTTTCCACTGCCGAAACCCCAATGAAACTTATCTTCCCACCAAACTGATATTATTCAAAAAATTCCTGGCCCTACTAACAATCTCGTCGATCTTGGCGCTTCCGTCCATTAAAAGTGTCGGCAATAAAATGTTCAAAGTAAAGAGAGACTCAGACGGTATCACCGATTTTAGGAGCATTACCGAACCTCGGTAACTTCGGTGTCACATTCGGAAGCGTCATCGCGTAAAAGACGTTTACAAAGTTGCCCGAGGTACGGAGGACGCTTGAAACATTTTTTATCTCCTGCCCGTGTTTCTGCGAGCAAACAAGTTGGAGAGATGCATAAATAAATGAGAAATGCAGACAGTTTTAACCGAGATTTCGAACGGTCCCACCCGCCCCGCCGCAGCCGCCTCTCGTTCTTTTAAACTCCGTACGAACAAGCTTCGGGTGGAGAGAGAAAAAGAATATCCGGCGTAGAAATTTACTTGGAACTTTGTCGGCGGTCTTATCGGTACATATACACACAAAGGGAGAAAAAAAAGTTTAACGCTCTGGGTGTATCTACTTCGCCTTTACGATCTTACGTCTACTTCGTGCGCTAAGGTTTATGGAAAATAAAAGCTTACTTTCGGCATAAACGTGCGGAAGGAGAATTCGTCGTAAAGGAAAGAGCCGCCGTAAAATTAGAATATTATAATTCCCATAAAAAACCGTCTCTCCGCCGCGTTTACTGGGCCACCGGCGCGAATGCTCTCGCGCCCCTCCGGCGCTCTCGTAAATTTTCAATCGAGCACAGGGGCAAATCCATCGCGCCGGAGGAATCGTTTATCCTGCGTTTCAGATCCGGAGCCTCAGATTTGTTTCGATCGACCTTTATCGCGCGCATAAGCGCGCCCTTGTATCGCCGCGATAAATATAGAGGGAGCTGTCGAGGATTTCAAATACATTCGGGATTGGACGGAATTGGCAGACACAACGTTCCGGCGAACTTCGCGCTTGTCTCTGATTCGGAGGATGAATGAAAGGGGGCAGGTGAGGTGTACAATTTTCAGGTGGAAGCAGAGTGTGTTGCTGACGTATACTAATGGTTTGTTAGCAGATGTGCTGAAATAATTGCGGGCACGATATACGAGTACCTTATATTTTTTTGTTTTCAATGTTTATAAAAAAAATATAATTGTTACAGAAAAATATATATATTATTTTTAGACACATAGCATGGAGAAAGCACATAATTATATATTACAATTCCATTTTAACAAATTATTGCAGATCTACAGATCCGAATTAAATATTTTTAACCGACTTCAAAACGGAGAAGGTAATAAATTCGATCCGTTTGTATTTTTTTTATTTCTTTTTATGTTTGTCCCCGCATAACTCCTCAGCATATGCACCGATTTTGATAATCTTTTTTTTTATTCGACACTACAACAATACTGGCCAAATATTTTTTCAGTTCTGTTGGGCCTCTCTTACTCAAAAATTCGGTAAGCCGAAACTTCTATAATTCGAAGATTTTTTCCCTTCCCGTGAGACTCGAGTTATCGAGGTTCGACTGTAGATACAGACAGTATAGGCACGTATTAGGCATACCATTAACTTACTAATGGCACATACCTACTAATAGCATTTACTAAAATATTCATACCAATACGTATTCGACCGAAATACCCGTATCAGCCACAATGATTAACGGGGAATAGAATAGAATATTTCATTGCGCGCAGCAAATAATGCAGGCGACGCTACGAAATAATGGCCACATAGTCACGACGTATTCCCACGTTTAAATAATTAAAAACCTGTACCCGACGAGTCTGCCTGCGTTTAACGATCCAAGATGTTCGTAGGATACATGGCGCCTATTAAACGCCAAAGGGAAGTCAAGTTGCTTAACTTCACACAAGGCAACCGGGCGAAGTGAGTGCGATTAATGGCGCTTGGGTTAGGTGTTAACGCACGGCAAAGTGTTTTATAACCTCAAAGTGGGTATGCGGCTTGTCCTGTCGCTGGCTCTAGCTCATTTATTCCCGGTTCGAGGACCGATGGTGAGAAGCCAGGAACAGGGAAACGGGAACGCAAAGTTTACGCGAAAACAGCGACGTCGCGACACCACCTAAGTGGCCGGGCCGTGTCCTGTAAACGAGAGGGCCACCGGCAATTTATCAGCAATAATGGCGAATCGTGTATCGACTGTAATTTAACGTCGTGTCGACGTTAATCAATTTTATCGGGCAAAGATAAACCGAACTGATGTTTCCTTCCGTCCGCACGCCCTCCGTCCCATGGCTTTTCCTAACAAATCACGTTCAGGTTTCCGCCTGAAGGGACGGGCGGCCATTGCCCGCGAACGGCGGCGGTATTCAATTTTAGATAGCGGACTTAGTCACTGGTGGCTAGTGATAGAAAGATAGCGTTAACCCTTTACGCGGGGAGGCACTGGTCACTGGTCTGGGGAGCGGTGGTTGATATTTCAAAGACACGTGATCCACACTGGCGTTCGTGAGCATGTATTAGGGCGGAGCGGAAAATTTGAATTTAAATTTTCAGTTGGCCTGGGTGCGGAATAGTTGTCTTTTGATTAACCAAACACAACTGTGAAAAAATTATATGATTATATGATCATTCTTAGGAGAAAAAGGTGCTCTCTTGATCGTCTCTGAACCATGACGCCACCGTCCGCGAGTGTGGCGCCCCCAACTATTGATGAATTCTAAACTTTAAGGCCTGAGCGGCACCCTTTCCTGCTGTCCGATTGCAATAAACTTTATCAAGGACTATTTTTTTATCAAATGACACCATTCTAGGGGGTGAGAGCAAAGAAATGCGAAAAAAAATTCAACACACTTAAATATGGACCACCCTAGTGATCATCCTGTATAAGGGGTGTCTTAAACCGGCCCCGCAATCATAATTATTTCGCGTGGCAATGTGTCCCATTAGCTACACAGCCTTTTTCATTAACTATACAGCCGAATTCGCGACTGTGTGTAACTTGCGCTCGTAAAGCCCTCTCGTAACTGATCATCAGGCGTTCAGAGCCCGCGTGGACAACGAATGGAGTCAGTTTCAGCGAACGTAGTTCTTGAAACACCACCATTTGTCCCCGTCGGAAGCAAGTGGAATAAGATGGCGGAAGCGCTCATTCGTTGCCGATTGACGGTGCTCGTCCAGTTTCTTGTCGAACTGAAAGAGAAGTGGAGACCCCTAAAGCGAAAGTCAGGAGCTATATCTTCCTTGTTACCTTTCAGACAGGTAGGCACTGCATCGCGAGCAAGAACCCTGTCCATCTGGTACAAACAGCTTTCAATTCAGCAGTTCGTTATATTTTTCGAGGAACGTAGTTTCTGACGAAGCTATGGGAGCATACCCGCTGATAACGATGGAGCGACCGTGGGCTGCAGCAAACCTCCTCCTTGTCCTTTGGAGCGAGTAAACATCTACGCGAAAAGTTTACAGCTTCAGACAGCTGTTTGCTATTTAAGTCTGAATATTTTGTCTTAAAGGAAACACTTTATATGGCGAAGTAAGTACTTGCTGATACAGATAGTTTTATAGACTCTGTGGGTTTAAAGCAGAAATGTGAGGTTATGGGGAATTTTTTAACCTGTTACTTTCTAATACACTGTGCAATACGCTGCGTCCTTCAGTTGAGTGTATAATGTTAAAGGGCCAACAATGAGTGGCGGATTTAACAGGGCGGTTGATGAGCAGTTGCCGCCTGGGCCCCAGCCCTGAAGGCCCACCAGGGCCCCATCTCCCAAATAAAAATTATGATTAGGTACAGGAATCCAAACACTACATTTTTTTGCACTGCTACACTTGGCCCGTATTTAGTAAAATACCTTTTCATTTCCCGAGAAAATGGGCCCCTCAGAACGTCTGCCATCTGGGCCTTTTTCCTTAAATCCGCCACTGCCAACAATATTTCCTTACAATTCCTTTGAACACTTAACTTCCTTATACTTTTCTCAAAATTAGAAGACTTCTTATACAAGTATAAACACGAGTGGGTCGAAAAAGACCCAAGGGACGTAGTAGGGTTAAGGAAGATGAAATTAAATTAGTGTATCAATGAATTAATCAGTGCTAAAATTATGTTAAAAATAATAATAACTGATATGTAATTTAATTATTGGGAAAATTAAATTAGTGTATTAATAAATCCAATAATACCTACCTGTATAGTTACACATATCTACTAAATTACATAAACTCTGCCCCTAAAATTTCTGCAGTTCCTTAAATTCAAACTTGCAAGTTCAACATCCCAACTAAAATGTGACATCCTTTTCGCTCCGATGTCCGTCAGGGTCACCAATTAGTGCTCTCGCATGATTCTTCAACGCGTACCATCCACATTTTAGCTCCCCGGGATGCTGGGCCTTCTCGCGGAAACCTCTACTCGGGCGTGCTCCCCCTTCTAGCGCACCCGTCCTTGTCCCTCGTCCATTAATTCCTTCGCACGATCCTGTTTATCTTTATTACTTAGCACGCCACCAGTTTCGTCTTCGGCGGGGACAGCAACCCGTGCACCTTCGGCACAATTATCAACTCCCTTTCCTGCCAGCCTGCGTCCTACGTGCACACAACACGCCCGTTACACCATGGAACAATGTTTACAGTGCAAACAGGAGCCACTCGGGAATTTGAATTCAATCCTAACCCGGGGTCCTAGGGTACAGCCAGGCCGTCGCGGGCGCGCCCACACGTTTTAACCTTCGTCTTGTCACGTAGAATCTCGGAAGGCCTTCATTATCGTCCCACAAAGGGAAAGAATACAGCCGTCTGGATGTCTGTCGTTCGAGGAATTCTTTATTACGTCGCTAAAGTAATTTTGAAAGGGGGACCAGCGCCGACACGGGGCCAGTCGCCACGCTACGTGCGTTAGTTTTCAGACATTTTCCGGGAAAAAGGCTACTTAAGAGGGCCACCAAGTTATTCTGACGGCGAGTCGCGGAGGAACGCGTAATAAATTGAATTAGAAACGACATGGGACTCTGGCTATACGGACGATTTCTGTCGAAAGCGACGCAGTGGGTGCAGCACGTGTTGCATCTGCTCAAACCTCAATGGCTGCTTTGACTCTAAATATTGCACGAAGGGTGATTACAGTTTTGCCGGTTTAAAATGCAGAAGGCTTATAGAGTGCGGTCGAAAGGATGGTACAAGTGGGCAGGAAATGACGCCTTATGCAAAAATACATAAAAAAGGGGAGAATAAAATTTTTCCTTCCGGGGTTTATTTTCCGAGAAAATCGATTTTTAAAATCGCTAAGAAGGGATGATTGGTTCTGTAAGATTGGAAGATCTTTTTGAAACTGTGCAGATTTGTAGAGGACCTCAGTAGAGGTGTTAGGCAATTATTCGTTTATGCCCATTTTCGGTTCTTCAGGGTGAAAACACCCCTTAAAGGTTAAGGTTTTTCTACTCTCGTGTCTGGAAAAATTTTTGCAAGGAAAACTTAACGGCTTTTTTGCCATATAAAACTGTAATCAAATTTTTGAAATTTGTAGTTTAAACAGGAAAATGTTCCCCACCACAATTTTTAAACAATTCAATGACATAGTTTTATATAGCATAAGAAACATTAAATTTTCTTTAGAATAGACAGATTCTCACGTGTACCTATGATTTCATGTGATCCATCCAATTACATTCCCACACTAATTTTTTATTTATTACTGTGATAAACTTCATGATACAAACTGTCCGAACAATCGATATTTTCAGGGCAAAATAAGGTAGACGAAAAAGCTCGAGCGGTAATTAATCTGCCTTGTGCCCTTTGTTAGTAGAAGGACATAATAAAATAGATTTCACTGTCGCGATCCTCCACCGGTTGTATTACACGCGCGCGCGCAGCTTCGTGTACGAAATATCTTCTATTAAAGTACGTCCAATTACTGGATTTAATTACGCGATATCCGACAACAGAGCAGGATGAATAATTAAAGCAGTGAGCCAAAGTCTTCCTCCGTTTCCTTTCAGACCCAACATAGCTTCCAGCATTTGTAGAGCGTGTTCTGTCGCTCCCAAAAATTGCGACAAAATTCGTTGCGATATAAATGAGAATTCTGAGACTTATGAAAAATAAACAACTATGTTTACCTGATAATTCTGTTAGAAAAATGAAGACAACACACTCGATGGTCTTATTGTTTAAACACGTCGCGCTCTACGTTCCTTAGTTGTTTAAGTCCTTTTCACTGTTCAGTCGTTCCTCTGACATAGGTACGATTATTTTCACAATAAATGCTATTTGTTGAACCCCAGGCATGCTGTGTTTAAAGCACAAACACTGCCACTATTGTCCCAGAAGTGAGCTCGCAAAAAAAGACTCATCCAAAACAAGGGAGACATAAAATACACGAAACCGTGTTCCGATCGAGTGCCCGCCGTGGCTGCAGCCGCGCTATCGAATTTCACGGAACGAGGATTTTCAATTAGCAAGGAACTAGGCGAGCTGCGTGGATCGGGTGACAAAGCGTTGGTCCTTTCGACGCGGAAGGCGCAATTAACAGATTTCCGAAGGTGGGCCACGCTTCGCGACGGTTGTTTTTTTACGAAGGAGCCGAAACCAGAGGGGCGCGGGTCCGCGTTACCTGTTGATACGCGATGGCTCTCCTGTTGCCGCGGCTAATTGTGAAAGTGAGACAATAACGGCGAAGCTACGAGTCCCAGAGGCCTTGCGCGATACCACCTGGCCCAGACACTGGCTGCATCCTCAGCCGCATCTGCGACACACGACGTCCTGGAAGCGGCGTTTACGATTATTGCCAATGGTCCTCGATAGCGGACGCCATCTCGCGGAGATCCCTGGGGTGCAAAATGGCTGCCCCTTCTCGCCTCTCTCTTACTTCTCTTCGTCCCCTATTTAAACGGGCGAATTCAATTGAGCCGCGCTCCTCTTTTTCGCGAGTCGTGACCCAGGTATAAATTCTTTTACAGCCCGGTTGCACGAAAATAGGTGAAACTCGCAAACTTCGACCGCCTGTATTTTTTAAACAAACTCGAAACCAGCAAAATGATGACTTAAACTCCCCCTAATTTTACGCCCACTACATAATATCCCAATTTTGTCGAAATCCCTGACATCAATTCTGAGCTAACTTCTCCCCGAGGAGAGAGGCCCGTCTGGCAGGACGTCGCTCGTTTCTCTCCTCAACTGAAGTGTTACTGGTCTATCTGGGACTCGCTGGAAGTTCGAGGAGGTTTGCTTTTCAGGAAGTGGGAGTCCCATGATGGCGCAACGACCTCGTGGCTTTTGGTGGTGCCGCGCGAAAGGGTTGCGGAGGTGCTGAGGAGTTTCATGATGCTCCAGCGGCTGGACATTTTGGAGTGAACAAGACCTTGGCGAAGATACGTCAGCAGTTCTTCTGGTCTTCGTGTCGACAGGACGTCGAAGAGTGGTGCCGGCGGTGTGACACCTGTGCGGCGAAGAAGGGACCACGTCAGAGGGGAACGGGGAACCTGAGAGTCTACAACGTTGGAGCTCCGTTCGAGAGGCTCGGACTGGACGCAGTGGGTCGGCGCCCGTGGTCCCATGCCGGGAACAGGTTTATGCTGGTTGTGGCGGACTATTTCACCAGGTGGCCTGAAGTCATCGCGATGCCAGACCAGCGAGCTGTCGCAGTGGCAAGGACTCTTCTGCAGAACGTGGTGGGTCGTCATGGTGTACCTTTGGAGATACACTCAGGCCAAGGAAGGAACTTCGAATCCTCCGTGTTCAAAGAATTATTGAAGCTGCTTCGGATTAGGAAGACACGAACAACTCCTCTGCATCCCCAATCCGACGGACTGGCAGAACGACTGAACAGAACATTGCTCCAATATCTTAGAATGTTTGTGTTCAGAACACCAGCGGGATTGGGACGAATGGATAACTTCAATGTAACAGGGCAAGAACGGAACATAAGCAAGAACAGTAAGAACGGAATTTAATCTCTGATATACAGCAATAGGGGTACGTCTGTTCGCAATGGCGGCTGACTCTCGATCAATCGGATCGCCTTCTTCCCGCTTGTCTTCTTATCATGGTCGCGAGCACCAGCGGGCCATGGATTCCCATCCATAGGGTGCTCGCAACAGTATTATTAAGCTGTATTATAAACAAATTTACTCCACTGCCATCCCTTGTCTTTCGGATAAGTGTTTTGCACTTATTATTTACGGCAAAATGACGTTCACTACCCTCTTCATGTTCCTCCACCCTTAATCCCATCGATCTCGTAAATCAAAGGCGCGATTGTCAATCTGATCTAAAACCTCACGTCCGACAAATCTCGCGCTATCGGGGCGCGACGTAAATTCCTTCTATTCCGATCGCGGGGTAAGTTTCGCGCCACGGGAACGGAGAAAATTCCCAGCCCTCGGGCGCAACACGAGTTCCATCGTTTCGTTCCCTGTCTACCGTTTACCCTTCCGCCCGTAGTTAGCGTTTCGTAAAATCAAAGGTGGGTTGGAAGTTCGAACGCGCGAAACTCGGCACACTCGTCGAAAGGGAGAGTGAAACGAATAGGGGGGCCGAGGGGGCGGCTAGAGAAAAGGGACGGAGGCTGTGGATCCTTTGATAATTTAGGGCACGTTGCAAGAAGGAATAGCAAGGTGGGGCGGACGGTATTATTACGGTAATGTTATTAAAACTTCGCTTCTTCGGCTCCATTCCCAGCCGGCTCTCTGCACCGCCATGCTTTCGTCCTTAATTAACGAGTTAAGGACGAAAAGTTAGGACCTGTAAACCTGGAGGAACAACGTGCCGGAGCCCGCGGGATGCGACGAATGACGAAATTAACGACTCGTCCTTTCCACTCGAAGTCTCCTCGCACGTGAGCTGGGAACTTTCGGTCAACTTCTCCACCGGGCCTGTCCGGCCGGGTCCTTTGGAATAGAAAAAGTTCCGCTAAATTCGAAACGGCTCGCCTAACTTCCTTTTTTTTTCACGACGAATTCAAGCGACTCCATCAACCTCTGTCGGGGGTGGAATGAATTTCGGCTGCAACGGTGCCCGCTTTTTCGAACAACAGCCAGATCGCAGTGACAAGCTGGGGCGGATTTGAAGAATTGACGCCTCCAGGCTAACGAGCGTCTGCCACCGCGAAATATTAAAATATTAATTTGAAAATCATAATATCTGATTTAGCATATCGGATGAAATAATTTGAAATAAAAGAAAGGGAGAAATTATCTAAAGGAAAATATTTCCTACAAAATTTGAATCTACTAAAAATTGCTAAGATATTTATCAACCGACTTGGAAATACAATGTTTCAGGCAATTCTTTGTAAAAGCAATTAACAATTAAAGGCTATTCATCGACTCCAGCATTTTATTCTATTTACAATAACTGTGAAGCCTTTAATAAAAAAGGTTTAAATGTCCACGACGACTGAACTCGTCTTACCGAACATGAAGGAATCTTCAACTGACGAGTTCATTCGTCTTTTCAGTCGACAGTTTAAGTTCAGTTAACAAAATGAAAAGTAGAACAGAACCCGCTGAACGTATTTTCGAAGCGTTTCTATAAAACCAGATATTATTGAATTACTTCGCAGTGAGTAATGAAAATTTATGCACGAAGCACTCAGGAGCTTCTCAGAAAGAGAGCTTTATTAATTGTTAACTACATACCTGCTTAAATGACAGAGAAATGTACTAAAAGAATCTGACTCACTGTTCACTAATTGCGAAAGGAAGAGACACACAAACATATTTTAACAAACGTCCATAATTTGATATACTTTCTTAAATCATTCTGAAACGAACATCTTTCGCAGTAAATAATTTTGAAATCCCTGAAGAAGAAGGAAGACTGATGTGGTCTATGGTATGCTGTACTAAAGAATTTTCTATTAGTTAGTAGCCCTGCATGCGCATGAAAGAAGAATTTACCTGCACTTAACTTTAAAAAAGAGAAGAATTTAACGCCATTTAAATTTCCCTATAACTAAATATTGTAATCCCACTTTTTAATCAGTTTTTGAAGCCCTGCCAAGTACCTTGGCTCCCCTTGTGGTCTTAACGTGTTAATTAACAATTTAGCAATTTAATTATAGGCCACCCTTCAATGTGGAATCAGTGAATCGTTTCATATTTTCTAAAGAAAAATATTACATGGAATACTACTGTAAAAAATGTATATGTTGTGCGGATTTTACTTTTTTTTCATTTGGTTTTGTATGCAGTCCATTTTATTGTGTTATATTTTTGTAGATCCATAAATATTAAATGAACTAAAAAATTGTAGGGATTTGTACGGATTTTAGTTAATTTAATTTTTATTTATTTATTCTGTTTTGTATAGACACAGTATATTTTAGTTTGTTATATTTTTGTAATTCCATAAATATTAAGTAAACTGAACATTTTTAAAATAAGTACAAATGTTTATTTACTATTTTAATTATATACTTTTTGTGAAAATTCGAAAACCGCTTTAGTCGGGTTTTTGGGAATAGTGGAATTCGAAAACCGGTTTTTCCAAAAGTCGGGTTTTTGTATAAACCCTAGACACTATATACAACAACCGCCACGTACGCGAAAAACGACATTCTGCTCAAGACTATCCTTGCAATAAATCAGTTCTGTGCAACTTTCATTTAAACTGACAATGAGTATAATTTGTTTCAAAACGGATTTCCCTCTTTCGCCATTCAGAGGTCATAATGCACGATAAACGCTAACAATGAAAATGCAGAAACGGTGTACCTCATAAAACATACACAAAAACAAAATAAACCCTTGAAAAGGGGTTCCGCTTGTTGGGAACTGGATGGAGTCTAGTGGGTACGTGGCGCCATATAAAATATGCGCGAAATTCAGCAATTTTGTGCACGTTTAAAATATTAAGGAAGTTAGAAAGTGCAGTAGTAGGTAATTTGAATGTTAAGTGAGAGATTTTGGAAATCCTATTTTAAAATATTTTAGACGAGCTGGACTTTTAATGACTTTTGTCAAATAAATTCTTTTATTGTTGCACGAAATAATTAATAATTAACGAAAGTGAAAAAATCTAACTGAATTGAAATAAAAGTATTTGATTAATGATGTTGTAGGATAAAAAATTTAGGTATCTTTCCAATATCTTTTTATTTTAACGTTTGTAGTGTATAATGTAGATTAATAAGTATAATCAAAATTGATAAAATCTAACGGAAATTTAAAGTGTTCCATAAGTCGAGATATTGGTATCCAAAAATAAATTGCTTCCATAGGAAGCCTCGTTTTCGAAAAAAATATACTGAAAATCCTTTAGGGGTATAAGAATTTAAGAGAATATTGTTATTTTCGAAATTGCTTTATTTAATGTGTAGCAACGCAATGTAGTATGAGGACAACTATTTTAAGACCTTGTTTAACGTGAAATCTGAAGTCTAGCTACTCCATATTAAGGACTGTTGAGTTGGGGCTGTTGAAACTTCGTCGAGCACGCAAATGCCAATTATGTAAAGTTAGTTACATGGCGCGACAATTTAATTCCAGGAATGCAGGTGTAAAAATGGTGTATTCTGATATACCAGTGACTATTATCCACTTTAAAATAATTTCCTTCTTGTAGCAATACACTTACAAAGTGGGTGCACGATTGCCTTTAAGTGTTCCATATTAGTTGGTGCAGATCGTGTACTTAGAATAAAGTGTATGAAACGCATAAAGCGGACTACAAATTTGTTTTCGAGAATTACAGAGACTGATTTTTTGTGCTTCTCATTTTGTGCTTATCTTATTTTGTGCCTCGATTATTTTTCAACGCTCTCCTTGTATCTGCCAAGTTTCTTTATTCGCACAAAAATTCAGAACAATAGTTCTAGATACAATAGAACAGCCTGCCAAACCTCAAAACAATTCGTTGAACCGCTTTTCTACAAAAAATTCATAAAGAATTATCTATTCATCAGCCCAACAGGGCGCAATCCCCCATAAATATTTTCTTGCCCTACTATACGCACGGTGGAGCAACTGTATCCACGGTTTTAATGAAATTGCTGACCCGAACCTCGAGCACTCCCATCGCGAAATTAGATTGCATCCATTCCAGTGTTTCTTCAAACATGACGGCATCGCCGCGTAGATACAAACATATCAACGTCGCCGTGAGTAGAGATTCGCATCCAAACGGATTATAAATGAAGTGTAATGATATATGTTTAATGAGCATGCGCGGACGGCAGCCTGTAATTTGAATGGTCAAAAGAAGCTGCCCTTTAGGTGATGCTTCGGTTTACCCGTTAACATTACAGACTAATGTAGACGCATCGACGCCGCGGTAGGAAGAGAGATTATATATGACGACGGGAGGGATAGAGAGGCAACTGTCGGTTTGGGACGGCGAAAGGGAGATAGGGAGACGGCGTGCTCGCTTCGTGCCTCGTTCGATCAGTCATGAGAGCTACAGCGTCTAATTAAGCTCGCGTTAAAATCCCAACAGTAATCAGGTCGACGAGTCATTTGTCAGCGTCGCTCTGGATGGGAATTGGGCAATGCGATTATATCCTCGTAGTCGACTCCCATTCGATCGTACCGCGAACACAGCTGGTATTAACTTCACCCTGCATGCAGAGTAGCGTCCCGCCGTATGGATAATCCGAAAAACTTCGACTGCAACTGGTTCAATTTATCAATCACGTAGGTATCTCACTCACTGGCACTCGCAACAGGAATGCGCAAGGTTTGGGCTACCCATTTGGCTGGAATCTTGTGTATATGTAGTTGGTCCAGCACGTTATTATTTTTTATTATTTGATTGATTCTTTTGAAGTGGATTGTTCCAAATCGTTACCAACTGAAATATCTATAATAATAGTTAGAGTCTTGACAAAACAATAGCATAGAACGGAAGAAAACATAATAAATATAAAAAAAAGTAACAAATATCATGTGTGCATAGACCATGGGAGTATTAAACGTGTTTACGAGTGAGAGAAGCTATGGAATCGACTTCACAATACAAATCGAGCCAGCTGCACGTGCTCAACGAATTTTTCTAGCTATTTTTCTCGGGATCGAAGCCATATGCGAGCAAAATATTGTTTTACATTGGCGATATATTTTTTCACGGCGAGTCATTGAATTCCCAGTTGCTCCAGGAAGTGCGAAACAGTTTGTGCGCAGGGCGATTTACCTAAATAAAAGACTTCAAATGACTCGTAAATTAATATACTTGCGGGCAGAAACTTTTTACATAGAAGTTGTGTGAGATGGCAGGATCCTTGTAACTCAGTAACCAACTCCTTCACGTTCTACGACTTTACTTTTATTACAGAAATATATATGGAAGGTTGAAATTCTTGAATGAAACACCTAATGGATATCTACATCATTTTGAAATAAGAATTATTGAATGCTTAATAAAAATGTGTCATAGTATAGAATATAGGTAATAGTTATTAAAATATTTGTAAAATAAGTTTTATTTACATTTAGGCAAAATGTAACCTAAATACAAATTACAAATTACGATTCAACTGTAATTAATTGGGTAATTGATTACACATTATTTTCTGTAATTGTTAATTTAGGTATCCAAATGTCACCTAACCTTAATTAATTTTAATTACTTTAAACGAAAAATACTTTAATCCTTTGCAAAAAAATATTAGGATTTCCGATATTTTTGAATTTACAATTTTTAGTCTTTTGTACATATTTTGTAAGTATCCAACTTGAACTATAAAACCTACCTAAGAAGACAATTGTGAAATCACTAAATTTCTACATACTTTGAATCAGCAAACCCTTGAAACCACTTGACCGATTTTTAATTTCGAGTGTTCATAAAATCCAAACCCACATCAACAAACATTCAAACAAGCTGTGCACCAAGAATTATATCATTATTATATTACATTTTTAACTCCATAATTAACAAATTTATATTAAACTTCTGAGTGTAAATTTCAGAAGCAATTGCATTTAAATTGTTTTTAGTCCTCCTAATTTGCTCGTGGTAAATTTATCGAATATTTAGCAATTTCTTCTGCTATAAATTAAATCCAATTTAATCCCTGTTTTAGCGTAGCAGTGGAATCGTATATTTCTACGACCACAAATAGATTGGCCAAAGTCAAGACACAATGTGTGACAAACCTGCATGCTGCATCGTGCAGGGGTGACACGGATTTTATATCTTGACGTATTTGCGTTCTACGTCAAAACGTTTCGCACGGGACATGACTGAGCGGTAATTGATCTCGCTGCTGAATGTCTGGCGAATTTTTCAGCTGACCTAGTTAAGGGAAAAAGAGGACGAGAAGTATTGGTCATGCGGTAGATTCGTACGGGTTTGTAAGCTCCTAGAGCAGAAGGTAGGGCATTCGAATTTTTCCAATCGCGATTGCTCTGTGCAAATATCAAGGTAGGAATAACCAAATATAAGAGAGGAATATGAATAAAAAATTATATATCGTATAATTGGTACACATATGTACGTGTAAATATGTTCGTAGGATTCTCGACCACGTCCACTTATTTTACGGGTAGTAGAGTTTTGCAATCTACTTGAACATGGAAAATTTAATTAATTTATTTTTATTCATGAGTGAACTTTGGAATTAAATGATATGATAATTATTGAGAAAGGAAAAATCAGAATAATTGCAAGCTAGACTACGCAATTAATTGTAGAGGGTGAGTTATGTTCAGAATAATATTATTTGAGGGGTACAGTAACAGTTGCACAATAAATATTTTGGAGTTGAAAGTTGCTAAATGAAAATTTTTCTTCTGTTGTAAAATGATAGGTGTACTATTAAAATGTGTGTTGGAGTAAAATTGCTGGTACTAACCTTTCATGTCACATAATGGCTAATATGTGCGATATAAGTACCAATCTATTTAAGACACGCAACTTCGCATGAAAAGAATTCATTATTCATGACACCTCATTGCTAACTTACACACTAGCGACGAGTAATTAAATAGTATTTAAGAATTAAAATCCATTTTATTGATTTGAGATAAATCTAATGCTACATTATTTAAAAACGAAGACTCTGAATTATAAAAAATTCTTACTCATTCCCAAAGCACACTGGCGTCGAATAATTAAATAGTATTTAAAGGATTAAAATTCATTTTATACATTTAAGATACCTAGATCTAATGCTATATTATTTAAAAACGAAGACACCGAATTATGCTGAATTATGCCACAAACTAAATCGCAGCCCACGCAAAAATTCGAAGAAATAATAATTACGAAAAGCGATAATAAAAACCTTCATTCATACTTGACGTCCACTCGAGTTTCCCCAGTCTCGAATTGCTTTTCCCCGCGCACTCTCGATGACGAGGTCTTGTTATGTGCGAAATTAACCCAGTTTACCACCCGCTAAAAGGGGGAGTCGAAATTCCCTTTCAACCCCGTCGATCGTTACACCTACGTTCTCTGTTGGCACGGAGGTTGGGACGATCGAGAAAGAGAGGGAAGATTACATGCACAGATAGACAGGGATGAGCGTGGCGCGACAATGCTTCGCATAATTATTATCGATCACGAATTACAACGTCCCCGGGAATACCGCAGTCTACGGGGCTCTACGAGTACCAATCTGCCGGGATATTCATTACACCGAGGCTAATCCCCGCGGTAATTATCTTCAATGAACGCAGTCTTTGATATAGGGCCAATGTTTCGTGAGTTACTTCGCAGTGACTGCTTTGTAATTCGATAGTTTAGAATATGTTCCAATGGCCATGGCAGAGCTACATCCCTCATTGTCCTTGTTACGAATAATGTGACCTTGATTGCCAAGCGCCGTGGTACAATTTGCGAAAAAGGTGTTCAGGGATAGGGTAGATGTACCAGTAAATGAACACGTACCAGTGAATGAACATTTTATATTAAAATGAGTATAAAATAAGTTCATAAAATAAGCAACTAATTAATTAGGGACTTCTTTTAATCTCTTAAATGCAAACATAATTTTATAAAAGTGTTCATTCATTAGCCTTAAGTGTTCATTTATTGGTGCGTTTACCCTATCTTGTATATTCTTGGGGGTAAGAAGGCGAGGTAACAGCGAGTGACCATAGTGCACACTAAGAATAAAGAATTAGAGTAAAGATAAGATGTACAGTACTGTCTCCATAAGTGATACATTTCGCGATTCCGTGAGTGATAATTCGATATCCCTACTGCTTCTTTTGTAGTTGCCGCGGCGAGTGAGAGGGGCTGAGACCGAGCGAGAGGGCCCCGTAATTTATGGCTTGTCGTTGTCGCGTGCCCTCTCGATCATTCTCAGTCCCTCTCACGCGCCGCGGCAGAGAATAAAGGCAAGCTGAATAGGCTATGTACTTGATTCCGAAGTTGAACCTGGCCCGTGCTGAATTAGTTTCACTTTTCGAGACAGTACTGTAATCATACATTTTTTATTAATTTTGTGTTTTGAGTCGCAGATTAGATTTGATATGTACATTGTTTTTTGATTAACTAAACACAACTGTAAAAAAATTTGGAATAATATTCACGTCTGCAGGTTCCTTTTTATCTTAAAAATGTAAAAGCTAAGATTCACATTGTGAATTTTTTAAATTTAAATTTCAATTTTCAGTTGGCCTGGGTGTGGGATAGTTGTCTTTTGATTAACAAATTGTAAAAAATGCATCAACGTTTGTGGGGCGTCCCATTAAACAGGGATACCCATTGCAATTAGACTTATGCAGGAATGGACCCATACACGGGCAATCTGATGCAGTTTGCGCGCTCCTCGATCATCATCCACGAAACTGTAGCATAGCCAGCGTCCGATAAGGGGGTGGCATTGATCCCTGGATGTTGTCAATTAGCACGAAACGGTCGAGGGTCAGAAGGTAAATGGCACAATTTCGGTAGCGAGTGAAGTGGCCTTCGTGAAACCTCCATTGAAAGCGTTTATGAACGATCGAGAGGGAGATGGTCACAGTATTATTAGAAAAAATATTGTTCCATTTGAATCAAAAGAATCAATAATATTCTATTCGAATTAAAAGGATAAATAATGTCACTTTGGAATTTAGAATTTAAAGGTGTATTATTTATAACCTGATGGTTCCAATGCTAAAGCTTTCTAAAATAGAAAATTCTGCTATAATAGAGTTTCAAATATAAATAGTGTGCAAGTATGTTCAAAATTTGGAGATGTACGTTTTATTAAATATGGACATTCTTATCTGAATTATTATTTTAGGCTACTATCCTTAAATTGTTCTGTCTCGATAATATCACAACAACTTTTTAAATATATCGAAAACATGTGCACTTACTGTTTTCATTAGATAGAAATTTCTATTAAACCAATAACAAATTCAATAATTTGGTGGTGTTATATGGAATAAGTTAAAATTGTATTTTATATCTTCTACTCGTTTCTCCACATTTTTCATTTTCTCACTGTCATTCTGGTTCTACCATCTATTCCCATTTACTATTGCAATTTACTGTAATAGATGGTAGAACCAAAACGACAGTGACAAAATGAAAAATGTGAAGAAACGAGTAGAAAATATAAAATACAATTATTGTGTTTTGGGAATAAGTAAAAATTTTTTATAATTTAGTGTCTTCGTTTTTAAATAATACTAATAATAATACTGATGTATTCGAATAGTATTGGAATACTTCAGTGTTCGAATAGTATTGGAATACATCAGTGTTCGAATAGTATTGGAATACATCAGTGTTCGAATAGTATTGGAATACATCGGTAGGTATTCGAATAGTATTCGAATAATAACATTCGAATACTCAAATATTCGAAGTCTATTCGTAGCATTCGAATACTTGTAAAATATTCGAATATTAAATTATTCGAATAGTCCCAGTCCTAATCCAGTCCCTATTTCAATTCCATTGTGTAATTAATCACGAGCACACTCGCTCGTTAAAAGAAAAATCCACCCCCAGCCCTGCTTCGTCACACGATTATTTCGCAACCACCGTTCCATTTCTTCCGAGGGGATTAAAAGCAGCAAGTGAAGAAAGTATCCGCGAGCGCTCTAATATTCATCGAAATTCCGTTCTCCCCGGATACCCTGTATTCTAACGTAGAAATTGAAAGCTTTCGTTCGCGTAAGTGGTTCCGAGCAACGATAAAAATTCTATCACGCTGATGAATACTTCACATCCGCCAGGGAAGACTCGTTCCAGCGCATGAATTGTGAACAATCTCCTTCAGCGTTTCAACAAAGAATACCGGCGCTGATATTGACTCGAGCGTGCCCGGGGAACACACGGAAGAGACCGTCCACCAGCGCGGGCTGATTCAGTGCCGCGATTCCCGTATTCACGGGATGGTAATTAAAATCTGATAATTTCTCACGCGAACGCTGGAAATCTGGCTGCGGGGGCTGAACGGGCGGGCTCAATGGGCGACGATTCGTTCTACTTACCTGAAACAAAGGAAATGCAAATCGTTAGAATTCGACGTCTAAGGCGGGCAGGATTATTTAGCATAATCATACGGAACGAGGCATTCGGTCTGCCGTCTGCTGCATAACCGGGGGACAGTAAAAGGGAGGAATGGCGTTTACGGGCGTGCAGGTAATCTTACAAATTGAAATCAACGTGTACATACAGGCGCTTGCAGCGTTGCAGTTGTCTATGAATATGATTAATTACTGTATGGGGAAAATGCTTTGCGAGATGCACTCAGCGTCGGAAATGTAACACGCAGCAAAGGGCTAGTAAGGAAAAGTGGCATTAGGTATGTTGGTAATAAAATAAACGGCGAGTGAACTCTGGTTATGTAGCTACTTGAATCTTCACTTCACTGTTTTTTTTTTATATAAACTACTTATATTTCCAGTCCTCGATATTTCACTTGTTGCAAAATTCTCTCAGATTCAAAATATAGTTTTAGTAAAGGGAATATAGTTTTACGATACATATCCACTTGGTACAGTATATCAGTTGATTTAGTATTATTTCTTGAAGAACCTGAGCATCGTTACGATGAAACGATTTGATCGGGTGGTCATTGCTGAGGAATCTGACAGCCAAGTATTTCCTTCTCCGAAGGGAAGTTCACAGAAATCAGAGACACCAGCGCAGCGATGGGTCTTGAATAGTTTTATGAGTCGAGCCACTGGCAATGTTATTCTCAGGCCATTTCTCCTCATCCACCACGTCCTCCGGGCTGCTCCGCCTGTTTTCTCAGCGCGGATTTTGCTCCTTGTCCGCTTCATTCATCCTGCGGTATCTCTCGCCTTTCAGTAGCAGGAACAAACTGGCCCGAAGAACGGAAACGAAGAGAAAAGGTGAGAGATGGCGGTAATAGGGAAGAGGCGGGGCGGGAATGTGCGTTGCCTCGTTGCACAAATCTGCGATAACGAAACTCGCTACTACTATCTCGCGGCAACTTCCCTTTCTGGCAATAAACTCGTATAATTCCTGGCCACAACATTAACTCGAGTGCTTTGGGCACGGTCATTTCTTACTTCGTTGATTCTCACCCCGTTTCCTCTTGGAATCTCTTGGTCGGGCACCTTCTTAGCGCAATCTAGGGACGATCGTTGCTATTCTTCGCCCAAGGCGAACCATTCCCTGATGGTTTTTTAAAGATGCGCTCAATTTTCATGCTGCAGTTAGGAAATCGTTACGGCACTTTAAGGGGGGATTCTCGTGTAACAGCCCCCGAAATTTATGAATTTTCTTTTAAAAAAACTGTTGTTAATATTGCATCAAACTCTTTTGGGATATAAGGAGGCATCTTTAAACTTGTAGAATTTTTTTATGTCGAGCCTTCTTATTATTTATTATTTACTGTGGAATCGGGTTAACCTCTTTGACGATGGTGGCGCCGAAGGAGAACAATTTTCTTAAAGTTAAATAATTTACGCTGGGACTGGACCTAAAATTTTAATTTTAGTTTTTATTTATAATATTCTTTTCGTCGATAAAGAATATAAGAATATAAAATATAATATGAAAAATTTGTGTAAGGAAAAATCTTAATTTTTCTCTCAATCGCTATAACTCTGTCAATTTTTAATTTTTTTTAAAATCCCGTTGAAGGACAAATATCCCGTTTTCTAATTATCGTTAAAAATTGTCTGAATTTTTGTTTCTATATGTGCATTTTTTTTCCTTTTTATGTTTAAGTGCTAAAGGGTTAAATAAGTAACATATGTTCATTCGTAAGGGATGGTCGAATACTTTTGAGAGTAACTGTACCTTTCACCACTTTTATTACCTCATATTAACATAAATACATACTCAGCTTTAAGTGTTTGCTAATTAAGTACTTGATTTAACCATTTAATGTAGTTTATTTATTGAAAATGTGCACCGTCGTTCGGGAGGGTTGTCCGCGAATGAAAAGAAACGAATGGAATCAAATAACAATTGAAATCATAAGAAAGCTGATATTTCCTTTATTCTTGTCCATTAAAGCAGCAAAGGGATTTCTGATTACCTCCACAAATGAATTACTTGCAGGTATATACTTATAGAGTGCATTCACTACCCTAAGGGTAGGTTCTTATGACAACCTGGCTTAAGCATCAGAAATAAATAAATATGAATAAACCATGGAATATTAAAAGCTTCTGGCCAATTATGTCTTCACACAAAGAGGCATAAACGCTTAA
The DNA here is from genome assembly GCA_910592295.1 of Andrena haemorrhoa. Taxonomy (NCBI): domain Eukaryota; kingdom Metazoa; phylum Arthropoda; class Insecta; order Hymenoptera; family Andrenidae; genus Andrena; species Andrena haemorrhoa. The sequence continues at coordinate 2,633,634 of OU342946.1, forward strand.
GCTCATTAAAACATGGTTTTATTATCGACAACCATCTGATAAGGGAAGCTCGGCAACTCGAAAATTCAAAAAATTCTGAAACTGCAGAACTGCGGCTCAAGCGATGCTAATAACCTGACAATTTTTTAATATCGCAATAAAACGTGAAATACCCCCTCGAAGAAAACACCCCCTCAAAGGAATAGTGAGTTTTCATATTATTCTGAATATCTGCGAAACTGTAAAAGGTATCAAAAAGAATTGATTGCTTCTCAGATGCTATTGTCGCGAATTAGAAGCCAATGAGAAGCCCGCCACTCATTCTACGAGCAAACAAGCCTGAAACTGTCAATTAGCAAACGCGCCTTTGGAAAGATCGCTTTTCGCCTGGGTGTTTTATTTAAACTTAAGCTCAAAGACTTAAGCTTAATTGCTCTGAATTTATCTGTCAGAGCTTTCCCTAATCGTCTACGGATGGTCTGCTTGATCGAGCAACCGTGTCGAATTTTCCGCTCGAGGAAACCAGTTCCGTAACTTCGCAGAAATCTCCGAGGATTTCGCAGCCCTGATCCACACCGAAAATTCTCGCGGAAAATAGGAGAGACACGAACTTTCGATCTGATATCCAACCGAGCATGCACGACGTGGCTTTAGGGCACGCGTAACTCTCCAACGGAAAGGCTGCTCCCGCTGTTCGAGTTTCATTTAAACGTTTCATTCGAACTTTCGTCGGTCTCCACTTAGCAGCCAATCTTTTTGGTGCTTCTATATAATCTTCGGTGATCTTCGTTAATGCGACTAATGCTAAGAAACTTCCGTCCGGGCCTATGAATTATTATTCAGCGATAATATCCTGTTAAGATTGCTTCGAATGAATTGGTTACTTGAAACAAGGGATGCTGAAGTCTATATCCCACACAGCACCATAACATTGCAGCAACGTTCCTGCAATACTCCTGCAACGAAGTGTGCTGTACGGGTAGATATTTATTTGTTAACTTATGTGCAATGGGGTGTTTAGAAATGTTTCTTTAAATAATTATTGAATTACGCCACGCACTGTGCTGTTTGGACATTAATATGTAATATTGTTTTCTTTTATGAAATTTATATTGAAATTAATATTCTGAGGATCAATTGTTAATAAGTAATTCTGAGAAATTTTTAGGTGACTTGTTTGTTGGTTTTAATATTGAGATATTAATAACTTGTCGACTACTAATATATTTTTCACTGAAAATTCACTGCAAATTTCTCACTGCCAAAGTATTTATATTCCCTACTGGAAATGATGAGGTGGTATGAAGGGATTTTTTTGCTGCTATTATGAATTTTGACGGAATTACGTGAGGTAATTTCTGAGGATATATGGCCCACAGGGGATTCACAGTGTTCTAGGTTATTTCTGTTTGGTGTTGTGGGAAAAATGGACCTATGGTGCGCGTCAAATTTTATCAAAATAGCAGCATCACGTTATTCTTAACTATTTCTAAAAATTTCTATTATAATATTCATTTACCGTTGACTGTACTACTGAACATTTATATATTGTTATAGAAAACCACTTATGAGTCGTAAAAATCTCTCCACAAAATTTCATATTTTACAATACAAATATTTGAAAATTTTCAACTAATTCACATATCCAAATCTTGAGAGACTCTAATGATTATTTAGTCTTCAAAGGAGTTAAATAAACCATGACCCTCGAATTGCAAAATCAGTGCAGACTAACTTTTCCTAGTTTCTTAAAGAATAATCACAAGCATCTCCTTAAAAAACAAACACTTGCACATCTAAATGAAGAGTAATACTATAAATTAAACATAAGCCTAATAAAACGTTAGAAACTATAAACCACAAATCTGAGAAATAAGTCTGTTTACTTATTCGATATTCAATGTTTAATTAAAAACTGTAATATAGTATATAATTTACTGGAATAATATTAGTTATAAAATTTGTAATATAGTTCGTAGCAATAAATAAATAAATAAATAGACTCTGCACCACGAAGATTCCCAAGAATCGCATTCCTGTTGCACCCCGCGTTCGCCCAGCTGGCAGTACAAATTCTATGGACCCTAAGTAGGTACCGACACGGCCTGACCATTTTTCTTGACAACCGTACAAACAAGAATCGGTGTTGGTACGAAAAAGGAATCCGAACAGACAGGTCGATCCTTCGGGTCACCGGGATGCTGGATCGAAGGGAAAGTCAATAGTGCGGGGGTGGATAGAGGGTAGGAGCGAGTCGAAGAGAGAATAAGAGACGTGGAAGAGAGTCGGCGAGCACTCGTATAAATTCATCGGACGTATCGAGGGTCGACTTCATCCTGACAAGGGTGGGCCTCGCGAATGTTGCAAGGGTCCCCGAAGCTGAGAATGAATGTCGCTCGCCTCCGGGGTTGGTCAACGATAAACGGTAGTCGTGCGCCAGACTGATATTGCAAAGAAAGGGATAACATCCCGACGAATACGACTTCAGGGAAATTCCTCCTCTGGATGTGCATTTACAGTTTTATGGTGGAGAGGAAACCTCCTTTGAAATAAGAATGTCGCACTTCGCAGAGGGCAAGCGGAGCAGTTCGCTCGGTGATCGGAAAACTGAGTGCAGGCAATTTAGAATATTCTTTGTGGCAATAAAAGGGAAATGGAAAAGCACAGATTGCTAAATTTCTTTTGCAATTGCTTACAGTACAATAACTGCGAGTATTCCTGTAACAATAGTGACGTTTATTATTATATTTTTAATTATGTATGCGGAATGAATATTTTATTTTTTTCTAAGCTCTGGTTCAATGAAATAGGAAATAAGAAATTGAAGCGTAGTGTGTTCCGAGGCAGAATACTTAAACGTCGAAGAACCCAGTCGGGCCTCAGACAAAACACGCCCAGACTTTCGGTTGGACGCATCGGGACCTCGGAGAGTACACGTTCTAGTTTCAAGCTGAGCACACTGGAGTCTCAGAGGGAACATATTCAGAAATCAAACAGAGCTCGTATACGTGTTGGATGGAATACACTGGAGCCATAAATTTTATGTGTTTGGAAGACCAGACTGCGGTTCGTAGCATGAAGTTTTCAATAGAAATGGGTGAAGCAATGATTTCTATCATGTTTAACATCTTCGAAAGTATCGGAGCACGAGAAACGCTTGTTCAAGGTAAGTGTTATGAGGTCGCTATATGTATAGATCTAAAGCAGAGTTGGGCATTAACTGAATAAAAATTATTTAAATAACGGATTGAATAAAAGGTACTTTATGTTTATTCGTTATTCGAGGCTCGAATGATTCGGGTTAACTTTATTTGACGAATAAAGTTAATTTTTTTATTTATCAGGCGTTTTCACTTCAGCGTCGAATCAAGTTTTCAACTTGAACTTCAACTTTAACGCCAACTTCGCCAACTAGCTTTAAGTTTAGCTTTAACTTTAGCTTCAATTTTAACTTCAACTTTAGCTTCAACTTTAGCTTCAACTTTAGCTTCAACTTTAGTTTCACCTTAGCTTCAACCTTACCTTCAACTTCAGCTTCAACTTCAGCTCCAACTTTAGCTTCAACTTTAGCTTCAACTTTAGCTTCAACTTTAGTTTCAACTTTAGCTTCACCTTAGCTTTAACTTTAGCTTCAACGTTAGCTTTAACTTTAGTAGTAACTTTAGCTGGAACTTCAGCTTCAACTTTAACTTCAGCTTTAACCTTCGCCTTAGCTGAAGCTTTAACTTTTAATTTAGCTTTAGCATTAACTTCAACTTTAACTTTAACTTTATCTTTCACATTAACTTCAACTTCAGCTTTGACTTCAGCTTAAACTTCAACTTTGACTTAAGCTTCAACTTTACCTTTAGCTATAATTTTAGCTTTACCTTTAGCTTTAACTTTAGCTTTTTCTTTATTCGACATCGAATAATTTTCGGGCAAGCGTTACAAAGTAGTATCGCCCAATGACGAAAATTTATATCTTCATAATTTGTATTCCACCTTTTCGCACATAGTACCGTAAGTTAACTCGGGTTAACTTTAGTCAACACATAACAAACTACTTTTTATTTAAATAACTATTTTACCCTTCTCTGATCTAAAGGTCGTCTTCGTGGTTTTAAATGGAATTTAAATTATCACCCATGATATAAGATGAGTCAAGGTCAACGAAAGTCAATTACGACAGAAATACCAACAACTAGATTAACTAGAAGAACGCGAAAGCCCCTTTTTGGTGATATTTACGAAAATTATATACACGAAATTAATTAATCTGTGGCACATCTCGAATAATTTTTTACATCATGTGGACTAAGTAGTTTCTGACGTTTATTTATATAGTAAGCAGCAGGTATAAGGCAACATAAAATTTAATATAGACTATCATATAGAGAACGCACAATTGGATTTCCACACGTTTGCCAAATAAGGTATTCATAAATATGGTGCGTCTCTTTTCCACGTTTCAACTGGAGCTTCATCATTAGCCTCGTTTAATTCGGCATGCTTAATTATAACAGACATTCGAAATGGCTGGAAATGGATGGACGTCCATTTCCCATCTAGAATTCGGCTGTCTGGACGAGAAAGCCGAATTTCGGCCACAAAGTTCCACGGCACAGATGGAAATTCTGACTTAACCCGATTTACAGAGCCACACGCATCGTCATTATTAAAGATGCATCACGCAGCCCATAACTCTGTTAACGAAGTTCCACCTGAAACCATTTCCCATAGTGGTCATTTAAAATGCTGGACTCAATTTAGAATAAAATGGCGAAGATCACCCGGCAAGGGACTTTTTTTTTACTAATCAGCCTCGCAATAAAGCTCATCTTTACTCCTTCAAGGCATTAACCGTAGGTTGAACTATGGAAAAATATGTTTTATTACTCGATCCCATTAAAGAACGGAAATAACACAGTTTGGTATACACGATCTCGTTAATATCCTTCTCCAATGCTCTGTCTCAAGGGCAGCGTAGTTAACTTCAGCCAAACCTGATCTTGAGGCAGTGGTTTTCAGTCCTCTCCAAATTAATATGCGGCTTTGACGGTAAAAATTATTAACATAATATTTGAAAAATCATGCACACGATACCCTGCAATTACACAATACTCCATAATATTCAAATTTGTAGTGATAAAAAAATCCTAATCTTTCACCTGCAACTAGAAATTTAATTTCAATATTAAATAAATAATCCGCATATTAAGTAAATCCTGCACGATGAGAATATTATTCATTCGATTTGCATAAAATATAAAATTGCAAATGAATTCTATTTTGCAGTTAGGCGAAAGAAAAATTTTATTCACAAAATTAATGTTTACAGGAATAATTTTAAATGCTTATTGTAATTATTTATTAGAGCATGCAACTGAAAGTATCTCCCCTAGTTTGGCAGACTCTAAACAACATTTACGCTGGCTAATATCCCGCAAACGAAATTTTCCAATTTTACAGCACTCTGTGAATAAATGGATTTTCAGTAAGAATATCTTCCAAAACTGTCGCGGAGGATTTATTCAAGAATCTTCCAGTTGAGAATCCCTAGTTCGCGGTGGACGTTGAAGCAATAACTAGTGGAAAAAGAGCGTCACGGTACAGGCACGACTGTATCCTGTTCGGCACGAAACTATCGCAGAGAATAATGCAAAGACGGTCAGATAATAATTGCGTATCGTCCTGTTTTAAAGGGTAGTTAAATACCGCGAAGTGTGGCCATTGTCGGGGTAAAAATCGTGATGGAAATGCGGTCCTTGCGGCAGACCGCAAATCTAGCTACGGTACGCATCTCGATGGCCTTGGTGGAATCGATAAAGAGCGAATTTACAGGTAGACGATGCAGATCGGCTATGCCGATGTGAATCAAATCAAACGCAGCTGTATTAAAGTCAACGCAGCGAAAGAAAATGAGGGAGGTGAGGGGTGCGCCTGTCACCAGCAATTATTTGACTGTTATTATAATTTTTCATATTGAATGGAAATTGTAGAACAATTTCATCGCTGTTTACCTTAAAGGGATCTTCCGGTCTAAAAGCCGATTTTTTTTATTTCATTCTTTGAATGTTCAACCTGTTTTTACTACATTTTTAATAAAATCGTTTAACATAAACTTTTTTTTTATACATTTTTTATTACACTTTATTTGTACGAACAGAGTTTCACGGAGCACGCTACTGTCGCACGGAGAAAGGGATAAATCAGTTCTGTCGAACGTAAATTTCGAGGGGTGGAGACACTTTCTCACTTAATTTTGTTACCAAATTTCTTTCAATTCTTCTAATTGACAGACTTTATATTTGAATTGTAGGAAATTGCTATCATGTACGCAAATATGTAGTTGCATGAGGTGTTAAAAAGGAACAAGAGCACATTTTCAAAATTATATTAAATAGCAGAAAATTAGTGTAAAGATTTTTACCACGTGAGAGCAATACTTATAGTGCAGAGAAAGGCCGCGGAGAAATGGAGTTCTAAGAATTTTTGTAAGGTCATCGCGCAACAGTGGAACACGCAGTGGCTATAGAAAGTTCCAGCCCCTGCAGGAAGTGCGGATAGGTACCACCCTTTATTCCCTTTCATCCTTGGCCCGAAATAGCTATAAGGTTCCACCATGTGCTGAGGGGAATAATAAATTAAGTAACTTTTGTTACCTTCCATAAATACAATCGAATAAGTAGGTACGTTTATATTTGTATGTATGGAATGAGGAACGTAAAACGTGGCAAATTTTCTGAAACTGCGGCGATATCAAACGATATAATTACGTAACGCTGTATTGCATAATGTAAGAGTTGTTCTATGGTTTGGTAATTTTTTGCAAAATAAAAACCACAAATGTTCACCTAATTTTTTATCATTTTGAGGGTTGGTAGCGTTGTAACCGGCCGACGAACGAAAGCTACAGCCGTCGCGCATTCCGAAGGCACGCGCGAGCGTCAAGCGCGGGCAATAGCCCCCGAGCACCGTCAGCGTTTCCAGCGATAACGCCCAAGAGCGAGTCGAAGACGGTGACCCCCGCTGGTCCCCGCTCCGCCCCGGATTAACTATAAGACTCCGTACAAACTGCGAGCGACTCTCTCTGATCGAGAACATACACACGATACAGTACGCGCCTCGACTGTCACCCAGATCGGGATAGAATAAGCTTGTTTAACCTTATTACGGCGAGTTCCAACTCTTTAACCCGCAACGATCCCCTACCTTCGGTGTCCAACCGAATATCCTCGCCCCGGCATATTCACCGGAACCTTTCGGAGCCGGTTGGACGACGAGTGTGAAGGACGCCCCGGAGCACCCCGAGATTCTAGCCAGAATCTCGACCCCAGGCGCCTTGGCACAACAAAATTGGTGGCAGCGGTGGGATTCTGCCAACGTGGGGAACAAGCCTGATCGACGGAGACAGCAGGACTTAGCGGAGACAACGACCCACTTAACAGCTGGGCAACCCACTTCGCAGTGCCGACAGACGTCTACAGAGGACACCTCCAGGAAACACTATCAGCCACGCAGAGACGAGCGATGCATCACCTGATCTACGTGCTGTAAGTGCGAAATACCACTCTCAGCGGATCCAGGCCGTACGCCGTTATTCCCATGCGCCGAGCGAAATCATTAGACGCGAGTATCGAGCGCGATTTAGAATTAACCGAGCGAAGAAGAAATTCTTTCGCCTGGAACACTCCGCCGAAGTACTCCGCGTAGACACTGTAGAGTACGCCCGCGAAAACCCTCAGACGAACCACTCTTCGACGCGACATTCGAAGCGTTTCGCGAAATCAGGGAACGTTGCGGCTTGCTCTAGACGCAGAAACAAGCGAAGAACATCGGGATTCGACCGTTTTACCGACTGCGTCAAGTCACGCTGGGCACTTAACCGCCCGGAGACTATACCCGTTCGACGAATTAGATTATAGCTTAATTCCGAGAGAAGAAGTAGGAACCGATAGCGAAATGCCGACTTCCCATATGGGACCCATAGACGAGAACACCGCCCAGAACCCTTCAGGGAGCGGGGACCGACCGGCAAACCTAGACAGCTTATTCACGGGAATAACCACCGCGCTGGCTAGTATGAACGATAGATTGGCAGCGATCGAGGCTAGATTACGCGAAACGATAAATACCCCACATTCAGTTCCCGGCCCTTCGGGCAGGAACTCGGTCCACTTCGGCGACTTCCGCGAACTAGAAGAAGAACCTCGGCGCGCCAGCTTATATGTTCCAACTAATTTTGAGCCAGAAGACGCGCCCGCCGAAATAACGGCCACGGGCAACTACAGATTCTTCCCCGCGATAAGGTCCGTACCCCCATTCGATGGAGCGGACCCCAAGGCGCTACCCGGCTTTCTAACCGCCTGCAAGTATTACTCAGCCGAAACGGCAGAAGATCCGGCACAGATTTTAAAGGGGATAATATCGATGCGGATCCAACGCGACGCCCTAGACGAAGTACAGACGCGCCACGTATTAACCGTACAAGACCTCGAGGACGTACTGACTTCAGTATATAAGCCTTCCCGTAGAGCCCCGACTGTACAAAGACACCTGTTACAGAGTAGGCAGGGCGCCCGCGAAGACGCACATCATCACGGGAATCGAGTATCTTACTTATTAAGGGAATTATTAGCGACCAAACTCAGGGTAGGCAGCATCAATTTTTAAAATTTTAGGGTAGGTAACATCAGCCCGATTAAAAGGGAAGTAACCATAGAGATATTTCAGGAATTGACGTTAACGATATTCGAGGACGACTCCGCGACGACCTAAAACGGATATACTTCCGAAAGGGACCGGTGGCCGATCGAGATGAGGTTTGGGGGAGGGTTGGAAAGGGGTGTGGACCCTAAATCTAACATTGTAGCTTCGGGTATTTATTAGTTTCCGAAATATTAATAAAAAATTGTTAATTTTTGGGGGAAATTTTTTTTGGACGTTGGTGCAGGCCTCATTTTCCACTTTTGAAATTTTGTAAGCACAGTCCCATTTTTAGCATCGCCAAACTCACATCGGTTCGCTACCATGCTTTACGCGCCCGCGAGCCGGCGCGCGCCCCCCGCGCCAATCTAGCCCTAACCAATACTAATACCCGGGACAAGTTGGAAAGTGGAATGCGTTGTGTCGGTATAAGTCAACAGAAATATTGTTAAGAGGGGGACCGTGGTAAAGTGATTAAAAAAAATCGGTAAGGTGTACCCTTTTATGCACAATTATCTCTGTATCTTTTGAACGCATTAATTGCCGAAGCTAAAATTTTATATTTGGGATCTGTCCACACCCCTCGTAATACCCACCATGTTTCATTTCGATCGGCCACCGGGACGGAAGGGCTCCCGGGTAGGGAGGCCTGCACCAACGTCCAAAAAAATTTCCATTAAAAATTGACAATTGTTTATTAATATTTTGGAAACGAATAAATACCCGAAGCTACAATTTTAAACAACACAACCGGTCCCTTTCGGAAGTACAGCCAAATGTACTTACAGCCTTTAAGTCTTCGGAATACATATCTCACACTTAATTAGAGATACTGTCAGTTAGAAATAAGGGAAAATCGCGGAGCGACGCTATATATATATATATAGCGTCGCTCCGCGCGAATTAATTAGGAAGTGGAAGGGATAGATCCGACTGCACTGTTTCAGGATGATCGCACTGACGCGGGGCCTAATCGAAGCGGCGCCAACTAGCGGCCAGCCCTACGCGATAACACCAATTAAGCATAAAGCTGGAATCCACTTTACCCACCTGGGCAAACTGCACATGATTACCGATTCGTGGAAGGTTGTGACCCATTTAAGAATGGACACACTCTTCGGACGAGGGCAGCAACTACTGCCATACGTAGACAACATCAAAACTGTGTGTAAAGAAAACAGCTTGAACGCGGAAATCAGGAAGTCGTGTAATAACTATCTAGATATAGTAGTTAGAAGGGCAGAAAAACTCGCGACGCGTTTGAAACAGGTATCGGGAATACCAAGCGGCGTGCCCGACAAGCGCAGAGGGTTAATCAACGGGCTAGGGTTCTTAGCGAAAACTCTATTCGGGACAATGGACGCCGACGACGCCGAGCAGATTAACTATCATCTGGCACAACTAGACGGGACGCAAACCGCGTTAATGACAGCAATGAGAAAACAGATTCAAATCACAAACAACACGCTACACCACTTGCATACGGTGGGAGAGACAATAGACAACAACGAAAGATTACTAGACGAACAGACGAGACTATTGCGGGAACGTATAGAATCAGCATTTGTTTACCAAGTTCAAGCCGCAGACTTACTCGATCATTTCAACACGTTACAAGCCCTGCTGACAGACCTGACGCAGGACGTTGACGATATACTACAATTTTACACCAGCATAAGAACAGGCATAATAGGTACAAACGTATTGTCAAGCGTGCAGATAATTAACCTGCTGCAAACCGCCGTGCAGCACCTACCCAGCGGTCTAGCCTTCCCGATAGCGCCAAGCGTGGCGAATATAAATATAATCGAGAAACTGTCAACGACAGCGGCGTACTTCGACAAAAATACACTAGTAGTTGTAATAACCGTCCCGCTAATAAATACGCAAACCTTCAAAGTCATCGAGGCGAACCCAGTCCCGATCCATATAAGTGATAACACATACGCGCTATTAGTCGTTAACACCCCCATAATTGTACTCGACTCGTTCAACAATCAATATATGCTCGAAATAGACAGCGACCTAAAAGATTGTAAACAAATAGCCACGCACTACTACTGCGAGCAACCAATGGTGGCCCATAACATTAACGCCGACCGCGAATGCGTAGTAAACCTTTGGCTGCAACCTTCGGACGAATCCCCGCGAAATTGCGAAATTAGCCATATCACAGCGAACCAGACGTTGTGGATAGGGACGTCGCGGCCGGACACGTGGATTTTTGCAGCACAACAATCCGAAACGTTGACGTTCGAATGCGGCGAACGACAACCGGAACGAGCCACAATAGATAAATCGGGGGTTTTAAAAATAATAGACACTTGTAAAGTCACAGGCAAAGACATAATATTACACAAACGGAAAACCACGTACAGCCAGGCCGTCGAATTGTTAACGGCACCCCTGTACGACATAACGACGCAAATAAACGCCGCGAGAGGGGCGAACATAACGGAACCCCTCACGCGAACACAATTACACAAAATCCTCAAAAATCCAGCCGAGTTCACAAACTCATACAAGCAGCTAAATAAAGAACAAAGCGTGCTAACCGAAAATACGAATCGGGGACAATTGAATGAAACCTCGTGGGACATAGCTTACCCGACGACCGCAATCGTTGTACAAACCATAATGTTCGTAGGTTTAATTTATCTAATGATACGGGATTATACGCTGCCACGAAGACTACAAATACCCAAATTGGTTAGAAGTCGGAAGGCACGAAAACCAATGACCGCACCCGAACCAGAACCGCGCGAACCTAACAACCAAGAAGGCGACTACGCGGTAATAACAACGGACTAGGGCGCGGGGGAAATTTCCAAAATTGTAAAAATTTCCCCCTAAGCACCCTTCTGCGGGGGGAGGATGTTGTAACCGGCCAACGAACGAAAGTTGCAACCGTCGCGCATACCGAAGGCGCAAACATTCTAAAGAGCCCAGCATCGCTGCAAAAAAAAATCCGATTATCCCCAAGTGGCTATCTCCGATACAAATTGAAGCAGAAGCCGTTCAGATCTGTTAAAAGCATCCCTCTGAAAGGGGACACTTAATCTGCCACAAAACCACAGCGACTGGCTTCGCTTCTAGCGACACCAGAGGAGCCCGAGTCGTACGTCGCCCAGTGTCAACGGACTTAGCCGAGGGAATGCACCGAAAAGCGATCTCTATCCGATGGTATTGTGCCGTTTGTATTGGGGGATACCGAAAAACAAGTTTCGGGGAACCGTGCCGCGCGCGGCCGGGCCGAAGAAAGAACGGGGATGAATACTGATGCGCGGCGCGGCACGAAGCGGGATCAAGTGGAGCGAAGTGAAGTGAAGTGGAGGCGTCTGAGCCAGGCCTGGTAATGCATCATATTAATGACGGCACTGGGCTCGCCGTTAATTCGACGGTGTTGAGTGCCGCACCAATTAAGTCCTATATCATTAGTATGGAAAAGGAGAAGCGGGTCGCGGTGTTACCGCTTCCACTGTGCGCATTCAATCCTCACGGCGAAGACAAGAGACCCACATTCAATCCCGCTGCCGCCATTTTCCCGGCACACGCGTTTTCCTGCGGCAATTCACTCCCCAGCGGTGAGAAATCCTCGCTGTTTCCTGGCGTTGATGCAAAGCGCCAGAAGAACCGTTCTTTATCGCGTCCCTGCATTTCAGAGCGGGGCACGCGACTGTTAGTATCGCGTAAGTACACCGACGGCCTCGAATCGCGCGAGGGCGGGCGCCACTGTGAAAAAACGCGGGACTAATTAATATTTATTTCGCAGTTAAGGCGCACGGATATTCGGCTCGTTTAATGAAACGTTTGCTCGGGACACGGTATTTCATATCGCCGGCCGCGATAACGCGTCCACTCGATAATTTACTGCGCAGTGTTTGGCGGCGTACGAATTTACGCGGCGATTTTTTTTTCTCCGCGAAAGTGGACGTTCGACATTTCGTTTCTTGCGCTTGTTTTCTAATGCTGTTTGGTAAACCGTGAGGAATGCCGCTTTCAACGTCTCTGTAGTGGATTTCACTGACTCTGAGTAGGTTTATTTGCGATGGTTAGACTTAATAGCGGAACTTTTAAAAAAGTGCAAAAAAATTGTTTTGTATACTAATGAAGTAGATAAATTTTATGTAAAAAGTTTTGCAGAATTATATTTATTATTCGTTGAGTAAGAAATTCATAAAGATTGCTCAATTTTTCGGCCGGATTAACAAAGTACCCCCTTGAAATATGAAATGAAGTAAGTTCTTCAATAAATTTTCAATATTTCTCACAATTATTCTACACAGAGTAGATGTTCCAATATTTATGAGCTGCAAAGTGTGTTCACATATATGCATCTGCTTATTTATTTAATATATAATAAATACATTCTCATTATTAATATTACTATTATTATAATAACAGTTCCACCCACTATTTGGTTGAATAATAAAAGCAACTTGATTATCTCAGGCCTGGTTTGTTTTACACATCTATACGACTCTTTCAAAAACCAGACTTCTCTATTCCACTTTCTATAAAGTCAATATTAGCACTTTAGCAACTAATTCGTACTTAACTGATCAATTTTCTCTATTCTTTATTTTATGGAGTTGATCAGCTTGGTTTCTAAGAGTTACATATAAAACTTTCGCTGCAACTTATTTTTGTTGGATAAAATAGTATTTTTCTAAAGCAAAATCGATGACTCAATAGCTAGTTAAACTGTCTTCTTTTTAGCGACTTCCTAATTGTTAAAGTTTGACCTACCTCTCGACAGAATAAAATCAATTAACCACTTAAGACCACTTCTTCAAAGTTTTACGTGCAGAGTATAAAAATTATAAAAAAAAAACTATACAGTAGAAGCATTTATATTGTAGCCTTCATCGGTTACTCAATTCTGCTCTAACTTTAGTCACACAAACTACAGTATATTAAATATCGTTTCCATTACTATAATAAGAAAAATTAAAAATCGATACGTTCGCTGAATCACACTGAAAATTGCACAGTAATAGAAACTGATAAAGACGAAAAGCGAGACCTATCTATACGTTAAAAATAAAACGCTGATATTAACACTAAACGTACCGGTACTTTACGCATACCTATTCTTACCACAAAGGGTCATTTGATTTTTAGAAAGAAATTCTTAATTTATTAAAGGAAATAATTCGCAACATAACTTCTGATTTCTAATAAAATAATCAAACATATAATTTTATTTCTATAAATAAAATAATTAATTAATTACACTGTTTACATATGACTAGTTTCTCCTTCATGCATTTTCTGATTAAACTAAATTTTGAAAGGGGTCATTTGACCTTTTAGTACCTTTAGAGTTAAATCGATAAAAAGCTAAATCAAATGAATTTTACCACTGCTAAACTCGTTTGCTTCATAATTAAATCTCCCCCTGCTTAATTACACGTGTACGTTCCTGGTACCTGCGCCAACCTGTACCTTCCACCGACTAGGACTAGAAGTAAGAAAGAACCAATTACCGAAACAATTAAATCACACTTTTGCAGGGGCAGACGATTGATTCTCCAATAGCACGGCGATCAAACTGTCCCAACACGCCAATTAAATCCAGCGACAGGTTGAATATAACGAAGAGGGGGCGAGCGAGGGGACAAAGGTGAGGACAGCCCGGCAGAGGAAGAGAGAGAGAGAGAGAGAGCTGTTGGTAGCCTCGACGACCGCATCGAGCTGTTGAAGAAAGCGATTAATCGTGGCGGTCGTTCGTACGTCGGAGGCGATTCGAATTAGACAGCGTACTCGCGGAGCCACGTTCGACGAATGAGAATCCAATAAATCGTCCGTGCGCGAGAAATGAGCTCCCCGGCAAGAGCAGGTGATTCTAGAGAAAACGGCGGACCGTGGAATGGGGTTACAGAAGAAGCCAGATAACGATAAATTGCCCGTAGAATGCATTCGTATTCTCTTTGCACGGTTGACCAGCGGCGGGCCGAAGTATTAAAGAATTCAGTGAATTCGAATAACGCCCTTTAGGCTGCCGCGCAGTCAAGTAGATTATTCAGTCAATAATGGCGCTGGTTGTCCAGGCTTTTGGTAGCGAGCAGTAAAAATGTTAATGGAGGCAAGCACATATCCGTCGGGGCGGAAAAGGATCGTTGGTTATGTGGAGTGATTAATTGGTCAAAGTATCCATTCAATTAAAGGGACTTGGCAGTCAAAAAATCGATTTTTTTTTATTGCATTTTACTATCTTCTCTGAATAAAATGCCGCTTGGTTTATAGTGGAATTCGCAAAATTGTAGATTTGGCAGCTAAAAACGTCAAGCGGCAACCTATAGCGTCCGCCGCTCTTTGCCCAGAAACTTTAAACGCGTTTATCTCGAAAAATTTGTCTCGAAAATTTTTTCCTGATTGCGCGGAAACTCGCAAGGACGAGGTAACGGTGAAAACGAGAGTGGCGCGCGCGGCTGTTTAACCACGGAAATGTCTTCGACGAGCGAAGGAGCAGGGGGAAGCAAAACGCTGCACGTAGGCACAGCCGCATGGCACTAATGCGATTGGTTTGCAGCATAGGAATTAGACTCTACTGCGGCAGTCAAGCAGCGTACGGCGCATTACCAGATTTACTGCTAATTACATAATGCTCGACGACTTACACTGCTACATAAATCACAACTGGGCCGTGACACCGCTTAACCATCCGCACGCCGGTGCCTTTGACGTACCTTTTCTGCGGCCAAGTTCCTTGGTCACCGCAATTTGCCGCGCCGGGCAACTTCGCCCGAACTTTCTATCGTGATTAATTATTTTTCGACACGCGGCGACGCGCTGTATTGATCTTGGGATTAGTGGGCTCCGGCTCGCGCACTGTCGCGAAATTCAGAGAATTTGATCGTCCTCCTTTCAGGGTAGTGTGCTGTTCAACCCCAAGCTGGCGGAGGTTGGGTCCTTTCGGGCCCAAATGTTATGCCACCGATCACGATAATACCTAGAGGAAATCTCGGAAATCGGGAAAATAAATTGCTTCGACCAAAATGTATCGAAAGAAAATTTTTAAGGGAAATGATTTTATTTAACTTCATCGATAATGCACTAAAAAGTAAAAAATAATTATTTTCTTGTAATACAATTTTAATGATGATGTGTGACTTTAAATAAAATTGTATAATATTATGCGGGCAATTTTAAAGTGGGCAATTTTAAAATAGGGCTACATCCCCATTTTTTTTAAATTCTTGAATAGTGCTCTGCTATTATAAAATTGCATTTGTTCAGAACAATTGCAAAATAAGTGGACAAAAATTTGTTATTTTTAAGTGAAATAATTTTTATTAAGTACTCTTATGACTTCACTGTCAGCACTCAAAAGCTCATTTTTATCAGATATTCTTAGTTCAACAGATATACTATATTGAAAAAGGTCAACACTATAATTTAAAATTTTTAAAAATACTTCGAGAGTACTTTGATCCAATAAACAACAAATTTAATTTTCAACATTTTTTAAAAATTAGAACACTTATATTAGCAGAGAACTAGATACGACATAGTAAGTAACACGAATAATAACAATTATTTTCTCACCAACGTTCATTTGAATAAAGACAGGGAATTTCCTCAACAACTGTCAACCTACAATAGACAAAAGTGAAAAAGTAATTTCGCCATCAAATTATTCCCACTGCTTGCAACATAGAAAATTCAAATTCATTCAGAGTAATTTTGTTACTAATCAAGAGTGATGTCCACTCAAATATGCAGTTCGAAGGGAACCGAATGTGCGACTTAAGGAGCCGCAGGAATGAATACTGGAAATTATACGAGCCATCAGAGTTGCACGGAAGGTTCTCCTAGCACCAGCGTCGGATTTTTTCCGAGAAAGGAAGAAAGGGAGGATCACTTAAATCCATATCACTGGGTGTAATAAAGCGGCACGCTCCGCGGGCGAGGTCTATATACATTCGTGTAAAAATTCTTGCGGGTTCTTCGGAAAGAGCCGCGCCACGTGCAGCAGACCAAAGCGCGTTAGGTGCAATAATGTCGGCTTGCCGTGCGGACGCCCCCCATACGCCGGAAGAACATTAAAATCTCTTCATACATATGTATAAACGGGGGGGCCGGGGAAGGGCAATATTAAAAACGAGTTCAACGAAAATAAATGAAAAAAGAAAGGCGACCCAGGGCGGAGGAGTCAGCTGGAGAGTTCAGACACGACAAATTGAATTCTCCGCGCGACTCTGGCGAAGGCTGCCCCTTTGCACAGGCGCGTCATTAAAATTGAACGAAGAACGAAGGGAGGTTCGGTGACACGGAATTGCAGCTTATGAACACTTATTTTTCGTCGCGCGGCCGTTCGCACTGGGAAACGTACCTGGCTCCCTGATCAAATCTCATTAATGGCGCGGCGTTGATGAGAGTGGGTGGCAATGGACGGGCGTGTTAATAGAAGTAGATGCTAATCTACGGACGGATATGCCACAATTACACTGATCCGCTGACATAGTGTGTACACCAGTGGTGGGTTTACTACGTTACATCGAATTTACTACGTGACACGTGTGAAAAATGTAAATAATTGTATAAAATGTAGAAAATGTGGAAAGTGTCAAAAATTCAAATATAAACTATTAACCTCTACCTTTTCCATTGAATTTTACTGCACAATATTTAAAATTCCTTTAAAAAGAAAGATTGGAATGTAATTGTAAAAATGATAAATAATTTGAAATTTTTTAGTAAATTTCATATCTTTGGTGTGCAAAAGATACTCGAATTTTTACATATATCAACATGGATTCTGAAAAAATTGATAAAGCATCAGCAGATTATTTATTTGGTACTTTAGGAACTTTGTTCATAAATTGAATCCAACTTATAAAATTCCAACTCGAAAGACATTGTTGAATAATTTACTTAACACAAAATTTCAAGATTACTAAAAATCAATAATCAGTGTGGAATCCAAATATGCAGTTCTACTTTTAGATGGTTGGTAAAATTCATCATCCAACGATAAGTAAGTTGCAATTCTGTATTTAATGATCTACGATGTGTCCATGCAGGTTATGACGTTCCACAGACGGTTTTTTCAAAACATGTGATTTTATACATAAAATACATGACGTAGTAAAGTTAAGCTATTTACTACGTCTTATTCTACGCGTAGAAAATTCACTTTTCTACGTTAGGTAAAATACGGACCCACCACTGGTGTACACCCTCCTGAATTGCGTTATTTCGCACTTACGTTGTTTCGTACTTACACACTTAGTTATATTTTTATGCGATATGTACATACGGCGCGGAAAAATCCGCGTAAAAATAATATCGTGCATATTAGGGTGGCTCACACCCAGAACAATTTTTGAACGACTACCATTCTCATCTGAAGAATCCAATGATTATGCAAAAAATCATGGGCCAATTTTAAGGTCTGCAGAATGTATTCCAATATTTTTTTTATTGAAATTTCATCACAGTTGTTGTAAAAAAAAACAAATTACCATATATCGAGAAAACATTAAGAAAATCTTAAAAAAAATGTAACTTTTACAAATTCCAATATTAGAAGCTGAAAATTTACAGAGTTATTGTTCAGATATAATGTTTTCAGAGAAAAAATAGTTTGTAAGTTCGCTTTGGAAAAAAGGTTGGTATTTATTTTACATAAATTCAGTTATTCCAATCATCTGTCTCCACTCAACATATTCTCCTATGAACTACTATTATTATTTATGTTCATATTTAAAGACATTCGCAACGCTATATTTACCATCGGTCTTGCTATCCTGCTGCCTGTATAAAATATTCACAAATACACCCAATTACCAAAATCAGGAAGCAAATTTTCCAGAACACATTTATTTTCTTAATGATCGCGAATTTGTAATGACTTGTGATCATAACGTAAATGAATATAAATAGAACTCGTAGTCTGCATTAAATTTAGGAATCAGCTATAATTCCCAAAGTGAATTTACTCGGGAAAGAAGCATCCTACCAACAAATTTAACTTTATATCTTTAACTTGTCCCTTTTTCAGACAGAACCACCCTCTTTCTGGGGAGCACGGTTCGCTATAGAGCAGCCTGTATTTCTTTACGCTCGTATAATATCGTACTACGACAGGGGGATCCTTACGAAATAGGACAATACACTAAATATGCCGGGTCCTCTGGCGGTGCGCTTCGCGGGATACAAATGTAGGCCGAGCCATGTTTCTTCCGTGTTTTTGTCCTTACGATGCGCCTGTATTTATGGGGCAGACCGATTCCAAGAAAACGCGGTTGTTTTCCGGCACCGGGTATTTTAGAGAACAGTAATGACGCTTTATGGGTGTCGTTTTTCAAGCTACGAGTGCCAGGAATGAAATGTTTTTCTATGGGAAAGTAAATAGTTGGGCTTGGTGAAAAACGGGCCAAGTCGTGTGTTTAGAGTCAAAAAGGTGTAAACGATTGTTACAACACCACTGGAATAAAAAGATTGCAAGGAGAAGGATTTCTATTCACAGTCGAAATGTTTGATATTGAATGATATTCTAGCAGTGTTTCGTATTTTACCATTATTTACACCCACGGATATTATAAATAATTATTTATTATATTTTTATAAGTGCGTAGGGTGTCGAGATTGTTTAAAAAAGCATGCAGAGGAGAGGGTAAATTTATAAAGCGTACCTACTAAATTCTTTGTTATCGATTTTTACCTAAAAAATTATTCATACCGTTTCAATAACTATTCATCTGAATTAAAAAACCATTGCATAAAAAAATGCATGTACTTTCGGAAATAAATTACCAAAGAATCGATTATCTTTCTACCTCCTGACGGTAGGTAACCCCTTAAAAGAAATTGTATCTTAATTATAAACTTTTTCTACGTGCTTCATGATCACACAAAAACATGCAGAAAAATACTGCGCAGTATCTAATCAAGCAAAAGCCTCTATTGATTCAACCCTACAAATAAAATAATATATACAATTCAACCCCCAACCATGGGATTCCAAAGTGAGGGGAATGAAGAAGAAGCATCAGAGCTAATGTTCCGAAAAGAGCGCAGAAATACAAGAGAATTCATTGAAACCGATAGATCTTCATACTTTGAAGCGGTTCCTGAGTTTCCCAATAAAATTTTCTTGGTCCGTCGAACATTAACTCTCCCCACATCCTTCCTGGTTGGCGGAGGGGCACGGGTGACGTACGACTCGCTCGAAATTGGAATATACATCCGGTTTAACCCTAGATGCGTTACGGAATCGTGGTGTATGTATACAATGGTATAGCATAATCACTCATATCATTACTATTGTTAGTCGAATCATTCAAACATTTGTTTTACGTCAAATTAAACCTTGAATGCACGTGCCAATATACATGGAAGAATACATCTGATCATTAAGTTACTTAACTTATTTATTCACAAAAGTATCCAACCACCCCATACGTATAACAAACTTTACTTATTTGAGTAATATTAAATTCAAAATACCCCATTATAATTGGCATTACTATACACCTTGACTAGCATATTTTTAGATAGTACCATCCACTAAAGAAATACTAAAAGAATTTTTGCTAGGAGAATGGAACAAGATAAACCAGAGTTTCACAGAAAATTACCCATACAGCACACGTCGTTGCAGCAGTATTGCAGGAACGTTGCTGCAATATTGCGTTGTTCCAGGTTGCATTGCAATATTGCAGGAACGATGCTGCAATATTACCGTACACTATTGGAGTGGCAACGTTCTTGAAATATTGCAGAAATATTGCACACGCGTTGCCACTGCATTGTTCCAGTGGCAATGATCCTACAATATTCTGTAATATTGCGCGCACATCCACGTGCAATGTTCCAGTCGCAACGGTCATACAATATTCCTGCAATATTGTTACACAATATTCCTGCAATATTGTTACACAATATTCCTGCAATATTGTTACACAATATTCCTGCAATATTGTTACACAATATTCCTGCAATATTGTTACACAATATTCCTGCAATATTGTTACACAATATTGTTATATTGTTAAGAACCTGCAACGTCTGTGCAATGTCATGGTGCTGTGTGGGTAGTTGAATAGAGTTTACAATAAAATTGCTGGAATATTACAAGAATGTCAACTCATTGTAATAATTACGTTTGCATAAATTACCTACTGAATTTGGGGACTATTTTTTGCTACTTCCAGGGATAACATTCCCTACTTTTTTTAACTAAACTATCTACAATTTTTCGATTGAATGCACCCAAAACAAAGCTATACATATTAATTAAAGTTTATATTATATTAGTGTGAATTAGAATTGCGAACTCTTACTTTGAAGTCTATTTAATATATAAAGCATGCTACATCCAGGGCGAGCGGACACTTTTATAAGTAACTGCATACGTAGTCGCTGACCTACGCAGTCGAGGCGACATTAAACCTCAAATAAAAAGAAAAGCGCGCGTTCCACCCCCTGCGGAAACGGTACAGCGTCACGGCGCGTGAGCCCGCGCCCCGCAAATTCGGTTCCGAGCGCGGGCCACGTGTACATCTAGTTGGCCGAATAATAACCATTCGTTCCGCTTATAAAGACATGCATCAAGGAAGCAATAAAAGTGGCTCGCGCGGGGAAAGTATTTGTTTTCATTTACATGGGCGCGCTGCCAAAACGGGGACGCAGGGGAGACGTACACGCGGAAGCGGAGTAAGTCGACGGAGGTTTCTAGGGAAAAACCTCGAAATCCCGCGAGCTATTTATGGAATGGTTATTGAAATCTTACGGACGGGCCCACATTCGCAAAACATGTTTCTGCACACGGGCTCCTCCGCGCGGAAGCCTGCTCGCTTTTCCCCCAGCCAACCCCCTCGCCCTTCGACGACGTTCCCTGTTATTTTACGGGGAATGAAGTGGTGCTCGAGGAGGAACGAAATTTTTTTTTCACGTGATTGGATTTGTTTTGATTTAATGAAATCCAGGAGGAACATGCGTGGATAAGCATCAGCTTTTATTGTAGGGGTCGCGGGGTGCTTTCGGTGGAGCAGCGACGGGGATTCGAGGAAAACTGTAGTGTTAGATAAACACTGGTGATATTTTACAGAAATGAATGAATGGGAAAGATGTACGTCAACGTTACTGATATTAAATTGAATGGGAAGCTTTCAGTTCTAATTGGGGATGACGTCATTTAGATGTAAGTACTGGATGAAATGTGAATTCTATTCCGTGGAAGAAAATACTGTTAGGTATATGTATATAGTGGCATGCAAAATAATTCGGCCGCCCTTTAAAATCGCATGACTTTTTTAAAATTAATCCAAACGACTTGAGTTTTTCTGAGAAGCTAGAGGGATTAGATTGCTAAATGATGTGATTCGTCGTTTTGAAAAAATGGACTTGGTCGGAATAGCAAAAAAATAATAGTAAAGGTCGTTTTTTAAACTTTTTTTGTGAACCCTTAGTGGAAATTCGAAAAACCTGTTTGTAGATTTAAATGAGTTATATACGTGCCTAAAACTGTATCAAAATCGGTTAACGTTGCTCTGAGCTAGCAGTGGCTGCTATTCGTTCATTTTTCAATATTTTTCTATAACAAAATCACCGGGAGTTGCTGAATGTATGTACTTTTAAAATAAGCAAATAATTGCAAAAATATACATTCGATTTTCCACAAAAAATTCCCGAAAATCTCGTTCTTTTTCGCCTGCCAACTAGGCATGGCCTCTTAAATAAAGATGACAGCAAGTTGTTTGTAATATTCTGTGCCACTAGTATACCTATAAGCAGAGATGGATAAAATTGTATTTAAATAAAAATTTCGAATAACTAAAAAAATTATTAGTCATCTGTCGAGAAAAGGTAACTCGAATTATTCAAGCCTCCAATTACGAATATAAGCATTTTATTCGACCCGTTATTTAAATAATTTCTTATTTATTTAATTCCAAACTCTGTACACACCCATGTTGTCAATGTTTAATCCAGTTGTCACCGAATTTATTTAGTAAAACAAGGAATTCAAAAATCATATTTGATTATAATATTCCTATCGCACATCGATAAATAATGACATTTTTATACTTTTGGAATCTAAAGATTTGCAAGATCCTTTTCTCACTAGCCAGGCAAAAAATTCGCCATTTATTACATTCGTCCTTTAAACCTGTTCCACCTATAAATTCCCAAAACAGTTTCCTAAAAAATGGACCCGAAGTTTTCTCTTATACATCATCTATCCTCAACATCCAATTTAATTACGCAGCCTCGGCTCGCCACGTGCACCCCTTGAATCACTTCCCTCCGTATAATTGTGGATCTCGCATCGCGGGCCGTAACGAGGTTTCTTTGTAAATAGTCGTCATTAGGCCAGCTCCAAATCATCCGCGACTTTTGAAAGCAGGCAAAAATCGGAGAAATATACCGGCGCGAATGGCGCTGCTTTAAACAGCAAGTTCAAATAAGAGTGTAATGTTTGCAAATGTCAGGACGCGACAATGCTCTTGGGCGTAAGTCTCATCGTTTCCTCCGCCACCGATGTGAATGTCACATTACGCCGCTCTATCTCGGATCATGAACCTTTTGTTACGAACAACAGGGAAAAATCTTGCTTTGCTGTCTCGACTCGCACAATACGTGGGCGCTTATGCGCTGCCCAAGAAGGAGGGACGTGTATTATGCTGGGTGCCTACGAGCGGATGAACGCTAGCTTGGAAAATGGCGCGGCATTAATATCCTCGTAAATTAATTAGTAAATGGCGACTTCATTAAGCGAGTTCGAAAATGCAAGTAGTAACAATAAATGAAACTTTGCACTCTGAAGATAATAATACTTATTCTGTTATTAGGTATGTGTATGTAAAGACTAAAGAGTGGCCTAAAGTGCAAGAACACTAATGGCTTAATGCAGAACAGCAGTGTAAATTGTAAGTGGGCTGTAAATAAAATTAAAAGGTTCTCTATGAAAATGGGATTCTACACTTTAATAAGTTTGTAGTTTCTTAATAGTTCTTTAAGGAGACTTTTCCGAGGCAACGTTTACAGGAATTCTTTTGCTCTGAATTTAATTTGTTGCCGAATACCAAGCTAAATAGTGTCCCGTCGTTTGGGGAATCTGTATTCGAGGTTGTAGCTTCGCACGTTCACATATTTCAGAGAAGCTGCCAGAGTGAAGCTCGCCGGGATTCCGGTCCTCAAAGAATGACGCGGCGCGAGTGAGTCAGGGGAATGACAGGAACGCAAAAAAGGGACATAAAGAAACGGGATAATTTCTTGCGCGGCCCGCGAGAATTTCAAGGATTTGCCAAAAGAGGGAAGTAAATACCAGCCTTCGTCTTGGCACTTCTTTTCCTGACAGAAATAATTTCAAAAAACCTCGTACATCGAAAGAATAATTTCTGGCGAAGAGTCGAAGATTCTGCATGCAAGATGTTTTTTAAAGCGGGTGTAGTTTTGTGCGGCACTGCTTTTGGAGCCGAGTGAAATTTGCGAGCTTTTGCTTCGCGCTGGAAATTCGTTACTCACATTTCAAATATTTTTAATTATTAATGAGGACTTTAATATAGACGTGTCAAATTTGGGATATGGTCACTGATCTGATCGGCAGTGCGAATTTGATATCGTATTAATAATTAATGTTTCGAACTGTGGAGATGAAAATGGATCCCCTCGAAAACGTGAAGGTAGGCTTTCTAAATGTGCCAAATAATGAAATTTTAATCACGAAGATAGTACGTTATTTTAACTAATTTCACCAATTATAAATATAAATGAGAATACTAGTGTAGATACAAATATATGTTCTTTGGTATACGCGTGTACGTATATTTGAAAAGGAAAGCAAGAATGCTTATTCAAAGTGGCATATAATTCGTAGTTTACAGAAAAAGCGAGTTGACATTTTGTGAAAAATTTGTTCATAGCATTATAATTCTCGTTTATGAAAAATATGGCACTTGGCACGACAAGGATTTGAATTATTTTAGGTGTTATCCCAAATGAGAAGTTACTAGGGCGGAGCGATACTATATAGGTGAAAATTTAAATTTGAATTTTCAGTTGGCCTGGGTGCAGGATAGTTGTCTTTTGATTAACCGAACGCGGCTGTAAAAAAGTTTTGAAAAAAATATTTATGTTTACAGGTTCCTTTTTCTCTTGGAAATGTAAAAAATTTGTGATTTTTATTTTTTACATTTTTAAAAAAATTTGTGATTTTTATTTTTTACATTTTTAAGAGAAAATTGTGAAATTTATTTTTTACATTTTTTAGAGAAGAAGGAACCTGCAGACATAAATATTTTTCTAAAAAATTTTCCAGTTAAGTTTGGTTAATCAAAACACAACTATCGCTCCGCCCTAATACCTACTAACAATCAAGAGACATATATATAGAAAGTATGTCATTTTTCATCACAAAGTTTTATGAAAAATATGACTTCCTTCCGTCATGAAAAGTGGGTAACGAGCGCAACGTATGTGTAGTAGACGCTCTTTCTTCTTTCAACTCATTTCAGCTGCATTGTAAATGGAGTTATAATGACCTACACGTAATGCATATGAAATGTTCTACTTATTTTCTGTTCTACCATAGGAATTCCTTAGCAACTCCAACATCAATCACTGTAGGTACAAAAATCCAATATAAATTCCCAAAAAGCGCAAGATCACAGTCGAGCAGACAAAATATGCTTCGTCGAGTCAAAAACTATAAAAAGTGCAGCATACTTTTCACCCATTTTGTATAAGAAGAACAAAAACAAAAAAATCATGAAAGAATAGTATCCTTCTAAAGAAAACACGAAAAATATGACGAACACTAAAAGAAGGCGGAGAGAGCGAAGAGCGATCTTCTCGGATGACAATTATTTCTTGAGTGTATACTAGAATACATCCGTGATGGCGCAGGGTAGAGAGAAACCGAGGGAGGTGGGCGCTTTGCCTACCCGTCTCTTAATTTATGGTGAAAAATTTATGGGCCGTCGACATTGTATTCAGATGTCTGAGAATCCGTGAGAAATGCACGTTTAAAGTCGCTCTCTTCTCCTGGCCGGCAAGAAAAGGACGGGAGGAAATTGAACCGGTGTGGTCCCCGCAGCTACGTTTCGCGAACGTGTCTCTTGTACCTTTTGCTACTATACCGTTCTTCCTCAAGTGTTTGATACTTGCTACGGCTGATCCTTAAAACATATACTCTCAAACTTTAAACAAGAAAAGCACCTTTCTTGAACCAAAAAGGGACGTATTTCTCTTGAAATTTTAAACAAAGTGTCTTTACGAAAACTAGAGCTGGGATTCGAAAACTACTGCCCCATATTATTTGATTTAAATATTTAATTTATTATTTGAGACAGTCAGAGCAACAACGGACTAATCCACATTTTTTTCGAATGGATTTAGTAGCAATAACGTATTCCAATTTTCCAATAGGCTCTACTAAACATATAAAATAGGGAAAACAAAATTTGTTTAATGTGGGTTGGTCCGTTGTTACTCTGAGTACCTCATTTGTACTGTTAAAAAGTGATTCAGAACAATATTGCAGAGTTTTGGAGGAAAGTTTGGCCCAAATAAAAAGTAATATACTGAATTTTTCTCTCTATACAGAAAATACGTGTTAAATAGATTATTCAGATATGTAATAAAATAATTTATAATACTGTGTAGCTTCTCAGCTTAACATTCTTATAATTAAAATATAATAAATTTATATGTTCTTCTACTTAAATAAATAATAATAACGTGTAGTACATAGTACCTTTATATACACCGTCAACGTTAATTATTGAGAATAGTATGCGATGGATAGTATTTCTAAAGCGTCGAGATTGCCTGCAATTAATTCTTGACATTTAAATATCGAAACACTCGGACGAACTGGTTCCCCCTGAAACGATGATAATACATCCTCGCTGTGCATTTTCCCTTCAGCGCGGAGCCAGCCGAAGATTCTCGTAAATTATTCATTCGAACGAGGTCATCCGCGACACTTAAACGTTGTTAAGGTTATCGGCAGAACAGACGGCAATCCCTTCGCAAATTTGTCTCGACGTTTAATTACCTAACCGAGTTTTTACGCGCTATCACATTTTAATTTAAGGCATTCCGCCCTCTGAGAAAGTTTAATTAAAGTTCCACGGACGTTTTCTCTGCCGTAAAGTTCCCGAGGCAGTTAGAAAAGTTTAAACATCATTAATTGTACCGTACCTAAAGGAGATCGAAACGGACACGCGGAACTGCACTAATCTCTTAACGAAGTAAATCTCTTTGAAACTCGACGGCGATGGACACCGGCTTCTCGCGACCCAATGACCATTTAAAATATTTAAATCGTCCCAATAACGTCGAATCGGCCGATCTCTGCCCGGATCGATCGACAGAAGCGTTTCGACGAGTCGCAATACGCTTCGCTTTCGATGAATGATTTATTAAAAGTTTTAATAAATAAATCAGTGCTCAACACATTCCGCGTGCCACGATATTTATCGCGAATGGAACTTTCATTTGAACAAATCCAGTAGTTCTCAAATCAGTGTGGAGCTTAGAATAGAACAATAAAGGCTGAAATTATTTTTTCTTGTCGGCGTCTCATCATTTGCACTGTGTAAATCTGGCGCCGACTTAAAAAAAACTGAGAGTCATAGATTGAATAAGGAAAAAACTTATTCTTCACTTTTCAGTGCATTTTCATTTTTTTTAAGTAGCTTCTAATTATTTACTTATTTATTATACGGGAAGACCCTTTTGGTACACAGGGCATAAAGAAGCTCAGTGGAGGACTAATAATAGATATAGGTAAGTAGAAACACAAGAATGAAAAAAAAATAAAGGAAAACAGAATTCATCCGAAGTGATCGTAGGATGAAGCTCCACCGTCGACGTGCAATCACCACTGTAACGCACGTACAATTACGATGGTGCAAGGAAGAAGGAGTGCCCGATGATTCGGGTCTTTTGACGCTGCGCAATTGTTCAGCCAACTTTTCCGAGTTACTTGACAGAGTAAAGGGAGCGTACCCCTGGCGGGCTCGTCCTTCGCGTAACTATTGATTTCCGGAAGATCGGTCGGGGTTCCTCTGCTGGTGCGAAACATTCTATCTCGAGGGGCGGGAGGGCGGGGGGGGGCGGTGGGGTGGGAGGGATGATGGGTAGAAGCACGGTGGGGTGAGTTGAATCGTCAGAGGGTAGAAAGAAACTACCACCAATGCGGCAGGCGTCATGAGAGGAACGGTCCGTGGATTGCGATGCTACGGCTGGAATTCGAGGGTAAAATCGAGTCGAACGAATCAGCTGTTTTGGACAAAGAAGCGTCGAACGCTCGGCTCTAATCGACTTGATAGCCGTGACGGAATGAACGCGATACCCGCCAAGGGGCGGCGATGCATCTTTCACGAGTTTCACGGCTCCGTGGCAGATTGCGACAAAAGGTAATCCAGCGGAAACTTGCTGTTCGATTCGAATAGGTAATCCAGTTTTTTGACTTCTCCCTGCTGCACGAGCGGTCGTGCCGCGTGTCGACCGCATGTCTGCCTCCGATTCTGTACTACGGTAACTTCGCGGGCGACGCTTGGAAATTTTTGTAAAAGCGGGACCGTGAATATGGTTTTGAAAGACACGTGCCTCAATTCTTCGGATTGCTGGGCACTTTGAGGTGGTGAGTAACTTGGGGCTACGTTTTGAATCAGTTACATGTGGGGTATATGTATCTAATATCGCCAATTGTAATAAGTCTTGAAGAAAGTAATGCTATGCGTTGGTAATGAACTGAATTAGTTGTAGTCAAGCCTGTGTAGGATATATATTTTTTTATATCGTGCAGGGTAAAAGGCGAAAATGTAGGTGATACTTGAATAAGGAGAAGTAGTGACTACTAATTAGGGCTCTTATCTACTATTTCTTGGATTTTCGGATATCCGAGTATACCTACCCATCAAATTTATATTCGGGTATCCGGATACTTTTTTAATTTAAAGCATTTAAGCATTTAAAGTTATGAGTGAAAGGTACAAATTTCGAATCTTGAATTATGTCAAGTTGACATTATGATTTATCTTACCTATCCTAAATCTGTCTTTTCTTTCATTCCGAAATAAAAAGTTATGCCGTATTTCACGGAAAAAATGTATTATTCTTTTACAAGTGATCAAAATTTGCTCAGAAACAGATCCAATCACAAAAATAAAACATAATTAGCTTCGCAACATATTTATAATACTATCAGTGACGTCATCGAAATTAAACTGGTGAATAGTCAGAAATATTCTGAACATTGCTCAAACTATATATCGACCGAAGCATCCTAAACAAATTTCACTCTTTCGACCTAACGATAACTAAAGACCTCCGTCGATTTCCACCAGTATTCCTAACCAAACACCATCCCCCATGTACATAATACCCAGATTGTTCCTGCCAAGCCTCCCACATAACTGAAACTGTGATTTCAGTTCACAAACGTTCTGAAGAGAGAACCAAAATAGACCTTAATGAACAGATTCGATCATAGGTAGTCCCTGCCACAAAAAAAAACAGGAAACGGAAGCCCAGCACAAGAGGCGGCAGGAAGATCTTGATCACGTTCTGATGGGTGACACAAAACCCCTATCACCGACGCTTTCCATCCCTCCAGTTGGATGCTAAACGCAAACAGTGTTCACAATAAAACGCTGGGTCTCATACACTGCGTGTGTGTGTGTGTGTGGCATGAGGGGTAGCGCAGTGTGGACACACGTAAACGCTATTCCACACTTCGAAACAGGTAGACAGGTAGATGGCAAACAACGTCTGAGGAAAGAACTGAAGTATCCCTATTATACATAATAGAGACCCAGGCTCTCCCTAAACTACGCCCGCCTCTGGAAGCAGGTGGTCCAACGATGTGTCCCGTTCTGCGTACACGTGCTCGTCTGTGTGTGCCTCTAAATTTATACCAGCTTATTCACATTCAACTTGGCGTCTTTCTGTGCTTGGGCCATGCTCACTGACGATCGTGTTCAATCGCTCAGGGGAGACGTTAAATTTCAGCTTGAAGAATTGGTGCTGAGGCTTCAAAATGCAAGCTTCAGATTTCTTTTTTTATTTTTATCTTTTTGGAAGTGCTCTAGAAAAACTGAAGACCAATAACTAACCAGCAAAATATATTATTTCGATTTTTACGTAATAACTTCTTTTCTGACATTATCAAAATATTTTTGCAGATATTTATGTACATCATATTCATAAATGTGGCAGAATATGTCGCATACAGTAATTCCATGCAACTTCGTTTCACACTTCTTCCAAAATTAAACAATCATATCTTCGAAAATTCTGCGATAAAATTCTTGTTTATGATACTTATTAAGTAATATAGTAAAGAAGTCAAAAACTTCCACCTGGCATTCACTTGCATTAAAATTCTACTAGCAGACGAACACGTTTTCATCCCTCCTATTTATTCAATTGGCCCTCGTTATGCTTTTGCGGGTAGCTTTTTAGCTACCGACCCTCAAAATGACAAAGAATTTAAATATTCTTTTGCAAAAAATTAGCAACCCATAGAACTGCTAAATAACCCATTAAAAAGCATTGTAAAGCAGTAACAAGAAATAAAATATACCCAATGGGAATAAGCCTACTATCTTTAACAATTAAAATCTTCAAACTGAAACTCAGGTTCAGATTATTGAGGGCTGGTAGCTTTCTGCATAACTGGGCGCAATTAGTCCAGCACAGACCTGTCTAGTCTTCCTTTGATTAATTACCTGTAAAATTCGAAACTTTAACCAGCCTCACAGATCAAGCAGAACAAGTTTATCTAACCGAAGTAGCCTGTCCCGTAGCACCTCCAAACATTAACATTCGTATCTACGTCTATTTCAGCTGTCTGGGCATACACGCGCGCGCAAACATTCGGGCTGCAGGGCAGTGTATACTTACGCAGGCTTCTGTACAGAGATAGCCATTTACGGACGAAGACCTCTTGCCTGGGAGGCACTTGGACTTGGCAGACGCTCTCCACCCATGTGTTTCATCCCAGCTTGATCCACGTGACCCTAACCCAGTGGTCATTTACGATGGCCTTTACTCCGATGTGCAAGAAAACGCCCGTCGTAGGCAGCTTTCAAAAGAAAACCAAGCTGGATCATCCTTTGCATTTAACTCGTTCACTGACCGTTCCATGACTTTAAAAGCACATGATTTTTTACGTATCTCGTGAATCCCAAAGAGCACCCGAGATTTCTGTATGCTATTAGTCAAATGCATGAGATTATTCGATATTTAGGAAGCTTGCAAACTAGTCTTCAGTTATAATATGAGATTAAAATGTGATTTTGTTTTAGGATTTATGTGGGTACATCATTTTTGGATCAGTGTAATATATTTTTAATGCTCCTCTCCTTTTCAGTCGCAATTTTCAGTGGTTCCCAGATTCTAATTACAAGCTTTTATTTGGGTTACTGAAACAATGTTGTGGATTGTAGAAAGAATGTTGAACTTAGACTGGAGTTTATTTTATTGGTTCGATATAGGTTCGAGTGTACAATCACTACTTTCTGGCATACCTCTTGAATTTCCGCTGCCGAATGGAATTGTGACGGTTTTTAAGAATAAATGAACAGTTAGAAAATTGGAAAAATCGATGCTGAGATAAGTTTGCAATATGTATGAAATATTCTCTCCAATTTCTTGGCGAATATGCTGTCTGCGATCTTTAATCTGGATAGATGCAAAAGTAACGTAAGTGCATATTTAACAAGTGCAAGACAAGAGAAGCGGATAAGTTGAAGTTGAAAAGGTTAATCAGAGATTCCTGACCATCGCATAGCGCATTTCCACGAACGTTCCGCCAACGTCGTCACCGTAAACTACTTAATTTCTTTCGCGGAAGAAAATCGAACGGCCCTGAGCGACGGAACTTTCCTTACGTGGCTGGAATAACAGCCCGTAGAGAGAAAATCCGCTTGTTTCTTAATGAAAGTGTCTCCGGCAAAGACTCGGCCCTTTGCGACGGCACCATTGTGATTACAAGAACGTCCGCTCTATCAGCTCGCCTGGGCAATTATAGGAGCGTAAAGCCCATTACGCGTGCACGGGAAAAAGTGGCGTGAAGGGGGCGCGGGGGCGTATGCACGAATTATACACTTCTATGGCGTAATTACGGCTCGCCGTGGCTACGTTTGCGTGTATATGTGCGCGTATACACGCGGAGGGAAGAGACGCGTCGAATGGGTCCTTAAGCATTAAACTGCTCGCGTTCATTCGCTTGGTATGAATTATTAATTCGCGAGGACGTATTATTGCTACACTTCGCTTTAACTCTGCAGCTGTGGCACGTTACGAATTAAAATTGACTACTCTGTGGTCCGTCAAAGTTTCCGGGTTGTCGTTGGGACAAGGCAAAGTTGACATTTGGGAGCACACGTGTAGGAATTGAGGAGTTGAAATGGTAAACGATGTAGGTACCCAAGAAATGGAAAATTATTTTACTGTGACTACGACTGGTTCCTTGTAAGAGAAACTAAGATAAGAGCCAGAATTGCTTTTCAAAAATAAAATAAAATACATTTAAATTTGTTTTCATTGAAGACTAATACGTAATTCGCCAAGAAACAGGAAGAAATGCTAAAATAGGGAAATAGTTGAAAATAGGCACTCTCACTGTATCGCCCATTACTTCCTTATTTGTGCATGGATTTCGCTCAGATTGGGTTCGTTTTCTTCGTAAAGGTGCGCACTTTACGTGAAAAATAAGAAAATGGACGTCACATGGTAATTTTTGTGTCTTCCAGGCTATGTAGTGAATTTCCGATTTCAATTTCAGCCCCGAAACTACATTTCTCTTAAGTTTCGCTCGATTCCGCCAAAACTATTGGCCCGAGTGGAAAACACTGTAGGAAAGAATTGTATGCAATTTAATTTTCTTTAATTTAAGAGTCGTTGCGATGAAATCGGTCAACTCTAACACGAGTTATGGCTAAAAACGTCGGGTTGTCATCTTAAAAAATTACCAAAATATTCATCGGGCGATATCTCGAAAACGCATCCATAAGATTTCGTCTCATGTCGATTTTTGAATTTAGAGGACCACCTTACATAAGAATTTCATAGCGGAGTCTACATTAAGAAATGACTGTAAACTAGTGTAATTAATGTTTATATTTTGTTAATTGGAAAGCTTGTGCTAATGTAATTTGGGCTCACATTTTTTTCAAGTACTTGTAAACATTTTCAGGTTCTACTTATCCTCGGGCTTGAAAATATTAGCTAAAAGGAAAATTATAATTTTTATTTTAAATTACATCTATGTATATTTTAACCAATTTTCTAACAAAATTTTCTTGTACAGATTCGATTTACTTTTTATATACAATCATTAGTTGATTATTTGTTAATCTTCTTATACAATTAAGATGTTCTTCATTTAAACATTCTAGTTCATTCGTTCAAGAAAAATAGCCACACCCTTCATTCTCAAAGTAAACTAAGGGCAGTGTAAGTAATGAAGCAAAGATTCATTATCAAGATTCAATTTTCCAATTGGTATACCCACTGGACCACATAACTGTATGTATCCAATATGGTCAGTAATCCGATTTACTCTTCGAAATTAATCGGTACAGCAGCCAACGCGAAATAACGCCAGGCACCAAAGCGATTAAACGTTTCATCGCAGCGGTCTCCTCATTGAAAATTGCTCTTCCGTTCAAAACGTTTCATAACCATGGAAACACAAACAGTTAGCCACACACATAATCAGTAGCCTCTATTGCACTCAATCATTCAAGATAATACACTTCTCATTTACAGTAGATGCATACCTACTGTAATTGTATCGATCGCTTTTATTATTTCATATTTATTTATTATTTCGTATTTACTTATTATTAATTGTATATGCTGATGGCTCACTTGACAGTGGAAGACACTGTATACGAGACGTAACTTTATGCCATCGTTTAATGGTGTCTCCCATCTCGCAACTACCAATGTTGGAACTGCTTAATATTGTATCTGTACTGTTTATCAAAACTCGCGAGAATATCGCTAGAGGAGATGAAGCATGTATCGTAGTTCGCGGT
Organism: Andrena haemorrhoa; assembly: GCA_910592295.1. NCBI lineage: Eukaryota > Metazoa > Arthropoda > Insecta > Hymenoptera > Andrenidae > Andrena > Andrena haemorrhoa. Next base: position 2,667,314 of record OU342946.1, read on the forward strand.
GTGATTTGACGGTTGATTAATGAGCGAGCACGCGGATCTAGCGCTTGCCAACAACAGCCGTTGGAACACCACTGGGTGTGTAACAGAATAGGCAACATTGTGTAAGCGACCATAAAGTAATTAACCAGCTTTTCAACTGCAACTAGTTAATTAATTTCCTCTGACACTTGACGCAGGTCTATCTTTGTAGCCACTTCTTGTTTGTAAAACAAATACAGGGGAGGCAGCGTAATGCAGTTGCAAAACGGGCACAGTGGAAGATGGTATACCGTCAATTCCTGGTAAAAAATAAAATATTATTTTTATAGGTACGTGCATGATGATGTTGAAATTTGAAAATTAAGGTGGAAACTGTAACTGTATGTGAGACGAGGTAATTAGAATTTAGAATATATTGTGAGAAGTATTTCTGAAAGGTGGAGAAGTGTAGTCGTTTAGCAATAAAGTGAAAAGGAATTCAGAAAGAAACATTGGTTATTTATTGTAGAATTAATTTCAGAATTACATATAATTTGAACCAAATTGACCTTAAATTAAATAAAAAAAATATAAATTGAAAGTAACACATTCAACATAAAATAAATTGTTATAAAGAGGCATCATGTAAAGAGGTATGTTACAAGAAAATATTTTCACAGTTAACATGTTCTATTTAACGAGATACATATACCTACCAAGTACTGACGTTAATCTTTTTAAGACTTCGCCAAGGCCGTCCACTAAATTTGTTGTGTAGTGGGGGCGACTTTGAAAAACAGTTACGTTTACAGGGGACGATTGGTTACTTTAAACCCATTTTCAGGCCTCAATTTAATTGAAAATATTCACTTTTTTAGTAAAAACTTAATAAAAATTAGTTTTTAAAATAAGTGATTTTCTCTCAAACCAGCCCTCAATATACATCACGAAACATTTATTTATACCACCCATCACAAGACCGCGCAAAAACGAATACATCCCACTTAAAAGATTCAAATCAATCCATCCGTTTACCAGAATACAACATTTAAAAAAAATTGCTCCCCTATGAACACTATTTCCTAAGATGAGATAAGGAGGTCATTGAGATGCCATTTCCCAGTAATGTACTCGAATCAATTGCCATTTTCCATTTGGCACAGGCGACCATGCAGGAAAGAACCGTCTGGGCATATTACCTGGGAGTGTGCGCGGTAATAATAAGCCACCAGCAACGAATAAATCAGCGTTATGTGACAGGAACAAGCGAGTCCTGAGTAAATGGAGGGACGACGTTGAATCATCCGTCCATTATGATGTTACAATCACGCGGAAGAGAATGCTGGCGTATCGGGAGGAAAGGAAAAGAAAAGGGGGGCCCCGGCAGATTGGAACCCGGGGGGGAGGATTAAGCCGGGCGATGAGAGATCGTCAGAGGCCTCGAAAATGGAACCGGATGAAATTCAGGAAACGATAGGACGCGCCGGTCCACGGATGGCCAGTTGTTTAGGTTCGCATTTCACGCAGCGCCGGACCGCTAGATGGCTTGCCATTGTGCGCCGGATATTTTATACTGTATGAAGATGAAAGGCAATAAAGATTGCGGCCCATTGTGTCCCCGCCAGTTAAATTCAAACGCCCGGTCGTTGTTTTATTTCGAGAGGGAAGCTTTTGAGGCTGATGTCTTCAGCTTAGCTAGATAGTGATTATACATCCCTTTTGATAGCCTTTCGGAGAAAAGGCTGGACGGCACTTTGAAGGTATTCGGCAAATACACTTTGCGAGGGAAAGTGGACAGTTTCTGGAGAGGACGTGACTTTGCGATGGGGAATATGATTGATATATTTTGTGTAGGGATATTATGAAACTCGCGTCTGTGTTATGAAACTGAAGCTGATATTAGGGTTTATACAAAAACTGACTTCTCAAAAAACCGGTTATCGAATTCCATTACTCCCGAAAAACCGGTTGAACCGGTTTTCCATTTTTCACCCCAAAAAATATAATTAAAATAGTAAATAAATATTTGTACTTATTTTAAAAATGTTCAGTTTCCTCAATATTATGCAATTACAAAAATACAACAAAATAAAATATACTCTATCTATACAAAACCAAAGAAAACAAAATTAAAGTAACCAGAATCGGTAACAATATATACCATTTTTGAGGTCATTTAATATTTATGGATCTACAAAAATATAACATAATAAAGTAGACATGAGTATCTTTCCAAAAAATTTTTACAGTTGTGTTCGGTTAATCAAAAGACTGAAACTGAAAATTCAAATTTAAATTTCCCGCACCGCCCTAATATACAGGGTGTCTCATTAACCATGAACATTTGAATTATTACTGCTGCTATTCAAGATGCAAAAAAATGGCTGAAGGGGGTTACATGGTTCAGGGACCTGTGTGCAGTGATAATAAAAAAAGATTCCCTCACAGTGATATCGAAGGCCATTTCAAGGTCATCAACGTTTTCTTGAATAATACAAAGAGTTCAACGACCTAAGATACCATGACCTATAAAAGACCTTCAAGATGACCTTGAAGGAATCTCGTTTCACCATCACTACAAGCATATCCATGCACCATGTATTCAACCCTCAGTCATTTTCCCGTATCTGCAATAGCAGTGGAAATAATTCAGACGTTTATAGTTAGCGAGCCACCTTACATAAATATCCTACTTCCCTGAATAGAAAAACGAAAGACCATGATACATTGCCCGAGGGACATATATCCAAAGTATATTGCGCAGCAAACAATTCCCGTAAATTTTCCTAGGAACGTCTACAATCTGGCCGAACACGTTAATGACATCCGCCACGTGTAACTGTCGCCATAAATTGCATCCAGCCACGTCTCTGAATTATTTTTACGCGTATCTCGCGATAAATCATAATAAATAAGGCGCCCGCGCGGGAGGGCAACGTCCCCTGAAATGCAGCGCCGCTGATTTCGTTGGTTGTCAGCGAAATTAATAATGAGCACCAGCCCGCGCCACCTGTATTTCTTCATTTTCAGCTAATCGATCTTTGGGAACGATATCAAGAATTCTCATCGCGAGCTCCTAGGAACGGAGTGGCGCGGAATGGAAAGCGGACGCCGGCTCGGTTGCCTTGCGGTTCTGCTATCGCGGGAACGACAGTGCCACCCGCGTGGACGGTCAGTAAATAGGTATACAGCTTCTTGGGGCAACCGGCGAAAATGAAGGAAAGAGTATTCTCTCGAGAGAGGATCGTTGCGAGGGAGGAAGACAGAATGGCGAGGTCAAGGAAGGAGGTTAGACGCGAATGATTGGAGGAATGGGAAGCCTGTTTGGTTTGCGCTGAAGGTGGCGTGTCTGACGGATAGGTACCGCCAGGCCTGTTCCCAGTTATTTAAACAAATGCGTTAAAATCTAACTGTAGTCCCAGGGAATAATTCTCAGTATATGCGAAGCATTATGTGCCTGATGATTTTCTTCATCGACACCCTTGCTTTCTTCGTTCGAATCTTTTGAACTTCGTGTTGGTGAAAATTCAGGCATATAGGTAAGTAGCTGCTGATTCGTTATGCAATACTCATCAAGATATAATAAGCAGAAGGTACCGGTGCACAAGAATTTGATAATCAGTTGCTCCGATGTTACAACATGGAAGTGTTTTCCTCAAGTGTTCAGTATGGCCTGGAGATTGCATAGACTTCAAAGCACCAGATGCTTGCTTCGGTTCTTAGCAACGTTTAACCGAGCTGCTTCGATTTATTTATAAAAGTATAAAATATAAATATAAAAAAAGCGTCTTTTAAATCCGCCTTTTCAAAACCAACAAACCCTGCCCGAAACAAAGAAGGGCCGAAGACCCGCTCAAAAGCACCACGCTGTAGCTGCAATTTCAAAAACTCGACAAGATAGGATCTTAATTGCAATCGTTTCAAGGACCCCGAGGATCGTCGCCTTAAAGGCGAATGCGACAGCCATTGATGGATCGAGAAACGCGTCCTTAGCCCTGGCGGATCCCGTTATTAGGATGGCATGCAGACAAACTGGCTGGCCCAGCCAGACTGGCAAGAGCCTGAAGAAGTGTCCACCGGCGCAGAAGCAGCAGCTGGAGCGAATAGCCGAGAGGCTGACATTGATGCATGACGTACAAATTAAAAGAATACGGCGAAGTGGACCGCCAAGTGCGCGTGCAGCAAGTGTTGTCGACAACAAAGCGAGGACTGATTCTGGCGCGCAGCGCTCGTCAAAATATTCCCGGGAACGGAGCTAGTCGCAAATTTTTTCGACAGCCCATCGCTTCCCAAGATGTCCGAGCACCCTAACCGGGCTCATTTCCCGTGTCGTAACAGCTTGCCACTCCCTGCTCGTTTTTCCAACGACTCCAGCCTTCAGCGCTTTACTCGCTTCTTGCGAAGTTTTCACGGGACAGAAGGAGTAAATAGTAACTTGAAGGGTGGCAGGGCGAGGTTTGAACGTTCTCACAGGTTCTAGGAAGTTGCTAGTTACCTGATTCAATGTTCATAGGATTCGTTGGGATGAGGAACCGGGAAATGGGGGAACTGTGACCAGAGAAGTAGATTTTAAAACAGATGCTTCTAGTAGCTATTGTTTGTTATAATATGAAGGTATTATTCTTAGGCAAGCCGCATTTCGAAGCTGGCAATTCAAGCTACCCAAGGCACTTTGTTTGGGAATAACACCTGTTAAAAATATCTTAAGAGGGTATACCTAGTAGTATTTAAAGAACATTTGGTAATTTTTTCGTAGACAAATATTTACGTTTATAATAAATTAACAACCGACATGCATGAAGTCTTTTTAAAAATTTGGTTCTGCGGTGAGCACAGATTATCTAAATTCAAAGAACAAAAAAGATTTCGTTAGCATATTAATGTATCCTCTGATTAACGAAGGGAATTTCCAAAATATTAATTTAAAACAAAATGTATACATTAAAATTTTGTTATATTTTTAAAGTTGAAATATCGGCCATTTTGTTTTAAATTAATATTTTGGAAATTCCCTTGGTTAATCAGAGGATACATTAATATACTAACGAAATCCTGTTTGTTTTTTTATTTTAAATAATCTGGTTATTTTTCTACGAAAAAATTACCAAATGTTTTTTAAATGTGGCTCTTTTAAGTGCAAAAGGTTCTGTAAAAATATAGGCGGTCGTTTTTTCAAAAAGAATTCACAAACATTTGCCTCCTTTCGGCCGCCTGACTAAGTATAGGTAACCCCTTAAGTGGTACACTATTGGCAATCCCCTAAAACAAACCATAGATTACAAAGAACACTTTCAGCAATAAACACTAGCAGTCACTGCACGGATGTGACTTTTGTATTTTATTAAAAATTATTATCGTCTTAAATACAGCCAGGGTTGATTGCAATCTCGCGTGCGCACAGCATCAATACCTTAAACATTCTCATGGACCATCAAGTATTCACCGGCTAAAGGTATCCCATCTTCTTCGAAGCAAAATCGCAGAAAGATTCTTCGGTTTCAGTGAAACCAACGACCATGCTCCATTTGAACAGGCTCCGCATGTAGCACGTAACTTTCATCCCGAAGGCATGCAATTTTCCGCAAAAAGATCGCCCTTTCTATTCATCCGCACAGGGGAATACAAGACATAGTGCATCGTAGAAACCATCGAATGACGTACAGCGTCCAGCCGCAAATTAATACTCCCATGCGCGGCCTGAAATTAGTGTACATTTCACTTGGATATCATCATTTCCTATTTAACATTACACTGTAATGGCGCGGTGAAAGTGCACGGTCGTTCGGGTAATAATCGTTGCATATAATGGCACGGCGCGTCTATGCAGCGCCTTCGTTCCATCGTGGAATGTTTGAAATCGAGCGTATCGAATGACGGCCCCGTAAGAGACTTTCCGTAGCCGCTTCGCTGTACTCCTCGAAGAGTGGTCGCGCCTCGTAAACGCCCCCGCAAATTAAAAGGATAGGGGGAGCGCGGCGAGCTGCACAGGCGGATCCATTAAAAGCGGTAACTCAGAGAATGCTGTCTTTTATTCGGGTTAATCGTTGCATAAGTTAAGTCACGCTTCCTTGGCGACTTTCAGTTGCAGTGTAATAAATTCTTCCCGCACGCGGAACAATTGTGGAGTCCTTGTAGATAACACTGTAAGTGCTAAGGTAAAAAAAATTATCAGAAAATGTTGTAATACTGTAGAATGGAATTTGAATTTTGGCATTTACAGTGTTTTCTGCAAGGACCCTTCAATCGTTTCCAATGAAGGGAGAAAGTAAAATGGAACATGGGATAATTCTAGTAGAGATGGACCACGTTTTTAATAAAAACGTCGCAGAGTGAAATATTTTAAACTAGCTTAGAGCACCTGGCGTTGCCGGTGTAAAAGTTTGATTGCCACAGAGTGTCAAAGGGGTGAAATAAGGGGGAAGGGGTGCGATGTCCAGATTTCAGGGTAGTTCATACTTTCCGCAGGGTTAATGACTTTAAATGAAGATCTCGCTTCACGTTGGATATTAGCGAAAACACGAGTGGAATTTAATGTTTACTTCCAGGTACCCATACGAGATATAATAAAACGGCGGAAACGCACACAAGCGACCCATATCGCACACGCAAATTATTTCCCAGCTGTACGTTGTAAACAACCCGTCGGGATCGAAGTTTTTTAATAGCGTTTCCATCGCGATGCGATGCTAATTGCGTCGAGCAGAATCCGGCCGATGTTTTCGCCGAACAATAAGGCGTTTCCAGAGAAAATGCACGCGATATGCATAATTCAGGCGCAAGGATAACTCGCGAGCCGGCTCGACGGATATTTGACGTCCTTCGCGGAAAACCTTGACTGATCTTGCAGCTCGCCTCCAATTAAATATACATTAACCGCGGAGTCCTTCGCGAGTAAGTCATGAATATTAATTAGACCTTGCGAGGCTGATCGGTGACCGATAGCGCCCGGGTCGTTAAGGAAGCAGGTACCACGACGCAATTCCGCCGGGCACGTGAACCGACGAACCATAAAATATGAGCCTCTTGCGATTGGCTTCAATTTCACGTTCACGGTTGTTCCCTTGAAAAACGGCCGCACCGAAATCGCTCTCTCGTGCGCCGCGGACCCGGGTAGCTGACGATTAGAATGAAACTCGATAACCTACACGCGAGCTTCTCGTAAGCGTCAGGAACACTGGATCCGACGAGCAAGTTCGTGAACTTCGCTGGCAATATCTTACTTTGAAAAATGATCGTATCTTTACTCACCGCGGTTTTCGAAGATTGGATGGGCGAACGAACAGCGAAGGCTATTAGAACTTACCTGAAACAAACGAGAATTTTTATCAGCGTCCCTCGAGTCATGAAACTTCGCGATGGATGATAGGACGCTCTTTCGAAGGAGCGATTAAGAGATGACAGCGGATTGCCCGCGGTCAGAGTCACCGATTTGGTTCCAAATTTTTCGAGAGTTATTCGAGAAAACAGACGTCCAACTTTGGACTTTTCCAAGCCCTCGAGAGAGAGAGATATATGCATGGGGGTGACTCTTTATTCAGAGAGGGGCAAAAATTGTATTTAAATTAAAATTTGGAATGACGAGTAAAAGTTAGAAATATTATTCGTGTGTTCGGCTCGGACGCCAGCTAGAAAATTATGCGGCGTCGAATAAAGTTAAAGTTGAGAAATTTATTCGACGCTGAGGTTGAAACGCTCGTGGAATAAAAAAAAATACACTTCACTATGCAACAATTTTATTCCACTGTGTGTGCAAGTTTCTATAAAGAAAAGCGCGTAAAGAAACAAACTGACAGAGTATAAAGTGGACGCTTTCTGTAACAAGTTGTTCCTCGCTGTCACTTGCTTATTTACCTGCAAATTAATTAAGCAATTTTATAATTGACTCGTTCACGTGACAAGCCTGTGACAACGTTTACTTGTTAGTTACACTACGTAGACCTGAAATTGATTGCGATATACTGAGCCATTAGATAGCAACCTGTTCAAATAATTCACTCGACTGAGTTTCATAATTCGCTTATCGCGAAATTTTCATACAGCGTGCTTACCTTGAAACAGGTCAATCTGTTACAGTGAGCACACATCGGACGCAAAAGGAGTTTTATGAAAGTGAAATAACAAGCCTGTCCAACGAGTTCTGGTTAGTCGACATTTCATTAAACCCCTAAAATAAAGGAAATAAAATAATTCTGACTATGAAGCAGAAAAAAGAAAATTGATAATTTTATCCGAACACCTGAAACATACTCGTGCTGAGTAGCGGACTGACGGAAACTTCTCTTCGCACTCGCAAAGCGAATCGTTTCAATAAAAAATCGGCGGGTAATCAGCTTGTTCGCTGGACAAAAGGGCCGCAGTGTCAATTGAGCGAGTTCTGAAGTGCAGTTAGTCGCGTGATAATAGCCGACCCCCTTTTTTTCCACGGGGGTGAAAATGGAGGACACCGAAGGAGAGGCGAGTTTATTGCCGTTAATTGATTCGTCGAATGACCGTGGCGCGGACTAAATTAAAATGCCTGCTGTCTAGGTGTCTGCGGTGTACATGTAATCGACGGCGGAAGAAAATTCCCGACCCGTTCACGGCTTTATCTCGATTGGTATTCGCGGCACTGGCTGCATTATTGCTGCCAGTTATTGCGAGGCACTCATTGTATGTTAAAGGCATGGTTTATAGTCTAGATATAAGGAAGCTAATGTTGCTGGGAGGCCGCATGTGTGATTTGTATAAATCATGAATTATGTGTTTGAATATCAATGAAGAGGTGAATAATAAGCTGCAGAAGTTCCCTTAGATTGGTTCTAATAAAAGGGCGTTTATACTTTCGGTGGTTTTGTAATAATTATGTAGATATATGTATTATTCACGGTGAGATGGGTCATTTCCATTTTTCAATGGCACGCCCTCGGCTTTGCATATCGGGTTAATCATTCTGGGTAGTTCTTCGTCTTCTTAGGACTACCTTCTATGGCAGCTCATCGTTAACACTCTGATGCAGACTTGGGGCAGTACGTCCCCATACAGCACCATAACATTGCAGCAACGTCTCTGCAATGACGCGGTGCAAGATTGCAATGTTGCACCGTAACATTGCAGAGACGTTGCAGGTTCAGTCCTATGTCCGCCTTCGCAATATATTGCAGGTGTGTACTTTTGCAAAGTTGCGGCAACATTACAAATATGTAGTCCTGCAACGTTCCTGCAATACTCCTGCAACGAAGTGTGCTGTATGGGTCGCCAAATGATTTGAGAGTCTTGAAGCAGATGATATCTCTGGTGGCTTTAATTCCGCGTTTGACAGATATTTATGACTAATAAGGTTAAATGGATACATATATAATTTAAACTTGATGACCTTTATGAAATTCATGATACCATTCATCAGCGCCAATTGGAACTTAAACTTCAATATCTTTTCAACAAACCTCCAGCACGCCTTTAATTGTGCATTTATTATTTGTTATACACAAACGGAAACTTGTTATAAAGACTTCTGCGTAATAGTGATCCATCTGCCCCCTTTTCCTTTTCGAGAATTCCATTAAACGTTATGCGAACTAGTTGCCACGAATGTTGAAGAGTCAATTCGCTGCCGCGTGGCGAATTAACAAGCAGGTGACAATCCACAGATTTCTTAAACACGTTATACTGGCAGTTGCGAGGGTACATGCGACTATGTGCAGGCTAGTTACAGGTTATTCGCATTCCTCACAAACGCGTAATTATACGCACGATTACTGGTCCGAGCAGTTAGACCGTGGCTGTGACCGGTAAGTAACATGTGTCGCCGCAAACACATGCCACGTAACATGTAAAGTGACCGATCGTTTCTCAACGTGGCGCTTACGATTGTACGGAATAATTCATGATTCAAATCTGAATTTATCGCAGAGGGGATACTAGCGAGCCACGTTGTGGAAACTATTTTCAGTAACCCGGGAACTAGTGTCAATGATGTTGCATTAGGTATTTGTAGCTCTGTTTTAATCGAAAGTAGGGCTGGGACTATCCGTCGAATTTTTCGGTAATCGAATATTCGAATACTTCAGTTGCTCAATTATTTGGCGAATATAATTCGAATATCCAAGTATTAGAATAGTATTCGAATATTTAAGTATTCGAATACTGATGTATTATATATCTATAGTATTCGAATATTGCCTCAATACTGATGTATTCGAATAGTATGGTGTGAATTATGGTGCATTAGGTTTTTGTAGCTCTGTTGTAATCGAAAGTAGGGCTGGGACTATTTGCCGAATTTTTCGGTAATCGAATATTCGAATACTTCAGTTGCTCAATTATTTGGCGAATATAATTCGAATATCCAAGTATTCGAATATAATTCGAATATCCAAGTATTCGAATAGTATTAGAATATTTAAGTATTCGAATAGTATTAGAATATTTAAGTATTCGAATAGTATTAGAATATTTAAGTATTCGAATAGTATTAGAATATTTAAGTATTCGAATAGTATTAGAATATTTAAGTATTCGAATAGTATTCGAATTCGAATCGTATTCGAATATTTAAGTATTCGAATACTGATGTGTTCGAATAGTACTGTGTGAATTATAAATCAAGTTTTTTAGGTTCATTTGTCAGGGTGCAATCTTGTAAGCTAATTTCGACCCACTTCACACCATATTATTCGAATACATCAGTATTCGAATAATCTCAAAGCTACAGCGTAGCTTTCCACACAGAGAATCGACACGTAGCGCACTAATAATTTCAAGCACAGCTCGGCCTACAGATTTCGATACCCCCGAAAGCTTCGGGGCTTCTTCGCCACGTCCGATCGGCTTCCAATATTCGCCGTGCGTCAGAACGCCCGTGTTTCATCGTTTACCGCAATTAGATCCAACTATAAATTACGGGCACGATGAAAATCGCGTCTGACGTCTGGCGGGCGCAGCTGGCCGCGCCCGTAGGTGCGAATTATTCGGCGAAATTAGGAACGCCGGTGCGGTCAGCCGGCCGTTTCTGGGCGCAACGATACCGAACGCACGAGATCTGCGTGCTGGTAATCCGGCCGCAACGAGAACAGTGGCCGAGCAGTCGTCGTTCTCTCGCATTCCTGTCGAATGCGTAATTGTTTGCGGAGCGATGCTACGGCCGCAAAACAATGCCGGCCGTGAGTCGTGAGTAGCCCGATTCAGGAACCGGAACTGAGCTGCGATGCTCGCTGTCCGTAATCGCAACAAAATCCTTCGCTGGGCATTGTTCGAGCAGCGCCGCCGGCCGAAAACGCGTCGACGAACGGAGGAAGCGGCAACACCAATGCAATCGTGTCCAGGATGGAAGTATGCAACGAGCAATTCTATCGGGCCTGCAGGGAGAGGTGCTACACCGACGGTCGCTGATTTTGAACGAGACTTTTTCGTTCCGGATACCAATTTGCCTCAACTGTTGCGCGCAGTTAATGCGCGGACATGCGTAATAATAAATTAAACGCGTAGGGAGCGCTGCTAAAAAAATTTCCAGAGCCTAGAGTCGAAAGTTTCTAGCTCTACATCCCCGATAGTATGCGCTCATCCGTAGATATGAGATCGTGGAAATTGCAACTGTAGTTCGTATAGTAATGCCAAGCATGTGTACGTAGTTTTTATAATTTTTTCTTACTTCCACAAGTATGGAGCGGAAGTACCAATTGAGCTAACAAGGGAACACCGCGCTCTATGGACTTATAGAGTGCCTCACGACAAGAACAACGGTATGCTTCATTCGTGAAAACTAACCTCAAAATAAAATAAGTGCTTCTACTTTTCCCGTTGCCGCAACGTTGCTATGCAAGATTGCCATATTGCACGCATCGTTGCCGCAACGTTGCAGCTATATGCCTATGTCCGCCCCGTGCAATATTGCACGGCAACATTGCCGCAGCGTTACAGCAATATTGCGCTGCAACCATGCAACATCGCAAGGTTGCTGCAACGTTCCGGCATCGTTCCTGCAACGAACTGCGCTGTATGGGTTCGAAGAAGTATATCCAGTTTGTTAACTTCATACAGTAGAATAGCTTGAGTGCAATGAGAACTACCAGATAGCGTAGAAATGTAGTTTTCATGAATTCTGTTGTTAATTTTTTCAATAATATCGCCACTCGCACCATTAACCAACACTACTCTTCATAATGAATATTTGCTGCCCTCTTTAATGATCTACGTACTTCATGTTCTTCCACGTCCTTCGCTAATCATATTCGATCCATCATAAAGTTTACCGAGAATTTCCACGACCAATTAAGGTTCTTTGCGTGCGGAAATCTTATCACGGTTAGAAACTTTACACCCGGCGGGATTAGCGATTATCTTGGCTATTTTAAATCAACACCGGACTTTTTACGCGCGAGGACAATTGGAAGGTAACAATGTGACATATGGTTTCAGTATGAGTCACTTGATATCACTATCTATATACAACGTAATCTCGTCACGTGCGCAAACGATATGTGGGTGTAACCCTTGCGCTCCGAGAACCCATGGTATCTACCTATGGTACCCATAATGTGCCTTCGCAGAATATCAACAGCTGAGAAAAGTGCTTTATGAATATGTATCTTTCGAGCAGAGTGCAATTAAAGCTGCGTGACATCTAATTCATAACCTGATTCAACTTTTGTTAAGTATTTATTTTCTTTCGAAAACAGTATTTGAAGTTATTTTCCATTCCATTCATTATTTGACGCAACTGATCTCCCATTACTTCTTCATACTAGGGCTGGGACTATTCGAATAATTTAATATTCGAATATTTTATAAGTATTCGAATGCTATGAATAAACTTCGAATATTTGAGTATTCGATTGTTATTATTCGAGTACTGATGTATTCGAATACTGATGTATTCGAGTACTGATATATTCGAATACTGATGTATTCGAGTACTGATGTATTCGAATATAGATGCATTCGAATAGTATGGTGTGAAGTGGGTGAAAATTAGCTTACAAGATTTCACCCTGACAAATGAACCTAAAGAACTTGATTTATAATTCACACCATACTATTCGAATACATCAGTATTCGAATACTTAAATATTCGAATGGTATTCGAATACTTAAATATTCGAATGGTATTCGAATACTTAAATATTCGAATGGTATTCGAATACTTAAATATTCGAATGGTATTCGAATACTTAAATATTCGAATAGTATTCGAACACTTGGATATTCGAATTATATTCGCCAAATAATTGAGCATCTGAAATATACGAATATTCGAATACCGAAAAATTCGACAAATTGTCCCAGCCCTACTTCACACATCCTCACTTCCGACATACCAGTCCACGCAGAATTCACTTGAAGGTACCAGCTGGAATCAACAAACATTTTTCAGCGCAGGAGAAATTTATATAAAGACTGCTTAAATATAAATTCATATTACGATGATAGCCGTGACGTCGTAGCTGCGGTTTAAGAAGCACTCGTACCACCTGCTCTTAAGCGGCTTACTTAGCCAAAGCGTAGCTGCTAATTAAGCGGTTTAACAAAGCCACTATAACTACAAAGAATACTTTGCATGATATTGATGACCGTGGCATCTGGTGTTCTTTTTATAAAAAAAATCAGAAGCAAACATTGAACTCGTATCGTGGCGGAATTGCTTATCGCGACTTATCTGCACTGGGCCGTGCATCCATCTCGTTATTCTCACTCGTAACGATCCGCGAATGCAAATAAATCCACCGACTGTATTACAAATAAAGCAAACTGTGTATTGCGGCGAGCATTTCGCGGAATTGTGTCAACGGGAATTGTCCGCGTGCGAAACGATGAAATTAATTATATGCCGACGCGATGATTAAACTAAATTTGCAACAAACTGGCATCGATCAGAACGTTTGCGTATGCATCGGGAACAACAGAGCTGTGTTTGTTTTACGACATCTAAAAACCGCTCGGCAGAATATACACACCCCTCGCGTTTGTCGTCAAAAGGACAGGATCGATAGATTAATTTTCGTTGTTATATAGGGTGTCATCGAACTGCTGGTGTAGCGCGAAAGGGGGTTATTCTGGATAAAGAAATAAGTAGAAAATATACAGTAATATCTTCTCATACGAAACTTCGTTTTCGAGAAAATCGATTTTGTAAAATCGTTTGGTACACGTCCATCTGAATAGAAATTGGGAGACTGCAATAATAAATTCCTTATGTAAAAATACGTCAAAATAGTATAATAACTTTTTCTTTGAACGAGGATTCGTTTTCCAGGAAATCACGTTCGAAAATCCATAGAGAATTGGTTGGGCATGATTGGCAAGAGAATTGGTTTCAATTTTCTCGAAAACAATACCGCGGTCGACAAAAGCTATTCTACAATTTCGACTCATTTTCCACAATTAACTACTATTACATTCGCAGTTGCACCGCATTTGTTCTTGCATTCTGCCAACTCTTACAATTAGTCAGATTTTTCTTGAAAAGGAAGCCCCCAAATAAAAAAATATTCACTTTATATGTGTATATGTAGAAGTGATGCTTTGAAAAAGTACTGAAAAGGGGACTAATTACGCTTGTGGAGACATGTTTAACCTGTTTTATCTTCTAGACTAATGTTTTAGATAAATTAAACGTCAACTTAGTAAAAATTGTCAAAGTAGTCAGACTCCTAGTTATCATTTGGTAATCGTTCAGTAGATACGCTAGAAGCAATCAGGTTTTCAGTTCAATTAATCTTAGGAGCTTTTGGCTCATTAGCTTCAAGGAAGCAATGAAGCATAGCTAACTACAGTTCTATTAAGTAATGTAGCTGGTTAATATTTTACGAATTCTGATTTCAATCAGTATATTAAGGAATTTCTACACTTTGTATCTCACTTTATTATTTACTAAAAGCCACTGAATTTCATAGATATTTTAGGTACTATGTACCAAAGATGGGCAAAATATTTATTTGAATAATGAGTAAAAGTAAAAAAGTTATTCCTCATGTGTCGACTACAAAAATTAATTTAATTCCTCAAACAATCAAAAGTTAAAGTAACTTTTATTTGATCCGTTATTTAAATAATTTTTTATTTAGTTACTCCAATATTTAAGTCTGTGTGCATCAATGATCGTGGCCCCAATATTAATTCTATCAGTCAAAAGTTCAGCGATTTTTCAGCGATATTTAATGAATCGTAACAGATACATATATTCAGTGTCCTTCAGTAATGACTTTATAAGGACAGGTGGTTAGTGTGTATACAAGGGACAATTAAATGGCGATAATCGTTTACAAGAGGAATGTCCGTGCTTTATCTTCAAAAGGAAAGTTTCATAGAAGGGAATGTCAACATTGCAGAATAATATCGGAGAGGAACAAGAAGAATGAAACTTTCAGTTCAAGACGGCAGTGAAGCTTGCCTACACAAGAGTGAGCCACTTTTCCAGACTTAATAATTAATATTAAAAGGTGCTTCCTCAGCAACGCGACAGTCTCCCTCTGTGACAATGGACTAACAAAGAGTCATTATTAAGTTAAGAGCGAACATCTTTGACAATAGTGTCTCATGTGTCAAAGCAAATGTCTGCAGGACACCAATGCTGTATTCGCATGAACCGTATCGTTAAATCATATTTGTGAATACAAAAATACTACATTGTTCATACTTCGTACGATAATTAGCTGTAGTGGAAGATCAATGTATGGTTTTAATTACTAAAAGAAACATTAAAGTGGTTTAAGGAGGGACCCCAAATCCTCAAACTAGTTATTTTCCTTCAAACTGCCGTCATTTTGTTAGTTTTGCAGTTTTCTCTGCGGATTGAGGTTCATTACCTGCGCAATTGCTTAAAGAACAAAAGTCTGTTTGGTTTTTTGTTTCAGATTAATAGTACAGCCGCTATGCTGCACACCGCACAGAAACTTAGCACCTGAGAATTCTCTAAATAATTCTTCGAATTAATATTTTTTTTCCAACTAATGGTTTTTCATTTTGTTCATAACCCCGAAAAAGAACACTCACAAATATTTACATGAATTTCCTCCTCAGATATTCTCGCTCCTCGGAAAAAGAATTACACAAAAAGTATACAGCTTCCAAAATATAACTAAAATCGCAGAAGAAGAAACGGAGGCAAGCGTATCATAAACTGAAGAAAGGGAGCATTTCGATGCAATACACGTGTCGGTTCAGTCGCCAAAGTAGCGAAGTATCCCCGCAGAGAGGAATATCTGTGAATTCTATGATCAAAACAACCGCATCCGGCGGTCTCATTAGCGCGCAACTTCAAGTAAAGTGGCTGTCCAAATATCAATGGCAACTACACTTATTAGCCGAAACTCTGCGAGACATTCACGCAGTCAATTCACAAGCATGATTCATCGCCAACCAAAAACAACCCACCAGCGAAAGTACCAACGTTTCGTATCGTCAACACCGAGGCTTCATAGGCCACTGTCCACCTCGAAATGGCCCCAGCTTCGAGGTGCTCCTCCCGAGAGCATCGCGGACCGACTTGTCCTTGACTTGGCCATGAAATCGAGTGGAATCCAGGGAAACGTTCGCTCGTCGGGGCATCGAAAATACGAATGCGGTGAGCGCTTACGGGATAGCCAGTGGTGCATCAGGAACACATACGCGGTGGACGTGGCCGCGGTTGCTGAGGGATGGTGATCGATACAGTTCGGTAAAATCGTGATGCCAAGGAATTCCAGGCTGTCGTCAAAGGTTTATGGCCGGTTTATGGAGTCAAGGCGCAACGAAAAAGGCAACGGGAACGGGGGGAGAGAGAGGGCGACCGGCGAGGGGCAGAGGAAAGAAGCAGAAAAGGAGACGTCGGTACCGGAGAAGAGAACGAACTCGACCGAGTGTATGGATGCTTAAGAGGCAGATATTACGATGTGCAGGCGCGTGCACGATGTTCCTTTTTACGGGCGCACCCACACGGGCTCTATCCTCTCCTTCTCACCCAGTACATCCTCCCGCTCCGGCCCGGCGAGCAGTCTCCGCCGCGAACGGTGCATCGTCCAGGTTACTTGGACATTACGCGCAGTTGCTTCTATAAAACCACATTTTTACAGCGGCGCACTTCATTCGTTACGGCCGGCCGGTTTGCCACCCACATTTTATGGCTCGTTGTTCATAAGGAGGAGCATGTCGCGGCGTTTTTTGGCAGCGCATACGCCGGGTTAGGTCCGGGACCCTGTCCCTGCTGCGTCCAACAGAATTTTGATGGCTCGGTGCTAGCATGGGTAGATTGTGCGTCAAGAACCGATCTGGCTCTTCCGCAGCTATGAGCGAAAATGACTTTTGCTGGGTCACAGTTTTTCGGCGGAAGCTGTAGCGAAATTAATTATTTACGCTTTCATCCCGTCCTTTCTATAAGCGCGAAAAATAGTTTTCTCGAGTCCTTGTCCCTCTTGACAAGGGGGTGTTATGTAGCACGCAGCTTCAAGCTTAGGAACGATAGACAAGTACAAATTTTCTCTTTATTTTTGCCAACAGCAATAGCGCGTAGGAAACTTCCTCATTTTTTCCATTATGTTTTTCTTTAAAAAAACTTTCTTAATAAAAAATTCTACAAGAACGTCAGCTTTTAGGTCCCTCTAGGTGCACGTCCCCCCTGAAGTACGAAAGAGACGTTGCAAGGTATTTCCTTGGATGACCAGGTGCAGCCAATTCCTTCGATCAAGGCACTTACAACACAACCCATATAACTCAGCCTTAGAACCGCGCTTCCCACTCAACGATAAATCCCGTAGTTTAAAGCTTATCAGGCAACGCGGTCACATTCGACGATCCTAAAATACAAGCATCCCTACAAATGTTCCGCGGGCATCGAATGCGTTCGACGCCCATGATCTCGCCAAAAGAATGATTCCCGCACGTGACTTCGATAAATCGGACCGCCCGGGTCACGTACCACTAGTACACTTTCTTGCCGGGCGAGTTTATACGCGCGTGCACGGACCAACAGAGCGCAAATTCTTCGAATCCTCTCGGAGTCGCGTTTCATTCTTGACGGGATATTTCCGAGCTATCGCGCGATAAGCTGAAAGTGGCTCACAGCGATTATTATGTTACTAAATAAGCGGCACGTGCCTTAAGATCTATAATCGCTTAATATTTCGTATTTAACACTGTGCGTACATTAATGCAAACATTTATGTCGTTATAAGCGATGCTATTTCGTAGAATCTACAGTATGTAGGTACGTATTTGTGTTATGGAATTGTTAGAGGTTAGGAAAGCAATTAAACAGTTTGTGGTTTGATATTTGAGTTTAATACCCGACGCAGAAACGACGCATAACACTCGCTGCTGTTTAGATTACGGGTCCCACCTTTTTG
The DNA here is from genome assembly GCA_910592295.1 of Andrena haemorrhoa. NCBI lineage: Eukaryota > Metazoa > Arthropoda > Insecta > Hymenoptera > Andrenidae > Andrena > Andrena haemorrhoa. The sequence goes on from OU342946.1 coordinate 2,685,565, forward strand.
GAGAGGAAATATTGTATTTGGGGGGAATTTTGAGGAAATATAGTATTTTCAAAGAAATTAAGGAAAATAAGCGTAGAAAGTGTTGGATTCTTATCTATTTTCGTTTGGCAGACGTGATTTTTCCTTCCCGTGGTCCGATTATGCATATCCAGCTTACCGAGGGGGGTACATCGATGCAGCATTCGTGTGCAGCGGCGGAAAATCCAACGGTTTGCCTTGCGGAGACAGAGACAGCAAGGCGAGAAGGGTCCATGCGAGCAAGGAGGGTGAGATCGGGGTGGTTTGATATTAAATCCCGGTGACTGGCGCGGCCTAGACGAGACGAGAGGCGACGAGAAGCCTCGCAACACCAGATGGTACTGACGTGCTGAGTGACGTCAAATTAAAACACATAGCAGTGACGCGACGATTCGACATCCCATACAACTCAGCAGCCGCTGCTGCTTCGGATCCCGTCGCATTCGATCCTTCTTTCGCCGAGTTTCTGCTTGTACAGACGCTGCCCCTATCTTTAACTACTGCTCGTCTTTTTTTGGCGATTCTCAGGCTGCAGAGGGTGAGTCATAAGTTATTGGCCAGTTTGCCAGCGTCCTCTTTTTCGGTCTCAGCTCTAAAGTCGAAGGACTAGGGTCCTTAGGAGTGGTACAGGCGAGGTATTACAGAATTAGCAGAAGGGTAGCTTACCAACGTAGAACACAATGGGGTTTATTTTGAAGAGTGGAGTCTTGAGCAAAATTAATTTAATTACTATTTTGGGGAATATGAAGAATAGGGTACTAATGTTGGCACTCCAAAGTAAAAAGTTAAATATTAAAAAGTACAAGCTTAGAAAGTACTTTTTTCCAATTTCTTATTTTTCTTTCAAATTAATGTATGTTCGTGTTCGTATATCAACTTATTATGTAGGTTCAAATTCATTGTGTAGACTGTAGTGTATTTAAATGTATAGTGTTAAATTGTCGACATATTTCTCCAATGAGAATCCTCACAAATCTAAAAAATCCATTTTTGGATGGCAATGGGTGGCAATTAATATTAGTTTAAATTTTCTGTAGTTTTTGCTTTTTAAGCCTAAAATGGAACTAGGGCTTGGTAGTTTTAATAATTGTAAAATATAAGAGTTGTTTAATGGGTTGGTAATTTTTGCAAAATAAAGATCATAAATTTATGGGCTCCGTGTTTAACTACTATTTTGTCACAATCGTGCAAAAATTAGACCGAATTATGGGCTGTGTATTTAGTAGACTTAATATCTGGAAAAATAGTCCCTTTTTTGGTGGGAGAATGGAACTTTCCGTAGAAAGATATTTACGAGCAGTAATATACTTCTTTTAAAGTCTGCTAATCCTAGGACAACCTCCAGCGGTAGTGAACGCACAGAGTGCTACAGAAACGCACTGATAACGACGTGACCGTCTAATTCACCACTGCCACGCGGCCATTGTCCATGAAATACACGGCAATCCCTTACAAATATCGACCGCGGTGTAACACAGTACGAATTTATCTCGAGCGTGATAAAACCGAAACGCGACACAGAATCGTACCGATTAATCGACATGCTTGCACTCCAGACCACGTAGCAAAATTCTTTAAACTACATAATGAAACTGTATCCCTTTTCCTTTGTCATGCTGAATGTGTCTGGAAATTTGCATCTGACTTTCGAAACGTGTGATTCATTAAAAAGGTGAATTGATAAAATGCACCCGAATCTCTGAAATTTTCAAAATTACTTTTCTTAAAAACTGACTTTCTGGAAAAAAATTTATCCTTCCCTATTTACTTCCTTTTTTTCCTAACGCAGACCTGTCTGTATAGAATACCGTACAAATTCAAAATAGCTGATTTCAAAAATCCAATACCAAAACTGAGACGTTGGCGTACGATTGAGTTCTAGAGACAGAAGCACAAACAAATGATTCTTAGGAAGATATTTAATGGCGACCAGGAGCACGCAGTTCAACCGTAGGACGCAACAATTAAATACGCGCAATCAGATCGCGGTGATTAATCGCATCGTATTTACGGTACTCCATTCTGGTTATTTCGTTAATATTTCTCGCAGAGCTCCTGTTGTGTAGTCGACAGAGCCTCTGCAAGGGTGTACCTGAAAACGGTCACATATTTTCAAGTGTGTACCCATGGAATTCCATGCTTGCATTTATTCTATTAATATTTTGGAATAAATCTGTTGGTTGGCTGCGTTTAATCGTTGTAGCGATCCGCGCCACGCGTTTTTCAATCAACCACATTCAAGTGCTTCAAAATCCAGCGATATTAAATCGTAAAATGTTCCCCACACGGATCAGTTTCCTCGTTATTTATAAAGTAGCGGGAAAAACATTTTCACGGCTGTGACGACATACATTTCCAAACATTTGATTAAAACGAGGGCCAGGGGATTATAAAATATGGACTAATCACATTTTCATTTTGCGTTAAAAATGTAAGCAATGTATACTGTGATGGTGCGGATATTTATGGGAAGCAGTTAACCAAATGAGAAAAAGTGGAATTGTAAAAGCATTCGATTTGAATTGCGATGACTGAAAATGCACATTTTATTTATTTTTCTTATCAACGAAAGTAAGATTTTTTTTAAAAGCGAACTGCTGAAATTTTAAATGACTTCCAATGTTTAAATTATTCGTAATTAAAGCAGATTTTTGCGGATATTATACACTTTAATAAATTAGGAGGAAAGCAATTTTTACAATTTTACAATTATTTCCAACTATCTCCTAAAATTTCGTCAGACTTTAAAAAAATAAAAATATCAAAACAATTTCATGTATGCACATATGAATAAGCGAAGTCAAAATTTAAATGCCCCACACTTTCGTTCACATATATATATCAATGCTATGGAAACAAAAGTGGAGAAAGTAACTTTTTTAATTTCTATTACCAATTAAACTTTTTATATCAATATGTGCGTCGTGATACTTCGCATCAAGATCGCAATACATTTATTTAGCAGACTTTTTCCATCTCCAGTGCTTTCTGAGAGAGTATCAGAGGGGTGGAATTTCTAAGGGTAGCTTTATCTGTGAATCTAGAGCATCTACTACTAAAAATAAATACAAATACACACCCTTATATGTGCACATGAATATTACTATAAATTACACCCTTTAACTCTCCCCGAAAATGCACAGATTCGCAGAAAATCGACACCAGTCTGTCCGCGCACGTGGAATTTAAAATTTCATCCAGCTCAATCAGAATAATCGTAGCGGCGAGGTAGGGATTCGAACGGACTCGATCTGATTCGTTTCGCCAGCGATCAGTAAACGTCACGGATATAACTCGGCACGTGCAGCAAATGGACGCCAGAATTCGTTATTATTCGCCCGTGTGCGAGAAAGAGGAGGCTAACAAAGATACCCTGAAATAACGACCACGCAGCACAATGCTCGGAGTCTTGGTTGCCCCTGATCCGGCCGGTTAGAATGACTCAGAAAATCCCTGATCACGCTTCATCCGATTATTTATCGTTGTCAAAAAGCTTCGACAAAGGTAGCCTCCGACCCCACAGAAACTTCTCGGCCCGGCGAGCGCGAAAACGTTAATCTTATTAAGCGCGGCCCGCTCCATTCAAAAGTGGTCGCTTGTGTTTTGACACTTTAAGAGAGGCTTGACGTTAGAATAATTCCCGACGATTGAATCGTCCTTCGGGAGGAGGGGGATTAGCATGAGCAAGTATCCGCACCGCGGGCGCGTAGCTGTTTACTTTCAGGGAAACAATAAGGACTTACGTGGGCGTTCTTCTGTTGCGGGGTAATTAACTCGCTTAGTTGAAGGGTGAGGCTTAAAAATTGAAAATGATGACGTTTTTTGGCTCGCACGGCACGTGTTCGTCGGTTGATTAATGGAGGGGTAGTTTCTGACGTCATCGAGAATTGAGGAGTGTAGAAATTTCAATACGTTGCAGATCAGGTGCGGTTGAAATATTTAGGGGATTATGTTATTAGATGTGTTATTAGGAAGAGTGAATATTCTTTTTTATGGAAGATAAGGTAAGTAAAATTGTTGAAATTGAAAGTAGAGAGTGTTTTAATTGTGCGAGGTGGGAAATGTTGGTTTATAGAGACTCAGGGCCGGCGCGAGGGTGGTTGGCGCCCTTATGCAAGACAATTTTCGGCGCCCCCAGATTTTTGCACCTGTTTTCTATTTAATATGCTTTGCCCTTATGAGGTGCAATTCAATAAAATTACATTTGCATTTTGTTTACATTTTTTACTGACAAGTAAACATTCATAGTAAACAGAGTTTCCCGATTTGGAATATATTTTTTGAAAGTACTCATAGTAACTAAGAAATGCAGAAAAATATAAATGGATTACAGAAAATAGGGGAAAATAAAATATGTAGCTCTAATTGTTCCTTAATAAACAGTTGTCTATTCTCATCTAATATTGGAAATATTTATTGCTTATTATCACTAAATACCTCCCTTATTATTAGTAAATTGGAAAATATTGCAGAAATGTGTGGTCCACTGGCCAAGATAAATTGCGTACGAATTATTTTATCAATCATATTGCTATGAAAATTCTGCGCACCACGTAAATGTGAAAGTGGCGCAATAAATATTTCCAGTCTCGTGCGTCCCTGCCTGGTATCTAATTTTGCCATTGGAGAACACGCCGGTGGATGAGGAGGGTTAGAAATCAAGCCGCGTCAGCTGATAATTTGAGGAATTGCCGACAGAGGAGGCGGGAAGATGGCAGCGATCGCTTAAAACGCGACTGGTGTTTGCAGTTAAACGAGAGCTTAATTAGTTTTCGCCGGCAGCTGTGGCAGCAGCCGCCGCCGCCCAAGCTTAAAAAACGCCGCGGCGATACGGATCCGCGGTTATTACACTTCGCCACGTCGAAATGAAATTTTAATTAGAATCCGTATAAATTCGTGGGCCCGTTGTCTGCGCGTAATTAGTGTCGAACGTTCGACTGCCCGCGCACATGCGTACGAATATCCGACATTTCAGCGCGGCCGATCCGCGCGCTTTTCCGCGTTCACGCGATTGTCGAAAAAAATATGACAGAGAAAGGGAGTCGAGTGCTATCGTCGGAGCGAAGACCGCAAGCGTTGAAAAATTTTTAATGCCACGAGGGGGGAAAATACTATTCGACGATAAAATGATTTCGTTCGATAGCACGGCTTCAACAACCAGACTCGACGCCGCATAGCTAAGCGTTCTTGCATGGAAACGTTGATACCATCAAAGTGTTGCAATTTTTGGTAGGAGGCGACGTGTTTCCTACTTTCCTACTGATTATAACGCAATTTTTGTTTGCTGCCCAAATTCACTCTAAGGCGGTGTAATTAATTGACCCCTGAAAATCCGGTTATTTTCAGATTTTGTGTTACAACTCATGAGCTGTAAAATAATTTTTTATCAAATGATAGATCTAATTAAAAGAAGTAACTTTTATCTTGAAACTTTTTTTCTCTTTCTTACAGTTCGCGAGTTATAACACAAAATATCCGAATTTTCAAGGGTTAATTTCACCCCCTTCGAGTGAATTTGGGCAGCAAATAAAAATTGCGCTGTAATCAGGAGGAAATCCCCTATATATTCACAAAGTTTCAGAATTTTTTGAATTTTTGGGTTCGGGATCTTCCCTTGTAAGAAATGTTCTTTTTTAAATAATAACATCGCAAAGATCCTCTTTCAGGAAATTGTGTATTCGTAGGTTTTGGTGTCATACATTCTAGGATATGAGAGGTTACATTTGCTACAGACCCATTCGTCGCTGGTGTACGATAGCTGATTGATGTAATTGTATCCTTGCGTGAGCGTTGATAAATCTGTGTGAATAAATGACTGTTTGATTAATGAATGCAGAAGTGTAGGTGTTTTAGCACAGAGCATTGACACTGATTCTTGCCTCTATCGAGTATAACTGCGATGCTGCTACTGCGTTCATTCACACAGTTTGTGTTGGTGCATATAGAGTAGGTCTCATTCATTATTGAATAATTATTATTATTGTACAATTAAAGCGACAGTCTAATTACAAATCAGAGCATAGATTTTTATCTTGTGGTATATGGAATATTTTCTTTTATAATATACAGGATGTTTCCGAAATCGAGGTGCGACCAGAAAAGGAAATTTTTACATATAAGACTCCATTTTCGAGAAAATCGAATTTGAAAACTACTACGGATCAGTAAATATGCTACAACTGTAAATAAAGTGAATGCTCGTTTAAAAATAGTTCGAAATTATGGAACAGTTTCTTTTCATTGGGATTTGCTTTCGAGAAAATCAATTTTCAAAATCCATTAAGTGTGCACTGGATTATGAATTGGTTCCATTTTCAAATCGATTTTCTCAAAGCCATGTGCGAAAAAAGATATTCTACAATTTCGACTCCTTTCTAAACAACGACCCATTCAAAATTAATTTTCTCAAAAACAGATTTATATGAAAAAATTTAATTCTATATTTTCAAATCAAATATTTTCAAACGCTTCATAGGGAGACATCTCAATACAATTTTATTAGAGGTTAGGGGGTTAGAAGTTTCCTTTAATTGTACATTTTCTGATGAAGCATGGCAACTCGTGCAATATTAGACAGACTTACCAGTAATTTGTAGAATGTACACCTCGATTGTACGTAAAGCAATCAACCACAAGTGATATAACTTTATTATTGAATTCAATACGCGGAGGGCATAGGCAAACAGCTCGTTTCACCCTGAAATGGGATATGCTCAGGGTCTATACATCAAATCACAATCAATATTGTAAAGCTGTGTTACTCAGAGTTGCTTCTCGGAGGAAAGCAGCTTTCTCCACTTTGTCTCTGTTACCATAGTACACGAACGCTGATCGATGCTATCTTATTCACGTGAATCTCTGATACAAACGCAATTCCATGCTTAGAGGGAAACAGAATTGTACAGGGCATTCCATCCACGGACAGCGTTGCAGTATAAATTGTGGCTCAGTACAAGCATAAAAGCTTATTTGAGAACTCCTTGTAGAAAACACTGTAAGTGCCAAAAATTGCCACTTCTATTCCTTCTTACATTATTAATTCTTCTGCCTTACAGATATAATATATTCTGTGGAATAATTTCACGGTACTCTGTCACTTCATACAACTCGCATGCTACAACTTTTAAAACCCAAAAATTTGCTGGCAGCATTCAAAAATTTAAATTTCGACCTAAACACAGCAGTTACATATCAAAATTAGCTCCTCCTCGACGCGCAATATAATAACACACACGCACGTAACGTATGTGTAATAATGACACACACTCGTCAACCTAACCGCAGATTAATCACTCGTCATTAAACGCAACGACAGCGAGTCCTAAGCCGGAGATAGAGAAAGCTCGTCAGGAAGTCGAGGCGCGAGAGTCCGCGATCCTTTCATAACTCGCACAATGCCCGGGGCTGCAAAACCAGCGTACAGCGGGCTTGAAATAATTTCATTTCAACTTTTTCCCACAGAGATCCACCAGCTGACGGTTTATAACTCCATGACTTGACATCGTCCAGCTCGCCCCGCTATTCGCACGCGGCGGAGCGATACATCTGTACAGTTTGCTATTACAGTCTTTAACTAACGCGAAACGATCGCGAGAAAACTATTGCACTTCATCCTCGCCGGCAACGAATAGTTAATCCCGAGGCGCATAAGCTGGGCGGGAATTTACATCTGATCGGGATGAACGTTCCGTTGGAAAATTTCTAGCGGGAGCGTTAAGGTACAACATAATCGCTTCATATTCGCCGGAATACAAAACTAATGGAATCACCAATTACGGCGTCCGCGCTGCGGACCTCCGAGCGTCGATCGATAGCCGGGCAGGTTCGAAAGCGAGCTACCAATTGGCCACGTAAATCTCGCAGTTCCTCAAGGTCCCGCGTCGAAAGTGGGATCGATGTGCTTAGACAAGTTGGACGGCAAGCAAATAAATTTCTGGTAAGTTGCCAGGCGGTGCGTTGGCCCTCGAGCACCGGAGGAAACGTCGCCACCAGAAACCGGTACACGATTCGGGTATGCAAAGCGAGCAGATGTGGGACTCGAGTTACTGTTATTGTTATTGCTATTAGGGCATCAATGTAACCGCGAGTCCTTTAACTTCGCGAGGCCTCCCTGGTTGGAGACTTCGCGGACGCTGTAACGTGTGTGATCAACGTGAATTTGCAGACGTGACAGCGGGAGTTGGAATAGGTTATTAGATTGGTGGGACGCGAGTTAAATGTTTGGTGTGTTTGGAGAATATTGAAGCATGCCAATTAATGAGCACTGCGAGGCAGAATTTACATTTTGTTATACGCTTATATTATTGTTGATGTTAATGCTCGTTATTTAGATTTCGATTTGCTGGTTTGGAAGGAGAGAAGAGTGGATACTCTCAGAAACTTCCCACACAGCACCATAATATTGCAGCAACGTCTCTGCAATGACGCGGTGCAAGATTGCAATGTTGCACCAAAACATTGCAGAGACGTTGCAGGTTCAATCCTATGCCCGCCTTCGCAATATTGCAGTTATGTATTTTTGCAAAGTTGCGGCAACATTGCAAACATGTAGTCCTGCAACGTTCCGGCAATGATTCTGCAACGAAACGGCAAAATCGTTGCCACTGGAAGATTGCACGTCGATGTGCGCGCAATATTGCAGAAATATTGTAGGATCGTTGCCACTGGAACATCGCAGTGGCAACGTGTGCGCAATGTTACAGAATGTTGTTGGAGCGTTGCTACTGCAACAATGCGCGTCAGTGTGTGCGCAATATTGCAGAAATATTGTAGGATCGTTGCCACTGGAACATTGCAGTGGCAACGTGTGCGCAATATTCCGGCAATATTGCGAGAACGTTGCCACTCAATTATTTCACGGCAATATTGTAGCATTGTTCCTGCAATATTGCAACGCAACCTGCAGTAACGCAATATTGCAGCAACGTTCCTGCAATACTCCTGCAACGAAGTGTGCTGTATGGGTAGGAGCACGATTGAAAATAAATACAAGCCTCTTCCTTTAAGAATCCCCATTGACAGAATTTCCCTAAATCCCCGCAAGAAGCTTGCAAAAACTAAAGCCACGTAGCTGTAAATATCAGTCAAACATAAATACAAATCAACGCCGAGCCCGTGCAATTAGAGAAACCGACATTCCCGCGGGACTGTTAACAGAACGTTAAAATATCGCCGGAGAGCTAATCCCCGTGAAAGGAGACAAGCGGCGCGGGAAATCCAGGATATGGGCATAAATCTTGAATTTCCCCGGCCAACCCTTTTTGCGAGCTCGCCCATGATTCTCAACCACGGCGCATGCCACGCGAAGTAAAAGAAATAATTCTCTCAAGGGCGAGAAAAACACGACGTTCACACTGGGATATGTAAAACGTACGAGCGTGCACGGGGCGGCGGTGAAATCGATAGTATCGAGTAAGGCGAGCGCGTTGGCTGAGAGTCACCGGTGATATTTTTGCAACGTCGCCGTCCCCTCTCATCTTTCACTCGCGGCTGCTTTCCGCGTGACTTCGCGCTTCCTCCCCCAAAGAAACTTTAATCTATCAGATTAAAGGTTCTTTGTGCCAGCGGCAGATAAATGTTTTTCGTGTGTACACGCCGCGAGATTTACGCAACGCGAGCACATACCGCGATATTTATGCAATTGTTTGCGACCACTTCACCGTATATTTTGGGAGTGAGTTTAAGACGGGGGAGCTGGCTCCTCTGAACTCCTTTCCTTTGTCAGCGTTGTAGGAGACTCGGAGGACTGTTTTCAGACTCCGACAGAGTTTTACAGTTTGTGTAATTAGTGTTTGGTTTAAAATTGAATGCAAGAATTATTAGTTTTAAGAATTTTTGTTTTAGCATAATTTTCCATGTAACGATAAAGTTTTAGTGTATTTTTTACAGTCTGTTAGATACGGATACAAATCGTAATGTTGTTTCAGTTATTCTACTTGGAAATATTTAAGGCTGCTTCTGAAGAATTTTAATTTCTTAATAGAATAAATGATTATTAAATTCTATTATATTAATAGGATAATTGAATATTAAAAAGGGATTCAGAACCTACTTAAGGGTTGGTTGGTGCTCCTGGGAACGTGCCCAGTTAACATCTATCGCGAAGTCAGTGCTGTCACAGTTAGAAGCAATTTTTGGTGTTGGTAAAACAAATGATTTACTTGATCCTATTTGTTGCACGCGTAATGAAAACAAGGGATCATTTTACAATAGTATAATTTGAATTTCGACCGTAAAAATTGTTCTAATTAGAAAAGATGATTTCGGCGCACTGGTTCGGTCTATTAAATAATTAAATACAAGCTATTTGGGGTCTGCCACGACCCCAGTATACAAGTCACGTTTGCCAAAAACAGTATACCAATTAAGGGTTAAAAAAAAGATGCAAAGCTTTATGACTTGTTATTGAATGCTTTTTTGAGTTCGAATAAAAAGAAAAACTGGTTAGTGCGACCTAAAATAATGATTCAAAACATCTAGGTTATAACTTACCACTCCTTCCATGCTAATTCTGGTAAGATTAAATAATATAATTGAATGGAATTATAATACAAGTCGAAAACTTCGGAGCGCACAATCCGCGCGTGTCGCAATATCGGGCACGAGTAGAACGATCCAGAGGACAGCAAGGCAGTGTTTTCAATGCATGTTGCTCTATCTCCAACACCTTTGCAAGTACTTGATATTAACATAATTTATAAGAACTATCACAGAGACTAAGAAAGGTACGACAGAATCAAGCTACTCAACTATTACGTCAACAGAATTTCCAGTACCCTCTTCTTAATTCACAGACGTACGATTTCTACACAGCATCCTACACGTCACAGCGAATGCACTGCAGCCGCGTCTTTTGACTCCTCTTTTCACAGTCCGTTCATCCCCTGGAAGACGGCCGGCCCTCTTGCTCTATATTTCCATGCATATCCCCTTTTTATTTCCCCCCCCAGCGGAATCGCGGCACGAATCGCAGAAAAACTTTCCAAATTCAGGCGGGACGAGCTTTAACGAAAAGACGAGGTTGTCCGACGAAAAAGACAGGGTGGAAGAAAAGCTATAAAGCGAGGAAAGAGAGTCGCGGGAAGGGACGCGGCGAGGCGGCGCGCAAAAAGCCCAAAAAACCATTCATCTTTCACCGCGGTAGGATCGCGACGTGACTCTGAATCACCGGCCAAGTTTCTTGACGCTGCGCGCCCTGCGAATTCCGCGGAGGGAGGGCAAAATTCACAGGCTCCGCTGAAAGACGAAAATTTCGTGGGTTCAATCGGCGCGCCCGGCGCGAACTTAGACCGCCCGGGATAACTGAAATACGTCGGGTGCATAGCGAATGAAACTACCGGGCGAAAACCAGCTGCAGCTTTCGCGGCACCGTGGAATGAGAAAAGTTCCTAAGCTGGTTAGAATTAAAAGTCATCTACGGCCGGCCAGTAATCCGTCGGTAATGCGAGTCATTCGAGTGTGACCCAATTGTCTCCGCCGCTGGACTCGCTACCGGTTACTTTCTCGAATCAATTATGCATAGTTAACATTCTACACTGTCTGGCGCAGCTGCTGTAATTGTTGCCACTTTTTAAGTGCATTATACCGTGGAGGTTACAGGAGAATTTAATCGGCTAAAGTTACGGGAGGTTGCATCGCGATTTTACAACATTTTATTTGGTAAAGTCAGATGCATTTTGAGTGAGGTCAGGGTGTTTAGATCCTTTTTGTGGCGAGCTTTAATAAGAGTTTGTTACTGATATTGTTGCCATTTTTAGGGGCATGATACTATGGGGGACATAATAAATTTGTTGTATTTTAATTTGTCAATATTTCCTACTAATCTTAAAATCACAAACTCTTACACTCAAATCAAAAGCTCTATCACGTAATCAAGAAATGAGGATAATGTTTGATCTAAAAAAGTAAACGTAACGTTTCTGTATCCCAACTGTTTCATTTATAACGAAATAACTACTTGTGTACTTTAAGGACAATTCTCCTGTCAGACTCGATGGCACTGTGTAATATTTACGAAACAAATTTTTCTCTTAAATGTTAGTCCGCAAAACGAATATCGGGCAGCACAACCCAACAGGCCAGAGAGTGAATTTTGTGGAGCTTTTTCATGATCTTCACTCTCGTTTTCGTTTCACGCCACCTTGCGTGCCGCGTCGAAATAAATTTTGCAATATTCGACGCCATGTTCCAATACGAGGAAAAATCCAATTTTAAAATATCACTTCTGTAGTAAAGCTACAGTACGTAAGGCTTATAAATGAAAGGATGAATTGCATTGAATAACAATTATTAAACTATTAAAGAAAACATAGAGAGAATTGATGCATGTGCTTATGTATTAAAATTGAGGAGAGAGAAAGTCGAGTTAATCTATTTGGCTTCTGCGAGGCTCGTACATATATAACTGATTGCGATAACTACACACTGCGAATAACACGCGAATCAATCTTTCCCTTTCTCTGCGCTCGCCACCGATAGAATGTGGAATTTTCTCAGCCAAGATCACGTGAAGGTCAACAGGTATACATAAATGAATTTGCCTTGTCAACAGGTACAAGAAAACGGAAATAAAAACATATGGTTTCGTTTAGAAGAAGGAAGGCCATCCTGATGTCTGCCGAAAGAAAATTAATTAATATGTAACACTTCTTCTAACATCTATAAAGTTCAATTTTCCAGAAAGTTATTATTTAAAAAAAACGCGAAGATATCACCAGCACACAAAACTGCAAATAAATGTGAATACTTGTTGAAACAATGTTGTGGAAGTAGCACCATAATCATCTTTCAAATTCAATAGTTTTTCATTCTTGAATATATTGACCAGAAATTGTAAAACCCAATATAACACATACAGTAACGCAAAGACAGAGAAGGAAAGATTTATGAAAAAAGTCCTCATCAATTTTAAATCCTAATCTCTCCAGTTGTACTCCTTGAACTTCGCACCTCAAAATGAATAAAATATAAATATATGTATTGCATTAATTAAATGTATTATTTATATTACTAGAAATAATTGTTACAATAAGAAGCCTATTAAAATACAAATAAAAGTATCAGCTTGGAGCAGAGCTATGAAGAAATACTCAACTCCCCGACTACACTGCCAACCCTAGAGCAACGACACAAGAGTCTGTTACCATTTCCACCAGGACTCAGAATTAAAGAAACTCCTGCTGTAACAATTTTGGAATTTTTAAATTAAAACTTCAGAAGATCCTTGATAAAAGTGTCTATACCCACTGGAACCTCTGATATTCCAGAATTCCTTTGTACTCATCGGCCACTCTGCTCCCAGCCGGTCCCCTTCAAAAAGTGCCTGCTTAGGACGCGACATCCCCTTGTCAGACCATCTGTGACAAGATCGCTTCATTACATATACATGAATTTGGGGACACGACGCACTGTATCTCGCCAATTATTGTGCTCGACACCCTTTCAAATAATTCCTTCCAAGCGGACCATGCAGAAGCATCCGCAATTTCAACGAAGCTAAGCATCCCGCGTTTTTTTCTGCAAAAATTACTGAAAAACCTAACTAGCCGAACCCAGCAAACACATCCGCAGATATTTATCCCTCTCCCATGATCCAATGCATACCGATCTAACTTTACCTGCACCAGGGCGTATAATTCTCATTACCACTTGGGCAGGAATTAAACTTCCCTCCAACGAAATTGCTAGGAATCCTGAAGACTACGGGACACGTGGAAGTTGAGGCGTAGGAGCCGCTGCGAGAGGTTGATCGGCAACATTGCCCTTTTAGCACGCCAACAAGGTGGTCTAAGATTTTTACGCAAAACCGTGCGTCGAGGGTGGAACAAGAGACGCGCGCGAGAGCGTAGTTTCGGTGGGAGCGAGACAGGCGAGTTAGCCTTGAAGGCACAAAGCCTTCCCCTGGTCGTCCTAACGAGCCCACCAGCCGGTATCGTATTTCACGGGCTGGTGCATGCATAGTAAAGCTTATTAATTCCATTTAACGGGCTTAAGTCCGGCTCTCCCCTTTCGCCGGCCAAGTAGATCGGGAATACGAGTAGGTATACTGGAAGAAAGAGGCCGAATCGGCCGATGTTGCGATTGGCCTACCCAGGGCGAGCGTGAGAAACGAGTCGAGGCGAACGGTCTGGAAACGAAGCGAGAGACGACGGGGCGCGCCATCATTGAAAAAGGACGAAGACGACGGGCCCCGCTGCGTGTATACGCGCGCAAAACCAGATATCGTCGTCGACTCGCCCACCGATCCCTCGGTTCCCCATTTACGGGAGCGAGGAGACGCGCGTTTACGACGTAACTCGGGCCCAATCTGCAGCTCCTCCTTGCTGTTCCTGTTCAGTGCCCGGCGCGATATCGTTATTCCGCACGGAGGTAGTAGAGAACCGGCCGAAATCGACAACCCCCTTTGACGATTAATACCGATGGTTATTACGAGGCAAACGAAACGGTAAGACTGATGCAATCGCAACGCTACTCGTAACTTGATTACGGTGCTAATGTGTACAATGTGGTTGAGGATTATTGGGTGGATCGCTGATTGGAATGAAAGTTGGATTGGTGAGCATTGATACGATTGTAGATAATGTTCCGTGGGTCTTTTTGGAAGGTCCGATTGCATGATCGCTGTGGCCCACTTGGCTTTCTCGCGTGAAAGTGTTATTTTGAAGGTGAATTTCAATGGCTGAGCAGAGGTGGGCGTTAACTAACTGAGAAATTGTTTAAGTAACAGATGGAATAAAAGTCATTTTAACTGTAGATTATTTGACGAGTGAAGTTAATTTTTTTATTCGTCGACTGTTTCAACTTCGGCGCCGAAAAAAATTTATAATTTTAAATTTATTTGACGTGGAATAAAATTTGAATAGTTACAAAATAAAATAAAATACAAAATACAAAACCAGACAAAAACAAACGCATTACGGTAGGCATGCTCACCTTTACCTTGAGTAATGGCACTAATTAATACAATTATACAAAATACTTTAGAGACTTAACAAAATAAAAAAATAAAAAAAGATAAAATAAAACAAATACAAAAAATATAAAAAAATATAAAAATAAAAAATTGGCATAAATATAGTTTGAGTCGTGCGTCTTCAACACCTCGTAAGAACCAACTCAAAACAAATAAAATCTGAAAAAATATTCTGGTCAGCTCTAAGAAACTAATTCCCACAATTACCCCAGAATTACATCTTATAACTCTGTCGTTAATAAAATGAATATTAACCGTTCCAGTCCTCGTCGTTTCCTACGCTCAATTTGTCAAATACCGACGGTCTTAATTCCCCCACGAACTTTGAAAGGAACGCCCATGAAAATTGCCATACAGTCGTCGTCGTTTAAATCGGCTTTAAAAATAGGACATTCGTGTCGCGTTTAAAGTCGCAACAGTCTGTGACATTAGCACCTTATCTTTCTTCCTCAGCCAACTGGCGAAATACAGTCTCGCGGCGAATGGGGAAAGATAGAGGGCGGTGCGCAGGAAAGCAGAAAGTGGGAGGGGAGCAATTCCTTGCATCGAGGGCGAGATCGTAAGCGAGATTTTTTAGGCGGGCCGGTGATTTATTCGAAGCGGTGTCGGGAGTGCCATCGAGAACCGAGGATTCGCCGCGGTTGCAAGGGAAACTCCGAGTTGATCGCCGGAGCGGGAGGGGGAGCTGCGGTAACGACTCATCCGCGACGGAAAGGAACGGGACTATAGCTCAAAGCAAAACGTGGCGTGACACCTCGCCGCGATGCGTGACTATTGCCACGATGAATCGGGCGTGTTACCCCTCGCACGGTGTCGTCTATCCACGTCATATTGTCACTGTATTTTCGTGAACTGATTCATAGGGAACGGTAACCTTGGCCGGCTGATAGCTGCTGTAACGTAGAACCCGTCTCTAGAGGGTGTTTTAAGAAGAAGTATCGCAGTCCAGGTTGTAATTGTACAGTATGTAACAAAAATAATTAAACGGAGTTCTACCAAACAAAGAATTGTGTCGAGGTAAATGTTTAATTTTATACAACAAAGTATACCTACATTTATTTATATTACACGAGACTACTGAAATAACTATACTGATATAACTTTCTCTGATTAATAATCTGTTTGTAAAAAAAAATAAAAATGCAGGAACTAATGCGAGAACTCACATTACAAAAGTCGTCGACGTCCTCACGTTTGCTGTTTTCGTTGCTAGGATTCATAATTCTAGGTTTCAGGAAAATCTATTTTAACTTTGGAAACTGTCGTGCTTACTTACTTTTGTTACATACTGTATTTGGAATGGCGAATAAGAAATGATGTATTTTATTGATTTTAATTTTCTCTTTCTACCGATTTCGCCACATTGAGCAGTTGTGCTATATGCGCCCCCTAAATCGGGCCCTGGAAACGGGGAGTTTAAAGTCTGGCTTAAGGAAAATAAAGTAAATACCATCCGCGAAAACACGCGTAATACCAGTCTCGCTTGGAAAGGCCCCAAGTGCGCTTCAATTTTTACCCGGGACACTGGCTGTCAGACTTGTTCGGTCTCGCGCGGTGGCGCATACCGACCAGTTCGAAACAACTAGCCGAGATCCTCGCGACGAGGGAACGTAATATCGAATGGGA
Organism: Andrena haemorrhoa; assembly: GCA_910592295.1. Taxonomy (NCBI): domain Eukaryota; kingdom Metazoa; phylum Arthropoda; class Insecta; order Hymenoptera; family Andrenidae; genus Andrena; species Andrena haemorrhoa. The sequence continues at coordinate 2,702,180 of OU342946.1, forward strand.
GCCAGACGCGAGATAAAAGAAACGGGGGTAGAACAAAAGGGGCGATCGCGGCGAAACGAGGTACGAGTTCCACGAGGAAGCGTTCCGAAGCACAACGAGAGGCTGGTGACCAATTAAACTGTGAATCACCACGAATACACTTGATCCACGTGTTTCGGGCAAGAAAGGCTGCAGGTGGAATTCGAGGCTCGGAGCGGCCTGGATACCGCGGCTGTTACGGACATTTTCGTCACTGAACGACAAGGGGTGAATCGACGCCGGCGAATTCCCTTTCTTAAATCGACCATCGCCATCGGGGAGACAATTAAACGAAGAAACAATATTGCGTCTGGAAGGTCCACTGTGCATTCCTCTCCGACTGGGCCACAGTGGGGAGGAATTACGGTTGGCTCGGTCAGCCGGAATTGAATCTGTACAGATCTGGGCTCGGAGAGCAAATCATCGATATTGGTCAAATATCACTGTTTACTTAGAGCATTTTTTTGTGCATTCTTTTTCTCTTGTTTTTCTTTTATTTATATTTATATTTATATTTATATTTATATTTATATTTATATTTATATTTATATTTATATTTATATTTATATTTTTATTTATATTTATATTTATATTTATATTTATATTTTTATTTATATTTATATTTATATTTATATTTATATTTATATTTATATTTATATTTATATTTATATTTATATTTATATTTATATTTATATTTATATTTATATTCATATATAATGAGTTATATCTGGGATTAATCTTTAAGGAGAATCCCCTTTTTGGGGGCCAAAAACAGTAAAAACATAGCAAAATTTGGGAATATTTTTGAAGATACTAGCGACTCGATTCATCTGAAATTTGAACCACGTTTTTATGCATCTCTGAAGAATTATTCATTATTAAAAATTAATAAGAAACTGCAATTTCTTCAAAGATATATAAAAACATGGTCCAAATTTTGGATGAATCGAATCACTAGTTTCTTTAAAAAAAATCTAAAATTTTACTGAATGGCGAGTTACGCACGTGCTGCCCTCTACGTGCCATATTTAGTGAAACCTGTATTACACAGGTCTACTTCTCTATGCTAGTTTGAATCAACACCTTATCTTAGTCAAAACTATCCTTCTTAATTTTGTCAATAAAATATGATCAGTTTCAGGAAATTGCTGTTGTTATCTGCTTAACTGTTCGCAGAACTAAATGGACGCAATTTAAACTCCAACGGAAGTGACTAATTCGGGTATGGTATCGTGTTGAAGATAAAAATGTTTGAAGTTTGCGGTGTTATGGAATAAGAAAAGCGTAGACGTTCCTGTGAAATATTTCTTCACTTTTCAATCCAATATCGTCGAATTACTATCTACATATTCCAGTAGAGTTGAATTGGGGACATCACGGATTACAATCTATCATTACACCAGTCTCTATTTACAGTTTTATATTTTTGGATATGTGCATATCGAACGCGAGGAAAATATACAGATTTAAACTCAATTTTCTCGTGGAACTTTCAGCAGTGCCCCTTGCGTAGTTAACACATCATTATAGGTGGTGTGCAGTGTGCACTAATCACATGCAAAATTTGAACCGAAGCGGTAACCTGAACTTCATGGACTCCTGTCGTTAACGAAAGCGAGTGCTGCAGATGTACTCTATAAAATGCTCACCCTTTAATTAATGCGTCGTGCATGTGCATGTAATTATTAGTTTGGGAAAGGATCAAAGTCGTATTGACTATTGCGATTCAGATAATTCATTCGATTTTAGTTTCAAATAATCGACGCCATTCAATTCTTTACAAATTAAACAATTTTGCAACCAGCAGAATGGATAGTAGTTATTCTGCCTAAAATGCACTGTTTAATTTTCTCTGGCAGATGTGTAATTAATCAAATGACTTAACTATAAATCTCTACTGTTATTGTATGATTAATTTATAGTTTCACGTTTCATGCTCTTTTCTTTTAAAAAATTCCCCAAAATTGCCTTATATTCAGAGCGTCAAACTATAGAAACTCCGTGTGTCTCAAAGTCCACTAAAATACAACTTCCTACCATTTCCGTTTCCTGCACCTTCACCGCCATTTGGAAACTTTATCCCCACCGAATTTTCAAAATAAAAATGATACCATAGTGTACAGATACATTTCCCCACAACTATTCCCCATATCATTAGTTCATTCCATCCTCAAATCCCTATACACGATACGTTCCTCTTCAGCGCGAGGAGTAAGCTGGCCCGATTGGAGGGTCCTCGAAGAATGACGATCCCAAGCATCCCAGTTGTGCATCCACGTCGAGGCACGAAAAAGCTTCAATGGAAAGTGGATAAATTTCGCGCAATCTTGACTAGTAGCCCAAAGTGGTTCTGCTAGAGTTGGCATAGCTACACAGATGGTTGCCATTCCCCACGACCATTTTGCGTTTGAATTTACGAAATCAGTGTTCGTTAAACGAGCGACATGCCGTTGCAGCATGGGCGCCAGTCGAGCGAGCTGAGATTTCAGAATTCTTGCCGAAATCGATGCGGATAACCGAAGCTTGCAGTCTAGTGGCGTCTTGAGAGCTCACAGCAACACGTCCCACGCAAACAGCACTAATTGAGCGCACCTGAGCCGCGCGCCCAAAGGAAGCCATAGAGCCCTCCAGCCAGATGCAGAAGCGTTAATCTAATTTAGACAAAACACACGTTCCTCTTTTTGCCGAATTTTTTGTCACAGGTCCGGCGCACGCAGCGCTGACAGCAGACGTTTAACCGCGCCACCGAATCCCGAGCGCATACCGTGGCTTCTCGATATTCCTGCTCGCCCATACGTGCGTCACATGCACACCGGTATAATGCTGCAGACTCGGGCGCAGACGGTCCGGGTATTTTTGGATTCGGCGGAAACTCGTGTTTCCCTATTTTTCAACGAATCGCCGCTACGAGGACGGAATAGGAACGGCCTCGAAACAGGAAAAAACCGGGTGAAAGTGAAATTCGGACGAAGATACGCCGGGACGCTGGAATGGATAGATTGTAGCTTACCGCCGGCACCGTTGTTTCGGAATATGATATGTTTCGAATGCCTCGTAAAGTTGAATAATCGTGACGCGATCAGAGAATCTCGAGAAATCTGCAAAAATAAATCTTCGCGTCTTAAGCGTTTGTAAGTTCAACGTAGACTTGAGTGAGGAATGCGAATCGAAGGTTGGTAGTACGAATGAATCGTGAAGATGGATAGAATCGTTTAGTTAGACAGAGTAGCATCCGAAGTTCTGGTGACATTTATAAGATTTGCAAGGTAGTTGCGAAATCGCGAAGGAGGAATTAAAGACGTATCCTTATGGAAGGTAGCTCAGAGGTATAGGGCAGTGATTCTCAACGTGGGGCCGCGGTAAAACCCTTGGGGGATATTAGAATTATATTCGCCAAACAACTGAGCAACTGAAGCATCCGAATATTCGACTACCGAAAAATTCGACAAATAGTCCCAGCTCTACTTCAAGCACCCTCTATGCTTCCTTATCCACGATCAACTAAATCAGCAATTCAACGTTAATTGAAAAAGTGACATTAAATCGCCCACCCTCGCGATTTCGTATACATATTCCTCACCGCCTCCCGTTTCCTCACCGCCACCCGAGTTCTAGCGCCGCTTTCCTCGCGGACGTAACAATTAATTCTACCATAATTCAAGGCGCTCGAGGGGGGGGCGAAATATTTCCTCGGGAAGCGGGCTTGCGTTTCAACTTAATTAAATTCTAATACGTCAACGCGAAGAAGGACCCGGCGGCGGTGCAGCGACGTTGCTGCGTAGAGAAACGGCGTAAGAGGGTATCAGAGGGAGTGAAACGTATCGGGAGAGCCGGTTGCAAGGTCGGAGGAGAGGCGAGACGTTCTTTCGGTGGTGCGATTGGCGCGTGCAATTGCGCCCCGTAATTGGAGCTCGGACATTCAATGGAAATACGAGCGTGGAGGGCGTTCGACACGCTCCGTTAGCCGCGTAATTTTCGCGCGGTACGCCGCGCCAGAATTTTCAAGGGATTATTTTTTTCGAGTAGCAGAGGGCGACGGGGGATGGAAAGGGGGTCGACGGGGTCCTGGGTGGCTCCGCGGTGTGTTCCATTAGTGCCCCGCGTCAACTCTCCGCGTCACGTGTACTTTAGGAGCCGGAAACGGAGACAGAGGTGGAAGGAAACGGGGACGGAGAAGCGGGGGCGAAATGAATAGTCAATCAACAGAAAAATGTACTAGTTTCCATGGGTGGCGCGCGGCGTTCAGTTACTGAAACGGGACGGCGGGGGGGCGAGGGTGCGGGTGGATCGTATCATTTGAATGCAATTCATGAATTATTAAAACTAATTAATTTGGGTTAGTTGATTCTGGCAGAATCACGGCGGGGCGGGAGGGGACTTAGGTACACAAGAGCCACTACTCGGCTTATTTAACCGCCTGGCCGTAGCGATGTTTTAATTGAAAAAGTCATGAGCACGAATACACGCCGCGGCCGCGATTCGCCAATGAAGATTTTAATTTTTCCGCCTCCCGCCGCCGTGTTTGCTCCCCCACTCACTTTGCAGTAGTTTGCTCGGTGCTTTGGTGATTTCTTTGGTATACTTTGCTGATGCACTGATTAATATTTTCGAAATGTGTGTTAGAAGAAAGTAGTGCAGAAACCAGTAGTTCTGAAATTTGTGTGGACGAGATGCTTAATTTCAACTCAATTCGTAGGGCTGCAGACGAATTTACCGTGCGTCCGTTGCTAAAATTCGAAATGGGAAATTAAAATTTGAAATGGCAGTTGAAATTGGTTTGCGACAAAAAGTTGAAGATACTGTTATGCAAATGATGGTGCAAAAATGTTGCGCTGAGATGGCAAATATAATTGTTTCAGGCTTTTCATTTCAGGGTACCTAACTGTTAGCGTTTCACTCCTAAACAAATTTGAAGAAAAATTAAAAGCTACTTCAAAATAATAAAAATGCACTAAAAAGTAAAAAATAATTTTTTCCCTTATTTAATCTACGACTCTCATATATTTTTGGCCGACGCCAGATTTACACAGTGCAAATGATGAGGTGCCGACTTAAAAAATACGAGAGTCGGAGATTAAATAAGGAAAAAAATTATTCTTTACTTTTTAGTGCATTTTTATTATTTTGAAGTCGGTTTTAATTTTTTTTTTAAATTTTATTATTTGTATACTTTTAGTTTTATATTCATTGACACCACATGCTGAGGAGATATGCGCGTACGTGCATAAAATAATAATTATTAGGTGACAATAGTCTTTATTATTATACAATAGTCTTTATTATTTATTATTAACCAGAACGGGCAAAATATTGGGCCAATGTTGATGCAGTTCAGGATGGGACAATCGGAGCATCGCCCTCTTTCGAATAAAAAAAAGATCATCAAAATCGGTCCATATGCTGAGCAGTTGTGAGAGGACAAACATATTTAAAAAAAAACACGGGTCGAATTTATAACCTCCTCCTTTTTTGAAGTCGGTTAAAAAATGGCATTGGTCTATATCATACAAAAGAAAAACATTTCTTCGTTCCTTTAATTTTCCAAATGAATCTGAAGAATCAAGGCAAGAATCTGTTTTAACTCTGGCACCCGAAAGGAACCACCCACCTAGTTTCACACAGCTAATTCCTTCAATAATTATATTTACTTCACTGCAACGTAACGCTAACAAATGTTGCACATTGACGTTTTAAGGAGGCATTATAATAAATTCTACAACTCACATGGCCCCGCAAAGTGTATCATAAAAATAACTCTGAGATCTTCGAAAGACATCTGTGCAAAGAGACAGGCAGGCATGCAAATGAACAACGAAATTGAAAGTAAAGTAAGGAAAGATAAACGAACCGGCGTGCATGGGAAAGGATGAAACCACCGTCAGGCAGGCCATATGCTGCATAGAGGACTACTGGTACGATAACAGTGAGTATGATTTAATTAGCGTGATCCGACCTGGTACCCGAGACACATGAGAGGTCTCCTGCATGTCTGTATGCTCCTTGTACACGTATCTTCACCCTTCTCTCGCTCGCCCTCATTTTCTAGCTCCACGAGCAAAACCACTTCACCCTCTAACTATCCTTGTACCCGCGCAATCCTCTTTTGCATCAGGGGATCGCGGGAAAAGAACGGAGCGAAAAAATTCCACGCCTACTTGACGAATAATACGTGCTAACACAGCAGATAAACGCAAGTCGTACGTTTCCGTACGAAGAATTCTCGTTAACGTCGCCAAGTGCCGAGAAGATAGAGTCCAAGTCGCGTGCAACGGCTACGGATTCCGCTCGGCGCATAACGAGCTGCATTTTTGCGGAATGCATCCGAACGTCGATCGAAGAGTTTTTCTGAAGAACGAGCTGCTTTATTGCACGCAACAAGTGACGATAATGAAGCCTATCGATCACCACTGTGGGAAGAGATTGTTGCTGACAAGGGAACGTTCCCAACACGAAGATTCTGATTTTAATGAAACATCGTGTGAGCGGAGGGCATACTAGAGTAAGGGGCAATTTTTTTCTGCGGAAATTCACTCTGAAGTAGGGCTTGGACTATTTGTCGAGTATTCGGTATTCGAGTATTCGGTATTCCAATATTCGGTATTCGAATATTCGGTATTCGAGTATTCGGTATTCGAGTATTCGGTATTCGAATATTCGGTATTCGAATATTCAGTATTCGAGTATTCGGTATTCGAATATTCGGCATTCGAATATTCGGTATTCGAGTATTCGGTATTCGAGTATTCGGTATTCGAGTATTCGGTATTCGAATATTCGGTATTCGAATATTCGGTATTCAAGTATTCGGTATTCGAATATTCGGTATTCGAATACTATTCGAATATTTAAGTATTCCAATACTCAAATATTCAAAGTTAATTCTTAGCATTCGAATACTTGTAAAATATTCGAATATTAAATTATTCGAATAGTCCCAGCCCTACTCTGAAGGGGTGAAATCAGCCCTTAAGGAGCGAATCCACGATGAGATTTCACATGAGACTTCTCTATCGTGAGAAATAATGGAAACAGTCGCGACAGGTGAGATTTTTGAAAATATATCATGAAATTTGTCTCATGAGAGTCTAGTTTCATAAAAAAAATCCAATTTTTCCATTAGTGGAAACACATTGTGAAATAATTGTGAGGCACGATATTTTTGTTTCATCGTGGATTTGCAGCTCCAAAGTTACCGCGTGTTTTCGTTTTCTTAATATAACTTTGTTTTTCTTTTGTTAGTGTGATAGAGAATAAAGAACTGACCAATTACTGTATTTAAAGTTTTGTTCTATCTCGTACCGTTACAAAGTTACATTTAAAAAAAAATGTATCTACATAAAATTATTCAAGATCATTTTCCATTCTTCATCAAGACATAGCACAATTATATCGATGAACTGAATTCCTAATCCTAATAATACAAAGGAATATATTACATTAAATAACTCGTCAAAGCCCTCAGCCCAAGGTGTGGCTTGTTGAAAGAGTGCGTTTTCACCGGCGGAAAAAACGCGAGCGCAGCATTCATAATTAACGCTGAATTGAGATCTTGCTCCTTACACAAACGTGCGAAAACACTTTCCCGAAAAAGAGAAGCACTCGTAAACTTTCCGGCGGGAAAAAGGGTCAGCGTGTACACGGGAGAGCTTAGCAGGATGCAAATACTTCATTACGAGTTGCATTTTCAATGAAATTGCCCCCTCTGAACGGCCGGTTCGGCTGGCTGCAGCCAGCGCAAGTTTCGTCGCCCCGTTTCTCATAGCGTTCGTTGGGAAAAATTAGGTCGTAAAAAAGCAAACAATCGATTCATTAAGAAGACACATCCCTAAGGGCGCTAAATGCGCGCTCTTTCCCTCGCAGGGAAAACGTAACCAAAAAAGGAACGGGTCAATTTGTCAGCCGAAATTGAAAAAGTAACTGCACTTGAACAGAATCGATATGTAAAAAAAAAACAGATTCAAGTTTCACTTGCAAGGTAAGTGGATGAATGGGAAACGAATCTATGTTGGTATACCTTGGTGTGGCACAGAGTCGTGATCGAATATGTTATCACGATGCGCTGCTGGTCTAGTGATAAACTAATATTGGGAGGCGCTCTTTGAAATGGAATGTGGTGAAGTGGCGTGTTACTACTGTGTTGCAAACACACAGATCTGCAGCAATTGAATGTATTTTCAGCACAAATAAGTAGACAGTGGCGGCATGTGTGTTTGGACCTGTGAAACGTGAATGTGTTTTTGCACGTTAATAATAATGCTAGCTTATTGGCTCGTGTAGTAAACACTGCAGGTACTGTGGATGATTGGTCAGGGTATGTATTTAGCTAATTTTTTTTTATGGTCGAAGAGTACTGAGAATTAAGTACTCAACTATAAAAGTGAAGTGTGGTTAGGCTTATGTGTGTTCAGCTATTCAAGAATCTCAGAATCTCAGAATAGTGGAGTTCGAAAACCGGTTTCTTCAAAAGTGGGTTTTTGCATAATAATTAATGTCACTGAAGGAAGCAGTTAATTTCAGATTTCAGTATAATTATTTTCTTCTCTTTGACATTATTATCAAAGGGCAGCAACTATCTACTTTTCAAGTCCCCCATTATGTAATGAATTAATCCACGAATGTGGAGAACTAGCAAACTAAAATATTTACAAATCGATATTCCTTTGGCACTATTCTTAGCAGGCATCCATTACCTACTTGTCTCAATTCTCGTTCTATTCGTGTCTCACTTTAAGGGGGTATTCCACTGTGAACGGTCGAAAAATCAAGCTATTTTGAAAGATTTTGAAAGAAATTTTAAATATATCACAAAATGGCGCCGGGTTGAAAGAAAAATTCCCCAAAATAGTCTATTCTCGAATGTTCCCCGAGAGAACTCTTAGACAAAAATTGTTAATTGAGCTACGGGCGATACCGACACTCATACAGATTAAGAATCTTTTCGAATTTTTTGTTTCAGGTAAGCCTAAGCCGGTAAAATCACCTGCACCACCGAACATACCGTTTTTGTTTAGGTGCCGTATTGACGCTTTGTAAAAAACAAATTAAAATATATTTTTTTAATTTTTTTGGTATAATATAAGAGTAGCTTAATAAAAACCAAAAAGGATTTATTTCGACCACCCCCCACGTACGTGGATCATCGTGCATCACTGAAGAGCGATTCTAAAGTCACTGGTCAACGACATTGATTACGTCTGTTTGCTAAGAACAAAGAGCACCTTGAGACAAAGGAAGATCACAGATTACTCGATTGCAGCGGAGCCTAGGGCGTTCCTTTTAAGCGTGACTAATGCCCCCCGGTCTCTGAGCTCACGGCTCAGGTGTTTTCGAGGACCACGATGAGATGCGGCTTGTCCTGGCCGCTTACGCACGTGCGGCCCCGAAACGGTCTTCCACCTGCTCGATAAAGTATCTGCCTGCCAGATGGTAACTGCAGTTGCTAATCCTGCCGATGCAGTTTCGGGCATAATGGAAAAAAAGCATGGTAATATCAATGTTGAAATTAAGAAGCGACGTGATTTTGCCAATATTGGGTAGGGAATGTTGAATACCATATCAGGAAGAGTAGGTACACTGATGGTAGACACTAATTTCTTGGGAACGTGCACTTCCCACTGATTTGTGAGAGTATGGTGAAAGAGGTAAATAAGCTTAGCACACAAAGAGATCAATATATGTATGTACTCATTTGTTCGCTTCAATCTTTGGTAATTGTCCTTGATGGAAGTGCGGAGCTCTCTCTATTCAAACGCTATTATCTAAAAAACGGTTGGAAGCACGAAAAAATTATATATACAGTAATTGTAGAAAATTGAATGCTCTTTTAATATTATTTGAACAAAATTTTGATAGGGCTTACCATTTTTTAGAAATTCTGCAAATTATTGCATTAATGAATTCTAAAGCTTAAGGCCTGGTCGGCATCCTTTCCTGCTTTCCGATTGCAATAAAAATTTTCAGGGACTGTTTTCTTATGAAATGGTACCGTTTTAGGGGGTGAGAGCAAAGAATTACAAAAAAAATTCGACACGTATAAATAAAGGCCACTCTATTGTACATACGTGCATAAATTGAAAGTATCCACAGAATATACTGGACAACGAACCTTTTTTGTTCAAGCACCTACGACAAAGAAACAGAAGCTTCCTGTAACGTACTTCCTCTAATTTACGCGCGACTCTTCATCGCTGGAACTACTTTTCACTTTCCCAACTTCCTTCATACCCGTAAATACTGCACCATTCTGTCAACACTATGTCATCTGTACTCCATGAGCCCTGAGCCATCCCAGCTTCCGTGTTCTCCACCGAAACTTCCAAAACCTTGCTTCATTCCAGTATCCCCTCTGCTACTTTTAAAAACTTTAAAACTTTTACAACCCATTGCAATTTTCTGAGTTTTAATTCTTCACCACTTCAAAACCAAGTATTACTAAATAGGAATACTAGTTTAGTTCCAATTCCTAACTGACTCTTATTCGGAGTTTCAGACTCGACTGAACAGGAGTTCAGGTCACTGATTTGGTTCAAATTTGCATATAATTAGCGTTGACATATATAGCAATGTATTGAACGTAGAGATACCCACTACCTACCTACACGAAATTTTTTGGAAAATTCGAGTTCAGAGTTTTCAATTTTCCAGGCCCTCGATATATGCATGCGTACTTGAACATGGAACCGTGCTAAAGCTGCAGTGACAGCTCGACTATAATCGATATGTTCCTGTAAAAGTTTGAGGACCGGTGAATTTTGGAATTTACTGGTGAATCCTAGCATTTGCCGTTGTGGAGCGGTGGAAGTGCCAAATATCGTATAAATTATTTAAACACCAGGCTTTTGCCAACAGGGCTAATCGGTAAATCCTAACATCTGTTAGTGGAAGCCCGAGGTTTAAATGTTTTATGGGGTATTTTGGGGAGGGTTAGGATTTACCGGTAAATTCCAAAATTCAATGGTTTTCTAACTTATAACATTGAATAAATTACTACCTATATTCTGATACATATTTTAAATTCTAAATTTAACGCACTATTCTGCCAAGGAAGTAATTTTTATTTAAAATCCTAATATAATTAAAAAAAATAGTTTATACACGTGGCATGATCCAACCAGATTTGAAACTCGAAACAAATCGATGGACTACTTTAGCCAAGTCCAATGCGCCCCGCTGGTCTTCTAAACATTTGTTAAAGGAAATGGTAGATAGTTGGCCCTTTCCTTTTGTCGATTACGTTGGATAATGCAGCTGCCCAGTTCTCTCTGTTGCTTGGACATAATCACAGTTGCGATTGATTGTCAAGACAGAAGAAGAGCAGAAACGATGGCTCCATTCTTCCCGTGACGTGAACTCTCTATTTTCTTCTTGCGGAGTTCGAGCCCAGCGGTGCACGTGGAGGGCTTTGATGAGCCGGCTGCATAGCCGTAGCATCTGTCTGCTGCGCCGACGAATCGGGCAAGCTGCTCCTCTGCACCTGTGTCGCTTAGCGCACAACCCCCGGGCACTTGATCGTGGAATGGAGCAACTTTGTTTTCTTTAAGTCACGCCTCAAAGGTCGCTCGCGCGATCGTAAATCAACGCATCCCGTTTCCAGCGCGCTAGGTCCTAACATTAACCTTCGTTTAAATATATCGTCGGCGTATTCGTCGCGAGCAAATTGAACCAGGCTGCGCAGCCCCGGCGAGAGTAATTAGAAGGGAGCGGCAACTGTGGGCACTGTTCGAACGGTTGGAAATCGGAGATCAAATATTTTATAATTAGAGGTATATTTCTGTGGGGGTAACAGATTTTTGAGTCTACTGGATTCTTTGGCCGAGAGAGGAATATGAGTAGAATGGAATAAATAATTTACATTCTACGTGACGGTGATTATTTATATATGAGATGGAGAGGAGTGATGTAGCTTGTGAGAAGAACAGATTATTCTGGTTGTTTAAATGTTTATTTGCAAACGTAAAATAATGTGTATCTTAAAAGGACGTTTATGGAAATTAATTATTAACGCATCAGGATAGATTAATGTTGTGTCACTGATAAAAAGATTATTTGTAAAAGTTTAAAATTCATTTATATATTCGAGATATAGTTGTCACATAGTGGCCATATTAATGGGTGATAATTTAGATGTGAGGTAGTACCTTTATCACGATAATGTTAGAAGAGGTTGTTATTTAAACAGAAAGTGAAAATTAAAATTAAATACTGAAGCAAACAGTAAAAAATAGTATTAGTTGCGTGATGAATCCTGACTCCTGACTTTTCAAACTGTTACACCAACCACCTAAAAAAGTACTTTCATTTTCATCAGCATCGTTGACAAAGTATTTCCCTGTTTCAGGGCTGAGGAAAATTTGAAATAGTTTCAGACAAAATACTAAAAACTGAAATACAAAATACAAAAACCGATTTTGCAATCGAGGATCAGACACGGCCGCAGTCATTAGATAACGGGCAATGTCGCTGTTCATAGATAACCATTTATTGCCAGAAACTGACCTACAACGTAATCTGCTTGGGAAAAGCTGCAGTTGGAACGTACAAGATGTCACGATAAATTGGAGCACAACTTTCGTGGAGGTATTAAAGCACGTAATACATAGTGTGCATGTCGTGATATGCTTAAATTACACCTAACTACACAGTTTTATGGATTGCTGTAATATTGCACCGATTTTAAAATATACAAACTCTTCTTCTTATGTTGCTATCGTTAGGTTTAGATACGGTGTGTTTGGTGCACTTCGCCATATTATTTAATTAGATTTACTCTTGCTGTATATATTCATTCTTTTACTTTTATGTAATAAATACATTATTTATTTATTTATTATTGTTTTTTCCTGTGTTTAAACAGAATGGCGTCTCAAACTTATCGCTTATATTGCCCAAGGAACTATTGGGAAATATTCTGAGAGCGCCATCTACTAAAGTAAACTAACTCGATTAGACTGCTTTAATTTTCGCCACCAGACGGCGTAGCGTAAATAATAAAATGCCAATAGTCCCACAAGTACCTACAATCATGTACCGTAACACATTTAACTTTACGACATGCATTATTTGCATTTCGATACGTGTATCATTTACAGCTCGTCCGGTTCCATGTAATGCCAGCTGTGCAAGCCAAATTATTTTAACGCATGAAACAATATACAGGTGTTAGAAAATTATTCTCCATACCGAAACGCGTAAATTATTGCTCTTGCTGTGATCTACGTCGACTCAATCCTCACCAAAATCCTCATTAATGCTACCCTCGGCCTTCGCAGTTACGTTTCTCGTTTTCTCAATGCGAGCCACCCTCGCGTGGCGACCACGTACAGGGGGTGTAGTATAGGCTTGCTAAAAGGGGAGTTGCTCCCTATTGCAATTTCGACGTCTTAGAAAATCAATAAAGTCACGCTGGGGCTATTGCTATGCCCTGATAATTATTAGACACTATCATCAAATATAAAGCCATGGAAACGAAAAATATCCCAGCCGAAAACCGCTGTGGACATCAGCCAAAGTATTTTTCGAAATTTCGTATGACACGTGCATATATCATTGTCACTCTGCAACTAAGAAGGAAGTTATGCGAAGTGTACACACTGACTTTAATCCTGTGTGTGCTCAATGTACCCCGCGTGCGGGACTCCCTTAATCGCCATCTCATAACCATTGTGGTTGAACGCCTATCGGCGTTCACCGCACACGTTGCTTGCATCAAATGAACATGTATGTATAAGCAAAGATAGAACTCAAATGGTTAGGGAAACTTTATATGCAGATGGGGATTCGAAGAATATTTGACCTACATTCAATTACTTAGGTAGACGTTCAATATTAAATCTGCTTGAAGTAGATTAGTAGAGTATTGCTTTAGCTTTAAATCTACTTGAAGTGGAATGATAGCTCAGTGACCCAGAATCGATGCTTCATTGTTGGTGCATCAACGCAAAAAAATGTTCGATCTTGAAGGTTGCAAAGAATTTCGAGCAGTCTCGTTTAGAATTATATAGTACCTACATTGTTGAGGTATGGCAAAACGTAGTCGATGATCCACGAATGAATGAAACGGCGACAATTGAAGCTGCAAAAGTGAGAGAGATTTCTGCGTGAAAAGCTTTCTTCAAGCCGAATTCATCTTCTGAAAACGGTACTTTGGAGCGAATTTCGCCCTCAGAAGTTCTTTCTGATTCCTTCTTTCCTCGACGAAGATTCTGGACGGCAGGAGATTTGGGATATGCGATAAGAGTTTCTGATCTGATCGCTGCACGATTTTCTCTGTGCAGTATTTAACACTTTGGCGACTCGTGAATGTGTTTTGTAATTTGTTTCTTGACTTTGCTGTCTTTTTGTGCCGAACTCTCAATTCTATCACTTCGATATGTATTTGAAATATCAAATGTGGATGTTAGTAATAATATTCTTTCAATTGCACTTATTCGTATGGATAGTTATTCAAATTTGAAATAGTATTTTTTCAAAATGAAATAAAATTTTAATAAAATGAACAAGCGAACCACTTTTTACATTTTCGCGGGATGCGGGATCCTCGACTAACCTAGTAGCTAACAATAAGTAGTAAAGGATGCTGAATGCTTAAGCATTTGCTTAAGAATAAGCAGCGACTATGAATACCGGCCTAGGATTCCTCAATGAACGATGTTCACAAAGTTGATTTGAGTTTCATTTCTGAACCCTTTAAGACGTCCCCTACCACGTGGGTGACATATTTATTCAAAATCAAGTTCCTCTCAAACAGCTAAGTGCATTTTTCAATTGAAAGTTAAAATAAAACAGGGGACGAAAGCTGAAACTACGAAAAATTCTATCCGCTTGCTATTTGTCTGCATAATTTTTTCCATCACGCTTTAAAATCGTAACTCAAAACCTGAAATTTTAAAATGGCACAAAATGTGTTAACCCACTGTTACAAACATTGGAATTTAAGCATCAGCCCCAATCTGCCACCCTTAACATTCAGGTGAAGGCTAGCTGATTTGTGCACCCCACACAAGAAGAATAAGGTGTCTAGCGGAGGGAAAGGCGCGCTAGAGGCCCCACACGTGGACAACACTGCTTTAACCGATACTCGACCTCTTGGGGTCGTTAAAACGAATGACCCACGGTTATCGAGACGCGATGCCGGGAGAATGCTCGTAACGAAATTAAGGGTGTGAATGATAAAAGTCTAGAGCGTCGTGAAAGCGAGAGGCGTGGCAAATAGTAGATGGAGATATCAACGGCATTGGCGCGCCATCGTTGATACGACGGCAAATGATGCAAGGGTGAAAACGCAATCAAGGCTAAGAACGATATTAACAGACTTTGATGAGAAACCGGAGGGGTGTTTAATTACATTTCTCCATTTCATTGCGTTATTCTGTACCACCGCGATATTTATACTGGGACTGAGGCATGTTAGTATGTTCATTCAAATAAGTGACAATCAAGGTAGGTCTGGGTTATCGTTTGAGTTACTTTATTAAGCAGTCAGGTGATTTTGCCTTGAGTATAGATTGTAAGAATCAACAGGATTCGCAATTAATTTGAATAATTTGGCAACCCAAATCTATCCTTGGATGTGTTGTTCTGAAATATGAAGCTTCTAATTGGTAGCGTATTCTTTAATTTCTCTGTGAAATTACATTTATTTCAATTAGAATACAATATATATTGACTTCGTAAATGTTACTTCTAGATGATATAAATACCTGAAGATGTATAATCTTCAGGGCAGTGCTACGAAAAATCAAAATATTCCTGATATTCTTAATTAAGCCTCTTTGGAATTAATTTAGGATATTCAATCTGAAAGAAGTATTAAGTGAGCCATGACAAAATTAAACCGAAGTTAAATATGCCAAGCGTATTAGTTATGCCAGATCGTAGGATCGACTAGGTGGATATTAATTCAGTATTTCAAGCCTGGGACGCCTTTATTTTAGGTTAGGCTAGACTGCTTGAAGATACTCGCAATGGAACATAAAATTCAGCATAGTCTGCGAGGAATTCTCTGTGTCGGACTTGTTAAATAGGAACGCACAGTGATTCAAAACAGCCATTGCACGTAGGTAGATCTTGGCTTTACTACTAGGAGCACTGGTACACGAAATAGGCCAACCTTTTATGCCGGTTTTATGACGATGTTTCGCAAATAATAGGTGTCTGCCCGGATCGTAATGAAGTAACGTATAATATTGGCGAAATGTCAACATAAACCCAGTTCTATTCCAAAAAGTAATGCTACTAGTACTAACCTTTACGATATTGTATGGAATCGGTGTCTGATCGGGAAACGACCTAGCGTGTGAGTGGCAGATAGGTGGCGCCTCCTTACATGTATAGTTAGATACTATATGTAATCTTCAGGAAGGAGAAAAAGGTTGCTGTCAGGCCTGGATTGCTTAATGGTCAACATAGTTGCCTTCTAAGCAACTGAACCGGGTTCACAAAACAAGATTAGAATTTACAGGCGCTAGTGTTGAGGTATTTGTTAAAATTTGTTTATATTAGACAGCCACAAGTGTTCTATAATGTGAGTATACCATTTAAACGAGACTTCATCTTCTCAAAAATAGAAAAATATTCAAGTAATAGTGAAGATTATAAGGATATATAATAATATGTATCAGAATAATGTGACTTTTCGTTTCTCAGTTTATTTTGTGGCAGAAGGTCTACGAACCTAGACCACCTACAAAATTATAACGTAGGCTCTTTGTAATAGTAGACTTCTTATGTGCTGCAATTACCATATGCAAATGAAACGGATGCAAATTTCGCCGTGATAGTATGATGCTGTACAACAAATTTCAGAAAAGGATTCTTTAGAAACTTCTAATTTAATTTGCGTTATATGTAAAGTAGTTGGGCATTCAGCTATTGTTCGCCAAGATGTCTGCATTAATTCTTAATATAATTGTTCCCCTCCTGTGCAACTTATTATTAAATTTTGCAGTCACTAATTATTTTGTGTAATTTCCTAATTTTTGTTTGAATTAAATCTGTCACATCTTTTATAACTTTGATGCCATATCGTTTGACTTAATCAATTGGATGCCATGTTGATGAACATGTATATTCCTTTAATCATAGATTACATTGGCAACTCTCCCCTACCAAGCAAAGCAACTCATATTATCTTTCCACAAATTTCCATTCGACAATATCGATTTGCGAACAATATTATCCCGAATCCACCTTTGTTCAATTCAAAGAGAGTTCATAAGCTCACGCATTGTCAGACACACAGATTTACTTATAAAATCTACAAACTTCTTGCACCCACCTAATACAACTACTGTCTCCGACGCGCGACTCTTAATCTTTAAAAAATTGTTCGAGTTCCACCAGTCGCAGGGGAACCGGGATCAGCCAGCGTGTCGAGACTCGAGTCACGACGGGTCATCTTGCACAATAAGTCCGCCTTGTTTCGCTGCCCCTACCCCGAGTTTGCATAGCGATCAGGAAACATAAAAGTCGTCACGTTCAAATGCTTCGGTTAATCGGCTCCGATGATGTAGCACGGCGCGGTAACGACATGGGAACGGGATCGACAGGTAGCACAAAGGCTCTTACAACATGGCGTGCGAATTCATCGTCGTTGCTTCGGCTGTGTTGATATTAACCCGACTCGCGCCGGCTACGTACGTACAAGCAGCCAGGGCCGGAAGAAGCTATCTAGTTAGTACTAAATCTTCGTGGTAGCAATGAGTCCCGCCAGACCTGTAATTTTCGGAAAGCTACACGCGGAGCTCTCGCAATTACAAATTAATAAACGGTCTGCGGGACCTTGCTGCCCTTTTCCTCTATGATTTATATTTACCGTGCACCTTAATTAGCCCCGTGGCCTGCCGTATCCCGTGCACGGGAGGGAAGGTGCAAAGTTCAGTGGACAAGTACTGTAGTGAACCCGCGACGATGCACCTCCGATTCGCACACACTCGTGTCTCACATCCTTGACGTTCGAGTGGATTTGGAAAGTTAGAAAATTTGATTCGGGGATTGGAAAATTTTCATTTCTATATTCAAATTAAAAGTCTTTAACTTTGTAACGGAGAATTGACGACCACGACAATCAGTTTCGTGCTAACTGGTCCGTCAACTGGTCTCAGCAATATTATCTTCGGTTACGAATTCGAGAATGCAACGGTGGGACACCCTCTTTTCTGACGAATTTGTCATTTGTCATCGTGTGTCAAGGGGAACGACGAGACCTTTCCCTTTACCCGCTACGACCCTTTGCATAACCGTTCAAGACTCACCCCTCGTCACATGCCATTGGGAAACTTTGCCTCCGCAGACGGCATACGATCTACGTGCCCGCGTATCAAACGTGATGTCATATTCTGCTTGGCTCCTCGCGGAACAGCAGGAAAGATGTCGACGTGGAAAGCATCGGGGAAACCGAAGGTAGGAAAGGAAATTTATGGTTTACAGTTGCGCTCTCCTTTGATACCATACTGATTCCCGCGATAAATCGTCATCGCCAAACGTCACTGTAGAACTATTAGAAACAATATGACAATTTTTAAGCAAATGAATAATACATAAATGTAACCACAAGAAGTTTCTATATTTGCTTGCGACATTCCTTTTCATTTTAGCTAATTAAGGGGACATACTAAAAGCGACACTTCGTGATTGAGTGTATTATTAGACTAAATTGTGATTCCAGAAATAAAATTATATTAATTCATATGGGTACAAAATTATTTACTTTCTGGTTGCAAGACACATATTGTCTAGAACTAGCAATGAGGGTTTGAAAATACAAAAACTTGTTACCAAATAAAAAATAAACGAAATTAATGTTTACACCTATACGCGAGTATCTAGAAAAATTAAACACAAAGTTTTATAAAAATATCTGCTCCTAAAAATTCCTTTTTACATTATCCCACCATAAATAAATTCAAAGCACTAAGTAGGTACCTACGAGGCAAACAACTTCCTCTGAATACGGTCTATAAACGGAGCAATAATTGTTCAAGGCGTAATTGCAATAAAGGACACAAATGCTACGTAATTTGCATTTATCGCGCCAGTATAATCGCATGCACTCCGTCCACATAAAATGGAAGCGTAAATCCTGTCTGTGCGCATGGGTAGCTAAACGGTTGCTTCGCGCCAAGAAGCAGTAGAAGAAACACAGCAGACGGTTCTGCAAACATTTCTCGTGAATTGGTAACACAGCTCCCAGCGATCCGGGTGTACACGGCGGTTATAAAACGCGATTTATTGCGGCACGTATGCGGTGCAGAGATATCGAGTGCGCTAAGTACCCGCCGGAAACGTAAAAAGTGTTTACGCAAACGTTGCCAATATATTAGACCATTGTTCTTAAGATACGCATCGTAGCGGTGCCATTCGCGAGCCATCGGGCCAGAAGTTATCGCCTGCGAAACGCTTTATCGCGATAACATCCTTTCCATCCGCATACCAATCGTGTAATTCATCGATCAGAGGGCAAGAAGTGGAGTGACTTATTCAAGGAAGCGTGGAGTATAACCTAAAAATAGCGAAACACGAATAAGTCCGTAAATCGTTGTTGATATCTAAGGTGGGGCTTTATTTCAAGTGAAATGTTTCTGCTCCGTTATTTTAAAAATAAATTTGAATTTACAAGTTATTTCACAATTTGATGAATTTTAGGAATTTTAAGAATTGTTCCATTGAATTTCTATCCTTTAGATTATCCTTTACGGGGGTTTTTAAGTTGAATAATTATTGCCAAGTGAATTTTTTTTTAGTTTCTTAAGATATTTCAAGGTCTTCTGTGGAAGATAGCTTTCCTGCCTATGTTACTTCAGGTTTAAATTTTGGAACACAAGATTGGTGTATTTAATGTCTTAGGTTAAATTTAATCCTTTGCATCATTCTTCCTTACGTGTTGCCATCAAATTGGCGAAGTAGATAGCAACAGGTGAGTAAACTGGACTGATAATAAGTAGCCCTGTTATCTATGTTCATACAGGAGATATAGAGTACCTACCCGTAAGTTGCTGTTTACAGTCGCTTTCAAATATTGCCTCGTATCAACAATGGTGTGTGGCTCTACATTTGCTGGAGATGTTCGTGAAGCCTCTAACCCTTTCCGTTGATTAACCTACAAACAATTGATTAACCTTCACACAAGTGAACCACAGTGTACAAGTATATTCTCATATGGTAAGGTATCCTAGTTCTAAATACATTTTAAAAACACATCCCATACAATTCAAAGCCAGCCAAACTCGACTCACGCCCATCTTATGAAACTAAAACCGATAGGAGTCGAATATATCTTAATGCTTTCAGTATTTTAAACATAAAAGGAGACTAGATATCCCTATAGCTTCATTAACATACATTATCGAAAAGCATAAAACCAAAGTGTTCTCGACCCTCCGTATCAAACCAGCAGGCAGATACGCATAAATACGTCCCGCGTATGAAACGCCCGAAGTGGAAGCGCAAATACGCCATTTCTTTTTGGGAATTTTCTGCCCCGGGCGATGGGTAGAACTTCAAAGCACATAAAAAGTTCGGATAACGTTTCAACCGTGCCGGAAGCGACTCGGTTAACGATTAGGGCCGAAACAAATGTGTGATAAAGGTCTGGGAAGGGCGGCCGGGCGATGGCTGATCTAAGGGAGAGGAACCGCCACTTCTTTGGCGCAAATTATTGTAATTTGCATCAGTTAACTTCGTAATCACTTGGGGGTTACAGGTTAAAGGGCCATTACCGTCTCCTCGTGGGTACAATGCCGCGCGAAAACGGCCTCTGCGCTCCTCCGCCGTGAGCACAATCAACACCTGTCGCCACACAGACTCCCAGCACTTATGCAAAGTGTATTTAATGCACCGCACTTGACCTTACCCGTGACATCTTTCTGAAAAATAGTAATTCGTTTAAGACGCCATTTCCACTTTGAGAGTGAACGAAAATTAATTTATTTTTTATTTTATTTTCCCAAAGGTTCACATTTCGAAATTAACTTCCAAAAATTGTAGCATCAAATTCGATGAAATAACGAAGTTACAGAAACTTGAAGTTTCGAGGTGCAAGATTCGAAACGCGCGGGGTTTGATCGTAATGCTTTTTATTTTAAATCCCGAGGATCGCCCAAAGGAAACTATGCACCAAATAGTAGTATCTACATCCCTGCCACGGGTTACTAGTAAATAAAATATTGGATTATGTATTCTGTATAATAAAATATCCGTGGAACCGAAAGGGTTATAAATTCTCATCAACGATTACTTCATTCTCTATTTAACAAACAAGTACTATTGATACTTTAGGCCACAGATTCAAATTATAATTATTCCCGTAAATTTGTAATGGATATCATTGTCAAACTTTCTCGTACTAATAAAAATATGCCAAGTTGACACGCCGGGCTGCATTCTCGTACAGAGCAGCATATAAATGCGAATAAAGCACGTTCAATGCTACAGATTATTTTCCCCAACCTGTTTCTCGTTCCCGCGGAATACCCTATGAAGCGTTCTCGTTAATTGTTCATTTCGTCATATCGCCGAAATTAAAAGCGCCACGCACGCGGATAATATAAATTCGCGGCAGGATTTGTGAAAGCGGTTCGCGAGAATTAATTGCGCCTTTGAGTATACAGGCTCGTTTATAAGCCAAAGAATGGGACGTTCGTAACGAAGTTTCTACGTGTGCGGCATGGCGAAACTTTCGCGACTCGAATTCCGCGGCCGCGCGTTATAGGTTTCTTTTCCCCCCCGAACCAAGTCGCGAACTTTGATATAAGTGTCAAACCGCAGAAGTTCCTGCGAGCATCTATATTTGTTGCTGGGGGGGAAAAGCGAGACACAAATACTTTATATAAAGTCTGGCTGACACTGAATCAGTTATGAGAAAGCTATATGGTTATGGCCTAGCGGGTACGATAAATCGTAACGGATACAAATATTGGGACTATGAAACTTTCAAAATGCTACTTTACCGTCGAGTTCTACGACTACAAAGTTACCGATCAGTAAGCAATAAGAATCGTTATAAATATTCAGAAACGTACACCAATTTACAAACATTAATAACTATTACTGTTTGGGCACAAAAGATGTTCAAACTTGGAAATTAGCAGCTTTCTTCAAATCCAATTTCTCAAAAACTGAGGGTAATAGCAACAAAGTGTTTGCGGATTCGTTTTCAGCGCACGACACCCTATAAGAAACGGCTATTGAATGTTACAAGTCCGGCTGTCGAAATGTGCAATTTAAGAAATCAAAATTTCACAACTCGAATCCCTATTCAGTCATCAAGAGTCCTGCTGGAAGCTTATCAAACGAAACCACTGAAGACCCAAACGAAGCCCCAGTCTACCAAAATCCTACGCACCTGACACACCATCCAAAGGCTCGTTCTAAATGCATTCGAATAAAGTTAGACATTATGTTCTCCTGCCTCAGAAAGGAAACGGCAATGGACATGAAAAAAAGAAGCGGGGAAAAATCGCAGAAGTAATCAGACACCTCGAGGATCTCACTCGCTGGGAGCAAAGTAATGGCGTTGCTTCGTCTTTCTCTCGCCGTTGAAAGGATGGAGATTCTATAGACGGACGGTGCAATACCACCCATTTCCAGGGTGCCGTTTTTCTGGCCGCCAGGCAGAGGTAAACCTGCCTCGTTCGCAAATCGGAGGAAATCTTGCCTGGTAAGGGAAGATATCTAGCAACAGCTGAGTCTTTGGCCGATGTTTCGCCACGAAACGAAGTTAAAGAGGCGTGATATATTCCGCAGTTCGTACGAAGCTACCCGGAAACGGTAATAATTCACGGCCGGTTAACGGGACGGCATTAACCCTCCAATGGCGGACGGCTCTGGCGACGATTACGGACGGCAGCGCCCTGGGCCCGTGCGGAGTGATAGCGTCTTCCGCGCGCGTCACAGAATAAGTTCGTTAGGCACCATTTCTTCCTCTTTTCCACTGTGGTGGCATTGTGCGAGCAATTGCGAAACAGTAATGCAAAAATATCTCGCGTGGCTGCCCATTCGGTAGGTACATACTCGTAATGTGGGTACACAGAATCGTAAGTGCACTTTGTTAGGACACATTTTCACAGCGCGATGTTAGGTGAAGAAATATTACAATTTTTTAGAACACATTTTCTTTAACTTTGTAGAGTAAAGTGGGGAAACTCGACTGTCGAGCTAAAAAGTGTAGCGGAATTTTCCTGCAGACCTGGGAATAATAAATTGTATGTGATATATAGCAGGGGTTCTCAAACTTTAATTTTCGCGCACCACTCAAATATCTACACGAGCAGGCACGTACCACCAATTAAAACTAACAGAAATACTGCCGTGCAGCGTGCGTATGCTACACTTCAACAATGTTAGAACATGCAGGAAAACATGCCGTGGACTGGACAGATTTATTGCACAGAAACATTATTACAAAAAGTATTCGAAAACCATTCGTGTAACACCTGCAAGCCTACCGCGTAGCACCAGTGGTACTTACGCGTACCATAGTTTCAGAAACCCTGATATATAGGGTAAAAGGCCAAAAGCTATGTATCTACAGTAGCGGGCAAAAAAGTTACCCCTTTTTGGATTTGCTTTATTTTTTTTAAACAGCAACATGGAACTGTGGTGTGTGTTTAATATACACATTCTGATGAATAATTGAAAGCTGTATAAAACCCAGTTAAAGTTGAATTTATTTAACTAACAAAAAATTGTTCATGGCATTGAAGGGGATAATACATTTTTGGGGCCGAGAAAGGAGCTGCCACTTTTGGTTAATTTTTAGGCCATCTTAAAAGCAAGAGGTGTCCCCACGAAATATTAGGTTTTTTATTACTTTTCAAAAGTGGTAACTTTTAAACAGCTTTTAAAGGGTGTTGCCGATTTTGTTTATTAGTTAAATAAATTCAATTTTAACTGGGTTTTATACAGTTTCTAATTCTCTACCAGAATATCTATATTGGGCACAAGCCACAGTTTTGAGTTGATGTTAAAAAATAATAGAAAATGTGGTAACTTTTTTGTCCGCTACTGTATGTGTATATGTGTTGCTCTGGAAGTTATGGAGAAGCGGTGATAACGAAAGTTGCTTCGTTTAGTGATTTCCAGAAGAGATATGATACTGTGGTCTTTTTTCTGGAAATTATCGTTTCCACGTTTTCTAGGTCATTAGTGGTTTTTGCTTTAATGGGGCCATACGTTTTCGTGACACTTAAGATAGAGAACAGTCAGAGGACAGTTTAACATATGCTTATGTGCTGTATATGTACATATAATATTTTACATATGCTTAGTCACATATTCAGTTAATGAGGAACTCATGTACGAAATTCTATATCGATGGCTTAGTGCACAAATATTTGTTACGTCCACTTCTTCTGAAATTTGAGTTTTTATATGATCTGCTACTGCAATTTAGTCACATTTTCTTTTTACAATCAAAAACTCTAACCTCGATTTTCTCACATCCCCATGCGTTTAATACATCGTAGTGCACTAATCATATGCCAAATTTGAATTAAATTGATTACTCTAAGCCTAACCTATAAAAATCCTGATTCTAAATCGTGTTCGTTGATTTAAAGCAACGAGAATACGCGTTGCATCAACCTGTTAATCAGTTTATTTTTCAACCAGGAGCGTCTTTAGTAAATATTAACTCATAATATACGTATATTTGAAAATGATTAAAGCCGAGTTAATTAATTAATATTTTCTTCCTTTGCGGGCGCAAAAAAACGTCCAATTGTAAATTTTCCGCGAGTGGTTCTTTCAATTAGCCCAAAACGAAGGCACTTCCCATTCAGAAATTAAGTTGCGTTCCCAAATGCACAGGTTCAAACATAGCTGTCCTGTGTGATTTAAAAAAGGCAGCTGTTGGTTGACCCTCCCTTAAGCATCTTCGGCCAGCGATCGCAACCCAGCCCGGAAATCCACGTTTCAAAGAAATCTATCCGTGGCTGGAAGATCCTCTTTCCCTCCGGCTGCTCTCTTTTTCGGCATTAGTTCACAAAGCTTTCTGCCTCCGCCGGTCCTGCTTAATCCTCGGTAACGAGGCTACGTTTTTGTTTCAGCCGGAGCCTCGCAGTGGCCCACCCTCCCGTACGATTGATCGGTTACAGCTGATAAGGGTGGCAGGCTTGCCGTACGATTTTATCGACGTCCAGTGCGTGACGCCACTGATATACCGGATTTGATAACAGCCGACCACTGCCAAGCGAAATCACTTAAGGTCGCCTTTCTTACAGAGCAGAGCTGCACATTGTGCGTCGCGATCAGAATCTCCTCTGGCTCAGTTATTCCTCGTGTGACGTGAGTTTCAAGGGAAGAAATTCTCGATGCAGAAGTAAGTCGAAATTATGGTATATGGAAATATCACTGAACGTATACTTAGCTGAAACTACTCGCGTATCATTTTATGAAGTATTCTTTGAACTTGTATCAATGTTGGCTTAAACAGCAAGATAGGTATAAGATAAAAGGTTGAGAAAATACGGAAATGTCAGCATAGAATTTGTTTATTCTGCTGGCTGGAAGCTTGGTGGAAGTTTTAACTGTGCTATTGAATAAGTGAATGAATCCTAAATGCCAGTAGTCTTTCAATCTTAAAACCTGATTGATTCTTTATTGGTATAAATGCTGGTGAAACCGAACACTTCTGAAGAACAGGTGCTTCCGAGGGATACTTCAACATGAAGAACAGGACTACTACTTACATGGAAATTAATAAGTTGGAATAGTAAAAGATGTACCTAAGTACCTGGCAAAGAAATGAAAAATTACTTTTTTAATGGAAGAAGATGTAAATTCCATGTTGAACGCGGTGGTAATTTATTTTCCAAAATAAAATACTGAACTTTCACTTCTGGCTCAGTGCTTATTAAATAATATAGTGGAATAATTGCAAAATAATCCTCCGAATTATGAATTCTTCTAGTTTTACAAAGTTTTAAAAGCTGTGCTCCTGCGAGTGCAAAGGTCCAAAACACATTAAGTCCAGCCTAAAGCGGCCAAGTAACTTTTTATCCCAGTTTGCTGGACGAATGGTTCGAACAAACCCGGAGCCGCAGGCAAGAGAATCTCCTCCAAATTAACCACCTCGAAGAAGCACTTCGCACTTTCGTCGAACAGCCAAGTACGCCGCGGCGTCTATCGGGACAATTATTGGCATCGTTAAAGGGGACTTCTGGTGACGGGCAACGTTACATGAATGCAGACACTCGACGGGCCATAAACCCTGATAACCAGCGAAATATCGCGGCGGTAAAGCTTTTAGAACACGTACGCGCCTCGGCGATCGATTTGATCGTACTTTCCATCTGGATCGATCGGCCATAGAACTGCCGCTTGTCGATGTCCCTCTCCTCCTTTCCTTTCAGCGGTAACGACGGCATTCTAGCGGAAAGCAAAGCCGACGCAATGGGTTTAGACTGTTGCAGGGACAAGAGACCCGGCTGCACCCCCGCCTGCGCCATTAGCGTTGCAATTAAACATGTTTATTACCCGGCAACCGTAATACAACCCGGCGAGTCCTTAATGTTGCCTAGATAGCGCTGCATGCGTTGCGTGCCAGCCCACCGATCCGACAGGGGAATACTGTGCACGGTAATGCTTCTACTTAACTGCAGCTGCATATATGAACAGAAGAACAGAGAGCGGGGGATGGAGGAAGGAAAAGAGAAAAATGCCCATGAACACCTTTGCTGAATTTCTTTGCCGCCGTGCGACAGTAAATCATTGTTCCGTTCACTCGGGCTACGTCGATACTGTCGGCTGAAGAGGGTTACGCAACGTCTTTCGCATTTGATGCTCGCAATTACTAGGTGACTAATTAAGCACGACTGCCTTGGGTGTCATCCGTGGGTAACTGGCGCCATGAATTTAGAATTTTGGTTTGAGGAGCTTGTAATGAAGGAGGCCTGAGATTCGGAAACTTCTGATGTTACTGGCGTTAGGATCGGTGTAGAATATTAACACTAGAACCGCTGAGCAACCTATCTAATGCCGCCAATAAGATCACAGACGCACGTTTGTTTACCTAGTTGTAGAAATAAGAAAATTATGAAGACACCAAAACTAAAAACGGTCAAAGTGGCCAATGCGGCGGTTCCAGTGTTGAATGCATCCTTAAGCTAGGAAAGATTCTCGTTTCTGGGGATAAACTCGTGGATCGATTTGAGTGAACGGAAAACGTGGGAAAGCACGTGGCAGTGAAGGTGTTAACGAGTTGACCTGTTCGTTAGGTTCGATTTCACCTTTGTGAGCTGAACGTTTTACGCGTTTACCGCTTGCTCGATTAATTCGATAAAATATTTTCGCCATGCGTGCAGTTAAAAATTAGCAGAATGCAGTGGGAACAGTATGTAACTTTCAACCGAAATACTTCTTTCACTCTTTTCTTCTGTCTTCTAATTCAGACATCACCCCTGTTCAACTACACCACAAATTATACCATTCTGTAGGCAAAAATTACGCAAACCTCTGCGGGTTCCTCAGTTGGCGCTGGCTGCCCAGGTCCACTTGTCAGTCTCAATTGCCTATAACCGAACGAGTAAGGAGAAAGCAAAGATGAGGATGAACAGTATTCCGAGAGGAAGGCAACGCGTGCAAGAGAATGAACTATCTCCGCCTCAGTTATTTCGCTTCCTTTCCCTCGGCACGAATGGAAAACGCATAACGTAACGTAATGTATCTCAAGCACCACCGAGATACCGCCCCAGTAAATAAACGCTTCATCGTTGGCGCACTGCTTGCACCCCGGTCCCTCCACATCCTTCCACCCAGCCCTGGCGTTTCCCTCTCGTTCCCCCTTTGACGCTCATTCGAATATCCTCTCCCGCTTTTCGCATCCCTCTTCGATTCTTCTGCTCCTGCGGAGCGCAACGCGAACACTAGAGTGGTCCGTTTGTAATAAACTGTAACTCTGCGAGTAGCCACTTCACCCAATTTACGGAACGTACAAATTGTTAGGACGCAACTTCACGGAGGCTGTCGGATAATCGAGGTATCGAATAATCGCGAGGCATCGATATCGGCTCCTAACGTTGCGGGAAGTAATCGAGCGCGATGTTTGCCAGATTGAAGTACGCGACAGGGTTGCGTTAAGAAACAGAAATTCGAAGGGATTGGAAGGCTATTTGATGGAGGTTTAGCTATCTGTTGAGAACGATAGCTAGTGAAGATGCTGCACGGTTTTAGTGATATACCACGGCCGTCTCTAGTACAGGCCACCACCTACGATGTTGCAACACCGCATTTCGAACAACCATCAGTCCGATGACTATGTTCAGACCGGTACCAGACGGTCAAGACGGCCGTGGCCGTGGCCGTGCCGTGGTCCGATCAAACTATATAGTATATAATGCGTGAGACATACTATTTATATTATTTTTTAATTTAACATAATTATTAAGTAATATATTAGAGAAATGCTGCAAAATACGTTTTATTGTTTTTTCAGTTGGCATTCCACAGCCACAATGTTCTTTAATAACATATGTTGTATCACAATTTTGCAAAATGCTACTATATCCTAAACTTAGGGGTATATTTTACAAAACAACTTGCATAATTACTATTGCAGTTTTGAATACAACACTTGTCTGGCATCTGTGAAGCAGCATCAAAAAAGTCAACAGAAATGGAGGTTATGATCCTTTATAACATATTATATTGTTTTATTTTTGCAATTCTTACACTCCAGTAATATATTATTTACAACAATTTTTGTCTACACACAAATTACACTTCTACAAATACACTAAATCACTATTAAATCAAAATAACATAATAGTAATACATAACCACGACGGCAGTGACTGGCAGTGACATACCGCGCGAAAAGCTTCAGAAAAATTCAAATAGGACTGATGACAGCGTTGCCATTTTGGCAAGGTGGTGGCCTGTGCTAGAGACGGCCGTGGATATACAGTACTGACCGAAAATTGGGAAGTACTGTTGTGACCCAGGTTGAGAAACGCAATAGCCGATTGTAGAAATGTAGATAGTTAATAAATATACAATTTATTCTGGCAACGTTCTATGAAGAACTCTCGTTACTCACCTAGGTTTTAATGCATATTGGTTTATCTTCCTCAGACTGAATATTTTTGCTAATGTTATACCTTCCACACTCTCTGTATACTAAAGGGTTTTTCCCGTTTACAATAATAATAAAACTGACACACCCTAGTCACCAGGAGGGGTTAAATATACAAGAATAACAGAATTAGTTCATCCCTTACGTAATATTCCTTTCCAGTCGTGTAACGTATAGTATAATAAGAAGTGCTTCGTAAAATTTCTCCGACAAACTTTGCTTCATCCTTGCAAATGTCAATTCCCCAGTGTCTCAAGCAGTCTCAAAGTTCGACAGCTAGTAACATTTTAATGTCAACATTTACGTGGCATGACTCATTATTCTACTATTACCTGAAGTCACCAAAGTTTCGCACGCCCCCGCGTTCCACTAAAAATACTCGAAATCGCTGGTTTCGAAATTTTCGAGGGTCCACATGCTCCTAGTAGTTAGGTAGCTACGATTACTCGCAATCGGGCGGCGGAACCCTTTCGAAAGCCATTCGAAAACTTTCGAAGCGCTAGTCAGATCATGTGCCTTCGATTTCCTCGTATAGACTCGGGCGAAACGAGAGAAGGGAGACAGGCCGAGGGAAAAGGCTGAGCAGGCGGACACAGGGAGGCACACCCGTGAAATCCTCTGGAAGGAACACCCTCTCCACGCATTTGCGTTCCTAATCTAAGTACACTATTCCGCAACTTCGAGATAGATTCTACTGCCAGCCCCCGAGAACACCAACTTAGACTTCCAGGACAACGACTAATGGCATTCTCGAACGAACAGCGCCGTTATTAATGCCACCTGGCTACGTGCGCCAAGATACAAAGTATGTAACTCGATTACTGCAATTAATACAGCATACATTAATTAATATTCAGCAGCCAGTTTTAGTGCAACGCGAGCACAAATGATAGGAGAATTAAATTTCCATTTTAGCGATACATTGGGCGTAACGACTGGCTGCGTGATAGCTACCCAGCGAGTACAGTCGATGGGGCACGCGTTTGTCAATCCTGTTGGCAGAATTAGGCCCTCTTGCTAATGCATCAAACTGTGATGCTTCCGCTATATTTATTGCTCCCCGTGGAAAAGGATTTTTATTATCGTTTCGGTTTATTTGTCAGTTTCGTACTCTTTCTTTCGTAACACCTTTATTTGCTTAGGATATTTAATTAATTGTATGGATGTTTTGTGAATTTTGCTACGATAGAATTTTATGACAGTGTGGAAATTCTTGCACCTAATTTACATCTAGTGGATGTGGATTTTAAGTTGTAATCAATGGAGTGGATCGTTCAAGGATTTTATGTCAGTTTCGTGCTGAAGGGTTTACACCACCCTGACCGGCACAAAGGAGCGGTGTTTTCTGGATTTTTTTACAGGATATGTATGCGCTCAGTGGAAATGACCTTTTTACTATGCATAAAGCATTTTCTGAACTTTAAAGAGCATTTTTTCTCAATGTCTGTATTTATTTATAATAGAATCTAAATCTTCCAAATACAACAGACTTTTAGCATTTTACTGCACTCGCAGTCCCATATAAAACCGAGGGGAATATTCGGAAGCAGCAGATGGACCTGTGCTTTATTCCCCCCGGCACGCGTGAATCGCTATACATGCACGTGTTCGTGTCTTTAGCTGGCGAAAAGAGCATCGCCAGAGATTGAATCGTCAGCGTGGACAGTGGCCATTGTGTATTAAAAAACAAGGGGCGAAGGAGGCATCGGGGAAGGAAAGAAACACGAAACAGAATCCTTCGTCCGAGCAAGCTTTTACTCTGAACGTGGACATTCATATACACCTACGTCAGCCGGGATGTGTGCGCGATTCGCACTTGTGTGTCCGTGTACATGGTCAAGCTAGCGTAATCCTGTCATCATCTCTGTTCCTCCTGCGCCTCGCCCCTCGCCCATATAATCCTCGTATGTATGCGCACCACTTCGCGGCTGGATTATCATAGGAACGCGGCAGAATGATAGCGTGGATGTTAAACATTTTTCAGAGGGCCGGGCGAAACTCGCCCTGACGTGAATGCGAATGAAAACGAGGGAATGGAAGCAAACGGCGCACAGAAAGCGTTGCAAATAATAAGACAGCGTAGGAGATATTCTTAGTGACCTGGTTCCGGTAACCTAACTCACCGTCTCCGCGCAAGTGAGCTCTCGTAGCAATGGTTCTGGGAAAAAAGCAACTGCAGCGGATTCGATACGGGGCGGAAGTTGATGCGAGCTATCAATATTACGTTTGCAAAGATTACAGTTGCCGAACCCAAACCTAACCCAGATATAAACCAGACATAACCCAGACTGACCGTTGCTGAACCAATTTGTCTAGGTTAGGTCTGGGTCAGGTCTGGGTTAGGTCTTTTGTCCATGAAATTAGCACAAATTTTAACTCTGCGGACCCACGTTCGGAAGGTCTAAAGGTGGTCTCTATGCTTTAAGATAAAAAAGTAATAAGTCCTTGAAAACGATTTTTGTGTTTTATTTGAGGATAGGATTGGATAAAATATTTTGTACTTAAGTAGTGAAATACTTTTGGAGTACCTTTTTCCATATTTCTATCCATGAATCATTTTGGATAATTTTGAATAAATTTTGTTTTTATTTCTGAATCTCTCTCATCCCTACAAAAACGGTACGTAATTAAATGGTAATACGAAACACAATGTTAGGCTTCACAACAGTGTTACCACTGCAGCCTCGCCTTTACTCTTATTGTCTACTGGCTATGCCATCTGTAATATCAGGTTTCCTCTTTCATTTTGAGTAATAAAGACGTTTAATAATAATAATAATAATAATAATGTTAGCTTCATGATTTATTAAGGCCCAAACGAGAGTATTGTTTAAAAGAGAATCTAACGATTCAGTGCTCCATCGCGCCGTTTTGCAATAATGCTACTTCATTAACAGTTCAGCGAGCATAGCCTTCTGCAGATGTCGGAAATGACTGTGCTTCTTCCTTTCGAAAGAAGTAGGAGAAAAGGAGAGGAGGACGTGAGACTAGCTCGGATATCGGCACGAGCAGAAGAAATCTTATCGCTGAAACTAAAAAGGAACAGACGCGAAAGGAGGAAAGCGAAAATAGAAGAGGAAACGAGGTTAAAAGGGATTATTAATGGTTCTAACAGCGAAAACCGTGAATGTGTTTCTTGCTCGTGCAACAATATGTTCATCATATATTCAAGATTTCAAACGGATATTAAATAAGCTTTGGCAGGAAGACAGTGGAAGATAAGTAGTCTAATAAAAATAGTGCAGCAAAGGTAAAACGAAAATTTTAGTGTAAAGATGTAACTTTCATTAAAATTTAATAGAATTTAATGCTGGGAGCACATGAATCAACAAATAAATTATATCTGATATCCGACGCAAATAAATTGCATTATACTCGTAGGTACCTACTGCACTGCCACCACTTATCTGCCAATTCTTACACCCTGCTGTGATTCAGGACTTTCACTTCTCTAAACTTTCCCACTGTTACCTGTTTACTGATTGCCCTGCGAATCCTGAAAAATTCGCTCGGACCTGATCAATATTATTACACAGTGAACAAGCCCGATCGGGCCTGATATCTCGGTATACTTTCTCCACGCCGTTTGTCATTTTCCCAGTGGCCTCTCTTCCTTCAGACATAACTACTTTCCCGTAACTTTATCCTATCCTTGATGGAGACTTTCCCTACCTATGTATATATAACTCCATCTTGACGCTTATAAATTAAACTATCAACCATCTAACGAATTATCAACTATCAAACACACTTTTCAACATAATTCAAACAAACTTTCCACTCTGAATGAAGTATGAACAAAATAAAGCAATAGTACAGCAACCACCAGCCTCTAGTAACTCCATTTTTACGCTTATCAAGTATCAACTATCAAGTATCAAGTATCAACTATCAACTATCAAGTATCAAGTATCAAATATCAACTATCAAGTATCAACTATCAACTATCCACAATCAACTATCAACTGTCAAGTATTACCTGTCAACTATCAACTATCAACTATCAACTATCCACTATCAACTATCAAGCAAACTTCTCAATATAATTCAAACAAAAACGTTCCGCTCTGAATGAAGTATTTACAAGCCAAATAAAGTAATATTACAGTAACCATCAGCCTCCGTAGCAAATACAGTTTCGCTCAATGAAAATCATATTTGCAATCAACATTCCA
This sequence comes from Andrena haemorrhoa, assembly GCA_910592295.1. Classification (NCBI taxonomy): domain Eukaryota; kingdom Metazoa; phylum Arthropoda; class Insecta; order Hymenoptera; family Andrenidae; genus Andrena; species Andrena haemorrhoa. The sequence goes on from OU342946.1 coordinate 2,735,441, forward strand.
GTTCGCCGTCGAAAACTGACAGGATTATTTTTGGGATGATCACCAGACAGCGTCGATAAGCACGACTATCTTCGATCAATTACGCGGTATTGTCGTCGCGCAGGGTTTAATATCTGCTGCTCCACCCTTTCTCTGGTGTCCCATTCTGCTTTTGGAGTTAGAGAATCTCATTTGCCGCGTTTGATATTACATGGAAACGTGCTCGATCGGCCTCCTGCAAGGTGGAACGAGTTGGAAAGGAAAGGAGCGGAGAACGAACGGTTCAGAAAGAGCTGTGACGGGGTTGGCTAAGGGATATCGATTGAACATTCGCTCAAATATTTAAACGCTATTACCGCCGGTCTACATACAGTTATACCGTACGGAGAATTTGCCCGCTCTACTGTTTTCTCTGTCTCCCTCTATCCCTCGTTCGCGAAAGAAACTCACTACGGTCATTCGGTAATCACAATTGCAAGCGACAATTCAGCAACGTGATCATTCAACGTTTATATCGTATAAGTAAATTACAGAGGCGAAATGAAAGTTACGTGAAAATATTACTTATAGGGGAGGCGCGCGAGCTACGGGTCGTCAATTTCGCTGAAATTCTGCGTGTAGTTAGCTGACAGCATGTGTAATTATATGTTAAACGCGTAGGGCACACTACTCAAAAGTTTGCGAGAGAATTGAGTTCAAAGTTTTGCTTTTTCTAGCCCCTCGATAGGTATGCGCACTCCGTGCATAAGCACGAGACCGTAATTAGATTGCAATAGCCGCTCAACTGTAATCAATGTAGTAATTTCAGTTCTACTTTCTAATTATTATTTCTACGACTAGTTATTTCAATCAAGTTATTTAAACCGAATAACTTTTTTCAAATTCATCCAAACGGCTTCAGTTTCTTTGAGAAGCTAGAACGATTAGTTTACTAAGTGAGGTGTTTCGTCGTTTTGAAAAAAATTGTTATTGGGCGAAATAGCGAACAAATTAGTGATGGTCGCTCTTTCAACTTTATTACCTGAGCCTGTAATGAAAATTAAAAATCCCCTTTGTAAATTTAAGTAAGTTGTATACACTCTGAAAAGTATAAAAAAGTTATGTAATTCCTTCATCGCATACAGCAGATATATGCAAAGCCTGAATATATTTGGTTGTATAGATTTTTCTACAAAAAATCTGGAAAAGACTCATTTTATTCCCGATTTAAATGGTCCTGCTCCTTAAGACATAATTGCATATGCTTCGCACTAACTATAACCAAAATTGTAACCAAATCGGTGACCTCAACCTTGAGCACACCCCTTATTAGATTTATGTGTCTGTCTCGTTAGGGCTTTTTCATACGAGTCACTGCTGTTGCTCCCAACCGGTACTTGAAATATATCCTTTTGTCAGAGCTAACGCTCATCTAACAAGGGAAAAGAGATAACACGTATATATCTGAAATAATAATAATAATAATTCCTTATGGCAGCAGTAGACATTAAGAATAACAACAAGAAGATAAAAAACCATAAATGCACATAAGAGAATAAGAAAGAGAAAAATATTAGACTTAGAAATTCGTCACGATCCACAAAAGTACCTTGTTCGAAAAGACCTTTAACCCTTTAGCACCCAGCCACCCAGAAAACAAAGTTTCTGGGAAAGATTCCCAAAATTATTTACTACGTATCGAGTTTTTTTATACGCTACAAAATTATGTGACGTATACGTCACACTGGAGGCTACAGGGTTCCCAGACCTAACCCAGACCTAACCTAGACCTGCTCCTAAAATATTCAAATCCAAATTCCCTCGATTTAAACCAACTGATACCACACGATCTATTACGATCAGTAACATTGCAAACTGATCACTGGAACATGACTCGCAAACTCGTCGAATAACTCTGCCGAATGTTTCCGTGAAAAATGGCCAACCCAAGATGACCCTCCACTTCGAAGAGCACCGGTAGACCAGCGTTCGCTTCGCCGCTGCGAAATTTTCATAAAATGTTTTGCGTGCACAGTGTTATATCCACATCGTGCTCAGTCCTCGCACCACAACCGAGCAACTGAACAAATAAATAGGTGCATAGTGGTGCTGATTGTATCGCGGTTACCGTAATTGGCTACGTGGTCCGTATGCTTGGAATGTTGATTGGCCAGATACGCGAGCGGGGCGCCCGTACAAATCGGGCCTTCCGGATTGAGCCAATAAATACGAAAGTATGCATCCAGGCCGGAGGTGGTAAATATCACTTTGACGAAGGTCGATGCGTTCGCGGGCTAAGATCCCCGATGCGTGTGCACGCACGCCTACAGAAACTCGTGTATCATGCGTCCGGGGATAAAAAGGAGCGAGTAACGGCCGGGACCACCGTGCGGCGAGATAGAAGACGCGCTTTCGTTGCGCTTTTTACATCCCCAAGTCATTTGCGTGAAGTCACTTCGCGAACCTGCGTGCGCAGAGGACGAGGCTAATAAACGGGGTGTTTCTTGATACAGTGTAAAATATGAGGGTCAACGGTAATTGTCGTTATCGAACGGGGATGATTTATGGAAACAATAAGGGGAGGCGATGCGAAAAAATTCTTTCATTACTGCTGCTCCTTGTACGGAGCTTGCAAATTCTTCGGGGTCAATTTATACACTTTCTTTCTCAACTTATAACTGCGAAATGTTTCATTAAATCGTGTTAAAAATCATCCTGGGAAAAATTTGAAATAGTTTGAAACAAAATACTAAAATAGTCTTATATTTCAATGAAATACACAATTCACAATAATTTTTGTCTGTATATATTCATTATATAATAGCCCAGTGAAATTAGTGGGTTTATTTCGTCGTTTTAAAAACAATATATCAAAAGTCCCCATCGATCCGACATTCGATAAAATTTTTACAGAGGGTTGAAGGTAAAAAAAAACTGTTTTCCGCGAATATCTCGTTAGCTATTAGTTTTGCGACAAAAATAGTTATTGTAAAATTTGTAGCTTAGGAAATTTTGTACAAAATAGGTTGAATGAGTTTTTTCGTAGGGGTAACCATTTTCAGTGTATAAATACTTTTAGTTTTCATATCACAACCTACCGGAATAAAAGAATAAATAGTGACGCTGCAAATGTTCAAAAATAAATTCCAAACACTTCGCAATAATTTCTTAATAAATAAAGCGAAGTCACAGCAACGTTACAACGAAAAATTAAGGTGACTTTTCTGCTTAAGAATCTATCCGTCTATCGCAAACGGCGAAAATAGGTTCACGTCGTCGCCATCCCCGCGGAATAACGCGAGACTTTTTACCTCCCGTCTATTTTTCTCGCCTAGCTGTTACTCAGAGAAAAAAGCCCGGATCCGATGCTAACATGAACACCCAGCAGATAATCACCTTTTCCCCTCATCTTCTAGACTTTCCTGCACTTTAATTCGCACTTTTGCCAGGCGTATCGATCAGCCGCAGCATCGCGAGGGCTCCGGTGAATTATACGAGCCGGGCAATCTCATTAATAGCCCGGGCGTTAAACACACTGTTTTTCATAGCCCTGCCTAGTAAAACCTACCGTAAAATTCTCCGACACTTTCAGCCGAGCTTCCATAAATTCGGCGGTAATCTTTGCCCAACGACGTTTTAATCGGACACGACGCGATTGAATAAAAATTTAGAAATTAATAGGGATCGCCGGACGGAGAGTCGCGCAGTGCGCGTGCTCGTAAATTTTCGACCGCGGCGCAATCGTAATTCCCCGCGTAATTTACAGCCGCCGCGAGGGCTGGCCTTTTATCATTCAAATTCGACGATCGCCGCGATTTGTATACGCGCCACCTTCGCCAATAAGCTAAGCACCGTTGACTGTAAACCGGTGAAATAGGAGGCCGTGACGTAAACGCCGGGAAAGGGGGGTTCCCAATGTCGCGGCACGAATGTAAGTAACGGCAGACTTGTCCGCACGATAAAACCACCCGTGCCTCCCAATATAAGGTGTCTATCTTTCCATCTGCATTCAGCCCGACGCTCTGCTAATTAACGCACGCGGATAGGGGAAAGGCGTTGTTGAGCCGTGTGAATCATTAGCAACGACACCGAGCCCTCAAGTTGCTTCGAAGTCGATAAAGCGACCAGGCTTCACGTTCCTGGCGATACGTCGCCGTATAGCTGCGGGGAGGCCTCACAAGGGGTGTGCATAAGGGGTGGGTCACGAATTTGGATAAAATTCGCCGTATGGGTGGTCCATATCAATATATATATATATACATATCGATATATATAAAATTGAAATCAAATACCACTGATAATCACGATTTCTCTGGAATCGCTCATCCAATGACCATAAAATTTGGTAGGTAGGTTCCTCTTGGCCCCTAGGCGCTTGCTAAGAAATCTTTTTAAAAAACACCCTCCCCTTCACCAAAAAACAATATATAATATTATGTATATATAGGTTATGTACGTTATTGCGTCAGACCGGAGCGTGGTTCGCGCCTCGACCGCGGGGCGGCCACAAGCGTCGCGAGCGTACTCGCGAGCGAAAATTCGACGGGACCAAGATATTAAGGCCGCTACGAACTGAATCGTGAGCTTTCGTAGCATCAATCGTTTATCCCAGTTACTTTGAAATTTTTACATCTATATACAAAAAAGAAGAAGTCATGATTCACTGAGTGACTGTTTCGTCAACACCCAGCTCAAAACGTTTTTAACCTAGGAACGTGAAGTGAACTGATTGTGAGTGAAGGATTTTTGGAAATTCCGTCCCTAAGGAGGTGGAAAGAAGATTATATTAACTCCGCTTTTAAGATTTATTAACTCCGTTTTTGCATACAAAGATTACCCACACAAATTCCTAAAATCCATTTTCAGGATTTTGCCCTAATTATAACCTCTGAGGGGGCGGTGAAAAGATGTTAAACGTGTTCGAAGTTTTGCGAGACAATTTGGTTTACAGCTTCTGTTGCTTCTAAATGCTGTACTATAAAAAAATAGATAACTAAAAAATGGTGAATTTTGAATTTTGTGTAGGTATCTTTGTGTTTAGTAGTTTAAAAACATTTTTGAAAAAAAATTCCGAAAATTGACATTCACAGCAAAGAAACGAAAGGAATTTACCATTGACTAATAAGAGAGCGATCAATCCATGCGAAAGCACGCAGCAGTGGGGCGTTTAAGAGCGTGCTGCATGTTTAGTTTCGGTCACAACCAAAAGGACTTGCAACGAGAATAAAAATTCAGCCCGCATAGAAGCTGCGGAAGAGGAGCTGAATACGAAAATGCTTTTAAAAGCGTCGCAATTAATTACACGTTATGTATACAAAAATTGTAACGCCCGATGCGCACTCTTTGTACATGAAATACGTTTCACATCCAGCAAACAGCGAGGGCGTTCTTCGCGTGAAATTTTTGACGCACATTTTTTAATTACTGCAGCCCCGAAATGCGGAGCATCCATCCAAATCAGTTTGATTTTTGGGACGTGAAGCCAATGCTTATTACAGCGATGTATGGATTCGCGGGGAATTTTAATTGCGAGAAAAATGCGTTTACTGACGTCATGTCACAAGCTGGTGGGAAATTTAAGAGAAATTTTTTTTTTTTTAATTTTGGCACTTACAGTGTTTTCTACAAGAACTCTTTAATTATGAATTTCTATTGGTTTACAGGTGTAAATTCTCATATGCAAACAACATTATTTTCAAAGAAAGTAATAATAAAATTTAAAATGTCGATATGGTTTTCAAATTATGAATATACATAATATAAATTGTGCAGACCCCTTAAGTGGCGTTAATTACTAATTTGTTGTTTGTTTAGGAGTACAGACCAAATCAAACAGCAACTACGACAATACGAATTGAAACTTTAGTGAGCACAAATATTTGAAATTATTAATATTCAAGAATGTTTCCATTGGGAATTATGATGCAGGAATGCGTTATTTGAGAAATTCTGAACATAAACAAGGACGAGGTTAAAACCCGAGGCTTTTTAAACGAAGGTGTACAAAATTCACAGCACAGGTATTACTTGATTGAGATCAACTCAAGTTGATTGTAACACATATTGGAAAATTAGGAATTATATTAAACTGAAATTGATCATCTACATCACAGAAATGAAAAGAGAACATTCCATTTTTTCAAATACCTATACTTAGAAAAAACACTTCTAAAAGACCTTCTTCTACCCAATAATTAAAAAAGGAAATCTCACACGAATAAAAAAGCATATCATTTATGAACAAAGCTCTTAATTACGTAGTAAAAATTAGTAGTTTCATAGAAATACCAAATAAAATTACGATTAGACTTCAAATTTTCTTGCCCAAGATATTCTTCTTGGCTATGCACGGACAAAAGCGAAATACCTATGTTCCGGGAAACAAACTAACCTCACAAATGACGAGGAAAGAAAATATCTATGTATCCCGTAACTGATGCACTAAGCTCAATCACGAGTTAAAAACTTATATCCACTCTCAGCATCCCAGTCGGCCAGCCAATAAATAACAGTCCCTACTACAAATTCGAAGGTAATAGACAAACTTCAGCCGATTTCCGCAAAATTACCTTCCGCGGCACCTAAACGGCATTGTCTGGACGAGAAGGAGGAAGATACGCGAGGTATTCCGAAGGATAATAAACGTCCACAAATTTCGCATCGTTCATCTTACGTCCCCCCTCACGCAATCTTCTCCTTATAAATTTTTTCGCGGCGTCTCACTCGGGAAGATAAATGACTACTTCGTCTTAAACGTGCCAGCCAGACGCAGGCCGAGCGGGCGAAATTACGAATAAACAAAAACAGGTTGGCTTACCGGTGTCGTGTACGGTTGACAGGCTAACCTGATGCCGTCGTGCCTGAGCTTCTCCTGCAGCAGCATCCTCAGCTGCATCCGCGGGATTCTGACGAGCTCCGCCTTTCCCTCCTCGTACTCGTCCGCGAACTTGGTTAATTCCTGACCGCCGCTGGAGGAGCTGGCGGTCGGCGAGGCCCTCTGCGCCTCTTTATCGCTGGGTGGTCTCTCGGACGAGGTCCTGGAGGACTTGGAGCTGACATTGTCGCAGAGGCAGTCATTACTCTCCTCCAGCGTGAAGTAAACGCTGGCGGCGCCTTCCTCGCGCAGCGTCTTCACCGACTGCAGCAGCCTGGCCCGGTGGCTCTGGTTGAACACGCCGATCGCGTCCAGGTCCGGGTCGCCGATCTGCTTGCAGATCTCCAGGTCGTCGTAGCCGTTGTCGATGAACGACTCCGAATACTGGCCGAGGTGGAGCGAGCGCAGCCACTCCACCACGATATTGCTGGCCATCGTCATGCTTGTCGCTTTTCGGTGAGCGCGAACGTTTCAGCACGCCCCCGCCGCACTCTAACCCGTTCACGTGTCCCTCTGCACCCGTCTGAATTCCTCGCCGGTGCTGTGTCGCCCTTTATCCCCTTACACGCTAGGCCGCGAAACTGTGCGCCGCGGCATCTTCGGAGGAACGCGAACTTGACGTCTGCTCACGAGGGAATGGAGGGACTATCACGTATGATATTCGCTATTGAATCGAGGGGTGCGCGGATTTTCTCTCTCTCTCTCTCTCTCTCTTTCTATCTCTCTCTCTCCTCTCTTCTCCCTCTCCCACTATCTCTCTCTCTCTCTCTCTTACTCTCTCCGGGGGGGTGAGACGATTCCCGCTCCGATTGGTTTTTCTTGTAATAGGCGGCACCTCGATTAACGGCTCCTCCGAGAATACCGATAGAAGACGAGGGGGGAGGTTGCTGCACCAGTCACGTTCGATCTTCAACGTGCACTGCTCTGGCTCATTACGAGGCGCGGACGATCGGACTGGCCCCCGAACGCGTCGATACGATCTCCTTCGGAACGCTTCTATGTTACTCGCCCCGGTCCACCGGTGCCCGGAGGTGTGCGAGCAGGAATTAAAGTAGGAGCGCGTTTAATCGTGCCCCATGCCCCGGCCTCGATCTATTTCACGAAGCACCGCGAGGGTGGAGCGAACGGGGGAGCGGAACGGGGGAGGCCAATCATTTCAAGCGCCACATCGAAACTGCCGCTCATACACGTGCCCCGATAAAACCGTGCCGCGGCACCGTCGTCTGGGCCAGCGGCCCGCAAATTAGAACTGCAACTTTTATCAGCGGCGACAACGCACTCGCCTCGGCGCACCCGACCAGGGATTAATTTTTTATCTATAGACGCTCCCGTCCACGTTCGCGTTGTCCTTGCTTTTTACGCGCGCGGCCGGAGGAACTTTTAAAGGCTCAGGGTCAACGCACCGTGCCGGACGCGGCGGTGAAACAGGCTGTGCATGGTCCTCGGGTCTTCGCCGATTGTTTCCGTGGATTTAAACCCGGGAACACCTCGGGTAAACAGACTCGCTTCTGTTACGGATCGTTCCACGAGCTCGCTCGAAACCGAAACCACCGACCTCTCCTCGGCTCTGTCGTTATTTTGATCCCGGGTACGGCTTGTTGTCCTTAGCTCTTCGTGAATTTCAGGCCCGTCGACGTTGCCAGCCACGGAGCCGCTCCGTTTCGATTGGCAGGGTCCGCGGAGCAGGTATAAAATTCCAGATGTACCGGCGCGGCACGGGAGAACTAGGCACCGTTGACAGGTCGCGGCACCAACTCGCGGGGATTTCGCACGCGTCGCGATGCCGGGGACAATCGTCAGGGGCACGTCTTGCGCGAGTATTCCCGATCACTCGGGACGGGGGTGGGCTGTTGCACGCGGGTGACAGAAAGGGGCGAACAGAACCGGGAGCGGCATAGGCGGGCGGCCCCGGATCGTTCGTGCCGGCAATGAAAGCGTAACCTTGAAAAGCCCGAAAAAAAGGGGAGAGGACCAACACGGCGGAGAGCACGCGGTCTCCGGGACGGGAACGGTGTGCACCCGGCTCACGTTGATTTATCGCGGGCTGGCCCTTCTCTCACTGCCCCGTGGAGATGTCGGCGACGGCAATGGATCGAACTTAGCTTCACTGAACTCACGTTGCTCATATTCACAGCAGGGGAAGCGTCATCGGTGCTCGGCGAGACACACGGAACGGAGCACTACGGCACAACACTACCGCGACGCGGCACACGGCTCGACTGACACGAGATCTTCGCCAGAGGGAGCTCCACTCGCCTCCGCTTCGTCCCTTTCCCCCACCCACGCGGCCGGCATTCCCCACCACGGACCTGTTCCTCCCCACCAGCGATAGTGAAGCTACTTGGTCCAGCGAGATCCTGTTGATGCGCTCCTACGCCAGGATGCAACAGCCGTGTCCTTCCTCCTCTCTTTCCCTGCTTCTTTCCCTCGTTTCACCTCTCTCTTTCAGACTCTACCCACCCTCTCTCTCTGTCTCTCTCTCTCTCTCTCTCTCTCTCTCTCTCTCTCTCTCTCTCTCTCTCTCTCTCTCTCTCGATCTTTCTCTCTATCTCTGTGCGTCGTTGCTCCATCTCTACCACCTGCGTTCTTTTTTTTAGGTTCGACACGAGTTGATTAAACTGTTTGCAAAATGGTAGAGTTCTTTCCGACCGCGGGAAATGTTGCTCCAGGATGTACATGTTAGTTAAGGACGAGTGCTATAGCGTTTGGAAGAACCGTCTAATGTGTTGGAGTGAAATATTATGGTGCAGGTTAAAGTTATTAACTAAGCTGTAATCGCGCTTGGAGTCAGATGTGAATTGGAGTGGAAATGGTTATTTAGTAACGGAATTGATTAACTACCTTGATAGACGCAGAATGGTGTGAATTTTGGGAATTTTTTAAAACAAAACCATTAAATATATTTACTTTTGAGTTATAGTGCTTCAAATAGAGAGCCTTACAAAAATCGTATGCGCATTGTTAGCATAAAATTTGTAGTTGTCTGAAATAGGGAACTCTAAAAGAGTTAAAAAAAAATATATAACTGACGAAAAGAACTCTTTTCAAAATTTTGTTAACGCAAGTTTGCAGCGCTTATTGCACCATTAAACTTTCGTTTGAAACATTTTCTTCTGCCTGTTGTGCTTTGAGAGTTATCCGCGAAAAAGTGGAAGTGCCAATTTGACTTTGAGGTTAGATTTCACCCGCAAATGAAGCACACTGTTGTTCTTGTTTTGAGTCACTCTAAAAAAACCCCAAAGTTGCGTTCCAATCGGTGAGTCCGGGTTCGCGGTGTTCCCTTGTCAGAGAAAAATCTTTATGCTCCAAAATTTAACTAAGTAACCTGTAATTAAATAGTTCTCTCTATATAATAGTATGTATATAAAATTGTGACCTGTAACAGTTGATGCGACAATAATAAATAATAATAAAAAAAGGACAATTTCATTTGAAATGTCATTTCAGTACAATTAAAGAGAGCAAGATTGAAAAATTAGGATGGACTCCCAGCATTCCCCTTGTATTTCTCTTAATAATAAATTGTGAAATTATCATTGCAGAATTTTATACTCCTTATTTAACCTTTCTGTGAAAATTGGGTCACCATGGTAAGAACGGTGCATTTTCACAGGGACCTTTAATTGCGACGACAAGGACAATTGGGAAGTCTCTTTTAGACGCCTTACTTTGTACATTCATAGCATCACGATGAAGTGACAAGTGACAATGCTAGGCGCGCAGAACTTTCCTACGGTTATCGGTCGGTATTTATGTGAGTAAAGGTGGAATTAATTGAATGATCCACGCGGGCGTCCTGTCCCGCTATGACGCCAAAGCAGGGAGTGACAAGTAGCTCTCAATAACGTGATATGACATCGCGTGCCATGGACACGAAGGACCCCCTCAACGCAACCCTCGCTATTTCCTCGCTTTGGTTGAGTAATTTGCTTTTGGACCGGAGATGAGATCGAAAGGCGAGTCATCTGTCAATATATTAACTCGTTTCCGCAATACGGGAAATTATTACGAGGCGGACAATGGATTTCCTTCGTGCGACACCTTTGATATGTGTGCTTACTCAATCATCGTGTCAACTAATCAGTCGGACCTTAATCTGGCTTTGATGAAAGTGTGCGCAAGACGCGCAAGACGCGCAAGCGGACACTCCGCAGCTGAATTTTCAGACCAATCTTTCTGAACGGGGTTAAAATTAAACGTATCCTTCATTAATATAATCCAAATTTATGAAAAAAGAATTGTATTTGTAGAGAAGCCTGTATGTGCCACCTACTACAATTAGTTGTAGAGAAAACTGAATGTGCCATTCATAAATTTGCAAGCACTGTAAGTGCCAATCCTGTTTACCTATCGCTTAATTGGCCCTCGCATTGTTTTCTACAGAAGTGGCGTTGGACGTACCAGTGGTACCATCTTGCAGCACTATTGGTAACTTATTTACAAAGGAAAAATGCATTAAAATTCCATACCTACTACAGAATTACCAATAGCACGTAGAACATTTTTTTTTAATTTCGGGGTTAATTTCTTTAAATATTTTAATCACCGTGTTTTCCAGAAGGACTTTTAATTATGTTACTTGATTGCAAAATGCGAACAAGTAGTGTCTCAACTACTATACTCTGCATACTTTATCAAAATACTGAGAAAAATTAATAATACCTCAAAGACATTTATTATTTACTTATATAAAATATTGGGCATCGTATTAGATTACGAGAATTTGAATTGAAACGCTTGTTCTTGAGATAAAAATAAACGCGCACGTGTTATCTAAAATTGAATCGTTTTCTGTCAAATAAACTGTGCCACACGACACCATCGCTCCAATCGGCTTGGAACGTTCATCTGAATAATACGTAGGGGTTAACAATAAGTGTCTTGATAATTGTTCGTAGAGCATGATAAGGCATGACCTCTGGACACGTACAATCGTTGTATGTAAAGTAGGGTGAAGCATAGTCTTTGTGAATGCTGGTTAGGGAGTTATCTCTGGCCTGTGAAATGATGAAACGTGATGGAAACAAAGATTTATGCAGGCAAAACTGTAACAATTGGATCATTCAGTGATGTTAAGAACAATTTCATTGAAGCTTTCTTATATATATACGTAGGTACAGTGGCGCATTTAGGATTTAATATTGGGGGGTGCCAATTTAAACGGATAAAAATATTTTTAAGAAAAATTTATTTAATGCAATTTCATTTAATGCAAATTTAATAAAATTGGTTAAGTGATTATAAAAATTTATTTATCGAATAAAATCCAGTTTTATTTTCCCTTTACAAAGCCCCTTCTTTGGAGAGTGCCAGGGTCCCTTGGCCCCCCTTCTTGGTGCGCCACTGCGTAGGTATTACATTCATGCGATGTTCTTACATTTAGCTGAATACAACTTGCCAAAACTGATAGCATTCATAAATGGTAAAGTAATTATTAATCTCTATTGAAAGAGAAAATCTTAGCTTGCATTCACATTTATTAACCATAATTTTCTAATTATTTTGTCTAGCATCCTCTCTTTTATTTTCATTTTTTGACAGTAGTTTTGGGCAGATATCCTCCTGACACTTTATAAAAATTGATTTCCAACAAAAATATTACACTACATTTTCAATTTACTGTTTTATGAAAAACTACTCCTATTTCCTAATGCTACTTCTAAGAGGGTAACTTGCATAGGAATTGATAAACGTCGCTATAAAAAGTAAGTACTGATCTGCGCTATCGTGCTTCGTAACGTATATGCAATAAAATCAGAAATATACATTTGAAACGCCACACTAATTTCACTTGAAAATAAATTTTATCCGACTAACATGACTGTTGCCTAATCCCGTTACTTTTTTACGAACCGTTTCATTGTTTACGAGCACAGTGATGTCTTGTTTACGATGTGTTTTACAGTGCCAAAACCACCAGTAAAACGACGAGTTCCCCGGTGAGACGTTACAGAAAAACGCCTGCAACAGTGCAACCATAACCTCAGCCGTCCGCCTTCAAGGCAGTACAAAGTAGAGTTGTCGTTATTCGAATTTTCGAATATTCGAATCTCGAATTTGAATTCTCTGGTATTCGAATATTCGAATCTCGAATTTGAATTCTCTGGTATTCGAATATTCGAATCTCAAATTCGAATTCTCTGATATTCGAAACTCAAATTCGAATTCTCTGGTATTCGAAACTTAAATTTTGAAGCCCTAAGTTACCGTTGCTGTACAGGTTATAAATCTGCTTTAAATAAATATAGAAAATAATATTCGTATAACTTAAATATCCAATAAAAAGTCCTGAAAGTTTAAAAAAGATTCATTACGTAGTTTGCTTTTAATAAATTTCCAAATATACCTTTACTCTTCGGGCCATTACAGTGGGGTTTCCCCTTAACTGGTCCGTCTCTCCCGGCAGTCCATCTCTACCGGAATTACCCACAAAAAGGAATGGAATGTTCTTTGCAAATAACTTTGTGACAGTTATGACACGACGTAGTGGTTTCTTTGTCTTTTGACCTGTGACAAACTTAAAAAGCTGATTTTCTTAGCAACTTAGCAACAACACATTACCAAATAAAATCACTGTCTCGACGCAACTCACAAAAAAACGCAGTCGATCTGTGGTGGAGAAAGTCATTGCAGGTATTAAATTAAATAAAGGGAGAGAAAGCCGGCGAGTACGCACTTTTAACCGACAGTGTTATAAAAAGCAACTTTTACCCCGACGCGTGTGCTGCCGGCTTAAGAAAATGATTGTTCCCGCGCAAATGTACAATTGCGGGTCGCTTGATCGCGCGGCCGACTGCGTTATTTGCGTCGAATAAGAGAAACGTCAGAGCAGCGGACGTTAACTGCCGATTTGCCCGAATGTAAGTAAATAATGTCGCGTCCAGCGACGCTGCGAAATGGCGATCGTAAATAGCAAGTTCGTGGGTCATCATAAAACTTGAGCTAGTAGCTGAAGCTTAAGCCAGTGGTCCTTTACAAAAAGGTAGTTGGCGTCGTTGGACAAGCGTTATGCGCGTATATCATCCGCGTTAACTACCCATATAAAGTTCGAGCAAAAATTCAGATGCGCAATTTACCGCGGTGGCTGTTTAACGTTACGGTGACCACAGTGTTGCAATTAAATGAGCGGAGCGGACAGTGGGTTTCATCGGCGTGATTATTAATCTCAGGAAAGTTGTTTTCATTTCGTGTCATTAACACTTCACGTTGTGCTGGTCGCTGTTCCATATTCCGCTCGTTACCGTGGCGATTCTTCCAGTCGGATCTGATGAATTATACACTCGCCCAAATACGAATCAGTCAAGCGCTACTGGCCAATATAGTAATATTTCCAGAAATTTCGGTCCCAAATTTGAATCTATATCGTCGATATTTTTGCGAATTTCGGTCCCAAATTTTCAGGAAATATTCAGGACATATCAAACACGGAAAATAAGAAAAAAAATTTATCTTTTTCGTATATTTTGGTATAGGCTCCGCCCCCTTAAATATTAAAAAATAGTCCTCGAAAATAAAAATTCCATTTTTTTGTTCGCCTTCATAAATAAAAAGTGTTCTAGAAGCATTTAAACTTTCAAAATTTGAGGTAAAGTTTTTTGTTAGTTTTTCGGACTTTTTTCGAAAACCGTCTGTTGCACGAGAAAAAGTAATAAAACACAAAAGATGCTCCTTGTCCGAATCTACAACTTTTGTTTGACGTATTTTTTTATATAATCAATAACTTGGAGGATATTACATAAAATCGACTTCGCGAGCTGTTAAAGAATGATTTAAATATTCAAAGGCCCTGGGGCACCCTTTCCCGTTATCCGATTGAGCTCAAACTTTACACAAAATTTTTTTTAATTATTCAGAACTATTCCGGAGGGTGCCCCGAAGAAAACTCAAAAGTCGAAACTAAGAGCCACCAAAAGAAAACCATTTTCCTCGAAACTTAACACGGGTGCAATAATTCTTCCACGCTACATAGCGACACATATAGTGTCGTGCTTGTCAAAGATTCCCCAGTAATTCGACAAATGCTCGCAGCAAACTAGGCCCCAAGCAAAAAATCTTCGCAGGAACGAAATTCCCGAATTCATTGAAACCTCACGTCGGATTCACGCATTTCCGTGCAGCAAAGCGTTTTGTAATTAATTCCAGCTACATGAGGAATGCCCCGCGCGATAATCTGCATGCGTGAATTCGCGCGAGCCAGTCCAAGGTGGAAACTTTCGTTTTCTCTAGGGTAGTTTAAATACTGAGGGTGCTAATGATGCTTCGGAATCCGCGCAATTAAGCAGGGGTCTTGCGAATAAATTCACGCTGTCCATAAATCCTTCGCGTTAGACAAATGTTTACAATTAGCTCCTACGCTGCGTGCAGCCCCTACTTGCCAATGCCTCTTCCGTTTCGGTAATAAAATAACGCCGCTTCAACTATGCGCGTAGTGAACGGCCGTCCATTGTTAGCGACGTGTTTACCCTGCCCGCGTTAATAATCATCTCTAATTTACTCGCTTCTGGCTGCATGAAACGAACATGACACAAGCCCGCGCTCACTTGGGCCGCAGGCATCGCGTCACTGTTAAAGGTCACCCCGCTGCGCGATAAATTGATAATGCGCATCGGGAAACATTTTTAATCGCCGTATTCCGCGCTTCGACGGGCGAACGAAATTTCTAATGGGAGAAGTTAATGAACGCTGTGTTGTGAAGTAATTACAAGTGGTGGTTCACGAAGTTGAAGCCCGCGGCTTCAGGGACCTCGTGCAAACAGGTTGCATGTTTGTGTGACAGGGCAAGTAGGTACTTTTTATAAAACTGGTCCTTCCGAGTGTTTCGTTAGTGGAGATTGTAAGAAAGATCGAGTGTTTTTAAAGAGGAAAGGAAATTACTGTTTATCAGCAGACGTAATTGAATTAGTACACTTGTGGCAGATTTATTTGATAAATTTATTTTCCTTCGTAGGGCCGAGGGGAAAATCGAAGATTGAAAGCCGATAACGGTGGTACAGGAACGATTTACCTCGCCATTCCTCGGTCGTTGATATAAATTCATGGAATAAAATAATCCTGTAAATTAAAACTGTGACACAAGTAATACTACGTTCGTTTGAGTAATAGCTTTCCCCAGGAGAGTTTAATAAGTAGACACGTCATCTTTCCGTCGATTTTTCCAGTGATTGTTTAATAAGTAAATAGAGTGCTGAAAATATTTATTGCATCACTCTAATATTTAGCGTGCATTCACTTTCATCTCGTTTAGTGTTAGTAGGTATTGGAAAAGTATTTATGCTAAAATATAAAAATAATTGAAAACATTGGTACCATTTCTTCAATATTTTTTCAGCTGTTTTATCTGTCAAGATCGTCTCTAACTAACTTACAATTATAACTTTCTAAAATTGCGAATTCAGGGCAGTAAAAATGTAACTCCAACTGTCTTTCCAGTTCCTTACATCTTACGTAGATATTCAAGTGTTTCAAATTTCATATACTTTTGTCTAATATTGTAGATACGTCCGAAACATCCTTAACCAAATACGAAGTCATTGTGCCCCGTTGCCTATCAAAAGTGTAGCTCATTAATAACATCACCACAACCCAAGCAGACCATTTTTCGCCTGCTCCCTTCACCAGGTGGGTTCACCGTCGAAGTCTCACCTCGTCCGTCTAATCTCGCAATTTCTTCGTTTGAAGCACGCACAGAGTGCCGCTGTCGCAGTGGCGCGAAGTGATATCAGAGACGGCAGTTTAACGACACCGTAACCCTGGGGGCTACGAACAAGGAACGCACTTCATTTCTGGGACGGGGTATATAAAGGACCGTCCTCGTGCGCCGGAAAAGCTTGGATTAATTCAGAGGCCCGGCGAAAGTCGTAAAATAGTGCGTGACTGCCAGTTTTCCGGCAAAAAGCCGGCAGAAGTGTGCACGGACGAGTACGTTCGCGCGCGCGGAGCTTTCGCGGTGCCGGGGTGCGCGCGGCTAGGCGGACCCGCCTGTGTGCGTGCACGCGTGAGGATGGCAGAGCCACCCCCGCGCGGCGAATCGTTGAGGCACGAGCGTGCCACGTACGTTTTCTACGACTACAGATACCATTACGAAGATGGCGGTAGGCAACTGAAAAAGTACACAACCTCGGGATTTCTGGTGGGAAAACGAAGGGTGGGCCGCGAGACGTGGGGTTAGAGAGCTTGGGGTGACCCGGAATAGCGTGTAACGACGTACCTTACATACGTATAAGCTGCTTAGCCCCAACTGAATTGAAATTTTCAACTCGTGCCCGTGAGCGGACTTTTGTCATCTGAAGGAAGGAACTTTAAATACTTAATTGCCGGGATATTCTATTCCTATTGTGGCGATTTTACTGCAAGTGCCCTCGGGTGGGCGTGGGAGTGGATGATGCGCAGCTTCTTTAACTGGGAAAGTTTAAATAATTTTGTGTATGCTGCTTCAACTACCTGGGAAGTCTAATTTTTCTTTCAGCAAAAGTTCATTTTATATTAGTAAATTTATTTCGGGGGTTGTGACCTGTGTTTTACTTATAGAGACAGAGTAGACGCTGATTTAATATCTTCCTAAATTACTGAAATATGTTACTACGAATTATTCAGACTGTGGCTAAATATCTTCCTAAATTACTGAAATATGTTACTACGAATTATTCAGACTGTGGCCAAATGGAAATTTAAACTGATTAATTTCTATTTTATTAAAAGTGGTGGTTCGTATTTAATTGAGTTTCAGAGATATCGAAAATACGTTTACTATTCCTGATGCAATAATGATTTCTTTAAGAGGTCGTGCGCAGTCAGGAGGCCGAAAAAAGGGTGGTCTTTGGAAATTTGTTACTCAAAAGCTATCACACATTTCTCGAAAAATCTTTTTTTCTTTTAAGGATTGCATCTAGTACCGTGCATCGTAATTTTTTTATTTAAAAATATTTATCAATAACTAAGTTATTGTCCATCACTCGAAAAGTTCATTAACTTCGTGTAAAGTAAATTGTAGAATTTGTTTTACAACATTATCAGGCACTACTCATGGATTCATAAAGTTATGAATTAATCCTTTAACGTTTTTCATCTGAGGAACACTGCAGGATGGAATACCTCTGTTACATGTGGCTCACCAAGTCTATGTGGACTTCAGAAAGCCTATGTATGTAGTTAGAATGAAGATACGTACAAGACACATTGTTCTGAACTTTGGCAGACGTTGTCATAAACCGCTACCCTTAGATGGCATGCGGATAACAGTCGCGGTCGATTCCTGACATTTACGACCAACCACCCCAAGAATCTCTGTCTCGTTCCTAACGAAGAAACATTCCAACAATCAATCAAATTATGAACCCAACTTTCCTCCATTAGGTATACTCAATTTACTCTTAAATAAATCACTTGCCTAAACTAAACTATTATTATTAATCATCTTCATACCGAAATCTCTAATCACCACATACAGAAAATTGTTAAGCAACCAATCGTAACTTAAGGTATAAATATGATAAATTTTACTCCCATCACGTCGAACAACAACGGAAGATTTAAAGGTAAATGAAACGAGAGGAAAAAATTATTTAGCAATTATTAATGGAATTTTAATTAAGCCGCAACATTCATTGCATTTTACAGAGAATATTCTATTTGTTTCGAGCTTTATAATATTCTTTGAATCACAGAATAATGAGAGTAAGAATGAATAAGTACATTTACGTCAGTAATGAACTGCTCGGGAATGGAGGATTATTTCCACTATTGTATTTCGAAAGTGGCGTTTGCAATGAAACGCAAGAAAGAGGGAAATGTGTAACAATATTAAGAATTGTACAACCTTTTATTCAGCCATATGTATAACAATCTGTAAAATTCTGATTCGTATGGCAGTCAACAATGTCTAGGCAACAATATGTATTCGTACTTGAATTTTCAATTTACAATTATAATTTCATAACAAGATCCACAACAATCATAAAAAGAGAAAAAATATCTTGTATCACACAATTTCATTTCAAAATGTCCTATTTAACAGTAAGTAATCTCACCAACAGAGCTTGTCTACTCTTTGCACGGTATACATCATCTACTTGTTCTCTTTGTTTCACAGTTTTAATTTAACATTTCTACATCTGCAAGCAGGGACTATTTCGCGTCAAGTCCTCAGACTTCGAACACAGTCGAAGCTAAGACAAGAGTTACAATTACGACTTTGGGACTACAGATGTAAACACTTGGAGTGGTCAGGCACATCATGTTTCACCGTGGACCGGTTTCCGTCAAATCCTATTAATAAATTCCAGTTTAGATGAGCAACTTCTTCGATGGGACTGGGTACGAGTATCCGTCATCATGTCCAACTTGGGCTTCAGCGTACGAAGCACCGTGGGAGCTGCTTGCCAGGTTAACCGAATCCAAGGACAGACCTGCAGAGTATCCACCGTGGTGGCCGCTGGCAATAGGGGCCCCATAAGATTGGCTAGGCAGGCTGAGGGAGTTCAGTGAAAGTCCAGCGGAGTATCCACCGTCAGCGATCCCGACCGCTGGAACTCCATAAGACTTGCTCGGCAAGCTGGCGTGGCCAAGGGAGATATCGGATCCCAGAGAAAGTGAACTACTGTAACCGGAACTGACTGCAGCAGGGGCGGCGTAGAGTGGCGTGTGCACTGGAGCCGGAGCGGCGTAGAGCGGTGTGTGCACTGGAGCAGGAACACCATAAGTTGACGCTGGCAATGAAGCTGGGACGCCATAGGTTGTCGCTGGGACACTGTAAGACGCTACTGGCGCAGGGGCA
Organism: Andrena haemorrhoa; assembly: GCA_910592295.1. Taxonomy (NCBI): domain Eukaryota; kingdom Metazoa; phylum Arthropoda; class Insecta; order Hymenoptera; family Andrenidae; genus Andrena; species Andrena haemorrhoa. The sequence continues at coordinate 2,755,045 of OU342946.1, forward strand.
CTGTATGACGGCACTGGTGCTGCAGCGAGGTTCAATGAGTGGACTGACACTGGAGATGGGACACCGTATGTTGAAGCAGGAACGTGGGCAGAGAAAGATGGAGCGGACACTGGGACACCATAGGTTGGCGCTGGAGCGGACACTGGGACACCATAGGTTGGCGCTGGAGCGGAGTACACTGGAGCGTGCGGTAAGACTCCCACTGAGGGTCCAGGTGGAAGGTATTGGGAAGAGAGTCCACCACTGAGACCTCCAAGTCCAACGCCGGATCCTATTCCGTGAGACAAGCCCAGGCTACCGGAGTAACCATGGCCTCCGAGGACGCCACGCTTCTGGTAGGTCTTTACACCCGCATTCGCACCAGCGGCGATCGCCGAGACCAGAAGTACAGAAACCTGAGTGAAGAAAAGCGTTGATGATAATGACACTTGAACAACGAGTATGAGAGGAATGGTAAACACATGGTGGAACGATTCAACGTGGATGCTTTGGTTAATTACAAGTTCCGCTTTAGACAGTAGACGTTTTGAATTGGATGTCAGTTTCAGTGAAGAATTATGAAGAGACTTCAATTAATCGGGCATCAATTTTCTAATAATATCCAATTGCAAGAAGTAGTATTAAGAATTAACACCTCCGGTGTAGGTATACACGATTTACCGAATTTTCTTAAATTTAGATAGCGGAGCTACTACTTACTACGAAGCTCCTCATGGTGTCTGTTCGGTAAGGAGTAGAATCGGAGTGTGGCTTAAACGAAAGATTCGGCGGTTTTTATACGGCGAGGCCCCAAATGTCCTTTCACCAGAAAGATGCGAGGTCCCCCAAACTTTTCTATTGGCGCAAGGGAGCACATGTAACGTCATATTTCATATAAAGTGGGGAAGTTCTATGGCTTAATTAGTTAAATATCATATCATTAACAGAAGCTGTATTTAAAAGAAATACGAGGGGATATTCTTCTTGTGTTTAATAATATCTGTTTCGTTTTTGGACCATTTTGAATATAAGACTTTTTATTCACAATTTCCCTACTGTCATAATTAAGTAAAAAATATTTTATAATTCTGTGGCATGTATGGAGTAAATATTGCTATATAGAATATCATTGTCAGTTTGAAGTAGAAAACTACTGTATGCTTCTTCCCGTAAATTGTAATCCAATATTAAGTTCTGTAAATTGGACAACTGTGCATAAACCGATCAATGTGATCGATAATGGCGTTGCCACAGGGATGTTTGGAAACGTCAGTTACATGTGCCATAATTGCCTAGCGATTCAAACGCTTTGTTGTGTTAGGAGTAAAATAATTGGAAATGTTTGCTTTCGGAATGGGACGTACCAAACTGTCTAATTCCAGTAAGCGGATAAATGAAAATTAAATACGTTCTAGTATGTTTGGTAAGTGCACAAATTCTCTTAGTGCACAAATGTTGTATGTCCACTTTCTGTGAGATTTCAGTCTTCATATGCAACAAATAGTTGACAATAGTTGACTGTTAACTATAAAAATCAGATTCATATCTACTTCATAAATTTGTCGAAAATAATTTTTTTGTTCATTATGTGTCCCTGAATTTGATGTATCTTTGCATGTTTAAACCTGTTTTTCCTGTAGAATATTTGTGCCCTAAGCCATAAATATAATTTCATAACTTCTAAGATCAATAAATCAATTTTAAGCAAAATGATATTTTGTTGTAAAAATGCAAACACTTTTTCTGATATGCTTACAAATTTTTTGTTAGGTACATATATATACAAGTCTAACTTTTCTTTTTCTTTTTCCTCTTTCTCTTTCTCGCTTTCTTATATATGTATTCTTTTGTAAAGTGTAATGTGCAATAAAGAATTATTATTATTATTATTATTATTGTTGTTGTTGTTGTTGTTGTTGTTGTTGTTGTTGTTGTTGTTATTACTATTATTACTATTATTACTATTATTATTATTATATGCACATCATCACGTCTCTTAAATTGTTCTTAATTCAGTATTATTTTAATGACATTGAAAGAATTTAAAAGACTTTTTATTATTGTTCTACTACATAGTGATGCACTTCTGGAGATTATTCTTGACAGACCTATATATTTTTAATGAAAATATGCCTCTACAATTATATAATACAGGTATATTTATTATCATTAAGTGTATTCTGTTATGAAAGTGTTCAAAGAAAAATTTATTGCAGCTTCAATTAAAGGTGTTAATATAAGTTAATTCACACCTTCCTAATGATTCAGTGGTTCATAATTCTTTATACTAAACATCCACACAATTGGTTACTGCAACCATCGTGTCCCATCCTAATGTGGGATGTGCCAGAAACATTGACACAATTTTTGCTCATTTCCCCTAACCTTTACGAGGATTGATGAACAGGCGTAAAAAAGTGTTGACCGTGTCAGTGGACCACTTAATATGCCTCCAGACGATTGCGTTACCATATTCTAAGATGAATCTGAATGCCCACAACTAGAAATATACGTTTTAGTAAATTTATGCAAATCGGCTGCCCACAGAAAGTTCCATGCGCTCTACGTAACGCGTATAATCATGTATTCATGCCATAGTATCGCGCGCCTGTGTGTGTGTGTGGTTTTGTTATATAAATGCAAAAGTCATAAAAACGAGAGATTTCGCTCTCGCCTTTTTCGTGAAGAATTTATGATGGAGTCAAAGGATTGCGAGCTACAAAATTCTTCGGCTGAATACTCCTTTCTCGCACACGTGCCGATGCAGAGTGAGAGGCACTTGAATGTTACTCAATGTCAAAGACGCTACTTACGGGGGAGCATCCCGGGAGTGAAATTTTTTTCTTTTTCCTCAAACCGGCAAAACTTAATAAAGCTAGTTAAAGAATTCCTTCTTTTTTTCCTTCTGGTCGGAGACGGAGAAACACCCGTTCAAAGTTCGCCGAAAGATATAATCTATAATTTATTAATCCCAAACAATGTGTCGAAAAAGAATTTTAAGAGGAAGTTATAGTATTTTAAGTAGATGTAATTTTAAATGTATATTTATATCGAAACTGGACATACTTCTTCCGTTTTTCATGTTTTTTATTAAAATAGGAAGAATCGTGTTTAGAAGGAAGCTTAACCTAATATTGTGTTGTATTTAATAATATTTTTATTATTTCAGTAATTTAAAAGTGAATTTGTTGTAATATAGTATGAAAGAGCGTTTAGTAGTTATATATTTCTTTCCATAAATAGAAATATCTATTGCAAGCACCTGCTGCACTTTTTGTAATTTTAATAAATCTCGAAGAAAGTGGGGAAATTTGTGGGAATACAATTTTTATGTTCTAATAAGATTCTATATTTAAAATTTAGTAATCTTTGTCCAAACCTTTTGTCAATTCAACATAATATATAGTTTGGGCTCAATTAGAGAAAGACCCTAATTTGTTTACCCCTAAACCATTTATTAGAAAAAGTAAACGAATATGTATATAATATTTTTTAATATTCTACAAACTTATTCAGGATTCAATTAAGAAAATTGTCGTTCTTGGGATTTTCTTTCGTTAGTGTCATATTTCGTTAATCTACTTATACTGAAAATTACCATCTTAAAAAGTATTTATAATAACATTTTAAATAATTCACACCAAAGTGGGTGCAAGTCAAATCAAATTTCAAATGTAACACGAATGCTGAAGAAACAAGGCAGCTTCATTTGACATACAAATATTTTCTTTCGAGCCTTGAAGTACATTAAATATTTGACATCTCATGAAATGACGAGGATCAAGTGGGTAGGCTACAGAGTGAGTCACTAGACACAGTAAACATACATATATGTCTACAGTATAATTTAAATATGTAGTCCTGAAGGACGAATTTAATGAACACAATTTTTTCAATTCCAAGATCCTATTTTGTAGAATTATTTAGGCCATTAACAATTCTTTTTGGGGGTCTACATATTGTTCTCAAAACGAACTCATTGCTACGCAGCAGTGATTCCCAACCTGTGGGTCGCGAAGTGTTTTCTCAGAAAAACTTTTCTGAGGGGTCACCACTTTTTTTTAAAAATATTATTAATATTATTAAGTTAGAATTATATTTTGAAATACCTATTTTTAAAGTGTTTTCTTTACCTTATTAAATTTACCTTACCTTATACGGGGGTTGCAGGTTATTTGAATATTATAAAAAGGGATCGCGACTCAAAAAAGTTTGGGAACCACTGCTAGACAACGATAAATCTTTCGAACGACCTTGCGCTGAAAACTTTAGGATCAGACAACGGAAACTTTCAAATGTGAATGCAATTTTACCAGGTCTTCAAGTTTGACCTGTAATAGAATGGAATGACGCATGTTTTAGTAATGTACAATTTGCAAGGATTATTGGTCATTAACTCGAGTATTTCATACAAGTTATATGGGATGTTAATTAATCAATTTATCGATAAGCGTTTCACTACACGTCACGTGAAGGCAGATAAGATCGATACGGTCCTGATTTACGGAGAAAGTTCGCAGTGTTTGACAGTACCAATTCGAGTTCGTTTTAATGGGAGGTAATGAACATTCCTTACACGAATACAGCACATTGGCGAGTATACGCTGATGTATTTTATCACGGCTGAAACATGAAGGGTCAAAAAGGCTAAATATTCACATTAAAAGCTTCCTTTTGCGGTTTTCAGCTTACAATCAGATCAAGGTTATTTCATGACTAGGTATGTCATGCAATTCGATTGAGGTGAAAGAATATTAATGACCTTGGTAACTCTGACGAAAATCATAGTGGTTGTATTCATTCTACGTAGAAGATGCAATCATTCAGTTCTATTCATTTATTAATGAACAGAGTGTGTACGACTAAAAAACGCGTTCCACGAAAAATTCGTGATTATAAGATGCTTTCTAGTCTGTCAGAAGTACTGTAGAGATGAATCATAATTTCAAGGCCATAATATTTCGTCTCAGTATGTGTTAGAAATATCATGGCATCCAAGGTACAATCTCTTTCTAATTCTATTTATTAAATGATTTTTATGTTTGTTTCATGTATGTTTGGTTCGAATCTGGCAACTTAAATTTAGCCCGCTTCCACCAATTCTATTGTCTTGAAACTAGATACTAGAAAATTAGACACTAAAGACTAGAAAATAATAAAATATATTTAAAAAAATTCTATGTTAAACGATTTTACTAAAAATGCACTAAAAACTAAAAAATAATTATTTTCTTATACTACAATTTCGATGGTGTTTTCTCACTTTAATTAAATTGTGGTGCTGTATTAAATTGATTCATATTCGGTTATGAAACATCCCAGGCCACGATTTTATTTCAAGTGAGTAAACACCATCGAAATTGTAGTACAAGAAAATAATTATTTTTTAGTTTTTAATGCGTTTTTAGTATAATTGTTTAACATAACATTTTTTTTCTATATTTTTTTATTATTGTCTATTATGGTGTTCGGTTCTTTTGAATATAATGTGACTAATGATAATGCTCAAAACTGTAGTATAATACTTATCTACTTCTAAGTAGCTTTCATGATCTTCAAAAGAATTTAGAACAGACGGCATTTTAATTGGGAATTATAATTTTATACATAAAATATGTAATAGTGATATTCCCCCTTGTCATTGCACAACCTTAGTATTTTTTATTATGATTATCATAGGTATCCTCGTTTCACTTACACAATCCGAAAGAAGCAATATGACGGTAAGAACATTACGTTCGTATGATGTCACATCGTGTGATGTCATAACACGAGACGAGGCAAATTGAACGACCCACAACGACATGAAATTGAAATGGCCTTGAACATGAAAAAGTCAATGTAGGTATATAACATCATTCTTTATACTTCTTTACTTACCTCATAATTCGTTGAACTTTTATTTTGCTTGCAATATTTTCGACACATTTTTAAAAATATAATATCATTCTTTGAACTTTTATTTTGCTTGCAATATTTTCGACACAATTTTAAAAATGAAGTAAAGAATGATGACATTTTTAAAAATGTGTCGAAAATATTGCAAGTAAAATAAAGTTTAAAGAATGATGACATTTTTAAAAATGTGTCGAAAATATTGCAAGTAAAATAAAAGTTCAAAGAATGATGTTATATTTTTAAAAATGTGTCGAAAATATTGCAAGCAAAATAAAAGTTTAACGAATGCCATCATTCTTTACTTCATTTTTAAAAATGTGTCGACAATATTGCAAGCAAAATAAAAGTTCAACGAATTATGAGGTAACTAAAGAAGTAAAGAATGATGTTATATAGGCTTAAGTCAGCATCGACTTAGATTTAGTAGAGATGGCGTACCATACAACGATACTATTATGAATCCATGCTATGAAATTATAAAAGTTAATATGTATTTTGACCGTATCAGAAAGGAAGGTTGAATAAAATTCTATACTACTGTAATTCCAGAAAGACAATGTTAAATAGTTTCCTCTACAAAAATATTTTTAATTACACCAAATCAATATGAAAACGTGATTCCATTTTCATGCTAAGATATCCTGAATGATTTCGAGTTTATCGTACAATTTATCCACTTTGTCTCGCATTATCTGAGCTTCCGTTGCATTTTGCTACTATAACAAGCTTACACAGTTCCATTTAGTACTTGAGTCACGTATCTTCTTCCGTCTTCGTACACAAGACTTGCGTGCATCAACCTCTTCTGACACCTCCATGCCCTGAAACTTTGCTCGATGCTTTGCAATGCGGCAGGATCTTCAGAAAGGTGACGTTCGTTAAGTCAATTTCCACCCGATTATAAAGTTGTCAGCTGAAACACTCAGGAATTAGCAGCTCGTGTAATTATGTACAACTGATCTATTCGTTTGCTTGATCTATTTATTGATTTATAAACGACAGGAACCATTTTTAATATCAGTTTTAAATTAAGTGCGAGACAAAACTATGAATCTCATCAGAAATTCTATTGCCTATCTACGAAATGTTTATGAAATAATTTCAGGCTGGCTTTTCCAGTAAGAAAATATGAGTTATGTTAAATTACACAACAGGTGGCGTCATTGTCACAGACTAATCTCAAAGTTGCAATATTTATTGATTATCTGGAGTAATTAATTCGGGGAAATTTATAACAATTCCCAAAATTTAAAGGTTGAAATCTATTTACACATTTAATAATGACTAAGTAATCTATTTCTTGAATTCAATACAATAGCTACATTTGAAAAAGTAAGATTTTCTCTGGGAATTAAGAAAGAACTTTAGTGGTTTCTTTATTCCTACCAACAAAAATAAAGAAACTCAAAATTGCTTTGTTTCGAGCAAGAAATCTAAATGTATATGTCACATCTTCCCAAACTATATTTTTCTATAACATCATAAATGTCAAGCAAAATCACAAATTTAATCTAGCAGACAATTTGTGATAGAGCCATCAGACAAATCAAAATTTTGATAATTTTGATAAAAAGTAATTCCCAAATTTCAAATCATAACTGCTGATATATGATATCAGAATTTATCTAACTGCTGATATATGATATCAGAATTTTGCTGTTTACAATGATTATAAGTAAAAATATACATAGACAACGATCCAGGTGTACGAACTACGTTTCACGGGAACGATACGCATTTTCAGTTCATGTCGAACTAAACTGTTCTGTCGATTACACAAGCACATGGGGTTCGAGTGTGGTAATCGATGCTTATCGTCGCGATACTGCGGCAACATGTAGTACCCACGTTCGACAATGAATTACTCAAAGCGTCACTTGTCTCTATTCGGAACCACGAATTCCCTACAAAATCCACGTTACTCAATTTCGACGAATCCCGAACAATTTCGACGTAGTAAGCCTGCAACTCGCACAAAAATGTTTCGCAACAAACTCAACTAGAAATTTTAACGTAATTGAATAAAATAGAAGTTGATTTCAACGAAATTTTCTAAAAATTTAGCTGCTCCATAATAAAATTTTTACGTAATCGAATAAAATAAATACAAGTTAATTTCAACAAAATTTACAAAATATTAATTCCTCCAACTAGAATTTTTAACGTAATCAAATAAAATTCAATTTAATTTCAACAAAATTTTCGAAAAATATGGCCACTCCAAAAGAAATATGATGGAAATGATTTAAAATAGAATTTAACTTCAACAAAATTTGACTCCCTGCTTGTTACCCATGCAGAATAAATAATTTCATCAACGCAGCACAAACACTAAACAAGAAAACGCTGTGAACCTTTTAAAGAAGTAACCACAATTTCTTTTTAAATTTCTAAAAATAAAAATATTAAACCCCCATTCAACTTACCCCGGCAATTTAACTTTCCCGCGCAATCTCGAATCTACCAACTAATTTCAAACAGATTAATTAAAGCGAAACAATATTCGTCCCGGGACAATAAGGTATCCCCGCCGAATCGATACGAAAATTTTCGCGGGCCTTATCTTAATACGATTTTCTAATTAAAAGCTTTTAAAGAATTCCGGCTGGCTGGCGCCGCGAAGATTTAACTTCGCCGTTCTTTATATTTCAGTGTTCGCGGAACGAACGTCGGCAAAAAGAGCAGAGAGTGGATTGAGATGTATTCCCATAGAAACGTGCAAAGCACGGTCGATGCAGATGGCGGCGAGGGGGGAAGAGCTAATGTCAGAGATTAGAGGTAATCCGTTCTGGCTGGCAATCGCCGCGGAGGACCCTCGTTCGCAGTTTCGATTTAGATACTGCAGCCACTGTCGCAGACCTGGCCTCCTTTTTTCACCTTCCTCCGACCTCCCTTCCGTCCTCCCTTTTTCTCGCCAGGATATATTAGAAGGAATTATGGAGAACGTTTCAAGTGACGCGGGCATTAAGGCTACGCAAGCTGTTAAGTTCCCGTTGCCCGGCCGGTAATTACACTAATTACTGAGTCGTTAAGATTCTCTGCAAATACCGCGCTTTTGTTCCTTTTTCCCCCACGCAGTCTTTGGGAAAAAACTTGCAGGGACAAGTTCGCGAGGAACTGTCCCACTCCGTGGATACTTTTTTCCCGCCTCGCCGCCTTGTTTTGCACCTATTCACCGTGATCCTGAATTCAACCGCCGCGACGCACGGGGCCTTGGAGCGATTAAATTGCTGTGAATCCTTGTTAACGAGACACGTTTTTCGGGCGACCCTGTATTTCACGATGGAGATGCGGGAAACCGGAGTGGTGAAAGGCTTGATAAAAGTTCCAGCTTCGTATTTAATGGTTTTGAAAGATGAATGGTGAAATAATATGTATATGTAATGTGATTTCAAAAAGTATAAAGTATTAATATGGTTTATACAAAAACTGACTTTTGGAAAAAACTGGTTTTCCGATTCCACTATTCCCAAAAAACTGGCTAAACCGGTTTTCGAATTTTCACAAAAAATATATAATTAAAACAGTAAATTAATATTTGTACATATTTTTAAAATGTTCAGTTTCCTTAATATTTATGGATCTACAAAAATATAATAAAATAAAATGGACTGCATACAAAACCAAATGAAAAAAGGAAACTAAAAAATTTGTTTCCTTATACTGTATAGATACAGATTTCTTAAAGTAAAAATAGATGCAATAAATACTTTAATTCGTAAAATTGATTTCAATAAAGGGAAACTATTTAAGATATTACTCGTGTTACCATCTGCATACATATATACGGCCCCTGAATGTTTTACAGTAGTTAACTAAGCTTTCCTTACAAATTTGGTCCTGTCGGTGGTGAAACATTAATTTATGGATTTATCTACATTTCGTGGGATGCTATGTATCTTTTAAGAAGATTTGACCAATGAGTTACTGAACATGGACCATAGCTTGATTATCGATGAAGTATTCATAGATCGTAGGACCTACCAAGTCGATGATTGTTTTTAATTAATGCAACAGCATTTACAAGAGAAAGTGTCCAGCTCTTGGAAAGCAAATGCCTCGGGGCACAAATTCAAATTTAGCATGCTTTTGGAGGGGAAGGTAGACAAGAAACCACGTTGCACGCACACTTCTGTATTGTCCCATTCTAGAGGTATTCGACCGCGTCTACCTTTCGGCCTATCCTCTTACGTCACTTCATCGACTGTAGATGGGAAACTGTAATATTACTAAATAGTAGGTTGGGCCAGAGTGTGATGCAACGGAAGTAGCATACACCTTTTATCACATCATTAACACTTGTTAAAAAATTTGTGCTTCGTATCCTACTTGTTTTATACCCCAAATTACATTTTGAAGTGATAAATCCACGAAATAAATATTTTCTATGATTATTTATATATTTTCTACGGCGTTAATAATTATTTCTTATTATTTCAGTGCACACATTTTCAAGTACAGTAAGTCGCAAAAGTCTATATACATCTATCTGGATCAGAATTCCTGAAATTACCGCTTTTTTATTATATTTCAAAATTCTAGATTTTTAGTATTCCGCTGAAAATTATGATTCTGAAACTCTGATACCTGTGTAGGTATGCAGAATGTTTAGCTTTCAGATCACAGAAACGTTGCAATAGTCCCGTCTTTAGAAATAAAGACGGTTTCACGTTTGTCGGCTGCATCGACTTTATGTCACCAAAAATGTCGCAATCCTTATAAGGATTACATTGGTTATTCATGCGTTTCGCATGGCGAACCTTGCATATTTCCAAATTGAGCGCTAACCTGTTTAGTGAAAGCAGAAGACGAAATAAGATATGGAGGTCTAATTGGTGAATTATTTATGTTGACTAGCTTGCGAAAGGTGATAGGTTGAGTATTTAATATTCTTGTATATAATTAATATTTAGAGTTTCTACTGAAACGTGGCAATTAGAAATACTTTCTTCATTAATTTCATCGATGGAAATACCTGCTATGTGCAAATGTCACTTCCATTTGCTAAGTTATGTCGGATAACGTTGGGTAAAGTGTAATGGGTAGGAGAAGGTGTTGTACCTTTGATCAGTTTTGCTAAAAAAAAATTCGGTAAAGGGATCATATAAATTTTGAAGGCTTTTACTGACACATATTTTTAGCAAATTTTAATATATTTTTTATTACCAATTTACCACAGTTTAAAGAAAAAAGGAAACTTGAAAAGGAAAGGAAAACTTTATTTTATTTTATTGTGAAGTAATTAGAACATATGATAGGTGTTTTGTAATCGATAGCAATAATTTCTCCAAGGTCAAACGAAAAAAACAACGCCACCTACCCTATAATAGTTTTTAAAAAAAAAAAATTAATTCACTAGGACTGCTAAAATAGTTATTTGAAGTTCAAAAGTGGGCAAAGTCACCCCAGTTTACGGTAATTACAGAAAATATATTAAATTCCATGTAGGCTACATATAAAAATATCGAGCTTGCGTCGACGCAGAGAGCGCCTTGTTGAAACACAAAACGAAACTCCGACGCGACGCAAACCTCCGCCACCACCTTTGGAAATAGCCATTTTCCATTTCCCACTCTATCCTATTTAGCCAGTGCCGTATATTCACAAATTCCTCGTCGCCCACCTCAGATCGTCCCGTATTTATTGAAAAAAAAAACAGAGAAATTGCATGAATCACCGTGAAATTGGCGAACTTTTTTCCGCGATTGCAGCGCGAACATTGTTTTACGATGTTCGGGATGGTAAAAGGAGGCAAACAGCCATAGAAACGGGACGGGTCTCGGAAGAACGAGGAAAGTCGATTTTCTTAGCGGAATAAAAAGTTCGCCCGCGAAGTTGCTCGCGTCGGGATCCATTCTCACGCCGGTCCCTTTGCCCGTGACGTGGTACGCAAATTGCGACTACCGGCAATCAAACTTATCTGCGGCAAAAGTCGCGAAGTCGCGAGACTTCCGACAAAACGGCCCCGAGTATGTGCGCACCCTGCGAATGTGGCTGCGCCCTGAAACACAATGCGAGCAAATAGAAGTGCTGGCAGTTCGGAAAAATTTCTTGCCGGGATGGGCTCGCGCAAAAAGTTTCTCCGACAAACAAAACGCTGAGTGAATCTGCGATTACCCTTTCCACGAGCGACATTATGTAGCTGGAGCTATAGTGGGCTGTTGTGAAAGTCCGTTAGATGTTAGAAGAAAATAGAGAAATGTATAAATAGATAGAAAAATTTATTCGTCGAATGCAAATAGAGCGATGCTGGCTATAGATTGTTATGCCGCTTTCATAAATCGAGGGTAGACGCTTTCCATGAGAAATTCGTAAAGATAACAGTCCCGCAATTTGTTTACCCGCGCCCTAGTTTGAAATCGTGCTTGAATCAATGATCGCGTTTTGACACATTGAGGCTTTATGGCCGCGAAAAATCAATACTCGTTATTTCCAAGATTTACATTTCGCGAAACGGCTTCAATAAATACCGAGGTGGCATCAAGCCGCAACATAAAAATAAAACGTCATTCTATTCCAACACTATTCGTCTGCTGATGATTCCCCAAAATCTATGAAATTGGTTAGTTGACAACGTAGTAGCAAAATACATCAATATTCGAATAGTACCGTAAACTGGGGGAACATTGGCAGTACGGGGTAACATTGGCATCTACTTAACATCTATTAAAAAGGAAAAGGAAACAAATTTTATGCATTTTCACACTTGTAGTTCAATCAGAAACGATCCACTGTTATAATAGGATACCTAAACCAAGTTTGATAATGATAATTAAGAAAATTAAAAAATTAAAAATTTTAAAAATATAAAATAGAGTGCATTGAACATATAAAGAAACAAATTTAAGTGTTAATGTAAGTTCAGATGTGGTAAAACTTTGAGTTTTTAGTGCTATTTATATATGATGTGCCAATGTTAACCGGGTACGGGGTAACATTGGCACATATTTAAAATGTATTAAAGAAGGATAAGGACATAAATTTTATGCATTTCGACACTTGTACTACATTCACAAAAGATGCAATGTTATGATAGGATACTTAAAGCAAATGTAAAAATGTTAATTTTTATATTATATAGCAAAATCCCCCAGTTTACGGTATTCGAATAATAACATTCGAATTCTCAAATATTCGAAGTTTATTCGTAGCATTCGAATACTGTAAAATATTCGATTGTTAAATTATTCGAATAGTCCCAACCCTAATATCTACTAGCACCTAAAAAAAAAGATATCAAGTTTTGTTTCATTTCGGTACGTTGCTCAAATCCTACTTGCCACCCCTGTTTTAGACAGTCATTCATTCCAGCCACTGATCGTGTCCGGCTCTTGTCAACTATTTTTCAATAGAAATAGAAATAAAGGAGCGCGCACCAATAATCCGCCACGAGGGTAGTGTCGTAAAATGGACGGAATAAAATCTGAAGCATAAAGCGAAGGATACACTGGGGCCAGTGGCGAGGCCATCGGTTCAGCGTTTTCCTTATTCCTCCTCGCGTCGAGGACCGTTGGAGCGTCACGTTAGGAAGGTCTCAAGGAAGTAGCGTCTCGTGAAGGAAAGAGCATCCTAGTGGCAGTCTGCGGCTCGCAATCGATGCTCCACCGTCATCCTGAATAAGATCGCCAAATTTACGGCCTACTTTCCCCGATATAGCAAGCCATCGCGACGTCCGTGGACGCCAGTTCGATTGCTTTCTCATTCGAATCGCCCCACCCACGGAACCTCCGTTGCAGGATCATTCGACCCGTTAATACTGCACCAGCCACTCGATATTGGCGTTCATATGAGTTTTCGGTACACACATCTGCTACTCTACAATAGAGGATAGTAGTTATCGATGTTTAATCTTTTATCCCGGGGCAAAGAACGAGTTCGCTTAGGTCCCTGTATAGGGTAATTCCGGGGGGATGGCCATATTTTCGTTGGGAGTTTCCTATAACTAAGCTACTTGAAATAAAGCAACGAGCATGGCGTAGAACAGGACTTGAATCTGTTGCTTGTACATTGGGGTGACTGAAAAATAAAATGATATTCTTGGAAAGTAATGTTGCCATTACGGGCTAAATAAATAAATGAAATAAATAAATTGTTTCATCGTCTTATCAAGATTTACATTATTCTACATCTTAATATATAAAGCAGAAAGCTTCTATATGTTTGTGTGTTTGTCTGTTACCTAACGGTAAACTCAGGAATCCCGAAATGTGCCTCAGCTCATTATGCCTGACTAATCCAGATGAATGTGACTATTTTCTAAAAAAAAAACTGAACAAAAAATTATTGTTTACAAAATCTATATCAAAATTTGGGTGAAGCCAAGTAGTGAAGCTAGTATATTATAATAGGTAACCAGTGTTACAATGGTGACCTCTTTATTATCATACCTCTTAATTCCTTCTCCCTAGTAGTTCCTACAATGGTAACTACACTACAATCACGCAAACACCTATCCCAATTGAACGAATATGACGTTTTCATATTCCCCCCATCGCAAGAACGAGATAAACGGTTAAGCGTCACCAAATATTTTCGTGCTGTTGTACAAACACGCGCGGAGTACGATTTAATCGCGTAAGTATCTTAATCGGTGCAGTCGGCAAGCAGACAAATAGTGGCCACAGGCTATTGGCGAGCGGGCTTGCGGCAAAGCTCCAATATAACTCAGACCACCTGATAGTTTCATTACTCCAGTAAATTCGCCGCCCGTGGCGAGCCTCTTATACATCCTTCTTCGCCTGTACGTGTGCAAACGCCTGGCTGTGTGAGGCGCGGTGCACGCGTGTGCCCGCGATATACGTGAAAGAGGGGAAAAGGAAAATATCATAGTAAGGAATAGTTTACATCGACGTGTGGCGGTAGCCTTAAGTGTACCAAATCGATAGAGATCGGTGGACGGTCTGGAAAGGTGGAACGGACTACGCCATTTATTCCATGGAAAGCAAAGCTGGGAGAAGTAGCCAGGAACATTACATTCCTCGCACTCGATCCACTCTGCAGCAAAAAATCTCGCAGTCCAATAACGCGATAATCTTCCAAGAGTGGCGATGCTCAAATTCCTGTGAAATATGCTTTGTCGATAATCCTTTCATTTCAGTTGCTCGTCCTAGTGGGGTTTCAAATATACTCTTCCTAACATCAGAAAGTTTTTGTTTTCTCGATTAAATGTATTTGATGGTCCAGTGCTCTTCGTTTCTCTTATGTAGATATTTTGTTACACCGTGGTGGGAAACTGAGAGGTTTCCTCTGTACGTCTGCTACTGACCGATTTCTACACCTTTCTTAACTACCCAGCTCACAGTTTCAGTGTATGTATTCTGAATTCAGGGTAAACCTTGTCGAGCGTAGCGTTGAGTAATCAGTATTATTTGGGCCGTGATAGCGAGAGGCACTCGCTCGAAGGACATTCCCCGTGACTCGTTTCTAGATTGAGGACTCCATTTGGTTTTAATTGGTAGCACCCAAGGCTAGTGAGTATTATTGGCAATTCCGAAGAAATACGTTATTTTTAATCTCTTTCATAACCTACTAGTTTTTCAAAAGTACAAATTAACATGTTGAACATGTTTAAAAGTGGCTTCTGAGATAATACTTTTAGTAAATAAACTGAAAATAAAATAAACTGAATTCTCTTTATAAAAATTACTATTGAAGTTTAATGAAGATATTTTGAAGTGATTTACAGTATTGGAAATATTTATTCAAGTGTGTTCACTTCCATCTCATTTAGTAAGTATTAATATCCGCAAAGTACTTTTGCGCAATTGTTGACTAGGCATATAGTGTTCGATATGGTTACAATAAGTTGGATACCAACTATTTTATCAGTCGTGTAGTTAGGAAGATTGTTTCACAACCAGAGCAGTTGATTATTTTCAGTACCTACAGTGGATTTTAATAAATATTCATAATGTACAGTATGCAACTAACACCTTTACCTCTTCCTGTACCTGCCCATTTGCATAAAAAGTGAATAGAGTTTCATATCGAAAATGAGGAATTTGTGAAATTCCCTGACAGTGATGATTTCGATGTATACCTGCCATATAATAGCGCGCATTAACCGGTTTGTAAAGGCGAATATTCTTATCGATTTATTCAGTTGAATACAATTTTCAGTTAATCCAATATTTATGCCAAAAATTAATACTACCAAGCGTTTCCTTATCGCGATGGAATAAATTAAATATTTGGAGAGTGTAACCCCATTCCGCACTCAATCCAAGAACCTCACAAGAAAACTTCCATCCAAGTATTTTCCTGCAACAAATACAATAAATCATTCTGTTAATCCTTTTACAGAATCACATACTTCATTTCCATATCTCGCAACTCGCTTCGCTATAAAAGAGGCAGACGTATGTATGTCGCAGGACAATTTATTGTAGAATCTGCCTTGTTGTATAAAGTCCAAACATTTTTATCTGAATTAGGCCTTTTTGTAATGCAGCTAGAGACTTTGTGAAAAAGTAAATTTTTTCCATTGTTTTTGATATTGAATTTAAAGAAACGCACCGTTCTGAAAATTGTTTCACACTGGGACACGGTAGTTTGGCAAATTTCGCCCGAATCTGAAAGCTCGCGCGGGACCACCTTCGCCGCGCAGGACGAGAGGGCCTCGGGGGGATAATATTAGGGGGCGAATCTGTTTTGATGTGGCTTCGTAAAAACCAGTTTCCTTCGCGCTCATCCCGCCGGCTGGCCCTAAAAATCGCTGGAAAGTTTGCACGTCGGCGCGCTCGCAAGTATATATTTTATTTAACAGTAGCCGCGGATGTAAACACGCGCTTTTAACGTACGGCCAGTGTCCACAACCAGGCGTAAATACGGCAGCTGGCGTACCGCCGGGGAACTTGATGAAAATATGAATGGCCGACGGTTTATTTTTATTAGAAGTCCTTCTTTCATGCGGCGCACGCGCGATCCTCTCGCCCGGCCTTCGCCCGCCAGCCGAAAGGCGCGCTTTTTCATCAGAAAATATTCCGCCGTTTGATGTTCGAAGCCACTTCGTCTGGGGAACGACATTACGGGAATGGGGGTTATACGCCGACCAGGAATACGTCGTTTACCACCTGCAACCCCATATACCGAAGTGGTTTGTTTGTGTACGCGGCTACTCTTTCCCGCGGCGCTACGTCGCGGAACAGCCGATACTACTTCCAATGGATTCGTATCCCTTATCGCGCCGCGATCCGCTCGATTCTCGAAATTCTGCTCCGCTGATAGTCTTTGCGGGGAATTTCAGTGGCGAGTCGGTTTCATAATCCTCTCACCGTGGCAGGTTAGTTTGAAAGGGTTTATAGTGCTGCGGGCGCAGGGAAGAGGATCCGCTGAACTTTTGACGACTTTTCTGAATATTCTATACTTATTGCGTGACTGCGAGAAGTCAGGCCACAAAGAAAACTTGCGGTATGGAAATGTAAGCTATAGCTTTCAGATGGAAGAAAATTAAGGGGTGAATATATGAGCTGTCGGTGTGAGAGATAAGTTTTTTTTTATTTCAGTTTAAAAACAATTTTGATAGAAAGTTATGAAGCTTTATACGGATTTTTACAGTTTTTTAATCACTAATTGTTGCCTTAGCTTTGTTGCTTATATTTTTAGATTAGGTACATTTTTTCAAGAAGTGGTAGACGGAGTTTATATTTATTTAATTTTTTAATTAATTCTGTTCTTTGAGTATCGAAACATATCCAAAAACCAGAACAATCGGAGACGAACACCTGAAAACCTTTGAAGGGTAGTTTCATCCCCTAAACATGCAAACAACCCAAAATAAAAAGACACTTGTTTCTTATTTTTCTGTCCTCTAAAACATATCCAAAAACCAAAGCAATCGGAGGCGGACACCTGAAAACCTTTGAGGGGTGGTTTCACCCCCTAAACATGCAAACAAGTCAAAATAAAAAACACCTGTTTCTTATTTTAACCAGAACAATCAGAGACAAACACCTGAAAATCTTTGAAAGTAAAAAAATGATACAATGGCGGCATTCTGAAAAAGATGAAACGAATTTTGACTTGAAGAAGTTATTGCAAATGCTGCATATGTACTACTACGACAGCACATGAACTTCATGTTAAACAATCATAAATAAACTGTACCATCTGTTACAAAAAACCATTGAGCTATACAATTATAGCTCAATACAAAAAACATTGTCCAACACCATTTAAGTTGAACCACCACTAGCCACAGAAACTCA
Organism: Andrena haemorrhoa; assembly: GCA_910592295.1. Lineage (NCBI taxonomy): Eukaryota > Metazoa > Arthropoda > Insecta > Hymenoptera > Andrenidae > Andrena > Andrena haemorrhoa. The sequence goes on from OU342946.1 coordinate 2,773,128, forward strand.
TATTATCCACTAAAAATATCACCGTATTCCACGAACAGCAATATCATTCGTTCCACTGGGAATCATCTCCGGGCAGAGTATTCACCATTGCGCTGAAAGTATGCAACTGCTAGGATGTGATAATGGCGCGTTAGTTTCCATATGTTCGATTACTCTACTATGACGAAAGTTCGTCGTAATTCGCACCTCCTTCTCGTAAAGCCAAGCAGCACTATTTCATAAAGATTTTAATGAGAGTACGTAATAAACGTCTATGAAATGCTCCGGACGGCCCTTGCTGCCGGCGAGATTTATTTTATGGCTCTACTTTTCGACAACGACGTTAAATTCATTACCACGAACACTTGAACCGGGCGCGCGAATACGGCCATTTGCTGGGATTATTAGCGAAATTTCGTGTAATGTGCCAGGCTCAAAAACGATGCGCGCACGTGCTATCGCTCAGTGATATACCTCTGCTAATACGATTTTCGATACATCTATTAACCTTAGCCTCCTCGTAACGACCCTGCCATTTCCCGTAGCGAAGCGTCCTATTTTTGCAATTAATGCGCGATCTTTGTTTTGTTAAATTATCAGCTAAATAATCATAAATGGTGATTTCGTTGTATCGTGTTCCAGTATTTTAACAAGCTTATATATGTTGCCTAATATGTGCTGTGAATGGTGATACTAACAAGCTATCACGCTGGGAATATTAAAACAATTAATGTAGGATGATATACGAGTAAATGAAAATGTTCTGTGTAAATTGTTATTCTACTTTTGTATGATTATACTGATTTAATAATAATGATGATAGGAAAGTACTTATAATAAATTGTATTTGCCAAGTTAGCGATTTTGTCACACGAAATGAATAAGTTAATATTTGTTAGTAGTTTTAGTATTTGATATTAATTTGAGAGAAGAAATTGTCTATGATCGATGATTTTGTGCTCCAAATTGAATTGCATAAATATGTAGGCACATTCCACAGTTTCTCATCTACCAGACACCTGGCGTACAATTTTTGACACCCTCAGACGTCGCTGACTGCTACGCGGAAAGTTCGTGGAAACTTGGCGCAGTCGAAGCGTCGCTAGATACTCCAAATTGTAATGCTAATTAAAACCAAGTTTATGGTGTAATCACAGTTCGGATAAGCTAAAGTGACAGCTGTGACATCATATGTACGTTTTCCAAGATCTGCACAGACATAGAACGACGGGTAGGAGCTGCAGTCGTCAGTGCCAATTTCTACCTCGGTATATCCGTTTCCATACGAGATGACGTAGGTACAAAAGAAACACAATTTTCTTATTAATATTTATTATCATTATTATACTTTATTGGTCCATATCAGAAATTAGGCTTCTATAATCTACTGTATGGCTGATTTTATATTTTTCTTAAATGCATTTTCATTTTATATATTTTACACAGAAAAATAGTTTGTAAATTAAGTAGTTCTCCATACCCCTAGTTTATGGTTTATACAAAAGCCGACTTTTGAAAAAACCGGTTTTGATTTCCACTATTCCCACCCCAAAAAGGTTGAACCGGTTTTCGATTTTTCCCAACAAATATAATTAAAATAGAAAATAAATATTTGTACTTATTTTAAAAATTTTCAGTTATTTTAATATTTATGGAATTACAAAAACATAACAAAATAAAATATACTCTATCTATCTAAAAAATTGTACGGATTTTAGTTGATTTAATTTTTATTTATTTATTTGGTTTTGTATAGATACGGTATATTAATATATTTTATTTTGTTGTATTTTTGTAATTCCATAAATATTAAAGAAACTGAACATTTTTAAAATAAGTACAAATATTTATTTACTATTTTAATAACATATTTTTTTGCAAAAATTCAAAAACTGATTTAGCCAGTTCTTTGGGAATAGTGGAATTCGAAAACCAGCTTTTTCAAAAATCGGTTTTTGTATCAACCCTATTCGACACGTTCTCTATGTATGGCAATCGTTGCACATTTTTTGTTACAAATCATTTTGTAGACACTAACCAAACCATCTTCTTTAACTTCAACGTGTTCAAATATATTACATAAAATTAACTTTTATCAGATGATGTCCCTCTGCCATATTTTAATGAACGGCTCTTCATTTATGGTTTTCATTCGATTCGCGATGCATTTTCAGCTATGTAATTGCGCGTGTATTCGCTTACCTTTGAGCAAACCAATTTTCTCGTATGCATATCAACGCTGGAACCGTTTGTTTAGTTGAATCGTCATATACGTGCGAAGTCAAACAGAACGTTGCATTTGGTTACTGCGTTTCGCCGCAAATAATTTCCCGCTGATTTCGTATGCGCGTAAATAACGTTTCTGTCAACAGGAAAAACGTCGCGGTGCATTTGCGATCTTTATGATGGACATTGATATGACTGTGAATTTCAATATATTCATTGGAAAGGAGTGAAAGATTAAGTAATCGAATACCTGTCGCAGAAAAAAAATGGACTATGACAGGTGAGTACTAGGGCTGGGACTATTTGTCAAATTTTTCGGTATTCAAATATTCGAATAATTCAGTTGCTCAATTATTTGGCGAATATAATTCGAATATCCAAGTATTCGAATACTATTCGAATATTTAAGTATTCGAATATCCAAGTATTCGAATACTATTCGAATATCCAAGTATTCGAATACTATTCGAATATTTAAGTATTCGAATATCCAAGTATTCGAATACTATTCGAATATTTAAGTATTCGAATATCCAAGTATGATTTATTTATTTATTCATTAGGGGATAACAACCCTTTGGCGCATTAAAGTAACATGAAAATACATAGAATAGAGAACGGACAAATAAGTTAAAATTAAAATAAATATTAAAATAACAAATACAATAGTAATCATGACCTATGGTGATTACATAAGAACGCAGCCTAAATTTCCTCGAAGGAGCACCTGATTAATGTATTACGAAATGATTTGGCTATGCCTATTTAACAAATAAGCAATAAGGGCAAGTGTTAATACGATCTGACTTTGGCAACTGTGTAAGTCTAGTCAGTAAAGCCTTCTAAAACTGTCTATTGAGTGTCGGAAATTGAATTGCTTCCGGATCCTAACTATGGGATGAAGTGCTTTTGACTAACTGCCTGCTGGCTGAGAGCCTGGTTGATCCTACGCGTTCTGATTGACACTAAATTGAATCGATTGAGAGGCTGATTGCGCCTCCCTGATTGATTATTGATTTATTACTGATTAACTGGTGACTTCTAGTCAGAAACTGGATACCTTTTGGCGCCCTAACTGAACTCTGATCGATTACCAACTATCAATTAATTATCCAGTTGATGTATCCGAAGGTATTGGAACCTGTTTCGTTACATCATTGGTACACTTTTGAATGGATAGAATTTTGGCAGCGATACAAAATTTCCTCCAGACATCGAGTCTCCTTCCTGCACACCTTGCAAGAGTTGCCACAGCTAATTTCCATTTTACCATTTGCATACTCGAGGGCTTATTGCACACCTGCTTGTTATCAAGGACGGAAGGAGCAAAATCCCTGAAGAAACAGAATTCTCATCAATGCACCCGAATTTCTAAAATCAAAATTTCCTTTACTTCCGGTAAACGTATTGTTTATAATAGAACTAAAGACTCGTGTCTAAAAATTACAAAGCGTCCCCCACCGTATTAAAAATCCTGCAAGTGACTGGTGGTAACAAGCTGGCTGCACGTTAAGAAATATTTCGTTTCACCTCGACGTTGGAGTAAATACGGAGGCCCGATTGTCTTCCGCGAGTATCCGTACAAAGGCGGCATAGAAATCTCGAAATTATAAAGGACAAACCGTCGATTTTCTTTGAAAGCACGCCCGAGTGTTCCCTAAACGACAGGGTGGCATTTAATGTTTAAAAACGTAGCTTTCTCCGTTGCGTTGAAAAAAAAAGCTCTCGCCGGTTCCTCTGAGTGGAAGGTAGGCTCGATGAACGGGGGTGCTCTCTCTGGACGCACGTCCCATTCCTTGGCCAATGAAAGAGAGTAGCCGAAATGAAAGGAATCTACGTCGTCTGCGAGAGGACATTCATCCTCTTCTTAATGACGTTCGTGCAAAAGGTACTCTTAGTCGAGCACTGCGCTGCCTCGTGAAACGTCAAAGAAAATTTCACACTCCGAGACATTCGCGCCAGTCGGAAATACCCTAAAAATCCCACCGCGTGTCGATGTATTCACTCTTTGTGCTGCCTGTAATGGAATATTGAATTTGTGTGGCCGAGCTTCCTAGACATGTCAATGGGGGTGGAAAGGGTTCGGTATTATATCGATCATCTGAATCATTTTTATTATAAGAAGAAGATCAAAAACAGGTATATGTAAAAGTAGAAGTAGAGTGCATGTAATGTGGGCTATTTGTGGAATACAGTGGTGAGGATTAAAATGCACCAGTAATGGAGTACACTAGTAAGGAAGTACTTCAATCCTTACTAGTACTAGTAGTGGAGCAGACATGGGTAAAAATATTATTTAAATAAAAATTTCGAATAACGATTCATGTGTCGAATAAGTTAAAGTTGAACAATTTTTTTGACGCTGAAGTTGAAATAAAGAAATTAACCTTATTCGTAAAGTTAAAGTAACTTTTATTTCATCTGTTATACAAATAATTGTTTATTTACTTAATGCCCCTCTGTAATGGAGTAAAATAGTAAGGGGTTGATGTATATTAATAATGGAGCACAGCGCAATAATTATACTTAAAAAAACTATGATTTCGAAATATATTAACGAAGCATATAAACGCAAAAACGATTTCTACAAAACGATCACATTGCATGTTGTTAATATTCCTGGCTACTACTCCCTGTGGATGCAAGAACCTACCCTCGCCCCTTCTTGCAACGTTTTCCAATAACGACAGGAAACATATGTCCCATGCGTGAGTTATTGTTCCTCAGCAGTGAATAATCTGCAACACTCCCAGTCCAGTATTAATCGCCATACTTCGAATTCATGCAGAGTTCTCGGCAAGTAGTACCTTGCAGTGGATTCTCTGGAGACTGTGGTTCGGCTCATAGATGGAGCTGGGACTTGTGGCGCTCCCACTGGGACTGCTATTAAAGCAGCAACGTAGGTCGATGCTATTAGTATACCCATCGAGTTTTTCTAGAGCTCCATGATCTCATGACTTATTGATGCTGTTGGTTACTAAAGCTCTCCGTGGCATCAGCATTCCATCTCTAACACAATAACATCGAAACCCTTCAAACTTCGATGTGCAACCAATATCTAAAGATTCTAAAGTACTATCTCTGCAAAAAGAAAATTTCGAGTTTCAATCAAACCCTTAAGTAAATTTTAGAATCTTATGCCTATCATTCATTTTACTTTAGAATCATATGTCTATCATTCATTTTACCTTAGAATCCTATGTCTATCATTCATTTTACGATACAAAGATAAAATTGAGGGGTTACTGAGTACTACACCAAATCAGCATTGTTTGCCATTTTTTGAGCAAGCTGTCCATCTGAAACTCATAATACTCTACATTTTTTAATCGAGCATATTCAGATATTACCCACGCATATAAATCAGGCATAGATATTGTTTAAGAGAAAGTTTATTAGCAGTTTTATTTCTAACTAAAACCATGTATGTTTTTTTTTCGAATAAGAAGTCATTCGAAAATGGTTATTGACAAATAAATAGTTCACAAGCTGTTGCATTTCACGTATTGATTTTCAAAAAATTATTACAAGCAATGGACAGAAAAATAAATAAACGCATGAACCAATCGAGAACTAAATATTGTTTTTACTGTTTTGCGTTTTGTTATAACACCCACCTGACATCTCTGGGTTTACCTTCTGTGTTTTTAAAAAGGCAAATATAAACATGTTCCATTTCAAAATATTTTCGCGAAATATTTATTTTTCACTAAACGTACTGTTTAATAACCTTGTATCTAATACTTTATATCTACCTTTTTTTTATTGATACTTTGATATTATCGATTATATTGATTTTATTGATATTATTGATATTATTGCGCACAATGAAGAATAGAATATAATGAATATAATGATTAATTGAGTATTTATCCAAATACTTGCTTAACGCAGTTCAGCTTTATCATAATGATTGGTTTCACGTTCACCGAATTGTGTGTAGAAACGTCGGGGCAGAATTAATTATATAAACCAGGGTGAAAACTGAAATGAACGATTTCATCAATAGCGATGTAATTGGCTTGACTGACAAAAAGTTCCCGTGGCACATGAAAGGCAGAGAACGTTCGGCGGAAACCTTTGATCCGCGAACTATGCGGCCATGTCATACCGCTCCAGCGGTTATGTGGAAAGTAATTTAGTTAAACCATCCTATATACGCAATAAAACGACTCTCCGTCTTGCATCCACTATACCCGACATTTCGAGGGGACACGAAAATCCTGTAAGTACCACCCACGTCACGCTTTATCGAGTTATGTTATTCACAGATAAACGCGTGCACAACATTATTACTTTGTACGTACTCCTTTTGAGTTGGCCGACATTCCGGGGTTAAAAATTTTGATTAAATTTCACCCCTGCGAAGTGAGAAAACCCGGGTGGGAATATACAGGGTGTGTCTCCCGAAAACACTTCGGACGAAAGTCTTCTATAATAAGAATAATTAAATACAAACTGATCATTAGACTAATTAGTTTCTTCCTTTAATAAGGAACAAGAATTGCGTGCCAGGAGCAAGTTTGAACGTTCCGTTACAAACGAAATCGTATGTTTTCACTTTCATTTAGGAAACACTTCGAGCAAGACGGGCCGCGGTAACACTAGCTATGGCAACTTCGACCCTTCGGTAGACGTAAAGAAGTGTTAGCCCCGCAACCAATGTTGTTCACGGTCCAATACATCTTATCGACTTTACTTCCTATCCCATCTACGTGGGAAAACTCTCATTCTTTCACCTTCTCTCTCTCTCTCTCTCTCTCTCTCTCTCTCTCTCTCTCTCTCTCTCTCTCTCTCTCTCTCTCTCCCTCCCCCCGCCTTCATCCCCGTCCTCGTTCAGCCCCCGTTTACATGCCATTTTCCTTCCTCCTTCTTGCCAGGATTATTTTTGTCTATGGCTTTAAATCTTCGCCCGGTACTTTCAAATAAAGTTTACGGTAGCGATGGAGTTGATTTATATCGGCGGAAAAACGAAGAAACAGGGGCAAGAAAGTACGCGTGCGTGCGGCTTCTCTGTTCTATACAGGGTGGGGACAAAATCGCGGTGCACGGGAACAGTGGACGGCTCCTTAAGGCAAAAATAAGTCGAAACTGCGGAATAAAGTTTTTTCACCCGAGAGTCTGTCTTCGAGATAATCGAGTTTCAAAGCAGAGTTAGGTAGAGTGTGTTTAACGAAGATACGGTTTGCGAAGAAGCACTGTAATAGTATCGTTGAACAGACTTTACCAGTGGCAAGGTTCAAGGGAAAGTGACAGATAGCTAAAAGTCATTTATTTTAATAGTTTCAAAATATCTGTGAATATTCCCTCTGCTGCCATCTACAAAGTGTCCCCTTCGAATTATGGATTCACTTCTTCGAACGCTTCAAGAATTTTTGCTTGTAAAGTCTGAAGAAAACTTATGAATTATGTTAACATTTATAAGTAGGGTGTTTCAATTTTCCAAAGTTGCTATTTTCATGTACCTTTGCTCGCCCCCTTGGTTCTATATATACAAGTGATCTGTATGCCAAATTTGAGACAAATTTAATAATATTTAGGGGTTGCACAGTTTTATCACTAGGCTAGACCTGGGGCGGTAGTAACACTTTGACTTTGGAATACGATTACGCAGGAACTATTACATTTACAACGAAAACTTTTTTACGGAAATGTTACTCACTTATCTGACATCATTGAGTCACAACAGTTTCTCTGTATATCAAGTATCCGTACAGCAGACTCCGTTGCAGGAAGGTTCCAGGAAAGTTGCAGGAAGGTTGCGATGCACAACCTTTTCAGGTTTTAAAAATGTGGGTAAAATAATGAGGTACAGAATTTGTATAGACGTGAACAATAATAATAAAATGTAAATTCATCTAAGTCTTCTTTGAAGTTTAGTTTCTTTTTTAAGGACTTGAGAATACAATTAATTATCCTTGGAAATCGTGTTTCCTCAGTCTACTACATATTATTTAGTGTGCGAAGTGTGCAACCTCTAAATATTACTCAACTTCCTAAAATTTGTCAGATAATATTTTTATATTAATAGGAATTAGGACACTATTTTTATATTAATAGGAATTAGCAAAGTAAAAAAAGTAATATTTTAATTTTAACCCTACAATACGAAACACCCTAACGAATACAAATAGTCGTGTTTGAAACGATAAACCATGCCTCACTTGTACTGGCATATTCAAAGCCCTTCCCAAGCTTGATTCCCTTGGAAACAAAGCCTAAGTCGAAAATATATATTCTGCGCTCTGAATTCATTTTTATTGCAACGAATATTTCTCTTCACGAATCAACCGCGACTTTATCCTCACCCTGTACATACACACACATACAACAGGTGCTGCGTCGCCCGTGCATGTGCATATCCTGTCGGCGGTGTAAAAAACGCAATACCCACGACATTTTGTCTTTGAATTGCTGCTACAGCTAACCTGATCTATGCTCCCATTCTGCAGCTACCGGTGTCCCGATATTAGCCGCACGACGTTGCTCTTGTTTTCGAGAAATTCCCGCAGTATTGCTGGATTACTGGCGCACCGGGCACACTACCCGTGCAACTAAATGAATGTTGCATTCATGCACACGCGCGCGCGCGTTCCGACGGGAGAAATATCCCTGCATGGTTATCCGATTCTGATAAACGAGCGGCGGTCATAAAACGTCGCCTCTTGCCGGCGAACGATTGTTCCCTTTTACCGCGGCGTTTTCCGTTCGTAAACGTTGCTGGGTAATTAATTTCGCTCTCCTTCGCTCGAGAAGGGAGTAACGTTTCACGTGCATAGACGTGCAGTGCTGCCGGGAAGTTTGGAAGAATCGATATCCGGTGAGGAATAAATGGACGCTGTGCGTGGGACTGAGATCGTGGTAGGAAGTAGAACAGAAGTTCGTGAATGAAAATTAAATGGCTCGAAGATGTATAATTAATTTGGTCATTAAAGACGGAAGGGAAAGGACGGTATATGTCACGAGGTTCTAGAAATTTGTGCTTAAACTGGCCTCGCTATATGGCACTGTCACGAATTATATTTGTGCACAATGGATATTTTGTGAAATGATCCGTTTAAGGGGGAATTTTATTTTATAGGCTGAAAATATAGTAAAATTTTGGATTTTTTTTAAGAAACTAGCATTTCGATTCATCTGAAATTTGGACCATGATTTTATGCATCCTCGAAGAAGTTGCAGTTTTATTTATATTTATTTTTAATAATAACGGTATTTTTAATAATACCAGTACGGTACAATCTTTCCTAAAAGAAGTTATTAATTCCATTTGGCGGAGCAAAAGGAACGACTTGACGACCGATGCGTCTATCAAAGCATCTCCCTTTAAAAACGTCGAAGAACACTTTCATACTTCCGCAGCTTCATTAACAGTAAACTTTCCCCGAACTCCATTGAAGCAAGCTTTCCCAGAAAAATCAGGCTTCCGTTCTCGTCGCAGCCTCCTCACTCACCTATATCAGAATCACTCGAATCGCAAGAGACTCCCTCGCTGGAGTAACATTTTACACTGCAGTGGCTGGATTGCGGAGGATAAATGCGACGAATCGTCAACCGAAGCGACTATGCTCGTCAGTTAAATTAGTTCGCATTTAGGTGCGCGTCTTCCAGCCCCTACTTCCTCCCCTCGGAGCCGGCAAATCATGAATTGTGCTCGGCGCGAGCGAGCGACCCGGCTGCAAAGTCTTATCGTAAGGTATATACACCTCATAAAACAAGAGGGAAATGCAGCAGTTTAGTGTACTGTAAACTATTACGCGACGAATTCACCCTCATTACCGCTGCCGCGATTGCAGCCGTATAACAGGATTTTCCAATTTGCCTATTCCCGCGTAATCTCTGAATTACGCCTTCGGATACGCGACAGAATTGTGCCGCCGCTCTCGCGTTGATTATGCTTTCTGCCTCGGGAGCCTCTGAATTGTTGTTGCTTATCTGACACGGTGGACACTCGCCTGTCCGCGTGTCTATACCGCGATTAACGAGAACGTTAATATTGATACGGGTTCGTTCCGCGAGCGTGGTTCTTCGTCGAAGAAACAGCCGGGGTTGCGTTGCGAACGAGAGGTATCGACGTGGACGTGCAAATATGAAATAAACAGCCGATGCTGAATCACGCGTTCGTGTGCACAGAGTTAATGCGCGGATAGCGTGAGGTTTGAAGAAAAGGAAAGGCTATTATACGTGGGAATCAGTTTCTTCTATAATTGCAGTTTAGCTTGGGTGAGATTGCAGTTAGAACGCATTAATCATTCGGCTATTTTTCACAGAAAACCGGAGGGTGACTGGGACATTCTTGCTTTCCTTCTGTGGAGGATGAAGAGAATGGGCAAATGTAAATTATATTGAGAGGTGTATTTACTGCATACGAAATGTTAGATTGCGAGGTGCAGGCACGTTTGGAGGCATGAAAGAGCTGTGCAAGCATTGATATTAGAAAAGCATTACGGGTTGTATTGCAGCGGTGATTTCACGAAGTCACTGCTCCTTATAAGAAGGGCTTCGTGTTTTGGAATTCTCGTTGGGATTGGATTTTTCGCTTGTGAATTTATGCCAGGTGATTACTGTAGGGGAGACCGGGGCTAGTTGACTAATTTTTAACATTTTTTATAAATAGACCATTGGTATTTTGTTGACTTGTTGCACGCCAAAAGTTTACAAATTTCATAGGGTATGCAGGCTTAATTTTGGAAATTGTTTTAATTTAATCTAGGTCATAGTTTTTATTATATTTAGAGTAGTGAGACGAATAAGTCAACAAACCCCGGCTGTGGGGTTTTATATATATAAAATATATATGTGAAATTGTAAAAAAAAAAATTTCACTCCACCCTAATGTACATACATAAAAACAGTAATTCCATTTAACTTAAATATCCATTGATTCCTTTAAAAGAAGCATACCATCTTTTCTATTATTCAATTAATATTACAGAGATTAATACTAACATTCATATATATTCATTAATATATTTCCACCAATACTTCCTGACAGAATTACTGAAACAATCTGTATATCGTCGAGAAACATTACCAAAATGTTTCTCGCTGAAAGCGTCGAGCATGATTCGGTAAGCTCCCTTGCACATTCAATCGTATCATAGTCCACAAAGTAACGCATGCAAATTTCAGCATACATATCCGCCTGTACGAAAGGGCCGCCACGTTTCGCCAATTCTCTATCAGCGGGCAACGAATTCCCCAGGTAGCCCCGCTGCATTTTCAATACGTAAACACTGCAGTATTTTCGACCAGATACGAACAAACTTTTCACTTAAGTCGCTTCATTTAGTTGGCCGCGGTGGTAGTACACTCGTTCGGGCAAGTTGTTAGCCGAACTTCCGGTCTTGCTGCACCGAGCCTCCTCTTGACCCTACTAAGGAGTTTCTATTTACTTACGGCCGAAAGAGGGTGTTTTATCCAGCTGCAGGAATATTTGCGGAGCTTTAACTTCCTCGACTTTCCTAGATCGTGCGTGACCGACGAAATTAAAACAGATTGATCTCTAGGGGGGCTCCAAGAGCTTCTGCAGCTCGCAGTGTTCAAGAACTTTTGCATTTATTTGCCGAATGGAAATTCCTCGTTGCGTGTGAAATTTGGAATATCGTGTGATCTTTAATGTACACGAAAACGAGTTTGGACGCAGAGGTATTATACGAAAGAAATTGGGAATTAGATAACAGTTGTGCAGATAGTCGAATAAAGATAAAAGATAAATTAATGTATACAGCAGTTGATTTGCATGTTATTTAAATACCGAAGTAGTATCAGGAATATTGTGAAAGTATCATACTAGGGATTATTGGAAATTCGTGGCAATACTTTGATAAAAGGTACATATTTGCATAGAATGTAATAGAGAATTGACATTTGATTTTTCTACGTCTTTACGTTAAAATTATTGTTATGTCGAAGGCGATGTAACATAAACTACTGGAATTTAAAATTATAAAATGCACTCAAAATAGTTAAAATTGATGAAATATTATTCATACGTTTTTTGTACAATTTTTCATAAGAATTTTTCATTTATGAAACATACGCATTTTAGTAAATGTTTTAGTATTCCATATTTAATGTACAATGCATTTGTATTTTGATATCTAAATCTTTACATGAACAGTGAAAAATACAATTTACCCTTAACTTTTATGGATGGATTTCATAATATATGTTATATGTGAATTTGTTCAAAAACCGTTGCAATGTTCTTTAACAATTGTGTTAAATGATTTTGGAATTTCTTTATGGTGGACAGGTATACTTGGGTAATCATAAAATAAATTTGCAGCCCCTTTTGCAATTTAGTCAGTGTTTTCATTCCCATCGGTTCATATTTCACACTAATTTGCTTGATAATTGGATTTTCAGATTTAACGACTTCTGGAGCTGAAAGGATGCTCTTGAAATCTGCGTAAATAACGTACCTGTTAAATTTTTTGTTGACTTTACATGAAAAACACCCATGCCTAACTATCTCCAATTCCTACCAACTATTTCCTAATTACCCTGTCATTAAATTTGGTAAGTCACTTCTCCTGATTACACACCTTTAGCAGCAAACGTACCACGCCCAGTGAAACGACCGGTTTTAAAATTCGATTCAAAATTCTGTGTTTCTTTCGTCCACGTGACTTTATGACAATTTATTTCCCAACCGGTCACTTGACCAGCACGACTAGGTATATGCATAGAAAGTGCCGGTACGTTAATGGCACAAAAACTTATTCATAATCTGACTTATCTACCATCATTCCAACTCCCGCTTCAGATCAGCCACATCCAAGCCGCTCTCTCCCACAAAGCAACACATCACCACGTCCCGAGCTTCGACGATCGAGTATTCAGCGCCGTCCCTCCCCGCCTGGCGACCCTTCCGTCTCCTGATCAGTCCCCGCGCCGCGGAAGGTCGCATCTCGTGGCGAACCTTTGACCCAGTCCTGAACAAGCTTGGTATCGCCGCTGGATCCCCCAGGAACCGCGCAAAATATTCCAGAAAGGCCATCGGCATTCCTCGAACGGCCGGCCGGAATCTCCATAGTGGGTGGCACGGAACGATTCAGGGAAGCGTTCCGCTCGCACACCTCCCAGGAGCACTAGGAACGCATCGGTTGAGGCATAGGTCTACGTTGTTCGTACAAGTATGCGCCCATAAATGCCAGAACTTTCCTTATTTACGGCTAGGTGGGCCGCGTAACTTAGCTACAACTACTTTTTGCCGACGTATTTATTTGTTATCCCCGGCGACGCGTGGTAACTGGGACGACTGGGCGCGTAGAGGTTCGGGCTGAAAAGCTGTTATTTACCGAGGGGCCCAACGGCTAAGTCCGGGATAGCGGCAGTTCTGCCAGCCGCCTATAAATATGCGTAATGATACGAAACGCGACGTTTCCTTCTGGTCATGCGAGAAACAGTTCCTTGCTCGCCCCGTCCTCCTCCGCCTGCCCCCAACCACGTTTTTCCGCTGCCCTCCTCGCGCTTCCCGGGTATTCGTCGGCCGCGCTGCTACTCGGCCCCGAGCCAACCACGAAAAACCGCGCGGCGTATATAGGCGCGCCTTAATCGCGGCGCGGGGAAACTTTAACTTCTTCGTGCCTCGATTCCAGCCCGCGGTCTCGCGGCACTGATTTGGCAGTGCAACGGCTGGCTGGCACTGGGGATGACGCCTACCGTGTTTAATATTAATTTCTTGGTGCCGCGCCGCGACCGGCTGGAGCAAGTTGTCCGGAGTTATTTGTTTCGAGTGCCCTCCGCATAATTCTTCGAGCAGCGTGCGCAGGTAACTCGTGGTTTTCTGGTGCAGGTGTACGAAGAGATTGCGGGAACTGATAAGGGATGTTTGGTGACCCGAGGGGTTTAAACAGTTCGATGCTGATGACGTGACCATTTTGCTTGGTCAACGAAAAGGTCCTAGGAGTGAAAACACCGATGTGAAATTATTTTGTTTGCCGCGCAACATTGCACGGGGCGGGCATAGAATTATTGCTGCAACGTTGCGGCAACGGAAGTTCGGTTGCCCGAGTAAACTAATTTTTTTTTAAACTGTACAGGCTTGTAGAGGATCTCAACAGAAGCATCGTGTAATTTTTTGTTTGTTCCCTTTTTCGGTTTTTCAGGGTGAAACACCCTTTAAACTCTTAAAGGTTAATGTGTGATATCCTGCTTTCTTGTATATCTTGAAAACTATGGTAGATATAAAAAATTATTAGTATAAAAACTTAACGGCATTTTATGACATGTAAAACTGTGTAATAAAATTATTTAAAATTTGTAATTTAAACAGGAGAATGTTTCCCACCACAAATTTTAAACGGTTCGATTACACACTTTTATGCAGTATGAAAAACCGTTATATTTTCTTTATAACTATTTTTTTATATTTACTATAGTGTAATATACTGGAATATAGAAAAGCAGTCATTATTCTTTAGAGAGTGTTTTCACTCTGAATAACCGAAAATGGGAACAAACGAAAAATTGCCTGATACTTATTTCTATTGAGGTTCTCTATAATTCGGGTAACCGAACATCCCTTGTGAGAGACTTCTATCAGTAACCATAAGTTGAAAATTAAAAATATTTTTATTCGTCTAAAATTGTCCAAGAATTTAAATACCCAGCGAAAGGGTTAAGGTATTCGTGCCAAAATGAAGAGAGCCTATTCAGCTTTTTCGGTCATCAGAATAATTTACGGCAAGGTATTCCGAGCTGTAAAGAAGCACGTAGAACATTTAGCCGCAAGTATCTAATGGAATGCCATCTAATAACGCATGCACACATATAACTATACGTTCAAGAAATTTGTATAATTCCGATTATCCGGCGTGCGTTACAACAACGTTGCCTTCAATTAAACGGTCTGTGATGCCAGGCCACACATTCCACTAAAATTGCTGGTAATATTGCGACCAAAATCTAGAATATTCATTCGCATTTGCTCTTTGGTAACTGCTCTGAACGGTTCTAATTCTTCCCCTTGTAAATTTCGATTCACACGTGACAAAGCATGTAATACGCAAAATTATTCGTTGGGGATATCCAAACGAATAACCAGGCTGAACTCATTGTACGTGGTGTGGGTACAGAAGCTGTAGCCAAAGAACTCCTGATATTCGTCGATGGAAGAGAGCAGCTAGTGCAGCAATTTGTCTTTTAGATGTTCCTCGATCTTCTTGGTATCATATCACGCACTTGTTCTTCGACTTCGAATCTTCCAGAGTACCTGACTCGAAGTCCATCAGTGGTAACAGGTGAAAAGGGATCCACACTTCGCCAGACTCCTACGAATTGCTACAAATATGGCGTTGGCTAGTCAACATCGGTGAAGAGTGTGAAGATGTTTGAGAGCGAAGACGATTTAGTTTCATTATTATCTCTACATGCTTCCTCATCAATTTAGGTAAATTTGTGTTCCTTTTTAAATTTCTTCGCACGTTTTAGTGCAAGAGATCTATTTTTTTCGCGAGTGGTGTCTCGATAACACAATGGACTACAGTGGATATAATGGAAACAATGGATTTTAGCGAGTAGGCAGGTATGGTGTAATTTAGGGTTTGTCGGTTTTTATTTATGAATTTGTAAAATTCGAAAACCGGGTTTCAAATTTAAAAAACCGGTTTTATATATTAGAATTTATTATGCAGAAATGAATTAATTATTTAATAAGAAACCTGTTTCCACTTTTACGCGCTTCATTCTAATGCAGCACATTATTCGCGGCTTCCATCCACCTCTATAGGTGGTAATATTCAATTCTGCCCAGTTAAGAAAGAGTTATCTGGGGAAAAGTGACTCCAATGGGTAAGCTACGTTGCTTATCGCCGTTAAACTTGGAGTAAGTCGCGCGATATTCTTAAGTAGGAGAAAGGCAAGAAGTTAAGAGTGTAATCGCTGTTTAGTCAGACCAGTGCACGAGATTATCCCCTCGTTACCGCGTTATCCGCCGCGCCGTGACATCGTCACGTTCCTATGGCTATTTCCACGGGCGAGATGAGCCGAAAGGAAAACGGACGTTTACGGCCACTTCTATACGATATTTAGTTTTCTGGTATCGTTGGTAAGTAAAAGATTGCCTCGATACACGTGAAATATCCTCACGTTCTCTGTTCCCCCGACGTGACCCAACTGTAAAGGGATTCCAATTCCTTTTTCCGATTGCGAAAAGCACCGGCCACGGTTCTTAATTATTCTCTGAAATCTCTTAACCTGAGAGCAGCAATGGAATTTTATTGTTGGTGAGCACTCGTGAATGATGAAGTCGAAATTAAGGAAGTTGCAAAGCTTGAGGCAGGCACCACTGCCAAAATTCCAGGTCGTCATAAGTAAAATGATATAGAGTGAGTTACCAACCTAGTCGCCCTATGCATCTCAGGATCTAAACCTTTTTTTCACGATACAAAAAGATACTTGGGGAAGAACTTATTGAGGTTTCAGGGATGAAAATTATAATTGCTAACTCGTTCACTTCAGGGATATTTCTTGACACTTGGAAGTCATTGGTGTGTTTTCAAATGAACTACGGATTATTATTATTATTATTATTATTATTATTATTATTATTATTATTATTATTATTATTATTATTATTATTATTATTATTATTATTATTATTATTATTATTATTATTATTGAAGAGTCCTTTTATAAAACGCTGTAAGTAGATATAAAAATTAAAAAATTAAAATTTTTATCGGAATATGTTCTATGTGCCAATGGTAATACAAGTAGAATTCGTGTTTGATCACTAACGCACACGATCGCAAATATGAAAACACTTTACTGAGAAACTGAAACGAATAAAAAGATAAATATAAGGAACAAGAACACATAAAGGTGGGATTCCACTCGCACGCATCGCATGCGACATGTTGCCCTGCATTGCCTCAGTGGAATCACACCTTAACTAACGGCTCTGAAGCCACAGCTCTACTGCCGCACGCAGCGTCGACGTCGATCGCCTCTTCTCGCCTCTCCGCGTCTCTTTTGTCATTTCGGGCCTCACTCAATCCAGTTTAACTTAACCTTAACAAACAAAATTGCAATCCTTCGTACCTACTATAGTATAAAATTTGCTTTTTAGCACTTGCAGCGTGTTTTACAAGGACTCTTCAATGTCCTCGTAAGTAACCCGAAGCTGGCCGAATGTCAAGTTTTTATCGAATCTCGCTCGCTGGATACGTAATTTCGATAGGGGGCTGGTAATTTGCTTCGCCTTCACGACGCGCCTCCGCTCGTCCAGTAATAACATGTTTATCGAATGATGATGCGACTATTAAGCTGAACGCACGCCTCGAGTAATTATGCGGCAGCCTATCAGGAGGGAAGCACGGCTGGGTTAACATCATAGATATCGATGAGCCGTGCCTCTTCCAGCTCGCCCCACTAGTCTCTTACTGCTACTATACGCCATAGCGGATCTGGGCTACCCAATTACACGCTCATCTACGATCCAGGATCTAGGAGACGTACAAATTGATCTGTCTAGGAAGTATCACGGGCCCTTGCGGCTTATGGATATAGACATCGGGGATATCAGTTCGCCGCTTCTTAATCTGAAGCGTTTTGTCGCGGTGCAACGTTCGAGGGGAAAAATTATGATGAGGGGACATTTAAATTTAATAACTATTGCATTTCGATTAGGTGTCATCTTTATTTTTTTATTGCGAGTTTAAGGTCACGTGCACCTTCTAAGGTTATTAGGGACCAGTGGAATATGATGTACCTAATCGGGCTGTAGAGTCTGATATCCTTTAGGAAGGCTAGAACTTTTTCACATGTGTCTTCTTTTTGTAACATATTCAGTGAATTTTGTAGGTTATGTTCTGCTCTTCTCCTACTGTACTTAGGACAAGTAGTTAAGGTATGACTAACAGAGATTTCTACGTCGTAGGAATCGCAGGTGTTTGGTTCGGTTTTGGTGATCAGGTAGCAGTGTGTCCAGTCCGGGTGGCCTATTCTTCCTCGTGTCAGTGTAACTTGGTCTCAGGTGTCTTCTTGTCATTATTCCGGGGTCCCATTTTAATAAACGCACTAATAGTTTCAATGATCATCGCATGATTTTCTCGAAAACAAAACTGGGAAGGAAAAGACTTCATTCTATGTTTTCCATTAATTTTTACCTGAGGAATCACCTCATGCCTGGTTGGACATTTTGGACACTCTGTATATTTATTATACTCTTACATCTTCGGATACTTTGTAGAATAACGAATCGCAAACAGCAATTGTGTTTATTAGTCACAGGTCCAACCGGTTGATTGTGACGACGTAAGTTCTGTTTGTCAGTAGCTAGCACGCGAAGCTGAGCAAATTGTGCTTGCGACAGAACGGCCACTGTAGGACCACTGGTACCTACCGTACCTGCTTTACCAACTCAGTGGCCACATATCTGGTTAATTTATATCGTCTGAGGCTCCGTTTGTAATCCGAAACCCTCTTCGATGGTAGTAACCTCTTTAACCCCCATGGGGGTTCACAGGCACAACAGTCTGGCAGTCGTTGATTGAGGAATAGTTTCTTAATTCTGTGTAATTAAGTTTTGAGAAAAATCAAGTTCTATTTTTCACAAGAAATGTAGAAGGTTCGTTATTGTAAAATATAAATTTTAACTATTTTTTTTATTTGGCAATAAAACGGTCCTAAGGGTGAAAACATCCCCTCCAAGAAATTGTGAGTTGTCATATTATCCTGAATATCTGCGAAACCGTAAAAGATATTGAAAAAAGGTAAATTCAAAGTTTTATCGCTTCCAATATCCTACAATATGGTGATGAAGAATTTTCGAACAAATGCTGGTGGTGATA
Organism: Andrena haemorrhoa; assembly: GCA_910592295.1. Classification (NCBI taxonomy): domain Eukaryota; kingdom Metazoa; phylum Arthropoda; class Insecta; order Hymenoptera; family Andrenidae; genus Andrena; species Andrena haemorrhoa. The sequence goes on from OU342946.1 coordinate 2,792,135, forward strand.
AATTTGAAAAAAAAATGTTTTTCACAAATTCTTTATCGCCGCTTTATAAATCACAAAAAACCATAGATCTTTTAATTTAACTTCTTTTCGTAGATATTCACTATAATCTGAAAACTCGCCATTTCTTCGAGGGGGTGTTTTCACCCTTAGAATCGTTTTATTGCTGAATTAAAAAATAGTTACGTTATTAGCATCACTTGAACTGCATTTCTACAAAGTTTTAGATTTCTTTAAATTTTCGAGTTGCCGAACTTCTCTTGTTAGAGAGAAGTCCACGATATATTATAAATAATTATTTAAAATAAGTTGTTTACATTCTGTGAAACGTAGGATCAGCTGTCTTCTCAAGTGACCTTTTTGTCTGCAGGTAACTACACAACTATAGACCCAAAAAATGAAATAAATTTTGCCATAATATTTACCAATGATTAATTTACTATGACTAATTTTTACTTGCGAATTCTTCACCTGAGAACACTTTAATTCCTCAATGGTTAACCCGCATACTTATTTAATATTTTCGAATAGGTACATGTCGAGTCCTTCAACATTAATCACAATTAGTTTGCAAACTTCCTAAATATGAAGTTATTGAATACGCCACACAAACATTTAGTCGTGTGAACAGGATATTACGGAATTCTTTAAGACCCGCGCAACTATTCTCGTAAACTAGTAAAGCAGGGCACATCATTTTTAAGTTCAGACAAAGTTTGCGTGACGCTTCGGCTCTCGTGTAAAACTTCGAATGTGCGTAAACCCCCTATTTTATCGTTAATATGCCATGCCGGTTACGAAGGTTGTTAACTCTGGAAATTATCCTCCCTTCTGAAATAATAACCAGCTGTCCCTATTTTCTTCCGACGCAGCATTCTAAATTAACCAACGCGAGCTCTAGCTTCAGTTCTAAACACGAAGCAACTGCACAGAAGAATTCTATAAATGTCCACTCCTCGCGTGAACAGTTTACGGTGAAAGAGGGGCTGAAATGTGGGGTGGTAAATAAATAGCTATTGAAAAAAAAAATGGCTGGTTTGCATATCAGATAGCGTCATAATGAGATTATATTTAAGTGCTTGATGGAAGTTTGAAATACGACATTATTGGTCGAAAGTGGGGAGTATCAATATCATTTGCATATCAAAGGGTTCTTCCGCTGGTAAAAGCGTATATCCATCTACCAGAAACACTTTCGTACTTCGAAACTTTATTACATTTTTTTCCCCTTAGCTGGCGCGATACTTTCCCTCGAGTTGCTCGCTAAAGTTATCAATTAGCTAATTTAGAGTCGAGTTGAGCACGGGGTGGTTGTTCCTTGTATTGAATCTTTTAAGACTTTTTAGGCTCTCACGGCCTCGGCTATTACAGCTAATGCTGTCTGAGACTTCAAGGTGTAAATTATGACCCTTAGCCAGCTACATTGAGGGTCTCAGCGCATATTGATAGAAGTACCTATATTTCTTAACACGTGGCAAATATTCACATATTCTCCATCTTCTCTTCTGCCTTGAATCGGTGCTATTTTCACGGAGTAAATATGTTTTAAATGCGAGTCACAAGCTACTGAAGTGTCTTGCGTGAAAAGGCCCTTGTGCTTGCACGTTCAAATTTATTTTTAATTGCTTGGAAATATGTTTCTTAAGGGGGTACATGGATGTAAGACAGAGTTGCCTAGGTGGCAGTTGAAAGACTGTTCCAAAATCGTAAATGAGAGTGGTAGCCCCCTGCCCTACCCCTAATTATTCAAACGTTTACAGCTCTAGTCTACTAGAGAATCTTACTCCGCCCATCCTCAACACAATGCCACAAGTCAGAAGATGCATCACATTCAATAAAAGAACCCCCAAAAAGCCTACTAAACCAACACGGTTCCCAGTTTGCGGTCCTTTCGAACAGTTTGCTGTCTCCGGTGTACACACAACCGTCCAGGGATACGCAACTTGTACCTCCACTCTGCTAGGTGAGAAGGCAGTCAACGCGTGCGAAACGACAAGACCTGGCTGTTGCCGTGGCCCAGGGCTTGCAAGTTTCCCATTATAGTCTCCCTTAACTGGTGCCGGTACCCTGCTGCTTCTTCCATTCCCCTTGTTGGTGCGATTCTCCCATCCCCCTTTCCACCCCTAAGAACCATAACAATTCATCCTCTCTGTAGTAAACGGCCCGCGCGGCAGCGCCATCTCTGTTAGGCCTGCTGTCCTCGTGCCCAACCATACTCCTCATCCAAGGTACAGCAGCATCTATGGGTAAACTATGAGGCCGAACTATTCCATCGTTACCGCTATAGGCTAGTTAAACGCGCCCTTTCCCCCAGTTAGGCGGGTCCGACCCTTCCTCTCGCCTATCGGGATCTAAGTGCACAGTATGCAAATCCAAGACGAATTTGCTCGATCTAACCAATCTTCGTTGTTCGACAAACTGCGCCAGCGGCGAAGGACACAGGAGCGGCACAGACGGGCAGGGTCGCGTCAGGATCGACTTGGAATCTCGTGCGGGCGGAGGGAGCGCGTCGGTGAATCAGGCGAATTCGATTAAATCGGATTCGTGTAAACAAGCGGGGCTGCAGCGAGGGGAAAGTTCGACGGTCGTGCGCGCGGCTCAGAAAGTGGGAGCGAACGTATCCAAAGGTGGAAGTTTCGGGTCAGAGATATGCTTGACTTCGATAAATTTGTGGCTGAACTTCGTCTTCTGGGTACATCTAATTAAGATTTTCGCTTAACGCGTACCTCCCCGCCGCGCCGACGGCGAGCTCACGTGTTTGACTAATTAGGAAATTAATTAGAAAGTTCCTCTAAGATCGCACATCGACGTTCGATCCGCGGGGAACGCGGCAAAAAGTGGCATTATTCTTGGCGGATTGTATTTTATCGCTGAACTCGGATGTTTTTTTATGTGAAATTGGGGTTGAACTGTTTGGAGGTACAGTGGCGGACGAAAGACAGTTTACAACTTTCGAAATCGCATAACTTTTTTAGAAGTGGTTCAAACGACACGAGTTTTTGTTTAGAAGCTAGAAGGATTAGTTTGCTAAGTGACGTGTTCCGTCCGTTTTGAAAAAAAAATGTAATTAGTCGAAATAGCAACGAAAGGTTGTTTTTTAAACTTTTTTGTGAGCCTTTTGTAGCTTTTTTTAGTTTGCTATAAGAAAGTATTAGAATACCTTTAACGAAGAGCCATTAATTTTGGAAATATTTTATTCCGCAAAATTAAAATTAAAATTGAATTATGTATCTTCAAAGCTAACGAATTTGGATAAGTATTATAACAGGTTTTTATTAACGAATAAAGAGCTGCATTTATTAATATAATATAGTTTAAGATTCTGTTTACGAAATCGAAATTCCATCAACGAAAAAACTGTTTCCGTAAGATTATACTGCCATCGAAATCATGCAATTTTCGTTTGACACTTTTTTTTATGTCACCAGCAGTCTCGAAGATATTCACGTGGATCTGTACGACACCCTGTATATAATGGCGGCGCTATCCTTGACGTTATCTACTTAATTAGCTTCATTTGGTCACCCCTGGAGAAAGAAGGATTCTAGGGATTTGATAAACGTTGTAAAAGATTGCGAAAGGGAATTCTACATTCTGTCTATGGGATCATGTCGGATAAGGTTTTTAATTAAGCAGAGTTCCACGCGGTGAATAAGATTCTCTGGAGGATATTAAGGCGATAGCTGAAGTAGCGTAAGGTCAGTGCGATAAGGTGACTGAAAGAATAGGTTACATTTTTGGTCATTTACTTAGTGAAAAATATTCCTCGGAATTCTCTCTTTAATTGACATTGTTCAACAGTCGCGTGAATACGCAGTGATATTTAATCCATTCTGATGAAATTATTTGAAGATTCTTGTAATAATTTTACGAGCCTATATTTTAATGTCTATATTGTTTCAAGTAATGTCTACTTGTACAAGTATCGCAATCACTTTAACCATTACGTTTTTATAATTAAGAAACGCTCAAAGGGAATTGTTCTTTCAATTAAAGATAAGTAACGTGTGAATGCAATACTTTAATTAGCCTTTAAAATGGTAATTTTTATTCTTCCACTTGAATGACGAATTCGAAAATACATGAAAATACTAGTTATTTAAATACAAAATTATATGAGTTCGAGATTACATTAACAATACATTACAATATATTGTAATATCCCCAAAATGAACAGTGTATTACAACATACAGTGTTTCACTAACTCTGTCACAAAGAGTTTGTTGAGAACGCATTAACGTCACCGGCATAATTTTCTTATTAAACTTCGTGGTGGGGAAAATGTTTCTCAGACCAAAGGGAAGAAGAAAGTTTATGCATCTACTTAAGGAGTAAACGGAAGTGTAACACAGGAATCTGAAATGGAACTGCTACTAAATTTGTATGCATTCTTTGTTACTCGTTTCAACTATTTTCACATGAAAGATGATGCAGATATACAATGTTACAAAAATTAATCATGTTTACATTAGCTATCATTTCAAATAAAAATTGCTCAGAATAACAAAAGCTTCATAGGAACATACAAAATTACAAACTGATCAGTCATCATTCCTCTTATATGTAACATTGGGTTAAACTCTTTTGTTGCAATCCAATCATCGATTTGTACTGTGGAGGTTCCACTAACATCAGTCTGGCCAGTCGCTCTAATTGTAAGTTAAGCGAATTGCAATTGTTCGAACCTAGATCAGCAGTTTCGAATGTCCCAGATCGGTTAAACTCTTGAGAAAACAAACTGAACCCCCGTTTGCTCCGGTTACGTTTCAAAGGATTCCTGTCTCCGTTATCCCAGTACATATCATGAAATTTACGGGTTCCAGCTCAGCAATTACCTTTTCTGTTTGTTCAAAAAATTGTCCCTTGGAGAAACTTTGGCCCCTGAGACAATATTTCGTGCTATTGTGCTTGACTTGTCGATACTGACACGTGCGTGTATAAATATTGAACTGGAATTTTATTGTTCTTTAAGTTATATCAAGTGAGATTAAATTATTTTCTCCAAACATTGAAAATATCAATTTGCTATCATTTTCAAAGCCTGTCAATAGAATGGCTAATGAATAATACAAAATTTTCCATATTTCCAACGTGTGTCAAAGTGTTCGAAATTAGAAAATTGAAAGCATAGTTCTTATACTTTGGTATAAGTAAAGTTTGAAAATAGTTTGAAATACAGCATGTATTTCAAGGTCTCACTAATGCTAGCAAAGTACTTATATATCTACATATATTATGAAGCAAACTTCATAAGCCTATCTGCAGCACCTCTAAAAGTACAGCACCGATACAAGTAAACATATCTAATATGATAATAACGGAAAAACAGGGGAAAACTATTTGTGAAATATTAGAATTAGTTAGTAATAGTATGCTTTAAAAATTCCATAGTATTTTTAAAGAAATAAAATTATGGGGACGTTTTGGTCTAGAGTCCACAAAAATAGGTGAGCTTTATTTTTACATTTTTAAGAGAAAAAGGAACCTGCAAACATGAATATTTTTCCAAAACTTTTTTAAACTTGTGTTTGGTTAATCAAAAGACAACTATCCCGCACCCAGGCCAACAGAAATTCTTCTGTATAAAGTATGTGGACAAAGAAATTCTTTAGAAATAGAAAAATGCAATAAGTTACAAGCTCCATACTAATATCTCCGTTCATTCCACATAAAGAAAAAGAGTTTACACAGCGCTCATTTTTCGGCAACCGAATCCAGAAGCTTCCCTTGAAGCAGGTGGTTGGAACGCGAGCTATAGCATTAAGCATGCTTAACTTGGTGATTATAACTTGCCTATCCAGTCCTGTACACAGAAATTCAATATGGAAGGACGAAAAGGGCTTGAAACCGGGACGTTTTGTGCGTGAGGGGTCAGATTTTGAGGTATACGCGCGGACTACCGTAGTAAACATCCGAGTAGTCCATTCGGGGCACTATCCAATATTGACGTACCGAGATAAAACAATGGAAATATGTTGCACCGGCGGCAACGGCGTCGAGGAGGAACGTAAATATTGAGTAAATTAGCATTAACCTGTTGACGTTCGAATAGGGGTTACTTAACGGGGCATTCGTTATAATGCGTCGAAAATCACGGCGGCTCTTGGACAGAGTGCGTCGTCATTTCATATTTGTCGTTCGCTTGAAAGTACTGGAACGCGATGCAGACTGTTTTTGAAACTAGTCTCCCCCAATTGCCTATCACTTTTACCGATTGTACTGGAACAGCGGGGGGCTGGAGGGCGGGGACCGTCCGCTCGCCGTGCGCCAGACTGGTAATACCAATATTTCATCGTAACTGGGTCCGAATTTCACGAGTGAAACTGAAAAGTCTGGATTCCATTTGTTGGAAAAGTTTTATTTCGCCGATACCTTTGTTATCTTTCATTTTAATGCATCGCCGAAAGTGGGGGTTAAAGAATCGTGGAGCTTGGTAATTCTGATTTTCTTGCTTATTTTTAAGCGCGACTTGGAGAATTACAGTTCGTCGAAATCAGTTATTTTTTATTGGAAAATTTTCTTTGTTTATTTTAGTCGTGAATTTAAAGCCTTCGTTACGTGCGAAGGGATGTGTTATACGAGTGCTTTATAAATAATGCACGTAGCTATGGTGATTTGAAATCAGTGGCTGAAGAAAAGTGGCAAACATGTATAAACTATGAGGGTAAGAATTTTCTAGGTCAGAGTAATTTCGATTCTTATGTCTATTTTAATTTACTTTACTTTAATCGTGCGAATTCTGGTTACGGAGTTGGTGTGATCAAATACATCGTTCCTGATGAAAGGATAACACAACCCAGTTTGCAATTAAATATATTCGACGGGAGCAAGTGAAGAAACGTTATTTTTACGGACAAAGGCAAATTTGAATAGCGCTTCAAATGATTGAAATGTAAAAAAGGGGAAAGGTTTTTGATCCTTTAACAAATGTGTTCGGTAGGTATTATAGTGTACGCCCAAATTGGATATCATTGGTGTGAATTGAAATAAAGGGAAAAATGGTGGCATTGTTTCTGTGAAATCAATTGATGAGAAAATAGAAGAGAAGAAATATGATGTATGTATACAGAAAAGTTTACACAATATGGGCAGGATAATACAGCAACCTGTATTAGACAGTGCTCTTCTTAGTCTGTGATCGGATTAATTTTCTTTAAATGGTAGCCTGTTGGTGATAGCAAAATCATCTTCATTTGTGAAAATTGACATCTATTTTTTAACACTTACATTCGTAGCACGTTTCTTGATAAATTAAACGATCATAAATATAGTCGAACTCATTATGAAGATATAGAGAATAAATGTGTGAAGCATAGGATTATTGCAAAAAGGAAGGACTAAGTTTTTAGACTAATAAGTTTCCAACATTGGTTTTGTTATTAAAACGGTTTACTCTGATTTATGGTAAGATTGCAATTCGATTTAATACGAAACGTTAGATGCGATTACGGTGTAAGTAGTCTACCTATGTCTGACTGCACATAGAGTGTTTTTACTTGCCAGTCTGATTTGTGACGAAAACAGCGCACACGGTAGAGGGAAACTGATACCTTTTTGTTTATTATTCTTTTATTATGTACAGTCATCGTATCCGCAAAAAATAGACCATCAGTATATATATAAAAGTACAGAGTAAAAGTGGCCACCTATATTTCACTCAACGTTTAAGCTGCAGCCGCTTCAGAAATTTCGAGTCTGTAAACGAATCTCTGGGGAACAAGCATGATTGACATCTTGCCGAAGTTAGGGACAAAGAACACGCATAGACATATGACGCGGCTGACATAACCATCAAACGTGACGGCAAGAGAACGAAATTGTCCTCGCCACTGTACGTGATCAGCGTGGACAGCTCTTTGATTGCTCGTGTACCTTTGGAGGGAAAGAGATCTCCTGGTTGCCAATAGCCAGTTAACGCTGTAGAAAAGGATGGGCAAAGACTGTGAGAGTGATCGAACGTGTCGTCATTTGCATGTCTTCAAATTCATGGACCAAGTTCGCCTCGCATATTGATCTGCTAATTACGTGGGGATCGTGATGAAGGTATAGATATAGATAATGATCAAAAAGTCAGACAGATGTTAAAAAATGCAACATCAACTGAGAGCCAAGTATGGATGGAAGGGCAGTTTCGATTGTTTCGAATCATTTATGTATACAATTTTCTATCATTTCTGAATATATATACCTACTTACAGAAAGAAGAGTAATGATTAACTGTATGTAATAATAGACCTAAAACAATTGATACGAGACACACTTCAAGTTCCATACAACATATGTAGAATGGGGCTGGGACTATTCGAATAATGTAATATTCGAATATTTTACAAGTATTCGAATGCTACGAATAAACTTCGAATATCTGAGTATTCGAATAATAATACTATTCGAATACTGAATACTATTCGAATAGTATGGTGTGAAGTGGGTCAAAATTAGCTTACAAGATTTCACCTTGACAAATAAACCTAAAGAACTTGATTTATAATTCACACCATACTATTCGAACACATCAGTATTCGAATACTTAAATATTCAAATGGCATTCGAGTACTTAAATATTCGAACCATTAGTATTCGAATACTTAAATATTCAAATGGTATTCGAGTACTTAAATATTCGAATATTTAAGTATTCGAATATCCAAGTATTCGAATACTATTCGAATATCCAAGTATTCGAATACTATTCAAATATTTAAGTATTTGAATACTGATGTATTCGAATAGTCTGGTGTGAATTATAAATCAAGTTCTTTAAGTTCATTGGTCAGGGTGAAATTTTGTAAGCTAATTTTGAATACATCATTTATCGAATACATTAGTATATTCGAATAGTTTATAATTCACACCATAGTTTTCGAATACATCAGTATTCGAATAGTAATCGAATAATAACATTCGAATACTCAAATATTCGAAGTTTATTCGTAGCATTCGAATACTTGTAAAATATTCGAATATTAAATTATTCGAATAGTCCCAGCCCGGGCTAGCGACTCGCTTTGAACTGGTAGAAATATAACCTGCGTAAAATACTTCATTAGCCCTATGAAACATCGCAAAGCTGACAACAATTTTTAAAATTGACAAAGGACTTTTTACATTTCAATAACCTTCCGAAAATCAATACGAAACAAAGCGGAATAGAAATTCCACACTTTCAAACGATATTTTGAAAATATCAACCCGATCATTCGCTCCCTTAATTATGTTGAGAAATGCATTCACCTTTAAAACCACCCAAACTCGCTACATACTATCATCTCCGAATCTGAAAGTACCTTCGACACCCACCCGTACCTATCGTCAAACTTTGAGCCTCCATTCCTCTTTTCAACCCCTAAGAAACGAACACTACCTTCACCCCCGAAAGGACAAGGCTGCCGGTTCCAATAGGGAGTAATGCCCGCGCCGAGTCATTTCGTAATGGAATCTTGTGACCAGCCGCGGAAAAATCCAAACGGGCCCGAGGAGCCTTTGGGATCTCGTTTACGGGCTGATATTGAAACGGGTAAACCGCGACAAAGGAGAGCGCGCTGCGCGAACGGTTCGCCGGGATTACCGTCGTTTTGTCTGTTCGCAAACACGCTGCAAAAGCGCGGGGACACTCGTCGAAACAAGGCGAGGACAGAAAGAGACAGAGAGGCTGACTTAGGGAACAGGGTACACGTTTTCTCGGCGCCTCTCAATTTATGTAAGCATGCTAGTTAGCCGTGGAGCGCGCGACAGGCGCACACGTGCCGCTTTTATGCGGGAGCAAGGTGCGCGCGAGCCGGGGCATACGTTGGCAGCGTTCGCGTACCACCGCCAGAAGATACTCTATGAATTGTATCCACAGGCGCGCGATTGTACGGTAATAAGTTTCCTTGGGAATACCGCGCCGCCACAGGATACTTTATTCCGTTTCGCATCGATCCGCGTTGCCACCGCATCGCGCCGCGCTGGAGGCAGAGAGGCGGGCGACCTCCTAGAAGATCGCGCGACCCGCGCGTAGAACAGTGAGCCGATTGTCCTGCGGGTAAACTGGCAATTGGATGTCAAGCTGATAAATATTCTATGACGCGCAGTGCTCCCCGTAGACGCGCGGAAAATAAAAGGAAGCGGCGGTGTGTTTTATCGGTGTTTGCCGAACAGACGCGCGGATCGATTTTGCGGGAGACGCCGAATGTTGGGTTATTTTCAATTTAGGCAGGAACCGTTGGAAACGGTAGCTCCAAGTTTTCATGTTACAGGGCCATTTGGTTCGCGATCAATTGGACCCGGGACATTAAGCGGTTCAACGAAGGGAACATATTTACGCCGAGAGTGTCGGCTGAAAGGGGCGGATTCCCATCCCTTAAAGATTCGGATACAGGCATGTTCCGAGCCGATGGGAACTCGCGACGGCAGGGCGAACGCGATCGAAACTTTCACCGAAATACTTCAAATTCGTAATATCGCGTCGAGTTTGCCGGGTCATTGCCAAGTTTACGGAGGAACATTCTTGAGCTACCGAGTGGAAGGGAGAAGTATCGCGAGGCGGTCCTCGCTTTGTACGCTAACAGTCTAGTCTAGGCTATGAATGGGGAACTTCAACCGTATGAAATTCTGCGATCGAGTTCCACCCGGCGTGTACGCTTTCTGTTTCAGTCAGTGGCTACGATGGTAATGCAGGGCAAATGGAACTATATAACGTACCTCATCGAGTTTTTATGGCGTTCGACAAATTCGGTGGGGAGGTTTTCTGAAGATGTTTCTATGATATCGGGTAAATAATTCAGGAAATTATTGAAGGACGATACGTAACAAGTATTTTATACTTTCTGCGTCCTATGTAATTTTTAAAACTGAATCGTCTTGAAGCTATTTAATGGAAGTTCAATTGAATTAAAAAATTCAATTCTTTTACCAACTTCGAGAAAATTAGAAAGAAACTGTTTATAATATTATTGCTTTGACTTAACAGTAAAAAGTGAACGCTAATTATTGAAAGATATATATTTTCACACAATAAGTAGTAGTTATTGAGTTTTTAATTTTTTTAATGTGGAGCTGTAAACCATGCGCGGTTAAAAATTTCAAACTTCCGTAACTTCGTCACTTGGCCGACAATTCCAGCTTCAAATTTTTGAAACACATTTTCGAAATATGAAGTTTTAAGAAACTGTTAAGGAAATCGATTTTTTAACCGTCTATATTTATAGGAATATCCTCTTATGAGTACTGCGATTATTGTAAAATTTACCGTGTACAGTAGCTCCGGATTTTATTTTCCACAGCGGAGGATTTAGCGATACTAATTTTTCTTTTGCATAACGATAATTACTCATGCCTCGGCGCATACAGAATATCTGTGAAAGCGCACCAGCACTGGAGCAGTTCCACCTTGCAGTCATTAAGACGATAAATATCAAATTGCTTAAATACCACTTTGGATGTAATGAACGATCCCAGCAACCGCGTGTGCCTAGCACGTACGAACTTCCGGACCTGGTTTAACGTTTGTGCGTAAATTCGAGTCATTAGCGGTTCCCTTGAATATGTCGCTACATACACCGTCGCTTGAACTAAACTTCAAGACAATAAACGATAATAAACTTATTACCCTAGCCTCTGCTCCTTAGTCTTTGGCTTACTGTTCAAGCAAACAATTTCCATTCGAACGCGTTCTTGCGGAAAATAGCACGCGCTTCCTTGGGAAGGGACTTTCTGAATATAAATTGCGAACACACCCATTTGCGACGGTTCTCCAAACGATTCGCTGAAACTATTTCTTTCATCGTCTGCTGAGTAAAAGTTTCGATTGTGCATAATTTCGGTTTCGCAGCGCCAAGTATTTCGAATAAAATATTTATTGGTATTGAAATATTTATTTGTATAAAATAAAAATATATCTGCTTAATGTTATTTAATACATTTCTTGTTTGTATAAATAGCCATTGTTATAATTGGCGCAATTGTTGTATATCATTAGTTTTGTAAAGCTAAATATAGCATTCGTCTGCGCGCGCGCATATACTTAGCGCATTTTTTTGTACCTATTTTTGCAAAAGGTAATTTTGCGGGGATTTCCATTACCACGATCCAATCACGTTATGTATGTTGAAATTGGTATTCCACATGGAAGCTACTGCTGAGGAGTCTATAATAAATTTGATTGAACGCGACTGCATTCTGTCGGTGCTCCATCAAGTTTTTAGCACGCTGCGATGGCAAACTGATTGAAAAGGCAGGGCAGAAGAATTAGTACCGAAATATGAAGGATTAAAAGGAAAGAGAAGAAAGGAATAAGTGACAGGTAATTAACGTAAATTGCTGGCAAAATAGAACAGTCAAAGCAAGACTTGATGATTGACGCGACAAGAAATCGATGGTTAAGGCAACGATAGAGCAAATGAATAGAGGTCAGTAACCAATAAACGAATCCGGTGACAGGGGCAAAGAAAACAACAGGTGGCTGGGATGGACGAAGCAGAAGATGAAAAACACTTGATAACAAGAGGAAAGTCTGCTTTCGTTTCAGAATTAGGGAGACGACGAGTAGGAAGTACAAGGTTAATAGAAATACTAAAAAGAATAATATAGAACAAACGGAATAAAAAGAGCAAAATATAGAACAAACTCCATCTCCATTAATACAAGTGGCTGCTCAATTGGAATTATTTAAACATTCCAGCTGTGTTTCAATTATTCCACCTCGTTAAATTTCATCACGGCGTTCGAAGTATTTAAACGATCAATCCGATTTGTTCGAGCTACTGAGCATATTCCTTTTGACTACTCGACAGGCTTGACGACTACAATTTCGGGTTCATTCGCTTGACAACGATGGCTCTCATTTAATAAAGATAGAAAGAACCAGGAATTATGTGAATGTATCTGAAATGCCAATCGTGAACCACAGAAGTGTCTCGTGTGGAAAGGACCTAATGGACACAACCTTCTAGTGGTTTTCGCTACACGCGAAAAATGGAACGAATTCAACTTCTTAGCAATTTTACTCTACCGTCTTATTATGGTTAATTATATAATATTACTAGCTGTACTACTCGGCCTCGCCTGAAATTTAGATTTTGATTTCATAATTTTTTTTTGTCAAAATAGTCACATTCATCTGGATTAACTAGGCACATTTCGTGACCCCAGAGTTTACCATTCGAAAGTTTTCAGGCGACAGACAAACACACCAACACTTTCTGCTTTATATATTAAAATTACTGAATGACAAAAGTAATACATAGTTATTAACGTGAAATTCTAAAGTATACTGTTTTAGAATCTTAATATTTGACGTTAATATATTTTCAACAGATACCTATCTTTCCCTAGTGTTATTTTATTGTCTTATAACTCTTGCGATTAAGACAATAAATCGCGATGTTACGCATCATGCCTGTATCGCCTAAAATCAGTAGAATTGTGCGTTTTACTTTGAGGAACGCAGCATTAGTGGCTCTGCATCGAGGTTTCGCCGGAGGTTGCGCTCAAGTCTGAACCCACCCCCGGAGCACGCGCATCTAGACACATCGGGTTCCAGGACACGTATTCCAGAACGAGCACGTTTAGCGGTCGAGACTCCGGCGCGGAAGCCTCGGTGGAAACCGTCGTTCAATCCCTGAGCTCATCACAAGCAAAAGATATGGAGGAAGAAGACAGGCAAGAGGCAAATGGCGAAATAATAGCGATAGACGGGCACAACAAGGTATCGAGTCTTACGCAAGAGATAAAGATAGTGTGCTGAGAAAATATAAATCTTAACGGTGGGATCGGAGAATTGAGGGAGGAATGTGGAATGAGGGGAAAGGCAAGATCTCGAGTGAAGAATGAGAGAAGAGAGAAGAACTTGAAATAAGAGAACAGGAATTTGGAAAATCGGATGAACAGAGGGAAGAAGTAAAAGAATGTCTGTGAAAGAGTCTATTAGAGCAATGTTGGATATGGAGGCATAGAAAGAATATTAAATGGAAAGGAAACTACAGTAGCAGTAAAATTAAAAATTGACAATCGATATTTACTTGACGTGGAAAGAGGAAATGGTAGCGGAGGTAGGGCACAGGAAGCTGCAAGCGAGTGCTGAGGGTAAGATACGAAAACGAGGTTTAAGACTTGGGAAAATCCCTTTTTGGAACAGACAAAACATAGCGAATATCTAAGGTGCATATTCGCAGAACACTGTCAGGTCTCTGATGGCTTTTGCGACTACGAAAATGGACCAAGATTAGATTGGTGGAGACGAAATAAAGAAAAGAGGGAAAGAAACGAAGTATAAAATTCTAGAAAATTTCCGGAACGTTGCGTGACCATTGCTAGAAAATCTCCGGAACGTTGCGTGACCATTGCTAGTAAATCTCCGGAACGTTGCGTGACCATTGCTAGTAAACGTCCGGAACGTTACGTGACCATTGCTAGAAAATTTGCGAAACGTTGCAGGAATGTTGCTGGGACTTTGCTGTGCAATATTGCACCGCAACATTGCTGGAATGTTGCTGGAATCCTCCTATGTCACGCACATGAAACCGCCCTGCAACCTTCATGCAACGGAGTGTGCTGTATGGGATGTACCAATCACGAATCAATTTTAAGAAATTTTTTTATCACTTAAGAAAAGTATCTTAATTTTAATCTTTCCAATCACATTATTCTTAATTTAAAGACGCACCCCCCAGTTTCGCAAAAATGACTCCAATTCCAATATCGAATAGCGCGCTACAAAAGTTGTGTTCCTTTAATTAAAATTACGCGAATGTATTATAAGTCTATCCCATTTACGAATTCAGTTTATTGCATCGAAGCGAAGAGCGATTTTCCCCTTATTTAACGTTGGCCAGTCGATTTGTAGTTTTGCCGTGCTCCCTCCTTCGACGTCGTTTTAAAACGGAATTATCGTTCTGTAATTAGCCGTGTTTGCGAAGGACGTCTGTTAATTTCTCATCGGTGGTAAGAGGATCAAAGGGGACCCATGGTAAAACGGGGAAAATGTTGCAAGAACCCGCATACGGTATTCGGCATTATAACGTTAAAACTCGTTACAGTGTCTGGCATTGCGGGGCTTCATTGTCAAGCTCGGTACTCTAGACATTGTAGACTGATGCCTCAGCTTAATTGGAGTGTTATATACTCCGTTTTCCCTCAGCCCCCAACATCACCGTTAGTGTTACGAGCGTGAAGCTGGACTGACGCTCATCACTGAACTTGTCAGGATGTAATGATACTTTATAGAGACGTACCGACTAGGGTTTTGGCCGACCAGCCGATTAATCAGCCCCCAAAAAGGCGACTAGTCGGCCGTTCGGTTTCATTGGTACTTATTTAGTTGATTTCAATAAATAATAATCATTATTTTTAAGGTTTTATGACTTTATGTAATAATTATGTTACATACTAATATGTATAAGTCAGAATACTAAATATGAAAAAATATTAAAATTATACTAATGACAGTGAAGAAGGGACATTGTATTTTTATTTCTATGCCTTACCAAGTTATCAGTAATACTAAAAATTCAAGGCGGACTCTACAAAATTAACAGCAAAAACCTGCAGATAACGTCAAATGTAAATAATCAAATTGTGCTGTTGGTTGTTGGCATTAAAGGTAATTAAACTGGCCAATAATTAACCAGTTGTAAAACTCGAAATAATTTCATACCTTCTTTTTAAAACAACCTACTTCACCTTTGTTACGAATATATTATTTAATGATTAAGAATAAGATTATCAGAGACAATTAATCTAAAAGCAGATAAAATTGAAATACTACATGAGTAGGTAAATCTATGAATACGATCACATACACCTTGAAACTACGATGCAAACGCTTCTTGGATATTTCCTTCAGTCTCACAAGTATTAACACGCACCACAAGTAATCAATTAAATTTTAGTACAGTAATTCCCCAAACATAACAAACCCTACGTGATTTCAGTTTAAATAAGAATCAAAGCTCTCCATAAAACTAATCACCTCAGCCCATTTATGCAGTTGGTGGGTGCCAAGTTCACCAACACACGGTCCCTCCTCTCCCCGACTGTTTACTTTCCCACGTGCAATAACCACCACGCGAATGTTTCTCCCGTATGGCGGAAAGTGCAACAAGACCGCGCAGAGCCGGTATCAAGCGAAACGATTTTTAATGCGCCGCTTTTCGCGCGATCCCCGGGGTGAATTCTGACTGAAGTGCAAGGCGTCGCATTACTCTTTTCGCCCCGGCCACGGTACACCTTCAAAAAAAGAGCGGGGGTGGCGTGGGAAGGGCGAAAGAAAGGAAAACAGGAAAAGAGGGGAAAAAAGAGTATAGGGAAAGAAAGGCCCGCAGACGTATAATTAAAGACCCAACCGGCACGAACGTCGTGTCTCGAGATATCGTTTACCGAAAAAACGCTGAAATTTCGGTAGTGGTCTGCAAGGGCGCGACCTCCGACGACTATGATGCGGAGAGACGAAGGGAAGAGGACGGGGGTGGAACGACGACGACGACTTGCTTTAATTAAATGCACGTAATTGCTTTTCCCGCTAATTACCACGGCTCCCTTGAGGAGTGCTATGCTGCGAAGTCGAAAAAAAAATTTGGAACCCGGTGAACTTCGCTGAGTATTCTTTTTTCTCGTCTGAAGGTGTTCGAGGAGCTAGGCACTTATAAGCACCGTGCTCCCTATCAGACTCCAAATGGATCGACATCGGCAGCGTCTCGTTAGAATTCGGATTGCGTTCACGCGCCGAGCAGAGCCTTCTTATTGGTATTATTGTGGTATCGTGAGACACCGTATGTCGTTCGGGACGTAGACTGGGGAAATGAGACTGCAATGGCAACGTCAGAGGAGCATGTGTGTGCCTATGTATCCGTATGCTTGCGTTGAATAAAACGAGTATGACACACGAGAATAACACAGAATTAAACTATCTCAAATTTCGTAAAAATGGCCTGTAATATCCTCTCTTGTACAGCAATGTAGGAGTATCTGGACAGCCAGGCTCGTCGTAGCACATCGTTGCACAGAGTTATTTAATTTTGCGGATAACGAACCGAAATTTACACCGAGCCGCTTGCTAAAAAGGGAAGAAACTGAGCGACGAGGATTTTAATTTAATTCATAGGAGACAGAATCTGAAGCGCACTAATTGAAGCGCGTACTAATAACACTATTGTATTACACGTATCTAACATTGTCGAGGCAAATTCAACTTGAACGATTTTATTTATTTAAAGCTTCATTTACAGATTGTTAATTTTTCATTCGTACAATTTATAAATTTATAACTAAACTGGTTTACCTACATGTATTTAAAAAATAAGATTTTAGCACAATGCGATTTTAATTAATAAGGTTTAATAGTAGCATAGCTCACTGCTAAACTTTTACAACTAACATAAGAGAACGGAAAAAGAAGGCTTTTTTGAAATAGTGTGATAGAAAATTTGATAGAATTCGAAATCTGCGCTGTTATTTTTTTAGAGTTAGTAAGGTGCTCGAAATAATTCATAGTTGAAATGTTTAATCTCGCGAATATATGTGAAAAGAATTCTACTTTCCGAAAATTTCTACTTAAGATTTCTAGATGAGTGGAATTTTACT
This sequence comes from Andrena haemorrhoa, assembly GCA_910592295.1. Lineage (NCBI taxonomy): Eukaryota > Metazoa > Arthropoda > Insecta > Hymenoptera > Andrenidae > Andrena > Andrena haemorrhoa. The sequence continues at coordinate 2,809,692 of OU342946.1, forward strand.
TAAATAAATTATCGAGTCCATGTTTTACAAAGAACTCAGCAATATTATGGAATTCCAATTTTTTAACAAGCTGCTTACATGTGAATCATAGTTATTACTACGATTGAGTTAGGATGTTCTGAGGAACTAGGGTTCGTAAGAATTCTATTGAAAGGCTGCCCCCTCATGCGTTTTGCAATTCACATTTACTTTCGCTCCACGTAGCCGCGACAATGCATCCAACAATAAGTTACATCTCGAATGCCAACGTCCGTAAGGGACGAACTTGCCTTTAATTGCCGGAAGAGCATCGAACAATGTGCTGCAAAACGAGTTAGCCGTAGTACCCCTGGGTCCCCTGGTACGCCCCCTTGAAACTTTCCCTTTTCCACCCCTGCCTAATGCTTCGACGACAGTGGGGCCTCTTAATGATTGGTCTAAGTTCCCTTCCCCAAGTGTACACCGCGTTCAAGTTTTATCGTCTTAACGCTTGTCTCAATCATTATTGACATCCTTATTCTCGCACCTCATTGTTTCTATTTGTTATATGTGTATGCAGGATAGTTGTATAAGTGTTACGAAAACGTGAAGCCGATGATTCATTGACCATAAATGTAGAATTCAATTTTTGTACAGCTTCGAAAATTTAATGCCGCTGCATTTACAGTAGGACTGGGATTATTCGAATAATTTAATATTGGAATATTTTACAAGAATTCGAATGCTACGAATAAACTTCGAATATTTGAGTATTCGAATGTTATTATTCGAAAACTATTCGAATAGCCAAGCATTCGAATGCTTGGATATTCGAATAGTATTACAAACTACTTTTAATTCCTTCTTAAAGTAGACATATTAAATTAAAAACCTAATTTTTATTTGCAACCCGTTCAAAAGTGTGCCTCAAAAACGATTTCAGGTGAAACTCACAATCTACGTATCACATTTTTGCTTGATTTTTGTGTCGCATAATAGCAATGTAATCTGAACTGTTGAAGTCTAGTATATGCATTTTTATAATGCTCATAAAATAAGATGAATTATGTAGGGACGGAAGATGTAAAGCGTCGTCACTTCTCGCAAAAACGGACAATTTCGAGACATCGTAACTTTCTTAGTATCCTGTGTTATTCAGAGATATTCGCCTACCTTTCTTAAAGAAGCCTTAAAAATTTAAGAAAAATGGATTGCGTGGCGATAACCTGTGTACTTTTAAAGCTCTATTTCTTAATATGTCATTACTCGAGTTTAAAAGTAAAAGGTTAAATTTAGCATGAATTTGTACTATCCATATATTAGTAAATGTAATAATAGCGGTAATAAATTGTATGAAAAAAATATTTGAGAACAGATAATAATTTTTTCAGGATGATTTACGTTGACCTTTATATGTGTGCACCCATAAATTTGAATTTTATTAACCCACATATAATATATTCCGTATCACTGAAAATTTATTTGCGTTCTATATTCGCTGACATACACAACGCTTTTCTAGCACTATAAATTTAAATCCCCAAATTCCGAGAATTTTCTGAGAATTTTGTATTTACAGCAGAATTAAATTTACTACAACAGACAGAAACAAATGTTTCAAACAAAAGTTAAATGCTGCAATGAGCGCTACAAACTTGCGTTAACAAAATTTTGAAAAAAGTTTTTTTTGTTCAGGTATTTATTTTTTAAACTTTTTTCAAAATTTTGTTATCGCAAGTTTGCAGCGCCCATTGCACCATTAAACTTTTGTTTTAAACATTTTTGCCTGTCTGTTGTAGTTTAGCAGTTACACGCGAAAAAGAGGAAGTGCTTATGTGACTTTGAGGTTAGTTTTCACCCGCTTAAAGGGCGACAGCGTCCGAATGAAACACACCTTTGTTCGTGTCTTGAGTCGCTCTATAAACCCACAAAGTTGCGCTCCAATCGATGAGTATAGGTTCGCGATGTTCCCTTGTAACTGACACCGTGGATAACACAATCGTACACTATCTTGCCCAAGATGCAAGATACTTCGCTCCACTTATAAATCACTCCCATCAGAAGCATTCAATCAGTTCCAGACCCTTCTCTCTATCAGCGCCTCTATCGCCCCTTTTTTTTTTTCCCCGCCAGTTTTATCATAGCCGGGCCGCGCGTGATTCGATAAATCGTTGAGGAGGATTCGCCATGTTTGCAGCGCTGGTATAAAGGCGTGCCAGGAGGACTCATTTCCGGGTGTGCGAAAGCTTCGAGGCACAGACAGCGCGGCGCCCGAAAACGCCGTGGCCTCGGTCGGTCCGAAAATGGCCAGGAAGGAGGGAGCTCGCCTCTATATAAGATAATGGCCGCCGCGCTCAAGGTCTTAGGAAGGCGAAGCTCCCGAGCGACACCCGAGGGACAAATATATTATTACTAAAGTGTAGGAAATTTAGGAGCGGTGAGGCCCCGATGAAGTGCAAGAGACCAAAGCGAACAGAAAGATCCGCGCGAGGGATGGAAGCGGTGAGCCAGCCAGCCGGCCTACGGTGAGGAAGGGGGACAATCGAGGGGTCTGCATTAGCACTGTACGGTAGCCGCATTGCTCCTTTGAGACTAGGCGTTCGCGGTTAGCCGTTAATGCGCCCGTTCCGTGGAAATCGATAGAAACGTTAAACCAGAGTCGCAAAGTAACGCCAGCCCGGCGATATACGACGTTTGAAGACCCTTCCTTCGTCTTCAACCTGGCAGTCACGATTCTTGATTCCGGGCACGTCGCTCCGGGCGGCGACAGCTAGCCGAACTAAAGTGTCGAGCTAGACTGGAATGACATTAGTCACTTATTCTATTAGGGAATGATGTCACCGGTACTGCTTAATTGCTGCTGGAGAATTATTTCGGGGAGAATAGTTCTTTTAAGCCGGGGCTGGGTGGAGGGAGTAATAGTTTGGGAGCAGGAATTTTGGGTGTTAGGAAGAGACAAGTAAAGATGAAGAAGAAGTTTGCGGTTCAGCATGGCTCTGAGGAGGAGAGGTTCCCAGGTGTCCGACTCCGATTGCTTTGAATTTTGGATATGTTTTAGAGGACCGAAAAATAAGAAATACGTGTCTTTTTATTTTGGCCGGCTTGAATGTTTAGGGGGTGAAACCAACCCCCAAAGTGCCTAAGAATAGTTGGTGCCCGCCTTCGATTGCTTTGGTTTTTGGATATGTTTTTCCATGTGAAATTTTACTCGACACAATTTTGTACCCCTTATGAACTTTGAGGGGTGGTTTCATTTCCTAAACATGCAAGCAGGCCAAAATAAAAAGACACGAATTTTGCATTTCTTGGTCCTCTAAAACATATCCAAAAACCTAAGCAATCGGAGATGAACGCCTGAATAGGCTTATAACTTTGGGGGTTGGTTTCACCCCCTAAAGATGATTGGTGTGTATTAATCACATAGGGAGTGTCTTTCATTAAGTCCTCTAATTAATTAAGTCCGAGATAATCAGAGATAGGGAAAAATGTTTACTAAAAATTGTTATGAATGAAATATTTCTTTATAATTAAGTACTTTTCTTATTGGAAATGCTTATGGTTCAGCACCATGAGCAAGAATTTTAGATTTAGTAATTGCACTAGGAATTAATCTTCACCTTCTGATTAATAAATTACAGAGGATATAAAAACATCATCAATGGTATTCATTGGACAATAAATAAGAATTGATGCGCAAGTATTCCGCAATTCGTTGCCCGCTGCAATATATCGGAAATATTGATCTCGCAGTATGTCGTCTCGCTTGTTCCCTGGGGTCGCATTTGGAATGCGTTTCATCAGGCTCACCATTTTATGATTTACTGCCCCGCACTTCGGGAAACTACTTGTACCAGTGTAAAGGAAAACGTCGATGCGTGTTAAATGATACCAGACGAATGGTACGTGTATATTTTTCATCTCACTCAGGATACATCCACCATTTCCTATTCCCAGAAGCTGTAGAACCGCTCATAAATTCGCATGTAACTAAAAAATTGTATTTAAAAAATTGCTTCTACACAAACTCCAAGACTCATTTTACATTTCAATTTTTTAACTGCAACTTAACTGAATTTAAATATATATATACTGAAAACGTCTCTAAAAGCATTTGTTATGGACAGGGCTTGGAACGGTTCCGAAAATAACTGTTTAAAACCTGACCTAAAAGTTTGAAAGTTATATCGAGAAATAATATAAAGTAATTAAAAGACGTAAATAAAATTAATTCTTTTTAAGTAAAATTAGTAAAATATTAAATAGGTTCACATGATCCATAGCCGGGGCTTGAAAATTGTTATAATATCGATTTCGGTTCTCCAAACGGTTATGAAGAACCTTTATTCTGAATAACTGTTATGACGAACCGAAATATCCAACTATTATCTGTTTCGGCTATGGATCATGTGAACCTATTTCATATTTTACTTAAAAAGAATTTATTTTATTTACCACTTTTTATTCCTTTATATTATTTCTCGATATAACTTTCAAACTTTTGGGTGGTTTACTTCCGTAGCTTTATTTTTTCACATTACTTTCATAGTTTTAATTTGTATAAATGTAATCTCTCTGTATAATTAAATTAGTTCAACTAAATATTCAGTTCAGATAGCGAGCAGTGAAAGAGTTGGTATTTACTGCCACCCAGTAAATTCCTCGACTTCTTATATTAGGGTCCATTGCCTACTGGGGGATCTCTCGAGAATTAACACTATCAAGTCACGCTCCCTGGAAACGAAGAATCCCAACTGGATCCATACAAATGTACCAATTCGATTTCTAGTATACCCACGGGTAATCGAAATTTTTCCGATATAATTTTTTATCATCCTAGAATCTCTCATACCTCAGGTCTGTTAGCGAAGACATCAGGAAGTTATTTAAACAACGTTGGAACTCGAATAAAGGTATCCAAAATTGATAATTAATGTTCAAAATTGATGATGAATAACATTCGAATACTCAAATATTCGAAGTCTATTCGTAGCATTCGAATTCTTATAAAATATTCGAATATTAAATTATTCGAATAGTCCCAGCCCTGATCTGAACCCTCCGCACATGTTTCTGTGATAACATATCAATATATCGCATCTAGGTCTCCGTTTTTCACGAAATTTCTTCGACCGCAGAGGTTACAGTGAAAAAATGAGCATACAATCATTCGTTGGACGAACAAGCACCTACTGGCAAGCTGTTTGTACGTCCGCTTAATTAGAACCAATTAAGGGTCGCGGCGTCGTCTGAACGACGACGGGGCTGAGTGTACCGAGCAAGACGTCGCGAAAATTTGTTTGCTGGAGGCATTAGAACGAGGTAATCCACGATTTGCGTGGCGAAAAACCGGCTGCGGCTGAAAGAATAACGCGGCACTTTAAATATTTAATCGCACTAATCGTGGCATAAATAATTTGCGCGGCTGTTTGTCGACGAAGGGTGCATGAGGAGGGACAGGGAACACTGGAACCAGCGGTGCAACTGGGCAACGGTCATAAAAGCTTGATTAATTAGACGTGTTTTGTCGTTGGGGCTTTCACGACCGAGTCCGAAGCTTATAGCAGAATATCCAGGTTCTACGATTACAATAGCCGGGTGCGACAAATAAAAATGAAAGGAAGGAATGTAGACCGTTTTTGGCAAATTATGAATATCCTTGCTTAAGAATTATTCATTTTAAGGAATTTTACTTCAATCGAAGATCGAGTAATAATGATGGGATTATCTTTTTTAGAGTCAGAAGTGAGTTTTGATTTTGATAACTTAAGTGGTTTGACTACTTCTGTATATCGAATAAGGGGAAATAATATTATTATAGATTAATTATAATATAGTAATAATAGCAATAGCAATAGCAATAGTGTTTTGAAAAAGATGCAACTGGTCGGAATAGCCAAGAAAATAATGGAGGTCGTGTTTCAACTTTTTTATTTCGCTACTCTCAAGTCGCTTGGACCAATTTTAAAAAAGTTATTCTGTTTTAAATGGTGCCTCAATACTTTTCCCCAACACTGTATCTTAACATTTTCTGCCACAGCTGCTACAACTTAATAATTTTAAATGTTTCTTGCATAAGTAATTTAACGATGCATGCACGTCGAGCTTCTTATTCTGTAGTTCTTACATGTTCTTGTAATCAGAAATTAACTTGCAACGAAACTTTGCAACATTACCATCTAAGGATAAAAATTCTACTGAAATTTCCTTTTATACGGCATACACTTTCTTTCAATGTGTTCGTATAGAGAAATATAGGAGCTGCATGTTCGCCGTGTTGCCGTAAATGGCTACGGAACGAATTTTATTTTTCCAGCTTGATCTCGTTCCATTTGCGCCAGTTAGTTGGTTATGAAAACGAATCGAGTAAGTATTATACGGGCATATAGCTGCTCGGTGCCTTATGTAAATGTCGACAAATATGTATAGGTGTGGCGTGTCTCTGGGGACGAACAAACAAATTGAGATTCACGCGTCTACCGACTTTGCAAGTGAGCTCGATCGATGTTTCTACCCGTGAACGTTCAGCTGAATTCGCGAATGCGTGTGTTTCTGATTCGAAGACGATAAATGGATTTAAAAATTGCAGCCGCACTTTATCAGAAAAGAAGAATAAAACGGAATTTAAATCGTGTAGTTTGGCAATGCCCCCTAGTCGATACTCAAAGAATAGAATTAATTGAAAAATTAAATAAATGTAAACTGTGTCTAGGTACTACTAGATATCAGATCACTTTGCAGTCAACCGAATATCGAAGCTTGTACACATGTATAGTAGGGCTAGGACTATTCGAATAATTTAATATTCGAATATTTTACAAGCATTCGAATACTTATAAAATATTCGAATATTAAATTTTTCGAATAGTCCCAGCCTTAGGTGACACAAGTTTGTATGTGAATACAGCACCATGCAACTCAATCTATGGCACACGCTGGCAGTGAAATTCAGAACTTTCGGATTTTCGCGTTTATTTACCGCCCACGTTTATATTGTTTACTGCGTGGGCTCACTTTCTTCGTGTTTGGGAAACTTTCACCTGCACCGAGCTGTATATTGAGGGCTCAGAAACCTCTTTATTGCAGCTCATAAATCAATTAAGTCACTACTTTCATACGTAAGCAATGAATGGCCGTACTTATATTGGCCACGGAATTACCAGGCAGAATTATTCAAAGGACAAACACTGCAGGTAAATCTCGGTTTTAATGGACTTACACTGATTGGCTTCTGAACCCTCTATCTACAGATTGACAAAATTGATGTATTCGAATAGTATAATAATAGTATTCGAATACATCAATATTCGAATAGTATTCGAATAATAACATTCGAATATTCAAATATTCGAATAGTCCCAGCCCTACTTCAAATATGTACAACAATATATAAATCTTCAGCTTTTATTTCGTTTTTGATACGTACCTGTCTACTGCAACCTGCTCCGTTACAATTATGGTCACAATCACTTACAACATCGCACATCAGGTCAAACGGAACTGAAGCACATAAATCCAGACACATTCCTGTAACTCATTCGCCGTGATGCCTGCTCCCCAAAAGAAATAACTTAAATTAGGTTCTTTCTTACTGAACTTCCACCTTCAAGAATTTCGCCCCGCTAGATCATTAAAATTTCACACCGAGAAACGGCCCCTGCCGCCATCCAAAATTAAAAGGAATGAAATAAAAGTGGCGACGAACTTTGCATGGCCAAACAGCCGATGTCTATCGAGCGTTCCCCGCGGTCTTACTCTCCGCCTGACGACCGAGTTCCTTTACAGATGATCCTCGTCTCGCCAAGAGGATTCGACGCCACCCCCATACAGCCTCGCCACCTCGCCCCTTGCACTACGAGGAAATTAATTGTCCGAGCAGTCACGCCTTTCTCAGTAAGTAAAAGGAAAATTTAGTTAGGTCGTTAGGTGTCACGTAGAGGGAAAAGCAAGCAGTTATTTAGCCGACGTTGGTGGCAAGTCCTTCCGAAAAGTTTATAACTTTATCACAGATATTCCGGGGGAGCCTAGAAAGAATTCCCTGATGCAAAAGTTTGAACGAGCCCCCACACTCTTCGCGGCCACTTCGTATTTCAACTTTCTTCCTCTCTCTCTGCTCTTCTTTTCTCCCGGCGAGGACGCACCGCCCAGGACCGTTTCCATTCCTCTCTGTCCCACCCTTTCTCCGTTTGCTCGGCCACCCGATTTTTGACCGTTCCTCCTACTCTGCTGAGCGTATAAAAGTCACGGCTCTCGGTGGCGCCCGAACGAGAAGTGAAAGAGAATCGTTTGCGTGAATCTTGATATCCTCCGTCGCAGCCGAAAATTACTCGGTCGCCTGGCTCCTCGCTGCTGTTTGGATTGCACCTGTAAATAGAAGCGAAGACGAGGTCTCGCGCGAACAGTTCGTAATTGTTTGTCACCAATTAGCCGGCGCGAACACGAGCTCGGCCGGCGTGTAAACCGGTAACACGATACAGGAATAGAAACTTGGGCGGATTTTTCACTGCAACTTGTCTGAATTCTAGTTCACCGGCAGCTTCGCCGATGGCGGATCTGAAACGCAATTTGTGCGGCGTGTAATTGAATGGAAGGTGGTAAGCGATGGAATCATTATTAGGTGTTAAATCATTGCACAGTTTACTCTACATATAGGCCAGTGTTGAGCCAGCTTCTTTTGCACCACGCCAAAATTTAAACGGCACAATGAAGGCGGTCAATTTCATTATTCATTTGAGACTTAACGAATGGCAAAAGTGTCCCCAAATATTGAATCACATTTTTCTGCAACAATGGCAGAAAAGGGGTAGGAATATCGCGTTGGCCCAGTGAGGGAACTCAGTCGCAAAGACGGCGAGCTGTCCTTCCACCCAAGAATATTACGGTATTATTGAGAATAATAAATCCCCCGAGGATGAGCCGGAATTAATTGCAGGGGCGATTGCAAGCAATTTACGACACTGATTGCAGCTGAGATGAGAACCATCTTGGGAAAACCTTTCGGACGGCTGAAGAAAAGGAACGTCTCCCTCGCCCTCCTCCCGTTCTTTCGTCCCCTTCTTTCTTTCTTTCCTGTTCCTCTGGCTGTCTGCCTTACCTCTTTTTTCCTTCGCTCCCTTCCTTCTCCTTTGAAGCACAGATTTGAATCTACGTTTTACGGGCGCAATTAATTCCCTAAGGAGAGTTGCATTTCTTGCTCTGCCGAGGCACGGAAAGGGATTTGCGAACGGGAGGGCTCGCGAACTTCCCGTAGGGATACGGATGTTGGACAGGAATAGAGGATAGGGAGTAAGAAATAGTGGCGGGGGAGGTTCGATGCGACGGGGAACGCTGGTAAAGAGATGGAAAACCGTTTCCAGGGGCGAAGGATATGTGAAGATTTTGCATTGGCATTATCGACAACCGCGAACCGTTTCCGGGCTATCTCCGCTTGCCCTGGCAAGTTAATGACTTGAGGGGACTAGGCAGTTAGATTTGGTAAAAATCGCACTTATGGGGGCAATTATTTACAAGGAAATGAATACACATTGGGACTAGGGCTGGGACTATTCGAATAATTTAATATTCGAATATTTTACAAGTATTCGAATGCTACGAATAAACTTCGAATATTTGAGTATTTGAATGTTATTATTCGAATACTATGCGAATACTGATGTATTCGAGAGATATAATATAATATAATATAATATAATATAATATAATACTGATGTATTCGAATAGTATAGTGTGAAGTGGGTCAAAATTAGTTTATAAGATTTCACTCTAACAAATGAACCTAAAGAACTTGATTTATAATTCACATCATACTCTTAGAGCATATTTCGAATATTTAAGTATTATACTTGGATATTCGAATAATATTCGAATACTTGGATATTCGAATAGTATTCGAATATATCAGTATTCGAATAATAACATTTGAATACTCAAATATTCGAAGTTTATTCGTAGCATTCGAATACTTGTAAAATATTCGAATAGTCCCAGCCCTACTCGAAAACCTTTGGTTTGTCCAATGAAAAGCTCCGGCTTGCAGAGACAATGGCGCTAATCCGTTGAAATGATCGAACCCCAGTTAGTCGAAATATTCCGGATGCCGTCTTTGCCAGCGGAAGCATCGTTCGCAAGGGACTCGGGTTTCCTGCGAGCGACGATGCCCGTGCAATTTGAATTTCAGGAGATTTTTATATCCGTGTGAATTCGAAGACTCGCTGGAGACCTGTATCACGTAGCGCGGATCATTCCTGCCTCTCTGGCTGCCTCTTGCCGACCGTAGTTCTGCGGAGCACACGTTTGCCTCGAACAAACGCGGATGCACCTGCAAGACACGCCTGCAAAGGGGCTCCTTCTTATTCGCCTGATGCGAACCTCCATCGTTGGTACTAGCTGTCCGCTAGGGAAATTCGATACGAAGTCTACCCATGTATATTTGAGGATCTCCCTTGGATACCGCCAGATAAAGTAAGCTCAGACCTCTTAACCTTTTCGCGCGTACCCGGTCCGGGTTGTCAGGAATCATTCCGAAATAATTTCCGCGCGGCTGGCGCAGGCAGCGATGGTCCAAAGCACTGTTGCAGTTAGATGATTGTATAATTGCCTGGCACTAGAGTGAATGAGTCGAAAGGCCTTCATGATTCATTCACGTGTCACGGTTTCAGGCGAACTGGCTCGTTGTATAAATTATTCGCCAGCTTTCAAGCATTCTTGCAGCACGTTCTCGCCTAGCGTGCTGTGCTTGGTCGCTTCGCGGACATTAGTCAATATTTTTACATCATTAAACGAACTGTACCGGCAGAGATACCTCCACTGTTGGTTTCACAAGCGGTGTGTACCTTTGTCGCAAGTCTCGGGAGATTCTTATAACTGGGGATGCAGTGCAACTTGCAATTAGATCCGACTAACACGCCATTCGGAGGCTACCCCGAGCTCCTTCCCCTTTATTCCCCTTTCTCTCTTGAGACAGCTTTTATTTAACTTATATGCCTGTACTTGTACTGTTATGCCCGCTGCACTTGGCTCATGCATGAGGCCATGACAAATGGCGCTTTAAGTTAAGATTTTTTTTTATTCGTTCTATGGCTGCATTAAAACTTCAATTTACAAACTTGCATAGAGAGGATTTTTTTCTATAATGAATTTGAAGTAGCGGGAAGAGAGAAACTAAAGGAATTGAATGTTAGTGGACCAGAATGTTTAATTGCCCTACTTAGTTGTTCTACGTGTAGTTTATGTTTGTCCTGCATATTTATTACAAAATGGTATACATTAATACGTTTGTGGATTTGAAGGACTAGAAGAAAACTAATAGTACCTATGTCATAATAGCTACTATGATCTGAAGGGAATTTATGTTGAATATTGCGAAATATATAATACATTAATTTCTCTCTACCAATTCTTTGCAAGCGAGAGAAAGAAGGGAACGATACATGCAATAAGCCCGTAATTATTTAGTCAATTAGTGGTGCAGAGGAACGGTCTGCTCATGCTTTACATATACTAGGCAATAAATATTATAGATTTACGCACATCATGTTGTAATTCCAGTGATCTAGTGATGCAATTTAATAGTAATTACATTGTGCCACAGTATACTGCTGGTAATTTGGGTATTTTAGAAGTAAAACGGTTGGTTTAATGGCAAAACTACGAAGCTGATTAGAAAGTATTATTAAAAAGCATAGATACCTCATTTAATGAAGCATTTATGAAGAAGACAAATTATAATGGAAACTTAAGCACATGAAATGAAGAATTATTTTCACTGTACTGGGAGGTGAGAATATTTAAAAAAAACTGTGGTACTAATGCGTAAAAGATTATTAGTTAAATTGAAATATTTTCTGTTAACGATATGTTCTTCCAAGTTTTATTAATATTATGAGGAGGTAAACATTAACCATCTTATATGAAAGCAAAATGGACCTTTGATAACAATTTTCATATAAATTTTCTACTTAATAGAGTCTATAAGCTTTTTCTAATATATTGTACTAATAAAAATGCCGAAACCAGGCTTCAAACATTAATTATTCAAATTCATTCAAAATGCTATTTTTTCTTTCGTGCTCCCTCTGCGGAAAGGTACATATTTTAAATTTACATGAAAATTCGCCGTCCTTCTTCCGCTCGATGTATTTTAGGCAGACATCTTGCCGTAAAAAGGATAAAATAGCGCGGCATATGTTGCACATTCTGCCTTGGCCTAGAGCTGCTTTTTTATTATTCGCTCGATTTGCATTGTAAATGTGACTGCGGTAAACCTGCGTGAGTTTCTAAATAGGATTTTAATATCGTAACGCAACGTTGACATTGAATTTGATTACAATACGACAATTATTCGCCGCTAGTATTTTCGTATTTCAAAATTACTGAAACTCTTTGTAATATCACAAATAAAATAGTTAGTATGACGAAATTTAGTATCTCGTGCAATGTATAAACAAAATTTCTAGAATATAAACACTTTCTTACATTTGCATCACTATGTTTCCCAAAATTGTTTCTTTCTCCTATATATTAAATAAAATTATCATTCCTCACAGTTAAAATAAAAAATGCCACGAAAATTCTCATTTCTAATTCTGTACCGGTTCCAACAAAATTTAACTGTGTTCAGTTAATTCGATACAAAAGTTCGAATGGTCCTTCATACCCATACAGCCACACCCATACCATAATTGAAATTTTTCCTCGTTAAAAATACTTCGATCATCGTTTTGCTATAAAACACCGTACAAACTCTAAATATTAAAAACCCGTGAAAAAGTCATGCTCGCGTCACAATACCAGTTTATACCGCGATTCCTGACGCATTATATTTAATAAGAAACGCAATGGGGTGCCCATATTTCAGGCATTGGCCGGCTCTGCATGTCGGATGCATACAAATAAACGTATCACGCGATGAGAGAATAAAGGTAGGGCAAAAACAATCCGACCGAAATCTCATATAATTTTGCACGATAAACGTCACGGCATTGGTAATAAAACCGCTCTGAATTAAGGCGCTTTAACACGAAATCGCGTTACACGAGGCGCTGGGCGTAGTGCGTGTAAGCGCGGCAGTGCTCGCAGAGGTCCACCAACTTGCTTGGTGGTTGGTTGAGTAACGAGCGGCGCATATTTAGCCGTGACTTCTCTGCGGAGACATGCAAATGCACGATGATGCCTCCCTTTTGGTTGCTGTGCCCCGGCAGCACGTAAAATATACTCCGCTTTATGCTTAATCAAGATTTCGTGGATCATTATACACCTCATAATTCATATATTCGTCCCTTCGGGAACGTTCATTCTCGAGGAACGTTGCGCCGTCTCGTTCGTCGGTATTACCCTTTAATTAATGGAAAAAAGAAGGCGAGTGTAACGGATGCTGCCAACCCCCAATGATCTGAAATTGAGTAAATTTATTTTGAAGATTTTAATTGTTAAAGAAAAGTAGCTTTACTTTCTACTGGGTGTAGTTTATTTCTTGTTATTGTTTTACTGAGTAGTATAATTAATATTATTTTTAATTTTCTGGAGCTTTGAGTATTTTAAGCTTAAGATGGAACTATGGCTTGGCAGTTTTAATAATTGCATGAGTTGTTCTATGAGTTGGTAATGTAATTGATAATTTCCGCACAATTTGGCCCAATTGAAAATATAACGCAGCACATACCATGCTTATTTAATAATCTTTGAAGACAGTTTTAATAAAATAAAAACAGTCATTTTATAAATCGATAAAAGTTCCTTATTGCAACGTGAAAAGATTTTAAGACTTCAGCAGCGATGCAGTAGTGGATACGCGAAGCATGGGACACGTTTCAATTAAATTTAATTTCGCCATACATATTGGCCATAAAAACCTCCACAAGTGGACGTTCTCATGGGATATTTTCGGTTTAGACAGGAAGAAATGCTAAGAAGAACCTACTCAGAAGCACACTATACCAGGAAGGTGTCGTTGAGTTAGCCGAGTCCATTCCCGAGGCTTTGTTGAACGGGATTGGTACCGAACCCATGGGACATGCTGGCCTAGAAGATCTCTATTATGTCAAGGAAGGGCGAAATGAGCTTCTTGGGATTTTCGTTCCATTCATTCCTGCTCGAAAAACCGATCGCTCAATAGAAATCATTTCGCCTCAGGCGTACCAACGAGTTTAAACGACGAGGCTGGGGGTTCCCCGTTCCAGCCAGGCGCCTTGATTGAAGTTTTACGCGACGATAATTCTGTATGATTCTTCGCAACTTATCAGCGCGAAATACGAGTTCGCAGAAATAGAAATTCGCACCGATATTTCCATGTGATAGCATTCGATTAGCAGATGGTGAATGTATGTGATACCATTTTCTCTGTCCATTTTAATTTCTGTATTACCATTTTAACATTTATTCTTAGGCTGTTCTTTCAATATGAAAATTATAAAGATATTCTTGTTTTGCAAATACCTGCCACACTTAGGTCACGTGTTAAGATATATAACCGTATTGCTTGTGGCGTTCATTATAAAATGAATGTTATTGAAATTGTTATTGATTTTTAGCACCTATACACAAATTTCTTGCTAACTTTGGGGAAGGTAATAAAGCTCAAAGCAATCGCAGGCGGACACCTAAAAACCTCTCCTTGTCAGTGGCTCAGTGCTTGACCACAAATAAGAGCATACTAATCAAATACTTTAAATTGAAAAATAACACTTTAAAACAATTTCTTCCGTTTATTGTATAAAAATTGGGATATAGTGGCTTCGAATGATTTGGTATACAATTGCACGTATTTGCGTTTACAATAATTATTTCTGACAATGGAATACATTAATTTCCTATGGAATCTGCATCAGTCTATTATCTTTCGGTTTCCCACACGGCAACAGTATGGTGCATTCAATTGCGATTCAGCAGATAACGTTCGATTGACAGGACACTCTTTATCAAAGCATATCTTGTCTTCAGTTCCGTGACAGACACCATCGCAGTTACATTGAAAGCGAACGATTCGTATGATGTGGAGATCTCCGACGTTCGTGAAGGTATAATAGTTTCCAGTCTTTAATTCCAACAACTCATCTTCGTGATTGATGCTCAAGTAAAACAAGTTTGTGTCGTTTTCTGTTAAAACTCTACCGGGTAGAATAGCAGCGTATTTGTTCCGTATAACTTCCAGATCCTCCATTTCTTTGCGAGCATCCTGTGAGAAAAATAAGGCGCCATTTTTAGAATATCCGGGTTCTGCCATCTGGCGTCAGAACCTGCAACAGCTGCGTCATTATACAGGCTGTCTCTAGAAACTGGGACAAACTAACTGTAGCTCTCTTCTGCGCGAAGATACACAAAATTGAGGACATAATGAGCACTATCTTTTCACGACTTAATTATTTTCTTGCCATTAAGGAAAAAGGCGCGAGTGCCAATTGCATCAAATACAAAAATTATATTCCAAAGCGATAATTTTCATCGCGACATTCAATAATTTCTCCTTGTATTTCGTTTTGGTACTTTCACGCAGGAGAACTACAGTCAGCCCTCGTTTCCAAAATTACTGTGTAAAGAAATTAACGAAAATAATTAGAGTCAGACAAATTCAATATACGTCGCTAAAAGAGAACACTAAACCACCGAAAAATACGGATCGTGTTTCACGGCTTATCAGAATTTTAGAGACCACTTTATAGACACCTTAAAAAGGAACACTGATATTAAAAGTACACACGAAGCAAGTGACGGAAATTGAAAGTACAAGAGGAGAATGTTAGTCGCGTTGCTTTTACAAACGAAGCGCATTAAAACTTCCAAATTAAAAAGTTAGCCTCAAGCCCCTGTTGATGAAACTGATGCGCAAAAAATATTTCGCTGCATTAACATCGAGCGTTATTAAAGTTTCTGCGACAATGTCGGTGAAAGAGCAGCGGGAGATTATTAATTTTTACTGCGCCACGAGAGTGGCCTTATAAACCCGTGTTCATCAATTTCTGAAGCGTACAAGCGTATCAACCGGAAACTTTACCGCTATCAAGAAGCTGTTACGCTTATCCTCCTTAAGTTGCCACCACTTCACGTAAGCAGTGTGGAATATGCTCTGCGCTTTTTCGTATTCCGGGAAAACATCGGTGGCCAGGCTCTTGTAGCCGAAAGCG
The DNA here is from genome assembly GCA_910592295.1 of Andrena haemorrhoa. Taxonomy (NCBI): domain Eukaryota; kingdom Metazoa; phylum Arthropoda; class Insecta; order Hymenoptera; family Andrenidae; genus Andrena; species Andrena haemorrhoa. The sequence goes on from OU342946.1 coordinate 2,825,765, forward strand.
CCAGTTTGGGGGTATGTATTGCCATCAGCCCCGGTGGAGCTGCCGCCCAGGAACCAGACTGTGTACTCTCTCAAAATTGGAAACTGCTGTGTACGCATATACCAATATAATGAAAAGTACAGAGCGAGCTCCTGATTGGGTCCACCCTTGCCGGGATTAGCGCAAAGATTGACAGTTTGCCGGCCGCCCAATAGGAGGTACAAGCCCAAACCCCATTTGTCCTTGGCGGGGAATATATCTTGCACAGTTTTATCAGTTAGAGGGCAAACAGGACTGTCCTTCATCTCTTCGTACAAGTCCAGCTGATCGATCTTCCCTTCGACTCCCAGTATCATCAGAGACGTCAGTTTAACGTATTCTCTTGCGAACTCTTGGACAGTGCCGGAGCAAGTGGAATTAAGTTTGAGGGGGAAGAAGCCTAACTTGAAGACCTCCACGGACATGCACTCCATGGCGTCTGCGTTGCAGGCTATCACGTACTCGTGGACAAACTTGTACTTTCCGTTTGCGCCCACCTGCTTGTCTGCAGCCATCACCCACGGAATAGACTCCTCCGCTAGTTCCCTTACGCTCATTGGTAGCCTGGCCAGGAGCCTGTATTTCACTAAAATGGCCAAGGCTCTTAGATCTTTGGGATCGTGCACGCATGGACCACCCGATATGCGGGTCATTGGAACTGAAGAAACGTCTGACGTGATCAAGGTGACGACTCTGGCTGGATAGGCCATCCGTGCTAGATCGCCTCCTAGGATAAAGATTGTTTACAGTTTGTACGTGGCTTTTGTGGAACCATGATGGGAAGAAGATTGGTTCAAGGGTTTTCTCTAGTTTGACGCTTCGAAAATAAGGCTTTTGGGGAATTTTTTAAAAGAAAAGTATGGGCTATTATAATTCTAAACTTTTTACATTTATTAATTGTCATTCTAAGGATATGCTCGATTTTTTTATGCAATAATAATAAGTTGGTTCAATGTTACAGAAAGAGGTTACAGAAAAAAAGTTCGTTGCTGGCGGACCTGATTCTAGCTGTAGTAGTCATCTAATACAAAAAACGCAAAATGTTTCTTATCTATATGAGTGTGGTTATCGCATGTATCGTTTGCAACACAGAAAGCTAACAAATTCTTTTCTGAGAAATGCAAACATTTTTGTGTTTTTTAATATTTTTTATTGATTCTGGTTGATACGATAACCACACTCATAGAGATTAAGAAACATGTTTGGTTTCTTGTTTTAAATGTGTACGACAATCAGGATCATGTCCGCCAGCAACAAACTTTTTTCAAACCCCTATTACTACTACCATTGTAACTTTGAACGAAATTAATATTATTGCATAACAAAATTTGAGCACATTCCTCGAATATTAATTACTTAATGTATAATGTTTGGAATTTTAATACACTATACTTTTCTTTTAAAAAATTCCCCCAAGTTTGCCTTATTTTCTGAGCGTCAAACTAGGGAGACCCTTAACTCAATGTGTAAGTTTCAAAGATGAAACATATAGCAAAATCGTTAATTTATCTCCCTTTATCTATCATTTGTTTAAACATAAAACATGCTTCTGCACATACATTAAACAAGTATTCTGGCCAATGGACTCTTCACGAAATTTTTAAGAGCATCTACCATTTATTTACGATTCCGTTAGTCAAAGTTTAAACTATAATCCACTCCATAAGAAGTAGCACGACTGAAATCGTTTAATCATCATTTTTCACCGCTTATCCGCTACCATTAATAAATACCGATGTACGCGTTACTCGCGAGAAATATCCCTGAAATCTCTTAACTATGCGAATAACGCAAGTTCAAGCTTCAGTTCTCTACCTCTAATTGCAGACAGCTTATTTCTCACGGTATTTATTTCATCCTCAGTCGCTCCGGCTGCCTTCAATCTGTTTAATACTCGAAGTTTGTCCCTCAACGTGATCTCTTCGCGTGGACAACATAGCAGATCGTCGACCCCTTGCGAGAGCATCACTATCAGCAGATCCCTCCTCTTCAACTTTTTACAGTAGTTGACGATTCTCCTGGTCGCGGTAACGGCCTTTTCGTCCGGATTCCCATCGGTGCCCGCCTCGACGTAGGTGATATGGCTGTCTAACGGGGGAAACGCTTCTGGGAAGCTCCACATCATGAAGACCGAATTACGGGGTACCACCATCCACCCTCTTTTCAATTGCTTGCCGACAATTCGTTCAAACGCCGAACTCATCGTGACCGCCTCCTTTCCCCAGCCCACCAGGTGCAAGTTATTCTTTAATCTGTACCTGACACCATGGATCGTTAGAATTCGTCGGCCGTCGTACTTGATCTTATCGGGGATGATTACAGCAGTGTACACGCACTTTATGCCAGTCTCTACGATTGTGCTCATGTCTTCGCGAATCTGCGGCGTGGAACGGAAGATATCAAGCGCGGAAGACAGATCGAAATAAGAAAAGGAGGTAGAAATTAAGGGAGCAGATAGAATGGACAGTTAGACAATTGAGGCATTTGATGGAAAAAGGGCACATAGGCTTATGTATAAGTTAATTGCTGACATAGAACAAATTAATTGTACATATTAGGTCGTCCACAAATGAATTTCTGTTTTTAATCCCTAACGTTAAATAAGTCAGTGTAACGCAGTGCAGAATGTACTTTATTAATCTCATTGTAAGTGAGAATTAACACAGCTATTAACGAGCAAACTAGCATATTTAATCGCATACTGTAGTAATTTGAGTCTTGGAGTTGATGTATACTGCTTAAAAGCCATTTCAACATCTGTCTTACATAGACGTTTAAGAGAATGGTAGCTTTTCAAAGAAACCTTTAAAGACCGTCAGATCTAATTCGTGCAGGGGAATAAGTTTCCTTCGGTTAGCCAAGAAGACTTAATTTAACCAAAGCTGAGTCATGCAACGTTTATTGACTGGACTCGGATTTTGAGAGTAGACAATGCCCACCAGTAATTAATCGTCAGATTTTTTACCTAACTTTAGATTGGGGAACTGCAGTGACAGGTACGTCTTTGCAATCAACCCATAGTGCACGCTTGAGGTTGCCGAAGGGTATCTTATTCTATCCAATGTGTTCCAAAATTAGTAATTTTGATTCCTCTCAAGTAGCTAACACCAGACCTCGTCAGACCAATTTTATTGAAGCTCAATCAATTTGCGCAAAATTCATTTATCCAAATATTTTGCCTTTCCAATCGGACTTGAGTGGTTGGTAGCCATTGACTCACGTACTTCCGCGAGTTCACAAACCTTTGTGCGTGTATCTGCCTCAAGCGAGCCCCTTAATTGGTTGTCATCCAGGATGGAAGTACGCCCTCGGCCCTTTTGGTCTTCGAAACTCTCCGATCGTTACGAAACTTCTTAAACCAGAGTTGAACTGTGTGTTCAGTAACTGATCCCTGGTCGAATACCTGCTTGAAGATTCGTGCAGCTTCAGCAGCTTTTCGGCCAGGCTTCATGTCATAGAGGAAATTATACGGAGGCTTTTGCTCTTCAGTTCTATACCCGGGGATCGAATTAAACGTAACCAAACGGAGGGCTTTAAATGATGGGGAGATGCATCATCTGAAGCGATTTTTTAAATATTCTGAGGGAAATACCGAAATTTATTTGTGGATTTCCTAATAAGAGAAATAGCGGAATTTTGTGTGTAAAAATTAATCGGAAGTGTGAAATAGAATTTTTCGACATGACCCTTCTTTTTTTAGAAAATAGTTCTCAAAATTCATTGGGGTTCGTGTAAGTGATAAAGTAAGGAATGATAGAATAGTGGAGAAAAGATAGCACAACTGTGGGTGAAGTGGATCATTGTGCAAAAATGAGTCGAAATTGTGAAATGACTTTACAATATACAATACAAAAATTAATTTGAATCTTCGTATGTAATAGTTTGTCAGTGCCAAGTTTAAAGTGCAACCAAATGATTCATTTAAGTATCAATATAAGCCCTAATAAAAAATATGCTCATACTTCCTACATTCTTTTACTTCAAATAAAAATCTGAATTGAATATTTATTCCCCTGTGGATAATACTGTATCTTTATAATTTAAAATCGATTCCTCATGTATGTTACAAATGTTATATATAATTGCTAAAGGATTTAAAGAGAACTTCGTTAGAACTTCATTTCGTCGTTCAGAAACCTGTAACATCTGTTTCTCGGTATCGTCCGCCTCAGCATCTCTGCGTTTTTTATCACGGGCCCTCTCCTCCTTCTCGATGCGTGCGTCCAGAATATCCCGTTTGAGCATTCTCCTCGCGAGCAATGAAATTCTAACTTGGTCCATGATTTTCTGTCTCTTCGCTTGGATCACTGCGACTCTCCTCGCGGTTAATTCCTCCTTCACTGGATCAATAACCTTTTTCTTCCGTCTCTTCATCTTCTCACCCCGACCTCGACTCATCCGTCCCGACATAATGCACTGACCCGCGTATTAATTTTGTCCTTGTGTTATTTAAAATCGAAACATATTACATTTCCGGGAAATTTTGAAAACCTGATGAGGTTATCAAAAGTAAATATTGCTTACACATTGAAATTAGCCGCACTTATTAACCTTGATTTGATTGAAAAAGTAGAATTTTTTTAATTTTGTTTTTCGACCAAGGTAGGATAATTTTATTAAATTCATAATTCGTTAATTCATTGCAGTTATATATCCATATGATTGGAATAAATTCAATTAGTATTGTTCGCCTGATTAATATCAAGTTTCGTTAACTATTACATCTACGTTTGGCCCTCGAATTGAAAGCATCCTGATATCTCAGAGTGAAGCAGGTTTACAACTCGTTTCTCTGTTTGTACTTTGATCCTGTTTGCTGAGAAAGACTTAAAGTTCTAGAACAGAAGTGTCTCCTCGTTGTATCGTGAATACTTCGCTGCCACTCCTACGTTATTAATCAGGATTTGGGAAATGCGACAGTAACTCAGGCAAGAATTCGTTTCTCGATAGTGCAGAAGGATTAATTTTAGTAATCTTTATTGAAACGATCGTAGATCAGTAATAAAGAAAGAAGGTGGATTTAACGTAAGAAGCTATAGTAGCTGTTTAAGTATTTCGTCTGAAAAGTACTAGCGGTATGGTAATTAATTTATTGTAAGAGATTATTTTGTATGGCCCATAGTGCAACCGTTGGGGTTTCAGTAATGATTAATAAAATATTACATGAATATTTTGCATTACACACCTCGCGTGCTTATATTACCTCAATAAATATTACTCTATTTTGTAACAAATAATAATAATAAATGAATAAAAATCGTGTCCTCCGATTGGTTGTATCCAAAATAGGATTGCAATGGAAATATGATAGGAAAGGAATGGTAAATTTTCCTACACGCACAACTTTATCCCAAAGGACGCTTTATAGAGGGAATATAGAAGAAGGGACAGGGGAAAGAGTTTGATGAATTGATTACAAGATTACTTATTAAATATAAGCAATATTGAATTACAAAAGTATTTGCATTTAATAAAATAATTTCTTGGAAATATAAACGTGAGTAAGTACAAGTACTCATCCTCAGAGTTTAAACTGCTTTCCTTGCATTTTTTTGTACTGAAAGTTACGATGAAGCGAAACTGATTGTGCGCTGCTGTTCGCAGTCCTCCTCGTGGTAAGTTTGGAAAGCGTAACCACATTGGGTCACAGTGCAAAACTATCGACTAACGGCAAAGAAACTTTCCCCAGTTTCAGAAAATACCAGTACTACGCTTTAGAAACTTAAATTACTAATTCTATGATCTAGTATAGCGTGATGAAAAAAAGAATTCAAATTTTGAATATCTGTATAAACGTAATGAAACTAATTATAAACTTCTCTAAAACACAGCGTGCAGTTGGTCGCACGATAGTAACGCCAACCAGTGGCAGTATAAAGAAGAGCGATGAAGACAACGCGTTAATCGATTTGATTTTAATCCTTGCTCACAGATGAGATATAAACACAGACAAGTTATAGGATAGATCTATCACCTTACGGATGTTCGTGTCGCCAAAGACAAGGTATAGGATAGATCTATCACCTTATGGATGTTCGTGTCGCCACCCAAACTGTATTACCGACCCATAATTTGAGGACTGAATGTAGTGGCATCTGCTCATGAACAGCGTCCAACTCAGCAACCACTCAGAAATGTTCAAATATTTCTGCAAATATTCCTGGAACTATTCATTTACTTTACAACAAGTTCAACTACTTGTAAAATGTAACATTAATAATTAATACTGTGTAATACGTATAAGCATTAACATTCATTTATCGAACGATTAAACATTCAAAATAAAAGAGAATTCATTCGGCGCAGAAAATCATTTCCAAGTCCAAGGCCAAATGTTATTAATTGACGGTTAGGGTAATTGTTGTTAACATGATTTTTCATAGTAAGCTATTGGAATTAATATTTTAGCGGAAATATCAATTTCTGTCGAATAATTAACTGGTTTTCGCAATTGAAGTCAACCGTCGACCTTGTTGTGATCGCGGCTGTTGTTCCCCAAAGTGGGGAGTCTAACACGCACCCCTAGACTATCAGTCGTCGTCGGCCGCCCGGGACGGCAGGACCTCCGGGCACGCGTGAGCTCCCGGACCACCTGGACCACCTGGACCACCTGGACCACCTGGACCACCTGGACCACCTGGACCACCTGGACCACCTGGACCACCTGGACCACCTGGACTACCTGGACTACCTGGACTACCTGGACTACCTGGACTACCTGGACTACCTGGACTACCTGGACTACCTGGACTACCTGGACTACCTGGACTACCTGGACTACCTGGACTACCTGGACTACCTGGACCCCCCGGACACCCTGGACACCCTGGATACCCTGGACACCCTGGACACCCCGAGCCTCTCTGGGATCTCTGGGATCTCTGGGGACACAACGCTGGCTACTCCAACTGGACTTGCTGGACACCTGGACAGGCTTTCCAGGCTGGTCCTTCCCCCACTCGCTCAGCCGCCTGGTCCGAGGTAGCTGATTCAATTGGTACCGACTTTTAGGGTTCGTTGAAAACTAATGCGAGTTTTGTTGTTCTGTGAAGGTCAACATTCAGTTTTGGTCCTTTCCAACTGATTTCTTCGATGATTTTGCGCCATTTATTCGATTTTATGTATTGCTTCGATGTTTTTGCATCATTTATTCGATTTTATGTATTGCTTCGATGGTTATGCGTGATTTATTCGATTTTATGTATTTCTTCGATGATTATGCGCCATTTATTCCATTTTATGTATTGCTTCGATGTTTTTGCATCATTTATGTATGTTCTTAGGTTCCTCCCAAGGCTATTACACCATTACTAATATAACATATTTGATTATTTCAGCATTTCAGTTTGAGGTTCACCCTTCCGCGGGGGAGGGAGACAGTAAAATAATATATTTAAAACAAAATAGTGAAAAGTGACAGTGAAAAGTGGCAGTGAAAAGTGACAGTGAAAAGTGACAGTGAAAAGTGATAGTGAAAAGTGTATTATAGCATGAAGTATTTAAGGCCCCGTGTAAAATTGCGAAGTACATAGTCACTAAGTCATTAGCTTTGTTGCTCTTTTGTTGGCTCCTCATCTCCGATGAGGAGGTTGCCGCTGGTTCCGTTTGCGGAAGCAAGCGACTGAGCCTGGAATCGGTATGGGTGGATCGGTTTCATCCCTTGGTGTTCTTGTCGAAAGGGAAAAGTTTCGGGCGTAGGGGGTGTACCTTTGGGTACACTGCCTGCGTAAGTCATCCGGTTCGATTACCCAATCTCCGTGTTGGACGGCTCAAGTCAGGTCACCCAGGTGTTGCTCCTGGCGAGTCGCATCGGTGCCCAGTCTCCGTGTTGGACGGCTCAAGTCAGGTCACACCTGGTGTTGCTCCTGGCGAGTCGCATCGGTGAAACAGGAATCGTCTGGGAGGCGCCGAGCGCTTTTCCCTTTCGACTCGGACAGCAGGGTGGTAGGAACTGCGCCATTCAATACTCGTTTCATGCTCACCTTTCGTCTTTCCTTCTTTCCTGAATTTCTTTTAATCGAGTGACCGCTTGGCAGTTCCCTAGATTATACATCTAAACCGAAAGGATCGATGGAACTTTGTTTCCATCCATCTCTTTGGTTTAGTAGGCTTCATGTACAGGGAGATCGATGGAACTTTGATTCCATCTATCTCTCTACGGGTCTCGAAACGCAGCAACCTCCTCGTGGTGAGACCTGGTAATCGGTGAGAACCGAGCCGATAGCTGCGATTGTCAAATATTCTAATTAGATTTAAGAATTTCTTTAACTTGCAATACTATGGAACAATGTAACTTGGAATGTTGTTTGATTGTTCGTACCAGACCCCAGAACACGAGTACAGTGTTAAGATAAAAGAATACCTGCAAGTTGGAATATTTCAGCGAGATACTGGAATTGATGGGTTTTTGACGATTTTTAAAGTCCTCTCTGCTCCAGCACGTTATTGAATATACCAAGGTACAATTCCTTGGCGCGGTATTCCACGTTACGTCATGAAAGCAAGTCTTCCACAAATAATCTTGTCGTTTATATAAATTTGTATGTTAAATAAATTTGTTTTGCGTTAAATAAACCCGAATAGGACAGCAAAGTTAAAAGGCATATGTATTCTTATTTTGTTGTGAGCCTTCTTTCTCGGTCGTAGCACGAAATTGGTCCATAAAACGATCTTTAAATTGTTACTCTAACAGAATCATTTGTAAATCGCGGGTTTCGAATGACCTAATTTTACACTTCCTGAATTCTAATTCCTACCACGCGTAGCGTTACAATCTGTATCGAGACTTCACCGGTAACGTTGCACGTGACACGATAATGGTAAGGGGGTTCCCCCCGAGAGCAGGTATCGTCGGTACTCGTCGACTCACGGCCGGTAGGGAAGTAACTGGCTTATTTCTACGCATGTATCCTAACACCGACGTTACAGATTCCTCTATCCTATACCTCGTCTGTAGTTGAGGTCAATACCAAGACGGTATCGGGTGTTATCGATCAGTGCGCCCCCTGGTCGGAGATTTTTAACATCATAATACTCCATCTCTGTCTACCACTGGCACAGGGGTAGACGTTTCGATGTTGACCGTTTTTGGTCCTATGTCCACGGTTATATCGGCGAAGCGTGTGTGTCAAGAAACCCTTTCGCGTGAATTAACGTAATATTTCGTCTAAATAACACAAAATGTCGGGGACTGCCGCGACAGAGACGCCGCATTTAGAACAAATTGATCTAACAACCTTCAATCTGCCACAACTTACGTTAATGAAGCAGGAACTAGATCAAGAACTCAATGTCTTTCAAGACTCGTGGCAAACATTGAAAATGGCTCAGAGCAAATATAAAGAATCTGGATCATGCCTCGAGAAATTTACTCCATCCATTCAGGGTAAGATTTATTCGACATCAGTTACTTTAACGTCGAGCACAGAACACTACTCAGTTTTCGGAGGGTTGTTTTGAGGTTAGGAAACCCGATGGGTGCCCAATTCATCGGAATCGCGTAAAAATCACTTTGTTCTAGGTAATGAGATCCTTGTACCGCTAACTGGATCCATGTATGTCGTTGGGAAGCTGGCAGACACAAGTACTGTCCTGGTTGACATCGGAACTGGTTACTACGCTCAGAAGAGTATCTCGGACGCGAAGGATTACTTTAACGGAAGAGTGACTTACGTTACGGAACAGATGGAGAAGATCCAAGAACTGCGCCACGACAAAAGTAAAATCAGAGACATAACGGCGGACGTGATAGAAATGAAACTTCAGAGTCAAATGCAAAAAGAGGTTGCCGAGCAGGCATAAGATACGCGGATTCCCTAAGTTCAGTGCTTTCGTGTAACTCATTCTTCATTTACATTTTACATTTGCACCATTATCGAATTGCATCACTTTGTATTTCGTTGTTGAACTTTAATAATAATTACCTCGATGGCAATTTAATCGAATTTTGTAACAGTAAGGCGTATTAAATATGATTTCGTGATGTCGTCTGTTCCACGTCGTGTAGAACATCATTTATTTACATGTTGCTACAATAGTTTATTTTGTACAGAAATATAAATCTCAATAAATTATTAGACATTTTTATCCCACTCTGTAGCAATAGTAAGAAAGCAACTGGTTTGTTTTTTAATGATACATTCGATATGTGTCATGCTGGTCTTGCTAGTCTTACCCACAATTAAAAGAGGGAGTCCCGAATGTACAATATATATATTGTATAGACGAAGTGATATAAAAAAATCGTGATTTCTGACGAAAAAAGAAGATATTTATTGACGAAGTTACTTATTGCGCTGCATACTTTGCACATATCAAATGGACGGTATGTAATTTGAGCCCAGCCGCCCGAGATTTGCTCGTATGAGCGATTGCACTTGAGCTGCCCACGAAATTTAAATCTTGAAGATGAACCTCGATCTGGACATCTATATACGGCGGCTGATGCCGATGTATGAAAAATATCGAACGTGAATTCAACTAGCATTTGTTGCTATCAGCAAGGAATGAGGAACATTACACGACTACTTTGGAGCACATTAATTAAATGCCCCGAAATTGTTGAGAATGGCAGTTATCAGAAAGAACATAGTCGATTGAATAAGAATTTGTTCGTCAATTCTCATTCGCATAATGGTTAAGAATCGGTGATTAAGAATGGGCACGAAGAGATGTTTCATGAACATTCATTCTCCCCCCAGAATATACTGCGAAGTCTTGACCAGAAGGAAGGGAGGTCCAGCATCGAAATTGCTAAATTTCGGATGTCGTAAACTTTACTTGCCTCGCTCGTTTGAAGGTCAATAGGTGCCTTCAAACTATTGCTCTGCCACTCGACGCTAGCATCAACTTTTTCGAACGAATACCAAAGCGATTTTGTTTTCTTTTGAATTGGAAAATCATGGAAATGTTACTGAACGCTCCTAACCTGTTCCGAAGTTACTTGTGAAGAATGAAAGAAAAATTTCTAATTCGGAATGTCAGAGTAAGGTGGAACCATTACACTTGGAAGATATATTGTCAACAATTGGATTGAACAGTATTATTTAGAAAGAAAGACGGTAATAAGAAAAGGAATCGCGTCACAATGATATAACCACAAGCAGTAATTAATTACTTATAGAAGCTACATGATTTGTGTTGGACAGTGATAAATCGGATGATTATTTTATTCGATCGTTATAGAACTTTCCAAGAGATGAAAGATTCAGTAATCACGAAGAAATCGAAGCTGTAATCGCAGAGAATTTTGAATAGAAGAAGAACGATTTTTATCCGAAAGGAACAGGTGGAGTTGCCTAAGAAGACAAAACTTTGTTACAGATTAAATGAAATAGTGTAACTCAGTACCGACCTGACGAAATGACTCATCTGTTTGCCATTCTTTTCGAGACTATTTTCGTGAGCTTTTATATTGCTTGAATATGATGCATAGTCATTCAAAGAAATGCTGATGAAAAGCAGTGGAGATAGTCTGATCAAAACATAAGATGAAAATTATTGTTTAATTAAGATACTAGATTCACTTGTATTCGTTACGAGTCTCAACAAGAAAAACATGCTAGAAAAGTAGCCACATAGAATTGCTATTTTTTTCACAAATGACTGGTGAAGGATCCAATCTATAGATACTGGCTTAGATAACTCCAGTTTCTCTCAATATCTCGAAGCAAATGATCTACACACATTGTTAGTTAAAAATTCAGTTTGAGGAACGAAAGAGCTTAGCACATCGGTTCAAAATCGCTAACAAAATTCTTATAAGCCATTTTTCCAAAATTTAACTTACTATCGAGAAGTGGTTACGGCAATCCCAAGTCCAGAGAACAGTAATTAGAACAGGTCAATGATTAATTTCCATCGCAAAACATGATTGCGAAACACAACAGATGAGTTTCTTCCATACTTTTCTAGTTGGTGGTATTTTTGTTACAATTGACATTCAATAACTTGAAGGCCTTATCTCATGGGCCATAGGTCGTCGAATTAATCTTAACGGCCGCTTAATAGTACAATAGCAAATAAGTTCAAAAATATAGCAATCGATTTAAAAGAACGAAGGTGACTAAATATATCTCAGAAGGAACTCGACATAGCAAGCGTTATTCCTATAGAATGACCCCTTAACACCTTATAACATGTTTTTCTCCCTTAAGCCGGGAATCCACCGGGAAGCTAAGCTATGCTATGCGATGCTATGCTATGCCATGCTAAAATTAGCTTCAATACATTCTTATGGAACCGTTTCCACCAAAAGCTACGTTAAAACATAGTATCGCATAGCATACCTTAGCTTAGCTTCCCGGTGGATTCCCGGCTTTACTGTCATAATTCCGAAAATATTAAAGTTAGTAATACTTATTACTTCAGTCTGTATAATAAGATTCTAAGTTAGTGACACAATAAGTATATCTTAAATTAATAAACATTTGAAGTATCTCTTCAAGTACTTCTACCAAAGCGGGATTTAGTTGCAAAAATGTGGCAATAATATCATAGAAATAATGACGAATATAATTTACATTAAGATGGTCTATAAACACAAAAGCTATAGAGATACATATCGATCGAAGAAGTGAAAATTACAGAAGCCTTAATAAGACACACGATAGATCGTCAAATTGTTGAGAACTTATTTCGTCACGCAATATCTAATAATAATAAATTGAAGCCATTTATACAGGAGGAAGCAAATGGATATGGGGTTTGAAGAAGGAGAGAAACTGAAATAACGAAGATGAATTATTTATTTCTCCATCACTCAAATAAAATTTCATTTATAAATAATAGCAGTTTTTATCTAGAAACGTGATACGATACATTCCGGCAGCTATAATATTACAGAAGAGGTATCAAAATCAATGTCAGAGGATAGAAAACACGGTACAATATTGTTCAAACAAATTCCTGGATTTTCGACGCGTCATACCTTCAATCTAAATACATAATATTATGACATGTTATTCGGATTATAAATTCGCCTCGCTGTAGCGGGGCAGCGCAGATTGCAATTACACGTAGATAATTCGCTAAATTTTTATCCTATTTACACGAATAATAATATACGGTCGATATTTATGTTAACGAAAGATTTCTTCCTTCCTCCCACGTGTTTAATAATTTCAAAATTTTACAAACAATTTGCCCTCCTCTCCGATGCAGTCATATCCGTAAAACGTGAATGACGTGCTCATCGATGTTATCTCAGGTTGGACAGTAACAGCGTGATCGCAAGATTAAAGTAGAACCATCCCTCAATGTGTTTCGTTGCGCTCCCTAGAATGGAAAACAATGCATATGAATGTAAGTGCAAAATTAAAAGTGCTTATTTTTCTTTCGATTCTACAATTTTAAAATCATAAAAATTGAGGTAACATTATTACCCAAAATATCATGTTACTTCAAATTTAATCCACATTTAATTGGAATTTTTCAGTATATTGTATGACAAGTCATACTATTGTATGACAATGTCCACTCAACAATGATGCTAACTTCATCGTCGTTTTCTAATACTGACCATCTCTATATTCGCTTCAAATTTCATTCAACTACTTTCTGAAACACCCATTACTCCAATTATTCAAACCCGTTTCATGTCAGTCAAGTGGTTGCAAGGAAGTGGAACTTACAATTAGTGCGATGAATTCTGTCTACAATGTTACTCTTTATTAATGGTTTAAATTACAACTTGTAGCAGCTAGAAATACGGAAGAATTTATGGACTAATTGAATTGTAAATGTACACACATGTTTCTTTTATTCAGTGGAGAAACATGTAATATTAAAATTAAATAAATCTTTACATATAAATTAAATACACTTGACAAATGTGTTCATCCTGCTTCCATTTAAATACATTTATTGAAATAAAATCTTTATTTTACGTAAGACCTACCGATATAAGAATATTCCCGAGTTCCTAGCACAGATTCCAAGCGGGGGCGTTCCTCGATTGAGAAAACATCAGCCTGTCTTGTATACAAATGAAAGACGTTAGCGTGACAAATAATATGCAGTCTGCCGTTACTAAAGCTATCTGGTACAATTTCGAAATCCAATCCTGCGATAGTCATTATCTGCTGATTGTCACCAAGTTTGCCCGTTATATTTGTTATGAAACTGGCGTTCACCTGAAACAGAACATATCTGTGGTAAAATGTGGAGAATTTTTGAAAATTTTCTGTAAAAATAAAATATAATTCTACTGCTTGCGTGCTAAAAAACGAGTCACGCTTTTTACAATTAAAAAACTACGAATCTAAATTTTCAACTCAGTTTTGGTCATTGGAAGTATACATAATTACTACCCTATACGTGGTGTAACCAAGAAGGACGCGATATTACACCTCAAAATAGGTCCAAACGATAAAAGAAATTCTTTTGTTCGAAATTTTGCTTTCGAGAAAAATGACTTATCAGATACGTATTTCATTATAAAAACTATCACCGAAAAGTAGCCGCTTTTTCGACCGAGAGAGTAGAATACCCCCTTAAAGTTTTAAACCTGTTTTTCTCGAAAACGCTAAAAGTGCACTTGCAGCTTACACCGAACCTTCCCAAAAATGAAAAACTACTTCCTCATACTGTGTGCGCATGTAAAACGTCCACGGCTGAGGGATTAACATTCTAATATTTAAAACGTATATAGAACACAAAATGCAACGTCGTGCTGAACCCCATCAGTTTTACGAGTTCATTATAATTCCCTCGCCCGGTACATATATCCTTAGTGCTTCCTGCTTCTCGTTTGCGCGGCAACGAGAAACTGTAAATGATTTGCAGTATATTCGGTCCTAAGTATAATGTTTATCGAATTGTTAGGAGACTCATAAACTGTTTAAGATTGCTACGCTTAGGACGAAGTGAGAGTTCCGGATTAAATGAAGTCGACCGAGGCGTAGAGGCATACCGAAGTGGAAGAGTTCCTCGCGCTGCTTATAATTTCCTGGCCAGCTTCTCTATATACTTATAACGGTACCGCGAGGATGTATTCGCGAATCAACGACTTTTACACACTTTCTTGATACACTTCTTGTTACCATCCTATTCTCTCTCTTTTTCGAGGTAAAAGTGACCGCAGAGATTCAATTTGCAATCTATCTTCCCTACATGCGGAGATTGAAAGGAATGTTGCAAACGTTTGCAATGTTACTTGACCCGTTCATCGATGAACGCAAGCCGAGGCGAATCGGATCACTCTGTGTTTGATGGTAAAGTATAATAATAGTTAAAGATTGGAAAACTAGTTTTGCATTATATATTTGTAACTAGCACTCCTTTGGCTTGAATATTAATAATAAGAAGTAAAATTAAACTTAAAAAGCTTTCTTCTGCAAATAAAAATCCAAAGAGTGAAAAATATGCGATTCGTCCGGAAACTTAGATTCGCCACAAATTGGCGAAGCTATGATACTGATAAGGTGGTCCCTTCCTTGGTGCAGAGGTTGCTGCAATATATAACAAAAGTGTGTCAAATAAATTTTGTTATATGAATAAAGGTCCCAAGAACAAGATACAATTATATAATTTTCGATTTATTTCACATCTCTCGAGAAAAAAATCCCAAAAGTAATCAATTATTAGGCGCCGAGAACGTATGTAACCCCTTAAACTAGTCGGTACAGAACTTAAAGCATATAGACACGGAGGTCTCATTGAGAGCCCGAAACTGTCGCCAACACCGTGCGACAAAGAAAGAGACACTTTCTCGATGAGAGGCAAGCGAGAGAGGTAGAACGGGGAACTCCCAATCGCTCTCAACGCGCATGCGCCGGTGTACACCTCGCACCAGCTCGCACATATCTTTCTCTCTCGCGTGATATTGGCCACAGTTTCGAGCACAGAAGACATAAGGCAATGAGACCTCCAGTATTATATGCTCTAAGGTATGGAATGCAGTAACAAAATAGCTAAAAAAGAAGCAACCCACTTCCTCAGATACCTGCTCTAATATAGAATTACTGAAAACTAGTTTCTATTGCCACGATTAATATCCCGAATGAATTTCAGTGCGGTAATATCCAGCAAACGACTGATACAAGGGAAAATCAACAGGATTGTTACTCTTTCACGCGGCCAGATGCGTGCTGGTAAGCATAATAATTCACTTAATGCAACGAAACATTAGAGCCACGGGAAGTAACATATCGATCGCCCGCAATAATGACAGCTTATCGAGACCGCCGCACCGACATTCCCGCAAAGTTTCTGCATCCATCAACCTACCGGTACTCCATTGACAGTCCACGTCACATTCGCCGGCGGATTCGCCGAAGGGACGGTGCAGTTCCCCCGCACAGTGTCGCCAACCGCGTAACGCCTCTTCTCCACTCTTACCTGGGGATCGCCGTTCGGGAGGCCTGAAATTTTATTGAACCTCTCAATAACAAAGGAACAAGACGTGCCACGAGCCAGCCGTTCTTTCCCCGCCCGACACTGGCTGGCCGTTACGTTCTTTCAGACGCCTTTCGTCGCGTTCGTTTTTCGCCGATGTACGTGCCGGTAAAAACGCTTTGACACCAACGAGGCGTCGTTGCACGCTCGAGATTGTTGTTCAGTAGCGCTCAAAAGCATTCCTCGCAAACATTACGATTTCTTGCGACACGTCGTGACCTCGACCAACAACAGCGCGGAATTCGCCGGGATATTTTAGAAGCTAGAACGTCGTCACGTTTCTGAGCGCCCATTCAATCACTGTTACCAGAACTTCCGCTAATGCGTCAATCGGGAACTATGCCACAAAAAGGGCGAGCTTCATTGGGGACGAAAATATCCATTAACGAATATAATGGCAGCTGCGATTTTAGCGTGTGAAATGTTTTAGCGGAAGTTTTTGGTAACGCTGTAATGATTGCGGTACGCTGTAATTTAGGCTCATTAACTTTTGAATGAATCGATTATTGTAAGTTATTGTGATTTTAATTAACTGTGTAACAATATTTGAAACCAGCTTCGCCGAGGGACACAATTGTACCTTTTGCGTTTTTAAATTGCGATAACTTTTTTTCGAGAAGCCGAGGAGGGCTGAAGTTTTGTGACATCTCTAAATTTTTGGTCTAGATTATATAGACCAAATTTCAGAAAAATATCTCAACCCCCTTCCGAGATAGGGGGTCGGGTCGAGGGTTGCATCCATAACAGCGGCATAGGCACAATGGCGCCCTCATATATTCTTTATGAAGATAATGCAAGAGAAAAAGAATGCGATTTTTTTTAATGATAATGTTCTTTTATTAGAAAAAAGTAAAAAGTAGACAATTTACATTCTAAAAGAAAATTTGGGAAATTTTGTTTATTGATTCTCATTGGGAATAAATGTTATCAATTTATCGTACAAATTATACCGACAGTGAGAATATTTATATAAAATATGTGAGTGTGCAATTGTGCCTCTGCCGTCTGTTAACGTTGTAAAATTGTTAATGGGTAATTGTGTAACTTTTTAATCGATCCACAAAAATTCTCCTTGGCGCGATGGCGTAATTTTAATTTACATGCGCATTGCGGAGTTAACTTGCATGTATACCGCGAACACTTGTTAATGCCACGCCTATTTACCGCCGTCGAATAAGTGCCGCTGTTGAATAAGCTCGGGCAGGGAGTTTTCGCCGGGCTGCCCTGTCGCCGACTACTCTGTATACGTAACACGTCATGTATATCTCAGCGGATCATTATACCGTCCACAGAAGGCAGTCAATTTCCCTTTAACGGCAGTGGTCTGTCAAAGAATTGTCTCACTCGGGCTGAATGACTTCCGCCTGGCAGGGCCGCTGCCTCGTACCGATCGACGGCGCGGCTCTCAAGGACACAGCCGCCGGGGATTACCATTTTGAACGTGTCTCGTAATGTTGTGGATACGGGCGATCATCTCGTCTGGTGAGAATGGAGAAAAAGGAACGGGGAGGCGGGACGGTCCAAGGGATACAAGGCGGGGATCCGAAGGCTCGATCCAGCATCGAGCTTTTACGAGCGATCCGTGATCGGAAAGGAGAGGCAATCGCCTCGTTCCCTCAAAGAGGAATCGCTGCCGCGGCTGCGGCGTCGTTAAGTCGACGGCAGCTCGACGAGACTACGGGACGGTGGGAACAAGACCAGATAGCCCCCTGTCCTATGCCTCAGCTCCGTCGTTCCCGTTTTTCTTTCCCCCCGATTCCTTTCGTCACCTGCCGTTTCAATTAACAGCGATTACGGCCAGCTACCATGCAACGCGATCGATGCCAATGATCAACGGTCCCTTGCCGAGAGTCCCGCACGGGTCACGGTCCTAGTTCATCCGAGATTCTACATTGAGAATTAACAGTGCGTGCTGGAGTATCGTCGTGGAAGGGTGCGAAGGGGCCGGAATGATTCTGAAAGGGAGCGCCAGGGTTATGGTTCGCTGAACCGAAGCTGGTAATTAACAGTAACCCGGTTAAGAGTCGTGAAAGGCGGAGGAACGAGATGGAAGACGCGCATTCGGTTGTTTAATGAGACTAAGCGACGAGAGTCGTCTCCTCCTCGGCGAGTTCTTGTTGCGAGCCGGGGCATTCACTATCAGTTTCGATAAGTCCGCGGCACTGCCAGGCGACGCACGCGCGTTTCTTGCCAACCGGCGGCGGCACGCGAAATTCAGCCAGTGGAAGCGGTAGAAAGCAATCTTTCCGGTAATTATGCTCAGCGCGGCAATAAGGAAGCATCGGGGACTAATTTATTTACCTAACGCTGAAATAGAGCACGCAGGCGGCGTAAGGACGCCGGCCGAACAGGATATGCTTAATGACCTATCTCGCCTTAACCCGTAGGAAATGATGATTTATGCGTGTAATTCGTATTCGAAGGAGAACTTCATTTTGCGGATTTTTCCCGGAATATTTATGAGCGCTAATGCTACACTGTTAGACAAACTCTTAATGGTCCTGCGAACAAACTGTCCCCTTTGCCCGCGTCGCTTGCGCCACGAGCTGAAGATTAAGCGCGTTGATACCGGTGGCTGGTAATTTGTTTTTGCCGGATAGATGCGAGCACATTTCTCTGCTTGTAGCGTAACTTAATGATTGTAAATCCGCGGAGTAGAAAAAAATTTACAATGTGGAATATTGCACCGGCAACAACGTGCGCCGATTTACAATCTAATTATTATGGATTCACGGAGAGTGATTGGGTTGTTTTCGTTGACGACGCTTGGCTGTCCATTAAACGTAAGCCGTTTTTTTTGTTACACGGTGTAGCTGGTTGGTGTAATATTATATGTTCTAATATCTGCTTCCTACGCGAACGAAAAATGTAATTGCGATACTTACTTGCCACGTGCATGTAACCATAAACTAGTACAGTGTTAAATGAAGGCGAATCACCGGAGACCTCGCAACGATATTTGCCGGTATGATTTGGCTGCACATCCTTCAAAACTACTCGGTAGGCGTCGCTTCGATTCGTCTGCAACGTGATTGACCAGAGTATTAGTGAGCAAGCGGATTACAATTTTTGTAACGCTTGACGAGGTGAAAGAAATGAAATAGAAATTGCATTTGGTAAATGAGGGGAAGAAATTAAAATTATTGTGGATCAATTGAGCTAGTGTGGTGCAAGTGTTTATGGAGGATTCATTTTTGGCTCTGTTTTGTAGGGTGCATGCAAAAAGGAGTTTTAAATAATATAGGATTACAGTTGAATGGAGATGGAAGAATAGGAGTTAATTGAAGGAATTGTCATGATAGTTTTCTTCTTTTATAATGATTTCATTATAGTTATATTTTATATTAGTTATAATTTTGTATAGTTATACCATCCATAATTGCAGGATTTGAAAATTGACTTACCCCAATAATAATAGGAGCCCCGGATATAGCATTCCAACTAATAAATACAATATTGCCGTGTTTTAGTGCCCTAATACTAAAACCGTGTACTCTGAAGAGTTCCGGAGAACCAAACTTCAGATGCTTGACAAAATGACTACTTTAATGAAAACAGACCCAACACCTGCAGCTTGACGATTATTTTTCCAGAAAATTCTGTACATCGTGTCCACGCTGTACTTGCGAAGTAGATCATGAGAAATGGAAGAAGCAATTTCTATGGAAATAGCAAGTAGAAGCTTGCTCGGAGCACAAGTACCTTATCCTCGTCTGTAAGAACCTTATAGGGCCTCAATGTTTCAGTATTGGCACGAATCGGATCTGTAATTTTGTATCTTTGCGGCGGAAAATCGAACAGCAGGAGTCATTGTTCGTGCATCCGAAGAATTACACGCAGGTGGAAGAAAAGCCGACTGTGCAAAATTACAGATGGAACGTTTGTCTGGGAAACAAGTAGGATCGTTGGAATATGCGCGATCGACAAGCCCCGCGCATCGATACCACCGTGCACACCATTTCACACCGTTGCCTCTCTGGTTTGCAGCGACTCGACAATTCGCTGCCGGCAACCACACATAAATTTATCCTGGCTGACTGAGAATTGAAATAATGTTACCGCGTGTGAAATGCGAGCCTGTAATATCCGATACACTCTGCACCGTTCCCCTGAGCGTCTCTATGAACTCGTTCTGCCAACGAACGCGTTCTTTATTTCGTTCGAATAAACAAACGTATTTTGCGTTTCGGTTGGCGCTGTTTAGGAGCTGTTTCACTGAAGCGTGTCTCGTAAAAAATTTTATTAACCCTTTGCACTGAAATTATGTCTTTCACGATGTTATTTAACCTTGTAAAAATGGAACAATTCGTGATTCGAAAAATTAATTGAATTATCGCAGGGTTTCCCAACCTTCTTTGTGTTTCAAATAACGTGACACCCTCCCTCGTACAAGGTAAGATAAATTTAATAAGGTAAAGAAAACACATTAAAAATAGATATTTCAGAATATAATTCTAACTTAATAATATTAAAAAACATGTGAAGAAACCCCCGAAAATACTTCGCGACCCACCGGTTGGGAATCACTGGGTAATTGGGTTCGAAATCACTGTACTATATTCAGTCATATTACAAAGTTCTGTGTTTAATAATTGCAACGTTGAGTAAAAGACCTCTGATTGATTGGCGCACGAATAAGTTGGAGTGCAAAGAGTCGAAAGTACTGTTGACGAAATTCGTTTATGGAACTATAGAGTACGGGCTGTTTAAAGTTTGCAGAGCCTATTTCGTAATGCTGCAGTCGACGAATTATGAACAGGGCTTTGTCCCTTTAAAAACTTAAATTCACAAATATTCTCCTCTTTTCGGCCGCCTGACTAGGTACAACCCCTTAAGTGTTTGCTCACCAGATCAGACAGACAAGTAGAAACGTCTGGTACGTGATCAGACACACACGAGGAGCTCGCGCTATGAACGCGTTTGTTGCCTACCAAACTCGGTTACAAATACCCCATCACATATTAAATATCACAAATGAAGATTAAGGAAAAAGCAGGAAATGTCACAAAACAGCTTTATCGACAAAATTAAGTGTCTTCTTCCAGTGCAGAGTGGACATTACCTGTTTTTAACCAGTATACTAAAACTTTAACGTTATCTCACGGGGGGATTTGAATTTTATAACCTTTTGTGATTCGACAGTTCTGTAGTCCCAGTTGCCACCATCAAAATATGCTATAAATTGCAAAATCACAAAAAATGGACATTTCTTTTTTTCCCCTTCAAATATTGAACATAGCATATAAATTGTATTATGTACTTTGAAAAATTCATGCTATTTTATAGAAACGAGAATGGAATTCTCAACGCTTTTTAATCGCCAGTCAATTTACTTTAATCACCACTTGCTAATTTTACTAATTGAGATATAAAATATAAATATAAGTGTTTACAACTATAGCCGCCTAAAAGATCAAGATTATTTTTCATGTGACCTATGTGTTCTCACGTAGAAGGACAGTAATTTGAGCACACAATGCTTCATAAGTAATTTAATACACTCTGAACTTTAATCCTGTATTGATACGAAAAGAAATGATACGCAGCTATTGTGCGAGAATTTATTCTGCTGAGAAGAAGCAATGGCTTTGCTGCAGCGAAACGATATGATCGTGCTTGAATTTCACACGAGAAATAATGCATTTTTAGTTTCTATTAAAAGTATAACGGTAGAAGTTTACAATCAACAGTTACAGAGATTACGCGCAGCATTAATTCAGAAACGTCCAACTTTAATGAATCAGAAAGGAGTCCCTCCCTACCGCAACAATGCTCGACCACGGTCGGCGAGAACGACGCTAGAAAGAAATTGTGCAGTTTAATTGGGAACTGCTGCTTCATCCTCCCTATTCTCCAGACTTGGCACCTGCACGTTCTCATTTACACTGGTCGTTACAAAGTTCCTTTTAAGGAATAAAATACATATTTGGAGCAACTGGTAACTGGAAAGAAGTACACATTCGTTATTCCAGATTGAATCTGTTGAAACTTTCACTGGAAAGATGTTAGAAAGCTATTTAAAAATAAATAAAATTGAGTTACATTATTTATCACTGCGTTTCATATTTTTAATGTTTTTTTAAAGCGACATCAGTTATGAAATTTCCTGGCACATACGTATTTATTCAATAAGAAAATATGTGTTCTGCAAGAATAATATTCTTGTCAAATGGAGACTAAATTTTTTTATAAGATTAATACAAAACGTGAAATACCTCTGTGAATATAAACATTTATTTTCGAACAAGATAATGATTGAATAATATACACAGATATTACTTTCCACATACGATTCCCTCTCGCCAATATACCACTCAGAGTACTTCATTAATTTCTGTGACGAAACAAATATTTTCCGTAAAAATCACTTGCTGTTATTTTCTTTTTAATTGAACGTGTAACAGGAATAACCGTGGAGTGTTATTCGTTAAAAGAAATATTTGCAAAAAACATGATCTCCCGTGATAAACACTTTACACATCTCCCTTGTGTTTGAATGAAAAATTACAAGCTTTTAACTTGCACCTCGATTTTTGTCGAATTTTGAGCTTGTCTCTCAACGGTGGCAAGCGTTGATCGATTTTTTTTTGTTTCGAGGGTGGTTCGTATTTTTTGCATGAGATCGACTTGTTGGGTGGTTGGTTGTTCGCGTGTTCGAGTTCGGGTTACGTGAATTTCGTGACGCCATTTCATCGAAACTTATATTTTCCGCCAGCCAGTCAGGTTTTACTTAAGTTTCGTTAACTCAAACTTTTTTTTTTTGAAGGAAAATGTATTAGACACCGATATGTAAATCTCTGTTACATCGTGTTGAATTGAAATTGCAGGGAACGTAGGGGTTGGCGTGACTGTTGCGACAATATTACAGCGCTGTTTTAATTATTATACATTCCCAATTTCACTTTTAGACGCAGAATAATTTTCGGAATCAATAGGAATATTCAGGTGGATAACGCCGACGACAAGTATCGCCTGATTAATCAGGATTTCGTCCGGATCATCCAGTTGAAGCAGCGGTACATTTTGCTTGGTCAGCGATGTTTGTGCACGCTTTTAGCAAATTAGAATGCGTACAGCGAACGGAAATTTTAACGTGCCATTGACTACCGACCGAATTCACATGTCAGCGTGTGATCTGTTTTCCCAGTTTCTCTGAGAATATTGATTCTGCATCGGTTGTTCCCTCACGATCTAGGTCAGCTTCGGTCGAAAAGCGTATTGCTCGTGCGTTTTAAATTGAATAAGCATTCGTTGATTATTATTACTTGTCCTACAGTAAATTCAATATTAAGAAAATTTGAATTTAACCGTAAATTACTAATTAAAGTACCTACGAATATAGAATTCTGTGAATGAATAATTTACTGTGAATAAAATTCAGAAATGGAATACACATGAATATCCGAGGGATGAAAAAAATACAGCAAATTACGGTGGACGTCCTTAATTACATAAAAGAGACGGTACATACGTCAGCGCATATTTTATCAGGTGCAGTTATATAATAAAGTAGAACAGAAACGATACACGCTAACAAACTTGCACGTTTGAAGAAACTTGAGGAAATGTAATCCCGGAGACTCGGTGCCGGGTCCCCTGGTTCTCGACGATTGCACGTCAGGTGCGAATGTAAAACGTGATTCGCAAAGGGTCGCCTTCCAACTTTTAATAAGTACGAAATTCTGAGGATATTTCCAGCTCGAAATATAACCCGGTTACAATTCACTGGGAAACGTCCAGCGGATTACTTTCACGCAATCTTTGTTACTTCGTAACTTCCCGTTTTGTAACTCGGATTAATTAATTAAACAGTGGGGCCATTCGGCGGATAGGCGAGGATTGTGAAGTGAAAAGTGGACGAACCGGAAAGGACGAGGAAGACGATGCAGCGTAAATTAAATAAAAGATTGTGTTACAAGAAAATTGAATTAAGAAATTAGAAGGCATTAAAAAAAAATGGTAAAAATGATTTTACTAGTAAAATTTGCATGTTTGTATAACTACAAGTTATCTTCGCTCGTGAATGGCACTGTGAAACTGATGAAAAGGGGTACTTACGACAACTTTGGCACCCAATTCACCGAAAACAGCGATCGGCGGCATCTCTTTCGGGACGTATCGAAAAAATTCAGAACCCTTGTACCATTTCACCGTGTACAAAGTGTCTGATTGTAGATCGTATCTGCAGCTCATGTTGACGGTGGTGCCAGCTGCTACGGCCAATGGAATATCGATGGATACATTGCTAAGTCCACGAACCCCTGAAAATAAAACGTTATGACTTTTCCGGCAGTCGCTGGATTAACACGTTGTGTGCCAAACTTGCTTTCGTTTCTTTTGCACAGAACTTCCTTCCATTAGGAGGAACATGCAATGTTGGTCATAATCATTGACCGAAACGTTGGAATTTGATAAAAATTCTCAAAATTGCAAAATAGCGAAATAACAAATTCTTTAGTTCTGTTAACAAAATATAAATCCTAATAAAAGAATCAATGAGAATTTACGGAAGTAATTCATTAAATTTTATAATATTCTGCATGTATCTTCTATTAAATAAGTACTTAAATATAATAACACAAGAAGAACGTGACATTCAACAACGTACACTTTAATCAGTATATCTTAATTAATTTCAAATAAAGAGAAGGTAAGATCGCAGTAGATCATAGAATTTTTATTTTGCCTTCACTATAATATTCTAAAGGATTTCCCTTGGGTAATAATAATCATAAAATAAATAATAATATTACTTTTAGTAAAACAGATAAAGAAGCAATTATTTTCACTTAAATTTTCACTTGTATAATTTGACAAGTATCAATTTAAATTACTCTTAATTTGATTCCAGTTTATGGATTCTATTTGCCTTTAATTCTGTATGAATATAGTTCACCAAAACGACATTTCTACGCGTAACAATATGGAAATTTAAAATTGGGCGTGCCAGATTAGGCGTCGCAAGCTCTAGACGAGTAGGAAGCGATCTTTTTTCAAACACGAATGATGCTCCTCTTCTTGCTGGCGAGTTAAGCGGCAAGCACTTATCCTATGATAACTTAAATGGACAAGTGCTTTAGAAACTTTCTGTGTAAACTTGGCAACGTCAGCATTAACGTTAGCCGCCCTCGGGATTACGTTGGCAAAAAAGAAAATCGCGTGGGGGACAGCAAAAGTTTCGACATTGGCGTCGACTTTTAAGCATCCCCGTTGGGAATTATGCGGTTTACTTCTTTCCTAGACGCACCGCTGCATACTTCCAACTTTTCCCGTGTAATATACATGCATAAGATTAACCGAGATTCACCGTTACGCTAAATTTCAATCGTAGGAAAGTTTTATGCACACGAGAGCCTGATTAGTGCCCTCTGAGTTGGTCGAAATGAAATGTCCCTCTTTGTAGAACAGTTGCGACCAGAATACGAGGTATTATTTCCTGCGACTTTAGTCTTGTATCTGTTGAAGCAAAAATATCACGAATCTCGAACAGTGAAGTTGCCTCGTGGATTAGCTGGTTAACTAGGAAGCCTAGTGTGACGTCCCGGCCCCACCACGGTGTCGCGACTTAGTGTCGACGAGCGCCACCAGAGGTCTAAACTTCTCGCTAGTCCTAATTCCCAATCACATTTCATATATATACAAGTTCCAAATTATGTCCTCTGTGTCCCCGGGTGTGTCTAGGACCAAATACTATAAACACTCCCGTTTGACAGGAAATACCCCCGCTGAAGCTTTTATATACTTAGATAGAACAAATAGAATAATGGACAGGAAACTTTTAGTAAATACATTCGTTCAAGACTACTACGAGATGATTCTTAAATACAATTAAATAATTAATGGCAACTTTTACCGAAAATAATTCTTTTAACAAGTGAGACTATATTAGCAAATTGAAAATCAAAAGGGTCTGCTGCTGTTGCTCATATTCCGTTTGGTAACTCCGCCACTCGTGATGCGCAGTTTGTAAATATTTACAGATTAGGGTGCCTCGGGGCAGCTTCCATATTTACCATTTAACGCAGTACTCTGTAACTACGTTTAATTCATATTTAACAGCGCAACTTTATGCCAGCAACTCTTGGACAGCGTCGAGACTCAAAAACGCCCCGCGAGCTTTTCGCCAGAACTCCCTCGCAACTCTCTGATTCGATTGCGAGCTCTCTGCCACGTGAAATTCGGCAACACTTTAATCAGGACCCTCCATTTTCCGGGGGTTTTCCATACTTTTTGCTTTCCTTGACACCGTAGCCCCGTTATCCCGGATTTCCCTTGCTTCTTTACTGTCCCGTGCTGCGCCAGCCAATCTCGCGCCGAAACAGCTATCGCCTATCTTTGGATAACGCGACGCTGGCTGCGCAAAAAAACGTCACTCTTAACAAATTTATGTGCAGAAGCCCCGCTCACTTCTCGCTTCTCTCGCCTCCCTAATTTGCCCGTGATTCGTTTCAATTTGTATACCTGCGGTGTTATGCACGCGTCACCTGTACACGCCGCGCCCTGCTCCAATTTGCCAGCCACGTATCGAAATGAATATGCAATGGCAACGCCCATGGTGATGTTCGCGCGCTTGCGATAGGAGAACGCGGCCAGCTTCAGCTATCGCCGAAGGCCTGGAAACTTGCCCTCGTCTCCCCCGACGTTTCGGCTTAAAGCCGGGGCAGGGAGGAATCTGTCGCAGGTTAAACGTCCAGTTCGCGGATTTGCGAGATCAGCGCGCGATGCGCGTGAGTGGCGTCCGCTATCCCGGACCAGCGTCGCTGTTTCATCGTTAATTAACCGTTTTTTTACGAGATAACGCGCGGACAGCTTTTGCACACGCGCGGGCAATTAATTTTTAATGGATTCAACGAGCAATCGTACACATCGTCACATTAGGAAGGCAGGCTGTGGGTGATCCGTGGGTTCAGGCTTTAGTGGTTAATAGAATTCATGGGAGGCGATGACAAAGTTTTAATAAATGGAGGTTCATGAGGGACACGTTTTTGGGATATTTATGCTTCTAGGTTGTTACCCTTTAATGGTAAATCCATGCTGTGATTCTGTACTAGTTACTATTTTTCTTGCGGTCTCCCGAGATAAGGGGATACATTGGTGAACAGAACAGTACACATCGGCAGGAGAAATTAAAAAGATCGATGCTTAAATATGTCGAATTAATAGCTCCTTGTATAGAAAACAAATTTTCTTATTTTTATAGAAATGTAGATATTCACCGATAAATGTTAAAACGTTATTTTCTGTTAAGCTGACACAAGTGTTGTACCGCAAACGGGGATTTTTTAATTATTTACTGAATCTGAAGAAGAAAAAGTTTATTCTTCAATTAACACACCAATACAATTACAATTAAATTATTCCAATTTACTTTTGTAATTGAGAATCATGTTATTCGTTTCATACAAGCACGATGTTGGATGCATTGTATGAGAAGCTTGGAACTTCATTAATTTCATATTTGTCATTATATAATGGATATTAATTACAGGCTCATCTAAATCAATCCACTCTATTTCGCACTCTATCGGATAGTGTCCACGTCCACGTATGCATGGAAAACACTAATCACTGTGAGATACTGAACTTATTGTTAGTGCCAACATTACAGTTCGAGTGCATAATTAGAGCCAGTAATTGGAACGTTTGTTCTGTAAATTTTCAATATCGGGATACAGTATAATCAGTTGTTTGACCTGAGTATCGACGCAACGTGCTTACGTATTAACACAGGAGAGTTTAAATACCGTGTATAGAGCAGCTTAATTTGCATTTCCACACTAGGATATCGATATCCCATCGTACCCTTAATTAACAGAAGATTTATGTTTTCACATAGGCAAACGAAAAATATCGACTTAAAAAAATATATTTTCGACTGCTCTGTGCTGTTGTAATTGACGATCGATGTTAGTAAATTGCATGCTTCGAGTGAAAAGGGTACCAATAAATATGTAAAGATATTACGATGTTCACGATTACAGTGAAAATTGTTAACAACGTGAAATGTTTGTTTATATTACATGAATTTATTATTCAACGTTAGAAGCTGCTATGACTATGTAACTGCATCACAAGCGAATATGAAAATACAATTTAAATTTTGATGAAGTAATCCAGTATTCATACTTCGATAATTGCGTTTCGTGGAAACATAGAAAAGTTGTATGAATATCTCGTTATTGTATTATAATTAAACCTGTCATGTAAAATTTGTTAGTATGTAGAAATATAGTGCTGTATACGTCTGAATAAAAATCTATGAATAAAAAAAAATACAACTTCTTCAAGGATGCATAAAAACATGGGACCAAATTACAGATGAATCGAAATGCTAGTTTCTTAAAAAAAATTCTAAATTTCGTTAAATGTTTTTAGCCCATAAAATAGGATTCCCCCATTAACCAATGCCCGTCGAAGTCTAGGACGATACGTCTTGCACATGGATCTATTCTAATTATGCAAATCTTTCGCAGCCCGCCTGAACTCGCACTGCAACAAGAACACGCAATTAGCAGACACGTGGTGAAGTCCTGCGTAGATCTTGAGCTCGCGTAATTTGTTGTTTGACCCAAGAATCGTTAGGATGCGCGCACATTCGCTCATCGTATCCATTCCAGTGAGATTTAAATACGGGTTGCTCGCTAATCACCTCGCTAATCCTTAATTACTACCCGGGCGCGATTGTTATTCGCATCACGGTTTGCGAAACACGCACCTTCCGTTTTTGGAAGGTGAAACCTTCCCATAAATAACAGTAGCCTGAGACAATGGCGTCGCATAAACTCGCTACCTATACATCAGCCCCTTGCCCTTAAATTATCGTTGGAATAATGGGGCAGCCGAAGCCAGATCCCGAAATCGTTTTCCTTCACTACCACTTTGCCGCGTTCTTCGTCAAATTGCGTAGCGAAACGTTAAACACAGACCATTGGGATTAGGTATGCCACATTCTGTTATTTAGTTCTCGAGACCCTCGCAAAGGTGGAGCTTCTGGGTATAATTACAGTAAAGCCTATGGACAATAGTACCTATTTCCCACGTGATCCCGATCTTTTCACGAGAAGGTAACGAATTCGAAACTGTGTTATAACTAGGGCTGGGACTATTTGTCGAATTTTTCGGTATTCGAATATTCGAATACTTCAGTTGCTCAAGTACTTAGCGAATATAATTCGAATAGCCAAGTATTAGAATACTATTCGAATAATAACATTCGAATACTCAAATATTCGAAGTTTATTCGTAGCATTCGAATACTTGTTAAATATTCTAATATTAAATTGTTCGAATAGTCCCAGCCCTAGTTATAACAGCTAACTCATTTGGTTTAATTACCAAAAAATTCGACTCAATTGCTAAGTATATTCTCCACTGAAAATCAATTGCCTACATTTTCTTAGACCTGGCTCTCCCCCGCTTCGTGGTCGCGCTAGTCAATCATACCTTTCTTTATCTTGCTGTAACTTTCAAAGTAGAAGTTGCTGAGATTAATAAAGGCTTCAGAGAGGTATACAAATATATCAGCGATTCCATTTAAGATTCCGGAGTTACACCACCGTTCGTTCCGTTAGTAATGAAATTTTCTTGCCGATAGAAATGATCACTTCGCGAAATTAAGTTCCATAATAGAACGGCCCCTGGAAACTTCGCGACGGAGTTAATGAAACGCCCTTGCAGAAAGTCAAACACGAGGCCCGCGCTGGTGTTTGTAATAATTAATTACGTGATAATTAAAGCTGAATTCGTGTCGCGTTGCGAGATTACCGCGCGCTTATTGGCGTCAATAATTGCGACCGCTATTTCCTATGCGTGGCAAGCGCAGCTGCGATGGCTCTCATTATACGTAAAATAAATTGCTTTCAGAATGTCCGCCATCGCGGTCGGACGACGATTTCTCCCTATAGCTAAGTACACGGCGGCTCGGGAATCTTAATCAGGCCTTAATTACTTATATATTTCCATAGCCCTATAGCGTGGCCCTTCTAAAAAAAAGTCTCCCAAGCATTATGCATATCCTTGGCAAGATCCCCTACGGCCGCGAAAACGGAAAAGCCAAAGGCGTAAAGAGCTTGTACTTTGAAATGAGATCCCTTTCTTTCTTCAGAACTCAACTAAATGAAACCTCATCCTTGATGCACCGCCGGTTCTGCAGCCTTTTTATTGTCCCGCGAGAGACGGGAGAGAAAGAACGAGTGGAATAAGTCTTTGGAAATATTTGTTGAGAAGGGAAAAGGACACTGTGCCGTTTATGGTTCGTTTGGACATCGGTGGATGTTGCGAAATATTTTATTCTCCTCAGTTCGTTCTTTAGACCCTGTCCGGGGTGTCGTCGGTTCATAATTTAGATTTGGTTTTAATTAGTCTGCGATAATGGTGGATAGAGAGGAGGAAACATATGGGGTGGACGTTTCTGCGATTGTTGCTATTATTTGTAGCAGGTAGTTTTTCTCTTTCCTTGTGTTAATTAGGTTTCTTTACGTATTAGAAGTTAGTTTTTTATTAAGGGGTCATTCTACTTTGAGCGGCCGAAAAATGAAGCTATTTTTAAAGATTTTTTTCTCAATAAATACAACATGTAATGAAATTGTATTCATGTATTTCATGTATTGTCAATTGTATTCAATTCAATTTCAAACAACATATGTAGAAAATAAAACGCCGTTTCATTTTTCTGTTTCAGATTACCTGGTATATAAATATCATGCACACCAACGGCCGACAAATTTTGCGCGCCGTGATGGTCGTTCATGCATAACTACTAAATTTATGGTTAAAAATTAGTAAAAAAAAAAACTGTAGCTTCCTCAAAGATGCATCCAAACATGGTCCAAATTTCAGATGAATCGGAACGCTGGATTCTTAGAAAAAAAATCCCCAAATTTGCTATGTTTTCAGTCCAAAGAATAGGATTCCCCCTTAAGGGGACATTCTACTGTGGCATGCGATTTAGTTAACTTCTTTCAGGAATTTCTTTTATGGACATGTCGAATTCTGTACTGGATTATATAGATGATTGCGACATCTTAGTGTTTAAAGTCAGTCAGCCATCGGTAGTCAATATTTTAAAGTGTTTTCGCAGTCGTGTTCCAGACCAACGTTGATTCGAGAAGCACTCGCCCAAGTCACGATCTCCCCTTGCATGTTCTGGGCCATGTTGCACACATCTTGATAACACGATGTTTATAATGCACGAGAAGCAATCTGCAATAACCTGGAACCTCAATAACGCAGCGAGCCCTCAATACTGATCCACTAAAAACTGCGCATTAATTCTGACGATCATCATTGAGTCGGTCGGAAGAAGCAGCCTTGCGAGGCGGCACGACTCGATCTCTCAATCCATCAGATGGAAGTGTTACGATCGACCGGTATCGCTACGTATACGGTAGGATTCCTGGCCGTATTTAATTTTCAATGGAAATGGAGAATCCGCGGGCCGAAGGGAACTGGTCGGTGGGTTAATATTGCAAGATTCAGAAGCGCTCGTTGAATCTTTAAAGTTTCGAGTCCGTGGCAGACGACGGCCAGTAATCGGACGTTGAAAAAGGGAAGCCGAGCAGCCCAAAGCGATGGGGAACCTCGGAATGGTCTTGAACTTTTATACGATGCTCGTAAAAAGTTTTATAATAAAATGTACGCAAGTAGCGAGATATCCAGAGTAAGTATCTGAGGTCGTCTGCTCGCGTACGAAAGCCCTTGTGCCGTGTCTTGATCATATCGTAGTTCAACGTGATATTTCCACTCTGACCGATTGTATTATTCCTCCTCGATTCGAACATCTACCATACCTACTTTTGGAAACATTCGATGGCTGAAAGCTTTGGTTAATTTGTCCTTCGGAGTTAAAGGGGAAAGTAAGGTCAATTTTAAAAATAGTGTTTGAATTTTTATTGTAATTTATTAGTGAATTAGAATGCCTTCTTTGAAGAGTCAAATGAAACAAAAATTGGATGGGATAGAAAAAAAATTGTTTTTTGTTCTTCAGATTTCTTGGAATCGAAGGAACGAATTGGATTCAGATTTTGTCAATATTCTCAGTTTTCTTAATGTAAGACAAGAAGCAATGAGAACGCATCTTAAGGAGGGTTGTATTTTGGTTCATGTAATTTATAAAAAAATGTTATATTAATAGTTCTTATGAAACCATTAATTACTTATGTTATGATATTAAATTGAAGAATATGATATTATATTGTTAAATAAAACTAGTACCAAATACTTTCGTACTTTTTTTTACTTTATGGAACCTTTTTTAATAAATGTTCTTTTTTTTAATAAAATATCTCTTCTATGCGAACACTTTCTAAAGAAGTTCCTAAGGGTAACATTTCTTTCAATAAAAATTCTACAGTAACAGATATTTTCTTAAACGAAACATATAAGTTTTAACAGAATTTTTTTAATCCCTGTTTTCTTTAAAAAGAATTCATAAATATCAGTTACTTTTGGGGCTGTTACGCGAGAATCCCGCCTTAATACACTGCTCTATATAATTGAAACATAACAGAATACCTAAATATTTTTTGCAACCAACACAGTTTACAGTCTGAGGCCCCAAACAATGTTAGCACGAGGATAAGATTTTCCGAAAAGTTAGCAGAAATATTTTATTATGGCTACAGAATTCCTAATCAGACGACAACATCTCCAGGTCTTATAAGATACTTCCCTTTCAAACTGGAAGTTTTAGTTAGGAGCACATCAAACACGCAATGCTAAATATAATACAGTAGGCTTTAGTACTGTAGAGCTATCCACAGAAATGATGCATTAATTATACCTTGCGTGTTTTGTAGTTTCTTCACGTTAAATACCATGTTTTAATTATGAAAACTAAACAGAAATTTCACTCCGGAAAGGGTACCCTTGAATGAGTTAGACGGCCATTCTTACGTGGATATTGTGCGCGCTAATTGTACAGATTTATTTTCACGCGGTAGATATACCGGTTGCAGGCAGTAATTTCGTCTGTATCACGCTATTGTTCTTCTATCTCTGGAGGAAGTTTACTGCTTCTACGTAAGTACAAGCTGCATTAATTGTTGGTAATACCACTTTCCTCCGCATAACATACAGACTTACTTCTAGATGTACTGTCAAGGATTCGTCGTCGTTCATCTGTTAACAATTGAAATCAACATCACATCATCGTATATATATAAAAACAATTATAGAATTTTTAATTAATATTCATTCTGTGGTTTCACAGTGGCTACAGCACTCTAAGTATTTAAATATTTATTATTTATATTAAATATCTCTCCATTAGTGCAGCAGGATTTATAATTAGCAAATAGAATTAACGGTAACACTAGACTATTAATGAATTAGATAAAAGTAACACTGATTTAATATGGAGAATTCCCTCGGGCTGTGCAATGTAAAGTGAGGAATGTATAATTCTTTTTTCTTATCAAATCATGGTAGGTACATATATTTATTATCATTACCTCGTCTGCCGCTTTTTAATCAGTACTGCACTTCCCTATTTGGCAATTCTTAATCTGCATTCTCAGTTACAAATAACATAAATAATTTAATTACAAAAGTACCGAAAATGAGATATTTCTTCTATCGTGCAGAAACATTAGCAACATAAAACTCTGAAGGAATTTAAGTCTGAAATTGACAGAAAGTACGATAGAATTGGAGTACAATTACTAAACACTATTGTAAACAATAATATATGCCTAGAAATTTCATTTGCGCATGTAACTATCAATTTCTAATTTAATTCCACCTATTTCCCTTTAAACTGTTTAACCAAAATTCAACGTGGTAGCAAAGAATTAGAATTCGACCCAGATAAACATTTCTTTAGCGACAGAGGGCACGGAATACGTAAATGCTTGAGCAAAGGTTATCTCGCATAATACGAATGCATAGATGCAAATAAGAAATTCAAGGATTTACTGGCTCTCTGCGTCGGAGCATTCGACCCACAAAAATCCGCGAAGCCGTAGCTGGTCCGCATCCTCGATCCAAACGCGACCAATGAGATCTATTTCAAAGGTGCATAGGGATGGCTTTGCCACTGAGCCGAGAATAAATCAACTACGTGCAAAAACGGACATGTATTACGGTTGCATCGCACGGATTACTCCATTGCAAAGGGAACAGGAACTCATTTCGTGAATATCAGGGAGGAAACTTCTTTGATAACCCCGCGAGACCGTCTTTTTCTTACACTTCATCCTCCTCTTCTATTCTTTTCTCGCGTTATATCATCACCTTTCCACGCAGGATATATGTAAGAAGTCAAAGAGCACGTACACGTATAGTGTGTCTGGTTTATATACGTAACAGTCCTCAGGATTCGTCATATATTCGCAGTAAACTAATAAATTGCACGGGAGTGTATCTACTGTGAGCTAACAACAAGTTGCAGTAAAATAAGTGTTGAAAGTTCTTTTATTATTTTCATTATCTTTTATTAAAAGATTAATCGTGAGTTTCTTAAATGTAATTTGATGCTTCTTATCGCATATGCAAACTAGGGCTGGAACTTCGAATATTTGAATTATTCGAATACTGATGCATTCGAATACTTTGAACATTGTAGAATATATGAAAGTTTGAACAGTGTAGAATATATGCCCATCGTTGAAAGTTGACATTTAAAGTGTCAAAAAGTTGTTTGCTTCAAAATTGCAGGGTCAATTTGACCCAGTGTGACAACCGAGGGTTAAAACAAATTAAAAAAAATTATTTTTAAATTTTTTGTACAATATAAGAGTCGCTTAATAAATTCCAAAGATATTTACTTCATTATATGTTGCATTTATAGAGAATAAAATCTTTAAAAATGGCTCCATTTTCTGTCCGATCAAAGTAGAACGACCCCTCAAGCTATTATAAATTATAAATATCGTGTTCAATGTGTTACTTAATCTTATTAACAAACACATGATTCGCCAACTACCATCCTCTGCTAAAGGAACCGCGTAAGTGCTTCTTTCACACCAAGTAACTTCCCTGTATCTTCCCCAGGCTAAGAAACAATTGACAGCAAAGCAAACACAGTGTACAAGGAAGCTGTGTTGCAATAGGGTTTCCAATTCCTTGTTGTCTTCCTCCGTATCAATCTGCCACGTACCCATCGTTCTTCGCCAAGATGCAGCTGAAACCCGAGCCCGGGCGAACTTAACTTCGGAAGTATGTGCGGCGTGTTTGTGTATACGGTTATGATTTACTCGCTTCTCCGAGTATATACCTTTCACGACTGGCTGCCGCGAAAACGCGGAGGAGTGGAGACGGCGAGAAGAAGGCGGCAGGTGAAATTTGTCGGTTTTCAGTCGCCAGTGTGGGGCCGAGATGAATCCGTCGATATATCGACGCTGGTATCCTGAATCGGTCTCTGGAAGCTTCCTCGAGAACACGTTTGCCTTGCGGCACCGTAATCCTCAGGGAAGTTCATGCTGGTCACATAGAGTTGATACGGTTCCAGTTTCAAACTGGTGAGATTTCGAAAATCGTGCTCTCCCGATGCTGTGTGATTTAATCGAGCCACCGAAGCTTTATCGCCCAGTTAATTCTAACCGGCATGCACACAGTAATCTGGAAAAGTTTTCAGCTGCTTTGACACGCCCCGAAGTTGTACCGAATTAATGTTTCCCCGAAGGAAGTGTTGCTGGTATGTTTAATATTTTTGCTGAGAGTAATCGAAACACTTGCCGAAATTTTCGTAAGTAAGTGTCGGGGATAAAAATATAATTGTTTTCGTTTTTATTCAACGTTTGAGGATGTTCTAATGTTTCCGAAATTGTTGCAAAAATATTTGGTTGGGTAACGAGGCAAACGTAGTAAATTCGAGGTAATTTATCAACTTACAGTCGCATCGGAAAGTAAGTTGACACTCTTTAAAATCGCATAATTTTTTTAAAATTGTTCCAAACGACTTGAGTTTGTTTTAAACTGTACATCTTGTGATGAACATCGTGTGATTTTAACTCAGAAACACTTAAACAAAAGAGCAGTGCTTAAAGGGAATCCTAGTTTTTGGGATAAAACATATCACAATTTGGGATTTTTTTTAAGAAACAAGCGATTTGATTCATCTGCAATTTTGACCATGCTTTTCTGTATCTTTGTAGAAGTTACAATTTTTTTATCAATTCTTAATCATAAATAGTTCATCATGCATAACTTCAATATTTACGATTAAAAATTAATAAAAAAAAAACTGTAACTTCCTCATAGATGCATAAAAACATGATCCAAATTTCAGACAAATCGAATCACTAGTTTCTTAAAAAAATCCCAAATTGTGCTGTGTTTTTAGCCCAAAAATCTACTTTGAAGTGTGACATCCATTACCGCACAACTATGCAAAAATAACGTTTATTTCTTAAAGAACGAGCTATTTACAGACGGCCACGTAGCAGAAATCAGATCGAAATAATCTCAGTTATTTTTAGAATAATGAATTCATTTGTATGCAAAGATTCCCATTTCCTTCAGTTCCCAACACTCTCGCCAGCATATTGTATTCCAAAGGGACTCTGAATCACGCGAAATATCAATCTCCCCCCACTGTTTCCTGATATTAGAACGTTCACTCTAAACGAGGCATAATGATATTCATAATGCCCACCAATCTCCGTTATCACTTTAATTCGATTAAAGTGCCTCATCCAATTTATTCCCTCCCATTGACTGGCTGATCGCGCGTACAGCCTCTCCCAGCTGTAATGTTATTTGCTATTTTCATATTAGCCGATGACAATGACGAATCGCGTCGTCGGCTCTTGCGACGTATTAAAAGGAGATAAATTCACCCCTTTAATCATTTCCCCGGCTTTTGTTCGTGGAAATGCTGCCTGGCAGCCGGACCTCCCGCATGCAAACGAATCATTACCGTAATGCGAATACGTCTTTAGTAGCGGCGATTGGCACGTACAGCATCGGGGATTCAAGCGAGTTTACGGTTTGAAGCCCAGGGAAGTCTGGTTCAACAACCACGAAGGTGGGAAGAATCGTAGAAAACATGAGAATATGAGTTCATTGTTGACTACGGAGACGGCAGACGTGTAAGGGGATTGCACCTTATCCCCTCTGCGCTGTCAGTATAATGTACAGCTATTGTTGCAGCAACTCGCTTCCTCATAACATCGGGTGTAGGTACATCAACGAGGATGCGTGTATCTATTTTTATTGCATTCCTCTTAAGCACTCCGTGGCAAATAAAAATGGCCAGCCAGTGATGCTCCAAAAGTAATTTGCGGTATACCGAATAATTATTTCGGTTGACGAATTTTATCAAATTTTCCCCGCTGTGAAAGAAGAATTTTTATACTGTTGTGAGTCTTGGATTTTTTTAAATGAATCCTGAAGAAATAAAAAGTTGTTTTTCTTCGTTATTATGAAGGTTTCTAGAATTGATGCTCCAAAAGTAATTATTTCGGTTGGCGGATACGAATTTTATCAAATTTTCTCTGCTGTGAAAGAAGAATTTTTATACTGTTGTGAGTCTTGGATTTTTTTTAAATGAATCCTGAAGGAATAAAAAGTTGTTCTTCTTCGTTATTATGAAGGTTTATGGAACGTTAACGAAGATAAAGCGTGGCAATATGTCCAGAATAGTTATGGAATTATTACACATACGTGTAAGCACATTAGTCAGCTGCGGAGTAATGTATCTGTATTTCAATTTGTGAAATTCGATGATCAATCTCTTGTCTGGTTACGTACAGACACTTTTCCCTTTCTTTGCTTCCGAATGAGTGATCAAGATTATTCTGTCAAAGGTACTGCTATTCTTGAAATGGAGGTGGTTGTTTGTTTGGGCATTTTGATTATGAGTTAAATTCTTGATGATGGATTTTATGTTCTTCTTAATTTGATAGCTACTTATTTTCCTGGTTTATGATTAACTCCATTCTTGTATCTAATTTTAGGTTGTTTTTATTTCCACTTTCTTTTTTCTACTCGTTGCCTCTGTTTATTTTGTTTCGGTATTTTTATTTTAAGCTTAATAATAACCGAGCTGGAGCTTGCCTTTAGACCACCATTTATGTGATTAAAATTTCAGAGGGTGCAGGGAAGAAGTTATTGATTACATGACGAATTCAATTTCGTCCAGGTGTTGAAATTCACAAGATGTAATTTATCTACAATATTTCAAGTGTCTGGTATAAAATTGGGGTATCGACTCCCATTGATTCTACTACATAAATTTTATTTTATATGACACTGTCTCATGCATAACAAATAAGTGAGAAATAAACATACCTGACAATTAATAAACCAAGTGGCTTTCCTTATTTTAATAATAATAGACGTGGAAATTTCTTATTTTGTTAAAAAAATATTAAATAAATATAAAACAATTATTATCTTAGTACTTATTTTTTTCTGATGCCTAATTAGGGTATAAGCTTCACGTCACGAAGACTGCGGATAAATCCACCGAATCTTGTTTCTTTACTGATGGACTAAAGTATTAAAACTTAATTTCTCGATAAACCTGTTTTGTGACATTCTCTGTTTTTCCTCTCACCCTTCGTGTCAGGAATTATTTCATATTACACTTTTACTCTACGAACGACTAATCCCATCATTATCATAAAAGACACGAGTAATTCGGTAAGCCGAAATATTTTCCCTAACTGATCCCGCCTCGAACACGTCGCGAAATGGCGATCTTTACGATCCAACGGATCGTTCTGTCGCCGTAAAGCTGATTACCGATGGCGAACATGAAAATGGAGGCTTCATCCGTATCATCTGTCGCCTGTGCTTCGCTCAGGGACGAATGTTTCCTTCCGGAAAGACGGCGGGCGTAAACGTGTCTCCTGTCGACATCGGACTCGGCACAATAAACACACGTCAATCGCGAGATAAGCTGGCGGAATTTGATGTTTCCTTCGTAATCTGGGACGCGTGTAATGTACGCAGAACCCGTTGCAAACTACGGTCGACGCCTGTTGTACGAGCTGTACATACGTGTTGCTGCAAGTTTTTGCTAATACACAGGTAACCTGATATTTACATGTCGATCCTGTGGATCCGTGTATAATCTACGATGACTACGGAATACATACACGAAATGATTAAAACGAAATTGAATTTCGTTAAAAATGAACGGTGCAGATTCTCGAATTAATTTCGAATTAAAGTGACACACACTTTAAAACAGAATAACTTTTTTTAAAAATGGTCCAAACGACTTGAGTTTTTTTGAGAAGCTAGAAGGATTTGTTTACTACGTGATGTGTTTCGTCATTTTTTGATTAATCGGAATAGCGAAAAAAATAGTGAAGATAGTCGCGTTTTCAACTTTTTTTTATCTGAGCCTGTAATTAAAATTTAAAAATCACGTTTGTAGACTTGTAATGACAAATTTGCATTTCAGTTATGGATTCACCACTTTCTAATCGATTTACAATTACCTTACACTTTGACTGTACTGTTAATATGCTAGCTTGCAGTACGTGACATTGTTTACATAATCGAGCTTCCGCTGCACTTTCATTTACATACAAACAAGTTCCGTAACACACAGACGAGTGTTGACAAATTAGCGACACGCGTGTCAGTTTTGCAACTCCATCTACCAGTCAGCTACTAGTTTACAGTAAATCATTAAACTTTACAGTGAACCGTTACTTTATTAAATTCCCCTATATTCACATCGACCTTACGTATTTTTGCACTTTTTCATGTGCAACAGATAATGCAGATATCACTTATCGTGATATCTCTGCACTGGATCAAAATGCGTAATGTTCCCAAGCTTTGCCTAAGCACAAGCTTTTGTCATCAAGATAAAACAAGAAATTATTTAAAAAGAAAATTATATCAGAAAATTAAATACATTGAAACTTGTTTCGTGACATTTCCTGTTTTTTCTTTATCCGTCATTTACACAATTTCCCTGCTCGTCACAACATCCATGCTGCCCAATACAATTTCTCCAATTTCGATATGCAAGGAATTTTTTATTTCCCACCGTTGGTGCACCTCAGTGCCAATGTGTTCTCTGGAATAAAGGTCTGCTTCATGTTTTTCCTAACCCGGAATCGTCGAACGCGAACCAGCAGAAAAGTTACGATGGCTGTACGCGCTGGCGCGACGATGGATGTAAGTTCTTTCGATGATCACCGAGGCCTAATGATTTTGTTCCACGTTCCATCGGCAGTTGTCCACGTTTTTCTACGGTGCTTGATATCTTGTGTACCGATACGCGGCCAAGCTCCGCATTCGCGTACGCCTCTTCCTGTTGTTACGTTTCTTTGCGCCTTTTATTTATCGCTCCGCGTAGCTCACGCGCTTACGGTTCTGCCCGAGACTTTTCCGGGCCCGGTGTAAT
Source organism: Andrena haemorrhoa (assembly GCA_910592295.1). Taxonomy (NCBI): domain Eukaryota; kingdom Metazoa; phylum Arthropoda; class Insecta; order Hymenoptera; family Andrenidae; genus Andrena; species Andrena haemorrhoa. The sequence goes on from OU342946.1 coordinate 2,866,488, forward strand.
GAGTCGGCAAGTTATCATCGCCCCCGCGCTCATTCGGATTCCGGTACCCACGCTTCTTGACGTGGCCGTGTCTACATCGAAAGCGCGCCCATTGTTCAGCAACTGCGAAACGCGACCTTAGATTAGAGAGTTTCACGCAAACATATTTAACCTTCAGCTTTATCCATTAGATCTGCGTTTCCTTCCTTCTTCGGAATACAGTTCGGAATAGGAAATGATTTGCAAGAGGACTACGCGGAGTGCTTTTCGCTGATTTTAACGAAGCCTCGTGGGCAGATAGAGATTCAGAAAATATTTCGTATTATCACTTATTAGTTTGAGAAATATTTAACAGTAATGATCGCGTGACGAAGGTTTGCGGAGATAAATGTATGAGTTTTATTTAAGTCAATTTAATTGCCCACCTATATATTAGGCTGGGACTATTTGTCGAATTTTTCGGTATTCGAATATTCGAATACTTCAGTTGCTCAATTATTTGGCGAATATAATTCGAATATCCAAGTATTCGAATACTGATGTATTCAAATAATATGATGTGAATTATAAATCGAGTTCTTTAGGTTCATTTGTCAGGGTGAAATCTTGTAAGCTAATTTTGACCCACTTCACACTATACTATTCAAATACATCTGTATTCGAATACTTGTAAAATATTCGAATATTAAATTATTCGAATAGTCCCAGCCCTATTTCAAACCACATTTCCCATGAAAACTATTTTTCCTTCAACTTCTTTCCTCTAAAATCATAAAATGGGGGCATGTGCCTTTTTTATAATTCCTTTAGCCACTGACATACTTTGATAGTATTATTCAATTTTATTCAAAACTGGGATCAGTATATTAGAATGCAGTTTTATCATATGATAATGTTAGTGAATTAACGTAATCTCAAATGCAACGCAGATTACACGCATACGTGTAGTTAGCGAATAAAGCGGATCCCCGAATTCGAAAACGATAGGAGCAAAAGTCGAGGCAGTTTAGTGGAGAGAAAATTCTCCGACAACAATAATTACGTGGAATTAGAATTTTTGTTGAGATTAAGTAAAATACCTAGCGCGTAGGAAATGGATTCCAGGATGAGGGCCAGCACACGGCACAAACTAGGCAGTGCAATGCAAACACGATACGACGCGAATTCTGCAAAAGCAATTGTAACTTGCCGGGGGAGAATTTAAATTGCTTTTGAACAGTCTGAATTACAATGTAGCTTCAAATTGTCTTCTAGCAATTCACATTCGGTTTGCAGGATGGAATTCATTTCTAGTCCACACGATATTAAAGGAATTTAACGAAGCCGTTACTGATAATACAACCCAATCCTTGGGTGTTGTTTCAGAACATTTTTGTTTAATTTTAATTTACTAGTAAGAGGACAACAATTTCTGACGACTAAACGATATTTCTTCATTTGGTACTTGAGAGATGTTATATACTTAATTCAGTAGGTATATTTTTTAAATCTATTGGACTATATAAATAATGAAATTTGGAAGGATGTGAAATTTGAGAATTCCGGGAAAAATGCAGTCAGTATTAACGTGGACGATTATGCGAAACGCGCGGTATTTCATTTGCGAATGAAATATCGACGAGCAAAGCGCGTCGAAATTGTAGGATTCTAATTTGCCCCAATGGCAACGATCCGCGCCACGATTTCATCGAGTTTTCTTGTAAAACCAGCGGCTCGTAACTGATACGTTGAAAATGAATTTTGGGATAGGCGTTCGAAGGCACGCTGCCCCGAAAAAGATTATCGCGCATCTTTTTGTGAGCGGAGGTCCAATAGCAGATTTAATTAAATTCCATATCAGTGGATTTCGATTTCGATTACCGTGCTCGCGGATGTGCTCAAACGTGGGTCTGTTGGAACAGTTTCCAGTTCAATTGTCAATGTAAGATGACAACAATGAAAACATCGCTTCAGGGCGTAATAATTTCACTGGATACTACTCTCTTGATACCAACGTACGCGGTACATGGAAAAATTAATGTTTGCTCCCAAAGAGAAACCGCTGTAACGATATTCTAACAGATGACGCGCCCGTGCAATCAGAAAAGAATTTGATAGATTTACCGATTCATTTACAGTTGAACAGCTATTTTACTCTTCAAACTGTGGGTGCTAGAAAATTTCTTATACTATTTTTATTTATTCAAAATGATGGTCAAGGGAAGGTTGAAATTGATATTAAACAGATACACATAATTTTCATAGTGAGCTACCCATTTTTGCAATAAATAAATTTTACAATAATATTTTCTGCATTCCAGTGATGCGATAAATATTTCCAGTCCTGTGTGTGCCCATTATCCAAGATTGAATACGATTTCACACTCCTAGAGAGAATTTATACCTCCCTCTGAAACAGGGGTTGGTTCGAAAGAATTGTGAGTTAATTCAAACAGCAAATATAATAAAGGAGACCTTAATTTTTAGGAAGTACATCTTCAAAAATCTCTATCTATTTTCGTGACTGTTAACCTTGGTGCCCTTCTTTCTGAAAGTTTTCTTGGTTAAACCCTTCACTACAGTGAACGACAAACTTCTTTTAGGATGCACTTCTAATTACTAAGTACATCCATCTTCAATATTATGGGGTGCATCATAATTACACATGCTGACTTCTTCAAGCACTACTTTTCCAGCACGTCTTGGGAAATCTGATTTCTTCAACTAAGTTGTATTGCACAGGAAAGAGAAAGGATTACGATGACAGGCAAGAATTTTCACCCTCGATTTCTGTGAAGAAGCATTAAGGTAGGCTCTCACTACGCTTCGCCTCACCTCGGCGCAACTTCTTTTCGCACGCACATCTATATAGGCTCGCATCGCCTCGGTTTTTCCGTACCTGAAGTTACCTGAGCTTGCCTTGGTTCATGTGGTTGGGCAGTTGCTCAGAGAACCTCTTCCTGTGCGGTGGCATTGCATCTAGGGCTGGGACTATTTGTCGAATTTTTCGGTATTCGAATATTCGAATACATCAGTATTCGGTATTCGAATATTCGAATACATCAGTATTCGGTATTCGAATAGTATTCGAATACATCAGTATTCGGTATTCGAATAGTATTCGAATACATCAGTTTTCGGTATTCGAATACATCAGTATTGGGTATTCGAATACTCAAATATTCGAAGTTTATTCGTAGCATTCGAATACTTGTAAAATATTCGAATATTAAATTATTTGAATAGTCCCAGCCCTAATTGCATCCTCTCACACTACACCTCGGCTCGGCTCGCCTCGCCTCTCTTCCTCAAAACATCCTTGAGGAAGAATCCGCGACTCGGAATCAAAGTACATAAGAAAAGCATAGGAAGAATAAAATGAGCCGAGGCGAGGCGTAGTCAGAGCGTACCTACCTTTAATTTCTTGGGCGAAAACTGTCAGGCGAACGCTTCTACTTCAGTTATAGAGTCACTTCCTTTCATAAATGTTTCACATTTTAATACGTAGGTACAGTTTTGAATTTCCAGATCATTTGGTGGATTCCTTTTCTACATAACATATTCATGAAGACTGAGTTCTTTCACATCCGTTAATATTCTTCCTTGACTCTGGGTGACTTTCATCTTCAATTCTCTGTTTCCTGTGAAAGTCTGGACTTGCTCCAGCATTCCTGTCTTGTTCTCGTTAGGGAAATGGAGGTTTGATACAACATCTGATCTTCATATTGCGCTGAACAATTCAGATGAGCCATTTTACATATGACTTTATGTGTTACAGTATAAGGAACACCACCTTGTACTTTACCTTTTGGAGATTTTCAATAATGTTAGGGATAACTTTAACCCTCAGTGGGCACACCTTCTAATAATCACAAATTGGTCGCGTAGGGTTTACTCGAACCCAATGTCATTTTTGAGTTACCATTTTCGTATTTTTGAATCATTTAACTTTTAACTCTTTCAAATTTTTTAACTCCAATAGTCTTTTTCTAGAAATGTAAATTTTGATATGATAAAATTTGTAATTCGAGCAGAGCGATTTTCCACAATTTTGTTGCACAGTGATATTCTTCGAAGTCATCAAGTGTTCGTCATTGTATATTATTATTTAAGTAGACGTCTCTTTACTTCGTCAGTCGACGTTCATACAATAAAAATAAAGCTTACCTCGGAGAACAATGAACTCCCCAAGTGTACTAAATGTTTTCAGCGCGCGAGGTAAACAGTGTAAAGGGAGAATTCGTATCCCCGTCCTTCGGGGGTTAATTGAAACGCGCGATATTCATTTTCATCGTGGCACCGTGTGTTTGAATCCGCGAGCGATTGCGGGAAGTGGGGAAAAAGGAAAGACCAACAATACATCGTGCTCTCTGACTGAGCAATTTTCTCTACGCGCGACCGACGAATAACGTTTAATTGCCAACGCGCGGAATTGGGACAACGTTGGTTGTCAGCTACGTCTCGTAACGCGATTGCTTTCGTTTCTCATTCCTCTTTATTTTATCCTCCCCCGTCGTGCAGTCGTGTTTTTTAATTAAACGTGGCCCCTCTGACGTTGGTCGAGAGGTAATTTCGTGCGAAAATATAGGAAATGTCATGGCCAGATCGCGTGATACGGTCCTATAAGTGTCTTTAGATCGTCTCGCCTCTCCAAACACTGTTTGATCTCTTCTGCCTCTTTTAATGGGACGAATTACAGTGAAGCAGTAATGTTAATAAGGTGTGTTCTTTGCAGAAATTTAAATTGCTGCATGCGAGTTTATTATCACCTTTCTTAAATAACACCTTGCAGTAATGAGTTCTTTAAGGTGTCCCTTCTTAATAACAAGACGATAAATGTATTATTAATTGATGGGTTTGAAATAATTGTGTCTGTGGACACTTTTGAATATATGACACTTAATAAATTATTCCGTCCTGAATTATTTTACTATTTAAATATGAATGATATTCGATAATTAAATATTGCACGTCATAATAAGGTTAATGTAACATATTTTAAGCCCTCTCTAAATTTGTTACATGTTAAATATGAAAGAAGCATATTCTCTTTGTGCATATAACCTTGCATTTTAGTATTACTAATTATATTAATCATTATATTGGTCTCATACTCATATTGTGCACATGGATAGCTTCAAAATGTATTTCCACTTCAAAAACGAAACTCTCTGCCCAGTTGTATTATTAGCACATTCTCTTGCGATTAATGAGCTACAAACATTCGCGCCCGTTAAATTTCCTGATTTACGATTTATAATTGAAATAACTCCATATATTCAGTAATAACGTTTGTTCTCATCACTGACGATATAATAAATAATTAATTTACTTCTCCATTTTGTCGAATTTATTAACTTTTTGTAAATTAATATACGACGAAATTCCTGTCTCGTTTGTAATTTAGAGTTCATGCATCCTGGTTTTCATATTTTTCGAGAGTACCTATTTAGATTTTCTCGCTGGCTGGCGTAATATTACATTTACAGGACTGATGTGAAATAATAATTAGATTTTTAGAAATGGCAGGAAAAATAGAATAATGATATACCATGCAAAGTCTGTGGTATTATTGATGTCTTCTGTACAAACCACCCCACAGCCAAATTTAACAGAAAAGACCAAGTAGTATTCAACAGACTAATGATTGGGTAATTAAGATTACACACGAATATATTTTCCAAAAAACAACCCCGCCTTATCCGATATAGTAAATAATGTAAATTCGGGTAATGCAAATTTCCGTCACCGTCAACGTGTTAAGTATTCGTAAGTGATACGAGTGCACCTAACTGTTCTATCGTTTTGCACTTTGTTGGCTTCCTTTGTACACGTATTGAAGAGCGTGTTAATTATGCAAAACGTTCGCCTATTCGAGGTGAAGTAACTTCGCGCCAACAATTCGCAAATTGTCGTGACGTTAAGTTCTTCACAAAATATCACGAACAAACGTTTCGACATCTGTGCAATGAGATTCAACAGTACAAAATTTACAAACACGTTAATTCGACATTCTTTAATCTACCATGATGATCTACAGATTTTCTTAATTCCTTTATTATTATACCGAATACTTGCGGTTAGTTTTTATAGGAATTTGCACATTTTGAATGATAAGTAAGTACTGTAAGCATTACCATGGTAATTGTGTGCCATTTAATAGGTTATATTATATTTCTACATTGTGAAGCATTCAACGCAGCTAGGCAATTGTAACATTTTGGAAATTTTGTTTCGACGAATATTTGCAGGGCTTAGAAGCCAATTAGTGTAAAGCCATTAGACATGTGACATTTTTATAAATTTGTAAAATATGTAAAATTCAAAAACTGGGTTTTAAATTTAAAAAACCGGTTTCACATGCTACAAATTAATATGTCAACATTAATTAATTATTTAATTTAAAAACGTTAACATTTTGACCTTAAATCGCCTCGAGCACAAGCATACTGTAGTAAAGATTTACTGTAGAACCAATCTGCAATATATATATATATAAAACTAAAAACTCATGTTAAACAGAAGGCATCTCTACTAACAAATATCAGGTGTAAACCCCAGAAACGTCTCGTGCGAAAATTCATTTAGAATGCAATACTTTTCACGATGACACTTCGCCTGAAAAGTACCACACGATTGTAAAGATTGAAATATCTACCCTGCCATAGCAAGACCCGGCATATTTCTGATTATTCACCGACAGCCAAAGAGGAATATCATTCACGTGCCGCCTATCACGCGTTCCCCTCCGTTTGGCGCGCATTGTTTCCCAGTTGCAACTGGTTACCGGTTGTTGACGTGTGCGGTATAATGAAGTGTAAACAGCTGGAAGGAAAAATGAGCTCTTTTACCGTACAGAAGCACTTTATTACCTGGCGCAACGAACCGGTGCGTATTCTGTGTGTATTCATCGCTCCTGTGCGCATTCAGCAAACAACAGAGAGTTACATGCAACTGCGGTGTGCTTCACTGACGATGATGCTGCAGCCGCTGCTGCGTCTATTAGCTCTCCAGCTTTTAACTTGAGGCACGATCAATTCAGGCGCCCGTGTTTCATCCTTAAACCACGCCGTCGTCTTAACAGAGGGCGCAGCAAAACGAGAGGCATTGAAATATTCACGATGCATCGTTGCTTTTATGATACCACGTTCTTTGACTGGCCGAGATGAAAGTTGGAATTGTTGCTGCTACGTAAATGTGAGTAGAATTAGTGGCGATTACTTTATCAGAGTGAACGACACCATGAATGAGTGAAGACATTGGTACGCCTGATTAATCGTTGGGCTATACTACGTCAAGTCGATCGGGGCTTCCAGACCACGCCAGGGATTTTGATGAAATTTAGATATGACGTAGTCCGCAGGAAATTAAGGGGGGTTTAAGTCATCACTTTACTGGTTTTCAGTTGGTTTGAAGAATATAACACATATTATGCGAGACACATTCAGACGTCAGCGAGAATTTAGTAGTAGATTGATTTTACCACTTCTGGCGCTGGAACACGATTAGTAATTCAATTGATTCAACAATGCTGCTTGTACTGGACAGAATGACAAATGATGTGTACTAATTTACTCCTGATTTAAACATCTGTGTACATAGGTGCTTCTTCCATGATTAACGATAGACGCTATCTTTGACGTCCAAGTTTGGACAAATATTGGATTGCGGTGAGTGATTTTCCAAATTGTCTATATTGAGCAATGACTCCTTCAGTCGAAATTCTACCAAATATAGTACTCCAATACGAAATTCTACCAAGGTGGTGTTTATTTATATGATTAATAAATCACTGATTAACATGTTTCGTCGACCTTTAAATGTTTGGTCTATTTTGCTTTTAGTGCACTCCCTTTTCAGGTTTATGATGAAGCAATAGTCACTTACTGATAAAAATGCAATTGGTCTGCAGAAATACCAAAGTTTTTTCTTATAAATAAATTTTTAAGATCTCGACTTGAAATTAGCTGAAAATCGATGTGAATTAATTAACTTTACTTTCCAAATATTTCTAAGGAATAACGATGCTCCCTATGTTTTTATCACAAATTCGATCTCTGGAAAATTGCTTTTCTCATCAAAAAGATTACGATTAATTCTATCTGGAAATCGAAGAGAATTTATTTATATGAATTTTCTGATTAGCTACAAAATCTCCGTACATTTTCATTCATATTTCTTGATTGGGAGAACTTATTATTCGTTACAATGGAAGTCCACTCGATTCAGTTCGTTTTTTTCCCCCAGTAGAACTTGTCTTCTACGGATTTAAACGACATAAACTTTACAGAGATCGAGGCTTATAGCCTCTCCAATACTCCAGTTCTGACTTGCAATTATTTCTACCAGAATATCATTTGTTTAAACTATAGGAGAAGTTCTCCGAAGACAAGATGTTTCGATGCAAAGTTCTAAAGAGACTGCGGCTGTATAAAATTAAATTGGCGAGTAACCTAATATTCTTTATGAAATGGGAACACAATAGTTTTTAAAAAAAAGTAAGAATATCATATCTCCTATCCACCAACTTCATGTTGCAATTCATTATTCTACTCGATTGTAATGCACAATGGCAAACCAAATCGAGGAGCTACTTTCCATCTAAAAGGACATTTAATAATCAAAGAAAGAAAAATAAATAAAAGGAATGATAATCTTCAATTTCAATATCGGGATAAATTTTGTATCGAGTATTTTTAATAAACCTGTACCGATCCAACTGCAATAAAACCAGTAACAGCTACGACACACCCAGATTACAGTAAGCACTTGTAAGCCACGTTGAAGCAACGTTAGAGGACGAACTTTGTGGCCACAAGTGCCATTTTTCACGGGAAATCGAATTTTAAATATCTCGCCGGAGCGATTCAAAGTTGGGGAATCTCTGGTAATAACGAGGGAAGTTGGGGGCCGAATCTTTGGAGAACATTCCATTTTATCCGCCGGCCATAAATCGCGATTGAACAACCGACTGTATTCAGAGCTGCACTTTCGTTCGCGATTAATTCTTTGGGAAAGCCGCGCCACGCCCCTCCCATTTCCCGAAAGCTCTTCGAACGTAAACGAGCCGAGATTGCCGAAGACACAGGGGCTGGTGCAGGGTGATGACTTTCTAAATGTTTTTACTTTCCGCTGAATTCCGGAACGGTGGAAAATGGGGAGCGTCTGGGGCCAATGTGATTTCGAGCCGGATTGGAAACGCATTCAGATGGTGCCCGGCGAAGTTACACGAATTCGTTTCCCTTCGAATGGCTTCACGGCCAGGGAGGAAAGTTTCGCGGGGGTAGGCGTTGCGAGTTGAAACGATGTATAGCGGCGGCGATGGTTCATTATAAAAAGGGGGAGAGTTTTCTTTCCCGATTTCCCGGCGATATTAAGAGGGAAGAGGCACGAAAGGCGCCGCGGCGTTCTCCCCGCGAAACGACAAGTTTCCATTGAAAGCAAAATACGCTGAACCGTCTGCGTCGAACGCTTTCGAGTCGATTACTGAATATAACAGATGATGCGCCCGATAACGCCGCGATGTTTGCCTTAAATTGAATGCGATGCACGCCGCGATAGGAAACGATTCTCCGTAAAAATCCTCGGGACGCAAAGAAATACAAGGGTACTGAAACTCGGGCAGGGGAATACTAGTTAGTCGGAATTGTTTTTTTGCTTAGGCTGATCCTAGAGAATTTTTGTATATGCTTAGTTTTGTTTATAAGTACCTTGAAGCTGTTGAGATATTGCTTGGAGTACACTGACAAAATTAATTCGTATTTCCAATTAGCCAAGTTATTTTTAACGGAATAAAGTTCATCGTGCTGCATTTAATTTATTTTCAGTTTATATAACCTACTAATATTATACACGTGTTTCTTTACTAATTAAACAAATTAATCATTATCTATTATTGGAAATTGAATATTAAATAACAACGAGGCATTTAAAATAGAAGTGTAAAAATAAAATAAGTTTTATAAATATATGTATATCAAAGTTGTTTAAGAAACAAGACAGTTTCAACGTTCTGGAAACGTTGGCTTGAGAACACGCCTACTAAAGCGATTCCAAATCAATTCAGATGGAACTAACAGGTTCAGTAACGTGCTGACCTGAGAGATTCTGAGGAAGCTTATTTCAAGTGACTTTCATTAAAATGCGAGGTGCATTACTGCAAACATAAAGGAATGCTTAATTAATATTACACACTTCTCATAATTTTCGCGATTGCTGACGTGGATACGATTATGAACAGCTAAATGATTTCGTGAATTCGTGCAGCCTTCGAGTTAATTGCCAGAATACGAATACCATACATACATAATAAAAATCTTTTAGATGCGTTTAAATTCTTCGAAACGTTTTATAAATTTATACGCCTGCTCTGACCATTCACAAAGGTATAATAACAGCAATAAAAATTCATACATTATAATCCGAGGCCTTCGTTGTTTTTCATTTACAATAAATACTCACATGCCATTTTCACTGCACATATTTAAAAATCACAAATTAACAAGAAAATTAAATATTTTTTTATAAGTCTTAACATCCCGATTTGTTTCTTTGAATATACAAACACTATACAAATTTTGGACAATACATTATGTTTAGGGGTAGCTCAAGTGAGTCAAAGATTATAGAAATTATGGAAATTCGACATATAATGGTCACATTTTAATTTATACTTGATTAAAATAAAGTTCAGAATTCATCAATGGTTTGAATTTGAAGAATTTCTCAAAAAGGGTAAGCCCTATCGAAATTTTCTTCAAATAATATTAAAAGAGCATTAAATTTTCTACAATTACTGTACATATAATTTTTTCGTACTCCAAACCATTTTTTATATAATAGCGTTTACAATTTTTGAGAAATTCTTTAAATCCAAACTATTGATGAATTCTACACTTTAAGGCCTGGTCGGCACCCTTTCCTCTTGTCCGCTTGCAATAAACTTTTTCAGGGACTATTTTCTTATCAAATGGCACCGTTCTAAGTGGTGAAAGCAAAGGAATACAAGAAAAATTTCAACACGTGTAAACAAAGACCACCCTACTATACATCCGGACGTAAGACCACATCCCCAGCAAAGCTGAATCGAAATTCATCAAGCATCAGTCATGTAACATTCGAGTTTCTAAACTTCGACTGTCGTATCCCTCACGTCGCTCGGCTATCATCGACTTCGACATCCCAGACCCTGGCAACTTGTCCCCGGCCGCGAGAGTGAAGCACTCGGCGAAAAGATAAAGCAGCTTTAAACTGGCTGATCCTTAACGCGTAGAACTCGGTACGCATACCCGATTAGTTCCATCCGATCACGTTTAACGTTGCAGCTCGCAATCACGCGCCATGCATTACAACCAACGGGATTAGTGAACCGTTTCGAGCCCCGAATCCAGTTTCCGCAGATTATCCCGGCGAAATAGTCGATCCCGCGCCCTCTTACGTCCGCCGGGCCCGGGGATCTCTCGAAACGGAAGCGGCGGATTTACGTGAGCGCGCTGGATCGAATCTGTCCGGCGTAGTTCGCCAACGCTCACTCGAGGAAACGTTATTTAGCAGGTATCGCTCCCCAGAAGCCTAGCACCCACATCCCGCTCCTTGGATTCCCCTCAGTCATCCTCGGGATCAGCCTGGCGACTCTCCGCGAACCGCCTGGCTATCGATCCTCCGCCCGGTCTCCGGGCGAAGTTCGACACTGTAAACTGGTTTAGGGAAAAATAGCTTAAGTTGAGGGGGCTAGGTCGGCCCATAACGCTTCCTCCAAGGACCATTATACCGCGCCGGCTACGAGCTGATTGTGATTTACCGCGACGAGGGTGTACGGCTGTTTGATCCTGTAATTGAGTCGCCACCCCCGCTGTTATCTGGGAAGGAAGAATGTCCGGTATGGGTGCTCGAGGACCGAGAACAACAAGAACCAGGAAGCTCGTTGGCGTTTAACGGCGGCAACTTTTCAGCGGCGATATGGCGCCCATTGCTGGATTGGGATGTAGAAGCCTCTTCTGACGCGATAACCGTAAGACAAACACCGTGGTCGTAGCAGCGTTTTATTGCAGGTTGCTAAGTGGCTCGGTATGGCATAGCCAATTGGACGTCCCACGTAATTTCTGTCTGATCTAATGGTGATCACGCGACGTTCAATGCGGGACATTGTTGGGCCACTGTGGCTCGGAGTTGTAGCGATGGCACTTTTCATGCCTACTCGACAGATTTTCGCTTTATTGGGCAGGGTGGTCTTAAGGGGCCATTCTTAAATTACGTGAAGGTAATTTTGGCAATTTCGGACCTCCTCCAGTATAAGATTTTATATTTCACCCCTCCCTTGTAAGAAAACGTAAGAAATTCGTGGTCTCCTTTCCCCATGAAAGCCTTACGTGATTTAAAGGGTCTCCCTACTTTGATGGGCTGCAAAGCAGCGCGATATTAGGGATCTTTTTAAGAGAAACCCTCGAATTATATTAATTGAAAACTGTATGCCTATATTTGCACATACTTAGGCAACATGTAAAAAAAATTAATTAAAAAACGGTACCTAACTTTAAACGCGGTTTACTCAAAACAATGTTTTTCGAAATGGTTAGCACGATATCTCAAAAACCAATCACCCGATTTACTTCAAACTTGGCATATATCTTCAGTAGATGCCCCATTCTCGTTACTACTAAAGCTAGATCGGTTTTTCAAAAATGAGGCTTTTGCGACTAATAACATTCGAATACTCAAATATTCGAAGTTTATTCGTAGCATTCGAATACTTGTAAAATATTCGAATATTAAATTATTCGAATAATCCCAGCCCTAATATCGAACTGGCAGCACATGTCACGATTCCTTTGACATTGGATGAATACAGTAATGGCAAGAATTTCAATTTGGCAGGTCACTGAAACCGTTGTCTGAAGTAGTTGGCACGATGAGAAGTAATTTATCACTCAACGATATTTCTCGATCCATCCGTGATTCTACTCGTATGTAACTGCGGCCGTAATTATTGGCGGTGAAAAATGACGAGGCGGATCAATAATTACCTCTGAGCAAACAGCTTCTAGAAGCCCCATCCTATTCAGCCATCAAACAATATAGCTGGTTAGATCCAATTTGAATCACGGATTCTCGTAATAATTCTCATTAACGGTAAAACAATTCGGCGTTCAAAGGATCGCAGTGCATTCAACTATTCTCTCTGCAGTACATTGTTAGTGATAGAATTTCGACACTAATTATTTGTCAGCTCCGTTGACTGGTTTAAGGGGATGGGACTACCGATGGTGTAGGTAACGGACAGCGCGAAATGTGAATGGGCGCGTTTTAATTGCAATCAATATTATTGCACTACGAATTTTATTTGTTACAGAATAAATTCGTTACGAAAATATGGTGAAGACTAGAATGTTACTCTTGAATTCAATGTTAACCAACAGCTACGACAATTGATCTTAGAAGTGTTAGCTTTATAAATTTAATAAATATAGTCTTCCCGATTTTACAGTGCAGGAATTTAAAATTTTCTTCAGCTGCGAAAAATTTTCATTTTTTTTGTCATTTATTAGGGAATTTTAATCAAAATATTAACCGAATTTATGGATGAAGAATTCAGGTATGAAATTATTCGAAACTGTTCGTGGAAAATAAAAAAACTAAAAAATTGACCCCCTAAACCGTTATATTTCAGGGGTTGGGGGTGGCATTGAAAAAAGTAACTGCTGCAATCGAATTATAGACAAGAAAACTTCACGAATAAAAAAAGGTTTCGTAAAGAATTGAAGAAACTCACTCCTAAATCATATTTTTTAGGTGTTGGTCGTGTCGGACAAAAAAAAATAAACCCATAGAAAAGGCATAGAGAAAAGCGAACATATCACATTTTGCCATCTGACCGCAGAATTTTCCTGTCGGCTCGAAAGGAACAAGCTCCGCTGTGATTGACATGCCTCCTCGCGGTTAAAAAAAACTGTCGGAATTAAAGAATTCACGACAGTAGGGTAATATAATTTTGGAAACCGAACTTTCTGGTCGGTGGAATAAAATAATTTCGGAAGGGGGACGGTGATAATGAATTTTCCCCTCGAATGAGGATTCCCGTGAAGCCTTCAAGAGTATTACGTAGGAGGATGGGATCACGGAGACGAAACTCCGAATATCGATTTGTAATTTGGCACACTGGTCTCAGTGACAGGTGGATATTTCATCGATATCTGGGAGAAAGATATTAGCCTCGATCATGGCCGATCGCCGTGGACGTCAATTTATACGGATCCCATGTCTTCGTGTGCATATCTAGAATGGATTTACTGAAATTCTGATCCGCAAAGTTCATCGGGGCTCTATTAAAACTAGGCGACAGGCATTTATATTCGTCTACACCAAACTATCGTTACGCTCCCTCCCCTTCTCTCTCACTCTCCTCCTCACCCTGTCTCTCTTTTGGTCTGGCAAATCGATTACTATGCACTCCATTGACTTCGTTCAATGGTCATGTATGAAAAAGGTAAAAAACGAAGGCACCCCGGCAATAAATATTGTAGTCCCCAAATTTATCATCTCGCTCCATTGATTTTTACGAGGTAAGAAATTCCTCGTAGCTATCAGGACTAATTGGTGTCGTTAATTAATTCTAAGGGATTAGACGGCTTCGAGGATAACGTGAACAATCGGGAGACAAATGTTGTCATCAGTGATAACCCAGCTCACTCCTTCATCCTAATTTCGTGTAATGATTTCAGAAACGAATAAACTTCTAATATTTGAATATCTTCTAAACTTCTAATATTCTAATATCCGAATGTTATTATTCGAATACTGATGTATTCGAATACTATTCGAATACTGATATATTCGAATACTGATGTATTCGAATAGTATGGTGTGAAGTGGGTCAAAATTAGCTTACAAGATTTCACCCTGACAAATGAACCTAAAGAACTTGATTTATAATTCACGCCATACTATTCGAATACATCAGTATTCGAATACTTTAATATTCGAATAGTATTTGAATACTTGGATATTCGAATAGTATTTGAATACTTAAATATTCGAATAGTATTTGAATACTTGGATATTCGAATTATATTCGCCAAATAATTGAGCAACTGAAGTATTCGAATATTCGAATACCGAAAAATTCGGCAAATAGTCCCAGCCCTATTGTACCCTTGTTGACATGTATAAATTATTCCCTTATTCCACAGTTTTCCGTAAAAAAAATCGGTTTCTGGGGCAGCGAGCCAGACTACTCAAAACATCGTCGCTTAATTTACATTCTATAAAGCATGAAATCGAATTTTACGACCGCGCTGCATCCACTGCTCCCCTTCGTGCGCGCTATATCCCCCCGGAAATATATATTTTACAAGAGCTGTAAAGATATAGCGCAATAGCAGCCGTAATCTTAGCTAGTGTCGAGACGCCGCGACGCCCGGTCAATATCGAATACACCTTTAAGGATCATTCCATATACGTCCATCCGGCGCGGTGGTCAAGTATATTGCCCACCATGGAATTCGACGTATTGATTTGCAATTTAGTAAATCGATAACTGCGTCCGATGGATAGCCCATTGACACAATACAATGGCGCGTGTGGCACTGATCGGCCTGAAAATGCGCCGCGATTCTGTCTGGCCAGGATGAATGGAGACATCGAATTTTATGGCAAATGCACGAATCGCTTTCACCATTGATTTCACCCTAAAATATGGCGCTGCTCGGAACTCCTAAGCGATCCGCATCGAAATCACTACGTTTCTTCAAAATTCCTTATGCACGGTCAGCCGCAAAAGTCTGCGCACACTCAGCTAAACATCAATTATACTTATTACCTGTTATTATGATAGGTTAAAAATATCTGGCTGAAGATTATTTAAAAATAGGTAACTTCATTACAAAATAAGTACAAATGCAAATAAATTTTGCAAAAATTGAGGCTTCAGTAAGTAAGAATATGTACTTATATTTTGTCGTATTTTTCTTCGACATTTTTATGTAAATTCAGTCCCCATTGAAGAATTGGACGTCCTTGCAGATTGGGAATTAAAAAAAAAATGGATAGGAAGATCTTCTAAAAGATCACACTTTCTCTGCCCAGTCTTTTTCGTGTTTCGGAGGTAAACAAATATTCTTCTACACAATTAAACAGGCTGCCGGTTATTTGCTGCACGATACATTATTTCCTAATGTAATTTTCGAATATCGAGTAGGTATTATCCATGCATTTATGGATTTAATTTCCCACGCTCCCCTGTAATTTCGATATGTTAATTCCATTGTTTGTGTACTTCCCAACGAAGGAACATTATTGTAGATGCATCCATTCATGCTTCCATGCTAGTCGAAATAAAACATCGAAAATGTACGCGTTACTTGCTTCCGTTTCAGCGAATGTGATAATTTATAGATGGTGCATAATCAGCATCCTAGCTATTTACTCTTCAGGAATAAAATTAATGTAGGGCGAGAGGCATGGACGCGAAAATATACTGATAGTCTGAACTCTGACGCGTGTACTTTTATTGTAATAGTTATCGGATTATTACATTATGAGGTACAAACAATAATCGACTCTCGATTATTTTAAATAATTGGAGATCTGGTACACAGTACATAAATCAAAGTAAATTGATGAGTGCTTTATATATTGGAGGATTAGTCAGAGATGGGCAAATTTGTTATTTAAATAAATCTCAAATAACGAATGAAAGTTTAAAAAATTATTCGTTGCTATATTTTTCAACTCCAACTTTATTCGAACGCGTGCCAGAGAATGATTTGAGGTCGAATAAAGTTAAAATAAAATTTGAAAATTTCATTCGACACTGAAATTCAAAAGCTCGACGAATAAAAGAATCAACTATATTCGTCAACTAATCTACAGTTAAAGTAACTTTCATTTGATCCGTTATTTAAATAATTCCTTACTTAATTAATGCCCAACTCTGAGATGAGTCCACCCTTATTATTAAAATTAACCTTCCCCTATTTCTCACATTCTCACATCTTTTGCTTCTACTTCTACTTCAAATGGTTAAGAATATCTTACTATTTAAATTAGCACATACGTGAAGCGTCTTCTTTTGCGTCGTGTCATATTTGGTATCGTAACTCCCCCCAGCATAGAGACATTTCTACGTTACTTGTATGCCATTTTATCGTTTCGTGCTGTTTCCAAAACGAACGGTTCGCCCCCCATCCTCTGTGTTGTACAGTTTCTGCCGTTTGATCTAAAACCAGACGACTATCATCCCCCAGTACGTTTTCACAAAGCACTCTTTGCATCGGTCAAGTCAAAAGCCAGAATACACTCATCCATGCACAGAATTACACGCGCACGTGGCTGATAAACTCTTTCGCGTCTTTCTCTCTACGCCACCGTTCTTTCTGATTTACACATTGGATCGTCCTGCTAAACCTACCCCTTTAAACTGCCTCCCTTCCATGGCCCTCCTCGCCGTTCACATCCACCGCGGTTTCTTTATCGTTGCTGGCAAATAGTTTACTGCAAATTGCAATGGATTCATTTCGACCTGCATATTTCTCCGTCCGTCGAGGGGGCGTAGAGAGTACTTACACACCAAGGGGTGGCGTTGATGTTTGGAAAAAGGATATCAGTCGGGAGTAATGGTAATCACAAAGATTCCGTTCCAAATGTCACTGAAGTTCCGTAGGAATCAGCAAGGGTTTATCGGGGTTATGACACTCCAGGTCCCTGTTACTAACTTTCTCTCTCTCTGTCTCTCTCTCTCTCTCTCCTTCTCGCTCAACTTTTCTTCACCATGTGAATGTGAAGTGGTTCCCTATCCATCTCTGCTTTTCTTTGAAGCAACTATGCCAGGGGATTCCGGCAACTGCATTCGCCGTTTCAACCACTTATCGGTTCTGAAAGGTCAGCTTTCATATTTATTTATGACCTCAGACTTTACACGGTCGTACTTCGGTAATATCACCATTACAGGCTGAATGCCGGTGGGATGGTAGAGTTATCGATTGCTCCTTTCGTTTCAACTGCAATTATAGTAATTATCTGTATTGTATTATATTAATTGCATGCAAAGCCCTGCAGCTATTACTTTACAATTAGTGTTTTAATTTCTTATAATAATTTTAGCTGCTTCTTCCTTTACCACGAAAAATGTGGGTAATGGAAATGGGTGCTAGAAAACCGTGTGTGAATTGAAGATGATGCTGTTATTTTTTGACAATCTTCAAAATATTGTGTTTGTTATTGAAATTGGTCTGGGTAAATTAAAGGTTAATTATGGATTGGAATAAGTTCTTTTATTCGAATCATTGGGTGGATCGCAAGGTTCTGGTCTCTGGTCTTCATCTCATACTGTAGGTGAAAATAATATAAATACGAATAGCGGAAGGGAGAAAATAATAGCAAAGAATGATTCTCTTAAAAATTGTTGGCTTCCGTGTCTTTCTTGTTGATTTATGCGAGATTTTACTACACTTAACGTTCCTTTTAGCTTGAGCCATGTAACACACCCTTTGTAACTGTTCTTGTTTGATTCAACGCCCGCTAATTCCTTAAAACCGAAACTGAAAATCTGAGCACTGAATTGATTTGTGGCCAATAAAGGAATTTCAAGTATAAACAGTGACAGAGTAATCAGTGTTCGAGCGGAGAACGAGAATACAATTGGAATTAGCAAAGTTGATTTCACAATCTTTGCAGGTGAACTTTTTTCGTGAATGAAAGGGAATTAGCTTCTTTCATACATGAGTCATGTTTATGGGGGGGGGTTAGTTTTACAGTAAACTTTTACTACAATATATTTGTGCTTAAGGCGATTTCAAGTCAAAATCTTAACATTTCTATTTAAATCAAAATTAATTTGTACATAATATTAACTCTGGTATATAAAATTGATTTTTTAAATTTAAAAACAATTTAAATTTTCTAAATTGAAAAATAATTTAAATTTTCCAAATTTAAAATCCTGTTTTCCAAGTTTAAAATGCTGTTTTCCAATTTTACAAATTTATCACAAGAAAAACTGTTAATTTTTGCATTATATAGCAAAATGTTACAAAAACCTGCGAATGTTTCCCCAGTTCACGGTATGTAATAATAAAATTCAGCTCGACAAGCATACATTCCTTCGCGAGAATCATTTAATTCCTATCTCTATAGATACCATTATTTTAATTTCACCCGACAAGCTACTTCGTTCGACAGGCTCCAGAGGAAAGATTCCCGTAGCGAGTCAATTGAATTTACGATGTAAAAATAACATCACCGTTCTTCTTAGCGATTCGTTTGCAGCGCTGGACGATTCACTTTGACGCGGCGAATCGCTTGTCTCGGTACCGGCGGTAGCACCGTGAGGCATTTTATCAAAAGTTTAATACAAACGGTAACTTTCTTCGTTATTCTCTTCCTTCCGTCAACATTATTCTCGTATAATGAGGAACGGAGGAGTCTAATTTTACAGCAGACACGATCTTATCGCTTGGACTCCATTCGCCATGAATCGAGGCAAACATCGCGCCGCGTTACACGACATTCGGTGTGCATAATTCGTTACACCACCGAAGTGGACATTTCTGCGACAGAAATGCATGAAAAATGCATAACGAAGTTTCTTTGGCGAGTGCTTCCATTTTCGAGGGAAACCATTTCGAAGCTTCTTGAGTGCCCGTGCAAATAGCACGGGAGCTACAGTGACTCATTAGTTTTTGATCCCTGGTACAGTGTTCTAGAAACCAGTACACATTATTTACCGATGAGCACAAAATAATTTATCTTTGACAGAATGATTGTAGCACGTAGAAAGCAAAAATTAAATTTCTATCATTATCAAGTAATTATAATGAATTTAATCTATGCAAACAATTTTATAAGTAGACTAAATTTTTCTCGATTCTTTAGAACTTGGAAAATTAAATTTCCTAATTTTAGATTCGTAGAGACAATAATTTCTTTCTACCTTATCTTCTACCCCCGCTGAATTTTCACATGAAATTAAGAAACCTTCCGTGTATTTTGCAAAAAAACAATTAGGCGCCTTTATGTGTGCGCACCTTTTAGTAATTATTCAGAGGAAATTATCTATAAGTTACGTTCTTTGCAGTTTAATAAAACCACCCCGCGGTAAAATTTCTCTTCTTAGTTGCAATTAAACGAGCCGGCAATCATTTGCAAACAGTAAATGAGTCAGTTGACGGTGCAGCGTCGAACGATTCGCAAACTGCTGCGACTTACAGGCGCAGGTGCACTTTCTTCGCGGAATAAGCTCGAGAAGATACACAATTTAGGGAGTTATGTAATTAGGTTAATAGGATTTCCCTGAATTACCGATGAAGCTAGACTTTATATAGACGAAAAGCTTTCGAATGCCACTTTCGCGCTCCAGCGGACTGTTAGCTTTAACAGACAAAAGTCCAACTTCATCTAAATTCAGAGGAACTGGATGCAACTATGAAATCCCCTCTAGTGGCTACATTAAAATGTTCTACGCCTATCCAACCTCCCATCCCTGTCCGCGCTAGCCATTCCCTTTGCAATAATACTTCAAAGATAGAGTCTGCTTCACGTGACAGTCGCGGCACGCGAAGAGGGATCCACTAATTTCCGTGCGCCACTAGAATCACAAACGTTTAACGTAAGTATACGTTATATTAAATCGGTGCAAAAGTTCGTTAGCTTCATTAAACCAAAGTCTTTGTTAAAAGTAACAATATAAGACATACTTTTTTAATAAAAGTATCTTCCTTGGCCATCGATTTTGCCATTTTTTTTGGTAAAAGAAAAAAGACCACCTAACAATGTGCGAAAGAATTTTTGCACTGACCTCATATTTCAACCAAAATAACAAGCTTGTAATGAGAATTCAAAAAACCCATTTAAAATCGCTGGTTTCGTGAATTTCGCGATTTTCGACCTTATTCTGCGATCTTTAAGCGTTTATAGCTCAGAGCAACGTTAACCAATCTTGATGAAATTTTAGGCATGTATGTAACTTACTTCGATCTACAAACGGGTGTTTCGAATTTTCATTCCAGGCTCACAAAAAAATTAAAAAAAACGTCCTTTACTATTTCTCTTGCTACTCCGACCAGAAGCATTTTCGCAAAACGACGAAACACGTCACTTAGCAAACTAATCCTTCCAGCTTCTAAAAAGACCCATGTCGTTTGGACCAATTCTAACAAAGTCATGCGATTTTGAAAAGCGTCCAAATACTTTTTTTACTAACTGTATCTACATTGACGTAATAGAAACTACAGCCACTACAATTTCCCCCAAAACCTTTTGAGTTTCATGAACGAGGCATCGAGCAGTTAGGGCAGGAAGTCATTAAATGAGAGGGAAATCAAACTAACGTGAAAAAGTTGAACAAAAGCACGCAGAGGCTTTCGAGGTAACCTAATAATTACGTCTGCATAGCTGAGCTGAAAGTTCGTGTTCCTTTCTAATCTTTTTCTACCCTTCACCCTTCCTCGCTCCGCCGCCGCGCCGACTGGCTCATCCATGACGTCCTCGCACTTTTGCGATGTCTTAATAACACCGCGTCTCTTACTCACGCTCGCGGAGCCAACGACTTTAGGTACGGGAGGCTAGCCTGCATATGGAACTCGGATCTCCGGTCGTAAAATACGCGGCTTAATTGCTTAATTTCTCACAACTAAGCCCTGGCTCGGCGTCGAAGAACAAAGGCGAGCGCGGGCGCCCGTTACTTTTGCCTCCTTTACCTTAACGCGCTATCAACGTTACTCGCCGCATGACACTTTAATTATGCCGCCGCGTAAATCCAACAAAAGTTCCCCGCGACGTTGAAAACCCGATCTGATCGGCGATTAACGCTCGCCACCCCCTCGGACACCCCGCCAACCCCCCTTTATACCCCACGTCTACGTTTCATCCCGTGGAAGGGGCAGTTTCTGTGTACGCGATTGGAAAATTGCGCCGAGCTCGCCGGCGTTTATTTTCCGGCGCAGAGAAAAACGCTTAATGATCATGATTGCTCGCACGCATCGATGTGTGGGCTATTAGCTTTTACGAGGCTGTTCCGCGTCTCGGTTTAGACTGGCTCGTCGACAGATTTCTGTTATTTCGAGAGGAAGGATTCAACGGATGTTATAACTTCCAGCAATTGATATTATTAAGCTTCCTGGGACTAAGAAGGAGCCGGGGCGGGATGAATGATAGGTGGTAAGTATAAGGTGAGGAAAATGGGAGATGATAAGGTGTGGGGCGAGTTTATAATTGCTGTGTTTGAGAATTCTTTATCCTGTCATCGTGTGTGATCGAGGTTTATTATAGGGCAAGGAGGGAAATGGTTGTTGGATCTCATTAAAGGAAGTAACGTTCTAATGAATTTAATATTTTTGTTTCGGGTACTTTTGTTAGGAGTTGACAGTTGTTGGATACGTGTGCTGCAGAAGGGTTGATGTTTTGTTGATGGTATAAGATGTCGAAGAGATATCACGAATAATTGGCAGTCTGAGAATAAATTTATTATGATGGATTAGGTATGCTTCTCTGACTCTGGATAATCTACTAATTACACTTGCAGCTATTTTTCAGTTTTTCCTCAGATCTGGTGTCGTCTGAATATAGTTGTGACACCCTATCGAGGTAGATATATACAATTTCTTAACAATTGCGGATCGATGACTGTCGTTTTAAATTTAAATAGAGATTAATTACCATTTTTACATTTCATTTTCTGCAAAGTAGTGTTCGTCTTGCGTTAATATTTCATTTTAAATATACTACGGATTTTTACTCCACCTGCACATTCCTCGTTGTCATTTATTATTAAAAACTGATGCACAGGATGCATTTCATAATCTCCAGTAATAATCTAATCATTGGATAGCTGTTAAGGTGATTTCACAATTGAACACACGAACTGTTTCGCGTTCCAGATCAATTTTGCCACAGACACTTCATGAAAACCCTCTTCTCAGATCCCGATACTTCCCCAATCTTTGCTCAGTGTCGATTCCCAGTGCCACTAGTGGAATTAAGTCTTTCCACTCTGTGCTCTCTGATTAAATTGGTTTTACTTCGACTAAACCCCTTTACGCTTTGTCATTGAACACTATTAGCCGACCTAACTTTGAAGAGATACGGAATTCTCCTTCGAATCATCACCCACACTCTCCAACAATAACAGCACACTCATTACGCGACATATAAATATTTATTTTTTCAGTCTCATTTTAGGTAACGTTAGCTTTTCACATTCGCAACGTATGCAACGCGAATTACGGAATTGGGACAAAGTGTTTGTTTTTTTGTCGGTTGAAAATAGAAAAAACTGTGGGGGATGCAGTTGAATGCCATCGTGCGACCTGATTCCCCGCGACCTTATTTCTTTTACAGGTGAAACCACGCACCTGCAAAGTGTAATAACACTTTCACGCAAATACGAATGCGACTTTTCTCAAATGAAGAGGTCCGTCTGAATGTCTTGGACATGAATGATTCGAGAGATGAATACTTCTGGCGGTGTTTGAAAATTCTTAAGAAATGGTTTATTCAGGAAATCATTTAAATGTTAATATCGCTTTATCCTAATTAAACAGTTCTATGTTTCTGCATACATGGCTAGCCAACCAGACTGTTCTACTTTAAAAATTCCTTTGGCTTCTTATTTCAACGTGTTTTAAACCGACTTCAAAAGGAGGAGGTTATTCAATTCGTCACGTATATTTCATTATGTTTGTATGTACACGCATAACTTCCGCATAGGTGCACTGATTTCGATGATTCTTTTTTTATTTGAAAGAATGTGAAGAGCCGGCGGTACCATGATAATTTTTTTATTATTCTCTAGATATTCTAGAATTATCTAGAATTCCAGTTTTAATGTATGTTTGCGTCTAATTTTGTAACGCGTGGACGGATTTAGATGATTCTTTCATTGTTATATGGAGTATGTTCCCTAATTGGTACAACGATAATTGTTTTTTAACCGACTTCAAAGGCCATTAAAAAATATAAAGTACTAAACTTTTGAAAAAATTTAAAACCGACTTCAAAAAAATAAAAATGCACCAAAATTATAAAATAATTGTTTTCCTTATTTAATCAGCAGATTTTCTTATTTAATCAGCAGAGTAGCAACTCTCAATATTTTCAAGTCTGCACCAGATTTACACAGTGTAAATGATAAGGAGCCGACATAAAAATATTGAGAGTCGTAGATTAAATAGGGAAAAAATTATTTTTTTCTTTTTGATGCATTTTTATTTTTTTTGAAGTCGGTTTCTAATTTTTTTTATGATTACTTTCAACTCGACATCACAACGAGTCAGTAAAAATATACACACGTTCGGTTAAATTCTGAGCCATAATGTTCCCCTTTGCTACAGGTCCACCAGCAACTGTAACCCATTTCTATCATCCGTCTATCATTCGTTTTCACTGTCATTGATTCATGGACGCACTATTTTTATTGCACCTTTGTAGGCACCTATCGCACTTTTAGAGAATCGATTGCATTTCCTTCAAAGTGAAAAGCCAGAACTTTTCGTTTCGCTACAGATTTGAACTCTCTTTGATCTTCCCTCGTCAGCACGTCAGAACGAATGCTTGTAGGCTAGCACTAATTGCATCTTCTGCACAAACGGCGAAAGCAATTAAGCAGGTGACTGATGAACATCTTTTTTGTAGCTCGTTGCAGCACTTTTGCGCACGATGACTTTCACCTGCTGGCAAACAAATCTACGCACTTCTTCTGCCACACTTTCGTCGCAAATATTAGGCCAACATTTTAATCGTGTCATCACAAAATTTTGTCGACAGATTTAACGTTATTACTGCGGTGCACTGGTAGAGAACTTTACTCGTCCAAATTAATCGCGGGTCAGGTTGAATCAAACTTAAAAATTTCCTTCGGTTAGTAGATAATTATTTACAATCTTCACTTTTCTATTTACCGTCAAGGACCCAGTTCCTAATTTAAAATATTTTTGTTATTTCAGTAAATCTATATTTTATCTTTAATTTGGTATTAAAAAAAGTGCAGGCATAATAATAATTACTTTATAATTTAACTTTGAAAGTGAAAAATGCAAAGGGAACAGTTTCTGATCACCTTCACACGTTTTACTATGAGCTATCAAATTTTGCGTATAAATTTCAAAATACTTCATAATTATTTAGTAATTTTTTTAGAATAAATTTGTATCATAATAAGCTTATTATTTGGTTTATTTTCCTAAACTGATCAGGAATTGGGTTCTGGTCAGGAACTGGGTCCATGGTAGGGCTACGACTATTCGAATATTTCATCAGAATCAACACTTCAATACATCAGTATTCGAATACTTAAATATTCGAATACTTGGATATTCGAATTATATTCGCCAAGTAATAGAGCAACTGAAGTATTCGAATATTCGAATACTGAAAAATTTGACAAATAGTCCCAGCCCTAGTCCATGACTGTACACTATTTTACAATTGTTCGTGAAATGTATGTATGAGTGTAAATGCTTGAGGATGCTTCAGATCATGTCCTCCTTCCCCTTCATCTTCCTATTCGTCTCTGTTAAGGCTGTCATTCCCAATGGATTCTAATCGTGGTTCAGACTTTACACACTCCCTTGCTTTCTCATCAGCTCAGTCTATAAATAATACAGCTCACTTCGATAGATTTGTCAATGCACAAGTAAATGCTTAATGAAGTATATAATTCCCACCCGTGCAACTCTGCCACTTCTGTCAGTTCTCGAGTTTCCTTTTCATCATCTTAAAAATTTCTCAACTGCACTTTTCACAGCATACATATATTGCGCTCATTTCTATCGATTCTAAATATTTTCAAGATATTTGCAAGATGAAAATCTGTCGAGCCAATGCCCAATGAATATTTTTGTAACACTCCCTTTGTACAACAATTTCACATTGCTCTGATGGAGAAACTTCTACGCTGCATGCCTCAGAGTTTGTGATTTTGACAATGAAACTTCTCTGCCGTTCTATTGCAAGCTAATATCTCACAAAAAATCGTTTCTGTTTCATATTTCAGCAATTAAACAATTATCCCTCTCGTGGTTTCAGTTATGCTTTTCAATACTCGACATGGCAAACTCCCTATGTTCGGCATTTAATATTACTGTGCAGTACCCATTTTTTGAATTTTGTAAAGGTTCTTTCACAAAATCATTCTTCGAAACCTGAATAGAAGAATCCACGTTCATCCTTTTTGCACGATTACTGTCATTTCAAAGAATACCCGTTATCCGCATCCGCAAGTTCATCCAATATTTCTCATTTGACGTTGGATCGTTACACGAGTCGAGTTCTAACTCCTACTTGCTGCTTGAGCCAGCTCTCCCGCAAATACAATTGGGTTTTATCAGCAATAATTCTTAAAGTGTTTTCATCCAACCCAACAAGTCTCCAGCGCGAGATTCATTTTCGAGAGCACAGTTCCTTGACTATGTACTCTCGAAACTTCCAGAAGCATCTTGGCACTGATTTATACTGGCAGCGTTTTCAACCTACACTTTACACATGTTCTTCGATGCTACAGATACGTTATCTCTCCTTCCTTTACTATCACTTCTGCCTGAAATCCTCGGACAAGTCAAGTGTTCGAGCTTCACTTGTTACACTTAGGTCCGACACGAGGGAGAATTCCCAACGACCTCGTCGTTTAAATTAAACAGCTACCACGTATAAATTTATCCATTTATGCGTCGACCAACAATTCATGTAATGCATATTTTAACTTTACGATTCTGTCATCGGCGATTCTTCCCTACCGTGTCATTATTCTCCTGTCCATTCATCATTCCAATTTCCTTTTCAAATTATTGGAATGTTACGGTAAAGTGTCGTTGACGTATCGATAGCAGGGCTGGGACTATTCGAATAATTTAATATTCGAATGTTCTACAAGTATTCGAATGCTACGAATAAACATCAAATATTTGAGTATTCGAATGTTATTATTATTGGAATAGGTACTATTCGAATATTGATGTATTCGAATACTATTCAAATACTTAAATATTCGAATACTTGGATATTCGAATTATATTCGCAAAATAATTGAGCAACTGAAGTATTCGAATATCCGAATACCGAAAAATTCGACAAATAGTCCAAGCCCTAATCGATAGATAACTCGAGGTGTACGTGAAGTGTCTTTTTTCTTATTATAAGTAGTTGATAAAAATAAATAATTGGAAACCACCATTAAACTATGCCATTATATAAATTTTGAAAAATAGAAGATCTGACGACCTCAGCAGAATTTGCATAAAGTAGGTATAAATAGCAAAATTTCACCATAAATTGTATTCATTAATAGAGTTATTATATTGATACGTCAACGTGATTGGAAATACTTTAGGGTTTAATAGGTGCTTCGATTTCAGCATCTTATTCGCCGCTGCAACGATTAACGTGCATCTGAATTTCCCTACGAGGAAACGCGTAATTGTTCCAATATATAATGTATACAGTCAAGGCAGACAGCTATTAGTCTAATATGCATCTGCATGTATTAAAGTATATGAGGTAATTGATGTAACCCGTGATGTATCTATGTACAGTATTCGCTTTGATATCCTAAAATTCTCTAACCAGAATAGTTCTGCGATGCTGCATTAGTTTGCGCGACGCACTTATTGTAACGTCGTTATCGACATTCCGCCGAGTACGATGCTTTGATTATGCCGCCATAACGGTCCAGATCAAAGCACGGTTCGATGATTGTGTGGACGGGGTAATGAATGAGTTTAACAATGCAGGTTAGCAACGGAAACAGATTATACTATTTACCGAGAAGACGGGAAATATGTTTGTTTACCAATTTGTTCGATGATGCCCCTCTGATATGGCCTCGTTTGTGTTTTTCTTTTTTAAAAAATTACATTGAAACTAGGGCTAGGACTATTCGAATAATTTAATATGCGAATATTTTACAAGTAACGAATAAACTTCGAATATTCGAATGCTGATGTATTTATAACCAGTATTCGAATACTTAAATTTTCGAATAGTATTCGAATACTTAAATTTTCGAATAGTATTCGAATACTTAAATTTTCGAATAGTATTCGAATACTTAAATTTTCGAATAGTATTCGAATACTTGGATATTCGAATTATATTCACCAAATAATTGAGCAACCGAATTATTCGAATATTCGAATACCGACAAATTAGACAAATAGTCCCAGCCAACGCAAAATCGTGGAATATAAAATAACCTCGTAGAGTAATTTCAAACCTAATAGTTCATTTAATCCTACAAAATACAAATTCTTTCATTTTGAAACCCTTCAATGAAGATAGTGCATAAAATTTGTGAATAAAATAATTGGGAATCTGATTGTATTCTTTTAAAATGTGGTGGTTAGACGCAGAAACTTATTAAATGTAGACACACCCCAATCGTAATGCTTTATAAATAATTAATGATTGCTTATATAATTTATGGTTATGGACACGATAGTATTTATTCTCTTTTCATTCCACTATTTTTTTCAACCTTTGGTATGAAGATATTTTGAATAGTGTATGTGCATTTAATGGAGATGCATGATACAGTGCGAAGTACATTTTTTTGCATGGAAAATATCGGTTTCTATGCTACTCCGTATCTATTTCATGGCATTGCTATGTTGTTGCACAGACGCACAGGGTTTTTGTGGCAACCGTCGGTACAACTTGTTAGTTGCACGCGATAGTTGGTGAAAAAAAAATTCGCAGCAGAGGTTCGTCAGCTTTTCAACCAGGGAATAAATTGCCGCTACAAACATTTCAATATTGTATTTTTGTCACGAATAACGACCGTTTAATCGTTTCTAAATGGAACGGCGTACATTTTATTTCGCAGCATTTTTCTCGGGGAATAAAAACGAGTGCCGCGATCGTGTACAAAGTTACTTTTCATTGATATTTGCTTTGAAAAATGATCCTGCGCTTCGGTTTATTTTATCCTTCGACTAGTTTTCGTGATGGCCTATTTCAAGTAGGGCTGGGACTATTCGAACAATTTAATATTCGAATATTTTACAAGTATTCGAATGCTACGAATAAACGTCGAATACATCAGTATTCGAATACTTGGATATTCGAATAGTATTCGAATACTTGGATATTCGAATAGTATTCGAATACTTAAATATTCGAATAGTATTCGCCAAATAATAGAGCAACGAAGTATTCGAATATTCGAATACCGAAAAATTCGACAAATAGTCCCAGCCCTAATTTCAAGCAGACAGTGAATTCATATTGCTGCGAATTTTCAGTATGTATATACGTAGGCATATATTCTTTGGGCTGATGCGTTCAATAATATTTCAGCAAAGAAAGTGCATACCTATTTAAAAATAAAAATAAGATTGCAGAAGAAATAAAAAATTACCAACTCGTTATAATATAATAATACAAACTCTATTTGACAAAAATTTGCATGGAAGTGATTCAATAATTAATTGTTATATCCCCTAACGATCGTGTTATTTTCTTCTAAATAATTAAGCTGTATAATATTTTCGCACAGAGATTCACGTAAAACTCTCCTACTAATTTAGTAACTTCGTGTCAGAGGTGACAACAAATTTCCACCGTAAGATTTGCTAAATAAATCATTTCTAGGGCGCGCGAGAAATAAACAAATTAGTTAACGAAATCGTCAAGATGGTTAATCAAGGTGCTTTGCGATGGTAAATTGATTCCAGGCTAATAGAGAGATTTACTTGTAGTACACCACGCCGGAGGAAAGTAATTTCATCTGCGCGACCTATTCCTGTTCGTTGCTTAATTGTATTAATTGAACGTAAAAGTCTGCGGAAATAAATTAAAAGGAACCCGTAAGGCTTCCGTTCTTGCGGAATAGCTGGCCGAGATCGTAACGATTGCGAGGGAGAAATTGTGCAAGTTTCCACAGAAATCATTCCTCTTACGTCATTTAATAGTTTCCAACGGGCTGTCACACTTAACAGAAACGTCCCCTTAGGTTTGATTAATGTTTTCTACATGAAAAACCCAGTCCTTCAAGCGGTTACTCGTCTGCAATTTAAGTTTCGAGTTCTTATACCGCACATCACAAGTGCATACAGTCTGATGCCTGTTATTTCTCAATGTCTAGTTTACATTTTTTATAGGCTTCCATGTTTATACAATACTTCTCCAGAATAAAATACGTCTTATTGAAAATTGGTGGTATTTTTTAAAATACACTCATATTTAATAAAAACAAATTCATTTTAGAAGGCCTTTCATTGTATCGAAGCATTTTAACCACTAGAATAATAAATTTCAGTTTATATTGTTAATTTATAGTTGCTAATTATGAGTCGCGAAATGTTATTTCATTGTATTAGAATTGTGTGAAATAATATGGCGTACAGTTTATTTTATACATCTGGATCACGAATGTTTAAGAGAAATTTAAATTCATTAAATTAGAATAATTTATTTAAGAATGTTAAAAAAAAATTAAGAAGTAGGAGTTGTGTTTGAGTAAATATTGTATAATATTATAGTGTTCGAATAAATATGTATAATCCACTGTTAATTTCGTTCTACAATCCTGTTCCACAGTCACACAACTAATATTAAATTTCAATTAGAATTAACTCATATCACAGCGCGAAACGTGATATGGAGAATGAAATGTTACGCTTGTCACATTTAATCGTGATAATTTAACGGTTACACCGTGACATGGAACCTAGTTTCTTCGAAAAGTAGCTAGGCACATAAAAAAGTGACGATTCAAATCATGGCACTGTCAGAAACTTCAACTAATCACTT
The DNA here is from genome assembly GCA_910592295.1 of Andrena haemorrhoa. NCBI lineage: Eukaryota > Metazoa > Arthropoda > Insecta > Hymenoptera > Andrenidae > Andrena > Andrena haemorrhoa. The sequence goes on from OU342946.1 coordinate 2,897,178, forward strand.
TTCGAAAAAGCTTGCATCGAGACGAAAACTGTTCTGTTTTTTAGATTATATACACTCCACGATAATAAAATAAAACACTCGAAGGTTTTTAATAAATCTAAAATTCAGCATAGTGTTTAGTCCATCTTGCACTTTTTTCGATGAAAATAATTTGTAACTGCAAAAAGGTTCTAATAATATTGTATTTTCTATGATAATATTCTGTTCGCTAATAATAATCACAGAAACATGCGACGAAGAACATAGTAAGATGGTCGTGGGATTTGAAATTGGCTTAAAGCGACATCGAAGTGTGTTAAGCATTTTGAGGGAGAATTGTTTGTTAAATTAACTAAAACCTTCGAAGAATTAGCGGTAAATTACTATCTTAGTTATAAGTGAAAACTTCAGGGAATAAAGATATTTAACTGATCTGTTTAAATATTATAAATAAAGCTAAGAACATAGCGCAAAATTGATTAAAATGTGTGAACGTAGAATTCTTCCATTATTAATTATAATTTCTAGTGAAAGTAACGACGGAATTCTTTCATTATTAATAATAATTTCTAGTGAAACAAATGAAGCCGAATGGAACAAATAGGTATAAATGATCAATGACTTTTACAATCGCAGATATAATCATGCTCAACGAAGAAAGGAACGCGACGGATACCACGGACAACTCGTCACTAACTAGAACAGCGAAGAAATTTTGCAGAAGAGCAGATGAAGTGAAAGAAGAGGTTAAAAAAAGTTATCTGTTCGAGCGAGAATAAATCTATATTAGATGGTTCGAATGGTAGGTCATTTTGCTTCTATGATTTAAGAGAAGGTCCAGTTTTTCAAACATATCGACAGATGGATTGAGGAGGATTATCGATGAAAAGCAAATACTCACTTTGTTGACACGAAATTGATCAGTGTGAGATATTAAGAAATGCAAACGAGTTGTGACACCCTTGTTTTTCAACGCGATAGTGCATCTGTTCAGGCATCCAAAAAGACAACTTCCATGTGACTAATATACCTAATACTTTCACAATAGCCTGCTAGATCTCCTAACCCTAATATCACAGCGAATATTTTAAACAAATTATCCTAAACTGTTTACCAAACGAGGTAGCGTCAGTCTACTCAAAACGACAAGTCACTTCTTGACAATTAACAAAAAAAATATATAATTTACTAAACGAACCCCTGCAAGTATCAAAGTGACACCAAAATTCACCACTGTCTTTTGTAAATAAAATATCCCATTTCATAACTGAGCCGTTCATTTCGAAAGTGGCCTAAGTCCGTTTGTCAATTATTCCCTGTTGACTGTAGTAACGTGTCCAATTTGAAGTTAGTATTATATCTAAAAAATTAAAAATTTATTTAAAATTTAAACATAAAAATTGTTTAAATATAAATGGACTTAGACATGACCGTCTGTAGTACAGGCCGGACACTACAATGTTGCAACACCGCGTTTCGACCAACCATCAGTCCGATGACTGTGTTCCTTCCGGTACCAGAGCCGACATAACATAATATTAATGCATAACCACGACGGCCGTGACATAACGCGCGAACGGCTTCAGAAAAATTCAAAATAGGACTGATCACAGCGTTGCCAAATTCACTATGTCCCGGCCTGTACTACAGGCGTCTATGACTTAGGTCATTTTCAAAATAAACGACTCAATTATCACACGATAAAATATTCAACTACCCCTTACTAAGTCCCCATCCTCTTCTAGCACCTCCTTTCCCAGTAATCAAACTAAGTCCCTACAAGATATTATTAACATGCTTCCTACTATACTATTGTAGCTTAACAGCTTCCCTCAAAGTCCACCCCCGATTTCCCCCAAAGTGCTCCGATCGTCCAGCGAGCCAACGATTCGACGAGCAAAACATTCGGCAGCGCTAAAACGACAGCACTTTCGCTCCTGCCGGCAATAAGATTCGCAGCTTTTTGTCGCGTTAAGGAGCCGAACTATGTTTACCCGCGTACGTGACTGGTTTCACCTGCGATCAGTATTTTCGCCTCGGCGCGGCCGCGGAAAAACTACTTTAATCCCATTCCACGGCGGTGCTGTACGACACAAAAGAAGAAGATCGTGACGTCTCGGCCGCCCTCGATATAGAAACTTTTTCATCCGCCGCAATCGTCGCCTAGAGAGGATCCACGGAAAGTACGGTCATCTGACGGGGATCGTTCCAAGTTCCGTGAGTGCACTGGCTTCCGCGAAATCGAATAATGCGCAACGATGTTTCCGGGCGTCTCTTTCGTTTCCTCCGCTCTGCGTCATTCGAGGGAACTCAAAACGCCGCGGTCAATTCCTAACTGCGATTTCTCAACCCTCGAGCGTCGAACGAACGCCTCCGCGAAGACGAATGACTTCCAGTAACGCTACCGAACCTCCGTCGATTCTCGCTGCTGGCAATACCGCGACGAAACGGCGACGAACATTCGGGAAATAGGATTTCCAGCTTGGACGGGTTAGTCCCTTAGCAAGGTTGCTCGAAAGCCCGCGTGAAAGAATTTTCTGGTCGCTGTCAAAACGATAAACGTCAGAAGCTTGGGCAGGGGACTTTCCGGGATGACATGCTTCTTCCTTCTTTCGAATCGTAAAGCACAAACTACGCTATCCGGCGTTTACGGCCGGGACGGTTGGAGGCTCTGTTTGCGCGATCGAGGCTGGTAATTGATTTCTTATGGAAATCAAAGCAGCGATGTCGGCAGACGGAGCATAAAAAGCACGGTATAAATTCGCTGTTACACAGTGCTTTCTTACTGGTCACGGAAATAACGGTGAACAATGGCAGCGTTCCTCGAAATTGAAATTCTTAAAACGGTTCGCTCGACAGTCGGCAGCTGCTAGTTTCTGATCCCTCAAGCTACGCGTTAAAGGATCACCGATATTTCGATCGCCACTGACGGATGAACTTCCGACAATCGAATGCGCGACGTCAGCGGGCGACAAAGAATAAAAGAGATCCTGTGAACCCACTGTATCCGTGGTTCGAGTGTCTCTGTACCCGTGAAAACGATCTTCCTATCCGGAGAATTAAAATGGAAGCGTTCCCCAGTGTTGCACCCTTATTCCCTTGGATGTCGCGAAATCGCCAGGCGCTTAGTTATCGTTTCTCGTCGATTCAAAAATTGCTTCCCCGGCGCGAGCAGGGATTTTTCGAGGGAATCGACGCGGCGACGTCGACGGGGAAGATCGAACGGGCCGCGGAAGAAGGATCGCGCGGACCCCCGCGGTGCTTGTCCCTGTCACGCGGCGATTTCTCTTACCGGTCACGAGAACGGCCAGGACGATGAAAAGCGATGCGGAGAGGGTGGTAGGACGCGGTTGCCGATATCTTGCGACACTTCTCATGATGCCTCCGCTTTTGTTTATGCAAATTACACACACATACGCGCCGGTTCACGGATCACAGCCCCGCGTTCATGTTAAGACTTCCGGTTCCCCTCGGTTGTCACACCTACTCGGTAGATCCATTCACTGTGCACTTCACTGCGGGTCCTTTTTCAAAAATCCGTGGTCGCGCGAGATCCGTTGCTCGGTGGTGTTAAGCCGCGACCCGGCCTGGCGCCGCCGGAGATCCAGCCGAGGGAGAAAGGACCATTTAAATGTACCGAGCTCGATCCCCGACGATCTTTCGCCCGCGGTGGCGCGCTGCGCGTCTCGGGACGGCGTGACGGCGAGAAGAGCTCTTCCGGTCGACGTACAAGCGGCTACTGAAGCTCCCGCCGCAAGCACGGAGAGCTTCCAGTGCGTCGACTCGGTCGTGCAACCCGAAAGCTCGTTTCTCTCCTCACCCGCCAACCCTCGTCCCCCTGACACCCACAACCTCCTGCCTGCCCACCTACTCCCCGCTCCCTGTCGCCTCGTTCTCTTCTTCTGCCCCCGCCCGCCCCCCTCCGCGACCCCCTTCGTTTCGCCCCCTCGGCCATTTTAGCGTCGTCGTCGCGATCAGCCGCCCCAGTGCGGGCTGCGCGCGCGAGAGAGCTTTTGCGTCCTAAAGCTGGATGGGTCCGGGGAAGGGGTGATTGATTGGCGCTGAAGCTTCGCGACTGATTGAATCTTTTTTACGTTTCAATATCGGTATCCCCCGAGTGGGATGTATAGCACGCTGGAACAGAGTGGTCGGATTCGCGTGTACACGGATATTAAGTTCCTTGAGGGTCGAGGGTCGGGTACCTAGGGCGACTCCCACGTTTCCGCTGTTTCCGCGGATCCTTGACCGCCATTGGGGGGGGAGGGGGGTGGCTTAACGACGAGCGCGTTACAGACTTACTAATTCCGATGCGCCCTTCTTCCGTGTAACTCGCGAAGAAGGGTGTCTCTTAATACGCTTGAGGGATGCGAATGTTTTGGTTTACCTACCTCTGGCGGGGGCTATTCATGAGGCTTGACGAGTTTTCGCTTTTGACGCGGGATCAGCCCGGGAGGGATCTAGCAATTTAAGGGTGTATGTAGTTGGGAAAGTGGGCAATAATAACGGGAGACTGGGTAATCGACGGTAGGGCTGGGACTATTTGTCGAATTTTTCGGTATTCGAATATTCGAATACTTCAGTTGCTCGATTATTCGGAGAATATAATTCGAATATCCATGTATTCGAATACTATTCGAATATTTAAGTATCCGAATACTATTCGAATATCCAAGTATCCGAATACTATTCGAATATCCAAGTATCCGAATACTATTCGAATACCCAAGTATTCGAATACTATTCGAGTATCCAAGTATTCGAATACTATTCGAGTACCCAAGTATTCGAATACTATTCGAGTATCCAAGTATTCGAGTAATATTCGAGTATCCAAGTATTCGAATACTATTCGAGTATCCAAGTATTCGAATACTATTCGAGTATCCAAGTATTCGAATACTATTCGAGTACCCAAGTATTCGAATACTATTCGAGTATCCAAGTATTCGAGTAATATTCGAGTATCCAAGTATTCGAATACTATTCGAGTATCCAAGTATTCGAGTACTATTCGAGTATCCAAGTATTCGAATACTATTCGAGTATCCAAGTATTCGATTACTAATGTAATACTAATGTATTCGAATAGTATGGTGTGAATTATAAATCAAGTTCTTTAGGTTCATCTGTCAAGGTGAAATATTGTAAGCTAATTTTGACCCACTTCTCACTATACTATCCGAATACATCAGTATTCGAATAATAACATTCGAATACTCAAATTTTCGAAGTTTATTCGTAGCATTCAAATACTTGTAAAATATTCGAATATTAAATTATTCGAACAGTCCCAGCCCTACCTACTATTAGTCGTTACTTATCGATTCAACTGGCTCCATATAAATGGCCGTGGATGATCTCAGAAGGAATCTGCCGATCACGATTATCTACGCGGAAACAACTGGATATCACAGACAGTTACGTTAATTAAGACCGGATGGATGAGTCGAGTTCGAGAGAGTGACCTGTATCCGAGATACCTACAGTATTACCTGACCAGAAGTATGACTGATGCGTACACGGCAACATTTTAATACCGGTTTTTGAATTTTACAAATTTATAAAAGAAACGGTTTTTAAACCGACAAACCCTAGGCTCAACCGAATAATTAAGATTGCAATCTGTGACCCTTCTAACTTTATTCTGTTATTGGATTTTAAAAAATTCGATATTGACATGATTCTTCTCTGCTGAATAAGTTTCCAGTTAAATTACCGATAATGAAACATTTGTAGCGTGCATTAAATGGTGGCAAATCGCATCTGGCTTTCGATTTTAATGAAAGCGTGAAGTATTGTGTCTGCCCATTTGTGGGGAAGAAATCAAATGATGGAGATTTTCAAATTGTGCAAGCGTTTCACTTGCTTGCAATAATTATTTTCATTCATTTACGCCACAACGATTTGTTCGAAAAAAGTGATAAATCATTTGTAGCAAATAATGGTAACAGTAATATTTATTTATAAATTATCACATATACTATCATTACTTACATTAATTATCTATTTTACATGAAATTCATTCTGCGAAAAACGTATCATACATTATTAAAAAATATTTATGCATGAAAAATCTGAGCAAATGCAGAAAATATATTGAAACTTATCACTAATAAAATAAAGGCACTCCTACTGACAAAAACAGTTCTGTTTAAAAATCCATGAAACAGAATTCTGAAATCAGTGTTAACAGCGACAAATTTTCAAAATTAAACATACCTTCACGTAATTAAAAGTATGATGAAAGAACTACTACACTTTGTATCGCAAAGGAAAAACCGAACTTTGTACAAAATAAGGACCATACGAAATGTCACATGAAGTGTTTCCCTTAATATAAAAACACCTTGTTAAATCTGCAGTTATTTATAGTACAAGATATAAAATATACCAAACCAGCACTGTGTACGCAAATACAGAGTCGACAATTTAGTTGGGGAGCTTTTCGGACTGAATCCTTGCAGAAAATCTTTTCCTCGAACACCCGGAGTCTCGTTCAGCCAAAATATCGGCCAGAGCGGTTTGTATTTCCATACGATAGAACTTGAAAGCGTTCCCAGTTTCGCAGAAGCGGATTCTGCATCAGCGGACAAACATCGTGCTTAAACTTGCTCCTGAGTCTCTTACCTGGCTGATGACTGACGTTTCCGCCAACTTTTCCGGTGGCATTCGTAGCCTCGCGTCGCAGGTGAGCTAGACTACCCGAATCCAACGGAAGCACGCCAAAGTGTAAGTTAATTCGTCTCGTTCCTGATCCCTGTGCACAGTGCCTGTTTTCCTCTAAATTCTTAATACCGCGCTCCTTATGCCAGCGTCAAAAAACCACGTGGTGGAAAGGAAGCGCGGAGTTAGTTCAACAATTATTGCGTTAGGAGTATCTGGCTGGAAGCATAATATTCTCCCTTTGGCCATCGCGTACCTTGAAGTTACGGAATGTAACGAATCACCTGAAGGTAGTAGTAATAACAATAATATGTCTTCATTACAAGTAGGTACGCATGTAAAATACGATGACAGAAGCTCGGGAAGGAAACAGAAGAGTTCCACACAAGCAGAGGTGTGAAAGGACGAGGTTCAGCGAATACAGATTTTGAACATTGAAATAGAAGCACATATAAAACGCAAAGGGGCGGTTTTTGTGATGCCATAATAAGTGATAATAATGAAATAGTTATTGGATGGACTATATGCACATACAATAGGTGCGTATATGCATGTGTAGCTACGCAATTGAACGTGGAACTAGATTAGTTTGTACTATGAATAATTAATCTTGAGATTACTATTCACAAGACTGGATCCAAATTCAGATCACCAGAGTTCAATATTCCAGACAGTATTCACAATTACTTCACATTCTGCGAGCGCTCAATTCACTCCGCGGCAACTCGACTCACCCCTATTACTACTGCACTTGTAGCTGGTGCTGCACTTACAATTAGAAATCCTTACCGGAACATATCAGCTTCATCAGAAACTATCGTCAGATTTCTCAGAGGCAGGGGTGGGCAAAAATGAAATAAAAAAATTGTGTTATAATCCAGATTTATAGCAGAATAAAGTGCAAAAACTTTTAGACCCATGTACTCTACACTTTTTTCTAAAAAAAATCATAAAACTCACCTATATTTTCACACGATTTGACCGGGGAGTGCCCTTAATATACACGCGATTCTCTTTCTAGCACTCCATTTGCCTTTCTCCAAAAACCTGTCAAAATATAGCAAAACCCACTTCTACAGCGCAGCTTCCCAACCAAATCAAGCAAACCCACTTTCCCCCGCGCCGAGGCTTTTCGACGACATTCTTCGAATTTAAATACATATCTGAGATCGCCGTGCATCGCGCGGAGTCCGGGGGCATTGCAATTGATTACAAGGTTTAGCCGGTAAACCACGGAAATCGGAGCGGGCCACTCGTGTGCGCGGCGAGGACAGTGGTTGGGGAGGGGCGGCGAGCGTGTAGCGCGGCCTGTACGTACAATGCGGAATGGGGGCGAGAGAAAAATTTCGGTGGCCCCAGATGCGGCCGTCCGATCGAACTTTAACGTCGTTTGCAAGCGGCTTCCCGGGCCCGCTTCGCCGCATTCTCACGTTCCATTGCGAAACTGTCGAAACTGTCGAATCGCGGACAAAGGGCGTATAATGCGAAAGTTAGAAACAGAGAGGACGCGAGCGGGTGCATGCGCAAGAGGATGTGCATCGCTCGCGCGATACGACACACAGCGGAAGTTCTTCGACCGTATAATATTCCACGTGCGAGTTGTCACTTCGCGACCGCGTTTCAGTGACTAATGAGCGCTTTTGAAAGCACATTAGGTACTGTCAAATACACGCTTCGGCTGTATGCGAGCGGGCGAGGGCAGGGAGCACGGCGGCGGGGAGGGCGGAGGATCTCTGTGAGGGGCTGCTGATACATGCACGAACACGCGGCCAAATATGCGAGTCCCTGCGCGCGGACTTGTTACCCCCCCGTGCACGGATATACGGGCGCGGAGAGGAAATGATGGCAGCGAGGGCGACGTGTATCGAGGGCCGCTGAAACGTTTGAAGTTAATAGGAAAGAAGGCCAGACGGCGGCGAACGCTGGACGTTTTCTTGGGTATGGAAATCGGAGGGAGGTGGCGAGCTATGCGATTGGTAAATAGCAGTGAATGCTTCTTCGTTGGAATTTGTCTCTTAGATGTTTGCTTGAAGGGAACCTGGCGTAATCGGCAGAAATCTGGGTTCTTTTTGGGAATTTTTTGTAGGGAAACTGTACGTGCAATCTTTTTCAAACTCCCAGACTATATTGTTAGAGGAAGTGCAGTGTATTTGGAATACCTGTTTGTTTAAGACCAATAAAAAATTACGGCAGAGGACGGGAACGAATAAAACTGCATAATATCTTAGGGAAACTAATACACTTTTATATTTCAAACTCTCAGTAATAATAGAAAACAAAAAGTAGCTGAAACTTTGGTCTAAATGAAAAATGATAGGAAGGATCGATTTCGTAAGGTGCAGGTAATTTGGAATACCGGTATTCTAATTTACTTTCACTTTATAAAGTTAAAAAAAAAACATGTGGATAATAAAATTATTTTCTTTCACGATGTAATCACGATAAGGATTCACAACTTAGGAATAATCTTAGGTAAATATAAATGGACAGCACTGGCCCAAACTGGGGCTGGGACTATTTGTCGAATTTTTCGGTATTCGAATACTTCAGTTGCTCAATTATTTGGCGAATATAATTCGAATATCCAAGTATTCGAATACTATTCGAATATTTAAGTATTTATTAGATACTTCAATGATGTATTTATCAGATACTTCAATGATGTATTTATCAGATACTTCAATGATGTATTTATCAGATACTTCAATATTCCAAATTACCAACAGTATTCCAAATATGCTGCACTTACTCTATGTATTTCAAAAAGTGAACAAACATTGTTTTTATATGAAAATAACGCGGGAGTAATCAAACGGTTATTGCGTATGCATAGAGTTGTGCTGGAATCTAGACAAGAGACACGAAGATTGATTCCAATTTGACTGTGTGTGTATAATAGAGTGTAATAAGCTAAATTGACTTACCTGTATGTCTCCCATGTATACTCTTTCAAGCTACGCTCTGATGGGATGAACTACTTACAATCGCCACTTCAATTTACATTATTACTATCTCCAGAAAAAGAGGGTGAAATAAAAAATGAATGACTTCAAGGGGCCCGGAAGGTGGATTAAACGAAATCTTTTGAGGTGCAGACGTTTCTTTTGATCCATCTTGCCCTTCCGCGATGAGACGTGCAACATTCATGTGACCCATTTTCCTCTGGAGATTTTAATAATCATGTAAATAGAAGTAGTAATTTCAAGTGTTATACGCTCTGTATGCTGGCATTTATTGGCTGAAAATTAACCATCAGCGGTATTACACAGCAGACGAATCGATAATTGTTTTGCTAATAAGTCTGGTGTATTCATAAATATATGCTCACAATTAGGGCTGGGAATATTTGTCGAATTTTTCGGTATTTGAATATTCGAATACTTCAGTTGTTCAATTATTTGGCGAATATAATTCGAATATCCAAATATTCGAATATTATTCGAATACTATTCGAATATTTAAGTATTCGAATAGTATGGTGTGAATTATAAATCAAGTTCTTTAGGTTCATTTGTCAGGGTGAAATCTTGTAAGGTAATTTTGACCCACTTCGCACCATATTATTCGAATACATCAGTATATTTTAGGGTTTATTGTAATTTTTTTAATTCACTACTGATTAGTTTCTAAGGGTTAAACGTTATTTATTAATAGATTGCACATACTTCTGAAGTTTCATAATTCATAGGATATCGAAATCGCCAGAGATGAATGTTGACTGCAGGCGACGGTTTATTTAGACTGTTGGTTATTTTGAAAAGCAGAGAAAAGAATGAAAGTAAAGTATAAAGTATAGCGAGGTTTGTCCCTTTGCTATGAAAGAGCCTTTCGCTTTATGGTAAATCAAGCTTCCTCCGAGTTGGAGGTGGTGTATTTGGAATTTTTAAGAGAAAGGATCGCGACGTTCTCAGACCTTCGCTGCTTGTCCAGAAAGATCTTAAAATAACAGCCTTTTTCGTGAATCTTTGTCGGTCGTAACAAAGAAACGTTTTTCGTACTATGACAGAACCGAGCTTGAAATGGAACTGTGCAGACAGTACAGACACTCGTATGAAATTTCTTGAAACTATACACTACCGTTGAAATTAATGTGGGGAAAAGGGAATTATGGGAAACTAACGGGAAAGTTTAGCTTTGCGCGAAGTTGCCAAGTAGATTCAAAATATTGTTATGTTAAATTAGGGGTGAGAAAAATTGAAGACGTATTTGATTGGGTCGACAAATGAAAGGACATATTTTCTAAAATTACTGGTAAAGGATAAATAAACACAGGCAGGTAATTTTTTAAGCATTTTTTATTCAATTTAATGACTGGTAGAGCCCCAAAAACCTTCAACCACCATTTTGAAACACCTTGTATAAATTATTGCATTAGCAGATACATCTCATCGAATTTCATAACACTGATTGCTTTTGACATTAAACAACGTCATTAAAAATTAAACTTACCCTTCGAGATTATAATTATGTAATTAAATTTTATATCATCTACTCTATAAATGATTTACGAAAAGGTTAATAAATAGTCCGATATTAAACAGGACATATTTTTGAAAATTTGTTAAAATTCTAACGTCACAAAATCTTCGTTTATTTATCTATTATTAGCGATACTGTAAAATATAAGAATAATTATAAAAACTTGAATAGAAGACAGTAAATTTCAATTAAAATATTTCCACAACGATTCCCCGCAACAAACAAATATCTTGAAATACGAAGCGATTTCTTTATTAAACATCAATAATTTCGTTACGTGCGCAGGAATCGTTAACGCGTACAAAGAGTTCCCGTGATAAATGGAATTGGACAGGGGCGTTCGGAATTAATTAAAGATGTACTGAATTTTAAAAAATACAAGAAGGAAACATTTAATATATATTTACATGTGCGAACAGTGTATACAATGTTCCTGTTGAAATTAACATAAACCGTGGATTGAATAAAATTGTAGCTGTATTACCATATCGTGTGTACGACGGGAAAAAGAATTAATGTATATGTAAGAAGTCGAGGGCAATGAGTTTGCCCGTAGCAACCAACTCGCTCGTAAGTCTCATTAACGCTAAAAGACGCTAATTAATATTCGTCGGCTCGTATAAGGAACCGTGAGCGTTAAACAGAACGAATGATAATCTAAAATTATACTACTATCGAGTCGTGCATTCGAGATCACGTAGACGGTCAATCAGAGAAACGGGGGGACGGCGAGTCGTAGAAAATATTTAATTAGGCAAACTGATGAAATTGCAGTAATCATATCGAGACTGATCGCGACCTCGAGTACAGCGATGATCTTAACCAGCATTGTTCACGGAAAAGAAACATCCATTGGCCGTTTAATGCCACTCTGCCTCTCACCTTCTTCAGTTACAGGTTCGCAGCTTACATATATACGCTAAAAATAATATCATTTATTCTTCTACCGTGGTAAACAAATATTAATCGCAATGATTCAATTCGCATTCTACCTAATCCTTTCGAGAGAATATTGCTTTGCTCTCGGTGTCGATGTAGCTCACTAACTCCGGACAGCTAATGAAACTTGAAATTGCTCAGACAACGCGGTAAAATGTGAGCCGACGGAATAAAACTGAAACGCGTAAAGAAGTCTGTGATCAGGGGTGGATTTGTATATAGGCTAAGTAGGCTGCAAATTTCCGGCGAAAGAAATTGAAAAGGTTTAGACACAGAGGCTGGAGACAATTTTAAAAACTATGTGAGTTGGCGTATTGAATTGATTTTAAAATTGTTTCTGGTTTTTTTAATTAAAATATTTGATAATATTTCGCGGATAGCCTAGGGGTGCCAATCTCGAAATCCACCCCTGTAACAACCCCGGTATAACTGTGATGTATACCAGTGTTCGCTCGCTGTGTACCCGGATTAACAAAAGCACGTATCAAAAATATGAAAAGCCATACAAATTTGCATTTCGCGCTTTGCTGGCAGTCGTTGCCACGAATTTCGGCACTTACGCTTAGAACCCTACCCTTCGATCTCGGCACCGTACTTCTAGGGAGTACTCGCTCGTTATTGTGCTGTACGGTGCCTAACTGCTTCGAGTCGAGTGTGCGAGCTAATGAATCATGAATAACGTGTGCGAGATACAGTCAAAAGGGCTCTCGATAATGATACTGAACAAAAGCCATGGAACACAATATATAAACATCGAGACTTGCATGGTTAATTGGTAATCAGGAGAAAGTGGTTCGTGTAAAATTTCAACTAGGACTAATAATATTGTAGATATTACTTTCTGAGTTTAAAATAATCGAAATAAAGAGATTTTCAGGAAAACTTGAGAAATAGTGATCTTTAAAAGTAAGTAGTTAATTGCTTCGTGAAAATATTAGCCTACGCTTTGACTTTTTCCTATGAAACACATGTATAACAATAAATGCATTGAATTTAAAGACATTACAAAATAATATTGGAAAAGCTAAAACTTATGTTATAGTAATCGAAAAAAAGTTAATCTAAAAAAATCAAAAGATTCGTTTAATTATCTAATTTGAGTATTAAATTGTTCACCCTCATAAAAATCTAGATTTGCTTGCAGAAGAAATATATATAGATACTTGGAAAGAAAATAAGTAGAAATACTAATGTTAGATTTGTTCAGAAGTCCCCACTAGTGGTTAGCAAACTTAATTTTTTCGCGATTCAAAATTAAAGTAATGGCAAACTCAAACGCCAGAGTTTCCATTCCAGTGCCTGCCCCGTACATTTAGACCTCAACTTCAAAAGTTCAATACTATATACACGTTATCTTGAGCTTGTATACATTATAAAACGACGTTGCACCATCTTGTTTCCCTGAATGCTTATATTTCCTTGCCTGCCACTGAAGGCTGAAGTTTTGCACAAAACAGCTTCTCCTTACCCTATAATGAACAACTACCCACTTTGAAGAACACTGAGAGTGGCTTGACACAAAAATGGCCCGTGTGCAGTAGGGCTGGGACTATTTCGAATGTTATTATTCGAATATTGATGTATTCGAATACTATTCGAATATTGATGTATTCGAATACTATTCGAATATTGATGTATTCGAATACTATTCGAATATTGATGTATTCGAATACTATTCGAATATTGATGTATTCGAATACTATTCGAATATTGATGTATTCGAATACTATTCGAATATTGATGTATTCGAATACTATTCGAATATTGATGTATTCGAATACTATTCGAATACTTGGATATTCGAATACTTGAATATTCGAATAGTATTTGAATACTTGGATATTCGAATGGTATTCGAATACTTGGATATTCGAATGGTATTCGAATACTTGGATATTCGAATTATATTCGAATACTTGGATATTCGAAATATATTCGCCAAATAATTGAGCAACCGAAGTATTCGAATATTCGAATACCGAAAAATTCGACAAATAATCCCAGCCCTAGTGTGCAGCAACCAATCGTTCGATTGCACCGCGCTGAAAAATGGCATTCGGCACAATGTAACACGTTATCACACACTATCCTATCGTTAGTCGAACGAGCCTATACAATTTATTCGGTATCAATATTACAACTTTATTGTGCTTTCTTCGTTTAACGAGTACATTTACCCCCCAACCCTATGTCAGACTTTGCGATAAAAACATTCAAAACTCGTCAGCCGCTGGAGAAGTTCGCGGAGTGGATCAATTTCACGGTTACTTCAGCAATTAACAAAGTTTCTTTGCAGCAGCACTTGCGCCTGCACAGAGATTTTAAAACTTATCGCGAGGAGTGTGTGGGGAACGTTCCGCGGGACTCGTGATTAATCGTCCACGCAGGATACCCCGTAAACGAATAAACATTTCGTTGAACGCGCGATAGAGAATTTTGCGGAAAGATTCGCCGAAGGTTTCTTAGCGAATTAATTGAATAATAATAATTACCCGATAAGCGGTCCAACGGGGGCGATCGTGTTAATCGACACAGACGATTTGAAATGCGAAAGTAGTCCCTTATAAATAGAAGGAGCGTGTTCAATGAATCTCAAACGAGTAACTACGGTATTTTGTCCAGTTTCTCGGGGGAATGCGCGGGTGCACGAGCATTGACCTGCGAAAGGATATCTTTACAACCCTGAGGACGGCAGCGATCAGTGGCAATTTTGTTATGCAGCCTCGAAATGGTATTTCTTTGGAGACCCTGCGGCCGAACGTTGCACTAATCTTTTTTTCGTTATCCTGCACGGCTGTGCCCTTTGCAGTAGATCGGTAGGGTGTAAACTCGCGTCTGTATATTTCAGTTCCACTCACGTCCACCTCGACACAATAGAACGCGCTGACCTTCATGCGTGAAACAATCGCCTGTTTCGGGACCGCTCGTCCTATCAAACGTAGTCGCCCCAGACTGTCACCGTTTTTGCTCGGTCCACCGACGCGAGGTAGGTGCCGTGAAGATGCCAAGAGACAGCTGTCACCGCAGCTCTGTAAAAAACAACGTAGTCACTCGATTAGATTGGCTGGTTTAGCCTATTTTCTGTCGTCGTTGTGCCACTTGGTGCTTTCGGCAATGGAACATGTAATAAGGGAAGAGTCTCGTGCCTGCAGGCAGAAAGATTGATTTTGCTTTCGTAAGAATTGTGAGTTGGAACTAGGGCTGGGACTATTCGAATAAATTAATATTCGAATATTTTACAAGTATTCGAATGCTACGATTAAACTTCGAATATTTGAATATTCGAATGCTATGAATAAACTTCGAATATTTGAGTATTCGAATGTTATTATTCGAATACTATTCGAATGTTATTATTCGAATACTATTCGAATGTTATTATTCGAATACTATTCGAATACTGATGCATTCGAATACTATTCGAATACTGATGCATTCGAATACTTAAATATTCGAATAGTATTCGAATACTTGGATATCCGAATTATATTCGCCAAATAATTGAGCAACTGAAGTATTCGAATATTCTAATACCGAAAAATTCGATAAATAGTCCCAGCCCTAGTATCAACAACAAAAGTGTTATAATTATAAGAATTTGCAACTCGATGAGCTCTTAAAGCTTTTAATAAAAAACGTCTGCATGATTTATTTTGCCATAACTCTTTGTCAGACTCTTTGTTGAATTTTTATGATTTTGTTTATTAAACTACTTAGATATAGACAATATGAACTACTATATCACTTTTTGCAGACCTTAGTGATTTAATTATTTGTAATTAAGTATTTCAAAGTACAATGGTAATTAGGTCCATCTATAATGCGATATTTCTGTTTGCATTGTTTTAACATGTCGCGTTGTTAATTAAATTGACAATGCAAGATGAATTAATACGAGAAAAATCATATTATAGGTACTAATTCCATATCGCAGGACAGGTATTCAATATTATGCAATAATCAATCCATTAGCGAAATGTTTGAAGTTTTAGTTTGATTACAGAAATTCACCATTGGTCCTATTAAATTACGCAAAGCAAATAATTATTAATAATTAATATAAATCACATACACTCTCAAAATATATATACCGTAGTTTGAAAAGCAAAATATTTATCATTTGCATAGTCACCATTTCATGCTGTGAAAACTAGATGATAACTCTTTTAAAAAATACTCACTCATACATTAATTCAAAGAAAATCTCCCCGCCCGATTAATCCGTAAACAAATCCCCCTTATTACGGCGAATCTAACGCTGCTAAAGTGGCAAATCGGCGGCCGCTCAAATCGTTTTCGCTAAAGATTCCATTTGAATGTGGAAATACACAGTGGCGCGTAATTTTCTGGTCCAAGCGGCTTCGCTTGTGCAGCAAAAGGTCTATAAAACCTGAATTCCCAAGGGTGATTCAGAGGGCTCCGTGGAATCGTAAAAGGGTGTTTCTATGCGAGGACAAACGTGCTGAAATGACATACCTTTTGCGTCTCGAGTAAAACTTGGTGGAGATCGCGCGCCCGGGAAACGGACATAAAGCAGCTGTATATTTTCGAAGCACTATAAAGGTCAAGTACAACCGGCGAGAATGATGTGCTAAAGAAAAATTGGATTCATAAAAATATGATTAAAAAGTTTATACGGTACTTGCCCTACGCCCCTCATAAAGGATCAAATATTATTGGACGTACCCAATGGAAGGTATTTAAAGTTGCGTTGATGCGAGAGAATTCCAATTATTCGAATATCGTAGAAGGTCACGGAAGTTTAACTTAATGTTTAAGAGCATGGTTGTGTCTTAATGATATAATTGTGTGGGGAGAGATGAACGTTGCATGTGGTTTTTGAAAGATACTAACAAGGGAACACGCCGAATCCGGAAATTCAAAAAATTCTGAAATTTTGTGAATGAGTAGGGAATTTTATTTTCCTGATTACAACGCAATTTTTGTTTGCTGCCCAAATTCACTCTAAAGGGATGTAATTGAGCCCTGAAAATCCGGTTATTTTCCGAGTTTGTGTTATAACTCGTGAACTGTAAAATATTTTTTTTACCAAATGCTAGATCTAATTAAAAGAAATAACTTTTGTCTTGAAACTTTTTCTATCTCTTACAGTTCGCGAGTTATAATACAAATTTGGAAAATAGTCGAATTTTCAGGGGTTAATTTAAAAAATACCTAACCCAGACCTAACCCAAAACACAATTGAGTGTTAAAATATTTAAATTTAAAATACAAATTTAATTCAGTTTGGATTTTCGTGCTTAGTTTATCAATGAACGGATTGTTAGAGTAATTTGAAAACTAATTTGGGAGATGCTACTTAATACACTGTACTTTGTTTACTCTTTCCATTTTTCACATTTGGTTGAATCTTTATTTTGGTAAGAATCTACAAATTGATAGGTCAAGAAAATTAAAATGCAGAGTGATAAGGCGATTCTCAATTAGGTCAAATAATCAGAAGTTCATTTAACTATGCCGTCATTTTACTTGTAAATTTCACCTGTATACGCTGAAATTAAATAATTTTCGTTGATTATTACATCACAAGCGAGTATATTAATAATTTCACACTGTAACATAATTTACAGCTCGTTATACCCACGTGATATCCACGTTAATTACCAAAACCAAGTTAGTGTCAGGTACGTTATCTTTCATGAATATTATTCGTTATAATTATGATTTACTTCACATCTCCAGTCGTACAAAACAAGCCTACCATAAACATAAATAGATATTACACTCTGTGTCTATAAATACATAACTTCTGTCCGCAATTAAAAAAAAACTATACCCAACATGATTCTATACCACAAATTCCAAAGTACCATCACCCAACCCCTAACACTCGATTACAGACAACCAGCAACGTGATAAGAATTATCTCCCCAAGAAAAGAATTCCTCAGCCAACATAGAATATTCAATTATTCGAATACTATTCGAATATTAAATTATTCGAATACTATTCGAATATTAAATTATTCGAATACTATTCGAATATTAAATTATTCGAATACTATTCGAATATTAAATTATTCGAATACTATTCGAATATTAAATTATTCGAATACTATTCGAATATTAAATTATTCGAATACTATTCGAATATTAAATTATTCGAATACTATTCGAATATTAAATTATTCGAATACTATTCGAATATTAAATTATTCGAATACTATTCGAATATTAAATTATTCGAATACTATTCGAATATTAAATTATTCGAATACTATTCGAATATTAAATTATTCGAATACTATTCGAATATTAAATTATTCGAATACTATTCGAATATTAAATTATTCGAATACTATTCGAATATTAAATTATTCGAATACTATTCGAATATTGATGTATTCGAATACTATTCCAATATTAAATTATTCGAATACTATTCGAATATTAAATTATTCGAATAGTCCCATCCCTAGTCCATACGCAACAATTCCCTCTCCCGAAGAAGTGAAGCGCAGCCAATCAGACCGCAAGAAAAATCGAACAAACCCAATAAAATATTCCTCTGCAAAAAGTTCATAAGAGAAACTCGTGCGCGGATAAGCGACGGATAACCGGGAGCGCAGCCCTGCCAGAAATCAGGATAAATGTTTACCAAACTCCGATCGAGAGTGGAGCGCAAACAATTGGAGCGATAAATGAGGGAGGGGGGGGGGGAAGGGTGCGGGGGAGGGAAGGGTGAACGGCGAACGACGGCGTGCATAGACGATTGTCCGACATGCCTACGCGTACGTAAACTCTGTTACTGGCAAAAAAAGGCGGGTTTATATAGGATGAAACAACAACAGGGACGAGAAAAAGTGTTCGCCAGGAGCGTGCGTCGCGACGACCGCCCGTCGAGTGCGGCGACCGCCGTCGCCGCCGCGGGCACCGCTACCGACCATGACAACGGCGATATTTTTCAAACTGTCCCGCTTCGTATCCGGATACCTTTGCGAGCAACTACCTACGCGGTATATATTGCGAGCGTGATAAAGGGGACCTATCCGTTTCTGCCGAAGGAGCGTGGAAATAAGCTTTCTCGAACGGCATTTCCAACCGTTACATTTCCTCCGCAGCGACCGAACCCTCTTTGTTTCTCTTTCCCTTTCATTGCGTTGCATTCTGTTTGCTCCGACGATTCCTCCCCCCGCGGTGCGAATATGTTAGGATTTAAAGGAGGACGGGGAGGATGGCAAGTGACGAGGGAAAGGGGCTCCGCTGTGGAGAGGTAGAGAGACAGTAGGGGAGACGGTTGATACGAAGGAGGAACCATTTGTTCGACTTTAAGTTTTTATTGTAGCACAGTTGTTCGATTGTGTGTATAAAGGGTAGGGTAGAGTGGGGCTAAAAGTCCGGCTGGTGAAAAGTTCGGAATGCAGAATCTCCGTTCGTAAAGAATCGATTGAATGTTGCAGCATAGCTGTGTTGGTGGCAAGGGTAATGGGGAGCAGGGCTGGGACTATTCGAATAATTTAATAATCGAATATTTTACAAGTAGTCGAATGCTACGAGTAAACCTCGAATATCTGAGTATTCGAATGCTATTATTCGAATTGACACACATTTTGTGATATAACTAAAAAAAGAAAATAACATTATTAACCAACAACTTTGTAAAAGTGAAGCTTAATAGTTGTAGTTTATACACACCGTATATCTGTAGATTGTTATTACTAAATTTTACACAGGTTTATATAAAAAACAGGACTTTCAGCCCCACCTTACCCTAAAAGGGAAAACGAGGAATGTCCATTTTTAGTGATTTTGCGATTTACAGCCGATTTATAGACGATCTTAAAACCTAAATATAGGTACTTATTTAATTTTCACGAAGATTGCTATTTCTTCCAAATTTTCCAAGATGCTAAGAAATCCTGTGTTCTCATAATACGTAACTTTTGGTTCATTAGCTCTAAACAATTTGTTATTTTTTTATTTTATCCAAACACTATCTTCTTTGTTTCCCATAATTTTCATATCACACGGGCGTCAAATTCGTAATTCTATTATATACACAACGTGCCCCAGAACATTTGCCACCTGGGCCTTTTTCCCTAAATCCGCCACTGCTTCTTACGTTCCCAAATAACAAAAACCACGCCATTTTACTTGTACAGTAAGAAAGAAAGGGAAACACGTGTTATTTCGAAATTCTCTGCATGAAAAACCGCCTCTGTCCATTGCTCTTTTTTTTTTGAATGACAGGATTAACGCATAAACGCCAATCTGGGCCGATACTTTGTCAAGATCAGTGGCAAATGGTTAGAGGGAAGAGAACAAGGAGGTATCAAGGAAAGCCCCAGAGAAGAGCCGCAGTGGATTTTGGATTTCACCTCCGGGCGATGGATTATGCACAGCATAAGGCCGGTAAGAAAGAGGATATTGTCGGAGGGAGATCACTTTAAGGAAAGAAAAAAGTGTTGGCGAAACAGCGTCGCCTATTCTGTCGCGCAAATGTATCTCGTTTATCCGCCTGTAGGAGGGCGGTAATTAAGAACAATTGTTCCTCGTCGCCACGGGACTGCGTCGGATGAAAGGGATAATGTTGAATGGAACTTTCGATAAAGGAATCCTTGATGGGATTACGTGAGTTGAAGCGCGAAGATTTCGACTGACAATGAGAGGTTTTTACGACGGTGTTTGAGAATACTGAATACTATCGACATCTGATTATCATCTGCGGAAATTCAAATGTTGCCTCTGTCAAAGTTAAGAAAATCAATGTAGATGTTTCTTGTTAACAACATGATATTCTTAAAGTGCTTCAATTATATTACCACAATTCCGCTTTACATCAGTATTTCATGCATTAAAATACTACTCTCCATGACATAATAATAACACTATTTTATAACATAAAACACAAAATAAAAATCCTGAGATACTTAAATGCTTTTTGTAGTCGATAGTCATTTAGTACTTCAGGGCCATTTATATCAAACTTTTTTTACTGTATTTTCACTATAAATCACCGTGCCTCAATAGCGTAATAATAACACACCCTTCTAACATAAAACCCGAAATAAAAATTCCGAGACACTTAAATGCTTTTTATAGTGCTCCATTTACTAATCTACCGGCATTAAATTGAAAAATTTTCGCGAAACGTGTGGATTATTACCCGACGGACCTATTGACAGGTTTCATATCGCGACCCTCTATCTACCTAAACGAGAATAACAAGCTATAATCACTGATAACATCAAGCATCTTGCCCCCCGGGATATTTCTGCACTCATAAATATTTTCGATTTTCATATTACGGAAAGGTTGAGTTATTACCGTCGGTCAGCTCGAAACTCTTATTCGGACGTTAATTATTAACCCGGATGATTTACGCGCAATAGTCAAGACGCATATTAAAACGAACGATTGAAAAACACGTGATTTATCGCGTCAAAGTGTTATCGGGACACGGTGTTTTATAGGCATTACAGGGGCTGGCTGAACGGGCCGGGGAAACGGGGGGGCGGCTGATCAATTTACTCTTTGGCAATGCATCTTTTATCCGTACTTAGCAGCTCCTTTGTAATATGTCAGTGGAAAATGATGAGCCCCACCTGTTGACAGAGCCGACGTAGGCGACGCCTCGGGGCGAAGTATTTTCAGCTGGCGGCAAAATGAGGATTTTAACTAACCGTAAGACGTCAGCCGCCGCGCGAGAACACACTGGCGGGGTTTAGATTCCCGTGGAAGAAGCTAGACGGATTTGCTGGGCCGTGTGCAATGTCAT
Organism: Andrena haemorrhoa; assembly: GCA_910592295.1. Lineage (NCBI taxonomy): Eukaryota > Metazoa > Arthropoda > Insecta > Hymenoptera > Andrenidae > Andrena > Andrena haemorrhoa. The sequence continues at coordinate 2,918,976 of OU342946.1, forward strand.
TAACACTTTGAGTGGCGCAAGCGTTCCGAGCGATCACTTCTGCCGGGAGAGTTTTCTGCAGTTCGGCCCGCGCTTTAAATATACGAGGTGCGGCTATTTAAAAAGCGGACCGCGCGAATTGTAAAACATTGTACACGCCACAGCGGACGGATGAGGGGCAACTGTATGCTTGAAACCTTCCCGCGTTGAACGAATCCAATTTCAGTCCGCTAAATTGTTCGGTTCGTTGAAGAGAACGCTATTGCATTGGAACCGTGCTGAGTGTAAAAATCGAACGGCGCGGCGACATTAAATGCTTTGTACCTGAAGGTCCAACCAGCGATCAGAAATGTTCCACCGAAATTTTAACTAAGTTTTGTGAAATGAGCGAGGAAGGAAATGCCGGGTTTGTGGGCGGATGGTCCCTTCGCCAAGACAATTGCCGCAACTCGCAGCGCTGTTTCCGCGGTGCTGTTTTTAGCGGATAAACGCACTTCAGTGACAGAATAGCCAGCATATTTGCTGGATTTGGCGCCACGCGATTTTCTTCCGTTTCCCGAAAATAAAAAGTGTTTGTGTTAATTGAAACCCGTTTTCATTGCGTGAAGAGGTGAACGTGAGAACACTGAAAATGGGAAAAGTTTTAAGGCTTTGTCACTCGATGAGGTACAACATTATTTTTGATAGTGGAAAATATGTGTTTAAGTACGCAAATCTCGTATGTGGACAGTAATAATTAGTAGATTGGGAATTCAAAACCAAATTTGAGCTTGGGAAGGGGGTAATCCATGTTTGATATTTGAGGACGGGGAAATCTAAACTTTAGTTTGGGATGGGGGAAATCCAAATTTGAGTTTTGAGGACGGGGAAATACAAATTTTAGTTTTGGGATGGGGGAAAGTCCACATTTGAGTTTTGAGGAGAGGAAATCCGAATTTTAGTTTTGGGAGGAGGGAAAGCCCACATTTGTGTTTTGAGGGGGGAAATCGAAATTTAAGTTTGGAGTGCGGGAAATCCAAATTTTACTTTGGGAAGGGCGGAAATCCAAATTTGAGTTTTGACGAGGGGGAAATACAAATTGTAGTTTTGGGATGGGGTAAAGTCCACATTTGAGTTTTGAGGAGGGGAAATCCAAATTTCAAATTTGAGTTCCAAATTTGAATTTCCCCCTCCTCAAAACTTAAATTTAAATTTCCCCCTCACTAATTTCAAATTTGGGTTTGAATCCCCCTTCTGCTAATTTCTATTAACACTACTAAAAATTTTAATTTTGACACTTTGTATTAAAGCTTCATAAGCATTACCACCAATGATCACTGCATCACCAGACGACTTTCAGGTGGAAGTTGTGAAATTATTTATATTTATTTCGATAAAGGAAGATATTTTTGTTGAATCCTATTGGAACGAGCTAAATGCTACGCAGTGTTGATTAACCATCTATGAGATTGTGCAATAATTATTTCCCAGAGTTCCATTGTTCCCTCAAAATTTACTATCGCTTGTTAATCAAAGTTGCTACTGATTACTGAAGCAATAATGTGCGCAGGTTTATTGCAATTAATTGTAATACAGTAGCATGACATATGGAATTATTTATGTAAATAACATGCGCTGTTAACGAAGCATCAGCGCATAAAACAAAGTACAGCTTTTGTATTATTCTATATTTATGTCCGTTTCCCAGTTGCGCAGATTTGTTGGTACTTAATCAAAGTGAGAATGGTTATTAGGTTCATTACATCACTGTGTGTGATTTGCATAATCAATTAAACATATACGTACAAAGTATACATGTAATTCGCGTACACATGTAACATTGATTGTAAAAAAACTGGTCAGGTTATAGCTGGTTTCTATTTCTGCATAAAAATAGAAACAGTTGATAAAGAGCAATGTTGCACTCTTTAGTAAATTTTATCTTCCCAATAAAGTAGACCAAACAGCTATTAATTAAATGTTTGTATTTAGTGTAGCTAACTGCAAAAAATTGTTTATGCAACTCGGTATCAGTGGAATTAAGATAATAATTAATTTGATTCATATTTTTATCACCATTAAATCGTTACCACAAAATTAACGATAAAATGTACCTACTACGGAGTGAAACATTTATATTATCTCTCAGGACACTGTATACAACGCCAAATGCAACAGGCTTAAGTGTACCCGCGCGTCAGAATTAATTGGTTGTTCGGAAAGCTTTCACAGACATGCCACAAATGAGATTAAATTAAATTTAAGGTTGATACATTTTGACGTTTAATTAATTCAGCAATCATAGTGTGTATTCTGGGCAATATTGGTGTATCTACAGAACCGTGGCGATAAAATATATTTAAAAACGCATGCTTTTAAACCCTGGATGAATAATAATTCTTAATATTTATTGACACATTTAAGCGTTGTGACAAATAATTCCTTCTTTGGAATGAAAAATTTAAACAATAGCCTGTTGAATGTGTGTGAATTTCTATATCATATTTTACATATTATTTTTTAAATAATTAATTTGACAGATATTATTTTTTAGTGGCACGATACTTAACGTGTTAACAAGTAGTAAAATACTACTAGATATTGACTTTAATGGCAATTCAGAATGATTACACGTGGATGTAATAAAAACACTATCATAAACCATTTGGAATTTCCCAGAATTTCATCACTATATGTATACAATTTTTCGCCGTTTTTGACGGCCAAATTTACATCACCAATCTACTATTCACATGTCAAATTCAGAGCTTTATTATACACGAATTTACTATCGACGTTGGAATCGATGACTAATACCTAAAGCAATCAGATTTCAAAAATAAAAAATCTGCCTTCACTTGTATTCAGATCACTTTTAATTTGAGTTTAATCAATTAGGCTAATTAGAAACAGACTTCAATAAATTGAGGTTACTTAAGAAAACAGTAAAAAAATTTGGAAGCAATCGGATTCTGAACCAAAATATTGTTTAATATGACCAAGTATTTAAGTGGATAGTTTCGGAGACAAAAATTCATGTATAAACTCGTATAAACTTTTTGCGAAAATAGTAAAAATTCGCACGCTTTAACAGTTTATATTTTTTAAACAAAAAAATTTCGAAACCAATAGAATGATGACTTAAACTCCCTTTACTAAAATCCCTTGCATCAAGTGCAAGAAGTGGTCGATTTCGCCTAAAACGACTACATAATGACTTTCTAGACTCGTAACAAATTTTATACGATTTGAAGATTTGGCGAGCCTCGGCTAACAAGGGTCTGCCGTTCTTCAATTTTAACATTAATTTAATATGACAACTCACATATGACTTATTCCTGATTTGCTACATGAAAAAAAAATACATCACAAAAAAAACAATAAAATTATTTAAAAAAGCAAAAAATATAAAATACAACACAAAAACAATGAGCCCGACGTACAGCGAATCCAGGCACGGGTGTTTGTTTGCTTCATTTACGCAACAAATATAGTCCCGGGTAAAAAAAAAGGTAGAATGCAACTTTGGTGCACCCAGAAGAAATTATCCGATGGCCCTGAAATTTTTGACACGTTCCATTGGGCCAAGTGGGCAACTTTTCGGCACTATTAGAATTTAATCATCGAAAAAAAGGTTTTTTTCACTCCACCCTATCTACTTAGCCTTTACCCACACAGATCCGCCCCTGCGAATACTACCACATGCAACTAGGATCAGCAACCAAATGCAAATCACGCTCAACGTTCTTTATTGAAATATTATTCAGCCACGCAACTAAGGGCAAATCAAAAGGTAACACAGTTAGACGTCACCAAAGGCAGGCGGCGCAAGACACATGGGGCCATCAAACGGAACACGTCCACCCGCCCGCGACATTTTGCACGCGCGAATATACGAGCCTCGTTAAGCGAAACTCCGCCTATTCGCGAGCCACTCCTACGGTGTTAAATTATCATCGCGAAAAACACGCGTGTCGCCCGATAACACCTAAGCCAAGACATATTCGCGCTTCTGTAACCGAAGCGCGGCGCAATCAAGGGAATGGCGGAGGGCACCCAGCGAGGCTGGCTGTCCCATTGAACGAAACGGATGAACACCGCCGCGAACACACCGTGGCGGAACCCCGGTGGCGCGACGGCGATTACTTTCGCCTGGTATATTTAGCGGCGAGTCGCGGAAGCGAGCGATCGTGCGGAGCAATTCATAGGCGCGTAGGAGTCGGCGACAATTCTGCAAGGAATTCCGCCGGTTATCGAGACAATCGTGAATCTCTGCCATCAATCCACGCGGCCGCCGAGCGACGCGCATCTGAATGCTTGGTCGACCGCGAACAGTGGCGCCTAATGGCGCGCTCATTGACGTACAGTCGCCGTTGACTCCGCGGCCTTCGCGGGACGAGGACGACAATACGTACGATGATTAGATCGACGTCGTTCTCACGGCAAATGACGCGAAACGTCGCCGCAAACACTGCCACCGTAAAGAAGCATTCGCCTGCGACGCGTCATTGCGCTCGTAGGCGCCATCCGATAGCCTGCCTCGTGCGTATATCGCGAATGTGACGTGAAAAGGGGACCATTATTATGTACACGCGGATATATTGTACGGGGGGAAGTCGTAGGTTTTACTACCTGGAGTTAAGAATCGGAGATGCATGGGTGCGCCAGTGGGGAGGTTTGTGGGTGGAGTCAGGAGGGATGAAGGTGTTCGTGGGAGACTTTTGGTAGATAGCCATGTAGTAGTAAAAAATACTTTACTAGAGAATTTAGTAGTAGAAAATTTCATAAAGAAATACCATTGCAAAGTATCCACATATTATGCAATAAAATAAAATAGAATCTAAAGCCCCTCTTGGAGATAAATACGTTCCTATAAATTAACAATGCACCCTCTCTTGCATTAGCAAACGAAAAATCAATTTTAGGGAACCAACCCCTCTCACATAAATTGCAAATCATTATTAGAAAAAAAATTTCTTTACTTTGGCATTATCCGTATGCCTGTGCGTTATAAAATAAAATAGAATCGGGAAATTTTTAAACGCTTTACCGATGCATAACAAACGACCATGGAAGCAAAGGAGCAACTAGAAAATCGAATAAACCCCTTCGCGAACTGAAAGAAAACAGACAAAGTTTCTTCGAAGCATAGGCGCAAAGAGGGCCCCCCTGCTAATCTAAGGAAAATCATTACGCCACATAAGGTCGAGTACTCTCAGTCGACACATTAAGTTCTCTTTTTCCGCGCGTATAGATGAGATAACGCAAAGTGGAGCGTCTTCGATCATGGAGCGCTTTCAAAGTTAACAGGAAGTACAGATAAATCTGTCAGTTAATAAAATTTGCCGGCTGATTATTATGCGCAACGGTGTGCATCAAAAGCGGCGAGATTTATGCGTGCCTGATAGGAACGTAATACGAGGATATTCTATCGAATATCATAGAAATTAGCCGAGGGTTCGTAATAAAGATAAGCGCGCAACCGGAGCACTATCTTTCTGTTTCGAGCCGGGGCCGATATTAAGGTAAATTACAAAGTGAAAAGGGGCCCGTTGGCGTCACTTCAGGTGCAAAAGCAACGTGACTTTTATCGATTTATAGCGGTCTGGAGTCTCTGCAGGGTACAAAAATAATAAATAAAAGGATACGCGCACTCGCGTGGTGCATGCCAATGAATATATGGTGTCTATTAAGTATTAATATAGGTAAGTTCCCCACGAAGTTGCGTGGAACGTGCCAAACAGGACACCGAAGCTGTTTACGCTCGGATGGGTCTTAAGACCAACGCTTATACATAGTTGCAGACGGTTGTCAGGATTTCCTGAGGATTACAACAACTGTTCGTACGGATGCAAAGCACCTTTGTCGCAATATCGTAAGATCAGCTGCTTCCAGAAAGCAGTGCCTGATCAGATATTCGCGTCTCCTTTCGCAATTTCACGATCCAACGTTCTACGGTTTTCCACGTAGCGTTCCCTTCCACTGTCAACAGCTTCTGCCTTCGTTAACTTTTTGTCGATTTATAACCCTTGCGTGGTGAAACATGTGCATACATATGTATGCTATGATAAGTATCCTTAGCACTCTAACTCCAATGGTAATTGGTAATTAGGGCTGGGACTATTTGTCGAATTTGAATTCAACCATATATTAAGAAAATGTTTTTGAATTTTGAATTTTAGATGATCCGGCTCAGAGAAAACTTGCTTTCATTTATTTTATACTGTTTTCCTATAATAAAATTACTGAAAGTCTCTCTACATATTTTCTTTTAAAGTAAGCGAATAGTTGTACAAAAATATACAGTAGATATTCCACAAAAAATTCCCGAAAATCGGGTTCTTTTCAAAAACTGACTAGGCCTAACCCCTCAAATTTGAATAAAAAATTTTAAAATGGCAAAATGAAACCATGTTAGATCAACACAAATCGTGCAGATAGAAAATTCAATTCATCCCTGAACCGTGTTAAATCAAAACCATGTGAGAGCAGAATTAATTACACGCATACATACATATTTCGAACACAAATGGGAAACTGTAAGAAGCTACTCTGAATATTTTATACGCGTAACGTCCATCAATCACCTTGACCATTGCATATTCCCCAGCACTTAAAAGCTGTCATACACGCGCCCAGTAAGCCCCAAAGGATAAAGCTCCCCGAATAGCGTGACCTCGATTATGCAATCTGTTAACTATGTGTTAGGCCGAGCAACAGTGGTCTACTTGAAGCGCGTAAGATGATTTCAATTACCACCAGCCAGCGGGGTCAAAATCTACACGCTCGGCATGATGGAAGGCCTTTATCGTAGATTGTTCGTCAATAGCGAAGCGCAACGACTGCGAGGGCAAGGAGGGTTCTCGAGGCATAGGGAAGAGGGAAGTAGGAAGAGCAACGAGGGCGGCGAAAAAGGCACTAGGTCGAGCTGACATGTATATCCGTACCGACCGCCAGCTCCTGGCACGGGGGGACCAGGAATGGGAAAAACAGATAAAGAGCTCGACTACCGAACACGCGACGAAGATAAATGACATAATATTGTGCTGGACCGGCCGATCATTGCCTTAGAAACGAAATCGAGTTGGGTGAAAGGAGCGCCACCGGGGCAATTGATCTCTGACGACGCTTCGTTACACGGGGCGACAATGAAATCGGCCTGATACTCATCAGGGGATGCCAAGGAGATTGCTTCCCTGGCCGCTCGGAACAGTCGGAATCTGTATACGTGACACCACTACCACACGGCCGGCCGATATAATCTAATTTTTTCTTTCGCCTGGACGTGTTTACGTCCGCCTTTCCGCCCCACTTATTCCCTCCCCGGGGAGCGCGGTGAATTTTCATTACGCCGTCCTCTAGCCGTCGAATCGCAGGAAATTAGCATCCGCGCCTAAAACCTTCGAGGCGGTGTTGTTAATTTTCTTCCGGGTGTTGCGGGGGATAAAACGTTGGGCGCAAAAATTAATAGCAGGCCGCGGGGTTAGCCGCGCGGAGGAATGCAGATGGGGCGCCGGAGTCGTTGGGGGTTTCTGTGGCGCTCCTTGTATTTACGATTGATTAGGACACGGCTATATTTCATCCGGGCCCCGTGAAACTAATCGATCGAAGAAATTTATGAATACATCAACTAATTACTGTTGTTGCGTTTACGACGTCTGTAAATATTTACTCGACGCGCTCGTAAAGCATCGCCGTAAATCCTTGCCACGTCTCGCTACCGCCCATTTCAGCATCATCGGCAGCTTCCTTATTAGAGACCCTATGGCTCGAGTAACAGAGGCACGGATGTTGAAGGCGATTTCCATATTCGGTTGTCTGATAGTGATAAATTATATTTAGGCAATTACGGGGACGCGGTAATTCTGACTTGGTTTGGGAGCCTCGATTAACGAGTATCGTGGTAGTAACCGGTGATCGAGAGTCCTAGGTGGAAATCGGTAGTGTCCCGAGTGGGTGCGATGGAGATTCTGTAATCTCTTCTGTGGTTAATTGATTAATACTGTTATATCAAATTTAGCGTTTAGATCGAACTGCTTCGAAATTTTCGCAGGAGTACTCCCAACATTTTTTAATATATTTTGACTAGTTATAGGGTTATTTTTAGTTGGAAACTGATCTATTTAAGCTACTTAAGGGGCTGGAAATAGAAGAATAGAATTGATGTGTATTCGAATACTTGGATATTCGAATTATATTCGAATACTTGGATATTCGAATTATATTCGAATACTTGGATATTCGAATTATATTCGAATACTTGGATATTCGAATTATATTCGAATACTTGGATATTCGAATTATATTCGAATACTTGGATATTCGAATTATATTCGAATACTTGGATATTCGAATTATATTCGAATACTTGGATATTCGAATTATATTCGCCAAATAATTGAGCAACTGAAGTATTCGAATATTCGAATACCGAGAAATTCGACAATTAGTCCCAGCCCTACAGTAGATACATGATGTTATTTCTTTCGTTTTGTATAACTTTGCTTGTAAACGTGGACCTTGATGATATATTTTATAATAATAGCTCTCTACTATGAATTACTATTATTACTACTGGGGCCATTCTACAGTCTGAAACAAATCTATATGTAGTTTTTCAGGAGCACTGCCAATTTGTGTCAGGCACCACTCGATCTCTTCCGACGTTCACGAAGTGGCTGGTTATTGAGCACGTGTCGATTATGACGAACTGCTGAACAGAGTACCTATGCTATATTTCAAAGGAAATTCAGAGGTTTCGCGTATTTCGCGAAGTACTCTTTTAAAACCCGCCTGTTCGTAACAGGAAAATAGCTTTATCTAGAGTTCATTCTTTACTTCATCCTTCAAAGATATTTTACGTTTCAAAAGCATAGAAGCTCGTAGCCTATTTATTCATCAAGTAAAATACGAGAACTGTCCACCAAATACTCACCAAGTAGATTATATGGATTATCTATGGGGTTCATTGAATTGTTAACTAATTCAGTTCAGTATATTCCAGAAATCTATCAATAATTATTCAATACGTATTTATATTTATATTTATATCAAGTAAAATACAAAAACTGTCCATCAAATACTCACCAAGTAGAATTTAAAACCACACATGTACAAACTTAATATTTTCACAAAGATTCTAAACTAATTAGTGCACTAAGTTAAAATATATTAAAACTACCAAGTCACTTAAACTTATCGATCTTTTCACACGAGAAGAATGCACACCCTGGCATAAACGTCAAAGTGTACTGACTCTAAATTCGCCTTGCATTCGCACTTAAGGTGGACCCCATACGAGCCCATGGAATCTAGAGATACCCAGCACGCGTGTCTTAATAATCGCGGGGTTACAGCGAGGAAGGCACGAAATGCTCGCCAAACGCCGTGAAATACTCTAATCGAACTACTTCCTTAAGGTTTTCACTTATATCCCGTAACTATCGCGGTGCCCGTCCACTCGTAAAGTGCAAGACAAAATTGCCGTAAATGCGTGCGCGACTGAAATACGGCGCGGTAATATTTATGAGGCGCTGTTACTTGTCAGTTGACGCTGAAAAGAATAATAACCCGCGCCGTTACCACGCCTCGGCGCGCACTTGTTTATTAATAACAAGTTGCAGAAATCACGGTATCGCGGCTTCGCGCCGGAATCATAGCCTTTATTTCGCTCGCCTGCATGCACGTGGGAAAGCCTTTGTGCCGCGAACGCTTCCTCCCTTTTTCCGCATTCTGGCCGCCCGCCTTAACGACGCCCGAGCAGCTAATTCCCTTTTTATCTGTTAACTCTACGCAACGTCCTTGGCCATGATTCACGATCGATGGAATGTTTTTATCGAGTCAGCCATCGTTCGCGCGGGAAGCACGTAAAACTCCTGTAAGTATGTATGTATGCAAGCGCTTGCTTAAATGAGGGAGTATTTGAAATGTAAATGACGATGTTATTAATTTTACGCCATTAGTTAATGGTTAAGAAAAAAATGCAGCGGAAGACGGGAACGTACTTAAGGATGCTTCTGGACGAACCTTTGTGTATTGGGTCGGAGTACAGTTGGAAGATTAGTTTTAAAAAGCCCAGCCTTTTTAGGGAAGTTTTATCTGAATTAGGAAAATTTATCTTCCAAGTCCTGCTAGTTTTTCAATTTGGCATTTTTTAGTGAAAAAACAGATTTATCGACGGTAAAATTTTATAATGGAAGTAGAAAAATGCTGGATTTTTGTTTTATTAAAGAATTTTATTCTCGCGCCGAGGACTTTCGGAATCGGCCTTGTTGCTACTTATGAATAAGGTATTTCGTAATAAAGAATATTTATATTTATGTTTAGCAACATTTGCGGATATGAACAGAGTTTTCTTTATTACCAAATACCTTATTCATAAACACAAATATGTTTGGCAACATTTGCGGATATACGTAATAAAAGTTTCAAGAAGTTCCATTTTATCGTCTGTTTAAAAAAATCCCAAAATGTATTTTCGACACCAAGAAGTATTAAAGTATGTTATATTACCTGGATATTAACATATCTAAAAATATTAAAACAAATTAAAGCGACTTCAAAAAAATAAAAATGCACTAAAAGGTGAAAAATAATTTTTCCCTTATTTAATCTACGACTCTCAATTTTTTTATGTCGGCGCCTCATCATTTGCACTGTGTAAATCTAACACAGGACAGGACAGGAAATCCACTTCGTTTCGAACGAATCAGAACAATCGTAGATAACCAAGGATATATGTTATTTAGATAAAAAACCGTCGATACAAAATTCAAAGTAACCAAATCTCTTTGTGGATGCCAGAGCCAGGAACGCAGTACTCTACCACTTGATAGTCTGAGTTGCATAGTTGCAGGAATTTACGGCGTACAGAGTGGTGATAACAGTGACCTGCTGTTTCTCAGTTTAACAGACTTTTATGGCGACGTAATAACGCAGTGAGTAGAGTTTTATGTAAAGGAAGGTGTCGAGATGTTTAACGCTAGGGACAGGTTGTAAAGATGTGATATCGTTGTTCAGAAGCCGTGTCCCAGCAATTAAATCTGAATTATCCAATTACCCTTTTTTTCACACGCAATCAAGAACTTGAATTTACTTTCCACCAAGTCAAACAGATACCTAGTCGCAAAGCTGCACGTACTTTTATCGTAATTTATTCAAAGTGCAAATATAGCTATACTTCGTTCAGAGTCGAACAAAAATAATCCCTCTGGAGTATAAAGAAGAAAGATGATCATTTTAATTCAAATCTCCATTTCCCAGGATTATACTTTATAATGCTTCTAAAAATTAACGAACATACTTTATAATGCTTCTAAAAATTACATCCTCCTTTCGATTCCATCAGATTTGATGGGAAAAATCGGAAGCACATTCCCTTGCAACACTGTCTCATAAAATCAGTATGTAGTTTAGGCCCTGCATTACACCACCACATTTATATCGGCAGACCCTATAGTATACGATAAGTGCAACATTCAATAAAACGATTCCAATGCCCGCGCCTGGAACAGTGGCTTTTTACACAGTCGTTACCGGGCAAAAAGGCAACTTTATCCAACACAGGTACATTAAGAACAACATCGTATCCTCAATATTTCAAACGCCAACAGATATCGAGCAAGGCGTCCCTGCGCCATTAAGTTGAGGCAAGAGAAGAAGCCAGCGTGACGACGATCAAGTTTGATCGTTTATAACAGCCGCTGTCTTCGTACGCTACAGGAATCCAGCCTCTCCGGGCGCGTCGGAAAAAAGTGCGCTGACTATGATGGAGTGTATTTTGATTGAAATATAATGTTTAAACGAGAATTTTCGTCCCCGGCCGCCGAGCACCAGCCCGGCTACCAAACAACCTAATACGTACCTCGAATGCCAATCGTAACTAGCCCGGCTCGGAGGGACAGGATATGCCTGGCCAGCCCCGGCGCGGCCTGGCCGCGGCTAACAAGCGAGAAGAAGACGAAGATCATGCACGGGTAATCTGTTAAAGCCGCGACTAACCCGCCGTTACACATCCATTCCATCAGTTTGCATTATAGGATTTCGCGAAACGACCGAATCTCACGCGTTATCCGTGATAGATGCGGGTACGTGCATCAGGCTTTCGAGGGCGTGCATTAAATACGAAATCGCCGGGGCTCTATCGCGGCGAGAGGCCCGCGCGACGCGCCGTGGAAAAACGAGGGAGGCGAGAGGGCGAGGCGCTTATTAAGTTGGTCCCGGGGATTCCTGAGCGCGCGCGTACGCGCCCGGCAACGTACGAATTACACGATCCCGGGCCCGGGCACCGGCGATCACGGGGAGTCCCGGGAGGGAACGACAGAGAACGAAGGTGATGAGGACGACCGGGAGTAGATGACGGCGAAAGATGACGCTCCGGCCATCGAGCACCGCTCGCCGGCCACGGTGAAAGTAATAACAGTGAAACGTGCGCATACACCGGCGAAATCACACACGCGGACCAACTCGCTGGACCAGCTTCCCTACGTGACTGGTGCTTAAGCTATTTTTCGATACGACCGGTACTTAGGTGCACGCCGGACTACAACCGCCCGCTGGGCTCTCCCATAGAAACCACCGCCGAAGATCCAGCGTCCTTGGGAAACTCGAGGAGGCCGAGGACGAAGTGGCGAGCGCCTAGGAAAAGGGATAGAAGGGGGATGGATAATAGTAGAACGGATCTTGCCCCGCGCACGCACCGTGAGATACACCAGTGGAAACCATCAGCGGCGCGTTCACTGGCAACCGGCGAGGGCAACGGTGCCTCGTTTTCCTTTTCCTTTGGATTCGCTCTTATTAGTAGCACTTCTTAGGCCTGTAGCGGCAGATTCGAGGCGATGTTGGAAGTACATACTGGGAGGTGGTGAAGGATTTTTCTGGCATCTATCAAATTTAAGGTTGTCGGTCACTTGTCGGTGAACTTGGCAGGTCCGTGGCAACGTCCATTGGTGAGAAGAAGAAGGGATAGAGGCTCTGTTCTTCTTACCACACTGACACGTTCGCTGAGAGGTGAGCAGCTACCTTTAAGGAGGCATTCTCAGTGCTAGATTTACCCCATATGCTAACAAGGCTGAAGCCTAGGGCCCCGTTTAGCTGGGGGCCCCTCATTCTAAATTTTTTTTTCGAAAAATTTATCAAAAAATCTTGCTGAGGTTTTATATTCAATGTTAATTTTGAAATTAAATTCTTATTTAGATTATACGAATATTATAATAAAAAAATCAAATCAGCGTTATTTTATTTTATATTTAACCGAGGGCCTCCCGAATATTCAGCCTAGGGCCCCTCAAAAGGTAAATCCGGCTCTGGGCATTCTGGTTAAAGTCAGCTTCCCCGTTACCAAAAACCAAACGCAACCTCGATTTTCCTATAATTGAATGCAGCAGGATCAGCTTTGTGAAATCCCACCGAGAACATGAAATTCCACCTGCGCCACTCAACGTGTGGAATTGCGGGGGACATGGCCGTCCCAAGGAGGCATCCCGGTTGCCGTATAAACTTACGATATCGCGATGTGTCGTTCATGCATAATGTGTACCTACGTGTATGAAAATATTCCGTGTACACGTTTTACGAGAAACGGGCATACGTGTGCCCGGGAATGTACAGGCAGAAGCACGGCGGGGGAAGGAAATCGGGTTACGCCGAAATATTTCTCTGGACCTTTTAAGCTTGCTCGCTGAGGGATGGCGCCGCGCATGCGTTGGACGCGGCACGGTGGACGACAGGACACGCTGGATAACGTTTCCGTGTCAGCAGGGTATGCAAAGTGCTCGAAGATGCCTGCTGGAATTACGAACGCTTTAGTGCTCCTGTGTGGGCAAGCGAAGCGGCCAGCCGAGTCAAGAAGATCGGACTGCGTCACGATAAAAAAGGAAACTAGTGGAAGAGAAAATTAGAGATAGCTGAAGGGAAACACGCCTTAATGGTGGATGATAGGACGGTCGCCTGGAAATTACTTTTAATTTGATGTTAACGCGATTTTAATGCCCTCTTATTTAGCCACAACGTTGCGGTGCCAGCGGAGATAGACGTTGAGAAATTCAGACACTATTCGTCAAGATTTACACCGGCTAAAAGACTACTCTAGTGAGATCGATCGATGGTAATTTTGTAGTAAATTGTATAACGGGATGCCGCATCGATACCAGTCTATGGCGTTCCGATGAACCAGACGCCGCAGGATTTCTAATACCTTTAAATAACATACAACGACTAATCACGCGATCCTTGGTTACGGGATTCAGTTCAGGACAGCTTAATGCTCATATTACTACAGCGACGAATTAATAAATGTTTTATTTTCTGTTTTTCAGCTCTCTGCAGGTGGACAGTTAAAGTGCTGCAAATAAATTGTGACGCGTAGCGGAGGAAGTGGAGTTGCAGTTAAAATCAGTTTCCACGAGAAACAGTTGTCGGTTATTACCTAAATCTAGATTCACAGAAAGACGAGGAAATTAAATAAACTCCATGAATCCAATTACGTTTATAGTAAGTACGAGTTATGAAAGATTTTGCATATAGATAGCTATTATGATGCGATCAGAATTTCATGTTTTAATAAGTTTTACCATTACTGGTAGTGGATCCCCGTAAAAGGTCGTATAAAATTTAACAGGTTTTTTCCATGCATGGATTTTAGAACGACTCACGGTTTAATATCGTTATTGCACATTCCAATCGATATCAAAAAACAGACTGGGTTTTTCCCCGCTTGGGGGCACGAAATGACTACTCGAAAATGTAGAATATTCAAGGGTAGTAGAGGCTTAAGTATGTATGCATTTATTTTTGTATTAATTTCTATTTGTTTATCCTAGAAAAATCTATAATTACTAATTTATTACCTATGTAGTTCTGGATTCAAACTTGCATAAAAGCATTTACGAAACATACCGAAGATTCAAGCGATTGAAATTCTTTTTCTTTTGACATTTTGATACTAATGTTGCTTTTTAACTTCTCGCTAATTTACCACAAGCCAAGATATGTACCTGTTACACAACAATTCACACAAATTCACTGAAATGTCTAGCATTCCAGTATTCATCTAACTCTTGCTTATAAACATTCACTCGATCTGCTGCCTAGCCTTACAGATGCTCGTCACGCACTTCTAATCACTCGATTCCTAACACACGGCAAACATGCCTCACTACCACCGACTTGAAGATCGCGCGGTACCTCATAGTAACAGGTGTTCGGAATAGATGGCTCCAATATATTGCGGTTAATACTGATTTGGAAGATCGCCTTCATTAATAATACATATTAGTTTAAACATATCTTGCAGGATATTAGATGTGACACGTTAAAACTAAATTGACTCAGTTAAGAGTCATTAAAATCTATTTTGTATCTATTATAATATTATGTCAAAGAAAGATATGACTATATAGTCGAGGCGTGGTTCCTCAAAGCCACCCTCACGACACTAAATTGTTAAACTTATTTATTAGTGCATAACAAAAATTCCTTTCAACTCTATTTTAAAGTAAAATTTGATTTCCAAATTTGAATCATTTTACCTCGAGTAGAAGTGCCGAAAAAGCACTTTTTTAATGCAATGTTGCTGCCCCTTCGACAGTAGGGCTATTTGTGGAATTTTTCGGTATTCGAATATTCGAATACTTCAGTTGCTCAATTATTTGGCGAATATAATTCGAATATCCAAGTATTCGAATACATCAGTATTCGAATAGTATTCGAAGTTTATTCGTAGCATTCGAATACTTGTAAAATATTCGAATATTAAATTATTCAAATAGTCCCAGCCCTATTCGACAGTACCCTATGTAAGTGCAAAAATTATATGTTGTCTTTGTAGATTGTAATAGATTTATAATATAAAATTTCCATTTCGCGCATAAATTTTTTCCCTTAAAATATATCATTTCTTCTTAACCACTTTCCTGTATCGAATATACTATATACATAGAAGAGTCACACGACGTGATAATATGAAGTGGTGTGCTTATACTTCTCGCGACTCGGATATCTATTCAACCAGAAATGTACCTGGTATGTGATTCATTTAAAACAGCACAGCTAATATGCTCAGAAAAGGGAAAAGAATAATAATAATTCATAATGCAGTGGAGTTACTTACGAATGGTTCTTCAGAACAGTTTCAATCATGTTCGTGGCGACAGACCAAATGAAAACGGACCCGTCTGACGAACCAACTGCTATATATTGACCGTCGGGACTAAAAGTTGCTCGTGTCCAATCGAAGCCAACTTTGAAGCCATCAGCACTGCAAATCAAACAGAATCGGGTTATAATTAATTTCCATATTATATCCCGTGTACCACTTTGACTCAAAGCTTCGATCAAATCAAAGCGTTCCCATCGTGTTCGCGGAAAAGTAATCGAGTTTATACTATCGCGTTTAACACGTTTAGTTCATTAGTTAATGAATCGTTCTATAAAAATCAGCGTGCAGTGTGGAAATGTATTACCTACTGACTAAACTCACTAAACTGTCACTGATAAAAAGGTAAATGGCACTAAAGGATTCTTTTAAATTTATCGCCCACATCCTGCATAATGCTCCGACTTATTTTATGCACCTACAGGGTGGACCAATAAGAATTACCATCCAGACGATTTCTGGAACCATGGAAGTAAGAGATAAATTTCATAAAGATTTTTTTGCAGGTGCTTAGGTGCCATTTTCAGTATTTCTATTACTTCCATAATTTCGGGGATATTGAAGGTGGTATTCTTATTGCTCCACCCTGTGTAATTCAATCTTCAATTTTGGGAAAATTTTGTGTAGATCCCATCTGTATCAAACATTCTAATTTCACTTGGTATCCCGAGCTTAGAGATTTTAAAAGAATATCTACTTCAGTATCGGAATCAATTCTGACTTTCAATCTGATAATGAAATTTCATGCTTCTTCACTCCAGGTTTAGCCCAGCCCAAAATTTAGTAGGCAAAAGAAAAATAGAGTATAAGTCCTTATTTCATAGCTTGCGCTTCGTTTTGCTCGTATTTACCATTTTCTGCTTTAAAAGGTTCGGTTTGCTTTCTTCGTAAAATTACTACTTAGTAAACGCCTGTATTACATATCAATAGCAACCGATTCACAATTAAATTAGAATGTATTCTATCACCCTGCATCTTCGAAAGATTCGAAATCCCTCAAGCTAGGGATCTCATATTTTTAAAATGAAAAATTGGGACACCTACAGAAAGAAAATTATAATGGAGCGCCTAGTATAAACTAGGTACTCCTCAGTATTTGGTTATCTATTTATTAAACGCCACTAAATAAGGAGTTGAAGTGGTAAACGATGCAAGTGCTTAAAAAAAATAAAAAATAAATTTATTACTACGGTGGCAAAGTGCTAGAATAATTTATTTTAACTATTAGGGCTATCGCAAGATAGAAGTAAAATCGTAAGTGCCAACTTCGCTGTGGTGAAAAACGATGACAGAGCCAGCAATCATCACGGCTCTAATCTTTTGATTTCCCTCTAAATCTGTGGAGATGGTGTACGCTGAAAGTCCATAGCAATAAACGGTTAAGTTGAGATAAACGAGCGATAGGCGGTGTACATAAGTGACTATAAATGAACAGAGATGCGTTTTTGTTTCTACTAAAAATTACTGACACTTACATCGTTTATCATTTCAGCTCCTCAAATAGTTTCAACATTGAACTGTTCGCAATAATTTTAAATACGGACAATGATGCTCTATAATACTCTACACTCATTGGGGGATTTAAGGTCTGAAAACACAAGTATTTCCGGGATTTTTTTTTAAACTTGAAGACTTGTTTAAATAAACGGTTCGCTACATCGCTTAAATACCTATATCCCGCAAGACATCGTGCTCACCTGAACGATCCAATGATCTTCTTCATCCGTAAGTCAATAAGTTTCAGCGTATCGTCTCTGACGCAGCTCAAAAGGTAATTTGCATCTGAAAACAAGCAGGTGTCACTACTTGAATTTGCATGTCGCCGATGTTGAAGTTAAATTGGCTGTGCTAATACGGTTAGCCATACAACAAGCCGCGTACGTGCCTGAATAAAGATGATAAGCAATCGCTGATTACGACCCGATTGCATTCCGATCACGTTGCGAGGAACTTTCCGCGAGTTTCCGTTATTTGAACAGCGACAGCGAGGGGAAAGAAAGAATAAATTGATGCGCGCCTCGGCTTGAAATGCATCGAAACGAATCCCGCTAAGTAAGTAATTTCTTTTCAGGGCGTATAAATCTTATGGGGACGAGGCGTCCGAGAAATGCTCCGTTCTGAATCCCGGCGAGCACATTTACCACGGAACGGGTGTATTATACTTTAATGGAAGTATACATAGACCGGTATGACGTAATCGAGCAGAATTTTACAGTCGAGGTATCGTTTCGTTCGCGACTCCATTCCACCGTTATCGAGATTAATGAAATTCCCTGGAATTATTCGAATATCCAAATATTCGAATACTATTCGAATATCCAAGTATACGAATACTATTTGAATATCCAAATATTCGAATACTATTAGAATATCCAAGTATTCGAATACTATTCGAAATCCAAGTATTCGAATACTATTCGAATATTAAATTATTCGAATACTATTCGAATATTAAATTATTCGAATACTATTCGAATATTAAATTATTCGAATACTATTCGAATATTAAATTATTCGAATAGTCCCAGCCCCAATCTCTGCGATGCGCCCAACAGTGAAGAGCGCAGGCTGCTCGAAATATTACTTCATCCACACAAAATATTACGATCATAAGTCGATTGTGTGCCTCTATTCGGTCAACCACGCCATGCGCGTTTCAATGACTTATAATTCATTTCTTTGAAATACTGCACGAGATCCTAGCTTTCGAATCTAATTGAAACGCAACGAGTACATGAACGCCGGCCAAATGCTGCTGCCTCTGATAGTTTACCGCTGAATAGTACGTGAAGAGCATCCGGGATTGTCGCTTTGATGGCCGTGCACGCGGCATCCTGCGATGGATGCTCTAATTGGCAAATAATTGACCCTCTATAGGGGCATAAATGAAAAATTAGAAATAAATCTGCTTGACCGTTTCGTGCGGATGATGGTAACACTGTTATCATCGCCGATAATCAACTCGAATTCAGGTGCCATTTATCTTTATGCAGGCTGCGTTACGCAATTTTGATGGTCGCAACAGCTGTTTCGATAAAAGAAAAACGTGGTGTTTGGTTGGCCGGACGAGGTGATAATGGAAATATCGTATTACAATATTTCAGACCACCTTTTTCCCAACTTTTGCAATGTGCACTCTTTCTGAATGGAAATAGGTAGATCGAAAAAATCAATTTTCTGAGACTTTTCAATTACATAGGTATGTGTGCTTTATTCATCTCTAATACTGTTCGAATATTTGAGTATTCGAATGTTATTGTTCGCATACTATTCGAATATCCAAGTATTCGAATACTATTGTGTGTCCACTTTTTGTGAAATTTGAGTTGAAAGAAAAATAGTATTTTTCTTCATTGTATGTCGCTAAATCTTATGTACCATTTTATGCTTAAACCTGTTTTTCTCGAAAACGCTAAAAATGGACATACAACATTTGTGCACTAACACAAACCCATCGATATGTAAATAATAACTACTGGCATACAAAACTCACCACGAGATAAATCAAGTGATGTGACCTTCCCCTCCAACAGAATGTCATTCGAGCTGGATTCTGCTCTCGTATCCCAAAATCTGATTCTCTGATCAAAATGTCCGCTGATTATCGTGGAGCCTGCCCCGTCAGAAGTTACCAGATCGTTGCAGCTGGAGCCTGCGAATTTTGTTTCTATGCCTGCAACCAAAACATTCCACTCGAATTAAATACCCTTCACCAAAATCAAATTTCAGAAGTGTCTTTGTAGACAATTTATATCGAATCACAAAGCTCCTAAAATACGTTATTGCATTTAAGGGGAATCCTATTCTTTGGGCTAAAAACATAGCAAAATTTGGGATTTTTTTAAGAAACCAGCGTTTAGATTCATCTGAAATTTGAAAGATGTTTTGATGCATCTTTGAGGAATCTGCAGTTTTTTTTTTATTAAATTTTAACCATAAATATAGTAGTTATGCATGATCGACCATCAAGCCGCGCAAAATTCGTCGTCCGTTAGTGTGCATGATAATTATCTACCAATGAAATTAAAAATGATTAAAAAAACTGCAACTTCAAAAATTCAAAATTTTGTTACGTTTTTAGCCCATAAAATAAGATTCCCCCTTAAGCTAGCACACAATTTAATGCAAATTAAATGATACGAAGTTTGTTGTTGGCATTCAATCATCTGTTCGAAATAATAAACAGTAATTCCAAGTTCTGTTCTTAAAGCTTCCTCGAAATTAATGAACCGGAGACACGTGAATCCACCTTAAGTTGCTTCAATAGTTTGGAAACTCTAATTGAATCTGACCACAGGATAGGAATAACTTCTGACTTACTCTTTACTGAGCATTTTAAAGTTATCCTGAGGCCAAGAACTCTCTAACTGCATGTTAAGCGAACAACGGATATATTTAAATAAACATTAAACTTAGTTATGCGGGTCCATCGAGCGTTCGAATTTAAACCAAAAACAAAGGGTACGTTTCGTTCACCTCGATATTAACTATACGTCGCTAGAGATAATAAAAATCGCGCATCATTTCAATCGCGAATCGATTGGAATCAGAAAAATATGAAATGTGGGAAGTAGCGAAGCAACAATCGCGATTCTCGGTCCGAAACTGCAATCGGAACGCGTATCTCCGCATTCATATAAAATCTGCTTACGTCGGTACACCTAAGTCGACGGGTATGATGCATCGCCACGAAGTAATAGGATCCAGTAATTCCATCCTCCTAGGAAGCACAGAGCCTGAGGCGATATCAATAACCGACGTATCGTCGTAGTAAATTCGACAGGCTAATTGATCGGGCATTAAATCACGTTTGATTTAACATGGGCCGGCAACAACAAAGTAAAACAACCGTCCCCTGCACAAAATTCGTAAACGTACAAACGAAGGGAATGGGCAGAGCGAGATGGGTTATTTATAGTTGCCCTGTTGCAGAGCCAATAGTTGTCCACTGAACCCCCAAACAATTAACATCAAAGCACTGGCCATCGCGAAACAACACGGCAAAGGGAATTTTGTGACAGTGGTTGAGGTGAAAATTCACTGTCGCAATTCATTAGTTTCGTTGGGTCGTGTCAAACGATCTGATAGAGTTTGGAGTTCGTCGCGTACATAATTGAAGGGTAAGGGGGGAAAACAGGGAATGTCACAAAACAGATTTATCGAGAAAATTACGTTATAATACTTTAGTCCACCGGTGACAAGGGATGTTCGGTTACCCGAGTATTCCGATTTTTTCTAAACTGTGCAGATTTGTAGAGAATCTCAATTAGGGCTGGGACTATATCTCAATTAGGGCTGGGATTATATCTATACTCAATTTCAAAGCAGTTCAGCACTATCCGCAGCGAGTACACTGCACAATCCAAGAGTTCCACGCGGAAACAAGGTGACGCGAGCGTTATTTCCCCGCGTAAATTAAGTTTGAAATCCTGCTTATTGCGCCGTGGAAATCTATGAAAACGACCGGCCTGAGTAGCGCGGCTCTCGAAAGGGGAAACCACCCCCGACTTGTAACGTACTTTTAATAACAGCGTTAACCGGCGTGGCGCAACACTGGCGTCGCACACTTTACTCGTATTTCAAAGCGCGATGAAATTGCACGATCCGGTTTCTTTGTTACTTCCCTTCGGCACAGTGGTTGTATCGATGTTTCCGAAGGGCCCCGCTATGGCCGCGGGTTTCGTTATTATGTAACGAATAAATACGTAACGGGATAACTCACTTTTCCTCGATTGCACCTTAGAGGTGTTTACGTCCGTTTCTCGTTTCCTTCCTTAAGCAGCTGTATATCGTATTTTATTCGATATATGCAGCACCACACGTGTTTTTGTATATCGGCTAATATTCTTGTTTAGCATATTCTGCCTAGTTCCTCTAAAACTACTAAAGATAAGTGACTACTGCAAAAAAGTCGTTTTTCATTAATATTTCTTACAAATCATGTTCCTGTTACTTGATATCAATTTGGTCATGATTAATCAGAATTAATTATGTACTTTAATGAGAAATAAACCTTCAAGGGTTATTTCCACCCTGAAGAACTATAAAATAGCAAACATGAAAAATAGTCTGATACTTCTATTGAGGTCCCCTGCAAACCTGCAAAATTGAGACAAAATCAGAGTTTTCGGGTGATCGAACTTCAGAGAAATCGGGAAAGCCATTGAGGGTCTGAAACTATCGCGGAACAGTACTTGAACTAGCAGATCCAGCTTTTCAGCGAACCAGATATCGTCTCTAATGTAATTATCGAGGGAGTTCGATATTCGAAATCATATACCTAAGGAAAACTCGATCGGTTGTCAGTTTCCGATGCACTAGTAGAGTACAAGGACTTCTGTAGGCTACTAATTGCTTCGCCATGGTATGATATAGGTACTCATGTACGCCAGGCTAAACTTCCCTCTAACACGAATGCTCCTAAATTATTTTCCTTCTGCACCATCTAAGTCCTGCATCGTCCAAGCACTGCCTTCTTAGCCCCTTCTATTGAAGTGGGTAAAAATTAAATTACAAGATTTCACCCTGACAAATGAACCTAAAGAACTTGATTTATAATTCACACCATACTATTCGAATACATCAGTATTCGAATACTTAAATATTTGAATAGTATTCGAATACTTAGATATTCGAATTATATTCGTCAAATAATTGAGCAACTGAAGTATTCGAGTATTCGAATACCGAAAAATTCGACAAATAGTCCCAGCCCTACTTGAAACTTGAAGCAATAAAGGGTGTCTTATCGCCTTGAAGAGCAACAACCCTTCAAGAAAAGTGTTCTATCTGCTCTGTCGTTATCATTACGATAGAAGCTTTAACGACCAAACAGAGAACCTGTACCAAGGTACCCACCCCGTCGCAGTAACCACCCCCTACGCAACACTTCACTGAAACCTCATTTTCCAATGTTGCGTATTGCATTTCATCGTTCCTGGGCTCAAGCCTCCGGAAATATTCCCAGCGACTAGGTGCAGCGCAAGTGAGTAAGCAGCAAACTTTCTTTGAAAGTATGCTAGCACGTAAGGGGAGGCTTGTCAGTCGATTTTCTGCCTCCGCGCCATTACGCAGACACGAAACGTGATTTATAATAACACGCTACATGACTTGCTCTGCATGTTAAAAATGGAGTCACGATTAAAGACCACGCGCGGCGAATCCATTCAGCGGCAGAACTGTATACGAAATGCCCGGGTATTCAGGCAACGAATAAATATTCCTAATTCACCGAGCTTATTTGCGAACGTTAACGATGATTACTCGGTTGAATCCTAATGATAATGCTGGCGGAATACGAACATTACCACAACAAGCCACCGCTTGGGACTGGCTAACGTACCAGAGAAAGGCCAAATGAATTCAGCCACCAACACTTAGCAGTGCCTGGCCTTTAATCCTCTGACACGACACAGAAATTACTTAACAATAGTTTTAAACCCACCGCGCTATCAATCTTAAGCTGCTTCCCTTTTATTCCAAACGTAATCAGAGGCTTTTCACGAATCACACAGTCATCGCGGACCTTGACAGACCTTGAGTAATTACGGTCGTCGAACTCGACCAAGTGTTGACTGTGATTATGTACATTAAAAGACATATGGGTTCGGTTTAAAAATAGACGGAGATATTAATGATCCTGATAAGTGTAGAGAAGGTGCTCGATGAGAAAAGAGTTAGGCACGCCCATTGCGAACGTTCTGTGTAATCATTTAATCCGCTAAATGGAGAAGGCGAGTTTAGTCGTCATTCAAAAATGCTCCTGCATTGGAGAAGACGTATTAATTCTTTACAGAAGGGCAAATGTGCAAAGGTATTGGATTTTAAAAAGTATAGTGTTGTAGAGCCCGCCACGATACACATTTTTTCTATTTACAGTTTTTTTATTCAACCATTACTATTTCCGGTAAAAATTATGAACGATAAATGTTTCTTCGTCCAAAGTCAATATTTCTTTAAACATAAATTACGATAACATGCGGAAATATTAACGGGTTGTTATGAAACGGTTGTTATGATATTATTCGAATACTATTCAAATACCTTAGTATTCGCATACTATTCAAATACATCAGTATTCAAATACCTTAGTATTCGCATACTATTCGAATACTATTCAAATACATTAGTATTCGAATACTATTCAAATACATTAGTATTCGAATACTATTCAAATACATTAGTATTCGAATACTATTCAAATACATTAGTATTCGAATACTACATCAGAATTCAAATACATTAATATTCGAATACTTGTCGATTTGCCTTTGGCCATTATTAAGAACCTATTTTTCAAAAGAATAAAATTGTTTCTGGTCGAGAACCGACCCAATTAATACGTAAGTTTACAGATTAAACAATGTGATTGAATGTTTGTACAAGAGGTGGCACATGGGAATGCATCTCATTTCACCCTTCACTTGAGCGAGGTGTGTAATCAAAAACAAAGCAACTTTCCAATTATTACGATTTCAGTTAGTCGTGGCTTTATCCTCATTTCAATAATGTTGTCACAGCGCCGCGCCGTACGAATGGAACAATAGGCTGCACGCTTTCAATTCGCTGAACGTTAAAAACAGTGGCGCAAAAATTGAGTAGTTTACTGCTTGAAACGTGATGGCTGTGTTTTATTCTGATGCATCTCTGATATATGGAGGGGAATTCGTGATGGGATACGCGACAAAGCGTCAAGCAGGGAGCAATATTGAAAATAGAATGTAAAATAATGCATGCATCTGCTGGATTTATGGAATTCCATTGATTTTGACGGAAACTTATTAAAAATTAATGAAATACGAATTAAAGGATCACTTGATATCGTGGAGATTGGTTAATATTTTTAAAAGGAGCACGTTGAATTTTGTTAAAAACTTTTGTGGAATTTTGTGATTTTAAATGAGAGATTGTTGCTTATTGTACGAACTAAATATGTTATAGTTGAAATATTAAACTAACGGGCGTAAAGTGTTCTATTTAAGTATACCCATGTATTTGTAAATATTTTCAATTTAACATTGCATAGTAATATTTTCAGAACATTGTAGAATTATTGTAGGAATGTTTCTGTAATATTAACCACTGTATGAGTATGCACACCTTCTCCAATATGAAATATTTATATTAAATTGAAAATTCCTGACGAATACAAATCGTTAAAATTTTTTATAAATTCTGTTGGAGAATTCATTAGCCTCTCAATAACACGGTAAAGAATAAACCAAAATAACGAAACCTACTTCAGAAATTACTGTTGTCCGTGCCACGATATTTATCTCAAGCTCAAGTGAAACTCTCATCAAAGAAAGACGTTGAAACACAACAGATGAAAAAGAAAGGTTAAACTACGAAAAATTCAATAAAACATCAACTGTTTTTAATTTTCGAAGTGCCATAAAGAACCTTAAAATCCAAAATGACACTTAATATGTTAATATTATGACAAAGGATATCAGAGAAATATAGTAGAAGATAACGAGTGGTATTGAAATATTAAAATCTGCTGTCCAACTTCTTCAACTACTTAAAAAAAAAACGTCACAGAAACACACATCAATGATTTAAGAAACCCATAAGAACTAGTAAACTCTGCTACTTAGTCAAGTCTAATTGTTGTTGTAGCACAATAAAAGCTCGTTTGAACAGAATCGTCAAATTAATCTCGACCAGCGTGGGCCAATATTGATACGCCAAATTAAGGTTTATGTATTAATTAAACGACCGTGTTTTCATGTTTGTCTATCCTTTACAACTCTTGCATCCATTTCCTCCCATACACGCTCTCAAAGAGCTAGGCACTCTCAATTCGAGTAACTCGCGCGCTACAAGCAAATAAGCGTTTCTCGATGCCGGCTCACTCTTCCTGCTACTGTCTATATTAGCGAAGAAGAGTTTGCAACGGATTGCACTTGAGCACAAACGCGAGTTCCCAGGCGCATTCAGTCTGGCGATGGTAGGTATGTACATTCTTTCTTTCCTTTTAACAAATAATCGATCGTTTGGAGTAACATCGTGTTGAACAAATTACACAGTGTTTTAGAAATAGGGTGATCAATCAGTGTATATAATTTCTTAATAAAACTAGAAAGTAAAGTCTTCATTTGTAAATTTGAGATTTAATTCTACTAGCATTAAGACTACCTGCACCTTCGCTGACTGCCAACTGAGGTACCGTAAAGCTGTTGCCTTTAATAGTTATCTAGGCACTTTTAAATTGTCTCGAAACAGCTGGACTTAAATTAAGAAGTCTATGCCCATACAGCACACTCCGTTGCATGAAGGTTGCAGGAAGGTTCCATGTGTGTTGCCGTGCAATGTTCCACTGGGGTGGGCATAGGAGGAACTTTTGCTTTCAAAGCGTTTATGTTTGTGTCAGGACCAAGATGGAGCCTCGACGTATCAGGTGATGCTGGTGACTCCACGTCACGCAGCTATCGGGTGTGGCTTGAGTTTTGTAGAATGCTGTTACTGAAGAACAGGGACATTTTTCCTGAAGACTCCTGTCACGATGCGGAGAAGGCGGAAGCGTCTTCTGAACCCCAATGAACCACGTGGCACTTATCTCAGAACCTCTAACTCCAAAACTACTGCTTCTTTAAATCCATCTTGCATCGGGGCTAACAAACTGGCGCCTTTCAGTTGAAAAGCAGGCAATT
Source organism: Andrena haemorrhoa (assembly GCA_910592295.1). Taxonomy (NCBI): domain Eukaryota; kingdom Metazoa; phylum Arthropoda; class Insecta; order Hymenoptera; family Andrenidae; genus Andrena; species Andrena haemorrhoa. The sequence continues at coordinate 2,945,742 of OU342946.1, forward strand.
GCCCAGATGAAGTCACCCGGCCAGGGCGCTGAGAGGGCACGGCAAGAAAGATAATACTCCAATAGAAAGCAGCTGATCCACTTTAAGCCTTCTTTTTGTCTTAAAGCGTCCTAGATAAACAATAATTCACGCCTAAACGCGCTTTCAGCGGCGGCGCCCTCTATTGTCCCCTCCTTGCGCGCAGAGATTTATTTGCGCAAAACTTTTGTACACCTCCTCCGCCGCCATCCGCCTTTCCCTGATAGCGGCGCGCTTGGTTTTCACTATTTCGCCGTGGCACCCGCGCTCACAACAAAAGCGTAAAAGCCTCTAACCGAAATGGATGTCCGAGCCTGGGTCTGTGTGTATCAACCTTGCCCAGCCCCCCTGGCTGCTCGATGTGTGTGAAATTAACTCGGGTTTAACTCGCGGAAGCGGACAAATTTTTGCGAGAACGGCTCAAGTGTGTGTCGCCGGGTCCGGTAACCCGGGCTCATATTTCTGCGCGTCAGAAATAAAACGACCGACCGGCAGGAGAAAAAGGAGCGCTCGCACGGTACGTTTGCATCGCAAAACAATGAAGTTTCGCCTCGCCCTCGTCTACTTTCGTCGAGTGCTCGTAATCGCCGGGGACATGTTGACGAAAGGCGCCGCCATTTCTGCCCTCCAAATGGCACGCTGGGCATTCTGCTACCCCACGCGGTTCCTTTTAAGTGACTAATCAGGGGCTGTGTTTTGTGCGATAGAACGGTACCTAGGATTTTCTGTTAGTTATTGTCCATCACTCGAAGGTTCTCTTAAAAAAAGAGGCTTCCGCGGTGACCACTGCTGCTCGAAAGTCGATCGTCCAAAATAAAAAATTCAAACGAATTTACTTATTATATTATATTATCTAGTATTTGAACGAAGGATTTTTCGAAATATTGATTTGGGAAAAAATGGCTGATGTTTGAAGTAAAAGTTTCAATTTTTATCATAAATCGTACCTGATTTTCGTCAATTAAAAGAAAACTAAGCATCGGATAAAAAAATCCTTCGTTCAATGACTAGTTTATTGTTCCTAAAGTAAATCGGTTGAATGATTTTTTAAATATTTTGGTCACCGATTTTGAACGGGCCTTCGAGTGGTGGACAATAACTTAGTTATTGATAAATATTTTTAAATAAAAAATTACGATGCACGGTACTAGATGCAATCTTTGAAAGGGAAAAAGATTTTTTTAGAAATGTGTTATAGCTTTTGAGTAAAAAATTTCCAAAGATCACCGTTTTCCGGCCTCCTGACTGAGCATGACCACTTAAGCATTAGCTGGTGGACATTTCCTAGGCTAAACGATGCTTCTGAAAGCAAAAATTCAAACAGATTTTAAAAATAAATAACTTACAGAAGTACCTGACATTCTCCGAAAGTTGATATTGTATTTTGGTAAAAAAGGGCGACCGTTTGAAGTTGGAATATCGAATTTCGTCGGAAAAAATGTTCTTCTTTCACGGAAGCTTTGCAAGTATTTCCATTAATGGAAAATTTAAAAATATGAGAACGTCAGGTACTTCTGAAAGTTATTTATTTTTATGCTTTACCCCCAAAAATTCCTGAATTTGTATGCTTTTGTAACCGTTTAATAAATCTATTCAACAGCCTTCTGTAGTCCAACAATTTGCTACCACTCTTAGTAACCAAAAGTACATTTTACAATGGCCCTTGGTCGATTCTTGCAAATTAATACAAGCGAGTACACTGTCGCCTAAGGCGGTCCGCGATCGAGTGTCCTCTGTCAATAGAATTTCACCCCTCAGCGGGGGTGCGCTACGGTGCTCTGTGGCGCAGTTGACCACTGGTAAAATCGATATCTCGAACAGTTCTTCGGCTGATATGGTTTCACGAGATTAGTCAGCGGTCCATAGGGATCGAATGTAAATCCTGCATACATTTGCAAACTATAGAGAGGCCTCTCATCCGTGTAGCTCGCATCAGCCAGTCACGTCCCTTGCGCGTTCAATTTACTTTTCTCGTCCCTTACAGCCACCTCCATTTAGCGTAAGAGCCAACCCCAGGCTCCTTTTCCACGTTCCATGTATCCCGCCACAAGAATGGCCACTTTCACTCGCCAGTAAATTATCATTCCGTCCCTTTTTTTAGAGCGCTGCTTGTCACGCGAGATCGTGGCTCAGAAATGTTCAAGGGTCTATCGGCTTCACTCCTGTGGCTTTAGATACGAAATATATTGAATGTAAGCCTTCGGAGGATTGTAAATCATCAGCTTCTCCCTTTTTCAACTATCGATCCGATATCATATAGACTGTCGCTTAAGCTTATCATATAGGTATCATATAGACCGTCGTTTAAGGCTATCAGAGCTGCAGGATGTTCGGTAGAGAGCGATTTCATTGGGAGGAAAGTGATTCTTCAGAAAGAATCAATTGGAGATGTAGGATTCAGGTACTTCTTGCTTCTCAGAAAGTCAAGTTCCATTTGTTCCGTGCTGAACATTTCAAATTTTAGATTAATGGTTGCTCGTAATTAATGGGGGAGGTTGGCCAATCGGATGAAGTATTTCAAACTCGGATCACATTAAGGAGGATTTTCAAGCCTTTGTTTAAAGTGGCACAAGTGTATCCAGCGATTTCCGATTGAATAAAATAAGAAAGCTGAGAATTAAATTACCGAAGGTTTATTGAATATTCCTTTTCTTATGTGAAACTATTTTTTCTCGATTTCACCACCGTTTATTATGAGAACTTGATGCAAGAAAAGTATATTTAATTTCAAAGAATGCAGAGTGAAACGAAAATATTTTTGTCCTACGATTTTGGCAAAAAAAAGGAAGAAAATATTAAATAATAGAGTTGGATGGAATGATTTGTTGAAGGCATCATTATATATCTTATAATAAACAATTATAAAATTGCTTCTAACAACACGAACAAGTGTTGTACGCAGGTTAGCGTTTTTCTTTTTACACGGTATCGATTTTCAAAATAATTCTAATATTGGTTGGCCGTTCCAGGATAAATGTTTAAAAGTCAAATACACCCACGCTGAATCATTTTCGCTGGTGATTTGCGAATATATTTCATGGCGATCTCCGATTGACGCAACACGACCCATGTCAACAAAGCTTCCCCATTGATCGTTTGATTTTTTTTTCGGGACAGCTCCCAGGCGCCCTGTCGCCTTTTTGTGCAAACTTGGGCAAAACAAATGTTTGGTTTTATTCAAACATCGCGACACTATTTATATTCGAAATAAAGGGTGCCAGTAGACACGGAATAGACGCTGGTTTTAAGATTTCCAACACGTTGCGAAGGTGGATGGTCTGATATTTTTGAGGTGTTATTTGAAGAAACATCGTTTGACTGCAATACTTCGTGTAGTTATCGTTGGAACAAAATCAACCAGCCACTGTCACTTTGTGCGAAAAGGAGGAAGACACAGTAGCTGGATATCCAGGTGCGATGGGTAACAGCTCCTCATTGGTCCTCAATGACCAATTGATTTTGTTGCAATTACTACAATAATCGAGTAGATAGTAGAATAGAAGTATAGTAATGTATAATAACTATATAGTATAGTGAAAGAGTCAGGAGCCTGGAAGGAGACCATTAGTCCCATTTTTAGTTTTCAACAACGAATGCTTCATATGGTATTATATACCTAGTGTCTCGTTAAATATTACACTTGTGTTTTTTAAGAGAAATTTGATGTTATTTCAAACACATTGTAGCACCAAATTGAGTAGAAGAATTTTTCTGTTTGCACCATATACGATGGTCATTAATTAATTTCCAAAAGAGATATTATGACATAACCAGCAAACAAATTTATTGTTCCAAAATAGAAATATTCTTTCATTCTCCATTTAATGTCTCGAAATTTACAAAAAAAAAAGAAAAATATGGACAAGAAAAACCAAGATTTCAGTCTCGAAAATGCCTAACTATCTGTTTTTCTTGCATCTAGGAAATTGTCTCTCTTGTACGTAAGTTTTTCAACTCGATAAAAGGAAATTCCAAGAGACTAAAAGTTTCCCATGCTTCACACAGAGATTAACAAGTAAAGCATGAATATTGAAAATGTTACTTTAGAATTCTGAGAAAAAAGAATCGAATACTTTGGAACAGTGACGTACACTATACATCGTCGTTAAAGCCTCGTTCACATTCCTCAAGTTTACTGACTTCAAGTAGGGCTGGGACTATTCGAATAATTTAATATTCGAATATTTTACAAGTATTCGAATGCTACGAATAAACTTCGAATATTTTAGTATTCGAATTTTATTATTCGAATACTATTCGAATATTGATGTATTCGAATACTATTCGAATATTGATGTATTCGAATACTATTCGAATATTGATGTATTCGAATACTATTCGAATATTGATGTATTCGAATACTTGGATATTCGAATTATATTCACCAAATAATTGAGCAACTGAAGTATTCGAATATTCGAATACCGAAAAATTCGACAAATAGTTCCAGCCCTAGCTTCAAGTCGCTTGAAATCAGTAAACTAACCTGTTATTCACTTCGCTTGAAATATCCTTTCAAGTTTCAAGCGAAGTAGAGAGCGTTCCAACTTTTCTTGCCTGAAAATAATACAACTTGAATAGTGCGAAGGTACGTACAAGTGTGAACCTAAAGTCACAAAGCGACTTGAAGCCAGTAAACTTGACTAATGTGAACGAGGCTTAACAGTCTATGTACAAGTAAATTACGTTGCTTTGATACGCGTTAAATATTCAGCTCGAGGCGCTGGATGTTCCGCCAAATACTCTCTTGAAAAAAGTTAGCGAACTTTCGTGCTGAAATGCCGAAACAGAATTAACGCTATCGGCTCGCAAGCTGATCTAAATTGAGCTTCTTCTACCACAAGTTTCCCTTAATCGGTCGATCTAACTTCAGCACAGGCACATTCATCCCGCGTGAATTTACCAATTTACTTATCAAACCACCTTTTATCGAGAAGCATTATGCGTCGGTGGCTACGAACAAAAGGTGTTCCTGTGAGGAAAAAACTGCAGATTGAAGCAAGTTAGGAAGTAGCCCGCTAACTCGTGATAGGAGCCTTATCGGCTTAATTAATCCCACAAAGTGACGCCAAGACGGGAGATCATTTTTACTGGATCTTTCTCGTTACGGTGGCGTTAACTTTCACGGGACGAATAAATTGGCGTCAAATTTACACTATATTTCGACTACTAAAAACCACGTTCGATGAATCATGAAATACAATAATGTATTCAGACTGATGGGTGCAAGTTTAATTGGTTGATAGAAACCGTAAAAAGGAGTGGGAATGGGTTAGTAAACAGATACATAGCCAGAAAGGGGTTCAGAGATTCATCTGAATCAGCCTTGTAATTTAATACAGGAGTGGGGAAAGTTTTCACATTGGAAGTCTGCATTAATTTAGCTGTAATTAAATAAGGCCACATTCAAGACACTTCAATTAGATGTACTAAAATATGTAGGTACACTATTTTGCAAAAATCGAACTAGTATGTACTTAATAATTTCACAAAATGTAAACTGTTAATTTTAAAGTTAACAAATCTTTTAATGACTTTAGTGTGTCTGCTTTTCGTTGGAAAGCATTTCAATATTTGGTTGCAGCATGAAGGTCTGCAGTATTCCTTGATCCTCTAGATGGGTATCCGTCATTTGACGAACAAAAATGTATTAATAAAAGTAAAACAGTAAAAGGATAAATAGCTCGTACCAATGTACCTATGCATCTCAGCTAGGGCTGGGACTATTTGTCGAATTTTTCGGTATCCGAATATTCGAATACTTCAGTTGCTCAATTATTTGGCGAATATAATTCGAATATCCAAGTATTCGAATATTTAAGTATTCGAATATCCAAGTATTCGAATATTTAATACTGATGTATTCGAATAGTATTCGAATAATAACACTCGAATACTCAAATATTCGATGTTTATTCGTAGCATTCGAATACTTGTAAAATATTCGAATAGTCCCAGCCCTAATCTCAGCCCGTAAAATATTGCAAGAAACATTTGACACAACACAAAACAAGATCATATTCCTCCACATATGGATGTGCCCTAAACTATTCAATTCCCAGAGTTTGTTTCCTACTGTTCTGAGTTTGTTACTCTGTCTTCACCTTCTATGGATTTATATTATTTCCTAGTAAGCAAAACGAAGTAAGAGGTTTCCTATTAGCGTTTCAGCGAAGAGAAGTTACCAATTAGCCGGTGCAATAGGTTGCAAGTGCACGCAAGTTGCAAGTGTACGGCCGCGACAGCTCTGGGAAAGCATGCAGAAGGTATCGGCACCAAGAATTGAAAATACGTATGGATAAATGTTCCACGATTGCCGTTCGGAATCGCGGCGCGCTTTATCACGCTGCACAAGGAAGGCGACATTGCTGTATAATTCTGCGCTATCCGTGGGAAAGGTTGGACGGCTAGGGAATGCGCGCTTTAATGCCCAGCAACTTTCAACTTTCATTTTTAATCTTAATTAAAATGTGGTCTGATGTAATTACACAGCGCAGGACGCGAAGATGAAAAAGAAATGAACACGCCCCAGAATCTGAGGTTTTAAGTTAATAGCGTGGGGGGCGAGGGAGCTTTCTAAAAGAACGGCTGCGACTGAATTGTTTAAGGAGAATTAACGATGCTTTCAGGTACTATTTCATCAAAACCCTGCGACAGTCTTTTAGGACACTTCAGTGAATCGATGGCGAGTTTTCGCAACCTTCAGCGAGTTTTTAGGGAATATTTAGGAGTCCTTTAAAAATGTCTGGCAAGTAACGCAGAGTTTCGAGCAAATAGAGGAATATCATCTACGTTTATGCAATTTGTTAGTGGCCTCTACACTGTGTACATGTTACACTAAGGTGGCCCATTTTTTCAAGTATAAAATGTAGATTTTCCACAAGGTTGCTTTTGTTAAAAATATGCTAACTAACACCTGCGTTAAATTTGAACCTAATCGGACAATATTTGGAGATCGCTAGGATCAGAATTGGGCATTAAGTAAATAAAAAATTATTTAAATAAGGATCAAATCAAAGTTACTTTAACTTCAGATTATTCGGCGAATGAAGTTAATTTTTTTATTCGACGAGAATTTCCGCCCGAAACAATTCGGGTTACCCGGATTTTTCAAGCCGCCCGAAAAAATTCGAGCTACCCGGATTTCTCGGGCCGTTCGAATTATGCGGGTACCCGGATTTCTCGGGCCGCCCGAATTATGCGGGTACCCGAATTTCTCGGGCCGCCCGAATTATGCGGATACCCGGATTTCTCGGGCCGCCCGAATTATGCGGGTACCCGAATTTCTCGGGCCGCCCGAATGATGCGGGTACCCGGATTTCTCGGGCCGCCCGAATTATGCGGGTACCCGAATTTCTCGGGCCGCCCGAATTATGTGGGTACCCAGCTCGGTCCGAATTTCAAGCTGTTCGAATATTCGAATACCCGAGCAGTTCTAGTTGTGGAGAGCAACAAAGAATACAAAAAAAATTCCCTTGAAGCCCCGTTTGCCACCCTAATGATACACCATCTCCTTACAACATAGAAAAACTAGTCTTACGCTAGTTAAACAGCAGTAGTTTCCGATAATAAAATTCTGCACAAATTAACATTTCTCCCACAACGTACAAAACTTCGGTATACGAAAAATTAACGAGTACCTACTAGTCGCGTCATAAACGCGAGTTCGATTCACGACCCTCAACAAATTATACACGAGCTATTAAATTTCCATGGAGCAAATCGTCTCCTTATTACGAAAGGGGCGAGGGTGAGGCGAGGGTCGGCGAGGGGGTTGGCTCGAAAGATATGGCCGGCAATACGCGGTACACAGGAAGAGCCACGCATATTCGTCGTTCATTTTGTTGTCTCGAGACGCCCGTAGGTGTATTAGCATTACACATGACTAATGGGAATAATGAGGAACGTGATTACCGCTAATGCTGTGCATTACTTTCTGTCTATACTGCTGCGTGGCCTCGCATCACGGTTACGAATAAACGGCCGGTGATGGGCTTAAAACGTTTCTATTTGTCTCGCGCCGCTTACTTACACGCTTTGCTACGCAGGTCCCAAATTTTTAGGGTACGATCGTAACTGCCGGTAACTACTTTTGAAGGCTCGCCAAGAAACTTCGCTGCCATCACCTTCCCGCAGTGGCCCGTTAGGGTGTGCTGAAACAGAAATGAGGATGCCGTTTCAGAACATTCGCCAACACTAGCTGGGCAATAACAGGATAATCCGTGACATACGTGACTCACTAAAAACGGCCCTAGCAGTCCTAGGTTTGGATTCTATTGCCAAGCATATTGCGGAGGGATTGCAGGACGTTTCGAGTTTTAAGGGTGAAAGTTCGGGAGGGTTTAGAGGTGTCCAGAAATGAGAAATAATTTCTGTGAGTGTAAGTTTGGAATTAGGAGGGAAGGTGTAATAAATTTTAGATGTAAGCTGGGAGTGGTAAAAATGTGGGCGTGAGTACGAAAGGGGTAGAAAGAAGTAAGCAAGTAAGATAGATTAACTGTACAGACTATAATAATAAGTAAAGCATAAAGCTATCGATATCGATAGTTTCAAAATATCGTTTGAAAGTATGGAATTTATACTTTCAGCTGTTTTGTTCTAAAGAGCACTTTGTAAATTTTAAAAATTTTTGTTCAACTTTGCGATGTTCCATGGAGCGAGTCAATTTTTTTAAACAGGTTATATCAGTCGAAAGCGACAAGTTTCCTGTGTAAAATCAGTGTTGAGTGGTGCGCTGCAACCATGCATCATGGCAAGGTTGCTGCAACGAAGTGTGCTGCATGGGAAGCAATGGTATATTCAGTATTACTTTTTAATAATTTCTTCTTTATAATGATACTAAATACGATTTCTACTGAATTTTTGTAAGTGAATGAAGTTATACCACAAATGTTCCCAACGAGCGACGCAGTTCTCCACATGCAACGAAGTTCGATATGCTTCGTAATACAATCTGAAAGGAAGATGGTTCCTGATTCGAAACTAACAATTGAAAGCGCAGAATAAATCTGCTCAATAAGAAGCTTCCGTTACGAAAGGGCTGGCTTCGAAATTCCATTGAATGTGCACTCGCTCCAAGAAAGACCCCTCGATACATTTTCATGCGAACTGTTCTTTTGTTTCGACGCGGTGCGCTGCGCCCACTATCGTGTCTATCAAACTTGCTTAACATGCACTGATGACTTAATAACTTATCCGCGTATTTAATTAGTAATTGCTTAAAAGCTATCTGCCTCTCGGCGCCCGCGAAGTGATCGAATCAAAGATGTTCATACGGCATGAGAATCCTTTACATTTCAAACGCATGTGAGAAAAACGAGAGGGCTGGTCTCATTAGTAATTGTTAGACCAGCCTTGATACGACTCAACGTTGCATACGTGAGTTATCACGCCACACGGTGTTAACTCGGCAGCTATTTTCCGCAGTTTTTCTAATCTCGAGAAGCGGGATCATTGCGCAAGGTCGTGCTGGATTCGAATTCCACTGTCTGAATGCTGCATTGTGTTCGAATCATATGAAAGCAAGTTTCTTAAGCGGTTCCCTTGATAGTAGATAATGTTCTGTTACAGGTAACAGTACACAGGAATCTTGTATCCTTTTGAAATAATTAGTGAGGCTATCGCGTAGTCATCGAGTCGCATCGTGTTCCCAAGTATTTCAGTTTTGAATAAATGGATTAAATGTACATAGAATGTTTGTGTATTTTTAATGATAAATAAATATTCTAATTTGCTTTATTATGCCTCCAATGATTTCTCCATTGCTTGCAAAATTTTCTCTGCCTGAAAAGGTTTGAGAAGACCTGAATTAATAGTAGTTGGAAAATATATTTTTAACTGACTTCAAAAAAGGAGGAAGTTATAGATTCGACCCGTATGTTTTTTTTTAATATGTTTGTCCCCTTATAACTCCCCATAATATATATAAAACTAAACAGTAAAAAATAAAAAAATTAAAACCGACTTCAAAATAATAAAAATGCACTAGAAAGTAAAAAATAATTTTTTCCCTTATTTAATCTACGACTCTCATATTTTTTAAGTCGACGCCAGATTTACACAATGCAAATGATGAGGCGCCGACTTAAAAAATATGAGAGTCGTAGATTAAATACGGGAGAAAATTATTTTTTACTTTTTAGTGCATTTTTATTATTTTGAAGTCGGTTTTAATTTTTTTATCTACAGAATGTAGGAAGTAGGAGATAGGAATGTGGGTTCTTCTAATTTTCCTTTCATCTATCGAAATAGGTATGTAATTTAAAGCAGGTACTGGAGATTCATTTGCTAAATGCATAAGAATTTAAATCATCTGTCTTGGGAAGAAGTAAAAAAATGTTGATCCACATTTCCGAAAGAATAGAAAAAAGAAAAATGGAATAGGGTAGCTCGGCAATATAAACAACAGGAATTCATGTCGCATCGCATAATTACGGTATATAAACAGAATTATCGTGGGCACAAATGGAGCGTTTTCGTTGATAATACACGTACAATCGTCGACTGGGGAGTAGCATGGGTTCTATCAACTGCGTAAATACGATTTAATATTGTGTGTCAATTTGCATGTTAATATCGATTGACATTTCGGAAGATAACCTAAGCACAATCTGCAATGGTCATTTTGTCATCGTGACAGAGATACCCGCATTGCAACGCAACATTAAAACGTGATACATACAATCTGACATTTGAGGTAACACGATACTCATTTGCGTCATGGGCTAGCTTAGTATATATAATATTGTAACATTCATTACAATTTATTCAGCAATTAACATTTATCATTGACTAACTATCTTTTCAATCACGATTGGCAATTTGTCATGTATCTCTCGTAAATTAATTACGCAGAAGCATAGTGCAGCGAAGCAATTAGCAATCATTTGATTGTTCATCATGGGCAATCAATAGTGTCTTAATAAAGATTTCAAATGCAATATTGTTGGCAAATAAATTATTTCTAAAGTACTAGTTTATACGTCATTATTGTTAATAAAACCCTATCAGACTTCATTAATGTTTACCAATATCGTTTACGCATAAATTACAAGCATCGCTAACGATAGCCCTGAATTATTTACAAAGCTATTCAGCAGTTCTGCGAGAAATGGTTGGTCGCAAAATATCCCAGCCACTGGCACGCAGAAGGGTCCTTCGTCATCTTTAAACTGCAAAATGTAAGGAGTAATAGAGTGATAGCGGATGTACGGTCTGACCTTTCGCCTTCGCCGTTTAATGGCGAAGAATTGAAGCGTGGCGTCGACAAGGGAGGCACGAACAACTCGAGAGCTCTTACCCCGTAAAGGGGGCGCCATGAAAAAGAGGAGTTCGCCAATTTTAAGGTACACGGTCGTCGGGAGCTCTTGAAAAATGTCCTAATGTAAATTAATGGCCCGGAAGTTTAGTCGGAAGGGCTCTAACGCGAAAGAAACACAGGTAGGAGAACACAGCACCCACCTACGTTATACGAGCTAAGGAAGAACTTTTCCCGCGTCCGCGGGGGAGGGCGGGAGAGAGGAGAGGCGAGAGAGAAGAGGGAGCCGAAGTATACGATAATCTAACGTCTCGAGAAGTTGGTCGAAAGTGTAGGGGCGACTCCGCGTTTCTTACGTGGGGAACATTAAACGATCCAGTGGATCTTCTTTCTCAATCGCCCGCCACCTAAGGAGAGTTCAAGTTACGCTTCTGGTGCCGTTTATGGCTTTTAATATGCTTCTCTTCTTTTACGAAATTACACGAAGTAGACGTACTTAAATCGGGACGGTTTATTATCGCCAGTTTGCAGACGACTGATAGTTACATTCGTATTAAAAGTTTCCACGTGGGGAGTCCCATTTTACATTAAACGATAAATTGAATAAACTTATTCGGACGGAGAATTTTGCTCAGTGAAATGGAAATATAGCGGTTTGGTTTTAGCTTAATTCAAATATATATTAGTGTCGGTGCAATCTCTGGATTTGCAAAGGAAACTACCACCGCGGGAATGGTGGCGCTAGTGTGGCGTAACAAATATGGACGACGCAGATATACATTTTACAATATGTTTATATGGAACCAGTAGGATAAAAGTTTATTTAAAAGTTATTTCTGACAGTAAAAATGTCGAAAATACATTTAGACACAATATTGGAATGAGTAAAAGTATGCAACGTGGACAATTTTACTTGCTCCACTTTTTGCAAGCTTTTATGAAAACTTAAATTGAGATCATTGCTCATTCTAACATTACAATTTGCTACAGAACATTTCTTTTCTGCGTACAGTTGGTAGAACGGAATAAATGGTGTACCTGCGTCGGCCATTACTATTATTTCGCGTACCGACCGCTAGTGTCGCATACTAATGTCCTAGGCCGGTATTCATAGTCGCTACTTATTCTTCAGCAAATGCTTAAGCATGCGGCAACCTCTACTAACCTAGTAGCTAGTAAACGATGCCAAATGCTTAAGCATTTGCTTAAGAATAAGTAGCGACTATGAATACCGGCCCTACTCCCAATTGTACGAAGCTTCGTTTTTGAGGTTATGAGCGCGCTACTTTAGGCGCGCGCCGTTCAAATCCCAGCCGGGCGACCGTGCGACGGCACGTGTGAACCCTTCTTCAGTTATTTCCTTGTAACTCTCCGTGCGATTAACGACACGCGAAGAACCACTAAGACACTTTCATAAAAATCGCCACCCTCAACAGACTTCCCAAGTCAACTTTCTTACAGAAGGAAGCTCCGCATGAGAGCTACATTCATCTACAATCTTCATCGTTACGCCTTTTTGTAACCCGGAGAGCGTGCAGAATCGCACAGGCCTATTCACAAAGCAGAAGCCTCATGTTGCAAACTCTGTCAGCATGGGCATAAAATAAAATCAACTTTTGCACTCCCTCGACGCGTAAGAACGTTACGCGGCGTTGTATAATTGTATAATGCGGCGTTTAAAGCATCCTCGTCAAAGGGAACGTCAGGCTATAAAAGCGTATCCACAGTGCGGCGGCGATCTGGCTGCAAGCCGCTTTTATCGTCGCGTTCTCAACGCTCGACCTTCCCTCCGCGATGCGCATAAACAAGAAAGAAGATCTTTGACGATCCTATTCGCGCTTCTGTTTCGCCGCCCCATGTTGCACGCCTACGAAAACCTGCCCCTTTCGTTCCGAATCCGCGCGTTACACAATTGTGATCGCGGAGCACGCTCGGGGCTCTTGAAAAGGATCACTTCTAATGAGACGGTGCACGTGATGGTGCCTATCCTCGCGCTGACTAACGTTCGCTGTCGGAAACAAACAACATGAAAGGAAGTTGCGCACTCATCTGCCCGTGTTTGAAAGCAACTATATAAATACACGGAGTTCTAACGCCGGCTGCTCGTCCTGAAGATGATTCAGGTGTAAAACTGTTTGTTTTGAAGGGAGCACAGGTAAATGTATTGCCTCTTCTGTCAGCCTTACGCGGATACGTGTCTGGATTATTATTACTGTTATTTCTGCAACGCGACAAATTACTGATTCGTGGTTTGTACAGTACAGTTGCCCTTATTTATACGTTTCGATTTTTTTTGTATTTCTTTGCTCTCACCCCCTAGAACGGTGCCATTTGATGAAAAAATAGTCCCTGAAAAAGTGTATTCCAATCGGACCAAGGTGCCGACCAGGCTTTACAGTTTAGAATTCATCAAAATTTTTGGATTTAAAGAATGTCTAAAAAACAGTAAGCCTTATCGAAGTTTTGTCCGAATAATATTAAAAGAGTATTCCATTTTCTACAATTCTTCCAATAATTTTTTAGACATTTTTTTAGAAATTCTTCAAGTTCGAAGCATTGATGAATTCTAAACTTGAAGAAAATAAGGGCCACCCCATTGTACAGTACAATTATAAATACAGACATTTGTCTCGATCAACACGGTCAGAATTAGAAGCAACCAGCTGTATTTCCATAAACGTACACGCCGACAATGGGGAACTAGCGGAGCACCGGTTTCATTTCAAGCGCCTGAAGATCCTCCGTGCGCCCGGAGCACCGTGCGCGCACCCCTCACGGGCGGTTCTCGGAAGACGTCGGCCGAGATTCACGAAATACGGCTGATATCGTCCATTTTTACGACGAGCCAGCAGCGGCAGCGTAAGAAGTGTACCAGATGCATACCCGGAATAAAGGCGTAAACTCTTTCGCGGAGCTGAATCGAGGGTGGACCAGCGGCGGGGCTGAACCCAGAGAAGGGAATACGGCGGAATAGGGAACGGGTGGATATTCCCAGCTGTACGGGCGTTCAATTAAAGTCGATAGAAGCGGGGAAGAAGAAGGTGGCAAGCAACCTTCTTGGAAGCAACTAGCGACCCCAGCTTTACAGCCGACGGGTTCGCGCTGGTTTTTAAAGCGCCCGAGCCGGGGCTCCGGCGCTCCGCCGTTGAAGAGCGCGCGTGCACCTAACTGCTGCCGGGGCACAGGCGCGAATGTAATAATTTCGTGACGTGCTGTCTGGCGAGTGTATGCAGTCGTTACTCGCCGCAATAAATTAATGTCGTAGGGATAGACCCGATGGTAGATTGAAGGTAAATTAACATGTCGTATATGTAACTGTACGCTGTAACCCGAAGCGCATTGTGTACATAACAAGCTTACAGGCGCGCTGTGATTGATAATATTCCGCGCGCAAGAGTTCCTGCGTATTTCCGATTGTACTCGATTCGACGGCGTGGCGTGTATCCCGGTAGCCTGGATGTGTTCTCTTCCTGGATCTGTCCCTAACGATGACGTCGGCTTTTTGCTTCCAGCCGAGCGGTGGGAGCTCGGGAGTAGGCGTGGCTGGCACTTGCATCCGTGATTTGAAGCTGAAGGTAGCAATTCTGAATTGGGCAATGTTGCTTCTGAAGATTGAATAGCTCCTGGCAGGGAAATCCTGCGCGTGGAGGTTGTTAATGTCTGTGGAAGGATCAGGGACGTGTTTAAAACGAGGGTGGGATAAGAATGGTAAGTACAATTAGGTGGATCGGTATCGGTATGTATCTTGTAAGATAGAACGAGGGTAGATCAGTGATACCAACATGCCGAGTGCAGTATTTAAGGTATTTAAAGATACATACAAAGATATAGAAATGTAAACGTTCTTTCATCTATGTTGCAAATAGGGGCTCGGCTGAAGATTCTTCTGAATTAAAATTTTACAAAGCTGCTGTGATTGCTCCGAAGATTTCTAAAGGAACAAGGCAAGGGCCTCCGCTCGTTCCTGAGTTCGCAGGATAGGGTTGAATGAATCAATTAGCGCAATTCCAAGGCATGGTACCGGCGAATTTATTGTAACATTGTTCCCACGAATGCGTAACTTTGATTGCGTGAGAAACGCGAGCATTACGTATGAATGGATTCGGTTTCATTCACTTTTCATGAACTCTAGGAAACATCCTTATTAATCCCGGTCGTTTTCATTGAATTGATTATATGCGAGATTAATTGAGCTTGCGATAAGTACGGGGCTGATTCATGGTGAATGGAGGGCCAGAGAAAACGCTGGATCCTCGTGGATTCTGTACTCGAAGGTCTTGTTCTAATTCAAAGGCGTCTGTTCGTGTAAAATTTTTGTGAAAAGGAGTCTGTCTCATATTTCTTCCTGTATTCAAAACGGTTAGGAAAATTGTAAAAATGTTGAAAGCGTTTAACGTTGATTTCTAAGACTCCCAAAGCTGAAGGTATTTATAGAAAGGGAATTAAGGTGTTATACCTAGTCAGGCTTGAAATCCTGATTTCAACTTTAAATAGCCGCCATTTTGTTTTAAATTAATATTTCGGAGAATTCTCTACGTTGATCTGAGGATACATTAATATACTCTGATAATCTGGTTCCGAATGGCAGGGCTCAGCGCAAAATCAAATTGTTAAAAATGCTTCTTGGATGTCGGTTGTTACTTTATTATAAACGTAAATATTTTTCTACGAAAAAATGATCAAATGTTCTTTAAATGTTGCTCTTTTAAGCGCAAAAAGTTCTACAAGAATATATGCTTCCGCTTCTTCAAAAAAAATTCACAAATATTCGCCTCTTTTCGGCCGCCTGACTAGGTATAACCCCTTAAGAGGAAGAACAGAACAAACTCTAAATAACGAAATTATAGATACCAAAATGACGAGAATCAAAGTAGAATAATATTGGGAAAAATGTGAAAAGAAGTGATTTAAATTAGAAGAAAAACAAGCTGCGTTAGGAACATGTGGAATTCAATGTTACATAATAACGGGAAGCCTGTGATTTAAAAGTAGAGATAGAAAAGCTTATCAAATCAGAACGTGAGATTTTATCCCCCAACTTCCACATATTTTCTTATCCTTAAGCATAAATCTTGAGCATAAATCTCTCATAAACCAGTTTTAAAAAGCAGTTTCCCAGCTTTCAATCTACAAAACTTGTGGCCTTTATTAAATCAAAATAGTCAAAAAAATATCTCAACTAATCAGCATACATAGAGAAATCGCGAATTTCATTAATCAAATGCCACCAGATATCTATTACTCATTTTCCCCACATCCACTGAATCGTCTACAACCACCAACGACCAAGTACATATCACAGACACTCCCGATCTAATAAAACTGTAACATCTACAAAACATGTAGCATAATTTTGTAGATACCATCATCGCGAAGCTCAGAAGATACGTAACTGCATTAATGACGAAGCAGCGTGCGGTAATTTACTTCGCACAGGCAGCAGGGGGAAACGAACACGTGCCAGTGACCCAAAGAAGTCGCAGCGAGCTGAAAGCGTATTCCGGCTCCCTGCGCGAGCGGGTCAGGCCTCGGCGAAAAGAACGGGGCCCGCGACATCGTGTTCTAAATGCGCGGAAATCGGGAATCGTTACCCGAGAAGCAAACAGCCGGCTACTTTCGCGGGAAACATCTCTCTTGGCAGAAGGCGAAGAGCATATATGCCCCGCACTAAGCAAACTTTACACATAGTAGAATGCTTGCACGCGAGCGGAGCGATGGTTCTATGCCGTTCTCATCGTTTTTCACTGCCACTTCGTTAGCACAGCACAGGCAGAGTGTGTTTCCGCGAAGGAGAATTCCGCCGCCTAACGTCCTGCCCATAATTACAGCCGCGCGGACGCGATGCTTTCGTTTTGATTGGCGAAGGTTGTCGTGGCTGGCTCGATACCTGATGAGGGGGACCAGAAGTCGTACCTTTCCACGCCACCGCAAAAAGATAGGGTACACGTGACTCAGCGACATCGCGGAGCGGCGTACAACGCCGGCCAATGGGCCTGCGACCGTACAAGATATCGCGGTTTTATTGGCTTTCCAAGGAGATTCTAGGATGCTAATCTTTTAAGGGCCTTTACGCGGCAAGAACACGATTATGAGACGACGACGTGGTAAGCTGACGAGTGAATGGTGGATTATGTACGTGGCCAAATAGTAACTGGAATTAATTAATTAGTGGGATGGGGATTAAATTAGTGGGATGACCAAGAAATTATTACACGTTTGTCGGTCAGAAAATTACTGGGGAGAAAGTTGATAGGGTAAAGGGCCCAAATTTCGTCCCCGCGCCTAATTTCGTCACCCTGCGTTTCTCGATTCCTGCGGTTGTATTTTCAGTGTCATCTGGTGGTAAATGTTCCATTACTATTAGGGCTATTTGCCGAATTTTTCGGTATTTGAATATTCGAATACTTCAGTTGCTCAATTATTTGGCGAATATAATTCAAATAGCCAAGTATTCGAATACTATTCGAATATCCAAGTATTCGAATACTATTCGAATATCCAAGTATTCGAATACTATTCGAATATCCAAGTATTCGAATACTATTCGAATATCCAAGTATTCGAATACTATTCGAATACCATTCGAATACCCAAGTATTCGAATACTATTTGAATATTTAAGTATTCGAATACTGATGTATTCGAATAGTATGGTGTGAATTATAAATCAAGTTCTTTAGGTTCATTTGTCAGAAATCTTGTAAGCTAATTTTAACCCCACTTCACACTAAACTATTCGAATACATTACTATTCGAATAGTATTCGAATACATTACTATTCGAATAGTATTCGAATACATTACTATTCGAATAGTATTCGAATACATTACTATTCGAATAGTATTCGAATACATTACTATTCGAATAGTATTCGAGTAATAACACTCGAATACTCAAATATTCGAAGTTTATTCCTAGCATTCGAATATTTGTAAACTATTCGAATATCAAATTATTCGAATAGTCCCAGCCCTACTTTCAAGCTGTATATCTCCCCTTAACACGGCCACATCATCCCCAACGCATTAAGAACCATTGACAATGTAGTGATGCGTTAACAACAACTAATTTAACTGTTACAAACGACTTCGTCCCACGAGAACGATCTGAATAAATCTTACATTTTACGAGCTCCCATCCCCACACAGTATAACAGCGTTATTCTCCTCTGCGAATGTTTCCACCAACCCCTGAATAAATATTTTGCACTTCCCGGTGTCGTGGAAAATCGGTTCGCCGCGTCGATGCGCACGGAATAGCAGGGTGACAAAAAATG
The DNA here is from genome assembly GCA_910592295.1 of Andrena haemorrhoa. NCBI lineage: Eukaryota > Metazoa > Arthropoda > Insecta > Hymenoptera > Andrenidae > Andrena > Andrena haemorrhoa. Next base: position 2,964,293 of record OU342946.1, read on the forward strand.
GCGCGGTTCGTACAGGGCGCGAGTGGTAGCACATAGGTACTTGGAGGCTTTTATCGAAGAATACTTGGGCGCGACCCAAGTATTCAACTACTCCTTCAACCCCTTCACCCGGAGCCTAGTAAATCTATATTTTCAAGGCTGCAGCGCTACGAAGACGGAAAAAGCCATTTCCTTTCCCGTCTTCCTTTCTCAGCCGCTGTTCTGCCCCCTACTTTTTGCGAATTCGACACTGGTTGCTCGGCATCCACCTCTCATTTTCGATCGGGGCTCGACCGGCCGCCCCGCGTCCGTGGGAAATAAAACGGGGCCGCCATCAAAAGGCGATAAATTACGGCTGACAGGTAAACATTCCCGTTTAATTAATCCCATTAGCGGCGCGGCCATTTGCCGAAATTGAGACATCCCGCCCGTCGTCCCAATTGGATTATCATAACGGAATTTTAATAAAGGCATTACTGTTATAATTGCTCGGCTGGAACGCTGACCCTTCCGTCGTGTATCGATTATAATAACCAGCCGGACAAATAACGAACGCGCAACAAGGGGAGGGATGTTTTTCGTGATAATTCTAGCGAACCCCGCTCATCGGTTCATCGTATCAGTAGTCAAAGATAACAGCTGAATATTCATACGCGTCTGCTGCGCGTGCAGCGCCGGGTCCCAGGTAGAGTTTAAACCTAAACCAACATTGCATTATTCCGCGCCAGGCAAGAGTGATTTATCCCGCGGGATGCGCGAAAGGCACATCCTGAATTAACGTGCGATTAAATCCTAAGTTACGCAACGACTGCAATTACGCGCCGGTAATATCGCCGGGCCGTACTCGATGGTACCAAGACAGAATGACTCTCTCTGATCTTCGTAATGACACGAACGGTTACGAGCGGCCGCCTAAGGCGCCAGGGTCTAACAAGATCCTAAATGGATGGCGCTGCAGCTGTTTTCTGCTTTCATTAATTCATCCGAGTATCAAATGCCGGATTGCGCAATCCTTTACGCATAGCTGCGCAAAATATTACTGGTAATGGTGAGTCGGGACCTTCTGGTCATGCATTAACGATCAGGGGTATTCGCTACTGGTCACTGTACGTGTAGCTTTTCAATTGCCTTGTGATTGTTTCGTCTTCGTGACACATAAAGCTACGATATGCATTATAATTTCTTTAGTTTTATGAAGGTTTAAGCGTGGCAGCTCGATGTTGCACCTTCGGTGTCTTTTTAGTGTTTTAATGGTTAAGATATTTACATTGCTGATTTGAATTTGTGAGTTTGAACGAAAGAGGGTAGTGGAGTATTGGATACGCGAAATCTTTAGTTTATTTGACGATAAATGACTTCGATACCGAGTAATTCTTATAGTCGTGATTTTTGATTCGGCAGTAAAACGGAATAAAAACACTAAAACACCAGAGAAATATATTCTACTGTGGTTGACAACAAACTACAGCTTTTTTAATGTAATATTACTTATCTGAAAACTGATGTTGCAAAATAGAACAAATCGTTTTTATATAGTATTATCTGAGGCGTTGAGAGTAGAAGGGACTAAACCACATTTTTTGCGAAATTGAGTTAGTAACAATAATGTACTAATAATATAAAATAGGAGAAGTGAATTTTTTTTCAACGCGAGTTAGTCCGATTTTGCTCCCAATGCCTGATATGAGAATTGCATTTAAGCTACATATCTTGGGGGGCACTGTATTATACAAATTTATTTAAAAATATATAGTATTATACTATATAGTATTTGCAGCACAACTCCCAGTTTATTTAAAAGCAACATGTAGGTACCCAACATTGCTACCGCTATTAACATTCAACACATTCCCAAAGACAAATAAAAACAGACAATAATATAACCACGACTGAAGTAATTAAAAATCTGCATTTCATTCTTTAAATAAATTTGTATAATCACCCAATGAAATTTTATTGAATTCGAATTGACATATTTTTATTCGCTCAACTCGGTTCCCCTAAAAATTAAATCCCGAGTGCCCCGCTGTCCTCAGAACACTGTGCCTCTATCAATCCAGACCATTCCCCAATCACTTGCGTTTAAAATTCTAAACAATTGCCACCAACAATATTTCAAACCTCGCGTTCCAGTTGTTGCAAAATGCCTGGAGCTCGCCCCTAATATCAGCGCGCGTCAACAGACCTTGCTTGTTTGCGCGCAAACGACTACATCAGGCAAGCCACGAGGAAAATCGAATTCATCGTATCATTATGACGCTCGGAGCGTCCCACGGTGCAAGACGCTCGGCGCCCTTTCTGCTCTTGTGTATTATAGCTCGGGAGTACATCGACACTCGCGTCTTGCCGTAGGTGTCGCGTTAGAGGCGGTTGCTTGTTGCAGAATCGCGCGGTTCCGCTGTCGATATTCCTCCTAATTATTGGGTCCGGTGCCTATCGAAGGCGCCGGGTACCGCGCACCGAGGGGAGCTATTATCGGGAAAGCTGGCAGGCGACCGTGAACATGACAAAGAAAATGAGAAGGTGGAGGTTGGCTAGGTAAATCTAGCCACTTGTTATTTAGTAGGAGCCTCCAGTTTCACTGTGCCCCGTACTCCAGAAGCACGCCGCGGAGCAAGAAGAGACCAACTCCGCGGAGAAGGTGGTGAAGGTAGCGGTGAAGAGGCAGCAGAGGAAGAAAGGGGATCGAGGGGAGGAGGAGGAACAGGAGGAGGAAGCACTGTAAGGCACTTTACTAGGCGCACACGTACAGGGTGTTTCTTAACATGTGGGAGGCAATGTAACGCTGGATTCAGATTCAAAAGAGGTTTATAAAAAATTCTGTTATTATGCCTGCTAAGACAGTGCTTTTGGGTCACAACTCGCGCTCGCTGTGTTGTAGGAGTTCCTTTTAAAAGCGAAAGAAATGTAGTTAGGGGAGATCGGGGCTGGTTGATACGTTATTCTGTTTTCAATTTTTTTCAATTTTATTTTAATTCATTATCTAATTACAAATATGCCAAAAATTACTTTGGTGCTTTCTCTTTGATCTATAGTAAGCGAGAACTTCAGAAAATAAATACGAAATGAATGAAAAAATGTTATTTGGACGAAGCCAAAATGTATCAATTTGCCCCACTGCGGGGCTAGTTGATATGTTATTCAGTTTCCAATTTTTTTCATTTTTATTTTAATTCATTACTTAATAACAAAAATGCCAAAATATACTTTGGTGTTTTCTCTTTGATATATAGTAAGCGAGAACTTCAGAAAATACATACACAATGAATGAAAAAATGTTATTCGGACGAAGGCAAAATGTATCATTTTGCCCCACTGCGGGGCTAGTTGATACGTTATTCGGTTTCCAATTTTTTTCATTTTTATTTTAATTCATTACTTAGTAACAAATATGCCAAAATATACTTTGGTGCTTCCTCTTTAATATATAGTATGCGAAAACTTGGAAAAATACATGCAAAATGAATGAAAAAAAGTTATTTGGACGATCAATTTGGATGTATCAAAACTATGTACTTTTTCTCTATATAAACGAGAACAGTTAGAAAACGATTGTTAACGTCAAGGTACACAGACCTACGCTGGATCGTGGTACAGGAATGAACAACAAACTTCACATATCTCGCTCAAATGGAGCTACGTATATACGGTGTCGAGATAATTCGTCTGTATCAACTAACCCCAGTCTTCCCTACATATTGCTTTGCTATTTACACGAGGTTTAGGTTGTTTATTTTTACACGAGGTTAGGAAGCTTATTCTTCCACTATGAAAATATGGTCTTCTTACCATCTCAATTTGATGCTTTTCATAAAAAATAAAATCAAACAGGGTATGAGCACAATTGATCTATCTACAGTAAGTAAAAAAAGTATTGGCACACTTTTTAAAATCGCATAACTTTTTTAGAAATGGTCCAAACGACATGAGTTTTTTTTAGAAGGTAGAAGGATTAGTTTGCTTAGGTCGAAAATCGCTTGATTTCGGGAATTTCGCGATTTTCGAACTTATTGTGCGATCATTAAATGTTTGTAACTCAGAGCACCGTTAACCGATTTTGATGAAATTTTCAGCATGTATACAGCTTACTTAAATCTACAAACGGATTTTTTAAATTTACGTTACAGGCTCAGAAAAAAAGTTGAAAAAAACGGCCTTTACTATTTTTTTTGCTATTCCGACAAATTAAATTTTTTTTCAAAACTACGAAATACGTCACTTAGCAAACTAATCCTTCTACCTTCTAAAAAAAACTCATGTCGTTTGGACCAATTCTAAAAAAGTTATGCGATTTTAAAAAGTGTGCCAATACTTTTTTTACTCACTGTATATTCAGGCGTAGCTCAACGATGGTGGAATTTCCAATGTATATGATAATTGTATGCCTGATGTCTGAGCCTCTATGAACAATAAATTTAACAAACTATTAAATGCAAACGTAAATATAATGTAATACAACATAAACGTATAAATTAAAGTGCGACCATTATATGTTAAATTTTCATAATATCTATAATCTTTGACTCACTTGAGCCACCCCTAAACATAAGAATCTATTGTCCAAAGTTTGCATACAGTGTTTGTATGTCCAAAGGAACAACACAGGATGCTAAGACTTATAAAAAAATATTTAATATTCTTGTTTAACTATTAACCTCCACCCTGCTCAATACCAAAAAACACCGTCCACGCGAGCAAAGCCTACCCTCACAGCTCCAACAGCCTCCTCTGCGACCAAGGGCAGGTAAACAAAAGGTAGCATTTAACAGTTTCGTTCAATCATCCCGCGACGTGCGCGTAACGCGATGCGCCAAATAGGGCCCTCGCGTTACCCCGGGGTTTCCCACATGCTGAGAAACACCCTGTAGATCGTGGGCGCCTAGGTAGCGAGAGCAGCGCGGACTGAATGGTAGTTCGCCGGCTTCTATACGTACTTACGTACGTACGTAGATACGTCGCTACGTTAGTAACATAGCTAACGTAGAGTACATACGTGCAGACCGCGCTCAGCACCGAAGGGAGGTTCGTTGACCGCGGTGAGACTTCTTCTCCGTCCCTCCCCTCCGGGCCCCTTCTTACGTCCCTCCCTCTCTCCCTTTATCAGCCTATCTGTCACTCCATCCCTCTCCGTCGGCGTCTGCCCACCTTCCTTCCGTCTTCCTCCCTCCGTCGAGACTCCGCCACGACCTTGGCGATTCAATGCCCGCACCAGATAAATCCCCTTTTCAGATAATAGATTATTTCATTCGTGTAACTAGTCGTTGGTAGCGGTCTCTTCCTCTTCCCCTCCTGCCCCCCTGTTCCGCCCCTCTGCCGCCGTTGCATCGGTTACCCTCTTTCGCTTTCTCCCCTCCCCCAGCCCCGGCGCTCTTCCTGATAACTCGCTCAGCGAAGCGCGCGCGAGACCAGCGTGTGATGCGCGGGTATGCGCGTACCCTGCCCTCGACAGTTGCACAGAGCTGGGCGAAAATTGTTACGAATCCGAGCGAGACGATTCGCTGCGGGGGCAAGTGAATGAAAAATTCTGGCGCTTCTTGGGCAGTTGGGTGACTCCTCTATTTCTCCGAGGGAGAGGCGACTTTTGACTGTTGAGGGTGCCAGTGATTGATGGAGAGTTTGTTTTGGGGATGCGGATTATTTTGTTAGGGTGCCGCGGGATCTCTGTGGCGTTTCGTTGAAAGTAGTATTCTCTTTGGGTATCAAGTGTCGAATATGGATTTAGGAGCTTGGGGCATTGACAGCTTTTGAAGCTGGATAAGTAGTAACGGTTGAGGTTAAGGGGATAGCAGGTTTGGTCATGAATGATTGCTGCGCTATGGCTGATTCATAAACTATATCACACGACACGTGATAGGAATTAATTTTGAGTTCGCCCTGCCTATAATTAACTAAAATAGACAGCGTCAAAATCGGCGGGAAACGGACGTCCATTCAAAATCATTGGGTGTATCGATCTCATCAATGTCTTCCCCAAATGTTCCTAGCATTGCAGTTTCTTTCACGAATCTTAACGATGCTGAGGCGTTAATCTGTACCTTGTGTTCTAAATCATCCACGCATGATCCGTTATTAGCGGAATAAATGTATTAGGCCTGGAATCAGGTTCTGTTTGAAACCGAGCATATCGAACGCATTAATATCCTTACCGGGTATTACATGATTAAGCGACTGGTTTCGGTTTTTTCGATTCGAACGAGTTTCGCCATACGTTTCCACATATTGTCGGCCATTACGATTAAGAGACTAAACGAGGGAAGAGTTCAAGCCGGGGATTTTTCCCAGGATCGGGACAAGAAACCCTTGATTTGTTGGAATAGGAAAACTTGGTCGTTTCAGCTGCACGGGTGGGGAAACGAGTTCTGCGGAGAAGCGAAGCGTTTTTGAATTTTCAAGTATCGCACGAAGCCGGGCTTAAGCATTCCCACATTCTGCGAACGTAATGTAAAATTATATTATGGTATGACGGGGAATGTAATGATCCAAAAAATGGAAATTCGTGCTTCTGTGAAACGTGACCTTTAACGATCTCAGAACTGTGTTTCCAGATAGGAATGTCGTTTAATGCATTTCGACCGGATTTCACTGGCAACGGATGTTCGGTAAACTGAAAATTCAAGAACACTTGAAACTTTGAAGAAAGGCAGGTACTTTAAATGATGCTAGTAACGTGACGTAAAAAATTAATTTTTTCCCCACTACCCCTTTTTCAAAAATTCTCTGCCACCATATTGTAGGACATGAAGAACCACAAAACTTTGAATTTACCTAACTTTTTGTAATAAATTATACGGTTTCGCAGAGATCCTCGATAGTAGGAAAACTCAGAATTTCTTTGAGGTGGTGTTTCGGCCCCTAGGACCGTAACAAAAAATGGTTATGTTATTAACATCACTTGCACTACATTTTCGCAAAGTTTCAAATTTTTCTGAATTTTTTATTTCTCAACATCCCTTGCAAGAATTAAAAATTAAAAGACTTGAATTAAAAATTGAATTACAAATTGAATACAGTTGGAATTATTAATCGACATTCGACTGTGATATTATTTCTTGCGTTCTATCATTAAGTTTTCCTTCCCTGAAATTAAGGATGCTAAGATTACAATATCCCTAATGCAAAAATTTGTACAAAATCGAATTCCATTAATTTAATTTCGTATTTAAGACTCCCCCAGTAAGCAGGAAAAAGAATAAATTCTTTAACCGATAAATCCTTAATAAGAATCATTAATAAAAATTGATTCATCTACAACCTAATTACCTTATTGTTTTAATCAATATATCCACCCTTCAAAGACACTTATTTTTCAATCCTAAATAAAGAATGTAGCTTCACATCTCCAGCATTCCTTGGGTATACCACATTCAAGGATTCTCATCAGTCGATCCAGTGAAATAATTCCGAAAACTTCTTCACATTTATTTGTTTATTACAGCAGAAACTGCGGAATCAGTTCACATCGCACTGCCCTCGAATTTCTTACGTAAAGGAGCCAGTTGTGCTCGTCAGGTTTCCTTGCTCCGAATGATGAATTATTCCGTGCTTGTGTTCGACATTATTTCCGCTGAAAATAGCCACGAAATATCTTCCTCCGACGAATACATTGAGATATATTGCGTGAGTAAAGTAGAGGTGGAATAAGATATCGTAGGTACGTCGATTTTATTCAGTTCTGTTCGATTCGTGCCGTTTGCATAATGCTAGTGGACTGCATTACGCGGATGTGAGTTTCCCCTTGCATCTCTGTTTCATCCTCTTTTTTAAGACCCGTCGTTTTTACCGGTAACTCGTGATAAATCACAGAATCTGGGATTGCTTCTTCTGTTTAAACGCACCGGCGACGTGGCGTTGTTTTTTATTTACGAAACGAACGTGACCGCATTACAGTTATCGAGAAGCCCGGAAATCGTTTTACAATCAATATCTGGCCACGGGTAACACGTTGTGGTCAGACTCGGCCGGGCTGCCGAAACCCGCGTGTAACTGGATTATTGAGTAATTACTTTATAGTTCGAGTAACTGTGCCTCCTGTTCACTGACCATGAATGTCGCAAATCTTTCTCCAGCAGGAGCTCCAATGACCTATGGATTCCTTTTTACCACGCATCGAAGTACCATAGCTTTTACTGCTCCCCTTTCTACGAGCCCCATTCTACCACTCTCGGTTCTATAGTACCATTTTCTTCCGCCACATTCCTGCTCACTTATGACTTTTAAATTATACTCGTATAATATTTCACGTCACCTTGAGCGTATTACACCAGAAGTTCGATTATGCGAATTAATTGGATGACACGTGGACAGTGGGGCTGGGACTATTTGTCGAATTTTTCGGTATTCGAGTACTCGAATACTTCAGTTGCTCAATTGAATATAATTCGAATATTTAAGTATTCTAATACTGATGTATTCGAATAGTATGGTGTGAATTATAAATCCAGTTTTTTGGGTTCATTTGTCAGGGTTTTGTAAATTTTAAAAAACAGTTTTATAAATTGCGCGGGTAAATGCATTCTCAGTAAAAGAACTCCCCAATTTTCTAAAGTGTTACGCCTGCAACGAGCAGTATGTATTATCATAGTGGAATTAAACATTTTTCTATTTACTAATGTCAGCAGATTGTAGCAATTCTGCAGCCAATGGTTCGCGCTGACGAGAAAGAACTCCTGCGTTTATACTTTGATTAGTTTCCAGCAGTTCGACATGAATAACAATGCACTTATCCCGCCAAGAAAATACAGACATCTTTTTCCGACGCAAATCCCCATTAGTTTGCTTTCTTATCTCTATCTGTCCATTGTCTGTTTCTTATAACATCGTTGTAAATTTCTCATCAGCGGCTGCAATGCGGTCAAGAAACCGCTTTAGCGCGGATTCGGATACCGGAGAAGTGCAGGTGATTATTCGTTACTGAGAATTGGCTTCTTAAACCTCACGAGACACTAACAAGGGAGGATCCCGAACCCGAAAATTCAAAAAATTCTGAAACTTTGTGAATATGCTGGGGATTTCATCGTGGTTACAACGCAATTTTTGTTTGCTGCCCAAATTCACTCGAAGGGGGTGAAATTAACCCCTGAAAATTCGGCTATTTTCCAATTGTTTCCAACAAATTCGCCAAGTTTCAGAATTTTTTGAATTTCCGGGTTCGAGATTTTCCCTAAATCTTTTTAATCTCGCTGGTAAAACTGAGTGTTTATATGGGAGGATTCCTGCAACATTCCAGCAATGTTCCCCCAGTTGACGGTAACACTATAAAATTTCATTGCATCGAATCTACGTGCGACCACGCGTCACAAGGAACACGTTGCTGAAAAGAAGTCCCACTCCAATTGGAAGCATGATGAATCCTCAGTCTTTCTCACCCGACGCAGTTCCAATGATATTTCCCTCTTGCCCAGGAATCTGAAGATTCAAGATTCCCCGAGTGGCAAAAGTACAAGGTCATTCACCATCGACCATTCAGTATCAAAAATATAATCGAGGAATCTTCGAAGACGAACCCGAAGGAATTCCACGGCAAGAGAATAGAAACCCCCGGCGCGGCGATCTGATAACATAGAAAACAGTGGTATAAACTGCCGATAAAGTAGCCTGAATCCCTCGGAGCAGTCGGTGATATTCGAGGGGAAGATGAAAAATTCCTCGTAGGAGCGATTGCCACCAGGTATTTCCATTTAGCGGTGGGAAGTTTTCACGCACGTGGACCGGCATAATCGGGATTCCCGAGAGCCAATCGGATATTTTTAGCCCCCGTTTGGCCGGGCAGTCGCGCGATCGGCTGCCGGCCGACGGTCTCCGGGCAGCTGTCTCGCGGAAACCGCACGCCACCGCCGTGATCGCCCGCGGGGAAAACGTGGCAACGCGGAAAAGCATCGTACAAGGCAAGGAACTCGTGTGCACCGACCTTAATGCAAATTTACTGCCGGCGCTCTTTCTGTCTCCTTCGTTCTCCCTCTTTTTGCCCTCGCATCCTCTCGTTAGCCGATAGCACGACGAAGCTGATCGCGCAGCAGGGACGAGACTGCGCGAGGATGAGAACGCAATTGAACGTCCGGAGTCACGGAGCCACGGAGCCTTCTTTCGACTCCTTTCGACTCCTTTCGCCCTCTTCCTCCTTCCGGCTTGCGCGCTCCTTGCGAACGTTCGCGCGAGTCCTCGGAATTCTGCCTCGATTTCGACGGAAGAGGGATTTCGACGTGCGAGGCTTGCCCGGCTAGACGCGTGTGTAGGTACTAGTACACTGGAATTGAAGATACGGCGGGGCATCGCGGCACGGCGAAATTCCACGCTGGATGCCCTAACGCGTAAGTTTTAGGGAGAGAATTTCCAGTATGACATTCTGCAGTTGGTTCTGACTGACTTTTGATCTGAAGTATCCATCGACAGACAAATGTGGGCCAGAAGACAAAAAGGCAAGGAAAGTTAACCCTTCGTGGTCAATACTGATATATTCGAATATTTAAGTATTCGAATACTGATATATTCGAATATTTAAGTATTCGAATACTGATATATTCGAATATTTAAGTACTCGAATACTGATATATTCGAATATTTAAGTATTCGAATACTGATATATCCGAATATTTAAGTATTCGAATACTGATATATTCGAATCTTTAAGTATTCGAATACTGATACATTCGAATATTTAAGTATTCGAATACTGATATATTCGAATATTTAAGTATTCGAATACTGATATATTCGAATATTTAAGTACTCGAATACTGATATATTCGAATAGTATGGTGTGAATTATAAATCAAGTTCTTTAGGTTCATTTGTCAGGGTGAGATCTTGTAAGCTAATTGCTAATTTTGACCCACTTCACACCATACACCAGTATTCGAATAATATTCAAATAATAACATTCGAATACTGAAATAATCGAAATTTATTCGTAGCATTCGAATACTCGTAAAATATTCGACTAAGTAATTATTCGAATAGTCTCGGCCCTAATGTATATGTATACCAAAACTGGTACGTCGTTAAGAAGAAGTGTATGTTTCAATTAAAAATATCAGAATTCCCTTGAGTCACATTCCTTCTGCCTTTATTCAAGGAACCACAAGCATTTGTTAAAAATCGACAGGAACGTAAAATATTTGGGAATGTGGCATCGAAATAAATTTATTCCTTTTACCATATTTTTCATCGGAAACGACACCGTCGTTCATCGACTGTGTATACAGACAGTGTAGAAAGAGTAATATCCAGAATTATCATGTAAAAGCAGTCAGCAGCGCAAAGATTTATGATTTTATGATATATGCTTAACCTCGTCTCTTTTTTCCCTCAGCTCCATCTAGAAATGGTATATGAATTCACCGAAACTTATTCACGCATTTGGAAGGCGGTTTTTGAAAGTACCAAAAGTTGGGGTTGGAAGCTTAGGTGACGCGTAAATTACATTTTATTATACATGGGGCGCATGCCCTCGGTTGAATAAGTGATAAAACTTAATTGCAGGACCTGGAATAATAGTTCTCGTAATTAATTATGCATTGAATCGGCCCGTATCCCTTCGTACGTGCGCGCAAATTATTCAACAAATCGACGGGCCGACGAACAAATGCTTGTCCAGGCGGGCCACGCCAGTGGAAATTGGCTCGAACCAGTTTTAATGATGAGCGCGGACTGTTCTGCTGGTAATTCTGCATTCATAGAGTTGGAGCACGGGGGAGCGCTCGTCCCCGTAAGTTTCGTGTTTTCGAAAAAAATAGTACCTCGTACCTTGACGCTGGACAATTCGAGCGTGTTTATAAAAACATATTCCTATTAACGGCGCCAAGTGTCATTAATTAGCGATAGCTGTTGGATAACACTTTGACAAGTACAATTAATATAAAAACGTAACAACCCAATTTAAAAATAAAAACAGTACATAAATCTGTATCAATTTTTTTTCAGTAATAATATTATTGTACGACATGAGTTTGGTGCCACTAATTTATTGCGAAGATATAACAATATTAATAATTAAAATGTAGAAATGAAGATAGCCATATTTATAATTGATCTGAGATATTTAATCTTCTTGCAATTTTTAATAGGAATACGTTCGAATTGAATATGCAAAAATGCCTAGAAAATTATTAATGCAAATAACGGATGCAAATGTGCTGCAGTTCGAATGTTACGGTTCTTTGAAAGTAACCTGTTCCCTCTGCAAACGGACAAACTGTTCGCAGCGCCGAGTACAATGGCTGCACCGTTTTGGTATCGGGGAGGCATGAAATTCTTTGAGAAAAAAAAACTTTCGTTCCCGTTTGAAGTTTTGTTTCCATGCACGACGGGAAATACGAGGCACGAGATGCATAGATATTTCGTTCCACGGGAACATCTCGCCTCTAAGGAGCGGCTGGGCAAAGGTGCAAACCGTTTTCAATCGAAGAAATGTTAGAACAGCCTCCGAGGAGAAGGGCGAATTTCAACGCGCATGGATTCCTGCAGGTACAGTGAATTTGTAAGTTAACAAAGTGCATTCATCTGGAGTATTAAAAAAAGTTGGCCAATTATGGAATTTTTCTTTAAGATACTATCAACTTTCTGTGAAGAATTTTTATTCATTCAGGAGTGTATGTATTGCAGTGGTTCTTAGTGAAATTCTTTCAAATTTTTATTAAAAATCAGACATATGATATACGAACAATGCAATTTACATAATAATTGTGCAGTTATCAACATATGCAAAAACTGAAATTTCTTATTTACAATAAAATTACATTTTTTGAAATAGTAAATAGGAACTTTTACATTTTCATTCCACAGTTTTTCGATTTAAAAAATAAATGAGAGCAGTCGTGAAAAAATCGAATGTAACTCTGTTCGATTTTGTAAGATATCCCCTGAAAATGGAATGTGGTTTCGAGACAATCACGATTCTAAATTCAGTAGGAGATATTTCTCAAGTGAGACACTTATATTCTATTTTATCCTTTATCAGTGATTCCTGATCAAATACACTCGAAGAAAGTGTGTGTACAAAGGATAAGGGACTATCCAGAGAACATAATAGAATTCGAAATCCTGCCGGTACTATTGACTATTGACCTGGGGGGAAATGGGGTGCTCCGTGCTCATGCGCTCGAGAGTTGCTGCGCGGTTTAAATTTCATAACTTCGTTAATTATGTAGCGTTCAATGTAACAATTTTGGGACATGTCCAGAAAACTTAGTCCGTACTTCAGAAAAATACAAAAGTAAAAAAATCGATGAGAAATATAATTTCTCGAGAAAACGTTCGATAATTTAAAAGAAGACGTGTAATAAGATGGAGAGTTTATTGTAAATATTTTCATTGGTCGCAATTATTCATACCAATCTGCAAAGGTCCAGATTATCATGATACTTTTGATAAAGCATAAATGACAAGTATTTCTAAATATAATTTAATGGTTTCTCTTCTTGTTTTTTACAAGTGTCTTGGTTTTATATTAATAAATCTAACAACAACCCTGAAATTTGCTTCTCTCCAGAAAACAAACCCAAAATTTGACCACCCCATTTTAGAAAATCAACTAAATCTAAAAACCACCCTAAAATTTGCTTCTCTCCAGAAAACAAACGCAAAATTTCAAAAACTAAATTTTTCATAAAAATGCAATGCATATAATTTAAATGCAGATATTGAGGTCCCATTCTAGCAACAAAAGACCAGTAGATACAGTCAATTCTACATTTCTATAGTAACAAATATCTGTTTTACACGTGAGAATGCTGGCAGCTTTTACGAGTGAGGACTGTTCACTTTGGAATGCGAGTGTTCCTTCGATCGAGCGAGGAATTGCTCGCGTCACAATTTGCAAAGCCGTCGAATAGGGATCAATGGTGTAGCCATGACTCGACACGTGCCATTAGTGTTTTTACGTCAGTAATTTTTCTTCGTTCAACCAACTCTCGTCCACCGAAACCAGGCTCTGTCCACGACAGTGAAAGAAGGATTCTGCCACTTGAAATTTTAAGAGGGATTAGGAGTTATAATTTGAATCTCCGCGTGATGAATCCTGACAAACTAACAATTATAATGAAAATAAATGAAATCTGAAGGGATATCAATGTAGGTACAGAGTTGATGTTGGGAAAAATGTTATAAAAGAAAGCTACTTAGAATTTGGAGACTCGTCGCTCATAAATGAACGACTTTACTATTTTTTTGGCTGGTCCAACCAATTTCATTTTTTTCAAAACGACGAAATACTTCTTTTAGCAAACTAATCCTATTAGCTTCTAAAAAGACTCAAGTCGTTTGGACCAATTCGAAAAAAGTTATGCAATTTTAAATGATGTAAAGTTTCTTTCATCCGCCACTGTATATATTGGAAGATTTAAACAAAATATTTGCTTTTATTGCTAGAATCGAAATTTTTTACTCTTCTCAATATGGAATATAGGTGCTTGTAAAAAAAGGAATCAAGTATTTTTTATTCGTGCCAATTTTGTTTTCGTAATAATAAACAAGAGAAGGGAACAAAATTTCTCTGACAACTTTATATATCCAATTTACCTAGTTTAAAAAAAACAACCTTTTTTTCTCTACTCCCGCCAATTGCATTTTTTTCAAAACAACGAAACACGTCATTTAGCAAATAAATCCTTCTAGCTTCTAAAAAAAACCTCAAAAACTCTTTTAGTTTTTTATTAAAATTGAAATTCTTTACCAAACCTTAACGACTTAAAAGCCCATAATAATATGCACAATCGTGTATACAACAATTCCTCAGCACCAGCCCGCAAACGTGTATCACTTTCAAAAACAGGAAGGTGATCTCAGATCCGCCGTTTGTTCCTGCCAGCTCCTAAATCTCGACGGCCCGATTAAATCCAAGTTTTAGGCATGCGCAGCACCCGGAGCTGAACGTTTCCGTTATTCAATCATTTACACGTTTATCTCTGTAATTATACATTCAGGATGTCGTGTGTGCCCCTCGGTTATATCTCCCAAAATCTCGGCGGGAACAATTACTTACCACGAATTGCCGTAGTCCCTGCTACCCGACACCGTCTTCGGCGGAGTCTCACGGGGCCGAGGCGAAGCCGAAGTTCGTGGGACGGGAGCAAGGCGAAAATATCAAATTTGCATTCAATGTCTCGGTACGAGGCATTCATATTCAACCAGCCGCGACGCGGGCAGAAAAATCATCGTGACGCGGCCTACCAGGGCCGCGGGGGCCCGTGAAACACCGCTCACCATGTCCACCATCGTTGTCTAAGTAACCGTAGAGAACACGGTCGACTGGGTTTATTAAAATCTCGGCAAAAGCCCACTTTGTCCCGGGGCGGCTTCGATTCACTGCCGCTATCGATGAAGAACGAAACAGCCCACCTACGGCATCGCCTGTAACGAGCCCGGGGGATCCCTGATGAAGTCGCAACGAATACATTCAGCGGGACGAACTGAAGCGACCGCCGAGCTAACTGGCCGGCTGCGCTCCTCGACTTTGAATTTCCAACGTCCGAGTTGCAGATACTTCCGTCAGGCAAAAGAAGGAGGCTGAACTCGGCCTGGTCTAGGCACACTAGCCAGGGGAGCGTGCGTAGGAGCGTAATTTGTTTTGACAGGTACGACTATCGGGGAAAAGGGCGGGAGGGTGGAAGAGGGCGTGGGCGATCTCGAAACGGGCCCCGAAGCGCCGCGGCACGATACAGAGGCGATATTAGCTGCCCCTGCACAGCGCTGCCGTTGCTGTCGCGGCGGATGCCGCGGCACCCCTCTCGCTCCTGCCAACCGGGGCAGGCTTGTCGAGAAATTGATTCGTCATTACTTCGCTTGTAAAGCGGGGATATTGCGCATTCCTGGTGCCGTTGGATCCGTACGCGGGGCCCCGTCGATAAATGCGGCGCGAAAATGCTCGGGGATTTTAGAGGATCGTGTCCCCGGGATGTGCACCAGCACTAGCGCGCTAGGTGGGTCGTGTACGTCGAAGCACATGTACACGCGAGTCAGCTTGATTCGGTCCCTGTCTCTCTCTCTCTCTCCCTCTCTCTCTCTCTCTCTCTCTCTCTCTCTCTCTCTCATTCTCACGCTCGTACACTTTCTCATTTCAGCTATCAACACGGGGGCCAAGTAGTTCGTCTACGAAGCACGTGATAAATCGAAGCCATTGAAGCCTGATGCGGGAACGGAATAAGAATGTACCACGGGGCTCAGATTATCCACGAGATTCCTTTCACGAGGAGGCAGGGTCCGTCTTATTCGCTCCCAGGGAAACGCAGTTCGGGAAGCGGAGGTTTTACCAGCATTATCGCGCGAAGGGTTCATTATACTCGGACGCGCTTACTACTTTGCCCGCACGTAACTATACGAGGCACACGTGGAGCCTTATTCCAGCGGAGCATTCATCGTGTGCGTGTCACCCGGCCCGACATACCGACCTGCCGGAATTTATTGTTGCTGCCACTCGGGGCTGAGTTTGTTAATAACTCTGGTCGAAGGCGACGAGATTACCTAACAAGAGGAACCGTCCGCGCAATAATTATAGGGTAAGCGAGATTGCCCCGACGTCAAGTGGGCATTCGGCTGGGTAGGTATGCGTAGCATTAAGATTTTAGCCAACAAACTATTTAGCCTAGGAATTCGCTGTGTACGATAGGAAGCTGGTTTAATTCCACGGCAGGATGTGCCGAGCGGTGTGCCGTAGAAGCTTTTTATGCGACTTCTGTGCGAGTAGCCTTGAATAAAGTGGGTTTAAAGTAAAAGTGTATGTCATAGTGAATAATGCGCTAACTACGGCAATAATATTATGTAGATTATAAATACCACTTTGTGGACCTTGCTCCTCTCTGAATACTCTTCAAAATTTCTTAGAGGTTCTTTAAATCTGTCCTTTCCAAAAAACCTTTGAATACTATTTAAATACATTTTCACCTTGTACTGACTACTCCGTAAAACCTTCCCCTCAAAACAAGCCTCGAGCCAGCCTCTTACTTCCCATGGTACTACACCCTTTACTACGCTATAAATTAAGATCATCTGCGCCACGGACATACCTCCTTTTTGAAGTGGGGCATTGACGTTATAAAAAAACATTTAAAACAAATTAAAAAAATCTTTTTCAATTTCTTTGTAGCTTAATAAATATTTAAAAGATTTATTTTATTATATGTTGTATTTAATGGCAAGGGGAGGACAGGGTGTGGTAGACATCGATTTTGATGAGCCTTGGCACGATGGACCTATGTCGAAAATAAGTAAATAGGTGTCCGAGCGTTTAAGCCAATAGGCCTTAATAATAGAGATATTTACATGGAAATTATTAAACATTTCAAAGTGACCGTTTAAAAAAATATAAAAAAAATTATGAATTATTTTTTTTAACGTGGGAAATCTTTAAAAGGGAGCTCGACGCCTCCAGAAGAGAATCCCCGGGACGCCAGGGACTAAAACTTCACGGTCGCTATGAAATGTTTAATGATTTACATGTAAATATCTCTATTATTAAGGTTTATTAGCTGAAACGCTCGGACACCTATTTACTTATTTTCGACATAGAACCATAGTACCAAGGCTCATCAAAATCGATGTCTACCACACCCTGTCCCTTCCGAGTAAAAAATCATTAAAAATAGCTTAATTTTTCGGCCTATCGAGGTAGAATAACCCCCCAAAATACAACTAGCTAGAACGAAAACTGTCGCTTCTTAGTAAACAGTTCATCGATGATTCGACGTAGACAGGAATCCCACGTCTTCCTTGCTAACGGTGGCCGAAGCAACAGGCCTGCAACCTACAAGAACATGCAGGCAGAAGCCCAAGTATGCGTATCCGAATAATGAAACCCAGCTAACAAAGTTCATCTCCACAAATCAATTTCCTCAGCGAAACCGTCCGCCAGGTGTCCTCAGTAACTCCACCGAGAAGACTGAACCCGGGACCCTGTGACCAGGGGAACGCACCGCAAGTCGGACAGTCGATGTGTCCCCCGGCCAACTCAATAATGGCACCGGCAGCGTGCGAATAAGGAAGCGAGCACATCCCGCTAACGGAACAACGTTAGTCATCGCGAATTCGCAGCTAAGCCCACGCATACCCGAACGAGGCTGCAAATTCTTCAAAGTGGCGGCCGCACTTTAAGATGACGATAAGGGAGTTTAAAAATATTCTGCATAGCTCCGTAACGAACAGTCCCCGCCGACAAGCGCGTGAACCCATCGCGAAAAATCCGTACCCGCGTGCGCTTTGCGTGCGCGGTAATAGGCAGATGCTAGATTCTTTTTTCCCCCGGCGAGGTGTGCGCACACCTCTCGTCGAGGTGTAACGTACTCGCGGTGCGTTCTTGATGTCCAGATAAATCTGGCGACACACAGATAAGATCTGGCAGGGGGGGCTAGGCGAGCGTTGGTAGGAAGTTATGCAGGATTCTTTCACGGCCGCGGCTTGAATGTCCGCTTTCCTCCGCTTCTATCTCGGTGGGCTTATCAGAGGGACACCGTGTTTGCTGGCACCGGAACTGATGAGGTCTTTAGCTGCCGCTCTCGCTTGATGGATAGAGGGGTTTATATTGCGCCTGTAAATCTCTTCCCTTTTATAAAGATCCATAAGCAGGATTACAAACAGACTCAATTAGGCCGTGACACCCTTGGCGGGGGCCAGCGACGGCGCGGGGAAGGCCCGCGCCAGCGATTACCTTTTTTACGGGCCGGCCAGTCGGGGAGATGGCGCTGTTTGCTCGAAACGGGAATCGGCTTTGATCGGGGACAGATCTTTCCGTTGTCGCAGCCCTCCTCGGCGGGATGATCGACCGATCGAGTGTCGGGTGGGGTGAGAAGGGCGTAGCAGAGGAAGGAAGGAAGCTCGGCTGAAAATGGAGGAGCCGGCTTCATAAGCTGCAACGCGGTCATTAATCGCTTTTCACCTGTCGTGAAGTTGGACTACCGGGTGTGGCAATCTATCGAGAACGCCAGTCCACGTGTAATTAGTAATTACTCATAAACAGTGGAGCAGCGATGACTCCTACGGAAATTTCATCCTCTTCTTCCAGCTGTGTGGCTAGATAGGTTCTTCTGTTAGGTTGCCCAATAAGATCCTGCCGTTTTTATTCCATGAACATTTGGAGCTAGAGAAAGTTGAACCTTGGCTTCGTATTCGTACCATTATGAGGCTTTAATTTTCTCTCTTTTACTATGTTTAAGTTTTTCTTATCTGCTTTTTCATTTCCTTGCGGTAGAAACTATGTTTGAAACTTGTTTTATTTTATTTTCTTTATTATTATTATTATCCTTTTTTCATGATTTTGCTTTTTTACCGTTGAGAAATTGTTTGGGGCCCCAAGATATTTCTTACAGTCGGGCCCATTTATAGAGAAGGCCAGCCCTGGACAATTATAATACCTCTGACGAGCCACGTTTTGGGCGACCGTCCGCCTTCAATTATGATAGATTGGAGGCCTTAATTCTGGAGAATCCTCCTCAAGTAACCCGCAAATTATTTGACAAGAGGCACTTCTTTCCACGAGGGGGCAACGGGAAAGGTTCAAAAATACTTTTTCAGTACTAAAAAGCGGCACTTACTTATTGGACAACCTGGTGGTTTGACAAGTGTTGAAAGCCCGCAAATGCAAAAGCGTTTTAGCAGGTGACCGGGTCGATACTAAGCAGCAGACAGGTATTATAAAACCAGGTGGATAGGTGGTGTGGCTAATTCCCGTTAGTTAACTATGGACGTTGAAGCCGTTTTACCAATATTGTGCACACCTGCGCTCTTTTTCATCCGCGGAAGTCGACGCATTTGTGAAATGGAAATTCGTAACGTGTCAGGTTGGCCTTTAAGAGAATGAAACGCGGGAGGAAGTGAAATACGATGTTGTTAGGTGTTGTTTGGGCTCGATTATTCAGTAAATGAGAGTGTCAATGACAGTTCGCCAAACAAATTTTTTATTATGCTAAAAATTGTATAAATACAGGCTAAAAATTTTTTTAACACTATGACGTTTACTTTTTTTTAAATAAAAGCCTAAAAATTACCTATTTCTTGAGTGATTTGGTGGGAGAGTAGATACCCTTAACGAAACTTTTTTTTAGAGTTTTTATTGTCCTGACAACTTAGGAGGGGACATCTGCCCCTGCCCCATTAGGGTGGCCCTTATTTTCAACCTGCGATTTCTGTGCTCTCACCCCCTAATATGCTTCCACTTCGTAAAAAAAATAGTTCCTGAAAAAGATTATTGCAATCCGACAACAGGAAAGGGTGCCGTCCAGGCCTTAAAGTTTAGAATCCATCAATCGTTTGAATTTGAAGAATTTCTAAAAATGGTGAGCCCTGTCGAAATTTCGTTCAAATAATATTAAAAGAGCAATCAATTTTCTACAATTACTACAGCCCCATACACTAACAATAGGACCTTTTGTGCCTCTTCTTATGAACTTTGAGAGTTAATTACATCCCCAAATATGCAAACGTGCGAAAATAAAAAAAAATACGTATTTGTTAATCTTCTGTTTTCTAAAGCAACCAACATAATTGGAAACGGACGCCTAAAAATCACCCCTTCTTCATTCACTCTAAAGTATCTTCTACGCTGCAAGTCCCTCAAACATCCCTAAATATTCAACTCACGACTGAACACTTCAGGCGACGAAAGGTTCTGAAAAACGCTCCTTTGGACGCTTCCTACAAAGCGAAGTCCGAACTTACCTAGTTTGCTCTCAGAATCAATATTCGACGACTCTCGCGCAATACCTGCTGTCCAGAAAATATCAGCGCGAAAACTACGCAGAGTACCCAAATCCCTCGGCGTGTCTTCGCGCCGACGCCACAGAAAGTGTTAAACACCATTGTGCTCGAGAACATGTTTGTACACGGCTGTAACACGTAGTGAACTATACCCATACAATACACCACAATTGCACGCAGCATCGTCAATCAATCAGCACCCAACACCGCCCATATCTCAACGTTTCATCAATCTGGAACAGAGAGGATCCAGCGATCAGATATCATGCCTCGAAGATTCGTTATTTTCGACAGAGCATTGTGCGAATCCCGCGTGTTAAAAATCTCCCGGAGCAATTTATAATACAGTTGCTGTCGAATCTCTAAATCCCCATCGAGCGCATGACGAGCAGGGCGGTGAGCAATCGCGCGAAACTTTGTATTTCCTTCGTCAACTTTCCACTCGATTATACGCGATTAATGGGTATCGCCGGTCAAAGCTCGACAAAACTATTGCGCCGCAGCTACTGTACACGGCTGCCCGCACGTAGCTGGGTCTGACAACATCAAAAACGCACCGGTCCGCACGAAAACGAACACCGCGAGTAGTGTCCGACAAATCAATACCACACTCGACCGGCACAATAGAGCGGGCAAGTGCGCGGCCGGTGCGCACTGTCTGCCAACCGACTAATGAAAACAGGGAAACCGGATGTTGCAGAAAAGTTAATGATTTTATAAACACTGTCCCGCTTCCCGAAGCCTCGTTAGCCATTATCACTCTCTCCGCGCCTTTTTCCTACCCCGGCCGTCGAACAAATTTGATCCAGCCCGTGCAAATGTTTTCTCTGCTGTCGTTGCAAAAGAGGGAGAGTCCGATGCGCCGCTGAAACTGCGAGCTGGACGAAAGAAATTCTATCGTCTCTCTCTCTGTTTGCTTGGGAGGGGAAGGGCGTATGCCAAGGCTATTGTGCTCCTTCGGCTATTCACAATCGAATATCCGAAAACCAAGGGGAATCGTAAACAGGGTAAGCAGTTTCCCCGGGGGCACAAGCGCAGTAGAAATTCAAAACCACGGCTGTTTGCTTTTCGTCGGGAATGATACGTTTATTCTCGATGGAGAGGTAAGTAGATAAACGTGGACAGTGACGCGCTCGAGATTTAATCTTGCGGCGAGGCGAGTTGAATGTGGTAAAAATACTTTTAATGCAAATTCAAGGAAATTCATTAGGTGATTATAGAAATTTATTTAGAGAATTAAATTCAGGTTTCTTTCTCTGTTTGCAGAGCTCTCGACTTACTTCAGTTGTGGTTGACGTTAATCTCCTTTTGCCATTAATATTGCTGGGTATATGTAATTAAATTTTTAATTTTTTGTTAGAATTAAAATCGTTGTATTTTTAACCGACTTCAAAAAGGAGGAGGTTATGGATTCGACCCGTAGGTATATTTTTTTTTATGTTTGTTCCCTCATAACTCCTCAGCATATGGACCGATTTTGGTGATCTTTCTTTTATTCGAAAGAGGGCGATGCCCCGGTGGTCCCATCCTAGACTAAATCAATATTGGCCCAGTATTTTGCCAGTTATGATTAATAATAATAGTTGATATGTTTGTCCCCGCATAACTCCTCAACACATGGACCGATTTCGATGATCTTTCTTTTATTCTTTTTATTACTTAATCTACGACTGTCATACTTTTTAAGTCGGCACCTCATCATTTGCACTGTATAAATCTGGCGCCGACTTAAAAAGTATGACAGTCGTAGATTAAATAAGGGAAAAAATTATTTTTTACTTTTTAGAGCCCTTTATTTTTTTTGAAGTCGGTTTTAATTTTTTTTCAAGACACTTTGCTCTACCATTTTTATCGTTATGGGTGAAGTTGCTGAAGATCGATTATACGGCCACCATCCTGCTCGAGCTCATCTATTATTAATAGAGGAACAATAGGATTCTGCAATTTCATGGCATTAACATCGACATAAAATTTCGTGGACTGGCGCTTGTTAACGTTAACGGAATAATCAGTATTACTGTTGGCGGGTGGAGTGTTATTCAGCGGCCGACCTGGTATTACATTTATTACCAGGAAAGAAGCACGCTTGCGAGATAGATCCTGTTAAAAATTCAGTAATGCACTGTATCGTTGCTTCGTATTACGGCACACACCGTTTTAATAAAAGCGTTCCCCTGGGCAATTTTGTATTTTTTAAAGCATTAATGTGTTAATTATACCGTCCGCGTCGGTTAGTAACGGTACATTACCAGGGAACGCTGAAACATTAAGTAATACTTGCCACAGATTTATGACGCAACTAATCGCGAGGAACGAAATGAATCGCGAGCTAATGCAATCAAATGTCGTATGATCGTTCCTATACTTAAGGCGCACTGATTAGACGAATGATGAAAGATCGTTAAGAGTGCAGTTCCTCATGAATCATTCTATGCTCTATGGGGACAAGTGCCTCGAATCAAAGTTAATCTGTTCTCATATTGCAAGGGGAGGGCACCATGTGGTAGACACCGATTTTGATGAGCCTTGGCACGATGGATCTATGTCGAAAATAAGTAAATAGGTGTCCGAACGTTTCTGCCAATGGGCCTCAATAATAGAGATATTTACATGGAAATTATTAAAAATTTCATAGTGGCCGTGGGGTTTTAATGGGTAAAAATCCCACACTACCCTGGCGCCCCCGGGGGATTCCCCTCTGAAGGAGTTGGTGAGCCTTTTGAAGATTTCCCCAAGTTAAAAAAGAAATTATAAAAAAGTAATTTATAAAAAAAATTATAAGGTTTTTTTTTAACGTGGAGACATCTTCAAAAGGCACCCGACGCCTCCAGAAGGGAATCTCCCGCGGGCGCCGGGATAGTGTGGGATTTTTACCCACTAAAACCCCACAGCCACTATGAAATTTTTAATAATTTACGCTCGGACACCTATTTTCTTATTTTCGACATAGATCCATCGTGCCAAGGCTCATCAAAATCGGTGTCTACCACACCCTGTCCTCCCCTTGTTAGCCATCTTTCGTCTTCTCCTCCGAAGCCTATATCATATTCGAAATAATGTTCGTTGCTTACAATTAGTTAAAACAGGAGTGTTTCCCTACAACGCGACAATGTCCCTTCTGCGCCGTTCCAGAGCGGGTCCCATGGTCGTTACGCCGCACGTACATTTGTTACGCGTGCCCTTTAACAGCGCGTGCATGCATTGTACGTTGTAGTCGGGTCTATTTTATGGGATCATGGCCGCGGCTGTTCGTTGCGTGGGGGCGTCGATTGGCGAACGGCTCGTGTTATGAGTCCACCCGCGATATATCCTATTAAATGCTATTGCTAGATTGCATATCCATAGATAGCACTGAACACACCGCGAGCACAGCGAGTAATGTAGATAGTCATTGCGGTTTTTTCTGCTAATCGCGTGCACAGCCTGCCGTACACGGGATGTAAATAATGCACTGGCACGTACGAGCGTCGGGGGTTGATAAAACTTTGCGAAAGGGAGAAAGAGATCTTGGTACACGCGCAAGATTATTCAGAACCGTTGGTAGAAGCTTGAGTGGGCGATGGAAACGCGGGGCTGCGACGTAATCGATCTTGAGACACACAGTATTTCGAGGAGAAGTAGCTTCTTAACGTTTCGTGGCCCAGTTGATTGTATTTCGATGGGCACTTTAACTGGGCGAAATAGGGAGGCATGTGGATCCACGACAGGTGAGTAAGATCGTGGCTATTTAAGGTTAATGTTGGTATTGCTGAAAATGTAAGTATTTAAAATGATAAAAATAGATGTAGCAGTGGATTAATCCCCGCCAGGCCACGATCTATGGGGATGCAAGCAGGGCCAGGACCAGGGTGCAAATTTGGAGACGGCAAATTGGTAGAAAGAGAAAATTAGATAAAACCAATAAAAAAGTGAAACTCTTTAAAGAGTTTGAATGTAGTATCAAACTGATAAATTGTTTTTAAATCTCCCATATAATTACTATTGTACTAGGGAAAGGTGCGTACTTATATTAAAGATCTTGGACTTTCCCCATTTTCTTATATTTAAGAATATTTCTTATATTTAATTAAAAAATAAGTACCTACTTCCTAGCTATTTATTTCATTTTGTTTTGTTACAGGTTTCCTTATGAATATTAAACATTTTACAAAGAAAGAGGCTTTTGTCATTCAAAAAATACATTGAATACCATTTTCCCGTAGTTACTTCCACGTTAAACCGTTCTGTACCTGCAGCAGAAATTCCGTATCAAATAAATTTTTCGCGGCAAACGCCGATGCCTTCAACGACCGTGAAGATACTGCTTCGTTTGGTCGGTTCGTTATAACTTATCATAATTAGCACAATGAATGCCTAACGAATTTCATCGGCACTCGTACTCCTGTCATAAATTCAGCTAAGTAGTAATTAGCAACGATAAAATATCTTTCTACGCATACTGCAAATATTCCATCATAATGATTGGGTCAGTGTCGTAACACACCACTCACGCTGGATACAAAAGAAAAAATGTAGTAAAACATTACTACGAGAATGAATGGATTAAATATAAATTGAAGAGCCATTGAAATTAAATCAACGATAACGTGATCTATAGATGACGCATTATAATACATAAATCCCATTGTCAATAAACGTATTGCAGTAAAACGAAAAGAATGAACATACCCATTGAATGCAGAGGCCATATGCGTTCGATGACGGCAGGGTTTTATGAGTAAAATAATAAATGCAGCAGAACTTATTCCGTTTTTGTTATCAACGAAATTCCCCGCGCCGGTGAATATATCTCGCATGTCCTCGGGCTCCAAATAAAATCACTCGTGCACCGATGCGTCTGTCGTAACACAATATTTATTCACACCACCCAAGCATACCGACGCCTAGTTAGGCTCTGACGCAATTATGAGTACTCGATTGAATGAGCAATCTGAGCTTCACACCCTTAAAAATTTCATTGATCAATATATTATTACGATTATTATATTAATTATTCTTTTTCCCTTGTGGGTTGGTTCGATTTTGCTTTCAATGCCTCATATTAACCTCATCGAGAAAATAAATTTGCTGGCTAAATAGTTTTCGTATTTTTTTTATGTTTTGCTAGAAGAATTATGTTACTTGAAGTTTGCTTCTGATTGTGAGTTACTGTGATATGCTTATTTGTCACGAGCCAGCAATAAACTCAAGTCGAGAGTTTCAGTAGCGATCTCGTTGTTCCTTAGAGTTGACTTTATTGCATGCATTCATCAAGTTAATTTTCCCATTACATCATTTTCCTAAGGAAAGCGAGCTCTGTAAACCTGGAAGGGCTTTATAACTTTCGTTCTTGCATTGGAACCTTCTACACTGGTTCTACAGTGGATTAACTATGCTTCAATCAATTAGGTGGCTATTGATTATTCTTGATTCACCAATATTCTACTACCACTTACTAATTCTCCTTGTCAATACCTTTCAGAACCTTCCAGTCGATGAAAATTTCCCTAAAAACTTAGAGGGGAGGTTAATCCCAGTAATACCTACGTATTAATGTTAAATATTAATAGTTAGGTACTAGAGTAAGATTTCAAAAATAATATATAAATAAATTCTTCAAACAGCAATACATAAAATTAATAATAGTTTATCCTTTCGTGGTTCATAAAATTAATACACAAATTCCTCTAAATAAATTATAAAGCCACTATATTTGTTAATTTTAATGATTAACATTTAATAATCAATTCAAATAAAATCATTTGTATAATATTGACAAACACTCTATCTATATCACGTTGAGTGTACATTCTATTAAATTTCATAAAAGAACTATATAGTGAGAATTATAATAATCGGTTATATTTCACGAACACTTAGTATGAGGTTCAACTTAAAAATATTTATACGAAACAAATTATACTAAAATCTCTGCTACTACAAATACAGTTACAATATTCAAAATATTGCGAGATGGCAATGTAACAAGAGAAAAAATCTCAATGCTATCGGTAAAAATAGCACGAAATTGTATTATTCAGAGGTGTATGAATATTCGAAAATTTCGAGTCACGCAGTGTCAAGTATACATATTGCAATCAGATCAGAATCTCGAAAGCTTCTTGCCATGTAAGATGGCTCAGGTAGCTGTGACTTTCGCGAATCTCAATTCTGAACGTATTTTCGTGATCGGATTGGGTAGTCAAATATCTAAACGTTAATAAGACAGACATATCTCAAAAAGATGAAAGAATTACAAATCAAATGAAACGTAATACTGTTTTTAAAATCAAACAAGTTACGACATTCGTCGTTACAATGCGTACGTATTATAAACGAAGCAAAATGCAATTGTAATTATGAAAAACAGGATTTAAATATGAGAGAATTCTCAAAGATGAGAATTAATTAAAAAATTAAGTAGGTAAATGTAAACTGCTTCTATCATTAGATATTACTTCTCAGAAAACCGAAAACCGAAGCTTGCACACATGTAGACCACTTCCTTAAAAAATGTAATCTAAAAATACAAGCACGCATAATCAACATTTGCACGCGCAAACAATTGTTTATAAAAAAAACGTAGAAATTGATGTGAAACTTTATTACTAGGTATCTATTGCCAGTTTCTTTGAGCTCAAATGACAAAGAAGAAAAAAATGAAGTATAATATCATTTCAATTTTAATTTCGAATTGTGTGCATTGCTATTTACTGGCAGAAAAATCGGAATAATAATGTAGTCTCTACCTGCCAACTCAAGATAACCAAATTTTTTTATATCGAGTTCATAAATTTCATCCGTAAATACAGTCTTCCACGAAGAAGTAAATGTCTGTTTCTCGAGCCTTGCAGAAGGTGTAAAATATTTGTAACCTGTTCGGACCTAACAAGTTAACAAATTCATACGGGATGTAGCGTTGCGAATGAGTTTCATCAACACACGCTTTTATAGCTCTTTGCGGGGCCAACATGTAGCACGAGAATTATTTGCACATTGAATTGAAACTGGGTTAAGACAGCCCAGACAGGATACACTAAAAGATTCATAAGCATTTTCAAGATAAATAAGACAAAGCCGGTTATGCATGCAAGATAAGGCAACCACATTACTTACGAAATAACCGGTGGAGCGCGAGATTCCAATGTTCCCGCCCAAAGTAGGTTTCGAGTATCCGAAAATCCTACGTGGCAAAAAAATGCTGGCCCCTCCACTGAAGATAACCTCCTTCCTACGTTATGCAAACTAGAAACTACTTGTATTAAAATATAATAAAATCGAAGGAATGATAATAGAAGGCAGTGGAAACTAACACTAGAAGTTAATCCTTTGCAGTCTAAATATAGGTACTTCTCAGGTTTATCGAAGTTGAAATTAATGTTAATGTAAATTGCATAATGATATCGTTCAATTTTTTAAACGTAGTGGAATACGTGATTCACAGTATTAAATGAATTTTTTATTTTAACATCACTATTTTGTGTTTTTTTTTATTCTAAGGTTCTGTATTTAATTAATAAGTATAGCACTTAACCAAGGACATTTATAAATTGATGTGCGATTAAGTTGGACTGCAGAGAGTTAATGTTCGTCAAAAGGAAACCATTCTATAAAATAATAATTCTAGTGTACAGTTATTCCTGAAATAGCGGCTCCAAAGGAAAGGCCACTGAACTCACGAATTTTTACTGTCACATTTTCTTATCCTGAAGTAATGGTAAAAATTCTCTTATCCTTAAAATAAATTGTTCTTATCGTGATTCGTGATATCTTGGTTTTTAGCGACAGATCGGGTTCAAAATAACATTATTCCTGAAATGTGGAGTCTCTGGGGGGAGACGGTGAGGGGGGAGAGTTGGTAGCCTTAATGGGAGAATGGAAATAGAGAATCAAAACTAGTCAGACTTCTGTCTGAGGTCAGAGAGATACTGGCTCTAAGAATAGCAAGTTTTCGTTACTTTATATTATAAATAAAAGTCTAATAGATCAAAGCAGGCAAAGAATGTGTATCTCGTATGACTAAATATATTTGCCACTTATTTCAGAATATAATTAATATTAGGAAACCCTATAGCAGAGTTCAGACATCCTGATAATGGATCCAGTATCTTATGCAAACGGAGAATACAATTATTGCTTTAAGCGTAGGTGCAGAAGACTTCTGCTCCAATAAGGAAATATCCAATAACGCCAACCCACACGTTACATGAAAACTGCTGTCGATAAAAAGATACGGTAATAACAAAACATGTGTTTTCACACCTCCACCGATGATTATTATGCAAATTCGCAATAGTGTCTAGGAATAAACATAGCCTTGTCTATAACGTACGAACGCTCGAAAATTACATTTCTTATCATTGCAAGTACCATTTCTGAAATATTAATCGTGGAGGATGATGTTCTGATCAAAGGATAATTGGGATAATTCGAATAATTGGGAGTATTTAATATTCGGAGTGATCGAATTTCGAATTGTACCGAATAGGAATCTACACGTGAAATATTTTTTCCCATTTTATTGCGAAATTCTTTTCATATTACCCTTTATAATTATTTGCTTTCTAAACGATATTCTGGGCAAAATTTCGAATACCAGAGAATTGAAATTGAAATTGAAATATTCGAATATCAGAGAAGTCAAATTTGAGATTCGAATATTCCAATGCGAGAGAATTCAAATTTGAGATTCGAATATTCGAATACCAGAGACTTCGAATTTGAGATTCGAACATTCGAATACCAGAGAATTCGAATGTCAGAGAATTCAATTTGAGATTCGAATACTTAGAATATTCGAATCCGAATATTTAGAATCGACCCGAGTCCCGGGTTCATCGGCACCTTCTTTAGGAATTTCTAAAAGTAATAGAATCCTCTACATCAACCAGCCGTTACGCTTACAATTAGTCAACGCAGGAACAGTTGCAGATTTTTAACCCCATCCCGGGTAACACTACTAACGGCGGCACATCCTTGTTGACACAAGTGGGAATCCCTGTCTACCGGCAGTGGCGGGCTTCCTACATCCTAGCACCATCCGTCCGCACACCTCTCCCGGGCTCCGGCGAGCAAAATTCATACTCGCTAAACCGATCCCAGCCGCGTTCGAATAACGCGTGTGTCCACTGACCGATGTGGAGCCCGAAGAAGTTAATCGTCGTCTCGGAGCAGAGGCACGCCACTAATAGAAATGCCCGTTAGGATGTTGGCTACGACGTGAAGCGTAACCAGCGAGCAACGCCGGAACGGAATCAAGCGAACGCACTCGTTGCAAGCCCGAACTATTACCCGGCCGGCGTATATCTTGATGGTCGCCGGCTACTTAACACATGGCTGTGCCTCAAAACGATGACGCGAATCTCATTGCTCCACTTATCCGGGCAGGCTTATGCACCGATGACAAGTTCCCAGGGCTATTAAAGCCGGCCAGCTGGATACCAAACGGGCGGCGCGTCCCGCGCGCGCGGCAACGAGATTCATGACAATTCCTTGACGGGCGTGAGTCACGTTCGCGGCCAGCAATTCGAGGCGCATGAAAAGCTTTCGAACAGGTTGCCGCGGACAAGATCCAGTGGACGTTTTCCCGAGCGCGTAACGTGCCGCGGCGGCGCAGCGCGAACTAGCCCCAAGATTTATGGCATCCGCTTTACTACATTTTAATGCGACGCGTTCGCCCGGTTCAAAGAATGGTATCGCGCGCGTCGGCAATCATTTATGATATTATTTTGCCCGATGATAATATCACGAGACGGATACCAGCGTGGCGATCCATTCCATGGCTCCGCGGTTCGCTGCGCCATACGCGCCGATCCCGCTCAGATGCAATTATAGAATTGGAACCAGAAAGCGGGCACGCAGGGCGACAGCGTTCCTGGATAGATGGATCTTCCTCGATCAAGGGATCGTCGCGATGAAATAACACGTTTAGGAAATTGCTGAGGGGGACGTGTCCTGGCATGCAGAACACTGGCGGGGAAGTCTTGGACCACTCGAGGTGAAATTGTTTCATCGCTCCGTGAGACGTTGGATATATAATACTAGTTCTGAAGAGTACGGCGAGCAAGAAATTCAGAATTTGGGTAACCTCCTTTCTGGAGATATGAAGACATGGGCCAAGTTGTGCTGAAAGCTACCAACCCTCAATAATCTGGAATTCAGTTTTAGTTTGATGAATTTTAATTGTTAAAGAAAAGTAGCTTTATTTTTATTAGGTATATTATCTCTTGTTATTTCTTTGCAATGTTTATTACATGGTTATTTAGTAGCGAGTTGTATAATTGATATTATTTAAAATGGAACTATGGCTTGGTAGTTTTAATAAATTTATTAATTGTTTGGGATTTTGGGGGTTGGTAGATTTCTGCACAGATTCTTCTCGGCCCAAATATTTGACGATTTTTGTTTAGTATCGATTAGAGTGAAAGATATTTTTAATGACTTCCACCTGGAAATGAGTGTCAATATTAATTCGATGTGAAGTGATCGTTAAAATTCAATGAATTATTTATGACTTAATAACTGAAGAGCTCCCTGAAAAACATCGATCAACCTGTTACACAATCCATCATCTCTGAGAAATGAATCCTGATTAGTGAAGGATTCCTTTGGGAAACATTCGAAGCGTAAAGAAATGTATGCAAAGTACGATATGCGCGATGTTAATTCTCGGCGAATGGAAATCCCTCAAGCAGTAACAAACTGCTTGTATGCAAATGGGCTGAATTATTTTATTAACGAGACTTATTTGTGATCCTGCGGAATTACAGACCACGAACTGTTACGCTGCATCAGCAGCCGTGTTTGATAGGAGCAGCTGGTCCGTTTCAGTGAAGGAAAAACGGTCAATGTCCCTGAAGAGGTACACAGGTTTTGTCCGCCAAGGCAGCGCAAGGTCGCGTGCCCCGAATAATACATCGCAGAAACTGCAACAGTTTGATTGAGAAATAATGAAGCATTCACTGTATTCACTGGATATCGTACTACCGCGTTGCGTCGCTTATATAGGGTCGTCTAGACAGATAGGACTGATGAAAACGCGGCGGAGGAACATGTTGCGTGAAAGATATGGAATACTTGAACGAAACTGACAATGTCCATCAATAACATTGGAAGAAACAGTGGAAAATATACGGGAAACTGTATCTTAGTGGGAAGCAATCTTTCACTTAAATTACGAACTGTGACGAGACATAAGAAATTGGCACAATCAAAGCCGTAACAGTATAGGAATAGTTAAAACAATATCGAAGATTCTGGGAGTTTGGGAATATTCCTTGCAAGCTCAGTCAGGAGGCCGAAAAAAGGGTGGTCTTTGGAAATTTTTTACTCGAAAGCTACAACACATTTCTCAAAAAATCTTTTTTCCTTTTAAGGATTGCATCTAGTACCGTGCATCGTAATTTTTTTATTTAAAAATATTTACCAATAACTAGATTTTTGTCCATTTATTAATGTAACTTTAATCTGTAATTACACATTTTTTGAAACTGAAAAAGTAAAAAATAATCTCTTGTAGGTGGTGCCAAAATAAATTCCTTTGGAGAAACACCGTTAGACTGCGTGTCAAATTACTCTTACAATTTTCATCGGATTGACTTGAATATAATCTAATGAGGTACGTAGGACTTTCGCTGTAGCGTTGTTATTTTTTTTTTGGTGCACAATTT
This sequence comes from Andrena haemorrhoa, assembly GCA_910592295.1. NCBI lineage: Eukaryota > Metazoa > Arthropoda > Insecta > Hymenoptera > Andrenidae > Andrena > Andrena haemorrhoa. Next base: position 2,996,599 of record OU342946.1, read on the forward strand.
TATATACTTTTTTACCCTAAAAAATTGACCTTTTTGTTAAAACTGCCGCCATTTTCTTAAAAATCGGAATTTCGTAAAATCCCTACGTCCAGCATTAAAAAATATTGTTGTTAATAGGAACATTCTTTGGTTTTTTTCTAAGAGCCACGTACAGAGCAGAATTTGACACGCAGTCCAACAGTGTTCCTCCAAAGGAATGTATTTTGGCGCCACCTACAAGAGATTATTTTTTACTTTCTCAGTTTCAAAAAATGTGTAATCACAGATTAAAGTTACATTAATAAATGACTAAAACCGATTTCGTTTCTGCGCATTCTTTGTATGCAAAAAAATTCATGAAGAAACGCCTCCAAAATCGCAGTCAAAGGTGGTATCCTGCCTTAACCAATTTATGCAGAAAAACACGGTGCCCGTGTATTCCGTACAACCAGCCGCGAACATAAAGTTCCCAGCGGTTGCCGCGCGACCGTCCAAGACGGAGTAATCCAGGAAACAATCCAACGAAATTCCATAAGGGTGGTTTCGAACGGTACAGAGGAAACGGATGCGCAAGGCATTCGCCGTCCGGAGGCCTGAAAAGCGGCAGGGTCAAAAATCCGAAAGGTTCATTCCGCGAAACCGCGGAAGCGCAGACCCGGTGAACGTACGTGAAATCACACGTTGAGCCGCCGAATCGCGGGGGCCTTCCTCCCTCGGTAACCCCCACCTGGCCGCCGCATCTTCAGGCCCCACTCCAGCCGGCCGGCAGATACACCACCATCGCCTCGTCTCCTTCCCCCTTCCAAGAGCGTCCCGTCGCACTAATAATTCGCGAGTACGTTGCGGTGATGTTGAGCATTCCACCTGCCAACAGCAACCGGGCACATCCCCCCACCCGGTGGTACCGGCAGGAAAAGTGGCCGCACGCCTTGCAATCCCAGCATTTCTGTGTTGGTTGTGGCCGTGAACGGGGCTCAAGTCCAAGGTTACGCGAGAAAGAGAGAAAGAAAGCTCCGAGTGCTACGACAGTCTATCCTCCGCGCTAGAACCGCCACGTTCCTGTCGCCGGGTGCACCCCCTTGGTCCCGTCAAGCCGAACGTCCCCAGGCCAACGTCTCCAGTCCAGGTAGGTAATTTCTCACGAATGACAGAAACCGACTGCCAAGATCGCCGGCGCGAGATGTCCGCGCCAGCTTAGCGGCCCGCGAGTTTATCGTCGCGGCCGACTCAATCACGCGAACGCCGGGCGTGCACGCGAAACGACGATAGCGGGCCACCAGCCTGGGGCGCACCTTCGGCACCTTGGCCGGGGCGTTTTTAATCCGGCCGGAGCCGGCTCGCGGAGCCCGGCGAATTGGGGTCTGGCTTCGGAGCGAGGCGCGAATAAAAACGGTGATTTATCTTGCACTCGACGCTCGAAGGAGCGCGGATTGGGGATTCCCACGGGAACGAGTGACGGTCTGTCGCGCGTCGAGGGCCATCCTCGCGGACGGCCGCGCTGCGAGACGTCTCCCCGGTGATCGTGAAGACTCCGGGCGAACGGAGGGCGCCCGGGAGATATCGAGCACCGGGGAAATTCTAAATCAGATCCTCTCAAGGGGCTCGCCCTGGCGGTCCTCTTTTTTTCCAATTAAACGCCAGGCTACGGCGCCACGGGCTGACGCGAACCCACCGGCCCCCGGGCCGTCGAATTTTTTTCCATTCTCCGCGTTTTCACGTCTCGCCGGCTACTGGACGAGGCCGCGTGTATCCCCGGGATCGCGTCCCGGCCCGGCGCGCGTTTGTATTCCCGATAGAAATCGATAAAGTCCCATCCGCGACGGTTATAGCCGCAGCCACTCTACGTATCACGGATAGCGGCAAAACAATTTTCCATCCCGACGGTTTCGCCCACTCGAGAGAAATTTCGATCTTCCGGGCCTTCACGCCAGTCAGGAATAATTGATTGCCAGCGAGGAATCAAAGTCCGCGTATGGCTGCAAGGTGATAGCCACGTAGACAGTCTATTCTGTTGTGCGTCAGTCAAGGAATACACGCGGTCGACGCGATGGGTCTGCCGGGGTTTCTGCACAGGACAGGACCCGGGCTGCTCAGGGTTCAGCCGGCTTTCAACGGAGGGAATAACGCGGTTCAGAGGGAGGTACAAGGTGGACGGTCTGAGTAGCAGTTTATTCAAGCGACCGTCTTCCCTCGTCCTGGGCAAATTTGTCAGGCAACTTCTCGCCAAGTCGCTATTCAACTTACTCAATACTCTTTGCACAGACGAGGACCTTCCCAAACACCTTCTCTACATTGAGAATGCTTTATTACGTTCACGGTGTTACGTAAGGTTGACGAGGTATAAAGCTGCGGAGTCAGGCGAAACGCATCATTTGCTCCCTGACTATGCGAGCACACCTTACAGAATACTCCTCGCCTATCTGCAACACTGTACTCCCCAACCGTCCCTATTAAACTCGCACTTGCGCCGAGGTATTTGCGGCGTAAATCGGTCCCTGTAATAACCTTAATGAATGGCAACAAAGGCGATAGCCTTATACCGAGGCGGTATTATGTTCCCGGCTCTCCGTGTTCCGCCGCGCGTAGCCTCACTTTCGCCTTCTTGCTCCCTTTTTGGTCTATCCGCGGCCCCTTTCGCCGCTAAGACCGTTTCCTCCGCTATTACATTGTGGCGAACTGTTCGACTAACTTTGAAATAATTAGTCCGGATAATGAAGTTCAGCTGCACAATGGCCTTAGCTGCGGAGGGTAATGAGATTCGTCCGCCTCTGTCCCGTCCGCTTCATGCGATATTGATTACGTAAAGCCCCTCAATGGTTTTACAAGGGGCTCAAGGGATAGACGAATCAGTCTCATCATTCCTGACTGGACGTTGCATCGTTTCGCACCTCCGTGCGTAACGCGTCGCTGTCAATTTCCTCGTTAATTAGAGGCGAAAAACGAACGAGTCGACGGGGCCGCTCTGACGTTACCTTCATCATCAATGTCAGATCCCGAGGGGCGGCTAAGATTCTTACCTCGTAACCGGATTTAGTGGAACTGTAAATACCTCTCTCTGATTCCTTAATGGAATTCCACTGATTGCTGTGCTAGGATCGCGCCACCGATTCCCTTCGAATTTAGGTGCACAATTATTTATTAAACGCTTAGGGTGCGCTGCTAAAAAGTTGGCGATTAAATGGGATTAAATGTTTAGCTTTCTCTAGTCTCCATATGCGCACTCGCGTGCAAATTGCAATTAATTTGCAGGGTTAACTATTGTTTCTACCGATTCATACCTACACCAACTTCTAACCCGATTTTTCCACAAAGCTTCGGGAGCTACGCGTTTAATACCCAATTATACGAAATTTGAATCGAACCGGTGACTCGAGCTCTGCGCGCTCCCCTTGTTAATAAAATGCTCGACAAGTTCCCAGTACTATTCACTCCGCGCCTGTTCAGGCAATAATGAATACTTCGCAGGAAAATAGAGAGCCTGCTTTTCAGCAAAGTGTGCGTGAAATGTGATAAATCGATTGCACCGCATCAAGTCGGCGAAGTGTATTGAAAATGTCACGCTGCAAGCGGCGATACACACGAAAGTAGTTCGATGCCTGATTAACGAGACTCTGCGCGCTAGTTTGATAGATGCGGAACCCATATTGTCCCCAATAATTGGCAAACTGTGAAACACGTTAAACAGATCGGTGGAATAAAGGCAACACTTGCAGCCGATACTCATCCGTTCGAATTCCGTAGCTAATCGAGCGAGGGCGGAAACGTAAACTAAGGGAACGCTTTCCGTGCCCCGTTTCGAGATAACAGGTTATCGATAAAGCTCGTCGTTATCGAACGTTGCCTTGCCTCCTTAACGGTTAACAGCCCGTGTAACACGCTAACGAAACGATCATAAACCATAAGGAAGGAATTCTTTCCGTTTCCTTCGTCGGGCTTGCCAAACGGTTTAACGACGATTCAATCCCATCGTTGGCCACGAATTAGAAAAGAAACCCTCGTCCTTGATCCGACACACCTAGGCCCCTGTTCCTCGGTCAAGGATGCAAGCGTATATTCGTGACTACGAGCTACTTCTTCAAGGTGGGACAAATCGATACTGTCGCCGATAGCCTGTACAAGATTAGCTCCGCATTAAAGTTAACAGTCTTAATTGCGTGGCCGATGAGGGGAGCATGATAATGCAAATCCAAACGACGCCGTTGTCGATCAGTAAAGCGCACCATCCCCGCGAGTTGTTCAGAGATTATAAGACACTTGGGGCTTCTTAAGGGTAGGGTAAATTTGATGGAGTTCGACTTGGAGAAAAATCGTTTTACTCGAGGGTCGCTCCAATTCTCTGGCTAATCGAGCGTGGGAGAGGAATCGACCTGGGCCGATGCTCGCGGTGCGTCGTCTCAGGATAACAGGCTATCGATAAAGTTTGTCATCGCGACGGAGGCTCGCTGAAACAATTAGCAATCGGTATTGGAACGATCCCCCGCTCTCGACGCCGGTGCACCTTTTATTTCCGCGGGCTTCTGAGCCGCGGAGGAGGACTCGAAGGTAGGCAGAACGGAGAGTTCGCAAGCCCCGGGGATAAATCTTCATCGCGAATGTTCCGAGTGATACGATTGCCTGCTCTCGAGGGGCGCATCAATAAAGTATTAACGAGTGCTTCGATATTACTTTCTCGCGGAAAAAGGTCCGTCCAAAGCGAGGCACGGGCGTCACGTAACATTAGCGCCGCGGCTAACAAGCCGTGTAAATTGCGAACAAGACTAGTCCCCTTCAATGGACTCGCGCGCGGTTCATAAAGGCCCGGCGAAATCAACTTTATCGCCCTTGACCGGATGTAAACCCCGCTGTGACCTTAGAATAAGCCTTCTGACAAGGGTTGCGTGATTGGATACGACGCGACGGTCATTCATGCTTGGTTTATTTAGTGGCGCTAATTTATAGATAGTCGGGGATAACGTTCGTTTCATTGCGCGTAAATCATGCTTCGAAGTATTGGCCTATTGTTGGCCTCTAATTCCTCGCGCATTCCTTCGGATTAAAAGACTACACTGGAAACGTGCAATTATAAACGGAATGGTGTAAGGACTGAGAAGCATATGTATCATTAATTTAAGAAACAATAATACTTCTTTTCCTCGCTTCTCATCCTGGCAAATTAAAATTAACAGGCGTGCAAAATTAGATTTTATGAAGGGAAATTGTTTCCGTGAGTAACCTTGCTGTTATAGGTAGAGAATACTTGAACCTTTGATAGTTAATGTTGGCCTTTCAAAAGGAATGTGAATTTTAATAAGAATATTACACTTAATGGTATTTAATTCATTCGGGTGCATTTTTTTAGGTACGCTATTTTTAGCTGCATTAGTAATCGCAATTGTACTACTTCACAAGGGCCTTATAGGTAGTAGTTATTCACTTCAAGATATCGGTGCTAATTATTTTCAGGATTTTCCTACACCTTTTGGCGAAGCATCCCTTTATTGGCTTTCAGTTTAATTTGTTCAAACAGTATCCAGCAGTATTTTTTTGCTTGTACCAAAATTAGGCTACAATATTACTACCTGCAGAAAAACACCATATTACAAAGTACGAGATGACATTCGACCAAGTTAATGCGACAGCCGAGACAAAGGGACAGTGTGCTAGAAATACAAGGACCCTTTGCGAATAACGAAGCACCCCAACATTACCAACGGAGACAGATAGGCTGCCATAACGTCATTTGCAGCGCCCCGTGTCCATTTTTTAATTTGTCAGCTGATCAATTAAAAACTGTGGTGGTCGGTGATCAATCACCCGCGACATCGGGATGAATAACCTTAAATGGATGACAACCATAAGACGCGGACCAGTATCCGCGCCAGCAGTGATACCAATTTCTATATATACCCGTGAACATCAATCAATTACGTCCTTAAGATTCGTTTTCTTGTGAGAACCAATGCTTAATCTCGGGTAATAAAGTGAGCAAGTACGGGATTCGAAAATATGAATATTTCAAATTTAGTGGGCATCGTATCTCTTGCGAGCAATATTCGAGCTTCATTTATTACTGAATATATGTGAGCATGACGTTTGTGGAACGTGAGCAGTGTGTAACTGTGTACGTGAATAGAAAAGGGAGAATAAAAGAAAGTGAAGGCACCCGTATATATAAGTAGTTCAAGAATATTCTGTCAGGGTTCGATTATACTTTTAACTTCGGCTTTCGTTTTTGGAAAAACCATAAAGTTTCAATATTGGGGATGGAAAACACATTTTCTGAAATTTTGTAAAAACTTAGCAGGGGGCTTCGTCTTTAAAAAAACTGACTCAACAAAAATTGCCCTACGCCTACTAGTTCTCGAGATATTTCAGAATTTTTTTTTTCAACCCCCAACTTTAGGGGCTATTTTCACCCCGTAAAATATTTTCGACTATTCTGCAAATCTGCAGACTCTCATCAAAATCGGCGTCCTGAGGATAAACCTAGAATCCCTCGACTAAAATATTTCTTTCAAATTAAACAACCCCTGAAATACGAAGCTCCGCAATTTCTTCAATCTCAGTGTCCATCACCCTGTGCTATTTTAAACAGCAGCAGGGGTTAATCCACGCGAATTTGCGTTCCAATATTCCATTAACGCCCGCGGAATTACATAAATTCCTATTTCGCGGTGCATTATGGAAATTACTAGGAGAATTAATTGTCTGTAAGGTATTACGGATCTCTCCAGTGTACTCCTATGGAATGTAGAGTAATAAAGACAATTAATAATAATAACAAAATTACAAGCTGCTTCGTAATCAAGCGTGCCGGTCCTCGGTAGACGCGTTTCGTCGGGTTTTGCCCAGGGATAAGACCGTCACGGCGGCGACGAGAAACGAACGGCAGGCGTTTCCGGCTGATCGTCCTTGAGCTAGCGGTCTGTCGGTGAAGTTTTGTCGCTCCGAGGGAGGGACACACCGCGGAACTTAGCGGGGAAATTATCTACAACCGTGTTGTGGAGATCCTCTTTCGGCAGTTTTGAGTAATTGAACTAGTTTCCGCAGATAAGACATTTGCCTGCGAGCGCGATGAGTTGCTGGCAACCGAGGATAATGAAAGGTTAGAGACGTTTTTCAAGAAAGTTAGTCACGCGCACCCTGCGGCCGGCACACAGGATGCTCCTTAACGCGGTCTAAGCCAAAAATTACCGTTAAGTTGGATTCTTTATGCGCTTATGCTACATATTTTCATACATTATTCTTCGCAATTTGCGCGCGAAAAGAAACACGGGGAGGAAAGGTTTGTTACCTCTTTAACCCTTGGTTGACACTCTGGGCGTGAGCCACCCATAAGCTGATTTTGACGCTCTGTACCTTCAATATGCAAAATAAATATCTTTTTTCCAGAGCCGACTTATACATTTTTTGCTCAAAACATTATATCTGAACAGTAACTCTGTAGATTTTTAGCTTCTAATGTTGGAATCTGTAAAAGTTACAATTATTTGAAGATTTTCTTCGTGTTTTCTCGACACATGGTAATCTAGATTTTTTTTACAAAAACTGTGATGAAATTTCAATAAAAAATCTATTGGAATACATTCTACAGACCTTAAAATTGACCCACGATTTTTTTCGTAACTATTGGATACTTCAAATAAGAATGGCAGTCGTTCAAAAATTGTTCTGGGTGTGAGCCACCCAGGTATGTCGAAGCTGATCGAAAAAAGAGGTGTGACAACAAAGGGTTAAAAGAATGCTGCTGTTGCCATTGGCAAAAAGTGTATGCCTATCAAATTGAAATGTAAAGTGCTTTTTGAATTTATTAGGGTACGTCTTTTTAGTTCAAATTTACAGTTTTATCTGTTCAGCTCGAAAGGTATCAAAGCGTCTCCACCATGAAAAGTCAATTCGCGACGTGAGTTGCTAGAATCGACGTGTTCTTGCCATATTTTAAGAAACACCCCGTACATTGGCGCTCAGACGAGCCTCCTATTGCATCCCTTAGGCTAGCCTGTGCCAGCGGAACTAATTAGAAGCTGTGGTACAGTCCAAGTTTCTTCTGCCGGCTTGTGGCCTGTATTTTTATTATATATCGCAATTAAGGTTGCGATCTACGGGTAGGAAATTAACGTGTCAATTAAAGCTCGAACGATATATGCTTGTCAACCCGGCTGCGATGCCTCGACTTTCATGCGATATACGGTGCAGTAAATTACTGCGCTGCGCGCGGTCGAAGACACGCGATCGCTTCGGCTCGTTTTACCTTTGATTGATCAAAATTTACTGGTCGGTTGGATGAACGACAATCGAACGAACGATTCTGGCCTGCAAATTCACCATCCCCGCGCACCGGCATACATTTTCATTTCATATCCACGTAATTTCTGCGGTATTATGACTCTGCACTGCGCCTGAATATTTTTAACGTAACTGGATCCGGCGTCCTGCGGGTATTTATTTCAATTCACTATCTTGGAAACGCTGCACAGAGAGGAATTTGCACTGAATCGTGGCCAAAACTGATATCTTCAAATTGAAGATACATTGTTGAAATAAATTACAATATCACGACTCTAGGAAATTGTTAATGTACTTTTTTAGTGACAAATTTTTAATTATACTGTTATAATATATTTGAAGCATTCAATTGTAAAATAAATAAGATATATTATATGTGATATTTAATCGTAAATAATAACTGTTATAATATGTTGAATATATGCAATGACATACCAACTTCTTTTTACAAATTGTGGACAAAATTAATATTTACAAATGACGATCGCTGGTAAGGTCGCATTCTTCTGTGACTTTCGAACTTTTTTTCAAAAAAGAAATCAAAGCTTAATCTCTCGTATTTTGAACTACCACGGCTGTAGAAATATTTGAAAAATAATACTATTAATATAAATATAAATTCCAGACATGTCAGATAATACCAATATCGACACTAAATCGTAACATAATTTCTAAATCCATTTTCTAACACTATTAACATTGAAGTTGGATAACCCTCAGAGAATTGCAAATAAAAAATTTTTTTTACAGAAAAACCATACTCTGACATTTAATAAATGAAGTACCTACAATTCGCAGATTTTTAAAATTGAAAATTTTTCTTTCACTTTTGGCCATTATATCAAACAAATCCGCCACTATGCGCTGCTCTGCAACCACGAACCGAAGCACCCTAATATTCCACTTAAAATGGTGATGAGAAATACTCCTTGAAATTCAGAAACACCTTCAGTTCCCACAAGTTTCGTTACTCCCCCAATGGCGATTTCGATAATCCGACAAGCTCCAGGCCGTATTAGGTATTTCTGACGCAGAATATTCTGTATAAGCGCGATCCGAACATCATTATCTTTAACATACTACCCACGGATCCCCGCGCACCGATAGATCCGAACAAACAGCTTCCTTGTACGTATGTAAAAATCATATTAAAGGGGAACGGCGATGCAAAATTGTCGCATTCTCGCGGGGCCGGGTGTTTTATTGTGTTTCCTATACGATTATTTCGCGTTCGGTATACGGCGCGGGGCACCACGTGCCCGACGCTCCCGGAGGATGCGAACAGTCGGAAAAGGAGACGGTGGAATTTTTCTTTTGATAAATCCGCGGGATATCGGCACGCTCGCGCGAATTTACACACAAAGGGGCGCGCGTTTGTGTGTAGACAGGCGGCATTAGCATGCGGGAAGCCGCGCGAGCGCGTGCGTTTCGGTGCCCCGGCCGGATCGCGACGGCCGATCAGAACGGACGGTATCGCTAAATTTCATTATCCGCCCTTAACGAGGCGACGACGGTTACCAATTAGTCGCTTTAACGCTGCGAATTTCCCGCCGTTTTAAAACGCAATTTGCCCGGGGGAACGATCCGGCCCGGGGCCTGACGCGGCGCGAGCGGGGCAGGCACCCGTTGGAATCCTACCGGCCGGGAAACAAAGCGACCGGCCACTCGTTTGCACGAATAAACGGCAACAAGCAATTTGCAGCGTACGTTCTTTAAATAACCATAACTTAATAAAGCAAGTAAATATCGTTTAAATGTAACGACGCGCTCGCAGCGATCCGTTGTTCTGGCAACCGCATCGCATGAAATTCTAATAACATTACCGGATAATTGGGTAATTAACTGAATTAAACGAGCACGGCGCTCTGCAGAAACAGTTTTCTATGTATAGCGCGGAATGACTCGAAACGGAAATTAACAATATTCCAATCTGGTTGTCTAAACACGAGTAGCACACCGAAGCCTACGGCGTATCATTAGCTATAATAATGGGTAACCGCTGACAGACAGAACGAAATTGTTGAGTAAAAAGTAACTGACTGGAAAGCAAATGAAAGTTTAATAGAGCAGAATTTTTTCCCCACTTCGAGCAGGACTGCGTATAACTTCATTCGCTATTTATCCAACTACCTCCGTAATATCCATTTTTATCGAGAAACCTCGCGAAACGCTAATCCGGCGGAGGTGAACTCGAGCTTCGTATCTGGCTTGACGAGCAGTCACGCGAAAAACCGGCCAGCCTGTAATTCGTCCTTTAAACGTAGCCTTCCGCGAACACTGTTTCCGAGAAAAGATGTCTGATAAAGTATAAAGATACCCCTGCACACTCTCGGAATCGAACGTCACGAGCCAGCTGGGAGGATTATAACCGCCTCGCTGTTATAACGGTACAGCCATATGCGTATGCAAGTACGTAGAAGGTTTCAGCTCCGAGCGAAATCGGAATAATATTCTCCGCTTCCTCCCCGCGAATTCGCCGCTCCGCTCCTCGAGCTCTTCGCTTCGGTAGGACGTGACGATGCTCGTTCAGCTGTGCACTTCCGAGAGCTCGTAAAACTCGCGGCCCAAGGAACAGCTCATTAGAACGTGTGAAAGTAGCAGGTCAACGACGTCGCTATCAGCGATCGCGACTTTTTTTTTTATCTGTTAGTATTCTGACGAGTTTCGCGTAAAGTAACGTGACGCGTTGCGTAAGCATAGAGCTTGCTTTTCAATGTAAATGCGGCAGCACTTAGTTGGTAATTAGAGGTGATTGAAAGGTTATAAGGGGCTGTGTGCAGCTGCGTGGTGCTTAATATGCGGAGCGTTTAATGAAAAGATGGTTTTCTCGAAGGGGGGTGGTTTGAGAGGGAAAGTGAAGTGGAAGGGTGACTAGAAGTGGGGTGTACTTGGCGTGGAGAATATTTGCTAAATGAATTATTAATCTTACATAAAGATGAACAATAGTGTGGAACTTATATGTATGGTAAAAAATCAAAGTTTTTACTTCTGACCCTCTCACAAGGGAACGCCGCGAACCCGGACTGGAACGCAACTTTGTGGATCTTTTAGAGTGTCTCAAAACAAGAACAACGGTGCGTTTCATTTGGGCCCTACCGCCCTTTAAGGAGGTGAAAACTAACCTCAAAGTCAAAATGGCACTTCCACTTTTCCGCGTATAACTCTCAAAGTACAGCAGACAGAAGGAAATGTTTCGAACAATAGTTTAATGGTGCAATAAGCGCTACAAACTTGCGTTAACAAAATATTGAAAAGAGTTTTTTTCGTCAGTTATATATTTTTTTAACTCTTTTTTTTAACTCTTTGCAAAATACTTTTCGCATGTGATACACTTTTAAATAATAACAGCAACACTATCATTTCTTACAGCCATTCTAAATACACGTTGCTCGAAGTATTACATTTTCCAGAGTTCAGTGTTTCGCGGAATAATTATTTTCAAAATGAACAAGTCATCATACGGATGAGGCCTCAAGCTTTGAAACTTTAAAGCCATTAAATGTTCTAAATGGCCATTTTTATTTGCAGTTATTAATGGATACGTTATATCTTCAGCTACACGGTCACTTGTTTTGGTGGCGCTATTAATTATCAGAAACGAAGGCCATAACGTTCTTGTGGCAAGCATCTGTCATTACTTGAAATGGTAATTTTGGACATACGGTTTCTAACTTCATTGAATTGTATACGTGGCTGTTAACGCGTCAACGACTCCGCGCTCGTGTCCTTCCTGATGGCGAACAAGTATCTCCCCATTCTTTGTGACATTCGAGACAGATGATGGGAATGCGTTTGAATGCGGCCTTGCGGCAAGGAGGAGCCAACGATCCCGCAAACACGCGCAGCTGTCGCTTCAATTTTCGCCGAGTTTCGCGCGTCTTTCGAAACTACCTTTTTACCGCAGAGGCTTCTCTCGTCAGCTGCGATTTTCGATGCCAGCGTCATTAAACTCGATAGTCTCGCGTCTCGCGTGTTTCACACGCCTGAATACTTTGGGGACTATTTCCAAAGCTCGTCACGTGGCTTTTATGGGACGTCTACAACTTACGGCGGATGAAAGAATTTCGATCCAGGGTGCCGACAATTTACATTCTCTCGTGCGAAGGAAAAACACACATATTTTAGTATTTCGATCGATTCTAGAAGTGAAATCAAAGAGTGGCCCAAAAATGGCCCTTTTTGATCCCACGATTTCGCAACTGAATTTTGTGCCAAATGATACCTTATGGTGAAACATTAATCACAACAAATTTTCAAGTCGAGTCGAGAATTAGTTTCTGAGATATTGGAGGTCAAAGTTTTAAAAAACACCTACTACTTAGGGTAAAGGGCTCAAATTTCGTCCCCCATTTGTGTTTGACCTTGTCAAGGGTGTATAAAATGTTAGAATGAGCTAGCACTTTGCATGAATTTTCTTTGAGCCTTTCTCTATGTATCTACGAATAGCAAAATGCAATTATGTCATGTCAACACGAGATAATAAACAAAATGTGAAAATGTGCAAAATGTGAGATCTGAAAAAAAGTGTTCCTAATTTCAACCCCCAAGAAAATGTTTGTATAACAGTGTAAAGCACTGAAAATGCAACCATAGAAATCGAGAAATGCAGGGGGACGAAATTAGGCGCGCGGACGAAATTTGGTCCCTTACCTATCACCATCTTAAAAAATCAAAACCAAGAAAAATAATTGTCGGTGTAGTAGGTGTTTTTTTTTAACTTTGACCTCCAATATCTCAGAAACTAATTGCCAGCTCAACTTCAAAATTTGTTGGGATTAATACTCATCATAAGATACCATTTCTCCCGAACTTCAGTTACAAAATCATGAGCCCAAAAACTGGCGAAAAATGCCCTCATTTCGAGTTACTCTTTTTCCTTGTCCAAGTACCATTTTTGAACCGGTTTGCCAAATCTCGCGTGTTCCGTCGCGCCAGGTCGCGTTGCGGTGGCAGGATCGTCCAGAACGCACGGTTCAGGAGAAATCTGTGGAACCTGAGCCTTCACAGAAACCTGTTAACGTCCCCCGAATTATAAAAGCGTGCAATCCAAGCGACATTTAAAATCGAACAATCTGCTTCCACGCATGAACTCTCGCCTTGCAAACATTTCGGGGACAGGCTGCCCAAAAATAATGGCCCCCGTGGCGCCGAAGATCCAAGGCAACCGCGAAGCTGAAGGATTGTCGTTCACCATCAATGAGCCGTAGTGGGTGGCAATTCTCGTTCATAGTGCAAGGTAATCACGACATCTCCGTCATCTATCTCGGAATAGCGTTGCCGTTAAGCGCGGATGCGCTGACTCGTTGTACAAGCCGCTCAATTAGGAGACCACTCAAAAGAGAACACACTCCCCCCTGGATACCCTTATCTCCTAGCTGGAACTCTCTCTCTCCTCCTGCTTCCCCGTCTCCCACCCGGACTGGAATTCTGATAAGACCGCGCGGGCGGGGAGAGCACTTCCGCTTCTAGATCATTGTTTGCGAACGGTTAATAGCCCCCTGGGTACACCTATCCGACCGCCCGAAGTCTGGCCGCTCTCATGGAAGCGCAAGCCGTCTTCGCGTCCCTGTTCCTCGCCTCCTTCGCCCCGTCTTCGTCTAGACACGACGCTTCACCATTCTTTCCTGCTCACCTCCGCCTCTGTCTCCGTCCCGTCCTGCTCACTGTCCTCCTCCGCTCCTCAACGATCATCTCCGTCTCACCCGCCGCCCTGCTCCTAGCCCTGTCGTGTTCCTTTCTGGCTGACTTCCTCTCCCGCTTCCATCTTACCGTTCTCCGTCGGCTCCCTCGAAAAATTATGCGCTCCGGGAGGTGAACATCCGTTTTACACGGGGCCGGGGACGTACCCGCTGCGTGCGCGGCAACCCTCCCCGCCCTATCGCCGCGCGTGGATCCGTGCGTGTACGCCGCTTTTTTCCTACCGTTCCCTTCCCCCCGGCCGGCGCGGAGCGTGTGCTCGCACGCCCGTTCACAACGGGCGTAATTGAAGACTTGCAGCCAGAATGGGAGTGCCACGTGGACGAGCGAAATTAATTGCCGTTGGCACCGTTAGCCCCATAGATCGTAGGTGGTTCGCCGCCGACCGTGTACCGACGCGCTTCTCGGAAAGGGAATGGAAGGTTTGTTCGCGGTTCAGTGACTGGTGATGCGCTCGCCACTTTTTCGATCGCTCCCGACAATGTACGCTGCACGATGACCTGTTGAGAGCGCTGTTCGGAACTGCCGGCGTCTGAGAGATCGGAACCGACCGGATAGAAGTACACTGTGCTTCGCGGTGAAGCATTTTCCACGGGAGAGAAGTTTGCTGGGTAGTTGGGCCTCAGTTGCACGCTGAAGAGCTTATGCTATCCATTCATGCAACTAGATTTCATTTATATTTGGTCGGTGCAAAAATTCATTTGCTCGCTGGTTGGTATCGTTAGATGTGAGTACGGATATGCCTGGTTTTAAACGATTTTATTTCACTTCGCTCTTCTGCATGTTTGTTTGTTCGGTTGAAATTTTGTAATCCCATTTTAACTAGCTTCCACGAATCCAATCGACTTTAAACTTTGCAGGCGTATCTACGTTGTTAGGATGAAAATATAAATTGGGAAAAAACTCAGCCCTGACGGAGTGAAAATATTGCATCCCTTACAATTTTAACCCATTTCCACAGATCCAATCGACTTGGAAATTGAGAAAAATAATTGTAATTTGCTAGAAATAAAATTTAATTGTGATTATGTAATGTTTACGTATACCTAAATTCGGTGCTCATTATTTTGAGAATTCGTGAGAAGAAAAATTGAAATTAAAAAGTAAAAAATGAAAAATACATAAAATAATGTATTAGTGATAGGCAATAATGTATATATAAGTGAATCGATTTTATTTAACTTGATCAATAATGCACTAAAGAGTAAAAAATTCTGTTCTTGAACTATAATTTCGGATTTTATTTCGCAGGATTGTCGGAATATCTAAAACTTAGCTATAGCTAACTACTCTTTAGAAAAATTCTCATCATAGGAAACAACTTGACGAAGTTGATGTAAATGAACTTTTGCGCCCAAAAATGAAACGTAGCTATCTTCCTCTTGCAATAGACTAATATACTATACCTATTCTCAAGCTTACAAATTCTCAGAAAATTTCAAAAACATTCACCCTTGCATAAGTGAAACCTTAGAGAATTATATTTATCAGAAGCTTGAAAGAAAATCGATGAACCTTCTCTATCAATGGCAACTCCGGAAATATGCCTGAGAGGCAGTGTGGTAATCCACGATCCGCGGGGTAAAATAATAATCGTCATAAGATGGGTCGGTGAGTAGCCTCTCGAGGTCATACGGTAGTCTCCCGATGCAGTCAAGAAAATAGGATTAACGTCACTCACTATTAAATGACATCCCACCTCGCCCGGTGCAAGTAGGCACGCGATTCCCGGAAGAATTAAAATTCCGTGATTAATCGCGGTGGAAATACGTATACAGGACGCATGCGTCCATTAGCTTATAAATAATTACTGAAACGTGGGCTCATTCGGTTTATCCGGCGGTTCGTGATTGAAATTTGATATCGGCCAGCTCTGTTCAGAGATTAAGTAACTAAGCAAAGAAGAAATTACAGCTGAACTTTAAGCCGTGTAATTTGAATAGAACCGGTGCTGATAAAGTCTCTCGATCAATTAAGAGGCTTAGCCAGTGGAAATCGAATTAGCCGGCGTGGGAAATATTTAAAGTTATCGCGACTTACCATGCGAGTAACGAACTTCTCAATAACACTCGTTCCAACGGTGGTACTAATTGGTCCGAGAGCACTCGGGCTCGCGTATTATAAGGACATTCTAGATTCCAGGACATCACGCACTTCCTCGAAGCGATAAAAGTACGCGGCACGAAGTGGATAGGCAATGTAACGATCTCGATCCCACTTGTGTGCAGAGGAACGAGTGTGTGCACAAAATCTGGCTCGAGTGTCCGCCTCATCGAGGTTAACGGTGCAAAGAATGCCGCGGTGTTGGAGCATCGGATTGCTTAATTCCATCAGGCATGTACCCGGGACTCGACTCTTCTTCGAAAGGATTAACGGTTGCGCGTCTGGATCTGGTGAAAAAAAGGAGGATCAGATGAGGAAATGATGTTCGCCGATTGCCAGGCCAGAGAGATAGCATACCACTGCGAAACGCTAAATGAAAGACACATTCGTTTAAAAATAATTGGCCATACCTCGGGACCTCCATTGAAGATCGCTGATACGTGTATCGTGGCCAGAAAGTGCTTTCAGCCCTCGAAGCGGTGCTCGAGCCCTGCCTTAATAACGCGATCATCTTTGATACTGTTGCCTGTTCGAGGAATCCTTTCATATCAAGGTTACCCTGTGTCGGGGGGCACAGCCGATCGTCGTAAGATCGGTGGGACTTTGTCCTGGCTATGAATCGAGTGGCTGATAGGACTTTACCACGAAGAGGGATGAGAAACTTTAGTTATAAGTGGAAGAGAAGCAATTGTATTAGACACTTCGTATTATCAGCTTCGTTTTCCTTCTTTTCCACCTTGAGCTTCAATTCTGATGTATGTCGTGGATAACCGATGAAGCATGGAGTGTCATAATAGTGCCCTGGGTTGGTTGTAATACGATTAACCATGTTTAACATTAATATATGCGTGTAATAGGTGGATCAGTGGATAGAGCGTACGTATCAGGTGGCTGAGAACAGTTCAAAAGGGAATGTAAGTTCCTTCTCCTTCATCGAGTTTAAGGGGCGACTGCGCCTCGTTGGGCCGAAAAATAGGTAATTCTTTGTGAATTTTTGGTACTAAAACGGTTCGACAAAATAATTTGTGGTTTGGCAGGCTGTTTTATTGTATCTTGAACTATTGTTCTGAATTTTTGTGTGACAATGAAAAATAACATGGCAGATACGGAGATAGAGCGTTGAAAAATAATCGGATGGCCCTGGCGCTGGCAAAAAGTACTGTAAGGATTATTCTGGGTACAGTTAATTGGAACGGCGAGATCAGGGAGGAAATAATAACGGCGGGAATGAATGAGAATACGGAAAACGCAATGTCCAGTAACAGATACCGCGCGTTTTATAAAGCACCCTGTTTCATTCTGAACGCGATCTGGTTAATTAAATAATTAGCTGGGAATGTTCCTCAGCTTCCTGCGCAGCCGAAAGATAAGCCTCGGGGTTCTCTTACGGTGCTACGACATTTTCGACTGCGATAATTGGAAGGGCAAGCGGAAGTTTTGGTAATTACTTAATAGCGGCAGACGTTAATTTAACAGCCTGACTTCTGTCAGGCAGATTTAACCGAGGACACGTACAGGAAGCCATGACGAAGATAAAAAATCAACTCCGCTATCTAATTAACAAGCAGCAGTATTGTGCGAGCCGCGTTTATTTAAATGATTCTAAATTTAGCTGCCCCATCACGAACTAGGGGAGAGTTGTCAATATCGTACTGATCACTTAAATCGTACCTCATCAATTTCTCAGTAATTAATGAATATAAACTACATCTGATGATAAAAATATCAAGAAACTGCGAAACGAGAAATAGAAACAAAACCTTTGGAGCTTACACCCTATTTTGTGCGTGCTATAAACATTTAAAAAAATCAGGTACGATTGATGTAATTTTTTACTAATTTATCTTAGCTGATAATAAACAGACAATGGAGTTTTATCCTGTATTTTTGTATTTTTCCAAAAGCGGGGTTAATGCAGAATATTTTACATTCATTTTATGTACATATTACATTCATTATAAAGTTTAAATCGATATTTAGAAATAAATTGATCCAGTTTCCTAAATCGTACCACTACCATCGTGCTAAGGATTTGGGAATAGGTTATGTCATATAGGTTATGTACAAATATCATTTACATAGGTTATTGCGACCTGTGTGTGATCTACATACAGTCGCATCGGAAAGTAAGTTGATCTTTAAAATCGCATAACTTTTTTAAAATTGGTCCAAACGACTTGAGTTTTATTTCAGAAGCTAGCGGAATTAGTTTTCTAGGTGACGTGTTTCGTCGTTTTGAAAAAAATTGCAACTGGTCGAAATAGCGATGAAAATAGTGAAGGTAGTTTTTTTTCAAATTTTTTTCTAAGCCTGTAATGAAAATTCAAAAAACCAATTTAGATGAAATTTTAGGCACTTACTTCAATCTACAAACGGGTTTTTTGAATTTTCAATACAGGCTCAGGAATTTTTTTTTTAAATTTATTAGTCACTTGCGTTCAAATTAGTACCAAATATGAAATATAACCTAAAATATCTTAAGTGGTACGACATAGGCAACTCTCCCCTATTATAGTCACTGTTAAATTAAATATACCACAGCAGAGTATTAAAAGTAACCAATACCACCATGCAATTAATTCTTCCCCTATTAGCAACTCTCATTGATCACTCGATCCTCCGTGAATTCGTTTGAAATCTAAGCTACAGTAGCGCGCATACGGAAAAACACGTTCCCATACAGCAAGCAAAATTAATGGCTTTAAAATCCCCCTGATACCTTCACGTGTGGAAAAGTGAATTCGCGCGAGAAATGTGCTCTCTAAAACACTTGCGCGTTACCTCGTAACGTTCACTTGTCACGCGTTACGTGTTTCGCCCTGCATGCTTGCTTGACGCTGGGTGCAATAAAAATGCACCATTCCGCGAGGGAATGAAAGCAGCATTGAAAGGATTTTTAGAAAAAGTCCACGATTACGTTTCGAGGTGATTGGAATTAAGTCACATTTCTTTTGTTAGTCTTTCCCACGTTGAAACGAAGGGTGTACGGTGTTTCCAGTCGCGCGATTCACTGTGCGCTCTGCGACGAACGCGCGGCGCTTTAAAACGGTATGGTAGCTCTGATCGTATGGTATTTTTCGTGATCTTTACGGTAACGCGAGCAGAGTGAATGGAATTGACGTTTCCTACGAAGCTTCCCTCAAGGTTCGTCCACGTATACAGCTCGAGGCGTCACACAGCTGCGCGTACGCGTTCCACCGCTAACGAGCATGTAATATTTACATCGGTTCCAATAGGCGAAGGTTGTTCACATCTTCCCCGCGTAATCGAGAGGCGAGAGTCCCGTAACGTGACGCCGGGGCTACGCTCCTGCTACGCGGCTACGGAAACGCTGCCTCGCTAACGCGTTACGCCCTCTTCTTCCTCTTTTGTGCGCTCCTCGTTTCTCTCCATCATTCGCTCTTTACGGATCAGCAGGATGAATTTTGCGGGAATTTTTTCAAACCCTCCCTATTGAGCTTTCAACAAAAAAATTTGCAGTACCTTCATTGGCTTTCTGCGAAGGAAATGTTTCGGGTTTTCTATTTATTTTCGGTCACGCATATTTGTAAATCTTTCTATTGATTTTTCGATAACGAAATCGGGCAAATGCTTCCACGCTTCAAATGTTTCAAATGCTTCCACTGCTTTTCGGTGAACAAATTTTTAATCTCTTCCACCGCTCTTTCACTAAATATATTTTTTAATCCTTCCAGTGGGTTTTAGTGAAGAAAAATTACGGGTTCTTTTACAGACTCACTTTTGCTAAGAAACTTTTCATACTGTTAAATTGAAACTGTTAAATTGAATTTTTGAATAAGGTATTACTTGCTACCGGAGGATCAGAAAATTATAATCCATTGATTTTATTTGACTATTTATCGCGTTTGGAAACATTTAACGTATTAATCAGGGCTTGGAAACTGTTATAATATGGATTTCGGTTCTCCAAACGGTTATGAAGAACCGAAATTTCCAACCATCCCGCACCCAGGCCAACTGAAAATTCAAATTTAAATTTTCCGCTCCGCCCTACCGTGCAACTCGTTACACAAAAACTACCCGAAGCGAACAGTACAGAATAATATTCCATGTATCGAGAAGTTCCACAGATCTAATAATTTTCAAACTGCGATTCAATTAAAACCCTAATCTAACTGGTGTCCCAGTCTAACGCCACTTACATCAATCAAATCGTTTCAAAACTCATCACAGCCGAAATATCGCCTCTCAGTCAGAGCAGCACCAGGCCTACAGAAACCTATACAAGATCTTAAACCGAAGTGTATTCAGCGGTAGCATTTCATCACCGCGGCCATTCGAGGCGATTCGAGAAGAAGCTTCTCGGAAATCCTGATAACACCCCTGGCGCCCGTGGTCCCCTTCTGATCTGTTAATATAACTGTCACGAGTTGCAAATCGCCGACGCGGAAGGACGGACAGGATCCAGGGGCCGCAAGGTACACCGCGCGGCCCTTCTGGGAAGTAGAAGCCGACCGAAGAGGATTACAAATGGCTGCCGTAGTTTGGGAACGGCCACGGGTAATCCATAAGGTATTTCCTGTACGCGGCGATAGCCGGGGAATATCGAATTCAACGTCCGATTTAATTTACCGAGTATGCGGTGAGCAGAAGTTCCGACGTGCAGCATTCCGGCTGAAAGGAATTCTTTCGTGCCCCGAAGGTTCCGCGTAAATCATCCGAGACAACGAGTTTGAAACGTGAAATTTTCTTCCAATCAGGCCGGTCGCCGGGGTTTCCGGCACGTAATTAAAGACACTCGAATTGCTGCTCGAGGATAACGAGAGGCACGCGGGGGAGGGAGAAGCAGGGGAGGTGGGACGGTCAACGAGCCGGACAGATCTAAGAAGCGTGACCAACGACTTCATAGGCTCCAACGGCGTTCGTTTCCAGGTTGTGATTAGATTCGCAAACGATACTTTATGCCGTTTGCCGTACGTTAGATCAGAGAATCGCTTTGCACGTGATGCAGTGGGCGGCAATTAAATTCAGGGACGTAATTTATGGCGCGAACGGAATGAAGGTGACTCCGCGCGCGCGAAATTCAATTAACGGGTGTTCATCGGGTACGTGAGCATTTTAGGGGAGTTTGAAAACGCATGCAAGATTCTGCGATACACTAAATTCGCGGCGATAAAATGAGGGGAGTCTTGGTAGTAGTGAGTCTTGTTTCGGTTGGTCAAATTTGGATTGCAGGAATTTTCTAAGATGATTGAGATTTCTTGAAAAATGAGGGTAGAATTGAGAGCTTTCATAAATGCTGTCAGCTGATCAGAATTTATGGCGACTCTTTTTTTCTCTCTCTGCTATTTCTCTTCGTGGTTTGAAGTTTTGTAAAATGTTATTTATCTCCGAGGAAGTGGTGCGAAGACCAAGGATTTTGTTGGGGTATGAAGAGGTACAGGAGAACATATGATGTTCGTCTTGAAAAGATAAATAAGGATGTAAGTTGAGAAGGTTAACTAAAATTGATGCAAAATTGCTACATATTTCTAAAGTCCTGGGAAACTCGAGGAACTTTTAGTCGAAGTGATTTTTCAAATAATACACCTGGGAGGAGGTACAGGCAGAAAGAATTTCAGTGGTTTAGGCTTGGAAAGTGTGTCTGATCACATACAGTCTGTTTTCCCTTTCTCGCCTCTACTTTGTAGTCATACGGATCAGCCGTGAATATCTGTATGTTACTGTCTAAAGTTGCTTAGAATAACAACAGATTTATAAATAATCACGGTATATACTGGAAATATTTATTGCATCACTCGAATAAACACGCTGTCACTTGTAGCTCTCTTATTAAACATTAGTCGTCGCAAAAATATGTAGCTCCATATCTCCGCCAAAATAAGTTGGATATGAATCATTTTATCAGTCATTATTTTTTCGGTACTATATCGGTTCCGAAACGGTTCAAGAATCGATTCTTGTATCGACTTTTCGACGTATCGAAATAATTATTGTATGTGCAGATTACTGTATATGTGCATATTTTTACGTTGCGTGACCATTGCTAGAAAATCTCCGGAACGTTGCATGAAGGTTGCAGGAAGCTTCCATGTGCGTTGCCGTCCAATGTTCCACAGGGCAATGCTGTTGGAACGTTCCGGTGTTGCACCGCAACCTTCCTGCAACTTTCCTGGAACCTTCCTGCACCGGCGTGTGCTGTATAGGTACATAAGGTCTTAAAAATTATTCTATTCTAATTTTTGCTCCCACACAGAATGTAGAATGTACCTATAAATAACATTGACATTTCAGCATTCCCCAAAAAGCTTTTTACGGTCTCCCAGCTCCTCCAACCTGTTAAGACACTTCCCCCCGACATCTCGTATGTATCAGCTGCTTGGGAAATATAGTGCGAGGTTTTAAGAAGCAGAGCATCGGTGTAGACAGGTACCTCGGCAAAGTAATGCTCGGCGGAGTAATGCGAGGAGTAGGTTCCGTCGATGGTGATTGGCGGGTGGAGGCGGGAGGTGGAAAAAAAGGACGAGAAAGAAGCAGCAGCTACGTAATCAAAAGGATGAAAGAAGCTCGGAGCATTCGCGAGTGATTACGCGTTTACTCCGAACAGCAGTCGCAGCTTAAACCTCGAAGATGAAGTTTTAAGTGGTTGTTGCTCAGGTGGTCCCGTTATTCCCACGGAGAATAGTCGACGCGACAATTTCAGAGGCAGAATGGCGGCGACGCCAGCCGGTATATTACACATCTTTTTAACCTCCACGCTCGGTTTGCACGCTTTGCAAATATTCAAATGGCTCCGCTAATGGACCCCGGACTCTCCCCCCAGCCTCCGACGGCACGCTCCGGCGTTGCATCAAAGTGGCACAACGCAGGCGAGTGCTCCACATCCATCTTCCCTTGACCCACCCGATGCAACGCTGGGATCCGAAAATTACGGGCTAACGGAAAGTCTCCGCCCGTCTCGTCCCTGCGCCCCCTTCGTCACGTTCCTCTTCCTCGCTTCGCCCCCTTTCCCCCCCATTCCTTGCTCCCTTCCCGTTCTTCCGCGCTGGTCATTGACTTCACCTTGGCCATGTCCGGGGATCGCCGCAAAATCGAAATATAGCTCGCGCCCGATTTTCGATCGCTTCGAACTGCATCGTCGCTGCGAAATATTGGACAATGAGGCGCGTTTCGTCTTCGGACTCCGAGCGGACCACAGTTATCTTTAGCAATAATTATTTACCGTGGGTAATACAGTTAAGGGGTGTTTTCATTTTGGTTGCTTGAATTGATTTTCGGGATTTTTTTGTGGAATATCTACTGTATATTTTTTTACAACTATTCGCTTATTTTAGAAGTGCATGTATGCAGCAACCCTCAGTAATTTTGTTATAGAAAAATATTGAAAAATGAACGAATAACAGTCATTCTTGGGGAAGCTGTTTTGATAAAGGCGCTGCGCGGTGAGCATAATTTCTCTGAGTCGGATCATCTAAAATTAAAAATTCAAAAAGGTGCTTTTTGCCAAAATGGCGGCCGTTTAACGCAAAACCACGATTTTTCGAGGTCTGAATCGTTTTTCGTGAATTAAAAACAGAGTTTTTGGTAAAATAAAAAGTCATTGGTTCATCTACTAGTCTTTGGTATATAAAAGAAGTCTGCAAAAGTTTAGGCCAATCGATCCAGCGGTTTCCGAAATATCTTGCTCACTAGGGATTGCAAACCGATAAATCGGTAAATCGGTTTGAAGTTTTTTTTTCACTGATAACGTAGAAGATATCGACGGAATTATGCGCTACATATATGTGCTATGCATATAATTTTTACCGGTAATTCGCCAAATTTTGACCGGTAATTCGATAAATGATGTATTTCTCGAAATTTACCGGTAAATATGTTCTACGTTATCAGTGAAAAAAAACTTCAAACCGATTTACCGATTTACCGGTAAATATCGAGAAATACATCATTTATCGAATTACCGGTAAAAATTTGGCGAATTACCGGTAAAAATTGTATGTATATCAATGTAGCGCATAATTCCGTCGATATCTTCTACGTTATCAGTGAAAAAAACTTCAAAACGATTTACCGATTTACCGGTCAGCAATCCCTTTTGCTCACCGATATCAAAACAGCTTTCGCGAGAATGGCTGTTATTCGTTCATTTTTGAATGTTTTTCTATAACAAAATTACTGAGAGTTGCTGCATACATGTACTTTTAAAATAAGCGAATAGTTGTAAAAAAATGTACAGTAGATATTCCACAAAAAATTCCCGAAAATCGCGATCTTTTTCACCAGTTAATTAAGCATAACCCCTCAACGGTGCGGGGAATCACCGACTTCAGCAAAAGTATTCTATACTTTTTATGTATCTCTGAAGCAGTAATACCCTCCGCCGCATTGTGCTACGAGTTACTCCGCACGACATGTAACCCCAGGAAAAGTTTCACTCACTGCCTGGAGAATTCGAAATGAAACAATCCCCCAATTATTAATGGTCCCCACTGGCTAATCCGTGGGAGGGCCCGGCGCCCACTTTATCACGAGCTTGCGATACGCTGAGAGTTCGCCTGTTAACAGGGGAGCACTTGTGCCATCAAGAAAGCGAAATTTTGCGCAAGTGCACGCAACAAGCTTGCCGCTGTGTAACAGTCAAAGTTGCCCTGGGCCATTTAACGAAGTCTCCAAACTCCCCACTACGAGCTGCACAGCTAGCAGCGTTGCACGAGGACGTGCCATTGCAAAAATCTTTACAGGATGCGGCCGAAAGGGTGACACAAGCGGGAAGCAGGTGGCCCCATGTGCAAAAATAAATGAAAAATGTACAACAATAATTTTTCATCCGGGGACCTTGTTTACGGGAAAAGCGAGTTTGAAAGTTTGTTGGGCACGCATGCGCCTGATTAAGAATTTGTAAAATGCAGCAAAAAATATTGCACAAGTGAAAAAATCGTAAAAAGAAATTGTAAAAAGAAATTGTATTCCACAATTTCGAATTATTTGTACACGAGGACTAATTACATTCGCAGTTGCACCGTATTTGCCAATAAATCCTGCTCCTTTCTAACCGCGTTCCATTTTTGAAAATTGATTTTTTCGAAAACTAAGTCTGGGACGAAAAATTTTATTCCACATTTTTTATTCATCTTTGCATTAACGATCGACTCCTGCCCGCTTGTTGTTTATGGAGAAATGCTGAACGGAAAAGCGCCCACGCGAGCGCGATTATTTGCCCGCGAGCCTGACTAGGTTAGTGGAATGTGAACCGCGCGTTTTATTGAGAAAATAGAAGACACGTAAGAAAAGGAGAAAACAGGGAACGTCCGTTGCGCGTCGTACGCTCGACGCAGCTGTAACGCTCGTAAACCATATTTCCTTATCGCGTCGCCTGTCTTTCGCATAATGTTCAATTACGGAATCTGGGGCGACGCGTTTTTCTTCATTTCGCAGAGACAGTAAAAGCTGCGCGGTAAAAACTGTTGCACGCAATTTGCAGGATTAGAGCGTCGTCTCGCGCTCGGTCGTTGCCGTTTCTCGATTCATCGATTTCTTCCTGCCTCTGTCGATGGGATACCGCTACGTCCGTGTCTTCCATGTCACGCATCATGTTACGCTGATAACTAACGAGGGGCATTCCCAACCTGAGAATTCTGATTTTAATCACGCTTCCCGTGAATGCAGATCATACTCCAAGGAACAATCCCTGCTTCTGCGAAAATTCACTCTGATGGGGTGCAATCAGCCCTTAAAGTTATTTACGTTTTTCCTCTTTTTTTTAAATATATACTTCCCCATACAGCACACTCCGTTGCAGGAAGGTTCCAGGAAAGTTGCAGGAAGGTTGCAGGAATGTTGCAACGCACATGGAACCTTTCTGCAACCTTCATGCAACGGAGTGTGCTGTACAGGTCATCAAGTTTCATTTAAAACAGAATTTTCGGCTTGGGAGTGTTCTCAACTAATCCATCGGGGGATCATTCTAATTTTAAATCCGATTTGATTGCAGCATCCAGATGCAAGCAAGTAGACCTTCGTAAGAATTTTGCACCTTACCAGTGTGTTATTAAATTGAAACAGGTAGCAGTGCCTCCTCGATGCTAGTGTTCTAGTAAACTCGATACTTACGTGCGAACAGAATATCCCCAACGAAAGTCTGGCGAGAAACGAGGGGCACACGGGGAAACTGGGAAACCGGTAGCGAAGGTGTAAAAATTACTCGAGCAGTTAACTGGGAACGTGACTCTTTACTCGTTAATTCGTTGCCGGGAAGCTGCGTCGAACGTTCGCCGACATTTCCCGGCGAGGCGTACGAAATTCAGGGCGAGCCCGGGATTTAAGTACACACACCGTGGAAAATAAAGGCGAGGGGGACGGCCGGGTTCGGGTACCGTTATGCAGTTTCGCGGGGTACACACCGAAAATGGTTCCGCTTCAGTTGCCGCTAAAACGATGGGAATTCCGCGCTGCCGCGCGGCCACCGGCCGGCCCGAAAGGAGAAAGAGCGTGCTGCTTCTGCGGTAACAGCAGTTACAGCGGTAATTTTACTTTACGCCGGCAATAAATGCGCCCCGCTCACGCACGCTTCCGCGATAGCGGCCGTTCCCTCCTCTCCTTTTCGCGCGTCCGAGCCGCGCCCGTACTCTCGCTACCTGCTCCTTAGAGTCTCCAGCGAGCGCCCACGGCGTGGCACGAGCCTCGAAAAAAAAAAAGGAGGGAAAATCGAGGATATGTGCCACCGTTTACCTCGTATCGTACACGCGACGTCTTTATTAAACACGTTCCCCAGTCGACAGTGTTTCATTACACTGTCCGAGATCAATTTTGCCCCTCGCTTCTCAGCTGTAGGCCGAAGATAAGGTATCAGGGGATACAAAAGGTGCGCGAGGAGGGAATGGAAGAAAATGGGATTCACTTTTTATCCGGTAGTCGAGGGGCTCGAAGAGTAACTTGGTCGTGTTTAGTTGGTGGATTTGTGTGAGAAAAAATGCTTCCTTGGCCCGATAATATTTGGGAAAAGGGGGTGAATGATTATTCGAAGGGTCTAGCTGAGTAGGCGTAGGGAAAATGGCCCCAGCACCAGTTTTATATCTACCCAACACAAATGCTCTTTGCCTGAAAAGCCTCTACCCCTCTGGCTTTACTCGTGATTTTTTTTCGTAGGTGTCAGTCAAAGGGTTTTCATGCAAAAATAATCCCCCCGAAAATTAGTTCCTTTATTTCCACCCTCAATGATTGATCTGCAGTTATGAAATAAATATATGTAGTGGAGCTGAAAAGTACCTTCTACGTACATTTTGAGGCATACAAATATCTTAAGTAGTTGTTGAGAAAGAAAATGTTACAATTAGACTTGATGGAAAGTTAATAAAATTCTTATTGAAAAAGTAAAAAAGTCTCCAAGAAATTTGAGTAGATATTTATAAGTGTACATCTCGTTTATCTTCTACATGTGAATAGAAGCAATTTACATTCGAAAATACCACTTATACCATTCGCAATACTTAAAATAGTACGTATTACTTATACCACTGGAAAGTTCCTATACCGAATTGCCACAAAATGAAATAATTCCGTATCAAAATGAAATTCCGTAGCAAGGTATTGAAACCGAAATACCCCTGTTACAATTATTATCAACAACGTCCAACGAAACCGACGAAGAACTGCCAAATAATAACACAGAGCCCGACAAAAGGCCACCAATTCATTCAGAGCCGAGTGCCCATGCAGCGGAGCTACTGAATGCGAGCTTCCGTTCGCTTGTTGCTGTTCAGATTAATTTACGCGGCTCTGATAAACCAAATCGCGTCTCTCGCAACAGGAGCGCGGGATCGTTCAGATTCCTCGGATTCCCCGACAAGCAGATAATTAATCGTTTTTCGGATACGAGCAAAGAGAGTATGTCACGAGCCAGTTTTGCGGTCCGCGGAAGGGCCCTCCTCCGGCGAACGAAATTGCGCGGCGAGCAGCACTTTGCTCGGTCTAAATTACTAGAGAATTAGGCAAACCGATTACGTCGTTCGATGCACAGCTGTTATACAGCTCCGCGATTATCAGGAATGCGCTGGCCCGCGTGATTTAATGCTGCAGACGCATCAGATTATGCGCGCGTTGACAAAATGACAGACGACTGCTGACGCCATCGCTGTTAATTCCTCACTCGCGCTGGAATTATTAACCCATCAAAAGTGAACGGTCCACTTTTCCAACGATACGTTAAGCTTTCTAGCGTTCGGCAGAGTCTTGAGGTTAATGGCATTTATCTCGAGGGTAGAATGCACTTTGTACTGGAAATAAATGAAGTTTGAATATGAATATGATGTACTAGGTGGAATATTATTTGAAACGAGTGAAATTTGAATAGAAATATGATGGAGGCATTTGAATCCACGGGTACAAATAATGAACAAAAGGATCGAAATTGTGAAATCCTATTGATTTTTCATATTTGATCTTTTTTTTTGGAAAGAGGATGCTTTGTAGATTATAACATAGCTGGAGTGTCTGCATGATACAGGTTTCCATAGTGGTCCGATTTGAAAATGGTTGGGATTTTATTAAACTTTATCGTATAAATAAAATTTTGAAAAATTAACAAAATTACGCCACTTTCAAAGAAAAAGTGACATTTTATGTAAAAATTATTTCTTTTATTAGTGAAGAACTCATGAAAAAATTCAAAATTCAAAAAATAGCTCGACATGCCAAAGATAATCCTATCAACTGTGTGTACACCGAATTCCAGGAAAATATATTGAAAATTGACAGAGTTATCGTGCAGATAGTCTCTGAAATGTGTATTTCCAGAAGAACGCATGTAAAGTTTTACACGCAAATGTATTGTAAATGGTCATGCGCGCTCCTACATTTTTAATTATGACCTCGTCGATTTTCGGAATTTTCCAGTAAAATTTTTATATCATCTTCTCCATAGTTAATGAAATGACGGATAACCAGTTACACTGTGGTATATAGCAGTTATCGGAATATCCGATCGTGTTCAGTACAGATTCGCTGTAACAAAACGCAATTATCGATTTTATAGAGGATTAATGTCGATATGTCAATCTCATTCAAAACGATGGCTGCAAATCTGATGAATCGTGTCAGTTGTTGGAAAAATCGAAATGACATCGATAAACGATAAGGGGTAGCTTCAAACCAGAGTTGAGCATTGTCGAGATTAGTAGGCGATTAAATAATTTTACTCGTCCCTTTAAATTCGAAAATATTACGTTAGGAAACTCTGCAATCACTCATCTTGCTTCAGCTTTCCTGCAATCGTTTTTCATGATGAAACTAAAGAACTTGATTTATAATTCACACCATACTATTCGAATACTTAAATATTCGAGTACTATTCGAATACTGATCGAATACTTAGATATTTGAATACTAATCGAATACTTAGATATTCGAATACTATTCGAATATTTGGATATTCGAATAATATTCGAATACTTGGATATTCGAATAGTATTCGAATACTTAAATATTCGAGTACTATTCGAATAGTATTCGAATACTTAAATATTCGAGTACTATTCGAATACTAATCGAATACTTAGATATTCGAATACTAATCGAATACTTAGATATTCGAATACTATTCGAATACTTAGATATTCGAATACTATTCGAATATTTGGATATTCGAATACTATTCGAATATTTGGATATTCGAATAATATTCGAATACTTAAATATTCGAGTGCTATTCGAATACTAATCGAATACTTAGATATTCGAATACTAATCGAATACTTAGATATTCGAATACTTAAATATTAGAATAGTATTCGAATACTTGAATATTCGAATAGTATTCGAATACTTAAATATTAGAATTATACTCGCTAAATAATTGAGCAACTGAAGTATTCGAATATTCGAATACCGAAAAATACGACAAATAGTCCCAGCCCTATAGTACACCCCCCGAACGGGGTCATCGTTTGTTACAACAATGGAACAATCCAGCCCAATCGTATCACGCCTCCCCCGTCCTCCACCATAAACACTGTCACATTTGTCCAGCCGGCTCCGCGAGCTTCCCCTAGCCACCGGCACCAGAGCCAAAGCTGAAAAGACAGCAGAAATAGGGGTCTTCGTTGCCACCAGCGGCGCGACCGCGATGAAATCGAGCGATGACAACGGGTAATTGCTTTTGCGGATGAACAGCCGCGGCGGAGTTTCAGCGGGCGAGCCGTACGCTCCCGGCAGGGGTGCCCGGCTCGGCAGGGAGAGCAGAGACAGAGGCGTTCCAGGCGGCCCCACGTGCCTCCCCGCGCGTATCAAACTTTGTTCTGTCGTTTGCCACACGACGACGTAACTTACCCCCGTGTTTACTAAACGCAGTTACGACGTCCCCCAGCCCACCCTACCGCGCCCTTTTTGCCCTGCCCCTCATTTCAGTTTCCTCCTCATCCGAAATCTCTCCCTCTCCGCGACTGTCTTTTACCACCTACTCTGCGCGCAGTAAGCGCGAGCCCTTTCACCGGCCGCACAGGGGCACTTTATCCAGGGTGCACACGCCATTAATTCCCCGCCCACCGCCCCCCCCACCTTCCCCCAAAACGTTCCCGTGTGAGTGCAGAAATTTCAGATGTCTCTTTGTGCGCCACGGTGTATCCAGAACCTTCCTCCTCCACTTTGCCCGGGTTCCATCCGCGGCGCCGTCGTCGACACCGCGTAGACAAGTGTGCTTGGAAATTGCACGCGATGTGAAAAGGGAACCCGCGCCCGATGGTGGTAGGCAAAGTGCTGCGAGGCGAGCGTTTCGCGACCGACAAGCGGGGCGCGGGGAGGTGGATGGAAGGGAAAAAAAACTGTACGTACGGGAAAGGAGTGAATGATGAACGGAGGGGGGGGGGGGGAGGGGCGAAAGCGGAGTGAAAGTTTTTTCAAAGGTGGATATTTTCGGAGTGCTTTGATCGTGTTCTCAGTTCGACGAGCTGCTTCAAATAGTCCCTATAATTATTAGAACGCCGGTGAATTTTAATATACCTGCGCCAGGACGCGGTGCTCTGCTTTGTTGAGGAATTTCGAAAGGGTCGATGTGCGCGCGCGGGAGGGTGTGTAAATTAAATGATGGACGTCCGGTAATATGCTTCGTAGGTGTGACAAAAATAGGTTATGCTGGGACGTTGTTGCCAATGGTATTGTCAATGTAAACTTGGCACTGGTGACAGGTTAATGTGTTATAAAAGTTTTAGTCGAATTAATGTATAATGATTGATTTTTTGAAAAACAGGCCTTTGTGTAAAGAAGGTTATTTTGAGATGAAATGGTGTTCTGTTTTATTTACACCGTGTTTTTTTAATCACTTTATTTTCCATGGGAGGTATCTTTTGAACGAAATTTGAAATGGATAATTTGTTTCTTTAGAAGATAAAGAACGCAGGATGTTATCACAACTAATTAGAGGAACAATGTCTATAATCGATCCTAGGTTTAATTTAATTAAATTACTATGTTTTTAGTTCAGTATAAGGTTTTTCTTCTTAAAAGCCTTCTTTAAAATTCCACCAGAAACGCAATCACGAAAATCAAATTATCGGTTGTCACTAGGGCTGAGATTATTCGAATAATTTAATATTCGAATATTTTACAAGTATTAGAATGCTACGAATAAACTTCGATACATATTTGAGTATTCGAATGTTATTATTCGAATACTATTCGAGTAGTATTCGAATACTTAAATATTCGAGTAGTATTCGAATATACTTAAATATTCGAGTAGTATTCGAATATACTTAAATATTCGAGTAGTATTCGAATATACTTAAATATTCGAGTAGTATTCGAATACTTGGATATTCGAATAGTATTCGAATACTTGAATATTCGAATAGTATTCGAATACTTGAATATTCGAATACTTGGATATTCGAATACTTGGATATTCGAATTATATTCGCCAAATAATTGAGCAACTGAAGTATTCGAATACCGAAAAATTCGACAAATAGTCCCAGCCCTAGTTGTCACATGAAAACTAATGAAACAAAATAAAACCGCCTGTGAATCGTTGCTCTAGTGACGCTTCTTCCATTGATGCAGAGGATACTTGACAAATTCTTCGTGACGAGAGATTTCACAATTTTCAATCTGTTCATCAGCGATGTTCTGGTGCGCGATCAACGAGTTCAAGCTTGTTTGGCGTGCAGACGGATTGCATAATGAAGAAAAAGCCGATTTTCGTCAACGGACTGGCTGCTTATCCTGTCACCTTCCACGAACGTTTCAGGGGAAGGAAAACTTGGAGAATTCGGTGCACAAAACAGGAAGCTAGCTCCACGTTGTAACACGACATGTACCGTTGGCAGAACCGGCTCGATTCAAGTTGCAATACGAGTTTTTTCCCAAGTACAACAGTTTCGAGCGACGAATGATGCATGCATGCCTCCTGCCCAACGTTTACATCCAGTTTGCGAATATTCCGCGGCGGTTCTCTCGGTCAAGGTTCGCTGGTCTCATTACGTTAACGAGAGTATTTAAATTCGCAGTTCCATTTACATACTTGAAACTCACTGTGGCCGCTTAATAAATCATATGCGATGATGAAATGAACCGCGCACGGGGGTTTAAAGCGAAGGAGCTGCTCCCAGCTCCTGCTAACTTGGACTGAGCGACTTCATCCTCAGATTCATTAAGGGTCTCGAGTTGGTACATTAAGGACACTTTATGGACAATATTACCCCATTTCCAGTATCAATTTTTTGTCTTCTACTAACCGGAAGAAAACTGCAAGAAGTGATGAGTAAAAAACAAATTACACGAATCTGTAGCATATGCAGAGCAAAATACGTTTATAAATAAGAAGATAAATAAATATTTTTGCGGGCCCCCGTTGTAATTAATTATTAACGATATTTGTGATTAAATAACCATAATTAATGGAACATACTAATTTACTAAAAGCTTGCTTAATTTCTCAAATTCAATTGCCCTCCAATTAATCAAAATATTTTTAATAAACCACTAAATCACAATTCTAATATTCAATTCATATTAAATACAATATAAAGCAAGTTACAAAGAAATCAATAGAAACAAGTATAATAAACCAAGCCAACAAAAGTTTACCTAGAATCCAGCAACCACCGTGCTTCGTCATTTCAGACAGAACAATTATTTCTCTGTATATTTGCATGTCTACACCACTTTAATATTTACTATGCCACTCCAGCATTCCACATGTTATCACTTATACCTCATTCAATATTAGTATCGATAAAACACATATTATTGCCCGAGTGTTGGCTAGGTATACGATAATCAATATCAATTCCGAAGTAAGTTGGATAATAACCGTTTAGCCGTGAAAGTCTCAGTGACAGTGTGGATCTGCCAGCTGTGCAATAAATATTGACAATCCATGGTCAGTAGCCCTATTCGCTCGTTTGCATCAGGAGTCGTTGTCAAATTACTGTCGCGGAAAAATGTAGAAGATGGGGGGATTTACAGGGATCGGTTAATCAGAGAGGAACGGGTGTCGTAACCTGACGTATGACGATTTTCCCGCTGCCGTAGCAACGTCGTTACGCTGAAATCTGAATCGGCGTGACATCGTGCTGACACGATAGCTGCGTTCCGCGTTACGAAATCCTCAACACGCTGAATATGGATGATGATCCGCCTCCTCCAGCGAGCTCTATTTGTGGTACATTGAGCTGTCACACCGGCCATGGAATTATGAAGGCTTCCGATGATAACCCGTTAAGCGTACGTACGAATAGACGAATGAGCTGGATGACTGGCCAATGCACGTCCCAGGATTTGCCCCGAAAGCGTTATGGCGGGCTGTTATTCGCACGCGATCCAAACGTGTACCGATCCTCGGCGTTAAAAGCGAGAACAAGCGAGCCGAGTGCCGGCAAATTTCCTACTACAGCGTTTTTCCGGGGATGCGAATTTCATGAAACGGGGAATCTGAAGGCATGGACTTGAATGATGTGTAGCTTTGTTTCACTGTCTCTGAGCGACTCGGAAGGTGCTATTGCATAAAACAGAAGTAGTTAGAGGAATATTGATAATGTTGGATACTGTTGGGTGTTCCAGACGTTCGTATGGTACTCTCAATATTTTTATGTCAGCGCCTCATCATTTGCACTGTGTAAATCTGGCACCGACCTAAAAATATTGAAAGTCATAGATTAAATAAGGAAGAAAATTATTTTTTACTTTTTGTGCATTTTTATTTTTTTATTTTTTATTTTTAGTTATTTAAGTTATATAACTACATTTATTTAAAAAAATATGGGTAGGCCTACGAAAAAAGCTGCTCGTAATAATAACGATGAAGTCGATTTAAATCAGATTTCTTATTTTCGGAGTAACTTCAAAACTACTTAACCGATTTTGATAATTCTTTTCTCCCTGACCATAAGTTGATTGAAGCTAAACTAAATGCAACATTCTTTTTGAAGTCGGTTAAGAAGAATAAAGTAATGTTTTAGGAACACGAAACACACAAGTATCTATTGCCAAGATGTGCACTAGCGATGGGAATAACACTTCCCAATTAAATCCCTCAAACAAATCATCATTCCTAACTAAATAACACGCTTTAAAAAATATTCATCCTTTACAATTACGATTTATATGCAATCACTATCGATACTTTCACAATTCTACACCTACCAGTATCTGTGATAACACTTCCACAACCTATAATTATATCTGTATCACTTTATGGCCTATCTGCCATGAATGGTTAGCCAGGAACTGTCCTTCATTCCTTGCACTCAAAATACTTGAAATCCTCGCTGCTGTCCGCCACGGCACCACAAGCAATCACTCTGCCACGTGTAAACTTCAAATCTGCGCATCTCTTTCAATTTTCCCGAGTCAGCATTCGAGTGTCGAATGCCCCGGAGAACTTGAGACAGCACCGGATCGGTCCCATCGCTGGCGCGAGCAGTTCAGTTGGCTAAGCGTCGATACATAGCTGCCTGAATCATCGCGCGGGCAAATAAGGTTGCCAGCGCGCATCCCGTTTCGCGATGCCCACGCGCCGCGCGCTCGTCCCACATACGAAACGAACTAACTGTACCGTTGTTTCGAGATCAAAGATTTTCGCGTCGAAATGAGCGGGGCTCGGAGAAACTCGTCTAAAGCGGTGAGAAAGGGGTCGCACCGCGTCAGCCGTTGCAGCCAGCCGCGGTAATTGAGATATTCGAAGGTATCGCGCGTGCCGTGGCCAGCAACGGGCCGGCAAGGTGTTATTTTCCGGGCGATTTGTACGCCACGATTGCGACCGGGCCGCATCACCCCGCTGTCGTGCATGTCGTAACGCGATCGATTGATTTAATATCCGATAGGCGGCACGTATCAAGCGCGGCCTCGTCCTCCGCCGCTGGCCTGACCTTTCAGACAATCCAGAATAACGTTCGCGCCGCAAGTTTATTGGCCTGCCTTTCGAGCACTCGTCAAACCACCACGCTCCCCCGGCCATCGGTTCCCCATAAATCCGTCAACGTTTCAAGGCATGCATGATCAAGTATTAACCTCGTGAAGGGTAATTGACGTGGATGCGTGCTAGTGACAAATGGCGCCCGATACAAATATATCGCGCACGGCTTGCGTGCGAGCGCGGGGAGGTCGCGTTTTTATCAGCGGCGCCCTGTAACGGAATAGCCAGGAAGGAAGGGTTAGCTGGATCCCCGGGGCGGCCGAGGCTCTGCCGCACAAAGGCGCAAGAGTGATAATCCCGAAAACGGCCGTGGCCCGTATCGGAGGCGAAATCTGGCGATGCGTCCTCGGCGAACGGTTTCGTTACGTGGATACCGGTTTCATCGCCTGGCCGGGGCACGAAAACCCACGGCACGTTTCGCTGTAACAGAAAACCGTACGCGCGAACTTCATGCGCGCGATATTAAAGACTATAATGGCCGGCCATTAATTACCCGGCTCTCTCGAGGCACGGCTATGCCGCGAGGAACCCTTGCAGTCCGGTAGTCGAGCATTCGTCTTGGAGAATTCCTCTCCTACGTGAGAACCGAACCCGGGGCCTGGGAGAGCAGCCGCGGAACCAGCAAGGGCCGGGGAGGTGGCGGCGGCAGGCGGAGGTGGTGGAGGAGTTTATCGTTAGCGGCGCAGGAATATAGTATCCCGGTGACGCACGATCGGGTTCCGGGAACAATCGTCCCTATACCGTATTGCGAACATTCGCGGACGTGTACAATTATCCCCCTGTGCCCTGTCGCCGGCTCAGTTAAGTATGGCGTTCCGCAGGATTTATTCGCCAGGGCCGCTGTGTCACCATGCGTTACTGGAAGTCACGTTCCAATATGTCTCCCCTGTTCGACACTGAGGCTACGGTCCAAACGCGGGCTAAATGACGCTCGATGATCTCTCTGCGCGAAGCTTCGTGAGGTGGTGTGCAGTTGGTTCTACAGGTCCTTTCATAGGCGACACTTTCGTGGCTGACGAGTGAGAGCATTTTCTATCATTTCCAAAGCAACGGTGTCCTTTGCTGACGATGAGTGAATAGGTACGAAATGCCAGTAGTGAGCTGTAGGAGTGTCTCGCGTGGGAAGGACCCAAGTTGATTTGTAATATCACCGCTGTAACCTTATAATAGGAGTGTTTGTCAAGTTTGCTAGTGTGGGCTGGTTACGAGCAGCGTAAATCGTATTTGGGTCTTCCTCCGTTTGGTACCTTTCCAACTTTCACTGAGGAATGCTTTGGCGTTCGTTTGGAACGGTGATTTATTTCCTTCCAGGCTGTGAGAATTAGGTTCGCTCGTTCTGAAATTGACATTTTTACGAAGGTTCGTAAACATGTTGTTTTTAATGTTACTATGGTCCTCCATGTATTTTATAGTATAATTGATTAGTTTGCTGTCTGAATATTAATTTTATCGATAAGCTGTGCTATCTTCTTGGTAAATTTTCGGTGTCTGATCTATTGAATGTAAGTGAACACTTAAATACGTAAGTAGAACTTACGCACTCTGCAAGTGCTTCGTACACCTGAAAATGACTTCGGTAATATTTGAAGAGCTTCAGGAATGTGGAAGCGCGATGTAATTAAAAATATTCATCCCTGAATGGGTTAAGCTTTAAGAGGCTTTGCAACATTAAAATCCCTATTTTATCCATACAGGTGGCTTAATGTTCATCCCTCAAATTTTACGCTTGCTCCTCGACAAAGCTAGCGCAGCTTCGGATTGTTTTATCAATTAAATATCCGCTCCACAAATCCAGGCCAATTGCATTTCAGATTCTCCTTGACGATGAATGAAATTGCATTATAGATCTTGTTACTGCAAGAAACTTCCTATGCATAATGCTCATTCTCAGATTCCATCTGTTTTATCCTGAGGCACAC
This sequence comes from Andrena haemorrhoa, assembly GCA_910592295.1. Classification (NCBI taxonomy): domain Eukaryota; kingdom Metazoa; phylum Arthropoda; class Insecta; order Hymenoptera; family Andrenidae; genus Andrena; species Andrena haemorrhoa. The sequence continues at coordinate 3,033,928 of OU342946.1, forward strand.
ACTGATCGCCTATCGATTAGGAGATTATTATAATTCGTAATTTTCGACGCCCCAGTTGGCATATGCGGCATCCAATTAACCGGACAGACCTGGACGAAGGGTTAAAATGAATTCTAACTGACGGGCATGCGTGGCGGACGATATTTCGTCGGCACAGTCTGAGAACAGAGCTCGTGACAGGGTTGAACGCTCATAAAGCAAATTCGCCTTGACATTCCCGGATTTATGAAGATTTCCAAAGTATCTCGTAAAAAGTGTTTACTACTGGCAAGAATTCCAACGACCGTCTCTTACGAGAAAGTCGTGCACGAGCTTCCTTAGGCTGTAGGCTCGGTATCCTGGTGCCAGGAGAGAGAGAGGTCGATGCCCCAGGAAAATCTCGTGAGTCGCAAATCCTTCCGAGCGTCCGCGAACCGACGTCCAGCGAGCGTGAAACATCGTTAATCACGTCAGGATTCGCTATCGAGTTTCATCCCTCGCCCCCAGTCACTAGACCCGAGCCACCATTCTGCGTTTTGAGTGTGCTCTCCGGATCCCATGCTCGCTAGCAGGCCATCATCACGAGTAGAAACCGGGTGCTTTTTTAACGTCCGCTAATTCCAAATAGGCTCGCAGAAGCTGCTTTCACTTGTAACTCACAATAGACAGGAATAAGAGCTCACGAGGAATCGCGCGTTTAGTTGGAGATTTCACTGGCTGTGATGTCTGTATTAAGTTCAAGCTAGATTCACCAAGCATTCGACCAGCGTTGCCAGTGTGCCGTTGCAAACTTTTGACTTCCTAACCCTTCGAAGGGGTGATTGTGACGGATTATACTACTTTCATCCTCAGAATCAGTTTTCTGTTATTATTAGGATCAACGCGGTTTTTCTTCCTCTCCTTCCGAAGACAGATTGGAACAAGGAAGAATATAATATCATAATGGTTTGAATGGCAATAGGAGCTGGGGAATAATAAGAACTGCGATGATGATTTAAATATATATAAATTACTCTATAGTCCCCCACTTTACATATGAATTATTCTCACAGTGTATGTAGTCCATGTGATCTGTGCACGCTACTTACATCACATCAGGATATTATTCTACGTAAACCCAAGTCTGTTAAGAGAGCAGTAGTTAGTGTATAAATTTAAATAACGAATGCGTGGTACCTTTCTATGACGGTCTGAAGCATCTGCGGTTGTACAGCTAGTTAATTGCTCAATAAACCTTCGAAATGAATAACTGGATCAATATAATAATTCCCTGCTATAATAAGCCCAAACAGCGTATCGTGAATAACAGATAATCCGTACATATTCAAAGCGTACGTTGGAGAGCAATGCAGGTCGGTTAGATATGCATTGCACGCGACGTGCTACGTGCATACCTGATAATTTGTCCCGTAAAATACTATTCCCGCGCATATCTCATCTGCGCCCCTCGATAAAAATAACCGCGATACTGGTGACGTGAATTATCTCGACGAGACGGCTGCTCAGCCTAGTTTCGCGGCAGATTAATCAGCGTGCGAAATGGTTTAACTACTTATGTTCGAAGTCACCGATGGCGACTGATAACGTCAATGGCGACACGCTCGGTTGCTTTGGCCTCGAAAGACTGGTAGCGCTTGCTCCGCGCTAGTCAATGTATCTGGACTTGTCTAAACAGGCTAATATGTTAGCCGCGGCAGGGAATAGAAAGATTAGCGGTACAAACAGGAATTCGTGCGAACTGCTATGTTTCATTAAACTGGATCCTTTAAGCTGTAAAAGTCGGCCGTAACAGTTATTAAGTCGTCTGGCTAAGATGAATTTCCGACCAGTAGGTACATTAACGTGTTCTTAAATTAGAGACACCAATCAGGAAACGGGATCAGTTAATATCACTCGTCTAAATATAGATACACTTGACTGTGAGAACCTGGATCACTTCACACAGAACTTAAATTAGAGATACCAATCAGGATAGGGGATCAATTAATATCACTCGTCTAAATATAGATACACTTGACTGTGAGAACCTGAATCACTTCACACAGAACTGGGCAAAAAGTTTAATGGCGAATTGGAAGTTCGAGAAATGATGACTTATCGCTATGCCATCAAAATCCCTACAATCCAAGCGCAACCACCTGGTGGGTTCAACGTGGAAGGACTCTCCCAACTTTGAGGTGCCGGCAATAGTCAGTTGGCGTTTCAAAAGAGACCATAGGGCGTAACTTTGTTGATCCAAGCCATCAATGATTGCTAACATCACTATTCACTTGACAATGGTTGACTTATTTAACTATTGCTGGCCCCGAGCCGCGTCGCTGCTTACATCACCGTGAACAACACATTGCGTAGCAAGCGAATGACACACGCAGGAATTAGATTGCACCTATTAGGGATAAGCCGCCGCGGGGCGCACGTGTTAGTTTCACGTTGCCTCGCCGAAGTGCACGATGTCAGTGTTGTTGACAGTCCGGCGAGTTCGTTGATGCGCGCACGCATGCGCCCGTGCAGGCCGGGACCCATGCGAGCCGCGCGCCAAGGTGGGGCACCCATCGCACTGTGTGTAAATCACGGCGTAATAAAGCCCCATCCGATAATTACTAACGAAGATCAAAGTTTTCCTGATGAGACGCGCGAAGCCACCCTTCGAGTTTCTCCGGGGGCGCCGGAGTCAAAGGTCTCCGCGGTGAATAACGTCTAATTGGGCGCAGAGGGGAATCCAGTGCCCCCCGAACTCGGTAGCCCGAGTTACCCGCCACTCTTACTTCCGTTCGGATAGCCCGTTGTCGAAAACGGGACGAAAGTTTCGAGTTAGTTATCAATTATTCGGGGATCGGATAAGCATTCGCAAGAGGATTATATTACTACCCCGCGAAGCACAGGGCTGAAGTGCTCCTTACCCGCGGAACGACTCTCGATCGATGGTATTTGCGGTCGGCAATTCCTAACGCAAAACGAAAAGTAGTCGACGCCATAATCTGCTTTTTGTCTGCGATCCAACGATTCTGCGTTCTGAACTGGTACGTCGGGGATGAGACTAATAGTCCAGTGAAATTGGGATCTGTCTTCGGAATAAGTCCCAGCAAGCTAAATATCGGTATGGGCCTTTATTTGGTCGTTTTAAACAATATCTCAAAAATCCCCATCGATTTGACTGAAGTTTGAAGCCATTTCCCTTCGAAACGATCACTTTTCGAGGTTATGTTTTCGCAGAGAAGGTAGCTCCTTTTCAGTAGCGGATTTAACTGGCGGCCGATGAGCAGTTGCCGCCTGGGCCCATGGCCAGAAGGCCCCCCTAGGGCTCCATCTTAAAAAAAATAATGATTTTAACCAAACACTAAAATTTATTTTTCTACACTACTACGCTCACCCCCGTTTTAGTAAATCCCATCTTCATGATCCCGAAAAATTTGGGCCCCTTGGAACATTTGCTGGCCGGGCCTTTTCCTTAAACCCGCCACTGCTCCATTTTCATTCTCCCATGAACCTAACCAATGATTATAAAACGCAGCATTAGGCATCCTGCCTTGCTCCGCTTAGATTTCTATACAGATTAGCAATACCCGCAATTTCTGGCTCCTCCTTCTTCATTATATCGTAGATGGGAAACAATATGCAAGGACCTACCGTCTCATCATGCGCACTCCGTCAGCCTTCTGTTACTTCATACTCGTTGCTCTTACATCACTCTTACCTCGGCGCGTGCATATGTATGCGCATCAATTGTTTCCCCCGCGTCGACGACTGGGAGCGATATATTTTCGTCCCCCAGTCTCGCGGCTGTTCATTTTCGACGGTTTCTACTCCGCCTCCCCCTGTTTTTTCGAGACCCTTTTCACACTCGCCGTCACCTTTACTATCTCACGCGCCTCGCGCTCTGTCCTCCGCCCGTTATCTTCCGTGTGTAGGCGCGCATGTGTTGTCGGAAGATTCAGCCCCGCCGACAACGACTACGCCCCGAAGACACTGTCGGGGCAGACAGCCAGTCAGACAGCGCCGTAATAAATTGCTACCGTATTAATGACGCTCCCGCGCACCGACAGCCAGGGTTAGGTCATGACATCCTTTCCGTCTCTGTTAGCTGGTGTGCACGCTGCACCGCTGTCTCGCGGCCTCGCTCACCCAACATTGACCGCGAAGTGATTATCATCAGCCTACTATGAAGCGTATTACTATCATTACCGTCTTAACGTCCATCGCGCGAGCCCATTTTCCGCCGCGATGAATTCATTTTGGGTGGCATTTGTTCCTCTACGAGCGTGTTTAATGGCGCGACACGGGGAGCTTATTGTTAGCTATAAAACATCTACCGGTGTATTATGGGTCAATCTGAGTCGAGAGAGTTGAGAGAACTCTGACATTCTATCGTTAAGTGCTTAGTAAAGGTAGATGCTAGACCCGAAATGGAAGTGGTTGATCATCGACGATCTGGATAGCCTTCACTGCTTGGACCAGTCGTTCGAGACACGGGGATCTAACAATGAGCTTGAATCATCGGTCAGTGAGTAACGTGGATGATGATTCTTGCTCGTAGAAGTGTTGAAAAAGTAGTAGATCGGTTTGTAAGAGACGTTGCCTCTCTATAAACAATTTAGGATTTCTTTGAAAGGAAACTGTGACACATGGTACATCGAGTACCACTCAACAGTCCCGTGACCATAACCTCTTCCAGGTTCCACGGCCACCGACGTATCTCGCGAGGATCCATAACGGTGTCAATGATCGAGCACGGCAGAAGCCGGGCAAACAAATAAACTCCGGCCGTGGACGCGGCTCCATCGGGAGGCCGCATGGGGTGGAGCGAGACGTGGCCAAAGAACAGCGCGTGCTTCCGCGGTGTTGTGCTCGGAGTCGATAAAAAGACGGGAAGAATCATTTAATTCCTCGCAGAGGCGAGCCGGGGCGTACGTGATTTGTGTTCAAAGCGGACGCCGTTCGTCATTGCCGGCACCGTTACGTCCCACGGGCTCTCCGGGGTTCGAAAAGTCGAAGTTAAATTTAACGAGCTTAACCGATAACTCTTGCTCCGATCTCTGGCTCTCGTTGCCTTCTCCCGGTACCGGTCCTCCCGGCTCTCTCTCTGCGCGGCTGTACATCGCCGGGAAATGGATGCCAGCAGCGGTGGCCCCCGCATCGCATCGCGTGTATCAAGCCATATGCCGTGGAGATTCGAGCAGTGATCCTGTGCGTCAGTCGGCATATCAAATCGGGGGCTGCATGTGTTTCTATTCCCAGGCGACGTTGCGTCTGTCGCTCGGAGGCCTCCGCGTGCATTTAGCTTGCCGGTCGTATGTAAACTCGGGGAAACGGGAGACAGCAGATAACGCGAGAATAGAAGGCGCAGAGGAGGAGGCAGACAGCGGCGAGGGTGCAATAGGCGCTGGCACACGCGTAGGCGCGGAGAGGACGGAGATAGGGGTGGACCCGTGGGGGGTGGGTTGTACACGCTCGGTTACGTTCCTAAATCCCGCGCACGCTGGGATCACGGGGTACAATGATATTACGGTTATTTTTCAAGCCCCACTGCCACCACTGACCCGGCTATTACTGCGGATGCAATTCATTACACGACGGCGCGCCGCTAAAGTGTGCATAGTATCGCGAGGGTATGATTGATCGCGCGGCGTGATCCGCTGAACAGCCGTGTCCCATCTGTCACCAATAAATATCCAATTTCACGTCGCCGGGTGACACGTAAGACACTTTAACGCGCAGTTTTTGCCGGGCCGCGTAATGGGATCATTTATTAAGGAAATTGGCCGCTTGAGGGACGGCGGTGTCCCCGATCTCTTCGTCGCGGTCCTTTAGTACTCGTCACGTCCTTGGGCGAAGGACGATGAATTACCCAGAGGGACGTGCCCCCTGTCACGAGTTAGTCGCCAGTCAGCGAGTTTTCCGCCGGGCAAGAACTCGGTCGACGGTTCGCTCGCGGCGCGCCGCGTATAGATGACGGCGAAACGGATAGGGCGCTAGCCATTTTTCACGGCCAACGCAAAACAAGTGGAGCCTTTGAGCTGGGAGAAAGGAGAGGCGGCTCCGCGGGCAACTACTTGTCGATATGTCGCGTAGGGTTCTTCTTGGCTCGAACCCTCGTGATTTAATTAAGTAACGAATTTTAGTTTAAGTAGGAAGCACGCTTTACAAGTCGGAGAAGGGTCAGGGAGATGGGGACGTGAGATGGGTCAGCAAGTAAAAGGTAGAGTCTAAGTGACTTGTCGGGTTCCTCGGGGCCTTGTGTGCCCTTTTCCTTACTTTTAGCCTACCTTTCACTCATTCTCAAACCCCGCCAAAGTTGGAATAATTCACCTATCCACACAGCACCATAATTGCAGCAACGTTCCTGCAATACTCCTGCAACGAAGTGTGCTGTAATATATAAGTTGACCAGCAGATAAGCTTGCAATAATTAGACAAAGGGGAAACAGTTGTGGGTTTTCTACTCTTTAACGCCAGTAGAGACGGCACATCCTTGTGACATAAGGGAGGATCTTGTCCACAGATAGTGGTGAGCTTCCTAACCAACATTATTGCTTTATTTGACAGCGGTTCTCGGGCGATGATACACGGTAGAGATACTTTGCGAGTATCCCTATTGACGAGGGAATTATTTATTTAAGTTTGAAACGTAGCACTATGTTTGAATTGCGGACGGTGTATTAAGGATCTCATCAATCATATAAGTAGCTTTAACGCGAAGCTTGGGAATTCAAGCTCATCAAACTACACCATAGAAAGATCTTTATTCAATTTACAAAATTTAGTTGCAAAGGTTTTCACAGATCAATGAAAATTTTGGAAGTCCCAAAACACCCAGAAATATTGCTTCCTTCAGTAAATATCCAACGTTTGTAATTCCCACAATAAGGGCGATGAAAAATGGAAATAACAGATTTGTAATAAACCCTCCGGACCTGTCCACTCATACTTCGCATTAACATGCGACACGTGCACAGTGCTTCAAAGATTCCATGCAAACTTTATTCGCCCACTGGTGCGCACATTTCGCATTAGCTGCACACGCGGGTATTAATTTTTCGTCCGCGACATGGAAGTTCATCTAGCAAGGCAACAGTAGGATCACGGTCGCGAACCTGCACCAATATCCGTCACAGTGATTTATTTATACTCTACACAGTCGTGCCAATTACACGTTGAACGCTCGCTGCGAAATCACAGCGAGCGGGCATACAGACGCGTTAATCACTGGCACGATTACCAAGCGCTCCACTTTTATACCCCCAGGAGCATAAAATCCGCGCGGGGCGCATAAACTTCGAATCCGGGAATTCCTTTTTCGCGATGAAAGAGCAGACAGATGCTCGAGAGATCGATACCCCGCGGAAGAACGCCGGCAACGTCGAGCGAAGATTTGTTTCGTTTTTATGACTCGCGCGCAGGAACAAGTTGATGAGGGAGGAAAACAAAAGCTCGCGATCCTCGATATCTTTATTTGCCGCGCCCCGGCTCGAGCTTCGCAGCATCCGTAAGCGTTTTATTACGACAACAGCGTTTCGATGAATATCGTAATGCGTAAGCTGTACCGATGGAAAGCAGGTCTTTGAATCGTTAGCAGGATAATTCCAGCAAATATATATTCAGGAGTACAGCCTCGCAGAGATGAATAAGCCTCTCCCGCGTAGGCTACTCAGGCTACCAAACGGCACTCCTCAGTTCCAGCAGGTCCGTCCGAGAAGAATTATTACGTCACTGTATTCTCCCGGCAATGTTTACGCATTGTATAACAAATGCAATGCCAGGGGCGACGGTGCCACTTGGTTTTACAATTTCCGGTGTCAGGATGAACGCGCACCCTCTCCCTGGGAAAAGGGATGCGCGAAGCCGGGCCATTTTAACACGGGGCCATCGACAGGGAAGCGGATGAAGTAAAGCAGCAGGACGGTTTGGAGAATTACAATCAAGCGAACAGATGGGAGAAGCGAACGGAACCGAGTGAAGCCGAGGAGCGCGCTGCGTGTGGTCAATGTCTTCAATTTGCATCGAGCGTAATCCAAATTACCGGCATTAGTGCTGGCAAAAAGTGCGCGTAATAACACAGAGCGGATGGCGGAAGAAGTGGTAGGCCGGCCTAGGCTGTCTCGGGTGTTTCAAAAATACCTGCGAAAATGTCTGCGAAACACCGTCGGGGGGAGTAAAATAGTTCTCATCGTTTGCGCGGCGCTGCCTCTGGCAGCGTGGCTGCCGGCCGAGGGCAGTGCCAATGCGCGGGAGAAGGGCGAAATGGGAGGCGGAGAAAGAGAAAGAAAGCCGCGGAGATCATTATTAAGGGGTAATGAATAATACCGGAAAAGATTCAAGCGTGTAAGGGTACGACGCGCGACCCCGCCGAGTATAATTCTCGGCGATTGCGTCATTAACTCTGCACAGCGTAGAAGATGGCGGAGGCCGCGGCTAGAGGAGGACGCAGCCGCGAGTGCTCTTCCGCGGAAAGCGAAGTGCGCTGCATCGTAAAACTGCATTACAATATACGCGCGGAAATTATTTATCGACTGGAGGAAAGGGACTGGGGAAATGCCGCGATTATTTATTCGGAAACGATGAAAGCACGACTTTAAAATACTCGTTCGAGTGCCTGGTCTGGAAGTTACGTTCACGGCAGTCTTTTTACTGTAGATGGTTTCATATTCGCTTTATGCCCGGTTGCAGTGTCTCGAATGCTGGGGGAAGAGGCGGGTAAATGAAATTATGTGTGTTGCGTGGAGAAGTAGGGCACGAATTGAAACGAATTTTTCGTAAATAAACACTCCAGAATGATATATGAATGATTTAAAAGAGAGCTAAGTATTCGAATAATTTCGATTGCGAATAATTCGGATAATTTCGAATTCAAAGAATTCGGATAATTTCGAATACGAATAATTCGGATAATTTCGAATTCAAATAATTCGAATAATTTCGAATTCAAATAATTCGAATAATTTCGAATACGAATAATTCGGATAATTTCGAATTCAAATAATTCGAATAATTTCGAATGCAAATAATTCGAATAATTTCGAATGCAAATAATTCGAATAATTTCGAATGCAAAAAGTTTTTTCGAATAATTTCGAATACGAATAGTTTCTTCGAATAATTCGAATAATTTCGAATACGAATAGTTTCTTCGAATAATTTCGAACACAAATAGTTTCTTTGAATAATTCGAATAATTTCGAATTCAAATAATTCGAATAATTTCGAATTCAAATAATTCGAATAATTTCGAATTCAAATAATTCGAATAATTTCGAATACGAATAATTCTGATAATTTCGAATGCAAATAGTTTTTTCGAATAATTTCGAATACGAATAGTTTCTTCGAATAATTCGAATAATTTCGAATACGAATAGTTTCTTCGAATAATTCGAATAATTTCGAATACGAATAGTTTCTTCGAATAATTTCGAATACAAATAGTTTCTTCGAATAAATCGAATAATTTCGAATAACAGTTTCTTCGAATAATTCGAATAATTTCGAATACGAATAGTTTCTTCGAATAATTCGAATAGTTTCTTCGAATAATTCGAATAATTTCGAATACGAATAGTTTCTTCGAATAATTTCGAATACAAATAGTTTCTTCGAATAAATTGAATAATTTCGAATAACAGTTTCTTCGAATAATTCGAATAATTTCGAATACGAATAGTTTCTTCGAATAATTCGAATAATTTCGAATACGAATAGTTTCTTCGAATAATTCGAATAATTTCGAATACGAATAGTTATACACAATAGTAGATACACAAAATCTTAAACTAGCCAGATTTCCAGGGGTAAATTTCTCCTCCTTAGAGTGAATTTGGGCATCAACAAAAAAATATACCCTCTACATATCCCCAAAGTTACATAATTTATTAAATTTCCGGGTTGTCGATCTTCCCTTGCTACACAAAGGACACGTGAATATTTCACACTTCCATTGCACCTAAAATAAAGCATCTCCTTCCTATAAAAATTACGCAGCTGCCATGCATCGCGAATAAAATTCCACCCCATACACTTCCGTTACTAACCTACCGCTGTAAAGCCGCGCGACAAGCATGCCAAAGCAACAAAGCCTAATAGCAATCACACACGAAGCGGCACTTCATACACCTCACGCGAAACAAGCACTACATCGGCAGAATTTTTAATTCCGGCTGCCGCGAATAAAATCTTCGCAACACGTTCAACGCCCCGGCTTAAAAAAGCAGCGCCGCCGTAAGAATCCCGTAAAACATCGCCGGCGCGAATATAGGGAACTGCATCGGCGCAAGCGAGCCGAATAAAGACCTTCGCCGGGCCGGAAAATTCGAGCGGGCGCGAGCGCTCACGTTTTTACTGACGCGTTCTGAATACGCTCCTTAATCTCTCCTTAAATTCCTCCCCCGGTGAAATTTAGCTTCTGGTATTACCGCGCGAGTAATGCATTACTACCGCGCGCTATTTCGTGCTTTTCGGCTGGCCGAACCCCCTCGGCAGCCGGTACGTGCCCGCTCACGTTATATCTGGGTACAATAATGTAGAATTATCTATTGATTTAGTTTCGCGGGGGTTGGATAGGGGGTCCGCTGGCGGCGGCGGTGGGACAGGGGCCCGGGGGGGAAGGACGCGGCGTAGTTTAGAACTAGCTATGCACAAGAGCGTCGCCTTGAATGCGAGATTCGAAATTATCGCGACGATTCGGAACAGTTAGGTTCGTCTACCGGTCGAGAATGGCGCGCGAGAGAGAAGCAAAGAAAACGGAACTGCTTCACCGAGCAAATGTATGCGCACTCTCGGAGATAACGCGAACGCGAGGAGCTCTCGCTATCTCTCTGTTTCTTCCCCGGCTTTCTTTCTCTCCTCCTTCCTTCTCGCCGGCATTAACGTGCTGATGCGGTCTCAAGCTCAAGAGTAGAGGTTAACTCTCGTGTCCATCTTCGCTCTACACGATGGATAATTCAGCGTTACTTAACCGTTTCTGGGCGACGCGAAAGAAACGGCGACGCCGCCGCTAAATCGTCGCCGGGCGATGACAGTCTGCTTGTTTATCACGCGCTTCCATTGTTCCTACCCACTGCCACTCCCGCGTTGCATTGGAAAACTTCTTGGGGCGACTATAAATGTAGAAGTAACTGGGAAGCACTCCGCTGTTGTTACCGAGTGTTATGAGAGGATAGAGAATTTCAAAGAAGCTGCTGAGAAGCTGACAAGCAGGGCATGCTGAGGGCCGCGTTTCCATGTGTAATGTGCGAAACATTACACACTTGTGATGCCTCTTTGGTAGGTACACCTTCCCGTGTGCTCTGCAACGCGCGGTGCAGTGCGGGGAGCGTGGCTTCAGATGGAACAGCTGGGCATTTTATGGCACCGTATAATGTCGTCTCTTGGCGTGAATTTAAAAATAGTTTTAATTCGAAATGTCGTTTAAATTATACAAATAAATTATAAATAAATCCCTAACTTTGTCGGTTGTTAGTGGCTTCAGGGTGGGGTCTCCCTTAAAACAGTGTTAACAACAATCATATGCAAGAATAAAATGTACTAACAAAAAGAAGGATTTTTTTTAATAAACGTGGGTACCACAGTTTTTGCGGTTATTGATTTTTTTTTCAACAATAATTTGAAATCTACCCTTCTGAAAAATCACTCCTCAAGGGAAGGATAATAATCACCCGTTCAAATGCATCACCCATCTCTTTGGAACTGCGAGCAACCCTTATCGAACACTAAGCTCAGGAAAAAGGGTTCCCTGGGCGGCCTGCATAGCTGAAGAAATAAACTTTGCACCCCAACGATTGTCTTCTCTCTCATAATAATTTTACCCGAGCAATAATACCCCCGAATTCTGGCGAAATTATGAAGCTACTCTTATATATCCTACGATAGTCCTTGCATTAATATCCGACACGTTGGAAAGCTTGTTATTCGTCGGTGTTCTTGTCCCGAAGAGATCGTGTAGCGATTGCCTTAAATAACGATACCGATCCCGGCCGCTGAAAGGCTTTATTGGCATTATTATATGGGAATTAAAATTTTACGACTATCGCACCGATCGCAGGCGATGCCTAGGCAAAAACCACCGCGTGGAACAGTTCATTGGAAGCACCCAGCGATTCGTTAGTATCTAGCTTCTTCCTACATAGCATCGAGGGCCGTAGAAAAGATTCTTCGACCCTTCGTGATACTCCATCATGGGTGGTCTAGCGATTCAGATAGCGATCTCCTTTAACGGTAATCTATACTTTAAGAAGCCACGCTCCCTAAGGAAGATCGTTACCACAGATTCGATGAATATTGCCAATGATTCCTGCCCATCGTTCACTTTCGCGCTGCATTCGGCCTAAGGAAATATTGTTCATTGATTCATTAATTCCCATGGCACGGTGGGAGTTTACCGTCGATTGCATCGATAGACAGGGTGTAAATATACGCCAGCTTATGCTTCTACGAATTTGTTGAACAGTTGGATATGGAATTCGAAACCGTTGCTCCGAAGTCGAGAAATAAATTGCAAAGTTAATTCTCACGAAAATTAATACAGAGACCTTACCAGGTACATCTGATGGATTCAATCACTCAGGATCAATCTATTCATGCCACCACACGAAAAAGAACTGTCACAAGAGGCATTCATGTTTGCGCTCTGATAGAAGAGCTGGATCAGGGTGTTTTAAATACATCAGAGGGATAGAGACGAGCAAAGGTTGCAGGAGGAATAGTGGAATAGGATTATGAAAAGGCGCGGCTGCTGTGGTCGCGTCATCGACTGACGTCCCATGCGTAAAGGGAAGGCAAATGGCTAATTAAGCCGTGCTCAAGGGAAGTCCCCAGCCCTGGCTATCTGGTCCTTTCAGTGTCTCTTTCTCGAAGGTTCTTTTCCCACACGTTCCCTCCATTCTCGATGCACGACTGGCTCGGCACGGCGCACGCGTTACTCAAGCTGCTACCTCGTATTTTCTTTCTTTCATTTGCTAGCCTACTATTCCGTAATTTCCCTTTTCTCCATTCCAGCTATCCGCGTCCCTGTTACCTATCATTTTACTTCGTCCATTTCACAGCCAGCTCGCCGCGAAAGTCAATATTTGTTCCCAGACCTTTTTAGCGATCGTGATATCCTCTGATTTCGCTCATGCAAATTGCCGTGGCTGACCTCTTTAGAAAACACGCTGGGATTCCGTTGCAGTTCGGGTCATAAGATTCTACATTCGACGTAAATGAACGACAGTACTGAGGCATTAACGTTTGTACGAGGTAGGGATGGGACTATTTGAATAATTTGATATTCGAATATTTTACAAGTATTCGAATGCTACGAATAAACTTCAAATATTTGAGTATTCGAATGTTGTTATTATGATGTGACGTGGGTCAAAATTAATCACACTATACTATTCGAACACTGAAATATTCGAATAGTATTCGAATGCTTAAATATTCGAATACTGAAATATTCAAATACTGAAATATTCAAATACTTAAATATTCGAATACTGAAATATTCAAATACTTAAATATTCGAATAGTATTTGAATACTTGGATATTCGAATATTTAAATATTTGAATAGTATTCGAATACTTGGATATTCGAATACTTAAATATTCGAATAGTATTCCAATACTTGGATATTCGAATTATATTCGCCAAATAATTGAGCAACTGCAGTATTCGAATATTCGAATACCGAAAAATTCGACAAATAATCCCAGCCCTAATACGAGGCACAGCTTGCCGCTGCGGGGGCCATTTAGAAATATATGTGTATCCTCTGCTGAGACATTTTTGTTAAGTCCCTTTACATAGCAAGTACTGTAATCTTCTATATTTGACACCAATTATGCACCAATCATATTATAATAATCAATATAATAGTCTTTCGATTGAAATACTGGTTACAATTAACCAGTCAAATTGCTGAGTGACTTAATGAGTTTTTAGACTTCCACAACTTGGTTCCACGGAAAGGGTAACCGTTGCGATTTTTCACAGACTTTCAAAGTAAAGAATTCAATAATTCGTTTAATAATTTTTGAGGGGCTTTAACTGTGTGGCGTTTGTGTATTAACAGTTTTCATTGTAAGTTAAAATTAATATTCTTGGCGTGAGGAAAGAAGGTGAACGTTTTCTAACTTTAAATTGTCGATTACGTGGAAAGAGTAATTCTATGGACGAAACGGTGGGCATGGAAGCAATGGAGGACAGTACGAGATACTAATCGAAATGTCGTACAAACGGAATCGAACCGAGTTACTGTTATTCGAAGTCAGCCGTAGTTCTATCTTGCATGTCAGAATAAGGTTATATCGGTTTCATCTAGACCTCGACATTCTTTGATAAGACCCGCATTAAATCTCGCTCATGGATTTGTTTCGTTCCCTATTCCTGCTTCTAATACCCGATCCCGCAATCCCGTAGAGGGTTCGTGACCTAAAGTAAGGGAGCCGGGACGAGATCACGATAATTATTGTGTTGCAGCCAGTTGCGCTTCTTATCAATCGAAGATTCCTTAACCTTGCTGCACTGTGATACTGTCGATCGATCAGTGTGTGGAATTTGTATTTTTAAGTGTACTGAAAACCGCCGCCGCGGCAGAAGGCTGCGCTGATAGGATATTATCAAATTAGGTGGGGTGCCTTTAGCAGTTAGGGGAATTAAGATCTTTCGTTTAATGGGCGACCGGCTTATCAATGAATCTATCCAGGCTGTTCACAAATATCCAGCCTTACTCGAAGATCAATGTTTAAACACAACTGGTTTGTACACAGGATTTGTCTGCTGATTCAATTAAAACACAGAGATTACTTTACGATATCGTTGGTAGCTGAATTTTAAATGCTAATTGACATTTTCGATGGAATGTTTTTTAAAATTATTAAAGTTTATATCATTAGAGTTAAAATTGATGAAGTCAAAAAGTTGAAACTGAGAAAGTCAAAATCATTAAAATTGAAATCAGTAAAGTCCAAAAGCTGAAATTAATAAAGTCAAAATCATACAAGTGAAAATTAATAAAGTCAGAAAGTTGAATGTAATAAAATCAAAATCATTAAAGTTAAAATTAATAAAGTCAAAGTCATTCAAGTGAAAATTAATAAGGTCAAGAAAGCATTAAATTTAAAATTAATAAAATGCCAAAGCAAACTTAGAACTTAATTCCTGCACGTTGTTCCAAAAGAAACCTTATTAGAAATTTATTATTAAATAAGGGTCCAAAATAGCCCCCCTAAAAATTGATGAAGAGTTTTGACATAAACTTCTTGGACGTACTAAATTTTATTTCCCCTTACCACTCGCATACTCCCACTGAATACATACAGTATTAACAACTAAACGCACAACAACGTGTAAAGAAACATTTCGTGACACATGTACGTTTAGCAATTACCCCCTTTTACTCCAAATTAACTCTCTCCTATTTCATACCATCCTCTCTGTGAAAGAGCGCACAGGCGTCCGTAAGTAGTAGAATACTACGATAAGATCGTAAACTATCCATTGCTCTATAAGTATATCGTTTGAACAGCTGATACACGTATAATTGTAACAGCGTAGTAGAACTAACGACGCAACAACGAGGACGTCGTGTAAGATGGTCGATTTGCTGTGTTGCGCGCAGGGTCCCGAGTAACGGACTACAAAAGATAATTATTTTGGTGCCAAGGGTTCATCGTGTATAATTGGGAACGTGAGTAAACACTTAAGTGACTTTAATTTAATTTCCTCCGTGTACTTGCGGTGTATCTCATCATGTGCCGTTCGACGGCGATCGTGATGCCCACGTTACATAACAGGCCGTATCCCGCCGATACCCGTTACCTAAAATTTGCTTACACAGTGAAACAATGAATCGCGACGTTTGAGAATACAGAAAAATTGCAGGGTAATTTTTTTCGCATAATGCTTCGACTTTGAGGAAAATATTTGAGATGCTATGCATTTCAGATATCAGAAAGTGAATTCTTTCAAAAGAGAAATCGAGTATGAAAAAATTGACTCCCCAAATTCCACTTATTTTTCTGTTTTCTCTTATGTCATAATTTTGTATACAGTCTGCGATTAAAGTAGCTACTCTTCTTTTGGGAAGTGCAGGAAGGGTTGACGACGGTGACAAATGCTGTCGAAAATGTTGGTTCTCTTTAAATACGATTGTTCTTGTAAGCGGATTTACCTAACGTGATAAGGGATACTTCCCGCGGAAGCGTGTACTTGCGTAAGTGATACCGCAGTAATTACTGAAATTACTAAAATGTCAGCGTCGCGAGAATAATAATAAAGGAAATTAATCTTTGTCATAGAAACAGCCACGGTCTTCCGATGCTCTACTGTATCGTACCATTAACGTAAAAGCTGCTTTAATGATAGTTAAATTATGGCCGTGTATTATGAATTCATGCGCCAGTGAATTCTGACCTGAGAAGTGGCATTCAGCGGGGATGACGTTCAAACGCTATAAAACGGGGGTTTAGTTGGCGAGTACGTAATTGTATTACTTACGGAAAATAGGATTTAAAGTAGTGTAATGTAGTGTAAAGTAGTGTAATGTAAGTTTAGAAGAACATTATTTGCTCCTCGTATGCGAGATTTCAGTAATGAAAAGAGAAGCCGTCATAAAAGCTAAAGACGTAGTCACGAAATATTAAATAATTATATTTCTTGTATACGGCTATAGTCTTAAACCAAAACACCTAAAATATATTTAATTTACATTCTCAAATACATCTACCAGTATTAAAAAATAATATTACAACGTTAAAAATGAAACAACTATTTTATTCCATCGGTAAAAATCTCAAACCTTTCTTTTAAGTATAATAATTTGGCCACCAATTGTAAATCCACCTAATTCTGGTTTCTTCCTATCTATCAGTGAACCGGTACCACTGCCGATTCTCGAGATAATCGACTATTCCCCTGCACGAAGCATTCCTTCCCATCTGTTCTTGCCATAATAATTATCTACCGAACCAGCTGAATTTTTAGCCAACCGCGCTATACGCGAACCCTTCCCACGTACCAAGGGGTCAAATCCTCGGGCTTCCTACCATAACTCGATCAGCCCTACCAGCGCATTGTTCACGAAGAGAGCCATATAGCCACTCGTAATTGCTATTGGCCCAGTTGTGTACATTCAGGCCGGGTCATAGGCGACGACAACACAAGGAACGAGCGGGGAACGGGGGGTGGCTGCGGGAGGGCCGAGCGTAGGAGTGTGACAACGTATAGCTACGACAGAACGGTACAGATAGGACGTAAGGGGAGGAAATTAGAGGCTGGACATTGATCGTCGGTTCAGCGCCACGTGACACCACTGTGTAGCCTGACCTCTCCCGTGATATCTATCGGCGCTAATTAGCCCCCGCCGGTATCTGTAACGTGTATTAAGAAGCCCCGTCCGATAATATTCCTCTAATGATACCCGCCTATTCCCGTCCGTCCAGTTAGTCTGGTTCCGCGCCGGGGGTCCCATTTCCGCAACGCCCCCGGGTCGAGCCAGACCCGCAGAGCCCAGCTTTTCGCGCGGGTTAAGGAGCACCACCGATTTGCATTTCCCTTATACATTCCTGATAATTCCGTTCCCCCGGCTGCCAGAGCGGACTCAATCTTTACGCCGTGAACCCGTTTATCGGTCCCGCAGCCTCGTAAACCGAGACCGGCATGACGCGGCGCGGCTCCTCGCGGGGACGAAACGTAACGACCTGGGCAACGCGGACGGTTCCAATCTGGCGTGTACCGTTAAGCGTGGCGACGTTTGCCGAGTCAAGTCAGCCGGGCTCATACCGTGGCGTGCGCAAAAACGACAGGGGAGAGAGGCTTTCGCAGGTAAACCGGCCGCCAGGCTAGCCTTCGGATTCGTGACAAGAAAGTGGGACGCGTGAAATACGCGTCTGGTTAAGGCAGGCGCCAAAATAACGCACAACGCCTCCGAGCGTCCATCCGCCGCCGGTTAGCCGGAAGAAGGGAGCCGCGCTTCGTGGTAAGTGACGGCGGAGCGCGTTACGTGTAACCAGGCGAATAAATGGTACCCCGGCCCGTATATGGATCCCCCCCGTTTATCCATGACAAATGCATTCGACTAAACGTATAGGCGATCCGGTGAAAGAGGGCGGCGAAGGGTGGGTTCGCCCGTTCAATGGGAATCCAAGACCGTGCGCGGACAACACACGCGAGGAACTGCAACGATACACTGTCGTTATCGACCCGGCCCTATTACGTGATTTGTCGCGCCGATGATTCCCGCACGACAGATTAAGATCGCCCGTGTGCGACGCGGAATTATTAATTCAACCGTGGCCGATAATTATTCCCGGTCCCCTGATATCGCTCGCCAGATAAATCCCCCGGTCCCGTTTCCCGACGTTCACATCAGCCGCGGTATGACACATTCAGCTGGACCTGGACGTACGCGAAACGAATCCGATCTAATCGGCCGGTCGAAGGGATCTGCGAATCGGTCGGCCACCTTGACTCACAAGGGAAGATCCCGAACCCGAAAATTCAAAAGATTCTGAAACTGCGAATATGTAGGGGATTTCCTCCTGATTACAACGCAATTTTTGTTTGCTGCCCAAAATCACTCGGAGGGGGTGAAATTAACCCCTAAATATTGTTAAAACTAATCAATAATCTTTAAGAAGGACTATTTTTTTATGAAATGGAACTATATTAGGTGATGAGAGCGAAAGAAATCGCAGGTTGAAAATAAGGGCCACCCTGATAGGCTAGAATATGTAATTAACACTCCGTGGACACACCTTATAATCACAAATTGGTCACGCGAGGTTCACTGCAACCCAGCGTCATTTTTGTGTTACCATTATGCAATCTTTCAAGCTTTTAACTTTTCAGTGATAATAGTCCCTAATAGTCTTTTTCTAGACACATAAATTTTGATATGTTGAAATTTGTATTTGAAAAAATAATTATGGATGAACCGAATTTTTTTTGTTAAATATGGAGAGGTATAAAATAGAGGACGTGTAAGATCGAAGGTGGTAACCGCCCTTTATCTGTTTAAAATAGGCAGTCACATCTACACTCAAGAATATCTTAATTCCGCGCATATCTAAAAAAGATATAAAGCCAATAAATATTCAATACGTAATCATTGCAACGAGTCCTCAATTCCTTTCGTTATACCCAGCGCGCCAGCATTCGTCGTTGATTTCTCCCGTTGTTTCGCCGCTGCGATGCGAAAGTATCTCCCAACTGCGCGGTCAGCCGCAAGTGCAACGGCCAAGCCGACCCGATAACGCACGCCAGGAAAAGTGTCCAACTTCGGATTGTCCTGTCCGCAGGACTCTGGAGATCGCCCGCTGAAACTGCATCTCGTAAACACCGTTACGAAAGGGGCGTACGTTTCGCGCACAGGCGAGTCCGCGTGGACGGGCTCGCGCAAACTAGCCACGGCCACGCGAATCGCCACGCTCGTATTTCCATTCCGCGTTTCGCATAGGTGTAACGAAGTGATTTCAACGGCGTCAGCGGGCTCTCGCCCCCGCGTCTCGCTTCCTCTCTTCCGTGTGCACACGCGTGCGTGCACGTAAGGACGCGATGGCTCCATCTTCGTCGCACCTGTCCCTTACCCACGGCGTCTTTATTGTTCGAGGTACACGCCGCGCGGCTGGCAATTTATATAGGCTACTTATGCAACGGTTCGAGCTGGTTACAGGCTGGGTCAACGAATGCGAGTACCACTTGCACGCGACAATCGCATACCAAGCCCGACAGCAATCTACACGAGGTGTCCTTAAAATGTATTCCGCTGATCGTACAGGGGAAAAATCTCGCGCAGCTGTGGACTCGCCAATGCTCTCCTCGCGACAAAGGAGGGCGCTAGAGGCTTCGAGGCTTCGTAGCGGCGATTTGCTCGAAATTCAGGGGCCCGGTAGAAAACAGGCACATGCCACATATACGTAAATTTTCGTTTCTTTGTACCACTGATTCGTTGCTGTGATGCATCTACTGCAATTCCATCACTACTTAATATAATAGCGTGCACGTGTCACCGAGCAGAATTATTATATTAATTTTTCTTCGCGCTGGGAAAAAGTAAATCCTGAGAAAGAGACAGATCCTGAAAAGGAGCCTATGCCACTCGAGTCCCTGGGAACACGTGACAGATCTTATATTGTTTACAAGATGGAGATGACAGATATGTAGAGAAATTAATCATTTTGACGAAGCAAACAGAAAAGAATTAATGGTAAATTAAGAAGTAATGGTAAACAATATTATACAGCGAAATAAAAAAAATAAAAAATTGATTAATTTCTCATCTAAATTTTGATATTAGTTGCCATTTACTATCTAATTCAAGTAGTATTTAAAATAATTACAATTTCGTATCGCATTTCCTATGCAAATAATTCTCCCTTCAACTTGCTTTCTTCTAAAATAATAAAACAGTGTCATATTTGTTTCCGACTGGGCCCCGCAATTGTTTTATAGTATAATTACTCTATGCCACGTATAGTAGGGTGTTAAATACACAGAGCTCGTTACTCAAAATTTTGCGAGGGGATCAATTTCAACGTTTCATTTTCTACAAATTCGGTATATAGATTTACGAGTAAAAAAAGTGAAAACAAGTGGCAATGTGTATATATGTGTGTAGCCTAGTTACGGTTCCGGGCTCACGCATGAGTGAGGGTGGGTATGGAAAAGCTGAAACTTGAATCTCGATTTACTGGTAAATTTGTAATATATTATTTTACGCGTTATGCACTAACTGCAGGCAAAGTATGAATGAAATTGGTAACTCGAACCTTTAATTGTGGCTCGTTTAAATCTCACGGCAGAAATGAATTTCGGAGTACCTACAATGATTCGTCACACTGAGTGTCAAACACTTTCGAAAATTTCTGGCGTAATTCTGAATCGCGTAACAGCTTCCTACCACCCGGTCGCAGAGATTGTGTAAATTAGCAGCTAGTCTCTGATACACTATCAGATCCTCGAACGAAGGAATCTAGACCATCGTGGTCCAGTGAACGTGCTGGCCAATTAACTGTGAACGTGCTAATTGCAACTGCTGCACTATGTCATCGATACTGCGTACGCACGAAATATTCTTACTACAATTCGTAGTCTAATTGTTATCGTTCATATTCTACTGTAGAATTCAAATAATGTCTGAACTAGGGCTAGGACTATTTGTCGAATTTGTCGGTATTCGAATATTCGAATACTTCAGTTACTCAATTATTTGGCGAATATAATTCGAATATCCAAGTATTCGAATACTATTCGAATATTTAAGTATTCGAATATCCAAGTATTCGAATACTATTCGATTATTTAAGTATAAACATCAGTATTCGAATAGAATTGGAATAATAAAATTCGAATAGTATTCGAATAATAAAATTCGAATACTCGAATATTCGAAGTTTATTCGTAGCATTCGAATACTTGTAAAATATTCGAATATTAAATTATTCGAATAGTCCCAGCCCTAGTCTGAACAGTGTTTTCGAATGTTGAAAAATATTCATTTGTTCATAACTTTCACTGCATCCAAGTCGAGCAGCGTATAATCAGCTGCTCCATTTTAATAAAACATTTCAATGTTCCAGCTACCTGCACATTGATATCGTAAAGATTTCCAAAAGTATTTTTTTCCAGAGAAATTCCTCAGTTTCTCCAACATTTTGTGCCTCAATATCACGCAACGCAATAAACTGAGACATAGTTATGGATAGCACTACGAGATACAGGTGAACGGCCACGTGGTATAAAGAGAATTCACCGTTGAACAGTCGAATACTTGCACGGCGAAGTTGCATTTTTATGTTGTTCCGGTCGTTGGGGGCACTCGGCGCTTAAGCCGAGACGGTAAAGGGACGAATAACTGGCCTTCATGGGATCTGAAACGTCGGCAAGGTATGTGTGTTTCGAGGACCAGGTCGGGAGACGGGCATTTTTGGATTCCGTACGCGTCGCTGCACAGCTTCGTGACCGCCGTGGGGGCCTCTCGGCTCGCGAAATCGCAGGGAGCGGGGCATAGTTATGACCGGTCGTCGAGGTCGTTAGTTTGGTCGCGGGGAAATCACTGCTCGGACGATAAAACGTGAGGAAATTCGGGGCGAATATTCGTTAGGGACGTGACTTGACGGGGAAGGTTAATAGGAACTGCTGCACGTAGCTCATTCTACGGTTGCAGCAGGTGCATATTATTCACGTCTTGCCCGGATAGATCTCGCGCAAATTCATAAAGCAGTCCTTTGTATGGATACTTCTGCAGGGGTCGGCGATCTTTATGGTAATTTCCCGGACCGGTGCCCGCCTTACGGCCGGGTCCACAGGAAACCGAGGTGGAGCAGTTGAAACGCACGGGAGCAAGCGAGAGAGAGAGAGAGAGAGAGAGAGAGAGAGAGAGAGAGAGAGAGAGACATAAAGCGAACGAAAATTTCGGTAGGGAGGACTTAAAATATTGGCCCGCATTCGTGAGAAATTCTTCCATTCCTTTCCGCATACGCGACCTTCCGGCTCCCTATCTTCTTGTGCCCTCGACTGGCCACGTGCTGAGGGACTCTTTATAAATGCTAACTCGATAAGGAAGGGGGCAGCAAAAAGCCACCTCTGATCTCTTCTTCCCGATTGATAGTTTAATCGGGCATGGCTTCATGGCCGTTAATGACTAGCTACGAGGAGAGGCCGGGATTAGTTCTGCATCCTTTGAAACCTCCCCTTGCGAAGACACTCTGTCTGGCCGATGAAAAATATATTTCCCCGTGGCCGTTCGCCCTTAGCCGGCCGTGTAATCGAAAGTCCATGATGCAATCTGCGGGCTGTTCTTGAAAGGGATTCAAGCTATACCCGCCGCAAATTGCCAAGACGTTCCACTAATTTTACGGTCAACCGCCAATGTGTACTTCGCCCGACAATTTTGAACCCGTGACAGATACAAAGTACCCCGGCGGCGTACTCTGCCCGATAACGATACTAAGACGCTTCCCGGGGATCACGTGACTTTAATTATCCCCGAAGTAGTTGCGAACTTCGGTAACGAAACAGGATACACCGCAAGCAGACTTTGCGCGAGGGGCCACAGGCGTTCTTTCACTGTCCGTGAAGAGGAACCGTTTCTCGTTGGGGGTTCGGGGCGACGGGTCGCGTGGTGTGAAATCGAAGTGACTTGGCTCTACTAACCGGGCCCGTTTTGACCCCGGACCGGATGAAAATATAACACCGAAGCTTAATCCGGGACATGTACGAATGAAATTTTATTACGGGGCGAAATGAAGCCTGCTTCCACGGTAAGATCGACTCGCAGCCATCTACTAGCCAGGGGTCAGCGGCGACGAGATTACCTTCGCGCGACGATCGATTCTCGGCGTATCGCCATCCACGTTTTACAGTCGAAACTAATGAAACGCCGTATAAAACCGTAACCGGTGGCCATTTTTCGGCCCTCCCGTGGCGTGTTTCTCGGCGCGTTGGCCACGAACCGGGGAGGCAGCGATAGGCCGTGTCGCGGCGCAAGAAGATTTCTTCCCGCTGGATACTGCCGCGCGGCTGGGACATACGTCCCGATATACGAGCCACTTATCAGAAGGCCGCGTATGCGCATTCCTGCCCTTAGCGCGATAGGGATACGCGTACGGTGTCTTTAATATGCGACATACAAGTTGACCTCGCCCTTTTCGTGGCGGTACTTGTTCCAGACTATTATCCAAGTACGTACACTACGTAGCTACCTACTCCGCGGTTGCTGGTAGGGAATTTATAATAACCGAGCTATAGAGTTACCACGGGGCCGTGGCACGTTCATCGTAGCGAACAGCCACGCTTGTGCCATACCCAGGCATATTCTACGTCTAACATGCCGCGCGGATGCGTGCACAGGGTGTTCCCGTACGAAAGGGCATTAGCTTCAGATAAAGGGATGCAGTCGCCGCGAACACGGCTCTGAAATAGTAAATGCACGCTCGGAGTGCGCTTTCCGGCGGGGTTATTAAATTACGCCTCGTGTCATCGAGGGCGTTAATTTGTCGATAAATCTCGCGGGGAAAGTGCAAATTGTTTTAGTGGGCGGGGTCTGGTTGCTCGAAGCAAATTTTGACGAATGAGGTATGCGAAGGTTCTTTGGATATTGTGAGGAGAAGCGTTTTCATTTTTGATACGCTTCTTTGCAATGGACTTTGGTAATCTGTGTGATCTGGGGCCGTTGTTACCTTTTTTTTTTTAATTATTTCATGGACTTGGCGAATTAAATGCAGTAAATATATATATATTGGTTGAAGGTTGAAGCAGAGAAGTTTTTTTGCTTGAGACACTACAACTAGGAAATTCCGAAAAATCTGAAACTTTGCAGAAATGTGTTTTTACTGTTTTTTGATTCGGCAATAAAACGGCCCTAAGGGTGAAAACACCCCTTCAAAGAAATTTTGAGTTTTTATATTATCGTGAGTATCTGCGGAACCGTGAAAGATATCGAAAAGAAATTAAATTGAAAGTTTTATGGCATTCGATATCCTACAATATGGTGATAAAAAGTGGGGGGATAAATTTGGGAAAAAAACAACGTTTTTTGAAAACTCTTTGTCGCTGCTTTATAGTACATAAAAACCATAGAACGTTGAATTTAACTTCTTTTTTATATTTTGTACAGTTTCGTAGATTCTCACGATAGTCTGCAAACCCCTTTCTTCGAGGGGATGTTTTCACCCTTAGGACCGTTCCATTGCCGAATCAAAAAACAATTATTAAAACCTGTTATTAGCAACAGCCGAGCCACGTTTCTCCAAAGTTTCATATTTGTTTAATTTTCGTATTTGCTGATTGTCCCTCGTCAGTATAATTTAAAGAATCTTAATATATAAAGCAGGAAGCTTTGATTGCGTGTTTATCTGTCGCCTAAAAACTTTCGACCGCTGAACTCTGGCATCACGAAATGTGCCTGAGCTCATTATACCTGACTACTCCAGATAAATGTTACTATTTTCACAAAAAAATAAAAGATAAATTTTTTATAAAATCAGAATCTAAATTTCGGGTGAAGCCGAGTAGTGAAGCTAGTTCACTATATTCCTATCACCAACATGGTTGACAGACAGTCATCTAAGTCTGACAACGACTCACCATTTCTACAGCATCCACTTTCACAGCCCCAACAACCAACGGACCCCGACATTCTAATTCTAATCATCATACCAGCCACGTAGGACTCGAATTTTAAATTATTGCCCGGCTACGGATGAAAGGAATCGTAATGAAGCGTCAGCGATCCTAGCGGTCAGTGAATAGACCAACCGAGCGATGTTTTGCTTCCCTCGCGTGTTAAGTAGTAATATCGTTAATTATAAACCATGCGATCGTGAAAATGAAACTGTTCGCTACAACGGCCTGCTAATATTTCCTATTCACCCAGACGGTAGATTAGAAGGATGACGTTGACACCAGCCGCTGCGAAGCGGAGGTAGAGAGGAGACATTAATGCAAGGGTGTTGACGGAGCAAGAGTGCAGGTAGATGATGATGTGGAGGCAACTGGCAACTACGCCGGGGCCCCGCGATGATGGATTCTACATCCTTCGTCATTCGTTCGGACATTCAACCAGCGGCTTCTTCTTCTTCTGAACATATGTCACACAGGAAGTGGTAGTGAAAGCATCTCGGTGCACTTTACGCCATAAACCATGCCCTGTAATGCTCTTTTCACCGTCCCAGTCGCTTCTTCCCCCCCGTGTCATCTTCTCATCCCGGCCGGCTTAGTGGCCAGTATAACTCCTATTGCCTCTGTACGAGCCACTGAATTTCTAGGTAGGTCTGTCAGCCAGCAATTGAATATAGTTACGTATCGAATGACGATGCAACAGATGCGCGGACGCTGACGGTGCCTCTTTCGCTCCTTCCCTTTCAACAGTTTTACAGCGACACTAGGCCGTCGCAAGAAGTAGAAACGTTCTGCGGAAGTTACGCTCCGGCCGATGGACGTAGCTTTACGATCGACTAAAATTACCCGCAAATTTAACTGCGTGTCGCGTACTCCCGGCCACCCCATCCCTAATTGAATGGCCACATTTTAATGGGGCTCAATGACTTACGGCTTATCGTTCGGCCTTTTTTTCTCCCGCGTGAAGGCTGGTGTACCGTACGGCGGTACTTCGATGCGGAATGCAATTTCTTGGGACGCGAGGATCACGCGTAAAATTCTTCCAGCATTCTGCATAATTACACATATATATACTGGCCACTGTTTCCATGCATTTTAAAAGGGGAATCGCCGGTTAGAATAAAATATGTGTTGTTAAAGCCGTAGCAATTACCGTTGGTAAAAAGGTCCACTAGATCCTCCATTAGCTCAGTGGCGCACTCAGGATTTAATGTTGGGACGAGCCGAGTTGAACGGATAGAAACATTTGTAATGCAGGTTCACTGAAAAATTCTAAGGTGGTTATAAAAATTTATTTATAAAATAAAGTGTGCTTAGTTTTCTCTTCCTTTTACAGAGGTCTTGAATTACTTCAGCGGTGGACACATTAATCTCCTTATTTGGGGGGTCCTAGGTCCACTTGGCCCCCCTCTGGGTGCGCCACCGCATCAGCTACAACTGAAATTCTCTCCATTGTCGTTTACAATATTTGCCATTGAATTGTCCCAGAGAAGCTCCACATCCGATCAGAGTCTCCCTTCGTACAATAAGATTCGGTGCCATATATTCCCATGGAATCGCATCGAACAGTTCGAGGCGATGCTATTAACCATTGAGTCCTTTGCCAGCTCGACAATTGGTGCACGTAAATGGTTACCTTCCCCGAGGATCCTCCGAGCATGTTTCAACCAGATCACTGTCAAGAGAACGACAATTGAATCGCATCCACCCGTTGTAGGTCACCAGTCCAATTAAACGATCATATCATGCAATAAAGTCGAAACAGGCCCTCGACCCTGCGGCGAGCTTTGAACCGGCGAATCCGCGAGCCGAGCGACGGCGCCTGCGCGGCGGAGGTCGAATCAGGGACGGCGGAGCGGTATCGCGCGGCAAGCCAGACAAATATGTGTATCTGTCTCCCGTGGAAATGACCATTATCGGTAGATTAAACGGTGCGATTTCAAGTATCGATGCTCGTTCCCATAGTTTGTCGATTTATGTCGACCGGTGTGTTTAACGGTCGCCTCGAACGTTCGAGTGCCGTCCGTGATCGATGAAAACCTGCGACGAGTTGCCCGCGAGGTCATCGCGGGCCACGAGACTGCCAGGGAATTTCAGGCGAACAGGCGGAAGCGCGGGAAGAGACACACATCGGGCGGCTGTGTTTCTTGATTTCGTAACGTGTTCCATTTACGACCCCCCCGGGGGCGTATTAGTCGCGCAGCGCCGCGTTACGTACTCCACATGGCTAATTATTAATGTTACGGTTATTACCGTTACACTCGCCGCAGTTACGCGCCATAAAGTAACGCTTTATCGATCCGCCGAACGTGTTCTGTTAGGATTGGTGACCATTCCTTTTGCCACTTTCGGATTCCGCCGCTAATGTTCAATAGGAGATTTATGTGGACCAGTTCTTTCGCAGGGACCAGTTGGGCTGAGTCATTAACGATCTCGCCGCGATTCTGCTCTAATAGCTTGGTGAAGTTTTCGCCCCGCGGTCGATGCGGATAAGTGACTTTGTCGTTATTCGGTCAAGGATAAAATGCGAACGATAAAACGTAAGGAGGGCAGAAATTCCTTCACGTGCGCGGAGCTCGGTCATTTGGCGGGTAAAGGTGGGGAAGCAGAAGGCATACGCGCGTAGCCAAGCTTTCTTTCTTCGTCGTAGACACACTCTGCTTTGTGGAGAAGAATGTATGAAGGGAAAAACAAGCAATGTCACAAAATAGCGTTATTGAGAAAGTCAAGTTTTAATACTTTAGTCCATCAGTAAAGAAGCAAGGTTCGATGTACTTCACTGTATTGTTCGTAACAGGAACAATTTATATTCTAATTAGGCATTAGAAAAGAACTGAACAAAAGGAGAATTGTTTTACATTGGTCTAGTATTTTTCGAGTGGAACACTGCGGAATACTGTAACAAAATAAATGTAAACTTCAATGCATCAGTATTCGAATGCATCAGTATTCGAACGCATCAGTATTCGAACGCATCAGTATTGGAAAGTATCAGTAATTGAACGCATCAGTATTCGAACGCATCAGTATTCGAACGCATCAGTACTCGAACGCATCAGTGCTCAAACGCATCAATACTCGAACGCATCAGTACTCGAACGCATCAGTGCTCGAACGCATCAGTGCTCGAACGCATCAGTGCTCGAACGCATCAATACTAGAACGCATCAGTACTCGAACGCATCAGTGCTCGAACGCAGCAGTACTCGAACGAATCAGTATTCGAACGCATCAGTATTCGAACGCATCAGTATTGGAAAGTATCAGTATTCGAACGCATCAGTATTCGAACGCATTAGTATTCGAACGCATCAGTGCTCGAACGCATCAATGCTCGAACGCATCAATACTAGAACGCATCAGTACTCGAACGCATCAGTGCTCGAACGCAGCAGTACTCGAACGAATCAGTATTCGAACGCATCAGTATTCGAACGCATCAGTATTGGAAAGTATCAGTATTCGAACGCATCAGTATTCGAACGCATAAGTATTCGAACGCATTAGTATTCTAACGCATCAGTACTCGAACGCATCAGTGCTCGAACGCATCAATACTCGAGCGCATCAGTACTCGAACGCATCAGTGCTCGAACGCATCAGTGCTCGAACGCATCAGTGCTCGAACGCATCAGTGCTCGAACGCATCAGTGCTCGAACGCATCAGTGCTCGAACGCATCAGTGCTCGAACGCATCAGTGCTCGAACGCATCAATACTCGAACGCAGCAGTACTCGAACACATCAGTACTCGAACGCATCAGTATTCGAACGCATCAGTGCTCGAACGCAGCAGTACTCGAACGAATCAGTATTCGAACGCATCAGTACTCGAACGCATCAGTATTCGAACGCATCAGTACTCGAACGCAT
Source organism: Andrena haemorrhoa (assembly GCA_910592295.1). NCBI lineage: Eukaryota > Metazoa > Arthropoda > Insecta > Hymenoptera > Andrenidae > Andrena > Andrena haemorrhoa. The sequence goes on from OU342946.1 coordinate 3,062,867, forward strand.
CAGTACTCGAACGCATCAGTATTCGAACGCATCAGTACTCGAATGCATCGGTATTCGAACGCATCAGTATTCGAATGCATCAGTATTCGAATAGTATTCGAATAATAACATTTACGCTAACGCAGGGTGGACATTTCCTATTTTGAACCAGTACCTACGCCAAATCTTTAACGTTGTCTTAGGTGGACATTTCTATTTCATAACCCTTTGTGATTCGACAGTTCTGTGGCTCCACTAAAAATGAACATTCCCTGTTTTCCCCTTACCCTTCATATACCTACGTGCACTTGGAAAGAGTAACCGAATACACAATATTTAGTAAATTTAATGGAGAAATGGTGTAAGATATACCACCGATTAACGTTTACCGTTTCACAGAAGCATAAAATTCTTTTAGAGATCATAAACTTGAAAGTTCCCTGGAAGTATTGGCTAAGTGGCAACTACCGTTTCGCTATATATTTATAAAATCTTAGAAAAATGCCTTCGTCCTTCAATTACTGTCGCATTTACGTCATAACGTCACCTCGCGGGGTGGCAGATTTATGAAACGATTTTCAGTTGGCGCATAAAGCCAGCCATCCACCGTTTCACATCGCTAATGAATCCTCTCCCCGTAGCGTCTACGCACGCGCGTCGCGCGTTTCCGTTCGTTTGGCCATTGTGCCAGGATCCTTCGATGTAGGTGCTCGTCCTCGCAGATATTATTAGCTCCCAGCCTGCGTTCATCCATTACCAGCTCTCAGAGACGGAAATTTATTCGTCTTCTCTACCTTCTTGACTCTAACCCCGACCAACCTCCGCTACGTACTTGGAATATGAGAGCCACGTATAGTCACACCTCCTCACAGGCTGGGGCGAGAGAAAAACCTGGAATTAATATTTCTTTCTGCGCCCAACCGCCCCACCAACCCTTCCCCGACCGCTCCTGCCGCCGCCCACCCCTGCTCGCTCGTTTTCTAAGGCGGATTCTCCAAGAAACTGTGAAAAGAATTTAAATTCCGTAGCCTGAGTTCTTATAACGGCTGGTACGAGGGCTATGTGTCATATTAAAAAGTTCAGCGAAGATCTTCGGGCTGACGTTTATTTCTTAGCACGACGATAATACGACCGTTGAATTTTCATGGTACCACCGGTGGCTTTGCTTGCCCAAGCATCTGTCGAATGATTGCTGTGGACAAACCTTGCCCACTTATCGAACGCGCGTATTAGTCCGCTTTTGTACTCAACGTCTCAATTGTCGTTTGGAGTTTAAGCGTTGGATGCTTGAAGCCAAAGGTTGCCTTGTAAATTTCATATTTCTATAAACGAGTGAGTTTTTGCAGCGGATCGGGAGTTTACTTAATTAGGCTAGAGAAGCCTTAGTTTCATGAAATTGGTGTTTCTTCGAATTATGACTCTTTGGATTTTAGGGTCCAGTTACTGTACGATATTGTACGGTTGTTAGAGAATAAATCGTGCTGCTGACCTAGTTGTACTCGCGCGGGCAAAAGTACTTAGCGTTGCCAGGGTTACATAGATCAAATAAGCGGTGTTTCTGAAAGACTGCAGCAATTTTTATTCGAATAATTCGTAATTCATTTCAATAGAAACTAATGTTTCTTAATCTATAGACGATATTGGTGATCTCTAAAGGATTTTTGTCGTCGTTGCTTCAAAAATTTGAAGAAAAACAATTATTCGCGAGATCATTCAAAACTGTATCCACAATACCTATGTGGATTGCGTTTATAAATACAAGCAATTTGTTCCAATTTGGTCACATTCGTCTACTTTTTCAAAGTAATTCCGTTTAGTTTATCGGTAACCAATATAAACTTCTTTCTCCCGTGATTAATTTACAGATATGCTTGGCACTGTTCATTGCGATTCCCCATTTCATTATACCCATACATCATTGCTTACGGCAACATTGTCTTTTTGTTACAGAGCTGAGGGAGCTTGAAAAGCATCGGTCACTGCTTCAGTATTGGTGAGTCAATTATCTCACTGGAAATTACGGAAAATTGCATATTAAACTGTTCGAGTGCTAATTATATTCGTCGTGCACTGCAGACATCATTAAGGGACATCTCGTATCGGGAAACGACGAATATCGGTACAATTTTCTTACTACATCGTAATTTTATGCAAGCTATAATTAAATGTCCCAGCTAATTAAATCGCGCTGAACCGCTGAAGCTGAATTATTATTTGCCGATTAATGCTCTTTTTATATTCCCATATGCGACACAGTGACGTTTCATGTCATTATAAGGTACCAAAGGTTTATTACCAGGAAATAAATAAATAAATAAAAAATACGTTCGTATTATCATCAGATAATAAAATATATCGATTCAAAGAAACTGCAGGCCATTGCTTTTAGCACTCGGACAGTTATTCCGATACAAAATCGAGGCATAAATCACCGTGATGGCAACGCAATTCCATCTATTCGCGCAAGACAAAATCAACAACCTTTGCGTCCATTGGACGCCAGCAATCATCCCACTCGATCAACGGCGTTCCAACATTTAATATCAATTCACTGAACGTCCGTTCGCGGAGACAAATGATTACGAGGGCTCGCAATAATGGTTAAAACGCGCTGGCAGTCGGTCGTTCTTTTAACCGATGTGTGCGCCCCTTTGTTCGCCGTTGTGTCAACGGTAACGTATATCTTCCCTCCTGAAAAATAAAGGAACACGTCTATCGCGACGGTAACCGCGGGGAATTTCCGTCATTCGCCCCGAACGTCTTGACACATGACTCCGCAATGTTTATCCACGCGAAAGCGCAACTTTGATTTCTGAGCAGAGCCTTTTTCGCGCATACGGATCCGCGTTATTAATTCTTCGTTGATGGTAAAGGTCCAATGGAGTTGAGGGACCAAAGCATTGGAAATCGTAGAAGTAATTAAAATTATAATAATACTGATTCGTGGTTAATGCATGGTTTTTTAAAGTGTACGATTAAAATAGAAAAAGCCAACACTATTTATTAATTTGTGAGGGGAATAATATTAGATATGTAAAGGATATTCATAATTTATGAAAAGCTTAATATTTTACTTTCACCTTTCACTTTTTACTTTTATTCTATTTATGTATTTTCTATTTTCATTTTCCTTCCCATTTTCATTCTTACTTTCATTCTCATTTTCATTGTACATTTTTCATTATTCATTTTTCATTACTCATTCTTCACTCTATTTCCCATTTTTCTTTCATAGTTTCTTTCATAATTAGTTATGTATTCTTCTTATGTAATGGGTTTTAACCCGTTTATAAGTAATAATAATAATAGTATACGTTCTTTATTACACTTAAGTTCTTAGTGCCACCGTGTGGATAAATGTAGCATTCCCTCATCGACAGTTGAACCATGAAACCTTCAATATTTCAAAGTATGTGAATCCTAATTTAAAAAATATCTTCCAACATATCCGCCACCTATCAAATCCATAAATTCACTTTAACTTTGCCAAAAAAACCGATTGAAACAAAGGTATCCAAGCACGACAACCAAAGCTTCCCTAACCGAGAAGGGAAGAACAAGGACTCGGTAATACACGACAGATATCAAATTGTCAGTGTGGTAATTGTCCCGGGGATTCGATCACCGATCAAATAAATCGATTCGATTCGCGGGGCCGTGCTGCCCTGCATAATTGAATCGAGTCCTCATTGAAAGGGGCAAATTGACAATTTCTCGTGCGTCGACTTCGACCAATAGGGGCCGCGCGGCAATTGTGGCCGCGTCGCCCCGTCTAATTCGGTTTATTGTTGAAACGTCAGAATTAGCAGCTCCTTACGTATCGCGGTATCTCGTCGTTTCAGCGGGCATCGCCGGCCGTAAACCGCGGAGCCCGAGCAATTGGGTATCGCTATTGAAACCGCCGTGCCAAGGAGCCGCTGCTTACCCGTCGAAACAACTCGGCGAACGCACGGCACAGCGCGCGCCTATTTTGCATAGCTACATTAATCCCCGCGACGCTCGAGTAATTGCAGATGCCGGTAGTTTGTGGCGCCACGGTCGCGTGTGAATGTGCATTTTATTTCATTGTAAGACGCAATTAGTCGAGAGTGCTTCCGCGCGTAGACGTTGCGTGCTGCCTAGGATCCTTTTCTTAATTCCCGGCTCGGCTGGCCTGTTGGCGGAGCGCGAGCACCGAGATGATTTGCGCGATGTTTTCCTTTGTGATTCCGCGCGGATTGGATTAGAGCACGGACCGTTATGGGGATTGTTTTCAGTGGGTGGTAGTGACGGCGGTGGTGATAGCAAACTTTCGGTCTAATATGAGACTGGCGTTGGAATGTAAATGGAACGCGGGGATGTAGTAGGTTTGTATAGAAAATTCTTGCAGGAAATTTGTGCGCAGAATTTGAGGGTGGTTTTCTTTATACCTTCCTTTGTTATTGAGCTCGTTGGGAATTATCTATGATGATCATATAATTGAATTGCGACCGTAAAAATTGTTCTAATTAGAAGAGATGATTTCGGCGCACTGGTTCGGTCTATTAAATAATTAAATACAAGCTGTTTTGCAATTTTTAGAATTTTTATCAAATTCCAACGTTTCGGTCAATGATTATGACCATTCCCGAGGAAAGTTAGATAAAAGGAAAAAGTGACTCAGTGTCACCGGTTATCCGACTCGTGTTATGGAATTTTTTTTTATAGATTGTTTGGTTTAAAGGGGAATAGATGTTTCTAAATATTCATATTAATAACATATTTCTTGATGAACGAGATGACTGTGTAATAAACAAGTAGTGAACGGAGTATAATGCTTCTTGTGAACAAAAAACGATGAATTTTTAAAATAATACATTTCCAATAACTATTTCAATATTAATGTTGTAGGATTCTTTACACGAAAATGTTCATTAATAGTGTACAAAGCAGTATTAAATTAATAATATTATACGTCATTACTACTTTTGTAGTCGAGGGAAGGCTAAAACACTGTGGTAACTGAAACTTACTTACATATTCATGTAGAAGTTTTAAATAATTAATAGTATTACAATAAACAATACCTCTCAGGAATATCACATGTTCCCTGGACTCTGGTCTAATTATATTATCGGTGTTATGCTCGTGATTCAATTGAATTGCAATGCTAAATGCGCCCGCGTCATACCCAGAGTGATATGTCTGATCACATATTGGACATTTCTACTTGCGCGACTGCGTGGCAAGGGAACAGGTCTCCCCTTCCTTTACCAACTGCTTTACCATTCTACTCTTGATGTGATCTTCTGTATGAATAGTAGGGCGGGGACGATTCGAATAATTTAATATTCGAATATTTTACAAGTATTCGAATGCTACGAATAAACTTCGAATATCTGAGTATTCGAATATTATTATTCGAATATTTAAGTATTCGAATACTATTCGAATATTTCCCACATATAGGAGGCGGGAGGCCTCCCAAAATTTCCAGCCGCCTCAAATTCTTATATTAAGGATTTAATATTTAAAAAGAAGTATTTCATTTCGCAACTATAACTAGGCTGTTCTTCATATTGTTGTTTGTGAGGAGTGAGGTTTTAAAATGTGGCTTCATAAATAATGAGCCCTTCAGACCTTGACCAGTTTTCATTTTTAACTTCAAAGCGAATTTTCACGTGCCTCTGTCTAACATTCGTCTCAGAAGAAAATACTTGCCTTCAGGTAAAAACCTAACCTAGACCTAACCCAGCGCATCTTTGGGCAAGTTCTATTCCACACCGACCCTTACCGTTTGCCACCAATTCCCGCGCAATTTTTCGTCCACCGTAGATCGCCATCCTGTTACACTACCTAATTACATACAATTATACCCACTGCACCCAGCCCACGGAAAGGTTCACTGATCCCAGACATTCGAGTCCCCAACGCGGACGGCACATCCAAACGCTGATCGTCTGGCTTAAGCGGAGCAAAATCCTTCGAATCCCTTCCCCCATATAAAGCAGTGGCAAGGGCAATCTGAAACTACAGCAAGTCGAGACGGACCAGTTTCCAGGCCACTTGTCTTGTATCAATCTACCTTATAAATCCCTCCGCTGGTACCATTAACACACGGCTAATTAAGCCTGTGGCTAACACTTTTTCCTCGGCCGTACCTTGGTCGACTTGTTATTCAAACTCGCCATCGCCGCGACTCGCGTTGCTCGGGATAATTACTTCGCTATTTGTTTCTACCGCTCTCCGTCATCGTTTTCAGGCGAAGCAGAGGGGGATCATAACGCGAGAATTTAATCTCACGTCCGCCACCACGAGGGCAGATAAGATAAGCCGGTGGAAATGTGAGCGAGGGGGGCAGGGAGGCACTGGCTCGATAGTCGCGAAAGAAACGAAGAGAAGGGGTCGGAGAAAAGCAGAGAAGGCCGAATGGCGTCGGCGAGAAAAAGATGGTCATCGAGACTGCGGCTCAGGAGCCTCGCTCCCTCACCGCCATTCTCTCGCGAGATATCTCTCGAGTGGCAGTGTAACGCGGTAGGACGGCGCGTAATTAACGCCTCATGTAGATGGTATCGTGTTGTAGACGATCCGCGTGACGACCAGTGATGTACGGCCCCCGCTGCCGTAATGGAATATTATTATCGGTCAGCATCAAGTCGTCGGGGTTGAACTCGGCTGGCGCGGTGGATGCGCGCGTCCGCCGACGGGAACGGCGAGCGGACTGTTCGATGATAGCCGATGAACCACGGGCGCAGCCGTGCGTTGCGGCTAACCGTGCACCATCGAGCGCTTCTTTAGAAGCTAACCGCGAGAGACAAGCCGATTCATCGCGGGACTTTCGCTGTCCGGGCAAGCTCGATCATCCAGCGGGAACGAAACATCCACGTCCTGGATCTGGCCCGACTGCGGAAGCGGTTGGGGGATGAAGAACCTTTGACCCCTGGCCAGCGATGCGGGGTACTTCGCGAGCCAAGCTTGCGTAAGGTTGCTGAGTGTCGCGGTTGTAGGGACAACTTGAGAGATCGGAAATATTAGGCAGGCGAGAAAGAGAGCCTCGAGCGATGGGACTCGGACCCAAGATCTGGCCTGTAGACCTTACAGTGGGCCTATAGGCATTCGAGTTGGTGATAAGATATGTAGTTATTCTAGGGTTATGTCTGGGTTATGTCTGGGTTAGGTCTGGGTTAGTTATTCTAGGGTGTTCCTAACGCATCGTCCGAGGGTTAACCCTTCAGCGTGGAGGCTTTCTGCCCAGAGCACTACCTAGCTGTGGGATGAATTGCATTGGTCGAAACCTTAACCCCTGCTGTTAAGGCGTTACTGCATAGCAGACCTCAAGAAGTATTGTCACACCTCCTAATCTAACCAATCGGACTTGCATCCCTCCCAAACGGCCACTCTCTTGAAGAGGCCCTCTTCACGGCAATATCTCCTTCCCAAGGCCTACAGAATGTATATGAGAAGAGCACAGCGCGCCTCTAATTCGGGTGTCCAATAGACCTTGGTCCCAAGCCCTACTCACTACGCCTTCGCTTCATTACCCTTCACGAGCGGTGCTCGTCATACCGCCGTTGCGGACAGTTTTCCTATGACGAGTCCTGGTCGTCATACCACGCTGAGGGGTCAACTGGTTGACAGGAAACAAAAGGACCTTGGTGATACTGAACCTCGCGCGGGTATAATAGTGTAATAGGAGCCCGTGAAGGTGTCGCCAGGTGAAGAGTAGTTTGGATTAAGAAAGCGTGGTGACCAAGTTAGAAATGGGCGTGAAGTTTGCTATATCTTTTCGATCCTTCCGCTTCGTTATACGGACTCTTTTTATGCTAGCTTCCAGTTCCGAAGTTAATTACGGGCGCCACAGTAATCTGAAAACAATTTAACGAGCATGCCTCGGCGAAGTTTATCTAGGATAATCAGTATAAAGGGCTCGGTGTCGGGATCCTCGTATTTGCGTCGGTGAGACGCTGGACGACGCGAGAAGACAATGGGGGCCGGGTGCCCCCAGAGGGACGAGGAATTGGGAAGCACCGAGTCCCTGGCTGCTATTGTGCGAAACTCGCTGTCGAACTTTGTTGTGACTTCTTAAAAAGTTGTAAAAGACGGCCAGAGGTTCTGTCCACAACTGACGGGACGTCCTTCCCGACTGTCGGCCACGTTCTGCGGAAAATTGACGTCCACGATGTTTTTCCCCGGTCCGTTCTTGCGGCGATGCTCGGGTGCCTCTGACCTTTCGCCTCTTTCTCTTTCATCTTGTCGTCCTATCGCTTATTACGATTGTTCCTTTGGCCGCGATTGATCGCCCTTCGTTTGGAAACGTGGTGGCTTTTTCTCGGTTCCATGGAATTTATTTTCTGTAAGGGTTGGTGGGCTCTGGGGGAATTCAATGTTCTTTTATTGTACGTTAGGCCTGAATGGCGAGTGTATTTTGTTTGTAGCGTTTCATTTCCATGGTGTATTTCTAAAAATAAATATTTCTTAGACTGTGGAAGTTGGATGAAGTAGGTCGGCAATTATTTTTGGGCTGTTTTTGAAAAGATCGATATTATTTTCATGGTGTGATGATATATGTTCGAATGAGAAAAAGAATCTTTCAATTCTTAATTGAAGCGTTCTTGTAGAAAACACTGTAAGTGTCAAAATGAAAAATAAATATACTTTATCAGAAAGTGTTCTACGTGCCAATGGTAATACCATTGTATAGAATTTGATTTCTGGTGCTTACAAGTGTTTTCTACAAGGATTCTTTAATTTTTGAAACATGTTAGTAGTGAAAAAGCAATAGTACTTGCGAAAATTTATGAATGGAACAAACAAAAGGACATGTTAGTTGCTACTGTTAATCCAGTACTGTATTGTGCAAACTGACTTCTTATTTATTTAAACTTCTTACTTATTCTTGTAACCTGTACTACATTTTCATAAATCAGAAAGATGAAAAATCATCTCAAGCGACCAAAGGAAATTTGTTTTCCATTTTCAATGAAGGAAATACGCGTTATTAAAAATCAATTTACATTTCATAAATGTATCAATTAAGTATATAATAGGTCCCTGCATTTTAAAAAATTAATTGTACAACCTACGTTTTTATATTGAAAAACTGTAATGACGCTTAATTTAAGCTTAATACAAAAATTATCTGCGATCATATTTACGAAAACACATTTTATTCCATCAGACGGAATTCGTGATTTTATGTTTCCATTTATACGTAATGATCATCTGATTCATTAAATACAACTTCACGCTTCATTTATAATTAAAGGCTCGTTAAATTTGCCAGCAAATAACTAATGCTGCTTTTACATTTATAAGTTACAATCAATTTTGACAAAGTAAAGCGCATTAACAACGTAATCATATTGATGAATCCTATCGAAAGTATTTCATGCATAATATTGTAATAATAATAAAGCTTATAAAATGACATGTGACAAAGCTATGCAAGAGTCACTAAAAAAGAGGGATTGCAAAAAAATGGTCGGACGAGAATTTCTCAAGATTTAAACTGAGTTTGCATTGAAGATTTTCGAAGAAAATTACTTTGTATTAATATAAAGGGCCATGGTAGTAGCATATAATCAAAAAGGGTTTATTATAAACTTCTGGGGCACAGTAAATAATCCTGATATGAAGATCCCCAAGAATGATGCTTTATTTACTGACTGATAGGCCAGCGAATTGAATTCCCTCTCATTCACATTCCAAACTCGTAAGGACCAACGAAATTATGATTATTTAAGGGTTAACTTGAGAACCCTTCTGAGAGGCAGGGAAACTCTCCTCCCAACTCGGAGACCTTATCCTTAGTGAATTAGGTAGATTGATTATCATCCACATCGAAGGGAATGCTCCCCCTTTTCTTTATATGAACAGATTTTCGAAAAAGCTTTTCCAAACATGAATTTTTATCTACTTCTTTTAATGACAAATAATAAGTGGATTTTCTACAGCATATTGCATTCACACATACGAAATGATATAATTTCCCTTATGCAGAGAAATCATCAAACCCTTCACATTCTTCCTAACGATCAATGCAACAATGGAAACAAGATACGTCACGTCACTCTTCAAAAGATCTTCCAAAGAATCTTCTACAATCAACATTACATCAAAAGTAACAATTATAAAGGTACCTTTATAAATTGGGGAGTTGAAAATGTAAAAGATGTAAGTGCCGAAGAAATAAAAAATTATTTTTGAAAAGGATGAAAATCCTCCAAAATAAACAAGGTGCTAAACGCAGTAACTGCTATAATAATTTATTTTAGCACAAGTAGTTACCAACCAACATCCTTGTGGTAAAAAAGAAACTACTGCAAATGTTCACGTCTGGCAGTTATGTACATCATTTACCATTTCAACTCCACAATTACCAAGCTCTGCAGCGAAATAAAAACCCTCCTCTCCCAAAAGCCTATCGCGATCCCGCAGCGAGGCCACTGCGCTAAACGCAAAAAAACACGGCGTATTGTCTCGAACGTATCGCCTGCTGTCATCGTCATTCGAAGGGACACTCTTACGCCTAACGGTTCCGCAGAGAAACTGTAGCGTGCCGAATGCGCGAACGGCATCCGCACGCCGGCATTACGAAATTGCAGCCGGGTGTACCGTTGCCAGCGCGCTGTAAAGGAACTGCGACAAATCCGATTTTAACGCGATCAAAGCGCGCCCCGGAATTTCCGAAAGCCGCGGTGACTCGCGTCGTTACTCGCGATCAGGATGAACGTCACGGCCACCGGATGATCGCCAGTGGAATGCTTCCGAGCGCCGCGAACGAAAGTGAAGAATTCCTAATCCGCGACCGCCGCCCGCCAGCCAATTAGAGTTAGCCGCTGATGGCGCGTGGACGTTAGTTCGCTGAAACTCCACGGCGGACCTAATGAGCAGATCTATATGATCGCCGCGTCGAATAACCCTATCGAGGCCTGATCTCGATTGCTTCCGCGTGGAATTCCGAACTGAGCCGCGAACGATGCGGCAGCCTCCCTTTTTTTCTCGCGAGAAAGGCACGCGGCTTCATTAACATGTGGTATGTTTCATCAATCGTAAATTGCTACCCACCGATGATACATGCCGAAGAGCAGCGGAACACCGTGGTCTTAGAATTCCTAAAAACCTGTTTCGAACACCGTCCGTGGGAGGCTCCTGATCGTCTATCGATTCTACGCTCGTACCGAAAATTGCTTCCCCTTTTCGAGCCTCCTCGCTAATAATCTTCAGCACGCGCTAAACTCTCACTGGCTGCGTTCCTTGGAATCCATTTTCTTTTCAACCTGAGAGAGAATCTGACGGCATTTCGGCTGATTTTACGCGAATATGAATATCTGTTTCTACTGCGGTAGGTGGATGATAAACTCGGTAACAGTTTATTCGCAGTGGTCTCATTTATGTATGGACAAGTGCATAGTCATTGCTTCCACCTGACGCTTTATTCGATCATGCGTACACTGGGTATTTGCACCCACGTGTATGTACCTGCGAGAAGCGGGAGGTAAGATGAATAAACGGGGGCTAGTCGAAAGAGCGACTTCAAGAAGAATTCCGAGGTAGCCTCTCGTCCGAGATTGCTGTATCGAAATGAAACAAGGAGGAATTGTTTAAGACCCATACAGCGGGCCTGTCTTTTATTTATTTCTCTAGCTCGCCCGTTTTCCCTCTCGATACGATCAAACAGCAGAAGGCTCCTTTATTGCAGCGAGACGAGAAAATAATCCAAAGGGGATGGAGAGGCGGGGGCGCCGGCGTTTACCTTTTATTGCCCCCAGTGCGCGAGAATCATGAAACGGGAAGAGGCTGCGTAATTTTCTGCCGTATATTACGAAACAGAAGGTTATTTGCTTCTTCAAAGCCCTTTGACTCTGCAAACGATAACTCCAGGTAGGAACACTTTATTGGCATATTATCCGGCAAGTCTCGCGGAAATTCAGCTTGATTTCGGGCTTCATCTTGAAAAGTTCGAATTACCGAAGAGCGCACCGAAAATGTCCGTCCCGAAGTCTCGCCAGTGGTAACGCGAAGCCCGTAGTCATCTTCATTCCCCGACGCCTCAGTCTAGTCAGAGTTTGTTCAGTTTAGATGGATGCTCGATCTTCCAAGATCGAAATGAGAGGGACCTAGGGAGCTGCGGGGTAAGGAAGAGACAGTCGTAACGGCCTGGTGAAGGCGAGAAAAGGAAGGCGAGGAGGGAAGGCACTCGCATTCCTTCACGCTTATTGGTTTCATCAGATTGCTTTGCTTCTATTAGGTGGTGTCTACATGGATACCACGTACCGTCGGCACGTTCTCTAATACCCCCGAGGAACACCAAACAAATGAAACGGTGCGCTCGTTCCGCACCCCCTCTGCCCATCTTATCCTACCCCCGGTGTTTTCGTCCCTCTCTCTCTTTCTCCCTCGCCAACTTTTCCCACCGCCCGACTGGAGTTACGCAACGCGGAGACGGCAACTCCCCAGTTTACACTTACGAAACCCCTTACCCATCGGTCGACTTATATCCACTTGCAAGCGTGGTCTCATCCATAGATCCTTATTACGTCACACGTCTCAAATGTAGGGGATTTACCATGCTCGATAGCTCTCGATGATAACTAATAAAAATCTAAAGGAAATTGTGAATTTAAGTCATGAATTAACCCTTTTCGCTATCACCTGACTACATTTCTCTGACACTAGGAAACAGACTGCAAAATAATGTAGTGTTATGAGGGGTTTATACACAAGGTGACGAAAGATACCCGTAGTAACTTGTAACCGCCGCTTCTCCCAAGACAAGACCGCGTGGTGTGAAAACTAACCTCAAATAGGCAGTCCCACTTTTTCGCGTATAACTCCCAAAGTACAAGAGATAGAACACAATGTTTCAGATAAAAGTTCATTAGTGCACTGAGCGCTGCAAACTTGCTTTAACAAATTTTTGAAAAAAGTTTTTTCGTCAGATATTTTTTTCAAACTCTTTTCAAAATTTTATTACCGTAAGTTTGCAGAGCTTATGGTACCATTAAACTTTTGTTTGAACATTTTTCTTCTGTCGCTTGTGCTTTAAGAATTATACGCGAAAAACTGGGAATGTCTATTTGACTTTGAGGTTAGTTTTCATAGCTTTAGTGGGCGATTGGGCGCGAGTGACACCTAGCGTTGCTCTTAACTTGAGTCACTCTGTAAACCCACAGAGTTGCCTTCCAATGCGCTGGTTTCCCTTGTCAGTCACCTTCCAAATCACTCCGCTAAATTACGTGGCGACTGAGAATTGCCCCTCGACTGCAAAGGGTTAATAATATCGTGGCCGCTGCTCAGACGCTGCGTTCTGGGTAGATAACTAGGCTGTCACGATAAGGAAGTAGGAAATGCAGAAGGTGCGGCTAGCGAAGAATAAAGGTGGGTAGCGCGGCTGTCGCTGACGGCCACCGCTAACATAACCTCGAACCGTCATGGAAGTCCGAACCCCGGCATGAACGATGCATTTGCTTATTTCCCGCAGAAACACACGCGCAACAATGTTGCTGGTCCGTGTCGGCCCAGAGGTAAATACCCTTCGCAATACCTACGGGGAGAGTTAAGAAATGATAACCTATCAGGGACATAATGAAATGCTGTGTACGCATGCGTTTATAGAGGGTGATGTGCAACTTGCACGTACAGGCAGTACATGTTCGCGCAGCTAACAGCAGGTTAGAAACATTCACTCTTGTTATTGATCACCGTAAATCCTGCGGCCACGGTCTTCAAAAGGGGCACGCTGACTGACGAGGGGCGGCGGGAGGGGCAAACGTCCACCGTACCGTGGTTAGCCGCCGGAATATTACTAGCAAAACTGCCTACCGAGTTTACTCTTTGCCTCGTGGGCCGATCGATAGCGACAATCTGCGGTCAACGTTGACGACGAAGGTCAATACCGGCTACCAGCTGGGGCCACGACGATGACGGGACCCTGGACCGCAACGATGACACCCATGAACTCGCTGGGTATAATAATCCGTAAATCACGCGCTCCCCAAGCCCCCATTCTCCCGCGGGGATTTCATCGCGATTGTGTTTCATGCAATGGAATTAGCCTCCTTTCGACTCTCTTTGCGTTATCTTGATTGATCCCTGACGGTAGATCTTCGAGCGAATGTCACGTAATCATGCCACTTCCATTGGATAAAATCCCCGCGAAATGATCCAACCGCGAAATATTCCGAACATTTCCGCTTCGGACTGAACCGCTCTGTTGTTTTACCCGCTCCGTCGGGTGGCAGTGTTTGGGCAGATGGTTATGAAGAACGTGTTAGCTTTAGGTTCATCCATTCCGACGTCGAAGCTGCGCATCGCTGGTATGCCACTCGGTTAACGTGGGATGAAACAGCGGACGATCGCGAAACTTTAACGCTTTAACGCTCGCGCGAAGTTACGTCGACTCGAAATTTCGAGAGCATCACCGAGATGTTCGTGGCTGGCGGCGGGGAATGAGGCGGAATCGGGACGACCATTGTGAGGGCGTGCTGCGAAATTCCAGCGGACGGTGAACACCGCAAACGTTCTAAGTAATTTTCTCGTCTTCAATATATCCTTACGCGATTAAAGTGCGAGTGGGATTAATTCCCGTCGGGGGGGCGTGTAACAGCTGCCTGACAGGGTTACGCAAAAACTTGGCGAACGTCGGGATTGAAACGGGGAGGCAGGAATAGAAAGGGGAATAAAGTCCGTTTTAACGATGGAAGCATGACCGGCTTTTTAACTACTCACCTTAGAACTGACGGTTAGAATTGTAGGAGGAGAATCGTTTTCAACGATGACTACTATTTAGTACGACATGCTCCATTCTTTTGCGAAGAATGTCGCGCTGGCTGCGCAAACAAGGCCTGGACGGCCAGGCGCGGCATTGTTCTTTCCGCGAGCCTTTATCTAGCTCGCTAACGTGCGCCCACGGTTGTAATAGAACATACACTATTAACATATAATTATCAGTGCTGGCGAGTGTGCAAAGGGGTACATCACGGGCTTCCCGAGAGATATGCGCATTAGAAAGGGCTCCCCCACATTAAAGACGTCCTAATAAGCGAGCCAGCTAGGATATTACTAGAGGATACTCTGGTATAGTTCTCGCGAGTAAAGCCGAAGGGACTGGGTAAAGGAGAATTCTCAGGATCACAGGTGAAACGAGTAACGTCTCCGCAGAGTGTTATGCACACAATTTTCTTTTGCAAAATATTCACATCTATCGCTTTTGTGAAGAATTCTGTCAGGACTGGGAATTTTTATAATCGTTTTTAATGCTTCACAATATGCCAAAGTCAAGCGCTAAACCGCAATTTAATCGGCTGATTAGTTTCTTTACAATTTGCTTCAGAAGATTATCTATTTTCAGGCCGGCCACAGTAGTCTACCCTCTTAAGAGAAACTAGAAGATTCAATATGTATTCCTGATGAGTATGGTTGTTTAAATAAGTCCTACCAAAAAATCTAACAGAGTTGAGTCAGATAAATGAATGTTCCTTGACTGGGTAAATTGAGGTTCACGTCTTTAACCCTTCTTCCTTCTAGCCATATCTTGATCCTTCGTAGGCAGAATACGTGTTTCCGTAATGGAATCTGTGCTTGAGGAAATTAAACGGTCTTGCACGCTGCTTTAAAGCGTGCTTCAACGCGCTGACGTAATACCAATAATCATAAATCACGCGCACGCTGATCGGCGTCTTTTACATATAAAGCTGCATATAGAAACTAATCAAGCATTTATCTATCTCCTTTATCTACCGTACATCGCGCGATACGTAATCAAACAGAAAGTAACTTTTATCCAAAAGATAAGAGAAAACATACTGCAAACCTACATCAAACTCGAACTACTCTAAACTCCACGCGCAAAGATGTGCCGGCGATGATAACCGCGGCCATGTTAAGTACACGAGACAGATAGCAGCGGTCGAACCGTTAGGGTAGCCGAGTCACTAAAGACTTCACGATACAAAGAAGATTAGAAATATGTTATTAGAAGAAGTACGTCTCTACCGATCCAATTACATCGCCCTGTAATTACGAAGCAGGCCAAGTAGACAGGATCTTGGCCAGGTCGTAGGAAGTTACGTCGAGGTGATTCAGAAGGGTGCTCCATTCGAGAAAACGCGCACGTTGCATCGGGAATACGTTCCGCCGTCCGAGGGAGTCCGATCGCGAAGCTATCGCATAAATCTTGGCCCGCGGTAGACCTAAATAAATGAATCCCCCGGTGGCGCGGCCGATCATAACCATCCGCCGCGGGGTATTTCCAGTGGGGGAGGCGATCTGCAAACGACGTGCGGGGCAAGATCGAGCCAGAGCCGCCGCGACCCTCGACGCGGCCAGGTTGCCGAAAAATACCGAAACCTATATCGTTAATCAGGCAAAAATTCCCGCGGTTACGCTGGCACCAGCGGAGAGCAGAGAGGGAGCAGTTTGGGCAACTGCCAATCCAGCATCAAGGTGTACACCCGTAGCCAAGAACCGCCGCGAACGAGCGACGCCGCTTCCGCGGGGGCCCCCTCGGCGGGATCGTGCATTTTTATTTGGCCCGCGCGCGCCTTCGAAATCCGCGCGGCGCGCATCCTGCTTCACCGTGCACGCCCGGGGAGCAGAGATTTTTTCCCAACGTCGCACCTCCGGGCAGCTCCCCTTTGAGAGGAGCCAGGGTCCACGGCGCGCACGCTCGGCCGTGTTTCACACGTTCCTGGCAACGCGGATGGCTCGTTTGAAAAGGAGGAAGGAAGTTGGCGGCGGTGCGCACGTACACCGGGCCGGTGGAACAACGTGGGGTAACGCGATCGCGATTTTCCGTGTTCGATTAGCCGGCGCGCTCTCCGTGCTGCGAGCTTGAGAGGTGAACGAGAGCCTCCCATATATCTGCCTCTGCATGCATCATCCGGCGAGAAAGAACGCGACGACGGGGCGAAAGGAGGACGGGACGAGAGGCACGGAGGAGATGGGGTCGCTGAGGAAGGAGACCGTGGAGCCCTTCGGGAAGAAAGTGAAATACGTTACGATCTGTCTTGAGGCTCTCTTCCGCGGACGATACGTCGTGACTGCTCTCGATAATAGGACTCCTCGCGGTGGGTGGAATATAATACTGAACCAGGTGGAGGAGGGTAACCCTGCGGAAGGGGGAGGGTGGGGCGAAGGGGGGGTGGTTGGTGGGGAGATCGAGGGGAAGAAGGGGAGGGAACGAGGAAGAGGAGAGAGAGAGAGGCAGCAACAGGAGATGAGACGGAGCTTCCCTCTGGGTCCCGTTATTTCGCCAAGGTTCTTATTTACCTTTCTTTCCTCCGCCCGCTCTTCCTCCACCACACATCGTATATTTTCGGGGGCGGAGGGCTCGATACCGACCTAACCACTTCGTGATCCACTGATCAGCCTCGCGACGAGCCGTGGAACCTGGTCTGCCGTGGAACTCCCTTGGAATGAGGATGCTGCGCCGTGTGTACCGAACGAGAGTGCCCTCGAAAGAATCCCACCATTCAGGCTAACGAAATGAGTTACGAAACTGGCATGATTTTTTACGATCAAATATACGGAATCGCGCGAACGAGGGAAACTTTTGATGAAACCGGATTTCCGCACAAAACTTTCTCACGTTTCCTTTTTCTGTCCTCCTCCGCCCTCTCCGCCGTCTTCCCTTCCCGTCGTGCTCTTAAAAACTCGCGGCAACTCGGCGTACAGTTAGCCAGCCTCTAATCTCGCAATTTACCTTGTCCAGCCGGCGGTGTTAACGAACGATCAGGCAGCTCGCGAGCCTCGTTTCCTGATTTTCTTCGGGGCGCCATCCGTCAGCGCGCCCCTTAGGAACCTGCCGGATTCATGCGATTCTACAAATGGTGTCCTGTTACGCGGCACGCACCAGGAAAGCCGACACGGGGTCGCCGTTACCAGCACGTCGGCCCAATAGTTTCGGACGTTCGATGTAGGCAGCGCTCGATAAATAGTCGGCGTATCCCGTGCACGCGAAACTCGTAAAGCAGAGCGTCACGGCCACGGGCGCGCGAAATTGATCGTCACTTGCCGCTGCAAAATCTGAAACGCAGCCGGGCCGTGTGTCGAGTTCGGATTAATAATGGAGACGATTCAATTTCAAGAACTCGGGGTGCCACGGTTTACGTACGTGCACGGGCACGCGCGTGCACGGGTTCTAGCCACGGTCTGGCGGGCGCATCTGACACGTGCTGAGAGCTTTACAGTTCGGGATATTCAGCGAGGCGGGTACCGACGTATTAGACACCTCGGCAGGCTGGTCCGCGCGGAGGATGGCTCTTTAAGCATTGATCTCAATAAAAATTGATGAAGAGGAAAGGTGCATAAGGTGCATACCTTGAGCATTGGTTTACAATGTAGGCTCTCTTTAGCTTCCTCAGTTTGCAGAGATACATGTCCTTTGTTCTCACCCCCTAGAACGGTGCCATTTTAGAAATTCTTCAAATTCAAACTAGTGATGAATTCTAGACTTTAAGGTCTGGGCGGCACCCTTTCCTGGTGGCCAATTGCAATGATCATGTTCAGGGACTATTTTTGTAAGAAATGGAACCATATTAGAGGGTGAGGCCAAAAGAAATCGCAAGTTGAAAATAAGGGCCACCCTCCTATTGCTGACTGCCTAGTGGCCATTGAACACAGCTCAGGTTATATAAGGACCGCGGATCTAATGATTGAGCACAGTGTCCGCGAGCATAGAAGCAGAACCGAAGGATGTGTTAAAATCATCGCACCCGCGGAAATAGGTACCGGAGCAAGTATCCCCTGTTTAATCTCCAGCCACAGAGAAGTTGCGCTAAAATCAATATACAGGGAATTGCAGAAGTAGCTCCGCGGCCGCGTATGGCAGACGGTCTACTTGGCAGACGCGAGCTGGAGTGCATATCGTCGAGCCCGATCACGTGGTACATTTAAAACGTACAGGAAATACGTGGCGTCGGGATCAGCCGCGGTGTTTCTCCCGTCAGGGCTTCCTGAATGCCGAGGGAAATAATTTTCCCATTCCGAAATAACCTCACCGTGAGGCGAATGGAAGAGGAAGCTTGGCCTGGGGTTGGCAAGAGCCTCGCCTCACGTTGGTTCAAAGTGCCCCCTAAACCACCACCCCTGCCTCCCGAACGTACGTGGTAACTTCCGTCGATTCGCGAATATCGTGAATTTGCAAGGCTCGCCAGCTGCGCGCTAGTTACTCGTCGAATCTACGATCCCACTCCGCCCCAGACCGTGCGCCAGATCCGCTATTATACACGCGCTGCTGCAGCGGACGAACCTTCATCGTTCCCGAGACGAGACGAGGGAGGTGGCCCCGGCTACGGCCGGCTCTGCTCCCAACGAAATCGATGAAACGAAATTTCATGCCGGCGGACCCTCGATGGGGGTGTATGAATCGTAATTAGGCAACACGTTGTTCACCGGGCGTGATTATGGAAAACCCCGTCGGTTAATAGGGGGCGGTGGCGGCGCGCCGGGGGTAGCGGTAATGGGACGGTGAAGGGAAAATCTAATTTTAAAGATTCCTGGCTGATGCGGCTCGGCGCTTTAACGCGGCCGCCAGTGTGCCGGTAATATAATAATATTAAATTACGTCCCAACGTTTTATACGCCGTAGAAGTTACGCTAATATCGGAGTGATTAACGTGCGTGCCAGGGCCTGCCATGACGTAGGGAAATTCCGAAAGGCCAGCGTAGCGTAAAATGATAGAAGATGCGAGAAGAATTCTGGCTACCTTCGTCTACCACCCCCGTTCCCGCGCCTTTGACGTAGAACCCGAGTCGTATATCTTGGCCGTGCGTCGATGCTCTTCGATCGCTGGGAGAGCGCGAGGGATGCCCCGCGGGTGAATGCTTATTGCTCATTACACGCCGCTTTCCCGCGCTCGCGTAACTGGGGCCATTGCGGCGCGCGCTAAGGTTCGTCCCTTCTATCCGCGCGCGGATCGGGACATAAATTTCAGTTTGCCCGGGTACGCCTGATTTCGAGGCTCGCGATCGCCGGGGTAACAGTCGCTTGACTGATAAACGTCCCTCTCGCTTGATGGACGTTTTACGATGCCACGGTTATCCCGCGGATATCCATTAGCCCGCTGCCAATGGGCACGCCGCGGGGACGAAACGTATTGGAAACCGAGGGGGCGAATGATTTCGCGCGCGCACGTTGCCATTAATGTGTCGCGGGAGGCGGGCGATCATCGCGGCGAAAAAGATTAACGTATTAACAAAGACTGGTTTACGAGATTTTAGTCACGCCCGGCGCGGCCGGCGAGCTCGGTTAAACAGTAATGCGGCGGATATGGATCGCCCGCGGAACAGAGGAACGAGTCGGATGAGGATGGAAAACGCGTGATGCATAGGGCGGAATGGCGGAGGGAGCGGTACATCCGCGGCTAATCGGTAATCTACTTTGAGTCTGAAATATAGAACATAAATTCCAGGCTGTATCAAAGGCCGGCGCGCGAAAATTTAATGCCCCGATAAATTAGCATACTAACGAGGGGCGCCGGAACGGGGACGAAGAGTGCACGGAAAGAGCGGGCGGGTTGGCGGAGAGAAAGAGGAACAGAGGCGTATTCGCCCACCTCCCCGGCTATCTGGCCTCGGTCAGGTCGGTCGAGCAGCTTTTCCTGCGATAGTAATCAAGCAAAATATTGTGGCAACGGCCGCGGGCACTCCTGTCGAGGTTCTTGACTCTCCGGAGCATCCTAGGGTCCGTCGTACTGGTACCTCTGGAGATTACCGGATCTCCTCCTCTCCTCCTCTCCTTCCCAACTTATCTCTCAGTATCCGCCTCCCCGCCTTCCTCTTCCGTTTCCCTTGCTATTTCTGCGGCCCGATCGTGAATAACTCGATAGTTTCGTTACTCGCGGGGAAAGGTATCGGCGGGGCGAGGGGCCGCGAACAAAGGACAGCTCGGGACGAGAGGTAGGGAGCGGATCGAAAGGGAGATCACGTAAGAGGAGGAAGAAAAAAAGGGTTGAGAAACAGGGAGAAAGGTTTAACGAGCGAGAAAGGGCGGGGACGGAGGAGGCTAGCTGGTTATCCGATTCTGTGCCACCATGCTAGCTGTCACGGTTCAGCTGCCATGGCTAAAAGTTAGGAGAAACTTCCTAATGTATGTGGGAGAGTCGGTCGGCCGGTGGCTTGCATCCGTTCTATGACCGGCCGGTCCAGGTCGTGGCCTGCCAACCCCCTCCGGGGTCCCCTTGCTTGCCCACTTTCCTGAGATCTCCCTTACATCTCAACGTCTCTTCCGTGGCTTTTGTCTATTCCCTTTTCACTTTGCCTCACGACCGTGCCCGGGTATCGATATGCGCGTCGCCCGACCGTGCCGTACGTGAACCCAATTGGTAACCCCCTAACCCTGTTTGACCGTGTTCCCCGGCTGCAGGTCTGCACCCGGCCGTACGTAGCACCGGGCACTGTCGTCGAGTCCAACTGGCTCAGGTACGGAGGGCAAGGGAAAAAGGTGGGCGCAGGGCGAGAGGCGACACACCGGTGTGTTAATGATACCGCTTGTCCGCCAGCGTATTAGACGAGCACAGACATGTACGTGTACACAGTTGCTAACTTTCTAATCTCCTTGGACCATGCTCGCCGGCTGCAGTACATGCTCTGCGTAGGTATACCGACCAAGTTCAGCTGCCTCCTTTGTCACCATCGAGGCGCGCAAACGAGAGAGAGAGAGAGACGAAGGAGAGGACCACGGCGGATAAGAGACACGGGGCAAGAGGTACTGCCCGAGCTTCTTCTTAGCTGCTATCGATTCCATTGGATCTAAGCACGTGTTTAGTCGACACTCGGCCCTTCTTTCTGCCGATTGCTCGATAATGAATGCAGGTGCCTGCAGTCCTATTTTCTCCTACCCCGGTCGCGCGGGGGCAATGTGGCGGCGGAGGCACGCGAAGGGGGCATCCCACAATGCTACATACCGTGTCCTAAATAAATAGAGGCCCGTTACGTCCAACACGACGGCGACCTCCCCGCGATTTACAGGCTCCGATCTTCCCAGTGTCTTATATTCCCGGTGACTTGTGTTGCACGATAATAGCGAGCGATTAGATTGTTTGACAAGCAAGTGTTACACGGTATTATAGGTCGTGACATGCAATCCCCGCTCCCGGCTTGGAGACCCACTCGGTACCTCTTTTGCGCCTCGACGTCTCTCGCACGGCTATCTCCAGACTTCTCTCGAACGCTCACGACTGACCGTGTCCTTTGTTGCATTCAATTCGAGTTTACGCAAGGGTGAAAAGCTATCGACCAATATGCTACCGTATGCCACGTAAGTCATCCATCTTTGTGCTCCGGAATAGTTGCCCGAGCGATGCGCCGGATAAAGAAATGATAACCTGTGTAGAACCGTGAAGCAGTGTCTGGGGAATATTCCTCGTGGTAGAAAGGGAATAGGGAAATGGAGGCGAATGGCGCAGACAGTTTAAGTCGTTCTAGCGAATTCTTAATCGAATGAAAGTCTCTTCACAACTGAAGTCCTCATTTGCTTCTCTTCCTAATAGTTGGTCACTGAGAAGCATATCTCTAGTAGACCTTATAATCACATTAATAATAAAGCAAGAGTCATACAGCTTGGGAAATTAGTTAGCAGAATTTTGTAAAATTCTCATCCAAGCACAAGCGTGTTAAATATTAATAATTATAATTGAATTCCTTTGGTAGTAATGAGTAATATCAGCCGTCAGCTGTTTTTGTGATGGAGAATGAATTCCCACACTGAAGAATGCTACGTCATAAATCGACAGCATTTATTTAATGCGTTTTTATTAAGCAGCGCGTCCATATTTTAAAGTTCAACGCCGCCAGCGAGGAGCGCGTGTCAGGAACAGGAGTTTCAGAAGCAAACACGTGATCAATTAAGAGCGAATGCTCCCCCATACTTGCTACTTTATTTCGCTCCTCCACTTACACTTTACCCGCTATAGTAGTTAAAGCTAGCGAGAGTGCAGAAAGAAGTAAAAGGAACATAGCCGGGGGAAGAAGTTGTGAATCCTCCCGGTGGTCTACTTCTATTTCCATTTTTGATACGCAAGGATTTCTCTCCACCTGTAAGAAATCCAGCCGGCAAAGAAAAATTCCAGTCGGAGAGGAAATTTTCAGCTTTCACCTTTCTACGACTTTTTTATTTGTCTTCTTTGCAACAGACCCACTCAGAACGTACGACTTCGTGTGATTATCTAGATATGGGATTTTATTACGATTCTTGCTGGTGTCGTTCCCTCCTCCATTTTTTATCCTACTTTTTTTTTACCGATCTCATCTCGTGCCCGCTCCGAACCAAACGTCCCTTTCAGCCTGCAAGTTTATCGATGATCTCATCAGCGCAGGTGTGTCATTTGGTCGTGGGCGATCTACCGCTTCCACATTTCTGTAGTCACTTTTACCGCTCATAATATCGTATGGGCCATCGTTGAAACGAAACACCATAGTTTCTCGAGAACTGTTAGAAAATGACAAAAAACGTCCTAGGGAGATGTTTTTTTCTTGGGGGAGAGGGACTCAAATCACGATCACTGTTAAATTCTTTAAGAAAGTCTGCTACCAAATTTGCGTAGTGATGTAAAAACACTGCTCACCGTAAAGACACCACTTGTGAAGTGATTTTTTTCAAGAATTCTGAAGCGAAAAAGTTTACCTATTATAATTCCAATGCCTGCACTTGGACTAATCGTTTTAATAACCTGCTTTTTACGATTAAATAAAAATCATTTCACCAAAAATACACCATTTAAATTGCGAAACTGCCTTATGATATTAACATTTTGTAGACAATATTTGATTATTTTTATATATTACAATTTATTGCTGAAAGTATAATTTAATAATATTTAACTCCCCATATAACAATTATATTTTTATTATTCCAACATTAGTTATTATATTAAATTTTTTACTAACAAAAATAGTTGATGAAAAAGTGTTGATCTGTTTCCAACTGCAGAGACAGTCGCAATGATAAGCTTCAAACACACTTTTCCCTTTGAAAACAAGCATCCAGGTAACTATATACCTACATTGGGATCGTTCAAACTAGGAGAACGTTGATGTCAAGTTTACCATGGGAAGTTAGTTTACTGTTTAAGTTTGCCTTCCACACATTACTGTATCTCATGCGTCGTGAATCCACTATTATCGAATCAAGCTATGTACATATGTCATACGTTTACCATGTTATATAGCTCTCAAATGTCAATGAGAATATTTCCCTGCCCTTCCAGTACTAATAGCAAGAGGATAGAATAATATCGTTCTACCGAAATAGCTCAAAGTGATCTCAAAGTTTTCAGAAAGGAAAGTAATTTTAACATTCCCCGTATTGCAACTTTCTATAGATTTATTATGAACAGATTAATTGTCCGCAATTTCCCTTCGTCAAACGAAAACCGTTGAAGCGAACTTGTATACTGAATGATAATTAAACAAAAGTAGGTAGGTACTGTAATGATAATTCCACATTCAAGAAGAAATTGTTCAAGTAACAAAATCTCTTTTAAGTTGTTTATGTTAATATTCACTGGAATGAATATAAATTGAGCCAAGTTATGCAGAAACCTACCAACCCTCAAAATGACCAAAAATTAGTTGAACAGAGTACGGATCCCATAATTTGGTGATATTTATTTTGCAAAAAATTACCAACCCATTGAACAATTTTTACATTATACAATTATTAAAACTACCAACCCATAATGCATTTGAAAATTTAAAATAATATTAATTATACTACTCACTATTAAATAACCCAGTGAAAAACATTATGAAACAATAACTAGAAATAAAATATACTAATAGAAATAAAGCTACTTTTCATTAACAATTAAAATCTTTTATTTTACTAGTAACTTTCTGCATAACTTGGCCCAATTGGTCTTTCTTTCATAGTGCTACAGTAGCATTATTAAACGATTTTTTGCAGGTATGCTCGTTAATAAACGTAGGGAAATCATTTATTTTACGACGGTCAGCGAAACAGTAAAAACATAAAATGCGTTTTCAATATGTCTCAATTGCCTGGCACAATGTATCTGCTGAACGCGAGGATAAAAAACCAAGTCCCTCATAAATGTTTCTCATCTGTCGCAACTACTGTTTTTCGCCTTAAGGCGAGAAGTGAAACGACGATAAATTTTCTCCACGCTTTCCCCCTGTTGCTTACAATGTTTTAAGATGCAAAAACATGTACAGCTTATGTAGCACCTACACGTAGTTGTAGTACACGCGAGAATATCTGGCAAATTACATGCTGTAAGTGAAACTCGAAAAAGCTTACGTGTTTCCATTATTTTCGATTCTCCATGGGACCTTATTTGAATTGATCGAGCACTCACCTGTAACAAAAACATTAACAATAAGTAATGCATATCTAATCTCGATAAGATACGTCTAATAGTATTTGACAAGTAAAAATTAATAATTTTGCTGTAGGTACTCTATTATTGTAATGGAAAAGTATGTTTTTTTAAATTATTTTAATTACTAAGTTGATGCTTGTTTTGCAATTATGTAGTCGCTTTTCCTTGCTACATTGATATTTATAACGGTTTTACGAAATTTATTAATTTAAAATAGAAGTAACTTGTTTATTTAACATTAGTTGGAGCAAAGACTAATTTAACAGATTCAAAGCATGAAATATATTATTAATTGATAGAATTTAATCACGTAACTTGATTATACAAACTAATTCAATTCCAGCTTATAAATTCAAACATAAAATTTAATATATAAGCTGAGTTTCACATCAATTTTAATTTAAGTCTTTTGCAGCGATTTCTAATCACCTTCTTAAAATTTCATACTACAATTTATTAAGAGTCTTTTACTGACCATTAATTCACGCTCCGATTACTGGCAAGTACTGACGAACTCACAGCCTTATAAATATATTAGTGAAGTTTAATCGGATTTCCAAGTTTTCGTCGAAACACTTAGTGTGTTTTTTATTATTATATTTTTCTGAGAATATTATAACATCAAGCCGTGTAATCGTATCTTCCGCCATAAAACGCGGCCCACGTCTGGAAGCCGCGAGGAACGTAAACGAAATATTTTGCAAGTAACACTGCACACAGCCTTGGACGTGGAAGTTAAATGAACCGAGGCTTGGGGAGCGCGAAGGCGGACAAATAAAGCAGACAAACGTGAAAAAGACTGAGGTCTGTTTGCGTTGTCAAAAATCAACACAAATTGAAATCACCGTCGACCTGTGTTGACTGGAGAAAATCGACTTTATCCGTCTTCAGCTAGTAGATTTTCCACCGTCTGTCGCGTTTCCCCCGATTGGACATTCCGCGAGAAGCGAATCGTCTCGAAATACGGAGAGATTTGCGAGAAATTTCATGAAAATTACTTTCATCTCTGGAAACGCTAGGTATACAATACACTCGTAAATAATGCTCCATGAAAAGTATACTGGAAACTGAAATTGCAGTAATAAGGTAACAAAAAACAAAGAAAAATTTGTGTCTCTATGAACGAGCCACGTTACAAAAATTCACCATTCACCTTCAATTTTGTATATTTTATTTTATTTATTTTATACAAATATCCACGAAAGTCGTACCGTTTGTAAAAAAGTCTCTTCTACTAGTTTAGGTACTCGAAATATAAAACTAAAACTAGAAGCCTAATCGAGACTCACAATTTTCCGATAATTATTTTTCCTCAGTTTTGTAGAAAAAAGAAAATGTAACTTTTGTTTAAACTTCTTTTCATGACATCCCTCACCGTTCTCGAAATTTACGAAACAAAATTCTGCATTTTTAAGGGGTGACGTCATCCCCAAAAACGGTACTATGGCACCAACAAAAAACAGGGTTGTGTTACGGACGAACTACTCGACTTGCGCACGAAGTTGCATAATTTTCTGAATTTCCGGGTTGCCTAACTTCCCTCGCCAGTTCAGTTCATTAATCCTTCAAGCTGTGTTTGATAATTAGAAATCCAGCAGCGCATCCCCGGGCGAGGATGCTTATTGGAATGCTGTCACGGTATAACACGCTCGGTCCTCGAGAGGAATTCCGAAAGGTAACGGAAGAATATAGCCGAAATTACCCGCTAGATTCGATAAGGTCCCGGCAGAAGTGAAAATTCATTTATAACTGTCTGTTTTTGTTGCGTCACCGAGGCATTCATCCCTGTCTCCGCCCGGCCACACCGCGTGGAATGGCGAGACGTCGACTGAAGATTGAAAATCTCAAATCGAGACTCTAATTGACTCTGCTCAGCGGAGAGGAAACAGAGAGCTCAAGGGGAAACCGTGGGTTTCAGGAATTGCTACGGGATAACGAAGCAAGCTTTCCCTAAATCAATAATCCCCCTTCTCTCTCTTCCGGAGGATCCCAGCCAAATTACGTTTAACTTACGTCTCTGATACGTGTAAGATGTGTATCGTGCTGGCTGCAAGTTGCCTTCAATTAGCATTTGTTCTTTGACGCGTCTCCTGATTCTGCATTACTTAGAGGCCAGCGGGAACGTATATACAGAAGATTGTGACGTAGTTAGCGAAGATAAGCAGAGAATATAGAACACCTATCAGCCAGCAAGCATTGGTTGAACGGATGCCTGAGTAGCCCTGAAAAGCGTGACAGGGTAGCTATGGAATAATTCCTTTTCATCTATCCTGACGTTAAAGTCAAGAACTTCCTCATAAAGACCCCTGACTCCTCCATTGGGACATTTTCTAGGGACCAAGTGAAACGAGCTACACCCAGGTAGGGAACATAGCTGCGACCAGACGAATGGTCGCATGTAGCACCCAATAGGAGATCAATGGGATCATCAGTTACAGACAACTCCATGCGCATCGCCCGAGCCAAGGTAGTATTTCCATGCGAGGGCTTCTCGAATTACTTTGGGCGTAATGCCCGGGGCAAAGGTGACGTGTCAAAGTTCTCCGGAGCCTCGTTGGAATAGGATTGCGACTTCCGCAGACCTCTTTGATAAGGCACTCGGTCCAACGCAGGTCCAACCGCCATCATCAATTCCCGCGCAATCTTCGCCCTCGCTGTAAGGCGACATTAGGCGATCCAGCCAGCATACGTAAACGGCGGCTCGGTAACGAGGTGGACGTAACCGGTATTGTTTAATGTCGTCCGTGTTTTCATCAAACGATTTTTCGAGGGCGAAGGCTGGCCGGAGTGGCCTGGCTTGGTAATTAAAGCAGGCAGCGGGAGGCTCCAGCGGCGGCATATTGATGGAGGAATTTGCCAGCGTGTAAAGCTGCCACGACTTCGCTATCCTCTCCTTCGATTTCTAATCTGACCGGCGTAATGTCGCCCGTAATTAATACAAGTTGTAATCCCCGGCAGTATTCCGGTTTTGCGCTGGACAAGATATTAGTTGCGCCGTAGTTGCGCCACCAGGCAACCGCCTGCACGTAGATAGGGATCGACATTAGAGGTAGCTTAGTCCTCCACCTATCTTGCTCGTTCCGTGTTCGCTCCAGTCTCTCCTGGTTTCCTGTTACATGTTACAGTTGCTGGAAATTCAGCGGCGCACAGTTCAGCCCGGCCTGAGTAATTTCCCCGTCCGAGTGGACGGCCTCCTAAATTTTTGTCGCTGGACTGACTGGCCGCTGGCGTCTCGTCCCGAGAACGTGTCAGGTGGGAAGCTTCCTTCGCAGTCCCCGGGGCTAGGAGGTTGAAAATCATAGGGATGGAATGGGCATAGAATGCAGAATATACACGGGGTGAATTAAGTGGTTCGAACGATGCATATTTCCACCACGATTGGTGATAACGGTTTGCTTCCTATGGTGTTACTTTCTCTGGAACTGCCGCAGAGTACTTGCAAAGCATAGATGCATCCTTTCTTTAAGGGAACCGTGTGTATCTCGCTGCATACATCAGTCTATCGCATTATACTTAATGATGTAATATTTAATTAAATTTATCACAAGTTTCAACTACATACCAGGTCGCCAATTAACTGTCGAATAACTGACGATGAGTTGCTGAATGTAGAATATTGCAGGAGTTAACACAGGGCCTTTAGTCCTTCACAATTTGCATCTAAATCTGGCTTATAGTATTTAACAAAACGTATCGAGAGAACTAAAAGCCCCTAAAAGAATTATCTCTTGCGTACGTGCAGACGTTCAACGAGAATGCCATCGGATGCGGGATATTCAGGTCCGCCAAGCTTCGTCCCTCGTTAGTATGATTGGAAAATACGAGTAAGGCGACCAACTTCGGGGATCTCCATCAAACAGAGAGGTGCTCGCGTGCACGCCCGGAGATTAAGTTAAGCGCAGGGCGACGCATGCGATTACGTCCCGATGTTTTCCGCATGGAATGCGCTTCCGGCCTACGTGCCTCGCTATATCCGCCAGCGAAGAAAGCTTTATGGAAATATTCGTAATTTTCTCACGTAGCCGAGCATACGTTGCTCGACATAACTAAATCTATTTCCATGCATGAATATGGATGGGCTTTGTTTATGATTCAGTAGACCCGTTTTCGACTATGGAATAATGGAATTGCTATTGCCCCCCTTTTTTCCTCCCTCGGCCAGCCATTTTCACGGCTTTCAGTGCCGTTTAAACGAACTATTTTGTAGCGGATGCTTTTACAATTAGTCCATTGATTATTCATCGTTTACGAGTGGACGTTTTTACACCGTCTGCTGGCCGGTTTCCAGAGCTTAGCGAATATGAATTCCTCTGACAAAACATCGTGGCTATCTGTCTTTAAGGGCGAAAAAGTCGCACGGTTTGTGAAATTGTATGCGCGTTTAGGTTTTATAAACGATTTCGTAGCTTGGAGAAAGCTTTATTAAGGTTATGTTGGTTATGCTCCAAAGATCATGGGAGTAAGGCAGAATTTGTGACACAAAAATATAAAAATAAATATCTTTTTTCCAAAGCTGACTTAGACTATTTTTTTCTCAAAATATTATATCTGCGCAACAACTCTGTAGATTTTTAGCTGCTACTATTGAAATTTGTAAAACTTGCAATTTTTTGAAGATTTCCTTTGCTTCTTCTCCGCATATGGTAATCTAAAATTTTTTTTACAAAATGTGATAAAATTTCAATCAAAATACAACTGGATTTATTACGAAATATTTATTCTCCATTTCGTACAGAGACTGTAAAAATCAGCTTCCATAAATAAATATACGGGAGTGTCTGCCTTTTCTATACCCACTTGTTACCAAAAATGGCAAAAGACTATAGGCAGCCAAGGAAGATACTTTAATTAAAATGAAATGTAATATATTTTTTGGTCCAATAAAGCGAAAGAACTTTTGCGCCTCGAGTCTTCCGAGAAGAAACTCTCTATGCTCAGAAGTCTCATTCCCCGGGCCGTTAATTTAGTTATCGGTACAGCTGACGAGCAAAACATCGCGGCGTACCTCCGATATCTTAACGCGTACCAATCTCTGAAACGGAGATTCATTACGTTTGTGGCCGGCGAATTACATTATTCGGATGACGATGAACACGAGGGGCGTTGCTGAACGGTAGGCTCGAAGAAATTGCCTACCCCCCGCTTTTAGCCTCGCTCTCGCCGCGCAATGACTAAGGTCGATTCCGCTGCGGTTTTACACGTTAACGTTCGACAGAGAGGATCATTTTTCTCGGCCGCGCCGGCGATAAATTTCTCCCGGCAATTTCCGTGCCGAATTCGATACCACGATAATCTCGTTCGCGGTCAGCAGAGGCGCAGCCCCGTTGCAAAAACCATCCCACGTCTCCTGAGTCGAGGATCCCGTACGGCGGTTTTTGCCGCCAACTTTTCCCGCTCCATCACCCAGAATTCACCGTCTAGCAGGTACACAGTGGCTCGCTTACTCAGGGCAGAACTAGATTTATCAAGCGGCTCCCTGATACGAGGAGGGCCAGAGCGGACAGAGAAAGCGGCTCTATCGCCGTAAAACTATCGACGATCGGCAAAATGTAATCTGCTAGTCACTCCCTTTCTTCCTTCCTCCCCCGACACTTTCGGGAGGAGGACCTTTGTGCTCGTTTTGCGACGATCGGTTTAACCCGCGCTGAAAAGTGGCGAGTTGGAAGTCACCGGGGGGATGCAATCACTGCTGAGGTGGAGATTCGATTCTAGCCGGTCAATGAGACCTCTTAACCTGATAAGTGACGTTTGCCTGCGTGGCCGTTAGCGTGGTAGATCTGCTGAATATTTTCAGTTCAGCTGGCTATGGCGTTATACTGTTCCTATGAATTGTAAAGCCGAGGATCCACCTGGAAGCTAAGCTAAGCCAGACTATGCTATGTCTAGCTGTACTATAAAACATACAAAAATATGTTTCTGCACAGCTTAGCTTTCGGTGGGAATGGTTCCGCAAGGATTTATTGAAGCTAATTTTTAAAACTTGGCAAAGCGTAGCTTAGCTCAGCTTTCAGTTGAATCCTCGGCTTAACACAGGAACTCCAACAGTTGCGCGGAGAATTGATCAGTGAAATCAGTGACGCATTTCCATTTTTCCTTTCACTTCTAAAAGTTCCGTACTAGATATTATTCTCATCAAACGTCGTTGCTAGCAGAAGAGCCTCATCCTCCATGAAGATTAACCATTCTTTCGCAACTTTACACGGTGAAATGAGCAATGTTCACGAGGAACCGGCCCCTCACCATTCCATCGAAACGATAATGATCGAAAATTGGCTCGCCACGTCCGAGAAATACCCGGCCGCCCGGTCATCATGGCCTGAACAGCTGCTCCCGGTACGCCCAAAAAATCCTAAATTCCATGCAGACGTGTTCGAGCGAACTCCGGCGGCCTGAGCCGCGCGGCCGCTCTAAAAATGCTTGTAATCCACTCTGCCGATCAAAAATCGGAACAATCTCGGCCGCTGATTGAGCACGCCACAGGAGGCAGCGCCGGATCTGGTCCAGGGATCTATCTAATACACCGCAGCGTCGTCTGACATTCGCGGTTTTTCAGGAGTCTCCGCTTCTCTCGGATTCCTTTTTATCCGAGCTTCGTAAGCCACGGTCTATCTGAGGCCGTGATCGGCGACTCGATGTTGTTGGGAGGCTGGTGCCGCAAACGAGGAAGATGGAAAGGCGAAGGGGGGTCGATAGATAAAGGAACGGGGAGAAAGAGAAAAGAGCAACAGCGCGAGCGGGAAGGACTGACGAAGGGGGCGGGGAGGTTGGGGAGGTTGGGCGGCGGGAAGGGGAGGACGGGAGGAAAAATCCACGGCAAAATAGCGTCGGCTGTTATGGCCGCGGCACGAACTGTCACCCGTTTCCGCGTGTTTCTTACTTGCCGCGTTCCACAACTCCTTTATCCTCAGTGGCGACACGGCGATCGCGCTCTCGGCGGATGCCCTTGTACACACGTCGCTCTCCTCCCTTCCGTCGGCCCCTCCCGCCGCCCTATCTTCTCCCCTTTATCTCTCTATAGCCGTGTATGATGAACAACAATCGGGGGGATGCTCGCACGAATACGCTGGGAGCGTGTCCCATTGATCTACGAGCGAGCTGGCGCGGGGTACTCTCGACCACCGTGCGCGATACTTTGCGGAGAGCGCGGACAGCCCTCGATCCCGCCGCGTACACGCGTGTGCTCGCGCGTCGCCCGCGTGCAGGTGAATACAGGAAGAGGCCGGGCACGAAAGTTGCGCGCCATAACGCGCGGCGGAGTGCGTCTACCCGAGGGGGGCGATTACCACGTTCCTCCATACGATAATGCCCCGCGCCGGAATACCTGCTTCGCAGCGCGCCCAGCTACGACTGAAATTCCATTCGCGCTCCTGCCGCTCGTTGCGTAATCATACCGTTCGCAGTTTCAATAAGGGACCTAGCGTTTCGGACGCGGGGAAGAGGCTGGGGGAAGAGAGATTGATATCGTCGAGCTGATGGATACACGCGTATGTAGATCGATTAGCGGAGGGTTTCTTTTTTGAGGAGGTGCGGAGGTGGTGGAATTTTTTGCTTGTCACAGTGACGAGGATGAGGCATACTTGGCGTGAAATAAAATCGCGAGGCGTCGACAATGGGTAATTCAGAATTCTCTAAATTTTTTAGAGCGTGCTAGCAACTCATATAGGGTAAATGTGCCTTAGTTCGGCCCCTACCCAATAGTCAGCCTTTTCGGAAATAAATTGCTTAGAAATAATAAATTAGGAATAGAATCTTATATATTTAAACGAAACAATGATCAGTGTAATCTCTCCTTCGAATGTGGGAAGTTTCATGCCTTTAGCGGTAAAAATGTGAACTGCAGAAAGCTTCATTGTGTTGGCGATTGGATGGTTCACTACTGATGAGTCAATTTGAATTAAATACGCGATTGATAACATTCGAATTAACTTTTCGTGAAATTATAATTGCATTTAAACTTAGGTGAGTAAGTATTTTCAAAGTGGCTGACTATTGGCATTCAAAATATAAAGAAAACCAATAATCAGCCGCCCCGGCTGGGTACTGGATATTGGTAAGATATCGCCAATTTGACCAGCGGTCGGCCCTCTAAAACACAAAACGGCTGACGACTAGACGATTGGTCTAGTAGTCGGCCGTTATAATTTAAATAATTAGAATTTTCAGAAGAAAATAAATTTTTAAATTTTAAGTACACACATCATGAATTTTGAACCACTTAACATTCTGACGATTAACAATAAGTATACTATACGGTGACTGATACATAATATAACCTGATAGAAGAACCTGGCTGACTACTGGCATATGAAAGGCTGAAGTTAGGATTTTACTGGCTGACTATTGGTAAAAAGGACGTTTCTGGATATTTTAGATATTTTAAATAAAAATTGTTATACTATTAAAAAAATCATCCACACATTTGAAAAATAGATACTTTAAAGAATTTAACTGCCAATAGCGCATTTAAAAAATAGTATATTAATAATAACAATGCGTAACTTGAATTTTCGCTTTCCCTTAAATGGCCGACTACTGGCACAGTTACCCTATAACAGGAAAAAATAATTTGGAGGAAGCATAATAGATCTCTTTGGTGATTGAAATCGAGGACTCTATCAGCAGGTACCTTTTGTCAACTGCAGCAAACAATAAATTGTCGAATGCTGTGTTGGGCTTCATAAGAATCTTCGATGCAGATCGTTGCGCAGGTTCAAACAGTACGACCAGGACGTGGGGCTCGATGAGATTTGAAAGGTACCTGCCGATAGCGATCCAAGTAATGAGACATTAAAGATGCTCGGGAGCTTCTGCCCTCTTGGGCGCTTCCTCCTTGCATAGCAGTGCTGATAGAACGAAACTGATAGAAACCAGGTAGAATCCGAACTAACCCAGTACTTCTTCTGTTATCCAGTAAACTGGCTTGCTGAAAGAGTGGCTGCCGGCTCGTGAGGCGACTGTTCGCCACCCCGACCTGGACCATAAGCATGGTCGACCGATTATTATCGGCTGGTTATATTCCCCAGGCATACAGTACATCTTTGAGACTATCGAAGGTAGCCGGAAGGGAACTTCCTTAACTCCAAAGAGAGCTGGAATCCATTCGTTTCTACTTC
This sequence comes from Andrena haemorrhoa, assembly GCA_910592295.1. Taxonomy (NCBI): domain Eukaryota; kingdom Metazoa; phylum Arthropoda; class Insecta; order Hymenoptera; family Andrenidae; genus Andrena; species Andrena haemorrhoa. Next base: position 3,097,260 of record OU342946.1, read on the forward strand.
GGTGCCGATTCCATCTCGCACGGTCTATCTCTGGCCTGTTTTACTGTTGCTACGCGACAAGAACTCGTTGCCTCGTTGGCTCGATTCGCCCTCGCGTTATCTGTCTCATTTTCCTCTCGAACAGTTCACGGCCATCTTCGTGTATCAGCATCGGGGTTCGTAAACTCCCGCAGAGCCTCCGCTGCTATCGAGGCGAACGGAATGCGGGCTAACGCGGACGGCGTCTATCGCGTGCCATCTCCTCTTCTAATTTTGGTAGGTAGTTTCTTTGCGCCGTTGCGCGGAGTGACGTTTCAATTCGAATTGTCCGCGACGGAATTGGCACTGGGCTCTTCTCGTCCGAAAATCTTGGACAGCGCACCTTCTTTCCAGGAACAAGAGCAATATTCTAGGATGCTTTCTCTTCTGATCGAAGTAGATTTTCGTTATACAGTTTCGTTTTTTGGCCCTCGCCAGGGGTCAACTCGTGACCCTAGTCTGTGGAACGTGTGCGGCATGAATGAAAACTTTGAAATAAAAGTTTCCGAAACGAAGCTTTGTGGAAAACACAGTTAACAGTTCGCTGAATTTTCTGTGTTTAAACGACGGAGTACGTTTTATTTCCAGAAACCCGCTGTTCGTTTTCACGCAACTGCCAAACGAATTTCATTATTCGCGAGAACTCGGGTGTCGATTCTATCGCAAATGGGGCATTCAGACTCCCGAACTGATTTTCCATAATTTATCTATCAAATCCTCTTATTCGTCCAGGCGATCGGGTGAACGGCTCTTCTTAGGGGAAGAACATAATAGCAAATGCGTTTCGTAAGGGCCGATGTATATCAACGTAGGAAGATACGATCGTAACCAGTGTCTCGCGGCTGCCGGGGAAGAAACTGAGAAAGGAACAAAAGCTGCTCCGAAGATGGGCTTTCGAGGCGGAAGGTGGGAACGATGTCAAGAAGAAGAAGAAGGGGGGTGGCTCTTCGTTCCAATATTGAAAGAGGAAATAATACTCGGCTACAAGATAACCGCATTACCCCTGCGTCCCTTCAGGTTTCGTGCCCGTCTCGGGCGGTCTACCCCGCCTGACACGCTGCGAGGCACGACGACGAATACTAATTTGAAAGCGGAGACCACCGACCGCGCCACCCCCGCAGGAATTCCCCGCGGTATCGAGTTCGATTGATAAATAAAATACGTGCGACGCGGCCGAGTGAAGAAAGTATCTTTCGGTCTCGCGGCGACACGTAACCACCCACGTAACGTGACGCTGGTCGCCTTTCAGGGGCGGCCACGGTAACGATCCCTCGCTCGAAATCCTCCCCCATCCCTCGCGCAGCTTCAACAGAGAGTGCGGCAGATAAGTGGACGATACGTTCGTCACGCGTTCGCCTCTTTAATTGAAAAGATTGCGGCGCAAAACTAATGGAGAGGGGCAGTGCCACTGAGGATCATCGGTTTGATCTTGCGGCAGAACTGCGGATACCTTCTCTCTTCTTACATTTTCGCGGAACTTTCAGAGCAGCGTCCTTATTTAGAGACAGTTCAGAGACCACTTCCATCCTGAGTAAATATCCTTTGCCATGGAGTAGAAAGGTACTGGGATCAGCGTTGGACAGGGTGTAAAGGAATGGTCAACAGCAAGGGCAGCGAGTGATGTAATAATGCGCCGGAGGACCCGTTTCTTTCGCTGAAGAAATTAAGGGAACTCTTCCTCGGACGAGGGAAAAGAACAGAGTAGCCGAGTGAACAGCGGTTGGTGTACAGCGGCCGGTGACATTGCGTTTAAACGAAGAAGATACTGATACCGTGAATCACCTGTGAAAGAATAACAAAGCCTGGATAAAGTATGGTAGCATAGCAACAGAACAGGAAATCTATGGCAACGAGGGATATTTAGCATCGTAGATACTGGATGCGGCGTACAGAAATATTTCGAATTTACATGACGACCTATATACCACCGTCGCATGTACGCGGCGCGAGAGGGTTCCTCGCGCGGAACAGAAATTATTTTTCCGGCAGAACCAACAGGGAAACGTGTGGCGTTCGCTGTTGCGCAGCCGCCCTTGGCGATGAATTTTCGGCCTTTATCGTTTCATGCTGATTTATCCGAGGCCAGTCGAGCTGCGGAGAAGAATAATAATCGTACAAGTTAGCCAGACCTAGAGAAAAAAGGGCTGGGAGCGAAAAAGCTCGGCCATAAATTGCCATGCAAATAGGAAGCTGCGTCTTGGAAATTCAGGTACCTGGATCTTACGAGGGGACGATGGGAATTCCTCGTAACATTGAAAATCAAGCGACGGCCCCGCGAGCCCCAGGCCGCGGCGCTTTCCACCTGGTGTAATACCAAGGAGGCAAAGGATCATCCAAGCAGTTTCAGGTGGCGGAAGGTTAAGGCGCGGGAGTTTTATCTGCGCGTTGTACGCGCATTATCGCGCCCGGCATCCCGTGATAAACGCGGATAGTGAATTCACTCGTTGCTAAGCTAGCCCGGCGGTTTATACGCGCCTGTAATCCTCCAATTTCTCTCTCCTCTGTTGCTTCCTCGTTCATTGTTCTCTTCTATTTTCGCTTTCCCGCGCTTTAACGAGCGTCCCCCTATCCGAGCGACGTCGCCGGGCCGCAGCCAGCAGGACGAATCTCGCTGAAAGCGCGACGACTTATAAGTCCGTCCCGGCCGTGTTCGCCTGTCGATCGAGCGGCAGGAATTTTACACCGCGACGTGGAAGGCACGAAAACGAGAAAGGGGGCGCGCGCGCGGTCGAAGGGGAGGACGAACGTACGGAAGAGGACGAGGAAGGTGAAGGTGAAGGTAACGGCTGCTACGGAAGATGAAGGTGAAGGTGAGACCAAGGACGAAGTCACGATTCAGCGGCAGAGCGATTGTCCCGAGCCGGCGAAGTAAATTTTCAGCTTCGCGGGCAGAGGACGACGAGCAACACGAGAGACGCCGCGCTGCCCTTTCATCGAGAAAACGCGGCTGGAGTGTACAGTTCAGTCTGCTGTAAAGATGCCAACTCCTGTTAACAGTCTGCGCGGATCTCGAGCCCGGCGAACAAAGATTTAGCGGTACGGTTCAGCAGTCCGCGGGCGCTTTTTCTGCACGGGGGCCTCTGGGGAAGCGATGTGACAGCGCGCTCGCCGTCGCCCACCCCTCCCTCAGCTTTATCGCGCGCGTTAATCAAGCGGATAGAGAGGCCCGGGGATATGTGAGAACATTGGAAAACGATATCCATACTCGCCGGAGGGGTCAAGTGTATCATAAACACCGTGCGGCAGTAAGTTGATCTCCGCGGCAAGGATGCCGAGCTAGTTGTCGGGATAAACCACCGCGGCGATCATCCGTGGAACCTTGTCCGAAAGCATCTGTACGACAAATAATAATAAGCCGGGGTTATTAACGTGGCCGGCGCATCGATGAAGCGAAGATCACACGAAAGATGCCGGCGATAAAAGATTATTGGCCCGGAGAACCTATTATCATGCTGGAAGAAGATCGCAGCCAGGCCACGATGTTGCTTTCGATGTAGCGGAACCTATGTGGGAGAGAAGACAGTGTTGCGAGGAATAGAGCCAGGGGGGTGAGAAAGACGGGGGCAGAGGGAGAGACAGAATGAGAGGCGGACGGGGGAGAGGGTACGGAGGATCCATAATGGCGAGCTGGCCCATGGTGGTAGGGGGCACGTAGGACAGTAAGAGGCACGTAGGAGGACAGTGCAGAGAGAGAGAGAGAGAGGAGAGAGAGAGAGAGGACTAGAGAGAGATTGAGAGAGAGAGATTGAGTGAGAAAGGTACAGGGAGGTACCGAGGAAGAGAATGGGACAGTATCGGAAGGGCGACGAGGGGGCGAGGAACGAGAAGCAGGACAACGACGGGCGCGGGCAGGTTTATAGAGGGGATTTAGATGCGAACGAACGAACGAACGAACGGTTCGAGGCATTGTTCGATATAAGACACGACTTCATTAAGCATTCAAGTAATGTTCAAACATTGTACATTGAATTGTACCTGCGTCACCGTGGCCTCACCGCCTCCTCCCGCGCTCTCTTATCCGCTGTCCCACCAATCCCTCCCTCTAGCGCTGCGACTTCGGTTTTGCCCGGGCGTCTACGAACATCGTCCACCCCAGGCCGGCTATGTATTGCCGAGTGCCGGCGCGGCATACAATGAGAATATCGTCCCGGGGGAACTCGTGATGCCGCAATATCGAATAATGTATAACTATATCACGCGGCGGGGCAGCGGGGGCCGGCGGCCGATCGCGGTGAAGAGACGCGATGCGGAGGGGCACGGAAACGAAGATAAAGACGACGGTGATGCCGCGTTTCGTGGCCATCCCGATGAACAGTGTCGGCGTGGCTTAGATAGCCCCGATGTATCTGGATTGCGGGCTAGCGCGGAAAACATCGCCATATAAGTAAAACCCTCCGCAGCCGCGGGGATCAGCGCCACTGCGCGCCCGCTGCCGGGCTCCGAGCGCTGCTTGATTCACGACAGGCAAAAGAGCCGGCCGTTTTCTTGATGCCGCCGCTGTTTTATGTCACCCCGGTGCCATCGACACCCCGACCATCCGCCAGATCGTTTCCGCTTCCGCCTTATTCTACAGTTTTTCACGCTTCCCTCCTTGCGGAATTGTTGCGGCAATTGGCCACGGAGGTGGATGAAGTTATTCCTCCGATTTGGTGCGGTGGGATCTGATTTTTGGAGGTGACGATGCAGGCGGACGTTCGTGTCGCGTGGTTGGGAAGTGTGTCGTGGTCCAAGCGAGATACTTTTGACCTTTGGGTAGACGCAATTTCGATGCATTTTTAAAAGAGGTTAAGACGGGCTTAAGAATTTTTGCGCTTATCGGGTGGAGGATCGCGCGTATAGTGGAAGGCAGAGTTCGTTTAAAGGGACAGAATGCTTGCTGAGATTCAATGCCTGCGTGTGTATGCAGGCTTTATAGACGTGACGTCAAGGAGGTTGGATTCATTTGGGTGCAGGTGATAGATGCTTTGCGGTTAATGAATCTCCAATTATTCAGGTGTGCAGGTAGAAGAGGCCTTTCTTCTCGCCTAACTACTAAGGGACACCGAATCCAGCATCATCTTTTTAGAGATTTATTAGAACTCTTTGGTCGATTTATTGGAACTTATTATTGTGAACTTTAAGGGTAGGGGAGAGCGAGGACGTTTCTTCTCTTTCACTGAGTGACGCTGAGCAATACGACGATTCGTATACCGTGAGCAAGTTTATTATAATCACGTTATTTGGCTGTCTATATTTACTTTCTGTGTACACTATTAGTATTAGTTTTAAGTAGCTTTAAATGGTAAGGTTAACAACAGCTGACAGCTGTACCTCGTCTTTTGCACTCCCCTACTGTTATATGTGCTATTCAAGTCTAACTATTCTTTTCCTTTTTCTTCTTTCTGTATCTCGTCTTCTTATATGTTTTCTTTTATAAAGTGTACTGTGCAATAAATAATTATTATTATATATGACGCTACAGATGGATCATTAAAGAGGCTTTTTAAAAAAGTTTCTATTGTTTTGCAGTGATAACTCAAAAACGGAGGTTTCAATCAATTCAAAACAAATTCGAGCATGTTCACAAAATGTGTGGTTTCGGACCTGACCTAAATTCAAGTTAATGAAAACTCTTATTCTTTATGAAAAGAAACTAAGACCTCATCTTTTGGGGCTTGGGGGAGGATAAACCCTCGTCAATGGGGTAATGCATTTTTTGACTAAACAAACATGTATTTTAAAGCTTATGATGTTAATAAACTTCATACCAAAGAACAAGTCTCAGTTTCAATTTGTTTTTTGCAATTAATTGAAACAGAAATGCTTCATTTTAGATAGGAACGACTGCCTAGTACCCTGAATCTAGTGAAATTACATTTCAAACATATTCTAGTTTATCTAATCAATTAAGTACACATTTCTTTTCCTCTGGATCTTTATAATCTAATACTCAAAAATAACTGCTGTCTGTGGTATCACGTTACTGATGCAACAAATGCAAACACCCAGAATTTTTATATGCCTTTTGGAGAGAAGCTGCTGATATAGTCTGGGAAATATACTGCCAGCCAAAGCAGAAGCACTATCCCAAGTATCATTTGGTTAAGCTAATCGGATTGTTATGCTTCGTCACAGGCGCGTTTCGAGCTGTTATGCCACAGTCCAGATGGGGAAGAAAATGATACTTCAGAACCATTTCTCATAAGGCTTAAAGCTACCTAGTTGAAATTCAGATTTCCACGTCACTCGCTCCATCTGCGCTGAGGAATTTACTTGCTGAATCTTTGGAGGATATTTTATGGAAACGAGTTTGAGGAACGATAGATGCCTTTGGAATTGCCCTGTGAAGAATACCGTACAAATTTTGCGCACTTTTTCGCGCGCACCATCCAGGTGTGAAAATAGGAATTCGTTTTATTTCACTAATAAATTTCCATTCATTTCTGTTAGTAATTGCTTCACGTTAATTTCAAAAACGTTAGAAAACTTACTAAAATATCTGATCACTTTTGTCGATAAACAGAGCTTTCGATTAAGCTTCCGAAAAGCTACGGATTTACTAATTGCTGCATAAATGACACAAAGAATCATAAGTCAAGTAAAAGTTAGAAAGATATTATTGAATGATCGCCAAAATTCCGCGATACTTCCGCGCAAAAATTTCACATTTCCCAAGCAGGAATCACCTTTTATCGTCACTTAAATGTTCCTCGGAACGTGAAACGTACGTGTCTTTAGCGTTTCTCGGTTCGGTCACGTACAATCCACCAAGAGGGAAAGCATTGCTCGCCGCGAAGGTGTTTTATGAAAAGGCAGCCGCGGCTTACTCGGAGTAGCATCGTTTTATGCAAGTACAAAGTTGCTTGAAACCCAATGGTTCCTGCCGCGGCAGCATAAAATTTATACCCTCCACGTTCGATAATACGCGCGTGTTTTACATCCGACTGCAGCTACGAGCGACTCGCTTGTCAACCAGGGCTCGCAAATTCGACGGAAAATTGCGAACAGAATAGATGCTCCCCGGCATCTGAAGTGTAGATAAATTTCCATCGGGCAGAAATAACACGTGACACCGTCGCGCAATAAAGCGTAAAGTGTCGACGAAAGCGACGAGCTTCCGTATTCCATCCCACCTGACAACAGATCAGGTAGCTTCGCGCGAACGAATCCCACCGAGAATTTCAATGTTAAGATTTACACGGTCTACCGTGAAACTGTTCCGCTTGCCGTCCCCAGCAACGGGTCCGAAAACACCAGGAATAAAAGCAAAGAGAAGGAAAGAGGAATTCGCCCCGTGGAAATTCTGTGTAACGAACGCGCGTGGCGAATATATTAGAAAAGCAAGAGGAGCGGGCGGAGTCGAAAGAACGCAAAGAATATCCGAAGAACAAAGGAAAGCAGTGGAGGTATTCCAGCTGAACGAAACGTTTAAAATTTAATTGCGCCTCCTCTTCAGCCCGCCGGCCGCCAACGCGTACCCCGCCCAATAATTCCGCGAAATTCCGCCGGCCAAATTGAATATTCGCGAACGTCGTTACGCGGTCCCTTCATTTTCTTCGCGCAGTAATTTAACGAAATTGCCGTCGAAATACCCGCGCCCGCGCGGAATAATGCACGATGTAAGCCGCGGCGGCGGCTGTCTCGCCAACGAAGATGTATAACGTTGCCAAGGGAAACAATGACGGTGTGGTTTACTGCAGCCGTACGCGGAAAATTTTCACGATCCCCGGGAAGGAGATCATCCGGACGATCAGGGGCGGGTCCGGGGCAGAGGTGGCGCGGCGGGGCCCCGGCGCGGCGGCCCCGGCAACTTCAACGTAAGCCAGACGTATCGGGTTTAAATGCGTTTTGCGTAATTGAAGGCACACACCGGTATGGAAACGTTTCGCCGGAGGAACGGTAATAATATCTGTCTTGCGAAGAATTGTGACTGCAATTTTCGAGTACCCCGGCGGCCGGCCGACCCCCTTTTCCCTACGAGGCTCGCCTGCGCAGAATCCTCCGCGCTCAGTCGCCCTCGGCCTCCGTGGCTGCGCCGCGGGAACGGAGATATAAAAAAAATATAACGCCTCCGCGGCCGTAACTGGAGCCTTAATGGCATTGTTAACATAATTCTCGCGTACCGGCTCACGCGTAACTTGCAGGCGCCCGGGCCATGGGGAATTATTTATTTCCAAGGAGATACCACTGGAGTGGCCAGAATGCATCACTCCCTGAGACACGTTTGTGGATCAGTCTTGGTAGCGTGTTTGGTATTAGAGTGGAGCGGTATTCAGGGGACTGCCACTCTCATTTACGATTTTGGAACAGCGTTTCAACTGCCACCTAGGCAACTACAATTTTTTCCAACTAAAATTCAATATGGCCGTGATCACGTGGTCATGATGGTTCAGACTAGGGTTGCCACCCTTTTTACAGAAAAAATAACGTACATTTGCTTTCGTAGGGTATACAAAAAAAGTACGCTCAACAAATTAAAAGTACATTTTAATGTTATTAGTTTTGATTTCTTCCAAACATATTTTGTATTGCTTTTAGCATTACAGAGTAACTTTTTATTATTTTGAAATATCTTAATGGCATCATTGCACTCAATATTCATATCGAAATGACGGACAATTATTGTCCTGCGCGGTAGTTGATAGTTCACTGCGTAGTGTGGTGCGGCGTGCGGTGAAATTTGGTACTAATGAAAAAGGTTATGTACAACGATATTGCGTTACGTTTCACGTAATATCATTAATTGTGAAATAAAGTATTTTCGCGTACTTTATTGTTATTCAAAAGTATAGAATACATTTACCTATGATAACGAAAGATATTTTTTTTCAAAGTACGGGTGGCAAGCCTAGTTCAGACACGTCCAGTGTTTTAGTTAAGTAGCAAGTAATTTAGTAATTTACCGTGTGTGGACACTAAAATTTGGTTGAATTTAGTTGATTCTTTTGAAATTGTAATCTGTTGAATAGAGAGTCGGATGAAGTATTTTGGTTTGTGCGAAGAAAGTCTGATGAAGGGTGCTTAAACGGCATTTTCATTTCAGTGTCATCAATGCGCGGAAGAGAAACGTTACACGGACTCTTAAAAGTGAAAGGGATTACTACTAATTAATTAATTAGAAATTCTGTAGTTGTGTTTTTTTATTATAGTTGCTTCGCTGTAACTCTATCGGAAAGGAATGTTTCTGCGATCAGTAGATCATCTCGCAACAGGTTACGCGCGGAAAGTGAAAGGTGCAAGTTTCGAGCCCTGAATTCTGTCAAGGTATTTAACTTTCAAGGCGCAAAGTTTGAGAAATATATTCTCTCCGATACTATCAGATTTTATGTACCCAACCGGTTTTGCTTCGGAAGTTACAAATTGATGCGAACAATTTTACTAATGAAACATAAATTTCTTATAATGCTAATTATTTAGCTTTGAGTCTCATCGCCGATTTTGACGAAACCTAGATATATTGTAAAACTCCACATTTTGAACAACTGTTCTGTATTTGCAGTTAATTTAACCCAACACTAAAAAATTTGTCCAATTATAAAACCAAAACAAAAAATTTGAAAAATATTTTTGCGAATATCTCGGAAACTACTGCCAAGTGGCGGTAATATGTATAGGAAAAAGTTATTCAAAATCATGCCCGCAATAACATATTCAAATTTCATCAAAATCGGCGATGAACCTAAAATAAATAATTACCCTTATAATTCTTGGATAATTAATTTCAGCCATGTGAATGAAAGTTAGCTTCCTTGTAACTACCTGCTGATCTTCTGAGATATTCTACTCCAAGTTCATTGCAACTAAGGCACTAACGGAAATACTCAGGCTAATTCTGCTCGCCGCGATCTATGATCTGATGACTCCGCAGAATCCAAACGAGCTCGGACAAGAAAATTGTTAAATAATCTTCACACGACTGCCTGCGCCTAATTAGCAATCCACTTGCGAAAAAGTGGCAGGGATTAATGCTGCGGAAAAAGACGACGATTAATTACTAACTCTCATGACTAAGTCCCTCGCTACCTCGTAATTACAGAGAGCGTTTAAATCCTGCAGGCGGAAATACGTAATGTTGCATTAACCGACAAAAATAAGAATAGAGGAGTCGGTTCCTCGCCGTCCATATCACTTTGATTTCCATATCCAGCTGCCTTCCTTCTCCTTCGAAACCTGTTCGAAACGACTCGGGACGGAAGCCGCTGCGCGGCGCTTGGCAAATGACACATGGCTGTATTAAGCGGAGCACGTTTTGCAACTTTAACATTGCGGATTAACATTAGATCGGTTAATGGCACCAGGCCTGCGGGATGTATCGAAAGAGAAAGGAGGATCCTGGTGCAGCAAAAAATATCGAAGTTAGATAAACGGCTACTTGTCAGTGCTGCGTACACAGCTGTCTTTATCTTTATTACGATCGTAACCTCACAATCATAACTAACCGACAATTATTTCCGTTAATGATTTATGGAAGTAATAAGAAATCCGGTTTTAAATTTCCAGCAATATCGTGTCCTTGCCTACTCCTTTAACAAGGCATTTGCTACACCGAGCAACCTTTGCGTTTCTTTTACGCACATTTCGCTCCTAATAACATCTCGTGCAGTGGCTTGCGCTAGGGGGTTCGTTCATCGAACTGTGGCCTGGCGCTGGCATTGCTTCTAGATTTCTATTATTATATTTATATTAATGGCTTATATTATGGCTATTTAGGTAGATTAAAGAGATCAACTTCGCTCGAGGATCGTAGAGCAACAGTGTATAAGTATCAGTGGCGGATTTAACGCGCGGGCTATGAGCAGTTACCGTCTGGGCCCCTGGCCAAAAGGCCCCGCAGGGCCCCATGCTCAAAAAAGAAATTATGACTTTATCCAGACACCATATTTTCTTTCTGTACTACCACACTTAGCTCGTTTTAGAAAACTACTGTTTCATTTTCTCGAAAATGGGCCCCTGTTCAGAAGGCCCCTTAGGGCCACATCCTCAAAAAAGAAATTATGACTTTATCCAGACACCATATTTCCTTTCTGTACTACCACACTTAGCTCGTTTTTAGAAAACTATTGCTTAATTTTCTCGAAAATGGACCCCTGTTCAGAAGGCCCCCCCAGGGCCTCATCCTCAAAGCAAAAATTACGTCTTTATCCCAACCCCATATTTTCTTTCTGTACTACTACACTTAGCTCGTTTTTAGGAAACTACCGCTTCATTTTTCCGGAAATGGGCCCCTGTTCAGAAGGCCCCCTAGGGCCCCATCCTCAAAAAAAGAATTATAACTTTATCCAAACACCATATTTTGTTTCTGCACTTGTCTGTACGCTTAGCCCATTGTAAGTAAACCATCTCTCCATTTCCCTGAAAAATGGGCCTCTCGGAACACTTGCCACCGGGGCCTCTTTCTATCAAATCCGCACTGATCAGTATACCCAGCAATAATAATGTGTGCAGTGCGCATGCGCAGCAGCGAGAGCTCCACAGCGCAAACTCTGAAGATAGCGGCGACTAGGCCCCAGACTTGCTAGGCCATCTAGTGTCTAGTATAGCGAACCCTACTGTTTCTCATCCGCTGCTCTTAATTCCACAAACCTTACTATTGCTTGATACACCTATCCTCTACAGCGACTCAACCTCTAACCACCAACAAGCAACCTGTGTCTCAACCTCAATCTTTAAAACTGCACTGGTATAAAAGAAAAAACACCAGGAAATCTAGTAATTTCGATTTCCGCTTTTATACCCAAATATCATCCCCGTTATTGACTAGCCAGGCGCGTTACGTCGCACGCAGAAGCGTGCCAGTTACACTGACAAAGAGATCATGATACTGCAGGGACGAAACACCATCTTGCGTCGTACAAGCGCAAGAAGATTGGACTCGCAAGGGGAAAAACGCGTACGATCCAGCACGCGATACAGGAGTAGCTATCGAACGATGAAAAAGTAACCCGGCGGCGCGGCACGTCGAAAAGGCGCACGCGGTATTCGCGTATTCTTATCCGTGCTCTTTTAAGGCGTCATCAGCTGGCAATAAAAAGGCTTTACGGCCTGCCGACGGTGCTACCCTTAGCCGCGGACTTGAATAAAGTGCCGTATAAGGCGTCGGAGCGATTAACAGTTGAGGAACGCGGTGCGTACTGGTTTATATGGATATGTAGGTACGTACTAGATGGGGGACGTAATCGTCGTTAAACTGTTAGAACATCTAACGAGACGTACGTTCGTTCCGCGGGGCCAGCAGTTCTAGCTGAAGAGCCAAGCCGCTGTGTACATTGGCCCGGATGTTGAATAAATTTCCGTGTATCCATTATTGTCCGCCATCGTCCGTAACGTACGACACACGTTTTCGGGCACTAATCCTATTCAATCCCATTACGAATAATTCGGAGCCCGCCATAACGGGCACAAGAGAGGAAAGTTTCGGTACGGGCACTGGATTGTAGAGACACGAGGAAGCTCGAGGACCTTAATGATCGATGTATGCTGAGGCAACCTGAATCGTGTTCTTCCCCTTTTAACAAAATGTTCGTTTTATGGTATAATGGTGTTCCAGTTTATAAATATTGAAAATTGGATATTCACGGAAATTGCACGGGTTGAAAATTTAGCTAGGCACTGATTTTTAGGTGATGTAGTAACTATGCCTAGTTACTTTTATGAGATATAGAAAAAGGGGGTTCGACACATAGTTTAACCCTCGAAGATCACACATTTTAATAATCAAGAATTGGCCCCATGGGGTAATTTCTGAGTTACCATTTTCGTATTTAGAATTTACATTCGTAATAATCATACAATCATGCTCTAACAGTCTTTTTCTAGAAATGTAGATTTTGAGACGTTGAAATTTGTATTTGAAGTAATAGTTTGTGGATAAAAGCAATTTATTTTTTGCTGAAATTCACCAAATTTTTAAATTGAATAATTAAGGTCTAAAAATTTACAGAGAACTTTGCAAATACAAATCCTGGGGTGTGATACACCCCGTGTGACCAGGAACGGTCAACCCTTAATCGAAACATCAACCCCGACGGATTTATTTAGAATCGATTTTCGGCGATAGTAACATAAGTGATTTACTTGCTTCTTTTATTGCGCATGTAATAAAAAAGAGAGATCAGGTTACTGTGCAGCTATTGCACGTTGTAATTCTGAAATGTCATGGGACAGAGTAAAAGTTTCGCTTCAGTAAGTAGAACATGCTTGCCATGGCCAGACGAGGAGGTTTGCCGGAGAAGCACTGGTACTTTTGGACTGACAACCTTAATTTTTCTACTCACGTAAATTATGTCCAAAGTTTGGTAACCCGAGAATTAAAAAAAAATCTGTAACTTTGCAGAAATGTAGCTCAAAACGATGCTAATAACGCAACTATTTTTTGATTCGGCAATAAAACGGTCCTAAGGGTGAAAACATCCCTCAAAGAAATAGTAAATATTCATATTACCCTGAATATCTGCGCAACCGTAAAAGAAGCAGCAGCAACGTAAAGGCAAATCCTTAAAGTTTCCTTCGCCAGCCGCATTTCCAGCTCGTTTTATTTGCATTCGTTAGACTCAGCCGTGACCACGTGCTACAGACTGCAGCATCCCCCAATAATGCCGGCTATCAATGAATAAAAATTTCCCTCGGCAAACACAATACGTCCTTCCACCCTTTCATTCGCTGCCAGCGCGGACAGCTTATCCGGACAAAGAGCTGCGGAAAATTTCGGGGAGGGTCGCGTTGTGCATATTAAATTTCTACCGGCGCTGCAGGTGGACCTGTGCCTTTCGCGCTGAATGTCAAACAAATCCCGATTTCATCAAAAACCGATATCGGTCTATCTAGCCGTCCGGCGGCATCGCGAATTTTGCCGCGCGATGGCTATCCCGCGTGTGTTGTTCCGGCCTAAATACACGAGCGACAGAGTAAAAACCAGATACCATAGATTGTCAAACGTTCCGGCCTGCGAGCCGGGCGAAAATGTGAAAGCGTTGTTACCTTATCCGCCCCGAACACCGTGGATTCTGTTTCTTTCGGACTCCACTGGTTCTCGATTTTTTTCCACAAAAATCATTGTTTCCCAGCGCCCCTCGATATCGGCGTGTTCAGATACACAAGGGGCCGCTGCGATGGGTATGACTTTTTGCGAAGTGGAATTTCGAAATAGGCGGACTTCGCCGTTCATAGTCGGAGTTTACTGCAGAAAGCTCGGAAGCTATTTCGGTAATTGCTACCACTTCGGGACAGCAGTAAAGTTCGGTAAAACGTGGCCTCTGGCTCGGAAGTAGTATTTCTGACATTCGTTTCGTCCAGGCAACGTTGCTTTCAAAAAGATGGAATATGTATTGCGTTAAAATGCCAATCGTGACTAAAGCCGAGCGAAGCACTGTGGGGAATTTCGGGTCGAAAGTCTTTTTACAAAAATATCGCCAAAGTGCAAATTTTTTTTACAGATAGTTGATTGCATATTTGGGTGATAATGTAGCATGACTGTTTTTCACATTCAATAATTTTTAACGCGGCCACACGGTTTTGAAAAGGAAAACCACGAAACTCTTCAGAACTTGTATTGTTATTTCTAGTCTTGATGTTTGCTTAATTCAAGTAATTTTTGGTGGGATTAAGTGTTGAGGTATGTATTTGTAGTGTGCCAAATTTGATTTTGATATCTCTGATATTTTTGGAACTATACCTTACCGAATTTCCCAATTTTCATTATTTATTTTGAACGGGAGTTCAGTGAAGTTCAGTGTTCGGGTGGCAACTTTGAGCGATTATAGCGAAGGGAGGCAGGGTGCCTTTTTTTAATAAAAATTCTTTTAATACTTTCAAAAAGTGATCTTTCATTTGCAACAGACCCCATCTATCTAGCTTTTCAGTTTCAAATAGAAAAAATTCATAAAGACTGCTTAATTTTCAGGCCAAAAAGTACTATGCAAAATTCGGTCAGTAATATGTATGGAAAAATGTTGTTCGGAATGATGACTTTTACGGCATATTTCAAGCTCATCAAAATCTGTGAGGTGTGCCCTTCTTGTATATAATTACCAAAGTACCTATCTAATTCTTCTGCTTTCAATAATTTCCACTCGCAAGTATTTCATCCCCTCAGGTAGAAACGAACGATAGCAGAAAATCACATCTCCATTAATTTCCGCGTTACAATTTGTTAATTACCCGCTCCAATCAATGCCACGTCGATGGTACTGAAAAGCACGTATTCTATCAGCGAAATGAATATGTTCCCATCGACTCATGACGCAGCGAGATTTACACGCTTTCCACGTTTCACCTCTTACACGCTAATTCGTTTAATCGAGATCACGTCGAGCTTTAATCTCGTTCACGTCTATTCATCCATCATCTTGCCACTGGCTGATCCTGCCTCGCCAGCGCACACTATCGCGGCAACGCGAGTCGGCAAATATGCGAATGAAGCTAAGCAATTGATTGAGTTACGTCACGCGTCATTGCCCGCGTATTTACTCGCCTGCGAGATAAGGGCGATGCGTCATTTTGACGGATTCCCCGATGCAGCCGTTTAACACCTCGGCGAACGCTGTGTAGCGGAAGAATGCAGGTAGCCATCGCGGGGCTCAGTCAAATTGCTCTGACGAATTTGTCACTCCGACAGCTTCGCGTTCTTAGGATAGAGACAGAGGCGTGGATGAAATTGTGGTGTTTCGTGTCGCCGTGAAGAGATTTTTTTTAAATTAGGCAATGCGAAACATTGTTCTCGTTAAACTATTTTTAGTTTTTTAAGAATGTGTACGAGGTAAACGTGTCAAATAATATTCTGCCCTCCTTCTAGCTAGGGCTGGGAGTATTTGTCGAATTTTTCGGTACTCGAATATTCGAATACTTCAGTTTCTCAATTATTTGGCGAATATAATTCGAATATCCAAGTATTCGAATACTGATATATTAGAATATTTAAGTATTCGAATAGTGATATATTCGAATATTTAAGTATTCGAATACTGATATATTAGAATATTTAAGTATTCGAATACTGATATATTCGAATAGTATTCTAATACTGATATATTTGAATGGTATTCGAATAATAACATTCGAATACTCAAATATTCGAAGTTTATTCGTAGCATTTGAATACCTGTAAAATATTAGAATATTAAATTATTCGAATAGTCCCAGCCCAACTTCTAGCATTTCGAAATAATCCAAGAAAACTGAAGTTTTACCATTTTCTTTCTGCCATACGTGTCAAAAAACATGTAAATAAATTAGACTGTTTCTGGATCTCTACGAAGCACGTAGGGTTTTATAACTTTACATAAAAGACGCGTGGAACTTCAAGTATTTTAACATTTCTGGAAAATGGGAAAATGTAGGACATTTTAACTAAGAAGGGCAGTATTAATGAACAGTGGGAAGTATTCGTTTGCCAGGGAATGCTTATCGAAATTCGAAATAGATAGGTACTATTATTTAGGTACTTTATGATTCGTAGATACAGCGTTAAGATTGAATGGAAATTGAATAACTTGGAAGGTAGATGTTGTTATGGCGAAAATGTAATAAAATAATTGCGATTTTTAGCCTGGCAATTATTTGCAAAGTATACTCCTCCTTGCATTTTCCCTGCATTACTGTACGCCTTTTAAAATGGTGTGTGAGATACCATTTTTGAAATGTAACGCGGCATTTGCATGTAAAGAGGACTCTCTAGATAACCGAAACATTAACGTTTCTCATTTAATCGTCCTAAGCACGGTTCTTTACTTGCTACAATTTAGAGATACACTTTAGTAGATAACCACAAACGTATGAACTACTAACTAAACTACTTTGAATGGAAGTGTTTCCCAAATACTATTGCTCGTATATATGCAATACTATCTTAGTCAGAAATAGTAAATAAGTTTCTCAGATTTTAAAATTCGATGTACACAATTCTGTTCCTTCGTGAAATTATCACATGTTACTCGCACTACGATAACTAATGAGTAATTAAATATTTTCCCATACTATCTAATCAATTTCGAATACACTAAAATTAGTAGTAATAATTCTATGGACATTCCACAAGTAGATTTATATTTAAAGATCTCTTCAATACTCATCCTGTCTCAACTCTAAGGGGTGAAATCAGCCCTCAAAGTCCTCACCTTTTTTCAGTATTTAATATAACTTTGTAACGATGCGAGATAAAATAAAATATCGACTCTAAGAATTACTCAATTTTGTATACTCTATCGCTTTACCAAAAGATAAATAATGTTATATTAAAAATACGAAGAAACGTGATTTGAAGGGCTGATTCCAACCCTTCAGAGTAAATTTCTGGGGGAAAGAAATTGCTCCTTGTTGTTCATGCAGTTTCATTGAAATCCGAATTTTCGGGTTGGGAACGTTTCTGTGTTAGTTAACGCAACACGAAACGCTAAGCTATATAAGTTGTACATTGCGTTAACATATGAACTTCCCATTAAGCAGCCCAGCAATTTCCACGAAAAAGGGACAGATTGCGGGCTGAGCCACGAGCAAACAAGGATAGGTAGTCGCGGAAACCGTTTTAACCCCGAAAAGTTAACGCAACAGCACGCTGGGATGAGCTCGGGTATCGACTTGCGAGAAGATAACAAGCCAGCCCTTTGAGGGGGACTTAATTAGTTCGGAAACAGCTCGATCGTGTATAACTTCGATCTGACGAAATCTGTTCTCGATGCTGATGAAGCTATTACGTATTATTGTGCAGCCCCACGAAGGGGACCTAGGAGTAACGCATGTTAATGAACCATATAGGTAACTCGGGGATGCTCGTGTAGCGATTCCCGGGGTTCCGCATGAACGCACATGTCAACGAGGGGGAAGCACCTTTGCATATATAATATTTCTAAACAAATATCCAATTAACGGGGATAATGAAGCGTGTTGTTCTGAGCTAATTGCTTGTTACATCAGACCTTCCTTTTTTAACCACGGAAAAGTGAAGATAGAAATGTGCATAAGGTAAAAGTACCAATAAATGGACACGTCCAAATACCTGGACACCAATGACATTTATATTTTTACTAAGCTTCATAGAAAGTTTAGAACAATATTGTTGGGAATATGTGTTACTTTGCAACTTGATCTCTTATATAAAAAATTAAGGAAGCCCTTTCAACATAACCTAAAATTGAAAAATGAAAAATTCGCCCGCAAACCATTCACATAAACACTAGTGGCGCCCTCTGCGCCGAGCTTTGCGTCATCTTTCTTATTGAACGGGTATTGGGACACCAAAAATGGGACGCCAGGACAAATCAGAATTCTATTGTCCATGTACTGGTACACATAACTACTTGTGTTTTTACCCAATTTAATTAAAACAACTCAGTGAAAACAAGGTTGTAGTAGCTCATTTGATAGAAAGTAGTAACATTTATCTGAATATTGACACTTTTATTAAAAAGGACATTTATTTTTAGTCCATCTTTAAGATATACAACTCCGATATCCTTAAGTGTCCAGTTATTGGTACTTTTACCTTACGTGGTTAGAACGAAAGGAATTGAGACCAAAACGAAAAGCTGACTGGATGAAAAATGATACGTGAAGGAAACAGGATTCACTCAGTCTACTGACTTTATTTCTTAGAAATCTGATGCAAGTAATTTACATCCCCACGAATAAATTTCACCTCATTAAGTGTAGTATTCAAATGTAAGTAAGATACTCTTCCTTTCAGTTATCTACTATCAGCCATCGTGTAAATGATCCACATCAGCTGTCGAGCCGAGCGGTAGATCAATCCATGTGATAAATAACGTGTTACTGGTGTCGGGTTTTAAGAAATCACTAGTTAATCTAATTGCCTGGCAATAACGTCGATATGTACAAGCTGCAATCATGATAAATTAGCTATGCTGAATAAAATGAAAAACCTTCAATACATTAACATAAATCAAATGCTAATAATAGTTAAGAAGACTACTTAGGCAATCAGATCGCTTGAAAATCAAGTACTCTTTGCGAATTAATTATAAGGAGATGAAAGCAAGCAGAGACTTTTCCTCTTATACAATGTTCATTACTATCACGTAGGCTAGACATTTTTTACGAGGGTGATTACACAGGGTTTTAGAAAAAGTGTCTTTGGTTTCGCAGTGACATCTAGCTTAAAAATAAAGATACGGTTTCCTTGGAATATGTTCCTCCTAGAACTTGTAATTTCAACCCGAACCTCGGAAAAAAGAATTAAACCAAAATTATTAAAATAGCGACTAGGAAAGTTTTAATAATAATAATAATAAACTAAATTTTCATGCCGCATAGATATTTGTATTTTTTATCTCGGACACCACAGCTTTTACAGTATAATGTTGAGGTTCAGTGCTGAAAGAAATATATTCGTTGAACATACTGCAACTACTGCAAACCATAGAAAATCACCCACCTCACATATATGTATATATTTAAAAAAAATTTACGAACTACAATGAAAAATATCAGAAAGCACTTTTTCTCACAAACTTCATTCCTACTCTAAACGTAAGATTTCACCTATCCTCGAGGTGTTACGAAACAGCTGGGGAATTATTCAGCGTTTTACATTCACCCTGCAGCTTTAGCGACCTCCGTCGCCGTGGTATTGTTTCCCATTCCAATGAGCCCCTCTTTGACCCAGGTGATATAATGTCGTACCTGTGGTCCTGCAGTTTCCAGCGTGCACAGCCACACTGGGGCGTGTGTGCACGCGTGTTTATGTACCACCTGTATGGCCAAACTGCCGAGTACCTTGTCCCGATACACACGCTAGTCAGTGGATTATGCTGTACCTGTACACGAGTTGTTTGTACGGGGGATGAGAGGGATATGATCTATACCGAGGGGTCAAGAGTCATCCATTTTTCAAAAGTTCCCCAGTCGCCGCGGAAGCTTCCCTTCTCCGCCATCCTCTGGCCCGTGCTGTATCTTTCTTGGATCTGTTACACCAAAAACATGTTGCCTCTCTTGTCGACACGGGCTTCGAAACTATGTCAAACAACATTGCGGAAAACGAAAGAGTTGTATTTCAGAAGCAGAAGGCAGACTGACTCGTCCCTTTTTTTAAATAATAGTTTTCAAAATGAAATTTATTAGTCAGAGTTCGAGTCTCGAGTTTGTATTACTTGGTTTTTAAGTAGCCCAAAGAATGTTGCTTGAAGTAAAGTGAAAACGGTTTAGTAAAAAAGTGAGGCCCGAAATTGAGAAACTGAGATTATTATTTTTTCAGGAACACTAAGATTAATCTTATTAAAAATAACATTGATAATTTACCCTCAATTTAAACCAACCTATTATCTAAAAAGAACATCCCTTAATGGGGGATTCTCGTGTAACAGCCCCCGAAATTTATGATTCTTTTTTAATAGCTATTGTTAATATTGTATTTAAACTTGAAGAATTTTTTTTATGTCGATCTTCCTTATTATTTATTAATTATTTTGGAATCCTGTTAACTTCTCGACGATGTTGGGTGTAGCACCTGTCACAGTCATCCGATTGCAAAAAGAAGAAAATTTTCTTAAAGTTAAATAATTTACGCTGGGACGGGACCTAAAATTGTAATTTTAGTTTTTATTTGTAACACTCTTTTCGCCGATATAAAAAATAATATGAAAAATTTATGTAAGGAAAAAACATACTTTCTCTTTCAAACGCTATAACTCTTTCAATTTTTAATTTTTTTTCTTTAAAGTGGACCAATTCCAGCGTAAACTATCTAACTTTAAGAAGCTTCAATTTTTTAGCAGTCAGATCACTGTGATAGGTGCTACACACCCCACCAACAGGAGTTACATCGTCAAAGAGGTGGCCAAAACTCCACAATACTTAATAAACAATAAGAAGAATCACCATAAAAATATTTTCTGCAAGTTTAAAAATGCCTCCTTACATCCCGAAAGAGTCTAATCCAAAATGACCAACAATTTAAAAAAAAATTCTTAAATATCAGATACTTTTAGGGGTTGTTAGACGAAAATCGACCCTTAAACATTCAGATAACCTCATCTCCCCACGGGGCTCACATCAATCTCCAGTTCCAGGTGCCAAAACTAGTTGGCAGCAGGGGTCAGATAATCGAAAATTTCAATTTCTATTATGTCGTTCAGCAAACCGTACGACCGATTTCTTTTCCTCCCCCCATCAAACGAAAGATTGATTTATCGCGCTGCCACGCTGAAAGTGGCTCGCCATTCTTCCCCGGTGAAAGCATTCGTTGCTCTCCATTAACGTTCCTTCGCAGTGAAAAACACGCTGCTTCGAGGCGGGGGTTGCGAGGCGCAGCCGGGGCGCGATTTCCATCGACGACACGGCAGAATGCACGTCGATGGGATCGCGCGATAACGCATACGGAATTCCACGCGCCCGTTTACACGCAGTTCGGCCGAACTTTTATCTAGCGCGGAACGTGCGAAGGGAGCGAACCTCTCAGCCAGCGCGATAGTTACTCCGGGGGATAGGCGCTGCTCCCGCAACTTTATACCGAACTTTCCGCGAAATTATTTCCCTGATAAAAGTTTCCCGAGGTGTCCGTGGAGTCAAGGCCGATATATAACCGGATATTACGCTCCTAAAGAGTCGCGCGAAGAGCAGCATTTATTGGCGAGGGTGATGAAAATGTCCCGGGTAAAAGTTACGCCGCCGAGGGTGAGACTGATGGCAACCAACGACGAGGAAATACGAAATAGTTCGATCGACTATGAACTGGAAATAGAAGTAGCTACGCGTCGAGCCATTAACTTCGCCCCCCTCGTGATTCTTTCATCCACAGTGGCTGAAGTTTTTACTTACCCACGTGACAGTAGATATATTTCAGCCTTTTAACGAACTTCAACGAAAACGACGTTTCCCTTTCGCGAGAATATTACCTCGCGAAATATAGACTACCATCGGCCTGAAGTATACTTGACCAAGTAGCACGGGGATTTATAAGATGGCAGCGGAGCGCAGGTGGAAAATGTCCAAGGTTAAAGGCGAGTGGAGGGAAGCGAGTCGGGAAATAAAGGAACAAAGCGTGGTGTTTCTCAGCGAGAAGGAAAATGCCCGTTAAAACCACTTCCCTTTACCTTCGCTGCAGCCCGCCGCGGCTTTCTTAGCTTTCGCTAAGACGCCGAGGGTTCGTGGGGGGAGGGCCGGTGTATCGTTTAAACAGAATTAGAATTTCGAATGGGAAAGTAAAATAAATAAGGGCGTTATTATGCGGCGGCACAGTAAAGTGTTTCATCGCCGAGGCGAGATATCGCGAACTTTGCTGACCGCCTTCCAAATGAGCCGGATAAAATATTCTTGCCTCGCTCCCGGTGGCGGTCGACTCTCAAAGTTGCCCGGGGAATTGCGTTAAATGTCTCGAGCAATTTCGCCAAGTGCTTTTATCCGCTAACGAGTAAGTTGTAACGCCGGAAATTTAATAACGCCGGCATTCGTTAGTTGCGCGATTTAAATATCCCGCCTACAGGAACCCATCCTCTCGTTAGCCTTTTCTTCTGGCTTATGAAAAGGTGGGCACCGCGGGGATTGAGCACAGCGACGCGGCACCGAAACCGACCGGCGACGCGGCGTAAAAAGCCCGCATGTGTCCCGGCACCGTGGTCCGATCGTTGGCACAGTGGCGCTACCTACAGCGAGTTGCGGAGCGGAGCGGCCGACTCGTTCGGAGTCGCAGCTCATTAGAGATAGGGGTAATTCCCCGATTCCGGGCAAGTTGCGCGTAACCGTTGCAGATGCTTGCCGCGTTTCGTTATCAATGCTCTGGCAACAACCGACGGCCATTCCGCTAAATTGAAGGTCCATATGGCACGTAGCAGACCCAGTCAACGAAATTCTGCAGCGCGAAACGCGATCACGGACGTGTCTTCGTTAACCGAACCGTCCCATTTATACCGCAGCCTATTCCTGACGCGAGCTTCCTTGCATGTGTTACCCGTTCGGAGATTTTTGAAACAGTGGTTTGAATGGAAAGGTTTTGCGTTTTCTACGGGGCGATGTATTATTCCTTAGTAATTATCCGTTTATTTTTCGTGACGTAGTTTAGTATTCTACTATGCGATGTGTCTGTAATTGAAAAGTCCTTGTAGAAAACTCTGTGAGTACCAGAAGTAACATTTTTTCATGAGAGAGAGAGAAAAATTGCATATTACTACTGTACCTACATGTGTTCTTGAAACACTCTCGAATAAAAGTCTAACAAAAGAACCCAATAGCGTCTACTAAATCGTGGGGTGTATCAACTTAAGATTCCTCGATGCGCATAGCCGAATCTCGCACACCTGTACATACCGCCAATAAGAAATTCCACGGTGCAGAGCCACCGCGGGGGAAACCCCATCACTTATGAGATGACCCAGCAGCTGTGCCGCTTTTTGTCAGGCACAGAGGAACGGTTATAAATGACTGTCGAAAATTCGTGACAAACGCCAGGTCGGTGCGCCGTTCGGAAGTTAGCGAGCAAAACGATAGCCCTCTCACCCCCTCGGCCTATGTGTGTACGTACAACGCGGGTTCGCGTAAAGTTCGCGCAATTGTGGAAACGGGTGACGTAATTTACGCGGATACAGGCTCGCGGTTATATGATACTGTATAAGTGCTGGCGGGAGTACGTATACGTAGAATTCGTCCATTAATTTTCGTCCAAGCTGCTTCCTCGCCGTGTCAGAAACAGCGATGCAGTAGCGGGGTCGCGAAAAAAGTTGCTCGATTAAACTGGATCCTACGATATCTCAGCCTGGATGGATTAACAATTCTATTGTTATCGCGCTGTCGTCGGACATTGCCACATTATTTATACGTGATTTCTTATATGCGATTTGCGAGGCTAAGTTTAATTGTGGTAGGGTTTAGTGTCTTCTATTCCATTATCGAAGCACACTATTAATATATTCTTATTAATTACTAGCTTAAAGTTCCTGGTGTCGCCCGAGTTAACTACATGTCTTTTTTTCGGTGAAGGGGTGGCAGTTTTTAAAAGGATTTCTTATCCAGCACCTAGGAGCTAAGAGGAACCTACCTACCAAATTTCGTGATCCTAGGATCAGTGGTTCCTGAGAAATCGTGGTGAGTCAGTGAGTGAGTCAGTCAGTCTGGTATTTGGAATTTATATATATACCTAAACCTAATCTGACTGATTAGGAGACTAAGCATTTTAAGAGTCCGTAGCTTTATTCAGCTGGTTCAGTCAGAATCAAATTCTAGGTCTGTTCTAATCCTTAGTCTCCTATTCAGTCAGACTCGAGTTTCCTATAACCGTAATTCACAATTCAGTTCTAATGGAGTTCTAAAGCTCTGTCCCGGCCTAACAACTCTAACGAGTCAGCCACGCCACTTCTATTTCACGATTCCTGCATGGTAACAAAGATAGGAATCTTCACGATACCTACACCGCTCAATTCCATCTAGGAATGAAATGATTTTAATCAATACGACCCAGGTTTTAGTTACGCACATCGTAACCGCAGGTACCCAAGGGGCGAGGGATGATAATTCAACTGTCTGCCGGCTTAACAAGGTACTTTAGATAAATCACTTTAGATAAACACTCTCGCTATCAAATGCATCGCCCTACCTGTCCCCCTGAAAAGAATTATGCGTCTGTGTGGTATCTTAATCTCTCAGCCGCCTTGTCAACATTCAGGTATCTGTTCACTACTTAACGCCCATTAAATACCAGTACACGAAGAAAAGGTATTCGGCCGTTACATATGAAAATAGCCTGCAACGTTTACACGTAAACGCCCGTAATGTTCTCCTTTGCATCTGATGGAAGACCAACACTCCGGTGCTTCCATTCCCTTTTATGAGAATAACGCTAACGCTGTAACAGGCACTGGCACATCTTTCTCAGGCAGAATAGATTAACAAAAGGATCACACTTCACCTGGGTTTGGAACCCAACTTTGGAAGCAATAAATCACAACGATTTCTGAGGAATCATTACTAACAACCCTAGCCGCCATCAGACCACCAGCAGAATCGCAGAACGACCTCTATGAGGCGCTGCAGCAGTCTCCAGTCACCGCAGGGATATTGATAGAGTCGTACAAGTCAGCCGGTGAATTCTGCCGCGAATTCAATGAACTATGAAGTATGCAGCTGGATATGTTTCTATTTCAAGAGGCGGTCATTGGATACGTTATAATCCGCAGCACACGATCCGCCATGCTACACGCCAGAACAGTGCTGGTTTCCCCGAAAAAAGGGTCGACGCTCGCATTGAATTACACCGGCGGGACAGCCGGGCTGAAACAATCCAGATACATTATCGAGCCATCCGAGTATATCACCGGGCCCTGGCCCGTGTACATTTCTATTCGCGGGGATTCCTAAGGTCGCCACCATTATACGTTCACCGCGGACGTTTACGCTGCTACATCGACCGGAAACCTGGTGTTCAATGCGCGCGTACGGGAACACGGGACAGGGGAGAGAGGTCTATTGTACTTAACGTGCATGCAGATACCGCGCGTACTAACGGACACGATCTCTAGCGCGAGTTTACAGTCCTCAGCCACGGATAGGCATCGTAATCCGTGTCCCGGGTCAGCCATTTTAAAGACAAAGCGCCCGCGGAGCTGGGAAAAATGGCCGCTCGGGGACCCCTGGCAGCGGCCACCCGTGATCGTCTGTTCGCAAGCTCGGCGAGGATCGCGGAAATAACGTTCCTACAGGTGGACGCAGGCCGCATAAATATGACGGCCGAGGCACAGTTTGCAGGCCGAGCGGCCTTTTTTCTTTCGCGTGTGTCTTATTTGATCCTAATATCGCGTTTCCGGTATTCCAGCGCGATGATCTACATACCGCCGAGTACCGGTTCGGAGTCGGGAGAACCGGTTGATTGGGTGCTTTTTGCTGGGTTTGACTTGGATTTTTCAACTGTTTGTTGACGATGTTATCTTAGAGTCAGTAACATTAGATGCCTGGTAGATGTAGATGCATTGATTAGACGTAGGATGAGGAAGAGATGCGCAGCTGCACTTAGCGGATGCATCGTGGTATTTGTGAAGGTAGGTTTGCTTATACGCGACTGGTCGCAACGTCAAGAATTTCGAAGCGGATTTTCTCGAAGATGAAGCGCGATATAAAAAAAAGTTACTCTTTCTTTTCGACTTGTATCATGTAAGTAAGTAGAGAAAAAGGAGTAAAAGTTTTTGATATTGCGCTTCATTTTCGAGAAAATCGGCTTTGAAATTCTTGACGTTGCGTCCAGTAGAGTATTGGTCGCTCCTGCCGGGCCTAGTCATTATTCTCTATAGCAATGTCTTTCAAGTATTTTCGACGGAATGAAAGATAGTAATCTGGTCCCAACTACCTGAAACGAAGATGTGAAGTGAAAATTTGTAATTGTCGTGTATCTTTTGTACGGAATTGCGATATCCAAGGTGCAATATATTTCAAATGTTTTCTGCTTTGATATCGCTTTGAGGAGAAAGTTCCCCTAAGTTTAACAAATGTAAGAGGCGAGGGTTTGACGAATGGTACAACCCTTAACTGGTTGAAGCACAGTGACAATCGAAACGAATTATTTAAATATAGGTAAATTCTTGTGCTGTATCACAAGCCCTGAAAACGTGGGCCCCCTTAAACACTATAATTACTAAAAAAATATACGCTTATTTCTCAAAAATTTAATTGAACTTTTTTGAAAATTTTACTTATTTTTTATAAAAATTAAATGGGAACTTAACAGGAACTTGTAAGAACTGAGATTGTTGGAGTGTTGGTAAAACCGCACCAAGTCCACTTTTCTTCAATAATGAGACTTTGGCCTTCAGCAAATGCCAAGTGTATTATCTTTTAGTGAAGACCAAACCCTAATTTTTGGAAAAATAGATATGATCAGTTTTACCACCACACCTACGAAACAGGTGATCCCATCGGAAACTTTAAAATGAATTTATTTCCATCAGAATCCGCAAACACTTTTTTTCTGGCATCGATGCCTGATACTGTCATAGCTAGGGCGCACCAAGAGCCGACCATGTTTAAACAAAGTCAACAAACATGAATCGTCGCCCGATTTTAACGACGGACTGCCCGTCGCCAGGGCTGCGAATACTCGCGGAAATTCGAGGAATCGAGGACGATTTTTGCCCGGCGCTGTTTAATGCGAGCACCCCCGTAAATCTTCCTTTCGCCAGCGTACGAAACCCGTTTTGCATGTGCATGTCCGGTAACGATGTTGTCCATGCAAACACAATCACTGATGCAAGAAGAACGCATCGAATAGATTACACGTAACTCGCCGCGACGTAAATCATCGTGCTACTGAACTAAGGCACGGTGGATCCTGAAAACGACAATGAGTCCCGTCCACCGGTGTAAATCAGGGGCCCTTTGATTTAGGGATGTTTGCTACGTGGACAGCTTAAAGCGGCGGAGTCCGAAAGAAGGTAACATTTCACGATATAATCTCGATAGGAAAGCAAACTAATATCTCTGGTGGGCGGGCAAACGAGTCTAAGTAATATCTCACTTCAAACTAAAACAGCTTCTTTTTGTCCGTTTTTTTTTGTGAATCGAAGTTAAAAATAAAAGATTCTTTTAACATGTATATTATCAACTTTCACGTCCAAAATTTAGCACTTTGTATTTATAAAGTATATATTTATATTTATAAAGTGTATATTTATATTTATAAAGTGTATATTTATATTTGTAACGTGGGTATTTATATTTATAAGGTGCTAAATTTTGGACGTGAAAGTTGATAATATATATGTTAAAAGAATCTTTTATTTTTAACTTCGATTAGAATACTTATTCTAAGTAATAAAAACTAATTTCAACCGTGCTTGTGCAAAAACCATTTTATTAAGTGGCAAATATGCAATATTAAAAAACAGTAAACTTCTAATTTAATAAGTAATTCATTCTTAGCTGATTTGACGGTGTGTCCACAATTTAAAAAGAAACTTTCTGGAGTTTCTGTCATTTGTGTAAGGATTGCAAGATTCAGGTTCCCACTAAAACCCACGCAAATCTCAGAATAATTTTATTCCTCGCTCCTTCCCTTCCTTCCATTAACAGTCGCAGAAATTCCATTATTTTAACTTCTGGGTCACTAAAGTTACAATCAAAATTCTCAAATTTCGAGATGTCACTCTGTAGCTAAGTAAATAGTTAAACCACGAAGAAGTTCAAATATTAACTTGTTTTAGAATAATCTCATAGCCACTTTAAGAGCAAAGTCAATCTCAAAACCAGACACCGTTTACCATAAACCTTTTCATGCCTCAACAGCTTTTTGTCTCAAACCTCCAATTAATCATCTATTGGAACTGGTACAACGGTGCCATTAGTGTTCACGTTCTTCTGGCTCAAGCATCCACGCGATCAAGGGTTAATAGATCGACATCGTAAACATTTACAGGATTTAGGAGCAGATCGCCGCGGTTTTTCATGCAAACGATAGCTCGCGTACATTCAGTTGCCGCGCGAGCCATGATTTCTTCGGTTGACGCATTCGTCAACGTCGAGCGGCCGAGTCGCAGAAATTTAACCCGCTGGAGAAATGGACGGCTTTGCGGTGTGCCATTCGCGGATGGATTATATCCACTGTGCAAAATGTCGTCTGTGGAAAGCCTCGATTTGTTCACGTGCTACATGGCCGTGGGTGGAGGTAATCGTTCCTTGTGAGAACTCGGTTAGAAGAATAGACTTTCGCTCTCGATTCGTTATTCCCTGCTTCCGAATATTTATTGGGAATGCAGGTTTCTTAATGAAATATACACAGCAGGTGATAATCTGTTGGCAATCACTTCTCATTTAGAGACACAATTAATGCTAGCGTTTATAGGCTAGGTGCTTAATATTTTTTAGTTGAAAAATGCTCAGTGCAGACACTGGAAACTGAGAACAGGTTGATGGAAGAAGTTAGAATTCGTTGCAGAGGAGTATTCAATTTTTACTCCTACTACCTTCAAATGGGGATCGAGTGATTGTAAGATGTAGAAGTTAAAGAGAAGTACTTTTAGATAATTATTTCTAGTTAATAGAAGCAGGTGGTATCTAGGACTACACAGGCATAACATGGAGTAGAAAATTCTTAGGTAGGAATTCCAACAGATACCAGGATTCTTCGTTCAACAATTTAGCCTCCGTTTTATTACTTTTGCATCGCAAACTACATGAACCTCTTCTCCTCTCATCGAAAGTGGCGCTGAAAAAGCTTGGCTTTTTCTCCGAAAGTTGTTAGAGCAATCAACCTCCAATAGTCAGTTTTAATTCCATTAGTACGTTAATATCTCAAGTATGCTAGCTTCAGTCGAATGGCGTGCAATCAAATTGGAATGTATACTGCACCCCCTGTTTTCCAACCACTAGTTAATGAAACTTTCTTCCGCACTATCTTTTCCCCGGCAAACGAGCTCCAGCGTTTCCCTCGTTAAATTGTTGCTTTTAAGGTTTATCCAATTTGCACTGGAATCTCGAGCACGCTAGATATATTATTAATTAATTAGCTGCGCAACAACGCTGCGAATATAATGAGCTGCATGATCAAAACGTGCTCATAAATTTCACGAGCTTATCAAGGAATTTCCATTCACCAAAAACTAAATTACGCCTTACATCAATTTATAAGATACGCCTCGATTTCCAACACAAGTGACACAAGAGAACCTTACCAACACCACTGCCCCAGAAAAATACTAACATCCTAACAATCAAGATTATCAGTGTAAAGTATTTGAAAAAAAAACCTGCAAATTTACCACCCGCTCTTAAACAGTTACAACAGCGTTACAGCTTACGGGAGTACACGGTTTCGTGCGTACGATGCGCTCGGTAAATCACCTCCCTCGGCAAAGATTCGTGTGCGTCCGCTGAATAAATTGTTACGGGTTTATGCATGAATATTTAATCGCCGTAATCATTTATTCCGCCGGGCCGGGATCCTCCGGCGCCGCAGAAAAAAAAGCTCCCGCTAAACTCGATGAATTAACTAAACTCGCCAACTAAACCGTTGATACCCGCGTGAAAGTTTCAACATCGTTTCCAGAGGGTGCGCCATAACACGCCCGTTGATGAAACATTCAATTCCCCGCCGCGATCGCGTTAGCTTTATTATTTCCCTGGACCCGCGCAATCAACAATTCCCGGCGATTCCGAATCGAGCTTCAAAAATTCCGGCCGTTAAATTCCGTTGCCCCGGGGGAGTGTTGCTTCGGCGAAGTACCGGCGCGCCACGTAACGCTCGCAATCAGTGCGATGGGGAACACGGGGTAAGTCAACAAGCGACAATAAACACTTTGCAATTTACAACAAACCGGCGGGGCATCGGGTGGGAAAGGATTCGGAGGATCGCGGGTCCACCGCGGGGGTAAACGTTTCGGAAGATCCAATGGCGCCGGGGTGTTTTAGCTGGCTAATTTGAACGCGAAAGGGGGCAAAAAAAGGGGTCGCGACAAAAAGCGGGAAGAAGGTTAAAGCTCTCATATGTGCGCGGGCACATTAGTCGTGGCAGAAACCGTCCGGGTGGCGGTGTAGTGGTCGCTCCTTGCGTCGGGTTTAATTTTATTCGGTCGGGGGGATGCGGCAGGGTGGCGCGACGGGGGCGAAAAAAGGAGAGGGAGCAGAGGGGGGCGGAGGGTGCTCGGCCTCGTTCACGGTGGTTTCGTTCCTTACCGTTGCCTCTCCCTCTAAAGGACGAATTAGATTACCTCCGACTCGATTAAACCGGCGTCATTCGAGGCTGGTCCAGGATAATCTCGGACGTTCCCTCGCCGAGGTACGTGTTGTCGACGCGTTCCAGAGGAAGCCGTGATTTCGTGCGGGTATTACGGGAACTTTTACGAAAGCCGGTAACACTGGGCGAATCCATTACACGGAATAATTACGCCGCGGGTAATTATCAGCGAGTAATCTCCGCGGGGGAAAATAAAAATGCGCGCGTAATGAACGATAATTTCGCGGCAATTCCGAGCCGTATGATAAATTCGTATTGTCGGCGGCGCGCGCAGCGGGAGATTTCGGGATAGACGTTGAATGACCCGTCGATATCCGACGGTTTGAATATCTGTCGAATTCTTACAATTGGATTTCCGTGATTCGCACTTAATGCGCTCGACGAGGAGGGAGCGCGGTGGAACCCTGCGAAATGTGGGTAGGGACGGTTCTCCGTGGCGGTTTCGCCAAGTTTTGAGCATGTATTGAGATGGAGGTTTCTGAGGAGTGTTTTATGGCATAAGCTTGAGCATTTTGTATAATTTAATCTGCTTGGGGACAGTCTGTGGTTGCTTTGTGTTGTATTTATTTATATGGGATCCTGGGGTGCGATAGTAAAATGTTTTTAAGTTTCTCGTGTGGTAGTTAGGGCTGGGACTATTTGTCGAATTTTTCGGTATTCGATTATTCGAATACTTCGGTTGCTCAATTCTATGGCGAATATAATTCGAATATCCAAGTATTCGAAGACTGATTCACTTCACACCGTACTATTCGAATGTATCAGTATTCGAATACATTAGTACTCGAATAGTATTCGAATAGTATTCGAATACATTAGTACTCGAATAGTATTCGAATACATTAGTACTCGAATAGTATTTTAATACATTAGTACTTGAATAGTATTCGAATGCACCAGTATTTGAATAGTATTCGAATAATAACATTCGAATACTCACATGTTCGAAGTTTTTTCGTAGCATTCGAATACTTGTAATATATTTCATTAGAAAATAGAATACCTAAAGTGTGTTGTTACGATTGTGATGTTATACCTTCCCACGGGACATTAATTCTTAATACTTCCTGCAATAAATTAATTTATCTTATTTTTGTCACTAGTATAGAAACAGCTCGAATTTACCCTTGGGGGTGTTTTCCAAGCTTAACTGTTGATTCGAAATTATTTATAGGAAAATCCTGACAAAAAGAGGATTAAGATCACTCTCACCAAAAATAGTAGCATCAACTAATCCTCTCGCGACCATTTTTAATTTTGCAAAATTCCTAGAAGCTCACACAACGCGACATAAACGTACAACATCCGTGCCAAAGTGATTTCAAAACCCTTTCATCACCCTTATTATCTACTTATTTCATCCCCCTTCACTTAAGGCTGACACTGAAGTAACTACGTTGCCCATGCATGCAACGCATTAACCCTACATACCACCCCTCACCAAACGTCACCTAACATGCTTCCTGACTCGCCAAAATTATTATCCCACACACAGCCGTAAATATAGAATCATCTCTCCATAGACAACTAAGTTTGCAAGAAGCAACCCCTTGCTAACAAAATCAGCGCCCCCTCGAAATGTCGCACTAGTCAATCACATTAAACTACAAAGCACGAGGCAGGCTAAGAAATACCTTGGAATACCTAATCCCATAAAACGTTGCCGCAGCAGAAGCGCCCGAAAGTCACCGCGGTGCGCAATCACGGTGTGCGAGTCGTACGCGCCACGGTCCCCCGTTCCTTAAGTCGTCGTCGTCGTTCTCCATAACACCTCGGCGTCTCAGCTTCAAACGGGGCCATATTATATCGCGCCGAATTGCGGCGCCAGCGATACGGTGGAACCGGTGTACGGAGAAATCCCATGAAATACGGTGCACGCCGGTGTACGCGGGGGTGTGCGATGCGACGCGGCGCGGCGCGGCAGTAAACGTTAATTGAATGCGCTAATTCACTCTCTAATCTTGTGTAACCCTATTTACGCGTAATTGCAAAATACACGGCCGCGATATTGCCCCGCGGGCGTGGCGCACTTCTGCCAGCGCTCCGCGAAGGTCGCCGCGCGCGGAGCCGGGATTTTCAGGCACCTACGGGAATATTAATTTGGAAGAGAGTCCGCTGGCACCGCGGCAAATACCTATAGTCGAATATCAGGCACGTAACGCGACGTACGGCGGGTCCCCGTACCCTCGTTCCACGCGCAGAACCTCGGCGTAATTATGCCCGCCCTACGGAGAACCTGCATTCCGAAAACGGGCGATAGCGTTCGCCCAAAAACGTTCCACGGGCGGCGCATTTCTGCGAATGAGTAATACGTGGGAGCTATTAGCCGCGGGGCCATTTCCTTGAATGATCCCCTGTAGTTCTGAGATTGGGTTATTATTTAGGGTAGTTTGCTTAATTATTGATTGTTTTGGCAGTGGGTATACAGTATTGCGTGAAAGTTTTGAGGAGCAGGCGAAGCATTATTAGTATTGCGAGTTTATTGCTCATAGAAAATAAATGAAATAATAGATATAGATGAGTAATAGTAAAAGTAAATCTAGTGTAAAGGCCAGGAGGCTGCAGTAGAAATTAAAGCTGTAAATATTCCAATATTCAAAGGATTCGAATACGAGATTCGAATATTCAAAGGATTCGAATATGAGATTCGAATATTCAAAGGATTCGAATATGTGATTCGAATATTCAAAGGATTCGAATATGTGACTCGAATATGAGATTCGAATATGTGACTCGAATATGAGATTCGAATATTCAAAGGACTCGAATATGAGATTCGAATATTCAAAGGATTCGAATACGTGATTCGAATATGAGATTCGAATATTCAAAGGATTCGAATATTCAAAGGACTCGAATATGAGATTCGAATATTCAAAGGATTCGAATATGCAGAAATTCGAATATTCAAAAGATTCGAATACTTTCGAATACGAACAATTTCTTCGAATAATTGGGAATAATCGAATCTTAAGTTCTAAATTCCTGGTACTCGAATATTCGAATCCCAAATTCGAATTTTCTGGTACTCGAATATTCGAATCTGAAATTCGAATTTCCTAGTAATCAAATATTCGAATTCTCTGGTATTCGAATACTCAAATCTCAAATTCGAATTTTCTCCATGATTGTTATGAATTCATCTAATTCAAACTCACTTAAATAAAAGGTCCAAAAGGATTTCAAATATCCACAAGACAACTCAGTTGAAATCACTGTAGGATTAAAATTCGGCACGATAAAACACTATGTTGCATTATTTAATCGTCGCGAGTTTCTTGCAGGAAATAAAGCACTATGTTGCGATATTTAATCGTCGCGAGTTTCTTGCAGGAAAATAAAGCACATTTAATTAGATATCGAGGTCGGTGCGCGCAATTTGTGGAAGTTGTAGAAGGTATTTCGGAGTATTTTGTACGACACAAATAGTCTAATTAAATGGGACACCTAAGATTGTCCTTCTACTGCTGGAGTTTCATGAAATTGTTTTCGACAGGGATTCTATGGCACTCGAGCTAGGAGAAGGTACGGTGGAGATAGTACAGACATTTTCTTCCACGTTACACGACGTAACGTAAAAGAGGATTTCAGAACAAGTCTGCGATTCCAGTATTTCAGTGGAACAATCTCTTTTTTCCTCAAGAGAACGTCCAAAATGTCCCCCTTGATTCGAATGAGTTTTTAAAGTCATTGCGTCTCCGAGCATCATGGTGCTCGACATTAAAGTCACAAATATTCTAATTCCACCAACGTATCTATCATCTACAGTGTGTTCAATATAATTTAGAAGTGAAATATGTTAAATAAGCGAGATTAAAAATGACAGAAATTATATGCATTTTTAATACATCAGTATTCGAAGATAGCAGTATTGGAATACATACATCAGTATTCGAATATATCAGTATTCAAATAGTATTCGAGTAATAACATTCAGATACTCAAATATTCGAAGTTTATTCGTAGCATTCGAATACTTGTAAAATATTCGAATATTAAATTATTCGACTAGTCCCAGCCCTAATCTCCACACAAAAAAGTATCAATTCGAATTCCCAATCGCCAATTAATCCTCCCATCTTAATAAAAATATTTCACTTCTCAAAAAGTCCAGAATTTCCACAATGTCCTTAAAGCTCAAATTAGCCAGCGATTTTAATAAAACGAATCCCACCCACCGACGTACGGTACAATGTGCGACAGAGGACCGTCCCCGGGCAGGGCATAAATTCCACCCAGCAGGAGACAAAACGAAAATTCATCGGCGACAAGCGAAGCACGGGGCTATTCGTGTGCCGGCTAGCGAAAGCAAACGTTGTTCCTCCGAAACTGTCCCCATTGTCCGCCCGTAGCGTGCCTCCACTTACGTCCATACCAGCGATTTTAACATTTAAACCCTCCGGCCGCTAATTGGAAATGGGTCCACCCCTAATTTCCCGTGTTTAATGGACCCGTCGTCCGTTCGAAGAACCGCGAGAAAAGAACACAGCTGCTGCCAATGTAAGTCCGGCTATTAACATTTCCATTCGTGCCGTTCGTGTGTGTCGGACAGTGCAAAGAGGACTACCGAGGACGGGTGGAGCTCGACTAGGCGAACAAGAAAGGCTGATTAATACCCGAGGTATTGTTTTATGGAAATTCCCGGCAGCCGAGGGCACTTTTTATTCCTCACCCCTTCAGCCGTGTAACCCATTAGGGTGGGTGGCTAGGGGGTCGGGCGAAGCCGCCAGCATTGTCATGCTAAGACACTGATTTTCCTCTGGTCCTGATTACCTGCCTTAAATCCTGACCCAGGTACGGGGGCAGAGCAGAGGGTGGACCGGTGCTTTTTCTCCGGCGGACCCGTTGGAACGAGTCAACTTCTTACAGCGAGATCTTTTGACTTAATTACGGCCGAACAAAGGGGAAGGAAATCGGCGGCCGGGTCTGCGGAGGAATAAAAAGGACCCCTACGAATCGAATCGCCATCTTCGCCGCGTAACGAAGTTACGCGGCGGCGGTCGTTTGCATCCGCGTACGCTGATGGCGCCTGGTGAGTTACGTAATTCCCCAACATGGGCTTGGGGAGGCGTACAAAGAACGGCCACCGACCGAAATGGAATAGAATAGGCGAAGAGGACGGAATAGAATAGAGCACCGAATACAATGAATATATAAAGTAGATCCGCAAACGACGTGTTATCCCGTACTAAAAGTAGCTCGACGAAGGTGAATCGTTACCCACGTGTAGGTACGGCAGCCCGCTGCCTTCAGCTCCGAGGATTCCCCGCGTCGCGCTGGCCATTACCGCGACGTATTCCGTTAAAATATCGGCTGTCTTTGTGTCTTTAAAGCTACCTGGCCTTTTTCCTAGGGCTTCCCACCGCGTGGGAGCTACAGTAGGCGCGAGCCGTGGCACCGCCAGGGCAACGAACGACGGCGACATTGAAATATACGTACATGTCTGAGATCGTGAATTACTAAAAAAAACCTGTCCAGCTTGTGAAACAGTCGAGTGCTAGGCACATTCTGATTCACCATCTAAAACACTGAGAATTGATGCCGGCAGTAAAGAGTCGGGACCGAATCTTCACATCTACGGGATAATTAGGCTCCAACAGAGCTGAGCCTATCTCGGTATCAATTCACCCTGGAAACAAGTTTCCAATTCTAGATCTACTGTATCGCGTTACGAACATGGAGAGTTTACGATGGAACCTAGCGGTTGTGAAACGACCCGGCTTTCCGTGGAATCTGGTAGAATCGTGCGTCCTCCGCGCACACGTCCCCGGAGTCCTCAGAGGGTGTCGCCGCCCGGGACGTCCGCGGACGTTCCAACGACCAGCGGGGGACTTCCCCCGTGATCCGAGGAACGAAAGTAACAGCGCCGCGGAAAGTAAGCGTGCACCAACCGTCGATCTGTCTCCGCGGTAGGCGCGATAAAACTTTCGCGAATGATACATCGGCGTTTCAGCGGCGACGAGAATTATTTGCGCTCCGAGCGTGTGAACGGCCCTCCGCCGAGCACATGCACGTAGAAACGCCACTCGTTGTTGGCTGGCCGACGTGAAAATATCATTTCCGCTCTCAGAAGCTCACCGGGATCTGTCTCTATTACTCGGCGCAGGCTACACGGAGCTGGTACCCCGGTCCTCCTCTACGCCGGCGCGCGAGTAGCTCGTACGCGGCGCCATTGAAATTACCCCGTCGATGTTGACACATCGACCTTTTATCGTATCTCGGGTACTTTAATAACAGCGAACGCGGCCGCGTCGTTCAAATATCATCCGGTTTAATGAGCGTCGCGTTCACCTCCGCGAGGCGATTCTTCCCTGGATTAGCGGATGAAAGCAAGTGATCTAATCGGTTGTCTGACAATTAGGATTCAAGATGTGAAGATTTATGGCTGCGTAGAGTGGTTTCCGGGCGAATCTTATCCACTTCCAGCTTCCTTATTAGTGGTCCCCGATGAGGAATCCGTTCCGTGGATGCCCACGAATTTCGTCAGCACCACGGCCACATTCGGGACAGGCCAACGAACTTGTCCCACGCTCCTCGGATGGCGTCATAATTTTTTCTCAGTCACGTGTCGGCCCCGTTAGAGACCTGCACCCGTCCCGCGGGATATTATCGATTTAACGACGGCGAATCTGCACCGGCTTCCTCATTACAGGCGATATCGAAAATCTCGGGCTATGAACTATGATTGTGCACGCAGATTTTTCTGGCGCCTGCTATTGCCTACCGCTTAACGACAGCGCGAATTGAATGTACTTACTTAGGGCGAATTCTCTCGCGGCGCACGGTTATTACTTACAGTTGCATCCAATATCAATGATCCGAGTACGTTAACACCGCCCGAGTAACAACCTTACCGTGGTAAGTACATTGCTAAGTTTTAGCGGATGCGCATAGAGCACTTCCAGGCAGTGGAATGCACTGTGCAACTCTGCAGGGCTGGTGATTTCTCGTTGCTAAATGAGTACCGTAAACTGGGGGAACATTGGCATGGTTTTAGAACATTTTGTATTTAATATAAAAATTAATAGTTTCGCATTTGCTTTGACTCTTCGTGGTCACACGGGAGTCTATCGCACTCCAGGCAATTTTCTTCCAGAAGTATATGGTTTTGCCAATATTTCTGTACATTTTTAGACCTTGATATTAGAATTTAGAAGCTTGGTCGAATTTTAACAAAAAATTGTTTTTTCCACAACTATTGTTTCAACTTCCATTATATCAAAATTTTCATTTCCGGAACGAGATTATTAGAGCATGAATATTACGCATATAAACTTATCACTGAAAAGTTAAATGATTCCGAAATACGAAAATGGTAACTCAAAAATGACGATGGGGTCCAGTGAACCCCATGTGACATTTACTATTTTTTTTTGCTATTCCGACCAATTGCATTTTTTCAAAACGACGAAACACTTAGCAAACAAACCCATGCAGCTTCTAAAAAACTCATGTCTTTTGGACCAATTCTAAAAAAATAATGCGTTTTCAAAACTTGTAATCTTTCTTTCGTCCGCTGTGGGTATAAATAACAGTAACAGCTAAAATTAAAAATTTTACCAATCTGGACTTACATTGACACTTAAATTTGTGTGCACTCTCCTTTATATTTTCTTCTTTTGTTTTTAAACAATATTTTTAAATTTGCTTTAGGTATCCTATTATAACTGCCAATGTTCCCCCATTTTACGGTAAATAACCAGTGGAATAAGCTCTCGTCAGCTTATGTGCCTACCGACGTTATTGCGCTGAGAGCTCCGGATGACTCAACGACACTTCACAATTTACTTGCATGTCAACGAGACCACTCGCAGTAGTAACTTAACAAAGTCGGCTTCTATTAATAGAAAATCGTTTTAGAAGACCGTGGAGAGTACCCCGCTAACTGCGCGCGTGCTGGACGTCGCTCGAGGATGGTTGCCCCGATGAGGAAGGCTCGGGTGGTAGAACTTTGCCTGGCATATCTGCACTTGTATCTCATCGCGAAATATTACACCATTCTACCCGACGGCCCGTATAACAATTTACCGTGCTCTGCGAAATTCTTGCCCAGATTTTTTGCAACCGTATATCCGCGCATTACGCGGCGGCCCTCGTAGGCACATTACACGCGCCCCTCCGCGCTCAGTTTTAACGATTATCGGCCGCCTAACTAGTTCTTCCAATATCCTGTATTATTAGGAATTTACATATTTACGCGCACGTAAAGCGGTCGCTCCCAGCATGTGATTTCATTCGGAGTCCTTTAATATAAACTTCGACGGCGGTTTCACGCGATACGTCCGCGGGTTCCTCGAGTAGAAAGTAACGGGCGGAGAGGACGGCCGGCTTGTTTACGATTATCGTAAATGCGATCTAGTGACTTCCTGTCCTTGATCTTCATGCGTCACGAATCAATTCCTCTGCTGTAACATTTATGAGCATCATCCGCGTCCCCGATGGCCGGGGAAGAGTTGTTGATCTTAATGAACATTGGGTTAAGTTGAACTCCCGGCGTTGCGTGCGCGGCGTCGTAACGGGGGAAATAAGACTGGGGCATCGACGATTTTCTCTCATCCGAGGCTGCACTGTTACAGCATTGGCACGCAAAGTGAAACTATGCGATCAGGTAGAAACGTCAGTCTTCTCAAAGTGTGCACTAGGGTTTTTAAATATAACTGCAAATAGGCAACAGTATCCGTCTGCATCTACAAAGTCTACTAACGAGGATACTCCTGGCAACCCGAAAATTCTGATTTTAATGAAACTTCGAGGCAATGCAGAGCATGTTGGGGTACACAAGGAGCAATTTTTTCTGTGGAAAATTCACTTTGAAGCCTGGGCGTCCACGGGGCTTGGGAAAAAATCGCTTGTTTTTAAAAGCTAATCTTTCTTGAGTTTATACCAACAAAGTGAATATTTTTAAATTTTAATTAAATTGGGGCTAGAAAATAAGCTACACAAGCAACCAACCCTTGCCTGTCAACTGGACTATTTCTCAAAGTTCTCTTTCAGCTCCTTACTTTTTCGTTTTTTAAATATAACTCTACTTTTCTTTGGCACTGCGATAGAGCATAAAAATTGAACAATCCTTATATTTAAAGTTTTGTTCTATCTCGCACCGACTAATTTCACCCCTTCAGAGTGAATTTCCGCACACAAAAAATCCCTGCCTGCCCACCTCAACATCCCTTAATTTTCCAATATACCGAATTTTCGGGTTGGAAATGTTTCCCTGTAAGAGCGAATGTGTCTTTCTAAAAATCCGCCCTTGCTTTCATTGTTCTTCTTCTCAACCAGACTTCACGAACAAAACGCCACCTCTGCGCTGAACCTTAGTATCAATCTTTCTAAATATATCACTGCTCCGATGCCACCGTCGACATCCTTCCATAAGCAGGGCCACGCAGGCAAAGCCAAGGAGCCAGCGCGTTTGCGGCATTGACGATCTAATAGCAGCCCTCCTTTGTCAAACGACAATCTCCCGCAGCGTGGATTAACTGCTCGCAAATATATTGCGCATAACGCCGTTGCCTTATGTGTCCGCGTAATTAGCCGATCTTACAGCGGGACTGGCGCTAATGAAGGGTACCTACACGCATCTGCCGAGGCTACCGTGTACCCAACGATGACTAATCTCCCGCTTGTGGCTCGTTGACCAATCGCTATAGTCCGGGCAACGACACAGAGCTTCTTCTTCCTCGTCGCCGAGGAAGAACCCGGCGCTCTCGCCCTCTGCGAAACGTTTTTAAACCTCGACCGACGATAGAGGTAATCGCGTCCGCATACCAGACGAATCGACGGACCGGCGACCATGATCGACGATTGATCGGCCAGCTTTAATCACCGTGCCGTAGACGCGGGAGATGTGCCGGTCATAAATATTCGGGCACCTACTGTGTTTGCAGAAAATGTGATATTTGGTGGAGATTGAGTACTTCTCGCTGTTTTTAATTCTAAATACCAAATGAAGTGAAATCGTAATGATTCCACACTGGTAGGTGTATACTACTGTAGCGGTGTGCGGGTAACCGAAATTACGGGACCCGATTTGCGATTCGGGAGCCGATTTTATTGCTTAAAAATTCTTTAAAAATTCAAAAAGATGTTAAAAATTATTATTATTATATTATATTATATTATATTTATCATTTACCACCCAACTCTAATTTAACTAACATATAGTTAATTAGAAACCACCATAAGTCGATGAATTCGATGAAGAAAATAATATTTCACCTGAAGCTAAACAGTTTCTTTTTCGTCCTTTTCTGTGAATCGAAGTTAAAAATAAAAGTTTCTTTTGCTCAATTTGTAATTATTTTTGGTACTTTTTTTCGAGTATGAAGTATACTTTGAAGTTATCAACTGTCAAGTCCAAAATTCAACAGCTGATCTTACAAAGCGTTTCAAATATTCTGCAAGTTTCTTCCTGCAGAACTAAGAATTCTGACATATACCTGCTCTGTGTGGCAACTTTATCAAAGGGCTGTAAGAAATTTCACTCCATTTGGTATTTTAAATTAAATGCAGTGAAGTGTATACAATGTGCAGCAAATATCAGATTTGGAGCGAACACAGCAGGCTTCCCAATGTGCACTTATGAAGGATCAACGACAGGCCTGGCCCGCTCCAGCTATCCGTCGCGTCGCTCTGTAGCGTTGCCTGCGAGCACGGGATTCCTATCCTATCCACGCTGATGAAATTTGAATTATGATAAGAGATTACGGGGAAAGCCAGCGTAGCCGAGATAGCGAACGCGATAAAAATGTCTCCGCCGCGATGCTAATGTGCGGGGTGGACGTGCCACGAATACCGTCGCGTTACCTCGAGTGCCTGGTAATCCCTTCCTCAGCTGATTCCCGCCTGGACCCTTTTGTGCTCCACCTTCGTTCGTTTAATCCGAGTCTAACCGCAAATTGGATTATCGCGAACTTTTCGATTGGTCGTCGGCTCGTATGGTTTCCATGCGCCAAACTCTGGATTGTGATTGTGCACCGTGGATGTTCGGGATACTGGGTCCAAGTAATTTGGTGGTAGGCCTGTGGATATTTTCTTCTGGAATTATTCTATACCCTCCTGGTGAA
Organism: Andrena haemorrhoa; assembly: GCA_910592295.1. NCBI lineage: Eukaryota > Metazoa > Arthropoda > Insecta > Hymenoptera > Andrenidae > Andrena > Andrena haemorrhoa. The sequence continues at coordinate 3,138,975 of OU342946.1, forward strand.
TTAATAAATTAATGTTGATCTTCTCGAATAAGAGGGCACCTAGGAGTAACGAAATTTATGAGTAGGGAGTAAAAAAGGTATGTTTCATGGCAGTGGAAGATGGCAATGTAGAGTAGAATTCTTCTTCATAGAATGGTGATAGGTACTTGTGTTAAATTTCTGTATTGTGTGTTGGAGAGTTAGTTGAGTTTTATGTACTTGGTTATGTACACGTGAAATGGAGATTCAAAAATTAAATTTCTCAGGAAAGAAGTCTTTGGGTCAGAAAAATTTCTTCCGCTGTTTTCATCTGCTACTTTAGTAGGAAGCTTTTAAGCGGTTCTATTGTAGAACTATAGAGAGTCCTCAATTTGTTGCAACAATTTCCTCAATGTACCTGTGTAGAAGTGTCTTCTTCCCCCGTCGAGTTACCCCAGAAGAACGGTGAAAGATCGTCACGATGAATTAACGATAAATTTGCGAAACCACAGCGCGTAAATTCTTATCACCTTCAAGCCTTCAATTATCGTAAGCGATAATGGGGGACTTTCGTAGCACGCCCGTGGGAATTTCGGTGCGAACGAAGATATACGATTTCGAGGCGGTCTACCCAGCTTGGTCTACTGATCTCACTCTTAAGGCGTCCTTCCAGAAGCAGGAAGTAACAGAGTTTGCCATAAAATAACAGTAAATCCTCCATTCACACACCGTGAATTAAAGTTGCATTACGATAAGTAATTGTGTTTCCTTGTAAACTCGATATCCTCTCGAGCTGCTTCATGAATATTCCGACGTGCTTGTTCACGAGCCTTTATATCGCTGTACTTTCAAACTAGCATTCACCATTGTCGAAACCAGGATCACGATAAACGATTGTTTGTAAGGGAAGAGAGCTTTCTTAGCGAGTTGTGTGTCTACAGTGGATACAAATGTAATTACAGCTTGCCACGCATTCGCTGGATAGAATTTTATTACGCTTTATTCGAAAGCGCCACGATCATTAGGAAGGCGTAAATGTAAAATAGGCCATTCGTTTCATCGAAGGAATTCAGGAGCAAATTACTTTGGCAGAAATAGAAATAAAATATTCGCTTGATGGTAAGAAATGAAAACATCAACGTTCTGCAAAGTCTTAAGGGATTCACTTGAGCAGCCATGATTACATTCATTTCATTGTAGCATCGTTGGAACAGGTATAATCATACAAAATTACATGGCGACGTTTTTATAGTAAATGAAGTCTTCCTTGGGAAGAAAAAGCTAGGAAGGAAAACTAACAAGGGAACATTCCTGCCGAAAAATGTGATTTTAATCAAACTTCGTGTGAATGTAGAGCATTTTGGAAAATTGGAATATGCAAGGAGCAATTTTTTTCTGTGGAAATTCACTTTGAAGGGGTTAGTAATAATACTAATATTACTATTAGTAATACTAGAACCCCTTCAAAGTGAATTACTATTAGTAATATTACTAATATTAATGTTACTAATATTAATATTAATATTACTAATATTACTAATATTACTAATATTAATATTACTAATTAATATTACTAATTAATATTACTTATATTAGTAATATTACTAATATTAGTAATATATACTTATAATATTACTAATATTAGTTCTAATTTTAAGCAAAATATTTGTCTATATTAGTAATATTACTGGTAATATTACTTAAAATTAGAACTAATTCTTATCTAGAGACTTGGAAGTTTTCAGATTCAAAATTGAACACCGTGGATATTTCGAGAATATTCTTAAAACCAACTTAAAAAAAATTAGCAATATATCTTTAGAGGTTTGGGATTTTGTAGAAGTCACAGAATTTTTTGGAATCACAAGGTTAGCATATATTGTCACTTGAAATCTCCATTACGCAAGAAGTGTCCAAGATAGTCTACGTAAATAGTGAGTGAAATAGCACGGGAGTTCATATTTCCAGAACGCCGATTTATTTCATAAATTGCAGGCTTGTATAGAATTGATTAAGCGGGCAGCTAGCGATGTCTAGGTAATCACAGCGGCTGTTCCGTGAATCTAACATGAGCGCGAGCATAATAAGCAAGTTGCAGAATTAAACTTAACAAGTTTCCAGTAGGTCGAACGCATGAATGTTCTACAGTCAAATGGATTCTATAGCGTGTACCACAATACATTAACAATGCCAATAAAGGAGCTCTTCATGGTATGAATGCATTATTCAGTCATTACCAGTGCGCCAATTTGACGTACAGCTACGCAGCCCGCGTCATGTCTCGTTCGTTCGGCCGCGATATCATCTGCCTCGAATTATTACTCGCGCACACGCGTCCCGGGGTCATTTTTGCGGGCTGTCATTTGATTGATTCGCATTATTAAAACGAACCACAATTATGACCAGCCGTGCTATAAACTAGCAGGTGCAGGGAATGTCATTAATCACAACACCATTTTCGTTCATTTACTCCGACTTGGGAAAGCAATGATTTTCGCTCAGTTGTGCGTGCAGCGTAATTAATTTTGCGTATCGATAAAATTGTGGAAATTTCATCATTTTTCAAATTTTATTTTACTTTCCACACCATGATTCTCGTTGGACTCCTATGTGGAATAAGCTTCGAAAAGGGGCGTCCGACGTGGAAGGGAATCGAAGGGGAAAACGTTGATTCGGATCGAGATTAATGCACGTGGAATTTTAAAAAGTTCACCGACATTAAGAAGAATAGGGTCAAAGAAGAAACCTGTTCCGTCCAAACGCCATAAACTGAGATTGGAATGTGGTCGCGTGTACGGGTAACAGGTCTACTTTAAACCTCACGGGGACGCTTGCATATCCAATTCTCTTCGTAACTGTTCGAATGACTGCCCATCAACATTACAAAACGTACAAACTGTATTACGCTGCAGCGATATCGTTATCGACACTAACGTCAAACGGTAGATACCACGTGAAGAATGTGTCTAATCTTGCTGATAAGGGATATAAATCTTCTGTGACTACCAATGTTCGTAACGAGTGCATCAGGTGGCCCAAACATAGTCTTTTTAGGCAAATACACGATTACGGTAATAAACGGTAAGAAATCGGGTCAGTAGGAATTAACACAAGTGTCTTAATTCGTAGTCTTTGAGAGAATTGATCTAGATAATTTTTTATTATACCATTGCAATGTGAAAAACTAGGAGATATGCTCATCATTAGAGAATAACATTGTTAAGGGGTCATGCTGAGTCAGGAGGCCGAAAAAGGGTGGTCTTTGGAAACTTTTTACTCAAAAGCTACAACACATTTCTCAAAAAATCTTTTTTCCTTTTAAGGATTGCATCTAGTACCGTGCATCGTAATTTTTTTATTCAAAAATATTTATCAATAACTAAGTTATTGTCCATCCTATACTGAGAAATAGGAACACACTCATTAAGGGGTGTTTTCACCTTGAAGAACCGAAACTGGGCCCAAACGAAAACTAGCCTGACACTTCCACCGAGGTGCCCCACAAACCTGCACAGCTTCAAAAATCGGAATGTTCGGGTAACCGAGCTTCCCTCACAAAACCAGCATAAGAATTTTAACGAAGAACACCGAACCCACGTTATTCACTCGCGATACGTCAGCGGAGAATTATCTGTCAACTGTAGCTACAAGCATCTTCCGCTTAAGATCCTTAACTCGGCTCTTCCTTCTCCGAACTTTCCCTCTAAAAGGAAAATTGAAATTCGTCTCCGCGTTCCGCTAAAGGAAGAGCACAGCCGCCGATCGTTAATTACAACAAATCTCCCCCTTTGTTTCTACGTAACTTTCCATTAAAAGAACACATTGAAACGGCGAGCAATTTACGAATAATTGATGACCGCCGAGGAGAGCCGACCCGCGCCGCAGAGGCAGGGGGGGATCTCGAAGCAATAAGATTTCACCGGGACGACAACTGTTACTCTCGTCCTGACGACGCGAGTCGTGGAAAAGTTTCCAGAGAGGCTCTCGGCGGAGGATGTAGGCGGAAGGGGGTTGATTCCCTCGGAAGACTCGAGCAACCACTGCTTAACTAAAGGACGGGAGTAGTGACTGAACGGTTTGGTAAATCGAGCGTAGGGAACGTACGTTCTGCACGATTGAGAAAGTGTTGGTAGTCGTAGGGAGAACGGCGGCGGCGGCGGTGGTGGTGGTGGTGCCGGCGGTTGTCGTCGTCGTCGTCGTCGTCGTCGTCGTCTTCCACGATGAGATTTACGTTCGACGATACGGCGGGCCTCGCCGAGGTTATCGATTGTACGCAAGGTGAGTTAATTGCCACTGTTCCTTCTTCCATCGTTCCTTCCTTCATACGGCACGGTTCTCTTCCACGGCTATAGGCATGGGCTTTAATTGCGCCGCCGCGGATTTCGCGAAACGGGACGGCAGAATGAACCGTTTGAAGCGTCGTGGGTGAACAGGAAGGGATTTTTAAAGCGAAAGAAACGAGTGCAATCGCATAAAAGGACTCGGGGTATATTGTTTCCACGCGGAGCGCTTTATCCGCGATCAGGGCTCCCCTAGAGCGCAACGAGCGCGGCCCACCGCGCGGGCAAACCCACGCAGCGCCCCGGCAAGAAGCTGATGAACGCGGAAAGCAACGGTAATGACAATCAGAGAGCGGTAATCCCATTATACGCGGCTAGCTTCGCAGACACGCAAGTGTCTCACGACCTTGTACGAACACCTTCCTTTAATCGTTTTTCATTCCAGTTTTCTTATCGCCGCCGCATCCGCCGCGAGTCGAGCAGAGGTCTCTCATCCTCACGAATTACAGGCTGCTAGATTACAGCTCTTAGAGAGGCTTTAATGATTCATTAAGACATGATGTCACTATTTACGGTTTTTCGAAAAATCCTGTCCCACCTCCTTCCTACACGCGTACCCTGCTCCTCTTGCACCATCGCAGGCACAGACACACACACACACACTCGAATGGCAGCGTCGTTATTTAATCTGAAAGCATTAAACCCGTCCAGCCAAAAATTACCGTGCAGCTGAGATCTGCAACGTAACACCATATCACCGCGAATTCCCATTGTTCGAATAGGAAGATTCGATAATACACGGTTACGAAGGCCAGCAATCCACACGTTAGATAGCGCGCGAGTCCTAGGTTTGCCGCGTGGACACGTACACGAGCGCGGCCGTCTATCGGAATCCAAGGTGACCGTTGCACGAGCACACAAGCACGGTAGACGCCCGTCGGGTGGATACCCGGTATCGGAGGAGACTTATCCAACGCTGGTGGGCACGTGATCCATATATCGGATCGGGACACCACCCACGGCAGTCATCGAAAAGGGGGCAGAAGGCGAGAGTCCGGGGAGCAAGCGGGAGGAGCGAGGAAAATAAGGAAGTTATGAGGAAGGCGGGCACCCTCCTGGTACACGCGCATCTAACCTCTATACTCTATGCAAATAATGCATTCTCGCGCCGCGATAGAGACTCGAGCTTGCGGATCGTAATGCTGCTCCATGGCCCGTGACAAGATCTTTTATCGCGATTGAACGCACGAGTCCCGGCACGCCACCACCTCCCCGGCCCTCCCTGTTGCGCCGGTTCCCGATAACAGGCGCGACCGGCACCGGCAGAGACAGCAAAACCAGAAAAGCCGCGGCACCGTCTCGCGTCCGCAGAGTAGGACAAACGAAAGAGGCCTGGCGGAGCAAGGTGGATCGAAAGGAAGGCAGAGGCTCGAGCGGCTACGAGGACGCCGGGGTCACTATCAATCTCCCCCGCGACGTTCTGCTGGAGGACGACGCGCCAGGGATCGAGACCGGCCTGGAACCAGCGAGACAGCGCAGGGGACGTAATACGGCCAAAGTTTAATTACCACATTACTTTGGTACGCTTTATCAATCTCATCCCGGGGCCGCTCTCATCCTTCTTCCGTTGAATCCATCAGCAGTCAGAGGCGGCCGGGGGAGAGAGAGAGAGAGGACCGGGGGGAGGTTGATTGCGAGACACAGGGGACCGCGCGGAGGCAGGATCACCTCCTCTCGAAATTCTATACACCATTTCCCTTGAACTTCATCCTCCGGCTGTTGGAGCGATCCTACCCACCTTGACGCGCTCGTGATCGTAGGCTACGTGCACGTCAAGGTAACCGCTTCTTTTCTCTGTCCCTATCGTTCGCCACCGTTCCATCTAATGACCAGTCCAGCTTTATTTCGTTCCAGCCAATCCCCCTCTTGGCGTGTGTGTGTGTGCGCGTGTCCGTATACATCTCTCTCTCTTTCTCTCTCTCTCTCTCTCTCTAACAGTATCCGTGAACAGCGTAGCATCTATAGATGGTAGTGGGCAGCCACTTAGAGGCGCGGAGCGTAACCACGCATAAACCAGTTTCCTGGTTATTCGACTCCTCGCATTTTCCTGGTCGACGCACCGCGCGTCGAACCCGCACGGAACGTACCATTAACGGAGGCTCCGCTCGATTCCGCTGCGATCGACGATCACAAGCAGCAGCAGCAGCAGCAGCAGCCTGGAAACCGGTGGTGCCGATGCCGCTGCTTAAAGGCCCTGGTATCGTTTTAAGAGCGACGACGTTACGGGCAGTCTGCATCACGACAGCGAGCATCGAATAATTACGTAACGAGCCAGGCTTTCTTCTGGCTGCGTTACAGCTACAGCAGATCGGGGGAGACACTTGGGCAGAGAAAGACGTTATCAGATCGATTGGTATGCGACTGATCGAACACTGAACGCGCTAGCACGATCGTTTTAGGTGTTTAGGGATTGGGGTAGATTGACTGGATGCTGGACTCCTCTGACTGTGTAAGATTCCTGAAAGTAGGAGGCGACTGTACCGAGGTGATTGGTGTCCACCGTAGGAGTACTAATGATAGCTTGATATCGGGCCATTTAAATAAGTAATGGGAGTCTGGAGATATCCGCACAGTTCTTAGTTGCTTATTATTTTCTTCAACCTAGCTCTGCCTTTGATAAGTGTTACTCTAACGTTTCGCGTACTCGCCCATCACTCTGATTACCTAAATAATGGGCATGGCTATTCGGCAGGAGGTCCCCTCGCGATAATAGTGCTCGTCTTTGTGTGTTTAAAGTCATCGAGCGAACGTGGCACGTGGGCATACCGCCATTGTCATTCGGTAACCATGTAACACTCTTCAGTATCCTGATACACTCGAATAGCAGTAGTGGTCTACTGAGAGGACTTAGCAAGACTCGGATTTCGTTCGCCTCGAATTTCCTTGTAACTGTAATTCCATATAAAAATGATAAATGCTAGAAAGCTTTTTCGAAAAGTGTACGGTCCACCTAGTTCCATATTCAGCGCGTGTCATATTTTTCGAGGACAACGCACAGATTGACCTTAAGGCCCCGTGGATCGTGAAAGCAGGACAATTCACGGGAACAACCGGCTATAAGAAAATTATTAAACGAGGGTAGGAGCTTGCTTGGAAGTCGGGAAAGAAGCCGCTGGCAAGTTGGCTTCGCAGTGCCGTGGACGCCGCCGCGCGATGACATTTAGTAATTTAGTATCGCCTTAGAGAGACCCCTCTCGTTTCTCCCTTTCACGCGATAGACTTGGTACAAATTAAATCAGCATGGGAGAATATCGTTACGGGAGGACCAGCGTCCATAAATTCACAGAGATCAAAGTGGCGAGTGTGCATCACGGCCAGGCATTCGAGTACACTCTTATAATCTTCTGCATAACTTTGAGAATCCGTTTGACCGAGAACCAGTATCGAGAACGGCCTTACGCCGTTATGCGATAAGTCGCGCGCCCGTTAAACGTTCGCACCAGTAATTCGTACGTTTCGCTTGTTGTATATTCCTGTCCGGAGTCACGGTTACGCTATGTGCGAACTAATATATCAAGCTTGCTAAATTAAAGGAACGTGTTGAATCGGGTTACTTTAATGGCGAATTAATCTACGACGTGACTGCTGGAACAACTAACCGTTGTTTTTGCTGGCCTCTGCTGACAAACGCAATATCGTTCTCACGCTTCGATAATATAATAGTATCATCCGCGACTTTATTATTATATAATAAAACTAGCAGAATATGAAACACGGATTAACGGAGGCAACATGGAATAGTAAAGTGTTTGAGTTACCATTCAAAGCAATGTAATCAATTTATAGTTAAAGAGAACAACTGTGTGTGACTGAAGATTTTAACACCTGGGGAGACTATAATCTTCGCTAGCTACATTGGCTGAATGATTAAGTTTTAGGTCTATCGCGGCAACAGGTTTATTAGTGAAATATGTTATTCCAAATCTCAATTTAAATATGCCTACTTCAATTTCTGTCCCCAATTCCCGAAAATGTAGAAATAGGATTTCTAAGTTCATAAGTTTTCTAAGCTGAAAGTACTCCGGATCACCAGCGTGCCTCCGCACAGGCCAGGCTCCGAAGTGGAGCACTTATCCGAACAATCCCTGTTGGAATGGACCGAAATACCGCGTCAGCCCGCCGACAAATCGATGAAATCTTGCTTTCCTTACAAGGTCGTCATCTTCGATGATTACGATCCACCTGGCTGCCACTGAGAAAGGCAAAACTGAACGAATCCCCTGGCCGGGGAACTCGTAATACAAGTGTCTTGCATAAAACGGGGGCAATCGAAGTGATCGCGGCACGCGCGCCCATCGGCTTTATTAGAAACGAGTCCGTAAGACACGCATCAGCAGACCAAACGACAGAGCTAGGGGGCCATTGGGTCGATCGGTACTCAAGGGCGGACGAATAGCGGCCGCTCGTAAATCGACGAAGACGACTACCACGGCAAAACGGTCGTTTCCTTGCGAAATTCCGCAGCAGAAGATTGCCGATTGCGATTGAACCCGATGAGACATCCAGGCACCGTTACTTCAACATGGTGACGCGATGGTATAAGCACCTGGTACGAGCGCGCCACATCTTTCTCTCTCTTTCCCTTCTTTCTCCGTCCCTCTCCCACCCTATTCTTTCTCTTTCTCTTTCTTTTTCCCTTCCTCGTTCCTTTCTTTCTCGCTCCTCCTACTCGTTTCGCTCCTTGTACGCCCAACAGCCTCTAAGCATCGCGTGAATCGGCCGGGGGTATGCGTTCAGAAGGACACCGACGCCCGGTTAGGTCGCACTGTTCACACGTGCGCTAAATTTTGCTCTTTTTCCGAAATCCCCCTCCGCCCCTGACCCACCTTCTCGCCGTCCTCGCGCACTCGTCATCCGCTCTGCTATGCGCGCGATCGACCGATAATTATTATATACCCCATACGCGTCCCTCGCTACGAGTTTCGAATACAGCAGCGTCGGTTTAATCACAGACCACCGGAATGCCTGTCCCCTTTCATTTAATAAGTCATCTCTACTTCTCTAACCATCGTTCCTCAGCCTGTAATTCCCCGTGGCGGTTGGACTCTTCTCTTCCTCGACGCGGTGCACATTCCCCGCGTTTGAGACCCTTCCACGCAGGACACCTATTCCAGACATATTTGCTTGCCGGAGACGGTGCTTGAAAAGAAGCAGAGAAAGTTACACAGATGCGTCTAAAGGCCCCTTATCCTTGCGCAATCGGGGCACACGAGGCCCCGTAACGGGTATGCGACCAAAGAGCAGAGAAAAGAAGTCCCCTGTAATTATATCGGGCTCCTCTAGCTCCGGCAGAAGTGATGCAGCAGTTGCCGACGAAAGAAACGGAAATGAACAGGTAGCACCGACTAGCCGATAAGTCTCCTCCAACAGTCCCTAGCTTCCCTGGCGGATGACGATGCAACAAACCCCGGCCGCGGGTGAATTTCACAGTTACTAAACCCGGGAATACTTAATTACTTGCGATCCCTGCCGAAGATTTCACGAATCGAAAAGCGTGAGTCGCTCGATCACGGACACTCGAGCGGGGATCTCATCCGTCTCCCGAGCAAAACCGAAAGGAATGCAGAAAGCGCGCGCGAATACTGTTAAAGGCATAGTCTCGCCCATACCGTTCACAGTTGGCCGGCGACCACTGTCTGCACGGAAAGCCTGCAGTCCTTGCGTGCATTTCAATCATATTCGCCGAACCGTTCGGCGAACAGTTCCCGCGCGCTGGCATCGGGGCCGGGGCCCCACGGCGCGGCGGAATAAATTTCGTCGTGGTCCCCGCAGCGCGGGGTTACGTCAGACGCGTTGGAGGGGCCCAAAAAGAAACACCGTTGCGCCTGGCTAAGAATAGGATTTCAGCCCAATCGCTTCGGAATACGTGAGCGAAATTCAGGTCTATCGGTATCTACGCCGATCCGCCAGGTGTGGGAGGGTGGGCATAGGAGATGGAGGGGAGGCGGGTGGTGCCGTGGTGGGGGTAGCCGGCGGTAGTGCTGTAATCTCGATAGGAGCACGAGGAATGACAGGAATGGGGGTAACAATTCGGGGTAGAGGCAATGGACACACTGGTGACGGAAGGAGAAAGAGGTTGGCTTGTTTTCAATGGTGTCGTATACCTGCGATCGAATTGTGCGTACCGTTCTGTCCTCCTTAGTCGGCAGCGGTCCCACTGCCCCCTCCCCCTTCCTACGATCGGTCGAGGAAGAGTCGTGCGCCGCGGCTCAGCCAGGTGTACCCAGTGCCTAAGAGCCAGCCGGTCGACGTCGTTATACCCTGCAGCGTGGTGCTCGCGAGGTGCGTATTATCATTGCCAGTCGTCGCACGATTTCCGAAGTGGTTTGCCCGCGCGCGCGCGCGCGACATAAACAAACGTAAGCTCGCCTGTCGAGAGCTTGTGGCTCGGTGGTGCACCACACGCCGTTGGCCCCAGTTGTGTCGCCGGGTGATCGCCGGGTCCTCCAGTTGGGCATCGCCAGCCGAACGAACGTCCCCGTGAGAAACGGCCCCCGTGGTATATCAGGGGCGGGCAGAAGGAACCGGTGAACGCTGCGCAATTCCGCCCGAGTTCCGCATCGAATTTAATATCGACAGGTACGTTCGACGCCAGCGGCCGCGCGCTACGGAATCGTTCCGCTGAACGGGGCATGTGCATCGGTGTAATTATTTCGACGGGCGCGGGGTGACAGGAACGGGGGAACGTTCGCGCGCGCTAGCCGCTCGTCGCGTTTTACCGCAATTTCCAACGGCAGGAACGGCGAAATTTGTACAAGTTTGCCACTCGAACCTTCGTCCGTCCTCAGCCGAATCGGCTCGTACGCGCGCATATTCGATCGGCGATGTCGAGGCTGTGCCGAGTGTTATTTAGCTCCCGCGCGGCGGAAAACAACGTGACGGGGATCGGAGCGGGCGGAAACGCGCGACGGTATATTTGTGCATTTTTTCCCTTCGCTCAAGTGGGCCGACTCGACCGAAACTCGGATGTGCGAGTCTGACGACGCACGGGCCTGGTTGATGTGGTGGAAATTCAGTCGGGTTCAACGCTTGCGCACTTATTTCTGTGATTTGTGTTCGCGAGACGGGATTGTTAAATCAGTTGGTTTATTGCGACGAGAGTCCGGTGAATTTAATATTATTCGTTTAGACGAAGACGTTACTTCGGGGTTATGGGTTCGGAGAAATATTCTCACTCCTGGATCCAGAAAGACAGATTTTTATCTCTGTAAATTCTACGTACTTATACGCTTTTGTTGAAGTTTGTAGAATCTTCGTTAAATTCTGGAGGACACGTTGAGAAGCACTGATAGGCTGTACAGTGATTACACGATAATACGATTATTGTGTTCCCGAAAGCTGGGTTAGACAATGGACTCTGCTAAAATGTCGGCGCACGGTATAATACAACTCAGTGATTTAAACGAATGCACAATATTCATAATGTGCCGAAGCTTTGATTTACCAGTACTGATTAACAGTCATCAAAGCGGATCAAATATGTGTTTATCAGTGCGATCTCGAATTCAATCCAGCGATTATTCCAATTTCGCAAATAAACATGAGCACACGAAAAGCAGAGATTTAGTTTTCAATAACGGCGATAATTGTAGCCTGGGGCGCATTCCGCTAAATCTGTCGGCATATGTCATAAAAGAGGATCATCCGAAATTACTATTATTAAATCAAGCATTAAGCACAGACATCCGCGAACATGCTGAAGAGTTCCCGAAATATTCCCGAGAGCAACTAAATAATTCACAGCTACCAACTACCGAATTTATCACTGAAACATTATCCCTTCAAAAAATCCACTCGGAAGGCTCTACTCTCACCTTCGGAATCAGACCTCCTATACCGCATTTCAATTGGCCCGTTACCTAACTCGAACGAATAAACACTGGGGAATAATTTGACCCCCAGAAGCGAAGCAGCCTTCGATTAAATTCTGACCCTGTCAACTAACCCCGGTTTTGCTTTCCTGTTGCAGATAAAGCTCGAGAGTCAGGTGGATCGGCATGATGACGAGAGAACTGATCGCGACGCTGCTGCTGCTGCAAGCAATCGCAAGGTACGGTCGCGTGGCGGCCGCGGAGTCGACGCACGCGGCTGACCAGTCGGCCTCTTCCGCGGTCCCGTCGGGGCTTTCTGGGCCAGATTACACGGGCCCGTCCGCCGGCTCCGACGAGTGCGACCCAGAAATGGTCGGCTTCGAGCTGGTGACCGGTTACGTGTACACCGCGCCCACGAACATGCTGGAGTCCATACCGGGAACCCTGATGCTCACCGACTGCCTGGAGATCTGTCAGGGGAACGACTCCTGCCAGGCGGTCAACTACGAGACGGGCCTGTGCGTGCTGTTCAGCTCGAACGCGGACAGCAACCCAGGTAAGATTGAATCGTTATATCGTATGGGGCGCGCGAACGCTGGAGCGCGCGGTCGGGAACGATCGGCCGGGAATTGTGTATCCTGGATGGGACCGTGAACGGGTCAGGGGACTGGGGGCCCCGCTGTCGATCGGTCTTTCTCCCGATTCGTCAGCGTCGAACGGTGCCACGCATCCGGGCATCGTACATATATGTATGCCCGCCGGCCGAATAAGGGAATTCCACGGAGCGTGTAAGCGTCCCGCGGAATGATCAAATGTCTAGGACGACGGATAAAATAGACGCGTGTCGTTCGTAGTGGGCAGCCGGCGCAGCCTCATGCAGCACGTGAGCCGCCTGGCTGAGAAGCGTAACGGGCTTGATACGATATTAGGACGGGGGGTGGCTATTTCTTTGCAGGATTCTGAAAAGAGGAGATGCTGAAGAACGAGTCTAGGTGCCTGAAGTGTGATATAAGGCAGAAGAATAGAGTCCAGAGAACTGTGATTTATAGAATATGTTATCTCTCAATATTAACAAGTGCCACGCCATCAGATTTACTCGGACAAAGAACCCTATGATGCACACCTACCTCCTAGACGACACTGCCCTTCCTCTCTCGAATGCCGTACGCGACCTTGGGGTTATATTCGACCCGGCACTGCGCTTTGTCGATCACTACGTATTTCGTTCCGCAAACAAAACTCTGGGATTCCTACAAAGGGTTTCGGCTGAGTTAAAAAATGTGCATACCCTTAGCATCCTCTATTTCTCCCTTGTCCTCCCTCGTTTGGAATTCGCTTCCTTAATCCGGTCACCTCAATTCAACAAGTATGCGACCCTACTCGAAAAAGTGCAACCCAAATTTGACGACCATGACTACGAGCCAATTATGACATTATTAAGGATGCACAGCTTGAAGGACAGAAGGACGGTTTCTGACTTGGTCTTTCTCTTCAAATTATTGAATGGGCAAATAGACTGTCCACAACTTCTTCAGCAGATTAATTTAAATGCTCCTGAAAGACGAGTTAGGAGCTCTCCTCTGTTTAGAACCAAACTTTATTCTTCCTCCTTTGGCCACACTGATCCGGTCACTAGGGTATGCGAATTAGCCAATACCCATGCTTGCGGACTGAACTTCTTTGGAGTCCCACTTAATTCCTTCAAATTGCAAGCACGACGAGTCATGGCCACCAGCATAGCGTCTGAATAGCGTCCCATTCAATTATTTTCTGACAACACTTTGTAAACTCTTGTATAAAAAAGGAGTCATCCGTATAAAATAAATAAAATAATTGATTATTCTCACAATTACCAGTCATGGCCAAGATGCTATTGATTCTACAACTTCTAATGCCCCCACAGATTCCATATAATTCCAAGAAATTTTCATGGAATTCTTTTGATCCAAATTTAAACTACTCGGGGTAGTACAAAATAGCATCATCCAAACAGATTCTTTCTACGCGAAATTAGGACACCACTTAGAAGTAGAAAGAACACTCGACAATCTCAAGGAATTAGTACCTATGGCAGTGCAGCTTAAAATTAGTACCAAATTACTGTGACAAGCCTGTAAACACAATCTAAACGCATTCGCGAACGATCGAGAATGTCCAGTTACGATTAATCCGGCAGAGAAAAAAAAAATAGAATCGCTAGTCTGAAAAATCGCTGACCAAATGTTTAGGGAATCCCCCGGCTCAGCCATGGTATGCATTTGATAGAATTCACCGGTTCGTATGTTACCTGTCGAGCGTATACATGTATTCGATCGTTATTAATCGTCCATTTCACGGATTATACAGCGAGGCGTAGCGTAATCCGTGTTTGCCGATTGTATCGCAACACCCCGGCGTATCGATTTCGCGAGCGGCGAAAAATGCTTCCAGCATTTCGAGCACCGGTTGTGCGCCGGAAGCCTGCCGCGTTCTTGAAACACTTTTGGCACGTCGAACTCCAAACGGTACTTCTTTGGTCACGTCGTGCGCGACAGGTTGAAATTTCCACTGTTAGCAGCTGATATCGATATTCATTACCGTTGCCACAGTTTCGCCGCGAGAAACCATTCCCCGACGCGAAAATACTTGGCTTCTTCGAATTAACTTCGTCAGGTTTATATTTGCGAGATATAGGGAGCGTGAAGTTTCCAGGCCACTTTTGCATAAAGTGTTTAAAATTTTTAATGAGGTAGTTGAAATGAATTTAAAACTTTTACGTGGATAACAGTACACGTCGTTCCAAAAATATGCCGCCTCTGTTAATCCAGTTTCATCCACTCGAGGCTTCTTATTTTTAAAGTCTGCCTTTGTAGTATGTACATAAGCTCGTGAAATTATTATTCCGTTATATCACGCCAGTGTACATTGGGAACTTCATGAATATTATTATGTAGAATAAGCAATTCCAGCTGGGGGAATCGTGTCAGGGCGACGATAATAAACTTCTACCATTTCTGCGAAATAATTGCAACTATTTTTCTGATACCAGAGCAATGTCAGTGGTGCTAATGTCTGAAGCTATTAGGGTGGCATTCGCGAATAAGACACTCCGCAATGCACAGTCGCTCTATCTTTGACTCGCCCCGATCTCGTTAAAACTTTTTTGCAAAAGGCATGTCGCGTTCAGCTGCCGAGCACAGTCGATTTTCCTACGAAAGGTTCGCGCGAAATATCGAGAGGCGGCCGAAGGATTTGTCAAGCGCTCCTCTCGACCTACTCTCTCATCGCATTTCGGGGCGCCGGATTGAAGACAATTTTAAGCCATTCCGGCCGCGAGCATCGCTCGGATTACGCGTTAAACTTTTACTCGCACAGTCCACCATTTTCACTCTGCCTCTCGTCACGTTTGAACAGAGTTCTCACCCCCGAAGAGGGCGCGCGGTGTGGAGAGAGAAAAAAAGGGGCAGCGCGAATACCTGCGCTACATCGCTACTCGATATTAAAAACGTCGCTCATTCGCGCGTCGATTGCAATGTACACGGTTCGAATGGAGGAGAGAGAGAAATACAAGGATGCCTGTCGAGCTCGGTGTGAAAAATACGTGGCGCGTCATTATCGTAATTTTTTATTGCCGAGCGTCGAGCTGAAGCATATCGAGGAGTCTTTTGAGGAGGCGAAACCCCGCGCATTAAAATTTGTCGTGAAAAAAAAAAACGAACAGAGCCTCGTTACCGGGGTAACTAAAATTACAGGAAACTTGCAGGGGCGGGCTGATGTAAATACGGGGCAAACTTTAAACTTCATTGAATTCGATTAAACCGGCGGGCTAACTGTAAAGCTGCAGCGGAAAGTTTGATCTGCTTTAGTTGCCAACATCGATTAAAAATACAATTTGCTTAAAAGTTACGGCGGTTCCCGTTAACGCGGGCCGGAGATGCGTCCGCCTAGCAGCATGAACGTCGAAACTATGATCTCGGACAATTAGGTGCGCTACGAATAAGCCGTAAGAACGACGGTTCCCATGCAACGTGTGCGAGCACAGTTAAGATACAAGATAATTACCGTGAAACAGGGCCGCGCCGTAATTATTTCGACAGTTCGAAGACTGCAGAACTTTGCAGAAGCTTGAAATAATTCTGCTCCGCTATTGCATAATGTGGGAAAAAGACCGGGGCGAATTTGAAAACAATATCCTTTCTTCTGACTTTTCCCGGAGCTTCGAGTATTACTGCGCTCGCGGACGGAGTTGGGCGAAACTCAATCTGAAACAATCGAATTAGTCTGTCTCTCGCCGACCATAAAGGGAATTAGCGAGACTTATTGGAATATCCATTAGAGGGAATCGATTCGGATTTCTTGTCGTTTACGTAGCCGTCTTCGTCGGCTTTGCGAACGAAAGGCGAAATGAGAGAGATGGGACGGATGAAACGAGATCTATTATACTTTAACGGATATAAAGAGACTGAAATGCGATGCACCTCTTGTTACCTTTTACATCGGTCTCCTTTAGAAAGCTTAAATGATTCAGGGTCTGTTTTGAATAAAGGGGCGAGCATTTGTTGCTGGGAAAAATATCTCTCACTGTTTCTGGTAATAATAATTTTTGGCGAAATCGAGACTGCTGCTATTTAAACAGAGCCGTAATGCGTCTAATACCGTCAGGTACCGTTATTGCCATAGTTCAGTAAAATGGCGCAAGGTTTTGAGAAATGCCCCTTTAAGTCAGTCAGACCTCCCCGAGTGATCGTTTCCGCCGAGAAAGTTATGCTTAACTCACCCCGGGCAAACATTCGGAGACTCTCGGACAATACTTTCGATGGGATCCAGAATATATCGACGTGAAGACGCGACAAGAGCGTGCATTAAATGATGATCCCTCGGCGTGGAAACACGCCGATGCCACTGAAACAGTTAAGTTCATCGCAACTCGTGAGCAGTTTATCATGGTTGTTGATATTTCTGGGATTAAATAGAAAGGTGACTAAAATTACGTTAGAATAACTATTATACCACAAGCGGAGCTAAATTGCGGTCTCGGGTGACTAAAGAATTTGTAAGTAGTTGATAATTAAGGGGTTATGCTCAGCCAGGAGGCCGAGAAAGGTGTGAATCTTTGGGAATTTTTTTCTCACAAACTATAAAACTTTATTCAAAAAACTTTTTTTTGTTTGAAAGGTAGTACATTTAGCTATGTTTCTGAATTTTGACGATAAAAAATATTTATTACTAACAAAGTTATTTAATATCTCCTGGATGTCCTGTTCGAAAGAGGGGTTTGCGGTGACCACGATTACTCGGAAGTGGATTATCTAAAATCTTTAAATAAATTAAAAAAAAAAAGATATTCAAATAAATTAAGTATCCAGTAAGAAGTGACAAAAGTTTAAGAGAAAATTCATTACGTAGTTTGCTTTTAATAAATTCCCAAAGATACCTTTACTATTCAGGCCATTACAAAAATTCCTTAAATTCGAAATAAAAAACTTCGGTTCCATTTGGAACGCCTTCGCCGAGCCCACGGTCTCTGTATCTACTAAAAATTCCTCGGAGCCACGTTAACAGAGTAATTGTATTTAACGGGGTATCGTTATCGGCCGAAGAAGCTTAATAATTGCGGCCGGCCGCGGTGGATAAGGCCAAGGAAACACGTACAGCCATTCAATATGTTAACGATCACTTGATGTAACGAGCATCGCGAAATTTCCGGCAGCATTAACAATGAACCGCGAAAGAGATTTTCATTAATGAAGGCGGCTCTTAGGTCGAGCGTGCTCCAGATGCATTTTTATCAAATTCCATGTACGAAAATCCTCGCTGGAACAATATACTGTAACGATCACGTGCATTGTCAGGCAACCACTCCGCCGCCGCTGGTTCCTCATGAATAATGGATACTGGTATAAGTAAGTGTAATGAGAAATGCACTAATTGAATCTTCCGGGGTGTAATTAATATAAACTATGCGTTCGTGGCCGGCCGATCCGTGAGCATTAATTACATGGTAAATGAGTTACCGCACCTATAGAAAAACGGTGTTACTCCGCGAGATCTCTTTCGATTACGGGCCGCGCCGGTGTGTTCGAAGCGTGTATTAGCCGCTGGCCGAGGAACGATCGTATTTATTACGTCGTTACATCATCCTTTTTACGGTCCCGGGGCGGGGTTAACAAACTTCTTCCGCGTTTTCGAATTCGTAATATCTCCGTGGGCGGGAAGTTAGCGGCCCTCGACGCGGCAGCGGGTTCCGTAGAATTGAATTTAAACAATCGCTGGAAAAGGGGCGACGGGGGGCGGCCGCGGTGCACTTTTACAACAATGAAAACCAATTTCTGCCCCCGTGCCTCGGCAACGCGAGCACCCCTCCCCGCGCCGTTGAAACGTGTCGGAATGCTCGATGTTCTATAAAGAAATGGAGTTATTCAAAAAGTTGCGACCACTTTCGCGAAGTACGTGAATGTTGCCGAGGGGGGGGTGCGCGCGGGTCACGGTTACGAAAACATCGTGGAAATGGATCGACGAGCCATCAAACCGCTCGTTTTATTCATACCGGTTTCAGTTTCTGCGGACTGGGAAACAACGCTGGCAATCTGCGTGAAATTTGCTTGGGGAATTTCTTTTTGTTAGGCTTTCTGAAATTGGGAAATTGTTCTTGATGAGGGATTAAGCTGCACTGGTGATGTTTTTCGAATCGATTTAAAATTCTGTATTACGAACCGAAATTGAGTCCAGGAGCAATGACAAGAAGAATAATGACAGTGAATTACTAGTGTATGTGTCATTAAGATTGTTAGAATAGAAGAAATTTAGTAATTCGCAGAAAAAGGCAAATAAAGTGGACTAAAATTGTTGGTCTCGGAATAAGCATTGATATTTCTCTTATATCTATTAATTAAGCCTATTCGTGTTAATGAATTTCAATGACAATTATACTGCTTAAGTAATTTCTTTCCATCACGATCCAAAGTAATAATAATAATAAAACGTCTTTATCACACCAGAAAAAAGAGCAGAAAAAATTAATGTACTAAAAAACTAAAATAGAAATAGACGTGGCTCAGCATAGCTGCTGTTAGGTCTACGGTTGCCAACTTTTTTCCGGGGAAATATAGTACTTTGCGGCCAATGCGTTAAAAAGTATAGTACATTGTGAAAGAATATAGTACTTCTCGGTGGAAAGTGATACAAAATAAAACTTTTAAATGTGTATTTCTTGTGGAATTTTGCATTATTAATTAATTTATTTTCTGCAACAAATGTGTCAAAAGTTTGATTGCACTGAAAGTCCAAATATTAATATATAAAGCCGAAAGCTTCTATATGTTTGCCTCAGCTCAATATGTGTGACCAATCCAGATGAATGTGACTGCTTTCACAAAAATAAATAAAAATATTTTTTTTATAAAATCAGAATCTAAATTTTGGGCGAAGCCGAGTAGTAAAGCTAGTTAACATACATGGGGTGTTCATTTTTTATAATAGATACACGGGTTCTGTGTCTCTCTTCCAGCTTATATTCATTAAAGAAAAAATCCTCTGTTAAAGCTTAAATTCGCAAATTCAAATGTCGACGTTGCCGTAGAATATAAAACTAAGTAAAAATTGTAGAAATTTATGGATGTATCGAAAACACAATATTTCTACCTCCTATATCTTTTTCTAACAGTATATAGTCGACTAGACAAAACTATAGTACAATACTACATATTATAGTAAAGTCGGCAACCCTAATTACCTCTGACTCGGCAAAGAAAAGGAGAAAGAGTGTATTCGTTATTTACACCTACATTTTTTGCCCGATCAAAGCCAACGCAGTTCATCGAATTCCTTTGTAAAGTTTGCCGATGAATTTAATCCACCAACCTATTATCCTCTACCCGATTCACGTACCTCGCAAAAAGATTCCAATATTTCAAATAGGTACCTTGTACGTCCGGCTTCCACCAGAAAATCCCTCTTAACGAGGACAATGAGGAACGCCAAAAGAAAGCCCGTTAACAATTGCCGATTTGGCCGCGTTATACCGATAACAGCGGCAGCGCGGACGAGAGAGCGTGATTTTGTTCGTGAATCATTGATACAGGAAGTTCGTGTCGGGGAGCCATCAAAGCGTGACCACGTCGGGTCTCGTCCTCTGGGGGCCACGAGTAGCTGATCTTCGACGGCTCCGTTCTTCTTACTCTCCTTTTTTGCCTGCCTTCTCTCGGCTGGCCTCCTTTTTTTTTTCCCCTCTTTCACTTGAAAATACCGCGGAGGCAAGCACGCTTGACACGACCGATTTTACGGTGCATGCTCAAAGTGACGCAATTAAGCTTTAAAATCGTGCGCGTCTGATTTTCATCGGTTGCCGGCCTCTATCTGGCTAGAGAGGGGCGGACGGGCGGCGGGGAGCAGGCGGGCTCGGTGTTAAAAGACGCAAAAGAGTACTTTGTGGACGTCAAGCTGTCACGGCCAGGTATGCCTGCACGTCAACTCGATAACTCGAAAAGTTCGCGGTAAATGATCGCCAATGCGCAAGGTGCCTCGAATATTTTGCATGTTTGTTGCTCGCCTCGCTCGTCACCACCACTTCATCCTCGCGGCTGCAATCTTTCCTCGGTTTCTTTCTCCTTCCTTCCTTCTTTCTTTCTTTTCTGACGGCGATCATCATCATTACGTGCGTGCCTCGAGATTCAATTTTTCTGATACCGGCCAGGGCAAAAAGGCAGTAATGACACGATGCTCTTGCCGTTGCTTTTTCTTAATTATGCAGCATGACCGTCGCTGGTCGCATTTCCGGATCTGTCATCTACATAACATCGATAATTGTCCGGGCAGTGGTTGCGAGTTGATTACCGCGTAAGAACACCTCGAGAAACTCTACTTTAGTGGGGTCCACTTCGGTTGGACGACTGTGTGTGTCTTAGGCACGGGGGCCATTTATTGGAAATTGAAATTCAGCAGGTTCAGGTGTTAGACTCGCGATATTTAATCGTGAAATATTTTTTTTAGGTACACATAGTGTGTAGAATATCAATGCGAATAGTAGTAAAATTATGATTACAATTCAGGGGAAGCTGAATTGAAAGGAAGCCAGCGACAAGTGTTTTTCTAGGTTTCATATTAGGTACTAGTATTAAGAAAGCTTATTCAATTCGGATAAATTTCAGTAACTTAGACAGAGAATGATCATTCACTCTGCAAGCAGGTTTGAGACAATATTTCCAAGTTCATAAGTTGTTCCAAGGAGGTAAAATTGGTGTTGGGGCCATTTCCCCTAGGCTTACCCGGCTAGACACTTTCATTCCCCTATCTTTAATAGTTGTTGCCAATTTTGACATAGAATATTCCAATATTTTATTCCAATTTCACATAGAAATCCACGCACTCGTCATTGAATATCGACAGGATGCATCCGTACGAGGCAGAGAAGATTCTTTCGTAACGTGGATGAAAGTTTGTTCTAACGTTCCGCTGGCAGTACAGCTATCTTCGACGAAGGTTCCGCACGTTCGATATTTGTTTCTCGTAAAACGGGACCAGTGGTAGGTTCGCAGGCCCCGTGTACCGTGGATCATGATCGACGATGGGACAATGACGACACAAGCGCGCGCGCGCGCGCGTCACGATCACGAAATTTCTGTACCCGGGCTCCGTTACTCAATGATAGGATCATCTTACCGGCGACCTAACTGCCGCCCACTTACCATTCCTCCTCATTCGTCCGCAAGTCGTCCCTGTTCATCGTCCTCCAAGGATCACTTACAATTAGCGCAGATCGCCATTGAACGTCGCGGTAATTAGTCTTCTAGCCAACGTATTCCGGGCATCGCGGGATCATGGGAGCCGAAATGACGTTTCTTTGCCTCTCTTGCTTCCACTTCCGTGTTCACTCAAATCACATCCAATATTTCTTTAAGTAAAGCTGCTTTGAAAGCTTTGTTTGGGAAATTACGCGAAGGCCTAAGAGAGTATTTAACAGAATAAGAGGAAAGAATCTTTTAAAAGTAGATCTTTGAAACCACAATGAAATTGTGTTCACAGATATCGCTAAGCGCTCCACTTCTCAGCATTGCACATATGTTGACTCTATTTCAAGTAGCCTCAAGTTTTATACCAGAAAATTCACCTGAAAACAATTTTATGGAGTTTCCACGACCCACAGTTATTCTAACCACTAATAACACAAAATAGCTACATAAACGTCCCCTTAGTCTCGTATCAAGTTTGCCAGGCGAAGGTCCCGCAGTAAGCAAAAGTCCTGCGGGGCACGGTGAATGTAGAAATTCTCGGGTAATTTTCTCGCCGCGTGGCCCCAAAGGAAATATATTCATTCAGGAATACATCATCGCCTCCACCGCTGCCTTTTACCCTAACCAGTGATCACGTTTCCGCTTTCACCGGGCGTCGATTCTTTTCACTAGCCCGTCCAACCGCGACAAAAGAGACAAAAGGAAGGCTCTGGTACAGGCTTTCCCGGCACAATTGCTCAGGCGTGTATATCCACTTGACGCGCTGGAGCTTGCCAGCCAGTCATTTTTCACTCTTATCGTTGGCCGTTTATTTAAACGGGAATCGTATGGCGCCGCGTATAAATAGAAGGCGCGCGCGGGTGCTGCATACAGACGACGTTGCGCCGAGGTGTCCCCGTCTCGATAAAGAAAATCGCGACCGTATCGCGGAAAGTTTATAACGATACAGGTGGATAAGTAGCCCGGAGAAAGAAGTGGTGGCTGGCGGCCCGAGGAGAAGCGAGTTTCCCTTCGTTGCGTTTTGATGGGAGCCGAGCAGCGGACTTGCCTGATACGAAGTTACCGCCCTGTGTCCGAGAGATTTAAAGTTTGTTGCGCATACTTTGTGCATTACGGGATTTTCATGCGGCTCGGGCTAGCTACACGGGAGGCGCGGTGTAAAAAGTCCGGCACACTCGGGCGAGATTGTTTATTAATCGAGTACGGCCACCCGTTGAATAAGCGATGCTACCCGTTGAAACATCGAACCCCGCCAGCTTCCTGATGCATCGTGAAATTAGTTGCGCGTATTCTGGGATGGGTTGCCCCTAGTCGCGGGCCACCGCTGCCCCGCTTAATTTACGAGCTTTATTTGGAAAACTGAAAGCTACGATCTGAATCTCCTACGGGATCCCACGGGTTCATAAAATATTCCGTGGCTCGCCTTGGCGCGGTTTCAGCTTCTGGCATTAGCAACATTTGAAACGCACACGCAACGGTTAGCTTCTAACTGCTGATCAAAGAGGATTACCAGCTTAGGTCTCCTGGCGCTACGACGCGACGGGCGCAATTGACAATTCTGGTAAAGGTCGTATTTAAAGCCCGCGAAAATGTGGAATAGTTAGTTGCTGGCGGTTTAGATTGGAGTGGCGAATATACAGGGAGAAAGGGACGGTGTTGCACAGTTCCAAACAGCATGTGAAATTGCAACGAGGAAGAGACTTCATGGATTACCACCAGTAGAGGGATTGGCCAGGGTGTCAGCCAATGAGCCTTCAGATGATATGTTAAAAATATTAATAATTTTTTAGGAGCTTGAAAATAGAATCGGTACAAACTGTTTAAAAATATCCCACATTTAATGAAAATTGAGAAGGCAAATTTAAAGAGGAAAAGTAAGCCATTTTTAAGATTTTTTTTTCAGGAATAATTTACTGTTTTCATATATAATTTTTATTACCCATCTTTAGTACCATGTCTTAAGAGACTGTAAAATATAAATAAATAGAAAAACAGGCATAACTTTTAATATATTAATTAATCTTCTAACAATATTTTCAATATCATACTAGGTACACTAAGCTTTTCATTTATTCTCACTACCGCCACTCTTTGCCTCCTGATTTCTGTCCTCCACATAAGTTAAACAACGTGCAATTGCAAATTTTATGAATCTAATTCACTAATCACTGCTTAGACACCTTTCCTAATCACGCTTGTTAACAACAGCGTCCACTTCTATCCCGAAGAACGTCACCGAAAATTCTTTCCGTCCGCGTGTTCGAGGCATCCGCTGGCAGAAGCGTTCGATACATGAAAGCGTGCACCGCGACCCCCTCCCGTTAGCGGCACGTTAATCCAATCTCCAGGAGCCTCTCGCGTTAAATAATAAATCGCCGCGGTGGTTCGCCTCATGCGGGACGATCGCGCCCGGGGAAAAAATGCATTCCGCGGCTGCAATTGCACAGAACGAAAGCCCGAGCGGGGAATCACAGAAGCGTTAACGAAAGATCGAGGAAATGATTTCACGATCTGATTGTCCGGTTATTTACTGTCACTCGCTATGTTACGTCGGGTTATTCACCATCGAACCATCCTTGGCTAACGGGGCCTGGCCGCATACCAACGGCTGCAACGCTGCAACACCATAATGCCGCACGTGCATAACGCACGCTACAGTCCGATGCATAATAACAATTTCCATATAAAACGGAAAGGCAGCCGGCCCGAGGGACGCCATGGCCCTTTAATGAACGATATTACGATTTTCATGCGCGTCATCCGGGGATGGGGGCGGAAGTCCGAGCGCGGACGTCGCGCTAACGTTTCATCCTTTGACGAGGACGAGTCATCCCGTGCTAGGTGAGCACTCTTTTGAAACTAGCGCGAACCCCCATTATTCCGGCGCTGCGGAGAGCGCAGTGACATTAAAATTGAGGAGATTGCTTTCAGCTGTTTTCATCTGCTTGCGAATGATGCTGGCTAACAGCGCGGAGAGTGTGGTCTGTAACGAACGCTGGTATGTACCGTTAGCGCGGCTGTGTAAAAAGGATTAGAGCTCGCTGCGGGGAGGGATGCTCGTGATATGAGAGTGGAGAAAGTGATGTGCCTAAAAACAACGGGGCATTGCAGAGTAGGCACTATTGGTTTCGTGGGAATTGGCTTTGAAAATTTCTTGATTATGCACGTAGATGTAATAGGTTTAAACATGTTTGTGCTGTTGCTGTCGTTGGTGGTACTTTTGCCAGTTGCGGATTTAAAGGCCCAAGTGGCGAACGCTCTGAGAGGACCATTTTTGGGGAAAGTGAAGAGGTAGTTTGTTATAAACGGGCTAAGTGTGGTAGCACTGAAAAAGTGTAGTGTTTGGATTAAATCATTATTTTTTTGGAGATGGGGCTCAGAAGGCAACTGCTCATTAGGGTGGCCCTTATTTTCCACCTGCGATTTCTTTTGCTCTCACCCCCTAATATGGTTCCATTTCATAAAAAAATAGTCCTTGAAAAAGATTATTGACATCGGACAACAGGAAAGGGTGCCGACCACGCCTTAAACTTTAGAATTCATCAATGGTTTGAATTTGAAGAATTTCTCAAAAATAGTAAGCCCTATTGAAATTTTGTTCAAATAACATTAAAAGAGCGTTCAATTTTCTACAATTGCTGTATATATAATTTTTTCGTGCTTCTTACCGTTTGTTAGATATCAGCGTTTGAATATATGTAGAGAGGTCTGCAAGTAACGTATCGTCTATACGCGCGTAGTGCTGATCTCTCTATATTCAAACGATATTATCTAAAAAACGGTTGGAAGCACGACAAAATTATATATACAGCAGTTGTAGAAAATCGAATGCTCTTTTAATTTTATTTGAACAAAATTTCGATAGGGCTTACCATTTTTGAGAAATTCTTCAAATTCAAACCGTTGATGAATTCTAAACTTTAAGACGTGGTCGGCACCCTTTCCTGCTGTCCGATTGCAATAATCTTTTTCAGGGACTATTTTTTTATGAAAAGGCACCGTTGTAGGGGGTGAGAGCAAAGAAATACAACAACAAAATTTCGGCACGTATAAATAAGGGCCACCCTACTGCTCATCTGCCGCCCGTTAAATCCGCCACTGACCTTTGCACTGTCCTCTAGGCTACGTGTATCTTATTTGCTCCGACGGAGAATTTCGTTCGCCGTTGAATTATGTAAATGGGGAGTAGTACCTAGTTGAACTTTTACGAAAAATATTGCTAACCTACTGGATTGAACGTCCGCCTGGTGAGCAAGGATATATTTCCTTCTACTTTACTGGGAGGGCTAGAAAAGTAGTTTATAGCTCGGCTCTTAAGATTACCTGGATCTTGCTTTAATAGGTGACTTTTATGGCATTATATTTAAAACAAGATCCTCACATCGATTTAACTGCAGATATCGTTGAGTTATGGACAAGGAACTGAACTCTTATCCACCAAACACATCGCTAATGGACACTATTTAAGTTATAAATAGTCAGACTACTTTGCCTCCTATAACACCGCCAATTATAAATGCAAGCGCGAGCAGAAACCGTGGTCCCCAGAGAAATCAGTCCAATTATGTCCTGTATGCGTATCTAATGGATTTTTAACACCAATTTCATAAATACACACAGCAACGCCAATATTCGATCAATAATCAATTATCGACCAATAATCGCGCATAAAACGTGTTACCCACAACAATGAATTATTTATCCAACTCGGGAGTAATAATCTAATAATTTACCACACAAAACAGGCCTGCCATTTAGGGTACAAATACCTCCTCAAGTTCTGGGACCCCGGAACAGCCGAGCGCGAAACTGTTAGGTACGTTACGAACCGCAGCACGGGCTGCGGGAGATAGCAAGACTATACGTGCGTCCATGTTGGCTTGTACCACGAGTCTATATAGCTGGGCCTCAGGCATATGGCCGCGCACACACTCTTGCAGTGTTGCAGGGTCCCAGAACTTGAGGAAGTATTTGCACCCTAAAAAGCAAACCTGTCACAAAACGAAGCAGACTATAGAAACAGAATACATGTTTAACCCCTCAGCGTGGTATGACGAGCAGGACTCGTCATAGGAAAACTGTTCGCAACAGCGGTATGACGAGCACCGCTCGTCAAGGGACGTGAAGCGAAGACGTAGCGAGTTGGGCTTGGGACCAAGGTCTATAGGACACCCGAATTCGAGGCGTGCTGGGCTCTTCTCATATACATTCTGTAGGCCTTGGGAAGGAGATATTGCCGTGAAGAGGGCCTCTTGAAGAGAGTGGCCGTTCGGGAGGGATGCAAGTCCGATTGGATAGATTAGGAGGTGTGACAATACTTCTTCAGGTCTGCTATGCAGTAACGCCTTAACAGCAGGGGTTAAGGTTTAGACCAATGCTTCATCCCACAGCTAGGTCCTGTTCTGGACAGAAAGCCTCCACGCTGAAGGGTTAATGTATCATGGTGGTGCAAAAGCAACAATAGTCCTTAATAACAGGATCGATAAGTCAACGCTTTACCGTCGGCCCAAAAGTGTTGCCCTCCCGGGGAAAAAAGTCTGCAGACGCGTTTGATCGTAGAGACCCCCCAGCGATCAACGGAAAGTAAACAGAAGCCCACTTTGGCCCCAAAACGGCCCCGTGCATCCTCGTCGCGTGTCCCAGGACACGCGTTGCACGTGTGGAAGCGCGTCTTCGGGATAATTGCACGGCAGAGGCCGCAGTCGAGGGGGTCAGTTTCACGTGGAGCGACATGTACGCAGGATCGTTTACGTTGCGCGCAGCCATTGGTATAACCGCGAAGTCGCGGTCCGGCGCCGCCAGCAGGCTAGTGTGACAAATTACACATAATTCACGAGCCAATTTCACACACGGTTGTCCCGCTAGGGAAGGCAGCGCTGTTGAATGCCGAGTACCACGGGATAATTTGAGGAACGAACGACTTGGACCGTGAATGGGAATAAACACGCAGCCGAGGATGATACGTACAAAATCCTCGTGACGGAAAAATGACTGTTTCAAGGGGTCTTAAGTGGGCAGCAAGAGCAATCTGTTCTCCCTGCCTCGTCGCAGAAAATGTCCCCTCTTCGATACGTACCAACGGCTTACCCTCGTGCAACAGGTACACCAAATGGGAAAAACGAGAACACGCGGAAGGTGGCGAGGACGGGTTACGTGATTTTTATGGAGGCGCGGTTTGTTTAGGAGCTAGGTGCCAGTGGGTTGTATTATGCCGCCGATGAGTTATTTCATTATTGCTGTTGCGTCAATGAGGAGTTGTTCAGGGTCAATGTACCGTTGGAGTGTAAATCCTGATTTATTAGACATCATCCAGTGGGTTCGTTCAAGGTTGTAGGTGCTTCAGCATCAACATTCGTGAGGATACTTCGATTTGGTTAATGGAAAGACTTCGTTCAGGAGGCGATATCAGTAACCTGACACATATGGGTGTTTAATATAGATCGCCATTGATGGGAATCTTCAGGGGACATTGCATCAGCAAACTATACAATGTGTCTATTATATGTTAGAAGAGGTGCAGTATATTTATGTGGGAAAATGGCTATTATTCGTTGCACCTTGTTCTCATGAAATATTTATGACTGTCACGTCTGCCCACATCACTAATGGATAAGCTACAGTATGTATAGTCCCGCCAGTGTACGTACTTCTTTAGTAGACTGAGGAACACTAGAGCCAAACTAGATAAGTAGCTAAGAGACTACATTAAATCGAGTTAGCCTCGAAACCCTATCGTTCCTGATCTGTGTATTTGGGACATGCTTGTAAAAATACTGCTCGTCAAATAGTAGTTTAAATCAGGTAGCTTAGAGTTGTAAGAGTTATTACATGCAGAACATCAAGCTGATCTATATTTGGTGAATAACAAGCATTCCTTTCGAACAAGTTAAAACGACAGGGATTCACAGGCAACTTTAATATAATTGGGGACGGCAAGCTATTCTATTTGCTTTATATGCGAATAAAATATTAAATATAATTTAATAGAAAGGACCACTTTTTATTTTGGTTGTTTCGACCGGGTGATCTTTAAACACAGAGGCTTACGAGAATTTTAAAAACAATTCTTTTTTTTGCACGTAGCAAATTAGCTGTAATTCATATGTGAGTTGTCGTATTTAATTAATTTAAAAATTATCTCAACTCTTTTAACTCGCCGTGGGCACACCTACTTTCGCTCCTTCAGTGGGCACAGTGGGTCATTTATGTCCGTGGCTGTATTTTGTACTGTTTTTGACTTTCAAAAAATCTGAGAAAATTAAAGGATACTTAATCAAGTCTCTACTTTAATATACACTTGTTCTTCGAGTCAGATGATTAAAGGATTAATTAGGAAAAATATAAATTCGACAGTAAGTTTAAGCAGTTTAAGTTTATGCTAGGACATAAACGACCCAGTGTGCCGACGGCGGGTTAAATGAAAATATTCGATGATGTTTCGCGGAAAGGGCGGCAGACGCTTGTCAGCCTGCGGGCGCCAAGTCTCCAAATCCGCCCCTGAAGAGAGCTAGAAGATTTACCGAATCAGGACTTCAGACTGATTCACCAACCCGCCCATACAAGTCAGACTTCTGTTCACTCGTGCGTAATATCCAAACCTGAGGCACTTCAAAAATTTGTTATTGCAGTCACGCACAATTTCTAACCTCGAAACTGCGAGACGTATCGTGCCAGGTAGACATACAGTCGTAAAAGTAGTATCTAGGGGGCGCAGTTGGCACTCCCTTGAGTATCTTGCCGACAAGTCAAGGATATACGGATATATTTAGCATAATTTTTCAACATTAGTATTTCAAACACCTAATGCGTGTAAGAATGTAGCTCTGCAATCAGGTTTGTGTGAATAACAGGGTTCTCTTCGCATCTCGGCCATTACTTCAGAAACTAGACCCTGTCTCTTTACCTTCCAACGCCGTTCATAAGTAGGTATTACGACGCTTACTCTGTGTGGAATATATTATGAAAAACGTTGCAAATTTACTGAAGACCTCTAACAAACTTCACTTTATTTGGTATTCTATTATTAATTATACTTTGAAGAAAGTGGCCAATTTATTGAAGACCTCTAACAAACTTCACTTTATTTAGTATTCTATTATTAATTATATTTTAAAGAAAGTGGCAAAACTGAAGAACTCTAACAAGTATTACTTTACTCAGTAGTCTACTATTTATTAAAACCCGAAAAAAATATTTAACCTGTACCAAATATCACATTTCATACAAACACAGCACGTGTCCAAATATTTACGAACGGCAATGCATGCTGCGCATGTACGCCTCGAATAACAACCTGATACTAATAATATACGATAACGAAAACCATTTGGTGGCCAGTACCCCGAAAATACGGCTTTACACGCCGTTCGATCGGTTGTCAGGTTTGTCCCCACACCTCTACAAGGGATTTTATTCGCCCAAGCCAACCGCCTGCGCCTAAAAGCCCACCAGCGACAAAACAACGATCCCCATTTGGCCGGCGCGCACAGTCCCGCCTTGCTGCATTCATCAAATCCGAGTAACGCGAATACCAAGGGAACCCCCATAACCCGTGGCGGCTCACGCGGCGATCCGTGGCCCTTTTCGCGTGTCGAGCGCGCGGCGCGGCGAGCATTGCGTGTCGGGTCGTCGCGCCGGCACTGAATACCGAAAGAGTATACATAGTGGATTCCAAATAGCCGTGGGAAGTACTGTGGGCCCCGATGCCTCTCGAATACTAAATACCCGGCGTCCCCGGCCACGCCGGCGGGGTACACGTAGGCGAGGTGGCAGGTGGACTGGTCGGAACCGAAGCGTTAAAACGTTCGTTGCCGGGATAGGGGCGCCCGCGCCGCTCTGGCTCAGGGGCAGCCCCCCGCCGGACGGGTGCGTGCGTGGACGCGTGTATCACTCGCGTCCCTGGACACCTCGCGGACGTGTGTGCGTGCGCGGACGCGTGTACCACTCGCGTACCGTGGCCGCGGATCGAGGTAAGTAAGGCGTACGTAAGCGAATACCTTCCGTGTACGCGCGGTCGCACGGCAGTGGTATTGGATGGCCGCGCTACGGTGTGTCGTCAAACGGCCGGGCACGAATACCACGCAACAAAGAGACCCCGAGATCATTCGTGTCCGCCGGAATTTATGGGGCCCGCTCGAGCAGCACCGCTACAGCCTGCTGCTGAATTTGCATAGTGCCGAGCGCTAATAGTCGGAGATAACCGAGGCAGGAAGAGACACCTCCGACGAGCGTCGGGGACGACGCCTTCGTGCCACGCGAACTTGCTGCTTTTTTGCCGAGCGGCCACTTGGGGAAGCTCGCGGAGCCGACTGGCCCCCTCGTGGAGTTTCTGGTGAAGCTGAGATAGTTTCAGGCCGAGGTCTATGGGGATACCTCGACCTGTACGCTGTTTCAGGTGGAGGCAGGGCCTGCCACTCTCATTTGCGATTTTGGGACAGTGTTTCGACTGCCGACTGCCAAAGGTTCAACCTTTTTTCCTATCTCTTATAGTTCGCGAGTTATAACACAAAATCGGAAAATAACCTAATTTTCAGGGGGTTAATTCCACCCCGTTCGAGTGAATTTGGGCAGCAAAGATAAGTTGCGTTGTAATCAGGAGGAAATCCTCCACATATTCACGAAGTTTCAGAATTATTTGAATTCCCGGCTTCGGGATCTTCCCTTCTAATTAGAAAATGTCTGTCATAGTCAGACCACGAGTTTTTAATAGAATTCCCAATTCTTTGATACGTAGATATAAAGTATCTCTTCGTGGAAGTGGACAGAGGACACGGAGAACACCTTTTTTAAGTTATTTCCATCCTGCATGGGATAACCAGAAGAATGCAAATCACTTAAATTACCAACACTGAAAGTCACTTCCACCCTGACAGATTTGATTGATATTCCAATTACTGAAAACACATCCATTTTAGAGAAATTTTTCTCGCAACGGATAGCAATCCAAAAGTTTCGAGTGGTAATGTACTTCAATGTACCGTTGCCAGTACTTAAATAATCATCCACGTGGAAGCCACTTCGTGGGTTCTTGTCACATTGTCGTCAATTGACTGAAAACAGGGAATAGAAGTCTCTGCCAATTGTACTTCATTTGCTACCTCGGAGTTACAAACGACAGTCACAAAATCGCCTAGTCATCATTCGCCGAGCAATCCTGCCAAGAGCTTCCGAATCGGTGAATGCTAAAGATGCATAATCATTCCGGGGTTCATAGGTTACTGACGGTCGCGGAGAAATAACCAGTAGTCACTGGCTTCGTCACACTTGGGTAGTCGACTATCTCCCTGATCTCACATCCGCGGGAGTAGCCGATTGTGCTCGATAAAGCGTGTTAAGATGTTTGACGTCGATACTGTTGCACGGAGAGGAATATAAAAGCGCCGTTCTATCATTCAACTCTGCAAGCCAAACTGCTGAACACCGTGCAGAATTACTGAAATAGATGCTTGCCAGGCAACTGCGTTACTAGTTACACAACTGACAGAAAACATTTTTCGTACCGTAAACTGGGGTGACTTTGCCCACTTTTCGGAAGAACTTTATTTTATTCTGAAGTAATTAGAACATGTGGTGTTTTGTAATCGATAGCAATCATTTCTCCAAGGTGAAACGGAAAGAAACAATAGCGAATTCAATCATATAGTAATTTTTCAGTTAGAGCAAAAAAGTGGGCAAAGTCACCCCGGCGAGCAAAGTCACCCCAGTTTACGGTATTAAAAATAGGGCGACATTGCGAACGTTTGTGAAACCAGCAAGTAGTCTCCCACTTTATTTTTATTCGCAGCATTCCAATCCACTTTACAAAATATTCCAGTCTGCATCGATTCTTCCAGCCTACTATTTATGACGTTCCCTGCCACCCTTTCAACCTTGGATCACCATTCTCGGAATAAATCCAATCACGTGATCTCTCAGAAGCTCGTCGAAGGCTCTTTGCTAACCAGCCCTGTCGCTATCATCCCCGCCGGGCCTAAAAGAGCAGAAGGTCCAGTGGGAATGCTTTCGCAATCGGCACGGCATGCGTGCGCCAAGTGCGAGGAGGGATTCCTGAGGATGCGCCCGTAGCAATTACGTTACGGGGCCGCGGTTTCACTTACGGTTCACAAAAGTCCTCTCGTGACTTAGCCCGGCGATGTGTCGCGCTGAAGCGTCACCATTCGCGCGGCTCGCTCCCCCGGACCCGCCTAGGCGTGCTTTCGTTTATGAAATTCCCGCCGCGGCTGATGGAGTGCACGGTGCACATGCACGCAAATTAGAAGCATACCACCACGGTCGCAGGATACATCCGGGAAACCTCGACCACGTTCCCACCTTTAGCCCCTCGTGTCTCGGTTACACATTCGCGGCAATTACACGGCATCGAAATGCGTGTCTTCGGGCCGCAGCGAGACGGACGCCGCGAGATGCACGTCGCCGCATCCACCGCCCCGGCAGGCAAGTTCCGCGGGGTCCTAACTGCGTTACGATTATCGTCGCTTGATGCCGGGCGAATGGATGTTCATTTGATTTTCGAGGGATCGCTGCAACTTCGCGAAACGCGCGCCTGGAATATTGTATCCGGCGTGGGAGGCATTGCGTGGACGTGTTGGGGATTTTCGTGGTAGCGCGCTTAATGTGAAATACCTACCGGCTGCTCCAAGGTTCCAGGCTGTGGAAGAGAAGGTTTTGGTGGGTGGTTCTGGAAGCGTGAATATTCGAGAGATGTAGATAGAAAGACACTATTGCCGGGAGAATTAAAGGGTCATGCTCCGTCAGGAGAGCGTGAAAAAGGGTGGTCTTTGGAAATTTTTTACTCAAAAGCTATGATCAGCGCCATTTTATCTCGACTGACTATCGAAAAAAATGATTTTGCGAAATTTGTTTAGGAATTTGATGTCCCAGCTGACTCTGCTGGCTTCGAATGGGAGAGACTATTGCATTGCCTTTGAAGTTCTTGAAAGAGATTTCTTGATTTATTGTTAGATGGCTTGAGAGAGTAGTCCGAGTTTAATTATGGTCGTAAATGGACTTGTCGGTCTCGTAAAAATTTCATTCCACCCAGTCACAAGTAATAATAATACCCGCAGGGTCGATAAAATGTTTCGACAGACACATTAAGATTAAATGACTGAGTGCATCATCCGTGTTCCATTCGACTTTGTATCACGGAACATAAGAGAGATTGGTGATCTCGAATTTTATTCATTTATTACTATCATTACCTATATGATTATTTCAATGTTATCGCTAATTACCAAGATATCCTTGGGTATTGAAATTTAAATATCTGAAAAACGAGATAATATTCCTTAGTAAGTACTGAAATATCACTGTTATTAGTACATCGGTACTTACAGATTATCAATTCGAGCAATGTGAACGTAAAATATCCACACAGTCCATAAGATTTTACGAGCTCTGCAAGGTTGTACTTTTCTTTGTATTTGAAGCCTGCAGTATTAATTCCCATTTCTCGCATTTTTATTTAAGTAATTAATATAAAATGTATACACAGTGTATTACAGAGAAGGCCAACTCCTCCTTTTACACCCTACATTTCCATGTTAAATACAAAAATAATTCTCGATACACTTCACCACTTAAATTATTTCCATTCACTTTTAAAAATAATCGACAATTCGATCGTCTCGACATTCGCGATACGTGCGAATTCCGCCAGAAACCAACAAGCGCCGGGCCATTTAAAGAAATAAATTTTTCGAAAAAGCCCCGGGTGGGATCTCGCCGAACGTTTCCAAATAATTCACTGGAATACGTAATGCGACAGGGAAGGCGAGTGACGAGACATTTTTGAAAGTAAAATTTCAGAGACAGGCGGCCCCGAGCCGCGGTCCCGCACCGAAAAATAAAAGGGGGCGAAGGAAGGAAGGGTGAAGGCGAAGTGGTTGAGGGCGACGCGAGCGCGACAGTCGAGGGATGTTAAAAGTACGAATACATTCAATTCCTCGAATTGCATCACTGTCTGCCGAGCAGGCAAGAAGCCGAAGAAAAAGAGCGCCCCGTCGAGTGCAAAGGGCGTTTGAAAATGTTGGCGTCGGTTCAACGGAGAAACTTTCCTTATTCAGACTTCGTATACATGCTAAGCTTCCCTTTTCCTATATAATATCGCCTCCGCGGCCACGTTCGAGCAGTGCACAATATCGGGTCCGAATGCCCGTAAACAGTGGATGAAGGAAATAGCAAAAAAAAGAAAAGAAGAAAGAAGGAAAAATATGAGAAAAATGATGGAAACAACGGGGAGGGGAACGAAAAATCGATTTCATTTTGCCGATTAAAAGTTTAATTACAGGCGGACGTTGGTTGAATTTTCGCTGACCCCGAGGATACCTACCCCCGCGGCGGTGAAATAAAAATAACCGAGCCGTGGCATCGACGTGAACGAAGCGAAACTGAAATCACGCCGCCTATCTCGTTTCTGGCCAATAATCCCGTGTCCGTTGGGGAAGAAAACGGGAAAGCCGATTATGTCGATCGCGGTCGACCGGGGCCAATTGTTTATCGCGGGCTCGCCGAGGGAGGAGGATGCTCGGCCGACGACGGAAGCGGCCTCGTGCTTGTCGCTCCTTCGTTCGAGCTGGGCCTGAAAGTACTCGTGAAAGCGAGCACAATTACGCAACGTCCGGTCGCGGCTGCTTGAAAAACTGTGACTTTACACGGCGCGTTAAGCCCGCGTAACGACCGGCTGCAATTATGCGCTGGGGAACGAGCATATAAATATATGCGCGCGCGCGCGATGTTACGTGGGGCGGTCCGGTAATTACTATCATTCGATGCAGCTTCGGGGTTACGCTATGGGATATGCGACAGGAATTCGCCTCGCGACAGCTGCGTGACGCGGAAGAAGTTAGGATGAGGAGCGTTTCGTCGTAGGAGGGTATTTAAGGAATTTAGTAATTGCATTGCTCTCTGTGAAAGTGCTGTGTTTTCACGGGTACAGATTTGATTTCGGAGGTTGGTAAATTACTAACAAGGGAAGATCGCCAACCCGGAAATTCAGAAATTTATGAAATTGTGGAGGATTGTAGAGGGTATATATGTAAGTATGTAATACGCAATTTTTTTTGCTGCCTAAATTCACTCTTAAAGGTTGAAATTGATACTTGAAAATCTGGGTGTTTTGCGAGTTTGTGCTAGGGTCACTCAGGGTAATATGCCACTTTTCAATTATTTTTTAAATAATGCACCGATGGCGTTGCATTTGCACTAATTCAGTTTAATTTAGTGTAACTGCTAAGACAATAGATTTTGGATTTTAGCTTCTTTTATTTTGAGTAAATCCTGGTGTGTTAAGCCGGGAATCCACCGGGAACCTAAGCTAAACTATGCTAGGCGTCAACAGTGTAGTTATTAGCCACCTGACAGTGACTAGCCTTCTTTTAAAAAACATGAATATTAACCCTCGGTTGTCACACTGGTTCAATTTTTTAAGCAAAAATCTCTTTGTCGGAAATCTTATTGCTTCAAATTTTTTTTAAGCATGATGACACTTCCAATGTCAACTTTTAACGATGGGCATATATTCTACAATGTTCAAACTTTATTCCAGAATTTTTTAGACTTAATTTGACAAATAGTTTTTAAATAACTAGTAGGTGTGAAAAAGTAGGTGTGACAACCGAGGGTTAAGAAATATTCAGCGTCAGTCAGAATGAAACCACGTACCAACATCCATACCACCCAAGCAACTACCCACAAAGACCACTATTACTTCCTAATAATCTCGAACAAATCAACACGCCTATCAGAAGAACAGCAATCCCAAGGTACCCGAGCGAACCGCGCTCCGCTCGAAGCAGCCAAACTGCTACCCGCATCTCTCGAATATCTGCGCTCGCGGCCTACCCATAAACCTTTTAGCACCGTGCAATTATCACTGGCCACGTTCTCCCCGGCGTCCACCGATTCGGATGATATCCGGAGCGGTAATCGCGGACCACCCTGCAGAAGAATCCACGGTGCAACGTGGAGCGCGGAAAGTCCGCGCAGGGAAGGAATTTCGTTGCCTTTGTTCGCGAGAGGAAGTCGGGCCGGACGAGGGGCGGGATGAGGACAGAGAGAAATAAGAGCGCGAATAAGAGAAAAAGCCGGAGAAAGCGGGACGGGGGTGGCCAGGGGGGGAGGAGGAGAAGATAAAGAAAACCGAGATTATACATCAAGTTCACCGCGACGAAGGAGTCGCTGGGACAGCGAGCATGGTACGCTGGCGATGCCACTTGAGGCTGAATCGTATCTAAATGTGCCTCGTATATCAGAAATCGAACTGTTCCGCGGTACTGGTACACAGGCGGTTCACTTGCATCATTTTGTGCGATCGCCGTCCCGTAATACAGCCGCTGCAGATGCACCCAGGCCGTTCCACATTTCCCTCGGCGTCGTGACAACCTACACGGTGGAACTTCCCTTTCCGTACTTCCCCTGCCTGCCTCCCCCCAGCGGAGTTGGTTTCAACGGGGAATCCCCGTGTATGAGATGATGTAGCATGCCGGCGGAACGACGGCCCGGCACGATAAATCCTGGGCCAGATTTACGGCGATACAAAGTTATTTCGTTCCCTTAAGTACAAAGGCACGTCCTTCCCAGACGGAAGATTTTTGCCCCATTGGCAGGAAAGTCGGACGTCGATAAGGCCGCGCGGACGGATAGCCTGCTGGATAGGGACACCGGCCTCGATACACCAGCGCCAAAAACGTGGCCCGCTTTACGGGGCGGCACGGTGATCCCCGATGGTAGCGCGTTAACGTCATACGTGCCGCGTTCCCGGCAGAAATTAGAAGATTTATGGCTGCGCGCAATCTTACCCGGAATCTGCATCCCCCGAAGAAACGGAAACGGGAAACGGGGAGGCGAGGTTGGAGTCGCGCCAGAATGCCGTGCTTTCGGGGATTGACAGTTTCGCTTCGACTCGTTTACTGGTTTATCTCGTGCGCGCTCGGGAATCGGCGCGCAATCCTTTGTGGATGAGCAGCGTGATTTTTTTTAACCGGG
Organism: Andrena haemorrhoa; assembly: GCA_910592295.1. NCBI lineage: Eukaryota > Metazoa > Arthropoda > Insecta > Hymenoptera > Andrenidae > Andrena > Andrena haemorrhoa. Next base: position 3,176,775 of record OU342946.1, read on the forward strand.
AGAGACTTTACAGAGGGTATTCGTTGGGAGTGGTTCGTTCGTCGTAGGTATGTGATCGACGGTTTTGTTGGATGAGTGAAGTGTGAGAATTCTGCTATTGCTGAGTAAGGTTATGTGATGATGTTATGTAGGGTGGCTCGCTTAAAATAGGACCGCTTGATTGTCTTCTGCTGTTGTGATGATACAAAAATATTTCACATGTGATTGAATGGTATGAAAGAATTTGTTTATTCAGTTCGGTGACTTGTTTCAGAATTGGGCATTAAGTGAATACAAAATTGTTTAAATAACGGATCAAATTAAAGTTACTTTCACTTTAGATTATTGGAGGAATGAAGTTACTTTTTCTATATACATTTTTCAACTTTAACTTAACTGTATTCGACACATGACGAGTAAAGTTGAAATTAAATAAAAATTAAGAAATGAAAATTTTGCCCATTAGGGTTTTAGGTGAGATGCCCTGTAGATTAGGGCTGGGACTATTCGAATAATTCAATATTCGAATATTTTACAATTATTCGAATGCTACGAATAAACTTCGAATACGTGAGTATTCGAATGTTATTGCTCGAATACTATTCGAATATTTGAGCATCCGAATGTTATTACTCAGATACTATTCGAATATTTGAGTATCCGAATGTTATTACTCGAATACTATTCGAATATTTGAGCATCCGAATGTTATTACTCGAATACTATTCGACTATTTGAGTATCCAAATGTTATTATTCGAATACTATTCGAATATTTGAGTATCCGAATGTTATTACTCGAATACTATTCGAATATTTGAGTATCCGAATGTTATTATTCGAATACTATTCGACTATTTGAGTATCCAAATGTTATTATTCGAATTCTATTCGAATACTTGGATATTCGAATGATATTCGCCAAATAATTAACCAACTGGAGTATTCGAATATTCGAATACCGAAAAATTCGGCAAACAGTCCCAGCCCTACTGTAGATTAGGATCTTCAGACAGGTGAAGCACATTTCGCTCAGCACGTTGATGTTAGTAATATTTAAAAAAAAATCTCGGTATAGTGCTCGGCGCATAGTTGGAATTCAGGAGCCGGGTGGAATTGTCGGATGGACGAATTGGAGGGATTTCCTTCTCAGAAATTAGTTGCAACGGTTCGTATTTATCACGCATTTAGGCGGCCAGGTATTCCAACAGCAGCTTGCGGTGCCTGTGCGCGGGAGAACGATATTTTTCATAGCGAAGCGAGCGATGCGGAAGAGAGCTCGTTAAACGAACGGTGAAAAACACGGAACGATAGCGCCGGTCAATACCACGGCCTATGCACGACGCTTCCTTCCGCAATACGGATACAACCGACACGTCCTCCTACGTGGAATTACAGAATCTATCAGACCTGGCGGTTTGCTCGTTGCGCGCGTTAATCAGCTGACTCGGTGATCGATGAATTACACCCCGTGGCAATCGAAGTAGGAATTATAATTTTAATTGGTAGCTGTTAGAGGCGACCACAAATGAGGATCTGCTACAACAAACATCGCCATTCACGTCGTCGATGGTTTAATCCGACATTTTCTCTATATATTCAGATCAGCTAACTCGGAGGATATTTCAAACTCCAACTGGACATTATTATTCTTCTTCCTCGCGTCTGCTTTCACCGCAGTTTCCTCAATTCTCTCAGCACCTACGATAGGATGTGAAGTGTAATTCCCCGTTTCGTGCTCGAAGCTAGTTGAGAGGGGAAAGTATGGGATTAGTTGGATGCGGTATAGGAAAAGGGATTGAAAATTCCAGAGTAACTAATACGAGGCACCGTGAAAGGGTACATTTTTCCGCAGTATAAAGGGGGACGAGCGGAAACAAAGGAGGTTGCTCTGGTTTTCAATAAAAGTTCCCTCCGTACCTGTGAACTGCTTATGATTCGACGATGCTCCATTATCCCATAATGCGGTAGCATTAGAACGAATAAGTGGCACTTGTCTTCTACATGTGGGACCCAGGAAGCACTCGCTGATTACTGTTATGCACTTACCCCTCAGCCCGTAACGAGGACCATCTTCCTACCGTCTTGCGTTCCGCGAGAGATTCCGCGTCACGGGCCCCGCAGGAGCCGCGAGACCAGAGAGAAAAGAACGTCCCTTTTGCGTGGCGGTCGTGACTGCGGTCGCGGTCATTAAAATTACTAACAGTTATTACCCTGCGAGACCAGGAGCACTTAATTGAATATCTTTAACGCCCCCCCCTGGAAGATCGACGGCCCCCCTATCGACGGAAACCAGCCACCTCGTCACTTGTCCCCCTATATCTTTCGCAGGGAAACTTTTCAACGAATCACGCTCGCAAAACTGTCCCTCCCTTCGTTACTTTGCCGAGATTAATTATGATTTCGTGAAGGGGGATGACGCTGCAGCGAGGCCGGGGCGGGGAAATTATCCTGTCACTTAGCGGGGGCCCCCTCAACCCACGGGATCGACGGGGTAAGAATAACGAGCTGCTGCGCCCGGGACACTTTCGCTCGCTGAGAGAATAATGGGCATTGATCAGCGTCAATTTAAGGTGGCAATGCTGAATTAGAACCCTACCGGGCTGGATATTGATACACTTGAAATTAGTGAGCCGTGGGAAAAGGATTATCAAGTGGGATGTGTGTGGCGGCATGAGGCTCGTCTTTGAGACTATAGTTCCCAGCTCGAAATTTCTTGAGGGGTTGCATGCAATCATTTTTAGAATTTTTTTAGAGGTTTCACTAAAAAATGTATTAGAAATTATCCTGTGATTTTTATACCGAAAAATGTTTCTTCACTTCTTCAAATACATAATAATATAGGCTGAAAGTTTTAAATAGATTGCATGTATACTTAGCCTCTTTTTCATTGCAGAATTATTGCCGGAACGTTGCAGAACTACATATTTTGTAACGTTGCTGCAACTTTGCAAAAATACACACCTGCAATATTGCGAAGGCGGACATAGGACTGAACCTGCAACGTCTCTGCAATGTTATGGTGCAACATTGCAATCTTGCACCGCGTCATTGCAGAGACGTTGCTGCAATGTTATGGTGCTGTGTGGGATGTTGGGAATTTGTAGGCAAAACACTAACTATATCCCAACTAATTCCCAACTGTTGGCTGCCGTTGGCCAACCAAAAATGCTACTAGGGATACGTGTTTATAATTCACTCAACAGAAGCTGCCGCCACAACGCTCAATTTGCACGTTCGTTTCGGTTACAGGTGCCCTGTCGCAGTCGCAGTTCCCAGTGTTCACGATCTACGCCCAGAAGAGCTGCCTGGCCGTGAAGCCCTGCGAGCGTGCCTGGTGCATCGACAGGGTCCAGGGACACCGGCTACAGGGCCACACACGCAGAACCATGTCTGCCTCGTCGCGACAGCACTGCCTGGAGCTCTGTTTAGGCGAGAGAGACTTCCTGTGCCGGTGAGTAGCCAGCGTGTAGCTATTTTTCGTCCGCCGCATCGGGAATCCTATCGGAAGGCACGGTCGTTTTCCGGCGACCTGGTTCTCTCCTCCCCGTCGTCGTCGCGGCCACGATATCCGCCGTTGGGAAAAGGCGGACGCACTCCGGCCGAGATTCGTCGCGAATCGACACACAGCACAGTCTTCCCTCCGTCTCCCTCGAGTAGGTCTTCGAGAATCGAAGGCACCTCTACACGCTCCGGTGCGTTTTCCAGTTATTGGATTCCTCGATCGAGGGAGGACGTTACATCACGGTTCTATAGACTCTCGAGTGTTTCTCGGTCATGAAGCGGCCGCTCCCGACGTTTCACGGGACCCGGGGAACACCAAAAGGAACGAGCTATCCTTCTGGAAAAGTAGCAGAGAAATAGCTCTGAGCCACCCTGATTCCTCGTATGTTTGTCGCTTTACGAGACGGCTATTCCTTCCCCCCACGGCGGAATCGCAGCGTCGATTCTATTTAAATATTTTTCACGCGCCTTCCGCGCCGCCTCCCTTCGGCGAGCAATATTTCCCGTAGTTGTCGCTTCGCGTCGGGTCCAGAGAGAATCGACTGCGACGCTCTCGATCGGGGCGAGGGTAATTATGCGCCGCGTTGCTGCGCGTCTCTTGTTACTTGAAAAACTGGATGAAGGGAAATAGTCGGGTGGTATCGTGTGTCGGACTGTACTGATATTTTATGTCTGTCAAGAGGGATGTTTGAACATGATTCTCCCTAATTTGTGACGAAGGTATTTACTAGTAAATAATCCTTGCAAAAGATAAGCGCCAGAAAATAAAAAGTAGAGGAAACAGAATGAGGCACTTCTTAAGGCACATCCAGACACTGATGCATGTTGCAGTGAAACACTGATGCATGCATCATGATGCAGGTTCCATGATACATGTCTTCATAACATAATTAAACATAATTAAACATTTTAAAAATAGACCGAACCGGTGCGCCGATAACATTTACTTTCAGTTTTAAAAATTCTTTACGGTCGAAATTCTAAATCATTTTATTTATAATTAAACATAACTTTAAACATAACTTCACAACATAATTAGAGAAGAAATTGGCAATCGGTGACTCTCGTTAGTTCACCATGTCAACGTACAATTTTTTTCTTTTCTTTTTAAATCTTTTTTTCTTTTCTTTCTTCTTATTTCTTATTTTTGTTTTTTGTGTCAATATGTACCCTCTTACTCTTGTACACTAAAAAGGGAACCCCTTCCCGTTTACATACAATAAAATAAAATAAAAATAAAATAGGTATGCGACTTAACTTGTAGTCTTTCCAAGTATTACAAAGTATTTTCCTTCGAACTCAAAAATATTCGAAACTTTCGTCACATATCACGTCTCGCATCACGTCCATTTATTTAAAACTATTCATCGTTTAAAACGTGCAATCCCTGTTCCGCCCCGTATATCAATGCACTTCATCGGCACGCCGTTCATTAATTCATCCCGGTACTCCGAAGCTGAAGACACAAAGCGCCGCTTTTCGCAAACACTTTCGGTACAGGTCGATCGAGTGGTTTTGAAGTCAATTAAGGACGCTGGACCGTGAAAAATGACAACAAAAGGGGGACAGATAGAAGAGGCTCCTCGTGCCTTTCAATCATACACTGTCGGGCCATTTTCCTAACCGAGTTTTCGAACAAACGAAAGCGCACGAATTTTCTTTGACACAAAACGATCGAATCTTCGATTCCCTTTGTCGACGGGCGCACTTCTGCCCGGTGTAAATATTTCAACTTCAATACACGGGGCACAGGGAATTCTTAAGGTGGTGTCATTTGGAAAATTGGTAGCACTAGCTGACACAGAAAAAAAAACGATGCGAATAAATGAAACGGGTGAAACTCAGTTTTCGTTACACAGATTTTTCCTTTTGAGATAATCGACCTGGAAAACCGAGAAAACCGTCTTCAAGAAATATATAATAAATACTATTAATCAAATTTTCTATTGAGTTCATAATTTAAAAAAAAATAGTTGCTAAATAAACATATAATTTTCATGCGTCCAACATAAACATTTGCAACTTAACGCATTAGAAGTCGAAAGATAAAAAAAACACTCATCCGTGACAGCTATGCTAAAAATGAAAAAATACTGTGCAGTCCACTACAGCAGCACCGCAAAATCCCAGAACATAAAGTACCTCCTGAGCGTTCGAATGAAGCTGGTACGAGCCGTGCGGTAGCCGGCACGCGGCAGATGTTGGCGCGTAAAGGTTAATTAATGAACAGCCGTGTCATAATCGTGACAAGCAACAATACTTGGGCGGTAAACGAGCCGCGACAACGGGCGACCGGATCGCGTCCCGGCCGCGTTGATACACTCGAACGCGTTCAGGAGGCGCTTTATTCCCCATTCGTCTGGTAATTACGGGTAGGCGCGTGGTAGAGGACAACGGTTGAAGGAATTTCAATCCATTAGCCGCGTGAAATATCGGCGCGCCGGTAAGTATGCGGAAGGGCACCGCGGGGGCCGCGGCGGCTCCTTCCGATTTCGATAGAGCGCAGGGGACGCGAGTTTATGCGATATCACGGCGACGCGTCAGGCCCTGCATCGGCGAGGACGCGGTGAACGTGCACGTGCACACCTTGAAAAGCACCTGAAGCGAAAGGTCTCTGCCAGCTGGTCGGTCGCTGCGACCCTCGAGCATCCTACGCTTCGATTTGAAGCAGGGTCGAGAGGTCCTTGGCCAGGCGGAACCGTATCAAAAGTGGTATAGCTATGCGTTCACGTCCGGGGAGCTCGTGGAAAGGGGAGCAGGGATTTGATCTCCGCAAGAACGAATCAAGTTCCGGATTGAAAGCTGCTACGCGGCGCCGCGATCTATCTCTATTTCCTGGGGATTCGATTTTGTTTAACTTTGCGTCTAACGTTGTCCCCCTTTCTTATATCGTCGGGGGAACTGGGCATATCTTGATGAATTTCTTGGGAGCAGCTGACATTGCCTTTCCTCGAATCGAAGCTGACAGGTCTGTTACGCGGACGGAGTGAAATAAAAGAAAGTACCTACGTTCGAGTATACGCGAGGTTTTCAAGTATTTGAGATGCAACCTGAAGAATGCAGTGTCAAGAGATGGATCGCTAGTCTCCAAAGGATGACTCGGAGCCTCGAAAAGATAAGATTCGTTTCGGCAAAAATTGCGGCTCAGATCGCTTGTGAATTTTCAATTCGAAGCCGGCCGCGTCTCCCAAGGAACACCGGCGGCTTCAGCCCTCCGCAGATTCCCAGAAATCAAGCTCCAACGATCTCAGGAAAGTCGAGGACCCGTGTTGGCCTCACGACTCCCGCCAGAAACGCGGAAGAGATCAGAAAGTGGAGGCGAACGTCTCCATTAAAACTGGAGAGACCCTTAGACAGGGAAGGCGCTTCCTCGTCCAGGGCTGTTGCGTGGTGCCTCTTTGCGGATAATCGAGGAAAGCCACTAGAACGGCGTTATTGCTCAACAATATGTGCGTGTGGAGGTGGAATCGGTTGTCTTGGCGCTCTGCTTAGCCTCAGTTGTAAGTGGAGGCCCGCGGTTTCTACGGGCCTTCGGTGTAGATCGCATTAACATTCCATGGGAACGGTATTTCCTCGGCATAATCGGCTGATTAGGCGTCCGTGGCTCGGACTAGCCTCGCGTTCCAGCTTCTCCCGCATGATTGCCTCGGTTTTCAAGCAGGCCCACGGATGTGCTACATTTTGCTACGCAAATGAAATTCTGGTCATCAGCGGCGGAGTGCGCAGGGTGCTTCGCTAATTCTGCGCACCAGAGTTTGTTCAGAATGTATTCGTAACATCGGCATGATTTCTTTTACTTGCCGATTTTAATGGATTTTTTTCACGATATTCGCGACTATGTTTTTACGATTTTCAAGGGGATTTGTGGGTTTTATTATTTCCACGATCTTCGTCAGATTTTTATGATACTCGTAGCTTGCATTGTGACTACTTTATGACTACTTTCGCCCGGTTTTAGTCATTCTCCTGTTCTCTATTATTTATTTGTGAAAAGATTTTTCGTACTATGTACATGAAAGATATACTATTTTGTTTTTACGAAGGAATTACTAATTTTCTGCATGTTTAAAGAATTCTCGTTATTTTGAATAATTCTTAGGAACAATTTTTAAATGACACAGTTTTTAGCACGATATTCTTGTAAATGTATTAATGTGTTAATGATACTGGGATAAATTTCTTCTCTTTCACGCTATGAAGATCTGTTACACAGTAGTAGAGAAGAAGTCTTGATGACATACAATTGGAGAATCTTAAATTAGACTGGTAATATATTGTATACGTTCTGTACATTTTAATTGAATCCGGGCGACGTATATATACGTTCTGTACATTTTAATTGAATCACGGCGACGTATATATATATATATATATATATTCAATGTTGGGGGCAATTCGATCAATTGCTCAATCTGTTTCTTATGAAGTTATTTTATTTTTAATGATATTTACTGTAATTTTATTAATTGAAAGTTATTCTTTTAGTGTTTTATGTAAAATGCTTTTCCCTGAAGTTACTAAGATATATATATACGTTCTGTACATTTTAATTGAATCCGGGCGACGTATATATAAGTTCTGTACATTTTAATTGAATCCGGGCGACGTATATATACGTTCTGAATATTTTGAGTGAATCCTGGCGACGTATATATACGTTCTGAATATTTTGAGTGAATCCTGGCGACGTATAAATACGTTCTGAATATTTTGAGTGAATCCTGGCGACGTATAAATACGTTCCGCATTTTTTGATCGAATCCGAGCAACGTATAAACATGAATTTTTATTTTAAAATTCCCCTGATTGAAAGAGTTCATAAAACTGATCCCAAATAGCATCAGTCTGCAGAATCCTTGTGCATCTAACCACCCTAAATATCAGATCTTCAAATACACTTCCCTAGTCTCTACTCGCACCATACTACCCCCAAAAACCAATTCCTCCGAACTTCCCTCACCCATGTCCGAGAACTTTTGAAACGAGTGAACCCAGCACCAGCCGTCATCCGCCATCATCCGCCGAAGCACAGATCTCCGCGAAGTATTCGAATAACGAGACAGAGAATTGCATCGGCGAGATTACGCCGGCAGCAGAGGTGAGCGAAAGCCCGGAGCGTTGCACTCCCATTACAATTCAATCGCGCTCAAAGGCAGAAGCTCGACGGCGGGGGATGATTTCAGTCATCCGATCTCGCGACAAGATTATCCCTCGCAAGTGGCCCCCGAGCCCGGCGCAGGGAGGGATATGCTCGAAGTGTGCAAATAAAGCAACGAACCGTGGAACTCGCAGAGGCGGATCCAACACGGTTCTCCGCTCTCGAAACGTCGGCGATTTGTTACGAGCAAATGGTAAAGATCGGATGAATCCCCGCGCTCTGGAGTGTTTGAACCGCGGGGCGAAGGCGCGGGACAGAGATGGAGAAGGGAAGCGGCGGTAGAAGAGAAAGCAGGAGAAAGGGCTAGCTGGTGGAAAGAGGGCAGGCCGAAGCTGTTGGCTGCTGTTGCAGCTCACGGTTTACGAGCGTCGGATAGCAGTCGGGCGATCGATCAAACGCGAATCGGTTGCTGGAGGATCGTCGGTCGCGCACGGGTCTCACCGCAGGACCCGGCCACATGAGAGATAGGTTATTACCGGCGGGGCGCGCGCGCGCCTGGTATCGGCCCCCCTTGTTAACGGGTAATGAGTTTATTGTTTAAGAATCACGCCGCAGTTACATGTGCCGCAATCAATTACAGTAATGTAATATAATCGTAGCAAGGCACCGCGCGCTGCGCAGCCGTATAATGAGGTCCCCTCTGTAATGAGAGGATCGCTGGGGCGCGGCGTGCTCGACTTCCCCATGGAAGCATTCACCCGCGCCGGGCCCGGCGTACCTGGGAAATCCCCCCGCGCGTATCGTCAAGCCGGCGCGCATTCACGGTAACGTCCGTGTACACTTGCGCCGGGCTGCAGGTGGAAAGAAACGCGGCGGCGTTGCTTCGTGTATCAACGTCGGCGCATCTAGCCCGCCGGGCTAGCAGCAAAGTTGAATTCAGTTTCGGCCTCGCGCCGCGGCGAGATAAAAAGTTGAAAGTTCCCTGCCAGCTGAAAATTCAGCGGAGATACAGCTCGGCCGGGACGTGCTAAAAACCATTAACTTGTACACCGTCGGGGAGCTTCCTGGCGGGGAGTGGGCGAGTTCCGTTGAGCTGCGAAAATTCTACTCAATCAGCTGCGGACCGTTCAATTTATAATTCGACGGAGCACAGGAGGAGATTTAATCGCGCCCGGGCAACCGACGGAGCCGTTAAGGGCCCCGGCCGCCATCTTCCTGCTGTCCAACGGTGAATCCAATCGCCGCTCCTCCGGCGGACAGATCACGATTTCGAGAGATCCTTGGCAAAGGAAGCGTTTATGTACCGTGACAGCGTGAAAGTGGCGAGCAACGAGCGTGCTGTAAAACCGGCAGGGAAGTCGGCGGGGGAAAAATTCGGGTTTTTGAAACGAAACGACGCGGAGTGTGCTAGACGATGAATGAACTGAAGTGGCGCTTTTGTGCCCGGCGAGCTGCCACCGCGACTTCAGACGGGAAAGCGGCGCTGCCGGTTTGACCCCCGCGGGAAACGGAGCCGCGCGTGAAATTTTCCCTCCGCGGCAAAAACGGCCACGCCTTCTCCGCCGTTGCCCGTTTTTTGGGGGCCATGATATATTCAGGAAGAACGACGCCGACGAATTATGCGAGACCCTCGGAACGACGCTTCCGGTGCCGGAGTTTGCGAACGCTTGGAAATTTACGCTACACGGCGCGGATGGAGATGGCCGCGACGTACGCGGTTCCGGCGGAATTTCCACGAAAGGAAGTGAATGCTCGATGGAGGAAAACTTCGCTCCGCAGAGACGCGGGCGCGACAGTTATTCGCCCGTGCCAGCGGGGAAATTCTCGCCCGTGCTTTTGTTTTTACAAATGCGAGACTCGCTCGCCACGTGCGCTGCCGGGGCAGTTGCGCGCGTGCTGGGTGAATGATGATTTTTGGTTTTAGTGCTCGGGGTTGAATTGAGATGTACGTGTTAACGACGAGTTCTTTGTACTTCCCTTGAAGGGGAAATGGAATATGGAGTGGATCAGGGAAGACTCGGGGCACATACAGTGTTGGGAATATTTATTGCATCGCTCTGAAATGTACGTAGTACGATATGATTGACGCAATTATTTTAGAAATGGTTGCCCAACTTAGGCAATCCGTGTAGGGGAGAGGTGGGATGAAAGGGACACGTATTGAAAGGGACATTGCAATTATCTGAAAGATAAAGGATCTTCCCACGACGAAAGTATTTTCATTTTGTAGCAACACTAATACATGCCCAAACACGCCTAACTGCAAGTCGCTGCCATTTCATAGATGGCGGTGATACACGATTGAATTTTTTCATGCTTCAAAGTAAAATTTTTTATGTTTTTTCGAAACGTTTTGCCAAGTGCTGTTACCAATGACTGATTTCATTATTATTACATCTGGACTGATATTTATTCAGGAACAATAAGACATATGTTAAATAATCTTTTGTTTAATATTGTAACTGTAGGGATTAGATTTTCAATTGTGTTGTCATATTTATGAATGGGACACAAGAAATATTTATGAAAGGGACACCCTTTTCCTAAGTGTTCCCTTCAAAATCTTACTATGTTAAACCGAACATTGGTATTAAAAGAATATTTATCACACATCAAGATGTTTTTGATCAATTTTGGTGCCAATTAAGATCTTTTAATTAACATAGTTTGGATTAATTTAAGGATTATGTGTTTGGTTTTTAATGAAAATATTATCCATTGTTTTTTAATGTGAGGATTATTTTTAAGTATATAAGCTTAATGCTTAATGTAAAGTTTGTTACAAATATTTTGGCAATACCGTGGTATTTATGTAACTTGCGAAAAACGTCGACTTTGTAGACTTGTCGACATCAATACTGCGATTTCGGTACCAGCAGAAATAATAGTTAAAAGAATAATATTAATATTACCTTGTTTTATTACACTGTCCCATTCATAAACACCCATGTCCCTTTCAATACAGCCAATTTATGAAAGGGACAAAACACACTCTTTTGGAAAGCGAAAAATAAGATATGTAAATATAGAGAGAAGCTCAATAGGACCGTGTACTCTTATAGCCAGATAACTGGCCTTTCTAATGTGACCAATTAGAACTCGAATGGTTATTTAGTTTTTTTACAATCTGGTCCTAAACAGAAATGTCCCTTTCATCCCACCTCTCCCCTATGTGGAGAAAAAGAAATGTGAGTACCGAAGCATGAGTGCCACATTATACCAAGAGTATCCCGTTAATTATAATAAATAATAATAAAATAATTATCTTTCAAGGGGTCATTCTACTTTGATCGGTCGAAAAATTGAGCTGTTTTCAAAATATCTCAATGTAAGACAGTTGAAGTCAATTTTAACTTCCCCAACTAAATACAAATATAAAAAGATCCAACTTCCAGTACGACAAATCACCAGGGTTGCCAGACGTACTGAATAAATGGCGGCGTGCTGGCGTATATGACGTCGTACATATCTTCTCATTGGTCGTACGGCGTAGGAGAAGGGGAACACTTATATTTGATTGGTGACGCCGTGACGTCATACCAACGCTAAGCCAATCCGAGCTAAGTGACGTCATATATGCCAGTACGGCGTATCTACTGAACCGCCTCGCAACCCTGCAAATCACAGCGGAATAAAATTCAGCAAATCTGACATTTACAAAAAAATGATCTCCAGGAAACCAGAGCATGCTCTTCTTTCAACGTTTATTTCAAGGGGTGGAGAATAAAAGAAGGTGACGCAAAGCATTAAGCCAAGCAGAGACTCGCCCTCTACATATAAATCGAGGACATCCAACGAAACGGAGGATAATTTTCATTGGACGCTAATAGCCTTCCACTTGTCTACCCCAGGTCGATGTTTGCTGAAATACCCGTTCGACACATTAAGCAGTAACAGCGTGTCTCCCCGGCGACAGATATCGCGCTTTAGTTGGTCTACAATTTCCTCCGCTACCCAGGAAAGTGGGTTACTCTTCCCTTACGCTTCCCCGTTGCACTTACCATTAGGAGCGCTGCCCGTAACAGCGACACATCCAATTATAAGTGCGAAATACATTGTTCGGCGGGGCACGGGCGGCGGTTCGGTAGCCGATCTTGTGCTCTTGTGCTTGAACGACTGCCAACTTGGGCGAGATACCTCTTGCCGGGGCGAGTGCGCCGTTGAACTACTCAGAGGCGCCAACAATCCCGCAGTCAAGCAGCTCCCTTGAGAAATCTTCCGTAGATATGTGGCGGAAAGGTGGACGGAGGGGTAGGGCGGGCGGGAAAAGAGGTTGCGGCGAGAACCAAGAGGATTGAAAAGTATGAAAGGGAAGTGTACCGCGGACAAAGGGTAGTTCCTTGGGTGTGCGCAGGGTTCATCAGTGAGCCGAAGACTAATTTCATTTATGGACTCGGTGTATAACAGTATCCACTGTCATAGAACTCAAGCCTCACGAAGAGGCCAGCGTCCAAAAGCTATTGAATTAATATCAGAATGTTACCGCTGCGCTGTGGCGCAGATAATACCCCGTATGTTTTACTACTCGGACTTTAGTCGCAACCCCTTCATCCGATCGAAACTTCCTCGCAAAACGCCATCAGAAACAAGTGGGACATAAAAGGTGACTGTTGCAATTCCTGCCTAATTTAGCAACTGGAGCACCTGGAGCCCCTCCGTATTACACACACGGTAAATTTCAATAAGCAGAAGTAGCCCGCGTCCTTCGAGACACGCTCCATTACACTCGATCGTATTAATTTACTTTCGAGTGGCTTCTATATCGAGCAATCAGACGGCAACGTTTGGAGGACGCCGTGAGCGCAATAATTTACGACGTGCCGCCTGGAAAGCCTGGAAGCGAAGGAAAATTCAGGAACAGCAGGGGCGAGGGGTATCGATTGCTGGCTCGATTTGAGCGGCTGAAACGGGAGAGGCTGTGAAATTTGTACGCGCGAAGTCACTGTGCGGGAGACACGAAGATTCATCGGCTACCATCCGTGACTGCGGCGATGTGCATTTTAAAGGTTGGACGTCGGATTTTATTTCGCCGTCACAAAGAGATCTCAGGCAACGGCAGCGATTCCTCTGTAATGCTGTTCGCGTACAAAGCTTAGCAATTCCATTTGTCGAAATCGGACTCGCTTCGTGGACTCGTGAAGCACACTTCGTGGACCACTTGGTCGGTTATCGGCCGTAATTTCAGCTCTTCAAGAATATCCGTTGCCCGCCATTGCCACAGTGGCGAGCGATTAACGCTCCTTCCCCTCGATATTCCCGTGACAAAGAATTAATTTATTCGATTTCTGGTGATCTAAATGTCACTAAGGAAGTATCGAACGGGTTTTATTAGGTAACTCTAGAAACAGTGGAGGTGTGCTTGGCTTGTAGAGGCCACGATTAGAAACGAAGAAAGGGTAACAAAGGGAAATAGGAATAAAATATATTTTTGTGCTGAAATTAAATTATAGTATGGGACTGGGTAAACTTGTTCTTCGACAGGATGTTCTGTTAACCTACTTTACAGAGAATTGTAATCGTAGGCTTAGATTTATTTAAATATCCATTGCAACGTGAATAAATTTAGGTACTGTAAAATACCTGATTCAACTTACAAGGGAAGATTTCGAAGCCGGAAATTCAATAAATTGTAAATTAACCCTTCAAAACTCGGCTATTTTCCGATTTTATTTTGTAACTCGCATTCTGTATAAAATAGAAAAATGTTTCAAGATAAAAGTTACTTCTTTCAATTAGATCTACCAAATGGAAATGGTTTTATCATTGTTTAACCATGAGAAAAAATGATCAAAAATAGAAAATTCTTTTTTCACATCAACCTGAATTTGTGGTTTAAATAATTATGAAGCAGCGTAATCCATTTATCTTTCATATAAATTCAACCTCGTCGACCCTCTTGGAGTGAATTTGGGCAGCAAACAAAAATTGCGTTGTAATCAGAAGGAAACTATTTTATCTTTATCAAAATTTTAAGAAAACGCCTAAAACTCAGCCCTTTGTCCCACTTTGTGGTGTTGCCAGATGTAAAATGTGTAGTTCAACTACTTTGCTTCGCAGTAGAGAAAGAAAATTAAGAAATTGTAAAAAAGTACTTTCTAAGCTTGTACTTCTTAATATTTGGCATTTTAATCAGGAGTGCCAATGATTAGTGCAGTCTACCCTATTCGCAGTTTCAGAATTTGTTCAATTTCCTTCCTTTGTCAGTGCTGAAATTAACTACACTGTGAAAAGCTTCATCTGTCCTCTTCAGCGTCGCCCTCAAGGCGACACTTATTACTTGCCCAAGTGCTGGCAGAGTTATTTCTGTTTGTCCATAAACAAATAAATGAACATATCTGGCGGACAGGTCGTTTCGCGGACTCGCCTCTCGTCCAGCCACTTTTTCTTTCTTCGTCACCAGCCGAGTACCTGCGTGACCGGACGCCGCAGATAACTGTCGATTGAAAACAAGGCCGTGAACTCCATCGACCGATCCGAAAGGCAATTCCTTTCTCGAAACGAGAGCATCCGGTCTCGCCACGTCGTCTATTCGAATCCAACTGTTTCGAAGGTTACCCTTTGCCCGTCGGCTGAAAGAAGCGAAGCTCGACCTACGCCCGCAGAGACAGAGAAACTGATGATACAGAAACACCGTGGCTGGTGTGCGCACGCGTCATTGTGTGTGCGTGTGCACGTAAAGGGCTGCAAGAAAGAAAGGGGAGGGGCCGGTTGAAATACAGAAAGAGGATGGAACGGCATTTCTACGTGGCGTGCAATGAGCAATTATCGCAAGCCAGCGCGGCTAGACGCTCGTGGTTTGCTATTTTCTCTGGTGGCTTGCAGCTACGCGTGTATACAGCGCTATTCAAAAGTCGCGAGCCCTTCTCGTTGCCAAATTAATCTAAAAGTGACCATTCCTGGGTAGAAACGCTACTTGACACATCGGACACTCTGCAATAATATCATCGCAGCTTCCTCCGTTCATAGCATTCAACAATTTCTGATGAAGGACATCTAGTCCTGACTTCACCAAAGAGTCCACCTCAACCAGTTAGACTACAACACCTCGCCCTGGTAAATTCAATCACGCGGTGTAATAATATGCAGCAGAGCTCTGTACAGGCCACACGTCACAGGGAAAACTCGTACGAAGAAGCGGACGAGGAAAAGAAGAGGCCCGTCGCCTCGTTTCCGCGTGAAATTCGCGGTCGCTCGGGGGCCTAAAAGCCAGCGGCAAGCCAGCGGCCGTAATTACCACGCGGCGTGAATCGATGTCTGGAAAAAGCACGGATTATCACAAAGTGGCTGATCTGTCCGTGGTTTTAATGAGCCAGGGATCCGCCAGGGGGACGCGTGCACGCGTATCAATTCGATCAGGGCGAAAAGGACGTTTTAATTGCAGCCCGAGGACGCGGATCCAACAGTGGACGACGGATAAAAAGCGCTCGTACATTGAAAGGCTAGTGTGTGGAGGGGCGGGGTGAGGGAGGACCCGATGATCCAGAGACACAGTAATTACTCGGACGGATATAATAACTAACTGGAACGACGTGCGCGAGGTAGACAGTCTCAGGGATGAGATAATGAAGGGGCGCGAAACATGGCGTAATGGAGCCCTCGAACTAATTAAAACTGCAATTTGTTGGGGGGCCATCGGCGGGCCTAGCGCATGATTATCGAGGGGGTCTAGTGAATTAAAGGCGAGGCTATTAACGACAAGATTTACGAAACCGGTTAATAAGGTGTGAGGATCTGTTACGTCGGGCCAGACGAGAAGAATAGAGATGGAACCGAGGCGCGAGGCAGATAAAGGCAACCACCTACCCGCGTGGGCGGCGTACTTGCCGCGGGAAAGTTTTAACGCCGCCGAGCACAAAGTAATCAATCATCCGGCAAAGTTGTTTAATCCCCGCAGTAACTTGTAGCACGCATCTATCATGCTCGGGCCCAGGCATACGTAACGACTCCGATATCGAGGTTGCATCGATCGAGCCGCGTTCGGCGCGCGAAAAACCGAGGTACAGCGACGACAAAGTACGGAGGCAAGGTCACTTTTTGCCGCGCAACCTTCATTGGGGTGGACTGTAGGACATGCTTTGTACAGATACAGTGAGTTTGTAAGTTGAGCAATGGGAGGATGAAGTTGGTGGCAGTCACGACTACTCACTGGCGTCAGCGTGCTTTCGCGACGGGGATCTGCGTCCTGGGCATGGCTCTGGCATGTTTTCAGGTTGATGTTAGTTGGAAAGCATTGAGAGTGTTGGCTGAGAGTCGCCGGATGTTTACGCTGCACACAACCCAGACTTGCGCTACACTCTGAGTGTTAAGTGTCTTGCAAAGTAATCAGGAGGTTGCGAGATGTATTCAGTATCAGTTTTCGATATTAATGGAGGAGAAAAAAGGGACACTCGGGGCATGGGACACGACTTAACCGATTTCGCTAACGCTGACTCCGCGAGACTTCTATGTTTCGGACTCTACTTAAGGGGAGAAGACCGTATAAATCGAACGAAAAATAGAAATTAAAATTTTTCCATAAATCGCTTTTACAAACATTTCAAAAATATACTTTCAAGGCTATAGGTTGAAATTCAACTCCGTATCGATACTATAGCTTTTTCCGCCGAGCCTTTTTCTCGATACCACGTTTTCAAAATTGGCGCCGGGGATAACTCAACAATTTTGCACACTTTTAGTTTATAATATTCTTAAGTATATGAACCACAAGGTTTAACCAAATTATTAATTTTAACCACTGTTTTTAAACAAATAAAACGCGAATTATTGGCAAAACCTCACAAGTTCCGCCATCTTTTAAAGATGCAATTTTTTACACCATTTGTGGTTCATATTCTTACAATTGGCACATAAATTGAAAAAAAATTATTGGTTTGTTTCACATAACTACCAAAGACGCTGTAACCGTTCTGCATCTCGAAAAAAACCTATTTCAGATACTGCACTATTTCTTTCGTATTTATTATAATTTTACTATTATAACAATTTTTTTTTACTAGCTACAATGTTAAATAAAGTACCCTTAAAGTTACGAAAGAATTTGCGCATTGATATCTATTCACAAAATTCCTAAAAATTGATACAAAAATAAGCCGTTTATAGGAGCTTCTCCCCTTTAGGGGCGCCACCTATGGTGCCACACTCGCACCATAGGCCGCTCCTAACCTAAGTGCCGGACTCTTACATTAGTGATGTAAGGTTCCGAAGCGGCCAAATAAATGCAGACAAGGATACATTTGGTGGCTCGCATCCCGAAGCTTATTCAATTATTCACCACTGTGGGTTTCAGGTTAGCCATTACACAAGGCGCCGCTGTATAGTGACGTCGCGGAGAATTCAATTTCTGCTTGTCGATCGCGCCGAGGAATACGATAATTGCTCGCGATTTAATCAAGCATTATCGCAAAATTGTTGGGTATACCCAGCAGCTGAACACTGTCGATCCGATTTCAATTACACTGAACCTCTCCACAAATTGAAACACGCAATACGATCGTTTTTCTATCGAGCCACTTGGCACAACAGATTTCCAGCCGACAATAGGTAATCGAAAAGCAACCAAGCTTCCCAGCGCAGAATCATTATTATCCTTCTTCGGCCAGTGAGTGTCTATTACGTTTCGGGAAACGCAGTTATTGGAACTTTAGAGGAATTGTTCGAGTGTATCGGTGTTAAGGAACAATATCTTGCACACACTGGACGAGTGTGTATATTTTTTAATTAGTATTATTTAAGGAATTGAAAGTAGGATAAATATAGAACAGAAAGCACATTGTGATTTTTATATAATTAATTTCCCAAACGGTTTACGGTTTTAACTTCAGATCTATCTAACCAACAACATTTTCAGGAAATCTGCTTGTCACAATTTTAACTTGTTCAGAAGAGAATGAATGTTCCTGTTTAATTAGAAGATTTTTTTATGGAATAAAAGTTTCAATTAATACACTGTAATTTATAACATTTTAGATAATAGTCATAAAATTACAGTTATTTCAGAATTAATTGAAAATTTTAACTATCTAAAAATTATAACTTAATTCCTAGAGACTAAATTATTAAATTCTCAAAAATTAAAATTTCGGCGCCAAACGATGGAAATTTGCAGTATTCCTTGATAAGAAATTCTATATTTCCATTACATTAAACGAAGATAACTCATTTGATGAAACAACTAATGAATCAGTTCTATCTTTCGAATATACTTCGTTCCTAGTAGTCTGAGAAAGTAATTGCATGTCTGGTCCTCATTCCATTGTCACTTCTTGTTCCCCCTGTCCCTAGCCATCAATGATCGCAGGGCTTCTCTTTCGCCTCGCGATCTATCTTAGGGAGGTTTTTCATCAGCGTTGCCGGACACAGTGTTCCCTGCTTCGTTCAATGGCAATTATCGTGAAACCACAGACGTATTTTTCTCACTGACGGACTTCAAAGCTGCGCCACTATAAAAGCTGCACAGATACGTGACACGAGGACAGAGCTGAAAGCCGTTGTTTTCCACTTTCGTTCCCTTGGAGAACTCTTCCTGCCGCTCTACGAGTTCTGTGTCTGCTGCCTTGATTATTTTATAGGGGCTTGTGGAGTAGATGTCACCATTATTCAGGAGTTCTAAGTAACGAACACAGAAATGGTGTCTTTCAAACTGCGGTAGAAAACTTCTGTCTGGTGTGACATTCGCGATCATTTGAGCCATAAAATTTCAATTCCGGCTAAGTAATCAGAAATTAGTAGCAAAAATTAAAAACTCCGTACAAAGTGATTGACACATTTGAAATCGCAACATTACTGTATAATTCATCTTAAATCCTGTAGAATGATGAATGCATTCCATTTCCCATTCTCTGTTTAATATATCCTTAAGATTATATCATCAAAATTTCGTACCTTATACCAGAATGTCACACTAAAATACATTACCATTCATTAAAAATACTTTGTCAATTGCATAATCAAAGGTGGAGATGAAAATCTAAAAGAAAATGTAGGGATGCTGTAGGGAATTATTAACACTTTGCTACTGAGAAAAAATAATAAGAACGTTTCTTTGAATTCGGTAGTAGAAACTAGCCTTGCTGTCGCTAGCTCGCGTCGAACTGAACTGCTGGGCCACGCTGGGCCCCTCCACGCCGCTATTCGAACGTCTCCCTTAAGGTCGAGGAAAGGTCGCGCTTCGCGCGACTGTTTATTATGTCTGCGTTCTTTCCGCGAATCCGCTACAATGCGTTTCGCTCGCCACAGAAAACAACAAGAAATGACCGAAACTGGACAAAACATGTCGACAAACACAGCTACTATTCGTCCAAAAGATATTTAAAGAAATCGTACGTTCCATTGACTGTACTCCCTGAGCCAGCCTTCGTCAGACAACCGATGAAGCAAATCCATCAAACTGTATCATGATGCCCGTTCATTCCCCATAATTCCAACATTCAATCGAACACGAGAGATCTGACGCCTAATAGTCCGTCACTAGATCGCGGGAGACAATAAAGAGCACATATATCCATTCATCTGCCAGGCGGAGATCCGTTTGGAAACCGTGATATTATCGACACGTCCTCTTTTGTTTCGCGTGCGGCGGCACCCTCGATCGACTCGCCGTCGAGCGCGTAAACGAAGGCTGAGCGTGGGGAATCGGGGCTGAAAGAGCGAGCCGAACCGAGGACAAGAACAGACAGCACTCGCGAGGTTGGATAATCGCCCGGACGTTGCGATCCGGTATTACTCGGCCTCCGGGGTTAAATTGCGATCAAGGGCTTAACGGTGATTCCGAAGGCCGATGGAAGTACGTGACTGATTTCTACGATTTATTCGCGCGTACACACGAGGCGGGGGTGCGGGCCGCCTACGGGTATTATCGATTCCACTCGTCGCTGAATATCCACATCGCGTTTATTCCGCCATTAGAAAGGACCACCGATGGCCAGTCTAATTTTCACGGCGGTCCGGCCTGGAATCCCCCGACCGACTGACACCGAGCGGTTTAGACGGGGCATATCTGCGGTACGTAATTGAAGCGCGGATTAACTTTACTGCGGGGCCCTCCGTCGAAAAGGCAGGTTTTATAGAATTGGTCGATATTGGCTTCGACCTGGCGTCCTCGCTGGCATTTATATTAGCCCCCGTGAGCCATCCACGGCTGACCGTATCGGTTCCCCGACTGACATTCCACCCCTTTCTCGGCCGCGATATTACGGAATAATCGTTTGTCGAATTGCGACGAAAGGTGGACCTTGAATACTTGAACGGCGGGTAGCTCGAGGGGGGAAGAATTATTCATGCCGGCGTAGAGTCCTGTGTCGTTTCTCTACGTAGCGAAAGAGATCTTGGGTGTTTAGGGGGAACGTGAGGTATTCCGAATCACGCTGCGTATTGCATTTGCCTGGTACATAGATCTAAGAGATCCCCGGATAGAAGCTCGTTGGTTACTGCCATCGGAAGGTGAAAGCATAACTGTCGGCCTGTCCGTTGAACAGCCCTCTCGGAGGCATTGCCCACAAACATGAACAAAGAAGATACACACGATCCATCATCGTTCACGCAAACTAATAAATCATGCCGGGCACGGGGCGATCGCGGGTCAAGGTCGTGAAACAAATTCCTGCCCCTATGGATTCTAGCGAGCCGAGCGGCGACCCCTCGGCTTCCAGAGAGCGACACACGCGGCGAGGCTGCCTGACAGCGCGATATCTCGCGGGCGGAAGATCGGGAAATAATTATTTCAATTTCACGTGAAGGCGAGTCTGTCGTTAAAGGATTATAGCCAGCGCAATTACGGCGCGGTCATATCCGAATGGCGGCAGCGATCTCATCTTTAGCGCGACTATGGATGGGCACTTAAGGCCGCGCGCGAAATTAACGGCACCGGCCGTTCGCATAATCCAACGGGCGAGTAACGGCGTTCGCGTTGCAATTAGCTGGGCGAGAGCACGCAGGCGAACGAATATTCGAAGCGAGAGCTGGCCGGAGCGAAAGAGAGACGTGGACAGCTTACACCCTCGACAACGGCACCGTTACTCCGCGCCATTGTAGGCCACCTACCGTACGACATGTCGTACCGGATCGTACACGCGCAATCAGCCCTCCGTCGATCCTCCGTTTTGCATGGATCTCTATAAATACTTGGAAAGTGCAAAGCCAATCGAGCCTGGCCAATCGATACAACAGGCTATCAGGATAGGAGCGCCGGGCGGAGGAGGTGATCCTCGACTAAAAAGTGGCCGATGACAGGGCTCGCGTCCGTTCGACGTTCACGCTCGATCTGGAGGCTGTCCACCCGGCAATATCGATCGGCGACGATCGCTGATACAAATGGCAATTTCCGGGCCGATTATAACAGTACCGTCACCGTGATCATCCCGGCATATTCGCGGAGCTATAGACGGGGATTCGAGTATGGGTCGGCCGGTCCTCCAGTTATCTGTCCCACATTCAGAGCGTGTTCCTCGTATATCTCGTTAGACAGCCGCCCACGTGGGTCCGAAATAACCCATCGTCGGGGGTCGACGGCGGCGACTGTGCGCTGGCGATGGTAAAGCAGGCACGCCGAGAGGTAGGAAGCCAGGGACAGCGCGGCAGAGAGAGAGAGAGACGGAGCTGGATGGGGAAGCAGTAAATGGATGAATAGGTAGACGGAAAGAGAGACAGAGAGAAGGCATCGTGGTAAGCGATGAGCACACGCCTGTCGGATCCGACATAGCCGCTGAGAACAAGGTGGTATTGGGGGATACTGCCGGTCTCTCGATCGCGGTCGGCCGATAGCTGCCGCATGACAAGCCCAAGGGGTGTACGTAAACGGGCGAATCTAGCAGGCAGCCTCTCCACACCGCGCGATGCGAGCAGACCCTTGTCCAGCGTGTCTCCCCGGCCCCCCCTGTGTCCTTCTCCATGTGACTCGCCTGTAGGTCGGCTCTCTTGACTGGATCTGCTTGATAGCCTACATTCCTGCTCGCCCTCTGATACCCGCCACCATTTCAATAATTGTGTACGCAACGCCCCGGTATGGATGGATGGGACTACTACGTTCGTTGGTCCGCCTGCCCCATAGGCTTCCGAGACCTCGAAGGGCGCGCGTTCCTGGAAGAACGACCAATGGGAGTGCCGAAGCGGGAAGGCGATACCGTTCACGAGGGCCACCGGCTGATCAGCGATGCGCCTGGACCACGTCTCGGCCTCGAAAAAGGCAAGGAGCGAGCGCGCGATCGGCGGAATGCCGCGTCGTAAATACGCCACGAATCGTGCCGTCTACGGGGCCTGATACGCCGTCTTCGGGGGCCCTTTTCGTCCTACTGACTCCTCTGGACTTTCTCTTTCTCGATCGCCCACCGAGGGGATCGCTGGCCGAGGACGCGCCACCCGAGCTCCGCCAGGCGATCGATGACGCATGAATTGATGAAGCGAGGGGGAAGGCGAAGAAGACTTAAAGAAGAGAATTAAAAATACTCGCCGCTGTCAGAAGGGAGGAAATATCGCGTGGAGATGGTAGGAGGGAAGATAAATGCGGACGTTAGTGCTGAATGAAGCGTAGCGTCCGTGGAACATCCGTTTCGGGATGGCGGGAGTAACTCTGTATCAAGTTAATACGCTGTACGATACTATGCATTGCGATGGGATATTAGACGACGTTACATGTACATTCAAGAATTTATCATGGAATTCCTTGGTTTCTAATAGCCAGTTTAAACCCGAAAGGTAAGAGCTCCGTGGCAAGGATGATATACAACTTAACGGAAAAATTTCGCTAGATTGGAAACGAAGCTGCTCCGAGAGGCTAATTAACTAGTGTCTCGCCCTGCGGAGTGTTGAACGCAGACGCTCGTGGTAGTTTCCGCGATGCGATACGAGGAAACGAGCAAAGAGGAACTGTCCCGTCCAGTTCTTCGTTTCCACGCGCACCGCTGCACGCTTCTGCCCCGACACGTACGAGAAACAGGAACCAATAATCTAGGGACCCGTATGTAGAACGTTAGTTTCTGCCCTGTCATTTCGATCCACGGTAAACGCGACGGTCCTCGTTTTGCGCGCACGTCGAGCGCGGTAGCAAGGGCTACGCGAACGAGACACAGAACGATGTCTTCCACGGTGTCTTTTTACGATAGCTCGCCCGGAGAAGCGGCGGCCGAGGTCGCGCGGCGAACTGGTGGGACGAAGATAACGAGTTCACGGGTAAATGCGATTATGAAGTCCCCTCGTATAATATACGCGGCGTGCGTAAAAGTGGCCGCGGATAAACATAACAGCCCAGACTCCTCGGGACAGCTTTAATGCAAAATTCACGTCCCCCCAGCCTCTCCGCGCGAGCGGTGTGGTCGGGTTAGGTCTGGCCGGCCGATACGATCGGAACCGTGAGAGCTGCTTCCTCTATTCGTTTTCGTAGCGCGCTTCCGGCCAGCGATACGTATGAGTAACAAGAATTAATATCCAGCGGACCGTAAGAGAGCGTTCACTTTTGCCTTGTCCGTTCAGCATCGTCCCACAATAAATTCTTCCCGGTTTTCTTTCCCGGCCGGCCGCGTGGTGCACGCGCCTGCGTGGTCGTGCACGTACATGCAGCCCCTAACGACACTAAAGGAAATTTGTAATGAAACATACAAGACATAATGGCGAAGGAGGCCGGGAGAGGGAGGTGGAGAAGCCACCGGAGCGATTTATCACGAACGCGATGTGATCGGGGTTCGCCTCTAGCGCTTGGACGTTAATAACACTGGCTGCGAATCACGAGTCCTATCCGCCGCCGCCACCTCCTTTCTCCGCCGTGTCTACCCCGATGCATACCTAATAAAGCGGCACGGCCGCGCATCCTCCGCGTTGCGCTGGCATCGCCTTTTCCGTACAACGGGGGTAAAAAACGCTCAGCGGCCCACAAAGACAACGGCGACGGGACGCTGACGATGGCGGTGTGCCCGGACCACGAGGGAACACCTAGCTACGTCCACTGACAAAAGCACGGCAGAATTGGGCCCATGGTTATGGATCAGCCTTTTTAAACGCAAAACCTTGCTTTCTATCGACATGACTGACGATAAAATCGTGAGTGTTCAGTCCACCCGCAGCTCGTGAAGAACAATGCTTCCCTGGTCGAGAATGCTGAGGATAACTTGAGGGTGGTTGCGTTATTGGCGCGAAACAATCGAGGGCATATTCAGCACGGTGAATTACAAACGGGATATTAATTGTTCACCGTCGCAACTTGCCCGCTTCTAACGGAAAGCCGCAATTGTAACGAGCTTGCCGAGCGTCTCTACGTAAACACCTACTTTAGCCGCGGAATGGGTCCACTAAACCCGGTTCGAACGTTCCCCGTGTGGTCAGCAGAAAATGCGGCGACATTCCCGTGTGACGCGTCCTAATCGTACATCCTTCCGGGAAAGTGCGGGGCCGTCGTCTATGGCATGGTCGCCGTCGTCGTATTCCTCGAACGACCGTTCCTTAAGGTCAGTTCGAAAGGGCGTAATAGAGAAGCTCGTGTCCCCCCTCACGGTCAGTCCTCCTCTGGTCGGACGAGGGTGGAGCAGGGGGAGGCAGAAACCCACTGGTACCGGACACTAAAAGTTCGTGCTCAGTATTCGCAGCGGCGTTCCGCACGTCGCGCAACGAGCTACGTGTACAACGGTCGAGCTCGTAATGGCGGAGGTCCGGAACCGTACGGACGGATGTATCCTGCTGGCTAGATAGCTTCGGTACGGCTGAGCTGGCTGGAAGATGAGAAGCAGGGAGCGATCTCGGTGGTAGACCGTGCCGACGGACGGGGCACAGATATGTGTAACAATCCGTGATTGCTGTATCACTGGCAGCCACCGATCTTCACCCATCGAGCCGTTCCTCCGCTCCTCTTCCATCGGCGTGCTTGCGTTTTATTTCTTGCCAGGTGTCCGGGCCCGCGCTCCCTCGGCCGCGCCGGCCCCGCTGGAACGGGATAGAGGCAAGACGCCGCCACGAGGAAGTAGGAGGAGACGGGCAGAAGATGAGCATCGGTCTAGGTCGGCATAGACGTTGATGCAAAAGCGCAAAAACAAGCGGAGGAACGCGAATCGACGGAGCGGAGCAAAGAACTGAAACGTGCTTGCGAATCCGCTAGCCAGTCAACCAGGTTAGAGCCAGCCGTGGTAGCCACTATCGAGTTCGACTCTCGTTCAACGAGTTGGCAAACTGTTCCCAACGTTGCTCGTTCCCCGTTCCTCTGACCTCCGTGGTATTACCACTTGAACAGAGAGAAGGGGGCTGGCCCGCGGGAGAGGGTGAAAAAGGTCGGGTGCAACGCGTTTTCTACCCTCTTGTAACTTTTATGATCCGCGTAAAGCAGTGATTTTCGCCAGCCCGCCACCCCTCCCACCCCCCCCCCCCCCCCGGCCCGCCCCTTACCCGTTACGTTTTTCTTCCTTCTTTTCTCTTGCCTCTTCTTTCTCGCAGCCATCACCGGGCAGCTCTAATTAATTCGGGTTTTACCGCCGAAACCTCCTCTCGCCACTTACTTGTTCCCTACGCGTACGAGCGGGGCCCGATGAACGTAATAGTGAAACACAAGAGGCTGCTCGCGCCTAATGAAGAAAGTAGGAACAAAGTCTTTTCGCGCATCCCACGCGATCCAACGTTTCCGACCGTTTTGAGAGCCCCTTCAGGGCTCGACCACGTTCAGAGTTTACTAGTTCATTCTATGGAACGATAGGATAGGAATTTTTTATTTGCCTTCATGGGCGATATTAGATCGCTCTATAAGAAGACCGATTTGAAAAATGTATAGTTCCTATATAGTTCCAATATACCTAATGAACAAATTTGTAGCGCGAGACGAAGACATTCTACAAATTCCCGTTGAGCCAACTTAATTCCACCACTGGAAACTTTTTACAAATCCTCAACACCTTCTACACTCCGCCATTTAACAAAACATTAAAAAACGAAAGGTGTTACCAAATGTTATGCCACAAGTAGCTTATCTTTCAAATTCTAAACTGAAAAACCATTTTATATATAGACGAAACATATTAAACAAATATGCGCAAGAATCGGAAGAACCGAATAATTTCCATGTTCCCATTAAAATATCCACTGACACCTTTTATAATCAACCCCCGCGATGATAAAAGGCGGGTCACGCAAAACCCGAGGATATTTCCGGTGGTATTTTCGTTTGCCCGATGGTGGGACGGACTCGAGAGTCGTTTTTAACAGGCATCCCAGCGACGGGAAAAATAATAGTGTCGTATTTGCGTAGCAAGCGTCATAGCCAAACTTTACCTTGCAAAGCTGACAGATGACCCGGCGTTTCGAGCTTATGTTGCAAGATGGAAACGAATACATCCGGATATACGTCACCGCTCGAACGTGCGCAGGCACACGGTACCATTTAGAAGCTGCCTGACTTCCCGACAAGCCGAAACCATCCGACCTCCATCTTCGTTGCAACTTACCTAGAACAGAGAAAAATGATAGCCTGGATCAGTGGAAATAGAAAGCATGGAACTGATGAGTTTCGTGCACGCACCGATTCCCTCCCGACGCCCCTGGGTTTATTGGTTTCTCGGGGCCGCGGTAATTATTTCCCTTTTCCAGGGCGAATTTCTTTCGCCCTAAAATCGATGTTATCGGCACGAATCGATTAACCGTTCTTATTGCTCGCAACGGTGGGAGTGGTTCCCGAGCTTAATTAACCGAAATACCTGCTTCGTTTTCGAACCAGTTAACCTGGACCCTGGAATTAAACTTAATTCCCGGGTTCCTCCTGGACTAAATAAAGGATCGTGCTCTCGGTAATGACGAACAGTCATTTTATCCACGCGTCAGCCTGCCGACCGGCTTATGTATTGCCGAAAATCGGTTAACCAGGTGTTAAACAGCGCCCAGTTGTGAATAATGACTAGCGCTAAAGTGCTCATCCCTTTATTTCACGGAAGAACGAATTTTGACAAGCTGCAGGCATTAGTATTTCCCTTCGATAGCGACAGTCGCACGTAGAAAATGGAATCCTGATTTCAACTACTCGCCGTGAAAAATTGATGGGGGTGGAGGAACTAACGCGGCGGATGAGGCAGGGGCTTAATGCTGAAATTCCTCTGGCTTCCCTGTCATCACGGTGTCTTCTTTCTTATACTTACGTTTTCTATTGATTGGAAGTGAAAAATGAACGCGTCGTGAACAGAAGAAGGCGGTGAAAAATTTCTCGATTAAAGTGTCAAAATCGGGTGGGCAGAAACGCTACACAACATATTTCTAAAAAGATTAAGTAGCATTTTATTTATAATTTCATTGCGTTATGTGGAGTGATACTTATGTAGCTCCACCATAATACTTTGAGGGGTAAATCCCTCTCGCACATTTAATAAATTATAAGACAATTAAGACAAGTGACTGAAGTTTCATATATTCAGACATTTGTCACTTTAGACAGAAATTTTAGAAGAAATTGATGTACAAAAAATGTGATGCTTTGCTTCATTGATATTAAAAGAGGAGTTTATTGTGATATTAATAAGTATCAAGCTAGTAGATAGCCCAAATCTTCATATTATATTAATCCACATCTATCTAGTAGATCAATTTTCCTATACGATTATTCGCTGAAGAATATTCTTCAAACGCAACATGTATCTAAAAGGGGAAAATAGCGCAGGGATAAAATATTCATCTCTACTATCATTTACTTCTCGACTCCAAGGTTCTCATAAAACCGCAAACTGCATTCAAGTGTCACGAGTCTTTCCCAACAGCATTATTCCCTGACTACCAAGGATCGTTTAAATTGCCAGCGGTCGAAGTAGAAATCACAGGCCGGAAAATCAAGTCGCCGTGTGATCTCCGTGAAAAAAGGGAGCCGTTCGATTGTATTCGGTCGAAGGGCGATGGGTGCGAAAGTTGTCGGCGGCGAAGGCAGTTGACGAAAATTATTCCCCCGGGGGGCGTACGGGCGAGCGACGGAGCGTACTCCTTTTACGGAGCAAGCGGAATACGGAAATTACGTATTCGCAGCGCGGTCATTACCAAGATATCCCGAAAACTTGGTGACTTTTGCGTGGAATTCAAGAGGCAGCGGCGCAAGTTCCAGTAAACTGCTCCCACGGGGGCAGATTTCAAGGTGAATGAACTGAAATGGAAACTCTACGCGGGCAGTATCACTGCTTCTCCATTTTAAACAAAGACTTTCCATTTTCTGCTCCACCGTTCGCACCAGTCCTCCCACTGCAACTGAACCTTCCCCCAAAGCTCCTTACAATAGCCCACGCTCTCCCAATCAATAAACAATAAAATCACCGCAACAATAACCAGCAGACATGGTCAACTACTTCCCCCAAGAACGCTAAGAGTTCGGTAATCCCAGACCCCAAGTATCGCGCTCCTTTTGTGGCAAGGCTGACGGCGGATACGAGACGGACGTACCTGGAATTCCAGGACGCATTTTCCTTCCGGATTGGTTCCCCCCGTTTTTCCCCGGCTGGCGTCGCTCCATTCAGACTAACGACCACCAGGGCCCGGCCGAATCGGCCGCGAGGAATCTGGACTATCGCCCCGGAAAATCTGGAATGCCCGGGGCAGCGCGCGTCACGCCCCATGCGACTCGCTCTAGGCCGGCAGCTTTTCAGCCGGCTCGATAGCCCAATATTTATTTCGCATTGTCTTTGCCCGCTATCGTTCCCCTCCGCTTCTTTTCCTCGGCCCTCGTACCCCAGGCGGAAGTCGTGAGCGCGCTGCATGCATTGCATGCCGCGCGATGCGATGCGCAACAACGTCAAAGGGGCCCCGCGATTTCCCTATGCAAATCGTCCGCTCCGCCGGGCTACCAGGCGAATCAAGGCCACCTGGAGGGGCAAAGGGTGCAGGGAAAGGAGGGGGGGGGGCGGGCGGTTGGGCTGGGAGAGCGAGAGGGGGACGCGGGATGAACCAGCTAAAATAACCGTCGGGAATAATGGCATAGATTGGGAGGACGAGTTAGCGCGCGCATTGCGAGAAATGGACAATATATCGCTGGGCCGGCCATTACAGGGGACCATTAGATAGTCGACACGTCGAGATAACGAGCATTAGCCACACAACGGCCACGTTAGGTGGGTGCTCGCTACGTACGGAGGCTGCACCAACCCAGCAAGATCCATAGGCAGCCACACTGTAACTGACCATCCCCACGCTCTCGGCGTCTCGCTCTCTCTCGCACTCACCGGGAACTCTACCGCTCGGACGATCGTTTCAACGCTCCCCGCCCGCGTCTCTGTCTTTCGCGCTCTCGCTGAGAGGCCACGTGGTGGTTGCCGGGGCCCGTCGAACGTTTATCGTTGCAATCGAGGTAGTTCGGAATCATCTGTTCTTGAACTGTTGGACTCGCAGCGGTTTATAATGCGGCGCTCTGTATTTACCAGCGCTGGTTAGGCTAATGATGATTCGCGCGGAATTGATGGCTACTTCGGCGCCCAGTACACGGCCTGCCCTTCGAATTGTCGTGCAATCAGGAAGTCCAGTGGTTTGTCGTGAAAGAGTGAATGGAGATTGTGAATTAGGGCCCCGCTGGCTACTGGGCTTTGCTGGCATGGAAACTGACTTTGGGAATTAGCGCGGCGGATGGCGAGCGCGGACAGTTGGGGTACTTCGGGATAAGATCAATGGTGGAGTCAATTGAAGTCTGCGGATCGGTTAGCCGTATTTCTTTGGAGTACGCTAAGTCGAAGCAAGTTTCGAAGGGGCTCCTGTGGTGTTAAGTGTAAGGATCGTTTATACAGTATTGTTTAAATAATAATTGAGAACAGAATCTACTCTGATTATCGGGGCCAGCAATGGGCTCGTTTGAGATTCAGAGAAAATCCAATTTTGCCAGAGAATGTTGACTGTTAGCATGTTCTATTCAAATCTTATTATAATATCGTCAATCAAGAAACTTCATTGCATGGTAGTTGTTTGTTTTATTTAAGCAACATTCCTTGGCTAGGAGAATAATAATTGAGATCTTGACACGTTTAAGATTCCGATTTGCAATTTGAATGTTGCATGCGACAGTATTTTTAAAAAATTGCATTTCTTTTCATACAACACTGCATCCAACCTTGACATAAATTCAGTGGGAATAAATATTGAACGAGTCTAAACACACCATCAAAAGGTCACAGTGAATTAAGCACCAAACATTAAATCCTCTACCACCACAAGTCCCAAAGGTACATTATCCAGTAATTATCAACACCTCTACTTAAATCTCGCCAAGGAAGCGAGTTAAACATCTGCCCATTCGCGTCCATTAAAACACCCAATACACGTGCGTGGCTCCAAAAGGCGAAACCAGATGGCGGTTGTAACTTCAGCCCAGTGCGATGCAACTCACAAAACTGTTATTCGAAATCAAGCGGAAATAGCAAAGTGTGTAAGAGAAGGGGCGTCCGGGCCCCGTGGGTACCCACGCTGGATCTTCTGCAAAGAGCAGTCCCCGCGATGCAGGACGCTTCCTTTTTCGGCGTGGTAGATGTTGAGATCGACTCTCGACCGCGGGGCTCCTCTCCGCCGCCAGCGTCGTTCTCGTCCCCCCTCATCGCTAACGAAGAGCAGAAACGCTCGTGCAGATTTCTCTCGCGCAGCCCCGCATTATTGCGCGCCCCCTGTCCGCTGCTACAGTTGAATAAAGAGACCGTGGCGCGCACCACGGCGGACAGAGAGCGCACGCCGAGGTTTCGATGCTGTGCGTAATTTCCTTTGTTTCTGCCGCGCCGTTAGTTTCCAGGTGATTTCAGGAACGGTTCGACTGCCTTCGACAATTTCGCGGAGCGGCGAGCGTCTATCTTCCTCGGTGCAGCCGGGCAAGGTGAATGTGTAATCATTGGAACGAAGGAATAAGCTGCACCGTGAGAGAGCAGGAGCAGAGGCGGGGTGTTATAGACGAGCAGCGCGAAGTAATTTTGACGTTTGCTAGACTAGATCGTCGAGGGCTCCCTTCTGCTCTGATTCGCGGAAATACCGGGGGCTTCTGCTCTTCTTATCCCTCTGGCGGAGCGTCGGCGTATAAGATTGTCGAAAGTCAATTCTCCGCTAAACGAGGAGGAAATAAAAAGGCATTCGCCGGGGCGCATCAGCCAGCGCGCCGTATTCCGGAGGCGAACGATCGGGAACCGGGCATGGGGAACGAGTCGCCTACCCCCTTATTTCAGGCATTGCAACTCAACGACAAAAAGTATCGCGGTTGATTGTCTTGTGTACTCAGTGTGCATTAGCGTGTCGGGGCGAAAGCGTTTCACGTCCCTCCGCTGGATCGGTGGGGAACGAGGATGTCGGTCCGTTGCGGCGAAACGTAACTTGCAAAGGCGAAATGTGTTGTCATCGTGAGTTTTTTACAAAATCATAGTCAAGCTAGTCAACTAGGAACAATTTTCATGGAATATTTGATTTGTATTATAAGTTCTATAC
The DNA here is from genome assembly GCA_910592295.1 of Andrena haemorrhoa. Taxonomy (NCBI): domain Eukaryota; kingdom Metazoa; phylum Arthropoda; class Insecta; order Hymenoptera; family Andrenidae; genus Andrena; species Andrena haemorrhoa. The sequence continues at coordinate 3,208,725 of OU342946.1, forward strand.
ATTCCTAAAATTTCTTCAAAATCGGTTAAAGTAGCTCTGAGCTATAAACGCTTAAAGATCGCAGAATAAGGTCGAAAATCGTTGATTTTGAGAAAAAAACTCATGTCGTTTATACCAATTTTAAAAAAGTTATGCGATTTTAAAAGTTGTAAACTTTCTTTCGTCCGCCACTGTATATAGAATTTTCGCGAACGTCTTATATTAAGCTAGCTTTACTACTCGGCGTCGCCCGGAATTTAGATACTTACTGATTTCACAAAAAAAATTTCTGTGAAAATAGTCACATTCATCTGAATTAGCCAGGTACATTGAGCTGAGGCACATTTCGAGATCCAAGAGTTTTACGTTGGAAAGTATCTGCTTTATTGATATATATATATAGCACAGCTACAGTCAATTTGCAAAGTTCACTAGTACCACGCTTTATATCCAAGTATAACAGTCTCTTACATCAATTGACTTCATACTCGCCAGACTCCCTCGGTAATCCGTTGCAAAATTTGAATCTAAATCATCAACGTCGCGAAATCACATTCCCCGTTTGGTCGCACACGAATCACCAGCTGTCCCGCATAAAATCGCCGGCACCCTCGTTAGCCGGTGCACGTAAATGGTATCAGCGCGATAATTCCCGGCGAATAGTCAGAAAGGCCTCGTAAACGTCTTCATACGTAATTCGCAATGGGAGATTTATCCGGGCGGGGATGCCGCGTCGGCACCGTTTGTATTAGCCCCGTCGGGCCGTAATTTGCGGTTAATTAATGCTAAGAGCCGCGCCACGATTTGTTTTAGCCGCGCGGCGTTTACGATAATGATATCGTCTTGGCCAAGTAACGACTAAGTAGTTTGGTCACGTTCCACGTCGGAGCGTAGCTTTCTGCGACAGGGGATCGCGGTTCGATCGATCAGGCTTTTCTGTCAGCTCTCGGGGACGCTGGCCCGCCCCGGGCCTGGTGAGAAACAGGGCGCCTCGTTACTTTCAAATCGGTCAACCGCACCGAACGTAGCGAAAGGCCGGGTGCCCGAGCGTCCAGCCCGAATTCCGCGACAGACATCGACTTTGCGTGCGCTCATGCGGAACCTCGGCTTCCCCGCGCGTGTGCCCGTCACAAAGGAGGATTCCGGGGCGACTGTCGCAAAGAGGACGGGGGTGGATCATTAGGCGGGTACTTTCGAATCGCGCGGAAAAGTCGCGACGAAGATTCGAAAGGGCAGAAGAAACGGCGGAAGGGGCGACGCGGAAAAAGATCAATTGGCGAGGAAGAAAAGGGTGGAGGGAATGTCGTCGATGTCGCGGGTGGTTGGCTCCTAATCAGGCTGTTCTACCCCATTCCCATTCCACAATGCTCGAGACGCGAATTGTCTTACTTTTTATTACCCGGGCTAATGGGGCAAAGGGAAATTGACGGAGAGCCGGGGCGACAATGGATCCGGCTGTCAATAGGTTAGCGCGCTGTAACAGGGCCCGGAACCACACAAGCTATTAAAATGTAAATTGACCTGGGTTCGTTTGACTAAACAGTCACCGGGGACCTCGGGGGAATGGTGATTCCATTGCACCGCTGTAGCCTGGGCCACGATTCCCTTCCCCGATACCATATGCATCAGGCTAAACACAGGAGCCAGCAGCTAACACGGTAATTTCTGATGAATGGGGAAAGACGTGGTTGCGAATGTATTACCCGGGGAGCAAGGAAATGATGATACGTACGGGTTGGCAGGAAAAGTAGTACACGCTTGTACCCCTGTCAGGGCTACGATGACACTAACATACCCGCACGACTTGAGAAATTGCTGTAGCCGTTGTTGCGATGTACAGAGACACTCGCGTTTTAAGCCAACGACAGGTAACGAACTTGAGATTAAATGTGAAGTATGCTGTGCACTTCGAAGGAGAAGTCGGGGTTCATCCGGACCTTATTTATATGCCCAAATGGTGGTTACTGAAAGTAGTGGTCCCGTGTGCACAGAAAGTCTCTAGAAACGTAGCATCTGCCGGACCCAGATGCGCTTATTCTTAACATCGTTATACTTCTCCTACATCGACCAGCCCATAAGCTTGCAATTAGTCAAAGCGGAAACACTGTCAGGTTTCGAACCCCTTTCGGGGCGACGTCGCGACGTCATCGGAGACGGTACATCCTTGTTGCCGCAACTGAGGATCTGTTCGTGGATAGTGGTGGGCTTCCCAACACCGTTCCCCGCGGAACGAGCCACGATCGCCCCACGAATTACGGCAATTCACCGAGGAATAATGTTTTTGCCGTCACGTTCCAGGCAACGATTACACGGCCCGAACAATCGTTGGCCCCGTACCGCGAGCATTCGTGTGGCATTCATCTTGCCCGGTTTGTCGCTTCCGCGTCTATTGTCAGGCCGCGCGTAGAACCCGATATCCCTCTCGTTCCAAAAGACGCGCCGGGTACGCGGCGATGCGTTATCACGCCGATGGTGGTGTGTCTCAAAGGGAGTAAGCCGTCGTTGCGTTCGCGCATCGTTTGTCACGCGATAAACGTCCGCGCCAGAAAATCGTTAGTTGTTAGCTTCGAGTTCAGACGTGGGCGTCACGCCAAGGCAAGGATCTCTGTTTAAGATTCATTCAAACGCGCCTTCTTAATCGTCCACCGAGAAAAGACTGGCTGCGCGCACGGCTGCCACGGGACTCCTATAAATCATCCTCTCTCGTTGGAGGGGACGCGTGCGTCTGAATTATTTCGAGCGGCTAAACATTTATCCGGACCAGGAACGAGGCAGCATTTCTCATCGATGAATCGGGGGGCGAGGGGGCGAGGGAGAGTCTTATCCGACGAGTAGGTAGAAATACTTTGGAAGGAATTACGTTCGCCGGTGCTAATGAAAACCGATGGTCCACGGATTCGAATAATAAGAAAAGTTTAAGGGCAACGATGACGAGAAAGGGGTGGAATGGAATTGGCCAGGGGGGAATCGGTTGTTTTTTGTGATAAGCATCCTCTAGAAGCGTTAATTACATTCCACGTGAACGACCACCATCGAGAGATTCGGAAGGCAGCCCGGGAAATGCTCCGCTGAAAACACTCTGGGGGTGTCTGCCGCCCTCTAGCTGAAATTTCTTGGGAGGGTCAGAGTTATGCGTAAAGATCGCGGGACCACGAGAGATTACATCCGATTTAGGAGATGTCGAATTTCTTGAGCGTATCAACTGAGAAGGGAAGCCTGCGCGCGTTAATTAGCCAGGGGTGTTGTTACAGTGTCCTCACGCGGGATTATCAATTACCGCCGCGAATCGGACAATCCAGGATGGAAAATTTCGTGCCTTGTGCGTGTTATGCTACGCGAACACCGATAACCGCGTCGGGAGAATCCGTGCCGTCGTTAATTAGTTGTTCGCCTCTGCCCCGATTTCCAATAACCAGCGCCTAACGAAGCCATTCGTTGTTATCTGAGGATCCGTTGGAACTTCTCGCCGGATGCGATATCGAATTTGTTGAGTACGAAGCCAACGGCCAATCGCAGAAGTGGCAATTATCGAGCGTGTCCTAAGGCGTCCCGGGCCACCCAACACACTCTCGCTAAATCTTTATAAATTCCCATTTGGCGAGAGCCTGCACGGTGGATGCCCGTCACAGGGGCACACGGCGGCGGCGGAGTGCCGTGATCGCGAAGCATGAAGGTAAAACGGAAAGATGGAGAAGATTTCCTGTGACGTTTAAGCGTGCATTAGCCCGTCGTTTTACGCTATTGCTCAAGGATTTATGAAAGGTGAAGTTCAGCGGTAGCTGGCTGACAACGTATATTCGAGACGCAACGGCACGGATCAGGATGTAGAAGCTTGGAGCGCGCGACGGAGAAAGAAAGACAATTCCGCGAAGACTGCTGCAACTGGAGTAGAATGTTGCAAACTGATCCCTTGCAAACTGCTGAATTGAACTCTTGGAACTTGTACCCCATTCTCAGACAGTGGGATCTTCTTACTGCGCTGCACAGGGTGTGTCTCAAAGAGTGGTTATAATTTCGATACCAGATCGCAACCGCGAAATAAATGTTCGCTCCATCTTTTCCCCTTGTTAAACTGCGGAACAAAAGCATTTAGTAGTTAGCAAAGCTGAGGTGGTATAGGTGGCTGACAGAAATATACCCCACAACTTCGCCAGTCGGATCCTTTACTACCTTCACCTTTAAAAGATGTCCATTAAAAGAAACTAGCATCGACCATAAGTTTGCGCTAGAACACGCAAATGAAATGGAACTAAAGCTACGTCAGACCGTGTCCACGTGAATTAATCTGGCCGGCAGAGTATCCGTGAAACAAGGCCACCTGATACTCGACGTGCACGCGAAATCGAAGGGAACGGCTCGCCACAGTTCGCGACGTTTAAAACGCGAATGTAATACGCGCGGTCCGTAATCAATTAGTCACCGTATAAGGATCAGCCTGTATGGCGATATATCTGCGGCGCAGTTGGTACGCGTTGGATGTAGCCAGTGCAGTAGGTGTACTGTCCGTTCAACCAGTAGTCCCGCAATCGTCGGTACTCATCTCGACGGATAGAAACCCCGCTGGGCCCCCGTCGTACCGCCCCCATCGCCGGGGCCCCTGCACCTTGTACAACGGCTTGATGGCAGTGACAGCGGCCCAAGCGGCGGCTATAGCAATACCAACCTACCGGCCACGATCATACTGGCACGCGAAGACAAACCGGTACCCTCCGCTACAGCGTTTATTTAAACTAAACAATGGCGAGTCCCAGTAAATCATTCAAGGCGGACGTAGGTATGTTAAGGACCCGCGCTGGTAGCCGGCCTTCTAATGCGCACGGCTATACCCGACTGTTTCGTCCCTGCGCCTGATTGTCTGTCCATCCGCCTTCTCGATTTACCTGTGTACCCACTTGTCTGGCTCGGCCAGTTTTGCCTATCTGCAGCATGATTTTCTCCGTCCCGAACAAGCTATAGCTCTTTCGCAGGGGGAGCCGTAGGAAGATGGCGATGGAGAGTCGACGGTGATTCAATAAACCGCGTGTTTTTTTTACACGGAGTGCTTCGAGCCGCTCTCTGCGACATTTATAAACGTATATTCGGTGCGTTTAGCGGCGTTTGAATAAAAAATGAGTTGAATCCGACTCCGCTCTCGCGATCTTCGCCGAGGGGAGACTCGAGAGCTGCGCGTCGACTTCGAGGCACTTTAAAGTATCTTGCGCGAAAGTAGCAGCGGCTCCACGCTTTGATTCACGTATACGCGATTTATCACGCGGCGATTCTCTGTGCATTAATGAAAGGAATGCTTCTGTACGAGGCTGCGATTGGATCTCACGCCGGAGACCGGGAACAGTGGGTTGGAGATCGACGAGTGACGAAAACACGGAGCCGTTTTTACATAAGCGTTCATGGTTTAACGATCGCGAGCTGCGGATGGGACGTCGGGCGGGAAAAGAACGTTCGCTTTTACTGTGTATCTTCCTCGTCTGGCTCGCCTGTTCGTTATTCCGTTTGCTCTTCCCTCCCTGTTTAACCCCATTTTCCTTCAGCATTTGCGCGACGTTCCAGGGAGGGTTGGCTGCGTCGTTACCGTGAGAAATAGGGACGTGCATGCGCGCAGAAATCCAACCATTAAAATACATCCTGTCAGTATTCACCGGTGTGTACGGATCACGGCTGTGTGTGTGCGTACAAACAGCCGTACTGGCAATGCTGCTGCTGCTGCTGCTGCTGCGGACCGTACTATTCTTGCGTGTTCGTTGCTAGCAACTTGGGGAGAATTACGGCGAAGATAGCAATAAGAGAGATACGACTTTATCGCGACTCTGCTCCTATCTACGGTATACCTCCGCTGTTCTGCCTGCGCCTTGCGCAGCTCCTGCTTGATCAACCCCTCTTTCCTGGCCGTGGACCCTTGTTCCACTTTCCTTTGATATCTTCGGACATTATCAGATCGTGGCCTGCTCGTAGCTCGCGTTACGCACCGAATCCTGCTACAGATTTTAACTCGCACGATGCCGAATCAGATATGCCCGGCAGTGTCGTCCGGGGTTCGTTAGAGGCCGTTGCAAGGGAGAATTGCCCACCGACACTGGTGATAAAAGTGTAGTTACAGCGCGGATGGCTTATCGACGAACACCGCTTTATAACTTCATAGATCTCGCTGCGGGGCTTTGTAACACCGTGTGCTTAAGATTGAACGCGTATGCAGAGTATAGTTGGCTCGTGGTGGAACTGAAAACGGCACCACTGCTCGTGGGAAAGTTAATCGAAGGTGTGCTGGGAAACCACGAGGCTTCAGCCTTTGAAATTGAAATGCTAGATAGTTCTGGATGCCGGGGTGGTAGTTTGCCAATAGATAAATGATTACAGATTCCATTTTTCGTCGTCATTAGAAACACCATGATGAATAACACGAGGATTACATACTAAAACTTGGTGGACTTGATTACACGTCTTTGATAACTCGAATGGCAGAAAATGCGAATTGAACAACTTTTCGGCGAAATGGAAAGTCACTCTGTACCGGTCAACGTCCAAGATACTTGCGGCGCGGATGAATTGAAATTTACTCCCAGCCTTGGAGGAACAACGTATTTGCAGCCTATCAAGCGTCATTAACATGTGCCGTTACAAGAACGCCTGATAGGAACGAATTCCCTCAGAAGTGGACCGGTTACACCGGTGATGATAGCAGCTCCTTGCTACCAACCCTGCTCGACCCATCTCCATATCTCTGACTCGGCTACAGGATTTGCATATGCAAATAGGGCAATATAAGTAATTAAATTGCAATCAGACCCGCGTTACCATTTTGTTCTATACGCCGCCGACAGATACCGCAATTCATTAGGCGTGGCGATATTTATTAATTAGAAACGCGCGTGTAGGTGGATAACTTGCGATTGCAAGCTCAATCCTCGTCATTAATTGCCGCGACTTTTGCTCTCATTCCGGTTAACTCTTGGTATTTGATGTATGCGTAAACAAATTGCATCCAGGTTCTTCGCATATAGAGACGGAAAGGCATATTTATATTCCGTCCTGGGGTTGAAGGAATTTTTGGACAGTTGCGCGTGCCAAGTACTGGCCAAAGTCAACGACCCTTCTAACAACTGAACATCATACACCATGCTCTCAGAATCCCATGTTTTATACATGAGAAAGGAATTGTGAATTTTCATGTTCCTAAATTATTCTCTCTCAAAGACGTACCCTGAGCTGGCATACTCCCGCCAAACAACCAGGCTCCAGTTCATTCACCTCGCACAGTAAACTAAAAACTAGCTGACAGAAAGACAAGAACGTCACCATCTGAGCATACCCTGCAGTAGTGATGCAAAAGCAATAGGGAGCAAAGTTGGTGGGGCCCTTAAGTGTCTCCCGGACCAATCAACAGTATAAGTCTTGAACGCTAGTGCTGTAAGGTTCTAGAGTGTGACGAATGTGACGAAGTAAGTGTAGCCTTGTAACGAGTGGACAAGAGCACATTCGCCGACTTGTACCCTCAAGAATCTTACACTTCACTTGAGTGGATCTCAGGTTCGCAACTATATCTCAGAAGTCTGTGACAGCCGGACCTAGCTCAAACATATCTACACCCTCTAGGTAACTTGTTATACTGCAGATGCAGTTAGTTATTCGCGTGCAATCTTCAGTCCAGTCCACTGCTTTCCAAACCCAACCAATTCAATTAGCTCTTACGCCATTAATTTAACGCCAGAGAGGCGGCAGTTCAATCGACGCCGGGCACTGGCCTTCCAACGCGATGCCCTGCCACAGGAAACAGCAGCGGAGAGCAGGAGCTAGCGGAAATGCTTACACGTGACACGTCGTTCGAACGTCATTCACGACGCAAAAATGCCCCCGTTGAGTCGAGCTTGCGAACTTTTCGCCGCGCAGCCGAGCTATTCCGAAGACACAGCTGGGCCCATATCTTAACTGCTTGCTTGCCGCTGGAGAAAAGCGCTATACCGATGCTCCGAAACTCACGGGGTAGCACCTGTTACACCCAGGCCTTCGTCGATCGAGCGCGGAGCCAGCTGGGCCATCCGACACCCTTACATTAACTTTATCGTAATTACATCGAGCGGCCGTACGTGTAAACGCTAATACCAGCGAGCGTGCCTGCGCGTGAGTGCGTCCGTACATGTGTCCCCTCGCGTGTGCATCGCCCGGCTGCAGCGTCTAATTCCTTACACCTCCGGGGTGCTTACCGTTCCTAAGTTTCTGGGTAGCGCCCCGACCAGGTCTGGCTGCTCTATTTTCCAGCCCTTAACCAGGTAATCCCGGGGCCATGATTTCTACCGAATCACCATCGGGGAAGCATCGTTTGTACCTCCGAGGGAATGCAAACTGTTCCACTTCACCTGTGATTTTCTAGACTTTCGCGAAGTGATTCGACGCCTCGCTCGGAGCCACTCTGGTAACCGGAGTTTGGCGGGACCTTTGGGGTTTTCCCGGTATACAGTGCTAAATCTTGACGCTGTTATTACACGCTTATTCATATTTCTGCCACATCACTCCCCGATAGTTCCAACACGATTTCCGCGGTATGCCCATATTCTTAGTACATCATTCTCTCGCAGATGGCACACGATTTCTATGCTACTGCGACACTGTTCCCGCACCAGTTTCACTTTACTTTTGCACCGCTTGGGCAGTGCACCTGTTCCCACGTCATACGTCACACTTTACACATCAAAGGCTACCCATGCACCAGCTTCTAGTCGGACCTTAGTATGTCAGCTTACAATGTTACAAATCGAATTTCGACTTCTCTGACAGGCGCAACAAATGCACGGAGGGAATGTTAGCTTCTCGCGCGGACGCAAGAAAGTTGCAAATCTTATTTCCACCTCTTCTGCAGCTGCGGCGAACTTACAAACGAATATTAGTACAAGTTGTATGCAGGTGGAACAAAAAGCCAACGGCGGAAGGAATTTAGTAATAGTGCGGGATTAACGCTTCGTGGCCACGCGGGGTGTATCGCACCCCGAGAGCAACTTTCGAGTTCAAATGTCGCGCCTTTTCGACTTCCAACGGGGATTTATCGCGAGGAAAAATATCGGTTTTTCCCACAACCATGGAAAATCACTCTTTTTGAAATATAAATTTCATCGTATTTAGGGGGTAGTCTCGTCTAGAGGGGTGAGATCCTCTATTCTCTTCAGGGACGACCCAAAAAACATTAAGCAATTTTTACAAATTTTTACATTAATTATTATTATATATGGCTGAAATTTTTTTACAACTAAGTGAAATATTAATAAATACGCATGGATAATGATCACCGGCGAAAACTATGTAGTTTTCTAAGAAAGGCAAAAAAATGGCCTTCTAGACAAGAATACGCCCTTAAAATTTACTTTTCTAGAAAAAGACTATTAGGGTACACATACGAGTATTACAAATCTACAATTAATAATAATAATTCTGTGTTGCACAGTGGACATTACGAGAGTAGCAAGAAGCTAAAAATAACAAATACATATAGTTATAAGAAAACAAGAAAACGAAAAATAATAGAATTAGAAATTATATAATACACGTAAAAATAGAAGTAGAGTGCAAACGGCGAGGCACAGCTGGCACAGTTATCACCGAGAAGTTACAAGATTAAAAAACTCAAAAATGATGCTGGGGTGCAGTGCACCCCAACTGACCAATTTGTGATTAAAACAAGTAGTGACCACGGAGGGTTAACGTAAAAATGTGCGAATATTATGGAAACAACGTAGAAATAGCGAGGGAGTGGCGTGGAAGAATCTATATCTACCAGGCGACGTCGAATGTAAACTATTCGGTACCTCTCTTAACTTTGTCAAATTACATACGGCTACAACGACAGTTTGAGGAACCGCAGGTAAGCGACGTTTCGTTTAGCTCCTCCAAACTACTCGTCGCAAAGCTATCGCAAGAACTTCCTCCGCGTGGCGTGTCGCCCAAAAAAAAACTAAGGGGGGAGGCATTCCTGCCCTTAGTTGGGGGGTACAAGTAGCGGGGTTGAAAGTTGTAGATGTATTATCGGACGCGAGCATCGCTGGTAAACGGACGATTCGTGGCGGTGCACTTTGTTCGGTCGTGGGAGGGGTTGCGGAAGACGAGGCCGGCGGTGTGGGTTATGTATTGGCACATGTACGTAATTGTAGCCATTTGTCCGGAGAGCAAGAGACGAGTGAAGCCGAGCAGGGGTTGGGGAGGGTGGCGAGATTCGGTGCAACGGGGGGAAAAGTCGATGGCGCAGCGTGGAAGGGAGAGAAATTCCAAGTGCGAGAAGGGTGCCTCGCCCTCGCAGTCACGGCTGAACACGCAAAGCATCACGGGGCTGCGTAGACGACGTATAGCACTGGCGCACGAATACCTACGGGGTGGGTTACCGAGATTGTAGCTGCTCGCAGCTACTGAATTGCCTGCTAAAATTCCTCTCTCTTTCTCCGCCATTATCTCCTTTGATCTTCACCTTCCCTCCTATCTGATTCCAGCTTGACCCTCTTAGCTCTTTCCCCCTGCACCCTTCGTGACACCATTTACTGCTTAATATGGAGTTAGAGGTGTTAGATATTTGCATAGATAAAGCTTTATCCTCGAGGGGAATGGAATGAAAGGGCCAGTCTGCTGAAAGGATAGTGATTTAGGGTTAGTTATATTGGTTGTGCTGCTCGTTTATGATGAAGATACTTATTTATAGTGAAGAGGACACTTACATGTAGAACTTGCGCAGTTACGTAATAATACAATGTAAATGTCAGCAAGCTAGTCGAAGCAGACCTGAAAATCGATTGTAGCTGGTTCAGGGAACTCTTGAATCCTTGCCAGGGAATTTAATGTATTATCTTTAATGAAATACCCCGAGGCAACGTTTGATTGTTAAATAATCCATTACGTAGATAGACAAGAGCTTAATGGAATTGTGGATTTGCTTCTTGAAGCGATCGTTCTACAAACCCTGCATATTTCAGCCCCATTCCAGGATTTTCCTTCGAATCGCTAACATAATAAATAATAAACAATAGGGTAGAGCGGGACATTTAAATTTGAATTTTCAGCTGTCCTGGGTGCGGGATAGTTGTCTTTTGATTAACCAAACACAACTGTATACAAATTTTTGGAAATATATTCATATCTGCAGTTTCCTTTTTCTCCTAAAAATTATATGATTATATGATCATTTTTAGGAGAAAAAGGGACCTGCAGACATGAATATTTTTCCAAATTTGTATACAGTTGTGTTTGGTTAATCAAAAGACAACTATCCCGCACCCAGGCCAGCTGAAAATTCAAATTTAAATTTTCGCCTATATAGTACCGCTCTGCCTTAATGAACAACCATTCCACATTAAAATCCCTTCCTTTAATTACTGTTAGGCAATGATCAACTAATGTTTAGACTGCTTATGAGCCATGAGCACCTCCTCGAGATTCATGTCAAATTGCTTGTCCACTCCACACGAGATTCAGATAGCGTAACAGTCGAATAAAGTAGAGGTGAAGAATAATAAAATTACCAAATTCCTTTCCTCCCCATGCCTTCAGTATTGCTCATTGACACTATGCCTTCTGCAAATCCTATGGCATAGATGAAGGAAATTGCGCACAATAAAGTACCAGTGGTACATCACAAATCAAGTCTGACATAAAAGCCACTCATATGCCACAGTAAATATAATAATTCTATCCTGTATCTGAAAAACACTGCCCCTAACGATGTCATATCTCTTTGATGTACGCTCATGAATACCTAGCAGGCTGCCTCGCGGAGAAGGTACCTGAGCTGATTAGTTCGTTGCAGCCTGGGAAAAAATATCCCACATACGAACTTGTTTCGGTCGACGGGTCCAAAGAGCAGCGGAGGACTCGCCACGAGCCTGTTTTTGCAGCAAGATCGTTAATATCACCGCTTACCCGGGGATTATTCCCCAATGTTGGGGTGCACGCGCAAAAACGAGCCGCGCGGCGGCGAAAAAATAACGCGCATTAACATTTCTCGGCCGGCACCGTGAATACTCACGTACACAAAGTGCGAGGAATATCATAGGGCGATCCCCAAGTTGGATTACGACGTCACTAGTTATTGAAAAAGGCAGCCGCCTTTTTAAAATTAGAAAAAAATAGGGTTGTAAAATTCAAAAATCTGAAACATTTGCAGAAATGTAGCTCAAGTGATGCTAATTACGGAACTATTTTTTTATTCGGCAATAAAACGGTCCTAAGGGTGAAAACACCCCCTCAAAGTAATTGTGGGGTTTCAGATTATCGTGAATATCTAATTATCTACGAAACTGCAAAAAATATAGAAAAGAAGTTACATTCAAATATCTAGGTTTTTTATATCCTATAAAGCGGCAATAGAGAATTTGCGGAAATTTTTTTGCAAATTTTATCACCATATTGTAAAATATCGAAAGCAATAAAACTTTGAATTGAACTTTCTTTCGATATCTTTTACGGTTTCGCAGATATTCACGATAATATAAAAAGTCACAATTTCCTTGAGGGGGTGTTTTCACTTTTAGGACCATTTTATTACCGAAACAAAAAATAGTTGCGATATTACCATCACTTGAGCTATATTTCCGCAAAGTCATAGATTTTTCTGAATTTTCGAGTTGCCTCCGTTAAATCGATAACCAAAAAAGGACCACACTGTTGCGAGGAAAGGAACTTGAATTGGCGCTTCTCAGGCAACATCGTGAACACTATAAAGTATGTACCAAGGAACATGGCAGAGCAGCCTACATTGAATTGCAACGCCACCAATTATCGAATTCATAGTGGAGTCAGCTTTTATAATGTTTCCTCGTTCGGCCATTACCGCCTGCGATGGTTAGCAGATCAATTTAAGTTTTACGGCTCCAGCCTGCGATGTTATTTCCAGCGAACTGTCCCATGGCGCGACGGCACTGCGACGGAAACGCAATCGTGTCCGCATCCACGTATTTTATCGTTCCCGCAGGTTCGCGACGAAATTTTCCTCTCGGCCGCGACACGCCCTAAGAGACTTCGACGAGTCGAGGGTGGCTGGACACATACGGGGCACTCTGTGTGTTCATAGTGCAGCCACGCTGGCTTCTTGGTGGAGAATAAGTTGAAACTGAAGCGTGCTTGGTACCACGTGACGTTTCGCTTTCTGTGGAAACTGTAGTCTGTTTACATGGGACACTTTTGTGGCTCGCGACTGGTACTTGGGATATATTCATACTAGCTTTACTACTCGGCTGCGACCGAAGTTTAGATTCTGATTTTATACAATTTTTTTTATGAAAATGGTCACATTCCTCTGGATTAGTCAGGCATAATGAGCTGAGGCACATTTCGTGATTTTACAGTAGGTACATTCTTGAAGATATGTACTTTCGAAAAATGTTTAAAAAAAATCGATTTCTTCAACCCGGATGATTCCACAATCCAATTAAATAGAAATAATATATAGAACTTCTAATTCTAATTAAAATGTTTAATCATTTATATTTCTTTAAACAACATTTATATAGTTTAAAAAAACATTATATTTTCAATATAAAATATATGAAATGATCGCTTAATCTACTAACCGGAGAAAACAAGTTAAGTTGGTATTTTAAGATTCCAACACGTTGCAAAAATTCATTAAGTACACTTTAAAATGCCACTAGTGCAAAAAAAAATTATTACGCTACGCACCAAATTTATTGCGTCGAAATAAATCAGTGTAGAATTTCAAATACACGGGGTCCTTCTGATCGAAAAATGACCCACTTAACAGGTTAAGTACACTAGGAACATCAATTTCTCTTCCCTCACAAAACCCCAGTATTAAAACTATTTATTTCACAGCTTCGACTCACGCTCATGAGAAAAATCATCTCCCCATTATATCACAAGCATGGAACACGTTGCTTTTACGATTCACATTCTTCAACAGCATTACATTGGACACGAAAGTGGAGCCACGTACGAATTTTTCTCAGAAAAAATGGCACCACTAAAACGGTTTAAATACCAGCAGAAATTCAATTATAGCTGAGAAGACACAAGGACCTTGTCCCTTGTAAACACAACCCCTTCAAGTTTCGTAGAAATTACTTCCGGAATATCGCTTTGATACTCGAAATCGCGACAGGGGAGGGAAAAGTCGCTTTTCTGATACGCTCAGGCGGCAGATCGCATTTATTTATTCGACTTATTTAGTTTACGCTCTCTGGCCCGTGTCGCTCAACCACGATGGAAATTTAATGCAAGTCGGACGCGCCAACACATACATACACAGTCGATTCGTCTGTATTGAAACACGGTCGCGACGAATAATTTGAGATTCATCGAGATGCAGCGGGCCGAGTCACTTGTAATTCTTTTCCGGCGTCGCCTGCAGCGTTTTCCATCCCTCGACTCGTCTTACTCCGCCCAGCCACCCTGATCCGCTCCATTTTATTTTTTTGCCTCGCCATTTGTTCGAAATAGCTCGGCGAGGGAAGATGGTAAGAGAATCACGATGGCGGAGGAACACAGAGGGATCACCTCGGACGAAGAAAAGGGAAAAAAGGGTTCGGGGGTGGAGCGGGGCACGGACATCCCTCCCCCCGTCGAAGTTAACTTCGCATTTAACATCTGCGCGGGAGGTTAAAATTTCCCTCGAGGTTTACTTTAAGTTGTACGGCGAACGGATATCTTTTGTCTCGAGTGGAAGAAAGAAAATCAGAGGGCGCTTTGTGGTTAAGCGACGGACCCCTTTGGCGTTCGGTGAATGGATCATTTTGAGATAAAAAGTCGCAGGCAGGGCAACTTTGAGGAGTGAGTGTGTACGACAAATGTACCGGGCGGCTCCAGAGAGCGTTGAAACACAAAGCCGGGGAGAAACATCTAATCAATTTATTGAAATTCAATCGAAGGAGTTCGCCATTTAATCTCTTACCGTCGCGGGTGGCATATAATGGGAGGTGAGGCACTCGCTAATGGAACAAAAAATAGTGAATTACTTTTAAAGTTAATTCCTGAACCCTAATTAACTGCTTCACTTATTTATAAATTTTTCAATATTTTTTACTGCACCTTTTATACAAGGTGTTGTCAAAAAATAGCAGCGCAAAATGTCACAGTAGAAATGGCATTACCTAAATAAAGTACCCACGTACATTACAAATTCCAAATATAAGAGAAGTTTAAATGGACAAATTAACGCACGCACACCGCAGTGAGAAAAAGGAGACACAATTGGCTCCTTGATTCGCTGGCAGCGTGGATGCAGCAATAATTCAAGCGAGAAATATCGGTTGACGGCCCTATTAGAGATCGATGGTGATCGGGCGACACGTAGCCGCGCGCGTTAATCTTGTCGCGGCACAATCGCAGGCAGGATCAGCAAATCGGATAAAAATAATTTGCGATAAAAGCGGTGTCCTGAGCCGCGCGGGCGCGATGAATAATAAAGGCGGCTCGAGCACGCATATCGTCGGACAATTGCTCGAATCCCGAACAATTCGGTCGAAACATTTTGATTTAACGAACGAGCTGTTACGACTACTTTAAATGATCGTCGTCCTACAAACGCTCCATTAAGATCACCGCAAAGAAATACAGGTCTTCGTAGATTTGTTCTTAGCCTCACGGACACTCGCATCTACTAGGGCTGGGACTATTCGAATAATTTAATATTCGAATATTTTACAAGTATTCGAATGCGACGAATAAACTTCGAATATTTGAGTATTCGAATGTTATTATTTGAATGCTATTCGAATGCGTCAGTATTATTCGAATACCGTTCGAATACATCAGTATTATTCGAATACTATTCGAATACATCAGTATTATTCGAATACTATTCGAATACATCAGTATTATTCGAATACTATTCGAATACATCAGTATTATTCGAATACTATTCGAATACATCAGTATTATTCGAATACTATTCGAATACATCAGTATTATTCGAATACTATTCGAATACATCAGTATTATTCGAATACTATTCGAATACATCAGTATTATTCGAATACTATTCGAATACATCAGTATTATTCGAATACTTGGATATTCGAATAGTATTCGAACACTTGGATATTCAAATAGTGTTCGAATACTTAAATATTCGAATAGTATTCGAATTATATTCACCAAATAATTGAGCAACTGAAGAATTCGAATATTCGAATACCGAAAAATTCGAGAAATAGTCTCCGCCCTAGCACCTACTAAATACAAGAACATCTTCCACTGAGAGAAGTGGATGACAAGCCAAGATGAATCCCAAGATGAGAAGCTATTTTAAGTTCTGCCCTTATCACGACTTTTCCTTGAATAATCCAAGTTCTGTGAAAAGCTGAAAATTCTTCACGGTTAATTCTACGGCTCAGCTAATTACAAAAATTCCGTAACCATATTGAACTGCGATTCGTGGATATAGGACTCGTTCAGCTTGCACCGCTAACAAGCTCCTTGAAACGTGTTCCTATCCAGCAGCGTTTTGAATTACAACCGGTCGATTTTGCAGCTCCGGTGACTAGCGCTCTATTTACCGCATAACCAGCCCCGTAAATTTCATTGGTGCTTCAACAGAGATTACGGGGCAGAGTCACTCGGCCCAAGACACCGATCATGGATTTGATAGGGACTGCGTCGCTGGCAAGCACGATAAAAAAGGGGTCCATGATAATCGCGGGAACCGCAGGCGATTCGATTATACGTTCAGCTGAATGGGGGCGTTTATCGCGGCCAACCGCACGAGGGGCGAGGACGGGGGGGCAGCGATTTTTCGACTGGAGGTTTCGTTCGACGAAAAGCCCGAGAATATTGAAATCATAACGCGCCAGCCATGAATATTATTCAGGTCTTAAGGCAATATAATTCAAAATCGATGGAGCGACGTGGAATAAATTTGGCACCCCTGCTGCTCGCTTTAAGTCTCCTAGCCTGGCGCTGGCGAGGCGCAGGGGGCGGTACTAACGTCTGGAGCAAACTTCAGTTAGATGATGATAGTGGTTCGACACCTGAGCCCCTCTTGATGGAAGTTTTCACTTCCTCCCCTTTCCTCGGCGCGCTTTATTTTATCTGTTATTCTTTCGCTGGGAAAATAGGAAGCTCAGGGTTTCAGCACCTTCGAAACTCGCGTTTCGGATTAATTAAAAGTACCGTGCGAACTGGAGAATCAATTCAGAGCGGACGTGATGAATAAGAGATACTTGTGGAACGTTTCTAATCAATGGAACGCATTGTTTCAGATTGAACCTGCCTTCTGATACGCGCTGTAATTGTTTACGGTTATAGAATTCATTTAATTGAAATTAAATTAATTTTCTTATGGAAAATTACGTCCTTCAGAAATTTCTTTTGTGAGGCTAGATTTTCTTTTTATTTGCTGATCAGTCAGCAATGAGAATTATGTATATCAAGTTCTGTTTAAAGCTTCTTATAATCACGAAGTAGTCACAGGGGCTTCACTGCACCTCAGGGTCATTTTTCAGTTACCATTTTTGTATTCTTGAGATTTGTAGCTCAAGAAGAACGATTTTCCATAGTTGTTGAAGGAAGCGATATTTTCATTTGCTTTTGGAAGTCGTAAAGGCGCGGCATTTGAACTCGAAAATTGCTCTTGGGGTGCGATACACTCCGTGCGACCACGGAGGGTTAAATATCATTGATTTCGTGCATCAGCGATCGCTAAAATAAAAAAGCAAACGCGGGCACCTTGTACCTTGCAGAGGAGACTGCACCGAAACCACGATATGGACGAATCAGTGCGCAAACATTTGCCGCGCGATATTGTAATGCACTCTGCCAATATTTATATACAGCTCAAGATGTGTGCGTGATAAATATTTACATAACAGCGACAATTCTCTTCTACCACGGGTAGAGGCATTATTTCACTGTACTTGCCACTGGCAAACTCACGAACGTGGTTCTACGTAGCGCGGTGGTGCTTCAGCGAATGACTCAGAGATTGATATTGATGAAACAGATTACTGACAGGTTGAAGCTAATATCTCACAGCTCGTGTTTACCTTTTAATAGAACCTGTAGTATTAAGAGGCTACCGATATCTGTTTCTAGGAAGATCATTTTACAACGAAGTTTCAGCGGCTCTCTTCCTGGGCCACCCTTCGAGTACAGTTCTTCTTGATCGATAAAAAGCGCGCAGCGAAAGAGGGATAGATCCGTATAAATTGGGACATGGTGGAAACGGGTTGACGTTCTTGCGGGAAAGATTACGTCTTGCAGGCGGGACAAAAACCTATCACCGCCGTCTCCCTCCGCAATTTGCATTCATGGATGCCCACATAGAACGGTTCTATCTATACCCCTATTACCTGGCAGATCCGTGTAAACACGTAAAATATCGCGACGCTTGACGTGTTTGCGCCCAGCTTGAGGAGCAAAAAACGAAATACGAATGAGCAAACAACGATGAAGCGCTCCTATTTCCGGGCGGACCGTGCGGCATTATCTTCGTTGCATGTGGACACAGAGGACGGCCGAAGAAAGCGCGAAGGGGATGATGAAGAACTGTTCGGTTGACTTCGTAGTAAACGTCAGTAAATTGGTGTCTTCACACTTGTTCCGCGCTTGGTCCCGTTTCGCTTGGCTAACGATTACGATGCAATAAACTATGCGCTGAACGTAATTGCTTTTGACCCGGGGCGCCAAGCTAAGAACGTGTGCGGATAAAAAGCTCGAAGACGTTGCTTGTTTTGTGCGTCGCTGTCTATAGGTACTGCCTAACGTTTCATTTGGGAAGCCAGCGGCTTGAAAGGTGACGTTTTTGTTTCGTCAAGTTAATAGTAGAAAAGCAAACATTTCAATCCTCCCAGATTTGGATTTATCTTGCAGGTTTGAGATACAGTTTGTGCTAAAAGTGCTGGTAATGATCTTAAACGAGGCAGAGCTAATGAAGTAAAAAGATGTTCCAACTTATATAATTGCTAACTTATTAATTGAGAAATATTCTACAGAGTCCTTTTAACGTATTACAAAAGTTATATTACGAGGAACTATGAATTTTTAACTACTAGGATAGCAAAAATAAACGCTTAACTTAGAAGCTTACATCGAAAAATATCCAAATCTTTAAAAGTAACAATGGAAACACGTCCTCGCTTGTTAATCTAACTTAAACTAACAGCCTGAAGCAAAGAAACTCGTCAGCGTTGTCTTTTATTACCGATAACCCTGAAATACCGAAGGTGCGGCGTCTCTCCCACAATTACCCTAAGTTCCATTTTCAAGAAGAATGGGCAAGTGGTTGTCTAACACGCTTATTACGAGTAACAAAGTAACTAACGTCATCGCCAGTGTCTTCATAGCGGACTGAAAAAAATCGTATCTTCTGAGAAGCATAAAGCATTGAAAAGCGTCGAGCTCCGTTTCCAAGAGAAGTAGCAAGATTGTGTCAGAGAGCTGTGTAGTTCGCTGCTAAAGGCGTGTAGTCGCACGAGTTCTCTGTTGAACACTTCCGTAGTTAGTGATAAATACGCGACGAGCCGGGTGCAATTTGTGGTCCGGCGATATTTGGCAACGTACAGCAACGTAGCTCCGTGGAAATCCATTACCCAGCACCCATTACAATTTCTGACCCGGATTCAAGTTGGAACCAGTTGATCCTTCTTTATGGAGCGCTGCTGGAACTGAATATATTCGCAGACTGTTTCATTGAAATCCAGAAACGCGGCTTTTGCATTATCCACGATACACCATAGCCCGTCGTTATGATACCTTGATAGTCGTTGGATGATGCTAGTCATTCAGTTGGGCGCGGTGCAACAGGTCCAATTTAATCGACGACTCCGCGCAACATTTCATTTGGGCATGGAACTAAAAATATCTCTGTGACAGCCATTAACTTATTGCAATAACGAATCGTCGGCAGGTTTACGCCTAGTACTTTACAGAGCAGCGGAACGTGGAAAAAAATTGGCCGCTACGATTTTATCAGCATGTCGCCACACCGATACAGCATGAAAAAGGGCACTCGAGTTTTCGAAACCACAGTGTCTCGGTTTAAAACCACTGATAGCGTGCGAAGAGTTGTGTGCAACGTTATTGCGCGAAGTTAAGGGGCATTTTTTAAAAGTGTTTTACGGGTTAAATGTATAAATTAGGGCTGGGACTATTTGTCGAATCTTTCGGTATTCGAATATTCGAATACTTCAGTTGCCCAATTATTTGGCGAATATAATTCGAATATCCAAGTATTCGAATATTTAATACATCAGTATTTGAATACTTAAATATTCGAATAGTATTCGAATACTTGGATACTCGAATACTTAAATACTATTCGAATACTTGGATACTCGAATACATAAATACTATTTGAATATTGATGTATTCGAATAGTATGGTGTGAATTATAAATCAAGTTCTTTAGGTTCATTTGTTCAAATACATCAGTATTCGAATACGCAAATATTCCTAGTTTATTCGTAGCATTCGAATACTTGTAAAATATTCGAATATTCAATTATTCGAATAGTCCCAGCCCTGATATAAATACATAGAGTTCTCGAGTTCTCTTCTTCGTTCTCGAAACAGACGCTTTTGAAAATATTCCAATGTTGCTACGATTCTTCTTAAAATAATTCACCAATGTTAACACGTTATGCTAACTGCAAACTACTGATCTGAAGAGACTTTATTCCACACCTGAAATACATTCTGTACCGAAGAAGCGGTTTCTAAAATTTCTTTCTACATGAATCACGCGAACGAACGAGTAACAAAATCTTTAACAAAGGATGTCCCATTTCTGTTTCAGATCTGCCAACTACGCAAACGCAACGAAGCAGTGCGAGCTTTCAGACATGGACCGATTGACCGTCGCTGGATCGAACGCTTTCCAAGTTGCTAAGAGTTTCGATTATCTGGAGAATCACTGCGTGGACGAGCCCGTGAAGCTCTGCGAATTCAAGAAACTCGCTGGCCGTATTTTGAAGACAGTGGATTCAGTATACCAGGACGTTGGAACCGCCGAAGAATGCCGAGAGCTTTGCCTTAATTCCCCATTCCGTTGCCATTCCTACGACTACGGTGATACTGGCGACATGGTGTGCCGTCTTAGCCATCACTCCAGAGCCACTCTGTCTGATATTCAGGTAAGAAATGAGCAAACATTCTTCTTGTTTCATGAATGCCTTTCGGCGTTGCTTTCAATTAAATTCAGATTGCTTCGCGATCGATTTTTCTCGTTCATTTAAAACACTACGTGGCGTTGGGGTGAAATCCGAGGGATCCAATTTGTAGTTGGGCTGGAAATATTCGAATAATTTAATACTCGAATATTTTACAAGTATTCGAATGCTACGAATAAACTTCGAATATTTGAGTATTCGAATGTTATAATTATGAAAAATTCGACAAATAGTCCCAGCTCTAATTTGTAGTACAATAAACAGTGGAGAAAATGCTGATCAGGGGCGGATTGGAGATTTGGCGCCCCTAGGCTAACATGTGTCTGCCGCCCTTCTGGAATCGAATATTTGAATGCCAAAGAGTCCTTTAAATTATTCCTCGGGAACAACGACTGCATTTCACAACTTCTTATTAAACAATTTCTTCCGCACCATGCAAAAAATCCAATACACGTATCTCAGTAGCTCTACAAATTAATCCGATTGTTTATAAACTATAGCAGAACAATTCCAGAAACAGTGATTCAGTTTCCCATAAATGAAAGTTTAAAATCGATCACGTCGCCCGATCCCATTCCATTCACGCGAAAGCAACGGCCCTCTTGACGAAATATTTATCAAGAGTGTTTAATCGAAATGGTGGGAAAGGATTTTGGAGCGCGGTTTAAATATCGTCCGGGGGAACATACTTTAATTCATTCGGCGCGCGAAGTAAAACAATTTCGCGTCAATCCCGGCTGGCGGAATTCGCTTAGAAATCGTAGACCGCACATTTCACACGTTCCACTCCGGCCACGTACTGTTGAAAGGGCCGATAGGGATTTTCTGTAAACGTGATTACATCGCACACGTGCACACCCCGGGTCGAACAATTCGCCGTGAGCGCATTCGTGGAAAATCGAGTTTCCATCGCAGATGCTTACCCTATCGGGCCTGTGGCCGGGCTCTTCGGCTCGTGCATACGAGAGAGAACGGTACCCCCGGTGCCCCGAGAAAGTCAAGACAAAGACTTTTCTTCTCGCCAACCTGTTGAAGAATCAGTTCACTCTATCTCCCCCCCAGCGTTCCACGTCGAACTGAATCACTTGTACTTCCTACGTCTCATACCCCGTCGCGATTCTTCTCGCGTTTCTGTTCGACCGCGTCTTGATCACCCGGAGGAGCTTTTTTCAGCCAGATGAATTGGAAGCCGAGATCCCCCGCAATTTAAATGGGAACCGCGTACTGCAGCTTCGCGGAATATGTTATCACGACGAAGGATGATTTGAAATTGTATTAGGTCGGTGCAAAAGTTTCTTCGCTTTTATTCAACCAAAGGCGTTGTTAAAATTGAAAATGTATTAGATGTGTTTTTAATTATAGTGTTGTATTTGGCTATCTACATATACCTTTTTGCCAATTTTCTGGTAAAAGTGGGAAAATACAGTGAGCGAAGGAGCTTTTGCATCGACCTAATATATTTCGAGGAGACAGTGTACCTAAATTGAAAAGGAAGGAATGGAAAGCTGTTTTTTGTGGCAACTTTTGAACCGCCAGGAGTTATTTCTGGAATCATTAGTATCTCATATTTTGCAATATAAGAATTAATATAATATTAATGAGATAATAGTAATTTAATTATTTAAAAATTTAATTAGGATAATTTTCTGTACAGTAAAATTTCACATTTTTCAAATTTCCGAATTTTACTAATTTTCGAAGTAAAAATGTGAATATAATGTAAAATTTTATGCACCTACCTGGAAAAATAGTAAAATTCGGTAATTCGAAAAATGTGAAATTTTAATGTACACGAAATTTGCCTAATTAAAATTTAATAATTTTATATTTTAATGTGCTTCGAAAATTTTCTCATGATTTCGAAAATAAAAGTTAGCTAAAAATATTCACGTTAAAGTCTTTTCTTGGTTTGCATGAATTTTAATTTTATCCTAATATGCAAATAATAATGAGAGTCACGCTGTAGTTTCATTCATGCTCGAAGCACTTTTTCATTTCCATTAAACAAAATGTATAACAATATGGGAATAATGTTCAACCTATGTGGATTTGTACCTATATTATGTATCTGTATGATAGGATATGCAAAACTACAAGATTACTTGTTAGTGTTACAAGCGTGATCTGATAATAGTACTTGCGGTGCTTGAACGAATCTCTGTACAATATAAAGCACTGAATAAACGGCGATGCAAAATGCTGATGGTTATTGGTTGCGCACCACGCGCGAATAATTCCTATCATCAGGGAGGACTATCGAGTTTTAACAGTATCGACAAAAATTTGGGATATCCAATTTGAAACACCAGTCTCCTCGATATCTGAAATTTCAAATCATTGTTTTAGATTAATACGGACACGAAACAGAACGGATTATCGTTATCGAGCAGACCATATTTTTGTATGGGTCTGTTGTTCACAGAAACGTGACAATATTTGTGGAATTAGTTTCGTGAAATGCGTACAGTGTCAATTTTTACAAATATCCTTTATTCACTTTGAACGACTGAGAATTAGTGTAATAAATATCCACTTTAGTTTACCAACGAAACCATTCACAAGCAACAGAAACTAGATTTGAAGATTGGTATTGATAAGTTTATAATTGTTTCATAACTTTCGTATTTATTTGACTTTCGCGTACATCGCGTAAATGAAAATTCTACATATGGGATTATTTCAGACTCCCCAGGAAATTCAATATTATGCTTGAAATTTATGAAAAAATACTTTAACAAAAGGCTATGGGTAGGAACTGTTAAAATTGCCAATAGTAAAAAAGGATCGGTGTATCGTGTTATTCACTGTAATGCAAGAATGGCCGATTTAATTTTCTACACTAAAACGAACAAAGCAAATTGCACGCGAACGGGATAATTGGCAGTTAAAGAGAGAAACAGAAAATCTAACAAAAAGTTATAAAAAGGGTATTCAATTTTATTAACACGGATTCCTACCGCTTCGATAAATGTTTCACCAGAAAAGGCAATATTATTATTTTGAAAAATCGATTGCGTATGTGTCCATATCACTGGAGCAACCAATTCAATTTCCCTCGATTAGGTATACTAAAAGTCCCTTTCATAAACAATCTCAAAATACTTGAGGTTCAGTCGAGGCCCCAGAAGTCCTCCGTTACCGAGGAGAAACCATTTGCCTTCTGTAATACATTGCAGTTGGCATTATTAGTTTAGAAAGCATGTACGAAGGGCACGTAGCAATAGACGAAACACTTGGTTGACTTCAGGAACCCTATCTCGACGTACCAGAGGGATCAACGTACGAGCTGAGCTCCTGCTACAACGTCACCATCGACTGCCGTGCCGGCGATATGGTGACGAGAATCCAAACCAGCAAGCTGTTCTACGGGAAAGTTTACGTGAAAGGGGCGCCGAACTCGTGCGTGCAGGACGTGAAGGGTGCCTTGGAGTTCGAGCTACGAATGGCCTACGACGATTTGGAGTGCAACATCAGACAGCAGGGCCTGGGTCGTTATCTGAACGACGTTGTCATCCAACACCACGACACCATCGTGACCAGCTCGGACCTCGGCCTGGCTGTCACCTGCCAATACGATCTGACAAACAAAACGGTGTCGAACGAGGTGGACCTGGGCGTGCACGGCGACATAACGCCAGCCCTGTCCGAAGAGGTGATCGTCGACTCCCCGAACGTTGCCATGAAGATCACCGATCGCAGCGGAAACGAAGGCATCCCGTCCGCCGAAGTCGGTGATCCGTTGGCCCTCAAGTTCGAGATCCTCGACCCGAACAGCCCGTACGAGATCTTCGTGCGAGAGCTGGTGGCCATGGACGGCGTCGACTCCAGCGAGATAGTCCTGATCGACTCGGATGGCTGCCCCACCGATCATATCATCATGGGCCCGCTCTACAAGTCGGCTACCACTGGCAAGGTAAGTTACAGTTTACGATCCACTATTTACAATCCCCACTGGGGGCAATGCGAGTGTCAAACTCATACGTGTCTAGTTGAGTTTTTGGCGTCGTGTATTTTCTAAGTAGACTGTGCAGCGATACGAATCCCTTATTACCGCGGGAATCTGTATTAGAAAACGTCCCTGGACTTCGATCGAAATGCATCTTGCACGTTAAAATCAGAGTCGATTTTGAAGAATTTTATGTTCTGAAAAATGGCACCCACTCAAAGTCGAGTACGTGATTTTCGACGTAAGTTTTCAGCTTCTTTTTTTAATAAAAAACAAAACACGATAGTAATGAAAAATCGTCCCGAGAAATAGTAGATTATAGTCCTAAGAATATTCGCGCAAAATTTTATTGAAATCGCTCCAGTAATCCAGGAAATATTGTTGGTGCCATTATCAAGAGACCTTAAGAGAAGGTGCTGCCATGGCACCATTTCTTAACACATCAAATTTATTTCTGAAGAGAATACAGCTTAATCTATGCACAACAAGTTATATATCCTGATTTTTAAATATGACGTTTCTTTATATAAAAAAAAATCATAAAAGTGACCCTATTTTTCGACCTGTCAAGGGTAGGTGAGCCCTTAAAATCTCGGTAGATAAAACACGATCTTCGTTGTGAGATATCCTGTAAACTTTTGGAAGTCAACGCAAATCTCCGAATATGGATTGCACGCTTTTCGGTTCCCTGGCGCACTGCGTGTAGACCCCTTACAAGCCGGACGCGAATATAGGGGGCCACAGCTGTCGCAGCACGGACTATTTGTTACCCACGTTCGCCCGGAGACGGCTGCAATGCCTCCTACGCGAGCGCCCCGATGTTAATGATGCAAAGAAGGGTAAAGACCGTTTCTAATTCGGTAAACACAGCGTAATCGTGATCGTCGCTGCTAATACAGGTGACTGACACCTATTACGTTGATACGTGGTCGGCAATCATTATGGGAACGCGCGTGACGTTGTTTTACATTCATGCGCGCGGGTGGAAGAAAGGGAAAGAGCGTGAGGAGAAGCCGCGAGTCAAGCGGTCTTCATGCGAATCAATCACTTGGACAGATTTTTCGACGGGAAGCAATTTTCTCACATCGTAATAGGTCGCGTCCCTGATGCACCGCCGTCTTAGCGATGACGCACCGTGATGTATTGACGGAGAGTCGTGTCTCATCCGACAGTTGGTCATTATCCGCGCGTAACGTACAGTTTGCTGTCGATTCGTAATCAGGGAAATAATGATATTATTTTTCCATCCACTGCGAAGATACTTCTATTTTATTTTAAAATTTCAAAATTAGGAGGTACACAGTAAATACTAACCACATTCAGTAAAAGATGCTTAGTCAGTATGTAGGTCGATAAAGCAACCCTGCCAGAGTTAGAACCGACCTTCAGTTTAAGTCCACTGTGACGTTTTGAAAAATTAAGCTATTTTTAAAGATTTTTTTCTCCGTAGATACAACAGATAATGCATTAAATCTATTTGGTATTTATTAAGCTACTCTTATATTATACAGAAAAAATTTAAAAGAATTTTTTTAATTTGTTTTAAAACTAAACTTTGACGAAGACAATATACTTCCACCTACGTTGACTAAGTATTTTTTATCCCGTTCAGTCAATAATAATAGTCCCGAAGTCTTGTTTGTAGTAATACTTTTATCTGAGAGTACAAAGCTACCAAAAGTAGCTGATTCGAGGCAGGATTTTGTTGTATTACAAACGGAGGTGCACGGGTGACTTTAAGATGGCCGCAGCGTAAATAAAATTCCCCTGGGCTACCTCGATCCATGTGTTCTGGTTACAGTTTAATGTAATATCACTTACGAGGCACCACAGAGACCCTTTCATTTTGATCTCTGTTTGCGGAGAAGAAGAAAATAGGAAGCGCTAAGCATGGAAATCAAAGTACCGCAGAGAGTTATAATTCGACTATTTCTCACCCTTTATCTTCTTACTGCCCGCCTAGTTCTCAAACATTCGTTTGAAGAACAAGTTAATTGAATGTAACACGTGTCTTTATAAAAGGAACAAACACTCGCGTCAACCTAGCTTCATGCACAACGTAGATATCCATTACCTAAGTATTCATCGGAAACATGATTCGTGTGATTCACCGAATTCTTTCTCAAGCAACAGAACCGCCATTGAGCTGTAATTTCCGTGGCTAAATTACACCGCAGTAGTACAAAGTACGCGCGGCGCGCCATTTGAAGGGAATTAAAATATCAATACACAGACTACCACCTGGCGTATACAAGTTACGGTCAATGAACGAAAACGAATAAATCATCGTTCCGCCGCTGTCCATCGGATGAAACATGACGACGATTCGTTTTACTCATCAAGATTCACCGGTGAACGATGACACACGACTTGCCCGCCACTAGGCGCGAGATCAATCGACTAGTAATGACTCCATCTCTTCCGCGTGTACCGCACAAGAAAGCGTGAAATTAATTTCAAGCTATCGTCAACACTTGATGTCCAAAACAGCTCAGCTGAAGATCAAATGCTTCGAGTAAATTTAACCCCTCGTGGTCGCGCGCGGTGTATCGCGGCCCAAGCAGCAATTTGCGAGTTCCAATCGCGCCTTTATGACTTCCGAAGGGGATTTATTATAAAAAAACCAATAGACAAAAATATGGCAAATATACAAATTTCGCTACACCAAAATTGACATCTCTAGAAAAGGCTAGTAGTTAAAGACTGAAGCCCCAAGTGACCAATTGGTGATTGGAAGAAGGTGTGACCATAGAGGTTTAACTCAGCATTCCATCGATTCCAAGTGTCCCAGCCTCGACCCACGTATGTCCTCTAAAATGGACCTCTCACGCGCAAGATCCGCCGGGATGACAAGTACCCGATCATCATTTCTGAAGGCAGCGACTAGGTACAGCGGGCACGCTACGATGTGACTGATGTTACCTAGTCCAGGCCTTTCCTGGAAGCCCGACTCCACGACTAATTACACGCCCCCGCATCATCAGGCCAGGCTAGGCTCGAAGTCCTGAGAACTCGTCCGGCACTTTCGAAGTTCAACGTCCGTGGCACGCCGCGCGGCGTTGATACGCTTCATCTGTCGACGAGTAAAACAAACGGATCGTTACGACAGCGGCGGACAGGGACGAGAGAATCCCGGCGGGTGAGATGGTAGGGGGACAACAAGGGGCATACCGCCTCGTTAACTCGTCGTTCCACATCATTTGCTCGTTGGGAGCGCGGCGGCGTCGGCGCCGGGCAATATCGCTTTATTAGAAAGTAATAACAGTCCGGGCGGCTGAAGAAACGGGCGAATTTATACCCGGCTAATCCAGGAAAGACTCGCCGAGATATATCGGCGAGCCGCGTGCACCCTGACACCCCGCCACTGGAGAGAACCCGATCCGTCCGCGTCGATCCCCCCGCGGATCACGCGAGCCAACCCCATTTCCTCCCGGGGACTCGTCCGAGTAACGAGGCCCTGGGATCTGCGAACGGCCGCCTTGCACGTGCCCCGCTCGTACACAGGAAATTACAATTCGTGGAACAAGCGACTAGTCAGAAGAAGCACCGCGAGCAACGAGACAGCGCCGCGCGGACGACCGCCGTTCATGCACGCGGAGCGTAGGTACCCGGCCGGCCGAGAGAGGCGGGAGTGATAAAACGTCTGTCGGATACACTCGATGCGCGTTATCGATGATCATTTGCCCGTGACGAACGACGCCGCTGTTGCGTCATTAATGACGCCGTAATAAATGTTAGCGGCGTAGCCTCCCCAAACGGACGGACACCATCCTGCGACACAGATAGCCCGGAACAACCCGAGCGGCCGTGGACGCAGCTCCCTTTCACCGGAGAAACCGTTGGTCGCGTTAAGTGCTGGTTTTTATCGCGCCTTATTGTATCAGGCGTACAAAGAAGCGCACACTTATCGCGTACGAGGCATTAACGAGGCTTCCTCAGGCTATAAACCTGCTGGCTTCTTTATGCTCCGCTCGACGCTGCAAACTTACTCGTTAACAGTTTCCGCTGCATTCGGGGGCGCCGGCCTGGACGGAGGAAAGAAGATAATTAATGAACAGAACAGCCGACTGCGCGCGGGGGGGAACGGCGGAATTAGGACTTGAGAATTGGCTCGACACGAACGCTGAAACGTGGAAACAATAAATCAGGAGGTAGCACGCAAAAGGCGCACGGTCAAACGGATAAGACGAATGAATTACTTGCTGGCAAGATAATAGAGCGGGAGGAAAGAATTGACAAATAGGAGGAACAGCGAGCAAAACCGTCCTGACAGCTGTTTGTGGAAGTCGCGAATTGCTGGCGGTGAACTCCGCACTGGCCAGACGTCGGAATACGTTCTTGGCCTGGTGAACCTGTTGAATCCAAGAAAAAACACTCACGCGGGGGAAGCACGGTCCTTTTATGAAAATTACTCTGCCCTTTTCTAGCTTGTATTCCCTGACGTCTTGCCTATGACGAATGTTCGTTACAACGTCACCGAAAGCGGAGAGTTCGGTTAAAGGTTACATAAGGCAGCGGTATGATGATTCTGGTGAATGGATTAACGCGCGTTTGGCGTTGACTGTGCCCAGAGCGAGGAATAATATGTCAGGAGGCTCCTTCAATTTGTGGCCATTCCGTGACGCTGTGTGCGTCAACCGCCTTTCTCATTTGCCACTGCCAGGAGTTTTATTAGCCCTGGATAGTGGATGGGAAGAAAAACGACCACCGAACATTCAGCTGGGCCTGAAAGGGCTGGCAAAGGGATCCGTCTCGTCTAACCAGGAATTTGCCAAAAGTCAGGTTTTCCGGTATGTCTGTCACGTAGCCAAGCCGCGGCGCGGGGTTCTTCCCATTTCACAACCGGTTTGAATGAAATTGGAAACATTTCTCAGCCACCTCACACGCGCCTGTATGCAGAGGCTGGTGTGCGCGCGCGTGTACAGGATGTCTCATGACACATGGGACCCATTTCGGGGGGTATATTAAAGAACTGCATTCACATTTCAGTCATCCTTTTATCCATACGATTATTCACTCATTTATCCTCGCGAGAAGTATGTAGGAGAGGAAGATTTTCTCGTTAATGTTTTCGTTTGCGAGCATGGCGGTACTGGTCCAGGGGTCAGCAACTCGGGACTTAAGGAGAGCCAAAATGTCGTTAAAATAGGTACACATTCTTCACTTTTAGAAGAGGCATAGAAACTTAACTGGCCACACGGGGTGTATCGTACTCCAGGCAATTTTTTTCTTTGCCAATATTTCTCTAAATTTTTAGGCCTTAATAATAAAATTTAAAAATTGAATGAAATTTAACAAAAAAAGACGCTTTTTTTACTACTATTTTTCAACTACAAATTTGACATCACACATTGAAATAAAATTAATTTTTCCTATTTTATATGATTAGTACAGCCTATTGGAATGTATTATTGTTACTAACTCAATTTCGCAAAACATGTTAAAGATTCAAAAATACGAGAATGGTAACCCAAAAAGGTTTTCTCTAAAAAAAACTCTCAAATATCGTCTCCTGTTCAGGCCGTAATGCTATATGGAGACTCTTTAACGATTTAATCTCTGAGCACACATATCACTTCCGTGAGGATTCACTGCCGGGAGTGCGAATGGTCTCGTCGCCACTCCGGCCCTCTCTCATCATACATTTCTCTCGGTCGCTGACAGTCAAAACAAGGAGACCATTGACGGCGCCGAGCCGTCACGGAACTGACATTCGTGCCCGGACCTTTAATCTCGGCGAAATCACGCACCTCAGAACCCCGGGCAAAGCGCAACAGCCCCGCCGGTCTCGTATCGCGCGGATGCCTGCCACCATTCGCGCGGGTTCATCGTCGCCGCCGCGCCGAGCGTAATCGTCGTCGATGTCACGTACCCCGGCGCGTTTCTCTGCTCCGAGTCGAAAGGGAACGCGGGAACAGCCCCGCGCCGCATGCCGCGGACACGACAGGCGTTTCTTTTCCCGCGTTTTGCCGATCCTGCCTCCTCCTGCGCGCCTACTCCGCCGGCCCTCTCAGCGCTCGCCTGACGTGGAGTTAATAAAGTTCCGCTCGTTCCGCCAGACGCGTCCGCCAAAGAAACAGCTAAATGAAGCTGTACGCGGAATGAAGCATATTTTAATGTCTTAGTCCCCCTCCGCGCCGCCGCGCCCCCCAGGCCCCTGCCCGGCCCGATAATGTACGTGCTCGGTGTGTAAATACGATGAACTTGGTAATGCGCCGTGGAAACCAGTTTCCGAGGACGTACGCGCGCGCGCGCACCGCTTAAAGCGCGCGCGCGCGCCGTGTCTGGAGCCCATCGTGAATCGGAACACGTTTCCCGGTTCAATGAAGAAGTGTCAAAAGAACCGCCGACGAGGAGGGCCGAGGGGCTGGGGGCCGAGTCGAATTGATTTTCTATCGGATCGCGCTGTTGGAGGCGGAGTAATGATAGACAAAACGCGGTTACGCGGAAAGGGATCGTGTGCTGCGCGGGGCTGTCAGTAGATGCTGCGACTGAGGCGCGTAGCGAAGGAGAACGCCAAGCACTAGATGCTGGTCGCTGATAGGCCATTGTTCGCGGCTGGCTAAGGGATGATTAACACTGCGCAAATGGATGGAGGAATGAAATTTGGACTGAGAGCCGATGGCAAGTCAAGCTGAAGAGGGATAGGGTTCGTGGCGATCGTTTAGATTACGAGGGATGCGCGTGTAGTTGAATGGCACCTGCGATAGGCAAGCTACTGGCCATCTCATAATCCAACGTAATTGCTGTTACACGGCCATACCCTGTGAAGGGCAAAAAGCTGACGCGCGGCCGCTTCGGGAGGGCAAGAAGCAGCGCGCGCTCGGTGATGCTCGCTGATCTGCGTTGCCTTCGTGCGCCCCAGCGAGAGTGGAGGCTAGGCGGAAGTAACGCGTGAATGGTGATTATTTGTCTAATTGAGTGGTTTATAGATTCAATACTCTGAGCAAGTATTGCATTCTGTAGAAATACTTTTGCCAGAGTATCTTCGGCGATGGTAAACGAGATCGACGTAATGGACGCGGTGAAGATCCATCTCCAAGTGGCTAATGCAGCATGACGTTTTTGAGGATGGAAGATACGCGAAATGTATTTACCTAGCTCCTCCACTTCTTCGGAGTTCTTCTAAAGGGAAATGGGTTCTTCAGTGTCGGTTAAATTGTTAAATTAACGCGATGCTGATTTAACATGGTGGCTCGCGTGGATGTCGCCGCGAATTAGGGCCAGGCTAAGTAAAAAATCTTCAATCTCCTGCTCCCCTCGCGCGACAACCGCGCCGAGTTGCTGATTACATTTCTTGTTGTCCCGCCGCGTCCGACTCGATGAAAAGGCAGGAAAAATGTGATACCTCAGAACCCCATGAAATACAAATTTTACCCTCTTAACATCCGCGCTTGATGGCACTTTAATTTGCTTCTTGCGCTGCCGGGAATTCATGGAAATTGTGTGACGTTGTGCTGCATTCAGCCGCGGAAGCATTTATCTGTATAATAAAGGGAAAGAGGGAAAGAAGTAAACACGGAGTGCGGCTTACGGCGATAGCCAGGTTGTCTCTGGCAACGGTAAACCTCGTCGACAAAAGAACGCAACAACCTCGAAGTTGTTAGACTCCAAGGAAGTTGTTCCGCACAATCGCTGGCGTTTTTCCTCGTTGACGCGAACGTATTATCTTAATGGCGGCTAACGGCGCGAAATAATTCCCCACGTGACTTGCAAATCATGCGGGGGCATAGGATTATTGCTCAGTTTCATAGTTCTACCCGGCCCTCGTAACGAAGCTTCTATAGATAGCGCAGGCATCTCCGCTCCGAAGAACGTGAAATATATTGCAAAAAACCACTGCGCCATTTGGCGAACTAAGAGGATGATATATTTGATCGTACAAACTTCCTCTATCTAGCTTTCGTTTCAAAGATTCTGAGATAAGCGCTATGCTGAACCTCATACTTCTCCTCGGTGCTAGTGAAGGGCATCGTAATTCTTGTTACTTGTGATACAGAGCTGACTTACTGCCACTCTCCAGATCAAAGATATCTATTTCATACATCCCAATTTTTCAATAAAATTTCGGGTTGTGATTGAAAGACAGCTTCTTGTACTTCCATACTAATTAACATACTACATAAATGTAGGGGCATTAGCATGAGCGCCATTTTCAAAAAAGGGTTAAGTATTCCGTCCCAAATTTATTCACAAACCAACGTACCTACCAGAAGTCTAAACCCTAAGGTACAGCTATCTCTATGTCAGAATCTACCCAATACAGTCTCAGTATTCATTCTCAACAAGAGGTGTAATCTAGGGCCCGTATTTCTTTGCTCTCACCCCCTAGAACGGTGCCATTTCATAGAAAAATAGTCCCTGAAGATTATTGCAATCAGACAACAGGAAAGGGTGCCGATCAGGCCTGCAAAAGAAATCCCAGGTTGAAAATAAGGGCCACCCTGGTGTACGCTGCAAGTTATTCACTTGCCAACATACAGTAACCCCGATAAGGACACGTATCGCTCACAGCGTGTCAATTAAACACACCGGTGGCATGGTATCTTATGTACCATCACGTTCACAAGCATCCCTCCTTTCTGTTTCAGATTCTGCTGTCCCACTTCGACGCCTTCAAATTCCCGAGCTCCGAGGTGGTGCAGTTCCGCGCGCTGGTCACCCCGTGCATGCCCACTTGCGAGCCAGTGCAGTGCGACCAAGAAGAGGCGACCGGCGAGCTACGGTCCGTGATCTCGTTCGGCAGGCGTCGCCGTCGCCGTTCGACCGGCTCCTCCTCCCAGAGCCGCGAGGATCTCCTCCTGGTGCAGTCCATCCAGATCACGGACAAATTCGGGTTCGAGCACGACAGCAAGGCATCGAACGCCAGCTCGGCGACCAGGGACACCGTTTTCGTCGAGAGCGAGGACATATCGTCCACGATGGGCGTGTGCATCAACTTAGGCGAGGCGATCGTCGCCGGCACCGTCTTCCTGGTCGCCCAGATCGCCATCATCGCCGCGTGGACCTTCACTTGGCAGAGACGCCGACAGATGCTGAAGCATCAAGAAGCCCTCTCGGTCTCGGTTTCCGTCCCCGGTATGCACTCCGTCCCGGGTCGCACCGACAGCCTCTGTAAGTTGTACGACGCCGGATATTCAGCGCGCCGTTTTTGAATAGCCCTCGTTTCCTGTCCCCCGCCCAACCCCCACGATCTCGCCCCCCCCATCCCTCTCGCTGGCAACGTTGCGAGCACCCAGCCGATCTTCGCGAATAACCGTGGATAATCCCCAGCTTCGATTCGAATCTCTTCCATTGGCATCCTCGTGATCCTTCTCTATTTTGTTCCCCTCTCATATACCGATGCAGTCGGTGCCTTGCAATGCTCGGCGATGTCGACCGTCGCACGCGGATCGGATATTTCGGCGGCGGCGACGATTTGCGGGGGACGCAACACGCCGCAGGGGAAACGATCAATAACATTGGCTTTTTGGCGCAGCCGTCTGTTGCCTTCTAATCGGGAATCGTGCAAACTTCGTAGGGCGTTCTATGAGTCTCAGTTCGATATAATGTAGGACAGATAGAGCAATTTTGAAGATATCGAACTGCGAGGTACTTCTGTGGATGGAAATTGCCCGTCTCGTCCGTCACACGCGCTCTCTTCTTTACCTTTTAAGAATCACCCGTGTACGTGCTGGTCTATCTCTCTCTCTCTCTCTCTGCTGCCGGGAACGATGATCCCTGGAAACTGAAGCAGCCCGTAATTACACCCGTGCGTCGCTCTCGCTTCCGTTTCGTAGCTTTAAAAGTCACGCGCCGCATCATCCTGGTGTCAGAAAAACGGGCTCTCAATCAAACTCGCGGTTTCAATTATCGAATTACCGGAACGGGCACGCCGGCTTCCTAGCGATCGGCCTCGATTTCTTCCCCAAGGCCTGCTGAACGACGACGCGTCAATCGCCCGGCGTTTCTTGCTCTCATTTGTGCCCCGTGGCAACCTTTAATTAACATGGCGTTCGATGTTAGCGACCGTGGAAGCGCGTGTACGCGTCAAGTCGCCGGCGATAATTAGCCGGCGGGATAGGTGTTCTCGGGAGATCGACGGAAACTTGCGCGCGTCGAACGCGGAAACGGTTCACTCGGTTGGCCGGCGCGAGCATTTTGCCCGCGGTCACGTGTCCGCGGGTCGCGTCAAATTAAAATCGAGCAATTCCGAAAAGTCGGGCGAACGATCGTAGGAGAAGCTAATTGCACAGCGGCGGCTAGAAGCAATTAAGGGATCAAAGTGGCAGGCCCGATCGATTATCTTTCGGCCCCGTCATCTTTCATTCATAATAGCGCATAATCTTCCACCTTTCTTGCGACGTTTCCTTCCACGTCCCCGTTCACCTTCTTTCTTCCACCCCTTCGCTCCACCACCCACCCCCGTTGGTTTTTCCTGTCCGGTCGTACGCGAAACGAGACAGGACAAAGCGAAACAAGCCGAAGCGGGACGAGGCGGGGCGTGGCTCTGAAGGCGATGGAGGTCGACGTGTACTTGCTACGTAGGATAGGGCACTGGCACGGACTCTAATTAGCATTGGGAATCGAGCATGATTATGCAGATACTCCAAGTAGGATATCAACAGGAGGAATAGCGGGCGGGTGGGCGGGAAGGGTCAGCGGGGACAGACTGGTTGGAACGGAACGACTAGGAAACAGTAGGAGACAGCGGTAGAAACCGGCAAACAGGAGGCAGGGGCCGAGGGGAACCGGGGGGGATTTCGCGCGAAGGGGTTGGCGGAAGGTTAATTGCCTCTTGTGGCGTCTCGGGGTTAAGCTAAGCTCCGTAGGGTTGGACGAGAATTCGGGAGCGAGAAGGGTCCGGAAACGAGACAGCGATATGGCGTCGGATCGCATCAAGGATAGCTATCTGGAGCGTACTGGGACCACGTAACCTCGATCCCCGTCCGACTTAACCTTAGCCACGTCCCGACCATCCGTGTTGGTCAGGTTAATTTACATCGCGACACGTGAGCTTATCAATTTGGACCGACCTGCACCGAGCTCGGCCGAAGGCTAGGAATGATCCTTCCGACCGACGACAGCCGGCCTTCGAGACGGCATCGGCGAAGCAACCTTTCACCCCGTTCACCCGGGAAACCGACAAAATTGCCGATCCCCGGATGCCAGTTTCGCTTCCTGTTGACCTATGCGGAGCCATCAATCCGCGGATAGCCGCGCTCAGTTATTTCCCTTGTTCCGCCGAAATAGTTGAAACATCCGCCGGAGTAGTTGCGCAAGGAAACTGTGCGGAGCATCCCGGGCGTTACCAGAATTCAAAAGTTCCCGCTAGGGGAGGAGGCTGCCATTACGGCCAGAAACGAACGTTTGCGTTGGAGAAGTTGTTCTGACGTTTTCCGTGCCGCGGAACCCGCGCGAATCCGAGTTTAAATACACCAGTTGCCCTCCCCCGGTGGAAGTTATAACGGGGGAGAGGAGTCGATCTTAACTTCGGGGCATAGATCCGACGTGCAAACATCGCGGAACAATGCGCGCCGCGCAGAGACAGTACGTTCGAACGGGTTACGTTTCGCGGCGGATTGCTGTTTAACATAACAAGTCTTACGGTCGAACTTACCGGGGCCGGGATGATTCGGAGTTCGGCGCGGCGAGGATTTTCCATGGCACCGCGGCTGAAGCAACGGGGGCGGATGAGGTCTGTGCCGGGGGACTGACTCGCTGAGACGGCCGGGCGGAGGGTGCGCGATACGTTGGATAAATTTAAGTCGGTTAGGTCTGGGTTAACTATACGTTGGATAAATTTAAGTCGGTTAACCGTGTTGCCTCGGGACGTTATCGATTTCGACCGGTACAAGGGCTCCGCGAAGGATCGGGTTAATTGGGAAACTTGAAGATTTGAATACGCTCGCCAAGATAAACAGACAGAACGGAAGGACAAGCGAAAGGGGACAGATGAAGACGGCGCGAGGCGCGAGCCTCCCCCGATCGTCGCGGGACGTTTGCATTTCAATTAACCGAACTTCGGATCGCCCGGCTCCGACCGACATTCGTCTATCATCGGCAAACACGCCGGCTGGGGTCTCCCCCCGGTCCTGGCTTCTTGTTCTCCTTCGCGCGCATAAACGTCACCGCTCGCAAATTCGCGCGCGCCGTAATTTTCGCCGTACACCGACGCCACGTGGAATGACAGGCCCGAAACGGGATTGTTTCCGCGACAAACTTCTCCGGGGGACAATGCTCTCGTCGCGCCGGCCGCAAAGCGGAAGCCGAAAAAATGTCACCTGCGCCCGCCGATATATTGTGTCCGGGCGTCGACGCGCGCTTTAATTATTGGTTCTAATTGCCGTGGAAATTGCTGGGCTTTCTACCGTTTCGCCTGACTCGCGCGCGCGGCCGGACGGAATTTCGTTTTCGAATTGAACGGCAATTGATTGAAAGCGCGGGCTGCGGCTGTGACGAGGCACTCCGGGAGCACGCGCTGCGTGTCGCGCACCGACAACACCCCGTCCCGCCTCGCTGCCACGATCCCCTATATAAATATCAGCAGCACATGTACACATAATACGACGATAAGATGCCAACGAAGGTGCCTGCGCGTATGAATAAGCGACGCTACTTAATGATTATATCTTACACTTACGAATATGCTAAGGATTTTTCGCTAACGCTGACGTAGTATATCCAATTTGCTTGTGGTGAGAGGGTAGAGCCAATTTTCTTTTTTTTTTTTTTTTAAATAAACGTTCGAACGCCGAGCGTACGAGCGACGGGATCCAGGAGCCGCGGTCGCGCGTGCGCGCATGCGCGACTCGCCGCCGCCGCCGATGTTTCGCGGACGCGATCCTGCCGCGTGTACCGAGCGTATGAGATGGCGCGTGCAGAATTTCGCGCCCCCTCGCCGTGCGGCGAGGCTGCGCTCCGAACGCGAACGGCCCTTGAGACGCGCGCGGGCAGGCGGTCCGAGATTCTCTCGCGCCATCTTGTAAAGGAAGCAGCATTTCAAGTAGCACTAGGATAGGACACACACCAGCACTTTTCATCGACTTGACCGGACCAAGGTGCCGCGAGCCGCGCGGCCGGGCGTTCGGCCCAAGTCAATGGAAACTGCGTTGTTTCTTCGTCGATAAGGTCACTTATGAAGTAACTGCCCAACTATTAACGCGTATACGATGGAGCCGAAGCCGAGCAAGCATACATGTATCGTCATTTAATTACGTAATTAAGATTAAGTTAACTCGGCCCTGCGATGCGAGGATGGAGCAGTAGCCGCTTCTGGAATGGTAATATTAGGCTCGAGGACGATCGCTCTCACGATATGCGCGCCGGGTGACCATTTTTTTTTATGCTACTTCGACCCGCCTGGCTCTCGGCGCTGCTCTCGCGCGCAAGAAGTTTGCTTTCCCTCCCTTTCCTCCTGCCGTTCCCTTTCGTCGTCCTTCGTAATGGGCCCCCGTATGTACTCGTGCCCTCGCTTTTCTTTATCGTGGATGTTCACGAGTGTGCCGAGACGTCGGTGCTTGTCCTCGAGCCTGAGGTGCGCGCCTACTCCGTCGTAAGCTTGAGACGTTCGAGTCTGTTCTGTACCTTGACAAGCGTACGTAGGTATCTCTGCAGCTTTTTCCCCTCCCGTTCCGTTTCCCCTCGCTTCTCTCTCTCGCTCCTTATTTCTCTCTCATTTTTTTTACCTTGGCCCGTTGTTCACCCTGCTCTCCTAACCAACCGAACGGTCCTGATTCGCCATTACGCAAGTCACGTACAGAGCTTACCCGACGATCGAGCGTTTTTACATAACACGCGCACCAACCATAACGGCTTATTTATTTTTTACGTTTAACCCATGCCGCCCTTCAAGAATACTCGTACTTTGCCACGCTTATCACTCCTTTTTTCATCCCCCGATTTTTTTTTTCGCGACTTACTTAACCCCCGCGTCTGGCGTACAGCCTACCGTTTTAATGACGTCCCCTTAATTTGGACGCAGTGCAGCGTGCGCCCGCGCACACACACACGCACGTGCCTCAGCGCGCGCGCGTGTGTTGTGCGAGGAAAACAGATAACGCCGCGACGAGTAGGTGATTAAACGAATTAATTGTACCAGCAGGGAGTTCGATGCGTGCGCATGTTTAATTAATTTCTCATTAATCCCTTTCTTCTTTTTTTTTACCAGTATCGAGACATCAACTTTGCTAAAAAGTCGTATATGTCAGTACCGTAATACACATGTTGTACATAGCATATATGGTACAGAGAAAATAAACTCATTTTATAATGAACGGATTTGTTGAATTTTTATAAACACCTGTCTGATAAGGAACGAGGAGCGGAGGAGGAACTGTGTTAAGGGGGTGTTTTCGTTCGATGGAGCACGCTTATTATGCTGGTGGAGAACGTAACCAGGTGTAGTAGGTATCAGTGCAAAGAAACCAGTAGATAATAATAGTAATAATAAGTCATTAACAAGAAGATACAAAAATAAATACATGTAAGAGAAGAAAAAGGAGGAAAGTAGTAGAGTTAAAAATTATATAGTATATGTGAAAGTAGAAGTAGACTGCAAAAGCCGAGGTGCAGCTGTTTATTCTGAAGAATCAAACACGTGGAATTAGAATCCAAATCACTTGTAGGTTTTTAAATTTCAAACTCATCAGTATCACTTTAAATAAAACAATATTAAGGTATACGCGCCAATAAATGAACACTTAAGGCTAATGAATGAACGCTATTATAGAATTATGTTTGCAGTGTGATTGATTCCATGTGCTGAAAAAATTATTTGGATATGAAGCAAGAAATTAAAAGAAATCTCTAATTAATTAGTTGCTTATTTTAATAACTTATTTTACACGCTTTAATAAAAAATGTCCATTCACTGGTACGTGTCCATTTGCTGGTACAGCCACCCTACACTATTGCCTAAACACGATGATTAAGAGTGATACATTCAGAAGATTAAGAAATTGTGTCTGCAAATTTGTAGTTTGATAATGAAGAAATCTATCCTCAAAACAGAAGCAGGGAGGCAAAGAGGCGTTATTAATATCCCTCCATTTATGCAAACCAGCGCCACTGTGTCAATAACTGTTCTTCGAGTGGAACTTTCCTAGCTTAATGTCCCAACTCGAAGCAAACGGCTGAAAGCCGGTAGTGAGTTCGTACGTAGGCGATGACCAGGTCAATCGTAAGTCCTGCTGGTAGCTTAAGTAGGTTTCCTGGTACGATGTTGCTGCAGGGGAGCTGCACACCTTTCCAAGTCACGAGAAACGCTACAT
This sequence comes from Andrena haemorrhoa, assembly GCA_910592295.1. Taxonomy (NCBI): domain Eukaryota; kingdom Metazoa; phylum Arthropoda; class Insecta; order Hymenoptera; family Andrenidae; genus Andrena; species Andrena haemorrhoa. The sequence goes on from OU342946.1 coordinate 3,248,984, forward strand.
CGAGGACAAGCAGTCATACGGACGCTGTAACGAATCGTGTATACCTAACAACGACAGTTTGATTCACGTACGTATCAATCAATTAATTATTATGCTAAATGTGATCGTGCATCGCATGTGAACATGCCGAACCATCCGGCAAGACGAGGTACAAGCTCTATCGATTCGAATATGCGGGCCTAGGTGATGCGTCGTGTTAGCTTATTCAAACTGCATATAAGTGCGAGCTAGGGTAATTAAATTCTCACACTGAGACCATCGCACGCACACAAAAGACGTGTAAGCATGTTTCGATTTGTCGGTGTTAGTTAAGTAAGAAATGTGCGTTCCTTTGCTGAAACTCATTCGTCGGATAGGAATTTATTGCATAAAGAAAAAGTGGGTTTTTTGTACAAGAATGTTGGGGTTCAGTGTGTGTTGCTCAAATAAAAAATTTCGGAACTAAATCAGTATTCGAAGTGACGAGGGAAGATTCCCAACTCGGAAATTCGGAAAGTTATAAGAAAAATACTATAATATTATATAAATTATTATAGGAGAAAATTATTATGAAACTTTGCGGATGTGTGAAGGATATAAAAACATGTATTATGCATTTTTTTTTATGCCCAAATTTACTCTAAGGGGGTGAAACTGGCCCCTAAAAATCCGGCTAATTTATCTCGCGATGTAGGAGATAGAAAAAAAGTTTTCAGGCAGAAGTTACTTCTTTTAATTAGAACGGTAATCTAGAAACTTTCATTTCTTACAGTTCGCGAGTTATAACACAAAATTTCTTGAATTTTCAATTAGGATTAGTGATGTGCCCTACTGTGAATTCAATGTTAAGTCATTTCTTACAATATTTCTAACGAACAGATAAACCTGCACGCAATTAAAAAATAATTCACGCAAAGTATTTAAAAATGAATGTTTAACGATAGAATCTATTTCCAAAATTCAGTTACTTTTCTGAGAAGAAATGAGAACGAGAGAAACATTTTCCAAACCACATGCCGCAAATTTAGATAAGACACTCTGCACAAAGATAACAGAAGCTGCAAAATTTCAATTAGATAACAAAAACTAACTTAATCATACTCCATAATCCAATCCAGTCTCCTCAGATTCCCGACGAACACAATAAATTCCAAACAAATTAAACAAAGAAAACCCCGAATAAAAATATCAACGTACAATTCCACCACCTGCGGTGAAAGAATGTCGAAATATTTCCAACCGAGCAGTTATTACAGTCGTCATAATCGAGCCCAGAATATGGAACCTGGCAATCCAATTACCGGCGAAAATTGTTCCATATTCTGCAGAAAAACAGGCCGCGCCTTTTTCAGCCAATCGGGATGCACGTCCGCCGTAGTTTTCCAAAATGATGTGCCCTGAAATTGGAATTCGAGCACGTCGCGCCCGTTCGACCGCGACTGATCGCGGCGAGTGCTGAACAATGAACCGTGTACAGGAGGTCGGTGCTTTTACATTATACATTCAGTTAGCAACGATCCCCGGGTTCGAGCGGAACAGACAATGCCCCGTGGGCGATCGTCGAAGGCGAGACCAATGAAAATTAGATCCCCCCGTGAGAACAAAAAGCTACGAGTTTCAAGGGCAAAGGCCGCGGAGCTGTCGGGGGATGGGCCGAAACATGCCCAGAGATCAATGATGGGACACCCGAAGGAATACCAGGTGCATCGTGCAGCACGAGCGAAAAGCGGACCGCGCAAATACCCGGGGATCGCCGGTTTCCAGCCTCCGTTAGCTGCGCCTCCCTCAATCAGCGTGGGAATCGTGCTCGGTGACCCTGAGAACGAAATTTATGAGCTCGATACCGTAGCAAAGCTGCCGCCTGCCGCTGGCGCGAAAAATCATGGGACGCTAATAGACACGTCCTGCCCGTTCGGTACCCAATCCTCAGCGACGGTATCGAGAAACCAGCGATCGTCCTCCATCCAGCGAACCCTCCGCGGAAAAACTAATCCCTCCCCTCATTATCCGGAGGAGAAGCCGGGGTAAACAAGGGACTTCATAGCCCTCCGCTGGAGATGTTTAATGCCCCGTGTAATGAGAGATGTGTAAGTTGAATTTAGCTCCCTCTCCCGGGGCAGGAAGTTCCGAACACGCCTGTTAATCCGGACGACTTCGAAATCGGGGCATTAAGTGCCCCGCGGCGCCATTACTGCTATCCGGGGGAGCACCGAAGACGATTATTTTCTTCTGCGAAAATAGCGTCGCTGCTATCTCAGAGCCGGCCTGAATAAACTGCGGGATTATTGCTGCTGGACTGGATCGAAGAGCTGGCGGGCGAAACTTATCGTGCATTAAACAAGAGTGCAAGTCGGCTGGGAACGATTCGGCGAGTCCATTCGACGGGTCGGCTATGTTAATGAACTGGATCGAGATAATGGCGTGCAATGCTCGTAGTTTACGGCAGCCGTAACGCAGCAGGAAGTATCCAGCCGTGGCTACCGGGTGACAGGACATGGTTCCGCGCTATCGACCTGGGGGAAGATCTCTCTATTCGCCTCTGGTATGTACCCGCGACGCTAGGAATCGAACGGGCTTCGCCCGGTGGCATAAAAGTCTTGATGGGTTCCCGGTAGCTCCAGACATTTCGCTCAGGGACGCCGACGTTTACCACCCCTACGCGCGCCCGAAACACGACTTCAATCCACTTTCGATGAATTCAAGCTGTTAGAGGACTGCGTCGCGAGGATCCTGGGTGAAACTGAATTGTGTGATGCCGAGAGGATTAACCTGTTAATTGAGTTGTCGCAGTCATTTCGACTGGATTTGGCTGGAATTTTGCATGGAGTTTAATAGTTTATTTATTATCTCTGTGCGAATGTAATTTGTTGCGTAATTGTTGCAAGTTTAAGGTGGAGGTATTTTCATACTGCGAGTTGACTTACCTTGGATAGTTATTAGGCTGAAAGTTTTAAGTAAAATTGCGAGAGGAATTATATTTTATAGGCAGTGGTGGCTTTCTGAGGGGCGTTTCTGAAGAGTGTAGACTGTGTAACGGTATGTAAGGTGGGAACTTGGAAGTTAGTAGTTTAGATTGGTGGGACGTAAGTTAAAAGTGGCGGGGTTCGATGTGGATAAGGCGAGTTGGATATGAATAGTTTATATCGCATACAAGCTATTCAATTAATGAAAATTATATGCGGTATCTCAATCATCGAGCCCGATTGCATGTAACAGACCGGATGAAGTATTAAGAATGTAGACAGTGATTCTCAGACAGGTGCAAGTGGACAGCTTGGATTTTATTTGAAATATACTATCAATTTTGGGGTTTATACAAAAACCGACTTTTGAAAAAAAACGGATTTCGAATTCTACTAGTCACAGAAAATTTTCACAAAAAATGTAATTAAAATGGTAAATAAATATTTGTACTTATTTTTAAAAAAATCAGTTTCATTATGGAATTACAAAAATATAACAAAATAAAATATACTCTATTTATACAAAATTAAAATAACTAAAATCCGTACAAATGCGTATAATTTTTATAAGAAGTTTTTTACACAAATACACAAATGTCCTGCAATGCTGCTGACATTTGAATCATCTATTTTAGCATCATTTAAATTGACGAAAATTAGTTTGACCCATTTCTAGAATTACAGAAATATTGTTCCAACGTATGCACTTTAGGTGATACACGGTACTATAAAATTACATTAATTATACAGCATGCAACGTGGTAATTAATTCTTCCTCCTTAGTTCCATCCATTTCACTCCATTTCAAATCGTCCCGAAATTTTCAAAAATGAGAAACGTGAAAAATTCACAGCAGCCTCGATGCCCCCTGAAATTTCATGACACTAATAGAAAAGGAAGCTACAGACGGCGCAATGTTCCCGATTACTTATTCATCCTCCGTGCACAAGATCAATCACTAAAAAATTAAACAGCAACATGGGAAATACAAATTGCTGGAGAAATTGGAAAGCGGTTTCTATTACGATAAAGTAACGTCCCATGGGAGGAGCGGTAACCGCGATGGATCATCAGTCACCGTAGATCATGTCCTATAAGGAAGCCAACTATAAGATACCAACTGCGGGCCATTTGTCAAAAGTCGAAACGGTCCTCTCGAAATGTCTCTACAGAATTATCTGCCCCTGGCGCCAGACCCAGGAAATTCCGGACAATCTGTCCCCCTCGAATTATCCGACATTAACCCTGGGTTATTGATCCCGCGATTTCTGTCCCCGTGCTCATCATTTCATCACGCTCCATTCGAGCTTCCAGTTATTTTCAAACAGCCACGAGTGGGTCCTCGACGAAAGCGCAGTAACGTTTCATGGTCGAAAGCGGATATAACGACGCACGGTCACGTGAGATAATAAAGATATGTCAGTGGAGAATGCCAGCTGCCTTTAGAAATAAAAAATATATATAAAAAAAATTTATGTTAAACGATTTTTATTAAAAATGTAGTAAATACTATATTAAAATGCACTAAAAAGTGGTTGAACTCACTAACACTAATTGTAATTACACTAACGTAATTACTAAATTTTCGCTTCGAATTATCTTGTCTTGGCGAATACAGAGGAATTTTTGAAACAGCACCACTTGCTTTGCCTGGTGCAGTGGAATTTTTAAAATAACGTATTCACTCGTTTTGGCCGACACAGTAAAATTAAAAATTTTGAAGTGGTGATTTTGCTCGTCTTATTTAATGATGAGGAATTTTCAAAATGAACAGTTAATTCGTCTACGCTGGCTAACATGTTAATCGATCCTTATCCTTCTATATTTCATTATTTATATGCGGGTACCGTTGGGGTAACTGAATCTTTGAATTTATTATTGACAACAGTGTAATTATGGTACGTTATTTACTTGCTGCTCTATTTCGAGACTCGTCGATTCACCGTCGTATTTCATTCCAATCATTTTTATTTAAATTTCAACACGGCTGGGAATCCCCAACCGTAATTTCCATTTAATCAAACTGTTCGAGACTGTCGCTCGTTTGGTTGTAGTATTGAAGGTGCATTGAATTCACCTCGATTGTGCAGTGGCAATTAGAAAGTGCCAGTTTTCAATGAATTCTCAAGGAACATATTAGCTTTATTCGCGTGAGACATCGCACACTGTTTACCATTAAATAAAAGAATTTATTATCTTTCCAATATTCCTCACACTCACCTGGGTGTTTATTACTTTTATTTTAGATTGTATAATATTGAAGCATGCAAAGAGGAAACACATAAAATTAGCGAAACCTTAAACTTCAATATTTGCAAATATTTTCAACCATTATAACAATTAAGTGACAAATCTTTTTATTTTAGTTTGTATAATATTGAAGCACGCAAGAACACACATCAAATTAACGAAACTTTCACCTTCACTATTTGCAAATTTTTTCCAAACGTCATAACAATTATCGATTATCGTTTCGATTCTTCAGTGCGTAAAAAAGAAGTTTGCATACAGAACTGATATACCTGCATAGCATACAGCGTTATATGTACATTATAAAATTAAATGAGATTCGAAAAAATAATGTAATAACATCGGAAGCATAAATCACAGAAAGCCGATGTACCCGTCCAACAAAATACTGTTATCACTGCCGCAACTTAAGAGGGGTTAAAATCGAGTCACCGGTCCCACCTTTTTCCTCGGCGTGTATAAACTAACAGGTAACAGTAACTCGCTCTGACTGTAAACTCGATTCAGACGTGCCTTAATTAAATTACGACATTCTTGCCTACCGCACCATTTCGTACGTGCCGGAAAATCTGCGCGCCCTAGAATGAATACGACAAAATTGCATTCCTCGTTCGTCAAACCCGGAAGCCATGGAACTGAAGTTAAACTAGCAACGACGAGTCACAATTCCTGAAAATCCACTTTATTTACTGCGAAGTTTCTCAATCAACGGTTTAAAGCCACGTTTCTATGTGTGCTGGCCTGTCCGAACAAATTCGGCCAGCGTATTTCGTAGTGACCTCGGTGATTGCATCACAGTACGAGCATTAAAAGGGTCGTAGCCTATTATTTATTTCACAGACAGTCTCGTTTTATTATTTCTGAAGTTATTCCGCACCTTGAAACAGAGTAACGATAAAGTGAACTCGAGTCACTGGTTGCAGTACGAATTTCCAAATGGTGAAAAAGAGGGTAGTTGCTGCTAAAGAAATTTCCAAAATGAGCAAGGGACCGGGTTAGGTTTTTATTTATTTATTATTCGTGGCAAAAGAATAATTCAGAATTATTAAAGGAAAGAAAGAATTATTTATTTAATTTTTCTGGAGAAAGAAGAATTTAGAATAGGGTAGAGTAGTCAAATATGAGGCACATTTCTTAAAAATATCATAACTCTTGCTTACGCTGAGCTCAGACGGATCACTTTAGAAGCCCACTACAACCGCAAAACTGGCTGGGTTGTCGCTTTTGTATGGACGACAAAAAACTGTCACTGTCGGTGGTTGACACAACGCACACCTATTTTCTGTGGTTGTAGTAGTCTTGCAAAGCGATCCGTCTGAGCTCAGCCTCATCAACACTTCTCAAACAGGATAGCAAAATGATCTCCAACGACAGGAATCAATACCTCCATTCACGAGCCACCCACAAACCAAAACTCATGTGTTTCAACACACCACTCTTTATTCCCCCCTGCGCAGAAAAATGTACCCTCGCAGAGACGAAGTTTAAAACAAAAAAGTGCCCATGGAAATAGCCGAGGGCCTGGCGAAAGCTCCATCGGGCCAAACCAGAAGCCTCGCTCGAACATGACGCCGGTCCGATATTCCCCAATTCACGAACACTTTCCCGGCATCCAATGCGCCGGAGCGTCCATCGTATTTCCTACATCCAGCGGGATTTAATACCGTCCCCCGAAACAATGCCGGCTCCCCGTATCGCTTCGTGTCCCGCGAGCTGGGCGCACGTGAGCGGCGAAAAGCGGAGGAAAATGCGCGCCAGCCACGGGGCCGCGGAAGTAGCCTCGGTGTAAGTGGCGGCTGGGTTCTCGACTGTTGGAACGGGTAAGGGGGTCGAGTGGGTGACTGGCTGGGACGAGGGGGTTAGCTTGGTTCGGGTTCGCTCGGCTGGGGTTAGGTTGAGTGTCACCCGACAGCCCGCTGGAGGAAAGGATAGGCGAGAACGGAAAGGGACGGAGCCGCCTAGTCAATAGAGATGGGGGCGGCGTGCAGGGAAGAGCCTCGGTGTATGAAAGACCGCGGGGGCGAGAAAAATAAAGCAACCGTTGGGGGTGGGATGGTGTGGCGGGTGGGTTGCGGGAGAGAGGAAACAGTCTGTTGTGAAGACGGAGGCCCACATTCCCGGGGGGCGGCCGAGCATGCCGCAGGATGGAAGCAACTTTCCGCCGCGATCTGATCGGTTATATCGGAGCCACGCGTGGTGTCACGTAAACCCAAAGAAAATACCTCCTCGCCTCTCTTCCTTTCTGGCTGTTCGGGCTGCCGCCGCACCCGCAGTTACACTGGCCATCCGGCCAGCATTTTCCACTCGCATTCTTCGCGGCCAATAGCTGGCATCGTTCACGCCGCCGCTATATTTTCAGGGGGTGGCTGCCGGGGGAGCTACGCGGGAGTGAAAAGACGGAGAGTCGTGCAACGAATCGGACGGATGAAGGGAATTCTTGGTCCCCCTTCAGTTTCGCACGATGCACGAGATATATGGAGTCCCGAGTGTAGTCCACTGCTTTTCAGCGAGAGGCGGCTTCCCTTATTCTAGCGAGATAATGGTGTCTCCGTTAATGTGTGTATTAAGCACGTGGGATGTATTCTCTCAGCGATCCGAGATCCCGCTGATGGAGAGCCGCGGAGATGCTGTTCTCGATTATCTTAGAAATGTTTTATTCTATTAGGAATTAATTCTTCCCGTGGGAACGCTGGATATCCGTTATTAGTTTTAAGCTTGTATGTAATTCCCGGTTATTATAGAGGCTCCTTCGTGTCCGCTGTTTTTGTGGAAGCGCGCTTAGTAATTTGTGAATAATTTAGTCAGATGGAATCGATGGATTTTGATTTTTGTGGAATAACATCCTCCTTGCAGTCTTAAATTGTTATTGTTATTAAATGTCTTTATTGCATCGTTGCAATTTGAAATGATGAACAAGCGAGGTTCAGCATAACGGCTGCTCTACAAGCTAATTGTAAGCTAAAAAGACGTTTGGGATATAGAAGAAGGATTTAGAAAGGAAGAAAAGATTAAGTAACCGCTGAGGAAACCGTGAGAGGATGAAAGAACGAGCACTGTGTTTAAAGGAAGCAAACGACGACAGAGAACGTATATTAGGAGGAATGGGATTATAATAACAGGAGATAGATCAGCGGAGAAGATGCTACATTCTGTTCCTGTTGAACGATGATCACCATAGTGTCAATCAAACGGATATTGCACTTTTTGTACGACTATGCAGAATACTATGTACAATAATACTTTTCTACCCCACACAAAGTCTAACAAGGGAAGTTCGGCAACTCGAAAATTAAAAAGAATCTGAAATAAAGGGTTCCTAAGGGGGGAAACATCCCCTCGAAAAAATTGTGAGTTTTCAGATTATCGTGAATATCTACGAAACAGTGAAAGATATAAAAAATAAGTTAAATTCAAAGTTCTATGGTTCCTTCCTTTAAAGTGACGAGAAAGAATTCGCGAAGAAAATTATTTTTTTCAAAATTTATCTCCCACCATATTGTAGGATATCGAAAGCTGCAAAACTTTGAAGTAAACTTTTTTTCGATATCTTTTACAGTTTCGTAGAAATTCACGATAATCTGAAAATTTACTATTTTCTCGAGGGGGTGTTTTCACCCTTCAGACCGTTTCATTACCGAATCAAAAAATAGTTGCGTTATTACCATCACTTGAGCTATATTTCTGCAAAGTTTCAAATTTTTTTTAACTTTCGGGTTGCCGAACTTTCGGATTTCCGAACTTTCGAGTTGCCGAACCTGCTTCGTAAGCTACAAATGATACCAATACCAGGCCCAGTAAATGTAGCTTCTTTTGTTCCTAGATACTTGAAGCCTGGCAGAGATGATGTTATTTTAAACAGACATCGGCGCAGCACGGCACAGGAATCGTAATGGTCCGGGTATTGCGTTCACGCATAAATATTTCGCGCTGCTCGCCACGAACTTGTTGGCTTTTTTCCTTAATTAGAGCCCCGCGGAACACCGAGCGGAAACGGAAAGCGGAGACCCCGAACGTTTTCTCATTTCAAGGTTCGTGAATCTCCCGGAGCAGCAGACCTCTTCTTCTTCTACTTAAGCCCCGGCTGGTCTCTTCCTTTGCCCTCTCCTCTTCGCTCGCTCCACGTCCAAACGTCTGCTTCCGTCTCCCAGGCGTCGTTCCGACAGCCAATCCTTCCGACCTCTCGCTGCGCTGCCGAACTTCAAGTATTCTCCGAGTTGCAACCATCCCGTCCTTATTCAAAAAGCTTTCTGCGTGCTCGCTGACTGGGAACAGTTCCGCCGGATTTCGTACACCCCCGCTCGGATTAGTGCGATGGAATAATATCTAAAAGCACTTTTGTAACTACACGACCGTCGGCGTTCCGGTTCATCTCGGTCCTCGTTTGATCGACGGCGCCGAGGGCAGGCAACTAATTCGATTAACGAATTGGAGGAGCAACGGATTTCACCGAGAGGATATCCCACGGAGATGGAGCAAGCGATCCTTGGGATTGCATTCTGGTTTTTCGAATTTAAGGCCATTCCTTCACTCGGTGGAGCTTTCACGTGAAACGCAGTGATGTGGAACATATTTGTAAAATTATGAATTCTGATAGAGGTTTACGATTGAATAATATCAATAATAATATCGTATTTCATATGTAGTATAGTAATTTGTAAGAGACTCAGGATGTCGTACGATAAAATCTCCCACTGGAAATTTTACTGGAGGTTTGAAATAAAATCTCTACTGAGGGGTTGATTTAAGTGCTATTCGATATTAACCAGGAAATAAAGTGGAGTATAATACTGAAGCTATATTTATAACCATTGAATTATACAGAAAGGGTTGCATTTTACTCTGACATGTAAATAGATAGTTTTAATACCTGTGATGTTGGGAGTATAAATCCTTGAATTCTTAAACATCTTTATACTATTTGCTTAATACTGCTTTACTTATAGTAATTTGGTTGATAACGCTGTTAATGATAACGGTATCACAGATAACTGAATAAATAGAAGTTCAATTAAAGAAGAAGGCTCATTTAAATAAAGAGTATACTTACAACTTACGTTAACAATCCTAGAATTATAATAATAAAATTCTAACAATGCCTCTGGTTATCAACAATTACAACAACGCAGGATATGAATCACTCATCATTCACTAATCGAGTCACTAATGACATGTACACCTCAATCATAACTGTCATCGCCCTATACTTATTGGCTGACTTAGCGCTGATCGTACTACTGGTTCCAAGCTCGCGCATCAGGCTGTCACTGGTCAAAAATGCCACGTTAATTCTTCGAATTAAATCACACAATTAATAGTAATTAAAATTATAATTGCAGGTATTACTTTCAATTGGTCCAATTGTAATTGCACGCTTCCAGTAAACAATATTTTCTAAATATATAAAAAAATCAACGAAGTTTTATCTACCTTCTTATTCATTCTGCCTCCACTTATGAATACCCAATAATCAACTTTATATTCCTCCCACAGAATTAATGAAACGCAGCACGACACAAAACCGATGATTTCATTTAAGGGTACTAAGGCAGTCGTTTTTGTCAAAAATGAAGAATTTCTTTTTCAATTAATTACAAAGAAATAAATTGGACCTGTGACTTGTTCTTTGACACAATGCTTATTAACATCATTAGCTTTAGAAAATTATGTTTGTTTCGCCAAAAATATTGATGGCGCTACAAATGGATCATTAAAGAGACAAAAATGTTTAGTCAAAGCTTACGATATTAATAAACATTGTATCAAAGAACACGCCTCAGCTTCACTAATTAATTGAAAAAGAAATGCTTCCATTTCGACAATAAACGCCTGATTTCTACACCTAACCTCTTTCGCCATAAAGTCCACCGCAAAAAGCAGAATATTCGTTCCAAGTACATACTCGCACTCACGGTTAGTTCCATCTAGTTACGCCTAGAACCGCCAAAAAGGACAAGCTCGATGATTCTTCCCCTCATAAATTTAATTATCCACGGAAGCACGAGCAAACCACCAGGACTACAAACACCATCGTGCCGCATGAATCACGTTTATGAATCGGTTTAAAGCCAGAGGAAACGGCGCGGAGCTGGCCGAAGAGCTGGAAAAGTCCCCCATAAAACGCTGTTGTCTATGAAGCGGAAATAACAACGTCATTAAAACCCGGCTTCCTATCTATCCCACATATAGACGCGTGCATCGATACGTAATATCGTATGCACAGGCCAACGTCCAATTACCTTAATGGCACGGAGACATTCATTGAAATTATATTGGTCGCGTAGGGTAAGCAGGCCAGTAGATGGACAGTTTAGCTGATTCCGAAGTTTACATCAAGGTGTTTTAGAAATATATGTTGTATTAAAAAAAATTAAAAGCTTTGCACGTAAAAATGAACAATTTGCAAGTAAAAAAAATTTATTTATTTAAGGATGAAATGAAGAAAATTCTACTCATAGCCCTTTAATTTTACGTCCATCTACTGGGCCCCGCCCATCTATTAGCTTGCTTACCCTACACACTGAAATCTTTCACTGGCTGACTTTCAAGGATACTCCTCGACTCTGCGTCTCTGTTATCGATAACGACGCCAGTTACGCACGGTAATTACGATTCTATCGTTCCTCGCGGGACGACTCGTAAAATCCACGGCCGCGGCATGGTCTTCGATTAAAAACGATGATCGCCACGAATTACTGCTTAAAACGTCCCCTTCCTCCCAGTGCCGCCGTTGCTAGTCGTATCTCCGCCGCTGTTATCTGCGGCAATATTAGCGACTGTGTTTCAGACGCGTTTACGCGGCCCCGCCAAAGCTGATAAAACGCGCGGCGAACGCTAATGAGCTTCGAAACTTTTGTTTCTCGCTTAGCGGCGCAATTTAAACTTGTACCCCCCAATTATTTACGCAGCACGTGCGACCGTTGTTGACGCTCTCCTTGTCGCCGTTGTCCCGGGCGTTGGCTCTGCGCGCCGGGCGCATTTCGAATAAAGACAATTAATACTTTAAGCTTGCCGTTCGGGGTCAAAGAATTTCCTGCAAGCCGCTCCTGCGGTGGCTGATTTCCCACGGGGCGCTAATCCTATTGTGGACGAATAACTTTTTGCCGGATACTTCCAACTAACCTAATATACTTCTAACCAGCTGGCTGGCCTGAAAAATATCAGCAAGTATCGCTGCCGTGTTCAGCAAATAAAACGATACTTGGTGGTAGCTAGTAGGGACGCGAACAACTTTCATTTCCTTTTCTTGCGTATCGGTTTTCTGTGCGATACTCTGCGCGTGCATTACGTCACGGTCTGTGCTAACCTGATACGTGTTCCCGTTAATGGTGGGTTTTGATCGTATTCATTAGATGGATTATAGATTCTTTTCAGGTGGAAGTTAAGTAACTTCAGTGACTTGGAATAATTTGAGTTAATTTCGATTTTTTCATATACTTTCCAGCGTGGATGTTGGTGTTAATTGCGTAATGAATTTTGCTTGCCTCAGACGCGCAGGTGTAATTAGAAATTTTTTGTGCGTGAAGCAGAGGGAAGCTTGATAAGTGGCTCAATCAACTCGGTTTAAGGGGTATTCTAGTGTGATATACGATTTTTTTCGGGTATTATTTTTATTATAATTTTACTTTTTATTTATAATACTTTTTTCATTGATATAAAGAATAATATGAAAAATTTGTTGAAGGAAAAAACTTATTTTCTCTTTCAAACGCTATAACTCTTTTAATTTTTTATTTTTTTTTTCTTTAAAGTGGACCAATCCCAGCATAAACTATCTTACTTTAAGAACAGAGGTTACATCGTCGAAGAGGTGGACGAGATTCCACAATAATTAATAAATAACAGGAAGAATCGACATAAAAAAAATATTTTCTGCAAGTTCAAAGATGCCTCCTTATATCCCACTAGAATTTAATGCAATATGACCAACAGTTTCTTAAAAAAAAATTCTTAAATACCAGTTACTTTTGGGGGTGTTAGACGAGAATTCTCCCTTAATTGCGTACAAGTAATCAGCTGTTTGCTAAACAGGACTCGTAAACTGCTGTATCCGCTTCCTCTACATTGAACACTTTATGTAACCAGTGTTGATAATGCTTTACTTTAATTTCACCCGCCCCGTTCGGAGTTCCATTCTTCGGAGAAACTGCTTCCTAGGTTAATAACCCCGGCAAATAGCAGCGCCGCGTATTTTCTACCCTTTCGCGACCCCGTACTGGAATTAAATGATAACACAATAACGCGGCGGGGTCACCGAAGAAACAATCCTCCGAATAGCTTGTAAAACTCAATTTCGCTAGGCAAACGTGATTCTCGTAGGCGCGAGCTCGCGAGCGTGTCGCGTTAACCGAGTTGCGAGTTATGATCGCGGCAAGTTCACGCTTCTTCGCCAACTTCCTTCCCGCCTTCCAGGAATTATGCAAATCGGGCGGAGTCGCTGCCTGTCGCGATGGCCACTCGCCCTTTCCCTTTCCCGACTGGAATTCTTGCAACCGGAAGATCGCGGAGCGCATCTACAACGGCCGCGAAACAGAGAAAGGCTATCGAGCCGCGATAAGCGGAACAGCATTTAAAGATGCGTATCGAACTGTGATAAAGTCTACTTCCTGGTTGCACGCGCTGTGGCCAACGCCAACAATCTTTGAAACTATTCGGGATATCGACAGAAGGGTTCGGATAACAATTGAGTGGTTTCCAAAGAGGAATAGTCTGTTCTAATTTAGAGCTTCTCAGAGGAGCAGGCAAAATTAGCCAGCTGCCTAGGGTGTGAAGTTGACAAGGGGCGGAAAATGGTCTTTTCATTGTTGCCATTTTTTAAAATAAAGTTTCAAATGAAATACGTTGGTTGTAGGGTAGATGATTAATTGTACAAGTATTTTTGTTACTGCAATCTAAAATATTAATTGAGAAAGAAGTTGGAATATATGTCTGTCACAGACAAGTAGCTATGAACGAATGGCTCCAACGAGAGCCGAGAGAAAGAATATCGGTGCCCACACAGTTTAATCAGAAACGGAACATCTTTCCTTCTTTAAATAATAAACCATAATCGCAGTACCTCCTCTTGGAGCGTTGATTCAATTTTTACCTTTACATTCCATCATGCACTCAAGGCAGACGCGAAATATCCAACAATATATTATAAATTGAAGGGTCGGATGCAATAAGGGGACTAGCGCTCGAAAATGGGAAAAATTATTCTCCAAACGCTAACAACGATTGGAAAATTAAATGTTGTTAAACTGAATTTTAAAAAATATAGCGTTGTAAATTGCACGGCAACGCACACGGAACCTTCCTGCAACCTTCATACAACGGAGCGTGCTGTATGAGAAACTACAGAAAAAAATCGCTGCCGGGAGATCGCTGCTATTTCTTTAATTTATTTATATTTTCCATCGCAAAAATTACTACAAGTAGATCAACATATACACTTCCGAATACATAAAGGTTTGATTAAAAAAGCCTCCAAGTTTTTCCCCCCAAAATTCCCGAATATACATACAGTTCCAAACCTCACAGGTAGGCACACCCCCTTAATCCACGCTACAAATCAACCTTACCAACTTCCACCGTTGCTTCTCCTACATTACAAACATCGCATCTCACACCTCTCCACTGTCCCCCGAGAAACACCCACCCCATTCCCAACCCTCGATCGACGACACGAGACCACTACCGCAAAAATTGCATTTCCTCGTCGCGAAAGACGTTACGCGCCCCTCGCCGCGAGCGGGCCATAAATCGGTTAATTAAACCGCGTCGACGAGCTCGCGAACCGATCGACCCGTTCCGCGACGGCATCGAAACGACCGGCTGCGGGTTCCCGCCGACTGGGTATAAAAAAATCCCCAGCCCGCCGCGCTCGCTTTATCTGAGCGGGCACAAACTCGAAAACAACCCCCTGGTGGTCGTTCCGTCGCCGTAACGGGCGCGTAAACTGCGCCTACGAGCGTTCCCGCGATCGCGACACGAGCACCGTTTAATAAACGTCGATGAATATCGGCCGGCGGCGATACGATCGCTCGGCGGCCGCGAAGAAATATGCGCGGGACGTTCGTTAAGAATAACGCAATTTCCATGATCGTCGAAACCGATAATGATATATCGCCGCGTGATAACATTCCGCTTTCAGCCGGCTCGCGGAAGGCTGAGCGCTGTACGCGTTGGCCTGAGGTGAACTGTGGTGAAAAGGGGGCGCGGAATGAGCGAGGGGGGGTAGGTCGGGGGGAGGGTGATGCAGGGTGTGTGTAGCACGATAGGGGCGTAGAGGCCTGGACGGGAAGGGCAGTTGAAAACGGGAGCTCCGTAAACGTGGCAAGCGCCAATGCAGCATAACGACACAGCCAAATGGTTCGACCATTACCAGCGCCAATATTACCTGCTCAACTGAATTATTGTGTCGAGCGGGCCGCGCGAAATATCTGGCATCGATATTGAATCGGCGGCGATCGCGGCTCACAGGAACGCGCCGCGGGACCGCGGGGGTGCGGAGGATAGACTTGACAGAGAACGCGGGCGAGCGCGAAAAAAAAAAGGAGAGCGGGGGATTTTTTTAACGAAAATGGATCTCCCAGGCGCGAAAGCTCGATTTCATGGAATAACTTTCAATAAATTCGGCCGTATTGCCGTTCCGCGGACGATTCGGAATCAGCTACCTGCGCGTCGCTCGTACGGTGCTTTAGTCTGAGCACTTGTACCTGGCCAGGCGCAATTGGCGGAATTGTATAGTCGATGCGGTTATTACCTGTCGCAATTTGTACGTCGCGGGTGGATTTTAGCAAGCGAGTGGGAGGGTGGTTTGGGTTTTGAGACTTTGGGAACGTTGTGGTGGGTTAGGTCTGGGTTAGGTCTGGGTTAGTTGGGATAGGTCTGGGTTAGTTTGAGTTAGGTCTGGGTTATTGTGTCTTATTATCTGTGGGAAGAAATTATGAAATGTTTTGAGTTATCATTTTAAGTGGTCATTCTATTTGGATCGGCCAAAAAGTGAAGCTATTTTTAAAGATTTTTTTCTCAGTAAATTTTGGAATTTATTCAGCGACTCTTGTATTATACAAACTACCTCCCCAAGTATAAAAATCGTTAACATTGCATTTTTTTAGATAGTAGAATTCTTGTAAAGGTTTATATTATAATTCATTTAACTGGGTTTCATATGTGCGATGAAACATTGATTTTTAGGCTACACATACTAAAAATTGGGTTTAAAAAATATTATGTTAAACGCTACATGATTCCCTCTCCCGCTCCAAAAAGTAAACAATAACAAAATTTAAAAAAAAATTAAAACCAACTTCAAAAACATAAAAATGCACTGAAATGTAAAAAAAAATTGTTGTTCTAATTTAATCTACGACTATCAATTTTTTTAAGTTGTCGCCAGATTTACACAGTGCAAATGATTAGGCGCTGACATAAAAAAAATTATCCCATACTGTTTACTGCATTTTTATTTTATTGAAGTCGGTTTTAATTTTTCTTTAAATTTTTTATTTTATATATCTCGCTGAAGAGAAAGCTGCCTTAGAACGGAATATCGCAACACTGTTTTGCATCTACAGCACATTTTTCTAGCATTCTTTATAATTAAATTATTATGTTTGCTGTGTCGACACATTACACAAATTTTTCTATTACTTCCGTCTCAGAGAAAGTCGGCATTTCAAACGAAATGGGCCGAAACTTCGTGCCAATTATCTGATTTCGTTCAGGCTTTTCGACGGGCCACTCGATACGTTCGATGGCCACGAGCGAGGTTCGCGGGGCGAGCAAACCGAATGAAAATCAGATTATTTGGTGCGTAATCATTTTCCACGGCACGTGGGTGGGAGTTAAAGTTATTTGCTAGGGTGCAACGAAGCATGCAGGCCGTCCGGTGCATTTACTTCGGGCGCTGCGATTCGCGAAATCGCAGTTTATGGACTGTGCTCGGCTTCCCGCTAATGTTCATCGAATTCATTTTGTCGGCGTCAATCAATTATGAGCCGCGGACCGATCCTGGAGGAACTGAACGGTGCAATACTTCGGTTTACGCGTATATTATCACGTGGCGAGATTTCGACCACCGTTTGCCGTTTTCGTCAGCCGCTGCTCTGCGAAGCGTAGCACCGCAGCTAGGTGGCCTTTCGTTCTTCGACGATAAGGGTTTTTCTCAGATGATTGATACATAAAACGCGAAATATTGTACAAAATATAGGCTCTTATGCTCTTAAAATTATTAAAATTGTTATTATAAAATTATTTATTATTACAAAATTATTAAAATAAGATTATTAAAATTCAAGCCTTGGAGAAGAAGAGACTCTTAAATTATCAAACTCCAAGAAAAATTGCACAAAGACCTAATACCTATATCTAATTGAAGGGTTCTTGTAGAAAATACTGTAAGTGTCAAAATTAAAATTTTTTTATTGCAGAATGTTCTTCGTGCAAATGGTAATACTACAGTACATAATTTTAGTGCAATTTCCCTTTGTAAATAAGTTATCAATAGTGCTAAAATATGGCACCATTACTACGATACCTGGAGAAGTGCTGTAAGAATTAGAAACAGAGAATTTTCAGTACAGTATTTGCCATAAGGTAGAATTTACGTCAGTAAAGACACAAATACTTGACAAATTATGATAAAATCTTGAATTAATAGGGGAGAGTGCTGCAGTACTGGCTACTCTAAGTTTTTGTACTGTAACTTGGGCTATTGTTGGTAGAAATCAAATTTCAAGAAAGTAATTTGTAGTGCGAGTTGTGCTTAATAAAAGGGGACAAATCGTTTTCTTTATATTTTATCATAAAGATTAATAATTCATTCACACTCGCCCGGCTTGATAGTGTGGACGCTCACGGATGTGAATCCGATCGAGACCGGACCGTGACCGGACCGATAATGTGAATCTGGCCTAAAGGTCCCAGCAAACACCTAAAATTCCACACTCCGACTAACCATTCTACTCCCAGTCAGATACGGTATCCCGGGATTGTATTCCCTAACTACAACCTAACCACTGGTGGGACCCTGCCGGAGCCTGCAAGTCAAGCAAGATCAAGCACCCACTCCGCAACCGGTGAAATATCGCGGGGGATCCAATGTTTCGTCCAATCTCGCAGATTCCCTTCGACTATCAAGTGATACGAAGGTGGTCGACGAGGCAATCGGTGGGTCCGCATGGACACACGAGTCCTGTGGCAGGTAAGACCGGATCCCCTGCAGCCCTGCGCCTCGTTCTTGCCCGGCTAATGCTATTGTTATTACACGTATTATCTCTTCCTGAGCAATCATGTTTCACATTACCATGGCTCGTTCCCTCCGATCAGGCTCGAACCTCCGGTGGAACGGCGCCGGCGAGGGGCAGGCCCGCTCGAAACGCCCACTCGTACGCAAATCACCCGTTCGCAAACATGTGTGCGCACTCTTTCGACATGTTCATAGGGAAACCGAGAGTGATCGGGCGCGGTGTAATACACGGGCACACGATCTCGCCACGGGCGGACGCCGATGCCCCCGCGAATAGTTCCTGATCGCTTTACGAATAGTTTACATGGCACGGAGGCGTGGTACAGGTGTACGGCCGGGGATCGGAATAATACGATACAGAATTCATGAAGGAAAGCAGCGCAGCACTGATAGAGTGGTTTCGTGCTGCGTTACACGCCGCTGGAAGGCTATCATTTAACTGGCGGATGCTCGAGTATTTTCTTCGAATGTTGCGTTACGTACGGAGGGATTCAGATGTCGGGGGGCCCGTTGGATGGACAGTGTCCTGTTACCGTTTTGCTAGTCAGCGAGGGACGTTTTTGATCGAGGATTGTGTAGGAACTGTGTTTGAAGCAAGCTTCCTGTCGTAATAGCTTCCATTGCGATACTCGAATTAGTACAGCGCTGCGCGGGAATGTCGTGATGTAAAAGCAGAAGGGGGAGAAGTTAGTAGCACCGTGGAGTACTTTAGTTGAGTTAAGAACCCGGGGATGAATTCAGCGTTGTTATTGAATATTAGTGATCTGAGATTGTGGGGTCTGTAGGGATGCCACTAAATAAGTGCAGCCCTGTCAGGCATGTGAAATAACTCATTGTAGTAACTAAAGTTTTAATCTTTAGAGGGCCGGGATTTTATCATTGAAATTTTAAATTTGATTTACTTAAAATTTATGCATATATACCACAAAAATTGCCGGCAAAGTATCCAAATTCTTAGGTGGGCCACTATAGTGGCCAGCCCGGCCCTCTAAAGGTTAAGGGATGTTACTTTAGACGCCATTTGAGTAGGTCCACGGTACTATTCTTTGCTAAAATAAAGGGACTAAACTGGCCGTCAAAGTAGAGAGACCCTTTTAGTTAAGAACCCAGTAGTGTGTGTTCTGCACACGGTTTG
This sequence comes from Andrena haemorrhoa, assembly GCA_910592295.1. Classification (NCBI taxonomy): domain Eukaryota; kingdom Metazoa; phylum Arthropoda; class Insecta; order Hymenoptera; family Andrenidae; genus Andrena; species Andrena haemorrhoa. The sequence continues at coordinate 3,268,542 of OU342946.1, forward strand.
GTCATTAGTATTTTAAGAGCCCGGGTTGTGTATGAACGCAGCTAAATAATCACGGTCCTGTAATAAACGACAAAGAACAAATGCCTTTGTACTCACAGGTAAGTCGCTTTACACATTTTATGTAAGTCTCAAATTAATCACCTTATTTTTGCTACACCCTAAATGTATTCTTCGCCACTCATTACAGGGCTGCATTCACCTCAGGACAAAAAGTGTACTGATTACATTTCTGAATGCTCGACTAGAGGGAAAACACCGGAGGGTCCTACCATTACGCTACATTTTATCCCCTGCTACTTTTGCAACATCACTGTACCTATGCAGAGCATAATATACAGTTCACCTGACTCATGCTATTACGAAAGGCCACGGTCATCCTCTCTCCATCAAACATTTAATCTATACAAGACTAAGAAAACTGTAAACTGTATCATTGTAACCGGCGGTGTTTGTGAAAAACGTTATGAAAATATATTATAGGTATCGTTAATGTGTAATCTTCTGCGACGTTTCTTGCCTACGATTCCAAGGACTCGCGTTGAAAATCCGTCGAGAGGAGGTTAACTCACTTTAAGGGGTCATGCTCAGTCAGGAGGCCGAAAAAAGGGTGGTCTTTGGAAATTTTTTACTCAAAAGCTATAACACATTTCTCAAAAAATCTTTTTCCCTTTTAAGGATTGCATCTAGTACCGTGCATCGTAATTTTTTTATTTAAAAATATTTATCAATAACTAAGTTATTGCCCATCACTCGAAGGTTGATTACAAATATTTTTGGTTCTTTCGTTTCAGACACACGGTTACTCGAAAATCGAGCCCGCAGTCGAGGCGTTTTTTTTAAAGCGCATACTACACCCACATATTTTGGCACAAGCAAGCATTATAAAAATGTGAAAAAAAATAATTTTGTATTTTTAAAACACGTATTAATAGATAGGCAAAACCTCACTTTAGTAAACACATTCTTTATCTTTTTGTGACAAAAAAAATTCCAAACAGCGGTACTTTATCAGGACGTCACGGTGAAAAGACCCCGTAAATGCACGCATGTTCGATGTGAAATAATTAAGCCAGGGGGAATCAGCTTTCCTAGGGAAATTATTATTTTCAACGATAATTCTGGGTGGATCATAAAGCGCCCCTCAGAATGGAACGATTTCTAGCATGCTATTGATTGCAAGAGAATTCCCCCGCTAATGTATGCACCGCGAGTACGTACTCCCGTTCCCGTGGGTAAATACGTGCTTGGGACATAATGATCCGTCGTACAGTCAATACTGGATGCTGATATTTTCAATATTCCACCCTCCCGCGGCCGAGTGCACAGTAAAAAGTTCCCAATACCGTGAAACACGTGAATGCAGCAAAGTAAACTCATCGTCAGAGGCCAATATATTTGTCGAAGGTCTTGAGATTTCCGTCGCCACGCCATCGCCCCACAGCTAATGATATCTGAGCTACTATTTCTTCATCGTCCGGGGTCTTTCCCCAAATAAGAACACTCGACAACTGCCAATTGTAGCAACGCACACAGTGAAAGCCTCAAATATCTTCTATTAGTGTAAATTTAATGAAAGGCGAATCAGCTTCGAATGTTTGTCGAAGGTTTGATAGTTGCTTTGTTTGTAATACGTTCAAACTTTAAAGTGTTAACTACAAGTGAGCCCAGTTATGCAGAAAGCTACCAACCCTCAATGATCTGAAACCAGAAATTTTTATTTAAATGCAAGTTTCGAATAAAAATTAAAAAAATTATTCGACGAATAAATTCTGGTCGAATAAAGTTAAAGTAACTTTTATTCGATCCGTTATTTAACTGAATTTTTATTTAGTTAATTACCAACTCTGCTGTTTAACTAATTGCTTGCCATTTTGAGGGTTGGTGAAAAGGAAAGTGACTCGAAATTCAGGGACCAATGAGGAGCGACCTTTAAGTGAATCAGAATTTTAAAGAAAATTGATGAAATTGGGTCGTAGATCGAATAACACTAATAGAAGAATAACACTTGTGTAGCGCGTACTCCGTGGGGTTATCAGCAGTCAGAATAAATCATGTCACGTCATTCGATGTTTTCACACTGTTTTCAAGCTTCCAGTTTAAATCTAACAGCCGCTGTCGTCGAGCGTTAAATCTATCAGCTGTGACATTAATCTCGATGGATCGCCTGTACCACAAATTGTGGTGCCCGTTGCGTATTCTATTTTGATCCGTATAATTCCGAAATAAACAATGTTGCATAGAAATTTCTATCATGCGCATGATTCGGCTGAGCACGATCAAAGATACACCCTTTAGTCAAGTGAAATTAGAAACTATCTACGGAAAAATTCACAGCAAGTTAAATAGTCACATGGGCCATTATCTTGCCGGTTTAAAAAATGTACAAATGGTCAAAGGTAAAGGAGAACAGTTTTTCGCGAATATCTCGTTATCTATCACTTTTACGATAAAAATAGTTATAACAAAATTTGTAGCTTAGCAAATTCTCTACAAAAAAGGTTCTATGAGTTATTTTCGTAGGAGTAACCATTTTCATGTAGGACGGCTTACAAAGTTTCAACCCTCTTTTGACAATCTCGAAAATTCAAAAAATGATAAAACTCTGTGAATACGTAGGGGATGCTCGTCTGAGTACAACGCAATTCCATCTTCTCCGAATGCTAAGTATCTCAGGTTTACAGCGAGGGATCTAGCGCGGCATTGTGACAGCCTAATTACCCACCCAGGGTTATCGAAGTAATTCGAGATAATCGAGATCACATTGCCTCGCTGTTACATCCCATTACCATCGTCGAAGGAGCCAGCCATCGGAAGTAATGGGGTGGCGGTTGTAACGAGATTCAACTAGCAGAAGGAACGAGTTCGGGTCGCAACACAGTCGACATCGAAGTGGATTTAAAAGAACTTTCTCGGCCTTAGCCGTGCACAGAGGGAACAGACTTATTAGTAGGGTACCCTTCGCACGAGTAATTAAGCTGAAACTTCTAATTATGAAAGTCCTTCGTTAGTTCGCCTCCCGCGTAAAGGGAATAGATAAGTGTGCGCGTTCTCGAATTCGAGGGGAAGCTTCCACCGAGTTTACGTGCACTCTCCCCTATTTAAGATTCAACTGTACATTTGCGACTTACGCCGCCCTATATTTTATTGCGTAAATGTAGGGTGGGGTATGACATGTGACACGCTTTAAGTTCGCGTATAGTCGACACTCTGTATGTATAATAAATGTGAGGCTTGTCACTGGAAGGCTTTTGTCTTCCTAATGAAATGCTTTCCTCTTGGAAGCTTTTCATTAAGGGGCCTATCCACTGTGACGCCCTGCTAAAGTCCCGCTGTTTGTAACTTTTTTTGTCGCAAAGAGAATGTGTTTAGTAAATTGAATTTTTTTCTATTTATTAATATGTGCTTTGAGAATACAAAATAATTTATTTTATTATTACATTACACCCCTTATTTTGAGGCAAGCAAGCATTAAAGAAATACAATTTTTATGTATTCTCAAAACACATATTAATAAATAAAATTCTGTCTTCATCACAAGTACACTCGAGGCTATATTACATTTAGAGTGAAGCCTTTCGAAGTTGCGCATCGAAGGAAAGACTGGAATGAATTATTAAATTCATAAAGAAGATTCGAATTCGGTTGGATGAGTTAGTGCAATTATCGTCAGATAACAAATTACGATATCATTAAAAATACCAGTTTGCAATTAAATTATATTCCACATTACGATGTTACTTCAATGTTGAAACGGTAGATGAACGATCATAGATATGCACGGGTGAATTCGGATAAGACAGAAGCACAACGTGTCTGCCAGGAAACTAATCTTTATGCAGACTGTCTAGGAAGACATCTCTAGTTATTAATGAAACATCTGAGCGGAAGGAAACAGTAGGAAATCATTCCCTGCTCGAAGAGGATATTCCAAGTGTTTCGTTGTATATGAAAAACGTTAACTGTAGAAGGAGTCATCTAACAATTTACGTTTAAGTTACTTTTATTTGACATTTATAGTAAGTAAAATCACGAAGTCTGACACTTCATTTGGAAGACACTGTGTATGAGCTGAAACTATCACAAAGACCTTATTTAATTAATCCAGCTTCTTCATGGACGAATTTGGGCCCGTCCCTGCAAACACGAGGCTTTCTAAAGCAAAGTAATGCTACACAAACGTGGCAAGTGCTTAAACCGCAATTTCGTAAAAGCAATTAAAGTTAAGCGTCGCACTAGGAAATTTGAGACACTATGTTCATTCATTTATCAAGAAGTAGATCCCGAAACAAATATTAAACAACGTAAGAATAATTCAAGAAAAATCTATATTGCTCCAAAAATCCATTCGCTAACCATAAACAGTACAACTAAATTATATAATTTATTTATTGTTTGTAAACGGGAAAGGGTTCCCTTTAGGGTACAGGAGTAAGAGGGTGCATATTACAACAGAAAAAAAAATAAAAAAAACATTAAGATAGGTGACGCAGGGTACATAAAATATAAATAATATAAATTATTACTCATAGAAAATAAATAGAAAAAACGCGAAACCACATGTAAACATTCGATTTACTTAAATTACATTTAAACTTTTCGCTTCACTTAAACCGAGTGTCTATAAAATTTCAAGCAGGTACTAAAATTTTATTAAACCCTCGAGAGTTTTTTCGTTATTTGCAACGCAATCCTTCCAATGCTCCTTACACACTAGGGCTGGGACTATTCGAATAATTTAATATTCCAATATTTTACACGTATTCGAATACTTAAATATTCGAATTATATTCGCCAAATAATTGAGCAACTGAAGTATTCGAATATTCGAATATCGAAAAATTCGACAAATACTCCCAGCCCTAATACACACGAGTTTCACGCTAGTTTCGCTAATAGCAGATCAGTAAGAATTCACACACACACCGGAAAAAAGTACCTACGCCGCGTTTACCGCAAAAGTCAGCGAGCCGAAAAAACGTTTGCTGAGAAGCGAGGGGGGTTCTCATCCCCTGATCTAGGGGAGGGATGTTGGCGCGCACAAAGTGGAACGATCCCGTGCACCGAAATCAGAACGTCTAGTCGTACACGTAACACGATTCGTATTTCCTCGTCACAACGAGCTTTGCTTGCTCGATTGGAATGAATTCCATTCGACGAGGACCGGGTAAAGGCGACGACATTTTCGACATACAGGATGTCGTAGCTGGCTACTTGTGCCCTGCTGCACGCTCCCGTCGCCGTGCCCCGAGAAATTCCGACAAGAGGCCTCGTTAAAGATTCACCTACCCCACGTCGACCGTATTAAGGTCGGACGAACCCACTTTGCGAATAGTGATTTTCCGAATGCGAGTGTGTGCGTGTACATCGCACGTACACCATCGCACCGGCCATATTTAAACGGCAGCGTGCATGTATGCATACAAGGTGCTCCCGAAATGAGGTGTCAAACTTCGGGGATGGGCTCCCATCGCTATAGCGACGGCAAAATGTCAGCGCGCGGAACACTCGACGGGCAGGTGCGTAGAGACATTCGGCGAGGGTTGATACCGCATTCACGGTGAATTAGCAGGGTGAAAGGATCTTGCAGAAATATTTATGCGACTCCCCGAGACGCTAACGCTAACTTTTTATGACATTAATGGCACTTGGGGCAACGTGGGACACTAGGGTGGTCATTATTTTCTACCTGCGATTTCTCTTGCTCTCACCCCCTAATATAGTTCCATTTCATAAATAAATATTCCTTGAGAAAGATTATTGCAATCGGACAAACAGGAAAGGGTGCCGACCATGCCTTGAAGTTTATAATTCATCATTGGTTAGAATTTGAAGAATTTCTAAAAAATGGTAAGCCCTATCGAAATTCTGTTCAAATAATATTAAAAGAGCATTCAATTTCCTACAATTACTGTATATATAATTCTTTCGCGCTTCCAACCGGTTTCTAGATAATAGCGTTTGAATATAGAGGCCAATTACATGTGACAGCTAACCCGATTAGACTGCTTTAATTTTCGCCACCACATGGCGTAGCAGAAATAAGAAAATGCCAATAGAGGAACATTCTATCTTGTGTATTTCTGAAATCACAATATTCTTTGTGAAGTCACATATTCGAAATGTTGCTTAAATTTCCAAAGCGCAGAATTCACTGAACAGTTGATTCAAGAAACTATTCCACCTCCTACCAGCGAAAACGATTCTGTTCGACAAAATAAAACCCTAAAACACAATATAAATAAATCACCGAGCTTGCCAACAAATACTTTCCCGCAATTAAATATCCGAACGCACGAAGTGTGCACTTATCATTGCAGTGTTGGGCCCAGCTGCCATGCCATTCAGTGACCTTATCGTTAGGCGATACCCAGCTATGGGTGGAAAGATTCCAACCAGGAAGTGCCCCCCCGGAGTATGTAAGGCTGAACCACTTCCCGAAGTTCGAGACCACTCCGTTTCAGGAGCACCCAGTAGATGTTCGTGTACATTCTGCGATGGCCGAGAACGCGTCGATAAATTTCTTATGCACCAGCACTCCAGCACGTGCGTACAAGGGACGACCCGTTTATCCATCGATTTATTTACCGCTTTGCAGACATCCCGGGGCTTCTTTTTGGTCGCCGGAAACGAATGGTCGAGACAGCGACAGAGCCGAGGGGGGAGGCGAATTTTCAGCAAAGCCTGCGACTGCTACACGCCCCGATGAAATATTAGGGGACGGAGGATGGTCGCCCGTGCGCGCAAAGTGGGGGTGTTGCAAGTGCACGGTGGAAAAGTAATAATCGTAAGTTTGCGTTTGGGGGAAAGCTGACGTCGTAATGAGGCTACGTTTCCACGGGAGATTTGTAGAAAAGCATCTGGACAATTCCATTACGTTGTGGGAGTAACGGGAGAGTTTCAATGGGGTGGGAAGGGCGCTGCAACTGGAAAAAATCGTTCCATTTTCTGGTGACGTTTACGTTCCTTCCCGGAAGAAACAAGCAGCTAAGTATTTTTATGAGGATGGAGAGGAAGGTGGGCTCGATGGATGTTTGCCGGATTACTTGTTGGTTTCACTGAGCGAGGGTAGTAAATATTTATTTGTCGGAGGGTAGTTCTTTGGGAAATTGTACGCGGTTCTTTTGCGATTTTAGAAAGGGAGAAATGCGTTTACAGCGGGATATGGAAACGTGTACTTTTGTCGCAAAGTTGGCTTCGCGAGGAACGCTTAGAATGCAGAGTGATAGCAGGAAGGTTTATGGAAGATAAGTTTCAAGAGAAAAAGGAACTTTTTAAATAAAATTAAATATTTCGTCTCATATCTGCGTAGTATAATATTACTTCGTTTAATTACTGATGAAATTGAGGTGGAAGTGTGAAATTCAATAACGGGAATACATTGTTTTATATTATTTTCTTCCTTGAAAGTGGAGTTTATTGATAAAAGATTTGCATAATTATTCCCAGTGTATTTATTATCATACGTGTATAATTCATGTAGATATAGTTTCTTTAAATATTTCAAATGCACCCAGCAATTTTTGTTGGTTGTAATATCTATTGTACATGTAGAAAGTCACTCTATTAGCAAATATAAACGTAAAGTAGGATTCGACTGTAAAAAACAGAACGGAATTTTAATTATCTATTATTAATATGACCATACAGTGAACCTAAAAAACAAACAGGAAAAAATCATAATTAAGAAAGATGTATCATAGGTATGCATTTACTTACCTACGCTCTTTTTCAAAGTTTCTCGTAAAAACAATACTAGGGTAAACGCACCAATAAATGAACACTTAAGACTAATGAATGAACACTTTTATAAAATTATGTTTGCAGCGCGATTGATTCCACGTGCTGCAAAAATTGTTTGCAAAAAAGCTAATTAATTAGTTGCTTATTTTAATAACTTATTTTACTCAGTTTAATATAAAATGTCCATCCACTGGTACGTGTTCATTTACTGGTACATCTACCTTATTTTCAAAAATGTTGTTTATTTCTGAGGTTTAGTGTATGGACGCACTAATACCTAGTAATTGAAACGTCGTTAACACAATGCAAAAAGTCCCATTAAGTTACATGTAGTAGTTTTCTTTTAATTAATTCCTAAAGATCCTAAACCTTCCTCAACCATATTATAGCCCTCGTTCTCTCAACACAGCCACTCCCACAACGCCGCAAGAGCAACGACACATTACACTAACAGATCGACGATCATCAAATCCCGATTTTATGCAGCAACAACTGTATCGCCCCGGCCGAAAAGAAACGAATCAATAACAGTTAGCCAAACACAGTTGACAACGCGATTGTTCATCGAAAGCCCGCAGGGATCAAGGAGCTGCTCTTTGCATCGTCTGACTGGTATCGAGAATATTACTCGAGTAATCCCGGTGATCAATCTTTCGCCGTCGTGGCACTGAAAGGTAAGTCGGAAAGCTGATAGTTACGGTGCGCGCTCGTTAGACGTAGATGTGATCGCGGACGTCCACACAGAGGGAGACACGAACACAGTCCCGCGCCCGTCCTACTAATTAGACTGGTTAATGAGGCTAGTTATTATTGCACTGTATCGGAGTTAGCTGGCTGTGTTTAAGTTCGTCCTGGGTTAACGCGGGAGGGGCATCAGCCCGGCCGTAGCCGCGAAAGGAAAGTAGTTTTCACGGTTCTGTCCGGGCGAAAAGTCGCGATGCCTTGTGCAGCAGTTGTATGGGATGCCCGCCGTACGAACAAACTTCGACGAATTCTGTCTAATTGATCCGCGTACAAAGACAAAGTTTCTCTAAAGGGGCAGGCGAAGTTTCAGGGCGCTGTCTTCTATTTGACCTCGCCACGCCTGTCGTCCCGCTGCGCCGTCGAACTCCGCAGACGGAATTGGATTCTTTGTGTTCCAGGGGGGAACATCAGTTTTTATTAAACCGATACCCGACGACGCGAGCAATTTTTACGGGACGAAATTAGATCCCTCGGAGGAGTAGATTGGCGGGTGCTATTAGCAAATATATTGCACGTTTGATCGTAGCGGTGAAGGAGTTTGAACGAATTAGGGAGGGACATTTTGATTCTCTAACGTAATCCTCTTTTGTTATTAATAATACATACGAGTAGAGGTGTGCGGATACCCGAAGTTACGGAACCCGATTTGCGATTCGGGAGCCGATTTTCTTGCTTAAGAATTCTTACATCTGATCACACTGCGAAACCACAACTTAAATGGTGCAGCTACCCTAGTTCGTGTTTGTTTGTTTTTAAGCGAGAGCAAGCTTAGAAGTTTAAGAAGAAATTATTCTTATGCTGAGAGATACATATCGACTCATTGATTTACAACTTGCAACAGTTTACGGTCGATATATTAATTTTTTTTTTATTAATTTAAAGTATTTACAATCAATTCTACTCAGGGAATTATAAGTAAGTTTGATGACATTATATTAATAAATAGCAAGTGTTATGAACGTTTATAAACTTCAGGAATTCAGTGGGGAGATATTAGTGTATGTTGTTCAATGCTGCGTTGAAAATAAATGTATACAAAAGTGACTAATAATTAGGACGCGGATTCATTTAATTTATTTACTCACTGGATTTATTGGAAGATCAAAGAAGCCTCTGCTAAGAACCACGTAGAGCGTCTTGAAATTAGCAGGAGTACAAGAAACCCAGTCTGGTCAAAAGAGAAGTCTACCACAACATTCTGAAATTACCACTAAGACTGCAATGAGAGCACTAAAAGGAGAGACTGTCCTTTGTCGAGGACTTCGTATCCCACTTTAATTAATCTCGTTGAAATTACGCCTCACCGCGCAAGGGACAGCGAGGAAGGAGAACTGAGTAAAATCATTTGTTTTCTCCATGCGGATTTTCGTAAACCTCGGTGTATTTGTATAAATGTGCGTTTAAATATTTTGAGCTCGTCAGATCTGCAGACAATTCAGGCAATTTAAATAGAAGGAACTTCTGAATCGTAGGAATAATAGAAGCTTTGAATGCTTAACTGCATTCGTGAGAATAATAATTCGGTAAAAGTTACCTTAATTATGGAGAAAATACATTTAATATTGGAACTTAACGCAAAATTATAATAAATATACTCTGGAGAGTGTAATTATGCTAATTATTGTACTCTTGACTTTTTCCATGATATAATTACATACGTGCATCCCATAACAAGGATCTATTTAAATTACAAAAAGTAAACTTAGCTTAAAATGCATTAAGTTCGTTCCATAGTTTTTCTCGGTACGTGAATCCTATCTCATTGCTTTGTCCGATACGTCGCCATGGCCATGGAGACAAACTGTTAATCGATTTAATAGTTCCAACTTGAAATTTAGTCCAAATCGAGAAGGTAGGAGCAGCTGGCAATAATTAAATCTCGCGCAACTCCCGAAAGGCTGAAATTGACGTTTCATTACCAGTGAAACGTTTCCCAATGACTAACGCCGGTGTACGATTTTCAATAATATAAATGACGTTGCTTGCCTACCTGCAATAAACTTGAATAATGAAGGAAAATAGTGTTATTATAAACTTTACAGCACAAACCCAGCAACGCTTTATTTAGAATCATTTTTAATACAACTTTCCTTAAACCAAATTTATTAGAGAATTGATATTACGATGGACATTGCGTGGATTTTTTTTAAATGGGATTCTTTTTTAAAATACCTTGATATTTATTTTATGAGATCCTATAAATTCGAATAATTCGAATAATTTTGAATGCGAATAATTTATTCCAATAATTCCAATATTCGAATATTACGGAGTATCTGAATATTCGAATAATTCAAAGAATATCCGAATACTCCGAATATTCGACTACTCAGAATACTCGAATACTCAGAATATTCGAATACTCAGAATATTCGAATATTCGTAACAGCCCTAGTAGGAATGTGCAATTCAAATTAAATTTTGAAGTCTCACTGAATCTTTAATTTTTCTACATTTTTATTAAAATGGAAGACGAATGTTGCCAAACTAAAAACTAAATAATACAAAATATCGAACGTAATATACAACAGTACCCTGATATCCTAACAACTCGAACACTTCAGTGCGCCAACAATACTGTGCTCCCTGTAAATATATTTAGTCCTCACAGCAAAGACACTTAGCGACGTTTCAACATCAGGAGATACATTTCTGCGTATTATAAAGTATCGAGTCAGATGGAACCTCTTGTATACTACTTTTAAAGACACGGAAGGAAACATTTCCAATATTTTATCCGAACGTTCCTAAAGGAAGTGCACGTCTCTCTGTTTATCAATTTCAAAGGCCGAAGAGAAGACAAGCAGCTTGACTACGAAACTTTCAATTTCCAAGCAGAAACACTACGTCGAATCTGTCGTTCCATTTTGTTTCCATGACGAAGTTCGCGTACCCGGAGATTTGTAACCGCAATCACTTCTGTCCTTGAATTACCTCGGTCTGTGCAGTTTATAATCTTCCCCTGGACAGAAAACGAACATTTCCCCTTTTCTATCTCTTTCACTATCCCTCCATCTCTTCCACTCCTATCTACCTCAACCCTTTTTTCACTTTTATCATGCAACGGATTACGCTAACTGCATTGCTTCTGAGCTTGACGAATCATGGCTTCGGTAATCAAAATTTTCTAGTAAATCATTTGTCGAGATAATTAGAAATTATAATCCCACGTATGATTGGCAAATTCTACAATTCTAATGACTGCATTGTTAATGCGATCACCTTAAAATAAACTGATATATAAATAACAAATTCTATATATTGGATCGAAAACTATTCTTCAAGTTTTTGGATTCGGAGACCCTAGTTGCTATCTATATGGATTACTTTCAAAAAGAAATTTGTAGAATGATTCAATCAAAGTTACAAACATCTACTGCCAGGACTATATCCCCATCCAGTTGTTCAGCAGAAAAGTTCCTCAAATGCTATTTGTGTTCCTTACTTTTCTTTCTCCATCAACAAGCATAGTGCTTTTCTATTATTAGCAAGAGATAAATATTCTTTTGCGACTCGGGGCTTCCCTCTGATAGTAAGAATATATTTCTTCAGAGGAATATTTCATTTTAGTCAATCAGAAATACTCGCGACTAATACTTAAATATTCGAATAGTATTCGAATACTTATATATTGGAATACTTAAATATTCGAATAGTATTCGAATACTTGGATATTCGACTACTTAAATATTCGAATAGTATTCGCCAAATAATTGAGCAACCGAAGTATTCGAATATTCGAATACTAAAAAATTCGACAAATAGTCCCAGCCCTAGTACACAAGAGTACGAGTTATGCTGGCAGGTCGTGATTGCGCAACTTGCGCGTAATGCACACGAAACAACATGAAAGGATCATCAGCGCGCGTCAGGCCTGGTGCATGGACCTTCCTCAGCAGATCGATTAGATCGACAAGCCGTCTTATTTATATACGCCCACATGCGCGAATACCAGTCCGTGGCCGTTTCTACGGTCTATCGATAGCGGCCCCTTGAATTATGGTACCACCCACCGGCGGCTTTCGATCGCATAAATTATTCAATAGCGAGTGCCCACCTGTAATGGAGCAAATCAGTTACGTGTAAAAGTGACGGTCACGGTTGCAATTATTTCGCGCGGATCTTGCCGCGATTCCGCGAAAGGGCTCGACCGCTGGACCCAATTAATAAACCCTCTGACTGCCCATAACGTCCTCGTTTTATTGTAATCTCGTTAATGCGCCGGACACGTTGCCGGGGAAATTGAATCGCTTTATCTTCGGCTTGTTTCCAGGCTTCACGCTTCTGCGCTCGCATTATTGGCGCGTACGTTTCGAACTGACGTTTCCTAATGGTTTTTCGATTCGAGCACCGCGACCGGTGACGTTCGAATAAACTTGCATCGTTAGAGGTTACGTGATTCGAAGTGCGTCCGGGGAAAAAAATTTGTAAGCAGCCGGGATACGCGCAGAGTTCCTCCAGATTTCATCGTTTAGTAATGACTTCGGGGAGGCATTTAAGGCGCGCAAGTTTCGTAATTTCCAAGTTTGGGACGTTTATGTAGTTGGAGGGTTGCGAGGGGACCAAGTATATTGAATTAGGATTCACGGTTGTACTTTTAAACCTGACGGGTACTCATTGGAAGATTTAAACTCAATAAAGCGATATCAAGTATTGATAATACCATTTTATACTTGCGTGACGCAGTGACATTTTTAATTAATTGTTTTAACACACAACTGTAGAGGTAATTTGTATCCCACGACAGAATTTATTCGGTCACGTGTACAAAATAAATTAAAGGGGACATTTTATGGAAAACCAATAATGAGTGAACTGTGACAATACTTCCCCCTCGTGGTTTTTCTTAATGCTTCTTGCGTCCGAGGCTTCCGACGGCTGCTCCCTAAAAACAGCACATTCCATCAGATTCGAGGCAAGGTTGCTGAATCAACTCGGTCCCATGGCAGCCAAGAGAATCGAAAACCGCAGGACGCTGTCAACCGCGGTTGAAAATTGCGCGCACAACATTCTATTGACTCGCGACAAAAATTAGTTTCGTCAGTGGGACGAGACGTTGCTCGTAAAACAAATCCGCGATCCTCACTCGTTACACAGCGACTCTTTTTTCAGCTGTCGCCGCGCTACTAGAAAATCGACGATCGACCGCGAACGCGCGTGTAATCAGTGACGGATGTCTCGCGTGGCGTTTCGCTCGCAGTTCAGTGGGCAGGATCACGAGGATGGCAGGCGATGGCACAGCAGATACAGAGATTTGCTTGATGTCCATTCGAGGGGACTGTGCGGTGACAGTTAATTCTTCAGGATCGAAGCTGCCTGATTTGTTCTTCGTCAGTCGTCACTTGATTCAGAGTTGAGGCAGGCTCTCACTGCGCCTCGCGCCTAGCTTCGGCTCATTATATTCTTCCTATCCTTCTTTTATGTATTATGACAATTTGACTCACGCTGCACCTCGCCTCGGCGCGACTCCGAGCCGCGGATTCTTCCTCGAGAATATTTTGAGGAAGAGAGGTGAGGCGTGCTGATGTAAACTAGGGCTGGGATTATTTGACGAATTTTTCGGTATTCTAATACTTCAGTTGCTCAATTATTTGGCGAATATAATTCGCATATCCAAGTATTCGAATACTATTCGAATATTTAAGTATTCGAATACTATTCGAATCTCCAAATATTCGGATACTATTCGAATATCCAAGTATTCGAATATTATTCGAATATTTAAGTATTCGAATACAATTCGAATATTTCAGTATTCGAATACAATTCGAATATTTCAGTATTCGAATACAATTCGAATATTTCAGTATTCGAATACTGGTGTATTCAGCGAGCAGAATATGTTGATGCAAAGAAACAAAATTAACATTAATTGTCAATGTCATAAACAAATTTGCAGGAAGTTTTTTCTACAAATCTCCACCGATCCAGAGGTATAGATTCACCCCTGAAAGCAGTGACCACCACTTTTTTAACATCCTGTACTTGCCAATCTCTACTAACATTTTCTATGTTTCCAACTTTGGAGATACTCATAAACATTGCATCATCCCCTCGACACAGTGCGATCCATACTCTAGCCATCGCAGCGTCCATGTCCTCCATCGAAACTTCCTAAACCCTGCCTTATCACCACCGCTGTCACTTGCAAAATCCATTGCATCTCCTCAGATGCCATTCATTACTATTTCAAAGGCGAGCCGGACTCAATCTAATACCAGTTCACTTCCAATTCCTGCCATCTCCGCTACTAGGTCTCTCTCGACTCTTGCGCCCCTGAATGTGTTAATACAGCATCGCATCGCGCAGATTCGGCTTGCACCCGACAATGAAAGGCGCGATTAAGAGTAGTCCGTTGTCGTGAAGGGTGTAAACGAGGGAATCCACAAACTCGTGTTCCAGCAACAACGATCGCGGCAAGAAGTGACCGCAGCTCCAATCCTATCCTACTTCGACCGCGTTTGTTTCTTCTCCTCCGCGGGCACGCCCTTCCTGGTCCAGCCGCAACGTTCCCTGCAGTGGTGAAATGCCAGGCCCGAGTTTATTATGATTATAAGGGGAACGGAGGCGAGACTCATGACTCTCCAGATCGGTCTCTCTTCGATTCCTTCGAGCCGCGGTCCTCTTCTTCTTCCTCATCCTCACTCGACCGCATATTTTTCTCCTTTTTCCGCTACGATCGGAATAAAATCAATTGGTCGTTCAAGGCCACTTTCCGTGGCTACAGGATTTCGTTTCGACCAGATACTGACGAGTAGAAATCGCGATCGGAGCGTGTATTCTTTCAACGGAAGTCGGTTTAAGTTACCGGACTCGATGAGTGGAACAAACAACAAGGTTGCACGTATCCCACCTGTGGTTTTTGTGAACAGAATAACCTTGCAGGTTTATGCTTTCTTCATTTTATTGAATCTCAAGTGGTGTTCAACTACCACTGTAATCGAGGTGTTGGGGTGCAGAATTTTAATTAAAGAGGATTGTCAACAATAACAATTAATTCTTGCTTTTGCTATTGCAACCTCACACGCGTTAGGTTACCAACAGCTGGACCGCGTCTTTTGCGCTCTAATTCCACTTTTACATATATTATATAATTTCTGACTCTACTATTTTTCTCTTTCTTGTTTTCTTATATGTATTTATGCTGTTTATCTTCTTGGTATTATTCTTAATGTCTGCTGGTGCAGTAAACAATTATTATTATTATTCGAAGCCTGCAAGGAATGAAATTCCATTTTCTGGAAAGTGTACAGATGCTTGATAAGTGACACGGAATACACTTTGCAGTATGCACTTTCAAGGATATCACATTTCATACTACTAAGGCACTATTTCCCCTATAAATCATCAACGTGTTTTAATTGCCGAAGTTGTTGCATCTCCAATCACACTCCCCATTATTCGTACGAATGAGAACACTAGACTACGGAAGGAGCAATTTTTTCTGCGGAAAATCATTCTGAAGGGGTGAAATCAGCCCTTAAAATTTTCGCGTTTTTTCGTTCTTTGAATATAACTTTGTACCGGTGCAAGATAGAACAAAACTTTAAATATAAGAATCGTTCAGTTTTTAATAGCTAATCACTCTACCAAAAGAAAAATAAAGTTCTATTAAAAAAATATTTAAAAAAGTGATGAATTTTAAGGGCAGATTTCACCCCTTCAAAAATGCTCTTTGCATACAATTTCATTGAAATCAGAATTTTTTTAGATGGGAACACTTTTTTTCTAAGTTGGACCCGTGCTGGGATTAAGAGACGTTACCGAAATATACCTAATTTACATATTCATAAAACTGAATCGTCCCATTCGTGTTCCAACATTTGTTCCCGGTATCAGGAGCGTACCAATGACTTCCCTCCTCGATTATCCCCGTCACAAGCCACGCTGCTCTTAGCCCTGCCACCGTCCTGCCTTCAGCTAGGGTCTAGCTGTTCCGAGTCTCCGGTGCTAATCGTGAGAGACTGGCGCGAGATTCTGAAGAGTCAAGGGTGAGGATGGGCCGCGACCGCAGCTACTTCTTTCAATGAACGCTGCGGGCTTCCCCGTTTGCGGTTCTGTTTTCAATGAGAACGCCCGTAAAAACTTTTAAGCACTCCTTCCACGTTGCTGAGCGGCGGAGGAAAGGAATCTCGGACGGACTTTAGCCGGCAAGACGGTAGGCAGTTAGCAGACTCAAAGGATAAGCCCGAATTGGGGGATGGCTGGAACGGAAACTGGCTTTGAGTTCTTACCGACTGCTTTCACTACTTTCGGTTCGCGCAAGAACATCCGGCCGTGTAGTTTAATTAAATCGTTCAGACTGAAGCCACGCCATGCATTTCGCAGACGCCCTTGTGCCGCTGGACCGCGAGAACTCCCTGGCGGCGAATAATTGTGTGCCGGACTAAGTGCGATCATCCTCTTGGTAATTGGGAGCAAAGCCTTCGGTTGGCATGCGGTAAAAATTTCTGATTAAATGCAGTGGTTAGGTGGCAAAGTGGGTTGCAATCAACGCAGGCTGCTGGAGGTGTAATCAATTGGTGACTAGGAGTTGCAACTCTTGGTACAAGAACGTCTGCTTACAATTCCTTCAGTTTTTGTGGAAGAAACGGGGTTGTAATGACACAAAACGACGTGGTAGAATCAAGTGCTTGGAACCTGACGTTAAAAGTGAGCCAGTAATTACTCTGACAGTGAGGAATATAAGAAATGGGATGTTTTTCAATTTTAGAATTTTAGCTAATGATTTCCAAGTGTATTTCTAAATTACGCTTCACCTAGATGGTGTCTGAATAAATCAAAAAGCTCCAACAATGTCACCCCCTTTTAAGCTGCACTAGGAATCATATCACATAACTGAAGCTTCAGATCGTTATTTCTTTCCCACCTTAATTATTCATGGAAGTTTCAAGTTGCCGAAGCACGTGCCTCGCTCCGCGTTGCATTACCCCCTCTGCCCTTTAAATTCTTAAGCAATCCAAATCCTCACGTCAACGTTCCGCGAGATCTCCCTATTGAAGTAGACTTTTGCTACTCCAGAAAAATACCTACAGCTCTTCCGTTGCATTTCAAGCGAAGGCGTACTTTCTGGATTGAAACCCAACCTCACTGAGCAGCTCAAAAGTAGCTGCTAAAATGGAAATACATGTTATAAATGAACTCGTCCGTTCCGGCTGACTTGCGGTTGCCATTCAGGTCCCTGTTAACAGGACCAGGTTCTGAGGAAAAAATGAAATCACACCCTGACACAAAAGACGGATAATCCGCGGCCATTGTGGAAGAGGAGGCACGGCTCGACCTGTCACGACGACTGGCAGCGGCTCTTTGTTCGCTGGAGAGGTTTGAGGAGTTCTAATCCATCGTGCAGCTTCGTTCCTGCGCGAGGAGCCGCCTCCGGGCCTGACCTTGCGCAATTGGCCGGTCTCGAGGAATAACAGGCGTTACCATGGGCCCAATTGCAGCCGCTTCCGATCTCGGACCCAATCCGGGCAAAAACTGATACGAAGGACACGCAACGAAGTTAGCAGAACCGATCGCAATAATAACGAGCGATCGGGATATCGAGGATGACGCGGCGCTTACCTGGGAGAAAAATGCCGATGGTAAACGAAGGCGGACTTGATACAATTACCGTAACTTTATATCCCTCGCGGACTTCTTGCGGAGTCATCGCTGTAACGAGCTAACAGCGTCGACTGCTGCGGGATGTATTTGAAACAAGACTCGCTGCTAATAGTCAACAGCTGAAGCGTCTAATCAATCAACGGATTTACAACGCTCGCCGTGCCGTCGGGAATATTTGCAGCAGGCTTGTGAACGGAATTAGGCGTGTCCGATCTTCTATTGGGCTGTCGATCTAGGTATGGACAGGTGTTGCGATATCTTGACAGACGAGTTCTGGTTGCGAAATAGGTTGCGATTTGTAGGTAAACATCAACTCAAAGTAATCCTGCCTTGGGGTGAGTTTCCAACTTCCACAGTATCGTAAGATGCGGTGTTTCCGTTTCTGAGGAGAGTATCCCAGGTGTCCGCCTCAGATTGCTTCGATTTTTGGATATGTTTTGGAGGACCGAAAAATAAGATATAGTTTCGTACTAATTAAAAGAATCCCCTGCTTACTTTCCGAAAGAAACCCTTACAAATTATCATATGAATTCGTGCTCGACTATTGGGCCCCCCGCTCAAGTCCCACTAGTCTCACTGCTGCTCCACGTACCTATATACAGCACACATCGTTGCAGGAGTATTGCAGGAACGTTGCTGCAATATTCCGTTATTGCAGGTTGCATTGCAATATTTCAGGAACAATGCTACAATATTGCCGTGCAATATTTGAGTGGCAACGTTCTTGCAATGTTGCAGGAATATTGCGCACACGTTGCCACTGCAATGTTCCAGTGGCAACGATCCTACAATATTGCGCAAGCATTGACGTGTATTGTTACAGTGGAAACGCTCCAGCAACATTCTGTATTATTGCGCACACGTTGCCAATGCAACGTATACAGCACATTTCGTTGCAGAATCATTGCCGGAACGTTGTAGGACTACATATTCGTGATGTTGCCGCGACCTTGCAAAAATACACACCTACAATATTGCGAAGGCGGACATAGGATTGAACCTGCAACGTCTCTGCAATGTTTCGGTGCAACATTGCAATCTTGCACCGTGTCGTTGCGGAGACGTTGCTGCAATGTTATGGTGCTGCGCGGGTACCTATAATCAGTATTCTGCTAGCCGAATAAACATTTGTAGCAAGTATTTGGTTCTCTCCTGGCACTCCATACACCGCAAACAGACCAGCTTCATTCCCACCCAGGCGACCACTTTCAATGTCCACTCCCACAGTTGCTGAAGAGAGAATAGGGACGAATCCGCTACAGACACCTGCGGGATTTCGGTAAATGCGCGCCCGGCCCAGAAGCAGCCTATCCCAGTCAAATGAAATAATAAGACACCGGGGGCGATGAAACGTGGCGCGTCCGTGCAACGGACACCCAGTGTACAAGTTATAGCGGGGCAAGCAACGAAAGAAGGAGAACGGGGCGAAGGGGCAGAAGGGGTGGGGCAAGATAAAGCTGATTAACGCGATGCCTTGTCCCATCCACCTACCCACGTCCCGGTGGGTTGATTCGGCGCGATAAGCAGTTTATGAAGCAGCTTGCCCAGGAATAATAGATTAGCGAAAGGCTGGCGCGATGAAACGACGGAGGAAGAGAACGAGGCTGCGGGGAACGAGGGAGCGGGTTTTCGGGGCGAAGGGGTGGTGAGTGCAGTAAACAATGATGGGCAGCCTTCCGCGTCCAGTAACTGCCGCGGTGCTCTCTAACATGGGAGCTCATTACGGGGTCTCGCGTGAGCGCATCCACCTATACTTGATTGCATTATAATATGGTCTGATCTCTCCTTCGTCGTCAAGTGGTTCTACTGCTGCAAGCTATACCGACCCTCCCCCACGGCCTACCTCCACGTATTTGCTCCCTATTCCGTGTACCCGTGTACCCCCGGTGATCCAATCTCGTCGAATTTCGACCCCCTTCACCAGCAAAGAATGGATATCTTAGTCCGCATGGTATCTGCTGTGGCAGGCAAATTGCAGCTTGCGCGCAGTCTAATGAAATGTCTTCGTTGGTGGTTCCAGGCACGGAGGCAATGAAGCAAGTATCGGCGATGGTATCCTGCAAAAGTAGTCGGTTCGAACGATGATCTTGCCGAAAGATTACCATTCGAATCGATTGGGCGGAGCGGTTCAGGTGATGCAGTGAGCGAGTAGACACGGGGTCGTGTGTCATTCATCTCCCATGAAAGGCCCATTAACACAGTTTTCATTATCAGGCCGGATATAGTCACCAAGGCACTCCGCGTCCCCCGTTCCTCGACACAGAATCGCCCAAATTCATCAGATCAAGCGAAACGAAGCACGTCGAATTACCATGAATTATTACCCGACCACTTCAGTGGAACCGTTCCGCCGCTCAGAGGATCGATTTACCTGCGCCGAAGTAATCATCGGACATTCGTCGCTACAGGCTGGCGGTTGCCGGAGGTGCAACCGGCCAGGGCTGGCCGACAGATCGCGAGTAATAGGCGCGGAATTGAAAGCTGCAGGATTCTTTGCGGCGGCACTGCTGATCGAGTGGCATCCCTAGTTGCGGCGTCTCGCGAGGTGGCCTGCGCCAGGCTACCAGCCGCGGCGGTGGATTGCGTGCAAAATGCCGGGTCTGCCGGGGAATCGCCTGGTGAAACGATAACAGGGAGGTGAGAGGCAGCAAGGGGCTGTCGCGGCAGAGGAGGCAAGTGATAAAGAAACAGGCCAATATGCGCGGCCTTCGTGCGTCTTCGTCTAGGCGGTGGCCAGGAGAGGAGGATGACGACGGGAAAAGGAGCAGAGGGAAGAAGAAAGGAGAGGGGAAAAAGGGGCCCGCGACCGTGCTTTTCTTGTCGCCTCCATTCACGTGTCATCAGTCACGCGAGTAATGAGTGTCGGAAATACAAGGTTTCTTGAGTCAAACGGGGCATTATTTTCTCTCTTTCCAAACCCTGTCCGCCCCTCCGCCTTCCTCCTCGCCGCTCTCTCCGCGTATTTATCTCTCCCGCTCTCTCCTTCTGCCAAGGGAACTTCTCCGCGCTATTTATCATGGCCCCGTACGTGCATACGTGCACGGGAAATAAAGCTCGCGTCTTCGGAACGACATCAACGTACCACGGTACGTACTTACGTACCGGGAGATGTTCGTCATATCTCCCGTATGGATCTACTTAGGATGACTTTACCCGCTGCGTACTCATCCGTACTTGACATCGCGACGCCTACCAACAGACAAATGGCCAGATGAGCGAGCGGATACGAATAGTCACACTGTACCCTATTTCCATCGCGGTGAACACGCTCGATGTACCTAAGTGGTCGGAGGTTCTCGCCCACCGAAATTGAACGTTGCTTAAGAGTCCCGGCATGGTCTCGCCGCGTCAAGGAGATAAGGGACATTTGGGAAACACGGGGAAACTTCTGATGTCAGATTTTCCCGCCGAAAACACCGGAAACACCCGGAGCCTGTCGAAAGCGGGAAGGACGGACTATGGCACGTCCTCAAGGGACGCGTTCTCATTTCCCTCGAATACTCTATCCACGAGAGAATGAACCTCTCCCGCGCAGCTTATCACCATGGTCCCAACTGTGTTTTCTATAGCAATTTGTGAATAGGTCAAGTGGCAAGCAAGGATCCGCCTTGCTCCTTCCCACTCTATGTATTATTATTATATACGGTAAATCCGGGGTTGGAATACGTTATTGCTACTAAATCAATTTCGAAAAAAAACGTGGGTTAGTCCATTGTTGCTCTGACTGCCTCATATGGTATAGTAACAATGTCTCTGCGTTGGTCACAAGAATGTATCACAGAAACATTGTGTAACTAACGAGGAATATCCAACGATGCAACCTTAACTCAGGGATTGAGAGCAGGTCGAGGGTTTAATTTAAATAATCCACAGACGCCGCAATCTTAACACAGAAGGATCCCCGACGTAGAAATTGCGGATAAATTAAGAATCTCCCTGTACCATTTCCAGGGAAACATCAAGAAGCACCCGGAATGGTAATCTGAAAGCTTCCACCTCGCATCGAACATCCGCACGTACGAGGCCGTTGAAAAAAACCGCTGACCGTCCGAGGGAAACTTAACAAAGCTGGCGCGAATAAAAAAGGCCAAGTGTCAGGGAGAAAATTGTGAAGAAAAGTTTATGAAGAAGAGCCTCTCTCATTGTACGGCAAAGTTCCATCCCTTTTACAACTGGGCCCAGCCTTCTACAATACAGGGTTTAGAAAAGTCCGGTGTCCTCGGACGGCGGGAACGAAGATTATTATTTCACGGTGTCGCTGAAATTACGCGGCACGCGAGCTTTCGTCATCCATTCCGGATTAAAGGATACGAGAAGTTCCCTATTCGGGGCCGTGCCCTTCCGAATTTTAAACGGGCCGGCAAGGAGGGTGTCCGCCCGGGGGATATTTTAAATTCGCGCAGGCACGTCTAGAAATATTTAGAAGACGCTGAATTATTCAGACGGTATCTGCAACGAGCAGGTACGACACGAACAAGACAGTGGGCGCATTAATATGCGCGCGGCGTTTAACATTGAAATTCATTTTTCACGGGGCTCCAATTACGCGTATAATTAATCTGGTCCGCGGGACGAGCATGAATACTGAATTTCGCGTTGATCGGAAAGTAATGTCCCCCTCCCCGCTTGATAAATATGTACGCGGCGGCGCGCGGCGCCAATAAATCCCACTCGTAACTTAGCCAGTCGACGCGAGGCGGACGGTCTATTAACGGCGACGAATTAATAACCGAAAGACCCATCGGGCCGGAATCACGTTCGCAGCGGCAGCTTTGTGTCCCGGTTCATCTCGACCGGTCGGCTTTACCCTTAGAAATTGCACTTTGTGGAATTGCGTCCGACCAAGTGGTAGAACTGCGCCTGGTGAGCGCGCGCGCGCGAGCGCGGTAGGAGATATAAAGTGGTGCTTTGCCTCCAAGAATCCTCGATTCTCTCCACTCGATATGACACTCGAGACCGTCCTTTCGCTCCTCATGGCGCTCCTCTCCCCCTGCCCGCCCTCCTTGTCGTTGCTGCGGAAGGTAATTTAAAGAGAAGTGTCTTGCAGCAATTTTAACACCATCGCGCCGAAAAGGACATAACAGAGGGGAAATTGCTTACAGGAGGAAAGAAACGGGGCTGCGTAATGAAACATCGTTACAAAAGTACTCTTTATTAACGAAACGCGGGGGGGGACGGATAGCGGAGTCTCCTTGCTGCCACCGAAATGGGATTCTCGAGAGGCTCGCTCCTCGAACCGGCGCCGGAATGTCCGCTCGATGAAATTTTATTCCGCAACAATGAAGCACGTACCGCTTAAGTCGATACTAGACAGGATATAGCCGGCCCCCTCGAAGATAACAAAGCCCCCTGGCCTCTTACATTCGCTTGTCGTTCGACGTTATTAACGGGCGAAAGATTGAATATCGGAGCCGGCAGGTAGACACGGTACGCATGGATATTGCGTCCAACACGGCGGAGACACGCGAGTCTTTTAAGAAAATCACGGTGCGACGGGTGGATAGCCGTGGTGAAATATCGGGTTAGCTTTATGCTTGCTGGGATCAGTATATTGTAGGGTAAAGTAGCCGAATATGACGACCTCTCCTAACATGAGAACCCAGCTTAACTCCGCCACAGAGCTGTTGAATGTCATAGCGATGCTATTTCTTTACTAACTAACCGTGCGTTAGTTGTTTTGTCTGCACAGTGACATTGTAATCGATTGAGGGTTTTGAGCAAAAGCACATAATTCTGAAATACGTTGCAGAAAGTTTTTGAAGTGGTTCGATTAAATTACAAATACCTCTGAAGTGGTGAGTGTATAATGATTTTCACAAACACTGTTGTATAGTGCTTGCAATGGAGTTTAAGGCTTACTAGTTGTATATCATTAAATGATGAAGACTTAAGTTCGAAGCTGTTTAGTAGTTATCATGTTATTGTTTCCAAATATGAGACCCGTGATAGTTCTACTGATGAGAGTGAAGAAGAAATTGTTGTGAATGATGGAAGTGATTAAGAAAGGAAATTATTATACAGAATGCTTGTTTTGCACAGGTCTTTATTCTTCAGATGTGCTAGATGAACAATGGGTACGTATAAATTGTTATGATGGGCGTGGTAGGCCCATGAAGACTTCGGTGCTGGGCCCACGAAGACTGCGGTAGTGAAGAAATAGATTTCGCATGCCGACTTTATAAAAAAAGAAAGAAAAAATAAGTATCAGGAAAAACAAACTGGGTCTCATATTAGGAACCCATTTTTTTTATCTGCGCATTTGAATGACTTTCGTTTTTATTTTATTATGAAGAACCCGAATTTTTGTTATAGTGCTTTCGAGCAGGTTGCTAAAGAATATATATTCAATTTTTAAAACGTGTATCGAATTTTAATAAAAGTGTTCTCAGCCAGGAGTTATGATGTTTTTAAGAAATGGGTCTCATATTCGGCTACTATACCCTATTCAGGTTCATAATCAAGTTCCATGTTTATATTCTAAAATGAATTCAAAGGATGTGTAAAGTATTGTTGAGAAGGATCTAAGCCATTAAACGGGTTATTGTAGGATCGTTGCCACTCCAATGATGCACGACAATATTGCAGCATCATTCCTGCAATATTGCAATGCAACATGCAACAACGCAATATTGCAGCAACGTTCCAGCATTACTGCTGCAACGAAGTGTGCTACATGGGCGATGACCTTGCAAACGAATACAGTAAGTCCCATTCAGAACATTACAGCATGAACGTCCAAAAATTCTGTCGAATACGTCAGCGAGTTCGTCACTTGTCTGCCAGAGACTAAAGGGTGGCGACGATCCACTTCGCCTCTCGCTGCTTCTCCATCCCCGTGTCTCTGCAAGGCACAATGTAGCATTCGGCTACATTTGTAAGTGCAGCCAGGCTGTCCACGGATAATCACGATCTTCGGCCGAAGAGTAACGAGCCGAGAGTGAAGGGGAGCGTAAAAGTCCGGTGAAAAGGAACGCGGTGATACGCGAAACATGTCCCCCTAGCGGCGAGTGCAGCGCCATTCATCCTGCGACGTTTAAACCGAGGTATCATCGCCAAGGTTGCGCTCCGGTTTTCACGAAGGTGACGCGACTAGCCAGATCTCCCGTGGCCCTAATGAGGTCGGATTAATTACCGTGATGCATTATTAAATGCCGCCGGGGCGGCCTGGGCGGAACGGTACACCGGCGACCAGTATAATAACGGACAATTAAGAGCAAAAGTAAGAGGGCGTTGTTGTTTTCCCTAGCGACGACGCGCCTCGTCCCCTCGAGTAGAACCGAGAGAGAGAGAGAGAGAGAGAGAGAGAGAGAGAGAGAGAGAGAGAGAGAGAGAGAGAGAGAGAGAGAGAATGAATCGGATGGCTCGCGATCCCGAATTATGATAACTGTAACGACGATCGTCCTGGCGAATCGTATCTGGCCAACTAATCGCGTCGCCAAGGCCACAAAGTATAAACGTGCTTAATTAGCAGGCCAGTTATCGGGTCGAACGCGAGCACCTAACGTCAAACTGATAACGAGCTACCAAGAGGGTGAGTAGGGAGGGGTGCCGGTAAGCCATTTAAATTGACTTGCATAACCGCGGTTGCCAGAGAAAGAGAAACGAAGGGGAAGACAGGGGGGAGCGAGAGAGAGGGAGGCTGGCTGTCTCCGGCCCGTGGTCCTGGTGGAAAGCCAGTAAAAACACGCATCTATTTCCATATAACAAGTTTATATATTACCCCGTCACCGGCAGCACGTAGTTACATTTGAATACGATGTCCTAAAGCCGAGAGCAAGCGGCGGCGGCTGGTGCAGCGCAGCCAGCCAGGGGTACACGTAGGTACACATCGGTACCGCGGAGTAGGTCCGTGTGCGACGCGGGGACGAGCGCACCACGGGTCCGCGCGTCGATTGCACTCCACGAATTGCAAAATGCAACTTGGCACAGAGCAAACGCTTAACTTTGGGTAATTAGCGACAGGACGTTAAAGTATTTCGCCGCGCCAAACTGCCAATTACCACTGGGCCCACCTTCCCTTTACGATCGTCACACCCCGGGACGGTTTAAATTTCTTCGGACGGGCCGGGATTTACGACGCTTTTACTGCCCTAATGAATCTCGAGACGCTTTGAAACGTTGATCTTTCCTGCGTCGTTTTTTCGCCACTCTTCCCCGCTTTCTTCCCTGCGGAACGTTGCGAAGTCTATTATCCGAGGACACGGAAGTTCGTCTCGGGATTAAATTAAGTTGTACCGAGCGGGGGGACGGTAAATTTGCTCGCTATCGGTGTCTATCGTATACTTTTACTATGTGGAAACGTGCCTCATGTGGAGGATGTATGCTTTTGTGGAGGGTATCATACGGTTGAGGAAGATTTTTTATGACGTTTGATGCGAAAAAGTCAGATTTTTGGTCGCGCCATATAGGTAATAGGCTTCTTGAAAATTATGTGATCCTTTCAGTGTCAAAAAGGATGTACATAATCAAGTCAATTTTGCTGCAAGCCGACAGCTTGGATTTTAAAAAATTAAATAGGGTTTTTCCTTTTCCCTTTACCTTTCCCTCTCCATTTTCCATTTCCATTTTCCCTTTCCATTTTCCCTTTCCATTTCCATTTTCCCTTTCCATTTTCCCTTTCCATTTTCCCTTTCCATTTTCCCTTTCCATTTTCCCTTTCCATTTTCCATTTTCCCTTTCCATTTTCCCTTTCCATTTTCCCTTTCCATTTTCCCTTTCCATTTTCCCTTTCCATTTTCCCCTAACGAGTGCATTAATAAAAGCTAAACACACGTTTTAGAATATATTATAATCTATTCCCGCAAAAAGTTCATAAAAGTCACCCATTTTTCGAGCGTTTCAACCGGAGGGTGCCTTTTTAAATGATTGCATTACACTCCGTCACAAACCAGTCGAAATAAATGTCAAGTATAGTCCAGCGACTACACATTTTCAAATTCATCTCTCCTAATTCAAACAAGTTCCCCTCATATTTTCTACAAAATTTCAACCTGACGAAACACAAGCAAACAAATTACCGAAATACGTAAATACCATTGTCCCGCTCTCTCACACCCCGCCTCGTTCCAGGAATGACACTTTCAGGAAGTTGCAGAAGACATTCTTGATACATTTTCCACGAGCCACCGGCAGGATGCGTAGAATAAAAATATTGTCACCTGGTTGCTTGGAAAAGGTGCGCATACCTGTCTGGAACAAGTTCCTGGTTATCGTAGGCATGCATAAATGTTTATAAATAGTGTGCCCGCGGAAATAAGATCTATTAGAAAGGCTCAAAGCGTGATCACCATTCTGCCCTGCGTATCGATATCGTTACGCATTACGAGATTAACGTTTTAATTATGCTAAACGCCGGATGATCGCCTGCTACTCGAACCTGAACGACGTGTATTGAGGTGGCGACTGGCAGAACCACGTCATCCAATAAAGTCTGGCATGTCGGCCGATCATCTTATACTCCGCCGCCTCTTAAAACGTTCGGCACTCTTTTCTCTCCTCTCGCTGCGCCCCTTCGCGCCGTATACGTGCGGTCATCGCT
Source organism: Andrena haemorrhoa (assembly GCA_910592295.1). Taxonomy (NCBI): domain Eukaryota; kingdom Metazoa; phylum Arthropoda; class Insecta; order Hymenoptera; family Andrenidae; genus Andrena; species Andrena haemorrhoa. Next base: position 3,296,170 of record OU342946.1, read on the forward strand.
TTAAATTATCGCAATTCCCATTCCATTCATGAAATTAAGGCTGCTACAGGCCTACGAGGTGTCGCGAAGGTGTGCCGGGCAGTGTGAAGTCGTCGATAAAGTACGCCTCATGGAAGATAAGGGTGCGATTCAAGGCGGGAGACACGATTATCGAACTTTTCTTCAAGCTGCGCGAAGAAGACGCGTCTTTAAAATTTAAATAACGAGCTGAATATTGCTGTGCTAGCGCTGGTATGATTTCTCCACTGGTTTGTGGAACACTTGATGATGGCAAAGTTCAGTCGTAGGGTGATCAACTACTTTTAAGTAATGTGGGTTTCCTTTCACATTTTTGAATTTTACAGTCTCTTATGCAACACAAATTTACCAACGTTCGACTTTTCCGTTACTACTGATTGCTATTAAAGAACAATAAAAATACAATTAGCTGTTTCAGTACTGTGAATAATTCGCCAGCTTCTGCGTATCATGAGAAAACAAAGGATTATAATTAGCATCGCGGACGTTCCGCCCTACCATTTCATCTCTATTTTTGTACAAAACGTCCTACGTGCTGTTCTTTCATTTTCATGCAGCTTAAGTATCTTCGTGTTAACAGGTTTCTCGCTTATTCAAATAATCCTATAATTACGCATGAATCTCTTCCGTTCTCGAAACGTAATCTCCATCACAGTCGGAATAAGATTCCATCACAAAGGAGGGCATTTCCCTTCCTCAGGTGGATGCTTGCACTTTCGCAAACAAACAATATCAAGAAACTTGGACATTGCTAAATCTCTCAATTAGCAAATTATTACCCAAACACGGTAAACAACAAATTTTTCAGAAGTCAATTCCACCCCCCCCCCCCCCAGATTGAATAGAGGCCGCAAAAAAGATGTGCATAATACACATCTATGCATCTTCCACGCACCCCCAAAGTTTCATAAATTTCTGAACTTTCAGCTTAGGGATTAGGGTGGAACGAAATATAGGAGCAAAGTATTGCAATAGTATTCAAAACTTGCCCTTTATAAAGTTATTTAACCTGCGAAAGTTTGATCTTGATAAACAAATTTTTTGAGGTGCCGCAAGCCACTCAAAAATCCATATTTACTAATTGTGTGACTTTTGAATGGCTTGCGGCCCCTCAAAAAATTTGTCGATCAAGATCAAACTTTCTCAGCTTAAATAACATCATAAAAGGCAACTTTTGCCCACTATTAGAAGTCACGAATAATAAAAAAATATTTTGCCCCCATATTTCATTCCACCCTATTGGGGATCATCCCTTGCAAGCCATCGGTATCCAAAAACCAAAGCAATCGGAGTCGAGCGCCCAAAAAGTAACACCCTCTCCTTGTTGGTTAAATTGCGAGGGTTTCACCACATCGTAACGCCGTCGGACTGACACGCGGCGATATCGTTCGCAGTATCGCGAGTCAGGAACAGAGGGGTTGGCGGCGCAGGCAGCCGGACTCGCCCAATTATACCGGCGCAACGTGAATGCAGCCGTCGTTCGTTGCAGGCGGTCCTCGCGGAGATGCGCGCGAATTAATTATTATCGGAAGGCCCGAATAGCCGCCTTATCGGCGGCGGGAAAATTATCGCGGGCTTGATTAAATACCTGTGTAACAAATATGCACGGGGGTAACGAAAAGCGGCGCGGGTCCGGGGGATTCACCAGGCCGCTGGCTGCACAACACCGTCCCGTGACAACGAGGGCGAGAAGAGGGAGGGATGGTTGGAGGAGGTGTGTGCGGTGGCCGTACGAGGGTCACTGGTTGTTATTAGCGTTAAAACAAACGGCCGCAACGTAATTATCGGCCCCGTGCCGCAGCAAGGTAACAAACGATGCCGCACGATAGCGTAAATATTCCCCCGAAACGAAAAAGCGGAACAAAGAGGGCGAACGGGTGATCCGGCGTGTGCATGACAGAGACTGAAGGTGGAGCCACGGGGGGAGCAGAAAGTGCGGGAGGGCGCAGGATAATCGGAAAATAGATGAAGAAAGAACAAAGGGGAGGGTTGCTTTTGTCGACGGGGCCCTGGACATTGCCACAATGGCCGGGAGCAGCGTTATAGGGAAGTTAGCGGCGCCACCGTGAACAAAGAGTGTTTGTTCGGCTGGTATGCGTTGTTCGCCCGAACATTTAACCCCGTAATCGAGACATCGCGATGTTTTGACAGAGAAATACGCGGGGCTAATAGAATTTTCAAAGCCGAACGTGCGCCGCGCGCTCCCAGCCGCCCCAATGATTCCTGGCTAATGTATCGCCGCGAGTGTAGCGTGACTAGGGTGCGCGCGTGATTTAATGATTATTGTTCCTGTTGCGGCACGCTGCTTGCTGCAAAAAGGAATAATTTCTGAGTTTTACATTGACTTTTTATGTCACGCGACGAGCTCTGGCTGAAGCACAAGTGGTAATTGTGATAACCTGCGAGGGTTTTTGGTTGTGGAAATATCGGCAGGATCCTTTCAGCTGTGTTAACTTTTAGAGGGCCCGGCTGGCCACTATAGTGGCCACTTAAAAATTTGAATACTTTGCCGACCATTTTGGTGGTATATATGCATAAATTTTAAGTAAATAGAATTTACAATTTCAATGAAAAAATACCGGCCCTCTAAAGGTTAATATTTTGGGAGGGAATTGTTTTATTCGAATTTCGAACCTTTCGAAATTAGGTACACCACTTGAAAAATCTTAGGGCAGTTGAAGGGGGAAACCCGGGAATGTCCATTTTGAGTTATTTTATGATTTATAGCATATTTTGTTGGTGGCAACTGGGACTACAGAACCGTCGAATCACGAAGGGTTGTAAAGTTTAAATACCCCCGTAAGATAACGTTAAAGATTTGCCTAAGCATAAGGTACTGTCGTCAAGGTAAAACAAGAAATTCTTTAAGAAGGAAATTATACAAGAAAATTAAACTCATAGAACCTGGTTCCTTTACTGTTGGACTAAAGTATTAAAACTTAATTTTCTCGATTGCGCTGTTTTGTGACATTCCCTGTTTTCCCTTTACCCTTCAGTTGTTATATTTCCCCCAGCTCTGGAAAGTAAAGAATTCCTCATTTGATACTTTTTATGACAAAGAAATTAGAAAATGCCATTTAAATTTTCATTACAGGCTCAGATAAAAAAAGTTGAAAAAGCGACCTTCACTATTTTCTTCGCTATTCCTCCCAACTGAAATTTTCTTCAAACCCGCGAAACACGTCACCTAATAAACTAATCCTTCTAGCTTCTAAAAAAACCCAAGTCGTTTGGACCAATTTTAAAAAAGTTATCATGTTTTAAATGGTGTCTCAATACTTTTGTCAGGCACTGTATATCCGAAACACGAGATGCATTCGTAGAGCACTTAAAAGGAATGCAGAAGAAAAGCATTAACAGCAGCAATTACAAAGCTTCCTTACAGAACCGTTTTTAATAAATCATACATCGTACATTAGAATGGTGATGAATTTGCACAAGCCGCGGTGCGATTTACGATAAGAAACTCAGGAATGCGATAAGCCCATAATTCAAGTCGGTAATTGCACGCGCACGTATCCGCTTCACATCAAAACGCGTCGCTATAATTGCGAGGCGTAAAAAAGAATGAAGTGCCTATCTCGGTTCCACCCGATAACCGCGGTGCGCCGCGAAGAACAAGAAACTTGGCCGATGGCTTTATTAGGAGAATTATATCGGCACATTCCCCCATTTTATTCACGGCGAGCACTAAACCTGCGCGAAGGTTACGCTTTCAAAATCACAGCCGCAAATTCCGCATTCCCCGGCAAAAATTCGCACGCGCGCGCCAGCGAGTTCGTTAGAGGCCACAGGAACGCCGCCTCAAGACACCGCCGATTCTCATTTGAGCAACGTTGCCAGCGCAGACCTGATAAACGGTGTGCTTTTTAGGAAGCGCACTGGCCAGTCGGGGCTATAAATAAGTAGCTCGTTACACGCCGCGATTATGGTCGTCCATTTCTATGACAGAGCCGGTCCCTGAATCTCGAAGTTCATCAGACGGTGATTGGTGAAAGTGGAAGCGATTCAGTCACCAAGCAGAGGCGCACGACCAGGGTCCGGCGCGGCTCGTTAGGGGACGAGCCGCGTTAAATCACCGCAACGAATCTGTCTCTTTATACCAATCGCGTATTTATTCGACGTCAGACCGTTCGACGTGGCATCCTTCTTCTATCAATCGCGATCCACGCTCGGCGAACTAAATTCGTCGCGATGCGCGCCGTCGGCCCTAATGAATCCGTTCGCGACCAACCTCCCCCCGGTTTCAGGTAATGAATTATGCCGGCCGACGGTGCCTGGGGCCGTGACGAATATCGCCGGCGATCGATCCAAGGCCCGATCAGGGAAAGGAGGGTCCCGCGTAGCCGCCGCTGGTAGCCACGTTCCGCGGTAACGAGGATTTCTCGAATTATCTTCGGGCGTCGTTATGAGCCGGGGAGAATTTATCGAAGAATTAACGATGGGTGGACACTGTGCCGCGGCGCGCCATGCGAGCATTCCTCAACGTATTAGGCTTAGGTAATCACGGGCTCACGTGGCCAGACAACGACAGACGGCTTGCTGGAGAGGAGAAGAGATAGAGATGAGGGTACGAGAGGAGCAAAAAAGGGCGACTCTAACTCTGTGCGATCAGCGCTGTGGGAGTAGGTAGATGCATCCTCCTGTTCCAAGTAAGAGTCGATAGATCGGACCTGCTTCCACCTTGCCTCTTCAGGTTCCTCTTCCTCTTCACTGCCTTCGTCCTCTTCCCTTTCGGTTTAACAATCCTTTCCTCCTCTACCGTTCCGGTTGCACCGCGGATTGCAGCCACGTTTGGCAGTGGAATCTTCAAATGAATGGCGTAACGCGAAGGGTATCTACCATGAAGACGCTACGCGGAAACGCTGCTTGGCTTCGACGATCTTCAGCGGAGGAACTGTTGGAGGGACTGTCTGCTGCGGACGTTGCCGGGGCGAGGTCTAGCTTGCAATGTGTAACGAATGATATGGAGATTCCATTAGTGAAGTATGAGGCAAGATTTTTATTGTTATTGATGGCACTGAGGAATTATGCTCTGTAAGTTTCTGTTGGTAGTGTGTCGTGTGACGGGGGCAATTGGGGTGCAATTGTGGTGTGATCGTAGCGCAAGTTTAACGCTATCTTACTGGGGCATTTGAACTTTATAACACTTCGAGTTTGGATAGTTCGTCATAAAAGCTGGGGGATGAAAGGAGAGGGATGTGGAACTAAATTTTCAAATATAAAGTAAATGTCAGACCGAAGATCTATAACAGAGGTAACTATAGAAAATTAAGTAAAAAGGAAAGGTATTTCAATCTAGTGCTTCCAAGAAGCTGAAATAGGGTAAGTCCGGGAGAGTCCGGCCAGTGTCGATATTTTAAGACTGACGCAATATAGGACGCTGTGTGTCATTGACACAAAAGAAATGAATGCGCTCGTTGTTGATCATGCATTGACCATTGTCACAAATCCATATTTAAATTGTAGGAAACACTTATGACTTTATGCAAGTCTGAAAGTTTTTAGATCAAGTTACAGTGCTGGTGATATTTGAAAGACAGGTAAGTTTATTTACACTATTCCGATATTGGAGGATATAATATGCATAAAACTACAGTGGCACCCCAACAATACGTGTGTATTCGTTTTTAATTTATATTGACCAGGTGGTCGATCACTCCCCTGATTATGGGATAGTCCGACCACGTGTGTTTTTCTTACTGTAAACCCATCTTCAGATTCAGGGAGCGAAAATTCCATTCTACAAGATAGTGATATGTCGTTAAAAGACTGGGACGAAAACGAATGCGTGGGATCCGGAGAAAAGTATTTCGAAATCTCGAAAAGCGACGATTGGATTAAATGTGTGTACTGAAGCCGTTGGTTTCATGATACTAGATGCTCCAAGTACAAGAATATTTGCGATTTACATGGAAAACTGAAGAAGAAATAACATGTCAATTAACTTCTTCGTGTATTATAGTTTTTGTAAGCTACACTTTTTGTTATTTTTCAAGGACGGTCTAACCCAGTTCATGCGGGTGAGACCGACCAGTTGCAGTGCCAATGTTTTTAGTTGAAAATGAAAATGAATATTTAAAATTATCGCACACTATAATTTATACACACCCTAAATTGCTTGGGCTTTGCTTTAATGTGCATAAAACGACAAAATTGTGAAAAACAACGATACTACAATTTCTTTTGCAAAAAGTGGTCGAACTCTCCCGAACTTACAATACTAGGGTCGGAATGATACAATCACTTCCCTGGCTACACTCCGCCGTTTTTTACGCTGCAAAGGATTCACGCACATATGTATGGAGCCTGCAGAGATCGAGATAAACAATAGGGTAAAGTGGGCGGAAATGACGATGCTTCTGACAGCGAGCTTGCGAAATCTGTAGCTGAACTAGTATCGATATAATAACGTGTGGCAGAAGTGCGACCCTCGAGATCATTGTTCTAATCATTCTCCAGCTGGGGAACTGCATCGAGGTCGAGATTCAATCACAAAGCGGTCCAATTATAAAGTGCTCCACACTGGGACAATCTCCGTTTTGACAATGTCTCGCGGAACACGGACAATGACGCATCGTACGGTTTCCAGCAGAGTGATCTGAAGTGTCAGACAGCCAGAGTGCACAATGGCGGAGTATCCATTGAACGGCGGCAAGGCTGGCCACTTGATTCTCGATATTTCTTCAAACTGATTCGTCAACTCCTCGTACGATTTCCCGAGAAGGTAATAGTTTGCATAAACTTAGAATTTCGATTTATGGAACTTCTATACTTCTTCGCGGACTGTTTTCAATGCACTTAGCCGGTAAATAATGGGGGATGATTCTTTAGAAACGATTGAATTTGGAAATGAGAGTAGAAGTTTTAGTCTTCGATTACTATGTGTTGCATGGAAATTAATATTAATGCACAAATTCAAAGACACCTGGATTTTTAAATGATAAAGGGAAATAGGGTGAAAACAAGGTCAAATATCCCAGTACTTAGTAAACTAGTTATATGTTTATGTTGCCCTCCTTTTTTAATATCAAAATATAAAAAGATAATGGAAATTTTGTTAGATACTTATTAACGAGATTATACTATATTTTATGTGCAGCCCAAAACAATCTCCCTTCACTGAATGTGACCCAGGCAAACCAAAAGGTTCGGCACCCACGACGCAGACCAACATCCTCCCAACCGCATAATGAAACATTTCCATTTCTGTCAGCTAATCCTTACCAAGTACCCACCGTACTGCCATACATCTTCTTCTAACTATCGCCCTATTTCCCCAGGAACCTGAATTTCGCTTAATCGATACCACGAGTAATTAATCACGACCGATAACCTCCGCAGGCACACGACCCTCCTCCTGGAAGAAAGCTCCGGCAAAAAGGACGTCCCCCAGACGTCCTCCCTTCCACCCAGTCGGGCTGCGAAATCTCACTTTCGCGGTGCGACCGAAACTGCCGACGTCAAATTAGTTACGTAACGGGGACGTAAAAGAAGCGAGTGATTTACGCATCCGCCGCAATAGCAGCACGGGTACGTCCAACCGCACGTTTTCTGATCTCCCCTCCGCCGCCGCTGGCCCCCTCCGGCCAGACTGTTTCTCCTGTTGTTCCCTGTTGCGTTCCATCTCACCGTCACTCCCACTCCGCCGCACTTCCTCTTCTTCTGGCCGGTTTCTCGCGGTTACGGCCTTGCAATGCTGCAGAAAGGTCCGCACCACCGAGGGCCCCCTCCCTCGTGCCGCCACCCACCCCCACCGCCCCTCGGCCGTGCCGCTTGCACCGTTGCAGCTGCAACAGCGGTGGCGGCAGTGCGCGCACCATCGCGAGACCAGCAGCGAGAGGCAGTTGCAGCGAGCAGCGCTGGTTCACCTCGTAGTACGAGGACGAGACATTGACCTACCACGCTCGACCTTGCCAGTTCGTTACTCTTCCCCGTTTCTCTTATGCATTATACACGGCTATCCGACTACGTCCGTGCCATCCTTCCCTGTCCTCTCCAACCGTTCTTCCTTCTTCCCGCTCGGCCGCTCTTTCTATTACTGCCTCCTGGTTCCCCACTCTATTTCTATCATAACCGGTCGCTGGTCCCCGTAGTCCCTCTTTCCTCCTTCCTCCTCGCCACTATCTCGATCTAACTTTCTTTTTATATACATGTATACATAGATATATGTATATATATATATATATATATATATATATATGGAGGTACACCTTCCTCCATCCGTCTCTTTCCCCTTTCTTGCTACGGTTGATCCGTTCGGCATGGAAGAAAAGCCCGCGCAAGCTGCTTCGTCATCCTACACTCTCATTTATCGTACTCGCGTTTCCTCAGCCTCAGCCTCAGCTCCTCGCCCCGGAGGCAGTGGGTAGCGATCGGGGGAATGAATATGGGTGTACCCGGTGACGATGGTGGTCGTGCATCGATGGCCGAACCGAAGGGAATGCCCTTAGCGGCCCGGATCACAATTAATTAACAACAATGTACGCCGCTGCGACGCGGTAGCGGCAACAATCGCGTGCCGCACCGCAGTCCGCGATAATATTGTCGGCTGGCAACATCAAGCTTCATTAACGCGGCGGCTCCGGCCGCGGCCTCCGGGACTATAAATTTCACAAATTGCCCTAATTGAGCGTTAAACCGATCCCAGACAGCGGAAATCGTTTTCTTGCGCACGCTGCCGCGGCGACTGATCGGGCGAACCTCGGCGGTATCTTATTATTGCCGCGACTCTCCTCTCCTTTGACCGATTAAACGAACCAACACATCGCCGCGGTTAATTGGTTACGTGCGCTGGGAGTAGACGGGGTCGTTACATCCGCGATCGCTTTGTCGCGGGCAGAGGCTTAAATCGTTACGTGACTTCGACGAATCCGGGACCGTGCTAGATTGCGAGAGACTGATCGCCCCCCGGGCATTGTGCTTCTTCTCGATTTTAGATTGCTGCCGAGTAGGGGAGTGCTTTATTTCGCGCGAGCGAACTGTTAATCCGGGGTTATTTCATTTATATACTGGTTATACCAGTTCGTTCGCCGACTTCATCAATTCACGCGTGTTGCACGCACAGGCTTAAGCGCAAGCTCGCTTCGTTCCTGCGATTGTGCGCGTCGCCGGCGTGTATTTAAACTGTTCTACTTTCACTTGCACGCCGGGTGTCTGAAAGGTATAAGCACGAACTCTACGCGCTGCTGGAAATTAGCAAACGAGATTCGTGGATGGGGAAATAATTCGGAGTTAAATTTACTTGGGATTCAATTCTGTGGAATATTCGAAACGAAGCTTAGGTTTTATTAATTGGGCAATGCTTCAACTTTTTTTTAAGGGCTGCGCCACTTTGGACGCATGAAAATCGTAGGTTTATTTAGCAAGTTTTTATCTTCAATCTAGGGGTTCTACATAAATACAGAATACTTACCGATTTTTTAAATTTTAATTGGAGAAAATAGGTGTTGAAAAGAGGTGGAAATCGTAACTTTTTATTCAAACACGCGCCAGGTTGGGAACTCAATTTTTTTTAATATTATAAGGGGGTTCACTAGTTTTAGGCTTAAACTTGAAAAAACCATTTGATTTTTCGATTTTACTCCATTGCACGCCGCAAACACCTATCATCTAAAGAGACTTCCCTTCCGTCCTCTATAAAAACAACAAAATTTGTTTTTCTGACAATCTAAAAACGTGAAATTATAGTGCAAATATAGATGAATAAAATGCAAACAGTTTCGTCGAGATATCTTGCAGAGTTATTTAGAAAAAAATTCCTAAATATTCTATCATTTTTAGGCGTCAAACCCGCAAATACCCCTTAAGGGAGGCTTGCACCTTGCTGGCCCGAAAAATAAGTAATTCTATGTGAATATTTTACACAAAAACAGTTCAACAAATTAATTTGAGGTTCGGAAGGCTGTTTTATTGTATCTTGAACTATTGTTCTGAATTTTTGTTACCGTGAAAAACACCAGGAACATCCGATTATTTTTCAACGCTCTCTCTGTACCTCCCATGTTTTTTATTCACTGACACACAACAATTCAGAACACCAGTTCGAAACACAATAAAACAACCTACCAAACCTCAAATTAATATATCAAACCGTTTTTGTAAAAAAAATTCATAAACCTATTTGTCGGCCGAACAAGGCGCAATCCTCCCAGGAAACATGCTAAAAATGCTAATGACCTCTCAATAGCTTAAAACCATAATAGAAGTCCCAATATTATTACGAATTCCTGGCGCTACCCACAATTCCGCAAAAAAGTCGAGAAACACCGCAACTGGCGATTGAAACTGCGGACCAACGGCAGCATATCTTGCTCGTCCACCTCGACCTGCGCGTCAGCGGCGACGGCCGAAGATAATCGAGACGAATGTTTCGTTTAGAAGCGAGCCGATCGAATTCCTCGCGACAGATAAACGAAGGGCACCGGATCGGGGGCGGGAGGAGGAGGAGGAGGAGGAGTGGCGTAGAAGATCTGTGGTGAACGATCGGAACTTTTCTTCACTCGGACTTAACGGTGACAGGTACCTAGTCCATGTCAAATTGTAAGTCGATATCCGGTCGGCTCGTTTTGTCCCCCCGCGTCCTCCACCTCACCGCTGTAGCGTCCGTTGCCGCGATATCTGTTTGACGGAGGATGGATGTTGAGGCGGTTGGTTCGCTCTGACCGGGTACGTTGAACCCAGCTCCCGCCGCAGCGCAACGTCGAACGCATCCTATGCTTATAAACCGTAACGACACGTGAAACTAACGGACTTCGTCTTCGTAGCCCATCTACACCCGCGGGAGCTGCACTTACGGTCCCCGACTTCCTGCCGCACCGTTCGGAATTACGTGTACACGCGCGAAATTGCGCGACGCAGCGGCGATTTCGCCCACCGAAACTCATTAACCGGCGATGGATGTCGTTATTACTTGCAGACGAAACGAACGAATCGCGAGGCACGGGCACCGTCGCGTTTCCACGGATCCACGGGGCTTCGAATTCCCGTTCGTTTGTCGGCCGACAAGTGGGGACCATTATTCGGCTGCTGTCCAGTAGGGCTGGGACTATTTGCCGAATTTTTCGGAATTCGAATATTTGGTTACTTCGGTTGCTCAATTTTTTGGCGAATATAATTCGAATATCCAAGTATTCGAATACTATTGGAATATTTTAGTATTCGAATATCTAAGTATTCGAATACTTTTGGAATATCTAAGTATTCGAATACTATTGGAATATTTAAATATTCGAATACTATTCGAATACTATTAAATATTCGAATACTATTAAATATTCGAATACTATTAAATATTCGAATACTATTAAATATTCGAATACTATTAAATATTCGAATACTATTAAATATTCGAATACTATTAAATATTCGAATACTATTAAATATTCGAATACTATTCGAATACTATTAAATATTCGAATATATAAGTATTTTAACCCAGACCTAACCCAGACCTAACCATGGGGATTACCCGTATAAATATTTAAATAAATAAATAAATAAATTAAGTATTTTAAGAATATTTAAGTATTATATTTAATAGTATTCGAATATTAAATTATTCGATTAGTCCCATCTCTACTGTCCAGCAGAAGGTGGAGTGCTTTAGGGGTACTAGTAGATACTTAGGAAAATTATAAAATCCAGCTTCACGAAATATGCCGAATTAATTTTTTCGGTAGTGCGAATGGTCAATATTTATTTTTCTCGAGTCTTATATTTTAGGACAGTACAAATGGTCACGTATCATGTGAAAGAGGTAATCGGCTTTAACCGCATTGGATAGCTTATAGTTTCCAGTCACAAAATGTGTTGAATAATTAGCTGTTAATTAATGAGCGCTCTAGGGCCAGAGTGACGTATGTACATCGACACATTCTGGCTTTAAAGCATCAGTTGACGCTCGGACGATCGCTAATTTTAATTAAAACTTTCCAACGAGAGCGTAAATCTGTGTAGCTATCGCCAGTCTTAAGCGACTGTAACTGAACGGAGGAGAGATTTATAATCGGTTTTGAAACGGGCAATTGTTCAGCCGAGAAGCTCGTAAAACCTCTGATCATTTCGATCCGAAACGAACGCCTGATACCTCCACCCTAAATCCAGATAAAAATCTAGAATTTCTAAAAATCAATACCCCCGGCGATGGCATAGGCGGCCCGGGGAAATAAATGTTTGTTTTTTAAAAGGAACGGGAAATGAAATATCGCAAAAATTCATTTATATAAGTAAAACGTTTTTCAGTGTCGACAGGCAGTTTCCGCGAAATGAAAATTTGACAGATCAGTACTAACAAGTAAATACGCGTTTCAGAGTGGACACTTTGACCAATTACGATACAGTCGGCTGCTTCCGCGCTGCACGGAGTATCTTCCTATTTCGGTGTTCTCGCTGCACAACAGGTTCAAAGAATTTTTCAACCACAGTATTTGCAATTCGAATTTCAATTTAAAATCGAAACCCCGCGCAACCAGTTCCGATCAATCCATCTGCGTAGTACGCTCTTGCATCATATCAGCGACTATGGCAATTCTTTTTCTAGTCAGTGGCTAATGTTGAAGTGGAATTTATTCCTGAATTATTCTGCCCTCTTTGCCTAGCTTATTATCTAGATTCATTAGATGAAATAATGGTTCATTGAAGTTCATTTGTACATTTTTTTATTATTCATTTTATGTACCTCTATTCATGTATTTAGTGTTACGCATTCTCGTCCTATATACATATTACAGTACAGAATAAAGAGGAATATCAGTTGGTTAATTGATCGCCCCATTAGATTACATGGATGGGGCAAATTACGTGCGTTATACGTGTTATGTAGGTGTGCCAGATTTCCGTGACGTTATTCACATGGCTGTGATACGTCAGACAAGATAGATTGATTAGGTGTTGTAAGATCTGGGTTTAGTTTGATAATTAGATTGGATTGTAAACTAATTTGGCAGTGTAATTGTGTAATTGTAGTGTTTATATTGAACAACTGCTGGGTTCTTTCATTATTTCATGACAATCGTGATTTCCAAAATCATTTTTAGGGGTAAATTAAGGGGTTATATCCATCTAGAGGACAGAAAAAAGCGTACAACTTCAGGAATATTTTGGGGGAAAAGTATAAGTGAAAATCATACACAATTTTTTTCTACTGAAAGATACATCTTTTAAGTATATTATTCTAAATTTTCATTGGATATTTTAGTAGAAAAACATTGTGTACGATTTTCACTTATACTTTTCCACCAAAAAACTCCTGAACTTGTATGCTTTTTCCGAACCTCTAGGTGGATGTAACCCCTTAAACAATTCAGTTTTATACAAATAATATTTCAAAGAGTATTGTTATTGCACGTCCACATAACAAAACAATGCGAGGGATGTAGAGAATCCTATCGTTCCTACAGTTTCGACGAGGTCTACGATTTCTAAATGGAAATCGAAGGATGTACGTGCACCGTATGTGCAGGCAAGCAGGACAAACGCGAATGCGTCACATGGGAATGTGTACGACATCCTGTGCCTTAGACTACTGTCAAACTTGTCACATGGGACTAGCAACGGGACCTGCTGCAGGATCAATTGAACGAACGACCGAAGCTAAGTAATTATGTTTGGGACGCGAAGGATCCCTTGATTCGGAACACCACCCCCGCAAGCAGCACTGAAATCGAATTCCCCTTATAGCAATTTCGTGTTTCAAAGTAAGGTACACAAGGGATACCACAGAAATACACAACTGGGAAACACACTACTGCACTTAAAATTAATAAACCCACATTCTCTTTCCGTTGTTATTTTATTCCACTCATTCTGTAAATCTTTCAGTCTTATAACACTCAAAGAATTGGACTTACAATTAAAAACCCTCCTATACAGAAACATATTTTTGATTAAATGATTCAAATGATTAAACTAACAATTCACGTAACAAATGTTTCAACAACAATGCGTAACAAAAGTGGTAATAAATTTTTTAAAGGTAGGTTTTCCTATACGTGACTGTGTGCAACGTCAATAATTTCAAAGTCGATTTTCTCGAAAATAAAGCGCAATATCAAAAAATTGTATTCCTTTTTGTCGACTCAGTTATTTGTTATACGTCGAAAAGAATCAGTAACTTTTTTTTATATCGCGCTTCATTTCCGAGAAAATCGACATTGTGTCCAGTCGCGTAAACGAAAACCTACCTTTGGACAGAAAATTTGTAAATACAGCTACGCTCCTGGTAGCTGACCTCGTCGTACGTGACAAAAAGGCCTGTCTATACCACCCACAACGAAGCAGCGTACAGAGCGGGGAGGAAGGTGTATGGTACATTGATCATTCGCCGGCCACGTTTCCCAGACAGGATAAGTATCGAACGGTGGATAGCGCAGCGAGGAAGCGATCGCCTACAGATCGCAGCTACATCCGAAGACCGAGCAGACGTACAACCAAGGATCAGCGGGCGCTCGTTGGACCATGAGGTGCGACCAACGTTTATTGCAGGTCGGGACGAAACGTAGAAACGGACCACAGGGAGGATATTACTGGCTTCGTCTTCTCACCAGCCGAGGGAGCACGAAGAAGATAGATCAACCAAGGAATAATAGTGTCCGCTCACGGATTTCCAACAATCTAATGGAATGCATTCCACACGCGGCGGGGTCCGCGCTGCGCCACTAGATTCCGAGATTAAGTAGCCAGGATTCAGACTTAATCACCTAACCCAGTCCTCCCCTTCGAGAGAGCCGAGCGTTATGAACAAGTGGCTCCACCATCTTCTTCGTGCCCGAGCTCGGTTCGGAGCGACTCTCCTGGCTGCTGTGTAGTATTCCTCAGGATTGCTTTCAACCCGAGACTGTATCAGAAGTGCGTCCAGGTTTAGAATCCCGATTCTATATTCCTTCGTGGATTAAAATTGGTTATCGAGTTACGCCAGGTGGTGAAATGCTTGAGAAACTCATGTAGATGTAAGGGAATTCTACAACGTTTCTGTGAATGAAACCGAGTACCAAGTTACTGTACAGTCGTAACTGCTACTATTAGGTTTCGGTTACGTATGTCAGAATTTGAGTATGCCAGTTAAGTCACCAGATCAGCTCCGGATTTATATTAATTTGATAAATTGTATGCAGAGTTGGGCATTAAGTAAGTAAAAAATTAGTTAAATAACGAATGAAATAAAAGTCACTTTAACTTTAGATTATTTTGCGCAATAAAGTTAATTTTTTTATTCGACGAATAAAGTTAACCGGGGTCAACTTTGTTCGACACATGACGAATAATTTTTTTAACTTTTATTCGTCATTTGAAAATGTATTTCAATAAAAAGTTTGCCCATCTCTGATAGGCTGAGTACATTCATTGTAGTTATGTAAGTCTGGTAAATCTAGTCACGTAGATCAGCTGAGCTTTTTCGAAATTCAACCAGCTGCAATTACTCACTAATTAAGGGGAGGTTTCGGTTAGAGTCCATACAAATAGGTGATCTTTAGGAATTAATTAAAAGAAAAGTATCACAGATAATTTAGTGGGACTTTTTGCATTGTATTAAGAATGTCTGAAACTATATAAATCTATTTTTTCTGTAATATTAATCATTGCAAATGGCACTGGGGATTTGTTGAAGCGGAGGCATAAAAAAATAAAAAATTTCAAAAAATCCTTTTTAATAAGTACCTACCTATTTTTATCAGAATGATAGTAAAAAAAATCGATATTTAAACGGGAAACTCCCCTTAATACACTTGTTTTATCCCCAACTGTAAGTACAGTCCCTCGAATTTGCATAAACGATTTTATCGATATCCTCGAAATAGTGTTTCGCAATGTAATTTCGATTCAGATACTACGCGCGGAGGGAAAACGTGAAATTTAAGCATAATGGTGGAGGAGAATGTGTAGGCATACCGAACTTCCATATTTCTTCATCATCCCGACCTGCCGGCAGCCGATACGCATCATCGACGAAAATGATACCCGCGATCCGCGCGGACAATCATTTTCAAACGGCACGCTCGATATCATCTTCTGCGGGGCTCAAGTCACGAAGTCTCAATGTGATCCCGAACAGAAGGCAGGAAACCGATCTTTCGGACTTACCGTGCCGATTGATTCCCTCCCCGCGTCCGGGGGAAGCGATACGTTACACACCGCTTAACGAGCACGTAGACATCGCTATCTCCATGCTTTCGACGATCACCGGGCCGCAATAATTTATCAAATATAATCGATCGACCGTCGATTCCTGGACGTTACCCTGGCATTTTCGTATACGTGACTCGTTTCGCCCGTGACCCCCCTTGTCTTTCCACAGTGTACCCTCCTAATGCGCCAGCGAATAAGTGTTCCATGGTCCTACACGTAGACCCAAGGAAAGTCAGATTTTTTGTAAAAAGATATTGCATTACGCATTCACCAGTCTTATAAAATAATCGCGGAATTTGCGCAAAATTTACTGGCACCCCGAGAAGGAAGACGAAGTGCAGCATGAGGAATTCTGAGTCTTTAGAGTCTGTTTAATAGAAGTGTCTTTTGATGGAAGTAGAAAGCAAATTTTATGTGCTTTTGGGCGTAAATTGCCGCTTTTCCAAAACTTCCTTCCGAATTTTTAATTTTTAACTTTGACACATGACGAATAATCTTTCTAACTTTTATTCGTTAATCATTACTCATCAGAAATTCATGAATTAATTTTTCAATTAACTTGCAATCAAAGTGCATCTAAACAGTTCAAGCTTCCCTCAATATTATCTCAAAAAGCTACGTTAGATTCGTTATCACTACAAGCTACACTATCACATACAGTCCCGTTTATACCAATCAGGTAATTTCTCACAAAATAACAAAGAAATTCCCCGAGCGCAAATTACCAGCAGAACCACAATCACGTTAATTAGTGTTACGAAGTCACACCTTAATAGGCTCCCGCCGCGGCGGCGATTCGATTGGCATCGAAGACCTCCCGCTGAAAGTCGTAACAACTTTTTAATTATGCTTTTAACAGGCACGACACCGCTACTTTCACCGATTGGCTTCGGGAGTTGCGACAGCGGAGGGTGGCTGATTGAGAGCGCGCGGGAGCCGCCGCGAACGAAATGCTCGCGAATTTAATTCGTTTCGACGGGGACGCGACAACAGAAATTAAACGTAATATTCCAGGCAAACAATAACTACGCGGCTGGATGCATTACGACATTTTGATCTGTTCACATTGCGGTCGGAGTTAAATATTCCGCGCGCGCGCTGGTGCCCTTCTGTCGCTAATAAGCGGGGCGCGACGACAGTTCTGGGGGGCTGCTGTGCGGTCGGCACATTAACTGTGTAATTCGTCGAACGGAGTGTTCAGTGTTCGATCGTAAAAGGGAATTCGACGTGCACAACTACCCGTGAAAATGGGCGGCGCCGGCCGATGTGCATCTAGTCAGGGGCATAATAATTGCGACCCCCGGGATTGTAATATGTCACAGTAATCCTTGCCTCGCCGCACAAAAGACTCGAATAGTAAATTAATTCCATCCTGAATTCAATTAGCGCTTTCAATTATCAACCCTGATTCATGCTTTCTCCGGGTTTGTAAATTCACCGGGTAGCTTGCTAAATCCGTCTCAAGGAGTCCTCAGGAATATATTGACGACGTTAGAATGGCTTCCCCCCGAGCTTTGTCGTATTAAAAACATAATATAGTTGAGATTAATTTGAAAATTCAAGCTCGGGTTATTCGAATTGGGTTCCAGCATTTCTTGGTGCCTGTTTATGCGAGACACTTTTGTTTATCTGTTCTTTTGATGCAGCATTATTAGCTTTGGCAAGTGAATGTGGCTGAGATAGAGATGTGAGAAGTGTTTGGCTTTTATAGCCAGCAAGCGATGGAAAATCGAATCGATTCAGAGAAAAGTGAATTTGGTATTTTTTTAGATCTGATGGGGTAGGGACTCGTGTAGATCCATAAATATTAAATGAACTCAAAAATTGTATTTGTACGGATTTTAGTATTTTTTTTATTTGGTTTTGTATAGATAGAGTATATTTTATTTTGTTATATTTTTGTAATTCCATAATATTAAGGAAACTTAAATTTTTAAACAAATATTTTTTGTGAACATTCGAAAACCGTTTTTCTTTTGTCCAAAGGCGGTTTTTGTATAAACCCTAATCACGTGTACACTATTACCATAAATAAATTAATGAAAAATTTAAAGATACAAAATTAATATCTATATGTATACACACGCGATAAAGAATCTCAAAAAAATTCTTTGTATTACTTCAAAAATATCTTAATATGCAGTCAAAACGCCGGACAGTATAAGCTTATAGTTTTTGTTAAATAAATTCCCGAAGATGGCGTGGAAAAACCGGCAGTTACACTAGAATACCCCTTAAAGTAATCTTCGTCACGTTGCAATTGCATCTGCAAGTGGTGCCCTGCTCAGAAACTGCGAAAGCAGAAACAGAAACCAGAGAAAGAAATAAAGAACAGAAGTCTACCAACACAGCATGATTTTACAAAGCCAATGTAAGCCTTTCTTTCCCAATAAACAAATGACAAATATTTCCACTAAAAGTCCCACTAACCGTATCTCACAAGCACCGCGTCTCCCAGTTCCCAGGAAAACATAAATATTTTCGATAGTACGTTAACCTACTCCCTTTTGTTTGACTTGCGCCGATAAGTCGAACGAAACACCGCGCGCGAGTCGATGAAAGCAGAATATCACGGCGTCTTACATTTTTCACGAGCCATTTGCCCGCATCTTTACGATCCGCGGGATATCAGGGATTAATAATGATCTTCCTTAACAGTCAAGTATACAGCAAGTATTACCATATCGCACGCCGCTGCACAGAACGTTAAACATACAAATGGTTTTATTTCCGGTTACTACATTTCTCAGT
This sequence comes from Andrena haemorrhoa, assembly GCA_910592295.1. Lineage (NCBI taxonomy): Eukaryota > Metazoa > Arthropoda > Insecta > Hymenoptera > Andrenidae > Andrena > Andrena haemorrhoa. The sequence goes on from OU342946.1 coordinate 3,315,064, forward strand.
AACAGGTAATAAACGTTAGCCTTTATCGTCCCCGTTTTAAACACCCTGCGGCCACTCATGGCCAGAATGCAAATGGTACTTTACCTGTACCGTTCGGCCGACTATCGGTGCAACGGGCAATAAAAAATACTATCGCGGCCGGTGGATCTTAAATTCTGCTCGAAAGACCAGCACGAGCCACCGTTCGAAAAAATAATCGCATTTGTTGCGCCGAGATCGCGCGCACGTGGCCGTTCCAACGCGAACGCGTTAGACGTTAGGTGCCCATTAGTAAATGCCTTTTCACTGGCTTAGCTGTTGGAATAATGCGTTGCGAATAAACAGTAGCTCACTGAGAATTTAATCTGGCGGGAAGCCGAGTTGAGCTGATGAAAATATTTATAATGCAAAGTTAAAAAAATTCATTAATCTCCTTTCTCCTTTTTCTTTAGGGGGTGGCAGGGTTCCATCTTAATATATAAAGCAGAAAGCTTCTATATGTTTGTGTGTTTGTCTGTCGCCTAAAAACTTTCGAACGATAAATTCTAGAATCACGAAAGATCCCTCAGCTTATTATTCCTAACTAATCCAAATAAATGTGACCATTTCCACCCCCCAAAAAATATAAAATACTTTTTTATAAAATAAAATATAAAATTAAAAATATTTGTTTATAAAATAAAATAAAAAATAGAAATAAAAAATAAAAAATAAAAATAACAAATAACAAATAAAAATAACAAATATTTTTTTTATAAATTCAGAATCCAAATTTCGGGCGAAGCCGAGTAGTAAAGCTAGTTGCGAATAAAAATTACTTTCTAAATATGTGCAGATGTATATGCCTCTTTAACAGTATTTGGCGTCAAGTGCCAGGTTTGTTGGTCAAGGCTTTTCTAGCAAGACCCTGCCTTAAGTCGCGTTCCCACGTATGCAATGCACTGCACAGAATACACTTAAGACGCTTCTTCAGCAAGTGCTGCCTTCGCTAAGTGGTGTCTCTCTGAGTGTCTTCAAGTGTCTTCTCTGTTACCTCTGTGGGAATGTAGTTCAAGGTTCAGTTGTTCGGAATCGATCTGCACTTTTTCAAGGGCTATTAGGCCTGGTACAAAAAGCTTCGTGTCACAATAGCTTTGCCCTACAAGATAAATGCTGGCAATTTCTGCCTTTCCATCTCTTTTACTGTTATTTGTTGGATCTTAATCCTGGGACCTTACGGTCCACCTCCCGACGTGTTCTTTCTGCTGAGATGTGTTAGAGTAGGTGCTTACGAATAAGAGTCTCTCGTTTGCTTAGACTGATTGAGAGGCAAAGTAATTCTGGGTGGCTATGAAGCTTCTCTTTCCGGGGCTAACCTTTTTGTCATTCGACTTTCAAGGGCTAAATATTTATTTGCGTAAATATGTATTCTAAGTATCATTGCCTAATTGAAGGGTAGAAATACACTTCAGGTACTATTAAAATACAGCTGGACTTAGAGGCTGCCCTGGAATGTTTGCGTAGTACATTTATCTGCGGAAGGAAATCAATCAAACCACATGACACGTTGACGTGCATGGGTTGCTTGAGTGTCAGTTCATCGTCGATAGCGACACGTACTGATGTAGATAAATAAACACGGGATAATACAGGAGGAATCCCGTTTGAGAGATGTTAACTTTGCACTCTGACAGAACGCAAATTAGCTCCGATTTTTATGCTGGTATCCAGCGAGGATTGCTTTCCTTGACTGCAAACCTTTTAGTAGAATTGCGTCTAATGAAGAAGTACATAAAGGAGTCAACGTGAAACTTGTGATTCTTAAACATGTGTCTATCATAGTTAGCTAATCTGGTGTGTCTGAAAACTTGTGTTGAAATTCAAAATAGATATATTGGCTAACGAAAAGCCAAAGTATCTTTGGAAATTTATTAAAAATAAACTACGTAACGAACCTTTTTTAAACTTCCAGGTCTTTTTATTGGATATTCAAGTTATACGAATATCTTTTTTTAATTTATTTAGAGCAGATTTATAAGCTGTACAGGACCGGTAACTCAGGGCTGCAAAAAATTTCCGTTGACATGGTTGACAGTATCCCGATGAAACGTTTCTTCGGAAACCAAAAAACCGAAACGTTTTAGATACTATATGCGCATGGCTATGGCAGGACGGATTCGATTTTGAAAATTGGGAAAAATAACAAAATAGGAAACCTCTGAAAAAACGGTGAAATTCGGTTTTAATAAATTAACCTCCTTCGTTCAAAAAGAAATAGAAGGAAACGACCAATCAAAAAACTCGTCCTTCGTGCCATAGCCATCCGCATATAGTTCCTAAAACACTTTGGTTTGTTGATTTTAGAAGCACCGTTTCGCCAGAAAACTGTCAACCAGATTTTTTGCAGGGCAAAGTTACTGGTCCTTGTACAGCTTGTAACTAAATTTAAAAAAATATATTCTTACAACTTAAATATCCAATAAAAAGTCCTGAAAGATTAAAAAAGATTCATTACAATCTTAACAATCGTATTGTGTCGGTAATTCTTTGCAAAATAAAGATCACAAAATTCTGAGATTCGTACTGCCTTTAACTAATTTTTGGACATTTCGAGGGTTGTTAAGTTTCTACAAAACTTAGCCCAATTACAACCTTGTTGCTCTTTTCAACTACTTCATCCACTTTCTCAACTGATAAACCCCATTCAGCCATTTCTGTTACGTTACTCACAGAGCCAAGTCAGTGACAGATATAAATCACATAACGCAATAACCACCAACACAAATCAGTAATATGTTGAAGAATCTCGCGCGAGCTAGCCTTGAGGGAAACATTTACTGGAAGATGAAAATTATTCAACTACACGTGCCGCCAACATAGTTACAGAGAAATATAAGCGTGAGGCATTTCCGAGGGAATTCAAGCGCCGAACCGAGCAACGCAGTGTTAAGCAGCGATGAAAAAGGGCAGCGCCGCGCCGGTATCGAGAGACCGAAACTCGAGGGATGGTCGAAAATATTTTCCAAGCGTGCTTATCCGCACGTGCAGCGCGTTCCACTCGCGTTTTTGCACGTTCCTCCAGACACTTTGCAGCCCCGTTGCAATAGGAAAGAAGCAATGATCCAAGACTAAGGGAAACGAAAGGCTGGCCTGTGAAGAGCACGTGTCGACGCCGAGACGTGGAAGAAGAAGCATGGTAGATCAGTCACGATCGAAGGAAGAACATCGTATACCGCTCGAGGAAATAATATCGCGAGGCTAACGGCGTAAGAAAAGTTATTACGCCGCGGCGGGGGGAAAAATAAGCAAGCGGCATTAAATTTAATTTCTCGCCTCGGAGAAAATTTGTTGCGAGACGTGGTCTCGTCATCGGGCGCTTGTGTTTTACGATCTTTATGTCGTTAACTGCAACGAGTTCGGCGAATTTTTGCGCAGAGATATTGTTGCCCTATACATGCTTCTTTGTTCTCTTTTTATTGTAACCTATTCTAAGATCGTATATATAAATGATTGTGGATGAATTTTGGAGTTAATTCAATTTACTTATAATTTTATTAAGGCACAACTCCAAAATTATTATGTAGAATATTTCAGTATCGATAATGCTGTTTGCGTAGCAGAAATATTTATCAATTTTAATGGTCAAAGGATGATACCTGAAGCTTCTCAGTTTGGAAATATCTTTAATAGTCCGAGAATTAAGAAACCAAAGACTTTCGCGAAGGAAATGAATTCAGCAGTAAAATTCTTTTATTAATCCCCATACAGCACACTCCGTTGCAGGAAGGTTCCAGGAAAGTTGCAGGAAGGTTGCGGTGCAATATTGCTGGAATGTTGCAGGAATCTTCCTATGTCCACCCCTGTGGAGCATTGCGCGGCAACGCACATGGAACCTTCCTGCAACCTTCATGCAACGTTCCGGAGATTTTCCAGCAATGGTCACGCAACGTTCCAGAAATTTTCTAGCAATGGTCACGAAACGCACATGGAACCTTCCTGCAACCTTCATGCAACCGAGTGTGCTGTGTGGGAATCTGCGCCAAGCTAACTCCAAAAATTCAGCTATGATAACCTTGACCATCAATCACTATCATCTTCCCATGCGCGATATAAAAGCATCGGTATCGCGACGGTTACTGATTCAAAGCCACGGATATTCGATCGCCAAGCAATCGTGCTCCATTACAAAAATTACGCAAGGATTACTAGGCTGAAAAGTCCGAGGCAAAGTAACCAGAAAGCGAGTAACCACGGGCGAAGTGCTGCCCGATCGATAAGATTCAATAGCGCTGTGTCTAAACGGGGAACAAGATCGAGGGGCAAATCCAAAAATCTAATAGGCTCATGATACGCGAGCCGTTCGATCCACACGCCGGGAGAAGCTATTATCTGATCCAGCGGATGGTGAGCCGTGCTTATAACTTATAACTTAATCCTCTGTTACCAACGCTAAATAGTAAACCGCGGGACATGATGCCCCCATGCGGACGGCATCGCGTCCACGAAGCACGCGCATAATGCATGAGAAACCAGCGTAAAGGGGATGCGTTACGTAAAGTGCACAGCGAGCGATACCGATCTCCGTTCTCGATCGAATCTCACTGGCTGAAACGGGGCTCCCACTCATCTCGAACAGACGCAGGAATCTTGGCTGAGATAGGGGCGGCATGTCGGTGCTGGATGGCTCGGGGACTCGCTAAACCTCTCATCGTAATTCGACGATTCGCGATAAGGGATCCGGCGAACTAGGGACCGGCACGACCCCGCTAACCGATCCTTCTCTTCATTGCACCTGCATTCATCGAACCTCCTAATGGCCCGACGTGGAAGAACGGTGAATGATGGAAAGCGCGCTCTCGAAAGCAACCCTGTCCCACCGTTTCGCGTTGCCCCCGCGGCTGAACGTAACACCGGCATTCATGGGAAATTAATGAACGCTTCTTCTGCTGGGCGATATAAGAACACGTGCAGAGGCGTGTCGCCTCTTCTTTTACCTTTTACGTCACGCGTACTGATTATGATTCGGGTGAATAGTGACGGATGCTGCGGGCTCTGGTTGGTCATCTGTTGTTTATGGTGCTGCGCTTTGTTTTGCTGAATTAAAGGGTGAATGCTGGATTAATTATTGAATTTTTACGGGGATGTACAGTAGCGGGCAAAAAAGTTGTCAGATTTTTTACTTGGTTTATTTTTTACCATCAACTTGGAACTGTGAATGTGTTTAATATATATATTCTGATGGATAATTGCAAGCTGTATAAAACCCAGTTGAAGTTGAATTTATTTAACCAACAAATAAAGATTTTGAATGGCATCGAACGGGGCAACACATTTTTGGGGCCGGTAAGGGAGTTTACCACTTTTTGTAGATTTTCAGGCTTTTTAGTAATAATTTATTTTAACTGTTGTTGCAAGATAAAGCTAAGTGCCAATTTCCCTGTGGTGAAAACCGCTGAAAGTGCCGCAATCTTCGCGGCCGCAATCATTTTGTAAATCTGTAACGGTGGTATACACTGAAAGTCTATCGCGTTCAAGGCAGAAACGATGTAAATGCCAAAATGAGCAAACATGCGATTTTAGTTTCTATGGAAAGTTTTGACTGAATTTGTTATATTTGAATTTTACTATTAATCAGTAGTTGGGCACATGGGCCGGGTCTAAGAGGACCCAGTATCCACCGAAACAGAAAATTGGCAATCGCAGCAAGAATGCTGAACGAAACAATAGCGAAGGGATGAAAAATCGGTTGGACCGCTACCACATGCACGGATGGAAAGAGGTTCGTAGTCGGTGTGGTGACGAAGGTTAAAGCTGCCACAGGTTCTAAAGTCGGGAATAGACTCGTACCCCTTTGGTATGGGAGGAAGCGCCGCGTAATATAGTCGCTATTTACGGGGCCCTGTGTGCGTGGTGCGTGTCCAACGACAGCACAGCGCCTGCGGTGACCGCACGCAGTCGTAAACATTCGGAAACAATTTAGCCGCGGCTGATAGTCGCTCTTGAGGCGCTTCAATAGCGCGTGAAGGTGGTACGTGGCCGACACACATGCGTCCCAGCGCCATGGGGTGTTCGAGAACGGGTATGAGATGAGCACGGTCATTACGGCTTGTATTGCTATGCGAATCAAAGCGCCTTCCAGACTTTGTGTGTCGCGCAATAGCAATACTGGGTGTCCCGCGTCAACCAACAAATAAGCGTGTTCTTAAACTGGGTCTTGAGCTGGGCACACAGAGGTTAAGGGAGGTTATGCAAACGGAAATTGATCACTCAAATTGACAAACTTATATGAAATAAATTTATTTAAGGGGTCATCCTACTTTGAACCGCCGAAAAATTAAGCTATTTTTAAAGATATTTTTCTCAGTAAATGCAACATATAATGACGCCATGAACATACGTCTTTTTTAAGGTGCCATATTGACACTGTAAAACAACAATTAAAACAAATTGCAAAAATTCTTTTTAATTTTTTTGCACAATATAAGAGTAGCTTAATAAATACCAAAAAGATTTATTTCATTGTATGTTGTATTTACCCAGATGAAAATCTTTACAAATAGCTTAATTCTTCGGCCGATCAAAGTAGAATGACCCCTTAATACTAGCTTTTACTCATCATAGAGTAACAGATGAACGATATCAAATAATGGCACTGTGGTATTTAAATTTGTATCACCACCCAGCTTTCAAACTCAACGAATACCTCTCTCAAATATTGTTAAACATGAAAACACAAACCATAGCCAAATTTCTCCGTACCAACTTCCCAGCTGGCGTATAACCTAACCTAAACGCAGCAATTTTCGTGACTAATTCACCGCCATAGATATTTCGTCAGAATTAAACTTTATCCCCTCGAAACGCCCTCACCGCCACCAACCTTCGACAACCCCTCGACCCATTCCACTCGCCGCCCTCGACAACCACTCTCGACATCTCCATCCCGAGTCCCCCAAAGCGGTGACGTTTCCCAAGACGCCTGCACGCGCAAAGTAAAACGGAACACCCTGTACGCGAGCGTCCCCGGGTTCCCAGTCCCCCGCTGAATTTCACATGTCACGGGGGAAAAAACTGTCTATCCGTAAGTGATCATCCCGCGGCAGAAACGCCACGACGCCGCTATCAATATCAACCCCCACTGGCGGTACACAGCCTGGTACATGGCGCATGCATCACGGGGGCGTAATGAATGCGCCCCTTTAAAGAAGTCGCGGAGCCGTTCCTGCCCTCCCCGGTGATGGATTAGAATATTACAGGCCCGTGGGACGCGCTCGATCAAAACGTTTCGCTGCGCCGCCCAAATGGCCCCCACGGTGTTCCTGAGGATTCCGCGCGATCGGGATGCCCCGTTCCACGTGACCGCGCGATTCCCCGATAAGTGTCGCCCGGTGTTTATGCCGCGCCGCACGCCGCGGCAATTCCGGCACGCCACCGAGCGTTCAAGAATAGAGACGAGATGGGTAAAGTCATTACAGGATTCCGCGCGCAGCGCCGTATAAGTGCGCGCGGCATAATGTCACGGTGCCCGTGCGACTCTGCATTCTGGAGTGTCCGGTAGGAGTCCGTGCCGTGCATTTCGCCGAGGAGTTCCCTTTGCGGAGACGTAGCCGAGTGTGCAACTATGACGGCGTACATTTTTCACGAATTTTACGTCGGCAACCTTTACGCCAGACAGTCCACTGTGATGGAACTATTTGTCTGACGTTTTTTGCCCCGCCAGCCCTAGGTAGAATAAAACGCGTCCCCCTTAATCTTTGTCGCCGACGTAATTTCCATCATTCTCGACGAAAACTTTGCTGGCTCCGCGCTGCCAGCGCGAGCATTCTTTTCAGCTGGAATTCGAGTGTTGCTGACAGTGTTGGTCGAGCTTCTTCGTTGACGGGCATTTTTAATATTTGAAGAATCTTGCGGTGTTACGGGGGAATGGAAATGCCTGGTTGCAGGTTTGGAGGTTGCGCCGCTTCGTTACGCACTTTCGAGGCTAATTTATTCCGCGTTTGCTTTGGATCAAAGATAAATGTTATTGGAGCCAAGTCAGAGCTACCAACCCTTATTGGTCTGAAATTGAGTTTCAATTTGAAGAATTTAATTGTTAAGGGAAAGAAGCTCTATTTTTTGTTGTTGTTTTAGAATGTTTTTTAATGGGGGTAGTTTATAGGGAGTAGTGTAATTAATGTTACTTTTAATTTTCTGTAGCTTTTGCTTTTTAAGTGTCAAAGGGAACTACGGCTTGGTGGGTTTAATAAATGATTGAGTAACGTAAGAGGTGTTCTATGGGTTGGTAATTTTTTGCAAAGTAAATGCCAGAAACTTATGGGATCCGTAGGTACTGTGTTCAGTTAATTTGTTTGTTATTTTGAGGATTGGTACGGTTCTATGGAGATTCTGTGGAGATTTAAGGGGTTAGCTACCTTCAGGAGGTAGAAAAAGAATCGATTCTTTGAGAATTTATTTCAGAAAGTACATGCATATTTTTATGCAATGGTTTCTGTGTTCAGATGAAGGACACATTTTCCACTTTCTTTTGGTTCCCGTGCGTTTCGTATAATCGACGTTCCTACTATTTTACATCAGACATTGTGAAGCTACTCAAAGAAAACTATAAGAAATTAACGTGCAAACGATTAAGAAATAACATAGTAGCAGCAAGAGTAATTTATACCCGCCTGTAGCCTCATCATCGTCCTTTCTGACTGCTCAAAGGCTACCAGAAGCTCGTTTGCGTACGCGTAAGTGAAAATCTTGTTCTCTGTCTCGATAAAAACGATTACTGACGACCGTCCCCATCGTCGATGATGAGGAACGGCCATTAAAGTCGATTTGCGTTACGGAGATAAAACACTGAATGCAGGCAGTTTGGCCGTCCCGTCATCGTGGGAAATCGTGCGAAATATGCAGAGATGGAAAAACGCTGATGACGTCGGGGCTTGATGAAAATTGTGAGGCTGATGAAGAGCGATATTTTTACAAGCACCTGAATGCGAGACACGCGCCCTTCTTTTCATCCTGACGAGGAAGCTGAAGGACAAATGCAATTTCGCCGGAATACATTTTTAGATGAAACATCAGGCAACACGATGTAATCACTAAACAGGTAACAGCAATTACCTCGGATATATCGCTTAAGTGTGCGACATTTAATGCTAAACGAAGGGAATAGTTTAGAACGTGGCACTTTGGGAACAGGACTTCACTCGTTTATTGAAATATTCCAAATTTCATTGAATTTCTGGTGGATCATCAGAGGGAGATAGTAAGAACGGTTAATAGCGTATAATTTATTTGTCTTTTGTATCTTTTCTAGAGAAAATTATAAGCTGCCTCAGTTTTAAGGAATATACTGTAGTTTTTATAATTATTATGAATTATAATTAGTGCAAATAAAGGTGTAATTTTATATTCCCTCTTCGAATGGAACGATAGTTAATTTTAGTGATATTTATCTAATGTAATTTATTATCAGGTGACACACAGGTTATTAAAGTTTAATAATTTGGAGGATAATTTGTACTCGTTACTTGGAGCAAAAATGTTTTGTCACTACGAGTAAAAAGACATTATTTTGTCGGAGTTGCAACTGGTTTCCGGTTCTGGAAACTGATATACGATAGCTATTCATTCCGAGGGCCATTGACGTTCCGTTATCAATAGCACAATCACTCAATGATTTTCAAAACTGTTTTCCTCGCAAACGAGGGATTCCAGGGAAAAAAGTTTGTTTGGTGTTGGTAACTAGCTTTGTTGTAAATTATCGCAACTTTCGGTTGTACCGTGAGTTAAGCCACGAAAATGTTATACAATACAATTTGTGTTTCTAGTTTTAAGGGTTTTCGAAAAATAAGGAAATCAAAAATGTTTTCGTATATTCCAGCCTGTGTAATATTTAACGAAAATTTAAATTTGAATTTTTAGTTGGCCTGGGTGCGGGGTAGTTGTCCTTTGATTAACCAAACACAACTGTAAACAAATTTTTGAAAAATTTTTACAGGTTCCTTTTCCTCTTAAAAATGTAAAAATTCACAATGTGAATCTCATTTCTTACCAACACCGAACAAACATTTTTTAAGAGAAAAAGGAACCTGCAGACATGAATATTTTTCTAAAATTTTTTTACAGTTTTGTTTGGTTAATCAAAAGACAACTATCCCGCCAACTGAAAATTCAAATTTAAATTTTCGCCTAGACACTGATGAATTTTTGAAACGCGAGTCTCTTGGAGACATCATTTACAGTCGCTCACTAATAAAATAATAAATAAATTAACAGGCGTATACTTGGGAAATACATTTGCCCCTAAGCGAAACTGAATTTTTGCAACGTCGCGGGAAATCCCTCGTCCGATTTGTCTCTTTTAACAAACAAGCTCGTGGAATTGATTTTAAAGGAGTCGCGCGCTGAAATAGTGTCGCCTTTTATCGCGGTCCGGCCAGCACTCTCCCTGCGCTGCGCTGTTTCCACCTGCTTTTTCTATCCCCGGTGGAGAATTTTCGCGTTGCCATCGCGGTCCATTGCTTCCCCGGGTGGTGCGTGGCGTCCGTGAGTTACACGAAACCCCCGCGACCATAAATTTCCACGGGCGAACGGGGGGAGCCGGAGCCAAGTAACGAACGATCGAGAGCACTTAGTGAAATAAATAACGCGGAGCGGCCTCTTTGTCGCCAATTGTCGAACTTCCCGATGGAAAGTAAATGTTAAGAGCGGCCACTTCTCTGCACGGCAAAATGTCTTTCGTCCGAGGTGACGTGCTAAAGTGCACTCTTTTCACCGACCTCGGAATCCCTTTTCGTTAACTGACGCAGCCTCTCCCCCATTCAACCGCTGTGCCGGGCGCGATTAATTAAAATCAGACGAGAATTGCGTCAGGCGCGCCGCACCGCGCGCTGTACTAGTTCCATTGCGATTGCTAACTTCAGTCTGGCAAATTCGATATGCACTATCGTTGCGAGGGAAGTTCGACGCATTAATTTGAGGCTTTAAAATGTCGCAAGTGGTTTTTGCATTTTGGTAGCATTTAAGGAATTATGATTCTAGGGGAACAGTAGATTTTGGCAACTGGGTTGGAAATGGAGGAAGAGGTTCGTGAACTTGTTTCTCAAAAATTCATGCTCAGTCAGGAGGCCGAGAAAAGGGTGGTCTTTGGAAATTTTTTACTCAAAAGCTATAACACATTTCTCAAAGAATCTTTTTTCCTTTCAAGGATTGCATCTAGTACCGTGCATTGTAATTTTTTTATTTAAAAATATTTATCAATAACTAAGTTATTGTCCACCAAGCGATCGTGCGCGTACACTACTGCAGTTCTCCTCACCGATTCCAACCTTAGCAACGAGACAGGTGGGTTGCTCGCAGCTAGGCGCTAAAAACGGCTCCCTGTGCACCCCTGACCTAAGGCTTAAAATCTTCAACCTAAAAAAAACCTGCGTTATTTCTACTAATTCCAAAGCCACCCTCTACAAGCACATCCCAAAAATCCCACCACAGAAAACGCTACGAGAAAAGCTCGATTCTTCCAAAGCTTTGCGCCGCACAGTGCCCCCTGGAACCCGCTCCACACCCCCTAGCGGCAACGCGATGTAATCATTCGCGAACGATAAATACCGGTATATCCGCGCACGGTTACGCAGCCCGTGGTTCGAGAACTGATGTTCGTACACACGTGCATATCCGTACATCCGGATATAAACCGGAGGGGGGTTTGCAGCGCGAGAATTCTATTAAACGGACCGAAAATTGGTTCGCCTCGGGAGCGGAAAGTATCACCGGATGCCATTACAGTTTTCGCTATCCAGCCGGCGGCGCGGCTCGATACTCGGGGAGAGCGCTGGTCGTAAAGCACGCGACGAAACGGCCACGATCACGCATATCAAATTTAACGGGCATTTTTCAGGTGTCCCGCTGCGAACGAGTGGCATCTCGTGCCATCTTAACGAGAACGGGGGGAGAGAGAGTGGTAAGTCGGGGCCCTGACCCGGCACACGCGATTAGATCGTGCACGCGTGTTCCCATCTCTGACCTATGCAGCCATCATCAGCCCGGCAGTGGCTCGTGATCGTTCTAATGCGCGACTCGCACGCGCCTCGTAGCCCGAGCTCGCCTAATGGACCACAGGTGGCTTTTTAACGGCATAACGAACGCGGTATTTCACGCAGCCTCGGCCGTATTAGGCGGTGTGGTCGATCTCATCGGAGCGCCAGGCGCCGATTTCGCCGCTGCTCCGAACACCCCTCTGGGGCGGGTATTTCGGAAGCTCCGCAAAGTCGGCGCTATTGCCCCCCTTGGGGGCCTTTAAATGATCTAGGAGGACATTAGGGATTAGGGCAGTGATCCCCAACCTGTGGGTCGGGAAGTGTTTTCTATAGGTTCGCCACGTTTTTTGTTTGTTATTAAGTTAGAATTATATTCTGAAATACCTAATTTTAGTTCAAATATTAAAGTTGAAATTCTGATTTTTTCGTGCAAAAATCACGCGAAAAAAACAGGATTTCAACTTTGAATAACCGCCATTTTGTTTTAAATTAATATTTCGGAAAATTCTCTCCGTCAATCTGAGGATACATTAATATACTAACGAAATCTTTTTTGTTTTTTAATTTTAGATAATCTGGTTCCGAATGGCCATGCTCACCGCAAAACCAAATGTTTAAAAATGCTTCTTGGATGTCGGTTGTTACTTTATTATAAACGGGAATATTTCTCGACGAAGAAATTACCACATGTTCTTTAAATGTTGCTCTTTTAAGCGCAAAAAGTTCTGTAAGAATATATGCTTCCGCTTTTTTAAAAAAAAATCACAAACAATCGCCTCTTTTCGACCGCCTGACTAGGTATAACCCCTTAAGCGTTTATAGGTCAGAGCAACGTTAACCGATTTTCATGAAATTTTAGGCATGTATACAACTTACTTCAATCTACAAACGGGTTTTTTGAATTTTCATTACAGGCTCACAAAAAAAAGTTTAAAAAACCACCTTTACTACTTTTTTTGCTATTTCGACCAATTACAATTCTTTTCAAAACGACGAATCACGTCACTTAGCAAACTAATCTTTCTACCTCCTCAAAAAAACTCAAGTCGTTTGGGTTAATTTGAAAAAAGTTATGCGATTTTAAAAAATGTCCGAATATTTTCGTTACTTACTGTATGTCTGATCAATCACTGACCGTTTCTACTTGCACATTACTTCTGGTAAAGAAACAGTGCACTAGGGAAGCCGAAAACAGATTTCTTTCTTACTATTTTCCATTATAACACTTGCGTAATCAACACACAATATATTCCTAGTAAATAAGCTAAAAACACAGATATTTAACCCTCGGTTGTCACACTGGGTCAAATTGACCCTGCAATTTTTTAAGCAACAACTTTTTCTCGAAAATCTTATTGGTTCAATTTTTTTTTAAGCATGATGACACTTTAAATGTTAACTCACAACGATGGGCATATATTCCACAATGTTTAAACTTTATCTCAGAATTTTTGAGACTTAATTTAACAAATAGTTTTTAAATAACAACTGATTGAATATTGGCAGGGTCAAATTGACCCAGTGTGACAACGACGTGTGACAACCGAGGGTTAAAAACAAATGTTCCCATTAAAAAATCAAAACGAACTTGGTATAATTCACATCGCCCGGCTTGAAACGAAATTAGCTTAACCAAATAATATCAGTTTCCACATCAAACAATACGTAAAGGCTACTGCACTCGCGCTTAACGAACACATTTATTTCATCCTGACTCTCTTATCCCGAGCCTACTCAATGCCGAAACACCTATTACCAGTCCACTGCGAAACGAACGAACAGAATTAATCGCAATCGATTGTCAGTCCTCGATCCGTTGCGAGAGAGTCATGCGCTTGGAAAAAGAACGTAAAGCTGCCCCTCGAAATCGATTCGAAGCAGCTGATTCGCAACAAACAACGTCGAGCACCCTTGAAATATAAAACACGCTGTTTTTCGTTGCGCTGGCGGAAAGGACGCGCGCGCGCGCGATGCGAGGCACGCTCGATAATTATGACCGTTCGTTAAAGTTCAGGCGCTCCGCCGCGCGTATTTATCGTTTCATGCGTTTCCGCTCGAGCGTATCGAGTACGTCTGAAGAGCGAATAAAGAATGCGCGACTTAGCGCTCACGAACGCCCTGTTGTTGTACACGAACAACCCGCGGTTCACCCTCGGCGATAACTTTTTTTTCTCTCTGCGGCGGTAATTTAAACCACTTGCAAGTCTGACCCCGGGAACCATTCATCTTCCAGTCCCGAGATTTGCGGCCGCTGGATGCATCGCTCGCGATAACTTTCAGCCGCTAAAATATCTGTTCAATTCTAGTTACGCTCGACGTGGAAATTAAACGGTTTGAAAAATGGAGAAGACGGGAACGGTCACGGCACAGCCGTAATTGATCAATTAAACGAGTGTGATAACGCGTAATATTTAATCGCACGAAATTTGGAAATGTTACGAATTTTAATTCTAGAAAATATTAAAGAATTTTTAGAATTATCGAAATTGTATGTTATTTTAATAAAATGTGTATAATTGGGGGTGTGTTTTTCTGTTGGGTTATTTTTCGTTGGAAATCTGTTTGTTTAGTTTCAGGCTCTAGCCAGAAGTATATTCTTCGAAATGAACAAAGTTTCAGTCGAATCGGATAATAATTTTTGGAAATACAGGTCCCACCGTTTTGAGAACACTGCTTCGAGAAAAACGCGCTTAAAGTTTTACGTGGGCGCCGAGTGGCCGGTTGTTGCCCATGCATTAGCCGCTACTCAAATCCCTCTAACTTCGGGAATTTCACGAATTTCAACAAATCCTTTTAAGCACGTATTCCTAAGAGCTTGAACGTTCGAAAAATGAAACGAAAGTAATCGACTTTTAGACCGGAAGGTCCCCTTAATACACGCATAAAGCGACGAACGCGAAGCGACCCCGGCGAATTAATGCCAGCCGCTGTATGCAAATATTGAAAAATTCACGGCGCACGAAACGTTACGCGCGGTGATTTTCCGGGGAGTTTCGCGGCGCATCTTGGTATTAATGTGCGTTAATTAATCCGCAGTTGCAAGCCGCAAGTAATGGGCCGCGGTATTTCACGCGGCTGCAACGCAGACGCCTCGCAGCGTCGGGGTGACCTCGCATGAGGCATGGACCAATTTGTAACGCGTGGCCCATGTAGCGGCGGCGGGGCGGGAGAGGGTGGAAAAAAAAACGAGCCGCAACTGCAGCGAGCAGAGAGAAATCTGAAAAGCGGAAGCCTGCGGTCGAATCGTGGTCGTACGCACAAACTTTCCCCCGAAATTCGCCGGCGTGAATCTTGCCGGTCGTTAGCGGTGTACGTGCACCCCTGCACAACCATTTTTTTCGCCGCGAGTTTAACGGAGAACTGTTCAGAAAACGATTTATACAATTGTTCGAGGAGGCGGCTATTTAAACAGCCCGAAAAGCTGCGGCGCCTTTATAAAAATATCGTAAAGTACGTTTTTTATCGGGGCCATTTTTACAGCCCGACGAGTGCTGCGGTTGATGACGATGGGCTCAGCAGTTTTCGGGCTACGAAATGAGCAGCGTGGCGTGTAAACTTTCGACTGCGGCCGGGCGACCGGGGCACGTGAAGTATTGCGAGGGGTTCCTTGTGAAAAATCGCCCAAGGTAATGGTAAAAATATTTTTTTGACGATTTAGAAGGGGGTTGAGCTTTTTTTAAATGACATAGGTAATTATGATTTCGTGGAGCAGTTTTTGGGTTTGCAGCAAAATTAATTTGAGCCGTGCGTTTAGGTAAGTGAATAAATCTCAATGAAGAGTAATTAATGAGTGAACTCACGTGCGTGTATTAATTAGGGATATTAACTAAATCTACTTTTAGTCTCTGCTACTTTCGGTAGAAAAATGAAGACAATTTATGAATAAAGAGGGCACGGTCGCTAATGGGGACACCTACCCTTATATTATTCATAAAAAAGTGCGAGAGAAGAACGAGGGAAAAGAGTAATTGAATGAAGGGACGAATTCTACCTACGAGGATTTCGCGGCCAATAGGATTATGGAAATTTCGAAAAAAGAGGGAATTCGGATAATTTTCGCGCACTCGAGGGAAAGGACCTAGCCTCGCGTTTTAGCCAAGAGTTTATAAGGCCTTCTCAGCGCAACATAAACCACCTTATTGATCTTTTCATTCTTGTTGATCGGTGAGAATAAAAGAGTCGTAAACTCTTTTAACGATGGAAATTAATGGGAAAAGGGGAGGAAAGTTTTCTTAACTACGGAGCTTCGCCATTGTGCTTAATTAGTGCTTGACGTTTTTAAGATACTTATGTGAGGAAAGAGGCGTAAAGGGGCGGGGAATTCGAGCATTACGAGTCTAAGACGCCGTTAAACGAATTACTTGTAAATAGTAATACTTCTAGGCCGACGCGAGCAGCGAGTCGTTATATTTATTGACTAATTGCCGTAATAAATTGTAATAAGTAGCTGCAATAAGGAGATTGGTAGGAGACTCGGAGATAGCGGAGTGTGACGCGTAATGGACAAAAGTATGAAAATACTAATAAAGGAACGTAGATTTTAATACTATCCACAATTTATACTGAAATTTTTATTTGTTGTCAATAATGGGGCTTGAAATGTATTCCAATTCTCGGGGCAATTTTTTAAACACACGCTATTCGCCGAAGGTTCATGCAATTAATTTGATTTTCATAAGTTATGCTTAGTATTATAAAGCCTTCCCGGCTGCCGAAAAACTTTCTTGCAATATCAACAATTTTTTCTGTTAAATGTTTATCGTCTTTGACTAGAGTTTTCAAAAAAGGAACAAAAAGTACCTTCGGCCTTTTTTGTACATTAATTCGGGGCACATTAAACTTCAAATTCACGTCAAATTTAAATACTCAAAATTGCTCAAAATGGAGAGAATAGTCGAAATCAAATACAGATATGTTTACTAACGTCCTCCCATGCCATTCAATAACCACCATCAACCCCCACAGTCCACAGCTCCGGGCTATTTACAGAATACCCACACCGTCAACGCGCTTCCCATCAGCCGTGCACACCATGAAATCTTAAAGGCACGCCGGACCTTTATCGCCCAATTTCGATTTACCTTTTCGACGAGGAACCAAGCGTTCCCGCAGCTCCAGCCACATCTCTCACCGCGGCCAGCATAAACGCAATAGGTCCTCCTCCGCGAAGTCGTTTCCAAAGGCAATCTAACATTTTTACGTGCCAAGTCCGCCTGGCAACTTGTCCAGGCGTTTCCACCGCATACGAATCGTAGAACATACGAAGCTCGCGAGCCTCGCGGGGCGGATGGATCGATCGGCGGAGGACGAGGATCGTTCCCGGAGTCGTGACCTTTTATTCACCCCCTTCTGCCCCGGCGAAAATCCTTCGCGCCCTCAAGGATTTCGCTTGTACGTAAAGAGGTGAGAGGAAAATCCAGAAAAAGGGGCGAAGCGGAGAGAGGATTCCCAATATTATTTCCGACCAGGCAGGGTTTATAGGTTCGCGTTGATGGGACACGTTGACGGTGCCACATCTACTCACGGTCCCGTCGCTCGTATAAGACCTTCCTCTATCCCCCTAAACCCGTGGCTGCGCCACCGAGCACCGACATCTGTCACGCTTTCAAACGAGTACAGAAATCGTTCGTCGGCGACGAAGCCACGAAAAACACTGCGCTCGGTTGGACGACACTGTTCCGCGGCGAACGTACGGATAGCACTGTTACGATTACGCGGCCAACTCGGCTGCAGGGAGGAAGTGTTGCTTGCTTCGGATAGTGACTTACCCAGAGGTTGAGGTTGGTTGCAGCAAGGGCTTCGACACATACCTGAAACAATTGCGGGGGAGTTTTTGTGGGGAACTTTATGGCGAGCTTTGATGGAAGTTTGTAATTGGAGGGATGCTGTATTAAGGGGGAACATCACTGTGACGGCCGGAAAAGTAAGCTATTTTTAAGATTTTTTTCAGTAATAATTTACAGTTTTCATGGAAAATAAAGCATTTAGTCTTAAGAGACTATACAAAAAAATATAAATAGGAAAACGTCCATAAAATTTAATATATCAATTAATCTTCGAGACCCCCCACGCGAGCTGGTCGAAGGTGTAACTATGGAACAGCAGGTCCGAAATCAAAATTCATTTTTTTTTATAAACTATATGAGTGTAGTTTCCGTTGTACGTATCGATTTCTTAAAGAAATTATTTTTGTAAAAATGGTGCGCTTTAGAAGAAAAGTTTTGAAAATTCCCGAATAAACAAGCACTATTCAGTACTCGAATACTTAAATATTCGAATACTTGGATATTCGAATTATATTCGCCAAATAATTGAGCAACTGAAGTAATCGAATATTCGAATACCGAAAAATTCGACAAATAGTCCCAGCCCTACAGTGCCTACTACCCTTAACTTATATGAACAAACCTGTGAGTCATTGTATGTAGCACCGATAATTTTTATTTTGCGTCAAAAGAGCAGATGTTCATCTTTCCGAAAAGTGGAAATCAGATAGCACATTGGACCTACAGTCTACCAACTAAGTACATCTCTTTGTGGACGTAATTAAAAATGTACATTGTATTGACAAAGGCTGCTTAGAATGTAAAGTAATCCCTGGTGGACTGTTTTTTAAATGCACTCATGACAAAGGCATTATTAGCTTGTAAAGAATTTTTAGTGGAATCTGGATTATTTAAATTAATTCCTGCCCACGATGTTTGAATAGTGGAGGTTCTAATACTTCTTGTATCGAATAGTTTTAAAAATGTGCAGAAGTAATTGCTATTGGATTCTTTTATGAATATACGAGAATAATGGGGTCTCGATAATTTGAGATGAGGGGAGCCTAAGTAGGCCCAAGTTATAGAAAACTCAGATTATTAGCAATGGAGAATATCGATAATTCCTTCGCTGCATTTTTTCATTAATAAGTTTCGCTATTTAAAGAATGTACATAAATCAGCAAAGTATATCCCTGGGAAAATTCTTCATCTCCCATTTCCTGTCGTTACTTCCTTCGTACATAATTCAGCAGAGATATTTTTTATAATATCATCCCTATTCAACTTTTTTAATATCTCGTAATTTTGCTGCAGGGAAAGAAAATGATAGATCGCACGAGATTTCTAAAACTCGTGATTAATATTTCGGATGTATTCACATGCTTTCCAATTTTTTGCGTATTTCAAATTGAAAATAATTAATTACCTACAGAAGCCTCTTTCATGAAAAGGTAATCAGAGATATTTCAACGATATTGGTCGTAAACATCGACATATTTCCATAAAAAATATGGTGGTTTAGGTAGATTAAGTTGATCAAACGTGTTTATTTATTACGCTATAAATCGGAGGTCTCTTCATACATAAAACAGTGTATTAAATGAACACAGGTATTAATTATGCGACACAGTAGTTTGCAACCATTGCCCCATGCAAATCAAGTATACAAGACATCATAAATTCATAGAAAAAGTAGTCTTTTACAATGTATCTTTGCGAGACAAAATATGTTAGTAATAGCATATTACTTATCTTAGTTATCAGATGGCTTGGGTACAAAGTTAGGTCTCAACTATGTAAATTGATCTTATCGAATCAATTAGATATCTATATTGGCTCAGGACTGGACCGGTTAGGTATGTATATTAATTGGTTATGTACACCACACCCAAGTTACGCGGAGTATCTCCAAATTATGGGACAAGTCGAAGCATAATAATTTCTGATACTCTATAAAATCGGAAACTAGTTTATCATTTTTTAGCCTCAGGCTTCGTTTTCTCCAAGAACGCGATCAATTACAGCTTACAACCTCCACTTCTGGCATTCTGAAGATTCATAATGTATAGTTTCACTTTTACTGATAACATATCATACCAAGATTTTTACGATACCAAAAACATTTATTTGCCTTTTTTCTCAATATATAAATAACGAATCGATAAGAGGACAGAGACAGTCGACCGCGTTCAGCAGAGTTGGGGATTAATTAATTCAAATTTTCACTATTATTGATTGATTACTACTTACGATTAAAAAAAATAATCATTGAAAAATCGTTAATTGAATTAATCGATTGATGAAATTTCTTCCCAGCTCTGGTGTTTAGGCACGCAAATGGTTTGTAGGTATAGAAAGTGATGGTCGGGTAGGGATAGGATATTTTAGAGACAGTTTCTATATTTTCCATGTATTTATAAAGAATGTGCAGAGAAAATCAAACTTGTGCTTTAACACTCAACCGACGTCAATCAGCTAATAATCTTAAGCCGCGAATAAATACACTATGAACATCATTTAAATTATCTAAATGTAAAAAATAATATTCACATTGTGAATTTTTAAAATTCAAATTTAAATTTCTAAATGTAAAAAATAAGATTCACATTGTGAATATTTAAATTTTTAAGAAAAAAATCCTACAAGAATGAATATTTTTCCAATTTTTTTTACAGTTGTGTTTGGTTAATCAAAAGACAAATATCCCGCACCCAGGCCAACTGAAAATTCAAATTTAAATTTGCGCCTATACAGTATCGCTCTGCCCTACTGAACACCTTGCAATAATCCACTAAAAAACACTTTGATAGAAGACGGTGCAGCTTCTGTAATCACATTTTATATTTACATTTTCGACACCCAAATGAATTCACGACCTCACTTGGGAAACTTTCTCACGACGCAACTCGAGGGTTAATTGTTTAAGCCTCAAAAGCCAAGCCACCCTTTCCGTCTTTCTTCAGGTGCGACAAAATTAAAATTAAAATAAATTGCAATACATTCCAACCTGTAAAATGATTTTACAATCCTCTACTGCATTTTTTGGCTCTCTTCAAAGGCCAAAAGCTCGCCACTCCTACAGCGCAGTCTGCATAAACTGCAACACTGGAAACACGAACACGCGATGCTGTCGTATTACATCGCACAGGGGAATCACGTGTGTTACGCGTATAATTTAATTCCCAGTTCCCGCGTACAGAGACGCCCTATGCGCCCTCGGATGCGAGCGGAGTCGCTGAAAAGGGGTTCGTTTCACTCGCCCCGGAAGTGGCGGAATAAAGTAGAGCCGTTGCATTAGTCCGTATTCAATATTGATGCATAATTCAAAGCAGTCGTTAGCCCGATATCCCCGTTGAATTATTAGTTAATTTTGGTAGGTTATTGGCGGATCATGCACCCACAGAGGCGCGATTGGGAACGTGCGCTGAGAACGCGCCCCGATATGCACACCAGCGCCGTTCGCGGGATAAATCATGCACGCTGCAAAATTTCAGGTCGGTGAAAATATTTGGAGGCGTTTACTTCGTGCCCCGATAACAAGTTTACGAAGCCCTGTGTCGTTTAAGCCAGTGCTGCCCGCCTCGCGAAATATTTACTGTCACTTTAATCGCCCCCGGAAGCACCGGGCGTATTTGTTCAAGCGTTTCGAAAATCCTGACGTCGTTTCTTTCGCGGAGAACTTCACCTGAATAAATCCCGAGGCGCAAAACCGATTAAGGATTTAAGAGGCGAGGTATTTAAATATTAAAATATTTTCAAGGAAACCGGCTGCGGATATTTACGGGCAAGGATGAGGAAAATATGAAGTGCGCCCGGGAAGTGTAATCAAACGAGCAGTAAGGTGAAATGGGGAAAATGTTTCGTTTGAGAACGTGCCGAGGGTAATAGACGATTATGTTCAGGGAAAGTGTGTTGGAAGTAAAAGGGGGAATTTCGCGAGGAAGAAGTAGCCTGACGTTTTGATTAGGAGATTTGCGATAGAATGCAGGGTATCTAATACGGCCAAGAAGGTTAACCGGTTAATTGGCACGGTTTTTTTTACTATTCGTGCCCAAACTGGCAGCATCGAAAAATTAAATGAATCACACAAAATTTGTCAAAAAGTTTTCTTGCCTATAATTCGATTGCAGCCGTTACTTCTTTCAATGCCACAGTACGAATAATTTATACAAATACCAACAATTCGTTAGTCATTTTGGTTCTGCCACATTGAAATTTAAAATTCCAATGCCAGATTCAGATTCAGCGACCCCAAAAACCCCTACGTACAATTTTTCTAAATCCCGATAATATTTTGATATTTGGCAGACATTTTGAGTCCGCCATATACCGAAATGTTCCACCCACACTAATTACCAACACAAACCGTCAATTCCATCAAACCAAACGCTAAATCACACCACCGTCTTCAATCTTGGTTCCCCATTGTGCTCTAAATCCACTCGAATTATGGCGCGATGATAAAATTAGTGAGAAAAAAAAGGAAGCGAAGGGTGAGGATAAATTCTGCAGCGCTCCGTTTAAAATTCCCCCGCAGTAACCATAAACCAAGCGTAAAACGATTTCCCGTCGGTGCAGCCCCAACGACAATGCCTCTAACGACCAGCTAAATTCAACATTACATCCGAGACCGTTGCGCGCCGCCCAAAAGATCGCCGCCTCGTGATAAACAGAACAATTTATTCATCGAATCGTTTGGCGCTGGTAAATTAACGAGCCCGCTCATTAACGTTGCTATTGATCGGTCAGCATCCGGTCGGAAGGAAGCCGGCTCCTCAGCGGCAGTAGACGACAGGGCTGTCGATATTTCACGCGACGTCAGCCGGGCATGTTTGTTCACATTTTCCGGAAGTTTAGAGGCGAGCCACGGGAGGCCATGAAAGGGAACCGTTCCCAAAGGGCGAGACTACTTCGAGATAGTCGTAAAGGTAACGTTACGGCTGCGAAGATGAGCAGCTCCCATTCTTGAAGTACCCTGTGGCTGGGCGTGGGTATTTCCTCGCCTCTTCGTTCTGAGAGACGATTCCGAGCGGAAGGAAAGACGGCAAAAAAAGGAGAGCAAGCTCCGTACTACGGGATTCTAGAAAGCGCGTAGACGGTGCTCTTATCCCGCTAATCAGCTGTCGTTCTCAGGGAATCACACGTAGCGTCCTGCGTG
The DNA here is from genome assembly GCA_910592295.1 of Andrena haemorrhoa. Taxonomy (NCBI): domain Eukaryota; kingdom Metazoa; phylum Arthropoda; class Insecta; order Hymenoptera; family Andrenidae; genus Andrena; species Andrena haemorrhoa. The sequence goes on from OU342946.1 coordinate 3,337,971, forward strand.
GGTGTGTTTGTATATTAAATTGAAACGGATGAATGTTTGCCTCGCCTCGTAGGTCAGGAAACAGAAGTGCCAGCTTCTATTTCTCAAGTAGTTTACGCTTCGACTGTCGAAGATGGTTTGTTGCCGGGGGTTCTCGCGGATTGTTTGCACGGGAGTCGTAAAACGCGGCGGGCATGCTGAGTGTGTTGGTGGGTGTGATCGTTTTAACAAACACGGTGTTAACCGACGCGGTGCATTCGTTGTTTGCTTAGGCGTGGAGCTGACCAGCGTTCTTCGCAGGTGAAGACGGGGTGCGTTGGAACTGCTGTTGAAATGTGGGTGAACCTTGGTGTTTGAATAAGTTGGAATAGAAATGTGTCTATGGTAATTGGCTGAATGGAATTAGTTTGCCTGTTTGAAGCAGGAGTCTGGGCAGTGATTATTTGTTTGTTGTAGCGAATTATTCTGGCCATGTTATTTGAGGAATCTTTACTGCGTGGGGTTCAGAGGATACTGTAAAAAAAACAGTTGCTCCCAAAATCCACAAAATCAGAAGAAAAGTCTTATACCATTATCTTGAAACATACTTGCTTAGTTAAATTGTTAAATAATAGAAAGAATGACAGAAAAGCAGCTGCTGCAAGAGCTTCCAAAAACTAGGGCTGGGACTATTTATATAATTTAATATTCGAAAATTTTACAAGTATTCGAATGCTACGAATAAACTTCAAATATTTGAGTATTCGAATACTATTCGAATATTGATGTATTATGAATATTGATGAATTCGAATACTATTCGAATCGATTACTGATGTATTAGAATACTATTCGAATCGAATACTAATGTATTTGAATAGTATGGTGTGAAGTGAGTCAAAATTAGCTTACAAGATTTCACCCCGACAAAATGAACTTAAAGAACTTGATTTATAATTCACACCATAGTATTCGAATACTTAAATATTCGAATAGTATTCGAATACTTGGATATTCGAATAGTATTTGAATGCTTGGATATTCGAATAGAATTATATTCGCCAAATAATTCAGCAACTAAAGTATTCTAATATTCGAATACCGAAGAATTCGACAAATAGTCCCAGCCCTACCCAAAGCAACTTCCCTTTAGCCTGAAATATTTCAGTTTAAACTACTTAAAATCTGATTTCTTTCGACCTAATAATGCACTCGTGACCTGACACCTTCCAATTCCTGTGTCCTATCGATACTCAAAACAAGTATTCAACAGGTGCCTCCTTTTTTAACCATTTCTTCACAACTCTACCGATTTTGCGACTTGCCATCAGTTCTCGAAGACGTACATACGTTTAACAACCATCGCAGCCCTCTACTGTGTCATGAGGTGAAAACGTTTGCTCTTATGTTCACAATCCCAGCAATTACAAGTCTCGTAGAAGACACTCGCAACGAAGTTTATCCCGGGTTTCGATCTTTGCAGAAGCCTGCGTACCGTCGCGAAGCAATTTATGTTACCGAAGGATCCGTGCGCGCCGAAGTTCGGTTGCATTTGCGGTTAAGCGGCGGGCTCTTAACGCGCATACCGTCTTACAACTACGAAGCAACTTTCCCGCTACGGGGATTAACTCTTTGGACAATTTCTAGTGTCCCGTATAATCGCACGTTTTACAACTGCTGCTGCTGGCGGTTGTGTCCGTGGTATGATTTAATATTTCCGCTTTGCGTAACTTTCGCCCCCCCCCGAGCGATAAATTGCACGTTTATTCGGGCAATTGTTGAAGCTGAAACTCGCGGCCAGTGGAGACGAAATTGTGGAAAGTTCAACGTTTCGTAAAAGAACGATTTTTTTCGTGTCGAGTTACTCTGGACACAATTTTCAGTGGGAAAGGGATTTCGGAGGATGGGGTGGAAGGAGGAGTGGATTTCGAAAATAATGAAGGTACGCTGGCGTTGAAAGGTATTCTAGTGAAGTTGTACGATGGAGTTGCATCTGCAACAGAATTTTTCTGTCTGTAAAAATTTGTTTTCTTCCTTTTTTGTATTTGAAAAAAATTGTATATATTATTCAAAGATGTCTCTATCGTCGTTGAAAAAATTCTATGGATAAAAGTGTTTTTGTCACTTAGAAATAAATTGCCAAAGATCGAATATTTCTTGACCTGGCCAAGGAGGTCTAACCCCTTAAGGGCTCATTCTACTTTAATCAGCCAACTAAATTAAGCTACATTTAAAGATATTTTTTCTCACTAAATACAACACATAATGAAATAAATCTTTTTAGTATTTATATTAATCTACTTTTACATCACACAAAAGAAATTAACAAAATAATTTTTCCCCATCAAAGTAAAACCGCCCCATTAATAATTTCCACATTATGCTCCAAAACAAATTCAAAAGACCAAAACGAACACGCGAAACTCGCATACCCGAAGCAAATTCACGAGCCCCGGTATATCTCTCAATATTTCACGAAAGCTTTTACAAATCGTTCGCCCATTTTGTCGGTATTGGTACGAAAGGGAAATTACCCATAACTTTCATTCACGGTACTCATAAACGTCCAAATGAACTGTTGCCATTCGAATAAAAGCTGATATAAATACACTACGTAAATGTCGATATTTCCGACCAATAAAACCGAGGAAAATAAAAAAAGGAGTGCAAAAACCGAGTGCGGCAAACGAACGTGACTATCAACCAGCAATTTCACTCGGTTTTAGGGCGAACGAATTCATTTGCGCGGCGTTTAGCGAACTTTAGATTCGAAGAATCATCGCGGCGATAGATCATGGTCGCGGGGGTTGACGGGGGGTGTGCGTGGACGCATCGGAGACACATTTAACAAACCACCGGCGGACGAGTCGAGGAAATAAATAGGGAAGGTGCGCACGCGAACGCCAGGCGGCGCGAAAATTATGTGGTTGTCTGATATATTTCCCATTCACCTTGAATTAATGTATCGCCGATATTACGGCGATGCATCAAAAGCCACCCGCCCCTCCCAGCTTCCCACCTCGCCCGACCCGCCGCCGTGCAGCCTAAAAATTGCCGGCGTTGATGCATTGGAGCACCCGCGAGTGCGAGTTGCGGGTGAAATGTGCTGTTGGCGAAATGTATTGGTGGTCGTTTGTACGTGGTCGCATATTTTTTCCGCGGCCGCCGCTGGAAGTTCGGGGAACAATCTCGTCGATGTCTGGTTGACGTGGCTCGTCGTTCGGCTAATAAAACATCGGCTGGATTGATTTTCCCACGGCGCGATTATTATTACTGCTAATTCACGCTTCGCGCTGATATATCGCTCCCCAAGCGATTTCCTGTCGATCGGATCGGTTACAGGGAGGTAAGTGCGCAGGTAAAAGTATATTGCTAACGCTTTTGTGGGGGGTCGTTTGTTCGGTGGTGGAAGAAAATTTGAAAATTGGTGCGTGCATCATAGAATTGAGCATTAATTAAATAAACAATTATTTAAGGATGAACTTCAGTGACAATTTTAGTCAGAGGTTAATCCATTTCCGAGGCTTTTTCCTGTGATGAAAACCAGTCAGAAATGGCAATGGCAAATTCCAGTACGAAGGACCTCCCTATGACTGTGAAACATGAAGGTGCAAGAGTACTGCGTTTGCCAGCATGGGTACACATATGCCTTCCTCTCTTCCTTTTTCAAAATCACACTAACAGAACTTCGCAATATAATTTCGTTATCGGTGGCGTGCACGTGCAAGAGGACTCGTCAATAAATTTTGCGATCCTTTTGACTGCCAGGGTTGCAAAGCTAAAAAGGATCCATTTCACAGAAATGAACGAAACGTGAAAATATCGCTTTCCCACCCACACGCGACTATTTTCAAGGAAAGTGTTTCTAAAATTCCGAGGAAAAGTGTTTTCATTTAACAGCGCCGTATCGACATTCACCAGCTTCGTTTTACTTTGTAGCACTGCATATTTATCAGTGCTGCCAGGAAATAACAAGAGGCTATCTCGCTGAATGGCTCTTAAGCCAATGCAGTTCGTTTTCTCTTCTTTCTCCGTGACAAGTTGAAGAGAAATGTTTAATTCTACTCTCCCCAATCGAGATTGATTTATTTGGATTAAGTTGCTGTCGCTAATTAAATGGCGATGCTAGTAAAGTAAATAGTAGTTACTGCCTGAGATCTTACATTGGATATGTAAATGTACTTCGGTGGCAAATATGTATGTTAATTGGCACACTTTGAGGGCAGTTTGTTAATAAAAAGTAAATAGCAAACTGGTGCTGTCTAAGTTTTTGGAAAATAAATATTTGAAGCCTAGGTTACATTTAGCTTAAGTTACATCGCAAAGTGTGTTCTGGGAGGTCGCCATGCTTTTTGAACTTTTTTTAGTATTATTAAGGTAGAATTGTAGTCTGAGATACATATTTTTAATGTGTTTTCATTATCTTATTAAATTTACCTTTTCTTATATGGTGCGGGATATTATTTGAATATTATTAAAGGGGTTCGCGATTCAAAAAAGGTTGGGAAACACTGGTAGCATTCAATGATCTCTCAAAATCATATACCAAAGTTGAACGTTAATTTAAGTTCACTATTATGATAATATTGATTATTTTTGGTGCTTTATTTGGATTTCTTATTAACTTATAAATAACGCAGAGTAAAAACAATAAAATTTTGTTTTCTTGTTAAGAAATATCTCAAGCTTCCGGCACTAGGGAAACTCCCCCTATAACATTTCGTACTGTTCATTAAATCTTCAGCTTTTAATACATACTTATATAGAACGCAAATAATAATTGTATCAGTTTATTGATGCAGGATACATTCGATTGAAATAGTTGCGAATTCTCTACAGCGTTCTAAAATATAAAAATCGTGGAAATTCACAGTATTGTGCTTCAGTTTCGAAATTTAGTTTCAATTAAAGTGCAAAATTGGTGAAAGTTGGGAGAATTTTTTATTAATTCCAACTTTCACTTCAGAGTGAAACATTAATTCAGAAATTAATTGCTGTTATACCTGGTGCAATCACTGAAGTTGCTTGATGACTGTACACGAGTAGTGTTGAAAGAGGAGCTTTCTCTTCATGGGCCTCAACATCTTCAAGTACTTGGTTCCAAAAATACGAGAATAAACGCTTGCTATTTGTTACGGAAGAATTCTCGTACATTTCCTCGTATTTGTCCATTTGCGCGAAAAGTATTTCACTGCACGCGGACTGCGCTATAACCGACACATGTGCCGAGCATTCAGCGAGTTTTCATTAAAACTTTATGAGGTCCGCGTTGGCAAAAAAACGCTCATATTACTTGCCCATATATAAATAATAAACTCGTTTTCATTGAGACTAGAACATTCGTTTCTTTCGGGGACACCTGCACAAGACAGAGGGCTTGCAATGACCAAAGCGTTGCGCGTATGATTTTTCCTTCTCAAGTTTGTCCGCCTTCATTCTGGAATTCTGACACGGCGAATCCGTGTGCGACGAATATGCAAGCAGTCAAAACTGCGGCTGGAATAATAGGCAACTGTGTAACCTGCGCAGAATACTTAAGCAGAGTTAAAGTATTTGAATCTTCGTTATTTCTAATTGTGAGTAATCATCCAATATGGATTTGGAGATAATTAATTTCCATTGAGCAATGAAATTAGTTTTCTTATTGGAACTATTTGTGAACTTGAATGTTGTGAAGTGTAGGAGTATCTTTTGAATATTTGTAACTAACCACTTGGATTATATCGTTTGCTAAACCCTTATTAATTGTCTTTGGTATTCAAGTACGAAATAATTTTCCTTTTTTGGAAGTGACGAACGGGAATATTTTAGGGGCAGCCTTTTACTTCCCCTGGCACTGAACTTAAGACACCACTGTAATGGCCCGGAAAGTAAAGGTATCTTTGGAAATTTATTAAAAGCAAACTACGTAATGAATCTTTTTTAAATCTTAAAGAGAAAGTATATCATACTTCAATTATCATAAAAAAGGAACAATCTAAGCTTCTGCAAATAATTCTAAATAAAGTCAAGTATGCTTTCAAACATATACTTGACACCACTAATAACGTATGAACTCCACACGCGACAGTAATTCATTTAGTATCACTCTAATAACTAGTCATCACATGATATCGACGATTAGTAATACTCAACAACAGGGCGCAAGGACGGCGCGTGGCAAAATGCAGGCGATACAAAACACGCGTGTCACACGCACATACGCAATTATCACTCTGCATCGAGCAGTGATCAAATGCAGAACACATTTAGTGCACGCCGTTCGCCATTCGCGTCGACGTCCAGGCTAGTGTACCTATATACCGCAGGCTGAAGAGAGAAACAAGACCAAAGTTGGACAAAGATAGGATTTTTCGGGCGAAGACAGATAAATCTGCACACAAACGCAAAACTGCGATGTTGCAGCAAATATACACATATAGGGTGTCCTTCATAGTTTTGTACAAAGCCAGCGTAAGTACTTTGCGACTAAAAAAAAAAGAATACACTGCGTTCCACATTAGAGCATACTGGTTTCGCGCAGGGATACACTGTTGATTGGTAGTAAACCGGAAAGTGCTACGACCAATCGCGTGTGTCAGATCCGCGGGAGCTGCGCAGATCGGTCGCGAATCGGTAGGGGCGTCGGTATACTCTTATATGGAACGCAGTGTAGGTTCATAAATGCTTGATTAAAAACTTGGGAATCGATAATTTCTATCTATTAGAACCTATTAAAAATTAAAAAATGAATATCGCATTTACCGAAATGAAACAAACCCCGACGGAATTTGGAACCTATTACGAAGCTTCTAATGTGACGAATTGAATGAAAAAAACTTTTCCCTAACGTTTCAATTTTCTGGTTACGTCTCTTCGATATATGGTTCATGGTCCTATGCTTAAGTGACATTTTCGTCTTGGCTTTAGCTGCAGAGCACACTAGCAAAGTTTGTGCGGAGACCTGGGGGACACCCTGTGTATATATGTATATGTATAAAGAGGGATAAACAAAGGGAGGGTGAGGGAATCCAAACAGGTAGTTATAGAGGTCGGGGAATAATCAGCGCGAAGCCAACGCCGTCCAACGTTCCATGGAATTGACCCCTTCCTGACTGGACGGAATGCAAACAATGATGAAACCACCGCGAGGACCGATCGATTATAGTACCAACGTTTCGCTGGGTGCTAATGTTCGCGGCGGTGCTTGACGTGGTCTGATATTCGTCGGTTACCAGTGCCCAACCGGTCGGATTACAGCTGTTCCGAAAGCTTTGTGTAGCGATTTTCCCACGGGGGCATTCGGGATGCATGTACGAATACGAAATCAATCCAAAGGAACGAGTTCACGGCTCCCTGCGCCGGAGAACTTCGAAAACCCACGTAGTATTCGATTGCCCGACAACCGGAGGAATACAAATCGAGTGCCACCGCGAGATATAAATTAGAATTTCTGAGTTCAGAGGGCAGTTCTGGTGTCTGCGATTAAACGCATCGATGCGTTTCCTTGGGGCGCAAGGTTTAAATAATATAAGTTTGAAATATCACAAGTTGAATAATTGGTGACGTTAGGGGCCTTTCGACCGAATGCTGCGCAGGTATCAAGCTATCAAGGTGGACGATCGGATTACACTTGTGTCAGTTCAGAAGTTAGAAACATTTTTTGGTAATGCGAAGAACTGCAAACATTTAGGGTATAGGTACCAGTAGTTGACCAAGTATCAATAGTTGACAAGTTTTTAGGAAAACGTGGAAAATAAGGTTTTTAGAAGTGGCGAACTGTGGGTATTAGAAGCCGCGGCGCGAAATGAGATAGTTGCACTTCTAAAAACCTTACTTTTCACGTTTTTCTAAAAAGTTGTCAACTACTGGTACCTTTACCCTAAATAAAAATAGTTGTTTCCTTTCAAAGTGCTGCCATTTTGACATTTTTGGCTTTTATGAATTCATTATACCAGGGATTGAAATTATACTTCTGTAAAACAAGAATCTGTTTCCTTTCCCTTGTTCTGATTCCTGAAGAAAGTGTAATTATTGTGGCTGCCAATTGTAATGGCATTACTCCTGCAACTCATGCATTATTGAAAGAAGGTAGATAAAATAGAAATTCATATTATGTCATCATAAGTGTGTTAATTATTCACATATGAAATTTCATTCAAATAAGAGGTGTACTTTTTTTTAAAGCTGTCATTTTTCCACTGGACACACCGAACTATCTCTTTGAGTCGAAATATACTACTAATTGAATCGTTTAAATTTCGCCGAAAATTTGATTACAAGCTCCTGCGTCGATAAATACGCTGAAAATAATAATTGAAAGTATCACTTCCAAATGTAAAATTTTGTGAAAATATCAACTCTACAACGCAACGTTGAATTTAATTTGGTTGGTTCAATTTGCAGGAAACGAAATCGATAAACAGATTTGCGAGTACAATACAAAATGCTGACCAGCAAGGAATGGTTATAATTCGTTTCAGAGATACCTATAGTAGAAAAAATAAATATTCGTTACTTTTGAAATGTGAACATTGACTTTAATGATTTTTAGAAATAAGGTTCTCGATCTAAGGCTCGTTATATGTACCCACGTATATTGATCGTTCTGCAAACGAGGTGTGAAATAAAAAATGAACTTGAAATTCGTAGATTAAGTAAACTTTCGAAGGAGCGGAGCAGGAGATTAATAAAAGGAAAGTTTCCAGCGACACAACGTTAAGTGGAAACTCGACGCGAAAACCATTCAGTCTCCTTCGTTGAAAAATAGAGTAAACTTGTCGCGGCTTAAATCTTGCCATCGCAAACCAGGAATGCTGCAAATTCTTCCATTTGAAAACACGTCAGGAGTTTACTTGTTTCCGGAATTATTCTCGGCTGGAATCCACAAATAGCTTACTTTCGACGCTCATGAATATTTGAATTTACTCCGGTAAATACTCTTCCTAATGTCTTAAAATCCTTAAAAACTTCTTGGGCGCGAACACTGAGCGCTTCATTTGTTTTGCTGAACGTTTAAAACAAATCTGGCAGATTTTTAAGCAATCCACTTAATATTCACCGAAATAACGAAGACGTTTTCGGGGAAACATTGCTTCCTTTCTAACATTAATAATTGTCGAAAGAATGATAATAAATATAAAAAACACCACGGTACAGTCACTATCTGTAGTTCTAATTTGGAGAAGCTTAAATTGCAACAGATAAATCAGTTCAAAATAATAATCTAAGGAAGACGTGAGTTCTCAAAAGGAGACAATAAATGTTGTTTAAAATAATGATTTACCTGAAATATTGCTTACGCTGGTGTAATAAACGCTGACACATACCTGAAACAAAAAGAAATTTGTATCTATCAATGTGCGTGATACTGAATTAACATTGCAAAAATATCTAAGAATTAATATAAAAAAAATATTGCAAACATCAGCTCATATAATTGTATTTTTTACTGAGTAGTTTCAAACACGAATCAAGTAGAATCGATTAGTAAGGAAAAGTATAAAATTGGATGACTCCACAGGAATGTGGTCTCAACGCTCTCGATAATCCGATGTGACTAAATGTGGAGGAAGATGAAAAGAAAAAAATAACTGGAAGAATAATAAATTTCTAATACGTTTAGAATTTATATTTGTGCAACCCAATTTGTTAGGCGCACACACAGAGTAGTACACTACTAATGTATGTCTGATCGCACACTGGATATTTCCACTTGCTTGTCTACTTTCTTATCTGGCAATGAAACAAGTCACGAAGAGAACCTTTCTGGCCTTTCTTTACCCACGATTTTACCATTATAAAATTGATTTAAGCATGCCTGTGTCCAGTCATTTTACATTTTACTGGTCAAAAGGATGTATTACTACATAAAAAGACCAAGCTTCTTCATTGGCAGTGCTGGGTACAAATATACATCTAGAAAACAATAAATTCAATCATAAGATATCCTCGAGATTAAATAATTCCCTAAAATATAAAAATTGTATACTTTTCTTTACTTTCTACTACTTGAAATTCTATTTCATTTCCAATCGTCTATTTTTTTTTCTCTAAATCCGATGTTCGATATTATTTCAACACTCATTCAATATTTTTAATATTTCATATTTCAAATTTCGATATATTGAACAATGTTGCTCCACGTTATTTATTATAACAATTAATACGAAGTTACAAGCAAAATATTAAGGAACATTATCGGCAGAAAAGCTTCATTCGTCACTTAACAGCTTTCCCTAAATTATAAAAATCCATTTTTCAGCACTAACTATTCTCTACCAATCTTTTCTCCAAAGAACCGAATCCTACAGCACACGTAAGTGCAATTTAGAAAAATCTTTTAAAATTCTTATCTACACATTCTATACTATACGTACTCCGCCATACTTTCAATTCCTTATCGCAACGTAACTCGATCTCCGATATTAGAAAAGAGGAAAATTCAAGAGAGAGAAAGAAGAGAAACGAAGTTATATCATCGGTTAGCTTTAACGTAGGCCATGAATTATTTAAAGTACCGGATATTCGGGATAGAGTGGCCAGCCAGAGGCGACCGAATGCGCCAAGTCGAATCTAATTCTCATTCACGGAAGGTACCTATCTCGATCTTTTTAATCGATGCAGCGGCCCGAATTTAGGATTTTTCCCAGCCGAAAGGTTCCCCGGTACATCCGTTGGCTAGGCGCGTGCGAACGAATTCGCATTATCCGGCCATTCGAGGCCTCTGCCCGGCCCGGGTGGACGACTTTCATCCGGGAGAGCTCCGTCCGGCCACCATTTATTCACCCACACCCCATCTGTCCCCTTGTAAGGACCGAGGAACGAAAGGAATTAGAGATTCAAAAATAAGGGACCGTTTCCTCGTTAGCGAGTTCGGATCCCGTGGAGCGGAGTGAAAGCCAGAAAGGACGGCGCGCGGGACCGAAGCGGTAGGGCGGTCGGACGGGGAAAGAAAGACGGAGTGGAAACTGTGAAATGGAACGAACTTACGCTGGAATTCCAGCAATCGTAGTTTATTCTCGTACTTTAATTACCTAGTTATCCCACCAATTTACATAATGCACTTTGCCCATCGCGAGGAGAGTCGACTCCGCGAGCGAGAGTTTCCAATCGGTTCGACTCCCTTGCGGATACCTAATCGAGAGAAGGGTGGCCCGCCCGGGCTGGCGGGGGAGGTATTAATTCCTTTGGACTACCGATCGTTATAACTCATTATTCCACTGTCCCCGGCGTAAGGAGGCTTTCACGCGTTGCCCGCTGGGCGAGTTTGAAACACTTTTCCTTTAACGAATCGCGTCGCGATAACGAGAATAAAGGCGCCCCTCGTCGGTGGATGTGAAACAATGTTAACGCGCTCGTGAATTCGTCTCTAATTTGTAAAACGCTGGGGATGTACGTAAAGCCACTAATCCGTTACCATCCCTTTGCTGGTGCTCGTCCCTCCCTCCTCATCCCTCGCCGGATTTCTAAATTTCCACAGTCAAGGGTTTGCCAGTTTTAGCTTGCGAATCGCGTGTCGCGAATTTAGTGGGACGGGTAGATTGTTTGGCAATTGGGTTCGTGTAGATTCCTTTGTGATTATGGGGTGGTTTTTCGATATATTTTTGATATATTCGATTTGCTTGCATCGCGAGGTGCACAGTTGTGATAAGGCGGAGTCGTATTTAGGACGCTAGGAAGAAGGTGATCCTTGGGATTTTTTTCTAAGAAGCTGTTAAGCGGATCTTTTCCAAACCTTCAGGGTATCTTAGTTCACATTCAAACCAGGGCTGGGACTATTCGAATAAGTTAATATTCGAATATTTTAATAATAATAATAATAATAATAATAATAATAATAATAATATTTTACAAGTATTCGAATGCTACGAATAAACTTCGAATATTTGAGTATTCGAATGTTTTTATTCGAATACTATTCGAATATTGATGTATTCGAATACTATTCGACTTCACACCATACTATTCGAATACATCAGTAATAATATTCGAATAGTATTCGAATACTTAAATATTCGAATTATATTCGTCAATTAATTGAGCTACTGAAGTATTCGAATATTCGAATACCGAAAAATTCGACAAATAGTCCCAGCCCTAATTCAAATAATAAAACTTGACTTTTTCGCCAAATACCAAAACAATTGTGCTTTTGTTGATAAATACCTATTTGTAAAATTCTAGTTCGAACAATAAAGTAACGTCTACTGAGTACGCCTGATAGATTTGAAGTGGCCCGAGTTATTTCGTTTTTCGGCAATCAGGTCTAGCATCCGGAAGGATATTGTTCTCCCCACGATGCTCCTATTCCGCTATAAATGAACACTTTCACTTACAATTTTTTGTACAGCCTTCACAGATGTTAGACTAAAGCTACAGACGCCCAAAACGATTTGTGTATTTTTTAAAATTCCAAAAAATCAAGTTCCTCTCAGCCGTCGCACTAGGAAGGACTCCTCAACGCAGAAGCCAGCGGCGTTCAAGCGAAAGCGTGGCTCTCAACCTGCCCCATCCTCGCTGCGGAACGCGTGCACAAAACAGCGTGTCTAAAAGGAGCAACCTGCACCGCTCTGTACGTGGCGAAATTCAAAGGCACGCGCAGGGAATGTCGCACTGGTAAGCTGGAGATGCGTCCGCGGGCCCGGGGCCTGGCCAGTATCCCACGCTGGTCGAAGGAAACGTGACTGGGCGATCATAACTCGAAAGTAGTCGTCGTACAACCGGCGAGGAGCGGGTTAACGAGGCCAGGCTGCTAGGGTTAATGGGTTAACAGGACAGTGAAGCTGGTGTATCGTGGCCGCGTCGCCCTTAATTCACCGCTCGTGGGATCGACTCCATGGAAAAAGGAGCAGGGCAGGAGGGGGCGGGCGGGCGGGCGGGCGGGGGTGGGTCGTGTAGGCCGGTGTACACATTCCCTGTATCGTTGCCTTTCGTGTAGCCACGCGCGCGTGTTCGTAACCCGGCGCTATATCCCATATAGGCGCTTGTACTTTGAGAGTCGGGGGGCGAAAAAGGGTCGCTAGGTAAGGCGAGGGAGCTCTGATTGGCCGATCCGTAGGATGAAAGTACCGGCTCGAACGTGGCGCGGGGGCGAGATAGAACGGCGGGGGAGCAGCGCGACGGAGGGAGCGAGGGGGTCAAATAAAAGGCGAGGGGTAAAAAAGAGGAACACGAGGAGGAAGCAGAGGTAGCCTGGATACGAAACCAAGCACGTCGAGGATCGAGTCTACTCGAGTCGAGTCGACAAGGGCTGCCGTAAGAGGTGACACAACTGACACCTCGTAATACCAGGACTTGGACTGACGCCAGTTTGCATAAGAACTGCACATCCGGCGCGCAGCCGACGCGCCTTGTACGATGCCAGTAACCGTGTAGCAACCACCGTTTCCCCCGCGTGCAGCCTGCTATCTATTCGATAGTCAATATTACGTGACACAACACACCGGTACGTGCGCACTCTCGGCCTGACAGTCCCGGCGGCGCGCCCCGCCGCCCAGCCACGGAGCCAGGGGTAATGGAATATTGTCGGGCTGAATCCGCGACGGATATCGCCTATGACTTTCCTATGCGCATTCCCCGACGGCGCTGGGAAACGAGGGGAGGAAACCCGGGACACGTTGCACCAAGGGGGAACGACGCCTCTCCCCCGCAACCACCCAACGCAAGTGGGGGATAATGCACGGTGTCAGGCGGGGAACTCAGTTAGCTCGCGGGTTAACGGGGGAAAGAAATGAGCGGTTAACGTTTCTCGAATACACCTGGAGGAAGTTCCTTGGGTATCGCCAGTGGGGAAGACATCGGGGAAGGGGATATTTTTGGACGCCGCTGGGTTTGCAAATTGCACGATGAGAAGGGGAGGATGCGAAGAGTTAATTTGTGAACTGATGTGGCGTAGAATGAATATTTGAAGTCACTTTAAAGGATAAAGTATCGCTTTTTGATTGGGGAACATGTTAGGTACTCTAATTTATGTGGGGGTGTAGGATGGCAGAAGGAGAACAGAATACGACCGTCGTTTAAATATCTAGAAGCTCCGCCACAATTATTCTTCAAGAAAACATGCGAAAATTAGGGGAAACCATTAACCCTTTCGCTACGAGCGCCGACTATAATTGGCACCCATGCGACGACCTGTGTGTACTAACTAAAGTCGGCGTCACGGAACGAGCTGCTGATCTTAGCGTCGACTTTAGTCAGCATCTCCAGTAGTTTAAAAAAAAATCACTTCCCGCGGAAATATACGCCATAACGAAATGGTTAAAGAGGAAACTTGTAATGCTAATATGGACATCCCCTTCCGCCAACACTCCTCACCACACTAATTTAATTCCTACACTCCTCAGAATAAGCTTCTCTATTAAATCCTCGACCTGCTGCCACATAGACTTCTTCATAGAAAAATAATATTAATATTGGGTTGATACAATTGCTAAGTACCGCTGGCTCACGATTCGAGAGATGTCCCAGAAGCTCCAAGAAGTAAAATAAAAAACTAGTCGAAAGGCATAAAATATTTTCATCGAAACTTCTCTACGTGAAACGTCAATTTCATATTCGCCGGCCTAAGAATTGGCACATGCAGCTTCGTTTTAAGCGGGCCCCGCGCGGACCCGTATTCCCTAGCCGAGGGTTAACGAACGAAAAGCTGTCCCTTCCGGGTAGCCATCGATACCAGAGGACGCGGCTAGCTAACCGAATCGCTGGGAGCGTAAAGTGATTCCGCTGTGTTCTCCAACACTCAGGGCACGCGGCACGGATGACGATGGTCGCGGGCAAGATCGTATTTATCTCGTGGGTCGTAGCAGCGCCGTGCTTCAGGTGGTACTCAGCGTACAAAGTACCGATTACAGAATCCACCGAGCGTGTTATTTATCGACTATTGAATTTCAGATCGTAGATTTTCCTCTCTAATTCATATCTAACCGGCGATGCTTATAGCAGAAACAAATCCTCGCAATCACGCGGCCCGATTATCATAAGGGCCCGGCTCGAGTTATGCCCACTCGAGCAACGGAAGGATCGATCTTATCTTTACGCCGCTGTTACCCGTCCCGGCGACCATTCGTTACTCCTGTCAATTGCCACTGTCAGGTGGAATTCTATAGCGATTTCGCTTCTTCCGTGACTCGGGCCGACTCCCGCCACGCCGAGCGTAGGTTTCTTCCTGCGGGCTGCTTTGCGGGCGGTTTTAAGAATTTCGGGCACGCGTCCCGTTTCGACGACCGGACGACCGAGATCGGTCTGCGGGGTCGACGAATTTTGTGGTTCACGACTTCCACTCACTTCTATTGACCTCTGTAATTCGAGGTTCGCGATTAGTGGACTTGGTACGGAGGATGTTCCATGGTGTGTTTTCGTTAGGAAATGTTTCGGTGATGTTTGTTAAGTCGCGAATCCACCTGGAAGCTAAGCTAAGCTATGTCTGACTATGCTTTGCTACGTTAAAAAAATTAGCTTTAATAGATTCTCATGGAACCGTTTCCACCGCAAGCTAAGCTAAGCTGTGTCATGGCATGCTATGTTTTAAAAAAGCAGCTTTAATAAATCCTTTTCCACCAAAGGCTACATTTCTGTGCTATGCTATTTCGGGTTAGCTCGACGTACCACGAGATTTGGCGGGTTAGCGATTTTTTGGAAACAAAGCAAGGCATAGCCGGGCCTCGCCCTTTCACCATCCTATGTATCAAAATTTGTGAAATAAAGAGTGTAAATAAATAAAATAAATAGTAATACCTTAACCCTAAAACACCACAGTATACTTTCCTAACGCTTCCACCACACTGGGTCCACGCAACCTAGAATTTTCTTTCCTCTATATATCAGGATCTGCTGCACCGATTAAAACAACTTTTTTTTTAATCAATTCATCAGACAATAAGGAAATGGAATATATCGATATATTGGTCAAGAATCTTTTGATACTCAAGATATTTTTAAAAAAAGAAGTCCGTGTTCTGAAAGTTTCGTTTTTTCTTCTTTTAACCGCGGTTTCTTCTCAATGAAGGTAGCGAATTTGATTATACACCAATTGAAAGATTTTGAGTCGTACTTCAAGGAAATAAATATGTCCTTACGATTGGTTCCAAAAAATATAATTATATCGAGCGGTGAAGTCGAGTGATTTTTTACTTCATCCGAACGAACGTTTAGATTATACAATAATAATTTATTTTATAAAAGCAGTATAAATCACTATGAAATCGTGTCCATTCATCACAGGTAACGTCTCCAAAAGGTGCCATTGCTACACAACCGAACTGCAGAGTAAGTTTCATTTTAATCACTGATCCATCTCCAGCACAGTGCGGACAGGTCGGATCGTAGTTTTATTGAAGCATCGGCGTCACGGCAGCAAGTAAGGGGGCAATAAAATGATAACAGCCACGCGACGCAATATAACGCATCGCCTCGACGGTTATCGGCGTGGTAAATATCATATTACAAGGAATATTTAACGGATCATTAAACTCGAATCGCATGCCCGTAGATTTATGATAGATCAACGACTTCGGTTACCCGTCGATGTCTTCCCTTTCTCGCGAGGCTCACGTCGAATGCCCAAAGCCGCGAAGACAAGCAAGGCGTGGTGGTGATTTCATGTAGCAAACAGTGGGTAAGTGCTTCCTGCTGATCAGCGTGGTACCAACAGCTGCGTCATTCCCGGGGAGATCTGATTTCTAGAGGCAAGTCGTCGCTGTGTGCGTCCAATGTCGGCAGGAATGCGGGACGATTTACGTTTAAATGATAGGTATCGTTAAGGTGGCTCCACACGTGTAGCAAAGCCGAGAGCGTAACCCTAATCTCAAATAGCAAGTCGAGCCTTCGCTACACGCGATAGAGCAAACATTCCACGCAAGAATCCTCGAGGTAGAATCAGAAGAAAGTCATCTGATCACCCAGCTTGGATGTCCCAGCTATAAAGCCCATTGACACTTAACTGAAATTCCTTGGTGACGTTTATTTTAGCAAAATTCTTTGTTGGAGGCTAACTTCCCAGTGACGTTGAGTGGCCCAGTCGATTTGGGTACCCAGCGATTAGAGCCAAACATTCACCACCAACCTGACGATGTGAATGGGACCTTGGGAGGCTGGCAGTCTCACCGAACAGAAAATGGATGTACCGGAGGGTTCAGGCTTGTTCAGTGCAATGTCGGCGTTTGACTATCGCGCGAAAGAAGTGGTAGGAGCTACAAGGCTCGGGGCAAGTGTGACGGTGCCTCGTGTCACTTTACAACAACGTTCGCTCATATCCCTTCTTTTCATCCCGTGTTGCTCGCGCTAACTCCACAGGCAATCGGGCTACCCTATTCGAGAGCACGGAATGCAGGCTTAGCTCGCGTCACCGTAGCGTGTCAGTTCGCCAGCCGCTGATAACACGGCAGCGTTACAACCGCGGACCAGGCCGAGATGCTGCGAACTTGTATGTCCGCGGTTCGGTTACACGTGTGGGCACACCTTTAGCCCGGGCAGCATGCGGTTGCGTGATCGCGGGCACATTCCCTTTTCTTCGTGGCACCCCACTTTACTTGCAATCTGTTGCAAAACGACAGCACGAACGTGCTCTAACTTGATAGAGGATAATAATAATTAACATGTAGATGCGTTATCATTCAGCAGTTCCCAGTTCGCCCATCTCCCTCGCGTTTTATGATGCGACGGTTGCGTCACAAATGAAACGCGGACCAGTTGCTTCCTCTTTAATTGCAATGCTCGCGTTTAGCGAAGCCTAGGCGGGATCTGCTTGGCGACTATGAGGCGTCTAGTTCTCAAATCTGTACGTCACACAAGACAGCCCTGAATTAATCGCATCGGCTGCTTCAGCTCCGTCGACGTTCTTACGCGCTCGGGGGCCAAAAAGCAGCGAAGACTTCCGCCGACCTTGTAGCAGGAAAGAGCTAAGTACGTCGATATCGATTGGAACCTACGTCAGGTTCCGTTAAGCCTGATTATTTCCTGTCAGAGTCCTACGCTTGCGTTCCTGCAGGAATGTAACAACGCTGGAATTGGTCCTCACTGTTGGGTGTAGAAAGGTACCCTCGTTGAGCAGTCGCCGGGTGATTGATTTTCGGCAGTGGAACAATGATGTTTTGCCCGCAGCAGGACAATTTTTACTGCTCCACTGGCTCCAAATTTTTTTATTATTTGAATTTTCTTTCAGTTTATAAGAGCAGGTGGTTTTTAATAAATACCAATTCTCAATTCTTCATCATTGAAACAATATTATATCGTAGGGTCGAGCAACCCCGTGTTGAGTAGGGCTGGGTCTATTTGTCAAATTTTTCGGTATTCGAGTATTCGAATATTCGAATACTTCAGTTACTCAATTATTTGGCGAATATAATTGGAATATCCAAGTATTGCAATACTATTCGAATATTTAAGTATTCGAATATTTAAGTATTCGAATATTTAAGTATTCGAATATTTAAGTATTCGAATAGTATGGTGTGAATTATAAATCAAGTTCTTTACATCAGTATTCGAATACATCAATATTTGAATAGTATTCGAATAATAACATTCGAATACTTGTAAAATATTCGAATATTAAATTATTTGAATAGTCCCAGCCCTAGTGTTGAGGAGGAATAATACACCCTTTGCCCGAAAATTAAGCAGTCTTCATGAATTTTTTTCTATATGAAAATAAAAATCTAGAAAGATGGGGTTGTTACAAATGAAGTGCCACTGTTTGAAAGTGTTATAAGAATTTTTATTTAACAAAAAGCACCATGAAGCTGAGCTGGCGCGGAGCAGGAGCGATGGAGGTTGATCCAATCCCCTGGTTTCAAATGATCAATCAATTCGAGGTGCAACGTAATTAATGTGGATGGTTCGCTAATTTAGATTTAGAACAATGTTTGTAATAATAACGATAGAATTTTATCTTTCATAAAATTTCATGTAAAGAAAAGCCAGTTTCCCTGGTATACATAGAATGATTGAAATGCGCAGTAAAACGTTAAATAATTAATTCAACTTGTTCAATATATTCAGTCACATGTGTTGGGGAATTCAGCGGGGGATCAAAGAATTTTAATGAAAACGAATCGCCTTTATAATGAAAGAAAATTCGTTTTCATTAATGCTCTTTGATCCATGAACGAAATTCCTGAAATCGGCGCCGGAATAAATTCAACAAACTATTAACTTATTATGTTATATGTTTAATCCTACAAAAACGAAAGGGAATATTCGCGCCGTATGCAGATTTTATGCATATTAAATATGCAACTCTTATATAAAATGTTTTTCAGATATTACTGTTGGACGAAGGGTGTTTAATGCAATTCTGTAATAAATGTGTTGGAAATCATAAAAGTAAGGGGGCGTTTGCTGTTTCAATGAACGTAGCATTGCTAACGCCATTGGAAATAAATTAAAAATCTGGAAAACGTGTAAGAGCGCATTGAATCACCTGATATTTAAAATGTGCCCGCTGGAAGTGGAACGTTGGAACTTGAATGGCTTTTATATCGTAAACGAAGCTTTGAATTGCAAAATGCCAAAGGAGTTTCCGATTTATTTTGGTATATGGAATTTACATACTTTGGCTTCCGCGCGATTTTGGCTCACTCTGTGCACAAATTATTTATGAAGTACCCTTTTATCCATTTTTTTGCACGCGACTTTTAACGTTAATAAGAAAATTCGATAAATAGTTAATCTACCATAATCCTGGAATCTGTGGTTATTTATCCACTCATAAAATGTATATTAGATACTTTTTGTGAGACATGCTTTATACGTGCATAGGATGAATTTCTATCTTTTTTCGTCGATCATAAAAGACGATAATCCGATAACGCAATATCGTGAGTGCATTCAGGACATGGGAAAACTTCCCAGCCGAATTCGTGTCATTTTTCTGGGCCCTTTTTGCAATATTAAAAATGGCTATTGTGCTCGAGAGCAGTGTTTTTATGAACTCTATAAAAATACTTATTTCTTATAATAAATATTCTTATAATAAAAATACTTATTTCTTATAACAAATATTCTTATAATAAAAATACTTATTTCTTATAATAAATATTCTTATAATAAAAATACTTATTTCTTATAACAAATATTCTTATAATAAAAATACTTATTTCTTATAATAAATATTCTTATAATAAAAATACTTATTTCTCATAATTAATATTTTTTTATTTTCATTTATGCTTTAATTACATCACAATATATTCTTTTCTGTTCATCTGCTGGTCAATGTCCCTCAACTATTACGACACAGTGAAGTATATGGAGCACAAGTGTTGTATTCAGTTAGCTACACAGTGACCAATTCACACGAATGCAAAGCCTAAGAAAACAAAATTAAGAAGACCTAAATCTAAGTTACTAAACGATCACATAAATTGTGCATCGGTTTTAAATTCTACTCCCTCCCTATAAATGCCAACAGACTCCCTTCAATACAATACCACTTTGCTGTAAACTACAGTCCAGAATTAAGCATTAACTAAATAAAAAAATATTTAAACAACAGATCAAATAAAAATTACTTCAACTTTACATTATTTAACGAATAAAGTTAATTTCTTTATTCGACACCTGCCGAATAATTTTTTCAACTTTTATTCGTTATTCCAAATTGTATTCAAATAAAAATTTCCCTTTCAAAAACTACGCCTTTCTCCATGGCTGGTCCAATTACTCGTAAAACGAGATTACTCTCAATTCTGCAACCAATAAAAAAAAAAAAAAACACTCAGCGTCCATCTTACATGCACGCCCCTATCGCGACAATAGCATTCCATTCTACTAGCAACCTTTTCGTAGTGAATCCGTATTACAATCTCTTCGGGAGGGAAACAGCAACGGTCCCCAACGGGACGCTAAAAGTATATCATTACGCGGAGCAACTAAATAGAAAGCGGGGGAGCTTTCACAGGGGGGCAATGAGAACGCGGGGCTGGCGGCGACAGAGTTCTAACCCAGTGTGGTCGTATAATTAATTACAACCAATTCTCCCCGATTCAGCGAAGTTACTCGCTCGCCATTTTATTAAAATCCTATTAAAGCAGATGAGTTTGTGGGAATCAACAAAACTTTCTTTCCCCGTGGAACTTAACCGTGGAGAATGGAACGGCCGGGGGTTGAAGGGAGAAAGGGTAGCACAGTAATAGTGCGACATCTCGGGAGGCTGCGTCTCGAGAAGACAAGGAAATTCCACTCGGCGTCTGTCGCAGCGTTTTCCGTTTTCTCTGCGGAAATTTTATTATGCTTCCGCAGCGGGGGGCTTCCTCCGCGCTCAGAACACACCGAAGACGGCGGGGCGTGGAGGAAGGACGGACCGCGTGCAAACTTCCGCTCCTTTTTGCGCTTCCCGTTAACGCGGGGCATTAAATTCTGTATCAGAAACGTATCACGCTGGCATTGGTAGCTGGATCCAATAAGGGGTCGTTAGACTCGTTTTGAGGGGTGGTTATCCAGCGGTGCCGGGAGCACGCCGAGGAGTGTACTGCGCAGTCTACTGGGCGGAGAAGAAAAGGAAATGGGCACGGGGAACTTGTCTATTAAATTATGAAACTCTGAATGACGAGTAAATGCGATCCAGGCAAGGATGGTTACTGTGCTCTTAAAGGGCAGGAAGGAGGAATGTTTGGATGTCGAAGGGGCTTCGTGATCTGTTATGGCTGATCACGAATGGTAAAGGGTGGATTTTAATCTACCCTATAAGGCTGTTCGAGTACTCGAATATTCGAGTAGCTTGAAGTTGGGACCGAGCCGAGACTCGGTTTCCGAGCCTAGCCGAGACTCCGTTTCCGAGCCGAGCCGAGCCGAGACTCGGTTGCCGAGCCGAGCCGAGACTCGGTTGCCGATCCGACCCGAGACTCGGTTGCCGATCCGACCCGAGACTCGGTTGCCGATCCGACCCGAGACTCGGTTGCCGATCCGACCCGAGACTCGGTTGCCGATCCGACCCGAGACTCGGTTGCCGATCCGAGCCGAGCCGAGACTCGGGAACTATCCCCGTTTATCGATAAAATAAAAAACAATTACTGACTTGGCTCGCTTTTTCCAAGTACTCGAAATAAAATCATATGTGAAGACGATTTCTTTGTTTTTTATTGATTTTGTCACGTTTTCTGTAACGGTTTTAATGTCACGTTTTTTGTAGTGCTATAAATTGGGGAAATTATAAATAATACAGATACCTATGTGTATATTTTTGTAACATTTCATGGGAAACTTGAGTGTTTCAGGGAAGTTTGTACGTGAGAGGCTTATGGTTTGATCTTGTTAGAGCTCACCTTATGGAATACAGAGTGATATTTTTATAGTTTCATATTTTTGCGGCGTCCCGGAACGGAAACGAAAACGATAAGCAAAGAGAACGAAATGTTTTTCGGGAACAGAAACAGAAACGAAACGAAACTCTTAATCCTATTGCAGGAGTGATAATGGTATAACCGAAATACAATTTTCGATTAATACCGTTATTATTTTGTTTTCCATGCAAACTTTATGTCAACAAATTTAAATTGACCGCGCCTCTGCTGGACACAGTCGGAAAGCCTCGCAACTCTCTATTTTTTTATAATATATAATATTTTATAATGTAACCACCGAATACAATAAAATTACTAAAAATAAATTATATGATTTTTTTTGTAAATGAAATGACTGGTTCGGAACAAAATGTATGTTTCGTTTCGATGGAAACGAAATATCTTTCAGCAGGGACGATATTAACCGGAACGAAATTATTATTATTGGAGCTGAACCGAAATGAAAGAAAAAAACATTTCGTTCCAAGTCTGTTTTTTTTTTGTCAGGTGAATGGTCTTTAGACCTCGTCCTAATACATAAGAAACAGATGGATTCAGGATACGAATATAACGTAAGGAAGAATGCTTCCTGAAATTCACTTTTTTTGTAATGTGTTCTTCTAAATGAAATTGTATAATCTGAATAGTGAGTGAAAATCAACTGTGCTACAGTTTGCAAGCGTTTATTTTTAACCGTCGGGTGTCACACCTATTTTTTTAACGTAGTTCTCGCACTGGTATTCCCAGCCATTCCCCAGCCAATTTCCAAACACCTGCCTTTTAAAAACTATCTGTTAAATTTAGTCGCAAAAATTCCGAGGTAAAGCTTGAATATTGTGGAATATATGTTCGCGGTTGAAAAGTGACATTTAAAGTACCATTAAGTTTAAACAGTAGTGCCATTTTCAAAGATACCTCAAAGATATTTTACCCAAAATTCAAATTGTCAAATCATGAAATCTTAAAAAATACGACTAAAGAAAGAATTAGTCGTTTCACACAAACACTTCTTTTTTTAACTCCTCATGTCGTTTTCAAATTGCCTGAAGATTACACTCAAAGTGATCGTGGAACTTTAAGACACCATTAAAAACGCCAGAAAATTGCAAATTATAAAAATTAGGTTCTTTTAAATTCTATCCGCGTTATCAAAATTTCTTTCCTGACTTTGATGTGCACTGTACACTCAAACACTTGTAACCCTTTCCCTGAAGCCCTGATTTTGATTGTTGACTCGAGCACGCTCTCTTATAGCAAATGATCCATTCTTGGAGAAGCTCCGTAATCGGAAGCAGCCAAAAAAGGATGAAGACGATTTGAAGGGTAAGTGGGCGTTACAAGATCGTTGGCACGCTTCCTGCTACGAGCAGTGATATTTCAAAAACTTTAGAAGTTGTCTAGTTCCTTTGGGGCGAGGACGTTTTCTTAGCTCTGGCGTAAGTACTGTGATGGCGGGTCAATTCTCTCCCCCGAGAATTTTCAAGCAATTCGGTCATGCAAAGAGTCGGATCGTCTCGAATATTACTCGAGTCGTGGCGCACTTGGAAACCTCGAAAACACATGATGAATTTAAAATTTCAGTTAAATTTCAAAAATTTGAAACTTTTGAATAGCCCTCCGAAGCCCAAATATTTATGCATTCCGGCAACCTCTGTTCCAAGTGAACGATTATTTTCTAAAGGTGGACAAAAAATAAATAAACAAAATAAGAAAAGTTTACAGTAGGTATATCATAACTTTAAGCTTTCTGAGGCAAGCTTCAGAATAATCCGATTGTTCCGAAATTTTGCAAACTTACTTAGCACACCAAAAGGAATCTCCACAGTCCCAAAATTGTATCCCACCTTCAATTCTAAGGGACACCCTAATGTAGGTACTAATACAATTTCTAACTATTCTTCTCTTTCTTGTCTTCTTATGGCTTCTTTCGCAATATCTACTCTGCAATAAAGAATTATTATTACTATTCCCATAACGGACATCCGAATAATATTGATTCCCTCTACTCGCACGTACACTAAAACTCTACATGCAATACTCCCGCGTAAACTTATTCAAACTGTACCCGAGGTTTTACTCAAGATTTCGAGCACATTGAGAAACTTTGGATTCCTCTATCGCAGTACCTCAGATCCTCCGAATTTCACAGAAATTTACGATATACGTACGCCCATGTAACGCGCAGTTCGATTCAATGGAATTTCCTTTCTTATTTCGTTACATCTCGGGAACCTTTCATTACGAAGTGCTCACCATTCCCACGCAGCCTCGCCCAGCCTCGCAGATATTACTTTCCAGGATTTCCATAAAAAAAAAGCTGTGGAACGGAGAAAATTCTACCGGAGTCTTTCATCTCCCACCTTACTCCGCCATTACGTTCGTTCTTCCGATTGCTCCTCCGCCGCTCCCCCGCCAAGGTCCAAACATATTTTTCAGCCCTTTTTATCACTCGTCGTTCTGAGTAAGTGCCCCCTTTTTATTTCCATCCGTCCAATGTAAACGTATTCAGAGCTGCGCCTAATTCAATGCCGGCCACCTTTCCCGCCTCGCCTCTCTTTTCGGGTGCGGTGGCCGTCACCGAAGGGACCCGCGTTTACGGGAATCTGTCCCCGTCCCCCGCCGGGCTGAGTCGCGTATTCATGAACCGCATTTGCCGCGGAGGCAGATACGCTAGACCGACGTTAAGTCGCGGTAACACACTTGCCAGAAACTATGTGCATTCGACAGCTCCGCCGTGGAACGTCGCGGCCGTTTCAAAGGGGCGCTTTGATGTGATAGCGAACGATTCCCGGCGAATGAGAAGCGGGATTACCAGGCAAATGCATCGGAGAGCATTTGACGAGACTCATTGTTAGCGACGCAATGCTAGTGGAAGCGTTGGATCGATGGCAACGGTTTTGTGATTTTCGTTGACCCAACTCGGAACCGAATCCTTAAGTTTAAAAAGAAACTCATTATAAGGGACACCCTACCTCTACTGTATCATATTACATATAGCACCACACATTCATGTTGAGTCTTTCATTCTACTACTTTCCTTATACAGCGTGGTCATAAATATTTAACCAGCTACTTAAGGAATATTCTGAGTTTTAATTTTAAGGGATCCTATATGTAGTCGGTCGATTAAAATAGAAAGGGTGTGCCATACATCAAGCGGGAAAATATTGAAACGCGAAGTTCCCGTCTCCGCGGACGGAGACGTTTGAATTTATTGGCCCTTCGGTGGGGATTTTTAAAAGCGAAGGTGCCGCGAGAAAGACCGAGAGGGATGCCCACAAATCATTGAAATTTGATTAAGCAGGAGTGCATCTTTTCAGCGCCCGGGAAGTGAAAAGTTGACTTAAGAAACTTCGGGGGCTGAGAAGCACTTTATGGATCAATTATTAGTTGAACGAACTACGAAGTTGCATAGACTTTGGCAACTTACCGCCCGCCCCTGCTTAAGGTACCGCTGTGTTGTATATAACAGGGATTATACCTATTTTAATGCCCCAACTCCGACATGGATCAAACTAATACGGTAATATAAACGCGGCTCTAGTTTCCGCCAAGGAGCTGTTTCTATAATGAACGGTTGCATCGTTGTTAACAATTCCTGGCGATCCGTGCGCTCCCCACTAAATTACGCGCGACGCCTTAATTCTGTTCACAAGCGGGTGGCGTAAACATTCTTTTAAGGGGAGAAGCCCGTCTAAACGGCTTATTTTTGTATCAATTTTTAGGAATTTTGTGCAAAGATGCCAATGCGTTAATCGTTATGGAACTTTGAGGGTACTTTATTTAACATCATAACAAGTAAAAAGAATTTTTGTAATAGTAAAATTATATTAAATACAAATGAAATAGAGGAGTATCTGAAATAGGTATTTTCGAGATGCAAAACGACGCCGGTTAAGAGACCAATCATTTTTTTTCCAATTTATGTGGCAATTGTAAGAATATGAACCACAAATAGAGTAAAAAAATTACATATTTTAAAAATGGCAGAATTTCATACATTTTCGCCAAAAGTTCGCGTTTTACTTGTTTAAAAACAGTGGTTAAAATTAACAATTTAGTTAAACCTTGTGGTTCATATTCTGACGAATATTATAAACTAAAAGTGTGCAAAAATTGAAGTTGATTGATCCAGTAGTTTCCGAGTTCTCCCCGGCGCCAATTTTGAAAACGTCGTTTCGAGAAAAACGTGTTTAAAATGCGTCTTAGCAATACGGAGTTGAATTTCGGCCTATAACTTTGAGAACATATTTTCTAAATATTTTAAAATCGATTTATGCAAAAATTATTGTTTCTATTCATCGTTCGCTATATACGGTCTTCTCCCCTTAAATGCAATACCTAAAAACGTGTAACAAATACAATTAATCCAAACATTTTCAAATTCATAATCCTAAAATCTACACCATACGTGAAGGAAATCCACGAACCTCAACTTAAGCCTCCAGATTTGTAGCAGTCCCACGTGTCCATGTCAATAAATAAAATTCAATGATATTAAAGAAATACTGTTATCGATGAAATGCGATCGTAAATATGGAAATGAGGTTGGTGGAGGGACAGGGGCGAAGTGTGCGCCTCCGAGGAAGATCGAAAAGAGTGGTAGCCTTCTTCCAAACATTAGAGGTCGCACGAACACATATACCACACATATTTATCCCCCATCCAGCCCTCGAATGGCCAACGGAAGCGTGAAATTCCCAATTTCTTTTCCCAACCGACGAGAATATCCAAGTCTGGATCCCTGCCCCTACAAACCCTCCACCCCCAACCACCCCCCCTGGCCACATACATCAGCGCTCTCACACACGACCCCGAAACACTGTTCCCGAACCCACAGGCACCCAGCGAACGTGAGCCTGTGCACGAGAGTCCTCCAGCTCTCGTCTCCTTCCAGCACGAATCAGGAATCCCGAATTGGACAGGCAGCGGGGTAAAAGGAGCAACGAAAGGGCAAAGGGGTGGTCTGGGCGGGGAGACGGGGACTCCGGCGGAAATTCCCGTCGTAATTTCTGCTACCCGTCCCTAACTCTCGGAGCGATCCTTGTACACGCCCCGCGGGAGACACCTGTTCCTCGTATCGGCTCGAATTCCGAACGTAAGGCGGCCTTATCATGCGAATCGATCCAACTGCATCGTTGTTGCCCGTGTTAAATCTGGGCTCGATGGGGTATGACGCGGGGGACGAGGCGCGACGCGTTTGCGCCTTCGACCTAGAACGATTCATTTTAATTGGATCGGGTTCGAGCGTTGCAGTTGGTCGTATGTTGAGAAGGGTAGGTTCGGGGGGCAAACAGCGTGACGGAGTGAAATTCGCGCGGGGTGACTTGATTTTATGTTGGTCTCGTGAATGCAGTCAGCGGCGGACTGGGTTTAAGATTATTGGCTGCTGGGGGACAAAGGGGACCTACTTCCAACTAGAAGGTTAGCGTTTAGTTTTCATGGGATATTAATACAATTTTCACAGAATACATAAGTGGCAAGAAGGTCAATTAAAATTGTAAAGAAGGGTTTGATTAAGTTTTGTTATTGAAATTGTAATGCAATCTAAATTTTAGTTATGGACAGTAATAATATTGGAATTTGTATTAGATTTGAAAGCTACTGAAAGGTCATTGACACTTTTAATGTATTGCTTAGGGAGCCACTGAGACTTTTTTGCAGACTGCAGATACTTGGTAAATTTTTCTTCAAAAGGAAGGCTTATGAAGAATGGCCCCTTTCCTTGCTGCGCTGCGAACTACACTGTATTGAATAAAGACTGCGGTAATTTAAGGTAATTTATGAGTAATGCTGTTCGTGACTAATAGTAGTTGTTGTGTTCTAAGTTAGCTGTGGACATGATGTGCTCTGAATTGCAGTTCTGCAAAATTATCGAGATTAAATAAGTACATAACGAAGGAGGCGTAGAATTAATTTTATATAATATAGAGACTGGTCCGTGGTCCCAACGGTTCCAGTTATAACCCAGGCCTGACCCAGACCTAACCCAAACCTAACCCAAACCTAACCCAAACCTAACCCACACCTACTCCTATTTCCCTCTAATCTAAACACACCGCCAGCCGAAGTATCACAACTAAAGCCTCCCCCTCATTACTCAAGTCGCACGACTTGAAACCGCCTGAATCAACTAACTCGGCCAATCCAAACGAGGCTACGAAGCTGAAGAAACGAGCTTAATAAATCCCGCAGGAAAGCGCAGCTCACGAAACAAAACAACACCCTTCGATTCTTCAGCACTTCCCTGCAGCACATACAAGCGGCGCGCAATAAATCAGGACGTCTCATCAAAAGGGGCCCCGGACAAAGGTAATTGCGCCACGGAGGTTCGATTATCATCTCCGCTCCAAGGAATTCCCTTCCTCGCCGACAGCCAAGACCGGAAGATTTCGCCGAACTCCGCGAACTTCGGCATCGATTTAGATCACGCTCGGTGGGCCCCTCCAAGACTTTCGCGGCCCCCGATTGAAACGTTCCGCTGCGGCTAGGTGCCCGAGGAGCCCGCTTTGACTTGCGGCCGGCGCAAACTTCCTGCACCGCTCCATCCTGTTCAGCGCGCTTTCCGCGCCCGCAGGACCGAGCGGTCACGCCTATGCGATCGGTCGCGAAAAACTCGCGATCTGCGCTGGTGTACGTGCGCGAGCGCGGAACCGCGGCGGAGAAACGGGCGCGATAGCGCAGAGGCAGCGAAGCATGGAGGAGCTGGAAGCACCTTAGAGGGACTCAACGCGGTGGCGGAATATGATGGCGAAAGAAGAAAACACAACCGATCGGAAGGGCGGCGAGGGGGCGAAATGCGAGGGGCAGGGCGAGAGAGGGAAGGAGCCGCGGAGAAGATGGGGTCATTGGGGCCATGGGACATCACGGTGCCGCGACGCAGGGATGCGGGTGCACTTAGCCCCCCAAGAAGATGTTATCTGTCTCTCATACACGGGAGCGAGCTGCGCGGCAGACGCACCGTTTCCAGCGGCCCCTGCCGTTGTCAGCGCTACGTGCAGCCATCTGACGCATTAATTTGCCCGATCTTCTGCCGGGGCGAGAGTCGAACGGCGCCCGGGGCAGGGGAGGATGGACGGGGACCCGCGGTCGGGCGAATGAAAAGGCGCGAAACTGGAACAAAACGGGAAATCGAGGTGTGGAGAGGGCGGCGGCACCACATCGGACAATGCTTTCAATATAAAAGGGGGAATAACGAAACGGCGTTCGGGAATTATTGCCGTTATCTCTTTGCGCCTGGTGATTTTCAATCGAATCAATATTCCGCTGCTGCGTATATGTATGCATTTGTACACACGATGATCCAGACATCGGTCGCGCCGACGCTTTTGTGTCTAATGCGCGTGCGGGGCATGGCGACCCGGAATTTAGGGAATCTACAGCGGCTGGGAAAGTAAATGCGCGATGCCTGCTTCATGTAGGTTTGCTTTGGTATAAATGGGTACGAAATCTCGATTGTTCTTCCAGTTATCGAATATTCTCGGCTTCGTTGTTGGAGGAAGTGGTGCAAGTATAGGCCGGGGTCTAAATATGGGATAGTTGAAGCAGGTATTGGGTCGTAGTGGGTGTTTCACTGTACCGGAAAGGGTGTAAATGTACGACTGGGAAACAAAAAGGGCTGCGGGAAACTGATACTGGCTTGCATTTGTTTGGTTAACGTGTTGTGTTATTTTAAATATAGAATTAGAAAGAAACATTACTTCCGTCCAGTTTATTTCAACTCCATATGCATCGCATCATAAAACTCTTCCTCAGCTGGGGCAAAAATCCTGAAATGAAAAGTGCCATCCCATATCTAGACCACTTCCTCTAATTGCTGAGCATTCGTGCGTACCTCCTTCTTTCCCACCACACATAGCAGGAACACAGTGGAAACCTTCAAGAATATAGTTCATTTCACACTGAAGTGCACCTTTGAAGACTCCTCATAAGTACCTGACTTTCAGGACCGAAGTGGTGCCACTTGATTCCCTTTCACGAGAGCTTTCAAACGATATATAATAATCAAAATCTCCTTCCATCCACAGTCACTCCATCGATTTAAGACTGTCCTCCCTTTGCCTACATAGAACCTCCTCCAACCTTCTCCAAATTACACTCACATTTTCTTCATCCCCAAATTCTTTCAACTGCAATCCCAAGCTTCTCCCAGCACGTGAATACTGCAGTTAGGTGTACAATGCTCCGACACGTCGATCAGGATAGCCCGTTGTCGTCAGAAACGCAGCCGACAACCAGTTCCCCAGAACGAGGGCGTCGCGTTGAAGAGGTGAGAAGAGAGGCGCAACAGGAAGACCACCGTCATCGTATTAATATCCTCGGTACGTAGCGAAGCGTTGCCATGGGACGGTCGAGACGCGCCGCGTGAGGTAGATGTAATTAAGTGTAACGCTCGATCTAGGTGCCAAGCTCGGGGAGGAGGGACATTCTTGTCCCACCTTCGCCACTGTTTCGCCGTGGTATTATCGTTTTTGCGCTGACGCAACCGCCAGCGGATTACAGGAAGCACGTAAACCGTGCCGAATTGGCGGTCGGACGTTATCGGCGCATTCCTCGTCGATTTCCGAAACACGTGGCCGACGGGGGAAAGAGGTGAAATTTGCGGTTGCTCGGAATCGACGGAAGATCGCCGGATAACCGAGCGGGCAGCGATGATCTGGCCTCCGCCGCGTGCATAATTAACCGTAACGTCTAATCCATGACGGTTTCCTCATCATTTGAATATTCCTGCGCCGCGCAGGCCGCCTGCCGGTGAAATCATTTCCCGGCATCCCCTGGACGAAGCACAGGGATCAGAGAGGCTGCTAGAAATCGCCGGTCAATCGTGACGCGCGTTCCTGCCGATTCTTTTGGCACGCGTGATTAAGGAGGGTCTTAATTGTGGGTCAGATGTGGCACGGGGTGATTAAAGAGAATGCACAAGTGGGTACTCCGAGTGAGCCTGTGGTATAATGGATTTGTTTTAGTAAAGGAAGATATGTTTGCTACTTTCTTTTGCATTTCTTGGTTAATGGACTCTTCAAATTTGGGGTCGATGATAGATGGGAAGATCGAAGTGTGTACTCAAGTGTGTGCTTAAGGGGAATCCTATTTTTGGGGGGAAAACTTTTTTTTTAAACTGGCGATTCGATTCATCTGAAATTTGGAACTTGTTTTTATGCATCTTTGAAGACGTTGCAGTTTTTTTTTATTAATTTTTAATGGTGAATTTAGGAGTTCTATTAAGTTAGGAGTAATATTCATTATTAAGGATTAATAAAAAATTGCAACTTCTTCAAAGATGCATAAAAACATGGTCCAAATTTCAGATGAATCGAATCGCTAGTTTCTAAAAAAATTCCCATATTTTGCTATGTTTTTAACCCCCAAAATATGTAACATTTGCAATAAGGGACTTGCAGATTTTCAGCTGAGAACTGTACCCTGATTAGTTTCTTCCATCCGTATTTTTTAAACAAATTCGAAGCCTGCGAAGTGATGACTTAAATCCTCCCTAATTTCACATGCATCTCAACATACTCAAATTACATCGAAATTTGCGAGGAATTTCTCAAATGTAACTAAAGGCGCCAAAGCACTGCCTTAAGTTATATAAACAGCAATAAGCTAGCAAATCAGGAATAAAACGTATGCACTGTATATTAAAAGTTCTTCTCTTGCGATAAATGGTTGCAAAATAATTCAAGGCTGGCATAATTAGGGAACCGAAACGGCTATTAGAAAAATAACATCGGTACACAAGTTTAGTCCGGGGTTAATATAATGTTCTTGAACCAAAGATATCTTCAGAATTCATAGCGAAAATATTTGTACTTACTCCGAGGATACCTGCTACATGTGTATACATAAGTAATCACAGCTGACGTGCTTGGCTAATATCAAGGCAGGGATTAAATCGTGGACGACCCGTATCGTTTATTAGAGGCCCTTTTCATCGCGAAACGCACGATTTCGGAGAAGCGTTACTTATTACCGAGTACGGGTTTCCGCTACGGAAATACTGGCCGAGCAATTTAATAAATTAAGAAAAATTACCGGGCGAAATTGCAATATTCATACTGAGTCGTGAACGTACTATGTATTTCATGGCGCACAGTATGCTGTATCATTATTATGTACCACGTGGAAAGGCATGCTGAATGATAACGTGGTGCATCGTGCTCCTGCTGCTCTCCAACTACATATGTACATAGTTTCTGGCAGGCGAATATCATCTGGGAAAGCTAAAGTAAAAGTCAGAAGAATAGAAAGTATTAAATTGTGCCCTGAAATTAGGGCTGGGACTATTTGTCGAATTTTTCGGTATTCGAATATTCGAATACTTCAGTTGCTGAATTATTTGGCGAATATAATTCGAATATCCAAGTATTCGAATATTTAAGTATTCGAATACTGATATATTCGAATATTTAAGTATTCGAATACTGATATATTCGAATATTTAAGTATTCGAATACTGATATATTCGAATATTTAAGTATTCGAATACTGATATATTCGAATATTTAAGTATTCGAATACTGATATATACGAATATTTAAGTATTCGAATAGTATGGTGTGAATTATAAATCAAGTTCTTTACATCAGTATTCGAATACATCAATATTCGAAGTTTATTCGTAGCACTCGAATACTTGTCAAATATTCAAATATTAAATTATTGGAATAGTACCAGCCCTACCTGAAATGGCTAATTTTCAATGAATTGTGTATTCATATATACTTCTATAAACACTAACAACATAAAAATTATAGTATGCAGGATATTGTTCTTAAGGTACTATTTATTTAATCAATAAAATGAGGAGCATTTAATATAAATTGGAACTACGAATGGTCTGCAGCCATTATGGTAGTAATATTTACTTTTAATTACGTTAATCTAGTTTCACCGAAAGATTCGTCATTTCGTATGCAACAACTTAATACGAATGTCGCTGAGTTACTAGAGTGGAACGTTTTACCTAGGACTGTGTACCTAAATCGTAGCCGCCGCTAGTGGCCACGAACAATTCCTCGCCGTAGTTCTGCAGGAAAATCGTATGAAACGTTGAATTTTCCCGTCTGAACGTTTCTCCTATTCTCGCGTTAACCACTTGGAAATATATGAGTCACATATGTTTGTTATAGTTACCACAATGTGCGCGGGAGACACTGATTTAGCAAATAATTTCGATCTTCGTTAAAATGAAAATTTTTATAATAAGTTACACTGAATCGTTCAAAAATCTGCATCAATAACTCACTCTAACAGTGTTCACAAATGTTCCAAATAATAATGGGTAAAACGGCCGATAAATGTTACTTGTATACGCACGCTGTTTTAAATGGCCAATAAAATTATTTCAAATTCATACGATGTTTGTCTCGACGTGCTGCATCCTGTTTTAAAATATTCCTAATGGACAATATTCTCCGTCGTGTTGGCTTTATTATGCAAAATATGGAAACATGCTGGGAAATATATGTATGTTGTGAAATTTATACTTCAACGAATTTAAAAACACAAGTGGGATGTTTTAAACTAACATTACATAAAATTCGTAACAACTATCTAGAGAACACCTTGTAATGCCATTTTAAGAATTAAGAATTAAGAGTTAGGAGTTAAGATCTTTCAGTTTGAAAACACTCCACACAGCTCAATGCATTTTTTATTTTTTGCTGGTTCATCAATTTCAAGCTACAAATGTATAAAACAAAACGCCGTTTCATTTTTCTGTTTCAGATTACCTAAGTAGTAGATAAATATGCGCACCAACGAACGACGAATTTCGCGCGGCGTGATGATCGATCAAGCATAACTACAATATTTAAGATTAAAAATTACTAAAAAAAAACCTACAGCTTCTTCAAAGATCCATCAAAACGTGGTCCAAATTTCAGATGAATCGAAACGCTGGTTTCTTTAAAAAAAATCCCAAATTTTGCTATGCTTTTAGTCCAAAGAATAGAATTCCCGCTTAAATATTATTATGAAACCTAGCTTTTGCCAACTATTAGAAGCCACGAATAATAATAAAAAATTCTATATTTCGATCCACCCTATTCAGCACTCTTCCATCCTGCTTCAGTTACTTCCCTCCCATTCCTTTTCCTCAAGCTTCTCCGTACAAATATCAAAATCCAATTTCCATCCTTAACATTCTCCTTCAAGCTCTCCCTAAAATCTCTGTATATCAATCCACCACCACCACCAGTCAAAATAGCCAAGCTTCTCTCAGCAACGCGCGATATCCAGAAAAATTCGCCAATTTCGAGCCACCAATCCGTCAGCACTCGTTTCGGGCGAGGGTCCCTCAACCATCCCGCCGTGCTGCCCACATTACGATGCAATCGAGGAGTCCATCTGTCCGGACCCCATCCTCGGCGTACCCTCATCAAAAGAAAAAGAACGACGCCGGGGGAGGAAAGAGATATATACACCGGGCCGTGGGGAGGGAAATGAGTCGGGTAAACGGAAGCAGGGAGACAAGTGAGGAGAGGCAGGCAGAATTAGAAGCATTGCGAACTATGCGGTAGCGAGCAAACCACGGCTGGTCTATGGCTCGGAACTGGGATAACTCGATACACACCGGTGGGCATGTATGACCCTTGCGCGTACATTGGGATATGCAATTTACCAACCACCGAGCCCGTGCGGTTGGTAAATACACGCATGTCAAAAGTTCCGTAGGCAGCGAGGTTTGTCGGAGAGTCAAGTCGAGTCGAGGCACACACCCAGCCGCCCATAGAGTAGGTACACAGCCAGACCCCCCTCGGCTCTTGGCACGCGAATACGTTAATACAGCGTTAGAAAAACGGCAACGAGCGCCTCTACGAGACCCGGCCGAGACGTCCTGCGAATTTATCGCGAGAGAGCGCGGAATAATGGCCGTAATTATTGCGTGCGTTAATGCGACGCACCGGTGAAAGCGAGAAGATGAATGAAAACGGGGGCTCGTCGCGTGCGCGGCCAACCACTCGCGGATTACACATCTCGTACGCTCGATTGGATCTTTCGCGACCTTGCTGGCTGAGAATCGCGGGCGGTTGGGAAATATTTCAGGGTTTCCGGGGGGTTCAAGTCTGGATAGGGTTTGTTGACTGCTCAGAGCCAGGGATCGGGGGATCGAATCAATTTTAACAGGTTTTATGTAGGTAGCTTGCGTGGTTTGGGAGGTGAGTTTGTTTAGTTATTAGATACAGAGGAGCTTCCTGTACTTGGACTAATAGAGAGACGTTAGTATCAGGATAATGGAATTTTCGGATAGAACAATCACTTTTCCGATACAGGCGACTTCTTTCGTTAATTCGACTATAGGGTCTTCGGTTAATGGACGTTCGGTTAAGGGAAGCTCTACTGTGTTGTCAGATTAAGGTGTAAATAAGAATTTATTTCTCGTTTTTGGTGAAAGTAGGTGTGCAATAGGCGAGGAAGAAACTGTTTTGAATGAAAATTCTTCGACTGGAGATTTCCACAAATAACGGAAGGTAAATGCACAAATGGATTCTTGGAACTTTTTCAGCGCTGAAGAATTTTTAGAGACAGGAAAACTCGGGAATATCAGAATCCTGCATGGCTACCTCTCACAGCGTCCTAATTAAGTGTGACTCATACTATTTCTCCAGTGACAAACGTGAATACCAGTGTGTTCGCAGCAGAACACGCACTACTGTTATCCTGTATACATTTCGTACAATTCCGCATAGTCCTTTGTCACACTTTACACGCCGAGTGAGCTACAAAAGCAAGAATCACGTATACATACGCGATATGCATTTCGAGGATCATCGTGCCCACTAATTTATTGCACTTTACATACGACGGACAAAGGGATTATTTGCATACTGCGTACAGGAAGACACACGTACTAGCTGGCGACTGTTTCTGAGCAACTACAGTGTCATTTGAGGATGGTAATACAGTAATATCAAACTTTCCGCTCTTTTCGCTTTGACGTAGGAAAATTGGTAAACTGGAAAGCAGGGGAAAAATATCAAACGCATGAGATAGGTCGCGCATAATAAAGCAATCAAGGATTGCGATTTATGTAATAAAACAGAGAGAGCACAATAATACTTTCGTTTGCAGATTCGACTTCAGAAATACCTTCAGAAAAACATATTACAATTTCCTGTCTCTTCTTTCATTTATACTTCATTTTTACCCTATTCTTATATACTTATACCTATTTTCTTCCTCTCTTTCTGCTTTCTACACTTGATAGGGTGGATGTACCAGTAAATGAACACGTACCAGTGTATGGACATTTTACATTACAATGAGTAAAATAAGTTATTAAAATAAGCAACTAATTAATTAGAGACTTCTTTTAATTTCTTGCTTCATATCCAAACAATTTTTGCAGCACGTGGAATCAATCGTGCTGCAAACATAATTTTATAAAAGTGTTCATTCATTAGCCTTAAGTGTTCATTTATTGGCGCGTTTACCCCACTCGTAGACATTTAACGTCTACCTGTTTTCCTGCACCTCAACTTATTCAATTATTTGGTCAATAAACTAAGTAGAGATCTACTTTGCTCCCCGCTGCACTTTTAAATACAGAACTTTGGAATAGGTAATTTAAGATCCCTAATTAGTGGCATTCTTCGAGCCATGAATTCTTGCAGTTTTATAAGGTTCAGTGCTACCGCCATGTATGATTAATTAAAACGTCAAAAAACCCTCGCCTGGACAGTGACCCGCATCTGTCACAGTTCCGCCAACTAAATCGTCATAATTTAGAAAGCAGCCCCAGCAACCTTTTCACCCTGCCCATTTTTTAACGCACGCTACCCCCAAAACCGCCCGCCGCTCGCCTGCGTCACGAATCACGTCGCATCTTGTATAATTTAACGCTCCTCTTTCGTAGGTTTCTGGCCAGGACACTGTATCCATGGCAACACCGGGAAAGCGCAGGGCTCCACCAGAGGCAATTCACGCGGACAAACGCCTTTTAACCGTTATTAATTGCCGGGTATTAATATAAACGCCGGGCTTAAGGAGAATTAATGCACCCATCCGCGACTTAGCAGGGCCCCGTTGGAAAATCTGACCCGGTGGATTTACACGGTTATTCGGATCCTGGCCGGCCAAGGAAATTAGCGTTAGGTCATACACGACCGCTGTATTATTCCTCGACCTTATCTTGCTGCTTTCAGCACAATGGATGTATTTCCGCGAGCCTCGCCCGATTAGAGATACTGTCCGCTTTGTCTGGTGTTTGCGAACGGCCACCGTTCGGATAGGGACTGCCGCGTATTTCGCTAATTGCTTCTTAATTATGATTCATTCGCGGCTGTTTGGATCGCCATTCGTTTGGATGCACGCTTATTTAACAGTATCGGACCATGCAATGTACCTTGACTAGGGGAAAGGTGACGAGTGTTTGGCATATTTGTAGGTGCTGAATTATTTAGTGATTTTAATACATTTTAGGGAAACTTAAACATTCAGGGGTATTGCGTGAAAATTTAATTTTGAAAGAATTGTGGTAATACGAGGGGGTGTAGGAAGGTTTTGCATTCTTCAGACGAGTATGTCAAAGCAGAAAGGGATTATTGTGGAAAATAAAATGTAATAGGTGTCTACAGTTCAATTTAAATTGTTTATATTCAAAGGTAGGGGAAGGGTGTCTAAAACCACCCCTCGGGGTAAATTGATTCCTGCCTTTGGTTTTTTGAATTTTCATTACACGCTCAGAAAAAAAATTTGAAAAAACGACCTTCACTTATTTCATCGCTATTCCAACCAGTTGCATTTTTTTCAAAACGACGAAACACGTTACCTAGAAAATTAATTCCGCTACCTTCTAAAAAAACTCAAGTCCTTTGAACCAATTTTAGAAAAGTTATGCGAATTTCAAGAGTGTCAACTTACTTACCGACGCGACTGTAGGTGTAAGTACAAAGATAGGTACTAATTCCATCACAAAAATCAGATAGCTAAATTTCATCTAATCAATAATAAGGTAGCTAAACTAACTTCCAAAAACTACTTTACTTCTATTTGAATAATATGCATTTGTATTTTTTACATGAATTACGCTTAAAGGGGATCCTTTTAAACACCTTTCCCCCATAAAAAGGAATTTTACTTATTCACTACGCCTAGTATGTTAAACAACGCGAAACACTATTCGCCTTAGGTACTCGTGTCAGCATAACACACCCAGCAACGCCCAATTCAGTGCACTGCTGCAAAGAACACCCTACTCGACATGAAACGAGATCACATTCTTGGTGCTTAGTGCACTTTCAAGTGGTCATTCTGACGATAGCCTCCATTCCTCGGTCGCATAGAGTGTACTGGATAAAAGAAATATAGTGAGATCGTAAAAGCAATGGGCATTGAGGATGGCGTACTCGAGTGTGAGGAATCAAGAGACGAGGAACTGGACCAGTGTAGTTTTAGGCTACTAGTGCGCAACGTCTGTAAAAAACACTGAACCATTGAAAACACCGCGCACAACCATGTCAAGCTTTCCACTATTAACACACGAGCAGTGAAATTGAGTCTAAATCTTTGCCAAGAGCAGAATTCTTCAACTGTTATTCGAAATGAATTTCTTCGCGAAGAAAGAGATAATTCCTACCACCCCGCGTTTAAACAATTCACTGCGCCTCCGTTGCGCCGAGGATCGCGCCGCAGGCTATTCTTAGTCCAGCTCGGTTTTAACAGCGAGAAAAATGATATTACAGAAAAGACGGAGACAAGAGGGCAGAATGCGAGCTGGGGCCGGTTACGCAGGTACACGCGATACAAATGGAGCCGCGGATACCGATGTAAGATTAAGTACACGATACCGACCTCGTAATCCACTCTGTATCTGATAGCGTGGTTACCGTATAAACAGACGTTCGAGATCGTATTTGATAGCACGGCCACTTTAGTCCTGGCCACTATAGGCCCCCACAAATAGACGAACGAATCGTGTTTACTACTTACTCCGCCAGCCTAAAGTTGCTTAGGAAGTGTGTAGTTTCGCCAGGTATCGGCCAGCCATCGAGCGGACTGAATTGGATGAATAATGGCGAGCGGCGCGGAAGTTAAAACGTTTACATCCTTATCGAGTTTCTGCCCGCGGCTGTAACGCCTTGTTGATACTGCGGCCGATTTGCCGGTCCGATCTCCGCGCGTTGTATATTATCGGCACTATATCACTTACGGCTTCTAAGCTCGTAACCCTGAAAAGCGGCAAAGCTTTCCGGCCGCGAGGCTCCGTAATGTAATAGATAGATTCTCCCTCTGTGCGACTTTGTAAATAGGAGAAGTTAGATCGCGCGAATTAATCGGGAGACTCTTAGCGGACCATCGATGCTCTCTTTGGTGTTCTGCCTCTTCGAGGCTGGTCAGTTTGTTAATGGCTGACAGTCAATTACCAACGGGGAAGATCGAGAATTGGATTAGTATTTATTAGTATTTGAATTAGTTTCTGTCTTCGAGGTTTTGTTAATGCATTCTCATGGGGAGGTGAGTATTAAGATTTATCAGGATTCTTAAAAATTAGGTACTATGAGTTATCACTGTTGTAATTGTTTAGGAATAGTTCATGAAGATTTAGAAGAACCTTGAGTTATTAGGTACTTACGAGGGGTGGATGCGCATGGGATGAGCGATTTTTTAAGGAAATCAGGTAGAAAATGTTAGGGCTGATTTGTATAAACAAATTCCAGAAGATTAGCTGTGAATGGCCGGTCATTATTATTTTAAATAGTAGATCTTAATGAAAGGAATACAATAGTCTTATCTGTTATTGCCATAGGATCAACGATTTAATCACAATTTTCAGTTTAATATCTCGATAAAAAAGTTTAAATTAACTTCAAAAATTCTGTGAAGTAAACGAAATATGTTTTCCATCACATATTAAGTACAATTTTAAGAAATTCATATGTACAGCGCAGGAATTTATAGCATGCAACTTGTGTAGAATTCCACCCTGTTTCCAATTAGGTACATATTTCCATGACATGTGTCATAAAAACGAGTATTTAAATTGACATTTTTTTATCGAGATATTAAACTGAAAATTTAATATCTCGAAAACGTCGAATAACGTCACCTTGACTACCCCGCGTAAAAAGCTACACACGTTCTCGCCAACGTTAATTTTTCTTATTTGCTGCATTTATTCTCGAAATGCAGTTCAGCGACGTCCTCCATCGACATCGAAAATGCGTAACGAAGGTTAACGAGCCTTTAACCTTCACTCGCACGCTCGACGCTTATTGCTCTTCAAAGGTGGCTCTTCAAACGCCCCGAACTTCGTTACCCAAACCGAATGATATTTTTCCGCGCGGAAATAAGATAAAACGCGAATATGTAAATCGTCCGTTACCATTGAATACCATCGAAACTTTATTCGATACCCCATCACACCGAATGCCGTTAACGAAATTTCAACCATTCCCCGACCATCCGCGTCGCAAATATCAGAAGAATACGTCCGGTGCGTCGCGGCTTTCTGGAAACGGGAGCTTGAACTCGATCCTATCAGGTCCCTGCTTCTCTATCCAGGATAGTATCGTGGAATCGGTTGACTCGTTAGGAACTCCAGCGAATTCGATTCCATCCGCCCGCCCGCCCCCTGTAATCATTCTATTGAAAGCGCGGTATCCCTAACTTTCAGGCTGACCGCGAGGCAAGAGTGAAACTTTACGAAATAAAAATTATCCTCGTTACCGCGACCCGTCCAGCGAGTTCCGAAGGTGATGAGAAGAGTGTACCATTATTGGCCGGGATAGGTATCCCTCGTTCCCACTAAAATGAATTCCGGAACTGCGATTTCCCGGGGAAACTTTGAGAATTCCGGCAACTTTCTGCCGCAGATTGCACGGTGGCCAGATTTTCCTATTGCGCCCGACTTCGAATCCTCTGCGCCTGGCCAAACACTTCTGTTTACTTTATTTCGGACCACCGCGGAATTTACGAATTCCGCGGATCATTCGTTGCTCTGCAAATACCGCGATGCGATCGGGAACGAGGCGAAGAGGGGTTTTTAAGATGAAACTGGAAATTGGGGTGTTTTTGGGGGAAAGTGATTTGAAAAAGTGAAATATATAAGAAGTTAGGGGTACTAATTTACATCTCAAATATGAAGGAACCTGCTAACCGACGAGTTTAGACCGCTTCTGCGCAGGTTGACGCTCATTGGTGCCGGGAGAAGCCACTATTGGCTGTGCCCCCACCAACGCTTCTTCGGAGCCAATCAGCTCGGGCTGCATGCGCGAAACGGGTTCCTTCACATTTGAGAACGAGATTACACTGAAATTACTGTTAGGTATAATTGAAACCTGGAAGGTTCGCTTGAAAATAACAATTATCTACTTTGGAAACGCTTCATAAAACATTATTTTCTGATGAATTGGTGCTAGTTAGGTACTATGTTACTACATACAATTCTTCAAAAAGTGAAAAATAAAACATGTAAATATGGAAACATGGAAACATGTTTATATGGAACCAGTAACGTTACAATTTGCTACACAACATTTTTTCTGCATACAATTCGTCGATACCTTGAAAATTGGTAGACCGCAATAAATTGTATACCTGCGTCGGCCATTACTATTAGGTCGCGTACCCACCGCTAGTGTCGCATAAGACACCTATTGACCTTTTTAGCTGCCAAAACAACAATTTTGCGAATTTTTATATAAACCAAACGGGTTTTATTCAGAAAAGATAGTACTTTCGGAAAATGCAATGAAAAAATGGATTTTTCGACTGCCTAGTCCCCTTAATATAACCGTGAACTGTTCTGGTCAGATAACTGCCTTTCTAATATTACCAATTAGAACTCGACTTCTTACTTAATTTTTTTACTATCTGGTCCTAAACAAAAATGTCTCCTCCTAGCTTACCTATTATGTTCAATTGAACTGCAACATAAATCGTGGAAATTACTACTAATATTAATATCCACGCGATTAGCAGTGCTCCCCAGTACCTGCTACACATTTTTAAAGAACATTGTTCCAAGCGAAACAATGAATAAACCATCGGAAGCCGAAAGAATGTCATGCGAGCGGGGAATTCTAAAGACCTCCGCCGTGCTTTACAGAACGGCTCTATTCGATTGAAAATACGCTCGATTAACCCTGGGCTCAGGTGATCTCTTCTCACGCCGTCTAGAAAGGTTAATCTCGGCTCGGAGTAACTCCCTTTCGTTTCCCCCAGAATTCCCGAATACCGTGGCTTACTGATGCGTACGAATACCGTGCCACCATCGATGCGTGCACCGTCTCGTCGTCCAGCGCCACGCACACGATGCCCTCCCGCGGGGCTTTACTGATTACCCGGTGGACACACAAGTCAACCTTGTGACCGCTGGCGGTAATCACTGGCGCGACTTGCGTGCCTCGAGACTTTAACGACGAGGCCAAACGATGCCATGCCTCATTACCAGCCCCCGACAATGTATATTCCACCGGCAGCCGCGCTCTCGGCCGATCCTCATTATTGCTGTTTTCCAATAACAACGCCAGCGCGTAAGGAGGAGTTGCCGCGGCTCGCTGCAGCGTTGCGACGTCCATTAAATTCCCGGCAAATATTTCGCCAACGCTGATGTCTATAATCACCTACCATTAGAAATGACGAATAACGAAAGTGACGCTTGTCAGTCTTTTCGGAGGGGTGTAACCAATATTCGCGGGTGAAGTCATCGGAGACAACCATTCTGCGGGTATTTGAAGAGGAACAAATTCGTGGTAGGTATTCTCTACGCGAGGTCAGTTCTTGGAACCAGGGGCGGATTTGGAGATATAGCGGATCTAAGCTAACAAGTGTTTGCTGCCCCCCTTTGTGACAATTTTAAAATTAATTACGAGTTATTTCAAATTTGTTACATGAAGAGAAAGTGATTTTTTTAAAGTTGTCTCAAGCCTCTGTGTTTAAACCTTTTGTAGTTCCTTTTGCTAGAAATTTGCCATCTCCCAAAATTTGATGCCCTAGGCTGCAGCCTACTTAGCCTATATATACTGATCTACCGGTGATTGGAACTATAAATTCGAAGTTCACGTAGAGCCTATTCGAAACTTGTTAATTTACACGTGAACTGATTTTTGGTACCATGGCATTCTTCTAAGACCAGCAAGCCCCATTCGCCAGGTCCTCCCACGGCGCTACAACCGGGGAACACTGTTTTCACACAATTTCCCTTGGAAAGAGACTCGACAGTCTTGAAATCCTGGAAAAAAGTGATCTTCATCTCGCAGAACTGATCGCGCTACAGCAATACAATGTTCCGCGATAAAATGGAATCGTCTGGAAATACAGCCGCGGGGGTCCGCCGGCTGAGGCCAACTTTCGGACCCAACTCCAGCCCGGGACACGTTTCATCAGCTTTTTCCCCGCAAACTCCGGCCCGCTCCGCGTGGGCGTGTGGACTTGAGGCACAAGTTAAATTGTTCGTTGAAGTTCTCGCCGCGGGAAGTGAAAAATCCCAGGCGAACGCGCGGCGACAGGCGAATTCTGTGGTTCATTGAAAGCGACGCCGTTAATTACCGCCGCCAAAGCGAATGAAGTCGACCACAGGCATGCGGAAACGCGTTATACAAGTTGTGCAACGTGACTCGGGACTTTACGAATAACTTGTCGAACGACGCCGGCGAGAATTCCGCGAGACGCCATCGCCAGCTGGTGTTCCTGTAACGTGTTTCACTTGTTCGCGGAAATTTCGCGGATGACTTCTTGCCTGGCGCGCGCTGAAAGAACCCAGATGATATCGCCGGATCGTGTGGCGAGCGTGTATTATTCACGTGGCTTTTGCTAATCGAGACACGCGCGCTCCCGCAGAGATGCTGGACACGTAGCGGAGAGACGGGAATCGCGCGACAGCGCGTCAGAAGTTCGTTAATTCGATAAATGGGACCAGTCACCTCGATTATCGGACTGCGCGGGCATCTGCGCGAATTTTTTTTTTCACAAATCTTGTATGGATCACAGCAGCCTTAATATTCGTTAACCCTTTGGCAACGACGGAGCAGGTATAAGGTAAAAGTACCAGTAACTGGACACGTCCCAGTACCTGGACACCAATGACATTTATATTTTTACTAAGCTTCATAGAAAGTTTAGAACAATACTGTTGGGAATATATGTTATTCCGCAACTTGATCTCTTATATAAAAAATTAAGAAAGCCCTAGACATAAAGTTTAATATATAAAAAAGTCTTTGAATATCGGAGGTGCATGCACTTGAATTCTGCGTAGATTTCTTAAGTAATTCTTTAGGTGATAATAATTGTTATATAATTATTGACGTTATCTGAATATTGACACTTTTGTTAAAAATGACATTTATTTTTAGTCCATTTTTAAGATATACAACTTTGATATCCTTAAGTGTCCAGTTATTGGTACTTTTACCTTATTGCTGCT
Organism: Andrena haemorrhoa; assembly: GCA_910592295.1. Taxonomy (NCBI): domain Eukaryota; kingdom Metazoa; phylum Arthropoda; class Insecta; order Hymenoptera; family Andrenidae; genus Andrena; species Andrena haemorrhoa. The sequence goes on from OU342946.1 coordinate 3,382,559, forward strand.
CTTTCTCTCTGAGATTTCAGACAGAAAAGATTGAAATGAAATGAAAAGATTCTGAGCAGACGGCTTGTTATCTGTACTCTAAATTTGGGTATACGTGTGTCCCAATTATTGAAAAGTTATTTATTAAAATGGAACCGAATGCAATCGTGGCACGACGCGTGCCATGTACAGTACTGGAAATATTGATTGCGTCACTCTCAAATTTGATAGAATTTCAAGAGTTCAGAAGTCGATAAGGTTATTAGTTTGAATTATAATATACGTTTTATTCTCAGTTCATTTCTTTAAATTTAATATATACACAGAACTCTCGTAGCAATATGCTTGATAAAATTTTAATAATTCATGTCAAACTTATTTAGCTTTATAGTGCCTTTTGAGAAGACTAAGAAGTGTTGATTAATATTGCGTGAAAAAAACTGGTATTTCACGACGTGCATGTGGCACAACTATTACTAACTCAAAACAATAGGGAAACAGAGCGGGAAAAGCATTTGGCAAATGCACTTGCCCGGTTCAACTGTTCCCCGATGCTTTTCCAAATTGCAGTCAGCACACATTCGCCCGCCGATACGCTTGTCCATTCGAAGGCAATAATTTTCCAATAGTCCGGTTGCAAACTTCCTGATTCCAGTAGGACCATTAATTATCGAGGGTTTCGTCCCGGTTTCGAACTTTGCCGTGTAAATACGTTCGGAGGTGCGTTGGACGGCACGTATACACGCGAAATGGGGCTGAGCATTCGGAAATTACGACCGCTAATACCTATGGAGCGAAGGTGTTCGTTGAAGGCCTGCACCCGGAACATTTAAAGTTACAGAGTGGTCTAGGAATGAGATTCGCCGTGTGGGAAATAAGGCAATTAAGAAAGTACAATAAGGATGGGGTTAGTTAGCTCCGCTAGTGAAGGATCTTGCACGGATTCAACATTGATAAAGCAGCTAGGATGTACCAGGATCGCCAGTTTCCGCCGTGAGGACATGCTCCTCGGGAATGAACACTCGTGAAACAGCTCTGAGGGATAAGGAAAGAGAAAATATACGAAGTGATTTACAAATAACTGTTCAGAGAGCGCTCAGTCGGTGGAATGATTTGTCAGAATAGCTCTTTTAAGTATTCGAATACTGATACATTCGAATATTTAAGTATTCGAATACTGATATATTCGAATATTTAAGTATTCGTATACTGATATAGTCGAATATTTAAGTATTCGAATATTTAAGTATTCGTATACTGATATATTCGAATATTTAAGTATTCGAATACTGATACATTCGAACATTTAAGGATTCGAATACTGATATATTCGAACATTTAAGGATTCGAATACTGATATATTCGAATATTTAAGTATTCGAATACTGATATATTCGAACATTTAAGTATTCGAATACTGATATATTCGAATATTAAATTATTCGAATAGTCCCAGCCTTAGTGGCCACGCGGTTTACCGCGCACGAGTATAAAACCCATAATTCCTATATACCACTCATATTTTTCTGTTAATTTAGAAACACATGTGTTATCTATATTCCCCACATTGACTACATTATTCCCAAGAGCCCCTGCACACCCCTAAATCATTCTACCCAAAAAGCAAGCAAAACCTCCGAGACTTATTCAATAAAACCACCCACCACGACCACAGACGACGAAGACAGTAGCATGGAAATATGCAAAGGGGGTGATACGGAAGGAAAGCGTCCATTTCATCCAGGACGGACTGTTACATTCGCCCAATAAGGCTGCCTGTCAAACTTGCGCCTCAGACATGGGAACGTTCAATGTTCGAGGTGATCTATTCGAGCGGGTCGATGGCTGGGCAAGAAACTTGCAAAGAAAGAGGGATTCCGTGATAATTGAAGTTCCGCGGCGGGGATTGCCGGGGACGTCGCTGCTAGGGGAAAAAAGTAGAGGGGGTGGGATCCAGATAGAGAGACGAGGAAATGGTCCCGGGGAGGGGGGGGGGGGTGGAGGCGGAATGAAGGGAATTAGGGGTGAATGTGTGGTCCAGTAAGCGGCAGTCTTCAATTCCGCGCTGCGGCGCGCCAGTGTAGCCCGTCATTTGCATATGAATCAGGATCAGAGGAGCGCACCGAGGTCCCGGAGCGTGTACGTAGCGGCCATGATACGGGGACAAACAATCGCTCGCAATTATGCAAATCCCGTTGCAGTTGCACGATGTCTTGGAAAAAAAGAGGAGGAGTAGGACGGGGTGGGAAGGGGTGGACGAGCTCGTTTGTTCTTGCGGCGAGGTGTATAGCGTGGGAGGACAATGAGCGACGAATAGGAAAGGTCAGAGAAAGAGTAGAAACATCGAAGGTTCCACGATCAACAGCGACCGGTGGGGGATCAAGCGTGGCCGGTCTGGTATCGATTATCGACTCGTTCACTTCGCCGCTGTGTGTCAGTCCGGGGCCCGCATCGATCGACTCGCTGGCAACTGCCCTTCCGCATTACCAGTTCCCGCTAAAAACCCTCCGCGTCGCCGAAATCTCACGAGCACACCCTCCCCCGCCCGGAGCCGAGAGACCGTCCCTTTAGCGCCCCCTCTTTTGCATTTGCATATGAATCCGAATTGGGCGTGAGGGATGGTCGGCGGTTGGTCACCATTGCGGGAGACGATAGGGACGGGCGAAGGGAAAGAGAGAACCTAGAGAGGAATACGTGTACGTATGACGTGCGCCGGGCTAGTACACTGTAAATTAGCGACTACGAATGGCTTCCTTGTTTTTGGTCGCGGGAAGGTTTGTGCTTTTACAATTCTGCTGGCCACCGGGGCGGGTTTAACAGCGGCACACTTGCTTGCTACTAGGCCCCGTTCTCTGCTCACTTTTTATTCCATGTACAATGTCTTTCGGGGGGAGTAGGACACCTACGCTGTGTGGAATAATTGTGAAGAACGTTGCGAAATTATTGAGGAACTCTATTTGTCGAATTTTTCGATATTCGAATATTCGAATACTTCAGTTGCTCAATTATTTGGCGAATATAATTCGAATATCCAAGTATTCGAATACTATTCGAATATTTAAGTATTCGATTACTATTCGAATATTTAAGTATACTGATGTATTCGAAGTTTATTCGTAGCATTCGAATACTTGAAAAATATTCGAATATTAAATTATTCGAATAGTCCCAGCCCTAGTTTAGAATTGAAAGCAGAAAATAAGAGCAGCGAAAAGTGTGAACCCGTACCAAATATCACATTTTCTGCAAATGAGTACGTTGTAATGATCCAAGAATGTCAATATGTTCTAAAATACGTTTTTTGTGATAGAATAGTAAAGGGAAAGTTTTTTCCACAGTTCACATCGGATCGGAAGAGATATAATTGATTTTTAATTTTAAGAGTCGTTTTGAGGATGATTTGATAGTTTATCATGAAATGTTATACTTTCCTGTTCAGAGTGTGTGAAATAACGAACAGATGAAAAAATAAGAAGAAATCACGGGAGCATACAGTGAAACCGCTAAGTTTTCTCGAAATCCAGTAGCACGAGTCAACGATTGAGGCGTGAAGATCCCACCTAGTAGTAGTGGTCGTCGATAGGCGATGCATGTCTACTAGAGTGGAGCGATACTATATATGCGAAAATTTAAATTTGAATTTTCCATTGGCCTGGGTGCGGGATAGTTGTCTTTTGATTAACCAAACACAACTGTAAAAAAAATTTGGAAAGATATTCATGTCTGCAGGTTCCCTAAGAATGATCATATAATCATATAATCATATAATCATTTTTCCAAAATTTGTTTACAGTTGTGTTTGGTTAATCAAAAGACAACTATCCCGCACCCAGTCCAACTGAAAATTCAAATTTAAATTTTCGCATATATAGTATGATTATATTTTTAGGAGAAAAAGGAACCTGTAGACATGAGTATTTTTCCAAAATTTTTGTACAGTTGTGTTCAGTTAATCAAAAGACGACTATCCCGCACCCAGGCCAACTGAAAATTCAAATTTAAATTTTCCGCTCCGCTCTAATGTCTATTCTAATGTCAAGACGTTTAAAAAACAAGGATCGTTGGAAACATCGATTTTGAAAATTGATCAGCTCTTAATTAAAAATCAGTTCCAACTGCAATACTACTTTCCCGCAAAACGAAGCCTCGTTGTAAAAATAAATATTCCCCACTTTCCGCTTATTCCAACGCAAAGGCTCGCACCATCCATATTTATCGCTGCACTCTGCCAATTTTTAGTCCGTTACGTACCAGATGAGTCATAGAAATCGATTTCCCGAAAACGAAGCCACGAATAAAAAAAAGTCACAATCCGCATTTCCCATTCATTTTTCCATGCAGAATCACAACCTGTCCCTGTCGCATTGCCTACTGAAACACACCCAGTAAAATATCCTCTTAAAATGCGCAAGCATTTCGAAAGACGGGGAGACAGAAAATCGAACGTTCATTGCTAACGAATAAAGCAAATCTGTATCGAAGCAAGTCGTTCCTCAAGCCACCTAATTTGTCGCGAACGACGCCATAAAGCGTAATTGCACCCCTTATATCGGTTTCTAATGAGTCCCGCGAGAATGGCGTGAAGCGCGACTTCGTTAGAGCTGGAGAAGGTCCAGGGCAAGGGGAACGACTTTCGAATGGCGTGGAATTCATGAAAGCGGGGACACTCCAGGGTGGATAATAAAGTATTCTGCGCGTGGAGGAATCGCTGCCCGTCTCGGGCACAGGTTGCAATTTTCGAAACGATCGCTAGAGTAGCCTGATACGTTGCAATTTGTGCGTGCTAAGAGCGGGACTCGCGGGATTATTATGCGAGTCGTGTGTAGCGGAGAACAAGGACCCGCGATATCCGCTCGATTGCAGGGTGCAAAATTATTCTTTCAAGCGTGGCGACAAATTGCCACCTTTATTGCCATTATCGGGCACTTGCTTATCATGGCTAGTAAAGTCGTGAGTGAAATCCCGGCACGTTTACACGCGTTCCATGCAAATTTCCAGCTGGAAATACCTGGAAACGGGTCGCCCGGTATTTATTGTTTATTTTCGTTGCCGCATTAATACCTTTAATGTATGCACGCATGTGCCTCGTCCGTTCTAGCGAACTGACCACTTCTTTCTTCAGGTGATCTTTTTCTTAATTTGAGCCTAAGTGTTTGAAACTCAGAGGGAATAGTGATTTAGTGAGGATCATGTTGGAGGAGTTTAATGGGACACGGAGTTCACGTCGTAATTGTTTATTGGGTAATAAAAATTATAATTAGATGCGACTGGCAATTTCTCTGGACGAAGATTAACAAATTCTGGTGGTACTTCATCGTGGCAGGTACTGATTAGATTATCGTCGAACGGAATACAAACTTTGCATACAACAAATAACGGCACAATGAGAAACTCCAACGCTGCGGTTGCATACAAAAACATATTTGTGCTTCTGCATTCGCGAGCCCCGCTATTATCGGATAACCTCAATACACTATCGTGGAAACGTTAAATTGTACGTGTGTCACGTTGTTATTGCTTCAACGATGCAATTTTACATAACTGTGTGAGTAATCTGATCGTAAAACCTTTATTTCCATTTACATATTTGTTCGTCAGAAGCAATAAATAATCGTGTTCCCAATAGCAACGTTGCGACGTTGATTTGTTGGAGGCAGAAGAAAGAGACGAGGAGAACGGAAAGGTAAAAATGTCTTTCCGCTCGCAATCGTGGTATATCGAATTTTTAAATCCGCGATTAACTGGGGTGAATATTTTTCATTTCTAGAAACACAGGCAATTTACCGTCGCTGAAAAAAGTAAGACTTTCAAACTGAAGTAATGTTATTATAACGTCCACGATATTAAAATTAATTAATGGAATGAAAGTGTTTCTGCGTTTAATTCATGTAACAGATTACAAATTTTGAAGCACTGATAAATAAATAAAGTACCATAAAAGTCTCGTATTACACATCTATGTAATATATAAGCAGGTCAGCTTTAAAAGCGGATTGGAGGAATGGTAAAAATTATGAAATCTTTTTAGAGCGTTATAATGCGACTGCACTTAAGTGCAGGTTAATTGTTTCGTTTATTCAGTCTGATATTTTGTGGATATGTTGCACTTAACTCGCCACCTAAATGAATATTACAACGATAACGAAGTGCAAAAAATAACTAAATAGTGTCGATAATAGTCCCACAAAATTTCAGATAAACATTTCAAAGTTTAAAAAAACAAAAGCTATTCTTAAAACGAACCCTCTATCAGATTGAGTACCTAGACTTCTGATATAACGAAACTGAGAAGATATATTCTATAATCACATTGGTGCTGAGTTCACTCAACTAACTGACACATAGAGAAGAAAGTGTTTCAGTAGAGAAGACGGTCAGTTCTTTAAAAAAAACATCGCTTAGGTATTCTCAAAATTAATAGAATTCCTTTTCAGAGATTTGACTGAATATTCCATAACGCTTGGAAACGAATATCTTACAATCTCCACGTGTATGAGAATCTTTTTCTCCGTTTCAAGTGTCAGCGTATATACGTATGTACAGATTAGTTAATCCTTTGGTATCATTCTAGAGATCCAGCCCATTGTATACAGATCCACACACACACACAATACGGCACATCCGCAAATACGACGAACAGCAGCGGCCTGCCGTTCGCTGCCAACAGCTGTCCACTCGATTTCACATAGCTGACGTGTGTTTTTCCCCCTCGTCCTCGAGAATTACTATCAGAGATGAGAGGTATATACAGACAGAGTGGTACTTCGTCCTGCAGAAAATCCTTTTCAGAAACCGTCCGCCCTCTATATTCTCCATTTCTATCAGTGTGATATATTTTTCAGTTATGGACCACCCGCCAGCCAGAGTAATGAAATAGAAGAGTGATAAAAACACGAGAAATACGAGGCAATACGAAGCAGACGGTTCGGGTAAGTGTCCTTAAACGTCGAACGGTTGAAAAAAAATCGCTTTTGGATATCGTAAAGGAGAAACCGAGTGCTTCTTGTTAAGTGCGTCTAATTTGTGCATTGAAACTGGTTGAAGGGCCGTGGATGTGATAGTATAATTTCTGACATAAAATGCCCCCTCTCTAAAATGGATACAATAGAACTTCTATCATCCGAAGTAATGTGGGTGGCAAGATTTCTAGTTTCACAAAAAAGATGTACAATTTATTATACATGCAGGTGCCCCCAAAATGGAGGGCAATCCTGAACATACAATATCCTGATGCAAAAAGATATCGAAAAGTCCTTTACCGTTTTGGCATCCGAGGCTTCGTTCTCGAGATATTAACGGTTGAATATTAGCGGTTCAAGTTCCGGGCCGCGCAGTTTAAAGCCAAAACAGCTGAGCGCGGAGCAGTGACCGGCACGAGCAGGGGGCACGCGTAGATACAAACCCACACACACAGTAGAGCCAACCGCGCTGGTTCAACCGTGAAACGCGATTCTACACGCGCCTTCTGCGTGTGCGTGCGAGCATACGCTGCTGCGCGCTCAGCTGACTCGGCTTTAAACTGCGCGCCCCGAAACTTGGACCGCCAGTATTCAACTGTTAATATCTCGAGAACGGAGCCTCGGATTCCAAAACGGTAAAGGACTTTTCGATGCCTTTTTATATCATGCTACTGCATATTCAGACTTGCCTCCCAAGTTTGGGACACCCTGTGTGTTTCAATTATTCTCTTCGTCTTCCAGTGTACTTACCCAATCTGAGCTCCTGAAGTGCATATTTTCGTTAAAGTTAGTAGCTCCGCAAGATTACTTTCAGTTTATGCTTCACACTACCATCTGATTACTGTTTCTGATATTCTGGTGCAGCACATGCTTCCGAAAGTGCAGGGATGTTATTCATGTTTTTTGCTGTGTTATACGATAATTCAATTCGTCTTTTAATATCCCTGCACAGTAGTACATTATATTTAATACCCCAATGGTATATATTCAATAAAGATTGTATTTACTCGTTTACCCGCTTTACACGAGCTAGAATAATTTGTCGCATTTACCCATGGCTTGAAGCCCAACGACAGGACTGCATTGAGATTATGTCCGAGCCTGTAGCACCGCAACATATTCTTTCAATCCTTGTTACCTGTAAAGCAATCACACCGCCTTTGTCGGGCAGAGTAAATTTCTTCCCCGCCACAGCAGAATGTAGCAACGCTGTAAGATTTCCCAGGGGCTGGTCCTACCAACATTTTGCAAAACGCGCGTGTTACAGTTATGACCAAGTGTGTACGTACACACGGCGGTGCTCCACAATAAAAGGAACCGCGAGGAAACGGGAGACAGAGACAACGGAGCTAAATGAGAAATCTTAATCTGCACTGTGGTAAATTAATCCTCGGGCGCTCTACTCACTATGATTGTTCTGCTTAATTATCGTCCATAGCGGGGCTCGTTACTCTGATTGATTTGAATGCGTAATATTTAATACTGGAGGTGATTTGTATAATGGAACTAATTGACTGCCGTTGTCAATTAGCTTTATTCTTTCCTGTATTCAAATACTGTTTATTCGTATTTTACAGCACTGAATGTAGATAAAATTAAACCACACAGCTCCCTTTCAATGCTATTAATTTAATAACGTATAGTAAAGGTACACAGGGAGTTGGTAAATTCCATTGTATGTACACTATGGGGCGTGAGCAGCAGTCGTGAAAATAAATACAGTGATAGAGAGAATGAATATCAATTAACTTCATTCAATTTACTATTCGTATTAGTACATTCTATCTCTGCATTATTGAAGTCTCTAAAAGTTGCATATAATATTCCTGAAATTTGAACCAAAATGTGCTCAATGTGAATCTTCTGTGGTACAAAAAATGCAGACAATCATTCTATACGCAGCACAATAAATAAATAATACTACCCCAGAAGCAGCACACTAATCACTCACTATCACTAAAAAGTAACACTTTTCACCACAATTCATCGCTGTCTGAGGAGAACGAAAATAAGTAAACATAGCTTCAGAGACTAAAGGAATCTCAAATTAATTATCAAATGGTACAAAAATGTAATTTACACGTAAGTGAAACGATACTTAATAATACCCAATTATTATTATTATTTCCCCAGTGACCCGCGCGCGAGTGAAATATTAATATTTAACAACACCGTCGTCACGCCCCCCTGTAAGGCACCAATTCCTCAGCAGTTACGTCGGTTTAATTTAAAGAACGGAGGAAAAGCGACCCCGAGCATAGCGGGGACGGAGATTTCGCAGCACGAGCATAATAGCCGGCGTCCGTAAAAAATTTACGCAGGGACACAGGTGGCGAACAGCGAAGGGTGGACAATTAAAGAAAGGGTGGAGAAGAGAATCGCCGGTGTCGGGGCCCAGGTCGCATATTATTATGTATCCCTTTTAAATTAACGAAAGCTTATATTACGACCCTCACAGATGCACGGCGGACTCTGCGTGTGCGCGCGGGACGGGAAATAGAGGAGCCATGATGGCAGACGACGCGGGAAAGCGAAAAAAAGGGACGAGAAACCGGGTCCCAGGGAAAAAATTGTCGCGAACGGGGGAAAGATGAGGTGAATAGAACAAGAACGAGCAGAACAAGAAGGTAAGAGTCGCGGGGCTCGGGAGTGCGCGTAATTATAGTGGCAGCAAGAAGCTAGCACGAGTTAAAACTTATGGTAATACTGTACACGGTGGGTAGTCTCTATAAATGTACAGAGGTATGTAACGCCAAGTGTTCTTCTGTCTGTATCGCGTCTTCTGTGCACTCGCGTAGCCACAACAACCCCCGTTTCTTCCTCCGTGCTCAAGAAAATCTCTTCACTGTTGTCGTACCTCCTCTGCCCCGGTAAAAACATGCTCCGACGGCTTCTTGCTGGCGCGGAAGTGAGGACGTAGGAACAGCTGCGTTAAACATCGTCCTGATCGTGGGAGGCACTGACGGGAAGCTGTGGAAGATGGGCCCTTGGGCATCGAAAATGGTCGATTCTTATAATTAACTGGGTTATTGCAGGATGAGGCTCCTTGTCTGCGACATCAAAAGGAGCATCTACCATCGACACAAAGACAACTCGGACAATAGGAGTTCGTGACAATAGAGTCTACCTGATAGAGATTTATTTGATGGACCGAAAATCGTCGCCGTTCACAGTCTAAAGATAGTGGGTCTACTTTGTATTAGCTCGAGCTGCCTGTGCCAGCTAATTGTGGGCCAACTTTCGCACTTATTACGTAATGACTACAGCGAATCTTTTGTTGGTTAACGTTCTAGGCCTCTTTTCGCGAGAGATTTCTCTGCGTTTAAGATACAAGGTTGTCTGGTAGTCTTACTAATAGTAATTGAGTGTAGCGACGCGAGTGTGCAGGTTTTAATTTACAGGCTTTCAGGCACTTTTACTGAAACATGTAGCAATCATTGAATTTTTATTATTTTGCAGTAGCGTTAGTTGGTACGATAACCACACTCATATGTTCGAGGAAAAGCTTTCTATTTTTTATATTAGATGAGCTTATCTTGAAATATCATGTACGCCATGTGCACCTCTTTTTATTTTATTGCAACCGAAGTTTTAAGAAATATGTGAAAAAATATGTGTGCTTCTTTATATTTCGTTCGCCTAATTTTAGGCTTAATGAAAATAGCGCCCTTTTCTGTTACTACCTGTAAATATTTGAGACATAACTTTTTTTTAGGAAGAATAGTGTAGATGAAGAATTGTAAGACAAACCAAACAAATTTTGAAAAGTGGTTTTCTTCTACACTGAGAGACAACAAATGGAAGTACAAGATATCCGATTTGTTTTCCGAATTGTTTACACAATATCTACCATGACTTTTCTATCGTGGATGCTGTCTTCAGCTTTAAAATGGCAGTCAACAACATTTATTTTTCGAAAGCTAGGCATAACCCCTTACTGCAATTGTATAGTTTTGTATACGCCGATCGATGCGTCTGCTCTCTAAACATATCAAAGTACATACTTAGGTGGAAAACCGATTAGTTCAGAAGTTATGAATTTCATCCCGCACGCTCATGTACCCGAAGAGCTATGCAGGGTAACGATTATCTACCAGCAGAACCCTCCAAGGACCATCAATCCCCTAAACATAAATACCATTACAAAGTATCCGATCTTACTAAGCAAATACCCCCGAAACGCAAGCCTGCCTCGCAGACGTCACTACAGCAACAAAACATCCTGTCCAGGCAGAATGAAACATGCGAGCCATTACTTCCGTCATCCTTCGCCAAGCTCTCCGCCATCGTTCACCCCAGCCCACTCCGGCCCGCCGCATCATCCTCCATACTTCACGCAAATCCTCCACCCCGAGGCCCCGCCGTTAAGCGCGATTCACCATCTCAAGTAGGCCGTGTCTCATTAAACCGTGCGGCGGCAGAGACACTGCAATTAGATCATTTACAGTCAACAACACGTCGCTACATCAGGACGGGCCTCTCCAAACAAGAGGGCCCTCGATGCGGGCACAAGTCTTTCAGGCGGTAACCATTCCCGTTAACCCATCGTACTCTATCCTTCGCCCTGCCGCTTGCCCCGGCCAGGCCGCCGCGGATCGGTGTGCACGCGCGTCCTGGCCAGGCTGCGAAAGCGTCCTGCTGTCAACCGGTGACACGTTAAACGGCCGACAATGCCGCGTGGCAGTTGCTGCTCGTCCACGCGGACACGAGGAGCCGAAGGGCCGTAAAACAGGCCGGAGTGCGTGTTAAGGGCACTAAACGGCCGTCTTTTTCGAGTGGCCAGCTGGGAAGAATTGATAGCGCCGCGACTGCCGCTGATGGCGATCGATGCGCGCTCGTTATCCGTAAGATTTGTTGCTGGCGCCGTTGTACTACATCGCGGGGCCCCCTTGTTCGCGCCTTGTCCCTAGCACCGCGCGGCCTTTATGCGGAAGGGAGGGCCGACCGGGGGCAAGCACAGTCGCCGGTAATAAGATGTTTTATCGGCGAATCACCGCGTACGAGTGTCTGCTATCAATCTGCCGGATGGAAGGCGCAGCGGTACGGGAATTAATGCGCAGACGCTTTTAAACGCCAGTGGCTGTACGCGGTTTAGCATCGCGTGATCCCCGATCCCGCTAACTAGATGCTACTATTGATCTATCGCGTTCTAGGCAACCGAAGCTTCACGAGTAACTGACTTCAACTGACCTGGCGGGGTGATACTTCCATCGGGGGGGTGGATTTATGAAGTTCGTGGACGTTTAGACTCACGCGTTCTTCTATGTCAGTTTTGGTTGTGTAGTTGTTGCTAGGGTTATTCCTCTTGGTTCCATTTCTAGGGTTTGGAACATTAGACATTTACAGTTTGCGTTTTACACCCCTCCTGTTTGGTTTAATAAATAAATCTATGTTAATAGCTATAGGGCAAATCCGGGGGAGATGGTCATAGTCTCGTTTGGAGCCTCCTACAGCCAACCATCTCCCCCTGACTTACCCGAGTATTATATTAATTATTAATAGCCGATAATGTTTATAACGATAAATAACTAAACAAAGCGGTTTGAAGCTCAGCCTTACGGCTAATTATGTCTCTGTAACTAACATAGTACACTTGTTAGTTAGTGCGAGAAAAAATTAAATAACCTCGACGAACAAAAGCAAACACTTTCAGTTTTTAGCTAAAGAGAACATGCCAAACACACCAGTTCGGTGTTGGATGACACCTGGTCCGTATTACAACCCTGGCCCACGTTTACACCTCCTCCCCTAATTAATACAATGGCAAATAAAGCTCCCGCTGTATTTTCACGTTGCACACACATTCTACTACACTTGTTTCACTGTACGATTAATTATCGCCACCCATTGCGCGAACAAGCAGTCGCTGAAAAGGCGCGAATTCCTCCTCTATTGTTTTCAGATTTACGTGGAATATGGCCGGCACTAGGGTCGACTGTGGCCGAAGCTATGAATCGCGAAACGAAACACCGGCATCGCCCTCGCACGAGAATCGAGTCCGTCAATGTTCGAAGTTTCATCCAGCAAGTTGCCCCAGTTCCGCTGAATTTAACCGCGAGGGGCGGCGGGGGGGTTGGAAAGGGTTTACTTTCGAAATTGATGGCCGATCCCAGCAACGACGGACCGGGAGTCAAGTTGATGGACCGAGCGACGATAAGGTTACAGGAGGGTGATCCGGACGGAATATACATTTCCCTTCAGATGAGTGATGTCGAAGAGTTTCCACTTCGTTATTCACTCCGACACGGCCTCGCCTACTCGACGTATCGACTCGGGCGACGCGCCCTTGCGGGGTCCCTTTGAAAATGGCAATCCGTGCGCCAAATTTGTTTCGTCCTCCTGCGGGCGCGCCACACAAGTGTAAAGTAAATCGATAGCACGGCAGGACAAAGAAATGACCGAGCGTTTCCCCTCTGGCCTCGATGAACCGGCGGAACGAAACAGGGTGGGATCTTCGATTTTGCTTTCGCAATAACGCGGACCTATTGGGAACTTGTGTCGGGGGACGACGCAAAAGCAGATGTAAATAGGTACTTGCTCACCAATTTTGGGGAGACAAAGGAGAGTATAGTAGCTAAATTTCAAGAAGTAGTGGCTTAATGCTATTTTCTGTTAATGATTACAGCATGTATACAAGCATGTATACGATTTTTTAATTTTCATTACAGGCTCAGAAAAAAATTTGAAAAAAACGACCTTCACTATTTTCATCGCTATTCCGACCAGTTGCAATTTTTTTCAAAACGACGAAACACGACACAAAAACACAAAACACAAAAAACTCAAGTCGTTTGGACCAATTTTTAAAAAGTTTTGCAATTTTAAAGAGTTTCAACTTACTTTCCGATGCGACTGTGTATTCACTTGGCAGAGGCAGAGCTGGTTGAAGGAAAATAGCAAATGTGTAGACATATTCAAAATTAAAGCTAATTCTAAACGTAATTAGTTATGATTTTCAAATGAAGTTCAAATATGCTTAATTGAAGTGACTTTATCAAACTTTTCTCAATAACATGTTCCTTCTCCCTGCAGCAACCTACTTGAAATAAATTAACAATGCTACGAACCGTGAAACTCTGGCTAGAATGCTCATTATAAGTGTTATTTTGTCCCTTATCAATAACTGTCATCAACAATGTACATAGTGCCTGGCAACGCTTAACGCTACATGAATTGATAATAATGTGTTTCATCAGTTGACCAACAAATTATAGATCGATTCATATCGAACCGCAGTACGACTTAATGAAGATCCATCCACGGCACAGAAAACCGCATCGCGTGTGCGAATATGTAGATATATGTTGGTAGAGTGATATTAGCGTTTCACTGAACCGAATGGTACGCAACAGTGCATCTCATTTTGATTAGCAGGAGAAGTAAATCGTACAGAGAATTCCACGAAATATATTCACAACTCCGGGGATACATTGAGCACGTAAAAGTAAGGAACAATAACAATTTAATATAAAATACTTGCTCTACTTTCGCTGGCTTATTAGCTGCAATTCTCTTTACTGTTTCTGCGAATCCCACATCAAACAACCCAAATAATTGCCATCAGTTTTTTTATAGTTATTTCGTTTGTAATATTTTGGTAATTTAAAAACGGCGTCAGAAGTCTCTAGTGCAACGTTTAAGCAACATATAAATGTGTGTGTTGAATTTAAGAGGCTTCTGTCATCATAGGTGGAACACTTGGATTATGTAGATGAATATTAACCCTTCGTTGACAAACCTCTTTTTTTATCAACTTTGACATACCTGGGTGGCTCACATCCAGAACAATTTTTGAGCGACTATCATTCTTATCTGAAGAATCCAATCGTTATGAAAAAAATCATGGGTCAATTTTAAGGCCTGTAGAATGTATTCCAATAGTTTTTTTATAGAAATTTCATCACAGTTTTTGTAAAAAAAAATATAGATTACCATGTGTCGAGAAAACACGAAGAAAATCTTCAAAAATTGTAACTTTTGCATATTCCAATATTAGAAGCTAAAAATCTACAGAGTTATTATTCAGATATAGTATTTTGAGAGAAAAAATAGTTTGTCAGTTGGCTTTGAAAAAAGTTGCTTATTTTACATATAGAAGGTACAGTGCTCAAAATGAGCTTATGGGTGGCTCACACCCAGAGTGTCAACGAAGGGTTAAGAATTGTAACAAATATTCTAATCACTGAAATAGTAACTTCTAAACGAATTCTCAGAAATTAATTTCATTTTCCATTTGGTACGCTCAAACCTTAACCAACGACATTTCCAATTTACCAATTGAAATCACTATAAATTATCATTTAACAAAATGACGTACTGCTAAATGAAATTAAATTGGTCAATCACTATGCCTGAAATAATATCATAAACACGGCGCATACATTAATCCAGAGAGTTGCTAACAATTTCGGTAACGATAACCGAGAGAGAAGTGTATAGGTAAAATTACAGAACACGTTTGCTAGAGGGTAGAATACAGAACAACGGTGGAGAAACTCGCAAGTTGCGATGTCCAGGAGCTCCGTACACTTTGCCAAGGGGCGACGGGGCACCGAAGCGAATAAAAAAGCACTCGAGGTCCTACTAAGTCTGCTGGTAATAAAAAAAAGCAACCCTTCGTTCGTTCTTTGTTTCGAAGACCCAGCTATTAACCGACGTGTCCCCGAGTTCCTTAATAGCCGAAACTCCAGTGGCCAACGAAACAGAGGCATTCGTGCCAGCAAAGTTAGTTTCTCTACACTTTACCCGATTGAACATCTCCCCTCCAGGGAACTTCTACTTGCCTTCATTACCATATTCTTTAGTCTTTAGGCAATTGTAATTTGTATAGAAAAGGGGGGAGGATAATATTAATGAAAGCCTCACACTTCTACGTAAGCTTTGTTCGTCTACTTCTCGACGTATAATCGTGTTACAATACAGGTATGACATTCACGATGTTTCGTACATACATATTCATGTAGGATGGGAGAGGTTGTGAGAGATCTAGAAGGGAGATTCACTTTTTGAAAATGTAATCTAATTCCAAATTCCAAATTTCGATTAACCCTTCGTTGACACTCTGGGTGTGAGCCACCCATCAGCTGATTTTGACGCTCTGTAGCTTCTACATGCAAAATAAATACCTTTTTTCCAAAGCCAACTTAGAAACTATTTTTCTCTCAAAGTATTATATCTGAACAATAACTCTGTAGATTTTTAGCTTCTAATATTGTAATTTGTAAAAGTAAAGAGTCTAGATTTTTTTTACAAAAACTGTGACCGGGAGTGACCTTATAAAAATGAAAAACTCCTACCGTAAGCTGGGGCGACTTTTCGACACTTTTTGATGTTTCTCAAATATCACACGAAAACTAAAGATTGTAATCCCGAAGCAATGCAGTACACAGTAAAACCAGTGTAAATGCAGATGTGAAATTGCACAACACTTTTTTCCTATCGTGGCGTTGTTTCCCAGAAAATCAAGTTCGAGAATTCATCGAGAATGCGTGCACTCGACTAGAAAGAGAATTGGAATCGATTTTCTCGAATCGGACAAAAGGTATTCTACAATAAATTTCGCCTTACTTTTCCACAACAATTCATTTTATCTGCAGTCGAACCATATTCGTTATCGCGTTCTGTCAATCCCTAGCTTTGACGAATGCATTTGTACTGTAGGATTAATTTATTTCCGAAAACAAAATCCAAAATCAGAAAATATTCTTCCTGCACAGCCACACGCTTATATTTAATAATAACAATGATAATGTGGTACAATACGCTTCTATTAAAATCTCCAAGGACTATAATCAATTAAACATTTACCTTCAAGCGAAAGTAAAACTTTGCAGTAAATGTTTAACCAAACATCCACTGTAAAGTTACGATCCACCCTCCAGCCAGGAGCCCTGAGTTGCGTGTTACCAGAACGATACAAAGCAGTCCGGCTAAAGCAACATTTTACAGAACAGAGAAAATCTCCATTTATGTAATTACTGGCCGTAATTAATTTATTAATTACGCTCGCCCCAGTCTAACGCACGGCGAGCAGCACTCTTTGCCGCCGCTTGCTTGATAAGTTTCCTCATAATGATGTTCCTTTTTGAATACAGGAACTTTTCTAAAGGAAGCATCGCGTGGCCGTCAGAAAACTGGGGCACAATTACACGGCGTTTAATATCGAATGCAAAGCATATCTGAAAATGCAATTCCCCCTTTATACTTAGCCGGCAGTTGTAGCTTGCCCAGCAATCGAACATTCCGATATTAATTCCCCCTTTCGCCGCGTACTTTGATAGCCGCTCCTTTGAAGCAAAATACCCAAGAACTTCGCTCACATAACATTATCCATTACCGTTGGCAATTTCGCCGGCCCTCGTGTAACGCGCAGAAGTGTCCCCGGACATTAATACACTCCCCCATTCGCGCGTTCATAAATCGACCGGTAATATCGATTAATTATTAAGAGGGTAATTTTGTTTATCACCGCGGTCGGTTGCCTCGAAAATTCCACGGAAGCCGGCGGGACGTTATCCGAAGGACGGCCGAGATAGTTTCGTTATTTATAGAATTCAAGTTTCCAGGGGCTTTAAAAGTGCAGTATATTTAAAAGTTTCGGCCAACTCTCGAAAAGTGCAAAGCACGATGCAACTTATAACTGTCACGCGTTACGTAGTTTTCCGGGGGGACGTTAATAAACGCTTTACACGCTATATCTCTAGTACACACGACACACACACACACACAGAGACAACTGTCTCCTCAGCCTGAAGCGGTGTTGGTTAATTCGTCGCTATTAAGCGTATGAGTTCCGGCTATCTAGCAAAGTTGCAGCGCGTCTATATCCCACACAGCACCATAACATTGCAGCAACGTATCTGCAATGACGCGGTGCAAGATTGCAATGTTGCACCAAAACATTGCAGAGACGTTGCAGGTCCAATCCTATGTCCGCTATCGCAATATCGCAGGTGTGTATTTTTGCAAAGTTGCGGCAACATTCACAAATATGTAGTCCTGCAACGTTCCGGCAATGATTCAGCAACGAAACGGCAAAATCATTGCCACTGGAACATTGCGCGTCGATGTGCGCGCAATATTGCAGAAATATTGTAGGATCGTTGCCACTGGAACATTGCAACGTGTGCGCAATATTCCTGCAATATTGCAAGAACGTTGCCACTCAAATGTTGCACGGCAATGTTGTAGCATTGTTACTGCAATATTGCACGTCAATATTGTAGCATTGTTCCTGCAATATTGCACGGCAATATTGTAGCATTGTTCCTGCAATATTGCAATGCAACCTGCAATAACGCAATATTGCAGCAACGTTCCTGCAATACTCCTGCAATAACGCAATATTGCAGCAACGTTCCTGCAATACTCCTGCAATAACGCAATATTGCAGCAACGTTCCTGCAATACTCCTGCAATAACGCAATATTGCAGCAACGTTCCTGCAATACTCCTGCAACGAAGTGTGCTGTATGGGTAGCAGCGTTTCCTTCGATTCAATAACCGCCGTAAACCGGGGGGGGCCAGTAGATGGCTGTCTTATCAAATATGAAAACAGTTTTAGAGCGAGGGGGATGTTCACTCTGGGCGAGCGTTTCGCTAGTGGCCTGCGCGTTTCTTCACTTTAATGCCCCAATGTGCGCCGTTCCGAGGCACATTGTCCCGTGCAACGGGGTAACCGGCGGTTTATCCTTATCGGCCGCGCTCGATAACAGCCGATCCGTTATCGAGTACACGGAGACGTTCGCCTTCTGGACCGGGTAATCAGATCGAGCGAGTTTCGATGCGAGGGCAACGGAGGAGGCAGCGTTCCGCATGGCTCGGGACGCAGGCTCGCTTGTTAGCAACGAGGAATCCGGTCGGGGTGAAAAACAGCGGCGGTTAGCCGCGATTAGATATTAGGTTGTCCGACATGAAACGGTTCGGGGTTTCTTTCCACTTCGGTACACGGTGTTCGCCGTGCTGCGTCGCAAATACATAGTGTTCTCGCCCGTACTTATCGGACGATTCGGATAGGGGATATGTCTGTTAGTATCGCGCGATCGGAGTAACTTTGTGCCTTTCCAATTAGGGGCGAATAATGAGGGTGATTCAATTATCCGTATGAGCACCGGCTCGGACGCGGCGCAGGCGATACGCCGCGCCAACGGTCATTTAATTTAATTCGCGTAATGAATTATTTTTAATTGAACTTCGTTAAGCGCTTGCGGGGCCGTTTTGTTGTTCTTGCGAGTCAAGATGGTCGTGTAATGTGTGGGTATCCGAGGGTGGGACGGTGGTGGTTTTCAGAAATTGTAGTTGGGTAAGGAAAGTGTAAGGAGTGGCTTTGAAGAAATAGCGAATTGTTAAATGCGGTTATGTAGGAATAGTGGATGAAATAAGCTGTGCAGGATGTAACTGGTGCCCGGTGAGCTGTTACCGCACGGCCCACAGTGGAATTGGTAGTGAACAGTCCTCCGACATAAGAACATCGTAACTTTAGTAACATAAATGAAGGATTTAAGGTCAGTAATTACATTCGAAGTCGAATAACCAAACGCAAGCTGCCACAGCCCATACAGCACACTTCGTTACGGCAACGTTGCAGCAACCTTGCGGCAACTTGTCATCTTTCACGTGAAAAATTTAACACCTGATCTTACATACAATTCTACATAAATATTCTAGGTGTCTTCCTGCAAAACTAGGAATTCTGACTTACACAGAGTTGGGCATTATTCGAATGAATTTGTATTCAAAAGATCTCGGATAAGAATTGCGAATAAAACGAAGTCATTCCAAAATAACGAATAATTTTTTTTCGAATAATGCCCAACTATGATACTTGCGTGTCCAATCACCAGAAATACGAAAGCAAGTATTTCAAAAAACATAATATAATAACCTGTTAAAGACATCCCTCATCTGAATACAAAAACCGTTGCATAAAAATATGCATGTACTTTCTGAAATAAATTCTCAAAGAATCGATTCTTTTTCTACCTCCTGAAGGTAGCTAACCCCTTAAATTAACACAGTATCTGCCAAGTGAGCTTGCCCCACACCTCACTCACTCACCGCAAAGGTGTACCGCGTGAAAAGACTTGAACAGCTTCGAACCTCTGACCAGTAAAATGGTCCACATCGTACAAACGGCAACGGTTGAAGATACGCCGCAACGAGAACCAAAGAGTGCAATAATTGCGATCCGAGGAAATCGTCGAGGGTCGGCGTCACATTTGTTCAGCCGGGACAAAAAGAACCAGCCCTCTCGCGGAATTTATGAGCATTTCGATATAAGCTCGAGCGGGTTATGGATCGATGAAAAACTGTAGCCAATGTCGAACAAAATTGCGGAAACAATATATTCAACGAACGACTGGATGAATAAACGGCCGCGCCTATCGATTTTCACAGATCGATAGGTATGCGCTGTTTCGTTTGCCTTCAATCCTCGCAAGGGGTCGAGCTGCTCCACCCGCCACCCCCGGTCGTTTATTGGTTTCGGTCTAAAAACAATGCCCTTACGCAGCCTTCATCTCGACACGATGGATGTACCGTACACTTGCCGAAATTGTGGTTCGATCGCGTGACCCAGCACGGTATTTCAACGGCCGATGACAGCAATATTTGCTCGATGCAAATTCATAACGCGATTCGATGTGCGCGGGGCGCGGCGTAATTTCTGACGTGGAAAATACACGGGGTGATCCTTTGAATGGCGTAAGATGGATGTAATTTTCTTTTGGCGCGGGAGCGGAAATTTGTATACAGTGACGTTTTTTATTTTGAATGGCATTCGTCAAGTTCGAGGGCCCCTTTTGGATTAGATTTTGCGTGGCTAGTGAAATATAAAATTTGTTAATTTAGTAGGGGTGTGGAGAACTAAATAAGGGTGAGAATTTTATGGGTGCCATTTAGAGAACTCAAGGGAATTTATATTTCTTCGTGGAGAGTGAGTGCCATTGATTTTTTACTGTGCCAATTAAGCTTTATGCGAAAAAATGTATTTTCAGGCTTAACTTACTTTTGGTGAAAGAATAATTTTCTGCTCCGTTGTATTATGAGGTATGTTGTGATATTTAAGGAAAGAAGTCTGATAATTGCAACGTAATTTAAATTTTATGCTGCTGGAATAGTTTCGCAGGATATGCAAGTTTCAAATTGCTTTTGGATAATGATATGATAATACATAAGCCTGATACAAAAGAACGCAGTTTAATGGTGAGCCCCTATAGAGGGATAATCCTACTCACGACTACTTGATTGAGACAAATTGCTGACCTAATCTACTGAGATTAGACTGTAATCCCACGAAAAAAGTATACTTGTAACGTCCATTACTCATGTCACCTCTACATCGCGAATAATGTATGGCTCTACTCTTCAAAGTGCAATAAATTCTGAAAAATCCTGCGAGATAATAAAATAGGTGAAACTAAAGTTATGGATTAGTGAACTATCTACGTTGCTAATGGCACAATTCGTTGAAGCATATTACACATTTTCCTCGAATATGTTAAACTTAATTATATTACTTAGAATATGAATAACTTAATTATTGATAAATATTTTTAAATAACAAAATTACGATGCACGGTACTAGATGCAATCCTTAATAGGAAAAAAGATTTTTTCAGAAATGTGTTATAGCTTTTGAGTAAAAAATTTCCAAAGACCGCCCTTTTTTCGGCTTTCTGACTGAGCATGACCCCTTAAGTAACTTGTATAATATCAACATTTCATAAATATTCAGAGCCACCTCCTATCAGATTCCAATGCAAATTGCTGTTCATGCATGCTCGATATGGCATCAGTAGCAAAAATCCAAAAATTTTAACGACGATACCACAGAGAAACGACTGCTGACAGGTCGAAACGGATTTATTTGCTACGGTGACCGAAAGAATCTGGATTCTCCCAGTGGCTAGAATAAATCCCAACAGGCGGAACACTATGTTCACTGGACCTTTTTTCATGTACGTACACACATACATACAAGGGAGCAGGTATCAGGCAGCAGGGAATGCCAGCGAAACAACGCAACTAAGGTTACGGTGGGTGGAAAAAAAAGCGGAGAAATATTCTTATTCAGACCCACGGACCAGTGTCCCTTTGAACGAACGTAACATGGAAACCGGAAATGAATGATGCGGCTCTCCGTGAGTAAACTCAAGAATCGCTGCAAGGAAAACAAATCCCTATTGCAAATTCCGACCAGCGAAATTCGTGCTGCATTCGCTCTTACGCAATTACATCCGCTGTAATTAAAGCCGCGTGGTTTAATCTAATTTAAATGTCCATCGTGGGACCGATGCGGGGCGTTCGAAACGTACGTTTTTATGTGCACCCCGCGCTAAGGGACAGAGAAAGAATTTTACGGAATGAACGATCCTGTTTCAACGGGATAAATATACCACCCCTGGCAATAAGTTGGAACCAAACGCGAAGATATGAAACTAATGAGAAATACCAATATTTTTCTATATAAAATGCAACGGTGCACAAATGAAACGCACGATAATATTAAATTCGTCTATTTTGAAGGAAAAACACCGAAAATAATTAAGCACTTCGTTTATTATGCAATAAAGAATGTGGAAGGAACAAAACGTCGCTTGGAAATAAGTATGGAACGGATGAAGTTCTGGAGAAAGATTTGGAAAATTATGAATTTGCAAAGAAATTAATTTATTCAATATTTATATTACTTACAAGGAGAGGTTCCCAGGTGTCCGCCTCCGATTGCTTTGAATTTTAGATATGTTTTAGAGGACCGAAAAATATGAAATACGTGTCTTTTTATTTTGACCTGCTTGAATGTTTAGGGGGTGAAACCACCCCCCAAAGTTCATAAGAATAGTTGGTGCCCGCCTACGATTGCTGAATCCTCCAACCGAGTTCACCAGATCCAACGCAAAAGCAGTGAAGAACTTATTCCGCGGGAAGAATCTGGCGGAACGAGCTATCGTGACGAACCGAGGCGAAGATGAAACAAGGAACCAGTCGAAGGAGTAGCGTTCGGTGTTTGGGAATGGAACGTGGCAGAGCGAACTGGCGAAGATACGGAACGGCGAAAGGAGCAGGGGGTAGAAACGGATCGGTGGATGGCAGGACGCGAGCACTGCCCCTGAGAGACTCCCCCGGGATGCTTAGAGGAACGCTATCGACCACTCCATTGCTCATCACGGCGTACCAGTTCCAGCCCGAACAAAGCTTCGGAGCGATGCTTTTCTTGCGGCCTCCTAATCTGGCTTAGAGAGGACCCCGCATCGCTCTCTCCCTTGTTCGCCTCCTCCGGTCCAATTTAGCTCGGCGAGAGCCGCATCATCCCGGAATAGCGCGATATCTTAAATAATGTGCGCGATTGTGGACTACGATCGGTGCACCAGACGACAACGTGGACAGATGGAGACGATACAGCGTGCTCCGAGGAACCCGCGTGCAGGCTGAACGACAATCCCCTTTGTGATGTCCTTGGCGTACAAGGGAAACCCTCTAAGCCCGTAAGACTGTGTTTTGAGGAAAGGCGATTTTTACCCTTCACGAGGAATGTAAAATGTAGCGGTGGTGAATTTTAACGAACATGGACTTGCAATGATGCAAAGATTAGCAATGATGTGTCTACTACCAAAATATGAAAAAATAGTTTCTTTGTTTTTTTATCATTTTTATGCGAGGGTATTTTTAAGGGGACATTCTACTCTCTCGCTCGAAAAATCCGCCACTTTTCGGTGATGGTTTTTATAATCAAATAAACACTTAACGTTTTCGAATTTTCTGGGGTATATTGTACCACTCTGGAAATACAAGAAACAATCTTTGTTGTTTGTTTATTTCACTTGTTTATTTGAATATTTCGCAGTGAAATTGGCGTTTTTAGAATTTGACCCCTTGCTGGCGGTTGAAATTTCGGACGACTGGATCATCGGAAATAAAAACACCAAACATATTTTTAACACTGAACGTACCAAGCGGGGTCAAATGACCCCTTTCAAAATTTACTTTAATCGGAAAATGCATGAAGGAGAAACCAGTCATATGTAAAAAGTGTAATTATTTGATTATATTATTTATAAAAATAGAAATATATGATTGATTATTTTATTAGAAATCAGAAGTTATGTTGCGAGTTTTTTGCTTTAATAAATTAAGATTTTCTTTCTAAAAATCAACGTTTGTTTCATAAGGGGTCAAATTGACATGTGTTTGCGAGTGTGTGTCAATGATTACCGAAAAGTATCCATTTAATTATTCCTTCTGTACGAAGTTGACTTGCCGAGTAATCTTGAGAATATTGTCTCATTTCATTGGGTATCAGCTTGCAGATCTGATGGCCTTACTGGTAGAGAAGTAAGGATCAGTGTACATGGTGTACAACTGTTCAAACATCCTGAGGATTATCGGGCATAGCAGAAAGTCTTCAGGGACCTCATAGCCCTGGAGTAACATAGCTGAAGACGTAAGGAGGAACGGTGTACGATGTTTAATTATGTAAAAGCAACAGGAAGCAAAGAAGGCAGTGCCCTTGAGTGTTTCCCCCCAGACAACCATTCAGAAGTGTATTCAGCATACTTTTTGGTCACTAGAAGCTTCTTTAAATGTCTGGGTTGTGTAGGAATGTGAAGGAGACATTTGGTAGTTCGTACACTCAGGGGTTTTGCTTTACACACCACTCGTGGAGGTCTCAGGTTAGTCACTATGTACATATATCTCCGCAAGGCACTATACTTGAAATCAACCTTAGGATCACTAAGATATCTTGTGTAGAAACTGGAAACAAATATTGATTTTGGTCTCAAAATTTTGGCACTCAAATGTTCATAGTATTAACATGTTTGCAACTTAGTATTGCCACGTGAAAGAACACTTCATTTTCAACCGAAATAGATTTACCCGTATTATTTTACTTTTACAAGAACGTCTACTAGATTTTATAGACACTGTGCATACATTGAAATATATTCAAAGCGAGAGGTCGGAGAATTCCACGTGTGCAGTGGAAAAATTGAACCAATCGGAATAAGAATGATCAAACGTTGTACACTAGACTTTCGTAAAGGATAATCGTATGGTGAAATAGTTTCCACACTGGGGGAGAGGATCGATCATTAGAGCAGACAAAAAAGCATGGCAAAGGGAACGTCAAACCACAGCTCATCAGCCAGAATCCCGTTTGTTCGGGGAAAATTCCGCGGCGTGTATTTTACTTGAACCGAAGCACTTTGATAGGGTGGAAATTGCTTGAAATCCGTTTTGCCCGAACCGTGACGCGTCTGCAACCAGGATATAATTCTGAGGGGAAAAAATTCAGCTGTACCGATTAAACTGGCAACGTCAAAGGGACATTCTCCTATGCGTGCACGTCAACCTGGAAAAAGGGGGTAAAAGGGCCAAAGAGAGAAAAAGTTTAACGATTTGTACGAAAGTTCCCTTTTTTTTTCTTTTTCGGGAGTTGCCTTTATCGAGTAACGAATACGATACGGTTCATTGGTGAAATTCGAATCGTGTAGGTAGCCTGAAAATATTTCGAATTGATTGTTGTATTAATATTGTGTAGGTAGGTACTGTTGAATAGTAAAATAAATACTTTTATACACTTCATGGATTTAAAAGTTTCCAAATTCCCATCGTCTATCAAGTTACTTTTCAATGATTGTTTTCTAAAACGGTTTATTTAAAGAGATTAAGGATTCATTTATAGTCCATGAAGGGTAAAATTATTTTCACTTGGAAAGTGTCAAAGGAACTGAAGTAAATAGAAGTTAAATATACGATGGATGGCTAAGCACTTCTCACAATTTCTACTTCAATTATATTAATGCCATCAATGACAATTGTACACAAATCTTGACCATTGGGTATGAAATAAAATTGTTTATTAGACTTCATTCCATATGCTCCTTCCTCTTTCAATATACGTAAGAAACAAACCCCTATCAATTTTTTACAAAAGAATCTCTTGCAGAAGTCTCTTAGTATCAACTAGGGCTGGGACTATTCGAATAATTTAATATTCGAATATTTTACAAGTATTCGAATGCTACGAATAAACTTCGAATATTTGATTATTTGAATGTTATTATCCGAATATTTAACTATTCGAATGCTATTCGAATATTTCGGTATTCGAATAGTATTTGGATACTTGGATATTCAAATATATAATCGCCAAATAATTGAGCAATTGAAGTATTCGAATATTCGAATTACATTCGCCAAATAATTGAGCAACTGAAGTATTCGAATATTCGAATTACATTCGCCAAATAATTGAGCAACTGAAGTATTCGAATATTCGAATTACATTCGCCAAATAATTGGGCAACTGAAGTATTCGAATATTCGAATACCGAAAAATTGGACAAATAATCCCAGCCCTTGTATCAACCTAACTTCGGCATTATTACATACACACACACCACAACGTCACCTAACAATTTCAAACATCCAAACCAATAAAACATTCTGACACTCCTCATTTCTCCCGCGTTTCTCCCGAAACCTTGATCTGCTCAAACCTATCACAAGCGCGCCGGCATTTAAATTCTAAAAACTCGCGTGATCGGTAGGCGAACGGCCATACGCTGGCCCGAAATCAACGTCGAACGGGGGCGTGCAAACACGCGGAGCGAAAATATTTTTCTAATCGATTCTGACTACGCTGTGCGCGGTTCGAGGGCGATTCTAACAAACGCGCACCCCCTTCCCCGGCCAAATGTCGTTCACAGTTTGCAAAATGACTTTAATTAACTCGATTTGAATTGCTGGATAGAGAGAACGGCCGCTGAAACCGGGCGCAAGCACGCGGACACCGTGACTAGGGGTGGCGCAAAAAGGGGGTAACAAAAAGCCAGCGACTATGCCGCTCCTCGTCACCGGAATACGCGCGCCAACGGCCTGCGTGTCCGATCGCAATGATTACCCGTTGCACGCCTACCAGATACAACACGACGACGGCTGGTGACGACATGTTAAACCATCATTCGAATCCGCTGGCCGAGCCTTTTTGGCGCGTGTGCGAGCTCAATTATACGAGCGACGCGCCCCTGTTCGCGAGGAGGGACAACCGAAATGAAGCCTGTACAGTGAGCATTTTTAAGTGCAACGGGATAAAGACGCTTTCAAGTGGCATATTCCGTCGGTAGGTGCTGTTTAGGGGAGACTTTGTAGGGGTGTAAAGAATGCTGTAGGTGCCATGTGCAAGTGAGAAGCTGTCGCGAATAGGAACAGAGTGGTATCACTTTTTCTTTTAATGGTTCATATTGAATTTAGTGTTCGTGGTTTTGAGGTGCGAAGGAAAATGCCAGGACATTTTTATTTGAAAGGTGTAACGAAGGTGAATACTATTCGAATACTTAGATATTCGAATTACATTCGCCAAATAACTGAGCAACTGAAGTATTCGAATATTCGAATACCGAAAAATTCGACAAATGGTTCCAACCCTAATCTGAAGTAATACTCAGAATTTTTTGAACTTTTTTATCGCACACATAGTTGGTTTTGATTCCAGATACTAAGCCTTCCACTTAGATGAACCTTATATATGTACCAACCGTTGTAAGTACACAGCACATTTTCAAAATTGAAAAGTCACTTGAACCGGTCATTCAAAAAACGAGAATTCCTCCCTGTACGAAGACCCTCAAAATAAACGAAGATTACGATGCTTTATACGCCACTGACCAAGTGGCGTCTTTTTACGATCCAGTTTCCAAAATCTTACCCCGCGGACAATTTAGAAAAACGAGTCCATAACCAGCAAACTCTGGGACCTCCTAACATCACTTTACGAGGTGATAATACTATAAGACGGCGGGACGAGGTGCCCGCAAGGAACCCTCGTCTTTTTGCAAAATGCCACATAAAACGTATCTCCAAGCAATTCGCACCGAAGGCCCGACCGCAGCAAGTGCGGGTCTCTTAATGAATCCTCGAAACTTACGCACCGTTCTCGCGGCGAGTCCGTGCACAAAGGCCCGACCAGTTAGCATACGCTCATCAAGTGGAAGAAAGCCGGGAAAGGCGTGCAGAAAAACAAGAGGAGAAAGCACCAGCGGGGGAAAATAGTTTACTCTTTTCCCTCCTGGGCCAGACCATCTTCCGTTTTTTCCAGGCTTCCACCCCTTTCATCAGCCAGCCGGGTGAATAGAAAGGGGACGCGGTGGGCAGCAATAGGGAGGGACCGAGGTATCCGTCTGTTTCACTTGAACAAGGCACTTTTCCCGTGGCAGCACAATAACCAGGGCCGGTTATGTACGTGCCTGAAATAAAACGGGACCTTCGTTCTTAAAGTGTTCCGTGGCACTCGCCGAGACGCGGAGCCAGTCGCTATGTTTGGATAAGAAAATCGATAGACCATAACGCACAGATCCCTTCGCAGATTGGGTATTTTACTGTACTCCTCCGGTTTCGGTCGGGGAGCCGAGACTGTGCCCCCGCGACGTTTATTTTATACCTGCCAATATCAGTGTTCGTCAAACGCGCGCGCGGAAATGTCCCTCCCTTTGAATCGACTCGACGTTGCGAGACAACATGCGCGGAATACAATGTTTCAAAGCTTTCATTCCCTTTCTAACGTCTCGCCAAACACGCCGTCTGGAGCGATGTTCAGTGATTTTGTGCGTCTAAAAGCTTACAAAGTATAGGAAGATATGATAACTTTGTGCAATTAGAATGCAGGCGAAGCGTGCAGGTGCAAGGAGAAAGGGATCGTCTGTGGTCAGACACACTCTGAAAAACAATATTAGTGGAATCTCTCCATAGCTTCTTCTTCGTGCATTCTTTAAATAACTGTTTCAAATAACAATTATTTGAATCGATAAGAATTTTGGAAATATGTTGAAATTTAATAGTAATTTTGTTTAATTAATTGATTCACACCTTTAACTATCTCTGTGAAATGAATCCTAAGACATTTCCTAGTGAAAATTCATGAAATTTAATTCCATAATTAAGTCAATATTTTGCACGAAATGAGCAGAATAAATATTACATTCAGTCTACAAATGATTTTAATTAAACACGTTGTTCCCTTCTGTCGGAGCTTCGGTTCCCACTGACTCCAAGCATTACGAAAGATTTTCCAATTCCTTTATTAGAATTCTTCTCAAATGGTCAAAACCATACGAATTCAGCCCTAGATAAATTAACTACTGCTTTAGAATTATGACCAATCGGTCGGAAACTTTGTGGAATTAAAATTAAACTTTACATTTGCGCACGCTGGCATTATCGTCTTCTATTGTCTGCCACGTAGCGAAGGAAGAGGAATCGGCCAAGTCAGAATTTCAGACAGCCGCGATTCATTCCATTAGGCTGCTCGTCCCCTGGATTAAATTGAATTCCGCCCGCAAACAAATTAATTTCCAGCGACGCGGCTGAAAAGGCGTGCAACAGACAAAGAAGGGAAATAGACTCCTTTAAAGGCAACATTTGATAGAGATCTATTGAATTTGACACATATAGACGCGAATAAGGACCACATCCTATTTCAATTCTGTTTAAATAACATTACAGAAGACTCTTCTTTGAAATCGTTCGCAAATCTTTACACCAACTTTCTCAGCTCCTTCAGACTATTCCACAATATTAATCAGTGGACG
Organism: Andrena haemorrhoa; assembly: GCA_910592295.1. Lineage (NCBI taxonomy): Eukaryota > Metazoa > Arthropoda > Insecta > Hymenoptera > Andrenidae > Andrena > Andrena haemorrhoa. The sequence continues at coordinate 3,412,083 of OU342946.1, forward strand.
TCATTTTAAAATTCTACTATGGAGATAATGAATACCTATACAAAATCTTCCGTATCTCGCAGAATTTTTCGAGATCCACTTGAAAATTGTGCTGATAAATATTTGAGACCCCAATCTTATAAAAATACACAAAAAGAAAAATCAGAAAAAATTTCACAGTGGCTTCCACCCTTAAAAAAAAGACACTGCTTGTCAAATTCCAATTACATTTATAATAATTATAAGCCATCAAATGTATTTATTGTATCACTCCACCACAGCCAACATATTCCGGCGATAAAAGTCCGAACCTCCATCCTCTGTTCACCTTTTTCTCCAGTGTGCATGTGTATATGCGTGGCATACTGGGCAGAATCATTTATTCACCTTCGAAGACAGAGGGGGTGCGTTGGCACACGTACGTTTCCCGAGCGAAAGGGAAGCAAAACATTTTTTACCTTTAGTTAATTTAGCGCGTATGTACGTGGAGCGTGAATTTACGCCTGTCCTCGTGAGATCGATATTTCAAGCGGAGTCTTGACTCGCCCCTCGCCTGGCGGATTGTTCACAGGGCGGAAGTAACGGCGAAAATAAGTGCGAGGTCGAAATAGACTAGTTGCGACGAGAGTACGATTCCTGAGGATGTTTCGCAGTGCGAAAGAAGAATAAAACTCTGCCGGCGTGGCAACAATCGGCAGCAGAGGGAAATTGATTATGGACATCTCATAGGGGGTGGTTTTATGATGGAAATGAGACTGCTCTCGCAATTTTATACATCCCGGTCGACTATTTATGACCAGCGCAGCTCACGACTAATGATTAACTTCGACTGTTGTCGAGACGGAATGACATAGCCTCTCGCGGACGCGACGGGTCTATTGCTCCACTGTACATTTTGGCTTCCTGCCACTTACTTTAAGGGCGCAGGGAGGCTGAGTTTACGATACGGGCGTGACTACTTCATTATTTTTAAGATCGTGCTTTATACATTTTGTAGGTGGACTGTATTCTGCCTTGCAGAGATATAGTTATTAACCAGAGACCTGGCCAAGCGTTGTGTAAAGAAGTATTCTTCAGGGCACAAATCGCCGAATCAATACACGCTCGGATCAATACCCTCTTCCCTGCGGGATTCTTTGCACGACAAGCTCCCGGTAATGAAAATAATATTTAAACAGCCGCAGAAGGATGTTTTAATTCCGCGCCGGGGAGCTAAGGCAATCGAAACTAAAGAATAAGGTACGTTCGGTTTATTACAACTACGACTCATAGTGTGAGAAATGGTAGCATAAAGTAACTTTCAGTGAAAAAATGGGGAACCCACTGAATACTTTGTTGTTTGCCAAGAGGCAATTATTAAATTCTACATACAACATCTTACATAAAAATCAGTAGTTTAACCAGGCTGTTGTATTTTTTCGCCGTTGACCAATTCCAGCCGGTGTAACACAGAAAAGTACCCCACGATCAGCGGCCGCCTATCGAAATTGGAAATACAGAGCGTCCCATGTCCCGCATATAAAGTGCCGCCATATTGCCGAAAGTTCTTCAGCAACCTTCGGCTTCCCCCAGCCCATTTGTTTCGCCGAGCCCGATGCTCGGGGGACTCGATCAAGCCGCTACTCAGCCGTCTGAAAAACGGTGGCCCCGATAAAGTGGTGCATAGAAGGACGCGCCTAAGCTCGGGGGACATTTGAATTACAATGCCGGCGCGGCGGTGAGTCGAGCGAAGATTATTTTCGCACGATGGACTCGCACGATCGCGATACCGGGGCGCTCTCCGGGCTGCCTGGAGGACGGTTTTAAAGGTGGCCGCGGAGTTTCAGAAAGCTACCGCGCCGAGGGGCGGGGCACGGCTGAGGAAAGAAAGCTCCGTTTGCACGGCCGATTCTACGTACGAGCTGTGTGCGACCTGTATTACCGTACACCGACGCAGCGAGACGCTTCCGCGGGCAACTCTGTGCCGGAAGATTCCTCGAGTCACCGCATTTCGCTCGCTCGGGAACTCCGCGCTCGGAGATGGCTGGGTGGAGGACGTTCTCGTACGGACAATTTTCCTTTAAATACAGCCAGCAAGAATGGCGGTCCTTTGGTAACGACCCGGCCCCGCTCTCGTCCCCCATCCAGCCAGTCCACCCTAAAAGACTCTTTCGGAAGACTGCGACGACGGTCCGACCTTAAAGAGACAAGGGGGTGGGTGGTCTGCCATCTTACTGCAAGGTTCTCGGCCCACAGAGGAACATATGGGTCTCCCTGCCCACCCTGTAGCCCTTTCTTCTCTCCCGCTTTGTCTCTCAGCGCTCTTTGCTCCCCAGACGTCCTCTCCTCCCTTGATGCCGCGTCTCGAACCCATCCCCCGGCCCTCGCCAGCCATCCCCTAGTCAGAGGCCGGAGAAGTCGCCACCCGCGAGCAAACCTTTGTCCTAAATGATAAACTTTCCCCGCAGGGGCTACGCCGCGGAAACTTTCCTTATACAACCGGCGACCGATATGGAAAACATTCGGAAACTTCCGTCCCTACCTGCAGCCCCCGATACGTCTGTCCCCGTCCCCCTATCTCCTTTGGACACTTTTATTTTTACCCTTCCCGCGGGCCCCTCGATCGCGGCCGATCATTCTGTAGGCAGTTTCGAAACTGTCGCCGAGGGACCGGCCGCGCAACTGATAAATAAACGGGTCGACTATCGAGGCATGATGAATATGGGGGACAGTGGAATCCAGCGGGGCGGAAATGGCGGAAGGCGGTTAATTGTAGAACGTTCGGGGTTAACCGTGCGCACGGTTAACGCGAGGAGAAGTAGCCGTGCGTTGGGTGCCTTTCTCGCTGCGTTCTGGCAACTGAAGTTACGTGTGCGATTTTCAGGAAAGGTCATTGGAAACGTGGATGGGTGAAGGGTAGATTACTGTAGGATCTTGTTGCATTGCTAGACATTTTTGAATGTTCCTGGGGTGGTAGATTCTGGCATGGACTTACGTAATCCGAATTGATGACATTTTACGTTTCTCGTAAATTAAAGGACAACATTACTGAAGAAAAAGCTGGTGTTAATCCCGCGACGAGATGGAATGAAAATAGACCTTTATTCATCTATGAAGGAGAATTCTAAGCACGGGTTTCTTCGGGTGAAAATGTGCGGGAGGAATATGAATGTGTCAGGCTGTGGATTGTGGAGTTTCCAGGGAGAAGTGTCGGATGATTGGTTTTTGATTATTTATGGGAATTGGTGTTTGAGTGTCTTTGCGTGGCATATTGGATGTTGTCAAGAAGAGTAAATGTATTATTTCAGTATTCTTGAAACTTGTGGACGTTCTGGAGATCATTAAGGGGGCACAGGATTATTGGAATCTCGGAAATCTTTTTTTTTTTATTAATTTTGAAAGTGTTATCCTTTGTGTACATTTACAGAAAAGTTTCATGAGGAAGTTCGAATAATTGCGGAAATTATAGCGCTGAACGTAATTGAGTGCACTGGCAAGTAACGGCCTCGCAGAGCGGTATTGGGGACTTAACTTTGAAGCCGTTTATCTCGAAACTACATTTTTAAACACCGTGTACATCATAAGTTTTGAACGAGTGAATATTTTCATTTGAAATTTTAATTGGAGGTGTAGAATTTACTTCTGCACAGTGTGGAACTTCCGTTTCAACATTGGATGTTTGTAAAATATTTTATAACTGATTAAAGACGATTTTTTCTGTAAGAATGTGGGGGAAAGATTGATTCATGTGTAATTTTCACAATTTTTGTTTAAATTCGCCAGTAAAGGTCCACACTGTAGTGTTTTTAGTGTAGAAATTACTCACCCCATAGCATTTTGCGTCTAGATTACTGTGCTGCTTAATCTAACTTAATTTAAACCTACTTTCCTTCAAAGCACCCTTTCAAGAATCTTAATTATTGAACCTCATCCACAAGACACTTTATTCTCGAAAGTGAATTATAAAAGATTATTTCTTCAATGATATTCCCGCCCCTTTTAGGTACGTCAGTAATTGCCTCCCTATGAGTTATGAAATCCAGCAAACGAAGTGTATGTAATGAATAATTTTCCCAAATGAGACTAAAACCCCTATTAACTTCCATCGAAGCTTGATTATGGAAAATCAACTTCTTTATAAAGTGAATGTAAAGAATTTAAATAAAGCTCTGAAATATTGTCATTGCATGCTTTCACAATCAATGCTTATTTAACTCAGTTTATTAAAAAAACAAAGAAATTCAATACTCAAATATTCGAATAATAATATTCGAATACTCAAATATAAGAATAATAATATTCGAATACTCAAGTATAAGAATAATAATATTCGAATAATAATATTCGAATAATAATATTCGAATACTCAAATATTCGAACTTTATTAGTAGCATTCGAATACTCGAATATTCGAACTTCATTAGTAGCATTCGAATACTCAAATATTCGAACTTTATTAATAGCATTCGAATACTCAAATATTCGAACTTTATTAGTAGCATTCGAATACTCAAATATTCGAACTTAAATTAGTAGCATTCGAATACTTGTAAAATATTCGAATATTAAATTATTGGAATAGTCCCAGCCCTAGTGTCAACGGCCGTGAAAGTGTCGAGCACGTCCACACAGCCGCCTGAATTTCTACACCCCAATTGGGAGCCAAATCCCGCCAGCGTAGAATTCTTCATTGAAACTTAGCGCGAGAATCCGCTGGCGTGGTATTCGCGGAGCTCCAGAAACACGCGATATAACGCTCCCTCTAATTTCCAGGCAGCGCTCGGCGGTCTTCAATAGGGCGCGAAATAAAAAGAGGCAGTGGAAGTAGACCGAATTAGCTGCAGCGCTCCGAGTAGGCGTAAATTGCTCGACGCACATCCGCGCAAGTCTCGCTGCATGAAAACGCGACCAGAACGGGGTAGGAGAAGAGGGTCGGATAGACACACTTACGTGTGTGCACACGGGGGCCTAGGTTAGAATACTCTTTAAACTTCTGCCGGTATTCGCGGAGAGAAAGCAAATCAATATGGGTGCGGATAGCATGCGCATTGCAATGCCGGACTTCACAAACTGCCGCGCATGGAATTTATATTCCGACCCTTTTTTTTGTTCAAGGAACCACGCAGCCACGTTTCGGCCGCTGTCCTCTTGTGTTCGGGAAACTGGTCGATCGTTGGGGCAACGTGGCCCACATGCTTCAGCGAATGTAGGCACAGCTAGAATTTCGCGGGGGATGAAACGACGCTGGTATCTTGGAATTTAATTGCTGTATGATTGTAGCAAAGGTCACGGAAAAAGGGAAGTCGCCTCACCGGGACTCGAACCCGCGATCTCTAGATTTGCGCGCTGGCCAGCCGCCTTAACCACCTCGGCTACCGCCGACTCCCCGATCGTCGCCATTCCGTGCCCTCTCTTATTGTATGGGGGTTCCTGATCCCACACTCGGCCATCCTGCAACGTCATTCGTCCTCGAATGACATTCCGTCGCACTTGTCTATTATTTTTCGCGTCGCAGACAACGACCTTAAATACGGCTTCGTGTGGCGATCGGTGCTCCCCCCATCCCACTTCTGACACCAAATGTAGGGTCACGGAAAAAGGGAAGTCGCCTCACCGGGACTCGAACCCGCGATCTCTAGATTTGCGCGCTGGCCAGCCGCCTTAACCACCTCGGCTACCGCCGACTCCCCGATCGTCGCCATTCCGTGCCCTCTCTTATTGTATGGGGGTTCCTGATCCCACAAAGGGATGGTCTTCCATTTTGTAAATGGCGAGTGGTAGATTTGGGTTTTGAGAGCTAGGGTTAAAAGATAGGAGTTTGATGGATGTGAACGGATCATGGGACTATTTAAAGGAACGCTGCGTCATTGCTTAGTTGTAAATAAAAATGATTTTTGTTAATTCCTTGCTGTTAGAATATTTTATTTATTTATTCGTTCGATTAATTATTTTATTTATTTTATTTATTTTATTTATTTTATTTATTTTATTTATTTTATTTATTTTATTTATTTTATTTATTTTATTTATTTTATTTATTTTATTTATTTTATTTATTTTATTTATTTTATTTATTTCGTCAGATCTCGTTGGAAGTATCCGTTGGTGTTATTTATTATTGTGTAAAGGATATTACGGGATGACGCTTCCATCTGTGTTTGCAAATAAATCGAACGATTATTCGCTCGATTAAATACTTGAGAACTTTATTTAATGATCGACCGGCGCATTTGGGTTACCGAATAATCGTCCGCCAAGTTTTTGCGGATTTTTCGAGTTTAAATCAATCGAAAAATTGTGCAGGTTTAACAAAATTATCGGCGGGCTCGATTGAAGTTTACACTGAACGCATTTACATTCGTCCCTGTAGCCCCCCAGATTCATTTGGCGCGTGCAATTAAAATTGGGAAGCGCATCAAATCAGCGGACCGTTCAACACCGGTTCGGAAAGTAATGACAGAATTTGTAATTTGAGGGCACGGGATATCGAAGAAATAAATGGATGCAGAAATTGCATGCAGCTACAAGTACCTACCTGAAAATGGGAAAGAATATAATCATCGTGTGTCCAATCTGGCATTACGAAACGAAACGAAAATTCGGACAGACATAACCGTTTTTCCCTTCGCGACTCCGCCATTTTTTGAGATCCTGAATATTCGAATAGTATTCGAATACTTGGATATTCGAATAGTATTCGAATAGTATTCGAATACTTGTATATTCGAATAGTATTCGAATACTTGGATATTCGAATAGTATTCGAATACTTGGATATTCGAATTATATTCGCCAAATAATTGAGCAACTGAAGTATTCGAATATTCGAATACCGAAAAATTCGACAAATAGTCTCAGCTTTAATCTAAAACAAATACATGCAGGGATTACAAAAAGTATCTTCTACATGCATCTTGAACAATGTTATGCTTTCATAAAGTAACGAGATACTAAAATTGTAAGTACCCTGTATTCCAACTTGAACCATGTAGTTAACATATTTGTTACAAACTTCCATCAGTACACAATACAAGCTAATATACGAGACGGCGTCAAATGTGTAATATTAGACAAAGAAGCGATCGTTTTGACGTGGAATGACTCCACCGTGACCGGCACTCTCTAGATAGCAGTAAAACGATATTAACTCCATATGGAGAGAGGAAATGCACTGCATACGTAATGAACCGAGAGGAAAGACCGGGATGCTTTAATTATTCTTTGAAATTTACTCTTTCCCCCGCTCGCATTGCACCGGAGTGTTTTACAAGCGTAATCCCTTTATCAAAAGATGTTTCTGCTAAAATTTTAGTTAAAGAACCCTCGACACCGCGCAACTAACTTCAAAACAAAGCGGAGGGGCAACTTTCGTTCGAATCGTTGACAAAGCAAAATTCTTATCCCCTTTTCGCCATTTCCTTTTGCTTTGTACTTCCATTTACTATTCACCACGTCGCCGTGGCAGAAACAAAAGGTGCTTGTACCTCCCAATGAGCTTCATTCCCTTCCTGCATCAGTGTCACAAAATTGAAACCCTCGAAGGTAATTTCTTTCTCGAAGAAATACTTCAAGGTTCGCTATAACCATTACTAACTAGCAATAAGTATCGATCAAGTTGGACATTCTGAAAAAGAAATCCAGTTGCTCATAGAATTGCAATTGTCTCGGGGAAAAACAGACGTCTCTTTTCCTAGTTCCCAATAGGTGTGGAAAGGCATAAACATAACCGCGTGAACAATTAAGCCGCGCCCGTTCAGGAGTCCGCGTAATTTCTTCACTAATGGAAAGAAGATTTAATTACACGCAGGAAGTGGATGTGAAATGAATCGGGGCGGAATTCTGCAGCGGCGCGATTTAATTGAAAAGAATATCGAGTGGCTGGCCAGGGGACCGTTCAGAAACGGGCGAGCGTGTTTGTACATCCGCGCGAGAAACCGACCCCGGGAATCGATCGAGAAAGCTTTCTGGAGCTTTGCTTCTCCTCCGACTCGGTTAAGTGTCCAACGTATCGCTCCCACCCCGCCGCGGGTTTCGCGGACGGCGAGCCGTCCGTGCTTTAATTGAATCGGTTGAAATTAATTTCAGCTGTCGTGGCCCTGGAAGGTCGGCCGGCCCGGGTAGAGAAAGCGCGCAAATTGCTACCAGGATGAATATCGCCCCTTAAACTTTAACACTCCATCGAGTGCGAGCGCACTGCTTCCGCACGCTGGATACGTTGCCGGGTTGCGCGATATGCTACGCGCGCCCGTGTGCGTGGCGAGCGAGCGATATCGTCCGTCATGAATCGCGAAGAGTGAGGCTGCACGCTCGAAACACGAGACGGTGATTATCCAGCTACTTGTAATTCCAGCGTCGATATTCAATGCCACTTCAAACCCATGGCGATAATCCAGTCAGCTTTTTTCCGATGATTATTGAGTTAGAGGATATGGTGGAAAGGGATTGGGAATTGGCAGGGAAAGTCGAGGATATTTGTGATGTTTAATGAAGAAGGGAGTGTATTGTGATAAGTGGGCTTGCTGAGAGTGGGGTTTAGAATGATTTTCTAGTTTCTTATAGGGCTGGGACTATTCGAATAATTTCATATTCGAATATTTTATAAGTATTCGAATGCTACGAATAAACTTCGAATATTTGAGTATTCGAATGTTATTAATCGAATGCTATTCGAATATTATTATTCCAATATTTAAGTATTCGAATACTATTCCAATATTATTATTCCAATATTTAAGTATTCAAATACTATTCGAATATTTCAGTAATCGAATACTATTCGAATATTTCAGTAATCGAATACTGATGTATTCGAATAGTATGGTGAGAATTATAAATCAAGTTCTTTAGGTTCATTTCTTTACAAGCTTTTATTTAGTTTCAATTGTGGATACTGATGTATTCGAATAGTATTCGAATTATATTCGCCAAATAATTGAGCAACTGAAGACTGGCTAAAATTCTCTCCTTCTTTAAGAGGTTATATAATACTGCTACTATTATTATTACAATTAATATAATAATATTATGACACTTGATGTCTACAGATATCACAAGAAACGATAGCCTGACTGTTAAGTAATTCAACATTCCACAAGCACTTTAAGAGTAATTTAACGAAGTTTTAAATGCGAACGCTAACCGTATGTAGAGTAGAATCTGTGGTCCAAATGCGATAGTCCAAATTCAGATTCAAAGTTCACAAAATGCTAAGCGCATGCAGTTCCAAAGTTTAACGAATTCTGGTTCCAGAAATTGACCTGAGAGTTAAATGAAGAGCTCCTGTGTGCCTCTGCAAGTTGTTCTTGGAGGGCTGTATGCAGGGGTGCGGGTTTACTGGGCGTTTTCCTGAATCTTGTATACGTCCCGCACAAGTCTGCTGCATAGGACATGTAAGTATTGAATGCGGGGCACATCCCTGATTTGGGGAAAACTAGGCCGCAATCTTCTAGTTGATGCCCTCTGGAATCTGAATTCCTAGGTCTCCAATACGTCAATCGCTATTGACAGATAGAAAGGGACTCCGAGTCTTGAGAGTTCTAATTAGAAATTTCGAGTTTCCCCAATAATCAGCGACTGAAATAAATTTCATCAGCGAGGCACATAGAAATTTGGAGTTTCCAAGCAGAACGAAGATCCCACGAGTGTAGTTTAAACAGTGTATGCTCTATTTAATAAATACATTATTACTACGTCAAAATGTTAAATTCACAGAAGTTATTAACAATGAAATCCTCTGAGAAATGTGGATTCAACTTTTGTATACATTAATACTCGACCTGTAGCATAGTAGTTTATTATTATACCGCAAGGAAAATTTATCACATATATTGACATATTTCTTGTATTCAATTTAATGGTATAAAACAGTCTTTGATAATTATTACTACAGATAACTTCATGCTTCTCTTAACCTAGTTAAGAAATTTAAATGGAATTGCTACTAAATTTTGCACACTTTAGAAGCTTTCCATATCCTGAATAATTCTATATAACACAATTCTTGAACAACCCAGTAAATTTCAAAGAGATACAGCTTCGGTCATATTGGTTCGACTGCGCGTCTGACCATTGGTCATCCAGTTCCCCTTGCTCCCTGACACGTATTTTCCTTCACATTTTGTAATGTGATTCGAATACATTTACACTGATGTATTCGAATAGTATTCGAGTATTAACATTCGAATACTCAAATATTCGAAGTTTATTCGTAGCATTCGAATACTTGTAAAATATTCGAATATTAAATTATTCGAATAGTCCCAGCCCTAGTATCCAACACTAGTCCAAGTTATCCTTAATTAAAGAATGCTTCCAACATTTGTACAACTTCCTCCTTAGTTACTTGCCCGTGGAAACTGGAGAGGCCATTTCAAGGGTCACTTTTACGATCAAACGTCCCGTTAAAATGGCACATGGGCTGCGCAGAAAAGTCACGCGGGGCGATTTATCTCGATCGCGACGCGGTATGGATATAACGGCTTGATCCAAGCAAAAGAGGTCACAGTGACAATTCCTGGACGAAAACGATGGTACGTGAAGAACGACCAGTTTCATTCCCCAATCGGCAGACCGAAAGTTGTCGATGGACGCGAATCGATTCGACCTCTCGCTCAACTTCATCCCTTCCACCATCGCTTTATCATTCCCAACCCCTCCATCGCGCGCGTGAGATTACAGTACAAAGGGTATCCTCCGTTCCTGTGGCTCGAATGCTAATTTTCAGCCACTTGCGCATTCTGCACGCATGTGCAATTCTTTTACCATTTATTTACTCATTAACGAGGCTAAACGGACACTTACAGATACCGCAAATTGAAAGAATTTATGCGGAACCTCGTGCAAAGGGTTTCGAATTTCGATAACAAGATTCCTAATCTTTTAATGTATTTAGATATATATAGTAAAATAACAGGAATATAATTAGTACGAAAAGTGCCATTTTCTAAAGCTATAAAAAGGACAAATGCAATTGATGACACTAAATCACTGCTTGGAAGGCTACAGCTCTGCACTAGAGTAGCAGCGGAGATATATAGAATGCTGAAAATAGCCATTTAATGGCCCCCAGTGACCAATTGATTTTCCTCGGCTATAATTGCACCTCCACCGGACACTGAATTGATCTTTTACCCGTTCAATACTGCCTTACGATAAGTTACTCTCGGAAGGCTACTTCGGGGTAGAATAGACGTCCCAATGTCCCTTTGCAAATATGTTATAAATATAGATGCAGCTTTTGTAAGCACTTTTCAACGTTTCTGTTTGTTTCTCATATAAAATGCTTCCGTAGAACGTGTATTTACCATTGAAGAATTTTATTTTCGCAAAAACACGCGCACGATTATCTAGCAAATTTCTTGACCTAAATGTTATGCAAATATCCCCGCTCGATGCACGCTGATTTCTATTACGATGCATTCGCAGTTTCTGCACGGCGAACAGTCCTGAAAAGAAGCCACGCTGCGCGTTCAATGAGACGCTGTTTTAAAGAAATTCCAATACCATAAGGGTACGTTTAGTGATTCAAAATGGCGCGGCTTTTCCTATTTATCCCGTGCATCGACACAGAGAAGCATTTTTTTAAAAAACTGCCCGATTCAACGAAAGCATCAGCGAGTTTCTCTCTCTCCCGCTCCCTTTTTTTTTTGCTCTTCTACGTCGGCGGAGTCAGTGCACGACGGTGTTGGCACGTTAAACGAAACCTGGAAGACCGGAAATCCCGCGTAATAAAACAAGAACGTACCGGGTGTCCCGCGTGGATCTACGAAATAATCACCGAATGAAGAAAAATCATTTAATAATTGTGACATAATATTTAGAAAACGAAATTGTGCGCATCTTGTCTTTGAAAGTGTAAATGTCAATTTGAAGTTTAAATTTCTTTGAATAGAAGTCTTTTTTTTAAATTGAGGACTTTGAGGTGCAGCTCCAACTTTACCAACTTCGAGTAAATTAGGAAAACCTCTTCATAAAATTATTGCTTCGACTTAAAATTAAAAAGTGAACACTAGGATTTTTTATTCCTATTTTTATCAAATTTTTCAAATCTGGAGAATTCCGTTGGAGGTGTGGTATCTGATAATTTTAAATAAATAATAGTATTCTGCTGTTAATAAACTAATACTGGCCATGCTCTGACTACCAGCCGACACCCCTTCTTTCGCAGTGTTATTGACTGTGCTCTGTAAACTACGCGATGGTTTAAACAGCCCCATAAAAAGAATACCAAAGGTGTTAAACCTGGCTGGTGCTGATCAATCTACGGGACATGTCATTTAAAATACGGCGCACTTAATTTGCTGTGCGGCTGGGAGCATCATCGTAAAACCAACTCAATCTTGCTCAAGTGACAAGACTGACACAGTCTGGAAGCTTAGGGAATACACGTTCTATAAAATTATTGCGCAAAACCGCTGTAAGCGTGTATCATCGAACACGATACATAATCTATCACTGTCCTAATGCCCGAGACCACGTGTTCCATATCTTCGAATAAATTGCTTGTCCCGACGCGGTTTTTTCTTGCCGACGCACTGCGAGATGTTCGCTGCTTGACGCTGCCTGCAATTATAAGTGTTTGATTGCTCAGTTGCAATCACACGCTGTACAGACTCGCGTGTCCTTATATGGAGAGGTATGAATATGGATCAGTGTTTTGAATTATATTATACCAAGTCGTATTGTTAAGGAAGTATACTAAGATGAAGTGTTAGGTTAGAGGAAAATAGATATTCCTTAAAAGGATATAATTCGTTATGTACAAACAGAGATGCAAATCATATTATAATGAAGAAGAAGCTACTTCCCCACTTTAAAGCAAGTAGAAAACGTGATGCTAATTGCTTTCATTAAAATTCTCCTCTGTGTCTGTTAGGTATGCATTTAATTGGCAAAGGGTGCTCACACGTCGCTGGTACCAACTTGCAACTGGTTCTTCAAAAAAACTCAACCAGTGAATGACCGAATTCTTGAATGAGAAGCCCAGTAAATGACCGCATACTTTTATTAAAAACTGTATTTTTTAATCTGTGTTTAATACGCGTAACTAAAAATATGGGATATTAAAAGTCCAACTACACCCCATTTATAAACATATAATAAATTTTAAATTTATAATTGCCATTCTTTGCCTAATGGTCATCCATTGGTATGCAGTCAATTACTGGTTGGTTTACCGGACTATGATTAGACGTAATACACGCTGCATATTTACACTTATAGAAGTAGGTAATTTGTACACGCTTGTACGCTAAGAACATTGTAGCCCAAGAAATTAAAAAGAGTCTCCAAACTTTCTTATTTAATAAAGTTGCTACCCACTCTAGCTCTCTCAAAATGGAACTCACGAACTCAGCAGATTAATTCCACACTGTTGGCGATAAGAAAATTTAGAAAAACCGTGCTTCTCGCTGGCGGTCCTTTATTCATTTGTGGGGTCGTGCGTCACCTATATAAGTAGTGAGTTACTTCCTTACATTTTGTTCTAGCGTGGCCAATGTGCGTTTTGCTTAAAAGTCGTTTTTACTTCTGGTCGCATACATCAGTATTCGAATACATCAGTATTCGAATATATCAGTATTGGAATACTTAAATATTCGAATAGTATTCGAATACTTGGATATTCGAATTATATTCGCCAAATAATTGAGCGACTGAAGTATTCGAATATTCGAATACCGAAAAATTCGACAAATAGTCCCAGCCCTAGTGCAAAAACGGGCAACATTTTTATTTAAATAAAATTTCGGAGAACGAATGAAAGTTAACAAAATTATTCGTCACGTGTCGAATACAGTTGACCCGGGTTAGGTTTGGGTTAGGTTACGTTAAAGTGAAAGTTGAAAAATGTATGCTACGCTGAAGTTGAAACGCTCGACGAATAAATAAATTAACTTTATTCATCAAATAATCTAAAGTTAAAGTACACTTTTATTTGATCCGTTGTTTAAATAATTTTTTATTAAATTACTCTCGTGTGTTGCCAATTTTTGTCTTTTCTTTTCTTAACGAATTACACTTTATTTACGTTCACAACCACTTATCAATCACGGTGGTATTAATGCGAAACGGTGAAAACGAAACACCCCGTACATAGACGGCAGTGCATACGCTTTTATAGTTGTCGAGACAGTCCGCTACGTGCAGTGCGCGCGTTTAAAGGACCGAAAAGATGTGTCGGTGAGCGTGCATCTGAGGGCGAAAGGACGGACAGCCGCGACAACGTGAATTTCGCGTGATACTTGCGATTTTCCCCCGTTTTCCCGGCGTTCCTTTAACAGAGCCAGCCGTCCCTTTCGCTTTTCCATGGGCCGTCGCAAACACACAGGTGGCCGCGCGACGTAAATTTCAGACCCGCCAAGAGATCGCCGAGAGCTGAGACAACACCGCAAAAAAATAGTGTCTGCAAAGGCACACTGGTAGCTCGAATTCGCGCGACTGCTCCTGTCGGATAATACGGTTCCGCGAAACGAATTCTAAATTTTATTTTCCCCAGTGCTTGTTAGTCGGCGGGATTTAAAATCGTAAATACACGGCACGGGGCAGGCGATTTTTTAAGATCAAAAAGTCGTGATGGGGTTGAATATGCTACTGGATAGTGCTCCTCTTTTTATTGGTAAAATGGATAGGGTTTGTTGAATTCTAGGATTAATTTTTCCAAAATTTGTTTACAGTTGTGCTTGGCCAATCAAAAGACAACTATACCGCACCCAGGCCAACCGAAAACTCGAATCCAAACCCTCGCCCATACAGCATCGCTCCGCCCTACTGTACCCCAAGCAAAGAAGCTCACAACAACGACCAACAGCATCGCCAACAGAGCAGCGCGAATTAAAAGCAAAATCGATGCCCTCGGTGTCGGATGTTGTCCGATTTGACGCGAGCCAGCTACTAACGTCACATACATTAAATACCTCACATAACAACAACCGCCCCTGCCTACACGGGCGATGGCCCCTTTGAAAGCGAAACGAACGTGCCGCGAATTCCGCCAACCCCGGGCTTTCACTTCTGATCGAACAAAAGAACGGGGACGCTCTCCTCGGCCGCGCGAGATGGATTTTCTTAGCCGGGACATTCCGGCGCTAATGCCCGCGGCACGCAGTCCTTTTACGTTCCTAGGAGTCCGCGCAAAAAGGAGCGCGGAGGCAGCGCCAGCGTCCGTGGAAAAAAGGACGCCAGGGAACTTAAATTATCGCGGCCACCCCTTTCCCGCCTGATTCCGCAAACAGACGGCCCCGTTCACACGGGCCCAAGGATTAAAGCTGATTTATTACGGTAATAAACGATAAGTGTTCGAAGACACTGCTACCGCAGTGGATCCACGTACGTCCGCACGAACGTAATTACCTGCGAACATCTGTAGGGATTGCGGTTAGTTTTCAAACTGCGACGATCGCGCCGCTCGCCGAGTTTCTCCCGCGAGGATGTCACGTGGGACTGGTATCATTATTACGGGCTTATCGTTATCGCCGCTGGCGGTACAAGGATCTGCCGCGGCAGTCTTTCGAGCGGCGCCTTGTTGAACAAAGGCGGTGCCTGCTTCTACCTTCGGGACGGCGAGCGGCAATAAAAATGATACGCGATCCCAGAAAGCGATTTGGGGGTCGTTTTGCGAAGCGAAGGGGTTGTAAGAGCACGCCTTTTGCTGATTGGCAAGTGGTTTGATGAAACGAGCAAAGGAAAGCCAAGATGAGTGCTTCAAAATGTAGTAGCTTGATTATTTCAGGAAGCTCGAAGAAATTCGATCTGACGTTTTACAGATTATTACCTGTTTAAAGTTCATGGAGCTTGCAATGTCGCTACAGAATTTTATTTCTGCTTTTTTCTCGAAGATATTTTGAGTAGTTGGTATTTAATAAATATACTAATATAGAATTGAACTTAAGTGTCACGTTAATTGCTGATTTTATTCATTGCGAATCTGATGTCAGTTGGACCGACAGTTTACACGGTTTCAACCTGTAAGAAAGCTTCCTCTCGTTGCAAGATTTAATTCGTGTACAGATAAGTTGAACTTGGCGAAATACTTAATGGAATGTCGGAAGGGGTATTCCCTTTTACCTTCAGCGACGAGTCACATCTTGAAATCGTACGAGGATTATTCATTTCACCTCAACAACCCTTAAGGGAGTTCTATGGTCGGCGAAGGAGTTGCTGTAAGACGTAGTTGGTACGAACCGCAGATCCCTCGACGACTATTTCAACCCCTGCAATGTCACCCCTGCTAATTCGGAATGGCCAGCGAGGCGCTGACACTTTAAGGCGATTTTCAAACAGTGAAGTGTCATTTAATGGAAAGGAAAAGTCGATATTAGAAGCTGAATCTATTAATTCAGGGGATGATAGGCACTATTAGATGATAATTATTGAAAACGAGGTTGCTAGAACGTATCATTCGAACAAGAGGGGAAGTTCATTACATTTTTTATTATCATTAGGACTAAAAGCATATCTCCCTCCTTCATGTGAGAATATTCGATTAAAAAGTCTCTGCATATGAGTTCCATGCATCCTGAAATTGGATTCCTGCCATTTTTCAGCATGTAAAAGCTTTACTTTAATGGCCAATGGATTTACGGACTTAATTCTACTGAAGAGTTAACTGAGATGGAAGTAGAGGTATTAACGTGGCCTTTAGGGTTTATCTGAATTATTTTAATGAGATACCTAATTCATTGTAACGTTCGATTAATTTGGTTGTTTACGCGAAAATACTGTTTATGAAAAATATACTGTCTTGTTTCTTCAATCTTGTTTTTAACAGCATCGTAAATTTCAGTGCTCAAAAATTTGAATAAAATATTCAATAAAGAAACAGCATTATTTTTCTCTTTCCTGCCTCACTATCTTCTTTTATTACGAGAGCAGGAGCCCATCGCCTGATATTTCAGGTAGCCCTATAAAAAAAATATGATGCTATAAAATTTGGTGAGCTGGGAAAAAACACTGGCTGAAATTAATACATCATCTACAATTTTTAGGGAAAACGTACCAGAATACAAAAAGCGGAATACTTTCTGACTCGTAAATATAATAAAGACAAATACAATTTTGGAGCAGGGGAGAGGATAATAGAAAAATCCACAGCCTAACAACTAATCTTTGGAACATTAATTAAGATCAGAACCCACGAGCAAATGTCATGCCTTCATGCCCATGCCCAAATACAAGATCGAAGAGTCCTTCCCATTCTACAAAATCCTCCATGAAGTCTATAAAAATTTTTTTAACACATTCGAAATTTAGCAAGTCATCTAGTATCGCGGGATTTGTATTAAGTAGACGGCAACCAGACTAGGACTCGGACTATTAGTCGAATTTTTCGATATTCGAATATTCGAATACTTCAGTTGCTCAATTATTTGGCGAATATAATTCGAATATCCAAGTATTCGAATATGATTCGAACATCCAAGTATTCGAATACCATTCGAATATCCAAGTATTCGAATAATAACATTCGAATACTGGAATATTCGAAGTTTATTCATAGCATTCGAATACTTGTAAAATACTCGAAGAGTCCTAGCCCTAAACCATGCACCACCTTTTTCTTTCCCATCTTCAGTCACTCTTCCCAGAAGCCTCACTACTGCACCAACTCACCCTTCACAGATCACAATGTCTCAACCACCATCGTGCAAATCGAAATTCGCACCATCGCGAAATATTGCAGAGAGGATTTCAGCGCAAGGATAAAGACAAGGCAGGGAGAAATGCAAAGTAATCAGCTTTCAGTGGCGCGATCGGTCTGCCCTTCCGTTCCGTTTGCAACCCGCGGTGGATCGAACCTTGACACGCGTCAGCAGAAACGTCGCCGTACGCGGCCCCAGTCGAACGTTCGCGCATGCAAGGAGCATCTGTTCAAACACCATAAACGTCTTTCACAATTGTTTCGCGCGGAGTAATGCACGTCGAAGAGGATTCTTCAGCGCCTTACGTCGCGCGGCATATTTCGCTTAACGCCGGGTGTTCCGGTGTGCAGACGCCGCCCTTTGGAAGCTCGAGAGCCTTCATAGACTGGATACAGCTCTATCACTCTCAACTATGATATCTCGCGCACCTGCTCTCGGGATAGCAAGTACCTCTTCCCCGCTGTCCTCTCGCTCTCCTACTTTCACGCGTTGCCCCCTTGACACCCTACCGATCCATTTCTCTCGCTCCACCCTTTCCGCCCGCGAGGCTACCCTCCGCGGCTGTCTTACCCCAACCCTCGTGTCTCGTTCTCTATTTATCTCGCCTAACCCCTTGCGCTCTCTCGCCCCCTCGCGTCTCGTGCAAAGCAGATTGCCAAATATCCACAGGTTGTTGATTTTACTGACTATGTGCCGCGGACAACACGTTGCCCTGCGCGTCAAAGCGAGTGCAGACAAAGCTGCGGGCAGTGGACACTTTATAGATGCTTCTCTGTTCCTGGGGCGATGTTGGCTTGGATGTTGAGGCTCGACGAAATTGTGGTGTGTCACGGTTTCTGGGAATTCTTTTGCGAATGTGGATTCTGTCGCGTGTGCCAACTTGCGGAGGTAGATTTATAAGGGATGTAATAATTGAGAAGCTTGCAGCGAGAGGGGTGCAGCTCCATATTTACCAACTTGGGGTAAATTAGAAAAAACTGTTTATAAAATTACTGCTTTGACTTAACATTGAAAAGAGAACAGTATTTGAACAATATTTAAAAAATATTATTTAGTAACAATTAGGTATTTTTATGTCCTTTCATTTGGTATAAATTTTATCTGGTCCCGAGTGCTCCCACGTATCAAAAAATACACATAATAAAACGAAAAAAGTAGACGAATTTGTGCTCGATTATTTATTTCCAAAAGACGCTGAGCTTTGAATTCCTTCGGATTCAACTGATGGTGATGAAGATGTATAATAAGGATGAATACGAATTATTTAAAAAACTAATTTAGCATTTATTGTTGGCATTTTGATGGCCAACTAATTCTCAACTTAGGGATACTGTGAACCAACCAGAAATGCTACTAGGGGTGACTCACCCTGTTTATAATCTTCGTCCTTCCTTCAAAAGTCTCCAGCGTCTAAGACACACTCTGCTAGAAACCGAGTCCACTATTAGACCCAGGATTAAACGCACTTCTCCTTTTTCCTCCGTTCCTCCACCCCCACGGCATCGTCCACGGTTCAGCAACCGACGCAGCCGTCCACCCAGCAAATCACAGTTCCAGTAAAAACCGCTAAAGGAAAATCATCAACGCCCCCGGGAGGTGTTATACAATTTCGCGAGCCAGCGGCGCACGGGAAAATCGCCCGGGCAAGGGTTGGAAAAAGCTCGACGCCGGGGCGCGCGGGGCGCCCCAATAATCTCGACGATTCTGCCCGTTAATTGCGAGGCGTACGGGAGCAAGATTGCGAACACTCCAGGCCCGATAAGCTCTCCCGGGGCCAAACATGATCACGCTCGATGCGTCCGAGATCATCGACGAAATTCAATCACCACCCCCCGACACCGCGATTCCAGTGAATCGAGTAGAGCCAGGAAGCTGCGGCGCGGGAGGGGTGGCGAATGGGGCGGTAGGGCGCGCGCCTTCCTTCCATACAGCCTTTCTGGATCAGCCGCCATCTGCTCTCAATGCAGGCTCATATTTGAAGCCTTACGACGCCGAAGCTTGAGAAGGCGATAAGCGGTCGAGAGGGAGTTTCCCGGGGATTCCATCGAGGATTCGAGTGATGTTCGGGCTTGTCGTGCTAACCAAGAGTGCGCGGAACTACTAGTCGAGCGGTTTACGAGGGAGCCAGAGGGGGTGGAAGACCAGGGACGGAAGGTGGGTACTTGGATATGGAAATGGGATGGCCCCGGCGCAAATGCAAAGCTCGAATCTATCAATTTCACTCTGCCAGGTAACCGCGATTCCCGCTGGTGCCGGGGAAGCCAGCCAGCTTCTATAATCCGCTGATTCGAAGAGTAAACACAAAGCTACCCGGCCCCCTTCCCCGCAGAAGCGCGCCATTTTGGCCACCAAGTCCGGGGAGAGAATTGAGGCTTGTGAAAAAAAAGAGACGCGAGGAGAAACGTGGGAAAGGAGGGCGGATGATACAGGTATTAAAAAATGTGCGTCCGGGGTTGATTGGATTTGTTGAAGCTTAGGCTCTGGTCGGAAATGTTGAGCCACTTTTCTCTGGCTTCGCGAGCTCTGTTTGCGGGAAGAATGGAAGCTTCCGAAGGGATTCGGCGAACGTTTCTGGTATGAAAGCATTCGCACTCGATAAATCATCGCTAATCGTTCAATTCCAATATAGAAGGTGATTTCGGACAAATTTACGACACGTAGTCTCCACCACTCTTCCTGACCAGCGATTTTCTAACAAATTTCTTATAACCTAAACGGACGAGATATTCAGGACGGCTGAAGATAAATTGCGTGGCTCGCCGACTGGTACATCCGCGTGGAAGAATTCGGTGTACTGGGTGCACCCTGAAGTGGTTTTCTAGCAATTTGCCTGGGTGTAACGAAGAAGCATTCTATTTAAAATATAGAATTTCTGGAAATACGGTTTTTTTAGTTCCTTAGGGAAATGATTTCCCTGCAGATCATTCTGATGCAATGCAAAACTAGCATGGTAGTATTCTGGATCATATCGATGGGAGACTTATTCAAACTTATCTTTGGATTGATTTCTACTTAAGAAGATAGTTACATACAGATTTTTGATGTGTAACAGAATTACAGGTTACAGAACAACAGAACAATTTAGAAACAAAATTTTGCACTGTGAAAGAAAGCAAAGAAAAATCATGTACGTAGTTTCATTTAAGAAAACTCAAAGTACATCAAGTTTATATTAAAAACATGTGTTCTTTTCAAACATAGGTAGGTACTGTATATTAGGGTGGAGTGAACCATTTTTTTTGTCAATTTCGCCAACACTGTATGTTTAATTTTTGACCCCATACTAAAGCATTATTCATACCAAAAATTAATAAGTTATTATATCATCCTCAGGAGGCGCATGGTAAATTAAAAAAAACTATAAAGACTATATTTTTTACAAATCAAGTATTCTGCGCTTTTCTTAGTGTAATGTGACTGATCTCGACCTTGAGTCAGTAGAACTAATACTCAACAATTACTAGAACGAGAAAGACGAGTAACAAACAAAATGACTTGCCACCCGATTCTGTCCCAATCATATTGACAAAAGCAATGCACAACAACGCCTGTATTCCCCCAGCAACGTTGGGACTGCTCCACTATGCATGGAAATGACTGACAAATGCAACCCCCTCGAATTTCATCGTCCAAGGACCTTCTGGCTTAACAGGGCCAGGGCTAACCTTCGCCGGTATCGTGCATGTACAGCCCAGCGTTATGACACGCGTTGTACGAATGCTTTGATATCTGTCGTTGATAATGCAATGCGCGGGCAAACGTGTAGAAATCACTGGGGAATTGTTGTGCGGAATGTAGAGCTTCTTCCTGCTCCTCCTCCCTTGTCGTGGCTGGCGACCACACGCGTGATAACGAGCTTGTCGCCTGTGTTCGACTCCCAGCTTCACAGGATGCGAATCCAGCGAATTCGGCCGGGCCTGTGTCACTCGATACACAAAAGCATCCGCTCGATTTACGAGCGCATAGAATTTCCGGCGAACAAGCGTTACGCAATCGACCTATCACGACCAACCCCGTTCCGCAGCCCTGCGAATTTTCCAAAACTCCGGTGTGTCTGCGCGTGTTCCCATTGATTCGCAGACGGTGTTCTAAGCGATCAGAAGTTGCATTACGTTGCTTTATGCGAGCTCTGCGATGGAGAACGTGGAGGAATATTCGAACAGGGTAAGCAGGCCAGTAGATGGACAGTTTGGCGGATTCCGATGTTTACATCAAGGTGTTTAGAAATATCTGTTGTATTGGAAAAAATCAAAAGCTTTGCATGTGAAAATGTATAAATTTAAAGAAAAGAATTACTGTAAGTAAAAAGATTAACGTATTTAAGCATAAAATGATGAAAATTCTACTCATAGGCCGTATTACCAGTAGATGGACAGTTTAGAACCAATAGATGGACGGGTGCCTGGCTAGACGTATAAAAGGTAAACGTAAATGTAAATACTTTTTTGCATATAAAAAGAAAATTTCAATAAATATATTAATGTTTTATAAAACAACAAACGTTTATTCTACAAATTAAAAAAAATAATAATATAGATTAAAACTCTAGTTCTTGCAATATTAACGATTAACCAACGATTCGTCCATCTACTGGCCTGCTAACCCTATTTACAGCGCTACTCCTGTGTAAGCATGCAAAAGTTTACGGCACATTTGACGGTGAAACTTCTGTCTCCAAGTATTATGAATGGAGGATCAATTCGTGAAGATCGTGATAATTCTCTCGCCGACAGCAAAGATCGACGACGGACCTTGAAAAGATAGGGGCGGTAAAAAGTTCGTAAACTGCCGGGGAAAATTCGAGATAGCGCCGCGTATTTTCGATTCTAATCGAGCGCGCCGCGTCGTTCGGCGAAATCGCTGACGGGCCTTCGATCATAACTTAAAGCGCATTCTCATTTAATCCGCGCGCCAAGAGAATGGAATTTTCTGTCGTTGCAGTTTCAAATTGAATTTTTTGCCACCCCTCTTCGGCGGCAACTTCGGAATAGAAGATTGATGCGATAAATTAAAATAGCGCGAATTAATTGGAAAAGTTTGTTCCCCGAATGTAGGTCGTTCATCAAACCCGGGCGTTCATTCTGCTACCCGTTCGTTTTGCGAAATCCTGTATGCAAACTCCGAGACTGTATCATTTTTTTTGCCCGTCGGTAATAAATATACACGGAGGAATCCCAGAAATTGAAAAACTGTGCAACCCCTCTGCCATAAACAGACGGACGGTTCGAAAACTATGTTAATTCCACTTTCCCAGCTTCTTTTCGAAAGCCAGTTTCGAGCTTTAAGCAGATTAGGGAAAATAGATATTTTCTTCAATTTTTATATTAGGTATTATTCTAGGCTCTCTTGAATAAATGTTCCTTTTGGTAACTGACAGATATCTCATTTCAATTACCTATGTAATCTGTGACTAAATCGTGTTCAATTGCAAAAACGCAGAAGTGGTCTTGATATTAAACCATTATTCAAGTTGAAATTTTCCTTACCGTTCTGGCTTTATTATGGGCAGTGGAATATTAAGAGACAAAAATTACCACGTAACGACCAATAGAAAGCAATTTTTTCTTTTTCGCAAGTTTAGGTGGTTTATGCCTCAACCTGCTTCGTATTTATGCATCAGCATTTAAGGTCCCCAGTATTTTTCACTGCATGGCATAAAAATGGCCTTTTCAGTTTACCAAGCAGACGTAATATTATGAAGATTAATGCGCGCTGGTAAAGTTAGGTGGCCCAAGATTCCCTGTCGACTAAAGAGGCAAATGGACGAACGGGACGTTTTGTTTATTCATAGACTGACACGTAAGGTAAAGATAAATCCTTGCAAACTTTTTAACGTAAATTGCGTCGTATCTTCCACACCTCGTATGCACAAAGATAGGGGAGAATTGCGTTGAACTGTAAATTATTTATATTCCAAGAATATAAATGAGGTAATTTTATTCACGCAGGATTTATTACGACATTAATTTCGTTATCTTCATTAGAGTTTCTTTGCTCTCTAAGTCTTGCGATCCCTTCTATAGCGAAATTTAATTAAAAGACAATATGAACGTAAGGTACCTGGTCCTATACATGTGGATAAGCTTATTACGGAGATGAAAAAATGAAGTAGTTATGACTATTTCCAAGTAACAGCTTTTTAAAACTACCTACACGTAAAAAACATGTTTGGAAAGAGTTATTTGAACAAGTAGAGGTGTCTAAGCACTCATAAAATATAAGTTTGATCATTCTCTGATTCAAGGAAATCCACCTGTAAACCGTGAGTTCTTTCATCCATGTCTGCCACTTCACAAATGTCATACCAGTGTCAAGGTGATATAAAAGTTTGTATGCATGCAATTTTTTCTGGAAAGTAATCTAACATTCTTCACATCTAGGTTCTGAATAATGTAGGCTAATCAGTTATACCCTTTCATTCACAAATGTTAGCTTCATCAACAGAAGTTTTCCATACATAAAATGTACTGAAATTTATTTAATTTTATCGAGATCTAACACCACAAAGTGGGCAGGTTCAGATTCTTCAGCTACGTTTCAAGTGTGAAGGAATTAACAAATTGTGACGTAACAAGGGCCAGGAGCAGACAACAAGGAGTAATGTCGTGTCCCATCATGCACAGTCACTCGAGAACTCTCTTGGCAGGGTACAGGACGGTAAACGAAGCGTTCACCGTCGACAGCCATATATATATATATATATATATATATACAGACGCATACGCAGACGATGGCGCGCGCGAATGCATCAGATCCACCGTATCTCGATACGGCTCACGCGTTAATTAGTACTCCATAAATCATGCTAGTACTTCCACGAGGCTGATCAACGAAGAGCACCTAGCTGCGTTCATTTCGTCTAGACTGTATCAGGGTATCTCAGGCACATTCGAGGAGCCAAAGGATGTTTCCTCGAGCTAGCGGGCCGTAAGCAGCTCAACAGACCGATCACCGATAAAACCTGGGTTTCATTGAGAACAAGCACCGCGGTCGCGCATGATAAAGTATCTGAGGTAACGTAAAAACCTTTAATGATTGCTCGGGGATGTGGAGAGTTACGTGAGACAGTCTGGGTTCGAGGGACTCGTGTGAAACTTGGAGGGTATTCTTCGTTTGACGTGCAATATAATATGTTCTACGAGATGTTTGAAATAATGAGCCTGAAGTTTCATTGAAGAAACAACCCTTTGGGATTCAATCATTAACTTCATTTAAATGACAAAGTGGATGTGAAACGGGCGTGAAGAATAGAATGATTAATGTTAGGAAGAAAGTAGTTCGGTAACAGAATCGTACCCTGGTTGATTGTGAAGAGTAAACTAAAACTATTTCGAAATATTTTGCAGAATTACACCTACCATGTATTTACTTAATTTCTTAATTTCTTAATGTACTCATTTAATCTCTTAATATTTAAATCAGTTCAATAGCCCCATTCCAAGTACTTAATTACCACTGATAAATTATCAGCATCATTCACGATGGAAATAAGACAGTCGAGGGTGGAGGATCGAACGAGGGAAGTCGAAAAAGGAAGGATCACTAGTTAATTGCAAGGCTCCCTTCTAGGATTCTTAAGGACACATTCTCGCCGTGCTGGTCGGTCTTCGATAATTATCAACGGCATCTCGCCTGGAAATTCTCCGAAGGACTAGACGCATTCCAGCTCGTTCGATAAACAACTAATGAGGAGGATTTTAGGAAGCCTCCATCATTAAAGAAGATGTAACGAGTAAACTTATACAGTGTCTCTCTCAAACATAGACACCGAGTTTAGTCACCCAGAATCGTCACCACGCAGTATTCAGCAATCCGACAAGGGAACACTCCCAATGCGAAAGATCTGATTTTAATAAAACTTTTAATGAAATTTTTTCTATGGAAGCTCACTGTGCTAACTTTATTTTTCTTTTTGTGGTGCGATAAAGTATAAAAAACTGAACAATT
Source organism: Andrena haemorrhoa (assembly GCA_910592295.1). NCBI lineage: Eukaryota > Metazoa > Arthropoda > Insecta > Hymenoptera > Andrenidae > Andrena > Andrena haemorrhoa. The sequence goes on from OU342946.1 coordinate 3,437,624, forward strand.
CTTATATTTAAAATTTCATTTTATCTCGCAGCGTTACAGAGTTATATTACAAAATTAAAAAACCCATCAGAGTGAATTTCCGCCGAAAAGAAATGCTCCCTGCGTACTTCAATATGCTCTACATTCAATGAAAGTTTCATTAGAATCAGAATTTTCGGGTTGGGAATGTCCCCCCGCGAGTCATGTCCAAAGGGCAGATTCGTGCATGCGAATTTTAGCTACTTTTACGGACACAAAAGCTCGCCCCCCTTGACCATGTCAGCAGTCTCCTTAGTTCTCTTGACACCGAAACTCTGTCGAGCGCTCCCTGTAAAACGGTCGCCGAGCATGCCGCGCATAATTTGAGGAATGTGTATTCATACATTATACGTAGGTATATTAAACGGAAAACCAGAGTGAAGTTGGTGAATGTATCATTTATTTTTTATATACTGCTCCACACTATTTTTTCCCGAATAGGTATATGATTCGGTATAGGGTAAACTCGGGTAAGTCCGTGATAGTTTCAGAGCTAATATTCACATGTTATGAAAGTGAGTCTAGGATAGGTCAGACATACAAACAAATAATAGGTTAACAGAAGTTTATTAAATAGGTATATATTTAATTGAAAATATACAAAATTAAATTTTCACGACATAGGTACTCTGGTTCCTCCGTGATAGCTCTGGTAACTCTACGTTCCCCAACTACTTGTTTATATTATTTTATATCATTTCACATTATTTTACATTATTTTACGTTATTTTACATCATTTTACATCATTTTATATTATTTTACATCATTTTACATCATTTTATATCATTTTATATCATTTTACATCATTTTACATCATTTTACATCATTTTACATCATTTTTCATGATTTTACATGAATTTACATGATTATACATTATTTGCCACTATTTTCCACTATTATCCATTATTTTCCATTATTTTCCATTATTTTCTATTATTTTCCATTATTTTCCATTATTTCATATTATTCTATATTATTGTTATTTTGAGTACAATCAATCGTTTCATGATCGTTAGATGTCTAAGACGTAAGGAAACATTGTTTCCGGAATTGACCATCAGAATTTCTGAAACGCAGTCTCAGGCATACGAAAAATAAGCATTCAGTCATTTTTATAAGCAAAAATAGCACTGATGCCTTACTGTATGATAATTTCAAGCGTAAGTCTGTAAACTCTGTAAAAGTGTCACTTTACCATTATTAACCTGCCGTTTTAATTTTCTATTTATCTTCTAAAGCACATATAATACATAAATAAGCGACCGTCCACAATTAGCACAAAAAATGTCCCAAATAATACTCTGCTAGATCAAAAACGCTCTCAATCTGACGACTGATTCTTTTACCGCATCATAAACTAGAAGATCAACGCTGTTTATTAATTTTTTTTTAACTGAATTGGGACTGGCAACTTCGAGTTACAGACGAATGAAAAACTATCACGGAATACATTACCTAAATTACTTGAAAAATAAATGCCCCAAAAAAGGCATATACAATCTTCTCAAACGACACACTATTTCCTCTAAATGAATTTTATTTAACGTTTCGCGCGACCGATCGGTAAAAAATAGTGTCCAGCAGCACACCCACCCAGCATTCCTACTACTCTTTCATAACAACGTTGTTACGCGTAGCCACGGGCGATCCACGCGTTATATTTCACGCTATCAAAATTAACACGCGTGCTCAGGCACACTGTCTGCCATCTAGATAACGCGCTATCTCGCAGAAATACGCCGGTGCGCCGGTTCCTCCCTGTGTGATTTCTTGCCTCACGGCGTCTCGTGAAATAGGCACCGCGGCGTCGTCGCCGGGAACGTTCAGCCCGTACGTTTCTGCTTTCATTTACTCGTCCCCGCAATTAGGACTCCAATTAAGGCGTTATCAAAGCTTTCATTCTGATTATGAGCGGCTTGACAAACGTTGATAATTCTGTGTACCTTGTACCACTGACCGTGCACAATTTTCAATGGCCGGCCATTAAATCACGAGTTTTGGCGTGGTAACTAACGCGGAGAGATCCTTCGGCGCGTTAATTAAGGCCGCTCGCATGCATTCTATTCCAGCTTGCCAGGACTAAGGGAAGAATTATTGGACGATGTTGCTGGGCGTGTGCGGTCAGGTGGCGCGATTATTAGTGGCCTTTGAGACTAGAGTTCTCGATCAGATTAATGCATTCATGCCGAGACTAATTTCAGAAAGAATAGAAGCTGAAGTAATTGGGAGATAGGAAGATGTCAAGTACCGAAGGAGATGTGGGTAATGCAATATTATGCTGTCCATTAGGCTGTTTAAATTTTCCAAAGTTGGAACTCTGTTTGTTTTGGGCAATAAAGACGTTTAATAATAATAATAATAATAAAAATTTTCATGTAACTTTGCTCATCCCCTTGGTTCTTTTCGTCTAAGTGATCTGTATGCAAAATTTGAGACAAATTGAATAAAATTTAAGGGTTGCATATTTTTGTCACAACTTACTTTCTCTTTTTCAGGGTTTAAAAATAAATACTAGGAAAGGAAAAGGAATTTGGTTATTTGGAATTAGTGTGTAAAGTGTGCAAACCTTTAAATATTACTCAATCTTTCCCCAATTTGTCAGATATTCTTTTTATATCGATAGGAACGAGGACATAAGCAAAGTAAACGAATGGTAATATTTTAATTTTAACCCTATAACAGGAAACCCAATATTCACCGAAACTATCATGCTCCACATACACAGGACCACAACAATTTCTGTAAATGACAAGAACATGTATAATATGCATTCAAAAGCATATTTTTGCAGATATAAATTCAACCCATAATTTTGCGAAATTGACTTAGTAGCAATAATGAATTCTACTCGGCTCTGCTAATCATATAAATTAGGAAAAATGATTTGTTTTCAATGTGGATTAGCTCGTTTTAGCTCTCAATTTTATTCCACATCTGTAATGCAAGCATTCGGCGGGTTCCCACGGATTTATCCGCAGCTTGAAAGCTAGTATTAACTTCTGCGCGACGTAGCGCAAAAAGTCTGAGAGACATTCTGTAGCCTAATTACCCAGAACTATAAACGACACCCCACTGTATCAGGATCGGCGTGCATATCAGCTCGCGATGCGCGTGCACAGGCGCAGGAGCGTCGAACTTGTGAACGTGTCGCTGCGCCCTGAACGAGTTCATCGTGAGTGGATGTGCCAAGCAGCCGATCGTTTTTCACGTGACGTGTACAGCCCTGCGCGCAGCCACAGCCACCATTTCATTTTTGCACGCTCTAGGCAACTCTGGTTCAGGTTATGGAAATGGGATGACTAACGACTTGCTTCCTCAGCGGCCGCGTACGAACGCGACATCCTGCTTGTCAACAGTCGCAATGGTGGAAACTCGAGGAAAGTCCTGCACGTTAGAATATGCAGCTGTACTTTCTAGGTGATCAATTTCACGGGAGCACTAAGCAGTTTAGGGTTCGTAGTAACGACGCCAATATTAGCTACTACTAGTTGAGCTGGCGACCGTAGTTAACGTGTTTATTATACCCTGCATGGTGCCATTCGGAAAAACGAAGATGAGCAATAGCAACACAATCGTGGTGGAGTAAATTTAAGGAATACTTAATTCTTGAATGAATCTTAAAAGTCGAGAATTTAATCCTACTTGTCAAAGCGATAAATTTACTTGACCTCTTATAATAAAATTGAGGCAGTCGGAGCAACAACGGACTAACCCACATTTTCTTTTCGAAATTAGTAGCAATAACGTATTCCAATAGGCTCTACTAACCATATAAAATAGGAAAAAAAATTCTTTTTAATGTGGGTTGGTGCTCTGACTGCCTCAGTTCAGCATTATGTAATTCTATGTGAAGTGTAAATATTTTATAACCAAAATTTGAGAGACAAAAATATCTAGAGTAATAATAGACTCTCGTGAGTCAAGGTCCAAGATATATTTTCAAAAATCTCTCGCGACTATTTCCATTATTTCCATTTAGTAATAGCTGAGATTTTCCCCTGATAATAGAAAAGTCTCATGTAAAATCCCATCGTGGATTCGCACCTTTATGCCAGGAACGTATACATTAATAAAAACTTCGGAAACCGAAGAATCTTAGAATTTACCCTAAAACTCACCACTACGGGGGGTAAAATTCCCCAAAAATCCCACAAAACATTCAAACCTCGAGGTTCCACCCTGGTGAATATTAGAATCATCCGATCAGCCCTGTTGGCAAAAGCCCGAGGTTCAAATATTTCATACGAGATTTCGAACGCCCACCGCCCGCATCGGTGGTAAATACCAAAATTCCCAGGTCTTCGAACTCTCATGGTACCCCACATACGTTTAGCTCCGGTTACCACGCGAAGCTCAAGCACTGGCGAGTCAAATAAAACGTCCACTGCAACATAAACCAATTCACTTCCCGTACACTGGCCCGCTAAATCCTATTGAACGCAAAGTACAGTCGGTCGGCAAACAGTTACGAGGGTAATTGTCGTAATTACGGCTGGCGTGGAGGCGCCTTTGAAAGCTCGCGGTGCAGATGTATTTATGACATCGGATCGAGCCGCCCGGTACCGATGAGCAGCCTGCCACGGCGCCCGTTTGCCCGCGCTGAATCGCTCTCCCTTGACAACCAAGTCATTTCATACGTTACAGGGAACCAGACACCTTAATACGAGCATCTGCCCCCGTGTCGCCTCGCGTGTCCGTCCCAAGGACGTGAATTTTATGGCCGCCATTTCATTTGCCGGAGCCCGCCGATACCGTATTCCCGATCCCGCGCGATCGATGGACAATCAGCCAAGGGGCGGACGGCGCAACAAGAAAACGGGGAATCGTGGCGGCATTAAAGAAAATCGTTGCGCTGCCCTCGGGCCCGATAAATCAGCGACGGGAGCAACAGATCGTCCTTTCTTTCGCGGGCTGCGGATCCTGACAGATCTTGCCATATAAAGTGTGCTTTACACGAAGGCAGCCAGCGCGCCGCGGACACGTGTGATCGTGCAAGCAGAAAAGTGGATGATTCCGGCGATCGTGAAAGGGACGTAGAAAAGAGGCAGAGGGAGGGATGAAAAAGCACCGCCGGTATACGTGGCGCTGAGTCGTCGTTAGTGCTCGGACCGCTGCCGAAGTAGTTTTCAACGATAATGGCGTTTGAACGCACCGCACAAAGAATTCTGCAGAAATCGGCGGCCCCTCGCCGTGACCGCGCGGAAATTTTCGTCCACGCGAGTCAACAGGCTGCGGGGCTAGACCCTTTTAGAGTGAAACTCTGCTGTCGTCAAAGGGGGTAGAATTCTGGTGGCTGCGAAGCATTATTCGTTCTTCCCTAGGCAGACTGGTCCAAGAAGCGTTTCTGTTCGTGAATTAACTGACGAAGCTAATCGTCTTCGAGAGCTTCACCTGATAGCAGCGTCACTCGTTCATTTCCATATCCCCGCATTCCTCGTGGGGGTGAGGTGCTATAAAAGGGACAGGTTTTAAATGGGACGAATCATATTGCGAAAACGAGGGAGACTATTAGTAAATAATTCTGAAAAATAATGAGTGCTGTGCTTATAAAGAAAACTTTGCTGCTAGTATAGAAGATTGGTCCCGAAGTAAAATTTGGGAAAGCTGCACCAATGAGTCATAGGGAATAAAGAATTCGATGTGGTATTTATGATATTTTAACCATTTATCTCATTTCTGTTCTCAGTTTCTTTATTTTCATTAGCGTGTCCCTTTGAACTTATATCGAGCATTTTGTTATTTTCTGTTATTACTAATGAGTTTGCGATATATTTCTATCGGGCTTGCCTTTTCAAATATCTATAATGATATTGTCAGAAATTGGTCCTAAATAAAATTGTCCCTTTTATAGCACCTCTTCCCTACTTCGTTGCTGCATAAATCAAAACTCCCTTAGCTGGTGTGTCGCAGTTCTTTTTATTGGAATGAATGAAATGGTAGTACATTCCTACTCTGGCTGAGCATAATAATCGATGCGCGACTAATAATCGGAAGCATGTAAGGCCTCTTTGAAATTCATTACCAATTAATCTATCAGCTGCACTATGAATAACTATGAATCCCTAATACGTTGTATATACACGGGCGCAAGGGAGGAGAGGCTTGCGCGCGACTTTTACAGTAGAACAGAATTTACTCGTTAACGCATTTGAAATTGCAATCATCGCCTCGAGCAGAACAAAGAGGCCAAACGCTCGCCGGGTTCGCTTCCCTCGGTGGTGCCTACGGAACATGCAGAGGGGCCGGCTAGACCCTCCGATGCCTGCTGCCGATTCTTTCAATAGTATCATGAATATTTACGCCGTACCCAGCCTGTATATCAATATTACATGTAACGCGTAACCAGAGGGCGTTTCGACGCGAGGGATATTCAAGAAGCAACCCCTCCTCCGCTTCGCAGCACCATGAACAAGATTTCTTCGTCTCTTTTCCCCTGGCCGGGGATCAAGGAGATTGGCCGGAGCATCTGCTCTCGCTAATCCCAGAAGAAAACGCGACGGAAGAATAAGGAAAGGAGGAGAATCGTAGCGAAAGCATGACGTAAACGCTCGTTTCTTCATGCTCTGCCACCTGGGTAACACGGGCGGCCCGTAATTCCGCGGGAATACTTTCCCGTCGGTTAGAATTCGTATCCATAGACGACTGTGCTTCTTCGCGACGGTTGCTGTTGCTAAACCACGGCGAAGAAAACGAACGTTCGGCGGCCCCCGAGCGACTAATTCTAGGGGAGAACGAGACGGATGGTTGCTCGAGTTACGAGCAAGAAATGGCTGTTATAGAGAGGAAGCTACAAGGATCGCGTTAACGTAGCCACTGCTATGGCTTAATCAGAGGGGAACGAAATAGTGTGTACCGCTTGGATAAAATCTGTGAACAAATGTGCAATTCTGTGGGTATTATTATCCTATTTATGATAAATATTATACTATGTATAAGTAAATTAAATCTTAGGGTGTAAATAAATTAAGTCTTGTTTTTGTCATTTTAGTTCACTCTTTAAGCAGGCGGGTTCTTTAAATTTTAAAATTGTTTTTTATTTAAATTTATTTTTTTATATCTTATAATATTCGGAACGTCAGGACAATTCGAAAGACACCTCATTTGTCCAAATCGTAGGTAGCCTGATAAACACAATACCCTCCTTTGCGTGCCGCAGTCGTGTAAAAAATAGCAAAATCTTTAAAAGTAATAATGGAAACAGCCTAAAGCAAATAAAATCGACAGTGTTGTATTTTATTACCGGTAACCCTGAAATACTCAAAGGTGCGGCGTCTCTCCCAGTGCGGCATCTCTCCCACAATTACCCTAACCCTGAACAGAATATATCAGAAAGGACTTGCAATCTTTTAAAATAATAAAAAACTATTTATAAGTGCGCTGAAAAAGAATCGCTAACTTCATGACTGGAACACATAATCCATGTGACAAGAAGACTGAAAAAAATCGAGTTTAGAAATATTGCCACACGTACCTAAACCGTAATCTAGTAACAGCAAGCGCCAGCCATTAACCACGTGCAATGTTTCCTAGCAACCGCTATCTCTCACTAGCCCTTATTTTTATCATCAAAGATAACAGTGCCATTTGGAGTGTGGTCACTGGAAAGAGTGCACTCTGTATCAGGCAGTATATTTCCATTCCACTGGAAAGATACCAGAAATCGCACGGGCAGTACTCGTTCTACCGTCTCCACATATTTCTCCCCTCGACGATTCACCCTCGATCCCACTCGCACCACTATTTTCAGTGGAACCTGTACACAGGTACGTAAAGAACGTGGAATGAACTCTTAAATATTTCATGGCGGCCGAAAGATGTGAATTACATCATAGACTGGTGGGAAGATGGCGGTGAAACGCTGGCCGAGGGTGTGACGCAGAACGGGGAAGAGACGGCGGGCGGAAAAGGCGGGTGCAGAGGGTGAGGAGGATAGAGCGCGGCTGGTTATGTTGGATGTGGGTGGTACGAGCGTGGTGTGGCATATTATACCGTTAATACAGTGCATATCGGGATGCGAGCAGCTGGAGAGAAAATCATAACCGAGCGCTTCTAACCCCTTCAGCTCCGTCTCTTTCCACGGCGGGCCAACGTGTGCGCGCCGCGCCTCTCCTCGTCCTTATTAATACACGCCTCTCCCGGTGCAAGTGTACCACTATTTCAGGATTACTCGGGCCGAAAGTTACTCGAACGCGACCAGGGATCCCGTTCCCCTACTCGCCGATCGCATTCACGTCTCCTCGGATTTGGAACCGAGGAACATCGTAAAGAAAATGCTCCTCGGCCAGGGCAAGACAAACGGTGAAGAAATGTCGTATTCACTGGTCTTTTGGGAGCGGTTTCTGCTGGTGAAAATGTAAACAGAGATGGAACTGATATTCTTATGTTTCCTCCGCTGAAACAATGTGAGATTGGGAATAAAAGCTGTAATTCGTGACTTTGTTGATACCCTGCGTGCCTACAGGATGATCTACCTCAAGGTTCCTCGAAAATAAAAGGGGTTTTTCGGAAATTCGAAAAATTCTGAAACTTTGTGATCACGTAAGGAATTTCCTCCTGATTACAACGCAATTTTTGTTTGCTGCCCAAATTCACTCTAAGGCGGTGTAATTGACCCCTGAAAATCCGGTTATTTTCCGATTTTGGGTTATAACTCGAAAATTGTAAAATAATTTGTTTACCAAATGATATGTCTAATTAAAAGAAGTAACTTTTATCTTGAACCTTTTTTCTATCTCTTACACTTCGCGAGTTATAACACAAAATCGGAAAACAGCCGAATTTTCAGAGGTTTCACAAAGTTCGGAATCTTCCCACGTGAGTCTCAAAAGAGGAACCAGTTAAGGGGTCATTCTACTTTGATCGGCCAAAAAATTGTGGTAATTTTAATGATTTTCTCGCAATAAATACAGCATATAACAAAATAAACCTTTTGGAGTTTATTAAGCTACTCTTATGTTACACAAAAAAATTGAAAATTACTTTTTTTAAATTTGTTTTAAATGTTTCTACATACCACCAATATGACACCTAAAGAAAAAAGTGTGTCCGTAGGAAGGTGATTAAAAGAATAATTTTTAAATATTTTTTTGTATAATACGAGAGTAGATCAATAAATACCCAAAAAGATTCATTTCATTGTATGTTGTATTTACCCAGAAAAAAGTGTTTAAAAATATCTAAATTTTCCCCCGAATGACGTCTTAAAGCCAACTTTGTAGTCCCTAGTCACAGAGTGACGCCGCTTTTAATCCGGGTACCATTTCCTTCCTAATTTTTCCCTAACTTCACCCCGGTGGGTTACGAGCAGGTATTCTCACGGCGGAGAGGGAAGGTCAAGGCACAGAGGAACGCGGGAGGAGCGTGGCCTTCGGTCGCGAATCCAAGCGTGAAACCAATTATCGGCGGATACTATTGGAGCTCGTTTACATCAGCGCCGCATGCAATCGAGCTCGTTTACCGGAATATCGGAAATAATTATCCCCGGCGATACGCGGGCGCTCGCGTGCTCGCTCGGCTCCCTCGTCGAATGCGATCGCAGACGGTCGCTGGAACTGCTGGAAGTCGATGGTCGGGCGAGAAACGAGAAATCCAGCGACCGGGATCTAAAACGCCCGCAGTATCCGCATCAGGAGGAACTTCAAATAAGTTATGCGTTCTCTCAGTTCCTGTTCCCCCGACCCCCGCCGAGTTTCGCGAATCCGACAATAAACTGTCAACGGGGAGGTAAAGTTTTCCCATTACCCATTAACCCAATTAGATCAAAGCCTGCGGTATTGGCTATTCGATGGAGAACGCGCGAGAAATATGTGTTCGTTTGCTGCGTCAATCGTGCGTCACTCGCTTGTATGTACTTGTGTCGAGTTACAGCGCGTTCCACTTTAGAGCGGACTCGTTCCGCGCAGGGATGTACTGTTGATTGGTAGGAAACCGGCAGGGAAAGCGCTACGACCAATCGCGTGTGTCAGATCCGTGGGAGCTGCGCAGATCGGTCGCAAATCGGTAGGGGCGTAGGTCCGTTCTTATATGGAATGAAGTCTTGCAACTTGGCATAGGCTTCATAAAAATTGAAATAGGGCCGGTATTCATAGTCGCTACTTATTCTTAAGCGAATGCTTAAGCATTCGGCGTCCTTTACTAGCTACTAGGTTAATAGAGGACGCCGCATGCTTAAGCATTAAAAAGAGAGAGGCTGTCCTCAATGTATATCTTTCTCTTTCTACCGCTGTCTACATTTTCGCCTATTGCATGCTTCCTCCATGTTTATACGCTCTAAGTTCGCAAACAACGTAATTTCTAAATAAGGTTAAATGCGGTTTTTAACGATCCTCCATGTTAACCCCATTCGTTACTATCTTCCCTCCTCCGAGCAGAATATTCTGTGATCAAACAAATCATTACCTAATTTACACAGAATTGCTCGGAGCTATTTTCAAACTAAATTTACCAAAAAACCGAACCCCTCGCAAAAGAATCATTATTCCTCATTTTTTTAGATACCCCTTCACGAAGAATAACATCCCCCTTCGGTGTACTGGCCGTTTTCGAGTACCCTGCATAATTTAAGCCATACTTAGGGTGATCATCTTAAGAGCCTCATCCTGTATGTATCGCGGGGTTCGGGAAATATGAACGTACGAGGGTATCGATATCGTATTTTGCGTAACGCAAAACGTGGCCCACCCGCCGGACGTCCGTGCGGTATATACCGATCAGGCGCGATAGTTATTGCATGATAATGCAATATAGCATTCCAGATGGCGAAGATTGCCAGGCTCAACTTAAATGAATATGAATGCGCGTCTACGACGGGACACGGGGCTTATATTCCGCAGGCAGACGCTATATCGTTATCCGAAGTACGGGGGGGTACATCCGAAAGTGCTTCCGGAATGACTGTTTCGTCGACTTCTTAATTAACAACTTCCGAAAAGCGATGAAAACTCCGCTGCTAGGGCGAGACTGAATGAAAGGGGATGGGACACAGACAGAGGGGTGGAAGGGAGAGAGAGAGAGAGGGATCGTCGGATCTCCGGCTGTGGATAGTGCTAATTAAATCCTAACACCGACCCCTGCCCGTACTCACTACCAAACCGAACGTGTCGAAAGCCCGTGGAGGCGTTCACACTTAAATGCAATTTGCATTTCATTAATTCGCCACGATCCCGGCGATTTCGCCCGTCCGCCTTGACAGAGGTCGCCCGTCCCTCGTAGTGACGTTTCAGTTTTCCGCTCTCCGTCCGCTGATCCACGCAGAACGGATGTCCCCGTCGGAGATCACCGAAGTGGATCACCGCCGGAGTCACGTGAAAGTCGAAGTATTTGCGAGGAACTTCTGCTGACACTTGGTTACTTGTCTGGCGAAATATGATGCACTTGACGAATTGCGGGGAATCGAATGGAAGGGGAGTGCGGAATATTGAAATTTTACTTTGGATGCAAGAAAGGCCTTGGTGCCAAAAGTCAGTTTCGAGAAAAGTAGGTATCTGTAAACGTTAGGAAGTTAGATATTTTTTTATACATAGTGAAGTTGCTGTAAAACTGTCTTTAATATTTAAAAAGTTGATATATCTCCTTTGTAGTTGCATTATTATAATCGAAATTGTGTAATAAATTAATCAGTGAAATAAATTTTAATTATAACCCTCGCGGGCACTTCTTGCATAAAAAGGAGAAATATAGAGAAAATGTTGTTTTTTATCATTATTTTTGATTATTTATTTAATATTTGCTTAATATTTGAAACAAAATTTAGTACTAAATCTAGTTACAAATCTAGTTTTTATCATTATTTTTTATTATTTACTTAATATTTGCTGAATATTTGAAAAAACTTTAGTACTAAATCTAGTTACTAAAATTTAGTTACTACGAAGTTTAGTAACAGAAAAGTGATTGTTCTATTATCCGAAAAATCCTTTATCCGAACTCTAATGGCAACCTATTAGTTCGGATACCGGAGGCTCTGCTATATTTTTATACGATTATGCAAAGTGGGTTGGATAGGGACTGGAATTCGTGTAATAACTTTAGGAATGCAGATTTTATAGTAACCTTAATGGAACGAGTATTGCATTTTACAAAAGAATACAGAGTGCACTTTAAGTTAAGTAAAATGGAAATCTGGTAATTTAATAATTGACGAACGCCTGTATTCTTGCTTCGGCAGGTAATGTCACCAATTAAGGTACACATTTACTTTGCCCCTGAAATGTTCTCTTAATGCCGCGTTCATGTTATCCTGAGCAAGGATCATCCCAGCAGAAGCAAGCAGACAGGAATTTTAACAGAGAACGTTAATTCAAATATTAATAAAGCTGCAACGCGTTTCAATAGGTGAAATGAACTTGCCAGTGGGAAAACCCAGGCAGACAGGATTTTGGGTAGAGTGAAATTCAACAGTCGTCAGTCAAACTGAAGTACGACGGATAACGGCCGCTTGGGGGTTGTTTTGCCTGACATAACTGAATTCAATTCGCTATTTTAAATAATATTCTTTTCAGAGTAAACATCGATTCTCATTAAAGAAATTAAGCAAAAGATATTCATACTGTACTTTGAACCGTGCAATATTCATGCAATTTATTTTACCATAGGGTAAGTCAGGGGCAGAAAAGATACTCCACGTGAGTACAAAGTGTCATAGAAAAGTAACATTCTCAATTCAAACTGTTGGAATAGAACAGTTTTAATGATTTGTAAATCCACTGTGAAATTTAAACTAGTGCTTCAAAATGTTTAGTTTAAATTTTGGTCACCTTGTTTGTGTTATTTATGCTGAATGTTTTTAGTTTCTCAAGATGTATTTTGGATAGTGTACTGTTTACAGTGTTTTTAAGCTTAAAGTATTCAGGGTTACGTTTGTTACTCTAAGTGAAATGGAAATGACCGTCTTCTCCTTCTACATCCAACCTAGGGAAAAGGACCCAATTACTGACACCTAACCAATTATTGTCACCTTAAGCTGTTTTACTTAAAATAATAAAGAAATAAACTAAAGATTATAATATTTATTTAATGGATGTAGGAGTCTCCCCCGGACTTCCCCTAATTAAAAATACGAACAAAAGTAGCATCCGCATACCCATTCGAAAGTTCGAAAGTGAGCTCCTAATATTCCCCAAATCTCGTGGAAAAAAATCGAAATCCGTTTGACTGGCCATTTTCTACGGACCGAAGTAGGAATGCCGCAAAGTATTTCTTTCCCCCGGACCCATTAGTCATGGGAGACCGAAATGGGGGTCGCAATCTTTTACGGCGGGCAAGGGTTCGCGGCCATGGTTCGCATATTACACACCCGAAACCCCGCACGGTTCTTATCTCCTTCGGGCTCTCAGCATCCACCTGCGAAATTTACTTTCACGAGCCGAGTGACCTCGTCCCATTAGTATTTTTCATGGAGTCGGCTAACTATGTCCGTGGGAAGCGGGCTGCTATTATGCTCAATCCCTTATCGTTACTGGCCCCGCTATATATCCTCGCGCAACCGCTTCCTTTCCCCGGACGCTTTTGCCGGCCAGGGTTAGGGCTCCGGGACGTTAGCATCCCACCGAAAATATGGACGCTGGCAGGGGCCTGTAGTTGCGCGAACGTCGGAGCCGTCCTTTGCCATCGTCTATTCTCGTGGCCGGCGAAAAGGCCGCGGGCGAGTCGGTTCGTCGATAAACTTTTCTACGCGGAACCCGGCAGATAGAGGTTTACGGCTCGTTCCCCGGGCATGATCGATGATAAGTCGACACGAAATTCGCTTTGCCAGCGCCTGTCGCCGCCTTTTATTTTCAAGTTTTATCGATGGATCGAGCATACATGTCAAGGACATGATGATATATCCGGGGAGACAAAAAACTGTCTTGCCGGGGCTCAGTGTATACGAGTCCGTTCCTCATCGCTTGATCAAACACCGAGGAGGAACAGGGATTACAGAGGGGCACAAGTTTCTCTCCCCCCCCCCTGTGCCGATATTATAGGCTCGACGTACCTTTATTAAACCTTTCGGACACGGGATCCATCATAATGGTCAACAATTTCAGCTGACATCCATCTTGTCCCTCGGAGAACGGAGGGTACCGTTATTAATACGTGGGGGTATCAAACGTCCTCGATACTCCCGTCCATCGAGTGGCATCGCGAGATTCTAATAAAACTGTGCCTACAGATTTTTAGGCATCGAGGGGGTTTGTTCAGTTTCTTGACAAAAGGTTCGAACGTGAAAGTAAGAAGAATTTAGTTTAATATTACCTACCAGATGGGTTTAAAGTGGGACCAAGGATGATAATCGATTATGGATGACGAATTCACCTCAGGCTCTGCTAAATGGGATGAGGATGCTTGCAAGATTTAGGGTAAAGGACCCAATTACTGACAACTAACCAATTACTGTCACCTTAAGCTATTTTATTTAAAACAACGAATAAATAAACGTTGTAAAGTCATACGTAACAAGAATTATGTAATTTAGCCTATAATCTGTGCTATAGGTTATATACTATAGTTTATTTATTCGTTATTTTAAGTAAAATAGCTTAAGGTGACAGTAATTGGTTAGGTGTCAGTTGGGTAGATGCACCATTTGTGGCCACTATAAGGTATTGTACCAGTTTTGGCCTCTTCTTAAAAAATAACATATTTTTCCGTGTAAGCGATAAATGTAACCTTATATTTCGGGTGGTATAGTAAACAAAATATTTATGATGTGAAAGTCTCCCACATAGTAATGATCTGCAAGCAATTTAGAAATAAGATAATTATGCACATGGCCGAAAATAGTGCGATGGCCACAAACGGTACATCCACCTTAATTGGGTCCTTTACCCAATATCCAACAATCTCTCTATTCCAGTGTTATCCCTACAATCTTGCCTTTTTCGAATACTCAAAACCTAAAAATACAGATTTTATAAATGACCACGTAGACAGGTACCTGTTAAACGATTTCTGTATATTGGCAACCTATTCTACTGTATTCCAAACTGACCGAAAATTTTGAAACTCGAGCCGAGACTTCACAGACGTGACGTTTTTTTATGATAAGGGTACAGATCCTTTTAAATGCTAAGCTGATAGAGATTACAAATACGCCTGGCCTGCCACGTTTTCTATTAGTGAAGAGATGTACGGGGAACATTTCTTTCAAACGTCAAGACCTCAAGCTCGTTTCAAACAACCAGGGCACGTAGATAAGTTCTGAGGAAGATCGCACCCCGTCCAAACACCTGCTACGACGATTTGTCATCTATAACAGAGCTTTCGGATCCGGTGTGTTCCGGCTGTGCGTCGGAACAGCTTTCAGCGAGCGCTTTAAAGTACAATTTGTCATCCCTGCCGGACACTGGCTCTTCCGCCCGTTCGAGCACCCTCTCCTAACGATGTTAGTGGAAGACAGCCAGAATTCGATTCCCGGGTTTCTTAATATTACCCCTGACCCAGTCACGCCACCTTCCATTTCGCTATGAATTTCTGGGGCCCTCGCTGCAAACGGAACGCGTCGAAGACAACTTAGGTAAAGGAAATAGAAATTGCTATGGGAGAACAGGAAATTGTGTGGTATGAAAAGGAAACGATTTCTCGTGAGAAACTAAGCGAAAAAAGTGGAGAAGACTCTGGTCCAAGATTTTGGCTTTCAAGCGATTTTTATTCCAGATCATACGAATACAAATTTATTTGTTATTTTGGAATGAGTTCATTTTATTTTAAATTTTTATTGTAGAAGATCATTCGAATACAAATTTGCTCGTCTAATGCCCAACTCTAACAGCGGTGTTCATCATGTGAAGCATTACTCGAATACCCCAATATCAAAATATTTATTATATTTGTGTGATATTGTATATGTACTTATACATTCTGCTATACTTGTATTATGTTTAACACTAATTACATAAAGTATCTCTTATTTTGTTGAAACTTGTTTCCGTAACTATCAAAAATATTTCTGAGTATAATAATTTAAAGCAGTGTCTACTTATCAGTAAAAGAATCCTCTGACTATTATTTATGAACGCTGATCGTTTGGAAAAATATTTCGTACCATAATACACAACTTGACCATTCGGAATGTATCATTATTTAAATCAAGAATAATTATTGCTCATTTCAGTGCTATAAAATAAAATATAGGTAATAAATTTAAATTAAAGAAGAAGCAATTTTCACTACACTATGCTTTGAAGTTTAATTCAATTCCCTCTAAAATAGATTCCATTCGAGCTCACGCCACAGGCTACTAAACATAAAATTAAGCAACAAAATCCTTCGTGACACGCAATCGGTCGAACAATCGAAACGGAATACCAATCGCGTGGTTCATCGCAAAGTCCTTGCCGTTCAATTGTATTTTTTTTCCTGTATTTTTAGCGCGCGTACGCAATGCCCGCGCGCAAAAATGCCAATTAAAGTTCAATCAAGCCTATTCACGCGGAGCAAAACTTGCAGAATGGATTGGCACGCCGCGCGCAGAGAAACTCGCCAGCGTCCAGCATTTTTGTACCCGCCTAAATGCTCATCTCGGGCGGTCCGAACGGAATTTAATAGCGACGTGTAATATAAGCACCCCAGTAAAAATTTCATTTCAGCCAGCGGATGCCCTGGCGTCGCTCGGAGCGTACGAGGAATCCTGACAGAGACAATGAATGCAAACAGATGTCGAAAGGAAACGTGGGTCGCGTTAGCAGTGTCAACGCCGAAGAAAAGAAGAGGGCCAACGCACGGAGGAGTCCTTGACGGATGCGAATGGGAGTCGGTTGGGGGTGGCTCGTTTCCTAACCGCGACATTATTGCAGGAATGAGTAAATGGCTGTATTCAAAGGGAACGTGCGCGGTGTAAAAAGCGTGTGCAATTACTTGCTTTGCAATAGTTCTGTATAGTGTCCCTAAACGAAAGGGTAGGTACTACTTTTGAAACGAATTGAAACTGAAACTTGTTCTTTGGCGTGAAGTGTATTAACATCATAAGCTTTAAAAAACTCGTTTTTTTTAGTAAAAAATATGCATTATATATGACGCTGCAGATGCATCATTAAAGTGGTTTTTTAAAAAAAGTTTCTTTTGTTTTGCAGTGATAACGCAAAAACGGAGGTTCCAATCGATTCAAAATAAATTCGAGCATCTTCACAAAATGTGTAATTTCGGAACAGACTTGAATTAAAGTTAATGAAAACTCTTATTCTTTATGAAAAGAAACTAAGACCTCATCTTTTGGGGCTTGGGGGATGGTAAAACCTCATCAATGGGGTCTCAATGGGGTTTTAGTTTCTTCGCACGTGTATTTTATTCCTAGTATATATTTTTATTATTATCTTAGACCAAGATAAGTGTGTGTTATATTTTTTTTACTGTTTAGATTTAATAAACAAAATGTATGAAAATAACCTATAATAGTTGCAAAACACACATATTTTTGAATTGTCAATTTTCATTCCAGAAATTATTTCAAATAATTATTCTTCGGCATAAACTTAAATAAACGGTTTATTTCATGAACTGGTAAAAAATTTGTGCCTGATAAAGAACTAGGTAGTTCCATAACGGTACGTTGGGATCTGAATAAAATGAAATTTCGACTGTAAACATTGTAGAATATCATAAGTTCGGAAATGCAGTTTTAATAAATTACGGACAAATATCCCTTTTCACTTGGGAGGCCAAAAATATAAATGGAACTCGTGGATATTGTTTGCGTACAACGGTGATTCGATTTCATAGATGTATACATGTATGTAGGGTTTGTAACAAGGTTCAATGGGGAGGTGGTGGAAGCAACATCAAATTTTCGCGAATTTAAATCACATGTGATTTTAATAATACCTTCCTGTTGGAACAACGAAGAAATGTTTCATTAATCAATCAGCGAGACAACAGAAAGCATGCACAGAATAAAGAATATTAGAGTGACTGATAAGTTGATATCCATCAGTTCATAATTATTCACCCCTACACGTGCACAGGAGGATCACGTAGTCATTAACACTCGAGCAACCCCTCATTATTGCGAATCAATTGTGGTATTTATTATCAAGCCATATTGAAATATATTAAACAATACGTTCCGCAAACCATACTGCATTGTGTTTTCAAATATCCCCAGAAATCACAGTGAAAACCGGGTTATGATCATTTAATTAATTCGAAGCATAATGGAATAATAAGCTTTAACACATAAACCCTTCGACCTTAACAACCACTATAGCTTGTTGAAACTAACATATAAATACTCTATTCACAACATTTGGCTTCTCCCTTCACTGTTTAATAATTTCGAAATTACATTCATTAAATTCTTATTAAAAACATATTTAAAAATATATTTATTTGATACCTCATCCACTTAACCCTCCGCCCCTTAATTTCCCTGGATTCCACATTATTCTCACTTGCGATGCACCAAAACAAAATAGTTTCCTTGTAGAAAGTTACTGCAAGAGAGGCGTGCGTGCGAGGTTCCGCTAAAGCAAATGATGAAGTTGGAAAGCCCGCGAGTTTTCCCGAGCCAGCATTTCCTCTTGCCGGTGGCTCGCTCGCCTTTTGCTGTTTCGCATCGCGAGGCAACGCTGTCAAATCTTTCGTTCGGATGAGAAACGAAGCACGAGCTTACCACCCCTCTTCTCTCTCTCTCTCTCTCTCTCTCGTTCACGCCGCTCGCCTCTCTTTCGCCCCTCATCTCTGCGGAAAGTTAGCGCGCGATGCAAAGTTTCGCGATTTTATTGATCGCGAAGTTCCGCCAACTCGCTCGCTCATTCCGCAGAATTTTCAGAAAAAAATTGCACTCCGCTGCGAGCGGGGTTTACGCGGACGCGGAATTCGTTCTGTACGTTTCATATGCAAGCGGGTAGCGAGCGAGGCCGACGCAATTTTCGGAGCACACCTCTAACTTCCGATAACCCGGCCTCGTTTATAATTTCAAACGCACTGTGCACTCCATCTACGGCACGAAAGTCGTGGAATATTTAATTGTTCTCTCGAGTTCCGCTGCGTTTTTCGCGCGGGGCGCACCTGAAACTCCGCGGGGAATGTCGCCTCGTTTGCCCGGTGCGTTCCGCGAGTTAGCACATTTTTGTAACTTTAGTAATTTCGCTGAAAAGTTAGGAAGGATATTATCAATCGATAAGAAATATTGTGCAGCGTAATTGTTGTAACAGAGGCCGTAGGAGGCCCAAGTGAATTATAATTAAAATGTTTTGAACATACTTCTCGAAAGTGGAAAAATCACAATAGTTCTCCATTCCTTCAAAAATCAATATTTTTGCGAAATCTTGGGTACTTCGATAGTATTTAGTGTGTAGATTACAGAAGTTTTTGTCTTTTTGCTCTAGGTCCAACGGTGTGGATGTGAAAAATTCCACCGCGGAATGACTCAAATGGAAAATACGTATCGGCTGTAGGACTAGTTTGCCATTTTTTATTCGAAACATGTGCAAAAATATATTTGTTGGTCTTCTTTATACATATGTTAGAAACCTTATTATACATTATTAATAAAGTTCATCAATTTCTTTAAATTCACCTCCAAAGTTCATCAATTTCTTTAAATTCACCCCAAACACAACTGTATAAAAATTTTGGAAAAATATTCAAGTCTGCAGGTTCCTTTTTCTCTTAAAAAAGTAAAAATTCATGAATGTGAATCTCATTTTTTACAATTTTAAGAGAAAAAGGAACCTGCAAACATGAATATTTTTCCAAAATTTTTTTTACAGTTTTGTATGGTTAATCAAAAGACAACTATCCCGCACCCAGGCCAACTGAAAATTCAAATTTAAATTTTCGCCTATATAGTATCGCACCCTATTGAAGAGTCAACAATTGCTACTCCAACTGTTAACAATAATCCACGTGTAAAAATCGCACATTTCCTATTATTCAATAAACACAAGCTACTACACCACAACTACCCCTAAATACTCGGTTGCCATTCTTTACGAGATCACTTGTGACATAATGCAACCATCAAATATATTTTACGTGGCTCGTTGCAAGTGAACAGCCCTCCAACCAACAAACGCCAGAATCGACAGTGTTTATTGTGTGCATACAATTTTTCTTAGCCTACCATGCAGACACAGTCGTGATATACAGCTTTAATAACGAAGCATCTTGCTCGACGATACGGGGCAGTGCGCTTATGCACATAAAAATATTTGTCCCCGGCAAAGTTATGACCGTTGAAG
Organism: Andrena haemorrhoa; assembly: GCA_910592295.1. Lineage (NCBI taxonomy): Eukaryota > Metazoa > Arthropoda > Insecta > Hymenoptera > Andrenidae > Andrena > Andrena haemorrhoa. The sequence continues at coordinate 3,457,802 of OU342946.1, forward strand.
AATTATGTAGACACTTTACGGCGGTGCAATCTACACAGTATTCAGTATTCAGCATCCAGCGACCTCGCGTCACGTCATAATACAGAAATCACTTTAGCCAGCCCGTAAAGGCAGGGCGAAATGCTTGCGACTACAGAACCTCGGTCTACGAGGGGAGGCAGCCTTGTTTGTAGATGCTCCTTTGAGCAGCATCCTTGCTCATCATACCGGAGCGTTTCGTGGCCCGCCTGTAAAGGTAAAACCAAATAATCCCGATTTAACGAGGCATTCCAGTTTTTCCATTCGAATTTTTATTCGTGCCACGGGATACGTGGCCCATTTAATCCCCTGGTATTTTTTTTTTTTGATACCGTAACATTCCCATCAAAGCCAGAAAAATTGCATGGAAAAAGGAGCGCCGCTGAAAATAAGCAATTGCAGTCAATCTTTCCGCTTATAATATATCGCGAAAGTTTCGTGGAAATTTCGAGTGAAAAGCGACCGCCATATTTTCCGGATTACCCGACCGCATTGGTTCTTTTTACACGCGAATAGTATATTCGACTACATCCCCGGCTTTTCTCGTTCGAAATCGCGTATTCCCCGTTTTTTCGTGCCGGAAATATTTTCGAAAGTGCCCGGGAAAGGTAATTCTGTTTTTTATTCGCGAGAAGATTACTCGCCTGCCACGGTGGGTTGGTTGTACAGGAAAGAGCCAAGGCCACGCTCGTTTGTATTTAGATATTGTTTGGCCCTGTTACAAAAATGGCTGACTCGATCATGTTGAAACCCGCAGGAAGGCGACTATTTCCGCGTGCGTTGGGAAATTTGAATTCCAAGTTTCATGCAAATAACGCCAGCTCGTAAAGAAGATGAGCGCAGAGATATAGGACAGAGGTGGCCGTACTTATTACGGAAGTATATTCGAATGTATAATTCATGAAGTCGAATTGTTGCAGGAAGAAAGCTGCTTAATTTAAAGAACTGCTATAAAGATGCGCAATTCGTGAGAATTCACGGTGCTGTCTCTGTGTCTCGCGCAGTTGGAATCAGTTTTTAAATGATTCATGCGTTCAGAGTAAATCACTATACAGTTGCTGTATTTAAGACTCTAGACCTACAAATGCAGGCCAATTGTTTCTCTAGAAGCCAAACAGTTGAATACTGTCATTTCGCTTGCTTCTGTGTTTTTCTTGATTTATAGACTATAAAAGGTAAGTTGAGGTTACATTTAACCTCTTTTATAAAACAGTAGTGTACAAAAATATACTTCTGAGTTAATTTTCATTTAATGGGTTGGATGATAAGATACTAGAGGTATTGAGAGACGAAACCGCCAAAGAATTTGGCTATATTAACCCTTGCTTTCAAAGCCAACAAGAGGACCATCTCTCCCTGCAGAAAGAAGGGTGGTCTAGTTGTGATTGGGGTAGATGCTTCACTTTCAAATTGAGAGTGAGGGCTGACTCCCTTTCGAAACTGTTATTCTATCAGTTAAATTTGCAATATTTTGCGAGGGATTATTTTTTATTATTTTTGTCTGTTTTTATTAGTTTTTTGTCCACTTTCGTATTCATTTGGTTTGCCACTTGCCAGCAGGTAGTTCACTTTTTGCTTGATGTGTACTTTACTCGTTTAGCGTAAATAAATAAAATTTCAATGAATCTTATCTTCAATAAATCTTCTATTTCAATAAATCTTCTTTGCTATTTTTTCCTGAAGAATTACGTGGGTCATCTCTCCCAAAAAGAAGCGGACCATCTCTCCGAACGACGCATCACACATCTCATTTTTCCCGGCAGTGTGATGACTTCAGTTTTCAGCCCAATTTTCATCAAATATTGTCTTAAAGCAAATATCGATCGGTTTCTCTGAATCGGCATAAAATTCTCAACATATCAGGTGAATACAGATAAAATAAATAATCTCCGCGTCGGTTTTAATAGCCATTTTATGTTACGGGTCCCGACAGCTCCGTATTTACCCTAATACAATCTCGAGGCTCTTCTAGACTCTGGGGAATTACGATGTAATCACGTCCTCAAACGATTCCAGCCCCAAACGACCCCGTGACAGGTTAAAAAGCGAAAGACTAGCCATTTAACAGCCGTTAAAAGCGCTTCTACGAATATTTCATGAGGAATACATTTGGCGATGTAGTTCAAACGAACTCGCCACTGAAATGCCCATTTTTGCGCTGCTTTCACGCCGGATCTAATTAAACAATTACATGCTCCCGCGTTTCGTGTTTATGCGCCGCTAAAAGCTCATCGCGCGCAGGTTGCACAGAAATGGAACGATTCATAATAAAATTCGGATGGTTAATAGCGTCTGGAGCCCTGTCCTAGCGAATCGCTAACATTAAGCGTACACTAACATCAATGCTAACGATAACTAACGAAGAACAACGGTGAGCAAATATGAGAACACTTTCCAAAAAGAACCTGATAACAGAGGTGCAACTAATACAGCTTCATAATTTAAACTTAGAGTATTAGAATTCTTACAATTACACAGGCTTCTCCCAAATAAAGCCTGAACCTTCAAACATTCTTTGTTACCAATTTCTGATCCTTTTTCAATAAAACCAACACGTAAAAAAATATATAACACAGATTGGGGGTTCCTAATATTAATCAAGAAACTCCCTCATTGTTCTCCTTACATAACAGACTCAGGAAGAAATTTTCTGCACCAAAAATGTGGACTGTATAATTATAGAAACTTGTTAAAGAACCACCACAAACCGGTGCCGAAAGTCCCAGCGAAAAAAGGTACCCGAACAACTATCCAAATTTATTTATTCACGAGCTAAACTGTCGCCGACCGTTTCCCCCAGTGATGTCAATTTACGCTGGAATGATGCATGCCCACAAATTCGCTACCGATACTCCGCGTCGCGAATTTTTCGACCGGAGCCTGGGCAAACGTAACAGCGGCATGCAGCGTACGTGCGCTACATAATGCAAAACGCTCCGCTTGATGATAGCTTATCCAATCACCGCACTGTCAGTTACAATCCACTGGCTCCATTACCTATCGATTTATCTTAATGGGAGGTGATCGTTATTTATCACTATTTTCAGTCGCAACCACCGGCTCGATTTCTCTTGCTCGGCTCCAAGGAGGATAGGAAAATAAGCAGAGGAAAAGAAGGGAAAAGGAACTGAAGGAGGAAGAAAATGGGGAGAACCGGGGTGGAGGTGAGGATTGATCGGGGCACGACGGGGAAGTAGGAAAAGAAAATTTCTACGCTCAGCTCGTCGGGGGAATAAATTGTAAACGATCGCTGTATACCAGCAGATTGCGCCGCTATTAGTTCGAATAGGTTTCACGAACGCGAGGCACCCACCTTCGAATCGATAGGTCAATTGGTGGCTGGATTCGAGTTTCTCCGCCGCGTCGAAAATTCGATGTTCGATAAGCGTTAAGAGTAATTACTTTAACGTGCGGCACGGGTGTTTCTGCGGTGTATAAACTTGCTGATCGGGTTCTTCCGGGATTCGGTGAGGATAATTCGGTTTCATGTGCCAATGAACGCGATAACTTGGCCCCGAACTGTTCCCTCCACAGAGGCTGGGTAACGCGATTTTATACGCGAGACGGTTACACTGTTAACCGCAATTCAGGTGCGCGCGAACATGGCGGACGTTTTGAGAGGTCGCCAATCGGAGATGATAATGAGACTCGTTTCGGCTGTTAAGGCGTGGATTCTCGCAATTATGCAGCAATTTCTGTTTGCAGCCGTCTAGTTAACCCTCCACTTAGCCCTCCTGCTAACTCTAAACAATCCTGCAGCTAAGCTAAGGCCGGCTAATTGTGTAACCTAAGGAATTGTACTTGGAGAGAGAGAGAGAGAGAGAGAGAGAGAGAGAGAGAGAGAGAGAGAGAGCACAGTGGCGTACATGTACAAGCCGTTTCGCTAATTCCATTACCAGAACTGTTTGGGGAGTACGCTCGTGTTTCTAACTTGTACTTGTTTTACATATCGTTCTGTGGTGGGATTTTAAGTATCACGTGGGTTGATGGAAAAATCGTATGTGCATCGCGTGAGAATGAAAAACATTTCAACTGGTACGCATGCTTGTGATTTATATTTTGCAAGTTGGCAAGAATAAATACTTGTTGAATGGAGGATTTGTGCGATGGGAAGTGGCTTTCTTCCAGTAGGGGAACGAGTGTTGCTTGACTTAAGGTATTGAATGTGAAGGAGAGATATGGGAAGTAATGGGAATTAATCGGTTTTCGAAGCAAGAGGCTGAGGAACGAATTATTTTTGGAGAACAAGTCTATGGAGAACAAGTGGAGTTTTATGTAGGTTAATAAAATCGTAATTTCATGCCAAATCGATCACTCTTCTCTTCTAGGTGTTTCGAAGTTTCTTCGAATTAGAATATGTTTTACTTATTGTGAAATTAGGGCGGAGTTTAAGTCACCATTTCGCCGATTTCGAATTTGTTTAAAAAGTACAGAGCCTTGAATTTTGCGATTTTTGCCTATTTTTGCGAAATTGGGTTGTATTTGCGAATTTTTATCTCGGAAACTATTTGTCGGATTTAATTAATTCTTCATTTATTTTAATTTGGAAGGATCGGCCTTTTTTCGGCTGAGAAATTATGTTTGCTTATTTTATAGAAAACACTTCAGCGAATATGGTGGTAGTTTTGTCAGAAAATGAAACTTTGTATATAATTTTCATTATTACAAAACTTGTTTTTCAACCGAAAAATATATTCAAGAAGGCCGATCCTTTTAGATTAATATAAAGAAAGAATGTACTAAATCCGATAAATAGTTTCCGAGATAAAAATTCACAAGTACAACCCATTTTCACAAAAATAGGCGAAAATCGCAAAATTCATGGCTCTGTACTTTTTAAACAAATTCGAAATCGGCGAAATGGTGACTTAAACCCTTCCTAATTTCACGAGAACTACAACATATTCTAGTCTGAACGAAATCCCAGACATGGAGAAGAAAAAAGTGATCGATTTGCCGTGGAATGACCCAAAACGATAAATGGCACACGGAAAAATTACACAATGAAGTAGCATTTACAGTAAATAAACAAGGAACACTATCACCGTAATATTATTTACTATTATCGTGATTCTATTAATATAACAATCCCACTTGCTTCGATATTTTTCTGAACAATTAAAACTGTTACACAATTACGCGTTAATGGTAAATTTCGCATGTAAATCGTATGCATATCACGGCGAATACATCGGCGAAAATGCAGGTCGACTTGCATCTTAATTATCGGCCAATTACGATGAAAATGCGTAATTTACACTGCAACGTAAACGATACGATAGTCGACGAACGGCAATGTATTTTACTTCGAACAGCATACACGTCACTCGATAAATCGTTATGCATTGCAAATTTACAATGCTTTGCGCGAACGTGATAAATAATATTGCCCGTAACCAGCGAAGCACCCTGTATTTTCAGCAGTATCGCCGTCCCAGTATATTTGACGGAAAACGTGCCATTTTTGGAACCGAAATTTACCTTTTCCACCATCGTTGCCTCCAAAAGATTTTCTTCTCAGAAATCAATGGATGCAAGCTACTCGTGCAATGCTTTGCACGAACATGGTTTCACTCTTTTTTCTTTCAGTCAACCGCAAGTTATACTTTACGATTTGTTTGTACGAAACAGTCGATAAATTGGCTGAGCGTGTTGGAGATAAAAGCACGTAGGTACTTTCCTAGTGGTCCATACCTTTAATTGAACGGTTTACTAGCAAGCATCTGTTGCTGGCAGACTTTTATTAGTCACTGGCAGTTACACCGTTTGGGTGTAATTTCGATGGAATCTTCATAGGCTGGATGGTCTGTGCAAATTATTTGCTAAATTATTTGCACGAATGTAGTAAATAATATCGCCTGCAACAGTTGCTAGAATTTCCTAGATTTTCCCTAAATTATACTTTGTTAAGAAGCGCTACTTTTTTTTATAAAAATAATAATTAGTTGACAAGGAAGGATTAATTTAGAAAGCAGTGTATTTTATATATATTAGTTCTTTATTTAATAAATAATGTTAATTTGAAGTATCGTAATTGAGTTGGTTGTAACTAAATATTTGCAACCAATTATGGTTGTAAATAAATATTGAAAATTGGCACTGTAACAGCCAAATTGAAGACTTTTACCGGTATCGTGAAAAGAAAAATTCACCTTTTCCACAGCACCTAAGAGATTGTTCTTCGCAGAGTTCGATGGACCGAAGTTATCAAGCAGAAATCGATTAATGCTCATTTAATGGATTAACAGGACGGCTTAGGAGGCAGAGAGCCCCCGAACGTTCGCCGCGTCGACGACGCTGAGTAGAACGGCCGTTATTACTCCACTAGGAGCGACGCATTAATTTGCCGAGCGTCCCTTATCAGTGACGTTTCATTTGTCACCAGGTTGTACCATAAATGTCACCCAGGGCGGCTGCCAGAGGCCTTCCCAGGCACGGCGCAAACTTGCGTCTCTCGCGCAAAACGTTGGCCGGGTAGTGACAGTAAATCTGCGCGTAGGAGAAGTTTACGCGCAAGAAGAGGGAGGAGCACCCTCGTCGTCTTCCTGGCGGACGTCTTAAAGCCGCGCGCGGCGCTTAAATGCATCTCGGGAATCTCTTTTCGCAGCCCCGCTTTATGTATTTTCCACGGGCGGTCCTCTTATCTCGGGAAATTTCAAAACGTTTGGATGCACGGCCGTTAGTTAGAGCAGTAAGCACAATTGGCAGACGGAAGCCTTTGAGATTGACGGAGTCCCGGGGGAAACTGGGTTAAACGCGTTTCCTGTGCCTTGACTTCTGCAGGGGAGAATCATTCTGTCGCGAGAAGGGAGAGGGTTTATGTTAACTGTGCACGAGGATCTTTGCAAATTGATAATCCGGCTGTGAGTTTAGAAACTGGCTAGAGTAGATGTACCAGTAAATGAACACGCACCAGTGAATGGACATTTTATATTGAACTCAGTAAAATAAGTTATTAAAATAAGCAACTAATTAATTACAGACTTCTTTTAGTTTCTTGCTTCATACCCAAACAATTTTTGCAGCACGTGGAATCAATCGCGCTGCAAACATAATTTTATAAAAGTGTTCATTCATTAGCCTTAAGTGTTCATTTATTGGCGCGTTTACCCTACATTCAGAGCACCAACTTTTCCCCTCACGAGATTCCACATTTAATTAAAAATGTAAGTACGCAATACTAAAAACAAACCCCCAATGAAACGTCTAACAATTTCTATCAAACATCGCCCCAACTACCCACTAACAACAACTACCTCCACGCACCGACTCCTTAACAAACCACTTCCAGCGAAAACAACGCCCGCAAAAAATTCCGCGAAACATCCTCCAGACACAAGTTCACACGACATTGCACTCCTACGCTAATTTACCGCCTCGCTCCGCCGTAAGTACCCGAGCAGCCTAAACGCACGCGCGGCTACGCTACCCTCCGCGTCTTTACTTATCCGAGCCGTTGAAACGGTCCGTACTACGTGTTGCACGCTACGCCTCGCTCATTTTTCTTCCCAGGCGAACACCATTAACCGCTACCTCCGCGAGAGGGATCAAGATTTTCTATTTCCGAAACAAAACGCGGCAATAACCCGGCACCGTTACTTCGTGATGCCGCCGGTGGCCGGAGCTCGGCGGGGGCCCCGGCGGCGGAAAAACTGCGAGTAAATGCCGCTTATAGATTTCGCAGTTACGCCGTGGCCGGATAATTAATTGATAGCCCGATTCGCGGAACCGGAGCCTAGACGTCGGACCCCGGAAACCGCGGCCGTTCGTGGCCGGAATCCAAACGCAATTAGTTACACGCGCGGTGGGTTAGGCTGCGAGACCCGAGCTCCTAACACATCCACCGGTTTCGCACACACTAGCGGGGCGATACGTTCGCACGCCGAACGCGGTCCCCTCCGTTCGGCCGAGCTCCCGAAGGATCGGGTCTTTTCCTATTTCCACCTTTACGGTGCCTCGACCTCCCGAGCCACCCTCCGCTCCCCTAATTCCCGGGCCAGGTTAAACAACTAAGCTGTAAACATCGCGTGGAAGACCATGCGCGACCCCTCCTAATGGCGTAACGACGTTCCCCCTTTAATTTGTTCGGCTACCGATCCTTGTACCATTTCGAACGGCCCACGTCGCCGGCCAATAACGTTACGACAGGGGGGGCCGCGTGATTATCATTGACAACGTTCTGACCCGATGTACAATGCGCTATCGATTCCCCACTGTGCACGCCAAATTGATGCAGACCGAGCTGCTTCCAGGGGAGGACGTCGCTATTGCGCATTCAGGTATGGTGATCAAGCTGACACTCGCTTGGATGGTGTGCCGGGGAACGGGGTGGTGTTCATGGGGGTGCAAATCGACAAGTGTGCTCTTGGGTAGGGTAAGGGGCCCGAATTTCGTCCCCCGTTTGTATTTGACCCTGCAGAGGGGGGGTATAAAATGTTAGAATCAGGGCTGTTCGAGTACTCGAAAATTCGAGTAGCGTGAAGTTCGGACCGAGCCGAGACTCGGCTTCCGAGCCGAGTATCCGTGAAAACCGAGTAGCTCGAATTTTTTCGAGCGGCTCAAAAGAACCGAGTGGGCCGAAAGAACCGGGAAGCTCGAATTTTTTCGAGCGGCTCAAAAGAACCGAGTGGGCCGAAAGAACCGGGAAGCTCGAATTTTTTCGTGCGGCTCAAAAGAACCGAGTGGGCCGAAAAAACCGGGAAGCTCGAATTTTTTCGAGCGGCTCGAACATATGTACATGGAGCAGATCGAAATTTTCGAGCATACAGACTGTGCCGAGTAGCTTGAAGCTTGAACGTTTCGGGTTAGAATGAGCTGCCACTTGGCAGGATTTTTCTTTGAACGTTTTTCTATGTATCCACGAATCGCAGAATGTAATTATGGCGTGTTAATACGAGATGATAAATAAAATGTGAAAACGTGCAAAATGTGAGATCTGGAAAAAGTGTTCCTAATTTCGATCCCCAAGAAAATGTTTGTAAAACTGGAAATCAATTGCAAAATTAATTTTTTTATTGATACAGGCGATCTTACTAGTTATGTATGCAAGCAATCACGGCAAATAAACATCAAATAGATTGAATATTGGAATAAGCTTGGAAAATTTTAACGTGAGCTACTTGATTTCAAATTAATAACGCGAAATTCATTATTTGAATTTGAGTAACTTGAATGTAAGCAGGTAGTTAAACGCTGGAGTTGCTCAAATCTACTACGGCATTTGAGTAGATACTTGCCGAATAATTTGGCGAGGAGTAGGTTCGAATGATTTCAGCTGAGTTTAGCTTAGCTTGTATTTTCAAACAACTTGAACAGCTCTAACTTGGACACCACTGTAACACAGAACGCTGTGGTTCCGGTTGTTAATACGACATTTTTATGCAATAAAATACTGGTAGATAGATTAATAGGGGATAGTTAAGTATGTTGATATTGGGACTTGATGATTGCATTGCATTGACTTATTATCTAACGCAGTGCGGCTCTTTGGCCCCTTGAATGCGGCTCTGCCACAAATCAATAAGATCATTATTAAGTATGATATCAAGTTTTATTCAGTGTACCTATAGTTTAATTAAGACTTAAAACTTTAATTAAAGTTTATTAAGTTAATAAACAGCGTACCTACCTATATAGTTTTAGTTTAAGAAATTTGGCTCTCAAAAGAAATCTCAATCGTTGTACTGTTGATATTTGGCTCTGTTGACTAATGAGTTTGCCGGCCACTGGTCTAACGAATTGATCTAAGTGATATCGTAAATTGATACAGCATACAGCCTGCAACTATGGACATCTGAGATTACTTTTCGTTTAAACGTGATACTAGTCGTATTCCACTCGCGTTCGCCGAGTTCTACGTCGTACCTTACCCCGACGCAAGCGACCACCCCAAATGCCCGTGTAAACCCGCAACCCCCGTTAAATGAATGCATAAATTTCTCAGCGTTTCTTTTAGGCGTGTTTCTTTGTACTTTATAGCCCTAACCCCGCGTCTACCACAAATGGGCTAATAAACAGAGGCCAATACCAACCAGAGGTTTCTAATCCTCCTCATTCACTAAATTATTTCTTTGACCTACCCTTTCCTCTTTCGTTTATCAAGGCGATAAGCCTTTAGATACGACACAGAATTAAAGAAATAATTAACTGTAATTACATATAAGAGGAAATGACTTAACCCTCAATGATCTGAACCTGAGTAAATTTAGTTTGAAAATTTTAATTGTTAAGGAAATATAGCTTTATTTCTATTGGGTATATTTTATTTCTCTTTACTGTGTTTCAATGTTTTTTCGTGGTTTATTTAATAGTGAATAATATAATTAATATTATTTTTAATTTCCTGCAGCTTTTGCGTTTTAGGCCCAAAATGGAACTATGGCCTGGTAGCTTTAACAAATAATTGTATAATGTAAGAGATGTTCTTAAACACTAAATAATTCTTAAACACTAAATAATTCAACTATAGCCTAAGTAAAATCTACTGGACATTCAAGATCACAGAGATTATCTTCACCAAGCAGTTTGCTACCTCACCCCTCAACCTCTAACTACTCCGCATAAATTTGCAAACACTTCTTCATTCTCACCTAGAAAAGTAGCTTTGCTATCATATTATATCAGGATAAAACAAATTCCTCTCGCCCTAGTCGCTTTCATCTTATCATCCCACATCCCCAGGATCAAATTCCAGCACATTTTGTACCCTCGCATTTACAATCGATTATGGCATCGCACTTAATGCTCGCGAAGGTGTCGGTAGCCCGCCAGCCAAACCAATACCAGAACCCGTATAATATACGAGCTGAATTAATAACACCCACTCACTGGGAACGTACGCACACAGTCGTATGCACGGCCGATATATATATATATGCACGCGGAGTGTTTGAATTTATGTACGACGTAGGCGCGAATAATATCAAAGTTGGCAGAGATCGAAAAATGGCTCTGTGGAAAGTTGGTTGGCGCGGAAAGCGGCGGTTAACCGACACCCCCGACGTAACCGAAGTTTTCTACTCGACTTCCACCGAAACTTTCGCGCATTATTATTGGGGGAACTGTGAATTTATGTATGTGGGTGTTTAACAAAATATTTTCTGCGCGGACCGTTCCTTGAACTATCGAACGCCACTCGAGAGTTATAGGACACTTTATATCCGAGTTATTCCCTTATCGAAAACCTGCTGGTGTCTATATGGCAGGGAGTTGGAAGAAATGAGTGATAGGTGTTAGGTGAAAAGTAGGTGGATAGATGGTGGATCAGAAGGTGAGGCTGTCTACGCTAAATGATCCTTCGGTTTGTTGGAATTAAAAACGAAGCAGACGTGATTAGGGAAATTGTGAAATATGCGGAATGAAAAGAGGCGATACGTGAAGAAACGCGCCCTGAATAAAAGGATTTTATTCAGGGTCATATTACTTTACAAAGAGGAAATGGCATGAAGTTAACTAATATAGGTTCCCTCTGAACCTTTGAAGCACGCTTCTCTCGTGTATTACTTACAGAAAAGATGAATGGAAAACGTAGTAAAGCTTGGAATTTTACATTTCTTTCGGTACTTTGCATACAAATCAGATTTTAAGAAGAAATACAATTTATGCGGAGAAGTTAACAAAATTGATGTATGTATTTAAAGGTAAATTATACAAATAAGAATACCTAATTCTGTTCTCATTGCATCACATTGATGAAATAAATTATTAAATGGTTAAATATTGTTAAGAATTTGATAAATCAATCACTTCTGGTGTATTAAATACCGATACCAAATATGTAACTCAAAATAAAGCAACACATTCAAAAAATCCGAAACTGATTATGTAGGGGATTTCCTCCTGAATACAACGCAATTTTTGTTTGCTTCCCAAATTCAGTCTAACGGGGTCAAATTAACCCCTCGAAATTCTACAAGAACTTTAAAACATATACTTTCGAATATACAACCGTTTATTTAAAAAAGTCTTCAAATTTAAAAAAAATCTCGAAAATACTTCCGTTCTCAGACCTTGCAGGTAGGCATAACCCCTTAAAAATTCACCCCCACATACACAAAATACCCAACCAAATTTTGGGAATTTCTAACGAACCAAAATATCCTAGAAGACATTTAAATACAACATTAAGCGCCATAAAGATTCATCAGACGTGAGTGAACCCCCAGTGTTCCAGGGGTGGAACGTTTCTAGGGCCCCAGCATCGCGTCATCCCCCTACCCTCGCCGGTGTATTTACGACGAGGAGGGTGAAACCGTGCAGAAGTATTTCTATTCGTTACGCCGTGCCACATTCTATTAACCCAATAGACCCGGCCGCGAACGAGGGCGGCATTTAAAAAGCGGCCGGGTCGATCGCCGATAGGGAAAAAAGTATCCGGACGAGGACGTGACTTAGCACGTGCCCACTTTCTCCCGTATGCGCCCCGGCAGTGCCGGGAATTCATTTACCCAGCGACTCCTAAGTGTTACGATGAAGATTAAGGGTGTCTGGCGGGGAACCGCCCGCGGTCGGTCAGGTATATTCGTCGCGAGACGAGCCGTGCCCAGGCAGATCTCCGGAGGATTCAGCGATTCCGTCGCCGGGAGACGATTTGCATTTTCCCGCCCGATGATGGGATACCCGACGATCCCCAGACGATCGCTAAATTACTTACTGCTCCACGTTCTTCGCGATCACCGGTCTTATCCGACGCGAAACAAGCGGCCCATCGGATTAAGATTAAGTGAGAATATCTGATACGATGAGTGCCTTCGAATTCCGAATAAATGGGATTACGCCGCGGGAACGGGACCTCGTTCCGAAGCGACACGACTTGAGAGGGGCGGGTAATTCGCCTCGGTATGTGGATGCACGATTTCGATTCGCGGGATGTTTTAAGGGATACAGGGTGATTCAGGGGTGGGGCGGAAGAGTTTGATAGATTGCTTGGAAAGTGGTTTTCTGACCAGGGGACACTGCGAACCCGGACTCAAAGAATTGGAACGCAAGTTTGTGGGTTTTTAGAGTGACTCAAAACAAGAAGAACGGTGTGTTTCGTTTGGGCCTTACCGCCCTTTAAGGGGGTGGATAGAAACCTCAAAGTCAAATCGGCATTTCCACTTTTTCGCGCCTAACTCCCAAAGAGCAGGAGACAGAAAAAATGTTTCAAACAAAAGTTTAATGGTGCTACAAACTTTCGTTAATAAAATTTTGAAAAGAGTTGAAAAAAAATATATAACTGACGAGAAAAAGGATTTTGTAATTGATTACACAATTATATTTTAATCGTAATTTGTAATTTGTAATTAGATTACATTTTACCCAACTCTGTATGTTTAGGTACCTTCATCCTATTTTCAATACATACTTACGTGGTTTTACAATTTTATTACTGTTATAATAAGCCGACACATTTAATGAAAAGTAACTTCTAAGGAATAAAACTAATAGAATATTAGATATCAGTTGTTTGCAGTTGGAAGTAAAAGGTAATTCAAAATTAAGTAACTTGGTATGAATAATATATTGTATCATAGCTTGTAATTTTGCTGCGGCTTACAACGCATTAATACTTATTACTCAGAATAACTCCCAAAATAAATTATCAAAGGTTTTTACACGCGCTTTAAATCAGCCTGTATAATATTAATAATAATAACACACGTTTATTGTACTTAAGAATTATAATAACAGAAATATGCCATTCCTTTATTATGCAATCTGTGTGGTTTAAAGATAACCAAATATAAAAGCCAAGTAAAAGCAAATATGTGGGTACAACGAATTGTTGCACTGAACTATGTATTTTGTAGAAGGTTGATCGTAGTAATCCTTGAATTTCATAGAGCACCACGTAATTGGGCACATGCAGGAGTCTGAAGCAAACTCCAGGAGTTTAACTTTCAGATTAATAGTTCCAGAGACCTATACTTGCCTCAGCTACGAGATGACTCGTTCAGGCTAGTTATGTTAGAAAATTTATTTGAAATACAAATTAAAGTTCTTTAGAGTAACAAGTGGACGGTGTCTTGATGTTAGAAGTAGCTAACATGCAAATATGAGGAAATCAGACACGAAACACTTTTCCTGCAAATATAATAAATAAAGCCTACTGTTAAAGTTATTTAGATTATTAATATATTTAAATATTCTTTAGTCCATCGTTGCATATCGCGAATATAACGTCTTAGATTTCTATGTGATATTCGTCTAAATTGCGGAATTCGTGCGGGGAACGCTTCAACTAATTCCCCTGCCAAGGAAACCAACTTTTCCCTCGAAAATGTTACATTCGAAGCTGCGTCATAAATCACCTATTGAGCTGGCACACCTGTGACGCGTATGGATCGATAGAAATTTGGCCGTGCTCGATAGGTTCCAGCGATTCTCTCGCGGTCTCGCGCATTAAATTTGTGCCATTCCAGTAATCCCAGTGATTCGCGCAATTCGAGCTCGCGAGATGCAAGCACGTTATGCAGTTTCCATGACGCCAAATGATCGAGCGTTGCAAGCCTGTCTTCTTGGAACAATGCACACGGAATATAAAATTCAAATGGAAGGTGAATCGCATTACTGTCGATGCGAAAAGAAGCGGCTAACATCTATCATCTCGATTCGAGCTTCGATTCTTTCACTAACATTCTTCTGCTTCACTGCATAGAAACTCGTAATTGCATGCCAGTACTTCGTACATTATCAGAATCAAAATGGGAAAAATATATTAAAATTGTCTAAATGACGGTTGCAGCTTCATTAACGACAAATATGCTTTTGGTTTTCTTTTTCGTTAAAAGAGTCGAGAAAAATGGTTAAAAATTAACAATGCAAATATTTGTATATTAATTTATTTATGATTTGATGTACTGAACGTAGTAAATATCGACGGAATTATGCGCTACATTGCTATACGTACAATTTTTACTAGTAATTGGATAAATTATGTATTTCTCGACATTTACCGGTAAATCCCAAATTTGTACCGGTAATTCGCCAAATTTTTACTGGTAATTCGATAAATTATTTCTCGATATTTTGTAAATCCCAAATTTTTACCGGTAATTCGCCAAATTTTCACTGGTAATTCGATCAATTACGTATTTCTCGATTTTTACCGGTAATTCGCCAAATTTTTACTGGTAATTAGGGGTAGAATGACTAGTTCTACGTACTGCTCTCGCGAGCCCCAAGCACCGTCCGTGCATGGGGTGGCGGGCGGCGCCCCGCGCAACTGGCGCGCCGCTGCTCACCACAGTTCACCGGTTTCCAGGGGAGGCATACTACCACGCCCCGGATCAGAGATGGTTCGGAGTAAAAGGTTTTATGTCCCAGATTTGGACTCCGCGGGACACCCATCTCGTCCGGGCCGGGGGATCTGCGCTTGCAGATCGTTACCTCACGGAGCTTGGCGCACGAACGTCGGCAATGTCCGGCGGTCTGTTCGCGGGACCGTACAGAGGCGGTCGACGGGGCCCTTAGGCTCGGTCGACTCGATGACCTCCGACGGTCATCCTACCCCAAACCCACCGTCCATCGGCATTAGCCGTAAAGCCAGACGCGTCGTGGTGCTCCATGACCCCTTTTTCATGATCGTCGTTAGAACGGCACGAGGACGTACAGGTGTGAGCGATGCTCTGTGTTTACCAGTGTTATTAGAAGTGAAACCGAAACAATTATAGTAAAAGAGTTGTGTCTAGTGGTGCGCGGGGTCCATACTATGCATTAGCCGCGAGGTTGAATCCATACATAAAAGATTTGGAGAGTAGTGCCCGAATATAACAGTTTAACAGTTACTGGAAGGTGGCAAGTTTCCGAGCTGCAAACAGCTCCTGTATCTTAGCACCATTTGAGCGTACCGATGTGACATAGTCGGCGTAGGTGAATCGGTTAGGCGGCTGGCCAGCACGCGGACGGCCCGGGTTCGAATCCCGGCACCCCGCGGCTTTCCCTTTTTTCCGGCTCCTACATATTTCTCGATATTTACCGGTAAATATCGAGAAATACATAATTTATCCCAAATTTTTACTGGTAATTCGATAAATTATGTACTGGTAAATATCGAGAAATACATAATTTATCGAATTACCAGTAAAAATTTAGCGCATTACCGGTAAATTCCGAGAAATAAAGACGTTTAATAATAATAATAATAGTAATAATAATATGTACCGCATAATTCCGTCGATATCTACTACGTTATCAGTGGAAAAAAAACTTCAAACCGATTTACCGATTTGCAATCCCTAATCATGATACATCGAATCGAAAGTCACCATCCGTCTTACGCCGGTAAAAATCATCCGGTCGCAGAAAGACGCCGAAAGAGTTTCACCCGATTGCTGCCCGAAATTCTAGCCAGGATATCGACATTCGAATCAGAATGATTCGGACAAATCGTACAGTCTGAACGCGTTGTCGACGCCTCGAGCAGTCAAGAAACTTCGATCATGTTGCACCTGTCGACGTTCCCCGAGTCAGAAGTTTTCAACTCACCGCCAAGATGGGGGAAAACGTAGAGAAAAGGGAACCGCAACAGAACGTCGGAGAAAATTCTACGGGGGGGAAAGAGGCGGGGCGAAGCGAAGTTCATAGGAGGAAGCTGATTGCAGCGCGGGCCGTGTCACGTGAAAAAGGAAAGTAACTCTGCTTCCTGAGGATGATAAGGGGAAGCACGATGCATCGACTGGCAGCTCAATTTACCTCTTGTTTTACGGTTTGATCGTTCGATAGCATCGGCAGGCATGTACTCGTTATCGATCGTCCTGATCAATGAACTTTCGTTTTCGTTCGGTTGGTCATCACTCATAAGTGGCTCGCCCCGAGTGACTTTGGGTTAAGGCCTGCGCATACCTCTTGGCGGAATGATCTCATCCCCCATCCCTGCTGCCAATTCAGGACGACGCCAAACAATTCCTACGTCACTGCTGGGTAAAATGGATATGAAGTATTTTAGGAAAAAAAAGATTTGCAGTTCGGTAACCGAAGGAAGTGTTGGAAATTACAAAAACGATTCTCAAAGTCTAATCTAAATATTGCGGACTCGGCTGCGGTTGTCTCTAGACTGCCTTCCTGAGCCATCCAGGGTATCCTCCTCACCCCGGACCCAGTGTCTTCGATGATCTATCAAAAGTCCTCATGCAAGCCGCCGTACCGCGACAAACACAAGCCGCGACCCGCCAATATCCTACAGAAGAATATATGATACCTGCAAACTTTCTAAATTATCTATTATATTACTATTATGAAGTAAGCAAGTCTTAAAAACAAATGATTAATGCCAATAAGCCATCAGCGATCCCCGAAATCGCGTATTTATTTAACAGAATAATCCATTCGGTAGTCGTCCGCGAAACTCTGCGTGACGTTGAATAACACAGACTTCATTCAGATTCAATTTTAGCGAGCTATCCATCCAAGGCAGTAGAGTAATTACCCCGGCCGATATACACAAATAGATGATGCTTCCAAAGTGCGCCGACCGCATTCGTCGAAACGCAGCCGCAACACGTAATACAATAATAAGCAATTCTCGTGCAGCCGCACTTTGTATTCCTTCAAAGGGTATTAGTCAGCCGTTCGCAAGAATCAGAAGCGTCCCTCATTACGCACAGCCGCGAACAGACGCGATGAAGTTTCGAACAGGTAAGACACACCGAACGGCGCATAAATAAACGCCAAGGGCGAGGGAAATTAATGAGCATTAAATTACGAAGCGTTGCGCGAGCATTATTTATGGACGCCGGGGCGGGGAAGTTTCGATGGTGAATTAATGTCATTAAACCCTCGCGGCGGGCACTCGTCCCTTTTTTTCTTTCTCTCCCCCGGTTTCTACGATTACTCACGCCGAGCATTATATTAATGACATTCTGGAACAGCACAAAACAGACACGGCGCGCGCGATGATGAACGCGCGCGCCATGCCGGGCACGACTGCCGGCGCATTCCGCACGGTCGCATTGTGCGAAACGAAAATTGATCTCGCCACGAGAATTAAAGATCGCCCCGTTCGATGGTTATCTATGAATCTGCGGCTCCGTCTCTATCCGCCCGAACAGGCACGGCCTCTAACGAAGAATACTTTTTTTCCGCTGTCCCTCGCAGACAGGAGTTAATAAACACGGTACCGGCGCAACGAAGGCTCGCCGGCTCGGCTTGCTCCTTTTTCCCTCAACCGAGACCTTTCATCCCCGCGGCTGAGGTATACGCTGTCTAGATAGAAAATCTCAGACCCCGCGAGCAGCCGCGAATCAATCTTCGTCCTTGCCTCTGATAGAGGTAAACCCACCGTTTCCTTTTCCGCTATAACTTCCACGGCGAAATCCACGATTTTATATCGCACAAACGATATGCACGGGTGTTTACGGGGCTGTGGATCCCTACTGCCGCAGAGGAGCTTGCCGAGATGCGCGCACCGACGTCAAAGGGGCACACGTCTATTTGAAAATCTGACGCTTTGGCCGTGACGCAGGCACGCGTGCACGCCCTGTCGGCGCTGGATACACCGACGCATGCATAATTGATGTGCCCTGCGCGCGCGCGCGCGTAAATGCGCACGGGCATATACACATAGTGTGTTTGGTTATTGGGTTTCGAGACATGATGCTGGACTCGTTCGAGCTTTCATCGATGATTCACGTTAATAGGCTTGCTCGCATATAAATCCACTAATTTATGGGGAACTCCAAGACGTACGTGCTTCGTTGTGGAGATGTGGGATCGTGTGGTACATAGTTGTTGATGAACTGATTAGTCAGTCTTTATTGCTGAACACGTTTACAGTACTTGATTCTTTTTGGATGTCTATTGGGAAATACTGTGAGAGCGCCATCTACTAAAGTAAGCTCTGTGATCGGGTGAATCGCGTTACAGGACTGGTGTCACACAAGTATTGAAATAGTGCAATAATGTTTTTGTCATTAAATAGTCTGTTAAGTTTTACAAAATCGATCAGCAAACAGTCGAAATTCCCAACACTGCCAATTACATGTAACAACTGACCCGGTTAGACTGCTTTAAGTTTCGCCACCAGATGGCGTAGCGGAAATAAGAAAATGCCTGTACGTTAATGGGGGGTTTTGAGCTGTGACTCAAGCGCTAGTACCTGATTATACATGGGCGATTGGTGGTAGTTGAGTATTAACTTGAACTGGAGGAACTGAACTCAACGATTAATGCAAATGTGTATTAAAGTGCAAGATCCAATTTTGCAAAAAAATTCCCAATGATGCTTCGTTACATTTAATTGTATTCAATTATTTATCGCAGCAAGGTATACAGAAGACAGTTGCAATTAAAAATGAAATTAATCTCGATTCCCTGGCATTTCTCTGAAAAGCGTTCTTGTGAATCGTGGAGTAAGGGTAACAAGACTTTTCTCGGACTTTATTAAACCGTTCTGTAATGCTTCTCCAAGAAGTGACCAACGTGGATGTACGTCATACAGGGTTCTAAGGTCCAAAGAAGACCAGGAGAAATTCGTAAGGCAATGTGGCCCCGTGTACAGCTAAAGCTTGCGAATCACGTGCAGTAAAACTGATACGGAGACCACTTCATTGCACCTTAGGGCGGATCCCCTTAAGAACGCTTATAACAAACTGCAGCGTTTCTCTCCTCGAAACGGATACTAACGCACATTTACACACAGGTGATAACTACAGGCGGCACAAAATCAACTGGTCACTTTTGAGCCACTCAGAAATTATCCATACCGAGTCTTTCACTCGCCACTGTTTCTCGTTTTCTCCTGCGAGTTTATAGGCAAACTTCCACTGTCGCTTAAGGGGGTACAGGAATGTTGAAATCTAGAGAAATCGATTTTTTTATTATTATTAATTCTGGGAGTGTCATCCTTTGTTAACATTTATTACAATGCTTCATGAGGAAATTCGATTAGTTACAGAAATTATAGCGCTGAACGTAACTGAGTGCACCGCTGAGTAACGGCGTCGCAGAGCGGTATTGGCGTAGGGGACTTAGCTTTGAAGCCGCTTATCTCGAAACTACATTTTTAAACATCATAAAACACCGCGTACATCGTAACGTTTGAACGAATGAATATTTTCACTTGAAATTTTAACTGGGGGTGTAGAATTCCTTTCTCTATAGCATGGAATTTCTGCATCAACATTGGATGTTTGTAAAAAATTTTATAAACGATTAACCACGATTTTCTTCCGTAAAAATGGAACAAATAGATACAAGCGGTAAATGTTGCCTACATTCACTTCAAAACCGTTGCCACGAAATACTATAGTTTAATTATTCGTTATTTTAAGTAAAATAGCTTAAGGTGACAGTAATTTGTTAAGTGTCAGTAATTGGGTCCTTAACCCTAAATCGCACGTAAAATAGAACGGAGAAGAAACGACCAGAAAATTTATTTAATTCCAAAGTCAGGTTCCGTTTTCATTTTCACGACTTAAAAATTGCCGTTCTGACAAATGGCCGAGTTAAGGCGGCCTTGTTCGTTTACAAACTGCCACGCTGATTGCTCCTCGTCTGGAAAAATAATCTGCTCCGCGGTGGATCTTGCCCCAAACGTGCCATTTCCCAAGTAATAGCAGCGCATTTTCTGCAAATAAAGAAACAACGATCCACCGGCCTCGTGGTTTTATAATCAACGTATCGACGAGAAGAAGCCCGACCATTTCGATATTCACACGCCCCTGAATTTCGAGTGAAGAAATTGGTAACCGACGACAGCCGTCGAAAACTAATTTGAATCCCAATAGAGCGTGTCTCAGTCGAGCCAAAGAACGTGACAGGTGCAAGGAACAAAGGCGCGGACGCTTTGGAAGGCCGACGCGGAGTCTTCGCTTACTTATACTTTGAAGAATTAACTAATTATCTTTTTGCAGCCCGTGTCGCGGCGTCAACGCCCCCGTCTAACGTTCGCTCCCTCCTTTTCTTTATTCTCCTCGCTCCAACTTAACCGAGCGAGTTGAGTACGTCCGCCTAGTGCAGTACCTGGGTCGATATTCTTGTCCGCTTTCATCGTAACTATAGCAACGGCGGATCACGAAAAGACCTTCCGAACTCGTCTCTGCCGAATAAAGATTCGTCTTTAATTATAATCTTTGACCTAGCAAGATCCCCCGCCTTTCGGTTACCGCTCCACAGTCCCGTCTACTTTCAACGAGACGTAATGATTCCTTTGTGCCCTGTAATCAAACATCCTCCTCTGCCGAGCATGTTCGCTCTCTCGTAAGGAGGAATCCTAATTTCGAGCGTCAAATTTTAACGACTCGTTAGTCTTTTATCGTCTGGCCCGTTGCTACGTATAATGGGTCGAGGACCGGGGAGCCTGCACGTCGAAATTCGAGGATTTACACATGAGACGAACCGCCTAGTAGTGGAGGCTGAAATATCTTCTGATGGTACGAGAGAATGCTCGAGGAATCCAGTGTTCTTTAGCACAAATTCCTGAAAGTCGTGATTATTAGCGTTTGAAGTTATTAAGCAGTTTATTAGTAGACAAGTAGTGACAAGTGGTGAAATAATTTGAGTCACAATGTTAGGTGATTAAGAACTAAGGTGTGTTTGAGGAAAGAGGTATAACAATTATGTTTCTTAGTGTTTCAAGGAACACATATCACTAACGAATAGGAATGATAAGTCATGTACTAAATGTTGAAACTTATATTTAGACTGGAACAGTGGAATGTTGGACAGATTTAGCGGAGCATTTATCCACTTGAATCTAACGAAGGGTGACCAAGGGCCTACAATACTACGAACTTTAGCTGAAAGCACAGAAAAATAGAGTCCCCTTAACCCAGTTTCGCATTTTCTGCCTCGTTCGCGCACGTAGCCCATCGTACAAAATCCTCAAACACACCAAATTTTAACAAGATCAATGACTCAAGCCTAGCTCATAGACCGCAGGTCTAGCACGTGAAGCAGACACTCCAACGAATGTTGCCTGTTTACACAGCGCGCGGCACAATTGCTCCCATTTGTCGCTCATTTGATGCCCCGCGGAACGTTCAAGCGGAGCGCGTCTGATTCTAATATATCAGCATTTGTTTATTCCGCCAGGGGCCAGGATGATTAAGGTCTTCCGCGTAGCCTCGTCTAATTGAACCGTCACTGGTTCGCAGATAAGGTCTGCACAGGCTCTATTTGGGGATACAATGGCGGCTGAGCGCTGCGTGCGAAATAATCTGACACTGTGCTATTATAGTCTGCAGCCGTTCCTCGATCTCGCGGCTCAACAACGAGAATCTCGAGTGCGGAATAAGAGGGAGACAAGGGGACAATCAGTAGAATGGGGGCCGGGCGCGAGCGAGACGCGCGAGCTGAGAGGGCGGCAGTAGTATCTATGTAAACGGGGGCGGGGGTGGCGCGGCGGGGGTGGCGGGAGAGCGGCGCGGAGGGAAGGAAAACGGAGGGTTTACGTTTATCTGCGGCAGAGATCCATAAACTAATTCCATTAAGTTAAGACTTCGGATTAACGAATGACGTGCAGCCTCGTGCACTGCTGCCTGGTAAGAACAGTAATCAGATATCCTCCCCTTCCGCCAGCCTTGACAGAGTGATTTCGTCGGGTGAATAGATTCAGCGGAGTTTTGAGAAGTTCGCGTCCCATTCTTGCCAGGGAACGATTAATTTTTGCGGCTACGTCGGAAGCTTCTACTTGGAAGATGGCTTGAGCCAGTGTAACAAGCAAACAAGCCTCGAGGAACTTCATTCCCCATTTTTACGAATGATGAGTTTCTGATAATTATTCTGTACAGTTTCGCGTGCAGGATGATTTATTGGGAGGATATATCAGTGCGTTTATGGCGCGGACGAGGGTTTCGTTCGGGGGCCATTTGTCTCGGAATTAATACGGTTATCAGAAGTTTTCTATAAGGGAACCGTATTTCTGACACTGCAATAGAAACTCTTCGCGAAAGGAATACACAAGAGAAATTATTGGTTAATGTTTCAGAGAAGACTAGTGGAGGTCACAGAACTTGGATGTTGTGGGTTAACAGGAGCTGAGGAGGCCTAACTGTATTTTCTTTAAGTCTCCTTACAGGAGAGGTTTCCAGGTGTCCGCCTCCGATTGCTTTGAATTTTGGATATGTTTTAGAGGATGGAAAGATAAGATATACGTGTTTTTTTAAAGCGGCCCGTTTTCATATTTAGGGGTGAAGCCGTCCCTCAAAGTTATAAGATTTTCAGGTGTTCATCTCCGATTGCTTCGGTTTTCGGCACCCCTCTTGCTGCAAGGTCCTCAATTTCAACGTTAATTATACCTCCCTGATTTAAAAAAAAATAAATAAACGCAACAACTTAAATCGCAGCTCTTAAAACGTCTCAAGAAATTAAAATTACACGCCTGCTTGCAGCATCGCATATAGGTATTTAAAACTCCCGTTTCTTTCCTTATATACGCATTACTGAATTATTAAATTGCATCGTGGATTCGCGAGAAGTCCTAATGCCATCAATAATTGTGCAGCATTGAAGCTGGCGCAATTACGTTCTATTGTGCGCGCCATAGTTGTATATCCCGCAATAGGCCGATCTCCTGATTTAATTAGCTCAGAATTCAGCAGGTTGGTCGAGTTGGAATCCTCGCCCAGCCCCTCCGGCGGCGTTCCCCGTCGTTAAAGTTCTTAACACTTTTCATTTAAATCCGGTTCATATCTGGAGTAGAGAGGAAAATAGCGCCGGATGGCACCGTGAATAACATCATACAAACCGTGTCCCATTAATTAAATTCCTTCCAAGGAGTTTTGTAACCCTGTCAGGACGGGGATACCGCCAACGAGCGCGGTCGGTTCATTAGATTCGAATGGAGGCGATATCGAAAATAGTTTCATGCTCAATTTGCGTTTAAAGCGCCCCACGGAATGTCGCTTTCGTGTCAATTGCGGGACACCGTCCAGAGGAATGAGGCAGAGCATAAAGTGGAAGAGCGGAGAGCACGAAAAGAAGCGAATGGGGACGAATTGACGCATGCACTGCGCACGCGATTCCTTTTAAAAACATCAAATAAGCCACGCCGGCTCTCCATATTCCCATAAAGTGTATTAAAACCGTTAACGTAATGTTTTGCCAAAGGGAAACCTTTCAACAAGAATCTCGTTATCGCGGATAAATTTCATAAGAAATTTCCCTGTAAAGGAATCCAGAAGGCCATTATCTTTTATGAGGGAAAAGCGTGTACAGGTCGTTCCACGGCAAATGGCGCAACTTGGAAATAGAGTATTCTTTGCGAGCTTAAAAATAATAATATCGAACGTGGAGATGGAACTTTATCGACCGATGCCCCATTCACGATGGCGTTCATTTTAGAATGGCCCCACTGTAGAGCGTGGCAGCGGTGACGGATTTGTTCAATCGAGCTGATTTGTTCGAAGTTTGGTGGAAAAATATAGATGAACGGTTTTCATTATTTTGATTTTCATAGAATCGCGGGGAAGCACTTTTTGAACGTGCAATTGCATTCGCATATGGATATAAACAAAGTATTAGTTGCTTTTTAAATTAAAGCAATTAAATTTAAATTAAAAAGCATTAATTTTTTTAGGGGGGGCCTAAGAGATATTAAGGAATCCGAGAAAATACACTTTATTCCCGTTTTCACCCCCTTGGGGATAGAATTTCCAAAAAAACCTTCCTTAGTAGGCGCCTACGTCGTGAAAACAATGTACCTTCCAAATCTCACGTTCTTAGGTTAAACGGTTTGAGCTGGGCGTTGATGAGTCAACTCAGTGACTCAGGACTTCATCATTTACGTATACGAATGTAAAAATTCAAAAATAACCGTGATAACCGATTGATGCTATGAAAGCTCTCGATTCCGTTCGCAGCGGCCTTAATACCTTGGTCCCGTCGAATTTTCGCTCGCGAGTACGCTCGCGACGCTTGTAGCCGCCCCGCGGTCGAAGCGTGAACCTCGCTCCGGTTTGACGCAATAGGTACATTATATTATATATGGTTTTTCGGTGAAGGAGAAGGAGCTTTTTAAAAAGATTTCTTAGCGAGCACCTAGAGGCCAAGAGGAAGCTACCTACCAATTTTCATGGTAATTGGATCAGTGTTTCCAGAGAAATCGTGATTATCAGTGGTATTTGATTTAAATTTTATATATAGAGATTTTACGATCAATGGTTCTGTTATAATCTTTATTCTGCCGCGCTACAAACCATATCCTTATCCTCGCACAGTGCCTCCATAAAACGGCAGGCTGCACAGGAAAATGTGTGACTGTTTTATTACAATTCGAATGCTTTCGAGAGCACAACATCATAAGTTATGGAACATCCTGTACCGCTGCGAATAAAATTTCGCACAGTATATTACTTAGCAATTAATCCGATGCCAATCTGCGCGTCCTCCTAAGGAGACGTTGATAATTACGAGTGGCGCACAAAGGAGCCGTGGAACACTACACTTCCAGCGAAGAATATCAAAGAGCGTTCACCTCTCGTTCCTTTCTATGCCGTGGCTTCGCAGAAAAGCGTTTTCCACATTGTCATGCGATGCGTAGCGGGGCGCACAGTCGCCGAGCCGGTTCGAGAATAATGGATACAATAAATGCACAGTGCCTGGCACGAAAGAGATGAGGCCGTGGTTAAAGTCAAAAGTGTAAAAGCTCGCTCTTTCCAGCCGATTTCACCCTTTCGCTTTTAACTCCAACGGAGGCCTACATACACGGTTCGAGGGGGTTGGCGGGGAGGGTGGGGGCGTTTTAACTTACAGCCCTGGTTATGGCGTACGTGGTCAGAGCACACGAGTAGCAAGCATCCGAAGAATGGAGACTTGAATTGAAGGTAAATCCGATTTAGATCAGAGGTAGTCATTGTGCCAGATCTATAATCTCTTCGAAAGCTCTCAACATCGTAATTGGAGCGTGTCTTTTCTTCCATTTTACCTTTACCCCTCCGCTCCGGCTGGCTTTCTTCCCTTCCTTTTTCTGTATGCTTACGCTCCGACGGCGATGAACGAGATTAAACGGTAAAAAGATCTCGGACTGTTGGTACGTTCGCGAATGATCGTTTAACAAAGTACGAGACAATAATGAGATAACGCTTAAAAGATTTCGATGAAACGGGGGAGGGGCATGATTTTCATCCGTCCGTTTCAATGGACCGGGTATATTTGCCCGTCCCGATCCGTAATTAACGTTGACTGTTGCCGAGGAACGGGGAATCGAAGGTGACCGATACTCTTTATTAATTCTTCCTGTGAGATCTCGTCAAACACTGGCCTGATTATATAATTACCACTTGTCGCACGACTATTTAAATATTCAGCATACACTTTTCAGTTAATTTAACGCATCAGAATCTAATTATTAAAATCGAGATAGTAATAATAATTTTTAAATTGTTATTAAAAATACCTATTTTTAATGTTTTCTTTACCTTATCAAATTTACCTTATCTTACATGGGAGAGGGGCAGGTTATTTGATCATCATAAATACAATTCAAACATTACGAAAGACTTCATTTTATCAAAATTTAACTACAGTATTCCAACTCTTCCAATCAACGCGCCTTTATTTCCGATACCACAACAAAGAACAAATGTAGCATACCATCACAACAGATAGGTACTTCGCGACACCTGTAAAAACGCATCACAAGAACCTTACCAACAATACCAACCATCGATCAAGAAGATGAAGCATAACCATTCAGAATCCATCATTAAAATGTTGTTCAATGGCGCGCCCGTATCGCGAGATTAATCTCTAATTAACAAACTAACACAGGGCGAGGCCACCTCTGCATACGGGACACACAGCACCGACGCGACATCGGTTTTCCTTGTGTGCGACGCACTGCATCATCCTCTTGCCTTTACGAATACACGCCCACGTTATTTGGGCGCACGCTTTTATGAATCCTCCGGCAAAGTTCATGGCTCCCTGCATTACGCCGCGTTAAAACGTACTTCTGCGCGACGAAAGAAAGGAAGACACCGGCGTCGCTTTTGAAAGTGGCGTAAATACTAATTACCTTCGTAGCCGTGGTTATGCAACTGGGGTCGAGCGTTTTCGCGCCGAGGACATAAAGAAGAAACAAGGGGAAAAAACGAGAACGAGACGTGAAAAGAGCTGGCTTCCGTCTTTGCGCGCGAGATATATGTACAGGGCGATTCGGGTAACTGGGACGGCTCGTGGCACGTTATTAAAAACAAGCGAATGAACAATGTCAGCGGAGGGAAATGTTGGTTCAAATCAGATGTATCCACTCTTGGAAATATGGTAAAATTGGTGACGTTTCTTCAGTCATGTTGTATAATTTGTTTTGCATGAAAACTTTTTGTACCGTTTAGAAAAAGGTTTAGGATCCAACTCCTGCAAGAGCTTTTTACAAGTTGCAATTTTACTTTCTTTCAAACTATCGTACTTTAATTAGGGTAAGGTAGATCTCATTTTACATTTCGTTTAAGGAATTTCCTTAATTGATCATATTTGGACATTTTTTACTGGAGAGAAGTGAAATAAATTTATAATCTTACTAGCTTTACTACTCGGCTTCGCCGGAAATTTACATTCTGATTTTATAAAAAAAAAATTTGTTCAGTTTTTTGTGAGAATGGTCACATTCCTCTGGATTAGTCAGGCATAATAAGCTGAGGCATATTTCGGGATCCCAGAGTTTATCGTTCGAAAGTTTTTAGGCGACAAACAAACACACAAACATATAGAAGCTTTCTGTTTTATGTATTAAGATAAGAAAATTATGCCACTATGAAAAAAGTGGATTTTTTTAAACTTGAGAACGTATGTAAGCCCTCGACTAATTTTTCGTTGCTTCGTTTAAAATGTTTTACAATGCAATTTTTTGAGTTTCTTGGGATAAGTGAGGTTGATGGAGAACAAGCTTAACAATTTGATACTACGCTACCACTTTGTGCTCTCGAAACATTAATCAGTCTACGATCTATGGAATCCTCATCCTAAAAGATTGAATATCACTAAAGGAATTGATTCACAAACCAACGCTGATTAGAACGGCTTTGCTTCTTTGACCAAGTTCTACTAACCAGTTAAGTTTGTATTTATAGTTCTGCAACACACTGTTCGCTTTTCCGGATGAAAAAGTGAACTATTAAAACCGCGTGTGTCCTCGCCACTTGTTTCCCCAAGATTCTCCTAGAAACTTAACACCGTCCCGTAAATCCAAGCGTGACCCTCTGCCCCCATCCAAGATGTAGTTAGCTGGCCAAATATCTACAGGTTGTTCATTGTCCCGCGTGCGTTGTCCAATACAAACGTGCTGATTTCGTTAGGCGTGTCTCTGGCCACCAGCCAGGACATTTACACCACTCGAGAACACAGAAACTGCAAAAGTTTTCGACTGTCTCGTTCCGAGTGTCTCCCCCAAAACATAAACAGTTCTTGAGCACAGTTCCCAAATACGTGTAAAGGGGATGCTAATTTATACAGCGGCCCTTAACAGGTTATACCAGAGGGGACGCAGTGATCCACGGAAACGATTTTCCCGAAAATCAAGCTCCATAAATTCAATTCTATTCTATGCCTCAGTATGCATCTCGTTTGAATCGTGGTTTGACGAAAGCTGTGCGATATATATTTACCTATTTGGTATAAGCTCAGTTGTGCTAATTGAATTACACTGTAATTTAATTACATAATTCAAACTTTTCAATTAATTAAATTGTGTAATTGAATTACAATGTAATTGAAATACAATGTAATTAAATTACAGCTCAGGACTCTGAAGAACTGAGATAAATGATTATATTTATCTCTCATGTCTATACGACGCCCAATTAGTGATTAGTGGTGAACTAAAAATGTTATTTATACCAGTATTTTCCTATTAGGTGATGTATTTCACTGTATTTCTGTATTAATTTTTTTACATGAGACGCATTAGGTGATTGCCGTTACTTTTCCCTTTAATAT
Source organism: Andrena haemorrhoa (assembly GCA_910592295.1). NCBI lineage: Eukaryota > Metazoa > Arthropoda > Insecta > Hymenoptera > Andrenidae > Andrena > Andrena haemorrhoa. The sequence continues at coordinate 3,486,674 of OU342946.1, forward strand.
ATGTTGTAAGTTAGGTAGAGCAGGTACATGTTTCTTTTTTCACATTTATGTTTGAATGTGAAAAAAATGTAACAAAGAAGTTTATTTCTCTTTATATATTATAAATTTATGAATAATACCATATTCAACACTCATAATAATTTTTTTCTGTTCGAAACCTTTACCTACATATTTCTTTCCCACCTCTTATTACCTCTCAATTTGGTTACCTCTTAATTCGTAATTACATTGTACTTTGCAATTATACTTCAATTGCAATTACAAATTGCGATGTAATTTAATTGAAAGAGAGAACTGAATTCATGGAGTAATTCAATTGTAATTCTACACAAACTCTGGATATAAGAGCCAGTATGAATGAAGGCTATTGTTCCATTGATGACTCTAGGTCCAATATTTTTTTACGAATAGTATTCGTATACTGATGTATTCGCCAAATAATTGATCAACTGAAGTATTCGAATATTCATCGAATACGCATTCAAAAAGAAAGCAGTTCAACAAGAACGTATTCCGAAGAGAAGAATAACTGTTGCAACAGTAAAACTTGATTATCATCAGAAAAATCCTCTAGTATCTAGAAATACTTTTAGAAAAGCGCAGTCTTTGAACATATTTAATTCAGATCTCAAGCTTCGTGCCGTGCAAATGAAACACGTTGACAACCTCTGGAAAGAAATGAAAGCAGAAAGAAGCTAGCACGTGGAACGAAAAAGATACGGAAATGTGTAAGAACGCTAATTCTCCCTTCATCCACTTGACACGATACATATGAAGTACATGGCGTATAATATATGGCGAAGTGGTTTACACGCCCTCTAATGGGGCTGGGAATGGGGGAGTCGGCCTTTCACGAGTCTTAATGAATATCGATGAATAATCAACGCGCCAGTCTCGAGTACGATGATACAACTCGTCCCCTAATAAACACTCTTGTAACCGATCGAAACTTTTTACACCAGACATTTTGCAACTCGCGACTGGTACATTAGAAATATTCACATAGTTTCTATTTTGCTTGAAGCAGCAGTGCCTATGCTAATATACTCGAAATACCAGTCGCGAGTCACAAAAAAGGAAAAACGGCCCCAAATCACCCTGATTCAAACAGAATTCCTATACTTATACGGAACCACTGAACAAATTAGAGTAGACGTGAAGGCTAATTCGATTAGGTTGTAGCAATTCCTGAGCACTACATCAGTAGAAGATGTAGCAGCCTGTCCGACAGAATTTCCACGCTGCGCTGATACAGATTTAAGGATGAAATTCAGTAACATTAAAAATAAGCGAAAATCTTTGAAAATTGGAGGAATGAATTTTTCTGCAATAGTAAAACACCCCGCAAAATTTTAGAAAAATTGATTCGGTAATTATTAAATTATTTAACATGTACTCTTATGGGAAAACGCAATATTGAGAAATATAACTATAAAATGAAGACTGAAATAATAGGCCAAAGTTTTTGAAATCTTGTGTACAGAAGTATCAAGCATTGAACTAAATTGTCATAAGAATTCCGAACAATTGATTAATATCTTGGATATTGATTAACTTTTGGCTAAGATTGTCACTGAAATTAGATGATGCCAATGAAGTAGGTACGTATTTGAACCCAATCTGAATTTTAAGCTGGGAAACATCCGTTTTTTCCAATATTGAATATTTTTCATCGCTGGAGCGTTCGCTTCGTGAAACAACTGCTTCGTTGTATTCCCTTTTTCTGGTGGAAAACAGAGGAATAAAGGACAATACGAACACATTTTCACACTGTCTTTAAAAATACAAATCGAAATACCTTTCGTCTGATAGAAACGGTCTGACAAAAATGTACATACTTCCTCGATCCGCAGCATGTAGGCAAAATAAATATTTAAATATTGTAAAAGAAGTGTTTAAATATCGATGCCAGATATTTCATTAAGGGGTGATGCTCAGCCAGCAGGCCGAAAAAAGGGTGGTCTTTGGAAATTTTTTACTCAAAAGCTATAACACATTTCTCAAAAAATCTGTTTTCCTTTTAAGGATTGCATCTAGTACCGTGCATCGTAATTTTTTTATTTAAAAATATTTATCAATAACTAAGTTATTTCAAAATCGGTGACCAAAATATTTAAAAAACCATTCAACCGATTTACTTCAAATTTTACAAGCTTACTATAGGAACAATAAACTAGTCTTTGAACGAAGGATTTTTTTATCCGATGCTTAGTTTTCTTTTAATTGACGAAAATCAGGCACTAATATTCTAGATAACAAAACTCAAAACATCCCTTGTTTATCGAGCAAAATTAATCATAAAAACTACCATTTCAACCTTTATCCTTCCTAGAGATTATTCTTTCAACAAAATCTCACCTAATCTTCGCTTATTTTGCGATGAATCAAGTCGAAATAAATTCTTCCGAGCACCCTGTACGCGCAAAGTTCAGTTTCACACAGCTACGAGCAACTTCCCAGTCGAAGAAGGTAAAAATAAATTCCTTGGAGCATGTTACACGTGCAAACTTAGCTGCATGTTACCACTGACGACTGTTCACGGTTAAAGAAAGTCAGATTCGTATTATCGTTACTTCGGTTACAGCTTACAATGCGGACAAAGAGCCGAGCACGGCAAGAAACGCGAGCGCCCGTAGCCCCTATTGGAAGGCCGAGGCAGTGGCAAAAATATATGACGATTTCACAATGGTAGACGACCAGGAAATCACTGAGGGCTTCGCCGAGGAATCGATAGTGTGTCGGGACGTGAGAAATCCAAACGACTGGCGCTCTACTGCCGCGAAATTGAGTCCATTATCGCCTTGGTCAGGTACCCTCCAATACCATCGATATTCGTTTAACGCGCCGTTTTTCCGCCAGAGGGGGGGTGGTGACAAACAAGGGTGTTGGCAAGAAATATAAAATTTAGGAATCGGGACCAGTAACGACCTCGAAGAAGGGACGGCGGACGAAACAGACGAAGAGGATAGAAGCCATCCGAATCGTTCTGAAGGAGTCAACCGAGAGAGGAAAGGGAAACAGATGATAACCCATGGCATTCAATTCCACTGAATCTCTAGAAAGATCCTTTTCTCCTTCCCTTTGCTGGAGAGAAACTCCGGGGAAAAAGTGAGGAAGAAACGGGAGAAGTAAAAGTCCTCCTATGATTAAAGTAAAAATTTTATTCATGAATTCCACCGCATCTATTATACGTACTCGAATAAAATCTGTCGGTGAACGATTGCACGTCCTGGAGGGCGGTTCGTTCCCAACGAAAATATTGAAATTCTATAATTGCGCCGGCCTCTTTACCGAACAATGGACTTTGAATAATCAACGCGGAGGTGGGACGTTTTGTTTCCATCAGCCCGGCGGAGACGAGAAGCCCTCCAGTAAGAGGGGCCACGATTTACGAGAACAGGGGATGCACGCGTTGACACGACCGGCTAGCTAGGCTTCTCGACGGAAGCTGCACGCAAATAAAAATGGCCCCGGCGAAGAAATTGACGAAGGGTTGCCTTGCCTCGAGAATGAACGCCTGAGAAACGTTGCTACGTGGTCGGGGTGGTACCTGGGAATAAACATCAGGCGGTCAGTTCTCGCGCCTTTCAGCGCGAATGGCCTGGCTACGCCTCGGGTACCTCGCCGTTTCGCGTGCTCCTCGCAAGTTTACGCGCCATTGGCCGCCAATCTTCAGAATGAAACTGTCGCTGCTGAACGGACCCTCAGCGCGTGCTCCTCCGGGAACAAGAGGGCGGAAAAATGCAAGAGGGAGTGAAGAGAAACGGGAGGAAGGACTTCGGCTCAGGATGGAATGCTCGTGCGATCTGCGGGGCGACGAATAATCACATTTAACACGTCCAACGATGCTGGAACAATACCCCCAGCTGACTCAAGTACGGATATATTACACATTGTATTCCATCGGCCACGGCGAGGCTATAAACGGCGATATTGCCGCGCGGCGGGCAACTTACAATGCGGCTTAGAAACGAGGCATCTATGTGATGGAACCGCGAGACTGTTGAGTCCCGCTATCGTCGAATCTGAACCTGGTACATGTCCTTGCGCTTGCTTAATGAATAAGTAGTAGGTACATGTGATTACTTGGGGAAGGCTAGCTTCAAACGCCACTAACCCCCTTGTAGCACCTATGTAAACGTCACACAGCGGGTGATGGGTCTGCTTTCTTCGTTCACTTATGATCTGCAGGAATTTTGTAATCTGCATTGGTTTCATCTGGTGGTTGAATCGTAAAGGTGCGTATCGACGTTGCGAGGCTTGCGCGCGAGGCACTCCTCGTACAGTGGAGAGTCTGGAGACTACCTCGATAAGTTGTGCAATATTTTTTTTCAATTTCTCGAGAATTCTCAAGAAATATGATCAGATTTCTGATTTCTCGAACAGAAACAAGACGTATGGAGAAATCAGGAACACTAATCGCATAGATGCTTTCTCCGAACTACGATCCTGGTCCCCTTTAAAACCTCCAGGAAAATCATCGAGAGACCTGTTAACGCGTTACTTCCTGGCCTCGATTTCCATCTCGTCGAAGTAACGAGGTGTGTTACGACTACGGCTAGCGTCCCAGGCTACAAACAACCGGTCATTCCTTGATTGCACTTTCACGCGTGCGCTCGGTGTACGCGGCGTTCCTTTAAATTCATCCCGGCCCTCGCAACGTCGCGTTACAAGGGGCGAAAGAATACATTTCTCGGTGACTTTTCTGCTCTCAGCGTGGCCGCTGGAAAGGAACACAAAGGGAGCGGAGGAAAGTTGAGACGTAAGGAAGACAACCGCGAAACTTTTCGCTCCTTGCCGATATCAGGAGCCAGAGGAGAACAAAACTGGGACAAACTTTAGATGAGAGAATATCGATATCACCGCCGAAAGGAGACAGTATTATTCTTCGGTGGGAGGTTACGGAACTCGGAAGCCTCGGATGGCGTCCCGATTGCGGCTCGAGGTGACGCACAGATCCGCGAATAATTTCGCGAGACGTCATCCGCGTGCAGAGTGGGTTCTTGCGGGTCGTCATTAGCTTTACGATCCTTGCCGGCAGATTTACATGAGCCGCGCCGTAATAGGTCGCGGAAGAAGGTGACGATAAATTTCGTATTCTAGTGCTGCTGGTTTCGCAGACCGTCTCGACTCGGAATGGCCGTGTAATTTAATGCGCGTTTTGCGAGGCGTCTGTTTATACACTTCCTGGGGCATGGCCATGGAGCCAATCATATTTTCATGAGGAGAAGATAAGTACGCCTCGTTACCGCGCTTCCTTCGTTGTGTGTTTGCTCCCGGCAGAACCATCCGTCCGTTCTCTTTGCCTCGATGAATCGCAGGACTATCAGTGCGGATTGAGTTATTTCGGTACGACTTGGTCCTTTTTATACGTTTACGTAATCGTTTGATGCACAGATGTTGGAGGTTTTATCGAAAGATATGACACTGTACCTATGAAAGGGCGCAATATGATTTCGTATATACATATTAGGGCGGAGCGATACTATATAGGCGAAAATTTAAATTTGAATTTTCAGTTGGCCTGGGTGCGGCATAGTTATCTTTTGATTAACCAAACACAACAGTAAAAAAAATTTTGGAAAAATATTCATGTCTGCGGGTTCCTTTTTCTCTTAAAAATGTAAAAATTCACAATATGAATCTTATTTTTTACTAACACCAAACAAACTAAAAAGAAACCTGCAGACATGAATATTTTTCCAAAAATTTTTTACAGTTGTGTTTGGTTAATCAAAAGATATTTTTGGAGAAATGGTTAGGTTGGAAAACAGTCTTTGACTGAACCTCGCCGTTGCTTTGTCGCTGTTTGTTCTTTGATGTTACTCTGTTTGTTTTGGGCAATAAAGACGTTTAAATAAAAAATAAATAAAAACATTTCCCCTTAAATTTTTTTTTAGTTTTGGCACTTAACAGTGTTATCTCTTCAATTCTTGCAAAACTTCCACCCAGAATTGAACATGACCTGACAACACGTATCCGAAATACCAATCGTAAGCCACAAACGTAGCTACATGTGAAAAAAGGCCCCACAGTTTTTATCCAAGCATCGCCACTATTGCCGGAAATATGCAAGGCATTTTTAACCTATCAGTTCACCACGATGAACTTATTTGTATAACTACCTGCCCCTTTTAATCGCTTATAAATACGAAATATTGGAGAGCGAATCCCTTTTCTTGGAGATGCTTCCAGGGGTCCGTTCATCCCTCCACGAACCACATTACGTGGCAGATAGATTCACCCTCCCCGTTTAAAGGACCACCATATTCGCGAAGGCTGTACATTCCGCGATGTAAGCTGCGCGGCAAGTTGTCACTTACCTTTAGACGAAGATCGTTGACATTCCACACCCGGCTGGCATAATCGTTAGACGCTGCGAGGATCAGTGACCCCGTTGAGTCGAAATCGACGGACATTACTCCAGCGTTACTGCCCACGAGAATACCTTTACTCTCCCAGGCACCTGAGGAACGTAACGATTACATTAAAACCAACCCCACCGACAAAGAAATCGATGCCCTAGAATAGCATTCCTCCCCCATTCATTCATACGTCGCCCCTTTGTCTACGACTCCGCCTGACTTAAGCCTGCTAACTCAACAATCAACTAATCCCAAAAATCATCCATTTCACCCCTTCATTTCCGATTTCCTTCCAACCACCCCTTTCACCCCCATCCCCTCGAACCGTTTAAACCCAACTGCGTCTCAGCCCAACGCGTAAATCGCTGAGATGATACCAATCGGATAAGGAGAATCGAGAGCGCAGATTTACAGTAGCCGGGAAAGACAATGTGCTGAAGCGTCGCGCCCGGAACGGGTGAGGAATCGAGCGGAGCCGTGGAACGGCGGGATAAGCGGATCTGGCCCGTTCAATAAGGACGAATGTTTCATCCAATTTGCAACGTGGCGAGGGGATTACATCCGAGCACGTTATAACACGTGTGCGATCGCTTCGCCGTAGCGGGGAGAATGTTTCTGCCAGGCGAGCCGGGGGTTTTAATAGGCGCCTACGTGCGCGCCTATACACCGGCGCGCGTATCGCGCCAAGTAACCTGTTGATTCGTTAACATACTTCATTAAGTGGGTGGAAGAGAGCCTTCCGTGAGAGCGTCGCGATATGCTTCGCCTGCCACGTACGATACCCCTCTCCTATCATCACGCCGTAACCGCCCAACGACTTCGGTCGCTCTCTATGATCCTCGTAGGCAAACAAAAACGTGCGCGACGTAACGGTCGAGCCGATAAAGAACAGCGGGCGGCCGGGCTTGACGCGCGCGTTCTCGTGATTACCATTTTATAATTCGCCATTGAATTAGCCAGCCCGTCACAATGGGCCGCGATCGATTTCTTCGGCACCCCGTTATCGCGCGATTCTTTCTTTCCCCCGGCGAAACAGAAGGAACTTCTCAAGCACGTATTTGTATTCATGAACAGAGGATGGTAACAAAGTTTTAATTACTTCATTATGGTAAGTTTTAATGAAGTTCCAAAGTGACTTTCGTATCGCTTTATTAGCCCGCGTGATCCCGCTAAACGTGAGGAAATTATATTTTCCGTTAAATATTCGGTTACCGAGTTCGGTTACTCTGTGTATCGCACGCGGCGCGAATGTCGACTTCTCTAATTCTTCCTGCGGCTGATGTTCTATTCAGACTTGAAGTAATGAATAGAATTCTATCTGTGTGCAGAAAACAACGAGGCGACCGCAAACCCCGAGGCCTAATGGATTTGCAACAGAAGCGAGAGCTGCGTAATAATTTACCCGTTCTATCGCAACTCGTTACCAATGCGAGTATTAACGAGGCCTGTAAATTGATTACGGAGTTGCGAGATCTCGGCGCTGGCACGCAATACTCGCGTAATAAGGGTCGTTCCAGGTATCGTTTACGTTGATTAATCGCGTGCGTAACGACGGCACGCGGACCATGACCAATATTTAAATTCAACCAGGTTTAAATATAATACGATTTTTGTTTAATTAATCACCTTTTGTAATGATCCAAAGTTTCACTTTCCTGTCGGCCCCACCGGTGGCGAGGATCCTCTCGGCGGGAGACCATTTTACGGCGTAAACCTCCCCGTCGTGTGCGTTCTGCAAGGGTTATTAAACATTTCACGTATAAATTTCGAAGAATGCTTGCATGCAGGTAGCGATAGTTAATGTATTAAACCTGTCGAATTGTAATTACGCTTTACGCCTGGGTCGCGTTGAATAACTTTCGAACTAGAAATAATTTCGCAAGGAACTGTGTTTGAACATTGTATGGGTACTCTTGGAGGTTTAATAAATTACTGTGTGGCAAACAGATTAATACGTGATAACTGAGTAGGACGTACACATTATTTTAGAAATTAAAGGAAATAGTAATGTGCGTTCAGTTGAGGGCAAGTTGGATTTGAATTTCAGAAATTCCGAGGTATTGCTAACGCAAATAATTTCGTATCTTCAGCTGTTATCATGCATTGTAGAGATTTCAATTCACTAGAGAGAGCTGAACATTTAAAATTACCACTCAGATAGGGTTGGATACTTGTGGCGATGTCTCAAAAGAAAATTGCTTAGTGCGAAGAAATAAGCCAACCTTTTCAAGACGTAGTTTCTTTTGAAGTGGAACTATATATGTTCTTGTTTGTGGTATTTTGAACAGATAACAAATTTAGAAATGATTTATTTTCCGAAATACCTTGTTCAGAATTGTACGTTTCATTAACTCAAATTTTCGTATTCAGAATCATTAAGATCTGATGTTTCATATCGTTGAATTCATCTCAATATTAATTAAAATTGAACGAAAGAAGCTTTACATTGAAATAAATATGGATAAATATCGATAAAATAATTTCATCCAAATAATTCCGCCTAAAAGACAATTGTATGATCCCAAGAAGCAGAAACATTTTTAAAGGTAAGTTTAGGTATGCTGGCCTGTGTATTAGGGTGATCCTTATATGTATGGTAAAAAATTAAATATTTTAAAATTTTCTTCTGCCCCTCTCAGAAGCTTCCACATAGTTTAAAAGAATTTCGTCTAAAATTTTATTAAAATATATTAAAGATTAAAGGTCGCTCAATGGCAATGAAATATTACTATTTTGGTATAAATTTAAAAAAAAAAATTTTTGTCAAATAGAAGATTTTAAGAGGGTCAGACAATATATATTTTAAAGTTGAAAAATAAGGACCACCCTACTGTGTTTGCTCCAGATATTTTATGAGAATCATTAATCGTCAATGACATCGACCAAGCAACTCCAGTAAAATGAACTTAAAAAGCTGGTCCATAATTATAATCCTACCGTGAGATAAAGTATGCTCTTAAACATTGAAATAAATTCGCACTGTTTGCAGTTTTCATGCATGGAACGCATAATACATATTGAACGTCATTACGATGATGTATAGAGTGCTTTAATGAAGCAAATATTTCACTCTTTCCAGGACATGAACTTCCAACATTGTAGAGGGCTTCCTAACGCGAGTTTCGTTTGACAGAACGTGGAAACTATGGATTTCGTAAAATTAACAACAGAGGGATTCTTCCCATTATTCAGATGTAATAATATGATGCAACAAAAATGATTTTTTTATTCCCTCCTAAGTTCTTGGGAAGCACTTAGATTCTACTAGAAAAATGGTAAAAAATTTCCCTCCATCGTTACTAATAAACTCAGTAATTTAGATGTTATTTCGAGCGACATTCACAAAATGAACACCCCATGGGAGAACAGAAAACTTCATTTAGAAAAGCGACTTGAAAGCTCGTGTTTTAAAAAGTCTAAATGAAATTAAATTATTATTATTATTATTATTATTATACTAACGGGGAAACCCCTTAGAATTAATTTCGTTACTGAATAAGTGCATATGTGAATCTCACTAAATAATACTATTAACAGTAAAATAGACCATGTAGGAATATACTTCGTCCGTACAAAATATATTTATATTCTTATAATCACCCATTTCCCCTTCTAAGTAATATAAAAATTCAAATCGTGTTTCCAAAGGTTTCGTATATTAGTGTTGTCGGTATAATTGTGAACAGAACAAGTATACTTAAATAAGTTAAACGGTGTTAAAATTTAATACTATATTAAACTTCACTTATTACAAACAATATAGGCACCCTCCTTACATATATTCCACTAAAACATAACAAAGGATAGATTTTCTGCGATTCTAAATACCGCTAAAACATTGATCAGTACAATAACGTCTACGCGATAATTTCCGTAACGTAACATGCACAGATAAGAAGTGTAAGGTTCATAAAGAGTGGTAACAAGTACCCAGCGGTCACGCGTATTCCAATTAAATAGCCTATTCGTTATAAATACGAGGTGCTAACTTAGATCAGATGACATTATCCTAATGCAACTATGTTAATACAAGTACAATCTTTCCTAATAAACTATACTGCTGCCCGCAGGAAATACTCGAGAATCGTCAGAAAACCCGAGCTCATAAATATAGTATAATAATTTTTATTGTCGTTCAATAAAGTAAATACTGTTTAAGTCGATCCAAGCTTTTAACACAGGAATATTTGCATTAGCATTTGGAAGAAACAGGTAAAAGTAATACATTCACTTCTCGCTCGTTTTGAGGAACAGGTCACATATTGATATCCACATTACGAAAGTCAAATAAATAATCAAACGAATATCATATGTTTATGCGAGTATGGTAATTCCTCGAGCAATGCAATTAATATAATCGGCCGAAATACGGTCAAAAGCACTTGTCCTATTTAAAGGCACCCCAGACATCCCAAAAAGCAGGCTCGCGTGGCAACGAATTAATGGACATTTGTACTGAAATTTCCACAACGATAGCACGATATGAATTATCCCATAAATGAAAAGTTTTGTCAACGTACAAACGTGACGGACACTTTAGTCGGCACTGAGGTAGGGAGACCAGAGATTCCTTCTTTCAGACTCGATCGATCTGGGCTGACGGATCGTGTGTCGCGGGCTGCGTCCTCCAGCTCCTTCTGCATCTTCGCCTGCTTCTTTCTGCAAAAGAAAGAACAGACGGTTCCCGTAGTTTGGTGAGAATTAAAGGATCCTTAAAAGAAATAATGTGTACGCAGGAGATACCCAGGGAAACATCGAGAAACACCATTGATTTGTCTCTGAGCGAGTCGTCAGATTGTTATGCCTCATGCAAACTAAAACAATTAGTATCACCAACTCATCGCCATTGTTACACATTAATATACATTAAATCACATTAGTTCTGCTTAATCGCTGGTCGATAATCGTTATGCTGGCACGTTTCACTGGAAACGTCTCCTTTTCTTGCTTTTATCAATGATGTCTGCGTTTAGCAGTAAGCACAATTACCATTTAAGCTCTCGTATAAGTTTGCTCGTTCGAAGAAACTCATTTAGAATTAATACGTTAGGAAAAAATGTGTGTAGAATATTCGCGTCCACCAAGCGTAAACGAATGAAAGGTGTGACGAGGTGTACGGACGTTCCGCCGCGATCTGGTTCCTTTTTAGCGAGCGGCTCAAAGCTACGAAATAGTGCATTAAGCGTAATTTCTGTCACGCCACTTGCTCAGACTTACCCGAACTTTGATATGGTATGCATCAAAAAGGCTGTCGGGCTGGAAAAACTCTCGCTGAAACGAAAATGTCAAGCAGTGTGATGTGCTAGCGTAGACAGGATCTACACAGGTGACAGGATCTCGCATACATGTCTCCAGCTTAACGATTTTTGCGTGTAGCATTAAGAGTTTGTTAACTCTGGCTGCGAATTGTTCCTACTCTTCCAAACGTTACACATGGAGTTAGATAAAGAAACTCTAATGATATCTAAATACGAAACAATTGGCATCTAGAATCTACCTTTCAGTTATTGAATAACTCTCTTTGGAAATAAATCGTGTAAGAGAATTCTCAGGGTACTGTTTACATTGTAATTTCAGCAAAATTGGTAAGAAGTGTTATTAATATGTCTACTAAAATAATTGTAATTTTATTAACAAGGGAAATTTAAGTAATAAAAGAGAATAAACATAAATACTATTTAATTTCTAGTAGTTGGAGTGTATGAATTATGAAACTGTCAAAATGTTTATAAATTAATATAAAACACCATGCTAGGAGACTCCATTAGTTGTTAGTTTTATGCAAAGAACGTTCACAGATTTCGACGGTAAAAATTGTAAATAAAAAATGTGGGGAAAAATAGTCGAGTACACGATGCAATTTTTGTGCAAATTTAGAATTGTATTTTTTTTAAGCACTGCTAATTTGTAAAGGAGTTGCCACTATCAGAAAATCCTTTCTTGGACCAGCTTTAGTTCTGAATAATGAAATCACCCCTGCAAGAATGGCGGAAATTTTGCTATTTCCACAAATGGCCGGAAGACAGTAAGAGATTGAAAAAATTTTTTACACGTTTCACGATTTATTATGCACCATTAAGCAGCGTAATAGGCCAAAGGAGTGTATAATTTTATTCTAAATACAATATATATTTTAAACCTAGTGAACAATGGCGTTGCATTGATAAGGATAACTGATATTAATGTCCAATCTTTTATCGTTATTAAGTACCTTTGTAATCCACTTGTTTATTAACACTTCAACGCTACAAGATAAATGTATGTAATAAATCTGCTTATACTAATTTATAATAGCCATTTGCTGCGTACACGGTATATCGGATGCACCCAAAATAATGCCCGGCAGAGAACTAACAGAATATCTCGTAGCCATAATAATAAAATGTCCTTTATCATTTTAAAACCTGAAACTTCAATCTCGATAAACGTGCATATTGAATCATCATAAATAAATTTCGAGAAAATAAAAATAAGAGGAAATTGCATTAGAAACACATTACGAACATATTTTGATCGAAAAGAAGTCTCAAATTGTAAAAAGATAAAGGGCTTTCGATTTCTTTCGCCACGAAGAATTTCCATATTTCGATTTGTTTCACAATTCTGAAGCGTCTAATACACTTTCTTTTCTTTTGGAGCAACTCTATGTGATAAATTTAATATAATTCATTATTGCAAGTAATATTATTATTATTTAATATTATTTCATGCTTGATCCTGTATTTTCGTCGGTATTCCAAGTGTTATTTGTTTCTTTTTCGATAATATTTCCTGTAAATCACTGGGAGTGCTTGTTCCAAGAATATAGCAGTAATCCATTGCGATGTCTCATCTTTCGCAAATAAACGTTTGTTGACCAATTTCTTAGATCCATAAATGCTATCTTTCTTTCTAATCATTTATTATTCGCCGAAGTTGTAGATAGAATCAATGTCCAATAAATAGAATAGACAGGATGTGAATTTATCTTCTTGCACTTCTCACTAGAAAACTGTGTACGTAGTCTCATATCACTTTCAAATGCATTGCTTATTGATTCCCAATTTGTAAAATCTTTGTAAATTGAGACTAATAATTATTGTCGTATTTAAGATAATTCCATGGACGCTTGCGTTACACCAATTTGTATCTGGTTTGAAGAAAGTATAGGTAATTGGCCTCATCTTCTGATCCTTGTGTATCCGCTACTGAATTTCGAAGTCACAAATTGCCATCCGGTTTTCGTGGGCAACAAAAAACATGTTCATCACACATATTCTGCAAGAAGAATCCTCAAATCCCGCGTAGATTCATCTTGCGGTATATCCTCTTCTTATTTGAGAAGCTAACAAAAGAACTTGGCTTTTCCAAACCGATGATATGTTCGATCAAACAATCGTGTTTGCTTTCCAAAATTGAATAGCTCATATTTTATAATTGAAGTCGATAATGCTGGCTTCTTTTTTATGTAAACATACACCATTTTCCAACAGTTTCCTTCTTAGACGATATGAGTAAATGAAGTATAATAACACTACTATTTATATAAGTAAAAGGTAGGTCCTCTTACATAGAAATAATTGCGATATTTCGAAAAAATGCATTGCGATTTATATTCACATGCATTCCTTCGTCTGCCATTGGAATATAATGAATAACTGAATATTGAAAGTATGAAATATTGTATTGACCGAAGATCTCGAGCACTGATATTAGTCACTCTTATCAATGGAACGTATTGACACACATCTCACGAGGAGAGTATAAACAGCCTTAAGTGATTACTTCCTGCACGTCGTAGAAAAGAAGATAATTATTACACTCTTCGATAGAACGTAATGCACTATGAAATTTGCATTTGAACAATTTATTTCTGCTTCATATCATTTTCACGACGCTCTTAATAAATCGAGGAGGAATTTCATTTTACAGAGTATAAAATGAGAAAAACCTTGCTTCATTCTTACATTAATCGCCTTTACAACTCAGCAATGTTTTTAAAGAATGCAAAGTTTTTTGTGTTATTAAAGAAACAGGACATGCTTCTCTTCTCTTATCAGCAGTTTATCAGTTACATAATAAATTATAATGTACAAAGTGGTATTATTTATGACACTGGAGTTAACATAGTGATAAGGAGCTGGCACTGGAATTAACTTAATGACCACTAAATATTAAAATTGCTACTGTAATTAATTAAATCATTTTAAATATTTCATATTATAAAACACTCATTACGAAAAAAATGTATTCAAATATTCTACTGTATAATCGTATAAATTATACAATTTCATGCTAATTTTAAAAGAAAAAAGTATAGGTTGGACTGTATTATAACAGAGAAGTAAGCGATGTTTGTATCGTGTTCAAAACAGCTGTTAAATGGTCCGGAAAAACTCTGATACAACTTTCTCATATGCAAACGCAGATCATGCAATTATGAAGTGCAATTTATATCATGCAAAATTTAGCTGATAAAAAACCATGGAAATATTTTAATAAATATCAAACAAAATAGAAAAGAAAATCTAGAAAATTTTAAGTGTTAGTAGAGAAATAGTATTATTAAAATTTAAGTCACACCTAAACACGCGTAAGCGAAATGCGAAATTATTTATATCTAATACAAACTCAATTGAACTCGAATAAATGATGCAAATAATAAACAAAATTAACTAAATAACACTAAGAAATATCTGTTGCTCTTGTAAATACAAGAAAATGTTCGACAAGCATATTCTTTATCTTAAGGAAATAAATGTTACATAAAATAATATTTCATGTGTGTTAATTGTCCCCGAAAAGAAGTACTTATTTTACGAAGATCATCATAAAACACTATAACACGGTCAATGACCTAATCCCTTCGAGGCGGAAGTTTGTACGCGGTATCAAGCCATGTGCTTCGCCTCTTCTATTTTTATTCCACTCATGTGCTTATAAACCTTATCCTATGAAACTTCGGAAGAATTTACATTACACACAGACCTAATCCTACCAAATATTTTTCCGAAATATTAATTTTAGAAGTTATATTATTGGGTCTACGATGAGAAGAAGTTTGCGTTGTGTCCGAAGATTTAAAATTTCTATCAAGTCTACAATAGAAAAATGATTTACTTATGTAGGTGTGTACTCTTAAAGGAGTTTCATCAATAGATTTTGTTGTACTATCAAAAGATAGTCTAGGCACACAAGATATGATAGACGAAAGTATTATTTCAAGGGCAAAGACAAAGTGAATTTTAAACTATATATAAATGAAGTCCTGACTGCCCGAGTGGTTGACTGACTCACTCATTCACTCATTGATTCATCAACGCCCAGCTCAAACCGTTCAACCTAGGAACGTGCAATTCGGAAGGTATACTGCTTTCATAACGTAGGCACACACTAAGGAAGGATTTTTGGAAATTCCATCCCCAAGCGGGAACAAGGGGGTGAAATATATTTTCATGGATTCCTCAAAATTTCTTAGACCCGATTCGATATTAACTTGGTTTTTACTTCGGAAGGTTATCCACATAAATGCCTAAAATCCAATTTCAGAATTTGCCCTAATCAACCAGGGGATAGTGAAAAGGGGTGAAATGTGTTTTCATAGAGTCCTTAATATCTCTTCAGCCGGGAATCCACCGGGAAGCTAAGCTAAGCTATACTATGCGATGCTATGTTTTAGCTTAGCTTTTGATGGAAACGGTTCCATAAGAATGTATTGAAGCTAATTTTTTTAAAACGTAGCATGGCATAGCATAGCTTCCCGGTGGATTCCCGACTTTAGACCCGAAGCGAAGCGCGGGTGTATTTTGCTAGTAACTTATCATTTAATGTAATTAATAATATATTACGATTTAAAGCAAAAACTTAAAACCATGTGAACTAATATTTACTACTATACTGCACTTCAATAAAAAGCATGCTACTGAACAGCAGCATAAAACTCGCATATGTAAATAGTGTGTAAATACAGAGAAATGTACAAGCATTTACAGAATTATAGACAATATACCAAAATATAAATGGCGACGTAACTTTTCAAATATAGATAAATAGTAACTCCAAAGAAAAAGAACAACTGTTATATACAAGAACCATTAAAAGAAAATAATATATCTACTCACTTCAAAAAGTTGTCATTTTCTTCGTTCACTTTCTCCGCATCTCGAGTTTTGTACTTAATTAAGCGTTCTACTAATTGACGATTTTCTTCCTGAAAATATACGTTATTTACTATTCTTCACCAACTGTATTCTTATTCTATCAATAACAATTTGCTTCCTATTACTAACGAACGTAGGTAAATACTAGAGATCCCTATTTAGATGAAAATACGGGTACCCGTGCACTATTTCACGCGTATTTAAATACATGTGTATTAATAAGTACACGTATATTAACGGATCCGTATTTTGACTCGTCTGATTTTTAATATCCATGGATACCTCAGAACCTCCGAGGGATTGCGAAATTAATAAAAGAATTAATGTATTTCAATATATTTACTAGAATAGTATGCGGAAAAAATGGTTTTACAAATTTTCAGATCGTAACTAATAACACAATTAATCCACCACGAATAAAGTGAAAGTTTAAGTTGAAAGCTTTATTCGACGCTGAAGTTGAAACGCTCGGCTAATAAAAAAATTAACTTTATTCGTCAAATAATCTAACGTTAAATAGCTATTATTTAATCCATTATTAAAGTCATTTGTTATTCAGCTAATGCCCAATTCTGATCAAAATACACGAATACGTTGATACACGTGTATGTAAATTCCATGGTCTCCAGTAAATACTGCTTCACGATAAATACCTGCGCCTTCCTAAGCTTCTCCTCCAAAGACGTAAAAGCAAGCTGCAGGGCCTGATACTCATCTTTCAGCATTTGATTAATGTTCTCCAGCTCTACTTCTCTGCTACGGGATTTAGTTAAGTCTAAACGTAAACTGATATTGAGCTCCATGCTTTCGGCGAGGCTGCAAATTTCGACAACACACTTGTACGTCGCAAGCGCATTTCGCGTTCGGATCGAACAGCATCTAAACAGTATCGGTACTTTACGAAATGCACAAAGTTAGATACCTGGTCTCCTTGGCATGAAGCTCCTTCGTCACTTCTTGTACTTTATTATTCAAATCTACTATCTGCTGCGTGTGTTCTCCTTTCCGCTTGTGCAACGTCGCTAATTCTTCCGCTTGCTTCAAAAGACGACCATCCAGATCCGAGTTCGTGCCCAGCGCGGGCGATCCGCTGGCCGCGTTTCGGCGGAGAGTCTCGTTCTCTATGGTCAACTGAATGTTTTCACCGCGCAAAGTGTTGGAGCTTTCGAACAATCTGGTGTCTACAAATTAAAAGCCGCGTTATACATCTCGAAATTCTAACAGTGTTCGAAATACGATTCGCTGGATTTCATGGATATAAGGGAGGTCGAGTTGAACTTGGCTGGGGTTAAGGGAATTAAGTAAATCGATAACGGTGAATAAGCGAAACTTACGCAAACTGATGAGATCCGCGAAACAATATGTTTGCTTCCGATTTCTTTCTTGGAGTTGGAAAACCAAGTCTTTCCTCCAGTTGTTGTTATCTCTGGAAAGAGACGATACACCTGGCTCGTTCGCGGACATTTTCACTGCGCGATATAACTCGTCGATACCCTTGTAACGTGAACTTATTTTTATCCCTTCTTATCAAAGTCGTACAAAAATCATTTGACAGAAGAACGGTTGGCAAATATTTTGACAATCTTCACTTCTCGGCGGGCCGCTGTCTCGACGAAAAATTTAGTCCCGTTCAGCGAAGTCACGTTCGAATCTCAGCCACCATCGACGTCGGGAAATCTCGAGCTAATCGCATGACACTCGGATCTGCTCGCAATATTTTGATTTAGGAAAATAGCTACCCTAACCTAATCGTACCAAACACTACGCTGCTACCCTGAAATTGCCGATCATTCGAAACATCGATGTACACTGTTTGCGAGTTCGCGATAAGTCCGTCCCGCGGATAGTTTCAGTCGAGATAACGGCGGATGAAATATTTGTCTTCAGGCCTTATTCGGTAAATACAACACGCCCGTTCGTAAATAAGGCAGATAAATTAGCATGGAAGACAGCCAATTATATCTATAAAAAACATGGAATTTATTTGAAAGCGTCGGAGACTTATGTGGCAGATGATGAAACAGTTTTCTCTGTTTTCTACATCATGCCTGTGCCGAGACGTTCGCATTATCCAGGTTCGATACATGAATTTGTCGATTGATTCTCTTAGCTTATCAAATGGCACGCGACCTTTGAAAAGATTTGTGCTCGGGACGTTTTGTGTTTTGAGCGATTGATTCACTTTTTGCGTGATACACTATGTATGTGGTGCGAAAAGATAAGTTTGCGCACCCTTTGAATATTTAAGTTAAATTGTCGATTACCGAATGTGAAAATGTCACGTGGCCCATGTTGTGACCATTTTTGTTTAACTCTGCCATTCTGAGATAAACTTTATGTGTACTTGCAATATGGAATTTATTATAAATTAACCCTAACTCTTTAAATGAAACAATCGCGTAGATAACGTTCGTGGCTGGCGTTGAAATGCAGAAAAAGATGTTGTTTTGGCTTATATCTTCCAAGTCCAAGGGCGCTATCTCACAATGAAATATCAGAAAAGGAACACCCAAAGGTGTCGTTGAAAAAGAACAAAGAAAATTAGTGTTAGCAGAATGAAAATAACTAATAGATTTATATATTCTTCGTGTGGTGCCTTGAAATTATTATGCCATAGTTAGATTTTTATTTTATAAAAATAGGTCATTTAATACTTAGTTTAAAGTAGAATATAATTCATATTCCCTGAAATTTAATCGCAGAAAGGGTGGTAAAATATGTAGAAAGCAGAAAGACCAATTATGTCAAAATTATAAAAAACATCGTGCCACCGGTGTACACGCGGCAGGGCCGTCCCAATATGTTTTTTACGTGATTCTTAACACTGACCTACATCTGGACCAAGGAACAGCAGCAGCCGCAGTAAGAACGTCTCTAGCTTAGATTATTTCGAAACTTTTGTAGCAGCAGTTTTAAAATATAATATAATCAGAGACGATATATAAGAGACCTATATCTCGTTTGTATATACTACTATTTACCCGAGTTTCAAGAAAATTGGCAATTAAACATGTGCGTAAGATTGCTTATGACTCTTAGCCCATGTATTTTAGATAGCGCGTGGTCTGATCTTACTTCATACTAAATTGGACTGTGATCAAGTAAAATGCCAGTATGTCGATAAGTGGATAAGGAACGGGTAATAATTTGCTTATATGAATATTCTTAGTCACTTTATAATGAGCACCCTAATTTTTAACTCCATTCGTAAACAAAGAAATCTAAGCTATTATGTAATAACAGACGAAGGATAATAATCCTAAAAGGA
Organism: Andrena haemorrhoa; assembly: GCA_910592295.1. NCBI lineage: Eukaryota > Metazoa > Arthropoda > Insecta > Hymenoptera > Andrenidae > Andrena > Andrena haemorrhoa. The sequence goes on from OU342946.1 coordinate 3,506,446, forward strand.
TACGATCATAAGCACTTGAAGTATCTTGAAGAAGAAGTCAAGTTTCTAGCGCTTGGGACCAAGATAGTCCGTCAAAGCCGGAGCCGAATTAAAGAAATTGTTGCTCTAGCGATTTTCGGGCAGAGGGAAGAACTGGATGAAGTTTTCGAAGGACTCTCGTATTTGCGATAACTTAAATTGGCCCATGAACTAGTTAATTTGTCATTTAAATAAACGTTGTTTGTCATCGAACATACTGTACACACATTGGCAAGCTTAATATACGAAGGTGCAGCTGTACGTTTCCGTATCGACAACTGGTACAACGTCCGTCATGTTCCCTGCGTGGTCACTCGTAATTACACATGTAACCACATGTTCCCCGCTTGCAAACTATTATTACTCAGCAATTGAGCATTCGCAAGAATCAAGTTTCCTAGGGGACATGCGGCACGACTTATCATCGGAGTAAACGCGTGCGTCGGTATTTAGAAGGTTGGCATTGCAACAGCATCGGTTGGACGCTCGATGGTAGCGTTACATACGCTTGGTGAATATTGCGGACGTAGGGACGAAGTAAAGGACACAGCGCATTAAAGCGGCAAAGGTTCCACGCGAAGCGGCGCCACGCCCGCCCCACCACGCAGAACGGTTAGTCAGAGGGGACAGAGAAGAGGGTGTTAGTCGGCGCAGTCGCTCGCCGCGTTTTATGCAACCAGTCTTGCTTCGGAGCGAGTGAATCTACTGCTCCGCCTTTGACAGACGGGGAAAGCGTGTGCAGTGGCATCGGTGTCCGTCTGGCCGCTTGTCGCTTGGTCGGTCCTTGTCAATCACACGGCCAACCGTTCGTTCCGACGAGGCAACCGATTCGGTCCAATCCGGTTTCCTTCGTGCCCGTGACACCGTACGATTGTGTAAACGTCTGTAGCTACGTACGGCCGTATCTTCGCCAGTTGTGTGAGTTGACTTTGCCGGCGTGAGCAGGCCGAGACTGGGAAGGCGGTGTCGGCTGTGTATTCGGTGCCGTTCCTGTAATCGCAGGGAATTTTACGTACGCCTCAGTGACGGAGTCGAGTAGTAAACGGGCGGCCAGCTCGTGTCCACCGATCGTGTGTCAGTGCAACGATAGTCCGGGCGTGCTGCTAGCACGGGTGTATCATCGTATTATCCACGGCTTGTGTGCATATAGATGTGTGTATGTGCGTAACGTGTGCGTAGAGGAAAACGAAATCGTCACTGTCGGGCGAAAGAAAGAGATAGACGGCGAAGAGAGGGTGGGGAGAAGCCGAGGCGGCCGTGAATCCACGATACGTGGCTGGGCTCACGCCGCCGCCGTATTACACACGGCACGACACGAAACACGACGACGTCAGCCCAGACTACGGGAGAAGAGAGGCGCGTATTTGCAAGCCTTACGAATTATTACGAATTCGTATAGGTCCGACGCGCCTTTTGGCGCGTACAGCCTCCTCGTTCGGTCGACATCCTCGACCTCCTCGTCGCCACTATGGCGGACGACGAGGTTCTCTTCGACGAGGTTTACGAGCTCTGCGAGATTATCGGCAAGTGAGTAATGAAACCATGAGAAAGAACGAGACAGCTGCGCCCTTGCATTCGTGTATGTGCGTGGATGCGTGTGCATGAGTGTGTGTATGCTGCCAGGGGTAGAAGAAGAGGGAGGAGATAGAGAGGGAAAGTGTCGAAAATGAGGGAAAGGACGCTCGATGAAAAGGTGAAGCGGGATATAAGAAGCTGCTCGATGGCGAGAGGATATCTGCCGACAAATGTGCCCCTGTCCTGTGTGTGTATGCCTCTTTCTGGTCCGTTTCGTAGATGTGTGTATATGACGCTGCGCGTGCTCACGTTTAGGCGTATGGACGGGGGATCGTGCGCGCGCGCACGGAAGCATGCACCGCGTGTACGAACGATGACGTGTATATGTTGACTCAAAACGGGCAAATGGGTAACAACGGAAAAATAGGGGGAAGATGTGGGCCTAGTAAGGATACCGATTTGCGTGCTGTACTGTTCGTACAAATTTTCTTCCTAAGTAGTCTCTGCTTTTTCGTCAATTCCATGTAGTCACATTATCCATCCCTTTTGTAATAAACCAATAAATAAATCACTGCCATTATGTTTCGTTTCTGTTTCTTTTCATCCAATTGATTTAACCCTTTCAATAACCCATATTTACGTAACACGTCGAATCTGAAATTCTAACTCCAAATATTATTCGCCAGACTGCTGCAGAGTAATGTATTTTCGCAAACTGTCGCGAACTAAATAAAATAAATATTCTTATAATGATTGATAATAAATATTATCACTTTACCGCGTGTATGCGTTCACTTTACATCGTAACTGGAGCAGTATTGATAAAACCAGCGATACATCACTATATAGCCAATGGATAAATATAATAAAACAAATAGCTGATAGTATGCACCTACTAGTAGTGCATCGTGCAATTTTTTTATTGGAAAAACATCTACAGTGATACCATTCTACATACTGTTAAATATAATAAAATGAAACTTGAACAAGGTGTTGCTTGCAACGCAGTAATAAATTGATATAAACTTTCAAAAAATTCACTGCAGCGATTGCTGTTGAAATGTAATGAAATCGATAATTTTAAAACGTTTATTGTCACGTATAATACAGGAATTGCAAAAATAATAATTTTGGACGAAATAACTAAATTTGGTTGCAAATATTATTTACGGACTTTATGAAAAACTGCCGTTAAGAAAATGAAGTTATAACGAAACCCAGAATTGAATAAATTTATATATCTGCATACAATAATTCAACAAAAGCGGGAACTTTCTGTAATTTGTTACAGGATCGCAACGTGATCTGATACTATTTTAATTTTTCCAGTCAAATGTAGTATTCCAAATGTTCTGAATTAAATTTTGTACTTGAACCAGTTGTATGTATATCGCATAATTTTAATTGCAGTGTTATTTTTTATAATAATCTTTCACACGTACATTAATCAAAATTTACTGCCTTCAGTTTTTTAAGGGGACCGTTCGGTCAAAAAATCGATTTTTTTTTATTTCATTTTTTGAATGTGCACCTTTTAAGAATACGTGTTTAAAAGGATTTTTTGAAATTCGTAAAATTCCCGAAGTTATGGGCATTTGAGTAGCGGCATGCGCGTGGGTAAAATCCGGCCACTTGGCACTCACGTAAAACTTTAAACGCGTTTTTCCCGAATCATGATTTTTCCGAACGGTAGACAGCATAACAAAAGAAATTCTTAACCGATTCCAAAGAACTTGGTGTCATTTTCTTTGTCATTGAATTCACTATCGCATCAGCCTTTGACCATCAATTTTAGAGGTCATAGTTCTTCGTTATTAACATTTTTAGGCGCAGAAGTACCCCCTTTTTTCTAATGTTTGCGTTAAAACGTGTACCAAACATCGCCATTTTGCTTTATTTGCCTTCTCAAATTCGAGTTCTACTGTCTACCTTTTACGCCTCTTTTATTGCAGCAGTGCACTGAGCGCCACGTAAAATTAGAACCATTATAGGAAAATGAAAAAAAAATGGTTTTTATATTCTTGAAGAACGGATAAAGAAAGACCATAAAGTTTTTTTACTGCAAGTTGTATACTTTTTTGGAAAAAAAATCACAAATATTACCTATTTTTCGAGCGTTTTGACCGAACGGTCCCCTTAATAGAAAAATTGTGTAAAATATCATAAAAGATTATATGGATGATTCAGTGAGAAATGATTTCAACAAGTCGAGTTCACTGTCCTTACTCTTTCCCGTACAAATGAAGTTAAGCCTTGCTCAATTCATCCAGTTATAACAGCCATAATTCATCCAGTTATAACAGCCACTTAGTCTTCAATATTTTTTTAATTTGTGTCAGAAAAATTCGCCACAATTACGAAATAAGCAATAATTTGTGCACCCAAATTGAGAAGACGTGTATAATACTATCAACAAACGCTAAAATGTTGAGAGAGAGGAAACGCAGAACAACCAGTGAGGATGTTTATAATTTCATACCATAAACTTTTCTGAATAATAACTGACGTTTGATTAATAAAACTGTGATTTCGATCAACATTCAATATTTCCCCGTAATCTACAATACAGAAACGCACTTCATCTGCATATGGGAGAACCCTGTATAAGTGTTTATTGAAATGTCCGCACGATGAAATGTAATAAAAACATCAGCGTATAAAACCAATCTGCAATAAAATCCGAGTGGCGCCGTGCAGGATGCTCTTGAACGTTTCATTATAATTTAAACATTAAAAATGTTTCAAATTGCATGACTGCCGTTCCAGGCATTCCATTTTTATCGATAACGTGTAATGTATAAGTTTAGTCGACTGGTGCGTGTTAAGAGTTTCCTTGTTATAAAATTCTGCAACGAACACGCCATTTCCAAGTTTTCTCTTAACAGTTCCGAATGATAAACGAAGGGCGTCGACTCATTTCTGATTCTCTCTCTACTCCTGGTCGCACTTAAACGAACGGATTAGCCGGAGAGTATGAAATGGAAATTTAATATTTGAGGATTGACGTTGATCAAGTAGAATGGAAGCACATTCTACGCCGAAAATGCAGGAAAATTGTTACACGGTTGCACGCATCTTCCCTATCTCCGTATAATGGATGCCTGAGTGCTCCAAGAAATACGCGAAATACCTTTGCACAGCTAAATCTTAATGCTGGCATATACAAGGTGGGACGCAAAACTTGGTTTGCACTTCTTTCACGATGCTTGCCCTACTTTTACTCCCCCCCCCTGGTAAATCAGCAGTGGATAGCCGTTTGTACACTGGCCGTGTGCACACGTTTTCGGAGAAGTCAGAGTAAATTCTTGCTGCTGGAATCCGTCCTTGAATTTAATTGTGGACAATGGCCCACTGCAGACCTGTTGGAAATTGTTGCAGTTTTATTGGGCGTTAGTCTGACCAGTTTCACAAACATTCGGTGTGAAACGATATGCACGTAAATCTTAATAGTGATGGCGGTGAAAGCGATTATAAACATTAATAAATCTTTCTTATTTTAAAACTAACAATAAGCGTGTATCTGTCTGCGAAATATTAAAAATCTGGAACATTTTCTGGACGAGTTATTAGTATGGATCGAGTATGTCAAGTACAGGAGTGCTTGGTACAATTTGGGGCGTCTGGCCGTGTTATCTTCAGCCATATTTTTAGATATGTTCCTTGATGTTCTGACATCTTCAAAGTCAATTCACTCAGGAACTAAAGTTACTACCAGAAATATTTACCCGAAGTTCAGACTGAATATCTGACAGTGAATTTTTGTTGCATATACTCTGTACGGTAAATAGTACAGTACTATTTAAGAGTCAGATTTGGAAAGTGCGTAATAGATCCTGTATGCAAGGGGAATTATTCTGATACGGTGAAATAGATTGCCCAGAACAAACCGTAAAACATACTCCCGTTATAACAAACGTACCCACGTGCCTAGTACATACTTTGAAAATGTATTTTCATGCTCTTCTTTGGAATTGTGGAGGAGCATACAAACGAAGTAACTACAATACAGTGAAAAGCATGTGTAATCCCTGGAGGTATGGAAATCGAATCGAACGATCACAGAAGATAACAATTAAACTATTGACTTGTGTCAGAAAAGTTGAAGCCTATGATACTTCAAAGCCGAACTTGCGAGATATAATTTTTTCATGGCAAGTCCAGGTGAATTTGAGGAAAATAAAAGGTAAATGTCACCCATGTGATATTGGCGACACCAGTTAGATGCGTGTCCTGGATTTCGGCAGGCAGCGTCATAAACCGCTACCCTTAGACGGTGGGTCAGTGACAGTTGTGGTTCTATCCTGGAATTTACCACCTATATTACCAGGAATTCGTGATTGCCCTTAAAAGGGAATTGGTACGGACCTCGGAACGACCTTTTAGGCGGGCCAATGGGATCGCCAGGTGTAAAGCCGCCATCAATGGTGTTCAACTCGTGGAGCATCCTATATATCGACATGTGTGTAACCGATGCCGCGCGCAAAAGAACCCGTTCAAAAATTGGCCAGTAACGTTAAAACCTCTGGGACGCTCGCACTCTGAATGAGTCATGGCGCGACGTAGTCGGTGACGGTAACACCTGGCGTAACCCATATCAATTCGACTGTATCACATCGGTCTGTGGTGTAGACAGTACAGTTGCGAGGCACAACCACATTGCCCAAGAGTGTCTAGATCAGTGACACTTAACAATGACTGTTGTAGCATCAAGTCGGTGATCCGATAGTGGCTGAAGCTCCTCGCGTTGTATCCTTGTTCTGCCGATAGCTTATCGTGCACCCGAGGTTGACTTAGATAGTGAGTGACTAGTGATGAATGACGAGTGACGCAATGTACGGGATATATACGGGAATTTTACAGCGATAAGCTGATGGGTTCACAACGAGAGAATTAAGTTCAAAATGTTAGAGTGAACACATGAAAGTAGAAGATGGTATGTTTAACGAGTGTAAGAGACACTGACTGATTTACTAGTATTCGGTTTGACTATATAGTACCTAGTGTGTTTCGTGTTTAAATAATTGTGACATTCTGCTTGTGTTGTGTGAATTCGTTCTTAATATTAATGTGAGTTTTTTTGCCTATTGGTAATTTTTTATAATTGACCACCCTTGGAAATAATTGGTGGGCTTATTATTGAGTGAGAGGCATGAGTGTTGTGTATATGTACATTATTTCTAACGAGAGGAAAACTTTCTGGGTTTCTTTTTTTAAGAAACGAAATTTTCAAAATTACCTACACTGAACTTTACACCTTATCGTCTGTTGGACACTTATTATCGAAAAGATGTGCATTTTTTGACTAAATAGTACCTTTCAGATTGCTTCTATAATTTCCTATTATCACAGCTACCTATATGAAGCTGTTATTAAATGGTACCATTAATATTTTGACACTAATACTCTAAATAAGAACACAGTCATTAATGGTTTCCGATAACTAATGGACGGCTCTGTACGTGTGGTATTTGGCTGGCTAGGAATCCCAGTATATCATCAATCCCACTTTCCAAGACATAAAGTGGTGTCTAAAATGAGGGCCTTCGTGATCTTCGTATGTTTCATTATGCTTCAAGAACGATTTTTATCGTTAAATGTTTGATACTCTGTTAAGTATCCACAGAAACTACTATATTGCTACAAAATGAAGACGATATCCTAACGGAAAGTGGATTTTACTATCTACTTTAGGTACATTTGTATCCCACTGACGATTTTGCCTTGGTCACTAGTAACCTCAGAAGCTGCATGTGACCTTAAACTCTCAATTAAAAAAAAACAATATTGGAATAACATTTGGCGGTTTTCTATCTACCTATGGAGTTTTGATGCGTAATATCTAATAAAGACGATAGTAAATTTTACAATTGAAGAGTCCTCGTAGAAAATACTAAGTGCCAAAATTAAAAAAAAAATTATCAGGGTATGTTCTATGTGCCAATGATAATACTATAGTATAGAATTTGATTTTTTGCACTTACACTGTTTTCTGCAAAGACTCTTCGATTCCTGCTTTATGATTATGGATTTCTATATTTGCCTTCAAATGGGCCAAATGGCATTATTAGAGAAGAAACGAAGCAGGGTATGAGCGGATATGAGATTTACCTTAAAATCTTTGCAATTACTATTTCGAGTTTTTTTAAATACCTTCGCTTCGTAGTTTCTGAATTTCATTTGCAGCATTTCACATTGAACGTTGCTGCAAACAGCTAATGGTATCGAAGTAGTCTGATTGCTCTCCTAAGCAGGGGTATTAAAGTGAATGAGAAATATTAGTTACTAAGAGGATTGCTTCCTCGAGTGCAGATAGTCTTGCAACGAAATATCTCGGCATTATTCCCTGCCAATCGATATCATTCCACCACTAATAAGTCATTAACTGCTAAGACTGTAAACGTGCCGTCCATTTCCTATGACTTCTCGCTGGCATTAGGCCAATTATTAGCGGAGATAAGATGAAGTGGGATGATGCTTCTTAGAAACAGATGCATGTGCTATTGATCTTAATTAATCGCTCTTTGCGAGACGATACGACGTGACATCGTTGGCTTGGAATTCATGATACACTCTGCGAACAATATTCTGGACTTCATTTCCCCAAAACTACCCCTTCTTATTCGATTACAAAATATTTGTCCGTCTGAACACAATTCTGTCACGTTTACAAACCTATATGAAGTTCACATGTGCATATGTAATTTACAGTTTACTACTTCATCCTACATTGTCTGAGACTCGCTTTCAATAATTCTTCGGCAAGCTTCCATAGATGATCTGCTAAATGTACAGCTTTTGTTAAAGAACATTTACAAAACTAATTTGTAACGTAAGGAACACCTTGGAACTCAGGTTCTAAGGCTACCCGGTTAGTTTAGGTATCTGTTGCTAGTATCACTATTCAATATTCCGTTTGGTGGCGGTACACCTGGGTCCAAAAGGACCTATACACTGCCGGTCCAGGGTCAACTATGTTCTATCTTGACTCCAAAGTTGACTGTTACATATACTGTCCCAAATTACTATTAACTATGCCATTAACGCTACGCAAACCTATAACCGATAGATCATAAATTTCAATTTAAGTTTAAAAGGAAATTTATAAATGGCACTTTCTAAGAGGAATATTCTGAGATTAAAAGTACACGTTTACGCCATATCCCATCACAGAACACGAAAATGTACAGCCAATTGGCGAAGTAAATTTCGAAATACAGTGTACAACCGGAGCTAACATAAAAACCAATATACATGCGTCAGCGAGTTTCTGCTTTCCATCAATCACTCCCATCGAATCGTGATACCCCAGAACTGTGTCAATAGTTAGATTTGTCAAGTACCTCCCTTTCAAGCGCTCGAGTTCTCGTAGTCTGTACATTGTGGTGGCTAATGTGGTTATATCAAAGCAACTACCACATCCAACGTCAGTATTCTCGGAATTGTCGTGCGAAGACTATTAACCCCTTGCGATCCAATGTCGACTTGGACTCGGCATCGCGTTTCGTTCCAGCCAACCCTACATACGTCCAGCTAGACCAGGCTAGATCGATCTAGTTAGAGACCAGTCGAGTGGCTATAAACTAGTCTTGCATGGATTAGCTAAATATAGGAGTTTATGAGAATGTTTAAAGTGTTGTTAGTGATTTGTAGAATATTTCGTTGTTTACTGTGTCTTCACATAATCGTAGGTTGCTGCAAGCATGCCACGCGTTTGAATGCGATTCAAGCAGTTGAAGACAAAAAAGAGGGACAAATTTATTCGATGCTGAAGATTTTAGTCGGACGTTTAGGGTGGTTTATGGTTTTCATTCATTTACAGTTACTAGGTAATGCAAAATTCTGTAGCTGCTTCAGCAAAAACGAACGCCTGTAGTTAAGTGGGTAGCCTGCGGTGTATTGTATTGTCGGGTTATTTCACAACTCGTTCAGAAATTGAAAGCAAATTTGCAGTTCTCTGTGCTATAGTGTACACACGTAACTACAATATTTATCCCTGCTTTAATCTGTGAAATGGGTTTACTGGACAGTGCAGTCTACAAAGACAGATATATGTAAATAAATGGAAACATAAGAGTTGTCCCTTTTGGCTCACGAGGTTGCAAATTATCAATTTCTATTTGAATGTTAAAAAATGGCTACAGTATTTCCTCAAGTATTTTCGTTTCAAATGAAAGGAAAAGTATATGTATTATTACTCCTGTGGACGGCGTGTGCCTATAAAAGCGTGTGTTCCTTTCATTAGCGAAATAAATAGGAGAGAAAATTTGATTAAAAATTCTCAAATGAAAATTACATTAGTGGAGGAGCAACACCAGAAAAAGCTTCATCAATAACGTGTTTGCATTGCCTCCAACTGGTAATTTAAATTCAAGGATTATAAATTAAAATCGCACTGAATAATGCCCGAAGAGTATCAATAGATTCTGGCATGGATATTTTAAACCGTTGATGCAGCGTCGGCCAGAGGTCCAAGGTTGCCGGCATTCCCACGAATTATTGCACATTGTCGTGTTTAATGTACGCCGAGGATGAAATATACTTTGGTCCCGAGCACAAAGGCAGACGGAGTTCAGAGTTAGGTCGGCGTAGGCGTATAGCCGGGCATACTGAAGTGAGAAAGTTCGATCCACTCAAACTCAGAAGTGGCAGTAAGATTGACTCGCTGAAATCAAGTTACTCTTCCTGACATCGAGGAAAAAGGTCTTTCTAGACACGAGCCCGCACCCCATTGTCTCCGAGATGCAGACGCAGTGAATAAACTTTGAACTTTGAACTGTGTTCGCTTGGGATATGAGTTTTCCATGGAGTCGAACCGATGGGGTAATGGTCCATTTTGTAGACAAGCTTCGGGCGAACATTTTGCAAGCGACACCTCGTTTATGCGTGTATTTCGACGGCGAAGAGGAATGCCCCGTAATTACGCGCACCTCACTCCTTGGTGGAAGCAAGGGGTATTCACATTGATTCATAATTGCTGTTTTAAAACGGAATCTGCTAAGCATTCTGTCGAAATACTCGGTGGAAGAGACAATTCACTGGGATCTTATTCATTTATAAAACTCAGTTAATTAAATGGGAGTATTGATTGACAGATTCTAACAGTTCTGATTTATTGAAGTAGAGGGATAACCTTAAACTTAAACTGTGAACTAATCTCGTTTTAAATATATGCTACTGAAAGACATTGTTAAAATCCTTCATTTGCAACAGAAGATGCATGAGATAAGGCGAAAGGAGTTTTGAATTCTTAGACAATTTATTTTAAAATTTTGCTCAGACGAGTAAATCTTATAGACTCACTAATAAAGGAATGTTGCGATTTTGTTTTACAGTAATGCTTTATTAAAGCATGAAAATGCTCTAGTAGCATTTCTGGTTGGCGCACAGTATCCCCAAGTTGGGAATTAGTTGGCCATCAAAGTGATCCTCTCTTGAGTCGATTAATAACAAAATGAGATACTGACACACAGTTTATAAAGGGAAAACAATGATCTACTAACCCAGAAGAGATGAAGCAGCTTGAACATTGAACTGCACGCCAAGAAAATATTCGTGTGTCAATTGAAAAGTCTTCCTTCAGAATGAAACCCTATTTAGAAGTCAGACCATTAATATAAAAAATATTGCCTGAAATTAAATCAGTTCACTTCGGCAGCGAATGAAATATGGCTGTAATTAGTGACGGGGAAAGAAATCGCTTTTCATTATGACACCACCAGACCTCAGAGTTCTTTCAGGACTTCACAGGAATTATTGCAACCTAGCCGGGACTTATTAAAACACCCAACCTGCTCACCACATATTACTCCACCACGATTTATACGATCCCCTTGATAAGAAATGGTACGATAAGAAGTTATTTAAGAACATGAACAGCGACGACAAGTACGTGCTTCTAAATCCCTCGTGAAGAAAAACGAAGGTTTCCAAGTTACTAAAAGATGGCGAAAAGTTATAGATCCGGAGTGCGATGAGACACTATTCGCGAACACGCAATAGTAATAAATAATTGTATTACTTAACTTGAAGAATGGTGTTTTAAATCCAAGTACTAGAGTTTTCCTTAACTCAGTTATATTCGTCTGCTGGACAAGAAAACAGGGATGCAAGGAAAGCGTAAATTAAGCGAGGTGTGAGGAAGGATGCATGCAAATGAGCATAAAAAATGGGGTGAGAAAGAACAATGAAACAAGGGCACTTCTCTTCAATTCCTTTAAGCAGCATTTTGAATATGTCTTGGTGAATTTAATATTTTACCGTTACCAACTACACGTCCGCGTAGTCGTTCGCGTTTCTTTCCACCAGAGCTACCTTTTTTGAAGAAGACCCTCTTTAGGTTCACCTTATGACGAATGGGGTGAGCCACATACAGCATTTAAAGTGCTTTCTTGAAGAGAATTATGAATGTAGACTATTTTTTAATATCTCAACCATAATTAGTACTTTTATCACTTACTTATTTCTTTTAATACAATAATGTGATCTCGAACAGTGTAAACAACACTCTGTGATTCTGCATCTCTTGGTGCCTTAACACCACGGGCCATTTTGGTGGTTTTGGCTTGCGATTGGTATTTTAGAAAAACCGACACATTTCTTACGTCTCTTGGTCATCTTTAAGCTAGTTCTATCTCTGTCAAGGGAAGACATACATCCCAGATACCAGAGGTCAGCTATAGAAGTGTCTCGTGTAAGAAGGTGCTAAAGCCATGTTCTTGCTCACGAACTTTGCTACGTAGAACGTGTTTAAAGTACTTGACCAGGTTTGAAAAGCACTTATCAAGGGCAACACATATCGAAGAGGCGTCTTATACTATATGGCAGTGTTCCACATAGCGCGGTGTATACACACGGCGAACCGTAGCTTAACGGAATAAAAATTGAATGCCTAGATGTATTCAGGCTTTTTGGATATCGATATTTAGCCATCGCATTAAGGAGATGATGTGGTTACATAGGTCGAGAAAATGAGGTAGGACACCGTGTCACTTAGTTTTTCTTCCATTTTTCTCGCACAGAATCAGGAAGCAGTCTAGATACTTTATTTCAAACACGGGGTGCACGTATCATCGTAACTTGTTAATTCGCTAGGCTCCAATAACATAATAATACCATTGTGGGAATAACTAGAATGTCAGCATTCAATGCGTGGATCTGTACAAGAACTTTAGAGGCTTCTATATCTGGTTATAAAAGCCAAACTGTAAATAACTAATTGTTCCTTTGTATGTCTTCCTCGATGCATTGCAACCTTTGGACAACTGAAAAATCATTCTGGTCATTTGATTATTCCACAAATGGAATGCAGTTGAAAAGTCTGCGCACCCTGGCGTCGGAAATTAGCGTTCTTGACCTCACCTTAACCTATAAAGGATAGCTCAGACAGCTGTAATTGAACTTGACGCGTCCACCGACGCAAGTTGTGTGTTCAGGCTGAACGGTTTGGAAACTGTTGAACCACATCGTTATCATGAACATGACAATTCGGAGGGTACCTATATTCCCTTTGCGATGTAGGTGCTCCATAAGAAGGGATTTTTTGAAATTCCAATCCGAATTCCGAAGGGGTTAAAAAGGGGTGAAATATGTTTACTTAGTGTCCTTATTATTTCTTAGGACCGATGAGATATCAACTTGGTTTTTACTTACAAAGGTAACCCGGACAAATGCCTAAGACCACAGTCAGCATTTTGCCCTAATCGACCCCTAAGGGAGTGAAAAGGGGTGAAATGTGTTTCAACGGATTTGTTAAAATCTCTTCGGCCCCATTAGATACATATCAACTTGGTTTCTACTTCAAATGGTTAGCCACATAAATGCCTAAAACCCAATTTCAGCATGTTGCCCTAATCAACCCCTGGGAGGTGGTGAAAAGTAGTGAAATGTGTTTTCATGAAATCCTTAATATCTCTTAGGCCTGAAACCCTAAGTTAGTTATACATAAAACGTCGATCGTGAGAGTTACTGTAATTTTTCTCCAACAGTTGACTCTGACGTTCTACTAAATAAAGTGTTTATGCCTGTGTAAAAAATGACGTGCTTGGTGGAATTAAGTGGTACATATTAACTACGCGAAGACGGTGACAGCAATTTGTGTCAAAGTGCATCGTTAAAGTCGGGCTCCATCGATATTAATGCTCCACCTCTATAGTTGTTTCCACATTATTGGACGCATATAGACGCGGCGGACTCGATATTCGCGAACGGGAAACAAGAGGAATGGGAAATTGAACTTGATAAATGGAATTATTAGAGAAACTCATAAACAACACATATCCGCAAGATTTCGGGGCTCGCTTCAGCGATTGAAATATTGTTACTGCCTTCGATAGATCTCTTCAACATATTGAATTAATCCTGTTCGCGTAGGCCATTTTGTCTGTTGCCGCCGCGGGCTACCTAACTACGCAACGTATATTATTTGGCCAGCTAGTCTGTGGAAATAATCCTATCAGTAGTTTAAGATGCAAATACTGCGATGCGTTGAAAATGACGGGACACCTAAAGGTATGATTGTGATTTGCGCTAGTATTAGCGTTTCTGCATTGAAATGAATCAAGTAGAAGTTGGTTTCAATGTATAGTTGTTCCATGTAAACACGTGCTTTCAAAAGTATAACGCACATTGTGAAATACACTCAAATTTAGGAATTTATTAAAGGTAAACTATCACAGATAATTTAGTGCGACGTTTGGCATTGTATTAAGGATGTTTTAAACTGTAGAAACATATATATTTTTTCCTAATTAATTATTTGAAATGGCCCCGGGGAGTCGTTAAAGTCGAGGCGTCAAAAAATTCATCCAACACGGTGGGGCGTAGCACCTAAACCCCTAGTGTGAAATAAAAATGAATGCTAGATTATTAAAGGGCATGAAATTTTATAGGGGGAAAACATTTTGGGATAAAATCAACACGTGAAGTTTCAAACCACTTTTTCCTGTGTTTCTCGTCCTTTCAACGCCTTTACTAAATATAAATTTTCAAATTTTTCAAATTAGAGACCTGCCCTTTGCGAAAAGCATATTTTTCAAAATAAAAAAAAGTTTCAATCGAATCGGTTAATAACTTTTCGAGATATTTGTCCCACCAGTTTGAAGAATACTGTTTAGAGAGAAACGATTTTTCGAATTTTCGATTTTCATATTTTCTTGAAGACAACATCTTGAAAATATTCCTTGAAAGTGTGAAGTTAATCCGACCAAAATTGACAAAGTTATACGCATGTAAGTAGGTAGGTGTTCCTTGGTGTAGCGCTAAAACCCAAAACTTTAAACGCGTTTTCCTCAAAATCATGTTTTCAAAGTCGCCGACACACTAAAAAATTAATGAACCAATTTACTCGCGGCTTTGCAGACTAATTTTAGGGTTAAAAATCTAAGCGCTATTGGGAGCGTGTCACTTTTTTCCTAGATTTTTTTACACTCGAAAGACGAGCGATTTTTGCCAAATATCGATGCTTCAACTTCGCACAGCCGCCATTTTGCCTCGGAATAATTTTTCCACAATCTCGAATTAAAAAAATTTCGAGTTTTCAATTTTGGCCTTTTTCCCACAAAAATACTGAAATATCTGTAAGATATACTCTTTCCAATAGACTAATGTTTAATAACAAAACTTTATCGCTCGTTCTAGAAAAAATTCCCAAAGAAGAATATTATTTTGACCGTTCTAGATAGTCCTCCCCGCTTAAAGAAGGTATCATAGAGCAAAACAGTACAACGTGGCTAGTGGGGGAAATCAATATACCTAAGTAGAAATAGTTGACTCGTTTTGCAGACAGCGATGCTGATACAGATTTCTGTAATCAGAATCTGAACACCATAACTTAGCATTTAATGTTTTCACGGTAACAACAAATACATCAGTGCAAGACACATTGAAGACTATATAGCGCCTTATAGAGATACGGCGATGTTGTGGAGGCAACAAGATGGCGGAATCAGTGGCACCTGAGTGTGTGTACCTGTACTATTTATCGAGAGGTTGCAGACTTAACGAGCATAGCTTTTGGATAGCGAGTAATACTTTGAGGACCCGGGATGTGTGGGAATACGATGAAATAAGTATGACCCTCTAACGAGGCTTGTACCCTCAAGGGTATCGCTTTCCACGCCACTTAAGTGGATCTCAGGTTCATCGTCATGTCTCCACGAGGCACTATATTGGCTGGTGTGTTGCGTATGAAGGATATTGATCAGATGATGTGTGATTGATGAAAGTTAGTGCTGCGCCGGGTGTGTGTAAGGTGGTGTGTTGCTGTAAGGTAGATAATGCTCGCGAAAATGCCAATGAACTGTGGCCACGCGCACGCGAATGCTGGCGCGTGTCGTCGGAAGCATTAGAAGGAATGTCCGCTTGTCACCATACGTGGCGTGCATTAATCCGCCCGTGTATCAAAACAAATCGACGGCTATATCTGTGTTGGCTACATAAACCGTTTATTCTCACACCGATGTGCACACAGGCAATAGTTCCGCACGTTGCTTGCGTGCACGTGTTTATTTCCTGGTTATTAGTAGCATTATCTTATAGAGCGTCCTGTTTATAAGGAATACTTGGAATATTATTGCCTTTGAAGATGAGAGAACAGGATTAGGGGAACAATTGCATAGTTCGAGGGGATAAATATGGTCATAAAAATGAAATTCTGTCCAAATTATTTTTTGGGATATTTTGGGATCATCGATATGTTTTTGAATAAAATAAATCAAGTGGTGATGTTGCGGTGTAATTAATGAAAAAACTTTAGTAACACTTAAATAGAAACAATATAAATTTGCGTCCTAGATATGTTTTCGAAAATTCAGAAGCCTGTGCAAATAAGGGGACATTTTTGCAACTTGCGTTTTCAAAAATCATAATGCAATTAATCAACGACTTTGATGGTGGATTTCTGAGATGTTCCTCAGCGTTAATAATGTTAATACAAGGAAGCATGCACAGTGTCTTTTGAGGAATCTCAAATATACCATAAATTGAAGCAAAAGAGAAAAGTGAGAAAGAAAATAAGGATGAAGAGAGTAGAAGGACAGCAGCAAAAATGTCTGTCTAAAAGAAAAGACACGAAAACGGGAGTTTTAGCTGCCGGAAAGCGGATGCCAGAAAATTGTAAGAGGCAGAGAAACGAAAACGATTGCACAGTAGCGTAAAAACGCATTCTGAAAAAGTAGATGAAATGCTCCTATATAAAAACTAAATGCATCATTTATTTTCTCCATTATTAAGTTACCTAAAACAAATTCATACCAGCTTTTTATCTAATAATTTCGAGAAATTGACACTAATAAGAATAATAAACACAATGGACAAACTCTACTCTCCAGTATAATTTTGCTGCAGATATTCATTCTATGCTTAACAATTAACCTAATTAAGAAAGTAAAAATACCAACGTTTGCACAACTCTATAACTCACACGAATATCTTTACCTGCTAATTCAATATATTTATTGTTAAACAGTCACATACTAATATGTCTGATAATAATAGTCCCCTCTTATTAAATAGTACTTCTGTTATTCTTCATAGCCTTAACAGTGTATCTTACAGCAATACAGTTGAAAATCCTTATCTGTATTTGTAACTATTCGCGTGTGGAAACGGGAGTCTATACAACGCATGGAGGCCATCGCTGAAAGGTTAAGCTTCAGTTATTAACCTTCTGCGGTCCCATGTCGAGATGAACTCGACATTATATTTCGTTCCGTCCGAGCCAATGTCGAGTTTAGCTCCATATTGGATTTTATGACAGTTGCTACATGCACTAGTGATCCCAGGTATATTTCTCTTAAATGTCGCGGTTGTATACATATATGTTTGAAGAAACATTTTCCACTCATCATTTAATCCAACATAAGTTTTATTACGTAAAATCGACACGCACGAATGTAGATAAATAACTGCCCAACTAAATACTGATAGCAATATGAATAAAAAGTAGCACAATTCCCAAAACGAGTTCTTACAGTGAGGAGACAAAATTGATTACATTACGGCAAAGTAACGACGACAGGGGCCGAGTTTCGAGTAACAGAATGTTGTACATTAATTGATCTAAGGGATAACAACGTGTCGATAATTTCTTGTAAAAAGTGGGTCATGTTCGCGAGTAAGCCGCTTTGCAGACTCTTTCTGAGGTTATACATTGTCCTATAGAAGAGCTTTTAACGGGTAAAGACTGAAGACGTCGTTTCCCATAATTCGTTCAGTGTCAGTAGAATGGAGCGCTGAAAGAGTGAAAGGCTTTGAGCTCCACGAAGATTACATGTATACACGAATTCCCGAGGCATCCATCTTGATTCCTTTATAGCATTTTGACGTGTCTGTGATGCCTTCCAGAATGTAATATAATATATCTCTCCCGACAGAGAATTCAGTGAAAGTTTGTGATAGTTCAACGTTCCAATTTGTACAAGGGTCCAAGAATATTGAGTAAATAATGTAACAATTACCTTTGATTATTCATTATCTCCCTTATTACTAAGAAAACGTCACCAGATCAAGGTTAAGGTGATTCACTTTCGTGACAGAAATCTCCCAGCACCTGAAAATGCTGCTTTCCATTTTCATTTCAACTGGGATTAATCCTCCATGCTCCAAGGCGGAGCGATACTATATAGGCGAAAATTTAAATTTGAATAATCATATTTGAATAATCATTTTTATGAGAAAAAGGAACCTGCAGACTTGAATATGTTTCCAAATTTTTTTTACAGTTGGGTTTAGTTAATCTAAAGACAACTATTCCGCACCCAGGCTAACTGAAAATTCAAATTTAAATTTTCGCATATATATATATAATACTGTCATATAAGAAGGAACCTGCGCGTAGACCTGTTCTGCGCTACTATTGGCCATACCCCAACCAACGCTCCGTCGGAGCCAATGAGTTCATTCTATATACACGCGTGAAACAGGTTCCTTCTGACATGACAAGGAGTTAGGAGAAAAAGGAACCTGCGGACATGAGTATTTTTCCAAAATTCTTATACAGTTGTGTTTGGTTAATCAAAAGGCAACTATCCCGCACCCAGCCCAACTGAAAATTCGAATTGAAATTGATCGCACCGCCCTACTATGCACCCTTCCTTTTTTACCACCGCGGATACTCGACATATTGTCCCCTCTAGCCTTCCTCCGTTGGAAGTATCTTACGGGTCAGGCTAATTGAATCGGCTGAATGCGGGCTCGCTTGATCACCGGAGAGATCATTCACCGCATTATGGCTTCCTCGCGAATTCGATGAATACGCGTGTGATGAACGTTCGACGAATTACTCGGCCCGTTATCGGGCTTAGCAGAGCTCAGCGGCTGGCTCCTCCGCCTAAGCCTGCTATACCGCGTTTATGGCTGCATAATGAAGCACAAATGATCGAAACAACGCCAGTGGCTCGTGATTATTATCACTGGCCCCTTTTTCTTTCTGCCTGTTACAGGGGGCCGTTCAGTGTTGTCCGGAAATGCATTCACCGACAGACGGGCCAGACGTTCGCAGTAAAAATCGTGGATGTAGCGAAGTTCACCTCCAGCCCGGGTCTAAGTACGAACGGTGAGTCTCGGGCGCGCTGTTCCGCCATTAATTTCCGCCAGCCAGCTCGAAGCATAACGTATTCCCTTGTGGTTGGCCCCGTGTTTGCCTATTCTCTTTTACACCCTGCATACGTACTTACGTGGTTTCGAGCCGGCGAATTCGTGCCACCCATTGTGCAATTGAATCGGAATTGGTTTCGTTGTCACGGACGTATGCCGAGGGGCCCTTAATGTGGGGCACGTACGAGGGATTCCAGAAATGAACTGTAAATCCTGGCATCGTTATTGGAAAGTTTCGTTTGAAGATCAGCGAAATGGAGGACTCTGAGTGGACGCAAGGGGATAGGTTAATGGTGGTGAATGGGGGCCGGATATAGATTTAGAATGGTCTTCGTGTAGAAATCTTATTGGGGGTTGAATGATTGATAACGGGTTTTAATGTTACTTTTGTGTTCGGGTAGCTGGGGATTTGTTTTAATGTTTCGCTGTGGAAGCTGGGATTCTTGTACACGGATGAAGAAGAGGTGTCTGGCAATCGAGTGTATTTAGATTTAATTATGATATTTTAGCAAATGTTTCTTGTCCCTTTGCCACGGTTCTTGATAAGAAAAATTAGAAATGAGGGGTTTGATTTTTTATGTAATAGTTATATGAAGCATTTGACTTGTTTCTTTGGAAGGAATTACCCGGGAAGGATCTCTTTTTTGAAACTTCGTTAGGTGAAGCATACGAACTTGTCTGAAAAGAATATTTTAATTCCTTTTTAACAGTTTAAATGCTGGTATAATTTCTGAATCTTGATCTTCATTGCTGATAAGTTTATACATCTCTTTGTAAATGATTTTACGCGAACAACTTGTAGTTAAAGCCGTTTCACACAGTTCGTATATTATACTTCGCAGTATGCATTGCGAAACACGGCTTAGATTGCGAGTAAGAAGCGCAGTGGAAAGACGCAAGTGAAAGTGGGCCGTATATGGTCAGGCGCGGCATTGAAATATGTGACTGGAATTGAAAGCCTTGGGTATAGTTTCATTAGGATAACATATTGAATTATTTTATATCTCAGTAAGGAATATTAAATTGTTATTGAAATTAAATATAAAATTTAAAAAAATAATTAGTAGAGTTTTCTTAGTACCTACAATTGAAATTAATGGAAATAATATTGTCTAACACTTACCAGAATTATATCACACGTACGAAAATTGTTTTGACTAAAAATTATTCAGCTATAAAAGAACACTAGAAGCACTTACAAATTGAGTAGCAGTTTCATTAAAGATTCTTATTTCACACTTCCTTCCACCCCTTTTAGGGGAAGTATAAAGTTTACTTTTCTATGTTATATAAAAGATGTCTCCAAACAGTAAAGTTTAATAAAAGAATTATGTCGACATCGCGAGTTCATTCTCAACAAATTGTTTATTATCGGGGGAGTGAGATGCCTCGCCTATATACTCTTTGTTTCCTGAAACCATTTGCACCTAATACAAAGACATCTATTCTTAGAATACTTCGTAGACGTGTGATCTTCGTAATGCATATTTTTTGCACGTCTAAAAGTAAATATCGATCTTTTTACATACCCACGCGTCTAAGAGATGCACAGTTCTAATAATAGACAAAAAGGAGATGCATCGCTTTAAGGGTTAATAATATTATGAAAATGCGTCATAGTTAGAACGTAATTTCAAGAAGCGCTTGAACGTCACAGAACTGCTGTAAATCAATTCCACGAACGACTACTTTGAGAAAATTAATGTTAAATACTTCTCGTTCTATATTTAGCTCATATTAACTGATTGCATTCCACTCGTTCTGCCTGGGTAATTAGAGCAACTTTTCCAGCGTTTCGGCTGAATTTCTGACGGACATTAAATTTGTTAAATCACTAAAATATTCGACACTTTACATTTCCTAATTTTATACAGTGTAAATTTTGAAACTATCACCCCTGTGTTTCCCTAACTTGAGATTATAGACAGCATATTTACTATTACAAGCTAAGGGACAAGCAGAAATATGCAAATTTCTCGATCAAAGAAAATCAAAAATTTCATCGTCGCTTTGCAGTCTGAAGCTTCGTTTCCAACATATATCGATCAAAGTATAAAAACCCGTCTTTCAGCACACGTTGTTTAAGGCACGCCGTCTAACGGTGTTCCTCCAAAGGAATTTATTTCGGCGCCACCTAGGAGAGATTATTTTTGACTTTTTCAGTTTCAAAAAATGTGTAATTACAGATTAAAGTTACATTAATAAATGACTAAAACCGATTTTGTTTCTGCGCATTCTTTGTATGCAAAAAAAATTCATGAAGAACGCCTCCAAAATCGCAGTCAAAGGTGGTATCCTGCCTTAAATGCGAAACGACTGGGCGCAGCCCAGAATCTCGTCCCGAAATCTAGAATACACAGAAAATGTAAAGCAAGTAGTAGAAACATAGGACAGCAGGTTGGTGGTACATGTGTGTAAGATTTACGACGCGGTAATGCCTGAAATTCCTCCCTGTATGTTTATTCTCCGTGCACGCTATTCGTCACTTATCGTTTCTTGCCACCATAAAGCTGTACACTAAACACTGGCCAGATGATCCTAAAAAATACAGTGAAAAGAGTAAAATTCAGAAACCAGCGTGTCTCTCCACAAAGAGAACCCCGTGGCATTTCTCTATTCGTACCCTGTCATAAATCTTGCACAACAAAGGTCAGAACCCTGCGTCTGAACTACCCCTAACCAGTCCTCCCCTTCAGGCACCTGGCCTACATTTTTTGTGTACTTGGAATTTCGAGATAAGCAGAAATATTTCTTCATAATCGACCGTATCGTGCAGTCAGTATTATTTAGACCGTGCAAGGAAGAACTCCCTTCTGGAAAAATATTTTTCACCCCTCGTTGCTGCTACATCGCGGCAAAAGTCGAAGCTTGAGTGACGTAGAATATGTGTTACAGTGAAGGTTTACACGAGTGAACATCTTGGAAACTAATAACCCGATATAATATTACGGTGGATTTCAATCTGCATATATCTAATTCTCGAAATGTTCTTTTTTAAGTGGAATTGCACATGGTGGAAACATTTTCCTACGATTAAAAGTCACTGTGCTTGATGCGATTGTGTAATAATAACAGATGCGTTGATCGCGAAGGGAAGGCGTGGGTGGCTTCCTCGCGTGACATATTCACGATAAGTGAAGAAACGTGTCATTAAACTCTTTACGGTATTAAAACACTTACTGTTAATAGTAAAAGCGACGCGAGCGTGCATTTGCTCGTGTTTCTCATATGCAAGTGTTCACGAAAATCTGGCTTCACATTTTAATTATGAAGGAAGCCTCAGACTGCAAATGAATGGAATTCTCGGTTCCTTTTAGCGTGAGTTGTGATTGTTTATTTTTATAAATCTTTCAGTAAATACTGTTCGCGTAAAGGACAACGGGGGAAGGGAAAGAGTGATGGAAGACTTTCCAAGTGGATTTTTATTTTCACTCAACAAAGTTAAAATCTTTGGTTTTTTTTTATTATTCTGCTTAGTAGCATCTTGTGTCAGAGAGCTAATAAAAAACACTGTATTTATAATACCGCGGGGTTTACTTCGAAACAGAATTTAATTTATATAACAGAAGTAGGTCTTAAAGTTTGGTGACCTTTTTAAAGCACATGACGCTCTAATTATGGTACTTTGAACAGTGTATATATTTGCCTCGTGTTCTCATTGGTTGTATCAGGTTTTAGTGTGAATTGTATTAAAAAATAGAAAGTGTCGCGCAGATATGAAAATAATGGTTGAAAACAGTACGATTGTTGCAGATTTGAAAAGGGAGGCCACGATATGTCACATGCTGAAGCACCCCCACATTGTAGAGTTGCTTGAAACTTACAGCTCGGAGGGAATGTTATACATGGTATTCGAATAGTAAGTATAGTAATATTAAATCGTACTATTTTGCTATATTAAAGCTTATATTTCACTCGAAATTCAACGTAGACCTTGAAGATCTTGTGCAAGTTTCTCTTAGCTTGAATTTGCAGTGTATTACTTATTTGCTAGCAGAAATGTATGCTCGTTTTTACAAGACTCTCGTGTTTTAAGAACCGCCACCCCATTTAGTTGAAAACGTTTGTTCAGCTTTAATAGGATTCAAATGTTGGCTTCATGGGAAGAGGAGTGAAATGCGCTATCACAAGCTTACTAATGTCTTAATTCCATATTTAATTTAATTTTCGTGTAATGAAAGGCGTTTAAAAGACGTTTTTCTGCAGCCAGGGGTCGACCGTGGGGTTTTCTTTATGGGCAAAGTAGATCCTTTCAATTTTTGCTTTTATTTCTTGCGCGAGCGTCGAGGTGCACGGTAGTCTAAGTTAGAAATACGTTCTTCAGGTTTAATTCGTCGCACGTTTTTTTTTAATTTTCCTCAACACCCCAAGTTTTAATAGATCGTTATCCGAAATTTTGGATACATTCTTTTGGATTCCATTTATTTACTTGGCCCTCTCACTCCTCAAATTGAGAATATCAATTTTACTATTCCGAAATTTGGATAAATTTCTGAATATCTTCTTGCAAATGTTATTTATCTTGTAGCTATGTTGTTTTGATAACAATTGGAAGTTTCCGCGGATAGAATTTCTTTGGAAATCCATCCAAAGTATCCCATAATAACTGATACCCCTAAATATATCATAAATTTTTCAGCCCCAATTTTTATTTTAACTCTTCGTTGACGCACCTGTTTTTTTCGATCAACTTTGACATACCTGGATGTGCAACAATTTTTGAACGATTGCCATTCTCATCTACAAAATCCAATCGTTATGAAAAAAATTATGGGCCAATTTCAGGGTCTCTAGAATGTTAGTAATAGTTTTTTTTATTGAAATTTTGTCACAGTTTTTGTGTAAAAAATTTTAAATTACCATATGTCGAGACAAAACGAAGAAAATCTTCAAACAATTGTAACTCTTACAAATTTCAATATTAGAAGCTAAAAAGTTACAGAGTTGTTGTTCAGATATAATATTTTGAGAAAAAATAGTTTGTAAGTACGCTTTGAAAGAAAGCTATTTATTTTGCATATAGAAACTACGGAGCGTCAAAATCAGCTTGGGTGGTTCACACCCAGCGTGTCAACGAAGGGTTAAGAAAAGAATTCTAAAAATCTATCTAACACACTCAACTCTCGACTTCACAAACCCCTCCACAGACAATTGCATTCGTTTCTGACACATTTAACTACCTTCCTTAATTTTTCCAGAAACTCGTTCCAGGCTTTTAATTCATTTCTGCACGTAAATACACCTTCATCTAGATTTTATTACCCATTTCGGCCCACGTCGCGTCGTATAATTTTTCTATCGTCGCCGTGTAAAGCAGCCTGTTTTTACGTCAGCAGTTGTTATAATTGGATGTCTGTGAAGTAATCTGCGGCTGAGCATGAATCATTTAAAGCAAGTTTCGACAGACACGAATTTAGAGGCACCCAGAGCTTTTGAACGATCGCATTCGATAGTTTTAACGTTTTGAAATACCGTACCGCGTGTCGGAGTTTATGCTAGGCGAATTCCACCGAATTCGCTTGAACCTTTTATACCTACGCTCTGTCCCGTGCATTTGTGCAAATATTTTTCTCGACGAAAGATAATTGTATAATGCGGCTGTTACACGGTTCCAGATACATCCACCTGCCGAGGAGAAATTTCACGTCACTATGAATCGACCTAATTAGCACTGAAACCATTACAAACACTCCATAGAACGTTTCGAAGCAGCGAATCGTGTTGCGATTGTTAACGTAATCAGCTCTGCTTGCGCCGTGGTTCATTACTTGATCATCGACACGGTTCGTTTGTTTGTGCGTGCCATATTTATTTCTCGCATAACCAACCCCCGTGCGTTCTGCTGTCACTGTAACGCGTAAATTGGATAAATAGAGAATAATAGTCGTACGTGCAGAGAGGACCTTGCAACTAGAACAGCTTACATTGCCCTTTTTGTGGAAAGAAGTGCAATAAAAAGTAATAAAAGTGACAGTTTTCAAATAGTCTTTCTTTTTGCATAAATGCACCCATGGAGTTGAAGAGTATGCAGTTTTATTATTCTTCTTCAGTGGAGCATACTATATTCTCATGTTGTTTTTACTAAGTTACATACACATAATTTTCATTAGGTATAGAAAAGTAGTATTTAGTGCAGTCGAACGGAAATGAGATGAACTTGCTAAATAAATATTCTATTATAGAAATGTAGGTACTAGTTATTTTGCAGTTCAAAGCAGAGTTGAGAATTTAAATACAAAATTATTTAAATAACGAATCAAATAAAAGTTACTTCAACTTTAGGGTATTTTACAAATAAAGTTAATTTTTTTATTCGTCGAGCGTTTCAACTTCAACGTTGAATAAATTTCTCAACTTTAACTATATTCGGCGTCAAATATTTTTCCGGCGCGCGTTCCAACCACCGAGGACTTTATTCGTCCAATGAAGTTAACCCGGGTCAATTTTATTCGACAGGTGGCGAATAATTTTTTAATATTTATTCGTTATTCGAAATTTTATTTAAATAAAAATTCTGCCCATCTCTGGTTCAAAGTATTTTCCGCGTCGAATGTTAATATTGGAATACTATTTGAATACATCAGTATTCGAAATTTTCGGTATTCGAATTTTTCGGTATTCGAATTTTCGGTATTCGAATATTCGGTATTCGAATACCGAAAAATTCGACAAATAGTCCCAGCTCTAGTTGCAAATCCATTCTCCATTACTTTGAATTACTTCGTCATCATTCTGCCAGCGCAGACTTTCCAATTCTGTCCTCAGCTTAGCAAAAAGATGATTATCATTTGGCGTCCCACTGTGTTACAATTTCCGAGTGTCTTCCATGGTTCTTTTGGTTGCTTCACGTGTAGTATTGTTCCGACGGAAACAATCGGTCCCCTGGTCGTCCTTTGTTTTGTTTTCTTCACCTCATTTGGCAACAACGCTGCATAGCAATGAGTATTGATTGTTACGCCTTCCTGATGAAAAAGGTTTGGTCCTCATTGACGTCGGTAAACTTGAACGACGTCATTCTTTGGCTGCATTTCAAAGCCAATGGTGGACCTTGGCTCCTGAAAGCTTGACAAATTCTCTGCTTCGTCTTATTGCACCAACACCTACGTAGCTTCTTCTAATTAATTTTAAGAAACAAAACTCATTAACTTCCTAATGATGATCCAATTAGTGTTTAAAAAATATCCACATATTATTCACACTGATTTTCAAGCACTAGGCAATATTTTACATTCTAATTCGCCCATTTTCTTTGGTAAGATACAAAAACAGTTCGACGTAAAAATAAAAATGACAGCCTGCCATAGTTTCCTCTTTTTTCAAAGAATTAGTTGTGAACACTTAAAGTGTTTTGTTTATATTTAAATGAGATGAAGGAATCGTAAAACAAACACATTAATACAAATGTTTGCTTCATCAGTCAGGCGCCACTGCATGCGGCTGAAAATGTGTTTTATTATGCAGTTCATTCGAATACATGCACGTTACAAATGTGACACGATACAGTCGACGTGCTGTTTCGAATAGAATCGTAAATTCGTATGCTTTGTAAATCGTATGTTAATATCGCGCTTCTGTTTCAGTATGGATGGTTCTGATTTATGCTTCGAGGTTGTTCGAAGAGCAACTGCTGGATTTGTGTACAGCGAAGCGGTTGCAAGGTAAGAAAATCTATGCATCGTGGCACAAAATCAATTCAATGATCAGAAATCCTTTCTTTTATTCTAAACAAATCTGGCTTGACACGAAGTATTTTTGAAACACGATTATTAAAATAATGAATTGTCTTATTTGATCAAATATTATATCTTTACCTCATTTCCTCCTATCACGTGTAGTTCACTCTCGAATCATAGAAAATTCTGGCCTTTTGCCACAATTTAATGACAAAATGATGCTTTCTAAAAATACTAATACAAATCCTTATCTTCGTTGATTTAGCATAGACGAATGCAAGGAAATAATTTTTGTAAAATTAATTTTCCACCGTAATTGAGATTTTTGTTTCGACAACGTGCCACAGAACAGGTTCCCATTTTCTGTTAATCAACGCAAAGCTCCTTGCAGAGTTGGTTCGGCTGCGTTATGTTTTCGGGAGCAAGTGGCATTTACTCGTGTAAATTCTGGCCTCCTGTTTACAAATCTGTCCCTGTTGAATAGCAGTAAATTAGTCGGCCGCTATGATGGACAATGTAGGCACACGTCAGGGCCAAAACTGTCCATGAAACGCTCTGTTCTCTTCGTGGTCATTTGTAAGTTCATATCGCTGCTCGCGGCTATTACATGGAACATCTGCAGCGAGCAGGCTAAGGGCAAATGAACCGCTTTATACTTGCCGCTTAAAAATCAGCAGATAATACGAACCATTTAACTGCACCCCATTAGATAACGTGAAAGGAATGAAAATGCGATATTAACGTCACTGTCCTATTTTAACTCTATTCGAGCTGTAATCATTTTTGCACCCTTGGAGAAATAAACTTTTGCGGTTTTTAGGAGGAGTATCGAAAATTGTCTCGAAAGTTTCTTTAATTTTGTAGCTATGAGTAAACGAAAGTTAGGATTCAATACACTGGAAGGGAGTACGGTAATTATCGAAGATGTTCCGAAATATTGGACACGGAGGGGTGGAAAGTACCTCGTCCGATATTATACTTCCCTCCAGTTATCGATGATGCGGTTTTTCTTTCGTTATTTAATAAAGTCGTGTTTCGATCCATCACAGTTGCAATATCAAATCTTACGAATTCTTATACTTGGAAGAGGGTAAGAAATCGCCAAAATTACCCTTAAATAATTTAAAGGGTCATTCCGGTTAGCGCGCCGAAAAATTCAGGGATTTTCAGGAATTTATTGCGACGAAAATAATTATAGTAATGGAATAGAACTTCTTTCTATTTATTAAACTACATTTCTACTATAAATAAAAAATATAAAAGTAATAAAATTATTGCTTTTCAAATGATTTTGAAAGTGGTTTCAAAATTACCCTTACGTAATTTAAGGACGCAGTCACTTCAGCTCTAACTCGATCACTCAGGCATTCCTAAAAAACTCTCAGCTAACAATCAATACCACACATGCCCTACGACACAGACTGTTATCGACGCCACGCGGAAACAAATAGCAGGACTTATAAAATGAGAAATGCGAGAGCCATTGCTGTTATTGTGTCTAGGGGCGGGCCGCAGGAATTTGAATGCGACCCCGAGTTCCCATCGCGCGTTATGTCGCAATAAGAACTGGGGACATTCTTCCCCCGCGTTCAGAGAACAAGGCGCGTTCATTTCTCACCATCCCCGTCCCCCTTTGGTAGCACGGTGTAACGTTGCCTCTCGTTTTCCAGCCATTACATGCGACAGATCCTGGAGGCGTTGCGCTACTGCCACGAGAACGACATAATTCATCGTGATCTAAAGCCGCAGTGCGCCCTCCTGGCGGGCAAGGAGAACTCCGCACCGGTGAAGCTACGCGGCTTCAGCGTCGCCGTGCAACTTCAGTCGTCGCAGGCAAACGGCGTCGGTACGTTCAAAACATCTTTCCTTCCATTCGCTCACTCTGCGTGTGTAGCCGTCTTCGAGAACCGTGCTCTTTGCTACGCATTCCCGACGAAACACCACACGGCGTTAGCTCTCTTCGATAACCTCCTCAGGCCTGTCTCCACCTGGTCCATCCCTATCCTGGCAGCCCGCGTGCCACCCATTAGCCTCAGGCCTGCGTGGCTCCCTCTATTTGGGTTCTCGCAGCTAGTAACCGGCTGAGTACACTGTACCAAGTATGTGAGTGGCTTCTGTTCGGAACAGTGTTTGCAGGTTGCAAGTGTATTCGAGTTGTCGGGAGTTTGGGGATGAGTGGAGTCCATCGGTCACTGTTTGTGATTTGTACTTTTGTAACATTGCGGATAAATAGTTGTGGTATTTGGGATAGATGAGATCCAGGAGATACGCGGTAGTATTAGCGCGTCCTCGGATGCTTGATGAAGCTACTCGCAATGCAAGAGAATCGTTGACATACTTTTCCAAAACCGTGCTATACGGTTGAATACTTGACTATTATTAGCGGTGAGGTATTCTATGGTAAATGGCACAAAATTGGGCAGAGCAATTAAGAATTTTTTTTCTTACATTCGTTGCTGTTATTAGTTGCCTCTGGAGAAATTAGGTCGCGTTGAGTTTCGTCGCTTTAGAATGGCTTGACGTATATTGAATCTTAATGTTCTGAAGCGTTGAGGAAAATTAGTCGACGAGTTACCATTGTAGGTATCCTTAATTCACGCACATGTACTTTGGGGTGGTGCATTTTGTTTAGAAACGTTTAGAGCTGAAGGAGAATTCTTCTATGTAGGTGCATTGTGCTGTTGGAGCACTTAGAAAAATGTAAAATTTGAAGAAGTTAAAGTGCACTGAAGCGGCGTCTTAAATTTCCTCTGTGCATTTCAGTACCTATAATGCACCGCGCGTTATACACGTGAGAACACGTCACCTCAGATCTCAGCAAGGTAGCTAGCAATCAGACCAGTTACGTATGTGCCTGAATAGTGCAATAATTGAAATGATTGTGTTGAGATATTTGCAAAGTGTAAATGGCAATAAATTAACTCCTTGCAGCGGAAACAAATAAACTCATTTATCTGGAGGAGGGCAGTGGAGTTGGAAAGTTATCGATTCTCTACCGCTTCTAACGTTTCTCACTGATATTTGGAAGAGAGCTAACATCGTTGGGATTCAATATGGCGAAATGGTCGCCACCAGTTAAGGATATTTAGTTTTCCGATAAATCGTATCAACACTGAGACACATGTACACTCGTGTCCCTTACAACCGTTGAAGAGGCAGCATTCGATACTGATGCTCACAATTTCGT
Organism: Andrena haemorrhoa; assembly: GCA_910592295.1. Lineage (NCBI taxonomy): Eukaryota > Metazoa > Arthropoda > Insecta > Hymenoptera > Andrenidae > Andrena > Andrena haemorrhoa. The sequence continues at coordinate 3,536,431 of OU342946.1, forward strand.
TGAGGGGAAGCTATTTAGCAACTAGTACTTGAATTACAGTGGGAATCGAGATATTGCTTTTCGGGGAAAATTTTGGAAATTGATATTAAACCCAGGTATCATGGGTTGCGTCAATTTATGAATGTAACTTATACTAATAAACCACCGCAACTTTCTTTACGAAATAATATTTCAATGTTTTAATCCTTTTTGCGTCATAATGCTTCAGAGAATAAATTTAGATGTTAGAATGAGAGAGATATGTGTTCGTACATTTTACAAATTAACACATACGTCAACTATTGCTTTTATTGAACTGATTAGGTAATAACGGAAGAGAGTATATGCTGCAATGATTTTTCTTTACTTATTATAATTCGGAAAATAACGTTTGTGTGCACAACATTCTTTTCTCGCTTACAAGGGAAGATCCCGAACCCGGAAATTCAAAAAATTCTGAAACTTCGTGAATATATAGGGGATTTCCTCATGATTATAATACAATTTTTATTTGCTGCCCAAATTCACTAGAAGGGGGTGAAATTAAGCCCAGAAAATTCGGCTATTTTCCGACTGTGGGTTAAAACTCGCGAACTGAAGGGGATAGAAAAAAAGTTTCAGAACAAAAGTTACTTCTTTTAATTAGCCCTATCATTTGTTAAAAACATTATTTTACAGTTCACAAGTTATAACACAAAATCAGAAAATAGCCGGATTTTCAGGGGTCAATTACACCTCCTTAGAGTGAATTTGAGCAGAAAAAAATTGCGTTGTAACCAGGAGGAAATTCCCTACATATTCACAAGGTTTCAGAATTTTTTGAATTTCCAGGTTCGGGATGTTCCCTTGTTAGTCATCTAGATTTGTCTCCTATACTATTACTAATATTTCTTCATATTCCTTAATATTTCTATTATTAATATTCAACTTCTATTACTTAATATAAACTTGGAGGTTTCCAGAAAAAATTTATTTTACCCAGAAGTCAATACAATTACAAAATACAAATTGCCCAAGAGCAACAATATTTCACAATCACCACACTAAGAACCTCAGTACTCCCAACATCTCTCAGTCTATTCAATAAAAACTTATATTAGTCCTCGGAGAAAACCAAATACTAGAGACTAATATCCCAAAAGTCCCCATTACGTTCTCCTGCGAGGATTCATTTCGACATCTCTGTGAGCCACCGACGCTCCCGCGAATCATAATTTCCCGGTCCAAATGATATTTACATAAGCTTAGCATACCATCCAGTCGACGAAAATTTTGACGAACGCTAAAAGGGGCTGCGTTGTCAGCGGGCGGATCTATTATTTACGAGAACGACCTTAACGAATGTCGTTGGGCTGCTGCGACCTCCTTTTCGCAGACAGCGTTGTAGGAGCGGCTTTAAAAGATTCAGCGGCAAGGAGATGAGCTTACCCCGTGGGTTAGGACATTCTTGCCGCCGGCAGGGTGACATATTTGTAGACAAAGCTAATTAACGTCCCTGGAAATGAAAAGCGCCACTTAATCCCCCGGAGGGGCGATTCTTCGGTAATGAATCGCGGCGATAGGGGCGGACGCCCTCGGCCTGGCCGGGCATGCCGAAGCGGTCGCTTCGGTAAGGCGCATGTTGCGCTGGTCGAAGATTGAATGCTGCCTCTTCGTCGAGTGCATCGACGGTACATGGTCTCTGTTACTCTCTCTCTGTTGCGAGCGGGACGGCGTGTACTTGAATGGACAGTATTCGTCAAGAGTACCTTTAAAGACACACGGCGTTTTCGTATCGTCTCTTTACTGAATGCCCTATTCTTCACTACTGGCTGGCTTGGTCGATGATTGGCAGACGTATTCGAAATTTCTCGGTGTTCAGTGTGCAGAATGCAACGGCTTTTATCGGTCCTTTCACTTCTCAAACGTATCTCCACGTCACTCACCGCAATGGATTATTATCGTTGGTGGCCGTTATTCGTCGTTTTCTGTTGCTTCGGTATCGCATGGTTTCGGTATCCACGGTAAGTAGAGGTCACTCTTGATTGGATGCGAGGAGCGGAGTAATCTGTCGCAGTTCCGTTTAAGCTGAGCCGTTTCACAGTGGCCAAGGGCCATTCTCGGCGCGGGATACTTTTGCGGGCTGGTGTCGCCACGGTTTCTTCGCTATTCCTCGTTACACCCTTCCTTCCACGATCACCGCCGGGGAACAAATTTCACGCGACACTCGATCGTATCGCCGTTAAGAGCCGTTGATAAAATGCACTTTGTTATATCAATTGATCTATCTTGTTCGGCGCTCGCGAGTGAAATGCTCGGATCTCTATTCATGGCCCGTGGCTCGCATGAAATCGATAAATCGTTCGGTCCCAACAGTCGCCGGTGCGAGACTATTTTCACGCGGACGGCGATTTCGCGTTGAAGAGTGATGAAAACACGGGGACAGATTGCACGGTGTATTCTTCGTGCAAGATGTGCAGTATTGATCCAGTTGTTTGCGAAGGAATGTTACACGGGATCTAAACGAGTGCGGTGTATCTCGCGACGAATCAGAGTTGGACGCGATTTTGTTCGAGCGCTGGATGATAAATTGGATTTTGATCGAATAAGGATTTATCGTAGTACGGTAGGCGGGCTAATGTAGTTGGTGTATTTACGAGTTAGTTGTCCTTGGTTTATTGACATTTGATGTTGTCGTACGTGTTTGATGTGGCAGTGGTATCGATTATCGAAAGAAACAGAAATTAATGAATGCCAGGTATTGCATTCACGAATTATTAGGCTGCTGCAGGGTTGCCTGTTACCGAAACGAAGCACCATTTAGGGGTTGAAAATGTGTCGGATAATGAAACATTCAGGGGTATTAATTAGAGGTGATGAAAGATTGGTCAGTTTTTTATTTGAGGTAAGGGAGATCGGGGCTAGTTGACTAATTTTTAATATTTATAATTTTTATAAATAGACCATTGGTATTTTGTTGACTTGCTGCACACCAAAAGTTTACAAATTTCATTAGGTATGCAGGCTTAATTTTTTAAATTGTTTTAATTGAGTCTAGGTCGTAGTTTTTAAATAAAAACTTGTAAACTAAAATGAAAATTTGTAAACTTTTGGTGTGCAGCAAGTCAACAAAATACCAATGGTCTGTTTATAAAAATTAGAAATGTTAAAAATTAGTCATACTACTCTGAATATAATATTATATTTATTATATTTAATAAAATATATTTAATAATTAAATACAATATTATATTTATTATATTTATTATATTATATTTAGAGTAGCAAGACGAATAAGTCAACAAACCCCGGCTGTGGGGTTAGTTGACTTGATATTTACTTTTCAGTGATAGAACACGCAAGTTTTTGTCACGGTGACACATTAAGTGGCAGGCTGGTCATTCATATGCTTCAATATCGCGAATCGCAGCATAATTGATAATATAATACAACAGTTAAAGGGAATTAGTCAACTAACCTCGTTAGTCAACTAGCCCCAGTCTCCTCTACTGTTCGAAAGCTGAACAATTTTCTTAATTAACTTTACTTAACACGTCTTATCCAAGAGTTTATTATGCTCGTTAGTAACACTGAGCAAGTATTGAAAAAGTATTCGGGCAACGTAGGGAAAGAAAATAGTGTAAATGAAAAATAAGTTCAGACAAATATCTACTTGTTCCAACCATAATGCAAATGAATTATTATTGTTACTATTACTACCAGAAAACACAGTTAATTAAGTGTCTACAAAATTTTGGGAAATATTTTAATATATCTGGACAGTTGCCTAAATAATCACTAGTTGCAGTCAGCAACTATCAATTTGAAAAAAGATTGGAGACGAAGAGATTCTTTTTTTTAAGGCCTCAGAGTATAAACTTTTTATCACAGCCAAAGTGAACATCTTGTCGAAGCACTAAGCCATTAATACAGCTGCAATTTGATGGAGCAACTTAGTCTTTCGAGTTTGGAAATTAATTCCGCATATCTAACGAGAAGAACAGTACAAATATCGAAGGGAAAGCACCCCTGGGAACTAGAACGCGAAACTTCGTATCTTTGAAAATTGCAAAGTCTTGGACTCGTGAATCTCCTAGTGAACTACTTAGCCACGGAGTCGCTTACTTCGTGATTCTCTGGAAAATAATTAGTCCTCGTTCCTGGAATTGAAATTCATAATTTCCACTCTCACTACTTGATTGGCATCCAACTACCTCGGTTGTTTTACAAAAGAATTTTCATTCGTTTTTTCAGCTTCAATTTTCACTTAACAAAATTAATATTCTATATCCCGGTACACAGCGTAAACGAGCATTCTGACCTGTTTCTTGCCCGTAGAATGACTCAAAGGTTTCGAAACGAGAGAAAATTCGTTCATTATTCATGTTTTTCCTTTCCGCCTCTCGACGTTGCAAAAGCAAAGGAAACGTATCTGCCCGGGTTAAATGCTCCTTGCATTAAACTCTCAATGAGGCGAGACTAGCGCAGCTAAGTTTGAAAGATTCTCAGGGAACGAAATTAATTGTATCTCCACCCGACTTCGCAGAATCGAAACGAAAAATGAAAGAAACGTTTCCCCGAAAAGGCGGGAAGCGGTAACCGACGAAACTTCGTTCATTTCGCGTCTAAACGAGTTTGAAGACGCGTGAAGCTTTGTAAGAAAATTCCGTTGTGGAAATGGGAACGGAAAAACGGGGCGGGGTTGAGATTCGTTATTTCGCGACTCGTTTAATTAATGTTTGAAGCGCAACGCAAACGGCGCGAGCCGCCGGAAGCGTCATAAATTGTTTAAAACGGGGTAAAAGAGCGTCCGTCGGTTGAATACGAATTTTCATAACTTGAAATTTGGTTTGAATGAATACAGAGTGTTACACGACCGAGTATCGGCAGTGTCTGAGCCCAAAGGGGCAGCTCTACTTGAAGGCCGACAGCGAGGGTAAGCCTTACCTAACCTTTAATCATCACTTCCGCCAGGAGCCTTGTATCATCATGCCATATGTGTCACACACACACACACAGACACACACGTCTCACACACGCACAATCATGAATATCACACAGACACACATTTGTCACGTTTACACCGATTGTATTATGCTACATCTTAACCCGATCCGTGTGCCCCCTCTCACGTTACTGTACACTAGAAGCTGCCACTGCTTGCTTGCTTGCTTTTTCGCGTTCAGATTTCAATTACGAAACGGCTGCGAGCCGCGCTCGTGTCGCGCGAACTGGAGACTTTCAATGGAATCACTCTGGGGCCGTTTCCATCAAACCGTTATCAGATACGAATCCAAGTTGAAAGAATGCTCCTCGAGAACGAGAATAACCTACACTTCAGATTCCTTCGTACTGCTCACACCCTCTCCCATTGTTTCGCGTGCTCCCTTCGATACTAATGGCTGTACCGGGTGTTCCGCCGCGCTCCGCGCGAAGAATAGATGGAACACTTGGAATAAGTTTGTTTCCCGCGCGAGGTTCCGCTTCTTGGATCTGTTTTGGAAATCAACGGAGCGTGCGTGCACTTGTGCCGACACTTCTATTAACGTCTCTATGCTACTATGCTTGCTGCATCATTCGAGGTGATGCGAAATAGTCATTTCAATTCGGAATGTGTGAGTAGGTGCAGACTTAAGGGGGTACTCTGATGTAACTTCGGGAATTTATTTAACGGAAAGTATAAGTTTATACTGTTTGGAGTTTCGCCTGCTGATTAAGGTATGTTTGAAGTAATACTCAGAATTTTTTGAACTTTTTTATATAGATAGATTAGTCGGTGGCACAAGCTTCTTAAGGGGTCATGCTCAGTCAGGAGGCCGAAAATAGGGTGGTCTTTGGAAATTTTTTACTCAAAAGCTATAACACATTTCTCAAAAAATCTTTTTTCCTTTTAAGGATTGCATCTAGTACCGTGCATCGTAATTTTTTTATTTAAACTATAACTAGTTATCTAAAATGGAGGAACTAAGGTTTATTTTCTTTATTATGTTGTCGCTATGCTTGCACCCGCGAACGAGTTTCTATCTTATAAAATATTAATTTTACCGAACGAAAACAGCTGAATTCTTAGCAAGAATCGAACATTTTTATCAAAATGCTGTCATTCGGCAATTCTTTATTGTAAGGGGGCTTCTGTGGTTCCAACCATAGCGACAAGCTTGATGGAGAAAATAAACCTTAGCTTCTCCATTTTGGATGAATATAACAGTTTCCACAACATTACCTGTTCGGAAAGATTTGTATATATATATATGTATATATATATTATATATATATATGTATATATATATTATATATATATATTATATATATAAAAAAAATTCTGTGTGTTACTTCAAACATACCTTAATGTACAGGCAAAACGCCGGTCAATATAAACATATAGTTGTTGTTAAATAAATTCCCGAAGATGGCGTTGAGAAACGGACAGTTACAGTAGAACACCCCCTTAACTGGTTAATAGAACTAGTAAACGGAAGCAAAAAGCAGCTAGTAGACGTAGGTCCACAAACTAATTGTTTCTCAGATACACAGTGCATGCATACCAGACTGCGATCAAAATCGATTTTCCCAAAAGGGGACCTTCGCACTGAGAAATTCTTTCATTCTTTCACTATTCTAAATACGTCTTTTCAAGCAATTTCTTGTATAGACCAGACATCTCCCGATTGTTCCATCTATTACGGTGCGTCCATATTTAGTCTTCCATTTTTGTACCAAGTACGGACACCTTTATTAGTGGTATTAACGTATCGTTGGATTCCATTCCGTATCGATGTACCATTTGTCTATCCATAAATGGAGTAGCTGTATATTTCAATGTTCTAATTAGTTCACCGTTGTGATCAGGGTACACAAGGAATATAAGCCTGCAGGCCTGAAGTAACCTATTCAAGGTCTCACGGTACATTTTTAATAACGATCATTCCGCGACAGAATAAACAGGGTACAATAAGGTGACCATTCGTCCACAATTATGTCTCCAATTCTAAATTCAACTTCCCTCCCCGATTCTGTATTTCTTCTCTAAAATTACGAAGCCCCGAGTTTGCCATTAAAACTCCACTAATCTGGCAAGCGTGTAACCGAGTCTAGGAGGACCAGAGGTGGTCTCTAAAAAAAGAAACACAAATCTCATGGTCCCTGGAAATCCCAAGAAAAAAATGGTCACCCTAAGGTACAACGGTATCCAATCTAAAAACAACGTTCCATAGCAAGCCAGATATAGTAAACTGAAATGATAATAACGACCGCAGCGTCTTTACCTCGGACGACAATACGTCGAGGCATCGTTAGCCGTGTCAACGAGCTGGTACATCCGATTGTCCGACGGAGGCGCCCTCTGCCAGAGAATCTCGCTGGAAATCGGTTGCCCACGCTCCGAAAGTGATCCGGGGTCCCCCGAGCCGAGCTAACTCGATATTCTTTTGTTGCCGCGGCCACGAGCACACAGGTCTTGTCTTACTCTACGAATAACGGCGACGACGATACGGCTCTTGTCGTTGGCGACGGCAGACGCTGCACAACTCCGATCGATGACGATCCCCGTCTCTCCCATTTCTCTGTGTTCTTTCGATAGGACTGACCTCCACGAGCTGCAATTTCCCTTTCGAGGACCTGACCGACGCCGAGGATTCGCTAGCGAGCGACACGGAAGACAATATCGGTACTCGTATGCCTGCCACACCCGCATTAGCAACGAGAACCGGGGGGTAGACACGAGAGAAACCCCGCCGACCCGCCCTTCGATACCGTTAATATCGTCCCTGCGGACATTCGCTCGCGCCCGCGGCGTGCACGTGGTAAAAGAAGAACCGTTAACGTCCACGCTCTATATGCATATAATGTGGGTCACGGTGGAAAAGACTCGGGGCGACCTTTGTCGCACGACTCGTCGCGGGGCCACCTTCCTATCGGCCCCGTGGTTTCCTTTTGCCGCGCTCGGCCATTGAAAAATCGATGGGGGACGGTGGTTGTTTTCGATGCAATGATACGCACATGTCGTTCTACCCCCGTGCCGTTCGATTATGTCTGCTTCAGATGGACACGTAGTGTCTCTGTAGACACTCCACTTGACCTACGTGCCGGTAGTTTGTTCCTGTAAGATCGTTGTTGCAGGCTCGCGTAGTGACAGGTATATACACGTTGTGCCGTCGAGCTGGTTACCTTCGAGAATGAGACAGAGAGGCCGGTTCATTTCTGCTCCTTGTTTTTCCACACCCCCTTTCTCTTCTTTCGCTTCTCTTTCAGCTAGCTCCCCCTGGTCCGCGTGCATTCCCGTTCTGTAGCGTGCGAATGACACCGATGTTGCTTCATCGTTTTAGGGATTCGACGATTGAAGGGTTCATTACGAGCTGCCTTCTCGGTCAGAAGCGCAAGCGAGATAGTTCTAGCGTCTTGTGCATTGTTCAGGTTAAACGAGAATTGGATCACTGATGATGCAGTTTGGGTGAATTTAGCGACACGGATTTGAGTATAACATTGTGTGTATGCAAGGGTCACGTGTTTCCCTGATAAGGGGAGGACACCATGCTGGTAGGCACCGATTTTGATGAACCTTGGCACGATGAATCTATGTCGGAAATAAGTAAATAGGTATCCGAGCGTTTCAGCCAATAGGCCTTAATAACAGAGATATTTACATGTAAATTATCAAAAATTTCATAGTGGTAAGGTTTTAGTGGGTAAAAATCCTACACTACCCTAGAGCCCGCGGGAGATTCCCTTCTGGAGGCGTCGGGGTAGCTTTTGAAGATGTCTCCACGTTAAAAAAAATCTTTATAAATTTTTTTATAAATTATTTTTCTTAAAAAATATTTTTTATAATTTATTTTTAACTTGGGGAATCTTCAAAAGGCACCCCGACTCCTTCAGAGGGGAATCCCCCGCGGGTGCCAGGGTGGTGTGGGATTTTTACCAACTAAAACCCCACTGCCACTATGAAATTTTTAATAATTTATCTGTAAATATCTCTATTATTATTTTCGACATAGATCCATCGTGCCAAGGCTAATCAAAATCGGTGTCTACTACACCTTGTCCTCCCCTTGTGAGTCGGAAATAATGAACTGGCCGGTAGAATATTTTTTGGAAAACATCTTGATATTAGCTGGCACCCTCTGTACGTAACAAACCCTTCAAGGATTTTCTGTTTATTTGTTTGTTTGTGGTAAAAGACTGCCCGATTGTTGGGCTTGTTTGTGTCGTCATTGTTCGTAGCGGTAGACTAGCCTGTCTCTGTGTGTCTGCCTCTCTGTGTGTCTCTTTGTGTTTGTCTGTAATTTATTGTTCGTCGTGGATTGTCGTACATTACAACAGCGGTAGGTTCAACAAATTTCCGAGAATATTTCGCGCTAACCGAAGATGAACGCGTATAAATAAATGCGACTGCGTGCAGGGTGTTGAAGAAGAAGGTTTGAGACTTGAAAAGGACACGGAGTGCTTACTTAAGCCGAGTAAGAAATGTTTAGTGGGCGTAGGTTGAAATGTTAGAATTCCAACTGATTTTCGATTTTGATGGTTCAAGTAATTTTCATTTCTCTAGATGTCACATGCACTGTGCAAATAATTTGTCTACTGCACTCTTAGAGTCTAAAGTGTTGTTTTTTATTATTTTCACTCACACTTCACATCTTCTTGTCACAGAATTGCATAAAATCCTTCGAAATCCTAAAATATTTCAGGTTTGTACACGATTGGTATTTTCTACTCGCTTGGGGAAGAAAGTCAAGAAAGTGTTGACTCTCAAGCTATTAGAAAACCCATAATTACTAATTTTAGCACACCTAAAAACAGTGTTTTACTCCATTCATTCTATTGTCAAACATCACAATATTGTTTAGCGAGTGCAATCCCCTTTCCAAGTCTCAAATCCCTTTTTCACGCACTGTATGTTCTGCGCAGAAACCTATTTCATTGCTGCAATTATCTGAAAGGAATTGTACGTAGTTGTGTCAAACGTGCAGGATTTAAAACGTTTCAGAGTCGCCAGCAAAGAGTGCTCTATTGTGTAAATATAACTGTGACAATAAAACGATTTTTAATCTCTCTTTCAAGTTATCGTTTTAAAGCTTCGCTATTTAAACCTGCACGCTACCACAAAGTCTGATCACCGGTGTTTTATATTTCACATGAGACAATACGATGAAAAAATAACAGAAATGACTATTCTAGGTAATAGTAATTAAATTGCAATTACTTTGGAACCATTCATTAAACGAGATTGTATAAGTGCCTTCTAGACACTCATCGTTAAAGATGAAGTGAACAAAACAACTTAGAAGGTAATGGGCTTTTGAATCCGCTCCGTTCGCAGCGAAAATTTAAAAGTACCCTGTAAAGAAGAGTTTATAGCGCAATAAAGTCATTCACCTGAAAATGACAGATTTTACGTTTTAAACGATATTCTCATGATAACGTCTCTATTTAAAGAAGAGTGTAGTACAGTCACACTGTCTCTTTCATGTGTTTTATTCAATTACAGTTAATCACTTACTGCAATAAATTTCGCACATAAATCTTTCGCGCAGTACAGTGCTGTCTCGAAAAGAACCCGCAGCTCGGATCCAGACGCGATTTCTTCTACCGTGTACTTAAATTTAATGCACTGCCATCAGAAGTATAAAAATTCTTTATTTACGCGTGTAATCAGGAAAATTGTTATACAAGTATCTTGTGCATCTGTTGAAAAGGCCGATGTAATATGATTAATTTTTTAAAACCTGACGCAATTAACATGTAAATAAAACGATTGAGGACAGAATTAAAATTATTTCATTGCATCGATAATTATAATCACGAAACTAATCAGGGAACGCTATTTTGCAACCGATACGATGCATGTGTGTTAACTTTGCGCAACGCTTTTATTTCTGCTATAACGAGAGTTATGCCTACGTACGTCCCCGAAATATTTCACAAGTGCTCGTTTCAAAAGGATCAAATTCTACGCCCTCATTTTCATTTCATTGCAGAGCATCAGAACTTTCTCTACACGTTAATGGATGATTCATATATAGCACGATGCATTTCCTTTGCATATTTTCCATATTTCATGGTATATACTTGATTCTGCAAGCGTATGATAATTTCGACCTATTTTTCTGCGCTTTCACATGATTCTGATAGGTGTAGGAAAGCGCGAAATTCGATTGAGCCTGCCTTGTTTAATTTCCAACGGTGTTCCCCGTGTTCTTATTTTTATTAACGATGCAGCATCCCTTGCTGAGTTTCTTTTTGCTTTCGAAACAACGCATCCGATGCTACAGAAACCACTAATGATTTAAGAAATATTTACGTATTGTGATAGGTAGGACGTCACGTGCAGTAAAGTATTGGGTGTACGTAAATTGTTGCTGTAAATATATTGCGCAAGAAATACTTTACTTGGACTGTATTTGTATATTACTACATATATCTTTTCGTGTTCAGTGTTTTTTGCAATGTACACGCCCTTTACGCACAGTGGTGAATAAAAGAAAGTGTAAAAAGGATATTTGTATGTGTCTGTATAAGCAATTTTATCGCTGGACTTTTCCTAGCACATTGGTATCACTCATTCTTGGGAATCCCTTGACTCTTTCTTACACAGAAGTGCAGTGCTGGATTAATCAATAAGCGAAATAAGCACTGGCTTAGGGAATCAAGAGAAATGGGGGCACCATATAAATTTTCTGAATTTTAAAATTTCACTTTTTAGTCAAATTACGGGAAATGCCTAAGGTACCTTACATTCCCTTGATCAGCCGGCATAAGGGGCCCTCTAAATCTTTTAAGTGCTTAGATCCTCTAAAGGTCATAATCCGGCTCTGTAAATAGGAATATTGTTTCTCCTTGTTAAATTTATTTTTGTTATCACTCGTTGCATAAACTTCCTTTTAATCACCACTGCAGTGTTTATGAAATGATCCGCCAGAAATAGAACGTTTAATTATTTCGTTTGTGTGAAAGGTGAGAGAAAAATATTCAAATCCTTTTCGCCATCCTATGTATTAAGATTGGTGAAATAAAGACGAAAAATAAAATAAAAGTAAATGAAAATTGTGTGATTTCGGTGGGTAAATTTCGAAAATTTCTTTCAAAGCTTATGGCTCATAATGTCTCAAAAATCAATGAATACTCAAACGCATTCACATTCCTCTTTTCGAATACTTTAACAATTAAAGGTTTCCTTAAGAAAAATTCGAGATGAATATTGCACTAATTTTTACCCCACTGGAAAGATACAAATACAATTTTGATTAAAAAATCGCACAGTGAATTTGAAAGAGCACTGATAACGTCGATTACTCTGAAACAAAGTGCCTTTTCAAGAATATTACCTTCGAACCTGAAGAAAGCTGAGCAAAGTTTCCTTACCAAATGATTAAACGTTCAGTTTCGGTGGATCCTCCTGTATCGACTAGACTTCACCATACAACATTAAATTCCGTACCACCTATTTAACGTACAACTACGTTGCCTTCTACATTCACTATTCTAACGTTCTGCGCGTTCGTGTCGTTTTTGCTTCTGGCCTTGACAAACGCATCTCCTTGCGCACAGGTTCCTCCACGCGCGTGAATTGTTGCTACCTCCTGCGCGGCTTCATGTATCATTTCTGCAACCACCAACCTCCCGTACACGTTTCGATATAGTTGTATCCGATTAGCACGCAATCATTCGCAAAATCTCTATACTTTCTGTGCTCGTACGATGTGCTAGATGCGCTAATGCGTTCTCTTTTCACTGAATGTTCCATCCGTTTACATGCCACACATTCGATCGCTGATATATCACGTACAAAGTATGTTCAGCTCAGTCCAGTCGATCTGCCGTCTATGCGAACATGAAAACAGCTTCTTGCTATTCGTTCTCCTACTGTGTCTTTTTTTTCTACATTTCGTTTGTCGAGCTAACCGATGGTCTTAAGCGAAAAGAAACTCCTATCGACCGATGGATACTAAAAGAACTCGTTGAAACGTCACGCTGCTCTTGCTTGCGGATCGTTGATAGCTGACGCAAGAAGTTGCCAACTTCGCGGTTGTAACTCAGCGGCAAAACTTTCCGGCCGGTTTCGTAAGTTTCATCGAACCTAACGATCGACTGCGAACTCTCGAAGCAATCACTGAACGCCACGCTTCAACTTGGCCCCGACACCGACGATTGTTTTACACGCGTCTAACGGCGCTCTTGGTCGTTCAGGTCGTGTCGGCTGCCCGCACTTCATGGCGCCGGAAGTGATCCAGCGCAGACAGTACGGGAAGCCCGGCGACGTTTGGTCAGCGGGAGTGCTACTTCATGTCCTACTAACCGGCACGCTGCCGTTCGTCGGCTCGCGGGACAGACTGCGGGAAGCAATTTGCAGAGGACGCGTGCAGGTAAAAACTAATGAGGCTCCCCCGTTCCGCGGGGCATTGTGCGTTCGCCGGATATTTAATGATATTTCGCCGCGCCTGGCCAACGTGCCCCCGCCTCCCCCTTCATTCGCCGTTTTTGTCCGTGACGGGTGACGAGAGACTCGTGAAATTTTGCAGATGGAAACGCCACTGTGGGACACCATCAGCGAGCCAGCCAAGGATCTCATACAAAGAATGCTCACGACGGACGTGAATCACAGAATCACCATTCAGGAGGTCCTCAACCACAGATGGCTCAGAGTAAGTCGCATATATCGCGTTCAGCTTCCTCCCGAATTCAACGTGGAAGTTTATTCTCCTAGTTCCGGGATATTCGGTCATTTGTTAGTACTTGTATGTACTTGAGCTGTAAATATTCGAATAATTCGGAGTGGTCGAATGTTCGAATAATTCGGAGTGGTCGAATGTTCGAATAATTCGGAGTGTTCGAATAATTCCAATAATTCGGAGTGTTCGAATAATTCGGAGTTTCCGAATGTCCGAGTGTTCGAATAATTCGGAGTTTTCTAATATTCGAACATTATCGATAAATTTAGAACTTTATTAATCTTTGGTAAATTTGTAGCTTCCTATAAAAATGTCTACTTATAGGTATTTAATGTTTCAACGTTTATGTTGAAAATGCAGTCGCGTAGATCGACTGCGAAATAGAATTGGGCATTATTCTAATAGTTTCGAGTAAATATATACGTATGTAACATAATTGAGGCAGTGAGAGCTACAACGGACCAACCGATATTAAAAAATTTGTTTTCTTACTTTATGTGATTAGTATAGCCTATTGGAATACGTTATTGCTACTAACTCAATTTCGAAAAAAATGTGCGTTAGTCCGTTGTAGCTCTCACTGCTTCAATTATCTAAATGAATTCCTTTTAGTACACTATTTTATTTAAATAGGACGTACTTAGTCCTTGCAGCAAATTGTTTCTGGTATTTAATCGAATAATTCATCATTATTTATTTGAATAATTTGGTCGAATAACGATTGTGAAATAATTAGAATAATAATACTAATAACTGATGGTTGTTTTCGCTTCAAAATTTATAAATTTACCAAAGATTAATGAAGTTCCAAATTTATCGTTTAAAATACCAATAATTGTAAGGGTCAATGTGAAAAGAATTTCACATTAAAGTGTGAAAAATTATTTCATGTTCAGATTCATATTTGGTATGATGCGAATTTCAGTACTCCGAATATTCGGTACAATCCGAAATTCGGTACTCCGAATATTCGAATACTCCTAATTATTCAAATAATGATCGAATATTCCTAATTATTCAAATAATGATCGAATATTCGAATAATGATCGAATACTCCTAATTATTCGAATAATGATTGAATATTTGAATACTCCTAAATATTCGAATATTCGTTACAGCCCTAGTATCTACTAGGTAGACCCAACTTTTACCGGGTAGCTTCCATCAGTCCAGTATTACCACTTTTCAGAATGCTTGGAAAACTTCGGAATAAGAATGGTTATTCGGATTAGTAGCTATTGAAAACTAAAGTGTGCTCGTAGATGATCTTGGTAAAATACACAATGTACTATCTGTGTCATATTAAAAATAGCTAGTCCGCCGTGCCACGTTGGGTCCATCTTGGAAAATAAAAAAGGCAGAGAAAGTCAGGGCTCGTAAGATGGTGATAATGTAGAGCCAGCTCGTTGGCGGCACTAGCATACTTCCAGAGCGCACGTGCTAACAACTTCTATTTAGCGGATGCTACGGGCGTATCTGCTTCTTTTTATATCGTATCAGGCTTTCGATAAACGGCCTCATTTTCTGTTATTATATCCGGCGAATGTGCGTGCGCATGTGCAGGACACATGGTGTAATAAAGTGCAGAATATACCTCTCTATGCGATACGGCGGTTAGCCAGTGACCTAAGGTAGCGAAGCTTGGAGTCACCCCATATATCGATGCAATACACGTGCAACTGGGCTATCGATCGCTATAGCAGGGGCAAAGTTCCACCGGTTAATGAAAATAACTGTACCGGTGTGTATTTTTCTCTGTGCTAGTTACAGTTTTTTGAACGTGACTGCACATTCGCTGAACCCCTAAGGACTTCGCAGAAACAGGGTCGTTTCTTTCCCATTAAAAGGAAATCGTCTGATACGTCTTTACATAGCGCATGCATTTTTAACGCAGTTGTACCATTGCCCTCTTTCAATGGAACGCAACGTCACGTGCGATCGCTGAATATTCACTTATTTATCAACCCGACCGTGTTCATCAATGAATGCTACGATTCTCTTGGTCAGATAAATACGTAACTGTAGCTTGGAAAGGTGGCTAGTTAGCGAGCTTAAAATGAATAATAATTATATGGCACAGATTGTACGCAGTGTCCCAATTTTGCTTGTTAGTAACAGGTAGCTCGAGTCGATTGTCGAAGCTTCAAACTCGCTAAAGAGATTCTGTTGCACTTGCAGGATCGTGACAAGGGCGTGGCCCGGATGCATCTAGCCGAAACGATAGACGAGCTTAAGAAATTCAACGCGAGACGAAAGCTGAAGGAAGCTGTGAAGGTGGCGGTTTGCTCAGCAAAATGGCACGCTACCTACTCGGAAGTTAATGGCGACGGTTTCTTCGATATTGGAGACGACGAGATCACGATCACAGGTATAAATATTCTTAAGGGAATCTGTCTGAATGGGAAATAGAAGTTCAATAGTTTAGCGCAGTGAGAGATTAAGTAAAGAAAATCGGAATGGTCCTAAGAAAATTGTACAACTTGCTTTAACCTTTGCGGCCGCACTACGACCATATTGATTCTTATGTCTGAAGATAGTCTGAGAAGATTGTCAGCTGTGACATTTTTCATTCGGATTTAATAGTGTTTCCATTGTGGCGTTATGTTTGAAAAGAAAACACTTGCCCAGGTGTCTCCAGTTATTTCAGAGGAATGAAATTCTTTTTTAGGTGCCGTAGCTGAAATTTTAGACTCTCTGGACGATATCCAAGTACTTCAAGAGAGTGGAAGACTGATGCGCGCTGAGATTTTGAGTGCAGTCGACGATTATCGCCTTCGAGCGATTTTAGAGGTACGAGTATTTATTCTAAACACGCAGACGCGTTAGACAGTCCATGGAAATGCAGTTTCTAAACCCTCTTCGCAAAGAAGTTAAGTACAGTTACCAGTTTCAAGCTGGGGATTTTATATCCTCACTGATTCTAGGTAAAACTGTGCTCCATTCCACTGTTCGGTGCTTCTATTCTTATGAGAGTTCCAATACATACAATCTAAGAGTTTTATTTTACCTGACTAAAACGGTAACACCTACAAATATTAAGTATCACGATGCCTAGAAGCCAATTTCGAACCATATTTTCCCGGCACGGAAGTTCAATTCAGCCGCATATAACGTAGGTCGGTAATATACCGACTGCGCGATGGTCCACTCATCTCGATCAGCTACCAACATTTGGTACGAAAGCTTGTAACACACCCAAGATTCTAATCTTCATTACGTTATCACCGTTATCATTGTCACAAGCTTCCACTCGTTGCCAACCGCGTGATACTAACGATCGATGCTTCCATCAGACGCGGCGCCACTTTCCGTTTCCGTTACCTCTTCAAGGTCACTCCACCTTCCGCCGCATCCTCTCTCTTCTTACCCCTTCCGTGTTTTATTATGTTTATGTCCCGAGGGAAGAGGTACGCGCCCTCATTTTAGCCAGGAAAGGGGCGCAAGCGCCCGACCCCTCCGCTGTCAAGATGGCCGACGTGGCATTGTGGTAAATAAAATGCCACGCAAGATCGTAGAATCGCTGAGCCGCGGCTTCGGGCGGGCGGACGTGTATGTGCATCTCCTTTGTGTTGCATAGAGGGTGACGTGGGCTCGCACGGACCCACGTGTCAGGGGTATGCCGAGGGTCTCGTGATCGAAAATGCGACTTTGCCAGTTAATGTTCATCGGCGAGGCCGAACTGGCCGGCGATCTGCTTGAGATTGCGGGTCTCTTGGTGAGTAGATCGGCGCCGTTGCGCGCGGGCTAGGACAATCGCCCCGGTTTCTTGCCCTCGCCGGCAATGTAAACAATGCAGTCGCGCTACTTGACACACATGCACTAACTCTGACATGATAGGACATCTAAAGGCTTCGCGATGAACTAGGGCCTTGTGCCGCGAATACGATTAACCTCTTCCCCCGGGGGGTAGTGCAGACACGCTTATTACAATATCAAATTGGTCTGCCCCCTGTGGAATATTAATGGGTAACGTCACCTCTAGTGTGTACACAGGGTGTGTTGTAACTGCTGGTGCAGTTCAGTTGATTCAACAGAATAAATATAATTCTGCGATGCTTTTATTTCGTATCGAGCTTTGATTTCCGGAGAAATGATTTTGAATATTTGCAAATGTATTTTATCAATTTCGTAGAATGGGTAAGTTTCGTTGGCAGTGATTAAGTCTACAGGAAATGTATACAAATTTATTCCCCATTTATTTGGAGCTTTTTCTTTTAAATATTGGCGCCTTTGTTCTTCTTGACCGTGAGCGGAAGTGAGCAGCGCGCGCCTTCGCGTTTTATTTGTCCGCTTATTTTTCGGGCAATGTGCACATGGTTTTTTCATTTTATTTATCTCCCTTCATTGTTAATTATAATACAGTATTATTTTGTTTTCCAGATCGCAACTGTTTAATTGCTTACATAACCTCTAATTTGGATATTTTATAAGGATTTATTGCATTGTACATTGGAACCTATTTTGTAAAATTATTACGCGCGCGTGTATACTACTGTGTACAATTTTTATGTATTTGTGGAAACTGCATTTCATGGAAAACGTAGGTCCAATAAGGAAAATGGTGGCCAAAATTGCCAAAATTGGCCAATTTCTACCATTGTCCTTTAAGAGTTACACCCAATAAGATTGATCTCAGCCAATTACAATTGTAATAACCAATTGATCATTTGTATTTTCAGCTTTACGATAGGATTTCAACTCGAGTCCCAACACCCTGTCGGGCGCCACAAACAGACGCGGTTCAGCGTGCGCGAGAGGTTGAAGAACTTCTCCGCGAAATTGAGCATTCAACAATACGAAACATCGATAAGGCGGATCTTCGGGAGCTGCACGAAATTTTGGTCCAGCCGCACATGAGGGTGAGTTCTCGAATGAATTGTTCAAGTTCCATCGATTCACCGTATAATCAAACCTTGACGAAAAAGATAGGTTTATTAACCTTTGGATAACGGATGCAGAGTCCACTTTGACCTGCAACATAACTGCATTTGTATAATTCTCAGAATAAGCGTTAATGTCAGATTTTGATCTGATTTTAATTTAAAATTCCCATTTTCTTAAAGCAACGATATTAATAAATAATGAGTAGCATAAGTAGTATAAGGTGGGTTTCAAATGGACCTTGCATCCATCAGGCGATGGTTAAGCAAAGCATCGTGTAAGATATTACTAAATATGAAAGGAAAACGTATGCCACAGCTGATTATTAAAATTCGATACATCAGAAATGTCTGATACCTTTAGTGGTAGTAGTCACCGTACCATTTTTAGCGAATCATCGGTGCTTTGCCCCTTAATTAAAACTGGGTCAAAACTCTAAATTACAATATGTTCATTAATTAATTAATGGAAGTATTACTAATTCAATCCAATTACCCTATTACCTGTCAAAGAATATTAAACACTCCTTTCACACATTACTAAACAGAAATAAAATAAATTGTCGAAGCACTCATTGGACCTGCACATGTAGATACAAAATTAACAAAGAGTTAATTAGCATCTGCTGCCATATCCAAATAATCTTACATTTTCTCAATTGCCCTCCGCACTAATTATCCACAGCCAGAGGCATACAACTTTAATACACACAGTATATCATTCAAAGAGCCGTTTAATTACCAAACCCTTAATGCCCCAGAGATTCGTCACCTGATTACCAGCCATTAGGAGATCACCTTCTTGACAATTAGTCTACGTTTTCGCGGCTAGGGGGTGGACTACCCCCTGACTAGTGCGATTTGCCCCCAGCATCGCTTTTCCTTTCCATCGCGGGCAGTTGTCGTTAGTGGTAGTGCATATATTCACCGCGGTGTTTGACATTGCCTGCGATACACCGTAAATAGGGTGCAGAAATGTAGGTCGATCGTTAAAATTCTCATTTAAAAATTCCGTGGCTGTAGCGAGAGGAACACGTAAAGAGGGGGAGAGGCTGCACGAAAGAGCAGGAGGACCGACGTTGAGGGAGGAAGAGAAAAAGCCGGGCGAAGGTAGACTAAAAAGAGGTATAGGGCGATATTCTCGTGAAAGGAACGAGTCCCGATAGTCGAATGGATCTATGATCCCCCGCGAGTCACCTTATTAATTTCTCCTTTCGTTGAACAGGCTTGACATTCATCGTCTCAAGCCTGTCTCCTGCGAAATTGCGTTGCCTGATCTTAGACGATGAAACCTGTAATCAGTCTAGGGTTTCGTTAGAAATTCGGCATTCCATTGTGCATTTTTGCGAGATCGATATTGCGCCCTACTTTAATTACGCGAAGGTAATAATTTAAGACTGTTGACGAAAATAGGGGAACGTTGGCTGCCGAATATCGCTACCCTCATATTCTTAATATTATTATTATTATTATTATTCGTCTTTATTACTTGAAACTACTAATAAGTATACAAATTTAAAATACATGAAGATATCGCAAGGAGAAGAATATTATACTCTTAAATATAATATTCTTCCCCTTGCGATATCTTCATGTATTTTAAATTTTTATACTCATAGTTATTTATCATTATTTTTATATTCAATATTTAACATTAAAAAAGTACATCATTATCATTTTAGAGTCATAGTATTGCAATGTATTTTAGCCTATTAAAACTGTTGAAGGAATTGCACAGACATGGACACTCTGATAGTTTGAATCTTTCACGCTCGTTTGCAGTAATTTATGGAAATAAATTAAAGTATGTGCATACTTTGTTATTTAGGTCGAATGTGGTTGAAGGTTTTAACAGTTTAACAGTTACGGTAACTCACAATCCGGAAGATTTAGATAGATTATAGCAGTCCACAGACATTGCATATTCTTGCCAGAGTAGAATCAGAAAGTTCGCGATCTACCGATATTAGTTCCATTTGAATTGTAAACTACAGCATTACCGAAGCAACTCCATTAGCTTCTATGTAAAGACGGGATGCACTCTCAGTTCTGCTAAATCGTAGAAA
Organism: Andrena haemorrhoa; assembly: GCA_910592295.1. Classification (NCBI taxonomy): domain Eukaryota; kingdom Metazoa; phylum Arthropoda; class Insecta; order Hymenoptera; family Andrenidae; genus Andrena; species Andrena haemorrhoa. The sequence continues at coordinate 3,557,000 of OU342946.1, forward strand.
TTTCAATCGCTGGAGATGTACGAGTTGTATAAGATGCTCGGTTAATTATGCATCCTTATTGCATCTGCTTTCCATCCAATCATCGTTAAAGCGGATACAGTTTCGTTAGGACTGCTCGCGGAGCAGAATTGATCCTCCTCGTTTAATATCGTCCCATGGAGTGTTTAGTTAACAACTAGGCACCAGTTTACTGGCTGGGCGTCGTTTTAGAAGCGATACTTCCGAGGAAATGTTTGTCAATGGCTCTCCAGCTGTTGCGTCAGACGTGTTCTGAATGTTCGATGGTGTTTACAATCGATCAATCGCATTGAAGACCTTCCAGACAGAGAGCTCGGCGGCGAAGGAGCTCGGGTAGGAGCTCACCTCGTCCTTACTACTTGTTCATTCGAAAGTGGAGTAGCTCGAGGACTAGGCGGGCATGTTGCGGCGGACACACGCGAAGTGCTCGTCTTTTGCGTTCGCTCGATTGGTAACTGTCTTCGCGAATGTATGCGAATGATGATAGAAATGCCGCTAATGCGATTACTTTGCGTAATAATTGATTACTCTGGCATTGGACTTCGATCATTAATGGCCACGATCGATGGAAGAAGACGATGCAGTTTATTGCCGCGACGATTGTGTGGCTAACTAGGTGGGCAATCATGCGCAAATATGCTTGTTGAATAATTAAGCCTGTCTGGAATATTATTTACAGAAGTGGAGTCGAGATTGAGGATGGATTTAGTAGGGTGGAATGAAATATAGGGGTTAAATATTTTTTTATTATTCATGACTGCTAATAGTGGGCAAAAGGATTTTTGCTGTAGCGTTGTTATTTTTTTTGTGCACAATTTTATAAACTTTTTTACCCTAAAAAATTGACCTTTTTGTTAAACTGACCGCCATTTTCTTAAAAATCGAAATTTCGTAAAATCCCTACCTACGGCATTAAAAAATATGGTTGTTAATAGGAACATTCTTTGGTTTTTTTTCTAAGAGCCACGTACAGAGCAGAATTTGACACGCCGTCTAACGGTGTTCCTCCAAAGGAACGTATTTTTGCGCCACCTACAAGAGATTATTTTTGCCTTTTTCAGTTTCAAAAAATGTGTAATTACAGATTAGAGTTACATTAATAAATGACTAAAACTGATCTTGTTTCTGCGCATTCTTTATATTGAAAAAAAATCATGAAAAACGCCTCCAAAATCTCAGTCAAAGGTGGTGTCCTGCCTTAAATTCATTTTAAAATGATCCCAAAAATTGACGAAAATATATAACAGTATAATAAAATTAGGACGATTCTGACGAGTGTAAAGTAAACGGAAATTACTATTAACAAAAATAGAGTTACAGAATCACATCTAACGTTCTCCAATTAAAAGGTCAATACCTGCAAATGTATTGAACATAACAAGGATCCTATCGTTCCTGTAAAATACACTGAAAAAACACACTGCCCATCTGTAACCAAGCCCAGCTATCTAAAACTCCATGATATCCACACGTGGCCCGGTATTTTCGTTCACTTCAATTCCGACCCGAATAGCATGAATCCTCTAGCCTGAAACGAGCCCTCTCTGAACCGTGACAATGCCGTTTACCCGGAAATTGAACCTACCAATTGTAGCAGGAGCGACGGCCAGTTGACCACGGCACGGGCGCGTACACGAAAGAAAGCAATTCCACGGAGTTAGGTCGCGATTGATTCACGTTACATCTTCCGGCAGCGCGACACGCTGGTCCAGGCCAATCGGCAGCTGCTGGCTGTTGGCGGTACTGCGAAAATGTCGGTCCGCCGGCGGCCGCGTCGGACGAGGGACGCGACGGCGGGTGGCGCGCGAAAGAGAGAGGGAGAGACAGAGAAACGGGTGGCACGAGGGTGGCTGGAGGGTGGGGACGGCGACGGTAGCCGCGGCGGAAGGGGTTGGAGCCGGCCTGGAGTGGTGGTAGACTTCAGGGTACGAAAGCTAGTATGCCGCAGAATGTAGATCGCGCGCGACGCGTTCCGCCACCCCTAACCCACGGTTCCGTTGACGTTTTGTGCGTCCCCTGGGGTCGATCGTGTTGCCGGAACACGTGGAGATGATTACCGTTCGGTGACAATTCGCGGCTGACCAGCCATCCGCCCGGGGGTTACCCAGGCTCGCGAGCAGCGACAGGGGCGGCCGAGGGAAAGAACCGCTAATCTCTGGCAACGTTCTCGCGCGCTGCCTGTAAACAGTCGGCCACGACCCCTCGCAAGCGTGACGTCTCTACGCGGGCGCTGCCGAGCACTGTGCCAGCGCTTGTGATCGGGGGACACGGTGTGTTTAGTGGTGTGCTGTGACGGTGACGCTGGAGCTCGGTGGTTCGGTACGCGCCTAAAGCGACTCGATCGCCGAAAATCAGCCTCTGAGAGCGCACCCTCCCCTTGCCCACTGACCTCGCTTCAGGATCTGGGCTTCCATTAGCCATCCGCACTTCACCCTTCCTTTTACCAGCTCCTTTGTTCTGAACTTAGATATGTACACTTCCGCGAGCCGCTAGATCGAGCTCGGTGCCGGTAAATGTCTACGGTTGGACGAATTTTCGGTTTCTCAGTCGCTCGGATCGATTTGCTGCTTTTCGGCGAATCTCTCTCTGGGCTGACTGTTGGTACTATTTTGGGAAGCTTGTTGCGGAGGCTTTCGATCGTAGCTGTGGCTTGCGCGATTCTTCGAGTAATTTAAATATATTTAGAGGACATGTGCTGTTTCGTAGTATTGATATTTCGGTAGCACTGCAAACTTTTCACGATTTTGTACGAACTTTAGCCTGAGTTAGACACTTGGTGTCAGTTGTACCTAGCTACTGTTTCATATCTGTTGTTATGATGAAATATATAATACTTCTTTTTTCCGTTTTGTAGTAGTACTTTATACTTTTCAATCTCTCTCATATCTCACCACTGCTAGTAATTTTTCTCTACGAAAACGGTTTCTGGGACTCCATCGTTGCCGTAGCTTCATAACTGAATGCGACCCGTGAACTACATCTTCCAGTTCGAGGGGAGCAGCGTGTAGTGTTTTATGCATGTGTGGAGGAATCTCGTGCGGCAGTTGAGGGCGTTGATCTCGGGCGGTCACCGCGTACGAAAAGGCGTCGAATGTCTTCGTGGTGAATAGGTGTATTTTTCTTATGCAAGCTTAGCCAAAAGATGGGCACAGAAAAGTGCTCCAGAGCTACGTTGTCTTTGCAGTATCCCCGTGTATCGTTTGTAGCGTACAGTGGCGCAAATATTGGCTGTTCTGGATGAAAACAGAGAGGCCAGAGATTACCAGGGGACACATTAGTGGATGGGACAGTAGTTCACACTAATGGCACTTTCCAAACGACCGTGGTTCTGCTAAATCACAGTGGCATATCACCTTTTCTTTTAACAGATATGTTCGCAAATAGTTGCCATTTTTAATTTCCATTTGCCAAGTCCCAGGAACACATTCTACAGCACAGGTGCAGGCTGAATGTATCAGGAGTTCTGGAAGCGAATGAAATTACAGCCTCGCACCTCTGTTCGGAATGAACCTATCGGCGTTTCACCATCTAGTTAATAAATTCAGCCTCGGTAGACCGAAATGCAATCATTTTGCGGCCTCCTCGAGGAGCTTAACCGCTTTCCTGGCGGTGGTTCCTCTCAATCGTGGCCACGTTTCACGTCAAACCCTATTCTCGTTATAATCAGTTCATCTCACCAATCGCAAGTGGCTCTTTTCTGTCGCCCGATCTTTGCCCCTGGGCTATGCCCGGGGCATCATTTGCGCAAACTTCGCACCGTAGACAGGATGCCTGACTCAGCTTCGAGGATTCGGCCCTGTGGCATGTGAATACAGAACCTGCAAGATGAGATACATCGGTCGGTTCACATAATCGTCTTGTACGAGTAAATGCCTCGTCAGTGTCTTAGTCCTGTCATCGACGTTAATAATTCCGTGATTAATAGCAAACAGCACATTTCAGGGATTTCTGGGAATACTCCACTACACATTTCTCGTAAAATACGTTCATTACTAAAGAGTTTTCTTGGCAAGCATGAATACTTGCTTTTCGAAAATTCCATGTTCCAGTGCCTGCTATTTTCTACCTTACAGCAGTGTGCATCTCGGGGAAAAAATGTAAACTTGCTTCCATTTTTAAGGGTAGTTTCCCCTATTGTTCATAATTTAATTACGAAGTTTCGAGGGGAAAGGTTGCTTTCGTTTCCACGCTCGTTAGACCCTTTGTTACGAATGCTACCTATGAGTACCATTTATTCCTGAACTTTTGCAACGTGAGATATACTAGTGACGTTTATGCCCATAAACCGTGATACGTGTACCACGAAATATATCTAATGTATTAATAAATGTCAGGGTGAAAGTGACTGCGTAAAATTGCTCGAGCTGAAGATTTCTTTTTACCAGCACGCTGTGCGAAACCTTGATGAAGATATGTTCGCAGTTCCACGTGGAAATGAAACTAATGAACGAGCTGACACGCCGCTGCAAAGTTTTGTTGTAGAATGTGCCTGGAATAGAAAACGCTTTATTCTAATTTCAGAGCGCGTATAAAGGCAGGCATGATTCGCGAGCTGGGGTTTAACTGGGGTTAGTCGCGTCGGGAACAATATGAAAGGAACTTGCGCGCGCCATGTTTGATAGCAAATAAGCACGTGTTTCCGTGTCGAGTGCTCATTTTTAAGAGGGTGTAGGAACTGACTTTGAATGAGGCTCAAGTCCACTTCTCGTTTATAACTGTATAAACATCTTTCTCATTTATACTGTATACACATCTTTCCAGCGTTATTGTTATTCGCATTCCTTGTGGAATGAAAGCATGATTACCTAATATTAACTTGGACACTTTGAGTTTTAATATAGTAGGACTAAATACCTATTTAATCGCACAAACTCATTTCCCTTTTCTATTAACCCACTAGTGTATAGATTTTTAATTCAGTTGGAAAAATTAGACTACTCTAATTTGGGGATGAAAAGACCGAATTCGATTTCTGTTTTCAATCTAGAGGAAATAATAATAATAATAATAATAATAATAATAATAATAATAATAATTTTCGCAGCTTGCGTAGCTCAAAAATGCTATTCAAACTAGAATTCTGTCAAATAGAAACGTCAGATTGACATGTTTCTTAGACCAATATGTGCGCTGCGGCACTACTTTTTTTAAAAATTTTGTAATCTAGTTTCTACGGCCAGTGAGGCGTATATATAATGCTTGTCTTCTCTATTTCCGATCTCTATAAAAGTTTCATACGACGCGTGTTGTTCACGTACGAACGCGGCTTAACAGCTTACTACATCGGTGCACACGTATCCCTACGGCGGAGCAAAATTTGATCGTGTAAAAGAGTTTAACTATTTATAGTTTACCTAATTACACTTTTCAAGTTTAAATTGTGCACGTGTTTAACGAGGTTGTGGGTAAAAGTTCCGCTGCACTGTCAGGCCAGTTCACCTAATTTCCATTCGATTTTGTAATTTACGTGAGCACGCGAAATGGATTTCGTCCCACTGCTTCCGAAGTTTATTTCCATTCGATGATACAGTCTGCGGTTATTTGCATTACCTTTGGTATTTTTATGTTTTCAAAACTATATCAATGCTTGCAAATGGGTCAGGATTCTAATTTCGTAAATGTCTCGAGTTAACCGGGTGATCGGAAATAATTCTCGATTGTTAAAATAGGTCCTTGTCTGAAAAGCGATTCGAATGGAAATATTCATTCGGTTTGAGAATGCGCGATAAATTGTGATAATAATATTTGATAAATAACAATGTGGTAAATTAACTGCTAAAAATTATTATATATCGACGTGCATTTAGAAATCACCTTGTATATGTAATATTGTATTTTTTATTCAAACCACGAATATAGTCGCTTTTCTGAAAAAATATTTGGGTAGAGAAATGGTCCTTTATTTTTTGGTAAATTATTCTATCTTGGAAACATCTACACGCTGCTTTTGCAAGCTCATAATGACCCAGAATAGGTATAAGTAACTAGGAAGTAATGAAGTTACTGATAGTAGAAGAGGTATCTCAAGTAAGCATTTCGAAGTTTTGGAATTACCATTTCTCAGTGATCTCACAGCTTTAGGAACACTCTTAATATTTATGATGAAGTAGGTAGTGAGCCTCATCATCTTGTTCTTTCGATGGAATAATATATTTCTTGTACAAGTAATTACAAAGAAATTTATATTCCCAAGAAATCGTGTATTGTAAAATATCTTTTTCTTGGTTTTCAAGAATGTATTATTTAAAAACGACACGAATGTTCGTACCCTTGCAATTTTGCCTGCAAAATATCGAACACACCACGCTAACGATGCTTTAGCCCCGTCTTGGAAAATCCGTACATAGAGGACAAGTTTCTGTCGTTATACATGTACCCAATTTTGTGGCAATATCACGTTGATGCAGCAAAACAAAGTACCTGTGTACACGGGGGGATGCTTGGAAAGTAGTAAAATTGATGATAGTAGTCGAGCGTAAGAACTTTAGCGGAAAAGGGAGAAAATCTTTAAAGTTGTGAACAAGGATTTGAGGTCCATTCTTGTAACGTTGATAGCGTTACAAAAGGAACTTAATCGTGATATAAAATAAATAGAGGATCTTCTGCAAGTAGTTTTATGTTTATTCCTCATATAGTGATAGAAAAAGTGTAACCACACACCCCAGTTCCTTGATTTGAATTTGCAGTAACTTTGTATAAAGTAAGTGAATCATGAATGTCAATGTTAATGATTGCCCTGTTTTTAAACAAACAGTTACAATTTTTAGGACTGCAGTTTCATTGGTTTAATTAAGTGGTATATTCAGAACTAAATACTTCAAGGATCTGAGTAGTGTTTTTGCAATATAGTGACCATTTTTTGTAATGAATAATGTTACTGAAAATAGTGCACATTTGAGGTCTGACAATATTTGTAAAAATTCAGGTCACATGTTTCAGGACAACAGAACTGGAAAAACAGATTAATATAATATATATATATAAATATATATATTGAATATTTTGCCAATAATTAGTCAGTGTTGACTAAGTAAATTATTCACAACCCTTAAACAACAAAACATATAGTAGGTACATATTTATAAGTTTTAAATTAGCAACAGTTTAACCAATAAACAATAGACTTCTTCAATAAAGTTACACATGTCAGCCTAAAGGGGTGTGACATATTTGGTAATTTGTTTCAACGTCCAAGACTTACGAGGATTTCCGACAGCTTGACAGATCGTCGTGAAAACAACGTCGCAGATCGATGGTTTTATTAATTTGGCACAGGTTCCGCGCACAGTTCGATGCTCTACGAAATCCGAGTTATCGGAATATCCTCAATTACGCTTTTGGCAAAACGCTCGTACGTAAATTCTCCCCGTCTCTGCGTGTACGTAGCTGTATTTTCGCGGTTGGCCCAATAAGTTTCACAATGCTGCGGCGTATATCTAGTAAGCCCCCTGATTTTTTACTTGTTGCGAAATTAATGAGTGGCCGATAGCAATTTGGCACAGCACGACGCGGCTTTTACACGGATTTCCCTGGGATTCGCTCATAATTCAATAGGATCCAAGCCTTTTTTGTTGCTCATCTATAGCACGACTCTGTAACATGTTCATTCCGCAAGATTTATTTCGGTCGCGCTTCGATATCGATATTGATATCGACACAATAAATGCCGGCACAAAAACATTCAATCCATGCTTTTCTATAGGCCGAATAAGGGAGAAAATGAATTTTGGGAAATTACATTCAACTTCGGTTTCTACTTTTTCATTAATATTTCTTTCACGAATGAATGATGATTATTTAGACCATGGCTTTATAGTAATTGCTGTCTAAATTAAGCCTGGAACTATTTGTCGAATTTTTCGGTATTCAAATATTCGAATATTTGAATTTTTCGGTACTCGAATATTCGAATATTTGAATTTTTCGGTACTAGAATATTCAAATTTTTCGGTACTCAAATTTTCGAATTTTTCGATATTCGAATATTCGAATTTTTCGGTACTCGAATATTCGAATACTTCAGTTGCTCAACTATTTGACGAATATAATTCAAATATTCAAGTATTCGAATACTATTCGAGTATTTAATACTGATGTATTTGAATATTATGGCGTGAATTATAAATCAAGTTCTTTAGGTTCATTTGTCAGGGTGAAATCTTGTAAGCTAATTTTGACCCCCTTCACACCATACTATTCGAATAATAACAATCGAATACTCAAATATTCGAAGTTAATTCGCAGCATTCGAATACTTATAAAATATTCGAATATTAAATTATTCGCATAGTCCCAGCCCTAGTCTAAATACGTCGAATACCATAGTACACAGTGCCTAATCCAAAAACGTTTGGTATTGAAAAACGACCTAATTTTTTTCTCTACTGTAGAGTTAACCTAATAGACCCATTCTTCACTTTTTACAGAATTTAAATACAAACTTTATCTGTTACGTCACAATCTGTTCTAGTAACATAGCATCCCGCTAAAAAAAAAAAGAATAACACCGAAGCAACTGAACTCGAAACGCATCACAGAATACTTCCCTGCACGATAGATCACCATGTATAATTTTCCTGCGGCGACACCCACGAAATGGTCACTCGATATTATAAAGGAGCGGATATATCCGATCAGATTCCTCCGTTTAGGAACGACGTGTAATGAAACCGACGGAGAGGAAAGGAGGTCAGGAACGGGGGCGACTAATTCCTTGCCAGAAGTAGAGTGTAAATATTTCATGGCAGACAGTTACGATCACCTTCGACGGAATCTTCGCGCGACAAGAGCACGTTGATTTCCTAAGAAAAAAGGGGGATGCAAAGCGGGGAAGTCCGCACAGTCGTAGGAGACCTGCGCGTTAGCGCATTGATTGAATTTTGTACAGGCAGAGCCGCCAGGAGGGAGAAGCCGTGGAACGACAGAGGGATGTAGTGGCGGAGGGTGGCTAGATTTTTGAGGGTGGGGAGGATTCGGAGAGACGGGTCGTCGGGTCGACATCGTTGAAGAGGGAGAGAGGCCTCGGGAGAAGCTAACATTGCAACCCGTCTTAGCGAGTCTCCCCGCTAACTTTTCTCTTCGAGCTCGTCGTCAAAGTTAAACGGAAATCTTCTGCTTTCCTTCTTACGCCGGCGTTTTTATTTTCTATCCGGTCTTTCTGCCTCTCTCATCCCCTTCGTTCCACTTGTCGTTCGGTTTGCCCCACGATCGGATCCATGCACCGACCGCCTCGGCACTGTCAACAGAGGCGAAAGCCTCGTCTCGAACGCCGCGACTTTGAAATAACGATCCGCGAAGTTGAACGCCGAGGCCGACTCGTCGTCTTGGCCGGGGGAGTGGATTCGAGACAGGATCGGAGTCCGTGCACGGAGGGTCGTTAGCTCTTCTTACTCGCATCGAACGCCATTCGGACAGGGTGATTTTGAGAGTCCAGTCGCATTTTCGTTGATTGTGCGGGTCGGACGTTTTTCGTCCATGGAGTCGTTACCGAGGCGTGCGGCGGGGGTTGCGTAATTAGGGTGCAAGAAAAGGGTGGAAATTGCGTTTCTTTCTGGCCTGATGGTAGATTCGGTGGCGGGGCTCGTTTGGCGGGCTCCACTTTAGCGGGGCTCCTCGGGAAACGTTTAGATTGTCCCAGGTATAGAAATTCGATATTGATAGGCAACCGACGAGAATCGAGAATCGATCGCAATCTTAGCCCTCTTGTAGAAGACGTCGTTTAGAAGATAGTGTGTACAGTAATGAACGGGAATACATGGGTTTAGGTATCAAGAAGCCATTAACCCTTGGCAAAATATTTACTGTGAATGTATTTACTATTCTCAGTCAACGACTCTGGCTAATTAACATAATTAGACGGCACATAAGAGTGTAGCAGCCGTATGTTTAACGTTCTCCACTTAATTACATCCTGCTGTAAAACAATTAGCTCAGACACGCAGTGGAACGTCCCGCAGGCGACTCTTCTTAATCAGACCACCCTCTTTTTTCTGAAACATTGATGTAACAGCCCTAGAAAGGAGCTTTGCTCTCAGCCGGAGCAAAGTAAAAGGCAATGAGAAAAACTTGACTGCTAAAAAGCATAGGCGGACTTAAACCGTGAAGAATCCTGGCCGCCGTCTGCCGGGGAATTAGTGTCAGCGTGGAAAGGAATAAGGAATGTCGTCGTTGGATGGGGATTTATCACTGCGCAGAGCATTATGTGATACATAAGAATGTTATGTAAGAATGCTGCTCCTGACGGCCAAATTGTGGCGGCTGGGAGTTGGGAATCGTCTTGGCAGAGGCGGATACTATTTTTCTTGACGGATCTCGTAAGAAAAAGCGGCTTGAGACGGTGCATTAAACTATTACGAACGGTCTTAACGGCCTGTGTACGCGCGGGGTGAGTCACCCCTAACCAGACGACTCCAAGTTCCTCGCGAACTGTTCGCTCTATAAAGGAAATGTTTCAAGTACGCGTTACGTGGTATCAAAGGCATTTAATGCTGCAATTAATTAATTGCCATTTTGCGCCAGTTCTGTCTTTACGGAAACTGTTACGAGCAGTGTCTCTGTATTTCAATGCATCTTTAAGGGGCTGCATACACCTAGGACTGGAAACACCAGGGTGAATTTGGAGAATTTTTTTTCATTGAAAAAATCTTTTAACTTAACAATATTTGTATGCATCTTCGTTGACACTCTGGATGCGAGCCACTCATAAGCTGATTTTGATTTTCTGTATCTTCTATATGCAAAATAAATAGCCTTTTTCCAAAGCCAACTTACAAACTATTTTTTCTCTGAAAATATTATATCTGAACAATAACTCTGTAGATTTTTAGCTTCTAATATTGAAATTTGTAAAAGTTATAATTTTTTAATAATGTTCTTCGTGTTTTCCCGACATATGGTAATCTAGATTTTTTTTACAAAATCTGTGATGAAATTTCAATAAAATGTGTAATGAAAATTCCTGCCTTGCCTGTAATGAAAATTCAAAAAACCCGTTTGTAGATTGAAGTAAGTTGTATGCATGCCTAAAATTTCATCAAAATCAGTTAACGTTGCTCTGAGCTATAAACGCTTAAAGATTCCAGATTAAGGTCGAAAATCACGAAGTTCCCGAAATTCCCACTGTACTTTAGCGAACATGTAATAACGTTGTTCTGAAAATGGTGTTTTAAAATACGGTAACGAATATTCCTCGAGAACTAGTGGATCGATTCAGTTGAAATCTGGAACAGAGGTGTTTTTGATAGAATTATTTACTTTTTGTCAAGGGAATTTTTTGTAAATGTCATAGTTCATTTTTTATAAATTAAAAGAGGGCGATTTTCAGCTGAAAAATCACACATCTGTATTCGAATGTCTGCCATTTTGCAAAAACTTGATATTTTAAAAATTAAGGGAACTTTTTTGTTTCGGATAAAAAGTATCGGAGATATTTTGGTCACCGCGGAAGCTGTTCTAAAAGAACTGCCTAAAGGAAATTGCTATTACATATTTAATATTCTTAGTTTTCGAATTAAATTTACACAATTGTTACATTAAAGTATGTATTTTAAGATTTTTAAATTGAAAGATATTTTCAATGAAAAAAGTGGAAAATTCACCCTGGTTTTTCTAGATCTATGTCCTGCAACATTTTTCTATAAACGTAATACTTCCTGTGGAGTATTTACTTCCTGTTGTACGATACGATACTATAACTCTGCCAGATGATTTATCATAGTATCTACACGACAGATATTTCACACGTATCTCCCAAATAAAATACCAATCTTTAATTTACTTCGTGCCACATGTTCTTAAATTATCGAATATTATTTCTCCGCTGTTCAGCGCGTTTAGTCCTTAGACGTGGAGTGGAATACACCTAAGGAATACTGGAACTAACGAGACGCAATGGTATTGTGACGGAGACGACCATCGTAACTGACGGTTCCAATACAAACGTCCATATATTAACGTGCTCGCGTGTTTCCTTGCAATTTCTCGGCCACAGTGGCCCGCAAAAATCAATTAGCAAACCGGGTCTCACAGTGAGCGAGAAGAATGAGGTTACTTAGCCAGGAAATTACTGGTCTGAATACGTAATGGGGCCAGTATTTCTCACTGCTTCAACCGCTGTTCGACCGAATATGAGGGATGGGGGGTCGATATGTCGACAATTTGCGTGCATTTGTAAACAAGAGCGTGCATTTATTATCGCTCGAGCAAGGTGACTGACAAATATGCAGGAGACCAGCATTTAGAAGTGTATTCTAATTAAAAAGGGAAAAGGAATAAAGGTGTGGCGCGATTTTCTCTAATATTTTTTTCCCTTGAGAGGTTCAGATCGACTTGGAAAAAATTACAGGTTGTGTAAAACATGTGTCATTTCGGGGCAAACCTCTTATAGGGTCCGTAGAAATTCGAGATTTTCATAAAAAAATTAAGAAGTCACCGGATTTTGGTAGCTAAAATCCGGTGACTTCTTAATTTTTTTTGTAGCTACGATCCGGTGACTTCTTAATTTTTTTATGAAAATCTCGAATTTTTACGGACCCTATAAGAGGTTTGCCCCGAAATGGAACATGTTTTACACATCCTGTAATTTTTTCCAACTCGATCTGAACCTCAATTCGTCCGCAATCATGAAAAGAAGAAAAGAGAAAAAAATATTCGAGAAAAACGCGTTTAAAGTTTCTGGGTAAAGGTGACGCTATAGATTACCGCTTGACGTTTTTAGCTACCAAATCTACAATTTTACGAATTTCACTATCAACCAAGTGGCATTTTATTAAGAAAAGATAGTATTTTCGGAAAATGCAATACAAAAAAATCGATTTTTCGACTGCCTAGGCCCTTTAAACTCATTTTAAAGCGAAGAGTTCGACCACCTGCAAAATCATTTACATAAAACGTGCTTCTCCTCTGGACCGTTAAAGGATGTTGCTAGACGGGGGAATTTGAGACTCCTTGGAATCACGTGATCAGCAGCCCGAGGGAATTTGGCGATATTACTAGTTCTTGTGTTTCCCACGGGCAAGCATTCAGGCCGTGCAGGTTTTGTCATTGAGCCTCTTTGTTTGCGTTCGAGCATGAAAACGCGCTCATTCCGCGTCCGTCTCTCTCCCCCCCCCATCTAGCTTCCCCAGCGTGATGCTGTTTTTGATTTAGCACACTCGCAACCTGTGCACGCGCATATTCTTCCTTCGCCGTCATCCCTCGCACCGCTGACAATTCTGAATGAGGATTTTTCCCTTTCGTCTGTTTTGTATCGGGTTCGAAGGAAGATTCTCTGTTTCGCTTTGGACGCCGTTATCACGCCCAATATTCCCGGAACAGTGTTCTCATTGGAAGTAAATGTACCAGCGGCTGTTACTTTTCCTTCTGTTATTGATTCCGTTGATTCCTTGTCTCGCGACACAATGCTTGTACAGAATACTTCGCTAACTGCCTGATAAGGAATTTACACGGACGTGCGGTCGACGCTGGGATGACTTTCTTCTCCAAGCTTTTTCGTATAAAAGAGTATCTTTCGGTCGTATCGAATGGAAGCCTTCAAATCTTTCTGAACATAGGAAAAGTCGTGGGTGTGAGTGTCTCAAATGGAGGTGACAAGGAATCTGTACAGCTTTATGAACTTTCTATTAATCCTGGCAACCTGTGTTCGCAGTGGTTTTAGAGATAATATGCGTGTTAAAGAATGCAGTAGAATAGAGGGAGATATGGTTGACCTGTACTACTGGAGTGCCGTACAGACACGGTGCGTAAGCGACTAAGGGAAATGGGACTGTCTGTGGTCGGACGCGCTCTACGGACCAATGTGACTGGAAGTATATCGTTGCGTATGTAATTCTTCACAGAAGCGTTGTTCAAAAAATTGTTTCAAGTACAATTGGGTGTAATTGACCAATGCATTTAGAACCGCCGAATAATTTTGCATCGGTTTTATTTAACAGAAAACTCCTTGTGACTAATTGTAAGTGTAAGTTAATTTTTCAATGCAAAACGATTGGTATTCTGTCACACACGGTGCACTGATATATGTTACATTTATTTCTTCGAAAGTATGTGCAGTTCGAAGTCAAATAAGATGATAAATAAATAAATCAGGATAAATGAAAGCTTCGTACTTAGTTGATCCCTCAGAGAAGGATCGTGGAAAGGAGTTTAGGGAAATGGAAATCCAGAGACACATGCGAATGCATCGAAAGAGGGTTAAGAAAATGTACGCCGATGGGAGGCTTGGGGGTGGGTTAAAGGGTGGAGGGAGGAAGGAAGAATGACTTCCAGACGAAAATGGTTAGTACATTTTGTTCGTTTTATGGCGTAGTGCCCGAAACTCTCCCTCGACATCAGCCAGCCAGGGAGCTTACACAAACAGAAAATACTTCGGGAGATCAGAATACATTTAGAAGTATACAGGGTGTGCTAAAATAGTTGGCCAATCTCTACAAGTGCTCTCTACTAATTGCGCTAACGAGACAGTATTTTGTAAATTATAGGGTAGTAAATGATATTCTCCTCATTTATAGTTCTCACAAATTACAGATTTAAGTATTCATTTTCATAATAAATATCACCGGCTTCATACAAACTTTCTGTAATGTATAACATTTTCGCAATTTTGTGCATACAAAAGTCTAAAAATGGATCTGAATTAAAAACATTAGGGGTATAAAACTCAGAAGCATCCTCCTTTATATTTATAGATATTCAGAGTTCTGAGTGGCAATAAACTAAATGAGGCATTGAGAACAAAAACTAATTAAAAGGAATCAAACTCCATTTTTTTTTCTCTCAAAGCCTGAAGTAATGTAATCAAAAATACTTTATTCGACTAAAGTCTTTCTAATAACATCTAGTCACGATTTTCCTACATGAAATTACACATTCAGTTGGAGACAGATCTTTTTCCTGTCCCCACAGATTTTCTTAGGCAACAAGCTATTTCCTCCCAAAAGGAGCCGCATGTTATAATACGATCCACTGAATAATACAACGTAAACGAATGTTGGATGGAGAAACTTTAACATTAATTTTTAACCGAGAAACTTCAATTGAGAAACTTGCGGGACTTTACAGCCGAAAGTTCATCTCAAGATAAGCTATCTCAAGATCCGGGGAAATCGTAAGTTGAGAAGTCTGTGTTTCGCCGTGGTAGTTTCCCAACTGGCTCGAGTGGCGCCACGTTTTCGGCGATTGAACGGTTTTACGCAGAGCGACGTGCTAAAGCTGCCAGCCAGCTCACACTTTTGCGCCGTGAAAGGAAACGATATCGGACACAAGTGACCTTAATACGTTGAATCGGTACGCAGCTGTCCTTGCCTCGCTTTCGGCGTCCCATTTTCCCGGCCAGAAATTCGCCGAACGGCAAATGCGGCATCTGGAAATCACGTTTCCGCCGTTCGCAGACAGTGGCCGGGTTGACCGGCGCAGCCTCGTCCGCCGTTTGCCTGATTTCCTTCGAAAAGGATCGGTAAATCGCGTAGAATCGGGTTCCTTTGAAATTTTCGGAATTTTTTAGGCGAACGCTCCCGCGCGCCGCCGTTCCAGCAGGCATCGCCAAACTAAAGCGCGGCTTACTCGTGCCGCGCTGTTTTATATTCACTGCCATGCACGGCTTCCCTTTTCCTGCACCATTTTCGTCTGCGAAGAACTCGAATAGCACGCGAAGACGATGGCCTTGCACGTTTCGCCCGGCGCAAAGCTGCAGCGGACCCTTATAATTTATTTCTCGAAAGGCCACGGCACGCCGAGAATTATGCAAAGCATGATAAGGTGGCACAATTAATTCCTCGTGAAGTATCGCGGAGTGCGCGGTGAAAACAGTGGCGCGCGGAGAATTAATGACGGTGCAGGATCATCCGCAAGTCGAGAATGCGAGAGGGAAGTTTTTTGCTTTCTTTTAAGCGGACGGTATCGAAAATGTTTTTAGAATTCCCGTCGATGAATCTTCGCGCGCTGAGAACTGGCTACGACTTTCTGCTCGCTTTCGTTGGTGGTGCTTTTATTCTCGCTTGTGTCATAATTTCGGAAGATTGTGTCTAGTTGTATTTGTACTCGAAGCTGTTGCTTCGTGTCCTGTTAATTAGCAACAGCAAAGCTAGGAATCTCTTGTTTCTACGTTTGCACGTAATTGATCCCAGCGGTTCTATATGTTCTTCCGCTTCGTTGATTCGCATAATTGAGGAGAGCTTTGTTGGTAAATTAAATCATATGCTCGGCGAATGGTGTGCTACCAGGGTGAAAGAAATCGTGGAAACTCTACCCTCTGCATAGAAAATTTTGTTTCTTCCACTGCGTGGCCCCTGTGCCCTTATTTTGCGCGTTGCTCTTAATTTCCTAGCTGTTTAACCCTTTGGAAGGCGAATGGTGTTTCAGGGAGGAATTGAATATAAAATGAATTCACTAATTAAAATTATAAGTACATATTAAAAATACATAAATACATACAAAAATTGTTTATATTTATATTTAATAGATAAAACAGGAGTGTCTTCTGTATGATTTTTACAAATAAATTTACTGCAATTTCGCCATCTTAAACTACATTTTGTGTCATTGCTATCGCTGATTTAACATCGTGCTCGATTTTGTCAAAGTTGGATCAAAATGACCCTGCATTCGCTGTACAAGGGTTAAGTAACTTTAATTCTTATTACGACTTCGGTTTAATTACACCCTCGTGTACCGCGCTACTGTTGTGTAAGTTTCAGCGAGTAGAATCGATCCTTTGAACGAACTTTCATTGTTGTAGGTAGACGTAATTAGTACTGTTTAACAGATTGTTGCTCTGATGACTGTACGATTAACTAAATGCCAGGAACGCGACAGTATTCTACACTGTTAATTTAATGCGTGCAAAATGTTTTAGAACCGTGATTTGAAGAGGAAATAACAATTAATCACAATCACATTTTCCATTTTTTGAATTTATTAAGGGTACCCTCTCATCAAATCTCTCCGGGTGTTAAATAGGTCCAGTTTAGGATTTTATTTATAACTTTTAGGATATAACTTTTTGTACATCATTGAAGATAATAACATTTATTTTTGCATATTTTATCCAATATTTCTCTCTCTCTCTCTCTCTCTCTCTCTCTCTCGCTCGCTCGCTCGCTGTCTTTTTAGAATCTTATAAACTTTAAAAATGTACATATTTCCCGAGCGTTCAAACGGGTATATCCCCTTAAGTCAGCATTTCATATAACTCATGTTACAGTTTTCTAATATGTAGTAGGTACCTTGTGATTAATCCACGCGAATATTGGGGAAATTAATTCTGATATTGAACAAACTTCAAATGAAAGCTGAAAAGTAGGAGGGAGGGGTTTTTGATGTACGAAGTCGTAATTTTTTTTATATAAAATCAAGTAGATACCTACTTTTCTAAATTTAGTATTCTAGATATAGAAAAGATTGCATTCACTAGCAAAATGGTCTTAAATTACTTTAATGAATATAGGGGTTTGATTTTACATTTTCTGAAGCTACAGTGTTATATAACAAAATATAAATGATTCCACTAAAAGACAAACGACAGCAACCAGTAGATCAAATTTATTACCTAACGTCCTCATCAAGGTGTTTTAACTTTCATCTGAAACGTTTTTCCATATCACTGCTCTTTATAAATCAAAGAAATTTCTCATTCTTCTAATGAACTTCCTTCAAGAATAAAATAAACTCTTCATTACTTTCGAATAGGAAACAGGTTTCAATCGTTATTCGCCAATCAGATGAAAATCGACGTTGCTTTGTCTTCCCACTATTCCATGCACCCTTTGTGCCTTTGATAGGTGTTATCTTCCAGATTTTCCTAGGTCTTCTCTGTCCAACACATTTCATGAAATGATCTAATTTGACTTTCCTTGACGCTGCTGGAAAGTAATAAGTGTAGTTCCGTAGATGGCGAATTCAATTACGCCTTAGTTCTGGATTTAGTGAATATGAATATCGAGTAATAGTGTACGGCATTGAGAGCCTTTTCTATCAAATGGAAATAAAAAATGCTAAGAAACCCGACAACGACAGTAACCCCATTTGCCCTGGAATTTCGACGTATGATGTTCCCGTAACGTTCGCGAAATTGTTCCACATATACTGTCTTCGCCCATCCGTAGTTATACGCGCCTCAGATCCTTCTTGTTGTTTAGGTAGCATTAGCTACTCCAGTCCGTGTAAAATCCCTGTACGTGCACGCGCGTAGGACACCAGGAAAATAGCGTGTCAACGGGAGCACCTGGTGCTCGCTTTATTATCTAAGTTCAGAGCGCCGCTCCTCGGAAGCAATCTCGCAATTTCAATCCCCCTTCCGAGACTCTTTCACCTTTCGCAGGATCCAACGCCTTAAAAGCTTATCTGCAAAACAATTCCCCGTTACCCATTCGTCTCGCTTGCACCCAACCACCTACCGCTCTAAAACCTTACCCCCCCGAACGAGACACATAATTCGTAACACTCCCTGGAATCAGTGCCACCTACGAACGATCAGGATTCAGCCGCAGGATGTGAGTGACCGCGCGCCGGGACGCAGAGAAACACAAGCGTGTGCGCTGATCTGCGTGCGGTGATCATCAGGGGGGGACTGAGGATGAGGATGTAGCCGCGTGTGTGGCGGTACGGTGGCGCGTAGGTGGTTGCTAAGGAGAGGAAAGCCAGGGTTCTTAATGCGATGTGAAGTTCGTCATGAACCACCCTGCGACCAGGGACCCGCTTGGCTCCAGGTCGCCGGGATGCTGCTACCACTCGTGGAACCCCCAGGTGTATCCACCGTGCAGAGTGTGCCAGAGGCCTGTGCTGACGTTGCAGCAGTGCACCGTGCGGTACACTCCGCCCTACGTGCGGCCTTCTTACGCGGAGCAGGAGCAACGGGAGGAATGCCCGCGTCGGCAGTGGTCCTCGGACACACCGTCGCCACGGAGGCACATCGATATCGTCGATAGGCGGCCGGCCACCAATCCGTACTACCACACGCACCCGCCGCCAAGCTCGTCATCCGGACACCACCTCAGCAAGTCGGTCAGCGCGGCCAGGCTAGGCTCACCGGGCGGCTCCCTTGGCCAACGTTCGCCGGGTACACGCGCGCCAATACCGCCGGCGCTCGAGCCACCGGACAGATGGATCGGTGAGGAGACCAAGAGATCGTTGCCGTCGCACGTTTATAAGTACTACCTCGCCCACACCAAGAAATACCGCCGCCAGAACAAGGTAACGCTCGACGGGCGTAGGGTTAGCTGCACGATGAAGGACGCTCGGTCGGTGGGTGGTTTTCTCTAACGACTTTGGAGTATCGATTTTATGGGTGGTCGGGGTTTAAATGTGGCTCAATTGGAATGGAAGTGCTAATCGGGCAGGCTTCGAGTGCTTGGGGTCTGGGCTGGAAATGTCAGCTGATTCGATTTCAATTTCTGCTCGAGAGGGGGATATACGTCTAGTTGAAGTGTCTGGGTGATGTGCTTGGGACCGTTGAGTTTGGAGGGCAGACGGATGTAGTATGATTATGTGTGTTTAATGATAAGTTCTCTGCTAGGATGTAGTATTACTCTGGTGTTAGAGTATTTAACTAATGGAGCAGGGGGGATTGTTGAAGAGTTTGATGGTTCTGGTTGAAGCATTGTATGAAGTAGCTTCAAGTATGTTGGAGATGTTGCTAGAAATGTTAATTGACGTGTTATCTTCGTGTTGTAATTATGAAAATTATATTTCTTTCAAATCAGTCACATCGTTTTTTTATAGCATGTATGTTAGGTGAAAATATATGAGAATATAGGATTTGATAATTGTAGTCTAATTATACGTGGCTATTAGCAATTGGGAAAATAGAAGAAACAATAAGTGAGCTAGAAATTATGTATTTGATTTAATTTCAAGTATTCCAAATATCCACGCTTAGGCTCTTGACGTTGTAGTGGATAATTTGAAAATTATATTTCGTTACTATTTCAATGCCTACAGTTTATTTGCGAAAAGAATTGCGACAGAATTTTTTGAAATCCGTCAATGAGGAAGATGACTGCAACTTTTTCCCACCCGTGACGCCACCAGCACACATTCACATTTACACAATCCACAAATGAAAAAATCGCGCGCAAACAACTCTCACATACGCACTCAGGCACAACCACAGTACATGCGCTAGTGGCGCCATCTGCGCCGAGCTTGCGTCATCTTCCCCATTAGTTCTTCTGCTTTTATATACACCGCTTTTTTTTTATCACAGATAGAGTTGTAGCAATTTATTCATCGGAGCAAAAGAACAATACAAAAATTGTTATCATCTTAAAATATGTATAAATCAATATCAAAAAGAGTTTTCACCCTGTGATACAGATTTCTTAAACAAAATCCAAAATTTTTTCAGGAATTACACGAGAATGTACCCTTAATTGCCAGAGATAACTTCAAATCCACCATTTCATAGATTTAAAAATTCGCGTTGTGCGCTATCTGTGTAATTATTTATTCTGACAAATGTCGATGAAAATCGTTAAATTCATAAGAATGAAAGGAAATATGTGTCACAGAACATGCTTCCACAAATTAGTGTATTTTAGCCGAGCCAGAATTAATGTTCTAAATTTACATGTGTACATTATTCACAATTAAGAGTGCGCAGTACTGTACCACCGTATGTCCGTTATATACGGTCGCATTTAATAAACGTATTTCACAATGGCTTATACACTGGAGGGTCGAAGGGCCGTGGTGTAAACCGAGCAAGCAGGTATACACGAATCGTTAGTGAAAACAAAACTATGCCATCCTTTTGCCAGTTTACAGAGGCGTGCAGTAACGAATGTCCTTCTATGGAGTAACATTTTTAACGTCCCCATTGTGCTCGCTATGCAGCGTTTTAATGAAGATTTGTCATAGTACACGAGCGATACGTGGTCGATCTGAGTGGCACCACCTGCGTGTCGCGTGCGTGCGACTGTTGCTATCGTCTGCATCCTAACCTCTACTGTTCGTGTCCGTGCTCTAAATTCTGGGGCCGTTTCTAACTTCTTTTTATTTATTCCTTTAATATATATTTTTTCCGTGATCATTCTCGACTAGACATACATTCTACCAAATCCAGTCGACTGCACTGCACATAAACGGCCTTTTTCAAGACCACCAAATCGTGGAGACGTTATACCATATAAATGGCCCTTTTCAAGGCTTGTGAAATCGATGTTGCCGATTGACAGCAACGTCGCAACTGTAAGAAAATCAAATACCCAAACATTCGAGAAGCTTCGCCAGGCAACGGCCTGGCGTTTGGCAGATTTGAGAGCGTTGGGACCTTTCTAGATAGGTAAACCCACACTCGATGGCAGACAATGTCACGGAAGGGACGTCAAGGGACTCAGATTTCTTCTAGCGCAAGGAATCTCCGTGTGTTTCAACTTGATTTTTGGATATGCTATACTATTCTATATATACGTGGGCATCTTTTATTTGAATTTCACCCATTGCAGTTTCTCATATGGAACTCTTTACTCAAATGCATAATTATAATGAAAATTACACTTAATGCCAGCAAGCAATTAAAAATGCGCACGACAAGAGCGAGGATAATTAACGTTTTATATTATACTATGAAGCAATTTCTTTTCTCAGCAGAATATTTATTGTACTTGCAATTACTGGAATTATATCAGAATAATTTTGCATTCATTACAGCACACCTTTTATCGTAAATAAATTTTGCGATATTGATCGTTGAGTAACCATGTAACACGAAGCGAAAGATGGGAAAAAATTATTTCAGAAAATCTAATTGTGCCGGGTCCAATTATTTTTCTTAATATGTAGTTTTAAAGGTTCAAATTTGATTGTTAGTTCACAGCAAATGCCCCAAAATTGCAATATTTCATTCTTCCTTTGTACTACAAATGTTTGTAAAATACATATTGCGAATAATGGCAGATTTTATTCATACATCTATCTATGTTATTCAGTACTTCTTGTTTTTTATTATTAAAGTATTCATGTCTCTTTCACAACACTTTGAAATTTGAATAAGCAACAGATTCAGCAAACCAAAGTTTACAGTTATATGTATTATAATTTGGCTAATATCAGCAAAAACATAATTTGCATTGTATCTGGAAGGATGCAGGCTGCAGCTGCACCTCACGATTGATTACCAATAGGAGACGATAGATGGCGGTGGTAATGTTTCTTGCTCCCATTGGCTGCCAGTATATATTCTGCTTTCGTTTCTACGTTGTTTAATTCGTACATCTTGATTTTCATAGATAAATAATGCAATCGGTATTCGGTATCGACCCGTTTTGAATTATAATACCTATGCAAACATTTGGATCTTCAAATTCATGATACCCAAATATCTCGATTTTTTTATGGAAATTGATATTATGAAAAAATCTATTTTTATACAAATTCCAACGTAAAACGTGTCTTTTTATGTGATACAGTCAGCGATATAACAATTGGCAGAAAATGGAATTTTACTTCAATCGAAACGCAATTCCATTAAAACATCGCAGAGATTTGAAAAGCAACAGAACGATATTCGTCGGAGATGAAAAATTTTCAATAGAATTAACACGAAATGCATAAAATGCGGGCACGGGTTTTCCGCGTACATTCTGCAAATTAATTTTCCATAATTTTCATATCCAACGTTTGCCTTTTTTACGTTGCCCGACCACGCAGAAGTGGGTCAATCTGACTCGCAGCGTCACGTGAGACATTAAGAACCCTCGCCAGTATTGCATTATTATTTGCATTATGCCCACTTTGGGCACATTATTACGTTTATGCTGGAATAACGAGGTGACCGTTAAAACTGATAAAGTGCAATTCCGCGGAATCGATTAAACGTCATTAAATTATTGGAGCAATTTCATTGGCCGCAATATTTGCGTTGCTCTCCAGGGCAAGTGTCCACAAAAATGTGCAACTAATTATATTTGCAATGACCTACACATTAGACATCCAGATCGTATGCCCCACATATGAAGTCTTTAATGTTTCCTCAAATTCGAAGAATTTACTAATAGCCTTTATTAAACAATTTTTGTAACTCATTAAACTGAAGCGTTTATCAGACATAAAATATCAGAGTTTAGAAACATTAGAAATTACAATCGCATGCTTAATTTTTTTCATTTTTTTTATTTATTCTCTACTTTATAATAACACCGCATTCACAATCATTTGAAATCTAAATGAATAATACTTATCTCAACTGTGTACAACAAATGTTAATTATCATGTAGCTGGCAGTAAAATTTGAAATTAAGAATTTTCGTGGAATTTAGTGGTATTCCCATTTTGTAGCCTCTTTCATTTGATTTTTCTTTATTGCTTAATATTTTGTGGGAATTTGAACTAAATTACTGATAATTGACGTCACATCTTGTGTGATTTGACGCGGAACGGTTCGTACGCAAACGATTACCATACGGGTAAAAATTAATTAAAAGCAGCGCGAAGAGCGACCGTCATGTCAACTTGTAAACGCAAATGTGAAACGGCCGAAATGGGTTAGGTCATAGATACCGATTCCAACCAGTATTGACATAAAACCTTTCGCGCGAAATTGAAATGTAGATGAGCCATAATGTTAGGTGTGTGCACGACATGCCAGTTTCAATTACTCATTCACCTGTGTTTAATGACACAAGAATTACAGCATCAGTTTGACAGAGCATAACCCGGATCGGTTTGCCTTTTTCCACCGAATCCATCCCGAATTATTAACACTTCGACCGGATTTTAGAAATACCCTTTCAAATTGGTCAGATTCTTTCAAGCGATCTGCTCCGCAGATAAAATTTTCTGTAAAGCGTGGGAAGCGGACTCCTTGCTTGGTTTGTCTTCAAAATAAACATTCACGGACTCTCGAACAATACTTTCGATATTCTCCCAAAAATATGGACATGGAAACGCGCCAGAACTAGGGTTTGTCGGTTTTGAAAATCCGTGTTTTTTTCCATAAATTTGTAAAATTCGAAAACCGGTTTTTTCAAAAGTCGGTTTTTGTATAAACCCTAGCCAGAACCGTGCGCGGTATGCAAATCCCTCGGCGTGAAGACACGCCGACGCCACTCAAAGTTTTCATCTGATAAATAACAGAGAAGTTATATCAATCGGGTGGAATCAATTCGCGTTCTTTGACACACAGACAGCCAGATCTCGAATGCGTGTATATTTATGCGTTCCTCGAATTAGTAGTCAACCCTCAGATTGGCGCAGCTCAAGTGTACGCAACATGTCGTAATTGCCAATCCGCAGTAGTCGAAACTATGTAATGATACGTGCGAGGTAACTTCCCCTAACGAATATCAAAACGCGGCGCAGAACTGTCCTCGAATATCAAATAACCCTCAAGTCCCTGTAACGAATTTACCAGCTGCGCGATGGCCTTAGCCGACCCTCTGCTTCGCAAAATTAGCTTCGCTCGAGACACTGGATCCCTTTGATAGCTTCCGCTTGATCGAAGGGCATTAGAATCGAGATAACTTTAGGAACGCGTTGTTTACTCGCGGCATTGCCGTATCCATTACCCCGTTCTCGCGAAATTGGCTGACAAACGTGAATAAATAACTCTTTCCAAGGGTGGATTTAAGGGAAAAGGCCCAGGTGGAAAACGTTCTGGGACATTTTGTGTACATAACAGAATTATAAATAAATTTACGCGCGTATGGTATGAAAATTATGGAAAACAAAAAGAAATTAGGGGTTGGATAGAATCATATTTTTTTTTTAAGATGGGGCCCTGGGGGCCTTCTTTCCTTTCCTAGAGTGTAGGTTCCGGTTTGAAGGACAATTATGTATTTATTTATTTGTTTACAACGCACCGGTAAGATAAATAATAATAAAAATAAATAATAATAATAATAATAATAGTAATAATAATAATAATAATAATGTCTTAATTATATCGAAAGGAGAACGTTAATTCTTCCCGTTTGAAAAATTGTAGCCCTCGATTTGAATCTATTTTCTTATATGATACTTTATTGCGAATACGTTTTCCTTGAAGTTTAGTGAGGATAAGTGACGATAATAGCCTTTGCTTGTTGTATGTATTTAAAAAATTACATTACGTAATCGTTCCTTCGTTGTTTCTGTTTTAGGTAAGTGAACTGATTGACATCGAACCCAGCGTTTCCATAAATCCTGAACAGGTAACTGAGTCTTTGCAATCACATGCTTTTACACCGAACTTAGGGAACAATTTTTATACGTGGCTTAAAATGCATTTTCAAAGTCACATATGCCACTGCCACAGAATATCGTAAGTCTTTTTTACACCCACCAGAAAGGGAGTTTCTCAAATTTTATAGAAAATCCATACACCGTACAACTCCGTTGCTGAATCTAAAAAAAATATTCCTACCAGCAAAGCGTTGAGTAACAAGTGCAGTAGATTTTAAACTCACTACACGTCCCCATCTTAAATTTCATATTTCATTATATCAGACTTTCAAATTCTGCCTCTTTCATACACCACGTGGGCTGTCCTTGAATATTTTTCCCCAAATAAGTGTCTCTCTTAGTTCTCAAATTTTTTCATAAAAATTATGGATGCCCACGTTCGCGACAAAAAGCTCCCCGAAAAATGTGGCGGGTTCCTGGAAAAGAAAAGTCACCGAAAGTAAGACGGTGAAAAATGTTGGCAGTGAAGTGCCTTCACGGGTGCATGCACAATTTGCGTGGCCGGAATATATCGTGCTCCCACGTTCACTCATATTTACACACGTCCCTTGGACCAAGCGCTAATTTACACACACGCGCGCGCGCATACACATCCATCATAGCAACGAGCTATCGTAATCTAAATGACACGATTAACACGTACGCTAGTTGCATTGAATTCCGGCGGCGACATGCATATGCATGACCAGTAAATCTTTTAATACGCCTATCGCTAAAATTTCGATACTTCGATCAGGCTGACCAATGAGTTATCAATTTCAAACACGCACCGCGATTACCCACTCCAAATCTCTGCCCCTGTTGATCGTGACTTCCACGCTTGTCAACAATGTCAACTCGTTGGAAACAGACTTCGATTTTGGGGGGTGCAAGCATGGCAACTGCCGAGAGCGGCAAATTGGGGGGCGACAAAATTGGTAGAAGGAGAAAATTAAATTCAATAAAGTGTATAGGAAGCGTTGTATTTTTATTGATTTTTTTAATTATTTTATTAGTTTTAGATTAGATTTAAAAAATAAATAATAAACTAAATAAATAATATATAAAAATAATAATAAATAAAAATAAACTAAGAGGCTTTTCACTCACTGTTAAAAATTATTTTTAAAATAATTATTCATTATTAAGTATAAAAGGCGGCAGAATCATTTCGATTGGGAAAATGTTACACTGTAATCAAAGCTCTAATTAATAGAGAAACTCTTAGGCAGGCTGTATTTGTCGCTGAAAATTGATAACGAATCGTGGAAATGGTATAATAAGGTAGTTTTAATAAGCACATTTTCCATGCAGGTCTGAACGCTTAATAATTTCGAGAAGCAAAGTTTTCCTTCAATTTCTCATTCAATTATTCTTTTCACTATATGCTCTGTTGAAGCGAATTTAAATTCTCTGGAGCGATATGCACACTAGTCTCATGCATAATCACGTGATCATGTATAGATTCCCTATTTCTGTAGTGTCTTTGCTCTGAGGTGGACTTTTTTGTAACCGTCAAACATCTTTTTTTCATGTATTTGACCCATTATAGAATTTTCACTTTGGAATAATCATTTTGAATATTGTTTGGATTAATATTATATACCTCGAAAAATAATGGACCAATTTTTCTTTTTCAAACTTTCGCGAATAACGACCATTGATTGATATTATATGGAGATGTTTTTTCAACGCAACAGAAAATACCGTTTTTATTTATATTACGCATAAATCAAATGTGTATACGTTTATTTTTCAACATACTCCAAAACTTGGGAAATTGAATGAAAACAAACCGTGTTTATATAACAGTTAATATTTTCTGAAAGAATTTGTAACAGAAAAATTTTCGAAAAAATAGCATGAAGAAAATTTTCTAATTAAATTCAGCAATGATAAATTTACGACTATCTGAATGTAGATTTTGAAATGGAGTAATAATTTGTAGTCTAGCTAGACCAATACTACAGCAAAGTATAATTTCCTGTTATAAATCTGTTCTCAGAATTACAGAATGGATTTGTAGAACACTTTTCACAATTAGTTAGCAAGTTCGGAAGCATTGAAGTAGAATTAGTGGAAGCTGAAGGCGCGAAAGAGAAAAGGATACTTTCTGTATTTATTCTGAAGAATTGTTGGAGGTTTGCAAAAATTATGGCGTTGGAAGCTGAAAATGTATTTGTTCTTGGACACTGAAATAATCTTGGCAGATTTCCTTTGCTGCGTCGTTGACGTAGCTACTGACAACGAAGAAAGTAACGACCCGACGAATCCGCTAAATTCGAAAGTTTCGCGAAACTTTCGTTTATGTCTCCTACTTTTTACCACGTTGCGACGATGAAAATTATCTCGCCTCTGAAGAAAGCCATTACTGTTTCGGTAAGAATTTCCATCCGCCGAAAAACTTCTCCCCTTGCTTGCCAACGAAGTTAACCCCCTTCTTGCGGTTTCGTTTTTACGCACTTCGTCAAACCTTTTCGCGCCAAACTGCCAAACTTTTGCCCTTTATTCGAAGAAGCAGTTCGGGTCACTCCACATACGTTAACTCCTCCAAGATCCAGTTTTCAGAAAAATAGACACAGGAATTGAATTTCTTAACTCAATGACATATTGTTAGTTTATAAGTCTGCCAGTGGCAACACAATTTTTCAGGCGTTAATGGTCATTATTTGTTGCAAAAGTCGGAGTTTTATTAGTTGCGATATTTGTTATTTTTGTTTTCAAGTTGATAAAATAAGTGAGAAGTGGAGGTTTATTATTGTTAGTGAAGATTCATGGTGTGATTTATAAATCTGTACGAGGTGTTTGGAAAACATCATATTTTCAGGTGTCAGTTGCCACTAAATAATTTGTGCAATACGCAGCACTTGCTGTGTACAGGACACACTGCTTGTTTACAAGAACCACAAATAACAGAACAGTATAACTTATTACGGGAAAATTGTGTCGAATTGACACGAGGACTGATGAGGGTTAACATTAAAATTCAAAAATGTGGTGAATTTTAACAAAAAATAATCGCTTTTTTCCTCACATCAAAATTTACATTCCTAGAAAAAGACTATTACAGTATGCTTGTATGAGTATTACGAATGTACAAATTATCCCTCAAAACTAGAAAGATTGAAAAATATGAAAATGGCAACTGAAAAATGACACCGGGGTGCAGTGAATCCCGTGTGACCAATTTGTGATCAGAAGAAGGTGTGACCAAGAAGGGTTAAGCATTTAATCGTTCCCTCAGCGTCGGCATCCTGCGCAATAGCAACGCGGCCCCTATCTTTCATTATCGTTCTTCTTTGGGTAATCTCGAGTTTGCGGTATCAATGGCGGGTTGAGTCGTTAATCTTCAGTAGCGTATCCAGGCTTTACCCCCTTAGCTTGTATGGAACCACATTCTCCGTGGGTGCGCGCCTCTACTATTCTCTCCAACGGTCGTCTCCGCCGAATAGCTTCCTCTGCTAACCGCCATTGACAGCGGGCCGCATAAATTTATTCGCGACCGCGATTTACGTACACCGTTCTGGCAGTTTGCGTTACACGACCTGTTTGCACTCGCGGCTAATGCGTTCCTCGGTTTGCAGCGAGGGCTATTATTTTTCCCGTTCACGCTGCTCCATCGACTGCGCATGCAAGATATTATTAAAGAATGTCCGAGAAATTAGGAGCACGATGTTTTATGGCCCGTCGCAGGAGACAGGGGCTGCTCAGTGTGTAGGTGTAGCTGGGAGTCTAATAAAATGGGACACTATGAGAGGAATTTGAATTTCGTCGCTGGATTTATTAATGTTTGTCACTAGCAGGGTAAGTGCACCTAATTTCGCCTGCCCAAATTCAAATCCTTCCCAATTGGAAGGTGATTGATGGTACGCGGTATTGAGTACACGCTGGCCAAGATGCAACAAAATTCTTTCCATTAACGAGAACGTTGGAAGCAATTAAAGTGCTTAATCCTTAACCGGTGACGTCCCACTTGGTGACGTAAATGGTGACGTTGGAGTCTCACAGACTCCTCTTTAATTTGACATTGCCAAGCCTAAAGTTATTTTTAATATACCACCCCCGAGTTATTAGTGACTTTATTATATATTTGAAAATATACTTCTGCATGTTTTATTGAAGACCACTGAAAGTTGTCTTCATGGCACGACATATTTTAACACAAGGTCCAATGAAAAGAAGGAAAATATAGGAAATATAATTCTGTAGGAATCTTCCAGACTTCATGCCACCGGTTAAAGGTTAAGCATGTCATCATACTATTCCCACTAAATATTCCTGCATTCGTAGCTTGTTTAAACTCACCTTCTCCCAATGCGATGCAAAATTGTCGAGGTTCAATCAATTTTTACAGTGTCAAGGTTCACCAAAACAGTTTTGTCACGCTAGACGTGGCTCAAGTGACATGGCAACCATAGTATGTACTCCAATAGGCGCTAGTAATTATATAAAATAGGAAAAATTATTTTGTTATCAATGCAAGTTAGTGCGTTTTTGCTCCCAATGCCTTCCTACACCTGTCTGGCTTTGAGGAAGACTATGAGGATCTGCATATTCTCTGTCCAATTCATCGGCCAATTCAATTCGAAATTTTACTCCTCACCACGTTGTGACCTTTCGTAACGCCTTTGCCATTTCTGTGGCCAGTTTATGGTTAAAGAGTATCGGTTCAAATTGCATAAGGTTATTCTCTCATGACCTTAACGGCAGCGAAAGTGTGTTTACCGTGTATCTCGTAAATAGTATCTACATCCTTATAGCGCCTTAGGGTACAGAGTTGACGCGTCAACATTCTTGTAAACACATTCTCCTGTCACGTCCAGAATTCGAAATGGTGATTGCAGATTGATTCCGGAACGTAAAAAGGGATCTTGTCCCGTCGCCTCCGGCGTAACCGTAATCCCTAAGGCCGGTCAAGCTTTTTGGAGTCACAGACACTCCCCAGAGATCGCTGCATCCTTCAGAAGAAATGTTCGACGACAGCGTCGCAGCATTACATGTCCTGACGCACGTAATGGTCTTGTATCTCGCTTGCATAATGCTCTTCGATCGTTTTTCAAGAGCACTCAAATTCCCAAGACTGTTCCTCCTCTCAGGTGTGCGGCACTCGCCTAGTAGTGACGACACCAATCTTTCTCGCGCGGTACAAGCCGTGCGCTGAAAATTGGTCCAAGGCAAGTCCATCGGGGACTGTCTAATGCGTGGCAAGGAGACCAGGGCCACGGTTTCACACAGCCCCGGCAGAGTAGTTCGGCTATGTGCGCGTAAGTAAGAACAAGGTAGCGGGAAATGTTGGGATCAATCTGGGTCAACGTTCGCGTAACTTTGCAAACGGTACGTGTCTTTGCGTTTATTTGATACCGGGACGGGCGAAAGCTACCCGCGGAAATGGACGCGGAGGACTGTATCTCTGGTCAACAAGATTAAGCATCGCCAGCTTCCCTATCCTTCCCGCTGGCACCATCTCCGCAGCGTTGACGTTGACTGACGTATGCTGCATAATTCAACATCGGGGTTATAATGAATGAATCGCCCTTTCTCCCCTCGCGTAGATAGAACCGCCACCTTCGAGCACCTGGTATGTACTCAGGAACTGTATGCAAGATGATTCATCTAAAGGTGAAATCTGACGGCGCGTGAATCGGCGAGCTTGCTCGGCTCGTCAAGTCGTTTTTTTTCTGTATTATGACACTTAACCCGTTTTTAGTAACTTACCTCTTCATTTTCTCGAGAAAATAGGCCTCTCAGAACGTTTGCCGCTTGGGCCTTTTTTCTTAAATCCGCCACTGCGAATGGTCCTTATACACTGGATTAACGCGATCCGTAGCTTGGATGGATTCTATCGCACTCCTGTCGTCTTCGTTGCTGATAAAAATGAGAGGGCGATTAAAGATAGATCGATGGCCCAGGGCAACAAGTGCCGAGAAATCTCACTGCTAGAACGATACGTCAATAGAAGTGAAGCGAGAATCGAAGGGGGTACGTGGATACGTCTCGGTTGAGAAAGACGGAATACTTGGAGCGTATACAGCGAATGGGAATAAGATTATCTTTGCACCTAGCTGCCGCCGCCTGTGTGATTTATGGCATTTGTTTAAGATACTTCGAGGGTGAAAACTCGCTTTTCGAAAAATATGGCCGTGTGCTTAGAGAACTTCATCTCACAGATAGAAGGTCGTAAGGTTCTTCTTTGCTTAAGGGTGGATTCTCGTGTAACAGCCCTCGAAATTTATGAATTTTTTTTTAGAAAGCTATTGTTAATATTGCATTAAACTCTTTTGGGATAGAAGGAGGCATCTTTAAATTTGCAAAATTGACAATATTTTTGTTATGTCGACCCTTCTTATTGTTTATTAATTATTATGGAATCTCTTCGACCGTGTAGCACCTGCCACAGTCATCTGATTGCAAAAAGAAGAAACTTTTATTAAAGTTAAATAATTTACGCTGGTAGTGGACCTACAATTTTCATTTTAATTTTTATTTATAATACTCTTTTCGTTGATATAAAGAATAATATGAAAACTTTGTCTACAGAAAAAAATTATTTTTTCTTTCAAACGCTATAACTCTTTCAATTTTTCAAAAGCGAAAAGTAGCCGGATTTTCAGGCAGCAATTTCACCCCCTTAGAGTGAATTTGGGCACCAAACAAAAATCGCGTAATATATCTTCTATATATCCGCAAAGTTTCATAATTTTTTAGGTTAGGTTAGGTTTATTTTTTCCCCTGGCATGGTTACAAAAATAAATACCCTACACCAAAGTGGCATTTCAAGACATTTCTCATATAGCCCAACGAACTCTAGTCCCTTTTCACTCTTCATCATTTTTTAAATTCCGGGTTGAGGATCCTCCCATGTCGGTATGTTCGTAAACAGTTCGAGTGTCATAAATCGATAACACTCCTGAACTCAAGGCTTCAAACGTGTCCAATTAAGTGTCTCTCGTAATTAATTTTACAAGTAATTTATTATCTTCATAATTGGAGAGACTAGGTAGTTATCAATCTCGCCTGTGCATACGGAAGAGTTTGCTGCAGCCACTTGAGACAAAACAGGCAGTAATGTTTCGCTCCAATTTGGTACCGCGAAGCTGGTTACACTATGCATTCAGATTTAACAATATGCATGTCGCGTGGCACAGTTCAATAACTTCTACAAAACTGGTTAGGATCCTTAATCCGCGCGGCGTGCATCACACTTTGTCGCATAACGGCAACTAGGGAAACAAAGTCCGCCTATTACCCTACAACCCCGAAACGCTGCCTATTTGCGCTTTATCGCTGGAACGGGGAAACAATGGGAAGCTCTGCTCTTCCTGGAGCAGCATTAAAGCGAGGCGTAATCGAATTCAAACACCGGATCATAATCAGTTGGCGGTAGAGATATCAGGTCGAACCGGAATGTATCTGGGAATCGGGGTTACTATGTACGATGATGACGCGGCGTCACGAGTGCCACCTACCGTCGAGCAATCGATCGTGTTTTTCATTCATGCGGTTTAAACGGACGCCATACACACCAGCCCCTTGTTTTCCGACCTTATGACATACTATCTTCCCATGTAGGTTAAATCGCATTGCACCTTTGATCGCCTACTTAGTCGGACCCAACGTGCCGCGCGCGGACTTGCTACACCTGGGGTGGTAGATGATTGTCGCATCGCCACCGAGGCGAGAAGCGTTCCTCGGCATCCAACAGGAAGCAGCGGCGCTGGGCTACTGATAGAGCGACAAAGGAGCGACGGTTAAATGCGAGCAGGAATTACACAGGGAAAGAAGCGGTTGGAGGGGAAAAGTGTGCGAGTCTCTCGGCGATGGGGCCGGAGATTGTTCGCGGAGCAGGAAGAAGGAAAAGGACGAGGGAGCAGAGCGGGGAGGATGGCATGGACGTAGGGTGAAAGATGGAGGGGAGTGTTACCGGAGACGGTGGGTGAACATTGCGGTCCAGAGGGACGAGGGAGAGAGACAGAGTTGGCGAGGGAGCGAGCGGGGTTCACTGGCGGCGAGGGGTTGCGATGCTGGCGTAAGAGAGGACGGGGGACAGACGCGGCGCCAGAGTTTGGGGAGGGGGATGGATAGTTAGGCGGTGGGTGGATGGTCGGGGGTAGTGGGTCGGTTGGTTGGTTTGCGTGGAGGAACTGCGCGGCAGTCGAGGCCGCGAGGCTCAGTGCTGGGGAGCGCAGCATCGCGATGTGTCAGCTTCTCGATGCTGTCGCGCTCGCTTACGGCTCCTCCATCCGTTCCAGCTTTTTCCTCTTTCGCGTGATTCTCGAGTGACAGCGTGCTCCCCTTTGTTCCGTCTCTTTCCGCTCCCCAACCGTCGTTTCGTTTCGCTTCGATCACTCGTCTTCCCTCGTCGATTGGTCCTCGCCGCGGTTACGCGTCCTCTCCTCCCCGCCGCCGTCTCGCCCGGACCCGCTTTGCGATCGTGCGCGAGTATATCGCGATTGGCCGCGTGTCGTGTCCGCGAGTGCGGTTACGCGTGTGCGTCGAGTGCGTGCGGGGCCCCGTCGCGCGGAGGCCAGTGACGGTGGCACCGAGGCTGCCATGAAGGCGCGAATGGTGCCACCAGGCAGGGCCATGTGGCGGCTTGGACCGTAACAAGGCGGCGGAGAAGAGTGTTGGCACATTCGCGGCCCGCACGCAATGGATATGG
This sequence comes from Andrena haemorrhoa, assembly GCA_910592295.1. Classification (NCBI taxonomy): domain Eukaryota; kingdom Metazoa; phylum Arthropoda; class Insecta; order Hymenoptera; family Andrenidae; genus Andrena; species Andrena haemorrhoa. Next base: position 3,590,808 of record OU342946.1, read on the forward strand.
ATCCATACGGGGTCGGTTGGCCTCCCCAAGGTCACGGCGTAGCCGCTACCAGCGTGAACCTCGGCGGCGGCAGCGACGGCGCTAACACTATACCGCGATGCTGGAGCAGAGCGTGCAGGTCCACCGAGCCGTCGCCGATGCGGCCGATCGAGCACAGTATGCGCTCCACCGAGGCGATGAGGTCGATGGAGTCGATGAGATCCATGGACTCTGTCATACGGCAGCCGCTGGCGGACTCTACGCGGCCCATCGTCGACCACCATCAGTCCAGCAGGTCGATCGAGTCGATGGGCCGGTCCACCGAGCAGATACGCACCGAGCAGCCTCGATCCGCCGTTGATCATCCCCAAGCGTCTTCGTCCATGTCATCCACGCCGATGAGGAGCGGCATGGAGCATCACGCGATGCGCGCCATCGAGCATCCCTGTCGGCTGAAAGATCACGCCAGTTACATGCACGACCATCACTTCGGTCGGATGCACGATCACGGCTGCAGATCCGTCGAGCACGTCTCCCGTATGCTGGAGCACCGTCTGCACGAGCAACAGCACCCGGGCAGGCAGCCGATCGAGCAACCGCCATGCCGGCCGATCGAGCACCCACCCGTTCGACCGCCGCCCGTCAACTACTCCTGTCGATCCCTCGATCACGCCCCCGGAAGACCTATGCTGATGGACTGTGTCATCTACGGTCCGCACTCCCATCCGCCGTCAAGGCTACCCAGCGAAAGCCCGTTCCGTGTCAACTGCCCCGTGCACAGCCCGTTCCGCTACAGATTCCCTAACGGCGCTGGTACCGACTATCATCAGCACCAGGTAAGACTGGGGCACGTCCTAGCAATGACGCGGCAGCTAACCGATCAGAGATCCATAGGATACTACCGCAAACTGCTCTTTAATGGCTCCGTTGAGAGGCTTTTTTAGGTACTGGCGACGTTGGTAAATTGCCGCAATTTAACTCAGACAGAGCCTGAGTTTCCAATATGCCGGATGATTAACTGCTCCGGCAAGATACTCGCGAACGGTTACGTAAGACGTGGATTCAGAGTTACACTGTAGGTATATCGCGACGTAGAAACGGCAGGTTGAATTAAGCTTCGATCAAGTTCAAATTTGAACTGCGGGAAATTATACATGTCGTTTGTGCGTTGTGAAAACAATTTACAACTATGATCATTCAGAGTATCGTGGCTTATGAACATTACACGCACGGCGTGCGAAATTCATTTGAACCGCGGGAGCAGCGATCTGCGCGTCGGCAAATTGAACGTACCTAGGAACATTTTTAAACGAGGGGAACGGCATTTCGCGGCTGGTCGTGAATTTGTGGACATTCAAGGGCCACTTTTTCGCGCTGGCCTGTTCGAAACTTGTTCTGTTATTCATCCCGCTCCGCGATCAAACATTTTTTCACGCTGCCAGAGCAGCAGTTGGGTCAGAAAATTCATTTAGAAGCTTACAAATCGCATTACACCGCGGAATAGCGAAAGAAAAGTCCACAGTTTTTTCTGTAACAGTATTTTCCTAAAGAGAAAGCAAACTTCCATGTTCCCCTACGCTGATGGTTTGAAAATTCTAAACAAAAGAGTGCAAGAACACTGCGTCTTTTATGACAGAAAGTTTTGTCCCCGGACTTATTTTGCTCGCTGCAGGACTGCAGTCGCGTTGAGTATTTCTTTTCACCGAAATATTATCGCGACAAAGTTCAGGGAAACACCAGCCCTATTAAAACCTGCAGCTTACCATTTTCCTTCTGAGGATTTTTTGAGAAACCTTTCCACCGAGTAGATAATTAGTCTTATTACTTTGTGTGTAGCGAGTAAAGGGATACTTTTCACGGATATTCTTCTACAAAGCTGCTCTATCCAGTTTCCCACTGAAGGCGTTGTCCTGCGAAGCGAAACTGAAGGCAGGAAGAGGTTACTTGCCCTGAGAAACCACCACGTAATTCGTAACAATGGTGTCGCATGCTGATTGCAAAATGTAATAATATCCTGGCGAACCGCGGCCACGTCACGTGCTTACGAACTTTAGGGTTCCGCACTAGATTCACGTTAGCTCGATACAATTAGTTACTATCACACGCTGTGTTTCCTTTGAGGCTCTCCTAGACGAGATTATCAAGTTAGTTACAGTGATCATGTCTGGAGGATGTCACTTGATCTTAAAAGGATTAAATAGCACAGGCTTTAGCTATTACTCTAGATACTATTCTGAGTCACCCTGTGCTTTTATAATATTAGGGATGATACACGGAGCAATAGATACAAAGTGCCCTTTGATATTTATTTAAACTGTGCGATCTTTTACGCACTACTACATATATCTTAATACTGGTCGTTAAGACAACTTAAGGGAGGATTCTCCTGTAACAACCCCCAATGTTCATGAATTTTTTTTTGAAAAACTATTCTTAATACTGTATTAAATTCTATTGGGATGTAAGGAGGCATCTTTAAACTTGCAGAAAATATTTTTTTTAAGTCTATCATTCTTATAATTTAGTCATTATTGTGGAATCTCTTTGGCGATGTTGGCGTCAGGTGTAGCACCTGTAAAAAAGTATTCTTAATGTTAAATATTTTATGCTGGTACTCGACCCAAAATTTTAATTTTAGTTTTTATTTATTATACTTCTTTCGTCGATATAAAGAATAATATGAAAAATTTGTCTAAGGGAAAACTTACTTATTCTTTCAAACGCTATAACTCTTTCAATTTTTCATTTTTTTTTCTTTAAAGTGGACTAATACCAGCGTATAGTATCTGACTTTAAGAAACTTCTATTTTTTTTGCAATCAGCTGACTGTGATAGGTGCTACAAGATTCCACAATAATTAATAAATAATAAGGAGGGGAAAAATGGGGAAAAAGTAATTTGGTTAGAAAAATAATGCTGTTTTTATTACTGTAAGTACTAAATATAGTAGGCTAACGTAAAAGTTATGAAGAATTGAGAAATTTCACAAATAATTGGACAGTTAAGTACGTGTGTGTTCTATTCCCTGTTTTCGGGACAATTTCCATTCTAACGGCATTACAATGTAGGAATTAATTATCCTGTATTTTTAGTATTTGGATGATAATGACCATTTCTCTTGTAAAGTGGTTGCAGCTCGCTTTAGAAAACGATAATGGGGAAAATGAATTTACTGTTGCTTCGTAATTAGCGGTTTTAAAGTTTACAGAGGGTTTCCGTTTCGCAGCCATTATCTGGTTCTTGGCACATTGAACGATTAGCATTACTTTCGTTGCTAAATTGTACAGAAAGAATTTCATGAGACTGCAAATGAAGGTTCTGTTTCTACGTAGTAGTCTTCTTCGTGATAGAAGCTCACAAAATACCGACAAATCAGATCGCGTTCTTTTACTAAAAACTATTCCAAATTGTGTGCAGAATGTTAGTTCTGCTACTCGTTTTTAAGAAATAATATATATATATGTAATTTTAAGTGAATTAACCGCAAAAGTTTTATAGTCGCGTTCGCCGAAGAATGAAGGCAGAGGTACGTTCTTCAAGCCAGCGTAAAAATCCGTCGTTAAACGGGAAATATTAAAAACTTTCCTTTATAAACCGCATGAAATTGCTTTTAACGATCTTCCCCAAGATTAACCTGGAGAAAATCAAAGCGAACTTCTTTTTTCACCCCTTTCTTCAGCGTAGCTCACAGAATTCGTAGAATGCCTTTTTAATGCAAACAGTCAAATATGCCTCGCGCAAAAATTAAAGATATCCATCGATAAATTAACGAAAAATATATCGGAGGATTTAAATAATCCAAGTTTCCGCTATTTCTGTAGCAACTCATAGGAATTTGATTTTTTTGTCCAAAATTGTTATCCAGATATTTTTAACCCTTGCCCATCTCTGGCGTCTCGTCATTCATTACGGGGTTGCAAAGGCTCGAAACCACTTATTGTTAGTGTGCCCCGACCCTTAATGAGCTACTGTCCAAAATCTAGGCAAAATGTGTTCCTAGCCCCTTGTCTTCTAACACTCAAGTACGCTGCCATCTTCATCTCATTTCACAAGTCCACTATATTTCCTCTACCCCGCGTAAAAGAGAGACACAGTGAAACCCCTATTGCCTGAACACTGGTTTCAATGTTTAAATACATAATTTCCGCATAAATACTCGAACATTTTTATTTGATAAAAAGATTCCTTTAGTAACTATCCTTGAAGCTACTATATCAATAGCGGAAGCCGAATGTGAAAGAATAATTCAGTTGGAAAAATGGCGAAGGCATTAATGTCCCAAAGACACAATGGAGCGCGTAACAAGAATGAAACGACCAATGAAATGGAAGAGTACATTCATGGAAATGATATTCCCATAAATAATCTTAACGTTTAATCTTAAATTCTGTAGGATATATTCTTAAGAGCTCACAGGTTTAGAAATACTTTGAGCCTTTACGAATCGGGAACGGACATTATTTTCGCAATAAAGGTCGGTATCAGATATATATTGGCCGGTGAATTCGTTTTCGCGAACAGCGATCGAGGAGAAATCAGCCACTACCATCTGACGATCGTGGATTTGTCAGTTGGAGATGCGCGGTCCTCGATGGGTATGGTGGGTAACGGGAATGCTGCTCGGCTCCGCCGGAACCTAGTCGTTTGGCTGTTATTTATTCTTAGCGTAATAGTTGTGTGCGTTACGAAGTTATGCGTAGGCCAATACGGAGATGAAGCTATCGAGAAAGAATCAGTGTTCTGACCAATAAAGCTCCTGAATTTTTCAGAGCTAACGCACACCTATTCTGATACATGTATTTCTACGCTAAGAACTCGGCTTGGCCTACGCGCTAGAAGCTCGGCGCTACCCCACCACTTCTGGTTCACTCTTGTTCTGCGAAGGCGAGAGCGAGATGGAAAGAGAGTGAATCAGAAAAGAATTGGTGGCAGAATACCCCTCACGAAACTCACTGGCCAATACATCTGACCGACTTAGCTTTACCAAAGAGGCGACTTGATAGCTTACAATTATCTAGATTGCACTGCTAAAACATAATACTCTTTTGAAATAACCCCCATTATATTCTTCTGCCATCTAGATCTCAATTAAGACATAATCTCAGATTCCCTTGACAATATTCCTCATACTTTACAAACCACAATAGATCTTCGTTACTTATGTGCCCCAGAGTTCAGCCAAACGATTTAATCTTCATTCCTGACTTACTAACGCGCGTAGATTTCGGTACATTTATGAGCTTTCAACACCATATCCCGTCAAATAGAAATCCGCCTGAAAAGAATGCACGCCACGTTTCCGGCGTAATTGTCGCCCCATAGACAATTCTGCTAGCAGTTGCGCCACGATCCCTGCCGCGCTTTCAGCGAGCACATCCCATTTATTAACTCTCTCATCCGACATCTAAATCTGTTCATTTCGTCGCCCTTTGTGCTGGCCCTCGTATTTCTCGAATCGATCTCGAAAAAGAGCGCTCGGGAGGATAGCTCGACGCGGACTCTTTGACATCGCACGTTTACGATCTCCTCGTCCACCTTTACGTGTCCGAAATACGAAAGGGCGGCGGGGGAAAGGGTAGAGACTCGGCGAGACAGAGAGCGATCTCGTACTGATTTCGTGCATCCCCGCGATTCCCGGGTTGGCGGCTAGCTGTCGCTTGCCGTTTCGCTGCCGTTGCGTGTTCCAGCCGGACCCTGAAAATTGTTCCGCGTGCAGCCGGGCCGCGGCTGCCGCGATCGATGGCCATCTAGCGGCGATTTAAGCCGGTGATCCCACCGAAATATCTTTCCCTACAGCGGAACGCGATAACGTTTCACGTTCCAATTCCACCGATACGACCGCTGCCCCGCTTCGTGTATCATGATCCGTCATTCCGCGGATACCTGTCTGCGAATATAGCCCCGGGCCAACGGCGCTCGTCGGCGAAGGGAGTTAATAACACATGTATGCCGGGCGATTGGACGCGGCACGATCGCGGGTCGTTTTATCGGCGATAGAAAGCGCGCTCCGAGGATGGATCACTTTTACTTGCACGATGTATCAAAGATTAGGCGGCAAGTTGCCGCGAAGCTGAGAGACGTTTCTAGGAACCGGGCAAAGTGGATGGCGTATAGAGCTCGTGCCAAGTGACACGCCGAGAGACACCGGATCCCGTAACTTCGTCGTTATTATTCGGATCGTGGATTTTGATGGATGAGCTTCCCCCGATGTTTGAACGAATAATTTATTTCAGCAGCGTGTCGGTCCTCGCGGAGGCTGTGAACGATCACGTTCCCGCGGAACTCGATGCCTGCGCCTCGTCTTGAGTGGCGGGGAACTTTCGGCCGCGCCGAACACCGGCGGCGAGCAATTACGGCTGCGGAGCGACCTGTGCGTGGATAGGAATTCATCGAGATCGCTGCGGCGTAGCGGAGAGCGTTCGATGACGCGTGCAATTTTAGTTCCCATTAATTGGCGCGGTGTAATTAACTACCATGTAAATACGTTGCACTGTTTCGATTCGCCTTGATTCCTCGCTGATCCTTCGGTTAATACGCGCTGGTGAATTTGATGATGCAGAGCGGTGCGCACGGTTTAAACGCAGTACACGGCGTGTAGGACTCTGTTGGGTCAGCTCGTAACAGGGTGGCGAGGAAATTCGCTACCAGCGGTAGCTATTTCGGAGCGGGGACAGCTAACCACGTCCACGCATGCGCGCGATGACGTCACGACCGTTGAGCCAATCAACGCCCAGATGAAAATTCGCCGACGCCAGCGCCAAGTCAAGCCAACTAGCCCAGCCGAGTGAGGGCGCAACCAACCAGCGTCGACAACCGATTCCCCGGCGATGCTGGTTGGCTAGTTGGCTTGACATCCGGGACAGATTTTTATCTGGCGCATCGTGGTACTCGAATTTTCCATCAGGAAAGTGTTGCGAATCAAAGAAAGTACAACCAATGCTTTTCACTCACGTTTGACTCGAAGAAATATAATTGTTTGTTCATCTAAAACGAATATCCGGCAGCAAAGACGTTTTCACTGAAGACAGTGGCATTTCAAGTGCATTCGAACAGTCCAGATCCATTTCAAAGCAACGCTGACTCTGTTAAATGAATATGTCTGAAATACCAATCTCGAGTCGTGGAAGTCTCTCATGTGAAAAGGCTCTTAGGCGAGATGGGATCCAATATGATCCCATACAGTGATAGTGGATTTCTTAACGTGTCCTGAAAAGCAGTTTCTTTCACTTTCAGCTACCGTGCCCGGAAACAGAGTAACAACTATGTTAGCCTTCTAAGATTAAAATACCAGGACATTCTGATCACGGAAAATTATAGTAGTTGAATTCAAACACGATGTTTGCAACAATCCAGCTAAGAGAACACCTTTGTATATTGGAGGATATAAAAAGCACCATTAAATCTAAAATACGCTCCCGTTTGCAAAAATTCTTGACAATTAGGTAAGGCAAGGAATCTTCTTCACGTGCAGAGATTAAATTCCAGGTTGATTGTTCTAATGTGAGTTAGTGAGCAAAGGTTTAAAAATGAGTCACCACCTAACAATAATCAGTTCCATCTTTACATCCCTAGACGTTATCATTTAAAATTGTAAAAGCTGTAAAATTTCATATATAGTGATTTATACGCGGCTTTATACACGAAAGAGCTTCCTGTTGTATTTTCCTAAAAAACTCGGCACGTTCACACAAACGCTTAGCCTCGTAAAAAACCGAAATTTGCAAGCGCATACTAACCGTAAAGAGTATGTGAAGCAAGATGGCTATCTCCTAGCCGGGGCCCCGAATTTACCCTCGTAAACATCCACGGTGCAATAGATTTCCCTTCGAGAGAAAATTCAGCAGAATCCTGGTGAAAATGCCTGTGTGGGTGGTATCGATCAGCCCGTTCAACACTTTTGCCCCGTTTGAAATTCGACGCAACACGCGTCGCTGCCGCCATATTGTCAGGCACGCGTCTGTGTAGCGGAGCAGAAACCAAACCAGGTGATTGGAGTGAATAAGTCACGGGACAAGCATCTTTTGAAATATCGCGAAACGAAGGTGGCCCTACCGATCTGTTTCAGCTGAGAAAACCTCCAACACAGGTGTCGAGCGCCGTTCAGCTCTTGCTTGTTTGCGATCCTTTGACCGTCCTTTTTCAGATGCACGTTTAATCGATGACCGACTTTCGTGCACGTTACCGCTTTCAAACATACTTTTCAGAGGCTATAAGGAACCCCTTGCATGCTCGGCCGCTCTGCGCCTCGTTGCGTTACATTTAGAATCCGTCTGAAACCAATCTAAATATGCATCGTGCAGCCTTTACCAGATTTCCGAGGAGATAGTCTCTGCTTTCGCGACGTCTGAAGAGACTCCCTCTTTGATTCCAGCCGGCGACTTCCATCTCCTTGAACGTATCGATACGCAGTATCGAGTTATCCTTCAGGGACAGTGCCTATCTCGTGAATGCATCGCTGCGATATGTTCAGGGGAAGATGACCCATTTATTAGTGCCGCGAAATTCCCGGTAGAAGCAGGAATAGGGCGGTTGCTCGTGCAAATATAAGCAAACATTTTGCGATCACTTTTCTAGCCGAAGTTTCGTTTTTGAGAAAATTAAACTTTTGAAGAATTTATTGTTGACACTGTCATAGTCGTTGAATATTTACTTATTGGTAGCTGTGTCCTTCCAATGATTCATTTTACAAACCAACCCCAAATTTGCATCTCTCCTGAAAACAGATTCAAGATTTCTGACCACCCCCATTTAAAAAACCAACCCCAAATTTGCTTCTCTCCAGAAAACAAATTCACGATTTCTATCAATTCAAGATTAATGACTTTCAGCTAACTTGTGGTTAAATTTGAATTATTTTAACTATTCTTTCTCCTTTAATTAGACAAGATTTTGTCTGTTTTTAGTATAAAGTAGATTTTACATGAGCTCACAAGTAAAGCGGGTCAAATCGGGGTGTGTGGGTGCACGTGTACTCGATAAAAGTTCAGTCATTTTCCTCGAAAACAAAGCTTTGCACCAGGACAATTTATTTTATTGATACTGTTATGAATTACTCTGTTTCTACTTGCATCATGAATTTTATTCTACAATTGTATTTCATCGTGGCAATTAGTTCTTCAGTAATGGTTTCCATAAGTGTTGCAAGCATCCGCTTTATAGTACACTTATTCTTAAGGGGTCATTCTGCGAATTACGCTCCAGAATTCGGTAACATTCAGGTTTTTTTCTCAGTGAATACAAGGATTAACAATGTCAAACTTTTTTTCATTTATTAAGCCACTTGTAATGTATACGGAACAATTTTTTAAATACACTTTTAATTCTGTTTTTTCAATGTTATCTGGAGTTCAAAATCGCGCCTTTGGAAAGACGGCGGGAGTGATTTCAGCTCACAGACTCATCTGAAACAAAAAACCTAACTGACTCTTAATCATAATGAGTACCGCTATCGCAGGTCCCAGAATTAACCACGCAAGTCAAAATTGCGCGCATTCAAACTTCGAATTTCGAAATTTTCCATTTTTACTTGGAGTTTGAATGCGCCGAATTTCGTTAAATTTTGACTTACTTGGCTAATTCTGGCACCTGCGTTAGCGGTACTCATAATGATTATGAATCAGTTTGGTTTTTTTGTTTCAGATGAGTATGTGAGCTGAAATCACTCCCGCCAGGGAGGTATTTCTTTTCAAAGTCGCGATGTTGAACTCCAGATAACATTGAAAAAACAGAATTAAAAGTGTATTTAAAAAATTGTTCCGCATACATTACAAGTAGCTTAATAAATAAAAAAAAAGTTTGACATTGTTATTCATTGTATTCACTGAGAAAAAAAGCCTGAATGTTACCGAACTTTGCGGCGTGATTGCCAGAATGACGCCTTAAACTTCTAACTTCCCTAAAGAATCTTTCTATCTTCTAAAGTTCCCCTAAAGAATCTTTAATCAACGCATTCTTTGCTATCTCCAAAAATATAAGAAGCTCTTAGTTGCTCATATTAACCGACTTAGCGTGCTGCCCCATAAAAAATTGTGCAGCGGCGAAGGTAAAATAGGAAGTTCGAGTTAGAAAGGTCAATGTGTTGTTGCAATAAATAGGCGTCGCGTGTAACATTTAAAATAAGCAGCCGTGAAAACGTCATTCACACCGTCAGCCTTGCGCATCGTCGAAACATTTATGCATAAACAGCTGGCTATTGAAAAGCTGGCGTTTCAATCCGTCAAAAGCACGCGGCGTTTTGTTTTTTCGAACGGAAAGTGTAAATTGAAAGAAAATATTTATCGTTCGCCCTCCGCGCCGTTCACCGCTGTTTCCAAACCGATTCCGAAAACAGAAAGGTATCTGTCCCGGCGAATTTAGTGCGCGCAGCCGCTGGAACGTGGCGACAAACGTTGGACGTGATAACAAAGAAGAATCGGGGATACAAGGATGGCTTCTCTTAGCAATGTCGGTCATCCGTGTTAATGCCTCCATTCATTTCAGTTTAACTAAAGGCGTAATAAGTAACCGCGACGAGCCACTCTATAATACATGCACAGCACGCGAGATGGCGAGGCACCTTCAGCGTCGTTGAAGAAGATTCGCGAGCCAGCAAGTGCGCCCGCGGGAATGAATAGGCAGCGTTAAGTTGTCTGAATCGATGACTTTATAGTCGAGTTGTTCTTTTCTGCTGGCAACAGAAAAGAAACGTACGAGACACGACTGAAGCATGGATCCTCTGGCCGCAAAGTCGAACAACGATTTTGTTTATTAATGCTCAGTGTCTTGCCAATTGGCAGGCTTTCAGCGACGGGGTTCGCCATCCTTCAATAGTCAAAGTACCTACACTTATGGCAGTGGCGCGCTCAGGATTTAATCTTGAGGGGAATTAAGATGAAAGAATAAAAATATTTGTAATGCAAATTCAATAAAATTCATTAGGTGATTATAGAGATTTGTTTAAAGAATAATATTGGGATTTCTTTTCTTTTTACCAAGCCCTTTTCTTTGGGGGTGCCACTGTAATATACAGTTCTTAAATAATTCAATTTCTTGTAGGTATGGTAGTCAATTATTCTGGCTGAAGTTGTTTCTCAAGGGAGGTTTCAAATTAAATGAAATGATTCAGTAGTGAGAGGTTTAATGCGATCAAGAATTCACGTTTCACAGAAATTGGAAGAGACTCTTTTGTAAAGGGGATATTTATTAGTTAATCCTAATTTTTTAAGAATTCATCTCCAAGGTTCTCGATATTTGGGGTTGCAAAGTGTTTCTTCTTCATTCTTTTTCCCACCTCGCCCACTTAAATTCTTACCTCGTAAACCGCGTAATTTGCTGCACCTCTATCCATCCTCCACACTGTCGTACACACACGTCGTTAAACGTAACAGCCTTATCAGTATTTTGCTGCGTTTTTGTTACGCCAGGCTTGTTACTTCTGTCATCTAATACTTTACGGCCCCGTTACTCGCCGAACGACGCACGTAGCGCCCCCGCTGGACACTCCGCGACTGACGGATGCGCGGCGAGGTATAATTCAGAGGCTGCAACGCTTCGGCCGAGAGATTGAATTTGATATTAGGGCGCGAAACTCGCGAGGTTATACAAGTAATAGCGTTACAATCCGCCGGCAGGATAATGGTCTATGAAACGATGTTATTACGCTAGTTGGGGGATTATAGTCGCCGTATAATCCAGAAATTACTCCTGTCGCATTGACCCCGATAGGAACGCGACTGATCTTCAATATGCCCCGTTGAAACGGTGATTCCGGCTTACAGGCTGTTTAATATCGTGCCCCTCGGGGCAAAGGTTGCTAGACGACGTTTCCACGATTCCCCCGGTGACTTCTTCTCCTTCCTGATTAATTCCCTATCCTATTTTTGAAAATGCAATCTCAGACGGCAAATTGAGGGCACTGCGGACGTTTCTCCTGTTTTATTTCCTCCCCTTCGAACAATGCGGTAAACCTCTTTAGCGTCTCCCCCAAGAGCGTATACTTTTGACAATTAGATTCCACGTAGTATTACGTGAATGAACGGCTTTCTGTCTTCAGTACACTATATTGCATAATCGTGTGCGTGGTAATTAATTCAGTTTGGTTGCCGTGATTTAATCAATATCGAAAAACGTTAAGACAATTTTAATACACTCTAAATGCAAAAATGAACGTTATGACGAGCTGTGATGGTTTCTGTAGTTAGTAGTGAATTGGTTAATAACAACACTGGTAGTTGATACTAACAGTAACAGTACAATCGAAGTGAGCGAGGTATAATATTATATCATGCACGGAAGAAATCATAGTAGCAGCAAAATCCATTACACCAAGTTGCAGCCAAGCGCACATCTATTTTATTAATATCGAAAGTGCTTTTCCTCCAAAACGAAGGCTCGCGTGACCCAAAATTTTACCCTCCACTTGGACTTATTTTAACGCATAGAATATAAAACGTCCTCTTTCTACGTGCATGACGTTTCTGGCCCAACTCCAATTGATTTCCGACAGCCTGCTGAAAGGCAGAAAAGACCTTCCTAATTTCCTCCCGGCACTGTAACTCTGTAAACTGATTTCAGTGCCGCGCCAATGACAATTCTGGACAATCTTCTTTCATATAATATTCAAGCTCCATTTATTAGCGCACCTAGACTTCCATGATACACCTTCCGCGCTTTTCCAACAGTTCCCCGAAGGTTTTTCACTCGTCGAAATTTTAATCCCATTCATACAACCCGAAAGTCGAATCTATCGACTCGCGCGAATAAACTTGTAGAGTCGGAATGCTGCACGCCCCCTTCGCGCCGTTTCTCATTTTCTCGTTAGCGCCACGGGCAGGAACACCAATTTCAGAGACCGTCGACCGAGATCGGCAATTAAGCCCTTCCCGCCGTCCACCCGTTTTCCCTCGAGGACTAATTATTGTCCGAATGGACTAACTGTTTCGATGCATAACCCTCGAGGATCCATCGGACCGCGGAATATTCGTTCGAGTGTCGGTCCGCAGCAAGATGGCAAACACTGCCCTTTTCGAACTTAAGGTCGTTACTAACTCTCGAATGACGAACACTGGGCGCAGTGGCTCCGCTCCCTATCGACTTGGCTGGATTTATACCCCCGTGTTTGGGAATGGTGAACTTTAGACTATTGTTCCTCCACATCTCCGCGCTTACAGCACGCTTGCGTACGTGTGGCACCGTTCGTAAACCTTTCGATGTAGGTATGTATGTATGTACGCAGCTCTAAACGAAAATCTGAAGTGTGGTAGGGAAGACCGGGGCAAGTTGATACAGGGGCAGGTTGGTACAGAGAAATTATCTCGACACCTATGCGAGCCCGGATCAATTAGCAAATTATTAATTTTTTGTCTATATTGTATTTTATTTTCTATTGTATATTTTACAGACGTATCAACATGAAACGCAGTCGGGTAAATTGTATGTATTTCCTCCAGTTTTCACTTAGAATATATTAAAGAGGAAGGGCCAAAGTATGGCTTAGCCTATTTGTTCCTAAGTAATTAATTCAGACGAGAATGAACAAATTTGAGAAACGTATCAACTTGCCCTGATCTCCCCTACAACTAATGCAGCTTGAAGTAATTTTACAAAGTACTCGATACTATTACGATTGGGTGTTTGATGTTAATTATTTGATATCGACAGGGATTTATTTGAATAAGGAATATTGAATTCTGGAAAGTGGTTTAGTTTTAATATTTCGCGTGACCCGGATATTAGCCAATTCCTAATTATACTAGTAAAAGTTCATTCCTATTCAAGAGGCTAGATAGTATTCTAAAAGCAGTAGAGTGAAGTGTCTGTTCATTGCAGACCTAAGTGTGAGCTGTAGACACTGATAAAGTTTATATTATGTTCATGAACTTTTTGTTATCTTTGATTTCAAGAATTTCGAGTTAGAATCATCATGTGTTTGAAAGTAGAGAACACTGTGGAAAAAGGACTTGGGGATTATTACTTAGGATTCATCATTTTTGGTTCTCCCATTTTGAATGTTATTCGAGCAAGCAGACGCGCAATAAGCTTGGGGTTTCTGCAGCCAAGTTCCAAAGTGATTTAAAAATTTTTGCTCTAGGGGACTGCTTAGAGGAAACTCCATGTATGTGAGTAGAATGTAGGTGAGGTTATATTATACTCCCTCACTAGGGAGAACACATTATGGACGTAGAAGAGTGTAGACTCCAATATCCACCCGTATTTTAAGAGCAGTTAGCAATCAATTTTCCATCAGATGGCCATTTGGAATCTTGGAAGCAATCAGAACTCCACCAGTCACTTTCAAATTAAAATCGGAAGCGCTCATGCTTCAGCCAGTTTAAGGGAGCAGTCAGGCTCCATCAGTTTTCAGTTAGCCGTAATCAATCTCGGCTGTCCGACAGCTACGACTTTGCACTGGCAAGTAGGCTTGAGTTACACAAGTGTACAAATTAGATCCTTGCTGGCGTCGTTTGTTAAGCATATGTGATTTCGTATTAACAATTTTTTCCTTTGAATAATTTCGACTTCATCTTGTACAGTAAGAATAAATGCTCCGATCATGAGAGACTATATAGTAGGGCGGAGCGATACTATATTGGCGAAAATTTTAATTTAAATTTTCAGTTGGCCTGGGTGCGGGATAGTTGTCTTTTGATTAACCAAACACAACTGTAAAAAAATTTAACAATTCACAATGTGAATCTTATTTTCTACATTTTTCAGACAAAAAGGAACCTCAGATACGAATATTTTCCCAAGATTTTTTTACAGCTGTGATTGGTTAATCATAAGACGACTATCCCACACTCAGGCCAACTGAAAATTCAAATTTAAATTTTCAATAATATTGCAGTAATTGAAAATAAACCCATGACACCCTTAACAGTTTACAGATAAAGTCATCACATATTTTATAAATATTGGAAAACGATACCAAGTCTAAAAAATTCGTATATTTGAGACACTTTAAAGCCACGACACTTAATTAATGTTAACACGAACAGATCACGTGTCATATCTTCTACATCTCCTAACTCCTACACACGTGGCCAGTATCGTAACAGTGACAATCCATTTATGCGCCTGTAATAACCTAAGGATACCTAACATTCGAAATAACTTATGGTTGACGGCGATGTGCCGTTTCATCTACACGGCACATTGGGCCGCAGTGTTCGATACGTCAGCAGTGCAATTACGATGATTGCGATCACAGCCATTATGCTTTTTGAAAGCTTCAGAAGTGCACGTTTTAGTTAATGCGTCCCATCTACCCTGCACGCGAATCGCATTCCTCGTGTAACGGAAACTTGCAGTTTCGTAATCGATACCCGTATCAATTAAGCATTCCACTTTATACGGTCCTGTTGCGCTGAGGAGCTGGCGTTCGAATAATCGCCACGTTCGCCGTTCCGGAAATGGAGCGACGCTTAAAGCATTTTCACCTTTCTGTGCGGAGTTCTGATCACTCGATAATATAGTGAACTGAAATTGTTAGAAATGGGACAGTCTGAACGCTGCAAATGCCGATATAATTCTTGCTGCTTTTAAATAGAAACTTGTATGGTTCCCAAATGTCCTACAAGATGATGGGGAAGAATTGGCGAAAGAATGTATAACAGGGGTGGAATCTGAAAAAAAAAATTTCGCAAATTATTTATTACCAGAATTTCTTTCGAAAATTCACAATTTTTTTGAGAGTGTGTTTCCACATACCGCAAAAATTGATGTGTCACTGGTACCATCAGAACTATATTTTTCCAAGCTACCAGATTTTTTTAAACATTCCACTTGCGAACTTCCTTCGCCAGCTAAATTTTTCGAAATACTTGAGCAACTGTAGCAAGGCTTTGACACGAGCGTAGCACACACACAAACACACACACAATTCGATATCCACAGACAAACGAAATCGCGCGGTGGATTCTTCCCTTGAACTGGACCGATCTAGGCCATTCCATCTTCAGCGTTAAGTAGAACAGTGTACGTAATTTGGCACGAGTGGAGCAACCCTGTCCTCCTAAATTCGCGACCGGGGAGGTGCTGGCCTCTCATTATTTAAAACACGGGGAATTGTTGTTGGGTTACCAGTACGGGTTACCCTCAATAGAATACATTAACGTTGCACAAAAGCGAGAGAGAATTCCGCATAACCGCCTCGCAATAGTCCGCCGTGTGTCGCGCTTCGGGTAATCTCTTCGTGTGTCCCTCTTTCTCGCTCCCTTTCTCGGTTTCTCGCCCGTTTCTTCACTCCGGGGCTCCTGTGTGCACGGCTAGCCACGGTACAAGAACCTGTGACCAGACCACGAAGCGTTTCCTTCCTTTTCACCGTCACCATCCACGGCCATTCTACAATCTCGGGCATAATAAGTGGGTGGCTCATTATTTTTTGGTCAATATTTAACAACCACCCGCCGGCTGAAATTGCGTCGCTCAGTTTCTTGACCTCTAACGATCGCTCCCTGGCCTGAAAAACCTTTGCAATCAGGAACGTGTCGCGATATGGTGGACACACAAGCCACGCATCGTCGAGGATACTGAATTCTATCAAGTCCATCACGAGTAGAGTATCGTTGAGTCATTAAATTCTTAAGTCATCATTGTGCTTTAGAAGGTCCCCTGTGCTATAAAAGGATTAGGTCACGACCAAGGTGGGATTATGTACAAGCTAAAAGTAATGAGCATCTGGGAATTTTCTGTTAAACCCTCCGATTTCATTTTATATAATTACTTATTTTTCCAATGCCCACCTAATCGGCAAGCTGAGTGCAACTTTGCTCCACCCGTGGCGCCACTAGCATATGTGCCACTTGTCGTGGGTGCTTAGGTGTATTTAAATTATCTTATTTTGCATGTGTCTATAATTATTATTGTTATTATTATTAACTGTTATTAGTTATAAAAAATATATTTGCTTCTTTTAGGTTATAAAGACGCCAAACCTGGTAAAAGTAAAGCAATATATTCGAACTCAAGCTTAGCATAAAAAATTTTAAATCAGTTTATAATATTTTGCAATTCTCTCCCTTTGTTGCCAATTTTGAAATCAACAGTCTAAAATTTCATTCATTTCATTTGGGTTGGCATGCGTTACTGGTAAAGTTAATAACGTAAGTCTGAAGGACTCATTATTATCGAGTTCGGAGATTTTCCGATTACTTGTCGGTACATATTCTGTTAGAGACATTAGATAATTTTCCGAGGGCAGGGGATCAGGCTTTACTGTTTGGCGTTCGGAATTTTCGATTCTACTGTTCTCGATAGCAAATAGTCGGGGCGTATATTCAGGAGTTTCCCAAGGGTTAGGTCGAAATTATAATAGTTCTAACCGTTCACGGGACTTAGGCGACTAGACCGAGGATTCGGGAACTGGTGGAAACTCGGTGTCGTTACCGAAGTTACGTCCACCGTCAGTAGGCACTGTTGGTATTCGGACAAGTTTGCCCAGTGAGTTAATCAACTATTAATCAGTCGCTGTCCTACAACCCCGAAGGCAATCAGGGGATTCCAGTTAGTCTGTTACAGTCAGACTTTTATCGCTTGTCAGTCAGTCAACGGATTTAATTATCGATCAGGCACACATTATTATAGGGTAAGGCGGAAAAACAAGGAATGTCACAAAGCAGCTTTATTGGGAATATCAAGTTTTAATACTTTAGTCCATCAGTAAAGAAACAAGGTTCAATGAACTTAACTGTACTGTTCATAAGACCAACAATCTATACTCTAATTAGGCATCAGAGAAGATCTCAGCAAAAAGATAAGTGTTTCACATTGTTTTTATATGTTTTAAGTGGAACATTGCAGAATACTGTAACAAAATAAATGGCCACTTCTATTATTATCAAAACAAGGATGTGTACAAAGTGATGACTAATGCGTACAAAGTGATGACTTGTTTTTAATCAGTACACATAATCTTTAACGTTGTCTTATGTGGACATTTCTACTTTATATCCAATTGTGATTCGACAGTTCGGTGGCCCCAGTTGCCACCAACAAAATACTTTATACAGAATCACTAAAAATGGACATTCCCTTGCTTTTCCCCTTACCCTTCACTTACACTAGATCCACAGTTTATTCTTATTATCCGTTACAAGTTTTTCCAATACGAGGAATATTTCTAGTGGAATTAGAAGGAATCCTAACTCTACAGCTATCAAAGTTGACTTAACAAATTCATCAGTGGACGTTCAAAAATTTCATACTATTTTCGGTCGTGGAATCGGAATCTCTCTTTCAGTGATCGACAAGGTGAGCTCTTGGTCCCTTGCCTAAATACCTTGAATAAATCGTCATCTAATTGACGAAACTAGAAACCCTCCTCGTTCATTACCTTCAGTCCCAAAAGCAACAAACTCTTTCACACTTGGAAGCATCCTATCGTTGCTGAAAATTCCCAAATAATCTCCCTTCACGTCCATCGAAGCACAAGTGTCCTAGCGAACCTAACGATGCCTCCAAGATCCTCGAGGTTCGACGAACCTTCAAGCGAAGCCTACGTTAATTAATTTCATAGTATCATGCGTGACACTCGTATTACTGCTTCGGGGCCTGCACATTAACCAGATGCTGGCGGAGGTTAACGCACGATGTAATTGTGAATCGATCGAGGGGACAATACATACGCGGGACAAGTGATATATTGCGTATAGGACGAATCGAACAATGACAGCGGTGTTGCATCGAGCAGGATGTGAGTTCGCGAAATGGTATATACGTATCCGCATTCAGCTTACGACCCTGGATCGAGTAAAACTATCGGAAGCGAGATACACAGGGCCGAGGTGGAAACTTTACAATGCACCTTGTTGCATTTGTGCACTCCGGGGGCTGGCCTAGCGTCAGCAGCTTCCCTCGTGGACGAGTGGGGGGTTGCGAAATGTAATTTAATACGTAGCTTTAGCGATTCTTCGCTAACGGAACCTAATTAATATGCAAATTCGTGACAGGGTAATTGTTTGTCGTAATTGGCTACCATTAGCCGTTGATACCCCCCGAAATTGGGGCCAATGAGGTGTCTAAATTTTCCTACTAAATTGAAATTCATTCTTCTGCCTTGCATTAGGTGCTCTGCTGAATATTCAGTTTCATTTTTTTCTACCATTTGCATACCTCTTTGTATTTACTACCATTTTCGATTTATTCTTCATCATCACCTTTCTGAAATCTGCTGTATTTCAACCCTTCGTTATCTTGTGGGTATTCAAAGATTATTGTGAATTGAAGAGTCCTTGTAGGAAACCAGGCCAAGGACCAAAAATTAAATTGGCCATTTTTTTTAATTTTGACACTAACTGACAGTGTTTTCTACAGGACTCTTCAATTGTCTATTGTGGTATTAACTTGAAAGGTACCAATGTTAAATCGATCCCTGCCATTCGATTAATGTTTAATTCAGTACGATCCTCTTGTTGATGACGACCATCTTCCAGGATTCATTCGGTCGAATGAACAGAGCGCTTGCTGCTCCATCGTCATTGCGCAGCGGGACGTGATCTTCTAATCTTTCGCCACTACCAGATCGCTCATCGATACCAAAAACAGTGTTCGAGGGACAGCAATCGTGCTAACGCTTGGTCGAACATCGCTCGATATCCAATATGGATTATGCAGGCGGGTGGCACGATGTCTCTGGAATGTCTCGTTGAACTCTGATGAACGTATGAATATTTTGCACGACTGAGCAACACTGCTTCGCGACGAAACTTTTAATTAACTAAGGATGCGCGAGTGCCCGGAATTTACGAGCTGAGTTGAACTGGGTTCGATTGCTCGAGCCGAATCGAGCGTTTGAATTTTCCCAGCTGCTTGAAATTGACGAACTGTTTGAAAAAAATGCGAGCTAGGTTCTTGAACAACTCAAACGGCTCCAATATTCGAGCCCTAATAAGGTTTCGAATTACTAGAATTGAGGTTACTTAAACAATTGTAGATAAAGTAGAAAGGTGTATGGAACACGTGCAGTTCGCGCAGAAATGTTGCACCTGTTCCATAAGTACAGATGTACGTGCATATTAGCTGAGCTAGTATGAGTAAATGCAATTTCGGCAGCTCCGCAATTACCTCCGCAGTTGCACGCACTGTTGGGCATCGATTTTTTCCCGTGTCGAATGCGAAAATGCACTTGTGTTTCCCCGGAAACTTAATAACTCAGCACGAAATGAAACTGCGCTCTACGAACAGCGAGACTTTGCCATAATTAAAACACGCTGGATAAAGTTGGATCAGAGAGATTAAGCGAAGAGCAAGGTCGTACAGACGATCTCTTTCGTCTTATGGCGGGTTGTAAGGGGCGACAGAAAGTGTTGAATTATTAAACAGGGCATGTATATTAAATAGAACAGAGTTTTACAACAGTGAGCAAACTATGCAAAATCATTTAGTAATTTTGTATAATAAAGTGACTCCTATTGCCGTCTTCCACATTTGTGCACGAAATAATATAAACTTAACTCTTTGTGGTTACACGGGGTGTATCGCACCTCAGGAAATTTTTTTCCTTCCAACTCTGCTATCTATTTAATAACTTGACACGTGTGCAGGTCATATACAATAACAAAGCTATAGTATTTTAAACGATAACAAAGTGATCGTAAGAAACAAGGCGTTAAGGAGCGAGGGGGCAGAAGAGCAGACTGAAGATAAAAACACTTTTATGGCAACGGGTTCACGACTGAAGCGAAAACGAAGTAGACTGTACTTGCCTTTATCGCAAAGGCTGCAAATTGCATCTCTCGAGAGAAAAACTATTCAAGCTGTTTACGTTTGCGTTTCGAATTTATTAAAAGACGAGCATTCACTTAAATATCCCGTTTCCCTCGATTCACGGGCAAGTGACACTTTTCATGAAGAAGCTGAATGGCCAGTTTCATTTATGCAGCGCCTACTCCAGACTGATACTTTAATTTCATTTATACATTTCTTATAACCAGATATAACCTTGGAGTAGGTATTCGATGCTGTGAATTGCATCTTAATTTTCTCTCTTAAGACCTCGGCTGTTAAAGTCAAACATTAAAAGTTAATAAAATAGAGATGCTTTATCGATGAATGTCATTGAAGAAGGTTAACAGATTTTGCTAACAGCATGCTTGCAAAGTGATTCCTCGAGATATTTATCTCTCTGCAAGGAAGCATAATTTAGAAAACAAAACTTGAAAGAAAACTTACAATTAGCGATACCATAGAATATTATCTAATAAAGTAGTAACAGGCAGGGCTGGAGAGAATTTTAAATAATTTCAGACAAAATACTAAAAACTGAAATATTTCCATAAACAAATACTGTTAGAAAATACTATTTATTTTAATGCTTAAATCAAATATTATTTGAAACTACTATTTCATTAATAAATCACGAGCAAATACTATTTACTATTTACACTCGGATTCGAATATAGAAAAGAGGGGTTCAAAAATAGGAGATACAAATTTCAAAATCGAACAGATCTCCCAAATGTCGCTCTCTGCCTTCAATCAGTTAGTCATTATTTGAAATATTATTATTTGAAATACTATTTTCTTATACATATTCCATTGAAATACCCACTTCACAATAGTATTTGTCCAAGTTAGTATTAAAATATATATTTGAAATACTATTTCTTTATTTAACAAATCCTGTATCACTGATAGAAATATTTATTTCTATTTATCTATTTCAAAAATCTATTTTCCCCAGCCCTAGGCACAACTAATATAAATTTTATGGCTGCTTTTGTGAGGTTACCCAGTATGTTTAACCAATTAAAAACAGAAGAATACTGTATAACAGCTGCAGTCTGATAAGGTGAAAAGAGTGACAAAAGGAAAGGTTGGGCGTGAGAGAAATGCATTTCTCCCAGGATCTGCTAAGGGTCTTGAGGACAAACAATTTTAACTCCTTCAGTTCACTGAGCAGTTATCCTCGCCACATCGATTGGCTACCCCATCTTTTGTCTTTTCGCTGTGCAGCACCTTTGTATTTGACCTGCCATTGAGAAAGTGATCTTGAACGGTCGAAATCTTCTGCTCCAAATATGCTGGACTCTTAGATAAGGTTAGCCCTGTCTTCCGCAGCGGACGCTCGTTACTGATACCAAGGATCTGTGTGTTGAAACTGGCAACTAGGGTGGGTGTACCAGTAAATGAACACGTACCAGTGAATGGACATTTTTGTATTAAAATGAGTAAAATAAGTTATTAAAATAAGCAACTAATTAATTAGAGATTTGTTTTAATTTATTCCTCCATATCCGAACAATTTTTTCAGCACGTGGAATCAATCGCGCTGCATAGATAATTTTATAATAGTGTTCATTCATTAGCCTTACGTGTTCATTTATTGGTGCGTTTACCCTAGTCGGCAACACAGAAAGATAGCGAATTCAAAAGCTACAACCACAATGTTGATGGATTTCGTGCAGCATGTAGAAGATCCTAATTGGCATCCTAGTTAATCACGCGTGAAATTCACTCAAGGAACTCACTAATTAAGTGCTTTTAATAAGCAACTGCTAAGGGCCACTATGCTACCAACAGTGTGCAATAGCACGACACGAGTAGTTCATAAATTAAAACACTGTTTCCCAGCCAGTTTCTGGACACACATTTACCAAGGCATATTCATTCCTATCGGTGAGTTCCATTGCACTGTAAAGTTGGTGGCTATCACTTATTAACACCCTGCATATTTCAAAGTGCATGCACGGCTGCGGCATGAAATTCGGTCGCTCGGGGAGTCTAAGTAATTAGCGTAGTTTCGTGTTGGTGCCTTCATTAGAGCACAATTATTTACTTTTCAAAGTAGCGACGCTGTATACTTAAAGCACGCTCCGCCGATTACGTGTTCCTTTAAGCCTTTTTGCGGTAGACCGAACTCGTAATCTTCATTGGCAGGGAATCGTTCATCGCAGGCGACCGGTTTGCGAAATCTTTGCCCTGGAATTAAACTGGGTCCAATGATTATGCGCTGGGGGCTTTCGTAGCGTGCGTCGAAATTTGTCGGTCGATATAATCTGTAGGAGCGAGCACGTTGCTGAGTACTAAATTTTCGTCAGTGAACAGAAATTCGTTATTAACAAGCTACTCTTCGACGAATTATTTTACTAGGGCGTAATAGTGTGTTGGATAGTGGTTTTATCTTATTTAAACAATTCAACGTAACTCAACCTGGACGACTACTTGAAACCTAGTTTGGTTTTTACTTACAGTCGGTGCACGTATTCTTGGCCCCGGTTGACCCAAATCTATTTATCAGATGGACCGTGACCCATATTTAATCCCCCGCTATTCCCAATTAACGCAACTCAGCCCGAGAACGTTACTAATCCAGGCGTAACGCGTTTGGCGGATACACTTTTGTTATTTATGCGACCGACAGCTCTCATTATACGGCTCGCTGGCAAATGTATTCATGAACGGGGCGCGTTAAGATACGCCAGGCGGCTGCATACTGCAACTACCAGATCTTCTCGAGACCCACGAAAATCGCATGCCTCGTAACGTATCAAGGGCTGCCTGACATATTAATAGAGCCGTTAATGAACTCGGCAACTTGATGGAACTATGCTAATAACGCGCACTGCTTAGAGCTCTAAATGGCTCACTGGCGAAATACATTTCATCCTCGTCTACAAAATTCTGCAACAAAGGGCAGAATTCTATATCTATAACATCACAAGTTCTCTCTTAAATCGAGTTCAGCGTAATATTGTCCGGGGTCGATTTTCTGTTTGAACAATAAAGTCCAAAAGTATATTTGATGTCTAACATCGGATATATTGGCCGGTGAGTTTGTGTTCGCGAGCAGCAATCGAGGAGAAATCAGCCACTATCATCTGACGATCCTGGATTTGTCAGTTGGAGATGCGCGGTCCTCGAAGGGTATGGTGGAGTAACGGGAACGCTGCTCGGCTTCGCCCGAACGCAGCCGTACGGCTGTTGTTTATTCTTAGCGTAATAGTTGTGTGCGTTACGAAGCTATGCGTAGACCAATACGAGATGAAACTATCGAGAAAGAATCAATATTCTGACCAATAAAACTCCTGAATTTTTTCGGACCTAACGCACACCTATTCCGATGTGTGTATTTCTACGCTAAGAACTCGGCTTGGCCTACACGTTAGAAGCTCGGCGCTACTCCACCATTTCGAGTTCACTCTTGTTCCGCGAAGGCGAGAGTGAGATGGAACGAGAGCGAATCAGAAAACGTTGGGAAAAGGAGCACCGAGGTAGGCAAGCGGTATGGTGGAAGAATACCCCTCACGCATCTCACCGGCCAATATATCTGATATCGACTTTAGTATTATTCACTGATAAATCACGGCAGCAGATAAATCTTATACAGTTTCTTTTTCGTGAATCGAAGTTAAAAATGAAAGTTTCTTTTAACACATATGTTATTAACGTTCACGCGCAAAAGTTAACACCTGATCTTGCATAGCACTTTAAATATTCTAACTGTCTTCCTGCAAAATTAATAATTCAAACTTATACTCGTTTGCCCGCCCACCAGGGAAATAAAACATATTTTGTGTTCACAGTCACACGAATATCAGAATTATACTGCAGTATGATATATACATTTCATGTAAAGAGGGATATTAGCACAAAGGAGTCTTAATGGTGCAATGTAAAGTGTCTAAAGTTTTCTGGAAGTACCATTTATATTCGTCGATTAGCGTAACATTCAGCGTGTCAGTTAGAGTTCAGTCATTCCTCGTGAACCTTCGTTAACGCAGATTACGCATTCCGACAAAGTTGGAAGTTGCTTATCGCCACGCTCGAGCAATTTAATTACAAGCTACGTCTAATTATAACAGAAGACGGCAACGCGAACGGGGGAAACAGTATGTGGCTTCTAACGTCCTCGAATTTCATCTGAATATCGCAAGACTTGCGTAACCGCCGCTACCAGCCTCGAAGTTTCTAATTAAAAGAGTTATGGATGACGTAGCTTGTGTGGTTGCCTCGAAGATTACCTTGTCCACTTTCAGGTTGATGAACATTGGTTGAGTAACGCCTTGTTGCAGGTGATTAAACTGTGAGGTTGAAGTAAAAACACATTTGGCCTGAGGACACTCCGGGCTATTTTTGCACAAAACGCATATTAGATTCCTCATTCTTTTCTGCATACGCAGTTTTAATAAAATAAGTAAATCAGAATAACTAGTGTCTAACTAGCAAAATACCCGCCCGCTTCGCTTCGGGGCTAAGAGATATTAAGGACTCCATGAAAACACATTTCACCCCTTTTCACCACCCTCTTAGGGGTTGATTAGGGTAAATTCCAGAAATTGACTTTCAAGCATTTATGTGGGTAACCTTTCCAAGTAAAAATCAAGTTGATATCTAATCGGGCCTAAGAGATTTTGAAGAATCTGTGAAAATACATTTCACCCCCTCAGGGGTTGGTTAGGGAAAATCCTAAAATTGGGTTCTAGGCATTTGTGTCTTACTCATATTTGTGAGTAAGAACCATGTTGATATCTAATCGGGTCTAAGAGATATTAGGGAGTCCAAAAAAATACATTTTAACCCTTTTCACCTTTTCGGGGATGGAATTTCCAAAAATCCTTCCTTACTGGGTGCCTACGTCATGAAAACAATATACCTTCCAAATTTTACGTTCCTAGGTTAAACGGTTTACGCCGCGCGTTGATGAATCAGTCAGGACTTCTTTTATATACATAGATAAGAAGCATATTTCCCCAGTGCAAAATCTTTTTAACTTCTTTTTTAATTTTTGCTATTCAAAAGAGACCTTTTTTCATAACTTTCCCAAGTTACACCGCGGTATGTAATGCGTCATACAAATTTCAGGAATCGCTTACGTTTGATGTCGCGCAGGGTAGCAAAGGTTTGGCGAACATCCAAGTCTCTTTCAGCGTTAACTGCTTCTGATGACGTGTGCCCAGTGTTCTTGAAAACTTCAAAATTTTCATGGAATACGTCACGAGCTTTTCCTGTTAATCTACTTCTCTCTTACTCGACATGAGATCCAATTGCAAAGTCGGTAACACATTTTCTATGCGAGCAGTATGGCCTCCAGTGTCGATTAATTTCATTATTCGCTCCACGATAATACTGGCAACACTTGATTACTAAAAACAGCTAGTCGTGTAAATGATATTATTTGAAGCTACTAGCTGAACACACTATACCTGACATTCGAGATAGCAATTTCAACAGCGTATAGAGTACCTATTCATATTTCATTGAAAAAGATTCACTAATCTCGATCGTTCAAAATACCATCCATACTTGTCTTTCGAAGATAAATATCACCACCGTCAACACTCGATTCTGGAAGCCATTTTTTTCCAGATATCAGAGCCATTAAAATCTTCCAACAGGGGGCACATTTTAGTCACCACAGTGTTGCAAGTGGAAACCCAAAAGTGTACACTAAAAGTAGAGTATATTTCAAGAGAACCAGAAGCAGTGTCCATTCACCATAGTTCTCAGCGCAATATTTGCATAGAAAGGCCCGGGTAAAAAGGCTCGTATCCCTTGTGTTCGCCTACGCAAACGAACCTTCCCTCCGCCAGCACGGGAGGTAAATCCCGAACGTATTCTCACGTGATACCAGAACGATGTTCCTGGTACGTTTCCTCCGGGCGGCAGGCTCTCCTCCGCAAATGAAAGCTGGCTGCAGAATCATCCAGCTAACGAGCCTCGAAAGTTGCGCGGATCATTTTCGTTGCCTGCGTAAATTAGTATTGAGAACCAGTAGCGTCACGGTCAGAATTCTACGAGGAGTGTCCTACCGCCGTTAGGTGGCGTTCGAGCGCAATCCCTGTGTCGGAATGTGCCGGAGTAGCGAGTGTGGGGGATGAATTGCGCGGGTGACACCGAAGGCAAACGACAAGGGAAGAAATGGCTCGGGGCGGAAGAGGGATAAATGTGGCACGGGTATTGCCGAGGCTTAGGTCTTGGCTGCGGTCCAATACGTGTGTCTTCATAATCTCTCAACTTAGCGAGAAAGAAGGGGGATAGGTGATCGATATTGGAAATAAATGGGTGGGACAGGAGCTGCTGCTGCTGGACCCTCGCTCACCGTTGCCATCTGCGACCAATCATGGGGATCAAGTTCAATATGTACCACGCGTTTGTTGCGTCGCAACGGTGGCTCTATAAAGTCAACGGGGGGCCATTCTCTTTTACATATCAGAAATTTCATTCACATCCTCGCTCGATGGGGACCAATTTTGCAGTTTTCCTCCCATGGTTCCGCGGATCCATGCGCTTATGTGATTCTATGTGGACGTTTGTAGTTAGGGATCGGGTGAGCTTCCGTGCGTGTCACGCAGAAAATTGAGGCGGGGAGTTTGAATGTATTCTGTTCTATTTAAATACAGTGTTCTCTCCGGTTTGGAGTCCTAGTATCTAACCAATCCGCGTGCCTCGCTTCTGCGGCATGCGCATCCTTGGACACAGTGAATTAGTCTCCATGCAGTAGTTTGTATGTATTTCAACGTCATGTAACACTTATGGGCGCACAGTGGCGAATTTGCCTGAAATCGTGGCCAAAGCTAATATCTTCAAATCTAAGTTATATTGTTGAAATAAATTACTCTAATATGACTCTAGAAAGATAATTATTCACTTTTTTAATGAAAAGTCTTAAATTATACTATTATAATAAATTAAAAACGTTCAATTATACATGTATATTTTTATAATATACATAGAACATTAAGTTTATACTAAAAAGAGTGAATATTTTAAAATTTAAATTTTTAATTTTGTTGATGTTTCTGATTTTATCCGTTTTTTCTAGGAAAAGATTTTTTATCTTTTTTCAAAGAATTTATATTGAAAACGTGCTCCCAATACGCGGAGGGGAATAGTTTCCTGCAACTCTCTGTAAATTTTTATTCAAATCGTTGGAGCGGTTTTCGAGATATTAATTTCCCCCTTTTGGAAAACGTAGTTTCTGGGAAATCGCGTTTAAAGTTGGACGTCGTTATGCGATCTCATGCGCAGGTTCGTACATTTTGTACTGTAATTCGAACGAGAAATACAATTACTTAATATTTAGTGACTCAGCCTTTAGCTTTTATGACGATTTGGATTCGGCGTGGCATGTTGTCAATGCATTCTGTGGGCACTTCCTGCAGTTTTGGAATATTCTACTATACTCTGATGATACTCTTTATTATTCTTGTCTTATTTATAATAATCTTATCCCTGCCCTTTCAAAAACAAATAAGATTGATAAGTTGATAAAATTACTCATAGTATTGCCAAATGTGGTAGCTAATCAATAAATGAAAAAACAATAACATTCGTGCATTGTTACTTTAATTACAGCCACGACATTCACAGATTTTGACGAAAATGTTTCGAGTATAACACTTTGGCCACCCTCTGTAAATTGAATAATCTTTGTGTACATCCAAGTGGGAATTAATTCGATTATTCGTTACATGGTGGACGCCTATGTAATATATGGTTTGTGTATAGCGATTAGGGTAACTAGAATCCCATGGTGACCACAAACAATGCAATCTGCCAATCCTGACGACCTGCTAGGTATTCGGTCGATGCATTCCCTAATGCCAGCCTACGGAAAATTGAATTGTTCGAATCGTCAACGATCGACTGAGTGAACGTACTATCACGGAGACCTGCCTCTCGCAAATACAGTATAAACACCAGCCATTAGTAGCTCCTACAGAAACAGTAACTTAATTATTTATGGTAAACAGGATGAGGGGTGGTTTCATCCCTCAAACATTCAAGCCGGCCAAAAGAAAAAGACACCTATTTCTTATTTTTCGTCCCTCTAAAATGTATCCAAAAACCAAAGCAATCGGAGAGGAACACCTGAAAATTGTATAACTTTGTAAAAAAACACATATATCTTATTTTTCTAAAACATATCCAAAATTCAAAGCAATCGGAGGCGGACACCTGGGAACCACTCCTTGTAAGTAGCATATACTAGATTAGTCTACATGAATATTTCCTTACCATTTTCGAGCCCCAAATCCATCCCCACAGCTTCGCGTAGCTCACTGAAAAACGTCGCAAACAGAATTCAGGCATCCCAGCCACAAATACCGAGGAAGAAGTCTCCAGATGTCTCCGAGGGTAGTCAGAGATCTCACACTTCGCGGCGACACTCGATGTCGGCGGCTACTAAATTGCGCCACTCCCCGTGTGGCGGAACTTGAAACGAATCCCGCGCTTAGTATCGATTGAGCGATCGCGGACTCTTTCGATCCGGTCCGCGGTCGCCGTAACATTGTTTGCAGATGGTCGGAGTATCGACTAAACCGCCAAACCCGTTGCGGCCATGCAGGAAGGTTCACTCTCGCCGTGTATGTACGTCACAACCACGAAATGATTTAATTCATTATACCGGCGAGAGCGCTGTAATGTTCGTTGGTATATCAAACATTGACGCCGCGCAAACCGGTCAGCGCGCGAACCACGCCGTTTAATCCCCTTTTCGACACGGGGATTTTCATTTCGCCGAAACAATACGTCAACCATTGGGTAATTAATTTAAAGCTTTTCACCGCTCCTCCTTCGCCCCTCCTTTGCCGCCCCTTCTTTCAACAGCTGTCAATCACCGGTAATTAAATCCTTTCAGAAGGATCCGACGCTCCCCGTGTAACGCGCTCTCGTCTAATTTCTTTCTGCGCCAAGGAACGGGATTTTCACGTCAAACAGGCTTGTTTGCTATACGTGCGCTGGGGTGTTTAATCTCGTTCACGCGTTCACAGACCAGTTGATTCGTATGTGCAGAGCGAAAGGAAGTCTTCGTGGTCTGGTATTTAATCGTGAGAAAAAGAGAACGCGAAGGAAATAGGTATTTATCTGGTTCATTCCTTGCGTCGTTATGTGAAAGTATTTTCCCTGGAGTCTTGCGAAAGGTTACAGAATTTTAGATCATTTTGTTTTGATCTGTTTGGACTTTTATAAATAGCACTGAAATATTTATACTTGATTCTTCCTTGTTTGGGGAAATTTTTTATGTATAATAAAATAAAATTTTGTCAGTGGATTTTGTGAAGCGTATTGGAAAAATATCAAAGTTTTATGCTGAACAATTTCTAAATGCATATCATTGTGTATTCTTGTATCTATTTCTTTAGTATTTCAATTTGAATTTATTGCTTAATAAAAGTACGACTATGCCAGTGAAGAGTTCGACATTTTCGTCTACCTTGTAGGCTTTCTTGAAGGAAATAAGCTTCTGTGTGTTGAGAAGTAATTATTTAAAAAAAATACACTACTGTGTTCTTGAAGAAGGTCCACAAATTATCGACTAATATTTGCGTAAATTTCACTATTTTAAAATTCCCCGATATCTGCAGCTTAAGGGAACCCTCCCATGAAATCACTCCAGAAATAGGTCATTTTTAGGATTTTACTTTGAAAAAATTAAACGTCGTAGGGTCGAAAACTTTCTGAGCTGTATTTGGACATCTTTAAAGTTAATGAAAATTGTTTTTGGAAATTGTATCTAATAGGTACTGCTGACTGTCGATCGCTGTGATTATCCGAGTGATACAAAAAAAGTTCCTCATCTGCGGAATTTTTGACGCCTCGTAGAATTATGTGAAATCCACAAACCACGAAATTTCTTAAAATTTATAATATTGTTTGTGGATTCACCTACAGTCGTAGAAAAATATTGTAATCTCATACAATTATCTAAAAAATGGTTGGAAGCACGAGTACAGTAATTGTAGAAAATGAATACTCTTTTAATATTATTTGAACAAAACTTCGATAGGGCTTAGCATTTTTGAGAAATTCTATAACTCCAAAATGTTGGTGAATTCTGAACTTGAATGCCTGGTCGGCACCCTTTCCTGTTGTTCGATTGCAATAATCTTTCTCAGGGACTATTTTCAAGGCCAGGGATTATTACTTTATCCAATGGAACCAGGGGGTGAGAGCAAAGAAACACAACAAAAAATTTCGACACGTATAAATAAGAGCCACCCTAGTGAGCCACCCCTGTTAGTTACAGCGTGCTACCCGTCTTCCGCCGCCTCGCAGTTCATTAGGCACGTCGCTCGCCATAATAAAATGATAATCCACGGGTTGCCGGGGAGTCGTGCCTGCGAGTTGAACAAGTGCCTGCCGCATTAGACATGAAAAAACAAGCTTAGAGCGGTGCTTCGCAAGAGCCATGACCGGGAAGAGCCGTTGCGTCGCGCCCTTTTTATGCCCGTGTCACGTTTCCCCCGCGCTTCTGTAATTAAAACTCGTCGCGGGGACGCGCGCCGGTTATGAAACTAGGCATACCAGGCTAGGGCCGCGCAGTTAGATCACCGAGACGTTCCTCGCCGCCACCGTAATTAATACGTAGCGAGGGGCACGAGTGGCTGTTTATCTACCTTCCGAAACGGCGTTACGGTTTAAGGGGCGGGGATGGGTGGCGGTGGCAGGTCGGATGATAAACAGGGAAAAGAGGAAGCGAGGGTGTTCCTTCCTCCTGCCTCATGCGTCTTCTAAATGATACTCCAGAAGACCTGGGATGGTCCTGCGGAGCTCGTGTCGTTAAATTGTTTGCGGCAAACTTTCGATGCACGTCCCTGTCGAACAGAACAAAGTATCTGCACGCGAAGCATTTCCAAGTTCCGTGGCGTTTCTCTTATTTGTCGAGGCAACTGCTGGGCACAACCCAGACCTAACCCAGACCTAACCCGACGTAAAGCAAGCCTGACGATTTCTTTGGAAAATAGGGGAACCGGCTGGGACCTCTGAGCATTCCTATTCGACAGAATCAGTTCGATGAAGTCTGTTATTAATCGAAGACTGTTGCGCATACTGGAGCAAAGATTTAAGAAAATCTGGAAGCTGCTGCATTTACGTGGCCGCAAAGAATTTACGAGGGAGAACAAAGGAAGGTGGCTGATCATTCGAGGGGCTGGCGAGGGAATAAATTTGATGGGCGGCGGAGAGGAAAACGAAGCATCCCGGGGGTTGGTGGGCAGGGTTATCTTGTTTCAAACAAAATACCTTGCAGCACAGTCAGACAGGAGGGTGTCGTAAAAAACCAAATATTCCTGTTCTATCTTCCGCGGGTGGCTTTCCGCATCTCATCAGCTCCACTCTATTTCTCTCGCGTCCTTGCCTTCCGTTCGTTTTGCCCGTTTCCGTTCTCCCCCGTCTCCATCTTTATTCCGTTCTACCCTTTCCGGCGTCCTCTTCCTTCCACGCCTCCCCTGCGAATCCCCCGGCTTCTCTTCTTGCCGCTTCGCGGCGAGCCGGTCCTTGATGCAAATGCCATGGTCGCGCGAATTCAGGTCGCAACCCTTTACGCGCGGTGTTTATCTCGCTTCCACTTCGAAAATTGAGTTCAAACGCGGCCTCTTAAGTGCTGGCGGGATCTGGCGGCCGCGATATTTAGCGGTGGCGCGGTTTATAAGCAGCCGTACACGTGATCGCTAACTGAGACGATAGATCTGCTTTCCGACGGGCTATTTTCGGTTCCTCCGTTTCGGTTGCCGGTCGCGAGATTCGTAGATCTTGTAATTTGGTCGCGGAGGAGTTCCAGGCTTTCGTGGGGGTTAAGTGGGATTCCAAGGGTGTTTCGGGATGTTTGCAAGTGAATATGTGAGGGAAGCAGATTTTTGTGTATATCGCTGTTCTGGAATAAGTTTTAGAAAACGCTAAGTATTCAGAAAATACTCTATTTTAACTCCGAAATACCCATGAACACCGTTAAATGAAAATGATGCCCACCTCTAAAATCATCTATCTACTATAAATACTATAATTGATCCTTTTATATAGGACCATACAATTTGCCCCACAATGTCCTTGAAGGAATCAAAGTGCACACGTGTGATGGGTCAGAGCAGACCCAGACCTAATCAACGTAACCCAGTTCAGACCTGCTTAACCCAGACCTACATCAGGAGACCTAATCAACATAACCCAGGCGTAGCTTAACTTATTTAACCCAGTCCAACCTAACCCGGCGCATCGGACCCAAGCGTATTCGCAGCGTATCTAATCCAGACCTCACCGTCATACCACATTCTGCAACTTCCTGTATAACACCGCCACCGCGCAGCGTCGATTTTCATGGGCGTATTGCGGTTGCTTTTCTCGAAATGGACGTTAATCTAGTCTCGTAGC
This sequence comes from Andrena haemorrhoa, assembly GCA_910592295.1. Lineage (NCBI taxonomy): Eukaryota > Metazoa > Arthropoda > Insecta > Hymenoptera > Andrenidae > Andrena > Andrena haemorrhoa. The sequence continues at coordinate 3,623,856 of OU342946.1, forward strand.
GAGAGGAGCTGGTGAATTCTCCCTCTAACTTCGTCGCCGGCATGTCCCCTGATAAATTGAATTAAAGTCGACCAACTGAGCTCTCGAACTTGGCTATGTACCTACTCTGCGATGAGCACGGAGGAACGCCACCCTGCCCAGCCCCCAATTCTCACTGTCGGGTAAAGAATCGCTCCGGAGGAACATTTAGCGAGGGCACATTCGATGATTTACGGCTACGGATGAACTCTGGCTCTCGTTGGATTTATTTATTTCCTGGGGGGAATCAATTCCATTGACTGATGAACGGGCGAGGTATTTTCAAGCATGCTGATCGATAACGCATAACGGACGGCATTGTTTGCGGGAAAACGGATTACGTGAATTTTAAGGGAAGATGAAATTGGGTGATAGAATAACTGAGCAGGAAATATGAATCTTATTAGTAGGAGTGGTTTTCTAACTGGCACGAAATAAATGGAGGATGTAAATGAGGGGTGATTTTTTAAAGGGGCACATTTTCACGTAGAATTTTTGTTTATTAGTACACGTATTTTATTCTTCCAGCCGATAGCGGTAATGTTTTAAATTTAGCGAGATTGTTTTAATGCATTATAATAAGCCCTAGAGCTTGCACAATCTTTTCTTTGCCATTTTCAAAATATACTATAATGTTTATGGTTACTTTGTTTCGCCACATTTTACTGTAAAGGCGGCATAACAGTGGGTACATTTTTAATCTAATTTAGTATACGTTTGGGTAACTCTATGGAATTAAGTTCCTTTTCCTTGGAATTCTTACAAATTTCATAGATGAGTATAGGAAATATGTTGTCCGTTTAGTTTTTCACACTAAAAATTAACGTAGGTATTTTCACTTGAATTTCTCAAAAAAGAATCAAACCTATTTTGTATTATTTTGTGCCACTGTCAAAATATGGTGCAAGTTCAAAAATGGGAATATGCTCCTTTGAGAAATCACTCATTAATATAAAGTATCATCAGTTTAGATTTCGATTGTAGTCCCTCAGATATTTTATACAATCTCCTTTACCAACTTGTTCAGCTAATGCTCGGAATGCATTTCTGTTTATTGCAGGTTACCACTTCAAAAAGTTCTCTCAACTGCCTTCGAATCCAATAGGTTTCTTTAAATCGATCTGAAGCCTCACGAAATTCAGCTACCGCACCAAAGTTTACCTCCCTCGGCATTCAGTCTTAATCATTCAACGAACGAACGATTCCACAGTGAGGGGCGTTTTCCCATCCAAAGCGTAATAATCTAAAACACCGTATCTCTCGGGCGAACATTTCGCGGCGTCGTGCTGCAGGTACGGCCAGCATAAACCAACCGCCGAGGGAAGTGTAAACGACGGGGAAAGAAGGAGATACGGGTAGATGGTTCGTTAACTCGCGAATGCACTGTTTGCTCCTTCGCCCCTTTACCGGCTCTGTTCCGCAGTTTACAGATTAGATTCGCCAGCGGAGGCCTCTGCTCGAGACTATTGTCTCTTTCTCCATCGGTGCACGGTAAAGGATCCGACGGTGGCTTGGGCCCCGAACGAAGGTGGAAGGCAGCTCTCCGCGTGTCGGCCACATGGGCCATGATCCTTTCATGTCCCTCGCGTGTCTGTAACAGCCAGGCATCACTTACGGTAGCCTTTGTGCCGCACTTTTCTTTATTTCACGCCGTCTTCCCAGCTCCTACCCTTTCGCAGAGGGTAATCTGTTTCCGCGGCCGGGAAACTTTCGAATTATTGAAGCTCGGATCAGGGCCTGTTTGCTTTACGAGCTCCCGCGCACCAGAGGCGCTCCCCGGCGTTCTTTCCAGGCACAATGCGGGCGCGAGGCTCGAGGAGCCGCAGAATCATCGGCGTCAGCGTGAGCCCCAGTAATTTTACGATTCCGCTGAGATGTAATGCTTGCTTACGCGAGATGAACGATATCTCCGTTGACTCTCGCCGAGATCACCGTGTAAACGCTGCGACTGTAATCATTGCCTTTCGAATTTCCCGTGCGCTGGCGCTGGGGTATGTGCGCTGCTAGATTGCAATTGAATTCTGCGACGTTGCTGGATAAGATCGTGGGTTTAGTTGGCGACTTGTAGTGTTAGCACAGTGGCTATTAAATTTGAAATTATTCAGTGGACTTGAATTGCTGGGCTAGGGGATTATTAATGGGGAAGCTTTACAACGCTAGTTGTGTGTTTTGCTGTTGGTGTTTGTTTCATTGAGGACCTTGCAGCAAGCGTAAAAAAAATCTACATCGTTTGGCGCACGTTTGATGTCAATCCGATGATAACTGACAAGGGAACATCCCGAACCCGGAAATTCGAAAAATTCTGAAACTTTGTGAATGTGTAGGGAATTTCTTCCTAATTACAATGCAATTTTTGTTTGTTGCCAAAATTCACTCTAAGGGAGTGTAATTGACCGCTGGAACTCAGGTTATTTTCCGATTTTGTGTTGTAACTCGTGAACTGTATATTAATTTTTTCACTAAATGATAAAGCTAATTAATAGAAGTAACTTTTGCCTCGAAACTTTTTTCCTATCTTACAGATTGCGAGTTACAAAATAAAATCGGAAAATACCCGAATTCTCGAGGGTGGATTCCACCCGCTTAGAGTGAATTTGGGCAGCAAACAAAAATTGCGTTGTAATCTGGAAAAAATCCCCTATATATTCGCAAAGTTTCAGAATTTTTTTTGAATTTTCGGGTTCAGGATCTTCCCTTGTGAGCCACTTATTACAAATAAATAGAAATATTAATATAAATATTTTTATTATAGAATATTTATTCGCCAGAAATAGAAATAAAAACTTATCAACTCAATAACTACTATATTTTTAAATTAGTCTTCTCTTTTTAATGCTAAGTCATAGCAGTTCTTTCCAGTGTAATATTCTTCAAAACAGCAGCTTACACACAACAGAATTTCACGAAGAAACGATCGAATTATTTTCGCAGTTTTGTTGTCGAATATTTCAGAATTCTGAATTCTTAAAAAATATTGAATCTTTATTTTAACGGGACTGCTATAGGCTACAGAATAGTTCCAAAATCCAACTTCCGAGGACACTACTACACTTCCCGTTAAAATTAAATATTAAATTAAATGAGGCCAGAAAGTCTAGTTCATACTGTATCGAATCACGCGTAATTTGCTAATTTATAATACATAAATTCGTATTCGTGAAATAGCGGTTTCAATCGAACGCTTTAATCCGAGAACACATTTAAACGTATGGACGTTAAAATATTCACCAAACTCTCTTACTTGGCGCTTCCCGTATCTACCAACAAGCTTTTGGCAAAATTTGCCGCACACATTCATCTCCGCCCATTTCATCAAAAGCTTGCGCGACGCGTAGGAGGGAAGCTGCCGAAAACTTTGAATTGAATCGAATAAGTGATAGGTAGTGGGTGTTTCGTTATTCTATTAACGCTCAAGCGGCAGTGCGGGGAATGTATAAAAGTGATCGAGAAAAAAAATGGAATACGGAGTGCCGATTCGGTGGGGGCTACAGAATTAATCCGACGAAGGGTGGAACGAGTTTGAGCGCACAGGGGAGCACCCGGTATGTGGCTGGTCTGCGAATTCAGCCCCGATAGTCCGCAATGCGGAATTTCTGGTTCGAACGTGCACGCGCGAAAGAACCAGAAGTTTTTGGCGAAAATTCGCGCGGCGGTCCTTCGACTGCGGGGACATTTGGCCAGGCCCTTAATCAGATTATGTTAACGCAATGCCGGCAGAGATCTCAACCCTCCCCCGTTTTCTTTCACCTCATGCATACGAACACTCGAGGCTTTTTCCGCGCGACTAATCACATTCCTGTTTCTTTTTGTTACAGGTAAGTTTGAAGTGGCGACTTCGTGCTCTTATTGTTCGCAACCGCTGAGGAAAAGGTAACGATGAAACGTTGAGTATTTGTCTCGTTTTGCTGTTGTTCCACTGTACCTCGGGGTGGGTGGAATTAATTTTACCTTGAGAGGGGTGGTCGAGGGTCACCGCGGCCTTGGGGAAACGAAGAAGGATTTTCTTATTTTAATTACATTTTCTGTGGACAATGAACGACGTGTGACCAGTGTTAATAGCTTCCAGTTCTTTAATTACTGGGTGGTTTTAATAAGACTCTTGGAGTACCACGTTTTTAATTGTTCATTGCAAGATTGTTTTGAATATTTAATTATAAGTAAACGAGAATGCGCGTTCAGTTTGGCGATATGTCTAACGAACTTTACACATTTGGATTAATTGTTTGTATACAAATTTTCTGCTTGGCCACTTTTATATGACATGGATTAGTTGCTTCGTTGCATAATCGATAAATTTGTACTCTATTTTGGTTTATTATTCTACCCGGGAAGTGTGACTTAAGTGTGTGGGGTGAGACAGGTAGCTGGAACGAGATGTATAGTTATGTATTTGTTTTTGGAATTTTTAAAAAGTCTCTTTTATTGAGTTTATAGGAAAACGAGGGTATAAGGAATTAAATAGTTCTCTGTAAATTAACTAGACAAAGGAATATAACCTGAACTAGTAGTATAAGACTTTGTACGGTCAGCCACACTCGCTTCTATAAGAAATAAGAACTTGATCAGTTTCTGTCAGTCCCACTTGAGATAGGGATTAACACATCGTTGACACTCTGGATGTGAGCCACCCATAAACTGATTTTGACGCTCTGTACCTTCTATATGCAAAATATATACCTTTTTTCCAAAGGCGACTCACAAACCATTTTTTTCTCAAAGTATTATATTGGAACAACAACTCTGTAGATCTTTAGCTTCTAATATTGAAATTTGTAGAAGCTACAATTTTTTCAAGATTTTCTTCGTGTTTTCTCGAGATATGGTAATCTAGAATTTTTTTGCAAAAGCTGTAATAAAATGCCAATCAAAAATCTATTGGAATGCATTCTAGAGACATTGACATTGACAGAAATGAAATTAGATGCTACTCCTTTTATCGAGATCTAATCCATGGAATATTTTATCTAGTACAAATTAGGGCTGGGACTATTTGTCGAATTTTTCGGTATTCGAATATTCGAATACTTCAGTTGCTCAATTATTTGGCGAATATAATTCGAATATCCAAGTATTCGAATACCGAACAATTCGAATACTGATGTATTTGTATAGTATTCGAATATTAACATTCGAATAATCAAATATTCGAAGTTCATTTGTAGCTTTCGAATACTTGTAAAATATTCGAATATTAAATTATTCGAATAGTCCCAGCCGTAGTACAAATGCACGGGCATATTCTATCTGAATGAATAATCGACAGTAGTGAGCGCGATTGATGGCTTACGATACGTACTTGATCGCGATTGTTTATAGTGTTGGAGGTCACAAAAAGTTCACTCGAACAAAGACCAGATCAGGGTAATTGTTACAGTGATTTCCCTTTCTATTTGCACAAAGCCTTTATCGCACAGTCGATTGCTTCGTTGATGGATACTCTTGCAGCCTCGTATCGGGGCTCTAACGACCCGCTCGCTTACCACCTCTAATGCTTCATCAAGGATTCATTAAAAACCCTTTCTACTTTAATCTGACTTACTGTCGTCCATAGATTCACCTGGGAGCATCCTACGTTTAATACCATTCGTCTTATTTCGATTAAACTGCGCTCTGCCGTTAATAACGGAATAATGAGTTCCGCAGGAATGGAGAGGTACACGTACACGTAGACGGTACATAAATCGATGCTCTCTCTTCGGGAAAAAGATGAGGCAGCGGCTCAGTAATTATTTCATGCGGGAGATAACAACGCTTTTAATTAATATAAAACCGTGATTGAATTTACTTTTACTGTTCTCTTTGCCTGCTATTTTCTGTTGGTTTTTAAAAGTAGAGAAATATTTAATAACCCACCTCAGCAGCAACTTATTACCTAGAAGGAGCTGTAAGTTATTATTAGAAAGTTTTAAGGCGACTTTAATTTTTAAATTGCGACGATGAAATCGTATTTACTCTCGGCTCGATGCGCAAATTAGGAACGATTATATCAGCGCTTCCAAGTTCAATCCCCCCCCGCGGATTCTCGATAGCTTTCACGTTTGCTCTACTTTTACGGCTCGCTGCTATAACATCGAGTTTTTCCTTATCGCAAGCAATCACAATATCTCCTCCGGCAACGCGAGATCCTTGCGCCTCTCGCCTCTCGCCGAGCACTTCTCTTATTTCTGTTTGCACACTTCCTGGGGACACGAGGGGGTACGGATCGATAATGCAACACGAGTGTCCAACAAATGTAAGGGACACGTAAGACATCGTCGCGAGACGCATAAACTGATCCTAAAAATTTAACGCCCCTTCCGTAAAGCAAACGACGCGATCGTTTCTACATCGAAGAATAATTCCCTTTTACTTGGCATATTTCTCCGATTTTTCTTCTACCCCGATATTATTTCCACTCCGCCGGCTCGGTAATTTCCACCCGTCCGTCTTCTCCTCACCCTGGCGATCGTTCGTAAAGTCGTGATCGCTTATAGAATTTTTTAAAACTTCGAGGATACTGCAGATACGAAGTTAACCGATAATTTGCGAAATCTTTACTATCCCTGACTATCTTCCTTGCAAACTAGTTGGAAATTGTTCCATCACGCCTGCGTTGTGTCGCGATAAATGTCATAAACTGATTTAAACTTAACTTTATAAGCGGATGGAGAAGTAGAAAGTATTTGCGAGATATTTAACAGTGGCAGTGGTGTTTCACTAAGTACTTCGTTAAGTGCTCACGAATTTAAACTTCTTTCAAGCAGTTTCTCATCCTAGAATTTCGTCTTTAAATTCGCTTTTTCGTCGTTCAGAACGTGAACAAACAGATATTTATTCATTTCTGTTTATCAACCATTGCTACTGTAGGGTAATGGGCCCAAATTTGTAATGGGCGAAATTAGGCGCGGGGACGAAATTTGGGCCCTTTACCCTAATCTTTATTGTTAAATATCTCCCAAACTATTAAGTTTAACTGCTCTTCTTAAAACACTAGGCATAGATCGTTGAAATCGGTAAGAGACATTTCCCGCGATCTCTCGCCAAACACTGCGCCACGAAATCGCGTGACGCGTCTCGTCGAGTGGCCGGGTGTCTGTGATTGTTAAGAATTTGGAGGGAGCCATTTGCCAGCTCGAGCCCACTTCTTCTCGTGATCCATTAAAGTTCGTAATTAGTTCGGGGAGCTTCTTGCCTCGATACTTGTCGAATAATGGCGCGCTGCTCGCCCCTCCAGCTAGAGCCAAGCGGAAGTCTCGCAGAGAAAAGTCCACGTCCGCGTTGTAACGTTTTATTTACGAACCAGTTGAATTCTCTCGAGCGTCGTTAGACCGACTCGACTCCATGATTTATCACGTTACATTAATTGGAACGAACGTTCAGTCCTTTCTGTGCTCGCGCGAAACACGAAAATCCTTTCGCGCAACAGCCTGTAAATAACGGCTTGAAATTTCAGAGCGCTCTGCTTTGCGCAAAAATCGTTACCCCGAAGGAATACTCCCCATGGAAATGAAATAACTTATGGGCACGTTGATTGCACAATTCTTGGGGCAACTTGCGCGCAATTCGCTGAATATAATATTCCAGATAGAATCGCCGGTCTTTCGGTCCAATAAATTCCAGAGCATCCACTCTAATTACAAAGTATATTTCTGAGATAATCGAAAGTTCGGTTAATTAAGGCGGTCGGAGTGTTAATTACGCTTGTTCTAGAAACCATTGTAGGGAAGAAGGAAAGTAATTGGTGTTCAAATAAACGAGCATTCGCGGTCTTGAATTTAGAGTCCAGAGAACTGGAGTAATTGTGTAGGTAAGTGTGTTTATTGCGGGTGCTTAGAAGTAATTTCTGTTTGTTGCCATTTCGCTAAAAGTTTACCAATGAATTTAGATACTGCATCACAAAGTACCATTACACCTGTAGAAATTCAAATTTTTTTGCACACTGTAGGTACTTCATTTTTATTTTTGATTACAAAATTTACTACTTTGTTATCGAAACACCTTTTTCGAGAGTAAATTGGCCGATAGTAGTAGGTTTACACGTGTCATTAACATTTAATTCTTCGTAAACCGTTTAAGCTGGGATCCAGAGAATTTTACTTGATTTGGTTTTTCGAGTTTATGAATACATACGAATTGAACAGCACCCGGATTTGGGATTAAATGTTCTACAGTCCGGCGTAGAATGGTCTGCACACACATACATGTGCGCGAAATGTCCCAATAACAGGGTCAACGAGGTGATATTAATAATTTATTTGTCTTCTGGGATGCGTATTTCAACGTAGCTCTGGAGAATAGCGTGCACCGTATTATTCCAGGATTCTGGAACCAACTATGTCCTGCGGTAATATTCGGGTACCCGAACCTGATTTCACATCACTGACGCTCCAAATAGCCGTGATACAAGCTGATATACGTACCTTCTACGTTTCGATAATTATAGCTACTATTCTGGATCTCCAGCGGAAAACTGACGTGATTTTACTTGCCAGTACCACAAGCAACATATTTCACGGGTTCCTTGAAACCCCCGAATGTTCCTAAGATCACAACCCCCGTTCTATCGCCCTTTTCACCCATTTCGACCCTTCAATTTTCCCTCGCGATAAATTATGCCTCTGGTAATAGCAGGCTCCATTAGGGGATGTTTCCCCTCTGTTGTTTCATCTCGGCACATATCCCCCAATAATAGTAATCCAGAGTTCACGTCTCAGACAGCAACGGATATCGCTCGGTGGTAAGAAAAGTAATTTAGTGTTTGCCTTTTGCAAAGTTCAACAAAATTGAACTTTTCTTGTGTTCTCGTTTCTTATAGATTATTGTGCGCTGAAAACGCATATATTTCAAAAATTAAGGGTCTAAGAGCAAATCTAACTACTCCACGCGATGCAGCGGACATTTTTCCTCCGGAAACCATCGGCAGAAGTGGTAAAACACCATTTGTTTTCAATACAGAAACGAAAGAGTTTGGAAAAACGTGCGGCGCGGACAGTGGTAGTCACGCGCGTTACGCAGTTCTTTGAGACCGAGCGGCCCACGCGCCATTGAGCACCACTGTCGGCGCCGCACGTTTTGCCAAACTCTTTCGTTTCTGCATTGTAAACAAAAGGTGTTTTACCACTTCTGCTGATGGTTCCCGGGGGGAAAATGTCTGCTGCATCCCGTGGAGTAGTTAGATTTTCTCCTAGACCTTTAGTTTTTGAAATATATCGAAAGATATCTGCGAAGATTGGTGCATTCGGGTGTCCTTTTCCACTTGATCGTTGTTTAAACATATTTAAATGTTTATAATTCAATAATAACTTATATCGTTATATTCGCGAGGATTCGTAGAATAATTTGACGTAACAAGCAACCGAATAACTATTACTATTTGAACACAAAAGATGTTCAAAATTGAAAATTTCCTTCTTTTTCAAAATCGAATTTCTCGAAAACTGAGGGTGATAGAGCAATTCTGCTTGCATATTCGTGTTCAGGGCAAGAAACTCTACAAGAGCCACCCAGCGGATATTGCGGACCAAAGATCGTATTGGACAGGGTATTAAATTAATTCAAATTTCCTTAGGGAACTACATTAACGAAACCCGACGCCTGCTGATACCGCATCACTTTAAATTTCAACAGGCGATAAGCCGCGAAGAAGAGCGAGTGGTCACGATTAATCGGCCATCTCGATTTACTCAGGAAAGCTGAGCATGCAATCGAGCGTTGGAGCAAAGTCTCCATTCCCAGCAGCACGTTCCAGCCGCCTCCAGAACACAGCCCCCACAAAAACCTTAAAATACATTGGGCCACTTAAATACTGACCTTTCGTAATGCACGGCGATTGTGGCGCCCTATCGATATTCGATACGACACAGGGTCACAATATGAAAGGAAATAGCAGGGGGGAGCGGTCGCTAAGAACGAGACCCAGTTTCGCGAAACGGGCTTGCGACCAAGCACCGCTCATGCCTGTCGTCACCTTTGGCACCGTGATCATTTGTATTGGCGGCATAGCTGGCTGCCCACTGGACGTGTTGCCCTGCCGCAACTATCGATCCCACGGATTTATACGAAAGCAATTAATGCAGGCCACGGCGAAGGAGCCGGCCGTGTTGGCAGCGGCCGGGAGGGGAAGAGATTCAATGGAGGGGCTTGCGGGGCTCGCGGACCAAACATTCCGCAGACGCTCAAACATATTGCAACGCCTGGTAGAGCCAATCGGTCGGAGTTGCTTGGATGGCGGCCAACTTCCCTATCCTGTCTGCAGACGCATATCTCGGGATCCCGACAGCCGAAGGACAGAGAGATAGCCGCGGATAAAGTGAGATCGGAGGAGGGACCTGGCTGTGGGGAAGAAACTACGGGAGCAGGACTGTAGCCTGCTGTATCATCGGGAGTAGGCAGAGGCCACCAACTTCGGTCGTTACTTTGCCCGAGCCAAAAAAAGAAAACGGCCACACGTATATCTCGCCCTAATGAATTGGCGTGGACATCCTGCCTAGAACTCGTCCCAACTGCGCTCAAACCCACCCCCCGCCAACCCCTATCCGCGTTGCCGCCTCTCTGCGAAACTACGCGATGGGAAACGGCACTGGTACCAATTTTGCGTTACACCGTGCGCGGTAACACCCGCTAATTTGCTTCCTGCTCCTTTTTCGTTGTTGGCCTCCTCATCCCTGAAGTCAGTCGAAGGCAGGTTGCTTCTGCTCAGGGTGCGGCGGCGAGGCTGCGAAGTGGTATGGGTTAGGGTACCTCAGGAATTAGAAGGATGCTCAGGGTGTTTCATGGTTCCTTAGTGACCGTGCTGTAGCTGCCTCCCTTGTGTCCCTTTATAGACGATGATCGGAGGCTCTGTGTCATCAGTCAACCCTGGCCATTCTCAGCACAATGGCCCGTCGTTTCTTTCACATATGAAATAGCCTCGGGCGATATCTCGTTTCGAGGATATCTAGCCCGCGCTCAGATGGCAGGCGCGAAAGAGGAACGCACTTGGAAGGATTTGGAGGAACGTTTCCATAGCGAGGTTCGAAAATGACGACAGCGCGCGTTGCCTGCCTCCATTGTCTCGTTTTATAGCTCGGTGTGGTCCCTTCTTCTGTGTCCCTTGAGAAAGAGCAGTGCCATTTCCACGGAGCTTGTAACGCTGGATTCTTCTACCGATGCTGGATGATTTTTCCTTTATCTTTGCCAGTGTTTTCTTTTTTGCTCTCTTAATTGCGGTAGTGCGGGTCTCTGGTGTGTCGTTGGAGAAACGGGAGGAGGTAAAGGAGACATGGTTTTCTTTTGTAGTAGTATAAATGATACACGGGTTCAGATTTAACAAGTTGTTTGACACTGCGGAGCATTCTTTCTATTGTTACAGTTTTTAGAGGAACGTAGTATTAATACTTGACTCTTGGTCCTTTTTTAATGTATTTCTGTCAAGTTTGCTTGCAATTATCGGGACTTTACTTTATTTATCGTTGGTATTAGAATGAAAGAAAATCAATTTTAGAAAAATTACTTCGTTTCCTTTAAGTTTATTTAAAGTCTTAAATTCTGACCTGAACCCCAGACCTAACTCAGGTCACAAATCCTTTACTTCAGCCTCGAAATTGTGTTGGAATGCGTCCAAATTTTAGTTTTCACCGCAGCACGTAAATCGTAAGTTGTCGAATTCACGTGTTAACGAAATTCCCGTATTTACTGACACAGAAACGTGACAAGCTCTCCTTTTACATTTCAATTTTTCATCATTTTATTTGGACCACTTGTACTCACACATACCTCATACAAATTTCTAAATTCTAAGGTATTATATATTCTTTATAACGCGATTTGATTTTATATAAAAATACCCCATTTGTTTAAATTTGCTTAACAAAAGCATCGTAATTCACTGTGTGCGCGCGACAGGATGAACAAAATCATTCAGAGATTTATGGCCCCACTTAATTAATTTGCCTATTGTTACATCGTTTGCACGAAATCGTACACGCATATATGCACACGTATCGCTTCGGTTCGATCAGACGACATTAATTACGTTACGGATGAAATGGTTGCACACCGAAAATGCACGGTTAGGCCATAACCGATGTATCAATGGTAAATCGAATAGGAATTACATATCCGAGCGTATTTTATGGCGGTCCAGTAAATTATACGTCTGGAAGTTAATCCCCCGGTATGTCAAATAGTAAATCGTGCTTTATGACGAGGCTCGTGAAAGGTACAGGTTTAACAACATCTGATTGAACGTAAAGGACGTCATAGGTTTTATCCGTCAATGGAGCACTTTCGTAATTACTTCGCAGGTCCAAAAATTTGCTTCATCATCGCGTCAAGCTTATTATGCAACTGATTTTCAGGGAAAATCAAACTTCCCTGTGCGAGCTTCAATTTTGCAATATTACTTCTTTCTACGACCTACTATTAGGGTTTATACAGGTTTATGTATTTTCGAATTCCACTATTCCCAAAAAAACGGTTAAAAAAATAAAATAGTAAATACATATTTGTACTCATTTATAAAATTTTCAGTTTTTTTAATATTTATGGAATCACGAAAATATAACAATAAAATATCCTCTATCTATACAAAACCCAATAAATAAATAAATCTGTACAAATCCGTACAATTTTATGACTGCATTTAATATTTATGGATCTAAAAAATATAACACTATAAAATACACTGCATACGAAACTAAATGAATTAAAAACCTAAAATAACTAAAATCCGTACAAATCGACCTGCTATTGCGTTTCCACGCAAGTTCTTATGATACCAGGAAGTCATAGAATGTAGTTTTAGATTCTCATAAGGAATTATTCAATTCTTTTCCCTTCTTCGTGATTATTCTTCTAGCTAACCACTAAAAGTCTACAATGGTGAGAAGGTCGAAAACATTCCAACCTCTTTAAATTCAACGTAACCTGTTGATCGAGCAAATATCGTGGAGTGTCTAACGATCACTGCCATTCTTTCGAAAGCCTTGGTTTGACGCAGTCCTTTGCAGCGCAATCAACGTATAATTAAGTCCCCCTTGTCCCTGATAACCTTTCATTACCCTCCACTGCTGACATTTGTGATCATTCCAGTTATATTACCATACCGATATTTCTCTACCGGTATATACTAAAATCAGCAGATCGCAGTGCTATATCAATGCAGCATTTTAACAATCATTATTTATATCACACGTGGCATACCCCTATTCCTAATCCACAGTTTTTTTTTTAAAAATGGTCGATTTTAGGTTCAACGATCTGATATGAACGATTATACATAGGTCTGAGTTAACCACAATTACTTTTTAAATCAATTGTTGCCTGATTGACTAACTCCGAAGATTAATTGACTAGTGGAGCCTAATTGCCCCCTTAAACTGTCCAAAGTCTCAGTGTTTCTAAGTTTAAACGATTAACCGACTGCTGGAAGCCTGAGTGCATCCAACTGACTGGAAACCTGATTGCTTTCACTGTTTTCAACTTGACTGCTGATTGCTCCCTAACTGGTAGGAAGCTTGTGTTCTTCCACGTCCTCTCGCCGACGGTTGATTGCTAACTCTAGATGCCTCAGTGTTCCCCTGGATGCTTAGCGACTGCTGAATTCTAACCAACTTCTAACTGACTGTCTGCTAACGACTCAATTTGTCCAAAGGCATCGCGACCTACATTCTATTGGCCCCCTTGGTCCTCCTTATGTAAACGCAAGATGGTAACGTTGCCTTCAGGGTTCGGCGGGGCAAATTTTTCCCGAGTGTGGAGCTAGGTAGGCGAGTACAAATTAAAAAATCCAACGGCCTGAGAAACAGTACAACGCAAACAAAAAATGCTACAATGGTACATTCCGCACAACTGACGCCGAGCCTGGTTGCCTGGCGTGGACGTTGAAACAATTTTTACCTATTCCTTTGGCAACTCTTCAATTTCTGTCACGTCTGCTTGCTACTGAGCTCGTGCCAAAGAGAAATTCTAAATTTTTTGTAATAAACCGTGTTCTGCGATGGAACGTCCCTACTTCTGTTGGCTGTTGGTGTAGGTACCTAAGTTAGTTCTGATGAAAAGTAGTATGACTTTCTAAATTTAAATGTACGATACTAGCAAAATACCCGTGGCTTCGCTACGGTTTTGAGGGGCGCTCTCAGTATTTGATTTGGATTTTATAGATATAGAATATGGTTTTTCGGTGAAGGGGGAGAGTTTTTTAAAAAGAGTTCTTAGCGAGCACCTAGGGGCCAAGAAGAACCTACCTACCAAATTTCATGGTAATTGGATCAGTGGTTTCAGAGAAATCGTGATTATCAGTGGTACTTGATTTGAATTTTATATATATAGATTAGGGCAAACCTTAAATTTATTTTTACTAATTTGAAACTTATCGCTGATCAATTTGATTTACCCTCAAGCCCAAAAATTCTTTAAATTAAACAAGTATTTAAAAGTCAAATGTCAACTTTCGTTACCACATACTTCAACGCGATAAAAGGCAATTTTTCGCTAAATTTTATCGACATTGAGATGCAAGGGAAAAATGCTGTCAGAAGCTACAGAAATGTTTTATTTATTTAAAAGTAATGGATCTACTGTAACGAAGAAGACTTATCACTGTCACGAAACTCTTCTAAAAAGGAATACTTCATAATTCATTAATCAACGACTATATTTCCGTCCATTACTTTATAGCCCTTCAGTTCTCCTCAGAGTTTAATGACACTGGCGTTCAGTTCACATTGAAAGCACGATTTTATGCGCTTTCACAGCGACTAAAGAAGTTTTCTGCAGTAAGACTGCCAAGGCTTGAGCTGTAGAAGTATACTACCGTCACACGGTTATGGCTTTAAGTTATTCTACGCACGGACCGTAATTCCTGCTTCCAAGGAAAGAAGATTAAGTCCTGCAGGAAAGGACTTGGTCCCTGTGTTGCAGCAGTTTTATTGGGAAACGTGCACTTCGTAAAACTTCACAAATTTTGCTAGGAACGGTGTAACGTATTACTCCGTTACCTCGGTCCGCCTCCCTTGGACTTTTCTAGAATTGGTACTGCGCGCTGCCAGCACTTATCCATCTCTTACAATTAGTTTGCATCGTTCCGGCGCATAATACTCGCGTAAAGAACGATTTAGGAAACTTAAACGGGCTCTATCTCCTTTTCAAGCAACGCTGAAATGAATAAAAACGTTCGAATGAATTTATCTGTGCGAGGTTTTATTTCAATTTATTTAAATTAATTTACTTAAGAAGTCTTTAAGAAGTATTTAAAGATGATTTATGTATGTAAGAGCCTGGAAATTTGCTTTAAAAATACTGCTGCCAACTTTGCTGTTTAATTTTTCCAGGATTTTATGAAGCCTTTTTGAGAATCTTTTTTTTTATATTTTCCGCATATTATTCTCGATAAATGTCTGGTTTGTTCTTTGTGTAACTTCTCTGTCAGGATAATTGAGGTCGAGAAAGGCATGCTAAAATCTGAATATTAAGTCTTCAGTAGATTAATAAAAAGAAAATTATACCCCTGTCAATTTTTTAACAAGATTTGCTGAAAATTGGAATCCCTTGTAAAAATGTTTACTTTACGCTTTGGACTTCTTCTGGAAGGAACTGTCTCATGTTAAATTTTAAGACAAATAATAACCCAATCTCATATTTACTGAACATTTGTTTTCCAAACAGCCGCAGGGGCGGTTGCATTAATTACCTGAGTGCCATGATTAAATTAGCAGCAACCAACGGTCACGTACGTGGGTGTTTTGAAACTTGGGGCCATTTCACACGAGACACATTTGTGATTCAAAACTGATATTTCGGACGTATTCACTTGGTAGCAATAACGATCGTTTAACAAAGATAGGAGGTAGAAGATTAAGTCACAGAAGAAGTTTAATTACCTTCTCTGTTCTCAAGAATATGACACGATTTTCAAATTTATTTTCGTGTTACATTAAGAATTAGCAAACGAAAACGACACAAAATTCCGTTCTTTTAAAAACTGTGAAAAGAAAAAGTTTGGACGAAGGATTGTTCAGCAGTGGTACAAATACTAGTTGTTGAAACTATTACTAACACGAGGAACAAAAACAATTCAATTTGAAAAATTGTATTTAACACCATGTAAAATTCTCTGTCCTCTAGTTTTGATTAATTAAAATTCTCTAGCTTTGATTAATTAACGTAGTTTATGTTATAAACTCCACACAAAAAGTTCCGCGGTCCATGTTTTAAATGGAACCTATTGAAAAGTACCAGAACTTTCTCGATCCCTGATTTAAACAACTGCACAAATACTTATCACGATCAGCTGACGCACATATCCTCTCCGTCCCGAAGATCACAATCGTAAAACAAGGGATTTTTTATGGACTTTATTCCAGGTCACATCGTTCCCGCAGCGATCGCACGTCGAGGTGGTGATCACGTTTTCGTTGATTCCGATTCAAATGGGCCAGTCTAAACGATCGTGCTTGTAATAGCCCGGCATTAAAGTGATTTACACAACCGGAAACTGAAAAAGGAGCCCGGTCGCGATGATTTTAATCCGATTACCAGCCACCTAAATCCATCCCCGGTGATCCATTCCGGCTGAAAATATTACCGAGCTCTGGCCGTTTCTCCGATTCACGGGGAATGTTATAATCACGCACCAGTTGCCCCGTTTCAACGCGAATGAACGATCAGGCGTACACGATCCCGCGTTATAACGTCCCCGTGATTCGTGTCGAAAACAATGCGCCCGACTACGTGCACCGTTACTCACGGACAATACGTGTCGTTTGCGAAAATCGCGTCAGCCTGACGATACCTACCACCCCGAAGAAACCGCCAACGTGGAGGTCAGAGGTTCAGTCTCCAGCTGACCAGGCATGTTTCACCCTTCGCTGTTTCTGTATCGTGCTAGGAGTAAACTTATTTTTTAATTATTCTGTTTATTGGCGGCTTCTTTTGGCGGGCGAAAGAAAGTTTACACGCTTTAAAATAGCATAACTTTTTTAGAATTGGTCCGAACGATTTGAGTGTTTTTTTTTTTGAAGCTAGAAGAATTAGTTTGCTAGGTGACGTGTTTCGTCGTTTTGGAAAAAATTGCTACTGGTCGGAATAGCGAAAAAAATAGCAAAGGTCGTTTTTTCATATTTTTTCTGAGCTTGTAATGAAAATTAAAAAATCCCGTTTGGAGATTTAAGTAAGTTGTATACACGGTGAAGATTTCATAAAAATCGGTTAACGTTGCGCTGAGTTGCAAGCGCTTAAAGTTCACAGAATAAGGTGGAAAATCGGTGATTTGGGGAATTTCGCGGGAATTATAAATCTACAAAGGGGGGTGTTAAATTTTCATTATATTTTTTTCGCTATTTCGACTAATTATAATTTTTTCAAAACTACGGAACACGTCACTTAGCAAATTAATATTTCCAGCTTCGCAAAAAAAAGACAAGTTATTTGGACCAATTCTGAAAAAGTTATGCGATTTTAAAGGGTGTAGTTTCGTCGATTCGTGTTGTGAACGGTTTTATGTTAAGAAATAATATTTCTGCATCCCTTCGGGCCTCTTCCCATTTTGCAATTAACTTATCCGATAGGTGTCGTTCTTGAGAAAGCTTGAATTTGGGTATTAAAGTGTTAAATCTGCAGTTCGAGATTATGTTTGCTTTTGAAGGTTTTGGATAATTAACTGAGCTCCAATAATGATGGTATTTATATAACTCATGTTTTCGCTATGAATACGTGAGTAAGCATATATTATGGGAAAAATCCATTTAAATATAAATATAAAATAAAATATAAAATATAAAAAATATTTTTTTTAATAAATAGATTTTTTAAGCTTCTATTCGTTTGTCGATATTTTTATTCATATCAATGCTTCAATGAATTGTGGAATTAAGGTTTGTATATTTTGGGAGGGATCGAGTTTTTTGCGCTCGAATAAATTTTTACTGAACGGTGCGCAGGCTTGCGGAGCATTGGTGCTGAAATCTGAATTCGTAAAGTGACAAATTTTTAAATTTCTTCGATTTTATTGGACGATAGGTCTACAATAGTCTACGTAAACGAATATACGCTGCTGCGAAATCAATTTCGATATTGTTCCCGTGGTAAAATATCACCTGTGGGACTCGCGAATTGGAGCTTTCAGCGTTGGTGAT
Organism: Andrena haemorrhoa; assembly: GCA_910592295.1. Taxonomy (NCBI): domain Eukaryota; kingdom Metazoa; phylum Arthropoda; class Insecta; order Hymenoptera; family Andrenidae; genus Andrena; species Andrena haemorrhoa. The sequence continues at coordinate 3,641,966 of OU342946.1, forward strand.
TGAGCACGCGTTCATCATTCTTCCTGGGAATAATGTCAAGCCGCGCCATCTAAACTAATACGCCTCCGTTGTTTGGGGCAAAATGGATTGCTCACGATTGAAATTGTTCTTCCCCTCGCCTTTGCCATGTTAACGAAGCAGAATTGCAAAGCTTAGCCAGTGAGTAGCTAGTAGTTAACAGAAATTAGAAATCTTGTACCAAAAATCAGAGCAATTTGCAGAGCAGTATCCTCAAAGACAGCTCTAAAAGGTGCGAACGATATTAAATTCTTGTTATAAATGCACCGTCTGGAAATGTACGTTAAATGCTCCCCTTCCTTAATGGAAAATTAGAGAACAGAAGACTTGTTCAGAACATAAATTTATAGCGCATATAGCTAGATACCCTTCCAATTAAGAAATCAAATATAAACCCAAAATTATCGTCATAGTCTATTCGTTGCGCGAGTTAAAAGGCTATGAACGATGAAATAACGCCGTTTTCATCGCATCACGCTGTCTGTGTAAATTGCTTTCAATCAACACTTTCATCCAGCGATGGGTCCTCTTTTTTCAAAACCATTTTAAAAACGATGAGGGTGTTCTCGTGCATCAAAACCACTAGGTAATCCGTATTACCCACTAAATGGTAGCTCACTCGAGAATTTTAAGATTTCCCTATATTAAGCAGGGATAATTAAACAATTATCGATCGTTAATACAGAAATGGAATATCTGTGTCAAGATTTCAGCAATATTAAATTTCAGCTCATAATATAATTTCGGTCATACCATTTTTAAATTACACGTTTACATTAAATGCCAATCCCATTGTAAATTTAAAATTCTCGATACATAAACAGGAATATATTCTCTACAACCTAGCGTAGGATTTTATTGATATTTCAATTATATGATTTTTTACAAGCATTCCAGTGCAAATTTTTATGTAAAAAATTGAAGTCAATTCTTCAAACTGCTACAATTTCCAAAATAATTCGAATTTTGAGAAAATCCTACGCTACATGGAAAATAATATATTCCAGTTTATATATCTCTTTTGTATTTCCGTCTCAGATGATCCAGTCATTCCCGGGAGTGTGGGTCATTTTCTTTTACAAAGGTTCCGGGAAGCAATTTTGTTCGCCGCCATTTTGTACAATTTTCCATACAAAAAAATGTTTCTATCAAAATAAAGATTGCTTTAACACAACGTAAAAAATCCAAGCCCAATATTTTTAATTTACGCGAACAAAAAAATCCCAAACTTTTTAGTGGCTTTTGGGTAGAGTCCCACTTTAACCCCTCAACGACCACCTCAGTATCTGGTACGGACCCTGTAGTTCAAGCGGCTGCCGCGTCAATACCAGATACACTAAAGACTGTCTGTACAGTGATGTTTCAGTGACGAGGCCTCAGGTAGCAAAGTGACGTTTTCGTTCCGAGGGCCCGGTCGTTGAGGGGTTAAGAAATGAAGAAAAAGCTTCCACCCATTCAATCTACATAACACGCTTCCCATACGCAATTATTTATTCCAAGCCCATTGCCCAGTTCCCCTGAAAACACGCGAATCACCCCCGTTCGTTCAACCGTCCCCAATCACCGGCATTATTCCCGGGATGACCCATTGTATCCGTTACATCTGCCGGTAGCTGGCTCGAAACCCGGAACAGCGATCGGGCAATTGCGCGAGGGCGATCACCGTGCACGTAGCCGCGTCGATAGGGCGGAAACCGATTCCTAACGTTGCGGAAACATCGGCGCCGCCGTTGCGGCAAGACGCTGCACCGTCGCGCCGTGAGAAATAACCAGGCCGTCGGCGAGGGTTCTCGATAAAGGGTGATTCAATGCAGTGGCTCAGCCGTGAGCCTAACCCGCCGTGAGCCTAACCCGCCGTGAATCCAGCGCCGCTGTTGCCAGGCCTGGGGCAATCACGGAGCCTGCGGGTGGTCGGCGAAAAGTCAACGGTCACGATTCAGCGCGTGGGCCGGCCACCTGCTTCCAACCCTCCCTTTCTTTCCCCTGCGGATCCCCGGTTTATCGCCGGTGTGTGACGAACGAACGACAGGGCGCGTTTATCGATTCGCCTATCGCTTTAATTTCACGTCGCCTGCGAGTCTTTCTCTGACGCCGGGACAAACGTTTTCGGACCCGACTGGAGCAAGTGCGTCGGAGATACAAGCTCGTCCCCGAGCGAATCTATCGGTATTAAATTGGCCACCAGAGCGCGTGCTTTTGACGCAACTGCCGCGGAGGACACTGACAATAGGAAGCTTTGTTGCGACGAGACGATCTTCCGCCAGATCCCAGACGCTCGTCCATTATCGTCGTCGAGCGGTTTCTTCAGATTTTTGTTTCGCGGCTGGGAACGAGCTGTTCCGGGGCAAATTGAATGCTGAAGTTTCTTTTCTTCCTTGCGGACTGGTGCGAGGGAAGCGCCGTCGGTTTTTTCCTCGACCAACCCACGAAATGAGACGTGCTAGGTTTGCTGGAGAGGCTTCGGAACTTGCTTCCACGGACTCCTTCAATTTTCTGTACTTAAGCAGAGAAGTTTGGTAACTGGCGAGTAACGAGCCGCTTGTGGCTTTCCTGGATAAATCTGACGTGCGTGGAAGCGACATTTTTTTATTATATTTGTGATAAAACACCGTCGCGGATGACAACCAAGAAATTTTTTTTAAAAAGCCTATTTAATGTTCCATCTGTAGCGTCATACGTAATGCATATTTATGACTAAATAAACCAGTTTTTTTAAAGCTTATGATGTCAATAAACTGCATGCCAAAGAACAAGTCTCAGTTTCAAATCGTTTCTGTGTAATTAATTGAAACAGAAGTGCTTCGTTTTAGACAGGAACGACTGCCTAGCACCCTTAAAGGTGCTAAAAACCGAGATAATAATCCTGCTTTGTAAGAAGAAAATTTCAATAATGTACATTTAAATACCAAACTATTTATTACCTTTTGAAAAGTAATAAATGATTCATAATTCCACCGAAAGACTTTCATACACTATCCCTATTAACAGAAGTAACACAAATATATAACCCTGCCCTCCTTACTATTATTTAAAATATCCTATCTAGCCTTTTTCCATTTTTCAAGAAATTGTAGAACTCTCCTTGCTTCGTAGAGATCCGAAAGCAGTTTATTAATTCATTTATTTTTTACAAGGACGGCACAAAGAAAACGACAAGACTTCAGCTTTCCCGGATGTTTCGAAATGCTAAATAGGACATTTTAACTAAGCAGGGCAAAATTAATTGTACTTGAGGGTGGTCAGGATAAAATAGGCGCCCGGTATACTTCCTCGCATTACGCGCCTCAGTGATGACACAGTGCCTACGTCAGACGTCAATGAAACACCCTCCAGCGTTATTGAGTAGCGAGGGTATTAAAAATATATTACTTCGCGCGCGAATGCAACGTTGGAAAATAAAATTACATTATGTAACAAGTACTAAGATTTTTCGTCCACCGTCGTAGGTACTTGGGAGCATCGCCACCCCCATCGCCCATTTCAAACCCGACGAACGACAATTCCGATGACGTACGTTTATCGGAATTATTGCGCTCTTTATCCAGCCGTGAACGTAACGTTGCGCTTGACAAGTAATAGGCGAATGTCCTGGGCAAACTGGTATATCGGACTGCGGACCGAAAAAGCTGCGCCCGATAGTGCATGCCTTATCGATCCACTCGGGAAGGAAGGGAACGTTTTCCCCCTCGACGCTCTGTTATCAATGAAATTCCCATTCTGCCCCCTTGTAACCGTACTCAGAGCACTTCATCCCCTTCTCGCGTACTTCTCTTATCGTAAGCGTTTCAATCGGCTGTTCGAGCCGATGAAAAATAAATGAAGTCAGACAGCTGGGTGCGCAGATATGTAACAATGGACCGTTCATTCGAGTTTTTTAAGACACTTTGCAGGTGCGCTGTGCTTGCTTCGTATCGGCGTGATTGACTCTTCAGATTCTCGTGTGCTTGAATATTTTGAGCGATAGGTCTGCTTTGGAAACACCTTTGGAAATGCTAGGTGGAATGCGTTGAATGCGAATATTTGCAATGCTTGTAGTTTGAAGCAATGCAATTCCTAAGAAGGTTCTATTCAGTTAAATCTTACAAAGGGAGTGCGCGAGGCTTGAATTCCAGATTTGGCTGAAATATTGCATATGGTTGGTCAATAGGGAGGAACGAAATAGGGGCACAATTTTTTGTTATTATTCGCGACTGCTAATAGCTGGCAATGGTTGCCTTTGACAATGGTATTGAAGCTGTCAAAATCTGAACTTCTGCAAGAAATGCTTTGAGCTGCCGCAAGTCACTTAAAATTATTATTTTTATTGATCTTATGAATTTTATTTTATCATACCATAGCACTGCTTTTTAAAAGAAACTTACTCGTTGGATTTCTTACAAGGGAAAATGCCGATCTCGAAAATTCAAAAAATGCTGAAACTTTGTGAATATGTAGAGGATTTCCTCCTGATTACAACGCAATTTTTGTTTGCTGCCCAAATTCACTCGAGGGGGGTGAAATTAACCCCTGAAAATTAAGCTATTTTTCGATTTTGTGTTATAACTCGCGAACTGTAAGAAATAAAAAATAAGTCTCAAGACAAAAGTTACTTCTTTTAATTAGGTCTATCATTTGGTAAAAAAATTATTTTACAATTCACGAGTTATAACAAAAAATCGGGAAATAGCCGGGTTTTCAGGGGCAAATTACACCCCCTTGGAGTGAATTTGGGCAGCAAACAAAAATTGTGTCGTAATCAGGAGGAGATTCAAAACAATTAGCACATACAAAACTTCAAAAACAGGTTTAAAAATACAACAACTTTTGTTGGACAGTATCTAGTTTCTGCGGGCTTAATCTCTATCATTAAGACAAATTTTTTCACTATTAGAAAACAATCGCGTCAATAAAAATAATTCTTAAGTGACTTGCGGCACCTTCAACCATTTATCCAGGAAGTTCAGATTTTGACAAAATAAATACCACTGTAAAAGGCAACTTCTTCCAACTATTAAAAGTCATGAATAATAAAATAAGATTGTGCCCCTATTTTCGTTCCACCCTAGTGGATACTTCCTGACACATCCTGTGTGTGAAAGTAGAAAGTAGGTGGCGTCTGGCAGCTATGTATACTCGTTTCTTTCCCCCTTCGTCTACAACCTAGACTCTGCATGCTGCTGCTTTGTTTTAATTAGGTTAACATCGTATTGTTCGTCGTAGTTCATTACTTGTTTCCATAATTATTGTTCCGATGGATAATACTAATTATAATAAAGAATTACCAGGGTTTGCGAATTAAGATTTACAAATGCAGGCAATGGGTATGAAATTTTTGACATTTTCGCCTACATAATATCAGACCTCGGTGAAAGTGTCTTTACCGGCGATTCAGCTAATAATGCCGGGCTGAAACTCCTTGCCAGTTATCTGATCCTTGAAACTTGTTTCATAGCATTCGTGCTTTATCTGCTAGCGCAGCCAGGCTAGTTACGCAGTTAGTTGCACAGTTCTTCGACAAGTTCGGGTGTTGCTCGTTCACACACTTCGCTGGTCGAAAAAGTAGTCTTCATATCCTCGCCACTGCGAATTGAAAACGATTGGTGTTGTGTCCTCGTGAATTGCCAGTTTCAAATCAAACCTCAACTAAGTTGTCATCGTATACAATAGGGTGGCTCTCATTTTCGACTTTTACATTTTCTTCGGGCCACCCTCCAGAATATTTCCAAGTGATAAACAAACATCTGTGACCGAAATTCGCGAAAATATCGAAGATATAGACATCATGATTTTGAGAAAAATGCATTCAAATACCTCACTTCTGATGTCTATATCTTCAATATTTTTCCGAATTTCTGTCCCTAATTTTGAGGAAACATTCATGACATTATTTGGAACCATTCTGGAGGGTGAGAAAAAAATTTACCCAGAGTAAATAAGAGCCACCTAGTGAACAACCAACAGCAATTATATCCTCCCGTCGACGAGACATTTAGAATCGAGAATCGTCGACAGCTCGCCCGCAGTTTCGTTTACTTTTATAATCATCCGATAGCTTCGAAGTCGAGGCCCGTGTTAACGTACAATTACCAGCGATTTGCTTAACAAAAGTAATTACCGCCGCGACTCGCCAGTGTCAATACACGGTGTCCTCCGAGTTTCAGCTTCAACACTCCACTTCTGTCTCAACGTTCATTGTTCTCCCCGGTTTCCCTCCTGCTTTGACCGGCCTCGCCAACTATCTCGCGTCTCCTCCCATTGTCCCGATCCGTTTCGCTAAAAATTGAAGAAGTCACACTCGGACGCCTAGAAGAAGCGAGGAATCAATTTTCCAGCCGGCGAAGCGATAACTTTACCTTCCCTCTTGTTGCTAAACGAATTCGAGGCTGAGGGCTCCTCGATCGACGCGCGAGTACCCACTTTTTCAACAATTTCAGACTGCCCAACTCACGCAGGCAGCGGGGCGGATTAAATTCACTTAATACCTGCGAAATAATCGGGCTTTCTTCAAACTTCCCAGAAATTAACCCGAAAACGATGACCGAAGTTTAATCCCGGAAACCTCCGCGGAAACTTCGCAAGCATTTGCTTAATGGCGGTCCGAATCTTGACTCTGAATCCATATATTCAAATATTCCTTCCTCGATCCATCATTCAGCTCCGATTTCATTAATTCATCATTTCATCATTTCATTAAAAGGATTTCTTCAGCGATCAATTCACTCCCCGAACAGCAGGGTTCGTAAATCGAATTACGATTCGTAAATAATCCTAATGGTAAATTTTACATACAAATGCGTTTTTTTTCTGGCCCCGCATAGGTTCGCGTCGACCCTGCGGAATAGGGGCGAGGAAAATATTTACGCTCGGCATGCAGGTTAAAAAATTGACATTGTTGGGAACGAAGCACATTTGTCGCCTGCGTAGAAGCGCATAGACGGTTGAAAATGAAAATTCTTCGCCGACGTGCAGCCCCTCGTTTCAGCCAGTCAATAACGAGGGCAGGGGAGCATATCGGGGGCGCGTGCAGAGCGGTGCGCTAAAATCCTATTAAGTTCGAGTAGATTCGGTTCCCGAAGTGACGTGCATCGTGGGACGCCACCAGCTTCCTGGATCATGAAATACGGGAAAAGTTGCCGGCAGATTCGACGGTGAATCGGGATTGGGGGTAGAGGTCAAACAGGGATGAGACGGGGGCAGGCCGCGGCAAAATGGGACGATGGGAAGCCGCGCTCCCAAGTTTTCGGGAACAACTAACGCTTCCGTGGGCATTTTCTGGCCCGAGGCCATATTTGCCCTCGCCGCAAGCAAGGGGGCCGTGGCTGGTTCACGGTGCTTTTAACGGATTAATCTTCACGGCTTGAATTTTATATCTTCGCCGGGAAGAAAGTTCCCGGAGTTCTTCAATTATCTCCGTCGCTCGGCGCGCCCTAGTTTCCCTGGGAATTTATGTCATCAGTTATCAATCTGTCAGCATCCTCTGATAAGTGGATTGCAAATGGAGTTGCGGCGTGACCTTGCGAAAAATGTCGCCCCAAGATGCAACCTTGGAGAGGCTGGGCGCTGCAAGAAAAGTGTTTGGGACACGCTCAGAGTGGCTGGTGCAGCTTGCATAATTTATAGTCCCTTGGGTTGTCACTGCGCCGTCCCTAACGAAGTGACGCGGCGGAGGAATGTTAATTCCTTTAATTCGTAATTGCTAGGCTCGCCCGGGGAATTCGGGAATGTACCTTGATTTGGGTCGAGTCGACCCAGTTCGAAAAAATAGGTTAAATTAAATTATAATATAAATTTACGTTATGCGACTAATTTATATAAAATTCACTTTTCAGTGTCGGTTAATATTGAGAATTGATGTAGAATAATTCGTTTTATCAGGATATAGAATTTCACGAATGGATGTTACTCGGTTTCATTATTCAAATTTATGGCTTTAAAAATTCATTGCTGTAAATACTATAATTGGGTAAATACGTTTCGCGAATAGCACTGAAGCATGGAATACCTGAATCCTTTGGCAGAATGTAGCATCTGTTGCAACAACGGAATCGTATTGGTAAAACAACTCATATTTGACACAAATATTTGTATAATCGCATTAAGTTCTGATTTATTCCCGAACTACAAATCACAGTGATATTTCGTGGACGTATTATTCAGCTTGCTGCTTGCGCGTTTTACAGCTGACATAATATTTTAAATCCCACTGTTAGCTCTTACGGATTTCTAGACATTTCGTCATTTATTATTAAATACCTGCATCATATCAAAATATGAAAGTAGATTGTGCAGTTTATTTCGTGTTACTTTTAATCTTCAGAAAAAACTGAAATAATTATTGTGCTTTCTGTATGAAATCTTCTTTCGTCCCATGGTAGATAATTTTCAGAAAAATCATAAGAAAGAGTTCTCTAGTTTATTGCTGCGGGTGATTTCCATGGTTTATATCGCTTATAAAAGTGTGACAACACAGAAGACGATTATGTTGGGAAACAGAGTGGATGTGTGTTTAATTCGGTTTAGTGAGCAGTTAAAAACTTGATCATATAAAAAAATAAATAACAGGAACTTTACATCGACAATTCCTCTTGTGCTTAATATCAAGCATATTCACCTAGGACATTGATTCAAGATGGATTGAGTTAAGGTACATACAGACGCTGATGCAAGAGTCATGAAACACTGATGCCTTTGAAGGAGTCTGGGTGCCTTTCGAAGATTTCCCCAAGTTAAACAAAATTTATAAAAAAAAATGGTAATTTCTTTTTAACGTGGAGATATTATCAAAAGGTACCCCGACGCCTCCAGAAGGGAATTCGCCGGAGAGCCAGGATAGTGTGGGATTTTTACCCACTAAAACCTCACGGCCACTATGAATTTTTTAATAATTTCCATGTAAATATCTCTATTATTAAGGCCTATTGGCTGAAACGCTCGGACACCTATTTACTTATTTTCGACATAGATCCATCGTGCCGAGGCTTATCAAAATCGATATCTATCACATGGTGTCCTCCCCTTGTGAGCCAGCATTGAACCGCGACTGAACTTGAATCATATTGGAACTGAGCTCGAACTTGACGTAGCAATAAACAGAGCAATGATTAAGAAATGTTTCTTCAATTACAATTGCAATATATCAGGATCAACTCGTGACCTAGAATGGATCAGACTTCGTGTAGCCTAGCGTTGAGAAGACGCAAAGATTCGAGTTGCCTGGAAGTGTTCAACTATTTCAAGGTTGTTGTTGCGTTACAGCAACCTGGCAATCCAGGCCAAATATTTCATTGTCCCTTGTAAACGATTGCACCGAAACCAGCCGCCGACTCACTTCGTAAGCTCTTTGATATTGCGTCCCATTGAAGTGGGTCAGCTAGTCTTGTCGGCCAGCTGACAAACGGGAACTTCCGCAGTGACCAGCGTGATTTCTGTCGTTTCACGGCGAGACCTGTGTAAACGAACGCACCCTTGCCAACCAATTCTCTGCTCTCTCTCTCTCTCTCTCTCTCCGACTCTTTGCTTCCAGCTCCTCCATTTTTCACCCTCGCATGTATTCCCACGATGGAACTATCGCGGCGCGATGAAATAAACGGGCAGGCATGTCGAAGGCTAACGAATTCACGCTTCGGATGCAAATTTTAATGATTGCTTCGAAGAAACTATGGTTACAACGTGTGGAAACTAAAGGTAGCTGTGTATAGTTGAATAGTAATCGATTGATTGCTCCTTGATAACAGAACTTTGTATCTCAGTGAAATTCATGAAGGCTGAAGTATGCCATACAGATAATTACCTTATCGCTTAGATTGCATTTGCAATAACTCGTGGGAAGTTAGCAGGTAATAGTAGTTAGTAGGAAAATAGTGTTCTACTTTTCATAGAAATATTTGGTGAACGTAAAATGCATAAGATTCAAGTAACCGAAGCTTTGTATTTCGAATCTGATTCATTAGCCAACATGTGTCACTTGTCAACTTGTCAGTGGCATTTCATAAATCATTTAACAAAATTCTAATCTGGCCTCGCACGTTGGTCATTTTCTAAAACAGTCGACAAGCATCCCTATATTGATATGACACAGTTTTCGTTGTAAATTATTATTATTGTTGTTGCTGCTGCTGCTGCTGCTGTTGTTGTTGTTGTTGTTGTTGTTCGTCCTTATTACTTGGGAGATACAAAGAACAGTAATACAAAGAATAGAATTCGATGTAGAAGCAATTTGTCAGAAATTAACCAGCTTGCTAATTTAATGAACGATTCATATGTAAGTCTATCAAGTATGAAAGAAACAATATTATTACGCATTTCTATAGAATAATGCGTAAATTTCTCTGCGAACACTAACGTGCTGTTGAATACTAGGGTGCAACGAAATATACGAGTACAATCTTTTTGTATTATTTATGACTTCTAGTAGGTAGTTGGCAACAGTTGTCTTTTATCATTGTATTTTTAGCTTTTGCGAGGTTAAGCTGAATTATTAAACGCAATTTTTTTGCAATTAGAAAGCAGTCGCAAAATTTTGATTTTTTTCGATCCACCCTACTGAATACTACCTACAATTAATCGACACATTGAAGATTAAACCGTGAGTTCGTGAAATTTAAAAGGAATATATTGGAGCAGCATTAGATCGAATGAACTTTCGCTAGCATCAATGTTTATATTGCACACAAGCAGGAGTGTGGTTTCAGTCACCAAACGATTCAGGCGACTTGCCTTTGACAAAAGTTGTGAAGCAAATCAACGATTCTGACGTAGCAGCGAGTGATGCTTTGCTAGCCAGCCATCTTTCGAGCAATTAAAAGTTTCGCCATTGAGCAACTAACCCATTGATGAAGTTGCTGAAACTTCTGAATTTATAACCGACTGCGTGTCGAAATTGCTGCGTATCTGCTTACCGTTAGTGAGAGATTGTGGCTCGAGAGACACCCAGATCGATACTTTATAGTTCATTGTGTTTGGTTTATCATACATTTGGTACGAAATTATTTTACGCATTATGATGCATAACCTTTAGGAAGATTTCTAAAAATACCGTTACCCTATTATTTAACACCGCGGTGCAAATAGCATTGCACGGATATATAACACGCTTTAACATTTATTGAATAATACATTTAGAGTTTTAATTAAAAAGTATCTTAGGATTTTCTCTCAAAATTGAGTTACCGAACGATTTACTTCCTTTCTATTCTCCCGATTTTTCCTGAATTGAAAATCAGGTTTTTTAGTAACCGATAATTAAAAATTCTATTCAATTTTGCTAGCTTGTGATTAAAAATAAGCATTCTCCCTTTGGAGTTAAAAACAGAAAAATTTCCATCAGATATGCAATAATGCATGAACTGTGTATAAAAACTGGCTATTTACGATGCGGGGAACCGTGAGAGAAGCATTTTCGCCAACAGCTCTTTTCTCGTAAATTTCACGATATAGATTGATACATGCTTTTACGGGTTCTCTAAAAATTTTCGATGAACGTTTTAGGGGAAGGGGATTCTATTCATGGAAAATCCACAATAGGGCACCACGCATTCCTATTTCAATTTTGAAAAATTTTTATACGAATACTGTAATATTTTCGTGGGAATCGTTGTTGAGGACTTGGGTAATCAGAAATTTTGTATAGGAGAGTGTGTAGCATGGAAAATATTCTGCGAAAATATTCTCATATGGATTCTCCATGAATCTTAGAAAAAATAAGAAGCTTAATTTAAGCGTTTATTTGAAATTTCACTAAAAATCTCGAATCTCCAAATTTTAGTATCTATTGTTGATTAATGTATCAAGTAGAGATTTTAAATTCAATGCAGATGCTGTTCATTTCTATAACTGCAGTCCCACAATTACGTTTAATAAATTGAAGGCCACAAAATTGTATTTCCTACTTTTAGTATGGGTACTAGAACATCATTCACATAATTGCTGTCATTTCCTATTAACAAATATTTTACATAAAAAGATATCATACAACAAGGACTACAGTACCACAATAAATAATCACCGAGTCGCTTGAACACTTAATCCCCACAGAAAGTAGCCCGTTTTTAAAAAGTTGAAGCTCCGTCTCATCCTCGAAACTTCTTGATCGAGAGCGCTATTGGAAAATGATGCTGCCTCTCATTCAGTCCAGATGCATTCAATTAGAAGCGTGCACTTAAGTTACCCCGACACTCGCGTAAAAGTTCCTTTGATGAGTGGCTCAGAGGCTACGGGAACTTACATTTTCCTTTCGCGCAGTTTTGTCCCTGAGAAGTAGGCCACGGCAAGTTACAAGAAATTGTAATAGCTCCTCTTCCGGTTGTCTTGTAACCGGATGATGCGGTCTGAAAGTTGGAAGTCACTTTCCTCGCTGTCGCGGGGGATTAAGTGGAAGCACGGGGACGGAGGAGCCGTAATTAATTCTGGGACATAATTTTAATGCGCCGCCAAGTCCTTTGAGGGCACCCTTGCACGTGTGCACTGAGACAAATAGCTGTTCCTGGTCTCTCCGCGTAGTTTGCTGAAACAGTGTGAAGCTTGATATGTTCCAGTGGTGACGCGAGCCACAAATTGGGCAAGATGCGACACTGTCGACGACGTAGTTCTTCAGCAGGCTGGAATATGATAGAGTGGGTCCTAATTGTCGACGACTAGGCACCTTTCCTTGTTTCAAGGATCATAATTTAAATTGACGGATTGGGGGAGGAGGAAAATTTAACTTACATTCGTTTGGCTGGAGTTAAGGGGGAGCCCTGTTTAGGACGCTAGGAATAAGGCGATTCTTGGGAATTTTTTTCTAAGAAACTGCTGATCGGATCTTTTCCAAACTTTCAGGGTATCTTAGTTCACATTCGAACAATAAAAATTAATTTTTTCGTTACAAAGTGTTCGGTAGGAATGGAGATATATGAACACGTTCGTTAGGAATTGTATGAAAAATATGTAAAAATACCCTGAAAGTTTGGAAAAAATCCGCTTAACAGTTTCTTAGAAAAAATTCCCAAGAATCACCTTATTCCTAGCATCATAAACAGGGCTCCGCCTTAAATACACGAAACAACAATTAAACATAGATCACATATATTTTTTTTCCCAAAACAATTCAGGTAATAACCCTAAAATGGTCCCAAACTTTCTGTATTTTAATTTACGAGGACATTGTAATAGCATACTTACCTGAGATTAAAGTTTTATTTTCTCATCAAGACTTTTGGAGACTTTACTTTTTCATATCTTAATAATTTCAGTCTCAATTACAGTTTCATTCTCCATTGTTCAAGTTGAATTTTTCCAAATACATTCTCAATAACTAAGGAAATTTTCGAAGCATGGTATTCGCCTCTACAAGACTTGCTTCCTGCAATTACCCAGTAATGACTTTATTTAATTTTTATCTGCTAGCAATTGCGATGAAACGAAACGATGGAAGCAGAATGAAGCTAGAGGACAAGTGTACCGAGTATTCTTCGGTTTTTTTCTCTCTGTGCTTTTTTTTACACGAAGCTTTCTACCCAGGGAGTTGAGCAGCGAGCCAGCATCTGCTAAGTAGAGTGCAATTTGCCACGAAACAAAGTTTTCTCTAAACATCTCCCGCGTTTTTATTCCCGTCGAGCACGTGATCTGATGTGTGCTTACGTGTCTCGCGAGGCTTTACAATCACACGAAATTTTATCGCGCACAATAGATGCGAGTACGTTATACCGTGTGTACTGTAGATTTTCCTACAAGTATTCTGTGTTCAATTATTTTCATACGGGGTGCTGTACTTTGCAAGTAAACACGATGCATTCGGGGCCCTTTTTAGCTCTTTCGCCGCTCTGGGTAAAAATGATTTTAAATTATTTTGAAATATCATTTTTGACAATGAGTAAAATTTTTTATAGGTGTTTATTGAATAACAAATACTTCTGTTTTATAAAAAAATTAATATTCATAAATTACCAATTTTTCCGCCCCTAATTGTATTCACTATAGTATAAAAATATTTATTATATATTAATAATAATAATAATAATAATAATAATAATAATTCTGTGACTCTATTGTCTTCATGCAATACAGTTTGAAAATTTCAGTCTCTTCTACCCACTCAGCATATTTATATTTTACCGTCCCCGTGCTTCTCATAAGTGAAACAATTAACCTGGATCGCTCTAGTAGCAGGTAAGCGGAGCTACTTTGACGAATAACAGTCACGGCAATTAATCGGGGGAAAAAGGAAAGTTGAAGGCTGAAATTCATATTCAACAGGATGATTGAACGTCCTGTTTACGTAGCCAGGCGTTACGGGCATTTTTCCGCGAAAACAATTAGCAGGCATCAGGGCAACGTGATTCGCTGACAGAGCACGTGACGAATAGCGGCAATGTGATAAATTGCGCTCGGCACGCGTATGAGCGGATTTCGGCTACAAATTCACCCTAATATCGTATGTATCACTAGCACCGGGCAGCGGAGTTTTCAGTCGAAGCATGGTTAATGAAACGATGGACATTCCTTGCTATGCCTGACAGTTCCACGCATTCGCGCCGAAGCCAAATACTGGCAAATACCCTCGTTTATCGCTGTTGCACGATCACCTCATAGTAGCTCCGAACTCCGCCACGAAAATTTCGTGATTAATTGTATAGAACGTGCTGCGCGATTGCCCGATCTGTTAGCGATTTCGGATTCACGTCGTTGCGATGCAAGGCGGTGTAATATTATTACAGGCCGGACTAGAGATTAATTAGATGTTGTGTATCTTTCAGTCGAGAGTAGATTAGTAGATTAAATAAGAGAAATAATAATTCAATAAAAATAAAACACTGTGAAGAATATTGTTAACTTTTAGACCCAACAATTTTCCAATAATATAAAAAACTCGTAGAATATCTCTCACAAAAACAGAGTGAAATACCACTCCAATGAATTAGTTAATATACTTGATAAATAATAGTTACCTTCAAAACAAGTGAAAGTTTTCGAAATGAAGTGTATTGCAATTCATTAATCAAACTACATATTCTAATTAACAAGGAACTGAAATTTGTATCACTTTCTATTCTGTATAAACTTTGGTAATTAGCTGAAGGAATCCTAGGCGAAAGAGAAAAGTCGATGTCCCCGTGTCTACTCCATTTCAAGATATTTTAATTTTAAGATCTGACGATTACGTGCCTCCTCGACAAATTTGAGACCTTGAAGGAATACGTCATTGCAGCACAATATTCCACGAATTTCCCAGCTCGCGTATCCTTTCGAGGAGGGCGTAAGCAGAGCTCCTTCGGGTTAAGGATCAAAGTAATGGGCGAGCAGAGGTGAAAAGGTTAGTTTAATTAATCCGCGCACGAGCGCAGGCATAACGTACGCTTAAGTGACAAGCAAATGACTGCTCCCATCGGAGCGATCCAGGGAAAAGTTTATACCCTCCCCCGAGGTAATCACGGAAATTTGCATATTATGATGCAAACTCTCTAATTATAGCTAAGTACTCTCGATACATGGCATCGTCTACAGGAAGTTGGTGATACTTGAAGATCTGTACACTGATCATTAGCTCGTTACCTAAAGCTCGCGTATATCGAGGAATACAGTTGAAATGTAAATTTACTCTCTATATCGATAGTAACAGAAACCACTTCAAATATTGGTATTAAACCAGATATGAATACTAATGGGATATTTATTATTTGAAGATGATAATCGCGTACGTGGAATAAAAGTTTTTTTATTTCACGAGGTCATAATAGCTATGGACCAGTTATGTGTTAATATAATGCGTAGCCTAATGATAATATATTTCACCTGATAATAGTAATGATATATTTGAATATATTTCAACTGATAATGGTAATAATATATTTGAATATATTTCAACTGATAATGGTAATAATATATTTGAATATATTTCAACTGATGATAGTAATAATATACTTGAATATATTTCAACTGATGATAGTAATAATATATTTGAATATATTTCAACTGATGATAGTAATAATATAGTGAAAATATTTCAACTGATACTAGTAATAATATATTTGAATATATTTCAACTGATAATAGTAATAATATTATCAAGTATATTTGAATATATTTTAACTGATACTAGTAATAATATGTTTGAATATATTTCAACTGCTAATAATAATATATTCAAATATATTTCAACTGCTTTAATTCATCCTGAGTACTGGACTCTGGTAAAACAGGTACGATCCTGGAACCTGTAGATCGTTACCGCAGCATCACGGTGTACGTTTGTTGCCTTCCCGCGATGAGTTTTCTTCGTTTCGCGTGTAGAGACCGCACTGAGCCAACGGTTTATAATAAAGTGCTGGTGTAACTGGCCTCCGTCGTTCCTTCGGTGTGGGTTAATGAGTCCCCGCCGGGGTAAGGAATGTGACGAGTCGCTGACACGGCACTTAACCCCCCTGGGTACAGTTTTATTTGAAGGGATGCACACCCGAAGGCACGAGATTTTAGGGAAATGAAGAGCTTTGAATTACCTGCACGCGCGTGTGCGCTTGGAAGATATCGTTGACCTTTCGTGCTCCCCTAATTTCTCTAATTACGCCGTGAGGTGAAGGATGCGTATTAGCGTCTCTTGTTTCGGCTGATGCACATTCCAAATTGCACACGGGAAGAATTTCAAGGAACTGGCGTCTTCAACCATTTTTACACGTCGAGGGTTTTTAACGAATCGATACGAAGAGAAGATAATGAAATCACGAGGGTGGGACCAACATTTTTGTACCATTTATTCTTCACGGAATAATATATTCTCATTAAGGGTGGGCAATGTAAAAAAGTTACAGTTGGATTTTGATATAGAATTTTAAATTAGGAAAGAATGGCAGGAGTCAAATTTGCTCAGAAATTTGGTAACGAAAATGTCACTTTTTCCATATTTTATTTTCAGACTCTGTAGATAAAATTTGAAATTAATATTTTCGTTTCGTTTCTTCTCAGTGAAGCAATATGGTTTCATACAATTTATGCTGATGAACGAATAATGATAATTTCGGCGATACTGTTTATGTCATGTTTACTTACACGTATTGTGAGATTTTTTATAAAATATCTAGAAAAAGCAATATGCCGTATCGACGAACATTTATATTTTGAGTGCAGTTTTTGTAGGAGCTTTCGCAAAAATGGAGAAGAAAGCACCGGAACTTTTGTTCTTCCTATAAGTTTCACGGTTCGGTGCCAGTGACCAGAGGTACAATGAGAGAAAAACGTATTTAGTCCCAAGAAGAACGCGAGAAATTAAGTATAAAATATTGCTGCAGCTGCTACAGGGCTATATTTTACGTTTAATTAAAAATATTGATCAGGGAACTTCGTATGGTGAATGGGAAGCTTTATTAATTCAGTCGTTATTTTTACATTTATGAAAAATTAGCTGTGGAATCATCAAATAAAATGATAACCATAAAAATACACTACTGGAACATTTGTATTTAAGAAAATTAAATCACAAATATAATTTGAATATAACTGGTCAATATTCTGAGATTAGTGCCAATAGGATTCTCAAATAACAACAAATTAGACATGTATACAGAATTTATTTATCTTGATTGTTGACACACTTTTGGAGCACATGTATATAATTTGTTGCATATTTATATTATTATACTAGCAGAAAACTAGTAGTATCCCATTATTGATATTAATAACAAACCAAAACTTCCGATAAACGTGTGATTAATAATTTATTGTGTTAAATAATGTTCCTTCATAGTGCTCTAAAGTTAGTAAAGTTTCAAGTTTACTTTTAAGTCACAAAATAAAATAGTTGAGAACTATAATACATTAAAATTATTAAAACGTTTAAGAATCTTACCAAAACTGTAGGTACGTATACGAAATGAATTTTTAACGTCGTTTCGCTTCGCAACCCTTCGCAGTTGATCGTCCCCTTCTGCCAACCTGCAGTTTAAAAGGAGATCGTTAACTGTACGCGAAAGAAAGTCAGCTTAGAACAAACGTAGAATCGTTCGTCGCACGAAATTACAGCTTCGTATAAAAGGGGACAATTTTCTTCAGGGGGCGAAGAAGGCAGCTGCTGAATTCAGCAGAATTTTATCGGGTGAAATGCAGTAAGGTTTAACGTGAGCTGAATAAACGAGTATACTCGCGTCGTCCAATTAATCGTAAAAAGTTCCGTATTTCACAATGCAGGAATTTGATGCGTAGTTTGTACTGCAGCATACAGTAGCCTCTATTAAAACTTTGCTAATTACGAGTACGATGGTTTTTCATTCTTAGGAAGCTTTGCCCAACGTGCACCCTTATGACAATCTCTCATTGGAATATGGAAGAAATGGTCAAAATTCATATAAAAGTGACTATAAAGTATTACAAATACTATTAAAATACTATTAAAATACTATTAAAATACTATTAAAATTCTTTTAAAATACTATTAAATTACTTTTAAAATACTATTAAAAATATTACAAAACACTGTAGAACGACTTCTATCCGATAAAGTCACGCCGTTCGTTATAATAATTTAAATCAAAACCTGTTGTTCCGTCTTCCTTCTTTAATAACATTAAAAAACTTACTCGTGTAAATAATTTAAAAATATTATAATACTAGTAGCTCACTCAGTATTTAATCTAGGAGGAAGCCGAGTTGAACGGATACAAATATTTATAATGTAAATTCAATCAAATTCATTAGGTGATTATAAAAATTTATTTATAGAATAAGATCCAGTTTCCTTTTTCATACACAGCTCTTAAATTAATGAAACCGCGGTTACATTAATCTCCTTTTTCCTTCTTCTTTCAGTCCGCCACTGATACTAGAAGCATACAGATTTCTTCGAAATGTGTGATATGTTAAGATAAATAACTCTCCTGAAAAAGTAACTCCGAAACGTACAGTAAAACTGTTTGGATAGGGAAGTAAGGACTGACCAAAGAATTCTCCAAAGAATTCATGCTAATTAGGTATTAATGCAGAAAATATAATAGAAATGTGTAGCACTTTCCTGTTTACTTTAACGAGTACCATATATGGTACAGAATAATATAAGAATATTATAAATTTGTGAATCATCCGGGTAACTTATTCTGGCTCCATACAATTTAATTGCACGTTTGCTGATTGTTAAATCCATTCGTAGGGCTAACGAGTCGCCGCTGTTCGCAATTCGAAGTCGCGATTCTCGGCAAGGCGTAAAGTCAGCTGAATGCTTGGTTGACGAAGGAAAACGTTGTCTGAGAAATTGTGCGACGTCAACCTCATTTCGTTCTGGGCGCGGAATGAAAATAAGCATCGCAATATAAAGCACGAAGAATTGTTCTGCCTCCTCTTAACACGCTTACATCCATATTTAGTTCGTTTCACCTCCCGTCGTTCTATTGTTGTTAGTCTCCGTAATCGTTTTTGTGTTTCCTTCAAGGCAGTGGTGTTCAACTTCTTCTCCATGTATCTGTTATAATTTGCGAGTCTTCCGTGAAAATTCTGGGTTCGAAATACAATACAGGATGGTTCAGGCACAAATAGCAAATGTGCAATTACATTTTTCTCGTATTAAAAATTTGAGGATTGAAGACATCTGTAGATATTGTTCACTTTAGTAAATGAAGATACAATATAAGATAATTTAATGTAATTTGAATATGTTAATTTTGAACACTTATCGTTTCTTTATTTTCTCATTCAAAAATCTGCCAAATTGAGTTATGTCTATTAAGGGGTTATGTTTACCTGCAAGGTCTGAAAACGCAAGTATTTTCGAGATTTTTTTTCAAATTTGAAGACTTTTTTAAATAAACCGTTGTATATTCGAAAGTATATATGTTAAAGTTCTTGTAGTTTTTTTTGCAATGCGATATCTAAATAAATAATGGAATTGTAAGCGATCTCCTGACTGTGGTTTTTCATTAGGTATGGTGACCACTGCAGCTTTGACCTGGTTCATCAGAAATAAAAAATTCGACCAAATTTAGTTAGTATATTAGATTATCTAATCCTTAATCGTGGCTTTTTCATTTCCTTTGCGTAGTTTTTATTTTACAGCAAATTAATATTTTACATTTTATTGATATTTTAAAATTAATATTTTACAGCAAATTAATATTTTGGGATAATGAACGATTAAGGACAAGATAATCCCATATACTAACTAAATTCCCGGGAATTTTTTAGTTCAGATAAACCAGGTCAGAATTAGAGTGGTCACCGCAAACTACTGAAAAAAAAAAATTTGAATGAAGCATCGACTGGAAGTCGTTGGAAAATGAGGGAAATCACATTAATGATTAAACTTCTTTCATAGCACTTTTTTCTTCGTAATAAGGTTTAAACAAGAATTTAAACGATGCAAAGATTTGTTAAATAATCTAATATCTTATAACGGGGATAGAACGTTCCTTGTTTTCAAAAGTAGGGCACGATGTAGCTGCTCCTGATAAATGACTCGAGCAACCCCATTCCAGGGGGTTACCCGGTGGTAAAGAGACTGCAAGGGTTGTCTGCACGTTCGCGCGCCATCAGCCGGGAAACAGTGGAAGCTCTCGAAATCCTGCAGAAAAGAGAAATGCACGCCCTCGGGGAAAATTCGTGGCTCGCGACAACCCTCCCGATGTTAGGGGTGTAGATTTACCGACAAAATCTTTTGCACCGACGTGCGCTTCGATTTAAGATAATATGCGTGGCAATCACTATACCGGGTTTTTTATTTGAATCCTATTTTATATATGACGATACGAATAAAATTACATTGCTTACTTGCTAACTTTTGAACTGTTATTGTATACTAAAGTGTCTTTGCCCGTTGAAATAAATATTAATAATAATAATAATAATAATAATAATAATAATGATAATAAAATTCTTCACTTTGGTTCCATTTTAGTCCATTACATTTATTATCCCTAATACAAAATGTTTTTAAGGGTGAATTTCAGTGACCAGCTTGGCCAAAAGTTAATCAATATCCAAGATATTAATCAATTGTCCGGAATTCTTGTGACAATTTAGTTCAGTGTTTGATATTTCTGTACACAAGATTGCAAAAACTTTGGCCTATTATATCAGTCTTCTTCTTATAGTTCTATTTCTCAACATTGCGTTTTCCCATTAGAATACATGTTAAATTGAAGGTTAAATAATTTAAAAACTACCGAATCAATTTTTCTAAAATTTTGCGGGGTGTTTTACTATTGCAGAAAAATTCATTCCTCCAATTTTCAAAGATTTTCGCTTATTCTTAATGTTACTGAATTTCATCCTTAAGGTTCCATGCTTGAGGTGGTGCTTTCGGTATTTTGTTTCTTGATTAAGTAACTGGTCTAAAGTACTACTTTCATTTATTATATTTACGATTTATGACGACGTAGCTGTACTGATAACTGGGAAATTTAAAATTGAGGAATTTGGCAATTTTGAGCTTGGAATTTTTTTTTAATTTCCCCGGCAGTCTACTGGGTTGAACGTTATTGAAATAGCGTACCTGCAAAAGGATGCGATTAAAGTTTTTTTAAATATGAAGCACGATGCTCGGAATCGATGGATGCGCATAAAGCCAGAAAAGGAGTTCGTATCTGTTTTATTTTCAATTTTAAATCTACAAATAGATTCGAATCGAGCTTCCTCAGTATCACGAATTATTTATTTGCAGACGTATTACCATTCTTCGTTTATTTCATATTTCAAACAACCTGTCTTCGCTGCTCCACATTTTTTAAAATACTGACATATACCCAATCAGATTCCGGAATATCTGGAGCAAAACATTCGGCCCGAGATTATGCGTTATTTAAATACAGAATTCAAGCAATTAATCCATTGGGACACGGCAGTTATGATACGTTGTTAAAAAAAAGTATATCGCGTCTGCTTTTTATAATAGATTTGAATTTTAAAGTGGCCTGGATTTTGTGTTCCGGCCACTCAGTCGTGTATAGGAATAATAACCATTAATCTCGAACGCAAATGGCTCGCTGTATAATAAAACGAGTGGAAAAACTGAATAATTTCAAGTATTGTGCTAACTATTTTAATTGTTCGCGATAAACTTGATTGTAGGCGTAGAGTAGTGGCCAAATAAAATCTTTAAACGAAGACGATAATAAAAATATCGTAACCTCAGAAGAGAAAACTGTATTTTTTTTACCCTTCGTTGACACTCTGGGTGTGAGCCACCCAGTATGTCAAAGTTAATCGCAGAAAAAGAGGTGTGTCAACGAAGGGTTAAATGACCCACATTTATAATTTATTAAGCTGTTGAATAAATTTTTCAGGTACAACTAAAAAATATATTTTAACAAATTGTTCTGAATCGAAAGAATAATCCGAGTATCTGACGAAATATCATATAACTAAAAACTTAATTTTCTTTCAGGCTATTAATTACTATATGCCGCCTTATACTCGACAGTTTATCGCGTAGGTATTATAAGTATTCACGGTTCGTCGGGGATATATATTTCAGCGTCACCTGGTTAGACGTCAAGCACGAAAGGTTTTTTAAAGAAATTCTGCACGAGACATGCAATGATATAAGGATACAGAGTTAGACTCCTGTCCAAAAGGAAATGTAAAACATATTCCCAGGAACTTCGATAACAAGTTCGTTCCATTAAACATTCCCTTGGCAGATTAAAATAGTTTTTAGAGTCGCTGAAGGAATGAATATCTAACGACTCTCCTTCTCTCGGCAGTAATTACGTTCCACAAATGGACATAATATTCAACTTGCAGGTCACTTTGCAGTCATAATGACATTTTTCTGCACTCGTATGGATAATTTATGACATGAAGCGAAAAATAGGGACTTAAATAAACTTTTTCTACGTTTTTTATTCTTCGTTGGAAAAATAGATAAAGAAAAGCAAACGGTACTTTTTTATTAAGTAAAATTTCAATGAAACAGGTGTAGTTTTATTTAACAAGTAATTATTTTTATGTTAGAATATTTATTCAAATGTAAACATCTCAGTTGCAGAGAAAAGATTAAAATTCCCGGGCAGAATTTTTTGCACAACGTTTCGGTTATATGTAGCTTAAATATTTTATCCCGCGGAGGAATAAACATGTAATCGTATCACTAGCACTTGAAACACCCTGTACTTAGCGTGGGAGAATTAAAACTCATCGCGGAGCGTGTCGCAGAGTGGCGCAAGTGGAGGAACTCGTGTATAGTCAGCCGTCGGTGGACGGTCAAGTAGTAGCGATGCGTAAAGGGGAACACGCATGGAGAGGCTCTCTTTAGGAAAACATATTTGATTCATGGACGATTAACTTTAACGCGTACACGTATACAGGCTGGGCACGCAGAGCTCTCCGAATACGCGGAACACGATACATCCGCGTAAAATACGCGCACACTGCTGTAACCGGCACACACCGCTGTACCGAGCTTGTGCGCAGCGTGGCGAATTTGTAGCAGCGAACGTGGAATTTCCAGCGAAACACTTCCGTCGCACTAGACGAAAAAAGGGGCCTGGTACAACAATGAAAAATTCGAGGCACCGCTTGCGATTTGCCAGCGGGGATGTTATCACTTTTGTTCGTTCGCGGCAGTTTTTGCTAACTGAACTGAGGTGTAAATATACTTTTCTTTTTTAGAATGTTTATTTTATTTGCCGGTTAGCTGCGTTGCGGTGGTGGAATGGCACTGCAATTTACTAATGGGTTTATGCAAGAACCGACTTTTGAAAAAAAAAACCTGTTTTCGAATTCCACTGTTCCCAAAAAAAACCGGTTGAACCGGTTTTCGAATTTTCACAAACAAATATGTAATTAAAATAGTAAATAAATATTTGTACTTATTTTGAGAATGTTCAGTTTCCTTAATATTTATGGCAATACAAAAATATAACCGAATAAAATATACCGCATCTATATAAAATCAAATAAATAAATTGAAATTAAGTAAAATCCGTATAAATTTTTAGTTCATTTAATATTTATGGATCTACAAAAATATAACACAATAAAATAGACTGCATACAAAACCAAATGAAAAAAACTAAAATTCGCACAAAATATAAATTTTTTACAGTGAACCAATTTATAAATCTTTATTCCATTTAGTATTTTTCTTCGTAAAATATGAACTAACTGGTTTGAGGACTGAAGAATTGGATGAGTTTCGTTGTTATAGGTGCTAGGGCCAATATCTAGTATGGTACCCTGTTTTACTCAGGCCACGGTGTAAAATCGTAAAAACGGATCATATTTTAAATCATTATTTTTCGTATTTTTCCTTCTATTAAACAAATTGGATATTTACTATTATTTAAAAAAGAGTTTATTCTAATGAATCCCAATTTGTTTTTTACTTAGTAATGTCGAAGTTATGAGATTTTATTCTTAACGTCCCGGTCTCTCCTACATGCGAAATATAAAGTCCTTGAGCGACCATTATATATCAAAATATACAAATAAAAAACACGGAGATCTTTTTTTTGTCAAATAGAAGATTCTAAGAGGGTCAGACAATATATATTTTAAAGTTGAAAAATAAGGACCACCCTACTAAACAAGCATGATTTTTTCAAGCTTATGACGTGAATAAACTTTATATTAAAAAACAAGTCTCAGTTTCATTTTCTTTCTTTCTAATTAATTAAAAACGAAATGCTTCTTTTTCGATAAAAACGACTGTCTATTACCCTTAATTCGTAACACAAACACTTCGCCCAGATAATTCTTACTTAACGAAAGCAAATTAGCTTACGAATAAATTAGAACCGTGCCAGATCAGTGGAAATCCCCACAGACAACTAACACTTAAAATAGACAGAAGAGCCTGTAAATAACGTAGACTGATGGTGAGCGAAGTCTTCAGAGCTCAGAAGTCTTTCTAGGATTAAGTAGAAGCAGTCGATACGTCTGAAAGGATCCCACAGCTCATTAATACCGCACAGCGCGAGCAGGAAGTCGAAACGGAAGATAAATGGCATGCGATGCCGGATAATCTAAGCAAAGCGAGAACGGCAACATAGAAGTCTAGGAACGAAACAAAAAACCATCGTTATAATGCACGGGGGTGAACGCTCCGCGTGCGGAGTGTGCTCATTGGGAAAAATATGCAGCTTCTGATCGATCAGCGGACGTGAACGCACGCACATGCTCACGTGAGGGGAGAGATTCCAAGCGGAGTGCATAATTTGTCGATGTCGAAACACGTACGCGCGCGCGGCCCAAGGAAACGCGACGGGGGAGGGAAAAACGGGGAAAAAGAGTCTGAAATATACGGCTCTGCATTATGTACGCAAACGTACACAAACGGCGGGGGATAGTATAACAAATTTCGCGGTGGCACGAAAGCCAGGTTATCATTATTATTTCATTCCGTTGCGGGGCTCGGTCGGGAAAAAAGCCACCACGAAACGAAGCTTCACTCTGTAAGTTGCGATGGATCGATTACGTGTATTAATCGGAGAAGTACAGCATGATTCAGATATTGATAATGCATGGAGGAATATTCGCGAAAGATTTGCACTGACATTTTTCAAGTTCGTTTCACAAGAATCGTCCGAAAATTTAAATACGCAGCGAAAGGGTTAATAATTAAAATAAATAAGTGCTAAAAATCGCCAATTAAACATAACCTTGACGACCTCCAAAAAAACACTTCACGACCCACAGGTTGAGCATCACTGACCTCCTAGTGGAATGAAAAATTAGTAAAACAACATTATCAAGCAGGGAAAGCAATATTCCGTGGGGAAAGATAACTTGGGGGTCACTGCACCCCAGCGTCATTTTTAAATTACCATTTTCGAATTTTTGAAATAGTGTTTTTTTAATAGTGTTTTTCTAAAAATGTGAATTGTGATATGTTGAAATTGGTTTTCAAACAAATATTTGTGGATAAAAGCAATTTTCTTTGTTAAAATTCACTAAATTTTGAAATTTCATTATCGAGGTCAACAAGTTTTCAGAAATACTCCCATAACTTCTGGTGCGATACACTCCGCGTGACATAATTGTGGATAAAAGCGATTTCTTTTTCTTAAAATTCACAAAATTTTGAAATTTAATTTTTGAGGTCTAGAAATCTTCAGAAATATTGGCAAATACATATCCCGGGATGCGATACACCCCGTGTGACAACGAATGGTTAAAGGAATTTTTTTCCTGCAAGATTTCATTTTCGAGGAGCAATTTAAAGATCCTCGGGGTTCCATAAGCGTGCTTTGACGTGTTCGCTCGCGATTAATGACTCCGTTCCACATTAATCCCAGAGTTTCCACGAAACGATTGTGACCAATTTGCGGACCACCGTGAATACCAAGTGCATGAATCATTTATCCAGATGAGAAACCGCGGACGATTCCTGTGTATTAAAGAAGTTGTGGAAACACGGCATTGCTTTCATTTTAAGAAACGGCTAATAATTGGCCCAGGGAAATGTCGCGTGCGGTACAAGCTTCGCGATGACAAATCCAAGCCCTCGAACAACTCTCCGCGGCCACTGGTTTTCAAAAGCACAATCAACCAGGAAAATATCACTGTAATTATAAAGCAGGAAATCGATCCGGCTGCGCTGCGAGCTCGGCCACCCCAGTGCAATTTCTCGAAACCTCGTGCGAGCTTTATCTCCAAGCAATCCCGTTAGGAAATATGCATGCCGTGTAATTCTTTCCTTTTTACCACTCATAGCGTTTCTGTAAATAGACCAGCGAGAATGTCGAATCCGAGCCGAGTCGTGCTTTACCGCTGGGGCTGACTTAAGTCAAGTCTATTTTAGGATTACCTGCCTTGATACTCTTTCATGCAACTTGTTAATAATCTGCTTGGAAATTCATCGCTCCCTTATCATCCTTCCTGATGCGTTATCAGGTAACTTATTAGCGAATTCAATGCAGACCCTTTGCTAGCATATCTCTTTCTTCTTGACTGACTTTTTGCCAATTAAATTTGACAGGAGTATGATGTGTCATAAAGCTTATCTATTGAGCAAGCTGCTTCAGGAAACACGTCGATGATGTCGGTTTTTGAAGACACGTTCAACTTGGGATGAACTTATGCCAGCTAGGTAGACTTACACTCGGTATTATACTCGGTGTATTCTAAGGATGTGGTCAGTTATCGAACATCGTGAAACTTGAGATACATCGATCTGACTCCTTCATTAGTTGGATGTGTGCATAACGGTCACGTTATCGATAAATATCGACAGGTAAGGGCATTATTAACATCATCGTTTAAATACTAATTAGACAACTTGAATTTAAAGCGCTGACATAGAGGGTATTTCTATTTAAAGTTAAAACTTTACAATTCTCTAGTTATAGGAACTAGGGTTTGTCGCTTTTAAAATTCGAAAACCGGGTTTGAAATTTAAATAACCGGTTTTATATATTAAAATTAATGTGCGGAAATGAATTAATTATTTAATTTGAAACGTTAACATTTTGACTTAAGACTCTCCTCGGACAAAAGCATATTGTAGTATGTAACAGTTTACTCATTACTGTTAAACTGCACTCATGAGTTCATCTTTTCTGAAGAGAAATACTAAATGGAATAAAGATTTATAATTTGGTACTATCTTTTAAAAAAGTTATATTTTGTGCGGATTTTTTTTCACATGGTTTTGAATGCAGTCTATTTTATTGTGTTATATTTTTGTAATTCCATAAACATTAAGGAAACTGAACATTTTTAAAATAAGTACAAATATTTATTTACTATTTTAATTACATATTTTTTTGTGAAAATTCGAAAACTGTTTTAACCGGTTTTTTGGGGAACATTGGAATTCAAAAACCGGTTTCTTTAAAAGTCGGTTTTTATATAAACCCTAATAGGAACATTTACATCGAGCTGATTGGTTGTTCGAAATAAATTATTCAATAGCTACTTTCGAACAAAGCTAAAGTAGCCAAGCTGCTAAAGATATTTACAAATTAAAATCACTCTTAAAATTGCAGGCTTAAAATATTATAAAATTGTATACTATGCAGAATAAAATCTATATTTTTGCACGAACCACGGGACAACCTGCTTCCAAATAGCAGGTAAAATGCAAAACAAAAAGAACCTGGAATACACTTCGAATAGATGTGTTGTATGTTTCAATAGTAGATACCTGCCAATCGCGATATTTTAATTCATTCGGCAAATCGCATTCCGAGTGAAAACGATTTTGTAAACAATTTTTTTGCGGGGACAGTTTACGCGTGGAATGGACGAATAAATTGCACGCTCGATCGAGCGATTCAGTTTCCTGCAACAGCAGTATGGTGGACGAAACGAGAACGTATGGGAGAATTGCTCGTCTAGTCTGATATTTCATGACGGATGTAACTTTCCGACTGTGCCGCGTGATTTCCCGATGTCCCTCGGTATTAGGCGATATCCAGGGAGCGGGAAGTTGCGTCATCGGGGGATGGAAAGTTCCGACGGTCACAAGAATGGCTGCGGGGAATATCGCGGCGTGTCTGTCTCTTCGCAGTTTCGTCTTGATTCCGCGAAATATCCCTGGTCGCCCAGGGACGGCATTCTTATGCTGCGGAGCAAGGCAAAAGTGGAGTATTGGACTTGAAAAGTGCCTCGTCAACTCGATGGAAATTCGTTACTCCTCACTTAGTTAGTCGGCTGCTAAAACGCTTGAAGAGGTTACGCCCTTGTAAATTTCGCGGGACCGTTTGTCACGACGAAGGAAACTAATCCCCGTGGAGATCTTAAGTAGTGAACAACCGCTGCCAACTGTCCCGGAATTATTCACCGCATCGCCCCTTAATTATTCACCATGTCCAGGCTTTTAATGTTCGATTGCTCGCGTACCCCATGGTTCGCTGATTTTTGGCGATTCCGAGTTTTTCCAGGGGATGATATTGAGTGAAAGGTGAAGTGAGATAAGAAAATAGATAGGGAGCTTTGGTAATTCAATGTGTTTGATTTTTATAGAGCACTTTCACCAAATATTATACTTGTGGGGTATTATTCTTTATAAAATTGTGCAGCAGCGTCCTCGTATTTTAACTTCAAAATTTATATTTATATGCAAACATGAACGGAATATGTAAAATTTTATGCCGTGTCAATAGTAACCCGCATATATTATATTTCCATGACGAATAAAATTCGATTATGCTTCTCGGTGTTTTTTTTATATATTTTGCTAAAAATATTCAGGTTTTTTTCAAATTTTCTTGTCAGTTGTTGCTACTAATAAAACAGATCATTCATTACTTATTTTATTTTATATTTACTTACTATTTCATTATAATATTTTATTATTGTATGTCTATATAAATATATAGTGTAATAAGTATACTCTCAATTCAATATTACAGCAATTTTAGGGAATAGTATATATTAGGGTGAAGCTTAAAATGACAGCTTTCCGCAGTTTCTATTTTTCTTAATGAACAAATGAATGCATTTGAAAAATTTTTTAAAGCTCCATGCCCTTACATATATTTATCATATACATTATAAATTTGACCATCATGGAGCTACCCCTAAATATAAATTGTCCTCATATCCTGCTCGATCTTATTTTTCATAAAAAGGAACAAATTCACATGGCAAAAAGATCTTATTTTCATAGTTGAAAAATAAGCTCCACCCAAGTATATATATTTCTCAGAATTTGCCTCTACACTCCGTTTTTTGCACAAAATTGCACGGCTTCATAAAAAAAGAGAAGTTTTATAATTAATTACCCATTCTACACGATGAAAAGGTAAATCTACTAGTATTACTCTGATCCTTTTTAATTATCTATGCATAAAGAGACTTTAAAATATTCTAAATCCTAAAACTGTCAACTCCAAAAAATAAAAACTAGCTGATAATATTATCCCAGAGAAAAAGCGTACAAATTACATCCACCCCTCTTTCACTTTTACCCCTCATTCTATTTCCACAAAGTGACATATCACTCATAAATTACTCATCTTATTAAAAATCCCTGATCCTCGGAATAAGACCGCTCCACCTATTTTACAACATTCCCGAATGCTCGGTGCCCGTTATCGAATTTCGTGGGAAGGCGGTCGATACACTTTCCTGCCCTCGAAACCAAAGAAACCTTTGTGTACGAATAATTCGCGCAATCGCGCCGCGGCTGGACGAGATGAGAGCTCTTAAACACGTTTCATTCGGAGCACAATAGCGGCTGTTCATTTCTCAAAAGATCGTGCGGGTCACGTGTCAGAGAATTGAATGCGTTTGTTGAGTGGCGACTGCCGGTGGCTTATAATGCCGCCGCTAGTCATCTGGGATTTCGAGCCTCGAAAGGTTGAATAAACTCAATGAACTCTGAACGAAATATTAAAAGTTCGCCAAACGCCGCAGCAAAAATCCCTCGGTTCCACCACTCGAAATACACAATAGAGGTGAACTTCGTTGTCCTTTGAAATGTTGATTCAACGATCCATGTGCAGGCCAGCTTCGCTTTATTCCACGGAACAAGTGCCTGCAACGCGCGTAAGTAATTCATGTGATTAGGTTGTACTGTGAAACTCATTGTGATTGTGGAGTATTAGATAGTTAAACGTTTTCTTGTGATAACACTTTGGTAATTATCAGTTCTTTCGTTTATAAATTACTATTTAGTTATCAGTACATGAAATTTGTTTTTAATCATTTTAATAAGCAGAGTTGATAATTTAAGCAAAATCTAATGTTTGTTGATTTCGAACTCATTCCTTGACAGCAGAAGATACTTTCGAACGTAATTTCACTTGCAAAATTGTAACATTCTCATTTAAATTTCCAGTGTATTCAGAAACTCGATGTCCCTGTATTTTGTTTTAAATTAGATTTGTTCTTTGATTACTCGTTGTATTTTCTTGTCCGCTTTGAAATGCGCCGAATGAACGTTTTATCGTGTCTAAATTAAATTTTTATTGCAACAAGGTAATGTGTAATTTGTCGTAAATTGGATTATGGGAAAGAGTGGAATTACGTTAAGGATGATTCGTGTATTTAAATAAACGAGATACCTACGCAGAGATTTTCAAAAAGCTTTAAACTTCAACTAATGAATTGCACGTGACACGTGAAACCACTTACAGCTACAGTAAGTTCTTCCATAAATTTGCACAGTATGATATCCAAGTACTCAAAGCTCTTTCCTTTACCACGTATTGTACTGCGAGATTAACGACTGAATCCATAAACTGCTGTAATCGTCGAATGGAATTGAGTAGTGTGTTCGTGGTCTTGTGTTAGGTAAACTCCAACAGAGTGGAGAGATGTTTAATTAAAGCCTGAGAGCTTAAGGCATGCTTCTTTCTGTTTAAAAAGATACGTACACAGCTGTGCAATTAATATAACCGCAGCTTTTTTCATCTGCGTGAAATTGATAAGTGCACTCGTTACCTAAAAATACAATTACGTGAAAACAGTTCATTGATAAGTAAAAGCAATTACATAACATTGATCTTTTTAGTAGGGCTGGGACTATTTGTCGAATTTTTCGGTAATCGAATATTAAAATACTTCAGTTGCTCAATTATTTGGCGAATATAACTCGAATATCCAAGTATTCGAATATTAACATTCGAATACTTAAATATTCGAAGTTTATTCGTAGCATTCGAATACTTGTAAAATATTCAAATATTAAATTATTCGAATAGTCACAGCCTTACTTTTTAGCTTCCAAATTAAATTGTCTTTTAAGGATGATATAAATTTTTATAAGAAAATTATATCAATATATCCTTTGCCCCCTTCAGCGACCTGTGCTTATCACCGATTAGCCTATGTACCCGTTAATTAATTTCTTAATTACATACATTAATTTATAGCTCGAGAGATGTCTTATACTGAGTAGAACAACTCAAGGAACATATATAAACCAAATTCCTTTGGTTTCGTTATACAAATAACCTCATCATTTTATATTCATAGAATGAAAAAGTCAGCCATAAATAATTTAACAGGGGAAATATTTGCGACCACTTTTTAATCGGTTAACATAAAAACAACTGATCGTTAGAGGGTGTGCGGTCGCTAATGAGGACATTTATCTGAATACCCAGCGAAAAAAGCACGCGAAGCACAACACAGAGCAAATTATATGTACACTATATTACCTAAAATCAGATGGTGGTGTGCGATAGCTCTCTGAACACGTAATTGCTAACAGGGCTTGTGCTACGTACCCTGGATTTCAAGAGCCACAAGCAAATCAATAAACTACCAGGCTTTCAAAACACATCAATTTATTCTATTTCTTAATAATCAGTGATGGGATTCAAAACCCTTCGAACCCCTCCAGAAATACAACAAAAAGATTGAAATTACTTAAATCGCGTGACAACAAATTTGAATAAGATTTAAAAGCAAAATAAATTTAAACGTTCTAATGAATCTTCAAAATTTATTTTCAGTCTCCTTCAACCTATGACAATATTTGCATTAGGCTTAGAATTCCAAATGTACATTGAAAATAATATCCACTCCACACTGGTTACACATCGAGCCAAGTACAGAACTGTTACCAACGCTTTCAAGGTCCATCCACAATTTTACCATTTCCATAACCCAAATACTCATAATGACTCGAAGCTGAGATAGCGATTGTATCGAAGCATTCAGAGCAAATTGGATGTCCATCGACAACATGAATTTCGCAAACGTATCGATTAAACGTCGAGAGGCTTGTCTTCTTTCATTTCTGAGGAGAATCCCTTCGCGTCAGCTGCAACCTTTACGGCGAAGTTTTCAATGCAACTTGCTAATCGCGATCAGCATAATTCCATTCCACGAAGGTTGACCCTCTTCTCCGTGCAGCCTGCGGGGGTTGCATTGGGCCCGGCAAAAACGGTGGAAGTAGCGTCGAGTAACAGGGGGATTGGCGGGAAGTCGAACTCCAAAGCGTCGACAGCAGAGCGCGCAGAGTCAGTGTTCGGCCAACCGTCTTCACGCGCGGTGTTACGGGCGCGAACGCTCTGCTCCTTTTTTCATTCATGATCAACGTGTGCGCTCGTTTGCGAATCAGCCCGGACCAGCTTGCAAAGGATTGCTCGTAGTGTTGCCACGTGTAGAAAATACACAGCCGTGTTTGCACCACCTGTGCTCAGTTTTGGTCATTTTCGGCCGTCCAGGTCAACGATGCTGTGCTACGTGAGTTGCTCCTATCAAAAGTTCCTCCGTTCGGTGATAGTGTTTGAAGAAATGTCCAGCTAACTGCTCCTGAGGAATTTATTTGTAGCTGGTGGTTAGGTGTATGATTTGCTACTCGACGAATGTGGGTTGCAGGGACTTGGGGTTCCTCTGTGGTCTCTGTATTTGGATTAGTGTTTAGTTATATAGAGGAGCTATTCTTCGAAATTTACAAAGGAGACTGATGAATTGGAAAGTCGTGTTTGGTTGGAACGTGACCACTTGTAGGTGAAGCGTTACTTCGTAGCAACCATTCGAAATGGTGCTTATTGCTGGTTGCATATTTGTTTATGTTGTTCGAGTGATGAGGAATTGTTGCTATAGTTTATCCCCTTCAGTGATTGTGTCAGTGATTAGGTGCTATAAAAGGGACAGATCTTAAATGGGACAAATCGAATTGCCAAAATTCTAAACGCATTGCACATGCAAGTTATTTTATGACAACACTAGTGCCCAGTCATTTGACGTAAACTTCACTTCGGTCTCACTTGCACCAGAGTAGTAATCCGCGGTTGATGCTGTTCGGCAGTAAAAGTAAAATTTTCGCTGATTTTCTGTGTCGTTTTCTGTGGTCAAGATATATACAAAGGGTTAAAGTGTTATATCATTAAAATAGCCTGTATTCAACTGAAACGAAAATACTTGATAGGTAAGCTTAAGTGATTGTTTTTTTTTTGAAGTTATTTTATATTAAACTCAGTTATAGTCTTAAAAGGGACATCATAACAAGTCATAAAAGGGTACTGCTGAACACTATATGTATTTTACTTCGCTGTACAGTTATTACTGTATCATCTGATACATAGATGACACTGTTTTAAATTATCAATTATTAGTTGATGGCGTCTTGTTTCAAATTTAAGAATTAGTGAAGTGACTATTCAAAGCGACAAAATATTGATGATTTATAGTACAAAGAGTCCCTTTTATGACTTATACTGTCCCATTTAAAACCACCTAGTCGTAAAAGGGACATTTCCCACTTATTTGAAAATCGAGGATTTTTTTATTTTCTATTACAATTGATGAGTTTGTAATATACTTTTATCGAAGGGAAATAAACACGCTTTCTATTGATGTACTTGTTTCTTAAATACTTATTATAATATTCTCAGAAATGAACGCTAAACAAAAGTGTCCCTTTTATAGCACCTCTCCCCTGCCATTTAATTAGCTACGTATATGTGTATCAAGTAACTCTCCTGTTGGAGTAAACTTGGCACACATCCTCGTCAACTGAACAAATATACATTTGAAGTGTGGATTCCCAATTAGTGGACTCAGAAGCTTCTTAAAAACTCGAGAGTGTTGAATTTGTCTCTGTGGAATACAGGACATGGTATTTACAAGTGTGTGATTTGTAACAAAGAGGTAATATATTGTCAGATCCTCGTAGATCAACCATTACTGTCATCGCAAACCACGCAAAGACAGCGAAGCATGCAAAAGCTTGTGTCTGTTCTTCGAATCTGTGGAGCAGGTAATCAAAAGCCAGTTGAAACATTCAACCTCCCGCTCCCCCGATGCTTTTTCAATTTCGCGCAGCGTGTAGTTCCCTCTGTTTCCCTGATACCGTCAGTGCGATGTTGCCACTCCAAACAGTCGTTTAACAAATGGGCTGCAAATGATTCCAGCGCGACACACGTGTTTAAAGCGATAGTCCCGATGCCCTGGGAATAAATTCAGAAGATATACGACCAGCGTTGCATTTGAATTCTTTTCCTCCCAGCCTGCGTGTGACTCACAATTTTAACCGCGAATGGCGCTTGTCTGGTATTCCAGCGCGAACACTTTCAGCGATTATGCATTTCGAAGTAAATTCGGCTTTGTAATTGACTTTGTACGGCTTTGTGATTTTGCCGTAAAACTAGCACCGATATTTCTTGGAAAAAAATAACCTGGAATTGTTGGCTGGATAAAGGTTCCTTTGTTTACGGCGGGAACACAATAACAATTGCTGACGCTGGCTTACAACTCGAGAAATGTCACAGAAACTCATGAAAATAAAATAAATTAAATAGTTGAAAGCGGCGCTGCAATTTCACGTGCACTGAGCTAATAGAATGTTATTACAACTTTCTGTAACCCATCTGAAGCAGAGATGCGCAAAATTTCTATTCACCTAAAAATTTGGAATAATGAATACAAGTTAAAAAAATTCGTTATGCAAGGATTTTCGAACTTAAAATAACGAATAAAGTTAAAGTAGCCTTTATTTGACCTGTTATTTAAATAACTTTTTATTTAGCTAATTATTTAGTAGCTATTTCTTTACGATTCATTTCAAACCTACGACTTTATTGTTCTTCAGTTCTTCATGACGAGGAAAATAGCACAGAATTCTATAAATTAAATTCGTGGGCCAAAAGTCCCCGTACTAACACTCTTGAAGCCTTTTCCTATATCACTTTAATGTCATTAAATAAAAAAAAATAGAAAATTAGAGGAGATTGTTTGCCACAGAAGCTTGCTTCAGAGATACTCAATTTAAACCCTGGAAAGCTGAATCAAGTTAGCGCTGGTGGTGGCCAATGATTCCTTACAAATGATTCCGCGAAACTTTCGAATTGCCGTTGCCCGCGCCATGCTTGCCCGTTAATTCAATGTGCCCATGCGGAATACACCGTCGCCACCTTAGCGCCGCCGTCTTCGGTAATCAGCGAGGCTGAAAATTGCAAGCTACACCGGTTCAAGGTCGCCGGATCGATTTCAGTGAGTAACTCGATTCGGCGTTGCGCCTCGGTGAACGTGCAATTGGCAGGAGGCTTGCTCGTTCGAAAGGAGGGAAAATCTAATTTAAAAGATAAGCGACCGCCGTGTAGCTAGATACCCGAGCGGTTTAGTGCATACTTATCGAGGGATCTGCTCTGGATACCGACGCCATTTGCGAGTGCCTCGAGCCTCTTCGCGCAGGCACAGAGGTAACGGGTCAGGACTGCGACAGAATAGATCAACAAGCTACAAAGAGACCGAAGTTTTCGAGCCAGCGTACCCGGCAACCCCAATCCGAACGAAGCTGTCGCAGCTCCGCCGAGCTTTTTATCGCTGGCTCCTTGGAACTGTCGAAATTCGTGCGGGATTCGACGGCGCTTGAAAAGTGGTCGCGAAAATGCTTGTCAAGCCGGCGGGGAACACCTTAATTGATAGCGAAGCGATACACGTTGCCAGCCATTGAGCAATGGCTTCCGAAGTCTCTGGGAAACGGACACGTATACAGGCGCCTGTGATTAAAGCATCAGGGCAATTAACTGGAAAGTAAAACTTTAACGCAGGCCTAATCCAGGTGGGGTTTGTGTCTAACATACATGTGTGGGTGTAAGTCGTATTAAACCATCGTGTAATCCGTACTTAACTCTTTTAACTACCCAATGCAAGCCCAAGTTACATAACTTTGGTAACTAAGGCACGCATAGGGTAGATGTACCATTTGTGGCCGCTTGAAGGATTTCCGTACCATTCGCTGATACGTAACTTATGGGGACATTCTACTCCCTCGGCCGAAAAATCGGCCACTTCTCGGTGATGGTTTTTGCAATGAAATACACAGTTAACGTTTTCGAATTTCGGGGGGTATATTGTACCACTCTTGAAATACAAAAGAATCTTTGTTGTTTGTTTATTTTAATTGTTTACTTAAATATTTCGCAGTGAAGTCGGCGGCTTCGGAATTGCTGGCGGTTGAAATTTCGGACGTCTGGATCATCAGAAATAAAGAAACCAAACATATTTTTAATTTGCGGGAGTATGGCTATCTCGCTTTCCACATAAGAACAATTTTGGACCAAAATAATTAATAATAATGAAAAATTCATAAGTTTTGAGACGAAGATTTAATATGGCCTAATACTTTGGCTGGATTGTCCCTCAATATCTCTACGATCTCATTATCCCAAACATTAACTGGAAATAAACTTAGAACGTGTGTATAAAATACACTGAATATTCAGCAGGAAGATCATTTAAATTCAAAATGGGACATTCAAATATTTAAATATGAATATTGAGGAGATTAAAAAATGGAGTGACTTCAACTCAGTAATTGGATTACCTTGGTGTAGGTGCAAGCCAGAAACGGTAATGATATATGTCGTACATCGATGCTTATCCAAAACGACCTTAGCAACCTTCTTGCTTTACATAGTGAATCGCTTTCCCTCTGCGCATTAAATATTCCTTTACTAAAGCGCCCCTCCATAAGTAATGACTCTTCAACAAATTTCTAATGAAATTCTAAACTAAATACCCAAGTAATGTTCCATAACTTGGCTCGTAAAAATTCAAATGCGAAAAACAAAGTATTTAATGTGTATAATCTAATTGCGACTAAATACAACGCTTTGCCTTCCAGAACGGTTCTATAAAGGCAATATTCTGCTAACTTATTTACCTTATTGGATATCAATTCTACCTATTGATGAATTGAGTTTTTAATTAAGCTCCTTTTCAATTACGCTGTACAGTGATCGCATATCTGTCGTATTTAAGAAGTCCCTTGGAAAAAATTTAATTAAACCTCCCCTAATTTAAATTGTCCACATTCTACTTTACAGCGTAATGCATTTCAGTTCGATTCGCAGTCATCGTTTCTGAACCTCGATGCGATTAAAATACATCCTCATTTCAATAATTGCGATGGGATGCAACGCGATTCGATGCTTAGTATTAAAACATAATGCGATTAAAATTTATTAACCCCGCATTTAGATGCAGATGATGGTTACGCCCCGTGTTTTTATCATCGCTTAATCGCAGTGCACTTCAGCCTCGTCGCGATGCAAATTACCGGGGGATGAATGATCCCTGTACGAATGTCATGTACACGCGAGCAGCAAGCATAAATATGAAAATTTCAAATCGATTTTAGCGTCAAACTGATCGGACGCGCCTATTATTAAACGTAGGCGAATCAAATGATCGAAATGGTACTCTGACAAAGTACAGAAAGCTCACTGAGAAACGATTCTTTTTCATTTCCTTGGGCACCAATAAAAAACAGGGAATGTCCATTTATCGTGATTTTGCGATTTATAACATATTTTGTTGGTGGCAACTGGGACTTCAGAACTGCGTAATCACAAAGGGTTGTAAAATTCAAATACATACCCCCGTTATTGCCTAGGGATAAGCTTCTGTTGTCAAGGTAAAACAAGAAGTTACTTATGAAGAAAATTAAATTAAAATAAAAACAGGGAATATTCATTTATCGTGATTTTGCGATTTATAGCATATTTATCGAAAGTCAATTTATCGTTGGTGGCAACATCGACTACAGAACTGTCAAATCACAAAGGGTTATAAAATTCAAATACCCCCGTTATTGCCTAAGCTTAAGCTTCTGTTATCAAGGTAAAACAAGAAGTTACTTAAGAAGAAAATTATGTAAGAAAATTAAATTCATCGAACCTTGTTTCTTTACTAATGGACCAAAGTATTAAAACTTAATTTCCTCGATAAAGCTGTTCCGTGACATTCCCTATTTTCCCCCTTACCGTTCAATTACAAAACTGCAAACTGCCCGTATAAAAGCTACTTCCGCACTGTTATTCAAATATTCTACCTCAACTAAGCCAGTAAAACGTAGCTAAATCCTCAAAACGATATTTCAAGTGGGTATTACGCTAGTAAATAGCAGCTCCATTCGCGACTAAAAAACATGTGTAGCTTGCTCTACAAACACGAATTGTATTCCGAAAATGGCAAACATGAAATGGTTAAAAACAGCTTCAGGGCAACGCATTCGCCGGCTGCATCGCGTACTCGATGAATCTCTCTCTCAACGGTTAATAACGACTCTGAGAGCTCTTCGCGTGTTCGTAAAAGGAATACGAATGAGGTAGGTATAAAGCCCAGCGCGTGTCGAGGATCAGCAGAATTATTCCGAGCTTTCCTTTGCGGTCACCGAATGCCCAACCGCAGAGAGATTCCGTTTGTATATAATAAATCGACGTTGCGAGTGCCCTTTAATTTTTGCCCGTTGAAAATATCCAAAACTTCGTCGGAAGTTTCATTCAGTTTAGAGGCAGCCGAGAAACGGTAACGCGAGAAACGGCTAGCCTGCTTTTTATCGCGGTGCCGAATTTCGTGGAACGAGGGGACGCGCGGCATTCGGACGCGGGAAGCTACATTGGCCGTTAAATAATTTCGACACGTCGGTGCATTAATTGGGCAGGAAGATGCGTAGGTGAAATGTAAGCCAGAAATAGTCCGAAACCCACGCGTTTTGCGGTTTCGCTCGGTTGCGTCCCGGAACTGGAACGACCGGGATAACGCTAACGCAAAAGTATATGCGGTAATGCGAGAATGCCAGGGTGTCGATGAAGCGCGGCGGTACAAGAGCCGCGAAACTAGAGCGCAACACAAGCAACGCTGTTCGTTTTAGCAGAATTAATTGAAATTTATGGGGCCCCCGTTGTTCCTCGATTGATCCTCGAACACTGACAATAGTCGCGGCCGGGAGCTATTTATGATTTTGTAATTCTAGGCCGCGGCAAGTGTGCCCGACACAGTTCGACGTGCGTGTAATACTTCCACGATTAGAAAATTGAAAAGGGAGCACGAAGGGGATGCAACGGTTTAACTGTAACAGGGTAAGGGGGTGGCTGGCTTTCAGAAGCAAACGGCGCATGTTTCTGAGGATATAACGAAGTAGCTTTGATACTCGGCTTCGCATGAAATTTAAATTCTGATTTCATAATTTTTTTTTTGAGTTTTTTGTGAAAATAGTCACATTCATCTGGATTAGTCGAGCATAATGAGCCAGGGCACATTTCGGGATCCCGGAGTTTATTGTTCCAGAGTTTTTAGGCGACAGACAAACACAGAAACATGTTGGAAACTTTCTGCTGCTTTGTATATTAAGGTATTATATTATAGAAGATGTTTGAAATGTTTTATTTATGTTATTAACTGGCTTTACTACTCGGCTTCGCCCGAAATTTAGATTCTAATTTTATAAAACTAATTTTTTTTGTTTATTTATTTTTTTCTGTGCAAATAGTCGTATTCATCTGGATCAGCTAGGCATAATATGCTGGGACGCATTTCGTGACCCCAGAGTTTAACATTCGAAAGCTTTTAGGCGACAGATAAACACACAAACATTTTCTACTTGAAGTTTTAGTTGTTGTTTTTTACTTACAGATTCGTCACCTGTAAGTAGATGTAATATAATTTTCAGTTTCCATTAGTGCCACTTTTGTTGTAAATCAGGTGCTACTTTTTGGTGCTAAAAATCCAATAATATATTTAATTATTTGATAACCCCTCGCTGCCTTCTTACACTTCAGACAAATATTTTTGATTATCCAAAGAATTATTTCCAATGACAGAAGTGGAAACTCTTTGGTTCATCAACGCTAACTTCATTGATTTCCTTAAATTCCTCAACATTACCTTTAACAACTTTATTACTGTCATTGCCACAATTATTTGAAACAATTTTAGCCATTTCTTCATCATCACCAGTAATACTCTGTCAGAAAGTGTCTCGCCCAATGCTGTGGATTATCGAGCCACGCATTCCACCCTAAAAACCTCGTTCGAAAGGTAACGCTGGAATATTTCAAGACGCTAGGCGACCGTCGAGAGAATGGAAAGGAGAGAATAGCCCTCGCATTCTTACGTCGGGGGAAAAAGTCAATGCTCCCGTGGCTCTTTTCAAGTGCGCGGCCAGTTTTCGCGCGTGCTAAAGACACGGGAGAAGAAGACAATGAGCATTCAACCGCGATCCATCTTTCTGCCCCCCCCGGTTCCTTCCTGCTCCATCCATTCTTTCGCCGCGACTCCGTTTGTAATTGTTCGCCATTAAGTAAGCTCATAGTTACCGGTGGGGAAGCGGCTGTGCGACGACGAGGATCAACCCCTCGTAACTTCGTCCGCTCGGTACAGCCACCCCCGCTTCTTCCGCCTTCCCCGGTTATCATCTGCATAATTTTGCGGCCGTGTCTACCTGCACAATCGCGCACATCGGAAGTTGCCCGAGCGGGAGGGGCCAAAGTTGGTTCATCCGGGACGATGTGCTTGAATGTCTCGTGGAATCGGCGCCGCGGAAAATTGATTTGAAATTTATAGAGAGTCGAGAGCATGCGGTTAAGATCGTTCAGGATCTGCACGCTTCGACTCGTTTAGTTGCCACCCTCGTTGTGGATGTGCCACTTTATGCTGTTTTTCGTGTTTGTGGAGATCCTTTGCTGAACTAGGGATTACTGAAGGCAGAATATGAAGGATAGTATTTTCTGTTCTTAAATTTAAGGAGGTTCGCGTATGCTTGTACATGGGAGTTCTGCAGTGATACCAATCCTAGATAAAAAAAAAATTATGTAGACAAAAATGTTATTTACAAGTCTATTCCTAATAAAATTATTACTACACTGTTGGTTTTGGAATTCAATTAAACAAAAAGTATGTTTAATGCAGCTAGAAACACAATATTCTCGTTAAAAGTAGCGCAACATATGCGAGTGAAATGCGGCTAGTGAATGTTACAAGTCTAGATGGCTGTGTTGCACAGCGTAATGGGTGGAGAAATTCAGGAGCAGCGTGTAGCGGGCACCCAAGCCGCAAAAGTTAGTCTTTAATTTTATCAAAGTCCATCCTGGTAGCATTTATTGTTGGTATTTCGATGGCCAACTAATTCCCAACGTGGGGATGCTGCCAACCAGAAATGCTACTAGGACAGCCTGTACTATCATTACAAATTAAGTATCTTTTAAAGAATTTTCTAAATATATTCTTACAGAGACCATTCCATTCCCATTAAAACAGCAGAAAAATTCGAAAAAAAGAATAGGCACCCTCCCCTCGTCTCTGCCTTCAAGTTACATCAGAGAATTCTTCCTGGCGTTACCATAGAAGAAATTAGTAGCGTCGAATCTGCATATATATTACGTAATAGCTACGTCTCCTCGCGGTGTTCATTTCCTAACGTCGAAGAGAGAACGTGTT
Source organism: Andrena haemorrhoa (assembly GCA_910592295.1). Lineage (NCBI taxonomy): Eukaryota > Metazoa > Arthropoda > Insecta > Hymenoptera > Andrenidae > Andrena > Andrena haemorrhoa. The sequence goes on from OU342946.1 coordinate 3,683,978, forward strand.
CTCAGTTATTGCAAGACGTAATCCTTCTTTCGAAGCGGAAGGAGAAATTCGTGTCGAAGAAGTACAATTACCCGCCGGCTGGTCTCCCTTCGCCACGTGGAATTACGTTGAATATTCTATTTGAGTCGCGAAAGGAAAAAATTAATATCGGGAAAATGTAGTTACGTCGCGATCTCTGAAGCCCGCGCGCGAAAGCCCGTCGCCGGGCAACTCTGGCCCCGGATAGTTGTTTCGCGCGGGGCGAACAGCACCGGAAGGTTCCGCATCCTTCGGAGACAGAGGAAGTTCTTGCCGTGTAATTGGTCGCAGCGGTCCGGGTCAAGAACGAGAAGCGACGCGACGAAGTTTGCCGATGTAACCGCCTCTGTCCGCGCAAAAGATGGTATTATGTAAAAGGGATCGCGTTATATTACCACTTCGCGCAAATTTGCTGAGGCATTAATACCAACCTCAGGGACGAATAATCCTTCGTCTCTGGTCCGGGATCCGATACTTTAGCGATTTCATTGCGCGCTGCAATTATTTTAGGAGCAGCGCGAGGGACTGGTGGTGTAAGATGACATTAATAAGTTTCTGCTTGTCCTAAGAAATTTTCTATATGTAGTTCTCTAATTATAGGGTTGTAGATAGTCGTATGAATTTTGAATTAGTATTTGATGGAGAAGGGACGGTTGGGTAGTAATTAATGGGTGTGAATTGTTTGAGCTTAGGATAAAAAAATATTAAAGTAGTTATTGAGGTGTATTGTTATTTAGGGCAGGCATTTGATAAAAAAAATTGTCCTTGAAAAAGATTATTGCAATCGGACAACAGAAAAGGGTGCCGACCACGTCTTAAAGTTTAGAATTCATTAATCGTTTGAATTTGAAGAATTTCTCAAAAATGGTAAGCCCTATCGAAATTTCCTTCAAATAATATTAAAAGAGCATTCAATTTTCTACAATTACTGTATATGTAATTTTTTCGTGGTTCCAACCGTTCTTTAGATAATAACCGAGTTTAAATTATCATACAAATTGGCGAAGTGATAATCTCTTTGATAAACTGCTTTCAGACACTTGTCTTACTTTTATTCGCGGAAGTATGTCGGAAAACTTTCAGACATCAGGCATCTATCTACAAGCTGCTATCGTCCTCTCGAATTCTCGCTTCGTAAATAGCTTATCCGTGTAACTGCGCCATACACTGCCATCCGTAACTTATAGTACATGTATAGTAGCTTTTCTACTATGTGCAACATACCTAAAGACACCACCTCCTCTCCTTGCACCGTTCACCCTCGAGCTTTTGGGGGAAACTTTAGCTCGCAGCGAGACTTCCTCTATATTTTCCCCTCCATTTCGCAACACTATTCCTCGAACAGTCTCTGGGTCGCCTTTTTACCGAGCTGTCAGACCTTTCGAAGATTGTGGAGGTATTTTAAAAACATTTCCGTGTGACGTCATAAAACATTGAAATTGATTATTCATTTTTTATAGTAGCAAAGTGTGTTTCACATTAAGATTCTGTAAATTGAAATTTATTACAGCACGTAGAATTTGAAACACAGAAATATAGTCAAAACTTTTGAAAATTGTAGAGCATGGATGAGCTTTCTAGGTGTCCAACTATGCTTCAGAACTCATTACGAGGAAATGTGATAGTTATTTCATAACGCAAAAATTTTCGCACTTGGCATAATTAACGGAAATTCACGGTGCACAGACTTCGCAGGAAATTTGATTTTCAATGCGGTGGTTGGTTCGAAATTCAATGAAATATTGTTATCATGCATCGTGTTGTAATTCTATTTAAAGTAATTGTTTACCAGCAAATTAAAGGTTCGTTGAATATAGCTGTAACATTTGTAATTATGGAAGCTAATCTGTGTAAAATTCAATAATAACGGAGACAGAATTCCTCGCTCATCGTGACTCTGTGTTAGCAATGAAAGACACTATTTTATAAATGCAGAATCTGGTAAATTCTACTGAATATTGGCAGTCAATATTCAATCCATTGAGGAATATTATTGGAAAGTATAGTAATGAAGATAAAAGTTGGAATTTTATGCTTAAGAGGATACAGATTATAGTGGAATCGATAAATGTTTCGAGGTGTACAAATGTAGGGATGCTGTAGGGAATTTATAACACTTTAATTTGCTGGTAAACAATTACTTTAAATAGAATTATAACACGATTATAACACTTTGTTACTGAGAAAAATAATAAGAACGCTTATTTGAATTCGCTAGTCTCTTGGTGTCGCTAGCTCGCGTCGAACTGGCTGGGCCACGCTGGGCCCCTCTACGCCGCACCTCGAACGTCTCCCTTAAGGACGAGGAGAGGTCGCGCTTCGCGACTGTTTGTTATTGTCTGCGTTCTTTCCGCGAACCCGCTACAATGCGTTGCGCTCGCCACAACAAATATAATTATTAAAGTACGATTCTAAACGCACGAAATTCTTGTGTTTTTATATATTTTAACACTTTATTTTGGCTAAAACTATTTCTTCCTATATTTCGGGCAAAATATCTAGAAAGTTATTAGACAGAGTATTGTCCAAAACGGTAATAATATTTTAAGAAAAAAATTCATTACGCTTAGTGTATTCTATTCTGATCATCTCTTTCCTATTCGCTTAAAATAAATTTGAAAACTTCAACGTACGTAGAAATCAGTCATCTGAAGCTTTGAAACAATGGCTCTTTGAGAACAAATAGCGCTGAAGGTAGATCACAGTCCTCATTAAAATCCAGCATTCTGTCTTTTCAATGCGTTCTTTATTCGGTCTGCCGCTAATAAGAGTATTAAACGGGCCGTAGGAAGTACAAAAAACTGGGCTAATAAGTGAATACTCGGAGCTTGAAGGGATCCAGTAGAAAGTACAGTGGAAATTTGAGATTGCAACTCGTTGTCAATTTCCTTTACTGCACTGCAGAGATACTGTGATGTTCATACTTATTACGTCATTAGTATTTTAGACAGAGTTGGGAATTAACTGAATAAAAAATGGTTTAAATCCTTAAAAGCCAGAAATTTATTCAGCGTCGAATAAAGACAAAGCTCCTACGTAATTTTTGCAGCTAAATTATCAGTCACTGTTTCTTTACTTATTTTTGTAGCTTATCGTTGATATTCCAGAAGAACATTAAAATATGTTGGTGCACGCTTCCTTTATGGTTTCTTTATGCCAAGTCCACTTCAAACGTGGTATATGCTCGCATATTATCACACGTTCCGTGTTTAAGAGTGTTTGAACGCAATTTAGTGTAATTGGATGAGGCCAACAATCTAACTATATAGCAAACATATTAAACTACCCACCAAGTATAGCACCCACCAGCCATCCAGTGTATATAACCGCGTAAAATCATTTTCGGGCGTAATAAACTGAATAACATGCTTAAAATATGTAACTTAAATGATCTACCTGGCTGTAATTTTCTAACACAGTGAAATGACTGAAACTTAATATTTTGTGATCCGTTGTTATAGAAAATTTATAATTTAATGATATTCCAAGTTACGACACGTAGCAAAGGTGAAGTTACATTGTAGAAAATATTTTTTACTCGTTACTCAAGAAAAATATAGTTCACTGCTTTTTAACAGATTTAATCTACTTGTAATGTTTTTTTTATAGAAACTGGTAGATTTGGAGAACAGGTAAAAGTAGGGAACACATTATTATTTATTGTAGAGATGAGGCAGTAAATGATTTTCTATTAACCATAATTATTTGTATTATACACTAATATCGTGTGCATGTTAATGATGAGTAAACCACAATAATTAATTTGATGTGGTGATCATGTTATCTGCTTCAGGGAATAATTATCAATCTTAAATGATGTAACGTGATTCGTATCAATTAATAATAAATTAATTAATACTTCTTCCTCATTCATTATCAATGCACATGAAACATCAGGATAAAATATACACAATTATTGTCGTTAATTTTGAATTCAAAGCGGAAATCACATGCTTCTGTCTACAAAAATTTCGATATTTTTCAGAATATTGTTGATAAGAATCTTTTTTTTTTTAAACCATAAAACATGTATCTGAGAAACTTTTTTTATAACTTCAGACCTCTGGATTCCAGAGTTTGGAAAATAGCATTAAAGTTTGAAAAAAAGATGCGTCTTTTGCTTATACCTGCCAGCTCAAAGAAATCAAACTGAAGAGTTTTATCAAAATTATAAATCTGCAGTTGTTGCTTCTGTATACAACTGTTACACGCGAATTTTAATGAGGTTTACGTAGAATGTAGATTATACTTCTTGAAATAATATTTTCCACGTATCGTTTTATCTGCAACTGTCCATATCCAGGGGGTGAAATCATCCCTCAAAATTGGGGGTGAAAACCACGTTTGCCCTAGTATCTTAGAAACTACGCACCATACTGAAAAATCTTTTAGCCGAACATACTGTATTTTTTTATAACAAATTCAGCCACATAATCAGATTCGCAGTACTTCAATTTCTTTAAACAATCTACTAAAAGTAGTATGTATTCTCTGAATCTGATTACGTGGCTGAATTCGTTACAAAAAGTACATCATTTTCGTCTAAAAGATTTTTCCCTATAGTGCATCGTTTCCGAGATATTGGGGCAAACGTGTTTTACCTCCCCAACTTTGGGGGCTGATTTCACCCGCTAGATATGATCGTTTGCCGATAAAATAAATACGTGACCAATATTTTTTCGGGAACTATAATCTCCATACACCTGATGTCCCTTAAGGTAGTTCCTAACCAACTATGTTAGTCAAATTAGAGTTTGGTAATAAACGATAAATATAAAATAGTCTGATACTATAGAAATAATAATGATAATTTTTAACATCATGTATATATATTTTAAAAAGTTCAACGTTAATATAAATAATTGTAATACGAAAATAGAATATTAAATCGGTTAGCGTAGTGAATTGGAGCAGCAGATCTGACAACGTCGCATACATTCAGAGCGACTTTTATAACCAAAATGTCAGAAAAAATGTTCATAAATGAATTCGCATCATCGTTCGCTATTTAAATGTCTGAACATATCGATTATGCGACGTTGCCACGTTGACTGCTCTACGTAATTTCTAAAAAATTTGCACGTAAACCCATTTTCATGGACATTTACGAAGAAACCATGTGGTTAGTTTCGCAGAAATTAATAAATTCATTTCGTTACATTACGATGTACTTTTCTGCCAATGTTGGTACACTTCTTGAATATAGCTGTCCTGTCTCAGAAGAAAAAATGGGACATAACCCCCTTTTTCCGACTCTGCCATATGCCACAGTGTTAAAATGCACCAACTTTAAATAACAATTTCCCTCAATAAGGGTTTCTTGTATTCGAAATTAGTTTTGAACGAAATTTAAAAGAATTCTTGAATTTAGTAGAATATTCAATTAATCCACCAAGATGGTACTGACGTATCAACATATGTACTACTATCTCCATTAGGTAAACTATAATATGCACTTAAATATTTCGTAGCAATATTACGCCGCGTGCGCGAGACACTGGTGCCAAAGGTACGAGAAACGTCAAAGCGGTAATTGCAGTGGACCTCGGTGAAACAGCTTCGGTGAAATAAATCGGGAGGAATCAATGACCCTTGGCAAGGCGGATGGTGCCCATGCGTCACGCGGGACCCAAGCGCAATTTTTACGCATATATCGAAGTCGCCGTGCCACTCGGTTCCCGTCTCGGTGTTTCCCTTACGGCCCCGGGAAGCAATATTGCTCGACATCTATCGTTGCTCAGTGTACATTTCTCATGGCGCACCTCGAAACAACTATTTTCTCCATCCTCGCGCGTCGACTTTTCGTGCAATACATTTCTCAGCGTGTACGAATCACGCTGCGAAATAAACGAAATCGACGCGGCCCGAAGAAATATTTCTCCCTTAGCGACGTCATTAGCAGAGCCAAGGTTCACCACTTTCCTTCAATGTGTAATGATTTGTATGGAGCCGAAGCTGGGATTTATCACACTGGCGAAAAGAAGGTCGATGGTGGTGGAAGAGCGCGATGTATCGCGTGAAATTTCGTATTTAATTCTGCGTGTACTTTTTAATGAAAGGCACTGGAAACGTTTCCAAACGGCACGGTTATAAATTAAAGCGTCCTCGCTTTATCTTTCTCTTGTGCTCGCTCGTAAATGGATTAAGAAGAATTACGAGTACGTAGATAAATGTTCCCCGGGAAAAATAACAATCGAAACTCATAGTTTCTAAAAGCTCCGCCGATCTAGGATACATGGAACAATTTGGTAGAACGTAGATTGATCACCTTTATATCGTTTACGCCGATTTTTCTTAAGGGGTAATGCCACTGTAGAGTTGGGAAAGGCAGCCTGATTTTGAGAATTTTTTATGCGAGTATAGTGACCCACGCAGCACCATAACATTGCAGCAACGTATTTTTGTAATTTCCTCGTGTACTTCCTGAGATGATCTTACATAGAACTCAACAATTTTCGGTTTTTTGTTCTGGGTAAAAAGTTGAAGGAGAAATCTTTCCGGCCGCGGAACACTGTTTTTCTGAAGAAGCTTCTTTAGTTGACCTTGGCGCCGCCATTTTGTGTTAACAAAATTAAAAAAAAATTGTGATCGCACTTCAAGGTATATACAATGCAAACCTGCAAACAGATTTTGTATTCCACTTACTATACTCGCTTAAAAAATTCTCAAAATCAGGCTTCTTTTCCGGGCTTTACAGTGGCATTACCACTTAATTATCGATTCTAATCACTGGAACAGTAATTATTTTCGACTGCATTGAAAAGAAGGGTTATTGCAATTTAGAGATCTTGCTGAACGATGACTAGGTTCGTTGAACCGACGAGATAGCTTCCGGTTGCGAACCGATACCACCGCGGTGGTTACATTATGCCAACATTTGCATCGAATAATATTATTTTACCCTCAAATTCGCTAACTGGCTCGTCGATGCGCAGACGCGGCCTCCAACGACTGCGGTTGCTCCCCACTCTGGCGGTAATACCCCTAAACGTTATTCAAAATTCAAATAATATCCACTTCTAATTCCATTTGAATTATCAATCCGTGGACAACCACGAGAAGATTCCTGACTATTCTAAGAAATAATACGAATATATTACCAGGAACGTTTCCTCTATAATAATGTTCGTAGTGAATCAATTTCCTTACATTAACGTAACATCTCAGGGACAGTCGTTAAGCAAAGTTCTCTGATATTTCAGTATAATTAAGGAAAATTAAATTGGTGTAAACAGATAGGTATCTCGATTACGTTACCACGTAATTGCCTTTTCTGTTGAGGAACTCGCGTACCCAAGCAGTAGAAAACTAAGACACCCTTTTTATGGCTTCCCCTCACTTTCATAGTGCAGGAATTTAATAGAAGCTAGGTAATTAAATATTCTTTTAACCTAAACAAATAGTTAATACAAATTTTAAGTACATACCATTTTCTAAAATTTGCATTTACAAATCTGGGATATAAAATATATGTATGTATTCACAGTGCAATAAAGGAATAACAAAAGCTTGTAAAAAGGGGCAAGATTGCAAGTTTAAGGGGGCGAAAGTAATTAGGTAGGCTGGGAGTTTGAAGGATAAAGCATGTCTAGCAATCACCGCGGAAGGAATTCTAATTTGTCAAGGGAAAAATGAAAGTCGAGTATCCAGTGAGATCGAACCCGACTGGCACTCATTGTCCTCCTCATTTTGTTCGGTTTTCAAGCCGGAAAACGGTTAATGGATGCCACTTGCCTGACAAGCTGGCGGTCTCTAATTAATGAATATCCGATGGGGTTGCCGTAATTGAACGACGTTAATGCCACCGGGGAATGCTATCGAAGCGGGACACATCATTTTTCGCCTTTCAATTGGAAACTGTTAGTTCGTCAAGCGCGACGTCTTAGCGCACGTGTTTCCTCTCGGTGCACGTTTCTGATCGGGTTTAAAATTACTTTGAAGTATTCGGGATGAATTGTTTGCGAAGATTTTTTTTTATAAATAGTTGCACAAGGGAAAAATATATGCTGCGTGGATCTTGTGGAAATGTTGAATATTTTAAGATTGTATTGCTTAGTTACTGGACTTCTCATTCAACAATTAGGTCATTCACCGGTTGGTTTACCCTACTCACTATTAAATAACCCATTAAAAACCCTTACAAAAAAAAACAAGAAATAAAATATACCCAACCTAAATAAAGCTACTTCCCTTTAACAATTAAAATAATCAAACTAAATTAACTCAATTCCAGATCATTAAGGGTTGGTGCCCTCTGCACAACTTGGCCCAATTGTCACGCAAGTAACAAAGTCAATGGTACATTAATTCCTTCCAGAGGTATTCCAACACTAACTTCCATTACAATTACTAAACACCATCCTTCAGCAATACAAAGAGAACACTCGAACATCAGGAAACAGCTCCACCTTATCGGAATTCCTGCATCCGTTGCCCCGCGCGAATAATATTCATTCACCTGAAACTACTGTTCGGGCGGTGTAGAGAAATCAGCCATTACAGTTACTTTCCATTATCGGTATCGGCAATTTTCTTCCGCCGTTTATTCCTCATAATCCACGCGCGCAGTTCCCGTCGGCCCCCGAGAATCACGGTTAAAATTGCCCCGATACCGGCGCGCACCCCCCGCCGCGTTTCACTTCGTCCACGCTCGCCGCCGCAAGTGGGATTTACATATAGATTAGACGTCCACGGTACAGGGGAAATAGAAACGTGGCGCGGCTATCAATGCGAGCCATGTGACGATTTTGGCTCGATTTCAAGTTAGCCAGCCTCGCGGCCGTACGTATCTCTCGCCCGGCACTCACATTTCCTTCTGTTCCGCCTATCGCTGTCTGCCGAGCGGAGGGGATTTCTTTCCCCGACGCGTACGCGGCCGCGCGCCCGTGTGAAGTGCCCTACCAACCAGCAAGATTCTCCCAGGTTGACCTGCCGCCGCTGCGGGAATTCGAAGCGGCCCCACCAGCGACGGCTCTTCAGACACTGGCACCATTCCAACGAATTATTCCGACACTTCGCAACGTACCAGCTCGCACTGCATGCCATATCGTACGTTGCTGCAGTACGGGCTGTCTCCACTTGCATCCGCCGCTCCGCCCTGCCGCATTCGAGTCAACCGACGTGACTTTTCTCTCATTAGGGTGCTCGACGCCGGCTTAGAAACCACCGAACGTGTCGACGACCGGGGTAGAAAAATCGGCGCTCAAAGGAGCAGTTGCGCTTCCTATTCTTACCACTTGCGAGTTGCTCCCTTTGAACTGCTTTTTTTTAGAGCGAAGAGGGAAATGGGCATCGCTGTGTTGTGTTACTGTTTCGTGATTTTACGGAACAGGTGTGATTGGAAGGATTTGTAGGTAATTGGGGGTAGAAGGAGTGGAAGTATTTTTATGCGCTTATGTTGTTACACACATAGCTTAGCTTAGCTTAGCTTCCCGGTGGATTCCCAGCTTTAATAACGTGATTAATAATCTTATAACTAAAAAATAAATCCGCTATGAAGCATAAGATTCATAGACGGTCAATATTATTACGCAATATTTAATATTCAATATTGCAAAATAATATTAACTGTCTAAGGGCCATTTTAGTAGCACTCGAGAAATGTAACAACTACATCTGTTCCAGAATTCTATCTCTTTTTAGAAACCTAAGTAACCGACATGCACAACCGTGCAAATAAACCGCAGTGACATATTGCAGTCGAGGTTCGTTCGCTGCTTAATAGCCCTTGTTATTACCCTTCGACGTAATTGATTTTATAATTTATTCCAACTATGTCGCAAGCACAAGATTGATTTATTCCCCGATACCCACCCTCCGCGAATATTGCTGGTACCTCGTACAGCAATAAATATCAGAAATTACAACTCGTGAGCTTATTTCCTGGACACCTGCACGCCATGTTGTGCACGCGTACTTCCAGTACTTCAGTCTAAAAAAATATGACGAATGCTCCACGTGTTGTGGAAAGTTGTACAGTTTTTTTTACTACAAGGATATTCCAGTACGTAACAGGTATTATCACATAGCCTGCAGCTTTTCAATGCTTGCAGAACTATTCCTCTATTTCAACTGCTGAGAACTCCTGTTCCCAACTGTTGCCCTGAAATGTCCCAACTTGACGTGCAATTTAGATCAGTGGGATTTTTATGTAGAACCGTTCTCGAAAATTTGTCTCGGTCCTATATTTATTATGGAGATTTCAAAAGTGTTTTAAAACCAGTGTTTCCCAACCTGAGGGTCGCCACGGCTTTTTGGGTTACTTTTTAATATTATTCAGTTAGAATTATAATCTGAAATACAATATTCTAATGCGTTTTCTTTACCTTGCTGTATATGGGGGAGGAAGGCCGCAGGTTATTTCAATATTATAAAAGGGGATTGCGACTCGAGAAAGCTTGAGAAACCCTACCATAAACATTTCGTGTAGTTTATGTTAAAAATGTTGGCTGTAGAATTGTTGGGAAATACTTCTGCGTTGTTTCATCCGTTTTGACAATTAGAAAGTATAAAAGTCTAGCAGTAGTAACTCGAAACCTCGCTTTTGTTTGTTTCAGGCGCTTTTGCAAGCGCATGACGTAGCCGGGCACGAAGTCTATGGTGAGGAAGCCACCAGAGTAACACCACCGCCTCTTCTTCCATACCTAAATGGAGGCGACGATCTCGAGGGACAGAACGGTGAACTAGACCTCGAAAATGTGACGCGCGTCAGACTGGTCCAGTTCCAGAAGAACACTGATGAGCCAATGGTAAGGCAATTCGAATTATGGCTACTGAAACTTGACTGACCCAATATACTGGGAATATTTATATCTGCGAAAAATGATCGCAGAAAATATTTAGAAAACGCGTTTTAACGCTTGAAGTTTCTAGTTTTTCAATCAAGGATTCCAATTTTTTTTTCGTCTATTATAATACTGTTTTATCAAGATGACGCACAGAAAACGAAGCTTCAGACATTTTTGACTAGTTTGAATATATGCACGGGCCAACAAATTTTTTTCCGGCAAATCCAACGAAGAAATAAATTTTGCAATTATATTTTCCTTTAAGGGTACTAGGCAGTCGTTTCTGTCTAAAATGAAGCATTTCTGTTTCGATTAATTACAAACAAGCAAATTGAAAATGAGGCTTGGCTCTTAGCATGAAGTTTATTAACATCATAAGTTTTAAAAAAAATTGTTTTAGTAAAAAATATGAATCGTATGTGACGCCACAAATGGATCATTAAAGAGGCTTTTTAAAAAAAGTTTATTTCGATTTGCAGTGATAGGTAACTTAAAAATGGATGTTCCAATCGATTCAAAACAAATTCGAGCATCTTCAAAAAATGTGTAGTTTCGGACCAGACTTAAATTAAAGTTAATGAGAACTCTTAATAACCCTAAAACCCCATTGAGACCCCATTGATGAGGTTTTACCATCCCCGAAGCCCCAAAAGATGAGGTCTTAGTTTCTTTTGGAGTTTTGTAAAGCTTCTGATGTTAATAAACTTCATGCCAAAGAACAAGTCTCAGTTTCAATTGGTTTCTTTGTGATTAATTGAAACTGAAATGCTTCATTTTAGACAGGAACGACTGCCCTTAATAATAAGAAAGGTATAAGTGTGAACGTGTTTATTCCAGTGATGCAATAAATATTTCCAGTACTGTACGATGTAGTTAAAATAAAATACAGCGACGGGGGTTGCGATGAAAGCGTAAAATTGTTTGTCTACTTGCAGGGAATCACTCTGAAAATGAATGAAGATGGGAAATGTGTGGTGGCACGAATTATGCACGGTGGCATGATACACAGACAAGCGACCCTTCACGTCGGTGACGAGATCAGAGAAATAAACGGGATACCTGTGGCCAATCAATCTGTCAATGCCTTGCAAAAGATACTCGTGAGTAGAACTGGCTTTCCCTCAAACTACTCACTTTAATTATCTTGATCACAGTTTTTCATTTGATCTGTTTGAATAGATTAATAATTACTTGAGACAGTCTCACGTTTTATTCTTGACTTTCTAATGTGGATGAAAAATAATGCTATCAAAATACTTATTCCTGTTATTTTATAATCAGGACTGGGGAATTACATTTGAAAGGTTTTAATTTCTTTTATTTATTTAGTTTTTTATAGATACAGTATATTTTAGTTTGTTATATTTTTCTAATCTCATAAATACTTGAAAAAAACTGAACATTTTTAAATTAAGTTCTGATATTTATTTTCTATTTTAATTATATTTTTTTGTGAAAATTCGAAAACCGGTTTAACCGGTTTTTGGGGAATGGTGGAATTCGAAAACCGGTTTCTTCAAAAGTCGGTTTTTGTAGAAACCCTATTAACGACGTTGCTTTCTGTTGCAGCGCGAAGCACGAGGATCAGTGACCTTCAAAATCGTGCCGTCTTACAGGAGCGCACCACCACCCTGTGAGGTACAAGTAAGCCCTAAAACCGAAACCCTATCCCAGCCTCCCGCTACAGTAAATAAATCCACACAGGCGACAGTGTCTACGAGCACTGGCTCCGGCACTGTTGCAAGTAAGCCCGGGAAACCAGTGAAAACCTCTTCGGCTACGACGAGCAAGGAGAAGAGTAAGTCTAAGCCTTCTAAAAACAAGAGCGCCTCCTCTTCCACCGAGAGCACGCCCAGGCGACGGCTCAACCCGCTATCGGCTCTTAGGTCGCGTAAATCTTAAGTTGATATCGATAAGTCGCTGATAGGTCTTCATAGTTTTATCGGTACCAGTTCAAGTAGACATTAAAATTGATTCACTGGGTAGGAACCGTGGATCCTCCTTCTGCCTTCGGACAGTTATAAAGAATTCCCACCAGTAACGTGCTGTTAGGTAATTACATCAGTGTTATACTTTGATTAGCCTGACCATTTCAGTTCCTTTGGAATGCAATTTTAAGTTCCTTGCAGATATTAGTAGGAAAGTTCGATCTCAGAGGTGTTCATATCTTTTCGACGATCTTCTTGCCAGTTTTGTTGACGTTTACTATTAAGTGGTAGCTACTTAGGGAGTTGTAGCAAAGGGAAAGAAGGATTATGGACGTTCGCTTATTATTATCGAGTGCAATTTTAGAGAGATGTGTTGCATGAATTTATAGAGTTGTGTTTGTTATGCTTGAATTTATTATATCAGGGAAGTAGGTATATAATTGATGGATGTTTAATAAACACGCAGACGTTTCCGTGAAGATAACAGTTACTAAAATATTTGGTTGTGAGAAGTGTATGTAGTATTATTTCCTCGTCACTAGTTTCTTCTTCAGGCTCGGCTAATTACGTTTCAAATTATAATTTATTTATGATTGCATGCTGAAAAGTGACCTAGTGCCAATTTACCTTTGTTACTTTGAATATTTTGCCCCACCCCACACAGCACCATAACATTGCAGCAACGTGTCTGCAATGACGCGGTGCAAGATTGCAGTGTTTCACCAAAACATTGCAGGGACGTTGCAGGTTCAATCCTATGTCCGCCTTCGCAATATTGCAGGTCTGTATGTTTGCAAAGTTGCGGCAACATTACAAATATGTAGTCCTGCAACGTTCCGGCAATGATTCTGCAACGAAACGGCAAAATTGTGGCAATGATCCTGCAACGAAACGGCAAAATTGTGGCAATGATCCAGCAACTATTCGGCAATATTGCGGTGCGAGATTGCAATGTTGCACCGCATCATTGCAGAGCAGTTGCAGGTTCACTCCTATGCCCGCCTTAGCAATATAGCAGGAGTGTATTCCCGCAACGTTTCGGAGATTTTATAGCAATAGTCCCGCCGCAACGTTTCGGGCAGTGATGGACGCGACGAATGTCGTTCCCATGACTGCCGATGTGCGCGCAATATTACAGAATATTGTGGTGGCAACGTGTGCGCAATATTCCCGCAATATTGCAAGACCGTTGCCACTCAAATATTTCACGGCAATATTGGAGCATTGTTCCTGCAATATTGCAATGCAACCTGCAATAACGCAACATTGCAGCAACGTTCCTGCAATCCTCCTGCAACGAAGTGTGCTATATGGGACGTAGATATACCTAACGTATTAAGCCCGATGACGTACGAAAAAGTAACTGGATAAAATGCATTAAAATTTTCCTTGTTAGAATTCGTGATTTAGAAAATGAATTTTGAAAACCTCTTGCATGCACGCGTTTAATTCTGCAAAAGTAAAAAATATATTCATTCTATGTACTCGATTTAGTTTTTCCTGCTTTCTCATTATACTATTCGATGCAAGCAACTCTATATTAATTATACATTAATCGATACTGAATTCTAAAGTTTAATGCTCATTCCCCATTGCTTCTTCTTTTATATAAATACGATTCTTCCCATTGAATCTCATAAATAATACCACTAGTCGCGGTTCGATGAATATTCAGGTTGGATTTTACCAATTAATAGCCATACAGAATGGTAAATGTATAATTTACCGACAATGCTAGTCACATTATTAATTCTGACGTAGAAAACACTGTGATCTATAAATCAGCTGCGATGCGAGCAGCGTATGTAGGTATACCTAGCCAGCTTTAGATTCTCGCGAGTATGCAACGTAATTTAATAATTCAGTGTAAGGAAAAGTTAGAGTGGCCTCGAAATATTCTTCAGACTTCCACTTAGGAATTAAAATTCATCACTGCTGGGTGCACACCTCTGTTAATATTGATACTTCCCTGTCTGTAGGAACATTACACTCATTTAAGTGGCCTTCTCCTCGGCCAATAAGAATGCCTAAGATCTATCCAATCTACCCTAGAATGAATTAGACGTTAGCAATTATCATCCTCCTAATACTCAGCTAATTTACATATTTATATCCTATAACTCGAGATTAAATAAGCAATTGCAATGAAACTTCTAGAAATGCTTCCTTAACAAGCAACTTCTGAGGAACCACATCCTCAGACCCTTGCGTCACCTACGTCCTAAACAACGTATCAGTAAACAAATTGTATAAAGGCTTTAAAGTTATTCAAACAGTCTTTTAAGTAAAAGCAACGCGCAAGCACGTTCACTTGATGGCTTGTAGGATGTCAGGTACGCTAGATTTCTCACGACACTCGAGGATCCTTCACGCGCTTAATCTGCACTTTGGTAATCGAGTACGGCCGGAATGGAATTAGATTTGAACTTTGGAAGTTCTCTTAATAGTTCGTAATTTATACATACATAGTTGCGCGCAAAGTTGCGCAGAAGGCTTAACGTGAAAGGGGACGATTCACGCAGTGGCTTACCGTGTACTTTGTGCAGAGGGGCGTTTGTGCTTTGATTCACCTAGGAATACATCCGCGGTTCAACAATTAGATAGCGTAGTCAATAGTGTAACCTGTTAGCGCTAGCTCCCGAATTTAACATCGAACTTCCGATTGTAAAATCTCACGCTGTCATCGGCCGAACTCTCGGCTGGATCCAACTCGAACTTTACGCTTGGAGTTCACAAGTTTCCACCCGATTGTTTGCGCGAGGCCGGAAGATTAATTTAAGGATCAGATTCCAGTGGTGCTATTACTGAAATAATTGCGGTCTATAATGTTATCAACTGATTTTTTCAATCAACACTTTTTCTAATCCTATAGCTCGCTAAAATTCAGGGGATTCTGCACATTTTTCGAAGTTGCGAAACTCTACGTAGAGTTCTTCAGATAACATACACTCAGAAGCTTGATCCAAAATTTCTACAAGGCTACTCTAAACGTATTCTGATTGTAATTAAACAGTAGGCTAAAGAGTTCTTAAATTGTCGCCTTGTATATAGCTTTATTGCATGGTACATACAATGTTGAAAGTTTGATAAGTAGAACGTATAATGCTTGCAAACAAGAATTTCTATACAGGAGTTAAATTCTAACTTTAGTATCAATATATAGGGGAGACTGTAGGGATTAAGTTAATAGAACTTCGTCATATATACCTAATACAGTATTGTCTCGTTATTGGCTCGCTGGTCGGGACGGCGATGAGCCCGTATCGTGTACACCAAACCGAGCCCGTAACGAGACAATACTGTATACAACTCTCGTGTGTTATTTAATTTAGAACTCTAGAAGTTCCCTTTTATTGGGAAGAGAATTCTACTAGTAAATTGTGTACAAACTGCTTCCACATTATACTGTGTTTAGTGAAGAAAAGGTTTGTTACACACGTCACAAGAGGTATTATAACTTTCTCCTCTTCTTGATAGTAGTCCCTGATAGTGTCCTCACAAAATCTGTCGCCTATTAAAGGAGATTAGTGTATACTCGAATGCTAAAGGATTGTAGAAGACACGTTTAGAAATCTTTACTCGATTTACAAGAGGTGTAACACTTCGCCCTGGCTCTAATCTCTAGACAACCAGTCAGCTTCTAGCTTCCAGGGAAATGTTAGGCCGAGACCTAGGTAATTTCTGACATTCTTGCATATTTATTCATTCGTATTATAAGATCATAGGCTCTAGAAAATTGACAAGGTCGACTTTTCGCGAACGTCGTGTAATGGGGGTGTGAAACATTGTTTAAGGACTGTTTAAGGGACTGAAAAGAAGTAAGTCCTTTTAAAAACCTTCTTCCGTCCAAACTGTTGGGTAGTGACATAAAGTAGGCGACACTCTCGCTTCAAGCACACAGGATGTAGTAATATTAGAAATATAATTCCTGAGGATTTAAATGCTATGATTGGGAAATGTTGCATTCTCGTGAAAAATGGTCCTCTGTCCATGCAGGCTTCTTATGTTTTCGTATTTTTGGTAGCAATCTCGTAGTTGAACGGTGTACATAGGTAGCAACCGATACGAAAGAAATATCAATCAGAAATTACTTACGGCTCCACCGCATATTTCGTTGGCATTGAGACCCCCGCAGACTCTTAGCATCCCGTAAACATGGTAGAATGAAACGAGTAAATGTGAATCTCATGAATGGACAAGTATTAAGAGATGATGAAACTTTATCGAATTTCGATGTGTTGGAGATTGAATTGCTAAAAGAAGCGAAACTGGGTCGACGCAGTCGCTTTATGCAAACGGTTGCTCTTCAATTTCGATGTCTCGAAAGACGGCGCTACCGCAATTTACTTTCTTAAGGCGTTCGGAAGATTAAACGCCAATTTGAATCGCAAGCATCAGCTTTCAGACCTACATTATTGGTCTCTTGAATCATGTAAGTACAACTTCTGTTTGTACGTAATTGTAATTGAGTTTTCAAGTGCTACTTGGTAATAACTGTTTTGCGCGGGCAAAGTCACCCCAGTTTACGGTACGTTAATTTTTTAATATTTTCGATTGTCTGTTCTCTCTGTTATGATATAAAAAATAAGTTTATAAAAATCAACACCTAGGTCGTTTAAAAAGCCTTCGTGGGTCAACATCTGACCCGCAGATTCGCCACCACTGTTCTACACAATAATACTCCCTCAACTATAAAACGCATGTCCAATTCCGAACGCGCTTCTCTGCCCACCACAAATCCAGTAAAATCGTGCACAGAGGATGTAGCTCAAGATGCAGACCCTTGAAATTAAGCCAGCCAGGATTTATTCGAACTACGTCCACCTTACAAACGAGCTTTTCAATATCTTGCTAACGAACTCTGAAGAGAGCACGGCGTGAGTTTAACGCTCCCCTTCGCCACACTAAACGCCGCGTCCGGCAGGACAGGGGCAAGCTTCCGTTCAGTGATATCCACCTGTATTTCGATGCGTATCCGATGTTCAATTAAGCGAAGCCGATGGAAGATGGTTTTCACGTGTTTCCCGGGCATGTACATTCAGAGTTTGCACATCTACGCATATACACATTGATCACGAGATACTACATTACTTGAGCAAACACGAGCAGAAATTCAAGCCGATTTTTTAACCAAAACTCGCGGACTGATGTACCGTTTCACGTACCGAAGAGAGAGCTGTGGAACAGAAGGAGAATGTTTAATAAGCTTATCGATATTCAATGGTGGAAAAAAAGGTCTGAATGTGGAACGCTGTTTAGTTTTCCTCTCTACGCGGCTTGAAACGGTAACTGTAGCGAAAATACCAAAGTTACTCACTCTTTTCAGCTTAATAGAGATGTTATTTCAGAGTGCATATATATATATATACATACACATTGGTGTTACACAAACTATTGCCCCGTGAGATTCATTTTTACGAACATGCGGATGAGTAACCTGATTTTTCTCAATT
This sequence comes from Andrena haemorrhoa, assembly GCA_910592295.1. Classification (NCBI taxonomy): domain Eukaryota; kingdom Metazoa; phylum Arthropoda; class Insecta; order Hymenoptera; family Andrenidae; genus Andrena; species Andrena haemorrhoa. The sequence continues at coordinate 3,702,164 of OU342946.1, forward strand.
CGCGACGATCGCGTCGGTGCTAAGATTTTCCAGCTGCGAATTAGTATTCTCGTCTTCTAATCGATAACCTTGCGATTGCTGATCTAGAAAGTGTGGATGAACGTTTATCTGCTGAGATCGTGTCACGAAATTACAAACAGCGGTTCGCGATGTCGATACCGATCCTCGCGCGTAGGAAAATTTCTTAAATCACAGTCATTTCTATCTACGATAGAGTCCTATGGAAATTCGGCGCGTTACTTACACCTTGCAAAACTTTACGACGCACAAAATTGACACACAAATCCACAGTGTATCCCATCCTCTCTCTCGCTTCAAGTACACGGTGAATATATTTATTTACATGGAGTATATTCGTCTTTTAACGTCTTTACTTCGAGCAGCCACTGGGAAAAGATGATCTTGAGATAAAAAGATATTTAACGCAGAGATAATCTTCTCCCGCTTTTTTAGTGTTTTGCCAGAACATGTCGGTGCTGGGTTAACGCTTTAGACACAGCTTTTAGAAGAAACCATTATTAATAGACTGTTTATTAACGATTACTCATGTGGCTTATTTATTTAAATTATTTTCCTAATCGTTTAATGCATTTTTCACGAATAGCCTGTTCAATTTTGTTGTCTGTATCTTCGAATGAATGGGTCAGTCGTATTTCAAGCTACAAATTGTTAAAACACAGAGACGTGAGAATTATTTAATGGAATAATTATTTCGAATAATACCCAGCATCGCATAACACATTGGCTTGCAAGTTAATCTGTGTTAAACTGCACGCCTAAATGGCTCGTAGTTATTTTTAAATTCTTCTTGAGCCTGCAGTATTTATTGGTGATTCTGAGATATAATCTGCGCAAAATTTCCAGCTATCTACCTGGAATAATATCGAGGGGATTAAATATGACGTTCAATTTATTTAAAAATAATATTAAGAATATTCGTCGGCCAGTTGGAAATCCGTGTATTTCAATCAAACGTTGGAATATTATGACTGCTTATCAGTTTAATAAATAATATCGATCATCTACAGAGGGAAAATTACTGTTAATCGAACGATATTGTTATTGCCGAAGTGCTTGAATTTTTCCGGTTTGAAGTATCCACTTTTGAAATATGAAAACATTTTACAAATATCAGTAAAACGGGATTTAAATTTATTTATTAATCTTCAGTATTTTATCGCGTTAAAGGCACGCTTGCCGAAATATTTTACTAATTCTAAGAATTTTAATTCAGTTTATAAATATACTGAATTTTAATTCTGCACAGATTAGACATAATTAGAATAATAATTATGTCAAAACATTACAACTCCAGAATCCTATATTTCGTCATCTCATTTATTAGAAGAACAATTATATTTATAGGTTTAATCTACCACCCCTCGAACAATTTAAATACTGTAATTTTAATTAGAGTCATAATTAAAGTAGCAATATTTCCATTTAACTATTGATTCGATTTAATAAGAAAATCAATTAGATATATAAATCTAAGTATTTTAATAACTTTATTAAAATTTATTCCACCCCGGATACTATAAACAAATGCAGTCTTGAAGAAAAAAAATACTATGCTGTCAAGTGACGTGTGATTTAACATAGAATACTTGTACCAGCAAGTAGTCGATCAAATTCTCCGCTCAGAATAAGTCAAAGTTGTAAGACAAAATTTGTTTCAAACATTCAGCTTCGTTTTCGATGAAGCTGGCTTTGAAAATTCGTTAGGTCACGTGCTTAACAATGGCTCTTCAATGGTCCCCCATGCAGTCCATCGCATTTCGACGGAACACGTCACATTATGCTTATAAAAATAATTCAACGCATCTTCACCTGCCATTGATGTAATACTTTGCTAACTACTGGGCTGTTTACAACAGCAATCGAGTTCCCCTCGAAACAGTTCAGCACTCATCAAAGTATCCACCTCCCAGCCCTAGTAAGAATGCGTTGAATTACTTTCAGAGCCATATCACTTTGATTATTCCATCGCGACGCAACAATAGCCCGCATGAAGGAGCACTAAAGCGTGCCAATTTCTAAATCAGCTTCCTCGAAAACTACAGGCTAGCCGACACAACTTTTCGTCATATTTCTGACTTATCGCGCCTCCAAGAATCTCCCAAACCAATTCCCCTTTAAATGCACAACGGAATTGGGTCGCATCCATCACAACTATACACAAACACACACGCAGAAATAATGGAAATACAGTTGTACACGTGGGCAGATCCGCACGGTTTAACTCGTTGGCTGCCTGCGAATCGGTGAGTCGACGATTCACGGAGATCGTGGAGCGTCGGGGATAGTCGGCGCGAGCGTGCTCGAGGATTTCGATTCGTCACGACTCCCCGAGCCACTCCGCGAGCTTATCCCACTCGGACGAGTGAGTCGCGTGAAACGACGAAGCGAGGCAAACAGCCGTTGCTAGAGGATAATTAAGTGCGGCCGCGTGATCCGTACCTGCGAGGTCCAAAGAAGGCAGACAAAAAGAAGGCAGAGTTCAGTAGTCGAGCGGTGTAACAAAACGCTTTGGTCGGCGCTTTCGAGTCCACGGCGCGTTTGCATGCCACTCTCTTTTACCCCCTTTCTGTATCTCTCTCGATCTCTCTGTCTATATATCTCTCTCTCTCTCTCTCTCTCACTCTCACTCTCTTTCTACCTAAATATATGAAACAGTGTCTCATTTCACTCGACCACCCAAAGCACTCCTATTTCTACTGGCTACTTGGTCGACGATTCGAAATCATGACTAGATATACTATCTGTTACTTTCAACGTCACACATTTTTGGATTTTGACGAACGGTGATTTTGAAAGGTTGAAGCAAGTCGCGAGGTCCGCTCGTGGCAACGAAACTTACATTACCAGACGTATTCTTTCATTCGTGGGAACGCAGAATCGCTGAATACACATTCCTGATTCTCGCAGTGGTTTTGTTTTCGAGCACTCGGCAGAATCCAGTTAAATGGGACATTTGTATATCTCTCTCTTGTTCCCCGTTATTCTTTAAGTATTTCGTTATCTTTCTCTTCCTGACTGTTTCTCTCTTTTCTATCTCTCTTGCCCCATTTTTTTTATATTATTTCGTAACGTCGGGTTGGCTCACCTTGTACTGATAGACAGTAATATTGCGATCGAATTGCGTAAGGAATGCACCTTTCATTACAACATATGTTGGAATGTTGTTTGTTGTTTTTTGTCGTAAAGAAGCTTTTGTTACACCCCTCATTATACCCTCACCTGCATGAAGGATATCTTTGCAATTGTTGAAGCTTTCCTCTCTGACCGATATACATATACTAGTTCTCTTGCATTGTGGTTTTGGTCACTGCATACATATCGCGCGATCTCCCTCTGGGTCGTGACCGATCGGTGGATCGGTAGACGCCGATCGATCGGTCGGTCGGGGCGCGCGGACTATTTCGGGCCTTCTGATCATACTCATCTCCTGCACGACGCGACGCATATTCGAATCGGTGACTGAATCGACATTTCGAGGGGGAGAAAATTTTTCTTTGCTTTTAGTAGTACCTAACAGTGGCGGACTGGCCAGCGTGCCAGCTGGCCTGAATGGCAAGTGGGCCCTGTGAGCCCCTTTAAACATCTGGCAATATATTAAAAATGCTGACGATTTTTTAGTTTTTGATAGCTTGAAAATATAATAGAAGTTCCAATATTATTTCTGTATGCAACTGGAAATTATATTATGTTACTATATTAATAAAAAAAGATTAATAAAATCATTTTTCGAGGATACATTTATTTTTAATTCTACTTATTCGCCACTTGTGTATTTTTTGAATATTATATTTACTTCTTAAAAATTAAACTCTGGGAGGGCCCCCTTTGTCTCCTAGCAACCAATATTTTTAGACCCAGTCCGCCACTGATTAGTAATGTACTTGGAGACGATTATCGAGTGACACTTAATTGCAAGTCCATATTTTATGGAGTAAATCTAAATCATAAGTGAACTTGAATCGTCCAGGCTCTGTTTTCCAAGTTCTAAGTGAGTCACAAAAAAATGGCACTTCAGTTATTTTAAAAGCGTGATATTTGAATGAATAAATAGGAAAACAATGCCTTAACAAATGTTCGCTTAACACTTTGCTGGAGATATTTCTTTCTAAGTATTGCCATACAATCATTCTGTATAAATTAAAGAAGATTTAATTTCAATAGCCACTTTTGTTTCTTCATCTGAGACGTACATCCTTTATTCGGAAAGAATTTTACACAAACGTTTAAACAAACATTCTGCATCGCACCGTATTCATTGATCGCGAATAAAACAGTTTCGACGAGCTTCGAACAAATGGCGAAGTGCAATTGCATCCGGGATCAGAAGCATCATACAATGCAACTGATTTGGATGCTGTCGCGAGCCTTTCAATAGCGCGATTTAATTTGCTCTGACTAAAGGGTGATCAAGCATCGCAGGAGTGTCCCCTATTTAATAAAAAAAAATCATGCAACGTGATCACGCATCCTCAACACGAGCGGATTCTCTTCCAAAGTAAGCAACGAATGTCACTGAATCTGCAAAAATTTCTGAACATGCAGCTGAGGGTAGCAAGGTACGATGAAATCTTACGTTCTCTGTCTGCACTGATTAAGTTTCGCAAGCCTACACGTTATTATAATACGTTCTGAAGGAGTTCCACCAGTCGTTTCTCGCGTGGACGCAACAACGACGATCGCTGTAACAAATGATTGTAATGTAAACGTTCTACTTCCCTCGTACCTGAAACACAGACGTCAATCGTTCACGTGATACGTAACCGAAAACAGTCGAGGAATACTCGACAACCGTGACGCTAGATCTCGATAGACTCAGCGCTGTCCAGCGTAGGGGCCCCTCACGCGCCTGCTTCCCCTTCCAATCTTTCTCTCGCACAGCGTGCCTTCCGTTGTCAAGGAGACCACGTGACGCTAAGAAGGCTGCCATGACGGGCTAGCGTCTTCGCGGTTAGCGTCGCGTGGTATCCTTGACAACGCGGACGAGAGTAGGAGAACCCCCAAGCTCACGCGTGAGCGACCTTGGACAGCGCTGCGATAGACTGTCCTGTTTCAATTTCAATTTCAATTTCAATTCGCCAATGGAAGAAATGGATGTAACACTAGAGTTTCAGTAACTTGTGAATTCTGATACTTTTCCCATGCTCCGCTGGTTTAGTGTGTTTTCAAGAGAGCTCGAGAATTCGACACAGATTTAAGCTAATTCTTGCTTTTGGCCAGTCTTCAGTACTCGAGGGTTAAAGTTACTGCGGTATTTTTACAGCTATGAGGAATATGAGAAAAATTGCTCGAGCAATAATTTTATAATAGATAATGCTAGAAGTACACTAAGATATATTACCTACAAAATTTTATAATTCAAGCTTGGACTGTTTTCTTTAATTCGTTATAACGTGGAAGATAAAGCATGGACAACGTAATACATATATTTAATTACTCCAGAATCACCAGCACAGGAGTTACAAATTTCAGTTTCAAGAGATGAAAGATTAATCTAAAAAGAATCAGAATTTTCGACTTACCGAACTTGCCCATCAGCTCGACTCAGCTTGGAATCCCAGTTTCGTTTCGTATAAATGTGAGGTTTACGTCTCGGTTTGTACATAGTTTATACTTGTACATAGCTTTATGCCGTTTGAACGTTTGATTTAAGCGATCTCACGCCCCGTTTCATTACGCAGTACGTACGCCAGCCGCGGCAAAGTGAGACCGTGACACCATGAGACTATCTCCAATCTCTCTTTCTCAGCACGTGTTCCCCAGTGTTTACATGTGTACAGACAGCTTGATCGATTTATTAGATTTTATAAGGCGTTGCAAACTGTGTCGAAGAGAAGTATATACGAATGTTACACGAAGTTCAAAGGTTTATCGATTATTATATGTGTAAGTAGAAGTGCTAATGTAATGGATTCTGGTATGTACGATTAATCTCACCTGACCCATGATAATTCTACTACGCTGCTTCGACAATAGTAAACGGAGGAGCACAAAACAGGCATAAATTAACTAGTAAACCGAGACTATATTCTGACCTGAAATTATGTTACGTATCAAATTGGAGACGCACTGAATCTGGCTAAAATTTGGTAAAATTTCGAGCCAAGTAGAACACAGAATCGTAGGTCGATGATATTGTTTACCTACGACTCAAAAGCGTAAGTGGACGTGACAAGTACTATCGCAAGTGCGACGAGTGAAAGACGAAAGGCACGTCGATCGATTCCACTCCTGGAGTTACTGATCATCCCTGTTTTGTGCGGCGAGACGCATACACCGTTCACACTTTGCCAAGCCGCGCTTCTCAAACGATCACAACGGCGACCTAGATTTTTACGAACCGTAAGACGATCCGTGCACACTCGCTTGTGATATACGCTTAAGTTCTCGCCCTCCCTCCCCCATCTCCCCAGTGATACGTCATCGGTGGACATCCTTGGCTGTCACGAAGGGGCCGTAGTGCCCCGCGGAGTTTCGGCCAGCGGACGCCTCGCGTAAAGATAAGGAACAAATTGTACCACGCTGTATCTGGGAAACGATCTGTCTCTGTTACCGTTATAGTGTTGCACGCGACAGCAGAAGCGTCGCCGGCGGATAACAGAAACGAGCAGCGGTGTTATTGTGGCGGTGCATTGTACGAAGATATAATAAAGCACGAACAGCTGGAACACCATGATTCGTCGCACGTCACCTCCAACGTGATTTTTCTTCTCTCTCTGTTTGTCATAGAGATAGCGGACAACCGTTCTATGGCCTCCGATTTCTCGTTTACGCACGTACATGTACCCGACATACGATCTACTCATGTTGCTCCTCTGCACCGACCAACGTCCACGTACTCCTTAGTTTACGGCAGCCGCTTTTTTCTGAAACGCGATCCAACGTCTGGTTCCGGACGAATTACCAAGCGGGCGGTACTCTTTATTGCTCTTTACTCGCCTTTGTTGGCTCCGATTGGTTACCATTCTTTTCTTTCTATTGTTTCATTTCCGACGGATCAGTCGACTGGATGCCCCGGTGGCGCGACATTTACAGTCCCGTGCCGTAAACTTGTCGAGAATCGTTCGTTGTCCCCAGCACACGATGATCCTTTATGAAGTACCAATCCCCACACACGTTATTGTAACACGCGCGAACCAATTAGGTAACTTTTACGTGTCTGTGTTGTTTTTGGCCCGTTGTCCCCCGATCATCGTGTCAGCATCACTACCTACTAGTCGACGAGTATGCGCAGCTTCGACCCTTGTGTGGGGACGACTCGAGGGGACGCATCGCGGATATTTAGACGGGACCGTGATCGGTGACGAGAGCCGACGATTCACCTGGCTTTGGGAATAGAGAGTGCTGCAAACGTCAGAAACTCTCGCCTCGCATCGTTGTAACTTACTTTGGTAGAAATGGTGAAAATGGCCCCAAGCAGCCACTGTCTTCAACAAACTTGTACTTGCAGCACTTTCGCGATTTGCCATTCCCAACGTCACCGATAGAATCCCTTGGCGGATGCTTTCTCGACGCGGTTCGATATTTGCTTGGACGCCAGGCGTCCTTTCTTGCCTGCGCAACTTGCGAGATGCAGGGCCAGAATATTGTCACCGTAACAGGGAACCTTCTGGTCCGACACTCGAGGGTAGAGTGCAGTCCCGAATGGAAATCGAGCAGAGAACTCAGCAGCGTCAGCAGCAGTCAGTCCACCAGACGAGTTGTCGATAGTGCAGTACCTGCTATGTCACTGTGTAGAAATTTTCGTGTCTTCCTTGGTCCCCGACTGTCCGCCACTTGCCCGCCACCATCCGTGCCTCTCTCCCGTCCACTTATCTGCCTCTCTCTAGCTCTCTTTAAAGTAGAACGTACCTTCCGATGCACGCGGGAAGCGATTCGACCATCATATCCATGCACTGTCCTTCGAGGCGTTGTTTAAAAGCCCGGGCCAAGCAACTCGCAGCGAGTTTTCTGGAACAGTGCGGCTTGAACCCCTGACGCTAGCCCCTGCCTCAATAGCTCCACGTGGACCAGTTCCATATGTAGCGATCCTTCCGCGACGTAACGTCCCCATTGATCGTAAGCATCGGTATGATCGGTACGTAGACGAAGGTGGAATCTCACTATGAAACTGGTCTCTAGAGATTGTCGACCCTCCATGTTTGTCTGTCTATTAATGCTTCACCATCACTCACGTACACACACCAGCCGTTTAATGTCTCCTTTTCTCTTCTATAGAAGTATTGTCTATATGTGGATGGTAGCGATTGTTTTGTTAGACACCTTTGTACAGTCCCGAACCATGGGTATGCGAGATGATCATGTGACAGGCCGCATTGTAACGATAGAGTTCTCTCTCGCGGGGGATCCGCCGAAAGTGGGCGTAACTTGCCGCCCGATGTCGTACGCTCCGAACGTGAGTAAACTGTGACGTTGCTCGACGCTTGTGAAGAAGGATATCGCTCGATCGTTCTTGGAAAATCGATTCTGAATGCCCCCCCAATCTCATCATCCCCGCATCCCCCACGGCCAATTTAAAACAGTTGGCGGAGCCTTGCGCCGAGCTTTTGCATCTACGTTGCGTGTCCGAGTTTTTTTTGCACCGTTGTTTTGTGGCGAATCCAGACGCTCTTGCATCCACGAACCCATTCTGGATACTCGACGCGTACGCAATCGATGTTTCCTGCGAAGCGACGGGGGCGCGTCGTATCTTCGACTCTCCATTTCGCAGCTTGGCGATGTTCTTTAGCTGTCGCGAAGCCGCGGGCTCGATTACTTTCGCACGAATCGGCCTCGTTGCGGGCACGGTCCGTTACGGCTCGGCGAGCCCGAGAGGGGAGCTAGAAGGGAAGCTGCATGTGTCACGACAATCCGCGCCCGTGAATCTCGGAAGCGTTGACGCGCGCGCTGCGTGCTCGCGCGCGGGACAACCCAACGTAGGTGTTCTTTATCGTTGATTTCTATCAAAGAAAGGAAAGGGAAAGGACGAGAAAAAACAAAACCGAGAAAAGAGAAACGAACATAGAATTCGAACATTCGCCTGAGATCAAGTTGATGAACATGTTAATTAATCGATCTTCCTTTTTTCTGTTTCTTCAACGCTCTAGTTGTTCAGGATTAAGCCTCTGCCAGTGTTAGTAAGTACCGCCACTTGATCTGGTGTGATTGGACTGCTGTAGTTAGAAGGCTATGCGTTTATCATACATCTACCCATCTACATTACGTTTCAACACACGCATATTGTGTACCGTCTGCATTGTGAGTCTGAGTAAACTGGCCCTTAACACCAGAGACCGGTGTTCAGAGACTAAAACGGTGTTACGTACTACCGCCCACACTGGGGTGGCCCTTATTGATACGTGTCGAATTTTTTTTTGCATTTCTCTCACCCCCTATAAGGGTGCCATATCATAAAAGAATAATCCCTGAGAAAGAGACTTCATGGACTATTGTTTTATGAAATGGGACCATATTAGGGGGTGATAGCAAAATAAATCGCGGGTTGAAAATAAGGATCACCCTAGCCCACATGCCAACAGTTAACTTTCTTATAATCCATTGCAGGCATGGGTGTCCGCAAGGGGTGTGGCAAGGGGGACAGTTGTCTCCCTGGCTTGAGAAATAAATCGCTTATTTTTAAAAACTAATCTTTATTAACCCTTCGTGATCATACCTTCTTATGGTCACAAATTGGTCCCATGTGGTTCACTGCACCGCGGCGTCATTTTTGAGTTACCATTCTCGTATTTTTGAATCGTTTAACTTTTCAATGATAATTATAATTATAAATTTTGATATGATGAATGTTATTCAAGAAGAGCAATTTTTTGCGATAAGTATCCTTTGGAAGTCATAAAGGCGCAACATTGGAACTCGAAAATTGCTCTTGAGGTGCGAAACACTCCGCGTGACCACAAAGGGTAACTTTACACCAAAAAAGTGAATAGTTTTAAATTCTTAATTAAACCGGCGCTACGAAATAGCTTCAATGGACTTTCTTTACCGTCACTGTTTCTCAAACTTGCCCCTCCTTTGGAGAAAAGCCTATGGACGCCCATGGTGCTTGATTCTCTGCGATCTCCTTAACCATCATCGTCACGCGTGTGCTGGAGAATTGTATTGCAACCACTAACAGTGCAGTGAAAAATAATTGCACGTGGACACAGTATGCAGTATTGAACTAATTCCTCGATCTACTACTTGTCTTTGAGAACCACTTACCACCAAATCCCTTCGTGTAACATTGAATTTGAATATCGAATTGTCTCGAAGAAGCTACTTCCTCCCCAGAAAATGTCTGAAATTTACTCAGACTCATGCTGCACGATCATTCGACCACCACACCACACACCATCGCAGAAAAAGTAGGCCTCCACTTGATTGTCATCCCGTTTCCCGCGTTTTCCTTCACTTTGCTCGCCTGGCATCCTGTCGGGCGTCTAGATACCATTCAAAACGAGATACGTATCGATATGTGTTGTGTCTGAGAAAGGCCCTCTAAGAAAGCGCAACTCTCGTTTCATCTCCCTTTGACGCTTAGCGTGCTAAAGGGTGTCAGAGTCCTTCTTTTACTGCCGATGCAACGAGATGGTGGGCTACGATGCTCGCGGCGTACTCTTTAATCAGTAATCACCAGGAAACATGTTATGTGCGAGCTTCGTAGTCAGTATAATCGGGACAAAGTCAACTAGCTGCTGCAAATCACTCTCCCAACTGCGAGTAACGCCAGCTTCGACACTGTATTCTTACGCCACGCCAGCTTGCTTCTCTATTCGAGAGAGAGAGAGGGGCCGTGGGCCCGCGAGTTTGCACGAAGCGATCGAAGATGGCGCGACGGAGTAGGTAAACAAAGTAGCGGATATAACCTGTCGATGGCTTTGAGTGGCCAGTTGATTTTGTTCCGACCCTAGGAGACGTAGATGACTGCGGAACTATCAAATTATCACGTTAGATTTAGCATAGAGACTAGGCCTGCGCGAATATATCAGTCTCCCGATCTTCGATTAATTGTACCTTCTTATACTTAACGCTTAATCAACACTTTGCTTCCAACGACTCTTACCATTCCTCTGATTAATTGTATAGTGTGTGACCCGCTGGTGAGAAAGTCCTTCTGAGCTTCGAAACAGAAGAAGGAAATATTATATATACAACTTTTCTTTAAATCAAAGAATGTGTTAATTCACCGTTTTACCCTATGCACTGACATTTAATAAACACAGTGAATGAGAAATAATTTCCCAGTCAATTGCTTATAAATTATATATATCTAGACCATACACCTCCAACGGTCCAGCAATAGTATCTTTTCGGAATTGAATAATTAAATTTAAATCAGCCAAAACCAAACAGACTTTCTCACCAACCCATGCCTAAGTAAATTGATCGAATTAGCGCTTGTACCATTTAGATGCTTCTCATCCTCCAACCTCTTCCAACCACCCTCCCCTTCACCGAGAAACAGAAACACTGTCTACGTTCAATATCCACGGCGACCGTTACGTTGCTACTATAAATCTGTTGCAATTTATAGTTGATTTGCGCCGGATCGAGGCAAGCACAAGAATGTCGAGAGCAGTATTCGTGCAGAGCTGGGTCTCGCAGAACACGAACTTATATCCATCACATCACGCCCCCTCTGAATCCATTAAGAACCATCGTCAACTCGTTTACTACTGCAAGCGATTACGCGCGCAACTCCGATGGCACTTTTTACAGTCACCGTGCATCATTTACTCTACTCCTTCCATACGCCGTTTCTTATCCGCACATTTACGTAGAGCCCGATTGCATAATCTGCATATCGCGCGCATATTCTTTCCAAAGCGTGTACGTGTTTGCGTATGTGCGTGCGTGTACGTGTGTGTCAGTGTACTGTGCAGCATCCAGTGCTTCAGCTTTATCATCAATGACTAAAAAACGAAGTACGAGGAACTGTCGAACCGCTCGTGTCTGTAAATGTATCGCTGGACGAACGATCGTCGCACCGATCTTCATTAGGACCCCAACGGGATCGTGTCACTTTCGTTCTACAGTGCGGATCGAACTCTCCGATCTCTGTACATGTAACAAATCCGCGGTGACTAAAGGGCACTTTGGAAACCAGCGATTCGGATGCTCTTTCTTTTCCTTGTTTTTTTCTTTATTTTTGTCGCCCAGTTCGAACGGCGAGCTGATCAAACTAACGCTTTACGAATGGAGACTCAATCGTGCCGTTCGGTGACCGAACGAACGGAAGCGAAATTTCGCGGAGATCATTGCCTTTTAGATTGTCACGAGTCACGCGAAGTCATCGTAATATTTATTGTTTCACGCTGTACCGCGGAATGTTGATATATTTCACGGAGAAGAGCGTGCCTCGCTGTGCTGGTTTTATCTGGCACCATTTAAAATGAATTATAAGATGTGCTCTGACAATATATTCTGTGAGCAAAGGTACATGCGAACATTCATTTTGAAGCTGTCCCGTTTGGAGACTATCAATCATAGTCGCGTTCGTCGGTTGAATTGATTAAAGTTGATCGGGATAATTCGCGTAGGGTTGAAATATTGAGCAAAGAATTTATGCAAAGTGGCATTTCGGAATTATTGTGGAATTATTCCACTCTGGCATTGCAACGTATTTTACAGAAGGGAGTGAAAAGTCCACCAATCCAGAGGTGTAGATTCACCTCTGCAACCAGTGTCCACCACTTTTTACACACCCTGTGCATAAAACTACTTCTAGTAGCATTTGTTGTTTTTAACGAAGAAATGTGGGCTTGAAGACGAAACGGACTTGTGACGAAATTTTATAACTTCGTTGCATTATGTGTGCCATTATTTAAAAGTGTCTTCGTCATCACAATTAGAAGCAGACGAAGAAGTGCACAATGCAAAATTAAAACTACCGTTTCTCCTCACAGAATATAGTGACAAAGCGAAGACCTTGCTGTACATTTATACATTACGATCTTTCTAAAGTTACTTGTAAAATAAACATGTCCTCTTTCGTAAAGTGTTTCGCCGACATATCGACGGTGTGGCTAATTCGTACTACGCCTCGATCGCTGGTTACATGAAAACGTAAGGCGAGGTTCAAGTACCAAGCATCTCTCTCGCATTACATTTATTTGCTGCCGAAACGGTACGCGCTATCAATGAAAAAGCAAGATGGAATGTGTTCTACAGACATAATTCTCTTACAAGATCTCTCCTATTTTTCACCCCTTCATAAGAGTATACTTAACGCTGCTCTGTGCAAGAACTATCGCCAGCGCTTAGACATGTGGCATTTCCCGCTTCTTTTCGCAGCGATTGAATTCATTTGCAACAGCTAGCCTAGCTAACGTAAGTAGCATCAACAGCGATCGATACTACCGTAGAACGAACGTTCCACCCATATTTTAGGGCCACGAGTAATTACCATTAATGTGATTCTCTATTAACCTAAACGGTTTCGGTGATCCGAGTGAGAGAATCACGAAGGTCTCCCTCGAGCCCAGCTGGGCGGTATCACCGAGCCAATTTTCTGCACTGTTAACGTTCCGAATTCTTTTCTGGTCCCCTCTTCTTCCCCGGAACCCTTTGTCGCGTACCACCTTTTAAGTGCCACTAACGCGAAATATTCGAGACGCCATTTCCAACCGATCTCATACAAAAACCACTGATATTAGCAGCCACACGACCACCGCGCTTAAGTGTGCGCGAGAGGCTACAGCTGGATATTTCTGCATCAACAGATTTTCGTTCGAGCGCAATTTGACTATGACCCGTTGGAGGACGAGTTGATACCTTGCGCGCAAGCTGGGATCGCGTTTAAAACCGGCGACATCCTGCAGATCATTAGCAAGGACGACCATTACTGGTGGCAGGCGCAGAAGGACAACGCGGCCGGTTCCGCGGGCTTGATACCTTCGCCTGAGCTTCAAGAGCGACGTATCGCTTACATGGCGATGGAGAAGAACAAGCAAGAACAAGGTAAAAACAGCTACACGTATATCCCTTGGCGAGCCCATTTCTCTTTAATTACTCTCGTTGGCGCGAAGGAAAGTGATTTAAGGGCATAATAAATCGATATACTGCAATGCGAGTTTTTCGAAGGGAGACGTTATTTGCGAGATCAAGGGGTTATGCAATTTCTAAAGACCATCCTTTTTTTCGGCCTCCTGACTGAGCATTACCCCTTAAGCCACGTTCCTACGAGTATCGTGTAGCTGGTATTTTGGATATATTCACAGAATTGCTGTCTTTCAGTATTTCTTTTAAACCACCGCCATACATTCGAAATACCAGTTTCGAGCCACGGAAATATCTCGAGCGAAGAACCTTAACGCGCGGCCCGGAACATAAGATGCCCCTTGAATGTTCACTGGTCTGAATAACGGTCCTTTTTAAGCATTTCTGAAACACGCGTTGCGCACGTAGGAACGTGGCTTTACAGCCATATTCGTGCTTACAATAGTGTCTTACGGTACACCTCGGTGCATAACGTCCGAGAAGTGACTTTAAATATCTTCGGAAATATACCATTTTCTCTAAAGCCACCAGGAGTAACGATAAAATTCAGTTATCATATTTCGAAGCAGAATATTACAAGTCTCTTTTTTGCAACATAGAAGGCGTGTTTGTTGAGCGCAAACTGCCAGTTTTTCTCGACTGCACTGTGCCAAGCGTGGTTCCTGGAAAGGCAAAGTACTCTCTAATCTAAAATCTAAAGCACGAGGAAGGGCTTTTGTCGCTGTCCCTAGTAGTTTGCCGGAAAATAGCGTGTAATACTTTATGCAGTCGACTCTGCATTATAGCATTACTTTGCGCTTAACTATTTACGCGGCGAGGTTGCATTACGAGAGTTTCTTGCAGCCGTGTGTGCACAACTGAAAACTCAACTCCACTTCGCCGGGAAGCATTCTCTTCTGCTTTCCGCGAACGATGTTTACGATAGTTGATGCGACATCGGGCTTTTTCTGTCGGAATTCTCTGTCAGCCCTGAAGGACGATATGGATTATGTAGAGTAGAGTAGAGTAGTAGAAATATTTCACACGGTGACGCGTTTACGGTCGCGTCTCCTGCAGTTTTAATCGAGTGTCATCGGCGCCCAGTCACTTCGTTCCGAGAATATTAAAACCGCACCGACGATGATTAACGGCGCAGTTAATTCCCGCGGGAACATTTCACACCGGAATAGAATTTTCGATCTTATCCGTGGCGCAACATCGAACGAGTTCAGGGTAATCATAGGTTCCAGCAGATCGCATTCTATCTGATAATCAGATCGAACAATGAAATTTCCGCGGCGTTTTACCATCGCCTTACCGATCCATTATCAAGCCTGTCACGTTTGATTATCTCGAATGATCTCCACTACTCTCGCTGCTGCCATGAAACGAATGTGCTGGTGAATATGATGTCATGTGTGTGTTGTTAAATAGCTGTGCGCAGGTTTTCGATGGAGCATGTAGTATCGCTCGATGTCAGCCACCTTTACCACGCGGTGTACATACAGGGAACGTACGAAGTTCGTTCTGTGTTTTTTTTTGCAAAAGGGACGACCCATTAGGAAAATTGAAGTTTTAGCCATCGAGCGTGCAATCATTGGTAATCGAATGGCGATCCTTAATCGAACGAGCCGCGATTAAGAATCAGCGTAATCACGTTTCATGGGACCACAGTCATAAACCGAGTTTGGATCTTTTGTTAATTATCTATGGATACAAATTTCAATCTTCTCATTCATGTGAATTCCTGTTGGTTTCTTTGCGCCAGAGTTGAGCATTATCTGAATAACGTATCAAATAAAAGATACTTCATCTTTATTCGAAGAGTAAAGAATAAAATTTTTATCTTTTATTCGAACCCAATTTTTTTATTTATTAAAATAAATTTTTGCCCATCTCTGCTTTGCGCGCGAGTCCTTTATCTTGCACTATCGACCACGAGTTTCAGATTATCTTTACTTAATTTAATGCTTAGTGTAGAAATAATGAATTCATAGTGTTTAGAGGTTTTATTTCTAATATAAGAAAAGAGAAATAATCCCCATTAATTTCAATTACATTCAGGACTGAAATATAAAAATATGTTGTTCATTGCATTTGTTATTAACATAGGAACCAGGAGAAATCTTTTAAGCCTCAACCCTCCACCCTCTTCAACTCCTCGCGGATACCTTCATCCCTCTTCCACGCGTGTAAAACGTCGCTGTTCCTTTTTGCAGGCCTCGATGTCTTTCTTCGCACACGTTTAATAAGATTTCCTTCGTCCTTCTAGCACTAGCCATTCACCCTACCCATCGAACGCCAATAAAAAGCCTGCTCACCGCCGTCCATTGGCAGATTCCTTCAACCCCGCGCGGACAGCTTCCTTCATCCTTTCTGCACGCATGTGAAATTTCGTTGGTTCTACTTGCACTCGTGTACGACTCCGTTCTTCCTTCTTGCGCGCATCTGTGACTTTGGCCGTCTTCTTGCTGACACTATTCGGTTGTTCACACCTTTTTTGACCTCGGTCTATCGAGCACCGGCAGAACAAGAAACCGTCACGGTGCGAGCTGACTTTAGCCTTTATTTCTGCGCAGCAATCACAGGGCGAAGAGAATTTTAGTAACTGCTTTGAGGAGTCGGAAAACAGGGTCACTTTTATGATTTTTTTCTCCACTATAAGGAAGTGTTATATTTAAACATCAAGATATATACCTTGTTGTTTATAAATTAAGCTGTATTCGCTTTAACAAGAAATTAGATATCTTAGGAAACAGCGCCATAGCAGCTTCTTCATAATTACAGCATTTGTGGTACCGAAAATATGTATTAGTAGACTGGTTTGAAAAGAATTTTGCACGAATATTCTTAGGACTATAATCTAGTATTTCTCGAAGCCTATTTTTCGATTTGTTTTTTTTTTAATTAACTACAGAAGATGGAAACGTAGGTCGAAAATCACATGCTTGAATTTGAGCAGCTGCCATTTTTTAAAAAATAAAGTTTCTCAAAATCGACGTTGGCAAGTAGGGTAAAGGTACCAGTAGTTGACCATGTATCAGTAGTTGACAACTTTTCAGAAAAACGTGAAAAATAAGGTTTTTAGAAGTACAACTATCTCTTTTCAACAGCGCGCCGCGGCTCCAATTACCCGCAGTTCGCCACTTCTAAAAACCTTATTTTCCACGTTTTTCTGAAAAGTTGTCAACTACTCATACATGGTGAACTACTTGTACCTTTACCCTACTAGATTATAGTCTTAAGAATATTCGTGCGAAATCTTATTCGCAGCGGTCCAGTACTCTCCGAGATATTTTCGGTACCGCAAATGCTGTAACCATGAAGAAGCCTTGGGAGAAGGAGCTGCTTTGGCACCATTTCTTAAGAAATCAAATTTCTTTTTGAAGAGAAAAAAATTCTTAAATCAGTTACTTTTGGGGCTGTCAGCCGAGAATCCCCCTTCAATGCACTCCGAAAGCTAATCAGTGGTAAGGAAGATGATCTCAGACTGGTGGTCTACAGTGTATAAAAATTTGCTTGTATAACTCAGTTACACGAAGGTTATGAGTCATTATTATCAAGAATCCACGTCAACACCCCTTTCATAAAAGCGCATCAATTGCTACACAATCACGGTACAGTTATGAAAGATGAATATTCTAAAGGCAGACAAAAAACACGGATTTCCATGGCAATGAGTTTTCAGTAGAGATTAAATATCCTCGGAGTGTTGTTAAATTTAAGGTAGAAAGAATCGTTACGTTGGGGGATATAGGGTGAGATGGAGAGGGGTAGTAAAACGGAGTTGATAGTTGGAAGATAAATGATTGGCTGCAGTGATACACCTGTTGTTGTGTGTTGTGCGGGGCTAGATGCTGAAGGAGAAGGAGGATGTTCTTCTCACACCGAAGGCTGCGACGGTTCGACAGGTATGACTCTGCCTTCAGGTAGACAATGCGTAGAGTCACGTAGAACCGTGTAGTCCGCATGAAGTAAGAAATACTCGTTCCGTGCTTCGAATGCACGCCTTAATTTACAGAACGGGAGTTGGAAGGAACGCTTTGTTACCGTAGAAACTATCGCAGGAACGACTTGGTGCCATTGTCGAAAGAGATACGAGATAGCCCTCGTGCACCCCCGTGGAAACGATCAAATCGAAATTCGGCGCCGGACGCGGCGAAACGATGCGTGCCGATCAGCAGTAAACTGATCGCGAGAAATTTTCCATGCTTGTCGAATCATTCAGTGCACTTCATCGTCATGACACGGCTGAACTTGGCATAAGACGTTTCAAGCATACCTCGTTGAACATTTCGCGTAAATACTGGCTTTCCTCTTTCTTTTACACGTAATACACCGCTGGGAATGGAAATCTCCGGGTTTTCATCACAGTAATCAACGAACCCGAAGTTAGCTTTATTAGAGTTGAACGACGCACTTTGATGATACTATACTCGATCCTAAAGTCATCTCGACCACTTATGGATACTTTCGATCGCGAGTCACAAGTTCGACTCCAATTTTCGCTCTTTCGGTGATCCAAATAAAGCTAACTACCATGCCGAAGTGCTGCATTCGAGTATTATCGAAATACTCGAATGACATTTCCACCATGGAATAGCATATCGTATTGACACATTGCTAGAAACCAATGTCCACGGAAAATACCCTACCGGATTTTGGACTCCGGAACTAGAGACGGGGAACGCATGCGCGCGATGACGCGGTGACGTCAAACCAATCAACGCCAAGATGGGAAACGATGGGAAACGAAACGATGCCAGCGCCAAGTCAAGCCAAGTCAGCCAACCCAGCATCGCCGGGGAATCGGTTGTCGACGTTGGTTGGCTGCGGCTAGTTGGCTTGGCTTGGCGCTGGCGTCGTTTCGTTTCCCATCGTTTCCTATCTTGGCGTTGATTGGTTTGACGTTACCGCCGCGTCATCGCGCGCATGCGTTCCTCGTCCCTACGACCGGAATCCGAAATCCGGTAGGGTATTTTCCGTGAACGCTGCTAGAAACGTGCAGTGAATCGTCTTTGATCGTTCCTGAGTGGAGATTCATACATGGAGTGTTTCACTGTGTTACCAGGAATTCAGCTTTCGAGAATTACTGACACTGGAATAATTTTTTAATTAAAATTGAAGGAAACACTGCAGAGCCAAAATTAAAAGAAAAATATGAGAAAATGTTCCACGTGCCAAATATAATACTAGAGTATAGAATTTGTTCGATACCTCTTCAATTCTTGATATAGGAAGTACATACTTCCTTATGGATGAAAGAAGTTTTAGAAGTTTAATTTAAATTTATTATTCATTTAAAATTCTGAACTTCAGTGAAGAAGCTTTAGAAACTATATCTGAAACATCTACACATGTATTCCTTGGAATTGCTTGTAACACAGCTCGTGGAACACTCTGTGTGTCTTCACAAACAAGTCTACAGATCTGCCTTCTAATGCTGTTATTGTTAAGAAGCATAATAACGGGGTAACGAAGTCGAGATGCACCGCGCAACATTGTTAGAGGGCGTACAACACTACCAGCAAACGTTTCCTTAGAATATGTTGTAGGGTGATGAGAACATGTTTTTTATTTCCCATGAATGTTGTCGAAGCGGCAGAGTTTCATTCACCGGCATTACTCTGCGAACAGCAAGTTACTCTACGTGATACAGAACATGTTTTCACGCGGCGTGCTTCGATGCATGCTTTCGCTTCGTTTCATGCACTTACGCTTGTTTCACACGATTCCACTTGTACGCACATCGTCGCAGCATCACCATGATGAGATTTTGAGCGAGGAATTTTCGTGGCGCGCGAGCCAAATGCATTTCCAATTTCAGTTCTATAAATTACACGTACTGATTTGCTTTCCAAATTCGTTGAACCGGAAATTTAATTGCTTTTAATTAAAATTCATCAACACGCTAGGTTTATTTATTTACTGTATTTTCATCTTGTTAGTGGGATATATAATAATTTTTAGTATCAAGGAAATTATGAAAAAAAAAGTGGAGAAGAAATGGAAAATTCTAGTTCCCAGAGAAAGATAATTAGTGAAAGCTTTAAGTACTGCGTAGCTTCTTTATTTATTCTTTTTGGAATATTAACAAGTATTACTATTTATTACAGACAAGCTAGAGCTATCGCTCCCTCCAGAAGTGTAACTATATTTCTGTGAAACACTGATGCATCTTTATGAATGTGAAATGTTAAAAGATAATTTCTACATGATCGTTCAAGCTCATCATGATAGTGCTCTGATCGTGACACCGATTTTCAAGGTTTACGCATTAAAACTACCCGAACAGTCCTTGTCTCTTCATCTTGTGACCTGCTGGAACACCCATCTCACAGTGGGAATCCCACTCCCTCCTTATGGTTATGGCTTCTATGTAAACTGGCTGAATGAATGAAATTCTCTTTACCATTAGACAAGAATATGCTTACACGGAGATTGATATTTTACGAAGTAGCTCTTTACTTCTCTTGCGCGTTCAGATGCTAACTGTTCAGGCGTTCGCGGAGGATGCTGTTTTAGCATATACTAGACCGCTAAGTGTTTTAATTACAGCCTACCACACGTTACACTTTGAGCGAATTAAAGGAACGAGTACGTTATGGATGTCACAGCAATTAATAAAAGACACATCTTCCGTTTGATTTTCGTCAGTAATTGTTTACGAGATCGTTTCCGTCGCCGATGATGTATTTTATTGACCTGTTGAGACCATTCTTTTGACGATGCGCGGGTGCACCTTAATATGCGGCGAATATTGTGAGAATGTATTCAAGATCCGATAGCAACGAGGTACAAAGGGCCATTTTCATTGTTTCTTAACCCCTTAACACAGTTTTTTTTTAAAAACCGGCCAAAAAAAAAGTCAAATTTTTTTATGTAAAAAAACACAATTTAGAACATTGTCTTGGCAAAAAAATTAAAAAAATACAAAAATAATCAAAATTGTTATTTTAATTTTGATACAACGCCGCTCGAATTATCTCGAGTGTGCACAGTTTGGCCTGTTTAGCGCGCTCGAATTAACTCGAGCGTACAAGTTAAGCGGTTAATAGTATTATAGCTGTAGCGCTATATTGCTTTACCTCGAACGCAAGGCTTAACATCCAATATAGCGATTGTAGATTTACCGACTATTTCAATTATCGGTAATTTGGTAAAATTTTCAATCAAAACCGGTTTACCAGTAATTTACCGTTCTTTTTAAGATATTTAAAATATAAGAGTAAACATTACAAAAATACTTTTTTTTAACTCTAATCGAGCTTTATAAAAAAAATTGAAATTAAAAGCAAATTGGTTGACCTCTTTACGTTGTTTCCCGATTGTGAGCACATCCTTGCAATATTCTCATATTATGAATAGCCTGTACGCAGTTCCCTTTAGAGTTTGATATACGTACAGCTTTGCTATAAGCACATTATGCTATTAAATAACGTCATACAGCAGTGCCAGTATGCTAGATTAATTAACCGAATAAATAATTCTGCTGGCATTTACTTGGCAATTCTAATTCACTGAAATATTCAGAAAATCATCCTCTCATTTGATGATTACTAATTACCTTGATCGACAAAATTAATTGCTGCCCTGGCATACAATAATGATAATGACAAACCAGGCGCAATATCGACGAGTCTGGGTGCCTTTGCTTATTAGACACGCAAGCTCTATAGGGAATTGATTCAATGAAACAGGAGCAGAAGCTGTTCTCTTACAGGATACATGATCTCGGGTTGTTTTCTTTACTTGCAGTCGGTTCATGTGTGCGACTAATAAATTCTCTTGCGTTTCCAGTGAATTGCTCAATATTCGGCCGGAAAAAGAAGCAATACAAGGATAAGTATCTCGCTAAACACAACGCAGTATTTGACCAGCTGGATCTGGTCACCTACGAGGAGGTCGTTAAGCTTCCCTGTAAGTGTAACACCCTTTCGAATGCCACTTTTACGTTGTCCTGATAATCGTTTGTTTGTGAAACTAACTGAACTGTGCGGTATTAGGGCTCGGACTATTTGCCGAATTTTTCGGTATTCGAATACTTCAGTTGCTCAATTATTTGGCGAATACCTATTATTCGAATATCCAAATATTGAATATCGAATATCCAAATATTCGAATAATAACATTCGAATACCGAAATATTCGAATAATAACATTCGAACACCGAAATATTCGAATAATAACAATCGAATACTGAAGTATTCAAATACCGAAATATTCGAATACCGAAATATTCGAATAATAACATTTGAATATCGAAATATTCGAATAATAACTTTCGAATACTCAAATATTCGAAGTTTATTCGTAGCATTCGAATACTCGTAAAATATTCGAATATTAAATTATTCGAATAGTCCCAGCCCTATTCGGTAGCAGAGCAATCTCGATAATAGCCAGTGAAGTATCGTTTCGTAGCGAAATGAATTTAAGAACGAAGCTTTGCAAATTCTGTCCTTTCATTCGATATGCTTCGAATGTCTGTCGTTGACGCTTTATCACTTTCCACAGATCCTGCATTCCAGCGGAAGACGTTAGTGCTACTGGGAGCACACGGTGTTGGTCGTCGACATATAAAGAATACAATTATCGCGAAGCATCCTGACAAATATGCCTATCCTATTCCACGTGAGTATAAGAACGATCTCTAATAATATAGTTACAATACCTGCAAGTGTCGCGGTGCAATGAGTTTCGGAATAATTTGAGACTCGAATCTAACTGTATATCCTACCAAAAAGGATAGAAAAATTTGGCAAATTAGTATATCTAAACGTTTTGTGGTAAAACACTGTGTACAAAAATGTACAGGTATCTTTCACCGTGTACAACCCAAACCTGTAAAGAACCTAAATAAAATTGACTAAATTGAAATAAAGGTTGATTATACGAAGAAATGTTAAACGGTATTTTCCAGATACAACGAGGCCTCCGCGGAACGATGAAGAAAATGGTCGTAATTATTATTTCGTGTCGCACGACGAAATGATGGCTGACATAGCCGCGAACGAATACCTCGAATATGGTGAGTAGATTAGCGAGCGGGACAGTATCGACATATTTATTACAGTAAGGGCTGCTCACTGATCCATTGCTTTACGCAGGTACACACGAAGATGCTATGTACGGAACGAAGTTGGAGACGATTCGTAAAATTCATGAAGAGGGAAGGGTAGCAATATTGGACGTCGAGCCACAAGCCTTGAAAGTGTTACGCACAGCAGAATTCGCGCCTTACGTCGTTTTCATCGCTGCTCCAGTATTCCAGAATATTACCGACGTAAGTGCCAAGCATTGATCGCTAACCTCCTGGGGATAGAGTTAACCATTGCCGCAGGGTTAACTAGTTAAACGATTAATCGACCATTGACGAGATTATGAAGCTTCGACACTTCCACTTAACCGAAATTCCCCGGTTTACTAAAATATGTAAAATGATGCGCGTAACTGTAGTAGTTCGTGTAACGATACTATTATTAATTGCAGAAAAGATTAGTTGGAAGAAATTAACTGTTAAAGGATGGGATATTCAAGCTTTTGGATTTCCTTACATATTATTTTTACGCATTTATTAATAGTTTCTCTCAAGTAGGGTTAATACAAAAACCTAGGTTTGAAAAAACCGCTTTTCGAATTTCACTATTCGCAAAAAACCGGTTTTCGAATTTTCACCAAAAATAAAATTAAAATAGGAAATAAATATTAGTACTTATTTGTAAAATATTCAGTTTTTTTAATATTTATGGAATTACTAATCGATGCAAGTTGCTAATACCCAGATTCTAATCTTTGAGTCTCCAATATCCCAATCTCAAAACTTCTTCAGCTCCTAATTTGGTAATAACTTGGTTCACACCTCTCATAACCCCTTTATCCTTCAGTCTCCTAATCTTCTAAGTTTCACAGTTTTCCAGTCCTGCCATACCCTTTTCTACCGAAAAACCTGGGAGAGACTTTTCCGAAAACAAGAACTCTTCCATACTGTAAGAGACAAATCCAGCTATTCCGTTTCATTTTGCCTCCCAGGCAACCTAACCCAGACCTAACCCAAACCTAACCCAGTACCATGGAACATGTCCTATCAAAATACTCACGCACAGAATTTAAAATATAAAGTAACAAGATTCTTCATCAGTAAAGAACTAGAAGATCACAGTGCAGCAGCCTAAGCTAACAAGCCTAGAGATGACAGTAGTTTCAATGTAGGTCCAGTTAGATTCATCATCGATGAAAGAGTACCCCAGAAAAATGAAGCTCATTCTCTGAAAAAATCAGGGATAATTTAAACAGGAGATCTAAAAGCACTCCCCACATGTTAACAGGGGATTCATCTGCTACACTTGCATTGCCTTAACCCTAATCAACCCCCAACAAATTACACCTCCATTAGAATACAAGGCTCCGAACACGTGAAGTCACAGCTTCTAACCCTCATACAATTTGCATCTACTTCCCTGTATAACGGCCACCTCCAACAACTGTTTCAGTGCGATGGGAGCCTGGAGAGACTCGCGAAGGAGTCCGACTCGCTGAAGCAAGCGTACGGTCACTTTTTCGATCTGACCATCGTGAACAACGACATCGAGGAGACGATCGCACAATTAGAAGCGGCCATCGAGCGGGTTCACACGACACCGCAGTGGGTGCCTGTCTCGTGGGTCTACTGACAGCGAACCACCCCGACCCGTCACACCATCAGCGCGGACTGCAATGGCTCGTCGACCATGAAACAGTGATGGTTGGATCACGGTTTACCGAACGACCGGTACAGTCGCGATGGCCATGCGACGGCCACGGTAATATCCCCTGCGTACGGCCGCAAGGACACGCGGTGTTCGCAGGAAGTCGTAATGGCGGCCGATTCCAGGCAGACAGGCATATACTAAACACTGCCGGACCAATCGAACGAACAAACGAATGATGCAACTCGCCGTCGATCCTTCGACCCATCTGCAGCACGACGCCGACTCGAACGTGTCACATTGGCCGTGTGTTCATGAAGTTTCTTCGTTACTATTCAATTTACTGCTACTATTATTACTGTTCTCATTACTATTACCATCGCGCGCGGAGGAGCGAACAGACAACGCTGTCGGCCGGATCCCGAGGCGCGGGACACGACAATCAAAATAACAGAGAGAGCACGAGCTCCGACCTCGACGTGTATGGTACCCAGGGTTCCTCGAGAGCAAGCTTGACCTCAAACACGCCTCGACGAATCATCTCCGTTTACGGTAAACTCAACGGACGAACCTCCTCGTGGCTCTCGCGACCTGGACAGTCTTCTCTGTTCCCTCCCTTCGCGCTCTTTTCGCTTTTACTTTCTCTATTTCTATCTGTCTGTCTCCCTCTGCCCTGTCTCTACTTTACGCTATATTCTTTTGCATTTCTCGAGACATTCCTCGTGCCCGCGTCAGTGCGCGCCCCCACGACTTTATCCGAGTTTTCGCCAGCCACGTGCGCGTACGCGCGTAACGGTACGACGAGAGCTGTGCGAGTATTACCAAAGAGTATCGGAATGGTACAGCATGCGAAGGAGCCACGACGACTACGCCGAAGAGGATCAGAAGAGAGAACGGTCGTTCGAGCTGCTCGCGAATGTTGACCGAGTGGACACGCTTGTACCGTTATTACGAAATCTGTCAATCGACTATCCGTAACCTATTATTGCCTCCTATCGTACTCTCTTGTAAACTATTTACACGAAGTGAAGCTCTAGGACAGCCGCTGCTCGACGGCCCGCGCGCCGTATAAGTCGCCCGATCCGTTTGGCGCCGGTCGGAAACGACACACCGGGGCTGTCGGCAGCTAGTCGTTTACTTGTAATTTTAAGCAGTAGGGGAACTTCGCCGATTTCGTCTAGTACTTCTCTAAAGAAACATCTGACGATCGTTCATCCGCAGTCGCGATGGACCTTCGTGCGTGTATATGCGCGAGCGCTATTCCTCTGTAACGATATCCACTTTCATTTCCTCCCCTTCTCTCTATCTCCGGCCCTCTACCCCGATCAGCCGTTCCGAGTTCAGTTGCCAGTGATCCGAGACTATCCAACGCTGCGTTCGACTTCTCGCCGCATCTACGACGCCCGGCCGCGCGTCTTCTCGCGTCATGTTCCTTCCGTTTCAACTCGAACGTGCCTAGTCTGGCCTCGATTGCCCATCGAAGCACCACCGATCAACGACACTGCTTATTCCCGATTCGCGGGGCACTCGAGCGATCGCGGGCACAAGCCTCACACGGCGGCGTCTTAGATAGCGGCGGCCCATCTCCCGAGGCTACGCCCTTTTCCTCGCGTGATTACGTTCGACACACGACACACATAATACACACGTCAACTGCAATATTCACACTCGGTTCGCATCGCACCCTTGTACAAAAAGAAGCGCATAATCGAATGACGAAGTAACAAAACGCGGTTTACTATACGATATTTATAACACGTAAACTCAAGTAAAATAGATAGTGTACCAGCTATATTGAAATAATACGAAACACCGTCTCTCGCGTTAAAGGAAGATCGAAGGGAAGAAAAGTGAAGAGATCTAGGGACACGTGAACACGAACAATCGTTGCACACGTCTACACGCTTCACACTGACAGGCATACAGGCGCAGACAGAGACACGCACATGCACACGCAGGCGAGCGCGCGGAGGACACTTGACACGCGGACAAAACAGCGCGGCATTCACGAGATTACGGATTTAACGATTAGGTAATTAATTGCAAGCGATTAAATAAATTAATTGTGTAACTAATTAATACTGAATTACTAGAAGACTAATAGGAGAAATTTGCATATGCAGCCCGTAGAACGAAGGAGTGAATGCGTGTGCGCATGGTGTGAATCCCCCATCCCCGCAATTCCCGATCAACGTTGTGATCGGCACTCGCGCGGCTTTGTTCAGAACTTGCTCGATTACAGCTCAACTAACTTGTAAAGATCTCGAAAAATATACGCACACACATATACATGCATACACAAGGCGCGCGTGCACGCGTGTACGCACGCGTTTTACTCTGTTCTTCCTACTACGACACACGATATATAGTAATCGAGCGCGTGATCGTTCCTTATCGAACGCGGTATTACGATGGGGTTGTACAAACAAAAAAAAAACGGTATACAAAAGAAAAATACGAAAATGGAGGGGAGAGACGACGTATCACGTACGTGTCTGCGGATGCTCCATGCAGAACACCTGCGTAATTAAAAATATCGACAACGTTCCGAACAGGCCCAATTCACACGAGGACAAGTCTGAGATCGTCAAAAGTGACAAGGATCGTCGCGTATAGGTTCGAGGGAAGCTCGTTTCCGGTGTGATCGTGTTGTGTGAGTGAGAAAACTACTGAAACGCACGAAGAACGAATCTTCAGTGATTTTGTAATATTTCTTATAAGTTGTAGCTGCCATATCCAGTAAAATTAAGTATTAGGTGCGCTGAGTGAATTATCTGACGATGACTGTTACTGATTACGATTCCGATGTTGGTGGTGGTGGTGATGATGATGATGATGATGATGATGATGATGATGATAATGATGATAACGATAACGATGACGATACTGATCGTGATGATCCTACGTGCTTCTGCAAGTGTGTGCCCGCGACTTTGGATGAGTTACGCTAAGATGTTGAAAGATGACGGGTCTAAAGAAAACAATAACAGTTCATTACAATTATGTAATTATAAATACGAGGAAGAGACGAAGAGTATTATAACGCGTTGTTAATTGAATTAATAAAACTAGCCCAAAGTGTCGAAGGTACATTTATTTCGTCACCCCTGGCATCAAGTTTCTCATAATCCAATAGAGAGTAACGAACGAGGAAGAGGCGAAGTGGAACCAGTTGTTTGATTTAAACAAAATTGGGAGATCTCAATGAGTTATTTAAATTAAAAAGATTGCCACCTGTAATTGCTGTACTCTAAACACCCTGCCTAGTTATTAATTGTATCGGCAGCTACTGTGTAATACAATTATTAATTATGTGAAATGTAGTTTGCTCATAGGGAATTTTTTGGGATGATAATCTTCACATTTAATCTTTACTGCTTATCTGCCTTTTGCTTTCTATTAACTACTCCATTACATAAGCTAATAATTTTAATTGCAGAGTTAAATACTCTAGTCTTAAATTCCTGAAATAGCAAATACCATTAGTAGGCATTTGTATTTAGAGTTCAGAGAGAATTTCAGTCGACAGCGATCTTAGCCTTCAATATCGGAATTAGCATATCATGGATATAACTGTGCAATATGGATCACGTTTTACGATTCACGTATTGATAAATAAACAGGATAGGGAATTTAGGAAGTTTGAGAATTTAGGAAATTAGAAGTTGAGAATCTGGGGACTTAGGAAGTTGGCACGTTAGAACGTAAATTATATTCTATTTGTGTTTTTTAAATAGAGGCGGTTTTACTTTTAATTGTAGGAATATATTAAATTCTTTCATTCGTAAACAGTTCTGGTAAAGAATTAATCAAACATTCGCGCACGTCTACAAAATACTTATTTAACCTTAAAAAGTTGAATACGAATTTACACTCACCACTCCAGTGAGATAAGTCGACCAACATGAATTGTCCTTATCATTACTAATCATGACAATTATAATACAAATTCTCCGCACAAACATTGATATCCTATATTAAGTAAAATTAAATTAAAATTAACTCTGTATAACTAGCTAAAAATTCATCGATTTAATACAAAGAAATCTGCAAGTACATTTCGGCATAAAAAGATTACCTCGCATAGAAGACTGCAAGTTAAAAGAATTAGAAGGTTTAAAATATCACAATTAATCAGCATACAGATTGTAACAGTAATTCAATCAACAGAATTAAAATCGTTCAGTCTATCCCAGTGTTTCCCAACCTTTTTTGAATCGCGACCTCCTTTCTTCTAATATTCAAATAACCTTCCTCCCCATATAATGTAACGTAAATATTTCCTTCCTTTCATTTGTGAAAAATCAGTGTTACCCTAGTATCATTTCTAGTTGGCCCACAGTATCCCCAAGTTGGGAATTAATTAGCCATCAAAATGCCAACAATAAAAGCTACTAAGGTACATCATCATTAGAATATGGCAATGCAACCATATTAAAGTAAATAAGTGCCAAAAATCCAACAGGTTGGGAATCACTGGTCTATCCTATACCTCATCTGTCTCAATATCAAGTCAGACTTCTTAATTGCATCTGTGATCATAAAAATGTTGTCCACGATATCGAAAATATTTGCGATCAATGTATAACGCCCTCTGCTATCGCTAACAATATCAGTATCATCATGGTGGCCGCAGTTGAGAATACGAATTAAATTCAGAGACGTCGATGCTTCTTCTTTAAGGGATGATTTCGCGCAGCGTAATTTCGCCTGGACAGCACGAACGGCGGGATGAACGGATCCATTTCTGAGCCTTCCGTTTTGTTGCACTGGCTCTGCTCCATGGGGAACATGTACTCCAGATCGATATCGTACCTTCGAAACAATGTTAGACACACTCTGTATAATTACGTTCGTGAACAGGCGAGTCGGCCGTTTATGTTCCGATGGAGATGCATTCGTTGCTCACCTGGGCAGCTTCTCGCGAAGATACGAGATGACGTTAGCTCCGAGGCTTGGCTCTCTGCTCATGATGAAGCTGGACAAATATCGCGGCGTGTTGCTCTGCTCCGCGCAATGCATGAGCAGTGCCCATGATTTGTAATCCGAATCCAAAACGTACGTGTTGTACACGCCTTCGTCTGTAAAGCACACACACAGAGAGAGAGAGAGTTGTTAGCATGTGTAAAGAACACAGAAATAGCTCTGCAAATTTTTTATGCAAACCCAAGTGGTAACATTTGCAACGACAGTTAGTGTGGGACTTGGGTGTCGATTTATTGATGTCGGGTTGAAAGCTGTTGTTGATATTCTGCACACTTACATGGATACTCAGCGTGCACCCAGTGAGCGGGTGATTCGGAAGATGGAATCTTCCAGGTGATGTTACCAACGAGTTGTTCGTTAATGGGATCGTCAGTAAAACTGTAACTGAAATTCATGGTGACTTCGGTGCTCTCGGATGAAATCGACAGCTCAGCCCTCATGCATCTGTACGCCAGCGCTTCCTCCGAGCTTGCATAGTACTGCTCTATGTACCATGATCCAAGGAACTGCAAGAAGTATGTGTTTTATTAAGGAACGCGGAATGTAGCTTCCTCAAAATTCGTGTAACTTGTTTGCGTCTGAAACTATGGTTATAGGGGATGCGTGTTCTCCAGATGCCGTCATTAATCTTCAGAAATATCGTTAAACAATCTAAACCGTATTACTGTCGCGCCACGAATTTATTATGCAGAATTATTATATACGACAATTTAAATATTTCCAAGCTTTATCCAATATGCCAATGATATTGTGGTAAATTGAAGTTTTACAACTGATACGCGAAACATAATTCTGCAATGCCGCTTTGCAGCATTAACATTTTAATAATCTACTTAATGATATGCAAATAAGATTACCGAATAATCATTTAGCCATAATACTGTTAGAATTGTGTTAAAAATAATGTCGGGTATTTTGAATGAAAATTATGCATATAGTATGCTAGTTGCTTCTGCGTGCTTCGTCGTTCCGCAATTAGTGACACGCATTCGCGTACAATAATGAAGCAAAGTACAAATCGATATATTCAAATTACGCTGATACACGGAATGGAACAACGTTGTTTTCAGAAATATTTCATTTCATTCATTCGTTTGTCTTCTCTGGGGTAAGGAAAGTATCATAACTCTACTCAGTTAACTCTCGAGTGTCGTTCTACTTAAGCCCATTTATCTGTCTTCTTTATTTTGTCAATCTTTTCCAAATGACCGAGATCATAGAATGGCTAACGTTCACTGTCCATGCAAGAGGATTTCTACATCTTCTACAATTCAACGTAAATTACTTTCAACAAACTCATTCAAACTTTTATCACTTATAAGTTCCTGCAATCTTCCTCTTGGCTCACAATCAGTTTTTAATGACATGTCGCGTACGTGTTTTCATTTTCAGCACTGAATGCTTTTCAAGTTAATCTTCTCAGAATGTTGAATTTATTTTTCTCGACGCTTCCAGCATCACTTCCATGATTCAATTTGTAAATTGAAATCTCTCGAATGTGCCCATTGTTCCTGTCTTATATTACATATAATAGAAACTTTTTAATTGCAAAGTTAGAAGAGCTTTCGAAAATGAACGGGAAAATTCCTTCCCTTTTAATATCTTGTATTGTATAATAATTGACAATTGTCAATTAGCTTAGATTTTTCATATCGGAGCATTAAAATTGCAGAGACTTAATATTAAACTAGTATTAAACTAAAGGAGAAATACGTGGAGCAGGTAATAATTAGCTTTATGATAATTAGCCTTTGAATCTGAATTCCTCAGATCCCAGAGTCCCAACAATGTGAAGAGAATGCCTTCTTTATACATGCAATTAAATAAGCAATGTACTTTTTGCACGTTATCGTGTTGTGAGAAATGGCTGGGACACTTTGCTCGATAAAGATAGATGGCCCATATCGTGGAACGATTTATGCATTGAAATATGGGAACGTAAAATTCGGTATGCGCATCTCCAGTAAAGTCGCAACAGTTCATTGGTGTTTACGTGGGTCACGTTGCGCAATCCGTTGCCTCGAACTATCATTTTATTCGGCATACGATGCAAATCTGCCTTTTTTTCCTCTCTGTCGCGTATGCAACATCTGAACGACGATTTGTCTCTGTCCTGATTACCATTTCACTTGCAAATGGGTATTAACACGGCGTATGTAGGCAAGAAAGTGTCGGTAAATTCGTAATACTTGATATCTTCATGAATATCGAGAAAGTATTTTCATATGCTTTAAAATTTGTGTAATTACACGGCGATGAAGGGGTCAAAGAATTTTTAAAAACGATAGTTTTACTGCTACAGTTGTATTTGACATGATTTTGATTCTGCACTTTCCCTCTCCCGCTGGAATTTGTTAAGCTATTCTTATATTATACAAAAAATTTAAAATGATTTTTTTAATTTGTTGCAAATTTTTTCTATAACGCCAACGCAACACCTACAAAAAGAGGCATTTCGAATAAAAATTCGAAAAGATTCTTAATCTGTATGAGGGTCGCTATTGCCCCTTTTCCACTTTGCCTATTCCAATTCCTATTTTCTTGAGTGCTTCGGTGGTTTCATTATACTGCAAACGAAGTACACGAACTCTTTACGCAATAGGCTACTAATAAACCTCTTAGAAAAGTTTGTTTTCGGTCGGTGAATTAAGTTTAATTAAGATGGGATGGATTCTAAGCTTGTAATCTTAGTAATCTTACTTTGCCACAATAAGTAGGTACGGTAGATTTTAAAATTTAATGCTAATACTATTAACTGAATATTCCACTCGATCGTGTTACCATATGAACTTCTGCGAACTTCGTAAATTAATTATACATTGCTCCTAAATGGTTTAAATCCATTCGACTTCATTTTAGTAATTTTCTAAATAATTAAAACAATAACAATAAATATTCAAATCCGAATTCTTGCAGTATATTGAATAGGGAGTTATTTTATCGTCCACTTTGCGACAACACGAGCTGACATACAAAGGCCCTAATAACCTCAAAATTGAAATATACTCGGGTTATTTTTAGTAGACTGGATAGAGGAGAATGTCGCGTAACGCTTATAGCTCGTTGCTTTCCAAAGTGGCGATGTTACAGTAGTCGTACCGTATATCAGTTCCGCTTAACGCACAAATAAAAACACATTTGGAAGTTATAGGTAACTCCATAAATACTAGGGTTTATACAAAACCTGACTTTTGAAAAAAAAACGGTTTTCGAATTCCACTATGCTCAAAAAACCGGTTAAACTGGTTTCCGAATTTTCACCAAAAGTATAATTAAAATAGGAAATAAATATTTGTACTTGTCTTACAAAGTTTCAGTTTTTTAATATTTATGGAATTATAAAAATGTAACAAAATAAAAGATACTCTATCTATACAAAACTAAGTTAATAAAAAAAAACTAAAATCCGTACAAATCCTTATTTAGTTACTTATTTTAATATATATAATAGATAACGTAATACACAAAATGCAATGAGATATATATATATATATATAATGTATCATCAAGTCTAAATTAAATATTATTGTTGGATTCCAAATATGAAAGTCGGGCAAATAAATTGCTAATAAGGAATGATATACACGTTGAATACGCATTGTGATGTATAAAGTGGTCTAAAAATAGGGTCAGAGAATTTAGGGATGTATAGTCGGCGCAAAAGTAGACAAAAATATCCAATTAACACACGCCTGCAAATCAACCCCGTTAGACGAGTGCGCGATTTTCTGTTCCAGTAACGCAAACGACCCGCTTGTCTTTGTTCGCCGAATGATATATTCAGACATGATGGATCTCATCGCTATAATTACGCCGATTTCCCGCGTTATCATCCGTACTTCTGCTTCAGCACTCGTTGTCGTATAATCTCTTATTATCACCCAACAATATTACAAACATAGCCATTGAATCAAGTGTACAAATAACATAACAAATTACCATTAACTAAAATAAGTTTCTAAAATTCACTCTAGCTTGACATTTTTTGCTTATCTTCGTGAGTAATGGGTGCTCCTAAATTCTTCGACCCCCTTTTTTTAGACCACCCTGTACACGTTTCACGGCTGCAGAAGGATATTAAGAATACGTATCGCGTCAGTAGCTTTCGGCTTATCGAAACTAAATGCCTGGGTTCATTGATTATCTGGGAAGCATCGACCAAGGTTATCCTCTAATAAGGAAAAATGGTCCACTCATAGTTGTCGTGATAGAACCTACCGATGAATTTAAATTTACGAGAGTAAGAACTTAACGTCCCCAGTAGCATTTCTGGTTGGCCCACAGTATCCCCAAGTTGGGAATTATTTGGCCATTAAAATGTCAACAATAAATGGTACTAGGGGTATTATAAAGAAATAAATCAAATGCAAAATACCCAAGCATCCAACTACAACAATAATAAATACCACGTTTAATGTTAATAGTAATCTGACTCAAGTGTTATTAATAGATTCTCTATCTGATAATCAAAACGACATGAAGAAACCAGTCGCGAGGTTAATGACCTAAAGGTTAACAATATTACTTACTACAAACTTGACATTTCTTGGTGAGTCGAATATAAAAGGGACAATATTCTCCGAAAACGTTAATGAATCAGTAAATGTGTCATTAGAATTTAATGAAGTCTGCGGAATATTGAAACAAACGCAGTGAATGGAACACGAATGACCAAACACAAAAGTGTTCGATGGTGGCAAGTTGTTTTATATGCCCGCAAGTGAACTCCGAAATAGCCTTCCCTTAAACACGCATAAAGGTCCAAAAATAAGTTTGCGTGGTGTCTTCCTTGGAAAGAAAGCTCGCGATATTTTATGCACCTCTCTGTCCACGGTACACGCGTTGCAGTATCCACCAAAATAATGCCCCACGTCGACCAACGCTTTTCGAAATTACACCCAGCGCAAAGTTCCCGGTATCGCAGTGGCATTTTCATTGAATTATATCCGGCAATTAGACGCGCGGAAATTACCATCTAAATTCGTTATATATGTACCCAAACTGGTTTTTCATAACGTTACAACTACAATGGTGTCGAAGATGCGAGAGGAAACGGGCAGATATCGAAGAGGAAATTGTAATTTCTGTTATCGCGCTCGTACACGAACGAGAGCATTCAACAAACGCGTTCCAATTGCGCCGCCCGCAATTATTATTACACATTCAGCGTGCATATTGATCGGAAATCCGTCGTGATCATCTATTTGTGAAATCGGAATATTAACGAGCGACACGTAACTCTGTGCCGAGCGATTTTCCCCGAATAGTCGCAGGAAATTCAAAAACCGATTGCTACGCTTGCCGAAGCGTTGCGCAGCGAAAAACTCGGATATCCATAGGTCGGTTCCCAATAAAGAAACCTTGCAACATCGTGTACCATTGACACTTAAACGTGCATCCTTTAAATAGAAGCTAAACACATGACTCCCAAGCAGCTTCTATGATCTCCCATTTGCGAGACGAGTGTATCCTTCCATTCCCGGTGATCCACTGGCAACACGTTAACTTCGAACCATGCACCACTTGCGACACAGTGCACCGAATTTCGGTTACCGTTTTAGAAAGCGTCCCCAAGATGGGACACGCTTCGATCTAATCGCTGATGAATTTCGACGAGCTCTGCGCGCACGTACCTGGGATATGTCAAAATTCCTTATGGCCTTTACTTTCGGGCACTTGGTCTTGTCCTCCCGCCTTTTCCATGCGCCGCCAGCGTGATCGATCAGGCAGCCGAGCACCAGCAGCAACACTATTATCGGGGTATAGAATCTCGAACATCTCGTTCCGGGCTGCATTCTCCCGGCCGCATTCAAGCTCCTAGCCACTTGGCGCACGCGGAACTTCTTGCCTGCTCGCTCTGTAAGTCCGGCCGGGTGACTAAA
Organism: Andrena haemorrhoa; assembly: GCA_910592295.1. Lineage (NCBI taxonomy): Eukaryota > Metazoa > Arthropoda > Insecta > Hymenoptera > Andrenidae > Andrena > Andrena haemorrhoa. Next base: position 3,737,694 of record OU342946.1, read on the forward strand.
GGCCACGGAACCGGGCAGAATGAAGAGCGGACGCGCTCATGACTACTACTATCTGCCACGGCCGAAGAGGGGGTGGCCACTATCACGTTCCTCCCTTTGCATTCTTGCTGCTCTTTCGTTTTCAATCGGCAACTTGTTCCGCGCGCCGCCCGTGGAATCCTCATAACTGGCGGCCGGCTCGGCACGGGCGAAACACGCCCGATCGTAGGCGTGATCGTTGTCGCCGGCTAAAGAAGGGCATCGATTGTTACCGAACGCTCGGTACCTCCTCTTGCTCGTCTCTCCTCCGTTCGCGTCCACGGGCGATTCTTTTTTACAGGTCCCCGGCGAACGTTGCGGCGCACGCCTCTCGCTCAAGGTAAAAGCCGAGAGGACGCGCGCGAAACGCGGCTCCGCGGGGTTTAGGTGTAGTCGCCCGTGCGGGTGATCAATAAGCGCGCTGGACGCTGGATCGCTTCGGAATCGGTTGAAAAATGGGCATGCCAGGATGATCGATTTTTGCTTCCTTTTTTCCGCTAGGGTAATCTGGCGATTACGTTTCGGGGGAAGAGAAATATCTGTCGCGGTGCTGGGAAGACTTGCTGGAAGAAAGGGGCTTGTGGAGCGATTCTGTCACGTTTGGGAATTTTGACTGGTGGGTTGATTGTTGGTTGAATAAATATCGGTAACATTTATGTACACTGACTCCCTCTTAGGCAATAGGAATTAAAGATATGGAGTTAAAGTTCGATGGTACCAGGTTCAGTAGGTTGTGTTATGCCATCGATATTTTATATAAATCGGATTAGGTTTAATGTTAAATCCGAATAAAGGGGTATTTTATTATTTGTGACAAACCCGTAAAGAAACTAATAGTTGCGCCTTTTACTAGTAATATTTACAGTTACTATTTCATTTGACAACCAGGCATCGATTTCCCATACGTCCAAAAAATAAACTCTTATATTTTCAGTTTCAATGTAGATACTTATGCGTTTTTTATTTAATATACATATAATAATACTGGGGCATTGAGAGCAAAAATTAATTTTTCCTATTTTATATGATAGTAAAATTATAATATATTATGTTTCTTACGTGTTAAATTATTATATTTCTATTGGAAATACTACTAACTCAATTTCGAAAAAAATGTGGATTCGTCCGTTTTGGCTCTCAATGCCTAAACAATTCGTGTAAACTTTGTCGCTTCAAAATGTGAAATCATAAACTTAATTTGCTATCCATATTGAGTGTTTTGTTTTCAACGTTATGCTTTCTCAAATTTAGCTCTCTGATGAACATTTAGAGGGACTCGTGATTTCTCCACTCGATTTACTACTTTGGTTCGTTTCTATTGTCAGCATGGCAGGCTTTTCCACGCCCATTGAATACTAAAACATCCATTCGACTAAAAGTATGTAAATTTCCAAGGGTGAAGTGTGTTTGAAGCGATGTTTAACACAATGAGAAAGCAAGGTAGAAGTCATTTTTTCACGTGAACGGTGTATTTGTGAAACAGAAAGCCGATTACGTAGGGTCTCATTGTTCTGAACTGCGAAAATATGAATTCTACCATTCATGGAAGCGGAGTTCCATTGTACTCCGTTATATGCTGATGGAAACGTTGGAATAACCGAGGTTTTACTTCTACGGTATCCTAATAATTTCTTCGGCTTTAAATTGATATTCTATAAGCTGTTAATGGGCTTCGATTATCGATATTAATGATTGGGAAATTACTCAAAGCGTCTGTATAATCAGAGAAATCAATTCTATAACAGAAAATTAGTTGTTTCGAATGTAATAGGATCATGCTCGTGTAACAAGTACAATAACCAACCATAAAGTATCTTTGAAATGACGAAAATATTATTATCTACTTAGCTGACCTTAACTACTTAGTTACCCGGCTTCACTTGGGAATTATTAATGATGATTCCAAAATAACAAAAAGCCTAAAAAAATACCCTATAATCTAATCTAGGACCTGTGCAATGTATATTCCAAATTTCATAGAAATCCGTTCAGCCGTTTAGGCGTGAAAAAAACGACAGACACCGTTTCACTTTTATACATTACTAGGGATTCTAACGAGATTTTTCTAAATTCACTGTCGCACGACTATAAATATATAGCAATACGTTAACAAATTAATTGCATGCGTTAAGCGTATGAACAACCGTGGCACTTATGATATTGATTGTGATACACGGGCCGCAATTACCGTTTAAATTGATATGGATTTAATTAGTATGCGCCTTCAGAGTCGAATGTGCCGCATGTTCTGCTCCTTCGCCATTACTATTCAAGAAACGTTATCGATAAACAATTCAGTAACAGTTCCCTGAATAACTTTAACATGCCATCTCGCCGTACGGAAACGTGTTCGAAATGAGTGATTCAGTCTATTTCATGATTCACGGTGTAAGATGCAACGCCGAAAGTATTCGTCCAAATATAACGCACAGAACGCACGTAAAATTGTTCATACTGAAAATCATCCACGTCTGCAAGCCCATTAGGAAAAATGCTTTCCTCGGGTCCAAGGCTGCTAATGACTCAGATCAATAGGAAACCATCCCGATGATATTAGTCCTCTGCTTTTACGAACTCTTAGTGGGATGACTAATTTTTCCAATTTCAAACGCGATGACTTATGGTGGAAATCAGATAAGGCTAGAATCTCACTGGGATTCCCTTACAGGGTGAATCATTCTTACATGTTACGAGAAATGGCCACAGTAACCTCGCTAGACTTAATTGCGCCCACTGCACATCTTATCAATATGCTTTATTATTATCACTTCGCGGAATGTAGAATCTTCTCGTCGTAAATTTTTATGGGCGTCGTGTTGAATGGGCAATAATGATGTCATCTGAAACTTTCCAAAAGTGGCAGAAGATAGAGGCGCAGCTTTATCGTTGTTTCTTTATCGAACATCCTTTTCCTCTGCGGGTTCGTAGCAGGAATGAAATCTTGTAAAGGATATAACTGCGTTTAATTGGGGAAAGCGGGATGAAATAAGAGATGGATTGTTCGTTTTCAACTTCCTTTTTTTAATACAAAATTCATTTTATTAAAGTAAAAAATATATCTCGTACATAGCCTAGTTAGGACTGATTAAATGCGCTGTACAGACATGGCTTCTGCACGGTCCACCTCGTCGAGACCATAAACAACGTTCAGGGAATTATAAACAACTGGTCATTTCCATGGTGGCTTGGTCCTCTGTTGGTCGCACTTCGTGGAGACTTTTTGCGAGATCGGAATGAATTCACTAGTGTCTTGGGTAGTCTGGAAAATACAACTGCGACGCTCCAATCTACCTCGATTTTCAAGTTCGGCACTGCAATTACTTACTTCTGATGCTGGCTGCCATATGCTACTGTCTTCGTCCTTCAAACTCACTTCCTTCTTCGTATAATGCTTCCGCGGCACTTCTCTGCAGGACAGAGGTGGACTTGGAATGCTGTCTCTAACTTTTAAAAACTCGTCTCTGGATTGTTGTAATTCAGCAATCTGTGGAAGATTCAAGTGAAGGATTCTCGAGCTAGGTAAATAGGAAAAATACAAAGAGCGTGTAAAATCACCATTTTCATGTATTTCCGAAGATCATCTTTCGATTCTTTTCTACTTGTCAGCGGGGTCTCCTCAATCGGTGTCACGGTGCTCGTACTTTCGTTGTGATCGTGAAAATGGTTCCTGTCCGGTGTTTGCAATTTGACCGGTTCTTGCGAAACCTTCGCGTAACAATTTGGCATCGACTCGGACTTCTTCGGGCCTCTCAAGTCGAATAATTTTTCCGCGTGAATCTTTTGAATTGGTGACAGATTCTCCATATTCCCGCCTGAGGATTGACAGACATTATACTAGTGGAACCACGCGAATTGCGCCATTAGGAAAAAGGAAGTTAATGAGTTTACCCGATATAATTTGTAAAGCTTGATGCCATTGCTTCTGCATCACAGAGTGAAGCTGCTCGGCAAGCTGGGATTTAGTAGCACGTTGAGAATTCAGTTGCGATTCCAATATCGACGCTTTTTGATATGTTTGTGCCAGCTGGATCTCGCACAGCCGTTTCTCCTCTTTATGTTTCTCTTCTAGTAAATTTATTTCTAATTGATGTCTAAATACACAATAATATTATATACACTTTTGCCACGATTGGTTACAGTTCGAGTAAGCGTGAACATACTTATCTATAATGTCCTTAATTTTTCGAGCTGCACACTCGGCGATAACTTGTTGCCTTGTCTTTAATTCTTCAAGGAATTCTGACTCAGCAGCATCCAGCTGAGTTTGGAATTCCTGTAATTTGACTTTGACAACTTCGTCAACTTGTTTCTGATAGACTTCTTGCAATTCAGATCGAATGTTCTCTTTCTGCTCTGCCACAGATTTCGTTTCGTCTTTGGCTAATTTCTGCAAACAGTGGATGAGAGGTCAGTGAAGTGCAAATAGGGGCAAAATGTTAATTGATACTCTACCTCTGCCTTTTTGGCATCGTCGACTGATGAAAGTAGCGCAGCATTTTTCTGGTCTAAAATTCCATTCCTAGTTATCTCTTCTTTCAACTTTAACAGTAGATTCTCTTTCTCCTGTCTCAAAACAATTAATTCGGCTTCACAAGTGTCCAGTGCTTTATGAATAACGTTCATTTCATTCCGAACTTCTCCACCTTTTAATCGTTCTTTACCCAATTCTTGTTGAAGACTTTTTACAGTTTCGTCAGCTTGCTTGTTTTTCTCCAATACATCGTTGTGGTCGAGCTTTAGCTCGTCGTATCTATTCTCTGCTTCCAGCACAAAGGATTTATAATTTTCTAATTCATCCGCGTGACTTTTTAATAAATCCACCTTCTCTTTTATCACCGCATCGCTTTTCTCTTTGTACCCAGCTGCAAGGTCCAAAGCCTTCGATAATTCACCTTCGTAACGTTTAATTTGCGACTGGAACTCCGAGATTTCTAACTGATGCTTCTCCGACACATTTTTCAAATTTGCTAGCAAGCTACTGTACTCGTTCTCTAAAATATGAAGCCGCTGCTTCAATTTGGTCCATGCGCTCTGGAACTGTGCTATCAATTCGTTCTTTTCGTTGTCCACCCTGAGTGCCACGGCAACCTTTTCTTGTTGTTCCAACAATCGCTTTTGCAATTCTTGTATTAGGTGTTCACAATGCTGTGAAACGTTTTATATTTACAAATACATCAATTGTCAATAACTGTAGAAATATATTAACGGGGTCTTCTGGTCTAGAATTTGTTAAAAAACGATATTTCATCGCGTTATTTGAAACGGTAAATATTTAAAATATGTTCTTAAATTATTAGATTGAAAGTCGAAAAGATATTGAAGAAACGCCAATGAAAATACAATCGCGTGCAGATCAAAATTGGAGCGCTTGATGAATTGTTTAATACAAACGTGACTGAGTAATATAATTTAATTACGTAGACTTAGGTAATCCAGAATTATTAAAGAGGCCTTGGGAAGAGCGTACACAGAATTCTAACGAAAGTTTCAGCGGTATCGTGTTTACTCCAAATTTTTATTTTCAGTCACAGAAAAAAAGAATTGTCCAAATATCGGCTTATTTGGTTGTTTCTAATAATTAACGTGGGTTAAAATTATTGTACTAACTTGTAAAATAGGTTTGCACCAAATCGCGATGCGTAACACACGCCGAGTTTAAAAGGAGGTAAAAATACTTCGGCATCAGCTGATTAATTGTAATTGTAATATAAAATTCATTACACGAGTGAAAAGGGATCATACGACTTTAAACTTATTTTTCTCGAAAGTATTTTCTTTAAACTGATGCTCTTAAAAACTCTGCCTCTAACAAACCAATCATCACGAAAATTTACACATGTATAAACTAAAATTAAATCTCAGAATGATATTTGCAATTACTTTTCTTCTATTTAAAAAAATATATCTTCTCGTCGCAAACTTGGCAACTTTTCTTTAAAAGTTCTCAAAATTTTCCGTTCTTCCTAGTTCCGGTGCTAGTCACATTCACACCGGCTACAAATCCTTGCAATTTTTCTGCATCGGATGAAACGGATTTAAGAAATTAAGGGCAGTACGAGCGCATGGCAGTTTAACCGAAGCAGTTAGGTCAATATCTCTTCAGCGAATAAATTTCGTTATAAAACCGAAATATGTGCAAAGGAGTATGTAAACTTTGAAGAAACCATTATCAAAAGCATTGTGGCAAAAATTCATAAACAAACGCCCTATCTCTCAGTCCTCCAGACCAGAAAGCCACCGCGACGCAAATGTGCACATACCTCCCGCCGAAATTTCTCTTCTTCTAATTTAATTCTATGCATTTCCTCTCTCGATTTATTGCCATTATTATCCCAAAAGTCTGATAACGATAAAAGTCTCTGCGATTTCCTGAGATGAAAATGGAAACGAATTACTTTAGTTGCAGCTGCACGAGCGTGCTTTAACGCGCTATAATAATATACCTCGGAAGGAACTCCGTATTTGTTGAAGCATGAGCGATGCTCTTAACAAATGGTGCATCATGCGGCTCATTAGAGTGCTGCGCAATACCGTTGTATTGAGAACTCTGATGGCTTTCTGGCAAATGCGACGTACTCTTTGTCGATATTGCGGCATTAAACTGTGTTAAGTCATTGAGCAACGAGGAATCTAAATTTCTGTGCATGGGATATGTTTGTATGCTATGCGCACCAATTGCACTCACGCCGTTCACGTTATCCATATTCAACGAAATTGGCTCAGCAGCAGATCCTTTTCTTTTTACATTACTCGCTTTTGGAATCGATTTATCGATGTTATTCCCGCTCCTTAGCGCATCTGTAGCCTCTACCTCTCCAGGCTTTTGCACATTCTGCTCCCATACTTTGAATTCTGAGATCGTTTTACCAGTCTCGTCGAAACGAAATGAATCATAGTCTGGTAGTGAAATATCAGGTAGAGGACCAGAATATTTCTTCTGAGATGCCATCGATAGGGGATTATATTGGCTAGAACTCTGCGGCTGGAACTCCAATTTTCGATTAATGGAATGCCTGTGGGTATCAGCGTTACATCTGCTTTTAGAGGCATCGTTAGATGCTAGCAGGTCCTTCTGTTCCTTGAGCGACTGATGCATCGAGACTCTATTTATTCTTTTGGACAGTTCTAACTCGGTAGCCTCCATTTCTTGGAGCAGCTCGTCAACTTCGGAGAGCTCCATGTCTTGTACGCTAGTTTTAGAACACGAACCTGGCTGTCCAGTTGCGCTAAGTAAAGTCGAGGTAGACGGCATTGAACACAACCGATTAGAAGGTTTAACGTACATATTATTCGTGGCTCTACAGTAATCGCCGGGATAAGAGTAAGGTTCCCCTTTGGAGGAAGCAGCGGTAGCATGCGGGAGACCCACGCTGCGAGAAGCAGAAGGTACGACCACAGAGGAATCAGAGCGGGACGTTACAAAATCATGCTTATCATGATCGTTAGCATTAGTCGCATTAGTACCAGCAGCCACGGGAGAATGATCCCCCAGCTTTATGTCATTCTGACAAATATTAGTATGGCTTGACAATGAGTAACCATTAGGAGTCGATGGAACAGACAAGGATCGTCGAGGCTTTACGGGTGTAGTTTGTAAGCTGGAGCTCTGATTTACGGGGAGTCTAGTTCTAGGCAATGTCTGCCTGAACTTGGCGTCCGGGGTGCTCTGGAACTGTGAATCCAACGAGTTGCTTAAGATAGTGGCGTCTAAGCTATTATCTTTGGACTCGATAGCGGTAATTCGGCTCTCTAATGTTTGCATATGCTCTACGAGCTCCGATATCACGCCGGCTCTCTTGCCGATGTAGCCGGACTTTCCACGATCGGAACTGGTGTCGGACACTGAAGACGATGGTACAAGGAACAGGTCGGGTGGAATTAGGAGTAAAAGATCTGTATCATCAGAATCACTCATTATCCATTTGAGTTTCCTCCCACCGAAGCAAATGAAATTCGACTGTCATAAGTTCCGTAGAAATGTACACGTATTTACAGGGTATTTACACATCCCTCCACGTTGGTTTGAAGCAAGCAGTATAAACAATGTGTTAGGTTTACTACCTTTCTCGTGTAGTACAGAAGAATATAAAGCTTAAGGGCACAGGTGGTCCGTATATTTTTCCAAACGCCAGCCGGACATTCTTGCTTTTTCGCTGATAAACCACATTACACTATATACAGTCGTAAAAATTTATGAACGAACTACTCAAACATGCTTTGAAGGAAAGCATCCCCGCCGTAACTAACAGAAGATACTAATTGATCGATACTGCCGCTAGATGGCAGCACGGTACAGTTTGAAGGATACAGTCCTAGCTTGCTGGTCTGCCAGTAGAGGGCTACTGGTTTAATCCTTTTCTCGCAGGTATTTATCATTCGTCAATTCATATAAGAGCATATAGTATTTAAGTATGAATGATTCGAATCTGTTATAAGGTTTTGGATGGTACTTTGACTGTTTGACTTTTGGAAAATTGGAAGAATGAAAGAATGAACTTTGATCGATTAGCCCTTCCAAATAAGCAATGGGCGGAAACAGAAGAATTTCTGTTTCTTGATAGAAAGAGATAAAGATATTAAAATATAAATGACAACCTTTTAAACCTAGTAAAAGAAGGTTAATAAATGTACTTATGTACTTTTACATATTTCGCCCCCTCCAAGAAGGCTCCTGAATCCGCCTCTGAACATAACTCAAGAAATATACATACCTTACGTGTGAACTGTGTCCTACCACTAATCTTAATATATAAAGCAGAATGTTTATATGAATGTGTATTTGCCTATCTCCTAAAAATTTTTCGAAATTTTCGACTTTGGATCATGAAATATGCCTCAGCTCATTATGCCTGGCTAATCCAGACGAATCTGACCGTTTTCACAAAAGAAACTAAAAAATTTTGTTTATAAAATCTAAATCTAAATTCCGGGCGAAGCCAAGTAGTAAAGCTAGTAAACTAATAAATCTACCTGTAATGCTGATGATCCATTTGAAATGTACAAATGAACGTGGTCAGCCCGAAGCTTTGAACATGATAAACCACAAATACCGATGCCTGATGCTTATAGATATTCATCAGGATGTCCTTTATGACATCCCTCACCCATGTCCTCTTACATGACGCGACTGCAATCGTAGGGGAAAACGGGAATTTTCGCCGCACACATTGAAGAGACTGGGTTCGTTGTTAACGTATCGTTTTATTATACTTTTGTAATTCAAATGCACCTCTCCTCCTATAGCTACAATATTTACCTCGTTCGCATAATATACACCTGCTTTTTAAAATACGCAGTGAAACGTTTCAGAATCGTGTGCATTCTCGTATCGCGCGGTGTATAAAAAATAAAGAGCAGTAACTGCCGACGTAGGAGGAAATACTGAGCGGAGGGAAGGGAACGGGTGGCGTCGGAGAGCAATGTAAAAACTTTCACAACGTATGAATATCACATCGGACCGTACCTCGTGTCTGTAATAACCGCGTAAATCTTGGCTGCGGTACGTACATGCCCGCGTACGAAAGCGCCGTGTCTTGGAGCAGAAGCGCGGCTGGGGAAGAAGGGCCGCGCAGTAAATTCCCAAGAGGCTGTCGTCGATGCTACCTGTCCGCGATTTAAGGATAATAATCGTGTCCTGTGCACGCGGCTGAAGCACACGGCTGAGAATGCCCGGAAAATAGTTGTCGCGCGAGAAACTCAGGCCGCGCGCGCGGTTCCATGCGCCCCGAGTACAAGGTGCAATCCCATTCCGAAGTTTGTCACTCGGAATAGGATTTCGAGGCTGCACGAAATATTCCGCGGAGTCGGGTTATCGAGTTGAACAGTGCGATACGATTCACATCGATCCGGTTGAAACGTTTTGCCTTGTCGAGGCTCTGTAACACTCATTAACCGTAAATTTTCTTAACAAAGTGAACCAATAGTGAAGTACGTGCCACATTCTCTCTCTCTCTCTCTCTCTCTCGCTCGCTCTCACTCTTCCTTTTTCTCTAAACGCGTGCACGCGTTTTTATTAAACGTATCCGAAGAGGAGGGTGAGAGGAAAAAACGGCATCGTTACAACGGAGCCTGGCGGGCGATTAATTTACATGAATATAGTTAACGGGTTGGTATCAAATTCGCTCGTCGTTTTGGCTCTTATCCGTAGTAAAAACCATCGCAGTCCCGCTTTATAAATATAGTAGTACGAGTACCTGTATAACGACGGACCCTTTTTATTCTTCGTTCCGTTCTCATCGTTCTCCCTATACAGCTCGTAACACTAATGAAAACAGACACTTCTGACGCTATTTACGACGTACCGTTAACCTTAGCCGTGTAGTATACGTTAAATATAGTTCGTGTATGTGTATCTATACAGTACAAATAGTTCCACGTTCTCTTCCGCTCCCTTGACGTCGTTTCTAGTCAACCGTTAACGCATCGAGCGCGCAGCCAACCTGAGTTCTTTCTTCTTGTTCTCGTTCCAGGCGAGGAACGACATGCGGGTCTATCGATCGTCCCTGATCAACTGCCTCAACTTTTGGTGTACGTTAATGTCCTTAAGTTTCTGAAGTTGTATTCCGTGCCGTCTATGGATCACTGAGCCTTATCGAGCTGGCGAATAGGACAACATAGAGGTAGCCTCCTTCTGATATCTCATCGAAATCGATTCTGTATGTTTATTGGAGTAGGTACATACCTATCTCTGTATGAAAAGATACTTATCCGAGGGAAGGATATTTGCTTCCCAAAGTTTTTCCCTGTGGAACTATCACAAAGCTAGCAGCTTCTGGGAAACACCAGGGTAGGAGACGGAAAAAAGGAAAGCCGCGTTACCGGGACTCGAACCCTGGGCGTCTATCTGCGTGCTGGCCACCCGTCTAACCGATTCCCCCACGGCGACTTCCCGGGCAATCTGTTCTGTGAATGTTAAAAAATCGCACGTCGCAGTAGAATCCCCCCTGAAATAACATTTGCCAAACTTGAGATGCGGTTAACCAAATCAGATATCACAGAACAATTCGTTGCTGAAATACAGAAGTCACGCAACTGCATTAAGAAAATCACATCTTGCGCTCCCGTGGACCAAGACTGCATAGATTAATTTCAGCTACCAGTCACAGGCTCCAGGACCACCAGGAACGCTCTGCGAACATAATCGCCCATTGCCTAGGTAAGTACTTCTGTCTCGATTGACGCGTTAAGTCAGACAAGTCCCCCCGTCTACGCGACGTTAACTTCTCCGTCCGTCTGGCGGAATATTGAGTATTACCGCGCGGAATATCCTACACGTAAACGAATCGGAAGCGATAAGCGGCGGAACGGGGGACTCGAGGGAATCGGGCAGACGCGACGAAATTTTCCAAGGATCACGCGGCTGGGGCACTCGTGATCCGCGGCTGTGTGCAACAGTCAGCAGACGTTACGTACAGGGGGAGGGAACGAGTTCGAAAGTACAATCAATAAGTTCGTTGGCCGATCTTCTTTCTGGGGATAACTACCACTCCGTTTCCTGCTGGACGAGCAGTCTACCAGAAGTGACCCCCGTGCCAGGAATCTTCCGAACGGTCGATCAATAACCTGGACCGTGGAGAGAGGAGCATTCGCAACGCCGTGAAAACCGGCTGATAACTAATAACTCGGGCCTAACGGGGTCGATCGGGGCAAATTAGGAAAGTGGTGGCCGGGGAGCGTGGACGGGTTGCAGGACGAAGAAAGCAAATTTACTTTTTTCCACTCTAGATCGTACATAGTCGGATGCCCGCTCTATTCGTACGTCTACTTCCGATCACTGGAACCGAACGTGCATTGTACTCATTTGTATTGTGCGCGGCCGACAACGACTGCAGTAAAGAGCGGATCGTTGTTCGTCTTCTCTCTCTCTCTCTCTCTTTTTTCTCTTTTAATTCTGCATATCCAATGCGGCTACGGACGATAAAAGGTTTATTGAAGCCGGTTATCGAGGCGTGCTCGTCGAAAAGTGCTTGTTCTTAGAGCGCGGACAGCTGGACGCCGTGCTCGTTGAACATTTTATTTCGCGCGAGTTTGCTCGGGACATAAGGGAACGTTTGCGCAAGAGTGACGTTTCCTTGCGCGATAATGCTTCAATCGACAGGGCTATGGTCACAGGGCGCAAGGAAAGTTCATTTCCATTTAATTAAAATGTTTTCATCGCTTTGTAAAGCTCGTTGAAAGTCAACGCTTTAGGTGTGTTATCCTTAATTCTTCCACGTCACGTTACTTCGGACGCTTTCCCTTTTTCCTTGCTGGAAATTTTAAAAGCGGAAATAACAACCCCCTTTTGTTACTGAAAATAATGGCCGTGCTATGCGTCAGAGCGCGACACGAAGAAATAAAGCGGTGTACGTAAAAGTTGAAGACTAGGACTTCACTCGCTCGTGGAAACGTAAGGAACAGCAATCTTGACGCAGAGTGTTCTGAAGGAAACGATAAATAGAAGGGAAATCATTTTTGATATTAAAACAATAATGTAACATTATTTCTCCGACGAACTCAATTAAGTGTTCTATAGGTTTTTCGAGCAGCTTGATGCTGTCAATTGTTTCCCAACAGTGGTGAGTTTTTTATTTCAAAGATTAATGAAGCAATCATGGTTTCTTAATTATGTTTTTAATTTATTATTTTGATGCACATCATTTTGTCTCTTAGAGTAGTAACAAGAATAAGAATTGTATCACCCTTGAGATTCTGTGCATCTTTTTATATTAGAATTAGATTTCTCGTTTCCAGTAAGAAAAATTAAAAATTTCTAATCAACACGTGATGACTTTGGTTTTGATTTATGTATCGTAAATGCACAAGGATGACAGGTTTCAGATAGATCTGATTTAAAGAATTTGAGGATATTTCCCATAACTTACATATCTGTGCAATCTCCTCATATGAGAACATTAGGTCCATCAGTTCAAAAAAAAAATCAGGCAAGCAGCTTCGTTGTACATAAAGGCTGCGAATTTGTAAGTTATTTATAAGAGTAATAGGGTAGCATTTTAAAACAGCATTTTGCTGAATCTCGCCCATTGCACTGCTCTGTGTATTAATTTAACGCAATTTGATGGTGTAATAAAGACTTATCATTATTATTACTATTATATAATATAGGTACCTATAACAAAATTCTCAAGAAATCCTCATCGTCACTTTTACGCTCCAACTTGTGCAGCATTCCAAGAAAATCTCAAAGGTACAGCTCAGACCTCTTTCTTTAGCACCAAATTGGTTTGCCTGTTTGTACACTCACAATTGTTTTGATCTCCAGACTTATAGAACCCCTAAACCTTCGAATCCCATAATTCTACACACCTAACACTTAACAATTCCAATCCTAAATTCTCGTGTTTCGTTGTCAATTATTTACACTATCCTTGAACTTACATTACGGTTGCAAGAAGCACTCGTTGTACTGGCGAATAACATTTCTATCGAATCTACAAACGTTGTAAGAGCTAATATTGGCTCTGCATGCCCCATAATCCCACCAACGACAAACAATCCCCTTTTCATGCAAACGAACATTCTTCAAACGCACGGTGCACGTACTTCACAGGACACAAGGGGCATTCTTGGTGGCACGATAAATTCACCGCGTAATTGCGCGAGAAGGACGTTATCGAGAGACTGTGTTAGGCAAGGTACTTGACACGACTGAAGGATAACCAGCAGCCGAATAGCCTTGAGTCTGATGGTCTGCCAACCGGATGAAACTTAGATCACTTCCCTGCTGCTCGCGAAGATAAACTCCCCGAGATAAACTCGAGGATCTTGGAAAACCACGGCAAGACCGATGGCCATGCTGTCTCCGCAGTGCATCGAGTCTCGATTCACTGTTTCGCTCTCTTCCGATTCCCTTGCACCCGTGCTCCCCAGCTCTTGCTCCCTTCTGCCTTCTGCCTTCTCTTCTCAGACGGCATACGATCTCTTCAGATGCATCCAACCGAGGTATTTGCGGTATATCGGTTCGGCCTGCGTCAGCCTTACCCAGCCGTGCAAACTCTTCAGCATTCCCTTCAATTACTTTATTGTCTTCATTGCTATTACGCGCACAGACTTATGCGGTGACGAGTGTATAGTAATGTCAACTGGGAAAATGATTTCAAGGGAAATCTCTGCAGGGATTTCGATGAAGCTTGGATCAATGTTTAGGTTAGTTTAGATTATGTATAAATCATTTATAATGGTATAATAAATTAAGGGGGAAGGCGAAATTTATGGCACCGCAATTCTACTCATTCCGCGAGGGACTAACTTTGAGCGACTGTAGCGGGAGGAGGGAGAGTGCTTTTTTTTAAATAAAAATTCCTTTAACACCTTCAAACAGTGATCTTTCATGTACAACAAACCCCATCTGCCTAGCTTTTCATTTTCATATAGAAACAAATTCGTAAAGAATGCTTAATTTTCGGGCAGAGAAAGTACTATGACCCCTTAAATAGATTTTCAAATTCTTTTTGGACATCTTTTTCTTCATGCAGCACTAGTTGGGTAGAATAATCAATCATAAAAATACCAATATCGCATACCTTCCCGCCGGATATAGGGCGCACTGTAAATTCAACTAACTAAAACTTCATAAAAGTTCCGTTAGAGAGGGCTCTCGAGTGACCCCAGAAGTTAAACTGAACCGAAGTCGTGGCAGGTTTAATTTAAATATGAATCTCGGTAAACGGCGCAAATATGGCGGGCAAAGTTTGCAAGCTATATACCCGCGCGTCTCTTCCAACGAATCTGCCGTGTTCACAAAAAAACGTCGCCCCGATCTACCGTTTATCCTTCCTCCGAGGGCACCCCGAAGTCGTCAAATAAGGACGCCCTGTCCGCTTTGACCTCGAGCAGAGCGCGGGACGTTTAGCGACCTATCCCCAGGACCATCTCCCCGCTACGTCCTGGACCGAACGAAATTCGTCTTCCAGCATTGTAATATCGCAAATAGAATCGGAGTCGATCGTTTCGTACGCTCTGTCGGCAGTAAAGTCGGAATGGGTTCCCTCGCAAAGTACGCCGTAAGCACGATCGATCTCTGCGCTCCACGTGACGTTTCCCCCTCGCTTCTGACGTTCCACCTCGTCCCGGCAAATTATTTATTCTCCCCGAGAGCGAACAGGTGATCGTCCATGCTAAAATAGTCGCCCGGTGTAATTAGTGATCCGAACCGTTCACCGTGCTAATCCAGAATTCTAGATGGCGCTGATAAGAATCTAGAACTCCGCGCCCGGGTGGCGTAGGCACAAGAAACATCTAGATTTGTCAGTTTCCAGAGAACTAATACACCGATCAACTAATTCAGCCAGCGGGAGGATCCCTCCCGCTGGTGCTCGATAACCAAGTGGCAGACGTTTAATCTCGCCGGGCCTAAGAAACGTGACTGCGCGCTGATAAGCTCGAGCCTCAGAGCGAGAGGGAAAGTAAACGATGAAGAGATAAGGGAGAAAATTAGGGCTCCCGTTTCCGAAGATTACGGGAGGAAAGAGTCGGTTTAGATCCGGATCGCTTGGCTTGCTGGTAGATTACTCGACCGAATTGAGCCATCATCGAGAGGCTTCTTGTCGCTGGGTCTGACGCGCAAAATAGTTACAGTGTCTTATTGGGATTCGCGATGTCGCTGCGCTGTGAGGAGGCTTCTTCTGACTGGGTCCGTCGCGCGAAACAGTTGTAGTATTGTGACGTCCCGGCCCCACCACGGTATCGCGACTTAGTGTCGACGAGCGCCACCAGAGGTCTAATCTTCCCGCTAGTCCTAATTCCCAATCTCAATTCATATATATATATAAGTTCCAAATTAGGTCCTCTGTGTCCCCGTGCGTGTCTAGGGCAGGGACCGTCAGCTGTAGCGCTACTGATGAGACTGGCTGACGGGCCCAAGACGGAAACGCCACCTCTACTTTACCTCCTCGATCCTCCAACGCCCAATCCACCCGCCCCGCACAGTTACTTGAAAAAGCGTAACCGGCCTTAGGGATTACGGTTGCGACGGATCAAGATCATCCCTCTTTACGTTCCGGAATCAATCAAAAATCACAATCTCGAATTCTGGACGTGACAGTATCTTACCAGGACCGGCGAGGTTCAGCCTGGGCCATCGGTAGCCGAACACGGTGTTTGGTTTTGCCGCAGCCGTAAACGTTAAACATCGATTACGGTAATTGGCGGGCCGCGTTTGTTGCGGCTATCATAGCGACGGGAACCGCAGCCGCATAAGCACAGCAAATTCATGACTGTATGTACGTTAAATAATCCGTTTAACGATCGCCGCGGTTCAGCGGGGGCTTACGCTCGATATAAAACGATCACGGTTTTATTAGGGCACGCGATGCTGGTTGACTGGCTTGCCGGGCCTTTCTCTCTGGGAGCCTCCGCGCGCGAGGGAGCGTATTTCCAGTCGTTATTAATTATTCGACGTCGGTAATGGCCTTGGAGCAAAACGACTGCGCTGTCGCCAGTCGAGAGCGTGGATGCGTTTCCGGTTCGGTTTTCACGAGGATTTAACGGCCCAGCGCCGCGAGTACGAGAAAAAGAGGTTCGCGAAAAAGGGGACACCGGAAGGGAGGTATTCGTGTGGGACGAGGGTGGAACGGGGAGGGTGTGGGGGATTGTTAACGAGTGGTTTAAAACGCTCCGAAGCGCCTCGAATTTATAATTTCAGGTTTTAATTACATACTTCCAATATCGTTCGAAATAAGAAGAGCTTGAAAGCCTTGGGAATAGGTTTCAGATGTCGGAATGAATTGAGTGGATGGGTCTTCGGTTTTGGTTCGTAGGGTGCGAATTAGCGAGTATAGAAATGCGGAAATGTGATGGATTTCTGGGAATCTAAGGGGTGGCTTATGAGGATAGTATTCTGTAGATATTTAGGGTGACAGTGTGTTTTTCTTAGCACAGTAGTTTCAACGTACTCAAAACAGAGATCCGAAATAAGTTGTTTTACAAATTTTTCGAAAAAGTCGTTAAGTAAAAATTGATTTTTATTTCAATGTAAGCCAGATATCCTTAAATCTCAAAGACATTTCTCAAAAAACAAAATGGTTAAAATACTAATTTTTAATTGTTCTGATTACGACTAACCATTAAGAACGATTAAATTGTTTTGGCTACCAGTAACTATTATCTACTATAAAGTAAAACGCCGTTACATTTTTTGTTTCCGATTACCTGGAAAAATAAAAAAATTACGATGCACGGTACTAGATGCAATCCTTAACAGGAAAAAAGATTTTTTGAGAAATGTGTTATAGCTTTTGAGTAAAAAATTTCCAAAGACCACCCTTTTTTCGGCCTCCTGACTGAGCATGACCCCTTAACTCAATCCCGACACTCACTGTTTCACTCGCCGACATTTTGAGACCTAGTGAATTGAGTTCGACCATTGAGCAAGTATAAATACTTCAGCTTTCGTCTTTCACATTCACTGTATCATCTGCGATGCACGTCCAAAGTGAAAAAGTGTAAATTCGCTTTAAACGAAGCGTGGTTTTCAAAGGCTGATCGCGAACAATACCACCAATCGTTGGCAAAGGGAAAGTTCGTGGTGTTGCGACGAGCACGGGGAAAAATTAATATCTTAAGTCTCGTGGGCATTAATCCACTTTTAAGCGACTTCGTTGAAACCGATCTCGGGGGCGTCTCGGATATCACAAACGCGGAAGCGATACTTTTAAACGAACGACGTCTCTGGTAAACGGAATTCCTCGCCACTCGTCTGTGAGTTTACCTTGCGTCAAAGTTTCCTGGAGGGCGCTGGGGACAGAGATCATCAGAAGAATACTCGTCGCGGGTCGTTGGATGGATTGAATTAATTTCGAACGGGGAGCAACAGTGGCCCTCGGACAATATTAATCCCCGACCATTGTTTACCCTGGAACAATACGTTCGCGGGGATGCCGCGGAAAATATGGAGTCTCTTTAAACAGCGATAGACTCGAATGCAATTTATAGTCATCCTCTCGATTGATTTCGGGTATCATTTCGTGGCACTCGTGAATTAAAGTATTTATTATCGTTCGATTTTTACGAATCTCTTGGAACCTCAGCATTTGGATGAGAATGGACTGATTATCGGTTGGGATGCAGGCTTTCCTAAATGTATGAAGAATTGAAGTATAGAGGTTCTTCATGTAAAAAGAGTGTGTGATTTATTCCTTTTCTGCTTTTCAATCTGGGGCTTCGTTTTCGAGATACGAGCGATGGAATTTAACTCGTGCTGGGAACCAGACCCTTCCACTTTAATTGCTTCTATCTCGAAACCACAGATTGTAGAATGGTAGCGGAGTTTTCGATTGCTTTTTGCATTAGAAATTTGCATGTTTCGAGTTGTCGTAGAAGTTTAGAGCACAGTGTGCAAATGTTGTAGAATATTATGAAAATGGATCAGAAGTCGAGACGAGACTTCTCGTCCACGATCAGAGATTTTTGTTTTTAATCATTAAGAAACTGATGCAGTTTCTTTAGAAATTTAGTCTTAGATTCTAGAAAAATTTCATCAGTTTTTTAATGATTAAAAACAAACTGTAGCTTTAAAAAAAAATGGCATGATAAACACTAGATATTGATGTGAGAAATAATCGTGTCAAGTTTCATTCAAATCGGTTCAGTAGTTTTTAATAATTGGCACCGATTTGAAAAACATTGTTTCGAGAAAACAGCGTTTAAAGTTTAAGGTGCAGGTTAAACAGAGATAATTTTTTTCCTTTATATGTAACATCTTAATAGGTAAATTGTTATTGCAACGTGCTGTAGATCCAAAGAAAAATGTGAGTGGTAATAAATGCACTATATTAGTAAATATGTAAAATTGAATTGGCAGTTCAGAATTGAATTATGTATACAAGTTATCCACGAAACATTATATAACATTGTAGAAATGAAGAAATTAGGGAGTTAAGTCTGTGTAGGTTGGAATTTAGTTAAATTTTGTGCTTGAATTAAGCAGGTCAAATAAATAACATTCAGCTCGGAATAATAAGATTAAGATATCAGATAAGTTTGATTGCTAGCTCCGAATTAAACAGGTCAGGATGCTAAATTTGGGTTAAACATGGTCCGGATTGTAGAGATTCAGGAGTTTCATTGGTGTATATAGATTAGGGTATGAGGATTAGACAAGTTGGAAAACTAAATCTGGACTGGGTAAGTTGGAGTATTGTAATTGACTGACCATGTTAAAGAGTTAAACACAGCTCGGTTAGGTCAAGAGTGTCTTCTCTAGTTCGGGTAGTTTGGAAGCTGATCTAGACAGACGAGGTGTTTGAACCGACTTGCGTGTTCTACATCTGGCTTAGGTATTGCAATGTGAAGAAACGACAATTTTCATTCAGCTTTTTCTATCAAAATCTTCGATGTCAATCATAAAGCATCCACATAAACAAACTACAACGCCTTTGGATTTCTATAACATTCAGAACCCAGCATTTAAAGCTTCTCCTCGCCGTAATGCGAAGTGTTTGTCAATATTCTTAATGGCGGATCAACTAATCTATTCAAAATCTGCAATTCCGATGGAATGTCTCTGGGAATTTGTTTATGCAGGTTTGAACCTCCTGCTTTTAAGATGAAACGCGTGCACGGTCATGAAAGGACGTGACGTCACGTTAAGCACTTTGGATCAGATCTCGTCACCTTTTTTGCACCGCACTCCATTAGGAGCTATTCCTCTCGCGCAGAGCGAGGGCAATGGCGCCAGGAAGAAGAAGACCCAATTCGGGAGCCACGGAGAACATCACTCAGCATTGCTTGTCATCGTTTGAGTGATGAAGCTTGCCGATCTGTCGGTTTATGCGCTCGCACCCGCCAGATATTATGCGAAACGAACCCTCTCCCTCTCATTTGCCTCCACGTTCCTTTGGAGGCTGTATAAATTTTTGTATCACATTGAAACGCAAAGGTGAGCGAGGAAATCGTGAATGCTATGAGAAAAGAATAGGAGATGTTCGAGGGACGCACTGCAATTCGTTGAATATTTTGCTGTATTAATAAAAATCGAAGGTGGGCCGCGGAAGTTGACCGCGAGCAGCTTTTAATCCAGAAGTCGAAGGAACGAACGACGATAGGAGAGAAGCGGACGCTGTCTGGAGGAATAGCGATGGACGCAGGGAAGAAGAGATTCGGGCGTATAATCTATGACGAATGACGCTGCGAAATAAAATTCCACTAGTATTTCTCTGTCCTGCCATGCTGCGTGCACCCACTTATTCGACGTTCCATTATGTTCCCCGATAGCGGAAGGGTATATATTGTTGACCTGGATGCTGCACAATGTGATTCTGCAGCGTTCCTCGACCCTTCTTCCCCTCCGTTTCCTTTCGCCTTCCGCCCCCGAGCCCCGCTTCTTTTCACTCATATTCCGCGAACTGTGCGAGGGAAAGGCTCCGCTATTACCCCGGGGAATCACTTTATTCCGATTATTTACAATCTGCCGGCAATGGGTGGCACCCTACGCGGCCGCGGAGCCGTCTGACGTGGTTCTCGCTGCTGGTCGTCGATCAACCCGAAACTGTTAGCCAGGGTGCAGCTTATGTCCTCGGGTCAAGGAATGGAGGAATTATTAGAGGGTGAAACTTTTTCAATACCTGAGCTCGGTGACGAGTCACTCGGGCGGGATGGGGAATATTCGCGCGGAATAGTTGCGGCGGAGTAAGAGGGTACCAGACGGATGACGCCACGTCAGCGCACGTGCCATCCCACACTTCCAGGCGGCGAGTAGCTTGATATTTCTTCGGGGAATTTGCGAAAAGTTCGGCGGGTGTACAACTGTACATCCCTCGCTGGCCGTGACAGAGTGGTGATATAGTTGGGATGCTTGGTATATAACGATGTAGGTAATTTAGAAAACAAATTGAACGGTATTTGCAAGTCCAGGGGATCCACAGCGGGTGGCTAGCAGGTGGAATGGTTAATCTGAAACGGAGTTCCTTTGATGCTAATGGGAAACTAGGGTGAACCTTATTTTCAACCTGCGATTTAATTTGCTCTCACCCCCTAATATGGTTCCATTTCATGAGAAAGTAGTCCCTGTAAAAGGTTATTGCAATTGGATAACAGAAAAGGGTGCCGACCACGTCTTAAAGTTTAGAATTCATCAATGGTTTGAAGAATTTCTCAAAAATGGTAAGCTCTATCGAAATTTTGTTCAAATAATATTAAAAGAGCATTCAATTTTCTACAATTACTGTATATATAATTTTGTCATGCTTCCAACCATTTTTTAGATAATAGCGTTTGAATATAGAGATGTGGTACGTAGAGGTGGTACCAGTGTAGTGTGGACCTCTCTATATTCAAACACTATTATCTAAAAACCGGTTGGAAGCACGAAAAAAATGATATATACAGTAATTGTAGAAAATTGAATGCTCTTTTAATATTATTGGAACAAAATTTCGATAGGACTTACCATTTTTTAGAAATTCTTTAAATCCAAATCATTGATGAATTCTAAACTTTAAGGCCTGGTGGCACCCTTTCCTGTTGTCCGATTGCAATAAACTTTCTCAGGGACTATTTTTTTTATCAAGTGACACCGTTCTAGGGGGTGAGAGCAAAGAAATACAAAAAAATGTCGACACTTAAAAATAAGGGCCACCCGGCCAATAACGTGGCACACAGAAACGATCATTCTTCTATACAGTAGTACAGAAACTTTCCAGTAAGCAGTAGCTTTCCAGTTCAATTCAAATACTAACCGTTAATATGAAATCCCCGGGAACTCGGGCACATCTGCTTCAGCATTGCAGTTTTTACGCAACTCTTTTCACAGGACTAAAGCAGCCATGGAAAACCTGATCCCTTATCTGACGCAGCGCAAGTTACGGGCTCGCGATATTTCCCGAACAACTACATAAGGAGGGCATTGTTCTTCATCGTCGTTACTCGTCGAAACGCTGGCGCGCTCGTATCGCGGAACGGGAGAACAATGTAACTTTTGAAAACGATATAAGCGAGCGGGTAGATGTCCAGGGACATGGCTGCAGTTGCTCCCGAAATCGATTCATCTTTTTTTCCGTAGCCAGTCCTCCCAGCCGGTATCTATATCCTAGGCTTTATGTACCTTATCCACGTTGGAATTCGCAACTGCGAAATTTCGCCGGGAATCAACGATTCTATTCCCGAACATTGAACATCTTCCGGCCAGGGGGCTGATTCAGTGGTAAAGTTCGAACCCACAGTCGTGAAAGAAGTACACAAGTAACGAGGGATCCTCTTTCTATCCGCGGAGCCGACCGGTCTGATCCATGAAAAGGGCCAACTCGTCGAAACGGCTTCTTGCGAACTACCGTTACGCTCCCGGCCCCCCTGCCAGTTGTGCTTCTTTTACGGCCAGTGAAAAACAATTCGTCTCGCGCAAAACGACCGGCGATTTCTAAAGTAGCCAGCCTGGAATGGAAGCGCCCTTGGCTGTCTCTCCTTCTGCCTCGACCATGACACCCTTGCGCTAAGAAGCTGACGCTACTGCTCTTAACGCTCTTGGAAATCTCTTCTGCTGTTTTTCTCAGGTGCGGAGGTTTGTGAGAGAGAAAGCTAGTGGGGCTAGCCTCTGTGTAGTCTGTACTTTAAACGAAGACAGTTCCAGTTTAATTTGAGGCATAAGCATCACCTGGGGCAAGTCTCCTTGGGGGTTTCCCCAAGATCTATTCAAATCCAGGAACAATTTCGATTGATGGGACTGGTGTGCCTGTCGGGCCCATTCTTGTCAGCTCCCAAAGGCACTGTGAGCTGCACAGGGTAGACCCAGGCGAATCGGAGCAAAATAATAATTCAGTCCATGTAAACAATTGCTCCTTTCTATCGCGATGTAGAGCATTATCCCTAAAGGTACAAAGATGTGTTCTTTGTCACCTGGTACAAAGCTGAGTTTAGTTGCTCATGTTTCTACAAAACCTGAGTCCTCGAAGCACTGGTGTCCCGAAAGCATACTCCCGGGGTACTTGGAAGACACTCGATGGCGCTATCGACTCTGCTACATTTCTGCAAGGCAGAGCACGCCTTATATAGATTTACTCGGATGAAGTCACAAGGCAACCGTTTTCCGTAGACATCGTCGACGTCTCCCCTCGGCCATCCAACGGTGCAGCGAGAATATCGTTCACCGAGTATCGATCTCTCCCGGTAATGAAAAAGTCAGTGATATCCAGAAGACGCGTGACCGCATCCTGGGACTTTCAAATGGCATCGGTCCCTGTCTGCCGCGCCATCGCTTTTCATTCTTTTTCTTAAAGTACGCTCATCATAGGCCGGCATCGTTGGCTTCCATTAAGCGAACCTTTGATCCATGGCTAATTAAAGCTTGAGAAGCGCCCGTGCACGGCAACCTTTCCTTCCACCCGTCTCTTCTCGTCTCTCTTCCCTTATCTGGTTCCCTGAGCCACCCTGCCTCTCGCTACTCTCCTCTTTTATTTGTGCCCGATCGGAAGAGGATTTTTGGATCCACTACATAGGCTGCCTCTTAATGCGCGAGACGAATGCATCGAGCACAGTAGAACCTGGATTATCCAAACCCGTTGGTGGACTAATTGGTAGGATGTTCGTTGCTAACTAGAAGCTACTTGAATGCTTCTGTGCTCTGGGTGTTCAAATCTTCTGGACTCACAGGAAGCATATTTTCCATGAAGCTTCTATTTCTCTGGAGTCTTCTTTCACTTATCGTACTATATTCAAGCCGCCTGCCGTGCAGGAACATTATCTTCCCAAATATAGCTGTCTTTATAGTCATTTTTTTTCAATTATTTTTAGTAAGTCAGTGCAAAAATTCGTCTGCTCTATTTACCCAATGTCTCTATTAA
The DNA here is from genome assembly GCA_910592295.1 of Andrena haemorrhoa. Taxonomy (NCBI): domain Eukaryota; kingdom Metazoa; phylum Arthropoda; class Insecta; order Hymenoptera; family Andrenidae; genus Andrena; species Andrena haemorrhoa. Next base: position 3,761,483 of record OU342946.1, read on the forward strand.
AAGTAAAAATATATTACATGTTCTTTTAAACAAAGTATTGTCCTTGACTATCTACGACCTTCCACCACATCTCCGTAACTTAACCTCACCTAACAGTGAGCAAACGAACTTTTCCACCGACCTAACATTATTAACAAATGCACGCGATTGCTCTCACTTTTCCAATTCAATACGTCGACGTATCTGCTTTCACTGAGGATTCACTGTGCTGCGCTCATTTGTTGCTTTAAATACACGAGTCCCGACGGCACTGCCTGCAAAGGTGCAGCATCCTTTCGATCAGCGTGAGGAATTTTACGGGCATCTCTGTGCAAAGGTTCCTCGCGGGGGCTGAGAAGAAGACGCGGCGATTTATACCGTGGCTTGACGTCGGAGCGTGGCGTCGGTCAGGGGCCATTGAGGAAAGCTTTCGAGGTGATCGAAGCTCGTTGTAGCATCGATATATCCTAGCCACTTCGACGCCTCCTCCGCCTCTTTTCCGTGCGGCCCCCGTCGAAATACGATCGTTAGGATCCAGAATCGGGGATGAAGACCGACTTCGCGCACACATCCCTGCGCCACCGAATGTATTGGAACCTCGTCTGTCCGAACGTGGATCTGTACACGTGTTGGGTGAAAGGTATCAAGGTAGAATCCCGGCCGAATTACGTGATTTCGCGAAGCTGATTATCGCCGAAACGGTTGCGGCTGCAAGATACAGCACGGGAGAAAATAGTCGCTTTAGGGGCAGATAGACGCGCTGAGTGGACTGTATCAGTGTTTCGAAAATTAATAGGAGAAGGAATGAACCTCAATTTGCCGACCTGATAATCGTGATAAAATAACTGTTAAATTAGTTTCTTGAATGTGAAAAGGAGAATTGGTTAGTCACGGAATGAGGTCACAAGCGATAAATTCTATTCCACAATGCTGACGTGTTTCATTGTGAAGAATCGGTCTCTTTTATAATATATCACGATTTACGACACTCTCTGTGTAATATTTCATTCTTCCGTCCTTTCATTAGATCTGTGTGAGCACTAAAAAATGTCGAGTGCCCTTATAAATTTAGTTTGTCTTCCTGTAGAAACGTGCAGGGATATTAATTTTGAAATGAGCATTTTGATAGTAGTATTTTGCATTACTATCGAGATCAAAATTTCTAAGGAACTTCAATGTCCCAAACAAATCCTTCAAAATTGAAGAATTCTATGGTAGTCTCTAAAAATCACTGGCTGAAGACTCAACGTCACAAATATTCATTTCGTGGATTTCGTACAAACGCACAATGATCGATGACTTTTGGAAAACAAATGGCACTTTTCAAATATACACGGTTTATTTTTTTATTTTTGTGGCTTCGTATTACACGAAAGCACGCTTTGCATATAAATTACAAAATCAATTTATCGGAACAGTACATTCATATAATATAGATTTCGGAACACAAAATAATTTTCACAAAGTACATTGTTTGGAAACTTAAACACGAAAGTATAAGAAGTACAAATGAAAAAGCAAATAAATAATCTCCAATCCCATATCCTCGTAGCTTTCATGCATGTCATCACATAACCGTGGTCGTGCATTATTATAGAAGGACAAAAGAAGGTACATTAAACATATATAAATACGTTTTTAACTCGTTGTAAACTGTACAATTGTTTTGCTCGTATTTGTGTATATACATACATTTGCATCGAAGGACGAACTCTTTGCGCTCCGTCGATGCGATTAAATATACACGTTGTTTGCTGTCATTCTATAAATAAAATAAAATAATTTTTACTAGCCTCGCTATGTATAATATAATAACATTATCTTTACACTTTAATAAATCGTATTTCAGTGTTAGGCAAAACTAAAAGCACACAACGATGTCAAACATACGGTATGCTGCGATGTTAATAATCGTAATTAAATCCTAACAACAATTCAGAAAAGAAACAAGGGCTAAGCAGTTTTTACCTTCGTTTAGTGAACACTATAGGTCATCTAACAAACTTCTGATCCTCTTTTTTAACACCTTTGCGTTCACACACCAACTCTGTTAGAATAGAGCGGTTGAGTTTTGGGTCTGCTTATAACGCAACATGAAGAGTATGAAGGTTTAAATGACACGTCCAGAACAGAAAATGAATATAAGGAAGGGATCCCATTGCACAACCCTGTCCCACGAGAGACAGTTTAGTGGATCCACCTAAAAGTTGTACAGTGAATTCTCGTTATAAGCTCATTTCGACTATGCGTTGTATGCTCGGTTGCTAGCCCCACCATTTATTGGAATCGTTAGGTAAGAGAGAGAGAGAGAGAGAGAGAGAACCTTTCGTCCCCTCTCACTCTCGCAACACTTATCGACGGCTCGGAGCCAGGAGCCTATAACGAGAATCCACTGTAATTGCAAATTTAAGCAGATTAACACAATCTATCCATTCTTCGATATAAAAAAATGGCTCCTTATTCTAACAGAGTTTTCTTGCAGACTAACCCATCAGCCCTGTATTTCGGAGCCTCTTTAATTTCACGTCTCCAACATTCCCGCAACAGCCCTTCGACATTGCTTCCTAAATTCGTAGCGCGAAAGCGTCAAGTGCTATACACGTCGATAACACGGCAAGCGTGTGTCGGTACAGCCATACATCTACGCGCAGCGTCCATAAAAAAGGAAGGAAGGAAAACCAATACAAGTTCAACCGGAACGTATGGAACCGCGGCAACCCGAGAATACGCGGGAAAATCAAATTTCATCGTTACCGTAGCCAATTCACCGCGGAACCCAGTGAAACGCAACGAGTTTTCTGTCGAACCCGATTCGATATGCAACAAAGACGATCGAACGCGAAACCTCTCCGCGACAGGGCGGCGAAAGGGTGGGTCGGGCGGCGGAGGGGAGGCCCTCTCCCCCGAATACTTTGCACAAGGAAGCCTGAAATTCGATGTCGCACGATCGGGGGCTGCGGCGCGGCCGTTTCCGCAGGGCTGAAGATATCTCCGCTGGAATTCGTCGTGGAAAAAGTGGATGCACAGAATCGCTGGGGGGTTGTTGTAAGCACACGGACGTGTGGACCGTCGCCGGGTAACCGCGAGCATGTGCAAATTTACACAGAGGACCCCGGAGGAAGACCTATTACGTTCCTTTCCGCATGGCTTGGACGTCCCACCCCGCCCAGTACGCGCGCTCGTAGGTTTGTATGCACCGGGGGACCGGTGCGCAAAGAAATGGATTCACGTGTAAACCCGATGCGGACCGTACGCTGAAAAGACAGGTGGAAAAATACGGGGAAAGGAAGAGGCGGCCTGGAACAAAGCGAGAGCTGGAATTCAATTGCGCTGAGACCGCTACCAATGAGGGCTCCTCTCGCTCTGTGGAGGGCTGCTGCGTGCACGGGGGCTAATGATTCGAATCGCTTCGAAGAAGTGCACGGTCGACGTCGGTGATTGTCAATCTTGAAAGTTGGGGTTGCAGTGAAGTTCATGTTTTATGAATGTAACGAGGGGAGTTGGGCAACATGAAAATTCAAAAAATTATGCAACTTTATGTGCAAGTAGGGTAGTTCATTCTGTTACAGAAATATATTTTTTGTTGGTGGAAATTATCACTTGAAAAAACTGCATCTCTATGAAAATACTTATCGAAATATCCACACTTTTCAAATTACCCCCATCACCAATCCTTAATTCCATAATTATTTTTCTGCAGCTTTGTAGATATAAATAACAATTTTTAGTTAAACGGTTGTATTCAACTTGACCAGAAATGCACTCAAAATTAAAAAATAATTCTTTTCTTGGACTACAATTACGACGGTGTATTTTCACTTTCACTAAAATCGTGGGGCAGGATAATTCGAAACATTCGAAATTTCTCTTCAAAACTGAATTATGGATTATTATAAAAAAAGTATCGATATTTTTCATTTCAAAATACCAAGATACAACATATATATCAGTTCTCTCAATTTCGAAAGAATGATTCAAGGCTCTTGGCGTTGAACGATACAGTTCAAGCCCCATATTTTCTACTTTTCCAAATTCCTCGCTTTTACGTAGTACCTATTTCAAAATTCCCGATACGATTGAATCCGAAGAATGCTCGAAGAGATTCGAATCTCCGCGCGATTAAATTGCTCGATAGTTCCCCAGGAGCCAGCCAGCCGAGTCGTTTATGGCGAAACGAAGGAGGAAAGAGAGTAGGCTCGGAAGAGAGGCGAGGGAAAGAAGGTGTTGGGGGTGGTGTACTTCGCAAGCAATATAAATTCATTCTATTATACGGGGCGCACTTGAGACCTGTCTGTAACACGCGGCGGCTCGATGAATTACAAATGTAACACGCCGGCAAAGTGTGGCGTTAAATTTCCATAGGCAGGTACTTAACTCGAGTACCGGGCGGTCCTGCAGCCGTCTGGGCTCGTTCGACTCCGCTATTTCGTTATCGGGACACGGTTACGTGCTCGTTGCCGCGAGACGGCGTTGAAACGCGGTCGATTTACGATCGCGGGAAGAAAGAGAAACTGGCTGACGGGCAAATAGGCCGAAACTTTGCCGGGGAACACCGACGCGGGGCGCGCGCTTCGGGTCACTGGATTTGGCTCGGAACTTCCGTACAGTTAGTAGGTACACACCGCGTATTAATAATGCATTAATCGCATGTGGCGGGCTGCTCGAAATTTCGCGGTTAAATGGAGCCGAAAGTGTCGAGTTTTCACTGCAACGAAGAATGGAATAATTATGGATTACCATAATGCGGGGAGCTTGACAATTATTGAAAAACGATATTGCGAATCGTTGATTTCCATTTCGAAAGGGTGTATCGTTGCGTCACCCACACAGCACCATAACATTGCAGCAACGTCTCTGCAATGACACGGTGCAAGATTGCAATGTTGCACCAAAACATTGCAGAGACGTTGCGGGTTCAATCCTATGTCCGCCTTCGCAATATTGTGGCTGTGTATTTTTGCAAAGTTGCGGCAACATTACAAATATATAGTCTTGCAACGTTCCGGCAATGATTCTGCAACGAAGTGTGCTGTGTACATTGCAGTGGCAACGTGTGCGCAATATTACAGAATGTTGTTGGAGCGTTTCCACTGTAACGATACACGTCAATGTGTGCGCAATATTGCAGAAATATTGTAGGATCGTTGCCACTGGAACATTGCAGTGGCAACGTGGGCGCAATATTCCTGCAATATTGCAAGAACGTTGCCACTCAAATATTGCACGGCAATATTGTAGCATTGTTCTTGCAATATTGCAATGCAACCTGCAATAACGCAACATTGCAGCAACGTTCCTGCAATACTCCTGCAACGAAGTGTGCTGTATGGGCAGTGTAGGCGGCAGTGGATCAAGGCTGCTTAATCTCGGCATGGATGCCCGCGCAGCGCTCGAAACGTTGAAGTTTCTTAAGCTGCATGAACGTCCTTGATTCGGCGAACTCAATTCCGTACGCCTTAATAAGGGAAACACGTTCATCAGTTTATCAGTTAACGAAGTAAGTTAGCACACGTGTGTGTGCTAAATTACTTTGATAAACACGGTGTAACGTGCGTTGCATCGGAACCCGCTTGCAGCCTGTGTAGAGAGCCATCGAAGCGGCCTTGTCGATGCGCGCACACTCAACGAATTTGGAAATCGATTTTCTTGAGAATCTAGACCTGCACGGGCAAAGTGTTCCCTAAGCTTTCCACAGATTCGCGAGTAGAGAATGACACTCTACTTGGTTCCAATATCAGTCGGGGAGTGCTTTTTCAAAAGGGCACAGTTTGATATAGAAACAATTTTTAATAACCGCAAAAAACTGTGGTACCCATTTTTTTTATTAGTATATGTACATTTTATTCCAAAAAAAGTTTCGAAATAAACTTCAAAATATAATACAATAAAATAATATAATAAAATAATTTTCCAAATATAATATAATGTTTATGGCTACTTTGTTTTGCCACATTTAATTGTAAAGATAACCATGATTCCGGTTTGTTTCAGATTAAACAATTATTCCACTGTGTCATTGGACAATCTTGGAAATAAGACCTTTTGTATGAAATGTATTTTCTCTTTAATTTTTCAAAAAGGAATTAAACCTATTTTATGGTGTTTTGTGCCACTGGGGATGTAATTTAACATTATTAAGGCAATGCCATCAAAATTTGCTTCGAGATCAAAAATAGAAATATGCCCTTTTGAAAAGTCACTCCTCAATTTTATTGCACTATACTGTGCAACAGTCGTCGTTAGAAATTGTAAGAATCGTATATTTTGCTGCGAGATTTTCTCCTTGAGGGAAATTTTAATGCAAAATGTGGTCCAGTATAATCAGTATCTGAAATGGTACAGCAATAGTTCATATCTGCTGTATGAATCGAAGAATTTCAAATTCATTTATTCTAATTAATAAATAAAGAAAATTTCTATTTGACAATTGAGTTCTAATAAAAATCGATAACCCGTCAATTACAAATTATTCTTCTTCGCTGTAAGCATTCGAAATATCCCTTACAATATTAACAGACTGATCACGATTATTCGATGCTTCCAGTACAAGGCAAAGTGCATCGGTCAGATTTTCATCGTTTTCTGTATTAAATCCCGTTTGAATCATCGATGCAGGCCATGCTGCAGCATCCAATAACTTCAGACAAAATGGCGCCGCACGTCTGCCGGTTGTACATATTATCTTGCGTGGAGGAAATAAGGGAACCAATAATATTATGTACGTTCGGACCGAATAAAATGGAAAGATTTTCCTCCGCCGTGCTTTGTCACGTAAGAGCGGGCAATTTATCTCGGAGAAATGAAAGGTTCCTGGCACAATCGACAACGCGCGGCTAATTCGTAACTGTTCCATGGTGGTCGTTCGCGGAATAAAAGCAGACACCGCTTGCTTCGGCGAGCACGTAACAATGTGCAGTGATTGATTTTCGAAATTCACCGGTGCAACTACTATTTCCGCGCTTCGAGCTGCTAATTTTTCTTCTCCTCTGTTCTCCTTTCACTTTCCAACAGTATTAGTAAGGCTTGACCAAGAAATTACTAATGATATCAGTAGAATTTTCCTATTGAACTTTGTGTTGAATAAAATTGTTATTAAAATCGTGCATATATTGAAAGTTCTTACAAATCGGAATAACTTTTGCTTAAACAGTTTCTTTAAATAACGCGACTGTGAAGAGTTGCAGAGAGATAAATCCAGGCGTTTAAGTCATACTGTGCGTCTGACCATATACTGACTCTATTCCCTTGCGCGCGGCGTCTCCGTTAGTGGACAATAACTTAGTTATTGATAAATGTTTTTAAATAAAAAAATTACGATGCACGGTACTAGATGCAATCCTTAGGAGGAAAAAAGATTTTTTGAGAAATGTGTTATAGCTTTCGAGTAAAAAATTTCCAAAGACCACCCTTTTTTTCGGCCTCCTGCCTGAGCATAACCCCTTAAAACATTGTACAGCAGTTGAAACTAAAAATTGTCTCAAATATAAACCAGAGTTGGCAGCATTTAAAATCAGACTTTTCTGCCAGGTCCTAGCCAAACAGCAACCTCACCTTTAACAATACATACATGGATAAACTATTTGCTCACTCATCGAGTCACCTGCCAGCGAAAGAGTCGAACAAACTATTCAAGGGTCTTACGCGGCGCGCACACGGTTTTCCATTACACAAACCAGCACGACGTACTTTAATCGAGGGGAGCTTTACCCGCGCGACTTTTTTCTCGCGTAAACAGCCCGGGCAAACGTTTGCACGACGCAGTATCAATTCGCCGCGAGTCGGTCGTTGCGTTCGCGATGGGGAGTATCTTCGGGGTCGTTTCCGAGAGGATCGGTCGTTGCAGAAGGGACATAAAGTAGCCAGAGTCCATTACTCTGTCTCGGTAAATCGGCATCCGGCGCAAAGATCGTGCGCGACCTAATTCCGGTCGTCTTTCTTGCAGCTAATGCGGTGCTTTGTAGAAAATAATGCCCATGAAACGCGCCCTTGAACACGGGAAACACTTCCAAAAGCCGTATAAAACGGCTTCGTGCGGAATGCGTTTCTGATGTTTTCGCCGGGAAACTGCAGCTCGAGATTCACTCCGTGTTATCTTGTACCATTGTTCAGGAATGGAACGGGGTGGGAGCGTTTTGGAACTGTTGGGAGATTTTCCTTCTAACTCGTAATTCTTTGCTGCAGTGCGAGGCTGCTGAGTCGTTTCATTATGCGCGCCACTTAGATGGCTGCGTTTTGTTCTAACTGCAGCAAGTCTTCTGCACGATGAGATACGTGTAAGTACTTCTTGAAGTAACGCCCTGACTCCTGATTTTATGTGAGAATTGTGGAGGGTTGTTTTTTCTCTAGTTTTCACATGAAATATAAGTTACAAAGGAAGGTGACCAATTTGGAAATTCAAAAAAATTATGAAGCTTTGGGGATATGTAGAGGATATCATCATCAAACCGTTAAATATTTCTTACTTGATCGCCCGACGATTCTATTTCCTTCACGATTAACTTGAAGAAGACAAATTAAACAAATTAATCCCTCGCAGTGGCGGATTTAATCAAGCAATTCCCTGAGCCCTTTTCCAGAGCCCCAACTTCCAAAAAATTATGCTTTTATCCAAACACTATATTTTCATTCTTTCCCACAATTATCATACTCCGCAGGCGTAGATTTATTAGCAATTTTGTGCTACTTTCCTTAAATCCACCACTGATCCCGAGATCAAGCCTCTCCGCCGTCTAAAATCTCGCTGTGACGTTCGTGTTCCCTCTATCATCCCCCACGCACGACTCCCATGTTTCCCATTTACTGTTCCGAGTGGAAGGTGTCTGATCCTGTCTCCACAGACGACACAGGTTCCCGAAGCCAGCTACCGCGGAGGCGGCTGGAAGCTGGTGTCGAGGCAAGACAAAAATGTCGCTTCCTGGGCGTCCATGCGAGAAAGAGGCTGAACGCGACAGTTATTCCCGTTGGAAAGTTCCCGGTGAGAACGTGGGAGGCAGCGATGCGTGTCGCGCGAACGACTCGCGCGTGTCTAACACACGACGCGCAAACTGAACGTATCAGCCGATGTCGTTGAAGATGTTTAGAGTGGCGGCCGGGGCATCGGCGGCTGTTGCGGTTTTCCTGGCGCAGCCCGGGTCAAAGAAGAGGATTCGTGGGATCGAGATACACAGAGACCTGAGCAACCGTATGCTCGAATGGGCGGAGGGATATTAAGCGTGGCCCGGAACAAAGTTTATCTTGAACCAGCCAAGCCAGACAAAGTCGTTTCGCGCCAGCAACCGCGCGTGCTGCTTGGAGGGTGGCGCCACCACGCTCGGCCCTTCGCAGCTGCGACGCTGGCAAACTGTAGGGAAGGTGGCGAGAGGTAAGAAAAAGGAGCAACGGTGGGGCAAACGGAAGGGTGAAAAATAGATGGATAAATAGGCAGAGGAGGATGAAGGGTCGCGGCGAGGGAGATCTCCGCGAGAGAGAGAGAGGAGGCTGAAGGGGATAAGTGGTGGAAGCGGTGGAAGTGGCTGAAGAGGCGAGAGGACACAGGGGAAGCGGTGGTAATTGTTATGGCGACGACGTTTCAGCTAACTGAAAGGTCGTTTCCTTTGTCGCGTCTGTGTGCGAGAAACGGGGGCGGAGGGGGCTGTTCCGGCGCGCAGGGGCGCACGTAAACCCGCGGCGACTAATAGTGGTGTAGGTGCAACTGCAGCAGGATATACAATCATCCGGGGGAGCTCGGAGAGTACACGGTATCCCCGAGGTGGTGTACCTGCACCACCACGGTATTCGTCGTTCAAACTTCGGGCTCGCAGACGTCGGACTTCCTTTCGAGACTTTGGCAGCTTCGACGTGCCTAGAGAGTACACGGATCTTGACTCGAATTGCTTCTGGCCTTTGCCTGTCGCGCCCCCGACTTTCGGGGGCATCAGTTTTATGCGGGGGCGCCTGGCGAATCGCCGCCCGACCGGCAGCGGCTCCGATTCCTCTTGATGAAGCAAGCAGAAAACGTGCAACGAGCTTTGTTCGCTGGGAATGCTGGTTCGCGGATAGAACGATTCTGAACGGCAAGCCATTGCGCGTGCTCGCGCTTGCAGAGTAGATGTAGCTCGCTGGAGCAAACTGTACTATTGTAGCCTCGGAAGGCTGCGATTTCACTGGGAACACCTTTTGCTCCTTTGGCAAGCTTGGATAGTAGAGTGTTTGGTTTTTAATGGTCACTTAACGAGGGACTAAGCTGAACTTGGCTAGTTACGCTTGACGTTCTCGACAAACTTAGAAATATTTGTAACAAGTCAATATGACATCGCTTTAAGACTTATGGTACGTTTACTGTTATTTCAGCAAACTAGGGTGATTCCGGTAGAGATGGACCGCTGGAAGAGGCGGATTTTTTTTAAGAAACTAGCATTTCCATTCATCTGAAATTTGGGCCATGTTTTTAGGCATCCTTGAAGAAGTTGCAGTTTTTTTTATGAATTTTTAATAATAAATATAGGAGTTATGCATCACGCCGCGCAAAAATCGTCGTCCGCTGGTGTGCATGATATTTACCTTCCAGGTAATCTGAAACAGAAAAATGAAACGGCGTTTTACTTTGTACACATGTAGCTTCAATTTGATGAACCAGACTACCGCTAAATTCTATACTTCTTTTGTTACATAAGAAAATTGGCGCAAAATTGGACTGCAAAACTTGAAGGTTCAGACCTTTCAGTTTGAGAACTTCACACTGGTCAATAAATTTTTCTGTTTTTTGCTGGTTCACCAATTTCAAGCTACATATGTAAAAAATAAAACCCCGTTTCATTTTCCTGTTTCAGATTACCTGGTAGATAAATATCATGCACACCAACGGACGACGAATTTTGCACGGCCTGATGGTCGATCATGCATAACTACAATATTTATGGTTACAAATTAATAAAAAAAAAACTGCAGCTTCTTCAAAGATCCATCAAAACATGGTCCAAATTTCAGATAAATCGGAACGCTGGTTTTTAAAAAAAAATCCCAAATATTTCTATGTTTTTAGCCGAAAGAATAGGATTCCGCCTTGAGTATTTTTCAAACTATCCGCCAAATGCGCCATATGTCAGTGTTCCTTCGTTACAGTGATCCAACTCATCCATAGTAGTAAGAGAGAGATGGGCCACATCGCAAAATTTTATTTCCTTATTTCCGTAGCTATTCATAAAGATGTTATGGTCATTACATGTTTACTACACGAACTGATAACCCTAATATTCAGTACTTTTAAAACATTTAAGTTCCAGGCGATTTTAAAAACCCGGTCCATCTCTACCGGAGTTACTCTAGCAACAGTTTCACTGTTCAGAATGACTACACCCGAAAGCAACATTGACGCTCGCAGCAACTCATTCCCCGCACTTTCCTTACTTTTCCACGGAGGAGCATCTACATGCGGGTCACGCTGGGATCCACCTGGAACCCATCGCCGCTGTACGTATACCTGTAATCTCCACGGACCCGGCTATACGGTGGTGGATGAAAGACACAATTGTACAAATGAGAAGGGGATTTACGAAATGAAGCGCGCGCTCGCCGCCGGTTAATATAAAAAGTAGCATTTGCCGGATGAACTCCATTTGCAAGTGCTCGGCTGAAACTCACCCGACCGTAACGAAATAAGCACTTGTTCGTTGTACGGTCGACTGCGAAGCTATCTTTCATCGCCCAGCTGCGCGGCGCTCATAAAGTCGCGCAAGAATGTTTGCGACCTGGCGCGTAGAAAGGAGGAAGGCTCCTGCCTCCCTCGAGTACCTTTTAACGTCCCGTCGCCATCAATTTCGCGGCACTTTCAGCTGTCCGCGTCCTTTGATTCCCACAAAGCAGCCGAAATTTACATCCCCCCGGGCGCAATTCGTCTTCTTTGACACCGCGCGCGTATAGCTTTGGCTGTCGCCGATACACCTGTTCGCGGAGGGTGGATGAAACTCGCAGGGTGCCGGCTTCCCTTTTTACGTCGACGCTCCACGTAAACGCTCGCGGAGTTTGCCAAGTATCGTCCAGTTGCGCGTGTTGGGAGGTAAAAAGGAGCCTCGGGTACCGCAACAGAATAATACGAACCGTTTCTCTATCCGCGGCGGCGAAACATGCGGCACGTGGCCGTTTTATAGACGCACGATATATCCTTCGGCGGTTTTACAGTTTTCCTAATAAAAGGACGGGGGGATAGGGTGGCTGGAAAGGGAGCGAGAAATGTGTATATCTGTGCCTCTATTTCCTAGCCTCGAATTTCCTCCCTCGCTCGCCGTACGATGTATCGATCTCTCATCTTCCAGCCGGGTGTATTTACTGTAAACTTCCTGCATTCTGCGAAACGTTTGAGCGCACGAGAAGCTTGATTGTTGACGGAATTCATACACCGGCGGAGTAGGAAAATATTGGAGAAAACACGTGTCGGGTGAAGCGCAAAGAAAATAACCTGGTTCCCTGGCGAAAGTACTTCTTAAGCCTTGTTTCCTCGATGCGTCTGACGCGACCGTTCGCGCAGCTCAGCATAATCGGTAACCGCGACTTAATACAAACCTCTCGATAACAGTTACAACTAAACTTACGCTCGTTCCTTTGATTTCGTTATCCTACGTCTAGTTTTGAACGTTATATAGGGTTTCGTTTGCCTATCGTTATTACTCGACATACCTCCATCGCCGTCGCGTTCAATGAAAGGAAACGAAAGGTAACGTACTCTAAAAAAGTATCGTACGAAATTCGTGTGACCGTACAGCGTTTGCTAGGAAACATCCTGTTCTACTGCTAGCCTTGGGATGGCGATTAAAAAATGGGGTTCGTAATGTACAAGCGTATCCTACTTTCCGAACTGAAGCGCGAGTCCTGGAATCTACCCTTTGTCCTTTGAACATCCTAGAGTCGATCGTCGTACCGAATTCCAAGCGGGCGTTCCGAAGAGAGAACCCGAAGCAACAACGCAACGAAATCTGCTGTACCTTGCCAACAAAGTGTTCGCCAGGACTCTGCCTTCGGTTTCGAGACGTAGAACACATACTGTCATCACCCTGCGTATCAGACGATCAGGTGAGTCGCCCCTGGTAACGAGCGAAGTTAAAACTAACGCTCCTCGTTCCTCGGTGAGGATTCCTCACAACACCTATCGATTATTACACGTCTCCCAAAAGGAACCCTCCTCCACGGTCGCGACGGATGAGTAAGTACGCGCTGGTTTCTCGCGGATACCTTGCCCCGCAGGTATTCCCGCGCCGCAAGCATCGTTGCAAGCGCTCGGCGTTCCTCGGCTACGCAATAGGGCACGAAGAAGAGGGGAGAAGAGTAGTCCGGAGCGCGCCTCTTGACTAGCCTGCTACGCATCGAGATCGCGGGGATCGATCCTCGGTCCTTCACCTGGCCCCGCGAACAATGGCGCTGAATAAAGGGGGGCACAGAGGGCGCCACGATACGCATCTTTGCACAGTATCACGACAGGACATTGGCAAGCCCTGCGCCCAAGGACGAGGGGCGCGTGCTAAAGTGGAACTTTGCATTCCTCGACCGAGCTCTCTCTCTCTCTCTCTCTCTGTCTCGCCCGCTGCGTTCCTCCAGCGATCGTCAATGGGACCGAAAGAGAATCTGTGGCAGGTTACGGTGATCCTTTGAGGCGGGAAACGCGGGCGGGCACGGCGCGCGCAGGTCGATACCACTTCAAAGCCGGACCCCCGCCTGGCCCGCCCTCAAACTGATCAGCCGTTCGTTCGTTACTTACCAGACGCGAGATCGCTTGAGCATTGCGACGCGACAATCGAACGCTATTAATTGGCCGTGCCTCGAGCAACTCGCCCCGCGTCCCTCGAACTTCCGCGCGTCGTGGTAAACGCGTCGGTGCTCTCCGCGTTCCTGACGCGCGATCCAGGGTGATAACGAGAGCGGCGGCGTTCGCGGTCGTCGCGCGAACTAACTGAACCGAGTACGCTAAAAAACACGTAATATTCATGCCGATCGAACAGTATCGTTATTGGCCTTCCCCGCCTGCGGTCCTACTGCCCCTCGAACTGCCCCCTTTCCCCTTCCTCCTGCCTCTCCCTTTGACTAGTGCGCTGTTTATCGTGCGACGCCCATGAACTCCCCTTCCGTGGCCTCAGGCGTGCCATGACTATCTCAGAAGCAGCTGGAGCATGCACAGCATCAGCATCGTCAAACAGGCGGCCGTGGAGGCCTCGCTGCCGTTCTCGGAGGTCACTGTAACACACACGGGTTACGTACGATATTATTATGTTGTCCTGTCGTCGGGGATGGGATTGGTGCTTCTACGGGGCGGGCCGCGTGGAGCGTCGCGAGTTATTTGCTCTGGAGGATGGCAAAGATGGGGGCGAAAGACTTTTCTCTAGGGGAGCGGCTCCTGTGAGATATGTCTGCTACGGTTGCTGAACAATTTCTTTGGGGGATGATCTCTGTTTTTTTTTCATGGATAAATAACTTTTCCTCCGTATTTTGCAAGGCTATGGAAATTGGATGTAAGGGTTGAGTAAGAGAATGCAATTGGATTTATAATTAATATATGTGTGCGTATAAATATTAGGGTGGCCCTTATTTATACGTGTGGACATATTTTTTTGTATTTCTCTGCTCTCATCCCCTAGGTGCCATTTCATAAAAAATAGATTAGGCACCCTTTTTTGTTGTTCGATTACAATAATCTTTTTCAAGGACTATTTTCTTTTAAAATGGAACCATATTAGAGGGTGAGAGCAAAAGAAATCGCAATAAAGTCCACCCTAATAAACATCTGTCGATTCCTTGACTGATGTTAATTAGAATGTATGAAAATAGTGTCGTAAATAATAATCGGTGAGGGGAACGACTTGTTTCTCGTTGTGCCTCTGGTAAATTGATAATTACTTCCACATCCACCTACGCATTTATAAAGGCTTAGTAAAATTATTTTTATCTCGGTGTATACTTACTCGTTTCGACGTGCTCTTTGGTTAAAGTTTATGAGATTTCAATTTGAGGACCGTGCAGCTACATTTTTGACAGTTTTTGAGTTATGACGTGTAATGTATGTAAACAAAATTCTATATCGTTTGATGCAAACCCGATAACGAAGGAACGATTTATTGCAAATTTTGAATCTGACCCCATTACTGTTTTGCGAAATACGAATGCTCCAGATTTGAAGAATTTGCCAAAAATAGAAATAAAAACTTATCAACACAATAATTACTTCTTATTCTGTAAAAATATATATTTTCCACTTAGTGTTCTCTTTTTAATGTTAAATCGATGCAATAATTTTATAAACAGGTTTTTCTAATGTACTTGAAGCAAGATGGAACTGCACCCCTCTCGCTGCAAGGTTCTCATTTAATTATCATAAATGTTCTATCCCATAATAGAACCACAGTAGGTGTACAGAATTTGGTAGGTTTTAGTGAATTGTCGTTGCAACAAAATACAATTAGCTGATTGTATTATATAATGATAACATGCTACTGTTATAAGCCTTGTTAAGGTTTCCACGTTTCCATGTGCCTCTACTCGTCAATTGTGATACACATGATCAATAAATCGAATTACTCGCAGCAAAGGGATTCGTTTCGTGGAACACTGAATCGCAACGGCAAGCTATACGGTAATGCGAGAATAACGCGTGTCTATTGAGCAGATTTGAAATTTGATATATAGATATCTAGTTACTGATAGGCGTAGCAATGATATAATTGGCTAATTTTAATCCCCATAGTGCATGTTGCGCGTTATCGACTGCAAATACGATGCATAGGAAAAGCAAATATCTGGCGTGCTCGCGATACCAGCAGACGCTACAATCGATGCAGAAGATACAGGTTTAAAGTATCATCGTATCAAGATACAGAACGCCCATGGTAGTTCAAAGTTATCTTCCTAATCCTACCTCATACGTACACAAACGACAAAAGCAAAACTTATTACAGAGCTTTGAAATCGTTACTCACACACCTTGGATAAATTTCAGTAATAAAGTATTTAATAGGAATAAATTCACAGTTTTCTCTGATTAGTCTTGTGAGGCCTGACATTGTTACATTAAGGAATAGGAAATTGTCAAGCTAGGTATTGCATATTTGTTAACGACAATGATAAATGGCAGCAGGAACTTAGCATAACAAAATTGACTTCTATCTTGTTAAGCTCAGCCTTCTGTTTAGAGAAGGCTGATCGGTAAATGCTCCTCAGATTGGTATCTGCCACTCAGCTTATTCTCTACTTCAAACTTCAAGTTTAAGTTTCTCATCGAGTAATTTAGACCTAAAGATATTCTAATCCCACTAAATACTAAAAATCTCTCTAAAGCCTGGAACCTTTAAAGATACAGTAAATTCTCGTTATAAGCTCATTTCGACTATGCTTTGTATGCTCGGTCGCTATCCCTACCAATTCTTGGAATCCTTCAGTCAAGAGTGAGCGAACGGGTTCTTTCTTACAAACATACTTCTGACAAATGACATTCACGTAACATATAACGATTTGCAAATGTAAGGGAGGGTAGAAGAACACTGTCTACCAGATCACGCCACTGGCAAACATGTTTACAGCTTGACTCTCCGCGTCGGGGTGTGTTAATAGAGACAACAGATCATCCGAAGGCGATTTCCATCGGATACTTGTTTTCCCGTCATCTGTCCCGGTAATGAGATTAAACCGCGGCGGAATACTGAAACCTAATAAAATCCCCTGGCGGAGTGGAAAGTCTCGCCGAGGGGACACCATTAAACGGGACGCCAATAGATTTTCCTCCTTCGCGCTTTGTCCCTTCAGCCGAGGGAAAAGTCAATTTCGTAAAAACAATTCGGTCGACCACGGGCCAGGGAGTAATACGTACGAATCAACGAACCCCGCCAGCAGCCTGCGAAAGACCTGGTGTGAACGAAATGAAATTACTACGGACGCGGAACCGAACGAATTCTTGTAACGTCTGCGGCGGGGAGGGTTTGATGGAAAAGAGACCAAAAGGATCGAGCCCGACGGCTTTCGAATTAGCAGAGGGCCACGCTCTTTTTCGACATATCAATTCTCCGGCGCTCGTTCTAGACATCTCTTTGCCCGAAGTGCTCCAGAAACGCGAATTTATTTCCTTCAAAGTTAGAATTCTGCGACGAATCGATGGACAAACTTTGGGGACGCATTCTATTCATGTGAGGGGTGGAAATGGGTCATAATATCCTTCGAAATATTCTTCGGGAGACATCCATTACTTTCTTGGCTCAGGCCATGTGGAATGGAGATCAATTCGCGTTCAATTCGTGTCTCTTTTAATTGTGCTCAGTCTTGGATTTAATTATATAATGGTTAGTGCAGCTACACTGCAGCCTCGCCTTTTACTTTAATTTGTAGTATATTACTGAATTTACATGTGATTTCCTAATGAGTAATAAAGACGAATAAAAATAAAAATAATATTTATTAGGGGAGAGATTTGGGCTCAATATTTGTCATACTCTTTGGGGTGTAAGTGTAGTACATTACTAAAGTTTGACCACTTATTTCTGAACTAACTAGTACACTTGAGTATCATTATAATAATTAGACTTCATCAGACACTTATTTTCAAAACATAAAAATCACCCATAAAGGTAACATTCGAAACGAAAGCAGGAGACTATTACAGTGGTTATTAAAACATTTAAAGTTCGCAAATTAATTTGATTTTCGGAACGAACAGAAGCTATTTCAAAAATTTAATTTCGGCTTCATATTGGAAGCAAGCTACGAAAAATATAACGCTAATGTCAAATTTCGCTTCTGTTTCCACGCGAAATATTATTGTACCAATTGCCTTGCTTTTCATGCTCTTCAATAAAAAGCTATATTTATACTAATTTTTTAGAGAGACGTGGAATGCGTCGAATTACATATATTTCAAGTATTTAAACAGAGGCCCCGTCAATGAAAAATTTCCTGAACTACCGTGAAAACTCTCGGCATAATGCATGGAAATGTGATGTACGTGTGGAAATAACCTGTAACGTCGCTCTATGGGTTTCCAGTAAAGAGCTTTCCAGTGGAACTCAAGTGACCGTGCATTCTGAGGAGACCACGAGGCTTAAGCTGCAGGGAAATCCAGACAGTTCTTGATATAAAAACTCTCCAGACAACTTCATGAGCCGGCATTCTAAAGTTCGCGACACGAGTCCTCGAAAGTTTTGCAGAAACGATTTACTCGGAATATGGGGTAAAAGATGTTGTTATTGTTGCGCGTGTGCGCGCCGCCCTTCGCGGCGGAGATTTTCCGAGACGCGGAACTTGCGAAAAAGCTGGCGTTAGTCGGCGGTGTTAAATGCATAACTTTGCAAATTACACAGGATTAAGCCAGATACTAGGTCCCCGGGATGGGCCAGTGTCGTGATTTTATACATTGCTGTGCTACAGTGCCACGCCAAACACCCGTTATCTTGTTTTGCATTCACTTTGCACTTTCCCTTTTGGGATAGACCTTGTCCGCTTTCATTAGGGGGCTACGTCGGTTAATTGTTGATGGAATTTCAATGACCCTTGTGTAAATTTGGACTTTACGATGCGACAAAGTTCAAGTTCAACTTTCCGATTTGCTGCGGACTTACATATTTATACCGTAACCTTTATTGCACCACGGTTTTATTAGACACAGACGAGCTTATAACGAGAATTTACTGTATCTTGAAAGGTTCCAGGCTTTAGAGAGATATTTAGTATTTAGTATTTAGTGGGATGAGAAGGGTAAATATTTTCGTTATGGTATATTAATATTCGAGGTGTCACGAGAATATTTTAATTCGGTATTAAGGGCTCATACTCAGTCAGGGAAATTTTTTACTCAAAAGCTATAACACATTTCTCAAAAAATCTTTTTTCCTTTTAAGAATTGCATCTAGTACCGTGCATCGTAATTTTTTTATTTAAAAATATTCATCAATAACTAACTTATTGTCCATCACTCGAAGGTTCACACAGTGGCGGATTTAACAGGACGGCCGATGAGCAGTTACCGCTTGGGCCCTTGCCCAGAAGGCCCCCAGGGCCCCATCCTTAAAAATATGATTTCATCCAAACTACATCTTCTGTACTACTATACTGAGCCCGTTTTTAGTAAACTCCCTCTCCATTTTCGCGAAAAATGGGCCCCTTAGATCGTTTGCCCCCGGGGCCTTTTTGCTTAAATCCGCCTCTGCTCTCACAAGGCTCAGGTAACACCGGTTCCATCATCTCGAACTTAAATGACCCAGTTAATTGTGATCAACGAGACCAATACACCGCGAATTAATACATCTCCCAACCCCGTTTCGCAATAAAACCTGCCAGCCGGTCGATCTATCACGAAAACATCAAGCTAATACAACGCCCGGGGCGCGCGCAAGAGAAGCGCCCTGGATTGCCACGTCGGGTAACGCCAAACGAGGGAATTCCTTCTATATATATATATTCTTCTTCGGCATGACCGCGTCGAGGATTTCTTCACGCTCGATCGGCCGCCGCAAAAGTGATTCCCCGACGATATCGTCCTAGTCATCGGTCAAAATAATCGACGTGAAGACACTTCCGATAATCGGGGCCGCTAAGCATCGCCGATCAATCACGGGATAGTGTTCTCAGGCAGCGTGTAAGTGCACCGCGCCTCGCCACGGCCATTGAGACGCGCTCTGTGGCCTATAGAGCCGGGATATTTCCCTATCTGGCTACACGAGGGGCTGTCCTGGATGGCTGTGTTCCACCGCGCGAGACCATGCAGCCGATAAGCGACGCGGTGTCGATGTCATCGTTTTCAACGGCGCTGGTGGACAGAGACTGGCCCCTGAGCTTCCTTCGCAAAGTAGTTGACGTGCCGGCTGCAAAACGGGGACGGCGGAGCGGGTCGGCGGGCTGAACGATCAGGCATGCGAAGGTCTGATAACGGGTGCCACTCATCGGATGGCCTGAGATGCTGGACGCGTCTATACGCCCTCGAAATAAGCACGGGGATCCTGAGATACGTCAAGCCACCGCGCCAACTTACAATTGGCTGAACTCCGGGATGTATGCACGGCTACTGATGGGCCGAGCGGGTGTGGGGACGATACGAGGCGAACCGTCGACAAGGTGACCGCGGAATGGCAGCTTAAAATTTAATGATAAGATAGTTTTGTTTGGCGACGTTCCTGGTGACGTTAATTCATGGAGATCGTTTGTGCGGATGGAGTGTTAGGTTTCACGGGTGGCTTGGGAGAAATTAATGCTATCGGCCACCCTGATGGTTCCTTGCGATGATAATTGTGGAGGGTAGAGTGTGATACTTGGAAAATTGTTGTGTACCAATGTCGGTACAGTTCAAATTTGGTCTTTTTGTGATATTAGCTTAGTCATTCGGTTACTTTTAACATTTGCAAACCGAGTATATCAATCCTTGGTAGTAAAATATACAGTAATTGTCGAAATTTCGATAGGGCTTGCCATTTTTTAGAAATTCTTCAAATTCAAACGCTTGATGAATTCTAAACTTTAAGGCCTGGTCGGCACCCTTTCTTGTTGTCCGATTGCCATAATCTTTTTCAGGGACTATTTTTTTATGAAATGGCACCATTCTAGGGGGTGAGAGCAAAGAAATACAAAACTAAATTTCGACACGTATAAATAAGGGCCATCCTAATGTCACACGTGGGATACCATGGTATCCCTCATTCTTCCAAGGATTCTACCAGTAGAAACTATCCAATATCCAATTATGTACCTTGCTCGGGAATCCTAAAAAAATCCCCAGCGCAACACTTAGAAGCCGGAGTTGCCACACAAGAGGCGCACAGACGCTCTCGCGCGTTGCCTCCGATCAGAAAACCATTAAGGATTTATCGTACAACCCTCAAGGCCCATAGAAAGAGATTTGAAGACGCTGAAACCCTTCTGTTCCCCTTTCAGTTGGCCGTTGTACACGTGGAGATCAGCGTCCAGGGATTCCAGCAGAGATTCGCGGAACCAGTGGAATGAAGGCTCGTCGTGGGGCGGTTAGGGCTCGTGAGAAAGACGGCGAGTAAGAGGAAGAGAATGGGAGGGCGAGTTTAAAGGGGGTCAAGAGAGAAGCGGGGCCAGACCAAGAGCCGAACTTTCGGAATGACGCCAAGAACCCGACGGTCGACATCTTTTACGGAGCAAGTTTCTCAACGAGACCGAGTCTTACGTAGCCCCCGATTCTATTGGAAAAGAAGATGGAGAATCTGAAGAGAGTTTCACTGTTGCTCGACGCTCAACTTCTGCGTGCACGCCCGATTTTTGCCGCGGCGGAGGCGGGCTAGAAAGGGAAGACGATTCCCCCGTATAATATGCTGGCTCGTTGCGACTGTCTCCGAAGATAGCTTCGTTCCTTTGCGCGGTAACGTAATTTCGATTCGCTCGAGTTCGTGGCGCAACGTTTCGTCCCCGTCGCGCCGTTGCACGTTGACTCGCGATCCGCAAGCATTCTCCCCCTTGTCGAATCTGGACGGGCAATTTGGTATTTTCCGAGGGGAATGGAACTGTGCTTACAGATATGAAAGAGACACACTGTTGACAGATCGCGTATTGGGAACATTCGTAAGTAATGCATTGCATAAATATTGCAAGTTCTCAGCAGTGCAAAAGTAGGTACCCTCTTTCTCTTACGACATTTGAATAAAGAATTCTTCAATTCTACTTTCCATATTTAGGTCCCGTTGTGGTCTCTTTATCATCCAACTGATTTTAACTTGGGGAGGATTCATTGAATCGTATTTTGGTGAAAATGGTGCAGAATAGTGATAGCTGGTTGTTATTAGATATGTTTTAGAGATGGAAGAAAAGTATCCTCGGAGCTATCATTTCTCTTCGAAGCATTATACCTCCATTACATGGTTGGCCATGTCGGTGGGCAAGTAGCCCCAGATTTTCGGCACTACACCAGTCACAATAACGCAGTATCCTGCTACTATTGACCCACATACGTACTTTCCCTTCGCATCACGTGAGATATCTCGGTTTACCACTGCATAGTTGATTGCCTATCCCAAATAACTCTGGTTTACCGCTGCATAGCTGATTGTCTATCCCGGAACAACACAATTGTATGCCAGTCAATGGATTGAAGCAGCACAAACACGGTGTCCAGCGATTTTGAGATGTAGGAGCCAGTAATTTTGCGACGACTTGGAAACAATCCCCCTACTTGAATCATGCAAATGAGCTTCCTCCCCAGGTCCAATGTAGATACTGGGAGCCAAAATTACTATTTATTAAATCCATAACCAACAACTGCGGATCACAAGCTGTATATATTATCACAAGCTAATAATTATATTTTTCAGTGTGACAAAATGAAAAGTTGATATTACGCCATTCCTGAGTTCCCTATCATTTCAAAAACTCGTCAAAATACCTACAAATTCTTTAAAATAAAAAAAACTAGTCACGTCACTTAACGTATTAATTACAAGGAGACGATTAAAAAATGTGACCAGTTACCAGTACTTTTGGGTAACGTTTATTAATACAGTAATCTGTAACAACATTTTTTTTAATAATATATACCTGTATATGACATTGTGTAAAAGGAAAAGTCTTGCTTTCATCTCCGTGCAATTAATTCGCAAAAAATACTTGATCTCCGAGCGATTTGACTGCCTAGTCCCCTCCATCAGCATCCACCCAGACCTTAATTATCACATCGCTCAAAATTGCTTTAAAGCTCCCCCAATCGAAGTACCTACATAATCCAAACATTCCTCAATTAACCATCTTTGTTTATCAAATTCACCCGCCTCCCCCAGCAACAATTCGTACTAATTAACGGAACGTGCTTCCCTGTTCTCTGCTGGCGTCTCAAGCTCACGTCACAAGACACGTGACGCCGCAACGCCGCCGTGTCACGGAAAATAGCCATGCGTCGTCATAAGACGTCAAGTTAGTCGCGACAGGAATTCCGGCTGGTTATACCCGCCCGGGGAAGTGGCCTAGCAGCCTATAGAAAGAATGGAGTGGGTGGAACGGGCGAGGATGTGGGTAGGTAATGGGGGACGAGGCTCTACCCGTGGCCGGTCAATTAAATCTCGTCGACGTCGCGTGCAGGAAGCGAGCGCAGCGTGCACCGGAGGCTTCCTTTCCGAATTCGAGTGGGTGGACCCTAACTCTCGAAATTTATTAACCTGTGCGACCGACCGGCTAATCCCCCGGCTAGGTAGCCGGAGCGTGCAACTATTACCCGCACCGTACACGGGCTGGCCGCAAGCGGGCTCGTCGGGAGGCAGGTGTGCCAACCGCCGTGGCGAAACGAAATAGAAAATGGTACTCGGAATTTATGCAGAATTTCATCGCGACCCCTTTCGATGGGATTTGTTGCGTGGACTGGGCTCCGCGGCGTTGGTGTAACTACCTCGGCGTGTGCCGGGGTTTGGGAGCCTTGGCACCCTAGTGTTTAGGCGTTTGCGGTTTGTCGTATGGGGACATTTTCTTGTTAAGGAGATCGATGAAAGATCGATTTTTTTACATGTTTTCAGTGGTTGATGGGCCGAGAATGTTTTCCAAAAATTTGGGAGCGAAATTCGCAGAAGTATACACTGCGTTTCATATAAGAGTGGACCTACGTCCCTACCGATTTGCGACCGATCTGCCCAGCTCCCAGGGATCTGACATACGCGATTGGTCGTAGCACTTTCGCGATTGGTCGTTCCACTTTCCCTGCCCGTTTACTACCAATCAACAGTGTATCCCTGCGCGAAACCAGTATGCTCTAATGTGGAACGCAGTGTAGATATTAGACGTGAAGTATGCTCGCGTGTTTCTATGAGTTAATGAGAACTTCAAAGACATTTCTCTTGAAACCAGGCTTTCAAACACGGCAGCCACGGTTACTCAAAAACTATTCAACCGATTCACTTCCAAATTTTCATGGCTACATGATACACTATTGCGCAGTTTTTGACGAGGCCTAGTTTTTATTTTGATTCATAGTTTCTTCCTACTGCATAGAAAGGCAAGATTTCGTGTCCGAAAATCGAACGTTTCATTCAGAGTGCTGCTATTTCTTTAAAAAGTAACTTTTTTTTAAATCTGCCACGTCAGAAACAGTATTTGGTAATATATATTAAGAAACTAATTTGTTTTTTGCTTTCAAGTAAAGTCTGTTTAATTAGCACTGGGTCCCGCGAATCACTGCAGCGAATGACGCATTTAAAAATTAAGTATTATAGCCAATGGTGTGACATAATTAATAAACAAAGTCGCGAGTGCAATAATGTTAATACTTTCTTGGAAATAAAATCTAAAGGAGGATTAATACTTTCTGGGATTTCCGAGGATATTACTTAGATAATACTTTCTTGGAAATGTATTCTAAAAGAACATTAGTTTCTAGGCCTATCTAGGTGTAAAGCCCTCCTTAAGCCTGGAGGTGATCAATCTGACACTTTTGGGCGACCTTTATGGGTTGTTAGGGTTTCTTGTATGATTAATGTGTTAAGTAGTACTATGCTGCAATATACTCCAGAATTTTATGCAGTACTCTATGAGTAGGTCATAATGTGAAAAACCCTTCAAACTTGAAGCATTTCTCGCAATATAGAGCACTAAATCACTTCCATCCTAAAAGGAATCGTTTGCAAATACCGATCCATTCCAACAGGTACCTTTCTAGGTACACCGCGACGAGTCCCCATCAAAACATCAAACAAAAGCACGCGTGTGTCCCTCGCATTATTCGTTCCACCCTCCCGCCTTTTGTCTTTGCCACAACATCCCCAACGACTTTTTTCATCGTCCGTTTGCCCCACGGTGTCACGCCGTTACGCCTAGAAAACGTCACAGTTTCGAGGCGTGCGGCATTGTACAATCGGGAGCCGGCCCGAAGTCAGCAGAAAATTCCGGTTACCTCTCTCTGGCACGGGTTCGCGCAGTCCGGCGCCGAGCTGCACCTCGCTTATCGCCGAATATATGCCGGGAATCTGGGCGCTGCATCGGAGATTCAGCTGGCCGTTGGAGTAATGGAGCGGCTGAAGGTTCACCCTGATCTCGATCCACTGAAGATTCTCCCGCTGATCGGCATGGGACGCTGCCTCGTTGCGATCCCACTTCTGTTGCGGATGCTGCTGCGGCTGATGTTTCGCGGAGGAATCCACCTACGAGAAATCAAGCGTAAATTCATTGCGGAACTCGAACGTGGAAGGAGACGAAACGGGAGGCGCGCGACCCCGCAGCGCACGAACGGTCCAGGGAGCGTTTGCGCGAGGAAGAGGACCGCTGGGGCAATAGAGAGAGAAAGAGAGAGAGAGAGAGAGAGAGAGAGTGAGCCGAGGAAATGTAAATCTGCTTTTAACGAAATCCGTTCATCTGGAATCGGGAAGCGAACCCTTCGTCTCGCTCGCCTCCGAGCCTTCATCCCTTTCCCACCCTTCGCCACCGCACGCTGGCACCCTCCGTTAAGCACAAAGACGACTCCTTCCAGTTCGATGAAAAGTCGAAAGACTTCACCGTTTCCGGCCCCGTGCTCTCCCGATTAACGTTTTTTTTTTTCCGCCCTCCCTCTTCATTCCTCTCTACACCCCACGCTTGTGAGAAAGCGTCGCTCTAGCTAACCCGGAGTATTCGCTGGAATTCTCGAGTTCCGAGTTTCTTAATGGATCATTATCGTTCTAAGAACTGGCGATGGCGTCGAAAGTAAGTTATACGGTCGAGCGGCCCACGGCGAGCTGAATCGCAAGTGGATCGGGCAAGATTTACTTAAAACTTTCCAACCGGGGAAAAATACTGGCTGCCTCGCGAAAAATCGCTGCACCCGCGCGTACATCGGCGGCTTCTGACGACCTTCAGCAGCTGATTAGTTCCATTTACGACGCGTTAACGAATTATTTGCTCTACCCAGGCGCGGGTTTGTGTACAGGCTAAGTAGGACGTTGCCTAGGCTGGCAATATTTGGGCAAAGCAGCAAATATTTTAGTCCAAACTGTTGGCAAACTTTTATCAATTACCTGACAAAATTCTCTAAATACCTGCATTTATAGTAAATCATGATTCGCATCACGTGGCATCGTTTACAAAATGTTCGATGCGTAATAGAAATTTAGCACATTCGCGTGGCGCGTTCGGCGGCGACTCTTTTGACAAACAGCGCTTAAAAACCGATTCGACGCATGAATCAATGTTGCGTTGTCACGCGGAGTAATGTACGGCTGTGCCAGCGCGGCGGGTATAAGAACAAATGTCCAGACATTTCTGTCGTGCCCGCGAAGGATGAGTAACGGGTTTTTAAATGTAACGAACGCACCCCCTATGTCGCGTAATTCATTATTATTTCGATGAACGCTCTTCATAAATTCGCGCGAACGTGGAAATGAAAAAGGGAATTACGCGAAAACGCGGAAACGAACGGGGAGAGTTACTGTCTCGTATTTCGCACGCAGAATTCTTCTGCGGGATAAGGGGAGCGAATTTAGAGGCTGTAATGGGATTTAATCTCCAGAAACCAGAAAGGGAATAGATGAAAGTTAAAAATAAAAGAGGCACTGGCGAAAGAGTTTCCCGTTTTTTGCGGGAAATTTGTTTACGCGAAAATTCAATGGAAAATAACCATAGACTTCTCCGACACATGTTCGGATTTTCGCCAACAAACGTACGAATTAAATGAATAATTAAAATGATACACGTCGGAGGGAAAGTATTTTCAAATACAATTTGACGAACAAGATTTTATGTATTAATTTACTGCTGCACTGTAATTGAGTAAAGAACCGTGCAGATTGTTAATTACCATCGACGAAATTAATGTAAATATCGTTTTTATGAAGCTCTGAAATGTTTTCCGATGAGTGTGTTTTAATGTGTTTAATGTACCGAACATTTCGCGTGGATGTTACGACAAAGTTTCAAAGCTCAGTGTTTATAGAACATTGGAACAGCGGTCTGAATGTTTTACGGCACACGGGATTTACGAGAATTTCACTCTCTCTACTTCTACTTTTTGGAAATGTATTCCAAAGTAAACAAAAATTTGCACAAAGCTTTGCAAGCTTCCGTGTAAAATTGTAAAAAATTCTACAATTGTGAGCATTTAACTATATTTCTCTGTCAGAACATTTTTGTATAGAGTACGGATCCATTTGAAATTTTTATAAGAATACTCTATGAATTCTAAAAGAATTCTTTAAGAAATATTTTAAACAAGAGAGAATCTGATGTTTGTTAATGTATATCTAAAAAATATTTTATTTTATTTCGCAAGCCCAGTTTAAAGTAACATTTTTAAGCATCCTACAACTTTCTCTTCCTTTTCTGACGCATCCCCAATAAAAATGCAGATATTCAATATTTACATAATAAATGGAACACCCCGTATATCCAACACTGTTTTACTTCCAGTTATTTCAAATTATTCTCTGAGCACACCGTGAAATTTAATTAAACTGTAGATTTTTAAAGTAATTTAAACTTCTACCTGCAATTGAAAAAAAAAATCGTCCCGTTGATGAATTTTAATATTCCAAGAAGCCGGAGACAGAGGCAACAACGTGGAAGAAAACCCACGAATGTAACGAAACCCAAAGTAATTAGTTGAAAATGTTTGGTCAGGAGCGACATCCTGGGACGAGGAATCAGGGATACCGTCGTGAAATCAGATCTGTGGGGACTGTTTGATCATTGACAATCGAAAGAAGCCATTCCCATGAAACCCCTGAAGGGAATGTTCGTAGCCAGGGCCGGAAACAACACTCCCGACTTGCCTACGCGATTCGTGTCAAATTCCACTTTATTCATTTGAAATGTACCTTGGAATACCTCGCGCGGGAAAAACTTAAATTAAATTCCACTGTTCCGCGCGACTCGAGGGAAACCCGTAAGGTTCATTAAAAAAAATATTCAGAATGCAAGATCACGTAATAGAATGAATATTGTATTAAATACTGCATTTGAGATGTAAACAGTTTCGAGATCTAATTGTAGGGTTGTTAATATTAAGGTAGTACACCTGCATGGTTTGACTAGTACTTAAGTAATTAAAGAATGTGTGAATTTTGGTGTGAGAGTTATTTGATTTGAATTTTCTTTTATTATTAATATTGACATGTTACCATATTTATATGTTCATTAATGGTACACGGACTTTTATTGTTACAAATTCTCACCTTTATCAAACAAGACGTGTTTTTCTTTGTGTTCTTTAACACTGTGTTGCCACACTGGGTCGAAATTACCCACAATTTGACTTTGAGTTGAATCATTGAAAATGGTACAAAAAATGGTCAAGAATTGGAATACCCCATACGATAATAGGTACACACTGACATCTAAATTCCACTTTGCATAGGTATACGTAGATTCTAACCACTCGATAATTTAAAAATGAAATTTCCTTGAAACGCATCGCCCACACTACAACCGGTGTCTGAATTTGAATTTTTTGTAATAACGCGGCTGAGAATTCCATCAATTAATCATCGTCGCGATGACACGGAAGTGATTACTTTAATTCCATCCGCGAATTTCGTTCCATCGGGAAACGCGAGAAAATTCATTTCCACAGAGTGTACGCATATATTCCTTGTATTTAACAATTTGTCAAATTCACGTCCGACCAGACAAACGTACGCGCACAGACACGTTGCAGGCGCTGGTGCTCGGATTTTCTCGCTTGAAAAATTATGCAATTCTCACCCACGGTCGGGTCTAAGGAGAAAAAAAAGGATACAATTCCAATGATTAATGGCTCAGCAACGCCGATGCTTATCCCTTCTCGTGGGGTAGATCCCACACAGTCGATAAATAAATTTTCGCTCTTTCAGAGGTCGTTTTCGGAATGCAATGCGGAAGGAGGGTGAAAGTGAGAACGATTACCATCGAGCACAGATTATGAGAAATCGGATGCTGTATCGTCTACTTTAGACATCCACGCAGCAGCTGTATATATTCACATTTCTCGAAAACAATTACTGAATTATCGCGGAGTTGTATATTTTCAGGAAAAATTAAAATATAACATATTTTTCTGCTTGACTATTTTCTCTTTATGCTGTATTATTTTCGTATCGTTTCTCTCTTCTCCCGATGAAAGAATCAGCTTCTCGTAGTTTCCATCGAGCAATGACACTTTTGCTGTCCACGTGTCAAAGAAATAGTGAAGGAAAAAGTGTCATTGGCCAAGCGTGGGTTAATAAAACTGTTCTGTAAGCAGCAGGTGTAAATAGCATTGTTGAAACGACTATGGAACCTGTCGATTTTGTTTGTAAACATAACTCAAATAATACAGCAGCATATTACATTTAACAGCTCGTTGTGTGGGGAATTTTAAAATAATCATCCTACACAGTATGATTTTGTGGAAAAGGCTTGAAGAAATTCAGTCACATTTTTCACCGATTATTAAAAATAAGACCCTGAACCGATATTTCAAAAACTAGCACATGTTCATAATTCTTATATTACGTAAATAAATTTCGGTGTAAACGCGAATTTATTTAGAACTTCCAAGTCTGTTAAATTAAAGTAAAAAAAGAACGAACACTGTGTGATTAATAGTTTCAGGTATAAAATTTCAATTACAGACCCCAGTAGTATAGTAAAGAGAGTTCTAACCCAAATTTGAGTTTTGAGGGACGGGGAAATCCAAGATTAAATTTGGAAACCCAAATTTGACTGTTCAATCAAACCGCTCTGAACATCTACCGCTCTGAAACAAAGTTTCGATAGACGTTCGATAGATGTTCAGAGTGGTTCGATTGAACAGTTAAATCTGGGTTTCCAAATTTAAATTTGGATTTCCCCCTACCTCAAAACTCAAATTAGGGTTAGAACTCTCTTTACTATACTACTAACCCCGGTGTCCTAAAAATGATTAAAAATTGTCACCTCAAAAATATTCTAAATTAGCAAAGTGGGGAGTTAAACTCCCCCTAATTTCACGTAAACTGTATTATATTTCAATTTCAAGGGACCCTAAAGAGCCCTCAAGCCTCTCTGCACGAATTAAGCACCCTCTCCGGTCCCCAGGCAAACACAGTAGGTGTACAGCCAATTCAACAATCCTGGTTTACGCCGTTGTCCCACGGCGAAGTAATTTTTGGCGCTACAAGGCCTCGTTACGCCGTTCCGTTGATTCGTACGCCGGCAGAAGAACGAGTATGAACGAGGATCATGAGCAACTTGGCCGGGAACACGGAGTTGAGGACGCGGGTCGCGTAGGCTTGGCGGCAAACAAGGTGTACCTAGCGGAGAGGTTAAATCCTCGGCGCTCCGTTCAATTAGAGAAAACCGAGAAAACGCGCTCCGGGACGGTGCGGTGTAGGGGTTGCTTTCTGTATTCGTCGAAGGCTGCTGGAACTCGGGAGTGGCGATGAGAAGCTCAAAGGGGTGGAGGTCGTTGGGAAGCAGCGGCGGGATTACCAGATCGCGACAAGGACGACACCAGCGTCGCGCATTCCTCGCCCTGGGACGGCGATTGTCGGCGAACGATGTAGTATACGATGTTGCACCACGGCGAAGCGCAAGAGTGTACACGCAAACACACCTATAGCCGCAACTACATTGTACACCTACGTTGTGCCCAGGTACGGCTGGGTCAGAGGCTGACTTACGCTTGGCACATCCGTCATACAGGGTGTCGTACAATCCTTCAGTTAATCTTTGATCATGGTGTACTATATCGGGAAAGCTGGGTACTGTATAGACAGCAGGCTTATCCACGCGAAAAATCCAGAGAAAGGTAATTCTTCCTTCATTCTTCATTCGAAGGGGTTGAATAAATCGGATTTGCCGGATAAAAGGGTTTATTTGCAGTGAATTTATTGGACGGAGGAATATCTAGGTCACCGTCACATCATTTGATGTAGCGAGGTATAGAAATTCAGGGAATCCTACTATGACAGGAATTAAAAAACGTGGACCATCCTCGTGTACCACGGAATTTCAGTGGATTTATCACGGTCTCGGTCAACAGTGCGAAATAATTGTATCATACAAGGGTTGTTTGTGTTTTGATTTTTTACCGAAACTTTCATTACGGGATGCAAAGTTTACTATTGGCACCTTGTTTGCTGTTTGAAATTTTTACTTTGGTGAAGATTTTTGCTCGCTCTGTTTTGTAAATCCTATGGTGATACGGGGATATATGGAGAATCTACTTCAGGTTCATCATCCTTTAGTTACTAGACCCAATCATCTGATACTTTTATTTCTGTATTTACCTAGGTACTTCAGTACCGAGAGAATCGTTGCAGGGTTAATGGTTTCACTTAGAAAACATTAATAGACGTATTCAGCTCGAAATAGGCAGATTAATATCATGTCCAGGGGCGTAGCCAGGATTTCATTCAGGCAGAGGCAATGAATAGTGAATTTCATTCGGGGAGGGGCAATTAATAGTGAAACAAATTTTGTTATTACATCTTACGTATAATTAGATAGTAGAATTTAATTGATTTTTATTTTGTAATAACTTAATTTAATTTTGGATGAATAACTAATTTCTTATTTTTTTCTGAGCCAGGAGATGGGAGGAGGCAAACCCCTGGCCCACCCTGACTACGCCCAAGCTCATGTCTTCTACTGGCTTCCTAAAGAAATGCTACTACAATGTTTTCAATTTTTCATTGAATTCACTAATTCTTTGAAAAAAGCATTTCATGAAACTACGTGGAACACATGTCATTCCCCTAACTCTAAAACATCCGTACCAACCTCGCCGCGTCACCCTATCATAATAAACAGCCTCGTTAATAAATAAATTTAAAAAAAACCATAAGATTCACTAAATTACACAGCAGTAACGTTGCAATTTTTCCGTCACGCTACCGCGTTCGTAAAATTGATTCATACCCCAGTCGCATTAACTTCAACCGCCAACCGCACAGACTGTTTGTAGCGAGAAGTTACCTAACAAACGTCAATACACAACGCGAGCCGCAACGTATCAACTTTGCATACGCCCCCGTGGCCCAGCAATTTAAACAAAACTGTCATGAAGTTCCCGTGGAGTTGTGAATTTCACGTTTCACCGAAATGTCAGGTTTCGCATTTGCCAATGTTAAACCCAGTGAAATCAGAGCTACCCCCGTTCGCGGGGAGGTTCCGGTCTAAAAATCGATTTTTTTCATTTCATTCTTCGAATTTTTCAACGTTTTAAGAATTCGCGATTAAAATGATTTTTTGAAAATCGTAAAATTCCCGAGCTAATAGGCTCGAGTAGCGGCAAATGCGAGGGTAACACCTGGCCACTCGGCGCTGATGTAAAACATTACAGTCTGTAAACGCGTTTTTTTCGAAATAGTGTTCTTAAAAATCGGTGGAAGCTGTATCTCGAAAACTTATTATCCGATTCGACTGCAACTTTTTTTATTTCGAAGAATATACTTCTGGCTCGTGGAGAGAGAAATTTAAAAAAATTAAAAATTTGTAATTTATAAAGTTGTTAAAAGAGCGAAAAATATAAGGAAATAGTGATTCCAAAAATGTCGTTATTTTCTAAAAAAAATCATTTTTTGTCATTTTTACTACTAAGTCCACGACTGAGTTCCATACCCTTTAATAATCTGCTACTGTTTTTTATTTCAGACTAATAGTTTAGGTGCTACAGTTTCGACCGTTTTGGATGAATTGTTTGACGCCTCGACTTTAACAACTCCCCAGCGCCGTCTGAAATGATTATTTATAAAACAAAAAATATATTTCTATAGCGAAAGACATCCTCAATACAATGCAAAAAGTCCCATTAAATTATATGTACTAGTTTTCCTTTAATTAATTTCTAAAGATCACCTATTTTTATGGGCTCTAGACCGGGACAGCCCCTTCAGCGTCCAATAGAATACAGTCCATCGTTCATAATTCGTAGAAGATTTCTCTCCGCGACCCTGGTCGTGGCAGGGTTGGCAGAAAAACTTCGGTACACCCTGTACGTGCACGTAGCGCCGCGTGGGCTTTCGCTTGAGTGTATACTGCAGTCGCGCTATGCATTGCACCTAAGGGCGTAGCCATGCGAAACCCCTGCAATGGCAGTTTGTTCCGCGAATTTATGCGCGTGGCTGCCGCCGCCCGAAAACGGGATACTTTTGACCGTTATTCCGCGGCGCGAACGTCAACCCTTTTGGCACCTTTGAAGTGTCTTACGGCGGTTTTCTGGCTAACCGCCGCGATGAAACACAGCCCTGACGCCGGTGCGGCGGCGCGACACTTCCCTGATATTGTTTTAACGTTATTGGACACGTTATTACCCGACAATCGTGGAGCTGTGACATGTAGCCGCGACGAGTGCTTCCCACCTTGCCGCGGCCCCTCGTGCATGAAACGGAGATTTATGTACCCACATACTTTCCGCTGCGCGCGAATGTTCATCCCCGTGCGGCAACACCTTACGAGCGATACTTATACTCCGCTCGTTACTTTCTGCGATGTTTAGCACGAGTCGGAATTGTGCACCTGTGATTGATGCTTGGAATAGTCTCGTTGAGACGTGTCTTTGAATTTTATTTTATATTTCTGCTATTTTAACGAAGGACAATATACGTAGGTATACAGTGTTAGTTTTAGGTTAGGCAATTGTTGAAGGTGGGGAAAAAGGAGTCTCGGGCGATGGGGATTCGAACCCAAGATCTGTGGGTCCTCTGCGTAATGGCCAGCCGGGTTACCGATTCCCCCAACGCCGACTCTGCGATGCTACTTCGCTCCGAACTTTGCAAATACCCAAACTAACGGGGCGCCATCTACCTATGTGCCGAACGCACCATAGTAAATAGTAGTTGCATAGATACGAGATTAGGGTATTCCCCATTTTCAACGTGTGATTTCTATTACTCTCATTCTCTAGTATTGTTCCGTAAAGGTTAGGGCGCAATAAGGTGCGGTAAATAAACCTTCTCTTGAATGTGTATATGTCTTCACTAGTTTTCGTTTCAATTATATATCTTCCGCCACAAAACGGCTCACGTAAGGTAACCTCTGGCGCACGGAGGCTCTGGATTTTTCGCAATGGCCGGCTAGCCAAGAACGACAACCGCGTGGACGCCGGCGTCGTGCCTCCGAGCTTAGTTGCTCCGTAGCGTCACCAGAGGCGCTGGGATCGAGTGCACGAATAATCTGTACAAGTATGCAGACAAGTATCCATTTCATGAATAAAACGTTCCTGAAAAACGTGCTCTTTTAATATTCTTTGAACAAAATTTCGATAGGGCTTACCAGTTTTGAGAAATTCTTTAAATCCAATGCTCTAAGATTGATACCACTGTTCAGATATTTTTGAAGTGTTTATCAAGCATTAGTGAGCAATAGTACCAAAGGAGCTTACTTTCTTATTATTTACTATGCAATTAAATCTAGTTACTCTTCCATTAAAATCATCAATACTTCATCACCATTCTCTACCAGCAAATTAAACTTCAGCTTATCGCAACAGAGCTTATCTAAAATGTCCCTTACTGGGCTTGGGACCCAGCAACTCTGTCACACTTAAAATAGGTGGAAGCCATATAAATAATCCCAACTACATGGGTAGCTGTACGTCCGCCTTTCTGAACCTATAAGTATCACAATACCTTACACAGCTATTGCTTAAGCTCCTCCACTGGTTCCTTTCAAATGGAAAGCACCTATAGCTCATGGACCCCTAAAGTGTTTACTCTAAACTAAAGAAAGAGCCCTCTTTCAAGGATCAGAACCAGCTCTAGAAGCTTGAACACATACTCCACCTAAGCAACTGATCAAGCAGTAAAACAGAAATCATTCACCCACTGATACACTAGACACTACATCCCGCCACAGATGATTATTTCCCACAAAAAGTCCGACCTCCTCGAGGAAACCATAAAAACACCGCAACGGTAAATCACGAAAGTCAGCATACACCCATGCGAACTAGCGAAACTACCGCGCTTCTTATAGCCGTTAAAATTGATACAGGTGCATAGGCTTTGGCCCTCGGCTGTATATACGCCTAGATCACTGGAAGGCTGGAAATTTCGCCGAGGGAGACGCTGATGCAAATTCAGATCGTAACATGGCTGGGTGTAGAGGTGCGCGTGCACACGAAGCAACGCCAGTCACCTATACTGGCTCAGGACAAAAAGAACGATGGCATCTCGCGCAGAAGTTGCCTTTCCCTCTTCCTTTTCCAACACGGCTCCTCTCGTTCCATGATTTCCTGGCCTCGCCGAGATTTAGCAGGTATTTAAGGGCGCTTACGCCCGCTGAAAGAGGGATAGGTGGCGTGGAGGGGCGGCGGCGGGATTGGAGGGTGTGGGTCAAGGCAGGGAAAAAGCAGTGATTGTCTAGAAGGCAGCGAGAAACGAGGAGAGAAACGAAGCCGGCGTTGTGCAGCTACGAGAAGAAAGAAACTGAAAGCCGATGCTCGAACACCGAATCGATCCTATAAGATTCCGCCATTCTCCCTTTCACCGGGGCTCGCGGCCAGAGAATCGACCGACGTGTCTGGACTTCACTTTGTTCGGGATGGCCGTGCCTCGAAATTCCCGTGGCTCTCTGCAATTTGTCGGGCGATTTCGGCAACGAAATCTCAATTAAACCGACTTAAATACACGGGGCTGAGGTACCATTCTGGCCGGGGCTAGATAAGAGGGAGGAGAAACGTATTTGGATCCTATCCATTTCTTTTTCCTTGTCAGTGCGGCTGCTTCGAAGATGAGTCTGTCGGTACTTTCGATGGGAACTGCAGACACAACCTGGGTGGACTGCAGCGGGAGGGTTTAAATAACGAATCGGTTCAGTTGCCATATTATTCCTGCTGTGGAATTCGATGGGGATTAAAGACTCGTCGTCAGTACGTTTTCGGGGGTGTTCCTAGCGTGTCGGGCGAAAGAATCTTAATTTTTCAGAAATTAAAAACGAAAAGCATTACACTTATCCTAAATTTTTGTTTGCATACCTTTTTGCAATTATTGCTGATATCAAGTCTGGCATCCGAAAGGATATTTTTCGCTGTAAATGGAGATTTTTACTTACAATTTATTGTATAGTTTTAAAAGGTAATAGGATAAAGCTACAATCTTGCAAAAGAATAGGTGCAATGCTTGTTTAATTTTTTAATTTTAGAAAAATTTAAGATTCTTTCAGCCGTCTCAATAGGAAGACTCCTTAAGGTTTCGCAATGTGGCTAGACATAGGTACTGATTTATACTACAGAGAGAAATTTAAAAGTTTTGTGAAAGTTTGCAACCCGAGGCTTTGGTACTTAAATTTAAATATGAGGTCAAATTTGAGAGTTTTACTTGCAGCGTGTGCTTTTATAGAAACATTTATTGGAGGTGATAGTAAATGTAAGAAAAAATTTGTTTAATACACTTGCACAGGGGAAGATACATTCTGCTTACAACCATCAGTGAATTAATATTTCCTTGGTAAAACTAACCAAGTCGACATTTTTCAAAAAATATTCTGGTCTTCACTAAAAGATAAAACGGCATTTGCTAAACAGCAAAAATCTCACTTTTGAGAAAAGTGGACTTGGGCAGTTTTCAGCACCGAGTTAACGACTTCTCTTCATCCCTCAATAATAAATACGCAAATTGCGCAAAAAAACTTGAAACTTGAAAATTATTCTTGGTGTCTACGAGGACACTAAAAACTCTTCAAAGAAACTGCATAAGCCTCCTATTTCTCTTTCCTTTCATAGGTTTTACAGCAGAAAAGTTAGACAACTTGAAAGATATCTTCGAAATTAATTCGCCAGCTAATCGTCCGGCCGTTTTTCTTCAACCACCGCGTAATCGCCCACACTTCTACCTTCGCTCGAATTCCACGCTGTTTAGCGGACATATGCGCATTCCATCGATAATCTATGAAGCAGGTCTGATCCAACGATTCCACAGATTGACGCGCCTCTGCATACGTGGCTGCGCACGCGAATACAATAAATCATGGTGAATATGACCTCGAAACGCACGGGATACCATTCGAAACAGGTCGAACGTCCTGGGCAAGCGTTTGCAGTTTCTCTCCGCCGTCGCGTGTCTCTTGTGTATGCATCTGATCGATGATCCTGCAATGACAGTCGTCGTTACTTTACCGAGCACGCTGAACCCGTGACACTTGGAAAATTAAGAACACCTCTCATGAACCTGCCATTTCCACATTCGTGTGTCTCCGCTGTTTTTACTTCGCGTTAGTCGGGCGGGTGGATTAAACTCGCGTGGAGAATGACATTTCGAGATATTATTTCTGGCCATTTTCGGTGACGCGCGTTATATTATTAAACACGGAGAATGTTTCGCAAATAACAGTCTAATTGCGATGCGATGATAAATGTGATTGCTAGTGGAAGCTGGATTATCTAAGTGGTTACTTTGATAGCCGTGCTTTACGAAGTGTTTTAAGTTTTTAAGGATCTACGTGTAAAATGGCACTTGGGTTTTAATCATTTCGGGAATTTGTTGATCGTTCAATATTGTTTTGAATGAAAATGATTTATAAAAGGAGGACACTTCTCCTAATACTCTCCTATTTCTTTGAACAATGAAGATTATGAAATCCATTTTCGACATGGTATTTTGTTAGTTTGGATTTTAAATAGTTTCTGGCGAATTCAGCTGGAAAGTTGAAAATATGCTTCAAGGAAAGTGTGCTCCATTCAGCAGAGCACATCGAGTGAGACTTGAGTCGGGTGACATTTATGAATATTCTTTACGCCTTTTTCTGTATGAATATTTAATATCAAGGTTACTTCGATCGTATAATAGAGCAAATACAAGACTGAAAATGTAAATAAATATTTCGTAATAACTTCTTTCATTAAGCAGTGAATATTTTTGATCCAGAAAATTGTTATTTCAAATGTAAAGGAGGTTAAAGTTGCAGAATAATTTTAAATTACTGTTTAATTATATTCTGAAAAACTATGAGAAAGTGACTGTGTGGTCAGCTTTCATTAAATTAATACACAGCTACCAGTTTGTTTCAGAGGATATATTTAATACATTTTTGCCGCGGTCGAGATAAATTTGGATGTCGAAAACGATTTGTCAATGTTGTAAGCCGCGTTTGGGCTAAATAAATAGGCAAATAAAATCTCACGTGGCATCGTGTACGTTTGTCAAGCTGCGATTAGCATCACATGTTTGCCCGGTATCGTTATATTAATTACAGAAATTAAACCGCCCGCATTGATTAAACGGAGAAACTAAATCACGGGCATGAATTAAACATAAGAACTAAATTACTTGCATTACCGTACGATCAACGTTCGACCCGGACATTTTTGCCGCAGTTACGGCAAACGAGGTATCGAATCGAATCGCGAGAACGTGAATTTTAAAACTTGATTAGAATATTCAAATTGCAGGCAATTCTACGAATATTGCGGACAATATAACGCCAGGGCTGATTTAATTCTGTAATTTGCAGAGCTATTCGCTATTTAAATGTAGGTATAAATTTTACACTACCCCGCTGTGGTTACTTCGTGACGTTCAAATATTCAAATAAACATTTCTTTTTAAGTAAAATAGGTGCACCCTTCGTGAAATGCGCGAAGCTAATGCAGTATGGTTATTCAACGAATTATTCACTGTTAAACATAATTATTTACTAAATGATATTTTAACTTGATATTTTAGAGTATCAGCAAAGTATCGAAAAGCGTGAAAATATTTTAAAACAACCACACTGGCGACTCTATCACATGCAAATAAAGACTACAATATTGTCAGCTAATTATTATTATTTTATGTATGTGCGCGTATATCTCCTCAGCATGTTATGTCAATATATATAAAATTAAAAAGTTAATAATATAAAAATTAAATAAAAATTAAAACCGACTTCAAAAACATAATAAGTGAAAAATAATTTTTATTTAATCTAGGACACACATATTTTTTAAGTCGGCGTATCATTTGAACTGTATAAATCTGGCGCCGACTTAACAAATGTAAGAGTCGTAGATTAAAAAAGGAAAAAAATTATTTTTTACTTTTTAGTGCATTTATATTTTTTTGAAGTCGGTTTTAATTTTTGTTACATTTTTTTATAAATGCTCAATTCCCACGATCATTAACAGGCCTGACGCTATCAAACCCAGATCCCCGACCACCAGGAGTCGAATGAAACCGTTAACTTTTATAAATAAGAGTTACATATCGCAATTTTAACTTTTAAAAAGTTTCTTTTCCGGTTTTCTACTGTTGCAAGGGTTCAGTTTTAACAGTTACTTCACGCTCGATTAATAAAAGTCTTTAGAGTAAAACATAAAATTTACGAATATTTTTTAATTAGTATTATTTAAAAAATTGAAAGCGAGATAAATATAGAAGACAAAGCACCTCTTTTCACCGAACGATTTGAAGTTCCAACTTCAGATCTATCTACCCCCCACAACATTTCCAGGAAATCCGCTTGTTACAACCTTAACTTTTTCAGAGTAGAATAAACGTCCCTGTTT
Organism: Andrena haemorrhoa; assembly: GCA_910592295.1. NCBI lineage: Eukaryota > Metazoa > Arthropoda > Insecta > Hymenoptera > Andrenidae > Andrena > Andrena haemorrhoa. Next base: position 3,800,781 of record OU342946.1, read on the forward strand.
AACTAGGTAGCACTTTTTTCTACTTTGAAAATAATAAAAGTTCCTTATTTACACAAAAATACGTGGAATAAAAGTTTCAGTTATTACACTGCATTTTATAACAGCTCTCTCGGAATATTCAGAAAATTACATTTCATAATTAAATGAAAATTTGAACAGTTTCATTCAAACCCTTCTGGCCACGAACATAAAAAGCTGAATAAAATTATTTAAAAAAAAAAGATCCACCGTTCCTCTGCGCAGGTTATAGCCACAGTCCGGAAAAAATCGATGGACACGCATCATTCGCATGAAATTAATTTTCGCTCGTTGGAAAACGCCACCAATCAGGGCGTCATTCGTGCGCATCGAGTTGCCGATGCATCGAGAGTGGAACGTGACTGACTGTCGAGCGACGCCCCCGAAACCAACAGGGATATCGCCGTTTTATTTTTCCGGCCTGGTTGTAACGAAAGCAGGGGCAAAAAGTATAATGTATGCATCCCTGTAAAGAGCAACTCGGGGGCTCTGGGCGCGAAGCACGGTTGAAAAAGCAGCGACGAAGAAGCGCGCTTTCTGGCGCTTCTCGTTTCCGATTTACGAGCCCTCACCCTCCCTCGCCGCGGGTTTTTCCTTTCCGCTGTTCCCGCGAAGAACGCTGCGTAAGAATGGCACGAGCAGCATAGGAGATTAAGGGATTTAAATAAGTATCGTTTGGACGGATACATCGCATCAAGGGTAGTTTATAACGCCTGGTACACCAAGTTTCTTTCGCCGCGGCCGCGTCCCGCCTGCCATTTGCATTGGAAATGCAGGTGCGCGGCGCAAACAGACGGCGAACGGTAAAGTTCGATGTGCACGATCGTTGGGCCGACGTGCGCGGTATAGGAACCGTGTGGAGGCATTGTAAGCTGGAGTTTTGAAGGGTGTGTGGTTACTCGAGACTCGCGACATATCGATACAGACATTCGGGGAGGTTAATAATTGTAATGGGGGGTATTGCATGGACTTGGAATTCGTTTCGAGATTTAAATATGTGGAAGTGAGTCCTGCGGATATTATTTTCTGGATAAAGTTCAATGTATGTATGTTTGATAAGCTGTATAAATATTTTTAGGCCTCTCTTCTTTTATGATCATAAATTTGGGCCAAATGGTACCAATTAAGGAAAGCAATATTGTACTTGGCTAGTCGCGCTACAACATTTCAAATTCTAAGGATTTGAATCTTGAACGCTGTTGTTGAATAAATTTTAACAGTTCTGGTAATTTTGTCGTTTAAATTTACTCTATTTCTAATGATTCTTCAAACGCGTTTAACGCTTTGTGGTCACACGGGGTGTATCGCACCCCGGGATATGTATTTGCCAATGTTTCTGTAAATTTGTAGACCTTAATAATGAAATTTCAAAGTTTGGTGAATTTTAACAAAAAATATTGCTTTTATCCACAACTATTTTTTAAAATTCAAATTTCAATATATCAAAATTTACATTTCTAGAAAAAAACTATTAGAGCATGATTGTATGATTATCACGAAATCACTAAAGAATTAAAAGGTTCAAAAATTTGAAAATGGTAACTCAAAAATGGCCCACGTGACCAATTTGTGATATAAAAAGTATAGGTACTGTCTTCTATTAGCCATCAGGACGACGGCGATCGAGTTCAGCGGTTGAAATTCTCGCTGCCATCGGCGCTGAACGTAATCGATAAAATTTCCCCGTGATTCCGAGGAAAATAACAGCTATTTTCCACGGGATTGTTTAATGTTGATTAGGTCCCGCTCGAGAGCGGTTAATTTGCGATCGCGTGGCGAACTTACAACGAATCCACAATAGGACCGCATTATCTGGGTCACGTTGATTACTTATTCGAAGACAAAGTTCTCGGCGTCGAAACCAATACCGAATGCTCTTACTTGCGAAGTTCAAAGACTCGGAGGATAGGGCCTTTGCCGATAGGGAGGATTTAACTTGTGGTTACCAGCGATCCCCGTATACGATTTGCGGAGATGCCGCCAGTCGGTCCCAGCGAAGCAACGTCTAATTCCTGTACATCCACTGCAACGAAATTTGCTGACGTCGAGTGAAATAGGTTTATGAAGGATTTACTGAGGGAAAAGGGCGCGACCACCGTGTCTCAAACCGTTTATTACATAATCCCTTCTCAATGCTCGTTTTTCTATAGTATGCTCATTTAGAAATAAGGTCGAGACTTTCGGCTTCTAAAATCCGTGGTACTTATCAGCCCACAATAAAATTGTGCAGCTGCTTAATTGCTGGAAAGAGTGCAATCAATTCATGGAGTCTGTTTTGATCGGATGTATGAAGCTTAGGAAGAAATGATTACAAGGTGACTTGAGTTTGAATTTGGCGAGTTACGAGGCCCTCTAAAGTACATCCAGCTCAAAACATGGTCGAAAAATCATGAGTCTCAAGCTCGTGCAACACTCGCGTAAATGTTCAAATAATTTAGAATCAATTTGTGGCAACTATAGTACAAACGTAACGCTTATAATAATAAGAAAAACACGAAACGAGCAGAAATGGGGACACGAACAGAAATTGGGGCATCTCCTTAGATACTTAATAATATGAATCAACCACTAATCGCTCTGTGTTTAAAAAAAACTACCACGAAGTATATAAACACAACGCCGCGCGAACACATGGGACGACCTAACAAACCCCTATCAAACCACTATCAAAAAGCTCATCACCCAAGAGCACCGAAACTGCAAGCCACGAATGGTATTACATTTTCCATTACATTTCCCCCCTGAAAGTTAAGAGTAACGTTCACAAGTCTCCTCCGCCGGCGAGTCGAGCTAAATTGAAGCCAGGAAGGATCGAACCGTCGATCAGTGGCTGAAACGTCAGATTCGCCGCGGCGCGACTACCGGTACAGAAAAATCAACCGGAGATTTCTCCCGGCGATCCGTTAACCTGCCGCGCATTCGAAACCGCCAGGGCGACGGCGGCGCTCGTTCCGCCGCGTCGCCGTGCGAGCGCACACGTCGAGCAAACTGTCAATTTTCACGAGCAACTGTACCAGCGAGCCCGCGGAACCGATTCAAATCTCTGCGCGCGTATTCCGCTTGATTTTCTGCGGCGATAAAAATTTCGCCCGGCCGCGGAATGGGAAACGCGCGGCAGGCCCGACTCCGGCGCGCTCTAAATTCGCCGGCGTTATAAAGCGAGCAGGGAGCTGCGGCGTAGGTGGAGCCCGTAATTACGTTATCCGTACCTGAGATCCGTGCTTGTTTGGAATTCATGGCCGACGCCGCGGATATACCGCGCATATCCGGAGGCCCCCGCCGTAAAGCTTTTCCCATTACGTGTGTACTTGTCACAGAAAAGACCTCCGCCGCGCTCGCAGAATCCTCGAGTTACAGGAGATTTATTCGAATCAAGATACTAGCTCCCGCGTGATTGCGAAGCTTACCCGTTGCAAGATATATATTTCAGCCACGGGGAAGAAGTATGTCGGAATTTGGAAAGAGGACGGCGAGGGGATCCGTTCCCGGACGCGGGTCGAGAACGAACTCGGGGGGGCCCCTGTCAGCCTGGCATTTCTCCGTTCGGCCGATCCGTAAACGGGCACGGCTTGCGAATGATCCATACCCGGGCCGGGCCTTTCGTCGATGGATCGAAGGGCATTTCGGCCTACCCTCGCTGACAGAAATCGTTTGTCATACCATTATCGTGGCGCGCCTCTGGATTAATACACCATAAATCAGCGAGGGCGGTGCATTATACGCGGCCGATGTTGCCGGGCGAAAGATTGAGCGAAGTTGTGATTTCGCTCTGCCACCGATCCAATAGACTGTGCGGGGGCTGGTTATTCGCCTACGGGGTAATTGCTGTATTTGTTGGAGTAAATTCAATTTACTGGCGGGTGTTTCGATAAATCACAAGAGGGACGTTTCGTCGAGGCCGTGCATCAACATTCGTGTTAATCGGCCGAGTGTGATAGGTATTCGTGAATTAAGGTGGAAGGAGTTCGAAAGGTACACAGGTTCAGCGATTTAACCCGGCGTTGGTCAGGTGGGGTCTCGCAGACCCCGGATTTTAAATTGAGTATAACTTTTTAACAACGCGTGGCAGTGTTATTTAGTTTGTTCGTTATATCAGCTATTTAGGAATTATATTTTTGTTGAAAATTAAAGATGTTTAATTAGTTAAGTATTTTTGGGTGAGAAATGGTATTCATTTTGCATATAGAAGGCATATATTTTGCGTACAGAGCGTCGAAATCAGCTTATGGGTGGCTCACACCCAGAGTGTCAACGACCCACACAGCACCGTAATATTGCAGCAACATCTCTGCAATGACGCGGTGCAAGATTGCAATGTTGCACGAAAATATTGCAGAGACGTTGCAGGTTCAATTCTATGTCCGCCTTCGCAATATCGCAGGTGTGTATTTTTGCAAAGTTGCGGCAACGTTACAAATACGTAGTCCTGCAACGTTCCGGCAATGATGCTGCAACGAAACGGCAAAATTCTGGCAATGATCCAGCTACTCTTCGACAATATTCTGGTGCGTGATTGCAATGTTGCACCGCATCATTGCAGAGAAGTTGCAGGAGCGTTGCCACTCCAATATTTCTGCAATATTGTACGGTAATGTGGGTGCAATTTTGCTGGGCCGTTGCCACTGGAACATTGCACATCGATGTGCGCGCAATATTGCAGAAATATTGTAGGATCGTTGCCGACGGAATATTGCACGGCAACGAGCTTGAAATATTGCAGAAATATTGTAGGATCGTTGCCAACGGAACATTGCACGGCAACGAACTTGCAATATTGCAGGATCGTTGGCACTCCAATAATGCACAACAATATTGCAGCATCGTTCCTGCAATATTGCAATGCAACCTGCAACAACACAATATTGCAGCAACGTTCCTGCAATACTACTGCAACGAAGTATGCTGTATGGGGAAGGGTTAAATAATGTCGAATCCTGTTTGTATATGAAGCAAGGAAAACAATGTAAAAGTACCATCTAGGATATTGCAAACGCCCATCTGGAATGCATATGTCGTGTTAGAAAAGGGGAACGAATAGTTTCTATGTTTCTTACATAACGTGTACCTGCGAGGCATCCTTCGTCCCAGAATATTCGTTTATTGCAATTCATCCAGAATATATTTCCTCGCCCCGATTACAACTACTGCGAATCTACGTCCCCTATAAAAGCTCACCGATCTCTCACAGTCATTTGGCTCACTCGAGAATAAAATTTCAAAAGAAAAGGTTCCATTGAACTCGTGTATGCCATACATAAGCGTCTCGAATCATGTGAATCGCGCGGAGCGTTTCACCGTGACGCTGCAAATATTCGCGAGGATATCAAACACCCAGTATAATAGAAATATAATATTTCATAGCAGGAGGCCCTTCCGCCTCTGCCGTGTTTAAACATTTGTAAGGCTGACTTTATATACAGGTACTACGGGCTTCTGCCGAGAGTTGTCGAGTAAATAGTCCGAATGGGATCCACCTCGGTAAATATGTCTCCCGATACGTCACGGTGCTTCCATGTTATATAGCATCGTTTATAACACAGCCAGGACGGCTACGGCACGGAGCAGTTACAATAAATAATATGCAGCGTGAGGAATTTCTCTGAGGATTCGAGCCAGCGAGTAAGAAACGACATTTTCTTCGTTCGCCGCGTTGACGTTCCTACGGAGTTTCGAACGGTCTTGGCGAGAAAAACGCGAACAGAGAACATTATGCAACAGCGATCGCGTCGTGGAAATTAATTAAAGCGGGTACTGTTATTATAGGATAATTACAGGATAGACGCCGCACTTTGGGTAAAATTGTCACCCGTGTCCACATTTTGCGATGGAAAATTTTCCCGAGGGTAGATATTGTTAGTTGAGGATCTCATACTACTATTTGTATCGAAGAGAATTCAAAATTTAATATTTGCCACCCTTAAAAAATTGAAACTAAAAACAGCATTTTTCCGGAAGGCCGCACTTTCGGGAGTGATGCCGAAACACTTAATTTTCCATTTGAACTTATTAATTTCAACTTTTTATTCCAAAAATAGTAAAAGAATATAAAGTGACACCAATTTTTAAAAAAGTGGTCACGAAAGGCTGCAGACAAGAAACATTCGAAAGCGTTATTTCACGGTATTCTTCGTGATTCGATCAAAGTAACTCAAATCATTTACTCGATCGACTATAGGCGAAGGCGAAAGAACAGTAGCTCGCAAAGTTGCGCGAAGAAACCTTAAAGACGGTAAACTGATTTAAATCGCGTTCCACTTCGTTCGTCACCTAACTGCACAGAGACTTTCTCAGCACGCACTACAAAGGCCTGAATATTTCTCCCGCTCTCTGTACCAAGTAGACGCAGAGCACATCGGCACAGAAAGCGTACCTCGATGCCCCAGAAAATATGAAAATCGACGGGCGAAGCTCGGGCGATCAAAAGATGAATGGAAGGACGAGCACCGTTTAACGTTACGCGGGTCTTTTACCGCGAACTGCCCAGGAAGCCGCGTCATGATTCTTTAAAAAAAAAATGAATAAATCACCGTCTGAGAAACAATCGCCGCGTATTTTTTTCGAACGTTCGGCCCGGCTCGCGCCCGCGCCGCCATTAAGCGTATAAAATTACAACAAAAACGAGGACACGTCGCGTCGCAGAACAAACGATCGCATCCATTACCGTCGCTCCATCGTAAACCCGCCGGCAGCCACTGCGTCCCAGAGCCGTTCTCATCGCCGCCGTGTATTAAACGTACCCCGCTGCTATATCCGGGATCTATTCCCAGCGGGGGGAGGAAGTTTACTTTCAATTCTCAGGTGCTCGATTAATTTTCGTATCGACACCGCTCGCTCCTCCGTCGTCGCGCGCACCGGCCAATTTTCCCCAATTCCGCCCGAGAGGCTAAAGAACCCCTTGATCCGTGATGCAGCTGGGATCTCAAGATCTACGCACGATATAACTTGATCCTCTGTCTATATTCCAACGTTGCCTCGCGTAAACAGGCCTCAAGACCTGAAACCACTATCGATCAAATGATTAAGGAAGCGTTGCTGAAGCGATCCTTCACGTTCACCCGCTTGGCGGAAGGTCGGATAATAATTCTCGAATTAAAAGTGTCCGGACATTGTGGACAGTGTTAAATGTTGAAATTGTCCACTTAAAAGAATCTCTAAATTTTAAATCCCCGCAGTTAATAATTCTCGGATCACAGGAGAAACTATTCCCCTGAATCCGGCAATCTCTCACCATACGAGTTATCAAGTTCAACGCGGCTCGGTCAGTCTGTATATCCTACAAAGACTTGACCCAGATCCAGCGCTCAGCGATGCTCCTCGTGCCCGGGCAATTTTAAAATGGCCGTGCAGATGCACGCGTTTGAAATATCGGCGACTAAACTTTATAGAATCGATGGTTCCGAACGACATACCCCCTCGTTGGTCAGTCGGCGGGGACAGAGAGCCAGAATTGATTGCTAAAGCTTGGATGGCTCGATCGTTTCATACCATTACAGTGTCGTGAAATTTATCGTTCAGAGGTCTAAGGTGTAGCTTTAACGAAAGCAATCTTGAGTGTCCTACTTTAAACTCCTTCCGAAGTCTTTTCCCCCGGAAGCTGTGGCTCCGATATCCAAACTGTACCCCACACCGTCGGCTCACCGTATTATGTATCTCAAGGAATCGTCCATTTTTCAATTACCCTGCATCCCGCGGCAGCAAACCCTTTCACGTGTACGCGCGCGTATGCATAACGTCCCGTTTCCTGTCCGCTTGACGCGGCCGCCGCAGTGGCGCCATCTACGACGGTTGTCACCGCTACGACGTCGCCCAATTGAAATCCCCAGGCTCGCGGGGACGCGGAGCGGGGTCGTAAAGAATCGAGCAATGACGCAGGAAGACGTGCTCGTTGCCAGAACGATGACTGCGCCGGTGACGTTGATCCCGGGGCCGGATCCACCAGTCGTAGGAGAGAAGTTCGCGATAATGGCGGCTCGATTATTCAACCGAGAGGAAGGAAGAAACGCGTTATCCGGGCGGCACCGCGATTTCCCTCGTCCCGGACGAAAAATTACGAGTACGTGTAACTCGGCATCGGCGTGTAACGCGCCGTTTGCCCCGATACCGGAAAAGGCATTCCGGGCCATTGGTCACGGCAACGCTTAAGCGACATTCTATATCTGCCCCTCGATGTGTTTCACCGTGACGCTTTATGCTCCGAGGCAAACAAACTCCGGAGACTGCCGCTTTTCTTCGCGTTCCCTCTTCGTCGCTGCATTCGAACTTCCTCAGTGGCTGCTACCCTCCCATCCCTCTGCCCTGCTCCACTGCGATTCTCCATCCCGGGCTCCGTCACCTGGTCGACTTCACAAATCCCCGTCCTTCCCGTAATAAGACGTTGTCTGCTTGCAGCGAGTAACTCGTGATGAAGACACCTTTTCTCTGCCCCCTCTTTATTGTCTCATTATTCTCCCCCGCCTTTCTTTTGTCACGCGAGGTACAAGTTCCGTGAAAAATGTGCCAGTAGAGTAATGTAGCTTGTTGAAATATATATTGGGTGATTTTTGTACTATGGCCGTGTGGTTTGGTCTCGACACTCTAGCAAATGTTTCACGTCTACCTTAACCGGTGGCCGATGTAAGGGAAAAGGCCCAGGTGGCAAACGGTTTGAGGGGCCCATTTTTTTAGGAAAATGAAGAGCTATAACTGTAGTAGTACCGAAAACAAATATAGTGTGTGGAGATAATCATAATTTTTAGTGAAAATAGGGGACCTTCTAGGCAGGAGCCCAGGTGGCAACTCCTCATCGGCCACCCGTTAAACCGGGTGCTGGCCTTAACTCTTGATTTTCAATCATGCATTCTAGAAGGCTTCATACGCACGTCATATACTACTGTCATTATGCCTGAAAGCTCTCCTCTTCTCTTGCAACCGATGCTTAAAACGTCACCATGCGCTCGATCTCTTCCCCCAGCCCGGAACATTTGTCATTCTCACAAAACACACTGTTCATTCACCTAACCGCGCAATCATGAAGTGCAGAATTCTCTGAAAGCCGCAGTATTAATTTTACAGCGCTGTTACATTGTTGATAGCGCTGTTCGGTCGATGTGGCCAGACGTTCCGGATTGCAGGGTACGCGTGACATGTGCCCGGCCCGCTAATTATTTTCCCAGAAAATGTCCTGGACCGTTGAAAACGTTCCTCATTTTAAATATTTCACGGCTGGCCGCGCACAGCTGATCTGGATATATATCGCAGTTAGCTGTCATCCGTGGAATAGTTGACACAATTGAAATCTAGGTGCGCGAGGGAGGGCGCTGGCGATGAGGAGTAGGGCGCAAATGTCGCATTATGCCTGATTGAATATTTCACGTGCACACTCGCGCTGGATACGATCCCCGAACGCAACAATTGATTTTCGAATCGAGAACTTCTCGCAAGGAGCTGTCCCTTCCTCCCCGCGAGCCCCGATTCCCGCAAAGAATTCCATTTCTTTTAAGAAACTTCTGCGTCCCTTGCTTTCCGAAGAAATTTCTTTCGAAGAAATGAGTTCCCAAATATCCCCGCCCCGAAGCACGCCTCCGACAAAGTGGACCGAATAGACGTTGAACTCAAAGTGTGTAAAGACTGCGAGATGGCGTACAAGGAAGCGCCATCTCTTTTCCAATTAATTTAGGGACGAGTATTCAGGAGACTCTAACGGGCGACGTTCGAGGCTGCGGAAAGTTAAAGCCACTGGATTCCATTTCGCGCAGGTCGCGACAGTTTGAATTATGAAAAATATAAATTGCATATTCTTGGGCGGTTGGCCGCGGTTTTAACGAATAACAACACACCTGGCGGAAAGTTAAATTGATTTCAGACTCTCGGACGGTGCCCGTGGAAAAGACAGCGGCGCGCGGCAGTGTGCGCGGGGATTGGAGGCGTCTCGAACTATGCGGGTACCGAGCGGACGTTAGATTCCTTGAGGTTGCTCGGCAGGAGTATTCCGCAACACGATCTCAAACAGCGCACGGTCTTACGCGCAATTAGTCGCGCTGCCGTGCATTAATGCCTAGATTTATGGAAGCAATTAATACGCCTCTATGGGAATTATAGCGGTCCATTTGACGTTTGATTACTTGCACGGTGTCGTTCTAACGAGGCGCTACGGGAACACCGAGACAAGTGTTCGCCAAAAATTCTGGATTAGATGAAGCTCGTTAGTGTGTTCATTAGAAATCTAAAAAATCATAAATAATTTAATTCAAATATTATTGTAAGTCAAATATTTAATTCAAATATTAGTTTATTTTTAATAATATTTACTCTAATTTTGTTTATTGAAAGATATTCTTTTCATTTAAGTTTCAGTTTTATGTTAAGCTTGTCTCTATTTTAATTCCAATTTATTTAATATTTATTGTTAGATTATTAATTGAATTAAATCGTACTACTTTTGATTTAGTTGAACGTGAGTCTCAATTGGTACCTGGTTTTAATACTGAATATTTTACAGGAAGATTTGCGTTAATTTTTATAGCTGAATATTTAAGAATTATTTTTATAAGATTTTTAGTTTCACTAATAAGTAGTCTGTTTTATTTTTTAAATAAAACTCCTAAAATAATTCCTAAAATTAGTCATTTTCGCTTTAGTATAATAATTAGACTTTTGGAAATGGTCAATTATGTTAGACCTGGATTAAAGAGCTAAGACCCTGTTAGGTTTTCAAATATTAAATCATGATTAAGTGTAAAGTGTACTTTGTTACCAAGTAGGTTAGATATATCGGCTATGTCATCTGCATCACTTATTTAAATAGATCACCTTTATAGGCCAACTGTGTCGTATTAGGACTGCGATAGGTCAGTTGAGCCACCACGTTACTCGAGTTACAAAGTGATTAAATTAAATCCAAGTTTGTTGGGTCTGAATTAGATCTGCGTCACAACATACAGATACAGTGTATCGAAACTCGGTGTCAAACGTTATCCATTTATTCCGTTTTTTTAAACTTCTGTGTATTTTCATGTGATTTCTGAGGGCGCTGAAACTAAAGTCACCTGAAAAACAACTTCACCAAGTTTAAAAGATTCTACATGCCACGATAAAAGCCTTTACAATTTGATTAAAAAATGGTACAACCTTCCGAATAAAGTAAAATTGTGTAAAAATCGTAAAGAAGAGGGAAATTTTTAAACTTCATGCACAAACTCTGCCAATATATCAGAGTCAAGCGGAGCTTTGAAATTTTTTACAAATTTCCTCAAATAAACTACCGACTACTGTGCGTCCTACAATGTCGCCCTTGTATTTGTATTTTAATTTACGTTATCCCAGAATATTTCTCTGTCCTTACTTAAACCACTTAATTTCCTGTAATGCGAAAATCAAACGGAGCAGTCTACGCTTCATTTCGCAGAAAAACGTGGAAGCGGGTACTCGGGTGCGTTCCCGGCAGGCGTAACGATTGGCTGAGGCACCGAAGTTTCGGAATACATACTATGCGCAAGGAAATCGTAACGAAAGTAATGGGAACTCTATGATTATGCCGACATGCGCATCGCCATCCAATTTGTATGCGGCGAAGGAAATAGCGTTACATCCAGTACATATATCGCAACGACAGCCAAGTCTAGAGTTTTGGTATAATACAATTTTGAAGCACGTGAACTACCGGGAACCTTAATTATCCTCCACACGGTATCGCCACTGCGCTGAAATAATTACACTGCACGCTCCAAAAATTAATCCCTTCTCAGTATCGAGAAACCGTGGCAATGGGAGAGCGTGGGAATATATTTCGAATAAACACTCGAAGTTTTCTATTTCCTCCGCGAAGATGTCCGCCGGGTTAAAAATTATTTAAAATACCCGCAACACTTGCAGCTACAGCGGTGTTCTCATTAGAATACTTTATACTTCTCCTCCCTTTCCTTACTCTGGCAACAACGTGTAATAACCTGAACTCGAGGACTGTTCTTTTGCAATGCACGTTAATGTACCGGGCGTTGAAGAGGAAGATAATTAGCGACTATCACGTTGCATGCAAAAGCGGGAAACACTTGTTCTGTTTAAATAAAAGCTTTCTTGGAGTGCCGTTATTAATTGACTCGAGCGAAGCACGGCTTATTAGGAGTAATTAAGTAGCCTGCACGCAAGGAATTGTTATTGACAGTAATCGATGCTCTTCAGGTAGGGTAGACGTCCCAAATGCTGATAGTGTCTCTATCACTGCCAATGATTTATTTTCCTTAATAAAACGGTAACGTATATAGAATAGTGTACGAGAAAACTTTATTATTTAATTGGGACTGTTCTTCTTCGTATTATTATTGTACACTTTTTTTAAGTAAAATAAATAAAGTGACAGTAATTGGGAATTATTCAAGTATTCATTTTTACTACTATTTATTAATCAAGTGATGCACAGTGTCATAAATCATTTTCATTATAACTTTGGATCGTCAATTGTAACAAATCTTTTAACACAAATTGTCGAAGCACTGAACAAATTGATATTGTAAAATAATACATAAGAATTTGTAAGCAATGTCTCATTGTAATTGATAAATTGATTTCTGTTTTATTAGAATCACTTTTTTTATAAAACTCTGAAGATCAGTAAATTTATTATAATATTTAACGTTTCACCACTATGTTACTCTTTACTTTCACGATAGCATTAATTCTGTACAAAGGACAATCTTCCTGAGGAAGGTGCGAGACACTGAAAAGGAAGAATCGAGACACTGAAATTAACATAAAATATGAAACCTTTTCGTTACCGTAAAAATTATTCATCCCGTTATTCACGGGTAAATGTTTACACCCTTATCGCTGGAAGCAATTTGAACTTTCAGTCACGCACTGATCCACCGTTTCTGCTGACAAATGAACAGCTTATGTTACTTACGGCATGAAATTAGAGGAGCCTTAGTGGCAGTGAATTTTCAAAACACCAGACGCCAGCTGCGCACTTTCTTGGTGATGCCGTAGACCGACGGGATTACGTTTCGTGGTGGACGGAAAAACTGGTATTATCCTGTCGTCCGTAACTCGCAGTAAATTCGCTGAGTTCCCGCTGAGTTTGGGAAACTTGAGGAATTACGATTTTTCAGTTACCTGCGAAAAAATCGAGTCTCGCCTCTCGAGATGTCCACTTTTATCCAGGCGACGGCGACGATGTCGGTAGCGCGAGGCAGTAAAATTTCCATTATTCGATTTACTGCTGCTGGTTTCGGAAACTTGACGATAGCTTTCAGCAACGGAACGCGATTACGGAAGATTGAAACGGTTATGGAAAGTATTTTCGGTTTAATCAATATGCCGTGAGAAATATTGTGTAACGTTGTAGGAACTCTATTTCAATCGCTCAGGTGTTTAATAATATTTAAATATCTTTCTTGATCCCGAGGGTGCAGGAAACTGGGAAGAAGACAAATTGAGTTGTTCCACGTCTTGCTTCCATCCCTTGCGTGTTAGGGCTGACGTAAAGATAAGTTCCCGAGGTTAAAAATTTGGAATAGAGCGGTAGGAGCAAGCCCATTTTTCATGAGTCACGTTGTGTACCTTAATATTTAGTGATACTTAGTGTTCCTTATGGAGAATTTCTCGAGGTATTATATAATTGCTTATTTCTTATTTCTAGAGAAATACTGTTTTTCTCGAGAAACTAAGTCTGGGGAAATTATTATAAATCTCTTTTATTTTAGGAATTGAATTTGAATAAACATATCTACAATTTATAATAAATATTATTAGTAACATTAGCACCTATATGAATTAAAATAAAAAATCTCAGTGGGGAAGATTCGACATTATTGACTGAATTAAGTAATGAGTTTCTTGTGGCTATTAAAGAAGAAATATTGAAAAGAAGAGACAAAACTATTGTATCCCTTCTAATGTTTTTACGTCGGTAATTAAGAATCTGTTCAAAAAGATTCAACAGATTAGACTTTTCGGAAAATATAACAGTAACCATGATTCTCTTGAAAATACTGAAAAACTTACGAATCCTCAAAATGAAGAATTACCATTAAGAAAACAATTAGAGATAGCATTCGCAGAGAGCCGCTAGGAATTTAGTATCAACCAAGAAGAAGATAAATTCCGGACTTTAACAAACGAATTTCATATTTTTGAGTCCACTGGAAGAACACCCAATTTACCGTAACATTTGGATGTGCTACATACGATCAAGTCAACATCCACTCAAACCGAAAGAAAGTTATCTACAGCTACAGATTTTATCACAAAAAAATAGATTAAAAAACTATTTTAAAATAAAATAGTAATGATAAATAAATATATTTATCAATTATATTTAATATCTATTCTTTCATTTACACAAATTGTGTGCAAATTAGACAGGAATGAACAATTAGCCAAAGTTTTCTTGTGTTTTTGATAAATATTATCAACATTATTCCAAAAATATAAATTTGTAATATTTTTTACAATTTCTCGAGAATTCTCGAAAATTCTGAGAAATGATCTGATTTCTGAATTCTCGAGAAACAAAAAATATCGGAAAATCAGGAACACTAGTGATACTAGGTACTAATCATGATTATTTACGATTAAGAAATCGTAGGAGATTTATTGGAAATAATGAAACTTCAGTCCTAAACATTCCTCAAACCCATTTAGCACGCTGCTAATAATAGAATTTATTAACTCAATATTTCTTCTTCAACACCAAATTAGTTCGTCTCCCTTTGCTGTTGAAACCTCATCAATTTTGTATCGCCCCATACATTCAACTGTCACTAATGCAAAACGACGCGTAACGTGACGCTCTTATTCAACGGCTTGATGACATTTCGCTCAAGGATCAGGCACGATGCATTCCCCATGCATACAGGGAATCCTTAAGTTGGCGTCGTCATCAGGGCGAGTTTTCCCCGTCGCTAACGAACCGGCCGTCATCTATCATTTACAAGACGCCAAGAGATACGCTGCTAAGGTTCACGAATAACGCAGATCCAGCAAGCCCTTTCTTCACCGCAGGGCAATTCCATTGGACGTAACGCCACGGGCGACGGACGTGGCATTAGTCCCTGGCTCGCAACCCTCTCGTGTATCCTGCATTTCGGCATGGGACGGCAAGTACCCAGTAACAACTAAGCTACCCGATAAACTCATCAACCGTTTGAATTGATTGTACGGTATCAGCTTCAATTTACCGCTGGTTTTGGCTCGCCATTCCTTTCAACAAAGGTGGCCGTGTATCCCGCCCCCTTTGTCGCATTTCCGGGTCAACCCGGCGTATACTTCTGCATAGGGTGTTCCTCGACAACAGGGCATTGACTTGGCGATCATTAGCGAGAAACACGAAAGTGCGATTGGACATGTTCGATGAAAGATTGAATGTTCATCATTGCACCCAAGACAAATGCTGGGTCGTGCATTGGAAGCTGCAGGTTAAATCGGGGAGGAGTTGATGCGACTTAGTTTGAGTAATTCTTTACTCAATTTGTGGACAAACACTGGGGAAACTGAATTAACAAAATTAGTTGTGCAAGTCTTATGATAAGAATAAGAATATTATGAGAGTTGCTTGAATCTTAGAAACCTCTGTAAATAGAATTTTCAACGGATAATTAGGTGAGGCAAGCAACAGGAATTTTTTGGAAAATCCTGAGACTTGGTCGACACCCACGGACCCAATAAAACCGGACCAGAGGCGTCCAATAAAGTAAGATTGCCAGCCCAAGGCGTTAGGCCAGTGCTACTACTGTTAGCCCGGCGGATGCCGGACACAAATCCTCGCGAGTTGGGATAGCCCGAAATTGCTGGAGGAATTGACGCGGGTACGCTAACGAAACGACGAACGCGACAAGGCTGAGGCGGAACAGGCGGTGAAGTCAAGGAACGAGAGGCGACGAGGGCTGGCGGGCGGAGATGGGCGAAGGAACCTATAGCGGTGGTTTCAGCAGGGAGAAGCAGGTAATGGGGGAGACGAGGGAAAGGTCCGAATGCTTGTCCCCCTCGGCTTTAGAGGACCTTCCCCCGAGGAACAATAGGATCCATCTGCATCTATGGGCGTCCATTCCATCACGTGCCGCAGTAATTTGACGCTGAGTGATCGTGCTTGTCTATCGACAATTTAGTAAGTGGCTATCCCTCCCCGCATCTTCCCGTCCCCAGCCCCGCCTTTTTCTTTCGTTTTGCACGCGCTCGGTGCGCGCTCCCCGTCCATGCAGCCGGGCCACAATAGCAGCGGTCCATCGGCGCACCGTAGCCCGTCCGGCTAGCAGAATCTGGCCGGTGATTGTAGTCGCATGCCGCTTTCCCTCCACATTATTGGCCAATAATCTCGCGGTATTGGTGAAGGTGGAAACATAAACGCGGGCTATGCCGTCCCGCGGGGGGTTTATGCGTGCACGTAGCACGCGCGCAGCATGCGGCGACAGGGTACAGGGAGCAACGATGGGAGCCGGTGGTAGAAGTGCACGTGAAATGGTACGCTCTTTCCCGCTCCTCCGTTCCCTCTTGCCGGCCGCGCGCACCCGTCGGCGCGAATTAAACTTAACCACAATTAGCAGGCCCGCTGCTTCGTTTAGCTACACATAACCGCGTGTAAATTGTAATAGCTACCCGGCGCCGCCCACCAACACGCTCGAACACGGCTCCGGGCGCGCTTAACTACGCCGGGGGCCAGCGGCAGAGGTGTACGAGCCGCGCACAGCTCGTGGGCTGACGCACGAGACCGTATGTCGGGATCGCGAACGTTGAATACGAGATCAGGTGATTGCGATTCCATCGATCCGCACGGCAACCGGGAGCTTAATCAGCAGGGAAAACCGGGCTGGGAAGCTGGCTCGCGGCGTTGCGAAACGCTCGATTCCTCGGATTATACGCGCCACCTTAGCTGATACCTTGAGCTGTCTTTTCGCGCGACAGAAATTAGGACCCGCTTCCTCGGAGTGGTGCTACGCTGTGGGAGATCTCTTGTGACGGTACGAGAGGGATGATAGCGAGGAGGTTCTGAGAAGAGGTGTTTAGGGGAGGTTCGTTGAGGTGGCAGGTTCGAGAGGTGGACCATGCGGAGTAGGTGTTACATACTGGTTGTAATGAAGCTTTGTAAATGATAGGGAGTAGGGAAATGTTTGACTGATGGGTTAATAAGTTCAGCTGCCAAGTGGGGTCTACTTCAAAGCTCTTTGAATTAAGGTATGTAGTTGTATTGCCAAGGTTTTAGCTTACTAATCTATTTAGTAGTTTAGATACCGATCGTGATGTGGAATTTTATTTTTGTTAGGTATATTAAGTCGGTGTGAAAGTTTATTCGCTCACTGTTAGGTGATGTTAGGTGTGTGGAAATATATATTTTTTTATTATGAAAAGTCATAGGTAGCCAAGGGAAATAGTTTAATTAAAAAACGTAATATATTTCTACTTAGCATAGAGACTCTGATTCGATAAAGCGGACTTCACTGACCTAATACTTTCTCTGAACTTGAAGAGCAGATAGTGGTTTTAATATGATTCTTTGTCGTACACATTAGATTCATTTTACTACAGATTTCCTGTACCTACCTAAATCAAGCAAGGTAGTGATTCAAGGCGTTAGATAGGTTATACTAGATAGTTAGGAGAGTTACCGTAAACTGGGAGAACAATTGGCAGGTGTTTGTAACATTTTGTTCTATAGTATAACAATTACTATTTTTACAGTTGCTTAAAGTATCCTATTACACCATTGCATCTCTTGTGATTGTACTACAAATGTGAAAAGGCATACAATTTTTGTTCTCTTCCTTCTTTAATACATGTTAATTAATTGCCAATGTTCCCCCAGCTCACTGAACCAAGTAGCTCATGATTAACATTCCGAAATGATTGACTAAAGATGAGCTGCATCGATTATTGGAATTGCATACAGAAGAGTAATAAAATATACTAAAGATTCTGCTGAACCAGCACGCTGAGTTTTTATCAGGTTTAATGTAATTATCACTCGAACGAGGCGATGTTAAACAGTGGCTCAGGGAGAGACGCCTGACTGTTATTTAGTGAGCCCCCCATTCGTTTCCCCTGGATTTAGTTTTTCCTTCACCAGATTGATTGATGGGGCTGAGAGCCGACGTGTGCTAGCGTTCCGAGAATAATAGTGTATCGTATTAGGGAAGGCATCGGACCGATCCACTGAGAAACGAAATTTATAGCTCTTTCGGAGGAGATTAAAAGTCAGCACCGTCAATAATGCATGGCAATTGAAAACGAACGTTTCGCCAATTCAAGGGGCTATCACTCGTTTATCTCATACTTCTCCGAGAACCAGATCACATGCTTTCAAATGTCCATAAAACAGCTGGGAAGGTAAGCTTGGTAGAAGCAAATGGCTGCGTTGCACTTCGGAATGGAATTAAACAGTTCCTAACAGAGCTTATATACCCAAGTGGCATGTTGCTAACAATTTAGGAGTCAATACGATAAACAATTTAACTGCTAGAATTGAACAGTTTCAGTATAAACAAAAAAACAAGCTTTCGTGGATTTCGACACTTACTTCAGCTCTATCTTGCAACTACAATAAATTATTCTAACCCTTACAGCCTTCACCACCGTATTCAGCATGGAATTTACATCCCGTTTCACTAAAAAAATAATTTCTGTGCCATTCACATCCTTCACCAATATAACTCCTCTATTCGGGAATATTCACACTGAACGTACGAGCAAGCTGCTCATGGGAGATTCTGATACGCTTTAGGGCCTCTCCGCGCGAGGCACATGTGTGTTTCATACCCAGGGTTTCAGATATAATCACTCGGCAGAGATTGCACTGGTTAAACAAGGATAGAGTGAGAAATCACACGAGTATGTCAGAAATAACTACCAGAGCTACAAAACTGTTTTGTACCAGTGGTACGGAATTATATATCTCAGACGTAGGGATAATTATGTAATCACCTTTTATTCAAGGTTTTACCAATGCTCGTTCATGAAATGCTTGCTTGCGCGAGAGGTAGATGCGCACCCAATCTACTATTTTAGAACCGAACTTTGGACTGAACGGATTTGGAATTGAAGTAGAATCAGACTGATTGCAAGACCGAAGAGATCTGGTACCGAAGTGAACTGGAACAGACGTGGCTGGGAAATTGCACGGGATTTTTGAAGGGTTTTAGAGTATGGATGAGGTGATAAGCCAAGGTAAAATTGAGGACGTTCGTCTTCAGTGTATGAGTTGAAATTGGTGATGCAAAGGTTGAGATCATATTGGGCTCAGCTGACGCTGAGAGAGTTTTCGGTTGGAGGAGAAATTATAAGAGGATAAATGGGATTGGCAGACTAGAGACGTGTAGTGAATAATTCTCTTACAATAATACCCGAACAAGGGAGTTCTAACTCTTCGCTACCATTGCAGGATGAAGAGTCACTTATCTTGCTAAGCATATTGTACAGGGCATTACTAGGCAAATTAATTCTGTTTATAGAAAGCTTAATAACATCAAAAGATTGAAAATTAATGCACTTAGCGGATCTCGAAAATCGCTCTCCACCGAAACGAAGCTTAATCTACAATTTTACAATTCACCTTCGTTTAAAAGCACTGGAAAGCACGCGAGTTAGATACGTGGGGATTGCGAGTGTTGGCGCAACGTAAGAATGCTTCTTTCACCAGCATCTTAATTTTTGGTGCGGTTTTTGCCTACACGATGGGACCACGTAGATCACAGCCCAATGTACGCCGGATATCTAATTTCCGTCCTACATTCACGGGTCGTGGTAATAATTCCCACGGAATATCTGTGTTGCGCGGATCGTCCAGCGGTTTGCGGAGATTTGCAAAACAACAGTTGTACACCGCCGCCTGATATTGTACTCTATGCGAGATACACGTAAATATTCGATGTTGATTGTCAACATACATCATTAAATACTGAAACATTGTGTGCAATGGCATGGCAGAGAATTAAATTTATGCACCGATTAAATCGTTATACTATATTCTAACCTGATTAAATACCTTCGAGTTTCTGGGTCTTTGCTTTGAAGTAGCGTTGCCAGAGAGTTGCGATAACGGGGTGATTGATTTTAATTTAGCGGTGTAATAACTTCAAATTTATTAGGGATGTGGACAGCAAAAAAGGTTAACTGAATGGTGTATATTAATTGAGGATGCTCAATGTAGAAATGTTATTTTCTTATAATGGGGCTTTGAAAGCATTTAAAAGCATTTTTTTCACTTTTCATAGTAATCCATTTGTTCTATAATAATTATTATTCTAGTCTCATAAGAGTCTTGAAGCAATAATCTCGACTGGCATTTAACAGGAAGCCCGCTAACAAAATACCAGTCTTGATTACTGTAATGTACTGTCAGGGAAAAATGTGAATAAGAAGGGGTCCTCTTAGGTGGACAGAAAAGAAGAGCCAACGAGTGCTGTGACCAATTGAGTTATCCAAAATGTCTACACTCCGTCTCCCCAAAGCAAATATTTAAATAGCTGTCTACGTCTCTAACAAGAAGAGGTCCCCGACGGTAACGTGACGTTCTCAAACTGTTTTTACACGCTCGCAGAATTTCTGCCCCTGATTATAGTGGCATAGAGTCTCCACACGGACCTGGTACTTGCTTTGGATCTTAATCTAAATTAAAATAATTTCTTTATCACTTACAGATAATATCAACAGATATCCAAAGCCACGGTTATATTATTTTGTAATCAAGAGAGGGAATGCTGTACTACTGCAGGACCTAATTCAAGAGTACGAGTCACGCTTGGGGACCTTTTCTCGTAAGCGTAACGCATGCAAGAGCTTGTACCTTTAAGCGCATTTGCCCCGAGTACCACTTACTTAACTTCCACCTACTACTGGCGAGATTTTCGTGACAGCGAAGCGCGTCCGTGTTTTCTCGTGAATCACTCAATTACTTGGACCAGAAAAAAAAGTGGCTGTTTCCTTTGTATACAACGTTTTAGCGCGAAAAGTGTACGGTACACGTTAGTTCAGTTGCTGTCAAATCCGCGCCAACGAATCACGGGTTAGATTACTGCGAGTTGAAGTTCTGCTTTGATCCGTCCGAAACGTGATACTTAGGTGTGCAAGGGAAAAGCGGTATGTATTCTTCTCAAATTTTATTATGAGTATACGGTTTCAGTGAAGAATGGGTAATTCAACGACGATCGTAACCCTCCATCATACTCGAGTGATGTTCGAAAGAGCTGCGGGGCAGAAATCAATGACCACTGCGAAATCTCTTCATTCTGCGAAATTGAAATGGGAATAAATTTCGATCGGAGTTTCTGCTGATAGGCCACCTTTCCTTTCGCGCTTTTACTTGCGGAGATATTTAGGATGGTGATAAGTCCTTGAAATCTTTGAAGTAAATTTCCTGTTTTTGCGATACTTAACCAACATTCAGGGTTTCAGGAATTCTTCAGCTTTTGCATCAAATGAAACTGTTTTCCTATTAGACCAATGTAAAAAGTTGCACAGGCTAGATGGTATCCAACTGTTAACAGAATTTGCGGTTTTAAGGATTAACCTGAACTTCCTCCGAGTACCAGATGATAAACTGAACTCCCTGACCTCCCTGATAAACTGAAAGATTCATCTGCACACTGTTTGGCGATTGTAGAGCCGATTTATAATATTTGTTTAGTTGAAATAAACTCAATTACTATATTTTAAATTAAAACCCGTCAAATTTTAAACTGTGTACAAACTGAAATAGTACTTTTTTAAAAATTATTCCTCCTTGTTAACTAACTATTAATTTACAAAAAGAGTAACGTTGCTTAACGAAGAATATAGCCTAGGAAAAGACTCTAGGAATTATTAACATCAGGCGCAACTGTCATTTTCATTATAATTTACCTTTCGGGGCCACCGAAATCAAATTTTCTCATTGACTCATGAATCAATAAGAACTGGCATCTGAAATAACTCGTTATTCATTGATTGGATCCCAAATTCTTTCATACGAAATATATTATATTTGGTGGAGCTGGTCGACCAGACACATTAGTAATTTTTTTGTATCTTATATTTTCTGAAATATCCAGATGGCCTTAAGTTATTCAAATGGCACCACATATTATTGATAGTATTATTGTATATTATCGTAGTATTATTCAGTGTCCTATAACAAGCTGAGCTTGAGCCAATCTTCAACCATTCAAAAACCTCAGGATCACCTTGACATCTCAGAAAATATCAGCGATAAAAAATCAAAACGCGTCTGTTCGACCAGCCACACCGAACACAACATATTCCACACGAAACGGTTTCTGCAGTAATCAATAAATGTAACGACTTATTCCGGATGGCAGTTCCTATTCACTCACCGTGTATTCATACAGAAATCAATCATCAGCTCCTCTCTGTTATCCGACCCCATCGGATGGCGGGCGGTTTAACCCCTCGCGTTCAAAGAAACCTCATAAACATGGGATTGAGCGAGATAGAGAGAGAGAGAGAGAGAGAGACAGTCAAAGGTAGCCAGGCGTTGATTGGAGTCCGCCCACCTTTCGTGTTCGAATGACAGAACGAGCAAGCAAACAACGTGATTACGTTGTCTGTGCCCGGACACGTTGAAATTCGGTGTTCCGGGGTGTGTACGCGTGCACGCGGGCCGAACAAAGAGGCCGGCCAGGGACTGGCCCTGTGTTCCCGCGAGGATCGATCGTGCCTCGCAACAGAACTGACCGATGAAGATGCTGAACCCCTCGTCACGGCCGCGGATGTGTGTGAACTTTCATTATCTGGATCCGCGGGGGTGACTTTATTACGTCGTCGACGTAGCGTTGTTCACTCCGGCAACGATACGGCCCGGTACCCACGAAGCGCGCGCATTTGTATGAGCGGCGACGGTCTGGTCGTGTTATCCGAGGAGGACATCTCGAGTTTCAGTGGAGAACAAACGGCACGTCGTGTACGCGTCTAGTGACGACCCTATAGAGATTGCGAGACCGTTCTTGAGACTTAATGAATGAGACTCCGTGAAGAAAGAGGAGCGGATGGAGGAGACGGAGAGGGGAAGCTGATGGGAAGCCGAGAATCAAGCGAAACAGACTGGAGAAGAGGAGAGCAGAAGGAGAGAGAGATAGATAGAGAGAGGTAGGAAGAGAAGGAGAGAAAGTAGAGAGTTGATGGGTTAATTTGGGTAGGTGGTTAGGGCCAGGTCGTTACCCGATTTCTCCGTTCTTCGTCTGCACGCTACAAACTTCCTTGGTGGATTCGATGACACCGCAAAGAGGCGTACGTAACTGGTTGCATTCTGGGGTTGGTAGAAAAAAAAGGAGAAGACGAAGGAGGAAGAAGAAGAACGAGCAAGGGGATGGAGAAAACGGAGAAACTGCTCCGTCGACCTCGATTTTTCCTGCTAAGGATGCCTCTCCACTCAGTCAGCTTCGCCCATAAAGTCGTGACGAGCTCCGCGTCGGATTAGCCTCGACACCCCTTTTCTCTTCTTCCGGGCGCTGCTCTGCAATTTGTATCGCGGAGGCGAAGGAACGCCGGCAGGGCGTGCAGTCGGGGTTTTAATCTGCATTGGATTATACCCCTCAAAAGACGATGCATTTCATTATGTCGAAGCCACGCGGGAAAGTGGGCCGTTGTTTGTGCACGGGTGTCGCGCCAGCGGAACTCCGGCCGGCGGGATAAAGAACCGTCCACCGTCGGGGAAAATCCCTTTGCGTTATCACTTTAGACACCCGTCTATTTACCATGGAGAATGAAAGTAGTGTCAGAATGCTATAATCTCGGCCATTCCTCTGCACGCGGCACTGCCGTAAATCACGGGGAATTCATTTCGACGTTGGCGCGCATCTTTCCCCCTTTTCTTCTCGCCGGCTCCTTCTCGGCGAGCGCGGACCGGCTACGATATCCCGCTCGCGATCCCCGTCTGCTCGATAAAGGATCGAATGGGAAACCAACCTGCTGCCGCGTACGAGGGCCCCGTGCAAATTCACCTGGACTGCTGAAGAAACTGTTCCGCGGATGTGGCGAGATGCAAAACTTCTTGGTCACGCGGGCGTGTAATTCCAACTAGGGAGTTTCTGCATCCAGAATACACAGCGTTCGGTCATTCTCCCTTTCTGTGATTCGAGATTGCTTTCTTTAAAAAATGAAGCCGCGAGCGGCAAAATTCGGTTTTACATTGTCGATTCGTGGAAAGTTTTTCAGTATCGTAGACGTGGGCATAGAAGATATGATAGAGATATAGTTTAAAGGTATAGTGGAGTTTAATAACTAGTCTCTTCTTCAAATGCTACATGTAACAAAGAGGAAAGAAAAGTGTGAGATTTGAAGACACGTATTAAGTATAATCCTTTTGAAAGAAATGATAAAGAAGCAAGTGCAAATGTGAAATTGTGACTCGTATTTTGTTTCAAATTCGTCTTCAGAATTATACGAGTGAAAACAGTCAGAGATTGGTCTGAAGTACCATGTTGAAGGTTGACCCATCTGCAGGAATATTTATTTTCCAAACAGCAGCTAAAATGATCATTTCCTATCAACTTCCTTTCTTGTTGAACCTTTGAAGAATATCGGACCGCTTCTCTGTTTATTATCGCCGTGCAGTTAATTGGGACTTGCAACTCAATTAATGCAAGAAACGGAATGATGATGCAGCAATCGATTCGCAGCGCCGTCCATGCATCGTTACTGTGCCTGCAGGTGATAAACACGTGTTTGCGGGTTCATCCAATTCGATGTGGCTGAATCGGATCATTATCGTGCACGCACAGTTGCCTGCGTTTCGTCAGATATTCATTTTCCCCTGTTATCCCCGGTCTCTTCAACAATTACTAGTACACTACGCGCTACTAAAACTGCATTTGTTGTAGATTTCGAGTCACTGGTCCCCGTCACGGAACGGCAAGTAGCTGTTGCACGTGAAATCTACTTCGCAGAACGAATAGTAAACCAAGTCATGCGAATAATAAATCGAAGACAGGGAACTATATATATGCTTCTATGTATTTTTCGGAAGTATTGATACATTGCAGCAAGTGATTTAATATTGTTTCGTAGGAAGAACGATTGTATTTTTACATGCAATGGTTTATTTAATAGAAAAGGAAAAAGTAACGCAAGAATTGTCGTTTGATTACCACGTGTTTTACGTACAGGTTAGACTGCCACAGCGCCACGCACGTGGTACGCCATAGAAACACGATTAGATGGCGACACCGTCTAAAAGAGTAGGCAGCGCCGCGGTGAACATAAATATAAACATGGCTTCAACAGATATTTATATGGACCTATGGTGATGAATTCGACGGAGAATGAATTTGAGTTCTGTAGTCCGTTGAGGCACCTCTTCAACTTGAATTTTATTGAGTTGGATTAAAGTAAGTTTTTAGAATCTATGGGGAAAAGTAAGAAGAGGAATAAGTATTTTTACGGCTTGCAATTGGTAATTTAAATTTAGCACTGAGTCTTGATAATCGTTGCAATAGAATGGCAACGCAGTGAAAGTATTCGAATGTTTTACCGAATTATTGCTATATAAAGAAAATAGAATGCTTCACTGAAAGTTATCCCAAAAGCGATAAAATATCGTCGCGAAATTCAACAACCGTATTCATTGAGTTAATTAAGTAGTAAGTAATAATATTTACCTCTCCTGTTACTCTAATTTTTAATGTAATACAATTCACAAGCTCTCAGGATGATGAATAATTGAACAAAGGGAATGAGAAACGAGATTAAAAATAAATGCGGTGAATGAAGATCCCAGAAGTCCTCCCAAGTTTACAGTATATTAAAAGACGCGTTATTTTACGAATCTTTCATCCTGCTATTTCATGAATAGTTTACTCTTGACTCATTGAGTATGAAGCGATATTTCGATTGAACCTTTAGCAAAGTATCAAAAAAGTAAATATTATACCTTGGCAAGAAGTTGGAAGATCTAAGTGCAAACTGTGATCTCGGGTAATATGACTTTCTATTACGTGTTCTCAAGGATATTACCCCTATTGACTAGCAAAAGTAGCCGGCCTGAGCCATTTCGGTAGCTCGTAAGAACAATGCGATTGAACGATTCTCGTCTGAATACGAGTGTAGTTCGTTGCTCGCTGAGTCGTCGATACAACATGGAAATGAACTTCCTCCATCTGGTCTGATCCAGATCAAATTTCGGGTAAAAATCGCGCGTATCGCACTGCTTTCGCGTAACTTTTATCGTTTCTCTCTGATTTCTGGCAATGGATATTTAAATACAAAGAAAAGTGTAATGAAGGAAGTCGCAGTAGTGATCAATTAATGAAAGAATTATTTCAGAAAATAGGATAACAGTTAGTCTGCGAAGTAAAGGATCATTGTGAAAGTAAGGAATAACTTTCATCACACACATTTAAATCAACGAATCCTGTATGTTTAAAAATACTGGCCTTTCAGAGTAATAATTTAGCAACAATACAATCCTTTTTTCCATTTCCAAATTTGTTTATTTTCCTTGGAATTAATTAAAAATAAATACCTTCCCTCTGTATAATATTCTCTTACATTTCCTATTATGCATAATTCAACTAGCGAAATAATATCTGCTTTCCTCCTCCATATTTAATAATGGAATTATGGAATAATCCCTGACTACGTACAATAAAATCTTTTTTTTCAAATAAAGTACTTATATCAAGCCTTAATATTTGATACGCGTTATCTCTGGAAACGAAGGATGCTCAGTGATTAGCAACATGAAAATGAAAAATAACTCCCTTTTCTTCGCTCGACTTTATCCCCTTACAGCGAACCCGAGCAACAAAAGAAATTAACGTACAGGTATTACTTATCAGGACATGTACGTCGTACTCCTCGAGTTTCATAATTCCTTCAATTTCCTGGCCAGGAATCTTCCGCGGCAGGAAAAACCGTTTCGTTTCCTCGCGAATTCCCAGCACTGTCGCTTTTGTGCTTTATAATGTCCGCCGTACTTCACGGGGCCGCAAGAACAACAAAGCCTCGGTGGTTCACCTGCACGAACAAGGGAAAGAAAATACGCCGGCGAGGTCTCCCTGGGAAGTCGTGGAGTGCACGGACATCGGTCGCCGGTACCTTCAGGTGGCAACTTACGATCCAATAAAGTTTTCACCTTCCCGCCCTTCTGTGCAGCTGCTACCTCGATCTTTCCACCCGCGGGCCGTGCATTTGATTGGTAAAAGTTGCCACGAGTTTTAAATCAATTATACCCCGAGCATGCTGGGGAACAGTTTCACGCAACCCGTCGTTACTTGGTTATCGAAATTCGGTTAGCAATGTCCAAATTTCCTTCCGTTCTTTCGCCACACGGTGCAACTCGTGTCTTGCATCAAGTATTTAGATAGACATCACAGATTTATGTCTGCATACATACACTGTCCATGCTGCATCGTAAGAAATTCTTCTTTATTTATATGCGGAATAGAATTATTTATTTCATTAATATTAACAACTTCATCGTCGCAACGAGGTAGCATTTTAGTGCGACATAGACGACGAAAAGTCAAACATTTTTCACTAATAAAAATTCCGAGAAAAGTGTTTTTCAATTTAATAAAGTTTTGCACCTGCTCTTGGCGTTTACGTGAGGCGCTAAATTTTTGGGAGACGCGAATTGTGAACCGTTTTGTAAGGATTTGTAGCTTGTGATTTGTGATTTGAGGTTTGTGATTTGTGATGTGTGATTTGTGATTTGTGATGTGTGATGTGTGATTTGTGATGTGTGATTTGTGATGTGTGATTTGTGATGTGGTATTTGTGATTTGTGATGTGAACTGTGCTGTGTAAACTGTAAAGTGTTAGCTTCGAAGTATCCGAGATTTATGATTTGTCATTTGTAATGTGTGAACTGTGCTGTGTAGACTGTAAAGTGTTAGCTTTGAAGTATGAGCTGTTAAGTGTAAGTTGCGACGTGTAGACTGTGAAGTATGAGCAGTGAAGTGTAGGCTGTAATATATGAATTGTGAAGTGTGACTGGGACATGCGTAGCGTAAGAATCTTGCACTTTTATTGACTTTCCAGGCTTCTGCAATTAATTTGAATATTGTTCACGGCCTCACCGTTGTGCAACGCAGACTTCGCGACAAAACCGTTGAAGTTTCACGAAGTCGATATTTCAAATCTCGTGACACGAACTCCCACGAGGTGTTGGGGCTATCTTGTACCCCGTCTGTAATATTAATACCCAAGTGTCGGTATCTTAGGCTGCGTGACGTGAACTCGATTAAGATATTAGGTCCATTACGTACGTCGTATATTGTAGGAATACTGATATAAAGTAGACACTCCCTATAATATCAAGGACAAAGTTCCTTGCACACTGAACTGCACACAACTGTTTGCCACTCTCCGCTAATCGTTCTATTTTCTCCAATGCAAATTATGCGCTGGAAAAACATCGAGGCCCAACGCCCTCGGATACTCCTTACGTGGCGGGAAAATTAAATTTTAAATGCAAATTGAAATTATGCATTCAGCCTGGGAAAGAAAGCCTGCTGCAACCAACATGCATTCCACAGCATTTGCGCTCAATGTGACTAATTCTCTTCGGACCGACACAACACGTACTCGCTTGCTTAAAATTCGAAAGTTTCAAAAAAGTGTCCCAAAGGAAATGCAATTTCCTTGACTTTCGATGCAATTATGCATTTATTTTTACCCAGAGGAGGCCGGCGGCAAATCTACATATCGAGAGACGAGACTTATCGCTCTAATCCCCGCGGCGATCTCGACATGTTAAATCGCAGAAAGTCCATATTCCTAGCTGCCGGGCAATGCTGCCGCTGACAAGGAGTCAGAAATAATCTGCTTAACAAGAAAGCCGGGGGAAAGTCGCGGTGCTCGGCAATTTGCCACTTTGGGATTCGACAGCGTCACGGGACGCGTATGAATACAAAAATATTCTGCATGAATACGAGATCGAACTCGCCCGAACAACAGATACCGCCTGCGTTATTGAGAAATATATGCGTGACGGTGAAACGAAGACTGCGGTATGCGGATTTAACAACTCACCCGTAAGCGAGCAGCAATGGATACAAACGCTGCTTCAGTGGCGTACGAACTGAAAAGCGTGTAGACCGAAACGTTGTTAATATAAATTCAGACAATATTCAATTGCCCTCCAAAGCAACTAGTGAAAATGTGATACCCTGCTTAAAGTCTCGTTTCCACGTATGCAAGTGAGATGTACTTAAGGGGTGACAACAAGGGAACTGCCCGAAAATTAAAGGTGTCTTTGGAAATTTATTAAAAGCAAACTACTTATAATGAAGTTTTCGCTTTCTTCCATTTCTTTTCCTACGGAAGAGGTTTTCAAAATTTCGCAATTTTCTTCAGAGGTTCGCTATTTGGTCATTTTTCAAAATTTTCAAAGTCGAACCCAGCGTGCCATAGCTATCCGCATGTAACTTTTAAAACTTTTTGGTTTTTTATTTCAGACGAACCGTTTCGGCGGACAACTGTCAACTATGTCAGCGGAAATTTTTTGCAGCGCTAATTTACTGATCCTGTATAGCTTACATATCTGCTTTAAATAATGAGTAGCTTTGTTTTATACAAAAGTACACATGTCTCGGGTAATATTTAAGACAGAGGATCTTTCTCCAGTATTTTCTACATCTTTCTCGCCAAATATGGGAGAACTCTTCATCGGGAGTTTAACAAGTAAAGCAGCAAGGATACTCGAACGGTGCTGTTATTAAAAATAAGAGTGTCTATATGTAGTATCTCATATGAGGTGTTACAAGCTGCTTTCTTGGGAACTATCAGCAGTAGCTACAAAATTGCTTTTTTATATCTATGGCTCGATGGGATCCTTTACGCGACGGACATTATAGAAAGCCTTCACGTGCATCTCAAAGCAGAGATTAAACCCTCTTCATATTTATAGTTCACTGGCACATCAATTTTAAACTCCCACGCAGATATACGAACTTCCAGTGAAAATAAATAACTACAAATAGAAAATAAATAATAAATAAATAGAAAATAGAAAATAAATAAATTACAAATGAATCTACAATTCAATTACCGAATACTATTTCCAAGAATGCTCAAAACTTCCTCAGTAAAATATACAATAAACTAAATTGAAACTAAATCACCGAACGATCTCAGATGAAACGATACCGCCAGGACAGTGTTTTACTACCTAAAAAAAACAGGGACATATTTCTGAAAGGATCTACGCACACTGTTGGCAACGCGAGGCTGTATTTTGATAAGAGAATAAAATTCCCAAAACTGCAGGCCCGGAAGCATATTTCGCACTTTGAAAAACTCTATCCGTTTTCCGACAGACGTACGCCGCGCGGCCTCTATTTCATAAAAATCTCTTCAAACAGATTCGATGGTATTCATGTACGCTCAAGTGCTGAGCGAAGGTTGGAGCAACCGAGCGTGACACTCGAGCGACACACGCGCCGCCAGCGGCCTGTGTGCGCGAAACAAGTGGACAGATCGACGCGGAGCGAACGAAGAAGCGGGAATAAAAATTGCGGGGACCGGCCGGCCATTGTCGACGCTTGACGAGGAGCTAGGAGGCAGTATTTGCCTTATGGCTTCTCTCGTTTCTGATAAACATACAGGCACGGCCTCTCGTAACACCTCGATATGGGAAACGTTATAGCGGCTCTTCTCCTTGACCCGACGGTCTGGGCGTACCTACTTCCATGCTGTTTTACGATTCTGTAAAAATGCGCGTTTACCGTCGCAGCGGGAATGCGTCATTTTGTCATTTCGCGCGCGGCCACGGCGATAAGGGCACTATCGGGCTCGCGATAGCTGTCATTTAACATGGCTCCTCTCAATCGCGCACGTGCAACGTTTATTAACCCATAAATATCACATACCGAAGCCGAGGTGGGGGTTATCTTAGCCCCTGCAAGCTCCGTTTCGTTTAAATTACACGGTGCAATGTCCTGCAGATTTTTCTAGGCACTCGCGGATTTCTGCGCGCAACGTGTAATCGGCGTTTGGAATTAATATATCAAATTCTAAGAGGCAGTAGGTGTTTTAATGGAGTAAAGTGGAGTAAGAGTGGTTTAATTATTTATGTGGACATTTATTATTATTTAAATTATTTCTTCAATTATTTCGCGGTATTTGTGGAACTGTTAGATTCTACTTCTGATCTTCTAATTTTTTTCCTGGCCACGTAAGTTTAAACGCTCTGGTTTTTGATTCCGGGCGAGCTGCTAGTAATTTGTGCGTCAGGAACCTCGTTACTAACTGTAAAATCCGGAAAACCGAAAGTACGGCTAAAAGTAATAATTTGGTACGCGCAGAGAAGTTTCGTCATTAAAAGTTGCTTTCCCGTGGCTAATGATAATTTTGCGTAAAAGTGCAAGTAAACACTCTACAATGGCTGGCGAGTGCTTAAGTGGGATGTAGGGGATGCGTATTTCAACGTATGTTAATTTAATGAGTGAAATGAACGTGTCACATCGTATGCCAGAAAACAGTTTAGGAGACATTTTAAGTTTCATTTTTGCATTGCGAAATTTAATAATTTCTACAGTAATGGCTAGTTTATAATAATTTCTCCTGTGAACCTTAATCTACAAGAAAAACTAATGTCATCAAATTGGGCCAAGTTATGCGAAAATCTGCAAACCCTCAAAATTATAAAAAATAGTTGAACACAGTACCGATCCCATAATTTGTGATATATATTTTTCAAAAAATTACCAAGCTATAGAACAACTCTTACATTATACAATTATTAAAAATACCAAGCCATATAGTTTCTTTTTAGGCTTAAGAAACAAAAACTACAGAAAATTTAAATTAATATTAATTCTTCTAAATGTACATATTTCGATGCCACCACAGTAGTTTAGATTTAAATGGATCAGCCTACAGTGCCTACACACTCAATATATTACAATCATAGTTTTCAAACTCTTCCATTCTTAATAAAAAAATCTGCTACAAAACTTGTCCTCCGTGACGAGATTTTGCCGTCACTAATAAAATATTAACTATGAAAAGCAGAATGAATAAATCCTCTTCAACAAATTAGGTACGCTTCTTCGAGGCAAGTACGTTTGATTAAGAGCCATTCTACAACGCGAGCGTGTTTCCTGCAAAGTGCCTTATTTCTTGCAACCACTGAAGCGTTCTCTCTGAATTCGACGAATGTCTCGAAACGACGTTAACGATAAGAAACCATCAGAACGATATTCTCGCAATTCAACATCGTAGCCCCCTACGAGATGGCGGTCCTTTGCGCGTGCAGTATATATGCGTATTACTAATTTTCTGCATCTCATTGTACGAAGAACCAACCCCAAGTTTCCCTATAACCGTACATTGCGCGAGGTCTATTGCAATGGCGCACGTTAAAGAAAATAGGAAACCTTGCCTGGTTGGAATTTCCTGGTTGAAAATCCACGATCGCGTAACGGAATCTGATAAAATATGAATGCAATTCCTGCTGTCGTACGTGAATTTATTCCATGGTTTCAGAAGATAGTATGGAAGTGATTCTTAAATTGAGTTTTGATCAATTAAAATTGGCAGAGGTGCATATATATTTGAAAGCTTATTGGTGCATTTATAATATTGCGTAATGTCTGCACTAACAATGTTACGCAAGCTGGAAAATTTGGAGTGAACTAGTTGGGTCATGTAGCTCGTGCAAATTACGTAGTTCAGGCTACACGATGGAGGTAAATTCGAAAGATTTGGCCTGAATTATGTTATGGATATAGTTTATGCATATTTGGAATTCAGTGTGCTAACAGTGATATTATCTATGTTATCTCTGGTAGTCTGCGAGTTAAATTAAATATAGGGGAAATAGGATAAGTCAGTGGGTTAGGCAAATGAGAGCTATGACTGATTGATGTAAATTACTACGTTATGTTTAGATTGGAACTTTGTTGATACTAGGGCTGGGACTATTCGAATAATTTCATATTCGAATATTTTACAAGTATTCGAATGCTACGAATAAACTTCGAATATTTCGGTATTCGAATATTTCGGTATTCGAATATTTCGGTATTCGATTATTTCGGTATTCGAATATTTCGGTATTCGAATATTTCGGTATTCGAATATTTCGGTATTCGAATATTTCGGTATTCGAATGTTATTATTGGAATATTTCGGTATTCGAATGTTA
Source organism: Andrena haemorrhoa (assembly GCA_910592295.1). NCBI lineage: Eukaryota > Metazoa > Arthropoda > Insecta > Hymenoptera > Andrenidae > Andrena > Andrena haemorrhoa. Next base: position 3,833,845 of record OU342946.1, read on the forward strand.
TTATACGAATATTTCGAGATTCGAATGCTATTCGAATATTTCGGCATTCGAATAGTATTAGAATATTTGGATATTCGAATAGTATTCGAACACTCGGATATTCGAATATTTCGGCATTCGAATAGTATTAGAATATTTGGATATTCGAATAGTATTCGAACACTCGGATATTCGAATAGTATTCGAATACTTGGATATTCGAATCATATTCACCAAATAATTGAGCAACTGAAGTATTCGAATATTCGAATACCGAAAAATTGGACAAATAGTCCCAGGCCTAGTTGATACATGTTCAGTATGCTATCACATACCACTTTTAGTATGCATGTAACAGATTAACAAAGCTCAAAGAATTGCCCGTGATATTTCTGCAAACCAACGTGATTTCAGCCTGGAATGCAACGAAAATTATTTTTCCGCGGAATTATTCGTCCAGCGCGCAACTACACATTTCGTGAAAAATCCTTGCCATTAGGTGGATCACTTTTTTGCCCCCGCATGTCGCTGCAATTTCAACGCGCTGAAGTTGCACGGGAATCGACAAATATTTTCCGTAGAAACGCATTATATCCGAAATAGGTACACGGGGCAAGCGAGGCTTTCATAAAACGCTGCTCGGCTCGTAGTTAGTCAAACAAATTTTCAGCGGACGATCTGAATGCGGTGGGGCATTCCATTTTCCAGGTATACGGGTATTTAGCCATATCGGATAATGAGATCCTACGCTCCCATCCTCGGGGATTTTGGGTAATGCATCGCCAACGGCCACGTTCGTGACTTCTCCGCCGGCTAAAAAAATGTAGTTACAGAACATTTTTGCCGGTTCTTAATTCAATGTGCGCGGCGAAGCTGTGCTGTCAGTTGTTCGGCGAGGGAGAAAAAGCCGCGTCCAGAGCATCGGGACGGGAATCCTCTCGGCGGATAATCATTCAGAAGGTCGGGAAATTGAAAAATTATGAGAAACAAATCCGTCGCGAAAGGAGACACTGGCTAATGTACACAGGCCCGTAGAATCCGCACTGGGAAAGATTTTTCAAGAGGGAAAGTTCTCTTCTTTGCTTAACCTCCTTAACTTTTATAGAGCGGCTCCTCAAACTTTCATACTGCGATAACTTCCACGGCTCTCTCGTATATCGTGCAATTATTTCGGCCGCGTATACGTGCACGCGCGCGGCACGGGGCACCCGGTAGCGTCGTTGAAAATTGATTCGAATAAAATGGAAAACCGTTGGGAAAAGTAAATTTTTCGGTTCGGAGAGGCGAACACTGTGATCGACAGCGAAATAAAAGCGAGATTTTTAGAAGCATTGATTTTGCATGTTCACCTGCATTTTTACGCGCATTTTATTCCATTCTATTTTATTAATATCTCGCTTAAATTCTTTACACAAAATATTACACCGATGAATTATTAAAAGAGAAAGAAACTTCAGTATTTCTCTCCCTGCGATCTAAATATAATCAATTTTTCACAGAGTTGAGTAAAAGATTTTCTTATGGAATACTCTTCTCGAAAAATTCTACCCTTCCACGCAATTTAATTATCGGAAAAGCTGTAAAAGCTGTTCTATCCTAACGAATACAATCCACGTGAATGTTGAGCAATTTGTGGATGCATCAGTGAAATATATTAAAAAAGTTATCGTTATTATTACCATCATCAGTATTATTGCAATTATCAAAAATTCGGACGCAATTGTCCATGCTGTGTGCGACATTTTTTATTGTTAATCACCATGCTTGCCCCTTCGAAACAAACAATTAGCGCCTCAGCTCGACGTGGAAACACGCTTACACCATTAATTTCATGGCTCCTTCTAACCGTGGATTCGATAATGACGCATGGATTATAGGTATCACTTACCGCCACGTTGTTTAGTGTGAATGAGAGATGAGCTGGTGGCTTTGAGGGTGGCAAGCTACAATTTGCCCTCAAAGTGTCTCCTGGGTCGTAACGTTCACGTTCCGGTGCGATAATGGGCGTGCCTTCGGGTAAAGCTGAAACATAATAATTCCATGGATGTCTCTTATACTCGTTGCCTACGTGTCGGTCGCCACCCTCCAGACGACGTAAGTGACACAATCGTGCTATTTTCCAGATTCGCCCTTCAACTTATCGAATATTCAAGCGACTGTGATACGAATTAGGTGGTTCACTTGTACACGGAGATGATGTGATTTTGTGTAGGATAATCTAAGGGTGGGTTCTTAGGCTGGGGATTTAGGTGCCTTTGAAAAAATTCTTACGGATCACTCAAATCACATCAATCACTTTTTGATAAAATTCTATTTATTTCTATTTATTTCGGTGGTGTGATTGTTTTAGACAGAAAAGCTGACATTTGCCCGACCATGCAAAGATAGAAATAACGATTTCTTAACCGACACTGTATTATTTAAGAATATATGTATATTTCTTACGACTTTCAAAAATCAATCTATCTAAATTCACAAAATTCATCCCGATCATGAAGTTCAAGGACAAATGTTCTTTATTCCTGTATAACCTACACGACGAAGTGACACAAATTTAAAGAATACTATACATCGCAAGGGTGTCCCTTTTCCCCCATAAATTATTGTTAAAGTTTTACGTAATCAGATTGTGCAGAGTTCCTCCTGGGAGCAAAGAACTTCACCCGCTTTGTATACAGCGACGGAAGCATCCCTTGGCAATTTAATTACTCGAAACTATAATAATCCATTGTGTGCAAACTGCTCGTTTACGATTTATCGTTTATCTTGAACTTTTCTATTTTCTTATAAAGTAGAACATGAAAAAAATTACTATTTTTTATAAATGCAAATTACGTGGCATTAAATTCTACTACTTTCGCACGTAGAAAAAAATTCTTCAATATTTATTTATTGCACAATTTAATTATTTAAGTACTGATTAAACCGGGAGGAAGTAATAACGCCTTCGTGGCTCGGAATCACCATCATTGCATACAATGATTGCTTTAATGTGGCTGTTACTAACTCAAAAGGAACATCTTTATTGTTCGTGCAACGAGAGAGTAAAATTACTTCGAATGATTATAAGTGTATTGTGACACCAGACACTAGTTTGTGGTTGCGTAACACAACACACATGTTTGCAATTGCGGTGGCGATCACCGTGGGCACCACTGGTCTCGCAAAACGTAATTTCCGGGGTTTAGTTACTGTCAATGGACATCTGAACGAATAAGGTACACCCTAATATAATTAAAGCTCTCTATAACGTTAAATTTCATTTGAATTTCTGCTGTGTTCTGTGCGATAATATGCCAGTTCCTGTTACTGCCGGAGAAGTTTTTAGAGTGAAAAAGAGGATGGAGCAGAGTTTTAAATCGATTGATCTGAAATAAACGAGACCTTCCTCGGTTCAACCACATGCGTTCGACTTTCCATTAACTATATTGGACTTTCAACCGCTGCCGACAAATCTTTCGGGGCAATCGGAATAATGGTATAAAGTAGGTCGTAGTATTGTTGCAAAATATTAACGATATAAGTCGTGCAAGTGTTTGGAAGCATAACGTAAATGGCTCGAGGAAATCGCGACGATAAATGGTACTAGTTCTGTTGTAGAAATAAAAACAAGAATTTGAGCGTTCATAACGAAATAGCTGCTCCTTTCATTGTTGTTTTCATTATTTGCATCACTCCGGAATATTTCGAACGTTTTAGTTGCAAATATTAACGCGAAATATTTTCTCTACAGTTCTCTATGAAAAATATCTGACTGCATATTTGAACAATCAAAAAGCCTGGAATCTGTGTAGTTATTTATAAATATTTATAAATATTTTCAACATATCGATTTTAATATAGAACATTCAGAAATTATTAGGCAAATCAATTGTGAAAATTTCGCACAACCGAAGAACACCAAGCAGTCCTTTATCATTTTGTTTCACAGTCCAACTTTCGACAATTTAAAAAAAAGGTATTTTATTTTAACTTGTTAGTCCTACATTGAACTGAAAGTAGACTTCAGTGACGTGTTACGCAAATAAAATGAAATTTTGATAAAACTGTTGCCTCCATTTATGTACATTTATTCTCTAAAAATACAGGAACACAATAATCTATCACACATATTGCATTTAAGTGTTACAATTCACTGAGATTTTACCAAGAACGGTCTTCCTTTTCAGAAAATTGTACAAAATAGGAAATTTGTTTACTGTGATGAGAGATGAATATCCTTTATGTGATTCTAACGATAATTGCAGTTGAAGTCATGAAAGTAAAGTAAGTTTGAAATATACGTTTGAAATTTGACAATGTAATATATGTGAACGCGAATCTATCGATATTTCTCGTGTGTGAGTGGGTATACAACATGTCGCAGAAGCTGACATTTAAATGGCGCGCACGGGATGTTAAGCTTTAAAATTTCAATGGTTTCTATCGAAAGAATACGGGCTGCACACAGAAAAATCGTGGAAGAGTTTTCAATTTTCTTTATCGCAAGAAATCTGCATGTTTCTACTTGCCCTATACTTCTGAAAAATCAATTGGTATCCTTTGTCCTGCTACCCACTGTCGCTATTGACGGCTAGCATCGCCGTCGCGAAAGGGTTAAAAGCCTCAAGTGCTTCGGTAATCGTGTGTCGATGCTAGTAACTGCTAGTAACTAAAGAAACAAGTATGTATGTCACTCAGTATTATTCTTCGAAATATTTCTGCAAATATTCCTGGAACTATTCATTTACTTTACAACAAGTTCAACTACTTGTAAAATGTAACATTAATAATTAATACTGTGTAATACGTATAAGCATTAATATTCATTTATCGAACGATTAAACATTCAAAATAAAAGAGAATTCTTTCGGCGCAGAAAATCATTTCCTGATCATAGTTAATAATTATTTATACTAGGCGGTTAGGGTAATTGTTGTTAACATGATTTTTCATAGTAATAGCTATTGGAATTAATATTTTAGCGGAAATATCAATTTCTGTCGAGTTCGAAGTCCAGGCCAAATGTTATTAATTGCGTGATTTCTCGAGTTATATCGATCATAGTTAATAATTATTTATAGTGGGCGGTTAGGGTAAATGTTGTTAACATGATTTTTCATAGTAATAGCCACTGGAATGAATATTTTAGCGGAAATATCAATTTCTGTCGAATAATTAACTGGTTTTCGCAATTGAAGTCAACCGTCGACCTTGTTGTGATCGCGGCTGTTGTTCCCCAAAGTGGGGAGTCTAACACGCACCCCTAAACTATCAGTCGTCGTCGGCCGCCCGGGACGGCAGGACCTCCGGGCACGCGGGAGCTCCCGGACCCCCTGGACCCCCTGGACCCCCTGGACCCCCTGGACCCCCTGGACCCCCTGGACACCCTGGACACCCTGGACACCCTGGACACCCTGGACACCCTGGACATCCTGGACCACCAGGACCCCCGAGCCTCCTGCGTCTCTTGGATCTCTGGGGACACAACGCTGGCTACTCCAACTGGACTTGCTGGACACCTGGACAGGCTTTCAAGGCTGGTCTTCCCCCACTCGCTCAGCCGCCTGCTCCGAGGTAGCTGATTCAATTGGTACTGACTTTTGGGGTTCGTTGAAAACTAATGCGAGTTTTGTTGTTCTGTACAGGTCAACATTGAGTTTTGGTATTTTCCAACTGATTTCTTCGATGATTTTGCGTCATTTATTTGATTTTATGTATTTCTTCGATTGTTATGCGTCATTTATTTGATTTTATATATTTGTTTGATGATTATGCGTCATTTATTCGATTTTATGTATTTCTTTGATGATTATGCGTCATTTATTCGATTTTATGTATTTCTTCGATGACTATGCGCCATTTATTCTATTCTATGTATTGCTTCGATGTCTTTGCATCATTTATTCGATTTTATGTATGTTCTCAGATTCCTCCCAATGCTATTACACCATTACTAATATAACATATTTGATTATTTCAGCATTTGAGTTTGAGGTTCACCCTTCCGCGGGGAAGGGAGACAGTAAAATAATATATTTAAAACAAAATAGTGAAAAGTGACAGTGAAAAGTGGCAGTGAAAAGTGATAGTGAAAAGTGATAGTGAAAAGTGTATTATAACATAAAGTATTTAAGGCCCCGTGTAAAATTGCGAAGTAGTCACTAAATCATTAGCTTTGTTGCTCGTTTGTTGGCTCCTCATCCGTGATGAGGAGGTCGCCGCTGGTTCCGTTTGCGGAAGCAAGCGACTGAGCATGGAATCGGTATGGGTGGATCAGTTTCATCCCTTGGTGTTCTTGTCGAAAGGGAAAAGTTTCGGGCGTAGGGGGTGTACCTTTTGGTACACTGCCTGCGTAGGTCATCCGGTTCGATTACCCAATCTCCGTGTTGGACGGCTCAAGTCAGGTCACCCAGGTGTTGCTCCTGGCGAGTCGCATCGGTGCCCAGTCTCCGTGTTGGACGGCTCAAGTCAGGTCACGCCTGGTGTTGCTCCTGGCGAGTCGCATCGGTGAAACAGGAATCGTCTGGGAGGCGCCGAGCGCTTTTCCCTTTCGACTCGGACAGCAGGGTGGTAGGAACTGCGCTGTCCAATACTCCTTTCATGCTTACCGTTCGTCTTTCCCTCTTTCCTGAATTTCTTTTAATCGAGTGATTGCTTGGCAGTTCCCTAGATTCCACATCTAAACCGAAGAGACCGATGGAACTTTGTTTCCATCCATCTGTTTGGTTTAGTAGGGTTTCATGTACAGAGAGATCGATGGAACTTCGATTCCATCTATCTCTCTACGGGTCTCGAAACGCAGCAACCTCCTCGTGGTGAGACCTGGTAATCGGTGAGAACCGAGCTGATAGCTGCGATTGTCAAATATTCTAATTAAATTTAAGAATTTCTTTAACTTGCAATACTATGGTATAATGTAAGACTAAAATATGTAACTTGAAATGTTGTTCGATTGTTCCTACCGGACCCCAGAACACGAGTACAGTGTTAAGATAGAAGGATAAGTGAAAGTTGCGGGTTTTGAAAGACCTAGTTTTACCCGTGTTGAATTCTAATTCCTACCACGCGTAGCGTTACAATCTGTTTCGAGACTTCACCGGTTACGTTGCACGTGACACGAAAATGGTAAGGGGGCTCGCGACCCCCTGAGCGTGTGACACAAAATTACATCGCGTGATAGGTCTATCCTATACTTGATCTGTGGTAGAACTTCGTATATAATTAATTGAATAAAAAGCAGTAATAATGTTTAATAACACAGAAATTATGGTCCCACTATTTTCAAAAATAAGCCCATAAAAATTATATAGAGGTGTCCTGGCGGCTCTAAGAAACTATTTACGCATGGACGATTATGCTTTCGGGCATTTATTGGAGAAAATTCGCTCACGCATCGGAGAGCGCCGGCCCTGTATTACTGATTCCTGGATGCAATCCGCATCTGATGCTGAAACACGGAAACTGATCTACAGACGTAGCAACATGCATCACGAAACCTGCATCATGATACATGCATCACTGTTTCACTGCAACATGCATCAGCGTCTGGATGTGCCTTAACGAGCGCAGGAATTAGAACAGCCGTTATCATATTTAATTTCACAATCGAACGAGCCGCGCGACAGTGGCGCGAAGAGCCTGGCTGCCCTTCGCCGCGCGCTCACTTATCTGACGCGGCGCGTGGAGCTGCAACTGGAAGCGATTACCGCGAAGTGAAGCGAGGGAAATAACCGTTTAGCCTCTCGGCCTGCCAGTGATGAACCGGTGATTCGCGAAACGATAGAACGACTAATCGAATCTCAGTTATGTTACCGTCCTTCCGTCTATGAACGGCGCAGGCAACTCTCGTTGCGCTACAGCCACCGTCTAACCGGCTTGCCATTTTCTACATAAGCTGCAAACATCATCTGACATTCTCCCGGTGAAAACGAATTTCCACGGCAGGAGGTGGCGCAACGATCAGGGGGGCGCCGTGGAGCGACGGGCGGGTGGAAACTTCAATGGGTCGCGTGAAAGATCGAACTTTTCCGAACGACCAAAGCGAAACGAAATTTATCCAGGTCAAGCGGCATTTTCGACAATCGGCGAAATGAACGCGTCACACGTATGTACAGGGGGCTCCAGAAGTGTGGGTGAAAGTATTTCGGGGCAATGGGACTGATGAAGGGGGAGGAAAATGTTTGAGAGCAGGCACCTACAGTTCGAGAGTGGTTGCTGATACGTTGGTCCCTTTACGTGTTGGCTCGTAGCAGATGTAACAGTACTAAGCAGAAGGAGAGCTTGTGTAGTAGGATAGAATAGACAAGTTCGTGCTGCTTGTAAGAAATAAATGAAGATAGAACTAAAGAAGTCTGAAAATAATTCCTGACGAACAGTAAGATGCAAAAGTGAATACACTGCCTTTAAAACAGAATAACTTTTTTTAAATGGGTCCAACCGACTTGAGGTTTTTTGAGAAGGTAGAAGGAATAGTTTACTACGTGACGTGTTTCGTCGTTTTGAGAAAAATTAGTCAGTCATTATTTGAAATACTAGGTATTGTTTCAAATATTATTATTTAAAATACTATTTTCTTATATTTCAATGAAATACTCATTTTACAGTAGTATCTGTATGAGTTAGTATTAAAATATATATTTGTAATAATAGTTCTTTATGTAACTACTAGTTCAAAGAAAAGTTTATTCGTCAAATGCTATATCACTGGAAGAAATAAAAATATCTATTTCAAAAAACTCTATTTCCCCCAGCTTTAGTTAATCTGCATAATTATTATTCGAAACAATTGTGACGATAACGCATTTATGGCGCAGGACACAGAGGTATGTACCTATAGGCACCGATCACATCGACTGGTTAATGCGTCTGACCATAGGCAACCTGCTTCTCCTTGCTTTCTCTCTTTCCTCACACTTCAGTGATATAGGTCGACCACATCTGCGCCTTCCTTCTCAAACCGCTCAAGACACGTTCTATTAATGAAAACTGCTCCGAATTCCAGTCGCCCAGATCAGTAAAAGCTTTGCGAAGGTGTATATGTTTATCAGCAGACCTATTTAAGATTCCCATTTAACCTCATTGTTTAAATTATGAAGAAGCCTACAGCTCGCTTCTGCACGTAACACGAAAAGAGCGAATGACGCTTAACGTCGACACTAATCGAGTTTATTTTTGACAAAATATTAATTAATAATCTCTAATTCGATGTAAAGCCTTGAGTGAATGTTAAAGAAAATTTCACCAGCCTTGTAAATATTCGGAATTATTCTTGTTCCAGTACAAAATCTCTAATCAGATTGTTAATGAAGAGTTTACGCGTGTGAAGAAATAAGTATTAATAAAGATCCTTCACTTAAGATTTAAATGTTAATACTTGGCAATTTCGTTGCACTAGTTTTTAATCATCCTGTACGGTCTCGATTTCCGGTTAGACGCCTGCAGGAAAATGCAGCGGTCGTAAATGCCCCATTTCCATGAATTCGAAGCAAAATCGTTAGTCCCTGTTTACGGGGAGAATTACACTCTTGAATTGACAGTGTCCAATTACTCTGTTCAAGCTAATGGAACCAGCATCGCGATGTTGATCAACCCTCACTGAAACAAACGAACTTCTATCACCAGTATCTGCACACATGCACGTTTTACCAAATTTATTAATTCCTGGTGATGTTTCGCCCTGAATTCTGACACTGTATATTTTCCATTCGCGACATCCTCAAAATATTGTCCTTTTCCAACTAGTTTCGCTTCATTCAATTGCATTTTCTTCCTTAATTCTTCAGATATTATCTTTTTCAGTTATCACAACTTCACTTTGTATTGAAAATGAAAAAAAGAACTCTAACATATTTAATTCCAATTCATCGAAACGTTCACTCTGTAATCGATTTACGAACCTTGATAAACAGTCTGTTGACCGTTAAACGATTTCGTGTATTTCAGAAAATATTTTGCAAGCTGAATTGTTTTCCATTTTAACCACTGGAAAATGACAGGATTCTTAAATCGCATTCGAGTAAATTATAAAAAATTGGTATCGGTTAAACAAAATATTTACTTCAATATTAATTCCAGATACAAAATCCCGGATGTGGAAAATATTTTTGTTACTTCAGTTCGTCGAGCTTATTTTCAACAGTTAACGTAAATAGGGTCAATTTTATCGAAGAGCTTCTTTCTTCAAATTAAACAAACGTGGAGAGTTATTTGGAAGTTGTAACGATAATGTGAAATAATATTGTTCGTGTTAGAAATGTATGGGAGAGCAGAAATGAGTTTTAATATAAAAATTATATTAAATATTATAAAAATTATATTAAAACTCATTTCATATAATTTTTATATTAAAACTCATTTCATATAATTTTTATATTAAAACTCATATCTGCTCTCCCACATATTTCTAACACAAACAATATTATTTCACATTATCGTTACAACTTGCAAATAACTTTCCACGTTTTTCTTCAATTTTAACAAAGAAGCTCTCCGATAAAATCGCCCCTAGTATTCTAATCCACTTTCTCTCTAAATATTTCTAATTTCACAAATCAATAAACAAATCCCCCTATTTTATTCAGAAACAAGCTTACCACTTAGGTTCCCTTAAACAATACAGAATATGCGTAAACAATTACACATGCCGTGCCCAGGGGAGCACAGAGATTAAACGGCGCATTACGATTTAAGCCGCGAGCCGGTTTTTCAATCTCCAATATTTACGACGAGCTGAACGGAGGAGTTCAGATAGGAATCGATATATAGGTCGTTTCGCCCGCGTACCATGGAATCCACGAGTAAGTGCGATTTTTCTCCGACTACGTGAAAACTGCGGCAGGCCAAGATTCGTTTACTTTAAGAACATCCCGCGGTATTATCGTAAAATATGAAATTCATATCCGGTCTAGGTTAGGTCTGGCGCGGAGAACAGTCTATTACGCCCGTCCCGCGAAAAATTCCACCTCTATCTGCAAGTGCCGCTAATAAAGAACGTGTCCCGGGGATATTATTCCTGCGTCGATCATTACGAGCCTCATCGAACCTGCCGTGTCTCCAACGCTCAGCTTCGAAATGCCAGCAGTTGTTTGGGATAAGATAATTCTTGGCAGCGAACGCGAAACTAGTTTACACACATATACATATTAATATATGGAACGTACTATCGCGCACAACACCGAGACGGTTCGCGCGATTTTTCAGCATTTGAGATAAAAGAATGAAAAAGCTTGTTAAGAACAACGACGCAGAGATGATACGAACGTAATTTTCTCATTATTCTGGAAGATGCTGGCGTAAGAGCGTACATGAAAAGTTTTTTGGCGATTCTTCTGATGATTGCGATTTTTAAATGTCCCTTCCGCGAACTTCAGCTGTATGCTTGCAGCGAGGGAAAATCTAACGTAGTTTCTACGAAACAACGAAAGTTTTAAATACAGGAATTTTGAATTGAAGAATTTGGGGCACTTTTTTTTACTCAAATTCGCCAGAATTTTTGCAAGTTTCGGATCAGTGAAATATCTCCACCGGCATGGAAATTTAGAGAAATGGATTATCTAAAAAGTGAAGCTGATATTCAAATCGTTTATATTTTCCATTCGTCTTCCTGATATACAGCAAAGAATACATCACAGGGCGAATTGCAGTGTACCACTGCTGCGCCAGTCGCGTTTCAGCCTCCTCCAAATTGAACTATTCATTTCCCTAGCTACGAAAAAGTCTCGGTGAATTCGTTCAGATAAATTAAATATAAATTAAACGCGGTGGCAAACTTTCGGAAGAACGTTCCGTATCGCCCGGCGATATTCATTTATTTCGTTCAAATTGCACGAACACGCGCGTCAACGGCATACAGGGCGATTTATACACGGTCGTTTCGTCTATCGCCAACCGAATTTCACGTGCACACTGCGGCATTATCGCTCCGCCACGGACGCCGGCAGGGGAGGGACGCCGCGTTTCAGCTAATTTGTGTCACTTTCAAAGTGTTTTATACGGACGAATTCGTCCGCGCTCCGCGTAATATTGCTGGATACAAACGACCCATGAATCCCGCGGATTTAAATGGCCAACGGTTGGCGGGGATTTCGACAGGCATCGCGCATCATTCGATCATCAATCTTGCGGCTCGCTTATCGGAGCTCGATTTCAAAATTGGCCCGGCGGTCCCTAGGCGTGTCATGGAGAAGAACTCTTTCATCTTCGCCGGGTCTAATAAAAAAAATTGCCAATTCGGGGAAATGATTGCTTGGTCATTGCCTAATTTTTACTGAACTAGAAATATAGATGTTATGAGGCTCTGAGAGCAAAAATGGACTGACCCACATTGAAAAAAATTAATTTCTCCAATATTCAAGTATTTTGGAAAATATTAATTTTTCCAATATTCAAGTATTTTGGAAAATATTAAGTTTTCCAATATTCAAGTCTTTTGGAAAAAATTAATTTTTCCAATATTCAAGTATTTTGGAAAAAAATAATTTTTCCAATATTCGAGTATTTTGGAAAAATATAATTTTTCCAAGATTCAAATATTTTGGAAAAATTTATATTTTTCCAAGATTCAAATATTTTGGAAAAATTTATATTTTTCCAAAATACTCGAATAATTTATATTTTTCCAAAATTTAGTTGGTTCATTTTTGCTCTCAAGCCTTATCTATCAGCTTACCGATAAAACCATAGAAATGTCATACAATAAATTCGGACAATGCAAAATACCGCTCGTCAAAATACACAAACATAAGAAAGCGAAAACAGAGCAACAAGGCAGCAAAAAAAACAATAATGAAGAATTAAAAGCTGTAACTGTTTCGTAATACTACAGAACTTTTAAATGAAATTGGGAAACTCGTGGAAAAGCTGCAATATGCAAACAGCATAGAAAAACACAGCTGATGTATAAAAATTTATAAACCAATTAGTTGATGTAATTAACTCACTACGAGAATGTTGCACCAAGGCTGATCTCATCTCGCCAGAGGGCGAAGTTGCAGCTGCGTGCCCGAACTGCATTAACCAAATTCTCCACTTTTTTTTATCTCGAAATATTGTTCTTTATTCATCGCGCAGTTTCAGGTAACCAAGGGACAACGTTGCGAGGCAACGAAATCACATCGAAAATTGATTTTCCGTTCGCTGTTCGTTATACACCTGCCGTCGGCGTATATTTGAAACAAAGTTTTACGGGAAATGAATTTGAAAATTTTTTTGGAAGTGGGGTACACAAATTTTGAAGGGGGCGGAACGAACGTGGATATTAAACTTCCAACCTAGTACAATAATGTGTTGCATTTAATACCACGTGTCAGTGGCGATGAATAACAAATAAAATAAGAGAACACAATGTAGAAGATAATTTCTGGGGTATAACAAGAAATTTTAAATATAAGTGTCAATTTTGACAGAACGGAGTGATTGAATGCATTCTTTGAAAACACTTAACTTTCCCTTCGTTCTTCATGTTAGAGAGAAATAAGAACTTCAAAACTGTAATAACTATGAGAATTGATTAAAGTTCAGACGTGCACGCAAGGGGTGGTTTCTCGCTGCACTACCCCTTTTCTTGCATGCCTGCTGATTCCCGGGATCGTTAAACTACTTATAACGAATTCATTACGGAACTTCGTATTATTTCCTCTTAAGCACTAATCGATCATCGATCTCCTTGCCTTAACTTTCAGCACTCGTATATTAGGTACTGGTTATGTGTCAGTAAAAATGTTAATTTACAGCTTCTTTACTTAAATAATGAAACCAAAAAAAAATTCTTGTCTGCGCAAATCTGTTCAACACTCTACGCTAGGTTAAAGATATTCCTGTTTATATATTTTTTGTATTTCCAGCTCAGATGATGCAGTGCTCAGATGATACAATTTTTCATGAAAAAAAATTTCTAGCAAAATAAAGACTGCTTTAAAACTATATAAAAAATCCAAGCCCTATATTTTTATTTATGCGAACAAAAAATCCTTAACTTTGTCTTTTGTTAGATTCTTCAGGGTGGGGTCCCCCCTTAACGATCGAGTATTATCAATCTTCTCCGCTTTTTTTCTATACGAACGCGCCGGATATTTTCGCGCGAAAAGGGATAACTTTGCGAATTGCGAGAATCGCGCGCGATTTAATTCACGATGGATATACCGAATACGTCGCGCTGAAGTGAAATGAATTCGGCGAAATCAATTTTGCGTAATTGTTTACGAAGTATCTCGAAATCCGAGATAAAAATGCCGTTGCGCGTGTCGCGGCATGAAAACGCTGCATGAGAATTCTGAGCGTATGTAGCGGGATATTTCCCGCGGTAATGTTCTCGTATTCGCGGCGAATACACTTGAAATTCATGGGCCATTCGAAGAAGCGACCAAGAAGTGGCATTAGAATTATCATAAATTCCCTGGTTCTTATTTCTTTAAGCTACTCTCCCGGATGAATGGAAACGTTCGGTCAAATAAACGCGTTTCAAACTACTGATGCGCCGCATTTATAAACCCCGCGATACGGTATCCGAAACAGTTTCGCGTGTTAACCGTAATGCACCCTGACTCGCGTGACACAATATTGGTGCAATGGAACGTTATGAGATACAAAATAACTATTGTATTATGCACGTTTAGTCTTCTGTTATGTGGCTATATAATAGTTGTTTAAGTAGAGAGGTATTCACTTGCAGTGATCAAATTTGTGTTCGTTCGAAAGTACATAAATTGAAGTATATATTTCCTAATAAAGTTCTATTAAACATTTAAATGAAGAATGTGGGAGATATAGATAGATAATGTAGATATTGAAAGGTTTAAGTGGAACAGGAACATCAAAGGAATTTTTAGTTTATAATAAGGAAGATACGTAGTTAGCTAAGATAGCAACAGCTTAACTTCTTGATTTAACCTTCACTCTGTGTACAAATAGTTTAACGCACGGTGTGTTTAACGTTAACAAGCATTTTCAGTGCAAAATATTCAGAAGAAAACTTCGACTGCGCAAGTATTTGTTAAATTTTATTGATTTTTAAGAAGATAAGTGTAAAAAGAATTAAAACGTTTAATTTGAAATACGAAAATTACAAAATTGAGGATAAATTAAAGAAAAATAAGTATTTTTTTTATCAAATTGTGTGAAACATATCAAAGATAGCATTCCCAAGAATACTTTGGAATGTTTCCATTAGGCAACTTTTTATGTATGTTTTTATTAGCTTGAGATGTGTTTTCACCTCTGTACACAGAGTGAAGATTGAAATAAATTTACGATCTCTGAAGTAGTAAACATTGATTTTAATGGATATTAATGGCAGTCGTTTAAACTACTCAAGTGATCCAATTAAAGAAGAATATTCAATATCCTTGTATATTTTAACAATGTTAAATAGGACGAATATTTGCTTCCACTTCAATTACCGAGCAACTGCAGCGTGCCTCAAACATTTCTTATTATTCTATCTCCTTTTTACATTCCCGTAAAGCTGCCTTCTCATTGAGGTTCGCTGCGTTTCACGAAATCACTGTACTGGGACCCAGCGAATTGCTAGATTACGGAGATTCTGAGGTGGCTGCTGGCAACCACTGCGCATTCTATTACAGCACCTTGCATTCCTTATTTTCAGAAATAAGTAGTACTGTGTGTAGCTGCCGCGATTGTCACTAATATCTCTGTTGCTACAATTCGTGGGCTGACATTAAGCAATCCCGGGGATTGTGCACAGCGTATTACGAATTTGTAGAATAATAAAATTGTCTGCGAAACGAATTATTGCACTGTTATAACTTTCTACAGTTCCTTTATTAAATTGTCAAAGAAGGTGTAATAAATTATTTAGTTACTCCATCATCCAGTCGAATAATTAGTAACCTAAATTATCTGAAGAAAATCTGAAGTGAAGGATTGTTAATTAATGCGTTCCCTTCGTCTGTTTCTCGTGAAAAATGCTTTTACATATAGGATTATGACAGGGAAGAAGAAACAGATATTGTAAGAGGGGCCGCAGGAAATAATGGCTACATACAAGCGGACTTGGACATCGCAAAGCTAAACATTCACATACAGAAGATCCTGCTGAGTGTTTAATGGGATACGCAAAGAGTTATAAACTTTGAGATGCTACGGTTACAGCTGAACGATCGCCAGAGAGGTCTACTGTGAACAACTGAACCGATTCAAATCAGCATTGGAAACAGAATAGCCAGCTTTACTGCACAAAAGGTGAGCTCCCTTCCACTGGGATAACGCACGACCACATGCGGCAAAACGAGCATTGGGCAAACTAGAGGAATCTGCCTGGTAACAGATGATTCAGCCAACCTACTTCCCCCATGTTGCGTCAACAGACTATTACCTTCGAGGAGTCTGAAGGACCACTTAAATGGAAAGAAGTGGATATTGTCGACAACGTCAAAGGTATCCATGCTTCTCTCCAACCACAAGGAATGATTTTTTTTTCAAAAGGTATATTGCAAAGTCACCAGATAAATGACAGGAAGAAAGGAAGAATAAATACTTAAGTGTTTAATGACTGTAAGTACCTAAGTCACCGTATTACATCTCCCGAAAATGTAAATTTTTACATTAACCAGAAAAAATTATTCAGGAACGCCGATCCTTCTAGATTAGAGTAAAGAAGGAATCAACTAAATCCGACAAATAGTTTCCGAGATAAAACTTCATAAGTACCCATTTCACGAAAATATGCAAAACCGTAAAATTCAAGGCCCTGTGTTTTTTAAACTCAACACATTTTAGTGCGAACAAAATCCGAAACATCGAGGGAAAAAAGTGATCTATTGGGCGTGGAATGGGCCAAAATAAACATTACACAAGGGGATGTTTTGTTACTACAGGAAGAGATTTCTATTGGTCACAAAATGTGTACCTGAATATTAATTCAATGGAAAACGCGAACTTCTACCTTAGAAGTGACCGAAACAATGAAATTCCCTGAATCGCGTATCGCGTAGAATTAAAAACGTTATAGATCCACTTTCGTTTCAAAGGGTCCGTTAAAATTCACCCTTTCACGAGGTGAGTTCGCAGTGATCCTCGCGAATTCCTATCGGACAACGTTCCCATCGATTTCGAATTACATTCGCGCTATCTGATCCAGCTCTCTGCGAATAGCCACGGCCGTCGCGATCGAGATCGCGCATACCCATTCTCAGGACCTGCGCGCCGTCTGATCGAAAACTATAAAACAGTTTGGGCGCAACAATTGACTGAATATGAGGAGCGAAGGGAAGGAAGGCCGTTGGTGGTTTACGTAAACGAATATGTGCGGGCGGAAGACTCGATTCCAATATCGGAACTGCTCATCCTAAACAGCAGATTCCTGAGATCATTTACCAGGGCTCGATCCCGAAACGGCAAACGAAACTCGGCTCCGACCTCTCTTATAAAAGGCGCAGCGAGAAAAAGCATCCGGGGGATTTTCAAGGTGGAGAGGCAAACCTTTGGATTAGCTTTGATAGCACGGATTCAAGAGACGGCGCCGAGACTGCTCGATGTGTAGTTATTATCGAGAATCGAGGCAAAATCTGACGTGGTTGAATCGTTCGTACGAACGAGCTGGATTCGTAGAGCTTCGCTTAAACGTAGGCAGGAATTAGACTCGTGGCTTGAGACGTTATGCGACTTCTCTGATAATACAACGATAGCATAATCTGCATTGCGAGTGCCTTTTACGTGTCAATGCTGCATTAACACTTTGAGCAGCGTAAGGTTTTGATAAATGTATTGACGCGGTGGTGTAATTTTAATAGTTTTAGTTATTCAAAGGAAAAAGGTTGTTATGTCTCGTTGCGGATTTCCTGGAAACGATGCCCGAAAGGAATTCGTTTTGTCGTGGCAACGGTGCGCGATGACGGCCGAAGGGTCACGAGGCTGCACGATTCGACAGCGCTGCGCGATCGGCTCGACAGTCTCGACACGCTGGCATTGGCACAAACAAACTCGTGCGAGACACGCGTGTTATTATAAAGACGTGTTTACCTTTTCTTGTGTTCATAAATTCAAGGATCATGTCAACGCGGCCCTATCGCATTAATTTGTGATAGAGAATCCGTACGGAGATCAGTTTGGCGACGTTCAATAAAGGTAACCGAAGGAAAAACATGTGCGTATATTACTACTAAATGTAAACGGAAGTGAAGTAAGGAAATGCCAATTGGCGAGGCTTGCGAACCTAGCAGAGGTTAGGATTGAATTGCCAACTTAGCAAAGTGTACCTATTAAGTCAGTCAGGCCGTCCAGTGCTATTGCTTCTGTAGAGAAAGTTTCGTATCTATCAATATTCGAAAGCGAATTTATAACGAATGAAAGAAGATTTTCATAAATGTTCACTGAATGAATAACTAGGAACAAAGGTAGTTAAATATGCGAAATTGTTTGGAAACTAAGGTGGTAGAGAATTCCTGATTATAAATCTTGGAAAGCATTCTGAATATATGTTTAATAATAATTCAGCTGTAAAATTCGTTTGAATGCGACGAGCCTGAAGCCCTTATCTGAAACGCTGAAAATAGCTTGTGCTTTGTACTTGTATTGTCCCGCATCCATCGTCTTTAAAACTTCATCTGTTCTTCGTCTTCGAGTATTCGTTTGTACGAAAGTTCCTTCAAATATTTACGTATGCAACATTCTCCGGAAAGTTTCACCTCCATCAACTTCTCGGATTTGAAGTTCAGGCTAAACTTCTACAGTGAATAAATTGGCGCATGGTTAGCGAGCTTTTACAAATTAATGAAGCGTCTGTGTCAAAATGCCGCGGTTCTGGTTTAAACTTTTAAGAAATTCCATTTTACTTCCAAAAACAGGAATAACTAAAATTGGCTCCTTCGCGCTCGAGTAATATTTTAGTTACTGGGCACCGAATGAATATCAAATTTCTCACTTATGCTTGAGTAGCTAAGCGCAACAAAATGTAATCACGGAATACAAATAATGAAGAAACCCTGTATTTCAGCTAACCTCTTACAACATGATTAGAAAGTTAAATGATCTTCCTTAAACACAATTAGTCAATAAATTAAAGAAAAATGATTCGGAAGAAGTTTAGCAACGTGCTAACTACTACAACCTTTATTTTACAGTTTATGCTGAAGGTTTTAGATATGAGGTTGTCTCATTCCATATTGAATTTATTTCTGAGACAGTAATGTAATACAACCCGACTAAAACATATGTTCCCCTTTAAAGAATCAAACGTCAGAAAAAATTAATCTGAAACCTTGTCTCCCTTGAAACCATATAACTTTACTGTAATTCATCTTTCTCGACAGATAACAACATTGACGTAAATCAAGATGATGATGTCGAGTGACCCACTCTGTATATTAATTCACACGTTGTAAAATTAATTGCAATATAATATACTAATATAAAAAGCATCATCGCATCCCCGATGAAAGCGGGCATTAATGTGAATGAAATATCAGACTGCAACTTGAAAAGGCACAGCTAAAAGTTGGAAGCTTCGTCCAGTATTAACTGTTAAGATCCAGTGGCGTGAAAGCCACAAATGGCCTATAACTTTTGTGTTAAGTCCAGAACGCGATCCGACTCCGATGAAAGATCCCTGTTGAATCCACTACGAGGATATTAATGACCATGGACTTGGGTATTCCACGTCTAAACCAGTGCTGTCCAGCCTAAGCTCCGGAGCTTAAAGACATTCCCTTCTCATTGTTTCCCTCGGCATAATACCTGAACGCTATTTGACGCTATATTACGCGTGCATGCCCTACACAAACCCGGCGCAGTGTGTTAGGGGCAATCAAAATTGCATAAGGGACCACTTTCGTGGATATCATCCGTCTAAATTATTCGAAGCCCTGCCCCATGCAATTGGTAAAGTCTTCATTCGCCAATGAATATATTCAACGGAATAACGAACCGATAAACAGGCCATGATTTGCATTATATTGCATTCGCTACTTGGGCTGAACGATTGTCAATTGATGAAACCTAAATTCGGCCTCATAACGCGCCAATTTCCTATCGAGGGCGAGTAAACCAAAACTTCTAAACTTCACGGATGTTTTAAGGCCACGACGCGACGCGTACCTACCTCAGCGGTCGTGGCTCATGAATATTTACAAGTGTGTCGTATGGATTTGCTCCCAGGACCAGCTAAAGTGGGAACCTCATTTGGATTTTAATTGTGGTTACTATGGAAAGAAGAAGATAACTATGCTGCAGCTATACCGATTACTAATACGAACTGGGAACCCAGCTGCTCCTTCAACTCCTGAGACTCTTTCTATAACTAACAATAAGTACGCTAATGCAGAAGCATGATTGCGTTTCCGAACTCTAACTGAATTTTCACTGATTCGGAGCCCGATTGCTGCTTGATACCAACAAGTGAAGCTTGACGGTTCCTAAAAGTTCACCTGGCTTGCCAATGCCTAACTGGCTTGAGTGGCTCTGGCTTCAAACTTTTAAGAGATATCGCGTACTCTTTCCCATTAGACTTTCTCCACTTGACATTAGGAAGATCTACCCATTCATCAAGTGTCCATTGTTAATATTAAAAAACTCAAAACTCAATTATCTTTCAAACACGATTGCTTCGAATATAAATTGCAAGTCTAACATGGAGGGACCTAAAGCTCAAAAGCAACACTGTTCTGAATACTCGAATGACCTTTAACTCTGCCCACACAACAAGAAGCAAACAGAGAAGTAGTCTCACCAGATAAATCTGTAAAAGCAACCCTAATCAACAGCAACCACATCAACCATGCTCCTAATCTCTTCTGAACCAACGTTTATAGAGCTATGAAGGCGTGCTGACACAAAGTTAGAGCTTAAAAAGAGCAGGTGAACCTGTCGTCAACTCCACGAGCAACAGCAGCTACACCTGAAACCAGCAACATTTTAATCCACCGTCGAGCAGCGCGGGTGCTTCCCCGCGAAACCAGCCGCCAGCGGAAAGAAACAGGGCTGTTGCGCTAATTTACACGGCGTATTTGGAAAACGCGTAAACGTACTCGTGATCGCGCGCCGTGCACTGATTAACCCCAGAAGCGTTCCTTTGATGTCTGGGGCGGGCGGCGCACTCGAGGAAATTAGAAACACTCGACGAATTTACGCGAGCGCCAGTTCCGCGACGCGTGCACCTACATACGTATGTACATCTGCCGGGCGTGTGCGGGAACCGTTTCGTGACAACGAAGCCAATGCACGGGTTCGGGGCACGCAACTTGCTTGGATCAAACGCGAGGCAGTTAATGACGTCGACAAGGAGAAACTTTCCCCGTCGAGTTGCACGCTGCACCGCGGAAATTCGCACGGATTGAAGACCGCCAGGGGATGCGCCAGGGGATGGCTGCGTTTGGAAATGTGCGTGGCGTTAACGGCCCGATGCTGCTATCGGGCCGCCACGTAGCTAATGAATTTTCGGATACTCCCAGCTACGTAGAAAGTTCCAATCCCGTGTAATGGTATATTCGCTCGCGTTATCAATTTGCACTCGGATGACTGTGCCACGCTGAGAACTAGCGCGGCAGTCGTGTCACGAGAACGGCAATACTGAGCTTGAAGATTGTGATCAAGGGGGAAGGATGTAGAGTCCGAAGGGGTCGGATGATATTTTTGTCTTGAGAGTTCGGCAGGGACGCCTTTAACGGTGGATTTAAAGTTTGTAATTTCAGGTTCACTGTAAAAAAAAATTGCATCTGAAGGGAAGGACTTTGGAGGCACATTTATTTTGAATGTCCTGATGAAATCTTTGAAGACCAATTCGTTAAATATGTACACTAGGATGGCTCTTATTTTCGATTTTTGAATTTTCTTCGCGGCATAGAATAGCTCCAAATAATAAAAATAAATCTATGTAAAGTTTGAGCCTGATCGGCTAACGGGAAAAGTAAAAAATAACTTTTTCCCTTATTTAATCTACGACTCTCATTTGTTTTAAGTCGCCGCCCAGATTTACACAGTCCAAATGATGAGGCGCCGACATAAAAACTTGAGAGTCGTAGATTAAATAAGGGGAAAAATTATTTTTTACTTTTTAGTGCATTTTTATTTCTTTGAAGTCGGTTTTAATTTTTTTAATCTGATAACATCGATTTTCGGGCCGCGCAGATACCTTTTTTTATTTCGGAAACTAGAGTTTGTACATTTTAATGTTGCGGTTCAGGCCAGAAGGGAATCTGTTTTGAACTTGCTGCAACAATTTCAAGTCGATCCTCAGTTTTTTGCAATCACTGCAAAACTTTTATCGCAAATTTTTGTACAGTTTATAGTATTAATAAATATTACCCAAAAGTACTAGTCACAATTTATATTCATTCCCTTGTAATTAATTCCCCCAAGAGTGACATTTTTACCAAATCTGACTGCCTAGTCCCCTGAAACTCTCGAATGAAGTAAAACGTGTCAGACTTCTTCAATAAATCGGCAACGTTTCCACAATTATTTCACACAGAGTAGATCCCCCATTACTCTCAAACTTCAGTGTAAACCCTCGCTATTGTGTTCCTATAATGATTAGTGGAAAGCCATTTCCCATAAAAGCTTCTCACCAGCATACAGTAATCGCGGCACGCTTCGTGGTCGCAAATCACTCTATAGACTCGAAGTGATCCTCTGACGCGATCCTGCATTGTGCACGCTGTAATGCGGCGCATTTCGGTCCAAGTGAGTGGAGCGCCCTGTAGTACGGTGAAACGCGGTGACCTACGATGCCGCGCGAATCGCGTGCAGCGAGAAGGAATGGGGATGCCAGTAGGCAGTCGGCGGTCTGCGCTGTGCGACGCGACGTTAGAAAATCGTGTACTTACACACTACCGTGAGATTCTTCGAGACTGAGGCCGTGGAGAAGGTCGGCGCGTCCGCCGTAACTTCGCAGCTGAATGTACCCGAGAGACCGAAGTCGACATCCCGCAGCGTTACCTGGCTCTTGTTCGAGTTGGCAACCTGAAACAGAGGACGACGATGGTGTGCAAAATGAATGCAAATGGGTATCAGCCGCGACGACACGCGTTATCGTGCACGGCCTGAGAGACGGCGGAGCCCTGCTCGTCGATTAACGATAACTCGATTTACCCGGCACGGTTATAATTCGAATTAAATTCCGCATGGCCGCGGCTGACCAGCGAATATATCCCCGCGTCGCTGCGCTGTTTGCGCGGAATTAAGCGAGCGCGCGCGGTCCATTGCCTTCTTTCCTGGCCTCGCAAAGACTGGGAAAACTCCGGCCAACGATTGTCTGCGCGGGTTTACGGAGACAGTGGGTTGATGTTTATCGAGGGGAATATTCATTCGGTTGCAACATGGTGTGGTTGGCGGTCTCAAGTCGACGGAGAACGGTGGAATGAATTTGTCGGGCGACTTGGGAAGCTTTTCTGAATTTGGTGGGAGAGTGTGTGGACTAGTAATTCGAAATAGTATTGGGTTAGTAGAATGAATGCTGTGGATAGTTGTGTTTGGTCACATTTTCCATGTGGTCTATTAATAGTGCTTTGAATGTAGAGACGGGAACATTTAATTTAAATTCTAGGATTATTATAACACTATTTTGATTGTTGGAGGTTTTTCAGTGTTGAGTAGTTTTGTATACAATACTGATATTTTCTATATTTTCAAATAACTGTATTGAAAATAACTGTATTGAAATATTATTTCAAGTAGCTATTTCTTATTTTAATTTCAAATAAAATTTGCCCAGGCCTGGTCTGAACGCGTCTATGCGGAAGATTTGAAAAGAAATTGGTTCTTTAAGTTCATGAAATATATGTTTTGCAATGATGTGTGCCGTTCAATTATTTATTCAAGTTACCTTCTATACACCGAAATGCTAGTCGAGTCTCCTTTTCTGCAGGTTTAGCTTCGGTATTTTCAGAAACACGCATGCCGCTCGATATATATTCTAAAATGAAATGTAAGGGCTACTTAAAGTCAAACTTATTTGACCTGATGCAAGTGAAATATACAGGGGCTAGAAAGAATTGACTTTAAATCTCTTGAGCATGTTTTATTGAAGCCCATTTCAAATCTGACTTGCAGACTGTAGATATCAATTCAAGAAATCCCCTATTGCGCTTCCGAGCATGCAGGTCGTGCACTATTATCAAACATGCATGAACCATGAGATTCGAACAATTTTTTGGTGTCCTGATAGATGCCACTTTATTATTCAGAAACCTTCCCTTCGCTAAATCTTCAATTTTACAATAACATTACTCTTGTATAAATTATTAATATCAAATAATACTTAACTTCAGAACTCTCGATAGTCTCAGATATTCTACACAGTTAGTAAAATAAAAGAGCATTCCAAGCTAATATCTCTAAAACTAAACGAGGTATAAAATTGTCTGCTTTCCAAGGAAAATATTTTAAAATCAAGTCAAATGTTCTAAAGAAACACACATGTCCACCATTTTGAACCCCCAAAATTGTAATTAAATCTCTATTTCCTCACTACGCAAGACGATCAAGTAGAAACACTCAGTATGCAGTCAGACGCAGCTCGCAGTTAGACCCGTCTACCGTCGCGCTTCAAATTAATTTCCACGTGTATCATTAGAAAACAGATTATTATAAATTAAGAAAACGTAGTATAACCTACAGGCCATCTAAAAAAAAATAGTTTCTGAAGAGACACCAACCTCCACACGAAACAAAACTTCCATACTGCGCGTTACTTTAAAGATTTTATCCCCAATATTCTAAACTTTGCATTTATAATACTCTATTCGTTAACTCAGAATTCAATCGAAATACGGCTACACTTAAGCAATCTGAAGCCTACAGACTCCCACAAAGTAACACGATTCGTATCATTATATTAATCCAATTACGGAGTCCCTTTGCTCCGTATTCCGCTTAATACCGAACCGAACGAACGAGGATATAGGTACCCATCGATCATTAAAACACAAATCATTACTAACGATTGCACGGCAGCCGGCATTGGACAATCGGAATGGTCGCACAAAGCTTATTATTTAAAGTGAATCACGAATTGGACGACAATTCCGTTTGCGCGTTGCAATTAGGACGTCGCATTATCTGTTGCGGTTCGGGATGCAGGCAGGCTACTTTCACAATACGTACGTGCCCTTTCCATCAAAGCTACATACTTGTGGACAGAGCATTTTTGCACACCGTTAGCGCGTCTTTAATTCTAGATACGAGAACTACGCGCGACAAATTCGAACGTGCGATAAATTCGTACTTAGGTGCGGCCACGAAGGGACGTTAAAATTTTAAAGCCACGTTTCCACGTGTGGAACGTGCTACATTGAATACATGTGAACCATTCAGAAAAAGCCTTTCAAGGGCTATTCAGTGCTGGGTAGAAAGTTTTCCAATTAAAGATTACTTGAAAGTGATATCATGATGCAGTAAAAAATGCTGGCTCGCAGATATTCTATCTTCCATTTAAACTCACTGAATGTAACGCCACTGAAAGCACATATTAAATGACCCTCGCTTTATTGCAACCTGTACAACTCGGATAATTCTTATAAAAGTGGCTTCAAAAAGTTAATTATATTTATTACACTATGCTTCACGTATTTATTTCCTTGTCAAAGAGTTCCTTGAAAGTGAGCCTGCATGACATAATTAACGTGTTGCAGCGAGCTCTCGATTAGGTACCAAGCTACTCCATTTTTGTCGCCTTTATTTCGCAAGTATCCAGGCCCCAGCTAGGTGCGCTGAAGGAAAAGAATGATCGCGGACTTCAGCCGGCGAAATGTTAATATCGACGCAGGGTGCGTCGCGACGAAGTGGGATGCTTTCTTTTTTTTAGTAAATGTTTCCCCCGGCTGGCCAGCACCGAGAACACCACTCGAGAAAATCGTCATCTTATCAGGAATTACCCAGCACTCGAGTAAATTGGCTCGATGAAGCAAGCGCGAAAGCTCAGACACTGGGAGCAAGATAGCGGTTAAAGGTGGAGCCGAGGGCATCCCCTGGGAGAACAGGCAGAGTGGATCGTTTCATCGAACTGGGCAAAGCGAAATATGCATAATTAGCGGGATTTAAATAACGATGCAAGGAGCAAACAGGAGGAGGGAAGGGACAGCGAAGGGGCAAAGATGGAAGGCTACCTTTAACGGGGGCGGAAGAAACGCGAGACAAAAGCGAGCTTCTTGTCGCCGCTGGATTTATGTGCGTGGAGTGCACGCGATACAATGTGGATGAACGCTTGGCTAAAAGTGTGGAAAAACTGTTGATTACTTTCGACTTTCTTTTTATCAACGTTATTAAGTTATCAGCGAATGGGTGAGGTTCGCTTTGTTGGTATATACTTTATATTCTGGAACTGTGAAACAACTACCTATCAAATATTTCAAGTGACATTTTCAAGCTTGTAGAATATTCCACAGAACTTGAATGCTTCTAAGTGTCATGGACCAAAATTGTTCACTAAGTCTCCTTTAAACTACTTATTTCGTTCGATAATTAATGCTTTTAAAGGTTAGATTTAAGCTTCAATAGATTTATGCTTCAAAGTGTTAGCTACCACACTTGCCTGAAAAATCCTCAAACTATTTCCAGCAGAATATGTATATCTTATTATATTCAATATCTTAATATATAAAGCAGAAAGCTTCTATATGTTTGTGTGTTTGTCTGTCGCCAAAAAACTTTCGAACAACAAACTCTGGGATCACGAAATGTGCCTCAGCTCATTATGCCTGACTAATCCAGATGAATGTGACCATTTTCGCAACAAAAAAATCCCAAATTTTTTTATAAAACCAGAATCTAAATTTCGGGCGAAGCCGAGTAGTAAAGCTAGTTCTATTATATTCATATAGCACGATAAGACGAGATGCATGTATATCAATAATCAAATTCAAGTAACTGTTAACTAAAAGCAGGCACCAAGCAACGAATCAACAGTTATAATTTTGCAATAACCGCCCCAGATTGGAAAACAACTAAAGCCTGTCGAAAACAATCTCATGGACTACAGACCTCCACTATGTACCATAGAAAGAAATCAATATATCGCACATTGCCCGCGGCATCGAAAACTGCTACTTTTCCCCCATAAAAAAATAGATGAACCCAACTATAAACAAGCCTGGACACTCTAAACAAATAAAAAGCATGCGGTTGTGTAAGTAAAAAGATAGAACTCGCCGGTATCAAAGTTATCTCTTGGTATCTGTATCGAACGAGATGATCCAGTGCTATCTTCTCCGTCTGCTTTTCAGCAGTGTTTTTCGTTTCGCGCCGCGTGACGTGGCCACTGCACATTTCTCTCAGTTAGCGAGCGCAGCAGAGGACAGTCGCATATGCACCGAAACGATAAACGTAAAAGCGGCGTGCACGGCGTTTGCAGATCGTTCGCTCGACCTCGAAACAACAGACCCAAAACCGTTGCGTAAACGTGCGCGCCAGTTTGGATCGTTCGCATCGATCTCCGCCAGAATTGTCAGTCCGCGAAACGGGTTGCCCGGAAATGAGTGAACGATGATAAAAGCTGTCTGTTTCACGGCGATTACAAACGGTCAAGGGTACTGTTAGCGGACAGCGACCGCCGCGACACGCGACGAGATGCATATGAGCCGTTCAGTGCACAAATCGATTAACTCCACTTTTTGAAATAATTTAATTTATTATAAATAAAAAAAAGTTATGACCGAACCAAGTGCTTTGACACTTAGATTTAAAATATTTCAAAAAGTGGAGTTAATCTTTATATCATTATCATGGGTGCCATATTTTGAATGGTAAAGATTGTATTAAGTTTGGAAAATTCTGTGATTCCATTGAAAACGCCTTACTACTCTTTTCAATCATTATTCCAGCTCCCAGAATTGCTTGGCACGTATAACTAATGCGATACATAATTGAAGAGTAATATAATTTGAATTTCGACCGTAAAAATTGTTCTAATTAGAAGAGACTGAAACGTTGGGATTTGATAAAAATTCGCAAAATTGCAAAATAGCTTTAATTTAATTATTTAATTGACCGAACCAGTGCGTCGAAATCATATCTTCTAATTAGAATAATTGAAGAGTCCTTGTGGGGAACACTGTAAATGCCGAAATGGAAAAAAATTTATCGGAAAGTCTTTTACGTGCCAGTGGTAATAATATAGTATAGAATTTGATTTTTGGCAGTTACAGTGCTTTCTACAACGAATTTTCAATTCTAATCATTTTTGTGGCCATCTCTATCGTTTGTATATTTTTTTTATAACAGGCACAAGTTATTTGTTTCTCGTATTAGATAAATACCATGTACTATCCACTCATTGTTAGCTGGTTTGTTCGCAAATAAACGAATGCTCCCCAGAATTTGATTACTTCAGTTCGAATTGCTGAACCATTTCAGTTTGGACATTTTTGCTGATATTTTTAAACCCCGCAAACATTCGATTTCACCAACAAACACGAAGCATCTCTAATTATTTATACTTCTGCTTTTAATCCTCCGCAATCAACGATTCATGCCCCTGGAGGTTTATTAATCGATGCAAACCCCTACATAGTTTTCACTGTATTTAATATGGTTACCTTTCACAAGAAAATAGTCCCTGAAAGTTTATCGCAATCGGACAAGGGTGCCGACCAGGCCTTAATGTTTAGAATTCATCAATAGTTTGGATTTAAAGAATTTTTCAAAAATGGTAAGTCCTATCGAAATTTTGTTCAAAAAACATTAAAAGAGCATTCAATTTTCTACAATTACTGTATATATAATTGTTTCGTGCTTCCTACCATTTCTTAGATAATAGCGTTTGAATATAGAGAGTTTCGCAATTCGCGCGTACCACCTGAACAGTGTAGTGCGGACCTTAGCATATTCAAACGCTATTATCTAAAATAATATTATCTAAAATGGTTGGAAGCACAAAAGAATTGTGTATAGGTACAATAATTGTAGAAAATTGAATGCTCTTTCATTATTATTTGAACAAAATTTCGATGCGGCTTACCATTTTTGAGAAATTCTTTACATCCAAACCACTGATGAATTCTAAACATCAAGGCTTGTTCGGCACCCCTTCCTGTTGTCCGATTGCAATAATCCGTTTCAGGGACTATTTTTTAATGAAATCGATCCGTATTAAAGGTTGAGAGCTAAAGAAATCGCACATTGAAATTAAGGGCCACTAGCAATGCATGCAAGTTTAGCAATTTTTAAAAATCGATTTTCCCCAAAACCGAGCCACGGATGAACGAATCTTATTCCCGCCCGCTTGTACCATCCATTCTGCCGGGGCCTGTATAATCCCGTAGAACAGAATCTCCGGCCGTATTTCTGCCCGAGCAGCCGCGGAAAAGGAGCGTGAAAACTTACGTCAACGTAGATCCCGGAAATGTTGAAGGTTTTCGTGGCGGGGTCCTCGCTGGGCGTGAAACGGTAGAACTCGTGCCTGCCACGGTACCACTTGAGAGAGTAAAGGGGCGCCTCCTCGAGATCGTAATGGCAGCGCAGCATCGCCTTCTGACCACGTTGCACTGCCTCCGGAACTATTTCCAGGCTGACATCCCGCAGGCAGCTCGCACCTTTGTGGGAAATGAGAACAGGAACGGAGCATTAAGTCTAGTGTGCATCATTAGTCCGCTTTTACTCCTCGCGCCGGAGGTTGCACAGCACGCGTCAGCGAGAAATTGCAATTCCACCGAATGACAATTCCTCCCGCTTCCGCCAACCTAACCCGCCGCTCTATCTCCCTCTTCCGTAACGGTGCGCGCACACAAACGCACCTTTGCAAACACACGGACGCGCACACACACACCGGGGCACAATTTTTCTTCTCGCTTCTCATGCCATCCATCTACCCCCTTTTGCCCTAACCTCGATCAACGTACCCTTCTTCCTACTTCTCCTTCGCCTTTCCACCCCCGTCCCATATATACACGCAAACCCCCTCGACGACCACCCCCTCGAGCCAACGTATATATGCCCCCCTTTTTGCCGTTTTTTTTTTGCTGACGTTCCTCGGATTATCGACGATTCGAACTATTAAAGCCCGAAGGAATTGAACTGTATACGCCATTCATATTAAAACAGAGCCGGGGCTTTTTGCTGCTCCTTGATGTCGCTGCAGGATGAGACCTCTTATTACGTGCTAGCTTCCGGCTACGCGGAAGTAGGTGGGTGTCACCGAGCCCCGAATGGGGACGAAGTTCCGCGGGCTGACTGTGCCCCTCGAGAAACCGCGAAAAACACCGGTTTTTTTCATGTTTCAGCGGACGTATTATTTCGCGCGGTTACAGGGCCGTGTGAATCTCCCGCTTCGAAAGGGCGCGTGGGAAGACTTAGGCGCGCGTTGAACGCGGGGGGCGCAGTGCTGCGTGTTCTAGGCTCTGTGCAGGGGGAGCCTTCTGCTTCGGTTGCCTCGCAGTGTTGAACCTCGGAGGATGCATAGAGTAACCGTGCTAATTTGTACCTGATAGCGTAAATACTGAGTGGATAGTGAAGCAGAAATCGTCGCCTTAGAAAACGTAGGACACGCTGCGCTGGGTTACTCTGAGTTCAATGTATGTCTATGGTTACGGCGGTGTAAAGGATTTAAGGCGCTGTGGGTGTTGTTGCGTCCTACGAGTGAGCTCCTTTGTTCCAGGTGAAGCTCGAATCGTCCAAATAGGATTTCTAATGTTGCTTAAGGGAGATCTCGTGTAACAGCTCCAAAAGTAATTGATGTTTATGAATTTGTTTTAGAAAAGTATTGATAATATTGGGTTAAACTCCTTTGGGATATAAGAAGGCATTTTCAAATTTGCAGGAATATTTTTTATGCCGATCCATCTTACTATAGTTATTTATTATTGTGGAATCTTGTTAACCTCAACAATGTAGCACCTGTCGCAGTAATCTGATTGCATAAAGAAGACAAATTTCTTACAGTTAGGTAGTTTACCTTGGAACTGAACCTAGAATTCTATTTTTAGTTTATATTTATAATACTTCTTTCATCGATGTAAAATACATTTATCTGAGGAAAGAGGTAACTTTTTCTCTCAAGCGATATAAATTTTTCAATTTTTTCGTCAAAATTATCGGCTGACTGTTTTCCAAGATCGATGGGAAAATTTCGAGGCTAAAGCTGAATTTTCTACTCTCACTAGGCGGTGTGTGTAATTCTTATCTGAAAGTTGCAGGTAACAGGTGTACGAAGTTTGAGAGGAGGTTAGAGGAAATTGAGACAACTCGAGTGGAAACATAGGCTAGATTATAAATTCATGGTACAAGCGTAATCGATACTAGGCTTGTCTGGAAAACGTGTTATCAAATGTATTCTCAATGATGAATGACGGAGGTCGCTGTCGATGCTGCATAATCTGGACAGCTCCATTATAAATGCATTGTATAATACTTTATCGATCCCGTGCTGGCGGATTTTCTGCCACGCTATGAAGATTCAACGCGTTACCAGCGTTATAGCTGCTCATCGGAAAAGCCAGGATTATCTGTTAGCGCAACCGCCAAAGGTGCGATTATTTATGAAAAATAACCAAAAAATGGAAACATCAAGCTCCCACAAATATCCCTCTACGCGTGACAAAATCGGCTTTGAAAATTCGTTAAATCGACTTGGTGTCTCAATTCAATTCAATCAACTCACCGAAAAAAGGAAGTGATATACACTACTGTATTGAATTCTCAAAATTTCTTTTACACCCCCAAATGACATTTTTATGGGCAAAATATGGCCCCCCATGTCTGTCCCTTTATTACAATTCGCTCTGCTTCTCATAAAGGAATAAAAGCTCGTCAATTTTCATTCACATTTGACGAGGTAAGACGCCTAAAGACGTGTCGAACCCGGGGCGGCTTCTAAGATTTTCATCGACCTTCGCGTAAAAGTGTCTAGCGACGTTTGTCGTCGCAAGAACAGGGATAAAGGAAGCAAAACGAAAATTCTTCGCTCACAAAGGCCAAAAGCTGCGAAGTTGGAAGAGCTTTCTCCCCCCCTCGCCCCAGCTTTCATTTGGAATTGAAAGGAATTCTGGAAAACGTAGGCGGGTGTATGGTGTATGCTGAAAGTTTCTGGGGACTGCTTTTGAGGATTGCAATGTTCTCAATCTCCGTTCGCCTTCCGCTAGTTCCTCGCTGCATTACTCGATATAAATATAAAGGCTGCCTGCATTTAACGCAGGAGACCAGTCTCTCACTTTTAAAGCCGAAAGCACTGGCTCGACAGCGTCTTACCTATATCTAATTACTGCGAGAAAAACCTACTTGACTGCTTAATATCGCGTCCTCGGGAGGAATGCGTGATCCAAGACAAAAACTACTCCGGCTCCCATTCACGCGAGTTCGTTGAACTCGCTGAATGTAGTAGAATCCTTGGATTTACTCGATTAAACTAGCAGTCTGGGCGCTGATAGAAATCTCACTATAATTCATGGATTCGTTTTATTCTTTGAAGTGGTAAAGTGTATGAAACGGCTGTTTGAGTGTTGCGAGATGGATGGTGGTGCGTTTCAAATTTTTTATGTATTCTTATCATTTGTGTCTTAGAATGAAAGGGGAGAACTTGTTCTGTTTGCTTTCGAGGGAAATTGAATTTTTTTTAAGCAGATATGTAGACAATTTGATTCTGGAAATTGGTCTGTGAATTGTAGTAGGCTCGCGTCGCGGCCCACACAGCGTTGCCAGATAAGCGCTGCAAGGCTCAGCGTTGCCAGATAAGCGCTGCAAGGCTCAGCGTTGCCAGATAAGCGCTGCAAGACTCAGCGTTGCCAGAAAAGTGTTGCGAGACGGTTGGCCGGGAGAACTGCGCGGCCGAGGCAGTCTGCGTTGAGCCGAGTCGGTGTCGAGTCCAGTAAAGAGACAGCTTATATGTACGCCTTTTATGTAACGGACTCGGAATAAACAACTATTTCATTTTTTCTTAAGTATCCAACAGAATGTTTCATACACCTTTTTGTAGTGAATTATATTTTCTTTCCCATCAATTTAGCTAGCATCACTTAGGTAACTTTTTTAAATATTAAATGCTTTTGCTACTAATGTTCTTATTATGCTTTATAACAGATTATAAAAAAGAAACATATTTTCTCACATAGACTGCAAAAAATTTGCAAATGACATTGCTATTGTGTAACGCATTACAGAAGCAACTAGAATTACCTATAAAATTTCTCCATGTAGAACACAAAAAAACAGGGTACGAGTTCATTACATCCATTGAAAGTAATGCTGTGTCACAAGTCACAGAATTCTGCTACCACTCTATCAGAGTAAGACGACTGTCTGCCAGTGGATACTGTTATTTCCAGCGAACAGCGCACCCGCCAACGTACTCTAGGCAAATTAAGCTCTACTCGTGACCGCAAAGGGTTGCGATCAGAATTGCAAAGTCCTGCTAGCTCTTTTTCTGCAAGGCGTTTCTTCCATTCTAGACGATCACAAACGAATCCTACTCGCTGAGTTAATGCTATCGAATGAGGAGCATAAAACCGAATATTCGTAAAGCAGCTTTGGGGAAATTCTGGTTTAATCTACAAACAACCAATAATGAATTAAATTTATGTACCCATTATTGACAAACAAGCAGTACGTAACTTTAATTATAATACAGTAATTTTACGAGTAATGCTATTCCCGTTTATAATATATTATGAAATTGCAAATATCGTTGAAATTTCCATGACAGTTTTTAAAATTTAGATGAAACTACAAATGGATTACGATTATGTTGTAAACTCTCCTATATCGGAGAGTACATAAAAGGAATACCATTTAGCGAACTCGTGCGCACGCCGAAGAACAGAAGCAGTCGTACGCGTGGCAAAGGGAAAATAAGTTAGGCAAGCTCAGGCCGCTTCTTCCATCGGTTCTCGAAAAAACCGAGGGCAAAAGAGGTGTGAACAACTGGTTCCAGAAAAAACAGCGCATAGTTGCACGTCCTAAGGAAAAAAAAAGAAAGAAAGACCAGTCACAGGTGCGTGCAGTAAGGATCGACGAAGTTGTACCTACACTGCTCCGCGCAAAGAAGCGTAGCCAGAGGCTAGACACAACGGTAGGTACTCTTTATCGGTGCTATTTCGACCCAGCACAAAAAAGTGTGAACAACTAGCTTCAAAACGAAGACAGACGAGGTTTCAGACGCGTGCGAGGCGGGCGAGCGTAGCTGTCCGCGCGGAGATGAAATGAGCTGTCAAACGAGGCTTGAGAAACGGTAAACAGGCTTTTTATTGGCGTTCGATGGGCAGAGAACGCGTGACTGGCTGGCGCTGGAAAAGGAACGAGCGGAATCTCAGACGCGTGCGAGGGAGAAGGGCGAAGAAACTGAGGCGCGGGAGAAGGGCGAGTGACGATTTAGGTGTTCGAAGGAAGGGCCGAGGTGGCTGTCCACGCGGAGTTGAAATGAGCTGTCAAACGAGGCTCGAATTGCAGTAAGCAGGTGTTTTCTTGTGATCGACGGGCGAGAATGGTGTGAGCAACTAGCGTTAGGATAAAGGGCACGATGTCTTACATGCGTGCGATGAGGATCGACGTGGTTCTACGCACGTTAAAGAAAAAGTGATGCCCCAGACTAGGGTCACATCAGTCTCTTTTGTCGTCGAGGCTCGATGGGTCGAGGGAAAAAAGGCGTGAACAAGTAGCTCTGAAAAGAACGAAGGAAGTCGTGGACGCGTGCAAGAAGGCGAGCGAAATCGTGCGTTCTTGCGGGGAAAACGAGCGGAGAAAGGGTGAATCGATCTTGTTAACAATGTTAATTTTGCATGTAAATAATGGTAACAGTCCACCTTGCATAATGGTCTACTAGTAAGAAATGCTTTAGGCGAAGAAGTATACCGAAGAACAGATGCATAAAGCGTTTCAACGAGTGATTAACGTAGAAGGATTCATGAAATCCGTGGATGCGGGCATAAGTTTCATTTTTCTGCCGCGCAAGTACGCGCCAGTCCGCAGTGCAGCTGCGAGCTCGCGCGAATTAAACGGTACGCGCAGCCACAAGCGGTGATCAGAATTGCAAAATTCCCCTCGCAGGAACCACCGGAGAAGAATATTGCTCGTCCCCTTCTTTCCGCGATATATTTCACGAGTCTGAATGCACCTGATGCACCGTAAATAAACGTGTATGCGAGCGGATGCGGCACTAGCGCCTGTGTCTTATTAGACTGCTGCGCGTCAAGTGTTTAAAGTGACGTAAGAGCGCGTTTTCTTAGCAAAACAATTTCATTAATCAAAGGGCTCCCAGCTCGGTGGAAAGCAACTTTGGCATTGGGTTAAGGGACTTTGAGTTCTGTTTCAGTAGAATTTCCGAGTCTTAGATCTTTATGAAACTTGAAGTTTCCTGCGCGAGTTTCTCGTTAGAAGCTATGTATGTATGCCAGGAAATTGTTCACATGACAGGATATTGATAATCTAGAGACCGTACTCGAGAGTCTGACTTTAATAATGAAGTTTAACGCTGCATTTTGAGTGGGATGAGAATTTTCGAAATGTATAGTTTCATTTTCATTGTGCACCGGGAAAATTGGATTGCCTTTGTTGGCCAATGGTCGTGGTTTCCACATACAGTTGTATTAGAATAATCGTACGTGGGTGACAATACCAGAGATCGAAGAGTTCTGGAAGTTTTCAATAGGTTCTATTTAAAACATGGATCGTGGAACCTTTTTTTTTTAAAAATGTTCTCACAATATAAATTCCCATGAGAACCGATAAAGAAAAGTTATTGAAAATAAAGGTTTTAGCTGGAATAGAACTTATAAAATATAAAAATAAAAATTGTTCTATAACAGTTATTTTGTTCATCGATATTAAAAAAGTTCTCAATCGATGTAAGAAATACTGAATACTATTCAATGAATAGTATCTACTACCACAATATTAGTTACTCCGTTGTTGCTCTGACTGCCTCATATGTTCCTCGAAGCGGCAAATAAAAACCATCGCGGTGACCCAGATATAAGATACTTTTCTTCGCGAACAAAAAATTCTAACTGAACTACAAAACAACCCTTGTATCTTGGATTTTCAGAGACGAATCCGTTGAGAATCATACAGATCCTCGCTATTCACGTGAAGAAAACCCCTCTCCCTTTCTGTTGCTGCGCGGAGGTAGCGGTAGAAAATTTGATCGCTGCTAAGGAAACTCGACACTATACGAGCGACTTATTGTCGTGTCGCGGGACCGAACTTTCGACTTCCGGGGGGCTGAAGGCGACGTGAGTTGCAGTGAATCAAGTGGAAGTAACAAACAGATTTAGCATCGTGACCACTGTGCACACGTCGGAAAAAGTACGCCTTTTCGTACCGTGTCGCGAGCACTGCAACACGGGACAAGTTAACGAATTCTCTGAGTTATTACGGCAAGTTTGGCGGTTCGATCGGGTCGGCCAACAATGGCTGCGCCAAAAGGTCGCTACGGTTCTTTATAGACACGATTTTTTTTTACCAAGACATACGGTGGTGGTTCAACGAAACTCTGAAACGCGAAGGATAATAAAAATACTGAAATTTGACGAGTTTGTGCAGCAGAGAATCAGTGGATTTTTAAAAATGAACCGGTGATAACAATGCGATAGGTGAAGTGTGGAAGTAATGTTATAAAAATACTAATTTTACATTTTCATTTGACCACAGTGCTTTTCGACAATTTTGTAATAAATGATGGGAAAGCGAGGATGTCTCAAGAAAATTAGAAAATTGTATAGAGAGTGCTTTTAATATGTTTTGGCGAATATCTTGTTATTTATCAGTTTTGCGACAAAAATAGTTATAATGAAATTTGTAGCTTAGAGAATTCTCTACAAAAAAGGTCGTATAGGTTTTTTTCACAGAAGTAACCATTTTCACGTATGATTAGGGAAAATATATTGTAATGCGATCATCTAAAGTTATTTTTAACGAACGTCCAGTGCCACCTCAAATTTATGTTTCCTCCTGTATTTGATAAATTGCGAATCGTTTATCGCACGCTTCCACAAGTGACGGAATAATCAACGAGAGCACACCGTTTAATCGCACAACGCATTTATGAATTTTTGAGAACCGTTCATTTGTTAATTCAATGCATTTAAACTGGTAAAAATTCAATGGTCAAAGTGGTTGAAATACCCCTGCATATTTGATTTGTTCAGCGGGTATCCCCAGCGCAGGCGACCCCCTTGTATCGTTGAATATAAAATATTCAAATAATTTAATGCTTCCAATAGTGTGTATAATTTCAATAAAAGGCAAGAATACCTACATTATAGAACCATTGATTAAATAATTGACATAACGAGCAGTCCATTTATCGCGGAGCTCTTAATGAACCTGCTTAACCAAAACGAATTGGACACCACAGTTCCGAATATAACCAATTTCCTGAAACACTTTGAATCTCCCTACATACCACGTTAAATAATATTCCAACGAGAACCTATAGAAAAATCGAAACATAAAAACCTTGAAATTAATTCAACAATCGAAATAAAACAAATTTTTCATTAGCTTCCACCCAAATTGACCATAACCTCCTCTGAAAGACTTCCGGACTGGAGCTTGCGAACTAACTTGCCAACAAAAATACCAGAAAAATGAAGTTCGATAAAAGCAACTCTACCATTTAACTGTTACATCGCGAAGCAGATATTACTGGAAATTTTTCGCAGATATCATCCCTGAAATAGATTCAGAGGCTGCGTTAAAATAAAACAGAGAGCTAAGGTGGAAGGTAGGAAAACAGAGAGAGAGAGAGAGAGAGGGACGAGATGGAAATGGGTGTGCAGAAGAACACATCGGCAGCTGCAAATGAAAATGGCTGGCTGCGCGTTCGCCTGTCAAAAGCTCCAGAAAATATCGTAATTGTGTGAAAGCCGAAAATACGCCGGGTTCGTTAATGCCGTGAAATAAAAGGGCGACGTTGCTGAGCAAAGCAGCACAAAGAACAGCGCCCATGTAATTAGAGCTTTATGAGACAGTTTCCCGATGCAGAAGATGACACGATGGAGACTGCTTTTTAACAAGTCCTTGTATTCATTCATTATGCTTATGGTGTCTTTCAAATATTCCTCTGAAGAAACAGAGCGAGCTGAATCGTCGTGTGACGTTTTTTTGGTAAAGTGACGTTTATGAAGAGCAGACGTGGCATTAGTAGATCATTGCAGCGTCGAAGAAGTAGCCTGGAATAAATCAACAATATCGACACATCGATATTGCTGGTATTCAAGTTTAAAGAATTTACAACGCAGCAACGTGACTTTAATCGCCGAATTTCAAGCTTCAACTTACGAACTTAAGGGAAATCTTGTTACACAGAACAAGAGTCGGAGATGTAAAGAAGTAAACTGCAATAAGGAAAGTGTCTACGACTTCCAATTATCGAGCTGTACCGTGTCTTATCAATTTCCTGGTGCGAAACTTTCGCTGCTATAGTTCAGTAAAATTTCTACTCCTTGGAGGCAAAAAAAAACTTTCCTGCGCTTTATTGGAGTTCTCCAAGTGTCCTTGGATGAAACGAATTTCTGGCCCATCTTCGACAGTAACGCTTCGAACGTCTTTGACAGGTCTCGAACAATAGAATTCTTGTCGGAAGCGGAGACAATGAGGCGAGGAATGAAAGAAACCGCGGACAGCTTGCAAAGAGGTTTCGCTACACGTATGAACAGCCTTAGGTGTCGCAGATCAATGAAGGAACTCCGAGAGGTGATAATTCGACCTTCAAAATCGATTTGGCACACGACTGCATCGAAAGAAATGGATTCCAACACACTATTTTTAAGTCTCTTGTGAATTATTTTGGTTCAAATTGATTTACTCGATTAATACAGTGCTGGAAATAATTTGGGAGTCTTGTACTTTGGAAGGCAGATAATTTTGCGAGCTACTCGTGCCACACGAATTGAGCGTTCAAGGAATAACTTTGGTCCTTTTCACAGGAGACGCTACTGTGCCTCACAATTGGTATTTCAGAGATATTTACACTTTTTCTAATTTTCTCCTCCCTTTTTTTAACCTTTAGGGGACTGGCAAAGCCCCTTTTGGGGCTTTGAGTAGGCACACTACTTCAAAAATGATTTAAAGTGTAAATACGTATGTGTGTGTTAATGCTCGACTATAAATTCATTCTGTTCAAAAGAACACAAAATAATACGACGAAAAAGTATTCCTGAAACAACAGAAAAATTCCAAAAATAATAAATACAAACGTGAAAAAGGAGAAAATAACAAAAAAAGAAAACATGACACAAAAACTTTCTATGCGTAGGGCCTAAGGCATCATCCTACGGTACATACTATTAAATGAAATGAAGCATTGAGAGCAAAAACGAACAAACCCAATTTTTGCGAAATTGAGTTAGTAGCAATAATGTATTCCAATAGACTGTACTAATCACATAAAATAGAAAAAAATAATTTGTTCAATCTGGGTTAGTTTCTTCTTGCCCCCAATGCTTCAAATATACTCCACAAAATTCATATTCTAAAGCAATAAATATTGGAACCGTGCTTGTGCCTATAACTTGTTCCCTCCCTCAACAAGCTCTACATCAACACCACTAGCAATCTAGACAAGTACACAGCAAAGCAGGGGAGATCGGTCGTGATATTGAAAATGAACGATGCGTACAAGAAATAGAATTCAGAGCGTCTAGACGCCTGATTCGGACCATCCCTTCAATCAACCTAAAACGTTGGATGAATCTCCTAGCAACAGAAACGATTTGAGCAATTCCGAGGACAGCCCGTTTGAATCGCGCCGCGACCAAACTTGTTCCCCGACCAAACCCTCTTGTCTCCCGGACTTCTCGGCGGTTTCCAGGTGACGGTGTTCACTCGTGTACGTAAGAGCGAGCTTCCACGCCGCAAACAAAAGTCACGGGTGATTCGATGCACGCGCAAAGGAGAGGCTTCGAATGAAACCCGTTCACGCTCGCTGGGTTCTCCCCGTCGGTGAGCTGGGTCGCGCCAACTTACCGAGGCGCGCAGACCGCAAACGTTGTCGACAGCTTCATACGGAGCTCGATCCAATCGTTAATCAACTGCCCTCGCCGGCAATAGGCCACGCGAAAAGTGACTCTCGCCGGACGCAGCGGCTAATGAAAACGTTGTCGCCGAATGTTTTCGCCCGACAATAGACGCCTCTCCAACGAGCCACCGTCTGAAAATAACTTTCAGGCTCGACAAAAGCCGGGGCGGAAAGTTTACCGCGGCTCTCTCAGGTCCTCCAAAGAATCGAGGGGGACACGTCCTGTCCACATGCAAATCGCGAACGTGCGAGGAAATAAAACGGAAATGTGAAGCAGAATTGTGATTCTCCGCCAGCGGGTAATCCGATGCACGGGTAATCTCATGAATAACTCTAACCTCGAAGGGTATATCGGGTTCTCCCGTGAAATTATTTTCAAACGGTGTAGAAGCTTTGCGTGCAGCTGCACTGCTTACTAAAGCCGACGAAGTAAGCAGTTTGGTGTTAATTTAACCGGTTAACTGGCAACGTATCATATATGATCAAAAAGATCTGGCCAATTCTGCTTATGTATCATTTATGATCGAATGGAATAACTTTTTTAATTTTCAAACGATTTGAATGAAACTTGGTATGTAATGGTTTTTGGGGTCGCTGAATCTGAATTTGGCATTGGAATTGTGAAATTCAATATGGCAGACTCAAAATGACCGACCCAAAATGGCTGCCAAATATTAAAATATTATCGGAATTTAGAAAAATTGTATATAGGGGTTTTTGGCTTCGCTGAATCTGAATTTGACGTTGGGATAAATAATTTTTAAATAAAAAAAGGTTTAGTAAAGAACTGGAAAAACTCGCCCCTAAATCCTACTTTTTTAGGGGTTGGGGGTGTCAGATGAAAAAATCACCGCCGGAATCGATTCAGCGACTCAAAAAACCCCTGTATACCAAATTTGGAGATTAGGATGGATACTAGGATGCTCTCGGATTGAAAAATGGTGTATTTTTTGTGGATATTATTGTAAATTGAAAAGATTGCAAGCTGAAGGAGTGATTTTGCAACGAGTTTGATCTGGAATAGTAAGGCAAGCAAATTGATTCTAGTAATCACAGTTAATCGTGGTTATCTGGGGACTCTGGAATTCTGAGATCGGAGATTCTGAAATGAAACTCGGTTCTAATTCAGAGTGCGATTGTACCTTTTTCTTTGCACATTTCCTCGAACGTGCTTACTTTCTACCGTTACAAACTCTATTTTTCAGTAAGGCGCCGTGCTTAAATTACGTAAGGGTAATTTCAGCGTAGGATTTTATATTCCAACCTCCACTTCTTCGCGTAATATTTTTACATCGCATTTTTTGTTATTAATATTCTTTTAAGGGGAAATTTAAACTAAAATTACTTTTCTGTAACA
Organism: Andrena haemorrhoa; assembly: GCA_910592295.1. Classification (NCBI taxonomy): domain Eukaryota; kingdom Metazoa; phylum Arthropoda; class Insecta; order Hymenoptera; family Andrenidae; genus Andrena; species Andrena haemorrhoa. The sequence continues at coordinate 3,875,052 of OU342946.1, forward strand.
TTAATGGTAGAATTTGTATTCAGTCGTTTTAGAAACATCTCTGAATACTCGAGTAAACTTACATATTAATTATATTAATAAAGCTTAAATTGTAGTTATAATTAGAATTTTATGGACTTAAGGAGGTACGCGGGTATTAGACGGCTAAGATGAAGGGTTCCTCTTGGGTTGGATTAAAGGGCGACTAATAATTCATACCATTTGCTTGTTTTACAATATTCTATTGTGGATGTAACGCGCATTTTAAGAGCAGGAAACCTGACAAATATTAAAAATTAAAGGAATTACAAAGCGTCAAAGCGGGCGCTGCGCAATACACGCGTTAAAACGGGGAACATCATAAGTCGAGAACGGATTAATATTTTAATAAAAATTTCAATAAAAATTCACGGAGTTATGCAACAAATATCAACTTTGATGGATTTTACTGAAGTAATCCTGTAATAAATATTAAGTTATGCGATCTTAGTGAGCAAAAGTGTTTTGTAGGTTCAGTTAAATTTTCAACAAAAAATATCGATCCGCTCTCGGGTTACGATGTTCACCGTCTTGAGAAACATACTTTTGAGAAAAGGCTTTAATTCCTGCCGCGGCGCGTTTACCTGCATTGCGTTTACCGCGTTATTTTTTTTACGCTGCCACTCTCGCAATTTTTCGAATTTTTCAAATGAAATTTTGTTTTAAAATACTTCTAAGACTATCACTGTGGCTATCATAAACAACCGAAAAAAATCTCGATTTTTTGACCCCAAAATTTTGGATCAAATCCCCAACTGATTCTACAGTAGGGAATGAATTTTCTGTGCTTTCATCAGCAACCACCTCGTCCTCAAAAATCCACTCACCACCTTCTGCTCCTGTGTTCTGATCTCGTAAGGTAGTCGTTGCGCCGAGCTTCTATGAGACAATTTTTTCCACGTTTTAAGACAAAATTATCCATCTCATATTGAAAATTAGTTTAAAAAAATATTACGTAAGACACTACCTCCCCAAAACCCTTACGTAATTTAAGGACGACCCCTAATATAGCAGATGAGGGCCATAGAATAAAATGATAAACCTCTGCAAATCGCCTCAAACTGATTTCAAGTGCATAATAACAGTTATAGGGGAAAAATGGAGATACGGGAAAGATAGGGCTCGTAATTCTTCGCGTGGCCGGTTTTAATCGGATACTTTGTCCGTTAATAGCCGTGTATTACGACATCGGCATTAATGGCTGGCAGAGGAGGAGGAAACAGCCCGCTATCGCCACTTATCAGTGGTTCAGATTCAATTGGCACTCGTTTCGCTGGGGGGGAAACGATATTATTCCCAACTGTACGTGTTTCGCGTTCTAGGGCCGTGATAAAGTGGCGTTGTATGCAAAGAGGAAGAAGAATGGCGCGAAACGCAAGAACCACACATTTTTCACGACACCGAGGGTCATTAACGTTCATTAAACTTAAACTTCATAGTCCAGGGACACGCCCGCGCCGCGGAGCGCGCTTATGTCCCTTATGCCTTTTTTTCCTGCATTCAAGTGGCTTTCGTCGAGCCTCCGCGCGGATGTTTTCTACGGAGACCGAAGGTTATGTCGCTGTTTCCGCCGCCGAGATAAAAAAGTACGCCGCGGTCGCTCGTTTCCGCGTGCTCGAGTATCGGGAAGATGATAATGAGGGCGGTGATAGGAAATTTGTATTGAATGTGAGGCGCGATAATCGGGCCACAAATTGCGTTGAATTCTTGTAAAAATATTTCTTCGCCAGTAAAGTGGGATACCAAAAGTGTTTTGGTGTGTCTGACAGAATTGTGGGTATACTATTTTACTTGCGATAAACGCGAAGTGCTTCTACCGTTTAGAGCTTAACGATATACTTCTTATGCAGTCTTTTGTTCTGGCACGATATTTAAAAATTGTTAGAAAAATATTTCTTTACCCAATAAAGATAGAAGTGAAGAATGTTTTAATTTATTATTATTATCATCGTTATTAAAAAACTTTATTGCACAACACAAGGGAAAAAATATTTATTTACCAATAAAGATGGAAGTGAAGAATATTTTAATATATTATTATTATCATTATTAAAAAAATTTATTGCACAGCACTGAGGAAAAAATATTTATTTACCAATAAAGATGGAAGTGAAGAATATTTTAATATATTACTATTATCATTATTACAAATATTTATTGCACAGAACAAAGGAAAAAATATTTCTTTACTAATAAAGATAGAAGTGGAGAATATTTTAATATATTATTATCATCGTTATTAAACGTCTTTATTGCACAGAACGAGAGAAAAAATAGTACAAATGCGAGGTTCAGTGTTCAGTCGTACAACTGTTTTGCAGTCTGACCTTAGATATTCGACAGAATTGTTGACACACTATTTTATTCGTTGCGAAGATTAAGTAGATACTCATGTGTTCGAAGTCTAAACTCATGCACGGTCCTTTTCTGTGACACGATATTTCATTGTGACACTTTTCGGGGACATTCAGGCAACCATTTCGACCACCCCTTCCCCAAGGAAGCATTCTCGAAAACTTTGGGAAGCGACAAGAAACCTCTTACTAGGACGTTGATAAACCCTACGTCAACGATAATAAAGGATCATCGGTTACGTTGACATGGAGACCCACCGACAAGAGACAGTTTCTTCGTCGAACAATCAAGTCCCTCGTGATACTTAATCAAACTTATTGTATTAGGTCATCCCGAGTTTCGGTTCGCCTGAGAGTTTTATTGAAACTTCCAAGCCTTCGGGCCAATTACGTTCTTTCGTCGAAGTACAATTTATCCACATGTATTGCAAAGGCTTTTCGTCGTTTTCCTAAAGAACCGCGATTGGCTCATTTCAAGTGGTTTGGCTTTGTGATTATGAGTTGTATTTACTCCTTATATTTTTTAAATATTATATTATCATCCAAACTACGCACGCCTGCAAAGTTTCAAAACAATCAGATTGGCGAAAGTGGGTTAAATTGGAGTTACCAAATTTGAACCACACATACCAACATACAAACAAACAAACAAACAAAAACAGAGGATCTCAGTTGAATAAAATCATTTAAAAACAACAATAACGCAACAAACACATGTATTCATCTCATAGAAATCTGTTCGTTAATTAAAAATAAAATAAAAACCCACCTAACGCGATTCAATTTCTTAACAATTCTTTCTCAATTCTCAATCAAACCAAAAATACACCCATTTGCTCACCTCGCATTGCACACTATAAATGCTAAACAAAAACGTGTTACCAGCCTCTACAAAACGAACAGTTTTTACACTTGCAACATTCGGAAAGCAAGCTGCCCACATGAAAGCGCGTGTTTATACGAATTCGACCGTGGCTGGAACAGCGCGCAAGTTCCTTTGTTTCCGCGAGCGCGCGGCGAACCTTAGTTCGCGCCGGTTGGACACCTTTGTGCGCGTTGTTCCATTAAAATCGATCCTTTTCGAGCGTTTCAAGTGTATCCCGCGACAGAACACTGCAGCGCAGCGTGAACGTGTACCCCGGCATACAAATTGAATCGGGACAACCAGACAGTCCAATTAGAATGAAACCAATGATTAACACCGGCCAGCGTCCCTCTGCCGCCGCAGACGCGCCGCACTAATTTCTGCCGCGATCATCTAATATGCCAGAAGGAAATTATAATGAAGGGCGCCTTTAATGTCGCCGCTGAGGAACACTATGGCCGTGTATAATGCAGCGCAATTAACGGAGCTGCGCGTGCCGAAGTAACTGGGAGCTTTTTTGCATCGCGTGTTGCGAGCGGAATTAGCACGTATCACACGGGACCATTCGGCTGGCCAGGCTGGTCATCGTAAATTATGCGAGTAATGGCGTTACGTGATAGAGTTAGTAACCCTTTAAACGCATCCCGTTTTAAGCTAATTCTTTCCAGGTGTATAAAGCTCGAAACGAGTTTAATCGTGTAGCCAGCTGGACCGATAAACGATTTTACGCTCCGACGCCGTTTAATGTTACAATCGATGAGTTATTAAGATTGCAGGTGAAATGGACCGATGGCGCGTCCACCGCGATTCTTTCTCGATGAGCAATGTGCGGCTGGTGCTGGGATTTTAGTCGATTGCACGTTCGACGATAGAAGCTTGCTTTATTTAAGCGAAGCTCATTTCAGTGCTGTTCTAATATATTAATATTTCTGATAATTGAATACTTTGGTTTGCGGAAAATTCATTTATTTCAAAGTAGTGGTAAACAGTGTAGTTGCTGGCCACTTAAGTCAGAGGTTCGCATAAGCGTTGAATTATAAGTCTTATTTTGATAGCTTTAAGAACACAATTAGTGTTAATAGCTGTAAACGACTCTAATAGTCTAGAAATTGAATTTGTTTAAATAAAGAGAAAATACGTTACCTATAAAAAAATCGGAAAATAGACGAATTATCAGGGGTGAATTTCACCCCCTTCGAGTGAATTTCAGCAGCAAACAAAAATTGCGTTGTAATCTTCCGAAATCCCCTGCAAATTCACGAAGTTTCAGAATTTTTAAAATTCCCGGGTTCGAGATTTTCTCTTATAAGGTAAATAAACATTCCGCAAGGAAATACAATAAAATCATAGCCTATAATAACCAGCAGCATCCTCTGCGTCTAGATTCTACAACCTTCCACAAACAAGCCGCAACGTTATACATATTCAATCCGCCAAGGAGCAATGAAAGGAACCACAGAAATTCGTGTCTGACAAACGATACACTTCGACTACTAGTGAACTCGAGAAATACATATTTCCTCAGCAGAGTCCACCAGCTCCGCAGCGAAATACAACTTCGGATCGCACAGCCGCGATAATTTACCAGCAGCTCGTTTCTTTGCGACGCTGCCCGTTGCTCCCCAATTTCCACGGTGTGTATACTCTGGATACCAAGTCGACGTTTTGATATACAGCGCTTGGACAAAAAAGGGGACTCAATTAAAAGGACGGTCGTGGAAGAAAAATGGCGCGTTCGCGTCGAAGAAAGGCATCGCCTAATGTTGCCAAGTATGTGCCGCTTTGTCGCGAAGCGTATTCCGCCCCTGCTGCCTTGCATTTTCTTGAGTTACGTTGTTTTGCGAGGTAACCATAACGCGCGAGCGTCAGCACACTTGTCTGTTTCCTGCACAGAACACCACATCCCGTAGACACGCGGCCCATCCACAGACTGGATGCACGCACTTAGATAACTCTGTAAACATTGATTTTAGCGGAAATTGGTTCACACGGATGTTGCATAATTCAAAGGGGCCCATGCAATGCGCCACTCCAATTGATGATGCTTCGGTGTCTTCCAAGACCGCTAGATCACGTTTAGAGTTCCTCTACGGTTGCACAGAAATATAAGCTCGGAAGGTGGAGTGTAATAACTTGGGAGGCTAGTGATTCTGGTATTTATCTGTCAAAGCGAGTTATGTTGGCAAGTTTTCATCAAAATATTGCATTGTGTACAGCTTCAAATAGGCGAGGATATCCTGTTAGCAATCTCGAGATGATAATACTAATTAAAAGCGAATAAAGTAAAAGCACGGAGAAATGGTAATTCCAAGGAACAGAATCCAACCACACGGTGCGCGTGTTTGTCTTTCGTTACGAAGAATCCCTACGCCGTAATCTAAAGTTTCCTTTTCTCCCGAGGAACATTTCCAACACGATCTTTCTCCAATTACAGCTACTCGGCCGTTGCGAAAAAATTCCCAACAATCTGAATGAATTTTTGCTAAGATCAACATTTAAGAAGTTATCCAAGTGGCCCCAGCTGCTTGGATGACGCAGCGGGGACACGTCCTCGGCTACAGGAGAAAAAGGAACAGAGCGGGCGAGGCGGCTGCATCTAGTTCGTTGATCATAAGAAAATACAATAGTTTCGCGTAGTTTAAAAGCAGAAACTGGTTGAGCGAGCTCGCGGCCGGGCGGCGTCGTCCTTCCCTTTATTCCACTTCGGAGTTGTAATCGGTGACTCGAGTGTACCGGCGGTGGCGCTTCTCTATTACGCTCCCGTGCCGAATTATAAGGGAATCGGCGAGATCAAATTTTCCCGGCGAAACTCCCCGCGTTCTGGTTTCTCGATTCCAGGTCGAATCGTATCAAAAATTGTGATCCTTTGTCGAAGACGAGAGTTGTGAGACAACTATAGACAACTCTAGTTGTGCGCACGTTCCAATGAAATGTGACGCCAACTGTCGGCGAGAAAATAAGGTGAAGGGTGGAATGAAAAAACCGTTTTCGTGAGTATTAAAACGTATATGATGGTCTGTTGAGTGAAGCTAGGATTCGGTTTGCTATAAATGGCAATTATTGACGTCTTCATAGCGGGGGTAAGATATCCCGCCATTACGTGCGTGTTACCGATTCCTCGCGCGTTATCGAGCTGGGCGTGCATTTAGCTCAAACAAGCGAATGTTGGTACAATGTGGTACGGCTGCGGTCGTGATACGTGTACTAGATGATTAGTACATATTAGGATATCCGATCCGCCGTAATTCGTCATCATTTAAATTGGTAGCTCGTGCATATTAATCCTGGAAGATTATGTGGTGTACGTAAGTATCGTCCGCTGAATGTAAAACTATAGTATAGATTATAGGTTGAATTGCATAATTCGTTTTTGTATGACTTTACAACGTTTATTTGTTCGTTATTTTAACTAAAATAGCTTAAGGTCATAGTAATTGGTTAGGTGTCAGTAATTGGGTCCTTTACCCTAATATTAAGTTTGGCGAGGGTACCTAACCTAACCCACCTTAGAGACAGCCTTTTAAGAAGGCTTTCAAGTGCATGTTGACTGCGGAATTAGGATATTTCCACGGATACTGATGACAAGCAGACGCAAGAATAATATTATTCTTTTATATCTACCTACAAACACACGGGAGTTGCACCCCTCTTGCTGTAAGATCTTCAATTATTCTCTAATGGTTTTTTTCTAGAAATGTAAATTCTGATACGATGAAATTTGTAGTTCAAGAACAGCGATTTTCCACGGTTTCCACTCCCCATGAAGATAATATTCCCGAATTTAAAGATAGTAGATATTCCACTAACTCCGTTAAAAATAATTTACCCAACATCTTCACACAATATTCCCAAATTATTCAATTCCAACACTTTCAAAGATTCGTATTTATGTTACAGGAGCAATCCCCGCACGAGATAAAGCTTCCCAAAAGAAGTAAATCTCGCGCAAATACATCCGCGCAAACCCCTGTAACAAAGTTAGCCCAGCGAATCTTCGTTAATTACGTTAAAGTGTCCATAGGAGCTCGGGGAGATTCGCGGCAGCGTAACCGTACCCTTAAAGAAACGTCCTCTATCTGCACTCTAAAAAAAACTTTGAACGAGTTTCAGTTACCCGGGCTCGTACCGTAAACTACACCGGCCGGAGCAGCGCAGGGGACCCGATGGGGCGCGGGGGAGGAGAGAGAGTATTTATTCATGTTTTAGAACAGCGTCCTCGGCAAATAAAACTCGATAGAGTGTAGCATTGAAAGCGACGAGAAAGAAAACCGTCGGGGCCGGGCGGGCGGAGGCGTGCGGGAGATGAAGAGGGAACGGTTTGATGAGGTCTGTGGGCACACTTCATGAGCAGTTACACATCGCCCGTGGATCTATCCGTAGTCACCGCCTCGTAGAGCGGGAATTAACTTCCCCTTGCGGCTCTGTTCCAGCGGGTCGAGGATGCAGTTGGAAAAACTGCCGTACCCCCCCCCGGCTGGCTTTCCCGTTAACCACCCCGAATGGCCCTCCGAATTTCCCTATTACACGGTGTATCACTGTTCCCTCCGCTCGCGGAGCGCCGGCCTCAAGTGCGACAGTACAATTTCCGCGGTTTCGAAACTTTAAAAGGCTGCACGCTGCGAATTAAAACGGCGGAAGGGGGTAAACAAAATAACGGCCGAGTCGTGTAATTCAAACCCCAGCTCGAGACCGGCTCAGCTTCTCACTCGAGCAGGGGAGGGCCAGCGGAGGCGGCCTCATCCTCCGCGCGGATAGATCCACTGTGCAGCCCGATGGATGCTCGCGAGCTTCCCTCAGCCGCGGCGTACAGGCTGCGCGTGTATAAATTACCGTCGGGTGAAAGCCAACAACAAGCCTCGGAGCCTCCGTCATTTTCCACCGCCTGTCCCCCCAACGTTCAACCCCTTCTTTCGAACTCCTCGATCAACCCGGCTGCTCAGCGGTACGCGCACATCCCGCCGATATTGTCCTTATCCGTATTGCAGCTCGCGATTGACGGCGGCTCCACGCGATGCTTGCTCAAGCAACCAGCAAACGCGAACTATGATTCTTCGTCGAGGATCGGCGCACTCCGGTCGCTGTGCGTTTATTGGCGCTCGGTGCAGAATCAACGGACTGTTCCGCGAGAGCTCGTTCGAGTAGAAGGCCTTTTGAAAGCGGAATATTAAATGTCGCGTTCAGCTGAGATTTGTCGTAACGATTAGCTCGATGTAGATATGGGGAAATCTCTTTTGTTAATTTGTAATTAAATATTTGTCGACTTCTTCGGGTTCCCGATAATTACCAAGCATGTATATTTCTTCTTTGCTGAGCGTTGGTATTTTTTTCGAGGTGAAGGATCTTTTACATCATCAGAGTGCTCTGAAATCACAGCATTCGTTTTTGTCTTAAATATGTAATCTCCCAGCTTTGGCGTGTTGCAAAGATTTTTCAATATTCTCAAAGCTTATGCCAGAAATTTTCATATCCATTTGTAGCGCTGGAACCACTTTATTAGTTCCTGCTACTTCAAAGTCCATTACAACAAGGTAATTATGTGTGTATGTGTAGCTGGCAGGTTCATCTCTCCATATTTACATATAAAACTTCAATAAATTTATAGATTACTAGCTTTACTACTCGGCTTCGCGCGTAATTTAGATTCTGATTTTATAAAAAATAAAAAATTTCTTTGTGAAAATGCTCACATTGATCTGGATTAGTCAGGCATAATGAGCTGAGGCAGCCGTTTCATGACCCCAGAGTTTAACGTTGGAAAGTTTTTAGGCAACAGTTGTAGTAGGCTCGCGTCGTGGCAGACGCAGCGTTGCCAGATAAGAGCTGCGAGGCTCAGCGTTGCCAGATAAGCGCTGCAAGGCTCAGCGTTGCCAGAAAGGTGTTGCTAGGCGATTGGCCGGGAGAACTGCGCGGCCGAGGCAGTCTGCGTTGAGCCGAGTCGGTGTCGAGTCGAGAGACAGCTTATATGTACGCCTTTTATGTAACGGACAACCATTTCATTTTTTCATAAGTATCCAACACAGACAAACACACAAACATAAGCTTTCTGCTTTATATTATTAAGATCCCATAAATTTGTTATATTCAATAAACTTAACAAATATTCTCTCTAAATTAAATAAATATCTGAATTAAATTTGTAAATATAATGGAATGCCAGTTGGACTTCTAGAAATTTGTTGTGACATCTAATGCAATGTAAACTTTGGGACAGCCTGTGTAGTCAATCTGCTAACAGATTCCGGGAACTAATTAACTGATAATCAATTACATCGCATATCAGTTAATCAATGGCTCTGACAATTTCATTCTATCTGCACATACAGCAACTTTGAATATTCAATGCGTACGTCGTTCCAGCATTATGATTAATTAATGAATTGATCTACTAGATCTGCTTACGCTGAAAGCAGTTCACTTTTCACGGTGATACGTGACCTGTTGAGTTCGCTGTTTTGGAAACGCCGGCACGTTTGGAACTGGCCGACGAAAAAAAAATTCGTCGAGCAGTTTTCCTCGGCCTCTTTTAAATCGCATTTGCGGTGGGCAATAATTTCCATGAAGAGCGGGCATATATGCACATGTAACGCGCAAGTTAGTCGCATCAGTTGCCACGGTAATTCGATTTCGCGAGCAAAATGCGGCAATTAACGAACAGGGACAGGGGAGGGTGTAATGTAATAGAGAACGCGACGTAGCTGACTTAACAGCCGCGAATTACTCGTAACGTACTTAATGCGTAAAAAAGTTTCTCAAACGAAGTTTGGGTAGAGTGGATATGCATCAGGTGGATCGAGGCCGAAGGTGCACCGATTAAATGTTTTTCTGTCTCGTTTCTTTGTCCGCATAACGAGATTGCCACTGACTTTGGAAATAGAAAATATAAATATTTATTTTAGATACTAATCCTTGAGTTTGTGAAACCCAAAATGGGTACAAGAAATATAACGAAAAAGCGATATTATTAAATATGATTTAATTGGTTATTAAAATACGCCGAGAAATATAACAAAATAAAACACATTTTTGTTACTGACAAAGCTTACATAATCCCAAATCGCGAAGCCATTTTTCAAATATATTTTCGCTTGATGTTTTATCTTGCTTTGGAGAATAAAATGAAAATGCAAAGCCCAGAGGTAACGGTGATATATTGGTAAAAGGTACGTTTATTTATCAATTCAAATGGTCGTTATTTATTAAAGTATAAATACAGGTTATAGACCGCAAAACGGTAAATTAGCCGCGTAAATGTAGGTTTTCCTATTCGCGACTGGACGCGAAGTTCAGAATTTCAAAAATTTATGTTGATAGTTCAAACACTACTAAATATGTGTGCCAAATCCCTGTCCTGCAGGTACGATAGATTTTTCACAATTAATATCCAAATATCACCTCCAAAAACCCTCGGTTGTCACACTGAGTCAAATTGACCCTGCGATTTTTTAAGCAAAAAACTTGTTGTCGGAACTCTTATCGCTTCAAATATATTTTTTTAAGCATGATGATACTTTAAATGTCAACATTCAAGGATGGGCATATATTCTACAATGTTCAAACTTTATCTCTGAATTTTTTATACTTAATTTAACACATAGTTTTTAAATAACGACTGATTGGAAATTGGCAGGGTTAAATTGACTCAGTGTGACAACCGAAGGTTAAGAATGGCCTTTTCAGCGCGTGGATGGTGTTTTCAATTCCCCTGAAATGGCACTGCCGCGTGTGCGTCCCTTGATTAGATTAATGCATTAATATTTGGTCGATTGTGGGTACAACTCATCAACGTTACATTAAGGGGGCCGCCGCAATAGTTTCATTAGGGCCCGTTTGTTTACTGGGTACGCTTCGATCGATTCGGACCATAACAAAAATGAGACGGCCCCCTTAATATAGGGACACACTAATCAACTGCATCGGAGTCAATAATCTCCCGTTTTGGTTAATATTCAGGCACGTTTAGCTCGATTCCCATTCTAATACCTAGTGTACGTACTACGCAATTAACTGCTCCTAATAACATCGTATTAGAGCACCACTCGTACTGCGGTTAAACGTTTCGATGCACAATGTTATTACGAATAGCGTACTGCTTAATTACTCATGCTTTCACGTCTAGCCTAGGGATAGTTTCGGTCCCTTTGTTTCTTAAGGAACCCTCTGCGCAACAACACGGGCATTCAATTAAATATGAAAACACGTCACATTGTGTGCTACAGCCAGTCTGACAATAATTGCCTTTATCCCCGTTAATTAGCGCCCTTATTAATTAAACGTCCCGTTTCTGCAAATGAATCGTTACTAACGGCCTAACAAGGAAACAAATTGCATTCGCCCCTTTGATCGCTTGCACCAGGAATATTTCCTGTTCACTTGTTACTTAGGGAACTTGCGAAAATTAGTTAATGAGTCTGATAAGACATGTATCTTGAAAATATACAATAGAAATCAAATTAATTATTAACTTTAAATATAATTTTAACCCAAAAATAAAAATTAATTAAATCAAAGCATGAGAAGGAAACCTCTGACTCAAATAATTACTGAAATATGAAATAACCAAGTCTTATCAATTTCAATGTAAATAACTGATATATTACAAATATTATTGAAGTTAAAAATCTTATAAAAATAATTCTGAAATATTCAGCTACAGGTAATAAGTCTTTGGCCCTGAGAATTTATAAAATCGCAGTCGAAGTCGAAGAAAGAATCTGGGTACCTCCCCACTGATCATCCTAACGAGGAACATTCTAACCCTAATCATTTTCCCGTCAATGTCTTGGGTGCTCAAAGCCGAGCTCCAGAGCTCGTCTGATAAAAGTAGGGAAGTCTTGTATGGTTACTTCTACGGTGTTAGGAAATGAATTAGATACATCGAATTAGTGGATATCCTTAACATTGAACTTGATTCCAATTAGAACTGTTACTTTTTGATCCCGGCAACCCGGAACAACTTCAAGCCACTGAATATGGTATTTTTCCATCATTTTTGGCTAACATCAAACAATACCACAGACAATAAAACATTCAATTGCTTGAAGTTGTTCCGGCTACTCGACGGGTCAAAAAGTAACAGCTCTAATTCCAATAATAAACAAAGCTATTCAGTGTAACTCCGCCCAAAAACCCCTCTTGCAGCTAGCTGCAATGGTGACGAAAAATCGAAACGATATTTCATCCAGACCCTTCAAATGATATCACTCAGGTCGTGAAAGCTTGGAAAATCCATATTTCAGCACAGGACGTACTGCACTAAAAAATAATATCGAAACAGTTAACGCGGGCATGCTGCGTGTAAAGCCGCGTACTCACCTGTGCATTCGCCCCGAATGTGCATCGGGCGCGCACCGATTTTTTGCTCGTGCGATGCGCGTTCGGTGCTCGGCGCGCGGGATTCCCCCCACTGTCCCTTAGGCCGGGTACACACTTGAGGCGCGAACGCGAACGGGGCAAGCCGAGGCAGAATGAACATGCAAGTGTTGAACGTTCGTGAAGTTCACAGACGCCGAGCACCGAACGAGCAAAACATCGGTGCGCGCCTGATGCACATTCGGGGCGAGTGCGCAGCTGAATACGCGGCTTAACGGTACACCAGAGGCGAGGCAGCGGTTTCGCGACCATGACGAACGTCCTCCTCGCGATTAGCATAAGCAGCGATGAACTTGGTGCATCGCTTACGAGCGACAATATTTCGTCGACAAACAGCGGCGCGTGATAAAGATACGCGGGGTCATCCCGAGATTATGCCGAATGAATGGGCATGGAGGAGTTAAATGGCCGTCTATTCTTGTCGAGTGGCGGCTCCGAGGACGCGGCGCGTCGCGGCACGCCTCAAGAACCGGGAATTATATGTAGGGGAAACACGGGAGCGTTACACGACAGCTGTCGCAATAATGTAATTTCGCGGGGGAAAATGTAGCAATTAACGGGCTCGCGTGTTGCTCTGAACAGGGGGAGAGAAGGTTATAACGATCCAATGGGAGGACGACGAGTGTTGCATGGGACGCGGCCACACCGTGTCCGACCAGAGTACACGCATACGTGTGTGCACACGCGAGAGAGGGCACTTGACGCGTGGTGTGCAAGCACGCGACATGCTCTAACGCAAGAGGGAAAGCAAATTTTCCGCGCAGCCTAGGGCTGAAAGATGCGCGCCGCGGAAGTTGGTCTTGGTGCAAGGAGGGGTTCATGGGAACCTGAGAATTTTTCATCGGGTACTAGACAGTCGGTTTTGTCGAAAATGAAGGCATTCCTTTTGCATTTAATTACGGAGAGATAAATTGAATATGAGACTTGTTCTTTGACGCAAAGTTTGTTGACAACATAAGCTTTAAAGGGTTATACCTAGTCAGGAGGCCGGAAAGAGGCGAATTTTTTTTGAAAAAATAAAAGCATATATTTTTACAGAACTTTTTGCACTTAAAAGAGCAACATTTAAAGAACATTTGGTAATTTTTTATAGAAAAATATTTACGTTTGTAGTAAAAATACGACATCCTCTTGCTTCTTAGACTTTTTAAAAATGTTGAGCAAGATATCTAAAAAGATTACTGCGCCAATCTTTCTGAAACTTTTTGGGCTCATTTTTTATATGAAAATCTACTGAAAAACGGAAGGATTTTTTTCCATTGTATAGTTTCGATTAAATCAACGAAAAATGGCTTCATGGTTATCAGTAATGACCGTTTTTCATTGATAAAAAGTGGAAAAAAATCCCTCCGTTATTTAGTATATTTTTATATAAAAAATAAGCCCTCAAAATTTCGGAAAGACTGGTGCAGTAGTCTTTGAGATATCTTGCTCACACAGACTATTTAACGACAAAAACATTATTGCACTATTTCAATACTTGTGTGACACCAGTCCTGTAACGCGATTCACCCGATTGCAGAGCTTACTTTAGTAGATGGCGCTCTCACAGTATTTCCCAATAGGAGCACCTGCGAAAGCATTGGTATACAGCTTGTGCGTTTATACTTCTACGACAGGTGAAATTATCTGTGTCACGTAACATCTTCCATATTTTCCAAAAGCGACTACTAGTACAATCTAGTATTATTGTTTGTACAGGAACAAAGAAAATTTCTTTGCCCTATTCAAAGAGTTACTTCCTAAGGAAATACACTTGGTAGGGAGAAAAATATTAGCTTTACATGTCCCCACGAAGTTCCTCCCCAGTCCTTTACACAGCTTTGTGCCCTCCCATGCGCAAAGAGGGGAGACAAGCGAGGGAAGTGCTCCCTTCATAGACAACCCCGCGCGGTCTAATTGGCTGAAACTTTAACGATCTTCTGCGGAAAAACATTTCGCCCGGAATACAAGATTCTTCCTCGCCTCCCGATCTAATCCTCCTCATCCTCATCTTCAGTAGAATTCGGGAAAGACGATTTGTTTCTAAAGAAATCCTCGTTCCCATTCGAAAGTTTCCCTCTCAACTGTGTCTGAAATCGCGGCGCAGTTAGCGCATGAATCATCGACAACCGTATCGCGAACAACACCTCTGGTCCACAGTCGGCATCCAGAGCTCGTTCGAATCCTCCGATTAAAAGGGAACAATGGACCAGTTCGCGAGGAAAGCCTGCGACCTATTCCACGAATGGAATTTCCTGCTCCCTCGGCCCTACGTTTTGTACTTTTCCCCGTAACGCCGCGGCGATATTTTTCCTCCTTTTTGCTCTCGTCTCGGCTGTAATATATGCCGCGAAACAGTGCGGGAACCGCTTTGCACCGAGCGAACCGCTCGCGGCAACGTTTAAAACAAAGTACTTTCTATTCGCGGCATCGCGGGTAAACGCCGCGACTGAATTCAGCATTGTAGCCGCCCGGGCTTGCCATGTAAATCTGTTAACTCCGCACCCTCCTCCTCGGGATGCTTTTACGACCTTACAGAGAAGTTTTGCCGGGCGATTACACCGAGAGGTCTTACCCCAAGATCAGGGGAGTGATAGGCTCGCGAGCCACTGCACAGTCAAAGGGTGCAGTTTCCAGTGCAGACCGGGGGAGAATAGTTTCCATTGGTGGCAGTGGGTCTGAACAGCTTGTAACGAAAGGTGCAACGCGCTTGAAAGCTGTTAATGCAATTTTCAACTGTAACATGGAGAATCTTAAGGAATCTGGGAAAACTGGAGCAGAACAGTTTTTGATTTGCTCCGCTCCGACAATAAAATACTTGACCCAGCTGCTTTTTTTACAATAAAAATTATTTTTATACTTTCAAACAGTGAGCTTACATTTGCAACAAACTCCATCTTTCTAGCTTTTCATTTCCATATAGAAAAAAAATTCATAAAGAATGCTTAATTTTCGGGCGAAGAAAGTACTATGCCTCCTTAACACCGGGCTGCTGCGCGGCCCTACGATATAATATTCTTTCAATCGTGAAACATTGCGAATTGGTATTTATTAAAAAAACCTCATTCGTCTGCTCTTATGAAATGAAAGAAAATTCAAATAATGAAACAAAATTTCAATGTTTCAAAATTTCAATGGTTTGAATTTGAAGAATTTCTCGAAAATCGTAGGCCCTATCCAAATTTTGTTCAAGTAATATTAAAAGAGCATTTAATTTTCTACAATTACTTTGTATATACTTTTTCTGTGCTTCCAACCGTTTTTTTTTATAATAGCGTTTGAATGCAGAGAAATCCGCACTACGCGCCTATAGACGATTTGTCACGCCGTACTGGGGGGACGCGCGAAGTGCCGATCTTTCTATATTCAAACGCTATTATCTAAAAAACGATTGCAAGCACGAGAAAAATGATATATACAGTAATTGTAGAAAATTGAATGCTCTTTTAATATTATTTGAACAAAATTTCGATAGGGCTTACCATTTTTTAGAACTTCCTCAAAAATTCAAACCATTGATGAATTCTAAACTTTAAGGCCTTGTTCGGCCCACCTTTCCTGTTGTCCGATCACAATAATCTTTTTCAGGGACTTTTATTTTATGAAATGGCACCATTCTAGGGGGTGAGACCCTATTGCTCCGCGCTTCAGCTCCGAGCTCGGCTCCAACGCTCTGCTCCAGAGTCTAGACTCTAGATATCTTTAGAACACATGGACACCTTAAATGTCCACGTCTCTTATGAAATTGCGATTCTAAAAAATACTGTTGCGCGATCAAATTCCCAAACGCATGCCTAAATCAGGGATATGTGTTATGCCTTCACGTTTCAAATTCTTTTAATCAATGCATCTGTTCGCCTTCGTGTATACATCTTCCATTAACTGCCTACTATAGTTTAAGTCTCTCATAATAATAACGAATCCATTCCGACTACAATGACACATTACCCTGGCTACTGACGTGACAATGTCTCTAACATAATCATATTAAAATCTGCCCACGACACTCACCGCAGTCTCCCATGTCATTCCAAAGTCCCCTACTCCAGCGACGATGACATAAACCGTGGCACAAAAATGTTTAACATAAAGCCTGTCCCCGCCAAAGATTCCCATTCACGGTACCACCTAAAGCGAGCGTAATTACGAAACGGTTCTACTCGGACGAATTAAATTTAGCGTGCGTATCGCTGACGTCTCTTTGTTCTCGACCGCGACACAGAAGTCGCGGGACAGCTTCTACCCGCCTGGACAAAGCTGGCTGCTCTTCCAGCGCGCCGCTTCTTTCCTCGGTCCCCAAGTTTCTACGAACAGGAGTGCCGGGCACGCTGATCTGCATTAGAAGGATGCGTCTTCCACAGAGGGAAGACTGTGCTCGTGGCAATATAGTGGGAATAACGAAGTCTCCCGCTGATAAATTCACCAGGACGGAAGGAGATCGTTCGCCTCTCTTCCGCTTCCCATCAGTAGTTACCGAGCGAGCGCTGAGAGACCTCGAAAGTTTGAACAGAGACGCTTCAGGATCGCCTGCGAAATCGACCTCCCTTCCGGCGCACCGAAGCCGATCTTCTCCCCTAATTACGCCATTCCGACGACGTTGTTCTTTCGACTAGGCAGAAATTCAGCCAGCAGCTCTATCCTCGTTACCTTCTCTTGCCCATCCCCATCTTTATGATGTTTACGTTCCTTTTATGGGGCCAGGGAGTCTTGACTTTACCTCTTGGCTTCGCCTGTTTGCTAGGTCCTCAGCCTCTCGCGATGATACTGGAATCATATTCTCCTCTGGCAAGATTGGAAACAGGTCCTCGTGCATTGAATCCTCACCCTTCGGCAGAATTTCTCGCGGTGCGTGGAGAGCGTAACGCTGATCACCCAAAGATTTGCATATTGGGTCTCCAAAGTCAGCGATGTGAAAATTATAAACTGAAAACTGGAAAATGTGTTTAAAGATTAATGTGTTTAGGTGGAGGATCCTGTTTAACGCGGCAACTAATTACGAGTCACTTAATAATATTCATGATTCTTGTGGTATTGTTTAATTTCAAGGTTCCGATTAAACCCTAAGTAGCTTTAAGTTTTTATAGTAAAATGTATTCTTCATTTATAAATGCTTCTAAATCTCGTAACCATCCAGTTGGACTTTTTAGTACTTAGGATTCTTCAAATTATTGCTAAAGATTACTTCCGCGAACATAACTATAGCTTCGCGTAGAATACTATAGAGCCACCGTTGTCAACCTTACTACTCTTCGAAACAAAAAGCATCCAGCGAGATAGCTTCATTTCGCTGTTTTTATCACGAAAAACTCATCCCCTAACTTCGTTGTAGCACGAATTACGCCGATTTTATTCAGAGCGAAGCGCGATATAAAATCCGAGCTCGTTCGAGGAAGCGCGGGGGTAAGATCGTTAAAAATTTTCTGCTCGTTTATCCCGGCGATTCGTGTCGGGCGGTCTTTTTACGTCGATTTTCGCCAGCACGGGTCAACGGGATGGGCAGGGAGCCGCGATGGAGGAGTCGGATCGCAGCCTCATCGGTAAACGGCCGAGTTCACAAGATGTAGAGCAAATAAACCGCGTTCTCACTGTACACTTGCCAGGCTAGCCCGCGCCGCGCCGCAGACTCCAGTTTATTAGTTAATTATCTCGGCCATCGAAATATTCCCGGCGCTCGGCGCAAGTGCTTGGCCACTGAAACGAACAAACCTGGCCGAGTTTTAACGAGAATGCCGCGGACTTTCGAGCATTCCTTGTTAGAAACGTGAAAAGCGTTTGGAACTGCTTCCTCAACACTGGTTTCTGTCCACGACTGGGGGTAAGCTGAGCAGAAATGACAAATTAATGACGAACTTTCCTCCATGCTCTCCTTAGTAATTTCGGCTACGTAACAACCGAAGAAAGTATAATAAAAAATATCACGGCTATACGATTATTAATCAAATGTGTATTTAAAGAAAATTAATTAAAAAGATGTTGAATTATTTTTTATTTTGTAAATTTGTAGACCTCAATAATAAAATTCAAGAGTTTGAGGAATTTTAACAAAAAAAATCGTTTTTACCCACAAGTATTTTCTCAAATACAAATTTCAATACATCGAAATTTACATTTCCAGTAAATTAGATTTATAAGTATTGCGAATGTAAAATTGTCACTCAAAAGTTGAAAGCTTGGAAATTACGAAAATGGTAACTCAAAAATGGCACTGGGTTGCAGTGAACCCCACGTGACAAATTTGTGATTACAAGAAGCTGTGACTACGGAGGGTTAATGGGGCACCGTGCAAAATATACGAGACATTTTATTAAACAAAGTGTTTAGTTCTCCACCCGAAAGATAACTAGCCGTACGAGGAAACGGAAATGGTTCGTTTACACTCGGCTCGTATATTACGGGGCGGAAGCCGCTTAGGTAGTCAATTTTCTTGTTTAATAATACTTGATCCAGCCGCGGTTGAGAATAGAGAATGGCTGCATCGGTGCTAAACAAATATTTGCGCGTAGGATTGTATCGTTTAGAGGGAAATTAAAGTTCCCGAACCACAGTGGAATACACGTATTTATGGGATTTACGGATGGCGAAACTATTGGGTTAGCGCGTAACAAGCGGGCAGGCGAAAGGAAACGCCTCGGGGAAGCGTTTGCGTTCCGTTATTTCTGCTGTTAGATAGTTTTTAATTCCCTTCCATTTGCGTACGGAAAGAAGCAAGAGTTACGAGATTAGGAAACCTACTGTGGTATCGGGAAAGCTTGCAACGGTCGTTGTATTTTATCGTGCTACAGAAAGTTTTGTGTAACGACCTGTGTATATCTCTTGATCCATCGCTCGGCAGCGGTGGTCGAAAGAAACTTGAAAAATATATTTGTGTACGTAGCTATACCAAGCAACTTTGATACTAAATATAACTTGTTATTGGTATTCGATTGGGATATTGGATATTTCATTGCTATTCGATTCTCAAGTATTATTACTGCCTGATATAGGTAGAAATATGCAACGGAAATAAGGAGAACAGTGAATTTCGTTGGGAAACTTAGTAATTCACCTGGAGGATATGCAGTGGCGCATTTAAGGAAAAAGGCCCAGGTCGCGAACCTTCTGAGGGGCCATTTTTTCAGGAAAGTGAAGAGGTAATTTATTAAAAACAAACTAAGTGTAGTAGTACAGAAAAGAATATAATGTTTGGTTAAAATCATATATTTTTTTGAAGATAAGGCTCTAGGGGGCCTTCTGGGCATGGGCCCTTTTTCGGGAAAATGAAGAGGTAGTTTACTAAAAATCGGGTCAATGTAGTAGTACAGAAAAAAATGTAGTTTAGATGAAATCATAATTTTTTTTATGGATGGGGCCCTGTGGGACCTTCTGGGCATGGGCCCAGGCGGCAACTGCTCATCGTTCGCCCTGTTAAATCCGCCACTGAGGATATCATAACGAAACGTTAAGGAGTTATACCTATTCAGGCGGCCGAAAAGTGGCGAATGTTTGTGAATTTTTTTGAGAAAGCGGAAGCATATATTTTTACAGAACTTTTTGGACTTAAAAGAACAATATTTAAAGAATATTTGGTAATTTTTCTACAAGTTCTTTTAAGTCCAAAAAGATCTGTAAAAATATATGCTTCTGCTTTTTCAAAAAAATTCACAAACATTTTCTACAAAAAAATTACGAAATATTCTTTAAATATTGTTTTTTTTGTATAAAAATTACGAAATATTCTTTAAATATTGTTCTTTCAAGTGCAAAAAGTTCTGTAAAAATATATGCATCAGCTTTTTAAAAAAAAATCACAAACATTCACCCCTTTTCGGCCTCCTCACTACGTACAACCCTTTAAGTATCGAAATTTAACTGCACTCGCTTTAGAACTCAGAAAATGGTTTAAGCACTATGTACATGTGACTATTCCTTTTTTTGTCCATTTAACACGTACTATATAAACCACAGTTTCTCCATAGATGAACGTCGGAATGGCGGATTTACGTACAGACGATCGATACCTCGTTGATGCTGTGAAAGTAGTCCTTTTTAGCCAATATGAATGGTGGTAGCTCGCTTCGCTACCGATAATCCAATACGAGAATAGTCGAGGGTGGCTCGAAAAAAGGAAATGTGAACCTGATATACGTGGAGATTGACAGTTACTATACAGTCAAACTTCGAGCGTACATACTAGAATGAAGTGTTCAGCTCTGTTGCCTGAAAAGACCTGAAATTCCATCGAAAGGCCTGCGATTCGATATAAGTGAATGCCACTTTTATTTACATTCTATTTGCCACAGCTTGTAGGCAGAAGCCAAATTACCAATCCACTCCTGCTCGGTCGCGAAGTTTCGAGACTTTAACGCGTATGACTGGGAACTTAGAAGTTGCATTTCACGAGCTTCCAAGTCAAGCAGTAGTAGCCTCTTCACAAGAGTTACATTTAATGACTCTATTGGCAAGATTTAAAGGCCACTAGAAGTTGCTCCTTTCGGATCTTATCCACTGCTTCACGTACAAAGTTTTCCCTTGTTATGCAAGACACTCTCGCTTGGCTGCAAGAAACTTCGCGAAAGGAAAAATCTCCCGCTCGGCTCGCGGTTTCAACAAAGCCTCGCCCGACAGACAATTCTTCCGATGGCGGTGCCAGCGACTAGATAGTTGAAAAAGTCTCCTTGTACTTGTTTGCACAATAATTTAGCGACAAGTGTATCTTCTTTATACCGCTTCTGTAGCTTCATAATGCCTGAAGCTCTGTTGCATCAATCTCCTGAAGTAACTGGCTTAAGGGGTTAGATTCCTTTGACAGGTCGGGAAATAGAGTTTATGATTTTTTTTTTCATACAAAGAAAACTTTATATTTCGAAGTTAAGACGTACACCTTTTTGGGTACGAATTAAGCTGTAGTCTTGGTATCTTAAGAAATGGTGCCATAGCAGAAATATCTCAGAAATTAAGACTATAATTTAGTACTAGGGGCGCCGATTTTGAACGAAATATATTTTTTGAAAAATGGCAGCTGCTACTCAAATTCAAAGATTTTTTATCCAAGTTTTCAGATTCTTTTTTAAATAAAAAACAAAATAAGACACTGATCGAGAAATCTATTCGGCAAGTACTAGATTATAGTTTTGAGAATTTTCGTTCAAAATTTTATTCTAATCGCGTTGAGAGAAAGGCATTAGTTCTTAAGATATTAAATTTCATTTTGACGAGAATTTCATTTTAAAAATAATATTTTTTATTTAACCCCTTAAAATATGGTGGAACCAACAGAAGTTTGTCGAGTTGACGATTCTTTCACTTCTACTCACTCTAGAATACACAATGGCTTCAAAATTCTGTCCAATTAGAACAAATGCAGATCTTCTCTTCAGAATAACACGAAATGACAGAAGAAGTAACACGCGTTTGACTAGGAACCTACATATAAACAGATTCCACAAAAATTACTAAACGGTCAGTTGTGCAATTTAAAAAATGAAAGTTTGTTCTACTGAAACTACTCAAATCGAACAGCTTTCTCCAAATATTGGAAATATCACCAATAAAACTTCAACGGCGTCTTTCACATGGAATGTAGTGTCAAAGATGGCACGTTACTGTGGTTTCCAATTGCCCCTGGTCCAGAATCGAAAATCCTTATTTTCGCAAGGAGATTGAATTATAATTCAAGACCGCGAATACGAAATCTGATTATTCTGCAGGATAGATTGAATGTCGAGGGGAAAGAATCCGGCGCCACTGTCATGGCGCTGATGTAATAATCCTGGTTTGGAATTCCGCGGAATAGTTTCCTACCCCGTCGACGTGACGTCCTATCGAAAAATACCCGATTTCCTGCCATTCACCTGACTGCGTCGTTACCGTCATTCTAGCCTGCAATGAAAGCTATTTATGTGGGGAATGTCTACATCTGATTATCAACTTGAAATCTTTATTCAAAGGTTGAAATTTTTGCAACCGACCCAGCAGCAGTGCTATCACTTTATTTGATATCTGGGATTTTTTAATTCAGGGAAACATCCATCCGCAACATCTAAAAATTTTCTACATAAAATCGTAAAGGCGGAAAAATCTGCAGTTAGAATTTTTGAACCCCAAATAATGTCAAGGTACCTAATTGGAGAAAGCGAAAAGCTATGAAGTGTCTTTGATGTTGGAACTCTTGGAAAATTGTGAACAATTTTTTCACATTGGAAGTCTTAAATGCAAAAAAAATAACGAAGACAAACTTCCACAAGTTTCTTCAGACTGTGTAAATAGGTACATCGAAAATGCAGAGCGATGCTGAATAAAAGAGAAAAGAGCCAGGTGTATCTCGGCTTCTACCTTATGGAATCTGAAACTGCTTGGCCACTTTGAGGAATATGAAATATTTAGAGATTCGCAGAAAGATGGGATGAGTTTCTTTATCTTACTGAAGAAGCTGATAAAAGTACGGTTAACGTAAAATGATAGTAATCGAAGATCATTCAATTGTTCCGGCTGAACGCAGTGGTTAATGCTTGGCGCCAATCGATGCGCATTGCCTGATAACCGTACAACAGAGATTATTAATTAAACTGTCGTTTTCGATAACTATGAAGCATGATTGCTGTTTACAGATAATACTGGCAATGTGGGATTTAATACAATACATTGCTGACGAGATTTGCCGTGCTACGCGTATTAGCGGAGAAATTAGCGTGTAATTTCGTAAGATAGATCGTATCACCCATCATATTGTAACGTAGGTACCTACAGTTTCCATGGATTAATCCCGCGATTTGCTTGAATTTGTGTGCCACGTAACGTGTATCCTTTCAGTCGAATTTTCAAATTCTTTATCACAGTGAAAGTGCACTTAAAAAATGAGACATTAATGGTACATAAATTTCTTTGAATCAAAAAATTATGTACAAACATTGTAAGTGGTAAATAAATACAGCACAGGTAAATATCTTCTTTGTTTGCAAATACGTGGAAAAATAAATGAAAGGATTTACAAAGGAATTTTGATATTTTCGAGATTTTTCTGTTATCATTTCTGTTTGGTGCTTTAGGGCGAAATAATTGTTGATTTTGATTCCCGAAAAATTTTGATTCTGTTGTCCAGAATCCAACTTCCGTTATTAATAAATCCGCAAAAGTCACGCAAATGATCAATTTAAGTAAATTCGAATTAAGTGGAAAGCTACTGAAAGCACGAACACACGTTCAAGAGTTTCCACCGAGAGTAGAAAGAACGACGGTACTCGTAGCACGTAACAAATATCGAAATATATTTATTAATCGTACGATCCTCTGCGATAACAATCACTTTACGAGCACCATTGGCGTTGTAATTGCAATTATTAAATACGTGGTTCATTAGCATTAATTCGAAATTCCGATGGAATACTAGTAAGTGAAAAACAGAGGCACGACTACATACACGTGTATGCACAGTATCAACAAGAGAAATATTCTGATTCTCTGTAATTAACTTGGTTACTTTTTTTACTTTTTCTTCCTCGCCATTCGTATAGTTAAATATTTGGAATAAAATTCAAAATCACATTCAGCTTTATTACTCCCAAAATATTTCGAAAATAATAAAAATTAAACACTGTTCCACTGGAACAACTACATTCATTAAAATCTCGAGGCAACTAATTTTCCTCATCCTTTTAACACCCTGATATGCGAGACATTGAGAACAACAACGGACTAACCCACATTGAAAAATAATTAATTTTTCCTATTTTGTATGATTAGTAGAGCCTATTGGAATACATTATTGATAAAATGTGGCTTCGTCCGTTGTTGCTCTCAATGCCTCAATGCCTCAATATTCGAATACCGAATATTCGAATACCGAATATTCGAATACCGAATATTCGAATACCGAATATTCGAATATTCGAATACCGAATATTCGAATACCGAATATTCGAATACCGAATATTCGAATACCGAATATTCGAATACCGAATATTCGAATACCGAATATTCGAATACCGAATATTCGAATACCGAATATTCGAATACCGAATATTCGAATACCGAATATTCGAATACCGAATATTCGAATACCGAATATTCGAATACCGAATATTCGAATACCGAATATTCGAATACCGAATATTCGAATACCGAATATTCGAATACCGAATATTCGAATACCGAATATTCGAATACCGAATATTCGAATACCGAATATTCGAATACCGAATATTCGAATACCGAATATTCGAATACCGAATATTCGAATACCGAATATTCGAATACCGAATATTCGAATACCGAATATTCGAATACCGAATATTCGAATACCGAATATTCGAATACCGAATATTCGAATACCGAAAAATTCGAATACTAACCGAATACAGCCCTAGTTATCATAAGGTGTATGAAGTATCACAGAACACAAATGACACCCCCGAAAACTACCATATTCTCACAACAGAAATTACGAAAATCTCAAACAACGTCATTTTCATCAAAAGCCAGCGAAACCATTCTACTTAAAATCAGCGTAGGTACATATTCGATGCGCAAAAAAAATGCTCGCGTGACAGGTGAGCTAGAAATTTCCCGTAATTAATATAGTGGCCCGAAGTGACCATGTATAATTCCGATGTTCCGTCCGATTATTCAAACCGATGGTGAATTCTCAATTGACAGCCACAAAATGCAGCAGTTTATTGGACGGAATAGAGGTGAATCCATCCTTCATGGGATGTCGTGCACGCGATTCGGTACAATTTAAGTAGCCGATAGGTCGGCTGGTCACGTCGAAACCAATTACAATCGACACGATGATCGATACGCGAATAATTATTCCGCGGCTAATGCAATGTCAACAGGGCTGTGTTAGGACACAAGCGCCCGCTTCGTTTTCATCGGGTGACGGCCCCATTTCGGCCACGTTTAACGCAGCCATCGCTCTCCGAATCGTACTTGGTGTACACACTTTACCGGTGCACCGGCCGCAGCATAAGATTTTCATTTGCATTGCGTGAATCGGCTGTTACGCCGTCCATGGGGAGCGTCTATTTGCACGCCGACTCGTTTCGCCTCTCGATATCGTTCAAAGCAGTTGGAAAAATCCACGAGGCAAACGTAGAATCCACTCGTGATTGTATTTTCCATCGGTTAATGCCACCGTACGCTAGTCTCTTTAGTTAATTACCGGCGTTTGCGGCGGTGTTGCAGGTGCACTTGAATAGGCGATACGCGCGAAAGGAAATAGTGGAGTATCGTGAATCTATTTTCATTGATGCTAGACTTTGGTTCCTGAAGCTTAAAATGCCTGCCTGGCAGAGTAGAAAATGAGTATCAGGTTAATATTATTTTCGACGACGGAGGAAATGGTTTCAGTTTCAGAATGATCTAATAAAAAAAATTTTTAGAATAAACTACCATTTCTGTGATCTCTCTCATAACTTTGCTTATATTCCTCTGATGAATTGTTTAAACTGAAAAGCTTTATCATCTAAAGGTCCTTGATGGAGTCAATTCTCAAATCTACCTATTGCATACACTTTTTATAACTTTCAACTATTTCTGTCACTAACTATTCAAATCTGTTTCGTTCTTATGCTTAGCTACGTTTGCAACACATGGAATAGACGAAACAGTGAACTCAATTTTTCAGCGAAATTCTGTTGTGTGTCCTATCACACTTTATTATACACGACACATACTAATTGTGCGCAAAATTCGAGCCATACCCTTGACTCGAAGCTGGCACTTTCGCCGTAAGATCTGTCGTGCACTCTCCACCTATTCAACCAGCATTGAATCAACGATCCCTCTCAGGGTACCCTGGAAGCTCTTAGGAACTTTGAACAATTGTAAGTCAGCTTAGACTCTCTTAACAAACTTTAATAGTTCTAAGTCAACTTGGACCCCGTTAATGAGCTGGAATAATACTATGCCAATTAGAGTCCCACAGTAAAATATGAAGCGGATAGGAATATCCGCTGCACATTTCACCATTCATCCTTTCGATGATAATGCTGTCTAATAAGCATAAGCCTGCCTAGCCTCATTGAAATAAACTTGGCATTATGTTTGCACTGCTTCGAGTTTCGAATTTTGGCTTCCGCAGTTTTCGACTTATCAAGGAACGAAGCCGTTTGTCATAAAACCCATCAACATCTCGATTTCCTGCGACGCGGGGCCAATTCCACTGAAAGTCGCGCGAAGCTGCCGGAGCGCCGCTAACAAAGCAACAACGTATTACACCTCGACGAAAAACTTGTGTGAGAAATGAGGGCACTTTGTAGGGGGAACTTGAAAACAAGGAGCACTGGTTTCACGTATGGAGGGGCTCGAGCTGCGGGATGACCGTAGCGAAATGAAAAATGTCCCTAGCACCGGTATCACCGTGAATCACGCTGAAATTTGTCCAGGAGGACGGGAGCGTCTCCTTTCAAAGGAGGAAGCCTGAGTCGCGAGGAAGATGTAGTCCACGTGTAGGGCGTGTACGTGTCTCTTCGTAAGCAGGACGACGACGCGAGGGTGTTCTCAGCCGTGCCAAAAATGTACGTGCGATACGTACGTACGTGGATAAGAGGGGCTCGCGTTGCAGCATGTACGTGACCTGCAATTGGCCAACAAGAAAAATGGCACTGTCATACGGCACAGCTGATCATATTACCGGGACACTCTTCGCCATAATTTCCAGAAGAAGGAAGAGGCTTTAACGCTTTAAAATATGGACTATCTGCGTGCCACGAACCATACCGCGGTGTATGCATCATACCGTTGACAAGAATGGAATCGCGTGGTCTATCTCAAGAAACTTCCACATCTTTTACTAACATTCGGTGAGATATACAGGGTAAGTCGCTTAACTCTATCACCTCAACCCTTCGGTGACACATCGCTTTTCTCGATCAACTTTCACATGCCTGGGTGAGGCTCACTCTAGGGTGGCTCTTATTTACACGTGTCTAAATATATTTTTGTATTCCTTCGCTCTTAACACCTAGAACTTTCGACGTTAATTATAACACTGGACGATATATTAATTACAAACTAGTTTAGTTATCAAAATGTCCGACTTCCCCCGGTCGTCGACGATAAAGTTTATTCCCAGCAGCAATTACGAAATAATCGAAATCATAAACCCGCGTCAGATGAAAGCTGTATGATGCAAACATTTCGACGAGCCGGAGCTCGCCAATTAAAAAATCCGTCGGGTATCAAAATCGCCGTTTGACGGCCGACAACAGCGTGGAAAATTTTTAATGAAGCCCCGGCGCGCCCGAACCCCGGCGAAACGATCAATTTAACGAAACGCTCGCTTCCTCTCGCTAACTACGGCGATTATTCCCTGTTTGTCATCGAGAAACCGTCCAGCCCGTTCGTCAAGCGGCTCGCCATTCCTCGCTGATAATTAATTCATAATCCCGGATTCTCAAGGAGTTGGCAGAGATAATCGTGCTCGGCTGGAAGAAGAGCCTGTCAACGTTAATTCTTCCTGGCGGGCAGATCGTTTGTGTCTTCGTTATTCCCCATGATAAAGTGCGAGTTTCCCAGAGACGACTCTCCGGCTCGGTTTTACCAGTGATTTACGATCCCCGCCACGGCCGGGCGTATTCATATAACCTTCCACCGGCTAATATCCATACGCTCAGTTCGAATCTGACTCCAGCCGTAAGAATGCAAATACCATGGATGGGGCAGCGTCCCCGGATGACGAGCGCGCCACCGATCCCCGTCGATATTCATCATCGCAAACACACACGGCTTATCCGTCGCGGCGCGCCAGCCAGCGATCGATCGAAGAAGCAACAACGCGACACGAGGAGGAAATTAAACCGTGATCTCCTTTGAGAGCTCCTCCCTTGTTAGCTAAGAAGCGACGCTTTGCCGGAGCGCCAACCAGGCTCCCAATCTCGAACGCGGGGAAGGGAACGCAATTCTATCCGCGCAACTATCGGCAAAGACATTCAAGAACGAAAGGGTCCCAGCCCTTTTTGCCAGTCCCATCCCGTCCACGTTTTCCCGCCTCTTTCTCGCCAGAGTCCCGAGGCAGTTTCATCCGTCGACTACTGTCGATTGCAAAACTATTTCCACCTATTCCACGATGATTCTCGTATTTCCCGTGCGCCGTTCCTCTCCGCGGCGCCGATGTATCATCATTCCGCAGCCATCGCCACCGCCCCGCGCCGACACTTGCCGCGGCTCCATGGCCCGTACCAATTTTCCCCGCACGCAGTATCACGTTTTCATTCTCATTTCTGCCTCCGTGTCAAGCATGCCGAGGCGAAGCGTGCTTTTCTTCAGGCAACCGCCCCGGTTCTTCGTCCGCCGCTGGCCCTTCTCACGTACCTAGCGCCCCTTCCGACGCCGTCGCGTTCACCGGGGGTTTTGCTCGTCCCGCGATAGAGGGAACCGCGTTATTTATACATTCCGCGCCATATGGGCCCATACGCGGCCGAAACGGGAACGGCGACGAGCAGGCGAGAGGGCGCGCGCTTGACCCTTTGAGGATACAAACCTCAGACACGTCGAACAAATAGCTGGCTGGAAGGACCCCGTCGGCCCCCTAGACCTATGAACTCGCAGCACAATATTGTCACGAGCCCTTCTCAAACTTTTTTTCTCTCTCCTCGCCCTCCGAGGAGTGACAGCCGTTTAAGTTGTGACAGAGGCGCCACGCTCCTGCCTGCCCTTTGTGCGACAGTCTCACAACAGTCCCAGCTCGTGCCACGGGTCTATTGTGACCGCGGTAATGAGGGGACGAAAAATTGAACGAGATCGAGTTGCCAGGCCATTCTGCCCGCGCTTACGCTTCGCCAGCTGCGCGGGGGACGATTTACATGGCTGATGAACTTTCGACCGTTGAATCTCGCGACGGGCATTATTTCGCGGGCAGCAGATTTTTCCACCCGCCGTTGGACGTTGTTCGAATAATTTAGAGGAGAAGGTCGCCAGACGTAGCTACCGCAGCGGCTTTGTCGCGAGGAAAGGCTGGGGGAAAATCGTGTGAGGTAAAAAGCAGACTTATATTTGCTAATTTGTTTCAGAAGCAGCTGTGAAATTGGAAGAAAAGCGTTTTGATAAATGATCTGAAGAGGTTCGATCTTCAATTATTTAAAGAGTAGTTTACTGTGTTTTGGGATTATTGTTGTTATTAATTTCTATGCCAAGATCGTGAGAGGATAGTGTTTAATGCTCGTTAAATTATTTTTATAATATTTATCGGACTCGTAATAGGAACGGCAGTGTTTATACTGTTGTCAGCGTCCAGGTGCTAAATGATTTATGGATCGGTTTAATTAATCTGCAGTTTCATGACAGATGGTTAGAAAATAATCTACGGATTTTCAGCGGCGAGTCGCTCGTGAGGAATTTCACGACCATTATTCACGAGGAGCAGAAATTCTGCGATATCACGGAATATCTAGAAAAAAAACCGAGGTTCAGACAGTATACTTGAGGCTTATGCGGCTTACTCTTCGTTTAAAAAAAAAGATGCTGACTCTTTTAGACTTTGTACAGGAGCCATGGTCGTGTAAAAAATGGAGGAGTTTAAAGGCTGGGTACCCATGGGAACCGGACTGGTGCAAGGTTATCCCGAAAATCCCTAGTATGGTAGTCAAGGAGCTAAAAAGTTTAGGTGCTCGCACAGTGTTCTTTTCGAGGAGATCGTTCTACGCGGCTTGCTTATGTGCGCCGTAAAATATTCCGGCTGAGTAATATTTGTATTTATTGGCAATAACTTCTATTCGCGAAGAAGTTAACTCCTCTTTGCCATATCTATGTAGGAAAAATATAATTTAAGGAGGGACGCCTCTGTAATGACCCGAAAAGTAAAGGTATCTTTGGAAATTTATTAAAAGCAAACTACGTAATGAATCTTTTTTAAACTTTCATGACTTTTTATTGGACATCTAAGTTATAGGAATATCTTTTTTAAATTTATTTAAAGCAGATTTGTAAGCTGTACAGTTGTACATATACAGTACATCACCTTCGGTATTCCGTGTGTGAGGATGGTAAATTTATTTAAAATAGTAGACTGATCTCGTTACAACTCTCTACCAGACAGGTCTGGCCGCGACTGCCCGTGCATACGTGACTCAACCGCCTGACGAGTCCCGAACTTTGACGATCGCTGTCGAAGCACCGATCGCTGTTACTAAGCATTGTTGCTATGCGCCCGCTTCGGAACGCTCGGGCCTACGTGACGGCCGCGGTGACCCTCTCACACGCATTCTTACACGAATTAGCAACATGGCATTGAAACCTAACATTTCATGTCACACTTTGTATTCTCGAAGTTATCGCAAAACAGACACGGAACTATAGATGGAACAAGCAAATGAGTAGATTTAACTCTAAAGTTTTGACATATTTTGACCATAATTGGAACGATTGAATACTTGCCGAAAAAGTTTTTCAGATTGACGTTTTCTTATTCTGCAGATTAAATCGAAAATGTCAAAATGATGGTTCATCCACAAACGTCATTAGTTAACAAGTCATTAGCCCCTATTATTTACGATGTTAGAAATCAGATAGCGTTAGTAGTTAATTAGATACTTCGGTATTCCAAATTACCAACAGTATTCCAAATATTCTGCACGTCCTCTATAAAATTGAGTTTCAGTTAAAATATTTGAAGGAGCATTAGCATCCCAGCGGATGAGTATTGAATTAGGCGAATGCAGCTCTTGAAATGGCACAATAAAAAGTTAAACCGTTCCTGCCGCACCCTTATTTAATTTAATTTCTCAAACAGAACACCACTTATCGCATAAAAACGAATCCATTTAAGTTAAACGAAATTTCTCCACGCGTGCGGGTTCTCCCATTTCAGAAAAAGAAGCACGGAAAGGGGTATTAAGTTTGCCTTTTAATTTTAATTAGCCAGCAGCCCGGAACAGCGCATTACGTTTAACTCGCCTTAATAACGCTGCAACTTATTCCATCCGTCGCTAATTCGGACGCTATATTATCTGTCTCCTAGATAGCCTGGGCCAAATAAACATAATGCCTCCTAATGGACTAAATCCACACGGGGAGACGTAACTAGGGAAGACAAACGCTGAGCCTTCTTCTTCTCCGCTTTAAAAGTGTGACCAAGTGCCGGGTTCCACGGCAAACGAGTGCTTTATTTACGACTACCTACCATTACCTCGCCCCGAATACATTCCTTAAAAACAATAAGTCACTAGAGGGTAGGTATTTAATCGCACCATGGCATTCAGTTCAATTACACATTTACCATAACGCCAAGAAACGGGGAACATGCGCATCAGCAGCTTTCTTATATTTCTCCGAAAAGTTTTTAATAAAACGAGAAAGCTATTGGGTCGAAATAGACCCGGGGCCCGTAGTGGGGTTAAGTACCACGAAGTGCACGTGACCAAACAGAAGTTTTCCTCGATTTATGACGACTGGAGGTTAATAAAGTTAGGAAATATGTGCTCCACCCCAAATTAGAACATGAAGAGGTAATTCAGTGTCAGAGACCCGAGAGAAACTTAAATGGACTAACAAGGGAAGATCCCCAACCCGGAAATTCCAAAAATTATAAAACTTTGGGGATACGTAGAGGATGTATAGATATATATTACACTTTTTTTTTTGTTGCCCAAGTTCACTCCAAGGGGTGAAATTAACCCCTGAAAATCCGACTATTTTCCGATTTCGTGTTATAACCCACGAATTATCAAATAATAGTCCTAATTAAAAGAAGTAACTTTCTGAGAAGTTTCTTTCTATTTCTTACAGTTCGCGAGTTATAACACAAAATCTCACCCCCTTAAAATTTCACCCCCGTGAATTTGGGCAGTAAAAAAAATTGCATAACACATACTTAAAGTTTAAAAATGTTTTGAATTCCGGGTTAGGGATCTTCCCTTGTAAATCAACCCCAGCGACCTGACACGAGATTCATTAAATACAACCAAATGAATTCATAACGTGTTAAGTGCTGCAGCGAAATTATTGATCAATAATGCGATTGCAAAAGTAGCAACTAGTCGAGCAGCCGTAAGCGGGGAACGGCAAGGATTTAGATAAAAGCTCTCACCAACGGATGCAATATTCGTTATGAGGAATACAGCACTTAACCTACTTAACTTCATCTACCGCTCGTGGGTCGTCGATTAATAGGCTTCCGGTAGGTAAAGTGTGAAAATGCACCTTCGGCTCACTAATCCAGCTTGTCCAAGCTTCATACGCCTTCAAAGTCATTCGATCGCCTGACAGATACCCGAAGAGATATGAAACAGCAGCACGTATCGCCCGAAACGGCGCAAATTATACGAGAATACATTACGCCACGGGGCAGAGTGGAAATAGAGGCCGCACACTTAAATCCCAGAAGCACAGGGGCCAGCCCCGCGCGGTGTCGTTGTTTCGCTCTTCGATTTATAAAACGCGGCACGGGTTGAGATCGCGATCGACCCCTGGCCCGACATAAATACCACCGACTTCATTGTTTATTTGCCAGCGCCGGCGGGGGAACAAGAAAATTTCTGCCGCCCGGCAAGGGCACCCCCGGATGGAGACGAAGGGTGGCTGGTGGTTGCTACGAAAGGACGATTTCTCTTCCTGCGCGACGTATCGCGCTCCGCCACGCCCCCGCACGGCGGCTATTTCTACATTGGGAAAAAGTTCTCTAGGAATAGTGAACAGGAGCGAGGAGAGCTTCAATGATCGCGCGCGCGCGTGCTCGTGCATGTGCGCCTGAACATGTGAGAACGGAGGGGCGGCGCATTGTGGGAGGAAGAAGAAGGTAGATAAAGGGCTAGGGAGAAAGAGGAAAAAGGGAACACCGGCGTGTTTACTGACGGCCACGTAGCGCAGCCCTTTTTTTTCTATCGCCGATGTTTTCAACCCCCCTCGTCTCTCCCACCGCGGCCGGCCCCACTTTCTCTGTTCTCCCCTCTACCCTCCTCATCGTTCAAAGCCTGCTTTCCGCCAGGGATTTTCGGGGATTTTGTCCGCGGCCGGGAACGGAAGGGGAGACGATCCGTTAAATCGAATTCGGCTAATATACGATGGCCTGCTATCAAACCAAGGAGTGCTTCGTTCTGAGGAATTCGTCGCCCGAACGTCAACATCGTTTCCCCGCCCTATCATCGGCGACAGTGTGGATCCGGGGGAGGAATTGCGTTCTCGTTCTTCGCAGATCGTTTAACTCGTGCGTAATCTCTACCCCCATTTGTTGTCTTGATTTTCTTCCTTTTGTCTTTATTGAGATCTTTCTCTGTACGTTCCGCATACTGCTAAGTTACCCGGCGGAGTCTGGATGCGCGATTGAGAAGGGGACAGGTGTGTCCGGGTTGCGGACGGGAAAGAAGTTTATTGCGAAAGTTACACACGAATCAATTTTTTCCCCACATTTTTACGGAAGAAAATCGTCTTTGATTATTTATAAAAAATAGTACAAATGTCCAATGCAGAGACGGAAATTCCATGTTATAGAGAAAGGAATTCTATACCTCCAGTTAAAATTTCAAGCGAAAGTATTCATTCGTTCAAAAGTTATGATGTACACGGGTGATGTACGGTGTTTAAAAATATAGTTTCGAGATAAACGGCTTCAAACTTAAGTCCCCTACTCGGCGGTGCGCTCAGTTACGTTCAGCGCTATAATTTCCGTAATTATTCGAATTTCCTCGTGGAACTTTGCTGTAAATGTTCACGGAGGATGGCATTTTCAGAATTAAAAGTAATAAAAAATCTGTTTTTCGAGATTTCAATAGTCCTGTAAATTAACTCGCACTTGCGATCCAAAGCAGCTGCGAAACACTCATCGATATATTAAACGCACAGTCACTTCGAGCAATAATATATCTCACTGCCTACACAGCGACTCCTACACTGTCGTAAAAGCGGAGGGTAATGAGGTTACCGCTCGTAAAGTATCCTCGGAGCGCGCCGGTCCGCGTAAAATCCTGCCTGTAATGCAGAATCGAATGACAGGTACGTATGTCTGTCACAATCTCGGTTGAATTATTTCCGCGCCCGCTTGGAGAGCCACCGCGCATTAAACTCCGCCCTTAGCGCATCAGAAATCCGGTGTAGCCGGGTCGGAAGAGGGTTGAGCCGTCCGCCAGTCGCATTTATCCGCAGCCATCCCCGAGCCGGATACTGGAATATTTTCAACGGCGATAAACAACCATTCGTCTACCCCCCTTTCAGGGGCCAGTCACCGTTTCTTTCTCCACTCGTTCTCGAGGCAAAGGGACGCTGGCGCGCACGCTATCTCCCTGCCATCCGCGATGCACGTAACGCGAAACGATCTGATGAATGTTCCGAAGGGCAAAAACGGTTCCACTGGTCGGAGATACGTCGCGGCTCTTCCTGAAAGAATATTAAGCACACCTCCGGCGTGCTCGTCGACGTCGGGAGAGTTCTCGAAAATTTCCGCGATCGATCAGCCTCCTGGTGCCAGGGAGCGCCTGAACCGCGGCTCTGAGCCCCGAGCCAGAGGGGACGAGGAGAAAAAACGTGGACAGACAGATAAATCTCTGATGCCGTTCGCGGTAAATGAGCCAACAGACAAGTGGAATAGAAAGGGGACGCGGCGCAAGATGAAATACAGTGTAAACAGGTAAAAAACGAGATCTTCGGTAGCTGGTTGGAGATAGAAGGTGGATGAGCCAGAGTGCTGAGCAGGAAAATAGCGATTCGAGCTGTCCATTGGGTTTGGCAGGCAAATTCCTGTCACCAATCGACTAGCCTAATCCTTCATCTGACTATAGTTCGACTATTCACATGGACATATAATTCTAAATTATATGAAAATTAAATGCAAGGGTAGAGTGTGTTCAAGTTCAAATCCTGCAAAGCTTGAGACTTCCTAGAATTTGTATTTCTAGCGAGTTGTAGATTTGCACGAAGATAGTAGCCTATTAGAGCAAACACTTTCCTCATCAATTCTCCTTTTAGAAATGCCACACTTCATCAGCAGAGACTACAGAAAGCCGTGTTCATCGAAGACACGTTCGCCCATAAATCCAGCGACACCCTGTTTAATAAATCTACGAGCCCTCGGAGGGTCGGTGAAGCGTTTGAAGCTAACGAAACGTTGGGACACGAAACAGGTAGCAGGACCAGGTTGGCCGAGCACGCATAATACCAGGGCTTAAGGATCGACGGTGGAACAAACGAAAAAATATCGCCGGCCGGTGGTTTTATGAATCGCTTAAATCACGAGAAACGACGGCGTGTATCGTCGAGTCGCGGCAAAGATGAGAAGAATGGCGGAAGGAGATCGTATTTCTGGGCTGATCTGGGATTATGGCGCGAGGAGAGGAGATATACGTTACGCGATTCCTTGGGTCCAGAATCTTCCCAGGGTGGCGCGAGGAGACGCGAGGAAGCCAAATGCTCGCCCCTTGAGCGATACCAGCCCCGGTTCCCACGACAACTTCCATTCCCCTTCTTCGGGGGCGACGATGCGACGAGAGACCTGTTTTTGCGACAATACAGCCGGATCGTCGAACGTCGACGTATTATGACGTATGAAGCTGCGCGCGTAAATTCGAGCCGGATGATCGACGATCCGTTCCGCGCCGCCAGCGCGGGGGTAGAGAAGAACGTGCAAGTTTTTTTGAGAGCGCGCGACTCGTGGCCCGATATGAGCGCGTTTTTTCGCCCGGGGGCGGGGAAGTTTCCAATTTAAATTCAACTTCGGTGCCGACCTCCTTAAAATTCCACGGTTCTTGGACACCAACTTCTCCTCGCCCGCGGAGGCCAATGAAACGGGAAAAAGCGATAGGCGGGGGCTCAGGAATAAGCAGCGCGTTGCTTATGCTTTATTTAGGTCGATGCTGCGTGCTCCTTTTTCGAGCCTTTGAGGAGATTGTGCAGTCGACGGGGTGACTTTACACGTTTGGAAGTTTGCGAGCGAATGGTGGTAAATTGTTTGTTGAACAGGAGTTTCTTAGGTGGACACTTGCTGCGCGGATAAAAATTTATTGAAGGTTAATTTGATTCGATGAGGTGCTCCTTCGCGATTATATTCTGGGGCATAGATTTTAGGTACGGGTGTAGATAGATACTAAATATATAAATAACAACTACCGCATGTTCAATTACTTAGAATAGGTTTCCTATTTAATGTTCAAGAATTTCTGACTTTATATTGTTCGAGAATCAACGAATCAATATTAAACTGTGTAAATACAGCATTTATTCGCTAAGAGCTCGCGGCTACGGACCGGCGGTGAGCATTTAACGTACATATTGTAATCGAGAATCAACGAATCAATATTAAAATGTGTAAATACAGCATTTATTCGCCAAGAGCTCGCGGCTCGGGACCGGCGGTGAGCATTTAACGTACAGGGCGCACAATTCCGAGCGATGGCCTCTGACTCGGCCTTTGTTCCACCTCGCTCTCGTCTTTTCGGGACAGGAGTGAGCCAGAAGTAATGGGGATAGGGCCGAGCTCTTAACGTGAAGGCCACAGCGAGGGCTCTTAGCGAATAAGTACGGTATATAAGTACGTATATAATACTCTTTTGTATCTGAATTGAAAGAGTTTCGTTCTGTAGTATTTTACTTCAAAT
Organism: Andrena haemorrhoa; assembly: GCA_910592295.1. Lineage (NCBI taxonomy): Eukaryota > Metazoa > Arthropoda > Insecta > Hymenoptera > Andrenidae > Andrena > Andrena haemorrhoa. Next base: position 3,912,137 of record OU342946.1, read on the forward strand.
TTTGCGCATAACCTATGAGAAATTAAACTGATTTATAACCTCAATACTTCTATTGGTATTAGTAGCCGACCCCTAAATCAATGATGTATAATCCAACGTTGATTCTGCAAATGAATTAGTTAATTCCTTCACCCCCCAAATTCCAAGCACAGTAATTACAACTTGCACGTTGCTCTCGCCCATATATTTCTGTCATCGCATTTACAATTCGCTTGGACAATTACTTCTGCACTATCCCTCGCGTAGGAAGAGCAAGAACTCGCTCCGTGAATCATGCAATATAGACAGGTCTTAGAATAAGAGATGTACCACTTGTCACGTAGCGCGCAGCAAAAAGCCAAGTTGCTACCTTGGGACGAAAGTCTGTTCCATCTTGGAGATCATAGCGAATGGGGAAGAAGGCAAGCCACGAGTTTTATGAATATATTACGAGTTTCAGTGTACGCCTTGGATCGCACAGCCATCCAAAATCTGCACACGGCTACCATAACACTGAAACCCTGAAGGATGGCTGTGCCAGAGACGGCAGAAACGCGCCTGGGAGGAAATTGAAAAGTTCTATTAAGAATTGCAAGGTCAGAAACGTATGTACACGCGCGTGGAGACACGAGACAACGATCGATCCTTCAGAAACAGAAATCGGGGAGCAGGAGTTGTCGACCACTGCCCTATGCCTCTCCACTTGATTTAAGCTACTTTCCGCAACGATGGTAAAAGCTACGTCCATGCTGCAGTCAAACATACGCGAGACTTTCTTGATACGAAACCTATACTTATTGGTATTTGTACTCGGGAAACATTGTACCTCCGGGATATTTGACATCACAGCAACCGATGCCAAGTCGTAGAAGATGGAACATGGAGAACAAAACGAAAGGAAATGGAGAAAAAGCATTTGCATGAAAGTGTACAGTAAGTGGGAACAACCCTGAATGAAAATATTAATAATTCTACTAAACATGTAGCTACTAATGTCCCTTTCCCTTTATGATTTATGTACAATATGAAAGGCAGCTGAATATTGAAGTTTCTTTAATAATTTACAGAATGCATATGTATCTTCATTTCAAATGTACTGCGAAAAAGAATTTGTACATTTTTAAACGAAACAGAATTTTATATTTCTTTATCTAATATGGTTCATTAAAAGCCATTAAAAGTCAGGGAAAAAAAATTCAACTGTAGCTTTATTTTTATGTAGAATAATAATTGTCAATTATTATACAGTGTCTCCGGTTTGTTCATATACACGCTATTATTTTTCTAACCATTGAAAAAGCAAAGAACTGTTTCATAGGAAAGTTAATAAAACGTTAGGATTTACGTTTGAGGAATTATTTACGGATATTTCAGTATTAATGTAATTTTTTTAAATAGAACTGTATATTTTCATTTTTGACACTTTATTATGCATTTCAAGACGCGTGAACGAAACACCTGTAAAAGTAAATCGAAGGGACGCAAAGCGTACTTTATGATTTCCAATTTCACAATTCCGCGAGTCTCAGTTAATCGAAAATTATTAACCCTATTCGAAAAATTAACACAAGCACCCTGGACAATTTATTAAAATACTACATATGACTTTAGTCTTTACTCGCGATTACGTTATTTAGCTATCTAATTTTAAATGATTATGTTAAAAACAGTTAACAGCTGTACCTCGCCTTTTGCACTCTACTTCTACCTTTAAATGTACTATATAATTTCTAGCCCTATTATTTTTTCTTGTTTTCTTATATATATATTTCTTTTTTTATATTCTCTTCTTACTTTCGTAAAATCTACTATGCAATAAGGAATTATTATTATTACTATGTAAATCACACTACTAAATATGTATGTACGTCCCCGCAGCTACGTCCACGGAAAAAAATAGTTGCCCCAGATTAGTTTATGAAAACGCATTCAAACAACGCAAATTGGAAAACGAATCCCTAGTAAACGTATAATTTCGTGCACCGGTAGCGTTCGCCAACGCGTGGATTTTCTCCAGGCGATAACGTTCACAGATTGAAAGAGCGAAATTAAAATGCAACGTAATTGACCGATCGAGGTGTAACCAAGGGGAATATACTTTGCGGTACTAAGCTGTAACGACGATAATCGACTCAGCATAAGCCGATTAACCTGCACACGCAAAGCTTGGACGGCCGTGCGGATTACGGTCGCGGAAAAAAAATGTTGCGTCGAAACGCGGCGTAAGAGTATTACTTACGTTGTCCTTAGCTTTAATAACGGCCCATGGATAATAAAGGATTTTTAAGACTCGCCACTTCCGTTAATTAACTTTCTTGCAAACTGCCAGGCCGTGCTGAAAGGGCCACACTATCCAAATAATCGCTGACAAAATTTTTGAACGTTTAAGATCAATAAAAATCGATAGACGAAAATTTGTTAGTGTTATAGATAATTAAAAGTGTTTGGAAACTGTGAAAAGCCCTGGAGCGTTGATAAATAATTATTAGAACACCTACTCTGTGTGGCATAATTGCGAGAAAAGTCAGAAATTTATTATAGAACTCTGAGAAGTTTTATTTTATTTGGTACTTTAAATTGAAACCGAAGTGGAAAGCATTCGATCTGCACAAAATACAGCAGGTGCCCTGATACTTGCGAACGACAGTCTACATGAAGGGCATGGATGTTTTAGAAGCCTTGAAAGTTTTGAACGTTTCTAGAGACTCGTGGCTTTTAATATCCTTGACTTTCTTTAGAACCTTAAACGTCGAATTATTCAGTGAGTAATCATCCAGGTTATTTTTTATTCATGTTCTTCTGAGGGTAAGAGTTACAAGGATTATATAGTATATTCTGCCTGGAAGCAAAAGGGCAGGGCTTTAAATGTTATCGTGATACACTTTGAAGGGATAAAGAAAGATATGGTTTCGAGATGGAATCTGTTATGAATTAATGTTCAATCTCCAATTCCATTTCCATTCTAGATATATATTTGTCTTCTACTTTAAAGAAGATGCTTGCATGGAAGTGGGTTTTCAGATCATGAAACAGAGTCCACAGCTGATTTTCCGGGGTAATAATGCATACTTTACTTTGTAATAATCTAAAGAGCAAATAATAATATTAGCGTGAATATTTGCTAGTGAATAATGTTTAACATTGTTAAACATAAATACATGTGAATTTAACGTACCGAGTACTAATACAAATTTTTTAAAATTTATGAACAATTTCAAGCATATATGGCTTCCAAGGTTTACCACATTCTTTCGAGTTCATTATGAGGAGAACATGAAAATTATGTCAGCTAGTGATCCTAGTGGCACTAGGGTTGATATTGGTACGAGAAATTCCTGTAGTAAAAAATTGAATAGAGTGGGACATCGTCGTCCTCAACGTTCAAACGAAATGTTCCGGTTTTACGAGTTAACTGTTCGACCGTCCTATCGATTTCTTATCAAATAAGTAAGAAAGAAATCAAGGAGCCATCAAAGGGATCCTTCTAAGACTGAAACTTTTCCTCCTTCAACGGGCGTAGATAAGACGGGGGGAAAGGAGCCGAACGGTCATTGCACGACAAATAACTCTGGTTAACGTAGCTGAAGGAATTAAAACGACAGAAGGTAAGGTTGATAGAAGAGCCATTCTTCTGAAATATTATCCAAGGTATCGGCCATTTGTATGGAAATGGAAAATCTCTCGGAAAGGTTACCAGAAATACGTGTACCGGTTTCGTTATGGGGGAAACGATAAGATCAGAATAAATGCTTCCTTCAAACACGTGTATAAAATGGAACTCAGATTGTCAAAAAAAAAGTTTGTATTCCAAGGTGGGTCCTTGCAAATAGTTGAAGGAAATTTTAATCGTGAAATATGGATAAACCTTTATTAAGGGGTTATACCTAGTCAGGCGGCCGAAAAGGGGCGATTGTTTGTGAATTTTTTTTTGCACTTAAAAGAGCAAGGTTTAAAGAACATTTGATAATTTTTTTGTAGAAAAATATTTACGTTTATAATCAAGTAACAACCCCTATCCAAGAACCCTTTTTAAAAATTTGGTTTTGCGGTGAGCACTGCCATTCGAAACTAGATTATCTAAAATCAAAAAACAAAAAAGATTTCGCTAGTATATTAATTTCGCCTCTGATTAACGGAGGGAATTTCCATAATATTAATTTAAAACAGAATGGCGGCTATTTAAAATTGAAGCCCTGATTTTTTCGTGTAAAAATCAGGCGACAAAAATCAGGGCTTCATCTAATTAATAAATTAGTAAGGATTGTTTGCAATTAACTAACCAAAAAAATACCAAATGTTCTTTAAATGTTGCTCTTTTAAGTGCAAAAAGTTCTGTATAAACATATGCTTTCGCTTTGTTAAAAAAAATTCCCAAACATTCGCCTCTTTTTGGCCGTCTGACTAGGTATAACCCCTTAATCGAAAAATTATTTTCGAGAAAGTCGACCTCGAAAATTCACAAAATACCCGTGTACTTATTTCCACGTGGCACAATCGATCGCTATTTAATTTAAGTCTATGAAACTTGTAGGGGCTATGCATAATTAATATATTAAGTGAATTAAACACAGCCTTAACAGATTCGTTTCTGAGGCGTATTTTGACTTCCTCCCTGCATTTTCCTCTTTTAAGTGCAGTTAATTCTTTGCTCGAACCTATTCCACTTAAGTAAATTGCTGCTGATTAACTCGGAATGGAACTGTTTTCATTTTCGTTTACACAAAAGAATACGATTAAGCGGCTTCATAAATAGGAAAGGCGAAGGGGATGAAAAGCGAAACAATTGGACCAATTTATTTCTCAACTCTTATATCATTACTTACCTGTTTGTTGCAAAAATATATACAGTATCCAGTTCAGAACTGCGTTAGGTCCATAAATGTGCACTATTCTAACTCCTTATACTTTCATCTTGTTATTGTTTCAGTTTCCAGTAAAATAATAAAGGTGTTACAGATAAAACGTTCCCAGCCTACCCCAAGAATAACTCAAGAGCCTTGGATGCTTTAAAACGTCAGGTTTTGTAGAAAAAAGATGACTGATGCGAATCCTAGCAACTCTTCTTTCATCTACAGGGAATTATGGGCAAAGAATCCTGCGCGAAATGTAAATTTACGACACTTGAAATTCTGAATAATTTGAATGCACATTTCATGCCTGCATCATAATATGCATGTACATACATACGTTTGGGCGGGTCAAATTTTTTTTCACCGCGTGAAACAAATTAACTATGCCACACTTTTCTCCCAGGACATAAAATTAATGTCATATTATCCCATCCGAATATTCAAAACTGCGTAAAAGCTTTTTTCGCTTTCTGTTTCAAACTTCCTTCACCTGCGTGAATGTAGGTAATGCGTAATTTTGTTACGGTTATGTAAGCTGCTTTTAAAAATATGCACACAACAGGCGGGTTTAAAATTATTATACGAATGCAATTACGAAGGTGGAGTACTGCAACTTTATGGAGTTATTTTATTTTCCGTTTTGCGTAATAAGCTCAATTCATCAATTTTCTGTGAAAAATTGGTCCCTTTGCGGTATATAATTGCTTTTGAAATTATCCTTTTGTGGAATGAAAAATTTATAGGTATATAAAAATTGGTCTCAAATTTCAACGTCAATATCAATTTCGCGACACTTTTTTCACGAATTTTGTCAATCTCGGTGCGCTGAGTTCATGTGTGAAAACCACGCCCAATACATTTTTCGAAGTAGTTTCTAAGTTATTCAAACATGCGCCGTTTTATGCGCGATCCGTCTTTCATTTTTTATTTGGGAAGTAGAATTAGCGCCAAGACATTCTTACGAATTGAAAAATAAAAAATTCACCAATCGTTACATTTTCTAGGCTTCGCAATATTTTTTGAAAGTAGTATTTCATTTACAGAAATCAGGAAAACACTTTACACACATGACAAGAATTTAGTGCGTTTACTAGGATATTCCTAAAACTGTAAAGTCGAACTTTTTTAATTCCAACGAATTTTTAAATTCCACTTGTGGATTTAACGGAATATGAAATTTTATCGGGTTTTGCACTTCAGAGAGGAAATGCCTACAGGATAAGAGCACAGTTCCTGTTTCGATGAAGCACGAAGCTCTCGTGTTTTAACTTTTATCGGAGAATTATAGCCTTAACTTGAAATATCGACCATCGGCACACATATAGTGGAGGTTTTGATACAAACTAAATGCGTCAGATTAAAATTAATACTACACCGTGGAGAAGATAAACGACGTGGCCAGTTAAACTAGTTCAATAAAGTAAAGATTCTGTCACCACGAGGAAAGCTGACAATGAATTTAATTATGTTACAAAATGAGGCTAAGTTTTGTTGACTATTAGAACGTGTTCGCGACGAAATGGTTTGTTAAATAATATCACCTTCTGCGTATATAAATGACAAATGGCTGAACATTTGAATTACGGATACAAGCGAAAGTTTTTTCTTCTGTTACAATATTTTTAGAAGCAGCAAATATGAAACGTGTAGTCCTGTGTGGTGAAACGCGAACTTCGCATCGAATTTCATATTTATAATGAATATAATTGAAAACTTTTTCATTGTAGTACAACAAACAAAGTGAAAGACAATCCTGACCGACAATGAGGATTCCGTCTTTGATTCCTGAACCAAACATACATATACGTAGAAAAGCCAGGAGGTCGTTCTCGTGGCATGAAACGAGAACTCGATAATTATCTCTACATCCGCAGTGGAAACAGCAGCAAACAAATCTTTGTCCATCTACAAACTACTTTTACGTATGGTGAACAAAGTAAGTAGAGCGTGCTTTGTATTGAAAAACATAGAAGTCACAGAGGAGAAGCTTAGAGAATAAGTCTTTCCCACTGTGACACAAAATGGATGCGTAATAATTAAATTCTGCTGTGTACACCTAAAATTATGTCGCAAACGCAGTCAAGATCATAATATATCGTTGGCACACGTTTTCCACCTGCATGAGAATACCAGAGTTCCATTTTTCCTCGAAGGCGACTGGCTATTAACAGTAAAAAATTGTCCAACAAATAAGGAACTTTATCAAAAAATACCGCGTAACGTCCACCATTACCAAGAAAATTTCTTTAAAAACTCTGTACAATAATAATATGATGATATGATGATGTGATGGTATGATGATATGATGAAAGGATGAAATGATGATATGATGAAATGATGAAATGATGATACAATGAAATGATGATATGATGAATTGATGAAATGATCATATGATGATATGGTATGGCGATATGACAATGTCACAATATGATGATGTGATAACAGAATAATAATAACACAAGTACTATGACACCCACAAACCTGCACTCATACATTAAATACTCATTCATTCGCAGATTCGCAGCTTAGACTCATCACGTACAAAATGCTGGAGTATAGCAAGGGCTATCATATAAAATTCATATCTAGAGACAACGAAGATAGTGATTCTCTGATCGTACAGTAAAGAAAGCCGAAAGTAAATCCTATCTAACAGCAATGAATCTACTCATGGAACGTAGGAGAGGAGAATCAAGTTGTTTAAGCTCGTAACGCGAAACGACTATACACAATTGGCTTTATACCTACGACGGGAGCAAAGGTTAAAGAAATAAATGACAAAATCGCCTGCAGGCGTCAGTAAAGCGCCGCATATTCCCAGGTGTTCTTCAAGCAGCACGAATGGTATCGAATATGTATGTATGACTCAACTCACGGCTGGGAAAACTGCCTAATCTCATCACCCAACACGTTCTTCTTCGACTTATACCTTCGGGCGCCTGAAATGGAGTTGGCTTCGAGGCGGACTTCCACCTCTCGCTTAACGAAAACTTCATCCCCCAAGAGGGCCTACAAAATTCTATGTACGAGCTTGTGCCAGCGCAGCACATAGGGGCAAAGTCTTTTGCGAACAGGAAGAAGCCTGCCGCACGAATAAACGTTGGATTCTCTGACTCGTAGGAAGCTGCTTGCACCGCTGGCTTCAAGGCACCCATCTAAACGGAGCACCTAATTCCAGGAAAGTGGTCAACACGATGCATCCTGATTGTACAGGATGTGTTCCCTATTCGTGCCGCGCAGTAGTTGAAAGATCAGCGATGCATCATATGAAAATATCCAAATCTGTTTAAAGGAAACTACTTTCTTCCAGAACGAAAAATTAGATGAGAATAATGACACTCGGTTATTTTGCCGAAAAGATTATCTATGCTCGCAGAATATTAAAGTCCATTCTTTAATGGTATCTATCGGGAAAAGTCACCTCTGCTTCAACCTGGTGCACAACTTGAACGGTGGAACCTCGATAATCTGAAATAAGTAGGATCCCAATCGCCTCGTCAAACAAAAAGCTATCTAGGAAAGAACCAGGTCAAACGCTTCTTTATAATACGAGCCTGAATTATGCAGACATAGGTCTATCGAGGCTCCGGTGCACTTTAAAGAAAGAGCTAGCTTCCATTCCAACTACTAATATGAAATTTCAATTATACAATCTCTGTTTGAACGAATTCCCACCGTAGCAGATAGTCACGCAATTAAGCTGGAGTAGACGTGTTAGCGCGGTTCGCCTAAAATTGCCGCGCTTAAATATTTATAGCCACTTAACGAGCGAATGGCATTTTCCTATGAGCACGGAAGCAATCAGACACGATCCGCGACTATAGTTGACCCATGAAAAGCTTTTTTCGCCGTGCTTAGCGGAGCACCATCTCCCGAGGGATAGTCCTATTACAGGGATACTGCTCCTGGGTTTGTACGTGTGCGCCGGCAACAAGCAGGAGCTCTGACAATAAGAATATGACCGTCTCTCTCACGAGCAGAGATTTCCCGATCGCGTGGATACACACCGGGCTCTCTCCCGCTTTGTGAAAACCTGCAAGAGGAAATTCGGGGTAGAACTCCTCTTCCCGTCAGACAAATTGCATCATGCGGGAAAAGCAGATGCCGGGATTTGCTTCATTGATCCCTCCTCGTGCGCTAACATTTGATTTCGCGGGAATACGATGTTGGTTTTAATTAATCAACCGGAGAGAGTGATTCTCTCTCTTTCACCCTGGCCGGCTCGTCACGTTTTGCTCGTGTAATCATTACCAGGCTCCCTCGGCCCCTTCCGCACCTCCCGCCATACATCAAGGATCCACGATGGATCCTTGCCGTCAAAAGGAAAAATAAGGAATGGAAATTGAGGGACCAGTGGAGAAGAGTTTTCCTCGCCCTTCGAGGGATCCCTTCATTGATCACCTGTCGCACTCTTCGCCGGCTAGGGCCTTGCATTAAGAGAAATCACTCGGTTGCGCAATTCTAGATACACAGGCACCTTCTTCGAGGAAGTACTAGCGATAATAGCAAAGAATTTGGTACCTAAGTGTTTGGAGTGTATTTGTAAATATATCTGCATATTAAGTTTCTCAAAGTTTTGAAATATTTTTCGCTGTTTTTTATAAGCACCGATATCCGAAAATTATTATTTACATGCATCACGATAATTTTCTAACGATACATCCTCTATGAATGTAAACAAAGAAGGATGAAGAGCTGCGTAAATTATCGCACCATTTCGGTGTACGAGTATTACGTGAACCACGTTGTTCATAATTTTTACATTCGGCAGAATCCCATGGAGTTGCTCGTTAATTACTTGAACGAGCCCGGAGAATCGTTCCTACCCGATTAATCACGCTGAATTTGCGTAATCGTAAATAACTCTTAATGGGTTTTAAAGAACAAGCTCCGGTTCAACTGCGCGCCTAATATTTATACAAACAGAATTCGAAGCTTCAATTGCAAGGATAATACGCGCACGTCACTGCATTATAATTATTATTACTAATAACCACTTCTCGTATTTTACATTGCGCAATTGCTTCCTATAAATGCCATCCGAAACGTTTCACTGCTTTATTGCTAAACAGTATTGTTCATACGAGAACGCTTTAAGTGCTACTGTTACCAACGTAACGAACCGAGGTACTTCAACCATCTAAATGAGTTCTAACATGGTAATACGCCATTTCCATGCTAGGAATATGCTATAGAAATGGGAACAAAGTCAAATGGCCGCTCAAGACCACTGATGGGACATTCCCACCAGCGAATTCGGCAGGGGCCCCACCGTTTTATCTCCCATGGCTTTGTGCGAAGCTGCATACACCCGATCTTCATCTCTTAAACAGGGGGAGCACTTGACATTGGATGAATGTGGAAGTGGCGCAGAGTAGCTACTTCATTTTGCTTTCGCCACAGCAATACGAATACATCGGTGGAATTCCAATATTCGAAGCGCTACAAACGAACGCGTTCGCTTCGGTATACTCAATGAAAGCTTATAATATCGGAATCAGGTGAAGAACGAGTAAACGTTAATGAGTGCTGAAAAAACACCAGAACGGTGAAACGGAGATTTTTTCTATTTTCTTTTTCAGTGAACCGTATGATGTGCGCCCCGCTTTTTTACATCCTTCCATATTTATCTGCTAGCTGACTTAACAGTTCCCTATCATCAGTTTCCCGTTATAGCAAGAGCTTCTTTGTCCGCATTTGAAACGGAAAACAGGCACACGCATTTGAATCCTCAAACCCTGCATTTATCAGATACTAAATCTCAAAGCGACGCGGGAATGAATATTCAGTTTCCTCGGCACCTCAACTACAAAAGACAGAGCGATATATCTGGTGACCGTATTATTAAAAAAAGCTACGCGGTGACCTGAAGCGATTAGCCTGTCGTTGGAAATATCAGCTCCGGTGTGTGGCGCATCCATTCCTTAGAAATACACGGGGGAGTATGAATCGCCGATTCAATTTCGGTTACGTAGTCCGAGTGTTTGTCTTCCCTTATTTACCCCATATGCATCGCTTTGTGCGGAAGGATTAAAGGTTCGCCGCGAACATCCCCTAACGTGCGTTTGTAACGTAACGGCCCCCTTTGAGTGAGATGTAATAATATTATAGCCGCGTGTACGTTTCTACTACACGAGCACAGAGGGTTCGGCCAAACAAGGTAAGGAAATAATCCTTGTGCAGATCCCTTTACGCGTTAGCGTAACCGAAAACATGACACCCAAAGTACATCTACGGCAACCTGACGCTATCAAGCTAGTTCATCTCGGTAGCATAATTGCTCCCACTTTGAATCGTTACACCACGCGGGTAACTTCAACACGAGCACCAGAACACGAGCTGATATATTCAAAAATGTTCCCACCCATTTGCAGAAATCGTATCTGAAAATCAGGCGCAACATGGTGAACCTCAGAATTCGCCTGGAAGCTCCAAGAGTCCATAAATGCTAGCAATTATTCCCCGAAAAGCAGCGTTCCTTAACAAAGCACACTCCCGTGGCGCAGTAAATGGAGGAGCAATAAAAATTTCATAGTCAACCGGGGGTGGAACAAGCCGCTACGAGGCTCGTGCTGCGAAGTATTTAATTAGCAGCCCGCGTAAACACCATTTCGCCAAGTGACTGACCGTAAAGGCCACTAAGAACGAATTTGTCCCGGCGAAAGGGGCGCGGTGTTGACGCAGGATAGATACTAGTACACGGCGAGGATATCCGTTTATCGGGTCCATTGTTAAGGCACTCAGCTCGCCGAGGCAACGTGCGGGCGAAAATGTTGGCCATTTGATTGCCGTCATGTGGGTACTTTGCTGGCTTGGCCCCTTGTGTACGTTGCGTACGACACGCTCTTTTACGCTCCCTCTCGCATTATTCAGGTGAGCCGGTACACAACTCACAGAGGCCAGCCATCTACATTCATAGGCGAGGCGCAACTGCAACTGGCTGAAACCAGCCCGAGCCAAGACAGCTTGCGCCGGGCAATAAAGTGCCGAAGGAATAATTAATAAGCCGAGCTTGGACAGTGAAACCTCGTTACTAAGACGCTGCGCTATCGTCCCATCCAGAGCTTCAGGAATGCATAAAGATGGTCAATACGCGGCTGGTCCCTTCTCCGTGTATCTACGCTGCGCAAAAATTGCTAAAGCTATGGTTATGTATAACTCCGCTGCAGCGGTGGCGCTGCCTGCTGTTTTAGACGGTGGCGCCGTCGAGGCTTGAGGCTTTAGTTCTGTGGCGTGACGCGTGCGTGGCGCTGCGGTTGCGTCGTGGTCTTTTGCAAGGCCCGAAGCGCGAGTCTAACCTATAAGTGGTGTAAACGCGTGATACATAATCTTGAGTGCGGTTAAACTCGATCTGCCGAACGACCTTTATTTTCTTATATTTACCTTTGTTCTAAATAAACTATTGTGCGTAAAAGTACAATCTTCTCCCTATGTTGTTCCTACCTGTTCTTTTATCTATCTGAACAGCATTTTAATAGCAGACGTCTGGAGAGAATTTGTGGCGGAGAGTGCGCGATTGAACAGACTACCAAGTTCAAAGAGACAGAAATATCGTTTGTCACTCTATACTCTATCTCTACACTCTGCCGGCACTATTCGGGTTTCAATGGTGGTCGCAAGTTCGCCATTTTTTTTCAATCAAATTTTCAATCGAAACAGAAGGTGTCGGCGGGACAACAGTGAAAACATAGTGGTAGCGAAAAGTCAATTTGAGATTCGGCAAGCATAGTGCGCTGTCTGCGCCAGAAAAACGCTGTTAAGCAAATATTTGCCACTGACGTTCAAGCTGTTACGTTTTAATTTGAGGTTCTCGATGATTTATTCTCGCCTGTTGACAAGGCCCATTTCGTTAAGCATTCAGACCGGGTTTTCAGACACGGAGTGTCTGGAAATTCGCGTCAGCGGCCGTCGGTAGGTGTCTGGCAGAATATGAAAGAGTAATTAGTACGGGCGGACAGCCGGTAACGGGCGCAAAAGGCTCGTTAATGAACGTTCGAAATTTCGAACGCGCCTTGTCCGTGACTGAAAGCATACTAACACCTTACGAGACCCGAGCTAATCCATCGGGAATTCCTCTCCCTATCCAGCTCGCCTTGGTAATTGCACTGATCGATCTTGCGCGGAGTCGCCGTGCTGCAGGACGATAAGTCCGTAATTGTTGTACTTGCTCAAGCTGGCGCCGGATGCACTATAATGCAGATGCAATTAGTGCTTGATTTGTCGGGTCCCACCATCCCGTTCGCCCTGTCCCCTGTCTGTACTTCCGTGCCGTTTTCTATATGAGCTACGACGCCCAAAAACCTTCGCTTAACGAAACCACCAAGTGTACCGTCGCATCTGGCGCTTTTAGCAAAGACACGTCACGAGAAAATGGGTTGCTCGAGTGGACGTAATCTGGTTAAATGCTTCTTCATAGCGATCGCACGTGCGGAATACTTAATACTAATATTTAGCCTGAAGATAAAAGGATCCGGAGTAAAAAGGTGCGCGTTTCAAGAGACCCAGGGTTCTGTTCAGTTTGCAATGGATGCGGGAGAGGTTGGAGACTATGACTGCTGTTGGATCCAAGCAAGAGATTTGAGGGCTGAATATTCTAACGATACCTACACGGCGTTTCAGAAACAGTGTTTGCTTTAACAGGAGCCAGAGAGTTATTAGGGTGAAATTGAGTTAACAGTGAACTAAGGGCTGCTCGGAAATTACATAAATACTCTCACTTGCTAAACTGAAGCGTGATGATCCGAATCGAAGTTGAACGATGAATCTGAATGTGTGCGTTTGGAGTACTGTTAAGAGCGCTTTAAATCTCAAAGTACAAGCTTCTTACAAGTTGTACTTCCCGGTTAAATTTAGAAACTCTCTGCGCATACTAAGGTGCTGATAGAGTAAAGGAAGGCTCTTGATTAATAAACGAACAGGCACTACTTTTGACTTTGGAATGGAAAGTGATCACTGCGATGAATAACATATTTTAGAAACAGCTGCTAGGGTCTGCTAAGACGATACTTGTCAGCAAACTTGTCGAACACTTTAGGGATCCAAGGCTAACAAACACTGGCCATCGAACGCTGATGCAAATGCAGATGAAGTATCCGCAACTTAGAAAGTAGTCGTGAAGAGAAGATGAAAGAACTAGGCTATTTCTCTGACCACGGAATAAAAATGATTAGGAAATGACGTTAACCTACCTTCATTATCAAATGACAGTCGCGGAAAATGCAATCCTAAAGATAATTAGTATTTCGTCGCTTCTAAAGTACTCATTCGGACTTCGTTTATTTTATCTAGCCAGGGGCTCATTGCGTCAGACTATTAAGTTCACACAGACAGTGCGAACTCTCCAATTTTACGTGGAATGGTGTACACGTAACTGCTGCATACATGCACATCAAACATGGAGTGCAATTTAATATAAAAAACGCGATGTCGCAGAATGAAAACGATATTACGGTTCACGGGACTCACTTTGCGATATTCACGGCCACTAAAATAGTGTTGTATAATTTATTTAGGACCGTACTTCCGTTTATAATCCAGCTACAGTATTGACGCACAGTTGTGCAAGGCAACAGACGAAATATGAACCAAGCAATAACGAACAAGGTTAATTACAGTTCTTTCGTGAAACGCGAGGAAAAATTTTGTTCGGCACTTGTAATTTTACGCGATGAAAATTGGAAACGGTACAAAACTCGCGTTCTAACGTTTCAAGCAACGGTTCATAAAATCATCTCGTCGCTCGCGATCGATACTTACAATTTTCTGGCGCTGCGAATACAGCAGCGCGCATTTTATGTTTCATTACGGATGGGTGTCGGGAAACAATGCACCGGAAGCATTGAAAAGTCGGAACAAATATTGGTCAAAGCAAATTCAATTAAAATCTGCAATGATGAATAAAACTTCACCAATGTGTAGGTATTTCGTTTTCGTACATGTGTGTTTGAACGCGTATCGCGATTAATGTTTGGTATTAAATGGAGTGTAATAGATCAAATAAATAACCCAAATTAATGCACCGTTCGCGGCGAACATTGATTTGCACGTAAAATGGTCAAAATCGTGACAGAATAGATACAGTGGCGGATTTAAGGAAATAGGCCCAAACGTTCTTAGGGGGCCATTTTTGTCAGGGAAATGAAGAGGTAGTTTACTAAAAACGGGCACAGTGTAGCAGTGCAGGAAAAAGAATATAATATTTGGATAATATCATAAGTAATTATTTTTGAAGTTGGGCCTTTCTAGGTAGGGGCCCAGGCGGCAACTGCTCATCGACCGCCCATTAAATCCCAGGGGCGGATCCAGGAGCCTTTCCTGGGGGGGCGAAACGTGTAAAAGTACATAACTACATTTTTTAACCTTCTTTTACGAGATTTAAAATTTGCTTGTAATTTATATTTTAATACATCTATCTGATACTGTAGCCTGAATAATTAAATTCACATTAATTATTTATACATTACAAGAAATCAGAATAATTACAGTACCTGTTATTATAAAGAAAATAGGTATAAAAAGTGTTAAAAATTAATAAGATTAAGATACTATCAAAAACAATTTTATTTTACAATACAAATTCTGTTCTACGATTGCGAATGTGACATAGTATTTTGATATTTTATTATTCTTGGGGGGCGATTGCCCCTATCGCCCTCCCTCTGGATCCGCCCTTTTTAAATCCGCCAGTAAATACATAGAAATACAATGCTGTAATATTTCTTCGTACAAGTCATCCTGCACGACAATTTATTTTCGATATCTGCGTTGATGCAGCATCAAAATCGATTATACTGAAGACCAAAATTCGTATGAAAATTTTCACTCTGCATCATTACATACACCCTGCAGAACCGCAAAATAAATCCGTTAACTCAGGCCACCCACGCACCACGTTTCAAAATCTCGTACCACGGAAGTCCAATTCTAAATTTTCGCTTTACTTTCCACGAATCATTTTCTGATAGGTCTCCCAAGTACTTCGGGACACCCCGTACGTGCCAAGTTCTACACGACTTAATACCGTCCTCCGTATTCCATTCAATATTCGTTTTAATCTGACGAGCAGAGTGCACCGTTCCGTCTGCAATTTTATCCCCGGCGCAATCTAAAGAATTTATGGTATCCATGAGCGCGCCTGTTCTCGCATCAATCGCGCGACTGCAAGACGAAAATTGATGTGCAAACGAATCGCGCGCGAAAGTATTCCGCGGGAGCAATTACCCGTCTTCGTCAAGCAACGCGGGCGTGCAATGAAAATTCCTGGGAGAATCGAATCTTCTAAAAACGGCCATGCTTTCACAAATCGTGACGACGTATTTATGGGGATCAGGGCCGCGGGATGTCGACTACTCGTAGATGGGAGGCACTTCAGCCCCAGCCCTTTGGAACGTCTATGATATTTTTAGAAGCCTTAGAAAAGGTCGGTGTCTGATTTACAGTGATCGCTCCGGAGCGAAGGCGAACTTCTGTTCTCGTTTTCCGAAAGAAGAGGCACTGATCGAACCCTTCAGCAGCGATTACGTGGGCGTCGTGACAAACGAGCCTCTAGAACAAACATACAACCAGTTGATCCAGGCTCTGTCTACGGCGAGAAAAAATTCGTTTATCTTGTTAAACATAGACAGCGGGAGCGGAGCAAGTAGGTTCGAGTGTTTGCGGAGCCAATGTCACCGCAAAACTTTCTGCCGCTCGAAAAACCGATAAAATATTCAGGCCGGCTAACAATAAAGGGAACTCCACTCGAGATCCAGCATTTGAATATTACGCGGACTGTAACCCGCTGCCTTCAGCCGCCGTTAGCACTACAGCTGTGATTCAGAAAGGGCCCCAAGGGCTCGAAACATATGTCACGGGGCTCCGGGAACAAAAGGGGTGTATGCGGGAAACCGTTTCGAGCTGCGTTCTTCGTGTCTTTAGCGGTTCAACAACCATTGTTCATACCAAGTTTTTTGTTTTAACAGCGAATCTCATTTATTCTTCGAATCCCGTGGCACGCGTGAAATGGCGTTGTTCTTGAATCGAGCTTGGAACGAGCTGGGGGTCGCTTGGGCTTCGCGTTTCGTGTTAGGTTGGTGCGTATGATATTTTCTAGGTTCGTATTTTAATTTTAAATATTTATCCAGGGTTCGAAAGAGTTCGGAGACTTTTCAATAGGTTCTATTTGAAACATGGACTGTGGTAGGTTCTTAAAAATGTTCCACATTATAAGTTCCCATGAGCAGTGATAAAGTAGAAGTTCTGGAAAATAAAAGTTCTAGTTGGAGTGGAACTTATAAAATATAGAAATAAAAATTTCTATAACAGGAACAGATATTTTGTTCATCCATATTTAAATACTTCTCAATCGTTGTAAGGAATACTGAATATTATGCAATGAATAGTACTACAACAATAATAAATATTTATTACGGTTAAATTGATATTCTGAATGTGTTATTTATTTGTAACATTTACCTACGCAGGTTATTTCTACGCAGATATACAATTTTTGTGTAATTTGATTCATGTAAGTTATACAAAAATATTATTTAGGTATTATTCTTGATAAATTCTCATTTCTGTTTAATACTTCTTATGAAACTATTAATTACTTATGTTATTCTTTTCATACCTTTTATTAAATAAGCACGAAGAATATAGATACTATATTGTTAAGTAAAACTAGTACCTAAAATGGTTTAGTACTATTCTCTAATTTTTTAAAAATAAGAGTTCCAAAACTTTTTCGATCCCTGTATTTATCCAATAATAAAGATCTCTTTCTTCGCGTCTCCACGAGTCTCTACATAAAATTAATCCTTCAAGGGCTGCATTTCGAACTCAACGACCCGTATTCTCCAAATCTTCACAATCCCCTGGAATACAGCGACGCCCGTCGTTATTTTCACAAAAACGTTTCTCAGCGCGTCTCTCGCGGATTCAAAATTCAAATCCACTAACAGCACAAGCAGCGAGGGATGCTTATGAGTTGAATGTAAAGGGTTATCTCGTGATTGTGTCTGCGGAGCCAGCCGAGACTATTTCATTCAGTATTAAAACAAGAATCTTAATGAGGAACCACTCGTGTCCGAAGCAGCCCGAAGGGATCTAAAAAA
Organism: Andrena haemorrhoa; assembly: GCA_910592295.1. Classification (NCBI taxonomy): domain Eukaryota; kingdom Metazoa; phylum Arthropoda; class Insecta; order Hymenoptera; family Andrenidae; genus Andrena; species Andrena haemorrhoa. Next base: position 3,930,060 of record OU342946.1, read on the forward strand.
AAAATTTCCCTACTCTGCCGCGAATGACAACGACGTACTTATGTAAACCGTCTGTTTTTATGCGCGGGACGTTAAATCATTCCCGATTGGACTTGCCGCCTTGCTGTTTGCCCGGAAGAGCATAAGTAATCAGGGCGTGTCGGCTGGAACACACTGGCACATCTGGAACGGTTAAAAATCGCCCCGTACTTTCTTGTCCTCCGAAATCCCGTTTCATCGTGTAACGAACTGGAAAATATATATTACTGTCGGTACATCTTCCCTTTATAAATAGACACCTATTCCTCTCCAGCGAAACTACCTTTTCCCCTAATTGCAGGCGATGATATTCGGTGTACGCCATTAAACCATTATTTTCCCGGGTTTCAATTTCTCTTAGCTTCTATTGGACCATTTCTTACTTCAATTAAAACACTAATTACCAGAGGAGTAAAGAAAAATTTAAAAACATCGACGGTGGTCGATGAATAATGAAACTATGAAAAATATGCTATTGGAATAATAGGGATTTGAATTTGTAGAAGACAGTTAAATGTGAAAACAGATTATTCGAATCTTTTAAATCTCCCCAAGGTGTATGTATTTTAAATCACGACTCGTAAATAAGTCAGCGTAGCTTAGATTGTAGTTACAAAAAAATTAATAAGGGAAGATCTCCACCCCGGAAATTGAAAGAAAATATGAAACTTTGGGGTTATGTAGAAAACTCACTCTAAGGCCAATCCAGGTACTTCCCCATTTTCTAACACGCGAAATGTAAGAACTGTGAATTACCAAATGATGGTCCTAATTAAAAGAAGTAACTTCAGACTCCGTCTCTATAATTATTATGCACATTTATGGCGCAGTTTCATTCAGCAGATGAAACGGCCCATGGATTCAAGATTTAAATCGAGAGATTAACGTTCTTAGCAGTTGCCACTTCACACTACCAACAAGTAACGCCGTCGACAGTGTACTTCCATTTCTCGCCTCCATTCAACTTAATTAATAGCTTTTTTTAGCATTTCCCGCAGCCCGAAACGTTGCTTTTAAATGCATGCTTTTTGCTGCGAACTCGTTACCCAGTATCCCGTGAACTCTAAGAAGTAATTAACGCAAGCGTTGCGAAGGAATTCACTCCGTAAACGCGAGCCGCCGCCCGATGAGATCGATGCTTTCTGCTCGCAACTAGAGGAGACCGTGTTCAGATTCTAAGTAGTTATTCCGCGAGAGTGTCTGGGAAAAGAAGCCAATGCTCCGCTGCTTTCCCAGCAGCGGCCGCTTCGTTGCTTCTTCGGACCGTAGAACTGAAATCTGTACGACACCCGGTACATCGACGAACAGTGCTGCCTCTGTACACGAGGCTTCGATTTTCGCCTGACAAAATAAATAACTGACAGCGGATTAGTACCTCAGATGAGATTTTATGCTCCGTACACTTGGCAATGACTCCTTGAATTTATTTTCCAATAGTCACTCGTAACTTAAGTGCCATTTGCAAATTTGAGGTTAACCCTTCGTTGACACTCTGGGTGCGAGCCGTCCATAACCTGATTTTGACGATTTATACCTTTTCCAAAACGTAGAATATCGGATTAGTGGCAGCATCTAGTGTTGAATTGGAAAGTTTACTACTTAGAATACTAATTATAAAAGATATTTATTGATATATACTATTATTTAATGAAGAGTTTAGTTAATGAATCCTAACCTCAATTTCTTTTTTACATTAATAATGACAACGTTATGAGCATTTATTCTTAACGTCCTGGTTTTGCCCCTACTTCCTCTACTTCCATGTTTAAATGCGAAGAATCGAATACCGCGTGAAGTATTACAGTACAAGTATAGAATCTCGCTAAAAGGAAGTACCTACCCCATTTGAAATTACGTAATATTGCTTTACTGCTTCCTTCTTTATCTCCAACTGTTTCAAAGATACAACCCAGGCCAATTTTGTGGGGCACCCCGCGCATTACGCGCACATTTATCATTTCGGTATAAGTATATTGAGCTGCCCCGCCATTTTATTGCTGCAGGCAGAAGTGATACACGGCGCTCGGTTGCCGAATGCCTAATATTCTAGCTGCTCAGTAATAAAACAGAAATTGAACTGTCCTTAACCAACCACCTAAATGATATTCTTCACATACCTCCGTCGCATCTTTAAAATCGATAGAAGATTTTCAGGCGCTTTGTTTCTGGCGATCTGCCGCGCAATAAAAAAATGCGAAACGCCTGTGCGCTTATTATACAACGTGCCGGAAATCGTGCGGCTACTAAGCGCGCAGCTTTTTTCGAATTGGCCAATTCGCAGCGGCGAGGATCGACTACGCTGGGAACAAAGTACGATTCGCGGTATGCGCGGAATGAGGTCGAAGTCGTCGTCCTCTTACCCTCTTGGGAAACGATCGGTCCTGCGATTGCATAGGATTTTCCTACGTGCGCCGTAGCAGCGTCGTTTGTATGCCGCTATCTCCGCAAAATATCTAATATCCTTTGAAATATATCTAGGCGCAAAGAAGACGCGCCCCTAAAGCGGGCGAAACGTCAGATATGAAGACGTCACGTTCGACAACAAATTCCAGCACTCCGATCCTGGGATATGCCGTGTGCTTAAAGCCTTAAAGCGTGACACCTCGCGGGTGTGAAATGAGGTTCATTCGGCAGATATTGATGAGAGTTGCGATTATATGTAGGTACTTGATTATTTCTCGAATTATAGCCTCTAAAAATGGCTATCTTTGACAGAGTTTTTGACGTTTTTATTCCTTCTATTTGGGCGTGTTAAGTTTAATCTACTTAGCGAGAGGTGATTTGGATTAGTTACCTGGTTAATGAATGTGATACTTGAGAGGGCAGGCTTGCAAGTTGCTTGATGACTTATTTAAAAATGCCTTTCCGACTATTTAAGGTTGCCTCGTGCTGTACGCTCATTTTATAATTAGCTACGTTACTGTTTGTAATTTCAGTCTCCTTTTCCGAAGGTATGGAAGTATCTGCAGTGCTTAAATAGGTTTTCGCGCGTTAACGAGGGGAAAGCTTTTTATTCAGCAGTTGTGTGATTTTAGAGAATTCAGACACGAGCTCTTGAAGCTTCTTACTGTACTATATTTACTTTTCATTTAACAAATCTACCTAACAGTGTTTCTTACTGCTCTTCAACGAGCCACGGATTATAAATCACAGATTCAATAAAAGTGAAAGTTTTTCTAATTTTGCAATGACTTATGGACCACTTTGAACTATTGTTTAAAGCACAATTACTTATTTATCGTTAATTGCAAAAAGTTAAGAGAAATCAGAATTAATGCAGCCTCGATTCTTCAATAGAAATTTATGAACAAAAAAATGTCTGTAATTTGGGCAGCACACGAAATTGCGTTGTACTCAGGAGGACTTCCCCTACATATTTACAGAGTTTCATCATTTTAGGAATTTCAGTGTTCGGTATCTTCCCTTGTCAAATGTATGGGGGTTGAAACTTGGTGACCCGACATACATGGAAATGCTTACTCCTACGAAAAAACTCATACGACCTTTTTGGTAGAGAATTTCCTATTCTACAAATTGTATAATAACTATTTTTCTTGCAATACTGTTAGATAACGAGATATTCGTGAAAAACAGTTTTTCTTCAACCCCCTGTAAAATTTTAAGCGGCAGTCGGATCGATGGGGACTTTTGACATATTGTTTGAAACGACCAAATAAAGGTTCATACCAGAATTTAGCTTGGTGGGATTTATTCCGCAGATGGGGCAGATTTTCCTCTCATTTCACTGGACTACAACTACTTGTTACAGCTCCATCGATGCTAAATCCAGCGCCAAATCTGCCCACAAAAAGAATGCGTCTTAAAAACATTCCACGAACGGTGCCCAAACACAAAGCCCGCCCTAACCTCCAAATCAAGAATAGACGCGAAAAGGTGTCCCTCGGCATTCCCTCAGCGTTTCGTGGAACGACAGCGGCATCGTTGATCCCCGTATGGGAAACGGCTTGACGAGACGCGAGGCGAGGTTCGAGACGAGAAAACGGGAGGGGTGTGCGCGCCAGTTTCCGGCCGGCCACGCAGGTTGACTCATTTTTGCATAATGCAGCCTAATAAGGGCTAATGAATGAAATGCTGTAATCCCCGATGTTGCGCAAATTGGATTTACACCACTTGCTATTCCTCCACTTTCACCTCCCCATTCCACCGGTCCTTGTCATACTTGTAATCTCACCCGTTCCCGCTGTCCCTCTCCAACCCGCTTCCCCGCTCTCGCCCATCTCGCGCATATTTGCATACTTTATAATCTACGTTAGCACGGCGCGCAGGGCAAATTCTGCGAATTCCTCTCGCGAGCGAGCCTATCTCGAAGAGTGGTACGATTTACAAGGGAACGAGGTCGACCCTTTCATTCTTTTTTTAATTATTCTTCTCATCTCCCCCCACGGCCGCCCCTCCGCCATCGTAACCCATCGTCCTGGCCACTCTTTCGACAGCCCCTCCCGGCCGTGTTTCTGTTTTGTGTCTGAAAGCAGGATGGGGGTCGAGCAAAAATCGCCTCGACTCCGGGGGGGTAAGAAGTCCTCCCCGGCCGCGGAGCGCGCGGCCTGATCGATGCGGAGGCACCGGGCGGCGTGAAAAAGTTCAATGGATCGTTGGGTGTCGAGGCAGCATGGAAAATCAATTACCCTCGGTGGAGAAAGGTGTCGCGATCTGGATTAAACAGTCACGCGATTCGCTCTAAGCGCGCTTCATCCCGCTAACGATTTATGCACCGAGAACACATTCCGGTAGCGATTTCTCGCCAAGGGAGGTTGTATTTTACGCGCGGAGGATGAATGAAGGATTTCAACTTCCCAGGGCCCATTCATTTTCAGCTGAATATACAGGGACCCGTAAAAATATGTTCGGGAGTTAACGGACAAGCTTGGGAATGAAGGCCGACCGATTTTCAGTGAAACCAAATTTTCCGGCATTAGCTTCTATTCATCCTAAGTTGCGAGGAAATAAAGCTTCCCCGAGTTTAAGTTCTCCAGACTTTAAGCCTTCTAGCCGGCAATCAACGGTTCGGGGAATACCTGTATAATACAATAGTGGCTAGTGACGGGTTCCGGGGAATAACGGTGGCTAAATAGGTATTTTTAATAGGGTTTGAAAATTTCTTCGTGTGGAGATATTTAAGGGTATACTGAAATGTAAGGGGAACATATGGTACGTACAGATTTTATGGAAGCGAAGACAGTACTGATTACTTTGACTGATTCACAAGCAGTGAACAGAGGCTATGATATCACAATTTGGAAACTGAAATAAACACCACTCCGAGATCATAAATTTCTGGATATTTGGATCACTATACCAGTGATTCTCAACCCGTGAGTCGCGACCCACTTGGGGGTGCGAAGTGTTTTCTCGGGGGTGTTCTTTTTTTTTTAATATTACTAAGTTAGAGGTAGGTATATTCTGAAATACTTATTTTTATTGTGTTCTCTTTACCTTATTAAATTTATCTTAGGATAGGGTGGTGCTAAAAGTCCGGTTTTTTGTATAAACCTATTTAAAAATTAGTACTAACAATCTAGTATGTTATATTAATAATAGTATCCTGATTTTTTTCGCGTGATTTTTGCACGAAAAAATCAGGATTTCAACTTCAAATAGCCGCCATTTTGTTTTAAAGTAATATTTCGGAAAATTCTCTCCGTCAATTTGAGGATACATTAATATACTAACGAAATCTTTTTGTTTTTTGATTTTAGATAATCTGGTTCCGAATGGCAGTGCTCACCGCAAAACCAAATTTTTAAAAAAGCTTCTTGGATGTCGGTTGTTACTCTATTATAAACGTAAATATTTTTCTACGAAAAAATTACCAAATGTTCTTTAAATGTTGCTCTTTCAAGTGTAGAAAATTTTGTAAAAATATACGCTTCCGCTTCTTCGAAAAAAATTCACAAATATTCGCTTCTTTTTGGCCGGCTGACTAGGTATAACCCCTTAAAACGCCTTCAGCAATGTATGTACATGAGTTTCTGTGTTTTTTTTCGTTCACGCCGAAGTTATTCACCCCTAAAACGTTGTACGCTATTATAAATCAAAACTGGCTTTGAAGTCTACGATCGGCATCTGCTGGCTCTCAGCCGTAACACACTTCGATACTCGAACGAGATATACGTATGCTGTATTTCGAGCAATCCTTACGCAATTGCAGCCACACGTCTTTGAGCGCGCATATGTGCGTATATAAGTACAAGATCTCTCCTTCCAAATGTGAATTAATATATTCCGCGTGGTACAGTGTGCCCAAAAAAACCAGAGTGTGCCCAAAAAATATATTTTCTATTTATTTTAAAGTAGCATGCGCAGTGAATATACAACTTGAGTAATTTAAGATTGTAACCTAAAATATCTTTAAATATCTATAAAAATAACTGTTAAATTATCTATAAAAGGAATATTGGAATTCATTAGTTACATGATTTTAAGATCTCTTAACATTTTCTGCGATGAAATTTATCCCCTTCTTTACATTGTTATGTGATCATGAAAATTGCAAGCTTAAGGAGAAGGTGATTTGATTTCCTACACCTTCGATCACAATTAAAGATTCATCAGATTTCAATCACTGCTCATCACTTCTCATCACTCCTCAAGTTCTAGTTAACATATCGTTAATATATCAATTGAAAAGATATATACTGTAAAAGAATTATAAATATAAATTCCATAATAAATCTATACCGATGGTAAAAACTAGAACTTTAAATCACTTCATCGTTTCAGCATAATGTTTCACACTTTTACGACCTGATAAAACTACACATCCATGAATTTGGAGTACCGAGGTTCCCCGTTGTGCTCGCACCGTTGCAAATTGTTTCAATTACAATGTGAACTAGCATTCTTCCCTAAATAGAACCGAGACGGAGGGAAAGGCTGCGAACATCTTCCCTCCATTTCATTATGCGCACACCCACAAATCTTTCATAATACTAATTGCCATAAGCACCCTCGAGGCTCCCCAGCTCTTGACGTCTGCCCCTTCCCAACCAGCTGCGCAAGTTTGGAGCCATTTGTAAGCGGGCGATAAAAGAGCAATATACGTTCCACGTTAGGAGAACAAACATTGGCTACTACAGCCCACCGAGCCACATAAACTCTGCGTTGGGGTTAAAGAAAATGCGTTAACTACGGACTTGCTTCTGTAAGGGCTTGACAATTGCTAAGAGAATATACGGGCTTTACCATTACGAAGCAAACTAAATTCCCACTAGAATTCCCGTGTCCTAGGTTCTTTGCTTGGTGTCCCTCACAGTTTAGTAAATATTCACGATAACCTGAAAACTTGATATTTTTTCGAGGGGGTGTTTAAGAATAAATACGTTATTAGCTGCATTTTTCCAGTTTCAGATTCTTCCGAATTTTCACCTTGGCACTTCTGTCTAAAAGATTTCCAACCTACCAGCCGATTTGCATATTCCCCAGAAGCGCAGAAATTTCTTCCAGATGCCGCGGAGAAGCCTTTTCCCTGTCTCGGGGAGGTTGAAACGAAAATCGTCGTTCTGTCTAATTGCACAGCGGCTCCTTATCGCGCGCGTCGCTCGAAGCGCTTTATCGCGAGACCTCCGCTGTCAAAACTTCTAACCCGCGGTTTATTGCGATCGCGGAGGACGGAACTAAGTAAACGGTGTCGCCGCGGAAGATGGTCCCGTTTCGAATTCACGCTCGCCCCTACGGTGTTAAGTGCACGTGTAGTCATTAGCTTTCGCGCTTCGGGATTTGGCCGGGGCAAGAAGGGCGTGGCGCCTAATTGGAAGGGGATTAATTAACGCGCGTAGATGGTAAGAAAACCTCTGGGTGTTCGAACGTCACGGGGGCGGTTTTCTCCGCCGCGCGGGATTTCCTGCCGAATTATGCGCCAGAGTTTCTCATCGCCGCCAGCCCTCGTATCTCCTCGAAGGAGCCGTGGGAACACCTTTCCCGTTGTGTTCCAGCCGCGAAACGAGAACAAAAGAGACTAGGCCGGGCCGCACGGAACGGAGGAAGATGGATGGAATTTTGATAACGTCAGAGCAGGGCATGCTTTGCCGCAACAACCGCGATATTTCCTTTCCCCCCGGCCATCCCCGCCGCCCTGGAGAAAGAAGAATCAGTGCCGCTCCCGTCGCTGGCTACGCTAGCTGCGCTGGCATTGTCTCGGAGCGATTTCAAACTGGGCATGAAACGTTCGTCTCGGGTTAATTGCTTCGCTCCGACCTTTAATGCCACTTCTTTTCAACGAATCGCTGTCGAACGACGCACCCTCCAAGGTCCCCCCCCTATTTTTCTGCCGCGCAACGATAAAATAAGTTAACGTGGCATTCTCGTTCGATGGGTCGAAAAATTCAATCTTTCTTTAGTTTCTTCCAGCTTCTCATCCCAAAAATGTAGCTGCAGAGTACCTCGACGAAATTGGTACAATTGCCAGAGTTATAAAGGTGCAAAGCTCCCGCATCCTCTGCGGCACCATTGTCTGTAAGAAGTTTAAAAGCGTTTTTCTCAAAACGACATTTCTTCAGAGGAACGCAGTGACTTCTCAGAGAACGCTGGACGGATCCTGGGGGGGTTTCACGCGTAGGGTTTTGTGCATCCAGATTTGTTCAAAGTAAACAATGTTTCCAGGTCAAAATAGACAAAATTGTTCTTTAAAACTCAACCGTTTTTGTTTAAAGTGCCGTCTTTTTGTAATTTTGGGGCTTTTTGGGGATAACCGAGGTACCGATTATAGCCACACTTCTAGGGATGAAAATAAGCTTTGGTTTTTTAATTTTAAGTGTCCGGTAGATTTTTTATGGAGGCTTAGATCATCGACTATAACTCTGTAAATTTTCAATAACAACGCTGAAAAGAATTCCGAGTTTCACTTCAAACGAACTTTACTATGCGAGCAAAACGGCATACGATATAAACTTATAGTCTTCCTCGGATAAATTCCCGAAAATAGCGTTGAGAACAGGCAATCAAACCAGAGTACATACCCCTTTAAGCGTGCTAGGAACATTGTATCCCTTAGTAAGAGGGTGTGTCAAATATAGAGGGTGAAGTACGTGATCAGATCGATTGCATTTCCACTAACTACATACACAAACGGGAAAGAGACGAGGAAACCATGCAACACACCGAACTCCACTCGAATTACAGACAAAACAATGAATACATACTGCGAGTATTCCAATCTCCCTCTTCGCCAGCGAAGAGCATAGTCAAGAAATGATTAAACAGTACCCTCAACCGCGGAGCATTACGTTACATCAAACGACAGTTTACTTTCCGACTGTCGGAAAAAATTCCGCCGAAAACTCTTTCATTTAGAATTCCGTCAGGCTTCCAGCGGCCGTAAAATCTACTGCGGCAATTCTTTCTCTCCGAAATTTCACGGCAGAGAAGCATCGCCGAGCGAGGGCTCCCTCTAACGAGGAAACGCACGTGCGCCACGGGGTCCGCGCGAGAACGTGCCCCTCGCCAGAATTCGCTAAAGTATCCTAATAAAAAGGGCAGCAACGGTGGCCGGCTATATCGCAGAAATATCACGCAACACTTCTGTGGCAACTGCGCTGCCGAGTTCGGAAACTATCCCTGACGTTCGGCGGGCAGCGGGCGCGCTCTCTCTCTCTCTCTCTCTCTAGCTCGCGTGGCCGTGTTCTTAGAGGGTGCCGCGGCAATAAACCGCGGACTTAAAGTTCCGTGTATGGAGCATTTTTACAAGCGGGACACCCATTACACATGTAGGTGAGCTCGTAATGCGGTAAAATGCTACGGGAATGCGGATCGCGGGGTAATATCCAAGCACGGCCGAGCCGCGGACCGCTGCTCTTGACGCGGGGGGAAATATATTCTCCCTTCTCGCGGTCCCAAAAACCGCCCTCGCGCCGTGAACCGGCGGACAAACATCTCCGATCGAGGAAATAAACCGCGATCGTTCCGGCGAACGTACAGGGGGGGCTCCATAAACGCGTACTTCGCAGGAGTGAATCTACGCGGTGAAACGAGCGAAAAGTGGTATACGATTTTTGCGTCGCAGAGAAAGCGAGGTGATGGGGGAACGCTTGTGCTATTTAACTTCTCCTGCGGCGCCCTTTTGCTGTTCATTGTGCGGTGGACCTTGTGCGCAGTGAGGATTTAATCTTCGGGGGAGCTGAGTTGAACGGATAAGAATATTTTTAAAGCGAATTCAATTGTTATTAGGTAATTATCGAGATTTATTTAAAGAATAAATCAAGGTTTCTTTTCGTTTTACGAAGCCCCTTCTTTGGGTGATAGGACTCTTTGGCTTCCCTTCTGGGTGCAACATTGCCTGCGTGGACTACTATTTTTTCAGGTGGATGATTATGGGTGTAGTTCAATGGTGTAGACTGCGTTCTACTAAAATTTTAGTTGAAGTATGGAGAGATCGAACTATTAAGATTTGTATATAAGTAGGTGGAGCAGTGAGTCATGGACTCCCTCATTGAGGGATTAGCAAGAAGGGACGGGATTAAGTTCAATATGCATTGAATATAATGTTTCACTTCATGGGATTCGAATGCTACTCATAGAGGTGAGATTTTATTCGATATACCTACTTTCAAAGTACTTGGATTATACAAGCTGACTTCGAACCTCAGAAAGAGTACCTGAAGGGTTCGAGAATGTACTTCTATCAATAAGTACCGTCAAGGACCCAGTGCTTGATCACTTAAGAGTAACTACGGGTTCTAGTAGTAACTACGCTCGACAAAACTAAAAGCACATTTTAATCTTCTTAGTTTTTACTTCTTCCAAACATACTTTTTATTGCTTTTAGTATTACAGAGTAACTTTTCAATATTTTTAAGTAACCCAATGGCATTATTGCGCTTATATTTATATTAATATATATAAATAATTCGTTTCTTATTAAATTAAGAGAGGCCTTGTTTCTCTCATCCCACCACTTCACATTCATGACAGAGAAAACATTCTCAGTAAATGCTGAGGTGGCAGAAACAGACAGAAAATAAGAAATTACTTTGAGATGATTATGGCTTGGGAACTACGTACCTACAATAATATTGCGTTATGTTCCACGTAAAATCATTAATCGCGAAATAAATTCTTTTCGCGTACTTTATTGTTATTCAGAAGTATAAAGTACATTCACCTATAATAACGTAAGATACTTTCTCTATAGTACGGATGCCAACCCTAGGCACGCGACTCGTTCTGCAGATCGAAAGTTTCAGGAATAGGGGATCAAGGTATTAGTGGTCCTACGTGGCCCAGTCGAATCCCAAGTACAGTTTCCTGTTATTTAGAGATTCCAATGATAATAACCTATCACTGTTGGGCTAGGAATGTCGTGTCGCATCAGCGGCCACGCTCGTACACGTCAAATCGTTTATTATCGCATTCGCGCCAGTTGGACATTCGTGTATATTATTAAACCATCTTCGCCCTCGGCGTATGGCGTCTACTTGCGTTTACGGACGTTTCTAAAATTACGCGGCAATCTCCCCTTTTACTTCGTTTTCAGAGGCTTCTCTTTAACGGCCCTCTCGCATCCACTTGCGGCCGCCGCGTGTTCGCACGTGCATTTTCATTCGAAACAGCCGCCAACGATTTCTTATACCTTGGCACACGCGTGGAAGAAGACGCGCAGGGGGGGTTAAAGGGAGATCTGAAATGCGGCAGCGAAAAAATGCACCACGGCTCGGCCGGAAAAAAGTCTGCACCGCGGTACGTGTCAGATGTAATATGGGGGTCCTGGAAATAGGCTCGGGATGCCAACATGACATGCAAAGCCAATCATTATTTACACGTATGCATAAAGAAATAAATTTAACTTTCTGGTGACCACCACTGCGACTGGACAGAGAAGTTTTATACACGCTTTTGCATAATAAAAGCTGAAAACAGGGACTGGTTCATAATTGAAAATGTTTTCATTGAGAATGCTGAGCGATGCTGCGAGAATGTTAAATATTAAAATAGATTTTGTTGTTTTGGAACAAGTTATTTTGAGTTGCTAAAAATTTAATTGGAATACCTATATCACCGAATGGAATTAAATGTTCTAGGTGCAAATAACTTTCTTTATATGATTGGGAAATATTTTTTGTACCTGGAGATTTCCTGAATTGGAGGTTTCTGTGATTCGTGTCTATTTAATTTGAATTCGGGGAGGTTTTCAAGCTAGCATGACACGGAAAATTTTCATTTTGAAGTATATTCGTCGACATACACTAGATAAATCATGATTTATTTTTCTGAAAAATCTGAAGTGATGTTAACGTGTTATTAGGGAATACAATCCCGGGATTTAATATAAATAATCTCGAGAATTTCGAGAGTTTTTAGAAATGTAAATTTTTTAAAACAGTTATTTCACAATAAGGACAACAATAATAATGATTTGTTTAGATAATAATATTAAGTCGCATATAACTAACTAAACTATATTTATTTTTACAATGATATTCTCACCTTCCGCTATTTCGAAATCGCGCGAGTTGCATATCGCAACTTGTCCGAACACGTAAAGTCGAAACATTGTAGGTATGAACTTTAAGTGTTTTGCTATTTCTTCGTCCGCATTTCGAAAAATCTTCATAATGGTTTACTGATATTACCTACTTATTCTGACTTTATTATTCTTCATTGTTCTACTGTTTTTATTGTTGAAAATGATTTGAGTTGATGTTTGACACTAATGATAGAAAGTAAATTTGTTTACTTTAAATAAAGATTTCGAATTTTAACAGATAATAAATCCTTTTAATTACTGAAATTTTTTATTACTTAACCCCGGAATTAGTCCCGGAATCCCGAGCTAGACTTTAAAAAATCCCTGGATACTAAATAATAACCAGGATTGTATTCCCTAATACAAATCATACTTTGCCCGTCCTTTGAACTCGCAAAAAATCACAAAATTTTGCACGAGGTGTGCAACAAACCAGAATAACATATTCGCAATAAAAATGTCTTCATCCATCGAACTTTCACCCATATCCAAAAACTAAAATCTACGAAATATCTCAAATAATTCCCATGTTATCACGAATGCACCACGGTAAAAAAGAGAACAATAACATATTTAGAATACCGACAACAAGGCAGCATAAAAATTATTTTCCCAGCCTCTGCAAAAAGGAAGAATGCTATTCGCATACAAAATCTAACAGATTTACGACGAAATTGCCCCATAAAAAGAGCTGTCCATTTACTTGCATGTTAACCGACCAATTACGCGATCCAAGGGGAGGATGGGCACGTTCTACATAGAACGGCGTAATTCACAGCCAGGATTCCTCGCCCATCTAATTGCTCGAGGAACGGCCCTGAATCGCCCTATACCCGTACAAAGATTCGATCGTTAGCTGCGAGTGTCTCTTCTGAGAGGAGGTTCGACAGATCCAAGACGTTTACCTGGCACGGGTCCCCGAAGGCTCATTGCAGTACAGTTCTATGTATCCACTCCCGTTCCCCGTTCGTCCATTCACCGACCGAAATCCGTGTCTCTCCTCCAGGCGCACGTCCTTTATCGCGAAGCCCGTCCCCGCGGGAATAACGGCGAAAATTGACAAAAGTCTGGCGGCTGGAGGCGCGTGAGAGCTCGCTTACGTGCGACGTCTCCTTTTCGTCGCATCGCGGTGGTCGCTGACGCCGTGGCGATGGTCGCTATGCAGACCGCGGAGACGCGCATTTACGCCGCAATGGAAATCCGAGAAAGCCGCGAGTTCATTCAAAGTCTGCCTGTTTTTTTTTTCGCCCTCCCCACCCCCACCCCTTTTCCGTTGCCCCGTAGAAGTCCGCGAACCGTGAGACGCATTCATCGTATCCCGCGGGGACTTTCCCTAGCTAATGCGAGATGAAATTACAGCCCCCCGGGGTTCCGGTCGACAGTCACGCCGTCTACTCGAAAGACACTGGGCGGAGGCCCTCCACCTCCAGCGGCTTCTCTTTCAGCCTCTACGGTTTGCTTTCTTCGTCCTCCAGGCCGCCCCTCCTGTCCTTTCGAATGCTCGTACACACGACGGAGGCATTCGTTTCAACTCGTTTGGTCGCTGGGCTAGAGCGAGCGTTTACCCTTAGAAAAAAGGCTGCCCTTAATCTTCAGCGGAATCCGGCCCTCCATTCCGCCAACTTTCAAAGAGGAGTTTCCTAGTTATTGGACGGGAATATTCTCTCGGGCTTAACAAGATAACTTGTACTTTTACGATCAGAGATTGACAGGGCACGATACCGCCTCTCACTCGGAGCCACTCGACTAGCTACCCTCCGCGCGACGGCGGAGGATTCGTTTCCACCAGTCTCGACTAATCTTCCCTCGTTACAGCTCACCAGGCTGCCGCGTTAACATGCTTTATTTTACGCGTCTATCCGATCCTCAGCCATGCGTATTTGCCCTGTTCTCAGCCCCGCTATCGATCCCCATCGCACCGCGTCGTTCCGTATCGCGGCCGGGAATTATATTCCTAATCAACTCGCACCTGGACAAAGTGTAATGTGTACCTGTGTTCCTCGAGAGCGCCGAGCGGAGATCCCGTTTAAATACGACCGGGGCGGGAAAGTTCCGCGGGTATTAAACGAACGGGGAATCGATTAGGGGAATGATTTGTATATCGCTCGCGTCCCTGTCGAACGGGGCAAAACAGCCGGGTACATCCGGATGTACTTAACGAGCAAACTATTTCCAACTTTCCTGATGAAACATTTCCCGAGCTTCTTCCTTTTCTCGTCGGCAAATAAGCTTGAAGCTCTCGTGCATATTATTGCGCCCGTGTAGTAGTCGGTCGGGGCACGGACGGTTCAAAAAAATTAATGGCATTCCAAGAGTTTCTAACTGCTAGGGAAATGGACGGATTATTAATGACGCGAGGAACGTGGACGTATTGCCCCTTTGTACAGCTTTATATCCGCGAGAATGAAGGGGAAGCGCTATTACTCGGCGTCGTTTACATTTATTCGCGGTAAAATGGAACCCGTATAGAGGCTCTAAGGAGCCCTGAAGAGTGTATGATCGACGGTACGTTAATTACCGTAAGCTGGGAACATTGGTTGTACGGGGTAACATTGCCATCTACTTAGCATCTATTAAAAAGGAAGAGGAAACAAATTTTATACATTTCCACGCTTGTAGTTAGGGTTGCCACCCGTACTTTAAAATAAAGTATCTTACGGTATTATAGGTAAATGTACTCTATACTTTGGAATAACAATAAAGTACGCGGAAATACTTTATTTCACAGTTAATGATATTACGTGAAGCGTAACGCAATATTATTGCACATAACCTTTTTCGTTAGTTCCAAATTTCACCGCACGCCGCGCCACACTACGTAGTGAACTATCAACTTACGCGCAGGACAATTGTCTGTCATTTCAATATGAATATTGAGTGCAATGATGCCATTAAGATATTTCAAAATAGTAAAAAGTTGCTCTGTAATGCTAACAGCAATACAAAATCTGTTTGGAAGAAATCAAAACTAATAACATTAAAATGTACTTTTATTTTGTTGAGCGTACTTTTTTTTATACCCCACGAAAGCAAATGTACGTTATTTTTCTGTAAAAAGGAGGCAACCCTACTTGTAGCAGGATCACAAATGATACGATGTTATAATAGGATACCTAAATCAAATTTAAAAATGTTAATTTTTATAGTTTATAGCAAAATGCTCCAAAAACATGCCAATGCTCCCCCAGTTTGCGGTACCAGAATAAATTACTTGCTCGCGAGGAATAAACAACCCTTGAAGATACGGTCGTTGGGAACAATGACAGAGAATAAATTAAGAGCATCAAAGGAGCTCGTCCAATTTTTTGCACGCTTTTTATGCGTAAACAATGCCCCGGACAAAGAAAAATACGCAAGTGGGGGGCGCACGACCGGAGTAATGCGCGCAAAGACACGGCTACCTCTAATTATACTCAAAGTTCTCCTAACAAAAACATGCTCGTGATTTATCACGGTGAGTTACCTCGCTGGTAACGTTTCTTCACCGCACCGAAACGTAATATCTCGATTATCACTGATCGTGACAGCAGCTTCGCGCTTACTGCTTCAGAGTAACGACCGCTGTACTAATTACAATGAAATTAAGACGAACGATCGATGGTTTTGTCTGCCGTCTTCAAGGGGCACAAATTGAAATTAGCCATGTAGGAATTTCTATTCTTTTTATGTGGTAATTTCGAAGGTGTGCGTGTTTCTAAAAATTCAAGGTGTATCATTAAGCTTGGGCTACCTACTATACCTAGAATTTTTAAAAAATCACTGTTTCTAGGTATTTCTTGATTCGTCATCGTATATACTTAATCAATTATTACTTTCCTTCTCATGAAAAGTGACTTTTGCAAACACCGAAAGGCTTCGCAGACCTAACGCCTCGTTCACATTAGTCACGTTACTTGACTTCAAGTACACTGACTTCAAGTTTGTGTTCAGTAATGTCAGCTGCCTTTAAGTTGCTTTCAAGGTTACTCGAAGCAAGTAGATACCTAAAATAGTGTCAAAGGAGGTGGTCTCCTTCGTTATTCCATAAAATATTATACTTCTCATACATTTCTAAGAATCTTGTCAATCTTGTCATTACTCCACCTATGCTTAGTCATTGTTTTGTGATTATAACCTCACTTTTCAAAGCCAGTAGGAAGTGAACTTACTTCAAGTGAATACAAGTTCACACTTCTACGTACGTTCACATTAGTCAAGTTGTATTTCAAGGCAAGTAAAGTTGAAGGACTCTCTACTTCGCTTGAAACTTGAAAGAATTTTGAAAGGGTATTTCAAGTCAAGTGAGTAACTAGTTCACATTGGTAAAGTAGTTTCAAGCGACTTGAAGTCAAGTAACTTGACTAATGTGAACGAGGCTTAACCCCCATTCATTTCATTGCCACCGCAAGGAACAATAAATTCACCTCAATCACTTCGCTTAAAAGAAACTTGCTCGAGTGAAGGATACCCAACCGCTGAAGTCCCCGAATCTATTTCGCCGGTAGTGTCCATCCGAAACAGCGGGATTACCAATATGAGCGCTTGCTCAGCACAGACCACGCTTCAAATATAACCGATCCCAATGGCAGCGGTACCTACCCACTCTAACTCTGCACATCAGCAGTAAAGTTGCCACTGTACACGTCGGCTTACTGCTAATTATGGCCGAGTTGCTTGGAGCAGGGATGAACCCCGCCGGGGCGATACAGTTGCCGATGTCCAGTTCGATAAGAATGACAACGCCTCGATGCCCCTACGCGGACACGGGTCGCGTCCTCCCCAGCTATCTGCCACTGGATCCCCCGATTATTATTGATCCCGATAGAAGTTTCGCCGACCGATGCACGCGTCGGAGTACGTAGCCTCGGAGCAGCCTCAGCAGCGAAGAGAGTCCCTACCGTACGGCACACGTACGCCCCGGTTAAGTCTCTCTCTGCAAAGTTTGCGAGCGTGGAAGCCCGAGACCCGTTAATGCGTCGTAAATCGTTCCTCTCGCTCGGTGCACAAGTCAACCGCGGAGATTACACTCGACCGACGTAGTCAAAAGTGACTCTCCTGTAGCTTAGTCAAGTATCCGGTCTTAACAATGTACAAGCCCTGAGCGCGGAATCCCCCCGGCTTGGAGTATCCGCGTACCGTGAAAAGCTCGGCCAAGCTTGCGCCCGTCGTCTGTGCGCCAGCGTGCGGCACCAAGCCCGAGCCGGGGACACACGGAGTCGTCGTCGAAAAAGCAGACCCGGAATCAAATGAGTTTGCCTAGGAGTGACAACGGAGTTTCGTGAGTGTAATCAAGCCGGGATATCGGGGCGCGGGAAAAGGGAATCCGCCCGTCAAGGGACGCCCGTTCTTCCCGGCGATTTAAATTTCCGCCCAAAGGCAAACGAGCCAACACCCCGGCGCGCAGAGAGGGTAGCGAGGGGGTGCAGAGGAAGAGAGGGGAACATCGTTCGTCCAACGATCGCCGATAGAGAGGACGCGACAAGTGCGACGCAATAGCTTCTTAATTACTGAGAAACTCGTTAGAATCCGTCCGCCCGAGCCGGGATATTTCGCTTTTGCGAGATGGAAAACGGCAGGCTCCGATATCGGGGCCGCGACAAAGAGCGCCCGTTACGCGTAAATCGCTCCAAGAGGGAACGAAATCGATTTGCATCCCCGAAGAACTCCGGCTGCACGGACCCTGGATGTACGCACCAATGTCCTTTGGCAATTTCGCGATTATTACTCGAATCTCACCGGCAGGACCGTCAAACGGTTCCGCGCTGCCGAGTGAATGGCAATTTAGGTGTGCCGGGAGGATAGGTCTGACGTGTATCGCTTGGTACGCGGCGGTGTACGTTCCGATGCTTTGGACGGGGCACGGTGACGGAGTAGGATAGACTGTTATTGCCGTGCGCTACTGCCGCGTTACGAAGTTCGCGGGACAAATGAGCGCACTTTAAGTAGCACGAGCCATATACCGGCGACGACCAGGTTGGTAGGAGGATTCTCCAGCCTGACAAGCAAGCGGGCTGCCTTCTAAAATTTCGTTAGCAAGCCCGCGCTCGCTCCGCTGAGATGTAAGCGCATAACCAACCCATTTGCCTGATTCCGCAAGCTGGAGCGATGCTGTCGCGATAACAACGGAGGCACGGAACTAGTCGCTTTTTAACATTCTCCCCCGTAACTCTCTTGCGCGCTCGGTTTCGGTGGGGAGAGGAAGATATTTCTTTGCTCAGCGTTCCTTTTGTCTCCGTTTTCACGCTCCAGGCGTAACGACGAAAGAGGGATCCGCGCGACAGCACAAGCAAACAGCGGGGGTTCTCGACGCGGGACACACTTTTCCGCCACTTTATTCTCGCGTCACTCGTCGCTGCACGCTTCTTTCGGGCCACCAGCTGACCGACTCCGGGCCGGGGAAGCGGAGCGCGTCGCGACTTGTTGGCTGGATGCCGGACGCGCGACGCGAGCAAGAGGAACGCAACGGGGGTAACGGCGCGGTGTTAACCGGGCAATGCCTCATCCGACACGCGAAGGGGGTCCGGCGGATTCCGTCATTCGGCGGCATTACTGGCGATTACCCGCGTCCCACGGCGTCGGCACGCGCCGCGAAGCCCACGCGCTCCGCTTTCCTGCAGGCTCCCGGACCACGGTGACGGTCGGAGGCAACCGTCTCGCGAGCAGCTTACCTGACATCGCGAGGAATGCGAGCGCTGCTCTTAGCCACAGGTGGCGAGTCATCTCGAGCCCGGCAGGTGAACGTTGGCTGTTCGTCGTTCGGTCACAGGTCTTATTCGTCGGCGCACTGTCACACACCACTCGCGACCGTGTCTCCAGGCTAATGGCGAGAGTAACGTCGAAGGCGTCGGTGACACATCGGAGTACTGAGGGAACTGGTTCGCGTCCAACTTCACCGGACAGTCATCGTACACGCGGCTGTGCTGGTCAACACATCATCCCCCGCTGGCCGAGTGGAGTGTCAGCCCGCACGTCGGGCTCCGAGCGCAACGTCAAACTCTCGCCCCGGACGGCGCACAGTACCCGACTGATCGCGACCACGAAACTGGCGGACCGGGAGCTGGCTGGCTGCCGACGACGACGACGGCGGCGGCGATTCGAATCGCCGTGCGAGCCACGGGGACCGGAGAGGACGTTTGAAAATTTTTCCCTTCACGTGGCCGCGCGAAAGGCACGCGATCCTCCGGCGGTGCTAGGCGGTCCAGGGGTAGGCGCTAGCCGGGGACACGATCGATCCCGTATCGTTCGAGCGGCGAACGTTATCGATCACCGTACGCGGAGCAGCCGACACGAGCACCAGAAGAGATTTTAAGCACTGTTGACAGGATAATTGCACGTATATCTGCACTGGATTGCGACAGACGAGACTGAGCGTCGCCGCGCGAAGCAGTTCCGCCGCGAGCCGCGCGTGCGCAGACCGCCCTCGCAAGCCCCACCACCGATCTTCCTCCGAACCATTCGAAAGATCGTGCTGCTCTTTCTCACCCCCGGGTGCCGTCTCGCTCTCGCTCCCTCTCCTTCCCGCGCGCGCGCTCGTTTCTCTCGGCTATCGCCACTCTCGCCCCCGCTGCACGCACACGATCAACGGGGCCGCGTCGCGATCTTATTCCACACCTCCTTTCGGCGGTGAGACGAGGCACGCGGGAGAAAGGGTGTAAGAGAGAGAGAGTGAGAGAGAGAGTGGCAGGGTGACGGGGTGGGAGAGAGAGTCCGAGCCCTCCGGATTCAATTTGCCGACCGAAACTTTTTGTTGAATAAGGTTTGTTACGTATCATCATTCGGTCGCATTAGGGCCATTGTCGGGGGCCTCGGCCTCTTCCACCCGCGCCACCACCTTATATCTCCTGGCGTCTGCACGTCCCTGACGACCAGACCTGTTCGACCCCATACGCGGCAGACCGCAAACACATTGTGTACGTACGCCGCGGTACCTATCCGGTGCGCGCGGCTCCCTCGCTCACCCTTGCCCGTCTCTCGCAACGCTCGCGACCTGCTCGTAGGCGCCGGGGTGTCGATCTGCGTTGGCACAACATATGCTGACCCCTCTCCGCCCTTCTGTTCTCGCTCGGGGGTTGCATCGACAACACGGCTCCGCGAGCCCCGCGGAAGCTGCGGGGTGGACGTCGCCGGCGACAGTTAGGAAATCTAAGAGGCGAGATGAGTAACGGGCTTCACGACCCTGTATCTCGTCTGTTCAACGATTACGTTTATACGCGATTTACGGCCCGTGAAATTTATAGGCGAATAAACTAACCGTGCACGATAGTCGCGGGCGGCGACCGCGCTCCGAGTCCGTTCCACCGGTTCTCCGGGATGCCCCGCCGAAGGGCGACGGGTAACACTGCTCATGCGGGTAATCGTTCGATGGAAAGTGAACCCCTATGGGCAATTAACTCGTGATGATGAGTCTTGTCTGGCGGGGAGTGTACACGGTGTATGTAGTTCGTGGACGCGAGCTTCTGGGGATTCGTGGGGGTGGTTGGGAGGAAGGGGAGGAATTTTAGTGGAACTACACTTGCTGTAACTGGAAGGGAGTAGATTGAAAAATATCTAATGTCGTTTGTGGGATAAAGAATGGCTTCTATAGCAAGTCTTGCCTTCTTTACGCCAACCGTTGTCAGTAGGTACCGTCAAGGACCCAGTTCCTGATCACTGAAGAGTAACTACCGCGGGGTTTTAAACGTGTGAAGGGAAAACTTAACCAAATTTTTTGTTATTTCAGTAAATCTATGTTTTGTCTTTAATTTGGTATTAAAAAAAGTGGACACATAATAATAATTATTTTATAATTTAACTTTGAACGTGAAAAATGCAAAGGGAACAGTTTCTGATCACCTTCACACGTTTTACTGTGAGCTATCAAAATTTGCGTATAAATTTCAAAATACTTCATAATTATTTAGTAATTTGTTAGAATAAATTTGTATCATAATTAGCTTATTATTTGGTTTATTTTTCTAAACTGATCAGGAATTGGGTTCTGATCAGGAACTGGGTCCTTGACGGTACTTAGGTTTTTTTCCTGAGTTGGTGAACTCTGATGGTACCTGTAATAACACTTACATGCACGAAGTTGAAATAATGGCTTACTGGTCAGACGATTTGTCTTGACTTACTTGGTACGCAGGTTATTAAGAACTTACAGGCGAGAACTTTTTAAATTCGCGGACGTCGCGGAAAGGAACTAAATGGTCGGAATGAAAGCGCACTTGGACACTAACTGGGGATTTTCGCATTGTCGTTTGTAAAACACACAATCCGCTTTTAGACGGAAATGCTCGAGATGATGGTCTTTCGTTTGAATGTACATCTAACAATAAGAACGAGCCTGAAGAACCTCGGCTATAAAATGTAAACACCGTTCAACCGAACGATATTATCAAGTAAAGGAGTAGCCTGAAGCGCTGTCCCGAAATGTATTATTTCAGAAGTGGAAACGAAACGTGAAATAATAATTCGTTTGGAAAATGATGAAGAAGGAGCCAGCTCGTAAGAACCAATGAGCACCGTATAATTGAGAATAATAACAAAGAGAACCATTGTACCTACTTCTAAAAATAATATTAGTACACATTCTGAAGGATTATCCAATCGAAGAACAGTTTCGAGATACTGCAAAGTGTTTTAAAAAAAACGTTCGGAAGGTAGTAGTTTTTAAAATAAATATACAGTAATGTTCGCGTTTCTGTGTCGTGGGAATTCATTAAGGGTATCCTCCAGTACTAAATTAAAAATATTCTTAAAATATATGTGAACGTTTATCGCCTTATGCACGCAGAGTAATTTTGGATCAACCATTTTTTGTTACGGACAGATGTATGCGTAGAATGAAATCGCCGGATTGTTTGTTTGCAACGAAGACCGATAAGGCGATAACCGTTCACATATATTTTAAAAATATCTTTGGTTCTTTTATTTCAGACGATTCTGTCACGAATTTTGATAGCGCCCGTCAAGAGCTTTAATTTCTATAGTGGGAAATCATTAAGGGTATCCTCCGGTATTAAATTAAAAATATTCTTAAAATATATATGATTGTTTATCGCCTTATCCACGGAGAGTAATTTTAGATCATCCATTTTTTGTTACGGACAGATGTATGCGTAGAATGAAATCGCCGGATTGTTTGTTTGCAACGAAGACCGATAAGGCGATAACCGTTCACATATATTTTAAAAATATCTTTAGTTCTTTTATCTCTTTCTTTAGTTCTTCGCTGCATTATAAAAGAATTTTCAATGACAAAGACAAATCCTGCCCCCCTCCCCCAGTGGCGCATTTAAGGGGGGAATCCTATTTTTGGGGCTAAACATAGCAAAATTTGGGATTTTTTGAAACTAGCGATTGGATTCATCTGAAATTTGGACCATGATATTTTTAATAATAAATATAGGAGTGACGCATGATTTCTTCAATGGATGATGCTTTAATTTGATAAACCAGAATACCCATAAATTATATATTTTTTGCATAACAAAATTTGAGAATCTCGATAGCAAATATTAACGTTCGATTTGAAAACTCACCTCTCTCCTGAATAATTTATTTTTATTTCGTTTCATCAAATTGAATTCTTCTATATTTATCAGTAAAAATTAATAAAAAAAATGCAACTTCTTCAAAGATGCATACAAACATGACCCAAATTTCAGATGAATCGAATCGCTAGCTTCTTAAAAAAAATCCACTTCACCAGAAGTCAGCACCCATCTTCCAAAACAAATTCTGATTTTATCCAAACTATACACTACACCTTAGCTCGTTTTTCCTAAATTACCTCTTCATATCCCCGAAAAATGGGCCCTCAGACCGTCTGCCACCTGGGCCTTTTCCTTCAGATCCGCCACTGCCCCACGAACTCAACCACCTCTCTTTAATCTCCCTCCCACACGTCCAAGCACGCCTCCTCCACTTCTTTTCCCAGACCCTCGAAATTGCGTCGAACAATTGCCGGCTTAAATACGCGCGCATCCATTAGGAATATCGCGAGAAGGTGAGCCGGCCGGGCAGCCTTTACGAGGGCACATCCGCGATCCCAAGGTATCTTCCCCTGACCCGTTCTTTCGCTCAGCCTTTGTCGCCTTTCTTTATTTCCCCGTCCCTCCTCTACTTTTTTCGTGTCTCGTGAATCTCGACCCCGGAAGCGCTAAGAGGAAAAAAAGCGGGGGGGCGGCAAGGGGTGTGCGGAGCGAGCAAAAGGCAGCGAGATCCCGCTGAAATATTACGAAGACATCATTCGTTACCGCTACGTCGTTTATTCGCATCGTCGTCTCGCCTCGAATATATAAAACTGCCCTCCATCCTCGTTCACGGCGATTCAGGGGTGGCCTGGTGTCCACCCTAGCGCCGCTGAAACTCGCGAGCTCCCGCTTTAATAGGGCAGACGGACCGAAAGAACGGGGCGCGCAGGGGGTTTCTTCGTCGGCGGAGGACACGGGTCAGCAGCGGTGCTTTCATGAAGATAGGAAACAAAGACGTCTGAATTATCGTACGCTACTTATTTCTTCTTTTCGCCGGGCTTCTTCTCGCCGCGAATGCAGCTATACTTTATGTTATTACGAATGCGACAATGGCCGCGCGCTTTACAGCGGCGGACGCGAGGGAAGCTCGCGTCTGGCGTTGGTCGCCGCCAGCCTGAAGAGAAATGCCACGCGTTACCTACGCCGCGTAACGCCGCTCGAAAGCGTAACTTATGCGCTGGCCCCCACGACCCGTCGAGGAATATCGAGAGTCGGCAACCGACCCCCGGCAAAAAGAGGGCGATATGTAAAAAGCCGCGGAGGATCGTCTCGCCAGAAATATTGAACGACGCACCGTTACGCACTTCAGCAGCTGTCCGGTTTCTCTCTTACTGCCCGTCCTCTCGCTCTTCGTATTTCTCATATTTATTTTCGTCGTCTGCGGCGAGGAGAGGGAACCGCCTCTCGTATATACTTTATTATAAATTGCAGTATGGGAGATTGAATAGAAGTGATACGCTGAATTCGGGAAAGAAAGTGTCAGGAGTTCGGAAGCGTATAACGTCCATTAGAATCTAGCAAAATTTAAGCGGATATTTTTAAATTGAATAGGTCTTCCAGTTCCAAAAATTTAGGAAGGGTAGCAGATGTAATTTCTTTGAGTATTTTCTCTGACTCCTCTCGTGTTATTTTGTATTCTTTTTAAAGCAAATATGTATTTATTACACAGGATGAACGAATAACTTTCTCGGCACATGCTGTTCTTCAGTAACACCCCTTACTGTGCACTTCGTATCCGTAGCAGGGTTTTCGACGGTGTTTTGCTCACACGAGTATGCTTATTATGAGAATACAATGGTGCGCAACGTTTGTTTGCTGAACATTATCGAGAATATCATTACGCGAACGCTCGTTCCTCGTTTTGCACACTTTTTCGTTATAGGACTCCTTCTGCCGCGGGAGTGGGGTCGTTAAAATGTATCTCGTTGTTAACTCCGCATTCTAACTATCCAATATCGCGAACTCCCGTTTTTATTCGGGAGCTTCAAGCGATAGTTACCGTAACATGGTAGTAAATTCCCGCGCGCATGTATTACAGAATATTCGTATGTTTTACCGTGGTTCGCGCAATCAGTACCAGTGGAAACGTTTCAGCGGGAATCACATGTAGGTACGCGGCAGCGTACATTCCTCTGAAACGTGTATTTTTCAGCGATTCGTGTGTTTTAGCTGATCTTGGCTGTCGATGCGAGTGAAAACTTCTCAGCAGGAATGTTTGCGCGGATATATTTCCTTCCAATATTTTGTTACACATAAATAACGTGGGGGAAGATAGTCGACGGTAGCCACTCTAATTTATCGCACTACAGTAAATTCTCGTGATAATAATTCCGAGCCACCAATGAGATTGTTGCGCGAGTGAGCGAGAGGGGACACTTTCGGTCTTACTTCGACCGAAGTATTCCAAGAACTGTTGGGGATAGCGATCGAGCTTACAACGCATAGTCGAAACGAGCTTACAACGAAAATTTGCTGTAATAACGAAGGAAAATAGAATACTTAAAAAGAATTAATTGTAATCTAACCAAAGACATTTTAGAGGTAAAGTAACCTTCATCTTCTGACAATAATATTTATAATAACGGTACAATTAAAAACTTTGAGCTACAACTTATAAAAATTCAGACACTCATAATATAAATTGATGAAATAATTAAAGGTAAATCAGTCCTAGGTAGAAGGATCTAGAACAGCATCGAAAGCTAATTTAAATTAAAGGAAGGAAAACTCCCAGTGTGTAATATTCTTCGACGTCGTTACATCTTTTGTCATGCGCATAATATAAAAAAAACTATATTCGCCCAAGCTGTTGCCGTCACATCGGAACGCCGACGGAAGTATTAAACATGCGTTGAGCACTCACGAATTTATGTACTTTCTAACGTCGGGAGCCACGGAAAATGCGACAACACTTTTGAAAGTGACGTGGCTCCTTCGACGTACCGAGTTTTATAGATATACCTGGCATACGACGCCGGAATAACAAATGCACGGGGGACTGTTTTCTTTTTACGGTGTTCCTCTGTACCGTGCTTACGATTTATCGTCGTCAGCCTCATCCCGAAAATTGTTTCGGCAAGCTTTTAAAGCCTCCCTTGTTCCTCATCGTTACGCTACGTCAAAGGGGGAGACTTCATTTCCCTCTCTCGGCAACGAGGATTCCGTGCGGAGCATTCCCGCTATATTTTTCAAAACCAGGCGAATGTAACAGTGGAAGGGAATTTATAGATACTGCAGTATCTTGACGCATAGTCGATCGAGCTTTTGATCATTTGAAGTGCCGTCTGGTAAAAGGGAACGAGCGCCGCGTCTAACTCGAGCACGTCAAATATAGTAGACACTTTTAACGTCGCCATCCTTCTTTATTATAGTAACTAAAAATTATAACCGTCGATGGGGAAGCAAGCTCAGCGCAGAGGGCGCCACTAGCGCATGTACCTTGGCTCACTGTTGATTTAAAAATTGAAATGACAACAAAAGGAGAAAATTATAAAATTGTTTGAAAATTTCTTATGCTAAAGTTGACTTCTAATGTCTTTTTTCTTTTACCCGGTTTGACGTCTTTATAACCTAAAAGATGCGAATTTATTTTTTATACCTGTATACATAATTAATAATGGCTAATATAAATAACAATAATAATTATCATTACAGAAATATAAATTAAGAAGTAAAATAAGGTAATTTAGATACGCTTAGAACACCGATGATAGATGGCGCATGCGCTGGTGGCGCCACGGGTGGGAATAAGTTGCAGTCAGCTTCCCCATTATAGCGAGGCATTAATATTTACTTAAAGTGGAGTAAGGACTGTACTGTGACAAATGTGATATTTGCAGATTGCTAAACCAGGCACAAGAATGAAGAGATACCGATGCCAGAAAAAAGCATTGCACTGCTATTATAGTATCTGTACACATCCCTAACTTTCAGAGGAGAAAGATTCTTCTGTGCGAGGCATCTGGCGATAAGAAAAGAATAGAAGGATGCCAGGGGACAGTGTTCCTATTAATTCGATTTTCGAACGAAGAATAAAGATGGGAACACTTGATACCTGAAATATTCAGGTACTCTTGCCCTCCTTGATCGTTTCACGTCTTTCACTAACGCCAGCTCGTGTTCCTCAGTGGACCGGTAAACGTTCGCGCTTTATCCAGCTAGTCCAGTACGAAAATGCGACTGAACCGCACTCGCCTGGCAATAAAGCATCTCCTGTCCAAAGTGTCAGTGGTATACGAGTCGAAATATATATAGTCCACCCGTTTCCCCTTTCCTTTCCTCTTTCTCTCTTCTCGCGAGCTTTTCTCGTTTCTTTCTGCGCAGGGAGCAGGGCTACGCGGATGGCAGTGATTAATCGTGTAAGGGTCGGTATTCCCAGCACACAACGAGCGACGTGTTGCTCTGTACCAACGTACACCCGGAAAAAACCGCTTCAAACGACCCTCTCTTTCTCCGTTCGGCCTTATTTCAACTTCCCTACCATCCTCCCTCTCTCCTATCCCCCTCTTCCCCTCATTCGCATCATTTCCCCTTCAGATTTTTTTCCCCACTCAGTTTCAGTTCGTCCTCGTACCCACATCCCTTCCCGTCGCTTCCCTCGTGAAGTGCGCGTCAACCGGGGATCAAAAACTGAAGGGATGTATCTTCATTGCTTGCGGCTTAAGGAAAGAAATGGTTGCTTGAACACTGGTTAGTGTGAAGTCTCTGTTCCAAAGAGAACACGATCTAAAACACTGAAGACTAACTTAATTATCATAGCCCGAGGCCCGATCAAATATTTCGTAGAACTATTTTAAAGGAACCTATCTGAAGCTAGGCATCTACTTCCCAATGTAAACCCAAAAAAGTACCTTTTAATCCTCATCCCTCTTCAGGGTAAGGGGCAACGCAGCAAACGCGCCCTCTACTTAGACCTGGAAAGGGTAGAATGCCTTCGCTCAGCCTAGCGGCTCGCAGTCGTACACGCGTCTTCAGCTATGCCCAGCGAGCTGTCGTTTTCGTGAAGGTAGAGACGAAGAGAAGCTCGTTAGAAACATCGACCAGTCGTCGCGCGGTAAAAAGGAAAAACCGTCCCGGGCGAGGATAATTAGTGCCTTCGCGAAAACACCGGGGTACACTTGCCCGGGGAACGCTCAACTTCCACGAAACCCTCCACTTTACCTAATTGCGATCTTAAATCATCAGCCCATTACGCTATTGCTATCTCTTACGGTTTCGCAGATCAATGCCCTCCCCCCCGCCCCGTGCCGCCTCTATGCTACGTAAGGAGCAGCAACGACGGCGGTTCATAACTGGGATAACGAATGCCATCGTTCTGTAAGTTTACTCGAAATTGTCTCTCGTCTGCCGCCGGTAAACTCATTGTTAGGCGCCTATTGTAGGCGGCCAAGCAGCCACGTCCATCCTCCACCCTTTCGCTCGAACGAACTGTGCAAACTTTCGCGTTTCCTTAGAAGAGGTAGACATAGGGGACACACAATCTCTTTGGACTGTAAACACAGCCGCAAGCTGGTGGTCTCGCTGCTGGTAAATAGGTTTTCCAGGCGCATAATATCAATGTGGAAGGTCGATCGAATTACGAGCACAATGCCGTGGCATAGCTAGTCGAAGGGTTTGCTAGATTCCCATTGTTATTTTCGCTCGGTGTGTTTTAATGACAGGGGGGCATTCGGGGTAAACGAATCGTTCAATGAGATTTGGGCATTACTTCTGGGAAATGGATGTTGTTGTAAGCGAGGGGTAAGCAGAAGATTTTGGCACGAAATGATAGGAAACTGGTCCGTTGGGTCAAAGGATGACGAAAGTTTTTTTTTTGAAAAAACTGTTGGTCATATCGGATTAAACTCTTTTGGGATATAAGGAGGCAACTTTAAACTTGCAGAAATTTTTTTTTTATGTCGATCCTTCTTTTTATATATTATTGTGGAATATTGTCACCTCTTCTAGGTTGTAACTCCTGTGGCGGGATGTGTAGCACCCATCACAGTCATCTGATTGCAAAAAAATAGAAGTTTCTTAAGGTTAGATAGTTTACGCTGGGACTGGTCCACTTTAAAGAAAAAAAGTGAAAACTGAAAGAGTTATAAAGTTTGAAAGAAAAAGTAAGTTCTTTCTTTAGACAAATTTTTCATATTAATAAATAATAAGAAGGATCGACATAGAAAAAAATCTACAAGTTTAAAGATGCCCGCTTATATTCCAAAAGCGTTTAATGCAATATGACCAGCAGTTTCTTAAAAAAATCATAAATATTAAGCAAGTTTTGGGGAGCGTCAAATTTCAGGCTAAAGAAATTGGAAAAGGTGTAAACACAAAGGCTCGCGACAACTTTAAATACCATTCCCTCCTTTCCACGTAGCAAATTAGGAATACCTCATATATGCGTTGCAATATTGAATTAATTTTGAAATGGTCTGGACTCTTTTAAATTAATATATTTGAAGAAATTTCGCGAAAAGAATGGCAGAGACTTAGCCTAGGGGCGCCAAATCACCAAATCCGCCTACTTCTAATTCCCCGAATAACCAGAGAAACTGTTCCTCACGAGCCCTCAACTATTACAGAAATCGAAGCCTGTGGGCACTCCAATGAAACGTCACACTCCTCCCGACTAATGGCGTATACCTAGGGGTGGTGGACATCGTAATAATAAAGGTTGTAGCCCATTAGAATTTCATAAAGCCTCTGAATGCATGTCACATATGCGTTCTCAGAGGCATTGTTAGATCAAGGGAACCGATCGGATCACGTCCTCCATCCGTACGAGTGTACCTATTTGCTTTTCTTAGGGGCGAGGGTTCTTCGAGAGGGTTTCTTGCGAGAGGTTACAGTCCTCCTTCCCAGTTCCTCGTCCCTGCCTCTGGATCAGCGAGATTAACGAGTGTTTCGAGGTAGTATCAAGGGTTTGCCTCTCTCGCCTCTTTCTAGACATTCCGCGGCGGCAGTATGGCGTCAGCTACTGCGGCGCCGAACCGATAAAGTCGTTCAAAGATGCACATTCTCCGCGGCGTAAACCAGTGCGTATATACTGGGTGTACACCCGCTACCTAACACTAGAACCTGACGTAGGTATACTTGGCGAATCATCGCTGTGCTAATTAACCTCTCTATTCGCGATGAATGAAGGTGAGTCGCTGGAGGCATACTATGCACTCGTATCGTATACCTAACAACCATATTATTGTGGTCATTGTTTTCGTGCGCTGTCCAATTCAGTCACGCAGTACCAATGGACCACCAGTGCAAGTTATTATTCATTTCATTGGTGGCATTGATTGCTAGTTATTAGTTATTTTACTTTATTGCTTGAAACATTACTTTTTTTATTAAGTGTTCCAGTTAGCATCTAGGAGAGCAGAATCGAGTCAAGAGACGACGAATGTACTTTTTAGGTGCAACTACATTCTTATTAGACACATTGATAATATTGTGAAGCATATCGTCACTTTAATAATTCTCTCATGCTAGATATTGTGGGGTAGACGACGGAAAAAAACAACTCACTAAGAATGAAATGTATTTATATATGATATGATGCGATAGAATACACACTAAGAAACATAACCTCTGGCGACAATGCCAGTCTCAAGAACGCACGCGACGACTGCGCAGGTGGCCTCCATTCATGCCAACTCTTGGCAACAAAAGAAAACCAACCTCACAGATATTATATTTGTATTTTTACAGTATGCAAAATTTTTAACAGTTTAGCTATGGGAAGATTGGAACGCCGTTCGATAAAATCATGACACTTTGGGAAACGTAAGAATTACACATTCGCGTATTAAATATTTATCAGACACTGGCTGCAACTGTAGGCCTCGAAGAAAAGAATACTACAATGATTCCGTTCGGAGGGCCAAAGACACACCGCGATAGGATTATTTCGATGACTTTGCGGGCCACTAAGGTTCGGTGTAAGCCTCTTACGAAGATGGACGGGCCTTATCTGACACTTTTCATCAAAACACTTTAGATTTGAATGCTGGGTGACTCGCCCTTTACACGCCAGCACGTATACAATTGCCATTGAACGTTGTGAAAGTTCCATCCGCGACACTTGCTTCTGCGTCAGAAGTTACAGAAGCTTTTCAGCTAGCAGATGCACTTCCACGACTTCTACCGTTGCAAGCGCGAATAATTTTTGCGCGTTGCTAGTCACATTCCTACGTGCATCTCCAAATATTCGCCAAATGTGGCGATGGCTTTTCAATAAACATTCGTGCGGGCGCTTCCTTAAATTTTCTCGTTCGAGAATTGCTGGCGTTATCATCTAGACGTTGTAGATTTTCCAACGGGACGATACCCGCGTATTTCACTTAAAGCGTTGCCGCGAGAATTTACATACTCATTACCCGCACGTCCAATGGCACGTTACAGGACGTATAAAGCCTCCACTGAGGAATATCTTTCTTCTAATCGCAAAACGAATACGTGTTTGCTGATTATATTTCAAAGGGGGCGCTTATGCTATGAGCAGTTTAGCGTGAAAGTAAATCGAGAAAAAGGTATAGACGTTTTATATCGAGTACACGGTTCAACTACCCATTCATTGCACGGTATCTCGCGAGTTTAACCTCTTCGTTAGCATTCTATTTCCGCTTTACCAGATGCGTGTGGATATTTATAGAAGTAGCAATTCTGCAATTAATATGTTTATAAAGTCTGACAAAATTTATTATACCAAATTTCTTTCCACAGACAGCTCATATTTAAAATCTACTGTATACCTCGCGTTATCGAACCTGAGGACATTAAATCAATTACCAGCTTTAAAGCAGAATGCTCGCTACATTTCAAAATAGTAATAGTTACTCTGCCATTGAGGAATTCGGGATACCAGCTAGCCAAATAAAGGGTAAGGGGGAAAACAGAAAATGTCACGAAACAGCTTTATCGAGAAAATTAAGTTCCCATAGGTACTTTAGTCTACCAGTAAAGAAACAAGCTTTATACCCTAATTAGGCAGCAGAAAAAAAATTGTTTTACATTATTTTAATATTCTTTCAAGTTTGAACAGGGCAGCATACTGAAATAAATTTTCACTTCTATTATTATGAAAACAAGGAAAGCCACACGCTTTATTAATTGTCAGATATCTCATTTCTCACTTTCTTGTTATGCATGAGACAGCTTCTCATAAAATAGATGAGCCTTAGGATCGCAAAATTTTTTTAAGACCATGAGGCCTTTGTATAAAATTACTCAACCAACATCTAGATGGTTCGATAAAAAATATCAGATAATATTCGCGTTTCCTTCAATTTCTGAATGGGGAATGGGCATCCCCTTTTGGGAATTCTTTGTTTCACCTTGACGACAGAAGCTTATGCTTAGGCAAAGAGTGCGGACATTCCGTGCTTTGTTTCAGTGCAGAGTGGACATTACCTGTTTTTAATCCTACGCGATGAAAATTGATTTAGCTCTTTGGAGGCACGGGGCAATGCGTGACTTCTGATTTTTCATTGGTCCAGAAGTCAGTACGATAATTCAGAGATCAAAGGCACTTGACGAAAGAAAAAAAAGAAAAGAATAAAGCAAAAGAAGGAAAAGAAAGGGGCAAAGAGATGCAAAGAGAAGAAGAAGAAGAAAAAGAGCAGATGAGATAGAAATCTAAGAAGCCAAAAAAACGTGTGAGAAGCCAATGGGACCGCGACGAAGTGCACGGCATACGAGGGGTGCACATGAAACCCACCCTGTCCCAAGACAATATGTCCTTCATTTTGATATGTTGACAGATGGTTTTAATAAAAGTGATATTAAACTAAAAAATATGCCATTTTCTTTTATATTCAGCAAGTGGTCCACAACAGTACCTGGACCGGTCAACAACTACGCCACAACCGGTGAACAACTACAATTTCGAGTTCTATTTCTTTATAACAGCATACCCCCGAAACTACTGATTTCTCAAAGTTTCTTTGGTGTTACAATCTTCTTCGATATTTCTCTCCCCGCCTGGTATAACGAAACTTCATTTACAAAATTCAAGTTACTTATTCCATAGCGTTTACCTAAACTGAAGCTATTACTGGTCTAGAAGCTACTACTGCATCATTCACTCCACGTTATAAATCCCAAAATCACGAAAAATGGACACTCCTCCCTCACCCTCCGAGTGCCCCTAAACATGATTATTTGTAATAATCGCAAGCCATTCCCCCATCGACGCAGCCACCCCCAAACTCGTCTCTATGTCCAATCACCAACCTACAAACCCCTTCCTCCCATCATCCTCACCGATCCGCCATTCCGCTTTCAATAAACAGTAATTGACTCAGCTGTGCCCAAGAACTTCCTCCCCTTCGATCGACCGTTCGCCTTACGCTTCCAATCTATCACAGGCACGGATCTGCCCGTGGAATACCCCGCCGAGGTGTCCCGAAAGAACATTCAGCGCGGACGGCCAGCGAAAGGGTCCCGATTATCCGACGTTTACGCGCCGACGTCCGAAAGGTGCGCGCCCGTAGAAATTACCCGCTCGCCCTTCCCCACCGTCCCCCTCTGTCTCGTAAATTGCGCCCGGCGATAGAAATCAGGAAACGCGCTACGGATCCGTCGTAGCTTCGCCGTCGGTTCCCCTGGCACCGTTGGCGTGAAGTAGCCAGATCCTCCGACCGAGATATCGAAAGGAAACGCATTCCCTCACCCCCGGCGATAAGGAACTACGGATCGCCATTCGACGATCGCGGCTGGGTGTGTATCTCCGTTCCTCCGCTCCGCGTCCACGTTTCCACCGTTTTCCTTTTTTTTTTCTCTCTCTCCTCTCCTTCTTCCCTTCCTCCCTCCGCGGCTGTGTGTATTTTCCGGGAGCGGGTTTCGCGAGAATGAATGGACACTTTATCCAGCGTTGAATCTGAAACACGCCGTTCGGAAAGCTTTGCTCGCACGGGCCCGGATAATTTCTCCAGTTATCGCGATGCTCCGCCGGGGCTTTTACAAAAACGGTTACTCGACGATGGAGATAAAGAGGGAGGCACGGTGAAAAAAACCGTGTGCTCTTTTCGACGGTGAAAACAGTTCGCGCACACAGGCCAATGGCATGAAAAAAAAAAGAGAGACGAGGGGAAAAAAGAGGGCGAGAGGGACCTCGCCGCGGCCTGACTCGTTACCGTGGAAATTGACTTTCAATTACCGGTATTCGAAGGAAGATAAAACAATGTCGGTTACAAAGTTTCTATGCTGCACTGTCAACGCAGCGATAGGATGCTATTCAAACCCTCTAGCCCGGAGGGGCTCGAATTCTGTTAAAATCGCATCGAAATTCACGGCGCGAAAACCTTCCGCAACAGAGGGAAATTTACTTCTGGCGCGACGCGATTGAGTGCGTTTAAAGGGCTTCGTGACCGCTGCGCCGGCGACTCTGGTAACTTATAACGACTTCACGTGTCGATCATATCTTTCATATCGCTGGGACTCCGGCGTGAAACGTGTGCAGCGATTGTATTCGGGTAATAGACTTTCGTGGCAGGTTGCTGACAGCGCTGATCGCGGCCAGAGTTGTGAAGCTAATTTCCTTCCTCGCATAACTTCGAGTGTTAGAATGTTTTTGCTTAGGGGCAAAGCGTATTATCGAGTAGAAGAAGACTTTTGGTCTCAAAGCTCGTGAGACTTATCAAGCTCCAAAAATCATGATTATAACTCAACTCGGGGTTACAGGAATTCCATTGTAGGGTGCGACTGGGATGCCACCTTTTTTACAGAAAAATAACGTACATTTGCTTTCGTGGGGTATGAAAAAAAAGTACGCTCAACAAATTAAAAGTACATTTTAACGTTATTAGTTTTTATTTCTTCCAAACATATTTTGTATTGCTTTTAGCATTACAGAGTAACTTTTTATTATTTTGAAATATCTTAATGGCATCAATGCACTCAATATTCATATTGAAATGACAGACAATTGTCCATGCGCGAAAGTTGATAGTTCACTACGTAGTGGTGCGGCGTGCGGTGAAATTTGGAACTAATGGAAAAGGTTATGTACAATAATATTGCGTTACATTTCTCGTAATATCATTAATTGTGAAGTAAAGTATTTCCGCGTACTTTATTGTTAATCAAAAGTATAGAGTACATTTACCTATAGTAATGTAAGATACTTTATTTTAAAGTACGGGTGGCAACCTTAGGTGCGTCCTCACTAGCGTATAACAAATTCACGAACAGTTTCAAATATTCTGTTACACCAGTCTCTCAGCCTCTTGAGGAATCAGTTGGTTGCTTGGTCTTATTTTAATCAGAAGAATCTTACTGGAAGCGTGAATTTATTTTATGGGCTGACAACATAGCAAAATTTAGAATTTTTTTTTAAGAAACTAGCATTTCGATTCGTCTGAAATTTGGACAGTATTTTTATGCATCCTTGAAGAAGTTGCAGTTTTTTTTATTCATTTTTAATAATATATATAGCAGCCATGCAGTTCCAAAGAATGGGATTCCCCCTTAAGAGATTATATCTAGTCAGGAGCCTGAAAAGTAGCGAGTGTCTAGGAATTTTTTTTGAAAAAGCGGGAGCATATATTTTTACAGAACTTTTTGCCCTTAAAAGAGCAACATTTAAAGAACATTTAGTAATTTTTTTGTTGAAAAATATTTACGTTTATAATAAAACTGCAACCGATAACCAAGAAGTCTTTTTAAAAAGTTATTTTGGATTGAGCACTGCCATTCAGAACCAGATTATCTAAAATCAAAAAACCAAAAAGATTTCGTTATATTAGTGTATCCTCTGATTCCTCTGATGTATCATCCCTTAAGGGAAACTCCTGTAACTCGGCGATGTTTGTGTATTTTTTTTCAAAGAAATGCTTCAATGATTCTTTTCGAATCTTTTATCACATTTAATTGAACATCCAAGGAAGCCGAGAAAAGTTTGTTTGGGTTTTGTTTCTTTGTGAACAGTTCAGGAACATTATGCGAACAGGTGATTTCTAGGAAATTCAATTCTCATACTGTTCGCGAGAGTTTGCGAGCGCTGGTTGAGACGCTCCTTTAGCTGAGGATGAATATGTATCGTTATAGGACGCAACAGAGAGGAATTTACTTCTGTTCGGCTCATGCTTTGTGGTTTTATCGCGCAAAGGTTCCTCGCTGCGAGCAAAATGGCGCTCGATTTTGCGGAATTTTATTTTTCCATGGTTTCAGGATTGTATTTAGCGAACACTGGACGTGAATGCGCGGCTCGTGTTTTCCACAGCGCACGCGGGTGAAATATTAAAAAGTAGATCAAAACGACGAACGATACAGTGGCGGGTCGCGTTGGATCTAACTTATACAATTGCGGGGCTCCGGATTAAATGGAAGTCTCCACAATCGTCGTATTGGTGTGGTTGCGTGTAAAGTGGACCGAACTAGGCGAAACCCGCGTAACGACGTTAATTGTTTGTGCCAGACGCACGGGAAAGAATGGCGACAGAGTTCTATTGCCAAGGCGTCACAAAAGAAGCGTTTCGCGCATTTATTACAGCGCTGTAAAATTCTACGCGCGGCGACTAAACCGCGCTAAATATCCATCGTTTCTGGAAAACTGTGCCCCATTACTTTTATATCTAAGAATAATTCAGAGCGGAAGAATGCAGCTTTCCTATCATTCCACAAATGAAAGACACTCGATACCAAGCATTATTAAAGTCAAATTGAAAGCATCGTTGTCCTCCCCATTTCCTTGGCAAAATTAAATTAATTTGTTACAAAGTAGAAATTAATTAAATTGTGAAATAATTTGCGTAAGGGAGAGTTGCCTATATCGTATCACTTAAGATATTTTACGTTATATTTCATATTTGGTACTAATTTGAACGCAAGTGACTACTAGATATTGTAGCTTGATGTTTTAGCCACCTATTATTCCCATACAGCACACTTCGTTGCAGGAGTATTGCAGGAACGTTGCTGCAACATTGCGTTATTGCCGGTTGCATTGCAATATTGCAGGAACAATGCTACAATGTTGCCGTGCAATATTTCAGTGGCAACGTTCTTGCAATATTGCAGGAATATTGCGCACACGTCGCCACTGCAATGTTCCAGTGTTTCAAATTCGCATTTACTTGATATTTTTATCATCAGATGTCGTTTATATTCGTTAATTACTGAGAAATCGACGAGGCACGATTAGGTGACCAGTACGATATTGGCAACTCTCCCCCGCATAGATTCAAAATTCAGTTTCATTATTTAATGCCCCTGCCTGAATAAAAACCTAGCTACACCCCTGAAGCACACCATCCAAAAAGAATGAAAACCCTTTCATTCCGAGATCCACTACTGCCGCAGTGTTTCACCGATCATGGTCGTTTTCTGAGAACCTGTACGAAGTAGGAAACTACTTACCTTTGAGCACGGAAGCTCCAATGTCGTCGAATCCAGTTGCTTCTCCTTCCAAATAAAAGCTTGCGATTCATAAATCAGAGGAGATAGATAGCATCCCCAGGTTCTCCGGCTCGCAGCAAATGATAGCCACAAATTTTCATGCGAGAATAATAGGCACCTTATCCTTCGTTACGAAACGAGTGTGGTCGCAGGGGGCAAGTGGGAGTCGATAATAATGGCCGCGCGGGCCAGCAACGGCGACTACGCGTCTCGTCGGGATCCGAATGCGAAAAGAATCAACCGAAACCTCATTTCCCTCATTGCGGCCGGCGCGGGTATATCCAACACGGACCCACCACGATCCCCTCGGGAATATCGTGACTCGGATTCGCCGATCTTGCACACTTTCCGCGGCGCTCTCTACCCCCGCGAGGCGAAACGAAGTTTGCAGAACGGTTTCCCAGACTTCGGGGCTCTTACCGCGCCCCCGCCAGCTCATGGGACTACGTGGATTTCCCATTTTTAGGGGAAACGCTCCGTCCGCACGCGAGAACGTGTTCACGGCTAGATACAAATAAAGAATTTCCGTTGCCGCGCGTTGGGAGGAGTTACGTGACGTTTAAGTAAACGTGGGCAGACGATCACGCGAAGTGCAACGGCTATTCGTAGATACACGTTGCGATGGGGATTGTCGTGCGTAAGACTGGAATGGTAGAGCGTGTAAGTGCCAGAAGTGTAGGTTTTTCAGTGGGTAGAGTAAAGGGCCCAAATTTCGTCCCCGCGTCTAATTTTGTCCCCCTGCATTTCAAGATTCCTATGGCTGTATTTTTAGTGGCATCTCGTGGTAAATGTTGCATTGGTGTATGTCAGGATTCGGAGAGACTTGCAAGGAAGGGGTTAGGTTGTTTGTGCGTTTGCGAGGGAAAATAAGATTTTTTAGCACGGCGACTTTTTACAGACTTCAGTATGATAGCATTTTATTGTGTTATAATTTTTTAGGTAGATCTATAGATATTAAATGAACTCAGATATTGTACGGATCTGTACGGATGTTAGTTTCTTTAATTTTTTCTATTTATTTGGTTTTGTATAAATAGAGTATATTTTATATTGCTATAATTTTGTAATTCCATTTGGTCACCGATTTTGACAGAACCTTCCAGTGATGGACAATAACTTAGTTATTGATAAATATTTTTAAATAAAAAAATTACGATGCACGGTACTAGATGCAGTCCTTAAACAGAAAAAAGCTTTTTTGAGAAATGTGTTATAGCTTTTGAGTAAAAAATTTCCAAAGACCACCTTTTTTTCGGCCTCCTGACTGAGCATGACCCCTTAAAATAAGTACAAGTATTTATTTTCTATTTTAATCATATTTTTTTGTAAAATTCGGAACCCGGTTCAACCGATTTTTTGGAAATAGTGGAACTCGAAACCCGTTTTTTCAAAAGTCGGTTTTTGTATAAACCCTAGAAGTATAGAGATAATTTTCAACCTCATAGTATCAAAAAAAAATTCGTCTAAGTTGGTGCTGTTTTTCTTAGCTCAGGGTGGCATAACTTTTTAAAGGAAAGTCGTAGACGGTGTTTCCCAGTAGTGGGTGCAAGACACAAAGACCAGAGAGCTCATGAACAAATTCGTCTGCTGTTACCAACGGTCTGAATTACTTATAGAATTTGGGTACACTAAAAATTATAAGTTTGAATTGAAATTCATTGGAACTAGTTCAGCTTCCTTCGCGAAGACTGTCAACGAGATCGCACAGACAGAAACCTTTTAAAAGTAGCGATAGTCGATATAAAATATTCTCGGTGTCTACGACGCATGGATTCCTCATTTCCAGTTATCGTTTCACAGGCTTCTCGAGGCAGCCGTGAGACAATAAGAGGAGGAAGACGCGGCCCCGTCCTCTCTCCGAAGGAACTCGCGCCCCGTGGACATGCCAGACGAAACTGTCGTTGAATCCAGAAGGAATATCGTGACTCGCATTCCAGCATTTCACATACTTTTTCCCACGCGTCGCGAAATGAAGTTTGCGGAGCAGTCGGCGACTTTAAGGCTCTGGGGCTTCCCCAACTCGCTCGCGAGTCCCCCCATTGTGACGAAAAACGTCCCCCTAATGGCAGCGAATATCCAAGAGGCGAGCGTCGAATTTTCTTCGACGCCGGTCGTTTTAAAACCAGCCCTCGCGAACGGGCTGCAATTAACCGTTCGGTGTATAATAACTCTAGCACGATTATCGGCCAGCAGGACTCGGCCTGTGGACTGAGCAAAACCGAAACAATTAATACGTCCAGGGAGAACAATGGGGCAGCCTTAATACGATACGATCACCGTCGAGTTACCGTAATGGAAATAAATACAAATTATGCTATATCGTTCAAGTAAATAATAATTAATTCGCTTTGTGACGATCGGGGGATAATCCCACCCCCTCCTGCCCCGGCGCGCCAAAGAATAGAACACAGGCGTATTGTCAAAAAACTCGAGCGCAACATCCGTGAATTTCCATGCGCTAATTTCCCAGGCCAGTGAATGATTAATGTTATCATTTCTGCGAGACAAAGCGTTTGTTCGTGCCTCAATTGCGTTTCAATTGAGAGTAATTGATAAGTAGCGATCATGAAACGTTCAGACGTGTAATAAATTGCAATCGAGCCCTTTTGTAAGGCCTCCAAATGGTACGTGACAGAGGAATAATAAATTCAGCTTATATTGCTGGGGGAAAAGAAATAGAAACACGGGCGAAAATCACTGTTGCCGTTGCCTATCGTATGCATTCTTCGGGGGGTCGTTCTAGTTTCCCTGCTGGAATTATCGAATTAATCGGCATACAAAGGTGCCTGCTGAATTGGAAACTCTCCATTTTACAGTACCTCTGCTTCGTCTCTATGAAATACGTTCAGCGGCACCGGGGTCTGTGCCTTGTTTTCTTTGAGCCTTGGACACTGTGGCGTCACGGGCAAATAGAACGGGCGTTTAATTTTAGATGCAGTTTATCCGCTTGGGTATGTTTTGTGTTAAAGAAATTTAATCATTCCGTGATTGTTGTTACTTAGCGGGTGGATATTTTTTAAGAATGGCACTTTGAATTGTACTGTTGGATGCGAGAACGGCCTCGGGACACTTAGGCACTTTTTGCATAAAACGCATAATTAGATTCCTCATTCTTTTCTACGTATGCCCTCTAAATTTCGTTGCCGTGTCTTTAAAATTCACAGAGATATGGTAAATTTTGTATCCAACAAGGGGAGGACACCATGTGGTAGACACCGATTTTTATGAGCCTTGGCACGATGGATCTATGTCGAAAATAGGTAAATAGGTGTCCGAGCGTTTCAGCCAAGAGGCTTTACTGATAGAGATATTTACATTTAAATTATTAAAAATTTCATAGTGGTCGTGGGGTTTTAGTGGGTAAAAATCCCATACTACCCTGAGGCCCGCGGGAGATTCCCTTCTGGAGGCGTCGGGTGCCTTTTGAAGATGTCTGCACATTAAAAACAACTTTATAAATTTTTTTTATCAATTATTTTTTTTATAATTTTTGTTTAACTTGGGGAAATCTTCAAAAGGTACCCCGACTCCTTCAGAGGGGAATCCCCCGGGGGCGCCAGGGTAGTGTGGGATTTTTACCCATTTAAACCCCACGGCCACTATGACATTTTTAATAATCTCCATGTAAATATCTCTATTATTATTAATCATATCAGTTTCAAGGTATCCTCCAAAGAGTCCAGATTCCCCTCAGATTTTACCCACCTTCACCCCATTCTCCAACTATTCAAATTTCCTTTTTCGATTCTGAAGGCGACGCAGTACGGAAACGTCTACCTATGCTCTCAAAATTCTGTATGCAAAGTGTATCTATTCACATTTTACACAACGCTGCGCGATTGAATCCGAGCCCCTTCATTCTCAAACACATTCTTCCGGGAACATCGTGTGCGTCCAGGCCAGCCTGCCGGTTTTGAAACATGAATGTTCGTCGTGCATGGTTCCCGACTAATTGAGGACACGTAGGAAGAAGTGGAGAGCGCTGCTCAGGCAATGTGGATACATTCAAAATTAACCCGAACGACTGGCGTGCTTGCCCGTTCGTGGTTTACACCGTTTAATGGCATAAATAGCCTTTGGGGAATGACATTTGATGCTGCCCGCTCTTTCGTGGGAGTCGCTTTAGCAAAAGCCCTACCTGGACGGTCGAATTTCAAATGCGCGGCCGCCTACACTGCGTTCTTCGCAGGGACTCGTGTTTCTCAGCGACCCGACGGAATAAACACCCAACGAAATTTCGTTTTCACGCTGATACTGCTCGCTCGCGGTCATGCGGAGCCGACCGCGACGCAGGCCCTTCCTTTCCCTTCGACTTTGTTCACGTCTGCAGGGTCAAGCGTCGCACGAGCCTGTGGCGAAAGACGAGCTATCAAATTGAAAGGATCTATCTGAAACAATAACTCAGTTATTGATAAATATTTTTAAATACAAAAATTACGATGCACGGTACTAGACGCAACCCTTAAAAGGGAAAAATATTTTTTGTGAAATGTGTTATAGCTTTTGAGTAAAAAATTTCCAAAGACCACCCTTTTTTCGGCCTCCTGACTGAGCATGACCCCTTAAGGGAGAAACACACCCCTTTTATCTAAATCAGCCCCTTTACTTATGCACTCATAACGCGTTCACGCCTTCTCTATCCTTCTCCTCGTACTCTCTGGTCCTCTCAGAAGCTTCTCTTATGCCGATCCTTCATTATTTATTTTCCCTTTTAAGTAAACCTAATCGATTAAACGAGTCTAAGTGCGCGATCTGCGTGACTTAAGCGACGCGTCTAATCGACCTAGCCTATATTGACTGTGAGTTCAGATTTAATAGACTCATTCAGTTAACCCAGACCTGACTCAGTCAATTAATCAACTAGATGCGACTGATCTGCTCCGTGTAGCCTATATTTCTGAACTAGACTGTCCAAATCAGACCGTATCCACTTAAATTGCATTAGCTGAACACTTGCCTAATTCGGATGAAGTGTCACCCTAACGCAGGAGGCTTCACAGAATTCGAGAAGTAAACAATTTGGAATAATTTTTTAATTAGGCTGCTCAGAGGAATCCTGTTTGTTACATTCTCCTTGGATTCTATTAGACACCGCTGGTAATCGTCACTAGAGCTGGCCCAATGGAATAAACGTGACTGTCAGGCGTGCACGAACGACGCGGCGGACAACTTCGTTAAACTCCTGTCCACCGTAAAAGTGCGGGGGGAATCTTGGCGGAGAACCGCGGCGCAAATCGATTACCCTCGTAAAACTGTATGCAACTAGAGATCGGCGGGGGTGTTCGATATAGCCCGCGGGGCTTTACAATTTCCAACGGGGGATGCTGCTCCGCCAGGTAAATACTTAATCCCCTTTCTTCTGCAGCGTAGCGGGTTTTTACGGGGGCCGCCTGTGAAATTTAAAGTCACGTCTTATGAACGTATAAATTTTATTGCGCAAGTTTTATCGAGTGGAATAACACGGCCCTACGGCGGACGAATCGCGAGGTTTGGCACGCCCTTCTTCATCAAACTTCCCGCGGAGCCGTCGCATAAACCTCAGGTTCGCCGCGCGGATACACGGGCCCCGAGCCGCGCCGAGCCAATGTAGAATACTTTGCAATGCTACGTGCGAATAGGTGTTTGCTCGTTGCGAGCGCAAGTGCCGGTCGGAGGTGTAAAGCTATGCTACTCCGATTTAATCAATAAGGGCCTTTTCACTGGAGACACTTCCGCGGCTTACGACTGGTACTCCAGATATGTTCACTCTGCGGAGGCGACGTTGCTTCGTAGGGAATAGGAAGAATTCAACGGCTGCAAAATTGTCTCGTGTGAAAGGTCATGTGTAATTATAATTACAGATGTTAAAAGTGAATTTTATTTTAGGATGAAAATTCTGTTTCGGTCTCAATCGTCGTACTTCATTTGTTACGATTTAAGCAGCTACTTGCTTGTTTTCAGGAAGTAGAATAGAGAAGTTTTATAGGTCTCATGTCTCATAATGTTGGATTTTTTTCTGAGAGCTCAGAAGTGATACAGAATTAAATTAAATGCGTTATATTGGAATAGTAATATAGTACCATATGAAATATTCAGTATTGTTCTTAAATAATCAAATCTCGCCAATAATCCTAATTATTCAGCAGTACATTGAGATTGAATTAAAGGAAGCCAAATATGATTGTGCACGAAATTGTTTATACCAGCTTGCAGCGTTCAATTTTAATTCGTGGAATATCTACAATTCTCAGAAACCTAATTAGCATTCATATACACGAGCATTAATGAAATAATTAAATATCCTAGCATTACCACTCCCTGACACGATCCCACACTCTATTAAA
The DNA here is from genome assembly GCA_910592295.1 of Andrena haemorrhoa. NCBI lineage: Eukaryota > Metazoa > Arthropoda > Insecta > Hymenoptera > Andrenidae > Andrena > Andrena haemorrhoa. The sequence goes on from OU342946.1 coordinate 3,973,748, forward strand.
AAATTAATTAATCCCCCGCAGAACCAATGAAGCATGTTTGTCATGTCATATAATAGACGACATTAGTAATCTTGTGAAGGAGTCGTTCTAATTTGATCCATCGAAAGGTAAAAAAAATTCTCGCCCTCTAAGCTATTTAAAAAAAAAAACATTTTGGTATTTGTACTCTAAAATTATACAAAAGAAATTTAAAAAGAATTTTTCAATCTGTTTTCCATGTGTTTTTATACCCTCAATATGGCACCGTAAACTCTAACACGAGTTTACAAAATTTATTCACCGTGAAGGGCAAAAAGTGTATTACGTCTTTTTTTTGGAGCAAACACGATTTTTGCTCGAGCAATGTCTGCGAGTTTCAGTGTCGCGTATCGGACGTATCGTAGTTACTTTGGCGCGATAGAATAATACTGCGTAATGGAAACTGAACGACGGTGGATTTACGTCTCCTCGTTCCGAGCAATGCTATTTTCGCGGTGTGTCGCGCGTTCGCGTTTAAGCCCGTTACAAATAATAATCGCGGCAATACGAACGAAGAGATAATACCCGCTGTTTTATTGCCAGATCCACGGAATACACATACGGTCTGCACCTGCGTGCCTCCTGACCGCGAGGACCGTGGCCTCCTTCGATTCTCGCGAGCAAATGGGGACTCTAATTCACCCTGTGGCCCGTCCAACTGTTTGAACTTGAGTGGTTCTTAGGATATTACGCGGGGACCGTTTAATAATTTGTAGACACCTCTTCTAGTTACTGCTATATCGTTCACTGTTTCATTAGTGTCTGATTTGAGATGCGAACACGTTTAATTTCATTTCTCCAATATTTACATTACACAATATTAATTGTCTTTTTGCATTCAACATTAATTGAGAGGGGGTCTTGATGGATTTAGCTTTTAATTGTTCTGTAAACAATGGCAATGATGGTTTTAATAGTTTCATTGGAGTGTGGTGAAATAATGAGGATAATGATAATAAGGGATGAGGGAACTATGGAAACTATAGCTGATGGGTTTAAACTCACAGAGCACGAATAACTTTTGGTGATGGTAAAATTACTCTGTATAAATTGCCAGCTTGAGATGTTTCCTTCTGTTTTCTGTGCCATTTTAATACAGTCAGAATTCTAACTTTAGTTCCAACTTCTGAATTGTGAATATTACTCTGGTGTAGTGTTTATACAAAAACCAACTTCTGAATAAACCGGTTGTCGATTTCCATTATTTCCCAAAAACCGGTTAAACCGGTTTTCCGTTTTTCACAAAAATATATAATTAAAATAGTAAATAAATATTTTTACTTATTTTAAAAATGTTCAGTTTAATTAATCTTATGGAATTACAAAAATATAACAAAATAAAATATACTCTATCTATATAAACCAAATAAAAAAAATAAATTAAAGTAACCAGAATCGGTAACAATACATACAATTTTTGAGTTCATTTAATATTTATGGATCTACAAAAATATAACATAATAAAGTAGACTGCATACAAAACAAAATGAAAAAATCTAAAATAATTAAAATCCGTACAAAATATAAATCTTTTGAAAGGTGGTACCAAGTGAAAATGTTAACGTTTTTAATTATATAATTCAATCATTTCTGCATATTAATTCTAGTATATAAAACCGGTTTTGTTAATTTAAAACTCGGTTTTCGAATTTTACAAATTTATAAATAAAAACCGGTTTTTAAAAACCGACAAACCCTACTCTGGTGATGTGCGGGAGTATTCAACAACACAGAGGTATTTGAATGTACCCCATAGTACTAAAGAAAAAACCTGGTGGATTCAGTAAACTGAGTCCCCAAACCACTCTGCAGGTTTAGAAGAAAATATCCAGAATAGTGATAAAATCTTGACTCATCTACCATAATAGTCCCACCCAGCCAGAGCAATAGAAACACTTCAATCTGAATTTGATATTTCAATACTATGACAATTTCCCATCTCATTTTCAAAACCCCTAAACAAGTCAAACTACTCCCCCGCTTTCAACAGTCTTAACCCCTCCAAGAGTTTCAAAGCTTTCACCGGTTCTGCTCGATCCTCCAACTGACTTCAAAGGGCAAAGTTTATTAAAAAACTGGATGGATAAAACTGATCCTTCAATGATTGTTAAAACTTTGCTTCCCTAAGCAACGCCTCCGGTTGAATTTCAGTTCCGCGCAACTCCGACTAGGAAATAGCGCAGTTCCAGTTACGTGGCAGGTGTTCCCATAATTCCTTCGTGAAAGGGATAGAAATTCAATGGTATTGTTAAAGCCAGCGCACGGGGAGGAATTAAATAAAGCGTACTTACCGCTACCTCGGTCGGGGAGTAAAAAATGGTGGGCGTTTCACGCTGAATGTTTAACAGATATTTCAATGGGGAAAGTAATATTCCTCACGGCAACCTCCTCCGTGACGCCGGACAATGGTCCTGGCCTCTTACCGCGCAACCCTTTTAATTATGGAAAGGGGCGGGTAGTTAAATGAACTTTATTTCCAAACGCCCCTACGCGTAATTCTTTCTGCTAAGTGAACACGGAGCTCTCTGCCCATGTGTGATTGATATGTGAATACGGATTCGCGATTAAGCGCAGTCGACAAAGATTCTCCCGTTCCTCGCGGTACAACCTGTTCGATGTGTGTATCTGTCAAACGGAAGAGGACACTTTATCTCAGGGGTAATGTCGCTGAAGTTACTTTTCTTTAGTAGGATTGAATAGAATTGGAAATACACTAGTATAGTGGTTTAGGGGGAAGGAAGAGATGGGAAGAACAGAAAATGTGATAAAAGAAGATTCTGCAATATGGAGTGGATTAGGAAACGCTTGCAAATAAAAGCAAATCGTTAAAACACAGTAGGATACATGAGAAGGTTAGGACTAACTCGGACACAATCACAGGAATGAAATGGAAAGAGTGTAATAGCGTTAAAATTGTAACACGAAAGGGAGCAATAAATATATATTACAATATCCGGAAACTATGGAACTGAATTCACTTAATTAATAAAACAGTAAGCTGGATAACTTGAAGCTATTTTATAAACCCTTCACTTCACGTCCACTAATTTAAAAAGGGAATACGTACAGATGAATATTTTAATGCAAGGCTGTTTAACATTATCAAGTCTGTTGCCTTGTCGAAGCCATAAATTCTCGATGTCTTAATAGTCCTTAGTATAATTACTCAGGGAGAAGCCCGAATTAGGTAAGCTCGAGCAACTTGCACGCACGAACAGAGTGTTTGGCGGCGATTTGGTAATACGAGTACTAATAACAACCTGCCCATAAACGACACTAAAGTTTCCCTTGCGCGCCGTCTTGAGGGATTTACCCCATCGTGTAGCCAGTGCACCCGTGTTTTGCTTAAGGGATTTTCCAAGAAAGTGTTACAAAATTTTTAATGGGCCTTTGGAGACTACCAGCAGCATACACACGATCAATCTCTGTTACAAGAGACCTTTGCGAACATTGATTTATTCATAACACATACGTGTCCGGTTCTTGAAGCTTTATCGTATGAGCAAGCTTTTCACATTATGTAACACAGAAAATTCCAATTCACCTTCAGCAAATTTCAAATACTTGAGGAACTTAATTAATTTCTTTAAATGTAACGTGCTTTCTGTTTACGGGGCAACAAAGAATTTACAGACCAATGCAATAAAAATAAATAAAAAAGGAATGATTTTTCTTAGACGGGACTGAAAATTTTCTCGCAACGCAAGTTTTCGAAAGACTATCCCCGTTGAATACTTATATCTACATATTTGAATTAAAGGATCACACACGAGAGGGTCATTGGTCGCCGCCGATTGATTTTCCTCCACCCAGGACAACTTCCGACCGTGACATATTTCCCGTTAATCAGACCGGGCTAGAAACTTTTTCCATTTGTTTTCCTCCTCGTCTCGGTTACCTTCTCCCGTCGTTACTTGAACTTTCTCGAGGCGGGCAGTTTTTCCTGCCTTTTTTTTTTCGAGCGTGCCCGTTGAAATATTTAACCGCGCCGCAAACTTCCGAAGTGTACGGAGGCCAGAACGAAACGTATAATCGGCACGGCGATTTGTTAGGGGCCGCGAGCGGGGGAAAATTTGCGAATAAGGGACGCGGAGGGCGGCAGCGATCGCTTTTCTCCCGCGGTTCGCGCGAATTGCTTCTCGGCGGAACTGAGAATTGCAGTTTCGCTGAAAAGTGCTGGCCCGGATCGACGTAAATCGAGCATAAACACGTCGCCGCTCCTCGTCGATTTATCTTGCGACGTGTTACATGTGTGACAGCACGCTTCGAAATACCGTCTCAAACTCTGCCGTTTCCCCTTTTCTCCTCCCCAACCGCGTCGCCTATTCTTGACTAACTGCCGTTGAGGAATACTGGACTGGAAGCGCTGATCACATTTCTGATTTGTTCTACATTACCCATACAGCACACTTCGTTGCAGGACGATTGCAGGAACGTTGCTGCAACGTTGCGTTATTGCAGGTTGCATTGCAATATTGCAGGAACAATGCTACAATGTTGCCGTGAAATATTTGAGTGGCAACGTTCTTGCAATATTGCAGGAATATCGCGCACACGTTGCCACTGCAATGTTCCAGTGGCAACGATCCTACAATATTCTGCAATATTGCGCGCACATCGACATTCATGGGGACGACATTCGTCGCGTCCCTCGCTGCCCGAAACGTTGCGGCGGGACCTATTGCTATAAAATCTCCGAAACGTTGCGGGAATACACTCCTGCAATATTGCTAAGGCGGACATAGGAGTGAACCTGCAACTGCTCTGCAATGATGCGGTGCAACATTGCAATCTCGCACCGCAATATTGCCGAATGGTTGCTGGATCATTGCCACAATTTTGCCGTTTCGTTGCAGGATCATTGCCACAATTTTGCCGTTTCGTTGCTGAATCATTGCCGGAACGTTGCAGGGCTACATACTTGTAATGTTGCCGCAACTTTGCAAGCATACATACCTACAATATCGCGAAGGCGGACGTAGGATTGAACCTGCAACGTTACTGCAATGTTTTGGTGCAACATTGCAATCTTGCACCGCGTCATTGCAGACACGTTGGTGCAATGTTATGGTGCAGTGTGGGATATATTTGTAACTAGCTTACCCGGTTCCACCTGGGAATTATTTATGATGTTTCCAAAATAAAGATGCCTAAAAAAAATAGCCTATAATCTAATCTAGGACGTATGTAATGCATATTCCAAATTTCATTGAAATCAGTTCAGCCATTTAGAGAAGGGCAAACGAACAGACAACGTTTCACTTTTATATATCAGTAGGGAAGTAGGGATGATTCTTAATGTTGATGAAATTACACTCCCTTTTGTTCGAATGCTTAGGTATTATTTCATTTAACTAATGAATGCGTATTTACATCCAGCGGGAAATATTCATTAACGTAATGAAATGATACTTTTACCACTTTACATCTACGGCACGTATGACATGATTCTTTTATATGGATGTAATGTAACGAAATATATATGTGACGATTTTTAATGAAGTAGTGGAAAAAGGAGGATTATGATTTACTGAATTTGATACAGTTGTATATGATACAAATTAACGAATAGTAATAACAAGAGTGTACTCCAAAAATATATTGCCACACGTTTTATAGTTCTTTAATGTTACAAAAGATGAGATGAATTTTTTGTGGTACAGCTTTTGAAAAGGATTTTTTCAGGTTTTCTTTGCATTTACCAGAATTGTGAATTTCTACCTTTAATTTGCGGTTAACGTTGTTAATAAATTGCAACATTGTGTCGATATGTCAGCATTTTTAAGTCTATGAAGGGGGAAAATGGCAGAGAAGGGTACTGTTATTTTCAGCCAAAGTTTAGTTTCCTTTTAGCCGTGATATTTCGCTGTCAACGTTAATGCACATTTTTTTCTTCCATCTGTGTCGCCCACACACCCTTTCTTTCCTTCTGGTGGTTTTTGTGTAAGGGAATAATGCATCGACGTAGGTACATACGTATATATGCGCATGGTAAAAGTGAGAACGCGATGCAAGAAAATAAGATTACTTTCAGCTTGAGAACGAAAGAGCAGCTTGCAAATATTTGTGTATTTTTAGTAAAGTGTATGATAAATTACCGCGTTCGCGAACATCTGTGGTATATATTATTCACACTGCGTCCGCTGCGCAAAGAGGAACAATTAACGAACAATGGTAAAATGGCAATGTTAAATTCGTCCGAGGATTGTACGTCTATGGTGATTAGAAAACTGTAAAGATTTGCGATGGGAAAGTTATAAAAAATATATCTACATGCAAGAAAATGGGACTGTATTTATGGGGGTGGAGCAGAAGTGTGATTACCTTCGTAAAAATAAATCCGAAACGAAGAATGAAACCTTTGTCCTACAACTTTCCACTATCGAGAAATTTCATTTCGAAAATCTATCAAATACCTCTGCTCTTATCTAAAATTTGCTTCCATTTGATTTGCCCATACAAGGTGTTATCAACTGGTAGCTCAAAACTTTGCAAGCTCACAGGGCTAAATAAAAATTGCTTACTGAACATGCATTTATAAATTAATCCTTGTTAATTCACGTCTCTTCATTCTTTAGAGTACTTTAGACAATTAAAACGAAGGATTGAGAAAAAAATTGAAGGAGAAATCTTTCGGGCCGCGAAACACTGTTTTTGAGAAAAAGCTTTTTTTGTTGAGCTGTGGCGCCGCCATTTTGTATTAAATTTTTTTTTTTAAATTGTGATCATACTTCAAGTTATGTACAATGAAGGCCTTCAAACAGATTTTGTATTCCATTCACTATACTCGCATAAAAAAATTCTCAAAATCAGGCTACCTTTCTACACTCTACTGTATTAACTGCCCGTTTTTCAACGCCATCTTCGGAAATTTATTTAACAAAAACTATAAGTTTATACTATCCCGCGTTTTCCCTGCATATTGAAGTGTGTTCGAAGTAATACTCAGAATTTTTTTGAACTTCTTTACCGCACATATAGTCGATAGTACAAGCTTTTTAAAAAAAATCTTATCCAACTAGCTACTCACTGGGAAGATGAAAAGTGCCAAAGGATTCGTTCTTCTCGTTCATTGTTTGAAACATAGTTCATTCAACACTCTTCACCCTCCCAGTCAGAACCCTTTAAAATAAAAGAAATTTGGCTGCGAATATCTCGCCCATATTGCAGCTACTTTTTTTTACAAATGTCCACCGAATCAAACGCGTAGAATCCCACCACGATGGTCTTCACACAAATAATTCTATACACCCCGTACACAACGTACGAATCACTGTAATGAATCGAGCTCCTCAGCGATCCATAGGTACACCTCTCGCTACTTTGCAAACTAACCAGCAAACTTTCGCGTGGACGAAACGAGCACGGTTACCATGGACCAGCCCGGCGTTCCGTTCGATTCAGCCTCGGCTTACGGAGTAAAGCGCATCCCCGAGAATCGCGACCTCCCCCATCGTTGAAGTCCTCTCCGGAGTATGACAGAAAGTTTCCGCGGCAACTATGAGCGGAATAGCACGCTAAAATATTACCCGCGTCGCAAAAAAGCCACTGCTCCTGGTAACTTGATGCCCATCCCAGCGATTTGCCTGCCGCGAAACTTTCCCGTCACGGTTGCGTCGGCCGCGTATTTTTCCAGCTCCGCCCTTTCGTTCCCCGTCGTTTGTGATTGGAGTCGAGACTGTTTCGACTATCCTTCCGGTAGCCGGCTGTTATTTCAAACAGCCCTTTCTGCGCCGCGAGTTCTCGCCGCGTAAACGCGATACGCGTGTCTGGCTGAAAGGAAGCTGCCTCGGCAGGAAGCACCGGCGTATCCACACCGGTTGTAAAGGAGGGATCGTCGCTTCCGCGGCGCGCTCGCTTGGTACACCTCGAACCGTAACGCCGCCAAGCTTGGTAAAAGGTTTACAAAGTGTTCGGTAGGAAAGGTTCCCGTGTCGTGTAAACCGCTCCTCCTGTTTTGCCACCGCGAAGACGTTTCGAGTTGCTGCGCGATGCGTGGAAAACTTCAGCCACTCCAGGGGGTAGAAGGTGTAATCGGAGGTGTAATTGGGCGTGATGTGCGGAGCTTTTCTGGGTGTTGATTTATTGTTGATTGTTTTGTTAATTGTGTTGCGCGAGGCGAGGGAAAAATGTGGCTAAAGGGTTACTGAATTTCTGCCCCAAAGATGCAGACACTTCATGGCGCGGCGAGGACTCCGTTAAGCAATCTTCAAGTAGATATAGAAACTATGCGCAACTTCGCGACAAACTCCTCAGGAATTGCAGGAACGCATAGAGAATGCATGCAATAAAGCTGGGAGTGTTTGAACGCGTGTGCGGCTGCCAATGGAGGCCGCATCGTACACCTACTACGAGCTAATGCAATAACCTCAAGCGTTTGCTGTAATCCAATAGACAGGGAAGAATTATTGCCTCATGTTTAGTGGAACATTTTCTCTAAGTTTCAGACGTAGAATCTGATTACGTGATCGGATGTTTTATGAGATAATATTTGAAGCACCCGGTTCCTTGACCTTCGGTCGTTGCACTGGGTTAAATTGGAACACAATTTCACTTTGAGGTATCATTGAAAATGGTAGAACTGTTTAAACCTGATGAATCTTTAAATATTCATTTTCGACGATGAAAATTTTTTTCAGAATTTCTGCGACTGAATTTAACAGATGGTTTTTCAAAAACATGTGATTGAAAATTGGCTTGGGGTTGAATGGAGCCAGTGTGACAACTACGTCCGGCAAAAGTATTTTTTGGGGAATTAATTACAAGGAGGTCAATACAAATTGTGACTACTTAGTACTTTTGGGTAATGTTTATTAATACTGCAAACTGTCAATTTTTTTGTACAATATATACATGCATATGACGGCGCTACAGTTGCCTGATGTGTAGGCGTTTTTGCCCTGATTGCGAAAAAACCGAAGTTCGGGTCGACTTCTAATTTTTGCAGCGTGTTCAAAATATATTCTACTCTCAAGTGTACCTTAGCAAAAAGTGTAAGAGCTCTAGTTTCCGAGATAAAAAAACAGCTATCCGTGCACCCCAGAAATCGACATTTCTCGTACAAATCGCCTTCCAATGTCGCTATTTTAATAATTTTGGTTCAATTCTTTTTTCCGAAGTCTCCTCCAAAATTACCAGTTCTAGGAGAAACATATTCGAAGGAAACTGTTGTATCTTTATTTTTAAGCTCAATATCAAAACCAAAGACACTTTTTATAAACCACTGGATAATCAACCTTGTGTGGCTCCATTTGCAAAATAGATATGTAGGCAGAAAAACTATTTGTTTGCTCCACGTGATGGTAATAAACATTGTATAAAAGGAAAAGTCCGTGCTTGCTTTCATCTGCTTGTAATTAATTCGCAAACAATACTTGATTTGCGAGGACTGCCTAGCCTCCTTAATGATTGATTTGTACTACTTAGTCCATGAATTACTTTGCGTGGTATCAATGGTACCATCGCATAAAGTACATATTATTATATTGCTGAATACCAGTCGTGTAATAAGTACCTCTTGTAAGTACCTCTTAGAGAACCTACCACGGCGGAGAGACGTTTGTTTCATAGTTTGATGAGCACTGCATAAAACAGCTTTATTCCGGAAAGTTTCGAGTTCAAAATTACGTCCTATTTAACCCATCACCGGCCAAGCATCAAAATAAAAACTCTAGAATTTTTATTGCATTTACCCTAATTAAAAAGAAATTCAAATTTAATGTTGCGCGCAGGCAACAACAGCTGCTAATGGGTTAAAATGAACATCAGTTGCTCTAGCACCTCAAAACTAAATTAATTCGAGCATTTTTACACTTGCAAAAAAACAACTTGCAAACTATTTATCTTGTGATTTACGCATTGCCAAAATAATTGTTTTCTTATTTAACAGGGTAATAGCTAAAATATGACGTAGGCAAGCAATTTTAAAATTTTTTTTGCAGAAATGACAGCTGTTTGAAAAAAAAACACGAATTCGCATCGAAATTTTGAGTTTAAAAAATTTTTAACTTTCAACCATGGCACCCAATCACAAAAATCCTACGTCACATTTTAGCTATTATCCTTTTAAATAAGAAAAAATTTATTTTTTATGTTTTAGACGATGCCTAACAGAGAAATCAAGCACACCATCAGCAAGGATTTTCAAAAGAGGGTCCTACTTATCGGCTTATATCTCCGCCATTTTTTATTTTTTTTAATCGTTAATATTGTAAATTGTTCATAAAACTACTATATATATATGTGTGTAAAATAAAGATCATTTTATATACTGAATGGCAGCGTAAAAAAAAAGTTTATTTCTTTACCTATTTTCCCGAGCGCCAAGGTGGTGTAACCCCTTAAAGGTTTAAGGACGAACCCTAATGTTTGAAACCAAGAGGAACTACGTTTCGATCTGTCAAAGTACATCGTAAATGTCACTGAATCAGCCAGGTAAATGGCAGCGCGACACGACTGATTGTAAAAATGCGCGTGTCCCATCGGAGACAAAGAAATAATCAACGCTCATAACGGCGACACGAGCGGAATTGCGTGTCTGTCGCGGCGCGAAACATAATTAGAAGCGAAACGACGCGTAATATCTTTTTAATGTCGAAAATGGCGCGTGCAACTGACGACAGAGCCGGGAAGGTGGGACGGTGTCTCCAAGGTCTATTGCGTTTACAGGAGGGACAAAGTTTCCCGTCTTTTTGGAGGCTAAAAAACTACTGGCGACGAGGTAAGCGTTTATTGAAACGAGCGACTGCCTCATTATTCATAAGTTCTGCCAAAGGGTCTCAGTTTCTTCGCCCTCTCCGGCAAGTAACGGGGAAGAAAGGGGGGCCACCGTTTCGTCGCCGCTCATTTCGCCGATGATGGGATTTACTCGAGTTATAAATCGAAAGTACTCCAGGTGATCCTCGTAAATTAGACTGGCCTGTTTATGATGCGAAGAGACAAAGAGACGAGCAGAACGAACTGAATTCAGGCGGGGCTGGGTAGAAGGATTAAAATAATGACGGCACGTTGCAGCTAAATATTCATTCCCTTCTCGTATATAATTATGAATTACAAACACGCGTTTCGGAGTGTGCCGTGAAGTATTTGTACCGATACTCAGGTTCTATCGAATTGAATTCATGCATTTGGTACATCAATTTAATATATAGAATATTGACAAATTGTGACGGGAGCTAAGCTTATCTCACTATTATGTACACGTAAGTCTGTAATTGAGGAATACATATCATTTTCGTTAATTAGTGGAACGAAATTTCTTTAATTTGATGAATTTATTACTTGATTGATTTAATATGATCGTATTATTAATCAAGTAATGCATACAATTTCGTGTATGGATGGAATTGATGATGATGGGTCTGCGTTCATTAAACGTAAACAAGTATGCGCTTCTAGTAATGGAGATGAAATTGCTGAGGGAGCCTTGAATTGATACATCCTTGAATCAAAGAAAATTCAACAAAAATACATGGTAAAAACCAGAGATGGGGAGAATTTTTATTTAAATAAAATTCCGAATAACGAATGAAAGTTAAAAGAATTATTCTTCATGTGTCGAATAGAGTTAGCGAACGAATGACGAAAAATTATTTAACTTTAATTCATTATTCGAAATTTTATTTAAGAATTTTTTTAAGGGCTTTTATTAACAAAATACAAGAAAACACTTATGACACATGATTTATTAGTCCACAAAGTGCACGAAACAAATTAATTTACAATAATTTTTGTGTTAAATTTTGTATGATTTTTAAACTTCTTTAGACCACTGCAGAAAAAGTGGTCAGCACGTTATCTCCTTTAAACATCGATGGATTTGAAAAATAAAAGTGATATTCCCGCAAAATAATGTTGTCAGTAAAATTCGTTTCATCCGTCACTGGTGTTCCTCCTTCCTGCTCCCCTGAAAAATTCTATCCCATAGAAACCGTGTCTTTTCCCCAGCCAGAAGGGCAGGGAGGGGACGCGTGTTCTCCCGTGGAAATGGAAAAAAATAAACGAGATTGTTGGCCGTCCTCCGGAGAGCGGGATCGGTCACCCTTCGTTAGAAACAAAAAGCTAATGCGGGGATACGCGGCATTGGATTCCGATCGACCATTACGGTGCGATCGATCCAGGCTTTATCTGCTGTTGACTCGATGTTAAACGAATCGCCCGTTCAAAGTCCCTCTCGAACGACAAATGGCCGCTGGTGACGCGGAACAGGCGCGTCTAGATGCTGGGGCCCCGCGCCCAATGATTTACACGGGCACTATACGTTTCATATTGCGTGGCCGATATTCGTATTGCATGATGCACAGGTAGCTTCGAAGGGCCGGCCACTTCGAAGCGATAATTTTTTCTGCTGCCGCGCAACCAACACCCTGGGGCATTGCAACGGGCGGGACGGGCGACACGTTGCTCCCGCGCAACCTGTTTGTTACGTTAGACGAAGCAATTTGTTGTCCCCGAGTTGAAAGCTCCTCTGGCCTGCGTCCGCGGCTGTCCAGGGGCTGCGACGCCCTCGGATACCTACTGCAGCGGAAATTGAGCTTGAAATTGCAGTTTTCAAGCCGTTTCGCTGCATATACAATCAGACCAGACTTTGGCATTAGTCGAATAAATTATTATCTCGAATAAATGATTATTCGAGTCATCTATGAATAGAAATTTCGAATGAAATGAAGTTATTCGAAATTATCGAGTAAATTTTTATTCGATAATAGCGAATAAATTTTTATTCGAAAATAGCGAATAAAATTTTATTCGTTAATAGCGAATAAATTTTTATTCGATAATAGCGAATAAATTTGTATTCGATAATAGCGAATAAATTTGTATTCGAAAATAGCGAATAAATTTTTATTCGATAATAGCGAATCAATTTTTATTCGATAATAGCGAATCAATTTTTATTCGATAATAGCGAATCAATTTTTATTCGAATGATCTCGAATAAATTTTTATTCGAATGGTCTCGAATAAATTTTTATTCGAATGATCTCGAATAAGAATTGCGAATAAAATTAAATTATTCGAATAAAAATGTATAATTCATGAATACATCAATATTCGAATACATCAATAATCGTAGGTAAAGTAAACTTCGAATACTTGTTATTAAATATTGAATATTAAATTATTTGAATAATCCCAGCCCTATCCTGTACCTCCCTTTCGATCGAAACCGGAAGCAGAACGATAATACTATTATCCTCTGGCCACTGTGCTATTAAAAAGCCTCATTTTCTTCTTCCTTCTTATAATTAGAATAATAAAATCCTCGTTCGTGGCAAAGGAAGCCTCGACAGGTTCCCCGTCGTTGCACCGCAGCCATGGGTGCTTACGACACTGTCAATGCTCGCTAGCTCGCCTCGTTATTTACGTGGAGATCGATACATCCGCGCGGACAGGTCAAGAGCCCAAAGAGGAAGACATTGTCTGGTATAATAGCCTCGGTATAATTTGCGACCCATGTAAATAGGAACTTTATCGATTCCTGTCGCGCTCGGTGTACGCGCAACAGCCCCTGTCCCGCAAATAATTGCGTGAATCGGTACTCTGCAGGGTAGCTGCGGAGCCCCGCGTTGCTGCAGCTGGAGAGACTCGCGCAAGAGCCAGGATAGAAACGTAGCGGCGGCTACAATAAGGGCGGTGGCGGAGAGCGGTGGCCCCGTGAATCCGCGTGCATCCCATTATACAGTCACGTGACAGAATATTCATCGGTTGAGAACTTGCTAAATGGCGAATTTACTATCGCGAGCATCCCGAACCGATCGGAAGTACAACGATCTCCGCGGGCGACGCGGCGCACGGGTCAGAGGCGAGGAGGAACAGCGCGGAGCCTCGGAGCTGGAGCATTTCATTTGATTACGGGATACAGTCACGTCGTGATTTGCTGTAAACCGAATTCACCTGGCTTCGAATATGGTAATCGTTCGCGGGGTTGGGGGGCGGCAAAAATTATGTTAATTCCCGTGTTTCGTGCTTATTGCGTCTATGTGCGGTGAATAGTGGGTTTCTTAATCGAAAACACCTACCAATTTCGAGAGTTTGCGGGGCTTCGATATGGTTCAGGTTTGAATAAAGGAGATTAGTTTACTATGATTGTGTGCGAGGTATTTGCACAAAGAACGATAATATTAGTTAGCTTTTAGAAATTTAATTTTTGAAAAATGACAGTTACTCAAAGTCAAACATGTGATTTTCGATCTAAGTTCCCATCTTCTCTTTTTAATAAAAAAAGAGAGTGATCGATAAATCGTCTTGATAATTATTATAGTATAGTCTTGAGAATATTCGTGCACAATTTTATTCAAATCGGTCCACTGATCTCCGAGACATTTTCGGTACCGCAAATGTTGTACCTAACTATGAAGAGGCTTTGGGAGAAAGGGCTGCTATGGCACCGTTTCTTAAGATATCAAATTCCTTTTTCAGGAAAATACAGCTTAATTCATACACAGCAAGATGTATTTCTTGATTTTTAAATATGACGATTCTTTATATTAAATGAAAATCATAAAAGTGGCTCCATTTTCCGAACTGTCAAGACTATGTAACCCGAATGAAAATGTGGCATGATTATTAAAAATATCGAAATATTTCGACAGCAATTCTTTCGCGAGTTTCAGAGTAAATTTCACATAGGTATTCCTGAAGGGGCCAGCGGTTTCTAATAACATCGATTTCTCGTTTAATTATACAGAGCGATGAGTAGAGCAGTCTTGAAAAGTTTAATATACCCTGCGAGTCCTGCGGGATTGGTACATCGGTTTAACGAAAATTCGCGTAGATCCCTAGGCAGCAGCGCGGCAGTGAACGCGTTAATTTTGAAATTTTATGCAAGCGGCTACGGTGAATTGCTACGCTGTCAGCAATGAAGTTGAGTCAGGGCGAGCCAGACCTCTGCTCTTTTAAACTACATATATGTTTCGGCGGTGCGTTTTAAACGTACGTACACCGCCTTCCATTTGTCGCGCTAAATGACACGGCGGTGATAAACCCTGCACCGTTGGTAAGAATATTGTTGCAATTCAAACACAACGTATCGCGCGCATTAAATTAAATAAATACGAGCTCGATAAACGCTGTAAACGGTTGGACCAAACGAAACTTCACTTATAATTAAACATTAAATACTTCGGAGCATGGGTTTACAACCGCTTGTTGTTTTAAATTTCAGTCGATTGGGTACTCAATTGAGGGATTTGTTTTTTGTATAAAATCTAGCATAATTGAATTATTTTGTACAATTTTCACGTGTACCTTTTCGTGTGACTTAATTCCAATAAACGTATACAATAATGTAGTTGAATTTTTGCACTTCAACAGCATTCATCTGAAAATCGCTGTCCTTCGAGTTTTTCAAAGTTTTCGAAGTTTTCAATTTCGTGTTCACGGCAACCAAATTGAACGAAAAGCTTCACCCTCATTTTCATCGCGATATTTTCGTTAAAAATCATACATTCCCCTCAGCTGCGCCACGAATTAAAAAGGAAAATTCACTAAAATAACTGTTCATTGTGGAGAAATTTTTCCTAAACCCTATACTTTGAATCGCACTACTATCGTTGCTAAACTGTTTACAATAGTCGGGGTTTCTTTTCCTCGCCCTTTCTTTGCGCCGAGGCAAAGGGAATGCTGAAATATTGGCCGCAGGACTTTCACCGAGGAAAATAATACACGACGAGGGAAAGTAGGACTGAGATCAGAAAGCAGAGGGTAAAGAAATTTTTTATTAGCAGCCTGCTTTAGAAAGGAGCCTTCTCTAATAGGTAAATGGAATCTGCGATGAAGTCCTGCGCATTGCCTTCAATGCAATAATACACAAACGAAGTTTGTAGCGGGAAAAAGGCAACGGGAAGGCGGGACAGAAAGTGAGCATCATTCGTCTTCTTCTGTAGCGCACGGACACTTTCGTGGATATGTTTGCTGCTTAAATACTGGGACCGGTGTATTTGCCCTCCGATGGGGTGGAAATGTTTGAACTCGTTGTAATTTGCTGACGGATATTGCGCGAGAAATCTTATATACCCACGTGTCTTTATTAGACACCGTGTGCAGCACGCTGCTGAACAAAGTGTTTTATGTAACTTCTCAAAAGAATTCTCTACGAAGGCATTGAAAATGTTGGAATACTCACGTCTTAAATTTCCGAATACAAAAAGATCTTTGGCCTGATATGGGTACTTTTAAGAAAAATACTAAATGAAATATAAATTTATAATTTATATTTTGTACGGATTTTTGTTTTTTTGTTTTTGGATACAGTAGATTTTATTTCGTTATATTTTTGTAATTCCCTAAATATTAAAAAACTGAATTTTTTTAAATAAGTATAATTATTTTTTACTGTTTCAATTATAGTTTTTTCTTCTGCAAAAATTTGAAAGCCGGTTCAACCGGTTTTTGGAGAAGCCTGGAACTCGAAAACCGATTTTTTGAAAAGTCGACTTTTCTATACACCATAATATTTTAAATTATATTTTAGAGAATTAAATGCGCACTAGTGCTTGATAATTGGGACAATTATTTACTTCAGGTATTCCTCACCGATTTCGATGACCTCGAAATATGTTGTAAATAATTACCGAGGAATTTGTATGGTTTCACTTATCCGATGATCGTAGGTACATACTACAACGTTGTAGATGCCATGTGAGAGAGCAAGGGGAAGTGGACCGTCCGCGATTAAACGCGTTTTCCAACCGACGTGACGGGAACTATTTCTTCCTATAACATTCCATAGATCCGGTCTCACAAAAACTCTTGCCAGAAAGGAGCAAACTCAGAAGCATGTGCAAGTTTAATAGCAATTTCATATAAATTTTTAAATCACACTTCCTTCCGCCCTTCCAAGAGAAGCGCAAAGTTACGTTTTCTGCGCAGTACGAGGGGCTCCATTACACCGTGATAAGAGAATTAAATCGACAAACTAATCCAACTTTACGTAGAAACCTGAGGATTAACAATTTAAATAAATAAGATTAGAAAACTGACTATCACCACAAAACTACTGAAAACACTTCATTATTCCAAATTCAAAATGCACTTTGCATGGCACTATTAATTTTACAAAATTGAATTGTACCTAAACTGTTTTCCAACTACCACTCCATAGATTTAACATAAATACTTTTCTATGATGAGACAAAAATCCCAGCAACAACTAAATGTAAATAAATCTCGACAGTCGCGAGAGATGAGATTTTTGAGGATATATCACGAAACTACTGCCAAAATAATTAAAAAACGCTAAAACAGTGAAATAATTATCTCACGAGATTAAAGTCTCATACGAGGCTGAGACACGATATTTTTGCCTCGTCGTGGATCCGCAGCTTGCGTCGCACATCCTTCAATTCCCCGCACGGGAACTCGCGGTAGGACTATTTCACGTTCCGCGCAGACTTCCGTTAGCAGGCTGAGCTCGCGAGCCATCCAAAATTCCATGTCGCTCCGGGAGAATGATTAATGGATTATCATTGTGTCTAGAAAGACGTTGAACCGGGAACGAACGGTCCCAACGTCGCCGTGAGTACGTTTCAGTTCTAGCACCCTTTCTGTCTCCCGGAATCGCCGTAAATTACGAGCACCAGGGATTCTTAAAGCTTCTCACGTAATGAGAGTCTCCAGGATATAAGGAACAGAGCGCTTCCAGGTTCGAAATTCATTAACGGCGCTACTCCTTGCTTTGCAGCCACCCCTTTCTCCCTTTCTCCCGCCCTCATGCTCGCCCGCCGTCCCTACATCACGCTCTGCCCCTCACTCTCGTTTTCCACCCTTCCCGCTGGCCGTTGTGTGCGAACCGTCGCACTTGCGCCACTCGGATAATGGTATTTTTATAGGTTTACTTGTTTCTCACCCGGCAAGTGGACACAGTGATCGACCGCGCTAATTATTTCCACGGATAATCCGGACGGCGGACGTTCCCTTCTCTCTCTGTCGTTGGGGAAGTAGCTGGCACACTCGCTCCCTGCACGCATCGAACGTATCGGTCTGAGAAACTTAAAAAAAAATGGATATTGCTGTGCATTATGGAGTTACGAGGTGTGTCGTGCTGTGTGGACCAGGGCTGGGACTATTCGAATATTTTGCAAGTATTCGAATGCTACGACTAAACTTCGAATATTTGAGTATTCGAATGTTATTATTCGAATATTGATGTGTCACAAAAGTCACACAATCATTAAATATGAATTTTTGAATGGCTTGCGGCACCTCAAAAAATTTGTTGATCAATATCAAACTATCATAGCTTAAATAACTTTATAAAAGGCAACTTTTGCCCACTATTAGTAGTCATGAATAATACAAAAATATTTTGCCCCTGTATTTCGTTCCACCCTGTTCAAGAATTCAGTAAACAATAATACGAAAAGAGAGAATAGTATAAAATCCAAAAAATTAAGGGCACACAGAACGAGGGTGAAATTCCATCTACACGGAACCTAAAAGGTTTGTTACCTCCGGGCAAATATATTTTTAATCTAATTAAATTCCCTGCCGTTGCTATTAACACTTTTTCAGCCACTTGTATAGAAAACTTTTTAATTCCCCGCTATTCTACATAATTAATATTGAAATCGTTGAGCTAAGATTTCTGCGGAGCGGCACAGAAAACGCTCAGCGCCTTAAAGGGAAAACGCAAGCCTGTGTACATTGTGGCGAAACTATTTTTAAATAATCAATAACACCGGCGGCGGGGAATTTGCATGAATAAAGGCGCTGATTTTGAGTCCTGTTAAATATAATTACTTCCATTAAGGGTGCCGGGGGCTGGATTTATGAGGGGTGTTGGCGTAGAACGCGGCGAGTGCCTGGGAAAATAATTTTCTCTTACTTTTTTCACTCGCAGCTAAGGGATGGTACTTTCCAACTAATTTCGGGCGAAGTCTATTTCGACCGGAACGGCGCTTAAAACGTTTTCGCAGGGACACATTTTATGCGTGAAAGACCTGCAGCGGGTAAATAAAAAGCGCGGCGTAAGTAAATCCGGTCTAATGGAACCTTTGGAAAACTAGCAGGCTACTGAAAGAAAATAAATATAAGCTCGATGTAAACAGGTAATGGAATAAATTATTAACCTTTCAAAGGCGCGACATCTTCCGGCGGCTAACGCGATTCACGGAACGTGCCATTCTTCCGAAACGTTAACCATTCAGCTATATTAATTCCCCGGTGCTTTGGTAACACAATTATTCGTCAGAGTATTCTCCTCGACTCCCGTTAACAAACCTAACGCGCCGTTTCGTACGTTATTTTGATTATGCACACAGTCGATTATACGCAGACGTTTAGCCCCGTTCCGTGGTGTTTAAATTGTGTCGATAACACACAGGCGAGGTCAGTTCATCGTGCGCCCGATAAAATTTAATGCAAAGTACCCAATTAATGGTAATCTCATTATTACTTGAGCAGAAACCGGCGAATTTTCTTCGCGCTTCTCGCCGGCGAGCGCGAAAATACGGCGCATTAATGAAAACGGATAGAACAATTCGACGATCGAGCGAATCTCCGCGAATGTTTTAATTAAACCTTGCCTCGGTGATTTTTCCACGCTCGGCTGATAATTGCATGCCAGTTATTACAGTGACGCTCCGGGGTCATTTTCGGCCGAATCTTCGACGTATTACGCGTCTCGATTAAATGTGTCGCGTGATTGGCAATCCCGCGGAGCGGCTCCCCTCTCAGAAACAATATCTTGATAATTTGATGGAAGGTAGTTAGAAGTTCCAGCGATCGAAGTGGCCCTTCAGAAGAGCTTCAACAAGAACTAGGAACTACGATCGATCTCCGACGATAGCCCCCCGATCTAGTTGCAGTTGATAGATACTTGCCTCTCGGTAAGCTATTTTTGATATCTATTGATGCATCTGCCAGCTTTTCGTGCGCCGTTCCCGCCGGTTCTTCTAGTTCTCGCGTTTCCTCGTTTATTCCGACTTTCCGCGGGATCCCCCTTCCGATTCTTTTCACTTCGAAGGAGATTTATGGCTGCCTCCGCGAGGCTGCAATTTACTCGCGCTTCAAAACCGTTCTGCCCGCTTCTCTCTGCCGCTTCTCATATCATTGGCGGTCGTTAAGAGGTAACGCCCAAGCTTCTTGGGCAAGGTTATTAAAATCTCTTTGTCACGAGCGATAGCCTTTGATTAAAGTATGAAAGACAGAAGAAGGGAACCTCCTCATCTCCCTCTCATGTTTAATCCGTGTTTATTCAAACGCTGAATTCACCACAACGTCCCGTGATATTACAATCCCCTTCAGGAAAAGGAAGACTTTTGGTTAACTTGTTTCTCCTGCTTTTCGGGTCACCGTGACTCTAGTTTCGTGATAAGTATTTATTTATTTGACAGAGTTACGTTTGATTAAAGTTGCTTGTTAACTGGCAATGTATCATATGTGATAAAAAAAAAATCTGGCCAATTCTGCTTATGTATCATATTTGACCAAAGTGGCAGCCAAATATTAAAATATTATCGGGATTTAAAAAAATTGTATATAGGGGTTTTTAGAGTCGCTGAATCTGAATTTGACATTGGAATTTTAAATTTCAATATGGCCGAACCAGAATGACGAGCGAATTGTTCGGATTTGTATAAATTATTCGTCGTGTATTCAATTTCATAAGCAAGCAATCGAATTATAGACATGAAAACTTCACAAATAAAAAATTTTTAAATAAAAAAAGGTTTAGCAAAGAATTGAAAAAACTCACCCCTAAATCCTATTTTTTTAGGGGTTGGGGTGTCAGATGAAAAAAATAACCCCCGGAATCGATTCAACGACTCAAACAACCCCTGTATACCAAATTTTGTGTGATTCACTTAATTTTTCGATGTTGCCAGTTTGGGCACGAATAGTAAAAAAGGCCATGCCAGTTAACCGGTTAACTTGGACAATTTAAAGTCACATTCGCCCGGATTAAGATTAATTCTATTAATATTTTAGTTTGTAGCGCGTAGAATTTTGATGAAGTAATTACAAAAGCGTTATTATTATTCGCTTCAACCTCTGTTTCTGATCAATTTTAATTATTATTTAGCTGGCGGGTTTTCGATCACGGTAGGTTTAAAGTAATACCAATCTCATTTCAGAACCATAGTTGAGAAAGTACGGACAATTTTTTAGATCAGTCATATATTTCGCCTGATGTTCTTGCATGGAAATGAGGGTCTAGAATTCTAGAAGTAGCGCCGGAAACGCGGCGTATGGTAGGCAGAAATACAGTTTTCCAGCACGACCTGGATTAAGGCTCGCGTGGGTGCAATCGAAGGGGATGGATACAGCCTTACTTGAAATTTCAATAAAAAATTTCATCAATCCGCGTCTCCCACTCTTCCCAGCCACAGCTATAGGTATGTCGCGGGATTACCATTCAATCAGACCGATTTATTGAATCTTTAACCCTCAAGCGATTGCGTTGTTTTAAAGCGTAGGAGCTGCGAGGTGGGTGTATCAAAGTCAAACAGATGCAAGTATTTAAATGAAAAGAACAGTCAAGTGTTTTATTGAATATCTGATAGAAAATATCTGTATCGTATTTACTGGATGCAGGCGGTTTGTTATTAATTGTTTTAGTCGGTGCCTGCTACTCTACTTGGGTAGGTATTTGACACATTTCAGCAACGTCTCTGCAATGATGCGGTGCAAGATTGCAATGTTGCAGCAAAATATTGCAGAGACGTTGCAGGTTCAATCCTACGTCCGCCTTCGCAATATCGCAGGTGTGTATTTTTGCAAAGTTGCGCGGCAACATTACAAATACGTAGTCCTGCAACGTTCCGGCAATGATTCTGCAACGAAACGGCAAAATTCTGCAGCAACTCTTCGACAATATTCTGGTGCGAGATTGCAATATTGCACCGCATCATTGCAGAGACGTTGCAGGAGCGTTGCCACTCCAATATTTCTGCAATATTGTACGCTAATACGGTAATATTGCAGCATCGTTCCTGCAATATTGCAATGCAACCTACAACAACACAATATTGCAGCAACGTTCCTGCAACAGTGCTGCAACGTGGCAGGAACGTTGCAGCGCAAGGTTGCAATCTTGCACCGCAACATTGCCGCAACATTTAATTATTCTACCCTGGCGCAGCACTGGCATCTTGCTACTCCCCCAAAAATACAATTTCCCACAAACTGCGACCCTTTCACCTTCACCCCAACGAAAATATCTATCAAACTGTCCACTTTCATACCGAAGCATACCTACATTCAAGCCGCGATCTCCTTACCCAGCCCCGATTACACACCTACACCACAATTCACTTCGGGAACGATCAATTAATCCCCCAAGCCCATTAACCATTCGCACGCAAAACTGAGCGCACGATCAGACGCAAATGCTCATCGACGAGGGAGCCAACCGGGCGAGCGCCGTACCCGTCTTCGCCTTGGACTGCCAATGAAACACGTCCGAAGTAACTTTCCCCGCGAAAAAAAACTCCCTCTCGCCCCGTTTCTCCGAGCGTGCCGGCCGCGCTCCGTTCGGCGGGGAATACAGTTGACGCGTGCATCCGCGAAAAATCGATCAAGACGGCCGCTTTTTTCCAGGCCGACCGTAAACTCGCGCGCCACGGCTCGCCCCTGCCAGCCGGATTTTTTCCCTACCAGCCGTCACCTGATCGGCACGTTTGAGCTTCCTTCCAACCCCGTCGCCACCCCTCGAGGGGGTGCAATATTTGACGGAACGGCCGCGGAGGGCCAGGGCTGCCGCGCGTAAATCTGTAACATCGTGGTCGTACGGCGGTCCCCTCCTTTGCGGAAGGATGATAACCGAGGCCCGCTTAATACCCGCGCCACGTAGAGACACGTTGGCCCCGCTGAGGGGGGCGAACGAGGCGAAAGCCTGGGGACATCTCCTGTATAAAGTACGTTCGCACTTTATCGAGCAAATTCGCACGTAGGGGCGAAGCCAACTGCGGATTCCTAACGAGCCACGGTCGTTTAGCGCGAGCAGCGACACCGTAACACGGTAATTGTTGTCCCCGATCCAGGATCGTCCCTCGGCAAATCCCGGAATAGATCCCCGCACGTTCGCGGTCGGAGGACTTTTCTCCGGCCCCCGCGATCGCCGCCGTCCTTGGCCCTCGAGAATCGATCCTGTAGCTGCGGATGATTGCCTCCACAACAGCTGAAAACCGCCCAGCGATGGCGTGGAACGTGATAGCACTGTAAAGGGTTCCGAACGGTTTGTTGCTGGGTGGCGACTTAACCAATTGCCTCTCTGTCACTTCGGTGGACTCTTTTAATGGTAGGTTTTGTGAGAGTGATCTGATAATTCTTTGGTGGGCGGGAAAGCGGGTGCCAGTCGGAAATGTTAGTTTTGTAGGGAGACACTTGGAATATTTAAAGTGGTATGGAAGACCAGGTGTTCAATTTTGGACGGAAGATTTGGTGACGTGTGTATATGTTGAAAGACATTTTTATCTTTAATCGCGATTCACAAAACAGAACAAGAGAGAAGCTGTTTCAGCTTAAGGTGAAATTGCAGTTATACTCGTTTGCTCGCCCACCTGAGGATTATGATACTTATTCTTCAGAATGTGTTGTGCAGTGCCTCGGGTGTTATTGAAAGTGATATGATGGAATTCGGAATGGACATCGAGAGAAACTAAAGGAATGTAAGAATGATATTAATAATAGTGTATAATGCTGGACACTATTTTTTGCCGAATAAATGATTATGTGTTCATTAAAAAAGAAAAAATTAAAATCGATTTCAAACAAATAAAAATACACTAAACAGTAAAAAATAATTTTTCCCTTATTTAATCTCATGACTCTCATATTTTTAAGTCGGCGCTAGATTTATACAGTGCAAATGATGAGGCGCCGACTTAAAAACTGTGAGAGGAATAGATTAAATAAGGGAAAAATTATTTTTTACTTTTTAGTGCATTTTCATTATTTTGACGTCGGTTTTAATTTTTTTATTTTTGACCTTTTAGTTTTATACATTGACACAACACGCTGAGGAGTTATGCTTAACTTAAACAATATTTTTCGAGTCTTGGCCAGCGTGCACTCAGTGCATACCGCCTCCCAGTAGTTTCAGTGTGGTGAGCTGCTACAGATGAGGGACGCGAAGTTTGCGTGACACACGATTTGTTTTTTATCCGAGACAAACTATAAGCAATAAATATGAATTACCCCTTAATTGAGAACCACTTAAATTTGGATAGGCGAAATTAGTCCTAAAGCTACCTAGCCTCGCTTAAGCTACAAACCAAATTAACCAATAATTTTTAATTTCCCCATGCAAAGATTGAAAGGAGCAACAAGCTGATGTCTCCACTCTCCCTGCCTTATGAACCCACTTCCGTCGCAAAGTAGTCTAACCGAAGGTCGTCCAGCTGCCCTCAGCTTGCACCTTCCGCTACAGCGCGTTCCTCGTCAAACGAATCACCCCTGTCCCGGCGTGGAACACCCATCAGCCACAAGTTCCGCGGGTCGTTCCTCGAGCCGCATCCCCGGCCGGCTGAAACGAGCGACAGCAATCGCGCGATGCGTTCCTCGCGTGTCTATTTCAATACGCGGGCCGCGCGCATAACGGATGGAAAAACTCGAGCTGGCGGAATCGCGCGGACTCGGCGCACCGGCAGCGATGAAAACGCCGTTAAGCTTTGACCGGTGAACCGCGGGGTTGCGCGCCGCTCTTGCTGAAAATTCCTCCAGCTGCCTAACGACACACGCGCCTCGCCCGGTTGCGCGGACGCTCACGTCCACTCGGTGCCCCCGCGTATGATCCCGTAATGAAGAAATGCGGAGAATATAGGGGCTGTGTTTCCAGTTTTCCGGCCACGTATAGCCGACGGCTCTCTCTTGCATGCATGAACCTGACGATTCTCTCTCTGCACGCCTGACACCCCGCAACCCTCCCCCTGGCTCCGCCTTAACTACTTCACCTGCAGCCCCGCGCGCTGCTTTCTTCCCCCGCCCGTGACGCCGCGCTACCGAAGTGTTGGTGCACGTGAACACAGGTAAACGCCCGGCCCCCCAGGCCCGCGCGCACCTTCCAGCGCCGTCCGCCAGGTCGACGGTTCCTCGGTCGCTCGGCTTCAACCGGCAGCGAGCTAAGGGGCGGCGGGGAGGGCAAGCAGACAAGGAGAAAGAGTTTCCTCGGTTGCTGTTTTAGAGTCAGCGCGGCACCCGACCTCAACAAGCCGGCTATATGTGTGGAAGATTACCTTATTTGTTACGTCCTTCTAACAAACCGCAAACATCCAGCGCGCGGGGGCGAGGGCTGGCGCGGCGCCGGGGTGGAAAGGATACTCCTGGGAGGATTCCGGCGGAGCCTGGATGAAACTGCCGGACGACTTACGCGAATTTCGGTCCGATAGAATTGCAGCTGCGCGAGGTAGCCGACGTTACCGCGGCTTTTTTGCTGCCCCCTGCTCGGCCGGCAACAACACGTGAGGGACGAACAATCGCGGAGAACCGGGCTGTTTCTGAGGAGTAGGATAAATGACCGGCCTATGAAAGGGGATTTCGGGCGTTGTTATACGGTCGTGGATGCCGGAGGAATTGATTTCTACCCAGAAATCTATGCAGAATATGAAACAGGGGTTGAAAATGGTTTTTATATCGGTTTCGGTTACCGAAACGGTTATAAGAACCGAAGTAACCTGAAACAGCTACGAGTGAATAAGGTTCTGGCCTATATCGGTCTACAGAACCGATTTTAAATCGGTTCCGTAACGGTTGTATATCGGTTATTATGCGGTACCTAAACTCTCGGAATCGAGGCATACATTACTGTTATGGAACCGATATAATATCGGTTCTGTAGAACCGAAATCGGTATAGTCAGAAATTTCGGTTGCCTGTAACAGTTATTCGGAATATCGGTTCTTCGGAATGTTCTGTAACATTCCGGATATGAAGCAGGGGTTGAAAATGGTTTTTATATCGGTTTCGGTTACCGAAACGGTTATAAGAACCGAAGTAATCTGAAACAGCTCCGAGTGAATAAGGTTCTGGCCTATATCGGTCTACAGAACCGATTTTAAATCGGTTCCGTAACGGTTGTATATCGGTTATTATGCGGTACCTAAACTCTCGGAACCGAGGCATGCATTACTGTTATGGAACCGATATAATATCGGTTCTGTAGAACCGAAATCGGTATAGTCAGAAATTTCGGTTCCCTGTAACAGTTATTCGGAATGTTCTGTAACATTCAATAGCCGCTTTTTATAGATTTCTGTGCGCTGAAAATGAATCCGTAAACCGTTTGCCGACATCACAATAGTTTTCGAGAAATTCGACTTTGAAAAAAATTCAAATTTTCAACTTTGAACATCCTTTGTGTTCAAATAGTAATTTGAAGACATGGGAGAATCGCGTGGCTCTCGACGCGTTAGAGTCTGCTCGAACTGTTTATGCATTTATGATTTATCGGGCTGTTAGGTTCGTGTGCTGCCTCGTTTAAACTTTCGTATTCATTTGTCTGAAGCTGGTAGCGCGAAATTAAGTAATTTTAGGTGCATCGATCTATATTTAGTCAGTACCTGAGCCCATAGGTGGGAGTACTCTGTTGGGCACTTGGACTAATCACTTAATCTAATTTCTCTACTACCTCAGACAAATTAGAGGGCTGTAGGAATTACGGTGGAACATGTTTTCCTGGTGTACTTGCCTGCTATCTGATGGACGTCAGGCAGAGTTCGTGTACCGTTCATCGTGCACGCCATCGCACAGCATGAAAGTATTCTTTTGTCCCCGTGTATTTTCACCACAGATGTACATTTTCTTTTAATCTACGCAACCTGCATCGCGAAAGGATAGAAGGTTGTGCCAGATGTCTGGAGTAGCTCCACTTAATTTTATTAATTCTTCAATGAGGAATATAGGGTGGACCAATAAGAGTACCATCTTGAACATCTTCTGGACTGTGTAAGTAAAAGACCATTTTCTAGAATGAAAATTATTTGGTACAAGAGGGGCCATTATATGGCCATAACGATTTTTTGAGGGTGAAGTAGGTAGCTAGATTTTTCTCTCACTCTCATGGTCTCGGAAATATTCAAGGTGGCAATTCTTATTGGCCCACCCTGTATATTAATGATAGACTGAATGTCTGCCCCTCTCGTTTTGGGTCGATGAACCATTTCCTGACAGTTGTACGAAACGAGTCAATTATTCAAATGGAAGGATGAGAGAGCAGAAATATTTTTCTAATGGCAATCCCTACTATATCTACTTTATGGGGTCATAACTTGGTTATTGATAAATATTTTTAAATAAAAAAATTACGATGCACGGTACTAGATGCAATCCTTAAAAGGAAAAAAGATTTTTTGAGAAATGTGTTATAGCTTTTGAGTAAAAAATTTCCAAAAACCACCCTTTTTTCGGCCTCCTGACTGAGCATCACCCCTTAATATCTGTGTGTGACATGCTCCATCGTTAATTCTTCAATATATTTCACAGAAATACAAGACTTAGAAATATTATGCCCTTTAGCATGTACCTACGTATTGTTTGGAACGGAGGGACCTAAGAGGTGAAACATTTCCGTGCATTTAGCTTTTTGCCTACCTACAATTAGTTTAGTTCTCGTGGCATGTTTGCCCCGACTTGTATCCTGCGACTCCGTTGCAACTAAATCCCGCATCGAATTTAATCTCCATTAGAAGAACAGCTCGCACAAAGCGGATGATACACTCCTTACAAATTACCAACGAAATTAATTGGCGTCGGTACAGGTTACTACACAATTATCTTCAAAGATTTTACTGTGTAGCGGAATACCCCCCGAAGTTAGATAATACCGTCTGGCAATGTTCGTGGGCGAAGTTGCAATCTGTCCCGCACTTTCTGCCAGCCAGACGCCAATTACGTAAATTATATGACGAACTGGAACCATTGCCCTACAAAAGCACTTGTGGGTCCGTGGACTACTGGCGAACTGTTAGAACAACGCACAATCAAATTATGTTGAATCACACCGGGATTTTTAAAAGTGTTTCCACCTCCGCGCCGGGAAAGACATTGAAGCTGCGATTTCCACGGCCAATGGAATCCAATTTGTCAATGAGAACTCATCTCTCGACATCCTTGCAGGGACGGCGCTGTCTACGAAGCGAAAGCGCTTTGTCACATTTTTTTGCATTGCTAGGTAACGGTTAAACCATACTTCACAGAAAGGGGGACAGAATGAGGTCCACTTCAGGGGTTATACCTAGTCAGGCGGCCGAAAAGAGGCTAATCTTTGTGAATTGTTTTTGAAAATGTGGAAGCATATATTTTTACTGAACTTTTTGCAGTTAAAAGAGCAACATTTAAAGAGTATTTGGTAATTTTTTTGTTGAAAAATATTTACGTTTATTATAAAGTAACAAACTACATGCAAGAAGTTTTTTTAAAAATTTGGTTTTGCGGAGGGCACTGGCGTTTGGAACCAGATTATCTAAATTCAAAAAACAAAATGATTTCGTTAGTATATTAATGTATCCTCTGATTGGCGGAGGGAATTTCCGAAATATTAGTTTAAAACAAAATGGCGGCTATTTAAAGTGGAAATCCTGATTTTTGCTTGAAAAAAACACGCGAAATAATCAGAATTTCCACTTCAAATAGCCGCCATTTTGTTTTAAATTAATATTTCGGAAATTCCCTCCGTTAATGGCGGATATTTAAAGTGGAAATCCTGATTTTTGCTTGAAAAAAAACGCGAAAAAAATTGGATTTCCACTTTAAGTAACCGCCATTTTCTTTTAAATTAATATTTCCCTCCGTTAATCAGAGGATACATTAATATATTAGATAATATTTTAGAAAATAGGTATAACCCCTTAAATCTTAAGTAGCCTCCATAGCTTCAACCTTTGAATCATTTTGGCTTCTAAGCGCAGGTCATCTTACTAATCTGATATACCCATAACCTAATAATAATTCAAGGAATTCAGAATATATTTACCCCATTTAAAGAAGAGTCAATGATTTCCAATTTTGGAAAAAATGATGTGTCATATTATTTGTCCCTTCAAACATAGCAATTAGTAGGATCTCATCCCCTATGAACTTCTAACTTTATGAAACCATTAGTTTGAGAATCAGAACGCAGATACCCTCTTTGTCATAAATATATTACAACGGACGTATTCTAATTCACGTGTAGGATTTTCCATCACCTGGTCCTTAGCTTGCAAGCTTTTCGATCCCAGCTCACTGACAGCTTGTGTGCACGTCACACTTTGCTGAAAGAGATCGAGCTGCCGAGATTGCAGCGCTAACAATGCCGTCCAGTCTCCGAGGTGCGTATAATATAGGGATATCAACGACAATTTCAATAAGCGAATCTGAACAGCCCATCATCTTTGTCCATTAGGTTAATTATAGTGTTACATTAACTGGCGTGATAACGGGTTTCGGTTATAGGTTTGGATAGCGAGCGTCGGGAGGAGATTATGTTCTTGTAATACAAAGATGCGTGTCGAGAGGGTTATTGAAATCTAGATAGAGGCATTCGCTGGTGTAAATGTTGGTAATAATGTGGCTAATTAACTCTGCACGGATACTGAGAGAGGACTCAGTTACCAGTTGCCTTATCGTGCTCCACCTTAAGGCACGCTTGCGATTAATGCGCTCTATTATGAATGTTGACAATACCAGTTACTTGGGGCGGTAATGATCACACCAGGGCGAGAGTTATTCTAAGTGAAATATACAATGGAATATGTAAACGTGGGTTCATTTTGATCGGTGTATTATTAGGGATATTTCTGATTTAAAAGGATGATCCAGGTATAAATCGTTTCTTTTTATTAAAATAACAAACATTATGTGCAATAAATTTCATAAAGAAAGTTGCTGTTGTATCTGATGATTCTTCTGGGGAAGTAACAGCTTTTAAAATAGAAGTATCAAATGATTAAATAGAAGTATCAAGTAATTAAAAGATGGAGTAATGTACGTTAAATTTGTCAGAGCTAATTAGAGGATTAAGTACCGAGTTCTTCTTAGATGCATAATGACAAATATCAAAACTCATTTTTTAATTGAAATAACACACGAATGCAGTAAAAACTGATTTCAGCTGTGCGAAAGTAAGTACAATTTTTATTTTAAAACGACATCAATTTTGTATGTTTTTGTTTAAATTAAAGTCTTCTGTTTTGTCAATCAAAATATTATTCAACAGAAAATATAATGGGCAACTTTAATTGTTGAATAAAGCTTGGGTATTAAAGTATTAACAAGCGAAGTACCTACAACTAATTTTGGACGCCAGCAGGGAATCAAATCGTTTGTAAGTCCTAAAGTTGTTACAAAGTAATTTATATCGATGGATGCACGTGTACGGTGGAGTATTCGCTTTTGGAGCAGAGGTTGCTGGGAAACGTGCAATTGAGCACTTACAATCAGATAAATGGAATCTCGCGTAATTAAAGTCTAGTTGTGATGCATTCCATTATTTTCCCTTCGCATTTACAGAAATACTCTGCTGTGCCCAGTTTGTTTATGATTGCTTTTCAGCGAAAAATACGAACCGGTCCAATAACGGCTTTAATTACCGTTCGAATTTAATTATTATCCGAAGCAGCTTCGGAATCATCGAAATAAAAACAAGAGTTTACCCAGTAAAAGTTGCACGCGACAAAAGGAAGACATTATACATATCCGAAGAATTGTTTATTGTAATTAGAGATGCCTGAAATACATCAGGCCACAAAAGTAGCTATATTTCACAATGAAATAAATAATAAAAAAAATAAATAAATTAGTCGTTCGCCCAAAATTAATTTAATTTATTACAAAATAAAAAAAATCAGTCTCACTATATATTATCCATCTCTGAATGAAATTCTAGCTACGCTCTTGCCACATATGACACTAAAATTTACATTTAAACACAAAAGCAGGATGTACTTTTAAACTTACCCAGAATTAAAGAATATATACAGCTAGTTAATTTCACTGAAATAGCATATAATAATTACAATACCTTAAGCCTTAAGCCTACAAATAACAAAGATATTCTCGAATTTCCCTAACGATTTATTACACCATTTTTAATGGAGCCAATATCCGAATTATTAAAAGCACTCGAAATTTTACACTTGCTGTACTCGACTGAAATAAATGAAAGGCCCGCGTGTCAGATATAATTGCTGACAGAAATTACGAGATAAATCGCACGCATTTCCATTCCACAGTGCAGTTAAGGTTCATCTTCCTCTGTCATATCATAACGATACTCATCCCCGATGCCGACGGCGAAACGCGATCACGTGCACGCGCCCGGGATGCGCGGGGGGCATATTTAGAAAACACCGGCGCGGTAATACAGCGTGACGTTTAATCACGTTAATGGACAAAAAGTGTTATCGGAAGCATGCAAAACAGTCTGCTGTCTGAAGCCAGGCTTCCGGTTTATCAGACGCCGTCTGTCTGTCACGAACAGTAGTTGCGTGTCGCGCGAGTTTAAGGCGTACTTACCTCATTAAGTTACCCCGATTCCATCCCCCTCCAGCCCCGATACGCATTACATTAATTAAAGTTGAATTAAGCTAATTGCATTTCTCCGTCCTTTGTCGTCCCGCATTTCCCCCGGCGACTATAATGATTTCGCTATCACGCCATTGTCCCGTCTTGTTAATTACTTTACTTTTATCGCGCGCGTATCGACGCGACCCCTACACCGTCAATTATATTCTTCCCGCCGAACAAAGCTGTGTAATCTACCGCGCGAGCTATCGAATTATCGGGACACGTTGTTCCTGATTAATGGAGCATCATATTTCGGGGAATGTAATCAATCATCGGGCTTACGAGATCGGAGCTGGTATACTTCATTTGGATAGTGCGGTACAACTCAGGTGTGGCGCGCTGAAAAAAAGAAATTAATCCACCTGACGCGGGGTAGGTGGTGTAGGTGCTGCGGGTTTGGAATATTTAACCATTTGCGGCGTGTGCCGTTTAGTTTCAGGGAATTATGAACGCTGCAGTCGACGAGTCAGTAGACACTCACTCGTTTTAAGAAATACAGTTTCAGATTACCGAGGTAATTCAGCAAACTTGTTCGTAAGATTTTTAATATTAAATGCCACTTGATTCTTCGGTTATAGGTTACTAACTTTACTACCCCCAGCAGCATTTAGTGTTGGCATTTTGATGGCCAACTAATTCCCAACTTGGGGATACTGTGGGCCAACCGGAAATGCTACTAGGGACTCGGCTTCGCCCGAAGTTTAAATTCTGATTTTATAAAAAAAAATTGTATTCATTTATTTTTGGAGTGAAAATAGTCACATTCATCTGGATTAGCTAGGCATAATGAGCTGGGACATATTTCGTGACCCCAGAGTTTACCGTTCGAAAGTTTTTAGGCGACAGACAAGCACAGACATTTTCTGCGTTATATATTCAGATGTTTCTGATGCTCCATCGTTTTCACATACACTCCGCGATAAAAAGATAGCACACTATGTAAATACAAGTTTTCTAACATTTGAAACAATATATTGCATGGTTTTTTGACGATTATATTGTTTAATAACAATAAATTATTTCAATGTACTTGAATACACGTATTACAGAAAGAAAATTTTATTTTACAACTTATTGAAAAATGGCGAAAACTCGGTGCCTCCAAAAGATAATACAGTTCTCTTAAAACACTTAATATCTATGGAAAAGTATTATTTCAATATTTTGCACCTCCAAAAAATCTGAAAAATGGATTCTTTTATTCTTCTTCATACACATCACAAGAACCGTATGTCACATTTTGAATAAAGCTCGTGAATTTCTTCACAATCACCTCCAAAGTTACCATTGTCAGCCTATCACCCTGGTGTTACCCTTTAATGATGTCGATTCCCCTATTATCATGCATTGCGTGACTTACGGAAATACGGACGCCCGCGCATATGGAACGCATCCAATGTAACTCAGCGAACCCAAACGTGTCTACCCCGCCCGAGCCGAATGCAGCCCAGATCCGGCAAACGAGATCATCGAAAGCAAACGCCGGGAAAATCACGCCGTGCTGCCGAGTCTTTTTCATCAGCTACAGCTAAATTCAAAGAGAGTCGGGATCGCATCGTGGCGCACGGGGGAGCAAAGCCGGGACGCAGGGGCAACCCCGGGGCTTGAGGGGAGGGCGAGACAGAGGAAGGGAAAGAGCACGTCTTCATTAGTCGAGCAAAGTCGACGTCTCAAAGTGCACGGAGAAAATGTTGGAAGCAAATCACCCACATCACGAGAAGCAAGTTTCGGAGTGAACCTGTGGCTACTCCTCTTCCCTGCCAGTATAACGCTCTAATGTCCATTATTAAGTTAACCGATCCACGTTATTGTTCAACCCCGTCCCTCCCGCCCCCCCCGGACTCCCCTAATACCCACTTATCCAGCTGGAAGGGCGAGACTTCGGGGTGCCTTCGGTTTCACGAACTCTCGACGGCGGGGCTCGAGAGAGGGCTTACCGCGTCGAGAGAATGGAAACTGGGACACATAGGTGATCCACGGTGGTTTACCGTGATTCTTGACGAGAACACGCGGCAGGTTCACAGGGGAACGTACGCGCTACAAAATTATAGGCGCACAGGTGGAACCGTTTCACTGAAACGCCATTGCGCGTGTGGCGTAACACTGGGCTCTTCTTCCTTTTTGCGGCCACGGACTAGGCACGCAGAGCTTTTGTCTAATTACACGATGAGCTTCCAATATTCATGCAGCGAACCCAGCAACCGTGGTTAACCGTAGGGGGTGGCGGTGAAACTATTTCGAATATTTCCAAGTAATCCCTCGAGGAATTCTCAAGACTGCTGTGTTGCAGCGAATTATCTGAGGCGTACTTCAGCGGAAACTGTTAAAGACTTGTTGCTGAGTGGATGTTATTGTCTGCGAGATGTTGGTAGGTGTCGTTTTCGATGGCAACTAGGGTGCTTGTCGATGTGCCTTGTGGCAGGCAATGCTGACCTTGAATGGGTGAGGATGGGAATTTAAGATCAAGGTGTACGTTAGGGTGGCATGTCTTCACTTTTTTTTAAAGGGGTAATTAGAATTTATAGCGTTGAATTAGTGCGACGATGGCATTAGAACTTTTGGAATAGGTACTTGAATAACGAAGTTTGGGTTTAGAGTGCTTGCAGCGTGGAAATGGATGAAACGTATGCATTTGTGAAAATTTAAAGTTGGTTAATCTTTAGAATCCAGGCTACTGCTAATAGGATTAAATTAATACTAAGATTAGAAGAAATTAAGGACGTTTTTATACAACGATATGTCTCTTCAGAACTTTACGCATCCACGGTGATTACACTTCATTGCATTTCTGGAGCTTCGCTAGCCTCACACGTCTCAATTAAAAAATCATTACTTCCTTCAATCATTATTACTTAACAAACCCTCTACCAACTTTATGGCAATCTTATCATAACAAACTATTCACTAGGGTGCCCTTATTTTCAACCTGCGATTTCTTCTGCTCTCAACCCCTAATATGGTTACATTTCATAAAACAGTAGTCCCTTAAAAAGTGTATTGCTATCGGACAACAGGAAAGGGTGCCGACCAGGCTTTAAAGTTTTGAATGCATCAATGGTTAGAATTTGAAGAATTTCTAAAAAATGGTGAGCCCTATCGAAATTTTGTTCAAATAATATTAAAAGAGCATTCGATTTTCTAGGGGGTGAGAGGAAAGAAATACGAAACAAAATTTCGACAGTATAAATAAGAGCCACCCTACCGGTTATACTATAAACTGTTATATCTTTCCAATTCCGAACCCCAAAACCTCACCTAAACATCGATTCCTAATTTCCCAATCGTACCTACGAGAACTACCCTTGCTCACCGTCAGATAAGGCAGCGCAAAAGTACTCGGATAGCGAAATACAGGCACGAAGAAGCTCGACAACGTTCGCGGCGATGTCTAAACGTTACCCGAAGACGTGAGCGCGCGTGGGAGGAGGCCTGCATATCCGAGGCCCAGTATAATGAAGCAAATGGTGACGCATGCATACAAATGACCCAGATACACGCCGCACTGAAAGATCACTGGCGCGGTTCGAATGCGCAGTCCAAGTTTGAAAGACTCCCGGGGGTCGTGTAAGCACGACCGTGGGCGCTCGTGAAAGCACAAATGACCTGTAGGGTACAGGTTGACGAGAATCGATCGACGCGGGCGGGACTTGCGATTCCCAGCGGTCCCGCGGCTGCTGCATCGCAAAATCGATATTAAGAGACCTGTCGTCGCGGCGCATCCACGCAATTATTCTCGTTCCGCGACGATACACGCCCTATGGCTCCCTGCACGCAGCCACCGCACTCGCGCTTGTGTAAAAAAAAAATAAAAGAAGGCAAGGGACACACTAGAGCGCGCGCGCGCGCGATCGTACGTGCGCGGTCGTGCAGCGGAGAGGCTAGGTCTGGGTTTAGCGTGGGTACAAACATAACCGCGGTGTACAAGAGTTTCCTTCGCTCATTGAGAATTGGTTTATCGACTACTTACGTCGCAATCGCTCCCAGGGAAAACGTTCTACGAGCCCCGTAGAAGCCCGACGCAATAAATATAACCATAAAACCCGGGATCGTAAAATCCAGCGGGCTGGTACACCCTATGACCGGTATATATGTATGTGCTCGGAGGGAAGCGAGCAGCGTACAGCGCGGGCCATGAGGGGAAAGAAAGAGAGTCGGGGAGACAGGAGTTACCTATTGGCACGTATGATGAGAAGATACAGCGTGAATGGTGCGGACAACCCGACCCGAGCGCCTCCTACACGTGTAGCTGATGGCTTTTAGAGCATCGCCAACTATTTCGATCCCGCGCTCACCCCCTGCCCGCCGATATGTACAAACGGCACCCCCGTGCGATGCTGCCAGGATTCCATGCGCGTGTATCGATACAGGGGAAATCAGAGGCGCGGACGTTCCTTTTAGTTTAAAGACGAAGGCGTCATTCGCTGAGGATTCTCGACCCCGCCGAGCGAACTCCTCATTGCGAACCGAAAGATCTCGTTTGTCAATACAGTCTGCGGGGCATTTGCTTTGTTAAGCACGCTTATCGGGCCGCCCCGCTCCCACGGACGTTAAGTGTCAAAAGAAATTTTGCCGCGCGATCGTTCCCAAAGACCCCGAGCTCGCCCGTAAAACCGGAGTTCATAGAAACGGACGTGAAACGGTCCGCTGTGCGTGGAAACGCTTATCGTTTGAAATTCCCTGCTCCTTTGGACTTGCCATTGTTCCAACGGCCCACTGCTCGGCCGTTTAGTTATATGCACTTTAGAGAAGGACGACGATTCGAGCGGAAAGAAGTGTGCTTCGTGATCGTGGAACGCGACCGTTCGCTACGCTTCGCCGCCGGCCGTTTGGCGTTTTTAAATAATCGTACGACCACGTTAACGTTTCGGTAACCGGGGGAACTTATTGTGAACGCTGTTTGCGCCTAGCCGACGAGTCGAGATTGCTTTGGCAAAGGACGGAGAGGCTTGCGGTGGTTGACAGGTCGCGGAGGAAGTGTGTAGGATTGGCTGGCGCAAACTGTGCTGCTAGGTTTTTGGGTCGTTCACGGGAGATCGGACAGTTGAATGTGTTGCAGTCTTCGGTGATATATAAATGTATCCTGAAGGACTTCTCCAAATTTAAAAAATTGTGGATCTTACGGCTCTTTGAAATATATTGTTGTTTGACCTAATAAAAATTATTGCACTGACATGGAAAGGTTTCCAGGTGTCCGCCTCCGATTGCCTTGGTTTTTGGATATGTTTTAGAGGACCGAAAAATAAGATGTACGTACGTGTTTTTTTATAGCGGCCCGTTTTCAAATTTAGGGGGTGAAACCACCTAGGACCGCTATAAAAAAAAACACATATCTTATTTTTTGGTCCTCCAAAATATATACAAAAATCAAAGCAATCGGAGGCAGATACCTGGGAACTTCTCCTTGTGAGAAAAGACAAATTTTTGACCATTCATTTTGCAAATGTTCTAAACAAATGCAATTTTATAATAGCAGGGCACTATTTAAAGATTTGAAAAAGCGAGGATATAGTTCTATTTGTCCTCTTTACGGACATATTTTGAGAAATGCGGACACTTTAAAATTGACCGCATGAAAATTAATTTAACGTGACGCTACGTCGAAGCACATTCTAGGAAAACTCTTGGAAACTCTAGTAATAATAGTTATCACCTTAGTACCTATTAGACACTACACAATGACTGAAGACGAGTATTCGTCTTTCATTTAACGCAAATGAAATTAATTCGAAACATCAATTTCAATGACACTTCACTTCAGAATTTTCCCTCTGTTTCGCATCGGAGCTTCTCCCGTCCGTCCATGGTCGCCATGTTCCTGTTTTTAACTTGAATATTCGCTCACAAAGACGTAATTGCACCGCGGCGAGGCAGATACTGGCAGCTGTTTACAGGAAAAAATGTCTCATCGTCGCTGTATCGTGGTTTCATCGCAGTGAAATCGGTGGTGGTAATTACCTCGGCGGATATCGAATCTGTAAGTGGCCCTCGTTATTCGAAAGGCTTCCACTATTAGCCCATTCGGCGGGCTCTCGGAACATACTCGTCTACTTTCCACTTGCCCGAGTCGTCGTTCCAAAGAGGTCGCATCATTAGCCAAAAAGTTTTCATCTTTATCACTCTTTAAGATGATCTCCGTTGCGCAACTTCCCCGCGAAGGTCCTTATGCAGTAACGGTGGCCAAGAGACGATGGCGACCGATCGTTACGTGTAACTGCAAAGACACTCTCGAGTGCCCCCTCGAAAGTTCGCGACGTAAGGTCGAGGAGGCCTCCTTCACTGACGGATCTTGCAAGTAAACAGGCAACGCGATCGTTCCAGCTCGTTCGATGGGCTGTGTCATAACAGTGTTCGTAGCAGGACGTACACATGCACGTTTACCGCGTTGATTACTATTTTCTTTCAACTTCCATTGAACAGGTCTGAATAGCAGTGTAGTAAGTCCTCTTGCAGAAGCTATGTGGGATTGCACTGATATTATTATAGATTCAATAGTACTCATTAAAGCTGTCTGAGCTCTGTGTACTCTCTCAAGATTAAATTAACCCATCGTGGCAGAGTTGGGCATTATTGAAGGTAAGTTCTTCGACTAACCTTCGAATAAAAATTTCGAATACAGTGAAGTTATTCGAGAATAACGAATAAATTTTTAGTCGACTAAATTTGCATTCAACTAAATTTTTAGTCGACTAAATTTGCATTCGACTAAATTTGTATTCGACTAAATTTTTAGTCGACTAAATTTGTATTCCACTAAATTTTTAGTCGACTAAATTTTTAATCGTTATTCATTCCTCGTTATTCGTTATTCAAAGGACCGCCGTGGCGACTAAGCGTCACGAATAAGCCGCTTCGCCTCGAGTAGGTGCACTCGAAAAGTGTTCCCCTTGCCTCATGATACCCCCTTCGACCCGGCCGGAGGCCGAGGGCCGAGGGACCCGAGCCGGAGCGGCTCGGGGTCTGACCCCCGCTTATTCGTGTCGCTTAGTCGCCACGGCAGTCCTTCGAAAAACGAATAACGACTAGAAAATTAGTCGAATAAAAATTTAGTCGACTAAAAATTTATTCGTTATTCTCGAATAACTTCGCTGTATTCGAAATTTTTATTCGAGTTCATTAGAATAAAAATGTAGTCGAATAAAAATGTAGTCGAATAAAAATGTAGTCGGATAAGAATTTGTTCGACTAATGCCCAGCAAGCGACAAAAATTTAAACAGCTCTGTACCAACCTCCCCCTGTCACATCTAGCCCCCAATCAGCAACCTCGGTTCAGCACTGCCATTAGCTGCCACATTCAAATCACCAGCGCGACTGCAGGGCCTCCCACCCTCCCCCGCTGACGATTTTATGTAACGCAATAAAACAATGCGTGATCCGAGACTTATGGACGCCGGTGTATCTTGTTACCTAGCTCGCAGCCTCCGCACGGTTATCCGTCATCCCCTTATCGGCGGGGACGTTTGAGGCCGCATAAAATAGTCGTGAAAATTGCCCGTGGATTCCTTTTCTGATTTACTGGCCGTATCGATTCCCGATTCAATTCGAAAATCGTGTTACCGCGAGAGCGATAACAGGTAACCGCGTTCCCAGCGCGCAGACTTCCTCCGCGGCCGGCGCGATAAACGCGCCAGAAACGCCGGGGATAGCTGGGGGTGCTGCTGCTGCTACCTCTAATCGAGTCTCTGCCTAAATGTATGCGGTAACCGAGTAACGCCAAACTTTAAATCGATATCTGGAATTCGTCTAGGCCAGAGGAAGCTGGCACAACGGCCCTCCTCTGTGCTCAGCCGGCCCCCTCGCACCCACGGAGGCACCTACCACGAAGCGTACTGGAGGGTGCAAATGGTACATCCATTACTTCCCGCAGTCTAATGGCTGGAATTTATTAGGCGATAAGTTACTCCCGGCTACCTGCCTTACTTGCCGAGTTCCGGGACTCTATCCGAGCGGAAGTCGAGCGGGTGGAGGGACACATTTTCAGGCTGTTTCCTCGTTCCAGGATCCGTCACCTTTCGCCCGGTTTCGGCACCCTCCGCCCCTACGCGCTGCACCGCCTCTGCCCGGCTTTGAAGAGACGCGGCAGACCGCAATGACGCGCGACCGTGATTCCCGGGGATCACACTCTTTAACCCCCGGGGCTAGGGGGCGAGATTCACGGCCGCCAGGACGAATTAGGGGCCTCGTAATTCACGTTGACGGTGCTCGGGGACGGCCGTTCTGAGCACTCGTCCCGCGAAAGGGGTGACGCTCGCGTCTTATTTTTACCCCGGCCCGTGAAGGATGGCTCTGGGCGAGGAAATTTTATCCGGAAAACGCGAGTCCCGCGTGAAAGCTAAGTATAGAAGGTGCTCTATAAGCCATACGCGTTAGATGCCTTCTATCTTTATAAGACTATCGTTAACGTCGACTACCGGAGCATTTAGCTGTATCTTATTTTAGGGGACACTAAATGTATCCCTGAACGTTTATTGCACGCTCACGTGCTAGTGAATGGGCTTTACGGGACACGCGGATGTACTGTCCCGTAGTATTTCTTCTTTAACATGATCTCCTGAGGGATTCTTTATCTGTAATATTGTATTCAGTGGCTTGGTGGGATGTGATTGTGGTGGTTTGCCAGGTGAAATGTGGTAAGCGGATTGTGTGGGTGTATGAAAGTATTGTATTGTGCGATGAACGTATTGAAACTAGGATCTGCATAGGCATCATCTCAAGTACGGAATATTTTAGGGGAAATTAAGTACTGCAAGTAGAAGTTCTTATGGTATAGGCACCATTCATTCACCGGACAAGTCACCCTACGACAAATACAGTTGCATGAAGAAGAGCTCGTCAAAAATTCATTACCACGAACAATTGAATTACATAAATACTAGGCAATCCTTATACCATATCAAGCATAATAATAACCCTGAGAAATCCCCTACAGTACTCCCCGAAAAAGTCAACAAAAACCCAAACCTCAACCACCAAAGCGGATCTCCCTTCAGGATCCCAAATCCCAAACGGGGAACTCAGAAAATGCCACTCCACTTCCCCAAATCCTGACACAAGCGCATCCCTGCTTCCCCGTAGAAAAATAGCGTTCCACCACACGCACCATCAATCCTTCCGTTCTCAATAATTTTCCACATTCTGGTCCCAGCATCACGACACATTGCGGTGTTTATCCATTCTCATCACGTCCGTCGGGTGTCCCGCTACGATTGTTTTGCGCGCCGTGCAAACAGGCGCGCGAGGCTACAGAAATCGTTACCGGTGATCGACTGACCGAGCGGCAGCCAGTCGTCGCGCGGTATAAAAATAACGAAACAAAAACGAGGAGAAGGAAAAAAATCATTGAGGGGTCGCGATGTGGCGCACGAGCGAGGCAACCCCGAGCGGGATCGACGCCGGCAACGGTGAATCACGGTCGAATTTATCGGACGTCGGGCCGCGTTCTCCAAGATTACCGGAAGCTACAGATAGATTGATAAAGCGGCAGCCCCTCACCAACAGGTTCTGAGCTCGGCGGGGGGCGAACGGCTCACTTGGAGCGGCCGACAGAGAAGCATTACAGGCGCGGATCCGTTCGGCGGCGGTGGGATCGCAGCCGTAATTTCGTCCCTCCCGCGTGCTGGAATCTGCAGCTTCGATTTGTCATTCGCCGCGACTCGCGGCCCATTTGTCAACCGACGATTCGAGCGACGAGTAGTTGCGCAGTCGTTTTATGTGGCGCGATAACAGCACGTCGCCGGCCGCCCGCTCCCGCCACCCACCCTGCCCCGCGCATTACGGGCCGAGAGTGTACGATTTCGGGGCGGGTATAATTGGCCGGGCGCGTATGCAAAATCGATAAGCTTTCAATTTTCAAACTGCCCGACAGGTTTACCGTCGGAACCCCCGTGACCCTGCGCTTTGTTACTGATAACCAATAATGCCGTGCGCGCGCGCGCGGTCAGGTCTGCGCGCGCCTTCTGGCCGCGCGGCTTCGACGTAGCGCGTGTTTTTCAAGGGATGGTCCGAGTGTCTTGGGCACGTTGCGCGTGAATTTTGTGGGGTAGTTTAAGCTCGCATTCGTTTGGTTGCGTGGAATGAAAGGGGTAGTTGGAATAGTGGGTCAAGATTGAGTTGAGTGGGTGAAGGGTGTTTAGATGGATCGATAGTAGAGCTGTGCGGGCACCCGAAATCACGGAACACAATTTGCGATTTGGGAGACGATCTTCTTGCTTAAAAATTCTTACGTCTGATCGCACTGCAAAATTATATTTTAAATGTTTTGAGGTTGAAGAGTATTTTCAAGCAAGAGAATCGGCTGCTCAATCGCAAATCGTCTGCCGAAATTTCGGATACCCGCACACCTCTAATAGATAGATAGTTTAGGTAGAAACTTTCTATCTTCCTGCTAGAAATATAGAAGCTGTGGGAGACCAGTGATGATCAGCTGTCTCATGTGAAAAGGCCCTTACTCTACTTTCTTTCTCTTCAGCGCACTGTTCTCCTTGCAAG
This sequence comes from Andrena haemorrhoa, assembly GCA_910592295.1. NCBI lineage: Eukaryota > Metazoa > Arthropoda > Insecta > Hymenoptera > Andrenidae > Andrena > Andrena haemorrhoa. The sequence continues at coordinate 4,015,737 of OU342946.1, forward strand.
ACTACTTCGTGTATTCATTCTTTGTTATTCTATTCTTTGCGTGTGAATTTATCTACTATTTGTGCTACAGATCTTCTAACCTAGTCTGCTCCTTCTCTCCGAGATACTTCCGCTGAGCACGTAAGAATCCTGTAACGGTATTATCTTCGCAAGAAGTCGTTTGGATTCTTCTCCTCTGCTCTCACTTCGGCAATACGAAACACAAGTTTGCGTACAGAAGTGCAATAAGCAATCCATATGCTAGTTCTTCCGGAACGGTAGCTCAAGCTTCTTAATCTATCTCCACGTACCCCTCACCGCAACCACCCTCGATTCTCGTGAGCCGATAGATCCGAAATTACTGACGATCGCGAAGGTTCCGAGAACCACCGAAACGAAGGATACCGAAGCACGGTGGCGCGGCACCGATACCAATCGCAATTGCTTCTGCCGGCCGAAATAAAAGCTCGGGGACATAAATCGCCAGCTTAGATAGCGAAGGGCAGAGGCGGGGGTGGCTAGGGCGACGGGGTATTAAGCGGTTGCATCGCGTTAGCGCTCCGAGGGCGTTTAAAACACACCGAGGGTTGGCTTAATGACGCTGCCGGATGTTAATTATACGTTATACCCGCGAATCGTTATTCCCCCGCCGTTGAAAACTCAGCCGGGCGACCATTGAACGGTGCCCGATGCGCGCCGTTGGCCGTGTGAATGCACAATGTTCGATGGCGCCGCATCGACTGACCCTTCCCTCCGCCGCCCCGGTTTTTAGCCGCCCCGATACCGTTGCCCACCCTGTGCTTAGCCTGCTGCCTATCCCCGCGGATACTTGTATTGTAAACATTGTGGCTAACCGGTACGTCGAAAGGGTTTTAAAACTCCCGGAAATTTCGGCTACAGCTGATTCGGTAGCCGGTACTATTTGCCGTTAGTCGCGGCCGTAGCTACCCGCAGGCCCGCGCGGGATTGTTTGCACGCTTCTACGGCGCCCCCGTTCGCAGATGGGCATCGCATGTGTCCGTATGATATCCGCGCGTATATGAGCGCGACTGTAATCACGGCTCCGAACGATCGTGGGGCATGTCTGGAAGCTCCCGCGATTGATGTTACCGTTTCGGTGCCCGCTGAGGTTGCTGGCTGTTTGGATTTATGCCGCGGCGGAAAATTAATACTTGCCGATCTTTTGTTTCGAGGGCACCGTGTCGTAGATCCAGTTTAGCGCCGTGTGGCCGCAGGGGTGGGCTCGTCGGCATGCGTCAAGTCGGGGGACTCGGAGTCGCGTGCTTTTTTTTATTTGCAGCGAGGGGTGATGAGCGATGTAGGGAGAATGGATACGATCTTGGATACAGCACTTCTCGCGCCAGTTGGGTCCCACTTTGTCAGGAATGAAAGCTCAGGGGTCAACTGAGGCTTGCAGGGCAATAGTGGTGGAAACCTACAAATTTTGTTTTGAGATTGCGGTTAATGAAGTTGTAAAGTCGTACCACGTTCTAAAGTCGATGATTTAATTTGGATTTTGTTGAAAATATCTTTGCTAAGGTGTGTGTTATTGGTATATAATTGTAATTGTGTGAATATTGGAGAATTGGTATTCCGCGACGTAAAGCAACAAAATGCTCGGTGCAAAAACTTGTTTTTGTGCTGCCGGTTTTGTATATGGTTTTGAAAGGTTGCTCAGGCCACAATAGAATAAGATTTAGCTGTAGAAGAGGTGGTTTAGGATGAAATGTCAATTTACCCAAAATTGTGGGTTAGGCCACTATTGCGTTGATAGCCGATTTCATGCAATACAATACGTAATACACATGAATCAGGAGTAATTCATTTTTTAAGTATCAGAACCCTCTTAATCTTCATCTTCAAAAAAATGTTGATGTCCAGTCAACCAGGGGCGGATTTGGAGATTTGCCACCCCTTGGCTAACCAGCACAAATACATTAAAGGGTCTCCCTACCTTGACGGACGAAAAATGATGCAAACTTTGGGAATTTTTTAAAACAAAACTATTAAATATATTTACTTCCAGCTTTGTGGCTTTATTTGCCAATCTTTAGAGAATATGAAAAAAAATTATATGCGAAAATATCCAGAGTTATAGTGATTCAAATAGAGCGCCATAAAAAAATCATATGCGCATGGTTACCAGAAAATCAGCTGTTTTAGTTGTCTGAAATAGAACAATTAAGAATTTGTGTAATCTGTATGAGTGTGGCTATTGCCTGAACTAGTTTAAATGCGAAATACTGAAAAGTAAAACAAAATTTCAGGGTCTAAAACAGGCATAGATTTCTGTAAAAAAAATCGCTGTTTTTTTAAGTCGTGAAAGTCTAATTTTGCAAAAATCAACTTAGTTTTAATAACAATGAGAATGGGACATCTATTGAAGATATATACCAAGTTTCGAGTAAATCGGGTGATTGGTTTTTAAGATATCGTGCTAACTAATTCGAAAAACATCGTTTTGAGAAAGACACGTTTAAAGTTTTAGGTGCAGTTATTTTTTACTAAATTTTTTTTAAATGTTGCATAAATATGTACAAATATAGGCATAAAGTTTTCAATTAATATAATTTGAGACTTTCTCTTAAAAAAAATCCCAAATCTCGCGCTCCTTTTCAGGCCGTCGAAGTAGGGCGACCCCTTAATAATAAAATTGTGTTTTAATTAAAAAAAGTCGAGACAATTTTAAAATGAATTCAATATGACAATTACTAATTTTGACACATACTTATGAGTAATTACTAATTTTCTACATAAAAAAAGTGAGTTTTTTTTAAAGTTGCCACGAACTTCTGTGTTTAAACCTTTTCCAATTTCTTTTGTCCGAAAATCCAATTGTCCATACACAAATCCACTCCTGCATTCAACGCGAAATTTGAATTTGATTCGGTGTGAAATTGTTGATCCAGATTGCGTTCCGCGATCCACGTTTCCCGCCACTTACGTCGCTTTCGCGTACGAGCGCGCGGCTTGCGAAGCTAGGCGAGCTCTTTACGCAGCTATCTCCGTCTGTTCCATCGATCTTTTATTAATCACGCGTGCTCGCGTGAAACAGCAGCGGAAACGGAACGGCGACGGTGCCACTGGCCGTTTCAATTTGCGCGAAATGATCACTTGGAACGGATTGTCTGGGGGCGCAGCGATACAATAAATTTCGCCGTGCATCCCGCTGAAAATTAATAGGTACAGGGCCGTCGGGCGTCCGTGTGAATGTCTTCTCGGTGGGTGTGTGCGTGTAATTTTATACGGACGAATTTTAAATGTAATTCATTTAAAATGGAATCGAATCCACCGACCAAAAATCGCGATTGTCCCGTCACAGCTACGCACGTTTGAAATATCCACTTTATTTGCAAAGTGTCAGGGAGAGCGGCGCATACGCGTTTGTTTAAAAATGTGTAATAAAAGCGCCGGTGAATGATTACAGTCGCGATGCATATTTCAACGTGGTCCGCGAGGCAATTCCCGCACGCGCGCGGTCCTCGAAAATTTTTTCCGCAAAAATTCTTGCTGCATGCGTCGCTGTTTGCTATCTTCCTTCGGCTCCCATTGCGCATTGGTGAAGTGAAACTGCTTCGTTAACATTCGTCTACGAATGTGTGAAATGCAAAGATGAATGAATTAGATATTTATTACATAATTATTTACGTACTCATTTTTTTACAAGTGTTTATTTTGTAGCAGGTGGTGGCAATTATCTTCAATATTGATAAATACTTTTAAATAAAAAAATTACGATGCACGGTACTAGATGCAATCCTTAAAAGGAAAAAAGATTTGTTGAGAAATGTGTCATAGCTTTTGAGTAAAAAATCTCCAAAGTCCACCCTTTTTTCGGCCTCCTGACTGAGCATTACCCCTTAATATTTAAAGGACTCCACTTAATTAAATACTCCCTTTGTTATTTCATGACATCCCCATATAAACGACTACAATGTTAATAAAGCCAGAAATAGATAGCACGCAGCCCCACGAAAGCCGAAATTTAAGGTAACCACTTGAAATAATTGTCCCGTTTCTAATTAATCCAATAATTATTTCATTCATCTTTTTCCGGCGCTCCGCGTCCCACCCGGTCCGCTCATATTTATTGAAATTATCGAGCTTCGTAATTAATAATTTACGAATAATTTGCAAGCCTGACGTAAGGAGGGACGTATTAACATTTTATCAGTATGCTAACGACCGGAGGGAGGATTAAGCGCCCCATGCATACTCTAATGCTTCATTACATGGCGCAATTTAAAACATCCAAAAATGCTGGCACAAAATTACACATGCTCTTTTATAACGACCTATATCACGCACGCCGCCGCGCGTCACCAAACCGTAACATCGATAATTTTTAATCCCACGTTGACGCACTGCGCGGAAGTACCTTTCTGCGAATTTCAAATCAGATGGCCGGGACGTTCGGAACACTAACTGGAGCTCTCGACTACATTTTCATGGCGCTCATTAAAAAACCACACTCCATTGAGTAAGACTACTTAAAACTTAGCATAATCTGCGAGAGACGCTTTTCGAAATGCATGATTATAGGCGAGCATGTTCAGCGACGTCTCGTTATTTCGGCTGCATAAGTCGCGCCGGGTTCAACACTCGAACATCCCGTTACCGTAACGATACGAAAGTTTTCGCGGTTATTCGAATATGACGCGTTATAATCCGTCCTCGGGCCGCGACCTGATGAATCCGTCGAGCGTGGAAAGAAGGGGTGGAAAAATCGGGGGAAACGAACTTTGCGGAAGCTGGAGTCAATCGAGTGAGGTCTTGATGTTCGAACTTCCGTAATGAAGCCCGACCTTCCGAGTATTGCACCGAGGGTGGTACTTGCGGGAATCTCTCGCTATTCGCTATTCAGCAACACTTTCGCGGCCGACGTTTGTCTCCGAGCGAGCCGATCGTCGAACGATCGATCAACGGCCCTCGACTGTCGGTGTCTTATTTCATTCTGCACGCGGCGGATGAAGAGGGCTCGCGGGTTCGCTGGGACTCGGCTACCCAGCGGCGGGATAGTTCGTTCAATTATTAAAATAAAGTCCTCCGCGGATTCACCGTCGACGGTGAAAACGAAGTCGGAGTTTCGCGAGGATTTCATTCGCGTGGAGCTGAAAGGTGAATAGCTCGAACCTGTTAAAAAGTTTCGATCCTAATGTTGGCAGGAGGCGGCGTTCCCGCGGCGGACAGGGGAACATTCTCGAGTATAATCTCATCAATTTTTAATGCACCTAATGCGTGATATATGTTCACGTCTTCAAGGGGCGATGCTCAGTCAGGAGGCCGAAAGAGGGTGGTCTTTGGAAATTTTTTACTCAAAAGCTATAACACATTTCTCAAAAAATCTTTTTTCCTTTCAAGGGTTGCATCTAGTACCGTGCATCGTAATTTTTTTATTTAAAAATATTTATCAATAACCAAGTTATTGTCTGTCACTCGAAGGTTCTTTCAAACTGAGGGTGATGGCGACAAACGGTTCGCGTTTCGTTTTCAGCGCACAAAAATCCATAAGAGACGCCTACTGAATGTTACAGACCAAGATGGCTGCTGGACACTGTAATAGCCAAAATAATTTTGCTTAGCTAGAATCCTATTTTAAACCACTGTGCGCCTGTAACACGTCTTACTCCGAAGAACCACCCCTGTTTACATGAAATTACATTCTTCCTCCCCCCGTAAATTGCATCACCCACCTTGGAGCCTTACAAATGGATACGTTTAGAAATATTTAAGGCGCTCCCTGAGCCTTGCCAACGTTCCCGGCGTCTTCGGTATTAAAATTGCCCACGTTAAAATTCCACTTGGCCCGGTTTTCCATCGACGTTGTTTCGCCGAATCGTAGCGCGGTTATCACGGCGGATGAAAAGATCGCGATTCGTCATCTTGCCTCGTCCGTCATCTTGGCCCACATTCATTTACGTGGCCGCCGCGCGAAATGCGATAACTGACACGGATTTACTTCGCGCGGATGCATTGTAACGCCGCCGTAAAGAATTCGAATGAGAAAGAAGGGAACGGTCGCCGGTTCCGTGCTCCTACCGCCGGCAAAGGTATTAAGAAAGTTATTGTGGCGTAAATTTTTAAAACGCGAGACCCCGCGGAACACGGCGCGCGCGAGCCTCGATTTTCATCCGACTTCCGAGCAGCGACGATCGCGCGAAACGCCGGAGATCATTATGCGCGCAGAATGTTCCGTGACTTTTTCTCACAGCAATTTAATGCCTTGTGCTCCACACCCACTTCAAGCATATTCTGCCACGCTCAGTAAGGCACAGCGGTCCGTGTCGTTCGCGCTTTGAAAACGGGTAACCAGGCACTGAGGTGTCATCGTTCGAAATGGTGAAATTAATGGAAAGCTTCGACGTGACTTTTGAATCTTTTTCTGATTATTTAGTCCCTTTCGAGATGATCGTTATGGAGTCGTGGGAGAATATAATGAAATACCTGTGACTGGTTTGGAATCTGGATACTTTTTTTTATTTTAGTTGGGTGTAATTTATTGTTGTTAATAGAATCAGGATTTTTAAGGAGATGCAAGTGTTTCCAGCGAATATGTTTTGATTTTTGTTATTTCTTTCCTATTTGATGAAATCCAGTAGCATTCTGTTACACGTAGGGAATCTGTTTGTCAGTAATTATTGATGTAGGCATGCGGGTATAGAATAACGAGGATTAAATGTAAACATATTCATTACCAAACAATAATTTGAGAATGGCTTCAGTATATAGCTCAAATAATTTTCAAGAATTGATTGGCTATCTCATTACTCCAGTATTATAGAGAAGTGATTAATGTGCTAATTATTTCTTGCTTCTTTATTATACCTCAGCATTGGGGATTCAGGAATAAAAAAGAGCAGAAGGAAGATTGTAACAAAAATTATAACTAACAAACCAGAATGTGTAATCTGAGTTTCAACGAAAAGGACGGTACCTAACTCTGCGAGTTTCAAATATCGATATTCCAAAAGTACTCGTTATCTGGTCACAGATAAGGTTAAAATAAAATCAAGCACGGAATCACAGAATCAAAATAATAAATAAATATACCTCTATATTTTCACAACGACAAGTCTGCGATTGAAATTATTCCACACTCCAAGAAATAACCCTCTGAACTAAAAGAGACAGTAATTTGATAAAATGGAAATTTATAATGGGACACGATAATTTTGCACAGCGATTCGCAGTTCTTCAAAGCAGAGATCGTAAATGGATTTACGCGTGGCGCTTTAGTTATGGGAGGGTTCGTTGGAGAACGCGTGCTTCCCTGCGATTAAGTCTCCTACACGGAATTACCGGTTTCACTGAAACAGGCCTCAAGTTTATTATCGCCTTGTGCGTAGTAAGTAGCGTAGTCTAGTAACACAGGTGCCTGTTCTCGGGCCACGATTACACGCGTGAGAGGGAACATGTATCTCACCACTTGCTCTCGATTCCCTGACTCGAGATGACCGTGAGCACATTATGTAACACTCTGCCGAGCACAGGATTGAAATTCCATCATACGAAGTGCCATTTTTACGTGTTCCCATTTTATTTCCCTAATTAAAATTACCGATCTTGAAACGTTTTCTGGAACGTTATGAGAAATACTTTGTCACGAAAGAAATATCATCACCCAGAAGCTAATTCTTTTCATTTGTGTGAAATGTGTTTTTAGAAATTCAATCTCTTTTTAGATCGACCTAGTGTTTTATGTGCAGAAGCTAAATCGACTTTCATTATTTATACATGTGGAAATGTTTCGTTATGAATGTTGCTGAATAATTTTGCTGTGCAAAAATAAATAATAAATGTTATCGATATAATATTAACACAAGTGATTCACCGCTGTATAATAATATTGTATTAAAATCGTAGCTTAAACATTAGCTTACAATCTATTACTGACGTTATTAATTTAATTCCGTAAGTATCAATATTACGTAACAATTTCATTGTTAAATGCATTTAAACGGTGTGTTATGCACAGTTTCAAGTATGCAGGAAACTTCGTGATTGAATTACTGTGGGTTATATGAACGCCCCGGCCTTGCATTATAACGTGTGATAATTATAACGAGTTTCCATGGCTTTAAAAGCAGCAATGGTTGCGTAAAGTACTAGTAGTTCTTCGGCTTCCTACTACGAATGGAATTGCAAAATTCTTTCGACGATCTTCATCAGGAATATGAAACATCTCGCTCCGCGTCCGTCTCCCTTTGATTCGATCCTCGATTTATCTCCACCACTGTAAAATACGTTTCTTTCATTATGATTTCGATGTGGAAATGATTTAGGACCAGTAACTTTGGCCAACAAAAAATTTCCGCTGACATGGTTGACAGTTTTCCGACGAAACGGTTCTTCGGAAACTAAAACACCAAAACGTTTTAGATACTATACGCGCATGGCTATGGCACGGCGGGTTCGATTTTGAAAATTTGGAAAAATAACAAAATAGGAAACCTCTGAAAAAACGGTGAAATTGGGTTCTTGTAAATTAACCTCTCTCGTTGAAAAAGAAATAGAAGATAACGACCCGTCAAAAAAATTCCTCGGCGTGGCATAGCCAGCCTTATATAGTTTTTAAAACATTTTGGCTTGTTGATTTTACAAGCACCGTTTCGTCAGAAAACTGTCAACCAGATTTTTTGCAGCCCAACGTTAGTGGTTTTGTACAGCTTGTAAATCTGCTTTAAATAAATTAAAAAAAAGATACTTCAGTAACTTAAATATCCAATAGAAAGTCCTGAAAATTTAAAAAAGATTCATTACGAAGTTTGCTTTTAATAAATTTCCAAAAATACCTTCACTTTTCGGGTCATTACCGCGGTATCCCCTTTTAACATTAAAAAGAGAACAAATTTAGAAATATACATTTCATACAATAAGTAGTAGATAGTTATTGAGTTGATAAGTTTTTATTTCTATTTTTGGTGAATTGTTCAAATCTGTAGCATTCGTATTTTGCAATCTATCGCACATTTGTTGTTAGATTGGCATCAAACATCCACCAAACGATATCGAATTGTTTTTTCCACGTCATAACTCAAAAACTGCAAAAAATGGAGCTGCACCCCGCTCCCGCGAGGTCCTCAATTATAAGGAATTTGGAGCCCAACGCCGACCAGGAGGTGGCCGGGGCATTAAAATCACAAGTGGCGCTGATGGAATTCCAGGAACGTCTGTGGTAGGGGGATCCTTGAGCGCGATAGGAAACCACCCTTATGAATACGTTTCCGGGGGCGCGTCGATCCGATGTTCCGGCGACGGCCCCGAAATAATAATATCGCCAGATCCGCTAGTGGGTGAATTAGGTCGGTCATGCGAGACGCTGGAGAACCACTGGGTTCCCGTGTAGCTGCTTGAATGCGCAAATGATTGGTGAGATCGAGGCAGCAAGTAGGCGCCTGGCGTCTTTGCCCCCGGTTGGCCGGTTCGTTGCTCCTACAATGGCCCGGTGAGCTCTCTGCAAGGCAGAACAGTGAACTCTCACCCCTGCGAAGATGGTATAGCCACCTGCTACGTACACACAGCATGGGCTTCTCATAGTTATTCCCCCTTGAAAGAGGATCCCCCTAACGGTGTGTACTCGAGGCCGCTTTACAGCTGCAGTTGCCTCTGCGGGTTGGCCGGCTGGCTCTTTGTTTTATTTCCACCCCGCGCGATCATTAGGTGGCGTGCGAGAGAAATATGCTAAATAGAGTGAAATGCATTTAGAGATCAAATGATTACAAGCAGTCATTTATTTGTATATTCGTTTGTTTGTTAGGTGGTTGCGTTAGGCGTAATTTCTTGTGCCCGGGGGAGATCATTCTTCGAAGCAACCTGAACTAAACAACTGAGGAGACCTTGCAGAAAACACTAAGTGCCAAAATTGAAATAAAAAATGATTTTATTGGAAAATTTAATGCCATTTCCCTTTGTAATATATTAATGCACAAAATAGAAAATTTTGCATTATAATATGGCAATTTTCTTTTGCAATATATTAACGCAAAAAGTAAGTTTGGGTTATTGTATGCTGAAGCATATTTAGCAATAAAAATAAATCAAATTTCGTAAATGAATTGCGGTTGGGGGAGGTTTTTCACTCCCCCGAAAACTTTGATTTTAGCCACTTACAGTGTTTCTTACAAGGACTCTTCAACCGCATTACGTTCTTCTTACATAAGGGGGTGGTTACTTGTATCGCACGTTCATCCCCTTAATATTTCGCATTCTGCCCGACTCACGCGGAGCTCATTCATCTATCTCTGCCAAGCCTTCAGCGATCCTCAAATGTCTACTATTTAGAACGCTCCATTCCGTTACTTTCGCATTGAGCATTTAAATGTATGAGAAAGCAGTGCTCTTCAATTACTCCCTGCAGCTAAAACGCCACTTGGCGTTGCGCTTCCAGGCTCGCCCTTACGTCCCTCAAACTCTTAGGGCGACTCGCATCGGGCCTTAGGTAGCGGCGAGGATGTGACGAAGGCGGTGCCTCGGCCAAGAGCAATTTCCATGGCAGACGGAACATCGATATTCGCCGTTTAAGCGGTGCGTCCGTGAATTATAAACGTACCGCTGGATCGATAGGAGATAACAATAAAGCGAGGCGAAGTGGGCTCGCGGACTGATTTAAATATCGGCCGCGTCCGTTCGATTGAACCGTACGAGTAGCCACTTTGAAGTAATTAAATTAGTCGATTGTTCCCGGGCTCCGTTGGAAACGCCCCGCCGCAACAGATACGGCTGCCGTTCGCGTAATAAATTCCTGTCTCGAGATGTCTATGGACACAGCTCCCTCCCCCTAAATATCAAACTCCGATATCGGCGTGGCTGCCTTCGGTCGGCCGGCGCTCGTTTCCCCTTCGGCTCTCCCGTTCGGCGTGCAGCGAGGCCGGCCTTCCAGCTGGAAAAACGATCCGGCAACAAAAATTAATTGACGATACGCCGTAACACAGAAGCCCGATCGCGCGGGACTTCGGCTGCAAAGGACCGTAAGAATCACAAAAGCTGGAACTAGCTTTGTGCTGCGCGGCGGCCGGGGAGCCGCGACTGTCAATAGCCGCCGTTTTGCGTATCCCAAGGTTCTCAGATCAAACAGAAGCTCCTCTCAATTAACCCCCTACCGCCCCTCGGCCCGGCGGAACGAACAGATACGGCTGCCAGGTTCAAACGGTTAAAGGGTTTTCATAGGAATGGCGGACGTTGTTACGCTGCGGAATAAATTGCACGCGATGTGATACACGGCGTAACGAGTCGCCAGTGGTTTGAGCTGCTGTGTTTTTATTAGGGAAACGTTTTTTCTGGAGAATCTGGGATTGTGGACGGCGAGCAGTGGCGGATTTAAGGAAAATGGCTCAGCCCGTACAGCACACTCGGTTGCACGAAGGTTGCAGGAAGGTTCCGTGTACGTTGTCGCGCAATGTTCCACGGGGGCGGACATAGGAGGATTCCAGCAATGTTGCGGTGCAATATTGCACGGTGAAGTCCCAGCAACATTCCTGCAACGTTCCGGAAATTTTCTAGCAACATTCCTGCAACGTTCCGGAAATTTTCTAGCAACATTCCTGCAACGTTCCGGAAATTTTCTAGCAACATTCCTGCAACGTTCCGGAAATTTTCTAGCAACATTCCTGCAACGTTCCGGAAATTTTCTAGCAACATTCCTGCAACGTTCCGGAAATTTTCTAGCAATAGTCACGCAACGTTCCGGAGATTTTCCAGCAATGGTCACGCAACTTTTCGGAGATTTTACCACAAAGGTCCCGCAGTAAGCTGGGCTCGAAAACTGTTATAATATCGATTTCGGTTCTCCAAACGGTTATAAAGAACCTTTATTCTGAATAACTGTTATGAACAACCGAAATTTCCAACTATTATCTCTTTCGGTTACGGTTCCTATTTCCCTCCTCATATCGTATCCATAACCGTTATTTTGTGGGTACTACATCGGTTCCGAAACGGTTCCAGAATCGATTCTTTGCATCTACTTTTTCCCTAATTGATATCAATAATAATTATTGTAGATGCAGATTACTCTATATGTGCATATTTTTACGTTGCCTGAACATTGCTAGAAAATTTCCGGAACGTTGCGTGACCATTGCTAGAATATCTCCGGAACGTTGCGTGACCATTGCTAGAAAATCTCCGGAGCGTTGCGTGAAGGTTGCAGGAAGGTTCCATGTGCGTTGCTGTGCAATGTTCCACACAGGAGCGGGCATAAGAAGATTCCTGCAACATTCCGGCAATGTTGCTGCAACGTTCCGATGTTGCACCGCAACCTTCCTGGAACCTTCCTGCAACGGAGTGTGCTGTATGGGAGGTGTTATGTACAAAAAAATGTAGTCACTTGTGGTGTGAAAATTATGGGAAACTAAAAGAAATATATCGTTTGGATGAAATCATAAATTTTATTTTGGAAGACAGGGCTCTGTGGCCCCTTCTGGGCCATTTTACCTTCCACTTTACTTGCGTGTGATAGGAAGTTTACCCCAGTTCCCTTTGAAAGAAAATGCAACAACCTACTTGTTCCGGAGATGAGTGAAGCGTTGAAGCAATATTCTACGTGTATGGTTAACGAACACAAATGGCAGCTCACCGTCTCCATTCCCTCGCCAGAAGTAACGTTTCACGCACAGCATCGAATAGCGCAGTCGAGCCGGCAGGAAGGTGGGCGATGTGTGCTTTTCCGCGAGAAAGGAAGACGAACGATAATGAAAGAGTGGAAACGGAACGGAAAAGGAGATGGACGAGTGCGGGGAGGGACGAGAGAGAAAATAGTAGTCCGTAATTTTCGAAGGAGGAAGACTGGTCAAAGGGTTCTCTACCTGTGTTTTTCCGTAGCTACGAAAAGCTCGGCGATAGGGTCGTGAATCGACCGAGCTGAACTTGATGACACACTACTCGCTGCGACAGACTTCCAGCGCTCCTTCTCCTCTTTCTCTGCGAGCTGAATCGAGAACAGAATTCGAAGATCGCCTGGATTTTCTCTCTTTCCCGCGCTGCGCTTCCTTTTCCCAGCTACGCTCGCCGTCTTCGTCTCACCCCGTGAGACCGTTTCTAACGATGACACTCCTTTGGCCTGGCTTCTCCAAATATATGTACAGACCGGTTCGCATGGCCGTGCGCCTTAAATTACTCGTAAATTCCACGATCTACGCAAGGGCGGCTTATATAAATATCACACGTTGCAAACTATTTCCCGAGTACCAGATTTAATATCGCCCAGCACGTAATATCGCCACTCGTAATATCTCCTGCCGGAGAAGCATTTTAGTGAGAAGTTTATTGAACCGTGTCAATTTTATTGAGAGAAGGTGGGTTTAAAAATTCTATGAATCCATGAAATATGTACTGGCAGTATCTAATCAATGACATACCCAAGCAATAAAATCAATTCCAATATTTCTGTTAATGAAGGATGTAAATGTGATCTTCTCAAAAATAATGTGCAATAATATAAACATCTTGAAATTGTATTTCTTTATTTTAAAAATAAAGGCACTATTTAAAGATAATCCCAATAAATAGAAGATTGGCAAAAAGGCTAATAAATATTCATAAGGTTAAGAATAATAAACACTCGTGTAAATATAACCTAAAGGGGGGAATTCTATTCTTTCGGCTAAAAACATAACAAAATTGGGGATTTTTTGAGGAGTGTAGAGAGTTTTCAAATTGAAAGCTCTGAAACTTTCACGTTTGCTATACAATTTCGCGCCAATTTTTTTATGTAATCAAGGAAGTATATAACTTATCGGTATCCTGGTTCATGAGACTACAAAGTAATGTTTCTTGGACATACAGGCCAAATTCGAAGGTAATCGGTTCAGTTGTTACAGAAATATCATGCACCTCAGCGGACAACGGCGGCTTGATGGTCAATCATATATAATTCCTATATTTATTATTAAAAATTAATAAAACAAGAACTACAACTTCTTCAAAGATGCATAAAAACATGGTACAAATTTCAGACTATTCGAATAGCTAGTTTCTTAAAAAAAAAAAATCTAAAATTCCGCTATGTTTTTAGCCCAAAGATTAGAACTCCCCCTTAAAACCTCCTAAATACTTGAATCAATCAAAACTTCACAGGTAGACGATACATGCACTGCCTCAAGATCCCAATTTCTACTTGCCTCGTTTCTCATTCTTTTTATTTAAACCAATCAGATACAAAAACACTTATCACCCTTTAATTCCGTGCGATTTGGTGCACTCTCCCAATACATTCTTTAATTCACCACATTCATGGCCCAGCGCAAGATTTTCAGCTCGTAGATAGCATAACACAAGCCCCCAAGTAGTGACCCCTTTCGTCCCCTTCTATGTTCCTCTGAAGCTCGACACGGAGGTCTGGCCGTTCCGTGAAAGAAGTCGGAAATGACCTGCATGTGTCACGTGTTGATGACCCACGTGCACCGCGCAATACCACGTCCAGTGATTTACGTGCACGAAGTGGCTCCAACAACCGTCGCCCCTATCCTTCCAGCGGATTTCAATTCGAGACTCCTCGAGCTTCCGCGGCGCTCCTCAGAAACAAAAAGTCTTCGAATTTTCCCATTACATTTCGGTCGCCGTTCCGCTCCAATTCCCTCGGAACGAGGGACATCCGACGGGTTACAGCAGGTGCCGTGATTAAATACAAGCCCGGCCAGCGCGCCGAATTTCCTCCTCCCCTCGCGGGTTCCGGTCACTTTCGGCTCGGTCGAATATATTAGCGACGGTGGCCGACCCCGGTCAGGATATATACCGACGAGCAAATGACTCGTACATCGTTCTCGGCTGCTTCTATGAGCGGGCCGCAAAAGGAAGCCTCCGCCCGGGTCGTTGCCGGAAGATTGACGGTTCAAGGGAGCGTGGAGAGTGGCGGGCGAGAGGAAGACGAGCGAGTCGCGCGGAGCAAACGAGACAGAAAATGGGAGGCTACGTACAGAGAGGGATGAGAAACGAAGCTTGATCACGTCGTCGATGAAGCGGCGAACCGACGTCGCGTTGTTCCCATTGATCGAATCTACGGGACCGTGGCGCACACAATTCCCTCTCTCTCTCTCTCTCTCTCTCTCTCTCTCTCTCTCTCTCTGTCTCTCTCCCCGCGGCCTCTGTACCCGCGGGGATTTGGCACTTTGACGAGTTCACATCGAACGTTACGTCTGCCTTTCCTTCTCCTTCCGTTGCTGCGGGAGTACGACTGCATACAGTGGATTCGGTACGTGGGCTGGGTACGGGGCACGCCTCGAGATGTATATCCCTTATTACGGGGATGAAGCATACCCGCTGCTCACGTGAAATATGCGCAGTCGGGTTCGAAGTCGCCGGTGAAATATAAATAATTTTAGGGGGAATAATTTCCGGTGGTTGTGTCCGCGCAAATAGTTCGCTGGTGAAAAGTACCATTTATGTATGCTTACATGCGCCGCACGTGTAATGGCAATTAAATTCAGACTCCTTGATTAATTAACGAACATTCTCCCGTTTCGGTGTTCAGATTATTTGATTAGATATGTAGGAATCCCACCCAGCACCATAACATTGCAGCAACGTCTCTGCAATGACGCGGTGCAAGATTGCAATGTTGCATCATAACATTGCGGAGACGTTGCAGGTTCAGTCCTGTGTCTGTATTTGGCAAAGTTGCGGCAACGTTACGAGTATGTAGTCCTGCAACGTTCCGGCAATGATTCTGCAACGAAACGGCAATAACTGTGGCGATGATACTACAACTATTCGGCAATATTGCGGTGCGAGATTGTAACGTTGCATCGCATCATTGCAGACAAGTTGCAGGTTCACTCCTATGTCCGCGTTAGCAATATTGCAGGAGTGTATTCCCGCAACGTTTCGGAGATTTTATAGCAATAGTTCCGCCGCAACGTTTCGGGCAGTGAGGGACACGTGGGCGTTATTACAGAATATTGTTGGAGCGTTGCCACCGCAACAATGCACGTCAATGTGCGCGCAATATTGCAGAAATATTGTAGGATCGTTGCCACTGGAACATTGCCGTGGCAACGTGTGCGCAATATTCCTGCAATATTGCAAGAACGTTGCCACTCAAATATTGCACGGGAATATTGTGGCCATTGTTCCTGCAATATTGCAATGCAACCTGCAATAACGCAATTTTGCAGCAACGTTCCTGCAATACTCCTGCAACGAAGTGTGCTTTAAGGAACAGCACGAAGCTTTTGTGATAGATAAACTGAGGGGGGAATCGCGAAGACATACGTTGTCAACGTTGTCGCAAAAGTGCTTAGCCCTGCTGCATTATTGATGCACTTCTGCCCGCCCATCTACATGTCCCTGTGTGTTCGTCCGTCTACCCATTCCCCGTTCCCCCGACCCCAGGCCTGCCTGCCTGCCTGCCTTCCTTACTGAATGAATTCGGAACGACCGAATTCCTGGAGCCACGAGGTGAGGCCAGCCTGTAGCACGGGGATGGAAATCGTTTCGCATTGTCTACGAGTTGGCCCCCTTCTTTTATCGTTATCCGCCCGTGGCACCGAAACGTAGCTGTTCCCTAACCTCGAAAGGACCGACCCGGTTTTCTATCGGTGGCAACCGACGCTCTAATTGCGACGATCCTCTCGGTGGACCGGATGACAGACCACCAGGGGGAATCTACTTGTGCCGAGGGAAACGGCCAACCCCGATCCACCCCCTTCGCAGCTCTAACCCACTTCATACAGCCGTGTCTACATCGGCCAAAAATAAAGCAACGGGGGTTCTCTTCTCAGAAGGAACATGTAGCAGTGCCGCGGTATTTTTAAGTAGAAGGTGCTTGAATGTCTTCTTATTCTACTTCAAGCAACATGGCTATGATATTCCTCAGTAGCTGCTTTGAATGCTGCTGGGGTATGTCTGTGCAAAATATTTTCTGGGGGTTGAAGATCCAGTTGACGATGGGTTGAGATAGTTCTGACGTGGACTGCGAACAGCATCCCGTAAGATACTTTTTAGGTATGTTACAAACAATGGTAGAACTGTTGGAGGCTTTTTGTGCAAACAAGGGGAAGCTACTTTGAAAGTGATCACGTTTATTGGATAGAGTATGAATTGATAGAAGTGTGAAATTATTTTATATAAATTTTGACAGATCATAGACAACCCTTTTTTTGAGTCGCATCCAAAAGTTTAATTCGCAAATTAAAATTTTGATGTTGCCATGGAATAAAAAAATAAGTAAAATTGTAAAATTTTAGGGTAGCGTCTGAAATATAGTATTTCTACGTACTATATCTTTGTCTAACAGTATATAGTACACTAGAGAACTATAGTATAGTACGGTTGGCAATCCTAAGTACAGGTGACCCTCGCATAACCCGGTTATTTTGTATTGTAAAATACAAATTCTAATGATACTTCGTGTTATATTGAGAAATATTGAATACTAACATTTATTCAAATTCTCCATGGCGTTTCCATAAGTGTGAGCATTGGTTGCTGCGTTCATGCGCCATTTGTGAATACTATAATTCATTCTCAATACACTGAAATACAATGTAATTATACACTACCAAGTGCAGATAACATTTTCGATGTGCTTGATTTCACCACCGATCAGAAGCATCAGTGGGTTTTGCATATCGTTACCAAATGGTATTTCGAATATGCTAGAGATTGAGGCACGCGGATATCCCATGAAAAGGACTCGGCATTTGAACTCGGTGTACCACATGCAGAGGCTTATTCCAGATAATTGTACTAGCTGAACATGCATTACGATATTAAGCTTACTAAACAGTTATAGAAAGCTTCCCAGTCTCCTTAGAAAAAAATCTATATTTACTTGAGGTGGGCTTAGTTCGCAGTACAACAAAAAGGGTGGCGATTCTTTCTCCAAAAATAAACAAAAATTGTGGGGTAACATATTTTCAAAGGAGCTCTCCCCTTTAAGAAAATCGGTCGTGAATATTCGTTGGGCAAGCGTTCGACTGACAAGTAGTACAATACGTCTTTACTAACATGTCTGGATATTACTTGCTGTATCTACTTGTGCGTTCGACTCGCATGGAGTACGTATGCAACTTGGCGAATCCACATTGAATGTTTTACATAAAGGATAGCACTGATTCCTTAAGAGTCTGCTGTATTATTTCAACTCTACCATTTGTTATCACAGTGGTTGCCAAACAGTGTTTTGGGAGTTATTTTTACTTGACGATTCTTAGCATTTATTTACTTTAATATGGTTACATTGCCTTATTCTATTAATGATGTAACACTGATTTTTCATTTATGAAAAAATAAGAAGCTATCATTGCATTATGTAAGATAATTAAATATATTAAATATCTTCAAGTATATTTAATATATGTATTAAGATAATTAAATAGTATTAAGTTAGAATTATATTCTGAAATACCCATTTTTAATGCCTTTTCTTTACCTCATTCGCGACTCAAAAAAGTTTGGAAAACACTGTGTTATACGTACTTATGCATACACCAGCACAAAGTGGAAACATCGTTCACTGGTCAGCCATACGTACTGGACGCGCCCAATAAATCTTCACAATCTGGAAATTAGAATCACCAATCAAAAAATCCCATTCCACATTTTCCATTTATTTTAACACAAAGTATCGTCACCTTTGTTATACCACAAATTACGCCCACAGTGTGCATACTTCGCGGATATTATTTATGTTCTGGGAACAACCATTGTTGGTAATAGTTTACAATATCATACAATATTATTATAACCCATTTCATAATAGCAAGCAGCGTTACACACATGCTACCAAATTGTATTGCCACTTTCATTATCCCTAGCCACATTTAGACCATTCTGACGCTTTGCAACATATGTAATAATAATGCCTCTCCTAAATACATAAACGCGGTACACTCCTTTTGTCCCAAAATGCTGCAAGTCCACTCGCTCCCCGGTTCTACGAAGCACGTCCACGCGACGTACAGAATGCAAACTTGCCCGTTTAATCATGTAAACCGCCACCCCGTTCGAAATTTCACGTGCTCGAAGAATCAACGACAGAATTCACTTATAACTCGTTCCTGGCAATTCTCGAGAAAACTACGATCCCCGCAAGTTTCCCAAACGCCGTGCGTCGGAGCTTATACGCAAAGGAAGGGCACGCGAAACGTATGCGCGATAGGCCGCCAGAATTTATTATTAAGCCCCGCGCAACGAGCCGCGACGCGTGCTCGATATGCGTGCGGAGCCTCGAACGGTCCTTATAATTTTTGTCACGAAACCGAGCGGCGGATCTGGGTCACCGAACGGATCATTGAAAAAGTTGGAAAGGACGTTGATGTCGCGTCAGAGAGGGCTGGATATTCTCGTTTGTATGAGAGTTGACAGCGGCGGTGGTGTGGGTGCGTCAACATAGGGGCAGCACGGAAGGCGGCGGGCCGAAATATTCTGCAACTATCGAACGGTTTACGTAATTTTATGAACGGCCCCTGCTAAAATTTTCATTCGGCTTCCCCGCCCCGCTGAGCGAGCGCTTTAAAATCCGCCAAACGGTATCGCGCGAGGTTCGCGAGAAATTTAGGACGAGATATTGCAGCTGAAAGCCGTATAATAACGCGGAAAGGTGTCCCCAGAGCAAACTGTTTACATTCACGAGGCGAATAATGTGAATGAAAAAGGGGAGTAGTATCGTAATTTCTTTGGGCCTCGTACCTATATCCCATACAGCACACTTCGTTGCAGCAGTGTTGCAGGAACGTTGCTGCAATGTCATGGTGCTGTGTGGGTATTTGAAATTAAACCTAACCCAGACTTAACCCAGACCCCTTTTTTTTATAGAGGAGGAAAAATGCTATTACGCATACCCCGGCTGAATGCCGGGGTTATGTGGGACTCGGTGTGCAAAAATACCCACTAAAAAACCTCCTCTAGGAGTAAGCTCCTTTGACCCACCTTGGCCGGACCCGGAACTAGGATTTACTACTTCGGGCCGGCCTTACTACTTCGGGCCGGCCTAGACTTAACCCAGACCTAGTCCAGACCTAACCCAGACTTATATTTGAAATTAAAGGGTTTCCTAAGTAGTTGCTCCTACAATTAGTGAATAATTAATATTCTTATCCCCATTACATTTCTCCAACTTCAACTTGAGTTGTTCCATGACTGTTGTAAATTTTTCCAAACACTTCAAATTGTCTTCCAAGCAACAAATCTCTGCAGAATCCACTATATAATTTCATTTGATATAAACAGAGAATTCTCTTTCCTCGTGGCATCGTTTACTTAATTTACTAGAATTCTATCCCAAGAAGTGCTCAACGTCACATTACCATATCAGAAAGTATCTCCTCCAATGGACGCTTACTTTGTTTCCCCAGGAGGAAGTCCACAAGATTCCAACGTGTCTTGAGCCGAACCAAAGGAACCGGCACAAAGAAGGTGATTGCGGGGCCGAGTGAATTCTAAGGGAAGGAAGAAGCACGGATCGACAAGATTCTACATTAATGGAACTTCCTTTCGGGACATCTCGCGGGCCAGCCTATAGACACCCTATATTTAATTTGGCCTCACAGTGCTGCAGAGGGAAGTCGGTTATACCGCCGAAATACCGTCTGTTTGCTTCAGATTACATGGATAATTGGGGTCTCCATCAGGCCATTCTTTCCTCGAGTCCCACCCCCGTCGACTCGACAGCGCTAACTGTGGATTTTTCGCTTTTGCGGCGAGCTGCTCGGAGTGTTGGTGAACTGGCTTCGCAGCCCCTTTGACCGGGGGTAGGTTCGGAAGGTAATTCATCTGTCTCTGCGCGCGCCCTTCTAACGCGGAGACGTTGGAAGAATGAGAAAGGAACGGTCAAGTAGCCTCGGTCCTTCCGCCAAAGGTCAAGTGTCCTGGAAGTTTTTAACGGGAGAGTTGTCGAGTGTCCTCTGGGCATCGCGCTGTTCGAGGGTTATTCAAATTAGTGTGGCGATAAATTCGGTAACGGGAGAGCACTCGAACGTTGTACGACGCTTGTTAACCGGAAAATACGTCTCGCTCGAAGGGGTGAACGGTTCGATTCCCTGGATACGGCGATCTCCACTTACGGTGGCTGTATTAATTTCATTTTCATAATCGCGGAACGGTCATAATGAAGTCGAGTTTAGTAGAGATGCATTGGAGAAAGAGTAGAAATTTTGAGAATTATTTCGGGGGAAGGATAATTATTTCGAGAATTTCATTCGGAGAGACAGAAATTATCACTCAATCTCTGAAGTGCCAGTTTGATGCGATTTTATTGGATTGATGAATGAATCTATATCTCACGTATCTTTTGAAATAATAGAATAGTATTTTTCAACCTCTCTTGAGTCGCGATCCCCTTTTATAATACTTAAATATCCTGCGCTCTCCCATCCCTTGTATAAGATAAGCTAAATTTAATAAGATAAAGAAAACTCATTAAAAATACGTATTTCAGAATATAATTCTAACTTGTGATAAAAATCGCCAATTAAAAATAACTCTGGCGACCCCCAAGAAAACGCTTCGCGAGCCACTTGGGAACCACTAATCGAATTGATAATTTCACGATATTAAATATAATTTAAAATAAACCACGATTACAGAACAGTGTGCTACCTATTCAACTAAGGAATTGAGCTAAGATTCCATAGAGTTAGTAAACATTTAGAAACTGAATTAGAATTAGAATTGATTTAGATTGTGCAGATTGATTAGTCGCACGGCGTCTTTATGATCATTCCTCGTACACTGTCATACTTTTCAAAGAGTCTTTAAGCTGGGTATCACGGTTTCAAGAGAACGAGTTTTGATGCACGTAAAATACGCGTACTTTGAACAATATCCGGTTGCCTGTTTACGGGCACTTTCTGTCCTCCTTTCGTATACAGGGTGATTATGGAAACTGGGACAGAATGTAATTCCTTTCTAAGCGAAGATACAGGAAATTGCTGGAAGAAAAAGTTAAGTGGCTTAATTAAAAGTCTCGTCCCATAATAAAATTTTTCTCTCGGATGCGATGGTGTAATTCCAACACTCAACTGCACTCCTCTTTAATGGAAGTATGTATCTTTCATGCGACGAATCGATTCTGCTCGTTACGCTGCGATAAACAGCGCAAAGTAAAATCGTGTCGAAGGTTGCGCAGGCTGTGTAGGGAAGAGCGGAGACAAAGGTAACATTTTTTACATTTGGCTTAGTCTACATTTACCATGTATGGATATACAAATGAAAATTATGCCATAAGATAGTATGCTTCTATCATTTGAGTCTAAATTCAGCCTTACGTGATAAGTAGCCAAAGAATTATGGCAGTTTTCCGCAGTGGTTGTCATTGTTATCTAATTTCGTCCTGCAGGGGTAGGACGAAAGTAAGGCTAATTATTTTGAAGAGAATTAAGTAAAAACACTTCCCCCAACGCAAAATAGGATTTTTTATTATAAAAAAAACCATAGAAAGAGACATTTAAATAAACATATTTTAAGTAACGATAAAAACAAATAAATTTTAAACATCGAAAGGTAGAAAGCATAACCGGCTTCGAGCATTTATTTGGTACTGTGTATTTAGTTGAATGATAGGTATTAAATTTTGCCTACTTCGAATTAAAATTATGACATACTTACAAGGGAACACCGCGAACCGGGACTCACCGATTGGAACGCAACTTTATGGGCTTTTAGAGTGACTTAAAACAAGAACAACAGTGTGTTTCGTGGCGCCCTTAAATTACTCCCAGCGCTCCCCTACATAACTTGCAGAGTTATAAAATCCCCTATTTCTTCACAGAACCGCTAACATTAACAATATCACAAACGCAACCCACAATTAAACACGCGCGTACTTTAGTCCTCACGATCATCCCCGGCAAAGAGCGCCCAAGTTCACCATTCACTTAGAAAGCAACCAAATAAGCCCTGAATAATTCAAACACCCATCTCCACCGTCAAACG
This sequence comes from Andrena haemorrhoa, assembly GCA_910592295.1. NCBI lineage: Eukaryota > Metazoa > Arthropoda > Insecta > Hymenoptera > Andrenidae > Andrena > Andrena haemorrhoa. Next base: position 4,038,585 of record OU342946.1, read on the forward strand.
GCGAGGCGCCATTTCCTTTGGACGAGACAGTGAAGGACGTTTCGCTCGGGAGGCGGAGAAAATTCACCCGCCCCGGTCGCAGCTTTCCAAACCAGCGAGAGGCGTCCGGGCAAAGACAAAGGGTTCCCGATTTTAACAAAGACACCCGGATCCTCCCCATCGCCTATCGACGCTTCGAAAGTCTCGCTAGTAAGACGCCCGAGATTTACCGTATTCAGAGGCACCAAGGGAGAGGACTTTACTGCCTACTGTAACGGCAGGACTTCTTTCCCCATTGATTCGCCAAGGATTAGGAAAGTTGATCGAGCAAGGAGCGGCGAGAGGGGCGGCCGGGGAATCCTCGCAGTGTCTGCCGCGGGGTGAGGAAGAGACGGAAGTTAATTCGCCGATGGATGGCTTCGAAATGGTTATGTAGCTAATAACGACGGGGGGTGGCAGAGGAGGCGATAGCGGAAGTCGAAGGGACTCCCCGAAAATGGGAGGTCGATGAAGTACAAGGGCCGCGGCTGGAGGAGGGTTGCGGAGGGTAAAGTATTATAGGTCGGTATGCAAACGACGCCTATACCCATCCGACTTTACGACCGATCGTAAATACCGCGCCGAAGCTCCCGGTTTGATGGAAAATTCCATCGGGATAGGCAGGGCTTCATCGCGTCGCTAATGTTACTCAATTGTGGCACCGGCTCCGACCGACTGATCCGGCCGCGCGCAGACCCTCGCGCCAGGCTCCGCGGCACGGGCCGGGGGGCCCCTTGACGAACTATTGTCGGCCGGGGCGGAACGAAATCGTAAGCTTCCAGGGATCGAACTCGGCCCGGGGCGAAATCTAATTTCTGTAGCCGCCGCGAGGAACTCGTGTCCGAGAAATCACCGGGCGAGACGTCTAGGGCCCGACTGGGCTGCGCGGCGACGGTACACCGTGAGGATCGTTGCCCCCCCAGCCGCCTCCGCGAAGATTGCCAGCCTTCTCGCCCGTTGAAAGAGCGAGAAATGAGGATGGTTCGCGCGACGCCGGGGGTTATCGAATATCAGGAGTTACGAAATTCCGCGCTGCCAGGGAACTTCGCTGGAAAACATAACTTATAAGTAAGTTCGGTAGGGTCCGCTAAGGAGAGAGCATCGGGATACAGGGCGGGGTTGGGTCAGTCGAGTGAGGGTGAAAAAGCAAAAGGGCGGAAGTCGTGGGGGAGGCGGCTGGAAATGGCGTTGGACGGGGGAATGGGTCGGGGGGATCATTCGTCTCCGCGAGACGGAAGTTAGGCCGGTTCGAGGGGGGAATGAGGGGGTCGGGGGCGAAAGTTTGGTCAGCGTCCAAGTCGCTAAAAGGAAGAAAATTTCGGAAAATACGGGGGAGAGCCCGTGTACCGCTGCCCGGTGCCATTGAAGAAATTTAACGGGAACACTGCGCGGCGCGACCGAATTCGCCAACTCGCGGGACACTTTTAAACTAACTAACGGGCTACGTCTGCCGCGGAATGTCCGCAGGAAGGAGACGCAGCGCGGGACAGAAGCGGGACGGGACGAAACGGTGGTCCTCGAGATGGACTCGCGCCGCAGTGCTGGGCGCCATTCGACTATGCTTTTTCGTCGGCTGCGAGGCATGTTGCGAAGACGCCGGCCCTCCAGTCGTTTATTTTCGCCGGAGTATGCCAGGCGCATGTTGCGCGGCGAAGTGGATGCGTAGCTACTGGGCTTGTAACTCACCGAGCTACTTATTAACTTAGGGACGTTATTTATTAGTTGACACGATGATCGCTGGGGGTGCTCGTTGGTGAGTAGGGCTTTGAAGGTAGGTTGCCGTTAGAACCCATACAGCACACTTCGTTGCAGCAGTATTGCAGGAACGTTGCTGCAATATTGTGTTGTTGCAGGTTGCATTGCAATATTGCAGGAACAATGCTGCAATACTGTTGTGCATTATTGGAGTGCCAACGATCCTGCAATATTGCAAGTTCATTGCCGTGCAATGTTCCATTGGCAACGATCCTACAATATTTCTGCAATATTGCGCGCACATCGTCGTGCAATGTTCCAGTGACAACGATCCTACAATATTTATGCAATATTGCACGCACATCGATGTGCAATGTTCCAGTGGCAACGCCCCAGCAAAATTGCACGTACATCACCGTACAGTTTTGCAGAAATATTGGAGTGGCAACGCTCCTGCAACTCCTCTGCAATGATGCGGTGCAACATTGCAATCTAGCATCAGAATATTGTCGAAGAGTTGCAGGATCATTGCCAGAAATTTACCGTTTCGTTGCAGAATCATTGCCGGAACGTTGCAGGACTACATATTTGTAATGTTGCCGCAACTTTGCAAACATACACACCTGCAATATTGCGAAGGCGGACATAGGATTGAACCTGCAACGTCTCTGCAATATTTTGGTACAACATTGCAATCTTGCACCGCATCATTGCAGAGACGTTGCTGCAATGTTATTGGTGCTGTGTGGGAAGGTGAACTTCTAATGGGCCCCATACACGTTGAAACGTGTACCGATACAGATCGCGATACAGGTTTCGTGAAACTGACATCTTGCTCGCCAGCCAGGAGGGTGAGCTTCTTATTTTGGCTCACTTGCACCCAAGTTTTAGGGGGTAAAACCACCCTTCAATATTCATAAGATGAGGTACAAGAGTTCCTATTGCTTTGTGCTTATTTTTAAGTATATACATATTTATTATGGTAGTATTTTTAGCCTTTAGATGTGTTCCTATAATTGCAATATATACGTAGAGTTTTTTATAACACTAAACGCGAAACATTACGTTACACAAAACATCATGCTAGTGACTTACACCACTATGAATCTCAGCCTTGAATTTGTTGATAGATTGGATTATAGTATTGCGATTTTCCTTTTTGGGGATAATTCAATTTAATTCAAAGTTGAAATTGAAACAACTTGTCATTCGGTTATACACGATTTGTTTACTCATGCCCAACAGCGTCGATTTCTCCTTTCGTTGTTTTATTCGCTTGATTGAACTGAAAAAAGTGGGACAATCACGTTTTTGTATAACGCGATGAAGGATTTTTTATTAAAAATCGGGTAGAATTTTATCCAGCGACGTGAAATATTTAATATGGAGGCGGCTAACCACGCCAACACTGTTTCCTCCATAAAAGAGAAGAGGACTTGATCAGGATAATGCCTCGATCAAAACTTTCCAATCTTTTTTATCAGACTTATTCGACGCTCGTAACTTCGAATAATAAAGGGGGGCCATGTGCAGCGTTCTATAAAAAAATTCGCACGGACTTTTGCTTTTTACGGTAACGGGATAGAGAAGTGCTTCCTTAACTCTATTGGATCGCGCCCTTTCTCGCGCCTTTACACCTAATACTGGCAGGAACTTTGAAATTGCAGAATTATCCCAGTGTACGGATACATCTTTGGGAAATCGACTTTGGAACTGAAAGTCGAAACCCTCGTTCTGGAGCTTACGCAAATGTTTCCTCCTCGATTAAATAATCCTGCTGCCTTACGGCGAAGTTCCGATAAAAGTTTCTTCCGCCACAGAAAAATGGCCGACTTGTACTGCACACTCTGATCACTTCACGATTTATGCATATTTATGAGCAAGGATAACGTGGCTTTGTGCGCCTCTGTATCTGGGAATCAATACAGAACGATGCTGTGAACAATTAGGTGATGCAGTTTCTTCTTTGTTATTTTTAGAAAGTATAATAAATTGTGCAATCACTGCACACTGAGCACTGTATGCCTGTAGGACATGAGGTACTATTTAATAGAAACCGACATGATAATTAAAACAAAAATACTTTTCGAAAAAGTAGGTATAAAGTGAAAATTAAAATTGCCAAATTCTATGTAATTTCAAAACAGATAGTGGCCCTTCCCATACAGCACACTTCGTTGCGGCAACGTTGCAGCAACCTTGAAGCAACCTTGCCATGTTGCATGGTTGCAGCGCAACGTTGCTGCAACATTGCACGGGGCGGACATAGAATTATTGCTGCAACGTTGCTGCAACAAGAGTGTGCTGTATGGGTTGGTTGAACATCATTTCGAACACTCCTTTCACTTTTTCAATTCATCAAATGAATTTAAGGGGGCAGACCACTGTAATGGTCTGAAAAATAAGTGTGTTTTCGGGAATTTTTTTCAACAAATAACGCAAGTAAATCAATGAATTCATTAGTATAGTTAATATGCAGATATTGAAGGGAAGACATTTGTTTCAATCAAATTCATAAATCCGTTTCCGGTAAATTCTTCGTCACAATATGTGATGCGACAAACTCGTGCCTACGACAAAAAATAACAAAATGCCGGACCAATGAAGAGAAAATCATTTTTTGGGGTAAAAAATTGGGGAAATGTTGATAACAAAAATTGAAGGAGGTTAATTGAAAAAACTGACCGTCACGTAATAGAGACGGGTGTTTCGTACAATAAATGGCATTGCTCATCTCAATTGGATATACATATAGTTTTCTCTGTATACTGTCAACGCGGTTCAAAAATGCCATTTTGAGAAAAACGCGTTCAAAGTTCCGCTCGGTCCAATCGCGCCCTTGACACCGCTTCGCGGAATATACTATACCTATCTCCATCAATTTCATGAATTTATACATAAAATTTGGGGAGAGCATTCTTAAAACACCTGTTTTTCCGAAAATTTATACAATTTTTCCGATTTTTTACAGCCGCTTCCCCTTAAGTAAATCACAATCACAGATGAACACTAATATCTATAGTTACACCAGATTTTAGATAAAACTATTTACACCTCTATTGACATTTCAGACCCATTTCCAGGAGAACTCATTTCACCCTTGAAGATCTCTAACAATCCCAACCTGACCTACTCAAGTCTCCTGGTCCAGTATCAACAATTCTTAACCTCTCTCATCATTTTCAAAAAAGTAGAATCCAACGATATTTCCAATCCCAAAATCACACTAAAGTCACCCCACTAAAATGTCCCAGTGACAAACCAAGTAGGTACCTTTATTTCTAAAAATCCTTGTAGCTTTCCACCCATTAACAAACTCCTCTTTATAATTGACGCTCACCACATCAACAACAAGAAACTTTCCCCGACAACTCTCTATGCTCTGTATTTAATTGCAAAGCGATGTCGGAAGCTGGTCACGTGGACGGCGACACGGGCCACAGAATGCTCAACATTCCCCGCATAAGAGGCACCAGGTCCGATACATTCCGGCATCCGATGCCAGCAGGGCGTCGCGCGGCACGCTAGTCCACAAAACACACCTTCCCTGACTGCTCATCGCTCCTCGGTGGCTGTTTGCCGCCGATGGACGTTGCGCGTCCGCTGCAGTCGTGCGCAGAGGGCACAGCCACCCCTGATATTTACACTTTCCATCGCGTTCGCGCACCGATATTCATATCGGGCGTAGCCGGTTGACCTATCGTTATTTGGGAAGAGTGCAGACGAGCAGACGCTGGCTGGCGCAATCTAGCCCGGCACGCGACTCGGCACCGCCGCCCGAGCCGAACGACACGGGACGACGGACGGAGGGTGTCATCCCTCGGCCGTCGTGCACGTGTGCCACCGGCGCGCACAGTGTAGCGTTACAGCCGAACGGCCAATGTTTTTCCGGCCAGTCATAAATTGAATACTAATTGACACGTGTGATCGGGCTCGTTGTATTTCACCCGTTCAACTTTCGTCGGCCGTGCCCGGCTTGTGTTTAAACGCGCCGGCACATATGTACCGAAGATATAAATTTGCGGATAAATACGTACGACAGCCGGTTAATGCGAGCCCCGGCACCCCACCCTAATCCACCCCTCCGCCCAGGCCAGCTCCACCTTTGCCATCTGAATCAATACCTACTTGTTTACTGGACCGTTGCCAGCGGGATTTCATCGAACCGACGATCGTCCCATCCTAATTAATTCCATCTTTTGTTATGGCTGTTTCGCAAACTGCGGAACGTTCGGTTACTCGCGGATGCGGGAAAACCTATAGGTTACCCATGCTCGACTTTCCTCTGGCACGGACGTCGACTAATTATCAAAGTCTTGCTGTCTTCCTCCGACGTGCCGCGCCGCGCTCGCCTGCCTTCCTCGTCTCCCGCTGGCTTTTCTCTGCCGGGAGCATCCCGGCCACCCACCCGCCCCCCTTTTGTACCTTATCGAAGTGGATAGAGGCGATAATCAGGCAGGCTTCGCGTGGATCAGTTGGCAAGTTGCTACGTAAACTTGCGCCCCCGTCTATGACTCATGGCTATTCGTACTCCTCGAAACCGGGTATAATGGATCCTTGGGTGTTGTGCCTTTAATTAACCGCCGCGGGATAAACACGGTGTAGCCGATATCGCGCCACGATGTTCGGTGACGATTCGGATGAACGATAGTGCTCCGCTGATGGAAATCGAACTGGACTGGGCACTCGGGATGGATTATTTATTTGTTTTTTTTAGGTACTTCTCTTGTAGAGGGTGAGACGACACACGTTTACAAGGCAGGTTCGCTTACCCGAACATTCCGATTTTTTTTAAACTGTGCCGGTTTGTAGAGGACCTTTAACCTTCGAGTGATGGACAATAACTTAGTTATTGATAAATATTTTTAAATAAAAAAATTACGATGCACGGTGCTAGATGCAATCCTTGAAAGGAAAAAAGATTTTTTGAGAAATATGTTCTAGCTTTTGGGTAAAAAATTTCCAAAGACCACCCTTTTTTCGGCCCCCTGACTGAGCATCACCTCTTAAGACCTCTCGCTGTGTACTTCCGCCCTGCAAACGCTGATTTTGAAGGTAGATGGGGATCCACGGAAGAAGTAAATCTCCCTGTCATACCAGTTGGCCAATTATGTTTCCACGTACTGAATCGCTACTTCCACTGAACAAATTAAATCTTGCAAGTCGAGATATCAACATTCTCGACGAAGCTGTTACTCAGCGTGTAACCCATTTCACTGGATCGACGAAACTGTTTAGTCGTCCCGAGGACGTATGCCACCGATAACGACGGACGGTCCCCAAGGAAAACGTGGATCCAGGGAGCCAACCACTGACCAAATTCCACGTCATTAAACCGCCTCCCAGCAGGCTCGACGTTACGATTCATACGGCAGCAGAGCGGGCGTCAGTCATCTAAATACAGCTTATCATTCAACTTTCTAAATTATCGATTTCCAATCGCCGCCCGCCAGGTAGCCGGTACAATTTCCACGGCCTGCGCGCCTGTAATGACCGAAATGCCCGAAAACGTTTCAATCGAGAGAAATATGAAACCAGCCGTCGAACGGGGGAACGCGGTCACGAGGAAAAATTGCGACAGTGGTCGGCCACTCGGAATTCAGTGGGATTATAGGATTCAGCAGCCGCTGGCACGTATCACTTTTCCGTTAACCAGCGATAGGATAATCGAACCGCAAAAGCGGCATGACGAGTGTGTACCTAGCAGTAACGGGTTTGTCATGTCGCTTCCGGCCGGCGGGATCGCGCGTGATTCTTTCGCATTTTACATACCAGTTATTTATCTTCCGCCTGCGATCGCCCGTTTACCGTGGCCGGTTAATTAAATCGCTTTTTCTCTCCCCGCCGCCCGGCGCCGTGAAATTGCACGCCGACGTGTAGTCCTCTGAAAATCATCAAGCGGACCGAAACGTTCCCCCGCTGTCCGTCCGTCTCGCTTCGCGTTCCCGCCGTTTATCGCGTTCGAACAGAATGACACGTGTCACGAACAAAAACGCGTCTTTGAACGCGGAACCAGCGGTGCAGCTGACTTCCGCGTGTCTCCCGCCATCAAGACGGAAATCACTGCTTTCGGTGTGTTTCGTGTCTGATCATCGACGTCACTCGAACGCACCGCACGCAAAACGATCCCTTTCGGGAAGCTAATTTTTAATAAGGACTCTTGTTCGCGCTTGGCAGAAGCTTAGTGGAATTAGAATCTTGGCGGGAAGACTTGAGTCTGCGGTTTAGGCTGTTTTCGCTGGAGATGGCTTCGGTGGCTTTGGTTGGCGTGTGATGTTCGATTTACAGGTTTTAAGTTTCTTTCACTTTTCTGGTGAGTGAATATGTATATAAACGCCTTAGTAGCATTTATTGTTGGTATTTTGATGGCTAACTAATTTCCAAGTTGGGGATACTATGGGCTAACTAGAAATGCTACTAGGGCGGTTTCGCAGCGAAGGGATATTGTGGCGAGCGGACATTTACAGGGAATATAATATTCTTTCAATGATGAAAAATTGAGAATTAGTATTTAAAAGAGTTAATAAAAAAATCTGGAGCAGTGGAGCAGTACAAATTTTTCCTGCTCCGTGCCTCGACTCCAGTGAATGTATTCGAGGTATCGTGTTTCATGTGAAATGCTTCTTGAAATTTATAGTTTTCCTTTTCCAATCTTCATTAGCAAGCGGATTTAATGGGCGTTGGTGCAGCTTCATAGCGAAGGTTAGATTTATTAATTTAGGACGTTGCATTTGAAGGAGATTAATGTCTCTCAAAGTCTGTGCCATAGAGTTCATATTATTGTGCTCCTAGTGTGCAAAAGGCACGCTAAAGGCGAAATGAATGGGGAAAGTGGAACAGCTTTGGACAGACTTGGCAGTTGATAGACAAAGTTCAGGTAGCATTCAGCAATCGGTCGGAATCCAGGAAGCACTTATTGACAGACTTCGAACAGCCAGTTAGTTCAGTTGGTCTTACTATTAGAAGCACTTAGACTTCAGTCACTTTAAGGATCATTCACGCTTCAGTCAGCTCAACGAGCAATCGCGCAGAACGTACACGGTACTAACTGATATATCTGACCAACTCCATATTATTTTGATTTCCTCAAATGAACGATTTACACATCCTTTGGTGCACACTTCCTATGCAATATTTGAAAGTCTAATCACCAGAGATTGCGTCCTTTAACACATTCCGTGCCACGGTGGAAATTCAGATTTCTGCTTGGTCTATAAAAAGTGTCGAGAAAACTAAATTGCGATATTCAATTATAGAAAAATAGTAGGTAGTTGTGTAATATTCTCCATAATTTCTTTGAATAAAAATTTCACCACCGATAAATATCATGGGCCATCGGTAAAGCAGGACGTGTTAATGCAAGCAACCCTTCAAATAGACTACATCCCTTACTTTAATCATCCCACATCTACCCAATACAAGTTCATGCATGTGTCCTAACACCTTCTACGACACAGGCCCATCTCAAGCCTTTTTTGCGACCTAAGCAAACTTGCCAAATTGTGCCCTTATTTGAGTTTTTTGATGACCTTATTCTGAATTTTTATTTGTAGCTTAAAACATTTACCGTACAACTTATAATATTTCATTTATTTACAATTTTATTTTAAAAAATGCCAACAATGAAATTTCTCTGATGTCATTTTTCTTTCTGATGTCAATTTTGAAAATCTACGTTTAAATTCGTTGTTAGCAGTCAGCGAAACCCCTGGAAATAATTGTTTAAATTATCGAACTGACATAGAAGTTCGTATATGGAAGTGTCTGTGCTGACGTGTTAACGAATTTTCACTTCTTTGAGCTCTCATACCGCAGAAACTAATTGTCACCTCAACTTGAAAATTTGTTGTGATTGATGTCCCATCATAAGGTATCATTTGGCACAAAATTCAGTTCCAAAATCGTGGGACCAAAAAGAGGCTACAAAAGGCCTCACTTTTGGGTCACTCTTTACACCCCAGGTAGCTGCTTAATTTTGCCCACAGAGCCTATCCGGGCCTGCTTCCACCTACTATTACAGCCATAGAAAAGAATCATCCAACACTTCCCAGAGAATGCATGAAGTAGAAAAAGAAAGCCCCAACTCTCTTCATTTTAAACAGAGCTTCGCCTAGATTGCACACGCAAGGAGGTGCAGGTACCTCAGTCGAGCAATATCAAATAAAGTACAATCCTATCACCTCAGCGTCAGAGTTATCGCAATGTCAGGTCCCCAACGAAACGTACACTTCCTCTCAAGCTTTCCATCCTACCCAGGGCCTACACCGTCCGCCTTATCACACTCGCAGCACCAACATCCACGGGCTGCAACGCCGGCGGACGGAGGCGCGCGTTATTACGAGCCATTTCTCTACTGGACTGAACACTGGTTCCGAGCGCGGAACCAGGTAAGTCGGTCCACTCGGCTGCCCGAGAATTATGATATTGGCCTGGTCGCTCGATTCCGAGGACCGAAAGCGTTTTCCATTACATTTACCTGCCGCTGGAACTTGGGCCCGGCATTACTGTTAGTTACGTTACCTTTCCCCAGCAAGCGGCCACGGTTCGAGCGAGAAATCGAGGAGGCATTAAGCTATTAGCCGGCGATTGGTGCCCACGCGCGCGCCTTCGAATTCATCCGGAGGAATTCAGCACGGTCTTTCCGCGCACGGAACGAACTTTAATAGTCGGAGCTCGGCGCTAGGAATCAGCCACGAGGCGAGCATTGAATGGGGCGAGAGAAAGAGGGTAGCCGAGGGAACCAGGACGAAAATATGCTCGTTCCGTTCCGTCCAATTTTCTTCGGCGGGCGGCGAGGGGCGAGAAATCCTCTCCGGCGACGAGCGCGACTACGGGTGCTCGATAAATAGAGCCACTTCGAGGCCTGTCGCAAAGTCGCGAGCGAGCGTATCCGCGGCTGTTTGCCCAGGAACGCGCTCACACCACCGCCGGGAGTCGCTGGCTGGTGTCCCTGTGAATTACGAGCCTCCCAGCGAGAAGCGTATCGGTTATTTCCGGCTGAGCGACAATGTTCAAATCGCGATGCATGGAAGCCACTCTCGACGCGGCATTATTATTGGCGTGCTCTCGAGCTTAAATCACTAGCCGCCCAACTAGCCAGCAGACGTTTTCCTTTGAATTGAAGAATGCTGGAGGAGATGCAGGCTCCTGGGATGATAACTGTCCTTGATCAATGGTGGCTCCGCGAGGGTGCAGCGAACCTTGCCATTTGGTGAACGACGATTCAACCGTCGCAGTTTAGGGTTTAAGAGTGTGTGTCGCACCAGTGCTTCCTGGTATCCTACTTTTCACGGTATGCGCAGTATCACCACGTCCAGAATTCAAGATTAAATATTTTTGATTGATTCCGGGGAACGTAAAGGAGGGATATCTTGCCCCGCCGCCTCCGGCGTAACCGTAATTCCGAAGGCCGGTTATACGCTTTTTGGAGTAACTGTGCGGGGCGGGTGGATTGGCGATGGAGGATCGAGGAGGAAAAGAAGTGGTGCGGTTTCGTTTTGGGACCGTCAGCCAGACTCATCAGTAGGGCTACAGCTGAAGACACACACGGGGACACAGAGGACATAATTTGGAACTTGTATATATATGAAATGTGACTGGGAGTTAGGACTAGCGAGAAGATTAGACCTCTGGTGGCGCTCGTCGACACTAAGTCGCGATACCGTGGTGGGGCCGGGACGTCACACAGAGTCGCTTTAACGACGGGGCGAGGTGCATCTCTTCAAGATCATCGCTCCTCGTGTTTCGGTGCGGGAAAGGACTGGGTGCTAGGGATAGAGTAATTTTCCAAAGCGAGCTGAGAAGCACTGTTGCTGTTTCAGTCCACCCTGTTTCCTCCACTTCGCATTCAGAACCTCGCGGCGTTTATTTTTCACGTTTCCGCGAGCCCATCGAGCCTCGCAGTATTTTTATTATTCAAGGGTTTATAGATATTTATCTGGCCGCTGTTTTAAACTCGGATTTTATATTTAAATGCCCAGGCGGCTGGGCTCCAGGTGAATGTTATGGGAGAATCTCCGCGATGAATGCGTTTAATATTGAATGAGATCCTGGCGAACGATTATGAAGTCCCTGTTGCAGATTTCTCGCGGATTTCGGTAACCGGACTGCAAGCCTCCGATATTTGCGGATAAAGTTCGATGTGCGGGGACCATTTTTATCAATCGGCCGAAGTGATTATCCCTGAAATTTTAGTAAACCCCTTAAAAATTCAAACAATTATCTTAAAATACCCCTTCTAGCGAAAGATACTTGTTAAGAGGATTTTTTGCCATATTTTAAAAATCCTTAGAAGAAATAAATCTTTCTTTAGAATTGCAATGTGCTCTAATGAAGCTGCATATAGAAGAAGGTGCATAAATGTATCATTAACCGTGATTTTCATTTACTACAGCTTAAGGATTTACAATGCTTTCTATACGTCCGAGGCAAATAGTAATCGGATAATGGGCAGCAGCCTGTTAGCTATCGTACAAGTGTCCTAATGTACATTGTACTGTAACGACGCGGTCCGGAAACGAATTTATTAGGTCGTAGATCCAAATGCGCGACGCGATGATGTTGAACAATATGCTAGCAACTTGGCCTTTCATTTGAGTGAATGGGCCCCGGTTTATGCCTCGTAGAAATATGTTTAGGGAATTATAGAGTGTGACACGCAATACCTTAGGTTCCAAAGGTAATTTCGCTCAGCTGGGAATCTTACGTAGCACTACTGTTGTCCCCATTTATTTTATAGAATTTATTGCGCTATTGTACTGAAGGGACGTCAGAATTCACACTCTTTCAGTAACATAAAGCTGCTTGGCGATTGCCACATACTCGTTTCTAGACATAGAAGTAAGATTGCAGGAATTGTTATACAGTTTAACGCGAAATAGAAGAAGACCAAGAAAATGCATCAGTTAGAAAATTCTTTGCTTAGAACGAAGAAACAATTATTCTATCTTTTCCATCAGAATATTCATCTACAAATCAAAAACTTTTTGCAGCTGTATGTAAACGTTCCACATTTTTAGCATCCATGAAATTGCAGAATGCAGTAATCAAAAATTGAAAAAATGTTAACAAAGCTCATTTCCATGTCGAAAGTTTCAGATTCGAAAATTTCGTTTGCTTGAATCGATATTTGGTGTAACAAAGGTCTACTGTACTCAGAGTTGGGCACAGAGTTGGGAAAAATGTAATCTAATTACAAATTGCTAATTACGATTAAACTGTAATTGTGTAATTGATTACACGTTATTTTCTGTAATTGTTAATTTAGATAGTTGACAAAACTAAATGTTCAACTATCTAAATTAACAATTGACAAAACCAAATGGTCAACTATCTAAATTAACAGTTACAGAAAGTAATGTGTAATCAATTACATAATTACAGTTTAATCGTAATTTTTAATTTGTAATTAGATTACATTTTGCCCAACTCTGGTTGGGCATTATTCGAATAAATTTGTATTCGAATGAAATATCAATTTTACCGAATAATGCTCAATTCTGACTGTCTCTGAAGGGATAGACAGGAAATCTAGATGTCAAAAGTAACGAAGAAGATGACGTACATGTCACAAGCCCAGCTACAATGGCAGTGCTCAACACAAATACATATCTGGAAACTTCGCAGATAATCGCATTAGTTAAGCCAGAGGAGCCATCCTCTGTTACAGATATCCGTGGACACACAGCAGACACCGCTCTTGCTTTATCTCGACCGGGCTCAAGTACATACATACATCAAAAATGTACACACACACACACGGTTTGTCGTAATGTACATAGCGGCTGTTTGAATATTCATGTCGAGCAATATGGGAACTGACGATCGCGAAATAGATAATGCGCCCTAGGCTTTGTTCCAATCCGATAGTTTAAATTGCGTCCGCGGGGCTGGCTACATTTTAAATTTGATAATTTTATCGGGCGCTCAATAATCCGAGATATTTATCCGGGACACGTAGCTTCCGTATCGCGGTGTAAATTTTAACGCGTTAAAACTCCCCTCGAAAAACGTTCAATGCACCGAATTTTGCGAATGCGATGTCACTCAAACGTTTGAATTTAGCGTTCACATTTAATCCTGCTATGCGACGTTAAAAGGCGAGTCGATTGTGCGATCAGCTTTACGTTTCGATGTACACGCTGCAATATTTTTGTTAACTGCGCAGCTGATTGTTGTGAATTTTGTTAAAATTATAAGTCTTTTTGGGTGAGACACTTTTGTTGCTCAGGGTTGGTATTTCGCATAAATGTTCACATAACAGAACTGGTTTCAACAAGATAGAAAAAGGCCAAAAAAGGCGATTTATAGTATATTTTGTTAGTGGCAACTGGGACTACGGCTCTGTCGCATCTCAAAATGTTTTAAAGTTCAAATACCGCCGTAAGATAATGTGAAAGATTTGGTATTCCTACTGGTTAAAATCAGGAAATGTCCGCTCTGCACTGGAACCAAATGCAGAATGTCCCAACTCTTTGCCTAAGCATAAGCTTTTAACATCAAAATACGGGGTTGTATTGCACTGCTATGTAAACAAGTATATACGTGTCGTAAGTATCTTAATTAATTTAATTTAATTTTTCACCTGTATTAATTTAACATTATTTAATTTACTGAACATTATATATTATATAAGTCTTAAACACTTTTCCAATACAATTTTTACTCCTTTTTTGGACGGTCTAAAAGATACTTACGACACATAAAGAGACTAAGACTTATATAATATATAATATTCAGTAAATTAAATAATGTTAAATTAATACAAGTGAAGAATTAAATTAAATTGGTTTTCTACTTTACTGGTATAAATTACTTGCATTCTTCTGTTCATAAATTATGTAAAGGGTTAAGTAATTTTACAGTAAGTTTTATGTATACTACACTTATTTCCACGCAATTTTAAAATCTTTTTTTACCATAACATAACGTATTTTTAAAAAAGTTCAGACCTGCACATGGCAGGCATTCTTATTAATCATATATGTTTCGTAATCTATTCTTATCGTCATAAAAAATATATTAGCGGCCATCTAACGGTTAGACGGTAAAGATTGAATAGTTCTTTGAGTTTGCCAGAGCAAGCAGGTGGAAAGGAAGACAATAAGGAACGTGGGGCAAACTAAAACCTAAACTTTCGAACTTCTGTTATATCGGCTTAATCACCCTGCTGTGTACGTTAGTCCTTTTCTCAAGAAACCCCCGGAACAAAGTCCTACAGGATACAGTTTCGAGTCCGACGTCTTTAGTGATACTTTTCTAAGGAAATACAGGAGAACATTGATTTTCTGGACAATTTAAAATGTATTCTTAAATATGTGTTTGTTATGTGTGCCTACATAAATGTCTGTATAAATTTCAGTTGATCAGCTGGACGGATAACAAATTTTAGTAAAATTTATTATCTTGTAAAATCTAGCATTAAATAAATAATCTTGAAATGTTCACGAACAGGATCTATGCTTTGGGACCAGCACGTGTAATGCTAACAAAATTGCTTCAATTTTGAGAAACGCAGCATTTTGGATAAACACAGAGTCATATTCTGACGCGATGACCGTCGAAATTTTTTATAAACTGTCGAAACACTGATAAATTAAAATCTAACAAACTTCGAGTGTGATACATTCAGATTCTAGTAAAGAAATATGCTCGCATTGGCATTGCAAATTAATATCAAAGGATTTATAAATTCGGCTTAAAACACAACTGATTGAATGATTAATCGAAAATCGTGCAATCAAAGGCAATGGTATAAAGAAAAAGAGACCGATAGCGACTAGAATGGGAAAAATTTTGATTTTCAGATATTACAGAATAATTTATACATAAACGAGTTTAATGATCGAACGTTTCTGTTCAAAGAATTTATTCCTTTGAAACAGTGAACTGAAATCAGAGTACGGTTACCAGCGACTTCTCTCTTTGCCTGATGATAATCGTACAATAAATGTGGAGCAGGATGAATCGAAACGTGAATACGTGGAGTTTCGAACGGCTTTCATTCCAGCTTCAAAGACCTCGTTTCGTTTTTAACTTCCACCAAATCTTTCACTCGCTAACCAATTGGACCTCCAAAAACGAATAAAGAGAGTGTACTTCAAACAGTGATCAGAGAATATTTTTCAAGATTATTTCGTTCAGTTTCGTCATTCGGAAAAATCAAGAAAAAATACAGCTTTGTGTTAACAATGTAGTGCTGTTAGAAAAAGTATACCACTAAATTCTCATATTATTAATATTATTATAAACGGGAATCTCCATGGTACCTTTACAGAAATTAACATATAAACAGGAAAACTTACTGAGTCTGAGATTTAATGAACCGATTATCGACATGTAAATAATTAATTTTAATATATTTAATATTGACATCGGAATATTAACACTTGTTTCCCCTTATAAATATTCAAAAACCTCTTTCTCTATTACTGCACAGTAGGCCGCTTGAGAAATGCGAAAGGAATGACACCAATGTGTCATCCTCACAATTATATAAATATATTAAAAAATGGGCATCTAATTTCTAATTTCTAGCATTTCCAAATTTCAGAGTAGGTACACAGAGTTCCACCACAAATAGTGTAAATAATAAAAGAACCCAAAGAAGCAACCCAGAAAGTTGCAGAAATTCCTAACGGTGGCCGATTCGCTAATTTGTTTAATTAGTCGCACCCGCACAACGACGTGTCCAACAATGTCTCCATTTTGTCAGCGTTAGGTGTCTCATTACGCTCTTATCCCCGCGAAGGGAAAAGAACAAAGAGCAGAATCGGAGGGGTGGCGCGGGATACTCAAGATTTGAGCCGAGGTGCTGATGTCGGTGCGCTCAGATTTATCGGTTTCCTGAATCATGGCGACGTGGCTGTCGGAGGCAGTCTAATTGATTTTTCTGTCCTCTATTCCCGCGCCGTTCAGAATTTTATAGCCCGGCGCGAAGCTTTTCGTTCGGCACGCCTCCCAGGAATACTCTGTAACCCTCCCGGGGCCCGTCTTCCTCGTTGCCAAAGAAATTTAACCAACCGTCTGCAGACACTTGCTCCCGGTGAGATATCGGAACTTACAGTAACGAATCGTTACCTCGAATCCTCGAACGGGAATTTCTGCTTCTCGCCCGACCAAACGAAAAACAAACGCCCGACTGGTTACGTAATCGGTACGAACTACCTGCAGTTTATCATCTCTCTGTGGTTTCCAAGCTAATCGCGAAATTAGATGCCGGATTCTAAATTACTAATCTTAGTGTCTCCCTGTAAAAGTTACAGAAATGGGATATGTATTATTATTTACTTGTAAGGAAATTCTGAAGGCAACTGGAAAAGTGGTAGAACCTGCGCTGAGTTGCCATTTTCTTAGAAGTAAATTGGACTAAAAATATTGAAGTGATTTCAGGTGTTTAAAGAAGCTTGAACAGAGTGTTAAGGAAGATTTGACGAATAGCGTGTTATAGTAGTAATCATATACCTAATTCGCTTACTTTGTCTCTAGGTGTTCCTCTAGGAAGCATATCTCCCGTACCTGTCACCACGGTGTCTGTTCTTCATCCACACTGTTCATACGATTTTTATCTACAAGCAACCGATGATTCTATGAACCCTGGTCTTCATCTGTCAAATCATTTCAAGAGGACTCCAGCAGTGCCTCTTTATTTAGATGTGCACCAACTCCATATGCATAGTCTCTAACCTTCGAGGCTAAGACTTCCTAGTATGATAAAGCTGTACGAGCATTGGGCTTATTATAAAATTCATTGGAAACTTGTGATCTAGCTCGAGGTAGACAAAAGAAAATAGTAAATCAACTTAACTAAAGGTTTTAATTTGACTGATCCTCACGAATCCTCAAGCATAGTAATCGCTAAGACTCGGCATATTAATTGTCCCTCTTTCTGCACTGTTCGATCCACACTTACCTGCTCGATGAAGACCTGCAAGTTCCGTGCAAATTAAACGCGAGTGTCTGCAGACGCAGTGGGACACGTCACGGGACCAGATACGGACGAGTGATACAGCATCGATTCAACGCGGTCTTTTCAGAACGCAATTGAAAAAAAAAAGTGGGGCGGCCTGGCCGAACGACGTGTGTCGAAATGACGCTGCGTCGACGTTGAACCAGAGCTGGCTGCTACCGGAAACGCACCGTCGAAAGCTACACGTAGCGATTCTGACGGCACGTGACAGTGAATGCCTCTGTGCACGCGCGGGAGTTCTGTCAACAAAGGGAAAACCTGTCTTCAATCGTCGCCACCGAAATAGTAAATTGATACCCTTTCACCAGCGAAAGACAATTGGAGGCTTTGCAACTGTTCTCATTTTTCCAAAACCTGGTCACGGCTGTATCTCCATCATCCTCGCATACAGCAGATAAACCAACGTAACCTTCTCCCTTTTACAAACACAATTGCGCGAGTCTACCGAATATTCCAGTCTCCATTCTCGAT
Organism: Andrena haemorrhoa; assembly: GCA_910592295.1. NCBI lineage: Eukaryota > Metazoa > Arthropoda > Insecta > Hymenoptera > Andrenidae > Andrena > Andrena haemorrhoa. Next base: position 4,056,736 of record OU342946.1, read on the forward strand.
TGTAGAAGATAATTTTTGCTCTTTAAGTAAATATTGTTTTTGTGAGGATTAACCTAAAGCACAGTGTTTGCTAATGGTGCCGGGGTTGTTGAAGAACTCATCCATCCACAAACCCACAACAATCGTCACTGAACTACCTCGAGCAGCGTAACACCACTCGTTCCGTCAATCCTCCGAGTCCTGCACAATCGCCTGCAATACGAATTTAGCCTGATTCCGTTGGAAAGGCCGTCATCCGATCTCTAAAGTTCATAATTCTGATGAATGAAACTTCCCTGTGAACTTAATCCTTTCTGCCCAATAAGGCGTAGCCCAATTTCTGCGCGTTCGTGTGCACTTCAATCGATTAATCCGGCCGAAGGGCCGAGTCCCCTTTTACCCAGGCGGCTTATCACTGGTTATCGCTTAGTTTTCGTTAGGCTAATGTGTCTCTTGGAATCTCTGGAATTAGCGTATATAAGCTGAGGCACGTATAGCCCGCCGTCAACGCGGCAGCTCCGGCCCCGATGGGGCCGGAGATATATGTGCCCACATGCATGAGCTTTTGACGCGCATCGGTGTAAGCAGCAGCCCTGATAGGTAATCGATTTTCATTAATGGACGTCGCTCGCGTAACACAAAATTTCAACGGACACAGTCTCGACCTCGGCCTCGGTTCAAGGGAAAGAGACGGGGCAGGTTCTGTCGCAGCGTGTGTCCTCGTTTAAGTCGATGGTGCATCACGGCTCTACAGGGTGTCTAACTTTATCGTACGAAATAGTCTCTGTAGTTCGGAGGCTGATCAAGCGTGTCTGCTGTGGATACTATTTTCTTCGAACATTTTGACGAGATTTTTGGAATATTGGTGTTGTCTGTAAGTGGTGCTTTTTGGGGAGTATTCTTCATTGCCAGTGATTTCAGTGGCTTATGATGTGAGGGATTACGATTTAAGGGGACTAGGCTGTAGGGTGGAGCGATACTATATAGGCGAAAATTTAAATTTGAATTTTCAGTTAGCCTGGGTGGGGGATAGTTGTGTTTTGATTAAGTAAACACAACTATAAACAAATTTTGGAAAAATATTCATGTTCGCAGGTTCCTTTTTCTCTTAAAAATGTAAAAATTCATAATGTGAATCTTATTTTGTAAATGTAAAAATTCACAATGTGAATCTTATTTTGTAAATGTAAAAATTCACAATGTGAATCTTACTTTTAAGAGAAAAATGAATCTGCAAACATGAATATTTTTCCAAAATTTTTTTACAGTTGTGTTTGGTTAATCAAAAGACAACTATCCCGCACCCAGGCCAACTGAAAATTTAAATTTAAATTATAAAAATGTAAAAAATAAGATTCACATTGTGAATTTTTACATTTTTAAGAGAAAAAGGAACCTGCAAACATGAATATTTTTTCAAAATTTTTGTACAGTTATGTTTGGTTAATCATAAGACAACTATCCCGCACCCAGGCCAACTGAAATTTCAAATTTAAATGCCCCGCTCCGTCCTACTAGGCAGTCGTTTTCCGTGAAAGAAACACTTTCTTGTTAATATCTTTGTAAGAAAATGGAAGCAAATCCAGATGTATGCTTTTACTCAATGTTTATTATTATCATAGATATTAAAAAAATTTAGTATAAAATATGCATGTGCTTTAAAAATGGCGGTGCTGACTGTTAAACATTTCAACGTCCTTCTGTACTTTTGCTGTAATATTGGTCTTAAAAAGTGACGTAGTCTAATCTCAAGGTGCAATTCTAGTTTGTTACAAAAAATTTCATTTGAAAAACTGCGATTACTTCAAGAAAAATTCGGTCGTGTTTGTGGGTTACTAAAACTTCGCGACTTTATACATGACAATAATAATTATTATTTCTATTTGGATATTCTCCTCCATGTTAGAATAAAATCCCTGTTACCTGATAATACTTCACTTTCCTTTCTATTTTTCAAATCAATGCAACCTTTTCCACACCGTTACGTATTCCCCGGATAATTTAATACCAATTTCATAGAATGTCACAACATTCTCGTTACTTCGAACCGTACCGCGCTGAAACAATTCCCATCCGTTTTCGAGTGCCGCCTGAAAAATGACCGCTCAGATTTCGCTGAACAACGACAGCTGCTTCTCCATCCTTCTTGCAACGGTCATTTCGCTACCCCCGCGGCCGAGCGGCTCTTTCTTCCGCCGCGGACGCAACGGGAGGCGTTTCTTCGTTTGCATGCTAACGCGGATTTAATTGAAAAGGAAGGCTGGTAATTATATTTGACAAGCCGCGCGCCGGGTAATCGCGCGAAACGTACGGCCGGGGCGTTTCCAGGCTTTCGCCGGCGATTTTTACGATCTCCGAACGGTGTATAGTTTTCCGAACGGGCAACGGCGTTCTTTCTACAAATTAAAAGCTCGCCCATTTATTGCGCGTGTACGGCGCACGGCCGGGCGCGAGTTTATTCGTTCAGCTGCGTAGAAATTGAAACGTGTTGCAAGAGTTGGTAACCATGGTTTAGGATCCAATGCGAACCCTATATTGCCCTATCGATTTCCACCCGTGCACGTCTAATTTATTATACTCGATACGCAACAATGAACCGGCACCGTTAACTTTACGCATAACGGGTATTAGCGTCGTTTACTCCGCGGAACTGCTCGAATTTTCGCTCCGCGCGTCACAACTTTCTCTCGGGGAGATAAACCGTCACAACCGTAATCGTTACGACCGCGCAGCTTTAAGTTTTTTACAAAGCGAAATCGAGCTTCATTTATTCACAAACATTTCGGAAACCCTGGGCAATATTAATAGCCAACGAAATCTTTAGCGGCGTTGACCCTTTCATGGGGTCCCTAAATTCGTTTAGGACGTCGATTCATATGCACACAGAGTAACCATAACTGATATCAACAGCAGCTGTGTTGCTTGTGATGCCTAGTTGCTCCGATAATGTTTACTAATTAATTTTATTACACACTCAATACTGTTCTAAATATTAGTGCGCGGACTCTGTAATTTAACTGTGTTGTAACTCGTATACTATGGGTTTTCCCGTATGTATATTAATAATAATAATATTTTCGATGCTCTTCAGAAAATGTTGGACGCGACACGCACAGCTGAAGTTGTACGAGATGCCGTTTCTTCGGGATGGAAACACATCGACGCTAATCAAAGTTTAAACTTACTCTTAATTGAAGAGGAAGTCCCAAATTAGTCCAAGTCATGGAGAACCACTACCAATCCTCAAAGTGACAAAGAATTAGTTAAACACAGTATACAGGTTCCATAATTTTGTGATCTTTATTTTGCAAAAAATTACCAGCCCATGGAACAACCCTTATATTATACAATTATTAAAATTACCAAACCATGGAACAACTCTTATATTATACAATTATTAAAATTAGCAAAGCATAGTTCCAATTTAGGCTTGAAAAGTAAAAATTATAGAAAATTTAAAAGAATATTAATTACACTACTCACGATAGAAATAAAGCTACTTTTCTTTAACAATTAAAATCTTCAAACTAAATTTACTCAATTGGGAATCTTGCAACAGGAGGGGTCTAACTCTCCTTTTGACAGTTTTTGAGTTACGATATATAATATATAAAAAAAATCTACACCATTTGGTGCACGTTTGATGTAAATCCAGTAAGAAATGAGCAATTTATTGCAAATCAATAATAATAGAAATATCAATATTTTTTCGCCAAAAATAGAAATAAAAACTTATCCACTCAATAACTACTACATATCGTGTAAAAAATACATATTTTCCAATTAGTCTTCTATTTTTAATATTAAGTCAAAGCAATAATTTTAGAAACAATTTTTTCTAAAATTGCATCCCTCATGGTCCTGAATTTCAGATCGTTGAGGGTTGCTAGCTTTCTGCATAACGTGGCCCAATTGTCGCACAAGCTTCCTCCATTCATTCTGTACACGTAAGAGTTGCATAAAGTCGTGGCTTCTAAACAAATGGAAAATCCTTTCACGGAATAACGAGCTGCAGAGATGTACCGTAGCCAATCAACGATCGTGCGTTTCCGCATCGGGCTCCTTTCAATATCGACAGAAACGTTTCCACGTTTGTCGGTGCATTTCGATTCGTAGCCAATTCCGGAACACTTTTCGGGGCAATAAGCGGAATTATCCCGGCCCCTGGAATTTTTCCTCCGCCGCAGGTTGAACCGCCGGATAATCCTGAAAGCAGCCCAAACTTGATTGGCTGTTTTTCCCGTTCGCGATTTTGTTTATCCGCGCGGATGTAACGAAAGATGAAATTGCTGTGGCCGTCTAATGAGATTTTCGGAAAGGCGAAGATCCGAGCAGCCCCGACCAATTATTCGCGACATTTATAAAGTCGGCCGAGATCCAATTACACGGGCGGCGATGCGCGCATCTTTAGGAAACACTTAAAGTGGATGTAGCTGGCCTGGGGAAAGGCTTGAATCCAGGCTGCGCACACTTCAACTGCCATTTAAATTGGACTTTCGAGGTGGATCGACGTGTTTGCTCGCTCTGCCTGTTCGCGTGATTTTCCGTGGCGCATGGGGAATAATGGCGACAATGATATATGCCAAAGTATTTGCTTGTGACTGCATGATTGGATGAATGAACTGTGCGCTTCGCGTGAATGACAAGCGCGTGGGAACGAATGCACGTTTGGGTTTACAGATACACGACGCAGGAGACAATTTCGCGAAATTTTAGCGAGTCTGGATTAATCTCTGTGTCACCAGCAAAGCCAGTGAACGGCGTTGGGGTAAGGAAATACTTAAGTAAAAGTGAAGGAGCTTATATTGGACATTCTGACTACAGTTACGTAGCCTGTTGTATGTATAAGGAACTTAATAAAAATTCCACAATCCAGGCAAACCTTGAAGGGGAACTTGAGGCAGCGAGGGAATTTAATGTACATAGATTCGACTCTAGTTGATGTTTAATTAAAGCTAGTAAATCGTTGGTATTTTTGTATAAGGTGAGGAAAAGGTAATAAGTGATTATTTTGGTTACAGGTTTTTTAAACATCTCACCTCTGACAGCTGTGAACCCTTTTCAAGATCCCTGTGTCGAGGAAAGATTTTTTATTGAACGATAACTGTGGAAAGCACGCTGATGCTTCGACTGTTGCAGTTCTCAAGTTATATAAGCTTCCAAGCCCTTTCTGATACCCTAAACATAACGATATTAACAAGACATAATACCAGATCCGATCTGCCCTAGTTCACGTTTAACTAGGATGACAGAAACTAAGCCATAAGCCAGTCGAAATGATCCGAACCTGACCAAATCGTCTTAATACAGCCCTAACCCAGTTTAACCGAAACTTAATTGATCCAGCCCATCAAGCAACTTCTCATACCAGCCTGCTGAGTACCGTAGCGCGCCGAGTTTTTGAGCTTCTCCATTCCCCGCTACCTGAACCTGCCATTTCTTTAGTTCACCAGCCCCCATGCGCCTGTTAATCAACCTCCCGAAGTTCTCTATTTCTTGCACACCGCAGGTAATTATGTCTTTCGACGAGTGTTGGTTAATTGCTTCGCGATGCCGAACAGTTTAGGCCACAGTGGAACAGAAGCATATGTGGCGTGGCTCCACTATTGCAGCAGGAAGCACACGTTAATTGCATAGAGAAACTATGATTAACATCGACAAATATCAATGGTAACGGTCATAATTCTCAGGAGACTGCATAATTTCAAAGATATCTCAAGTTGTAGCGAAATGTAATATCTATGTGGGTCCCGAGTAGGGCTGTAATGAATAATGTAAGAATTATTCGAATATTCGAATAACAGAGTATTCGAATTTGAGATTGGAATATTCGAATATTGGAGAATTCGAATTTGAGATTCGAATATTCGAATACTGGAGAATTCAAAATTGAGATTCGAGTATTCGAATACCAGAGAACTCGAATTCGAGATTCCAATATTCGAATAATTAGGAGTATTCGAGTATTCGGAGTGATCGAATTTCGAATTATACCGAATAGGACTCTGAACCATGAAATAATAGTGTGAATGTCAATGTGTACATGGATATAAGCTAGGATATGCATGGACGAATGTATACATAAGATTGGAAGGCATCCTGCAAAAGGAAGGAAAGAATAAAAATACTACTATTGTTATTAATGAGCATTGTGAATCAACATTTAAATACATAAGGTCCCTAAATTTAAACAGAATTTATTCCTTTCGTTGCAAAATTTATAAATTTACCAAAGATTAATAAATTTCCAAATTTATCGTTTGAAAACAAATAATTGCAAAGGCCAATATGAAAAGAATTTCACGATAAAGTGTAAAAATGATTTTATGTTCAGATTCCTATTCGGTACACTCAGAATATTCGAATACTCCTAATTATTCGAATATTCGAATACTCCTAATTATTCGAATATTCGAATACTCCTAATTATTCGAATATTCCAATACTCCTGATTATTATTCGAATATTCCAATACTCCTGATTATTATTCGAATATTCCAATATTCGAGAAAATTATTTCTATTCGAAATTATTCGAATTATTTAAATATTCGAAGAAATTATTCCCATTCCAAATTATCCGAATTATTTGCATATTTGAATAGTCACAGCTCTACTCCAAAGCACGAGGAAGAAGCGAAGTACAACGCCTCAAGGGGAATAGGTCAGTGCATAGCCAGACACTCCTTGAAATCACTGCTCCAACTATATTCCCGTCTGTATTTCATTCTAAACACCCTTCAACCAACATGCTCTTTAAAATCGATATACAAATCTATCAAAAATTTCACTAAAAAATTTTCAAATACACCCCCACGTTTCCCTAGAATTATAAAAAGCATAAACTCGACGTCATTGGTGCATTCACGCTAAACACGCTGGTATATTCTTTAACGTATTCGAGTGTCCACAAAAATGTCACTGCTCCTTCAAATTCCCAGCGTTTCAAGCTGTTAGGTTAATTAGGCCTGGCAGTACAAGCTTCATCAGCGACGCCCGCCGCGCTGCGTCGCGAATTCGAGCCACTGCGTGGGAACGCGTCAAGTTTTAATTTAAAATGCGCCCATACCGCGAAAATTCTGGGCCATCTGAATTCATATCTTCCTCGTCGCTGTTTACCCGCCGTCGCTGTTCCTCTTTTTTTTCAAGTTCGCGCCAGCGCGGCGGCCCGAAGTAAAACATTGCTTTTTCGAGGAATGATAACCCTTTATGCCCGCCGAAACAATTGGGTCGCCGCTGGCGTTTACGATCCAACGGGAAAACAGCACACACATCGACGCCGTCGCGATGTCAACAGCGAATTTCCACCGCGGGGACATTCTCGTCTGCGGCGTATCTTACGTGCGACATTGTGGGGTGTAATCGCGTTACTTTCGCAACGCTGTTACTCTAATTAGAGCGGTTTCCTTTTCCTGGCACGCGAACTTCGCGGCCATTGTTACACGGCTGCCTTACACAACGCCACCACTCGATGCTTTAAAATGCTGCAACGCGGCACACGGTTATTAAAATTAATAGCACAATTATACAACTCTGAATGATTTCGCCCTATGTTTGCTTTGAATTAAAACTTACAAAGGAGAATCGTTTGCCCCGCCGACGCTTTTAAATTGCGACGGAATTCGTTACAAAGTTTCGCGGGATTCGTTATGCGATAATTTTCAATATCCAACCGGCTGGACCCGTTTCACGCTCTTTTTCTTTAATGACTTTAATCGTTAATTGCGCCCCGTTTTTTGTTCGCGATTACTCCTTACACAGCGGCGACAATGGCGGTTCCGACCGCATACGTGACCGTTTGTTGGAATATTTCTGTTAACGTTAAGCGGTGTTCGGAGTGAATCAATTCGGAACCCGCGAGTGGTGTTATTCGTCACTTCTGTTGAACATTGAAAAAAAAAGATATAAATCCTCACCTGAGACAGTGAAGGGGTCTCCATACCAGGGATGGGCAAAAAATTATTTGAAATTTTTAATAAAAATTTCGTGCACAAATTTTTATTTCAAATAATTTTTTGCCCACCTCTGGTAGAGAGACCCCTTAACTGTCTCAGATGAGGATATATATCTTTTGTCCATCTAAATTTTTAATACAAATTTCGTACACAAATTTTATTTCAAATAATTTTTTGCCCATTTCTGCTCCCTACTTTGACGGCCTAAAAAGGAGCGCGATATTTGGGATTTTTTTACGAGAAACCCTCAAATTAGATTAATTGTAAACTTTATGTCGATATTTGTACATATTTAGGGAACATTTTAAAAAAAATTTATAAATAAAATAGAGTACCTAAAACTTTAAACGCCTTTTTCTCAAATCGATGTTTTTCGAGGCGCTCAATTTGAAGCACTATAACTCCGGATATAACCACTATTTTTACACACAATTTTTTTTCATATTCTCTAAAGATTGGCAAAATAAAGCCACAAAGTTGGAAGTAAATATATTTAATGGTTTTGTTTTAAAAAATTCCCAAAGATCGCATCATTTTTCGTCCGTCAAGGTAGGGCGACCCCTTAATTTCCAATCTGGGTGGTATATTTAACCCCTCACATCCACGTCTAGCGAGAACCTGAGGACTAACAAAATTGATTGACCTAGGGAAAGCGTAATGGGACACCCCTAATTGAGGTCGCATAGAAAATGCTTGCCGTCCTGAATTTATTGCCTTCTTAGAAGAAGATTTACAGTTTTGCACCCACGATTAATGAAAACATATTTGAAACATCTTCAGAAATTTGAGCCAGCTGTAATGCCTCGTATTGGATCCCCTGATCGCGAAACGAAAGTTATAAAGCAATTCCTTGCCAATTAGATAAGGTCCTAAGACAATCTCCGGATGCAGCTAAGTCCTTGATCTGTTCAGTTTGAAACGACTCCTTGCCCCAGCTGCGTAAAGCCAATACGCTAGTAGAATGAACTCCGTTGTAGATACTTTCGAGAGTATTTAGGGGGTAGAATTTAAACTGAAAGAGGATAAGGAGGAAAAGAATCGGCGGAGTAGATTGCACCGCCTCTCCACTCGTATTCCTCCACCCTCGGCGTAGAGATAGCGTAAAGAAACGGTGTTAGGTCGTTAAGGTAAAACAAACGTGAATATTCGCAAAAATAGTGCGATACTGGTGCCACTTAAGTTACAGATAAGCAATCGGAAGCTGGAAATAAACATTTAGGAAATCGTTTTCTGATTGCGCGAAAGGCTATTTCTAATCCTGATTTAAGCTGCTTTAGTGTATTCCTATGGCAAATCGATTTGGAACTGCAAATTAAAAAACTGGTGGCGAGAAACAGTCTTATGCTGTTCAAATTCGAGAGTTCTTATAATCATTTATTTTCGAAAAGTTAACAGTGTATAAGTTACAGTAATCTGTTTATTAAACTCTAATAAAACAAAGTGGCAAAGTATTCCAAGTGTCCCAGTATTGATGGTACAACCGAGGAGGGTGTAACTTTACATGAAAAAATAAGTCGAAAGTATAAAGCAAATATTGTTCATTTGAGGCTTTGTTTTCAAGGAAATCACCATTAGCGTTGATTGCTTAATAATGTTAAGTGCTATTATCTATCTCTGTCTGCTTAGAGTAGGTTTATAAATGGAACTAAGACATAGAGTCTTAGAAAATAAAGCCTCGAATGAGAAAAATTTAAAAATGTATTTTATATTTCCAATTTATTTTTTCATGCGGAATCACCTCTTCCTCTGGTCTGCCACTAACACTAGCACAGCCTATACTCAATACCGATAATATTGTTATAGATCTAATACAATCATACCGTATGTTGACAAGGAACCTAAATTAACCTGTCACCGTATGCATGACTGAATCTGGATCAACAGTTGCTGATTGTTTAGGAGACAACTATGCACAAGCATATTGACAGAGAGTTGCTCCCGTGTCATCAGACTACCCGCTTCCGCTCCACAATAGATTACAACACTAGCTAAAGTGAGCAATTCATTTTCCTAATGAAACTCTGAGACCGTACAAACGCATACATACCCTTGCGATGGCAATTTGTCTCATACGTTTCGCCATACACGCTCCTTCTTGCGCTTCGATTTGATTGCACAGTCAAAAGTTGTAATGCAAGACGAAATACAGTTGAGCCTACTGACGCTACGTTTAATATATCCTACATTCTGTTGGCAGTTTTGTAGTCGTCGGAGACAGAATTCAAGGGGTATTTAATGCTGGAGAAACACGGTTTATTGAGATTAGATAAGAATACATTGATTGGATTAGTTGGGCAGAGTTACAAATTCGGGATCCGACATTTTGTCTAGTTACGTTTCTACAATATTTTATGGGCTATAATATGAGTTCGGTATTCTACTGTATTTTAATCAGGCGTCAAGGAGTTACTCTGTAGTCTCCCATTCGATTGGCGTCCAGGTATCTTCGCCGGACTCTACATATCGAACGGACGCACAGGGGGCTGGAATCACACTTTTGTTTAATATTTTTAATAGGGCCAGATATATTAATATTAATATTTTATATTTTATATTAATATTTTATATTTTATATTAATATTTTATATTTTATATTAATTATAAAACAGATTTTATATTAATATTTGATATTTGATATTTGATATATGATATCTGATATTTTATATTTGGTATTTGACAATTGATATTTGATATTTGATATTTGATATTTGATATTTGATATTTGATATTTGATATTTGATATTTAATATTAATATAAAAATAATTTATTAAAAAAAATTAATTTTTTTAACGTGAAGATATCAAAATGCACCCCACCCCTCCAGAAGGGAATTCCCCACGGCCACAATGAAATTTTTAATAATTTACATGTAAACATCTCTATTATTAACGCCTATTGGCTGAAACGCTCGGACACCTATTTACTTATTTTCCACATAGATCCATCGTGCCAAGGCTCATCAAAATCGATGTCTATCACAAGGTGTCCTCCCCTTGTAAGTCGACCGATTTGTGAACACACACGCTCCGTCTTGCATCACAACTTTTAACTACACAAGCAAATCGAACAGCAAGAAGGAGCGTGTATAGCGGCCTCTACTGCCAAGAGCGCCTAAGAAATATGAATTTCATACACAACATTTTGTGCTTCAACACCCTCCTAATTTAAATCCCATTACACAGAGCTCGACAAAGGATTTGAATCCTCACTCCCAATGGCCCAGTAGCGCACGCTATAAAGAAGTAACTCAATTATCGACGCGCAATAATCCCCTCCGCGCAGAATTCCACCAGTAACGTTGCAGCGACTCCCGCAGTTCCGAAGATCCTTAAAATGATAATCGCGGCGAAGATGATTTCGCATAATGCGTCAAGAGGAATCGGCCCCTGACGCCAGTTAGTCTCCCACTTGGCAAACAACGTCGCCTGCCCTGGCCAGCAGAGGTACCTACGCGCGGAAGTGTTTCGTATTCATCGAGGAGTAATTTTCAGATCGGTTCGAGCGGGCTGGATGGTTCGCCGGGGAAAAAAGAATTTCCGTTGTCCCGGGGCAGAAACTTTTGACTGATGACTCCGCGGAGAATGGCGAATCGGTATTACTATTTATGCGCGGGAAAGTTCGAATATCGTCGGAGGAGACGTATTGGTACGAGCGGAGCGCGTCTATGGATCCTCATTTCCCGTGAACGGGAGTGGCATTATTCCCGAGATGCTTCTCATTGTTACTGGCAAAATGCCTGGCGTAAGTAACGCTCGAACATCAACGGTCGCATAGATCCTGTTTCCCACCGATGCATCGTTCCTCCCATTAATATTATCGTGATTGTTACTGCCGCGGAACACAGACGGCAATTCCTCCCAAGGCATTTCTTTAAAATACGTCTGCTTGTCTCCCGAACCGTGAAACGAATGGAGCGAGCTTTCTTGTCATTCGACGTGACCCTCGTAGCGTGCAAAACTGGGTTAACTCGGCTCGGAGATTTAACGATTATGCTTAGTTAGGAAACGGGAAGGTATTGCGTGTTGTTATGCTTCTTTGCTTCGGCTTGAATCGTATGTAATGCTTATAGAATCGTTTTTAAATAGGTACGTTTTCGAAAGACTTGCGGTTTAAATGCAGAAAATGTTTATTGACCCTTGGGGGATCGTCCTTTAAGTTGTCTCGTCTTCAGGTGTGCTCTTACCTCATATTTTTTTAACCTAATTTTCAATATGAGTAGCCTGTGGGGGATATCCAATTAGGAATGATCGTTACTTCTATAGCGTAAAAGAAAAACACGTCTTAAGGGGGGAATCCTATTTCATGGGCTAAAAAATGGGGAAATTTTGGGGGGAAAACTTGAAGGCTTTTTTAATCAAACCTTTGTGCATTGGAAAGTGTATATGTTAAGGTACTTGTAGTAATTTTTGAGATGGAATATATAAATAAATAAAGGAAATATCAGCGATTTCTTTTTCCAGTAGCTTGCGCTGACCACTCTAATTTTACCCTGGTTCATCTGAAATAAAAAATTCGTGGGAATTTAGTTAGCATATTGGGTTATCTAGTCCTTAATCGTTTATTATCATAGCAAAAATATCGATTTTCGCCACAGAATCACTCTCATTTTTCATAATTTTTCAACTGTAAAATCAAAACTACGCAACGGAAATGAAAAGCCACGATTAAGGACTAGATAATATAATATCTAGGTATATGCTGCAGTAAGCACAGAAAATTCACTCCCTATTTTAGAATCAGTTGAGGACTGAACCCGAAATCTACGGAGAAATTATAATTGTTATTCCAATCTAAATATTATTAATATAATTAATATATGAATTTACTCGAGAATTCAGAGATCTTTCTAAAAAGAATAAATGCAAGTTCTGTCGTTAATGTCTCAGAAAAGTAATTTTAGTTTCCTGCAACTGAGTCAAATGAATTATTTAAAACTTGAAACGAATTTTAATAACTGAAAAAATACAATGTAACAAATATTGGGTAAAGAAAATTGACGGGGTTGGAATATAAAATCTTACGAATTCTTTTACGGGGGGAGGGAGGCGGCATGAAATCGCCAAAAGGACCCTTACGTAATTAAAGGACGGCGCCTTGTCCTTTGACGTTCTAGTATTGTGTACTAATTTGCTAGAAAAGCTGTTGATGTTCCTGAGACTACTTTACCGTTTCAATTTTCGAGAGCAAACCTGAAGGAGCTCGAAACTTTCCCTTCTCCCTCAGCCTCTTCAGTTCTCCTCGCCAGAATTAAAATACTGCTTGAATACAATTTTAAAGTAACGATACAATGTTGCTCGCGGCAACTATTAATAACCTTAAAATCATACACAATCAATGTCACGCACCCTTAACCCTTTGTGGTCACACGGGGTGCATCGCACCCCAGGATATGTCTGTGCCAACATTTCCGTAAATCTTTGGTCCTTAATAATGAAATTTAAAAATTTGGCGAATTTCAACGAAAAAGAATCGCTTTTATCCACAACTATTTTTTCAAATATAAATTTCAACACATCAAAATTTACATTTCTAGAAAAACACTATTAGAGCATAATTACGAACGTACAATTATCACTGAAAAGTTAAAAAGATTCAAAAATACGAAAATGGCAACTAAAAAAGGACCAATTTGTGATTAAATCGATACAGCACTCTCGCCCCCTCACTTTTAATTCCGCCGAAAGTCGGTAGCTTCCACTGAATCGCCCGTTCCTTTGACAAATTAACGAAAGAACCTCGTTGCGCCAGCAATCTCGCAGTTTTAATACGCATAATAATCCAACGTCGCCGGCCATCCTGGAAGACGCGGTCGACGTTCAACCAGAGTAGGTAATTATACTCGCGAAATTCTCAAACAGGTCGGTCTCGCTACGTTGAGCTTGCTAATTATCCATGTAACGGAACACAAATTAAGGTCGCGGCCAATGCGATTCGAAACTCGGTGAACGTCGTTCTGGGCGACTTTGAAAAATTATTGGGCGACGTAACTTTGCCGCGCGACACGGACGGCAGAAATAATTACGTAGCGGAGCGCGGGCCGCGGTGTCGTCTTATATTCCCAACAATTCACGGTTATTCGGTTTTTAGACTTTCCGGGCGAAACGTTCGAATAATTTCACGTTTCGAATGCTTCCCTAGAGGGACAGAGATGAGATGACGAAACATTTGAATACTGTTTGTTCGATGCTTTATTTAATTCCCTTTTAAGTGGTTTAAGTCAAATATTAGGGAAACTATGTTATTTAAATATTAATTCCTCAGCTTCGAGATTTAAACTTTTTACCTTTTTTAATATCTATAACAAGAAAATCACAAACTCATATATATATATAACTCTCTTGTTAATAATATTAAAATAATTCAAAATTTCGACTTCGGAGCTGAGGAGTTAATAATTAAATAACATAGTTTCCCAAACATTCTACTTAAACCACTTAAAAGGGAATTAAATAAAGTATTAAACAAACATTATTCAAATTTGTTGACACAAATAATTTAAAAGAATTGAAAAATAAATAAATAAATAACTAAGTATAAAATACATTAAATTATACATCATTGGAAAGGAATATTTTTATCCTATTTTTTAGTGCAAATTTCTTTCTGATCTCTTAAAAAAAAGAACCAAAAGGCGCTAAATTTTCAATCCGGTCCACTGTGTGACACCGCATTTAACAGACCTAGCCGCAGGTATTTCTGCTCGAGATTATGCCATCTGAAAGGTCGTCAGACATTAAGCTAGGACAATTATTTCGGGACGAGTCATTGAGTTATCCCGAGATAGCTGGTGCTCCTCGTGGCCTTTGATAAATTCGCGTAACAAGATGACGGTGTAAAGTTTGTCCCTGTCGTCTGTCGTCAGGGATTGAAGATGGACAACGCGGGCAGGAAGGAAACCAATAAGCGAGCTTTGAATTGTTGCGATGAACTGATTCCAATATGGACTTTGACTGAAAGGTTGACTTAGTACGCAATTCTGTGGGGGATTGGCTATGAGACCGGTACGTCGTCGGTGCAAAGCCAGAATAAACGACGCTTATAGATTTTCCTCGAATTCGCTCGGCGGTATTTGGGGGAGGAAGAAAGTTTTGTCTATAGTTTGCTTGCGAATTCATGGTATTACGCGTAAAACTCGCTGGGACACAAATTTCGCGGCGCTGCTGGTCATCTGTGTTTTTGTGGTTATGCCGTCGTAAAAAAGTTATAGATTTCGCGAGATTTCACGATTCTATATACTTTGCAGTATCCAATAAGGGGATGGTTAGCTCTTTGAAAAGCCACTTATGGAGAGTTCATTTTACCCTTGATATACTGGTTAGTTTTTAATTTGCTTTTTATTGCTTGGCTACTTACTCTATATAGGAAGCGTGCTTCTATAGATTAATAGATACTAAATCAATACCTTTTTTCATTTCGCAAAAATTATTTCAAACACACATGCTGTATCAAGAATTTGATATTTCGGATTGCATTTTTCAAACCCCACAAGTTACCGATATAATTACACAACACGGGATACCAATTCGCAATCGGGAGCATTAAAATTATTCTCGAAACCTTACAAATACAATGCTTCTAAAAAACAAATGAATATAAATACAAACTGTAATAAAAAACAAACCATTTTATGAATATTAAAAATATAATATCATATAATAGAATATTAGTATATAACTAACAATAAGTAGGTTCGAATTACTGTTTAATTAGATTTAAGAGTAAAATCTGTAAACTGTGTTGTTAAATAAGTAAAAAAAATGATAATCCTTATAAAAAAATTACTCTCTTCCGTTCGATACATCCACCTAAATTTTCAATACGTTTCCTCGCACGAATCGTCGCACAAATCAAAATAAAGCTGCTCGAAGCGCTAGTTTATACTAGGGCTAGGACTATTTGTCGAATTTTTCGGTATTCGAATATTCGAATACTTCAGTTGCTCAACTATTTGGCGAATATAATTCGAATATCCAAGTATTCGAATACATCAGTATTCAAACACATCAGTAGTCAAATATATCAGTATTCAAATATATCAGTATTCAAATACATCAGTATTCAAATATATCAGTATTCAAATACATTAGTATTCAAATACATCAGTATTCAAATATATCAGTATTCAAATACATCAGTATTCGAATACTATTCGAATACATCAATTTTCAAATACTATTCGAATATTAACATTCGAATACTTGTAAAATATTCGAATAATAAATTATTCGAATAGTCCCAGCCCTAGTTTATACTTCATAGCGATTCACTCCGCGCAGAGTCCAGCCATTTGCATTCATTCCCCGTTTTTATCGCTCGTGGCTCACTTGTCCCTGGAATTCCGCGGGACGGGGCGAACTATCGAGCCGCGAAACACAACAGAAGCTGTCATTCTCTAGAAGCGGAGTCTCGTACTCGTCCCAAACGAGTACTCGCCGACGAGAAGTTTCGCGGGCAAAAAGAGTGCGCGCGTCGACTTCCTGCGCCGCCGCGAATCAGAAGCTTCCGCAACCGACTTGCATTCCGTAGTTCTTTTTCCGACCGTAGACGCCGAGTTTCGACCCGGGGGTGAATCGGCTAGGTATGTTTTGCGCGGCTTTGCGTTTTCGAACTACTTTAGATTTGGCAAACCCCCCCGACTACACCGCGTAACTTCCAAGACCCGCCGAAACTTAGGAACAAAAGGTATTGCGAATTTTTCGGTTACAGGGCTTCGGTACGGAAGAACGGGTACGCTTGCTTTGTACGATTCACCGTGATTCCGCGGCACCAGCGCTCGGCATTATACGCTCCTTCCTGCACGACCCACATCTTTTTTCATATACCTGTACAGTGCAGGGAACGATTACAAGCGTCGGACATCCTGCGAAGAGATTTCGCCGAGCTTCCATTTTCTTTCATAGCTTTTCCATTGGAAGCAAGGTTCTATCGATGATTCTCGCGGGACTTACTGGCAATCGTTGGGATTTAAATGGTTGATAGAAAATATATAGAGGAACTGGAGAATTGGCAGCGCTGGTCTAGAGGTCTTGTGTGCGTTGCAGTACTTGCGATGGATAGTTCAATCGAAAAGGAGCAGTGCCGCGTTTTTGGAGGCCCCAGGCGCAACGTCATTATGAACGCTCGAAGCTACTTGTTTAAAGAATTATCAAAGATTCTAATAAATATATCAACTGACTAATTAAATATCTTGACTTTTCATTAACTGGCTCGTATTTCTCCCGTCTCCACTAGATTGCTGCAATAGGGATCAAAATAGCTATTAGTTTAGTTTAGTTTTTTGCCTCGTTGGTGGTACGCTCACGTTCGTGTTAGTTTTGTATTCTAAGGAAAGAACGATGTATTTGAAATGCCTCTAATTTTTATATAATAAATTTAATATTTAAAAAGAAGTATTGTATTTTACAATTATAACTAGGCTGCTTTTTATGTTTTATGTTTTTTAAGGTTTTAAAATGCGGCCCGGAAAAGGAGGTAGATCTGAGAAGAAGAGCTGCAAATTTGCAACACGGTATTTAATAGATAGTGTTGGTTACTATATGTATAAGAAGCTAAGTTTGTGAACATGCGGTGTGTGCGGTTGAAATTTCGATATTGCGGATTTATCTACAAGCGTTTCCTAGCGTTTTGCTAGGCTCCATATTTTCTTGCACGTTAGAGATCGGACAACACGTAAGCAAAAAGGAAATATATTAAACAGCAATCATGACGCAGGAAAAATGGCTAACGGATGAGTCTCGCGTGGAAGGTTGAAACGATATACTGATTGTTAGAGCGGTAGAAATCCCTCCAAATGTGACTACTCATCCACGCCCTAGATAGCTGAAATTTCGAGATAGATTGCAGGCAGTAATAATACGATGGGGTAATTAGATGAAGCGAAATGTAATCCTGCTTGGAGAATTGAAGCACAAAGTATTGGGGAATATTATTCAGATGTCTATGGTTTTCGTGGTCCTTGAATATTTAATAAAAAGTAGGATTAATGTCTTCGATAATTCACACTCCCCGTTAATATTTATATGTATAAGTATAATTATTCTTAAATGATTAGATTCTTGAACATTCCGTAATTTACGAAACCACATTTGTAAATACTTTCAGTTATTCGTAGATTTAAAAAATCACTGCCACGAGGAGAATTTGATGCTCTAATAACACAGTATTCATTGGAAAACAAACTGGCAAACAACAATGTAATTAGTAATTTGTTCTCGCAATAATTCGATTCACGTCCTCCCTTTATCTCCGCATTTTTTGTTACAAATGTATCGCAGCACCGAAAACATAAAAGCTAATACGAAATCAATAGGTTTTTATATTCGATATGGATACATTAACGGAGAAAGATTGAGTAATCAATGAATTTGTTACGAAATCAGACGAAATACAATGAAATTTGTATAGAATAATTTATTCTATAATTTCTACCACTCTAAAAATACAGAATAATTTATTCTATAATTTCTACCACTCTAAAAATACTGAATAATTTATTCTATAAAATAATTTATTCTATAATTTCTACCACTCTAAAAATACAGAATAATTTATTCTACACAAATTTCATGGTAGTTTCATAGTAATTGAATAATTAGTGGGTATACTTTTTTATAAATTAAGGAAGATAATTTTCCAAATTCCTGAATTATTAAATTTATACGTAAATGAATTTTCTGTATTTTTTAGCCCGATAAACTCGATCAATGTAGAAGCAAGTTAAGCAGACCAAAATCTGGGGAAACATTCATTTAGTTAAAATCGTGATATGTCTCCATCACATGAGACTCGTTAAATATTTATTTTTGTTTTAATTTTAGAAGTGTACCCGACTGAAGCATCTAAAAATAATCTCGCAATAATTCAATTCATGTCCTCACAATATGAAAGCTAATCAGAAATCAATAGGATTTCTATTTTCGTTATGGATACATTACTATAACTTACAATTATAAAAGACAAGCAATGGTGTCTACGCGGAAGGATCTCTCTCCTGAAGCGTTATTCACACAAAATATTGAATAAAATCGTCTGTCGTCCCCCAGTCTCTTTATCTACGGCCTGGAGTGAAGGAACTCGGAAAATAGTGCGATGTATCGGAAGCAATCATCCGTTTCCGCTTTTGAGTCGCAACGGGCAGGAGATCGAAGTCCTTGCTCTTTCGAGTACCAACGCGGAATGGATACGGGCCAAAAGGAGAACAGCCCTTTTACATGAAATAGATCGACTGGATTGTTTCCACGGATCTCGTTTAATAATGCTCACTGACCATTCAAAGAGATCCAATCGTGCTTTGTACGCGACATAAATTTCAATGCACCTTGCGCTGGCATTATTGCTAAAACATATAAACAGGGAGGGGGTTTCAAATGATTTAAAACACCGTTTGTTTTACATAAAACCATAAAATTGTCGGTGGAAACAGCAAATATTGTCGTTTAATGGTGATTAATCATGTGAAAATATTGAACGCGTAACGGGGTGAAAAAGAGAAATCACATTTTTTATCTTTCATAAAGAAATCATTCGGCAAGTTTCTTTTTTATTTCTACGTATTTTATAGGGCAGGGACATAATAAGTTGAGAAGAAAATGCGCGTTGAAAATGAATCACTTCCTTAAATATTATTAAGATATTGATTTTGTTTGTGAGTGGAGTAATGGAGAAATCTTCCACCCACACATTTCTTCCTTTTGTCATGTAGAGCTTGTAGAAAGAAGAAGCGTTTCACTTTTCCTTTCAAGACGAAAATCTAGCTTTCTGCTGGTTATATTAATACATAAATTCATTTGCCAAAGCCATTACATTACTCCTTTCGAATCCTACATTCCGAAATGTCGATCTATTGAATATGCAAGTGTCATATTGTTAGACTAGCGTGACGCTCATACGAGTAATTGCTTCGCTTCATGTATTGCCGAAGTACATGGAACCATTAAGCTGGTATCGAAATTTACGATCGTTCAACCACCCTCCGAAAGTACACAACGTAGGTACTTCAATTTCAGTAAATGTTGAAACGCTTCAAAGTGCTATGCGAATATTTCTGTGCAGGGTGAGGTGTAATTCGAGGTGTAACTGAGCAGGATGGGAATCTTTGTAACAAAATAATTTCACCACGTCGAATGTCTGTTTGCTCACCCATACAGCACACTTCGTTGCAGGAGTATTGCAGGAACGTTGCTGCAATATTGCGTTATTGCAGGTTGTATTGTATAGGGCCCACTTCGTTTGGGGCCCAGGCAACGCGCCTCTTTCATTCATATTGGGAAATATTCTGAGAGCGCCATCTACTAAAGTAAGCTCTGTAATCGGGTCAATCGCGTTACAGGATTGGTGTCACACCAGTATTGAAATAGTGCAATAATGTTTCTGTCATTAAATAGTCTGTTAAATTTTACAAAATCGATCATCACAAAGTCGAAATTCCCAATACTGCCAATTACATGTGACAGCTAACCCGATTAGACTGCTTTAATTCTCGCCACCAGATGGCGTAGCGGAAATAAGAGAATGCCAATAGACTTAACAAATCGGTGTAGCAAATTAACTTATTCCCATTCGACGTGATTCGACGAGAAAGTGTCACCCAATGCCATTGGTTCGTCGTCGAAGCATCTTCTAAAGTCAGTCTTATGTAATTCGATGTGTTACGAGCAAGTTCGGACACAGCTTATAGACTTGTCGTCTTGCATTGTGGCCTTCCGGGCCGTAACACGTCGCTGGTAATATGGCACAGACATAAATTGGACCGTACTTGAACCCTTCGGTTGCAAGTGTTACGAGTCACCGGTAGTACTTGCCCATGAACATGCGTCGTAAGTTCCCCTTGCCTTAAGTGGGCCAAGTCGGCCCATTATCTCAGTTTACGTCAGGGTCTTTTATGACTCAATATAGAAACTCCCTGCGGGGTATAACCGAAACCACAGTGAACTCGCTAATTGTCCGCGCGGAACTCAATGATCCGTGCTGCCGATTACCAACACCTTCTACCAGTTCGTCGAATTTACGAGCCTCCTTTTCTCTAATAGAGCCACAATACCGCGGCGAACGCGGTCCTCTTGATGGGCCCATTCAAATGCAAATGTTTTAGTGTTGGAGCAATGAAATTCTATGTTTCGCCGTGTAGCATGTTTCGTTGCGAGGGATAACTCTTTAGTTGGCTTTGAAAATGTTGGCTGCCTTGAGGGACAGGTCTGGGTTAGGTCTGGGTTAGGTCTGGGTTACGTCTGGGTTTTTTGTGGATCCGGTGATTGGGTGTGGGGTGAGGACTCTGCTCCTGTGTTGTTTGGTGGGCCCGTTTTAGGGTTTAAAAAAATGGGGGGCTTGTTGGCCCCCCGTTTTGGGGCCCCCGCGTGTAAATAACACCTGGCCAGACCCGTTAGAATTCTAATGCTGCATAAGCGATTCTGGGCTGGTCATTGCGGGGGAGGGACGGTTGGGTGGTTATTGAAAAAAATGTCTGGGTTAGATCTGGGTTAGGTTTCCTTCATTGATAGTAGTGCAAATGGAATTTTGCAGTGATTGAAGTAAACAACAGAGCATAAATTGTTCTGTATGTATGGTGAATTGTTTTAGAATGGTGGTTGGAAGTTTCATTAAAGTTGTGCTTGATCCATTAGAGGCTGATGGATTTAAAAATGTAAAATGAATTGTTTCTTTGAAAATTTTTACTTTATTAAAAATTCGTAGATTAAATTTATTATCTAGTTTAATTATTTTCAATCCTCCGACTCGTACTTTTGATACGTTTATGCAGATTGTATATAAGATTCTTTCTTTATCATGAAAATTGACTTGAGAAACAAGCAACAGGTTTCCTCACCTTGCAATGAAGTACAGTTCGTTCCCCGAGGCAATTCACCATCAACAATTCATGCAAAACAAACCTTTTAAGTCACGATAGTTTTTTAATATTTCTCAAATGCTAATAAACGGTACCAAAAATGAAAATCCTTATCCACTCCGCTTCACCGTGCGTCATTTTTAATTAACCCTTCACATTCTCCTAATTAAATTACACCTTTGACTTGATTAGAAGTGATACACAAATTCATTCCATAATTAATCTCAATAGACACTTAAAGTACTCAAATTCAACTTCCATCACTTCATCAGCACTGTTTTCTATTTATTAGAACTTGAAAAAAGAATCTTGGACAACGTAGGTAATTTTCCTGTTTTATTGTCCAGACTTACCAGCAGAATGAACCAATGAAAAATCGCCCTCTACGTGCGCACGCGGCAGAAGACTCTATTTGTGCAGAATTTTGGGTGCTCAGCCGTGTGTTAATCAAATCATTTTATTCCAATTACGATGAAGCTGAGCCACGACTAATTGGAGAAGTGACGGCGCGGGCAATCGAATTTTTCGGCTAACAGAATGACCGCTTCTGTTGGTTGTTTTCAACTGAATATCACGGAGCGTTTTGTTATGACGTGAAGATTTTGTAATTGGTACGCCTGGCTTTCGGGCTGCAGTCTACGGTATTGAAAAGTTCGAGTATCCAAATATTGACCTGGAAAGTACTATACTGTTTTGGCAGTGAGTGAAACATGCCTGAAGGGAAATGGAATATTCAGAGTTTCTTGCAGCGGAACGGATTTTATTACAGGATCCAATAACAGAAAATATATTCAGAAACATCGTCTATATACATAACGCTTTTAAGTGACTAATGGTCAAAGCCTACTGGTACCGCGACAGATTTAGGAAGAAAGTCATCTTTTATCGATAAAACTACAGATCCGAATTTGACGAACATATATATATATATACAAAGCAAGACGTACATAAAAATGATACTTAATATAATTCTTACATTTCAATATAATCTTGTAAATAACAAACTTTCAGAATTTTTTGAATTCCCAGGTTTGTTAGTTTTACTGACCTAGAGGATTTTCCTTGTACGCCCACGATTTGTCAAATGACGTAACGACGTAAACGTGTATTCAAATTATTTACTTCTTACATGATTTTTAAGAAGACTGTAGGTATATAACTTTTCTCCGGCATTTATTTTCCAATTAATTCAGCAAAAAGTAGCTTCGAGCAGTATACTGGTTTTTTCTAAACAAATGTTGCCTCAGGTGGGGCTGGGACTATTTGTCGAATTTTTCGGTATTCGAATATTTGAATACTTCAGTTGCGCACTTATTTGGCGAATATAATTCGAATATCTAAGTATAATACATCAGTATTCGAATAATAACATTCGAATACTCAAATATTCGAAGTTTATTCGTAGCATTCGAATACTTGTAAAATATTCGAATATTAAATTATTCGAATAGTCCCAGCCCTAGCTTCAGTGAACACGAACCACGCAAGTGTCTCGTGAGAAAAGGCTCTAACGCAAGAGTGTCATAAACTGAGCATGTATGTATGCGTTTCGAGAACTATGAGAACAACGATCGTTTGAAAAAAGAATCTGATCAAACAGGGATTGGGTGTACAATATACGCAGCACTTTGTTTACCTTCATTTATCTTTTAACATCGTTCCGAGTTTAATGGATGCGCGAGTTGCAGCGGCAAAAATAAATTCATGCCGTATGAAATCGGGGTGGTCATGCATTTCCCGGCGTACAAAAGCGAAGGCTCGCTTCAACTATAAACAAATCAATGGCTGACGGCTGCGTTGTATTACATGACGTCGGGATTGCCCGCCGGAGCATTTCTGTTTTCGCGATACACGCGTTGTAATTATTTACGCAGGTGCGATTTACCGCGATATATTTTCTAATAAAGCCTGCCCGCCCCTGATGCATGTGTCCGTAAGTGATAACTGGTTCAATTTGCTAGAATAACTCACCCCTTCCTCCGAAGGGAGCTCGTACGAATGTCAATGTGTTTCCTCATTTCATTCGACACGCTCGCCGGGGACACAAGCGTTTCGAAATTTTTATGAATTGATCGCCACTTCAATCGGGTTCAAGTGGTTATCGATATTCGATGCGAGGCGCGGGATTCATTCAGACCAGGCCGTAGCATTGAAAGATAATACAGCTAATCGATTATAATGCCTTAAATTGAATAGTGCCGTTCCTCTTTCACCGAATTTTATATACACAGAATTAAAATTCGATAAATTTGATATTGACTTGAATTTAAAATTTGATATTGTGTACACCTTTGTTTTGCTGGTATAAATAAATTCGAATAATTTTGAAATGTGAAGGAATATTTGAATCCCAAAATCCCTGAATTTATTTAGGTGTTCACAAGGGTTTATATAAAAATCGATTTTTGATAAAATTTGATTTCGAATTTTTACCAAAAAAAAAACAATTTATTACACAGATTGTTAGAGTTGTAAGCGTTGTCTTTTCCAACCTTTCTGCAATGATCCCAAATCTCTGACTTATTTCCAACATTCTAAAATTAAAATATTGTTATCAATCACATGAATATTTAATAATGAAAGACTGGTATATTATTGGAATAGACATTTAAAAATTTACTTACGTTGCCTTGGTTTTCACTAACTAAAAGAAAAATAATAACATGCAATAATACAAACTAATAAACTTCCTAGTCCTGTTATTGTAAATTATGTAAATTAGTTATCACGTTTATTTGACCAATAACCCGACAAAAGCAGTTTAGTGACATTTGCTTCTTACAGATGATTCATGACCGACAGTTTTCCTAAAAAATTTGTCTTCCACGTCGACTATTTGTTATCGCCAATATCTGTTTAAATTAGGAAAGCAATATACACATAAGATATTCGCAGCTGGACCCCACAGTTTCTGAAATCCCCATTTCCCCGACTCCGATACTTCCCCGATTTCCTTCAGATGATGGTGCAGAGTTCACTAAGATGAATCGAGCCCTTTTGCAATTTGATCAACCATTAATTCTGGTTCTGCTTCCACGAGACTGGTTATCAAACTTCGCAGGATGCCCAGAGCATTTCTCATTTTTAGCAGTCACATATCCGATATTAAATCTTCGAAACCGCTTCGGTGCAGTTCGTACATCCGCTTCACATCCCATTCATGCATTTTTTCAGATTTCCACCAACAAAGTACCGAGTAGACCAAACTGAACCAGTGCATAGTATAACATTTCTACTCGCAGTACTCGTCTCTGATTTCCATTTAAAAAAAAAAACACCATTGTACAGCAACTTCGTGCTAAACTATCCCAACGTACTTTGCAGAAACTGTTCGCGAAACCAGAGTACATGCAGATTCGTAGACCACCCATCCATTAGTGCCCCATTTTTCTCCCAGCAATTAAGACACTGGCGAAGAGGCACGATGACGAGCGACACAGCGCTGTCGATGAAATAATCCGGCGCGACGTTTCCCTCGCTCGAGACCATCGCGTGTTATCGGATTTCTCTACTGTATGCAGCAAGAAATTATCTGATACCACTTGAACGATACCGTGCTTAATGGGGTATCGACGAGACAGTGACAGGACTCGTTTTGATGACCGACGCCCGTCACGTTGGCTGCACTTGAAGCTGCAGACGATGCATCAGCAATGGCCATAATTCATTGGCTCCAGCAGGTGCACCCTCGCACCCCTGCCTGCTCCCCCGACGCTGGCGCGCACACCGTGCGGCCCTCGCAGCGTGGATCAACGGCGATACTCGCGGCAAGCTGAAAACTGATCGCGATCGAAGGTAACAGATGAGAACGCCAGGCTATGCTGAATCATTCGGGACATCGTGGAAGGCCAGAGACACCGGCAATGTCAGGACCGGCTCAGCTTAACGAACAAGGGTAGTTCGGCAAACAGAAAATTATGCAACTTTGTGTGCAAGCAGAGTAGTTCGTCCGTAAAACGAACCTATTTTTTGTTGAGAAGGAGAATTCTTTTTTATGGAATATCTCGAGAATGGTGAGATATATAAAAAAGAAGTTTAAACAAAAGTTGCATCTTTTTTTTATATCTACCAAACTGCGTGAAAATAATTATTGCGTTGTGGATTGGTGGTGGGGTAATTTGAAAAGTATTGATTTTTTATAATTATTTTTACCCAGTTTGGTAGATATAAAAAAAGGTGCAACTTTTGTTTGAGCTTCTTTTCGATATCTCCCACCGTTCTCGAGATAATTTATTTCAAGGGGTTATTTCATCCCCTAAAACCGCTCTATGGCACCAACAGAATATCGGTTTGGCTTAGGGATGAAGTACTCTACTTGCACACAAAGATGCATAATTTTCTGAATTCTCAGGTCGCTTGACAACCCTTGTAGGTAAATATCTTATCACCGATGCAATCGAAAAATCCGGAACTCTGAAACTGTAACACTGAAACAAAAAAATTCGAAGACCTGCAGGACCTACGGCACTCTGTGATATCTGGAGATATCTTATCACTTAAAAGAATCGTAGATTCTAACGCTTGGAGGCCTACTCAATGCAATATTATTATCTTATTTATATTGTAATATCAGAAAACATTTTTACAGCTCCTCGGAGCTTCATAAAATCAATCCCCTGAAGCATCCTCAGGGCGTTAGCGGCACCCTAACGCTGGGCGACGCATTAGAGGAAAGGCTGAGAAAAAATTACACGACGTCGACTAGAAAGTTTTACCACGTCCCTTATCCTCGACTTTGCAAAAAGTCGAGGGAGCATAGGAAACCTTCAGTGGCACGTACAAAACTTTCCTGGCAAAAAGCAACAATCGTTTTATGAGAAGGGCGCGACGGCGTAGCTACGAAACTAGACAGGGAGCAGGAAGGGTGATTATGTGTTTTCCTGAAACAAGATATCATTGTGAATACAACGTTTCCGCTTTCACGAATGCTGCTGATGATGCAATAGAGAATCCCTTTATTTGAAGCGACTGGCGTGCATGGTGCTGTAGAAAGGACGGAGCAGTTGAAATTAAGCACTCTGAATTACATTAATAATAAAATTTGCATGATTCCAATTAAGGCACGATGTTCTCCGGTTAAATAAATTTTTCAAAAATTTGAAAGTGATCTTTGACTTCTTAAAAGAAAACTGACGTTCTTTTAGAATTTTTTTATATCGAATATAGTATGGTGTGAGTTATAAATCAAGTTCTTTAGGTTCATTTTGTTTACAAGCTTTTATTTAGTTTCAGTTGTGATTTCGTTAGTTTGTCAGGGTGAAATCTTGTAAGTTAATTCTGACCCACTTCAACATATCCGATCAGCTTGGAACTTTGCACACGTACGTAGTTCCGATGACAATACATCAGTATTCGAATACTTAAATATTCGAATAGGATTCGAATACTCAAATATTTGAATAGTATTCGGATACTTGGATATTCAAATAGTATTCGAATACTTGGATATTCGAATAGTATTCGAGTACTTGGATATTCGAATAGGATTCGAATACTTGAATGTTCAAATGGGATTCGAATACTTGGATATTCAAATAGTATTCGAATAGTTGGATATTCGAATAGTATTCGAATACTTGAATATTCGAATAGTATTCGAACACTTGGATATTCGAATTATATTCGCCAAATAATTGAGCAACTGTTGTATTCGAATATTCGATTACCGAAAAATTCGACAAATATTCCCAGCCCTATTGCATACCAGTTCCATTTTAACTCTGCCAATAATTCGTCGGCCACTCGATGCGCAGATTAGACAGACTGTTTCTAAGTTGGATATATCAAGGCTGCTTGGTAGGTTGGGTGTAGATATGCTTGACTAGTTACATTCGATTCCTTTCTTCGTACTTGTACCCAGTATCGATTATTGGATCCCTGTCGATGTATACGAAGTCTTTACTTCTCAAGATTTACTTTGTCTCTCCATCCCCTTCCTCCTACCACCAGGTTTCAGGACCGTCTGTCTTCGTGGCCGTCCTTTCAGCGGAACGGTACCACCCTCGATGCCGCCCCTTCCGTCGAGAGCGTTCTTTAAACTTTCCTCTGCCTCTGTAGCATTCACTTCGCATCGATTTCGACATTCACGCCTCGATGCGTCTTCTTCGCCCGGGGATGTTACCAATCGTTCTACCCCCCGCATCCATTGCTACGTCTACACGATCGCAACTCGAAAATGCCACTGTTCGCGCCCGCCCGCCCTCCCCTCTGCACCCCCCCCCGCCCCCCGCCTTTTCCGCAAGGAAACTTGAAAAATGGCCCTGCTTACGATGGAACTTCCCGAGTCAGTTGGAATATATGCTCGCGTGAAGACGACAATCCCCCTTGACACCGCCGAAAAACCCTCCCGGCTTCCATTTGTTTTGCTGGTTAAGCGAGTGATTAATTACTCGCGCACGGCAATAACTTGTCGTATCGATCCTCCCGGAACTTACCAGCGGCTCCCGTTCCGCGAGGAGGAGCTGATTACATAACGAGAAAATGGGTATTTTAAAAGGCCGTTTGGGGTTTTATTGATCTACCGATGGATCGTTTGTAGATACTTGTTACTTGGTGCATTTGCTTCGGAGTCACCTTGGTTGGTTTGATTATTAATCTGTGGGGTGTGGTGGAACTGAAGCGTGAGAATAGACAAATTAGAGACTACTTATCTAAAAGTCTGATCCTTTCTTGGATCATCGGATCTTCTTTTTTATGTAGTAATTGCAACTGGAGAATACCTGTGAAAATATAGTTGTAAAATATAGTTATGAAAAACTTGAAATACAATAATTACAAAGACTAAGTGAGATACCTATTGACAAATTCGTGAGCAAGCAGTAGATGAAAGTTTTTGAAAGAAACTAGTAACAATTAGGGCTGGGACTATTTGTTGAATTCTTTGAAATTCAGTTGCTCAATTATTTGGCGAATATAATTCGAATATTCAAGTATCCAAATAAAATTCGAATATTCAAGTATCCAAATAAAATTCGAATATTCAAGTATCCAAATAAAATTCGAATATTCAAGTATCCAAATAAAATTCGAATATTCAAGTATTCGAATCCTATTCGAATATTCAAGTATTCGAATCCTATTCGAATATTCAAGTATTCGAATCCTATTCGAATATTCAAGTATTCGAATAAGTACTATTCGAATATCCAAATATTCGAATACTATTTGAATATCCAAGTATTCGAATACTATTCAAATATTTGAGTATTCGAATCCTATTCGAACATTTAAGTATTCGAATACTGATGTATTGTCATCGGAACTACGTACGTGTGCAAAGTTTCAAGCTGATCGGATACGTTGAAGTGAGTCAAAATTAGCTTACAAGATTTCACCCTGACAAATTAACGAGCCCACAACTGAAACTAAATAAAAGCTTGTAAAAAATGAACCTAAAGAACTTGATTTATAATTCACACCATACTATTCGAATATATCAGTATTCAAATACTTAAATATTCGAATACTCAAATATTCGAAGTTTATTCGTAGCATTCGAATACTTGTAAAATATTCGAATAGTCCCAGCCCTAGTAACGATGACACAACAGATGTTAAATTATTCGAGCGAGCACCATATCATGAATTTTCTGTCAAAATGGTAGCCGTTGCAACTCTTTCATCCATATTATGGATTTATCATCGCATCCGCTCCTGCACACAGAAATTATTTGGCATTACGTTTAAACGCCAGCAATTTATCGCGCTGTTACTTTGAAAACTATAATAGCCGTTATAAATAGCAACAATTACAGCCCCCCCCCCCCCCCATTGTGAAATCCATCGTAAATTTATCTCTAATCTGACAGAATAATCTGCGTTACGTGACATTCCAGCGGTGCAGCTGAAACAATTTATACGGACCAGTAACGGAGGCACGGTTAATTCTATCGTTTGTGTCAAGAGCCCGGTAAACATCCGCGGATAAAGAAAAGCACTTCATTGAATTGGCAATGGCAATCGTTTCGGCGAGGGAAAACGATAATAAACCTCCGTTGCGCCGATGAATCCTCGGAATCACGGTGCCGTAAATCTCATTCCGCGTTACGATGCGTTTCACGACGTGATGGAATGCGTGGGTGTTTACGGCCGAGACGTCGTACTTTTTTTTCTCCCCCTCTAGACGCGGACTTCTTTATGTAACATCGCCGCACCAGTTTCCCGGGGATCGCTACAAATGGGAATAAAACTCTGCGACAATTTTCTCGTCGCTTTCCCTCCGCTTTTCTTTTTAAACAGGCTAAATCTTTCGCGTTGTTTGAAGAGTCCGAAATTGCTTTTAACTCGAGCTTCCTGTAGCGATGTAGCTCGCCAATTATCTCCAGTCTTGCTCGGGGAATACATAATTTGTGTTCTGAGGGAGAAGTGTGGATTTGGTGTTGGTGCGACGATTCTCGTTTGTATG
This sequence comes from Andrena haemorrhoa, assembly GCA_910592295.1. Taxonomy (NCBI): domain Eukaryota; kingdom Metazoa; phylum Arthropoda; class Insecta; order Hymenoptera; family Andrenidae; genus Andrena; species Andrena haemorrhoa. The sequence goes on from OU342946.1 coordinate 4,086,917, forward strand.
GAGACTCGTAATACAGAGAGTTCGAATATTCAGTGGATTCGAGGAACGGGGAAACTTTATTCTTTTTGTAGTATTTCTGTTTAGTATTTTATGTAGGTAGTATTAAATCTTAGGTGCTACACCATTCGTAGAGACACTGGAGATTGGTAATTTTATCTGAAGAAACTTAGTTCCTGAATATTAACGTTTACTGTCACAGTAGGTACTCCATGCTAATTTCTTCCTCCAAGAAAATCGTGGGAGTTTATCGACAGGTGTACAGGTGTGAGAACGTCAATGAGGAATTCTCAAGCGATTCTTCGAATTTTCCATCGAACTTGCATAACTCTAGCTGAAGAATACGCAGGGATGGAATGTCCAAGGGTTAGGTCTGGGTTAGGTCTGGGTTAGGTCTGGGTTAGGTTAGGTCTTTCGGTGGCGGTCGCCCTGTCCCTTTTGATAGGGCTGTCCACCTGTGAGGTGGCTAGTGGATTTCCCGGTTCTTTTAATTAGTCTTAATTTTAGCGGGTAGCGGTTTTTAAGCGGTTATTAGTTGGTAAGTTTTATTTATTTATTTATTTACCAACTGGGAGCTTGACGGCGGTCGCCCTATCCCTTTTGATAGGGCTGAACGCCTGTGAGGTGGTTTCCCCCAATCAAATTGGGGGAGTATGGTGGGGCCTCATCGTCATGATAGCGGCGCCTGACGGACTACAACAGAAGTTCCGGGCGCCGCCATGGGGCCCCTGGTGGAGACCACCAGAGGGGGTTTTTAGTGGGTATTCCGCCCATTTTACGGGCGGGGAGTCCCACATAACCCCGGCAACAATGTCGGGGCATGCGTAACGCATTTTCCCTCTCTTCAAAAAAAAAAAAAAGGTCTGGGTTAGGTCTGGGCGCGTATCTTTACAAGCTGCAGAAAAGTAGTAATCACAACGTCCACGGATAAATTCACACACCTAAAGTACGACTAAATATTTCAAGAACACTCTTCTTCATTTAACAGATAAATTCTTTGTGCTTCATTCGACTGATGACACGTAGGTATCGACTAAGAGAAATACTGTACAAGGTTCGAAAAGTATTTGCACCCGACCTACATCGTCGCTATGAATTTCCGAAGGCGAACTGTTTCTCGTCCACGTCAATGTGCTCTACATTCTCGCCAAGTTCTATCGAAATCAGGACTTTCCGGAAGGTAACCGGAAAGACACTTTTGCCCGACTTCGTGCCGGGAACAACGTACCGCCTTAAGGCGGTATTACATTATGCGTTTTCACGCGGAACTCACAAAAGCCCACGGAAGCGTTTAATTTCCTGACGCAAGCTCGCGAGAAGCGCGGGAATATACTGCATAGGCGCTGCTACCTTTCCTCCGTGAACTCTGCGAACTGCATGCGCGGAAGGCGCCTGTCCTTTTGACGTCCAAATCAAGGATCTCTCACCTTCTTTTACTGCTACCTTTTAACGTTATCAAAAGAACATTCATCCCTCGGCGAATAATTGTATTAAGGGGTGATGCTCAGTCAGGAGGCCGAAGAAAGGGTGGTCTTTGGAAATTTTTTACTCAAAAGCCATAGCACATTTTTCAAAAAATCTTTTTTCCTTTTAAGGATTGCATCCAGTACCGTGCATCGTAATTTTTTTATTTGAAAATATTTATCAATAACTAAGTTATTGTAATGATGCCAAATCTCCAAAACCACCCTTGAATAGAATTTTCCTATAAATTCGTGCTGTTCGTAAAGAAAGTGTAATAATTTGTAATTACCTCTCCACTCAGTGTCCAGTAATATTACCTTTCTTCCAATAAAGTTGCATCACCCTTGGAACGTTATGAAGCTTCGCAACCCTGTTAAGTGAAATATACTCGAGTTTTTATTAAACAGCACCCCTTCGCGAGTAGCCTCTTAATAACAGCAATAATTAATACCCATATTCATCGGGCATGAAGCTTTCGTCAACCTCTCAGTTTCTATCAATCGCAAGCATCCTCCAACAAACGCCATCCAACCCGTCTTTCCGTCAGCGTCGAATTAGAAATCGGCAAACGAGGCGGAGCAACAGCGGCGATTAGCGCTAAATATTCGATTAACCGAGTCGCGGGGAATCCATGCGACCGAGCGGAGGGCGAAACAGATAATTCCAGCCGCGGAAAGTAACTTCGACAGCCGGCGACCGGACGCTCGATAAATTCGGGCGGCAGCCAGTTTTCTCTAAGCGCGGCATGTAAATCGTTCAATTGTCGACAGGATTCCATAAAATTGGTGCAATTTCCCGGGGCGACAACAGCGCCGTTATCTCCGGCCTGGCGAGGAATCGTTATGAACTGTAATTACTTCGGTTAACATTCGGGGGTTGATCTGGCCCCGCGCTCACGCTCGCGGCGCTCCTCCCTCGCATTACGCCCCGTATTACCGCCCGCGCGAACTAAGTGTCTTGTTACGGCTACGCCCATGCATTACCGCTACACGGCTTGGCGATTCATTCCAGCCCGTCCTTCGCCCCTGCCTGCGCAGTAATCTGCATGCAGCCGCTGGAATAACGTCCCCGGAAATCGCTCCTATGACGCGCGTTTTACGCACTCGGCTGCTACCTGGCTGGCTCGTCGTAATCGCGCGCGGCGACACGCTCGCTAGCGGCGCGCGTAATAAAGGCGAGGTGTATTGTAGGCACGTAACACTCGTCCCGAACAATTTCAGCCGGCGCACGACCACGGCCTGGCAATGGGGACCCACGTCCCTTCGTTAGGAACGAAGGCAGGGCTCGGTTGGACGATCGGGAGCGTCTTTCACGAGGATCATCCGAGCGAGTCGATACGCTGGCGTGTTGTGGCTGAGGACCGAGAATGGGCGCAGGTTTCTTTTGTGCTGTGCGCGGGAAGGGGTGAATTAGGGGTGCATGCGCGGGATGTTCTTGTTGAGGTGAGGGAGGCTTAATTGAAAGAATTTTTGAGGCAACGTGTGTGGGTGAAAGATCGTAGGCGGGTATGGGTCTCAGCGCAAGGCTGACCATACGTGGAGCTGTTCCACTTGCTCTGTTGCAGAATGCTTCTTTTGTGACGTTTAGTGGTACGAAGCAGTTGTGGTTTCTTTCTTTTGGATATTTGTAGGTTATTTATATCAATGAGATTTGTTTATAGTTTATTGATAGGGTGAAGGGTTTTGATTAAACGATTTATATTAGATGCGATCTTCTGTGTGTTTGGTGAATGTTTCAAATGTGGCAACTCCATTTTCACCTACTTCCACCAAGCAAGGATTGCTTTTAAAGTTCGCAGGCGTGCGTGGGTGTGATGGGAATGCAATTTTTTATATAAAAAAGTCAAAAATGAAAAGAAAAAGTGGAAAAATAAAAAAAGTATAATTTCTTGCTGAACACACTGGTGTAAAAAAACCGAGGGGTGTAAAAAATTATCAAGTCAACAATAAATATAACCCATAATCACTACTCTAAACGACTTGAAATCAATCTATAACCATAAATAAAACTTGGACAGTAAAAACTAGAAAATAAGAAATATATAAAAAAAACGTTTTAAGTTAAACGATTTATAAAATGCACTAGATACTAAAAAATAATTCTTTTTTAGTTATAGCGTTTGGAAGAAAAAGCAAGTTTCTTCCCTCGACAAATTCTTCATAATATTCTTTACAATGACGAAAAAAAAAATTATAAATAAATACTGAAATTAATATTGTAGATTCAGTACCAGCGTAAATGACTTAACATTAAGAATATTTTCTTTTTCATGCAATTAGATGACTGTGACAGGTGCTACACCTGACCCAACATCATCGAAGAGGTTAACACGATTCCACAATAATTAATAAATAATAAAAAGGATCGACATAAAAAAAATATTTTCTGCAAGTTTAAAGATGCCTCCTCATACCACAAAAGAGTTTAATGCAATATAAACAATAGTTTAAAAAAAATCATAAATTTCGGGGGGCTGTTACCCCCTTTAAAGGCCCCGTACACGTTGCCATCTGTATCGCGATGCAGTTCAGTTCAAAACACAGTTTCCTGGAGTTCCCCCATAACATTCTTAAGTGCTCTACTTATTTCTCAGTTGTTGCATCTAAAACATCCAAAAGTGTTTGCCCGCGAAACAAAGCAAAACCTCAGTAGCGCGATACTAGACGCAACAACACATACTCTGATACCTATTCATCGATACCAAGCCAGTCAACCACACGTTGAGATTTGTATCCCGATACAGACACTCGCCACACATATCAACACCGATCTCACGCCTATACGGCCCATTACAATCGCAGGAATCTCCAACCCAATCTACAATTACCGACCAATAACCCCAACCGATCACTTCACACTAAACGCTAAACCAGACCGAACTAATTTTCCACCAAATCCCAAATTCCCAAGTCGCTTAATAAATACCATCAGGACCCGTCAGCAGCGGAGCAAAGCGTTCATCGAATTTTCCTCGGAATCAATGAGCTTAATCGTTTTTTCCCCGACTTACCGATCCACCGACCTGGACCGCCTCTCCTCCCGTTCCCACCCTTTCTTGCTTAAATCCCTCTGGGGAAGGATCTAAATTACAACGCGTGCACGGCAATTACCGCAGGTTTCGGCAGCGCGGCTGTGTTCGCGTCGCTGTACATACAGAGCTAATAACCGTTCCCTCCTTTTCCCACCGCCGAAATTCCCCGGTGTGCCTCCTCGGCGAATCGTCTCCGTTTCTCAACGCCTGTTGTTGGCCCCCGCGCAACGCCGCCCGAGCCGGGCTGCCCGTCCGGCCCCGAACGTGGCCAGGATCGTGATGACCCGCGGTTTCGGAGGCAACCGATGGCGATAACTCTGGGCAAACACCGCGATAGATTTTCTCCGGTCCTCGCCCGTGTCGTCATTATTCCAGCGAGTCGTGGTCAATATGCTGGCATTACGGCTGGAACTTTGCCCCCCCCGCGCACAGCCCTCCTTCAACCCCCCGGTCCGGCTCGGATAATCCTGGGAAACTTTTATCGGATCCTCGTCCGGGAGTCATACACCCAGACACGAGAAAGTGTTTCGGTGTAAAGCGGCGACCTGGAAGCACCGTGTCGGCCCGTGTCGGGGGGAGAAGGACGGCTTATCGTTCCCACGGTGACCGTGGCCACGGTATGAAAGTTTACGAGTGCTTCGCGGGAATCATTCTGCGGCTATCCTTTTATTAAGTTCCGGGGCCAGGTCGCGCTCCTCCTCGCTCAGCCTTCGACCAGGAGACGTAAATTGGAATTCGATTACGCGGGGAACGTCGCGCGATGTCGGAAGACTAATGGGGGTGGTTTGTTTGAACGGGGAAGTGTAGTTTCGGCGTGGGTAATAAAGCGGCGGGATGAGATTCTTTCGGTTGGTCATGATTGTGCGGCATTTTTGGACGGAGGCCTTAATGACACGCTGTAAGAGCTAACGCCGAAATTTTTCGAATTACTTTGCGAATTAAGGGACGGAGGGACATTTTATTAACAGTAGCATGGCCCGGCTGTGGGAATTAATTCTGCAATTCAAGCGTGGTGCGGAGATAAATGTGTACAATAGCGGAGGTATTTGTTTATAGAGGGAGGACAGAGAAGGAAATACTTTTAATTATTTCTGCCTCTGTGGCAGGGTTCGGTAGATAAGCTTCTCTTTTAATAAAACTGCTCGCCCTCCTCACTCCAGGCATTTAACTTCTGCCATCGAGAACAATGTTAAATAGACTGCGCATCGGCATAGTAAAGTTTGCGATTTGAAGAGACCAAGGAATGCAGGGATCCTGTTCTTTGGGAAGTCGCGTGTGTCGCTAGGAATAGGTACACAGCGGGGGTGTTTTTTGGGCGTTCACTTTCAACCCCGTCTATTGCTCGCGAGATATTCCGCAGATCTAAATATCAAGGCGAACAGGGGGCTCGGCTTTCTGATTGCAGTCTCGCTGTATTAGAGCCTCTTCACTTCTGTTTCGAATTCCCCGGCAAAGCGTTATGCCGAGGGGAAATGGCTTTGTCCCTTTTCCTTTCCGGCGCCCCTAATTTTCGCTCTCTCTCTTCCGCAGTCCCTCTTCGTCTTCCTTTGTCCGGGTAGTTCCTCTGCTTCCTGGTCTTCACACTTGAATAGCGGTAGGATAGACCGATATAATTAATATGGACAATGAGCCAAGAGAGATCGACTAGAAAATAATACACCCGCGTTGAAGGCATCTCGGAGAGTATTGACGGTAAAGCAGAAGCAGCGGGAAATTCAAGAAAATTTTTAATCAAGCAAAGGCACTTGAAAGGCTAGGGCATAATGAAAACAGAGTGATTTTGCTACAACACAGATTGCTGGGGACCGTGCTCTTCATCTTTGAAAACACTTTAATGGCGCTTGGGGGATCTGTTCGCAGGGTAATTGAAACTTAGTCCGCTGAGATCTGTGGAAATCGCAATAGTAATAATAACGAGCGAGCAAAAGAAACGTCAACCACAAGTCTTTATTTATTCGCATTCAATAGAGGAAGTAGCCTAAATATGGGCATGCACTTTAATTTCAGGATTTTGGCCACACCTGTTGAGGATTTTTATGATGCGACACTTGAATCTATATGCTAAATATGTTTACTAAGCTGAAAAAAGTATTGTTTCTTTCGAATTATATATTTAAAATAACGGTAAGAATCTTTATCTTTGAAAGGGAGGTCTAAATGTGGACTACTATTAAGGGGTCGTGCTCAGTCAGGAGGCCGAAAAAAAGGGTGGTCTTTGGAAATTTTTTACTCAAAAGCTATAACACATTTTTCAAAAAATCTGGTTTCCTTTTAAGGATTGCATCTAGTACCGTGCATCGTAATTTTTTTATTTAAAAATATTTATCAACAACCAAGTTATTGTCCATATGAGCTGTTACTTTTTGACCTGTCGGGTACTCGGCTACCCGAAACAACTTCAGGCAATTGGTAGCCGGGTACCCGACGGGTCAAAACGTAACAGCTCTATAAAATATTCTAAGCGAACGAAACATGCAATTCGAATCCCCGAATCACGAGTAACCTCGTCTCCGCGGCCTTCTCTTAAAAGCATACCAGTCGCCACGTCGAGCAGAAGAGCAGGTCTCATAAATTATTCCAAACAATGCCGAGAGCGCAGCTGTTGCGTCGGGCCGAAATAATGCCAGTGTAACGCCGATCGGAATAGAAGAAACTAGGCCCATTGTGCGTCTCATAAAGCACCGATCTTTTCTTTAACCTTGAATGACGATTCTCTTTCCCCCGTTTAATCGCTCTCCCCTGTCGTTCGCAGGCTTCAGCGGCCGGTGCGAGAATGGCGGTGCCTCGGGTTCCTCGGCCAGGTTACGCGATTACTTTATCCCGCCGCTTTCCCGTCGCTCGTTCCCGTGGAATCGCGGACAGCATTCGAAAAGCAGCGGGAAAACAAATTGTATGGAAAGATGAAACAGTCTTAATGGTCTCTTAGAGAGGGGCACCGGGGCGGTTGAGGGGAGGAATGAAATTGCGCGAAAGCCAGAGACGGCGGTTTAAGTGAAACGTTCTCTCGAACGAGTGGAGAACAGTGCACTATTGGATCGACTGTTTCGCGAAATATTATTTAAATCGCGAGCAACGGCGCCGAGCGGATGACATAAAGGGGTTGCTGATGAAGGGGCCGAGGGGGAGGAGCTGCAGGTGGCAAGTACACGACCGCGGTCGCCCGCAGAACCCTTCCTCTGCGCCCACCTCGCGCCGCGCCCTAAGAATTCTCTATCCCACCGCTAACTTCATTTAAGTTCTGATCCTTTTACAGGCTGCTCCCCGCTAACTTTCTATATCAAGCATTGAGGTGGATACTTTAAAATCTCAAATTGGAGAGAACCCTCTTACCAAGGGCGTGGCCCCTGCTCTGCCCTGGTCCCGGTCACGAGGATTGTGGGGGCCGTGAGTCCTGAAAGGGTCGCTGGAAACGGGCGGCGGGAGAGCCTGTGCGACTGTGCGACACACGTCTCTGGGAAACTTCGTTTACCGTGCATCGGCTTGAGAAGCAGGCGCAGTTCAACTGATTACATGCGTGCCTATATCGTTAAGGGTCATTTTACTTTGATAGGCCGTAAGATTCAGCTACTTTTTATAGATTCTTTCTGAATAAATACCGTAAACTGGGGTGACTTTGCCCACTTTTTTACTCTGACTGAAAAATTACCATATGATTGATTCGCTATTGTTTCTTTCGTTTGACCTTGGAGGAATTATTGCTATCAATTACAAAACACCATATGTTCTAATTACTTCACAATAAAATAAAATAAAGTTCTTCTGAAAAGTGGGCAATGTCACCCCGGCGCGGGCAGTCACCCCAGTTTACGGTACAACATATAATGAAATCAATCTTTTTGGAATTTATTAAGGTAGGTACCCTTATATTATACAAAAAGATTGAAAATGATTTTTTTTTAATTTGTTTCGAATATTTTTTTATGTCGTTAACGTGGCACCTCAAAAAGGGGTGTGTTTGTGGCGCTGGTGATTCCCCGGCTCAGGCTAATCTGAAACAAAAAATTCTAAATGATTCTAAATCTGTATGAGTGTTGCTCGAAAAATAACCTAGAAAAACGGGTGTTTTGTCAAACTTTTTTCAAACCGGGACCATTTTGTTATTTTTCAACAAAAATTGTTAGTTCTTCTTCTGTTTTTTTTGTCTGAGAAAATACTGCAAGTGCCAGAATTAAAAAATAATAATTTTAGCGGAAAATGTTTTACATGCCAATGGTAATACTATAGTATATGTAGAATTTGATTTTGGCACTTGCAGTGTTTTCTACAAAAACTCTTTAAGTAATCATGGATATCGTCTCTTTAAGTGATGTGATATTAAATCTCGATTCTTAAGATCTAGGAGCAGGCACCGAAGATCATCTTGCAATTCACTTTCTGCGAGGAAAGCTGTACTTTGAAATATGTTAATTTCTTTGATAACTTGACCTCGCGAGTGGCCTGCTATAATAATGAGGCAAGTTAAGTTACTTTCAGTTTAAAAGAAGGCAACACAAGTTCCGTAAAAGTGCATTAAAGTTCAATTTCTCATCTGTTTTAGTGAAAGAAAGCAATCTATGACGACCTAATTGCGGCGAGGTCTTCAGACAAAACCGATATTCTCAGCGATCTCCAGTTTGCATCAAGTTTTCTCGCATCCCATAAAAATAACTACATTTGCGCAATTACCTTTAGGCAAGGGTAGATGTACCAGTAAATGAACACGCACCAGTGAATGGACATTTTATTTTAAAATGAGTAAAATAAGTTATTCAAATAAGCAACTAATTAATTAGAGACTTCTTCTAATTTCTTGCTTCATATACAAACAATTTTTGCAGCACGTGGAGTCAATCGCGCTGCAAACATAATTTTATAAAAGTGTTCATTCATCGGCCTTAAGTGTTCATTTATTGGTGCGTTTACCCTATATCTAAATCCAGGGCCGTTAATTTTAAATATGTAAATCGACCGTCTCGACTCCTCCGTCACAGAAGCAAGTCGCTTCTCACCAGATAGCACACCAGCTTCCACACAGATCGCCTCTGAAGTTCGGCGATACTCGTGAAAGCGGTTGCATAGGACCCGAGTGCTGCGGAAATGCAAACAGCCCGAATGCCGCTTTTCTAAGAAGTTTTCATTGCAAATATTTCCTACGTACGATGGATCTGGCCGTTCAATATCTAGATTGACACACTTCTACCTCCCGATATTTGCCTCGCCTGGAACCAGCCGTATTTATATTTTTCCAGAAGAGAGAAAAGGAAAGCGCGCTCCCACCCGTTTCTCGGCAGCTTCGCAACCGTACAGAGTAATTTTATTTACAGCGCCCCGCAGCTTTGTGCGGCGCCACGTTCCCACGTTTTCGCTAAATAAAATAACACTTTCGCGGCTATCGCCGGGGAATATGGGAATTTCCCTAGCAGTCAGTTCTGAAACTCGTCGGGAACGGCGGCCGAATAACGTGATGCGGAATCGTCGAGGTATCGGATTCCGTTCCGCCCCCCTGGAGAATTTAAGTTACAAATATTCTCTGTGTTCCGTGCCAGTTCCCAGTGTCTTTTTATCGCTCGCGTCTGAATCGACGTAAATCGTCTCCGGGGCGGAAACAAAAGGGAGAACCTCAAGTGTCTCGCGCTCGTGCCTGTGTGTACGGTGGATCGACGTGATCCAGATACGAAGATCAACTGTTTAGAAAAAGAGCGGGGTGTTCATAAGGGCACTCGTCATGGCGGTGTTATTGCAGATCGCAGGTGTGGGTTAAGAGTCACGTAAGGGTGAAATCACGGGATGGAACAAGGATTTAGGGAGCGTATTTTGGCGCTGGGATGAAGCTGGGATGGCGAAGGTGACGCAAATAGTGTTGCATGGAGTGGTTGTTTTAAAATAAAACACCTCTGTAGTAGGTACTGATGGATGACACATGATTATTGTTGTAGTTCTTTAGGTTAGGTATATATTGTTACTTTAAGGGGACCCTCCGCTCAAAAGGCTTGAAAAATAGATGATTTTTATGAATTGTTTACAAGGAGAGGTTGTATTATATCCTAAAAAATGTTATGGGCTTTTGTTGATACACTCGTTAGGCTTAGGGTATTAAACAAATGTTGTTTCATGTTTTAGGTTAAGTCTGGGTTAGGTCTGGATGCATTTTCTAGCTGGTGCTTATTGTTAATGCAGCGTTGGCAAAAATAGATGCCCAAATGGTAAACACGGCTTCAGCAGATCTAATGAACCGATTCAAAAAAACCTTCAGGTATTTGTTTCGTAATTGGACTGGCCATAGCTTCATCTTCCATCATCATTTTTTGCAACACGGATTTTTTTTATATCTGCACATGTAGCTATGCGTAAAATTACCCGTTTTTACACTGTTTCGTTCAAACGTGCGGCAATCATTAAACAAGACAACAGAATGGTAAAGCAGAGAAAAATTAAAAAATGTAAAAAAATACACATGTAGAAAATGTAAACACGGAGAAAACTTTTACTGACCGATGCATATTTTGTAATGAACTCTATGTTCATTCCACGCAAGAGGAAAATTGGACACAATGCATCGCATGTAAAGGGTCGACTCACGAGACTTGCACCGGTGCCGAAAGCGGGGATGGTACATTTATATGTGATTTTTATTCGTAAAATAATAAACCAACTCTATTAACCCTTTGAAAAAAATTAATAATTGCATATAAATTAAAAATATTGCAAATAAATTAAAAAATATATATAAAAATAAAAAATAGCAAATAAATTAAAAATATTCAATTTTTCTTTTGTATATGTTGATAGACTTGTGAGAGCGTATATATATATAAAAATATATATATATATATATGCAAAATGAATAACATACACCATGTGCATACGTACACAGTTTTAATTTCACAGTATTTGCTGAAAGAACTGAGTACAGAACGTGTTTGCCCAATTGGCTTTAGCATATGGCCGCGAGATCTCGTAGGGCCATTTACATGTGTACGATCGTAAAAAAGTTCAACGAAATAAACGTTGTACCTATTGCGGAGGGCGTTGCACTTTACTGCAGCGAATGCTGGAAGTTCCCTGCTGATAATACAGGTAAATAATTTCAGAAACTTAGCAACTGACCGCGTGGAATATATTATTCTCTCTGAACAGCGAAACTGGGTAGTTTGCGCAAAAAGGTACTAACGAAAATAAGTGATACTTCTGTTGCGCTGCCAGCCTACTTCCTACCAAAGTGCCTTCCATTGGACCCTGGTCTCTCAAGTTTTCACCCAGCTATCGATTTCAATTTATAAACCGTTTGCCTCACCACCGAATCTTCTTGGAGTTAATATCTACTAGGTAGCATTATTCGCAAGTTCGATATAGTTGGATCAAAAGCAACTGGATACTCAGGGTCACTAAGAGCTTATCCCCGACGTACCCTACCTTAGTTCCTGATAAGCTTACGAAGCCCAATACCTTGGAGAGGGAAATATTATCTGCAAGCTCAACAAACATCGCTACTATAGTTCAGGATCATCAACCACTACTGAGGTCTCCAAACGCGCATGCTCAAGTTGTAGCCAGCCGCGAATTCTACGCTTCTACAAACCCAACACGAACCCACTTAAACACAAGCCAAGCTAAATTGCAACATCTCAATGGGTTAAATCAACTTTCCAGCGCTCTCTAAAAACTCCAATACACCCAGCAATCGACGGTTCGACCCTTGAAAGATTTTTCGAATCGAAACGTTTTATCAACTCCTACCTAGCTCGCTTCTCATATTATCGCGAAGCGTGAGTTTTGCACGTGACTACATTTGTCAGGTTGGTGCAGATGCGCGTGACAGGTACTTGGATATTAAGCACAGGAAGAAGGAACCTTCCTTCGGATACATCAACCGGCTAGACTGATCGTCTGCCAAATGAAAACTCTGAAATGCAATCTGGCTCCGAGAATCGGGGCTGACTACAGGCTTCGATAAGTACGTAGTTTACACTAACAATTTCTTTGCTACCAGCTGGTCGGTTCGAGGACTGGCGCGAGTATCAGGCGCACCCTCCTTTTTGCCAGGACGCGCGTCTGTTGACGTCGCGGGGTAACGTGCCACGGCTGCGAGGCCGCCCACGGAAACGGCAATTTGAAAAAAAAATGCCCAACCCTTGAGCGAGAAACACGACAAATATCAAATCGATACAGTGGCTCTGCGTTGCGCGCGCACCAGATATAGTCTTCCCCCTCTGATTTGCACGCACGCACACGCAACGGCCGCGTTACTGCGCCTAACGTATCGATAAATGGTCGAATGCATCACGTTGCTTTGTTTATACTCGGCAAGGATAACGATCGATGTCGGGCGGATGTTGCGCCGCACCGTCGCGGTGAACGGACCAATCTTGCGGACCAGCCGAACGCGTCGCGTTCCCCCAATTTTTCTTATTAACGTGCACGCGATAATTCCGCGCGCAGTTGGGTAGATTGAATTCGAGGAGCTATCGAACGCTGTGAAGGAATTGATGAAGCAGTGGTGGGGTGGCACTTGAGGGTAATTTCTAGGGGGGAAGTTCGTGAAATCAGTTACTTACCGAGTAGTAACCCTATCTTCTAGTATTACGGAATTAATTTTACGAGGGTAGACGGTGCAATTTGGGGACAATAACTTGCGGGGTGCGTAATTGTATGCCTGGACTGGTCGCCGGTACCTGAGCCCTGTATTAGGGTTTCTTTATACGAGCAGTCAAGTTGCTATTCATTATTGAGATTGCGCAATGTGCGGGTAATAGGTATTGAAGGGAATCCTGACTTTTCTCAAGGGAAACCTAATAAAATTATCGAACTACATGCGTGCTTTCCACCGTAACCTTCGTTCGATGAATTTGAATACATGCTGCTTCTCATTTCGCCATTGCAACATCATCCAGTCCTTAGTCGAAAATCTCATCACAAGACGCTAGGTCATCTACATTAAATCCACAGTAAATTCTATTCAAGGTCCATTTTAGAAGACTGAGACTATTTTTTATATTTTGTTGAATTAATTTGTTATGCACAATAATAACCTAACCTAGACCTAACCCAAACCTAACCAAGGCCATTTTTTATATTTTGTTTAATTAGTTTTTTATGCGCAATTGCAGCCCAAAATTTTGTATGAAAAAAGTTCATTTAACTTTAATGTATAAAGTACCATAAATTGTTTCTTTTTTAAATTAAAAAATTTGGCCAGACAGCCCATAATGGCAACATTATGGGACAACATTAAGGCCAATTTCACTGCCAATTTCACTGCAACAATCTAAAGAACCTAAAAAATCACGAATAATTTAATACAATAATTATTGTAAATCAATTTTTTCGTGCATCTTATGGACTAATAAATCACTTGTAATAAGTATTTTGCTTTATTCTTTTTAATCCAACCTCTACAAAAAATTCCTCAACTCACTCATTTCCATAGGTATGTAACCCCTTAATCCACGTAGTCACATATGCATATTCGTCTCAGTTAAACAAAACTTTAAAGCCTCTTCCAAGCTCGCCTCGCCCTGGCAACTGGCTCGACTCAGTTCCAGTGTGTTTTCACGCAGCAGCATCGCACAGAGTGTAAGTAGAACACAAGAAAGTATGGGGGTTGCTATCGGGGGCGCGATTGACACATTCCCCGTCGGGCCACATAATACTCGCCTTGTTAATTCAACGCAACACTTACCCGTTTCAAGCGCAAGCAGCACACCTCCTCCCCGCTGTAACTTTCACGTTTCGCAAATACAAACTAATACATAATTCAGGGACGGCTGCGTGCGGGTACACAGCGCCGACTGAATTATATACGGAAAATAACACCGTCGACTCGCGCGGCTAACGATACCCCAACGAAAACCGCGCGGGCACAGCCACAAAGGATTGTAATTTTAATTACACCGCCACCTCGGCCCCGTACCCCGTCCCCATTCGCGCTCCTTCCGCGCTAATATATGTGCGCCGCATGACACAAAGCGGACCGCGCTGTCATCAGCGCGTCCATCGAATGTTCAGCGACGCGAGGGCTCGCCAGCTTGTGCTTTTTGAGATGCAAATTCGACGCCCGTTCCCGGATATTTTGCCATGTTTCGCGATAAACGCGAGCCGGGCGGCGCGCACGCGCCGCGCACCGAGGGCGCTGTTGCGAGGAGCGGCGTGAAACGATCGCGTTTTGTGTATCCTATCTGGCCAAACATAAATCGTTGATTTTCCGACGAAAGAAATTTAGCGTGCCGGCCAGAAAATCAATATCAATCTACTGTTACTACCAATTTAGCCCGATGGCCGGGCAACACGAGCCCACCCCCCCATCGCGAGCCATTGATTTACCGTGTTTTCAAGAAGCGATTCATTAAATTGGAAGCTATTGTAACGGGGCGGTTATCGAGGATAACGCGTGCATCTTTCAACGATTAATTAAACCCGACGAGGACGAGGGAACAAAGGTGAATGATTGATGAAGTGGCTCGGGAAAGAAGCGGGGAACGTCCGAGGGGCGCCCTGGACTGCGCGAAAATTGGCGAACTTAATTCAACGGCAGATACAGGGTTTTTTTTTTAAAAAAAGGCAGTGAGAAGTATCATTCTCTCGAGTGGGAAGAGAAAAAGCTGGTTGATGAGCCTGTCGCGCAGTTTAACGAGACGTAGGTACTTTTCGAAAACGTTCAGAGCAGAGCAATTGTTAGGTTTACTATGAAGCAAATTTCAGCATTGGTCCTTCAAGAGAGAATCATATTCTTTGGGCTAAAGAGATAGTAAAATTTGGGATTTTTTTCTTGAGAAACTAGCGACTCGATTTATCTGAAATTTGGACCACGTTTTGATGCATCTTTGAAGAAGCTGCTGTTTTTTTACTGTTAATTTTTAAGGATAAATATAGGAGTTGGAACGCGGATTGTTTAATGAATAATCATGCACCCGTGCACGAGATTATGGAGTTTGCCCTGGTATATTATATCGCGCGCGGATTTTCGAAATTTTTCGATAAATAACTGCCCGTGTTCTTTGTCACGATAAATAATGCGTCAGCGCGCTGCGTTGGTGATGCGTGGATGTAAATACGGGCTATTTTTTAACCGGACGTATTTCAAAAATCAATCGCGCGAATTGCGTTTCGTAAATCTCGTTGCAGTTATTATTGCTGCGTTGGGGGTTTAAACCTACTCGTAATCGGAAATCGTTTTACGGTTGAACTATAAATTTCCCTGTACCGTCAAATAAATTTATTTATTCCCCCGCTGCTGTCACTTCCCACCGATTCTATGAGTTCTTTGTGCCTCTCTCAATTCGTTGAAATATGAACATCGAATTCGGCGTGTCGTTTCAAGCGTGCATCGTGTTTTACATGCTAATTCGCGGAGTAATATAGAGTAGTAACGCTGGCGCGTTACATTAGTCCATTTCATTTTGTATGAAGACAGATTTATTTTGTTCGCGCACGAGGATACCTACACCTTTCATTTTAATGTGTTCCAATTTCTGCGGCAGGGAAATCCGTGTTTTTATTAGGGGACGGTGATTACAGTATAATATGGAATAACAAACCAGAAAACGTGTAGTGTGAGATTTTTGAGAAAATAAAATCCTATATGTGCGAAATCCTTTTTCGCTGCCTCCTTATCTAAGTTAAGACATTCAGTTCTGCGTATTCTGGATGATTAAGTCGCAATATTTATAATTGTCATTTCATTTCTTCCCATCGTTCAAAATCGGAAAGTAACCGGATTTCCAGTGGTCAATTAATTACACCCGCTAGAGTGAATTTGGGCGGCAAACAAAAATTGCGTTGGAATCGGGAGGAAATTCCCTATATATTCACAAAGTTTCAGAATTTTTTGAATTTCCGGGTTCGGGATGTTCCCTTGTTAGACAGCTATTAGTTCTTTCACGTACGGTTAATTATCGCTAAGCTTAAGACTCTATAAGATGGATATTATGTACATAATTGAATACTAAGGGGATTCCAGTTAATTATAATAATAGCAATAGCAATAGCAATAGCAATAGCAACAAAAATAAAAAGCAACTCATCAAGAAGCTATTCCACATCACCCCAAGTACCCCGCCACATTCTAATACCCGCAGAAACAACGTTCACAAGCAAAGTAGCCATCTCCATCCGTTCCCAAGGATGATTTACGTATATACACTAACTGGACACGTTCGTCCGCCTCTGTAACTACTACTTGCCCGAAATCCTCCGAGCCCCTCAGCCGGATCACCCCCTAAATGCCGAATTTAATTGAAAAACGTCGATTCAGTGGCTCCCGCGGACGGCGGAGCATACAAGTGCCGCCGTGGCCAGATTGCCCGGCACGTGTCGTATATATATCCTCGCACATAAATCCCTGATTTCGTGACGAAAGGAAAACCGGCAAAAGGGAAAAAGGTACAGAGGACAAGGACGGCTCGAAAGTTTTCCAATTAAAGTACTCGCTATCCGGGAGGACGATCGCGGGGGTACAACGTCGATGTGCCTGGTCTCATTAACGCTTTTCCAAAGTGGATACAGGTCCGATCGGGAATGGAAAGAGAGAGAGAGAGAGAGAGAGAGAGATCCCGGCCGGGGCGGGGATCGAGCCACTATTTTTCTTGGCCGCGGCCATAAAGTCTCAGCTGGAATGACAACAGGCTTCCCTCCGCCCGCCTGAGATAGGGTAGTAAACGTTTCGATTCCCATCGGCGCTCGGTTTCGCCGTGTATCGCGGAATCATTGATAGCCAAAGGAACGATGGACGGCGGAATGGGGGAGGGTGGGTGGACAGGGGGGGGGTTGGGGCGAATGGAGTCGACCACGGACTGGCAATTTTATTCGAAATCGTCCGAGTGTTAAACTATGCCCGATTGAAAATCGATATTTCATTCTGGCCGTGGCTGCCGATACGCGCGGCCCACTAACGGGGAAGATCGACAGATTTTTCTATGGCGGACGGTGGACGGCGCGGAGCCCAGGGCAGCGAGAAAATTCTGCCGGCCCCGAATAGTTTCGCCGACCGACGGGGATTATCTTCGATCTGCGAGCAGATCGTGACGTCTCTCGGCTGTGCGCTCACGCGGACAGAAAAATGTCCGCCACTTTGCACAGGAAGATGGCCAGGGCTACCGATAACGGTTTACAGAACGGTCCGCGACGTGCTCGATAACCGTGCTTCGTTAAGCTTTCGAAAGGTTTTATTAAAAACGACGGGACACGCTGGTGAATCGCTAAGGGCGCTATTCGAGGCTAATATCGTCAGAAAAAAATCGAGGAAAGGAGCAATGAATTTTGTTTAAGCGGTTTCAGCAACTTCACAACTCTGTTTTCTTTTGCCGTTTTGCATTCTTTGATTTTGCCGTTTTTTCGCGGACGCCTCAATAACACGAGTAAAATGGGGCCACTGCAGATACAATTTTCAGAATTTTAATAGTTGCATTGAATACACAAAAGACGTAATTGCCATGCATGCTTTATTAATTCTACTTAATACTCTCAGGTAGGGAAATTCATCAAAATCACGTTTTGCAGACATTTAAACGTTCCTCCCTTTGGCAGCAACTGTTCCCAGCTTCCCTGTCCACTTTGTGTAGACGTGTGCATCGTTAAGCGGTTGCACGCGACGCTATGTAAAACAGAGCGTTGCGCTATGTGTGCAGACGTCATCCGCCAGTAGTAGAGGTCCGTATTGAATCAGGCGTAACAGGTTTTCGTGTTCCCTGTACGTTGTTTCGCGGCAAAACTTCCTGCGCCCCTTCGCCGCTGCATTTTAACTTAACGATCGTGATTTCACGTAAAAATGTTCAACGGGAGTGCTTTTCGGATAGACATTAAACGAAGCAATAAAATAACTACCAGGCGGTTATCAGATTACGGTAACAGTTGTCAGGTTCGCTACAGCTTCTAGGATCTGCTACATTCTTCCAACGTTCTCTGAAACTGCAAGGTCCTCTACTTCCGTAGAAAACCGAGAGCAATCAAATTCAATCGCTAAGAGATCGACTTTTTACAATCGTTTGTAATCCTGTTTGAATACTGTGAAAAAGACTGGCGTAACTTCGAGCTATAGAAGCTACCTTAGGTACGTCGTATTACTTAAAGCAATCACCAGTAATTACTGCGACTTTAATTACACATCGAAAACAATTACAAAATTTAGTCTACTTTGTCATTAAAAAGAATCCCTGCGGATAAGAATTTTCCGCGGAATTCATTCCACAAACAATTACCCAAAGTCTCTTTGGATATCGAATTAATTTCACCCTAAGTAGATAATAACAGATTACAATATATACGCCACCGAGATCCAATCAAGCTTGCACTTTCACTCCCGCGTGTACGCTTCATTCCATTCTGACGTCAATTTCTCAGTTTCATCACAGCCAGCACACAAATCCATCGAGGACAATTTCCTCCCCCGTGCTTTTGCATCCGTCGTTCCCCAACAAACGCTTGGCAGGCCTCCGATCACAGACGTTCCGTAGGTCCGCCCGGTACACAGTAATTTAATAGGCGGGACCGTAGGGCAATTGCGCGGGAAACGGTGTTTACGCGGCGCGTAACTGAAACGATCGTTTGAAAGTAAAATTTTTCATTTCACGGAAAGACCGTCTCCCATTTGCTTGGCGCGGGCGTCATGAATATCGCAGCGCTATAAATCGACCAGAAGTTCAACGAGCGGCTGCAATTACGGATCTTCTGCACAGCGTGGTCGCGCACGAAGCATCGTAAGATATTAACAGCGCTGCCAGCCGTAATTTTAATTCCGACGTGTTTTCCCTACGCCCGGACGTATTATTGTCTCGCTCCCGTGTGCGCGGCAAAAAACCAACGGCCGCTGCAGGACACTGAGCAATTTACACCGGCTAGTTTGTCCCGGGCAGTCGGTAATTTTCTTAATTCCAGGGGTTAATGCGTCCACCTTATACCCCGCCCCGTCGAATAATATATCAACGGTTCAGCCGGTTTTTCCGGGCGGCGGCCGCCTCGCGCAATCAATTATCTTCGTCCGCGGAGTCCTCCTCCGTCGCGGTGCCCAAGGCTCCGTGAACAATTCCGCGGAAGTCGTCGCGCATAATGTACCGTACAAGCGAAAGAATCTTTTCTTTATCGCGGAAAAAAGTCGCGCCCGTACATCCGCCAGACAGCTCTGCACGAGCGTCGAGCGAGTCGAACAGCTTGCTTACACGGAGCATGAAGCTAACGAACGAGGTGCTGAGGATGACGATTTTCTGTCCTCGGATTAGTTTCGCTTTGGGGAATATTGTTGTTTGTTGGGAAAACGTGGGATCTGTAAGTGCGATGCAATTAAATAGGAGACTCCTATAACTGCAAGGGAAAATAAGATCGCAATATAAAATACTATTTGAGATTATTCTATGGTGTCAAATTTTGCAGATTTTTATTTAGGAAGACAAGGAAGTCATAAGTGTACCTACTTACGAGTTCAGAGAATTATGAAACTTTGGGGGTGTGTAGAGGATATATAAGTATTGCGCTAAAATATATCTAAGGGGGTGAAATTGACCCTTGAAAATCCGGCTGTTTCCCGATTTTGCGTTATAACTCGCGAGCTGTAGAAACTGCAATTTACCAAATTATACTCCTAATTAAAAGGACTAACTTTTGTCGGGAAACTTTCTCTCTATCTTTTACATTTTGCGAGTTACAACAGAAAAAAAGAAAATAGCCGGATTTTTAGATATCAATTTCACCCCCTTATCTATATATCCTCTACATATCCCGAAAGTTTCATAATTTTTTGAATTTCCGAGTTGGGACCTCCCCTTTAGTATTTCCTGACTTTGTTGCATTTAAGGTCTGCGGCGTAGTGTCGGAAGGGACATAAATATATTTTGAAAATTAGGTGCCTGCTGGATTTAAACACGTTGGAAGTAACTACATACTAGCAAATCTTCCCTTTATGCGCAGAAAGAAATTTGCATACGTAATCTGAAATAGTATAGAAGGGTTTGTGACACATAATCTTTATGTTTCAAATACACGAACTTAATATAGTTGGAAGATAAGGCCTTCGAGTGTACCATTGAATTTCCCCTGAATTAAATCATTTTTATCGGGGATAATGTATGAATATTAACTGGATACGTCGAAAGAGAATCAAAAATACAGAATGCCACGCCAGGAAAGCTTTGCAACGAAGAGCGTAATAATGTTTCAATTATGCACGAAAGGTGTGTCGATTTATTTGAGGTCATGGAAATGTGCAGTGCAATTAGCAGCATAAAGGGCGAAATTATTTGACGTGAAGTGCGGTCAGCGTCTTGACACTCGCGGTGGTTGAATGATAGGCCTTCCTACTTGCAGACGCGCTACTATGAGCTGTCTTGATGAAATTCCTCCAGTATATCGTGGCATCAGCGTCGGACTACAACCTGACACGATGACTGGCAAAGACGTGTCAGTAATTAGCTCACAGAATGCTGTCAGATCCTCGGACTGGTTAATTAATTATACGAGTGCGCGACTTCAGGCTATTTGTCTTAAAGATGTTCATTGTAGTCTCCATTATCTGATGCTTGAATTGCTTAACGTATGGCTGAACATGTTTGTAGAAAATACAAACGTAAGCTGCTTGAAAAAACTTTGCAGTAGTATGGAGAATATTAACGTCAATCGAATGTAACTTGCAAAGTGACCATTATTTATATCGCGATTGCAAGGTAGTACACTTTAGAGCAGTGTCTCCCAAACTTTTCCTAGAATGGAACACTTCACAAATCCGGAAATTGTTAACGGAACACCTTCGTTATTTTGTGGGGTAGGTATGTACAAATAGTAAATAAAATAAATGTGTAAATATAAGCGTTAAGAAAAAAGCAAACATTTGGCCTCAAACAGTAATTATTTAAAATAAATCACGTTGAAACTTGAATATCTTTTGTTGAGTGAAATATTGATTTAACCCTTCGTTGACACTCTGGGTGTGAGCCACCCATAAGCTGATTTTGACGCTCTGTACCTTCTATATGCAAAATAAATAACTTTTTTCCAAAGGCAACTCACAAACTATTTTTTTCTCAAAATATTATTTCGGAACAACAACTTTGTAGATTTTTAGCTTCTAATATTGAAATTTGTAGAAGCTACAATTTTTTCAGTGTTTTCTCGACATATGGTAGTCTAGATTTTTTTTCGCAAAAGCTATAATAAAATGTCAACAAAAAATCGATTGGAATGCATTCAAGAGACCTTGAAATTGTCGCATGATTTTTTTCATAACTATTGGATTCTCAAAATGAGAATGGCAGTCAAAGTTGATCGAAAAGGAAGGTGTGTCAACTAAAGGTACAAGTAGGTACTGTTCTCTATGAAATAATTTCTCTTGCGTCGCGACACTTTTGGTAAAGAGAATTTCTTAAAGGGTTTAAACGATAATGTAGAAATAATTAGTGTGAAATAGCATTTCGAGTCTACATCTGATTATTCGTAACAAATTAAACGGTGCCCTCAGTGTCGAAGTTTTGGAGACATTCAGCGGTGGCAATTAACATAACCTACACACTGATACAGTTGCTTGCAAATGGTTGAACAGTGCGCACGAGTTGCTGGCAATTCTTGAACAATGTACATGAATTCATATCCGAGGCTTGAATCTGCAAACATAGTTGACTGTGCCGTGTCACGTCCCAGTTCGAAGTTCTGTTATAAAATTATGCAAATGCGGCTGTTCGCAATTCGTCTTGACGAATCAAACGTTGCGGGCGCTCGAAGTAGTGTCAAGGAACAGTCAACGAATCAAATTCTTATTACCGAAAGGAAAGATACTCCTTATATTTATGCTAAACGAAGTGTTAATTTTCTAATAATTCCCAGAGTTCACTAGTTCTCACGCAAACATTTAACCGAGTGGTTAAATATTGTTTACATTACCACGATTTTTGATATTTATTGAAATGTAGAATAAAAGAGCGTAGGTACCCACAGAAATCTAAACTCGATGGCACCCTATCGATTCACCTTCGAAATCCACTTCTAATTATGACCGCATGGTCGACAAGACGACAGGTTCTAAGAGGACTTTGTCAATTAGTCGTGTTAATTAGACCGTCGAGAGGACCAGCAGACAACCTACGACCGCACTGTTGCCTCACACTGTCCCAACTTCCGCTCGCCAGAGACCGGATCGCTTTGTAGTCGTAGACTCGGTAGCACTGAGTATCGATTTTTAGACCGAACTAACATTTGGATAATTTCCACCAATGATCCTGTAACGATGATTAGCTTTGTGCCTGTTCCTCGCTACCACCTAATCTATCGTACGCCTTGTGCAATGATTTGCCTGCGAGGAAAACGAGAATCAAAATCTCCACACAATTTGCTTCGAATTTGTTCATTGAATTTCTAAACGATCTTTATTAGGTCAATCGGCAAGTACGATCTTCATTTATCTAATCCAGAGCTCGTTATCGAAAACACTGCTATTATCAGTTCACGTGGAATCCATGTTCAGAGTGTCGATAGGTCGATACTCTTCCAATCCATATTTGCAAGCGATTTTCCATGATTAAATGAGGCATCGA
Organism: Andrena haemorrhoa; assembly: GCA_910592295.1. Taxonomy (NCBI): domain Eukaryota; kingdom Metazoa; phylum Arthropoda; class Insecta; order Hymenoptera; family Andrenidae; genus Andrena; species Andrena haemorrhoa. Next base: position 4,109,894 of record OU342946.1, read on the forward strand.
GAGCAAACCCGGACAACCCACATTTTTTTTGCGAAATTGGCGAAATTCCAATAGGCTTGCTAATCATATAAAATACGAAAAACTATTTCTTTTAATATCGGTTAATCCGTTTTTGCCCCGAATGCCTCACATATCGTCCTGATCGGTTCAAAGCTTCCAGGCTATTTCACAAAAGTATCCCAATTTCCTTCAGATTTTCACGAACTTATTCATGAAGCCTAAAAAGAAAAACACTAACCTCACCCTACCTTGCTTCGCAATCGCGCTACCTATCCCAAACCCCAGCACCCACACCCACCCACTGTGGAATCCCCGAATCGAATGATCAGCTACCGCCTCCGAGTATCCAATTAAACCCAACGAAGAAGCGTTGCCGCAGCGACGCACGACGGATCGGGCGCGTTGCCGCGAGCTAAAGAGACGACATCGGTCACGGGACGACCTAACAATTATATGCATTTGAGTGGACCCCAGTGGCGGTTCTATCGGCTCCCGCTCACGGTCGCAAGACCCTTTCATAGAACGAGATGTGGCTCTACCGGTGGCAGCGCGACGGGGGTGGCACCGCGGCGGCAGTGCTCGACGTTTCAACGGTCGGGTTAAAGCTTATGCCGGATAGTTTCCATCGGCGATCCCGGCAAATGGACCAGCTTCCATAAACATGAATAGAACGGTGTGCCTCTCCCCGTTCGAGCACACCGCTTGCTTTCCACCGACATTGGAGCGGATGTACGGGCCGGCGATGTTGAATTCCGTCGATGGACTCGCCAATACCCAGACCATCACCCTCGACCTGCGCCCCGGCCGGGCGGCGTCCCCGTGAAGCCTGCCTGGGGACACGTATAAAAATGACGCGGCCGGCGCCTGTGTGCGCGCGGCCGCCGCGCGTTCACAGGGCCAGCTCCGGCTGGGCACCTCGCCTCGATGCATGAATAGGATATTAAGGATTTCTTCGGTGCCCGACCCGTGAACGGCGCGCCACCGACGCGACGCTCGTACGTGTGCCCGACCTCCCGTGCATCCCCAGCCGCGTTTTTGTCCCACCGACCTGTGCCCTCCCAACCCCGGGGGAGGTCCGGTCGTCGCCGTCCGGCGTAATGGCCGGCTCGTTTGTCTCCACGGCGATGATATCGGCGATCTGCCGTTTCATCAGGGGCAATTTAAAGGCGACCGCGCGCCGCGCCCGCCGGCCCTACGGATGCACGATAATCGAGCGGGCTGATCGAGCTCATGAGACGTTCCAGGCACGTAGCGGCGTCGCACGCGCGTCCACCAAACTCGGCGACTTCTGTGTTGGCTGGCTTTGATCGTATACCGATACGGTGCGGCGGATGCGACACGTGTCCCTGCGACTTTTATTTTATTAGCCGAGCAATTTCGGCCGCGTTTTTGCGGCACGCTGCACGGCGTGGCTAGCGAGAAATTAGGTTCCAGGTGGCCTCTGGGCTCGTGGCTGAGGATGTATTGTTGCGGCCGCTGTGTAACGTTGCAACGGAAAGCAAACAGAGGTAATAAATAACAGAGTTCATTCGAGATTTACTTCTGCGAATTTACGCCCATTCGTGCGTGTAGTCGTGGTAATAATGTAATTCTTTCAATGCCGCGGTAATATTTACACACACTTGTTGTTTCAAGGGGAGAGCTCCAGGTTTGCAGGACTAACCGTGCGTGTAATTTATGTCGGTCCTGGTAATTTATTTGCAGTTTTATACGTAATAACGACGGAGGGCATGATTTTCCTTTCATTATGGATTCACAGAGGAGGTTCGGTTTCGAGCAGAAATTATGTATGAATACAGGGTTCTTCAGATCCGTGGTACGTCGGTAAGTAATCGCCGATCGATATGCTCGGCAAACAGGAATTATTGCATCTCTGTTGAATTTGTAAATAGAATTTGAACGTTCGAAAATTGAAAGACAATTACCAGCTGCGATTGGGAAATTTCGGTAAGTAGTCTCGGACGGTCATTAAGGAAATATTTGCACACCGCACTTCGTCGTGTTTCGTCGCCATTTCGTTAGCCGCTTGGCTTTTATAAATCGCATCCCGACTAACAATGGAAATTTTAAGCATGCATGTTAAACAACAAGCAGGTTGGGGAACGCGCCCATTGTTCCCCCTGTTCTGCCGTTGCGAATGTAATTATAACCTACCCCTAAAATCAAACCCCGGCTAAACGGGAAATCTTTTATTTGCTAGGAAAAACGACCGTCCCAATTGTTTCCTACGGATTTAATGAAATCCTTTTTTACTTGCCACTATCGTGTCGCTGTTATTTTGCAAGCCCTTTTGTTTTCTTCCGGCGCGATCCATTGTGCCGCTGCATTTTGATGAACTTGTTTTACTCGCGTTGAATGGCGCGCTTTTCCATCGGCGCGACCCGCTGTATCGCCAGTCTCTTTGGGTATTGCTTTGACCCATCAAGGGAGAAGGAATGGCCCTATCGATGCAATTCGTTCCGCCATGGACGAATATTACTCATCCGTCCGTGACTGCGCAGATTCGAGTCATTAAACGCAAGTCATTCGTTTCTTCATTGTGTTGGATCATCATTATCTAAGTTGCAATAAGGTATCTGCAGTGAATGGATGTTTCATCCTGAAGGATGAATAATCGTTGCATTTGGTCGAAAAGTGAGGTCAACTTTGTCACGTCCAGAATTCGAGATTTTTTATTGATCCTGGATTCTTTTATTGATTCTGCATTCTTTTATTGATTCTGGATTCTTTTATTGATTCTGGATTCTTTTATAGATTCTGGATTCTTTTATTGATTCTGGATTCTTTTATTGATTCTGGATTCTTTTATTGATTCTGGATTCTTTTGTTGATTCTGGATTCTGGATTCTTTTATTGATTCCTTGCCCCGTCGCCTCCGGCGTAACCGTAATCCCAAGGCTACGCTTTTTGGAGTAACTGTGCGGGGCGGGTGGATTGGCGTTGGAGGATCGAGGAGGAAAAGAAGAGGTGCGTTTCGTTTTGGGACCGTCAGCCAGACTCTCATCAGTAGGGTTATAGCTGACGGCCCCTGCCCTAGACACCCACAAGGACACAGAGGACATAATTCGGAACTTGTATATATATAAAATGAGACTGGGAATTAGGACTAGCGAGAAGATTAGACCTCTGGTGGCGCTCGTCGACACTAAGTCGCGATACCGTGATGGGGCCGGGACGTCACAAATTTTACGATTTTCATCGGAATTTAACAGTGTTCCTTTTACCTCGAAAATGCATTTCTAATTCTACATGCGCTTCTCGAAGCACGAATCTTACAGATATTGAAGATTCCACGCCGGATAAACCTCGCATGGTTGATCGAAGGAATCCTTAATAACATTATATGTCACAGAGCCTGCCAATTTATCGAGCCACTCAGCAACAACGTGCTATTCGAAGGATGTGGTCTTGTTCCCCAGGTCTTCAAGGGCGCAGTATGCGGCAAATTGTTGATCGAGTAACCCCACATCGCGAGGTAAATTGCCCCCACATTGATCCGAGAGTAATTACGCATATTTCGAAGAATAGATTCCTCTATACGATTTTACATTCACACAATACAATTACACTTTATACCATGAGGGAAAATTCTTGTTTCGCGAATTGTATGCTTGGAATAACAGTCCCCGTGAAAGCATATTGCTACAGAATCGAAAGAAAACATTACTTCGGATGGAAATATCGTTCTAGTATACACAGTATTGTTGCCATATCGATAAATTAATGGGCATTACGAACGACAGATAGTAAATCGTGCCCCGACTAACGATTTGTAAATATAAACGCAAACAGAGCGAATAGCCAGTACCAAGATGTATGAGTTCCAGACACACGGCAACTTTTATCTGCTGATTACAGGGTGCTCCGTTTTTAATCGTTACTGTCATCTCCAGATGGTGTCCAGCGATAAATGACTGCATTAGCAGTATGAACGAGTACAGTAGGAGACGAAGTAGAACAAGCTGCACACTTATACAAGGTTAATATGAAGTGGAACTAACCTTCAGAGGGCCGGGCTGGCCACTATAGTGGCCACCTAAGAATTTGGATACATTGCCGGCCATTTTGATGGTATATATGCATAAATTTTAAGTAAATAAAATTTACAATTTCAGTGAAAAAAATCCCGGCCTTCTAAAGGTTAAGGTCACACAAATTAGGTGATTTCCTTAGATCTCTATACCGTAACGTGACTTTGAGGTGACATATTAACAACTAGAAAAACACGAGATGTTGAGGAAACCTTTTCGAGGAGATTTCCAGCAAAAAGCTGCCTTGCGGTGTTTTCCTGTTTCATGGGCCCAGTGACCCAGTTTTATCATTCGTTGTCAGGGACACCCTGTACAGACATTTGTACAGATACAGTGGAGGAAGGACTCGCAGCGGGTAATAAGGATCGTCACGTGCCGAAGGGTTCAGGGGGCATTTGGATTCGCGCCACGGCGGACTGAAAGAATAAAGCTGTTCGCCTCTGATACGTACACGAAATCTATTGTTGAAGTGAGCGCTATTGACAAAATGAATGATGGTTATATGGCGCCAAACGTCCCGCGGCCCCTTACTAACGCTATAAATCGTCTCTCGCCGAACTGCCGACTATTTTCAGCCCTGTACCTCGCGAATATGCTGCCCGCTGCTCCCTTTCGTTCCCCCCTTTGCGTTATCTTCGACTCATCCACTTCCTTTCAGATACCGATCCAACTGATTTCGCGATTTCGAATGGGCCACAAAGGACGAAGCCACGAGCTGCTTGTAGTGGGAAACGTAATTCCTTGGTGGCACTTGCACGCAGTGATGCCAGAATCGTGGGACGTGGGACAAACGCTTACTCCTACCATTACCTAACCTCGTCTCCCACTTTGCTCCCATTGCACTGCACACAAGCATATACTTACCACTGTTCGTGTGTGTTGCCTGTTCGGAGTGTTTGGTTCTATTCACCAACACTTCACATTACCAAAACCCCAGCGTATGAGTCTAAAGTAGAGAGTCGAGTGTTCAAATCCCAGTGCGGCGGTTTCTTTTTTTTTTAAATATTCTCTAATTTCACTTTCTATCTTCTCAGTAGAATAGAAACTTCAAAATTACTTGTTTAATTTTAAAAAATAAATCATTAATTAAATTTCAATAAAAGAATTCAATATCTCTTATTTGATAAATATATAAATTAATTGTGCTTAAGAATAAACTACACAGGCACAGTAATCGGATACACCACAGTAATTTTCTCCTCTTCCCTAGGTCAGTTTTCATTGCCATACAAATTTATGACCGCTCGCCGGGATCCCCAAACTGTACGCTGCATCGAAACAGCAGACGACACTCCTTTATTTTGAAGAACTAACCATTAATCCCGACAGTATCGTGCATACGAGGAATCGCCCGTTACGCATCCGTAATTGAACGCAACCAAGTCCCCTGTCGTCGCGTGACAATTCGACTGGTGGCCAGGACGCCCGTTAGAATGCATAACGCAAACCGTGATCAAAACTTGGTCATTTCGAGATTGGAAGCACCCGCGCGGCCCGCATCGAAGCCAGCTAGAGGAGCAAACACTCGGCGTACACGAGGAAAACTTTATTAAAACACTAGAAGCTCCGTCTCGGTCCACCTTGGGGTGGCCGAGGTAAGGCATCTTTGATTGCCTCTCAGACAGCGCAATTTATGCTTCGTCGCGGCGGTGGCCAGAAAATCGGGATCATTAGAATTAGTAGCGACCGCGTAACACATGTGTGCCTACGCGAGTACGTGCGCCGTGCAGATGGAGACATATGCTCGCGGATGAATCGATATATGCGGTATACAGCGAAGAGGCAGAGCAAATACTAATCCCTAAGGAATTGCGAAGCGCGCTGTGGCATCGTCTGTTGCTGATATTTGCCCTGTGGTAATCCTACGTACATATATTTCTATCCATACGCGGCGGAAAGTAACTACCGTCGCGTGCATATAAACATACACGGGCGCGCACAGGCCGCAGGTACCAAGCCAACGTATTTTTCTCGAGTCACAGCTTTAAAATGCTTCTCCCTGTTTTCTCTCCCCGCCCTCTATCCACTATCTCGTTTCGATCCAGTCCCTCCCTCTAATTTCTCCTCCTTCGTCGAGCTCCACTCCTGCACCCACTGTTCAACCAGTCAACGAAACGCGGTGTTTTAATACCGAAGGGGATCCACTATGTTCTGTTCATCGTATGTCCACACTATGGAGATTTTATTCCACGCGGACAGGACAAATCCCGAACTATAGAGGCGTATTTTCCAGCGGACTACGCTTTTCAGCTTTGTAGATTAAGGGTGGTGAAACGCCTGTGATGACGGAACGAAGTCAATGGTCGTTGTGCAGGTAATGTTGGGAGATTATCGCAGTAGAAAGGAAAGGTCAACGATTTGAAGGTGTGGATATTAATATGCGTTTCTTCGGCGATGTTGATGTAGTTGCTCGACAAGTGTTCAATATCGTAGAGATTTATTATTCAATATTTTAGAGTTGTGTTCCGTAATTAATATTCCGTGTGCAATAACGGAATATACTATTAACAATGATGATAGTAATAATGCACACCATGTGTAATATTTATTAAGGTGCAAATATCAATTTTATTAAATAAAAAGTAGGATATGCGAAGTTCGTTGTATAGCAAAATGAATACTTTTGCTCAATAGGTAAAACTAATTCTTATTACTACGAATTGTGTTAAACCACGGTGGATATAAATAAGGCGTTTAAACTTTCGTTACAGATTGTTGCTACTTTTACAGTACAGTCTCTTATACATTTTTTTAAGGCGATAATTTTATATTAATTGATAACAGTATAATATTTTATATGACTATACAGATTTTAATAATGAAAGTAACTACTGACCAAAATGGAAAGTTTGTCCCAGACCAAGTTCAAGTAAATTAGAAAATACTGTTCATAAAATTATTGCTTTGAGTTAACAGTAAATAAGGAACACTAATGGAAAAATATATATTTTCACACAATAAGTAGTAATCATCGAATTGATAAGTTTTTATTTCAATTTTTGACAACTTTTTCAAATCTGGAGTATTTATATTATGCAAAACAGTAACGGGTACAAATTCAAAATTTGCGATAAATCGCTCATTTGTTAACGAATTTGCATCAAACGTGCGCCAAACGATGTAGATTTTTTTACATACATATATTACACGTCATAACTCAAAAACTGACGGAAATGGAGCTGCACCCCTCTTGCTGCAATTAATAATTTTTTATTTGTTCCTTTGCGAATTCTGCTAGTCAATCAAGTCTTTATACATAATTTTAAAGTTATCGTCGTGGGGTTCGTTCAAATTTTCACACTTTACTGACAATGTTGCACACGTAATTCGAGTATGGCAATATCGTAAGCAGCAGTAATGCTGCCATTGTCCCCGAATTCCATTTCACTCGAGCTGGAAGACGACGTCAAGAATCATCGTTGCTTCCGTTTCGGAGGATCGAACTGGGACAAAGAGTTTGGAACTTTTGAAATAGGGATTTCGGAAGAGCCAACAGGAAAACGCTCAAGGACTGCGCAAATTTCGGTACGAATTCTGTTACGTATATAAACAAGAAGAAATAAGAGAGTACACAGAGTTTCTACTCGTTTTACAGTAGAAGACTACATTGAATTATATTGAGCTTCTTAAATGGGATTTTGATGTATTTTATCTGTCCTTATATTTCGTATCAATACTCCTGAATGTGTGTGAGTAATTTTTGCTCTCTAATAATTCTAACTTAATTTTTTATGATTTTTTTTCAAAAACGGTTCGACAAATTAATTTGAAGTTTGCCAGGCTGTTTTATTGTACCTTGAACTATTATTCTGAATTTTTGTGTGACAGTAAAAAAAAATGGTAGATACAGAGAAAGCGTTGAAAAATAATCGGGTGGCCCTAGCATTGCCGAAAAATACTGTAAGCGTTTTCCGAAACACAAAAAGAAAAAGAGATTCTTAAACTATATGTATTATCTCTACTTCGTCATTTTTATTCAAACCTCTTCTCTACACTCTTCAAACGGTTTGCTTTGATGCTAACGCAAGACAACTCGAAACCCTGCAATATTCAACCCCAAGTTGTGTATCAATAAATGTAAGCATCTTGGTCAAGCCTCCCATAATTTTGTCAACATATAATGTTCGTCGTGTTTTAGAATTTCAAGCAAATTGTCAAGCTAACATAAATTCGACAGCGGCCAGTATAAATGTGTCAGTCTCGTGAGCATAAATAAATAAATAAATAAAGAGACATGTCGATGAATAAATAAATGCATAATGGACAAATGAAATCGGTACTTCGAACGGGAACAATTTTTACTTCATGAATAAACACGAGTGTGCAGTCAATTGCAATGATATGCTGCATGTGTTTATATTTCGTTCAGCAAAAAGTAAAATACAAGCTTTATTTGACCAGATTTTATTTTTCTCTCAACGGTCTCATTACGTTGTACAATTTTATGCCAGCAGGGAACTAGGATCCGCCTGTTGGGCTATGGAGAAACGATCAGAGTTATCGAATGCCTTGTTCTGTCGAAGGAAGAACGAATTGAAAAAGCTTCGCTGAAAACACGCTGACGCGTCTTAAAAGTATCACGATATATCAATATCAAAGATGCCAAAAACTTTGAATACACCGTCTACCCCGAAGACGCACTACAGCACAAGTTTTCCTCACTTTCCGTCAGCTATCCGCGGGAGAATTATTCGCGCCATTTTTCTTCGACGAGCTGCGACGATAACGAAATAAATAAGCTAATTCTTTTGCGATAACGGTGCCGTTATTTTAGAAACCGTGCACCGTAGCTTTTAAATATTAAAGGAAAATATTCGAACGAAGATATCAGAATATGTAACATTGCATTATTTAATAATAAAATCCGTTTTACATATTTCCATTCTAATGGATGGTATTTAAAAAATAAAACTGTTCAACACATACGTACCTATTAGATGAAAATATTTATTTGTTCACTTCGTGAAGAAATTTTGTGGAAATACTATGGTGGAATACCATAGAAATTCGTAGCTCCTAAATTCCATTAATAGAAGCATAAAAGCGTCCTCTACTCCTGACGTTTCATTTCATTACAATGTACACAAAGGGTTTTTACCCGTAATAAATAAAAAATAAATAAACGAAGGATATTTATATTCCAACTGTCATCAAATTTTCCATCCACATTTCCAGTGAACGTGCGACGCATAGCAAGTGTATAGAATAAATTAAAATATAGGTTCACATAAATCCAATCATTGCGTAGTGAATTATTAGACGTGCAAACGACATCTTACACCTCTAAAAAAAGTTATCAAAATACACAACTACCGTACTGAATACTAGTAGCGCGTGCTATTAAAGAAAAGCGCAGAAGAATATTCAAAGAAGATTCCACCGTTGCACGCGGCAAACATGAAAAGATATCCGCCGTTTCGATCGGCTGGATCGAGATCGCGGCGCACACCAAACAGTTTCGTGATCAAAGAACTAACCCAGCCGTGTTCCTTTTAACAAAGGTCAGACAGCGCTTAGTTCTAAGTGCGTACGACGACTCCAGTGGTCCCTGAGAAACGACGGGACAGATCCTCTTACGCGGGGCTCAAAGCCCTCGGGCTTTGAAGCTCCGCTCGCGTTGCCCAAAAGGAAATAATTCCACAACTTTCTCGAACGTTTTTAAATCACAGCCACCGTTCTCCGTCGTCGATATTCAACTCTTTCAGGGCCATGCTCCCCCCGTTCTGGCGGACGTCTGCCGTTCGACGCCGCCATACTCGCGTCCAACTTCCCGCCGTCAAAGCCAGGCCCAGGTCCGCCATGGTTGTCTTAGCGCCGCGTATTAATCGTGCCTCTGGCTTTTATGCTCATTAAATTACACAGCCGTCGCTGGATACGGAGCCGTTAAACCAGCGACATCACCAGTACATCCACGAAACGGCGGTTTCGACCTTGCGCTAACCGAGTAAGACGATCGAGAAACCAGATTCCGTAGCGGCACCCGCAACCCCAAGCCTACGCGCCATACTGCAAAGTTTATGCGGGATATAAGTCCCCGTCAAGTTGGATCTCAGACGTTAACAGGACATGGCTCGGATTCTATGGACCACTCGGTGTTTTAAGCGTGGTGATACGTGGGTGGAAAAGCACGCCTGCGTTATTTGTGCAAGGAAGTTGGCTTTTCCTTTGGAACTCAATTGCTTCGATTAATATTATTTTCTGGTTTATGAAATTGTTGTTAGGACTTCCAGGCAATTATAGAGTCGACGACTTAATGAATTAAAACAGTGGCAAATATGATTGATTATGCGGTGACACCTTGTGTACTTGCCACCAAATAGTTTTGTAATGGATTTTATTAGGACAAGGTCTGAACAAAGTAGGGATAGTTTTAAGGTTATGAGGTCGGATCGTTGGAACTAAATGCATAGAAAGAACTATGGTCTAGTAATCTTCCAGAAATATTACTTTGATGAGTATTATATACAGAGTGTCCCAAAATTTTGGTACTTCCTCGAACATGCAATATCCTGATGCAAAAAGGCATCGAAAAGTCCTTTACCGTTTTGAGATCCGAGGCTTCGTTCTCGAGATATTAACGGTTGAATATTAGTGGCCCAAGTTCCGGGACGCGCAGTTTAGAGCCGAGACAGCTGAGCGCGGAGCAGTGACCGCTCCGCGCGCACGCGTAGCTGACTCGGCTTTAAACCGCGCGTCCCGGAACTTGGGCCGCTAATATTCAATCGTTAATATCTCGAGAACGAAGCCTCGGATCTCAAAACGGTAAAGGACTTTTCGATGCCTTTTTGCATCAGGATATTGCATGCTTAGGCTTGTCCCTCACTTTTGGGGGAACTGAGGGAAATCTTTCGAAAGGGATAAATTTCTTCTTACGGTTTTGTTACGTATAGAAGCAAGCACGTTTAAAATGGCCCTATTGTAGATTGAGCAGCACGCATGTACCCTTGTTTTAAGGACACAGGCGCTCACTGAAACTGAAGTCACTGTACTTCCAATAATTATAAACTATATTGTGCATCGCGAAACGGCGACAACCAAGCAGCACGTAGCTTGCAGCTCGCGAACGGAATGATGTCGCCCAAGTTGCAGGTTGGCGCAGCTCTGTAGGGGGATAGTTTAACTTCGGAATTTACGGAACGACACGGGGAAAAAAGTTTCAGGCATCCATCTGGACAGCCGATAATCGATACGCGTGCCCCTTCTTCCCGTTCGTTCGAACACACAAAAATGGAATCAGCCCTTCGATTGATTCTTCGATTCAGGGGAGTTGGACGTTTATTGATTGCACACGGATATAGAGACTTCCGCGTTAAAAGAGGCACTGGAATTTGGAACACATGCAGCCCTGTTAGCCAACCAAAATCGAGGAAGAAATATTAGCGCTGTACGATGGAATGCCAAAACTTTCAATGGAAGAGCGAATCAATGCGTTCCACAAGTGCATTGCAAGTATAAAATTACGTTTCTTTCTAACAATTTCTTACAAAGAAATCGGGTGACTCTGGAATACGTGAAAACAGTTTCTTCATCAACACACATCAATCAGTTGAATGAATAAATGGATAATTTTTACAAAACACAAGTTTCCATATGGAATACTTTCATACGAGATACTTTTGTCTTTATAGACTATTATTTCGGATATGATTCACATATTTTCTACCTCTCTTCATATTTTTGAAACTACCACTATCTGTGTCACACGAGTATATCCAAAATACAACTCGTGCATCACAGAAATATCTCATGTGAAAAGGCATTTTGCATTTCTTAATACGACTCAATTTATTAAGCTATTGAAAATATGTTATTGGCAAATTAAATCTACCTTGCACGCCAAAATTCAACCAAAAGTAATCTATTTTAACGTGGAGTGGACGGTAACGATTTTGCATAAACAGTATTTGCACGTTCGAATGCAGGGAAACCCGTTTCTTTCATCTACGGAACAACATTTTCTTGTGATTAGATGGAAATGATGGAAATCATTGAAAATGCAATGCAATCAAACTTTCCACCCCGCTGGCACCGATCGTTCTTCTAAGCCCGCCGAGACGGCGGAGCTTCTGTTTCTATATTCCTGCGACCCCTTGCTCTCTCCAAGTACCGCTCGCTAGTCAGTCTCGCTCGAGCGTGAAACACGTCGCATCTGTAATTTCCGTGCAGGAACTCCGAGCCCCTCTTCGCGATGCCCCCTTTCTCTCGGTCGTTCCTTCCATTTCTGAATCGTTGAAACATACGTTTCCCAGAGGTCGTGCGAACAGCCAGGACTACGTTTGATCCACTCCTCTCGAGGATGTGCAGCGTGCCAGAAAGAAAACTTTAACTCCTTTCGTTCCCGGCGACGGTTCAGCAGCTCGTCTTTTTTTACTAACTAATGACAGACTGCGCTACGAGTGTAGAATTTATGGAACATCGAGAATTGCGATAGGAAATGATAATAATTGAATCGGCATTCAAGAATACTTTTACGAACTTGACAGTCTGATCGGATATGAAGATTGAAGATCTACTTAGTAGCACATTTATGTAATTGCTACGTCACTGGCTCTCAAGTGCATGACATCAAAATGGGGCATGCAACCTTGGTCTATCTAATCTAAATTTATATAAAAGCTCAACCCGTTTAACTTAGTTTCCGGTGGGCACCCACTGGAAGGATTTTTGGAAATTCCGTCCCTAAGGGGGTGAAAAGGGGTAAACTGTGTTTTTACGGACTTCTCAAAATCTCTTAGACCCAATTTGATGTAGATACTTGGTTTTAGCCTAACAACACAAATGCCTAAAAACTAATTTCTAAATTTTGCCCTAATCGACCCTTAAAGGGTCAAATCTGGATCTGGTAACAGATCTTTTTGTAACATGTCGTACTAAGTCTACGACATTGAATTGGGGCGCCTTAATTTTTGAATACTAAGTGTAAACGAACGTATACATTAGGGTGACCCTTATTCATACGTGTCGAATTTTCATTTGCTCTCACCCCGTACAATAAGAAAATATTCCCTGAAAAAGTTTATTGCAATCGGACAACACGAAAGGGTACCGATCGGGCCTTAAAGTTTAGAATTCATCAAGAAGCCCTATCTAAATTTGGTTTTAATATTATCTGAACAAAATTTCGATAGGGCTTACCATTTTTTAGAAATTCTTAAAATTCAAACCATCGATGAATTCCAAACTTTAAGGCCCGGTCGGCACCCTTTCCTGTTGTCCGATTGCAATAAACTTTTTCAGACACTATTTTTTTATCAAATGGAACCATATTAGGGGGTGAGAGCAAATAAATCGCAGGTTGAAAATGAGGGCCACCCTAATATACATATAGAAATGTTCGTTACACAAAGGTCACTTAACAGAAATTGCATAAAAAGTTCCTTAAAAAGAAACAGATATAAAAGTAAAGCGAGGCACGGGCATTTTGCTAGAATTTAATATTCTTCAAAGTCTTAGAAACATATTAAACCAAGCCATGTGTCTGTAGTGGAATTGCAAGTCCTTGGACTCGCACAGAGAGTGGGATGACGTTAAGAGATTTCTTCTTTCATGGACGAAAATTCATCTCAGGTTTTCCTACCTTCCTCTCCCTCCTTGCCGCACACTGCCTGGAGCACGAACTTGAAACTCCGTGGAAAGATCCGTGGAACAGTGGATTAATCGATATCAGTAACGTTAGAGCCTTCGGTATGTGATATATCCGATAAGCTGTTCCCCGCAACTGTGCTCAAACTACTGTAAAGTCCTAAAGCTTACTCAACGTATCGCCGCGAGTACACTGTTCTGTTTCAGCTTTGTGTTACACGTACGAGCTGGCCTTATCGTATTAAACGTCTCACGATAAGCGTTTCTCGAAGGGCGATCAACGCCTCGCCGGAAGAATTTCACGGAATACTACTGGCGCGGAGGAGCTGCAGCAGCTTACAAGTGTTGGCTCGTTTGGTATTTGTTCCGGAACGTGTAACAGAATTTTTACGCGTACTTCAACGAAGTGGAAATACGTTTCGTGGTGGAAGTGTTATGGAAATAATATCGAAAGATATGTCGGATTAACATTCGGAGGTATAAACTGAACGAGGTATATAATTAACGTATCTGTATAAGTTTTAGTGCTGCAAGAATGAATACCCAAAACAATTGAAAATAAAGATCTATTAATTATTAGTTGCTAGCTTAATATATAAAGCAGAAAGCTTCTATATATTTGCGTGTTTGTCTGTCGCCTAAAAACTCTCGAACGATAAACTCTGGACTCACGAAATGTGCCTCAGTTCCTTATTGCTGACTAATCCAGATGAATGTGACTATTTTCACAAAAAAAAACTAAAAAACAATTTTTTTTATAAAATCAGAATCTAAATTTCGGCAAAGCCGAGTAGTAAGTCTAGTTATATAATAAGAGTTATTGAATAAACCTGTTTTCCTGTAAATACCCCACAACAAGTTTTGTTCTGTGCGAATTTTGAGAAAACTTAATTCGTTTTGGTATTACATGAACCTTCGCATTCATGTTCATAATTTGGTAATTTATAAACCGTACCTATAAATAGAAGGAAATCAATCGAAAATGTGTTCCTAATAAAAAACCGACTTCTAGTGCGCAAAAATCTTTGCCACCGTATATGTCTCTAACCTAGCAACAAATATTCTGTTCCACTCTAGGTGACACGAACTTTCTGCTTAAATCTAATTTGCAGGCTCATCTACCACCGTCCCGTTGATTCAGTGTAATGAAACTGGATAGTATAGATACTACGTTATATGATATATTGCCGTGACAGTTTGCCATCAGGGCCCAGCGAGATGTAAAACAGTAATTTACGTCGATCAAATTGGAGTGATCGATCGATGCCCCGTCGTGTCGCGTTGTGACGTATAATTAACAGCAGCCACGTAAGAGCAACTAGGTTCCATTGACATTCCACTTGTTCAAATTCTCGTCGGCATTATTCGCGTATCTTCCCTGCTAGGCAAGATCGCCGTAATTACCGCACAATTATCATCGAATCACGTCATTTCCCAATAAACCTCGAATAGTATTGTCAAGTGCGGACAATTTCTCCATACCTGTACTACATGTCACAGGGAACTATGAAACTTGCTACGCACTTGTGCGTAGCAAGTTATACTTAATCCTAATAAATACTTAATAGAGATATTTACATGGAAATTATTAAAAGTTTCATAGTGGTGAGGTTTTAGTGGGTAAAAATCCCACACTACCCTGGCGCCCGTGGGAGATTCCCTTCTGGAGGCGTCGGAGTGTCTTTTGAAGATGTCTCCACGTTAAAAAAGATTATAAATTTTTTTATACATTTTTTTTCTAATTTTTTTTAACTTGGGAAAATCTTCGAAAGGCACCCCGACACCTTCAGAGGGGAATCCCCCGGGGCGCCAGGGTAGTGTGGTATTTTTACCCATTAGAACCTCATGGCCACTATGAAATGTTTAATAATTTCCATTTAAATATCTCTATTATTAAGGCCCATTGACAGACATAGATCCATCGTGCCAAAGCTCATCAAAATCGGTGTCTACCACACGGTGTCCTCCCCTTGTTAGTAATTTTAATAAAATAACTTCTCCGTACCAGAAAGAAATGAAACAGCCTCTTACTACATATTTTGCAATCTGACAATGTGACTCGGCTTTCAATTTGTCGGGCATTAAAGCAGGCGACTTCCAGCGCGCACTGTTCAAATGTTAAGTGACCGTATGAAGTTTAGAATACGCAGAAACCGTAGGAAAAGGTAGCTGTGAAACGTGAGCGAGTATAACGAGCCAAGGCTTGAATTTCGCCGCCGCATGCTTGTTCTGGTCGCTGTCGCCACTAAACTCCAGAGTGGTCACTCACCATGCAACCCTGAAGAAGACACTGAAACGTGGCCCAAAATTGAGTAAACAGGAGTGTTTGCTAGCGAAACAAATCCTATAACGGTTCTGAATTCGATCCTTTTAAATCGAAGCTGTGGTCGACGTCGGCGTGTTTCCGTGACGAGGAATCTCCATCCTGTGCACGACTCTCGCGTATTTTCTGCATTTTCCACATTCACTGCAAAGCATCGAAAGTATTTTCCGAGAGCCTTCGAATAGTTTCTTCGAAAACAACACGTGGTTGTAGTCACGTGTTTAATGAGCAGGATAAAATTTCCTCGGCAGAAGTGGTCGTTCAGAATAGTCTAGGCAGTTTCCTAAATCTTGAAATGTACTCCAGTACTGGAAATGTTTATTGCATCACTCGGATAAATACGTTATCAATTACACCTCTCTTATTATTCATACCATTAGGAAAATATTATTGCAAAAATTTGTGGCTCGCTAGCTTGGCCAAAATAAGTTGGATACAAATCATTTTATCAATCATATTGCTATGAAAATTGTGTGTATAAGGATACCTAATATCGACTAGCAAATATTAAATCGCTGTTAATTGGATAATAATTGATATTCTTGTATGCAATTTGTTTCAAA
Source organism: Andrena haemorrhoa (assembly GCA_910592295.1). Taxonomy (NCBI): domain Eukaryota; kingdom Metazoa; phylum Arthropoda; class Insecta; order Hymenoptera; family Andrenidae; genus Andrena; species Andrena haemorrhoa. The sequence goes on from OU342946.1 coordinate 4,126,393, forward strand.
GTGAGGAGAAATTATTCATGTTTCATGTCGCTAAGTTAAAATCATTGAAACCTACAAATTTTTAATTAGGACTCGCAAAACTTAAGATATGTAAAAATCGGTTACTGAAAAGGGGTACTTAATATCGCCTTCTCAATAAATATAGAGTAATCTATTTACTACCAAGTAGGGCTGACGAATATTCGAATACTTCAGTTGCTCAATTATTTGGCGAATATAATTCGAATATCCAAGTATTCGAATACTATTCGAATATTTAAGTATTCATCAGTATTCGAATAGAATTCGAATAATAACATTCGAATACTCAAATATGCGAAGTTTATTCGTAGCATTCGAATACTAGTAAAATATTCGAATATTAAATTATTCGAATAGTCCCAGCCCTACTACCAAGCGATTTCACTCGGTGGTATTGAGAACACGCATACTACTAAAAAGAAAACGCTATTTTTATTACGAAAAATATTTGAATCAAAAAACTTTGAAGCAAAAAACTTTTTGTCGGAAATCTTATTGCTTCAAATTTTTTTTAAGCGTGATGGCACTTTAAATGTTAACTTTCAACGATGGGCATATATTCTACAATGTTCAAACTTTATCTCAGAATTTTTTAGACTTAATTTAACAAATATTTTTTAAATAACTACTCATTGAAAATTGGCAAGGTCAAATTGACCCAGTGTGACAACGACGTTCGAAAAAAAGGTGTGACAACCGAGGGTTAAGTAAATACATCATTAATTAGGTACTTCCAGTAGATATTCCTGCATCCACAGAATTCTTAAATTTCCTTGCTCCAAATGTCATGTAAAATTGTCCAATAAATTTTACATAAATTTGCGAGTGATGCGACGAGTATTTCCAGCACTGCGTCCACGTCGCTATGAAAATTCCAAGGTAATCGTTCCGACCGCGCAACATTCTTGCCCCAAAAGCGCAACGAGCCGTGTCTCCATATCAGAATCACTCCGTCACGGACGAGGCAGCGGGTACTCGCGAATGGCAGGTAATGATAATCACACGATCCCTCTCTGCCTTTCGCCGCGGCAAGGAAAAGAAGATGCTCGTTCGATCCATTTCACCGTGCACCGGGTGGAAGGTAGCGCGCGCGTGTCTGCCTTCGCGTCGCTGAATGAGGCATTAAAAGTCAGGCGACCGCAAATAGAACGCGCATCCGCCGTGCTCTATGACGGAGGTAATCGACGTTGAAGCTACGGCCGTCGATTGAAATCGTGGCCTTCTGCTCCTCTTTCCCTGCCTCGTGCTTCGCCAGGTATTAAGCGAATTGCCATTTAGAGAACAGGCAGCGAAAGAACCTTCGTGCAACGCTGATGGCTGAAAGGAGAGGACCCGGGACCGGTTGCGAGCCGTGGCTCTGAGGGCCGCGAGTACGCCGCGCGCGTACGTGTGCGCTTCTGCGTGCACGCGTATTGAGGGGGAATGAGATGGACAGGAGCTTGTTTCATTGGAAATGACCGCAAGCCTGTGCGGCCGTTCCGGCAGCGTTGCATTTCTCGTTGAACGATGCGAGGCTGCAACTTTATCGGGGCTCTCCTCGTTCACGTTTCGAATTTCACCGTGCCGCGTTGATCATCACGGTGGGATTGCGTTAGAAGTGTGCTGGGGGGCTAAAAAACAGCATCAAAGTTCATTCGTTGCGAGCTGATGGTGTGGCTGGTTACGTGATCGGATCGCGAAACAGCTTTCTATGAAAATTAGAAGAACAGGTGAGTCTGATGGCACAGTTCGACAGCCAGATGGATATGTGACATTCAACAGCCGTTTCTTATAGGTTTTCGTGCGCTGAAAACGAATCCGCAAACCGTTTGTCGCCATCACCCTCAGTTTTTGAGAAATTCGATTTTGAAAAAATAACTGTAAATTTTCAACTTTGATCATCTTTTGTGTGGAAACGGTAATAAGTATTCGGTTACTTGTTGCTTCAAATCATTCTATGAACCCTCCCGAATACAAAGATATAAGTTAGTAGTGCATTATGAACATTTAAATATGTTTAAACAAGGATCAAAGGGAAAAGAACACCCGAAGTGCACCCATTTTTGCAGATATCTTTCAATTTATTTCCAAAACTAAGGGTCTAGGGGAATATCTGACTACTCCACGCGATGCAACAGATATTTTTACTTCGGAAAGCGTCAACGGAAGTGGGAAGTCACGTTTTGTTTTCAATACAGAAGCGAAATAGTTTGGCAAAATGTGCGCCGTCGACAGTGGTTGTCACGCGCTTTACGCGATTCTGTGGCACTGAGCGGCAGTGGATCGCGCGCCGCCGTTGACTACCACTGTCCACGCCGCACGTTTTGCCAAACTATTTCGCTTCTGTATTGAAAACAAAATGTGACATACCATTTCTGTTGATGCTTTTCCGAAGGAAAAATGTCTGCTGCATCGCATCGAGTAGTCAGATATTCTCCTAGACACCGAAAATTTCAGCTACTGGCACTTGCATCCTTTACCATTTCAACTCCTCAACTGTTTTATCTTTTGCCATCATTTATCGAATTCCCAAGTATTCTTGAATCAACATGAAATTGAATTAAGCATCGAAATTTCTGTGTAACTCGTAAGCATTCTATACTCTTCTCGATAAGTAAATAATTGTCGCATGTGCAATCGTAGTCTGCGTTAGCAATTGCTCAGTGACGACTGAAACTCTGATGTCGCGATTTAATTCAATGGACACTTGCCACGCTTCTTTCCAGTGGATTGACTTTAAGCCTCGGCCGGATATGAAACTGAGAATCAATAGAATCTAATCCCAAGTAACATCTATCGACAGATATATTCCCGGTGGTACTTTTCCCCACGTTTCACGGCATTCTACTCGGCCGCCCGACCAAAAGATTCATAGTCGGTTCACCGACCACGAGAGAGCAATATGGTCACTCATCTTTCCCATATAAACTTATGCCGCGTGTCTTGAATGAGAAAACGCTGGCCGCGGTTTTTGACCGTCGCCGTCGCGCTTCTTGCCAAGAGTACATTTGAAACGACGGATTATACGACTTATTCGGACTACCGCCAAGTGGATTTGTAAGCGAAGTAGATTCACATCGCGAAAGTGACGCGAGCGCCTCATCTCGCTTCCACTGGTGCCTTATTCTGTGTTCGGGAAATACTGATTGCAGTTCTAGCGTGCTTGCAAGCAGAGATGGATTGTATGAAAGTAATGATTGCATTTTAAATTGATAGAGGTTTGTTAAGAAAATTGCAATGGTAATTTTAATCTTGAGGTTTCATCAAAGTTCAGTCAATGTTATTTCATTTATTTTTATTACTACTTGTTAACTAGCGTCAGAAGGTTCTACGTATGATTCTTTAATTTTATAAAATCTGTATTCCGATTTGAGTTAGATTAATTCCTGTGAAACCCAAACCTGTTGCAAGCTTCTTTAAATATAAAACTGAATACCTACTAGAATAAAAACTGAAGGATTTATCAAGTCTCTTTGTATTCACTTAAAATGAATCTACCTTCTGTCTCAATTTATAAAACCATTCCAATTATTTGTATACACAAATTGCTGTGAAAAAAAATGAAACAGACACGAACAAAATATTAATTATTTTTAACAGAATCTCTTGTATATTTTAAAATTGCAGGTAGAAACAATGAAATGAAACAGTCAATTCCCTTGAAATTTAATATTACATCGCAGGTAGGGCAATTGTTATGGCAAATATGATAGGGCAAATACTGTTCAGAAATTATTTGTCACTGTTTCTACAGAATACCCTGCAAGATAGGAAACTTAAGTGGTCCGTTAATACAATGTACCTACATTCCACTTTTTAATAAAATTCTACCTATCTGGAAACATCCAGCGCAAACGGACCCAAGAAACAAAGAGCAGACGTTGCCGCGCAAACGAACGTAAAGAGATTTCAACGAAAATCGAGGAAACAGACTGCAACGATACAAGAGATAACATAGTCACAGCATTTTCTTTCAAGCCGGGAAACGCGGAAAAATGGAAACGGTCGCACGGGGGGGAGAAAGAAGATCATCATCCGCTTGAATGGTGCAACGACAAGGAAAAAGAAGCGTGCGACACGGTTCTGTAAAATTAGAGTAACGAACGAGCACGTCGCCGTTAGTGCCTCTGGACGGGGTGAACAGCAATCGATAGGATTAACCCCTTACGAATCGAACTTTGTTCCGCGTGTAATCAAGCCTGATTAACGATTACCGGCGATTAGCTCACATTAGTTGATTAACTCTTGTAGAGCGCGGCCGCACGAACGTGTACGGGAATTTATCAGATGTGTAGCATTGTAAGCACCGTCGATTACCACGCAGCGCTCCGCAATTCTCCCATGCCACATCTAAATCTTCGTGAGAATCGCTATGAAACTATACGCACCGGTAAGCCCCGAATTGATGTATCGCTGATCACTTTCGTCGAATCGAAACGCGCCCCCTAAATCGTCCTGATTCATTTGACGTATGGTACAATCAGCTCAACAAATGCCGTCCCAACAGCCATGATGCCCTCATTGGGCGGATTAAACTAAAGCTATAGCAATAATAATGATGAGATCTCAATGCCTCTATTGCATTAGAAAACAAAATACAGTGAAAATGTTTGTTAAAATAAATTGATTGTAGGCCTAACTTATTGTTGGTATTCATGTATTATGGATAAGTAGTAACTTGGAAGGAGTGTGGGTTATTTGCAGTAGGTTATTCTGCTACTTTTCTTGGTTCATTTCAATAATTTAATTATTAAGGTATCAGTGATCGACCAGTTTCCAGAAGAAATGTGAAATATAAGGTTTTTAGGACTGACGATCTTTTGAAAAAGTGCAGTTGATGTTCATCTACTGACTCAACTTTGAAACACTCAAGTGTGAAGTGAATTATGAATAGTATTGGCGAAGGTTTATTTTCAACAAGGTGAGTAGTGTGTTCCTTAACGATTTTATTAAGAACAGGTGTTTGGTTCGAGCCGAAAAGTTTGTAGGTTATTAGAACTCTTTATGGCTGAATTCTTTACTTATTAAATTCTTATAGTGTTTTACATTTGTTTTATCATAGTGTTTTTGTTATCCTGATCTCAAAAACTCATAGTTTGGGGGTGGTCAAGTAATGACTCTAGTCATTTTAATTGTTTTTAGAAGTTGACAGGTATGGTCATGTGCTGGCTGATGTGCTGGACTATGAGTGGAAGACAGTAGCAAAACTCGAAATGTCTACTCTGTTCCTGATTTGGACTCCTTGCCGAATTGAAATCTTTTAATTTCACTTTCCTTTCTAGCTCTACATTCTTCTAAATTATTGAAAACAAACGATGCTAAAACGGTTACGTACATCATTGCATTAATTCTTATTCTAGTACAGGTGGTCAATAATACTGACCAACATAGGGTCAACTACTAGTATTTTCATTTTCAAGGATGACCAACTTCTAATAACCACTATTTTTGCATACAATTTTTTTTCATATTCTCTAAAGATTGACAAATGAAGTCACAAAGCTGGAAGTAAATATATTTAACGGTTTCATTTTAAAAAATTCCCAAAGTTCGCATCATTTTTCGTGTGTCAAGGTAGGGAGACTCCTTAAAGAATATCCTTAGCCATCAACTCTCACTATTTAATGACAGAGCGAGTAGTTACTATTATTTGCGTGAAGGATTTCTCTTAACTGTGAACTACTAATACCTTTACCTTAAATGGGTAATCGGCATCGGAGACAAAATTATTTTACATGCACCATCGAAATGTATTTAAAGGGGCGTTTATTTGTTTGAAGTACGAAGGCAGAGGGATAAAATCCCTAACAGGTACGGTGCAGGGTGAAGGTAAATATTATTGAAAAAAAGGAGAGAAACATGAAAGAGGATAAAATGGAGGAAACGCAGAAGAAGATGAAATAATTAAAAGCTGATTGCTGATATGACAACGTTTCAATGAATGTATAGAGTGAAAGGGAATTGACCAATCGAATTTCGCTGGACTGGGAATCCAAACTTGGATTTGGTCGCTTTGTTGGACGACTGCTTTGATCAATTAATCCACCCAGCCAGCCAACGAAAATTTTCCCTTTGAACGTCATAGTGAAAATATCTGTCAGCGCACACTTGTCACCTGCTGCAGAAGAGATCGCATTTGTTCTTTGGCTGCATTCACCTATATAATCGTGTGCATTCGAGTTGTGCATAAAATTCAACTTCTAAAACAATGCTGGGGCACCCTAATATTTTGTTCTCTATGCTGAAAAATGGGCCTCGCTAAAATTTGATTACATTTCATAGTGTTTTAGAGGTTGCTACCCGCTTATTAATCATTTAAATAAACCTGTATTTTTTTAGTTAAATCGAATTATACATCTGGATTTCCTGGCGTCATTATATCAACAGTTCCCCTCCAGAAAATTAGCCTACCCCCATTCTGGCTACTCACTAAACATTACTATTAGCCTTCTACATATAAATATAAGCTGGATATTTTCAAAAGCTGTTGGTTCACAAATTTACTAGGTAATAATATACCAATGTTAAGCAAATGTGTTTAAAAAATATAATACGTCGAAAAGAATATTGCATTTTTATTCTGAAAAAGTACAAAATTCAATACCTGGTAGCAACCCCTAATATGTAATTGAAAGAAGAACAGAATAAACACCCCTTACTCATGAAGGTGAATACATTGAAAGGGTGCCCCGTGAAAAATACAAAAATAATTTTTTGCGGTGAAATGAGCACTACCCCCAGCGTGTATCCTAATGATAAGATTAAAGGGCCATATTTACAGACACAATACGTCCACGAAGATACTTCGAGCAATAATATGGTAACTCCGGGTGAGATGACCTTTCGCATAGACTGCAATCTTATTTTTTTTAAATGTTTACCTAAATGTATTTCCCTTTGCAAATATATTTTTGCCCTTCATAAACCCACAAAATTGTACAGATTGTTTTAAAAAAAGTGGGCCATCTCTCCCCGACTTATTCTACCATACCACTGCCACCCGCCGCCGCATCGTCGCCCGTGTCAAACACATCGAAGCAACCGGCCACCCGGACATCAGCCACGGGGTCAGGAGCAGGATCAGCACGCTCGACCCCGCAAAAGAACTTTCGCGACCGGTTCGTGGCCCGCGCGCGTTTGAAGCACGGCGAGCTGCGTGAGTTGGTCACGCCACGATGGGATTGAATTTTCCTTTCGTAATGGCTGGCTGGGCTAGGAGCTGCCGCGCTAATTCCACGATGCACGCGGACCGCCGTGCCGCGGCCGAGAGAACGCAGCGGAGGGACAAGATATGAACGAGCCCCGGGCGTGAGCGCGCAGAGACGGCCGGGGAGGTTGCAGCCAGGCAACAAAGTTAGTGCCTGATACCAGCCGATCTAATTTTGCGATACGGTGCAAGTTGCCAGCAATCATTATCGCGTTACGCCGCGAATGCTGGATCACGTGCAGTTAGACGAGGGCCCCCCGTCTCAAGTGTATAACGCGGGAATCAAAGGCGCGTACCGCGCGACAACTCAATTTGTACGCGCACGATGATAATGGATCGTTGACCGACTTCGGAACACTGGCCGACGCTATTTAATGGATAAATAGAGAGCATATCGATCGGAAGTTAACGCGACATTGCCGCGGCGGCGGCGGCTCGAGGGGGTGAAGTTCACGGGGACGTTTCGCTCTGCAACTTTCTTGCGCACCGGCATGCGAGGGCAATTAGCCGAATGTCGCCGGGACAGGCGACGTCTAGGAATTCGATCCCGCGGCGGTGTAAAATAGTTATTTCGTATCCGGTTATATCGACCGCCGTATTAAACGGGGCCGTTAATCCGCGAGGAATAAAGCAGGAAGGGAATCCAGGGGATGGGCGAAATCCCCCTGTTAATACCACTCAAAACTCCTGCTACGCGAGGAGTCGTTTGCGTTTTTTAATTCCCGGTGTATGAAAACTGCGTTTTTAAAGTAACGCGCTAAATTGGGATTAAGTGGAGAGAAATTCCGATAGACTGGGGGTGGTTGGTTGTCGGAACGGGTGAAAATAGGGAACACCCTGTTCCGCGTGTACGGAATTTCGTTTTCGATCGACGGAATTTTGAAAATTCGTGGACTACCCGCGAATTTTTGATTGGAGTTCATGGGAAGCTGTAAAGAGTGTAAAGTGATATTTCTGTGGCACGGCTGGCACAGTCGGTTTGAAAAACTATATCGTGATTATAGGATAGAGACTTTTTTTCAAGATTTCGCTGTAAATCTGTGTTTTGGCTGTGCATGGAAATCGAGATTTGCAAGGAGACATTTTTTTCTAGCGGCAAAAATGTTGAAAGTGTTTCACAATTAAGTGAGTAGACTGTTGGAGGGCTTACGTAACGAGGAATTTAATCTGAGGAAATCAGAGTTGATGTGTGAAATTGAGGACAGATTAGATGTTCTCGTGGGTATAATAATTTATAAACTTGCATGCTTTTTGTATGAATGGAAATTTGTAAAATGCTGCAAATAGATGGAATTTTTTTTTTTTAAAAATAAGAAATTCTCAGTACCTTATTGCACGTACTCTTGCCACCCCAAAATTAAATTTGTTCAATTGCGTGAGAATGAAAAATGCCAGTAGTATCACTACATAGGTATCACGATCTATTTATTTACGCTTGGTTATATGAAAATTACGTCGACATGGCGTAAATCAATATTAACAATAAGTTGCTCACTATCGGGTAATCATCGGGTACTAATGCAATTATTCGCGATACTCAAAGGCAGGTGGTTCAATGGCGAAATCAGCTTTGTGCAGCAGATTTGCAGTTTAGAACAAACAGATTAGTGCAGCTAGTTTGGCGCGTAATTCAAATATATAGAATTCATGCAAGAATAACCATAATCGTGCTAAACTAAACGTTATATAAAACTATAAATATTTTTAATATCTATTTAATATTTAATCCTTATTTCCTCATAATATTGCAGTCCCATACTGCTCGTTTATTTAATTGCAAATAGTTACTTCCATCTGTAATTTACATATTTAATAAAAAACAAGAAAAACTGGCATTAAATAAGAGAAATTACTAAATTACAATACTAATTACATACTGAACTAAATATTTGATGCATTTAACATACGATACTAATGAATTAAATCTCCCAGTAAGGTTTATTTCGAATTGAAATGTTATTAATATGTTCTTCATAACTAGATCTTCATAACTGCGGATGTTTATGCACGCAACATATGCAAAAAGCTTATGCAATTATGCACGTAAAATATGCCATGTCCATTTTTATCGAATTTGTTAAGGGTAGATCGACAGTTCCCAATTTCGTAATTGTAGCTGGGAGAATTTGTAAATGTGCCTTCATAAACGTTAAATTTTGAGCAATTTGTGTCTATTGGGAAACATTTTGAAGAGTTACAATTGCAACGACATTATTTCCATTAAAAGTTTCAACTGCCTACTTGCAGAAATGAAATAAACAGTGAAAATGAATAATTTTAATATTTTCGGATGTTAAGAGAAAAAAAGTGGCCAAACCTCTTTAATTTGATCGAAATTGTGTATTTGCATCAGGCGATTATACTGAACGAGTAATTAGTCTCTACTAATGACTTATTCTATGCAAACGCTATTACCTAAAAAACGGTTTTAAGCACGAAAAAATTATATATACACTAATTGTAGAAAATTAAATGCCCTTTTAATATTATTTGAACAAAATTTCGATGGGGCTTACCATTTTTAAGAAATTCTTCAAATTCGAACCATTGATGAATTCTAAACTTTGAGGCGTGGTCGCTTTTCCTGTTGTCCGATTGCAATAATCATTTTCAAGGATTATGTTTTTATGGAAACGCAGGTTGAAAATAAGGGCCACCTTAGTGTCCATCAGCAACAGTCCCTGCTCAAATTTCTCACAAACCTACCACCCCATTCTCAAACTACAAATACTCAAACTTTTAAAAAAATATACACGTTTAATCATCCCTCGAATCATCCTCACGACCCCCGAAATCCTGTCGCAAAAAATGCCACGAAGCGTGTAAACGTCCGCGCTTGGCCCAGGCTACTATTAAACCCACCATGAAACAAGATGAATCATGCCTGCGGAATAGCAAACGAGGAGCGATGCAAGGGCAGCGAGAAGAAGCCGGGGCTTCTGGAAAGTGGCCCCATCGTTTAGGGGTAAGAGGCGAGGCGAGTCGACAGTGGAAAACACCGGCACAGTTTCCGCGGCGAAAAAAGGCCAGGGGCGAAGTTTTGCGGCGGGCGTCGAGTCTCTGCTCGTTTCCATATCGAGCGACATTCGAGAGGATAGCGGTGACATCGTAACTCAATTCTCCCCGCCTCGCTTCTGACGACGGAGGGAAGGAAAGTTGCCGTGACGTCACCGGTAGACCAAACGTCGTTGGGCCAGAATCGACCCGATCGCTCGTCGATGACCGATAACGTCCCCGCCCGCTCGCCCGCCCCTCGCGCCGTACCCTTTTTCGTTGTTGGCCCAGCGATATTTCAGTATTCCCACCCGGAAGTCCATTAGTCCCGGGATCGTCGTTGCCCGGTAACTCGATTTCGCCGGACTTCGCCGGAACAAGCGCAACGAGACAGAGAAACACAAGCATAGCGTTAAAGGAGGATCGGAATACTAACGAGTAAGAGGAAGTTCCTCGCCCGGGGGAAAGAAGAAACATCGAAATCGTACGAGACGGTAACTCGCCCTGCCCCAACCTCTCCCCGTTGCAGGAGCACTCCTTTCCTTTCAATCTGCTCAATTAATTCGGCTCTTAGCTCGTGGGCGTGAAAGATGCCGGTCGTTAGAGAATGGAGAACTCAATTATTCCAGCCCTGGGCCGGACCCCTCCGCCCCGCCAGGGCTCCTCGGTATGAGTGCCACTGAAACTCTTCCCGTCCCCCGGCCGTGGTACTTTCTCGTTACAACGCAACCGGCCACCGCAGCAAGCTTTCCTTCGTTAGTCGAACGTTAATAGCTGCAAAAACCATTACCGCGTTGGATTCGTGGCGGCTCCTTGCGGAAGTATTGAATGGGACCGTAATGCAGTGTCGTATCTAACCAGAAGCCCCGCCAGCCGACCGGGGGAGTTCCCCGGCGCGGAGAAAGCCCGTAGACGGGGGCTGAGGCCCGTGGCGCGAGCTTCTCGGCTCATTGATTCCGGCCGGCCCACCCGCGCGACTCCTCCACGCCCCGGTGGAAATGATTAAACGGGCAAATGCATTCGGCGAAAATTGAGAATTTCTTCGGGGGTGGGTGGGCGGTGTGAAAGGAAAAGTGACCACGCCAGATGGGCAAACTGGCTTGCGCGTGATTCGAGGAAAGAGGAATTACGGGGCGATTCAAAAGCAGGGGGTTGGGGAACGAGGGTGGGATGAAGGTGAAATCAGGTGGAGGGTGGGTGTATTACGGACTCAAGAAGCGAATGGACCGTGTGTATGTGCACGTAGCTGGCCCCAGACCTCACGTAGAGGCAATCGCTGTACCGTGCTGAAGCAGCTATTTTCACGTGGCCACGGTTGATTGGACGAACCGTAGTGACATCGAAACGTTTGGACGCCGTCCACTTGGCAACAATGAAGGATCATAACAATTTTACTTGGCGATTAGAAAGGGTCGGTCCCCTTTCTGTTCCTTGACCGGCCATCCGGGGAAGAACGGTGTCATCGATCTTCACTTTAGCGATAGCGGCCGATAGTTGAGCAAAGCCGGAGTACACTGTCGATCAAAAGTTTTCGCCGCGGCGGTAAAGTGTCCCGTTCGGTGGACCGATGCGAGATACAACGCCGAACATTCGGTCGTTCCTGCGTGAAATGCTGGGACGGGCGAAAATGATATGCTGCAAGGCTATGGTTCGGCCACTGCTGTTAACTGTCTGAGACGCGTTAAGTTGGGAAGGGATATCGGAAAATGTGAGAAGTGAAAGGGACGCAGAGTGTTTTGCAATCGATCATCGTGCTTGGACTTTTATTTTTCTTCGCAGAGGGTAATGTACGGATGGCACCTTTTTAAATATTTAGAGTGTCTCGCATGGGTACCCAGTTGTTCCTGGAAAGAAATCTTCTTGAAAGCGAGGTCTCGTTTAAGTAAATTTCAGTCCGCATTTTTTACTCGAGTTTTATGAGCAATCGTTTTCCGTTCAGTTGTGCGATCTGTTAGGGGGTAGTCTGTATGGGGTGAAACAATTGGAGCAAGCTACCCTGGTGGTTTTGGCTGGGCTGGGGGAGAATAATAATATTTCAAGTGCAAGCTTGACGTTATGTGGGTCACTGTATTCTGGAAATTACAAAGCACCTGCATGCAAAATACTGAATTCGTTAGTTCTGATGTAATATTCTCATTTTTAGGAATCAATATTATTCCTATAAATTGGTTGGTAAATATTTTAATTAATACGTCGTCTGAAAGAGCTGAGATTCTTCTATTCAAAAGTACTAGTAGAAGTTTTCAGTTCTCCTCACAGATAACAAGATTGATTAAATAATGGAAAAGTAGCTGTGGGGGTGAGAGTTCGCACAATGCAGTGGAGCAAGAGTTTGAATGCAAACATCCAATTTAAAAATCAGCTTGAAGTAAATGAAGCAATGAAAAGAAAATCGGAAATCGAATGTGCAAAGAAATAATTAGAAAAGCAAAAAAAAATAACATCTACTTCTGAACAATTTTGAAAGGAACATAACAAATCGGTCCCAAAAAGAGACTAGCCCAACCATTAACGTCTATGGAAAAAATAATTTGTCCTGCGTGTGAAGAAGAATACACTGATCCTCAGAAGACTTATGCCTGCGCAAACTACGAAGGTGTAATGTTATGTGCTATTACTGTTACCTTGATTAAAAAAAAATTAATTGTAAACTATTAGTCGTCTTGCTATATTATCACAACTATTATATGTAAGAAAATAAAACACTTTTGTAAAAATTTCTCGTCGCGTTCTTTCACCCCGTAACGTGCGAACTTTTGCCCCACATATCAAGTAAAAGTTCGCATCCAATATTTTAGAAATATTTATTTTATATAAGTTGTGACAGATAAATTTACATGAAGTCAGTGCCTATCGAATAATTAATGGATAGTAGTTATTTCTTACACAACGACGTGACTATCAGTGTAATACCATGGATTTTAGGGAAGCCTAAACTTTAAGTGGGCACTCTTACCCCACGATACTCTACCACATGTACCTAATAACATGTTTGACCCTCGATTATCCACGAAAGCGATGTGGATTATGTGTAAACAGAGCAGAAAGCGCTTGATATGTTAGAAATGGGAACACGTCAGAAGTTGCGGTGACGGGGAACCCCGTGTACGAAGCTCTTCACTCTAAGTTGATTATTGCAGCACCTTGGATGATAGCAATTTCGGCCGGTTAGGTAATTACCCGTTGATCAGGAAACTAATGTACAGTTGTTCATTTGTTTGCTAATTAATCGCTCCGCGAGTTTATGCTCCGACTACGGAATTAATACCTGTACACATGATCAACCGATTACGGTCGATATGGTTACGCATCTAATCTGTGAACTCGAATGCAACGCGATGATAGATGGACACACGGGGGGGGATGAATGTGCGAACAACTGTAATAAACGACATTAAACGTGTCGGACATATTTTGGATTAATCGACGATGCGCGTTACATGCAACAATAACTTAAATTGCTGGCATAGCTACAACTATTGCGCATCGAACAGAACGTTGGAATTCATTGGTTCAGGAGTGACGCCACTGTAGAGACACAAAAAAAAATATCTTTGCTTGTTTGTGGCCAAGCAAAGATATAAGTCGAGAATCTGTTTAAACGCTTTTATTATACACATCTTAAGTAGTTTCAAGCTATTTTTCTTTTCTCGGAACGATTGCACGTTTTTCAAATTAGCTTGCAGCATAACTTATACAAAATTTATTCGATTGACTTGGAATTTTTATACTAGCTTTTAAAATACATTGTCCATGGAAATACGTATCGATATTGGGAATATTATTCTTCTTAGAAATTGCAAGCATTTGAACATAAAGTTCACTCTGTAGCTCCATTCACTAAAAAATTGTTCATAACATTAAAAGTTTTCAACAAACCGTAAAATCGGTACGTATTTCTATGGAGACTGTAGTTTAGAGGCTACTGTAAAAATTTCAAGTGAATCGAATAGAATTTGTTGAAATTACGCTGCAAGCCAATTTGAGAAAACGTATTTCCGAGAGAAACGCGTTTAAAGTGCCATTTTGAAAAAAAAAAGAGGAAAAAAATAGCTTGATGCTACTTAAGATGTGCATAATAAAGGTGTTTAAACAGATTTTCGACTTATTTTATTGTTTGCCCACAAACAATTGTCAAAGGCAGGTACACTATCCTATTCTTCCCATTTTTCGGACTAAAAACATAGCAAACTTTGGGATTTTTCTTTTAAGAAACCAGCGATCCGATTCATCTGATATTTGGACCATGTTTTGATGCAACTTTGAGGAAGCTTCAGTTTTTTTATTATTAATATTTAACCATAAATATAGTAGTTATGCATGATCGGGTGGTGGTGTGCACGATAATTATCTACCAGGTAATCTGAAACAGAAAAATGAAACTCCTATATTTATTATTTAAAAATTCATAAAAAAAACTGCAACATCTCGAAGGATTGCATAAAAACACAGTCCAAATTTCAGATGAATCGAAATTCTACTTTCTTAAAAAGAAATCCTAAATTTTGCTATGTTGTTAGCCCATAAAATAGGATTCCTCCCTTAAAATAAGAGAACATAATCCCAGCATCATTACACAAATTCTACCCAACCCTTTCAACAGATTGCAACCTCCAACGACTATCATTCAAACTCTGCCATCGCTCTTCGTAAAATGGCGACCGAACTCGGCACTAACGCCTCATTCGATAATGCACATCTTCCAAATATGGTTCTGGCGAGGAATGGTTCCATAAATATTTCCTGAAGCGGAATTTCATTTAACCACTGAAACGTCCCTTTAAAAATGGACATCGGGTGTGCGCTGTAATCCGTCATTTCTTGGAAAAGTGCCTGCCTCCCCAGGGGGTCGGACGAGCGTCGTACGCAACCGTCTAAGACAATTTGCCAATATTTCGTCGATGTTAGTCTCTTTGCCCCGTGCGCCTGCACGGTCGCAAATCTTTTCTTTCAACTATCCCGTCCCGCCGCCCTCTTTTCCGCCGCCGCGCGCGCCCCTTTCTCCCATCTCCGCCTACTGCTGACCCCGGTGGTTTCTCGCCTTAAAGATTTATTTGCTTTATAAATGAAATCCGATGTCCCGCACGCCGCGGCCGCGGTGATTCATGGCGTATCGGCTCGAGTACCGTGCACTTTCCTGGTATACAGTTTTCGAGGCTGCGAATAATAGCCGGAGTGATACCGTCCCCGCGCGAGATCCGTTCGAAAATCGAAGCCGAACGGAAATGCGGGGGAAACAGTGGAACTATTGGAAAGCACGTTGAACGTCTACTAACGAATATCGAGATTTAATGTTCCACGTAGAAGGGAAACGGAGTTTTCGTTGATCTACGGCGTAATGCAGCAGCTTCGATCCACAAAATGGCGAGCTAACAGTGCAACTATGCGGGCTGGGTACCGTTATTGGGGACCAGCTTTCTGCTACCACTCCGATAGGTACTATTTAGGAAATCTCTCTGATAAGGGATCTGTTGAGCGATTTTGCTTTTGCACGAGTCGATCAGTCGGAATCGGGTTCACCACATGGAGGCGCGCATTACGCAAGCACTCACTTTGGCGGCTTGTATATTAATTAATTTTTAATATTTTGCAAACATTTTTATTTGAAAATACGTTTTACATCCGTAAGAGAGAATTGTTAAAAGAGCAAATGGCTTAAGTTATTACTGGCTTTACAATCTCGCCCAGAAACATGTACCCCCTAAGACGCAGAATTTTGGAAAGAACATTGTCATAGGTTTGTTCCATTCCTATCGATTTAGCCTAGTATTAAGTAGTGATCAGTACTTATTCTACTGCTAAGGTGTACTTGGTCTATGACGTTGCTTCTCAGGGTTTCCAACACATTATTTCAATCTGTAAGGGTTCTTTCATTCAAGGCAATCCAGATAACACGTTTCAAAATTAATTGTGGCATCTTACACCGAGTCACTCTTCACGAATTTTTCGTCTACTCCAAATCATTTTGTCCATTTTGTCTTCCCTTGCATCACAATCTATTCGTTCTGATCAACTAAATGCCTGTCATCCTTCGAAATTAATACACGCTCCAACTGAACTTCGTTGTATTATATTGTAACAGACCTGCCCTACGATACAGAAACCACACCACCTACGTCACGAATGACAGGGCACAGACGAGTGACTCGATAGTGCAACGTGTTAATCTATCTCCATTGGGCGATGCATGCAGGGTGCATTTATTATCCCGGAACTACACTTGCTACAAAGTACAACACACCTTGCACACTCCCTGGGCTTATCGGTGGTGTGAACAACGTGTCATCGGTATAAGCGATAGGCGTCAGTCGTTGGTGCTTTAGCATCGACCAGTTAACGCCGACTGTCGATATCTGTCAATCGGTTATTGCGTACGGACGCGTGTCCATGTAAACCACTTTGGCTGACGTGTAATTTCTTCCGTCTATCAGGTGTCTGTATTTTCCTTTCCGAGGACACTTACCGTGGACGCCGATGTGCTAACTGAACTTGAACCTTCGTCGCGATAATGCCGGTAGAGATATATTGGACTGGATCACAGCAGTGTTTATATATTTGTTAACGAATAACGACTAAATATTTATTCGAATACAAATTTAGTCGGCTAAAAATTTATTCGAATAACTTCACTGCATTCAAAATTTTTATTCGAGGTGATTAGAATAAAAATGTAGTCGAATAAGAATTTATTCAACTAATGCCCAACTCTGCGCACAAGTCACATTAGTCTGTCTTCTAAAAAACCTAGACGACCAAAACTACCAGGATCCCTTAGACTAACCGGGGGATATTTTCCAAAATTTCTGCCTGCAACGGAGAAAAAAGCCGTTGCGTACCGAAAGTGGGCAGTTTGCTGCTCTAAAGTAGATGATAAAAATAGGAGAATAAGAAAAGACGGTAGGTATTTGTATTATCCCTTGTTTTGAAATGTATCAAACCCAATTAAATTTGTAGTTAAATATTAAAGTGTAAGTAAACGTGCAATTTTAATATTTCTTCATATGAGTGTGCGAAAATCTTCAAATGTAATCTTTTTCATAATACAATTCTCGTTTTTCATAACATTTTACCGTTTTTTGTCACTAAAATCGAGGGTATTATGCGCAAATAAATCCAATTAAAATTTTACACACAAGGTTATCTTAACATGTCCCCTTAACTCCACCTGCAAATCTCGCAATTGCTTGCTACACATATGCACAAAGTAGCACTGGGTGAACTCTGATTCATAAAACACTGTGCCGACCCGTTGAAGGTTTCTGTGTTTCGCTCTTTACCCAGACATGTTCACGATTCAGATGGAACGGGTGATAACTGCATGCGAGTCTTCCTTTCGCCAATAATTCTCCATCCATGTGAAATAAATGTTCCACTATCAGGTATTCTCCTACGAACCATCCCAGGATTACCAGTATCTCGCAAGCGTATCACTCCGCGATGAGATAAAGACGCTCAAACAGCAGCCCGTTATTTACCCCGAAAGTTCCAGCGGCGTTCCCTGTTTCCCCGCGCGGGGATCTGCAATCGTAACAGTATGATTAATGCCGGCAAAGGCGTCGTTCAAACGACGATAATCCAGGTGGATGTCTGACACGCACTGGAAATTTATTCCGTCCAACCCCCCCGGCTGGCGAAAAAAGTTTTATGACTAATATGCGATAATGTGCCATCCAATACATATATATTTTCCCGGAGTCTGATAGAATTGGAGACCCGTCAATACCAGCCGCCGCAGATGCCGAGTCGCTCGCCCTCCGCTTCGAAACCCTCTCGCCAGGCCAACCCCTAGTTCTTCCCACTCTCTGTAGATCGACCAAACTTTCCTCCTTAGTTAAAGTATCAATATTTTTCGATGGCGCGGCTTTCCCTTATACCTGAGATGTTATTTCACCAGCGCTATTGATTTTCTTCATTTGAGTCCCTCCAGCCAACCCCGTCCCGAGAGTGGATCCGCCTCAAGTGGATGCTCGTCGTATTTGGACGAATAAAAATAGCGACGCCGGGGGTAAACAAAAATATCGTAACGCATCCTCCGGCAAAGCCAGCCTAACGTTCCATCGTGCCGATACAATCACACCATTCACCGCGCTGCGAAACGCTGGAACGTGGCGGAACGCAGCGTATTCAGTGTTTGCGGCGGTGTACAGTGGTTGCGGGGGAAAAAATGTGTCGCAAACTCGCCAGAGTTTGGCGGAGATATTCACGAACCGGGGTGCCACGAGATTCGCATTGAATTTCAAAGTCAATGTTTCTGTTGTTATTGAGCGCCCCACTGGCTGGAGGGGTGGGGCAGTTCAAAGGGAGGAATATATCATAATGGAGCTGCCCTGCTAGGGTATATTAAAATGATATATAGGTCGAGGCGTTCTAAATTCTCCTGTAGTACGCTATAAAAGTTTGCACAGACAGATAAAGACTAATATCGAGTAGGGAAGGGTGGCATAATGGGGTAGCGAGGTAAGATGGGGTATTTAAAAGAAAAAGGATAATCACAAAATGCTGGAGATTTGCCGAATGTACCAAAAGGAAACCATTGTATTGTAACAGTTAGGTCTCTCTCATTTAGAGCTGTGAAATGGTCCACGCGCCGCGTGAATCTTATTTTGTATACTAAAGAGGCTTATAATAAATATATATTTAAAAATGGTAATTTAAGTGGAATATTCGTTACTTTTAGTTCAGATTTCAAAATGGTAGGAACATGTAAGAAAATAATTAGAAGAGGTAAATGGTAAACAAAAATTAAAACCGACTTAAAAAATAAAAATGCACTAAAAAGTAAAAATTTTGTTTCTTAATTAATCTGCGACTCTCAATTCTTTATGTGGGCGGCTCATCATTTGCACTATATAAATCCGTCGCTAATTTAAAAAAATTGAGAATCGTAGAGTAAATAGGGAAAAAATGTACCAAAGACTAAAGTATTAACTTCTAGATATATCTTGATTCATAAAAGCTTGAATAAAACAGTAGATACAATTATCAATTTTGTTTTCATTGTTGCTTAGCTTCGCCTGCGTGGTCTACAGTTATTGAAGATCAGTCTGAAAATACAATTTTTTCAACAAAACACCTTCGCTACTCGAGGATCGTTGCCAATCGATGAAAGGCTAACAGCGAGTGGAAATTCGGGGCCGCGCGGAAGTCAGGGATAATCCCCAGCCAGCTCGACAAAACAGCGTGGAACAGAAGTTCGTTGGCCCGCGGTATGCGCCTGGAAGTAAACCAATTAATCGGCAGGAAGTTCCGTGGAAAATCAGTAACTTAACTGGGCCGGCCGTTCCTCCGATGCTTCTTCTGCCAAATTGTGAGCAGCACCTCCGTCCCTGCCCGCAGCGCCCCTTTAACTGCCAGCGAAGAAACAAAAATACCTTCTTGCGCCCGTGGAGGAGGGTGGAGGAGGGACGCTAGCTGTCGACATCCGGGCGTCGTCGGGCAGGACGGCAGAGGAGACGCCAAGGGGCGGCGGTCGAGAACGACGTCGACGACGTCGTCGACGGCGATTCGAGCCCTGCAAACGAATTACGCCGCGCGCGCGCGGCCGAACAAAAACAGCAAATCCGGTAATCTTGTTTCAGAGTCACCGGTGAACTGTCGCAAGGAGAGGGAACGTTCCACTGCCTCTAATTAATTTCTGTTTGCCTGGTGGTGGCCCGGCCCAGACAGAGAGGAACAGCGGCCGAACACCGCGGCCCGGGCGAGAGGGGCGTCAGGCGTTGGCATCCGACTGAACAGAATCGACGTTCACCCCCGGTACGTTTTTATGGACCCCCTCGTTAAACTTCCGATGTGAATTATCTGGATGGCCCCGTAAGATTCGTGGCACACTGGGCCATTCAGCTGCTGGTGGCTCTCGTTCAAGAAACGGAGTCGTTCTTAACTTTGTGCCACGATCAGCTCTTTCTGGTCCGCGGCGTTGAAAGAGGGACGACAGTAATGGGGGCTTCATTGAAAACGTTCAGCAGGGAGGTGGTATTTACATAGGGCGAGGTTGTCATCGGAATTGGCCCAGAGAGGGATACTTTGGCTGGAAATTTTTGGAAACACTTTGCAACTGGTTGAATGGGTTTCGTCGTCAGGGGGTACCATAGTTGTGCTACGGGGGGAGTGAATTTATGATGGGGCGTCTGATAGGTTACTTTCTGCGTGAGAGGCGGAATGCTGAGGAGGCAGGAATGTTGGGTTTGGTGATTGCAGGACTGTGTTTGGGATTAGCAGAGGAATATGTGAGCTACAGTGGTAGGGTTAGGTCTGGGTTAGGTCTGGGTTAGGTCTGGGTTAGGAGACGCGGAATGTTGAGGAGGCAGGAATGTCGGGTTTGGTGATTGCAGGACTTTGTTTGGGATTAGCAGAGGAATATGTAAGTTTTTGAAAAAACCTTCGTTCATCTACTGAATTCAACCATATATTAACAGATTGTTTTTGAATTTTTAATTTTAGATGCTTCGGCTCAGTGAAATTTAATTTTTTTTTAAATAAGCAAGTAGTTGTAAAAAATATACAGTAGATATTCCATAAAAAATTCCCGAAAATCGCGTTCTTTTTCGAAAGCTCAGTAGACATAACCCCTTAAGACTCGAGTTTGAAAAAATGTGAAAAGATTATGAAAACATTAGAAATGAAAAATAGAAGAAGAAAAATATGAAGTCTTATGTTTTCAAAATTCCATCAAGATAATTGCCATTTTATACATATTTTCCAAACTGATGAAAAGCATTTGCGAATACTCTACACCCTCGAAGAAGCAACTCAAGCAATATTGCTATTCTGCTGGATGAAAATAGCCATCCTGCGCGACGAGATATTATACATACCCTGTGGACTATATATTTTAAAATTTTTACCGTTGGAGTAGATATTTCGCCGAATTAAAGTGCGCGTATTGCTTTTCACAGTTGATTGAACGTCAGAAAAATCAGCCACTGAGTCAGTTAATCCCGTCGAAATGTATCGAAAGCATCATCTCGATGGAGACTGTTTCACGCGAGGACGCTTTCGAGGATATAACATTTAATTTTCTTCCGCACTCGATCGTGCATTGATATGGACGGTCTGTCAGAGTCGCGACCAATCGTTGTTGATATTTTTATCATCCGTTTATTTCTACAATAATTCCCGCCGACAGTTCTCGCGGAATTATTCGAGTTGGCTCGTTATGCATATATAAATATTAAACGGCAGGGAACAACAGAGTGTAATTGAAGTTTTAATATTTCAGTGGCTGTGTTTAAAACTTTTAAACATTTTGATGAATCCGCCGAGCCAGAAGTTTCCGGCCCCTTTGATCCATTATAGACTTTGCAAGCCTCTCAACGAAGAACTTACATGCGAAAAATAATTAATTTCGTGCAGCGAAACTCGCCCGGCGGACAATAAAAATAAAAGTACAAATATGGTTGCAGGCTGCGATAACTTTTTTGCGAGAACTATCGTTTCTAGCAGAGGCGATTGATTTAGAGACATTGAAAAGTAACCGAAGCTTTTACATTATTTTTTATCACCACCTGCATCCGCAGCCGTAATTAAGCAGGACGTAATTAAGCAAATATTGCCAGTGACGGAATTGTTATGAACCCGTTATGGAGCACGTTTTTAATATCACGCGCTGCAGCCTGTTCCTTTTGTAAAAACGAGAAGTCACCACCAAAGCGGGCATCAATCCAGGGGCGATATTTTTTTCTCTGCCCGCTCCCAACGCTCCGGCATAAAGCTTGGCACTTGTCGCTTGTTCTCTGTAAAACAGCCCTCAATCAATTCGCAAACCTCTCCATGCCGTTCGTATTTATTAAAACAGTTCAAAGTCGTTTGATTAAAGTCCGCTCTACTGTGAAAGTGACCGGGGCCGTGCGTTGTAGGGAGAATCTCGCAGACAAGGGGCACAAAATGAACGATATAAAACTTTCATTTCGAGAACTGTGAAATTTTATTCGACACGTTACCTTTTATAGGATGGCGCGAACCGTGTGTCACGCCGCTTTTTGTAATCCCCTGTTGTCGGCCTTTCATTTCGTACTTACGTAGCGATTCCACAAAGTGTGAAGCTCGCGCGCGAGCTTACTGGAGAAATGATAATAAGAATCGAAGCTTGAAGTGCGAGCTTGAACGGTGATACATTGCAGGAATGTATTGGTGGATTTATACTATGCGCTGTGGTTTAAATGAAGCACTGCCCACTTTTGCATGCACACAGTGTGCAACAGCCGCGAATTTTAAATTAAACAAATTTTAGTCAGAAGATAGCGGGAAACTGTATGGCGGGAATAATTTCATCGAATGGCCTCGATTTTTATAAAATTGAGGCGTGATGTAGTCGACGCGATATTATGGGCAGTTTAAGTCACCACTTCGCTGGTTTTGAATTTATTTAAAAAATACGAGGCATCAAAGTTTGAATTTTTATTTATTTTCGCGAAAATAGGCTCTGCAACTGAATTTTTATCTCTGTACGAGATTCGTTTGTCTTTTATCTGAATTGAGAAAAATTTCTTCAAAATTTCTTCAAACTAATTATCGTTTTGCTAATTTCGCTTCACGATTATCAATTTTCAAATAAATAAGATAGCATCTTTAAAAATCTTAAAACCACGTTACCTATTGCATCTTTGCTGCCATTTTTACAAGGGGAGTGACTTTTCAGCCTGGCCACTTTGAAACGAGCAGCGGTGCGCTCCATTTCAGGTACCTATTACTACACAATCTGAAGAAATGAAAAGTTTTAATAATTCGTCAATTCGTGCACTAACGAATGGGGATGTATACCCACTACGATGCCAGAATATCAACGGAGGCAATTAAGTCCATCGACATCTAGTTGTACACAGGATTTACTGGATACCGTGGGTAAAGTAAAAAAAGAATTGCGAATTGCACGTTGCAACGTAGAGTTTCGCTGATAGAATGCTGTCAACAAAATGGGGGACGCAATTCGCGGTGGACTACCTTTAATTTGTCGGATACACACACTGCGCACTGGTATACATACGTTTTCAATCTCCGCGTTATTATACAAACGAAAGCGGGTAATCCGACAGGCCACGCTTTGAATATTTACAACAACACAAGAGACATTTTCAGGATTTCTGCGTGTTTTGAGCTCTGCGGCTGTTTCGCGGTGGAATCGTACACCGAGCGACTACACACTATCAATTCCTTTTTTGCACGCAGCTTTTGGCTATAGCACAAGGAAATTAATTTCTAGAAAAATTCGTCCCGTATTTCAAACGGTTTAATGTGTAGTGATATTGAGCAAAATGTGCTGACGGGATTCAATACCTTCGCTCCAGATTGATAGTAAAATATGACGTTTTCCCAATTCAACAAATGTAATTGATTTTGTGCTCTATTGCTTTCATTGCACTTGCAGTGCAATTTTGATTAAATAGTAATTGCAGTTACATGTAATTTGACAATTGCATTGTAATTGTCTCGCTCTAACAATAATACGGTAAATTAAAACACATTTCCCTGGAAATCATTTTCCTTGGATCTTTAAAATTGCATGCATATTGTGTGTCCATTGCAGCCATTAATAATTAAATTCGACAATAGCAAGTAAGATAACTGCACCAATAAATGAATACGTAAGGCTAATGAATTCACACTATTATAAAATTATGTTTACAGCGCGGTTGATTCCACGCGCTGCAAAAATTGTTTGGATATGGAGCAATAAATTAAAAGAAGTCTTTAATTAATTAGTTGCTTCTTTTAATAACTTATTTTACTCATTTTAATAAAAAAATGTTTCACTGGTACGTGTCCATTTACTGGTACATCCACCCTACTCTTGTTAATCAAAAAGTCTTGAGCATTCATCCATTTCAAATCAGAAAACAGGACTTTTATTCCCCCACAAGTACATCAAGTTCTTTCCTACGACACTACAATTCTCGAAGCTCTGAACAACAAGTGGTCCAGTACCTGCACTGTGTACACCCACACAATGATGGCCCTTTAAATTGTTATCTTCCGTTTCAAATCCGTTTGCAGCTATCACTGATACCAACGTACCATATTTAGCTCGCATCCCCTCACACTGAAAACCGTTCATCAAATTCTTGCTTTGAAAGCCAGCCCCGATGGAGTTCCTTTTATTCCGTGTTACTGCGCGACACGCGCCCGCGTGCACACGCAAAGAGTCTGTTAGAACGTAATAAATTCACGTAATGCTCGCACACACGGAAGGAGTAATGAGCTTACGTAAATATCTACAGACAAGATCATAAATTACTGCGCGGAGCACGGTGCAGCGGGGCCTGGCGAGCGTATTATAATCAATGGAATTGTATCTGCTTTTACCCAGCCGCATCTTTACGTAGTATTCCGAGCGCGTCTAGCCGTGCTCGGAGTGGCACATTTACAAGCATAATGAGATAGCGAGTGGAAGAAGATACACCCGCGTATAACTGCCTTTCCGGGTAGGAGGAGAAGAAAGTTACTGATCTCGTTCTAGAGGGGTAGCCGTCGGTTTTCGGTACGAAGTTCCAACAACGACATCAGAAAGTTAGCTAAACATCGACCCGCGGCACGTAGAACGATCGCTAGCCGGCCGACATAATATCCTATTTATAATCATCCACCGAAAACAAATTAGCTTGCCGTGGATCGGGTAATCACGCGCTCAGACAATTAATATTCGATATCCGCCAAGTGACAAAGACCTGCGTTGCGTCAATCAACGCGAGCACGACCCGTGCACACCGGGGAGAAATTATTCTGCCCGACAGCATAATGGACCTTTGATGAACGATCAAGTATGAATTTGTCCAATAAAATGACAAGGAATCCGTGGTCTGATAGTAAATTGCCGGTGAAAAGAGAGAACATGGACACTGCTTCTTACCTGAGAGCTGTGCTGGGTGTGCCTGAGAGAGTGTTGCATAATTTAGCAGATGTATTCTATATTTTGGATTTAGAAAAAGGATTCTGATAAACGTGGATCTATTTTATACATATATTTATTATCTATTTTAGATCTATTTTATATATATATAAGTATAAAGAATGTTGCTACTAAAAGCTTGAAGAACTGGTGTCAAGAAATAAATTACTGTTATTCAGTAAGTGCTAAAATTAAAAAACAAATTTTATCGGAAAATTTTCTACGTGCAGATGGTAATACAATAGTATAAAATTTTATTTTTGTCACTTAGTGTTTTCTTTAAGGATTCTTCAGTTCACCCCTTTGAATCAAACCTTCGAACAGATTTTCTGAAAAAATTTAGTACACTGAAATGATTCTGTTTTAAAATCCATCGTATGGAATGACTCTTCGTATGAAAAATTAAGTCTTTAAGTCTTAGCCTTTAACCTGAATATTAAATCTGTATGCTTGCCTAAAGCTTTCGTTAATTCCAATAATTCCTACTGGACACAATCCCTAAAGTATAAAATGTTATCATTTTAAAAGACACGTTGTGATGGGAAGATTATTATTCGTTTATAGAGTTTAACAGTGAGAAACTGAAGACTGTAAGGGAAATGGGACCGCGCATAGTCAGACACGCTTTGAACCAGTATGATGGGATTATATCTCTGTGTAACTTCCCGTACGTGCATCGTTTCAAAAATTGTTTCCAGTCAAAGTTACTTAACTTAATGAGAACCGTAGAAACGTGTACCAAGTCTGCAGGCATTTCATTTAATTATAGCTTTCTGATTTTTAAGCTCCTCCCAATGCACGGAAGTTTACTGGCAGAGTTTTATTGAAATCTTCTATACCGTCTGTTAATTTTATTTAACAGAGTTAGTAAAATACCTTGTACACCCCTATTCGTATTTTAAACGTCGGATGACTTTTACTTTTGTTGCTGCGTACCTATATCAATAAATTAAAAATAGACTAATTCCTTTATTCATATTTTTACGTAATATGTGTTTTATCAAAGATGCCGAGAATTAAACAGAATGCTGCAGCAACAATTTCCAGAGCAGTACTTAATAAATCTTAATAAATCACAGGCCTTTCATATACACGTTAGTGTATTTCGCTGGTGGAACGTTGAAGACTTTTATGGAGACTTTTATAATTGCTTTACGCGGTGTACGTTCCTGAGTGCATAAAGCATTCTTCTGCTTTGAGGTTTAAAATGATACTGGAAACGCGCGAAAGGAAAACGAATGTCCGTGTTCCATTTCAACGTACGTACGTTTTGTCTTGGTTTCAGACTTGAAGCTACGTAAAAATCCTGTCGCATACCGTGAAACATACGCTTCACAAGATTAACTAACCGCACACAAAGACCACGCCATCCCCGGGGACACTTTGGGCGACTAACGATATTTCACAAAAGCTGCGGCGACATTTGGAACCCTAATACTATGATGATTGTAAAAAATTCACGGAAATGGACTTGTCAGTATGAAAAATGATACGAAGCAACATCTAAAGCCTGGATATGTTGCGCTCTTGCCGTCGAAAAAATGGAGAAACCATACTGCTAACTGATTGGCCTTTTCCCCAATATTCCCACAGTAATATTCTGGTTTTTCCTAATTCCCTCGGTAATGCTAGCTTTGTTGCATTATTACATTTGGCGTATACGGCTTTGTTTCACGTTCCAACGTCACATTGTAGGAACGAAACATTTACAGACCAACTCTGCACTGCTCCGTTTTATGAGTTATAAATCCACTGCCATATATACTGCATACATTCTCAGCCATCATCCTACTACTCCCTTCTTTGAATTCCGAAAGCATCAGGGGCGAAATTTCCATTTTCGAGCTAGCTACTCTGTCGACTATAAATTCACACTTTGAACGCTGCATTCACTTGTTGGTTACTGGCTCGAAGATAAGGGATAATCATGTAGTAACGGGAAGCAGAAATCATCGCACGATGTCTCAGCAAGAGTAATGCAGCTCCATTATTGACAGTTTTTGAGTTATGACGTGTGATATACATAAAAGAATTCTATATCGTTTGGTGTACATGAAACGAGCCATTTATTGCAAATAAATAAAAATAGAAATATACTATTACTATTACTATTTATATTATGATTAATATTACTATTAATATTACTAGTAATATTACTATTAATATCACCATTAATATCACCATTAATATCACTATTAATATCACTATTAATATCTCTATTAATATCACTATTAATATCACTATTAATATCACTATTAATATCACTATTAATATCAATTAATATCTCTAGTAATATCACTATTAATATCACTATTAATATCTCTATTAATATCTCTATTAATATCAATATTAATATCACTATTAATATCAATATTAATATCACTATTAATATCTCTATTAATATCACTATTAATATAAATATTAATAACACTATTAATATCAATATTAATATCAATATTAATATCAATATTAATATCACTATTAATATCACTATTAATATCACTATTAATATCACTATTAATATCACTATTAATATCTCTATTAATATCACTATTAATTTCGCGTACGTCAATATTACAGTATTTTCTAATTTACTCGAAATTGTTGAAGATGGAGCTGCCCTCATCTCGCTGCAAGGTCCTCAATTCCAATCTTTCCGCGTAAACATGTACCCACTTTCTGTGGCAGAATTTATTTATACCAGACTCGATACGTTCACATTCGTTCGCTATAGTCCAGCTTCTTTCAGATCCGTGTTCCTACCAATTCTCTACGTACGATGTTTCGAATGCGTATCGAATAACTGCTTCTGTGGAATCTGAGCTGGAGAAAATTCCCCCGTAGCGGATGGAGCATACAACGGGCAGAGACGTCGCGTGCATTATTACCGTTTAATAGTGAAGCAATTAATTTACACTCGATGGTTATTAGCCACGTGCTAGGAGGAATATTAACTTCGGGCACTCTTGATGCATGCACGTCCTGGCAGGCATGATGAAAGACGTGCAATCTGCCGCCACATTAATGCTACTGTCAGATGGCCAGGTGCTGCTTGACCCGTGTAAATCGATCTCAGACTAAATTGCATCGTTAGCCACTCCATCGCGCAACTGCGTTTCGCAGAACGGATCATTGCGCTCGATTTATTCTCGTGATATTATAGTTTAGACGTTGCTAACGTTGCTACGCAGAGGCTGACGTGTCCGAGACGTACGCGATAATGGAACGGCGCTGGTACAACCATATACAGGGTGTAACGCGATATATGGGCAAGCAAGTATAGAACAGAAGCACATATGAATTTATAGTATTTATAGTATACAAATGGATTTATAAATAAAAATAGAGGATTTGGGAGTCACAAACATTTTTTCTTTAACGGAACATATTAAATAATAATAAATAAATAGAAAATACAAAATCTGTGCAATAATGTCAGTCAATTCTTAAGCTGACAGTGATTGAGTCTTATACCCTAATATAATTTGGCAACATTTTGGTTTTGTATTCCGTACACGCAGTGTGGGAAGATACAACTGTCTCTGTAGTGGTTTATATCGATACTACTGTCAATGACCTATTTACTACAGATGATAATGGTGAATCCAACCTACCCTGGTAGCATTTCTGGTTGGCCCACAGTATCCCCAAGTTGGGAATTATTTGGCCATCAAAATACCAACACTAAATGCAGCTAGGGTAATGTCAACAAACAATAATCTAAAATCACGTGAAAATACGCCCAGCTTGGCCTCTAATTTACAAGCATCTTTTAGGTACTCAAAATAGTCCCTCGGTGTCTCAATACAAACTTCTAAACATTCTTATATTATTTCTCTTACATCAGTCACTTACACCATTAACACTTTCCACGCGCCTATGGAAATTCAGGTTTTTAGTAGGACTATAAAAACTACATTGCGAAGTTCAATAATTACCAAAAAAAGACAGTGCTTATTCTATTCTTCATCTATTTCCCTTCTCATTCCATTTTAATTTCGACAGTTAATTAACCACTACCTTTCTCCATCGAATGAAAACATCCCTACCTATAAATATCGTGGACCATCAGCAAAGTGAAACCGAAACATTTCCCAGGTACTATGTTACACCCCGTATAGAGTGGTCTACCATTCCTCCGTTGGATGGAATAGTTACCGTTAGCTGCCCGCACCCCGTGCGCCGAAATCAACAGTTTTAAAGGAGCAATGTGTTTTACGATTATCGGGGATGCTGTTAGCGAACTCGCGTATCGAAATGAGTTTGGATAGCCGGTAGGCGTGACAGAATTCAATACGGTTATGAAGCGGCGACGCTATAGGGGCAGCGTAACTGGCGGATCAATAATTGCTTATCCGTGATAGTCATTGAACAAATTGGAAAATTGGTTACCACCCAAATAGGCGGTCATTACATAATCTTAACGGTGGCAATTATCGATCAGCTGATATTACCTGCCCGTTGACCACTCTCTGCTAATTTATATACACAGGCCTGCGTATAATGCTGTTTAGATCGCGGTTTTTCAGGCGATTTCGGGGGATTTTTTTATGATCGCCAGTCCGGAGTGTGCCAAGTGTGGAGCCGCTGCGAGCTACGCGAACGTGTGCGTACACAGGCGCATGAATTTGAATCGGAGACAAATGATCAGTAATCCAATCAGTGCGCCGGGAAATACAGCTGCGATCGGAACGATCCACGAACGATACCCACTGTCTATTGCTATGCAGTAACGCAATCCACGTGCCTGCTTTTATTCTTAATTAAATAAAGTTATCACTGTTCACTTTGGCACTGTTTCTGTGCAATATTTAGGTATTGCAGTGTTTTAAATAAACGCTCGTTTCTGTTTATTTATATAAAGCATTTGACTGATAAAAAGGAATATATTGTTATTGCAGTTGGATTAGATTGTTGTAAATGACTTGGATAGATTTAATTTGCATTAAAAATGTCACGAAACAGCTTCATCGAGGAAATTATGTTTTAATACTCCACAAGTAAAGATACAAGGTTCGATGAATTTATGTGCATTCTTCATGACACGAAGCTTTTACGTTAATTAGGTATCAGATAAAAATAAAAGAGATGATTTCGGCGCACTGGTTCGGTCTATTAAATTTGGAACCAGGGCGCCGAAATCATCTCTTCTAATTAGAACAATTTATACGATCGAAATTCAAATTACATTATTTGAAAAAAATAAGCAAAAAAATAATTATTTGCACCAACAAAATATGTTGTAAATTGCAAAATCACGAAAAATTGACATTTTCAGTCGTTCCCCTTAGGTACTCTTCATGTTAAGTGGAAGTATATTTATATATTTTTCAGACACAATATGCTCCTGAATTTCGCAACTCCTTCTTGGATCTTCGTGAACAGTGTAACGTGTAAAATAATTGATCTCGACGTTAAGTGCCATGCCTAGTTTTCACGCCCTTTAAATAGGTGCTCACGAGTCAGTTTGTCGGGGTGGTTGTTTCACAATAAGCATTGCGTGCAACGTTCACCAAGCCAAGACAATAGAAAACAGAACAAGACAATTATTTGACTGACACTTCAGCGGGCTGCTTGGAGTGGTTGGTATTCGAGTTACGGCCGAGTGAAAGTGGAGAAAAACTGCAGGCAGAAAATAATAGCCATTCAGGCTGAGCTGGCACGTCATCCTCTCCAAGGCAATCGAAGCGAATTATCACGTGAACTTCCAATTGGAAATTCAAACCAGTACTTAACCAGGTTTTAACTTCGGTATTCTGTCCGTAGATTTTCCAGCACGTAAACCGGCAGTAATTGAAAGGTTAAATGTAGCCGTTTGAAAAAAAAGGGGAAACAGAGGTGAACCTGCAGATTTTTTAATCATTCTGCTTTGCTTGTGGATTGTAAAGTTTTGCGAGCCATTTGCAGATCTTCCTTTAATCTTCTCAATCCACGTTTCTGCAATTTCACGCAGAGCTTGATGATAATTCCTCAGTTTAAATCCGTGCCTGATAGTTTTCGTAACGGGAAATCCTATTTTTAGGGCTAAAAACATAGCAAACTTTGGGATTTTTTTTAAAAGAAACTAGTAATTCGATTCATCTGAAATTTGGGCCATGTTTTCATACATATCTGAAGAAGTTGCAACTTTTTTTTTATTAATTTTTAGTGATAAATATAACAGTGATGTATGTACTGCAACTTCTGCAAAGATGCATAAAAACATGGTCAAACTTCATATAAATTGAATCGCTAGTTTCTCAAAAAAATCCCCAATTTTACTATGTTTTTAGCCCCAAAAATAGGATTCCTCTCAAATCATCTTTATTCTACTGCAGATTATTAAATCATTACAAAATTCCAAGAATTTGTCCACGATTCGATCATTCTGGACTCTTAACCCTCGGTTGTCACACCTACTTTTTCGAACGCCGTTGTCACACTGGGTGAATTTGACCCTGCCAATTTTCAATCAGTTGTTATTTAAAAACTATTTATTTAATTAAGTCTAAAAAATTCTGAGATAAAGTTTGAACATGGTAGAATACATGCCCATCGTTGAAAGTTGACATTTAAAGTGTTATCATGCTTAAAAAAAAAAATTTGAAGCAATAAGATTTCCGACAAAAAGTGTTTTGCTTAAAAAATTACAGGGTCAATTTGACCCAGTGTGACAACCGAGGGTTAATCTTATTTTGGGATTGCAAAGGAAGAAATTATCTACCTATCATTAGAACGTCACATTCAGGTTTACTTTCTCTTAACAAACCTTGGCACACGTATTACTTCCCCAAGTAGTTACACAACGAATGAACCCGCAACCCTCATACATATACAACAAAGGATATTACTTTCAATTGCACCCCTTCCCTGACTCTCGAAACTCACTCGTCCATTAATCACTCCTTCGAGTACACCAAGTTAAGGGGATGGAAAAAAATTAGCAGATCCCTAAGACGCGCCGATAGGATGCAGGCATACACTTGCACTTAATTCAGGAACACTGCACCCTAGCCGCACACGGATGAAAAATTCAGCCGGAACCATCGCGGTCTAAGCAACCCGATTCTCAGCGCGTCCCAAGTGTTAGGCGCCGATGTTCTAGAATGCTTTACGATACTCGATCCATTCGACGATCGTGATTCCAGCCTCCGAAGGCGATGTTCCCGCTCAGCGGCGGTTCGAGACGTGTACGGCGAGCTTGATCGCCGAGAAAATCGAGACATCGCCTGACGGAACGAGGGGCGCCGCTTGCGTGAAGCGTCTCACGGAGATGTAGACCCACAGGGAAGGACGATACGGCGGATCGAATTAACATAGGAGCAAGACAAAGGGGCGGCGGGGGTGTGGACGATAGGGTTAGGAATCCCGGGCTCGCGTTTGTAGTCTTCATGATCATTCGACGTGCACATCCGGCCTGTTTTGCCTCCCCCTTTTCGCTCTCACCCCTCTTCCTACCCCCTTTGCCATCCCCTCTCATATATCATTCCGCTTGGTTGTCCTGCACCCCTCTTTTTCCCCTCGCGTTGTACTCTCATCTTTACCATTCCTGTCGGTTCGCTACACGTTCGTGCTGACCACAGTTTATCATCCTGCAATTATTTTGCAGACCTGCCCCTCACCCCGCTGCACCCCCCTCGAAACCCCTTGCACCCCTTCGTCTCTCTGCGCGTTGGCCCCTTTGCTGCTCTTCGTTCGTAGCTATCGCACAGACTTCTGTAAAATATACGTTTGTAGGCGGGTCTCCGCCGCCGGTGCGATGGCCGGTTATTTATTTTTCCAGTAACTGTAATTTTTCAAACACGTACTGGCCGCCGGATAAATGTGCCAGGCTGTTTTTGACGCGCTGAAAAATACGATGTCGGCCCGCACGGCATTTCTCGAGATCTCGCCCTGCTAAGGAGGATGATAAAGATCGTAACGTGGCGCAATTGATTTCTCCTCATTGCTGGCAGGGAATCGTGCCGTTTCACCGTTACAAGTAGCGATGGGACGGAGCGCCGCCCGCGTGTATCTGGGAGACGTGGTTCTGAAGCGACGCGGAGAATCGTTTTGTTTAATCGAGAATCGTCGCATTCCGAGACGGAAATATATTTTTCTCCGTGGATACAACATATAATGCAATGCATCTTTGTCGTATTTGTTAAGCTGCTCTTATATTGGACAAAAGAAATTTAAAAGAATTTTTTTAATTTGTTTTAAGACTTTAAACGCGATTATCTCAAAACAACATTTTTTCAAGTGGTGCAGGTGATTGCAAAAAAACTGTTTTAACAATCAGTCTAAAATTTTCTCACGTTATTCAGCACATCAGTGGGTATCGCAGGGACCTTAGAAACGTTTTTTGATTAACAATTTTATTTCATACATTTGACAAGGCAAAACGATTGACAAATTCACCGTACTTAAACTTCAATCCTTTGCTATATTGTTATTTGCTTATCAGTCAAAATAATCCTGCTTCCAACGATAACTACACTCATAATGACTACAACACGCTTTGAATTTTTCGTTTCACATGCGTCGTTCTCCCGGAATCACCTGCACCAGCACTACGTCGGTTTTTCAAGGCGCTCACATCAGTACGATGTATATAAAAAAAAAACTGTTAAAAATATAACAAACTGTTAACACAGATTGTTTATACTGTCAATAAGTGTATTAATAAGTAGACAAAATATGATTTAAGTTGAATATTCCGTTTACTGAAAAATAAATCCTAAAAAATGACCATTTTTGGAATGACCCCTTAAATAGGGCGATATTAGAAACTGTGATAGTAAAAGGTGCTTTCAATTATGCACTACTTCTTCTACTAGTTGATGCTGCTCTTCCTCCATGTGTATGGTCATCTTTGTGTGTAAAAAGTAAAATGTACCTAGTGGAATAGTAGGAAATAGTGTTTTTTATTTTATTTTATGCGTGATAAAGTGGAAATCACACAATTCAAATTCCTATATTTTCTAACCAAGTTCAGAACCCGCTAAAGAATGACTTAAACCTTTCCGTAATTCCGCGTGATTCACATAATACATATTGCATTCTGATCAAACTCTCTAAAAATGTGATCGATTTGGCGTGCAGTGACTTGTGGATGAAGGAATCTGTTTTATCGAGCCAGTGAGAGAGACACAGTTGCGCTTGAAGATAGGAAGAGACTTCCGATCTGCTACACAACGTGACAACGTCGCATGAAGTACGGAGCGGGCATTGGGTCTCTCCGGAACCACGTGCGCCGACCTACGACCCGCCCAGGCGCCTTTTTTAGTAAATCCGACTATAGTCGCCTAAGTTGGGAAACACTTTCAACTGGAAAATTGTTACACGATGTACAATATATATGATGATATGTAATTGCTTATGAATATTTCCAGCTGTAAATCTAAAATGCAAAATGGGAAGAAACATGGTATGAACATGGAATATTTAATCTCTGTTTTAGGGGTTAGGTAGGCACCTATGTGCATAACTCTTTTTTTTGCAATCTTCAGATTTTTTGTTCTACAGTGAAAGTATTGATTTAAGAATCGCCTTTGGTGTGCAATAAAGAGTTTAAATCTAGTAAATGCACTACGAATCTCATTAAGGTAAACTATATAATCTTTGCAGAAACTTGTTCCACAACTTGAGACATGCTTGTTCCCATCACTACTCCCAGCTACAAATCTTTCTGATACGACGCAGTAACGATTTCCTGATCACTGATTTCTTGTCGACTGGTTACCAGCGCATCGCAGCGGAATGATCGATTTCTAAGAAATATTAATTACAAAACGTGACGATGAACACCCTCGGTGTCCGGAAGCGCAACACGTTATCATTAAAACTCATTTCCCCGCAACGAAAGGACATTTTCCTTCGCATATATCTCACATTCGAGCATCAACCATCTCCGACCAATAATATATTCGCTTCCCGAAACACCCTACAACCCCATCGACCCCACAGCTAACTAAACCCGAGCCAATTAAATTTCCAAAATTCCCTCTCGTTTTATAGAGCCGCAAAATTTAACGGCCGGATGGGAACGAAATCCGCGCGTCTATTAAACAATCCGAGTAATTACGCCGCGCGCCGCGGGCGTATTTCTCGAACGAAGCGCAAGAAAATCGAGAAACATTACTCTCCAATAATCGACATATGCGTTTCCAATAAAATCGTAAAATCCGACTCGGGCCAATTTAGAAGTTTCCCGCGTATATCACACGTACCAGGCACTCCAGACTTATTGATCTTTGTTCACGTCGAGGGAATCTATGCGCCCTCGGCTCCGGTGTCCATCTGGCCCCCGCTTTAATAATCTCGGAACGAAGTTCGATCTCGCGATGCATTTTCTCGCCGCCGTTTTCATCCATCCCTCTGTCGGAGGATCGACGAAGGCATCGATACGTTGCTCGCCGCGGTCGCAGCGGGGAATGAAAAAGAAACGAAACAAAAGGGGCTTCCGCGGCGCGGGGTGGGCGGGTGAATGGGATTCACCGAGGTTTCACGATGCCATTGGAAACGTCGCGGATGGAAACAGGATTGCGTAAGCCGACGGCTTCTTCCGGTGCACGAGGCTCCCCACAAAGGTGCAATCTTATTCTTACCGTTTGTTGCGTCTCGGCGCGGATGCGCTACAGCCGTGCGTGTCCATAAAGCGTGCCGAGGATGTCGCTGATTTCCTTTCAGCTTTGTAACGAACTCGAGAACCTTGCGGCGGATTTACACCTCAACTTGTAATGGGGTTTTAGATTGATCTAGTGGCGAGTGAGTTCGATGGGGGTGTTGAGGTGCGAATTGCATTTGGCCTTTGGTGAGGGTTAAATAGTTAAATAAGTTGTTGCTTGAACTGTCATTAAAGTAACAGTTATTTTAAGAACTTTTTGGAAAAATGTCATTGAGTAGAAATTAATCTTTATTTAAATGGAAGTCAGTTGTCATTAAATTTTAAAGAAATTTCTGAAAAATTAAATGATTAGAAAATACTAATATTATTGTGTTTTTTTGACATTTTTATCTGTTCTTTGTTTTATTTGGTATTCTGAATTTTTTAAGTTACGAATACGAGTTTCGTTTATAAATAATTTTATATTGAAAAGCGATGTGGTTGTCTTTAAAAAAGAAAAAAGGCGGAACAGAGTTAACGACTACTGTTATGAATAAGTATTGTTTTATTCACTTCCGTTGCTCTGGTGACACCTTTCATACTATAGTTCCACTTTGGAATGTGTTTCGCCCAGGGATCGGAAGAGTAATGGAAGTTTTTAATAGGTTCTGTTTAAACCATGGACCGTGGAGTTTTTTTAAATAACGTTTTCATATTATAAGTTCCGATGAGAAGAGATAAAGGATAGTTTATGAAAATAAGGTTTAGTTTGAGTAGAACTTATAAAATATGTAAATAAATTTTATTTATAACAGGAATGGGTATTTTGTTCATTAATATTAAAAAAGTTCTCAATCGTTGTAACAAATACTGAATACCATTCAATGAATAGTATTACAACAATATTAATTAATTATTACAATTAAATTGGTATTCTGAATGTATTACTTGTTTGTAATATTTACGTAGATAATTCAGAGATCAAAGCTAGTTTGTGTTTCCCTTTGAAATGAACAGTTAGGAAGCTAAGGACGTTACTGAATACAAATCAGAAATTTATAAAGCAAATTAAAAAATAGCAAATTGAGAATTACTTATGTAAATAAAACTATTAATTACTTATGTTATGATTTTCATACCTTTTATTAAAAACACATACGAATAATATCATACTATATTTTATAATAAAACTAGTACCTACTAGATTGATACTTTTCTTTATCTTATGGAACCCTTTTTAATAAACATTCTAAAATAACTTGTTTCCATGGAACTTTTATTATACAAATTCCAAAATATCTGTTCCACAAGAACACTCTTCACAGAAGTTCCTAAGGGTAACATTTCTTTCCATAAAAATTCCACAGCAACAAATATTTGCTTCAACGAAACATGTATGTTTTAACAGAATTTTTTTAAAGACGAAAGATAACTATTTATTTCGATCCCTGGTTTTGCCAATGAACTTTTACACGCACGTTGCACTTCCTCTGAAATGACGACTTTTTCTCTTCGATATTGCAATACAACCTGCAATAACGCAATATTGCAGCAACGTTCCTGCAATACTCCTGCAACGAACATTGCTGTATGGGTAATGATAAGGAATACTAAGTTTCTGAGTTGAGCAATTTCGAGAGAACATCATCACAAACCCCCGAACTCGTTGCCAATAACACGGAGGGATTAGGAAGCCCGCGTTGTTCCAGCGGAACAGTAGCGAGAGAATTTTTTTTCGCGCAATATTTGTTCCGTGAAATAGGTCGGATTGCTTGAAATTGGTCAGTTTTATAGCGCGAGTCAGCCTAGAAGCTCAAGACCAGGGAAGTTTCAATTGGAAAACGTTCAGAGCTCGCCGCAATGAAAGTTCCTCTATCGGGCGAGTCGCGAGATGTGCCGATTTATACTCCCGAGCTGGACAGGGCTAGCTGGACTTTGACCAACGCAGGAAAGTCGTCGGCGCAAGAAGATCGCAACAAATGGCGGATATTATTTCGCCGTGTTTACACCGAAGCGCGGTCCGTGAATGGGCCCGCCGCTTCCGAAAGAAATCAACATCGCGGCGGGCAAACAAGAAGGGAGAAATTGATCGAGGAACGCGAAACGAGCGGGACAACGGCGGAGAAATTTGTTCCGCGAAAACATCTAATAAATTCCAGATAAAGACGCCGGAGTTTGAGGCGAGTGCGCTCTCGGGGCGCAATATTTGCCGCAATATCGGAGTCCGAGTAAGAAGTGTAAGCGATAATGTAGACGGGGTGGGTGGAATCCGTTTCAGTGGAAAAGTATCACTGCGAGGAATTATTAAACTGGATACGGGCGGCGGATATAGAAAGACGTTCGACTTGTATATCTTAAAGGGAGGGCGAACAGCGGGAGCACTGATACGTGAGTGTACACGTGACGATATATCTCGAGATTACGAAGATACATCGGCGACGACGCGGGCGACAGCCAGATATATTGAAGTATATGTTCGGGATGGAGGCGCAGGCCGAAAGGCAAATTTTCAATAATGTTGTCTTTAAAAGTGGACTGGTGTGATTCCCAATTGTCGATAAAAGTTCAGGTCGCTTAGATGGAGGAGTCGGAATCGGAGCACCGCTGCGACGCGGCTGCTCAGCGATAAAGCACGTTAATTTCTCCCGTGGAGTAGTGTAATACCAACCGAACATCACGTTCGGTAGCTCGAATGATCGGCTTATTAATAATAAGGGCACGAACATTCCATTAACTATATATCGTTAGTTCATGATACTTGTAGCCGCTGTCGAGGATGCTGGAACTGTTAATACGGCTTCGTGATGAAGCTACTGCACTCCATACACGATGGTGCGGCATAGATAACCTCCATCATTACAGAAAGGTCGGCAACGGCGCGCTTGTTCGGGGATCGATGGAGAGGTGTTTAAGGGGTCATTCTACTTTGATCGGTTGCAAAAATTAAGCTGTTTGTGAAGATTTTTTCTGAGTAAATATAAAGTCCCAAATGTTCTTTTTAATTTATTTTGTATATAATATAAGAGTAGCTTAATAAATATCAAGAACATTTATTTCATTATATGTTGTATTTACAGGGATAAATATCTTCACAAATAGCTTAATTTTTCGGCCGATCGAAGTCGAATGACTCCTTAAACGGCAGCCAGATTTTCGAACACCAAGACTTTAACTTCTGTAGTAACTAAATTGATGTTTTATTTAAATATTAGGAGCGTATGTCCGTTATATTACCATTTTTGGTAAAGCCTATGTTAATGAAACATTATTTCCGTTTAGGTCCCTAAATTTGCATGTATTGTAAGTATATGAGAGGATTATTTTACTGTAGGAACCCGTTTTTTTATCGTAGCTACTGATTCATTTTATGAAGATACAGTGGCGGACGAAAGAAACTTTACAACTTTTAAAATCGCATAAGTTTTTTAGAATCGGATCAAACGACATGAGTTTTTTTTTAGGAGCTAGCAGGATTAGTTTGCTAAGTGACGTGTTTCGTCGTTTTGAACAAATGCAATCGGTCGGAATAGCAAAAAAAGTAAATCTCGTTTTTTAAATACTCACTTGTGAGCCTGTAATGAAAATGCCAAAAACTCGTTTGTAGATTATTTTTTATTTGAAGCAACATTTAACGATGTGATCGGAGTTCGTGCTATTATACTTAATTTCCGGAATTACGCTTATACAGTTAGTGACATATATAGACAAAATAAAAATCGCAGAAAAATTCTTACCCATTTTTGTTTTTTTTGTCAATACGGTGTTGATTGCCAATATATTTCGAATTTATGTGACGGATGAAGGGCAACTGTGTCCACAGAAACGATAAAAAATGTAAACAGAGCCAACGATTGGTCCAAAAAATTCCACCTAACTTCGTATTTTAATCACTGAGCATTTTTGTACACATTTTCCAATAGAAATAGCTGATGAACCGATATTGGACAAAATTGAATTGTCAATCATCGGTTCAGTGCGGAACAGTGCGATCGTCTGTTAAATAACCGATTTCATTCATTTTTTAGTAACCTCAGCAATAAATTTAATTATTTGAAATCTGGAATTTATGAAAATTTTATATGGTTACTCGGTTTGTCAGATTCATCCCCCAGGCAGTGGATTGAAATACCAATAACTCTCGAATTTATGAAGCTTCAGTTGTTAACTTCGCTCGCGCGAAGTTCAGGTTGGACGACATGGAAAAACAATGGAAGCTTTAGTAGAATCTAGCAGTAAAGCGTCGGGAGGAAAAGGTTTTACCGAGTGACAGATCTTCTGAAGTACGCAAACGTTTCGTTTACATCGATAAAGAAGAAGGAACATCGATATAAAAGCTACATCCAATAAATAAAAATTTAATAAAAATTTAATATAACAAAAAAATTTGATTCAGTATTTCTTTTCAAATTACACATTTTACACATCAATATTGGAAACTTCCAGGTTACTTCCAATACTTTCCCTCGTAGAAATTGAAATTACAAGAAGTCAACTTATTAAATATCTTGGCGCAACTTTCTTAATTCCCTGCAAATTAATCTGTCGCAACGTTATTAAAAATTTTCCCCAGACCAAACAATATTCCTTTCTGTGAACATTGTGCTGCACAATTTACTGCCCTGTTACTATTCGCTCATAATGCACCCTTTAAAGTACAGGTACTTAGAGGTGACATTTTCCTCTACAAATTTAATCAAGACTCATAACTGTGGAAGACGTTTCTTTATTAAAACGAAAGAAGGAAAGGTCCAACTTCCTTCTCCAACAGGGAACTGCAAAGATGAAGTGCAAAATATGAGACGATGCTTAATAAAGGCGACGAGAGCAATGAAAACAGCTGAACGTTGCAACTCGAAAAGCGCGAAGATGAAAACCGATTCGTTCTCAGAGTGCCTTGAATTAGCCCCAAACACATAGTTTTTAACAGAGTTCCATTGACTCCTAAATGAGGAGTAAACCTTTGGCACTTTTCATACCTGCTGTGTAAAAAAATCCTAGCAAAAATGGCACTTTCTCGCACAAAAAATGTCCACTTTAACTTTCTCCTCGTTCCCCTTACAGTCCCCATTCCAATCTTCGCTCGCACACCGCGCTCAGAGTAATATTTTCATCAGCGAATTAAAATGATGAAAAGTAATCGTTGCAGTCCGCGGGCGAAGCGGGATCCTAATATTTCCCCGTCTCCATTATCGTTCACCAGAACTAATTCGCCCTCTCGTCCGTTCCGCCCTCTCCCCCGCCGGCCGAGAACGTTTCACCTCGGACGTATAATTGTCCGAAGTTTGCTGGGAAGCATTGGACAATCTGAATTTAAGCTTCCCTGATCCCTGTAATAAACTTACGCTCGCATTCGTTGCCGTACAGGCGGCCCCCGCCAAAGGGGTTAGGGCATTACCATAAGGGCGGCACGGGGCATTTGTCTACGATGTGTAAACTCTGGATCGCAGTATGTGCTCGATGATCAACCACCCTTCTGAAAGTCTAATAGGTCGTCGTGCATCCAGGAGGTTGCCATTGGCGACTGGATAGACAGGAACGGCGGCGCGCCGCGGCTCCTTCGTGCTGCCTCCTCGAATTCACTTCGGCTCTAGTAGCTACGGGGGAGTGTTAGCGTGTCTCTGGTTTACCCGGGAATTTCCTTCGAGACTGATAAAACGGTCCATACCTATTATGCGCCGGTTACCATCAAACCAAGAATCTTCTTGTCCCATCCACGCCGTTTTACGCCGCACGCCTCGAAGCACGAATCGCACCCCAACTTCTTTTTTCACCGGACTGGGGCACATTGTAACGAAGCTTCAGATTTATTTAAAACGAAGCTAGATGTCTAAGTGTCAAAGATTTTGTCACTTAATTACACTATTGCGTTGTTGCATGTTGCATTGCAATATTGCAAGAATGATGCTGTAATATTGTCGTGCAATATTGAAGTGGCAACGATCCTACAATATTGCAGTAATATTCCAAGAACGTTGCCGTGCAATGTTCCATTGGCAACGATTCTACAATATTCCTGCAATATTGTGCGCACATCGCCGTGCAACGTTCCATTGGCAAAGATCCTACAATATTCCTGCAATATTGTGCGCACATCGACGTGCAATGTTCCAGTGGCAACGCCCAAACAGAATTGCGCACATATTGCCGTGCAATACTGTAGTGATAACACGTCTTGTTGCAGAATCATTGCCGGAACGTTGCAGGACTACATATTTGCAATGTTGCCGCAACTTTGCAAAAATACACACCTGCAATACTGCGAAGGCGGACATAGGATTGAACCTGCAACGTCTCTGCAATGTTACTGTGCGACATTGCAATCTTGCACCACATCATTGCACAGACGTTGCTGCAATGTTATGGTGCTGTATGGGATATGCAAGTACTAAGTCCCGCAGATTATTTCCTGATCGAGGAAAACGCTTTCTAGGAAACACTGTGAAAACTTTTTTCTTACAATCTTCCCCGGACTCCCGTGCTCTTCAAACGACCCTTCGTTTAAAATACAAATTGCATTGTGCTTATATCGATTCCCTGCACAAATTAACCGTGTTTCGAGGCAGGAGCCGAGTCACCGAAGTTCCCGCGGCTAGAAGCTCCTCGGCAAGAGGCTCCATTTGTGTCTTGCCAGTGAAAGGTTCATTCATTCCGCGGCGGCCATGGAGGAAAGCAACGCGAGTGGAAATCTACAACGCTAATTAGAAGTTGCCGCAGTTTTCTGGTGACGCGAGCATTCGGCATCGGTCGCGTCGGGCCTGGCACGGGGCCTCTGTCAGCCGGTCCATTGAAATTCAAATAAACTGCAAGCGCAACGATATTCAGCCTCGTGCCTCCGCGGGCACTGTCTTTGGGAGCGATTTACTGCGATCCCGCCCTGTACGGGGGCATTAAGCGTGCTGCGCGCGAATAGAAAGAAAGGTCAATGGGTGGACAAAGGCGGGGAGCGTCGGTGCGGCGGTTTGTGCGCCGTTGAATCGTGGAATATCCGAGCCTCGGCTGTCTGACAAGAGGCGACAAGAACTTGCCGTGAAAATTTCAATGGCAATTATGCCCTCGCGATTATTAAGGGGATAAAGGTGTTGTGTATTCAGAGCGCG
Organism: Andrena haemorrhoa; assembly: GCA_910592295.1. Taxonomy (NCBI): domain Eukaryota; kingdom Metazoa; phylum Arthropoda; class Insecta; order Hymenoptera; family Andrenidae; genus Andrena; species Andrena haemorrhoa. The sequence continues at coordinate 4,169,139 of OU342946.1, forward strand.
GGGCGACGTAACCTACGCCGGGGTATCGTCCCGCGCAGCCCACCGCGCGCAGCCGCCGGTGGGGTATAATACGAGGCTAGCCTCGAAACGCTCCATTATTAGACCGCGATCGACGTTTCGATCGAAGAAAAGCGAATGCACTCCTGCTACAGACACGGCGCAGAAATACCCCCGGTCGCTGTTTCCACGGGCTTGTTGTCCCTAAAACCTGGCTGCGGGGGGCGGTTGAGTGCGATAGAGTGTACGGCGAAACGTGACGCGCAACCAATAACTCGTTATAGGTATGTACAACTGCTCATAAAATGTAAATTGCCCCACGGCTTCTACGTGCGGCTCAGTGATATTTACAGCGGCAACAGCCACCTCCGAAACTGACCGTTGTTCACCGGGGACGTGACACTGGCCCACGCTTTTTCATATTTATATTCGCCCCGACTTTTGTCGCTTTGTTGCTCCTCTACCGGTGCGCGCAATAATGCTACCGGTTTCGATGTTTCCCATTGCACGCTGCTGGCTACCGGGGACTAATGAAATTCTTTGGGACCAGCGTGCAAGCGACGATCGCCTGCAAAGTTATGGAAATTCGTAGAGCCGAGATATCTAAGGGAGTGGGTTTTACTTTAAGATGTTTGATTGCGTGATTAAATGTTTGAAAGGGGATTAGGTGGCTGCGGAGGAGAGCACCGGGGGGCGAAGGATCTTGGGGTTCCTAGAGGCTGTTAAATTGAGAGCCTCGGGGCTGGGTTGACTGTAGAACTGGAGAAATGAGTAAATGGAGGACTAAAGCGTGAAGGAAGTGTGGAACTGTATATACGCGGGGTTGCAGGCTTCCTGAGTGGCGAGGCCGGAGTGTTGGAAAAACGGAGAATTCGTTAACTGTGAAGATCGCGGGATGGAGCACTTGGGTTGGGAATTGTTCATGAACTGCGCGATTGAACTCGCTTTTGCTGTGATATTAAATAAATGAATGTATTGTGGAGGTAAAAATGCATTGGTTTATGGAACTCGCGCATTGTGGGACCCTTGAAGTTGACCGGTGAGTTTTGTCATAACTGTTGGGTTCTTTAGATGAGAATGGCAGTCGCTGAAAAATTGTTCTGGGTGCGAGCCACCCAGGTATGTCAAAGTTGATCGAAAAAGGAGGTGTGTCAACGAAGGGTTAAGTCTAAATTAGATAAACAGAGGATATTACGCCATTCCGGTTAAAGTAACACGGTGGGCAAAGTGAGCTTCAATTTATTAAATAAAATTGCACCAGCTTCGACAACAGAAGTTATTGTGCTCCAACATGACATGTCTGTCAGTCGCAACCATTCTCTATAGGCAGCCAACTGTGCAAAATTTTTATTTGAAGCGTCTTCCACTTGTTACAAACGTTTATCGGCCAGATACGTTTGGCTTTGTAGCAGTTCCTCTCTGCTATGAAGGGAGGAAAAAAGAATCACGAATCCGACTGGTACGCTCGAGTGATGCACCTATCTGCAGCGGGGCTGTATTGTGTTCTTTTTACGACTGCTTTTAACGTCGTCTGCTGCTGATTTCACCAGAAATGACGAGAACGTTTAGACTACAATTATGCTGCTTTATTTCTCAGGCTGCATCCCTCATTCCCGTGTACGCTCCTCCATTTTAAGAGTAATTCCTGAACTCCCGCTGGATCTTAACAGGGAAAATCCTGCACTAAAGTTGTACGAAAAAATCCGTAATCGATTGCATTTCAAATAAATTTGCTAATCCTTGCTCTTGTACCCAAGAATTTCAAGAATTTAGGAACGTGGTAATTTAATTACCATTTTTTCAAAGGGTTCCTCAACACTGGTATTTGATACACGTTACTCTTAGTGTGCAGCCTGAGGTTTTGTTTTCCACGTGAGTGTAATTAAAGCTCTGAGGTTTCTGGATATTAATATCCCTCAGGGGTGGAATTTACATAACTTCGAATCACGCCGAAAACGAGAGGGGATGTCTTAAAGAATAATTTAATGTTAGCACACTGAGATTATAACCAAAACTGGATTAACACGGTTTTGAAATATAAATCCTCGATTATTTTAAGTTTTTACGTACCTATACTCACTTTATTAGTATTCACTCACGAAATTAGTAACGTGGTATAGAATTAGGGAATACAATCCCGGTCATTATTTACTATCCCGGGATTGCGGGACTAATTCCGGGTTTAGGTAATAGAATATTTCAGTAATCAAAATGATTTATTGTCTGTTAAAATTCCAAATCTTCATTTAAAGTAAACAAACTTACTTTCTATCATTAGCGGAAGGTGAGAATATCATTGTAAAAATAAATATAGAATATAAAAAATTATTAATAAAACAAAAAATATATTTTTATTGTCCTTATTATTGTGAAATAACTATATTAATTTATTCTGTTTATTTTTATATCTATCAGGTGTTCATAAAGTAATTCACATTTATAAAAAATCCCGAAATTCTCGGGATTAGTTATATTAAATCCGGGGATTTTTGAAATCCACAAAACAGCCGGGATCGCGGGATCCCGGAATACCGTATCCCGGAATTGTATTCCCTATATGGGATATTAGATAGTGTAACACGAACAGTATGAGCATCTTTCACATCGAGTATAAATGTTCCCCATATTAATGCCTGCAAGTGGAGGCAAATACTTCTGCCAGAAGAAAATGCATTAAACTTTTGAAACGTTAGCTACGCGATCAGTTTTGCGGAGGTTTTTCGACGCCCCCTGCTCAAATAATAAGGATCGTTCTTGAAGCGGCTGGATATGAAATAACATGGACATCGATCACTGTCAAAATAAAACAAGAAGTCTTATAACGGTCTGGAACAGCGTTTAATATAACTCCGACTTTCCTATCGAAATTTTCCTTTCAAGTGTGTACGGAATTGGTGTAAATTTATGTTTCGAATAGTTTCCCGGAACGCTTCGTAATAGACTACATTAAGGAGAATTGACTTTCAAATCGAGTTCTTTCTTTCCCCTTCGAACGCATTAATTCAATCAAAATATGGAAATTATTCGATGCGAGTCCATTAGCTCGCTGGTCCTTTCAAAGTATTATTTGTGACCACACATTGCTCCGCGTGACTTACATTTAATTCCTCGTGAATCAAGAACCGCACTACTTTTAATGGTATTAAAATATTGACTCTTCGAGAAAAGTCACTTTTTCTTTGTTGTAGGCAATGGGGAAGGTAATTTCTTTAATTTATTTCTCCACCAACCACTTGATGTATTATGCATTTGAAATGAAGCTTTTCGGTATTTTTGCATGCAAGTATATAGAGTGCTTCATTAACCTTATTATTCCACGAACGTAATCAACATTGAAATGGATATTTATTAAAAACTTCATTGTATGAAGGGCCCTTCTGTTTCATGTATGGCGAGAAAATTTTCAACCCCTTTTACCAGAGTAAATGACAGTATAACGTGAGCACCTCAAATGGAATTGCAGATAAATTTATACACCTATGGCATTTTTCCAGAATTCTGCTACTTTGCAACAATCTTTAAAATAGCACACTTTTAACGATACGCTAAATCATAACATATTAGTACTACCAATACCAGATACTTTAGTACTAGTTTCATACACTGAAATGTGAAGATACTTTTATAATTTGTAGTCTAATAATTCTCAACTAATTAAGGTAAAAAAGAACAATATTTTAATGAACCATAATTTCCATTTTTGCACGTCGGTCAAAACGAGGACGTACATCTTTTACCACACATTCGCCAAGAAAAATGTGAGCAGCCTGGCACGTATGATCAAACTTTAATAGCTAAGTAGTTAATACTCTCGATTAATTTTTTCACGTAATTCCACGTCACTCCTACTTGCGCCAACTATCGAGTGGCGTTCCATATTTACCATTTAAGTTGCTGCGTTCAATAATTTCTCTCGTAATTAACGGACGTCTAATTACGAGGCTCCGTGAAGCGCGAACGAAAAAGTGGAATGTCTGTCCGACAGTCCCGCGTCATGTGGAAATTACGGCGAATCGTGAAACCGAAAATTCGTCTCCCTTCCAGCGAACGAGATCCACGGGTATGTGCCGCTTCTTCGACCGCCGTTAAACGATACGTCTGTATAATTTCTCCTCGACAGCCGATAATTTCGTTTCGGATGAAAATTAATGCGGTATGTCGCTGTGAAGCTGCGAGACTCGTTGAAGGCAGGGGAAGACTCGATACGAGGGAAAGTAAATTATGCATCCATTTTCTAATCAAACCGTCGATGCATCGAAATAATTTCCTGAGGATATACGTGTATTATATACTGCGAGGAAAGATACAGCGAAATGAATTTGAAAAGGGTGCAACTGTAAATATTTTACCATTAAAATTCAATGACGAGGAATGGCATGTTCTTTTTGTTGAACTTAATTCTGAGATTGCTTCACAGGTTCTTATTTGTGCAATGCTTGGATTAAATAATACTGTTTTCTTTTTATTCTATTAAGTAATGGCATAACTCAGTAATGAATCGATAATGAATTTATCGAAATAATATATAGATATGTTCATTAACATTTATTTCATAAATAGTGTTTAGCAGATATCGATATACTAATATAAAATAGCTTAAGTATCTTAAATGCATTATGTAAATTAATCTTCTGTTCATTTCGAAAACAGATCTCCACTCTTAAAAATATTTTTTGAACCAGGGGAGATTTCACAATTTTTTCATACAATTTCGCGCTTCTCTTATTATCTTCCCAATACATTATTGGATTTGTTTCCAATTCCTCTCCTGCAATATATTATCCGGTATTCTGTAATTAAATGCAGGTCATTACGCTTGATGTAACAAACTGGTGAAGTAAATGAATACAGAGTAGGTACTCTAAAATGACAAACGTCCAAATGAGATTGGAAAACATACAAATTTATAATAATTTTTTTTAAAAACCAGCTTTTATTGAAAGGAAACAATATGAGTAAAAATAAAAACGTGGGGCGTGAATATTGAAATGTCGTTTTTATATAAATATTTACAATGCTTTACGTATTTTGATACATTAAGTTTTGTATTTTGCTAGAGCGCCCTTGTCGTAATTCCTGAATTTAAAGTTAGTCTTGAGATATAACCAGATTAAATGTCAAGACAAAATCATGCCCTCCAGCAATTACTCTGCATAACTTTTAATATTCAATATTTACGCCCCACGCTTTCATTTTTAGTCACATGAGGGAATTCTTCTAAGGCTGTCATTCAGACTGGCATCCAAATTATTTATGTCCTTTTTAGTACATTTTAATAAATACTTGTCTTAAAAAAAAAAAATTTTTACTCAAAATCAATTTAACCCTTCGTTGACACACCTCCTTTTTCGATCAGCTTTGACATACCTGGGTGGCTCACAACCAGAACAATTTTTGAGCGACTGCCATTCTCATCTAAAGAATCCAATAGTTATGAAAAAAATCACTAGATTTTTGATTGACATTTTATTACAACTTTTGCATAAAATTTCTATATTGCCATATGTCGAAAAACACGAAGAAAATCTTCAAAAAATTGTAGCTTCTACGAATTTCAATATTAGAAGCTAAAAATCTACAGAGTTGTTGTTCCGATATAATATTTTGAGAAAAAAAATAGTTTGTGAGTCGCCTTTGGAAAAAAGGTATTTATGTTGCATATAGAAAGTACAGAGCGTCAAAATCAGTTTATGGGTAGCTCACATCCAGAGTGTCAACGAAGGGTTAAACTTTATGTGAATATATTGTATTGTCATCGGAACTGCGCACATGTGCAAAGTTTCAAATCGATCAAATACATGGAAGTTGGTGAAAATATTTTACAATACTTCACCCTAAAACTAACTACCGAACTCACAAGCGAAGCAAAATAAATTACGTTCACGTATCTTTCTTCCCTCGTCTCATCCCCAGGATCGGGGTGCAATTAAAAGCCACCCTGCATTCGCTAACCAATCGCAACGCAAACTCTCATCTCCAGCAAGTAATTCAACCAAGAAACAATCAATGCGTATCCGCACAAAAAAAAAAGGTGCTCGAATCCTTTCCGGAATACGCAACTCGGTTACCGTTACCGAGCTTACAGGATCTACCAACCTCTGCCTCCAACGTAAACGAGCACAGGCAACTCGATGGTAATCAGTCGCATACCACCGTTGCTCCCTCGTCCGCCATCGAGCCCGCCTACTTACCTCCAAGCCAGCAATAAAACTTCCCTCCAACTTTTAATAATCCCATTCTGTCGGCGACTGTAAATAAAAACTCGCGGCGATCGGCTGATCCCCCTCGGAACAATCGGCGAGCCCGCGGGATCCCCCAATTTAATACCCGGAGCCGCGTGCCCCTTTATTCCGGATCGGCTCCGCGAAGTAATCAGTCGGTTTTGCCGCGAACGGGTATTGTCCCAATTACGCGTATCGATTCGGCCCAGAGACAATTTGCCAGGCGACACGCGGCCTTTGTCTGCGATAATTACGGCCAAGTTCGAGGCTCGTTCCGCGATGAAATATATCTTGAGCCGCCGCTAGGGGGCGAGGCCGTAGCGCGAAATATTTCCACCAGCGAGCGCCGGGCACGTCCGGCCGACCGTCGACGCTCCGCATCCCGCAGCTCGGCAATCGACCCACATCCGCGCGGAGACACGTACGCGGGGCCCCTACACTCGTTCCTGTCCGCGAGATACGTGGCAAATCGTCGTCGTGATTGCCGGCGTCGATAGGATATCCTTGAGCACGGGAATGAAATTAATGGCGCGCGAATGATACGGACACGCGGGAGGGGTCGCCGGGCGAAATTTCCGCGATAGTGTTATGCGACGAGAACCCCTCGAAGCACGTTCCTGCGCTTCCTGTATATTCCTGGCATCACATACCGACCGTTTCGTCGCACCTCGATGTCAGCTACGCAGCGGATACACATCCCTCTGTCTGGTTAGGCTGTATCGCATGCACAGTATCCTAGCGCGGAATTATTCGGACGACATGGGGAGCACAATGGCGCCTCGTCACTGGCAAACATTAGGTCTGTCCAAACCCCATGTCGCCTGTATCGTTAACGTGTCACCGGTGGGAAATTATTTCAGCATTTTCGCGGTGCCTGAGCAGCGTTTTTATTGCCACGCTGCGGGGTAGGTGGCTGAAGGTAGTTTGTGGTAATTAGGATTACTTGTTTTGGTATCCTTGGGGCCATGGTGATCCGGGTGATAATGGATTTGTGGATTCTGATGAGTAAGAAGGAAAATTGTCCAATGATATTCCATTTAAGAAGATGCAGCTCTTCTCCGAAATATTGCCATTTAGAAGAAATAATATTTCACTTTGCGAGACACCGTGAAGTGATGTGTATTCTGATCACACTTTCACTGTCCAATTCAATCTACCGTTCACAAATCAAGCTAGTAAGTGAAACAGTTGGACTCGGTGCAAGGGAAATGGTCATTGGACGGGTTAATTATGGAAATTGAAATTTAACAATGCCCAGGGCGATCAGCTATCGTTGAAACAGCAGACGTTTATTTCGATTCAATTGATGTCCCCACGGTGGCGAGGGTGTGGCGGATATTCGAAAGGTGCCGGAACGTTCCGCCGAACACCGATGCTCCTTCGCGTTGCAGAATGCGCTCGCAGCCACCGAGCATGTTTGTTCCGTTTTATAAACGCGTAAATGATGGCCACGTATATTTCTTAAACGCTACAGTGGCGCGTTTCGTTGGCTCTTTTGTTGCTTCGCTCGTCGAGGGTGGCTTGACGCAGAGGGGTCCATATTCATGAAGGAAGTACGGCCAAATAAGCGCCCCAGGGTCGGAAAGCTCGGCCAATTTGTGTAGGAATGAACAGTGCCGCGCGTCGGGATTCTCGCCATTTCGCTGCCTGTTCTCTGTGGTAGCTAACGGTTTTCGACAAAACGCTCGAAACCATTGGCTAACGGGGTTAATTATTGCTCCTGGTGGTGCTGGTGAATTAACTAAAAACCGTGCCGGTTCATCTAAATTCTGCTGTACTTCGTATGGATATTAATATGGCAATTACTCAACTATTCTCAGTAGAGGAAAAGCTAGCTGGAGCTGACCAGCTTCGTGGCAGCGCGCAGAGAAGTGTTATTTAATGTAGCATGTTTCTTTTCTTTATTGATTAATTATATAACTCGGGCTAATTCTACTTCTGGTTTAGCTCTAATCAGGAGTTACTTTGTTTTATACAGCTTTTATCTTTGGTTACCATTTTATGTCACACTTGTAGAACTTCTTTATAGTAAAGTAGCAAAAGTACAACGTGCTAATGTATCACACAATTCCTTACAAATGCCCTAACCCACACACCACCATAACATTGCAGCAACGTCTCTGCAATGACACGGTGTAGAGGCGTTGCAGGTTCAATCCTATGTCCGCCTTCGCAATATTGTAGGTGTGCATTTTTGCAAAGTTGCGGCAACATTACAAATATGTAGCCCTGCAACGTTCCGGCAATGATTCTGCAACGAAGTGTGCTGTATACATTGCAGCGGCAACGTGTGCGCAATATTACAGAATGTTGCTGGAGCGTTTCCAGTGTAATAATACACGTCAATGTGTGCGCAATATTGCAGAAATATTGTAGGATCGTTGCCACTGGAACATTGCAGTGGCAATGTGTGCGCAATATTCCTGCAATATTGCAAGAACGTTGCCACTCAAATATTGCACGGCAATATTGCGGCATTGTTCCTGCGATATTGCAATACAACCTGCAATAACGCAATATTGCAGCAACGTTCCTGCAATACTCCTGCAACGAAGTGTGCTGTATGGGAACTTATTTCCCACCGATTACCATTCCAGTAACGTTACCATTTCATCAGTATATTGCTAATCTTTTACTTGTGTTAGCTAGAATTATTCCAAGAAAACATTCATTTCCACACGGAAATAACGAGAAGGGGCTTAATTATATTAGTTCCACAGGAATAAACTGCCCCTCTGCAAAATCCGATCCATTGTTAATTGTTTATGCGACCCAATGCGTCTGCACGGAACACCTAAACGGGAGAACTACTGAAGGCCATTCCTCGAGTAATTCGTCCAACGAGCATCATAATAAAAAATGCACTTAATCTGCTTTTCCAGAATTAAAAATCCCTATTTTTCTTGAATTTTTTGGAACACCTCTGCAGATGATTCGCGAACCATAATTTTGTCCAGACCCCGGTTAAATTTTATTATCTCTTTGCCCTCCTTACCGCTAAGTCTCTGGTACGCCTACTAGAACTCTCAGCTTGGCTTTCGCTGACATGGCGGGATAAAAACATTTCACACGATATAGTTGATAACTTCCGAGTGAAGAACGGTCAACGAAGGACCAGGTACCATTCTAGGACACACTTGGAAGATGAAGCAACGAGAAATATTTAAAATAGCATTCCCATTTAAATCCTCTGTGGTGCGTTAAATGTTATCCTAGCCCCCGGAAAATTCAGTAAAAGTTCATCGTCGTCCACGATATCTGCGCTTCATCTGTCCACGGGCAGACGCTTTCTACCAAGGAATTAGATAACGTTTAATTAAAACGTCAAAATCCTCTTTCCATCGCACGATGAATCTTTATAACCAGCGCCCTTTTTGTCCGCCAGCAACTAATCGGGCCAACAAGGTCGTTCTGCGTTTGATAGGTGTAATTACAGAACTTCCTGTGCCACGAACATTGTTTTCATCTTGCCCCCCGCGACGTTTATAGCATGGCCTGCGCGATGATTTATCGACGACTAAAAAATTTCCGCAGAATTACGAAGTCCATAGCGGACTTCGAATCTCCAATGGTATGACCCTGAAAATAATTACCTGCCAATCACCACGTTTGCCTCTTTCAGCTGAAAAATTTCTTCCTCGAATATTTTGCTGTGCCCCGAAGAGAATGGGGACTTTTTGCGTTGACAGTATTTGGCACCTCGTTCTAAACACGAATATACCCTAGAATTTCCATATGTATTCGATAAATAATAACTATTTGAGAAGAGAATGTGAAATGTGTCAGCAGAGTGATGCTTTTCGTAGTTCCGTTACTTAATTCTAAATAAAATCACGGGATCACTTTGTATATATATATACATGTTCGTATTTGTTTTGTTTAAAACTTCTTAACTTCTGTTCATTTGGGGTAATTACGAGCAGCGTGTATGGGGCTGTTATGGACGATGATATTTACCCTTTTCTCTTAACATTTCGAAGTTTTTTATGTACCCAGTACCCCGGAATTATAATAGGAAGAATATGCGTACATATTCGTTGAAAGATCTTGAGATAGCCGTGAAAGAGGTTAAAGATTTTCCACCCGTTATGCAGCAAATAAATATTCACACCCACGAGCAACCAAAATTCAGTGTGGAAGAAAACCAGTGTTTAGTGAAGATCAAGATTTTTAAACAACCATTCCTATTTACCCCGCTAGCTACGGTTAATTCCGGGCAGAAAGAATTTTGTCTTTCTATCAAACAATGATTTCTTCATTGAAGCATCTATAATTCTTTGCGTTGCTTTTGTAGATAATCAAGCAAAGTTCAATTACATCCTTAAAATAAATCTGATTAGAGTCAATACTTTTGTTTCAATTTAACTTTCCCCTTAAGGGTTCGTAATTCCTTCCTCTCCCCTACGCGTGGATAATCGATAAAAATTGCCTAGTTTCTTGTGGGTCGTCCCTGAAGAGAACAGAGGGCCCCGTCCCTCTAGACGAGAATACCCCCTTAAGCGTCATCTTGAGCAGCTTTTATCGCCGTCCGATCGACGGTCTCATAGTTTCTATCGCAGCTCCAACTGACCCTAACACCATCCACGGATCTACAAAATCTGAATCGCGCGAGGAGCCTAGCCTGATTCTTCAACGCGGCCACCTTAATTGAACCGCACGCACTGTCCGCGAGTTGGTGGCAGCACTTCCGCTGAGCGGGAGAAAAATCTTTGAGAGCTTGGAAGTAGCAGAGCCCGGCTACAGCTCCTTACCTGATTGCATTCGCGTCGCAACGAGTTCTTGTAGCCGAGCCAGACACAATCGAGGCAGCAATATGTACACGTACGGCCGGTGTGTATACGCCGCTGTCCCCTGCACAGCCCCCATTTCCAGGCTGGAACACGATATTGCGTATCAACGACGGGGCCATCTCCAAGATTGGCGAGTACCTTGTCGTGCCGTCCGACACGAAAAGAAAGCAAATGGCCGGGGTATGAGTGCCGGAGCCTGTACAGGCGTTCCGGCTCAGGCATCGAGGGGTGGTTATCGTGCAAAAAATGTCCCCCGACCCAGCCCCAACTCGCGCAGCCTTCGAATGACACGTATCCGTCTAGTATTTTACGAGGAGATCGTGCACGCCTTTTATATCGGTTTACTTACAAGCCGCTGCTCTCGGCGTCACTTGCTGGCGCTGCTCTTCCTCTGTTAGGGACACGTCCTGGACCTGCTTTTACGACTTGAACACGATCATTTCGGTAATTTATGGAACGATAATTCCTACACGCGCGTTCACTTTATATCAGCGCCTCGGCGCCGCCGCTGGTAGGTTAGGGCGCCGTAAACGGTGATTAAGGATTGAAACGTTGGGGGTTTTTGTTTGGCGATTAGTAGCGCAAGGGTTGCCGCTGGAGCTTGGGATTAAAGAGTCCTCGAACCAAGCGGTGGGGATATTACAGAATAAGGTAATGGCGGTAACTGCGAAAGGGTAATATGATTCTGCGCAGGTCTAGAAACTCGCTTAACTGTCGGAAGATTCTCTATAAACTGTGGCCCGTGAGAACTTTTCAAACGCTTCTCATTACTGCGCCACGTAGGTCAGAAGTTCTCGTCTTCACAGTTTTCTGTAGGTACACTGTTCCCACACTGATTAGCCGGGAACGCACATTTTCTCGGGCACGCGCCTCTTGCGGGAGCATGGAGCCGCGTCTGAGACACTTAGGACCGAAGGGACCTTAAGCCGAACCTGTGTCACCACCCAGCGCTCGCAATGTGCGCTACCGAGTAGCACTAATGCATCGTAAACATTCAGGAACGGTAAGATCGAACCTGAGCGCAGAAGGTTCACAGAATTTTCAGATAGCGGACGCGAGTTCTGAATCCACAATATCAGGGCCCGAGCGTTCCCTTCGCGGAGTTACCCTTTATATTCCCTTCCCCGGGATAGTCCTTCTTGCCGTGCCTCCGCGTTCATTCTCAGCCTCTCCTTATCCCTCGCCGTTGCTCCTCGTCTCGCAGCCTTCGCCCCTTTTTCTCCTCCTCGAGCTTCGCGCTTCCTTCCTCCTTCCTTTTCCGCCTCTTATTCCGACTCGGTAGCCGAAAGTCGCTCCCAGGCGTCTCACTCGCGCCTCCATCCGTTTCCTTACACCCGCCGGCATTTTATTACCAGCTCCATTACCCCCGCGTACAGCCCCACGCTTTTTCACCTTCGAAGATTCGCACGATTTCACTCGACCCCCGTGCTGCCCCTCCGCGCGATATTTTACTCGCTGTTTACGATGGAACATAATTATTACCTGTGTTAGCCCCCCTGGCAGTGTTTCACTTTTCTTAAGGGTCGCAAGCCCTCGTTCCGCCGTGACCCTGGTCGCCACTAGGTTCTTACGGAATACTAGAATCTCTTAAAGTGATGATCGTACACCTTTCTCGCCTTCTTTGTCCGCGTTCTACAGTGGGGGACAAAAGTATGCGGACCCCCTTTAAAATCGTATAACTTGTTTAAAATTGGTCCAAATGGCTTGAGTTTTTTTTCCTTAAAAGCTACAACGATTAGTTTGCTAAGTGACGTGTTTCGTCGATTTGAAAAAAATTGCAATTTATAGGTTCACTTGTGAGTTCTTTAGCTTGTTAGGGTGAAATCTTGTAAGCTAATTTTGAGCCACTTTCACGTACCTGATCGACTTGAAACTTTGCACTAAAAAGCATAAAAAAAGTTACAATAAAAAACTTGGTTTAGAAACGAGCTTTTATAGAATTTAATGTAGATAATAAGGCAATGTAGATAATAAATCTTCTAAGGCAGTCATGTAGCTCCACGCTCCCGCTCCCCGCTCCGCGATCTCCCGCTCCCCCGCTCCCGCTCCCCCGCTCCCGCTCCCCCGCTCCCGCTCCCCCGCTCCCGCTCCCCCGCTTCCGCTCCCCCGCTCCCGCTCCCCCGCTTCCGCTCCCCCGCTCCCGCTCCCCCGCTGCCGCTCCCCCGCTCCCGCTCCCCCGCTCCCCGCTCCACCAATCCACTGCTCCCCCTTCTCACCGCCCGAATCCACTGCTCCCCCTTCCCGCTCTTCCGCTCCCCCTTCTCGCTCTCCCGCTCCCCGGATCCACTGCTCCCCCTTCTCATGGCCCGAATCCACTGCTCCCCCGCTTCCCCGCTCTCCCGTCTCGCTCCGTGGATCCACTGCTCCCCCGCTCCCCCGCTACCATTAATATTTTGATATAATTATTATTCTAATGAATGATATATTTGCGATTTCTAAGGTTATTCATAAAAATACTTTATTATTTATGAGGAGGTTAATAATAATTATAAATAATAACAGGTTAGGTCAAGGTGTCGATGAAAAGAATTATTTTAAAACGCAATGTAATGAAAATGTACTAATATTGTCTTTTCATATGTTCTTTTACATTTTTGAAGTTTTCTTTATGGGGTTTCATTACGCATATCGCATAAATATCGAACGTTCTTTTATTCCGAAAATATGTAGGTATATCTGGGTCGTACAAAAATTCCATTTGCATTATTCGCCCTCGTGGTGCATCCACTTTTCCTTGTTCCTCGTGTATGGAATCCGTACAATATATGGTTGATGTTATACGACCTCGGTTGAAGTTGATTTGAAATGGGAGTAGTTTCGTCGAAAATTACGCCCTCATTTGAGACTGCCACTAACAGGGCTACCCTCCATCTAGCTTTAATTCGCGATTTATTTTACTCTGGTAATTACCGCACCGGTGCTCAAATACACACGAGAAGAAATAACTCGCTTTTTTTTGTTTGCATAAAACCTTATACCTACCACAGAAGTTTAGAAAGCTGTTTTCCTACGGCTACATTTGTTTACGCTCCGTAGAAAAGCTACGGGCTCCATTGCAATTGCAAAATCATTGGAAGGATCACAGCCAATAGAATCAACTTTGCAAATAATTTTATAATTTGCCTTAATGGAATTCGAAATCCTTCTCGCGTTATTTACAGAAACAAAGCACGAACTGATTCGTGAAGCTAGGATGAACAGGAACAGATTTCGAATTCACCCAAGAAAATCGAGACTGACATTTGGGGTTTCGAAATTTCTGTGGGAGCAATGCGGTGTAAAGGCCTGGTTTCGTCCGAATCAACCGGGAAAAGCCCCTTTTATCGACGACAGAGCCAAGTGCAAACCCCCGACTAACCTATGCTCTGGAAAGCCCTTTGAGCTGAGGACGCTCTGGCTTGGATATCGCGATCCGCCTGCTTCTATTTGTGAGTACCGATAAAATATCGTAAGCGTAATGGCGGCCAGGATGCAGGCCAGTAAATGAGGGCCGTGTGCAGCTGAAAGCGATGCTCCAACACGGTTTTAAAATCCACTAAGCCCCCAGAACAGCTTTAATGCTCGGGCTACAAAGCGATCGACCCAGCCTCAACACCTGATATAACTGGCAAAAAGCTGAAGTTGAGGAGTATCCTGCTTTCGTTGATAATCGAGATATGCAGACGAACCACACATCCACCACTTTCAACCTTCAATTTATTTCGGCGGAACAGCTTTATGCAAAGAGGATTAAACGAAAGTTTGGGCTTCGCAACTCCCTGTTTCCACGACATTGAGACGAGTCACTCGAAAATTTATTTACTAAAATTTTCAATCTCCCCACAGAAGTGTCTAGGATCCTTAAAAGTTGATTTCACTCAAAAGTAAGGGTGGGAAGCAAAAATTTGTATTTTTCTATTAATTCCTAAAGCTTCTGTGTTCCCATGTACCTATATGCTCTATTTATTCAGTAAAAAATCAGCTGTCGACGGTTCGGTAAAAAATCTGCTGTGCACTCTTATCAATACAAACTGGAAATCGTGCGGATGGCAACGACGGAGAGGCAAAATTGTTACTTAAAAGTGATCGAATATTCTTCGTCCGTCCAATCGTGCCCATTACAGTGGCTTACCAATAATTTGAGGCTGTCGAGTTTAGTGGCTCCCCCCGTAGAGGTTCCTGAGGCCGACGTCGAAATGGCCAACGATATGCTGGGAACCGACGAATAATTTGACGATTTGCGTGATCGTGCAGAAACCAGCGGGGCCTGGAGGATACGAATAATGCGGGGGCACCGACATTACAGCCGATATGAGATTGTTGAATGGGAGCCAAGAATGGTAATTCTCGGGCGGGGCGCTAAGGGAAAGATTATTTTGTGCTATCGCTCGCTACGATTAAGATAATAGCGCTGCGACTAGGCTCTCGCGTAGACTGCGTGCAATCCGATTGAATTATTCCGTGATGGCTTATTTTCGAAGCTAACAGTTCTTATCCACGTGGAACGGTTAGTGGGATTTTTAAAATATGGCCCTTTACTTATCAGCAATAATTGCAAAGAGATAGGCGAGTCGAGTAGAATGGAGTGCTGGGTAACTGGGAAATATTCAGAGAAAAATATTGCAAATATTTTTGCTGAATTTTCTTCAGAATCAATTGAATTAGATTTAATTGATAATAATTTTGCCAGGTTGTTAATTCGTAGTAGAATCAAAACTGTGGAACAAATATGTTTTATTCATTTTTCCACGTTTAATTTTCGAGAATTTTCAGGTAGCTTATACAGTGGAATTAGATGATTACAACGTTGGATAATCATCCCTGGGTATTCATACTTTACGAAGACACATTTTAAGCGGCCGAGTAAAATGGGGCACTCTCTACGTTTCAGTCAGCAGAACTCGCTGGTAATTGCTTCTTCCATTTTT
Source organism: Andrena haemorrhoa (assembly GCA_910592295.1). Lineage (NCBI taxonomy): Eukaryota > Metazoa > Arthropoda > Insecta > Hymenoptera > Andrenidae > Andrena > Andrena haemorrhoa. The sequence continues at coordinate 4,185,054 of OU342946.1, forward strand.
CATTCAAAATCCTGACATAGCGGGAACGCCTCCTCTCATGGTAGATTTCGATAGATTCAGTGCTTCAGGTCCTGCAAGTCGTTCCACTGCTCTTGGACACACAACTTTGCATAAAGCTTTGAGGAGAAGTTAGAAGGTGAGGACGAGACGGAAAGGAAATCGAAGGAGGAGAACGACTGGAGATCTTAAAGCCTCGCCTTACTAAGTCAGCCTTTTCAAACGACTTGGTTTAAGCTCTTTTCCCTTGACAAAGGAAATATTGCGATTATGTTTTCCTCTTTTGCATCGTCCTCTCCTTTCCCCCCCCCCCCCCCCATTATTATTCCTCGGCGAATTGAGCAGCGTTTGGCAAGTGCATCGGCGGGCAGATACAAATATTAAGCATCGATAATGCTGGATCGATCAAAGTTGTGCGTGACGTAATGAAACAATTGTTTAATAATCAGGATTTTTGATTAACCTACATTCGTGGTTAATGGAAGCGGCACCGACGAACGTCAATACCCATCGTTAAATATGATTAAGTTATAAATGACGAATTAGTGAATAACCACAGCTTTGGTCGTGATATTTATTGAATAAGCGTTAACACCCCCATGTACGTTGCACATTACTCTCCGCGATTGAATGTTGGATTCGTTCGGATTTAAATAATTTTGTATATAAGCTAAAACCATTTTCCACCGAATATTCGTGAAATTTAGTAACAAGGGAGTTTGGGCAACTCAAAATTCAGAAAATTATGCAAAAATAATTATCGAATTAAGGAATGAAATGTATGGATTTTTCGATAATTATTTCTACGCAGTTTAAACTCTCGTTTAAACTTCTTTTCGATATTTCTCACTGTTCTTGAGATATTCCTTGCAAAACAAAATTCTGCATTTTTTGCAACGACTGATTTCACCAACAAAAAATAGATTTGTCTTGGGCCTGGACTTATTAGACTTATACAAGTACCTTATTGATGGATAGTTTTCAAGATACTCCACCTCATTGTGCCATGAAGGCACTATTCATTACCATTTATTACATTATTTAGCGTGTAGTGGCAGCTCTCTATCAAAGAGCTTTCTCTCAGACCCTGCTCCCTTAAGTTCTAAATTCCTGTGTTCCTAACACCGATTATTAGGTGCCAATTATAAAAGCAACTTGGCTAACAAGGCCACTCTAATTGGAACAAAATTAACTGGCTGCTCATAGTCATATCTGCCATAGAATCACGTCAGACTGGATCTCCACCTTGATATCATGTTATGAAACAAAACACCCTTCTTTCATAATCATTGTTTCTTTTTCTCCTTTTACATCAGACTCTCGGATGCTTTTCAAATTTTAGCGGAACAGTCTTCCATTTCACCATCGCTAATTTATGCTGAGAAAGCGTGGGTTGCAAGTATAATTTACGACTATTTAAATCTAACACGTGAATATTACTATAATCACGTTTGTCCTGGTAATTAATTATTTAACAACTGAATATCTGAGCCCAACACAGGTCAGCCCTAGGTCTTATTTTTCAGAGAACAGAAATATAATAATATAATCCTAGAAATATAATAAACCATAGGAAAGGAAAGGCCAAATAAAGCACCCTTTTCAAGTGACGGTCGATGTGATATTTCGCAGAAGAATATTGGAATAAACTCAACGGATACATTCATGAGTTATTAATTCTAAATGCTGCTGTAAAGCTCCTGTTAAACCACTTCACTTTTCGGTATTCTCGAATATCCGTTTGCCACCGTAGATTTACGACAGGAGACGGTAAAAGAAAGTGAGGATCGGTAAACGGCAGGGAAAAAGGAGTACAGCGAGCATGAAATACCTCGAGGAATTCGTTGAAAGGCACAAATGGAAACCTCGGCCTGATACGGTGGAAAGTAACGACATTCTGCCGAGATGTGCCTCGACAATGCGCCTCGATACAATCTATACCGTGTATACGTTCGATAACAGCGATAAAAGTCGAGCAGCAGCTCAAGAATATGGCGCACGGCATGCAGTCCAACCTCAGATCGCTCGAATGTACCGACATGTGTCAGGGCGATAGCATTAAAACAAAACTACCATATTCGTTTAGGCGTGCTGAAGTGACACGACGTAGGAACCGCTGGCGTGGAAAGAAGGATCTTTTCCTAGCTGCGATGCTGTTTCTCCACTGAAATGTGGTCCATGCGAAACTGAAATTTAATGTTACCCTTAAATAGTCATAAGGGTGAGGAATATTACCAAAGCTGGATTATTTATTTCCTTGAAATTTTGAATTGTATTACTGTTGATTGTGAAAGTACCTCACAATTAGTTGCAATTGATTTCCCCGAAGAAATTTTCGCGCCCTGCAAGTGAAGGTTCGCTATTCATCTTGGTAGAATTTTCAACAAAGATGAGAGAATCATTGGTACACAATTTGTTAGAAAAATTCTTGGGGAGAATCTATTTAGTAAATGTAGTTTCGAGAGCATAGTGGAAGAGGTGTTGGATAGCAGAGATGGGCAAAGTTTTTACTTAAATAAAATTTCAAATAACGAATAAAAGTTAAAAAATCAACTGTATTCCTGGAAATTTTATTTAAATAAAAATTTGAAATAAAACCTTTGCCCAACTCTGTTGGAAAGTGTAGTGAAACAGTTAAAGTAGTTTTATATTTTTAGTGAACAAGTTTTAGTAATAATAAATTAAGGGTAAAATAGTAGGTACATTGCGTCTCCCTTGTCACGCACAATATTTTTTTCAACACCTGCATGAAAGGTGTGTTTTTTGAAAGCCTGCTGAGCGATTCGCAAAAAAATATGACAAATGCATTACAAGTATCAAACATAATTTATTTAAGAATTTGTAAAAGTAATGTTTACATTTGAGCAATTAATAAGTTGAAGACTCAAATTTGTACTAGGAATTTTGATTTCAGTCGCACACATGATCGATATGGACTACTCGACTAATTGCTTCTTCATACCACAGGGCAATGCCATGTTCACTCAGCTCACAAAATGACGTTTCGCAGGGGGCAAAGTAAAAAATTGCGAATACGCATGCGCGTAAAGTCTTTTTCCCTTGGGAGAAAAGTATTACACGCGAACAGTCTGAAATTGGTCATTTTGCTCCCGCTCAGCAGGTGTAAAAAAACACCCATTTTCATGCAGGTGTTGAAAAAAATGTATTATTCAGTTTTCCACCAAAACCTCGAAAATGAATCCAGTTCCAATGTAGAATTCCAATGTTCACCCCGTCGCCCATCCCTGAATCCTGTTTGAATTCGCCAGACTGAGCTCGCCGAGCAAACGTCCAAAGCATTTTTGCTCCATATGTTTGAAATTATGTAGAATATCCGAGACGATGGATTATCGAGAGAATCGGTGGGGAATCAAAGGCGGCACCACCAATTAGTCTCTTCAGGAGGAACACTCCATTCATATCAGCGGGTAGGGTTAAGCCACAAAACCACGATCAGTGACCCGCGACTATACCTGCTGTTAAGGGTGCTCGGATAGACTGCGACTGAAGCTTATGCATTCTAGAGTCTGGAGCGTGCTTCACAATATATAATTACAATGTAATTATTCTCTTTATTATCCTCAAAGGCACGACCTGCATGGCCGATGGGATTCCAAGCAAAAGGAATGCCTGGCTAGCCCGCGCAAATTATAGGAGCACTTATTCGATAACAGCGGAATCCCTGATAATTGCACGAATAATTTACTCCCTCCCCGTGCGCGCCGGCCGGGGGGAATTTATCAAAAGATAATGCGCCCCGCGAAATAGTCGGTTTTTAAGTATTTCCCGAATATATTTCGCTACCTACGATCTCGTAATTTCGCTATGACTTTTTCAGCCGCTGCTCGATTCCGATAACTGGTGACCAGTATATCTTGCCGCGGAGCAGAGCGTAGTACACGGCCGTAAAATCTGAAAACTGTCCCGCTAAAAATGTTTGCGCAAGCATTATGCGCCGCACTTCCCCGTGCTTTCCCACTCTGTTACGTTCCAGCATCCATAATCGGGGCCAGGCATTTTGGAATTTTATCGCGAAACTGGGATTCGAAATTGCGGCGGGAAAAAGTCCATTGTACCTTCACTGCGGAATTGCGGCGCAACACGATCGAACAATTTCGAATGAACGTGGAATTACGAACGGAAACGTTTGGGTTGGCGACAGGGGCGGATTTCGATGTAGGCCGAGGAAAATTTTGGGGGGGCGGCGAAGTTGAGGCGAAAGAAATTGGAAGAGGTTCAAACACTTTAAACACAATTCACTTTTTGTTCCAGGTACCGAATCGGCAATAATTCATTTGTGAGCTGTTATATTGAATTAATTTTCAAATTCGCTCCACTGTTTTAAATTAAAATATTGAGGGATATTTTATGGAAAGGGTGGCAGACGCTTTTCAGCCTAGGGGCGACAAATCTCAAAACCCGCCCCTGATTGGGGGAGAAAAGTGTTTATTGGGAGGTTTTAGTATGCGCTTCGCAAACTATGTACCTACGGATGTTAATGAGCGCGTCAGTTTCAAGTTCAGGTGGATTCGATTGAAGCATTAAAGCATCCTGTTGGAAGGAACAGACGTGTCTTTAAACCTGGAAACTTGCGTTTGGTGTAACACCTTCGTTAATCCCACTTCGGACGTAAAGCCATTAGAAGCAAATTGTTAGTGTCATCGCGTGTCCCGTTTTGAGACGTTTACCACAACTTGCATGAAAGTTTGATGCAAAGGTGGCGTAAAGCAGCTATTAAGCTATTATCCAATTCTGAAGTGGCTCCAGTTTCAACTTTCTTGTAAGGATCCTGCACTTAGTGCTGTATCGCTAAATACTCAAAACAGACGTTTCTACGTAACGGTTAATTTGTGTGGAAGCTATCGCTCCAGAAAATCTCAATTTTTTTAATAAGCTAGATACTCAATTACATACTATTCGTTAAAAGAAGAAGTTTAACTTTCTAAAAATTAGCAGGTAGTAACACACGGTTGGGGGAAATATATTGGGACACCTTTTAAAACAGAATAACTTTTTTAAAAATGGTCCAAACGACTTGAGTTTTATTAAGAAGCTGGAAGGGTTAGTTTACTTGTTGAGGTGTTTTGGTGTTTGATAAAGAATTGCAATTGGTTGGAATAGCGAGGAAAATAGTGAAAGGTCGTTTTTTGAACTTTTTTATCTGATTGTGAGGCTGTAATGAAAATTTAAAAATCTCCTTTAGTTAATAATAATATTTCTAAAATTCAGAATAATATAATTAAAAGATGTATCTTTTAGCAGAAAAACATTGTGTATGATTTTCACTTATACTTTTCCCCCCAAAAATTCCTGAACTTGTATGCTTCTTCCAGACCTCTAATAACCCCTTAAGTAAGTTGTATACATGCTGAAATATTATCAATACTCAGAATGAACAATGGTGAATCAAATTCAGTGAATAGAATTACTATTAATTATTTTGCATCAAAGAACGATATGCACAGCAATGGAAAGCTCATTGTGAGCTTAATTATTAATGCTATATAACGCTATTCAGACACATTACGTACTAAGTCAACAGTACATTGTAATTTCTAATTTCCAATTAAACCACAAGGCAACTAACTCCACAAGAAGAAATACATACAAAATCTGGAATAAAATATCCTCAAACAAACCTTTCATTTTCCTCCCGAGGAAAGATTTACAAACCACACAAGCACTCAAGGTGCTCGCATTAATGCAGGTGCGGCAATTCTCGAAGTGGCTCTCAATACCAAAAACCTTCCAGTACCTCCCTATAAGCGTTATTCATGGAAAATCTGCTGCTCGCTCCTCGTAAACTATGCGAGCTGAATATCGAAAGTGCATCCAGAATATTTAAATACCCCTCGGCCGTTCTGAAATTGTATTCCGTTTCCTGCGCGCTCCTCTCCAAGCGCGGCCCCTTTCCCCCCGCGCTTTTAATTTCCACGGGAGGAAATAAATCAGTTAGCTGAAACGAACGCGGCGAAAGGGGCATAATGGCGCGTTAAAATCAGTTCGCGTCTTTTTATTTAACGCCCCTACCTTCTCCTCCCGTCTTCGCAGCTTCTCGGGGTGGAGCGCGAGCTTTAAGGCACGAAATCGATTTCTCGGCTGCTCTTGTGGGAACGCGTTGAATATACATGTTCGCCGCCCACCAGCCGATCGACCTCATCCGCATTCTAATCAGCTCTTACTTCACACGGCCAGAAACAGCTTGCTGAACTTTAACTCGTTATCCTGGTCGACCACGGGAACGCCGCGGCTGGCTTGGCAGCGACGACCGTTCCAGCCGAACTCGATCGCGAATGTTTTTGATGCCGGCGGGCCAGTTACGAAAAAATATCTGCCATCCGCCGTTTCCTCGGGGCATTTGCATAAACAGAGGCCGAGGGGCGGCGGGCATCTGCAAAATGAACCGCGCAATCAACGGGGGAGACGCCTGCCCCCCCTGTCGTCCCGAGGGGCGTAGTTTCTTTCGTGTCAATCGATCGCGATATTTATATGAGAATCGAATCGAGATCGACGTTATTGGCACTGTGCTCCGCGGACGGGAAGACGGCGAAGGGAGCAACGGTGGAACACGGAACGGACATCACAAAGGCACTATTGGATGCAATTCACTTTTTCCCGTTTAAATTAAAAAGTGTCGTGCGTTCGTTTAATAAATGCCATCGAACAGTCCAGGGGCTTGGAGATCCACGGATATCGTCGCTTTGCTATTTTCATGTTTATTTGTTATGTAATAGTGGATTAGAGGAAGTGGGTGCTTGTGGTACAGTGAAATTAGGATGTGTCTAAGGAAAAAATCTCAGGGAGGTACATTTTTGGATTTTACAGAGGGTCACTGGTAAAAGGTGTAGCTTTGCCCGAATATCTCGTTATCTGTTAGTTGTACGAGAAAATCGTTATCATTGAAATTGTAGCATAGAGAATTCTGTATAAAAAAGGTTCAATGAGTTTTTTCTGTAGGGGTAGCCAGTTTCACGTATGACGGCTTACAAAGTTTCAACCCTTATACGTGATCCAGCAAATAAATATGTCGTGAGAATTTAATTTCACGTTACTGTCCAGTATATCTCCGCCTGAAATTTGCTATTTCGTTCGGCAAGCTCGTGTAAAGACTGACAACTTCGTAATTCTGATTACCTTTTAACACATTTCGCCTGCCTGAACGTTTAATAATTGCCGGCTGGCTAATTACAATTTAACCAGTGCTCGGGTAATTTGTCAAAGGGGGTACTTTCATCCATCAGCGTTTCAAACGTTTTAACGTTTACAGTTCGTCTCGGGGGCACTATATCCAGCCTCGTAATTGTTCACGGCATCTGAGGTACTGTCTGCCGGTCTCTGCGCTGTGGTTGTGAATGTAATAAGTTAACGTCGCTGGGACAACTCGTTGCGTCACCTCGAGCGACTCAACTGGATCGATGCTTCTTTCGACGAGGCGCTAGTGTAATATTTCTGCACCGCGGTCGCTGATAATCGTCGTCAAACTTCGTCGTATCGGCTCACACTCGAGTAACTATGTTACGGCGGGCAATGGACCCCGTTCGTTAATTCGACGGACTTTGACGAGACGATATGAAATTAGAAGCAGCTTTGAGGGCTAAGAGTAATTTCGACCAGTTCGGTCTCCGGTGATGGAGCCCGATTCCCTTGGAATCTGAAACTATCCAAAATCAACTGCAACTGCGACGAGACGGCTAGGTCGAACTCCTTCAACTGCTGAAAGGGCAAGGAGACGATGTCGCCAACGCGACGTATAAACAACGGAAATCCAACGCTGGGTGTTGATATCATTGCAAACATTTTGACAAACCTGTGTTCGATGTTATGATATGTCGTAATTACTAGATTACTACTAGGGTGATATTAATTATATAGTTCCGTTGAGCTGGATATGCCGTTAGGTTAATGAACGCAAGGGGTCATTGAATGGGGACATCAGCTAACGAAATAGATATTTAATCGATGAAATATTGTTATTGATAATAATTTCGGTTTAGATACGGTGTATGGTACATATCAGCATGTCACCACCATATCGGTTTGTGAAGCTGTTTGTGTACCATCTGTTACAGTGTTTTCCAATCTTTTTGGAGCCGCAACCCCCATTTATATTATTAAAAAAACCTAGCTGCGACGCCCATATAAGGTAATGTAAATTTAATAAGGTAAAGAAAACACATTAAAAATGGGTACTTCAGAATGTAATACCGACTTAACAATATTTAATTATCTAATTACATATATTAAGTATATTTAATATAATATAATATATTTAAGATATTTAATAATGAACAAGCAAGAAGCTCGCATCACACTAATACAATAATTAATTATATATTAAATATCTGTAAGTATATTTAAGTGTATTATTAAATATACTAAATATCTTTAAACATATTTAAGTATATTATTAAGTATACTTAAAGATATTTAATATCTTTAAATATATCTTTAAGTATATTACTGAATATATTAAATATCTTTAAGTATATTTAAAGATATTTAATATAATTAATTATCTTATTTAGTGTGACGCGAGCTTCTTCCTCTTTCATTTACGAAAAATCAGTGTTACAGATTATTAATAGAATATGACAATGTGACCACATTAAAATAACCAAGTGCTAAGAATCGTCAACTAAAAATAACCGCGGCTACCACTCAGGAAACACTGCGCCCCCTTGGGTGTCGCGACTCAGCGTTTGGGAACCACTGGTCTATTATTTATATCTAACAAGGAAACAGGATTTTGATGCGACTTTCGTAGAAAGTAGTTCTTACAAAAATATTCGACACGTATTTCTTTCATCGGCTGACATTCATGTTGAAGGGGTGAAAACGGTCCTCAAACTTGAGGGTGAAAAACGTGTTTGGTCGAATATCTTGGAAACTACTGGATCCAGGAAAACTGTGTAAAACGCAAAATTGTATAATTTCAAATAAGGAATGCAGCTGCGCAGACAGATTCCAAAACCCTCCGTTTGTTTAAATAATACATTAGAAAAGTAACATTTCTTCTCAATTTTCGTTGAGTGGCTTCCAAGGTTCCAATTAGCTCATACTAATCGCGTGCAATTCACGTCACGTCTCGAATTCCTCGCGACAATGCTCGTCGTGTCCCAATCCAAAAAGGAACGATTACAATTTCACAGAATCATAAAAGTTGAACGAACATATTCGAATGTCGCGAGTAATACAGCTTCTGCACAGGCGATTATCACTTGCGTTAGACTCAGCGAGTAGCTCATCTCGCGCCGCCTTATTGTGGCAATTATGCGTCTTATAAAAGTAGGAATTTCTGTTGCCGTGGAAGAATAGTAAGGCCGAGGAAAGTCACGTGCGCAATCGAGCGGAAAATGGAGCAAAGAAGGTGTCACTGATTGCGAGACAGAAACGGAGCAGGAAGGAAGCTAACGAGGATCAGAGACGGGGGTGGAGGAGGTGGCCTTATGGACTGTTACAAAGCAGTTATAAACTTGCACCTTCATGATAATGGACAGAGGAATGCATGATATTAGAGCCTGCCAGTTACATTCGTCAAACCTTTACAATGAGCAATAAACGACGTGTGCATTACATTTCCCAGCAAACGCTGACAGAATCGTAATAAAACGAGATGCAAGGTAGTAAACCCATGTGAAATGTAATATAAAGTTTAGAAATTACATTCAGATTACTAGCAGCTACAACACCATACGCAATAATTTTCATTCACCTTCTGTAAAAAGGAAATCTCTGTATACTCCAACCTTTCACGTATTCAAATACATCAACGCTCCTCCGAAGAATACATTAACGGTTTTATTTGCTCCGCGCAAATTCGCGTCCATGGTTACTTTATTTGGAAAGAGTCCACTCGAAGGAAAGGAGGCGTGTGTCAGGAGACGGTGTTCTCCACGAAGCCCAGAATAATGAAATTTTAATCGAATGAATCGACCACGTAAATGATGAAGCATGGCGACCGCGAAGAGGTCGGCCGGGGGGTAGGGGGTGGGCGTAGAAATTTAATGCAGCCACTACGCATTTCTGGATACGCTTTCGAAAAGTAGTTTGCGATATCGTAAATCACTAACTCCCCCGCACCTACACACGTACGAGCAGTGTAATGCATTCGCGTGCGTAGCTGCTGGGGTGGTCGGGTAATGTATTCAGAGAGATGTAACGTATCGATGTCGAATCTTCCCGCCGCCACCCCCTCCCCCCCCAACCCCCCGAAAAATAACTATGTCGTTGGGTGCGCGGAGAGCGAGAGAAGAGAAAGGGGATTGGGCCATTTGGGGGAACGGGGATGGGGGAACGAAATTACGTGGTAGGGGTATTCGTACTTTTGGGAAGCCACAAGCAAAAAGACAAGTGGAAATAGCGAAGGAGCGAATAGAAATGGGGATTTAGTTCAACCGACAGGATTCCTTATTAGCGGTCCTCGCCGAAAGTGATCACTACTGGAATCGAGGAATTAAATCATCTAGCGTGTAAGATGGAACTGTGTATTCATTAACCCTTCGTTGACACACCTCGTTTTTCGATCTACTTTGACATACCTGAGTGGCTCGCAATTTTTGAGCGACTGTCATTCTCATCTAAAGAATCCAATAGTTATGAAAAAAATCGTGGGTCAATTTCAAGGTCTTTAGAATGCATTCCAATAGATTTTTGATTGGCCATTTTATTACAGCTTTAGCCAAAAGAATCTAGATTACCATATGTCGAGAAAATACGAAGAAAATCTTCGAAAAATTGTAGCTTCTACAAATTTCAATATTAGAAGCTAAAAATCTGCAGAGTTGTTGTTCCGATATAATATTTTCAGAGAAAAACAGTTTGTGAATCGCCTTTGAAAAAAAGGTCAGAGTTAGAGTGGTCAGCGGCAACTACTGAAAAAAATCGCTACCGGGAGGTCGCTGATATTTTTCTTATTTATTTATATTTTCCATCGCAAAAATTGCCACAACTAATTTTACACGTACACTTTCGAATACATAAAGGTTTATTTAAAAAAATTCTTCAAGTTTTGAAAAAAATTCCGAAAATACTTGTGTAGTCAGGCCTTGCAGGTAGGCATAACCCCTTAAGTGGTGTTTTCACCCTGAACAACCGAAACTAGGCATAAACAAAAAATTGCCTAATCCTTCTATGGAGGTCCTCTAAAACCCTGGACAGTTTAAAAAAAAAACCGAATTAGTAACCGAACATCCTTTCTAACTGACATTCCCATTTACTATTTCACTCTTCCCACGACACCAAAAAATCTACAACCGAAAATATAACCCATCAGTCCCCTTCAATCGTCACTCGTTACAATCCGCGAGTCGTTCCAAAACCAGATTCCTCCTTGTAAGTAGGTACTGAAATCCAGGGAATATGATAAGCTGCAAACTGACAGGGCAACATTCCGAAGTAACGCAGTCCCGGGGATAAACGTACGTGGAAAAAGGATCCTCAGGATCCCGGAGAACAAGAAGAGGGGAAAAGGGGGCAGCAAAGGAAACGCAGCCCGGTTGGCTCTCCGTTTTACCCGTCCCTGCCCGTGGAACGCGCCAATATGAAAAAAGGCGGGAGAAGGGAGAGGTTTGGACCAGCAGGAATACTTAACTGCATCCGTTGAATATTCCGAGACAGAGGCGCGGTAGCCTGCATGTAGGGGCCGGATGAGGGTGGCGCACACAGCGGTCGCCCGGCGTCGATATAGACGCACATAATCTATGTGCGCGTGTGCACATATCCGCGGGACGCTCTTCGGAAAAGGGACAGCGCGCGGCTGTTTAAATTACTAAACTTTAAACTTTCACTCACGTATGCAAACTAATGCAAACTGGAGGCTTGTGGAAGGAACTGCAAACAGCTCACTCGGGAGTCCCTACTACCATCCACACTCCCAGGACGGGTCTCTCGACACCCTCCAGCCTCCACTCGCCGCCCGCGCCCCTGGCCCCGCTCGCCCAGCCCCGGCGTAGTCCCCCGCCGTCTATATATCGGGTGTTCTAATTTTCCTGTCGACGCTTCAGCCGCCTTCCCGTTGTCCTTCGCCCTCCCAGCCGCCCCTGGCCCCTCCCGTTCTTGCGAGTGTTTTCGCTTAACCAAATGAAGACCGAGTAAAGCACATCATTAAGAGCGCGAAGTGGTATTCATTTCTTCGGCCCCGAGGGAGCTTAGACGGCTGCCGGCTTCGACATACCATCAGCGTCCTAAGGCTTTGTCGTAGGTGAACAATCTTCTCGACTTCGGGCCCGGAGTCGTTACGAACGTCATTAAACGGCGTGAAAGGTCAACGGTTCTTCAGTCATCGATTCACCTTCGCCCCGCGCCCCCTTGCGATTTTCTGCGGCAGAGGCGGCTGGATGCTGTCGCCGAAATACAAGTTAGCGCTTCTGATCCTGGTGCGAGAGACCGCGGAAAATTGGATTGCTAATCGCTGGGTTCTTGAGCGATGAGGATTCTACACGGTGACTTGTTCCTCGTTTTAACGAGGATAATGCAGGCATCTTCTGCCCTTCGAGATGAAGCGATGCACACTGCTTTATTTACGCGGTGCGCTTGATCTGTGCTCAGCTTTCTAAATGCTACGTGGTCGCTACCAGCGGGGATGGGAAGACGCCTCCAAGTTCCCCGCGATAAAGCTGGATTAACCGTGGAACGGTGGCTCAAGATTTACGGTTCGATTACGACAAAACAATCTGCGCAGCCAGGGCCGTCAGCCAGGCATTTTCTTGCTGACTGTAATCCGCAAATTGAACTCTAATCCGAAGTTGAGCTGGCGTAGACACGCCGGTAAGTGAATGTATCCAGTGACTGGGGGGAGGCTAATCAACAAACCGTGGCGACGCTGTAGCGCACCAACACGCGCGCGGACGTCGAACCAGTTCGCCCGAGCAGCGATAAGTCAGCGAAATTATCGAGATTGTCTTTCGAAGTTCCTGTGGCTGTGCTTCGCGGGTAATTTAATGCGTGCCGTAAGTAATAATCGATGGAGGGCGAGTAACGTGGCCGGCGGTAGACGCTAATAAGGACATACATACGTATGTGCGCCTATCTGTGCATAATACACGCGGCACTACGTAATAGATGCCAGTTGTAACTCATGCTCGGAAGCATAAACGTCCTTATCTGCTATTACGCGCAAGATTTATCCGGCGTTAGTTGCGAATTAAACGAAGCCGCGACCTTCGTTTCCGCAAGGCTGCGTTGTGCCCTTTAAAGTCACCAGGGTTTGAGAAATGCTGACGGACTTGAGGACCAGCTGAATCATTTTGTATATGGGACAGAGGAGTCGAATAGGTTGTAATGTAATTAGCATGTTCAGCATTTCAATCTTGGGCCTTGAATGGTATGCTTCATTCGTGGCCGATCGTGCTTTAACGGTGTGAAACCTAACCTCAAAGTCAAATAGGCACTCGCATTTTTTCGCGTATAACTCCTAGTGTTTCTAAGTACAAGAGATAGGACAAAATGTTTCCAACAAAAGTTTAATGGTGCACTAAGCGCTGCAAACTTGCGTTAAAAAATTTGGAAAAAAGTTCTCTTCCGTCGGGTATTTTTAATTTTCAACTCTTTTCAAAAACTTTCAAATGGTAAACTCTGGGATCACGAAATGTGTCCCAGCTCTTTATAGCTAATCCAGATTAATGTGACTATTTTCACAAAATAATTTTTTTTTTATGTAATCAGATTCTAAATTTCGGGCGATGCCGAGTAGTAAAGCTAGTAGTTATATAGATGTAGATGGAAAGCAAGGATTCCAGTGAAAGAATTTTTAGTTTCGATTAATAAACCACGAGTGGAGTTGTTTAATCAAATTTGTAGTTTTAAATGTCAAAATTGTGATGATGGCGGAAGTTATAGCACAGGTTTGTAATTAAATTTGTAATAGTGGATATGTTAATTAAGGAAGTTCTGAATGGAAGGAAAGTGAGAAGTAATGGGACAGATTACGAATTGATGCGTACGCCACAGTTAAAAATCGTCTAACTAAATATTACGTCTCATTAAGAAGATCGAAGCTTGCGATTGCACAGTCGATACGATCCACAGCCATGTGGTCCGCATCCTCCAGTGCAGTCGCATATTACAAAAGGGAGCCGGAAACAATTGCACGTTATCGGCTGGGAAGTTCTTCCGGTCAGTGCAACACAGTTTGCCCTGACGAAAAAAATGCGAAAACATTAAAGCATGTGCTAAGAAACTATAGGCAGGCCTATTTGAAACAAAATGCCACGAAATGGCCGATGCTCATTTCTCTAAAATGAGGCATCGACGTTCATCCTATTGAATGAGAAATATAATAAAACACACTGAAACGGTATGTGGCTGGTAGGAAACTGGCTTCCTACTTTGGATCACAGATATCCTAAATTGGACCAAGTCTATTTTTCATTATTTTGGATAAGAGCTTTTATTTAAAAATATACTTGCACTCTATAAAAAAAATAAAAAATAATTCTGACGAATTATTTTACAGCATACCGGGGAAAAATAAATATGCATTTAGAATTTAAAATTTATCTACCAGTCAATAGTTACGGCTTATATAATTTGGAGGCAAAAATTACATCAGCCGGCATCAAAGCAAAACATTCATCACGCTGTTGTTATTGACATGTGTATTTAACACGTGAGTTACAACTCCATGCTAAGCGATATCGTCTAACAAGTCAATTAAAATGTGAATAAAGACTATAGAGCAATTTAGATCCAAGTCAGAGAACTTTCCCCTACTTTCCAAAATCCTCCACCTTCCAAAATGATTGAAACAAATAAATAAGATTTCAAACTCATTAGAATATTCTTTTAGAAATTCTAAGAAACGAGGGAAGTTACAGTTTCGCGGTCGTTAAATAGCAGCGAAGTTTGAACATTATTAAGCTGTAAGAAATGATGATAATTGCGGTAATAAATCGGAAGAACACGTTGAGGCTTTTATATCAGAATTAATCATCTATTTTAGACGTCACCTGCCATTCGAGACCTACGAATATAGCGGTGAAATTAATTTCAGACCAAGCTATGCGGCTTGATTCTCGCTCCGAATAGAACCCACGTACTTCGCGATTCCCGTGACACGCTACATGGTTAGATTAATGGCATCAACATTAATAATGGGGCCGTAAACTATACGTATGGATTACCGTCTCCGTTTCATTTCGTTCGCGGCCGTTTTAATTATCTTAATGAATTTTGTCGTCTTCGGAGCGACGCTGCTGAATTGCGAAACGATGCCAGCCGTGCGGCAGTTTTTAATCTCATATTCGACGGATTCACCCGAAATATTTCGCAAGTGGTAAAAACTGTGTAATCAGCAGTTACTGTTAAAGAAATTGTAAAATTCGTAGTAGGTACAGAGTCATTGTTGAACGTGTAGGGAATGGATAACACTTTATTAATAAGGAAAAATAATAAGACTGTTTATTTTGAATCGGTAGTAGAGACTAGCCTTGCTGTCGCCAGCTCGCGTCGAACTGAACTGCTGGGCCACGCTGGGCCCCTCCACATCGCTACTGGAACGTCTCCCTTAAGGACGAGGAAAGGTTACGCTTCGCGACTGTTTGTTGTGTCTGCGTTCTTTCCGCGAATCCGTTACAAAGCGTTTCGCTCGCCACAAACGTTAATACCTTTAGGTTGTACAATCAACGACATTGCGCAGTAACGACAATTAATATTATTTAAATGCCTGACAACTTGAATAATTTTATAATGTAATTCATTGAGCGTCGATAACCATACAGTTTTCTACCCCTGCGATGTATCGCCATTGCGAGACAATTTCGCTGCCATGAGAAACAGCTGTTAGGAATTGCAAAGTATACGCCATGCATCTTCAGTCAGCTGCCCTCTAAATCTCGGTTTTGCGAAGGATAAGGTAAGTGAAAAATGCCAGGCTAAACGGGCGACCGTGTTTCCAAAGGGTAAGGTGGTGAATATACAACCCAGGTTTAACACACCCACCGAAATGTCGGTGGATAACACGTTCTTAAGTTACTTAAGCAAGTTAAATCACCTGGCCTCGATGGAGCTGCGTCTTGTCCACGAATTAGGGTGAAAGGTCTGTTAAAGAGTAATTGTCGATTGAATGTATTTTTATCCAAAGCGACGTCGTGACTTACTTTACTGCTGCGTAGCCCATTGGTTAAGTTACTTGACAGTTAATTTATAATTGAACATTTTAAAGTTGTAACGTATGTAGTTACATCAAATTAATTATTATCTATGTGACAGAGGAGAGAATTCGTATTCTATGCAATTTATTCATCTTAAAATACCGCCGTTTGAAATATTTTCGCGTGGCGAATTCCCGTGGAAGAATAAAGTCGCGTAATGTAACCGATGAACCGAACTCTTATCAATTGGAACTTAAACGGAACGAAGTGCAACGGAAGTGAATGCTCACGCCTGCCAATGAAAGTGGTTGAATTAAATGGCGCGACTGAATGGCACGAATTAAGATCGGTTACGGTGGAATATTTTTAGAGATGGTCCCTTCTTCCTTCCGGATAAATTATTCATGACCTCAATGGCTGATTAATTGTGTCCTTAAGCTGAAGGATTATTAAGATAAATGATGCCCATAAAAAACAAACACCTTCGCCTGCTGCTGGCGAGCGCCGCGGAATATTTTCCTGCCGGTTTCGACGTTTCCATTCCTTTCCAAGAAACATGTATTATTATTCACTCGATAATGATACGTTGACTCACGTGACATCGCTATGAGTAATCACGTCTGGAAAAACTATTTACAGTGTCAGGAAAAAATTCAGAAAACATGCTTGAATAATTAAAATGAAGAAACCTGATTGGGATCAATTTTTCCGCATATAATGACTCACAGTCATTATTTTTCGGTGAGTGATAAATATTCTGTTAATTATCAGTTAGTATGATGACTGTACCATATCCTTTTAAAAAATAGAAGTTCGAAGTATCGTATTATATCTTTCTGGAGTTTATGTATCCATATTCTTCTCCACAAATCCTTCAGGATTAATCATGCGACACTATTTTCTCCCACAAGCTGAAACAATCACACTTAAGAGGAAAACACTTGATAAATCAACATAAAAATTTAAAACAAATTCCATAAACCGCTGCTAAAACGTTTCAAAAATATATTCTCAAAGTTATAAGCCGAAATGCAACTAAAACGCGTTTTTCACGAAACCACGTTTTCAAAATTGGCGCCGAAGATAACTCAAAAATTATTTGACCAATCAACATTAAATTTTGCACACTTTTAGTTTATAATATTCCTGAGAATATGAACCACAACGTTTAACCTAATTATTAATTTTAATTACTTTTTTTTAAATAAAACGTGAATTTTTTCGCCAAATTGTTTGAAGTTCCGCCGTTTTTAAAATATGCAATTTTTGTACACCATTTGTGGTTCAGACTCTTACAATTGGAACATAAATTGAAAAAAAATTATTGGTCTGTTTCACATAACTACCAGAGGCGCTACAACAAAACCTATTTCAGCTACTGCTCTATTTCTTTTGTATTTATTATAATTTTACTGTTATAAACATGTCAAGTAAAGTACTCATAAAGTTACGAAAGAATTAGCGCATTGGTATCTTTGCAAAAAATTCCTAAAAATTGATACAAAAATAAACTCTTTATACGGGTTTCTTCCCTTAACAATATATTTTCCTTTCTAACAATAAGTTACAGACACACTCATTCGATGCGTGTGCAATGAGGATGATAGATCTATCATGTTCTCAGAAAGAAGATTTTCACCAGCTGACTTGTCTACCTCATAACGAACCGTGTTCCAGGACATTCAATTTACAAGTGCATTTAGGAGGTTGGGTAATCAAATCGTAATTAAAAGTGCATACCAAGCGGGAAATGCAACGCCAGAATTTGCGACGATTAAATGCTTAACGGTATCCCACGGTGATTAACCTTTGATCCGCATCAAGCGTTGATTGCGATCCAACGGATGCCGTTATAAAACATTCATAGACAGCTCAATTTACAATCATCGAGAGCTTACCACGGATCTCTCCGTAGTATGCAGCTTACCACTTCTCTTTGCGTTGCACTGCTATTGAAAATCCATACAGGAGATACTTTAAAATAGTAAAGCAACGGGGAATACGTAAATTTTCTGGAAGATCTTCTGGACACCACGTGCTTCTCAGATTCCTCGCTAATCACATATTTTCTTATGTTTTCTTTAAATGCAAGCAATAATTAAAAAATTGTTGACTGACTATATGACACAGTAAATATTTCAAAAGTCCAATGCTTATTAAAACTGTTTCAACTATATTTTTTATTATTTCTGAATTAAAACTCTTTTAACTATTTATTTTATTAATCACGAAACAAAATTCTTTCAACAATTTCTTTTATTATTTCAGAATTAAAACTCTTTTAACTATGTCAAAATATTATTTCAGAATTAAAAATCTTGAAACGATTTTTTTTTAATTATTCCTTTTATTATTTCCGAATCACTTACTCTTATGAATTAGGTGAGTTAGTATCTGTACGTGAACTATATGCATTACTGGTCAGATAAAATGCAATAAACGTTTCCCAGTTAGTTTCACGTTACCTAGAAGGAGGATGTCAAACAGAACGATTTAGTACATATTGTTGCATTCCCGGTCTCGACTGCACTGACCATCGTTTGTTATGTTTGACAAACCGATGCGTTTGTCAAACATAAGAAAAAAAAGTATTATTTCAATCGTATTTAATTCCCTGGATTTCGTTCAGCTCTCCAACGTTTCATGTTCCTATTTAACTTCGGTAACCACTTAACCGCGGAAACCTATAAACGGAAGAGTAATTTCCATTTGATTCGGACAGCCGATTGATGAGTCCCCGATCCCTTCTTCGTGGTTCGCTCTTTTGCGTTGTGTGCGGCACTGGGAACCCGATATATTGCATTCACTACGAAAAAAGTACACTTTAAACACACGCACGAGTCATCTCAGGCGTTTAATTGCAGTGAATCAGAAATTTGCTCACCTGCTTTAAGAAAACTTTGAATTCATTACCTCAAACTTCGTCTTTCTTAAATCTCAGAAATAAAAAGCTAACAGTTATACAAAATACACTTGTGAGTAAATTTAAAAACTATTTGGTGAAGAATTAGAAATTAGTGGACACCTAATTATGGAATCTAGACTCGTTAGAAGTGATTTAGTATTCATATATATTCTGACTTACTGTAACTCACGACTCATAAATTCTAACTTACTGTAACTCACGACGGATATATTTTAACTCACTGTAACTCACGACTCATATATTTTAACTTACTGTAAGTCACGACTCATATATTCTAACTTATTCTAACTCACGACTCATATATTCTAACTTACTGTAACTCACGACTCAGATACTCTTGAAACACTCAAGTACTTTAAATACAGAAAATGTGTCAACTACTTTTTAAGTGGTAGGTATCATATGTGAGATTCGAGAGAAAGTAACTCAACAATATCCTCCTAGTTTGTTACATGCACCACTTTCTTGATTCGAATGCCGTTTAGTTTCTTGCTAAAACACTTCTTGCTGGACCGAGCATCATAATACTTGGAAATTCCCGCTGGACGGCACTTTACATGAATTCCTGACGTCTAACTTGGTAGCTTGCACGTCATCGCGTGCGTCAAGGCCATGGTCATTAATGAGGTAGTGCAATCAGTTGAAGATCGTATTACTCACCTTCCAAGAAAACCAGAAATATCTATAAATAGTATCGAATAGGAGCAGTGAGATCCGATGAAGGTCGTATTGCATATAATTTTTAAAAAATATATTCCAGTTGTACTGACTGTCTTCTAAACATCCAAAAAGTTTTCAGAAAACTGTACTGTTCTTAACATCATTAATAGGCACTAAAAATACACCAATGTAATTAAATTGCTCAGGATTAACTTCTAAAGTGTACATATCGGTACAGAAAGAAATTGTCATACAATTACAATGCGGAAAATGAAAGAACAGATTGAAATAACAAACGGAAGAAAAGATTCATATTGAACTTACAAATCCTTAATGACTTCAAGACTTCGAAATTGAAATTTTTTCATGCCTGTTTCGATAACTTCAACTAAGGTGCTGCGCACAATTGCAATTTTGTCCAAAACAACGAAGCACGCCACCTAATAAACTAAAATCCTTCTAGCTTCTAAAAAAAACTCGAGTCGTTAGGACGAATTTTAAAAAAGTTATTCTATTCTAAAGGGTGTCCTAATACTTTTGTCCCCCACAGTATGTAGCTACAGTAGCGGGCAAAGAAGTTAGAACTTTTTCAATCCACTCTACCTCTATTACTTTTTAACATCAACTCAAAACTGCAGCATGTGTCCAATATACATATTCTGTTAGAAAATTAATTCGTTTTTCACGAGGTATGTTCAGGAGAATCATGGATACTGTTATATTTTCAGAAAAGTCTAACTACTTAAGTAGAATTTCTTTTGCCGCTTTATATCTGTTTTGGATATTAAATGAAAAAACGCGTCTTTTGAATCTTTTTAAAAAGATTCTGGATTACCTATGCAAAAATTTTTATAAAGCATATAATAGTTTTGTCTCTCCTTTTCGATATTCCTTCTTTAATATCCACAAGCCCCTCATTACTTATTTCAGTAGGCATACAATTTTTCTAAATTGTTAAACAAGAATTTAAAAGCACCCCCGCCAGTCAATAATATCGAATCTTCTCTACTGAGATTTTCTATTGTAATTCATATAAGTTCTAATGTTACTAATAAGATTTATTATAAATTATAAATGTGTTTATACGTTCGCGATTTCCTAGACTTAAGTTTCTCGAGAAAATAATAACTAAGCAATTATAAAATTTCTCGCGAAGGAACACTAGTTTCAAGTTGATGTTAAAAAATATCAAACATAAAACAAATCGAAAAAGTACTTACACGAAAACCTCCTAAGCGTCTCCCTTAAATGCCAGACTCCCTAAAAATACTTTCACGCATTTCAGTCATCCTTCGCATATTCCATATCGCCGCCTAAAATTAAGTGTCATTTATCTAAAATTCCCCTTAACTAAATCTCCATCCATGAACATCCTAGCCAAGGAGCCAGCGCCTCGCGTGAACCTAAACGCGGTTTAATCGCATAAACCTCCGCGGCAAGGGGAGTCCTATTTATCGAGCGATTCCCGACGTTGCCCTGCCAGAGACATAAATACGTCCCTTTATTTCCCTGGAGAGGTCCGAAAGGCCGGCAGAACGCAGCGCCCTTCGAAAACGTAGTCTCCTCACGATCCGACCAGTTCTCTAAGAGGTGATCACCGGCTGCTCCGGATTAATTCCTTCCCTCGTCGTTCCTTCCCCACCCAGCCCCTGCCCCCGGCCAGTGATGACATGCCTAAAAGCAGACGATGCCACCACCTGCCCGGCACCTTCCACCTCTTTAACAAGGATCCTTTCGCTGGCCGGGCGTAGATTAGCTTTTGATACGCGGCCCTGCAGTCTCCGTCGGCGCCTCGATTCGTACGCGCGTGCTGGGACACCTCGTGCACACTCGATTATCAAATCTCTCTCGGTGACGGCCGAATCGTTTGTGAAGAGCAACTTTATCGCCGGGAAGCTGCAGCGGCTGGAGGACGACTACCGCGGGAGTAGCGGCGGATCAGGCCAGCGGAGAACAGAGGAGGAGGGACGGAAATAAACGGGCAAACGTGAGTGTAAAGTAATCGTTAATCTTGTTGCCGGCGAGGGCGCGCGAAGTGCAAGTTTAATCTAAATTATGTAAAACGCTTTGCATCTCTAGTAGGCGCTTTCGGGCCACCCTCTTGTGCACGTAAAAGCGCGACGGCGAGAGACTTTATCGCCGATTTTGAGGCGGCCGTGATTAGCGGCGGAATTAAACTTCACGTGTGCTCGGAAACGCCGAGAGATTTCAGATCGATGGTGTCGCTTCGGTGGCCGGCCAGTGGACGCGAGCGTTGCGATGATGTGGAAAGCGAGGGCTTTGTCCGGAGTACTTGCAGTGATCTTCGTGTCTTCTTCTTGGCTACCTGTGCTGGTGGAAATTCAGTGAAGAATCGTTTAGAATGTGCTTAGTTATTTATAGTCGATGCTCTTTCGGAAAAGTTTGGGTTCCCTGGCAAATTTGTGGTTTTGTATCTTCAGGGTAAATTAAGTAGTTTGCGATAAGGAAATTACATTCTTCAATATTTCAGTGAAATTGGTTCCTCAGATTGGAAATTAGAGTTAGCTCGGTACTTAGTTCAGTCTCCGTGAAAAGTAGCTGCAAATATCGTGGACAGTTAAGTTCTGGAAAATTCTGCAAAGTGTACCAAGTCTGACCACATAATCTTTATTACTTAGGGGTACTAGGCAGTCGGTCCTGTCTAAAATGAAGCATTTCTGTTTCAATTAATTATAAAGAAACAAATAGAAACTGAGACTTGTTCTTTGGTATGAAGATTATTAGCTTCATAAGCATTAAAAAACTTGTTTGTTTAGTAAAAAATTATATATGACGCTACAGATGGATTATTAAAGTGGCTTTTTAAAAAATGTTTCTTTTGCTTTGCAGTGATAACTCAAAAACGGAAGTTGCAATCGATTCCAAACTAATTCGAGCATCTTCACAAAATGTGTAGTTTCGGAGAAAACCTAATTTAAAGTTAATGAAAACTCTTATTTTTTATGAAGAGAAACTAAAACCCCATTGATGATGTTTTACCATCCCCACGCCCTTAAAAATATAATTTGCAAATCCCCTTTGGATCCAATCTTGTATTCTACTGCACCCAAGTTAAAATCGAATACGTTCGTTTAAAGGAAAGCTATTAACAACTCTATTTTCTGGGGTCCACCCTGTAAGTGATACCTATTTGTCTCGCCAGTCGTAGCACGTTTATACCCATCACTAGGCGCGAGTCAGCGGGAACAAGTTTATACCATAAAAGAACGCTTGGTGTCACTGCGAAAGACGCCAACGTGATCGATGAAACATCGCGGACTCCGTTCGACGTGCCAACAAGCATAATGAATTATTCGACGAGTTAACGCGAATTTAGATCGACTCGCTTCTTATCGTGTACCTGGGTTACGAGGCTGCACGGTGTGCTAATCAATTGTCGCAGAGTTTCGTTACGCCCCGGACCGGGGCGAACTTATTTTTAATTCTCTGGTCCGCGAATAATTCATGGATATCCAGGTGCAATGGAAATTTATGCGATCGCCCATAGAAGCACAATGAGATCCGCGAAATGACACGTCAAAGGAGATGACGGATGCGCGTGCACCTTTTTTCGTCACGTTTCCACGCACGAGTTTTTTCTTCCTTCCGCGAAATAACAGCGAGCGAAATTAAAGCGAGACCGTCGCGCGTTTGATTCTACGTGCGGTTGAAATTAAGTAGCGCCGACGATCGATCAATGTTTGTTTGAGCTCCGAAATATCATGGCTATAATTGCGATATTATTACAGACTGGCTATGCGAAATGGACATCGAAGAAAATTGAATAATCACGTCGGATTTGATGTGTTTGAATGAAATTGCTGGTCACTTAATGGGCACTTTGAAAATTGATGAAGGGTGGAGTTCGTATGGATTCGTACAAACGTGCGAGCTGGTCAATTCGGTTCGATTTTCTAAAAGGGGGTGTGTACTGAGATATTTCAATAATTGGTGGAACGAAACTAACAGCAAATATTGGCATAGGGAACTCAAAGCGCAGCAAATATTTTATATCGTAGATTTACTTCATCTAAGCGTTTACTCTGTAAATTATCGCAGTTGGATCGAACCGATATTTCCAACTGACTTTCATCCCCTTTTCGAACAGTTTTTTAAAAAACCCTGTGGCATTGGACAACTTCATTCGAATCTATTTCACCCATTACTTAATATTTCCTGCTGCGTGAACTCTAAAATATAAATATAAATTCCTTCTAACACGCAGTGAAGTTTAAAATAATATTAAGGGTACATTCAAAAATAGGTGATCTTTAGGATTTTTTTAAAAGTATACCACTTGTAATCAAAAAAGTTTGTAGCTTTTATTTTTTCCTTACTCAAAGATATGACTTTTTTACATTCTAAAAAACGTCCCCTTAAACACAATGCCCCTAATATTTACAAATAGAAAACACACAGATAAAAGAGCATCATATCTCGTTTTAAAGAAGGTCCAGATTCCACTGATTTTAAGAAAAATTTATTCACAGCTGTACATATCATTTACAGCAACCAAACTATGCGTCATTAAAATTCGGTTACTTATAGTTCCCATGCTTTCTTACGGTTGGATCAACATTTCCCTGACAAGCTGAAACAGCAGACAATATTGAAACAAGTTCGACCACGTCAAGTACTGCGTGCCGCGCAATCTAGATAAACAAATAAATAAACAAAATCCAAGGCAGGGGGCTTCGATAATCTGTGCATAAAGCGTGGCGGAGGTATTTGAGAAGCAAATAAGAGGGGTACATAATTATCGGCGGCGACAATACAAACACGGCATGATGATCTCGTATTTTCGAGCAACAGGGTGGCGGGGGTTGTGTTTAAAAATTATGGCACGCGTATATCGAGGGCGGCGGCGTGACAGGTGGGCGGGTCGATCAATTTTTTTAAGAGCCGTTACGCGTATTATAATGGCCGTCCTTCGCGTGGCTTTCGTCGCTGGGAGTTCTGGGGGAAAAAAAGGACGAGCAGAATTGTCCTCGAGCGAATTCCCATCTCCTACAAGAGTTACGATTAATTGCTATCTACACGCAATAAATTGTCTGGCGGCGGGAGGTAAGGAACGATGATAATGTAAAAGCTCCCGGCGTGCTCTATCTTCTTGAAGTCTCGGTCATTGTATCGTCCACGAAAGTTGAAAACTTACTCGCGGAATTATTACGAGTTACAGACCAGGTACACCGTTCCCACTGTATTTTACAATACGAATTCTGAGATGCTCGCAGGAATTACGATGTTGCTGCCAAAAATTTATTTCGATCCAAGACTTGTTTACCACAGCTGCCGTTCAGAGTGACGTATTTCAATGCTTCAATTTTATTAGCAATCGATTATTATTGATGATATTGATAAAACCGGTTGAAAATAAGAGGAATTGTGAATACCTCAGAGGAATTATAGTTGCTCAGCTGCATATTTTTTTTGAGCACACGGTTTTGATTTCTTGTTTTTAATTTCATTTTAATGGAGTTGTACGTTTTATATTTAAGTTTAACTCTCGGTTGTCACACTTATTTTTTCGAACGAAGGTATCATATTTAGTCGATTTGACTCGAGCCTATTTTCAATCAGATAGGAAAAATTCTGAGATAAAGTTTGAACATTGGAGGATATATGTTAATTGTGGAAAATTAACATTTAAAGTATCAGCATGTTTAAACAGTAGTACCACTTTCAAATTATGCCTTTTAAATTCAAAAACCAAATTACCCTATAAACCGAAATAGATAGCAAGTGGTACGGGGGCACTCACGATTCTATTAATACATTACTACTACATTTAGTCAGTTCAAGCTTTACTATTAGTTTCAGTTCAGTTTAGTTTAGATTAGCTTGAGTTTAGTTTTAGCTTTGTTTTTTTCTATCTTCTCTTTTGTAACGTCATGCTCAGAGACGGGCAAAAATTGTATTTAAATAAAAATTCGAATAACGAATAAAAGTTAAAAAAATTATTCGTCATGTGTCAAATAAAGTGTAAGGTTCAACGTAAGAGTTACAATTCAAAAATTTATTCGACGCTGAAGCTGAAACTCTCGACAAATAAAAAGAATTAACTTTATTCGCCAACTAACCTAATTAAAGTAACTTATTTGATCCGTTATTTAAATAATTTTTTTATTTAGTTAATGACCAACTCTGGTCATGCTCTGACACTTTATACACAGGTTCTGCAATAATAGTAGTTACCTATAGCTGGGCCTCGACTTTTCACCATCCAAAATAAAATAAAATAAATAACTAAAATATTC
The DNA here is from genome assembly GCA_910592295.1 of Andrena haemorrhoa. NCBI lineage: Eukaryota > Metazoa > Arthropoda > Insecta > Hymenoptera > Andrenidae > Andrena > Andrena haemorrhoa. Next base: position 4,210,982 of record OU342946.1, read on the forward strand.
CCCATTTCAACATAACATCTCAGAAATATCTTCCGACGGCTTTACACTGTAAAAAGTAGCAATCCCCCAAAAAACTAATTTTTTTTAACAGTTGAATTTCACGTACATACGCCCTTTGAAGATCTATGCGCGGGACACAGAAGCTGTACGTGTTTAAAGAGTCTTACCCTCGCGGTAACCAACACGCAAATATTTCTTGGCCCTGTGCACAAATGAACGAACTTCTCTGGCGCAGTAAACTTGCCCGGAGGAAGGCGAGAAGGAGGAAGGAAAGAGATTAAATCGAGGTCTCGAGGAGCAGCGTGCACGAGGGAACGTGTTTGTTTCTTCGCTATCGCGTTTCGCGAAATTCTCGCGTAGGGGCGGAGGGGTCGGAGGCGACGAGGCGGTTAGCCCCCGCGGAAAGTTTGAATTTAATTTTCCATCCGAGACAAAGCCAGACCCGTGCAACGGCGCACGAACAGCATTCGGCGGAGTCGTCGCGCGTCAATTCGAGGCACCGCGCCCGTTCCGTTTCCGGTGTATCGTCGATAAAAATGCTGCGCGTTGCCGCTGGCGCTCGGTAGCCGGCCGGAGTTTGAAAAACGACTGTAAAGTCTGACTTTAACCAGGGAACTGTTCCGCCGTCCCCGGGCGGCGGGCGTAAATTTTTATGGCGACCTATAAAGCGCGAAAGCTAGTGTTGCTTAGTTCAAAGTGTCCCCTGTTAACTTACCGAGGATTAAATCCTCCTCCGCGGCCCACCCATCCCTGCTTTGCGCCGGAATGTTTTACAATTCGGAGTATCGGCCGAATATAACGCGTTCGTGCGGCGACGGGCGAGGTTTCCGGTAAATTGAAGCGCCTCTGATACCGCGGGACCTTGGGTGCCACGTCTGCTCTAAATGTGGGGATCGGCACTGGCGACGAACGTACTGTGAAATCGTAAATAGTCTTAGGAATTACAGCGCTCCAACCAGCGACGCCAGTACGACACACGCGGACTCATGCTTGGTTTTATTAAAACGTTCATTAGTATCGCTTCAGGCTATTCGAACGGACACGGTGTTTCCCCGTCTGACGGGAAAACTCGCCGGGAATCTCTGTAAACAGAATTTGCGTTTCAATGCTGGGAGAGGGCGGGAATTATTTTCAGGGACCATTTTGAGGACCGTTGGAGCGTGTCACCTGGCACGGTCAATAGTGTAGAATAGAGTGTAATCAGGAGCTCCTAAATTACTTGTGGCTAGTGATAACCTTGGTAATTTTATTCTTGTTTGTATAAGTTTAGGCTGTTGATGACAGTTGCCGTGGTAGAAACTTGTTATAAATGTCTTACAAGTCCATTGGTATTTTGTACTTGTGGAACTTGGATTATGTTTGCATTAGGGTGGCTCTTATTTTCAACCTGCGATTCTCTTTTAATATTATTTGAACAAAATTTCGATAGGGCTTACCATTTTTTAGAAATTCTTCAAATTCTAAACTTTAAGGCGTGTTCGGCACCCTTTCCTGGTGTCCGATTGCAATAATGTTTTGCGAGGACTATTTTTTTATGAAATGGCACCTGCTAGGGGGTGAGAGCAAAGAAATTAAAAAAAAGTATAAATATTCTAGTTTGAATACCAGATTACCATTTTTTTTTTTATTGACTCGCACAGTTTTAGATGTCTTTCCATTACTCTTTCCCAACTTGGGAACCATACAGCTTCGGTAACTAAGTACTAGGTAAAATAGTCACCATCAGAATGTGACGTTTTGTCCATTCCAAAGCTATTCTTGCCCCCTTCAACTAATGCCCGCTGAAAGGGCCATTTTTCAAAACAATCTAATAAGAATAATATTTACGGTACTGCCTATCCAATTTTTCGATCACGTCAAGGTGGATGCATTTAACGATTGCTAACTTTGCTCCCAGGATCAGTCGAACGCAGAACTGTATCCCTAACCGAGGATCGGAAACAAGGATGCGTCGTGCGGCAACGATAACGATATTCAGCCTGTGCACTCTGTGCGCTCTTGCCTATCCTGCGACTGGTACAAACAGGATTCTGAGCTCGGACTTTATCTACTTTCCCGACCAAGCGGACTACATAAAGCTCGCCATGAAATGTCCCGATAACACTATCCTGTGGCCTGGGGATCGTCGGTGTTACAGAGAAGGCGAGCAAGGTCCCTGCAATATCGGCCGGGCGTTGGCTTTTGACTGGAGACTTCTGAAAGCCTACTGCAAAGACATCCCCGCGGCGTGAATAGTCAATGTGTATGCGCCTTGCTGTTACCGACTGCGCGCAACCCCCTAAAAGATGGCAGCAGACGTACCGAACAACCCCTGACGTGCTCAATTAAAAGTTAGCCTAGTAATTTGTGATTAATTAATTGTAGGGTGAGAGGTTGTCACCCGTATGATCACTTGCCGGAGGATTCTATTTTTCTGTTATTTTTTAGAGCTATCCAATGCCCGTCAATTTATTAGCAACTTCACACCCTCCTGGTCACCGTTCTCTATTATCAACCCTTTCATTTTTGGTGATGGTAATACGAGAGGGTGGCGATCCTAATAGGATAAGCGTAGTAGTTAGAGATCGATGAAAGAGTAATCTTGTCATACCACCACTGTCACATGTTTAGTGAATAATATTCTTAATTGTTGTAGAAAGAGGAAGTCTGTTAACTCTGTGATCAGTTTCATTCCGTGGTGGTTTAAATAAAATTGAAACAAATTTATTCAGATGTGATACGCAGTATTGTTAATTGTATTGGCAGTGGGTTTCACTAATTTTATAATGAAGTGGAATCGTCGTAACGCCGTGTCAAGCTTCGCAGCTTGAAGATATACTTTAAATCAGATAGAAAGGAAGACTGAGTTGTACGTAAAGAAATAAATAAGGATGTATTATAGGGATGTTTAAATTGAATTGCTGAAAAATTGTTGTATAATTTTAAAGTTTCCAACCAATGCGGGCATGTTCTGCTCGAAACAATTTTGAAAATAACACACGCCTGAAAAGTTATGGCCACACATATTTCTGGCGATATTGGGGTGCACAGCGCGTCTGACCATAGACAATCCACACCTCCTTTGCTTCTTTCGCGTCCTCTGGTTGCACAGATTAGTTATATCATACCCTCTTATATCTTGTCGTATCGTGTGCATTATTTCGAAAATTGTTTCATGCATAACGTGCTCAGTTTAACAACAATTTCGTGAAGCCACAGAAATTTATCAGCAGTTCCATTTTACTCCTTTTTCTAATCAATTTCCACTCAATTTACCAAGCCACTTCAAACGCATGCTCGCGCAAAGCACGCATGGGTTGTTCAGTAAAATTTTGGTTGTGTAGAATTGAGGAAGATTTTGATGAAAAATGTTCTATTCATTGTGTTGCTTTATTCAATCAAAAAAATTCTTGAAAAATAACTGTACTTACCTTAATGAAAAGAAATATAATGGAATGAAGCATAATTTCTCCACTGTCTTCTGAAATATTTAAGCTTAAGCGTGTAAATAGTAATATATATATATATAACTTTTTATAACTTAAAATTTGAATAATTTTATTTCAGTTGCATTACTATACTGCAACTGTAATCATTGTACTCTCGTTCGAGAAAATTATCTACACTATTTTCCATTTAATTTTCATTTATACTAAACTTTATATATTACTTGAAAGAATTAGAGAATCATTCGTATAAACAAATCTATAAATCAACCAAATACTAAAAATGAAGGTATTCCTGGTTCTCCACAATATTTGACACCATTTTTTTCTAATATTAATAAAAATTAATATAAATTCTAATAGAGGATATCTTTGTTTTCTTTACTTTCATGATGCATCAAAGCAATTTGTCATAAGAAGGCAATTTTTAGCAACACTGCAAGAGAACAGTAGAAAGAGGAACATTAAGTAGTAGAAGTCCTGTATGGTCAGCCTGAACCTTATATCCCTGTTACTCTTCCAACGTGCAGTATTTAAAAAATTGTTTCGAGTGCCATTTGCCACGATTAATAGTAACTTAGAATCATTCTCAAATATAATAACAATCTTGTTTAAAACTTCTAAGGTTCATCCATTTATGATAACAAATGAAACCTTTCTTCTAGTTTACGAAAATATTATTTATACCACGGAATTCAGTAAACAAATTGCATAGATAACCAACAAGTCTTTTTTAAAAGAATCTTTTCTATTATTATGACAAATCACAAGCAGTGTACAAAAATCTATTCGCTATTTCAATCTCATATCTTATTTACTAGATTCGGAACGATTATTCTATTATTGCCTCGCAATTTAAAGCAGTGCTCGCCATCAGAATATCCGTGATATTTCAAAATAGCATCTAACAATCTGGTACAATCTAATGTGTTAATCGCCACGGCGTAGAATAAAACTCAGAATAAATACTGTAATCATTTCGAATTATCTCATACGATTTTCCACCTTCCCTCTTTGTTTCTCTTTTCACTACGTGCCTAGGGTTACAAGATGCCTGCTATTAACTCTATTTTAAGAATGATTGCTACCAGGTAATAGGCTCGATAACCTCATCGGATTTTCCATCTTCAGTCTGGTGCGCGTACAAACAAGGTACAATCGAGTTTACTCTGCACGATCCCCTGGCGCACTTCTGTATCGAGAGACACCAATACTATCATGATACAGCTATGGTCCAAGTGTACCTTATTCCGTAGCATTCCGCTAATTGCTTGTTTACGCTGGCGAGATATTTTTCTATAAATTCGAGGAACAGGTAGGTACAACGGGCAGGCGATTCCATGCATTTTTCCGGACAAGCTGAGGTGTATTCTGTACTCGTTATAATTACAGTGTATGGCAATGACAAATTGTTAATGGCAGTGATGTAAGTACGTTTGTGCGACAATAGTGGTACTTTCTTTCTTCGAATCATTTAACTTAGATTACTTCAAATAAATAATGCAGTGCTTGAGAATACCTTGGAGTAATATTAATTAAATTTATAGCTTGATCTTCTTTTGCATTGTGTGTAATTAATACAACATGCGTTTTCTGTACTTGCTAAAGTTTTTAACTTGACACTTTTTAACTTACAAATGAGTGATTTATATTCAGATTGAAATTTCAAAATACGTAATTCACCCTACGGTGTCAAATTAGCACTTATTCCAAAACTGCAACAATGTATTTTTTTTCAATTTCATAATTCATTGGGGTTAAAATATTTCAATGAAGTTCGATACTTAAGCATGTCTAGAGAAGTCACGCAATTTCTCTTTTACCCCCTGCACTTAAATCACGCACTGCTGCAGGTCCTCAATCCCACGAATCCTGAAAGCTCGACGAGGCCTTACAAGGTGGTTCGGTTCCGTGTACACCATTTCGCACGCTTAGCTACCGAGATCTAAATCTTCGGATTAAAAGGAACGAACGAAAGGCGGAGGATGTCTACAGCTGCTTATCCATTCCACTTGCTGTATCCATCGTGGAATTTATTTTCCAGAGTGCAAACTCGTGTGCACGCCCAGTGGCCACTTCATGGTTGAAATAAATGTAAGCCGCAGGATTAAGGACGCTGATGGTCAAAGTCGACATCCGTCTGGATTTACACTCCCGTCCATAAGGCACTGGACACTTACAATTAATAAGGTTGAGTTGGAGGTCAATTTTACAGTACGAATTGACCCACATTATGATATAAAAATAACACATATTAATTGTTTATGTAGTAGAGAATATGCACATCCAATTTCATGTTAAAAATTTTGATAAAAGTTAGTAGGTAAGTACTCTTATATTTTCTTTTTTAATTAAATTTTCTTGTATAATTTAAAAGCACGTAGGTACTCGACTTATATTTTCTGATTTAATTAAATTTTCTTATATAATTTAAGAGTGAGTACTCTTATATTTTCTTATTTTTTTTAATATTTCTGAATCAATTTCTTCTCAACCTTCTTCTAATCTGTTCCATAACTATTTTCATTATTTTTCAATTCAGTTCGATTGAGTTAATGTGAAGTGACTATGGAGATCATGGCATGATTGGTAATTCATTTTTGTTTTCTACGTCTTTTAAATAGTCATACGGATCTTTAAAGTATGTTAAAAATATAACAAACTAAACAGTATAGTCACTTGAGAAACTTGTATCCATTTTCCAATAAACAGTTCACTCAAGTCGAGCAAGTCTCCGGTGACTAATGGATGGAAATGTAAACAGCGATGAAATTTTTATTTTACAGCATCAAGTATTCCTTTATTCGGTCATAATTATCTCAGAGCCAAGCCCATAAGAATTAAACAATTCACTTCTAATCGATGATTAAGTAATTGCTCGAAAATTAGGTTCTCAGCAAGTCAGAATGAAAAATAATCAGAAATCACGACGATGGTTGCTGCACTAATCGATTACGAACTCTCTGAAATTGATATGAATCTATATGCACGAGAATCCGTGAAGAGGGGGCAGGAAGTAAGGCGATCGTTTGTCACGGATTCTCGTCGTCAAGACGCTTTTTCTGCCCGAACGTCGACGGCGACAACAGAAGGCTCAACTCCCGGGGATTTGACTTACCAACGGGAACTTAGCCACCGATTCTTCGCGTACGACGCACGGAACTCCTGCCAGATATCTTTTGTCGAGCTGATACGACGCGGAGATATAAAAGAGGTCTTGTAACATGAAATCCAATCCAGTAGAAGACGATCCTTCTTCCAGAATGAAACCCCTCGCGAGTGACTTCGTTCTCGCGAAAACCGATTTCGAAAATTGCCCGAATAATTCAATGGCTCGCTAAGTCCCGATGTTACAGAGTCATTATCACATTTTGGAAACTGAATGGCCCCCCAGGAAGATTTTTCGATTAGTATCTTGTTTTGTTATTTATTTACAAAAGAAGGTGAAAACTTAGGCCAAAACTCACACGTTTGACTTGATTAAAATGCTTCCAGAATCGACGTCGATAAGTACCAGATTACAGTGTCAAGAATATTCGCTCAAAATTTTATTCAAATCGATCCAGTAATCTCCGAGATATTTTTGGTGCCGCAAATGCTATAACTATGAAGAGGGCTTGGGAGAGGGGCTGCTATGGTACCATTTCTTAAGATATCAAATTTCTGTTTGAAGGTAATACAGCTTAATTTATACACAACAATGTGTATATCTTGATTTTTAAATATGACGTTTCTTTATATGCAATAAAAAACATAAATATGCCCCTATTTTCTTACCAGTCAAGGGTATGTAACCCCTTAAACATTAGACAATATGTATAATAGAATAATAATAGAAGTTCCAATATTATTAATACACGAAACTAAAATTTACGTTGTATTACTATTTCAACAACAAAATTTAATAAAATCATTATTCGAGGATACTTTATATTTAAGAATATTAATTAAATTAAGAATCGATTTTCTGCAAAATTTTAATGAGAATGCCCTTAAGTCACCGTGTCTTACATAAAACTACGGCTTGAATAATCACCTGAAGTTTCCGCATCTCAACGACTTACATTCCCCGGCAAACCTGCACCAACCCAACGTCATAACCTTTTCAATTACTATTTCAGCCGCAACGAGTTCCCTCAAAACGCCCAGCATCCTCCTGTTGATTCGACGTAACGCAAGGATCTGCCTCTGGGGAGGTGATCGGCAGAGCAAGCGTCAGGCGAGCACACAGGAAGCGTATACCCCGCGATTTATTTTAAAATTGCGTGTGGGACCGTCGCGCGGGGCGAGGATCGCGCTACCCGGATACTCTCGAATTTTCATCTCCCGTTGAAACCGTGTCGCCGCGCCGTCATACGTTTCCCTGCACCGTAGGCGACGGCAGCTTGTCGGACGCGCGAAAAGTTAGCCGGGCTCCGCGAGGACTGGCGCCCTGCGAAACGGTCGTCCGTGCCAAGCACTTACGCCCTTCTTTTTTGCTAAATACATTTCAATATCCGACCGGGGGAGCGGTCCTCTCGAACGCGACGCCTCGCGCCGTGGAGATACGGCCGCGGATACGAGACGCGCCCGCTGGATGAAGGCGGGCGAAAAAGGGGCGCGCGGGGCGGGGCTGAGAGGTGGTAAGAAGGGCGACAGGAGCTGCAATATTCTTGGCTCGCATTGTACGTGTCCCATAAGTTGGCAGGCGAGCTGCCTCTCAGCGACAGCTTGACAGAACATACGCTCCGTCCCGCTCGAATCCTTTCGTCCTGCAACCCGCCCCGCTCGCCGCTGAACCCCGGGACTCTCACCTATCCACGGCTCCTCTGTTCTCGTCCCCCTCTAGCCGTTCACGAAAATAAAAGTTTATAAGGCAGCGGCGCCGGTGTGGGTGAGACCGGCTGGGGCTCTGCTCCTCGCCGCGCACGTCGACTGGAGGCGCGAAAAAGCGGGAACGTCGGCGGGATACGGGAGCGAGAACGCGACAAGGTCGACGGGGGAGCGCGAGGAGTGATCGCGCGCGCGGCTGCTGGGGGCGGGCGGGTTCGACGGGGACAAGCGGGTCGGGGCGGTAGCGGTGTCGCGGGGCGACGGGAGCAGAGGCGAGAAAAGTGGCGACCACGTGCAGAAATAACGTTCGTGTTTTTGATTTGAAGCACGTAACCGAACCACATTGAAATCAGATAGGGGCGCGCGAGAGAGGACGCTAAACTGGCTCCGAGGCTACGGGTGCCTCTACTACGGGAATACCTAAATCCGGACGGCGGAGGAGGGCGGGGACGGGGCGCTAGGAACGCGTTAGGCAGCCGGGGAAGCTGAAGGACCGAGGCGCCGGCGAGGGAAAAGAAGGTGAGACCCGGTGGCGGAGCTGGCACGGCGGGCCGGCGAGGGGGTGGTCGGGACGCCTCACAACGGGTGAAACGTGCCACTTTCCACGGATTTTCGAATAAATCGGCGGGCGTGCAGGGTGCACGCGCTGCTTCTGGTATAACCGAGTCCCCCCCGCATTGACGCCGGCTTCCCGACCGGATCCTCGCGCGCCGTAATCCGGATGGGCCTGGCCCTCGTGTACAGGGAAACGCAGCGAAATAGAGTTTGTCGTCCCGTCGAAGAATCGCAAGAATGCGCGTCGCGGGTGTGAATAAAATTGCCGCCACCCCTCCCTCCCCCGCGGTCGGATTATTCCCGCGTTTGTTCATAGATTCTCTTGGGTTCCCTGTAGTTGCAAGGGGATTGTGATTTCCGTCACGGTTCAAGTAAGGGGAGATAGCTTTCTTGCGGGAGCTCTTTACCGCCGGGTTTCCCGCGCGGTTAGAAAGAAGTTTAGAACGTGCGGGGAGGGAAAAATTGTGTTCCTATGCGTTTTAGGTAGAATAAGGGATTTCTGTAGTGGATGTGCAGGTATGTGAGTAAGTATGGCGGCCCTTATTTATACGTGTCGAATTTTTTTTTATTTCTTTGCTGTCACCCCCTAGAACGGTGCCATTTCATTAAAAAATAGTCCCTGAAAAAGATTGTTGCAATCGGACGAGAGGAAAGGGTGCCGACCAGGCCTTAAAGCTTATAATTCACTAATGGTGATGAGTTTGAAGAATTTCTCAATATTTTATTTTTTATTTTTTTATTTTCACTTTATTAAAAGAACATTCAATTCTCTACAATTACTGTTTATGTATTTTTTTCGTGCTTCCAACCGTTTTTTTTATAATAGCGTTTGAATATAGAGGGGCATCCCACCTGTACGGTGTGAAGTATTGACTCTAGTGCGGTCCTCTCTATATTCAAACGCTATTATCTAAAAAACGGTTGGAAGCACGAAAGAATGATATATACAGTAATTGTAGAAAATTGAATGCTCTTTTAATATTATTTCAACAAAATTTCGATAGGGCCTACTATTTTTGAGAAATTCTTCAAATTCTAAACTTTAAGGCCTGGTCGGCACCCGTTCCTGTTGTCAGATTGCAATAATCTTTTTCAAGGACTACTTTCTTATGAAATGGAACCATATTAGGGGGTGAGTGCAAAAATAAATCGCAGATTGAAAACAAGGGCCACCCTAATGTGGAAGTGCCGTTTGGTAATCTTCTTTGAGGTAGCATTATGTATACCAAACCTTTCCACTCGTGTTGACGTAAGTTTTTAATTGGGATCTGTTCCTAAACTTGATAGAAGTGCTTTTGAAGGTATACCGCATTCGCTTGGCGAAACTGGGTTAGTTTTTTCAATTTAGGGTAAGCGCGGCACTGATATCCACGCTGCATGTTTTGGGTAATGAATCATAAAACCTCGCGATACTCTGACAATTAGGTACGTACCGCCAGTCGTTACACCATTTAATCATCATTATCAGCATTGCCCGCGAATGGAGTGACAAGCAGAAATTGAGCGACTGATACGTACGTAATTAATTGCCATTGCTGGGCGAAGAAAAATATCGGGTAGACACATTTGTCGCCCAGATGCTTGTAGATTTCGCTCCTCGAGCCCAGGGCTTCCAGGGCTTCTTTCTTTTTATTAGCGAAGTAAATTAGCTCTCGGAGGAACTTCGCCATCGTCAGATACATAAGGAGCAGAGAAAAGCTATAAAGGAACGAATGCCTGCTACCCTGTAATGCTCCTGGTAATATAATTTATACACCGGCAGTCCCTTCATCAGCGCCTTCATCATCGTAATATCGGGACGGAGGACTGGGTCAACGTCACTCTTCTCCCGTGACGACCAAGTGGAACGAAAGTAGGCGTCAGGAAGGACCCGAGACTGGCGTTGCTTCCTTCATCGATATGTTCGAGCCTAACCCCTCTGGGCTGCGTCTTCTTCTCGAGTTCCGTCCTTTCGCCGTCCGTTCCTTTACCCCTCAGCTACCCTCTGCGATTCCATCCCTCTTCGCCGCCTCTTCTCGCACCTTCGAACACGCGTCGCGCCATATTTCACACGTCATATTAGCAAGGACCATGCGTCTTCCACGGGTAAAATGTCTATGCTGGCGGCAGGCCTGCCGCCACTACATCACCGTGGCTGGCCTCCCTCTTGGCGGCCTGGTATCGTGTCACCTTGCCGGCTCGCCACCAATTACACATTAATGCGACGTCGCGTTATCCGGGACGATGTGTGAAATGGAAGAGGGTGACCGTACCGGGGGGTGCGGAAGAGGTCGTCCCACGGGAGTGCACCCTCCTTCGATCTATACTAGTCAATTAACCTAGTTTCGCGGCGTCAGAAAGATTCGATCAGCTCCGATCACCGCGAATGATAGCACGGTGTTTTGTGCAATTTTCTTCCCTCCCTAGCCTGATTAACATCGCGTAGACGTTTCACCGCCGGCGTCGCCGCAACACCGCTGCTGGAGGGAATTCCAGCTTCGAATCGTCCGACGGCTGGAAATTTTCAGGGGCGAGGCGTTTTCAGGCACGTCTGCCTGGCAGGCGGGCGTCGAGGACGAATATCACTGTCGGCGAGAGTCGATGAGAAATGGAATCGTTTTCTAACTTATCGCTGAGCTGAATGCTTTAGTTTGCCCGGTCTGTGCAGATGTCGATGGGCTATTGGGGATTGGGTAATTATACAGACGAGGGTCCACCTTACCGATTTCATTGATTTTCGGATGTGTTGTCGAGATCACGATTCTGAGCAATTCTTTCCCGTCAACTTTTGGGAGGTGTAATCCGCAGGTGTACTCCGCACGCTACCGCGTCGAAAATGTCTGTTATTTTCCGTTTTGATGATCTTTTTTGGGGTAGTGGTCATTTACCCACTGTCTAAATTTCTGTTAATTAATAATGATAAAATAAAATTTTTGGGGTAATTTTATTTTTTTTATTTGTTATTATTTTGTTTACTTCGAAACTGTTTCTTGGATCCTGAGTATTTATTATTGGAAATAGAGAATTATTTAATTAAAAGGTAAACAAAAAGCCTACTGCCGCCTTTTAAAATTAGAAAAAATGGCGCGGCATAGAGGGATGAATCATTTTGGAGGTTAACCTTTTCGCTGCGGTGTTTGACTATGGTCCACGCATTAAGAAAATGTATTCTTTCGTACTATGATACTCAGCAGTGTTCTCCGAAAAAAATGAAAAACTAAAAATTAAATACTTTTTCTATTGATGTAAAATTGACACTTTTCAAGAACGGTCCGAAAATTTAAGTACGCAGCGAAAGGGTTAAAGCTAACAGGTTGCAGAATAAGTTGGGACTAATCTATATTCAAACGCTATTATCTAAAAACCTTTTGGAAGCACGACAAATTTATATATACAGTAATTGTAGAAAATTGAATGTTCTTTTAATATTATTTGAACAAAATAGGGCTTACCATTTTTTATAAATTCTTCAAATTCAAGCCAGTGATGAATTCTAAACTTTAAGGCCTGGTCGGCACCCTTTCCTGTTGTCCGATTGCAATAATCTTTTCCAAGGACGATTTTTTCATGAAATGGAACCATATTAGGAGACGGCAGCGAAGAAATACAAAAAAAAAAATTCGACACATACAGTGGGGGACAAAAGTATGTGGACACTCTTTAAAATCGCATAACTTGTTCAAAATTGGCGCAAACAACTTGAGTTTTTTTTAGAAGCTAGAAGGATTAGTTTGCTAAGTGACGTGTTTCGTTGTTTTGAGAAAAGTTGCAATTGGTCGGAATAGCAAAAAAATAGGAAAAATCACTTTTTCAACTTTTTTGTCTGTGCTCGTAATGAAAATTTAAAAAATGCCTTTTGTAGATTGACGTAAGTTGCATACACGCCTAAAATTTCATTAAAATCGGTTAACAATGCTCTGAGTTATGAACGCTTAAAGATCGCAGAATAAGGTTGAAGATCGCTGATTTCAGGAATTGCCGCGATTTTCAACCTTATTCTGCGATCTTTAAGCGTTCATAACTCAGAGCATTGTTAACCGATTTTAATGAAATTTTAGGCGTGTATGCAACTTACGTCAATCTACAAAAGGCATTTTTTAAATTTTCATTACGAGCACAGACAAAAAAGTTGAAAAAGTGATTTTTCCTATTTTTTTTGCTATTCCGACCAATTGCAACTTTTCTCAAAACAACGAAACACGTCACTTAGCAAACTAATCCTTCTAGCTTCTAAAAAAAACTCAAGTTGTTTGGGCCAATTTTGAACAAGTTATGCGATTTTAAAGAGTGTCCACATACTTTTGTCCCCCACTGTATAAATAACGGCCACCCTTATACCTAAATTATCTCTGTTACAAGCAACCGAAGGAGGCCCGAAAAGATGCGACACTCCCACGAACCATTACCCGCGACTCGACTTCAATTGCCCCATTAATAACAGCCCCGCGCGAGAACAGTCATCGAAAAAAAATTCCCCGCTTGAAGGTCCCTCGAATGAAGCAGCACTCAATAACGAAGCAACGACGGACGTCTATGGAAACAATTACCGAAGTGTTAATAGAACTTTGTTCCTCCGTTGGCGCACCGGTAGGTGTTACCGAGCGGCGCACTCGAAAGTGTGTCCATGATCGAAGTAATTAACGTCACTCTGTTACAGTCGCTGTGGAGTAATTGGAGTCCTACGTAGCAAGGGATGCTGCTTCGGGGGTACTCCAACTACAGACCGAGTCGTTTCATCCGTATTCACCTTTGATCGCGAAAAGAATCGATCCCGCCCGCGCCCGTCCCCGGCCGACACCCCCCGCCTATTCTTAGCTGTCATTAGGGGGCATTAATATCGCCGTACGTGTGAACGCGCGCGCGCACGTAACGCGGGCCGGGGTACGTGTGCACACACGTCAGAAGCATCCAGGTGAAAACATAGAGGGGCCATCGAGGGGTGTATAGGAAGAGAACTCTTCTCGCAGTAAATATTGTAACATCTGGCGCGACTCATACGAGTTCGAGTCACGCCTCCAGCCCTCTACATTTCATTTCACTTCTTAGATACTTCACTGAAATACTGTCGGGGATCCACTGGCTGGTTCTGCACGGCGTACAGCACGGACGATGGTTCGGAAAGAGGAAAGGAGCGAGGAAAATGGAGGGGTGGGTCGTGTTTGTTCCGGTAGCTTCTTGGATTTGCACGAACGGCCTTTCTGTACGCCTTTCTCCTTCCACTAATCCTCCCCTCTGTGTTCGTGTGTGTGTGCGCGCGATGGTCTGCAGGTTGCAGCCAACTCGTCGGGTTCTCGCCGGAAAAGACTGATCGTTATGTTACTTTTGGATTACGCCATAAGGCGCGACGGGTCTTCCGTTCTCGTCACGCGGACCTATGGAGTCAACGTCGGAGCAGCCTCGCCGGCGCGATCTGTCTCCTGCGTACTTTTTAATGTCCTCGATCAATTTCACGGACAGCGGCCAGGGTACGTTTCCACGGCGGGAAAGTATTTATTTTGACGCGCCGTGGGCAAGTTATCGATTTTCGAGCCGCGCTACCGAGGACACGTGGATGCCCAGGTTGCTTTCACACGGGACAGCTTTGTGGGTCGGTGATTGCCCACATTGAAGAGACGGTGGGTTTTTGTTGGAAAATATTGAGGGAATAGATGACTTGGCGATGTGTTGAGAATTGCGGTGGTGGGCTGGCTAAGTGACTTGGGTGAAAAGGATCTTATTCTCATCGATAGTAATTATTGGGTCAGCGAAGGACTCTCTTCAGGGTTTTACTAGTTAGTTTAAGTTGTAGTAACGTGACATTTTTCTTTTTTATTTGCGAGATTGCTTTGGGAGGGTTTTGCAATGTTTAATGATGATGATGAAAAGGAACTTTGAAGGACAGAGTGTCTGTTAGATACTAGCTTTACCACCGTGTTCTATGGATGGAACTGATAACTAGGAATGGTTATGGTAATAAGTGAAGAATAGTGGGTCAAGTAAATCGAGGATTAAGATAAATGAAGCATTATTCCTTTTTCTGTGAAGAACACTTTTGGGATAACTAATAGAGTTAACCTGATTATTAGTGGTTTAACTTTAATTTGTTTAAGTAATATTGGTGAGTAAAAGAGGTAGTCTTGGGGTTTTTCTTGGAGATGTATGTATCACGATAAAGTTTAAAATTGAAATTGGTGAAATAATAATCTACATAAATGGTGGAGAATAAAGGGAAGTGGGTGCAACGCGTCTTGAACAACAACGCATGTTTCGTCACAGGGAAACAAAATATTTTCCAATCTCTCGTTTGACAGCTAACAGAATGGATTGACCAATATCACGGGCAAAGACAAAGGGTAATTCACGTTTCCATTTTTCGAGAATGCGTCGGCACAGCGACCGAATGAAATCTGGCCCCCGCCCCTGCCTCTCTATGCGCGCTGTTTTATTTCAATATATCATTTTTGAAACTGCGTCGAACCGAGCCAATTGAACACAGTGTGGGGCCCACCTAATTGCCGCCATCCGCGGTAATTTCATAAATATTCATTTTAACGAAAATTTCGTCAAACAAACTGCGCATTGGCCAAAGGACGTGATGCAAACTCAAATACATTTCAATTTGTGCTATTTTGAATACATCAGAGAATTCTTCTTTTCTTTATTAGAATTAAGGGGTCATACAGTCAGGAGGCCGAAAAGGGATTGTGAATTTTTTTTTTAAAAGCGGAAGCATATATTTTTACAGAACTTTTTGCACTTAAAAGAGTAACATTTAAAGGACATTTGGCAATTTTTGTGTAGAAAAATATTTACGTTTATAATACAAATACAACGACATCCAAGAAGCCTTTTTAAAAACGGTGAGCAAGATATCTTAAAAATTACTCTACCAATCTTTCTGAAATTTTGCGGGCTTATTTATTATATAAAAATCTACTAATTGACGAAAGAACTTTTTTCCATTGTATACTTTCTTTTGTATTATGAACGTAAATATTTTTCTACACAAAAATGACCAAACATCCTTTAAACGGTGCCCTTTTAAGTGCAAAAAGTTCTGTAAAAATATATGCTTCCACTTTTTCAAAAAAAATTCACAAAAATTCGCCCCTTTTCGGCCTCCTGACTAAGTATAACCCCTTAATCCTTTCTACGGCGAAAGCAAAAATTACGCAAAAGAATACCACAAATCAATCTAAGAGCTCATTATACAACAATTCTTACTCACCACTTTCTTCTTGTTTAATAAAATCCCATAACACTTTCCACACATCTCTTGTCGTAAAAATTGAAGCTAAAAATCCCTATTTAACACACAATTTTAAAAGCAAATTCGAAGGCTCGAAAATTACAGGAAAAAAAGTGACCAAACCAATCTACACCCGTCCCTCTGCTAAAATGCTAACGGTGACAGAAAAAAGCCGGACCCAGTTTATTAACCCAGAAGTAATCAAAGTGCTCCAGTTGCGTCATATTTTGTTGCTCCTACAAATCTTGTGCAAATCTTGTCGCTGTGGAAACGTTGCAGCGGGAATTGTCAACGCCGATTCCCAGGCCGGTTGTTTGCGATGCTGTCGAATCGAATCAAGCCGCGAGAAATACGCGCGAAAAATTAGCGGGGAGGGCGCGTGACGTTGCTTTTTTCCTCCGTCACGTTCCGTTGACAATGCCCCCGCGGCCCGTGGAATTTATATTTACGATCTGTTAGCTTGATCGCGTAAGCGAGTTTCAGCGGGCGCGCGAAGGGACACGCGTTATTTGCCCATGCACAATTGGAATCTGCAGATGAAAATGCAGCCTGCTCGAGGAACGTGCGAGAAGATGATTATAAATCCATATAGTTCGTTCGTTTCGGTGTGCAAATAAAGGCGGCCGATAAAATGGAACGTGCAGGATAGAGCAGGCTTTATTTATTTATATTGCACGAGGCTCTGTATGAGTTTGCTTGTTAGGTACGGTTTCCGCAAACACGATCCTATTGATTCGTGTCTTGCGCTGCTTCCCGGGATGAAATAGCACAGATAGGAGCAGCATAGGATGAAAGTGGTGTTTCGATTAATCTTTCGCTAACAACTTTCGTTTATTTGCATATCGGCTTTGCACAGCGCGTTGTCCGCGTAGATTATCTGTTGTAGAGTGTCACGGTTTTCCGTTCCGCTGAACTTGATTTATGCTCGGTAATCAGTCACGCCGTTTCTTTGGATAAAAGCTTCACGGTTGTAATTATAATATATTCTGTTGCTCACCTGTGCATGGTCCTACTGCACGCTGGCTATATTTCATAACCAGCTTCTAGGAGAAGGAACTGTGAAGTGGAATGTTTTTGTTTCAATTAGTAATCGAGGAACCTTTGATTAGTTCAGTCAATTAAGTGAGAGTTAAGGGGTTATACCTAGTCAGGCGGTTGGAAAGAGGCGAATATTTGTGAATTTTTTTCGAAGAAGCGGAAGCGTATATTTTTACAAAACTTTTTGCGCTTAAAAGAGCAACATTTGAAAAACATTTGGTAATTTTTTCGTGGAAAAATATTTACGTTTATAATAAAGTAACAACCGACATCCAAAAAGCATTTTTAACAATTTGGTTTTGAGGTGAGCACCTGCCATTCGGAACTAGACTATCTAAAATCAAAAAGTGCCCCCACCGCATAAGCAACAAAATATCAACTGAAATTTTGTAGGGTATGAATACCGGAAAAATTTATTGTTATATCAAGCAACAAATATATGTAGTTTGTTTACAAAGTATTATTACTTGCCAGAATTACTGAATATTGGAATAGAAACAAAAATCTTTTATTTGAATTTGTCCCGTTTAAACACGAAGAAGCCTATTTTGGTAGCTATTATCACGATAATACATACGTTTGTCAAAAACGTAGAATGACGTAATAAAGATGTAACAAAGAAACAGAAATACTTCCACTGCTATACTGTGCCCCGTTTTACAACCTACCCTACCTGTCTCTAGATTAGAAAGGCATATTAAAGTGAGTAGATCCGAATTAGGTAGCTTAAGTTTAAGCTAAACAGGCTTCACTGATTACGTACGTTACACTCAGCTGAAGTAGTCGATGTCGTGCTATTGAGGTTCAGTAGGTTGGGTCGCGTGCTTCATAATTTACCTCGGTCAATGGAGTTAAATTTAAGTTAGGGAGAATATTAGACGCCGTAGGTTCAAACGATATCTAAGTTACGCGTGGAATAAATTTACCAAGTGGGAATTAATATTTTCCTACAAATTACTTTACTCTTCCTCAGACAAAAAAAACTATGCCACTATCAGGAAGTCTAGAGTACACTCTGTGAGTCTAAATCACTCGACAACTTCGTATTAAAATTCTCGACCAGTAAAATTATCTCATGAATTTAATTCAAACGAGTACAATTATATAATATCGATGTAGCTAAGCGACTCAAATTAATTGGATAAATGTATTTAAACTATAACTACTTAACTGTGCTAGAAAGTTTATTCCCTGGATTCGCCTGAAAAATGCTCACCCTGTGGCTTGTAATCCTTCTTTATGATTAACGAGCTACATTTCAATACTCGATAAAGTATCTCTGTTGCACGAGAACCCCAGAGCTTCTAGCTACTACTAATTTTGAGTGCGCTCTATCTAGCTAGGATCCTTAATGGACACACGTAAATCAAGGAAGACGTCTCCCATCCCACCGAAGAATATGCCGGTTGGGATTCCCCTCTTTAATTTCAATCGCTCTGCGGAATTATGCGATCTGCTGGCGTCCGCAGAATTCGAATGAAACGGCCTAAGCGACTAATACAGACAGTAATTCCGATAATTTGTTAGCCACTTGTTTCGTCAGCCCCTCGTCCGCGACCTGGATTTAAAACAAAGGGCTTCAATATTGTTTGTCGACCTTACCGAGAGTTTCAGCTTCGTGATGAATATTGTTTCGTGACGCGTTTCAGAGGAAAGCGATACGAGTGTGTGAGACAGAAATATCGTGGCTCAGACGAGACTTTAATCTCACGAGACAATTATTTTATTATTTTTTAATTACTTTGTCATTAGTTTTATGAAATTAGTACTCTCGTCAGAAAAATTGTAGAAAAGTACTTTCTAAGCTTGTATTTTTTAATAATTGTCTTTTTACTCAGGGGTGCCAATGATTAGTGTAGTTTACCCTACCTACTGGGCGAATTTATTGAAATTACACTTGGACACTAAATTAAATTCTTTAAAATAATACCTAACGTACCATTTTCATGAATTTTAAATAATCATCTGCAGAAGTAAACCTCCAAACATTTTGAACACTGTCTGCACTTCACTTAAACACCGTTGTGCTGTCAAAGCAAATGGGGTAGAGCATGACTAGGAGTACACTGTATCTACAGATGCAAAGTGAAGGGTGGATGGATGGAAACGTCATTCGTCATAAATTGAAGAAAGATGGAACTCCTAACAAACAGGGTCGAACAGAGGCATGAAGTGCAACACACTTGCACGCGCAATCAAGAGAACTTCGCACCAGGACTTCGTGGCAGGACGTAGTGAATTGCATGCAAGGTGTGCTGGTAGAACAGGGGCCAGAAATTCGTGGGATAATATCGTCCCTTCGAAGTGTCAGTTGTATGTGTGCATAATAAGGTCACAGAAGTAATCGATACCATTTTATCGTTGTGACGAATTCGTAGTAACACTTACCCTCACGTCGTACAAATGGACTCAGCATTCATGGGTGCTCTGTAATAAACCCAGAAGAAGTGTTATCTAAAATGAGACGTCCATGGAGTAAAAATAAATAAAAATTTAAAAAATTCGTAGAATACATTTTGAGTTAGAAAATATTCATTACAGAAGGATGAATTCTACTTAGAAGAGAAGAAATAAATTCATAATTGATGGGGTTGATGGTACTCATTAAACTGACATGCTTCCTGTCAGAAATATATCAATAAAGATGTAGTTAAGTCTAATGGAACATCAATCAGGGTTGAAAGGAATTTTTGATGCTGGTAGTGCAATATTCTTTCCTCGTGTAACAGTTTTCTCACGCGAAGTGGAAACAGGGGTTTATCTTAACATTCTTACTTTAGTGCTTGCGAATCACGTAAGCAAAAAGAAATCCGAGTGAAGCGAAGTAAAATGGCAAGACAGTCCTTCGTCATGAAATATTCGTTGATACAGAAGCAGGACACACAACCACCATTTGCTTTGTGGATAAGTCTTCTTGATGAATTGAACTGGCAAACCTAGATGAAACACATAAGTTCTTCCCTTTTTTTACGTGTCCAGTTCCTAAGCAATCATGAGCTACTACAGACTCTGTGTTTATATTCAACTGTTCCACTATTTCACAGAAAATATGTTAGCACACCCGGTGTATCCAAAATTCTTATAATAAAATAAAATATATAAATATAATAAAATAGAAATGTAAAAGAAGAGCGTTAAAGTGCAACAGGATGGACAGCAGTTTCCATAAATTATCATTGCGACTGAAAGCTGTTTCTCACTTTTCTCGATATCCACGTACCGGCTGTTCATTAAGGAATTATAAGGATCATTTATTGGTGCTCCACGGTAGCAATCCAAGTAGACACGCCCCATATGGGATTTATTAGAATTAGAAATCTGATGCTCCACGTGTGGCTGCGCGTTGTATATTAACATTAACGGCCCAGAAGCTACGAGGGCCATTTGTACTCGAGCCAGTGAATTACGTAGAACGTGAGAGGCTTCCGCAGGCGAATTATTAGTCTCATTATTACCTAGTTTACTGGTTCCGCTGGCCGAGGACAACATCTCCACCAATCAAATAATCCCTTCTGAGAAGTACAACGTTACGGTAATTCCGCGAACAATAGTATTCATCAGGATGTTATTAAAATAAATTTCAAAGACACTGGCAATGTTGCACCACTGCGTGTGAACATCGCGATATTTATCCAGCAATGGATGTTTGAAAAATTCATTGAATCCTCGATGGACAAATTTTAATAATATTTAAGAGTCAGTACGAGCAATGGTGGCATTCGATATTTAAGATCGATACACTGGTATTATTGATCGGTAAACGTTTACACATTTACGTTTGAGGTTTGCATAGATTTAACAAGCAAATAGGAACATACAGAGTTATTAGTTATTCTTCCACAGTGTTTTGGATGCCTCGTTTTCCTTCGTTGTGTGTTCTTGGACACGAATAACGATCGCTGAAGATCTAGGACAGTATGGAGTGATATATTGATACTGAGGATGAATGTTTTCGTTGGTATTGTTAGGCTGGCTTTTCGGAAACGGATGGAATATTTATCTGCAGTGTCAGGAATTATTTTCCCAAATATCCGCTATAAATACCGTCTGCGTACTCAATAATTAAGATTGATGGTGGCGGCATGAAGCGTAAATAATGTGTTGCACAGCATCTGCGTAAGATATATATATATATTTTCAGTGCCATCGAAATATGCACTTGCGGATTAACGATGGATTATTGCGTTTAAACATTTACATTGCATCACACGAATCATTTACTCAACTATCTGTAAATCACTTGCACACGTCGATGCTAGGCCATTTCATATGCAGCTGAAAGGAATACGTTTCGAAATGCAGCCAAGGCTTTTATCAGGATTGGACCAACAACGTTTAATTCAGTTCTTCAACTCTCTCAAATTAAAATTACATTTACTTATAAAGTCTATTCTGAAATTCTGTGAATGTGGGTCATTCCACGCCAAAACGCTGAGTTCTCGCATTCTATTTCAAGAATTTTTATGAAATTGAAGTATGATATAGTCCGCGTGACATTAGGGGGTGTTTAAATTACCATTTTATTGGATTCTAATTTGTTAAAAAAATACGAGCCATCGAATATTGAAATGTCTGCTCCCTAAATGTATTTATACCACAGACGAGGTATAGAATAGACCTAACATCCAATGTATCTTTCTGTCCCGGGTTTGTGAGCTCGTGTATGAGCTACTTGGCAATTTTACAGCATCTAAGGAGCCTAGGCTAAGCTACTATAGTATTAAGTACTATAGTATTAAGTACTATAGTATTAAGTACAATAGTATTAAGTACTATAGTATTAAGTACTATAGTATTAAGTACTATAGTATTAAGTACTATAGTATTAAGTACTATAGTATTAAGTACTATAGTATTAAGTACTATAGTATTAAGTACTATAGTATTAAGTACTATAGTATTAAGTACTATAGTATTAAGTACTATAGTAGCTTAGCCTAGGCTTCCTTAGATGTATTAAGTATTAAGTACTATAGTAGCTTAGTATTAAGTACTATAGTAGCTTAAGTATATAGTACTATAGTAGCTTAAGTATATAGTACTATAGTAGCTTAAGTATATAGTACTATAGTAGCTTAAGTATATAGTAGCTTAGCCTAGGCTTCCTTAGATGTAGTACTATAGTAGCTTAGCCTAGGCTTCCTTAGATGTAGTACTATAGTAGTTTAGCCTAGGCTTCCTTAGATGTCTGTAAAATTGCCAAGTAGTAACTGAATCATTAGCTTTCTTGTTCGCTGGCTACCTGCTCATCTCTGACGACGACGTCACCGCTGCCTCCGTGTTTGGAAGCAAGTGACCGAGCAGGGAATCGACATGGATGGATCAGTTTCGTCCCCTGGTGTTCTTGTCGAAAGGGAAAAGTTTCAGGCGCAGGGGGTGCACTGAAAGGTACATTGCTTGCGTAAGTCACCCGGTCCGATTACCCAATCTCTGTGTTAGTCGGCCTGAGTTGGGTCACACCTAGCGCGCTCCTGACAGGTTGCTCGGAGCAACAGGAATCGCCTCGGAGGCGCCGGACGCTTTTCCCTTTCGACTCGGACAGCAGGGTGGTAGAAACTGCCCCATCGAATACTCATTTCATGCATACCCCCGCCTTTCCTTCTTCGCTGAATCTCTTTTAATCGAGTGATTGCTTGGCAGTTCCCTAGCTACTATATCTAAACCGATGAGATCGATGGAACTTTGCTTCCATCCATCTCTTTGCTTTATTAGGCCAAGGTTTTCATGTGAAGAAAGATCGATGGAACTTTGATTCCATCCACCTCTCTGCGTGTCTCGAAACGCAGGCTCCTTGTGGTGAGACCTGGTAATCGGTAAGAACCGAGCCGATGGCTGCGATTTTCAAAATGAATATTCCAATTACATATAAGAATTTTGAACTTGGAATACTTTGATAGAATGTACCTAAGAATAAATATAAATTAAATGTTTCTTTCTTTTATATTTTTTTATATATTATGTATCTATATGAAATAAAGGTATATGAAATTACCAAGCATTGTTCGATTATTCCTACCCCAGGCACAGTGTTAAGATAGAAGGCTAAGTGGAACCGGGAATATTTCAACGAAATGCTAGAACTGATGGGATTTCGAAATTTTCGAAATTTTTCAGTCTCCTCTGCTTCGATGATACTACAAATCGCACACTAAAAAGGGAAAAAAGCATTCCGTCCAGGGAAACTAGTTAATCCTTCAATCACTCTTCGCAGATTCTGCTCATTCCTTTTCCCTCGTCGCGATTCGACTCCTAACGAAGCAGGTCCGTAGACGTTATTAAGAGGGCGAGGCTGGAATCAGCGAATTGATATTAAAATAAATGTTACAATTAAAGGGATGAAGGGGATCTCCGCGATTAATTCGATAGATAATACTCGCGGGTGCTTTAGCAAGCTTCGATGGCAGATAAGAGACGCTGTCGCCGTGAACGCAGCGACATCCAATCTGAACAATCCAGCCATCCCTTCGAGATGGGACCTACGGAAGTCCCTTTGACCTTCCACCTTCCCACCCCCTCTGACTCCGCTGCAGATGGATAGAGAGGAGAAATACGATTCACCGGGGAATTATCGGTACTTGATTGCGCTTAATCCGCAAAGTTTTCTCGTTTGACTTCGCCTTCGACTAAGACCTCCCCGCCGTCGCTGGCTCCCGTTGCGCGCGATTTTCTGCCGGGATCGGGGGAACGAAAAATGCGCGCTAATGCACGCTGGCAAACGGGGGGAAAAATTCATATCAAACGCGGGAGTCGGAAAGGTGAATCTCTTGCTAACGATGTTTGGTGGAATGTGTTTGCACACTTGTTATGTTTCACCGTCTCCTTTCTCCTCCGCTCGGTGTCCCCTTCCTCGTCCTCTCCACCTTCGCCCACTCGCCGCCATCGCGTCGGTTCTCCTCTTCCCTTTCGGTCAATTTTCTCACCCCCTACCCTGGCCTCCCAGCTCGTCGTTCTGTACATCGGGTGGCTCTTCGAAACTTCAACGGCCATTCTCACGTCCGCGGCAGGTTCTTGATCTCGGACAATTAGTCTGCGCGGGACCACGAGGTCGGCCCTATTTTGGGCACACCCGTGCTCTCGTTTCGAATTCGGTGGGATATTTTTCTGCTTGCCTCGAGAGTTGGGTACAACTTCGTGAAGAAGGGTACTTTTGAAATTTATGTGATGTATCTTATTTATGATTTTTTTTATTTTTAAAAACTGTTGTTAATATTGCATTAAACTCCTTTGGGATATAAGGAGGCATTTTTAAAATTGTAGATTTTTTTTTCTTCATGTCGATCCTTTTTATTATTTATTAATTATTGTGGAATCGTGTTAACCTCTTCGACGATGGCGTCAGGTGTAGCACCTGTCACAGTCATCTGATTGCAAAAAGAAGAAAATTTTCTTAAAGCTAAATAATTTATGCTGGTACTGGAACAAAAATTTTAAATTTAATTTTTATTTATAATACTGTTTTCGACGATATAAAGAATAATGTGAAAGACTTGTCTAAGGAAAAAAATTTCAGTTTTTTGTTTCTTTAAAGTGGACCAATACCAGCGTAAATTATCTAACTTTAAGAAACATCTATTTTTTTGCAATCAGATGACTGTGACTGTTGCTACCCATCCCGCTAACAAGAGTTACATCGTCGAAGAGGTGGATAAGGTTTCACAATAATTAATAAATAATAAGCAGGAAGGCATGAAAAAATATTTTCTGCAAGTTTAAAGGCGCCTCATTATATCCCAAAAGAGTTTAATCATCAGTTACTTTTAGAGCTGTTAGCCGAGAATCTTCCCTTAAGGGGTTAGCTACCATCAAAAGGTAGAAAAAGAATCAATTCTGTGGGAATTAATTTCAGTAAGTACATGCATATATTTATGCAATGGTTTTTGTATTCAGATGAGGGACATAGTTTTTATTTCATGCATGAAAAATTATTATTATTAGAAAATACACTCATTTTTCATCCATAAAATAAAAACTATGCATTGGAAAAACAAATGCTTCGATTAAATACTAGATTTGAATGTCTAAGAGAAACCTACAAAATTTCAGAAAGATTAGTGAAGCGGTTTTGATAAAATCGTGGTCACCAGCTTCCGGGAAATCAGTTGTAATTTTGCAATAACTAAATATTTTTATACCAAAACATAATATAATAACCTGTTAAAGTGTCCCTCGTCTGAGTACAAAAACCATTCCATAAATATATGCATGTACTTTCTGAAATAAATTCTCAAATAATCGAATCTTTTTCTACCCCTCCGAAGGTAGCTAACCCCTTAATTGAACACAGTACAAGAACTGGTATAACAGTAAGTTAAGCCGACGCATTCGCTGTAACGTGTACTTCCTCGATAAAATTTTCTCCAGGGGAATATATGTGTTAATGTAAGTACCTGTAGATGGAGCAGAACATTGGTCACGACACAAGTCAAAGATAAAGGCACACGTCTGATTCAACAGCGCAGCAGTTGCTGCATATTAAGGAACGTTCTCCATATTCCTCGTTTTCTGTCGCCCGCTCTGCTCCTGTCACTTCGGGAGTGTAAACTTGAAACACCGTGATCCTATATGCCGGCGCATTATAACAATCCTAACAGTCTCAACAGCCTAACGAATTACTTCCATTCCGTTTCACGATTTTAGTGCGTTTCGTGACGTCTGGTTCTGCGTGCTGAAGCATGCTCCGTCTCTCTCGATTCATAACGCAGGTACACGGTCGAAACTAATTTCAAGCGCAGTAGTAATGCTCCCAGCGATATAATTCCTGCAGTTTAATCCCTTCGAATGTAATATTTATAGGTAGAATGCTCCTTGCCGAACGTTCAACGCGCTCCCCATCATTGTTGAAGCTTTAGAAGACGTAGACGAGGCTCCTTCGTTAAAACACGCGTGTACAATGCCGCTCGTAATTATTAGAATTATAGTGAATTACAAGTTTAATCCAGGGGAGTGACGTGAGGAGATCCCAAGCACTTTCTTGTCGTAAATGAGATAAGGCGAAGTCTATTTAAGCATTGTCTTCAGATTTCGCTGAAATACCGAAGATTATGTTGTAATATCAAATACGAGAAAGATGCCAGTGTCGTACTTGTCACTTAAATATTAATTCTCAAGTAAATGCGAAATGAGAAATAGAAACAAAACCTTTCGAGCTTATACGTTATTTTATGCGTGCTATAAACATTTACAAGAATCATGCTTCTTTATTTGTTCTTAATATACTATGTAAGTGTATAAACGATTCCGTTTCTCACCCATATTGTTATTAGGTATTATTTTCATTCGAGAATTTAATATTTTTAGAAGAGGTACGATTTAGGAGACCTAATATGTCATAAAAGGATTAATAACAAATTCGGTACCACGAACATACCGTTTTTAACAAGTAAAACAAGTAAAACAAGTAAAACAACTTAAAAATATTCTTTTTAATTTTTTTGGTATAATATAAGAGTAGCTTAATAAATACCAAAAAGATTTAATTCATTATATGTTGTATTTACTGAGAAAAATATCTTTAAAAATAGTTTAATTTTCAGACCGATCAAAGTAGAATACCTCTTTAAGTGGTAGATATGATATTGACAACAGTCCCCCACACGCTCCAATCTACACTAGTTAAATTTCTTTAGTTTTTAGTTTGTTTTGTCGTCTGATATATCCCAAACTCATTCCCTGAAATCCTATTTATAATACACACACACATCTGCCTATTTTAATCTCATACACTTGATACCAATATAGATGAAATGCTAACCAAGCCAGCGTACATGAAGAAGATAATCAACTATCTCAAAGAAAAATCATTATACTCTAAAATCTAAGTAACCTACAACTAAGTAGTTTTCAATTAGTATCTCAACATCTCTATCAATGTGCACTATATAATATATATGTATATCAAATTTGTAATTGTATTTGTTATTGTATTGTAATAGTAAATTTATGCGACAAAAATAAATAATAAAATAGTCTCTATTAACCTCTTCCATCACATTACAGTATATTGTAAACAGATTCTGTTCAGATTTTTTAAAATGATTTCTTAGCGAGTACCTAGGAGCTGGGTGGAATCTACCTACCAAATTTCATTCCCATAGGATCAGTGGTTCCAGAGAAATCGTGTAGTGCCAGTGGTATTTGGGTGTCATATATATACTTATAGAAAAATTATTTAAAAATAATAAATCCGCTAAAACCTTCCTCTCGTCAAAACGATCAAACTGATATAACACACTTATGCGTACAGTTAATATTTACTGACAAAACACACTTCAAAGTATGCACCTTCAAATATGTATAACAATACTAAAAAAAATTATTTAAAAAGACTAACACCGCTAAAACCTTCCTCTTGTCAAGCCAAACAAAGTGATGTAACACACTTGTGAGTACAGTTAATATTCCTTGAGAAAAGCGCATTTCAAACTATGCAACTTCAAATTTATGCAATAATAATAAAGTATAAATTATAATCCTCATCAGGCTTCCCACTTCCTTATCCCTTTCCAATCACACAAAGAGCCTCGAAAACGCGGCGTTCCCAAAACCGTTGAACGTCAGCTTTCCAGCAAATAAATATCCGAAGGACCGTTCACCTGGCAGTCAGATGTATTTTTTACAACCCATTCGACAAACACCCGAAATCTTCGCCCCAAAGCGAAGAGACGGGGCGTCTATAAAGTCACAAGTACCCCTGTAAGTAGTAAAGACGCGGAAGGAGACAGTCACGTGGAAGCCAGGACGCATGCGTGTCGTGTTGCTCCTGCAGGACTTCGTACGGCGAGTCAGTCTGCATCTGGACTCCGGCTCGCGTACATTTTCCCGCTGTGCGTGTGAGTGAAAGAGGAACGAAAGGGGATCGTCGAGGACACCAACTATGACAATAATAACGCCACTGCTGATACTGTGGACCCCGTTGATCGTCGTCGGAGCGACTCATCAATCAGAAGGTGAGGGGTCGCGCCACCAGGAGATTTCGCGGTTCGCAATAGGACATTCGCAACCGTCGTCGCCTGGATTCCCACCCCTGTTACTTCGTATCGCCACGCCATAGTATATCAGACGAAACGCACCGGGGGGAGGCGCTAATTATTTTCGGCTGCTCTTACGTTAAACGTTACATAATTCCACGAAGACAGGGGATTCCGAGCGGGACCTCTTGTTCGAAGTATTCACGGGCAAACAATGGAAGAACGCATTGAAACGGATTAAGGAACAAAGGATGCCAGCCGTGTGCATGCTCCTTGCGCGCACCATTTATTACGATTATGTAAATCCCGCGTCCCGAGGGACGCTTCTTTGGATATCCTTCTGCGCGGAAGGATGTTTGAATTAGTTTACCCCCGTGCAATTCGTTAATGGCCGGCGCAGAGGGTTTTCAGCGTTTTTGCTGCGCGTCTCAACACGTGGACAATGCTGATTTCAATTATGTACATTGATTGTCGGTTTTGTCGAGTGGTAAACACACGCTTCTTGCACCGTCGCTGGAATAGAAAACACCCTTGCGAATCCGAATGGGGTAGGAGCTTCTCAGCTTTTGTGAAGAAATAGAAAGCGAGGTTTCTGGGCGAGGAAGGTGTGCGTGTAATTTTGAGGAATGTTGAAGTTATCAGAACCCACAGTAAATTCATTTATCAGATATTATTTAGTGTTTTGAATTGTCGTTCCTGAATTTCGGCTATTTATTTCCAGACTGATACGAGTTTGAAATCGCGGGGATTTCGTTTCGAAAATTGCTTCACGGTATTTCTAGTCGCACATTTTATACACTTTCGAACGTAAATATTCCGACAAGAAACAATCCCAAGGTCGACGTACCTACGTTTCTTTAACGAATGTTGTGGTTTCTCTGACACGGGTTCTTAAACGTACGACCTTCGTTTTGTGCTGACGGTTCGTGAGCGACGTGATATGTTTGTTACCTCAATATTTACGTTTCTACGGATATTTCCCGTGGACGAACTTTATTTTGCCAAGCGGTCGCGAAAGTGGAATTTTAGAAGGGAAACAAAAGTTCCTCGGGGTGATAATAAGAGATTCGTTAGTATCGGGAAATATTATAATATTAATCATGGTTACTAGAATAATTATTTTTGACTGATTATATTTTTATTACTAATATTATTAATAATATCTTCATTATGTAAGAAAGAGATGAATTAACGTTACATCATTTTAGAATATATTTATAACACTTTAGTAGGCAATGATCCCTCCAATAACCTTTAGCAGTCCATTTCAGTATTTGCCATTAAAATGCTAAAAGAAACAGAACTTTAGGAATGTCGCAGAAATTGTCTAAAGCCTGTTATACCTAGTGTTTCTCCTATTAACAATTGCAAACAGTTATCCCCTCGTAGTCACTCCTTCTTAGAATCACAAATTCGTCACATGGGGTTCACTGCACCCCAGCGTCATTTTTCAGTTACCATTTTCGTATTTTTGAATCTTTTAACTTTTGAATAATAATTGTACATTCATGCCCTAATAGTCTTTTTCCAGAAATGTATATTTTGATATGGTGCTATTTGTAGTTGAAAAAACAGTTGTGGAACAGCAATTGTTTTGTTAAAGTTCACCAAATTTTTGAATTTTAATATTAAGATCTGAACATTTACAGAAATATTGGCAAAGTCATACACTTCAGGAAGAAAATTTCCTGGGGTGCGACGCACCCCATGTGACCACGAAGGGTTAAGTAAAATTGAATCTTATTAGGTATGCCTAATTATTACGAGGCACAAGTTACAATAATTCCATTCTTTTATAGAATCATACATTTTTCACTATTTTCTGATCAATTCCTACTACCATTAAACACTGTAACACTAATTTAAATAGTTGTGGCAAAATCAAATTTTCTTTTCCAAAGATTAAAAATCTGTCAAAGAGGAGTGACTTCTGCAATTGAAATTTAACGCGTTTGACGATAAGTTGATGCCGAGTGTCGCGTCCTCTGTCCAAATAAAGTGGGAAATTTTGAAACGAGGTAAGAACGTAGAACATACGGGGAAGAAAACATTCACGAGAAGTCATTCTATAACTCTGCTCCACAATGGAAGTAGGACTTTCTGCACCGTTGAACGGAAAGGACCTCCTGAAATTGCTACGAATGTCAAATAGAATAATGCGACAGGAATTGCATGCCTGCAGGTATTCGTACTATCAATATCAAAAACTTCGCCCCTTATTTGCGATACAAACACCCCCGAAATCGCTATTAATTATCGACGTTCACCAGCTCGATGCGAACTCGTGAATGAATACTGCAGACTGAAAGTTTGGAGGCAGCAGTGGCGTCGTTTAATGACTGTGTGCTTTAATTTGCTTTGAAGTAACTGTGAAGAAAATATTAAAAACATACAGAGTGGTAGGAAGGGAAGTAAAAAGAGGAATAGTGTGAAGGAGTTATTGGCAGTCATGAATAAAAATCTCTACTTTCTGGAACCGTTAGATCGCTTTAATTCAATACTTTTAAAATTTTTCTAAAAATCATATTTGTAAGTAAATTAGTAAGTAAGCTCCCGATTGTCATTTGCAATTATAAGCTCCTCTCTTCCCACACTGAAACACTTTATCTCATAAATACTCCACAATTGAAGGATTTAAAAATCGAAATGTTCAAAATCTTTTGCATTTTAGATTTAGCATATTTTTGCAATAAGCTCAGCACCGTAATCTTGCTAAGATATTCATTTTTTTCTCTCTGTTTATTTTTTTCAAAAGGTATATTGCGTTTTCTGGAAATGGATAAATATTCAGTTACTGTTTTCAAGATTAGATTAATTGCATAAAGCATTTCTAACCCTCTGTCACTGAGTAAACAGCTTGAAATCACAGTTCTTTCGCCCCCATATTTAATTGTGTAAATTAAACGTTCTCCGTTCGATCGTTCTCGAGGCTGTCGTGGATGAAACGTTCGACATTCGAGGGCGAGAGCTTCAAAAGAGGACACACCTGTCTATGACATTCGTTCACAGCCCTCAATAGTAAAATTTTCGCCACGTTTCGCCGAATCCAGCCATGTTCCTTTTTTTATGCTGCAGTAAACATTGGTTTTCGCGCGTTGCAACACACATCATTGACTCTTCAGCAGCAAACCAGATTTCGCTTGAACTGCAAACTGCTTCGAAGCTTTTTTACATACTGCACAAGCGCTTCGTTACAACCCAGTAATAGTTATTTAGTACTCAGTATTGCTTGAGTAATAGGTGAAATTCGAAACTGTTATAACAGGTGGGGCAAGAGTCATCATCCGTTTTATTTTGAGGTACAAATTAGTGAGACTTCTAAATTTTATGACATCAAGTTCCGAAGATAACATCCAACAAATCACCGCTATTCGAATTCATGTAGATCTGAGCTCTTGTGGGCTTAGATTTTCGATTTCGTGTTGAATATTATCCTTTAATTGTTTTAAAGCCTGCATTTTATTCACGTATACCAATGCCTTCAAATAGCCCCTAAGAAAGAAGCTTTTAAACATTCGTCTAAATCTACGTTGTATTAAGGCCACCGAATAATTATTACGTAAAAAAAACGACACAATTCTTCCCTGTTCTTGAAGGGTATACTTCCTCATCTTTATGGACAACACATTTCACGACTCTCTTCTATTGAAATGTCAAAACATCACTGACATATACCTGAAATAAAAAAGATAGGAGCTACTAACATCGCATGGTGACTTTTGCACCCTCTGTTATAATAAGTAATTTATTTAAGAAGACATTGAAGCATATTAATTGCAATAATACTATTAAACATATGAACTTAGGTAAGATTCCCAGAGCACACGAAATCAGAAAGGTTGTTCCACAAAGCGTGTTAAAAGAAACTTCAAATTTTATTCCTCGAATAACCTGTGCACAGAGCTTACTTTTAATTCAGGTACCTGGAATATGTCTCTCTAAAATTTGCATTACTTGCAATATTCTTGATCACATCCTCATCATCAGTGGAATACATTGCAGCGATTTAATTAACAAGCGAACGGGAGAGAAGGTAGACAACAATTGCCTGCGACCCAGGTGGCATTTTAACTTCAAAGTCCCCTCTCAGTTTCGTGTTCGTCGTCTCACCTAGTTACCGCGGAACAGCTAGCAGAGGAAAAATTAAGGTTCTGAATGGTTAGTGCTCTGTCGATCTTGAGGATTGGCCACGATTTCTCTCGGGGAATGCCACCCCCCAGGGAGTCGGTGGTCTGTGATAGACAGACCAGCGGTGGCTGACTCTAATAGCAGCGCTGTCGGAATGACCCACAGTCAAGAACGTGGCTGGCTCGATGCACGTGCGCGCACCTGTACACACGTGATAATAAGTTACTTCCTAAATTTGATAACCTGTCAGGACGAATTTGCTCTCGAAACTCCATCGCGACAGTAAGTTTAGTTTATTCGCTACTAGGTACATTTTCAGTTACTCGCTTGCGAGATCGTTCTCGCTGATTTTCGAACCGACGCAACGGCACTAATGTAGTGATGTGGAAATTAATGATGGCGGTCTGTAATACGGTAATAAATTATGGACAGAGATTCGGCAAGCTGATATCGTAGTTACCGTTGCGGGGATTTGCAAAATAGTTCGCTAAGTACTCAGTTTTATAAAATCCTTGACAGTAGCCTTAGGGTAAAGGACCAAATTACTGACACCTAACTAATTACTGTCGACGTAAGCTATTTTACTTAAAATAACGAATAAATAAACTATAGTATAGATTCTAGGTTGAATTACACAATTCTTTTTGTGTATGCCTTTACAACGTTTATTTATTCGTTATTTTAAGTAAAATAGCTTAAGGTGACAGTAATTGGTTAGGTGTCAGTAATTGGGTCCTTTACCCTAGGTAATAATTTTTCTTGAGAAAACGTTTAAATAATTTTGTAGCAGAAAATTATTTTTTCACGACGCGCTTTCAAATGTTCATTAACACCTGTCGATATTAAACTTATTATCAGTTTTTATGATTGCATGTTAAATCTTTAAAGTGCTGTCTGTATTTTAAGATACGTGGGTGAAGATTTCAATCTTGAGAAGTGTGTTAGAATTTAATCCAACACTGGGCTTGTAAAAATTTAATACAATACTTTAAATTTCCAAATGTTAATTAGAACCGAATTACTAAAATACTTGGCTCGAAGCTCATTTTATTCTCACATTTTCAGCGCGGCTATATGATGAACGCATAATAATCTGCGTATTAAACATTACACCAGTAATTCCGATTTTAATATTGAATTTCAACAACGTTCGTTCCAAATATTAATGTTTATAAAACATTTTTCTCCCCAACAGTTGGCGCCCAAATGATGTGCACTCAAATAAACTCGCACGCCTTCGAATACACATCATCATTGTGTATCGCAAATTGTCGCGCAGCGTTCATTTTCCACGCAACATTTCAACGTGAAATTACACGAAACGAGCGCTAAAAAATATGCGAAAATTTGAACATGCATTCGAGTGTGCTCGTCCGAAAATCCCCGGCGGCCGGAGTTTCGAATGAAAAGTTTCGTGAAAACTTGTCCTGATCCTATTTAAATATAAAGCGGCCAAGGGATTAGCATAGATTAACATTCATTCCTACACAAATGGCTCGCAGCTTTCAATAAAACGTCAACGTCCGCGGGGAACCACAGTAATTTCCTCGTCATTGAAGTCATTTGCATTAATTATATTCATTATCATTCCAATGGAATGCCATTGCAGGCAGAACTTTTCGAGATATTCGTTCCATTGATTTTGAGAACACTGTTTCGAGAAAAAGGCGTTTCGAATTTTACGTGAGCGCCAAGTGGCCGGGTTTGACCCACGCATTTCACTCAAATACCTATTACTACATGAATTTTTCGAATTTCCCAAAGTCCTCTTAAACGCGTATTCTTAAAAAGTAGAAAGAATCGATTCAGACTGGAACCTCCCCGTAAAGAGTATTTTAAATTAATTGCACGAATATCCAATGAACATCTATTCACACTATTTCACTAATCGAAGATATCCCAGAATGCGATCCGTTAAGTGACTAAAATCGTCCCAATATTGACGTGAATGGCGGGAAACGACCAAGCTGAACGTCTGGCTGATGCAGGGGGCCATCAACATTCCATGGAACGCGTTATTAAATCACGGAATAAAGCTGACACGTGTAGCGGGTCGGTGGTGGGCGCGGATTACATTGGTACTTGTCAAGCTCCCAGGCGGAGTTTTCCCCGTTGCTCAGGAAAATTCGACCACCGAACATCGCGTAAGAGCACCGTCCACCCCAGACACGCGTCTCCATTTGCATAACAGAAGCGTGTTATATAATGGGAAGCAGGCTGCGCTGTATGGCGTTGCGTGCCGCCGTTGTGTACACGTACACGCCCGCTGCAACTCGCGCCGAAAGAGAAAGGAATTTCTCTGATTCGCGTGCTCGCGAATAATTAGCGAGCCTGGCCGTGACATGAAGTTTAAAATTGCTGCTGACTGGCTTCCTATACCGCACCGCTGAGCACTTTATTGTTTCTTTGCTTCATGACGCCGGTATTATTTCCGTATCGCGGAGTATCATCTCGCGATGGCAGGTTTTGGATGTAGGTATGCGATATTCGAGTCTGAGAGAGCGCATGCTCCTTCGATGGCGAAGAAGTGGAAAATTGTTAGTGTATTCTATGGTTTCAAAGTTGGGGGAAGAAGGCGATTGTAGGTGTACGGCGTACGCTTGCAAGACGTTCGTTTTCGACATTCGGGAAGCTTAAGTTAGGGCAGGGATTAGGATAAGGAATTTTGAAATGAACAGGGAAGCTACATTTAATTATCACAAAAATACTTTGCACTCCACTTCTACTTTTACATATAATATATATTTTCTAACTCTACTATTTTTCTCTTTCTTGTTTGCTTGTATGTATTTGTTTTTTATCTTCTTGTTACTTTCGTAATGTCTACTGGTGCATGAAAGAATTATTATTACAAAATAAATATAGATTGAATCACAACTAACTTTCCGATTTATAAGCAAATTTTTCATACTTCCTGAAGTATTATATATTCGTTGTTAATAACCATTTCACTATCTGCCCTTCACTCGAGGATACGGTCTCATCAACGTCGCTGGAATTTAAAACTAACAGAAGAAGGGAGCCCGTTCTTCCCGGACTTTCATCCCGTATACAAAAAGTTGTTGCATAAAAATCCCCTGATGAAATTTAATTAACACCCGTGGCCGTTCGTAGCGCAGCGAAATGAGGCGAATTCAATTAATTCTGCAAATTTGTGCTACCCGAACTTCATGATTCATGCGTTCGCAAATATTTGCACGGCATTCTGTTACTTTTACGGGATGCTGTAACTGCACTTTTGCTGGAGCACCGGTATAATTGTTTGCAGGCGGCCAGCACAATCGCGTTTCCTGCGATCGGTTAGTGCAAACGGCGGGTCATCGATTTCACCGCCCACCTGAGCATATATTATACTAGCATAATATACCCGCGCTTCGCTTCGGGCCTAAGAGATATTAAGGACTCCATGAAAACAAGTTTCACCCCTTTTCACCACCCCTTAGAGGTTGATTAGTGCAAAATCCTGAAATTGGTTTTTAGGGATTTGTGTGGGTAATCTTTGTATGCAAAAACTGAATTAATATCTAATCGGAGCTAAGAGATATATTGAGAAGCCCGTGAAAACACAGTTTGCCCCTTTCCACCCCCTTGGGGACGCATTTCCAAAAATCCTTCACTCAGTTCACTTCACATTCCTAGGTTAAACGGTTTGAGCTGGGCGTTGATGAATCAGTCACTCGGGGAATCAAGGCTTCTTCTTTTATGTATATCTATCTATATAGATATAAAAATTCCAAAGTTACTGGGATAAGCGATTGATGCTACAAAAGCTCTCGACTCAGTTCGCAGCGGCCTTAATACCTTGGTCCCGTCGAATTTTCGCCAGCGAGTACGCTCGCGACGCTTGTGGCCGCCCCGCGGTCGAGGCGCGAACTGCGCTGCGGTCTGACGCAATAACGTACATAACCTATATATACATTATATTATATATAGTTTTTTGGTGAAGGGGAGGGAGTTTTTTAAAAAGATTTCTTACCGAGCACTTAGGGGCCAAGAGGAACCTACCTACCAAATTTCATGGTCATTGAATCAGTGGTTCCAGAGAAATCGTGATTATCAGTGGTATTTGATTTGAATTTTATATATATAGAAAATTCAACGGACGAATTATCATAGTTCTGTAGATAGCACCAGATACACCCTGAACTAGTGGGTGATTCGAGACCGCCCCAATCGTCAGGAAAAATGTACCACAGTCGAAGCAGGTACTTGGAGGCTCTGTCAGCAACAAGATTTGATGCTTTGTGAAATTTCCAGTCCCGTCGATTCGATGATCCGTTTAAATACGATACACGCGACCACGGCGAACGTCGCGATTTTAAAGCCGCTTAGAGAAATAAAATGCGGATCACGCGAAATAGCGTGGAATTTGATTCACTCCCGTTCAAACGTTATCATACGCTGTGGTAGAAAATTATACTCACAGTCTGTGGTGGGCAGGAGGTTCGCTATATTATTTGTCAGACACGATTGGGAGCGTCATACTTTCGAACGCTCCCGGGGTAAATTCGAGGATGGAGGCTTTGGAAAGGAGGGATTATAGAGAAATCGGTTATGTATATTTAACAGGGTATTCTACTGTGACATGCGATTTATTAAACTTTTTTCAGGAATTTTTTTTATGGACTTAATGAAATATTTTTATTACGAACCAGGCGTGGCAGATTGGGTGTACGTAGAATTTTCTTCACCAATGACCAAAATCATGACATCAAATCGAGCAGATTAACACAGTGAAATTGCAACTAAGAGGTGTGAAAGTGGTGACAAATAAAGGTTTTATTTGTCACATGTAATCCTTTAGTTCCATTCGCACCAAGTGGATGATCCGACAAGTTGCTTTTCAGGACCCAATATTTCCCAAAACCAATGCCTACTCCTTCGTCCAATGTCTAAGGCTAATCACTGTTCTACGTCTAAACCTAATCGCTGAAACACATTGAATAAAGTAACAAATGAATCGTTTAGATAGAAATCGGTCGAATCTATCACGAACGGCCCCAGCAGGGAACCTTCCCTTCGGAGGTTTCAAAAAACCTTCCCTGTGAAATGTACGTGTCTAACTACGGTTCGCTTATCGACCTCGACAATTACGGGAATCACGACGATTATCACATCGGAATCGGCCGAGTTTCCCGATCACGTGCGACAGCGAAATTATTTTTTATTTTCACGAATGGCGCCGTAATGACGAACATTTCTCGCGGTGCGGAAAGTTGTCAGGGGAGACGTGAAATCTTCGCGAAATATTTTCCACCCTCCGTTCAATCTCGGGCGAAATCAACAGGCGGCGAAGAGAAAAAAAAGTATCCTTGATAAACTTTTCCAATGGCCGCGCCTTCGTGCGCCGATTGCGCGCATTCGCCGAAACTATTATCAATGTACACACTTCGCCGGGAACTCCGTGCAATCGAACGATCGTTGAAGTTAAATTGGCTCGCTAATTAATTTCCGCGTAGTTGCTCGTCCGATCGCCGCTCATTTCTTGCGCACCGCGCGTGTCCAGCCAGGTATTCCGTGTTCTTTTCGACTTTAACCGTTGATCCGTGTTTTGCAGGAGGTAACCGTTCAGTGTCATCGATTTTACGAGTTGCAAAGTCGACACTCGGATATCTCCGCCTCAACTTAACGACGCGGTTGTTTGAGTTACGCCCGCATCATTGGATTCTAGTAAACAGCTGTTGAAGCTACTAGCAAATAAAGAAGTTAGGACTAGTTGGAGCTCCGAAAGGAACTGGTTAAAAAATACTCTTCTTGAAATGTAGTTGAAGGTGGGACTCTTAGACGTCCTCTGATTGGTCAGTTAGTTGGTCAAATAAGTTTCTACTTCTTTGCTGTGTGGTATCCATGAGTCTATGGTGTTGCCTGAGTCCAAGGCATGCAAGGTTTAACAGATCGCACCTGGATAACATATTGTTGCGAGCACCGGGTATAGGGCTATGCATGGCCTGCTGGTGCTCGCAGCTGAAGAGAGAAGACGGTCGGCCTCCATCAAGAGGACGATCAAGAGGCCGACCAGAAGACTGTCATGTGCCGAACGCCGTAGCCTTCGGACGTCCGTGTGATACCTTTGTAAACGGAAATATAGTTCAGTCGTGCACAATTGTATACCCGTGTATTATTATTCAACCCTTTGCGTCGGGGCGGCGTGTCGTGGAAACGCCCCGGCGCAACAATATTTTTGCCCACACGGTCCCAAAATATTCACAGACTTACGATTTGACAACGACATGTGTCGTGGCTGTTAATCTTTCAGCGTGGAGGCTTTCTGCCCAGAACAGGACCTAGCTATGGGATGAAGCATTGGTTGAAACCTTAACCCCTGCTGTTAAGGCGTTACTGCATAGCAGATCTGAAGAAGTATTGTCACACCTCCTAATCTAACCAATCGGACTTGCATCCCTCCCAAACGGCCACTCCCTTGAAGAGGCCCTCTTTACGGCAATATCTCCTTCCCAAGGCCTACAGAATGTATATGAGAAGAGTACAGCAGGCCTCTAATTCGGGTGTCCATTAGACCTTGGTTCCAAACTCTACGCGCTACGTCTTCGCTTCAGGTCCGTTGACGAGCGGTCAGTTTTCCTATGACGAGTCCTGCTCGTCATACCACGCTGACGAGTTAACAGTTGCCGCTGCATTTTTATAAATTCGCTGGCTTTGTCATTTGGCTCGATGAAAGCTTCGTTGGATCAAAAAACAGAAAACTGAACCGCTCTGCGCTTGGCACGTGCTAGTCACTCAGTACCAACTAACAATGTCAAAGAGTGCGCAGTCTTTAAGATCCCATCCTGCACTTGAACGGTACCTTTTTTCTCCGGTGCTTTCTAATTAAATGTCAACTCATCTTTCTTTATATTCCACGGTAATAATGATGCCTTTGTTGTGCATTGTGCAAGATGGCCGGGGTAAATGGAGTAACGTAGTTGGAGTAAATATTGCCCGCAATAAAACTTCGCAAATAAAGGTGGCCGGGAGGTGGCTAGACGGTGCCATTTAAGTACCTCGAATAACATTTCTACAAAGCTGTTGTATATTTCTCAAGGGCTCATTAACGCGAATAGTTTTTGTTTGAAAACACTTTTCAGGTAACGCATTTATGAAGAACCAGAAGGAGATATGTTTCTGGTTCGGTGGGTTGCTCAGCGCGTCTGACTATAAAGGACCCTCTTCCCCTTAGGCTCTTACGCGCAGCGGGGCGTATTAAGGGTACTATTTAGGCAGTCGTTCCTGTCTAAAATGAAGCATTTTGGTTTCAATTAATTACAAAGAAACCAATTGACACTGAGGCTTATTCTTTGGCATGAAGTTTATTAACATCATAAGCTTTAAAAGATTTTTTAAGAGGCTTTTTAAAAAAAGTTTCTTTTGTTTTGCAGTGATAACTCAGAAACGGAGGTTCCAATCGATTCAAAACAAATTCGAGCGTCCTCACCAAATGTTTAGTTTCGGACCAGAACTAAATTAAAATTAATGAAGACTCTTATTCTTTATGAAAAGAAACTAAGACCTCATGTTTTGGGGCTTGGGGGATGGTAAAACCTCATCAATGGGATCTCAATGGGATTTTACTAATTTTTGCATTACATATTCCTCCCATTAGTAGCGCAGTCAGGATTTAATCTTGGGGAGGCGAGTTGAACAGATAAAAATATTACTGCAATTCAATAAAATTCATTAGGTATTAGAAATAATTCCTTAAAGGAAAAAATCCAGTTTTCTTTTCTTTTTACAAAGCTCTTAAATTATTTCATTAATCTCCTGTTTCTTTTTTCTTTGGGGGGTACCAGGACCCCTTGGCACCCCCTAGGTGCGCCACTGCCACCCACTGTAATAATATCCTTACACATTGAATGCTTCAAACACAATGCTATAATTAAAGTCTTTACGCTGCAAAACGATTCACAATGGCACCAACCAACTCAATAATTCAAATGCAAACATAGAAGCCCATATACCACACAGCAATTCCAACCATGCCGCTTCGTACAAGCAACTTCAGCAACGCGTATTCACAATCCCTTACAAAACAACTCGCCGACCAATCACTGCCCCTCGCTCTCCTTTAATAAACTTTCACGCCGAAGCTTTGACAATTTCGTCATCCGGCTGCACGAAGTCCGCAACATTAACAATGTACAAAGTCCGATAACCCGGCTTACAAGAACTCGAGAAACGACGTTCCTCGAAGCGAGCGCGCCGCCGTGTATACGTAATAGTGAGCCGCCGCCGCAAGATTTCACGCACACGCGCGCGGGCCCGCACACACGCCGGATAAAGAGAAGTTGGCGAACCGAGGGGGCGAAAGAAACGTCACGTATTTCGGTAAGGTAAGAAGGTGCCAGTGAAATTTAAAGTGCGCAACCCGTTTCTTCTGCGGTTGGAGACGCGAGTGGCAAAGGCAGGCGGCGAGGGCGAAGTCCTTGCCCCGCGAGTTGCTGGAGGGTTGTTCCGTCGTCTTGCCACGTTCACTTCCCCGTCTTCGTCTTCGTTATAGTCGTCATCGTTAGGGCGGCTGAGGAACGGCATGGGGGCCGTTGTAACGTGACGTGTGTGACTGCTGTTTCACGATGAGGAGAGCGTTCAAAGTTTCCCCCCCACCGTGACACGTGACGTAGCTATGCAACCGCAACGCGCGTATTCATTATGACTTCGGTAGGGGAGGCCGGTGGGGAGGGTTGCGAGCTGGGTACCGCTGGAAGCCCGAGTGGGAGGAAATTATGCCGCGTGTCTCCTTATGCTCCAATACCTCCGTGGCTGGCGGTGCATAGTTACGTGACGTGTTGAAGACGGATAGCTGTTACTACGATAATTCACGGCGTCCTACGAACTATCGGCTGGCACACAATCTTCATCGACCGATTCACACCTTCGGTCCTGGCGTCCTCTTCTTTCCGTGCCAACCATTCGTCGTAGTTATCGATCAGTTTCGATGCCCCCGCTTGGCAGGGCAATGGTGAACGAGGATACTCAGCGGGGTCGAATTTTCTAATGCGTTCGAGTGGATACTGCTTGGCCAGTTTAGGATTGTGTCACATGAAACAGTGACTTTTATTCCAAGAACTTTTAGAGATGTTCCTTGAAGATACACTTCCTATAGCAGATTAACTGAATGAAAAATTATTTAAATCAGGATC
The DNA here is from genome assembly GCA_910592295.1 of Andrena haemorrhoa. Classification (NCBI taxonomy): domain Eukaryota; kingdom Metazoa; phylum Arthropoda; class Insecta; order Hymenoptera; family Andrenidae; genus Andrena; species Andrena haemorrhoa. Next base: position 4,252,248 of record OU342946.1, read on the forward strand.
AAATAAAAGTTACTTTAACTTTAGATTATTCGACGAATAAAGTTAACTTTAGATTATTCGACGAATAAAGTTAACTTTAGATTATTCGACGAATAAAGTTAACTTTAGATTATTCGACGACTAAAGTTAACTTTAGATTATTCGACGAATAAAGTTAACTTTAGATTATTCGACGACTAAAGTTAACTTCAGATTATTCGACGAATAAAGTTAACTTTAGATTATTCGACGACTAAAGTTAACTTTAGATTATTCGACGAATAAAGTTAACTTTAGATTATTCGACGAATAAAGTTAACTTTAGATTATTCGACGAATAAAGTTAACTTTAGATTATTCGACGAATAAAGTTAACTTTAGATTATTCGACGAATAAAGTTAACTTTAGATTATTCGACGAATAAAGTTAACTTTAGATTATTCGACGAATAAAGTTAACTTTAGATTATTCGACGAATAAAGTTAACTTTAGATTATTCGACGAATAAAGTTAACTTTAGATTATTCGACGAATAAAGTTAACTTAGGATTATTCGACGAATAAAGTTAACTTTTTTATTCGTCGCGAGTTTCAATTTCAGCGTCGAATACATTTTTTAACTTTAACTGTAACTTTAACGTTATTCGACAGTGTATTCAGCGTCGAATAATTTTCTGGTAAGCATCGGGGCGTTGAGGCGTTGAGTCCTGGCACGCGCGTTACAATGTAGTCCCGCCCGATGACGAAAATTGAAGTCTTCATCATTTTTATCCTACTTTTTTTAAAATAGTACCAATGGATTGTTGAAGTCTTCCTGGCGAAAATAAGCCTAAGCACGACGTAAATGACATTAGTTTTAATAGTATCCAATTTAATATATTATCCTGAATACTAATAATAAAAAAATTAACTTTATTCGTCGAATAAAGTTAAATCGTGATAACTTTATTCGACAAATGACGAATAATTTTGTAACTTTTATTCGTTATTCGAAATTTTATTTAAATACAAATTTTGCCCATTTCTGCCCTAGAGTAATGAAGAAACGCCATATAAGCATGGGTCCAAAAATGATTCTTTCGAATTTGAACAATAACAAGCCTTGCAGTGTCAGCTCATACGTACTTGGCTAGATATGTTGGAGAATCTCTTTACTATTTCGAATTCCTTTATAGTCGCCTACCTTACGATTTTGGTCACCTGAATTGAAGACTCCTTGCAATGGAAAACACTATAATTGGCAAAATTAAAAGAAAGAAAAACTTTTATCGAAAAATATTCTACGTGGCAGTAGTAATACTATAGTATAGAATTTGATTTTTGCCACTTACAGTGTTTCTACAAGGACTCTTCAATTGTCCAAGTAAGAAAGCTAGGGTTCATTATTCGGCTATACTCTTCAATAAGGAATTCTCTATCGAACCTGCTAGCTTTCCTTTTACCTCAACTTTGCTTACTTACGTCAAAAGTCACAGACTAACGATGAATGACACCACAGTTCTATAACAATCCTTTATCCCAGAACATGTGTTCTGAGATACCAGCAATCACGGTACATAGAGATACAGGAAGCTCGCGGCGAGCGGGTTTCCCGATCCCATTCATTCCTTGTTTTTTTCATTAGCCACACCTACAAATCTTCTTCTCTATCTACACGCCCGTCCACTTCTCCGTTCTTCTCCCTCTGCTTTTCCGCTCGATTGTTCTTTTCCCCTTGAATAGTTTTCCCTTCATCTTCGCCCAGTAGCCGGCTCCTTCCCTCTGACCGAGCCGAGCGTTAATCACCCAGCAAGAAGATCGATCAGCGATTAATGAGAAACGTCGACGGAGTGGAGGTGGAAATTTACACGGTTCGCTCCGCCGCGGCAATGAAAGAGGTAGGACGTCTTCTTCCGGAATTGATCGATCCCGAATCCTTGGCACCTTTCGAGTCCGTCCCTGCCAGTGGTAATGGAGCGTTAGAAGTCTGCGTATAGAGAGGATTAGCACGAGGGCACCACCTCGGCTTCCATAATTCACGTTAACCTTTTGAGGTATCGTCGGTCGGGACCCTTCAATGAAGCGATCGGAGGAGTTACGGCGACGCCACTGTCGAAATGCTATTATAGCGAGGGCCGTAAATCGATCAATAACGAAGTCTTTCCTGAAAATCGCCACCTACCGTCGACAAAAATCCATGTAACTGGTGCACCGCCGGCAGTCGCGCTCGCACGAGCTACCGAACTTTTTAAATGCTTCTTCTTGCCGAGTTACAGCGATGGGGACATTTAGTTGCGCACTACGTTGACCGAGTAGGTCGGCTATAGAGAAGTCGTTCGTTTAATTCGATCGTTTCATTTCATTAATTTTTATTTCAGTTCGTTTAACGTCCAACTCGCTGCTTTACTTCGGGCTCGGTAACGTTCGGGTGACAGAATATTCGGAATGGTTTCTTGAATTATTGCTCGAATGGGTCAGGGGGATGGTCACCTCACTGGATGAATAAGAATACGATCGTTGAGAAATATATAGGTAGGTATATTTTAAATCTGGATTGTTGAGACAGTTGGTACTTTCATCTTTTTTATTACACAGACAAATAATGTTCCCACCAATTTTTTTAAAATATACGCTCCATAATCTATTTCTAACTGTCTCCTTTTTCCTTATTTTTCATCGTTTCCCTCTAATCCTCTCTCAAATTTGTCTTTCCACTCTTTAGTAGTAAATTTTCTTTACGGAAAAAACTTTTTTCAAAATTTCGTTAATGCGAGTTTTCAGCGTTTAGTGCACCATTAAACTTTGGTTTGAAACATTTTTTTCTGTTTTTTTTTTGTACTTTAGGAGTTACACGCGAAAAAGTAGGAGTGCCTATTTGCACTCCTGAACAACATGATGTTGTTCTTGTCTTGAGTCACTCAATAAACTCACAAAGTTGCGCTCCAATCAATAAGAAAGGGTTCGTGGTGGTCCCTTGTAAGCTAGATAGAACTGCAATTAAGTTAACAATTTTCCCAATTACTTAGCAGCCACTATAGTCATTCCTTTGTCATTGAGCTCAAAGATAGTCTCCTACATGGAACTATCTATTTAACTGTACTCATGCATATCTTTAATCTTGACCGTGAATACGTTCTCAAAAAAAATCATTTCTTTCAAGGAAACTTTGCCATGTAATAAAAATGTAGTTGCCTCAGCTTAATCTCGCCGCTGCACCCACAGTTTTATTTTATCTTGATGCATTGTAGTAGATGTGGCCCAGTCGTTTGCCCGAAAATAAGACGATTTAGATTCCCTGCAATCCCCGATTACAGCCGACCAGCCTATCAAGGATTTCGGGCAGAATCTCGTCGGGGGTATCTCCCGTCTTCTCTCACCAAGAATTCTTCCAGAGACTTTCTTACTAACGATCGATTCGAAATTCACACCCCTATTGACATCTGGGCGATTTCGTGGCCCAGCTCTCTTGCCATGGATGCTTCTTTCCTGAATAGAAGACAAAGTGCATTCACGTTGTGCAGAAAAGAACTAGCACATTTCTCCCTGGATTTATGTTGAATAAATTTTACAAGCATCCAAAGCTATTTCTGCTCGAGGCATTTGTTATGTGCAACTCTTGACAAAGGGGTGTAACGGGTCACAAATAATTTATGAAGCTATGAGTTACTATTAGCTTAATATTAATCGACTAACGTCCAAAGTACTAAGATTTGAATTTTTTAACAACCACGTCGACATCTCCTTGACGACAGCTGTAAATGAATGGTTCAGTGGTCGGTAATTAAAAAATGTAATTTAAATTTCATTTGAATTTAAACACCGCGGTATAATTATTCGCTAACTGTGACACTGCCTGTCTATCGAGGACTCAAAGGTTATAAAAATTCCATGGTTGATAAAATTAGGAAGCAATTAGCCAATAGCAATTAGCAATGTAATTTCGTCGTTTGCCTCAGTGTGTATTATATCGAAATTCAATTTATGTAAAACACGAAAACTTCATGAATTTTAAGTAAACTTCTCGGTCCTTTGAATTCGAAAATAAGTAAAATCATAGGTGTTTCATTGGTAGTGTTGAAAGAAAAACGAAACTTGTTTGGAGAAATTAAATTTGACTTTGTTTCGTGAAGATATATAATTTGCCAATTAAAAGCATTGAATTATTTCCAGGCTGTCTTAATTCCTAGTGGAATACTCGAACGCTTTGAAAACTTCCAGTATGAAGTTGAAAGTAGAAGGGGAGGGCAGAAATGTTTGTTGATGAAGTGTACGTGTCGCACTTAATTTTCCAATATCACTCGTTCGATTTGTCTACCGCTCCTATGAGGATTTCGATTCATTGCTGCGGCGGAGCGTTCACAGCACCGACGAGATTTAGTGTTCTAGTTCCGGTGACCTGTGTATGAAAAAGTAATTGTACTTCCATTTCCACTAGCTTTTCAGGGAAAACAAATGTATTTTGTATACTTCACTGTATACTTCACAGGAAACCTGATTAACTAGTTACGGACAGTATCATTCAATTTGTTGACCCAGTACCAATTGAAGTTTTATTTTTAAACACTTATATCGCGTCATAGCTCACTTTAGAGTACTTGAGAAGCAAATTGGCCCATTATAATGGAATGGAAAATTGTTCCATTCAGGTTTAATAACCCCGGTTGTCCCAAAGGGACGAAGATTTCATATGTTTCAAACAATCCCATCGAATCCAAAGAATTAGCAACACTATTATTTTACAAATTTTTTTTATTTATTCTAAGTTTAATATATAAAATTATTTTGGCAGAATTGTGCATTGAATTTACAGTTTAAAATATATAATTTACATTATAGATAATGAACTTTTCTAAAATTATTTATTTATTATTTAATTTTATTATTATTAATAATGATTACGCTAGCTTTTTAACTTTATTGGAACAAAATTTTTTAAGGTATATTGAAAATCGTAAGGGTCCTAATAAGTTGGGGGTTGTAGTGTTATTACAGTCTTTTAGGGATGTAATTAAATTATTAAATAAACAATTTTTTTGTATTGATCAAATAAATTTATATCTACATGTATTATATTAGAGTTATATTAACATTGTTGTTATTTATAATAGTCTGATTAATTTACCCTTTTTTTCAAATTCCTTCTAAGATATAAAATCAAAAGTTATACTAGGAGTAATTTACTCCAACGATCCACATCCAGCACCCTCGATCGCCACTACTTTGTCGCGGAACGGACAAGTACACAAGTCGCTGAAGAACCCAAGGTACTACCTAGATACACAATTCCCCCAATCCCCTATTTCCTTCCTCTCATAACCCAGGAATACATCAACGACCCCGAGTTACGCATTCGTCGTCCAGTGGAGAGCTTCACAGGACCATATGCGCATTCCTCGCTCGTTTCCGTAGCCCGGATACGCGTTTACAACCGTCGCCTATCCCCGAGGACACAAGCGTATAAATCTATTACCGTACGACGACGTTTCCTAGATCCACGTGAAGGATGATCATAGGCGGAAGAAGAAGGGAACGAGGGGGGAAGCTTGCGCGAGCAGAGAAGGAAGCGAAGCCGATTTGGAAGGAGCCGGAGACAGAGGAGACAAGGAGGCACGAAGGGGTGGAAGGAAGAGAGAGGGATGAAGTAGAAGAGGGAAATCCTACATGGATGGGTCTCGGTTTTCCATGTTGGCTGTTGTTCAAATGGTCTATCCGACGATAAAAAGCGATGCACGTCTGTCCCTAGAAATCCTCCACTTCCGCGAGATTCAAACGCGCACAAGCCCGGAGCGTGTGTGAGGGGGGCGATGGCGCTGGGGGGAGGGTAGTGAATAAAAAGCTCGACGACCCGCGCCCATCGTCGAAGCTTTCCGCTCTCTCGCTCCGCGTTTCCCCGCCGCTCGTTCTATTCTCCGAAACCGTGATATCTCCGTCCTATTCTTTCGCCCCTCGAGCATCCCCCCGGCTGTACCCTTGCCCATTCGTCTCTCTTACTCTTCCCCACCTTATCCTCGCGTCCGTTGCACCGGGAAGAAATGTGTTTGTGTTTGGATCCCGGCCAGATAATCTGCGGCAATAAATTTCTGTGTGTACAGTGCTATGTGATTGGTTTTATCTCTCTTACCGGCCGCCACTATATATCCAACCTTTTAGCCCTCGATCCGTGGCGATAGATAGGCGGCGAAAGAGTGGACAGAACGGGCACGTGGACGGCCGCGCGCAACCCGGATCCTCGCCTAGGAGCGGTAGATAGGTGACTACCTAGCCGAGAAATCAACCCCTAATTCGTTTACCACGTGAGAATCCACCGTGGACCCGAGCTCCAACCCTCCATCCGTGCCGCGCGTATGCCTAGAATCGTAAGCGGGCTTCTCTTTTGCCTCTGGGCTGCTCGGTCGCCTGCTAGCCAGTCGGGGGCTGTCCATGTTATTGTGTGTCACCCAAGTATTTTCTTCTCTTCCTTTTTTCGTTCAAGCGACACCGTAGATGTTCGCTGAAGCCCACCGAATGTGACGCTGTGGGTACGAAATGTTTGCTGTTTTAGGTGACATTAGTAAGGAGCTTACTTATCGCTGGGGAAAATTGGAGAAGTAGATTTATGATCTAGCCGGTGGTTAGTGGAGATATTATGATTGTAGACTCAGGTTGAAGGAAGCGAAGTCGATAATTCAGCCTCTACTTAAAATTGTGTTCATACATCTTGATGGAGAGATTTCTCGAGACTTGACCTAGTCTATCATCGTTAGCTTCAATCTTCAGATCAGAATGTTCCTGGTCTCGATTCAGTCAAGTTGCAATGACTAGGTCACTTCAGTGCCAGTTCAATTTCGTCTCAATTCGAAGGCGTTGAAGTTCCAAATTCCGCAACTCGATTCTGAAGTATTAAACTGTGTCAGAATGCTTCTGGAACGTGTAAGCATATAGTAACAAATTCATAGTACATTTCTGGTGTTTATGATAGTACTTTGAATTCGTCTATTTAAATGGTTTTTCAAACCAAATTCATCGGCGAAAATATTTTATCTTACACACAACATAAGACTTAACTGCTTATGTTGTTGAAATAGCAGCCTTAAGGTGCGTCTACACGACGACACTTTTGTGTCAAGGCCAAGTGTATACAGAACTCAATAAAATTGTCAGAAGATTGGAAACTGTCTAGAGCAGTTCGCGACACTGAATACAACCCATCGTCGCGGAAGTTACAGCTGGAGCTATACTGAAGACACTGCAACTAGCTGTAGCTAAACTGAAGACACTGCAACTAGCTCTAGCTAGACTGAAGACACTGCACTAGCTCTAGCTAGACTGAAGACACTGCAACTAGCTCTAGCTAGACTGAAGACACTGCAACTAGCTCTAGCTAGACTGAAGACACTGCACTAGCTCTAGCTAGACTGAAGACACTGCAACTAGCTCCAGCTAGACTAAAGACACTGCAATTAGCTCTAGCTAGACTGAAGACACTGTACTAGCTCTAGCTAGACTGAAGGCACAGCAACTAGCTCTAGCTAGACTGAAGACACTGCAACTAGCTCTAGCTAGACTGAAGACACTGCAACTAGCTCTAGCTAGACTGAAGACACTGCATGCAACTAGCTCTAGCTAGACACAAAAGACACTTGATCTAGACACAAAAGTGTCGTCGTGTAAACGTCCCTTTAAACACGTTTAGTTGCATAACAGCTTCCCTGAAGCGCACTGGTCAATATCCCCGAAAGAGGCGACCCAAAAAGTCATCCAATTAAAACTAAACGAATCTAGTAAAATCGTCTCACCCAGCTGGAGTGTGCATAAACACGGCGAACTCTGACAACGAAGAGTCAGTTAACCTTTATACGAGCTAAAATCACAACCCAGCTCTCACCTTTGCGAATCGATTCCTCAATATTATCCAGCAAGCTACATTATTCCTAGCTACGACTGTACGCTCATGCAAACTACTGCAAAAGCCGGCAAGTCCCAACAATTATACTACAGTTCCCACATCATTCCAATAACTCAAGCCAGCCTACCCCAAGAATGGCTCAACACAAGAGAAGCAAATCCCCTCAGCTAGCCTTCCCCAATAATTCAACTCGATATTCCCAAAACACCTAAACTACCCCTTCATCCTATTACCACCCCAAGCAACATATATTCCCCATCAGAAACGGGTGCGAAGTGTCCTTTCCCCGGCAACGCGAAAAATGCCCCATAAAAACGCCCCTTGAACACCTCGCCGCTGTATCCAAGCTGCCCCTCTACCCGGACCATCATTCCTAAAGACGTATTTCCCGCCAACGCGAGAGCCGGCCGGTAAGAAAGCGAATTGCACTCGGAAGACACGCGTACCGCCTCCGTTTCGTTTCATAAACATGCAAATGAGGCCGGAAGGCTGAAAAAGGCGATACTGCGTTTCGCCGATAACGGATTACGATGGCCATTGTTGGCGTGCCAGCCGTGCCCGGGCGTCTTTTATTTCATAAGCTGCCCCCGCCCCGAAATTACGTCGGCACGGCTAGCCTCGGTTCAGCGCGGTGTATAAGCTGGCGCAGAATTTATTAGCGCGCGCCCGTGGCATGCATTTCGCGAGGCTCGCCGCTCTTTTGGCCCGTCGAATGGAAGACGGGCGCGTACGGGGTGAATAGCTTCCGCCTTGTCGGACGTTAACGGGGGGCGGGCGGGAGGGCGGAGAGCACGATATCGATCGACCAACGACACAACCGGAACTGGCACAATGATCTCCCGGTATAGACGGGCATAGTTCGGGTTCTGGTTGCAGACGGGCCCGTGGAAATCGCATTATTTACGAGCTACACAAGATATAAACACGTAACAGTGTTCGCCGGGATTATTCGCATTCCCGCGGTGGGTCCGGCCCGCTTATCGCGGCCGAGGCCCCCTGCCCCGCCCCTGGTCAGAACCGCATTGAGGTAACGCGAAGGCGGATTTACTCGGTGCACCGTGAGCCTCAAACCCTTTTAGGCGGAAGCTGCTTATGCAGCTCTTTAAGAGCACCGTGCTTATATTTCTGCGGGGCCACCACGTGTCTTTTTCGTCCGCGCCGTTTATTTGCCCACGGTTTTTACGAGGCGACGCTTAACGAGGTTGTCCGCGGTAGGCTGTGGAAGGGTGAAGCTTTGCACTGTGCGGTTGTGCTCATGGGACGCGGGATGAGTTGAATGAGATTTTGCAATTGAAAATATGTGTTGTCTTTGGTGATTCGAAGGGAGAGCTCAGGAACCGGTTATAATATACATATATATTATTATCAATAAAGAGTGTCACATTCTTCACCAAGAATAGTAAATGCAATGGGTATGAAGTATAAAGCACACAGGGTATATTATGCTTCTTTGGGACCAATAGCTATATTTGTACATTTTACAGCTTAGCAAGGGAATAGGGTATCTTGTCACGGCTAGAGATGTCCCCCCCAACGTATTCCTCAAGTGTCATAATTCTGTGAACTTCTGGATTGGGGGATCTTGCCCTGGCAACTAAACGATTCCCGTCTCGGTGTTTCGGGCGGGGGAATGACACCTTTCCCGCCCGGCCGCCATTCCGCGGCGCTGGGGCAAAGAAGCGGCGTCTGCAAAATGCAACGACGTTATACGCTCTCCGCGGAAATGTATTGGCAACAACACTTACCGCGGATCTGTCTATGAAACTCCAACGTTTTAGGCAAAGTGTATTCAAACTACCCGGCTGAAGAAGTCCCCCAATTCCCATCTTGTTCGTTGTGTGTCGTCGTCCGTGGACGGCGGCGGATGTTGGTAGTGCCGGAAACGTTCGTGCACGCTCGTCGAACAGGGCTACACGGCGGAGCCACGGGAAAATTGATGCCTCAGACCGACCCGATGTCAGGATTCGGTGGGGGACGCATGACTTGGTACACATCGGGCTCTCTACACCGCAACATCTCGCCCCTGTGATCCTATCCAGCAGTCTCTTTTCCCTTTTATATCCTACCCTCCCGCCTCGTCACACTTTCAGTCGTCGAGTCGTTTGCCCTATTTCACAAGCCCCGACCTACGATTGCGCGGCGCACAGGTGTGCCCACTCGGCTGGAACTATCCGGCCGCCACCATAAATATTGATTTCAGTTGTGATTGCGGTGACAAGTGTCCCGTAATTGGGAGGGTGCCATTTGTATCGCTGTGCCGTTGGTACGATTCAACATTTTTAATTAAGTTTTTGCCGCACGAATTGTCGGAGTTAAGTAGCGCAGTGTGTATAGCGATGGGAGCGGATGGGTCGTTAAAGCAGACGTTTCGAGTCATTGGCTACCGTCCAGTCTCAGCCGCAACGTTGTTTTCGTCGCTTTCCGAAAAACCGAAGTGCTCGCTGCTGTATTAAGTGGTTTCCTAACAGGGAGCCAGTAATGTATAAGATAATGGTATGTGCCGGCCTCGCTCGTCCGGAGTTTTAGTCTCGGGAGATCGTTCCTCAGGGTCCATTATGGGTGTTTCTACAATGCAACTTCTGAATTGTGTACCGAAATCGCTACCAGGTTGTGTCTAACCATAGTTCAACTGTTTGACTAATACTGCGGCTTTCCAGTTTCTGACTTCAGTTCAGGCGCAGTGTCTTGTCGCCTGTGAGAAAAGAGTGACTCTTTTTTTGGCGGAATTTCCACTGATCGGATCGCACTTGTAAACTAGTTTTATGTACCTTATATCTAACTACTGCATGTGTCTAAACCACGTCATTTTCAAACTCGTTCTTATCTTAAATCCTCTTCCTCGTTTATAATTGCAAGTAAGTTTGTTGAAAGCAAGAGGAACGAACCGAACGAATTATCAAACGCTTTTAATCCTCAGCCACAGCACAAACTCCCCTAGCTTTTCTTCCCCAAGAATACCTCGCCTTTCTTGCACTCCTCTACACTCTTGTCTATACTTCTTACAAACGTCTAAGTCTACGGCTGCCTTTTTTTCTAGAACCACTTGTTCGCACTTTTTTCCTCGATTTATCGAGCACCGAGCAAAGAAGTCCGCCTCGACCCTAGCCTCAGGCTCCCCTTTTGCTTCCGCGCGCGTACAACTCCGGTGGTACCTTTTCGCACGCACCTAAGCCGTCGTCTCTCCTTTTCTAGGACTTCTTGCGCACAGTTTTTTACCCATAGATCACAGTCAAGAAACCTATATACCTTGCGCGGACAACTACCTTCATCCTTTTTCTTATTGCCTCTTATTCAACCGCTTATAAACCAGAAAGTGCATTCTTAAAGTATCACGCGAAGACATTGGAAGCAAAATTGGAGATTAATCAATCTCTACAAATAAAACATCCTCCCTGTGACACTCACGAGTCACTCTATTTCGTCGAACGCCCACTCGGTCGTCAACCCACCATTCCAAAGCATTCCGCATACCTCCTTCTCGCTTCTCGGATCCACCACAGTGGAACAGAACCGACCGCGCGCCAACCATCGAGGAGTGTCATTTGCTACATCCCGAGGAACACCCTGAATGATAAGTACACGGGCGTTTATCGCGTGGTGGAACTAATTTCCGCGGCCACGGAAGATGAACGTTCGAAGAAGATGGAACAAATGGGGGGGATCGGGTACCTAATTCAGAAGCTCTGGCTGGCGTCTCGTTATACACGAACAGCCATAAAACACACGTCGCGTGGATACTTACGGCCCTTTTGCCGTGCTCCCTGAGCCCTTCGGAGAAATAGTCGGCATCTGGAAACGCGGGCACACGAGGCGAACCGCCCTTCGCGTCTTTCCTCCCCATCCCCATTATTATTTTATCGTTCGACAGCCAGTATCGACGTACACGTACGCAGCACGTGAGAGAGAAACCCTTTTACGTTCCCGTGCGCGCTCTCTGTGCTTTTACTCGATTTAACTTCCTTCTGTTGGCCAACCCCCTACTCGCCCCCCCCGCCGCCCTGCCCGGACGACCGCTGCTTCCTGCAGCAATAATGGCCAAGGACAAATCATTTCGCTCGGCGCCATTATCGTGGACGTCAGGGGGCCGAGAGGGCTGGCTTGACGTTGCCGATGTCATCGTCTTCGATGGGGACTTCCGGTCATCGGTAAAGAGGCTTTGCTCCCTGATTGAACGAGCTCCAAATCGACCCGGCCCGGGGAACCGCAACGGTACGGTCGTCGGTTCGGGTGACTTCAATTCCCGCCGTGTTATACATATATTCGCCTGTTGCCAGATTACTGGTTCTGGCGGAGATATAAGTCAAGTGGCATTATGTGCGCGCGCCGCCGGCAGAGAAATCGAGACAAATATAAGGAATGTCGGGATTAGAGGAAACGTATGACCGGGCCATTAGCGTTGCCCCCGCGGCGGAATAAATTCTTTGCGGCGGTTAGCTGCGTCGGTAATGAGTAGCTTCTCGTCTTCGGAGACGCTAGTTGGGTGTTGTGCCCCGTTTGGCTCGAGACGCTCTCTCGGTTCGCGCGAAGGAACGGTTAGGACTGGGGCTGTAACGAATATTCAAATAATCTTAGTATTCGAATACTCGAATACCAGAGAATTCGAATAGTCGAATATCAGAGAATTCGAATAGTCGAAGACCAGAGAATTCGAATAATTACGAGTATTCGAATATTCGGATATTCGAATAATTACGAGTATTCGAATATTCGGATATTCGAATAATTACGAGTATTCGAATATTCGGATATTCGAATAATTACGAGTATTCGAATATTCGGATATTCGAATAATTACGAGTATTCGAATATTCGGATATTCGAATAATTACGAGTATTCGATTTTTCGGATATTCGAATAATTAGGCGTATTCAAATATTCGGATATTCGAATAATTAGGAGTATTCGATTTTTCGGATATTCGAATAATTAGGAATATTCGATTTTTCGGATATTCGAATAATTAGTAGTACATATTCCTATATTTGGAGTGATCTAATTTCGGATTGTGCCGAATACGAATCAGAACATGAAATATTTATACCGAAAACCTCTAATTGTACGAATGTTAAAAATGACAAGAAACTAAAAAGACGGCAGTGACGCGGTTTGAACGAAGTAACAAATGGTAAAATTCCTCCGTCAACACTCCGTCCACAAAGTGTAGAATTCCTCCAAAGTCATGTGGAAGCGATACACCAAAAGGATCGCGGAGCGGTACAACCACTTCTTGGTCGGTGAACGTGACCCATGTTTGGCAGGTCTGACAGTCGTATCAGGAGGATCTTAGAATCGAATTAAGTGTCCGAGCTGGGGTGGTGTCTCCATCGTACCGAAAGAACTCGTTTGTCGAACGAAAGGCCACAGCACGGGGCGTCTCGTTTTGACGAGGTGTTAAAGGAAAACGGATGAGGAGAGGCAAGGAAAAGGTGAAGAGGTAGACGGTGATGGGCAGGGGCGAGGGAGGGGACGGGTATGGACGAGCAAAGGAGTGCGCGCGCTCGATTAATCTCGCAATCTGGATGGAGTGGCTATGATAGACTCCCATGAATAACTCATGAGCAGCGGGTACCTGCTTCCCATAGGGACATTCGCGTATAATTCAGCCACTTCATTTGTCCTCATTACTATGCCCGATCGTTACATAGAGCACGATTTACGGGGCTTCGCGTGGTCGCGCCTCCCGCCCCCCCTTCACTCTTCTGTTGGCCGCCCTTCAGTGTACACAAACCACTTGCACACACAGAACAGAGGTGTACCTTCGCGCAGGCCACTTAGGCAAGAGTGGGTGGATGGAGGCACACACTCAGCGGCGACTGCGATACCGCTGTCGAGCCAGATTTTGTAAAATCATAGTTGGACGATAGAGGCCCGGGTAGCTGAAGGGTAGCTATCAGGCCGGCCACGGTGAGCTTCAGAGGTAAAGGTGGACTTCGTTGAAATATCGTGGCTGTAATTATGTGACGAAGTTTGGTGATTAGATGGCGCGTCCTCTAAATATGTGTGTTGAAGGAGGTGGGACGTTTTGGGCGCAAAGTGGAACGAGATGTCTGTGATTATGCGATGAGTGGAAAGGGAGAATGAAGTGGAATAGGTTTCAAGTGTTGGTACTTCAATAGAGAGTATTCTTTCACTTGTTTGTTCGAAGTATTAAGAGGGTACACCACCCTGTGGGCCTACGAGGATGGGTAAATTTTAAATTTGCTTTCTCAGGAAATTTTTTTAGTGAAATATCGGCATCATTTTAGGAGACGTTAGGCAATGAAACTTTATTTTCATATATTATTTGTTACTTAAAGTTTTAAAAGTCGTGTCTTGGCAGCTGGTCTCCAGGACTAAAAGCGATTGAAACATAAGAAATAAAAATTCTTATTTCAATTTAAAGAATAAAATTTTTTTCAACCTAACCTACAGTTTCTATTATATTTTAATTTGAAAAGCCACAAATAATAAATAATATATGAAAATAAAGTTCAAATGTTGCCTAACATCTCGCAAAAGGAACCCGGTATTTCACTGAAAAATTACCCGAGGAAACAAATTTTAAATTTGCCCATCCATTTTGGGCTACAAGGTGGTGTACACCCTTATTTCCATATTATAGTTCTACAGTTGATAGAAGTTCGCATGTAACATGTTTCGCTTTTATTTGAAATGAATAACGACTCCAAGTATAACTCCTAATAAGTTACTTCTTTATTCTCGTCGATCTTACCTTTTTTCAAAATTCCTAATTCTATGTATCGTGGTAAATAAAACATTCGGCGATCGAGTTACGAATATTGTACCACTGAAATCGAAATAAGTTTACAACTGACATTGCAGACAATTAATATGTTACAAGCGTCCGTTTACTCATACTTTTGATTTGTCCGCAAAGTTCAAACGAAATGTATGAGTCAAAAAGCGTTTCTGGGTAACAAGTAAAGTGGTTTGGAGAATGGCACACGGCCATGGAGGACGTATCGGCCCCCAGGGGGGTATAAAGAAATGCTGCGGGCCCATTCTGCATGAAGAAACGGCGGGAATCGATGAGTTCCCGATAAATAGATATCAAACGGAGAATACGCATGGGAGGTAATCCTGAAAATGAATTTCCCCGCTGCTGGAATAATGCTTCGAAGACATTCGACGGTTAGTCGCAAGAGCGAGGGCGGTCGCGCCCATTTCAGCCGCCGGATCTGAACAACTTCAGAAAACTACTACTAGCTACTTTCTCATTAAACGCAATGAGATTTTAAACTTTATAATTTCTTTAGAGCAGCCCGAACTTTTCTACCTTGTTTGTGATCTCTCGTTGCTTCCCGATATACAGAATGTTCTGTAATAACTGGTGCCACAGCAAAATGTATCCTTATATTACGCAACCAAGTAATTCTCCGTTAGAACTACAAATTACTCTTACAATTTTCATCGGATTGACTTGAAACTTTGCACTATTCTTCCCCGTGGTATAATCTAATGATGTACGTAGGACTTTTGCTGTAGCGTTGTTACTTTTTATTTGGTGCACAATTTTATAAACTTGTTTACCCTAAAAATTGACCTTTTTGTTCAAATGACCGCCATTTTCTTAAAAATCGAAATTTCGTAAAATCCCTACGTACAGCATTAAAAAATATTGTTGTTAATAGGAACATTCTTTTGTTTTTTTTCTAAGAGCCACGTACAGAGCAGAATTTGACACGCCGTCTAAAGGTGTTCCTCCAAAGGAATGTATTTTGGCGCCACCTACAAGAGATTATTTTTTACTTTTTCAGTTTCAAAAAATGTGTAATTACAGATTAAAGTTACATTAATAAATGACTAAAACCGATTTTGTTTGTGCGCATTCTTTGTACGCGGAAAAAATTCATGAAAAAACGCCTCCAAAATCGCAGTCAAACGTGGTATCCTGCCTTAAAGAAATAGAAGTGGCAGGAATTACCCTCTGGCCGGAATTACCCCGTTCTCCCCTACTTCTGCAAGACCTACCGAAGAAATACCTGCTAGTCAGAAATCCTCCTCTCTCAGCAAAAATATTTTATAAAGGTGCAACTGTAGAAGTACTTACCTGTATTTTCAAATTCTCATGCAATTTTATTCCTGGGATATAAATAAATTTTCCTCTACATTTCCTTCTACCTTCTTCAACCGTAACTGACCCTACTGATTCCCAAAAACGTGTCAGCAATCTCTTCCACCGCTCGAGTATACACAACGCCCCGACAACCCTTCAGTTCGACTCGTTTTTCAAGCTATATTTATACATTAAAATCGATCACTCCGTGCGTCCCACAGACACAAGTGGCGCAATATTTGCCAGAATCCCATTTACAAATTGAGGGAAAAGGGCACGTCGGGATGGCCACCCCTTTCCCCGGTTTGCGTGCCATCGATTCCACCCGGCCATCTGAAAAACCGCCCGGTACTCGCATTTACGCTGGCCGCTCTACCCTCCGGCGGACGCAGGTTTTTGCAACGTGCGAGGCGTAATACCGCTTCACGACTGGAGCAAGTGGTTTTTACGTAAGAAATTATTGAACGTATCCCCGCGAACAACGCGGCCGCGGTTGAATGGAATTAGCACGTCGTGTCCGCAAACGTTGGCTTCGAAGGGTGGGGTAGGGTTAATATTACGCGGTCGTAATGGTAAATTACAATAAAAACGTGGAGCCGCGGGTGGGTGAAACGGGGCTCATATCGCTGTTGCAATTACAGCAAGACGGGCCACGATCAGCCCTAAAACTCGTACCCGCTGACCGCGAACGCGTTCGTGGACGCGGCGAGTGGAATTCTGTTGATTAAAACGAGGATCTTCCGGGCGAGAATCGCGACGGTCCGGCCAAATTTTATCGCCCGCCGTAACACTGACTTTCATCCCCGGCTCGATTCGCTGTTTATGGAACGGACGTGCTCGATTCAATCGACCGTCCCATCGATTAACCGTTTTATTTAGGACGCGTACGCCGCGACAGCTGCAAGAGTTATTACTTTCGGTTTTCGGAAAAATCCACAGCGAAGTCGAAGCCCGCGTATTACTCTTTTTCCACCCTCCTTTCTCTCTCTCTTTTTTTTTTAGTATCCAGTTTTTATTGTTATCGAAGCGAGGGCACGGATCTATTTGCGGTGCCCGCCAGCTAGATACGCCGCCGTGTGTCTGCCCTGTAAAAAAAAAAGAAGAAAAAAGGGACGGAAAATGGAATTCCGTCATAGTGGAAACGATAGGAATCAATATTGTTCTTTTTCACTTAGGAACGGTGATGCATCGTAACCAAATATTTTCCAGACGGTTTGCTCCGCCGTTGATATCCCGCTGTTCTGTTCTCGTCGGAGGTTTGCCTTTTTTCCCGACAGCGTTAGCGGAGTGCAATCAGCTTTCGGGTTGTATCAAACTATTAATATGACTAACCGCTGCGGATGACAGGGACAAATTAGAAAAATTCGATACCACACACATGTCAGATAATTATTCTTCGTTCGACGTGGCATTTAATTAATGCAACTCGGCGAGCGGCTGCAACAAGCGAGACTAACTAGTTCCTAGCGCTTGATTAGTGCTGGAATTAACCGCGCTACCGTTATTTCTATCAACCAGTAATTCCGCCTAATAATCGTCTGTTACGTCCACATGGAACACTGGCGAGGCTCTCGATACAAGGCATTCGATTCCGATCCCTGCGAAACGAAGATAATTACGAGGATACAGAGTAAACGGGCGCAGAGTAAACGGAACGACTCAGCAGTCAGAACTACGTGTACAACGGGCTGGGATTTACCTTACGTCACGGATACAGTCAAAGCACTGTCTAACAATCGACAAGTGGATACAGAGGGCGAAGACGCTGCCTGTCCCGGGTATTCGCTGATCCACGGCAAATGAGTTTGTAAACGTCGACGTTATAATTCGGGATACAGTGGAGTAGTATTTAGGGTTTCCAACCCTTGCCACGAAGAATGTACGCGGCTCTGTACTCGTGCCGGGTTGTTCCATGATAATGCAATTAGTTTGGAATATTTGTTAGGGGATGCGAGTATCAGGGGCGCCTGTTACAATTTGGCAAGGTTGATGTATAACGAGGGATTGCGAAGGGCCGTTCAAGAACGATCACACTGGGAACGTCTTACATCACCATCCTTGGAGCCTTACTTTCAGCGCTGATTTTCGAGCATTTGTTATTGGAGCTTAAAGGATCGACGATGCCAGAAGGTATCAAGGAAAATTCCATCTGAGTATAGATGATCGATTACTTCGCGAGCATGCAAACGGAGGAAGTAGGGTAGGGATGGAAAAGAGGTACGGTGTTTTTACAATATGATGTTCCAGTTTTCTAACGGAATAAATCAATCTGCGCCTGTATCATTTATTACAGGTATAGTTGAAATTGTAGATTTATCATAAGCGTATTTCAAATTTGATCCACGCTAGACAGGAACCTAACGCATATATTATTATTATTATTATTATTATTATTATTATTAATTAAACGGGTAGATACCCTTTGGTTACACAAACGCAATTACAAGATGAATGAGCGAAGTTATCAGCAATAAATAGCTATACAAAGATCATGAGGTACGGGCAGAATCACGCAGCGCACCAATGGTCTGTCTTGTGAAGGAGACGGCAGAGTTGTGTGAGAAGAAGTCAGTCTTGTGGCTGATACTATTGGCCAATCTACAAAGACGATCAATGGTATCGTGCTCGCCGTAACTCGTGGTGTGCATTTCTAAAGAGAAAAGTGGGAAATGCCTAAACATTCTGGGTGGAGCATTGAGTTTGAAAAGTTCTAGTAGGTCATGTATGGTGTTCGACTATGCGTGGGTATCCTTCTAGGAGATAATTTAACATGCCGAAGTAAGAAGAAAATCAAGAATAAGGAACTTGCGTTTGAAGCTTCATCTCCGTGTTATTAATTGTTGAGAATACGCGTCAAGAGTGGCTGATTCACAAGGGACTTGTACTACTGCCGCGTGTGGTCGCCGGGGCAGTAGTGTAAGTCCATTATGGTCAGACACATTTTACGTGTACTTTCAAGAATTGAAGGGTCCTTGTGGAAAACATTGTAGCCAGAATATAAAAAGAAATTTTATCGGAAAAGGTTCTACGTGCCAATGGTAATGCTGTAGAATTTTAATGCAATTTCCCTTTGTAAATAAAGTTACCAATAGTGCTGAAAGATGGTACCGCTGGTACGTGCAACGCCATTCTTGTAAAAACACATTGTAACAGCCAGTTAAGAGATTGGTAAACATGGATTGCTGGCAAATTTAAATGAATGACACATTCAGGTGACTCTGAAAATAAAAAGTGGCACATACTATGTTCTCTACAAATACAATCCTTTTTTTCACGAATTTGGACTATATTAATCTAAAAAATTGAAAATTTTGTGATGCATTTGGGTTATTATATTCTTAAGCATATTTAGCAATAAAAACAAATCAAATTTTGTAAATAGTTTAAAGTTAGGGATGTTTCTCTCTCCGGAAAAATTTGGTTTTTGGTACTTACTGTGTTTTCTACAAGGACTCTTCAATTAATAACTTGGAAACGAAGCTTTAAACGCAATTTCGCCATTCTTGATTTTCATCTTATTTCTGCTTGTAAAATCCCACTCCAAAGAATACCCACCTGTAGTAGAACGCCTTACATAATGCAGGTCTCAATGTTAACTCACAAGCTCAGATTTCACCCAAATCCACCCGAAAATTATTCATTCCCGAATTAAATGTAGTTCGTATAAAATCAATATGAAGTGCAGTAATTCTGCAGAGGGGCTGGCTTTTGAGAAAAAATGACTTATTTTAAAAAAATTGATTTTTATTAAGTGTATACTAAAAAAGTGAATATTTTTAAATATCGGTTTAAAATTTTTAATTAAATTGGTACTACGAAATGGGTTTAAAAAAGCAAGAGAGCTACTCCACTCGCACCGCGTGCTTCATGAATCCGATTCGTCGATGTCATCGCCAGGGTTTTTTAATTTTATTGAAAATATATATAATTTACTTATCGGAGAATGATTAAATTGAGTAATATTTTTACATAAAATACAAATTGATTTAATCTGGTCGAAATTTGAATTTTATTGAAAATATATATAACTTGGTTATTGAAGAATAATTATTCTGAATAAAAAAGTCTGCGAATACCCTTGACAATACAGTTAAGTCGTATGTGATTTAATCTCCGCAGCCCGTGGTAAATTAATGATTAACCACATCACGTTACTTTAGTTAGTAGATTTAATGCATGAGTACAAGACGGTATTGTGGCAGTACTAATTATATATACTTAATCACATCACACAGTCACGGTAATAATTTGCAATGAAGCTTGTAACACGCACCCACTGAAAAGCTATTCAAATTATCTGAGCCACTTCGAGCCACCACAAGTACCATACACCTCTCGTAATTAATCTCGAAAATATCTACCACAATTCTCATTACAAGAAACCACGGCGATTTCAAAGCTCCTCGGTAGCGAAAATCAGCGAAACGACTCGCCCTCCACATCGCCTCTGCCTTTCAAACAAAACCCGCCGCCGCGCGGATAGTTTTCCCCCGTCCTCGATGACCCGGTGTATAATCGAGCATCCACGGTTAAACCAGACACACCGTGCGCGTGGTAGCTGTGGACGGCTAACATTATTAGCGATCACTCCGTGCCGCAACAGCTTGCAACAGATGATCCCGGGCGCTCTTCTAGATTAGCAAGCAAGGAGCCAGCACTGCTTCCACTTATCTCCCCGTAAGTGCACCATCTATTCATCCCGCCCGCTCTACCGTGACTGGCTCGATTCTCGGGGCCACGGGTAGTAAATTAAACGCGTCCGAGGGGAAAGAAAGCAAGACGCGGCCCTTCGTTTTTCCGCGATTAGTTAAAGAACGTACGGCAACCATTCCCCGCCAGTCACCATTCTCCACCGCCACCGGCTGTACCGTTCCACTGGGCTGCAGTGATCGTTCCTCTGGTCGGATTCCCACCCCGCTTCAGAAAAACTCCCGCAGCCAACAACCAGCGAAAGAGATTTATGCGTTCGGGCCTGGTTCCCTTCCCTAAATGGATCTTTTCGAATTTAGCAGGATTAAAGGAGTTTTGTAATCCAGGATATTCAATGGGATTCAAAAAACCTGTGCCCTTCAACTTGACTCGCGGAGTTGCGAATATCTCGGGGAAAGTCGACTCGGGACACCGTTCAATGAATTTCGCGGCATCGCGTCATCCCGTTAAAAAAACCATCGATGATCTTGAAATTTCGGGAAATATAACCTTGAGAAAAAAAGCGTCTCCGTCAGAATAATTGTCTCTCTGAAGCAAACATTTTTTTCCCTAGACATTTTCTCGTATCATTAAAAACAACGAAAATATTTTAAGTTTAAATTGTAGTTGCAGCAACGTTGCGGCAACATTGCAGGAACGTTGCGGCAACACTGCAGGAACGTTGCCGCAATCCTGGAGCAACGTTGCCGCGATTCTGGAGCAACGTTGCAGGATCATTGTCGCAACGTTGCCATAACGTTGCAGGATCATTGTCGCAACATTGCCATAACGTTGCAGCCACAATTCTATGTCCGCCCCGTGCAATGTTGCAGCAACGTTACAGCAACGTTGCGCTGCAACCATGCAACATGGCAAGGTTGCTGCAACGTTGCTGTAACGTTGCCGCAACGAAGTGTGCTGTATGGGATAGGGAGCTTGCGTTCCGACACTTTGCTCGGACTTTTCCGAAGGACCCTTCTCTGAATAACTGATCGAAATTTCACGAAACACTGTCCCCTTCCGGAACTGCTCTTTTATGCGTCCCGTTTCTTTTTT
Source organism: Andrena haemorrhoa (assembly GCA_910592295.1). Classification (NCBI taxonomy): domain Eukaryota; kingdom Metazoa; phylum Arthropoda; class Insecta; order Hymenoptera; family Andrenidae; genus Andrena; species Andrena haemorrhoa. The sequence goes on from OU342946.1 coordinate 4,273,894, forward strand.
TCTTTCCTTCGCTCGAAGGCGACCGTACAAGTTCTCGTGCTTGATAGAAGGGCGATTCAGGCGGAAAGAACAATTCTTTTCAGTTCGATCGCCTCGCACCGCCGCGCTCGAGGACTGTTACGCTCTGGCGGCGATCGTGGCGGCGAGGAGAGAGCTTTAAGCCCAGCCGACTTAATCCGAAATGCAGCAAAGTTTCTTCGAGAGTTCTGGAGGGGCGGGCAATTGGCCGTGCCACGCGGATAGAATAGAGCTCAGAGGCAATTTCATGACAGCGTCTTCGGATGATTGGATCACCGCGCCACTCTCGATAACCCCTTCTGCCCCGTGTGCGGTCTCATCATACCTTCCCTCTTCCTCTCTCTCTCTCTCTCTCTCTCTCTCTCTCTCTTACTTGCACGATCGTTCCCACCCTCTGCCCTTTGCTTCCTCGTTCGCGGTGGCTTTATCAATGTAACCTCATTATAGCGACGCGTACATAGAATCCAATTATCGAGATGCAGGCCAGGCAAGTAAATTCTTCCATCCTGCTTTTTTTTTATTAAATCGCACGCTGCTCTTGATTCGCTGGCGTGGATTCTTTCAACCCTTTATGAGGATGCGTGGCTTTGAGGTGGTATATTATGCTATCTGTGCTTCATTTTGCAGGGGCTAGTTCGCAAAAGTTTCGTGTTCAGCTATTGCAGCATACGTAGGAACCGTAATGCTGGATTTTATAAGAAAATATGCCTGTTAATTTCTATGTAATTTTCGGAGTTTCGGTTATCCGACTATGGTGACAGTAGAAGCAGAATGTATGTGTTTAGTGGATGACGCAGCAGATTGGGGATTTTAATCATTTAGTATTTGCTGGAGATTGTGGATTCTGAGATACACGGAAGTTACTTTGAAATAGTTTGGAAGCAGGGGAAACCTGTCCAAAACCGTATACTCTTTTTTGTATACCCAGAACAATTTTTGAACGACTGCCATTCTTATCTGAAGAATGCAATCGTTATGACAAAAATCATGGGTCAATTTTAAGGTCTTTAGAATGTATTCCAATAGTTTTTTCATTGAAATTTCATCACAGTTTTTGTAAAAAAAAATCTAGATCACCATGTGTCGAGAAAACACGCAGAAAATCTTCAAAAAATTGTAACTTCTACAAATTCCAATATTAGAAGCTAAACATCTACAAAGTTATTGCTCAGATATAATATTTTGAGAGAAAAAATAGTATGCAAGTCATACTATATGTAAGTCATACTATTTTTACCTTTTTGCCAGAATTTCGCCGTTTCGTTGCAGAATCATTGCCGGAACGTTGCAGGACTACATATTTGCAATGTTGCCGCAACTTTGCAAGAATACACACCTGCAATATTCCCAAGGCGGACATAGGATTGAACCTGCAACGTCTCTGCAATATTTTGGCGGAACATTGCGATCTTGCACCGCGTCATTGCAGAGACGTTGCTGCAATGTTACGGTGCTGCGCGGGGTAGCAGAACCCCGTGCAATCCACCGCAGCATTCCCGACTTAATTCACCCCGTAAGGGACTCGATCGACTCGGCCCGAAAGCTACGCACATCATTCACCCTTTGTTTCTATCCTCGCAATCTGTTCCGTTTCCCCGGCGCGGGACGCGACAGCTACAAATTACGAAGTGACGTGACAGCCGAGGCGTAATTATTGTCATCGCACGGGGAGCCGGGACCCGTGCTCATGTAAACCGTCATCGGGCATGCGGTTGCGAAACAGGCAGAAACGATCGGGGAACGAATCGTCGTCGGCGCGAATTGCGCTAAACTAAATTATCCCGATGGCGCGCAACCCCCGAAAATCGCGGTGCCTATTTTCGCCCGGCCAATCGCGCGCGTTGATACCGTGTCGGCCACCCTCTCTCACTCTTCTTTTTTTGTCTCCAACCCGGTCGCTAACCAATCTCCCCCTACCCCCGCGTTCATCCGTCCCTTTTTTGTTCGGGTTGCATCGATCGCATCACATTTTCTGTGAGAGCGCGCTCGATTCTCCCGTAATTGATAACGTTTTCGTTATTCGACTATAGCCACGAGCTGCGGTCAAACGTGAAATTCGATCGGCCGGAAAAAATGACGATGGCACGGAATCCTCTCCGTTGCTTCTCCTGCGCAGAAATTACTTCGATTCACGTGGAACCAAAAAAAAAAAAAAAAAAAAAAAACAAGAGGCAACCGTGCCCGATATATTCGTTGCACGGGGGACGAAGCAAGGGCCGCGAGATATATTTTCTTGTTCGCGTAACGTCGTCGCCGATGGAGGGAAAAATTCGATTGCCAGCGCTGACGGGCCCTTGGAGCGAACACGTCAAAGATGAGGGCTCCGCTTTGAGGGAGTATAAACGAGGTCCAGGAAGACGAGTCGAGCGATGTCGTACGTTGGATTTTTAGTGTCACTCCGGTACTCGCACGTTTCCATCCCGTTGTCATTTATTTTCCTCTCGAATTTTCTTTGTCGGACGCTCCGCAGCTGGAATTCCCTTCTTTCGCCTCTCGTCTTATTTCTAATTACTTCCCGTTTGCTGTGGGCACCTGTGCCGGATTCTTGCCCCCTTTTTCCACTTCGTCCTAGATTTTTTAATTTCTTGCTTCTTGCTTTCGAGGGTTTCGGTAATGTTAATAATCGCGAGGGTCTGAGGAATATAATTGCGCAGGTTAGTTTAGAAAGTAAAGCCTTGATGTGGTATATTTATACTGAATATTCTACCGCATTTTACGCTGCAGGTTTATCCTCGGAAACGCTGACAAGCAATTATGAATCGCTTCGTTTTCCTTTTAGAAATTCGTAATAAAAGAACTCGAGCAGCGTGAACGCTGTTATTTCATTTTCACTGAGCAGAGATAATTCTGACAATGTTGGACTATCTTGACGGACGAGTTACCAATTGGACGAAGGGATGATACGGAATAAATGTGGAGGGAAGTAAGGGAAAGGGCATAATTGATAGCTGGAAATGAAGACGTCGCGTGTTTACACGTTTCTCTCTTTTCCTAAATCCTATTTGCTGTTCGCAGTCGTGAGTGATTACATGTCGAGCAGTTGCAGCCGTTAGTAGCCCAGGCAATTACCAGCGATCGCGCGTCGCGTTACAGAAACCCGGAAAAACGGCCATAACCCGAGAAACGCGCCGTCGTACCAAGCAACGACGACGAACAGTTAACGTCTGATCATCCTAGCCGCGTTACATCTCCTGGCGACAAACTACCATTATTCCACTTGGACGGTTTTCTTCGGCAATTCCACGTTCCATAAATGGCTCGGTATAAACTTCAGAGCAGTAGCTGCAGGCTATACAATTTTTATGCTTAGCATAAAATGTAGAAACGCTTTATCGACTGGTCGTGAGCGACGTGTACCCATTAATCTTGACGATATTAATTGCCACGCGGTGTTAAGAAACATTATAATAAACATTATAATATGAAAATACAGTATTAGGACATTTTCACACGAGGCACTTATGGGACCGGACACTGGTATTTTCAAAAAGATAGAAAGATAATTATTTAAATATGAGGGGCGCAGTGGAAAACAGGCACATGCCACATATGGGCACATCAATTTTATTTTCGTTTCTTTGCAATGTAATGTAATTCCACCAGCTGCTTGTCAAGAGGTACCTATGTATGTTTCACTGAACAGAATCATATTAAATTTTTTTCACACTGAAAAAAACAAATGCGGAGCGGAAAAGGGGCCCATGACACTCAGCTTCTTGGGGACACGTAGCTAATAAAAATAATTTTTCAGCTAAAATTTGGAAATAGTTGTCATTTACCATCTAAGTCAAGTAGCGTTTAAAATAATTACAACTTCGTGCCGTATTTCCTATGAAAATAATTTTCCAGCTAAAATTTGGAAATAGTTGTCACTTGCCATCTAAGTCAAGTAGCGTTTAAAATAATTACAACTTCGTGCCGCATTTCCTATGAAAATCATTTTTTAGCTAAAATTTGACATTCAATTCAAGTAGCTGTTGTTTAAGGCAGGATACCACCTTTGACTGCGATTTTTGGAGGCGTTTTTCATGAATTTTTTTGCATACAAAGAATGCGCAGAAACAAAATCGGTTTTAGTCATTTATTAATGTAACTTTAATCAGTAATTACACATTTTTTTAAACTGAAAAAGTCTCTCTTGTAGGTGGCGCCAAAATAAATTCCTGTGGAGGAACACCGTTAGACTGCGTGTCAAATTACTTTTACAATTTTCATCGGATTGAGTTGAAACTTTGCACAATTCTTCCCCGTGGTATAATCTAATGATGCACGCAGGATTTTTGCTGTAGCGTTTTATTTTTTTTGGTGCACAATTTTATAAACTTTTTTACCCTAAAAAATTAACCTTTTTGTTAAAATGACTGCCATTTTCTTAAAAATCGAAATTTCGTAAAATCCCTACGTACAGCATTAAAAAATATTGTTGTTAATAGGAACATTCTTTGGTTTTTTTTCTAAGAGCCACGTACAGAGCAGAATTTGACACGCCGTCTAACGGTGTTCCTCCAAAGGAATGTATTTTGGCGCCACCTACAAGAGATTATTTTTTACTTTTTCAGTTTCGAAAAATGTGTAATTACAGATCAAAGTTACATTAATAAATGACTAAAACCGATTTTGTTTCTGCGCATTCTTTGTATGCAAAAAAATTCATGAAGAAACGCCTCCAAAAATCGCAGTCAAAGGTGGTATCCTGCCTTAAGGGCCCTCCCGGGTCAAAGCGCGAGAAATGTCTCGCCTAAAAACCCCCCCGAAGTCGTACCTCGAAAGCCTAATCGAATGAAAATCGACTTGCTAAACACAAACGTTTTTCTTTGCAGGTAACGGAACGACTCTCACGCTACAGTGGCGGAATGCGCGAGCCGCGCGAGTTACTCGAAGTCACGCGACAATGTGGCCAGGGTGGGCGCAAAGGCCATCAGCCTGAACGCGTCCAGAAGTGGTACGTCTCGAATAAACGCAAGATAAGCTGTCTCCCCGTTCGCGGGCACACGAAGTCGACACGATCGAAGCATCCCCTGATACGCAACCGAGTAATAGGTTTTATGCTAATCAGGGGGGAAGAATGCACGAAGGCTGCTCCGGGTGAAATAGATTTTCATTGCGCGGGCACGCGGAGACGTGTCGCGCATCGTTGAACCTCCCGGCGAAATAATTGAGTTAACTAATGCCATTATCCAAGTACAATGCTAAATAGTATAATTGACTTAAGCGAGAGAGGAAGAGCGAGAGAAAGGGCGGGCGGGAGCTGCAAGGGGCGGAAGGAGGACAGAACGGAGACAGCCGTTGGCGAAAGAACGAGCCGAAAGCGGCCGGGGCGAGGGGCGGTGTTACTTTTTCACTTTACTTTCATAACTGAAACCGTTGAATATTAATGGCCGCGGGCACGGTACTTGGGAGCTTCTTAGCGCAAGAAGCGGCCGCCGCCGTGAAATGGAAATGAGAAAATTATAAAAGTAACTAGATAAATTGTGAATAAAGACCATTATTGATACGCCGCCGCGGAAAGAGAATTGTCGTAATATTAAACGTGTGATTTATCATCCCCGCGCCGCCCCCGAGGCGGGAATATCAACATCGCGTGAACCACGGACAGCCTCAGATTCAATTTTAGATTGCCGATGAAAATCGTAATGCTGAGGCTGAACCAGTCTCTCGGTCGGCCCGCGCGAAAGATAAGCTAAGCTTCGGGGATGGATTGCCACCGTCTGATGAGGACGATTCAATTATGAAGTGTAATCTAAATTCCGCGGCCGCCGCGATTATTAACGTTGATTGGCGAATTAGTGGTCTTCGGAGCGATTCGGATTCCTGCTAATGGCTGGCTGTGTGCTGGGTGTTCTTCGGCTGGCTCCCTCGCGTGGGTCAGCGAGCTCGTTTGTGAGGAGTAGGAAACACAATATAGGGGGGAAGCTTAATCACACCGGTTGGCAACGGGAATGGAGCGATGCAGCGTGGAAAAAGTTAATGGAAAGTGCTTAAAATCTGTTTGCGCTCGGTGCGCGGCTCTTTAGAAACTCGAGTTTGAATGCGCGTAGATCCGATGATAGTGGGTTCCGATGAGAGCGGCGGTTTTTGTGGCTTAATTCGATGGGGCGTCATAAATCAAGCGAGATTATCGCGGTGAAGTCCGAGCAGCTATTTTTCCATCGAGAACAACGCGATAAGATTTAGCGCATGTGTCACAAAATGCACGCGACCCAGCCAGCCGCGGTACAGTAAATTGCGCTCTGCCGTGACGCGCGGCAGCAAGTCATGGACTTTCGCTCTATTAAGACTACAAATTGTAACGAGGAAGTTACTCGATTATTAGCTCCGTGCCATTGGGAGAGACAATTGCTCTGAACTTTTGAACGTGACGCTAATGAATGTAGCGGGGAGTTTAGAGTGGACTGTGCGAATGGTAGGTGGACGATGCTAACTTTCCACTCAATTTTCCCTGATATATGTTACCGCGGATTGTGAGCGGGAACTTTAGAACAGAGGTTGTCGTAAGATATGGGGTTATAATAAGTCGGGAACTGGAGGTGTTCAAGTAAAGTTTTGACTTTGGGTAGAGCAAGTATTGCATTGTTTTATGCTAAAGGTGGTTAAAAATTTCAATAACATCAAAACACTGTGGTACCAACATTTATTTAAAAAAAATCTTTTTATTAGTACACGTACATTTTATTCTTTCGCCTGATACCAGCAATATTTTAAATTTAGCGTTATTGTTTCAGTAGTTACTTAAGAAAAAAACGTATGGAAATAAGCCCTTTTGATGAAATCAAAAAAATAAGCCACTTTCAATATATAATATAATATTTATGGTTACTTTGTTTTGCCACATTTAATACACATTACTTTTTTAAACTAATTTAGTACATGTTTGGGCAACTATATGGAATTAAGTGCCTTTTGTATTAATTAGAATTTCCTAAACGAGTATAGGAAATATGTCAGTTTCGTGTTGTACTAAAAACTTACTTCACCAGGTCATCAGACAAACTTGCAAATTCGGACCTTTTACACGAACCATGTATTTTCACTTTAATTTTTCAAAAAGGGAGTAGGGTGGATGCACCATGTGTGGCCACTTTAAGATATTGCACCAGTTTCGGCCACTTCTTAAAAAATATAATATTTTTCCGTGTAAGCAATATACGTAACCACATATTTCTGGCGGTATACTAAATAGAATATTTATGATGCGAAATTCTCCCCATAATAATGATCTGCAAACAATTTAAAAATAAGATAATTATGCACACGGCCGAAAACAGTGCAATGTCCACAAACGGTACATCTACCCTAAATCTATTTCGAAGTGTTTCGTGCCACTGGGGATGTAATTTAACATTATTAAAAATGGAAACACCCCGTTTCGAAAGATCACTCCACCATTATCACCAACATCCAGCACCAACGCCCTCAGCGAACCGAATCTTCCCTACACACCAGCGAAGCTCCCACAACTCTCTATCACAAACCAATCACATTTACCTCCGCTGCCAATTCTTACACAACAGACAACCGTTCTCCTGGAAGCTTTCATTCCTTCCTCTTCCCCAAGCCTCGGCAAGAATTATTCTCACCGAAAATTTCTTCACCTGCGTTACCCACACTATGGAGGTAGGAGGCGACGTTCCCCGTTCTTCATGTCTTCCTCCAAAGTCATCAGACTTGATACGGCCGACAGAGTCGGATAGATGATAGAATGATAGGGGTTCGGGCTGGCGCGGCGGCGGGCGGGCGAGGGAAAGGGGATGAGACGCGAGATCGAAGAAAGGAGAGTGGAGGCACAAAGTCGTCGTCGCGGTGGCGTCGTTTGCGCGGCAAGTTTGCAGCTTCAGATGGATGTGCGAGGAAGTTTTGAAAAAGCGAGTGGCGTCGCGCTCGTTGCCTAAGAACCGTCGCTTTATTGGTCGGAGGGGGGCTGAAGTCCGCCTCTGTGCCAGCCGCCACTATTACCGACGTAGTTTCCGGGGGCGGCGGTGTGGTTCCGCCTTAATGTGCGGCTTGGATTTATCTGGTAGTAATCAATCCTGTGGCGGGGAACCAGCGGATTACAAGGGCGCAATATTTATCACGTCAAACGGTTCATTTGCATGATTTATGTCTCGTCGAACGGCGGAGGTGTCGGATTATTTATGCGAAATTCACTGCCGAGCGCGTCCCATCCCCTCCGCCCCCCGCCGCCCCCCTTCCGGCGTAATGATCACGAATTCCAGGACGCCGGGAATTCCGCCGTCGCACCTAGTTCCAGACAATCGAAGGCCGGCGTGGATTTTTCAGCGGTTAAATTAAAATTGTTCTCCGGAGTATCTTTTCGCGTTTGGACGGTCATCGTCGGTGCCGAGTCACGATTTTGTCGCGGAATTCGGAGGAACTTGCCTGTTACGTGGTGCGCGAAATGAAATACTCCCTCGATTACTGTTCACTTTCTTGGATGAGAATGAAGAACCGGTGCTGCTTTGTTTGTCTTCCTTTCGCGGATGGAAAGGATTTCGGTGCTTTGGTAACTGAAGAGAGTTAGGCGATCCATCCCTTTGGATGCTTTCTAAGCGTGCAGTGCGAGGGGTTATGGAAATGGGAGGCAGAAGTTACCTGATGGTGTAGTGGTTGAGATTAAAGGTTGAGGACGTAGGAAAGGTGAGGGGAAAACCCGGAATGTCTATTTTTTGTGATTGTGTGATTTATGGTATTGTTTGTTGGTGGAAACTGGGACTAGGGAACTGCCGGGTTACAAAGGGTTGTAAATTGGAAGAGATATTGATTTCGGCGCACTGGTTCGGTCTATTGAATACTTAAATAAAAGCTATTTTGTAATTTTAAGAATTTTTATCAAATTCCGACGTTTCGGTCAATGATTATGACCAGTCTTAAGGAAAGTTAGGTAAAAAGGAAAAATAAAAATTACTGAGTATGCTTTTATATTGAAAAATGATCACGTTCATTGCTAGGAACGTGCCACGTGCGAGTCGGTTGACCGGTGACTGAGGTAAATAGTGCACAATGAGGCAAGAACATCTAGGTGGTACACCAGAGAGCGGCCACACGACGCCGACGCCGGAGCGGTAACCGTTAAAAATTTGGAAGTAAATTTGAAAGGACGAAATGACTCCAAAAAAGACTCCAATGACTCACAACACTACGGCCCCGATACCATCATTATTGCTTATGTGGTAAATAATCCATCCTTCATAGGTGTTATAAAACACAATTACATAACATTTAGAGTTATATGTAATAGTAGTCAGATCAAAGAACAAATAGAAAACCAGAATTCTAATAGAGGGACTAAGAGAATAATTGTACGGTCGAAATTCAAATTATATTATTTTAAAGGGTTGTAAAGTTCAAATACCCTCGTAAGTTAAAGATTTGGTGCACTGGTTAAAAGCAGGAAATGTCCACTCTGCACTGGGACAAAATACAGAATGCCCCAACTCTTTGCCTAAGCATAAGCTTCTGTCAAGATGAAACAAGAAATTATTTAAGAATTACTGATGGACTCAAGTATTAAAACTTCAGTTTCTCGATAACACTGTTTTGAAACATTCCCTGTTTTTTAACCGACTTCAAAAAGGAGGAGGCCTGGGTTAGGTATATCTCCTCAGCATGGCGTGCCAGTATAAATATAAAAACCATGAAATAAAGAAATATAAAAAAAAAATTAAACCCGTCTTCAAAAAAATAAAAAATAATTGTTTCCCTTACCTATTTAATCTACGACTCTCATTTTTCTTAATTCGGCGCCAGATTTACACCGCGCAAATGATGAGGCGTCCGCATGAATAAATTAAGAGTCGTATATTAAATAAGGGAAAATTTATTTTTTACTTTTTAGTGCATTATCCTTTTGACCTCGGTTTTAATTCTCTTTATCCCCTTACCCTTCATAAATGTTATATCTAAGACGATAAAGCTGAGTGACTGTTGTGTATTTTCAGAAAGGAAGAAAGAAATGCCCCCAATCTCTGTGTCGCGGCTATTTTACCGAACCACTGACGCCCGAAACAAGCCAACAGAAGTCGTAAAAACACCGCAGCGCGTGCGTTCGGCGCTAAGCTGTTAAACGACCACGTTGATAATTACGCGAGCACAAATCGAAAAGTAAATTGGGTACGCATATCGTAATTCTGCCTGCGGATTTTGCGCGATGGAGTTATATCCGGTAGGGTAATCAGAGATTAATCATGACGTTGCGCGCACGTGTAATTTGCCACAGATTTCGTGCGAATTAAATTCATTATATCGATGATGTTTATTAACCGTTGCTACCGGTTAATTTGACGTTCATGGCGGGATGGACTCGTTAGGGGGCACGGCGGCATCCCTCATTTCGCGCCGACGGGGGAAACTGGCGGCGAGATCGGCAGCAAACCAAGTAATTGAATAGAAGTATGTCGGTTATGTTGGAACGATCGAGGCGGAGGTAGGCAATGCCACTTTATGGGCAAAGACGTTCGGTTCGAACGACTTCAGAATTTGATAACGGCCGTGCTAGAGCTTCGCGGGAGTCTCGAATGTCTGCAGTTATCGAATATCCCGTGCTGGAACGTTCGGTTGCTTGTCGAGATCGCAAACAGTAAAGACGAGGAACAAAAACGTTCAGGGGGTTGTCTTCGTGACGTTCGTGCTGAACTTTATCCCTTTAATGCCGTGTGCATGAATTATCTGAGGATTTTCTTGGTTCCTCATTCATTCAGCATTACAAAGAAACCCGAAACTGATTTTTGCTTTTTATTAACAAAAGGAAACTTTATAAAAGTCGTGATTATACCATCAGGGCTTATTAAAAAATGCCCCAAGCGCTCAAATGAAAATAAATCGTCCTTTTTTTGCTGTAATACGTTGTACTAAATATATGTAATATTGTACGGTTCTAAAATTATTTTTGGCAACATTGGTTTCCAAAAGAAAATCAGAAAATAATTAGTGCGCCAAGCACCCATATGAAACGCTTGTTCCACTAATTATTTTCTGATTTTTCTTGGGAACCAATGTCGTCAACCAATTTTCTTTTAACGCTACAATGCTCGATGCGACTAATATTTTTAAGAAAGGGGGGCTACCTTTGAAATACAAAACAAATTACAATAATTTTTCATAAAATTGGGGCCAACTTCACCCACATGTACATTAATCAGACAACTCAGATGATAAATGTCAAGGTGACTTCGAAGCGGCAATGAAACACTGTATTTTAAATGAGAAATCATTTTACGATAAACGTTTAACAATTATTTTTTAACGTAATTTTTCGCGAAGATAAGGCAACGATGAAACAATTGTTTGGTAGTGAAACAGAAGATACTGTATCGCTTCAGGATACTGGACTCATTGGACGTCGTTACCCGAGCCAGCGTATACACGTAGCTTCAACATTAATCTGAAATATAACGTGGTGGAAACCCGAATCCAGTTGCAACCGCTGTGTAGTGCGTGTTGCATGCAACAACGCGTAGGAATTAATAATAGAACAATAGAACCCCGGCAGTACTATGTTTCTCAGGCATGACGCGTAAAATTAGCCCAGTCTGCTGGAAGCTTTAGAAGATTTTTCATTCTTAGCTTGAATATGAATCTCCTTTCAACTAAACCTCACGCCACGACGCGTTTCCTCCTTTCCCGGCTATTTTTTTCTCGACAATTTATACGGACAATTTATGATAACACACGCCTCGCCGTTTCCAACACAGTGCTACGGCTTGACCATTACTGCCGGGCATTTGTTTGAGGAACTGCGCCCCCGAAGAGTGGAAGCTATCGCTTTAAATAATTACACGACATTTAGCATCTTTAGAAACTTGTGGTGGTGGGACGTTTTGCAGAATAAATATAAATAACGAGCAAATGGAAATGAGGGAAGGAAATCATGCATTCCTAGAGGATCAGCTAAATTGTCCTAAATAGTAGTTGAAGGTCACTTAAATTTGTCTAACTATGCAAACAGCTTTCTCGAAGCATTCTCTAACCCAGACCTAACCATGACACTTGATTTTGGAAGAAGAAAGGAACTGCAAAGTTTCAAGGATGACATTAAAGTACAATGGGAAAGGTGACTGCAACTTCTTCCCACCCGTGACGCCACCAGCACACGTGCTACTTGTCACCGGCGTAGAATAACTAATTATGAAACAACCCACTTCATACATTCCACAAATGAAAAATTCACGCGCAAACCATTTACACATGCGCACTTGTGCAAAACCGCAGCACATGTGCTAGTGGCGCCCTCTGCGCCGAGCATTGCGCCATCTTCCTCATTGGTGCCAATATCATGTCGCTGCTTCCCAGTCGAATACTATTCTAACTAAGTGGAATTAGAAAGCAAGCTTCCAATTTCAAATTCGTTACCTTTCCATGTTTCATTAACATCAAGAATTGCTACTAAATTAAATATAAAAAAATTGGCCACGTTCAAGTACCTAGTCTCAGTCACTTTGCAACTACTGCTGCTACTCTGGCCATAGTGATCAGCAAAACGAAAGGAATAATGGCTCCCAACGGTAGCGGAGAAGCACTCGAACCTAGCGGCTTGATTGAAGTCTGCAAGAAGCAGAATAGACAGCGATTATCCGTCAGTGGAAGCTCATTAACCATCTCCTCGATAACAAACCACTAAACGCGATAGCTTATCTTAGGCTTAGCAAGCCTCCTGCCTCTAGCGCGACCTGACTTATCGAGACGCTCTTTCGGACTTCCCGTTTCCACTGGATTCTCTCGGAACGTTCCTCCCTCTAGCCACTGCTCTCTCCATCGCTATCCTGATCTACTTTCTCGCTAGACCAAGCCTCCTTTCGGTCACGTTTCGTTCCCTTCCCTCTTAGATTCGGTCCTCCTCCGCCGCCAGCAAGCGTCGCCCTGGAAAAGCTGCGGTGGCGTGAGCACTCGTTGAGAGACAGAGATAACAAGGGCCTGAGAGGGCCGGAACATCCTCCGTGGCCTTCTTGGCGCGTCGTTATAACCATAACGACACCTTTCGTGTCAGGATGAGGGTCCGAAGACTCCTCGTAGACTGGCGTCGTTTCCTTCCTTGCCACCTCCTCGTCGCTTCGACGCTAGATTCCATGGGACGATCCCCTGTCTCGCGCCCTTAAGCCACCCTGGCTTTGCGATTGATGCGCTTTTTACGAATTACTTAACGTGACGTCAGTGCCTGGTCGTTATGACGCGTGGCGACTCCAGATGGTCCCGAATTATTTGCTGAGTAGTGTGTTATGAATAAGGCACAAAATTCAGACACTCAATTTTGAAATAAAAATCGAATTTAGTTCAAACTAAACACTAACGACGAGAGGTTTTTAGGTGTCCCACTCGGATTGATTTGGTTCTTTGGATTTGTTTTAGAGGACCGAAAGATTAGAAATAGGTGCCTTTTTATTTCGGCAGGTTTGCATGCTTAAGGGGTGCAATCAAGCCTCAAAGTTCATAAGAAGAGGTAGGGTAAAGGACCCAATTACTGACACCTAACCAATTACTGTTATCTTAAGCTATTGTACTTGAAATAACGAATAAGTGAACGTTGTAAAGTAATAATAACATTCGAATACTCAAATATTCGAAGTTTATTCGTAGCATTCGAATACTTGTAAAATATTCGAATATTAAATTATTCGAATAGTCCCAGCCCTTCTTGAGATCCAACTTGCAAATAATACCTACGAAATCCCGATCTCTGTACCTTCAGGACAGAACCTACCATGCATCGCCCCAAATGTATACCCTCATACCAGTGGCACCGGTGTAGCTGAAGAACGTTGTCCTCACCCCCGCGTCAGCTTTCAGAGGCATCGTTGCCAGTATCGCCCGCAGTAGTTCGTATTGCGAGGCACTCCACGCGTCATCTTTCCGAATAATTCCCGCAGATTGGCTCATCGTTTGTGCCTCCACGACGAGGCATGCACAGGGTTGTCGGTAGACGTCGCCGTCTAGGGCCCTGATTTGGGAGAGAGAAATAACCAGGGGGTTGGCGTCGGAGCGCTGCGCGGTACCTGTGGCTGGAATATACTGCATTCGTTAAGCAACGAACGTGACTTCGTAGCGCAAGGTTTTTTTATTTTTAAAAAAAAGAAGGAAACGGACACAGACAACCAGCTGAGCTAGACCAGGAAGGCGACCATTGGGGGTTTGGGACGGTGGAGAGAAAACGACGCCACGAAACGCCCAAAGCGTGTAAAATATTATATACCTAGGTGGCGCTGATTGAACAGGCCCGATGTGGCCAACAGGCGGCCGTCCTCCCGTCCCTGTAACGTCGGGTGGGGTACGTGCGCGGATCAAAGAATGCACGCCTCGTGGCTTCCGTTTAAATGCTGCGGCTACATCTCGTTATAAATATGTATGTGTCTGTGTGTGTGTGTGTTGGTACGTATGTCGGGCTAGCGGAACGTACGAGAGGCAAGGATATATCGACGTCCAATTATAATCCACTCTCGTGACGTGGGATTCGGTTACTCTGACGAGCAGACGCTCGCGCGGGGCTTTGCTCGTCCGTTCGTTTGCCCGGGCACCGACACTACGATGAATAATACATATTATATAGTCGTGTGATAACGCGCGCCACATTTAGAATCTCCTTCGGAGCGACGTACGGCACGGCGCGCCATTTCCACGCCCGCCGCCTTTGTGTTTAATCGTTTTCTCGTATCGCGCGCGATGCACGTGGACGCCCGGCGTGGCGGGCGCTCGTTAACACTTGGGCGCGATGAGAAAATGCCACTGGGCGCGAAGCCGAATTTCGTTCCGGCTGGGCATGATTTTCTTTTGTTATTGGGAGGCAGTCCGCGGGAAATGATCCGGTGCCCCGAGTGCACCCTCCGCGGAATTTCGCTTGGGCTGTAGCGTGGGTCTCGTTAGGGATGTACCTGCGAACTTTTCAGTTTGTATTAATTATTTAAAGGGATGTGTTAATGGGCTAGGGACTGGCGACCGTGTATTTTACAGTGGTGGCGGGGAAATGGTTTGAGAGTGAGGTTTTTTTGTACGTGCGCCGTTTTCAAGGGAGCTTCTGTTACACAGTTGAAGTGGTGAACGATGTAAGTGCTAAAAATATAAAAATTTATACATGGATTTTTTAGGTGAAAGATTGTTATAAGTGCTGGAATAATTTATTTTAACTGTTAGGGCTGTCGCAAGGTAGAACTAAAATGGTGTAGGGTAAAGGACCCAATTACTGTCACCTTAAGCTATTTTACTTAAAATAATGAATAAATAATAATAATAATAAATAAAAAAACGCAGATACCGAATGGGCGAGGCTCAGCGAGGCTGTTATTATGCCTGACCCGAAATAAACATTGTAACCACTTCACCAAAATTTGATATTACATTTAATGTTTTGCCAGCAATCATTTGAATGTAATCGTTGGTAGAATTCAATAAGTGGAAGATATGGAGTCTTCGACTAATTCTAGCTGGACGTTGGCTGGATATATTAGAAATTGATTGCATGGCATTTCATTATCGAAAGGTGCTATCAGTTTGACATTGAATTTAATGGCAGTCACGTTTATTAAAACCGTTATGCTCTCAGGATATATTTAAAACTCTCGTCTGATTCCCAGGTATAGCTATTTTTGTAGCTTCTGGGAAACCCCTCTTATTATTACCGCTGCCTTCTGATCGATTAGAGTTATGCAAAGTGATCAGTTTCTCGATACCCATCGCATGCATGTGAATAAGACACGGCAGTTAATACTGGGTGCTCTAAAAATATTTACTCAGACATTACATTCTATTATTAATTATATGTTTTATAGACTTAAACCTGTACATTGGAGAAAATGTTTAAAGTTACATCCCAGGTCTAGAAAAGTTTCCCAACATTGTTCCATGGTCCCCAGCGCCAGGTAAAAAATTCCTACCATATTCCGAATTATTGTTTCATATAGAGATACATATACGAATCTCAATTAATCATTATTCTGTAAACAGAATAGGATGCATTCGCGGATCTACGACAGTTTGACGTTGCTTTCATCAGTGTGATTGGTAGAATAGGCTAGCAAAGGTTGTCCAAACATTTTAGGAACACCCTATATCAAAGTAATCGTGTTTGTCAACTTAATGTTACCGCGGTGTATGATAGCTTGATCGATGAGCACAACATCCTACATCGAGTGATACTACTTTACGTAATAAAACTCAAGGATACCCCTACATACTCGCTTCTAATAAAAATTACATAAATGTACGTGAAGTACATGGACACACATTTTTATAATAATAAAGGTGTTTTACAAGAACAAGATACAGGTCATTATATTTAGAAACGGTACTCTGACAATTACTGCAATTATCGGGGAAAAAAGAAATTGGATATCGGAGAGTATACTTATTTTTATGGAGCTTGAATTTTAAAAAAACATGCAACGAGGCTTCTGACTTCTTTCTGTCAATTCCCATTACCTTCACCTGCCAAGTATCCCAGATTACGGGGAAGAGCACAGCAAATTTATCAATTAACAAAACTGATTTTAGTATTGTAAGACCTCAGGGCACAAGTCTTTCCATTGACATTTCGAATTGTATTTCTCTGGCTGTATAAATAGCTTCTTAACAAAATGAGTTGTTTTATTTTAATAGGTTGGGAGAAAGAAATTGATGGAAACAAACTAATTGATTGTTTGGGTAACCATTCGGTTTTGTCAACTACCTAAATTAACGATTACAGAAAATAATGTGTAATCAATTACACAATTAAATTTTAATCGTAATTCGTAATTAGATTACATTTTGCCTAACTCTGCTTCTATCGTTAGACTCTTTACCGTTACGAATATCATCTTATAAATTTTACTGAGTATTCTTCAGATACTACACTATACATAAATTATAAAAAAAAATCGATTTTCTCAAAAATTTTAATGAGAATATCCCGTTAAAACTATTTTTCCAAGCTTCAAGTCTCTCCGAAACCACGAGCATCATTCCAAAAATGGCACAGCCACGATCTCCCCGCCCCAACCGGACCATATCCTCGGCAAAATCCTTTGTCTACTTCCCCTAGCCAGCGTGCAGTGACGCAATCCGTCGCTGCCAGTAAAAGCTCAGGAAGGACAAACAGCGTAAGGCAGAACGGCGAGGAATAACACAGCCAATTCTCGTCCGAAACGAAAGGTTCTTCCTATGGCCACTATAAATTCTACAAAGCGCCCGGGTGGTTCTTCTAGGTTCGCGCAGCGCGGCGTCCTGAAGGGCTCTTATTACCAGCTCGTCGCGCGGCAATCGCTCACTCCCCGCCGGTTGCGGCGGTCGAATCCCCCATCCGCCGGCCAGTTACATCCCTTAACAGTATTTACAGTAAATCTACGGCAAGATGAAGCTCGCTGCCTTCGTTTTATCTGCATCCCTTCGTTCCTTCGTCCATTCCTTCCCGCTGTTTATTCTCCGCTGCGTGTTTTCCTCTCCCATTCACCGTCCGTGGCCATTTCTGCTCCCAGCAGCTCGTCACGGATTACCAGAAGCCTGTATGCGCGGCCAGGGCCAATGTTAGGTGGGAATACAGGAGAGTGGTGTGCTGGATCCTCTTTCGGAGTTGCTGGGAAATCGCAGCAACGCCGTCAGCCTTGCAGCGGTGGCTGCTGGCCGTTCCCACCCCCGGCAGCGATCAGTCGCGCCTTCTTGGCTGCCCATTCATTTATTACCCTTCGATTGAGGCGTTCCTCCAGCGCGAACGACCGTGCTGGTGGTGCTGGCTCACCTGGCCGCGATGCAAATGCGAAATACTCGGAGGGTGGCTCGAGGCGGTACGGTGACGTGAATCGCGTGACTCCGCGCCCACCGTTCCTATACAGCCTCGTGAGAAAGCCGGCCGAGTGGAGCGCGGAGTCGAGGAATCGGAGTCAGTCGGTGACTCGGATTCAACTTTCCCCTCCGCGCGCCGCGTTCCCACGAAAAACGTCTGGCCACCTAGCCCCGCTCGGAATAGGGAGCCAGCCGGGGACATGGCCTGGGCTCTCTTCTTTCTGCGCCGCTTTTCCACGAGGAACTACTCTGGCCACCTAGCCCCGCGCGGAATGGAGGTCACTGTTTTTTCGTGTTCAGGTCGTCAGCGTCTAGGAGGAAGCGTTACTGAGACAACGCACGATATTTCTTTGGGGGAACGAGCGAGTTCGGAGTTATAGGAATGATTTCCTTGCGAGCTGTATTGGTGTAGGAGCTTGGACTGGGTCTGTGGCGGGTGGTTTTTGGGAAGTTGGTAGCGTGATTCTGTGGTGGAAATTCTAATAGGGAAGACTTGAATGATTTACTGCGTTTTTGGTGATTTGCAGATTTTCTGATATTTTATATTTTTCTTTAAACTGGTACTGTTTGTTCTAACTAAACACTAGTGAGACACAAATGTGGCATGTGGGGCGGAGTTGGGTCTCAACTAGATAAAAATTTATTTATATAACGGATCAGATAAAAGTTACTTTAATTTTGGATTATTTGACGAATAAAGTTAATTTTTTGATTCGACGCGACGAATAATTTTTTAACTTTTGTTTAGTATTCAAATTTGTAGTTAAAGGTGGCCTGTGGGGCAGAATTGGGCATTAACTAAATAAAAAATTATTTATATAAGGTATCGAATAAAAGTTACTTTAACTTTAGATTAGTTGACGAATAAAGTATATTTTTTTATTTGATACATAAATAATATTTCGAAATATCAACCGATCTGCTAAATATCTGAGTTCCGTTTAACAAAATGCAACTAAAATCGCGCAACGTCAGATTTATTAAAAGAAACGCTCAAGTTCGGAGGTTCACGTTCCGTGCCAGAGTTACGACAGAAAGCAAGGCGTGGTACCGATTGCGTTTCCTTTTTGCTGCAATTAAACTCCCCTTGTTCCCATTCCCTGCTGGGACCCATTAAGGTGTGGTACGACTTAAGCACACACTTATATTCCACTCTCCTTTCTTCGTTCTCCTACCCCATCCCTCTCCATGTCCCTCTTTCATCCTCCACCCCTCCTTTGTATTCTTTTCTCGCCGAAGGAAACATCGATCTGCATTTGTTAAGATGCAATTTGCATTGAAAGCATAGATCCTTATGGCAACGTCGGAGCACCGAAGCTCGTGCCCTTTTTTCGTAATTCTTCAATGCCGGATGTGAGTGGCATTCCTATGAAAGAGTCGAGTATTCCCCTTGTAACGTTACTAAATTAATATCGGAAAATTCGTATAAAGTATCAACGAAATTATTACTTCTATTTTAGTATCTACTCTGTATTAGTAAACATCGAAGTTTCTATCATTTTAGTATCGCAAAGCATTGCGTGCATCTCCTTTTAAATAAATACATTATTCTAAAATTATAAACAAATAGAGAAAAGAAATTGTAATTCTCATGTCAAAGCATATCAAAATTCTATTTAATAGTTTAAAGTCTGAAGTATCACTTCATGTTGACGGGATTAAATTTTAGAAAATAAAGATACAAATTTTCTACTAAAATTCTGAACTTTTACAGTTTAATAATAGCGTTTAATTATTGTGATCCGTAATCATAATCACAGCAGAATTACCTTCCCATTTATGATTCATTACTGGCATTGCTAGAAGGAAAATGTTTACCACAGTTTACCACAGTCATTTAATCTCCCTCTAAAAAATTATAATAATAAACATCGTAGAACTGACGAATCGAAGGTGAGGTGCTTGAGACATAAGAGACCCAACACTTCAGGGCATCATAAACGCCTTTTTAATATTCTACAAACTGAGTGAATATCGACGAGATTCTCAGCGGGGTCTTACAATATTCAGGTTAAGGGGATTCGATCTTGTAGGGAACTTAAAGTCGTTTCAAAGAAATACAGTCTTCTAAGCGTAAGATGGATTCTTATCCTTGTAAATCGAGAGAGCCATTCTTGGATCGCGATACATTATCTCTCAATAGTTTCCAATTTTCATATTGTGACAAAATTGAGAAACGAAGCAAATGATCCATTTTAGTCAGCCTTAAAAATTATTCTCCAATTACACACATTTATAAATATCTTATCTTCAAAATCATTCTAAAATCATCACTACTTTCTCTGCTGACATCTCTCAATATTATCATAAAAATAATACCACAGTAACACGCAGAAGATTTAAGAAACTATGAAGATTTAATGTGTGCATGGTATTCGTTAGAATTAATTTCCCTTTTCGATAACGCAAGAGATACATCGTGTAAACATATTAATGTTTTACCGCGTTCCGCCTTTGATGTACAGAGAAGATGTTTTAAGTGCTTTCCTTTCGTTTCCATCCACGCTCAACTTCTTCGTATCAGAGAATACTCTTTTGAAAACTCTTGGCCTGCACTTGACAGCCACTTTCTGCTCGGCGAAACAAGGTGGTATCGGTCTTGATATTATGAAGCTGTAAGCTGATAATAACTACTGAATACTGTGTGAACTCGGCACAATTCATTTGAAATAAATACAGTTACTTTGTCAGGCAACGTTACTGAAGCATTTTATATTTCCTTCAATGAATACTAAATTCATTGTATTTTAGTATATATACATTTTTATAGTTTTTACAATGATGCAGCACGCAATGCATATCAGAGGCAGACGTAGGCAAAAATGAAATAAAAAAATTGTTTTATGCTCTACATTTGCAGCAGAATAAAGTGCAAAAAGTTTTAGACCCCTACACTGTATACTTTTTTCAAGAAAAAATTATAAAAGACCGGGGGATGCCCTTAAACGAACCCTATACCAACATAGACGTAATTTAATTTTTACCTAGTTCGTTTTCATATCAGTTAATATCGTCACATTTTTCGCGGCGAAGATTTAATATCTGCAGGAATTCCTTGCCGACAATATCGATTAAAATAATGGACATCGTTAAAATAAAAAATATCTATGCATTCCAGTTTCCTAAAATTATTACTTATTATCAGTTCGACACGCAGTGCCAAATTCCAATAACCAGAAACGTGAAAAAAGTTACAAATAATGCGCAACTAATTGCAAGAAGGCAACCAGTAAAAACTCAACCTCGCGCAATCACCGGTGAACCCCAAACATGTTCAGGCACCGTGACCACCAAAAATCAACGGGACGATCCTCCGACGGGGATGACAAAAAAAAACCGTCGCAGAATACACAACAATTTGATATCGATTCGGCGTGAAAACAGGGGCAGATAAAAATAGAAGGCAATAAAGTTGCACAGAGCCCTGTAGCCACCGCCCGATAACATTTCACGGCGCCTGGTCTAATAATTTTTGTCTCACGGTCTGAACGTGTCCTGGGGTAAGTTGGGACTAGTCCACCCCAACGACGACGGTAATGACGCCGTCCTTAACAAAGGGGGTGGTTTCTTCTCGCGCGCGTGGCCGACGGCGGGACGAGGAAGATCCAACAGATCGATTCTTAGACCGCAGGCTGTTAGAAGTTTAACTAGGGCGTGTATAAACTCAGCTCACGCAGTCGTCAAGCCGCACAGCGAGCCGCCACAATGAATAAAAGATGCCACTGTTAAAGGCAATCCAACAGCTCTTCCAAACCTGGCCATCTATCCTTCCTCGATCCCCCCAAGGGGCGATTCTTCATACTCGCGGAGCACTGGACGCTACGGCTTTTCGATTCCTCGCCACGAGCCGGTGAAAATCGCATGCTCGGGAGGGAAAGAACTCCGGCAACAATTCCAACTTCCACCGGCGAGTTACATCCCCCTTTAATGAGAAAACAAACTTTTTTAATGAGAAGCGCACCCCTCGCGGAGGCGTTCTTTTGATTTCCCGCCAACACGCGGAATTTTGCCTGGGATTCCAGTTCGTTAGAGTCTGCTTGCTGCAAGGGCTCGTCAATTTTCATCGGAACCAGACGCAACAGTTTGTGGATGATAAATAATGGCGCGTGATCGATACTGCTCTGCGAGAAACTTGGGGTACTTATGACTATCGGTGCCCTTTGCTAATAAAGAAATAGTGCGGTAGTTTGGTGCTAGGGATGAATAAGAGTTATTTGTGTTTATTATAGCACGGTGCTTCTTGGTTGTTATTAATAGCGAGGGCGATTGTTTAGTCTATACTTGATTTTGTTAGAGTTTATGAACTGCCGATGTTGTTAGGACTGAATTAAATCTTCAGTGTTTGATAAGTGGAAAATTGAGGTTTGAGGATTTTATGTTGGATCGCATATTCTGAATTACAAGTTGAAATTGTAGTTGTGAATAATCTTGGAAGGATATTTCAAGTAAAATTTTATTCAAAATTCTTGGGGTGGATTCTTACAAACTAGGAGAGGGATCGCCTTTAAATCAAAGAATCAATATTTGACCTTCAGAATTGAGGGGAGTAGGCAGTTAAATCGCTCGAAAATCAAGTATTTCTTGTGAATTATTTACAAGGAGATGAAAACAAGCACAGAATTTTCCTTTTGCACAATGGTTAATACTATCAAGTAGAGTTAAAGTCACACACATATATATATATATATTATCAAAAAGAAATTTCTTTTACAGATTATAATATTAATAAACATATATCAAAATATACTCGATCTTCGAGCGATTTGACTGCCTAGTCCTCTTCAAAGAAATTACAAAATCACGACGTGTTTGACATCACACAGTGTCTGTTTCAGAGATGGGCAAAAAATTATTTGAAATAAAAATTTGTGTATGAAATTATTTGAAATAAAAATTTGTGTATGAAATTATTTGAAATAAAAATTTGTGTATGAAATTATTTGAAATAAAAAATTGTGTATGAAATTATTTGAAATAAAAATTTGTGTATGAAATTATTTGAAACCAAAATTTGTGTATGAAATTTTTATTTCAAATAATTTTTTGCCCATCTCTGGTCCGTTTCGAACGGACAGTTTCTTCTGCCACTTTACATTGAACTGGAATAGACAAGCGAATAAAGGTTCCAATTGCAAATTAATTTCCCCGGGACAGAATGTGATGAGACCATCAATCCAATACAGCATGACTACCGTTACAGGCAATTGTTTAAACGACAAATATTTAACGCTGCAATATCTGAAAAAGCTGTTCTGAAACTCATTTCGCAATTTCAATCGGAATGAAAACGAAAGGTCAACTGTGAAATTAATCTGGATGAATACCCCGTCTTTCTCGCAGTAGAAATTTCTTGAAACTCGTCTTGTATATTCCTACGTCGAATTATCGTGTCGTACAGCTGGCAACAAATTTTAGCCGGCGATCCTCGCGCGCGAAACAGTGCATCGACCGTGAAGTTGCTCACTTCGCTATATTGAAGCGGGAAACGATAGGCGCTGTCCGTGACTTTTTTTTTCCCTAGCTGAAATCGTACTTTCCTCGACGCGCACGACCAACGGTGGCCGAACTTTCCAGCCTTTCAATCGAGAAACTTTTGTTTACACACGTTCCATGAAAACAAAAAGGCTTGTATCGACAGAGTATAATCCGCTGATCTCATTTAATCCGTCGTCGTCGGTTAAACTTTCGGGCGCGCCGCGTTTTTTTCCCCGCGTAAAAGTTTGCCCGGCCGCCGTATTTTTCGAGGATTCTCGAAATTCACGGGGAAAATTATAAGCTCGTTAATCTCAATGAGACGCTGCTGGCAACCGGAGGTTAGGCTCGAAGAATCACGGTGAACTCATCGATCACTGCTCCAGTTTTCGGAGGCGAACTGTCTGCAGTTCTAAACCAACGAAATATCTCAAATTCCTATTCAATTTTACATGGTGTAATCGCTCTAAAGCGTGGTGCAGGCACTAAAGCATTAATTTATTAATTAAAATTTATGCACGTGTTTCTATCCATTTTTTTATAATCTCCTAAAACATTGTACTAAAAGTACCTAATAAAAGATTAATATGAAAACCATAAATTATTCCTGTGAAAAATTCTTAAAAAAGGCTGATTTCCTGGGCGTCATAGTGATGTTCCCTCTTAAGAGAGTCGAGAGAATTTCAAAATTAGTTTAATATGGCAACTCAACTATGAGTTACTAGCTTTATCTTCGCCCGAAATTTAGATTCTGATTTTATAAAAAAAAAAATTTTTCTTTCTTTCATGAAAATAGTCATTCATCTAAATTAACTAGGCATAATGATCTGGGACACATTTCGTGACCCCAGAGTTTACCATGCGAAAGTTTGTAGGCAACAGACAAACCCACAAACACTTTCTGCTTTATATATTAATATTGCTAATTCGCTCTGTGAAAAAGAAGTGTATTATTTATCCAGTTGTCTCAAGCCTCTGCGTTAAAACCTTCCCCAATTTCTTCCACCTAAAATTTGTTGCTCCCCAAAATTTGCCACCCCCCAAACTGCCACCCCATGCTGCAGCTTACTCCGCCCCTGACCAACCCATTTAATCTCAATCCAACAATTTGAAATTCCACACTCTGTTTAACCAGCGCAACGGAACGCATCGTATAATACCGCAACGAAGAGCGGAAGAATCAACGAAGTCGGTAAATTATTTCAATAACCGAGGGATGGACGTGTAATCCATCGTGGCGCGATCGAGCGCTCATTAATAAACCCAATTGGTTTTGTCCATCGAGAATGAGTGCCATGAATCGGCGTATCGACGTCGCCGCGTTTTGTTTTTTATCTGTCGCGTACAGATATTGCTGCGGAGCAACGGAAGGGGTTGGAAGGGGGTTGAACGGACGACGGAAAGGTGGAAAACGGCGAAGGTATAAATCGGCCAGGAGGAGGGACAAACCAATAAAATCAAACGCAGCTAATTCGTTTAATGCCCGTGACCCAAAGCAAGCTATTTATTTAGAGGGGGTATCGACCGAGCCGAGCCGGGAGAGGAGAGCCTCGGCCTCGGGCTGGCTAACTGATGATCCGCAGTCACGTTCGCGCAAACACGATTGCCGCGCCGATTTAATCTGCGGGATCCTCGAAGGAATCTTTTATGCTCGCTTCGTCGTCCCGCGACGGCTGAATCGACCACGGATTCCTGCCACGGAGCCCAAGCAAATCAGTGCCCCGGCCCCTGAAAAACATCTTCCGGGAACGATGAGTCGAGCGGCCTGAGCAATCAGTCTCGGCGACTGACACGCCCGGCAATAGATACGATTATTGTGCGTGTCTGTCTGTTTGGTCGTGGCACATAAATCTTGGCGACGTCCGCGTGACGGGTTACATTTAACTCGACCACCCTGGACGGCTCTGTGGCGCGATCGACGGGAAGGGGTGGTCCGTCCTCGGCAGGTACACGTTGCAATTGTGGGGGACGATGTTTGTAGCTTGTATGCTTGGGGTGGTTCTATCGGAAAACTAGATTAAAGTACCTGGCGATGTAATATTTTTAAATTAACAGTAACAACAAAACCGGCGTAAACCACATTTTTTTTCGAAATTGAGTTAGTAGCAATAATGCAGATATTCTAATAGGCTATATTTTTATAATCATATAAAATAGGAGAAATTTATTTTTTTTTCAATTTGGGTTGGTCCGGTTTTCATGCAGTTACGACCTATACGACTGAAGTTACGGTAGATGACGTCTAATTTCTGTAACTTACCCCTAATCTGCTATACCAGGAGCGTAGAGGAAACCTTACTCAACTTCAAAAAAATTATGTTGAGCAGCTGTCTCCTCTGCTGGCAGGCATAGCCTCTTTAGATACAAAAGTCTTAAGCCCCTATAACTCTCGGAGTTTTTCGAATTTCACCTTAATATTTTAGGGACATATTTTTGAAACTCTAAACTATTAGAAAATCAAAGAAAAAAATCGACTTTTTGGGTAGAATACCGCCTTAAGAGGAAAACCGGACTAACCCGAATTGAAAAAAAATTAATTTCTCCTATTTTATATGATTCCTATAGCCTATTAGAATACATTATTGCTAGTGCCACTAACTCAGTTTCGAAAAAAAAGTATGAGTTACTCCGGTTTTGTAGTTAATGTTAATTTTAAAATATTTTAATGCCTCAACTATTACGCGATGCTTGCTTAAATAATAATACACTCAAGCTAAATTATCAGAAACTGTCAAGAGGATGAAATCTGGGAGAGAAGGAGAGTGTGCAGGTTTCATGGTATTTATATTTTCCACATCGGTCCAAATCGGTCAAAGGAGTTAGGAGTTAATATGGGGTATTTATAAACTGACTATGGTATCTTCATATAGCAGTCATTACAAATCGACCATTCCACGGAAACCACTTTTAGAATCGCCTTTCAATCATTCCCAGCCAGTAAATCAATTCTTCGATAATTTCAAACCAATCGAAATTATTTTTAGAGCCCTCCCTGTTATGATACTAGTCCCTAAAATATACTCCTCAGCCTTCCTCACACTCGGGCGCAGCCCAATTTGCCAATGCTAGAATTGAAGAGTTTCGAAAAGCATCGCCGACCAGTTCCCCCAGCATAAAGTTCCCCTATAATTCCTGCCAATTAGACGCGAGTTCGAAAACGTCGTAACGAGGGCTCCACGTGGACGGTTTAATCGGTGCGCGCGCCAACTTTGTTTCGCCCGTTCAATCCGGAGCGCTCGAAAGAATTGAAGTGGCAGGTACGCGACATGGGATCGAATCTTGCACAAAATTGTTGACAGAGGTTTCACACTGGCCGCAGCATTAATTCAACTCATTTTTCCAGCGCACGGAACCTCGTCGCGTTTCCAACCGGCTCCGGATCGATACGGTCCGTCAGCCGTGATCGCAACAATTTTGACGGCCACAAGGAGGAAACCGCGCGATTGAATTTCCGCGGCGAGCACTTATGTCACGTATTTTCTACGCGTTGCTGCATCGATCCCGCTCCTGATTGTCCTCGCTGGCGTAAAAAGTTGGCGGTCGGCTACCGTCCGCCGCTGGCCTCTCAAAGCCTACCCCGTGGAAGCACATTACCGTCAAGGGTTCAACCAGTGTAAACTCCTGGGGTTGCGCGTGCAAATTGAGCACGAGTTGTTTAACACGGTCATAGGACCTCGCCGGGCACCGCGGGTAAGTCTTGCCCCTTGTTGCACCAGTGTATATACATAACGTACACGGCACCTCCAACAAGTCCCGTACAAGTCACGTCTGCGGAAATACAATCGTTGGGCTGATTTAATCTTGCGGATTCGGCTAGCTGGCTTGTGTACCGTGGCTACCAAAGATCGTCCCGTGTTCCTTTCCCTTTCGAGCACTGTAGCCTTCCTTGGTTATTAGTCACTGGCCTTGCGCCTGTGTTGGGAGCTTTCCACGTGCAAATGGATTTCGCGTAGCTGCACGCGGCGGTACTTAGGATGTGGTGACTTCGAAACTTAGTCGGGGCTCTGTGTTTTCAGCGACGGCCATTATGATTAGGAGAATTAGAGGGGGTGAATTGGAGGCCTGATTTTGGTGATTGAAAATTCGGACATTGGGTCGAAGCTTTGGTTGGTTGATTATTTGGTTTTGGAGGTTAGTTTTTTTATTAAGGCTGGGTTGGAGAAATCTGTGTGAAAAATAGGGGCCATTTTGCAGGAGACTTCGGTGGCTATCCGAATGGTATTTTCACTCCAACTGTGACGGAAAGGAAGTAACGAATACACCAAGATTTAGATTTTAAAATGAGGTTTTTTTTCGTGGAATGGGCCCCACGTTTAATCTTATTTATTTAATTGTTTTGATACTTATTCACTTCGCGTATTAGCGCGGTATTTTTCATTTTATTTAATTTAGAATAATTTAGAGAGGCACATATGGAGTCTCAGGGCCTCCGAAAACGATAATACGGCACTGTTCTGCAGGTATCTTCTAATAAATGGCAAGGCATTACTGTAGTATAGCTGAGTAAGTAACTTTGAATTGAATGATTCAATAGAAACGGAGTGATAAATGAAAATATGCAAATCATCTAAGGGGCCCAAGATTGAAGTGAGTTCTAGTGGTAATAGCAATTAATTTGCGGGCTTTGGCCGGCAGTAATGTCTCTGTATACGTCCGTTAATTTTAATTTTATTAGTTCATCAATTCTATTGTTATTTTCTTGTTTTATTGTTTGCTTATTTTTGCACGGGTTTCTCTTTTCTTTCACACTGTTTCTTGGTTAACTTGATTAATTATATATTGTAAACTAAAGGGTCATTACCCGTGGAATAAATAATAATAATAAAAATAGAGCGACAACGTGTCGAGCGTTTATTTCAGCCCATTTCATTTCATGGTTAAACGTCTCACTTATCTTGAATCGGGGGATATTAGATTCTTCCAGATAGTCTGCTGTCCCAGCAATTTCCATTAAGTTATTCCGCACCTTTACATTCCCACAGCATATTCGCATCGATATTATCGCGCTTCGTTTTCAGTAGCGGAGCGAAAAGAGACATTATTCTCGATGCTCCCACCCCGTTGTTTGCAGGAACAACCTCTACGAGCACGCATGATCATCGGGGGTTGACTAGGCGTAAACCAACGGGGGTTGTTCCTGCAAATTGAGCACGTTCGAGCTGCTGAGAACGCAATGCCACCGTCGCAGAACGTTTCTTCCTTACATTTATCGCTCCCATTTTCGTTTCACAGAGACCACAAGCTACTTTTGCCTCCCGTAATCTCGAACGTCAGGTTAATAGCCCTGCGTTACAATTACAGAGGCACGAACGTGTCTGCGAAAGATTTATCTGAAATCTTCCCGAAGTCTAATGAAATTTTAAGCAGTGTAGTTTAAGCTCATGATACATTCTTATACGTGGGTTGCTGCAATAGTCGCGGGAAAGTAAGTGGTTTTATTGTTTATCAAAATATTCTCTTTTAAGATTTATGCACTTCTGCCAATTACCTAATATTTCTTTGTATTTGTAACGCCCTCTATCCTAAAATGTGTCAACTTTTACGATAATGACATTACCATTTGAGTGGCAGCACTGGAAGTGATACATTCCCGAAACTTTTCCAGCAACCCTAATACACATCACTATTAAAATATTTGAAAGATAAACTCTGTGAAATTATTCATTTAAAAGAGTATTAAAATTCTTCCGTTATTCAGTATTCTTTCCTTCCTAACCTTCCAACAAATATGCCCACTAATATTAACGTTCGGAGCCACAAAACGTTCTTAAACCCACCTTAACACATTCTGTGCCACGGTGAAAATTCAAATTTGTAAACTAACTTGCGATATTCAATTATAGAAAAATTGTAATTGTGTAATATTCTCCATGGTATCAGCTCTTTTTTATTCCGTTTTCATTTCAACACCGAATTGAGAAACACCTTCCTCTTTGAATAAAAGTTTCATTGAAACCAGAATTTTCTAATTGAGAACGTTTCCTTCCCAGCATTTCTTCCGGAAAGTTTCCCAGCAATACATCAGCTTTTTTCGTACAGATTTATGGAACTTGATAAACAACAGAGATTCTCAAGGAAGGTCAGGGACCGGCGAGTTTTCCAGTTTACCGTGGCCGACAGGCTCTCGACGACACGAATCACCATGACCGAAACTCCATTAAGAAACGTGCCGAACTAGTTGCCCGTCGACTGTCCCGGAATCTAATGTATTTTAATGGAATTCTTCGGCCGGTCGTTTCTCTTACGTCGCGACGGCATCCACCTTCCCAGGGATGAGCATTAGCGGAAAAGTTAGCCAAAGTACCGCGACCCTGCCGCAGCTGCGGCCGGTTCGCACGCGGTTTTTCCATCGAAGCAGCGGGTTAACGCTTTTACTTAGCTTAACGTTCGTTAAGGGAGCAGCTGCCGCTCGCGACCGCTGGAAAACGTCCTCGACTCTTCTTTTTCGCACCCCAGTTCCGGCGGAGTTTGCCTCCGAGCTCTCCCTTTCTTCCTATTGTCTCCTGTAACGCACGCCTCTTTCGGCCAACACTTTATCGTTGGCCGTTTGACGAATGAAATTCGCACCTCTTGGAACTAATTAAAGCTTATGGTTTCGAAGTAGGCTTTGAAGGAAGAGGAGTGGTGTTGGAACTGTGGCTACTCTTCGTTATCAATGCTGAGAGCAGCGAGTGTTTCGATGCCTTGTGACGAAAATATTCTGGACACTGACGTGGACATTGGAGATCGCTCGAATGCTTTTCCGGGTTCATTAGAAATATGTTAAAAAATTCAGTGATACAGCAGAGTTTTTATTGGTAGAGAGTTTCTATATAATTCCCTGCGAAATTTTTGTTAAGCTTCAGGGGAGACCGGAGCTAGTTGATACGTTATTCAGTTTTCATTTTTTTTATTTTTGTTTGAATTAATTATTTCATAACAAATATGCTAAAATATACTTTGGTCCTTCCTCTTTAATATATAGTATGCGAAAATTTGAGAAAATACATACAAAACGAATGAAAAAATGTTATTTGGACGAAGGCACAGTGTATCAATTTACCCCGGGGCAAGTTGATACTGCTCTGGGGAATGTTGATCCATCTGTAAAATATCCGTTTAATGAATAACTAATAAAATTGAAAAATGTAATTTTAATCTAGATACCTTTCCAACAATATAGACTTAAAATGAGCAAAGACGTATTCTAAAAACCGAATAGATTTTTTAACAAACATGGAAAAACATTTATATTTTCATTTATTTTTTCTCTCTTCTTTAACGGAACAACAAACTTCACATATCTCGCTCAAGTGGAGCTACATATATACGGTGTTCAGATAATTCGTCTGTATCAACTAGCCCCGGTCTCCCCTACTTTAAATGAAACGTCACAATCAGAGTACAATCTAAAAAAAATTTATTAGTTCTTTTTTAAAACCACGTACTGTCGTTCCCTTCAAATATTCAGGTAACTAAAGAATCTCACAAATTAAAATACCTAATCAATTCTGTGTATAGGAAGGACGTATTGCGGAAAGAACACACAGTGCAACTAGTTCGTCAAGAAGAACTCAATCGAACTAGATTCAACGTCCCGAATCTGACAAGGGAACCCCCTAAGCTTGCAAATTTCAAAAACTGCTGAAACTTCGGGAATATATAAAGCGTATCTTGACAAACAATCTACTACATATTCTCCTCCCCGAGTTCACTCTAAACAGACCAACCCAGTCCTCGAAGATTGATCCGTTTTTCCTTTCCATTTCATTCTTCGCAACATGGAAACACGAAGACATGAAGCAACTTACACAGAACACCCTTCTGTCACCCAAATTTACCCCAACCCAAAAACTACCAATCCTCGAAATTCTTCCAAAAGCTACCAAATGCAACTGCAAATCAGAAAAAGAATAACGCAAGTTAATATCCCCCAGTGCATACCCAACGTTTCATAATTCTCTGTATTCTTGTCGCGATTAGTGCAGCTGGCCAACGGTATAAAAGGGTTTCATTAAATTCGCGTTCACCTCTGTCGGCGAAATTCATCATCGACAAATTTTTCATATTCGCGGCCGCAGCGACGTTCGCGCAGATTAATCCTGTACATTACGCCTGCGCCAGCGGCCGTCTGGATTTCCCCATCCATCTGGCCTCCGGTCTGCATTATTTAACCGACTCCTCGCTAATTAACGAATCATCCCTGTTTAATTTCACTGACGCGTCATAAACACGCGCAACGCTTGCTGTGCACACGGGTCACCGAGCGTTTCCGTTAAATTTTGGCCGCGATTAACTACCCGTTATCAACTATCGTTCCGCGCAAATTGATTCCGATATTTAACGGGACGAGATATCGTCTTTAATGGGAGGGACGTGGGGGGGTCGGCTCTATCCGTGTTAATCGGTCGATTTCACGAGCTTTATTCGCGTCGGCGAATCGACACAGCAGACTAGTTATTGTTACGCTGCGCGGTGTCCATTACGCTAGTTTCAAGGATTCTACGAGTTAATTATTGAGAATTTTCAACCGCGTCGTGCATTGACGCTCCGCTCGGACCGATGGGGTTTCAGTGGATCGACGCGTGCACGCGTGTGTCCCGATGGCGATCCCATTGATTAACGCCGTCGTGCAGAATTTTAGCTTCAGGATTTCAATTTGTGGTGCACGAGGATAATAGAGTGGAATTTTATTTGTCAAAAGGATTGGCATTTGGCTGTGAATTCCACTAAAATTTTTGGACCGCAGTAAAATGGCAAGCTGAAGGTTTAATTCGCGATAGAAAAGTATCGCGTGGCATTGCGATGGGTTGGAGAATATTCGGTATATGAGTGTGTTTTTTTTTAGTTCCAACACGAGTTATGAAGAATTTGGGTGAACTGAAATTTTTGGTGAATTTTTCTCTTCACGATTCATTCCTAAGCTACTAAAAATCAGTGCCGCCACTCTGCGCTTGTTGACGATAATTTCTTCGCAACTTGAGCACAGTGCGCTGGGGTAATCGCGCGCGAAACCCACGAACGGAGGGGTGTTTACAACATGTGGCGAAACGAGGGGCGTTACCGCGGAGTCATAAGCGATTCGAATTACATCGGTGTATAGACAACGACCACCACAATCAGCGCGCATCAAGCACGTTTACGCGTACTCCCTCTGTGCGTGCCCGGCAGTTAACGTATTCTCCCATTATGAAATATTAGCCTTCCGAACAACAACTGTAATACGATTTACTATATGAACAGGGTAGTCGCGGCTATCTGCCCCCTTGACCCGACGATATAATCGCCAATGCTCGACGATTCTACTGTTACAAAATAGTAATACGTGGGTATTTGAAATTGTGATTCCAAGAATGCTAGTATAATAATAGTGCACTAGGAAATTAAGCCGGGAACCCACTTGAAAGCTAAGGTAAGCTGTGCTACGATATGCTAAGTTTTAAAGAATTAGCTTCAGTAGAGGAAGTGGTGCAAATATGGGCTAGGGTCTAAATATGGGCTTGTTGAAGTAGTAGGTCATAGTGGGTGCTTCACTCGATCGGCAAAGGTGTAGAAGTACGACTGAGAAAGAAGAGGAGTTGTGGCAAACAGATAATGGCTTACATTTTCTTAACTTTGTAGGTTTATAGAGTGTCTCGAGACAAGAACATCGGTATGTCTCAGTCCTGCCCAATTGCCCTTTGGGGTTATGAAAACTAACCTCAAAATCAAATAGACACTCCCACTTTTTCGCGTATAACTTCTCAAGTATCAGAGACAGAAAAAAAATTTCAAAGAAGAGTTTAATAGTACACTAAGCTCTGCAAACTTGCGTTGACAACATTTTGAAAAGAGTTTTTAAAAAAAAAACCTGTTGAAAAAACATTTTTCCAAATTTTGTTAACGCAAGTTTGCAGCGCTTAGTGCACTATTAAACTTCTGTTTGAAACATTTTTTCAGTTTCTTGTACTTTAGGAGTTATAGCCGAAAAACTGTGTGATGCCTATTTGACTTTGAGGTTAGTTTCCACAACTTTAAAGGTCGCTTAGGCAGGAATGAAACATGCCGTTGTCTTTACCTGTAGTCACTCTATAAACCCTCAAAGTTGCGTTCCCTTGTTAGCTTCCAGGTAGCTGCCCGGATTTATTTTCTTAATTCAATTACCAGCTAATGAATTGCCATTAAAGAGTTTGCAAATCGCATCTCCATTACGATTAAATATTGCAGACACTTAGCACAGATCCAATATCTCGCCTCTAAGAGACACCTGAGTCTCCCGAACTGAACCGTGAATTATTCGCACTATTTATAGTACAAATAGATTTCACAGGTGGATTATAATGTCGGTGGATCTCCGAGCACAGTCGCAGCACCGCGAGGACTTATACTCGCAATGAAATCAACAACGGCGCGAAGGAGAAGCGAACCGATGAGCACACGGCGGCGAGACACCCCGGCGCGGAAACGGAAACAGTATTTTTCGCGGCAGATCGATACTCCGAGCCGCCGCGCACCTATTCCGACTAAGCGAATATTTAAGAATTCATTATTCCTTCTTGCCGGGTTTACCCGGGGCGAAAGCTAAGCCTCGTCGAGGATCGAAAATCTCGAATAAGGCGAGCCATGCATTATAGATACCCATTCAGAGCAACGGCGGGTAGTTCGTAACTACGTTGGTCGATGGTGCACACCGCCCCCTCGGCTCCTCCATCGAAAAAGCCCAGTTTGGTGTGCCCTGACTAGGCGAGCTTGAGTGAAGAGGAAAAGGGTGGCGAAGGAGGTGGGCCGGTGGTGGAGGGTATCGGGAGAAAGAGAAACCGAGAAGAGGATAAGAGAGCAGAGGGTAACTGGATAACCGAGGTTCGAGGAGGGAAATGAACACAGGCGCGGCAGGGAGGCAGGGGGGGGCAGGGTTTGGATGGAAAGGGGATGGAAACAGAGAGGCCGAGGAAGAAAATACCGAGGGGCAGAGCGAAGAGGGAGGGAGTGAATACGAGAAAAGATGGCGAATCAGGGGGTGCGGGAGGGGGATAGGGTGTAGCAAAAGGATGGCGGCTCGGGGGAGGCAGGGGTTCAAATGATTTAGCCCCGCCGTGGGGTTAGATCCGCAATTTCGTTTGAAACATTCATGAGAAATATCCTCCGCCTAGCGCCGCAGCTGCAGCGTTTAAAGAATTACGCCACGCGGCTGCGACCGTTTACTTATCTCGATGGCTTCCTCCTCGGGGCTTCCAGTCTGAGGGAACGCGGGGAATGTTTCGCCCGCATAACTGTATCTTTCTTCAAAGGGTGGGGGAGGGTTCACGAAAGGAAAAAAGAGGAAGCTGTCGGGGGGGGGGGGGTGGTCTGGATGGTGGAGGTGGTCCAGGAGAGAAACAAAAATAAAACAAGCCTGTCCGGATTTCACGGTCTTCTCACGACCGAGAGGAATTCTACGCGCGAC
Organism: Andrena haemorrhoa; assembly: GCA_910592295.1. Classification (NCBI taxonomy): domain Eukaryota; kingdom Metazoa; phylum Arthropoda; class Insecta; order Hymenoptera; family Andrenidae; genus Andrena; species Andrena haemorrhoa. The sequence goes on from OU342946.1 coordinate 4,308,521, forward strand.
TACCCCTCTGTCTACTCCCACCCTCTCTGACTCTCTCTCTCTCTCTCTCTCACACACCCTGCCTCTGTCTCTCTCCGTTTCTCTTTGGTCCCCCGACGAGCCTTAACGAGATTACGGGTCAACGTCAATTTCTTAACCAAGTGGCACGATCTCTCGTTTAATCGCGCTGCTCCTTTTTCTCCCCCCTCGGTTACGAGGGGAGCCTGTTTACCCCGTGACCCCGTCTCGGGACACGCTGACGATTCGCGAACCGTGTCGTTCTTGGTATTCGAGCAGTCGATGCTCGGTTTAGTCTGCTGCTGGAGACTTGGGGAGGCTGGCGTTTTCTGAATGCGGTGAGGAGATGCTTCAATGGGACACTTCGGTGTGACTCTTATCAGCATCTTTGAAAGGCAATTAGTTTCTTAATTAATCGAGTGTTAAGGGTTCGTAGGGGAGAGTAGGTTAACAGTGGGTTGGATGGTGTCAGAGATCCCTAATGTGGTATAGGTTCGGTGGAAAGTAGATATAGTTAGCAATAATACACAGTTCAGAAGCCAGGAATTAGTCACAAGATGCACAGTAGTCTAAAGTGGACATTGGAATATTCTTTGTTGTGCAAATCAAAATTTGGCAAATCCTCATCTTCCTCTAAACCCTATTGCCAGAATTACTTGTAGTAGAAATCTAGGAGAAATCCTCATCGGAAGATGCGGAAGAAGATACATTGGTGAATTGTAAGCAGCTTGTGTAACCACTTTACTAGGGGTGTGCGGGTAGCCGAAATTACGAGACCAGCTTTGCGATTCGGGAGCCGATTTTCTTGCTTAAAAATTCTTCCATCTGATCAGACTGCAAAATTACAAATTAAAATTTGTCGGGTACCCGAGACTCGAAAATTTTTAAGTTGTAGTTTTGCAGTGTGATCAGATGTAAGAATTTTTATTATTTATTTTTCATTATTTGTATAGAACTTTTACATTTTGGTGTTTTAAATTAAATGTTATAATTCTTTCTACCCTTATCTTCTTAAAAATTAATAAAATTTCACAAATACTTACGCAGCCAATGTTTTTTCTGTACATTTGGGACTGAAAATGCGTGGTTAAACTATTAGTACACAGAGTGAAGGTTAAATCTCTCAAAAATTGGCGGCCCTTCGCGCAGGGGCGTTAAATAATTCTAATCCCAACTACCGATCAGAGAATTTTACCATCGTTGGCGTGTAAGTCTTAGGTTTTACCGGCAATTCTTAGGATATACCATATTCGGGCTTTCACAGTAACGTATAGATATCTCAAAGTCTCAACTACACGATAGTCAACAGACACACACTATTGTCATTGTCCTCCAGTCCTAACGAAGCCGGCTGCAATACCAGCCAAACGTTGAAACAGTCTTCCAAAAGGACACTGCATGTAGCAGAAAACCTCGCATTCAGCGAGTTGTACGTTCTCAGTCCTCTGAGTGCAACCAAGAACACCGAAACTGATTGTTTCATTCCGTATGCCGCTGGAGTAATACTAATACCCGAATGCACCCGCGCGTAATTGCTGCCAAATGTTTGCTCTCGTATATTGGAACTTCCTACGGTTTAATGGGGCAGCGATGATTATCGATAGCCCATGCCCTTCTCGAGACCTCGTCGGCGCATCGTTTGCAATGCGAAATTGCGTTCTGCGAGTTCTTCGATCGAACCTGCAACAATTACCGAAAATTGTTTGCTGATATTTTCATTTTCGTGTTGTGGTTAAGTTGGGTCTTTAGTCTCCCTTTCTTTCGTTCTCACGCGTACGTGTGAAGTACTTATGAATTTCAGGGGAATTATGTATCGAGAAGAGAGCTCAAGAGGAAATGCTGCAATGGATAAAATGGTTTTAAAAATTAAGACGTGATATAGCTTCCTTCTAAGTAGAAATGTGAGAAATTGGGGAAGGTGAAATATTTTACAAGGCGACCTCAATATTGAAAGCTATTTGATCAATGGATTTGAAAATTCTAAGTTTCTAAGTTAACCCATTAACAGCTGCTGTGGCATAAACTCAATATTAAATTTTAATTTTATTTCATTAGGGCAAAAGCAATGAAAATTCTAGAGTTTTTATTTTAATGCTTTGCAATATTTTTAGATTCTTTACAATGTTTTTAAATTACGTCTTCTTCTCAAATTTAATCTCCAGTTTGTAACTCATACCATGGGCATTTTATTGGGGAAGTAATCTTGCATATTAAGTTCAGTAGGTATACAAGATATAGGTAGAGCCACTAAAATACAAACACATTACAAAATAATTAAAAACAAACTAACGATGAAACAAAGCATTTGCAAAATTTTATTCACAAACAAGAATGTCTAACGATTACAAAATGAGCATCTAAAGATCCAAAACCTGTATTAATGTGTCTCTAACATAGAATATTAAGCTGTTTAAATGTACCTCGCACTATTCCCCATTAAATTCGAAACGGCGTTCAACAAACGGTGTCATAGCAAGCAAATCAGTGAACTCCTGTCCACCATGCCGCCTGTGATCTACAGGTTTGTCATGCGGAAACGTAGCAAGGAACCTGCACCCTCGGGGTTGTAACTCGGTTAGGGTCTCTGATTGCACGCCCCACATTGTAGGTTTGCGATACGTCAATCGCCGTTCGGTATGAAGGTAGACGTCGCGAGAAACACGCTTGGCCAAGAGAAATGCAAAATTCATCACTAATACACCAACCTTCGGTACTTAGGACTTGGGACTTAATTCTTGTTCCTTCTTCACGACACTTTCTAAGAGTAGCAGTGCTCGCTAGCGATACTTGTAGTCAGTGGCGGATTTATTCGACGTCCGGTGAGCAGTCGCCGCTTGGGGCCGTGCACAGAAGGCCCCCAGGGCCCCATCTCCAAACAAATTATGATTTTATCCAAACGCTATATTTTTTTTATCTGTACAACTACACTTAACCTGTTTTTAGTAAACTACCTCTTCATTTTCTCAAAAAATGGCCCCTGCCCAGAGAGCCCTCAGGGCCCCATCTCCAAAAAAATTATGATTTTATCCAAACACTATATTTTTTTTCTGTACTACTAGACTTAATGGGGTTTTAGCAAACTACCAGTTCATTTTTAAAAAAAAATGGGCCCCTCAGAACGTTTGCCACTTGGGCCATTTTCCTTAAATCCGCCACTGCTTGTAGTATGTCCTGACATCTTCCTCAAAGTTCCACGTTACTCGATCATTCAGGAAACTGTCATAGTTCTTTCCCTCGTTGGAAGGTGCAGGATAAATGACGGTAACGTTCTACCGCATCGTCGTAAAGCGTTTTGCAGTCCGGGCAGTTGGCTTATCTAGATAAAAATCAGTTGGTGGGACTTAGTCTTCAATGAACCGTTGAATAAGGTCATTCGACTGGGGAGAGAAGATACTCGTTTATTCAGCATAGGACTCCGTTGTCGACATGGCGCGACGACAGGGTCCATCGGATTCTGCTGAATAACGATAGCGCAAATTCTGCTCGAAGCTAGGGAGAGGACCTTAAAGACGGTCTAGTCGTTGGCGTGCCGACCTCGTTCACACGTCCTCTATTCAATTATTGGTCGTTCAGCACTCTCCATTCGTGCGCACTCGCAGCTGCGCCAGCCCTGCGTGCAGCCCTGCTTGGGCGACCCCTGAATTATTTTCTGGGCGCTGCAGTGATCCGACGAAATCCACCTTGTTATTTCCGTAGGAACCGCGTGAATGGTGAGTGGCAAACGGTGACTGCACTTTCACCAGTGAACCGTTTGGTATCTCCTGGTTCTGGTATCTTATAATAGGAAGGGCCCCATTGGGTTGTATTCGGTACTTCTTTTAACGAAATTTTAGGTAGATGAGATATCAGAAACGATACAGTAGGTACTGGAAATATTTATTGCACCGGCACAAAATCCACGTCCCATAAAACAATCTTCATAACTACATGATTGATGAAGTAATTGGTACACGCTAAATATTTGAGTGATGCAATAAATATTTCTAGTACTGTATCGCAGTGACGCACACAGAGAGGGGGCCATGGGACCTTGGTACCCCCCAAAGAAAAAGGAAAAAGGAAAAAGGAAAAAGGGAAGAGGAAAAAGGAAAAAGGAAAAAGGAAAAAGGAAAAAGGAATTAATGTAATCACTACTGAAGTAATTCAAGAGCTTTGTAAAATGAAAAGAAAACTGGATTTTATTTATTAAATAAATTATTATAATCACCTCATGAATTTTATTTAATTTGCATTAGAAATTAGTGCGCCACTGCTGTACAGTTGCTTATGTAAGCACTCGATAGATTGGGAAATGTTTTAAGAAAAATTAATGTATGTTGATTTGTTGAAAGGTCCTATTCAAGAAAACCACATGATTGAGTTAACTAGAATTTCTATTGCAGACTGTGTGATCACTATATCAGATTTTCTTTCTCTTATTCAAAGATATTTCTTAATTCTTCGAAAATTACCTTTGGAAGCATTATGAACGCAACTTAATTGTTGATAGAAACATGCTAATTACAAGTTTCAGTAGACCTATCATATATTTTCTAGAAGTAATGTAATGCAATATGCATTCCTGAATAAAATTCGAGTATTACGCTGTATATAGATACCACTGATTTCTTTTAGACAGTGTTCATCTTCAGAAATGCAAACTTTCCAAAAGGGACGCTTTCGAGGAATTTAAAGTTCGTGTTGCGCAAATTCAATCATATTTGAAAGTGAAATAACAGGAATCCGAACTTAGTTCATTTAGAACCCAAGTCTCACATATAATGACACTCTCTTAGGAAACGTCGAATAAATTTCCCTCCGAAAATAATGTATGTCGTGACTCGTAACTTTCTGGGTCTCTTACCAACGTGCAATTCTTAGGTCATCCCCCTGCTGGCTGCAGACTTCCACAATCGATGAGAGGTGTATTTTATTCAAGTAGAAAATCTGTTCGCTTTTCCAGAGAAACAGTTACCTAAGTGTGTTAAAAGAAATTAAACAATTGACTTGATTGGTAAATTTTATTTTACATCTATTACTACTGAGAAACTATAAGAAGCATTAAAATAAATGTAACTATTGTGCTACAGATGGAACTCGATTCTAATCCATACCAAACCGAGTGCAAAATGTGTGTCCCGGAACTGCTTAATGAGACTCTAATTCATTGACTAGAAACCTAAATCAGATGTAACTTAATTGCGCTACCTGAGCAAGTACAATATATCCACATTACCTGATCTATTTAACCCAGAATTAACATACTTATCCCATCTAGTCAAATCCAGTTACTGTATAACTTGCTTGATCTGGGCCTAATCTACCTAATACACCTGGATTCCATAGTCCTAACCTGCTTTCCTCAATCAGCCATACAACCTAAAGTCAGATGGAATTAAAAGTTGATTTCATTAAGTGGTTAGTTAGTTTCTTATCATAAGTATTATCTGCTTTTTCTTTTCTTTTCTAAAGAAAAGTACCATTTTCTGACATCTCACAAATCTTCTTCCACTTACATTGCTTTTTACTTATGTAAGTCACCTGGCAAAGTAATCTCTAATCGAAATTAGGTTGTACATAAATTTATCTACATTCTCCCCTTAACTTTTCAACATCTCTGTCACGTAACACAGCTAACATTAATTAATTGGTCAAGTCAGTTGAAAGTAGCCACTGCCATACGACGTAGCAACTCCTTCCCCGGGAAGACAACGCGGCACGAATGTGTTTAAGCTGCCCTGAGTGTATGGATCACTCTGTATATAACGCATTCGGCCAGCGCAATAAAACGGGAGCACCACGTTAAACTTTATTGCGGAAAGGGGTTGTTGTTCGCGCTTCGGCACCGCCGCCAACGAAAAAGGCTGTTATAACTTTATCACTGGCCGCCGTGCCCGCACTACGGGAGGAAGTCCGCCAGCATTTCCGGTCCGAGAATGTTTTACACTTAACTCTGATGCCCCATTGTCCGGTTTAATTAGAGCAGCCGCGATACATCGTCGCGAAGTGAGGCTACCGCGCCACGTTTGATCGCCCTGTCATTTGAGATGCTTAAGGAGGGCATCGAGTCGAAAGGATTTTCGCAATCGTTAGTACGCGCATAATTAGAGCAGGAAATTAATCATAGAATATTAATTAAATGACCTAAAGCACACATCGCTCGAATTAATCGAGAGAACGCACAGTGGATCGTTCGAGCGCGAATAATTGTATCCGCAAGTACCTACCCTCAATTGAGCAACGTTTCTGTCGTTATTGGGAAATTGGGGGACCACGTATTTTAATATGGTTTCATTGGAGACTTTGACAAAAAAGTGTGACCGAATGTGGAGCTTTTGCGGTTGGGAAAATTAGTAACGTGTACAGTGGAGTGTTACTGGTGGCAATTTGAATTGGGTAGAACTTTAGTTTCAGTGGATAATGTTCGAGGCTTGATATTGTTAAAATTTAAAGTTGACAGCTTTAGAAAGCTATTTGATCAATGGATTGATAAATTCTACGTTTCTGAATTAACCCATTAACGCTTAAACGTAGTTGCATAAACGCAGCATTGAATTTTTTTTCAGTTAGAATAAATGCAATGAAAATTCTCGAGTTTTTATTTTAATGCTTGGCCGCTAATGGTTGAATATTTTCTAATTTATATTTTATGATTTATACGCTTTTTAACCGACTTCAAAAAAGGAGGAGATTACAGATTCGACACGTATGTATGTTTTTTTTAAATATTTTATGTTTGTCCCCTCATATCTCCTCAGCATGTTGTGCCAATATATATGAAACTAAAAAGTTTAAAAAAAATTTCAACCGACTTCAAAATAATAAAAATGCACTAAAAAGTAAAAAATAATTTTTTCCCTTATTTAATCTACGACCTTTTTTACGTCGGCGCCTCATCATTTGCACTGTGTGAATCTGGCGTCGACTTAAAAAATATGAGAGTCGTAGACTAAATAAGGGAAACAATTATTTTTTACTTTTTATTATTTTGAAGTTGGTTTTAATTTTTAAATATTTTTTTATGTATTTACCCACAGAATGATTAATGTTGTTCTCATGTGCATGTGGTCACTGATTATATTCAAAGCAATGTGCAGGGTGATATTTCTGTCATTCCAACCCCACGCCAATGATGAAACATGATTTCCTAGTTTCTATTTCTTTACCCTCCATGGTCACACCTTCTTATAATCACAAACTGTTCACATGGGGCTCACTGCACCACAGCGTTATTTTTGAGTTACCATTTTCGTATTTTTGCATCTTTTAACTTTTGAGTGATAATTGTACATTCTTAATACTCATACAATCACGCTCTAATAGTCTGTTTCTAGAAATGTAAATATGGATATGTTGAAATTTGTATTCGAAAAAATAATTTTGGATAAAAGCGATTTTGTTGCTATTAAAATTCACCAAATTTTTAAACTTTATTATTAAGGTCTAAAAATGTACAGAAATAATGGCAAACATATCCTGGCGTGCGATACACCCCCTGTGGCGAAGGGTTCATACCATTTGCTCTCCCCACTTTCAACTACTTCCAACCGAAGTAGCATTACATTATTAATATTCTTACGCGTATGAAAGCGAAGGGAAATATTAGAAAAGCAAAGTTCCATTGGAAGAATGTATCACTCGTAAAAGAAGCTTTCCACCCTGCCTCATACTTTGAAAAACCCATGACGTCAAACGACAACTTTGCTTAATTAGTTGCTACAACTGAAGATCGATCGTTATCGGATATTTCCCTGCAGCTTGTCATCAAATTGATGGCGCGAAACATTTCCAAGCCTTCAAGTAGCCGAGACTTATTAAAACGAATGAAAATGTTACTCGAAACTGCTGTTCGTTATAACTGCCAAGCAAACGTACACGCAGCTAACAAGCTTGTATTTCCCGCATTTGTAGATGTTAACGCAGCGCACTTTATGATTGTTTTACGCCATTAGCTCTTAAGCACACACGCGTTACGCTACAACGCTGCGGTGCTCGCCTAAACGTTACGCAATTACAAATGGCGCGTGCACTTGAGGGTGCACTTTGCCCCCTGCGAAAATCCTGTTTTCTTTACGTCTGGCGATACCTTCCCATTGTTTAAAACTGTTCAAAAAGCCACGTTACTGCTACCTAGCGAACAACCACGTGTACCTATAGCTTACTTGAATAACAAACGTAATGGTGAAATGCGTTTGTAAAATTGTAATTATAAATAACACTTAGGGTGGACCGGGGCGAATCGGATCACTTTGTGTTCGATGGTAAAAAAGTAATAGTCAAACATTAAAAATCTAATTTTTATTATACATTCGTGACCAGTACACCTTTGGCGTGAACATTAATGTATAAAAATTAAAACTAAACATGACAATTTTTCTTTTATAAACAAAAAACAAAAAGTGATACAAGATCCGATTTGCCCCAAATGACGTGATCCGATTAGCCCCATATATAAGGATTTCAAAGGTTGTAGATCACATAAACATATTATGATATAATAGTCTAAAATATTTCAAATACTAAATTTGGACACCGTGCAAACTAATAATAGTAAACACATTTACTAATTGTAAGTATATTTTATGTATTTCATAAGGGAAAATTCAAATATCGTAGTAAACAAGATATAGTAAATAAATTTCGAATGCTATAAATATGCAGAAGATCCCAATTTTTCTGTGCATTCAATGCGAGGGATTTTTATCAAATTCAAATTCGATATAGTCCACGTGAAATTGGGATCGTTTTAAGTCATCATTTCCCGACTATCGCATTTGTTTAAAAAACACAGTCCATCAAAATTTGCAATTTTCGCCTATACCAATCCACAAAATCCGGTACTATAAATGAATCTTTCTCTGCGAAACTACCAGTCAGTAGACAGCCAGAGTTCTTAAAGAATTCAGGCTCCCAAAAATCAAAGAGTTCTTCAAGCACTCTCAACTATTCCGAGAATCCAGACACAATTAGGTTCCGAATGCTCGCAAGTTTTAGAAACGCTTACGCCACTGTCTCTCAATTACTCAGTTACTCTCCAAGTCACTTGATATTCACCTGTTATCGCCTGTTGCCCGACGCGCTCAATATTTTAAGATCAACCCCGTTCCCAAGTATCCTTGGTGCTCCTTTCAGCCCTGGCGGTGGCATCCCGCCGTGCAATATTCAGGTGCGCGATCACCAGAGCCACACCTTAGCCTTGGCACAGTATAAAGTCACTGTATTTCCCTCACAAACTGCCAGCACACGTGCATCCACGTATTCTTAACAAGACAAGGGAAAAGTCGGACGCCGGAGAAAGCTGCTGCTCCCCATCAAACACCACGTCCGCGTCACTTAGGTCACTCGCCGGTACAACATAATCAAACGCGAGTGGGATAATTGCCCAAGGCTGACCACTTTAAATTCCCAACTTTCTTACCCCCCGGACGCGGCGCTAGGCTAGGGTAGCAGCGGGATTATAAGCTCCGAAACCGTCGTCTTGCCCCATGACCATTAACTAATTGCATTCTACTAATTACTCGCAAATCCTTGCGTTCCCGCCTCCTCGACTGTGTATACGCCGGGTACACGATCGTAAATACCACCACTTTGAAAGTGCCTTGGGCACTCCTCGTCTCCCCTGTCCCGTGCCCGCCACCCTCCCGCGGCCACCCCTTTCTCGATTTGTCAGCAACGCAAATAAAGACCTCGGCACGGTTAGCCTGCGAAGACGGCGGATAGCAAGAAGGATCGTGTGCATGTGCGCCGCGATTTGCGACATCCACCGGCTGCTAGCCTCTGCTGGCTCCCCCTTATCAGACTAACCATAACGACCTCGGGATTCAATCTCCAACGGCTGTCTGAAGTAATTCGCATGACCGGCTAATAAGATCAGCGCGTCCCGCCTACGTATCACTGTTGGAGGGACAATTAAACGTCCCCAGAATGGGGCAGTTATGACAGTGGCAAAGGCACAGGGATCCCTGTTAAGCTGGAATCTCCGTCCCATTCCCGGCTCCATTCATTACCCTCGCCCTTCGTCCCCGATCCTCTGCTGCCGGCCTTTTCCACCCCCCTTTCGAACCTGCCATTCTTTCTCCACAAATCTGAATCCAAACCACCCCTCCCCAGCGCCCTCGCCCCGACCAGTCAGCCAGCTTGTAAAGAGGGCGAGCGGGAACGTGACCTTTCGTCGGTGTGGCGAACGCGAAATAAAATGCATTGGGAATTACGTATATCCCCGTGTGTTCGCCGAAGTGAAATATTTCCTATCGGGAAGCATTCCAGAGGTAACGGCATTCGGTCAGGCGCGCGCCGGGTTTACTCGTGGGAGCGAAAGTTTCGCTAAAACGTTTCCGCTGATAAATCTTGTTTACAGATGGGCAGGCTCAGGTGATGCGTGCAACTCGGTCTCGTCAAAACTTAAAGTACGCGGAACTTTGGTGATTCACGCGGGACCGCCGCTACGTGCCACCTCCGTCTGACGCCAATAATTGTCAAAAACGCCGTCGCCGCGCGGCGGCGGCCGCGCCGGGGAATTACAACAGACGTTTCGGGCGCGGCGTGCCGTTTAGACAATTCAGCTCGTGGCAATTATTCTAATGGGCGCGGGAGAACGTTCCCCTGCCCCGAAGCAGTTGCTATTTAAATTAGTCGATCGTTTGGTGACTGATTAGGCGGCGACGAAACTGGCGTGATTGTTGGTATGCGGTTGGCTTCCACTCTTTCGTGTTTGCATTCTGAGAGCCTCTTAGGGGAGTAGGGCTTTCCAACAGTCGTTGACGAAGAAGTGTACTTTAGCGATAAAGGGCACCAAATTTTGCGAATTTTCTTTTATGATAATATGAGGTTGAAAATTGTTTCTAGCACTGGCACTTTTGCGCTCGAAATATATGAGAAAATGAATTATCCGAAAAACAGCACTTAAGTATTTAAATTACGTACGAGGAAGTTTTTTGTATTATTTACATTTATACACTTAAGCTTATAAAATTATTAATACATAACAGTACAATTTTAATCATGCTCTCATTTGTGCGATGAACTTTTTATTCAAATCGGAATGCTACATCGTAGATATTTTATATTCAAATAAGAATATTATTACTTTACATTATTGCTGATAATAGTGATATATTTCAGAAGCTTGCAAATCTAAGGGTTTATTTATTGTACAATACTGGAACTATTATATATTGCATCACTCGAATATTAAACACGTTATCACCATTCTTATTATTACTAGTAAGAAAATATTATTTAAAAAATGTGTAGCTCACTGCCTTGGTCCAAATAAGTTACGTAAATTTGAGAGTGACTCAATAAATACTTCCCGCACCGTAAGTGTTCTAAAAAGGGAGTATGTTTGAGGTGGTAGTCACTGGTGACCCCCATGAGAGTCAACTCGTCAAAAAGCGCTATTTTACCATTTTTTAGAATTCTTTACTCAGTGATGTCTCGCTTTCCATGTCCTAGCGGAATTTTCTTCTGTATAATGTATAGGAAAGCAGGGGACAGTACAGAGGGGCACTTGACTCTCGTTACATTTACAAATTGTACCCTCGTTAGATGCAGAGCTTTTTGCATGGAAAAAGTGCAGTTGGTTGGTACAGACGTACAGTGAAATTTTCAGTTTCAAGTTGAATATAAAATACATCTACTTGCATTTCTGACATATTAATCATGCCTCCTCGTATCAGGTCTTCTGTATTCTGAAATACAAGGTGTATTTAAGAGCTGGTGATATAGCTGTTATATCAGTATCCACTATATTAAATACCTGTGTCTAAGGGTTGCCACTCGATCAAATAGATTAACTACACATGACGCCTTCTGTGTGTTAGCCACATCAATCCTGTTCACTATTCACCGTGAAGCAGATAACCCTACTAATTAACGTGTAGAGGCTTGACTTCTGGATTATCCTCGAATTCAAGACAACAGTCTAAGGATTCCACCATCTTATTTACATATTAATTAGAATCTATACAATGTACAGTATAACAATTATCGATTACTCTTCCCGACGTGGAATTCTTCTATTTTAAAAATAAATCCTCCTATAAATTCCATTCGAAGCTGAATATAAAAATACAGATATCCTCGTATATTTTATAAATTGCAACAAATGAAGAGGTATTCTCTGTCAACGAATCCTCACTCTTCCACGCGTGATGCATGCCGTCGAAGCTGCGTGCAGGAATTTCCAGGGAGTAATAACGAAGAGGATTCAAATTGCTTCCGTCGAAACGCTACGACTGTAATTTTATCATGTAATAGTCGTGAAAAGACACACTGAATAATTTTAGTGGCCACTAGAGTATTCCGCAGTTCCTTTACGAGCGTTTTCCAACGGGCGAATGAACGAGTGGCCACTCATAAGTTGAACGTAAACGACCCGGCTGTTGAAAATATCGATCCTACTTGCAGCGAGTAATCGTCTATTCCCCGGATGACACTTTTTAGAAAAAAAAAGATGGAAGAGATCCGACGTGCGGGTACTTTCGCTAAATTCGTATAATGAACAGAGACTCCCCCGTGTGCCAGAGCGATTCAATCGGACGAGACGTAACCGAGCTTCGTCGTGCGCTAAAAATTTATAATACCATCTCGCTTAGCCCGGCCACGCATGCGCGATTTCCTTAACTTTCGCAGCTTCCTCTGATTTATGCGTTCGAGTAGAAAACGGTCAGTAACCACTCGCAGCGAAACGAGATATATTCCGCATTCGGAAAGCGAACACACGCGGAGTTTTTAATGATCGAACTGAACGAACGATAACAGCTCTCGCGCGGAGATTGAAATTTGTTAACAACGCGGCGAAACGTATTTGCAATTTCACCGAAACGCGAGCCAAAGGCGCTACTGATAAACGCCGAGCGCGGTTATTTGGAACTGCTGCAATTTAATTCGCAAAAAAAAACGCTTCGGCCTGGGATATTTTAAGCCCCGTGGAAGATATCTAATGGAAAATCAATTTACAGCCAACTGTCACGAACAATTTCCTCGATAATTCGCTAGCCGCGTCGTTCGATAAATCACAACTATTTCTACGTCAGTGGGCTTGCGAATTAAAAAAAAAACTGGGTACTTTCAATATGGCGGTACTAAAAAGCATAATTCCACTCGAAACAATTTTAGTCTTCCAATATTACTTCGACTCGTTCCATTTCCCACACAGCACCATAACGTTGCAGCAACGTCTCTGCAATGACACGGTGCAAGATTGCAATGTTGCACCAAAACATTGCAGAGACGTTACAGGTTCTATCCTGTGTCCGCCTTCGTAATATTGTAGGTGTGTATTTTTGCAAAGTTGCGGCAACATTACAAATATATAGTCCCGCAACGTTCCGGCAATGATTCTGCAACGAAGTGTGCTGTATACGTTGCAATGGCAACGTGTGCGCAATATTGCAGAAATATTGTAGGATCGCTGCCACTGGAACATTGCAGTGGCAACGTGTGCGCAATATTCCTGCAATATTGCAAGAACGATGCCACTGAAATATTGCGCGTGCAATATCGTGGCATTGTTCCTGCAATATTGCAATGCAACCTGCAGTACCGCAATATTCCAGCAACGTTCCTGCAATACTCCTGCAACGAAGTGTGCTGTATGGGTTACTGAATAACACTCGAAACATACAGTTCGGTAGAATGTTACATTCCGAGATCCACCCTTTGTCTACCGAGCACCATCCCCGGACAAACTTTACAACGCCGCGCTGATATTAACACCCCGCGCTTTGGATCCTTCCGAGACGGGTCCAACGTGTCCATTAACTCCACCCGGGCGAGACGCGAATAATCCTCGTTTGGAAATCAGCGTGTCAGGGACTTTGGGCGGGATAATGACCCGCTGCGAAGTATCAAGGAGGGTGTCGTTTGCCGGGGAGGCGAGGTAAGAAAAACGTAACAAGGGAAAGAAGAACGAATCACCGTCGGCGTCGCAACAAGGAGCGTCCATCCCGCGATTTGCATTTTCAGCGTTTCGCTCGCGCAGACAAATAACGACTTCATTACGGCCCTCGTCGGCTATGAAATGACATATTTGATTTGCGCCGCGGCTGCCGTCGCCATTTATTAAGGCGAACGCTGCCCTCCCCTTCGCCACCCCTCCCCCTCTCCAATCGTCCTATTCTCTTAATGAGAGGGACGACTCTTTTGTGATCGCTGATCTATCCGCGAATCGAGAGACATCTTGCGCATTAACCACCTGCGAACGTTAATCCCTCGCTCGATTCCCTGCAACCTATGGGGTATAATTTTCATCGGCTCGTGGGAAGGGAGGCCCCTGAGCCATTTGACGACTCAGACGTCGCGCGAATTAGTGCGACTGAAAATCCTGACCACGGTCGCTTTCCGGCGCCAGCCGGTTCGGATGGAAATTAATTAATGGAAAATGTAGGGAGATCCTTAGCGAGGTTAAAAACGGAATGGTGCGATTGTGGATGATATTGTTTCCCGTGCAGTGATTTTTATATTTCGTTGAAGGTGTGTAAATTTACTGTGGGGGTTGTGGTAGGAAAGGGGGATGAATTGGGGGTCAGGGTAGTTTATGTTCCCATATAGCACACTTCGTTGCAGGAGTATTGCAGGAACGTTGCTGCAATATTGCAGGAACAATGCTGCAATATTGCCGTGCAATATTTGAGTGGCAACGTTCCTGCAATATTGCAGGAATATTGCGCACACGTTGCCACTACAATGTTCCAGTGGCAACGATCCTACAATATTTCCGCAAAAACTGGATTGGATTTTAAAAGCTAGATGAAAGATAGAGGTCCTTAATATTCTTTGATTTTTAATATTGCATTTTCATAGAAAATGACGATCGTTTAAAGAGTGTACCTGAAATTCCTATTGAAAAAACCGAGCTTTTTGCAATTATCCGAACTAAGTATCTAATATGTCTCCTGCGAAAAGGAACTTAAATATATTTAGACCACGTGGATTGTCGTCCAATACTACTGCACCGAAAGGTGCTATGTACTTTACTTATTCACTTCCTCGAACATTGTTTTTAGAAATACAAGTGATTTTCAGTTAAGTGCACACGTCCTCGAGGGATCTTCAATATCGATTCCCTCGAAAGTGGTGTCTCGTATGAACAAATTTTCCACCTATTCTTTCGCATGGAGCCACTATTCTCCTAATTCTGTCGCCTAGTACGAAACACCCTATACACTCCACTACCGTGTGTGCACACCTTCCAGAACTGGAAAATATTTTCCATATCTGCCAGTGTATATATACACCAAAAATTCATATTTCAAAGTATTCGTGCACATGAAAGTTTATTGAAAACTATCTTATAACGAAGAAATATTGCACATGCTACGAAAGAAACATCAGACTTAAATTAAAAATTTTTATTTTCAGAAAGAAAGACCAACACACCTCGGCTGCATTCAGTCTTCTTTGATACAGGCAAGTACGAGAGTCTGCCCGTGATGCAGTAGATAGTGGCGTTGCAGGTCAGACGTTGGCCTTTCACTCTCCTGAATATTTTCTTCGCAGCCCCTCCCACTGTCGGGTCTCCTCGCATTTTCGTTTGATATATCATGCTTCCCATATAATTTTGATAAATTTCAATTTATTCATAAAAATCCACAAAGCATACAGCGTAAGAAAGAAGTTTCACGTTTTCCATACAGAATCGATCACTGTTTGCAGTCCACGTCTGGGATTTCAACGAAACTGAAATATAATGCAGCCCACGTGAGATTAGGGGGGTTTAAATAGTCCCTTCCCTGCTTCAGGGATTTTTTTAAAAAACTCCAAGCCATACAAATTCAAAAATTGTGAGAAATGTTCCAAAATTAGGGTCTACAAATGAATTTTTATCTCCCGAATTATATATCTCACGAAGCTGGTTCCTTTTTCCTTCAAGAGGAATTCCATTAACCCACCTGAAAAAAATAACTTTTCATTAAAACTCCTCGTGGCAACAAAGAAGTATCTCCTGCGGAGTGCAAACACATGAAGCACAGACGTATCACTCATCTCCAACGTCTTTAACAATTTCTCTTGCCCGTTTACTTAAACGCTGCTGCAAACACTATCACTTTAAACTTTTATCAAGTAAATTCCCTTTAAAAACGCGTTGCGGGGGAGGGCATTCCGCAGGTATCAGGAGTTCATCAGAACATCAGGCACTCCGCTAAATTACTCGATGCCGTTCGTCGAAGTTTTAAAAAGTCTCGATACCCGCGTTCATCGCAACAGATCATAAAACCCGTGAAAAAGCCGGCCGAACAAACAGCGGAATAAATATTCAACTGTGTTCTGCATGAAATTACGGGTTGTTTGTGCGTCGTACACCGAACCGTGTGTAACAAAATATGACGCGATAAATATTTACGCGAGCGGCTTTAAAAAATTTACGAGTCCTTTCAGAATTTCCAGCCGTGTCTGTAACGAAGTGCCTCTTTTTTTTTATCGGCCCCCTTCCCCGAGCGACTTGAGCAAATCGATCGATGGATTTAGGACAGTGACTTGAATTTTTTAAGAGCACGCCTCCCACTCGATCCATTTTCCGAATATATTCCCCGGCCCCGTATCTTCCCGTGGCCGTTGCGATTCTCTTGATTTTTACTCCCTCAGCCCCTCCTCCGTTGCCGCTGCTCCCAATCTCTCTCCAGCCAGGGTCCGCCGGCAGGACGTACTTTTATCATTTCGCCGCTGTCGAAAGAACAGTAATAACTCGTCGAGCTCCTCGACGCTTTAAGAGATTTTGCTTCTAATTGGCAACATGAAAATTCGTTTCCTCGTTAATGACGAGCACTTCACCGTCGCCATTATCTTCTTCGCACGCGCGCGCGACGACGAGGACGACGGCGCGCCTCCCACTTTTGAGCGTAATCTGTTCCACGAAGTTTAAGTTCGAGCTGCGCGAACGTTGATACGTGCTCTAACGAACGTAGAATCCCGTTCTCGGGGATCGATGCAATATTTCGCGAGCGAAAGTCTGCTCGCAGATTTCGCAGTCTATTTCAAGGGGACGAACTGTTTAGAGAGAACTCTCCGGAGTAGAGCGACGGGTGAATCGCGAGATGAAGTCGATAGTTGCCTTGTTATTCCTCTTCGTTTTCCTGTTTACCTTCAGTCATGGTATATACCTTCGCAAATACTATTTCGCATGGGTTTATTCAAATGTGGATGGTAGTGTAGCGTACGTGTGGATGTGGTGTTTGTACGCTGGGGTATTATAAATATGGAGGACATCCCGGTGTGTCTTCGAATCGAATGATAAATGGAACAACTTGCGATTCTCTGCCAAATTAAACAATCTGGGGATTCAGCATCAATGACACGATATTTGCTAAAGTTTTATTTATGGGGTATTCTCGTCTAGGGATCCTCTATTCTCTTTAGGGACGAACCACAAAAAGATAAGCAATTTTTACTGAAAAGCATTATCCACACGTTTGTACTAATATTTCAGTAAGTAGTAAAAAAAATTGCAGTCATATTTATTGTGTATAGCACACGATTTCTCAACTTCTAGTGTGCCAATCTGTTCCATCTGTTTCGTACACGGTGGAAATTCCGGTTTTTGGTCTGGTTTGGGTCTGGGTTAGGTCTGGATTGGGTTATCACTAATATAAAACCAGTAGCTGACTTATATTCTTCAAAATTTCAGCTTCTATCACAACCCGCTCTGCTTTCGACTTGAATAAAAGCTTCACTCTCAACAAATATCTCATGCCACCAGTGGTCCACGCGGCACGAAACAATAGAATTTCAAGAAATCCTTATCACCGCCCATAGCCGTGATGGAGACACCGGTTCTCGTAAGATCACCGACGTTAAACATCACGGGCGGCGTACTGGAGAATGATGGGTCACCACCTGTCTCCCGGCAGCGCCGCTGCTGCTGAGACCCGAAGGAGAGAGGAGGGAAAGAGAAAAAAATGACTATTGTTCGCTGTGAGCAGTATAAGCAAATGCTTGAAACGCCATCCTGTGTAAAAAGCACGGGAAAAACAAAAAAAAATACAAAATTCAAGAAATCCACAAAGAAGAAAAGAAGCACGATGAAAAGGGAGCAGCAACGGAAAAAAAGAAACAGCAAGTGAAGCGGTAACTCAAGCAGTCCAGCGCGTGAAGCGCCGACGTTAGCAACGACGGAACAATGGAACGCTCCCCGAAACAACGATTCCGCTGGAAGAAGAAAAAAATAGATTTAAATCGTGCGGTTGATTTTTCCATGCTTCACACGTACCCACCACGGCCAGCCGCGCACACGAGCGCGTCCGTGGTTGTTGTGCGCAGTAATCCGCGGCTACCGTTAACCGGAATCCGTCGGCGGGCGACGTGGCTGTTCCCTGGTATTTTTTTCAACCCGCCTACTTTCGTCTAAACCAGCCTAGAATTCCGCCTTGATTCGCCACACGGCCCGGCCGAAATGGAATACGTGATGAGCGTTCTGCTCGCTTGCATCGGCCGCCGCGCTGGCCGGCGTCGATTATCGGAAATCGATGGCATTGCGTGAATGACGGGCAAAGTGGCGTGAGTGTACAATGTAGAGAAAAAGCTGAGACCGTCGGTGGTTCGCGGGTACCGCGCTGGAGGGAGGACAGAAAGCCGGAGCAGAGGGTGGGTCGGAGGAAGAAAATGAAAGAAAGGACGGAGAGGAGGAGCGGAGTTAAGGGAGAAGTGAAGGATGCTGGCCGATTGTGGTCCTTCTGCTGAAGAAGTTTCTTAAGTGCAACTGTATAGGGAGGCCCAGGACTGCGGGTGCAAATTTGAATGGTCGATGGAAATCGCAGAGAGGAACAAAGGAGCCCTGAAAAGCACTCCAGGTTTCAGTTTGCGAGATTATGACTCCTTGTGTATTTAAACTCTGGGTCCAGCGTGGTGGTAGTTAGATAGCATACGTAGCAGGTGTCTGAGACACTTCTTTATCTATTTATCCTGCAGTTTCTGGAGGCTCCAGGTAAATGGCTACTCGGGCTTCAAACGTAGAATCGATCTTGCGATACACTATCATTTTCCATGAAGAATCACCCCGCGCTCGAGGCACCGACGCTAGCCAGCACTCGTCAGGGTACCATGTCTTCCTGGGACATCTATTAACCGGTTTGGTGCGCACCTACGAGCTCAAGGCGCGAGGGGATCCACTTTGGTTAAAACCGATTCGAGGCAGGACCGATAGAACAGAAAGTGGCAGAGGGGCGAGGGGGGGTGGTTGGCGGGAGAACGGAGGTGGCTGCCGAGCTCGACGTCAGCCGATATACATCTTCGGGATCCGATAAGACAGGATAGATATGTTTCACGGCGTCTTACCTCTTTACCCGCATTAAATCGAATGCCAGGGTATTCTCATGCATGCCAATTCCCACCCTTCGCCCGGCTGCCTGCCCGCCTGGCTGGTTGCCTGCCTTTCTACGTAGCCCCCGCGCCTCCACCCTCTATCTCGGCCCGCCGTGATTTATGCGTTAACGTAAATATTGTTGCCGGCGAGATTCGAGCGGCCGTGTTAGCCCGGTGTACTGCGATCAGCGCAGACGCTGTTACCACTTGTTCCTGGTGGCCTAGGACAGCTGCACCGAGCTGGGGCCAAACAGCATTCACCCAAAAGGGCAATTCAATTCCAAATTAGAAATGTTTGGTGATTAGGAATCGGGCAAACAGCCCGATATTTTCCAGGGTCTCCTTTGTTAAAGGTATTACTGCGAACGAAGCTTACTGCCGGTACACGCCACTCAACTGATATTCTAGCGACAGGATCTAATCTCCTTTATGCCTCATTTGGTACCGCTAATCTGTTATTTGCTCGAACGTTTAATTATGAAACTCTGACGGGGCCGTGGATCAGCATACGCTGGCCTAATTGTTGTTTGGTAGTAGTTTCCACTGCGACTTCGATTAAAATAAGCTTCACGTAGGGTTAGATAGTCTATTTCCATCTAGCGTAATAATCTTTCTAAAGATATCCAAATGGCAGTGACGTTTCCTTCGATTCTTCATCATCCAGGGACCATACATTCTGATGACATGTTTTTATCCACCACTAAAATTTCCCAAATCCTATCCAACTTATCCCAACTTGAAGAGACACTTCTCACGACAAAGATCCGCGCTTAAATATCACTCTTCACAGTATTTACACCCATCAATCTGAGCACCCGGTCCACTCCATTTAACAGTTTCACAATTCCACCTCAGAAACACGAACCTCTACCCAGAAATGTGCCTCGTTCGCTTTTCACAGCCACTACAGCCTCCCCCGATAACTAAAATATCGCCCATCCAGCGGGCCACGGTTCAGCCCGTGGATCTTGCGACCGGTCATGGGCGAAAATTCCGGTGATCCCTTGCTCGTCGCGGTCGAACAAACGCGCCGCTAAATACAAGGTGCGCCGCGTTTTTATTGCAGCTGGACTGGTAGGGGTGAAAGGGATTGAAAGAGACGGATAACGCGAGTGGGGAAACGGGCGGAGCGGAGGAGGAGGAAGAGAGAGAAAGAGAGAGGAATCAATCGAGTCGCTCTGCAGACATCGACGGAGCGCCGAGAGTAATGGTTTTCTCATTCGAGGAATTTAAGTCACGTAGAAAAAGTATTTGAACGGCGTGAATTAGCATTCCGTAGGGTGTCCGGCCGGGGGCGGTCGTTTCGACGGCACGAAGACAATAGAAAAATCAGTTGGTGCAAATCGATTGGCAAATAATGTCCGTAGTCGGACTTTTACGGCGACGAATTAACCGAGCCAGCGGGCAGACGGGCGCTGCCACTTCGCTCAAGGATTCCCCAGGCGGGCGGGCGGGAATTTTTATTCCAAATACGCGTGCACAAGCCCCTTCCTCTGCCGCCGCTCCGAGCGGATCCTGGTCTCGGGCGGTCGTAAGTCCCGCGACACGTAGCGCCGCTCCCCGAATCGAGCCACGTCGTTTGCCGGATCTTCGCGTAGACTCCGAGCGTGGCGATAAACTCGGCGAAATTAACCGGCGCCATCAAATTGTACTTTGCAGAGAACTCCTCATTGGATTCGGGACTTTAAACGTCCGACCGTACGAATTACGGGGCTCCAGGGTCTTTAACTTCAAAGTAATTCGTTTTCTATCGCGGCATCTCCCAACACCCTACCGACCCTGCCGCCGCTCTTTCTCTCCCTTTTTTTTCGGTCGGGGTATTAGGTTAATTTAAAGCCCCAACACAGTCCCAGCGACGCGGGACACCTGGCTGAGGGCCATTTGCTTGGCCAATGAATTTCGGTCGGCGACTCGCGACAGGATCGATGATTTTAGGCTTGCCAGGTGCTGACGATTAAGGGTGCATGATCCTGTGTGCGTTTCCGTCCACCTGTTTAATTCGATCGGCCACGGCCGGGGATCTTTAAAATTTTAATCAGGCCTCGGGGCGGGTTTGAAGTTTACTAGTTTACCTGCGGTTCTTTAATAGCGATTAGCGTGGCGTAAACTCGCGAAAAAGCCCGGTTCCGGGGAATTGCACGGGGGGGTTGCGTGTCAATTTCCCCGAAATTAAGCACGTGTGCGGCGTTGCATCCCCAGGCGCGCCGCCCGCACGGGCTATGCAGCCGGGTGTATGTAAAATTCAAGGAACCGTCTGAAAAAAGTTTATTAGCAGGCTGGAGCCCTGGCGCAGGGAGCAACATCTACCAGCCACGGTAGAAAATCGCTGTAAAGGGAGGGACTGGAGTTTTCATTTAACATTAGAGTGGTTCCTGGGACCTGGAGCACGCGAACTTTGGCACAGAGGTAGTTGAAGTCTTGCACCTAGAGCGACTACTGGAACTACGCGACTCAAGTATCCGAACATTTCAACTAGACTTCTAAATACTGGTGCGGAACTTGATAGAAAGCAACTTGAACTGTGCTGCAACGAAATAATTGCGGTCTGGGCTTGAGGCTCCTCTGAACGTTGAACGTGACGACTAAACTCAGATTTTCACTTGGACTCTTGGAAATTCTGATACACAGGCCTTTCACTTTTGATACTCACGAGGGAAGATCCCGAACCCGGAAATTCAAAAAATTCTGAAACTTTGTGAATACGTAGGGAATTTCCTCCTGATCGCAACGCAATTTTTGTTTGCTGCCCAAATTCACTCTAAGGGGTGTAATTAACCCCTGAAAAATGAGAAGTGTTTATCAGCACTTGGTTTCGTGGTGCTGTTGACTGGCGTGGTAATTAAACTCAAAGCAGCTATACAACTTTTTTCGTCAAAATTTGATTCACATATTTATCCATTTTATTAGAGGGAAATAATTAAAAATTATAGCTGTGCAAGGGTTTGAACGCATTCGTTAAAAAAAGCTCCCCATGACTTCCGTGATTCCGGATATTCTGTTCATCTGAAGTAAAAACAAAAAGAATAATTCTTAATCAGGACATATCAAAAGCCAGAAATTTTAATTATTCCTCTGTAATTAAATTTGTAAACAATACTGAAACATGAATAAATTTATGAACCAAATTTAGACAACTAATAAATGCTGTTTCATCCAGTTAAACGCAGCTGCTTTAAACCACGTTTCCACGTGTGACAACACACGTATGACCCTCGAAACGCTTAAAAAGGGGTGCTTTTCAAAGGGAGCGCCGAGTGTTCTCCGCGCCACGTGTTGCGTACATGGAAACGTGGCTTTAGGCCTCTGTTTACGCAGAGGGTTAAAGGGAGCATGCAAAGACACCTTCACTCGAGATGTTTTTAAAAAGAACACAGGGAACCGCGTTCCAACGAGCGTTCAAGTGTTGCTCTCGCCGAGATCGCGCTACTGGATCTGTTCACTGGCATCATGAAGCAGATTCTCGCGAGTCAGCCACGAAAAGGCGATCCGTTTGAATGTAGCGTGCTAGGCACGGAATTTCCGACGAATTTAATCTTTCCATTGGGAACTGCTGTGATTGTCACGCAATTGTGTGCCGAAATCGTCGAACTATTGTAACAGAATTTTGAGACCGCCAATGGATACGACGGATTATCATTTTGAATGCTTACAGTAGATTTACCACTATCGCTGCGCGTTCTGTCAAAATCTGTTTAATCCGTCAACATATTAGGTTCAAAATAATACCGTATCCCTTCTTTGCTCTGTAAATACCACAACCATCGGTGCATGGCGCACGTCGATAGAGAATTGAGACATCGTTCGGCAATATTTGTGGTAGATCGCGAACGCTGTTATTTATCGTCGCGAAGGGTGTCAAAATTCTGCAATAGATCTTTTTTAGAAACATTTTATCTCACATTTTTCGAATTTTGCCGTGGAGAATTTCACCCTCTCGATGGTGGGATATACTACTTCAAATTCTGTGTGATGACGTTGCGCTCTATTTGAAAAAATTATTTTTGAGGAAGTTAATTAGTTATCCTGTACTTTTCTATAATTAGAAAATATATTGATTTCGGCGCACTGGTTATTTTAATCTAAAAATATAAAAGCAACAAAAATTATTATTCTAAAGATTATTTAAAGTATATAATAACATCTTTGATACCACAAATCAAAATTTTTAATTAAACTATTTAAATAATAAAATATAACTAAATTCAAAAATAAAAAATTTAAAGGAATTCAATGAACAAGTAAAATATAATAATTCAAACCTAACCCAGACCGAGCCAGTGCGCCGAAATCAATATCTTTTCTAATTAGAACAATTTATACGATCGAAATTCAAATTATATTATTTAAAATGGATGGCGAAACAACCTGTACTTTTCTCTTTCCCGCAAGTGAAGGTTTCCGCGAAGACAGTGTACAAATAGGAAATAAATAAAAACCATTTGTACACTTTTCAGTGTAGTCAATTAGAAAATACATAAACATTGAGAAATTGTAGAGAAGAAAGTTAATTTATACTCATTTAATTTACATTGATACCTGAACTTGCTGCAGAGATTGCAGACTACAGATTTCAAAGGTTATAAAAAGCCAGAAAATGGTGTTCGCCGCGCTTTTGTTTACCGCATTGCGCGTTGCCATTCCACGCGCATTTCACTGCCTTTATACTCCATTCATTTTATGATCCTTGATTCGACCGTTCAATGGTTTATTTGTAGTATTTTCATTGTCTCTCTAGCGGAAAGAAAGTATCGAGAATTGAAATTTGCCCGGCAGGGACGTGAAATAGTCAATGAATCATGGGGAACATCAATATCAAATAGCAGCGAGCAACAACAGGAAAGAAACAAAAAGCATTTGCAGTGAATATTTGATTACTAACGAGGGAAAGGTTTCCCATTATCGAAAAGCGTGTAATCTCTGGTATAATTTGTTGACATTAAAATCATCTCATTAAAATAAATATGATTCAATGATAGAATCTCAATGTTTCCTCGGGTTACTCGAACTGTAATATCTGGTAACAGAGTAATAAAAACAAGCATATAATACAAATTGAATATTCATTTTAAGAAAATAAAAGAATACTGATTGGAAAAAAATACCAAACCTGAAGAAATGGATAGTATTTTTAGTGTAGGTACACTTCAAAATCATCCCCACAAAATACTTTTTCTCAGAAAAATTGTGCCATTTATATGCCCATAATAATTATGATATGGAATTGGAATGAAGTACCAAAAGAATCCCTGAATTCTAACTTAACTTTTCCCTTAGACACGAGGTACTATCTGTGTTACATAATATTGTTCATCGTGTTAACACATAATTGCTCGATCATCCAGATGACCGATTACCCAAACACTTGGTTGAACCGATTAGTTCGCATGATCAAGATTCTGGTGCATCAATGTTGCCTTCTCGAAGCTTCGCATTGCATTCGCGAATTTTTGCACGTAGTGTCGTCGAGAGCGGAAATCTCCCCCTGTATTCCGCATATCGTCGCCTGTTGTGTGTCTTCAACACAGCCTATCGATTATCGCCGCTTCCCTCGCTCCCCATTCACGCCGCGGCCATACAATTATCGAGAGATTTGTTCAACATTTAACACGCGACCGTTCCGTAATCCGCTCGTATCGCGACGCTTTATACCGTGAAAAATTAACTAGCGGTAATTCGCATTTATTTTACATGCCACCGGCTGAAATCGGAACTCGCGCATCGTTGAACGTTTCCCATTTTGAATAAAATACAGCGGCGCGGCCATTATTCGAAGTAACAAGGATGCACGACTGGTTAGGCTATAAACGCTTCGAAATGTATCGCACCTGTTATATCCCAGCAAAAATGCGGAAAAACTTTCCGCGCACGGAATTTTGCTATTCCATGAAGAAGGAATTATACACTTTTTATCATCCGCTGCTATATATGTTTGAGATTATTGCGCGATAGTTTTTCTGTCTGGATTGAAATAAACAACGGATGATTTTTGTGTTTTTCTTATAAAAAATCGCAAGCGCTCATCCTTCAAATTTTAAATTCAGTTTGCCATCGACAGTTTGTGTGAAATCATTGTTATCTTAGTGTCAACACTTTTCCAATGTTTTACTAGTTTTGATGCATAATATTATTCCTGGTGTTTTCAGCGTAGTTGAGTTTGGTTTTTCATCAAGTTACAGGACTATTTTAGACGATTTACTTTCGCATCGACACAAAATAAAAAACACCATTTTCAAACTTTGAAACTTTGCACTGCTCCAGGTATAAAAAATATTCACTGCATGTCTCACGATTGTTTTAAATAATATCTGTAGTTTTATTGTCATTTTAATCCATCAACCCCCTTTTTGCAATTAAAAGAAAACACTGGCAATAAATACTCAATTTAAATCAATCAGGGGATTATCGTACTATTATAACGTGCTCCGTAATTAATTTAATTGCAACCAACTGATTTAAATTCCGAACCCTGTTGTCTAATTGTGTTGCTGTCGTGCGATCGATGATTCGAAAGTCTGACGTAAAAAAATTGACATAATTAGAACGATGGGGGTGATCCTGCGCTCGTTATATAAAAGTATTTACGCGGGTTTGACTAAAAATAGACAATAACATTTGCGCCAGCAGCCGGTCGATACATCGAACCTTCGTCTTCGGTATTTCCATCGCACCCTTCCTTCTATTTATTTCCTCGACGTCTGCTTTCAAATGCCACGTTAACCTTCCTCTTATTTAATTTTTCTTCAGCGACCTGCGTTTCTGTATTTCGTATCCCCTTCGGCACGTGTAACTTCATATTATTAGGCAACCCCCTCAATTCGCCCATCTATGAAGACGTAGGCGGCTAACTCCCAGCACCTTCAAAACTTTGTTCAACTCCGAACAGTTCATATGCGACTGCCAGCAAATTAGAGTAGTCTAATTTTTCCAACTGAATTCAAAATCTATGCACTAGAGGGTTAAAAGAATTGTGTTAGACACCAATCTGTTGTTATAACACACAGCAGACTCAAAAGCATCCCGAAAGTGTACCTTAATATTCACCGACCATTAATATTCCGGAGTCCAAGCAGCGAGTAAAATTCATCCCCTGACACAAATGCCATAGAAAAATTAGAACAGTTCCAAGGGAAGGCATCCTACCACAGAGATGTTTCAAAATTAAAACATCTATATTAAACAACGCAGCAACGACACTGCCACAAATACCACCCTCTAAATTCCCCATACACTCTCTACTACATGTACACTTTCACCATGCATCGTGCACCCTTAATTTATTCACCCACCCCTTCTCAAGCATTCCGACCACCACACTCATCCCTCGAAAACTCACCCCCACAAAACACTATCTCTCAATTACAGAATCAGTCGAAATCACTTACAGTTGCCCGGAGCTTCCATCGAGGCTACTAACGCGCAGGCAATCTCCGCCGCCAAGGAATCACTCGCATCCCCCAAAAAGCTCGCTCTCGCTTTAATGACAGGTTCAGTGACTCGAAACTTCCGGGCGTCTCGTAACTTCCTTTCGAAGTTCGCGAGGCAGCCGACCGACCCTGTCCAAAATTTCCCGGCGCGCCCTGCGAGCTGGCCGGAATAACCAGCAATGAGAATCGAAGGGGATTAAAAGAAGCCCGTGGACAGGTGGCGGCGGGCGGAGGACGTGAAAATTCGTCTGCTGATTTTCGCGCCGTCCCAGGAGATTATCGCCGTCGCCGTGGCTAGGATGGCGACGGTGCCTGCGGTGATTACGTCGAATGGATATGGGAAGGAACGAGTCCAATCTCAGCATCACGCTTCGATGGGCAATATCAGTGGCTTATCATCCATCCATTGCTCCGTGGGCTTGCGCGCGGGCGCGCACGACCCTGTGCGTCCCGTAATATAAATTCGGATACTCTGGTGTTGCGTGACGGGGTAAAATAAGCTGTCAATTCCCCGCTGGAATCACCGACGCGCTAACGGGAAAATGATACTCAGCGGCCGAACGACTTTCCGTTCCGTTGCGCGCAATTTCTGGCAAGTTTTAATTTTAACAGAGCTCGGCCGCGGTGCAGCGCGTTTCGCCCTCAATTCTACATTATCCCGGGGAAAATTCTGAAGGATTTCGCTTCCTTTCCACCCCTCCCCCGCTCCTCGGTCTTTTATTCCTCTTTTTTTTCAACTGTCGGGAAACCAATGGAGCGCCGCTATTTCTCTGATTTCGCCGGCGAACAAACAAACTCGTTTCCTCGTCTTCGGTTACCATAAACGCTGACAAACGCGCTGAAACATTTTAAACGTTTTCGCCGGGCTCCGGGGGCTCCGCGAGCGTGGATTTTTTTTCCGCTCTTATTCCGCGATCCCGGCGAAACGGACCTTGGAGGGTTTTTTCCTCAGTTTTCAGGATCAAACGTTTCCCCTGGCTGGCCGCTCGTGCGTGTCGCTCGTGCGCGGTAATGCGAATTTACGGATTGATCCTGCCGAACAAATGGTCGTAAATAAGCGTGGGGTAGTCTTGAATTTCTACCAAGCTTCTTCGCTGTTTCCCGTTACATCGCGGAATCGTGAAGTTTCTTCGGCGAGACTCTGCTCGGTGCGTTTCGTCAGACGTTGGAATTGTCGTTCGGTATTCGCGCGCCATGACGAAGGTACTCGAAGCGGGATTAACCATTTCGAAAGTTTCTTTCATCTGCGGAAAGAAAATTTCGAAGTTGCTGGGAGCTGGGGGCGAAGATGGAGCCAAATCAGCCACCATGGAAATGAAGAGCAAAAATCTGGTCCGAAAGAAAGGGGTAGTATTGGGAATTTTAGTTTAAGGGAGGACACCACCCATAGCAAAATTGGGGATTTTTTTAGGCTAGCGATTCGATTCGCCTGAAATTTGGACCGTGTTTTTACGCATCCTTGAAGAAGTTGCAGCTTTTGTTTTATTAATATTTAAGAATAAATGTGGGAGTTGTGCGTGATTGCAGGATATTTATCTTCCAGGTAATCTGAAACAGAAAAATGAATACTAGAATACTAGTAAACTAGAATACCAATAAGTTATACACTTTTTGTATTAAATAGGAAAATTGGCACAAAATTAGATGGCGAAAATTAAAAGATCAGACTTTTTAGTTTGAAAACTCATCACTCTCCTCAGTAGATTTTTTTGTTCTATTCTGGTTCACTACTAGTATAACTCCGTAACCCCTATATTTATTATTAAAAATTAATAAGAAGAAAACTGCAACTTCTTCAAAGTTGCATAAAAATATGGTCCAAATTTCAGATGAATCGAATCGCTAGTTTCATAGAAAAAAATCCCAACATTTTCTCATTTTTAGCCCAAAGAATTTTATTTCCCCCTTAACTAATACGATGGATTTTAAAATGTCTCTGAATATTTTAAACTGTCACTAAAGCACTCCCAAGGTAAAATAACAATTTACAATACAATTTACTTATAACAATAACAATAACAATAATACATCTTTATTAAATTCCCATCTGCATACAATTAACAAAAAATAAAGCATGCTAATAAGAGCCAGCTTATACGGACAAATGTAATGGGCGAGATTCAGCAATTTGCTGCTCTTAAGTCTAACCCTGAGAATAACAACAAAACACTACTAATAAGAGAAAAAGAATATAAATACCAATAATTACAAAACAAAATAAAATACACCACCAAACAAAAACAAACGCATCACAGCAGGCACGTTCACCCTTACCACAAGTTTAATAACCCTAACTAATAAAATTATTCAAAACAGTTTAGCGACTAAAGAAAAACAGAAAATCCAAAATCAGCATTAAATATAGCTGAAGGGGTGCTTCTTAAACACAATACAAGAAGCAGCATTGAGAGAACAATGCAGTATTTAGAAGTGCGGGGAGACTTAGGAACGTGAAAAATGTTTGCGGAGACGGGGAGACGCACAGATTAGAGGCGGGTGTTTCCTTTCCTCCAGCAAGCACAGCTTCGTTCCACATGTTCCGTGCCAGAAGCTCACGGATTCTCTAGGTTCGTTTCATAAGGTTCAACGAAGACATTTGCGTTCCGCTTCATTGCCCTCTTGCTGCTTCAATCGCGAGCCAGGAAAGTCGAGGCTGGATGCTGCACCCTCGGAAGCTTTCGGACACACACGTCACAAAGTGACTGGCTCTGTCTGCGTGGAAGAAAGAGCCAGACGACCGTGTTGGATTCGCTTTGTCAAGTAGTTGTTGCCAGTGGATATCGATGCTCCCGAGCAAACACGTACCGCCGACTCGGGGAGGATGTAACGAGAAGTTTCCTCAGATCCCTTCCCCCCGTGATCGTTTCCTCCGCCGTTTGGAAAAAAAATCTTTTCACAGCAGCCGAAGCACAGAAGGATTTCGTGGGATTCGAAAGTTGCGTTATAATGATTTTCCTCGAGATCGTTGCCCTCTGAGTTGGGATTCTTTATTCCTCGTGCCGGGGGAATCGCTGGCTCGAATGTCGATCGAATGCACTCTACACGCGGACTTCAGAGATCTGCAATGATTTCTAAGCATATTCAAACCTTCGTGGATCTAGTTGCCATTCTGAGAAAAGAAAATGGTAACGGCACTGACGCTGCTTGGAAGCCAACAGAATTTTAAATAATCCCAAAAATTAGATATGGAAACTGCTGGTGATGAGGAAGAATTTGTGATAAAGTTACTGTAAATTTTCCGCACATAAAATGACATATGTAGTCTCGATATTAATTTCTAATTTATGCCGCAATTTCTTACGCACCGAGGATTGCGATTTTCACAGAATCGCGGCGAAGGGTGAATTTTCCATCACGTTAAATTTTGCGGGGCGAAAGATTTAAGTAGACCCGCCAGTAACGGTTCATCGTTTGGGCTGAATGAAGACGCTTCGGATTCATGGTGTCGTCATTATTGCTCGTATTATTAGTCGATGATGGAATATGGCCCGTTATCTCCTTACGTGCACTTTTAATATCGGCAATTTTGTCGTGAGCGGGCTCGAAAACTTTCGAAGCCTCCAGCAGCGACGGGAAGCTTTAAAGGATTCGCAATAGGATTACGCTCATCGATCATCACGCGCACCTGTATCTGCCTTAAGCGGCAATATTGGAAGCGGATTTTAACGTCGGTTTTAACGGTCCGTATCGCGTAATATTATCCCGGTATTAATAATGCCGATAAATCAACCGTCGTGAGAATAACGTTCGACTTCGGGCACGATATTCCGTTCGTAATTCGACAGAACCAGATATATGTAGTGGTACTCTTGGGAAACGGACTATACGCAAGTGTTTGGGTATACAAATTCGTGTACAAATAATGTACATATATAGGGAATGTATAATTAAGGGAACTACAGGCTGACGCCTCCGCTATTGTAAGAAGCGGTGGCATTTCACGGGATAAGGTGTTTTCTGACTTATCGAGTGATAATTCTATGGGTGAATTCGAGAAGGGCCAATATCAATGTTCGGCTGTTTTGAGTTAAGGGGTCATTCTACTATGATCGGCTCAAATTTAAGCTATTCGTGGAGATTTTTTTCTCCGTAAATACAACATATAATGAAATAAATCTTTTTGGTATTTACTAAGCGATTCTTATATTATAGAAAAAAAATTAAAAAGAATTTTTGCAGTTTGCTTTAATTTCTTTTTTACAGTGTCAATATGGCACCTAACAAAAGAGGTGTGTTCACGGCGTAAGTGATTTTCCGGCTCAGATTTATCCGAAACAAAAAGTTCCGAAAGATTCTTCATCTGTATGAGTGTCGCTATAGCTTCTAGCTTAATAAACAATTTTTGTCGAGAAATAACCGAGATTTTTCTCATGGAACACTCGAGAATACGTCCTTTTGGGTGTTTTGTCAAACTTCTTTCAAACCTGCCCTTTCTGACTTTTCAACAAAAATTGTTCATTGAGCTAGGAAGCGTATGAAATATATATGTGTTTTAGAACTGGTAACCATTTTAACCAATATTTTCTGCCGTAATATTGGTCTTAAAAAATGACGTAATCCAATTTCAAGGTATGTGATTCTTGTTTGCTACATCCGTAGTTTCCCGCGGAAACAATAGAAACTAAAGTTAAAACTAAATTATAAAATTGGTGGCCGAAAAAAGGCGATTATTTCAAGAAAAATCCGGTCGTGGTTTTGCGCTACTAAACATCCGCGACTTTTTAATTTTTTGGTGAAAATCTCGAATTTGTAACACCTACACATCAGGCGACTATAGCGCCGACATAGATCTGTATATAATATCAAAAAAAAGTTTTGTACAGTTTATAGTATTAATAAACATTACCCAAAAGTATCACACACTATTTGCATTCATCTCCTTGCAATTAAGTCCTCTTAAATAAAGTCGAAGTTAATAAAAACCTTCTATTTTTTATTAGTCGAAAGTGTCAAACTTGACATTGGCCATTCTTGAACTCGCCCACAGAATTGTTCGGCATGCGTTCGGTATAGGTGGATGGAAGCCGTTTTCAAAATTTTAAATCTAGTTGGATAGGTAGTATTGATTTTGTACTTTGTCATTACATAGGAAAGCTTTCAACACTGTGGGTAATATTTGAAAGGAGTATATTGGTTGAGGATTATGATTGGTTAGTGCATCAGGTTCAGTATGAATCTGTTCATTGCTACTAGGAATATTAGTTTGTGGTGCTTTGATCTAGTTGCCTGAATAGGATTCGTGTTCACATTAAAATTTCAAATTATGGTAGCAGTGCCATTCCCTGTGTCCAGGTATAACTTACGAGGAGTTAGAATATATATTATTCACTGATCAATATGAAAATTTTCAAAATTACGAGGTCACGCGAAGGGACATAGAATAGTCACATGAAGGATAAAGGGAAAACAAAGGAATGTCACAAAACAGCTTTATCGAGGCAATTAAACTTTAATACAAGACAATTAGAATTTAATTTTCTTTTATAATTTTCTGCTTAAATAATTTCTTGTTTTTCCTTATTCTTTTCCAGTACAGAGTGGACAATTCCTGTTCCTAACCAGTATACCAAATCTTACGGGGGTACTTGAACTTTATAACCCTTCTTGATTCGACAATTCTGCGGTTCCAGTTGCCACCAACCAAATATACTATAAATGGCAAAATCAGGAAAAATGTACATTTCCGATTTTTCTCCTCACCCTTCACATAAGATATTATCCCAGTTTCCCATATCACATTTTGTTTGTTTCCTAAATCTACAATGTTCGCAACACTCCGTCGTCAGCACACGAAGCAAAACAATCCCATCAAGCCCAGGAATGAATTTAGGAGTACCATGTGTCCGTGCTCAGCAGTCGCTGGCGCACATGGAAACGCGGGATACGCTTCAGGTATATACATTATGCCAGGGCGAAGGACAAAATTACGGCAGAAACGCGCATAATGATGTACTTGTAAGGTCTGAAACGCTCGACAAGGAGATTTCGAGCTGTGGTAACACTTGCACGGTGGTCGACTTCAGACGTCTTGCAAGAACGCAATCTGTCCTCGATAGTTTCCCCTCCCGTTACTTACAGGGCGAGTATCTGCCAGGCGAAATTGCCGCAGTTAGAGGGCAGAGAAGGTATCGACAGTCCAGGAAACCGTTAATTACTTCTTAAACGTACTTAAACTTGCACGCTGTTCACTTCCAACCCGCTACGCCGAAACTGTGTTTCTTATTGCCTGGCAACCTGACAGCCGCTGCACACAATGTTCCTCTCCTAAGAAATACATATAAATTGCTAACCAAATTATTAACTCCCACAATAGTGAAAATTTTGAGCTCGTCACATTTTAGCTCAGCAATATTCTGGGAGAAATAATAAATTGGGAAACGACTGCACACTACCCCGCGTAAAATGTTTAATTACAATTGCAGCGCACGAGGCACCGTCACCGTTCACGAAGATGCTGAATAGGTACTTGACGAGTATTTCCCATTGTGGCCCGACAATTCTAGGCTCCGTTTGAATATTGGACCTTCCATGGCGTTACGCGGTGAAATATCGTATTGTAACGTTCAGTGCTTCGCTCAATGAGTTTCGCCTGTTCAGGATTTCATTAAAAAATTGCACCACTTCCCTCCCCGTCGCCGGACGGATTTAATTTTACGGGCGATTTAGCAGTTCCAACGTTTCAAGCGTCAGGGATAATACAAATTTCCCTGGGTTTCAAAAAAAATAATCCCGGTTGAAGCGAGGGCGCGAACGGTTCAATCGTCCGGTCGCGAGGAACACGGTCGAAATGAAAGGGCGGTAGCCTCAAGACAGGGAACAGTTCCATTAATTGGCGCAGGGGGGATGAAAACTCGCAAGGCATGTTCCGCCAACTCCGACACCCATACGGCACACTTCGTTGCAGCAGTATTGCAGGAACGTTGCTGCAATATTGCGTTGTTGCAGGTTGCACTGCAATATTGCTGGAACGATGCTGCAATATTGCCGTACACCATTGGAGTGGCAACGTTCTTGCAATATTGCAGAAATATTGCACACGCGTTGCCACTGCATTGTTCCAGTTCCTACAATATTCCTGCAATATTGCGCGCACATCGGCGTGCAATGTTCCACTGGCAACGATCATACAATATTCCTGCAATATTGCGCGCACATCGGCGTGCAATGTTCCACGGGCAACGATCACACAATATTCCTGCAATATTGCGCGCACGTTGACGTGCAATATTGTTAAGGCGGACATAGAAGTAAACCTGCAACGTCTCTGGAATGATGCGGTGTAACATTGTAATCTCGCACCGCAATACTGCCGAAGGGTTACAGGATCATTGCCACAATTTTGCCGTTTCGTTGCAGGATCATTGCCGGAACGTTGCAGGACTACATATTTGTAATGCTGCCGCAACATTGCAACGATACACTCCTGCAATATTGTTAAGGCGGACATAGAAATGAACCTGCAACGCATCTGCAATGATGCGGTGTAACATTGTGATCTTGCACCGCATCATTGCAGGGACGTTGCTGCAATGTCATGGTGCTGTGTGGGCACAGAACCTCGGACTTGTGCTACTTACCTAACCTGCCCTTTTTTTCCTCATGCAAATCCGCGGCAGATCTTTCTCGGTAAGTGGCTGGTTCTCTTGCTCCTAACGCACCGCCGACTTCGATATCAACTCTCCGCGAGAAGCTCGTTTTCGTGGATTTCATTTACAATCCTCCAGCAGCCACGCCTCCCCCTCTGTCAGCTCCTTTGCCTCTACCGGCTTTCCGCGACCCCCTCGAATCCCAGAAGGAGATCTATTCTCAGACAACTCGGAATCTACTTACCAGACTTCCGACGTCTGTTTAGGCCTCCCCTGCAACCGCCGTTTCGCGACAAGGTAAGCAGCACGATTTACATATTCCCAGCCGAACCTTTGCCACGTTATCGCGTCTGAAGTCGTTTCTTCCTATCGGTGGATATACCATTAGCGATTCCCCAGCAAGACACCCTCCTCGCGGCTCCCCCTTGTGTACGCTGGTTCCCCGGTTGCTTTGTGTCAACCAGCCACGTCGATATCGCCGCGCCGTCGTCAAGTTTCCAGCAAATTGCGGGCTCTTACCTAAATCATGGGCCGAAACAATGGCTAATTCCGGGGCCACGCTTTCGGCTTGGCTCCCGAATCTATCAAGGTACTTAGCCGCATTGCGGATCTTCCATTTAGGGGCTTGGTAGGTGGCTCCTCGCGACGAGCCTCATCCTCACGCAACGTATACCCGCAGCAAATCCGTGATTTAGGTTCCACCCTGGCGCACGCACCGGGGACAAATCCCTACACATGGCTCGCGCGGAGTGTTCTTATCTTTCGCCAACTGCTGCCGGCTTACTTGGCCGAATGGCCGGCTGGAAGGCGAGGGGACAACGCGGTGACCGATACCTCCGCGCTCTATGCGGAACTCGGACCTTCGGGAGAGCGGTGAAGTAAAATTGCTGCTCTATATGTAGCCCGGAAAATTTTTAATGAACACGTTTACTGCCACGGCGCACAGAGGGGCAAACTGCACTTTTTTTGTGTGAAAATCGTTGAACTTTTGTGGAAATTGGATAAAGGGGTTTTTGGAGGTTAAAGCTAACGAGCAATGTTTATTTTATATTATTAAACGTGCAAAAATAGAATGTTAAGGGATGTGTTCAGAATGGTAGCTATTAATGTTTAAATATTTTTGTAACCTGCTTCCTAAAGAATATTGCTTATTATTTAACGGGGAACAACACCTTGACGGCCGGAAAAGTAAGCTATTTTTAAGATTTTTTTCAGGAATACTTTACATTTTTCATAGAAAAATTGTATTACCTGCCTTTAATACGATGTCTTAAGAGACTATACAAAACAAATAAATAGAAAAACATCCATAAATTGTAATATGTTAATTAATCTTCTAGACCCTCTCACGCGAGCTGGTCGAATGTGTAACTATAGAACAGCAGGTCCGAAATCAAATTTCATTTTTTTGTTATAAACTATACGAGTGTATTTTTACAAAAATAATTTGTGGCAAACTTTCAAATAGTTTAAAAAAAAATGAAATTTGATTTCGGACCTGTTGTTCCATAGTTACACATTCAACCAGCTCGCGCGGGAGGGTCCAGAAGATTAATTAATATATTAAAACTTATGGATGTTTTTCTATTTATTTGTTTTGTATAGTCTCTTAAGACAGTGTACTAAAGGTAAGTAACAAAAATTTCCTATGAAAATTATAAATTCTGCCTGAAAAAAAATTCTTAAAAATAGCTTACTTTTTCGGCCGTCAAGGTGTTGTTCCCCCTTAATATCTCGTGGATGATTCTACATTCAGCCATGATACATTGACGCATATCATCAGCAATTATTTATACATTGGGGTACACTGTATTCCTCAATATTCCCCGGATTCAAAGGGTTAAATAATTAATATAAAACGAATATCATCGACTAAAAAATGTTGATTCACATAAATAATGAGAAAACACTATGAAATAAAAAATTCTATGGGAGTCCCCAAGGCACAACATATGAAACTTGCGTGGCAATCACCGCCTTAAGCCTCATTGTAACCTACATTCCAGACTGAGCTTCCCAAAGTAGTCACCGCATCCTCCCATATTCCTTCCAATAATCCACCCCCCGTTCCCCGTTGGCTTCGCATTCCATTAATTCCCTAAACCCCCAAAAATGCCTATACAATGTCCAAGCTC
The DNA here is from genome assembly GCA_910592295.1 of Andrena haemorrhoa. Taxonomy (NCBI): domain Eukaryota; kingdom Metazoa; phylum Arthropoda; class Insecta; order Hymenoptera; family Andrenidae; genus Andrena; species Andrena haemorrhoa. Next base: position 4,344,941 of record OU342946.1, read on the forward strand.
GTCCCACCCCTGCCAGCAACCTGCAACCCGGGCGATGATCCGCCTGCCAACCCATCGGCGGATCCTCTAGCGTGACGGTAAAGCGGGAAATATCCGCATTATTAGAAGCTCCCGATACAACTGGCATCGTCCGTCCGGTGGAACAGCGGTTGCGTAATGCGTGTGAGCGAGCGTTAAAGACTTCAGCCCGCTGGGCGGCGAATCCTATTACAGGCTTTGCGTGGCTGGCGTGGTGAATTTTAACAGCAACAATGGTCCCGGCGCGTAGAGTCGGCGGTTGAAAAAGCTCGATGAATAACAGGCGGTTGAGGGTTGTGTAACGCGAGCCGCAGACAGGGACAGCGGCGGGGGATGGGTTAGGGGGAAGAAAAAGAAAGGGATGGATGCCCGTACGAATGGCTGGGTGCGCTTGCACGCCCGCGGAACGTAATTTGCTTTAGCGCCGGCTGCGTAAATTTCAGGATGATGAGAACGAACGGCCGACGTTTAAACCGTTCTCGCGAGGCGAGCTACCCTCCTCTAATATGGTCAGTCAAATCGGCTCGGCCCGGAATCCGCATAATACCGGCGCGGAATCGAGGATGGTGGATAAAAAAAAAACGAGGGGGATGGTAGCCTCGCGCTACTCTGGCCCCCGAGTTTTCCGTGCGCCGAGTCAATCCCCTTTCATCGGCTCATCAAAAAGACTGCTAGCTCCATTAACGCGGTGTAAAGCAATTTCAGCCGCTGGAAGCTCGACACGTGTCGGACGTTTCACTCGCGGCTGGGAGATTCGGAACCGTCCAGCGAATTTTCAGATGAAACGCGAGTCGAGGGTCAAAAATTTTATCGCGATATAGCGGAGCAGCGGGGAGCCTTGGAGCGTGGAGGGAAACGTCGACTCCTGGCGATTAGGGGGCGAGCAAATTGGGGATGTGGCTTCTATTTGTGGAAAATTGAGGATATGTTTTTTCTTTTTTTTTTCATGTGTGATAGAAACTGGTAAGCTCGCTAATTGAAGAGATCGTTCATTGATTATTGCTTTCAGTGTTGTTTTAATTAATTACTTAATAAGAAATAGGTTAAAGTACACTTTGGCTCTTCCTCTTTAAGGGGAAGACACTGTAATGGTCTGAAAAGTAAGGGTGTTTTCGCGATTTTTTTTCAACCAAACAACGCAAGTAAATCAATTTATTGCTTAGTATAGGTAATATGTACATATTGAAGGGTAAGAAAAAATATCTTTCAATCAAATTCATAAATCCGTTTCGGGGATACTCTTCGGCAAAATCGTGCCTGTGGCGTTTATAGTGCCGTAGCCATATGGTTAACCTGAATTCAAAAAGACAAAAATATTTAGAAACTAGAAACCTACGTCTATTACGCGATGACTAAAAAACGGCAATATCGCAAAAAATAACAAAATGACGGACCACTGAAAAAAATCATTTTTGGGGGTAAAAAGTTGGGGAAATGTTGATAAACAAAATAAAAGGAGGCCGTTAATTTAAAAAAAACTGCTTGCCGCGTAATAGGGACGGGGTTTTCGTACAAGAAATGGCTTTGCTCATGTCAATTGGACGTATAGTTCCTTTGTACACTGTCAACGCGGTTGAAAAATGTAATTCTCAGAAAAACGCGTTCAAAGTTGCGCTCGGCTCAAAAGCGCGCTTGACACCGCTTCATAGAAAATACTAAGTATATCTACGTGAATTTTACAAATTTCTTTTCAAAATTTGAAGAAAACATTTTTGAAATGTATGCCTTCAGAAAATGTGAAAAAGAAAAAATCGATTTTGCCGATTTTTTGCAGTGGTCTCGCCCCTTAATATATTGTAAGTGGAAACTTGAGAAAATACGTACAAAATATAGTTATATAGTTTCGCTAGTAGTCGAGATAATTTCTCTGTATCAACTTGCCCCGGTCTCCCCTACATATTTAATTTTCCGGGTATCTGTTTAGGATCGGTAGATAGATTTAGTATGTCGAACGCGTGGGAGTAAATTTATAGAGGACCGCGGAGAAAAGCCGCGGTGGCATGCGTCGCATTCGAAACGGCGGGCAAACGCGGAGCATTTTTCGTACACCTCAGGACAAATGTCTCCGCGGCAGTGGGGCATTACGGGTGTCGCGTAAATGGAGCCACACGAGCAGCGGATTAACTTTTATTTTGCGTGAAACAGCGGCGGAAGCGGGGAACTGCCGGCATAAAAGTTCGAAGTTCGCCACTGCTTCATCGCCGCGGAGGGAGGCTCGCCTCGCTTGCTCGCGCGCTGGCGATCGATGAATTTTTCAACTGGCAACAGTCGTACGAGTTTAGTATATGGCCGTACACACTCATGGGGCATTAACTTCAAAAGGGTCATTCGCGCGAATTAAACAAGCACTAAAAAAGTCGGGGCTCGTTCAACACCGCGCGTCCAGTCCCGCTCTGGAAAATGCATGGAATTTCCACCCTAGAACTTTCCTCCCTCCGGCGTCCCACCCCCCTTACCGCGTGCGCGTGTGCGTCCGCGCGGGGCTGCTACGAGGGTGCATTACAGCACACGTACGCCGGAGCACTCGGCGATCTGCATTTTGTTCTCCAGCCGCGAAATCGTTCCGCTATAAAACCCCGTTCAAAATTCGGGGCCGCTTGTTCCCCCGGAAAGTATGTCGCTGGTTTTGGTCAGGACGCGAAACATTATATACGCGGGCGAATGCGACAAAATCCGGCCTCGCCTCCTCGCCAATTTCCCATGAAACCCGAAACAATAGTAATGCGAACCCGAAATGATGGAAAGTTTTAATGGCCCTCCAGGTGATTATTCCACCGTAGCGACGTCTGTCAGTATTGTGGCTCGCCCTATTTTCTTCGCTGTCTTTCGACCACTTTTCCACCGACCCATTTCCACGGCTCCGAGTATCATTGAGATACATAGGTTTGGGGCGAATTTTCGGGGCCCATTAACGCGCAATATCTCGATACCGTGTTAAAAGGAATTTCCATTAACTGCACTCCAAGGTGCTGTTCGACGTGATGGACGATTTCGAAGTGCGCTCGAGTTGGTTCGATATAATCCCAGCAAATATTTACGTATTACGGTACGTACTATCAAGTTCGATTTATTGATATTTTTAATGTCAACGTAACGCTGTAAGGAATTTCTTATTTGTAGAGACGTGGTGGACTTGCAAGGGATGATCCAGAACCCGAAAATTCAAAAAATTCCGAAACTTTGTGAATATATAGGGGATTTCCTCGTGATTGCAACGCAATTTTTGTTTGCTGCCCAAATTCACTCGAGGGGGGTGAAATTAACCCCTGAAAATTCGGCTATTTTCCGATTTTGTGTCATAACTCGCGAACTGTAAGAGATGGAGAAAAAGTTTCAAGGCAAAAGTCACTTCTTTTAATTAGATCCGCCATTTGATAAAAATATTATTTTACAGTTCATGAGTTATAACACAAAATCGGAAAATAACCGGATTTTCAGGGGTCAATTACACCTCCTTAGAGTGAATTTGGGTAGCAAAAAAAATTGCATTACACTGAGAAGCACATCCCCTACACATTCACAAAGTTTCATAATTTTTGGAATTTTCGGGTTCGGAATCCTCCCTTGTCAAAAGTACGAGGGTTGAAATTTTGTAAGCCGTCATACATGAAAAATGGTTACTTCTACGAAAAAACTCATCCAACCTTTTCTGCACAGAATTCGCTATGCTGCACATTTCATAATAACTATTGTTCTCGTAAAACTGGTAGCTAACAAGATATTCGCGAAGAACTGTCCTTTATACCTTTCACCCTCTGTAAAATTTTTAGCGGCGCTACAAAAATTTAGCTTGCTGGGAATCTTTCCGCAGACAGGTCCTAATTTCACCGGGCTAAAAGCACACTGGTAATTTTCTTCAGAAGGATGATATATCGGTTACCCGGCAATTTTCGGCTTCGACCCCCAGACTTCATAAAGCACCTCGAGCGCGAATACAAGTCGCAGCGCACGTTATTTCGCTCGATTCTATCCGGGAGAAAGAACCGCCGGCGCCGACCGGGGAGCAGAGCGAATGATTGAATGTAATTCGACGCGGTCGGATGAGCCAAAGAAGCGGTGAACTTTGGGGGGACCTGGGATAATTGAGAAAAATCGTGTGCACCGCGGACGGGCCAGGTGCCGGCGACGTTGTGGCATTACTCGAGAACTAATTGCTCTCATATTATCTCCGTCTACCCCTGGCCACCCTCTATCCTTCCAGCCTCGTAATCAACCAGACGCAAGACCTGTCTATCACAGTCCTGCAGGTGACACTGTTGTAATTTGCAAGCCGATAACAACGCGTTTACCGTTACAACTGTCAGGCTAATGGACCCAGATTAAGGCTTAGCCCGTTATCGTTGCCCCCCTGCGCGTATCAGTGTCTTTCTAGCCCGCGTTGTCACGGCTGCGCCCGCCCCATACCACGTGAAATCCTCGGCGACTTGTTAATTGCGAGCACGCGAGCCATCAGCGATGGCGTTGCCGCTTGTAGCCTCGGCCTGTGTTGATAGGCACCTTGGAAATGGAGTCACGTACGCTCCTTTGGATGAGTCATTCCTTCAGTTAGGTTTTCAATGTGGTACAATATTGGTGAGAGATTTTGTAGATCTGTGTATTGAGAGGTAATGGGAAAATGTGAGAAATGGAAAGCTGGGGAAAATAATTCTGAAGATTGGTCGTCACTTGGAATTATTCCTCCTTGTGATCGAACCTCTGACAAGCAATAACTTACGTTTATTTTAACCTGGAAGTTTTAACTGGCGAGGTGGGGAATATTTATTTTTATTTAGACAGGGAAATTTTGAGTTCTTCTTCGGAACAAGGATTTAAGTGACATCAGCCAGTATATAATATTAATACAAGCGATATGAATAAAATCTCACCCCCGTTAATCACCCTTTAGATTCCTTAGAACGTCTATTTCCACCCGACAACAAAGAATTTCAACTGATTCAGTTCGTCGATACACCACCGCGCCACAGATTATCCTCGAGGGTGACGAAATAGCGCGCAACGGAACAACAGCGCAGTTAAAGCATGAAGGCCGTCGCGCAACTGCCGATTTTCGTCCAAGCAACGATCACGTAAGCGGACGACGATACGAATGGAGGGCCGATAAAATTAATACGTTCACGCGTAATCCCCTGTAACGAGTCGCGTCGTGGAGTAAAACGTTTCATTCCCCGTATAAAGTATGTATGACGATAGGAAAGGTCGGCTTGTCGGGGGCATCGAGCTCCATCGGCGGAAGGATCGATACTTATGGGCGTCATAAAAGTGATATTACCCTCAGGCTTATTACGCCTCTGTATTACCAGCGATCCCTCGACACAGCGTCGACACGGGGGTGGGCGGATGTTGCGTCGAATCCACGATCGTTGGTACGTGTGCACCAGGGGATTCCTCGCTTTCCTTCTGTCCGCTCGGCCATCCAGCCGCTCCTCCGTGCCTCCGACGAGGGTCGCTGTCGTTAGGAGCTTTCTTCACGGCGAGACTCCGGTTCTATTCTAGCGCCAGCTTCTCATGGCTGACAGAGCATTCAGTATTTAAAGGGCAGCGGCCCTGTGGGGCCGGCGCCGCGGCGGGTCGGGAGGGCAGTTACAAATCCGCGCGAGTATCCCGAATTCCTTGTTCCAGCAGAGTCCTGTCGGCCGCGCCACTGTTTATTCCAGGCATCAGAGAGGGCCATCGTTTCTTGTCGCCGCGGAATCGATATCCAGCGGGGCCGTTCGCATTGTCGACGTGAATTATTGCGCTCAGCCTGCTCGCCAAATTGTCTTATCGCGTGTCACGCGGCTGACAGCCGCAGCAGCTCTTCCTGAAATATTATGTATACGGATTCGTGGCTCGTCTTTATTAGCGGCTCGTCCGCCACGCTCGAGCGTCACGGGCAACTGTGCCAGCACCCCATTGACCCTGCGATAAAATGCCATCGAATTAATTTAGGGGGAATTACCCCGTGCGTGAATGGGGAATGGAGGATTCGTGGATGGAGTGAAGTAGCTCGTACTTCTTCGGGGTTTTTAGTGTTCTGTTTGAGAGGTAGTGAGGCAGGGAATTATAGAAGTTCCTGTCGTTCTCTATGTAAAACTGTGTTTGGAGAGAGGAATTGACAGTTGCAAGTTTGAATTGCGGGGTGACTAGTTGATAAGTATTGTTTGAAACTGAGTAATGTGAGGTTATGTGAAGGGTGTTGTTCGCTGGTTTTAAATTTTAGAGGCATTCTTTGCAGTAGTAGTATAGTAAAGAGAGTTCTAACCCAAATTTGAGTTTTGAGGGAAGCGGAAATTTAAATTTAAAATTGGAAACCCAAATTTCACTGTTCAATCGAACCGCTCTGAACATCTATCGAACCATTTTGAACGTCTATCGAACCATTCTGGACATCTATCGAACGTCAAAGCAGGGATCGAAAAAGTTCTCGAACCCTCGTTTTTAAAAAAATTCTGTTAGAACTCATATGTTTTGTTTAAGAAAATATCTGTTTCTGTGGAATTTTTATTGAAAAAAATGTTACCTTTAGGAACTTCTTTAAAAAGTGTTCTCATGGAATAGATATTTTAGAACCTATATAATAAAAGTTCCATGGAAACAAGTTACATTAGAACATTTATTAAAAAAGTTTTCATAAGATAAAGAAAAGTACTAAACTATTAGGTACTAGTTTTACTTAACAATATAATATTATATTCTTCATATGTTTATTTAATAGAAGGTATGAAAATCATAATCTAAAAATCAATTTAACTGTAATAATTATTTAATATTGTTGTAGTACTATCCATTGAATAGTATTCAGTATTTATTACAACGATTGAGAACTTTTTTAATATTGGTGAACAAAATATCTGTTCCTGTTATAGAAAATTTTTTATTTTTATATTTTACAAGTTCCATTCCAACTAGAACCTTTATTTTTAAGAACTTTTATTTTATCGGTTCTTCTGGGAACTTATAATGTGAGAACATTTTTAAAAAAAGTTTCGCGGTCCATGTTTTAAATGGAACCTATTGTACCAGAACTTTTTCGATCCCTGCGTCAAAGTACATCACGCACGACAAAGCTTCGATAGACGTTCGATAGACGTTCAAAGTGGTTCGATAGACGTTCAGAGCGGTTAATAATACAATAAATACACAGCCGCAGCTAGAAGAGAGTTTAAAATTAATAGCTTCATAATGAGTAAAAATAAAATTAGCCCCTGCTTATCAGATTCCGCTGAGAAATATAATACTTCCTAAAATTTTCATTACTGCTTATATTATAAACCTTCCTCCACCATCATCTATATATAAAAATTTATCCTGGAAATTGCTCCCAATTTCCTTAATTATCCAAGTATACAACACAGCAACGTAAATTTCAGTAGAATTGATTTCATATTTTAAACATCATCCCCTATAAAAAAAGCTCGAATCTCGTAATTCCACTACCTAGCGTCACAAATAATGAAACAGAATTTGTAATTTGATTTAATCATTCTTCTTATCTATTTCCTAACGTCATCTTTTAATGCCTTCATGTCTTCACTCGAATTATTCCAATCACATATGCAAATTGCATTATCTCCTACCCAATAATCTGTATGGATAAAACTGACATCATTATTATCATCTGTCTATAACTGGCGCAGTGTATAATGGACACTCGGAAGCAAAGTTGTTTTATATTGCACAATTTCATCACACAGAGTGGAATATTTCTATGTTCCTGCATGCAGGGATACGCGAATGTCTGAGAGCAATTTGCGATAACACAGCTTAATACCCCGGAGGCGCAATCTGTGAACTCAAACAACCGCGGCCCCGTCTAATCGATGGAAGACACGTATAGACATGCTATCTGTTTGCAGTCAAACAGAACTTAAATTTCACCGCTCGGTTTTCGGGGTATCGTTCATAGGAGCTTAATAAGTTCACGGGCTATCTAATTATACGTGGGTATACATGGAAATGGATTCACCTGGCCTGGATAAACGGGTGCATGCATACATGTGCTTCCGCGAAATGTAAACAGCCCGGCATTTCTTCTTGTGTACCGTGAAACGTATTCATTTTGTTATTTTTACATCCATCGCTGAAATAACAGCGATTTTTTTTCCCCGGAAAAATGTAAGGGAACTCGAGTTACCAGCCAGCAAAATAATAGGGAAATTGTTGACGATGTCGTCTGCGATATAGGTTGATACATTTCGTTGTCTTTTAACAATATTTACAGTTGTCTTTTAATACCGTATTCTGGGAAATTTACAGGATCAGGGCTGAATCTGGGTTATACATCTTTCGTGGATAACAGTGTTCATATATTGTTGCAAGGGATGTACTGTTGAAAGTCGTTTCTCTACATAGTTGAGCAAAATAGTGTTCAAGTGTAGGCAGAACCGTAAGTGGATGGCAGTGTTATATACGCGACTACTTAATTGTACCACTGAATGTACGACAAATGGGGGGTTAATACTACTGAGGGATTATTTAGAATGGGATAGAGCCGACTGATACTGATTTGGAAGCCGATTCCAGGTAGATTTACTCTCTGATTCTGAAGTTTGTAATTATGTAATGTCTGTTATAGGCAGAGTAACATTTCTAGAATTATCAGGGTATATCTATGTTGGTGATATCATTGCGTTCCGCCCTGCTTTGGGGACGTTGACCCAGTAGAATTACTGTAGATTGAAGGCAATGTAATAACTACTTAAGGGGTCATTCTACTTTGATCGGCCGAAAAATTAAGCTATTTGTGGAGATTTTTTTCTCAGTAAATACAACATATAATGACATAAATCTTTTTGGTATTTATTAAGCTATTGTTATATTATAGAAAAAAAGTTAAGATTCTTTTAAACTTGTTTTAATGTTTTTTTTACAGCGTCAATATGGCACCTAGAAGAAAGAGTTTGTTAATTGCGCTAGAGGCTATAGCGGCACACTGTACAGATTAAGAATCTTTTGGAATTTTTTGTTTCGGATAAGCCTGAGCCGGGAAAACACCTACGCCATAAACATACCTCTTTTTCAGGTGCCATATCGCCACTGTAATAAAACAATTGAAACAAATTGCAAAAATTCTTTTAAATTTTTTTTTTTTAATACATGAGTGACTTAATACATACCAAAAAGATTTACTTCATTAGCTGTTGCATTTACTGAGAAAAATATCTAAACAATAGTTTAATTTTTCAGCGGTTCAAAGTAGAATGACCCCTTACACAGATTCAGCTTCAAAGTCTTTTAAAATCGATTCGTTAACATAAGTAGCCAGTACTAATATCTACCAATTGTAAATATTGCTTGCAAAGAAATGGTAAACAAACACCACAGCATACAAATTTTCTGAGCAGATGTTTGGGATTTATTTAACCCACACATCTATTCCTTCATTTTAAAATTATGATGCTTTAATCCACTTTCTCTTCAGTTATAACAAAGGAATAATATTTTTCTCGCAGCAGAAAAATATTAATACACCCATTTCCTTCGACCATCCTCCCCCAGTTGCTGAAACAACTTCACCCGTCACACGGAAATAGCTATATTCGCGACAGATGCCACAGCAGCAGCGGCAACCGCGATATATTTGCATTGAATATTTGGTGTTTTGATTAAAAGTATCGTCGATAAATCTCAATTACCATGTAGCCTTTCACGCCCGACCGGGCATGGCGAAATTTCTGATTAAATTGTCGTGGGAAATATGCGAAATTAGCATTAAACGGGCTACACGCCGTAATTTGTGTGAAAAGCGAAATATACGAACCGCCGCGGCATATGAGCATTAATGAAGTCTCCGAATTATTACGCTTTGTCACGTACCGTTCAATTGTCACGCGATAAAACGAGCGAAATTTGTTTGTTATCGCTTCATTAACCGCTGTCGCGTGTAAGTTAACGGTAAACAAGCGATGGGGTGTGCTCGGTTTAGAATGGACCGCGATAATCGACGCGCCGATCGAGGCCGATATCGAAGAAAAAAGAAAGGGTGATCTTTCGTGTCGTGATTTTGTCGCGCTATGGAATCGTACGTGCCACTTCGTGAAAATTACTTTGGAATTTCTTAGGATTCTGCACCTACTATCAAAATGGCGCTATTACTCAATCGTGAATATCTAACTAAAAATGTTGATTTGTTGAAAAGAATACAAAAAATCTGTTTTTTTATCTTCAACAGTTGCGTAATAAATGGCATTAATAGAAATTTCTATTGAGTTCGTATCAGTTCTATAACAATTTCTGAGCATAAAATATTATTTTCGCAATTAGATTGACTCCTATTACTTTCAATATCCCCCCAAAGAGTGTCTTTTTCGAAGAGGAAACTCTGCTATTTTAATCCTTTTCCATATTTGATTCCACATTTAACATTGGCCATGAAAGTCCATTCCACACTAAAACGATTCCCAGCTCCCGAAAATATCCAGGATCTCCTCGCCTGAAGCTCGTCAAATCCATCAAGTCCTCGAAAGTTTCTCAAAACAATGGACCCGAAGGTCCCAGTCACGTTTCGAGCAAGATGCGGTGTACGCCATGCGTCCCGGGCAACCGAGCATATTTCCATCGTTGCTAACCAAGCGGGGTAGGTACGTTTCACCGTCACCGTACTCTCAGGCTGATATTTCTACCGGTTGACAGTGCAACATGAAGCCGGGGGACGGTCGGTCGGCGTAAATAAAAAGCGCGGGATTAGCGGCAGCGGCCGCTCGACGCGGAATACGGGGATATCCTCGTTATTCGGATGACTGCGTCACAATGGCCGCAAGGCGATTATAAACTAAAGCAATTAATTATAAGTGGCCCCGCAGTATAACGACTTCACGCTGGCAAATTCCGGCGCGCAACGCCGTAGCATACCGCGAATATTTGGTTTGCCATGAAACGCTTCAAGAACGGCCGCGCCTTCATCTTCCGGTATGCGGCGAAACTGCAGTCCCCTCTTTGCTCTCTCTCACTCTCTCTCTCTCTCTCTTTGGCCCGAGCTTATCCCGCATTCTTTTCGTTCCTCTCGCTCGGCAGCCGCGACCCCTAGGCTTTTTCAGATCTCCATTTATCAATTACAACAAGTTGCAGCACCGCCAACGGGAATAAACCGCTGAAAAATCCCATTATCGGCCGTCCCCCTTGGCCTCCTCGCCAACCGTTTGTTTTGTTTCCATTTAACTTACCGGGGACTTTGCTCCTCGCGCGGAACAACCGGGAATTCTCGACGAGGGGAATATCGATGCCGGGCGGTATCGATGAATCTAGCGACTCCGCCGTAGCCGTTTCGTCGGTACCTTAATTCGGTTGCGTCGTTTTAATTGCGACGGGGCCATTATCTGGATGAAGCTCGTGGGCTCGGCAATTGATTTTGTCGCTGATGAGGAGTATCTGGGGGTTAGGTACGTCGATTCACGCGAAACATCGTGGACTTACGGATTGACTAAAATTCGGTATACGAATTCTTCTACGGCAGTGCGCAATACGGTGGCACTTATTTTCAACCTGAGATTTCTTTTGCTCTCCCCCCTCAATACGGTTCCATTTCATAAAAATATAGTCCCTGAAAATGATTATTGCAATCGGACACCGGGAAAGGGTGCCGACCACCCCTTAAAGTTTAGAATTCTTCAATAGTTTGAATTTGAAGAATTTCTCGAAAATGGTAAGCCCTATCGAATTTTTGTTCAAATAATATTAAAAGAGCATACAATTTTCTACAATTACTGTATATATAATTTTTTCGTGCTTCCGACCGTTTTTCAGATAATAGCGTTTGAATATTGGGAAGTTGGCAGTTCGTACATCCCACCTGTACAGCGTAGTGCTGACCTTAGCATATTCAAACGCTATTATCTAAAAAATGGTTGGAAGCACGAAAAAATTATATACACAGTAATTGTAGAAAATTGAATGCTCTTTTAATATTATTTGAAGAAAATTTCGATAGGCCTTACCATTTTCGAGAAACTCTTCAAATTCCAACCATTGATGAATTCTAAACTCTAAGGCCTGGTCGGCACCCTTTCCTGTTGTCCGACTGCAATAATCTATTTCAGGGACTATTTTCTTATTAACTGGAACCATATTAGGGGGTGAGAGCAAAAGAAATAAAAAAAATCGACATATAAATAAGGGCCACCCTAGTCCGCAATACTCCTCGAATCTTCGCGAGTTCTACTGTATCAAAGGTTAATTGCAACGGGGGTTAGCGAACGTTCCAGCGGGAAGGTTTTCTAGAGAATTCCCGTTGTCGGCTGTTTTGAAAGAGAGCGAATGCTTGTCTTATCGTGGCTGAATGGATTTTATTGTCGTTGATTTCGTTTTATCGGGGCGGAGGGCAGCGGTACTTTCTAAAGACGTCGGGAGGAAATTCGCTTATGCGAGGATCGACAAGCCCCGGCTTTGCTTCCTAAACGTAATAACGATAAAATGTCATTCCGCCGCAATCCGACCGTTCCTCGCGTAGGAAATAACGTATGTTCGGTTTTCCTAATCGGATGTTCGACTAGCTTTTCCGGGATAATAGCTCGAGCAGCCGGGATTACGGAGGGACAGAGCTCGGATGGGGCTCCCTATCGGCTCGATAACTCTGTTCGATGATTCGAACGAACTGCCACCTTCGGGAGCAAGCCCTTAATGCAGCCTGTCTCGGGATAAGTGTCGCGCGAAGTAGTTGTTGAGCAGTGGGTGACGCGCGGAAATGTAAGAAGATTCGTTCCTGCCATTCCCGTTGTCCGATCCCTCGAAAATAGAGGACACGTGTTATCCTTATATAATGCCTGTATACCTTTCTACTCCGCAGCAGAAGTGTGCGTAGGATGTTCATGTCTCTCGATATCTTAGACACAGATGAAAAAAGAGCTGAAATAGTATCACGGAGCCATGTAGCTTCGTCTACGTGGTCCCTCGCTTTGTTTCGATACGCAGAGTGGATCGATGTGGACGTTCATCCAAAAACGGTTTGCCTCTGGTAAATATAGGTCAATAGCTTTTCACCTAGTATCGAACATCTGAATTTCTCAAACGTCTATCGACAAGACTTGATTGTAGCGCTCGGAAGGAGTGCTTTAGTGTTTGCTTTCGATCCTGTAGAAATGTTGCTGCTTTCGTATTGGGTAGGGTAGATGTCCGAATTAGTGCCAGTGTCTCCATTACTACCACTTCATTTATTTTACAAAATAAAAACGTAACGTATAAAGAGTGGGATTCAAAATAATTATTATTAAATTTGGAGTAGGGGAAAGGTGGGGTAGTTGATAGTAGAAAAAACAGGAATTTCTGGTCTATTAATGCTATTTATTGATTGATCTAAAATTTAAGGTAAGTTTAATTTTTCATCTTTTTCAAATCGAGTGCATTGAGGGATACTTGATCAGCGTGTGAGGTGGGATACTTGAACAGATGAAAATGCCCCCAAAAGAACCATAGAACGGTTAATGAAACAGAAAAATACGGCAAAGAAAGTGAGAAGGAAGATCTTTTTGAAGATGATAGTAATTTTCTTCATCATTATCTTAATCAGATGATGTCTAAGTGAAATGTATTTTAAGAATGCATATTTGTTGTTTTATGTCGTAGAGTTTAATTCTTGTTTTATTTTTTCAGTAATTCTTTGAAGTTAGTTATACTTTACTTTCTTTTTATGATATTCCCTTTATTTCATGTTATTGACTAGGATAATAAATATTTTTTAGAAAGTTAGTGTGTTATTTACTCTTAAAGTTCACTGATCAAGTCTCCCCTCGAAAATCTTTAAATTTAGTTTTCAACTCTCAAATTTGTAAAAGTATATTGAGAATACTCTAAGAATCGCAACTTAAATAATTAAATACAAACAAAGCAAAACATTATTATTATTTTAATAAAAAAGCAAAACTGTGATCAACTGTCCCACCTTTCCCCTATTCTTATTATTATTATTGTACACTATTCTTTATACGTTATATTTTTATTAAGTAAAATGGCAGTAATTGGAAAATCTACCCTATGGTTTCAATTTATTCCAATTTTCAGAAAAATATACGTTTCTGGGAACATTATTGTGGAGTGCAGGTTATGATGAGTTGGAAACGTCGCGGTAGAGAAATTTTGTGCGACCCTTTAAGAGTTCCATCAGATTACACTGCACGTTGATTCTACGGGTGTCGAGCAGGGTGTAGAATCAAGGCGACGGAATTGAAGTCTTACGACCACAGGTGTCATCTTTGTCGCCTCATCAAAATTGTAGGTCAACAGCACGGTTCGGTCGTGTTGAACTTCGCAGCATCGCCAATGAAATCAAGCCTCAACGCGGACTACTCAAAGAGCTTTGGAGAACCACCTTGAAGTTGCTTTACTAAACGCTCCTGAGTTCAAAACGAGGTAAACGCCGATGCACACGGGGTGTTCGGTAAGTGCAGTGATAGCCGTTACGAGGATAATCCAGTGTCGGTCGGATTAATTAACGTGCACGCCTCATTTCTTAAGCTTGGAGATGTTGGACAAGTTATTCATGTTTGGCAACGAAATAACAGCTATCTAGTTGTCATGGTCACTCGTATTATTATTAATATTTTGTTATTATTCTCGGGGGTAGACTTAAGAGCAGCAAATTGACGAATCTTGCCCATTACATCATATTATTTGTTTATTTTTTGTTAATTGTATGCAGATACGAATGTATTAAGGACGTATTATTATTATTATTATTATTTTTAAGACCAGGCAGTTTTTATGCAATTTACAAAGGAAACTTTACCATAGGAATTTTCCGCAGAGAATTTAAAATATATAATATTTAGAATCAATTCTATTCTGGACTTACTGACGCCACTGAACACCTTAAAAAATATCACAGATTTATTTTCGCAATTAGCTACCGCGTTAATATATTTTTTATTTCTCTTTCCGGCTAGTATTTTACTTTCCCCTTTGTCTAATTCGCAAACTGAGTGCGCGAGCGAAATTTAATCGAATTCACGCGACCCGGAATATTTGTCACGGCGATAGACACCATTTCCGACAGAACGACACGCGATTTCAGTGAGTTTTTCGCAGAAAGCTCCGGCGTTTTCGTTCACGGCGGAAACACGAGGAAGGAATTTCTAGCTTACTGCATCAGCAAGATATCGGTATGACGTCAACAGCACGACCATTGTTTCCGGTAGTATTGTTTCGGGTTGTTTCTCGCCAAGCTACGAGCCTTTTACGTCGGAGATTTCCAAGCTACCGACGGCGAACTGAATAAAAGGAAAATGAACCCGACCACACCCATCCAGTCTTCGCATTGCAAGGCGTTCGTTCGCCCTCGTCTCGGGAAATCACGGTAATCTTGAGCCTTTTTTCTTCCAACGGAAGGGATTTGCACACTTCCACGACTAACCTTAAGAAGTTACTATCTTGCAAACGACTAGCACCGGTTGCACACGGGATTTTGCCCTTCTTAGTCGTTGCTGTACAAATTAAGCAACGGCCGAGGGGCAGTTTGGGCGTCGGCGTTTGAAAATTACTTGATTACACGGAAACGTTATAAGTTGAAGCTTCTGGTGCAATTGTACTCCACGGTTGCGTGGGCTGGATAGATTACGTTGTTACTCTTCCAATAATAGGTATACTAATTATTACACTTTTAAGTCAGTAGCTACGATAGGAAAATAAAATTTTCTTCAGATAGATCTTTACTCCCTTCATATAATTTGACTTATTTTTCTATTAATCATAAAATTGTTTTTGATAAATTGGAGGCATATATTTTTACAGAATTTTGTGCACTTAAAAGAGCAGCCTTTAAAGAACATTTGGTAATTTTTTGGTCGAAAAATATTTACGTTTATAATACAGTAACTTTTTAAAAATTTGGTTTGCGGTGAGCCGTGCAATTCGGAACCAGATTATCTATAATTAAAAAATAAAAAAGATTAACGGAGGGATTTCCCGAAATATAAATTTAAAACAGAATGGCGGCTATTTAAAGTAAAAATCACGCAAAAAAAATCAGGAC
Organism: Andrena haemorrhoa; assembly: GCA_910592295.1. Taxonomy (NCBI): domain Eukaryota; kingdom Metazoa; phylum Arthropoda; class Insecta; order Hymenoptera; family Andrenidae; genus Andrena; species Andrena haemorrhoa. The sequence goes on from OU342946.1 coordinate 4,360,896, forward strand.
TTAATCAACAATTTTTGTCTTAAAATAACCCAGACTTTTCTCGGGGTACATTCAAGAAAACACTCTTTTGGGGACCTTTTCTTTCAAACAGACGCCATTTTGTTATTCCTAAACAAAAATTGTTGATTGAGTTTTTTTTTACCTCTTCTTTGTAGGTGTCAGATTGACGCTATTAAAAAACAAATGAAACAAATTAAAAACAATCCTTTTAAATTTGTTTGTATAATATAAGAGTATCTTAATAAATTCCAAAAAGATTCATTTCATTATATGTAGTATTTATTGAGAAAAAAATCTTTAAATATACCTCCATTTTTCGGCCGATCGCAGTAGAACGACCCCTTAAAGAAACTTGTTCCTTTATCTCTCCGCTTTAAACCCCTGAACAACTATCACGCTATCCGTCGTAGGCAGCCACGGATGTCGTTGATCGCGGTTTAGCAAAATATCGCCATTGCGAATCTATACCAATCCGTGTCCAATTGGAATGGGACGTTCACGACGGGCCATGCAAGAAATATCGCGCGAAGATTACGCGGCGTAATTGCAATTAACGCGACACGAGAATCCGCAAACGCGGCGATAATGTATTCACAATGTTGACGGAGCAACCGCAATTGCATGGAACCAAGTAACCACCCACGTCCACTGTAGACACAGAATGGTTATGAATATGTGATGAGTGTACCAATGTTTACAACCGGCTTCGTAATCCGCGGAACGTTACGATCCCACGAAATAACTCAGCAACCCTTCGACTCCTCGGACCTTACGTCACGTAACTTGACAGTCACGTGTAACCCACTTCAAGATTAATCCCAACTACAAACTGTGAAACCCCTAACAGGCAGGCATCTAAAAATAAGTCTCATTCCAGAGAAAATCGATTTCGAGGGTCCAACCCATTTCGCTGGACCTCGCTTCTCTGTCTCTCCATAGAATAGCGGCCCTATTAGCAATCATCTTAGTCTTCTAAACTCACTCTTCAAACTCCCTCCACTGCACACAGTAGATACCCAGTTCCTTCATAGTGTGTGACACTGTTAACAGTCCAGAATTCGAGAATTTGATTGTTGATTTGACTCCGGAACGTAAATAGGGATCTTGCCCCGTCGCAACCGTAATCCCCCCTCGGGCCCGGTCACGCTTTTTGGAGTGCTGTGCGGGGCAGGTGGATTGGCATTAAAGATCTAGAAGGAAAGAAAAGAAAGATGTCCGTGTTTCGTCTTGTGACCGTCAGCCAGACTCATCAAGTAGGGCTATAGTTGACGGCCCCTGTCCTAGATACACGGGGACTAAGTGGAAATGACTTGGAACTTGTTTATATATGAACGAGAGTGGACGCTAGAACTTGCGAGAAGAGTAGACCTCTAGCGGCGCCGGCGGAGACTAACCGGCGCAACCCGTGGTGGGGCCGGGACGTCACACCATTGAGCTCTATACTAACTGGAGAGTGAACAGAGCAATGGGGGCCGGTCAGACAAGGAACACAAATTAGTGGGGACTGCTTTCTCTGTCTTTTGTACAGTGCATGTCAGTGAAGTTACCCGCGCACACGTACATACATAACACAGATAGTACAGAGTGAGAGGCATAATAAGAAGAAGGATAGGTTCACCCCTTAATCTTCTATTTCCCTCGGACCGTTGTCGCCTCTACTTCTTCCCACTGCTGTTCACACTCCAGTTAGTATAGAGCTCAATGCGTCACGCACATAAACAGAATTAAAAATCAGTACAAAAGAAAAGGCATGGGCGCTCCTTGTCCTTTCTGAAAGCTTATTCGTCGTCCAATTAAAGTGGACAGAACACCAAGGAATGTGCAGCTGCGTCGCTGCGACTGCAGATGCAATTCGATTTCGTTTGAAGTCGCCGAGCAGCGCCGCGGCGAAACGTGTTGAGCGCGAGGAGCTCGAGGAGGTCCGAATAATATTACGGGGGAAATCAGGTGTGACGTGCGCGTTCCCTTTGCAAATCCCTCGGCCGATTCATTTGGGACACGAGTTCCGGGGGCGTCAGCTTGGAAAAGCAATTATTTCCGTTTAAGCTCCGTTGCGTCGTCGACACTTCCCCGTTGTGCGGGGGATGTTACCCACGTTTGTGGGGACAGGCTGAAATGTAACTTGCTCAACGCTCGTGGCGAAGGTCAATTTGCCCCCGAGCCTAGCACCGTCGTCAAAGCGGTTCCCGTCAGAATAATGCGCCTCTTCGAATCCTGGTTAGACAACGACGGCTCGCGGGGGTGCCGCGCCGGATTCCGCTCGTCGACTCGCTGCGAAATTTTGCGTACGGCTGGCGCACGTCATGCGTAATAACATATTAAACGCATACGCCGCGTTACTCAAATGTTTGCGGGAAATGCGAGCGCATAGCTCCGCCTCTTTCAGACCCTCGATATATGAACGCGCGGGTAAATAGGAAATTGTAATTAACTTGCAGCGCCAGGTCGTTCATAAAGTAATTTCGGTTACGCGTTTCCATTTTTAGTGATTCTTGATTCTTTCTGCCAGCCGGCTTTTCAATATTTACGTGGGATCTGTAAAAGGCGGAACTTTGAATTTGATTTTTTTGGGGTAATTTTAAAGTAGTGGTGCATTTTTATGGGGTGGATTAACGTTACGCAAGATTTTAATTGTTGCAAATTCCTGAGTCAAACAGCGCATTCCCCGGGTCAGTGATTTGACTTAAGGGGTCATGCTCAGTCAGGAGGCCGAAAAAAGGGTGGTTTTTGGAAATTTTTTACTCAAAAGCTATAACACATTTCTCAGAAGATCTTTTTTCCTTTTAAGGATTGCATCTAGTACCGTGCATCGTAATTTTTTTATTTAAAAATATTTATCAATAACTAAGTTATTGTCCATCTTAAAATCCGCGGCTGACATTGACGTCGTTCTTCCTGCTTCACGGTTTGATTAGTATCTAATTATGAGGTCGTTCTTATGAGACTCGTTTGGAAAAGGCGCACCTGTGCGTTGCTGTTCGTTGCTGATTCCACTTGCGAGGAATTAATTGAAAGGCCCGATGTAGGACAAGCTCGGTTTAATTAGGGATTTTCGGTCGATCTGCGTGTCTAATTATCCTTGACGCGCAGAAATTGCATTCGATTGAAAATGAATGGCCCAGCGGCTCTATCCGCCGGCATTCATCATGATCGAATGTACAAATGTACCTATGGGAAATGAGAATCATAAGCCATATGCATGCATTGGCGTTTTTAAGTAAGTTAAAGGTATTCACAAGAATTCCATGTGTACATACGTGTAATTAAAGTGCCTCTCTTTTTAAAGTTCATTGCACGAAGGGTTCTGACGTTTCGAAGAAAAAAAGGCACTTCAAACTCGACTATAACAAATTAAACGTTGGTATAATTTGAAAGTCTCAAGGGGGAGAAGCATTCTAACGGCCTGAAAAGTAAGGGTATTTTGGGGATTTTTTTTAACCAAATTAATGCATAGTTAATATGTGAGGCTGGGAAAGAAACTTTCAAGCAAATTCATGAATCCGTTTCCAGTTACTCTTCGTCAAAATGTGCGCTGCGGCTAAATATTTAGAAACTAGGAGCCTACGTCTATTACAGGACGTACAGAAAAGTCAGTATCGTAAAAGATAACAAAATAGCGGACCACTGAAAAAATTAATATTGTAGGTGAAAATGTTGATAAAAAGAGTAAAAGTTAATACTTTGCAAAATTGTGCACGTTACAAAAAGCAAAATGGTATGATTAATCAGTACGAAAGAGTAATGGAGCGGCAGAAGCCCTGCAGCGGAACAAGTGGTACAGGATCGTATATAGTCAGACACGTTTTCGAACCAATATGCCGGAGCTCTGTTACTCTGTAACTTTTCATGCGTGTGACATTTGAAAAGGACTTTCAAGTGAACGTTGTCCAAATTAATATCAGCTTCTGAAACGTGTATAATTTACAGATAATTTCAGTGCAATTTTTAATATCACTACTCCAGTTATATTTTTAAAAACAAACGCTTTTTCTAGTAGGTTTTTATAAAAAATATTATACGTGAATATTATATATTAATTTTTGAATATTACATATTATTTTAGTTAACAAAACACCTTTTAAATAAATAAATACAAACGGGGAAAAAGTATCTCTACTAATGATTTATCTGTGGCAAATTAATAATGTATATCGATGATCTGTTTATCATAGATCCACAAAGTTGCAAAAGTATAAGAATACTTTCGTTCAGCTAACTTTTAACGTGGAGCAATCGATATCCCCTTGTTTCCTCAGAACCGATGCTTTAAGCGAAGCAAATTTATTCTACGCAACGATTGCATTACGTTGTACTACAATTTTCGAATCGTCCTGTATAAATAGGTTTCGATTGAATTCGAAACGTTTGCCAACCGAATATCTTCGGTCAGTGAAACGTGTAATTGGTTTTGAATGCTGTAGCGCACGGAACGTTCGAACAAAGTGTGCGCTCGATACGGTTTGTGATTAACATACGCGATGCACTGAAATTCGCTTAAACATCGTAGATTACACAGGCATTTTACCCGTCAGTAAGTTATTTACGCAAAAGCGAAACGCCGATTTGATTAATAATTCATGCGATACTCGCAACGGTTTAGATTTCTCAAAGCGAACTAGACCGTAACCAAAAATTATCATTACCACACACGAATTAGCTGTGTGAAGAATAGCAGAATTTTATAATAGTTATAATTTGTTTAAAAGAAGAGAAACAGAAAAGGAACATTATCACCTTTGGCCAAATTACACGAAGCCTAAACTTTAGATTTGAGATCTTTATAATACAAATTCGATTCGAAGAATCTTTAGAAATTAATAATTCACTTAAGGGGGGGAGGGTCTTATTCTTTGGACTAAAAACATAGCAAAATTTGGGATTTTTTTTAAGAAACCAGCGATTCGATTCATTTGAAATTTGGACCCAGTTTTGATGCATCTTTGAGGAAGCTGCAGTTTTTTTTTCTTCAATTTTGAACCATAAATATAGTAGTTATGCATGATCGACCATCACGCTGAGCAAAAGTCGTCGTCCGTTGGTGTGCATGATATTTATCTACCAGGTAATCTGAAACAGAAAAATGAAACGGCGTTCTGTTTTATACATATGTAGCTTGAAATTGATGAACCAGCAAAAAACAAAAAAGATTATTGAGCAGTGTGGAGAGTTTTCAAACTGAAGGGTCTGAACCTTTAATTTTTGTAATCCAATTTTGCGCCAATTTTCTTCTGTAACAAAAGAAGTATAGAACTTAGCGGTATTCTGGTTCATCAAATGAAGCTACATATGTACAAAGTAAAACGCCGTTTCATTTTTCTGTTTCAGATTACCTGGAAGGTAAATATCATGCACACCAGCGGGCGGCGAGTTATGCACTGCGTAATGCATAACTCCTATATTTATCATTAAAAATTAATAAATAATAAACTGCAACTTCTCCAAAGATGCATAAAAACATGGTGCAAATTTCAGATGAATCGAAATCTCATACAGCACACTTCGTTGCAGCAGTATTGCGGGAACGTTGCTGCAATATTGCCGTACACGCGTTCCTCTAAACGCCGCTGCCCAGCGTTCCAGCTGCTTACCCGAGAAACGAGTCTCACATTTATTATCGTCCCACAGAACTTTGGCCCTTTCATCGCGCGCGGACACCGGTCGCATAAAACCTGGCGCACTTCAGTTAACGAGCCTTCAGTCCCTCCCATCGCGCGATTCAATGAAATGTTTTCGGGAAATTTTCCGCCGTTCACGCGGCAAGCATCAAAACTCGTCATTATAAACTCCAAACGAACGGGAATTTTCGCGAGTCCTCGAACCGACCGAGCGGTCGCGCGTCCAAATTCCGCCCTCTCGTTACACGCTCTGTCGCGCGGCGCATCAGCGATTCATGATCGACATCCTCTTACGAGGCAAGTTTTACGACGCAATCAGAACCATTCGCCGACGTGTAACGGCGCGATCCCCTCCGCCCGCTGTGCAGCGTACATAATGTTTCAGCTTGTAACGCACTCGCGACGCCAGTTAAGGGCTCGACGGTGGTTTCAGGCGGCCATGCATGGACGGTGGCGGCTAAAGGGGGCCATCGACACGGCGCCCAGGTTAAACAACAGCACGGTTATTAACGAAGTTCAGCCAAGTTTTCTCGTTTGTGCTGCTCTTTAGCTTCTCGACGACCGACATTAGGGCGTGTAAAGTGCGGCTGGCAGACGACAAAGCTCATCGGAACGGTATGAATAAAGCAAACGAGCCACCGCCTTTTGTCGACTCCGAGGCCATCCGAGGCCGAGCGTTCGGTTGCCCCCTCGGCGAAAATCGAATTACGCGCTTCGCGCCTCGCCGACAGGAAATAAGCTTCCAGTTCTTCAGCGGCACGAACGTCTCCTAAGAGTTCCAACGTGCCTCCAGCCGCGGCCTCTGGCTGCGATTTGCTTCGGGTCGGTTTATTTGCCGCCCCTCCGCGGCTGATTCAAAGGGACCGCAATTTTATTGGCGATTATCGCGCCTCGAGCCTGCGAACTCGGCGGTGGGGTTGTTTCGGTCGAAGCACTTGCGTTGGACACTAATCGGTGTTCGTTCAGCTCCGGAGTACGTGTGGTGATAATTTGTAAGAGTACCAGGTATAGTTTGTTGGGAGACTCCTGGGGAATAGGTTTGATAAGTGGCCCAGTGGCGGATTTAGGGAAAAAGGCCCAACATTTTCGGAAGAATGAAGAGGTATGGTAAATACAGGAGACGCGGTTGACTTAACTTAAAATGGCTATTAAACTAATACTGATATTATTTATTTTATCAGAATGAACCTAGTATGTTCGGAATTTTATGCTAATTGTAAATGTTTTTGGGTGTTAAATATTTATTATCGTTTGCTTTATAGAACCGCATTTTTCATGTCTCCAAAGTATAATTACAAAAGTGTGGCTTTAAATCGCAATGTTTGTGCCTCAGAGCTGATTACTCACACCTCTCTAAATAATTAGTAACTTAGCAAATTCGATTGAAAGAATTGACTGAATAATGAAGTCTCATCTTTTAATATTCACTTTCGCGAAAATCAACACAGTTGAGAAAACTTATATATTTAATCAACATGTCCCGTTGGATCACTCTAATTATATACATTCTGAATCTTAACACTCCTCTGAAGTGGAAGGATTATTTGCTGGCAGTCGCCTAAGAACTGCTCAGAGTTGAACAAAGTTTCGAAGGTGGTGGAAGCTGCGCCGAAGCTGGTAATCGATTCGATTCTATTTAAATCCATTCATCCTCTGAATATATATTCCTCTACGAAGGGCCAATCAGCTGATACTTGCTTGCGGCTCGTAAAAATACTTCTTTCCTTAAATTTCACAGCGAAACAGGGCTCGAGACGCTGGACTTTCATTCAACCAGCCAGGAAGTTACTTCCCCGGCACTTTCATTACTCCAAAGATTAATCTACAGTTGAACTTTGTTCATTAATGCGAAATCATAAAAGTTTAACCGACTTTCATCCCGTGGCAACGGCCAGAGATCAAAGGACGTTTTAATTCCCGCTCGTATTTCCTGCGATTGAATACGTATAAAATAATAGGAGGCACGCACGCCAATAACATTTTTCTCTGCGTACTTTCAGTTTCTATAATTGTCCACGGCAGGGAATCCATTCGGATATTGAAGTGATCGCGCACGCGGAATAAATTCCTCTCGGTTTTAACGAGCTTCTCGCTTGTTAATGAGAACCGTTTCGTGCGATCGGCAAATATCACACGCGGGTCCTAAAAATCGCCGTGAATATGGATGTTTGTTGCTGGGGAATCTTGCCGCGCGTGTAAATTCCGCGTGAGTGCCCGCGGGATTATAGACGTTTACATAGGAATGCGAACCCCGATATTCAATACTTTACGTTAATACGAAGGTTAACGATTCGCGGTTACGTTGCATTTACGTTTTCCGGAATAATGACGGGGAGATTTTAATTGCCCCCGATGCTAATTACTGCGAATTCTAATATCACCGTGGCGCAGTGCCCTGGCGCGAATGTTTTGCCGCATCGGACGATAGTCAAACGCTTTACCGCATTTATGAAAAGCATGAACTCAGTTTAATGAAACTTTGCGATTTTAAAGGAATACTGGCACTGATGTACTTTTCAGATCCCTTTGTACATCGCGTATCCAGCGAAAGTGGAACGACTGTAAACTTTATATAAATCCCGAATTCAAAGTCGAACACTCTTTGAATTTTTCATGTTCTATTCGAATCAACAAGATGGAAAATCCAGGGACAAATTAAATCCCTTTTGCAGAGGGTATGATTAAAATTTTGCCCATTAAATCATGCACAGTTGCTTTTGAAATTAATACGTCCCCCTACCTTCCTATGGTATTATTATATTCACAGAGCAGCTTTGCCTTTTACACGTCATACACAGGCAAGTCCAAAAGGAAGAAATTCTGTGTCACCAAAAGCAGCTCTGTAGAATGTAGGTGACCTAAGCTTGAATAACATGTTGGGAAGGGACACTCTGCTCGGGACGCGTGGGTCGTTTCTAATTTCCAGATTTTAATGTAAAATCTTTTAATTGTTACGATATCATTAACCCTTCGTGGTCGCAGCTTATAATCAGAAATTGGTCACACGAGGTTCAGTGAACTTTTGAGTTACAATTTTCGAATTTTCGAATTTTTTAACTTTTCAGGGATAATTGTACATTCGCAATACTCGCATAATCGTGCTCCAATAGTCCTTTTGTAGAAACGAAAATTTTGATATGATGAAATTTGTAGTTGAAAAAGAGCGATTTTCCATGATTGTGAAATATGCGATTTTTTTTCTTTTTTTTCACGCTAAATCCTTTTTGGAAGTTGTAAAAGCATGATATTTGTGCTCGAAAATTGCTCTTGGGGTGCGATACACCCCGCGTGACCACCAGGGCCGGCCATATTAATGTGTAATTAATAATATTAGACTATATAATAGAAATTATGTTCTAATTTCTTATTTTTTTAATTTTAATCAATAAAAAAATGTCGTACTCATTTTATTTTTTTATTTTCCCTTTTTCACCCTCTGCACCCCGCCCCCCTGGTGACCTCGAAGGGTTAAAACTTCAAATGGTACTTTTCTAATACATATAACAGTAATAGGCACCTGCTTTTTATAAATTTCGTCGTTGCTGGTAAAAACTCAGGCTCAGATATAACGCGTACAGCATTGAAATATACGAGACACTTAAGTCCGACGCTATTGCGCGTCGATTGCGCTACAAGGCGTACGTATGGCGTTATAACGTCTAACGTGGCCAACAAAATTATCTCCCCGGCGTACAGCCTGAGATATAGGGCGCACATTACATGTGTAATTTCGTCGATATTTCATGTCAATGTGCAATAAAACGACTTCCCATTAGCAGGCGTATCTTGTGCCTCGCGTTGAGGAACGATTACGCAAAGGATACAGTACTCGATCGAAGGAATGGGGTTCATTTCCGTGATGTTTGCAAGCGCCAGATATAAGTTTGCATTATGCATACGGCTCCCACAGCTTCATTTCGCATTGTGCTTCCTTTTACTCCCTCTTAATTCTACCGTATTCCAGAACTCCTGATTTCATTGAATCTTAATAGTTAGTTCAGTATTCAGAATTCAATAAAAAAGTAGGAGAATTTTCATTTTCAGTTTGCCTTTAGTTTTGGACTCTGAAGGAAGAAACTATTCTCTGATAATATACTCCTTGTCTCTCCTGGGGTCTTGAAAATTATAAAAGGAATCAATTCTTCGAATCTATTAATTAATTTAGAAGTCCGAAAAGGGCAACTTTGAGAAAAAGTCAAGTTGACAGCTAACGATTGGTTGCTCGTTCGACCCCATTTTGTAGACGCAATTTAATTAAGAATTTAAAATTGAAATTTAAAAATATTCACTTTTTTAGTATAGGTACCTATGATTAAAGATTAGTTATTAAAAATAAGCGAATTCTCTCAAGCTGGGTGGGAAGAGCAACCCCACTGACACCCATGCACAACTTTCATACCTTTAAAAATAGAAGAGAGTACAGAGCAATAAAATTAAATTCAAAGAAAACTCGAGAATAATAAAATTATAATAGAAATAAAAACTGCTCGAGAGTCGTATCCAATGAAAAAAAACTCGAGTAGATACCTAACTAGTTTCTATTAAAATAGCGTTGAGTCAAAGCTGAGATGGGCAAAATTATTATTTAAATAAAATTTCCAATTACGAATAAAACTTAAGAAAATTATTCGTCATGTGTCAAATAATCTAAAGCTAAAACAACTTTTATTCGATCCGTTATTTAAATAATATTTTATTTAGTTAATACCCAACTCTGAATCAAAGTTCTACTCATCACACAAAAGAGTATATATCTGCTTAAATACCTAATTTCTCTTGTCATTCAAGGAATACCCGAATCAACTCCTTCCACTCCTCAAGCCCATTCATGTCACACGCCCTTCTTTCCAAATTCACGATGAAATTCAATAGCAGTCAGCTGTAAACGATTAAAACGAGAGTCACGATGGCATACAGTGAGAGAGGTTTCATTCGTTCAATGGTAAAAGCTAATTCTATTAAGGAATGCGTACAATGCGCGGCTTTTCTCATTGACCCTGGCATGTTTAATGTATGACGCCTTTCTATCTGAAATTCTGAAGAAGCACCCTGAATTTAGATCCGCGGTAGATCTTAAAATGGCCGCACCTAAGATAACGGTTTCCTCGAGGAGCACTTTTTCCCCGGCTCTAATGCGGAACGTTATCTTGGCGAGCTTCTATTACGGCATTGGAACGGTACTATGAATTCCAGTACGCGCACACGGTGTAAACTTCAACGCGTATTTCCTGGCAATCACAGCCAGGACATGCATCAACCGCGTAAACGGGGGCGAAACGTTGATACTTGCTGATGTTTTAAAATAAATGCCGAATTACTTGGTTTCAATAACAAATCCTAGATAATTAGAAATCCTAGTGAATTGATTTCTGTTTTGTTTTATTATTAACTGAGGAGTGCCTATCCAATTAATTCTACACAGTTTAATAGCAGATTATTTATTCACAGTAAAGTTGAAGGGTCTTGGAATGCAGAGCTGCAAAAAATTTGCAGCGAATAATTTGATTACTAATTGATCCTCTGCAGCATTTCTGATTTTCATTAAATTCTATCATTTTACTGTTATTTATTAAAATAATTAACGTTTGGCGTGGAAATTTCTGTTTTGCCAGTCGAAGTACATACTCGATGTTAATTCTGAAAAATTCTCACTGAATGCTTAATGGAGATGTCATTTTGTATTCGGTTAAAGTTTAATAAGTTTTATAATACGCGTCTGAAACAAAGCGCGCCGGTATTGTATCGGAGCTGATAAATCAATAACGCTCAGCAGATTATCGTTTCTGTCGTTATAACAATCGCGCTGGCAGAATAGCCAACCGCGTTGCGAAGTTTCGCAGCGGCACGCGTTAATAGAACGCGGTGAATTAAGTTTACAGGCATGAATGTGAGATCGCGCAATTTTCATGATTAATGATTCCCATTCACTGATCCTTTGCCACTGTCGGTTTGCTTATTTAAAGCCAGCAAATTCTAATTAGGGCTTGGAATTAAATTTTTATCTGTTCCCCGATAATCGAATCGCGAACACGCGAGAGCGTCAAATTTCAACGCACAGTACATATTGTCGAATGTCAGCGAGTATTTTGGTGAAATGTACGCTGTAAACCCCATTTATATTTTAAGGGTGCCCTCCGGTCAAATCGCTCGAAAAATAACCTACTTTTATGAATTATTTACGAAAAGAGGGTACAGCTTTTATTAGTGCACTCGTTAGGGCACAAAAATAATTTTTGCTCCAATTTCTCCATCTTGAACCATATTCAGGTGGCTAAACGGTAACCACGATTTCAGAAAATGCCTCGATAGCGACACCTACAATGCACATTTTTAGCACAAATTTTGTTTTTCGAATCTTCAAATGTTTAATATAAAGCCATAAAAAAGTTCAAAATCATTTGCATCGTAATTTCTCCAGAAAAAATTCCCAAAGACAACAGGCTTGCTTCAGCGTTCGCGTAAAGTATAATACCTTCTTAAGTGTGGGTCAGTTTCTTTTTCAGTGTTCCGGGCAGACATTTTGTTCACCACCATTTTGTACAATTGCCCATAAATAAAATTTTCCAGCAAAATAAACTTTGCTTTAAAACTATGTAAAAAATCCAGGCCCAATACTTTTATTTATACGAACAAAAAATCCCAAACTTTTTAGTGGTTTCTGGATGGGGTCCCCCTTAAGAAACGCAGGGAACGAACTATCTAAAAATATCTAATACTCCAATCGATTAACAGAACGGAGATATCCTCCCTCACCTTTCAAATTCTACGCAGTAGGTACCCATCCACTTCAATCGCCAACATGAACAGCGCACTGGTCCTTCGTCAATACATAAGGAATATCTCTCAATACCCACCCCTACCCCCATCTCCGGCTATAAATTCCGCAGCACCAAACAATAAGACCCGCTAAATACACATTTCGCAGCGCGCAATCGAATGGTTCGAACAATTACGAACCCCTTAAAGCAGTGCACGGACATCAGCTCGCAGCCAGCTCGGCTGGCATACACGATGGAGCGCGCAATATTTTCCCGTAATTCCCGTCGATAACCCAAGGAGCAGCCAGCGTCGCTGATGCGCATGAAGACGTCTAAACCCGCGGTACTCCGTGCGGTGGAAATCTCGTCGACTTCACCTCGCCAATGAAAGCCGGCCGAGGGGGAGAAAGAAACACACCGTGGGGTTAAGCGTGGAAACGGGGGCGGCGGAGGCAGTCGGAGGGTCGCGGCATGGCGGCAGGGTGAGAGGCGGCAAGGTGCAGGGGAGTTAGAAACACGTTTCGCTTCCTGCCGTCACCTTGAAGCCATCTCTCGCCGGTTTACGAGGACACCCTCGCGCGGAAAGTTTTGGTACACTCGCACTTAAAGTCATTCTTCGAAATAGTGCGATGTTAGGCACTGTAATGTCTGTTACGAATACTAGCCCGCGCTGGGTGCGGGTCGGGTTTATGACTTGCGCCGCTACTTCGCATGCCACGCTCCCCGAAAGACGTGAAACGCTTAAACTCTTCCTGAAACCTTTTTCGGATGACTTCCACCCCCTTCCCCCCATCAGCAGCACCTCGACTGGCGGAGTTTAACAGCGAATCCGGTATCGTTTCGAGGGGAACGATCCCGTGGAGACGTATCGCGGGTTTTCGGGTTGCTATCGATGAGAATCGTTGGGACGGGATTGTATATCGTTGGCTTCTGACGAGGGTTGGCGGAGCGCTTGCAGTGATTATGATTACGAAGGGTGGATAATGTGAGCGAGAATCGGATTTTTGGTTACGTAAATCAGAGAGGTCAGAGTGAAATGTAAAAATTTGGTTTGGAAATTCTGGCGAAATTACGGTTACGAGTATTTGTGTAGCTTGTTTAGGGGTAGGTGATCTTTTATTAATGGAAAGTTTGAAAGTTGAAGTATTTTTTCCGGGCTGGAATTAATTTCATTGCAACCTGGAATTGTAGAGTAGTTGTGTGTGAATGATTGGTGGAAAATGGATCGATTGGGAGTCACTAGGTTAGATTGGAATGATTAACGAGTTTAAATATTTGTTTCATCGACGATATTGCTTTACACATTCGTGTTTAAGTAAAAATATGTGTTTCAGTGAAATTTTAGTATCACGTTAAATTGATAAGCGCTATGTTTACAAGTATTGAATTAATGTTTGCAGTGAAATCATTCGATTAAAATACTTTAAATGGCGAGGATACGCGAAATATAAATTATTAACCAGTACTGTGAGAATATTGAGGCAATATTGATGCAGTGCAATATGGGACCACCGGAGCATCGCCTTCTTTCGAATAAAAAAAACATCATCAAAATTGGGTCAAATCTATAACCTCCTCGTTTTTGAAGTCGGTTAAAAGGATATAATCGTGTACAGTAAGGAGATATGACAGTATTTAAAAGAGTGGAGTAATCTGAAATCTTCTGCAGTCTTTTTGGTAGAAAATAGGAAACTATCCGCAGGAGTGTAAGAACTTCAGCAATATCTTTGGAGATACTTACAATTAGATGTCTATATCTTCTACTCTATATGGTATTTTCCCATCTTTTTGATTACAAAAATTCTAAAGAAACATCATATATTCTGTAGAGTTGAAGTGAGAAGCGAAGTTTTCCCTGCCGAGCATTCTCCAACCGTTACAACCTGATTTTCATCGAAAGGAACCGATGATTAGAAATATCGACTGATTGATCGGCAGGCCGTTAAAGCACTCCCTGCACCCCGCCTGGTCCGTGAATCTGAATCACGAACCTAATCTAACCATCTGACAGGGAAAAGTGGATAATCTTTTTCACCGTTCGGCCAAGAAGTGATTCCAGGCTATTTTTACTCGGTCTTGATAGAGAATTTTCGTTGGAATTGTATGAATTAAGCACCTAAACGTAAGCGAGGCTAATTAAAATTAAGCTTGATATTCGTTTGTTAGGTGCATCGAAACGTTGGGGCTAACTTGGTAGCTCTCACGCACTGATTTAGCGATGAAACCACGAGCAGTAGTCGCTTGAGTCTCAGAAACGTTTATTTTATAATTAGATACTATAACAAAGTGAATAAATATTTTATTTGCATTTATTGATCAACCATAAATTATAAATCTAATTCATAAAATTAATGATAAAGTTAAATTCATATTTAAATGTCTTGTAGGAGTAAAGATATAGGGGAACAAACCAAATAAATTTATTAATATAATTATTCTTATTGTTCTAATAAAAATAATTACATTAATGTAAAAATAGATTTTTGCTAATAATTAAAATTCCAGGACCATACATTTGTTGAGTAATATTCATATAAAATTCATTCTTGAAGGAATACATCAATAATTTATTGGAATAATAATTAAAGAAATTAATAATCTTAATCCATGAAGGGAAGTTAAATTTCTAGTTTATGGGTCAAAAATTGAAGATAGATTTATTATCAATTTCATTTAATAAAAACTATTTTTTTATTTAATTTATTATTAAGTAGTGTGAGGGAGGTTTTTAAAAAGATTTCTTTGCGAGCACCAGTCTGAGAGGAACCTACCTACCGATTTTCATGGTCATGGGATCACTGGTTCCAGAGAAATCGTGATGAGTCAATTAGTAATTGAGTCAGTCAGTCAATGGTACATAGATTTTATATATCTAGATTTGTAGTTTTATTTACCGTCTAATTTTCACTTGCATAACGCGTACCTAATAACAAATGATCATAGAAACACAATTCTAAACTGTGAAGAGGGTTGAAAATAAATACTGTGATCTCGATATGGCAATACTATCACTGATCACCCAATGCATATATCTTCTAACCCGTCTAATACCTGACCGAACAACAAAATACCTTCAAAAGCCAACCCTCTAATTTACTACAACCATCAAACCTTACACTCAGCCCCCAAGAAAAGCCTCTGTCACCCCGCAGAACCAGCTGAAAAGCTCCCATCCCCAAGTGCCCAGCGACCCACCCAATCAGCCCCAAACGTTACACAAACCACCCGGCGTTCGATCGGCCGAAACAAATCACTCGAACTCGCATCATCATCCGCGAGGACGAAAAAAAAGGGGAACACCGAAAAAACCTGGTCGAAGCATCGTCGGGTAAATGCCAGAAGTGTCATCGAAACAAACTGCGCAACGGAACGGGTTGGCCGGCCGATGCCAGAGGGGCCGGCAGCTTTCGGCCGTCTATCAGTCCTAAGGGAGACTTTCGCGGTTGGATTCCTCAGGGCGACGGCGGAACCCGTGTCTATGTGTGTTTTCCGCTATCCTGGGGAACGTGTCTTTCGTATGAGGAAGGCGGGTCCTACGGCTCGCGATGGCGGAGGGCACGTGAACCCGAGCGGGCGCATGCGAACCAACCTAAAGCTCACGGCAATCGAGAAAGGATGCCGTCTCTCTCCCGCCCGGCGTTCTTCTGCTTCTACCCCTCGATCCCACCGCCGCGCCACCCCCTTTCTCGCCCTCTCGCTTCCAGTCTCGTCGCTGGCGAGCCGGGTAAACCCCCTCGTGTGCCAGTCCGCACCGAGATTCCGGCGCGAGTCGTCCTTCCTCGTCGCGGCGTCACGCCAAGTCCTAGATGGATGTCGCTGAACCGCATCCCCGTGTCAGCGATTTACGTCGTCGCGCAGCTGCTCCTCGTCCGTCCAGCCTTCGTGGAAGGTCAGTGATGCAAGCCCACCCCGCCGTTAATACCGGGTAACACTTCGCCCCCAGGCACGCACAGGGGGGCCGTACCACCTGACACGTGCGCTTCCTAGGCCCACGTAGATTAGATCCAAGCGCAGGGGATACATCCGGCGTGTCTCGTCAACCTAGATCCTCGCGCTGGTCCGCCGACACGTTCCCGACGCAACCGTTCGTCAGCGTTTCGCCATGGGGAGTCAGTCGTGCTCCGCGGCGCGCGATTCCACCCGCGATTCGAAGTTGCACCGTGCCTCGCGGAGATATAGCGGCGCGGGGACAATGGAGGGCGAAATTGCTGGGGTCCCTCCAACGTGCAGGCGAGTCAGGTGCTGAGGGATGTGCTGGGTGTACTTCCCGAGCGCCGTTAGTGATGTAAATACCTGGGGTGCGCGGCAGTGTGAACGGATCAGTGACGAGGAAGAAACGGAGCACCCTCCAGGACATCCTCTCGCTCGTCGTTCGAATGCGTTTAGCCCGCTATGACTCGGCGAGGCACGGCACGTAGGTGCGAACAGCGGAGCCTGGCTAGCGGGGCTCGCGTTTTATTCCGCGTCAGTGAGGTCGTGGGCATCGAGGGAAGCACGGGGCCAAATATACGTACGCGACCAGTCAGGGGGCGGAATGTTACGGCGGAGTTGCCCCGAAGTTTGTTCGCCGAGCGTACCAGCGCGCGCTCGGTGACGCGCGCCGCTCGCCGAGTGAAAATACAGTTCACGAATGATGGTGGATATATATATAGGATGTCCCAGTGGTCACACGTCCGTGTGTTTTTTCGCCGACGACACGTATAATGGTAACGCATTTGGGCACATATTTAACGCGGCCCAACAGAGTGAACAGAGCAGCGCTTCACGCCGCGGCCATGTCAACGAGTAAATTTGGATAATTCGTTTCGTAATTCTCCCGTGTGTTTTCCTTCGACCATCGAGCGCTGCGGCGCAACAGTCACGCGCCAATTTCAATCTCCTAAATAACGAGCTCCACCTTCCTCCTGAAATCCGTTCTGAAATCTCTGCGAGATCTACTCGGACCCAACTCCGCTGCAGCTGGAAGCACTTGTTTCGTTCGATTTATTGGATAATCAAGAAATGGAGGAAACGGTGGAAATATCATCTGCTCGTTAGGGCAACTTAGCTTGCGTTCTGTGGTATCTAGGCGCCATCGGCTCCTCCGCAGAGCTCGGCGCGTTACATGCGGACGCGCGCCAGACGGGGATATCCTCTGCTACGTGATCCGTGGGCCGTCGATTTCTCTCGTCGACGCGCGATTATCCCCTCGATATCGCGGTACATTATTTATCCCCCGCCACCCCTGCCCCTATAAAGCCGTCGAATTTTCGCGAAGGCGAGAAACCTTCCAGCGGACCAGAAAACTTTTGTCCGCGTCCAGAGAGCCCAGCCGCTACGCTTACCCTCTGACAATAAGGGATGGAAAGGGGGTGGCGACTGCTCCGCCAGTCCTCCAGCTTTCTCGTCGTCCCTCTCTTTCTTCCCCCCTTGCCTTCGCCCGCAGACCGGAAATCTGTTCGCTCCGGCTGCCAAAAAATCGCTGGCATCGTAACGATGCTCATTTAATTTGGGGCCAACAAACGCCCTCGAATATATCTGCGAAACGACTGGCGTTTATGCCCCTTCGTGCTTGCTCATCTGCGGAGCTTGGACGGTCTTTTGTTACTCAATCGGTGCCCGTGCTTTTTTTCTAAGGATAAAGTGAATCTACTAAATGAATCTCATTATGATAAGTATCGGCTGGGTTGAGCGGTCTGTTTATTGTATCAGCTCACTTGAACTTCAGAGAGAGCTGTGCTACTGGATGGCTCTTCAGGCAGCTTGATTGAGGATCCTAGAATTTATTGTTTGTCCATTAGGCAGTCGCGAAAGAAACTTGAATCCCAGCTGAGGTACTTGCTACTTAATCTGCCGATTTCGAGTGGCTTTGTTGCTGGATTTTAATTACTGTTCATTACTTCTTGCGCTACCTATTTTGCGTGCAATTGGCGGGGCAGATGGGAGTTGAGAAATAGCTTGGTAGTTGAGGAAGCATTTGCTAATTTACTAATGCTTGTATTATAGAAAATGTTGCAATAATGCAGATAGTAATAATGGCATTAATTACCAATTTTTCAAAGGTGCTTTTACCAATTGATTTGTTAAAATATAGGTAAATAAATTAAATTCTAAATTTAATAGACGCTGTAGATTTTTGATAATATTAATTTGTTGCGATTATGGTGATGGAAGATCCATTGAATATTTTTCTAGTTGTTTTTCGAGAAATGTGTTGTTAAAAGGGCGTCACATTTTGGCAAGCAGTTGGTACTGATTAATGATACTGCAAAATGTAGGGAGAAATTGATACAAATTCTAGAATAGTCTTCGTGAAAGAATACTTTTATTTTGTTTGGGCGTCATGCAAATATAAATGGAAATTGTTGCGGCATCTATGAACTTGGACTTCGTAGGCTTCCTGCTGCTTTTCAGATAATATTTCGTCGGCTTCTCTTGTTTAATAACAACTCAGCACAGAGCAGCTCGATTCTAAGGCCCCAGCAAGTCTTCGTCAAGTTTATCCACAGTCACGTAAGAAAACAATTCTATCTCGCGGAGACACGGATAATTCCCGAGTTTTAGCGACTACATTGTACTGTTAAGTCTGTGCACAAACTACCTCGAAGTTCAGTGTCAGGACACTCGCGTGAATACTTTATTTCTGTGTCTGCAGTACAGTGCCACTCGAAGAGTTCCGAAGAAGCTTCTCCATCCTTTTAAGACACTTCCCAGGAATCCTTTGCTGGATATATGCCCTGTTATCCAATTTTAGTATAAAATTATTGTGACGGCCTTGCTAAATCCTTGTCTGTGGACGTTTTGCATTTTTACTGAGACTTCCTGTCGTACTTTTCGTACCGGCATTCAGGGCGCAGCGACTGTTTGCGATTTACTGAATTATTTCGCAGCAACATTCGCCTTCTGTGTACTATCGTCGAAGCGAAACGAGTTGTTCATAAATGATTCTTTCGTCTAGTATGCAAATAGGCAGCATGTCTGAGTAATTATTGATGCAGGCTTAAAACCTTAGTATTTCAAGCACGGCAGTGCTGTCGAATTTAAGAACGAGAAAATCTCCCTACCGCTAAGGAAGATGTAAATAAGAGACTCACTTTAGGGGATCACTTTATCCATTCATTCACATATATTAATATATAAAGCAGAAAACTTCTATATGTTTGTGTGTTTGCCTGTCGCCCAAAAACTTTCGAACGATAAATTCCGGGATCACGAAATGTGCCTCAGCTCATTATGCCCGACTAATCCAGATGAATGTGACCATTTTCACAAAAAAAATTTTATAAAATCAGAAACTAAATTTCGGGCGAAGCCGAGTAGTAAAGCTAGTTCATAAATAAAACTCCTGTGTTTCAATATCCACTGCAACATTTCACTACAGAATCTTCACACTTTCATTTATCCAGTGACTCTAGAATTTTATCAAGAAACAGTACGTATTCTGCTAGGATGACCAGTGAATAAACACTGCTCATATAAAAAATTGAAATGAAAATTAACATAAATTAGGTTCGGTTGGGGAACAATCTACAAACTAAACCTTGCCTTTGTGATACTCGTGTTCTTCTTTCTTTTCTCTCGCTCTTGCTTATATACATTTGTTTGTGCAATAAAAACGCTTAATACAAATAGTATTAATAACACCTAATAATATTAATAACACCCATAATATCAATAACTCCTTTCACGTTAAAATTTACCCAGTACTTTTTTATTCAACAAAGTTCCTTTTAAGTTCTTAAGTTCAATTAAGTCATTAAGTTCAAGGTAAATCTTGTGGCGCCCCATATTACGTAATTACTCTGTTGCTTTCGAAACTCACGTCACATAAATTCTTATTGAGTTTGCGAACTAATTGTGAGTTCCGCATAAATCCTGTATCCTCTGCTAACCCTCGACACAGCTCGAAATATTTGCTCCCCTTTCTTCCTCCATCGATCCGGCTGATTCACAAGATATTCAGTGACGTCCTGATCTCGATACCGCGGTAACCAGGTCACCTTGGATTTATATGATTGACACTCCTGTTTAAGATCGCCGAAAAATGGTTTCAGATACCCCTGGACATGTATAACGCACCTTGACCCCGCCATGCTGGGAATTAGGCTAACGTGATTGAGTTATCTGAATCGATGCTCAGCATTGTTCGCTGCACCCCATTGTTCGCCCGCTGTATGGCGCGGAGCGGCCATTAATATACAACACGCCACAAGACGACATTCAACCCCGAAAATCAGGCGAACGATCTCCTGCTAGCAGGATATTGATTGATCCGGCGCGTTGAAGTAATTCCTGCTCGTTCCGTCCGTAATAACGCTGACTTGATAATGCACCAGTCTCGAATTCACGGTTGCATATTGCACAGCCCTGATGAGCACCGAACATACTTTGAAACTTTAATATCCCTTTCTGGATTTTATAAGTTAATAATCGTTCCTATAAATTTTGAAAACAGCGAGATTCTTCTTCGAGAGTCATTTAGGGAATTCTTTCAAAATAGTAGGTTCGGTAGAATAATTTATGAAAGCTGGGAATATTATCCTCATTTCTGCTAGCAGTTAATCAGGTTCTGCTGAGTGCATCGATATCTTCATGTCCATCATTGCCTAGTAAAAGTAGAAAAGAGTACATATAAGTTTGAGGAACAAGGTTTCACGTGTGAAGGGCTGCTTTCACCCCCTAAATATGCAAACCAGACAAAATAAAAAATCACGTAGGGTAGATGTCCCAGTTACTGTCAGCGTCCCTATTACTGCCACTTTATTTATTTTACTTAATAAAAACGTAACGTATAAAGAATAGTGAACTGACTAGAAGAATATAATAATTAGAAGAACAGTACCAATTTAATGATAAATTTTGTTCTACACTATCTTTACACGTTACGTGTTTATTAAGTAAAATAAATAAAGTGGCATTAATTGGGATATTTACACTTTGATTAAAGCAATTCATTTTTCTATTTCTAAACATCTGTGATTTAAAATACTATTTCAAATAGTGCTCAAAGGGTTACATTTGGGTCGCAAATGATCTGGACATCCCCTGCAGAGGGTTAGCAGATATAGTTCCGTATTTAAGTGAGAACACCATAGATTCAGCAAAATGATCTTCAAAAAAATATTCCCAACGATAGCTTCTTTACACAAATAACTACACCGCGCAACACCCCAGCTATTTATTCCACAGCCCTTCTTGTTAACAATTTCCTAACACCCATCTTATAACGGCACGACATCCAGTTAAGGTATCGAAGCTTTCCTGCCCCGTCGATTTCACATTATGCTCCTTTGCAAATCAAATCGTACAGCTGTTTGATACGCCAGTAGTTCTTTGGCGCAGCTCCATTTGTACAATACAAGCGCTTTTCGCCGAATACAAAGCGCAAAACGTCGGCCCGTTTCAAAGTGCAATATGCAAACCATTCCGCGACAAAGTGTAACGAGTATGTCATTAAAGTGCTTTCGTTCCGCGAATATATTACATTCTATTTGCATTGACGGCGGCGATCAAACGCGTGTCTCGAACACGCGCTCCGTTTCATCGAAAGCGGGGCTTTTTAATTTTCACTCGCGCCACGGTAAATAGAATGAATCTCCAAAGGCACCGAAGCCCGTGCTCGGTTGCTTATCCGGCGAGATCGATATCAAATATGAAATGGACATTGAGTTGAACGGTGCGCGCGGTAAAGATAAGTAGGTACCTAGAGCTGAAACGTTCTCGACGATAAATCGCACTATCGACATTTACTATCTCGTATCACGGATACGTTTTCCCTTTTTCCTACGTCGTAGGCCACGCGTTCGACGCTTGAACTTTCTCTGACGAGAACCGAGATGGCTGAAAACTGACGGGACACGAATTCTCGTCGGAATTCCCCAGGAAATCAATCTGCCGCAGCGTAATTATCCGACTGGTCTTGGTTGGACCAATAACTTCATTGAAACGGGCGCGGTCGAAGCAGTGACATTATTATACTCGTGACATTTGTAACGTCCAGTTGTTAGGAAGCTTAGCAGATTGTAATTTGCGATTTTCGGGCTTCGGAGTCCGTATCTGGCCAGGGGGTTCTTACCCTAGATATCCCCCAGACAAGATCGATGAAGGGGATTCCAAAATGATCTTCGAACTGCCATTGGAGGCCAAATATTGGATCGGACTGTTCGTAATCGACTTTGGGAGAGCGTTTTACAATCTAGATTCAGGGGGAAGATACGACGATTGATTTACTGTCTTCCGCGATGTTGGAGAGGACGTTTGCATGCCGCGGGGATATGGTCGTGATAAAACCGCAGCTCAAAGTGGAGATATATGTGGTTGTTGAATGCTCGTTTTATCTAGCTAAATCACCATATTTCACGTAACATTTCAAACTTATAAAATGTACACTTCTGACCTAGCTGCAGATTCCTCATGCTGTCGCCTGGTAACCTTCCGCGATCCATGCGGGGTGCAGCGAACCCCAGCGGTTTTAACTCAGCTGATTGTTTTTCAAAAATATACACAAATGGTCTGGTCTCTCGAGTAGCTGGATTTGGCCCTAGTAGCATTTATTGCTGGCATTTTGAGGCATTTTGATGGCCAACTAATTCCCAACTTGGGGATACTGTGGGCCAACCAGAAATGCTACTAGGGGGAGTTGTCATTTTTAGTGGAAGGATCTATTTGTAGATAATTAATGTTCAGGGTGAAATGAATATCAGATGGTTCGGGGCGGGGCTATTACTCACCTTGTGGAATGGTTGGTTGGTAGGTACTTAGGGCGTAAGGAGAGAAAAGGAAGATTGAGTTTCGTCCTGGGCCTGCCAGGGGACTTATGGGCAGCGTTACCAGGTTCGAGGGAAAAGGGACGAAAAAAGGGGAAAAGAGGGTGGTATTGGGGGACGTAATTCAAATCGCGTCATGCAAGTGATGTAGTTAATTGGTGTAGAGTACTAGGTACACTAGGTAGAGGGGTAATGTGACGTCATAGTATTTCCCTCAGAGGGAATTTCTCCTGGCAACGCTGCTCATGGGTAAAGCCTCGTTCTCATTAGTCAAGTTACGTGAATTCAAGTTTGTGTTCTGTAGTGTCAGTTGCCTTCAAGTTACCTTTAAGATCACTTCAAGCAAGTAGATATCTAAATTGGCGCCAAAGAAGGTGGTGTTTACTGGATTGTGTGTAATAAGAAACGAAATTACGAATGAATTATTAGAAATATTAAAAAGAATTATTAAAAGAGTCATTACTCCACCTATTCTTACAATTAACAGTAACTGTTTACAGAAAGACTGTTTTGTGATTATAACCTCACTTTTAAACACCAATAGGCAGTCAGCTTACTTCAAGTGACTTCAAGCTCACACTTGTACGTACGTTCACACTATTCAAGCTGTATTTCAAGGTTAACAGCGAATTCGGTAGCTCGCACTGACTCTGCACTGGTGCCAGAAGATGACTTGGATTGGTTGATTCCTAATGAGCTATCTCCGTTTCTATTAGAAACAACCGACCCAAGTAATTTTCTGGCACCAGAGCAGTGTCAGTGCGAGACACCGAATTCGCTATAAGTGAAAGTAGAAAGACTCTCTACTTGGCTTGAAAATTAAAAGAAACTTGAAAGGCTATTTCAGGCCAAGTGAATAACAGGCTCACCATTGGTGGAGTAGTTTCCGGTTACTTGAAACTCAAGCGCCTCGAAGTCAAGTAACTTGATTAATCTGAACGAGGCTTAAGGCTTACCTAGCAAGCGCTGCTTTAGACGCAGGTATATCAGAAGCTAGATCGAAACTGGTGTACATATAAAATCGGTAGTTGAGGGAGAACCTGCTGGAGAGAGCGGGATCCGTCGAAAGCCCTTTTGTGGCAACACCCTTTCTTCAGTTCATCTGTTCGCCTCGATTGATGCTCGATCAACCGTTTCACCGGCTACCAGCGTTCTCTTGTCGGCTCGAATTAAAGATTGGACCGCGCGGCGCGAATTCCGTTCCCACGGAAAGCAGGCAAGTGTTCGCCGGCGTCTAACCCGCGCAAGACCGCTCGACAACGAGACTTCCATTTTATTCCCACTAGTGCTGTTTCGTGTTTATCTAATTTCACACCCCCCCCAGCCAGCCAGCGCCCGCCCTATCTCAGAGTTACTTGAGAGTTGCGGGGAACTGGTTCTGGCAGCGGTGGGCGCGCATAAACGACCGTGGCTCGCTCTTGAGACATTAAAGTTGGGCGCGAAACGGATGGCCTCGACGATTCGAAGAGCGATACGCCCGCCGCGAAGAATGCCGCGGAATAATTGCACCGGGTGTCCGCCAGGAAATGGAGGGAAATTGGGGGCATTATTACGCGGGAGCTACTCTTTATTTCGGTGTACCGTGGACAAATGCAACGTATCGAACTTCCGTCCCGGCTAATTTATGGCGATGGGATTAGGGGAGTAAAATGGGGAGGGAGAGACCGGAAAATGGCAATCCTGCAGTGCGGGTAACTACCCCCGTGGCCTCTACCCCTCCCGGCCCCAACCCGCCAACCCTCTTCTTCGCCCGCGACCGAATCCAGCCAACGAGTTCAGACGCTTAAGAGGCGAACGTCTCCCCTGACCATGGTGAAATATCACTGCTAAGAGAAAGAAACGACGGCCCGGTTCTCCTGCGAGGGTTGACAAAAACCGGGGGCAATAAAACTCGGCGACGGTACCCGCGTTACCCCGTTCGAAACGAGGGGTGGATACGCTCGAGCGATTACCTTCGCCCCGCAACGTTCCCCATGCATGCCACGAAATCTCTTTGGGCCACGTTGGTTTATCGAGTCGTTTGGCACTTTATTCGCGCCGCGAGTCCCATGGTTATTAGCTGCAGGGTCCACCCTGAGCCGGCTGGATTCTTAATTGCGCGGTAGTTCGCTCGAGGGAGTGAGCGCGGCGGATAAAGTGGGGCGGGGATTTTTTTGGTTGTTGTGGGGGTGGAGGATGTGGTGGATCAACAAAATGATCGAACAAAATTTCGATAGGGTTTACCATTTTTATGAAATTCTTTAAATCCAAGCCATTGATGAATTCTGAACTTTAAGGCCTGGTAGGCACCCTTTCCTGTTGTCCGGATGTAATAAACTTTTCCTGGGACTATTGTTTATCAAATGGCACCGTTCTAGGGGGTGAAAGCAAAGATATACAAAAAAAATTTCGGCACGTATAAATAAGGGCCACCCTAGTGTGACATACAGTCCACCCAGAATAACTTCTAAAATATGAAAAGACCAGTGAATTTTCTATAAGAAAATATTTATCTTCATTTTTCCCGCACCTGATAATAATAACAGTTGCATGGAAGTCAACAATAAAGTAACTATGAAGACCATGAACATCGTTTTTGCAAATATTTCGCTAATTATTAGGTTTAATACAAACAAAGGTTAATACTTTCTCATAGAAAATTCAGAGATCTATAATAAAACTATACCCATCAGTACTGAATATTCCATCCACAACTACAAGATCATATTTCAAAATCACGACAGTGCCTAATATTGACCACCACCAATTAACTCCACGTACAATTTGAAAGCACAGCTTTTATAACACGTTATCGCAATCCCCAGTATGCTTTGACGGTCGCTGAGATATCGAATTAAATAGATATAAAGCACCGCGCGCCTAACTCCGAGCCGCCTAAACCCGATTTATTCTATTTCCGCGAATCGAGTCGCGGAACTGTGTCCCGAAGCTTTCAACCCCCGCGCCGTAGGCAAATGAAATATCCAGCTCTTATTTAACGAGCGACAGTCCATTAAAAATGCACGCAGCCTCCCGCCAAAACTGTTAAGCTCGCGGGGTCGCGGTCGTCGCGCAAAATTCCCAGTTTAATCGACACCGCTCGATCGCCGCACAATTCACGTCTAATCGCTCGCTAACAGCGTGTCGACGGTTTGTGATCGACACACTTATTATTCGAGGGCGCGAATTACGAGCGGCGCGAGCTGTCCGTTGACCCGACCAGATCGTTTGACAGATGAACTTTCCCATCAGACTACTTGTTAAACGATTAAAGGACGACTTGAGCCAGCGCCATTGACGATAATTGGGGATTGGCTCGCTATCTACCTGCGACTTCGTTTGATGTGGCAGCTTCAATACCCTCGAGGCCCTCTGTTTCCTCTCTGTTGGCTATCGCTCGACAATGTTGCGAGAAGATTTGGATTTCAGAAAGGCGACCACTCGCGCGTGCAGTCGATCGATGCACTAGGTCATTGATACAGCCGGCTGACGCAGATCTTATTCCGCAGGGTGTTGCGGTAACTTAGATACGATTTTATGCGGTTAATTGAGCTCGGGGGACGCAGGGGGTGAGTTGTAGCGAGCTTAGGTTTGATAGACAATTGTTTCTTAGAATTAGATGCTCAGTTGCTAGCTTCTGAAAGAAAGAGAAACCGATATCGTGGAAGTTCAGTGTACACTTATTATCGGTAATTGGTTGAAAAATTGGTAGCACAGAATTGGAATCTCAGGACAGGTCATAATACAGAGGTATTAGGAAATGAAGACTTAAGCAATTTAAGTATAAATTTAAACTTATTATTCTGTGACTACTATTCTCAAAAAATTTTAGAAAAAAATATGATTAAAACAATAAAGAAATATTTATGCTTACTTTAAAAATGTTCAGATTTTTCTAATATTTATGTAATTACAAAAATATAACAAAATAAAATACACTGCATAGAAATTCAAATAAAAAACTGATATAACTAAAATGCGTACAAAATATAAATTTTGAATTTTTATTTCATTTTGTATATTTCTTGAGAAAATATCAACTCATGAAGATTAGTTTTACAGTAAACTATTACTACTTACAAAATGCTTGTGCCCGAGGCGACTTCAAGTCAAAATGTTAGCGTTTTTAATTAAGGAATTAATTAATTTTTAGATATTAATAATTCCAGTATCTATCTAAAACCAGTTCTTTAAATTTAAGTATCGTTTTTCGACTTTTACAAATTCATCAACAAAGCTGGTTTTTAAACCCGATTTTTAAAAACCGACAAACCCTCTCTGTGACAGTAGACCATTGTAGTTGTAAAAAAGGGCCAGTTTAGTTTAAACTGTTTGAAGACAGGAGAACGTGAGCTAATGGGTGTGTGCATGGGTCCATTTGGGAGCCGGTGGTACGGAAACTTGTGATGGATAACTTGTTGCGTGAATTACAGAGGCGTGACTGGAAGATAGTAGCGTATGCGAATGATTTGCTGGTGATGATTGAGGCGGTGAGGTGCGGTTGGATAGTGGGAATGGGATCTGAGTGCATGGCGTATGACGGGGTTGCATGGGGTTGAAGTGTAGCACTTGAGATGAGTGGGTGGAAGACTGTAGCAACGTTGTCCAATAGAGAAGCATTTAATACGAAGAAATTTGTTGCACAGTGGGAAAAATTATTATACGTGAGTAACGACTGCAATTTGGATATTCGAAGAAAATGATGCATGTATCGTTGTTAGAAGAAATCTCTGGTGGACGGGGAAAACGAGTACCTAAGTCAAGGTTTACCTCAAGCTTAAACAGTTTCTCGTTTTGTTCACTTTTATGAATCGAAGTTAAAAATAAAAGTTTATTTTTCTAACATACAATATGTTATCAATTTTCACGTCCAAAATATAACACCTGGTCTTACAGAGCACTTTAAATATTCTAAGTGTCTTCCTGCAAAACCAGGGTTGGGCATTACAACAAATATAGTTAATCTTTTTATGCGACACATGACGAATAATTTTTTTAACTTTTATTCGGTATTCAAAATTTTAATTTAAATACAAATTTTGCCCACCTCTGTGCAAAAGTAATAATTCTGACTTACACTCGATTGCCTACCCGCCAGAGAAATATAATAAAGTACTTCAAGCATTCTTCGAAATCACAAACTATTCGCACTTGCAATATTCTCGAAAGTAGAGCCCTCGAAATCAGTCCTTCGCCAATCACGAGCGGACCACTTCGGTGTACGAAGATTTCCAATATATTAATGTCCAACAGCCATACAAACTACTTAATATATTCCTTTCCTCACCATTGCTTTCATCACTTTGCTATATTCCTTCCACCTGCAACGTAAGAGGCGGTATTTCGTCGAGTACAATTATGAGTACTCTAGAATGCACGAGGAGGGCGCTCGAGGAGCAGACTTTATGAAAATGAGCAGTAAGGGTGGTACATAAAGGACCCGAGCCATGCACGACGCGAGTGCGTGAGCTGGCGCAACAGCGCGCAAGTATGGGACAAGATTACTGAATGCATGCTGGGGAATTGTATACGCGTTTAGAAGTGTGTCAAAACGATCTCAATAGGAGTGATGCGAACTTTAATGCGCAAGCTTCCATAGGGCTGCGATAAAAGCCGCGTGGTGCATAACGTCTGCATGCATTCCCGCATGCAGAAGAAAGCGAGGATGCTCGATGTGAATGGGTGTGGAAGACTGATTGAAAATGCGGTATGACAAATGATGGCCGGACGTTTTCAATCATAGACAGCAGAATGCATGTACGAAAGAAAGAAGGAGCTCTTCTTCTAAGAAATCAATTTTATTTCATAGTTATCACTGGTGGAACTATACCATTCAAACGGGAAGGGGAGGGAGTTTTTTTAAAAATATTTCTAACAACGGAGCACCACGAATCCGCACTCATCGATTGCAACGCAACTTTGTGGATTTATAGAGTGGCTCAAAATAAGAAGAATAGTACGTTTCATTCGTGTCCAGTCGCCCTTTAAACCCTCAACGACCACCTCAGTATCGGGTACGGACCCTAAGTTTTCCACTGGTCGCCCACCTCCGTATCTCGTACGGACCCTCCGTTTTCCACTGGTCGCCCGCCTCCGTATCTCGTACGGACCCTGTAGTTCAAGCGGCTGCCGCGTTAAAGGTGTGAAAACTAACCTGAAAGTCAAATAGGGACTCCCACTTTTTCGCGTATAACTTCAAAAGTGGTTTCTTCAGAAGTTTAATGGCACAATAAGCGCTGCAAACTTGCGTTAACAAAATTTTGGAATGCCTTTAGCCAACTATATAATTCCCTACTTGGGGGATACTGTGGGCCAACCAGAAATGCAACTAGGACAGTCTCCAGTAATAATGAGGCTTTTACGCTAGATATTAGCAGCGATGAGACAATGAGAACTCTGACTGAGCACTTTGAAACTTCAACACTAAGAACATTAGAAAAATATCCACAGTAAATTGGCTGCAAACGATGCAACCTTCGAAGAGTTAACAATATCGCATGTGCCAGTGAGCATGGGATTTCGGCCCCGGCTTGCGTCTGCGTTCCCCGATAGCCAGTCGTAGTACATAGTTTGGATGGACGTCAGAGAATTCTGGGGAGGCGTGTGGAGGTGAATTCAAAGATTGAAGACATACATTGGCTAGCAGTGTGAGTTGCATGAACATTCTAGGGATTTGAGTGCATTCAGAGCGATAATGAGACAAACTAGGAGCGTGAGGGTATGGAAAATGCTGAGTATTATATAGGAAACAGTGTCTGTGCGTTTGCTTAACGGAAGACTAACGCAGGATAGCTCAACTTGTGCCTATAGTCTCTGCATGTGAAGATTAGGGTGGTCCTTATTTATACATGTCGAAATTTTGTTTGTATTTCTTGGCTTTCACCCCCTAAGACGGTGGTGTTTGGTAAACGAATAGTCCCTGGGAAAAGTTTATTGCATTCAGACAACAGGAAAGGATGCCGACCAGACCTTAAAGTGTAGAATTCATCAATAGTTTGGATTTAAGGAATTTTTAAAAAATGGTAAGCCCTACTTTTTTTAAATTCTTCAAATTCCAACCATTCATGAGTTCTAAACTTGAACCTAAACTGGTCGGCACCCTTTCCTGCTGTCCGAATGCAATAATCTTTTTCAGGGACTATTTTTTTTATGAAATCTAACCCTATTAGGGGGTGAGAGCAAAAGAAATTGCAGGTTGGAAATAAGGGCCACCCTAGTGAAGATACCTGGACCCCCAGATTCGTTAGTTTGCAGACAATGACCTTCTCACATATCCCAGTCGGTCTACTTGCATCGAAGTGTGTAAGAATCTCAATAGGAGACTGCAGCTCCATAAAAATGTCACTGAAGGGGTAAAGCCACGATTAGAGGGTTTAGGCAGACCACAGAGGAGCCCCTCTTCTCTGTATCCAATCGGTTGCATTGAATTTGCAGTGTCTGTGGTACAGTCTACGTGGCGATTTACAACTGATGGACACTTTGACGCGTGATGCATATTGTCTCCGTTTAAATACTGGCTTATTGGGTCGGCGGAGATTTATAAAAGTCGTGAGTGCATCAAAATAAACAACCAGAGTTTGCGTTTTCGCCTCCACTTTGTAGTCGACGCAGAGACATTTCGCGTGGACGTGCTGATTGAGCAGGATTGAACCTCGATCGCTCGCCCAATAGGTCGTGCCTGTAAAGGATTCGTATCAGGTGTGGACACGTCAATCTCATTTAGGTGAAATGTATCCATTTAAAGATTGACTGGCAGGCATCAATCACACCTATTCCGCGGATCAACGTTAGCCAATAAGTGCAATTAAAAGTGCTTCTAAATACGAGAAATGCACGCCACACAAATTACTGAGTGTTGATCTTCGATAAAGAACAAAGGTGTGTTCCCTTCTTTTTCATGACAGAAGGATGAATAGCTTTCGGAGTGAGTGCTAGTAAATTGTGAGGAACAGACATTTCAGTGTAACATTTAATGCTGTGCACAGTAGTATACACTTCATTTGCGCTAAGATATCATATCTCGAGCGAGATCTTCATTCATGAGGACCTTTATGGTGCATTTTAATGAATTCTTGTGAAATTATTCACTGCGAGCGGCTATGTTTTATTCGATTCTTCGTCGAGCACGCTTATCGCAGCTGTAATGGACAGAAGGATAAAACGAACTACCTGTTTAAACAATATATTCAATAAACTAAATTAAGTGTTACACAGCGTTATACTGTTTGGACCTGAACTCCATGACTGTGTCATTCAATGGCACAGTGGCTAGGATAACAATGGATCGCAGGAATGACACAGTGTTTACCATTATGGGTGACGTAGCGTTTGACTGTTTGGTATGATGCATGAGAAAACCGAAGCTGCACAAATCAAATTTAAATAGGAGTTAGTGGAAAAGTTCATTTACTCAAAGACAGGAGGTAACATAAACTTGGGAAAGGCCCACCAGGATCTGTCACAGAACCTTCGAAACTTGACAAATCTCGGTTGATATCGAAACACAGGAATAGCCCCGCGTAAGGTGGATACAAAAGCACGAGCTTCTCTATTTTCTAGACGACCGATTACCGATATCCTCAAGGGAGAAACGCTCGCTAATGAAGTGTCCTACCCCTCCTCGCGAGAAACCCCATTGTCCTCTTAGTACGCGCGCCCTTGTAAACGGATGCACTCGCCAGACAGTTCTAGACTATCGCAAAATGGCTGACGGTGAGCGAGGGGAATTGTTAATGACCGCGGGAATTCGGCCCCCCATAATACCAGAAACCTTTATCGGATTTATGCTAATGTCCCGAAAGGTTCAACCGGAGTCTCCCTGAGATTCCTCAGTTTGAAAGGATCAAGAGTGGCGGCGTTCATCTTCCATTCCACATCGGTATCGCGTCACTTCTCAGCCCTCTTATTACTGCCCTGTCTCTTACCTCGCACTAACTTAACGCAGACCTCTGCCGAAGGCTCTCGTTCCCATTACAATAAAAACCAGCAGCCGACTTCTGAGGTTTCCGCAAAGGAACTTACCACAAGTTGCCTGCCACGAAGGCTGCTTAGAAATGGTAATAATGACAAGGAATGGCATAACGACGAATTCACGCTTCTTATCAGAGAGCGTCGTGGCACCAAGAAGCCTTTCAACACTCAACTCACGTGTCTGTGCATCCCTTTAAACTGTACCCATCGCTTGAACTCGAAAACGTTATTCAACGTCTGAGGAACAAGATCGATGCATTCATTGCACCACTTCCGTGGCCCGCTTTCGTCGCAAGCGTGTAATTAACCCTACCTAGATCGCGGGCAAAAAGTGGCCTCCTAATTGTTTCGAGGACAACCCCAGTGGATTCAAGGTGGGCAGGCTGGTCGCCGGCAACCGTGCGTGCCGCGACGCGGCGCAACCGGCGCTGTCGCCGTTGTACTCCTCTAAAACATCGCGACCGCACGACGCTATTATATCCGTGGCGGTGTGCCGAGAATCGGGGGCCGGGGGGACGGCGCCCGGTGCCAGATTGCGCTAATTAATGCTAATTGCCCGAACTAATAAATAACTGCATGAATAAACATATTCGGTGCCCAGTGGCGAGGCGGCGGAGGGAAGGAGGCTAATAGAGGACGCCGAAGAGACGCAGGAGGGACGAAGGTGTGCGGAGAGGGACGGCACGTGTGCGCGAACGCCATCAGCCGCGGAGGCGCGAGCCCGCTACAGTCTGCGCTAAAATATTCATCGATTTCGGTTGCGGCAATTACGTCCCGCAAAACGAACGCCGTCCCGGTGTGTATCCCCGGCCGCGTTGCAAATTTATCTGTACGAATGAGCGCGCCGCGCGCACTCTGCGGGGAGCTGCGCTCCGTTTGGCGCCGCTGCCGCGGAAGCGCGAGCATCGAAAAAATGGGCCGCAGAAGAGGTACACACGGCCGCGGCCGTTCTGCCGCTTGCGCATGGGAAATATGGAAATCGCCGGCGACGAAGGGACACCGTGAACGAGCACTGGCGCCTGCGGAATATTTCCGTGCGGGGGAATGCTAATAAGAAGGTGATTATCGCGTTTACGACGGGGTGGAAAATTGACTGTTTCCCTTGCCTTTTTAAATGGGCAGTTGGGGCGAAGATTTCTATTCCTGGATCTGTGTGTTGTGATTCTGCTCGGCTACTGAAAATAGCATGGCAGCTGAAGTTTGTAACGTCCCAGAGACTGTAGTGTTCTCTGGTGCCGCCAGATGTCTAATCTCCCTAACTATTTTCTCACAAGTCCGGAGTTCCAGTCTCGTGCTTATATATACAAGATCCAAGTTTATTCCTTACGGTTCCGATGCGTCTTAACGGGGTCCGTCGACCAGAGATGGGCATTATCTACGTAAAAAGTGATTGAAAAGTAAATTTTCAAATACAGAGGCTCTTCATCGCAAAGGCACTCGCCGGATATTCGACCTTCTATTTAGTATGAAAATACAATGAAAGTTGAACCGTTATTCGAAACCCAAGGTGAAAGGCTTTCGAATAAACGAAGTAAGGTAAACGTACCTATTATGAAACGCTTTTCGATGGGGTTATGCAATTGTCATCTAATTTATAAAATTTAGTGGGTTAGCATTGAAAATTTGCATACCATTCGATAGGCCATTGTTTTGTGATTATATAATGAGCCATAAAATGTATATTTATTGTAAATAAAAAATAATATGACTAAAAAACTAAATGAAGGACCTGTACGTATTATGAAACACTGTTTTCGTACCATGACCCGGTGTTTCATATTCAATGTCCCTATTATGAAACGCCCCGTCAGGTTAGGTTTTTGATATTTATTAAAAAAGTTTGAAATACGCATACTTACTCGTATTTATGATGCAAACGTGAATATAATATATTTTATAAACGCTCTAGGGCAGTTTAAATAATGAACTATTTCTCTTTTTCACTGGAAATATCTAAGTATCAAAGCTGAGGCGTGTGTTTCATGAACTGGTACAACTATGTGAACACGGGTCCGTGGTCTTGGAACACGCTTCCGAACCGTTCCATAAAGCGGGACATTCAAAAAATTGAGGTACACAATATGAAACGGTTATTTTTATCAATAAATTACATAAAAACCATTTTTTTGTAATAGATTATTGTATAATAATACTTATGTTGGTGAATTTGTACAGAAAAGAATGTATAAATATCGATAGAATGTTTGGCAGTTGCTTATATATGCCATAACTATTTCTTATTTCGTTATTTGTGATGCTGTTTCAAGAAGGGGACATGTTTGGAAAGGTGTTTCATAATAGGTACGTTTACCTTATCTTTCGCGCTTGGAGGAATTCCCGTTGAATAATCAGCTTCATCTGTGGCACTTCAATAAAGATAAATCATCTCATTCGATCTTCGAATGACGGATAAACGTAAAGTAGTACCGTTTATCTAGAATCTTTGCCCATCTCTGCCGTCGACTTTAGCCCTACTGACGAGTATAACTGACGGACCCAAGACGGATACGCGGCTCTCTTCTTCTTTACCTTCCCGATTCTTTAAACGCCAGTCCACCCGCCCCGCACAGTGCTCCATTGCGCGTCACTGGCCTTAAGGATTACGGTTACGCCGGAGGCGACCGGGCGAGATTGGTTACAAGCTCGCAACGTCTCTTTGAAATCTGCGAAGCGTTATAAAATGCTGTGTGCAAGTAGAGCTTATTTCTTTGAAATGCAGCTTTCACGAGATCTAATGTGTCACCATGTACAAACCAAGTTCTACAGAGGTAGAGAAGTATATTCTTGTCCGATGAAACGCCCACGCGTTTCCCCTTTATATCGTCACTGTTACTTTGCTAATTCAGCCGGGACAATGCGCATTGTTGTTTACCGCGCACTTATGGCATCACAATGTCACCAGCTTTCACAATGTCCGCCATACGTCAGCGAGGCATTTGCACAGGCCGTGCCGAAATTGTTTCGAACAATGTAATTGTGCAACAGCATTGGTATGTTCGTTTCAGCAGGTACTAGCGCCGGAGGGCGGAGTCGCGTTATTTGTCAAAGAATAACGGATCGCAGGGGCGGCGAATGATTTATGCAGAACGGCGTCATTCATCTCCACGCGTCGCGCGAAATCAAATCGTGCGGTTATTGTTGTGTGATAGCGCCGTACATGCATCTACATTGATTATTGGCGCGGTTCTGTAACAAGGCGCCGGTATTCATTCCCGTTTGCTCGACGCGCCCGCGGACGTCACCACCGCGACACGCGACTGTCGCTCGGCGAGGCTCGCTTCCCTGTGACTCCGTAAGAATCGGGAAATCGGAGTCGCCAGCTCCGCGCGAATAAAGAGAAGGAGGAACGGATAAACGAGGAGGCCTTCCAATAGGAATGTAACTCAACCTCGACGAGTCACTCGTTAAGGAGGCAGTGTTTGTGCTTCGCGCAAAACGTGGGAAACCTTGACTCGAATGCGAATCTCACAGCTCCCCGAGGAACGAGGTAACTATGTACCTCCAATCGATTCCCTCCTTCGAACAAAATATTCTAATGTGCTGCTTTGAATAATACATACGTCCTTTCAACCACTCCATCTTCGGCGTGCAGCTTTCGATACATTTGTGCGGGGTGTAGCGGAGGTAACCCTTGACGAGCTAATCATCTTCACAGTGGAATCTATTCACGTAGACTGGTGGAGGTTTGTTAAAGGACTCTGTTTCGAAACTGTTAAACTGAGTTGCCAAATTCGTATTGTTCATTATTATTGTTCGTTTTTTTCTTGTAGCTAATTAATAATAACTCAAATATAAGTTGTTATGTTGAATTAATTTTAAAATTGTCTCAACTCTTTTAAATTATAATATTTAGTAGATTCAGTTATAATAGGCAGACGCTTGTCAGCCTAGGCGCGCCAAATCTCCAAAATGAAAAAATCTCCAATTTAATGAAAAATATGTTTTGTCTTATTTCTCCATATAAAGTCACTTCCTTTTATGCTATACAAACAGTTCGAAGACCCCTTGTATCGTGCTCCATAAGAGCGTAGGTTTTGAAAGGAACTATATCTCGCAGACGAATCTCTTTCTCCCAGAAACAGGCCGCAGTTTTTGCGTTAATGACTTTTAAAATTGGATTGCACGGCGTTGTATCTGCCCGTGCTTCGCTGTACGAAAAATCAATACATTAAAATAGATTACGCAGAAATTTCCAGCAGCGTTGATTGCTGCGAAGCGGAGTGGGGAAAAAGGAGGAAATGTTTAGTCGATACTTACGCGGATGGGAACGCGGAAACGCGATAATCCGTAGCTCGGATAAGTAATTTACCACATAAACGTTCCTCGAGCGTGTCCGTATTTATTGCGAGTGCAGGGTGGCGTATCTAAAATTCAAATACCGAAAATCAACGTGAGTTACGAGGACCCATTTTCATATTTCAGTTACGCCGAAGTTAATCACGTTGGAAAGACAAACGGCATATTCGATCGAGAAATGGGCGCACTTTAAGCAAAGCCTATCGATGCTTTAAATTTCGCCGTCCACCGTTTCAGTCGACATATGGGGATGGAAATGTATTTGGAAGACAGATCGTGACGGTCTCGTTGTAAGGCGACACGTTAAACGCTTCTCTTATTCTTCGTGTTCCAAGGAATATTCTGAGAGCAATATATTCAATAGTTGGGTTCTTCTGGTGATTAAAATGTGTGAGTGATAGTAAGCGTTGGAAGAATTATCACTTTTATTATAATGGTAGAATAATTATGACCAAAATACCAAAAAACAAACCTAAGGTATGGAGCTTGATTTATGTGGAAACGATTTTGCCTGAATTTTTTCCACAAGATTACACAAAAAAGTAGGTCAATATTAAATTGATTTCTGCAATCAATCGACAAATCTAATGCTTGAATACTTTTCGACATGAAGGAAATTAATCCTCTTTCCAATTGTCATATTTTATACGATTATGGAATCACAATTAATTGTATTAGATGTATATACTCGATAGCAGAAGTAAAAAATCATGTTTTCATGCAACTTGATTTCAATGGTAGAATTATTTCTAGGCTCCGCAGAAAGCCCATGATTTCCACTGCACGCCATAAATGAAATTACCTATTTTTACATTAGTATTAATTTTTTACAAAGAAAGGCATTACTAGATTAAAAAACCTCTTTGAATATCGTATAAAGGTAGGTAAATGTGACGTTGCCCCGTAGCATTATGTTTATTAATCATTAAAATGGCATGACGAACATGTAACGGGAGCTCAGAATAATTTAGTAATGTCAGCGCACAGTGGAAAATAGTAGAAAAAGCGACATTTTATGTCACAGAAAATGAATTACATTATGAACGGCTAAAAAGGGAGCGTAGAACGTGTGTACTTATTGTTTCGTTTGTAACTTGCCCTGTACCATCACCATATAATTTTTAAATTCAGAAATTTAAGTAATTATTTGTCTTGTTATCAATATACTTCAAAGCTTGTACCATTAGATTTATTTCATCCTAAACAATTTTACAAAATCCAAAATGCACCAAGTCCACTTAATGCAATCAGGACATTCTTGCTTTTCTATGAAGCCCAAATGATTGATAAATTATTCTGTTCCATATTATGACGATACCATTATAATTAATAAATCATAATAAATTGTTGATAAGTCAAATGTTCCTTAGAGTAGATATACTTGTTACAGGTAGCTCGGGGTAATTAAATAAGATGAGTTTTTGATTTTCTATCCACTACAAACAGCAAAGCCTTCATATAAAAAAACAAAATGAAACCAGTGAAAACGGTCCCAAAACGATATTCAAACTCTTTCACAACATTAAATATTGCATTCCAACATTCGAAAGCAGCTTTGGCTGATTAGCTCGCAGACAACAGACTGTTTTCCAAACTCTCTAATCCTGGCATCAATTATTCTTCGTGCAATTTAAATCCTACTTCCCATGTATTACTTAATCCTTCAAACACAACTCCAAAAAGGCATATCCTTGTGCATTCCGGAATATTCTCTCGTGCCTAATATTCCGCGAATTCCAGAGGGCCATCCAGAAAATTGACTCCCTGATTGCTCTGCGTATTGTAAGTTCAGCACATTCAGAGCCGCTTATTTTGTTGATATACCGGTTATTAGGATCTGAAACGAATACTGGCGGATACGATATTCTAAAGGGAAATTTGAAATTTCGTGCAACCCGTGCAGAGTTCAGCGTGTGCGTGTTAACGGGGAATTTCTCGCGATTCCACCCATTCTAATGTAATGGTCGTTGTACGCTGGTGGGCGTTCGTAACGGTACCACCGTTTGTGGGAAGAGGGAATTCCCTCTCTCGCTCCATCTTTCTCTCTCTCTCTCTCTCTCTCTCTCTCGCACACTTCACCCCCTTTTTCACCGTCGACCGAGTTACATAACGCGCGCGTCCACGGGGAATAATTTCCCTGGCCTCGGGTATAAGTCGCTGCCCCATATATGAAAAAAGTTAGAACCAATTATAGCAGAAATATTTCACAAGCGTGGATTTACGACGCGGTAAAAGCGCTGCGAGTCGAAAACGCGACGCCCTCGCATTCCATTCCGAAGCTCACCAGTGGCGAACCGTAGTTCGAGTACCTTGGTACCGATGCGTAATTCTTGTCTAACGAATTCTATTGTTTCTGGTATTCAATATTGTTTGTATTAACGCAGCCAGTGGCAGATTAACATGCAGGTCAGGGCAGGTCAGAAAATGTTGAGTAGCGGCCCTAGGCAGGGCCGGTCTTCTGTATGAAGTGTTCTATATAAAAAGCATAACATATTTTCACGAAAAAAGATTGTAATAACAGTAATAAATAAAATTAAATTAAAGATATAAACAAATAAAGATTGACATATTTAAATATACGACTTTTTTTCTTGCCATATCAGTAATAATATTAGATTATTATATTATTGTATTAGAAATTATATTCTAATTTCTTTTTGACAGTCATGGTATGCCATAGCAAATGGTTACCACAACCGTAATTGTGGTGTGTCCGTGGTATTGCTAGTTCTGTGTTTAGAGCGTGAAATTCAAGTCGGTTTATACTAAAATTGGATGAATTTTAATCGTCGAAAATATTTCCGTTCCCATTCTTTTCTTTTTTCTTTTTCCTTTTTCTCATTTCTCTGAAAATAGGCCGGTTCTGGTTCTGTGACGTCCCGGCCCCACCACGGTATCGCGACTTAGTGTCGACGAGCGCCACCAGAGGTCTCTAATCTTCTCGCTAGTCCTAATTCCAGTCTCATTTCATATATATACAAGTTCCAAATCATATCCTCTGTGTCCCCGTGTGTGTCTAGGGCAGGGGTCGTCAGCTATAGCCCTACTGATGAGTCTGGCTGACGATCCCAAGACGAAACACACCTCTTCTTTTCCTCCTCGATCCTCCAACGCCGATCCACCCGCCCCGCACAGTTACTCCATAGTGGCGTTACCGGGCCGGCCTTAGGGTTTACGGTGCGTCGGAGGCGACGGGGCAAGAACTCCCATCTCGTCCAGAATGTTCCGGCAATTCTGGACGTGACAGTGGCATTGGTGAAAGTAATTGATACAACGGATTAGAAATCTCTCAGAGATTGTACGTATGAGGTTTAGATTTTGAACGTTTTTCCTTTGATAGTGGTTCATTAGTGAATACGAAGATTTGATCACTGTAAAATTTGAACACTAGAGCCATTGCCTGAGACTCATAGTATATTAATAAACTATCATCTTTAAGTTTCAATTTGAAGTGTTAATTAGGGAACCAGTAGGTTTTCCTACGAGTTAAAAAAGAAAGAAATCACCTATAATTTGAAAATTTTGAATTATAGTACTTTACTGATTTATACACCCCCGTGCGGATAAATTTGTGTGAACCGTCATTTACCTACACGCAGTGTCCATGCAAAGTAGATGAAATAGTTTCAAATAAATATAGACTCAAATTGTTCACTTATTATTTTTACAAGATTGAACATTTAACACGGTATCAGATTCCACTTAATCACATATTTAACCCCTATCAATTAATGGCTCGTTACTTCTGCTTCGCGCAGATCAATCATACTGCATGAATTCAAACAGCAGACTAGAAGCTGTTCTGAGCAAATAGGGGATTCTCTAAACCGAATCCCTGTCCTGATCTCTGTATTTGTGTGAACAAGACGATCATTGATCTAGGGATTCCATTCTTTGTATTTCAACGAGCTTTCTTATGCCTCTCAACCCTGTATAAAACTCGTGTATTATTGCTGTATCAATAATGACTACATAGGTAATATACTTTTATCGAGATAGGAGGATTTGTTACTCGTTTTTCCAAGCTCGATATTCCTCTGAGCTTACATTTAATAACGCCTGCAGCTCGCTCTTTATATACCCACGTGTATTTTTATTGTAACACCTACCTGTTTTCATATTTATTATAAAATGAAAACGTTACTACCACTCGAATAAAATTATTTACAGATATCGCTACAAACATGCAGTACACTTTCAAACAATCCCACGTGAATCCTTTTCAACAAATAAATTACTCCCTCGACCACACAGCTACTTTAACGAGCCCTATCAAACTAACAATACTCCAAACTATTTACCATTATTTATCTACTTACTTACCCAAGCCTCCACACCACTTGACTACTAAACCAATTAGCATAGGTTAATTATGGGAGAGTTGCCGCACCTTATGCAAAATTCTCACCGTATTTAAATTTTGCAATGAAAATTTTTTCCAAGGATACATATTTTTAGTTGAACATCTTATGCTACTACTAACATTAAAGAAAATCAAAATTTTAACATTTGTCACCATTAAAAAATTGAAACTAAAAACATCCTTTTTTAGAAACGGTGCCGTATTTCGAAAAACATTTAATATTCTATTTAAACTTGTGAATTTTAATTTTCTATTTAAAAAAAATAGTAAAAACAAAGTAAAATGAAACATCTTTTTAATTTACACAATTATTATAAAATGCAATAAAATTGGAAAAATAAATAGGTACAGATATTATTTCTGCCTTTCTAAATTCGTCTTTTCGTCTTCCTTCCGTATTCATTACGCATATAATAAAAATAAAATATGAAAAAAGAGAAAAAGGCCCACAAGTATATTTGAATTATCAGATTTGTCATTATAAAATAAATAATTTGCCTTGAAATATCATGGTATCTATATTGAAACACTTTTTTATTTATTAAAAATTAAAAACATCGTAGGTATAGTCGACTTAGGTACCTTCCGATATTATACGCTACCAATTCCGCATAGAAGTGCGGCATCTATCCCAAATGCCCTGGAGAGACGCCGCACTTTCGTATCCCCAAGTGCCATGTCGAATGCGACCTATTCTGGCCGAGAAATATTCCACGCATTACTGAAGCAAATAAAATCGACAGTGTTATATTTTATTACCGATAACCCTGAAAATCTGAAATACCGAAAGTGCGGCGTCTCTCCCATATTACCCTAAGTCTAAAGAACTCATAATTCCAAACCCCACATTTAATTTTAATTTCAAAACGATGCACATACACCCAACCCCGTCACTCGCCATCATCCCCGAAGAACATGGCGGACAGTAATCCCGAACACACCCTTAAAAACGATTAAACAGAGCGCACCAACATTCACGTACCCACCATCACGAAGCCCCACACCGATTATCACGATATTCCGCGTCTGCTGGAATGAAAGCGCCGCGCCTGAGGATTTCGGCGGGGACCATTTTCACGCGGCTGGCGGATGATGTTTTCCGACGGTAGCCGCCGGTAAATATCGTAATTCGCGGCGGCGGCTGGGCATGTTTAGTGCCGCCTGCATGGAGCGCCATTCAGGCCCCACGCTCGCGCACTTAACAATTTACTCGATCTTTAGAAACGGCGCGCAATGGTAGGCGTGCGGATGAATGGACGCGCGGCGATCGGCCTGGAACCTATAGCGTGCTCCCCGTGCTTGTAACGGGTCGTTATCCGCGGAATGAAAAGTGCAGGAAATCAAGGAAATAAAGTGCTTGTCGGCACATACACCCCGCGGGCCTCTGCACGGATGGACACTAAAAATGGGGGGAAAAAGCTGCCGAGACATAAACGCACCGTCCCGCCGGGATTTAGCCGCGGATTCTATACGCGCACGAGTGTTTTTTGACTGAATGCCGTTGTCGTTGCTCTCCCTCAGGAATTTTTGTCCCACGCTTCGGCGTGTTTCACGACGTCGTACGTAGGACGTATCGGAGGGGTCGCCGGCCGCATGGAAGGGCCACAATGCTGCGTGGGCATAGAATATCGCTGTACCCTATCGTCTCATCTTCTCCACGCGATACAGCCTTTGTCAGGCCATCGAATGGCAGGCAGTCTCCTGGCTGCTCCTCCAATAACGACGCGGACCGCTCGTGGCAATTAAAGTGAGTGGAAAGTAAAGGTCGCGAGGCTGCTACTCGCGGTGCGCTGGCCCATCAATGGAGGGCTCTGCAAATTAGTAGCTTTTCAATTTAATGTCCGGGTTGCTCTTGCTCTCTGAGACGCTGTAGACGGCAACGTGTAGCCGTCGAATAAACGAGACTAGTCGTACATATTTCCTGGGATATTGTTTCTAAGGAAAGTCCAAGAAGTCTGTCTTTTCGCTGGATTATTATCTTTCGAGATCGAAGCACTTAGTTTCTCAGAAACTGATGCTGAATAGTTGGGTCAGTCTACTAGAAATGGCAGAATTTAATTTAATTTAACCGTCATGAAATTCCATCATTTCGTTAGCTGCCTAATTTGTTATGTTCTCTCGCAAAAGTCCGGGAGACATTAAATTCTCCATTAGCTGGAAATGAAAATCGAGGAAGAACGTTCCAACCAGTCAAGCCTAGGTCAAAATGCAATTCCATAGTGTGTTGCTTCTAAAGAAACTCCGCCGTTTAGTTTTTCTACGAAATTGCTACCCTTTCAGTTCAGAGTTCGCCAAGCACTAACCCCGCAGTTTGCTGCTTCGTAAAAATCGATAAAGAGCAGTCGGACCAGTCAGGATTTTCTGTTCGGGAAGTTCTGTTTCGCAGCGAAGCTGCTTCTCGCTAGTTGCAAGGTATATTGTCGTAATTACTCAACGGACGATCGTATCGAACAGTAGGTAGAGTCTTTTCCTCGACGCCGTTGCGAACACCGATAAGGAACACTTGCGCCAATTACAACGAATCTGCCGGATCAAAGGGAGACTTACACTTGGCGATGCTTCAAGAACTTGCACCCTCAAATCATGTTCGACGCGAGTTCAGGGCGCTGCGGCCCAAACATAACTTAAGGAGATAAGGTGGATGCACACTCCGTCTAGGGCAGCGAGAGATATCACGTTCAATACCGAGGGGGTAAACTGTACCATTTGTATCGCGTCTTGCGGCACAATCGATAAATAGCCGCGCTCGCAAACCAGACGGGGACATTGAATGCATCTGGTCTATAGTCGCCGGAGAACGAAACACTAAAGGGAGCTGTCCAATAAACCACAGTAGTAAATAATATCTAATGAGTTCATATTGGTGAGAGATCAAAATTGGCTCGCACAAAGAGGGTGGCGATAAACAGGGAACGTAGGTGAAAGTGGAAACACCTGGGACAAGTAGCCGCTCGACGTCAGAGCGGAAAATGAATGCTAATATCGCGACACTTTGATCAGCAAGAGCGTGAAACTCCAGGAAAGAACGATTCAATTACTCCTGTCCCCCGTGAACTATTTCTGTACACGTACGGGCTCACAAAGCAGGGGGGGTCGGCGTTTGAATTCGCCATCGTGATAAGTGTGCACACTACCCCTCCGGCAACCTGTAACATTCCCCCGAGGTGGTCCGGAGGCGACGAGCTCTGAACTCCGGGATTCGACGTTAGAAGGGTAAACCGAGCGCGACGAATATACACGGGCCCCGGGTGCCGCTAGCGACGCTCCACTTCGTAATTCTTCGGCTGCGATTGCGAGCTTTGCATCTATGCCACGCCGACGTATCGTTGTGAGCCAGAGAACAGGGGGCGGCGGATGGAAAGTGGGGTAGTTGAGGAGCGAGAGAGCTGGATGGGGAGCAGGGATCGTTGGAGATCAAACGGCTGATAGAGAGGACGAGCGTGGAGGAGTCGCCGGCGGAGGGTGTGTGTGTGTGTGTGCGGTGTTCGTTTGAAAAGGGCGGGAGGGACTCCGAGGCGGAAAGACCACTGGCATTAATCCAGAATAGGTAAGAGGCAGAGTGTAGCGTAGCGGGTACCCC
Source organism: Andrena haemorrhoa (assembly GCA_910592295.1). Lineage (NCBI taxonomy): Eukaryota > Metazoa > Arthropoda > Insecta > Hymenoptera > Andrenidae > Andrena > Andrena haemorrhoa. The sequence goes on from OU342946.1 coordinate 4,405,202, forward strand.
GGCGAGGGAGAGCGTCGACTGAACAGCGCGGGAGGACAGATGAACGGAATGGAACAGGGGAAAGGAAGGATAATGCGGCCACGATAAAACTAAGCCGGCTAACACCACGGATAAAAAGACCCGGGCGGATGCTTGGCAGTGTCACCAAATTGCTCGAATATTTTTGCACCCCTCCGACGTCCTGCCATGGGGGGATAAAGGCGGAGGAACGGGGAACAGAGGACCCGCTTGACCACGACTTGGATTCCCTGATAAACTTCCGGTTTAAGGAATGCGTTCCCCGTTTTATTCGGCTCATGCCCTAGCAGAGACGTTCCGGGGATTTCCACGGGGCGAGTTCCCGTCGCGCTGGAATCGGTCTGAATTAAATTCGCGCGAGCCGAAGACCAGGATCACTGCTTCTCGGCTCTGGTGTTTGGGCTTCGACTCGTCGAGGATCTGGGACGGCGTGAGATGAATGGCCGGATCGAAAATAAGTGGTTTTTATTGACATGGTAGAAAGGTGGCGCGAGGCACATGTTGTGGAGGATGTTTCTTTGGTTGGTTTTCTAATTAGGATTTTTAGCTGCGACGTGAAGGTTTATTGGGGAATTTGATTGGCGAGGATTTGGGGATCCAGTGTTGTGGATCTCACCCTTCTTATAAGTTGATACTGGCGCGTGGTTCGTGAGTTTAGGGTAAATTGGTAAGCCGTGGTACTTTTAGAAGGTGGGAGATTAGTTACTACTGCAGGAGTTCAAAAGAAATTGTTATTTTCTATGGTGGGGCATGACTTGGATGTGTGATTTAGTACGAACCTTGGGAGGCTGCGATTAAGGGGAACCTGGTTTAGGACGCTGACGACACGGGGATTTTTTTAGGAATTATTTTTTCAACAAATATAGAGAGAATCTTTCCAAAATTTTAAGGGTGTTTTACTGTATATTCAGAACACAAGAAAACTTTTTTATGCAATAATAATTGGTTTAATATTGTTTTATTGGTCTATTTTTTATCCAATTTTTGCCCGAAGTAAAAAAACCGAAGTTTTTCTTAATTGACATGAGTTTATATCGTCGATGTATTAAAAAAATACGAAAAAATCTAAAATTGACAAAGTTATGGGACTTTAACGAAAAAGTTTTTTATGTAAAAAATGGTTTAATTTAATTTCTGCATAAATGTTTTTTATTCATCGACGATATAAATTCATGTGAATTAAAAATAACTTCGGTTTTTTATTTCGGGCAAAAATTGGATCAAAGATAGACTAATAAAACAATATTAAATCAATTACTATTGAATAAAAAAAGTTTCCTTGTAAAACACCCTTAAAGTTATGAAGATTCTTTTTATATTTGTTTAAAAAATAATTTTTAAAAAATCACCGTGTTTTCAGCGTCCAAAACCAGGTTCCCCCCTTAAGTGTCAGACTTAGGAGGGAACATATGAACTGCTAGATGTAACTGCCTTTATTTAAGTGAGAGTTGAATTGCACGTATTTGAGGTTGAGGTGTATAGGATGTGAGACACTTCGTACGTTTAAAGAAAATTGTACCAGCATGATCATTAATATGAAATATTTAAAAAATTAAGGACATACAGGAATATGATTGTCGAAAAATTGCTATATGTTATTGACATCACGTCTTGGTTATAGAAAACGTTGGACTTCCTAGTTTCTTAATTAACTCTAAATTTGATTTCTCTCATTCATTTCAGTCACAATTTTCATTTGCAAGTAAAATGGAATACCTCGTTTAAATAGTTCAGCTGATTCGCGAACCCAGAAGCTTATCAACCCCTTTTATCTTTATTTCCATGAAGGATGATTTGCATAACACGATTTCGTGGATTTATCTTAACTTAGCATTTTTTACTCATTATAAAGTGCACTACACGCCTTTTAAATTCCAGCGTCACCTTTTTAATACCCATTTATGCAGAACGTGCTACAAGTGCGTGTGAATGGTTTAAGAGGATGAGCATAGACTTTAATAAAAGTTAGAATATTTCACAAATAAATGTTGCACTGTAATTTCCAAGTTATGCAATATCAAACTAGTCTTCCAAGTATCCACTTCTTGATTATTATAAGGAAACATATTTAACCCTCAAACACCACAATATATTTTCCCAACGCTTCCGCCACACTGGGTTCACGCGACCCAGAATTTTCTTTCTTCTATATATCAGAATTTGTAGCATTGATTTAAACAATTTTTTTTTAATCAATTCGTCAGACAATAAGAAAATGGAATATATCGATAATTTGGTGAAAAATCTTTTGATGCTCCAGATATTTTGACAAAAGACGCCAGTATTCCGCTAGTTCCGTTCTTTCTTCATTTAATCGTATTTTCTAAAAAAAGGTACGGGGATTTTATTATACGATTTTATACTATGATTCATACTTTAAAGAAATATGTATGTCATTATGATTGGTTCCAAAAAATAGAATTATTTGAAGAGGTGAAGTCGAGTGATTTTTACTTCTTCTGCCGTTCCAATGTGCGGCGATCGGAATTAATCGGAACTCCACCCACACGGAGTCCGCGTTGTATCGCATGCTGTTCATGAAACCGGTTTCCCGAAAACCATCATAGAGGCAAGCTCAAAGTCTATCATACGTAGTCAAGGATAGTCGAAACACCAGTTGTCACGAGTTCTTACATTTCATAAAACAACTTCTCAGAAGAATAATCAGTACCCAAAAATCCGTTCTACTACAGCCTTTTAAGTTTCGTAATTTCTCACAGAATTCTCCTTCGCTTAACATCACTCGAGTACCTTACGCAGGGTACCTACATCAGCAGACAATTTCCACCAGAAACTGCCAAATGAAGTATCAGATAACCACCTATACCCCCCGCAGCCGCCATAGCGCGTCCCATTGAGACGAGACACCGGAACTTCAACCAACTATGTACTTCAATCTGTCCCAACTCACGAGCAACGGAACACACGCTCCACGTTCTCGTACCATTTTTTCCCCTCGCCCCCATTATCCCGTGATCCAGGTTCGCTCGCTTAAATATTGACGCGCGTATCCGGAACACTCGGCGAAAATTGACTTCGCCGGAAAGTTGAGGCTCGCAACTTCCATCGGAATTAACGTCCCTCAAGTTTCGCCGCCCGTAACTCGAGCTTTTCACGCGACGAGACGAAGTCCGGGATTGGCCGTTTTTCCGGCCGATTAAAAATTCGCGCCCCATCGGGCGAACTTGCCCCCTCCCGCCTCCGTCGATTAACGTCGTCCCGCGAAATTTACGAACGGCCCGGTGGCCGTCAACGTCGCCTCTCGCCAGAGACCCCCGTCGAAATTAAAACGGTCACAGGACCGTTCGGGGCCGTTCCCGGCTTCGAACGGCACGATCCGATCAACGGAAAGTACTCGCGAAATGGCACGTCCCGTGGCGGAATGGCACATTCGAGGATCCAACCGATCGCCCGAAATTGGCTAGGAATTGTCCTGATCGGTCGTCGGCGGCACGGGCGACCTGGGATCTCCGGCAATTGTTCCAGGTACGGAGCCAGCCGGCCACGGGGGGCCAAGCGGGCCACGTTTATCTATATCCCGATCGTAGCCGAAACAGGTCCAGATGTGGAACCTTGATTGGCCCAAGGAGCCGCTGTTTGCTCGTGATGCTCCCCGCCCGGCCGCCCGCCCCCGTCGCCCTCGTTCGCATCCTCGCTGTCTGCCACTTTCACACGTACGCTGTCTTTCTCCCCGTGCAGTTGGTTGTAATTAGTCTGCCCCGGTGTGGCGGCGTTCAGAGGGGCGACGGGGAGTTGGACACGTGGTTCGGTAGCAGCGGATGTGCACTCAGGATGTTATAAAGTCGTTGTCGGCGCACGGGTTAAAGGTTAATTACACGCTGCCGCGTGTAACACGCCTCGGGGCCACGTTAAACTTTGGACACCATTGATTTGTGGCGTTGCTAACCCTTCCTATGAGAAATATATACACACGTACACGGAGTGGCGTGTGTATAGCCGGCAACGCTGGCACCCCGGCGAAACACGGCACCAACCTCTCCCCGACGTCGCGCCCCTTGACCCCGAGATCGTATTGGTGATCTAGGAAATTCCTTGTTCGCCGGTAATCCAACGAAACTCGAAAACGGATTTGTCCTTACGACCTGCGGCTGGCAGTTCCGACGCAAACTTTGCCGCACCGCCGCTGCGCACGTACCACGAAACACTTGCCCCTCAAGTATCTTGGAACGAGTTTATTCCACGGCCCCGGGGCCAGTCTACGCGTGCAACGCCGCCGGAACGATCATGCACGCGGGAACGCGCGGCGCGGTATCACAATCCCCCTAACGCCCGAACTTGTTAAGAGATTGCCCACTTTCGGGAGCTACCTTTGAGGAGCGATTGACTGCCGTAATGGAGGCAGCTCGCTATAATGCCTGGCGAAACTTTGCGCCCTCGGCGCGCCTCTGACTCTTCTCTTCCCCGTGCCAATTCTCTTCTCTGACGCCAGGACACACTGTCCACATCCACTGCGCACAACTTCTCCGGCCAAGGGCGAGCTAATCAGATTGAAGCTCCAAATATCAAACACGGTGCGAACGAGACCTAAACGAGGTCTGTGAATGTCTCCTCGCGAGGTCCGAAACGTGGCACGGGGAACGTCACGGACAGTGGCGTCTTGCTTCGCAAAGCTAGCCTGTTACTTGGTTACCAAACTCGCGGCATTAACCTATGCGAACGTCTCGAAGAGAGTCAGAGGAAGGTTGCCTTTGGAAAATCTGACGTGGTGCCCCGGGAAAATCCTTTATCCACCAGCCCGGGACCGTATTTGTTGCCCTCTCCCGGCTTGCGATTGGCAAGCCCGAGTCTGGCAAACTTCGTTTTCGAATTTCACTTGTCGAGCTATATCTGCCCGTTTCTCGGCTCCGCTCCTTTATCTCTCCGGCTTGCTTTTTTCCTGCGCCCCTCGCCGCTCTTTCCCACCTACGTGTACACGCAGAATCGCCCAGGTAAACACGGAGGCTGCCTCTTGTGCTCCTCTGCTTCCCTGTGTTTCACGCAGCGGCGGATGAAACCGTTGCCTCGCCTCTGCGGCAGGATCCGACCGCCGGCGTCGTCATCCTCACGGAAACGGAATTCCGATGCATAAGTATGCTCGCGGAGGAGCCGCTCCACCTTGCACCTCCCTCCGTTCTTCCGAGCCCCATTCCCCCGGGCACACCACCAGCCTCGAAACCCACCGCCATGACCGCCGGTACTTTTTTCAATTTCCGGAGTAAGGAGTCCGCCTTTCTCTTCGCCGTGCTCTTTTCGCGCCGTGGTCCTTCCGCCTCTGTACAAAGGGAGCCGTGCACAGGACGGCGAGGAGTTTTAATCAACGAAACTGTCGTCGCCGCGCGGACCTCGTAAAACGAGAGCCCGGTATACCGAACCGTGATCTTAGTTGCGCTGACTTTATCGCGCCAGCCAATACGCCGCTGAGTTTATTCGTTTCGAAGAAGCCCTGAGGATCGGAGGAGGATCCCGAAGCGAGTGGCGGTAACGGGTGCGCGGGTTCCATCGGCGGATGTCGGCAGGCTCGATAAATCAGGGGTGGCACGGATGGATTTTTGCGCGGTGTACGCGCCCCGCGAGACTTCGCTGCGCGATGGAAATTCAATTAAACGCAACGCTCCTTCGGCGCACGGGAACGTTAACTTGACGTGGAAAAAATTGAAGGGAGATTTTGGCATGCATTTTGAAGAGGAAACTGGTTGTGCCACGTGGGATGGACAGGTAGGGTGGATCGATGGGTTTTTTGGGAAGAACAGCAGGGTAACCGACGCGTGGAGATTGTGCGAGCTGATGTAGAATTACGTGGCTGAAATATGGTAGACTGTAGTACTGAAAAAGTCATGGACGGTGGTCTGTGCTACTTGGATATTATGAATCTCTTGGTTTCTGAGTTTTCAAGCCTTTTTTCCGTGATAGTTATTATCGAGGATGTTTAGGCAGGTGTTATCTAGGAGCAACCTCTATCACGGACTTACCCGAGTTTACCTTACACAGATATGATTTTTTACAAAATATAATTGCTAAGGCGTATATTATTAGTACATAAATCAACAAAATGCTCAATGCAAAAACACGTTTTTGTGCTCCCGTTTTGTGTACGTTTTTGTAGGGTTGCTCAGGACACTGTAGAATTAAAATTTTCCTGTTTAAGAAGTGATTTAAGCTGAAATGTCAATTCACCCAAAATTGTGGGTTACGCCACTATCGCGCTGATAGCCTCAATTAATGCTTAGTTTTGCAGTTATAAGGATATTTATATTCCGTAAAAAGGCCCGAATGACTATTTATTTATTATTTATTATTATTTATATACGGGAAAACCCATAGTATAAGAGTTACAATACAGTTAAATTAAAGAGTCCGCGCACTTATATTAAGAACAATATTGAGTGTGTAATAACATTAATTAGTAAAACACTATAGGAGCAACTAGGCATCACAAGCTACACAGCTGCTGTTGGTACTAGTTATAGTTACTCTGTGTGCCTATGAATCGACGTCCTAAACGAATTTAGGGACCCCAAGAAAGGGTCAACGCCGCTAAAGATTTCGTTGGCTACAATCATCGCCCTGTTAATTGGGTCTACTGCATAGTGGTAATATTTTGGAAGACTCGGAGAGAAGAGCGGCCTAGTACGCATATGCCTCACTGGGGCTTTATATGAAACCAAACCAAGAAGATCGGGGCAATCTATATAACCATTGATGACCTTGAAAAGAAAGATCATGTCCGAGATATGTCTACGGCCCTCCAGAGTGGCGATGTTAAACACACTCAATGCCGGTCGATAATCATGATCATCCCTATCCATTGGGCTATTAAAAGCTAACCGGCTGACAGGCGCGTTCGTCAACTGACCTAATACACTATATTTCCACATCCTTTCTTTCTCACCTTAAAAGAAACAAAGACCAAATGATAACCGCCATTGAAAAAATGTCCCACATTTTTATAAACACCCTGTATATACAGCATTGGTGTTATTCACTGTTCGTATGTATATTTAACCACTCCATTCTCGCGAAACTCTGTCAAGAAGCAAGAAGCATCGGACTACAGGAACTGGAATAAGCCCCGGAAGTTTCGCCTGTTCCCATTCGCCTCAAGAAAGCCAAGAGGGTGAACTGCAATTAGGAAAGTCCAGCAACAGCGGCGGCAAGAAAGAGGATAGAGAGCGCGAGCCAATCTGCCGGTTTGCCTTAGCAAATAGAACAGAAGAATGGCTGAACGACAGCGATTCAGAATATTGCCGCGATCTCTCGTTTCACAAAGAGCCTAGCCCGCAGCGTGAGCCGGCGGGTGGGTCGCGCCAGCGGTAGGTGACCGCACGGAGGATGGAGCGGAGCCTGGGGAACAGATTTGTGTACACCATTGGAGGATCGCTGGTGGGACGGCGGAGAAATGTACGGGCGGACAAGGGGAGACAGGGCGAAAGGCCACGGCGAAGGGGATAGAAAACAAGTGGGTGCGCGATAGTGCAATCTTCCGGTGGTGTCGCGTTTTCCGGCTGGGCGATTCCGCGCTAAGCTCGGCTCTCCGCTTCCACCGATCCTCAATTCCCCTCGCCCTCGCCTCGCCGGCTCCTGTTCCTTCCTCGCTCACGGCCTCGTATCCCTCCTTGTTACCACTACGTGGCAAAGTAACCCCTTACGTCTGGCCCGATCCGGAGCCACCGTCCAGGGGCGAGCACCGCCGCCGCCTGGGAGAGCCTCGTCAGCGGATGTGTGCCGGCTTTAACGGCTGCCCGCCGCAGATCTATAGTGCCACCGCCGCTCGCGCGCTCAGAGACGGGCTCGGGGTTATGTGAGCACGGCGACGCTCAAGAACGACACACCGACCGGTGGCAATTCGACGTCGATTCTGCCCTAACGACGCCCTTCTTCCTTCGCGGCCTGGCAATCGCTCACGGCCCGCCGAAACAATGCCGCGGGAGCTGTGTGTGCTGCGACAGCGAACTCCCATCGTCTTCCCGGGGTGGCGAAACCTTTGTCCCGGCACAGTAAACGGGAAAGAAGAAGCTTGAGAAAACGGGCACGCGGATAACTGTCCCGGCTGGCTTTATTAGGGAGTCGCTCCGTGTCCTTGCAGCGAGATCAGATATCCCGGGGACCTCGTTCTTGGGGAGTGGGGTGGCGCTATCTGGTTTATAGATGATGCAAATTTTAGTGGCGGTTTTATATTGTTCGGTGCAATCCGCGTTTTAGTGTGCTTCTAGTATTCTGAAGGGGCGGGTAGGCAAGGAGGAAGGGGTGGCTTGAAGATCCTTCTGTATTGCCTGCGAGAAGCCACCCTACGTTGTCTAAGAAAATGTGGGATCAATGTTCACTGAGGAATACAGTTTACGTGATAAACGTGCAGGTGCTTGTTTATTGGCTGGGCTCGAGATTCCTCAGCGCATAGTCTGATGGCACCATGGTGGACGTTCCTCGGACGTAGCCATATGTAATTCTAAATTTCAATGCCAACGAGCAAAATCAATTTAAGAAGTTTCTTATCCGACCACTTTTGGTTTGCCCAAGTTACTGACATGATATATAACCTACTCTACTCTAAATCCAGACTCAACCATACCCCAATCCAGCTAACCCTCCGAATCACCACATTCTTTACTTAAACGACCTAATCTTTTTACCAAGACCTATGTCAAACGGAATTCATCCAGACAGGGGACTATTTCACCCGACCTACGGGAACCATGCTTAACCTCAAATGAGCATCCCTCATTTATACCTATCGATTACCATTAGCCGACCGATTAATAAGTGTACACCGAAAGCGAGATTACAATGGCTGCATTATTCACCAGCTGACTTATGCGCGAGGCTAACACCGAGGCTGACATCCAGCCTGGGATATTAATTGCAAACAGAAAGTTTCTACCTTAATCTAAGATTTCCAAGGTTCACACCGCCCGGTAAGAGTGCAACTGTTACGGAGTCCAAGTTCCAGCAGTTTTCCTCGCATTATTATACATGCAAACAGCCGTCGGGGCGCAGAAAAGTGGTCGGTAAGGGAGCGAAGATAGCGAGGAGGAGCAACGGTGGGCTTTTTTTTATTCGTGGGAGCGCGGAGGCACGAGTTCGAGAGCTGTTGAGCGGTCGAAAACGTCGACGAGTATCCCGACAGCCGTGAAAAGCGAGGCACGCACGCGTGCACGCCGGAACTCGTCGTTTTGACGAGCAGCGTCGCGAGAACATTCGCTCGCTCCACCGCCGCGTTGAGCAGCCCCGCCGACATTACATTGCAAATGCACATTATCTGCATAATAATCCCGCCGCCCGTTTCACGCTGTCGTGAAGGCAGCAACGCTGGGCCGCACGGCTGACGGAACACGTGGATCCCTGATTATCAGATCCGTTAAATTGTAGCAAATTGGAATCAAAGTTTGCTCTAACCGATTCACGCGGGTCACTCTTGCTCAACGTTTCTATATTCGTGGCGGCGGCTGCTGGGCCGCGTGTATGTTTAATTAGGGACTGTTGGAAATGAGCGGGAACTCACGTTTAGTGATAATTTAGTGATGGGAGTTGATAAACTCGTTAAATGAGTGGGTTTTGGAACTACTAATTTTTCTACCGGTACACTTGTCATATTAAATTGTAGATTTTTTTTAAATAAGTCACGCGATACTCAAAATTCAGTTTGGCCAAGTCATTGGAGTTGGGTAAATTGCTCAATATCGACTCAACGATGATTCGAAATGTTATAAATTCAAGTCCTCGAAACAAGGTTCTTCCAAATTAAGCGTGCCACTTGAATTTTAATATCGTTATGTTTTTGAATGCTGTACGGTTAGTGCATAATTAGTACCAGTAGTTAAATTTAAATTTATTTATCCGGGTATTAAACTGAAAATTGTGGAATTTTTATTAGTCATAATACACGCAATGACGATGTAAGGCGAAGAAGAAATGAAAACTCCTCCTTGCACGGATTCGCACCCTAGTTTCTTGCTTGCACCTAGGTTAGTCAACTCTTATACTTTCCCTTCCGCCATTCTTAAACTCAATAACATTTATTCCGTTCGTAATCTACGTTCCTTCCAAAATATACTACACCAGCTGCAACATTCCGCAGCAAAGCATATTATTAATAAAATGACAGTTTATAATTTTCAAGAAGCTATTTCGTCCCCAAAATCGGGGCAGAGCAGAAACGGAGAATATGTAGTTATCTTTTGGAGTTTAGACGCCAGGAGCATGCTCCGAGGGGACCGAAATCGATTCCAGCCGCTCTGGGTAATGTCGCCTGTTAGTTTAGCGAAAATCGAGAAAGATTTTCTATCGAGGCAATATTTTACGTTGCAAAGTTGGATGACTTGGCGCGCGTACCAACAGGTCCCGACGTTCATGAGGGGACCAAGTGTGTGTGCACGCGTTCCGTGCACCCGTGTTGTACACCAAGATCAATATCCGGATGATATCACGGCCGTCATATCGGAACGAAATTGCGAACGAGCTCGGGTTAGCGAATTCGGATTTTACGTTACAATAAATTGATAACGAAATCGGCGAGCTTTCACGGATGGCCACGCAGATGCGATTACGTAAGCAAGCCCGTTGCCAGGAAGGTGTGCACAGAAGAATATAATTGCTTATAATTTCGTAATAATCGCCGCGCTGCGTAAATATTGCTAGGCCGTTAAACCATCCGGAATTCCAGCTCTGCTTGAAATGGATTAGGTTCAAAGCGGTTTATATGGTAAACAAGAGTGCACCTTTTCAATTCCTGCTCAAAGTGCGCAACGCACTGTTACATTACTTTTAAAATACTGGTCCAGTTTCAACGCGATAAACGACTAGCCAGCCATTATATCATTCCTCCTTTTCAATGCTCTTTTCGTGGGGAGATGTGCATAGAATCCGAATGCCATGTCGGTGTGTATTTATTTTCCAAATGAATTCTGAGGGCAGATGAATTTACAGTTATTTAATTACGACGGCTGAAGTAAACTAATCGTCGAACCCAACTCGTGTCAGATAGATGCGTGCGCGAATCCGTCGATCTAAATTTCAACCTCACCTCGCAAACATCTCGCAAACAGTATTAACAAGATGACCAGAGCCTTCTTGATTGGTCCCGATTCGGCCACCAAAATCACCCCATACTTATATTAACCCTCGGTTGTCAAACCAATTTTTGTCGAACGTAGTTGTTACACTAGGTCGATTCGACCCAATCCAATTTTCAATCAGCTGCTGTTTAAACATTATCTGTTAAATTCAGTCACAAAAAGTTCTGAAATAAAGTTTGAACATCGTTTCAAATTAACATTTAAAGTATTATCATTTTTAAACAGTTTTTAATGATGCCTCAAAGTCAAATTGTGAGCTATTTTGAGCCAGTGTGAGAACCGAGGGTTAATACGAATTATTAAACACGATGCCAAGCATTCTTCAAGCGACATTAAATTCAAGAAATCTTAACATCCTTCCACTGCAAGTGAATATAATTTATCAACATTGATACAAAGCTCCTTCTCCTAAAACTCGACCGCTAGCTAATGACAGATGAAAGAGGGCAACAGTGTGCGCCAGCAACGCAATTAGTCAATGTTTCCAATTGAGCAAAGGTAGAGGAACAATTTGTCGAGTCGTATAAACGGGCTCATCAACGTTCGTCGCTTTACCCTTATTATTATTCCGGCCACCTATCTTGTACAGCACGCACAATCATCCGGGTCTCGTCTTACTCCGCTTATTTACCTCTAAACTGACAACGGACTAGAACTAATCCAGGCACACTTTGCAAAATTACCTTCCTCTCGGCTCGTTCCCTCCTCACGAATCCGCAGGCAACGATTTTGATTAAGCATCGTCCCCATCCCTCCCTTTCACGACAGCATTAAATCACCGTGCGAAGAAAAAGGAGGAAAAGCACCGAGAGGAGTCTCGCCTGGCCCCTGTCCCTTTTAGAGAAGTTTTCCTGGTAAGAGAATAATGACAGTGTTCTTCGTAAGGGAAAGAAAGTTGGAGACCACTACCGTGGAACTTGGACGGAATTTCAGCCTCGCGAGAGAGAGAGAGAGAGAGAGAGAGAGAGAGCCCTTTATAATCCCGTATGTTTCGTGAAATGAGATTTAAGCGTAAACAGGCTGACAGTAACGGGTCCATTAGGTCTTAAGTGTCCGGTGAAAATAGTTGGAGCTAGCCTGAGGTTATTTTACTTTTAATGATTTTTTAATTATTTCCAACTGTATAATGAGTGGATGCCAGACTGGTGGAGAACTTGAAGGAGAATGGAGCGACACACGAGTCTCTTGTGAGACTCAGTCTTCGTTAATTATGCTTCTTCAGGGCTGTTTCTTAACTCTTCGCGAGTATACTGAAAGTGGAACTGTTGCTGAGGAGCAACAGCCATTCACGTACGATCTGTTACGTCCGATGAGGTTCAAGTGCTTTTAAAAAAGAAGCATGTAAATCCTTCTTTTCTCTTTATTCTTCGCAAACAATACCAAAGAAGAATACAACATTGCGGGGTATCTTCAGTGAAAACGAACTGTTGAAGGAACTATTATATGGTGAAATTGGTGGTCCCAGTCTTCAGCGTTACTCAACAGATTTAGCAGTCGTGACAGCTCGTAAGAATATAAACAAATTTAATTCACTCCACCGCGCAATATTTTGTTACCAACCATTGAATCTTCTTACCCTTCATCCTTGAAGGTCTCGCTGAACTTTAGAGCAACGTGTCAAAATTGCCGCCTTTAATCTTGAGACTGTACGGAAGAAAAATGATATTCCGTGGGTCTTGAGGGGTCGAAGCGCGAATTATCTCAACCAAAAATTGGGCCGGTTGGATATGAAGGGACTCGCGGTGAAGATGTTAGGTAGTCTCTTCTGTCGACTCCATACACTCCTACCTGTCACTGCTTTCGCGCAGCCGTCAGGATCGCATAGTGGGCCATTTGGAGACTAAGCTTAAATGGCTTAATGCTCCCAGCGACAGGCAGCATACGGAAAAAGAAGGACCCGTAATGCCTCTTTTGATGCGTTCGCATTACTAATTGTTCCGCTGGAAGTCCAGCCGCGGATCAAAGAGGAGTCTCGCTCGAACGAGGATTATACCTATCGGGACCGTCTTGCAACTTGAATATTTATGCCCGCTCGACTATCTCGCTACTATCCCACCTTCCCCGTCTTCCGCCCCCGTCCGTCGCAACCGTGAAATGCGTTTGATGCTGTCGTCTTATTGCCGGGCAGAAAACCGTCGAAACCGGCATGTAGAGAGGTCCTTTGTGAAACCGCGACTGACCCGGTGGTCCGTATTTGCCCGGGAGAACAGGAGAAAGGAGCATACGCGTCCCCGCCCCGTGCTCGACGTCCACCCTCCACCTGCTCTCACAATTCTCTTATCCCCTTTTCTCTTTCCGCCTCGCCCCGTGCCGGCCGTTACTCTCGTTTGCCCGCAAGAGGAAGAAACAAGAAAGGCAGTCAGCGGAAATATTTCGACGAATCCCCGGACGCATACGAGACGTTCTTTTCGCGAGAATTCCAACCCCGAGACGTGTACTTTGTGGAGAGCCCGGCCGGGAAGAGGCGGGCGCGCTGGAGGACGCTTATAGGTGGTGCAGCGCGTCGACTACGTCTACGGCATAATACGAGCGACACATGAGCGGCGCTTCTACACCACCCTCCTGACACCCGCTAAGCCATGAAACACCCCCCTGGACTTGCCAGGCGTCCAGCGCTTGGGACGTCTCTACTGTTGCGCCCCGTACATTGATGGCGGCAGATGGCGGTTAAGGGGTTACATACGTTCTCGGCGCCTAATAATTGATCAGTTTTGGGATTTTTTCCCTCGAGAGGTGTGAAATGAATCCAAAATTTTATAATTGTGTATTGTGCTTGGGACCTTTATTCATATAAAAAAATTATTTATCACACTTTTCTTATGTATTGCCGTTCGTTTTCTGCGCTTGCAGCAAACTCTGTACCAAGCAGGGGACATCCTTATCAGTATGATAGCTTCGCCAATTTACAACCTTTTTTTCATGAACTTTGCGTTCATCTATTCAGAATGACATTCTCTAAGGGCCATCGGGGCATTTTTTTTACATTTTTAATTTTTAATATTTTTTACTATTTAAAGATTGAAAGTGTAGACGAAAAATCGACTGCTTCCTTCAAAATGGCATAATTTTCTTATTTTCTAAAAATTCAAAAATTTTGCAATATATGACAAAAGCGTGTCAAATAAATTCTTTTCTATGAATAAAGGTCCCAAGAACAATATACAGTTATAAAATTTCCGATTTATTTCACACCTCCCGAGAAAAAAATTCCAAAAGTGCTTAAACGCTTAAAAATAGCAGAATAAGGTCGAAAATCGCGAAATTCCCGAAATCAGCGATTTTCCTCACCTTATTCCGCTTCATTGAAGAAGTATGGACCTACCTGAACCCTGTATTCATTAATTATTACGCATTTTAACCTCTGAAGAAAAAAGAAAAATGTTAAATAGAAATATACAAATTCAGCCTTAGATATTTTTTCTTCAATGGGATCTAAGTGTCGAGGCTAAAGGGTCAAACTTACAAATAACTATACCCATTTACTGCAGTCTACCCTTCTCCCGAACACACGAACAAATTCTTATTTCCCCATAAACGTAATGCCCTAATTATTCTGCGCTAAAACCGGGCACTCTGAAATATGCCGATGTATTTGACGGAAAGCTCGGCTGTACATGCACATAGATACAAATGCAGGTTGTACATTCAGTATGCGATGTGGAGGAGCGGATGAAAAGGAGCGGGGCAAGGGAACGGGTGATTTGCCTCCTAACTACGTGGTTACTAAGTACTGCTTACTACAAGAGGATTCCCGAACTGCTAACTCCTGCCTTGCCGCGGCATTGAAACATCATCGGGTCCGACGAATGTCTTGTAATTTGCGGATTTCGGCTTGCACTTTCGTAATACGAGGGGGCTTTTATTTCTTAATGCAGCGTTTGAGTGTGCACTTAGCGCGGGGGTAAGGTCACGAGCAACGTAATCGCGGCGGTACAGATTGAAAAGTAGTAACAGGGCTTGTCGAGTATTATTGGGAAATTTCTGCCTTCGAGGCGAGCTGATCGATACGGAGTAGAAAATAATATTAAACTGCCTTCAATAATACTATACCAGCATGGAATATTTATCTGCTCCTCTGATCAATAACGAAAATAACTGACCTGATTCACCGTCTTAACTACCAAAAATTGTTCAAGCAATTTGCCATTTACCAATCAAATTTCCACTTTGACTCGTTCCGCCAGACGACATTTTTGACATGCTGCGATTAAGACGGCAACACATTAATTCAGACGCGATCGGAGACTCCTTCGTTGAAGCAATATTCCCAGTGTCCAGCGCTGTCGATTTGATACCAAAAATTGGACACGAGTTACGTTTTAATAGGGGAGGATATATTAATTGCATGCTCGTCGAGTAGGCAATTATAGATTTATCGTGTTTGCAGAAGCTAGTGGAGCTCGTTGAAGATCACCGATCCCCGGCTGAATGGCACGTCATTTTAGATAAATTGCGGGACAGCGCAGCTCTCATGGGCGAGCTTGAAAAGCCGATGAAATATGCAAGTCGAGTTTGGTTACGCAGCCGAGACTCGATCGCGTACGTGTTTTGTGGTATCAGCCGCGTAGCGAGTTACACCAACGCAGCTTTACGGCTGGTTTCTCCTCCACTTCGTTATGAGATCCCAATCTCCTTGAAATAGTAGCCGTAGGCTGTCGTCGCGCGGCGCGCCTTATTTTCGGACTAACAAGTTTCAGAAAAGTTGGAGAGATGAGATTGTACGATCGACTGGTTTTGAATGGCTGACTCGGGGCATAGAAATTTGTGTCCCAGAAAATTAGGGATTACACGCGGATTAGAGCGTCCGACGGTTACCAAGTTGGGATCTCTTGCTGCACTTGAGTAATGGAATACCTGCTTGAGAATTTTATTAGTTTTTCGACATGGATTAAGGTTCCCACGTTCGATATGATTAAATTGTTAGTTACAGAATTATACTGGATTTCAAAGTTACATTGGTGTTAAAAGTTTAAAGTTCCTTGAGAAATTCGACAGTGTTTTTTATTTGTGAAATATCACTGATGAAACGACACAATTTATGTGGAAGTAGGTAGGTACCTATTTAATTTGTAACGCATTCTCAATTTATACTGCGGAACAATTCACTATTCAATGAAGAATCATTTTAATTTATTACAATTGGTGCTCTATATTATTATACCTAATTTATTATAATTGACTACGATTTAGATGCTATGATATTTAAAAATCAGCGGGAATAGACCAAAAATGGCGGACCAATCAAAAGTGGCCTTCATGTGGCCAGACTCTTATTATAGTGTCTCTAAAAGACATTAATTGGCAGAAGTGCATAAATCTTAAAAGAGAATATTTTGAAACACAATAAAACCACTTACTTTCACGAAACTTTTGCAGCAACCCGCGTATACGTATACTAAACGTACGCCGAAAACGAATTGTATACTCACATTCACTACCAAGTTTCAACTGCTCGTGCAGTCACTAGGGTTGCGCGGGGTGCGAATGAAGAGTTGTACGTCACTGGCACATGAATCAGCTTTATACAGTCACCTTTTATTTATATCTGCGATCAAATTTTTACAATCGACTTTTGACCGCTCAGATCGGCAAAATACCCGACTCTGCGCCGGAAGCTCACTTTTTCCCCTACAAAATATTTTACACCCTTCATTCCACTTAATTTTATCCGCGTTTCATGAAACTTCCCGCTGCCATTCTAAACATTCCATTCACTCCTTGTAATTATATTCCACTCAACAACAAAACCCAGACCAGAACAGTGTATCAACTAACACTACTACATTCCAACCCTTAACCCCAACATTTGATAACACATTAACTTTCGTTTCCTCCATTCGCCCATCCCAACTATCCACCCTCAACCAAAGCCACCAAGACTCCCTAAAAACCGTTCCCACGACCTTCCATCCGCACCTGCAAGCACCCAACAGAACTCCACGTCATACTCCATCGGAAAGTTTCCACGAGACAATGGCGATCTTGCCAGGCGAGGGCCGGGAAAAAGGTGGAACGCCCAGTGATGCCTAGCCTCCGCGGAACAATCCCGAGCTCTGTTAACGCGATAACGGTGTTCGCCGTTGATCGTCGCGTAGCTTGGAACCGGTCGGCGGCCGATCGCAGAGGGTGGGATCGGCGGTGTGTAGGGAAAAAATTTGAAATTGATCGTTACGCCGGCACCGCAAATGCATTTAAGCGCCCGCCAGTGTTCAAGATCCCATTCGAGCGCCGTGTCAATATAAATGTAAATGTCATTGGGGGGCGCGCGAGCGCATACATTGACGGTCTCTGGAGGACGATTGCTCGCGGAGAATATTGCAGATGGCCGTATGGGACGTCCGCCCGCAATTGAATTGCCCTTCGGATTGGAACGTATAGAAATGTGCACCGCCGGCGCACTTTGTTTCGCGTATCGATCGTTTCACGACCATCGGGGAACACGGGGGCCGCGCGCGCGGGCGTCAAAGAGTGGCCCATTTGATCCACGGCTCCGCAACCATTTCGTCGCGCGCCGGATCCACGCCGATCGCGCTGGGCCGTCGACACGCTCCGCAGAGACGGGCCAGCTGCGAGGCCGGCGATAACTCGATATGCAACGGGTCCGCGCGCGACACGCTAATTCGGCTTGATGTACATTACGGTGATTGGACGAATAAATCAAAAAGCTGTTACTTCCGGCTCGCCAGGGGATTTCTGGCCGGCGCGATCTTTCACGCCTAGCCGGATGCAGGGCGTCAGTCGCCGAGCTTGGGATCATTTCGCTGCGTGAAGGGTGGGTACTGCTGTCGAAGGGCGATGCCCGAACATCTGTGTGGATGTAATCGCGGGTTGCTTCAAATTGCTGCAACGCGTAGGTGCGTTGCGCCTTGCAGAGGTACGGTGATACTGTTGAGGAGAGAATGTTTCTATATAATCTTCGAAGATCCATACAGGTGTCCTGCGCTTCGTCTGTCTCAGCTGGAAGACAGTTGGTCCGTTGGTCCGCAATTCTTAAGGGGACTAGGCAGTCGAAAAAACGTTTTTTTTTTATTGCATTTTCCGAAAGTACTATCTTTTCTGAATAAAATGCCGCCTGGTTTCTAGTAAAGTTCGAAAAATTGTAGATTTGGCAGCTAAAAACGTCAAGCGGCAACCTATAGCGTCGCCTTTGCCCAGAAACTTTAAATGCGTTTTCCTCGAAATCTTTTTTTCTCTTGCTTTTTTCCTGATTGTGAACGAATGGAGGTTCAGATCGACTTGAAAAAAATTACTGGATGTGTAAAACATGTGCCATTTCCGGTCAAACCTCTGATATGGTCCGTAAAAATTCGAGATTTTCATCAAAAAATTAAAAAGTCACCGGATGTTAGTAGCGCACAAACAAGAACGAATTTTTCTCGGAAATATCGCCGTTTTTCAGCCACCAATCGCATAATATTGATTTAATGTTTGTTTTTATAGGTTTGACCGGAAACTATGAATCCAACAAATAAGAATCCCACCTTTAAAATCGAATTGTGTTACATTTTAAGACCGATATTAAGGCAAAACGACGGAACAACGTTAAAATGTTTACCCGTCTGCAGCGCCATTTTTAAAACACATATATATTTCTTACCATTTATTTTTCAATCCGCATGGTAGTAATAAACATTGGGTAAAAGGATACATCTGGATGTGCTTTCATTTTTTCACAAATAAATAAAGGACCCAGTCTTTTTTTCACGAAAAACGACTGCCTAGTCCCCTTAAGGTGAGGTTCCACGGCGCGTGGCTTGTCATGAGTGTTCCTACCTGGCGCGGAGCTCAGAGGCTCTCGCGCCAAGCTCGCCGAGCCTCGCGCCGTGGAACTTCACCTTTCTAGATTTGGGACTGTTGTAAATTCACCTTCACGGCACTGGGATCACGCCTAATTAGTCTAGTGAAATTAGGATGTGTCTTCAGAATAAATTCCAGCAAGCTAAATATTGGTACGGGTCTTTATTTTGTTAAAAGCCCCCATCGAGCCGCACGCCGCTAAGAATTTTACGTGGAAAATTCGTTACACGTGGAGCTTTCCACCCCCCAAAAAGCGACGCTCTGCTCATAACAGATTCCATAAAAGGGGAAATTGTTGTGAGGCCCTGTGGTGTGTAAAAATGTGACCAAATAACTAGAGTCCTCCAGTCGAATTGTAAACTAAGGCTGATAAGATTTATAGAAAAATGGAAAGAGACCATCCGCATCTGTTTCGAGCAGCGCATAATTATAATGTAGGTGTCTAAAATAAAGGTGCACCGATCCTTAAATAGTTTCGCTAATAAAAACTACCCCTAAGTATTGCTTCACTTCATAGCTTTAGCTGGGTTTCATTCGAAATTTCCATCGAATTTCAGCGATTTTCTTGCCGCCCTATCTGCCGGGCAGAGAATAAAAAGGCTGGAAGGAAATCAGAATTTTCGGACTACGTGATCACGATGTATGGGGCTCGATTAAACGTTCCCTCGGCGAGGGTTCCGCGCGGAGCACTCTTCCCCGCTGTATGAGTAATTAAATGGGCGAGGGGTAGGACTGGAACGGAAAACATGGCGCGGGTCGCGGAACGGTTCGTGAAATATGAAAGGTGCTCCAGTCGCGGTCTTTTCAGCCGCTTATCTGCAGCTTTACGCGCGTTATTCGATTCTCGCGTGTGCGCATTGTTCCCCGGGACTGCGGCGGAAACAAAGCGTTATCTTCAGGCTGAAACAATGTTCCTCCCTCTCAATTCGCGCATGAAACAACTGGCTGCAGCCATCTGCTCGAATCGCTATCATTGATCACGTGTGTGATGTATGCCTCGATCCCGACAGCGAATCCCTTTTTAACACAGACGAATGACTGCCGCTGCAGCCCGTGGATTTTTTCTCTGCGGATTTCGACGCCGCGCAGCGGCATTTGTTAGGCGCGGTAGCTCTGCGTTCGATTTACATCGGGTATCGATTCCACCGGGCGGCTCGCCACCGTTGCTTCCCTTTTCCTCCAGAATGGCAGAAACGCCTTGATAATACCCAGCTCAAATAATTAAAGGATTAGTCTCAACAAAAATTGATATACAGCTACGGTGTTACTCATGCGCACCAGTATCAGCCTAAATTGAACAAAAGGTCTGGGTTAGGTCTGGGTGAGGTCTGGGTAAGGTCTGGGTTAGGTCTGGCCCGAAGTAGTAAATCCTAGTTCCGGGTCCGGCCAAGGTGGGTCAAAGGAGCTGACTCTTAGAGGAGGTTTTTTAGTGGGTATTTTTGCACACTGAGTCCCACATAACCCCGGAATTTAGCCGGGGTATGCGTAATAGCATTTTTCCTCCTCTATAAAAAAAGGTCTGGGTTAGGTCTGGGTTAAGTCTGGGTTAGGTCCCCCGGGAAGGGCCCTGAATAGGAGGCGATAGGCACTGGGAGCTGTATATGCGTTCGTGAGGAGGCAAGCGGAAGTATCGCTAGTTTGACCCCGCATAAAGTCCTCCCTGCGGATGTGTGCTCTCCGCGCCAGGTCACCTTGGTGGTTCTAGTGGATTCGGGTTCCACATAACCCCCGACCCTCCCCCGAGGGTTGGGGGTGTCCGTGGGGATATGCACCAAGTCAAAAAAAAGGCCTGGGTTAGGTTAATTAAACAAAAGACCCCATCTAGGAACACTTGATTACCGCCTCGCGTTACCCCGCAGCCCGGGAGCCTTGGAAGTTAACCCTAAAAGCGATTCGAGCCGGTAATGTCTGTCGACTTACCCAGCATTACCATATACGCTCCCTGAAGAACCTTCTTAGTTTAAAAGTGACTCGAATTGGTAATTATATGGCGTGTACCGCGGTTGTTACACAGCCACGATGGCAAGAGTACACGTAGAAATTCAAACAACGTCGGTGTCCTCCTCGCCGCGGCGGTGGCGTGCACGGTGCCCCGATACAAGCTTGCTAAACTCACCGCAAAGAGGGGCAGCGGGGGTGTCTCTTCATTCTGAAGTTGAGAACTTATCCAGCTCGCTGCCGGCTACAGGCCTCACACTCGCCCGGGACGAGCGGGTAGAACTCTCTTACTTTGATCCATATTTTATTTAGTCCGCGCGAAGAAGTTCGTGGCGGAGAGCGGAAGCTGCTGGTAGCTGGGCGATAGCGGTGGCTGTAGCGATGGACAATAGAGGGCGATAGGTAGGACTAGGTATAACCGTTTTCGCACCTTTACGATGGCACCTCTCTCTAATTAATTTTCTGTGCAATAATTGTCAGTTCCGCGTGGCCACGAGAATTGCGTCAGGATCGAATTTTTTCACTCTTTTTCAATTTGCCCACGCCTGGGAAGCGGCCGTTTTATTCGTCGACCTCTGGTCCCCTTTTCTTCCACCGCGTCTTCCGACGACACACCGAGTCGCAGTCCCGCCGTTCGCAGTTCCAGGTGGGCTTACACCGGCTAAGAAGACTCGCGGTGTATAAAGAGAGAAGGATTAACACGGCTGAGCGTAAAATTAAATTTATGCGCCTGCAAGTTTCTGTAATATCCTTGGCCCCTCGCGGCCCATGTATCTTCGCCGCGGCGCGACTTTGACTTATCTGCTGCTATTCGAACCGGGGGTATTAATTAAAATTAAAACGAAAGGACTGGCCGGACGATTGGGTCGGCGGGAATGAAAAACCGCCTCGCCACTCCGGGGCTGGAATATTATTCGCGTGAAATTGATGGCGCGATGAAGGTGGGTGAACCTACTGTCTTTTGTGCACGATTTTTACAGGTGCGAACGGTGAAATTAAGATTCTGTTGGGGTAAATGGAGGGGTTGTGATGGTTTTATGGAAATCAGGTGCATTTGGCGAGAATGTTAACACGCTTCGGAAAGTTTGATATTTTTAGTATTAATTACTAAACGATTTTATTCAGCTTCGATCCTCTGTTTGTATGTTTGTATGTTTATATGAATGGTTCAAATCTGGCAACTCAAATTTAACCAACTTCCAAATATTTAATTGTCTCGAAACTTTGCAGGCGTGTGTAGTTTGGTTGAATATAAAATATATTTAAAAAAGTTAACCCTGAGGGGGAGAAACAATTACCCAATCATCAATAAATATAACCCATAACCACAAATCTAAAGGATTTGAAATCAGCCACTCGCGTTCGGGACGCCAGTCGCATCGCGATTACCGAAAATACACAATTCATTGAGAAATGATCCGCCACGTAGGTATGTGCGAATAGTAAAACTAAAACTTTGCAGGCGTTCGAAGACTTTATCACAGTAGCGTTTGAAAAAACTGTTAAACTGTATACAGCAACAAAAGACATTTGTAAAGAAGTCTAAGCTGTGAAATGCAAATCCACAAACACTGAAAACTAGAAAATAATTATTTTCTTGTACTACAATTTCGATGGTGTTTTTTCACTTTAAATAAAATCGTGGGGCATGATATTTCATAACAGGATATGAAGCACATTAATACAGAAGCAAACATCAAAATGAATTTGGTGGGAGAACGTTTTCATTCGCATTAATGAAATAAAATGTTTTAATTACAGGATACAAATTGTAATGTGACATAAAATTGATAAACTGTAATTGATGATGTTCCACTTGCCAACCGATACTTCAACTTCTGGTTGCACATGGTGCCCCACGATTTTATTTAAAGTGAAAAATACAATCGAAATTGTAATACGAGAAACGAATTATTTTTTAAATTTTTAGTGTACTTTAATTTAATTTTTTGTGCATTTTTTATGTGCCTTCTTCGTTAATAGAGAATTATATTATCCGGCATAATTACAAGAATAGAGTGGGAAATTGGTGGTGTAAGTTACACTATATTTTAATCAAATTTGAAAAGTCAATATACCTGTCTATGAAATTGTATGCAATTCTCAAGAAATTCACAAATATTTGGAGTACATATGGATTTAATACAGTTTTCAAATCCTTAATGAAATGAAAAACTGTGATTAAGAAATCTAAATCACTTTTGTTCATCACAAAAATTTGATAAAAATACATTTAAATGAAATGCCTATATTTAATTCAAACAGCAAAACAGTTAAATTTTCGCGGTAACATGTGCGCACAATTTTAAACTACATTTAAAAGTATTTCATTTCGTTTCGTTTATTTCAAACACACGAAACGATCCCTTAACTTAAACCGTGCACATTAACGCTTTTGCCTCGAAATTCGTTTGCATTTCGCCGAGAGGATTTTAGTTTTTCGCTGTGCTCTATTTTCCCCTTTCCTCTTCTAGAAATCTAGTAATCCAGATCTCTTTAGAAAACTTCTCACCGTCGCTTCCTTCCTTTCTAATTTGCCCGTGCGGTAGAAGAACGCAGGTGCACTTGTACCTTGGTCTCCTGCTTCAGTTAAATCGCAATAAAGGAATTAAATAAATTAGCAGCGAGCACTGGCAACCATCGTACACAATTAAAATCGATAAATCGGCGAAGATCTCGAACCGCAACAGGGCAATCCCTCTGATAGGAGCGGCGCGTAAATCGCGATGCACTCTGATGTAATTTCACTGATGAATCACGAGTAAAATTGCAGCCAGCACAATTAATTCAATTAGAGCAGACTTCAGCTCTGTTCGTGCGGCTCCGCCCACTCTCGCTTTCCAATTTGTAATCGGAAGTTTCCAACAATTATTGTTGTACGACCGCTCTTCGCGCAAATGAAATCTCACATGGTTGTCGCGCCCAAACGAACAGGAATACTTTGAAGTAAAGCCGCGTTCCCACGTGCATATTCGCGAAACACTTTTGAAGCACTCGGAAAGGGTGGATTTCTAAAGGCATCGAAACTTTGTGTAAAATATACGCGTGCACAGTTGAAGTTAAAGAAAATGGTTTCAAAAGTAGAAAAAAGTATAGTAATTTTTTTAATTTTCCATTTTAAAAGTGTGAGTAATTCTTACATCTATATTTGTCGAGTAACGGAGAAATATTGTAGATAAGAAATGGGCAAAAATATTGCTTATCCCTGATCCCAAGTGTGTTTTGTTCTGGCACGTGGTAACGCGGCTTAAGTCTGCTGCGCGCGTAAAGGGGAAATAGCATTGCATCTCATCTGTACACGTTTCGGCGAAATGGGTTTCAATGGTCCCGAAAACTTGCCAAAGGTATTTTCTTGTGCTATGAATAAAAACTCGATGTCGGGACATTCTATTCGTGTTCTTTCAGCTTTAAATTTTTAGTCCGGCGACTCGACAATTTTCGATAGCGAAGTCGATGCTTCCCATGATAACCCACGAGCGCAGCGGTGGAACTACGTCAGGCGTAACGTGAGCCCACAAACGTTTCCCTTTTTAATTTCCTCTGAATTAGTTAAACGGCCTATCGGAAAAGTGGCGATAGTCCAGAGCGAAGCAACTTGGATAAAATACTCCTCTGGGTGTATAAAGCTGTATTAGGCGTCGTAGCTTCCTCGCGCAACTTCATAGCACCAGCAGGGGACCCGCGATCCACTGGGAATTTACATGTGGTTATGAGCCATTCAGCGATACAAAGTGAATAAACAATGTTACGAAATTATCTTAAGCAAGCTGCGATTCTGATTATGCCACCTGAATTAATATTGGGAGAACGCGTATGAATTACAGGAATCGCTTCAAGCATCCGAGCATTTCCCCTTTGCCTTCGCTTATACGTAGAAAATTCGTGCTGCGACATTCAACGCGGCTTAATATTGTACCTAGGTGAATTCTTTGAAAGTCGTCCTCGATTTAATGGCTGTCTTAAAGTGAAATTTGCTGAAGCCTTTCATTTTATATTTAGAACGTCGACGTAGGGGATTTTCTTCTGGAAGTGTGCTCATAGAGAGTGAATTCTAAGGTGACTATAATTAAAATAGTCTAAAATGATGTGCTTCCCTTTTTAAAGAATATATAGTAGAATATTTCGAACACAAGTTATACTTTTCTGCTTATAGAATTATTTCAAGTTCCAAAGGGTTGCTGTGATTTCTATCTTTAAATTGGCACCTCGGGTTTGTGATGGCCATTTCGAATTTCGAAGGGGTAGGTTGACTAATTGTTAATAACTTTGCACCGACATATGCTCTACTGCGGAAAGGTTCACTGTAGAAATAAGTCACTTCTACTATGTCATGCATTTATGTCCGACCCCACGATCGCACGTTTTTCAGCAGTTATCAGCGTTTGTCGAAAAATTGACAGCGTAAGTAAATATTTTTCCTTCAAGATTTTATTTTTTCACGCTCTATGCAGTTACAATAGAATAAATGTTCAGGGAATATTTCAAAGTTTGTTTATTAGACGATCTATTGACATAGTAATTTTGTTTATACATAAACAATTGAAGGTTATATAAATTATTGAGGTCAAAATGATCGGTTGGGGCTGTTTGGCTATTAACGTTGTTATTTTGTTACTTAGAAAGCGATTTTTATTTTTTGTTTAAATTTCACTATGTTATAAATACATTATAATTCATGTTTAAGTTGAAAAAAATTTCAGTTTATTATTTAAAATATGAAAGAAGGATTTTATAATGAAACAACTCTTGTGACATTGTGTTATTTTATTACCACTGAGATAAGTTACTAATAACATTTTCTTAACTTGTTGTACCTATTTATAGTCAACCTACCCCATACTGTAAGTCAACCAACCCCAATCATGGGGCTGGTTGACCAGCATGGAAGGTGTTAGAAAAACATTAAAATACCTTAATTGTTGTCACATTGAATCAACTTTAATAATTTAATCAAATAGCCGTTTATATTTCGTCCCCATAATTTATGAAAAATCCAAAACTGAAAAACTGGCCTACCAGCCCCGGTCTCCCCTACCTGCGGAAGATGTCCAATATCCGCTATGAAATTCGTGAAACTGAAAAACTGTAATAGCGATTTAACAAGATACATCGATTTTTCAACCACGTCATCGCTCTTCCGCGCGTCGTCCTCGTTTTTTCGGGAACACACCTTTTCCCATGCTTCTCTACCGTTGATAGATAGACGCAGCCAGGTCGGCCTCTCGATACGAATTTGCGAGTAAAGACAAATCGATGTTGGTCCCATGTGACTCATGGCTTTATAATATATATACGCCGTGACAGCCGTCGATAGCCACCCTTGTGTTATTGTATACCCTTTCTAATACAGTCACGCCCAACGACTTGCTTTTCCCAGAACTCTATGAAACCAACGACAGAGAACATAGTTCCATTACTCTTAATCGAGCACGAGGGACAGGCGAACCAAAAATGTGATGAATCCTGAATATTGATCTAGAGTTTTATAAAATAAAATATAAAATAAATTGTGACAAAGAGATTGCAAAGTAAATAAACAGTTTCTACTGTAGGAATTCGAATCTCACAAGTCTCAGATATCATACTCCCAATATACTGTTTCAATCACGAATATTTTTCCTTCATTTTCTCCCCAAATACTCGCATCCAATCGAAAGATACCTTCACACAACGGAAACTACCCTGATATAGTTTATAAAAAAAATAAATTTGATTTCGAGCCTGCTCTTCCATAGTTACACAGAAGATTAGTAGTCTAGAAGCTTAATTAATATATTAAAATGTATGCATGCTTTTCTATTTTGTTTAAAACCTCTTAAGACATTATACTAAAGGTAGGTAATAAAATTTGTCTATGAAAACAGTGAATTATTCCTGAAAAAAATTCTTAAAAAAATTCTTAAAAGTGTTCCCTCTTAAAATATGTATAAATTAATACCAAAGAGACTTTTCACCTTATCTGTTACAGTAGTCTTTCAAAAGAATCCTACATTTTGTAGGGATTACACGAGAATGCACTACCCTTAAAACAATAACCTTCATTTCCCGCCCCTTTCTTTCCCCCACAAACCTCACTAGAGCTCGGCATACCAATGCAAACACGCGCCCAAAGCCGCGGTGCTGTTTGGCCATCGTTTCTATAATGCTCGTAATCGATTTCGCCCGTATAGACAACACACAACTGTGCTCGAGCACAAACGAACTACCCACATTTTAGAACATGAACCACCTGCATTGACGTATCCGAGAGGAACGACACAGGCGGTTTTCCTCTAAACACCCGAGCAATAAACCGTAAAGTAAATTCGCAGCGTTGAATAGATTGGACGCTCCGTATAGGTAAGCCGAGTAATTCCGCGCCGCGACGTACATGCATACGTATCCCGATGAAAAGCCAGAAGCTGTTCCGCGATTGCGTACAGCATCAGTCACGGCCGAGATTGCTCCATTAATCGTTCCCCAGCCGGCCGTGATATTATCGTTTCATGATGAGACCGCGTCCTAAACAAACGCCTCGACCTAAGCAAAACGGCTGGCCCTGCCTCCCTCTGCGGAAGGGCGACGAACGCGGCCACTTGGATAACAGGCGAAACTGGAGAACAGGCGGAAAGAGGAGGGAATATAGTTCGTAGTCGAATTCCAACAATGAAAGCTTTCTTTAAGAGGGCGGCACGGGGTGAACTGGGGCACGGCTCGAGGGCGACCAATAGAATTCAGTTACCCAAGTTCAGGCACGGCTGAAAATTTGAAAGCGAAGAGCACAAAGGCGCCTTCGAAAATACGGCCACCGTGGGCTGCGCTGGTAAACGCGAGTGCCATTGTTTCCTTCCACCCCCACCGCGAGCTGTTTCGAATTTTTCGAATTTTCGCAAAAGTTACGGCGAGCGACGTGCCTCCGATGGAAATTGCGCTCAATGGGAAAATCGAGATGGGGATATCATCGTGGGCGTTGTGGATTATATTCCATTCAACAGGACTGGCTTCTAATCATTTTTATAGTTAAGTCCAACGGTTTCGTATTGCTTCCGGCTGTGGACCTGTGGGGATGAAGGTTAGGGTGGAGCTTAAAAGTTAAAGAAAAAATTAATAGTTCTTTATAAGGCTGGCATCTACCCTAATTATACGTCCGATGGGGCGCAATGATAGGTTTTCTCAGTTTCTATTTTTCTTAATGACCAAGTGAATGCTGGAAATAGAGATCAATTCTGCTCGATTTTATTTCTTATGAAAAGGAACAAATTGAGATGGTAAGAAGATCATATTTTCATAGTTGAAAAATAAGCTCCACTTTAATAAAGATGACTGAATATTTGCAAGTAGAAAATTGAAATTCATGTATTCTTTAGTCAATCTGTTCTTCGATTCCATTTAGGTTGCCATTATTCCATCTAGGGTGAAGTTTACAATGTTCCGAAAGGTCTCTCATTTCAGATGCACATAAATTACACGTTAAATATGGAACCTTAATTCTTTGGTATTTTTCAGTTACACAGTTTTCAATATTTTTCGCATGAACAGCTTTCTCATCGATTCCACCACTTGGAAATTCAGCTGAAATATTAAAGCCACGTTTGATATAACCGATATACACAGTTACACAAACCCGCGTAAGCGGGAGAAGATCTGCGCTTCGATACCTGTTTATGGAAAACAAATAACGCCATTCCTGCATTGCATTCGCACTGGATTATTTCGAGGTCGGCCTGCTTCGGATGATTGGGAGTTATTTATATTTTCGCGAATTAGTCAGGCATTGATTGCGCAACAACGATGTTTTCGAATAGTTCGGGTTTCGAAATGTTTTCCAATGCGAGCAACATCCTCGACGGCCGGTTGTATAAATTCGGTGATCCGGACGCGACCGAATCCGAAAAGCATGAATACATGGTGCGTCATCCAACCAGCCCGTGGAATTTGCACCAGAACTTTGAACGTATGAATATCGAGGCACGCTGGTGTATGAAAATCAAACGTACGAGTGGTGCTAGACACGGGGATAAAGGATGAAACAGGGTATTAACTTCAGTGGTGCAATATAATCGCTGAGCTTACAGTTTTTTTTTATTCGGGGAATAAAGGGACGTTTTTATCTGTACTGCTTCCTTTCGACATTCCGTCAAGAGTATCCATTCAAATTTCCTTTGTTAGGGGAGACCGGGGCCGGTAGGCTAGTTTTTCAGTGTTCGATTTTTAATTAATTATGTGGACCAGTTGGCATACATGTGGCTATCTGATTAAATTATTAAAGTTGACTTAATGTGACAACGATTAAGGTATTTTAATGCTTTTCTAACACCTTCCGTGCTGGTCAACCAGCCCCATGATCGGGGTTTGTGGATTTACAGTATGGGGTAGGTTGACTATGCGTACAATCAGTTAAGAAAATGTTTTTAGCAACTTATCTCAGTTGTAATAAACTTACACAATGTCACAAGCGTTGTTTCATTTTAAAATATTAATTATCTTTCGTTCATTTTTTAATAATAAACTGAAAATTTGTTCAACTTCTTCATAAATAATAATGTAATTATAACACATGAAATTTAAATAAGAAATAAGAATTGCTCTCCGAATAACTAAATAACAATTTAAACCTTATTAAAGTTATTAGTCAACCAGCTTCGAACGATCATTTTGACTTTAATAATCTATATAACCTTCAATTATGTATGTATGAACAAAAATACTACGTCAATAGACCGTCTAATATACAAGCTTTAAAATAGTCCCTTAAAATGTATTCTATTGTAACTATATAGAGAGTGAAAAAATAAAATCTTCAAGAAAAAATATTTACCTACATAGTCAATTTTTCGATAAACGCTGATAATTGTCAACAAACATGCGATTGTGGGGTCCGGCATAAATGGCATAGTAGAAGTAACTTCTTTCTGTAGTAAATCTTTCCGCAGTAGAGCATATGTCGGTGCAAAATGATTGAAAGAAGCATATTCCACTGCCTTTATGTTTGCAAATTTATGTGTAATAAGTTTATGTAATAGTAAATAAGAGTACGTTATTTAACATGGTTTTATAACAAAATTTAATTTCAATCAAGGCTCGCTAATGTTTAAGGTACCTGCACATGTAGGTGTGAACTCAAATATAACCTGCACAACACCTAATTACCTAATTCGTATTTAACTTGCATGAGCTATGTACATGTCACTCACATCCATCAAGCCTAACTTATTTAGCGTAGGCATAATTAATTAATTTACTGATGCAATCCTAAACTGCTTAACCTGCGCCTCAGACCAGGGATTCCTGGTTAATTTAATTCAGGGATAACATATTCAACACGTAACTCATGCTTAATCGATTCACTTATTTATTCAGTCCCAAGAGAACTATGATACTTTGGCTTACTTCACTTGAATATAATATTATTGAGATCGATTCTGTTTAACATATTTGACAACAATTTTATCGAGCAATTCGAGAGATTTATTCTAGTAACGTGAGTCAGATCTAATGCAGCTTCTAATACACTTTCTAATAAGCTTGCTTCGTCACACTTAATAATTTGAGAAGCTGCTGAATTCACAAAGATAATATACGTAAGACTTACTTCGGTAATATTTCGCAATTATGAGTTAATGGGACAGAGATAAATGATAATGCAAGGCGGCAAAGTTTGCTAATTACCGACACATAGACGAAAGTGATTAAGAAGAAAGTTTTTCCATTGGGGAGTTATAATCTTGTCCTTATTGATTCGAATGTAACTCCGCGAAATAGGAATTGCTCTTTAAATCTCCTTAAACCGTTCCCGGGGAGAGGAATTTCGTCGCCTCGTCGTTTATATTAAATCTTCAACACTCTGGTACACATACATTCCACTTTTATTTGACACTAGCCTACGGAACGATCTGAATTCATATTTCAATTGTACGAAACGCAACACCTAAAAGCACCTCCAAGTCTCTAGCACCTTTAAAGGAACTATTGTTTGAAAGAATATATATTTTTTAAAAGCAATTGCATCTGAAAATAAGACGAGATAATTGATAATTGGTTAGATGAATATAAAAGTACTGGTGTTATTTTCTCTTTAAGCCCACACGGTTATTTCAAAGAATAAAACAGTTTTAAGTTTAAACAAGGGACAGTGACGTTCGTTTTATGAGCGAGGGAAGATTTGCTATCTCTTTATAAAGTTTCGCAACGAAGACTGCGTTTTATTTAGTTAAATTCGTTTAAAACGAAGGCGCGAGCCATGGCAGTTATTATGCTTTAAATCAACTCGGATACTTCAGCTTCTGAAGGCACCGAGTTAATGAGTCTTGTATTCCGCTTATTTTTGACGTTGCGTTTCGAGACGTGAAGTTTAATTTCTGCCACGACTGACAGCTCTGAGTGAACATAGAATTTTTACTCCCCAGAACTTCGAAAATGGGACGTGGTTACTGTGGCTTTTATAAAACTATGTGACTTATTCACCTCACACCTTTTCCAGGGGTAATTGACAGCAACTCGCGTCCTAGCTTACTTTACTAAAGAAACATAATGGTACCGTAAACTGGGGTGACTTTTCCCGCCGGGGTGACTTTGCCCATTTGTTTACTCTGACTGAAAAATTACCATATGATTGATTCGCTATTGTTTCTTTCGTTTGACCTTGGAGAAATTATTGCTATCGATTACAAAACACCATAGGTATGTTCTAATTACTTCACAATAAAATAAAATAAAGTTCTTCCGAAAAGTGGGCAATGTTACCTCGGCGCGGACAAAGTCACCCCAGTTTACGGTAATATCTATGTTCATTGCTCTAGCATAGTAATTATTTGAATTCGACCTGTTTTAAATTAAAAATGAAAATTTAAAGGTATCAGCGCAAGGAAAAAAATTCGTACCGATTGGGAATCTGTATAATTCCTATGAATAGGGGTGAGATTGTACTATAACACTTTTAACAAGGTCCCTTAGCTTTTTAGGAGTGCCATTTTAAATATTAAGTGTAGAATTATTAATTCATAGTCGACAGAAGATATTTTTGCTACACCTACACTTCTAGCATTAACTTCTTCATTACACACAACTACAGACCTGCCAATCGGTTATTTTAATCAACTACAGGGCTCATTGATTAATATCCGACATAGATTCTTTGCTTTTGTCGCGGAAGAGGTATTAGAACGAAATGGTTGCAAGAAGGTACTCAGAGATCTTCATCCTTCATCAAAAATATCGGCCCGCCTCATTAGGGGCTCTTTAGCGAAATAAAGATTCATTTAAATCATCCGCGGATTTTCAGCTGCAAATCTTCTGCTGAGATAGAAAGGGGGGAACGACAAAGATGGCGGAACCATCGAAAGCATCCTTTTATCTGGCAGAGCACCTAATTTACCGTTATGATTCATCGTGGCTTGGTCGTTAACGTCCCTGTTCCTTTGTGCCTTTTTCAGGACGGCAATCGAGGAATCTGGAAATATTGGGGCAGATATCGGGCCACCATCACGGGACGCAGTATGCATCGATGGCGGAGAGTTACAAGAACAGTGAGTTGTTGCTTGTTACCTACGTTACTACTCATAAACGAGATCGATGACTAGAGCTTACTCATGCCACAATATTATTTGAATGGTGCAATTTGACAGAAATCTGAAACGAATGGTTTCATCCTTGTGTCATCATCATGCATTTATTATTGTTAATTAGCTTTTGAGACTAAAGAAGCTCGAAGATTACATATGGATTTATTTATACATTAGTCTGTGAGTATTTGTGTATAATACTTCAAACTTTGAGCAATACCAAGGTGGGTAAATGGACCTTTGAATTATATGATATGATCTTTCTATGTATATCACATAGAATTAGAAACAAAAGATATTGTATTTGTTATGCTTTATTTGGAAATCACCATTGAAGATTTCACAGAATTGACATTCGACTAGCAAGAAGAGGCTTTTACGTGTCCGCTTCCGATTGCTATTCATATTCGAATAATTAGGAGTATTCGAACATTATCAGAATAACTGAACGTGAAATATTGTTTCACACTCTATCGTGAGTATTCGAATGTTATTATTCGAATACTGATGTATACTGATGTATTCGAATAATATGATATGAAGTGAGTCAAAATTAGCTTACAAGATTTCACCCTGACAAATGAACCTAAAGAACTTGATTTATAATTCACACCATACTATTCGAATACATCAGTATTCGAATACTTGGATATTCGAATTATATTCGAATACTTGGATATTCGAATTATATTCGAATACTTGGATATTCGAATTATATTCGAATACTTGGATATTCGAATTATATTCGAATACTTGGATATTCGAATTATATTCGAATACTTGGATATTCGAATTATATTCGAATACTTGGATATTCGAATTATATTCGAATACTTGGATATTCGAATTATACTCGAATACTTGGATATTCGAATTATATTCGCAAAATAATTGAGCAACCGAAGTATTCGAATATTCGAATACCGAAAAATTCGACAAATAGTCCCAGCCCTAGCTTCAACCATTCCCACATTGCCCACAACTCCATTCCTAATAAAATAAAATTCTCATTAGTAAACACTTGGCCACCCGCATCCACCTAATCCATAGAAAGTACGAAACTATCTAACTCCCCAGTGAACAAACAACACCTGGCTGTCTAAACCGTCACTATATATACACAGGCACCTAAACAGGCCACAATCAATGGCAAGATGTCCACGTAATTACGTCCGCTGTAAGCAAAATAAGAGAGACCCTCGCCGCTGAGAGTGAGAAACTAATATCCCCGCTCGTAACGAGGAGGGCGAGTGATCATTCAGCGCTGGCCATAATCCAGCTTGAAATCAGTAGCGGGAGTCGCGAAATCTCAGGGGATTAGCGTGATAGAGAGCCCTCTCCACCCCTCCGCCGTTTTTGCCGCTCTCGATGCTGAAAATCACACGGTCGCGGTGCGGTGAACGTCTGTCAGAACGGCCGGCATTATTGCTGTTGCTGTTTCCGTTAAAAGCCGAAATAAACTAGGAAACGACCATGTTTTCGCATTGCGTTAACGACTGTACCGGTGTACAGCCGGGCGCAGTGAAATGGACCGTTTCGCGTACAATTCTGCACACCGGCACCCATTTTAAAGTGACTGCCCTCGCGCCTCGCCCTCGTACGCCTCGATCACGTCCTTCCGCGCGGCTACGTTATCATCCCTGGGAAAAAAAAGCCACCCCTACAGTTTCGTCCGCGGATAACTATATTTAATTGATTCGCGAAGGGATATAATCCTCGCGAAAATTGCATCGGACGCTGAATTTTTACGACCCCGATATCGAGTAACCATTTATTGATATTGCCGGATGCAGTTTGTCCGCCGCGGAAGATTTCAATAGCAGATGCTGATAAATGAAAATTACCCGTCGTTACTGGTATTATTGAATCGAAGGGGAATTTTTCGTGACAGTTGGCGAATTGTCGTGGTATATTTTGGCCAGCTTTTCGGCGACTTGGAGGTATTAGCCGGTGGGATTATGAGATTCGGGTTTAGAATTTATTGGCAAGGTGGTTGATACTCTTTTGAACGATGGGTTGGTGATTGAATAAAGGGAAACTGGATTGTTTGGTTTAAGACACAAAATTTCAGCGTGGAATATTAAATACGAATGTCAGTTTTAATGGTTTTTTGTTTGTCTAGTCTGCGTCCACTGGGCCACTATATTTCATTCCAATTTCAATATCTCGTAATAATTAATTCAACAGTGTAGCGACACGATGGAGAAATTAATTTTCAAATGAACCGAGTATTTAGCAATTTGTTTAATTAACATGAAATCACACGATCGAAGTTGATATTTGTTTATTCATTACGGCGACGGGGGCTGGGAATACCTGTTGCTTATAATTGAACAAGTTTTTGTGAAACCATATCATGAATTTATACGTAAATGCTGAGTCTGCTGCAAAATTCGATAGAATTTCAGTTTCTAATCAGCGAAAATTTACTCTAACAGCACTGAATTCTTTATAAGTATACAATAGCAATTTTAACGATGGTAATGTAATTTTCAGGAATTTCTAAAAAAGAACCAAAATTCAGAATGGAAATATCGATAGTACCATTATTTTAAATCCAGTAAATTTCAAATCCATACGTTGATGATACTTTTCAGAATTTACGTGTGACTTTAGCTTCCCCTAATTCTAAGTTTGGCACAGTAGTTTTATTAAACATTTCCATATTGTAATCCTGTTGCCAAATCTTTGGAATCTTCAGCTCCTCAAGTACTGCTTGTAACAATATTTTCATCAAGAACATCGTTGTACTAATTCTAAGTTTGGCAACTCAGATCCACGTTCTCCAGCAAGCCAAGTTGAGTATGAATAGAAAATCACCAGCACCTCCTAATTATTTTGTAGTCACAAAATGCGACACTACAATTTTTAAACTACCGAACCAGAAACGAGAACCGTTTGGGGGACGGTGTAGCGTAAAATCGGGATCAGTTTGTCGCTTGTGGAAGTTGAATTCGGTAAAATCAATCGTTCGACAGCGACTCCATCGACATTTCCGCCGGATTTATTTAAAATGTCCGTTCGATGCTTTTTGGTCGCGGACTGTTTATCGAACCACTGAGCTGTGCCATCGTATCGAAATTCCGAGCGTATCGCGCTGCAACCGATCGAATATGAAAGGCAACGTTCATCTCAATATCCCGTCGTAAACATTTTCCTGGCGTTCGCTGATCAATGATCGTAGAAAAATCAGGCGAGACGCGGCCGAACTGCTGGCGAGGCAATCGTTGCTTGCTGCTGAACGAAAATACATCATCCGTGACATAGAAATCGGATGGAATTCCATCGCTGTCGCCCGTTTTCTTCAATCTCAACGTTTCCATCCCTCTTGTCTGGCTCCCACAATTAGCTGAATGCCCTTTTGTCCCACGGGACCTGAGACACAATAAACGAGCAGCCCCAATGCGTGACGATTCTTCGGTAGATCGATACCGTTCCTTCTTTTCCTCCGGCTTCTCTTCGATTATCTATATACGCGCATATTGTCCTGCGGGATTGCTAGGGATTGCAATACCGGTAAATTGCGAAAAATACCCTTAAAAATTTTACCCCTATTTCGTCACTTTTTTACTAGTAATTTACTAGTAATTTTTACTAGTAATTCGATAAATTACATGTAGCAATAAGTATAGCGCATATATGGGTTCATTAATTCTCTCGAAATCTACTACTTTATCAATGAAAGAAAGACTTCAATTACTAATAAAGCCGAAAACCGAAGTATTCCATGAAAGAACACCTCTGATCAAAATAAAAATTAAAAATCTCAATCAAGTCATTAAAAAAGAATCGACGTATTTTTAAGAAGAGAAAGTAAGGAGAATATATATATACAAATAGGATGCGATCTCAAAGTGATAATAGGATGTGATCTCTTCCAAAATAAACTGCTGCTTCTTCCAGCTCCCCGATCAGAAGAAACTACTTAGACAATTACGCCGCATGAAATAACAAACAACAGTAGAAGTCCTCTTTCAGCCAGCACCTGAATCCAGAGCATGTAGTCACCTTTCCCCGGGAAACTTAATAATCCCTTGCCTCTCCCCGTGTTTCGCCAGCGTGCCCCCTTTCACGTTCCTCCTGTCCCACGATTTTCCCCCAACATCAAATATCATTTAAACTGATTCGCGGTGTCTCGAGGCCGTCAGTAATCGTTACGAATTGGAAGGCGGCGCAGCAGCTCGAAAGCAGCAGCCGCGTCAATCACACGTTTCCTGCAAGACAGACTCATCCTCCTTCAATTCTTCCGTCCGCTCCCAGGAGGAGTTCGTACCGCTTACTCGTCTCTCTTCGCCGCGCTCCATTATTCGTCACGCATTCCCTCCTACCAGCCACCCCCCCTAACCCCTTCAGAGACGGAGACATCTCGTGCCGGTTCTTTCTACCCCCGCGGCCCAACCCCCTCGCGCCAGCCACCAGCGACTAATCAACGGCATTGCTGCACGAGAAATCCTACGATATGACCAATTCCGCTCGGGGGAGCGTACAGGGGTTCATATATTCCGCGTTAAGCCGACATTTTCTACCCTCCCGCTCTCCTGATAATGGGCTCGGGCTTGATTCCGGAGTGAATTCCGCGGACGGCGGCTGCCCCGCTCTACCAGTTACTCGTGATTTCGAATCCCTTACGATTGCCGGCCACTGGTTTAATGATTTTATCATGGGCCCGCGTTACCGTAAAATCAGATTCCCCACGATCCGCCGTCGCGGGTAATTGAAACGGTCCAGCTCTGCGGAATCTTGAATTTCCCGCGCGGTGCCGGGGAAACGGGGCACCTGGTCGAACAAAATTCGATTCCTCCGGGAGATAATTTAAGTTTAGATGGCGCAATTAGGGGAGAAACGAATGGCCCGAGCGGCGATAAAGTGGAAAGAGTTTCAGCCACGTTGCGTGAAATGTTAGGTTAAGTGGATAGAAATTAGGATGGTAAGCCTCCAATTCTTATTCGCTGTCATGTCTGTTCCGTTCCGGTTTAATATTGTTAATGTAGTAGTTACGGTGGATGTCCCTGTGGGGTTATTTCTATTGGATTATAAGCTGTAGAATAGGGTTGTTTTTGTTAGCAATAGGTAGGGTTAGGACTGGGTTTAGGTTGGTGAGATTTTTAAATATTGTAGAGAGGAAAGAGAGAGACGGAAAAGTGGGTCAGTGGCTTCGCTGGCTCTCTCGTGTGTGGAGTAGGGTGGCCCTTATTTTCTAATATGGTTCCATTTCATGAAAAAGTAGTCCCTGGTAAAGAGTATTGCTTTCGGACAGCAGGGAAGGGTGTCGACCACGCCGTAAGCTTTAGAATTCATCAATGGTGTGAATTTGAAGAGTTTCTCGAAAATGGTAAGCCCTATCGAAATTTTGTTCCAATAATATTAAAAGAGCAATCAATTTTCTACAATTACTGTATATACAAGTTTTTCGTGCTTCCAACCGTTTGTTAGATAACAGCGTTTGAATATAGAGAGGTCCGCACTACGCGCGTATAGATGGAAATAAGGTAAAATTATTCTTAAAGTGGACGAAAAAACTAGGACTTGTCGTAGCCGATTTTGGTTGCTTCAATTTTTCGCAAGATGGCGGGTATTTGAAGGCGGACTTTATGATTTTTCGAATTTTCAGTGTTATTGTTATCTAAAAATATACTTTGTAATTCGAGTTTCGGAAAATAAAAAAAATAGAGCGTCACGTCAGTGAATTGAAATTTACTTTTGTTGAAATTCTTTAGTAAACATGTAAACGCTACTACCTAGTCAGTAAACGTAACAAATTGTGACAGCGTTATAGTAAACATTTAATTCTACAAACAGCTAGTATACAAGTATTTATTACTATTATTGCTCGCAACAGTTACAATTTGTTCATTTAAGAACGAAAGCGTGTTTCGTTAATTGAAACAATATAAAACGAAGAAATTTCTTTCACCGCTGTTAAAAGTGAGGACGTTTCACGCGAATGTAAAGAAACTGCATGTAAAGTGGCAAAACTAAGAGGATTGCACAGCTTCGGTGCCCGAGATTGCTCGTGTTTCTCCCGTGTCCTGTCTCGTTTAAATTGCGCGCGCAGAAAGTGGGATTCCCAAGCTGCAGTTGCCTTGAAACCTAGGTCGCAGAATGGTACAGTACTTTTTGTATTCCCTTTGGGTAAACAATTTCCACTTTTCGACATTCTACCGTAATTTTCAGAGAATTAAAATAACGAAACGATACAAAGTTTTTATACAACAGTACACTATAGACACTCAGTTTTGATTTCTCAAAACTTATTAAAAATAAATTCTTCTAAAAACTCCTAACTAATTTTGAATATCATTTAACATTTTCTGTTCTGGTCTCCACATTGTATATCCTGAAATATTAATACCCATTCAATTAATAATTATTATGTTCTCTAAGAATAAACCATATACATTTATTTGTGTCGAATTACACTTACACAGTTAAAATTATTACAATAAATTGTAAAACATAAATTATAAGCTAGA
Source organism: Andrena haemorrhoa (assembly GCA_910592295.1). Lineage (NCBI taxonomy): Eukaryota > Metazoa > Arthropoda > Insecta > Hymenoptera > Andrenidae > Andrena > Andrena haemorrhoa. The sequence continues at coordinate 4,444,037 of OU342946.1, forward strand.
AACCCATAAAAGTGCACGTTTTAAATCGAGGATAATAAAATTACCGTTTCTGAATGGTATTATGCAAGAAATCACGCGTGCCTTTTTTTCATAATAAACGCGAGTTCCGCCATTCGGAAAACTGTTTAAACGGCCTCGCGATATAGAGGCAGAGGCCATATTTAAATTGCAAAAACGAAGTTCGATTGCGAAGCATATTTCATTTGAAGCATCGATCGGGCGCGTAACCCAGATTCGAAGCTGAAGAGAGCGAAACTTGCTGGCGATATAATTTCCGAAAAAAATAAATTTTAATTAGTCCTCGTCTGTGTCTGACTTCAATTGCGCTTTTAATTAATAGCCAGAGCACAGAAGAATAGCGTAAAGTCTGTTCGGCCGGTTCCCATTCTAATTGCAAAAATTGCCCGAGTTCTCTGTACACGCTAGCTTCGTCAAGCTATTCAAATTTTAATACATCATCAACTGCGGACAATGGCACCGTATATATATATATATATATACGGTATTCGTAACGCACGAGCACCATTTTAAAAACTATTCTCTTCCCGGCGACGAAAAATGTCGCATCGACGTGGCCGCCGTCACAAAAGATCAGATATACAATCTGAAAGCTTTCGCGGGAGTGTGCATCAGTTCGAGAATACCCGGAGCAAAAAGGCTAACAGCGGATAGCTAAAAACATTTTGTCCACGATCATCGATCGTGCGCGCGGCACGGTTTTTTAAAGCAACGAGAGCGAGAACTTTCGTCCGGCGGCGTGACTCTCGAAAAATTCTAATTAACCCCTGTCAACATCACGAACTGATTATACGCAGAGCTGTTAATTAATAGCCGTTACCGTTGTGGCGGCGGTGCCAGAAGGGGGATGAATAATGTAATACTTATGGACCGTTAGCGTGTTAATCAGTGAACCGTCCGCCTGCATCAGGCGATATGGAAACATTACATGTTTAGATAAGCTTGGAAGATGACATTATCTGATGAGTTATTCCCTGCCCGTGACAAGACTGGGCTGCTGTAGTTCCACATCGCTAACCGACCCTCGTGGTCCAAGCAACATTGGACGCTAATTTTATAGGAGCATACCGATTGTCAGGTCTGACGTTTGCGCGGGGATTACTCCGTTCAACCGTGAATGGGTATAGTAACAGGGGCGAGCACTCAGTAGTATGCGTACCTGTATTTTAATATCACCTTTGCCTGTGAATGTACGTGGAAGAAACAGCAAAGGAGGAGGAGATGTATTCGATAAAAGTACAGAGGAAATATGGCAATGGGGGAATAATTCTTTCTCAGATTATGATTTGCAAGTTTCCAAGGTTATCAGTGTTTCTTGAAGTGGCTATTGGAGTTTATGTAATGAACTAGGTATTAAGGGGCGATGCTCAGTCAGGAGGCCGAAAAAGGGGTGGTATTTGGAAATTTTTTACTCAAAAGCTATAACACATTTCTCAAAAAGTCTTCTCTCCTTTCAAGGATTGCACTTAGTACCGTGCATCGTAATTTTTTTATTTAAAAATATTTATCAATAAGTAAGTTATTGTCCGTCACTCGAAAGTAGCTTATTCCAGCTTTATTATAAATCGCGTTTAAATATAATCCGCTCGTTTCGTTTAAAAAATTATAGCAGATTGTTAATAATTTCCCAGCGCGTCGAGCAGCGCGTCCAGAGTGGTTTACGTATTTCTGGTCGTCAAAATAAATAAAACGGAGTAGCGTACCGGCGGACGATAAATCGGGGCTCGCGGTGCAATTGATACTTTATTGACATGTCAGCTGTGTAAATTCGCTTGTTTGAATTCTGAAAGCGTTCCGACCAGCGACGGCGATGGATCTCTCGATATCGTGTCCATTACACCGGCCCGGTCGCATTTGCGAAGGGGTTTGAGCAATCAAAGATGAGGGAAGAGGGTGATAAGGGGATAAGGGATGGAATTAGTCCGAGTAGACAGAGAGGGGCCGTGCTTGAATCTTCAAGTAACCAACACGGGATCGCGGTAAGTCGCATTTCGGAGACGAAGTGGCCAGACGTCGGCATGAATATGAATGAGCCCTCGGGGTGATATTCTGAAGCGCGAAATAAAATAATTTCCTTTTCCGCGGCACCTCGCCTGTTTCGCGCCCCTCCTCCCCCGCGCAAGATAAAACGGGCGGGCAGAGGAAAAGGGAGGGCGAACGCCTTGAGGAATGAAAGATTCAGCCCTGTAATGTACCGTTTCCTTCTTCTTATCGGATGCCTGTGAAAACTAATAACGTCCCTCAACACCGAGGAATATCGCGTGTCTTCGGTTTATTACACCTCGGGGCGTTCACAGGGGAAAGCTAATATTTCAGTAAAAAAACGAGAAACCGGGTATTGATTATTTATAGACGCCTATGGCGCTCGAATTGCTCTGGTGCATATATTGTGCGATGTAATTAAGGTGGGACTTCTGTTGCCTTCGTTAACGTGTCCTTGAGAAGTCTTGACACTTCACTGTGTGACTATCGGAACGTCAAAGTCGTTTCTACATTTTTAGTGGAACTTTGGGGATACCTATATTTCAACAGGAACAATTCAGTTATCCTGAACATTCTTCGAAGAACTACACTGGGCCAGAAAAGTATTCGGACACCCTTTAACAGGGAATAACTTTTTTTAAAATTGCTCCAAACGATTTGAGTTATTTTGAGAAACTGGAACGATTAGTTTAGTAAGTAGATAAAGTGTTTCGTCGTTGTGAGAACAAAATTGGTATTTGTAGGAATAGCTCCACTCCACTCCAATTAGAATCTAATAATTCATCCTAATGTTAAAGTCTCTTATCTGTGACACCTACAAGTTTCATTATACGTCAATTATTTCAGTTCTCATTAGGGGTTGTCCTTAAATTATATAACGCTTTTTGGGACGGGGGGCGGATTTCTTACGTTTTCTTAGGAAGGGGAGGAAGAGGGCGTCTGGTAGCGCCTTACGTAATTTTTTGTTAACCTAATTTTCAGTGCGAGTGAATTATATAACATTTTAAAAGAATTTTAATAACTGAAAAATGCAATGTGAAAGAAAGAGGAGGAGGGTTGGAATATAAAATCTTATGAATTCTTATATTTAAGGAGGGGAGGACCGAATCGCCAAAACTACCCTTACGTAACGTAAGAACGGCCCCTTACACAACAATGATACAACAGTTTGTCACAGACACTTTTTCAAATTATCCCATTCTTACTGACAGGCTACACACATTATTTATCCCCAGTCGCAAAGAATCCGCAGTGCGGAGAGTGGCGTCGGTAACGACGCGCGACGGGGAACTCGTGGGAATGACAGGCAGCAGTTCTGCATCGAGCGTTGAATAGTTAGTAAACGTTAAGTACAGAGCGGTGTATCGGCGCGCGGAGTACGTATGTACGTATCGGATTCTGTGTTTCCAACCTCACGGCTCTTTCCCCCAATCTCTCTGGATATCACATTTAAATGGCACTTATTTATCCCCTGGCTAAAGTGGCAAGTCCTGTCACTCCTGCGGTGAAGAACACACCATTGTCGTTTCCTTTAACTTCACTCCAAAGCGTCACTTCCTGCCGCCGCGATTCACTCTTCCCCTTTCCCGTTGATCTCTCACCTCCCAGCACCCGATTGCAAATCACTACGGGACGAGGGAAACAGGACTAAGTAAGCTCGCCCACTATTTCACCATTGTCCCTGATCGTCTCCTTCTCTTCACCTTCATGGTTAGTTACAGGGTGATCCTAATAAGAATATTATTCCCTCATAATTTATTTCCTCAACTGATTAGTGACTACTAAGTAGTTGATTATTGAAGAATCGAGTTGAAGAATTCAACCCTACAGCGAATTAAAATTACACCATTGCACACGTTGGGCCTCGCAGGCTCACATCTCCAAATCTAGAAATGCACAGAATTGCATGTTGCATATATGCATAGATATTTTGAGAAAAAAATATTTTTACACTGCACGTAATTTATTGCACTAAATCTTTATTAGGAAAAATATTTATAACAAAATGAGATACTGAATAAATATCTCTAAGAAATATTCGAAACAGGAGTGTTATGTATTTTAGAGACTCAACGCATAACTAAGTTTGACAATATTTTATTAAAGAACACATAATTGTTTACAATAATAGTGATACAAAATTAACCTAAAACGTACGCGAAATGGTACGCGAGCGCAGGGTTGCCAGATGGTTTTAATGTCGAGTCTCCTGATGGCGTAGGAAAAGTAGTCCAAACGCGCCAAAATTGAAATGTTCTTAATATTTTCTGGAACTGTTTTCTTTATTTCTTTTAGATACACCAAATAAACTTTACTTGACCAAAAACGAATTTAAATAAAACTGATGTGAAAATTAAAATTAACAGTTTAATACAATAATGATAATCTATTTTATAAAAATTGTGAATGCCATTTGGTCTTGGGTTGCCCAATTATCCAAATTGCGGCCAAAGCAACCCTGGTCGATATTGTATTTGTATTTGAAAAGTAGCCAAAATGGCGGAATTCCGCCCAATCTGGCAACCCTGCGCGAGCGCGACTCTCCTAACCAAGCTACTCGCCCGAGAGATGGCGCAGTGTGATGCCAATAGTCTTGGCGCATCTTCAATGCACAACAAAGAAAACCTGAAGAAAGCACTTATCCGTAGACTAAATCTAATGCGAAATATAAAATAACCACTGACTATGGTCGCTAATCACAAAGTTGATGCAACCTTAAATCAAGAAAAAAAAAAATCTCTTTAACAATACGGGTACTCGTTATCTGAATCCTTTTCAATCTCACGAGAACTGGGCCTGCCAGGTCCCACGTGTATAGTGTAGGATTAAGAATGAACTGCATGGAAAAGTAGAAGTGCTGATCGTTGAGTAAAGGAGTTCTGATTTTTTCCGTCTCTTATAAGTGAGATTTGAAAAGAGTAACTTTCTGTAAATTAATTACGAACGGCAACACGGACTCGCATGCTGGTGCCTCGTAACTGGGTCGGATTTTTCTTTCATCTAGGACACGATTCGATTTTCGTTTAAGCCGTTTGCAACGCTAATTCTGCAGAATGCTACAAAGGTACAACCGCGCATTCAACAGATGTCGAGCATACCGCGGTAATCGGATATGCGTGCTTCCATAATGCTCCCTCGAAATCGGTTTCTATAATGAACGAAGTGGTGGTTATGCTGTTTCTTTGGCATTTCATGCCGACCTCTTTTCCTTACTCGGCTAAAATAATTGTCAGCGAATACGGTAAATAAGTTTCGGTATCGAACGGACGTTTATTGTAACTTCGGGTCGATAAACCTGATGACTTCCCATTATGGAGCCCATTTTTCATCAGGGGTGTACGATTTATTTCAGAATTCGCTTTCGTTTTTCACTGTGCAAGGAATGTGATTATATTGGCTCTTGATTGTGTATTCTTTATTGCTTCGTTACTTGTTATAGTGTAGGTACTTTCACCCCGTGTATTTCCTTCATTCTGATTTCTAGAATTTAAAAATGATGGCTGTCAAATCGCTACAAAATCAAGTATTTTTTGCGAATTAATTATTACAAGGAGATGAATACAAATTGTGACTGGTACTTTTGGGTAATGTTTACTAATACTATAAACTGTACAAATTTTATCTTTTGATAATATATATATGTATATGACGGCGTTACAGTCATCTAATGTGTAAGCGTTTTTTCTGCAGTTTTGCAGTAGGTAATTGCAAAAAAAAACGGAGATTCGGATCGACTTGAAATTTTTACAGCATGTTCCAAATATATTCCTTTCTGCACTGAACTTCAACATTAAAGTGTAAAAACTCTAGTTCCCGCGATAAAAAAAACACTAATAATCCGTACATCCCGAAAATCGACAAAAATCGTAAAAATCGCTATCTTTTAGAATTAGTCGCTACTTTAATAATTTTGGTTCAATTCTTTTTTCCGATGTTCAGACCGGAATTACAGGTTCTAGGAGAAACATATTCCAAGAGAACCGTTGTGTCTTTATTTTTAAGCTCAATATCAGTACAAACCAAAGGTGGAACTTTCTAGCGATTTGATTGCTTAAGTAGTCTCGTTAAGTGATGGATCTTCGTCCGCGCTCTCATTTCTCAAATTCAAAGCTGAAGACACTTACATTCTCATTGCGCATTAATTTACAATAACACGCCAACTTGTTACAATCGAAATTGCGTGAAATGAAATCAGAGTAATCTCCTACTTAAAAAATCCCGAAACCTGAAATTTATCGAATTTCATGAATATCGCGACCTACTCCGAATCATATCTAAGATTTACTATATAGACACATCTTCCGCAGCGAAGTGTAATAAGGAACTTCGCCCTTCCGACGAGTATATACGCTCCGCGGCAATCCGTCGTCGTGAACCCTTTGGTGGCAACGACCCACGGGGCCAGGAAGTTGATACACACCGCAAAACACCCTTATTGGTGAGCCGCAAGGCTCTGCCTCTGGAGCGCTTTTAGAAATAATGAAGACCGCACTCCTTCTTCCGCTTTCCTTCTGCTCCCCTATTTTCTTTTTGTCCGGCCTCTCTCGCGTCGTTGGGCTTTCATTTATTGCCTGATTTATCACTGTCCCACCTCCGCGGCGAATATATTTTATCCCCGTCGAATCTGATCCTGAAAAACGACGCGGCGCGAGCGGCCGAAGCTTTCTGTCTCGGGCGAGCAGAAATTTATGCGGAAGCCCCCTCGAACACGCCACGCTCGCGAAGAATTATCAATACGCAATTAGCACGGGTGGCGCCTCGATAGCCTCTTATCCCGCTGATTTTAATGAACTTCCGGCTCATTCGCCGCGCAGCCTGATTCCAAGGATTTATATCGGCCAGCCCTGAGACGAGGAAACGAAGGGCACGGGGAGCGAAGAATAACATTAACGAACCGAGATTAGCGAACTGCGCCCTTTACGCGTACCCTTCTTCCCTCTATCTGCCTCGCAGACGTCGTTCCAGGGCGCGGAGTTATCTCGAAGGAAAATTAGTCTCCTCGAACGTGTACAAAGCAGAATATTCAGAGCGAGGCGCTGGGATATCTAACTGTTCTTACTGTCACGGGCGCGATTTTCTGTTGAGCTTATATTTCATCGAGATTCTCGAGGTGGAAACGGTAAATATTAAATCGCTTAATATGTGATGCTTCGCAGCGGCGTCGGAGACTGAGGGATTGAGGTATTCAAAAGGTGAGGGACTTGGGGACGCTTGAAATAGAGTGTTCGCGGATTCGGGAACTGTGCAATTCAGCCGTTTAGAAATTCAGGGGACGGAATTCGGAGGACTGAAGGATTTAAGAAGGCAGAAATCCAGTAATTTAGGGATTAAGGAATCCGGAGCTTGAGTGAATCAGGGCCACGAAAATTCAGGAATTGAAGGAACCAGGCTGTCGATCGATGGATTAAATTCTTAAGGGAGGATTGCGCCTTGTCGGGCCGAAAAATAGATAATTGATAGTGGTGAGCTTGTAAAATTTGAAGTAAATCGGTTGAATGGTTTTTTAAATATTCTGGCCACCGATTTTGAAAGAACCTTCGAGTGATGGACAATAACTTAGTTACTGATACATATTTTTAAATAAAAAAATTACGATGCACGGTGCTAGATGCAATCCTTAAAAGGAAAACAGTTTTTTTGAGAAATGTGTTATAGCTTTTGAGTAAAAAATTTCCAAAGACCACCCTTTTTTCGGCCTCCTGACTGAGCGTGACCCCTTAAGCATTAAAAACCCTGGAAAATCATTGAACATTATCGTATTCCGGGCCATTGTGTCAACGAGGAGCCCTCGCGTTCTATGGAGTCTGATTAACAAGCAATTAGCGCGACGTACTTCGGCGACTTTCATAAAGCAGAGTGAATTTGTCCGACGAATGGCGGAGTATTATAGGTACAGTTGTCGCAATCGTTTCAACGAGCCCGGGTTATCCGCGAACATAAAGCGGCAAGCGAGGCGGAACTCATGACTTTCATAAGTCTTTATGCGCCTTCCCGGGGTGCAGCACTCACGCGTGCAGCCGGTCGCAACTTGTTAAAATTCCATCCTGAGATCCGAGCGGGGGCCACGACGATAGGTAGGGCAGGCCGAAAGAAACGCCGCCAGCTTACGGATAATCTCGCGGCACGGATTATTGAGCACGTTCGGCGCAAGTTCCTTTCCGTTTGCTCGGATAAACCAATAAACTCTAACTTCATTTAAGGTAAACCCTTACGAGCCCGCGCGCCATTCGACTTCGCCGGTGATTTTCCTCGTACGGGGAAATCTCGTTCCAGCCGGCGAACGAGCCGATTAAAACTTCCTTCCGCTGTAAAGAACTTCTGTATCCATATTTCTGGCAACCGCGAACGCGACGGGCCGGACGGCGACGCTATTATCGACCTCGACTACTTACGCCACGGGTCCTCAAGCCATTCCGCGACAAATTGCTCGTTTCTCCCACACCGTCGCGGGGATTTCGATGAGACTGAAATATGATGTAGTCCACGCGGAATTGGCAGGGGTTTAAGTCATCATTTCGCTGGAATTGAATTTTTTTGAAAGATACCAGTACCTGCAAAGTTCAGCGTTGTCGCCTACTTTCGAGAAATACTTATATCTTTTAAATACTAATATCTTTGAAAATATTAAGTGTTTTTCTTTGGAATCAGTTAAGCCTTGGCTCTTTTGAATAAATTTCTTTAAATCGAGAAGTCATTCTAATATAAAAGTTATGAACAATATCTTATTTTGTAAATCTCGCTGCAATGTGGCGTTTGTAAAAGTCTGGAAAATTATGACGATGTCCTTTGTAGCTTGTCCCGCAAAGTAATCCTTTGTCTAGCGTGGTCACTTGAAAATTTGCATTATAACGAGATTTTAAATAGCTCGGTGCGCTCCGTTTCAAGTAACAGCTCATGCCGTTACACGCGCAGGATTATTTAAACGATGCGTGTGCTTTCGTAACAAACCAGCAGAATGATGAGTTACACAGTGACTATTAAAATCTCTGGAATTCGTGCGGCACAGGTAGCAGCTGGACGATAAATGCGAGGTGTAAGCAGATTCTATTCCTCACGAAATAAGGAAAAACTAGGTGGAGCAAAAAAAGAGACGCAGGCAACTGGGGCGGAACATCGTTTGATCATGCACTGTATAAATAATGGATCTTTCGACGTGGCTGCAAGTTTTCTTTATTACAATCAATTTAAAGTGAACTGGAAAGGTCGTTGCCAAGGAGCGGAGGAAGCCAGAGGCAAGTTTCCCACGAATGGTATCGGTCATAAAGTTTGTCATTTCCGATCCAAGAATGTTCTTCATGGTCTCGTTTGAATATCGTGCGGTCTTAACCGTTTTTCGAACGTTCCCTCAGCTTTCAGCTCTCGAAAGGAAACTTCTTTCGCCCCCCGCTGAAATGGCGCGTAGAACAATCGGGTCGACGTTATCTCACGGCAGATCTCGCTTCATAGAAATACCCGGATGAAAATGGTCGGTTCGACTGCTAACTTCTCCCGCGGTTCCGTGGAAAATCGTTCCGGGGACATCGTCCCGATTCATCCGCGCTGTACTATGTAGTTCGTTGCAGTGCATGGATAAAACCACTTGGCGGGGTAGCTCGAAATGAAATTTTACAGAACTCTGACAATCAGAGAATTTGACGATTTTGTTTGTGTAGAAATTAAAGTGGCTTTGTTTCTGTGGCGATATTTGAACTATACGATTATTGCGAATGGACTGAAAGTTATTTATCTTTGAAGTATTTCTTTGGACCTGGCTGGTATCTCGGAAATAATTATTGCTTATTAAGGGTAATATTAGATTGCGGAAACGCATGAAGGAAAAGGGAAAGCTTTCTCAAAGTATTAATTGGATTTTTATATGTTTGATTTTATAGTATAGGGGAGAAGAAATGTTGTAGACCTTAAATTATAGAATTATTTATATAGTTTATATAAATTACCATGGTAGTCAGATAGCTTCGCAGGTTTTGTACAAAATACTAAATTGTTCTTCGTAGCACTCCTTCAATAAAATTTTAGTAGATTAGAGTTCTGAATCAGGGCTGGGACTATTCGAATAATTTAATATTCGAATATTTTACAAGTATGTATTCGAATACTGATCTATTCGAATACCGATCTATTTGAAGACTGATGTATTTGAATACTATTCGAATACTGATCTGTTCGAATACTGATCTGTTCGAATTCTGATCTGTTCGAATACTGATCTGTTTGAATACTGATCTGTTCGAATACTGATCTGTTCGAATACTGATCTATTCGAATACTGATCTGTTCGAATACTGATCTGTTCGAATACTGATCTATTCGAATGCTGATGTATTTGAATACTATTTGAATACTATTTGAATACTATTTGAATACTATTTGAATACTATTTGAATACTATTTGAATACTATTTGAATACTATTCGAATACTGAGTATGGTGTGAAGTGGGTCAAAATTAGCTTACAAGATTTCACCCAGACAAATGAACCTAAACAACTTGATTTATAGTTCACACCATACTATTCGAATAGTATTTGAATACTTGGATATTCGAATTATATTCGCCAAATAATTGAACAACCGAAGTATTCGAATACCGAAAAATTCGACAAATAGTCCCAGCCCTATTCTGAATGCAGCATTGCAGGAAATAAACTTTCCCGCGGCAATGTCAGGCAGTTTTAGAAAAAGTGACGAGGGAAAGGTTTGCCAATTAAGGGCCTCGTTTTTATCATTCTTTTTCCGCCTCGTCGTGGGACTGCCGACTAACAGCCACTGTCTAACAGACGTTGACGTCGGCATGAAAAATCGCGCAAACAAGTAGGTATAAGTTGGACGTTCATCTAACGAGAAAGCATTGAATCACCTCTCGCCCAAAGGGCTACTCGAAAACATCGCTGTGGTTTCAAGGAGTGGTTAGGATTGATGAGGTGCGCTAAGAAAACACTCTTCCTTAGAAAGTAAACGTATAGTTACAGAGGTTACTGTTTTCTGAAGAAAGAAAGGCCGACCTTTAATTTTCTTTAATGACGAAGTGAGGCAGCCTTTGAGCGCGTGCGTTGAGGAAGTTCGACTCGACATATGACCTTTCGGACTGACCACGAATATCGGACATAATTATTTCCTTTAAAATAGAGCTGCACTGCTTTCTTTCTGCATAAAGCTGAGGGGCAGACTTCGACATCAAATCAGTGCCAGTGCTAATGCTCAAAGTGGAAATGGATCTGAACTTTAAAATAATAAACCAGCGAGAAATAAACCTCCCCTTGGACCACAGAAAAGTTAACAATAGAATTGTTGTTCAAATGATAATCACAAAATACGTGGAAACAGAAAGGTACAGAAAATCAGAAGATTAGGAACCGAGGGAACTGAAATTAGGGAGTCAGAAGAGAAAAAGAAGCATCGGTCCTGAATTTCCAAGTACTCGAAGCAGAGACTCAGCGCAGCCGGAGATCGTAACAACGATACATTGTGCTCTACGTTCCTCATTAGTCTCCCTCAAGCACGGCGAGGAAAAGCATAGAAAGGTACCGGGTCGAGCACGTAAACGAATTTGGCTCGAACTGGTGGCTCCAACCTGAAAAATAAACACTCCGTCTTTGCATTTACTTAAAGATGCTCGACTATTTTCAGAACTCGATACACAGTCTATTAACTCAATCATTAAATCCGCATTGTCTAAATTCTTTTCAAAGTAGCTTCAATGCCTTCCAAATAGTAGCGTGAAAACACCCGAAAACCTTGCACAGGGTGGAAATCATAAATGGGTAAAGTTTTTATTTAAATAAATTTCGAATACCGAATAAAAATTGAAAAAAAGTATTCGTCATTTGTCGAATAAAGAAATTAACTTTATTCGTCAAATAATCGAAAGTTGGAGTACCTTTGTTGCATCCGTTTTTCAAATAAGTTTTTTATTTAATCAATGCCCAACTATGGTGCAAATCCTTTGGCGTGCAAACACGCCAACGCCAGTGACAATGTTAGAGTTAATTGACTGATTGCTAGCGGACTCTAGATAAGTGTCACGTGTGTGACTGGCAACAAGTAACACAAGTATAGCCCGGGTAACATCAGAACGAAGCTACGCGGCCTGCATGCACACAGATTTGCCTTAATCAAAGCTTGTTAATCAGCTTGGTAACGACTTTTGGGAGACGTGCTTACGAATTCCAGGTGCTCCAACAGGCTGCCCTGGATCTCATTACCATTACCCGCATTGTGCGTGGAGGGATGCTGCAGCCACGCACTAATTACCCGCTCCAGCTGATCCTTTTGTGGGGAAAAAGGGAAGGATTTGCGAAATATAATAAGAGCACGCCCGCCATAGAAATCTGTCATCCGTATGCACAGCTACGTTTAATTAATCCAACGACTATTCAGAAATATTCGCCCGCCAGTGTCCATATCGATTCACGTGTGTCGCATATGCTCGTTCAAACGGCCACGTCATTTTAATTCATTTACAATCCACTCCCAGCTCGCTCGTTCTTTAGGACGCGCTGAATACCCGCTTTGCGCCATTAACGAACGTACCGCGAGGTTTGGCGCGAAATCGACTTTGTTGGGGATGTTATTGGGGCCGGTGTGCATTCAGGATTTTCGTCAAATTTGCTGGTTTTGTTATAATTGGGTTGATAAATAAATGGTGGGCCATTTATTCTTTTTCTGTTTCTTCTGTGGGATTTGGGATTTGGTTTACCCTTTCAAATTTGAGATAATGCGACTGGTAAATGATTAACATTTTAGTTAGAAAATATGTGGGCATGAAGTTTACCGATATGTTTGAAGTGAAGCATGGAAAATTTTCGATAAGACGATTCTATGGAAGTGATATAATTATGATTAAAATTTTGAGTTTTCAGAATTATTTTGAAGCGATGCATTACAGAAAATTGCAAGGTACCTCATACATATAATAGAATATATGTACACTGGAATATTCAATGCCCTGAAAGTTAAATTTTTTAGGGGTAAGGAATTACTTACTTAGTGTCCTCATTGAATAATTTAAACTCGTGTCCATTAAGATAAGATATATGAAATAGATAAGTGAATACACGTTAATTTTGCAAACAAAATCCAAACACGTTTCTAGTATTCAAGTATTTATGTCCTACATCAATTTTACTTTCATAGTGATTCGCAGTCAGGAGGTAAAAAAAGAACGATTTTTGGGAACGTATTTGAATTATGTGGATATTTTTGTACAAAGATACTGCTCGGAACTGGGTTATCTAATATCAAGAACCAGAATTATTTAGTTACTTAGTATATTAGTTTATCTAGTAGTTAATTGTTTCTTTCTATAAAATATTAATCTGGGACAAAATGGCGGATGTTTAAGAGAAATGATCGATTTTAGTTAAAAAAACCCTCATTTGTCGTCCACAAAATAAAAACCATGCATTGGTAAAACAAATCTGCAAAATTACAGAAAGATTGGTGGAGCGATTTTCAAAACGTCGTCACCGTAATCGATAGATCCGTTTTGAGAAAAACGCGTTTAAAGTTTAAAGTTTAGTTTACAGGAAAATAAGATATTTTAACATATACAGAATCATCTCTTGCAAGTCCATACAGTAGACCTTCTGTTGCCTCAAAAACAACGAAATCAAAGAATCGTAATTTTCGAACCTGCTGACTGCGAATGGTGAGAGAAAGGGTGAGAATTTTGCAACGAAATACCGTGCGAAAATTATACTTGATTTATTCGAGAAGCCATAGCGCGATACTGCGGGATGCTACTGTTCTCTTAATTATCTCGTTCCGGAATAATGATATCGTAATGTCAACACAAATTGGTACTCTTCTCTTCCCTGGCGTACACCAGTGCACAGCATACAATTTTACCTATATTGTTAACTAAGTTCTGCAGCTGGAAGTACAAGGAGATTACGTGGGAGGTAGCGTGCGATACTCGCGAGGAGGATTTATATTTTTACGTGAAAGGAGCTTTTAACCAGGCGATAAATTATTCAGGAATTCACTTAGACACAGATAAAGCTGATACTGAACCTGTTACCTTTTATCTCATACCCATGGAATATTTCAAAATTGTTAATAACGAACTACCTTCTGCTTTTCAATATAATTCTGAACGTTTTGATATTTCTGCTGAAATTTGGTTTCAATGAATATTTATATCCAAGGATAATTATAATTCTTATTCATGTCATAACTGTTAGGAAATACCATCAACGAACATTGCTACTTCAGTTTAATATGATATAGTAATTAATTAATTAATTAATTTATCATGGGACGTTCGAACCTGGAGCCTCAAATATTTATGTATATTATTATGTACGTAGGTACGTGCGTAATGTAGTGCTTCTTCGATAAGAACACAATAACGGTATATTCTGCGTTAGTTGTGCATTAGAATGGCTTCCACAATGGGGAAGATGACGCAAAGCTCGGCGCAGATGACGCCACTAGCGCATGTACTGTGGTTGTGCCTGAGTGCGTATGTGTGAGTTGTTTGCGCGCGATTTTTTCATCTGTGTATTGTGTAAATGTGAATGTGTGCTGATGGCGTCACGGGTGGGAAAAAGTTGCAGTCATATTCCTCATTATCGCGAAGTTCCTATTTTTCGCGGGTATCGCAATTGATCATCGATCCAGTCAAACACAGTACAGTTGATCATGTTATTTAATACACACGCGCAGGATTCCAAATAAAATCTACTAGTGATGTGATTAACTAAATGTGAAATGTGATGACCCCCAAGCACTGGCGTATTATCGGCCAGCCAATCAATTTAAAATCCGTGATTGATAATGAAGCATCTGTCACAGGAGCACATACACCATAAATCTTAATACACATGCTCGCATCAGCGCATCCTCAAATTACTCATGAAGGATGACAATATTGACAATGGAACAATATTACAAATTTCGATATTAGAAGCTAAAGATCTACAGAGTTGTTGTTCCGATATAATATTTTGAGAAAAAAAATAGTTTGAGTCGCTTTTAGAGAAAAGGTATTTATTTTGCATATAGAAGGTACAGAGCGTCAAAATCAGTTCATGGGTGGCTCCGAGTGTCACCGAAGGGTTAACCTTCTACAATTCAATCACCATCAATTAGTGAACTCCTGCGGTTTTAAAAAGCCACAAGGAATGCGACATTGGAGTCTTACACCCTCCAAAGAAAAAGGCGACATTCTGGCCACATCAACTGTCCTCGTACTTGGAACACAAGCCTACCAAGTAGAATAACCTACGATTTCTCAGACATCTGGGAAAAAAGCATTGCTCTGGCTTCTCCATTTTTCCTTCCACTTCCAAACAACTCTATACACCTACCCTCCACGAAGGACGTTCCTCCTAGTCCTCAAAGCTTATTTAAATAAACACCCGCACCCACTAGACCTGAGCCAAAGTTGTTCTTCTCTCAGAATCTGCATCGATACAACTCCATGCACAGTATCCACCCCATTCCATTCCGCTTCCCTGAAACCGCATGCAGAGCAGCCAAAAGCGGCCGAGGCCTACGCAACAAAACGACCGTGTCCAAGCGATGGCGGACCGACACGCCGATCCGGAATGTCGATGGCCGTGCATTGTGCCGGACAGAATAGAAAACCTGTTGATTTTCCTCGGAGCCAGTTGACGGAAGTAGCGGGCTCGATAATCGTTCATTGTCGTCGATTCAGATGTTAAGCGTAGTTCGTGGGAGGACAAGCGGCTCCGAATCCCTTCGAGGCCCTGACACACGCGCCTCGGCTATCGATTAGCCAGGCAAATCGATCCAACTTCGGGGAGACTTGGCGCGCCGTTCACCCCCCATCCGCCGTCCCCTGCATTTGTTGCCTCAGACGTCATAATTAACGCGGCGAACTGTTGTATAATAAAGTACGACTGACATAATTAACGGCGCCCCGTATTTCGTGCTGCCTCTCTGAAAAGAGCTGAAAGTAACACGGTCTTATCCCGAAGCTCGTCTGTATTTCCATCCTGCCTCTCATTCACTTCCACCCCTTTCCCTGCCTGTGTCCCGTTTCTCTCTGTATTCCGTCCTCCCTCCTCACTCCCCGTTTCTCGTTCTCCGCGGGTTCTTTGCGTCCATAAATAATTCAGGTGCTCAGGATGTCGTAAAGACATTAACGAAGGTAAAAGCTTTTAAGGGCGGCCTGGCTGAATCTTGAACTCGTTATGCGGCTCTTACGATAATAACTCGCAATCTCGGCTCCACCGTCCACTGTCTAGCGATATATGTATTTACGGCCGAATCGATGCGAGCCTCGAAGGCTCGTCTTTCGAGGAAACTTGTTGTCAGTGTTCTGCGCAGAGAG
Source organism: Andrena haemorrhoa (assembly GCA_910592295.1). Lineage (NCBI taxonomy): Eukaryota > Metazoa > Arthropoda > Insecta > Hymenoptera > Andrenidae > Andrena > Andrena haemorrhoa. The sequence continues at coordinate 4,460,336 of OU342946.1, forward strand.
AGAGAGAGAGAGAGAGAGAGGGCAGGAGATTTCGGCGAGCAGAATTCTTTTTTTTTTAAATATAATTGAATCGTATTTTATGTAGTACTGTATAGGATTCGTGGGCTGCATTGGTGTGTGTTCTTCAGGGGGCGTAGTAACTCGGGGTCAATTAAGGGTATTGATTATGGGGATGCGAAAAGCTGGGTCCTTTTATATTTTCGGATAAATTACTGAGTGATGCTCTGACTATGTTTATTCGTCCAGATTTAAATGATGAATTAGTTGTACCGTGAACTGGGGTGACTTTGCCCACTTTTTTACTCTGAGTGAAAAATTACCATATGATTGAATTTGTTATTGTTTTTTTTCGTTTGACCTTGGAGAATTTATTGCTATCGATTACAAAACACCATATGTTCTAATTACATCGCAATAAAATAAAATAAAGTTCTTCCGAAAAGTGGGCAATGTCACCCCGACGCGGGCAAAGTCACCCCAGTTTACGGTATGACAGCAAGCACAGCATAGTGTAAACAAATTAAATGAGGAATGAACAAGTATTTGTATTTCAAGTAACGTATATATTATTTTCTGTAAAAGCGAAATCGTTCGTTATGTATTTTCTAAATTAAGTGGCAATCTAACTCTAAACCGTAATAAGTAAGCATTGTTTTAACGTACCACTAACTTCACCCTCACAATTTCTGTTTCAGGTTCCGAGTTGCCGAGGTTCGCTGAGGAAATCCAAAATGTGACCGTGAGCAAAGGCAGCAACGCATTGTTAGCCTGCATAGTGGACAATCTTCAAAAATATAAGGTCAGAAGGAATTTCTTATGATAGCAAACACAAGCTAGAAGAATTAGTTTACAAGTTATCGTGTTTTATCGACTTCGATAAAATTTTCAAGTATTCAACTTACTTAATCTACAAAAGACATTTATAAATTTGCATTACAGGCTCAGATAAAAATGTTGAAGAAGCTTTCACTACTTCCTTCCCCCTTCCGACCAACTGCAATATTTTGTCAAAACGCGCCAACTAGTAAACTAAACCTTCTTGCATAAAAATAAAACACACATCATTTGGACCAATTTTAAAAAAGTTATTCCGTTTTATAAAGTGTCCCAACACTTTTATCCCCGACTGTAGTACAAAAAACCGTGAATATCGTTCGATAACAAAATAAAAACCACCACACACGTTACTTGAACATTTGATTCCATCCGCAAGCTCCCAATATTGCCTGCCCTGTTCCTCAAATACGTCGCGAAGAAAAGCCCGAAACGAACGTTAACCCCATGGCGATTGGTGTCAAAACACGACCAGTACATTGCCCGTCGACCGTTCCAAGGTTTTGCACGCTCGGGACGCTCGGCCAGAAACGATTTTCCATCCACGGACAAATAACCGTCTCGCAGCGCTTCGTCATTAAGCGGAGCTGTTTTTTTCCCCTCTTCACTGGGCGAATTTAACACGACGCAACGGAGAAGCCCGGTAATTCTAGCCGTGACTAGCAACAACGTCAGCTCCAGCCTTCTACGTCGTTCGTTACGCCAATGGGAATACATCACGCGGCGTGTCACGTTGAATTATTAAAATAATACAGTAACGACGCCTGTTTTACACGATCCCGCACACCGTGCACGCGTAGAGAGGCAACGTGCCCCGCGGCGATAGTTTCACACAGCCATCGAACGTGACCTCACTTTTTAGACATCAAGATTCCCGTGCGCAACGGGAATATCGAATGTAATTCGGCCGCGCTGTTTCTGCGCTTCGTTCGCGTGGTCTCCTATTGTTAGAGAAATGGACTTTAGGAGCTTAGAGATTGCGAGACTCTTTGTGGGGAACAAATTGAGTTCCTTTCTGTTCACAGACTGGTGTCCTATCTGAGGAGAGTTTGTTGGATGAGAATGGCCGCTTTTGTGGCAGAGAAAGACTTCGAATTTAACGGAGTAAAGGTTTTGTTTATGGAGAAGATCGTGACACTGAACAATTTGTTTTTTAGATCTGTGGCGTGGCTGTCCTCGGGCAGGGAACAATTATTTCCCTGACACCATTTAAGGGCAGCCATTGACTCACTCGAGGAATAGGTCAATTTTAGGAAATTATTTAAAAAAAAGTAAATTTCGCAGGGTCGAAAACTTTTTGGACTGTATTTGTATATATTTGAAGGTGATAAAACACATTTTTTGGTAATTTTATCTAATACTGCTGACTGTTGGCGCCTGTGAGGGTCCGGATGATGCAAAGAAGATCTTCATCTGGGGAATTTTAACGCCTCGTAGAATTATGTGAAATCAACAAACCACGAAAATTCTTAAAGTTTATAAGATTGATAGACGTTTGACCCATAAACATCGAAAGATGGGTACTTTTGTGAATTTAGTAATGAGTGAAATCCTGCCAGAATTTTTGAGAATCGATCGCTATTTTTTTTGTTAGGACTTCCACGGTTTTAAGATAACATCTTCTGAGAAAAACGTGTTTAAAGTTTAACTGCTGTAGATGCAAACAAGTCACTTTTATACCTGTAGACTCTACATCTCTACGAATTTTGACGCCAAATTTGAACTGGGCATTCTTTAGCTAATGCACTACCAAAATATATAAAATAAAACATAGTTAAATAATTAATACAGTTCAAATTTCAATTATCTCGTGTTTGAAGAAGAGCCTTCAATGAATACAAATTAAGGGTACCCTCCCTTTAAAATTTTCCAAAAATTTACTTCTTTTCCACCTCAATCCAAATAAGAAATAACCCTTTATTTGCAAATAAGAAACAATAAATAAATGACTTTTGGCAAATGCCTTTATTTGAATAAAGAATTTACTTGTTACTTACAATTAAAATCATCCTATTCTTTATTATTTAAATAACAAATTTGGCCATCACTGCTAGCAGGACGAGTGTACATAAAACCTCGTCCAGATTTGCCCTGCAATGCCCAAATCCTTCTCTCTCTCTCATTTAATTATTAGTAGATAATAAGAGGCACAGAAAATCTTCGGCATCAGGATTTGTTGCAAAAGCAACCTAGCCTATATTTAAAGGAATACAGATCTTACTGTTCGCGAAATAAACGTATGCATTTTGTTGTCTTCGGATCGATGCTTACACGACTGCCAGCGTATTAAGAAGCCGCCAGTATCGGTGTGCCGTACTCGAGGAAGTTGGTGTCTCGCGCAAGCCGCAGGAGCTCTCGTCCACATCGATACCTCGGCGACGAAGGAGAGAAAATCGAGGGAGCTTCTAAGCCTTCTTATACTTATCCCTCTATTCTCTGTATCCGTGAAGGTTTCGAAGATCCACGAAGGATACGGAATACAAGCCAGCCAGTGTATTGGATTAAGCGAGCGATAAGAAGGGCGGGCTTGTTATATAGGTTGCAGTGTCCAAAGCTCTTGGAAAGGATACAGCATGAATAGAATGCGCCGGGAATGTACATACGAACGATTCTATAAGTGAGGCGGCACGTCGAGGTGCCCGGTGCTTTTCAATTCTTACTTTCACACTTGCAGATTTCATTGGCGCCCTTGGGAATTTTCCTGAAAAATCTCCCTCTAACGTCGTCCTCTGTCCGCACTTAGGGAGGAGGTGGTGGGAAGAAAGGAGGGACCACTGGTTGCCATTAAACTTCGTTTTTGACATCGTAACCGACGACATATCACGTTAAAGAAAATACCAGCGCGTTCCCACCGTGCACAGTACACCGCAAAACTGCATTACCTTCTCCCACTCTATCTTCCCTACAATCTCATCACTGTTTCAAAATACAATTTTTCCCGCGCACGGGAAGCTCGCAAACGCTTTTTCGCAACCGGGATGGGGAACGGGCGCACGAAAGCATGGTTCAGTGCTTGGTAAACATTGACGTGATGCGAGTCAAGGTGAAAGTGTTATTTGAATTTAGTATAGTGTTTATTATTTATCTAGTTCAGGGAAAGATAATTGTTTAAGTAAAAAGATGCATATACACGCATAAAAGCATTGGTATGAAACTGCTGTTACCTAAGTTCAAAGTATTTTATTCCGATGGACAACTACGTTGCAACTAGATTGCCCAAAATAAGGAATTCTAGAATTACTAATAATGGAATCTTCACGTTACTTATTGTTGAATTTTTATTGCACGTCACGCAAAAGTCAGGAATGTATTCATGATATTAAAATACTCTATTTTAATTTCTTTAGGTAAGGAGACTTTCGTGTTTGTTCGAAGAAAGGTATTTTAAGTGGTTTTTAATATGAGGGTACAACTTGAGATACTTAAGTGATAGTCCTGGTAAATGTGTAAGCATTCCAGGTACTATTTTAAGCTGAGCAACTTCTACGTGAAATGTTTTTTAAAATAGGAACACATTTTAAATGATATCTGTAAGGTTAGGGCATGAGAGAAGCATGGGAATAAGTGGAATAGCACAGTATGTGGTCAGACGTTATTCCAGCAGTCGTTGAAACTGTATCTCTAAATAACTAATCATACTTTTATTATTTTATAATTTGCTTTTTGAGTGAGTATAATTCAGGTTAACAAGAGCGACACTTACAAATTTAATAGAAATTATATATTTTAGCTTTCATTGTATTAAGAGTATAAAATATTGTTTTCTGTGTAGTAAGAAAGGTTTCTTTATACTGTCAATTATATGAGCAAAATTATATATATCATATCAATGCGTTCTGCGCAAACCCTTTGATTCATTGTTAGTGGAATACCTACATTATGTGTATCACTTGTGATGCTTCTCTCATTAATATCATATACCAGATTTTGTCGTCATCATTTGATGAACACTATCCGATTATACTAAGCCCTTCAGCACAATAGGCTCTACAACAGAATCTTGATTAGCCGAACTAATTAATAGATTCGATATTCGAGTGATCAGTTTTTTCAGATAATCCAACGACTACACGTTAATACGAATGGTTACCACATATATATTGCAACAGATGACCCACAAATGATATACCAATACATTCAGATTCAATGATTGATATTTTACATTACGTACCAAATAAGTAAACTCTTTAATATTTACATATCCACCATATACTTCAGGGTTTAAATGAAACGCTTAAAATGTTCAATTAATTATGAAATAAATATAATATTAGGACTATTATCTTCTCTGTTCCGAGAAAACTGTTATAAAATTCAGTGTATTAACTAAAGCTTGTTTTCCATACATTTTTGTGTAATCGAGAAACTTTTATTTTCTTGAAAGTGGAAAAAAGTTCTAGTTAAACAGCAACATTTATTCTACTCTGAAAAAGTTAAAGTTGCGACAAGCAGATTTCCTGGAAATGTTGTTGGTGACCTTCAACTGTTCGGCGAAAATAACTGTATAAAAATCACAATATGCTTTCACTTCTACACTTATCCTGCTTTCACTTCCATAAATAATAGTAATTAAAAAATATTCCTATTTTTATATTTCACCCCTTAAATATATTTTACTTGAACTTTTATTAATCGAACATAAAATGACTGTTAAAACTGAATTCTTACAACAGAGTTAAAGTGTCAATGTACAAAGTTAACTTAAAACAGAAAAGAAATGATTTAAAAGTTCGATAAATAACTTTTATTTATAAAAGTTAACAGTTTCATTCGAGCCCTGCTTAAAACATCTTCCTCAGTATCATCACCTCATAAAACAACTTTACATAACAATTGCCTCCCATTTAAAGTACCATTTCCAACTTCCAACTTGTCTCCCAACTTTTTTGGTCGAACTGCTACAAAATACCCATAAATTTTCTACAATGTACACTCAATGCCATTGCCAATTAACAAGGAATCACTTACTCTCAATACAACGAAGCTGATACTGTCATCCACTATTCTGCCCTCCTTAATTAAAATGTCCTATCTAGCATTTTCTAATTTTTCAAGAGAAGTTGAAATATTTGTAGTTCCACACGTCTTTTATCTTGTTAGTAAAGTTATAAAACCCTAAGTGCTTCGTAGAAAAAGTCTGCTTTATTTATTTTTTTAAAAGGACGGCACAAAGAAAATGGTAAAACTTCAGTTTCCTCGGATGTTTTGAAATGCTAGATAGAACATTTTAAATAAAGAGGGCAGTATTATTGCCTGACAAACTTTCATTCCACCATTACAGAATGTTAAGTACCTAACTCCCCGTTCCACGGAACATTCTATCTCGTCGAAAGTAAGCCCGACTTTATCCCACAAGCTCTAAACAAACGTCTGTCCATGCTTGTTTTAGGTGGCATGGGTACGTGTCGATACACAAACCATCTTGTCTATCCACCATAATGTCATCACGCAGAATCCACGGATCTCGTTGTCGTACAATGACCATCGTACGTGGTACCTTCACATAAAGGCGGTTGAAGAGGTGGATCGTGGATGGTACATGTGTCAGGTGAACACAGATCCGATGAGGTTTAGGCAGGGTTTCCTGCAGGTCGTTGGTAAGCCCAAAATGAATATTGTATTTTCGCGTTGCGCGTGTCTCGACTAAATTCTCCAGAGGTCCCCATCGATGAAGTTCTGAATTTCAGCCGACCCATTCTCTGAGAACTTACAGATAGCAATTTAAAATAAAAGGCCAAGTGTTTTTTTTATTGTAAATACGCCGAAAGCAGGGTGCCATTGACGTGGCTCGGTTCCTATCAACGAGGACCATGGCAACCGATGAATTATCGCTATTACTTTTGCCTCTAGTTCGTTACAGTCGCGATATCCAATTAACCACAGATTTAAGCCTCGCCCGTGTGGTTAAGCGAATTCTCATCAAGGACAGTTTACCGATAATATCTTCTACCTAAATAGCGATTCGATAACGCGGAATCTAATTAATCCACGAGTCCCGAGGCTTTCAAATAATTATTTTATAAAGCGCCAGAGCATCCAGCCAGACCTGTGAATATTAATATAAAAGTCACACAGTCGATCAAGGATACTTGCCCGCTAATCGCGATAATAAATAGTTGAACGAGTATAATTCGCCTCCGCCCAGGTGAAATTTTAATGACAGGCAGTGGATGAATGTTTTGGGGACCGTAATCTGTTTTATCGAAGGACGTGTGTCGGGGACAGCTGTGTTAAGTTAACATCGATCTGCTCGCGGCCAGGTTATAATTCACGAACTTCATCGCTTTATGGAGCGACGGGGTAGGTAATCTATTGAATTTTCGAATTTCTTCCGTCCCGCAGTGCCACCCTCCATTAACACGAAAGAAACCAGCACAGACATGGTCGTCCGCGAGGGTTCGAACGTGACGCTGACGTGCAAAGCTTCCGGATATCCGGAACCGTACGTTATGTGGCGCAGAGAGGATGGAACGAGTATACACTATAACAGCGAGAACGGTGAGTTTTGACCAATAAATACTTCGTTTCTTTCATTCGCGTTGGAGTTCATTAATGGCCACTTTATGGTGACTATATTGGAGTCGAGTGCTCGTTGGCTGATAGCGTGACGGAACAAGTGTGAATCTAGCTTGAGTAGTGATTCTTAGGTGTGTTTGTTGAGATTATTGAAAGAGATTGTGGATTTTGAGGTATTTGGAAAACCTGGATTGTCTTCCCTTTGGGTATTGTGAAATACAATTTTTTTAAGCGGACTAGGCAGTCGAAAAATCGATTTTTTATTGCAGTTCCCGAAAGTACTATCTTTTCTGAGTAAAACGCCGCTTGGTTTATAGTAAAATTCGCAAAATTGTAGATTTGGCAGTTAAAAACGTCAAGCGGCAACCTATAGCGTCGCCTTTGCCCAGAAACTTTAAACGCGTTCTTCTCGAATATTTTGTTCTCTTCATTTCTTTCCTGATTGCGAACGAATTGAGGTTCAGATCGACTTGGAAAAAATTGCAGGATGTGTAAAACGTGTGCCATTTCGGGGCAAACCTCTTGTAGGGTCCGTAAAAATTCGAGACTTTCATAAAAAAATTGAGAAGTCACCGAATTTTTATATGAAAATCTCGAATTTTCTTAATGATTGGAAAATCAGTAACAGTTTGTTGGGAAGGAGAGGTGAAAGGGGATCGAATGCTCGATAGATTTATCAGAAATGTAGAAAATATGTTTTCTGAAATTTGGAATGAAAATTTGAAAAGTTCTATGCACGAATATGTTTTAGAAATTTTTGTATGAAATTTATTCATGGTGATTATCTGTAAAATGGGTGTTCAATAATGAGTATGGGATTATTGGGCAGTAATTGAGAGATTATAACGATATAAATATTGAATGTTAGCAAATTTGGAAAAATTATGTAACGCGATACGAAAATATTATTAATTAGTATACACTAATTGAAACGTAAATGCTCAAGAAAAAGCATATATAATCTTCTTGAAAATCCTGTAAGAAGTAAATAAGACAGAGAAAACGATTTAAATACCCGAAATTTACATACAACTTTAGGACACTTATAACCAGAGCTAATTTCTTGCAACACATTCTTTTGACGATAAAGTTTGTCGCTTTGAATAGTCACTTGTTTCCTAATTCTTACATTTGAAACAATACGTCATCTTCTTTTAACTAGTAATTGATAATTTAAAACAATACCATCTATGTATCACATGATACACTATTTACTTTACATGAATTTCGTTTAACTATTGGACCAAAAAATAGTGTCCAGCAGTATACATTGTCTTCCTCGAAGAACATGCAACTATACTACAGACTGCCTCGAAGTTTGGTAATTGGTTCTTATATCGACGTAATCCATAAATTATTGCCCTGCTTGGAATGCTGGGTATACGTTGAAGAACGTGTTCGACGTATCATGCTTTGGGAGTTTCAGTCAGGGGAACGTTTACGCTCCAGACAGCAATTGAAATTTGTGCTGTGTCGGGCAAACAGGCTATTCCAGAATATCACTAACTAAATTAGTTCCAGGAATTGCGATTTGGAGATCCGCCGTTAATATATCAATAAGGGTAGGACATAGAACTACCAATTGAATGTCGATGGCTACGCGATAGCAATCCTCATTAGGGAAGCGAACACAAGCAGACTTTTCAATTAATGAAAATTCTTTGTTTATCTAAGAATCATAATTCCAAGAGCAGTCTACAAGAAAGGAAGAAAAAGATCATCCCAGACGTTATTCTAAATTCTTAACATGGATAAAATTCCTTCATCAATTTTCTCCGATTAATGCTGCTACCTGTTTCAATAGTATCGATAATTATACAACAAAAGCCTTTCGATATTATCAGCCAAAGGATCAGGCTTAAATACATACCCGTAATCCACAAGCTTTGGAGCTGCATTAAATAAATTCTTATCACTAAAAACAGAAATCTTACCGTGGCAATTTAATATTCACATCATAATTAATAATTCTAAATAATCGCGCAAATGAAAATTAATATCCCGAAACGTGATTCATTCCATTTCGAAACGTTTTATCGTTCGGGTAATTCTGGCGTCCTTCGCTGGAGAAAATCGATACGTTTCGACGTAATATAAAGAATCTTGTAAGCGTTCTACGCAGAGCAAACGTTTCATCATCCACCATCGCGAATATAATCGATCTTCCCGAAGGCTTCCGCTTGTCGTGGCGCGCCTCTAAAAATAGGAGTGCAGCTTCAGGACACGACCCTCCCAGGGGGTGATCGTCTCGATCGATGCTAATTACTTTCTTAATTACTAATTATGGAGAGGGTGAGAAGTGCGACACCCTCTCCCACGCCGCCACTCCGCACGGACACATGGCAGGCGGACAGACACACATTTAACGGTGGAAAGATGTACAGGAAAGCGGGGACGTCAGACAGTCTGTCGGTTTCAAAGGATTTTCTCAATATCGGATAAAGGCCGGATTTAATTTCTGCTCTAATTTAAATTTTCATTGCCCTCGAGGCATACTCGGGCTCAGACGCTCAGAGGGAGCTTTCGAAGCTTGCGTCTCCTCCTAACTCTACCGTATAAACTGTCACTGATAAATATGTATGCATCGAATCGTTTCGACGCGGGGAAAAATACTCTGCTACATTATAATATATTACCGTCCATCCCCAGACAGTCGAAGGGGCGTAAAAGTGATTACAAGTGACTGGAAACGGGAAACTTTCTGCCGTGCCGGTTTTATTGGGAAAAAGCTCGAGCTTGTTGCGTTAAAATTGAACGCGTAATCGACAGAAAGGAAACTTCTGAATACAGGGATACCTTCAGGGGGGAATTCTATTCTTTGGGCTAAAAGCATAGCAAAATTGGGGATTTTTTTATTAAGAAACTAGCGATTTGATTCGTCTGAAATTTGGACCATATTTTAATGCATCTTTGAGAAAGCAATAGTCGTTTTTTTATGAATTTTTAATAACAAATATTGGAGTTATACCAAATCGACCAACACGCCGCGCAAAATTCGTCGTCCGCTGGTGTGCATGATATTTATCTTCCTGGTAACCTAAATCAGAAAAATGAAACGGCGTTTCACTGTATAAATATGTAGCCATAATTTGATGAGCCAGAAAAAAATACAAAAATTTGTTGAGGAGTGTGGAGAGTTTTCAAATTGAAAGGCCTGAAACTTTCACTTTTCCTATACAATTTTGCGCCCATTTTCTTGTATAATCAAAGAAGTATATAACTTATCGGTATCCTGGTTCATCAAAGTATAATGTAATGTTTCTTGGACATACAGGCCAAACTTGAAGGTAATCGGGGTAACGATACCCCTTAAATCGAAAGGTACATGGGGACATATTTCCACTAAATTCAACCGTATTGACATTTGTTCCTCACGCCTTTCCCACTCGCAGTGATTTTCAAAATTACCAAGCTCGCTGATGCATTTTTGTGACCCAAAGTTCCATTAAAAAAGCAGGGATAATTATGTCATTGTCCAAGGAATCTGATGCATCCATCCAAAGGAGAAATGTGCGCAATGTGTCGAGCCTAGGCATTAATGAAAAGGCCAATGAATTCGCAGGGCCCGTTGAGCCATCAATAGCCAATTAGGAGAGGGCACCGTTCGACGAGCGTAATATCGAAGGTATCCATGGACACATCTGCTATTATATGAGGGACACGTCATTCGATGGAAGCGTCAGATTATCGGCGTAATTGGACGAAATATTACGGCGGTGAATATGGTACACACTCGTAACGCCCGCATCGCTAGCTGAGGTGTTGCCCTCTGGGGCTCGGGGGATGGTCTAACGCCATCACTCGCCGTCTGCTAGCCTCTAGACACCCTTCGCCCACGAGGAAAGTATGGCCTGCTGTCAGTTTCCCCAGCTCCCTGATCGTCCCTGTACTCCACCTACGGTTCAAGCTGCTCGACCACTCGGGAAAACCGAGCCGAGCTTTACTCACGAGGGGAGGATGCGATCGCTTTTTCGATCGAACCGTGAAGCTTCCGACGCGACGCAGAATTTATAAGTCTGCTCGAATGTTTAATCCGTTCCGATGTTTCCTGGATCATCGCGAAACGTCACTTTTTGCTGCAAATTTGTTTATTAAAGAATGCGTTGTTATTGTATAGATTGAAAAGTAAGAGGATATTTTGATGAAATAATTACATACTCAAACCTAATGGACTGAAATCGAGCTCCTCTGGGATAATTATTTATTGAACTTTTCAAATGTTTCGTTACACGATTTAAGGATTTAATTGGTGTTTATTATGGGCACGCAATTATTAATTTCATATTTGGGAGAATGTAGAAATATTAGTGTTTGGAAAATTGTGAATTATGTGGAGAAAGGGTTATTTATTCGATTTACTGTTTGATTAATTTTGGACAGTTCGGTGATGACCACTGTTAAATTTGAATACCATGAGCGGCCAGTGGAATTTGTGACTAAATTTTCGGTAGGTTTTTAGTAGTTTGATATGGTCGATCTGCTCCATCAGTTTAAGCATTTTCAACCAATTCGATCCTGTCGAGTAATTTGAAAGGAATATTTGCTTTACCAAATACGTTCCGCCAATGTAAATATGTGTGTTCAGTGATGCGGTACACGTTGGGCTACACTTGCTGAATTTTATATTATTTATTTAACAACGAATCACGAAGAAGCACGGTCCACAATTAAAATTATATTTCTGGGCTGCTCGATAGCAGTAGCGAATGGTTATAGGAATAGAAATATGGTATACATGATGATAATCTGGATAAACATTGAAGAGAAGTTATAACTGGAGCTACAAATTCGGAAGGAATTGGAAGTATGGAAACAGTGTAAAAGTTTTCTACAATACTGTACGAGTGTTCGCAAAGAAGCTCCTTTAACACTATCCGTTTGCTTCCGCCATTCCCCGGGCACCGAAGAATACTCCGGAGAGTCGAAAAAGGAAATCGAATTTTGTAAAACTCTCGCGTGTCTGAGGGTGTTTTTAAGGAATGTGATCAAGACACCTGTGGGCAAGAGGAAGATTTAGTTCCCGGGTCTGGGTTAGGACTTACATCGACTAGAAAGCCGATAGCAGACTAAAAAGCACGAGGAAGAAGAACCCGGGAACAAAAGGGGCAAAAGAATCCCGAAGTGAAGGAATGGCACCAAAGAGGCGATAACAAATCACGTCTGTGCTCTAGAGAAAAGTCACTAGATGCTCCTTACTCGTACTTAAACTAATTGCAACCTTAACATTTCGCTGTTTAACCAGAATTAAATCCAGGTTCACAGAATTCTTACTAAAAATAATTCCAATTCACTTTTCACAGTTATCTGCATAACTTATTATCTCAAATAATAAACAATAAATAATTAACCCTCCGTTCACTGCACCCCAGCGTCAATTTGAGTTACCATTTTCGTATGTTTGAATTTTTTAACTCTTGACTGATAGTTGTATATTCGTAATACTAATACAACCATGCACTAATAGTCTTTTCCTAGAAATGTAAATTTTGATATGCTGAAATTTGTGGTTGAAAGAATAGTCGTGGAAAAAAAGCGCCTTTTTGTTAAAATTCACGAAACCTTTAAATTTTAATATTAAGGTCTACAAATTTACAGAAATATTGGCAAAGAATGAAAAATTGCCTGGAGTGCGATGCACCTCGTGTGACCACGAAGGGTAAATATTACACATTCCCCAAAATTGCAACTAGTACCTAATTGAAGAGATTCGAGTCCCCGTGCGCCGAACACTTACAAAAGCTTTATAAAACAAACCGTTCGACGATGTCGGAGGGATGCAACGGAATTTTCAATACCGTTTCCCTGGAGAAATAGAATATCCAGGCAGGGGAACATTTATTTTCCACAGTTCTCGGATTTTTTCGCGAGAAATCACTTGTTTCGCGGCCCGCGAGGGCTGCGGCGGAAAAATCGGTACCTACGGGGCGAATTCCTGTCCCGACCGGGACAACGAAAGAGGGAAAAGGTCACGGCGCGGTTATCGATATAGACGGCACGGAAAAATCGAATCTACGTTGTACTCGCTTTACGCGAAACCCCAGCATCATACCACGAGGGGAAACTCGCGTCCAAACTGCACCGACGTCGATCCTCATAGCGAAGAGACGAGCTTATCTTGTTGCCGTTTGAGGCCCCTTTGTACCTTCGACGGCACAGGCGAAGTCAGTCTTCCACGCAAGATCAATATTGTCTGGCAAATTTCGCGTCTAAAGGTAGGAAGGAATAGATTCCAACTTCTCTCGGTACGTTTCCCTCGTTTTCCCTTTACCCCTATACACACCCATCCCTCGCTTTGTCTTCCTGCAATTCACTGTACCTCAATGTACCAGGAATTTCGATTTTTCCCTCCAATAATCGTCTGCCCACCCCAACCGCTACGTTTCATCGACTGTATAAAGAATTGGACGTAGATACTGTCTTATGAAAATCATAGAAACTCCTGTAAAACTCCAATTGTATTTAATTATAAGTAATTATTTTAAAATATAATTTTTGACAGTGAGTGAAATTTTTTTGTAGGTGTTTGTTGAATAATAAAAGCCATTTGTAAAGGTTTTCGATATAGTTACGCACCTTTGGTAGTACCCTAAACTAAATAAAACACCCTAAGTAGTACCCTTAACTAAATAAAAAATGATAAAAATAACGGATCAACTAAAAGTTGCTTCAACTTTAGATTATTTGACAAATAAAGTTAATTTTTTTATTCGGTGAATAATTTCTTTAACTTTTACTCCTTATGCATTTAAATACAAATTTTGCCCAGCTTTGCACTTATAGACAGTGGCGGATTTAACGGGCGTCGATCAGCGGTTGCCGCTCGGGCCCCTGCCAGAGGGTCCTATCAGAGCCCCATCTTAAAAAAAAAGTAACTTCTTTTTCTGTACTACTAAACTTATAAGAGGAGGACACCATGTGGTAGACATGTATTTTTATGAGCCTTGGCACGATGGATCTATGTCGAAAATAAGTAAATAGGTGTCCGAGCGTTTCTGCCAATGGGCCTTAATAATAAAGATATTTACATGGAAATTATTAAAAATTTCATAGTGGCCGTGGGGTTTTAGTGGGTAAAAATCCCACACTACCCTGGCGCCCGCGGGAGATTCCCTTCTGGAGGCGTCGGGGTGCCTTTTGAAGATGTCTCCACGTTAAAAGAAAACTTTATAAATTGTTTTTTATAATTTATTTCTGTTAAATTTTTTTGTTAACTTTGAGAAATCTTCAAAAGGCACCCCGACTCCTTCAGAGGGGAATTCCCCGGGGCGCCAGGGTAGTGTGGTCTTCCCCCTATTAGCCAGTTTCTACTAAACTACCCCTTCATTGTCCCAAAAAACGGGCCCCTCGAAACGTCCACCATCTGTTCCTTTCTCTTCAAATCGCATTATCAGTGTCTCACCTACAAACATTGAATCGCAACGAGCGAACGCTGCGCGCGAATTGCTGCGTCCGACAGCGAACAGAGTAGTTCGAACAACTACTCGCCGGCGCAAACGGATTCCATCTGTCCACTTGAACGCACGCTGAAACATTAGCCGCAATGATCGCGGGCCGGAGGATTTCGCCGGAGAATGAATGTAGCCGGGTTATCTGGCGGTAATAACGCGAAAAAGGGCACTTAAGGGTACGGGGGAAAGTGGATGGGGATGAAATATCGACGTCCAACGCCGCCGCTTATGGGGCGGAATACATCACCTACTAATTCCCAAATAGGTGGGGCCCCCTCCGTCCGCCCGCCTTTCGTCTTCGAGTAAGCTGTCTGCTTATTTTTACGACGCTAAGGAGCACGCGGGAGGAATGTTATGCAAAGCGCGCGGGCGCATCGACGTGAATGGCCGCTAATTTATTCCGCGGTTCTTTTCACGGCGCACCGCCCCCTTATCGTGGCCGCTTAACATTTAAACGGGCTAATGGACTTTGAAAGACACTGCGTTATCGTGCGGCGAGCGTCCCGGCATTATGAAAATTCCGCGGCATTTCTTGCCGCGACAAGTTGAAACGAACCTTATTTAACGCTAATGCGAGCCGTGGCATTCAACGGGAAGAGGGCCGGGGAGATGCCGCCCGCGAATGGAGGGCGACGCTTTAACGTTCGTCGGACGGTCACCGTGAAAATGCGAGCGCGGACGTATCGCGGTGTATTAAAAAGCATCTGCCCTCTGTTCCTGGAATCTTGCCGCGTTAAGCGCGCCTGGAAACGGCGAGTCGCCGGCAACATTTAACCCCTGGCAATCGGGGTGAATCGCGGCCCGGTACGGGGAAGGAATAACAATGGGGAATCGCTGAGAAATAATAATTGGCACCGGCTCGTTCTTTATTCGATGCAACCGCGGCGTGCACCGGCGGGGATTTCATCGAGCCGTGGCACATTCAGGTTTCCCATTAGGCCGAAAGTTTTAAAGGCTCCCGCTAAACCGGTAAGCGGGTGGTTCCTGCACAAGACCTGCGGGACTACTTGATTAAAATCCTGGGAAAGTGCTACCCGCCGCTGGAATCTCTCGCCACTAGGCATTGTTTATGGAACAATGGATAGGTTCGGCGCCCGGCCCCGCCGCGGCCACCACCAGCGATTCACACCATCTTCTTATGGCCCAACGCGACAGCAACTTTCAGCCAGTTCACGACCTGTGTCCTCGCGATATCTCGCCGGGCGATAAGACTCCCCGGGTAGCGTGATAAATTTGTACAGCTGAGGGGGTGGATTTGCCCTGGTAACCGGGGTTGAATATAAATATCACGGGTATCGATCAATTCGGTGCCCTCCATTTTCCAAGAGCCAAGTAGTGCCTTCTGGCGGCAATTCGGTGGGTGGATGTTCGGCTCGGAGGTGATAATGACGATGACTGTGAGTTCGGAGATTTTGGATATTTGTGGGGTTATTGTGGGAGAGGTGCTGCACCTTACACAAAAATGTCACTGTATTTAAATTTAGCAGGGGGAAGTGTTTCTAAGGGTACATATGTATTATTAGCTGAACATCTTGAAGGAAATCGAAGTTGTAATATTTATCAAGATTACAAAATTTCAAAGTTAGGAATGTGGATTTTTAGATTGTGCAACACTTCATTTGCTATTCCTTTATTCGCCTGGATTTCTGAATGGAATGTTCTTTCTAGAAGGGGTACTTGTGTAGAGTTCATTTCATTCTGAGTTTAAATTTTGTTTGCGAAGATTTGAACTGTGTGGTGGAATTTAATTTTCAAGGATATAAGCTTCTTTTCATTGCTCTGCTCTGTCGCAGTTGTGTTTTATCCCCGTTATCAAGTATTGATTCCTTTAGGAGTTTCCAAAAGAATTAGTGTTCCACGTTTTGCCTGTGCTATTGAAGCAGGTTCTATAGAACAGAGTTCCTAAGGCAGTTCCTTTATCACATGCCAGTAGACGAATAATCGGGCTCAGTTAATCGAGCTTCTATTGTATAGTGAAATCGATAAAGCATCAGTCCGCCAGCCCGCCTATACTGCTATACGCTAGCCTGTAATAATGTTAAAGGGGAGTGTTCGATGCAACTCACAGCAATAAATAATATCTTTCAAAGTACGCAAATAGGTTGTATCAATTTTCCACTCTATTCTATTCTATTTTCCACGCTAAGTAAAATATCATTTAAATAACAGATAAAATAAAAGTTACTTTAACTTTAGATAATTTGACGAATAAAGTTACCTTTTTCAATCAACGAGAATTTATTCGACGAATAAATTTAACGAATAATCTTTTTAACTTCTATTCCTTATGCGAAATTTTTTTTAACAAAAAATGTTGCCCATCTCTGCTTCAGGCTACCTACACAATTAATAAGGGAGTAAAAGTATTTACAGAGGGTGGCCAAATTATTATACTCAGAACATTTTCGTCTAAATCTGTGAAAGTCGTGGCTGTAATTAAAGTAACAATGCTTGAATATTATTGATTTTACATTTATTGATTAGCTACAACATTTAGCAACATTGCGAGTGATTTTTCAACATATCAATCTCATTTGTTTTTGAAATGGCGGGGATAAAATTATTACAAATAAGGCAGAAATGATAGAGAATATCATCAGAGTATGACAGAATATTCCCAAACTGCAGGAAGTAGCCACAGAATCGATTGAAAGCATGCCACGCCGAATTCAAGCAATCATAAAAGCTAGAATAAAATAGATGTCTCGTTTTTAATGTTATAATATTATTTTTTAATACTAGTATATGTATTTAATTTGCATTCTTAAATACATATACTACATAAATACATATAATACATACTCTACTTAAATACATATATTTAATTTGCATTCTTAAATAAATATACTAGTATTAAAAAATAATATTATAACATTAAAAACGAGACATCTATTTTATTCCATCCCTTAAACTTACAAAATCTCATCCCTTCTTATTTGAATATAATAACTTAGCCACCCACTGTAACAATCCTTCAAGAAATTGCACACAAAAATCGAAAGGTTAAAAAGTAGGATAATTACTAAACTCCCCATCGATAATAAAAAGTAAAATCCAGCCCTGTTCTTCGTCTAAGATCCCTGCATTACTGGGTCGAATAAACTGAACCCAACAACTACCTCCATTATTTCAACAATATTCACGAACTTGCATAATGAGGCGATCATTACGATCAGCCCCAAGTGTGCCACCCTTGCATCGGAAAATAAAATGCAACAGCAACGGCGGCCGGAAAACGGAAAAGTCCAGGAATCGTCTGAAACATTTTATTTCGCCCTGAACGAAGAACAACGAGCGTGATGCATTGAGCAGTATCATCTGACTCGAGGAATCCCCAGCTCTTACAGCGTGCCATTACCCCCGCGTTACCATTGAAGAATTGCAGCAACGTTCTCGTGATACAATACCCTCTTACCTTTATCGAGACGAACGTTGATTCGGCTCTCCATCACTCCAGGCCCAATCACTCGGAACGGGTACACAGTACTCAAACTTATTACAACGCGCCTCCGTTTCTATCAGCCCGCGAGGCCGAAGAGCGAACAGTGCTTCCTCCGCGCGGGAATATGCGTGTCGGAGCAGCCGCGGTCTTTTATTACTGCATCCTTATTGGAAACGCATAGAAAACGATCATCCAGTTTTACGGTACACCGTGCCTGGTGCATTCCCGGCGGCCATGTTGTTACCGCGGGCAAATTGGGTTTTATTATATTCCACGGTGTTATACTCTTTTTTACACCGACCCGTACCGCCGCGCTCTTTTTTTCTACAATTGTTTCTCTCCCCCCCCGGCTTTGTTGCCGGAGCTTTATTAAGACTTATCGATATAGGACAAGCAGAAGGGCGGTCTGCATTTCGTTTCGCTCCGAGGCTCGTTTCGCGGTTCAGCTGCATAATTTATTACAACCGATGACCGACCGCGGCTGCGAAATACGCTGAAAGTTGCTGGAAAATGTGGAGCACACCGGAGTTTTGCAAGTTCGCGCAACTGCGCGGAAAATGATAAATCGCTTAACGTAATTTAATTAGACGGTGTTGCGCCCCGCGGAAATGGAGGCGGTTATTGTACGATGGAATAAATAATTACTTTTCTATGACAGATATTAATGAGCCTTGCAGATATAGATATATATCGGGAGGGGGGGCCGAATTCTGGCCGCTGCTTGGGCATTGTTCGAGTTACTTTATGGAAATTCACCTGTTCGGCCGCTCGATTATAAAGTGTTTGTACGAAGTATCATCAAAGTGGAATTAAGTTCGGGGGAGAATCTATTGGTGAGCTGCTTCGCGCATTCTCGGTTTCTCACGTTTTCCTATATTTTTACAAGAAATAGATTTAATTAGGGCCGGCAGGTTTGCGTCGAGGATTCGTAATACAGATGCGTCTTAGTTCGAGCCGAGTTCCCTAAAATCTATTTGAATTTCTGTTTTCAGATGCGTCGTTTAGTTTAGGGAATGTCTATCAGCTAATGCTTAAAAAAAGACGACTCATATCCAAGCCAATATCTCCTTTAGTTAATAATAATACCTCATGAATATTTAAAATAATATAGTTGAAAGATGTATCTTGTGGTAGGAAAACATTGTGTATGATTTTCACTTATACTTTTTCCGTAATAAATTCCTGAAGTTGTATGCTTTTTCCGGACCTCTAGGTGGACGTAACCCCTTAAGCCAGGAAGCCTTAATAATAGAAATATTTATATGTAAATTATTAAACATTTCATAGCGGCCGTGGGGTTTTAGTGGGTAAAAATCCCACACTACCCTGGTGCCCCAGGGGGATTCTCTTCTGGAGGAGGTGGGGTGCCTGTTGAAGAGTTCTCCACGTTAAAAAAAAATTGTAATTTACTTTAATATAATTTTTTTTATTAATCATTTTTTTATAATTTTTTTTGAATTTAGAGAAATCTTCAAGAGGCACCCCGACGCCTCCATATTTACTTATTTTCGACGTAGATACATCATGCTAAGGCTCATCAAAATCGATGTCTACCACACCCTGTCACCCCCTTGTTACTTTGGAACAACTGACCTAAATCGTGATACCTGGTTACTGCGTTAATTTAGTCACAGTTTAGTCCCAATTTAGTCACAGTTAACGTTCTGGACGCCGAGGAAGTTGGACGAATTTTAAACTAACAGAAATGAACAGTGGGAAGAGCTGAGCGGATTATCAGGAATTTTACATTGAAAAATTAGGTACCATCGTTTTAAATTAGTTTCTATCATAATTCTTTACTCGAGCAACTTAAATAGCCCCGCAAATTGCGTTACGTCCAAGTCTGCAAGGTTTCGCTGTAAAAAATATTCAAGCAGCAGCGCTTCGTTAATAACAAAGGGAAAATTGGCGAGCTTGAATAGTAGTGTTGAAAATGGCGGGCGTCTGTTTCAGCGGAAAATAACTCTCCCCCCATTCACGAAATTACATCTGCACGTGACGGACGTTTCTAGAAGCATAAATAATTCGATTGTCCGTTCGAGTCTCTAACGTCACGATGCTTTATTTATGTTCCAGTGAACGTCGTGGATGGCGAAGTGCTGCATATTGTGAAGATAAGCCGACTGCACATGGGTGCATATTTGTGCATCGCTTCGAACGATGTCCCTCCATCGGTTAGCCAACGTATATCGCTGCGCGTGCAATGTGAGTGCCTAAAAATACAGTTGTTTGCTCTTTCACGCCCAGACTGTCCGAGTGCTCCGCAATCCAAAAAATATATCGAAATTTGGACGCGTGTTCTCGAAATTAGATACTATCGCATTAAGGGTCGCGCGGGCTCTATAAATAATTAATATTACACGCATTTCGGGTGGAAAGAATAGGATAAAGGCTGTCCGTGATAATTGAATGGAACCATGGAGAACCATGGAGATAGCAAGTGAAGAAGGGAAGATAGAGGGAGGAGAGTAATGGGGTGCATTCCAAGCGTAGCCCAATAAAGAGTGGTTGTTCGTCCAAGCACGATGCATTAGGTCGGGTTCCAACGTTTCATTTAGCCACCGATTTACGAGCGGCCACTTGACCTAGATATGCTCGATGTACCTGGGTACGTTCATCCCGGCCATCACGTCCAACCACCAGTTTCAGGGTGCGAAACGCGTTTCCGCTCCGTCCTTTCTGACACATTAGTCTCCGTTCTACCACCACGCTGTGCAGCTGCGAGTGTTAACGATTGTCCACCAGAATTTGGATTGCACTCTTTTCGAACGGCGAACTCGTTGGACGGTGACAATCTGCTAACAGTGCTAACCGTCAAGATAATTCTAATTAATTGATTCTCGAGTGATTCGAGAAGAGACTGTGTTTTTTATTTTTGTCGTCTGTCACGAAATTTTCTGTGGTTATTGAATTTTACTGTACGTACATGGTTTTTCTAAGAAATATTAATTTGAGATTGCAATGAACGAGGTAGGTGCAGATTTTTGTAGTTGGACTGATGGATCGTTTGACACTGGGACCATAAATTTTGCAGTATTCAGTGTGAAAAGTTTTAGAAGAATGCTCAATTGTTGCCCAGTCGTTCTGCTAACGTTGGATATGTCAGAATTTATTTTATACACCTCTGAGAATATCCTGTAAATTAATACCGTAAATTAATGTTTTGTGTAATTCCAGACTTCTGACAAACGGAACAATAACACGTCTATCGTTATTGTTTCAGGTCCCATTGTCATGTAATAATATTCGTTAATGAAGAATACAGTGCATTGTGCAGTGAGCAAAATACGCTTGCAGTGTAAAAATATATTTTCTCAAAGAATTTAGCGAAGTCAGCAATAATGTGAATCTGAAAATGCAATTGCGCCGCGATTAATTAAGTTAAAAATTAATCGTAATATTTTAATCAACTCCTGTTGAAAGAGGAATCAGTTGATAATTTATTTGTAAGATTAAGCTAAAGTATTAAGCAGAAATTATCATTAATATCATCTCATTTATGATAACTTTCATTTCATTACACTAAGCTATAATTCAACATCCCCTTTCACACAATGTCCAGATTGATGTCCAGGTGTAAAATGATTTTACCTTGTGAAAGCTTCCTTCGGCGGATTTAATTATTTATCTCTACTAATCAGAAGAACTAAAAAAACACTTTTCTTAATCCTCTGAAAAGACATTAACAACTTCACTCACATAACACCAAGCACCAATCGTACAAACTTAATTCTGCATACCAATTTCATAATGCTTGAAGAATCAATACTTCCTTGCCGCAGCCAGTAGAATATGCCTGTCAAGTGCAGACCAGGAATTCTTCGTAAAGAACGCAACTTTATAAAACGAAGCTGACGCGATGCGCATACAGACACAAAAAGAAAACACTTTCAATATTAAAATTTCCTTATTTACGCATTAGTGAATAACACTCGAATTATCGGAACTAGAAATCGTTTCCTCATCCAGCACGGTTAATTTCTCGATCCGCGTTAAACAACCCCTTTTCACTCAACTTACCGTACCGGCTGCCTAGGTTTTGAAAACTTTTTGTTTTCAACGCCCCGCAGAGTGGACGAGGGGCGTTATCCGCCGTGATATCGTCTCAAGCGTACACAGCGGCAGTAAATCGTGATTTACGTTGGTACGTAAAAGACGGGACTATGACATGATATTGCGGCCCCCGGAATATCTATATCGATCGCGTGAAAGCTCGGTGCGCGCCGTTGCTACACGGATAATAACTGGAAACTTCGAGAGGGGATGTTTTCGCTCTAAGAGAGTCTTGCATTCTCTAAGTCGGAGGCCGTAGGAGTTTCGAGTGTATGGAAACTTTATCGAGTCCGCGGAGGAATGAGGGGAAATTAAAGGGTATAAAGGCGTGTCCATGGAGCGCCGTAAAGGGAGAGGAGTTGAATAAAAGGGAGGACATCCTGGGGGTAATTTTTGCTCCCGAGGTTATGCGAAAACAACCGTCCATCTTTTAACTGGAACCTCTAATGGATGCTCGGCTCGGGGAGAAGAATTATTTACGGCTCGTGGCTCGCGAGCTTTGGGGAAAATGGGAACATGTGGAATCTTGGTTAGCTGGATTAGTTGAATAAGGAAATTTTTTGGTAACGATAATAATGGTTATAATTATTTATTGCAGAGTAGTCATTGCGAAAGTATCAAGAAGACAAAAAACAAATATATATATACCTATACTGTATAATTTCTAACACTATTATTTTTCTCCTTTATGTAAATATTACTTTGTTAATAGTAATTCTTATATATATAGATAAGAATATATAAAAATAATATATAAATAAGAATTATATATTCTTATATAAATTCTTATATATATATAAGAATATATAAGAATAATATATAAATAAGAATTACACATAATACATATATATATTTTACAAACAACAAACAACAAAGATTTTTTCTTGTATATCAAGAATGATGCAATATACCCCCAAGAGTTCGAAAACGTTAAGAGTTTATTTCATTACACCAACCATCACCGAATAGTGGCCGAATTTTCGACCGAGACTGTAGAATGTCCCCTTAATGCTCACAATCCTAATACAATCATAAAGTACCAATAATAATACGACAACAAAAATACGGTAACTTGTTTAGTACCTACAGCAATAAAAATTACATTCGTTCGAGTTAAACATTACTTCCAGCGAGTCTAACGAAATGACACTTTCCGATTTTACCGAATCAGTGGGAATTCTTTGCGATTCTCGCAGGAGGGCACAAACATCGCATGAAACGGTTCGTCGTGATAACAGAGCGGTACCCGTTTCTCCGATAATGGAATGTTCGAATGACAGAGCGTAGGCGTAATGGAGCACTCGGATAATGGAGGTTCATCGTTAATCACGTCATGTTCGTCCTTTTTCTGTTGCAGTCCCCCCTATGCTCTCGATACCGAACCAGCTGGAGGGTGCGTATATTGGGCAAGATGTCACGTTAGAATGCCACACAGAAGCTTATCCCACCTCGATCAATTATTGGACGACCGAGCGCGGCGACATGATCGTCCCCGGTAATTTTAAGCTTCATAAAATTAGACTCGCTCGATTATCACAGCTTTACGCGCACACTGAAGCAACGGTTTCCTCAAATACACAGTGGCGCGGAAATGGAGCTCAGAATTCATATATTTTCTTGATGTAAAATGGAAACTTTAATATCAGAGTTTACGTCACGTTGACACCACTGATTTATTCTGGAAAATTCCCTCAGTTTATAATTAAAATATAGTGTCATTTTTCATTTTAGCTGGGACAGTTAATAATATCAGCAACTTTTACTGAAACGTACTCAATATCATTCTTATTTATATCTGTTAGTAATGGAAATACTTTGTCAGTAGTTTCCTATTCGTGATCTCGTTTAATCACACATCGCGACACCCAGTTTAACTTCAAATCGTGAGGAATGCTGTTTTATTTGCCTAGGCAATTACCATACAATTGCAGGTGAGAAATACGAGGCGGTGTGCTCGGACAATGGCTACAACAAGTACATGATGCTGAAGATTCGAAATGTTGGGCCGAAGGACTTCGGCTCGTACAAATGTCTGGCGCAGAATTCCCTAGGAGGAACGGACGGTGTCATCAAATTAGACGGTAAGCAGTTTTTCAGCAAACGATAAAGGGAAAGAGACATCTTAAGTCCACAGAAAATAAATTCCGTTCTTTTATATTTTAATTGGTAGATTTTAATCTACGGAACTACTAAAGTGGTGAACCATTTTCTTTCTGTTTCTCAGTACGTTGCATAGTTTCCCTATTCACATACTAGTTTAAACAGTTCAATAGAAATATCGAAAGAGTTTTAGATTCCCATGCATAAGCACATAGACTTTGTTTAAGGGGTCGTGCTCAGTCAGGAAGCCGAAAAATGGTGGTTTTTGGAAATTTTTTAGTCAAAAGCTATAACACATTTCTCAAAAAATCTTTCTTCCTTTTAAGGATTGCATCTAGTACCGTGCATCGTAATTTTTTTATTCAAAAATATTCATCAATAACTAAGTTATTGTCCATCACTCGAAGGACCATTTTCGGATGATTTAATATTGCTATCGATGAAGCACAGCAATCAAATTACAGAAATGCGAGATTCCTTTCCCTTTCTCTTCGCACAGTATCGAAACACAACTGAATATTGCGCGCTTAACGTCGACGTGTTCCACAAAATGCAAACGTTGCGAGCATGCCCAAGTCGGTGAAAGTAGAGAGATTAAAAGTGTACAGGAAAGTAGTGACATTGGGAATAATTGGAGTGAGCGTGTCTGTATTTACGCTCTAATGACAGCGTAATTGATTCCCTATGGACTTTTACGCGGAGACTCTTAACAGTCGATAGGCATCGATCGATGGACGGACTGGAACTGCCTCCCCAGCTCAGCGTTGTTCGTAATTGGCGATTAAATTTACGAAGGATATATGTATCCCTGGAGAGTACACCTTTCCACCTCCCTGGACGAATAAATTGGCTGAAATTAAAAGTTTAATAAGATGTATCGCTCGGCCGATCGCTGCGGGACGAGTGCAGGGGAAGTTCAGCCTTGAATTTCTTGAGTCCACCGATATATTTCGTGAACACCGTTGTGCATTGAGACGCAATACATTTTCTTGTACGTTTACGTTCCGAAACTTCTCCAATTTATGGCCTAAGGTGCACGCGATTCCAACTTCGGGTATTACAAATTCCAACCGACGCATGTCGTGGCTTAAAGAATTCAATTAATATTAACCGTTTGCTTATACTGCGAATACAGATTTCATGCTCACTTCGAATTCCAGAAATATAAGTTTATCGATGCGGTAAATGCGTAGGTGCTTCTTTCTCACATAAGTAATTTATTATTTCACGAAGCAATAACAGTTACCAGATAAATTGTTTAACATATTTTTTTATGTAATCACTAACTTGGAGGATATTATATGAAATCGACTTTGTGAGCTGTTAAATAATTATTTAAATGTTCGAGGGCCCACGCGCACCTTTTCTCGTTATCCAAACCGGCTCAAACTTTACAAAGATTTTTGTTTATTATTTGGAAATATTCTGGAGGTGAAGAAAATCATGAAAAAAAATTTCACCGAGAATAAATAAGAGCCACCCTAACCCATACAGCACACTCCGTTGCATGAAGGTTGCAGGAAGGTTCCATGCGCGTTGCCGTGCAATGTTCCACAGGGGCGGACATAGGAGGATTCCTGCAACATTCCAGCAATACGAGTAAAAAGAAAATAACTTTAGTGGTAAACTATTTTCGGATTATCAAGGACACACATATTTAATGATAAATCCTTTGTTCCATATCCCATGTTCGATATCAATCCATCGATATTTTTCCCGCAAATTCATCCAACTTCACAAGCCTCGGCACCTCGTTCCGAACCACCGCACTCGGCATTACACGCTCCAGTATACGAGCCGCAAATACACTAACGGGTCCATAATTTCTGTCGTTCTCTAACAGAGATTCCAGCTCCATCGACGACGTCCACCACTCCATCGCCCTACCACGTGACATCATTGATGAAGAAGAACGGTAACTGAACCTTCATTCCTCCGCCGTAGGTATTCCCCCTGTTCCCGCGGCGCGGATCTACATCCCGATCCCGTCTCAAGTGCGACCAGCGCGCAGTCGAGCCGAATTAAGCATCGCCGGGAATCCCGGCAACGGGCGCGGAATTAGGTGGAATACCTGCCATTAGTTTAGCAAGCGAAAAGCCGCGCACAGCCTCCGCAGCCGTGACGCCCCGCTCACTCGCCCCCCGTCCCCATTCTCTTTCTCTTTCTTTCGCTGTGACGGAAAGGACGATTCATCCCCCGGCCGGCCCTCCTAGCCGTGACGCCCCCGTCGCCAGTGCGCACCATGTAAAACCGCCTTTGTGTGATGCATTTTAGGTAGGAACGGTAACAAGAAATCACGGCAACGACCTATCGACTACGAGGTCGAGGAATGGCGAGATCCAGGTCAGTAAATATCTATTTTAACCGTGCCACCCTCCCCGCCGTCCCGAGCGTGTACCACGGCCATTTCCCACGGCGATACACCGGCTGGCTGCCTCTTATAGCCGCCGGTTCGTTCGAGTAATTAGCATAATTAAAACCTCGTCAACGGGGCGCATTCGGGCCGTAGAGATTCGCCAGGCGAATCCACTAAATTGCCAATGCCCGGTGATCCCCTTTATCCGCGAACGAATCACTTCGCGTTACTTGGTCCCCTTTAACCGGCCCAAATGGATTTCGGAATCACGCGCCGCGCGACGACGACAGTGATTTCCCGGATAGCCCCACGTTTATGCACCGTCCGGCCGCATTGCGATTACGATCGCTTATTTCTCTCCTCTTTAATTCGGGGTTGATTCCCGAGTCGCAGCTGTTGCGCCGAGACAGGCTCACGAATGTGTTAGTGAGTGTTGGGACGAGGGTTATTCGGGTGCGATTGGTCCCTCGCTTCGAGCTCGTGTGCGTGAATGGGGTGTGTTTTTCTTGAGCGGTGAAGAATTTTGGGACCTCTGGGTGGCAGGGGTTGGTGGTAGAATTCGGTAGATCGGAGGAAGTGCGTTTCCTTGCAGGGTAATTGTGGAATGATATATATAGTATTTAGTTAATTTTCTTTGGGGTGAA
This sequence comes from Andrena haemorrhoa, assembly GCA_910592295.1. Classification (NCBI taxonomy): domain Eukaryota; kingdom Metazoa; phylum Arthropoda; class Insecta; order Hymenoptera; family Andrenidae; genus Andrena; species Andrena haemorrhoa. The sequence goes on from OU342946.1 coordinate 4,487,729, forward strand.
AGGTGTCCGATTATTCTGAGCTGCTGATTGCCTATTGGGTTTCTGCTTAAAGTAGTCGCGTCTCTGAGGGGTAGTCTTCTCAGAATCTGTCTTGTTAAAATTACTTCTGGAGAAATGCAGATTGTAGGATATAAGGAAATGTCACTTTTTGGTCTATATATATTTCTATATGCTTACTGTACCGAATTGGCGAAGTTTTCTGCTTTTCTGTTCATTATGCGAAGTTCTTAAATCTGACTAATTCACTTCCCAACGGATTTTATCTTCAACGACGGCAAAGTGATGAGTTAAGAATTTATGGACATATTGTGTGCATATACACTCTTTGGTTTTTTCCTTTTGATAGAAACGTCAAATAATTAGGATCCCTTCGTGTTAAGTTTAAGTGAATTGTTGGAATATGAACTACAATGTACAGAGTAAAAAATACGAAGTTACTGCAGCAAATTGGCTGCTACTTCGAAATCTTTTTATAGTGCAAAGCAAAGCTCTCTTCAGTCACGAGCGTTTCACTCGTAAAAAGCTTTGCCTTTGCTACGTGTCGTCGCCCGTTTCCTCTATTTAAGAATTTCCCTTTTTTTATATTCTCAATACGCTACAACTTGTCTTTGCCGCTCGAAGCTGTGCTCAGTGGCTGCCACTTCTATTTTCACAGTAAAACCACAGTTCGAATCGGAGTTAATTTTTCTATTATTACTATCAAAAATTTCTAATGCAAATTGAAACCTGTGCTAATATTTTAGTTGAAAATTTCTGAGTTCGTGTAATGAGAATAAGTTAATTCCATCTTTCCTTTACATTTTCAAAGAAATGTCAAATAAACAATGAATGTGAATCAATGACAATTTATAACATTGAAGAATGACGTTAATACACTTCTAAAAATTCTGGGTTCATACTGTAAAATCGACGAACTTTAGTGCAATCTGTGAACACTAATATTTTGAACAACAAAGGTCAAAGAATTAATTGGTCTGGACTTCCAAATCTTTGTCTGACGTTAGAAGCCTATGAAGACACAAACGCATTTAAATAACATAGAGACATCAGTGTGGATGTCAATTCGCAGTCTACATTAAAGTTGCACAGGATAGACGTTCGAGGCCACCACCTACTTATTCATTGGAACTCGTCAGAGTTCAGACGAATGGAGGAACAATGATTCAGTGTATTGAATTAAAAATCCACCATTAACCTGAAATTATTCTCTGAGGAATTATTTCTTCTTCAGTCTCAAAGTAGGCACCCTTTAATTTTACTGACGTCCACAGACATTAAAAAAAGCTCGCAGTAACGCTTCTATTATACCATTTCGTCGATCATCCATTTCATTTGATTTGGAACCAGTCCCATCGAAAAACTACTTTGAAAAGCTGTTTTGAAAGCACATAGAAGTCTTAGATAAAATATCTGCACCCTATTCGATTTTAATCTTGCATAGCCTGCTTCTATCTCTTAGGAATATTTTATATTTAACGTTTATTCACCAATAAGGTGTCAGAATTTAATATTCAAGATGATTAAAATGAAGCCCGATTTTTTGAATTTTTTGTCAAAGAACTTATTTATCCTTAGTTGTTGAAACTTTCAGTTCTTTGAAAAAGACTCCCAATATTCAAGATGATTAAAATGAAGCCCGATTTCTGGAATTTTTTCAAAAGAACTTATTTATCCCAACTTGATGAAACTTTCAGTTCTTCGAAAAAGACTCCCAATAATCAGGCTTTATTTTAATCGTGTACTATACGAAGTTCACCCCTTAATGGAAAGAAACGCTCAGACAAACATCCGTAGTCTTCATTTTTATTCAAATCATTGATACCGGGAGAATGGAAACCCCGTTTAATTTTAATGGCTGTTCAATGAATTCCCGTTGATTAAGTTGAAAGGTGAGCCGCGTAAAGAATGTTCCATTTAAAATGGACTTTTCTAGACTGTGGACGGATATCGCCGTGGTCTTATTTCTTCGCTGTTAACGGCCTGATTTCAGCCGCTCCCTTTTAAAGTATCGCGTAGCTTATGAATATTGAACGTCGTAATATCTTATGAATACGCATGAGAAGAACAATCCAACGAGTTTAACTACCGTTAAATTTCGAATATCGATTGAAAGTCTAAACACTTCGCGACGAAATAACCCGTCAATGTAGCGTTGCGCGTGAACGACGCGGACAAGAACTCTCTTCGACCCTTATAAGCAGTAATCTGATAAAAAATTATTCAATATCAACAGAGGACCTAATTAAAAGACGTAACTAGCAGTACTTCATCGGGAGCCAAATTTCAAACACCACACATCGCGATTTTCATAACACAAGAATTAAGATTCTACTTTACGCACCTCAATCGACTTCACAGACCTGTAAGTCAAGAATCTTGAATAAAATGAATAAAATTACAGGAAATTGTGTATACCCTGGTGAATCTCCCTTCAATGCAGATTTTTCACTAATGAGATCTATAAACAGTTGCATACAGCGCGTCAATTGTATTTACCCAGTTTGTCTGACCATGCATTGACCTACATCACTTAATCACACTTTGCTTCGCAGTATTCTGCATTCCATCATCGCAAATCAATTTTCTATACCTAATATCATATCCTTCGGTATTTCCCCACTAATATCTCTCAATCCCTTCATCATTTTAACCCTCGTCAGACAGCACAATTTTACGTTAATAGGCAGCAGAGGCACAATTGCACCCTCACATATTTTATATAAATATCCTCACTGTCGGTATAATTTGCACGATAAATTGAAAGCATTTAATCTCAATGAAAATCAATAAAAAAAATTTCCCAAATATTCTTTTATAATGTAAGTTATCTATTTTTTTACTTTTTTCTAATAAAATAACATTATCATTAAAAAAACTGCATTCTCTTTTTCTTGCATTATCTTCATACCAAATATACGAGGGTGCCATTGTGCCTATGCCGCTGTTATAGATGCAACCCTCGACTCGACCCCCTATCTCGGAAGGGTGTGGAGATATTTTTCTGAAATTTGGTCTCTATAATCTAGACCAAAAATTCAGAGACGTCATGAAACTTCAGCCCTGCCCGGCTGCTCGAAAAAAAGTTATCGCAATTTAAAAACGCAAAAGGTACAATTGTACCTATGCCGTCTGACGAGGGTTAAAAATGCTTTGCAGTACAAATGCCTTAAACTAACAAACACGAAGGAAATCGACATTCCGTTCAAGTTTCTCAAATCATAACACCATCTGCGCTGTCGGGGGGTACTTCGGAAGCCTTTTCCACGGCTGTCCCTCCGTCCGAAGATAAACAAGCACCCCCCAGCGTTCGTCGATTCAGATTTAAACAAACCGTAAAGAATGTTCGCCAGAAGTTCGCCCACTCAATTCCCCCCTCGACGGAGCCACTTCCAGCAGCCGTGAATGGAATTTCCACCTCCAAATTCGATTCGCTCATTTAAGAGGGGTCATTCCGGCCGCGATTGTATCAGAAGTTCGCCGGGCGTCCGGTGTATTACAAGCGTCGCTGATAAAACGTCACGCCGAGGGCTCTTTCGCTCCGCATGCCAATAAATCGGCAGCAACTGGCACGCCCGTCAAACTTCTCCGACTCGGTTTCAATGACTCCGCTGAAAGATTCCCGGGAGCGGCTCCCCTTTCTCCGAGTTTACTTTCAATTAATGAAAAACGAGCTTCGTTGACCTGCGGCCGACCACGGTCGCGAAACGCTGGGGAGCCAGCGGAATTCCTGCCGTTTCTTTCCTCCGTTTCGCCGTTCCTCTCCGCCCCGCTCTCACTCCCGCGGGCGTCCACCCCTTCCTTTCTTTCGTTTCTTATACATCGATCGACCCTCGGCTCCACCAACCCCCTCGCGTCGAACACGTATAATAAGCCGAACTTCGCGACTCCGCCGATGAATTGATTCTCGTGGCGTACACACGCTCTCGCAGTCTCTATTAGTCTTTCAGAATTTGATCGACACGATAACCAGTTCCCTGCAATCCCCGGCGAATTGATTCCCAGCCTGACGCGAGAGAAATTCCAGCAGACTCGTTCCGTTTGTGCGCGCGGATCGCTCGCGGTGCTCGTGGCCGGTGCGTTTCACCTGCGTGCAAACGGATCGTCGCGGCTTTTGGATTGTGTTGGGGAGGTGAATGCGTTGTAAGGATTTTTGGTTAAGTTTACATTGCGAAGCGGTCGCTGTCTTTTCGGTGGTGCTAGTCTTTCTAGAGCTTTCTGTTCAGTGTTGTTACTTGTAGAAATAGAAAAAGGTGCCTCTAGTATTTATAGTGGTTTAAAGTTAAGGCTGTAGGCACTGATAACGCGAGATAAACAAGGTGATTCTGAAGCAGTGTCACATAATTTACTATGTATTTTATAACTTGGAAGTGTAGAAAACAATTTCGATAAACATCGGGCCAGTGGTCATTTGTTGCTGATATGAAGTCACTTTATAATATTTTGTTACTTTGAGTAGCTTTTGATTGCATTTTATGCAGCATGTTTTTCTGAAAAAATCTTGAAAAGTTTCGAAGAAAAGTGCATTATGGATTTCAACTTATTTAAGGTTTCACCAAAGGGGGTTGTTTATTTTGAATTTATTTACTGCAATGATCGCTTCAAATGGGAACGATTACATTTTACAGATTGAAATTTTGCAGATCTATGTTTGGTAGAACTTTTTTAAATAATTCTAAAGTCCATAATAGATTTTGTGTCCTCTGCTTTTGCACCGCGTCGCATCCAATGAGTTCAGTAATAATAATAATGTAAACCCGTGACAGGGTGCAAGTTATGTGGACACAAGCATAGTTGTTTCATTCGAATAAATTACCAATTACAGTGGCTATTGAATAATAAGCTACAGTCGGCATGGAATAATTGTTTATTAACGTTATTATGTAACTTGTTCCTGCTAATAAGAGAGCAATAATGGCGGAATGCCTAATTGAATAATTGAGTGCTAATGAATTATTTTAATTTATTACAATTTACAAGCCCATCAGCTATTATTCCCGCGAGTGTAATAGCATTCCGCAATGCACGTTTCAGTTATTAATACACATGAAATTCCCACCCCTAAATTCTCCATTTGCTCAATGTTTAGTTTAATCATTGAATGGCTTCCGCTTTTACGTATTTTTAAATTGACAATGCTCGCAGGTCCGCAAAGAATTTCCCCTGGTGCTTTTAACACGAAATGAATTACTGAAGCTGCAATACCAATATTGCAATTAATATCTGAGTTTGTTCACGTGATTCTCTAGTATTAATTTGCTTAATTACAACGTTAATTTCACCGCACACCATTTTTTGAGAAAATATATTCAATTAAAGAGTAACGAATAACGAGGATAATCCATTCAGTCTTCATTCGCAAATAAATTTATCCCTTTAGTCGTTACTTAAAAAATCCTTTGGTTCATAAATAACATGAATAGAATGATGTACAAAATTTTATTTAGAATATTAGAATATTGAAATATTGGAACATTAAAACATTAGAAGATTAGAACCTTAGAACCTTAGAATCTTAGAATCTTAGAATCTTAAATTATTAGAATATTTAGAATTATATATCCTTTAGAAAAATGAATATTAATTCTACAAAAAGTGAAGTAACGAAACATAGTACCTATATATTTTCCACGCAATCTTGACTTCATCTTCGTTGAGTTACAGTACTAATATCCTCAACAACTTCTGCGTAATTATTCTTGCACAATTTGGCGCATGCGTGAATTCTATTTTCGTTAATTACCTGCTGTCCCATGGCTACGTCTTCGATCGAGCATTCAGACTGGTTTGTGGATACAGGCCATGAAACCAGCACGGTTGCGGAAACCGGTAAAGACGTTGTTAAAGCGTTAGAAAACGGTTCGTCTGTCGCCGTTCATGCAGAAAGTCACGTACCGTGGATTTTACTCGTAGGTGGGAATAACTTTTTCCCGAATGGACGTGCGATTTCGGCGTCCCTCTCTGGCGAGCGAGCCAAGCCGAGCGGTGAACTGCCACGGAGGAACGTCGCGCATTCACGACGACTATTCCTCGATCGGTACTGTAATAAGAAAAGTTTGTCGTTTTTCTCCTCCCTGCCTGTGTTTTACTTCGCCCTCTAACACGAACGAAAAGGCATTTTCGCTAAACACTCTAAACTTCTTCGCTGATATCGTTACGTTCTGGAAACCCCGCTGCGAGTGGTAAGCTCTGTGATGGGGGGATTGGCTTTGCGGTATGGGCGTGACATCTTTGCCATTTTTTAGGGCCGATGAACAATCGATTCAGATAGGAGAATTTCTGATTTGTAATTAGGAGGAGCATCCTTTAATTTTAGAGTAGGGTGTAATTAGTCCTGAGGAACAAGATCTTTTGCAGAAATTATCTAATTATGGATTTACTTGCCAAGATTAGATTTGTGTGCAAAATTTAGAATAGCGTTTAAGAATTGCCCAATAGCACTTGGGAGAATGGAATAGAAACTAAGACCCGGAATTTGGGTTAATTATACCGGCAGAAGACGTGATTTGGGCTTTCAATAATTATCGACGGGAATAAATTTCTAATATTCATTCATGGAGGAGGAATTTAGAACTTCCGGCGAATGACGTCAAAGATGAATCTACATAGACCTCTAATTCCTGCAAGGTGCTTGATCTAACATTTGCAGTTCTCTAATGAAAATCGAGCAGTCGTGAGCAGTGGCAAAATTCTCGTAAATACTCGAGGAATAAGTATACTTACGTTAGTTTCCAGTGCAAGTATTTCCATAAAGAATTCGTTGCTTTAAGCTCGCCTGGGACTGCATATCTACTCTCTAATGTGATCGATAAATAACGTGCATGTGGAATAAGAGCACTGAATTGCTGACCAGGGAGCTGTAATGGAGGTTTCTTCACCTGAATAGTATAAAATACCCTGCCGTTTCCGGTTGCGATAGGTCACCGTTAATTAGTGGTCACTTTATTTCAACCCAGAGGGGCAACAGTGCCATTGCAATTATTTTCCAGCTTAATGCTCGTATTCAATTCTAACGCCAACGAATATCCAGAAACGGGGACAAAGGAATTTCACAGTCGACCATGTCCGTGTTTGCATTCAAAAGAAATTTTCCTAATTAATTTTCACTCGCACTGCTCCGAACTTCTAAGTAACAGGAATCTAAACTTTCAGCTGAACATCGTACGCTTAAAGTCTCTTCATAGTTGAAACTTTATACATCGGAAGTTCGAGAGGTTTCTTAATTTACTCCTTCCCCTCTCTCTCAGGAGAGAAATTTATCTCGATACACGTAAACACTCGGTATCCTATGAATTAAATATTGCATATGATAGGTAATCTGTTTCAAATTCAATTCGACAGTAATTCAACTTTCAATTATTTCAATTATTTCAATTATTTCCATTATTTCAATTATTTCCATTATTTCCATTATTTCAATTATTTCCATTATTTCAATTATTTCAATTATTTCAATTATTTCAATTATTTCAATTAATTCAATTATTTCAATTATTTCAATTATTTCAATTATTTCAAAATTCAATAATATTACCATTCTAATTCTTCATTCAGCACATAGAAATAACTTTGGAAGCACTTTGTGCCAAGCTTTCTTCAACCTGATGAACTGAAACATGTTTGACGGAGACTCAGTAGCCGCGCAGCTGCATGCAGACACGAAATCATTTCATTTCCATTCGTATGATAGCTGCTCGTTGAAATCCCCAGGTTAACAGGGTAAACGTATGTATGTATCGACTTCTTCCCCGTTGATATTCATGTATTCATAGCCGTCAACATTACCGTATTCGTATTAGCGCTACAGGTGGCCATGTTGATTTAAATTTGGTCGACCCGTGAAACTTAGAACAACCGCCCGAGCAATCGGAACAGCGGAATGAAACGGGTCCTGTGCAGGAAAGAATCTAACTCGACGATAAACTACGTGTTTATTGCGACGGGTCCAATCGCGTATTCCTTCCACGAACCCCCAAGGGAAAATTTAATATACTGTTCCCCAACAGCGTGCAACGTGGTCCATCAAACTCCTCGAAATTCGGTAATTCCACGTCGAATCGTTTTCCATAACTTCGCATCTTGCCTCGAAATCGCCACAATCGTTTATCGAACCTTTTAAGCGAAGTGGCACATGTGGTGTTTGGGGTATGTTTGATAAGCTCCTGGATAAATCTCCTTAGATTGGTACTGTCTGTATTATTCAGAAGCCAATCAGTGTAAGTAAATTTACACTGGTTCTCTGAATAATTTTGCCTAGTAATTCCGTGGTCAATAGCGGCATTTATTCATAGTGACTTAATTAATTCATCAACTGAAAGTTTTCAGAATAAAAAGGTTTTTGAACTACATAACTCATTTCCACTCCATTTATAGGAAAACAGTGTATGGTTAAAGAAAATAGACAGTAGTTGATAATATGAAGGAGATTTTGCATTAAATTTAAACTTATTAGTGCATTTAAGATTATTTTGAATGTAAGTGGGACACGGTGATGCAGCTGTGTGTCAGTACAATTTATTATGTGCAAGCAATATCAGTATCAAGTTAAAATAATCATAGGTGATTGTGAAATGAGGATAAGAACAGAATTGATAATCGATGATGGGTCCGCAGTAAAGGATTTATCTAAAAGGCAGAGAAGATACTTCGGAGGGTAATTTTTGGTAAAAGAATCCGTGTCCCTAATTTTTGGCTGGTCCGTAAAACTTGGAAGTTACACTGATCCCAGTGTCGAGCACTTATCGAATTTTCCTTGTTAGAAACAGTCTAACATCCATATTTTTTCAATCAAACACACTTGAAGCCCCGGTGATCGAATTTTGGAAGTTCGAGACTACCAGAACTTGTAACTCTCGAACTTCCGCCCTGAACTCCTCAAATTTTCTGCGCCGACTTTGTGACCGAACTACTCGAACTCTAACGAACTCTCCAACTTCTAGCCAATCGAACCGAACGAACTTACCTTCCATCTTCCTTTTTTTCTTTCAAAATTAACAACGTTCGTTAGGGCCGACGTGGAAATCACGCCCACTCGTAAATACCTGCGCACGGGGGTGTAAGGGTGCGCGAATATTACAATCAGTCGTTGCGCGCGTTTGACATTTTATAAGGAGGCAGCATTGTGCGATCCGGGCTGCTTTTAATCGTTGAAAGGTCGGACTTCCGGAAATACGAATTGGTTTGCGCATTTATTTTCCATGAAACTCGTATTACCGCGGCATTGTTCGGTCCAAGTCCTTTCAGAATGGCACCCGAGCTGCTCGCACAATTACCATCCAAACTTTCGATTATCCAAGTGTTGTATTATTATTCGAACGGTCTATTATTCGAATAACATATTCCTACGCGAGCTTTGTCGTACTCTCGTTTCAGCGCGGTTTGAAACTCCATCCACCACCCACGCCCCTCTGTCGCGCGTGAAATTCACAGTTAATCCTACATATATAGAACAATTCGCCGTGGACGAGGAACGAGAAACACGCGGCGATTATGGAAATGAACAAAATTATTACGTTTAAAAGGTAAATGCTCGTGACGGTGCAATGAACTTGACGGGGAATGCAACTGTGCGGGACTAATGGATTAATAACGTGCTGTTAGAAACTCTTCGGCGGCGTTAAACCGATTTCGTGTGTTCGCTAAGCCGAATTCGGCGGTAAGAATATCGTTTGAAAATTGTTAAGTCTGTGCTTCTCGATCGGTCTGAGATACAAAAATATTCGGTAAATATGCTGAAAAGGAGGCAGCAACTTTAATTTGTGGGATGTCAGGTATGTTGAAGAGGAAAGGGTCCTGAGTAATATGCACTTTGTCCAAAGCGAGGGATGATCGTGGTTCAAGAGTTATGATAAAAAAGATGGTACTTGTTACAATACATTCTGTTCTCATTAACTTACCAATAAGCTAGAATGCTTCGGTATATGTGGGCCTCCTTAATCTGTCTCCGAACCTATAAGGTTACCCTTACTGACATACCGAAGCTTTCTAGAATATTGGTAACTTACTAGGAAACACCGCAAACCTTTACTCACCGATTGGCTCCCAGCTTTGTGGGTTTATAGTGTGACTCAAGGCAAGAACAACGGTACGATTCATTCGTGCCCAAACTAACCTCAAAGTCAAATAGGCACTTCCACTTTTTTGCGTATAACTCCTACAGAAGAAAAATTGACAAACAAAAGTTTAATGAGGCACTAAGCGCTGCAAACTTGCGCTAACAAAATTTTGAGAAGAGTTTAAAAAAAATACCTGACGGAAAAAACTTTTTTCAAAATTTTGCTGCGCTTAGTGCATCATTAAACTTTTGTGTGAAACATTTTTTCTGTCTCTTGTAATTTAGGAGTTATAGGCTAAAAAGTGGGAGTGTGTATTTGATTTTGAGGTTAGTTTCCGCACCGTTAAATGGCGATTGGGCACGAACGAAACATATCGTTGTTCTTGTCTTGAGTCACTCTATAAAGCCACAAAGTTGCGTTCCAGACGGTGAGCAAGGGTTCGTGGGGTTCCCTTGTTAGTGAACTCGTCTGTATAAGTACCGAATCTACTAAGTATACATCTAATAAAAGATACAATTCGTACATATGTAAAAAAACTTTAATCCTTCGTAACTCTTGAACCACGATCATCCCACGCTTCGAACTCTCCTCTACAACATATCTCAAGGTCAAGGTCATTGAAGCTGTGGCTCCCTTTTCCGCATAATTACTCGTCAATAAATCTGTAAAAAATCAGCCACCCAGGATTTTCAACACATCGAAAAAGGATCTTAAACAATCCACCGCGCCATCTATATTCCCCAAATCGTAAATATATATCCAAAGCAAGAATAACACCGCAACTTGAAACATAACGACACGTTCCTCCTGTTCAGAGTAAACAATAATAATTATCCACCCTAATCATTCCAAGAAGACAGTTTGATTTTCATTCTTGGATGTAATCTCGGTTAAACAGCCATCGAAAATCATTCCGCAGTCCGTCCGTGATCGAACCACAACTGGGTGTCTCTGCTTGCAGATTACGACAGGGATTACGGTTCGCCATCGATGAGGCCGCCAGGCGAGCTTCCGGTGGACGCGCTGAGCCCGGCCGTTTCCCATCGGGCTCAGTTCGTTCTTCACCTTTTGGTGAGTCTGCTGTCACTGCTACTTCCAGCCATCCGGAGGTGATTCTCACGTCGCGGGAACGGGGCTTCCAGTTCTAGTGTTTATTGGACGGTGACCAGACCGATGGCGGCCGCCAGTTTCCGGCGCGCCGTCGTCCGGCCGTCAGGCGGGCGAGTGCGACGAGACAAGACGCGCTTGAAATTATTTTCATACTAAAAGTAGACGTATACAAAGAGAGAGCGAGAGAGATTGAGAGCGAGAGAGAGAGAGAGAGCAAGAGAGAAAAAGTAAAGAGGATATTATATATATATAATATATATATATACAAAGAAAATATATAAATATAAATACAAATATGATATGTTATGTAAGTATACATGCGGTGAGTATGAAGGAATCCTTAGGCTTTTATGGTCGACGATCCGATCGTTTCGTGAAGCGCGACGTCCTCCAATCGCGAGGAGAGAATCCACCACTCTGACCCACGCGGTCCGCGGATCGAGTATCCGCAACACGGAAACGAAGAAACTCTGGCGATCGAGTGAGACTCGGTCCTACGGCTGAGGTCAGGATGACCGGTTCCTCGGTTGGCGTACCGAGGGGCCGACGCGCCCCGCGAGGGGGTCGCGGGGCCGCGTCATTCGCGTCGCGTACGCACGTTCGCTTTGAGTGTCCCGCCAAAGGTTTTATAATCAAAAAGCGCGTCTAGATGATTCGAGGTAGTCCTAATTGGAGAGAAACGAGGGGAGGAATGGTTCGGATTTCTTCGTTTCTAATCACCTATGTACATACGTATTCGGCGATTCCGTGGCTGTCGAGGAGCGTCTCGCCAGGATTCCCATTCCTCGCGTCGTTTCACGGCCCAGTGTCCCCCGCGGGCCCAGCGCGAACGGGAGGGGACGCCCCGAGTGGGGGCACTGCCGCGCGCGCCGGCGGCGATGCGCGCAACTCCTCGGTTCCCCGAAAGACGTTATTTTTAACCAAGTTTCGCGTACTACTCGTCCATGTTACACGCGGCGATCTCGTAGAGGCCGTTGTCGGTACATGAACACGCGAGGGCTTCGATTAGCGGTATCCATTGCTCGTTCACGACCAGGCACGTTCGCGACAGTTGTCCCTGATCACGAGGCGCGGCGTAATTGTATCTCGGGCGCATGTAACGGCATATACGTACGCACCGGGACGGATAAACGAGACACATAGGTATACATATAACGCATATAATCGAATCGTAGTTTCGTTGGGATACGGGCTCCGGTGTTTCGTCATTAGCTGTGTTCGATTGGCAGATGCGTGCATTCACTAACACGGAGGCTGGTCAGCCGTACATACGTAATATACAAGAAGGCCCCGCGATTATTCGATGGATCGTGCGTGTTCACCGCGTGCGAGGGAGCGAAGATATTGGCGAGATCGGCGACGGGCAGCGCGTCGTCGCGCGGCCTCGAATCATCGGCGACGGTGTACAGTCGCGCGGAGAGCTTCGTCGTTTTCGGTTCGGTTATGTATCGCGTAGGCAGAGCCCACTACTCAACGACAATATTTTAAGCTTTAACGAAGCTTCCGGGTGCATGGAATCGTGGAGCTAACGTTTCTGGATCAATTCAACCGGGAATTTCATTGGTGCGTACGGTTTGTATTGGTACGTTTTCTAGACGCGACTGAACGCAACGTCTTCAAAGTGGATTTTCTCGAAAATGAAGCGCGATATCAAAAAATTGTATTCCTTTTTCTCGACTTATTTGCTTGTTTTAAGTCGAAAAGAAAGAGTAACTTTTTTCTATATCGCGTTTCATTTTCGAGATAATCGACTTTGAGGATTCTTGATGTTGCGCCCACTCGCGTATACGGAAACCTGTGTACCTTTGTCAGAAATCTTTTTCCACTGCTGGAACACTGCACAGTTGATTCTCGTGGATTGCTAGGGAGTGGCTATAGTTAACTGGGAAAGGAAAGACTAGAGGGAAATGTACTCCTGACAATATGTACATCGCAGTAGGCTCTGGATATTAAATGTTGCGATGTGCATTTCGCGGCTCTTCCGAGTCCAGTACATAGTCAGAGATAATTAGATGTATTCTTGCTGGGGAGTTTAGAATAACGAGTTTCTGTCGATGGAATTTATTATGTTTCCAATAGTGTTGTGAGATTAAGGGGAAGTTCCAGGCAGAAGGGGATGAAAACGCTGCACTTGTTTATCATTTAAAGAGAATATCTATAAATATATTTATTATTACTCTCCCAAGGATATTCCTTTGCAATTACAAATTACTTCCGTCATGCTTTGCAGATTTTTATAAATTACATAAATGTTCCTTAGATACCTACTTTGTTTCAGTAATCTTATAGAATTAATCTCACTGTCAGAAATCGTGCTATTACAAACTTAAAAGTTCGCTGAATAATTCATGTTTTCTAACGTCGAATGTACGATTTAGCAAAGTCTTTACGCTGCTCCATTTCTGATCCACAGTAATTTCGCACCTGTCCGCGATGGATTGAAGCAGGGGGACGCGAGAGACGCAACGCGTGTTTGCCGATTAATTCTGTAAATATTGTAGATACGTTGTGCTGTGATCAATCTGAATCGTCGTCTTCAGCGGTGGATGATTCGAGGCTGCGTATTGTTAAAGCGAGTGCGGAGAGCGAGCGTGGTGTGTATTCTTTCACGCTGACTGTTCACGAGAAAACAGTTCGTCGATGATCGGTTACGATGGCGTCGCACGGTAGAGAATAAACCGAGGCTGCAGCGTTCATAGATATGTCGTATTAAAAGAATTATTATGATAACGTTATTAATGTATCATGCCCGACGGTTTCACTATACCGAGGAATTTTTATGGCATTCGCTGGGCACCTCGAACGGTCAGCGGATCACGAGTTAGATTATAGCTAGTGAAATTGTCGGTCTGAATATCTTAATAAATCGAATACATGACTGCCATTACAAACGAGTATTCTATCAACCCCCTTACTAATTCTCTCTCTTTATCCTCCGTTTTCCACGAGTTCAAGCATGTTCTTCGCAACGGATGCAGACAGCAGCAGGCAAGTAGCAGGAGAAACAGCCTTTTACAAAAATAATAAGATCGGCGATTTAAGAACGGTAAGTACGGAATATTGTACTCCACGTTTGCGCTACTATTTATACTCGAAAGTAATTGGTTACCAATTTATACAAGGTGTATAAAAAGTAGTCTAGATCAGGTGGCTGCACACCAGTGTTTTCCACCCTGTTTTGAGTCGCCACCCCCTTTTATAATAATAATAATAAGTGCTAAGAATCGTCAACTAAATATAACCGCGGCGGCCCCCAGAAAACACTTCAAGACTCACAGGTTGGGAACCGCTGCTCTGCACACTCTAATTTTTCTGTAAAGTTTAACAATTTTTTGCGTCGAAACGGTGCGTTCACGGCCGATGGTTTCTTTTCAACTTTTTTTCTTCTCATCGAGCAGACCACGTTGATGTAAAAAATACTTTAACACTTCCTTTCAGTGTTATAAACAATTTTACGGCATGTTTCTTTTGTAAATTTCCACCGATGCAGTGGCCATTACTTTTTAGCTGAACAGTAAATCTACTCATTCGGAAAGGTGCCGTTACTCAAACTACAGCAGCGCGACAACACAAGCTGCGTTTCAGAGGACGTTTAGACTTCAGGCAATCGTCTAAACAAACATTTCAGCGTTCACCTTTCGATAAGCAGGAATGTGATACCTGCTAGTACTTTGCACTCAATTACACGCTCATTTTTAAACCACTCCATTTGTTGTTCCCATCAGAGGCGGCCGGGACAAATTATAATGGGCAGAAGGGAACGTCGATTGGCTAATTAAAAGCAGAAACAATTAACACGGTCGAGTTGCTACATGATTCGTTTCGCATGCAATTATAATCACGTCGCAACGTCTGTCTGACTGCGCGACAAGTTTCGTGTCTCCGGGTGCCTTTACGGCTGACCTGCAACGGTACGCTAGCACCGCTGTCTTACAATCCCTTTGCGTCGTCAGTAAAGTAACCCCGGCTCGGCACAATAACGGCAGAGGACCTAGGAGAGGCGTGGCGCGGAGAGGCGAGGGAACGGTCTGCGCCGAATCGGACTACGGAAACGCCACATCCGGCGGTGACATAATAATCTTTCGAAACTCCGTGACGCGTTGTAATGTCCTGTGAAATATTGGACACGCGCGAGTAATATTCCATCCGTAATGAAACCGATACGCAACGGCATTATAAGTCCCATTGTCTACGCCACGGCATCTGTCCAACCCGTTGCGACAAATACGGGAACAGTGGCGTGGATTTAAAACACCGCTGAAAGATTAACGGCGTTAATTAACGCGGCTAATTAGGCATTTCGCCACGAGAATTCCGTACCGAAATGCCACGCGAGCAAACGCGAAGACTGTTGCGCGTTCCGCGCGTGTATGCCCGGCGGTGAATTGGAATGTAGGAAACGGCGGTCGTGGAATATTTAAGAATGCCCATTGTAGGAAAATGTTAGGTTGCTGAGACGGTGGCTTCTGGTATTGTGCTAATGAAGGGATGCCAGTAATTTTACTGAAAATTATTAGAGCCGTGGAGAAAAGTTTTTTGTGCTGTAGGATATTTTGTTTTTTAAAACGTGGAGGCAGTATGCTTTTTACTTATTAAAACTGAACGGCGTACGGAGTTTTGGTAGATATTATTTCCAAGGTACCGTTCGGAATTACAATCATTTCGTACGCTATTTTATTAAAAAGAACTCGACGCCCGCAGCGGTGCAACATGCATTACATAAAAGAGTGTATTGAGATCTGAAACATAAAAAGAAGAGTTTTATCGTTGCGTCGCGCGGTTTCCGAGGAAACAGCTCGCGACGCTTTGTGTGGAAAATCCTTTGCTATATAATATACAACACGTTTATATTCCTGCTGATATAAAGTGTAAACCCCAGCATTTCTGTGCAGAATTCGCGGTCGCGCGGCAATTGAAAGGCTTTGTCCATGCATTAATCGCGACAGTAAGAGATTTCCATCCATCTCGGTGATTCGGAATTATACACAAAGCGTGTTCTTCCGTTTACCACGCGAATCGGCATCCTGGAGAATCTATGTAAATTTCAAGTACTTTGAGCCTCATTGATTCCCATAAATTAAATTGTACTAAAAGTCGGTTTCGAGAAATGTATCTGTAAACATTACGAAGTTAGATATTTTTTATGCACAAACACTTTCTGCTTTATATATTAAAATTTGCATAATATTTCAAAGAAATAGAGTCAGGAAAATAATCATAGATCCTGTCATGTTCAGGTTGATGTATATTTGCAATAAATACGGATTAGGGTCAGTTGGTCAACATCGATTCACAAAAATTTACCATATCCCTGTCAATTTTAAAGACACTGCAATCAAACGTAGAGTGCATATGCAGAAAATAATGAGGAACCTAATAGGGAATTTGCATTTAAAAAGGATTGCATAATTTATTATTGTAGGAAACGGAAAAGAGAGCCACGGCGCCGGGAATCGAACCCGAGCCGCCCGCGTGCTGATCAGCAGCGTTAGCCACCACGGCTACGCCGACTCTACTTCTTAGTCATTCCGTTCCTACTCTTACGTTATGGGGGTTCCTGATCCCACATTATGTATAACCTGAATATACACCATAAGCAATAAATGTACAATAAAATTTGTATTTATTAAAAATCGTTAAGTATTAATAAATGAAATTAAAAATTGGTAACGTTTGAAACGTTCCGTATTGCGAAGAAACGATTTTGATTGGTCGTAAAGCTTCGTGACGTCACATAGTAGTAGTTTTAAATGGCTCTATGTATTTATGATTGCGTCGTGAAACTGGTGTTATGAGTTGCCTAAAAATACGTATATCAAACCAGCCGTCTAATAGTAATGTATACTTATATCAAAACAGCCGGCTAATAAAAATGTATTTTTCAATGCTAAAAGTGTGAAAATACTACCATGTGACGTCACAGGCTTCTTCGGCTACGCTCGGGAATTTCCGGATCGTTTTCGGTAATTTTAAATATTGCAATTTCTAATAATTTTTTTCTCGCTTAATATGCAATAAAAAATTATGAAAAAAAATTACAATACAACTTATATAGGAGCTCCCAAATATATTTTTTTTGAGAATCATGCAAATTCCCAATTCTGCGGTTCATGGAAAAAGGACTCGTGTGTCTTAAGGGCGTCCTTACACCAAACAGTACAATTGTAGGACCCCGAACCGCTGTTCCTCGTTGAATTCCCTCGTAACAACGCCCCTCAGTGCCATCTTCGAACGGCATCGACCGTTTTGTACCGCGAGAGCGATTACACTTTGTTTCCCCGCAAACGAAACGCAATTTCAGCTGCCAATTAATCATGCGCACGCGTTGGAGCGTGGATCGAAGAAGAAACGATATTAAAGCGAACGGGACGAAAGCGGGTGATGAAAAAGGCTCCGGAGACTATCCGTGGCTATCTTACATGTCCGCGGGACAAATTTATTATCCCTATCGGCGACAGGGCAAAAAAGTCAATTACGTCGGCGATTAATCGATCGACCGGTGCCGATCATCGCTGGCCGCGGAAGGCGAGGCGTTTCATAAGCGTGGCGCGCGGAAAACGGTCAAAAGTTTCCCTCGCCGCCCGGTTCCAGGACACCATTGTTCCCGCCACTTTAACAATACCTTCGATCGATTTCTCTCGCCGAACGCGAGAGACAAATGCCTCGCGGTTCCCTTGCTCCGTGAACTTTTTTCCACGAGGACACGGAGAAAGGTTACAGCAACATCGACATTTTGCTCTCCGCCCGATGGCCTCGCCTCTCTGTTTTTCCCCGCACCGCTTCCTTTTGTCGCGGCGACTTCTTCGTACCTTGCCGATGTCCATTTCGCGCTCCTTTCAGATCCCCTGCACAACGGGCGGATAATCTGTCGCTAAAGCGAATGTTGATTGCGCGAAAGCCGTGGCGATTTCGATTTTCCTTCTGCGCAAACGTTGCAGAATTATTATTCGCTGGGTGGACGAGTGTTCGATCGGATAGGCGAATAATTCGACTGACCGAATTCCGATGGAGGTGGTAAAAATGCTTTTAGAATTAATGCGTCACGGTTCCAGGCTGCTCCCAGTGACGAGGTGAACTTTAAGGGTAGTTTTTGGTTCGAGTGTTATTACGCGTAACGAGCAAACTTCCGGGAATTGGATTAATTCGGATGATCTACTTATGTATTACGGTGAATCGTTCGTTTGAGGTGTTTTGGGATCGAAATGTAATCAAGGAAGGAGAGTTAGTAGACAGGGAGTGATGATTTATTATTTATTTGAAATTTACTGAATTTTTCTGTTTACGATTTTTTTTTGTAGCGTGGAATGTCGAAGTACGTTTTTATGTAATTTATAATGAATGTACGAGGGAATGAGAGTTAGTGATGAATATGCAGAGTGTTAATAATGGTGGGGTAACGGAAATTTCTTTATAGAAATGTATAGTGTCGTCGAATGCGATTCACGGGTGAACGTGACGGGAATGCCGCGGGGGTGGAAATAAATAAATGTATAATGTATCGACCAAGCATTAGCATTGTTTACGATCATTCAATCGGTACGTGCGTATGGTGGCCGCATAAATAACAAACAATAGTCCGTATACATCCTATTCGTTAAAACGACACTTATACATATTCATTCCCTTCGGGGTTTGAAATTATTATTCGCGGCCTCGCGTTGTTCTATCGATTATGCGGTAACAACAATTGCGCAAACATACGCGTGACGTTCGTGCGTGACAGTATGCATTTGAAATAGATGCCAACTTTTTCAAGCTTACTTCGTCCGGCTTCAATGGATGATAAACGACTCTCTAATCACGAAAGTTTGTTGAAGTTGCGAGTGAGTAGAACGTACCTATTCAGAATATAGTTCACTTTTCTTTATAAATATCGTAGTTCACCTTAATATTACGAGATATACGGAAATTTTTAATTTAAATAAAATTTCGAGTAACAAATAAAAGTTAAAAAAATTATTCGTCATGTGTCGAATAAAATTAAAGTTAACGTTGAATAATTTATTCGACGAATAAAAAATTAACTTTATTCGTCAAATAATCTAAAGTTAAAGTAACTTTTGTTTGATCCGTTATTTAAATAATTTTTTATTTAGTTACTTCCCAACTCTCCTCTAAATTAGGAATACATATTCCCAAAAACAATAATTACTTCGTAGTACTCTCGAAATTAGAATATCTCTAATAAGTAGGTAGTCTATACTCTGAAACAGAATAACTCCGCACTATACCTATACCGAAACCGAATCACTCCTTGCCGCACTCCGAATTACAACCATTCTATACGCAGAATTACCCCGCACTGTACTCCGAACAAGAATCACGCTGCCGCACTGAAAATCGCAACTACTCAATACACAAAATTTCCACCTGCTATACTCCGAATCACCGTCACTCCGAACCGCCGCTAAAATTTCTGACAACCCGCACGAGGACACGTGCCATTCCACTTGTCCGCAATCGGCGAAGCGTTTAGACGTAATGCGCTCGCTAAAACCGCGATTTGGATTCCCAGCGTCGGTCGAACAAAAGTGGCCATTTACGGAACACACACACCCAGATTTTTCTCCACTGCCTCCAGATCCGTGGCGACGCGCGCGCGTGACACGCCGCATAAAGCAAAACGCGGCGACCGCGGCCGAGGATTTCGGCAAACAGGCGGCCGCCGCCGCGCGTTCCATTTCGCCGTTATTTACGCCCGTGCGATTTTGCAATCCGGCATTTGTCCGACTGTATATTTGAAACCGGCGATTGTCGCCGCGGGCCAACGGTTATGCGCGTGTATACACGTCGACGCACTCGACGAGAAAATCATCGCCGATTGGGAAAAAAAAGCAAGCCGGGTGGCTGACTGCGTGCCGCGTGCGCTTCGAAAGGACCAATCAGTTATGAAGAATTCTGTTCACTTTTATCGAATCGATCTGCCATCGTCGCGGACGCGCTTGTCAGCCTTCATACCGGGCGTTTTGAGAGTTGCCGAGGATTTCACAGGAACGGGGTTAATTTTGAGCAGACACGCTATTATTATAGGTACTTTGCACCTGCAAAAATGTTGGCAAAGCTGACGGTAAATAAAGTTGTTACAGTAACAGGGAAATTCGGTTACCCGTAAAATTTGGCGTGAAGAACGATTTTTTTAATTGGCTACATAGAGGTCACTGCACCGCAGCGTCATTTTTAAAAGAAACCCAAAAGCACGATTAAGATTTTAGGAAAAACTTAGTGTAGTACACTTACTTTCAATGCCCATAAAAAATTCTGAAAAATGGTCATGAAACTCGTGCGCTAGACCAAAATACCCTCTTAAGGTTTGACGGCTCATCTTGTATTGAAACCACAGACCCCTCATTCGCTTCGTTCCTCACCTCATTCTACCTCTTACATTGTAATACTCACTATTGCTTGGTACACCTGTGGATCCCCACACTGTACGAACAATCATAATTACCTAAGTCCTTCGTGAGGCATTTACTAAAATATAAAATAAAATTCTTACAGGCATCGTTGCTCCGCAACGAGGCCACGTTACGAGACGCAGCTCGAGGCTGGCATGCGATTTAATACGGTCAAATCGTCGGAAAAGTTGCAGCAGCAGGGACTCAAATTGGCCGTCATTAACTACACCCAAGAGCTGTGCGCGCGTTATGCGTAAACCGATTTAATAGACTGTCGCGCGGCATTAAATTGCTCGTAGGTAGATCCGCCCGCGCGTCCAATTAGCGGGGATACTAGTTCCTATTGGCGGAATTAACGGTAAATAGTTTAGGAAGGACTCTGCGTCCGACCCGCCGTGCCTCTAACGTCGACCGCCGCGAAACTACGTCTACGTACTCTCCTTGCATCGACACTTCTCGAGTTACTAATTATGGGACATTACTGACTCGCGGAAGTTAGCAGTTCCCCATTCACCACTCCTTTGTGCCCATTATCGGTCGTACCTGACATTCCGAAAACCAAAATTGATGCCCTATCTGATTTAATAACATCGAAATTGACTTAGAACTTGGTAGCCCCGGTTTCCACGGGGCGGCTTCTGTTCCATAGAATTCGTGGTAAGCATCTTTGTGGTGTTACGGATGTGCTTGAATGGAGTTATGGAAAGCTGTATTACACAGGTCTGCAAATTAACAGCAGCTTGTTAACGTGCTTAGAAGTGTTTAGATATTTTCGAGGTGAGCAAACTTTTTGCAAGTTGCTTACAAAGAGGGTGCGTGGAATTGAGGTCAAGGATTTGGATGAAATTTTTGGGTGTAGTTTTGTGTATAACGTGTGGCATACTGTGGTAAACGTATAAGGTGCAGTATCTACTGAAATATTTGTGGCAAAGTGTAGTCCAAAGTGTTGCCTTTTCTGGAGCCACCAATTGTAATCGGAAGAAAATGGGAAACATTAGTCAGATTGCAGTTGCAGCTCAAGTGTAACACATATAGTGAATTATTAGTAATTATTAGTGAATTATTATTAGTAATATTTAATTATTTCAACGATTATTTATATAAATAGTTGTCGCTTTTACATATATGTTTATATAGAGGAGCCAGTTTAAACTTGATTTTCTCAGAAATTTTTTAGCTATGCCCCCTATGCATTCAACGAATTAGTATACCTGATACGAAGTAACTTCTAAGTATCAAGAATTTCAAGCAAAATCAATTGCTGCAAGCTTTATTGAACTCCGAATGCGTTAAGGGGTTAGGCCCCCTTGGAGACCCGAAAATCATTTGTAAGTTTCAGAATTATTATGAAGAAACTCTTTTAAAGGCTTTATTCATCATACGTTATGGTGAGTAAAAAAATTTTAATTATTTTTTTTAACAAAATGGCCTTCCTGGTGCTCTTCCATTCTTGCAGTTTTTGAGCAGAAGTCTCGTATACTTTGACGTAGGATAAGAAACCGAAAATTTTCATTATTTACATGACATTTACTACAGAAGTACATAGCGATTTGTCAAAATATTGATCTCTGTGAAAATGGTGGACATTTGAAGAGAATATCAGTTTCAGCAAAAAGAATTTCAAGCAAAATCAATTGCTGCAAGCTTTATTGAACTCCGAATGCGATAAGGGGTTAGACCCCCTTGGAGGCCCGAAAATCATTTGTAAGTTTCAGAATTATTATGAAGAAACTCTTTTAAAGGCTTTATTCTTCATACGTTATGGTGAGTACAAAAATTTTAATTATCTTTTTTAACAAAATGGCCTTCCTGGTGCTCTTCCATTCTTGCAGTTTTTGAGCAGAAGTCTCGTATACTTTGACGTAGGATAAGAAACCGAAAATTTTCATTATTTACATGACATTTACTACGGAAGTACATAGCGATTTGTCAAAATATTGATTTCTGTGAAAATGGTGGACATTTGAAGAGAATATCAGTTTCAGCCGAAAAATTTGCCTAAAATTTTAAGCCTAAATTGTGTCTAAAATTGCCTGTAGCAAACATGTATGTGCTTCTGTAGATAATCTCTTATAGAAGATACTACTAAAATTTCAAGTGAATCGAATAAAAATTGTTCCACTTATGCTGCTTACCAATTTGAAAAAAGTGATTAACACATAACTCGGCCATTGTTTAATATTTCTCTGCAATATTTATACAATACATTCATTAATACATGCCCTAAGCACAAGAAATATAGAACTAATTTTCAACTTCATAGTATCATAAAAATAGTCCTCCAATAATTTGTTGCACTTTTAAGCGTCCCAGCGTAACAAAATTAGGCACCCTGTGATTACCATAAATTTCTATCCCTCGTACAACTCTCAATTCTCTTAAAATACCAAGGACCCCGAAACAGATACTCCAACTCTTCGAACTTGACCTCCCGTTACGAGGCCATTCGAGGGTCGTTAGCGTTCGCATAAAAACCACTATCGAATCGCTGCTGTCAATTTACAATGGCTGCAAACAGCGCCATTATTTTCTGCGCGATCCATTCCAAGAGCTACGCGGGGCTTAACGACAAGCGGCATTAAGCTTTCGAACGGGACGCCGCTCATACATACTTTATACTGTCTGATGATCCGAGAGCTCCCAATTTCCTCTAACAGAAAGAAAAAAAAAAGGAAAGCCAGGATATCGCGGCGTAAGGATGTCTGTCAATATGTTGTGTTTGGCAATCGATCGCAGCGCCCTCCGCCGTCGCACCACCTCGCGGCCGGAACATCGGAAGATATAAAAATCACTCTCTCCTTCTCTCTCGGTTTTTGCGATCGCGGGACGTGCCCCTTCAACTGCTTTCTCTCCGATTGGTTATTCCGGGGAAATAACGTGCCGGACAGGGAATGCCTTATGGTGCTCGGATCAATTCAGGCTGGAAAGGACGGAACGTAATCTCGAAAGTGTCTCCCCGAAGTCCTGTGGGAAAGACTTCGCTTCGCGTCCCGTACGTGGGTGTACATAGCCGTGTAAGCATCCCCCGTTCGTCCTTCTCACTTCACTCTTCGTTATTTCATTCTCTCCTCGCAATTAGGCAAAACCACCTCCGGGCTAAGTTCGCCACGCTTTACGACCTATAAAATCACATCAAAGCGTCGTAGCCGGGCTCGTCAGAATTTTTGTACGGCTGGCAACGCGGGCGTTAAGAGGGCCCGGTGTTTTGAATAGGCGTGGAGTCGAGTTTGTACAGCGGTGGTCCGAAGAAAATTAAAAGGCTGAGCGATAGGGGAAATGTTACTATTTCACTTGAACAAACAGAATTTTTGTCTGCGTTGTACACTTCAACTGGAGCAGTGACGTTAATTAACATGGTATTTGAAGTCTAGTGCCTACTTGTATACGTGCTTGAATATATTTATTTTACGCTCTTCTTTGACCACCGCTGTAAATGATTCTGTGGATTCTTTGGGTGGAGCACTTTTCTGCATTTTACTCGAGGAAAGTTTAAAAGGTGAATGATGATTGAGGTAGTAATTTAACGAGGAGAAGGTGTTCGACTATGTGTGTGCAGCAGTGAGTTAAGGGATTCCTAAGAATAAATCATGGAAATGGAATGGTAAGTGTATGTCTGTAATATCTGGTTATTAATTGTAGAGAATTCAGGATTGGTGAGTCTTCTCGCGAAGGGGTGGCGTTTGATTGAATTCTCTGCCGTCAAGCTCGATCGCGAAGAAAAACGCGGAGCATAAATAAAATCAAGTGTCCTTGTGATCGAGTGGAGTATTTTGTTCAATGTGTGGATATTTCATGCAAATATTCAAATTTCCCCGCCAGACTCCACGCAAACTGAATCGCATATCTTCGGCGGCAAAGGTAGGATAAAAAGTTCACCCCTACCGAAAGCAATTTTACCAAGTCAAAGTGAGCAGATGAGGGAAGCTGTCATCATACGTCGCGAAGGACGTCCCCGAAAGTAAAGAACCGCTGCATAAAACGAACTTCGCGCGTAACGTAATTAAAAAGGAGCTGCGCAACGCAAAGTTGCATAGCAAACATTCTTGGACATCTCGTGGATTTACATTCACGAGATGCTTCCAAGCATTCAGATATATTTTAGGAAATAGACTACAACCGATGGAGCTCTGGTTTCAATTAATTATCAGACTCCACAAAAGTTTGGTCATTTTTAGACATGCAACCTTTCTTCTGGCTTGCTTTCCACAGATTTATTTAAAAACAGTGTGATCCCCTCAGACATTACGTATTCCTTCCAAGATTTCTCAAAGCAGTGGTAGGTTTTCTGTGGCTACTACCCGCTTACAAGGTGCAGCTCTATGACTATCAAATTTATCAAATTGTAGCTAGTATCTACTGGCTCATGCGGGCACGAGATAATTTAATATACTAACTAAATTTGGTCTCATTTTTTATTTTATTTTATTGCAGTGGTCACCGCAAGGTGCTTAAAAAACGCCACCGGCAGGTCGCCCATAACTCTTTTATTTATTAATATATTGCATTGCAAAAAATACTACAAGAACTTTAAAATATATACTTTCGAATACACAACCGTTAATTGAAAAAAGTCTTCAAGTTCTTCGAAAAAAAATCCCCAAAGTCCATGTGTTCTCAGGCCTCGTTGACAAAATTCTTTGTTTCAGGACCAATTACCATCCCCATTGCGACCATCATTTTTAAAATGGAGCTTAATCCTTTACTAACTATGCAAACAGCCAGAAATATTGCAATCTCAATTGTTGTCGGCCCGGAATGCAAGTGCTTCGGAGCAAAAGTCCATATTAGGGAATTGCTGTTTTGCATGTTTGCTCCCAAACATCTCTCCAGTAAATCATGCGAGGTCAAATCCTCAAAAATCGGCTTTATTGTTAACTGGACTGTTTCACTTAGAGGGGGTTTATCGTGTGTGAAAAACTCCGCGCACAGTTTCCTTTAAACCTCTATGACTTCATTATTATTTCCAAATTAAAAAAGAAACACACGAGAAATATATTTTCTGGACAATGAACCTTAGAAAAATGCGCAAATAAAAAAATCGCTTCTTCGACACTTCTAGACCAGAAACCTCCCTTAATAAAGCATCGCTACTAGAAACACCATTCCCGCACTCACACCTAGCATCTCCAAACGCACGGTTCCTCTCGAGCGAAAAGCATGGACCAGCAGAAATTAGATCTTATTAAGCCATTAATCGTTCCGCCCTCTCATTTCCCTCCTCTCGGTGGTTAAAAAGAAGGAAGCGCGTCCCGGCTCCAGCCATGACTCAGCTTACACCTCGCGACGCTCGAATGTTGCGAATAAAAGTACAGCAACGCGTAGATGTAGCAAAGTCCACATTCCGATGCGTGGGCCAGGGATAGAGGCGGGGGAGCAACGAATGGAAGAGAATGCGAGACAGTGAGACAGACGGATAGTTATTCTGTGAAATATGAAGCGTAGCGGAGCAGCTGACGTTACCAGAGACCATGTCGCATTATTTTCGTAGGCAGCGATGCGCATGTGGATCCCGCGTAGTCAGCAATAAGCATGACCCTTTTTCCTAGGCCCACCCGTTAGAACGCGAGGGTGGCTCTCATACGTCAAAAAATCCTATTATCCTGCGCTGATCCTCTGTCGACGAAATGGAAGAGATCGGTGGACGAGCTAGTCTAGTTTTGTTCGCTCCTCTCCTCGACGTCGCTCATCGTCTGGAATTGAATCGCCGCGATGGGCTCTCGGTTCAGCAAGGAAGTTGTATGGCGAACTCGCGCCGTCCCCGCTACCCATCTTCCCCGCTTTCGTCGGAAAATTGTTTTCACCGACTGATTCGGCGCTGTGGATGGCACTATTAGCATGAACGGGTCGCGCTCCACGGGAACGTGAACATCAGAGGTAGCTTCGAATTAAAAGTTGTGCTCGCTACTTTCGCAGATTCATCAGCTAATTAATTCGCCCTTCTGCGCAGGAGTTTGTAGTTTGCAAATTTTTCTATTTTACAGCGGTGGAGGTTTTTTGTATTCGTGCGTTGAGAGCGGGGAGTCGTGATGTTGACTGGCGATGAGGATTCGTAATCAATTTGCATGTTACACGTAGAGAAGACCAGATTTTTGGGGACAGCTGTGAGGAAAGTAACGCCACTGTAGCTGCACCAAAACGTAGTGTAACGTTGATAATTGTTTGTGGGTAAACAAAGAAATAATGCCCTTATTAGACACATCTTAAGGCAGGGTACCACCTTTGACTACGATTTTGGAGGCGTTTTTCATGAATTTCTTTTGCATACAAAGAATGCACAGAAACAAAATCGGTTTTAGTCGTTTATTAATGTAACTTTAATCTGTAATTACACATTTTTTGAAACTGAAAAAGGAAAAAATAATCTCTTGTAGGTGGCGCCAAAATACATTCCTTGGGAGGAACACCGTTAGACGTGTTCGAGTAACATTTATTTAAGTTATGCTGGAAGCCAATTTGAAAAAAGAAAAGAGACAAAATAGCTTGAAACTACCTAAGGTGTGTATGATAAAGGCATTTAAACAGATTTTCGACTTATTTTTTTTGTTTATCCATAAACAATTTTCAAAGGTCACTACGTTTCTGTACCGCTAAAGTGGCGTTAACCCTTCAGGAGTAGAGGTGTTTATCATTTTCGGTTATGCTATAGGTTTACAAATTAGAGACAAATGGATTTATAAATTAGGCACACCAATATTGAAGGCACACCTATATCTCTGAAATGAAATTAGAAATAAATAAATGCTCAGATTATTTCAGAATTCAAGAGTGCAATATAAAATGTAATCATCTTTCCATTATACAAATATTTCTACGGGAGTGAGTGCCTCTAAATATATCCGAACACACGAAAGAAATTTTCTCAAAGGTAAGTCGTAAAGAAGATTTCTTATTAATGAAACACAAATGTCAATGTTTGCGTTGAATTAATATCACTGCATTATATAAACAACAGCTGGTTATCTGTTGCAATAAAGAACCGCGTCTAACTTCGTCGATCTTCTCTCCCCAGGACTTTTATCGCCCTTGTCCGCCATCATAAATAAATTATATCTACACGGGGTCTCCACGCTCGTCCTTCGTTCGTTTTCGTCACGGGATTATCTCTCTGGGAGACACCCACCCTATTTTTCTATCGAGCATTTTACTGCTGGCGACAAATCTTGTTCTTCTTATATCTTAATTAATCCATCAAAAAGGATTCCTATTTCTATTCATGACGCCTATAAAGGGAAACTAAGAAATATACAGAAGTAACTTATGCATTCGTTTCAGGGTTTCTGTAGTTGGTATTGTTCTTCGTAGACCTAGGGGGTGAAGTAGATGAAATAATAATAAACACAGGGGAGTAAGGATAAGGGAAATAAAGAAAAATCGGAGAAATTTTATGTTATTTGTTCTCCTGGGATAATATATAAAAATTTACTGTTTATTGTTAATTTTATGATGTGAAGAGGTTCCTTTTAACAGGCCGAATTTTATATAATTTTAAGGAACTATAAATTGTTTGCTAGTCTCAATAATTTTTATTGGAAATAGTTTTTGAAACACCTAATGCATGAGAGTGCGTCTGACCTTAGGCTGACCGTTTTCACTTACTCTCTACTGCCTGTGCATCCCTTTCGCAATTGGACGTGTAAATCTACTTTTTATTCAAGTTACATATATACTATTTTGAAAGTTGCTTTATGTGATAATCTCTGTCATTAATAGAACCTTCGTGGAAACGTGGAAATCTTATCAACAAGCCCAGTTAAGATTCTCAAATTGTACTTTACAAGTGTGAATATCCCAACATAAACCAATATTCTGTGGCCATGGTACTTGGCAAGAAAATGGCGTTGTTGGTCTGCTAGGTAGACCGCATCCTGACCCACTTACTAAGTTACTCGTTAGTGATTGGTAATCTCGATCACTCAAATAGGATTTAATCGGTTGTCTCGACTTGTCCAATTAGTCTCAGTTAATCGATCTCGTTTAATCCAAATCGCCAGCCACCACACACTACATACATATAAACGCATTTTCTTCACTTGTCAAGATTTACTGTGTCATGATCACTCTCTGCTACGTGGAACATCTTTTATTTCTTAAGGTGCGAAGCCACGGTGAGATTTTAGGTGAAACTTTTCTATTATCAGACAAAAATCTCAACAACAACAGAGTGTAAATGGAGCCCTTAATGGGGGTTCTTAAATTACGTAAGGATAATTTTGGCGATTTCTTACCCCCTTGGTAAAAGAATTCGTCAGATTTTATATTCCAACCCCCTCCCCCTTCCTTACGTTGATATTTTTTATATTACACTTTTTCAGTTCTTGAAATTCTTTTAAAGGTTTATATAATTCATTTAACTCGGTTTCGTGTGTACGATGAAATATAGTTTTTTAGTTTACTCCTATTGAAAATTGTGTTGAAAAAGTATTACGTAATGCATCACTTGACTCCCACTCCACCTTTGTGAGAGAACATAAGAATTTCGACCCCAATAATGGAAATAGTCGCGAGAGATGAGATTTTTGAAGATATATCGTAAAGCTTCTCTCATGAGAGTCTAGTTTCATGAAACTAATGACAAAATAATTGAATAATTATCTGAAGAGATTAAAGTTTCATGTGAGATACGATATTTTTGTCTCATCGTGGATTCGCACCTTCAGAAATTAATTAAAATAACTGTTCAAACTTGAATTGTACCAAGCACTATTTTATAAATACGAAACATATATTGTGGTAATGAATCTAAAAGTGGATAATAACCAAAGGCATCATATCCACATCGAATATGTACCAGTGGGGTATCCTGTAACGAACGAATGCTATAACGAGCAGTTTCTCTCATAAAATCAAAACGCTTGCAATGAACGAATATGTTCCAACGAACGTGGAGAAATACAATCGGCGGTTGTTATGATTTTTTTATAAATTAACACGCGTGCAATGTATGAAATTTAACCCATCGTGGTCATACGGTGTGTATCGCACCCCAGGATATGTATATTTGTCAATATTTCTGTACATTTCTAGACCATAATAATAAAATTTAAAAATATGGTGAATTATAACAAAAAATAGCTTTTATCCACAACTATTTTTTCAAATACAAATTTCTACATATCAAAATTTATATTTCTACAAAAAGAAACTATTAGAGCATGATTGTATCAGTATTGCGAATATACAATTATCCCTAAAAAATTAAAAGATTCAGAATTACAAAAATGGTAAAATGACGCTGGGGTGCAGTGCACCCCATATGACCAAATAAATATAATAAATTATATTCGTAACACGTATATTTGTATGTCCTTATTTGACATATTATAGTATTAAAAATTTACACATGTACTATCCTTAAATACGTATACATATATATGTATCCTATCGCGAACAAAATTCTATAACGAATCAGTTCGTTACAGGATACCCCACTGCATCTCTCACATCACCCAATGATTCCCCAATCAAATTCTTTCAACCTTTTCAAAATACTTTCGTTAACCATTCCAAATGCCAACACCTTTTCGTAAAACACATGCGACAAAGTTCGAGTACAATTAATCCTCAACAATTACGATAGCGTACAAACCAGCTACTTGTTTCTCGACCACCCTGGCCAGGATTATCCTATTAAGAGTAACCTCCACCGTGACCGCCAAAATTTAATAAATTATCGTCCAAAATTTCAATACACATTCTCATTACATCACCCGTAACCTGATACCTACTTCGAGCGCTGCTGCGTCCCGTGCACACCACCGAGTCTCCGGATTCGGATGACCGAAACGCAGCGACCACGCTACGAATCACAGCGAAATCAAAGTATCCTCATTGCCCGGCTAACGGGCGGGATCCCCGGCGTTAACGAGACCTTTCTTCACCGCGGAGAAAAACGTGTAATCCCCCCTGCCAGCGGATCCTTACGCCCGACGGGTAGCCGCACGGAGGCGGCGTAAATCAAAACTTCACGCGGAGATTTCCAGCGCTTCCGGTGGACGCGGCGCGCGGCCACCAGCCGCACGTGTACACACGGACGCGGCGGGGAGCTTAGGCACGTCCGCGACCGATCCCGAGCGTAAAAACGATCTTGGAAAGTTTATCGACGAGCGACCTGTCCGAGAAGGGGGGCCCCAGATGTCGCGCGACGGGACGCGCGGATCACCGGGAGTCGCCGGAGCCCATCCAGCGCGGGCGCACGTGTTTTCCCCGTCGTTTCTTCGCCCGGCCGTCCCCCTTTCGGCGATTGCATATTAAATGCATCCGTATCCTCCCCGGGCCCGGGGAAGGCTCGCCGGCACCGTTGCCGCGCCCGATGGCGTGGGATAGCGGCGGTGAAATATGGCCGCGCAATAAGAGAACCGCCGGCGCGAAAATACTATCGCTTTCCGATAGTACGTTAGGCGGAGGCCGAATGGGACGGAATATGCGGAGGCTGTTCGACAAGGGAACAGAGGGAAGCGGGCGCGAACAGTGAGATGGCAGCGGTGGCTGCGCGGCGGGGCGGAGGGGTGTAGCGGGGACGGGAAAATAAGCGAAGAAACTGAAAATATCGTCCGTTTTGCGGCGCTCTCCCGGCCATATGGTGACCTACGTATATCATATTAGAAGCCAATTTTTAACTCGGCGGGGGCACATTTCACGCGAAAGTACCTGTTATAACCACTCGCCGCTAAAAATCCAATGAATTGATAGGACGCGGGGGGAGGCGGGTGGCGCGGTAAAGGGGCGGCGGAGAAGGGTGGCCCCAATGGCCGTTTGAGGGGGCGAAAAAACTACCGGCCGACTTCTCCTCGGCTTCTCTGACCAAAGGGAAACGACCGCAATATCTTAGGGTCGAAAGTACACACGGGCTCCGATGGCAAAGACCCCTCGGTCGCCTCAAATAAATCTTGCCAACCTCGACCCTCCACGATTTCCCTTTCTCTTCCTCTGTCTCTTTCGCTGCCACGCTCCGTCCCCCTCTGCGCCTGCCCTCCCTCGCATTTCTTTTCGCCGTTCATTACCGCCCATTATAAATATTGTCTTTGCAAGCGATGACTCCGTAATCAATTGCCCCTTGATCGCTGGCTCATTGAGTGTACTTGCGGGGTGCTTCGAGATTTCGCTGGAAGATAGCTGAAGAGGTTCCCAGGTGTCCGCCCCAAATTGCTTTGGTCTTTGGATATGTTTTTGAGGATCAAAAAATAAGGTATACGTGCTCGTTTATTGAGGCCCGTTTTCATATTTAGAGGGTGAAACCACCCCTGAATGTTACAAGATTTTCGGGTGTTCGTCTCCGATTGCTTTGGTTCTTGGATACCTATGTTTTAGAGGACCGACAAATAAGAAATACGTGTCCTTTTATTTTGGCCCGTTTGCATGTTTAGGTGGCGAAACCACCCCTCAATGTTATAAGATTTTCGGGTGTTCGTCTCCGGTTGCTTTGGTTCTTGGATACCTATGTTTTAGAGGACCGACAAATAAGAAATACCTACGTGTCCTTTTATTTTGGCCCGTTTGCATGTTTAGGGGGTGAAACCACCCCTCAGGTGTACAAAAATGTGTTGAATAAAACTTGATATAAATTTAATTTGCGCCATAAGTTGCTGTATCGATGATGTTCTTGCAGTTAGTCACCGTTATTAGGGGGTAAACTACCCCTAATAAAAACATTACTCCTTGCATACTCTAATACGCCCTACATTAACCCAAAGCTTCATTAAAATCAGTTTCGGGTTGGAAGTATTCCCTTCTAAGTCGTGTTCTACTGTCTGAAAACAATAATAGCAGTCACGAAACATGACGCTATTTCTCGACGCCACTCTTTTCCTCGCCCATCAGAGTAACACCAAAGCCAGACACCCAGCACGGAAGCAAACCTTGTCAGTTATCGTTTCGAGCTTCGACTTCAGCGTATCGATCAGCGGCCACATTATGCCAGGGAATAACCCTGGACACGTTCGACAGCTGGACTTCGCGCGATGGCAAAGGAAAAGTCGCGGCTGGTTCCTAAAATATTTGATTGTGCCGTGAAACGTTGATCGAGTTCACGCGCTACTACGGGGAATCTATTAAGGAGTTCGAATGCGTTGCAGGCAACTCGGCTCTGAAACTTGCGCAACTACCGCGGGATTGCGCCGGAACGTTTAAAGTGCCGGCGCGTAAGCCGGCGGCGTGTATAAATGCGTGTAAGAACTGGGCTTGATTCTCTCGACTCCTTACGTCGCTATCCGCCCGAAGAAATATAATTACAAATTGTAGCGTTGCGCGTTGAATTAACATCGTCTAACTTGACAAGCCCCTCTCAGCCCCGCCGAGCTATTATCCGCGTCGTCTGTCCTTGTTCGTTAATTACAGACAACCAGTTGAGCCCCCGATGCCGGGATAGATTGAACCCGGCAGACACGAAATGTTCCCCGGAGTATGATTGAATGTCTCGGCTAAATACGCCCGGATCCCGGGAAGAGTGTTGGCGATAAATAATATCGAATGGGCGGATCGGTACGTAGGTACGCTTGAAACTGTGCGCGACTGCGGAGCTTTCCTGCCAGGCAAAGCTGACGTTCAGACCTAGACGCACATTTTTCTCCCCGACAGATGCTGTCTAATCCAATTTGCCGAAGAATTTGTAGGATCCGCGAAGAACACTAGCGATTCAATATAAAAGCCACGTGGGACAAACAAGATCCCGTGCGGGAACACGGCCTGATCAGCCAATCCTCCAAACCAATATTGGCGCTGGGTTTGTAACCCTATTCCTCGATAGAGAAATTCGTCCAATCATAGGATTCGACACTCGTGCTAACATATGGACACCGAGCTTATCCTTGTCGCCGTGCGTACAGCTAATTTTCTTGGGGGAGTTTGATACGATAAGTAGAGGGATTCAGTGCTGAAGGGAAACGTCAGCGAAGCCGACGAATAAAAGTCACAGATACCGTTTCAATTGGACGGGGCTCGAGAGTATTTCATTTATGAGAATGGTGAGTCTAAAAATTAACAGAATGGAAAATCACGTTAGAACGTATATCTCAATATGTAAAATAGTTCTAGGGAATATAATGTATTATAGTGCCTACTGGAAATATTTATTGCACCACCTCTCCAATCCACGTCCTATGAAACAAACTTCGTAACTCAGTGATTGATGAAGTAGTTGATATCCAATTCATTTCAACTAAGGTATCGGACACTGTAAGTGTGTAGTCAATAATCGCGCAAGAGTACTTTCCAAATACTGCTTTACTATTTTTCAAGCATCGTTTTTCTATACTGCCGCCCATTATTTTAACGCCCTTCCAGCTTTCATTTGGGAATTAAAAGCTTACTCGTCATTTAAACAACATACACGATTACATATCCTTCACCACGATTCTTAACATAATTTACTTTACTTTTTACTTTACTTTTTACTTTACTTTTTACTTTACTTTTTACTTTACTTTTTACTTTACTTTTTACTTTACTTTTTACTTTAGCGTTAGTCTTGAGATTACTTTTACTTTAATTTATTTTTAATATTTGTTATGTTTGTTGTTGTCTCTATTTTAATTTCACGGTTGGGCTTCCCAACAGTGTTACCACTGCAGTCTTGCATTTACTCTTATAGAGCTAGCTGTAAATACTCAGGTTTCTCCTTTTTCAGTAATAAAGAAAATTAATAATAATAATAATAATAATAACTAATATTTCCTAATACTAAATGGGGTGGAAGTAAATAGTGATGCAGTAAATATTTGCAGTACAATATGAGCTTCTTAGCACTTGTGCACTTGTTTACGTGATCACTTGGAACCCCAGAAATTCATAATTCTTTTTTTTTAAATATCTGCTGATCGATTTGCACCTGCAACTTCAGGGCTCTGTAAAAAGGAAGTAAGCCTCGCGGTCGTGTAAATTCGAAGCAACTCAACACGCATGCGACTAATGGAACAGGACGCGATTTCGTTTTCTGATATTCAGTCAGGCACTAGTGTTTTGCATAGGACAAGCCTGCGGAATCGTGGCGTGTCACTACGGTTATGTTATTTCGCAGTCTGGCACACCAGTTACCTACTTACCTGAAGGTGCGCAAAGGGCAACGGAATTACGGTGGATCGATAGCCCGCCAACTGGTAACCTCTACCTTTCTTCCTTGGCTTTACGTAATTCTGGACGCATTGTTCGCGTGCCTCGCTTCATAAGAAGTTAATAACTTTACATTTTCTCGCAAGCCCGTCACCCGAGAGAAATAGGCGTTACGGGATACCCGCTAATAAATCGTCGCTCTCGGTGTATCTTTTTAATAAACAAATTCGGTGGTGCTCGTTACACGATTCCTTCGCAGTGTCTGAAATCCTCAAGCAATGAGACAACACTGCATCTTCGGGCACATAATGCATTGCTCAGTGTAACTGAACACAATAATAAGTAGATAATCATTGTCACTGATGATGTTGACGATGAGTGAAATATTATTTTCAAACTTTCTGTAGTAAATTCTTAGTAATAGCACCGAGTTTATTCCACAGAAAGTGGTTCAACATTTATTCCTTTTAAGTCTGTTATTACTGGTCCTTAATATCATTTCATTGCGTAACTTATACGCAACGTATAATTTTCGTGTTTCTCGTTAAAAAGTAATTCGGCTGATAGATACATTGAAGCGTCTGCGACAAAGTGGAAAGGTAGATGTAAATAAATATTATTCGACGTGACATCGCGCGCGTTCTGGCGCTCGTTAATCTTCCCTCTAATTATGAGAATCCCTCTGTTATCTCGTTAGCCACCCATGAGCGCACTCAGTCTCAAATTAACCATAATGAAATAACGATCTCACGTTCCCTCGCGTCGAGAGGATGCCGACAGAACGGTCTCGGAGCTCTATTATCTTAAACAAAAGATGCACCGTGGTCGCGCTCGATGTTACACGTATTCGAGGGAAAAACATTACAAAAGCTTCCGCTGAAAGTAATCGGCGTGTAACATGTAAAATCGTAAACGAGGCGACGTCTGCGTTTATTCCTTCATTTTTCTGAACTAAATTTATCAAAATGTTTCCACGTTCCGTTAGTATTGATCTAGGTTTTTAAAGGAAAATCAAAAGCCAGGTAATTTTTCCCTTGGAGTATAAATTTATTCTGTTCACTGTACTTAAAATCCTTCACTGGAGAAAGTAAGCTTAATTGATTAATATGAATAATAAGAGATCAGTGTTTACACACTATAAACATTTATACAGTAATATCCTTTAGTCGATGGTATTCTTAATGTGCCTTTT
The DNA here is from genome assembly GCA_910592295.1 of Andrena haemorrhoa. NCBI lineage: Eukaryota > Metazoa > Arthropoda > Insecta > Hymenoptera > Andrenidae > Andrena > Andrena haemorrhoa. The sequence continues at coordinate 4,523,521 of OU342946.1, forward strand.
ATTTTGGAAATTCTTTCTAGCAAAATTGCACAGCCGAGTAAACAAAAGTGCAGAAATTCAGAAAATACCAAATACAGAAACTAAAATCTCGGAAGCCTGAAATTCTTTCTTCGATATTAATAATAATTCAATATAATGCAGAGAATTAATTTTTCTACAAATTTTCAAAGTAATAGCAGGCAACGAGTCCAACTAAATTCTACATATTTTATAATCATAGTCCACAAGATATCTAAAGCTCTTCAAATTCCCTCTCCGAGCCAACCGTTCCTTCCAAAAATTCCCTACAAAAAACTAGGCAACTTCCCTGGACACACCAATTCACCCATTCACTCCCCACGAAACCACGAATCACAAGCAATCAATGGAGCTGAATTAAAAGCCACCGAAACGTCCCGAAATACCTATAATGTGGCCCAATTTAGATCCCCCTTTAAGGAACACTCGTGCCAGGCGATTGCAACCGATAGCCGGGGAATTTACGTAGCAGTGCAGCCGGCAAACAAGTGGTTCTTCGGGGGAAAGTATCCTGGAAGCAGCGCAGATAGCCTGGCGTCTATCGATTACTATGCATTACAAAGAGTGATGCACGGGGTGCGGCGGGGGCTGAAGCGCTGCAACAACGCATCCAGCTGTATAACAGCGGGCGCGAAGAAAACGACTGCACATAAATTCCGCGGCAGCCCTGGGCCCGCTGGATCCCTCCGTAAACTCAGATTTACTGCTGAAATCTGGCCGAGTGTAACGTATGTATCCACTTGTAGCCAGCCGCACTCCCGATAAGCGCGCGCGAAAATGAGAGCACTCGATGGCGGCTGTTAATGATCAGCGTGTTAGCGAGGGGTTTAACAAATGCTGCTGCTGCGCCGGCTGACGCGTTCGACGGCGTTAGCGAAGTTTCAGGTTACTGGCGGAGCACTGACAAGTGATCAGAAAAGTCGATCAGTACGTTTCGGCACGGACAAGTGCTGGTTGTGCTAATTGCAAGTCCTTCGTAGCTCGAACGTACGCTGTCATTCGTATGTGAAACCTGCTGCGCGTGGTGGAGTTAGTTGTTTATGATTAATGTGGGATTTTGCACAGGGAAGTGTTTATTAACCGTGTATGCGGGATAATTAAATTTATGCATTCTCGGTTTTTCGGTCCACTTTTATGTTTGCTTGACCAAAAGTGGAGAAATGTTTTTTCCTGATCTTTACAGATCTGTATTGCATTTCATTTATGATTTAGCAGAGCATGATTTTTTACCAATACCAATTTTTGTTGTGGAATCCTCTTAGAGATGTGTGATTTCAAAGGTGCTAGTGTTGTGATCCTGAACTTTTAGACCAGAATTGAAAGTAATTGTGTTTACTCGTGAATGCGAGATAAAGGCATTTTCACAGAACACACTTCTGCATGTCAAGTTATTTACTTGGTCGAGACAGCAGTAATTTGAAAAAGATAAAACACGAAAGTGTCTCCCATGTAAAGACCGTAAATCCACAGAAGAAAAATGGCGGAGAATATGCATAAGGGTTTTAATCAGTTCTCTTTGAATGAAAATTTAATATTTGACAATGCAAGGCAAATTCGCATGGAAATAGATTTTTATCTTTTAATCAACCCGCGACTGTAACAATGCCATCGTGATTTGATACGATCGTTGAAAAGCATTCCATAAAAATGACGCTTTGCGCGACCCTCCCTCGTTTTTTGCTTTTCCACTGGGCGCAGAACAAAAGCTGTAATACACTCAGAATTAGAAGCCCGTGGTTCATTTTCACGGAGTAGTTCAGGGCTTTTTCTCCGCTGAGCGCAGCACAAATCAGCGATTCATGGTTTCTTGACTCCTTGCACTCTTGCAGTCACGTTCATTAGAACATAACGTTTCGTATCGCATTCCACGTAATCCTGAACGCTCCACTGTGTCGTAAACACCGTATTGTTAGGGTGGCAGCGAACTTTTACGCTGCTGGGGGAAAAAGTTTCAGCTTTAACAAACCACGACCCTGACGATTACCCCTCCCACCCTCCTTCAACAGTTTCCACTGATTTCGGATTCGCGTATGATAGCGCCGACGTCGCATTACGTCCTCTTTGAACGTAATCGTGAAACAAAAAATAGGAGGATTCTTTTGTGACTCTGATAAGTGAAATAGTTAATGGATGGAGTACTGGAATATTTCTCCATTTGCTGATACATTCGGTATATTATTTTCATGTTTCAGTTTTCCTTTGAAAAAATTTTATATGATAATATAAGCCGGAAATATTTATTGTATATTTAAGGATTGCTTTCATATCTATTATAAATTTAATTCAAGACCGAAACAGGTTTTCTAGGATATATTTATTTATCTTATATACAGCTGCATATTCAATCTTTTACTTGAAAAAATAATGACAACTTTAACTTGACGTTAATCATGACATAATTCGGGGGAATCCTATTTTTGGGGCTAAAAACATAGAAAAACTTGGAATTTTTTTAAAGAAACTAGCGGTTCGATTCATCTGAAATTTGGACCTTCTCTTTATGCATCTTTGAAGAAGTGGCAATTTTTTTTATATTCATTTTTAATGATAACTTTAGGAGTTATGCATGATCCACCAATACGCTACCGCTTTGAAAAAAAAGTTTGACAAAACACCCCTTCTCTCGGTTACATTTCGACAAAAATCGTGAATTCAGGTACCGGTGATAGCGACACTCATACAGATTATGAATCTATTCGAATCTTTTAAAAAAAATCTCTATAAAAAACATTTAAACCAAATGAAAAAAATTGTTTTTACATATTTGTCGTATAATATAAAACTCGCTTAATAAATTCCAAAAAGATTTATTTCATTACATCTTGTATTTACTGAGAAGAAATCTTTACAAGTAGCTTAATTTTTCGGGCAAGCAAAATACAATCATTAACACCCATTTCCTTGAATTTCCAGCAATATTAACATTTTTCAAGTGACGCACTGAACTTGAACGCTCTTTACATGTGGAAGGAGTGTCCCGCCCCATCAAACCTCCCCATACATTTCCGTAGATTGGCAGATCGTACAGTGTAAAGTAGTGGCCTGGCAGTAACAACGCTGCCTACAATAAAGCACGATAAATTCTCGCAATTCTTTAACGCCGGCAGAGTCGTTCTGCACATTCCTTCCACGTGCAGGCTGCTTTCGCGTAATAGGTCTTTGCACGCGTGTCCAACGTATCCGGTATAACCTCCAGTCACGTAAACTTCTGCTTCGTGTAGAAAAGGGCCCTGCACGACTGCAAAGAAGCGGCAAATGAAGATTAATTATTGCAGATAGAGCGATATATTAGTCGACGAGTTGTACACTGCAGCGTTCCATTCCACAACGCAAAGGGCGCAGTGCACTTTGTTCCATGGAACGATGGTAGGTATGACTTCATTACTTGCAACTTTTTCGAACACAGCACGTGATTTCTCGCCACTTTTCCTGCATATTACACGAGCACGATGTAACCAAGCCTCGTGTAAAAAATTATATATACTGCTTACTAGATTGATAAAGGTTCGTTGTACTTGAGAAGCTAGTGATACCTCTGAGTAGAAGAGATTATCTAATAGCGACTACGATGAAGCTTGGAATTATTAAAGCATCCCTTAATTTACTTAACTAGCTTTACCACCCGCCTTCGCCAGGAATTTATATTCAGATTTTGTAAAAAGAGATTTATTCTTCATTTGTTTCCTTGTGAGAATAGTCACATTCATTCAGAATTATTTTGTCCACTTTAAGAATGATGTTTCCTTTTTTGTTTCAGGTGAAAAACAGCGAGGATATGATGGTTACCTTACACGCCTCTTAAAAGAAAAGGGTTGTACGGAAACAGCTACCACGCAGCTTCTTTTGCGAATTTTTTAATGAAAATTTCACATCTTATAGACAAAAGTATGAGCTTTGTAACGTATATAATGTATCTTTGATGACAATAATCTTTCACCAAAAAAAAAAATTCTTCAAATCCAACCTACTTTTTCGCCTTCTAGGTGTACGTTGCCCTTTAATATTCCTCGATTTGAAGGTATGAAGGGGCGTTATAAATGGGGTTTGAATTGTTTCAAGAAACAGTTACAATGGCTTCTGTTTCCGCTTTTAGCCCCCATATATTCAGCATGTGTCACTGTTTTTCAGAATTTCTCGAATTTACTTGACGGTACAAACGAGTGCGCTGCAATTTCACTTGCCTCCCTCGCCTCTTTTTTTTCCACCCCCTTCCCCCGCCGGTGAAATTTAATGCTACGCTTGGACGCTCTTGAAGCCCCCGCTGCTGAACGCGCTATTTCAAGTTATGATTGCGTGCGCACCGCAATTTCCACCTATCCAGCTTTCTTCTGCATGAATTTCGATACACGTACCCGGGGTTGCAGCTTTTTGCGCTTAATTTTGCATACAAGGCTCCCGCGGAATTATAACGGAAGCTGAATTTAATTGCCACTTTGCATACTGTTAATTTATTCAACGGCGGGATCTTCAGCGAACGGAATGTGATATTTTATAATCGCGCCGCGGTATTGATTCCGCTAATTCCCACGCGACAATAAAGCTGTTGTATTGTTTAAACGAATTAATCGTCCACTGATTTTTCACGGTACACATGCCTCGTACCGCTTGTTACAAAATAAAGCACTGCGCGTAAAAGTCTCTAATTTGTTTAACTTGATTTCGCAAGCGTCGATGAGGATACCGACAAACAATTCATTGGTTAACAAAGCAAACTAGCAACTCGTCGTCGTGCGTTAAATTCTTTCGACAAATACAGTCTAAGTAATTGAAAAAAAGCTGTCTATTTGGACAATTTTTTCACCGGATTCATCGTATTCTCTTTTAAGGGGGTACAGGACTATTGAACAAGTAAAATCTATGTTTTTTTTGTGTTGGATTGCTTAGGTACCAAGTGATCATTATACCCTTACTTTGCACAGTTTATTTTGGCCATGTTTCCGGGTATTTACCAAAAAAAATTGTCGGAATGTTCAAACTTGTTGAAATTATTAAGCGCTGAAGATGGTTTCAAAGGCGCGATTTTTACCTCCAGATGACACTGAAAAAACACAATTAAAAGTGTATTTAAAAAATTGTTCCGTATACGCTATAAGTAGCTTAATAAATGAAAAAAGTTTGACATTGTTATTCATTGTATTCACTGAGAAAAAAAACCTGAATGTTACGGAATTTTGCGACGTGATTACCAGAATGACCCCTTAATGAAAAATTCTCTTCTTCCTAGCCCTGCTTCGTGTAGGGAAGCTTGAACAAAAATATTTCGTGCATTTTACCAGTTTTAATTGTGTCACTTTCTTGAGTTTTCATGAGACTTCTCGAATCATAAGTCAGCGTGAGCAATTGTTATTACACGCCCACCATACACAAAGTAATATTTACGCTATCCGCGATCGGCAATTTCCTATGCGCCAGCCCAATAAATACTAAAGTAACCTCCCCACGCTCACCACACGCGTTCAGTCTTTCGCCGCGCACGAACCAAGTTCCCTTCATCAACTCGCAGCGGAGCAATCTGATCCTGCAACAGTGGAAGCCTTCCAGCAGGGACACCCCCTGGTATACGCCAGCCTCCCCCGAAAGTGTGAAAAACAGTGCGATCGTCAAGTTCTGGAGCGTCCCCCTTGGTTCGATATCAGCGGGGGACGGTAGATGGGCAGTTAGCCCGGCAGATGCTCTATCTGCGCGTTAATATCACCCGCAACGATCTTGGGGGACAGTGGCTGTATCCAGGATCTCCTACTTCCGAACTCTCTGCGAGAAAAAAGGAGCGGCTGCTGATAAAAGCGCGCGACGGTTTTCCTCCCGATAACAGCGTCGTCGTCGTCGAATCGTGTTTACAGGAAAAAACTCGGACTCGACGCGAGTGGCATCAGCCATGGTCGAGGGGGAGGGAGCGGCCGCGCTTTCAGAGACCGTCGACAGACGATCAGAAGGGTGGAGGTGGCCGTCTACACGGCGAGGGCGAGAAAAGTATTCGGGATTTAAAGAAACTCTCGGCAACCGGTAACTTCTTTGTCGGATGCAATGCGAAAAGAATGACCGGGACGGCTGACCCCTCCCGCCACCCCGTGCCCAACCCCCTGCCGAAGATGGAAAGTCAGAGGTGAGAGAGGGAAGGGGTTGTTGAAGCGGTCTGATTCTGAGAACGATTCGAAAGCCACCTGCTCCCGGAGTTTCCAACTATCCGTTAAGGTCCGTCCTGCCGGGGTCAGGAAACCACCAGCCAATTTCTTTGAGTGCCCCTGGCCGGGGCAGTCATCGTCCCCGGTGTCCATTGTACTCCTATTGTGATCGGATATCAGCGTTATTTTTGTCTGAATTGCAGAACGTTCGATGGAAAATTTCCTTTCGCCGGCCCTGTCGCACGGGTCACGACGGGGGAATTGAAATACATAAGCGACGGCCACGGTTCTCATTCACGTCCGAATGGATTGAGGCGCAGTTGTCTGTTAGCCAATTGTCTTTGAAAGAGTGCCCTGGCGGAGCAGTCGGTGAATGGGGTCAAAGGGAACGAGCTGCTGCGAGGACAGTATTGTAGCGGGCAGGAGATGGTATCTGTTGTAGGAACGGAGGAACTTGTTCATTTGTGATCAACGGTTTTATTGAAAGTACAAACGTCCTGATTAAGGAGCTCGTGCGGGATGTCCCTTGTTGTTTTGCAACGCACTGCTGTTCAGTTCATGAGATGGCTCTAATTTATTCTATTTACAAGTTTTTGTCAAAATTTGTGAAAGTCGTGGCTGTAATTAAGGGGGAATCCTATTCTTTGGGCTAAAAGCATAGCAAGATTTGGAATTTTTTTTTAAGAATTCAGCGTTAATATTCATCTGAAATTTGGACCATGTTTTGATGCATCTTTGAAGAAGCTGTAGGTTTTTTTTTATTAATTTTGAACCGTAAATATAGTAGTTTTGCATGATCGACCATCACGCTGAGCAAAAGTCGTCGTCCGTTGGTGTGCTTGATATTTATCTACCAGGTAATCTGAAACAGAAAAATGAAAGGGCGTTCTGTTTTATACATATGTAGCTTGAAATTGATGAACCAGCAAAAAACAAAAAAAATTATTGAGCGGTGCGGAGAGTTTTCAAACTGAAAGGTCTGAACCTGTAATTTGTGCAACCCAATTTTGCGCCAATTTTCTTATGTAACAAAAGAAGTATAGAATTTAGCGGTATTCTGGTTCGTCAAATTGAAGCTACATATGTACAAAGTAAAACGCCGTTTCATTTTTCTGTTTCAGATTACCTGGAAGGTAAATATCATGCACACCAGCGGCCGACGAGTTTTGCACTGCGTAATGCATAACGCCTATATTTATTATTAAAAATTAATAAATAAAAAACTACAACTTCTTCAAGGATTCCCCCTTAAAGTAACACTACCCTATTTCGTCCCTATCAACACCAGAAGCGCGACCTCAGCGTGGCGAATTTCCCCTGATTTCGCGAGTGTAATTTCTGTTTCAGTGCTCGCGAGGTGGGGCCGAAGCATTCGTCGTGATTTTTCGCGTTTCATCCGGGAGACGAGACGGCTGGAAGAAAGCGCGATTAGACGGGATTGTTTAAGGGTATTAAACGCACGGATTCCGGGCAGAAACGGCGCGGTAACTCGCACAGGCGCACAAAGGGAAGTAAAGCGGGCCAAATTGGCTTGGGTTGAAAGTTTAAGAAGCACAAGAAAATTTTCTAAAGCGTTAAGGTGCTCGAGCAGCCCGCGGCCGAGAGCGAGGGGGGTCGGTGAATGGGCTGGAAGGGGTTGCGGGGGCGCGGGCGGGCCTTTAAGAGATGAGTCGAGAGAGCCGAGGCGGGGGACGCGAGTTGCGTCGGGCTCGGGGAAACATAAGAATGCTTCGAGCAGCGGCGGAAATATTATTCGGCAAAGTTTCGGCCGAGGCGGACGAACGGAGATGGCGCGGATTGAGGCGGGCGAGAAGGAATCAGGCCGCGATGATAACTTGAAAATTAACGCGGAAAGTGGATGACTTACCAGTACAGCTGGCAGCCGGCGGGCGTCGACAAAACCGTGTAATTGAAGTGAGTTATGTAATTTGAATAATGCGGGGATAATGTAAAGGGAGAGGAATGCAAATCCAAATTACAAAATACCGCCTCGAAAGGTTCTCCGTTGGTAATACGGTTATAATAATTCTACTTAACTTGCCCCTTTTGGAATAAGCAGGCGCTTCTCTTCGGAGTGATAAGTTTTAATTCCGGCGAATCAACGGGGGCCGGGCTTACCGAACATTAAAATGTATGACAGCTTTTCTTAGAGGTAAATCCTCTGAATTAATACGAATTGATACTTTTCGGCGGCTTCTACGGTTCTTGCCTCGCGAAATTCTACATTTTTATGAGCTGAAAGTTTTCGTTAACGAATGGGAAAGTTTGTAGTAACTCATTTCTTCCGGCAAACGAACGATTAATCGCGCAATAGGTACGCAACTGGCATAATTTCCCGTCTCGAAAGTAACCCCCGCTTTAGCCACAGTAGCCATAGATTACAAGAAAATTTATTCCCCGTTCTTTATTTTCGCTCGCTCGCGCCAGCCACCTTTTTACTCGCCGATTCCTCGCCCCCGCCTCCCCCATTCCCTTCTTCCACCGTCGTATTTCTGACTCACTTTACTGGTTTTCCAATCTGATTATGCTCCCCCTTTAATTATTTCTTTTTCTTAAACGCTATTAGCGACTTTCCGTTCGGTTAAACTCCTTCGCAATCTCCAACTTCCATTCATTCTACCGTTAATTCTTCTCGCTGGTAATAACGTACCCTTCGATATAAGCCCGCCGATTCTGCACGGTCTGTCTACTAGTCATTGGCTAATTCTCTGACGAACAGTTTCAGATTTGCATTGCGCGCCGGAGGTCAGAAAGATTTCCAGGGAATTGCGTTTTACTGTGTCACGCAGAAGGAATTTCAATTAAATAACCAATAATTGAGACAAAATTTCAACATTCACCGAACGTTACTTCAAGCTGCCTCTTTGCTACCCTCACATTGCTTATGAACAACAGCAGTAACAAGCACAAACATTAGGGATAGATAGTAGCTTAATACTTTCATTAAAAAATTTGATTACAATTTCTATTTTTATTAAGCTCTGCTGTTATCCTTTCTTTTAATTTTCTTAGCTTTTATCCTTTCCCCTTATTCTTACTGTTTACACACACCCTAAGTGGCCCCATACACCTGTGTATAATAGATACCTCTCTGTATCCGCCATGTTTTTTTTCACTGTCACACAAAAATTCAGAACGATAGTCCAAGATACAATAAAACAGTCCGGCGAACCTCAAAGTAATTTGTGGAACCGTTTTTCTACCAAAAATTCACAAAGAATTACCTACTTTTCAGCCCAACAAAGCGCAATCCACCGTTAACATCAATGGAGGGCCAATGACGTTTTTAGTCTTGATTAAACTAGGGGTCGAAGTAATCAATTCAACCCCAGTAGAATAATTAAAACCCTCGCACATTGTATCACATTCCAAAATTCATCAGATGCACGTAAAGGTCCACAAGCGCCTATATTACAACTGATTAAAAGCAGCGTAATGTGCTTAAAAATGGGACCTGTAACGCAACAGCCTCCTAAACAGATAGAGCATCCCGCAGCAAGTCCACCATCCTCCACCACACTCTCATCTTCGCGAGCCGCCTGCCCCCTAACGGGTTATTCCCGTGGCCCCGAAACTTCCCCGCTGCAGCGCGGAAGTCCGAAAATGTCCAGTGAATTACCAATCGATCTACGTCGGCGCAACTCCCACAGGTACAGGTACTTGGGGAAGCTGCGGCGTTCCCTTCGTTTTTCTTGGGGGTAGTCGCGGGCGGTGGGTAGCATTAGCGTTAAGAGCAATAGAACAACGTGACTACAGAGCGTGGCTTAAAGCAACCCACCCTCCCGCACCCCCCCGCCGGGTAGTGCCACGCCAATGGCAACAGTAAGAGCGACAAAAGCGGGGAGAGTTGATTAATGGAAGGAGTAAAGTCGTCACCGAACAACTCCGCCGACCCAACCGATCCTTCTCCCCCTCTGGCCCCACCCCTTGTCACCTTCGCCGATCCTTCCCTCTTTGTTTCCCTTCGTTTCTGTCGTACTTACTGCCGCCCACCCGCGGCAGCCCCTCTTTCCCGCCCGAACCCCCATCCAGCTCTTTCCCGGCTCTTCGCGACTCCTTATCCATCCCCGAGCGTTGCAACTTTTCGGATCGACGAGGAGAATCACGCCGGGCTGACTTTTATTGTCCGCGATAATCTTTGGACGGGAATAGCGAGGCCGGGCACCCTTCCACGAATACGTTCTCCTCCTAGCTACGCTCGCCTTCCCTGCTGATAGTAGGAGGTAACGATCTAGCGGGATCGCTACCCTCGCCGCTTCGAACGCCCTGAAAGCTGCCATCGCGTTAAGCACGGGGGGGTCTTGGGCCCAGGGAGGGACGGGCAGCGCGAGAGGAAGCCAACGCCACGTCAACGACGTCGCTGGAAGCTTCTTCTTTATCCGGAGGAGGATATGCGGGAAAAAGCTGAGGAGGAGCCGGGGCTTCGTGGCTCGTAGGAGCGTCGGACGTTTCTGAGGAAGGTGATGCTAGGTGCAGGTAGAGATGGCGCAGCTATGTGTCGTACTTCGTGCGTTAATTTTGAGGAAAGTTTGCGACGCGATCCGGACGATGCGTCGTTTCACTCTTCGCTGGAAGGAAGAAGCGCGGGGTGCAGGAGGTCGCGTGACCACCGGGTGTACTATCAGCACCGTCACCGCTAACATTGTCGGCGGAGGGAACGCCGACCACCTCGCTGAAACAGACACGCGCGGCCCAATCAATTCAACGTCAAACTTACCCCTTCAGGAAACTGTTCGCTCCGCCGTCCCGCTTCTGTTAGCGAGTCACGCCATGACGGGCTGACTTCCTCCCTAAATTTATTTTCAGTGTTGCGCCCGTGTAAACGCCACCGGATGATGCGCGTACACACCGGGGTATGTTAATAGAAGAAGTTTGTGTCTTTACGGGGCCTCCGCTCGACGGATACTTTTCGTGATGGATTCCGTGACCGAGGAGTGGAATATGGTTAAGTGCCGCTGGTAATTGTAGGTGTTATGTTAGAAAACGCGATAGCCTTTTTGGAGTGAACGTGGATGTACAGCTGGATAATGTTGGGTGGGATAGCTACCAGTTTGGAAAGTTCAGATTGGAGATCATCAATTCCTCAGCTCGCTAATTCAATAGTTCCTCAGTTCACCAAATGAAAATCTCACTATTTCAATACTTCCTCAGCTCACCAACTCACAGTGTCACGAATTCAATAGTTCCTCAGTTCACCAACTTACAGTCTCACTAATTCAATAGTTCCTCAGTTCACCAACTTACAGTCTCGCTAATTCAATAGTCCCCCAGCTCACCAACTCGCGATCTCACTCATTCCCAAGTTCATCAGCACACCCATCTTCCTAACATTCCAGCCAACTCTTTCTGCAAGCCTCTAGCCCAATAATTCTGCATCCAGTGACCTAACCCAGACCTAACCCAATCCCCGTTAGTAAAGTCTTCCAGTTTCGCAGTACCCCAGCCCATTGTTATTATCACAACACCGTGCCTCACGTGCATCCACTACCTTCCTCTACCATCTACCAATGCTTATACTCGGCAGTTCTCTATTTCCACAGCCTTCAAGTATCCTGCTTCCCAGTGTTGTACTTGATATCCCACTAATATAATAAATGCGGAAGTCTGGATATATGTTGCAACTATGCAACTGATCTTTTTGAAACTTTGTATGCACGTAGTCTAGGAATAACATACAGGATACTTTCTACCCCGATTCATTGCGTTGTTCCTCGACACTCTGTGACAATTTAACCCAGTACACTGTGACGTCCCGGCCCCACCACGGTATCGCGACTTAGTGTCGACGACCGCCACCAGAGGTCTAATCTTCTCGCTAGTCCTATTTCCCAATCTCATTTCATATATATACAAGTTCGAAATTATATCCTCTGTGTCCCCGTGTGTGTCCAGGGCAGGGGCCGTTAGCTGTAGCCCTCCTGATGAGTCTGGCTGACGGTCCCAAGACGAAACGGCACCTCTTCTATTCCTCCTCGATCCTCCCGCCCCGCACAGTTACTCCAAAACGCGTAACCCTCCCTTTTCAACAACCTTGATCTCCCTAAAAGACATCCGAACCAACCAACTATTGCTACCACAATTGCATTGAAAGCTGCGCAACGCAAGAATATAATACCTTCCCCTCTATACTCCTCAAAGCATGAAACACCATCGACACACCAAATCGATTAACTTTTCATCTCGGATCACGTATGCGGCCGCATATGCACGAATTCCCATGCGCGACACGCACCGGTCGCTAACCGCCACGATCGTTCGCACAGCGTATTTACATTTGTCGCGGCAGGAAGACACACTCCTCTAGCAAGATATTAGTTCTCTGTATCGCGTTTCCTTCGCAGCTTTCCACCGTGGAAGTTTCAGAGGGTCGGGGAGGCAGGGAGGCCAGCGGCTGGCACGTAACACCCGTAACTCTCAGACGCGAGCCGGGCTGCGAGAGATAAATCAATAGAACGTAATATTTATCGTGTTCCCTGTCCCGCGTCCTCTTTATTCCGAGCGGGTCCGGCACGATAAATATTAATAGATACGCGTTCCCGCGGCATCTAAATATTCACAAACACCCCGCCGCGTGTGCCTTCGAAATCGCGGATCCCTGTTCGATTATTATCGGCGAGCTCCGTCACCTTGCTCGCCCAATAGGGGACACCCGCCACCCGCCTGAAAGGGATTCTCTTCCCTCTTTCGTTTTTTCTCTCCTTCTTTTTAACGATACTTCATCGACGAGAGGTTACTCGAAAGAGTCGTCTCATTAAATCAGTACGTACTTGTGCGCCGTCCGGGGACGGGGTAGTCGGGGGCCGGCGGGGTGTCGTTGAGGAACGTCGGACGGGGGCGAAGAGAACGGAAAGGGGATAAGTAATCGAATGGCTCGCTATGATTTTAATGAGTTCCTTGATGACACGAAGACAACTACGACGGAGTGACGTCGCCGGCGACGACGACGACGACGACTACGGCGACGACCTAGTAGAACGGCGACGGGAGCGCTTTCCTCGTGAACAGCCGGCTTTGACTTAAAAGTGCGACAGGGCATCGAACGGAAAAACCCTGGGGATAATACTTTCGCAGAAGTTCCTCGGCCCCCACCCCCAAGCACCCTCGTCGCCCTTCGTCTCCCCCCCAGCACCCCCTCTTTCACCCTGCAGCCCTCACTGTTGCTCGACAGCTCGCCGACTCTACGATTTTTCTGTCCGGTCATGAATAGCAACGAGTGGAAAAACAGGAAAGTTCCGGCCGAGGCCAACTTTCCTACCCCCCGAGTTTCTTCTTAACTGGCGAAACGGCTTCCAGGCTGGCAGCTCGTGTTCCTCTTCGCGCGACACGCGATACCGCTCGGATTGCAAGAACCCGTTGTTTATAATTAGCCGCGACCATCGCTGCGAAGCACGGGCGTGCCTCGTACAAAGAGGGCCGCTCCGCAAGGGATGGGATGATAATTGTGGTGCAGACGCGGAACAGGCGGCGCGCCGTGGAAGTAGGAGTGATGGGGATGGAAAGAATGTTTGTTGTTTACGGGGCGGTTGCTGCTCGGGAGATCGGGTTCGAGCGCCTGTGGGAGAGTCCCCCAGGGCCTGAGGGTTGTTTCGCGGCCGATCATTCCCCAGAAGCATGTCCGAGGGGCGGGAACTGCCGGTCCCCGGGTACCTGAGCCGGTTCATCCGTGCTCGGAATCTTGCTGGAGGTTCGAGTGGAGTGTTTTGTCACTTGACAGACACACACGGGATTAATGGGGGCGAGGGTGTTTTGTGTAGCGATGTTCTTTAGGCAATTTTGTTTGGAGAACTTTGGTCAACATGGGTGGATCGCATTCACTACGACTCGAGCGTTTTCATTGCTGGCTTTGGAAGTTTGTGGGGTAGGGTTTGTAGTAGGGAGTGTAGTTGTTCAGGCTGTTCTTAAAGGCTGTTTTTGATAGAAACAATATTATCCTTATGATGCAAGGATATTAAATGGTTACATATATACGTTTAGCCGCGGGGAAAATGAATGATAAAAATATACCTATTATACATAATTTATTAGTGCATAAAGTGCACGATAACATTTATTTATAATAATTTTTGTATTAAATTATGTTTTTTAGGTTCTTTATACCACTGCAGAAGAAACGGCTAGACGGGCCATTTTTTATATTTTGTTTAATTGATTTTTCATGGAGAATTACAGCGAAAATTTTTGCATGAAAAAATATTCATTTAACTTTAAACCGCTATAAATTGTTTATTTTTTAAGATTAAAAATTTCGTACTGATATCACGCTGACCGGTTTTTCTGCAGTGGTATAAAGAACATAAAAAAAATCATAAATAATTGAATACAGAAATGATTGTATGTATATAAATTTATTCGTGCACTTTATGGGCTAATAAATCATGTGTAATAAGTATTTTTTTTCTTTTAATAAAACCCCTACAAAATCAGTCATTTTCGTCGGGGCTGAACGTATGTAACCTCTTAAATTTATCATAAACACTGAACGTCGAAAATGTATGATGAACATATAAAAATTGAATTGACTCACAAGCAGGGTTTCAAGAACTGATTAGAAGATTTTCGTACTCGAATTATGTACTTCTATATCAAGATTCGGAAAGTTTAAAGTCACAGGAATTTGTAAAGGAAAAAGTAGGGTGAATGAATAATACAGAAATAATTTAATTGACTTCATCACACTCAGAAATTTGCATTTTCGCTAGAAAAACGATGGTACACATGTTAATACCCAGTACCTCTTCAGACTAACATTCAAATCTCGAACTCCGAGATACCATGGCCACAGTACAGACGAGTTCACACTTCCACTTCATTAATTTCCCGTTAGAAAAACTTACCAGCCGCGCGGTATATGTAATAAAAATACCGACAGTCCGGTATATGTATTCCACTTGCCAGTGGAACCGAGTTTCGCCAGCCGTAACTGGAACGTAATTCCAAACTATTAATAGCCGAGGAGCGCAATTCCTCATTAGCACGTCGACCCCGGCGCTCTCGGCAGATTATTCGTCGAAGAATAAATCGAAAATTTCCAAGGAAACTCCTTGTTCAACACGCTACCCCCTAGAAAATTAACACTCAAACTTGCGATAATGCGTGCGCCCCTGAGCAATTACGCGTGCCACAGACTTCGCCACAATCTCCTATCCCGGCACCAGAAAAATCCTCAGATCCCATTAGAAATCTGTGAAAGATAAGGAACGGTAATTGCTTCGTGCCACGAAGCTATTCGCAACCCACATTATTTTCCGCGTGCCGTTTCGCAATCCATTACAGGCATCAATTGTCGCCGCCGCGCGTATCACTCAGCGCGTGACAATCGAGGAAGGAGCGGACCGTTTTTGGGGGCCGGAGTGTGCCTCGTCACGTCGGAGAATAATCTGTTTCGCCGTCCCCGTTAATAATTGATGCAGAACGGAGCGTTTTTATTGGACGGACGGGCGGGCGACGAGTAATCGGCTCGATCGTGTCGTCATTTAAAAACGCGATGTACAACGGCCGCGCTCCCCCGGGTGGAACGGATTGCGGGCGGTGGTGACGGCGGGTGACGGTGAACTTGGTCGACGTTTTTGGCGCCCGGCGGTCGACAAAACTGTCCTGTCGCGGCCGCCACTCCTCTCCCGCGCGGCTGGCACGGCTGATAGGCTTGACTTTTCAAAACGAGCCCGCGGACGAAATTTCCTCCGGTTTAAATAGTCCTCGGCTACCAGCGGAACCACTATCCGGCCAGCCGCACGGGCGCCGCGCGCACACGCACGCCCGCCAGCAGTCGGTTCGATTTAGGTTCGCCGATTTAAATCAAGTTGATTTAAGCTTTCCCTCGGTCGCGCCTATCCGGTTGACCGTGCTCCCACTTTCCTCTTCGCCGTCTCTCTAATTCCACCGGCGGCACACACTTGCCCCGTCCCACCCCGTAGATGTCCGCGCGACCCACCCTCGCCTCCACGCGTTCCTCCTCTCCTTCGCTCATCCTGAAGCCACCCGCTTCCGCTTTGTCGTCCGCGTTCTTCCGCGTGTCTACTGCTCTTTTTCCCCTTTCTTTCACCTGGTCCGTTGTTCCAGCACTCACCGAGGCTTCTCTATTCGGCTCGAGCGACGGCGAAAGCAACGTCGAAATCGATCTACGAGGACCGCACACACACACACACACACACACACACTGCTGGGTGGTACTTATTGTGCGACGCCGGCCGATTGATTGGGGTTACGTGTACTCGCGTAGAGTGCGGCAAAGAGAACATTTAGGCTAATCGGTTTATCAGAGGCTCGAGCCTTTTAGAAGTGCCCGAATTGTGCAAACAGGATGATTGTGGAAGCCGCGCGCGGGAGGGGGAATTGAGTGTGGCGTGGAATCTACTGTAACCAATTAATAGATCTAAAGACGAGGGCAGAATTGGGCGAGAAGATTGTATACCTTCGTGATATTTTTCCTCAGTTAATGTTGCTGAAAGCAATTATCATGTTATTACTAGGGAAGATGAGTTAACACCTCATTTGAGAATATGTACCTTCACTTTGATTAATATCAGTTACCTAAACCATCGGGTTAGACTTAAAAGCAGCAGATTGTTGAGTCTGGCCAATTACTACGTGTAATAAAGACGTATTATTATTATTATTATTATTATTGTTGTTATTATTATTGCCTCGTTACGAGGGTTTGTTAATTTGACTCGTGCAACAGATGTAAACAATCATGTGTAGCGTTTGCTGCGGACAATAGGAGGAAATTCGCGTTTAATTATTTTCAGATGGACATTTTAATTGCGCTAATTGGTTCGTACTACTGAAGCGCGCGGTGTAAACTACTGTAAACAGTGGTACGGAGCAAGGGGAAAGAGTCCGCCTATGGGCAGACGCTGCTCGCGGACTATATCACTGACATTTTATTCACCTGCTTCTCGTCACGTGTTTTAAAAATTGTTTCAAGTAAAAGTTGTCTGAATTGTTAAGAACTGTGTCGCCGATAAATTCAGCGATTTTCAGGAATTTATTGCGACGAAAATAATTATAGTAATGGAATAACACTTTTTTCTATTTATTAAATTACATTTTTACTTTGAATAAAAAATATAAAAGTAATCGAATTATTGCTTTTAAAATGCTTTCGAAAGCGGTCTTGATGGCGTGTTTAAAAATTCATGCCTCGTTCGCGAAGGCGATTTCAGGTGTTAGACTTATCTCAACCCAGATATCCAAACAGATTCTTGATTAGCATGACTAACGCTATCGCTCGGACTATAAGTAGTGATTTATCTTCAAAATTAGCAAAAAACGGGCAAAGTGGAAGAAAAATGTTTTTTGGATTTTTTCTTTTGCTATTTTCCATTTTAAAAGTAGGTTAGACTCAATGAAAATACTTGGTTGTAGGCCCTGCGAGGGTCATAGGTGTGCAGAATAAGCAGTCAAATTTATAAAGCAATCGGTTCGATAGATTTTGAGATTTTATTGTCACGATGTAGAAAAATCACGCTTCGAGAAAAACGCGTTCAAAGTTTTCGCGTATAGAGGCCGAGACTCTCCCTACAAAATGCCCCTGTAGAAGCTAAAATAATCCGAATTTTTCCATGAAGAGTTAACAGGGCTTTCCTGTGGATACGTACTTTCGAAAAATTTTTAAAAATAAAAATCGATCTTTTCAACCCGTCTAACCGGAATGACCCCTTAAGATTCCTAAGCTACACTTGCGTTCATCTCTATGGAAGGAACATCCGTTTTGTGTTTAAAATGTACAGCCATCCCGTTAAGAATCTTTTGCAGAATCGCGCGCAAATAAAACGCATGACAATCTAGAAACCCAGACCAACCTTCAACCTCCACTCATAAAACACTATTATATTCAGTCCTTCTACTACCTTCGGCAGACAGATTAATTTCAGACCCTCTGACACAACGAGCATCTCGTTAACCATCTGCTTCGAAATGAATCCACACACACCAAGTACCACAGTATCATTAAACTCGTGACATAAAAAGCAGTTTTTCATGGTGCACACTACACCTACTTCCTCTAAAATCATAAACAGTCGAGATCCCCCGCTTTCACACGAGCCAAGTCATGCAGCAACCAATTACAATTCCATCCAAATTCATTTATCAACAAAAGTAATACCTTCCAATTCCGCTCGAAGCAACCGCCGCCACAGAAGCCTCCAACGTCCCGCTCAACTAAAACCTCATTTCCCATCAAAAGTCTCCACTAATTAAAGGCCACGCCGTTCCCACGACCGCAGCATACCGTAATCTCCGTGCCCCCCGAAGAATAAAATTCCAGAGAAGAAAGTAAGCAATCCAACGACAGGCACGCGGAGACCGTAACCACAAAAAGGCCGAGAGAAATGGCGGCAGCGATTCGAGGCATCCTTAACCTCCGGCGAACGTGTGCCGGGTGCGGGAAGACTCCCCCGGCCGGCTAGTTGGTATCACCTGGCCCAACGTCTTAAACCACGATGTAGCGGCAATTCAACTTTGTGCCTGACTTACGCCCGCGTTGCATACAAATGCCGCCGGTGGGCTGACGGGGGAGCGCGCGAGCCGCGTGCAGCCGCCCGACGATGGGAGCCGCCCGAGGTGACGCGCGATCCTTAAAACCGTTCGAGGAACAATGGCGAGGCGCGTCAATCAGGGCCGGGTGACAGTGGTACAACCGGCAGAGTATTACATCCAGCCGGTTCCCCATCGCCTCGCCACCGCCGTTCGTGTCTTCCCGGCTCCGGCTTCACCTCTCGCCCCGGCCGCCCCGGCTCCGTCGCTCCGTCTCCCTCCGGCCCGCGCGGCGCAATTTCAAATTAATTATGCATCGAACTGCAGAGGCCGTAGGCAGGCGTCGAGTAATATTCCGGCAGTTCACGCCTTCGTGGCCGAAAGAGACAGCTAATAAACCGGCATCAATTAGCCGACACGCTATACCTCAGCCCCGTACACGGTATCTGCGGTATTCTGAATTAGGCCCTGCCCTTGCGAACAGAGCCAGAGCGTGCCTCTGTGCTTGCAGTAATTGCTCCCCGCTCGGACCTCAATTTTGACGCGTTTTGGCGAATCAATGTCGATATGCTGCCATTCGATCGCTAATACGGGATATGAACTATTTCGTATCAAAGTCGGGGGACGCGACCCCCCTCGGCGCGTCGCGTTTCCCGGTCGCCGTGTCACATAATTAATTAATTCAATTCCGCCCTTTGTGGGCGAGCCGACGCGCGCGTTTCGAACGGCGCGGCGAGTGTCCACGGGTCGCGCCGCGGAGGCTGGGGAAAATAATTCGTCGCAGAATCACGGTGGGACTGCTGGTTAATGACAGTCGATTTGTACGCGCGAAATGTTTCGCTCGAATGATGGTGTATAGGCGTTTATTCGCGACTTATTGTTCGCTGATTGGTGGAAGGAAATTTGGGAATTGTTGCTTCTGAATGTTAATCCATAGGGCTGCTTGTAATTTTTGTATCGGTCATCTGCTTGCACGAATCTCAAATAATTAATGTGTTAAGAGTGACTAAGGTCGGCATCAGATATACTGGCCGGTTAGTTAGTTTTCGGGAACAGCGATCGAGGAGAAATCAGCCACCACCATCTGACGATCGTGGATTTGTCGGTTCGAGTTGCGTGGCCCTCAAAGGGTGTGGTGGGGTAACGGGAACGCTGCTCGGTTCCGCTTGAACATAGCCGTTTGGCTGTTATTTGTTCTAATGGTTGTGTGCGTTACGAGGCTATGCGTAGGCCAATAAGAGATGAAGGTATCGAGAAAGTATTAATGTTCTGACCAATAAAGCTCCTGAATTTTTTCGGATCTAACGCACACCTATTCTGATGTGTATATTTCTACGCTGAGAGCTCGGTTTGGCCTACACGTTAGGAGCTTGCCACTATCCCCGCCGCTTCTGGCTCACTCTTGTTCTGCCCAGGCGAGAGCAAGGCGGGACGAGAGCGAGTCAGAAAACGTTGAGAAAAGGAGCACCGAGGCAAGCAAATGGTATGGTGGGAGAATACCCCTCACGAAACTCACCGGCCGAAATTTTGCGAACATAAAATTTTTGCGATTTTATGGCCAAAACTACAGAAATGAAATTTTTGAATTTTACAAATTTAATACAAATGTAGTTTTCCACTAGGCCAGTCAACTGCATAAGGATTGCAGGTTAATGACTTCTTCCAGATCCAGTGCTGTTCCATTCGACCGCAGCGTGCCTGAGTCCTTAACGAAACGCTACGTCGGACGAGGTTGCGGGTACCAGTAAAATCATCACCCGCTGTAGCCTACCAATCATTCAACGGACGTGTTGTTCGAGTCGTGTTACGACGTAGACGCTGCTAATGGTCATCGAGGCGAAGGGCGTTGCTAAAACCGTGTCGTATCGAATACGCTGCTGTTCGAGAATAGCCTCGAGAATGTGTCGCGATGCTTTGAATCCCATCGATCTGATGGATTTCTGAACGAGACGCCGCGATAGCATGGTAGGAATAAGTGGACCAGTGGTATCCCTAGGAATGGGATTACGAATTTAGGCGATAGAATGACATCCTTCCAATGCTGTCTCACAATCGCTTCCATTCTCAGGATCCACCAATTTGGCACTTCACTGCGAGCTTCTTATCACGTCCTAGTTGCCACTTCCACTGCCAGCGTAGCAGAAAATATATTTTTAAATATTTCACAGGGATAATGATTTGCTGTAATAATCTTCCAATTTAGTTGAATCTGTAAAACCACGATATTGGATTTTTTAGGGATTCTGCAGTAATTTGTTGATTGATATTATTAAAAGAATTATTAAGGTTTATTAAGGAATTGCGAAGCATTATTAAGGTTCAGAATTGAGGGCATTGCAGCAAGAGGGGTGCAGCTCCATCTTTACCAACTTCAAGTAAATTAGAAAAAACTGTTGCTTTGACTTAAAATTAAAAAGGGAGCACTAATTGAAAACTATGTACTAAGTTGATAAGTTTTTACTTCTATTTTTCGCAAATTTTTCGAATAAGTGCAGATTCAAAATTTACAATAAATTGCTCACTTGTTTTCGGATTTGCATCAAATAATGTAAATTTTTTTTTTTTACATATATTACACGTCATAACTCAAAAGCCGTCATAAATTCAGCTGCACCCCTCTTGCCGCAAGGTGCTCAATTAAGGTTTAACATTTTACGTGGGAGCGAGTCGAGAAGAATGAAGTCGATGGGTAATCGTATCTCAAATAATACGGGTTCTCGCGAATACGTAGGTATATTTGGCGCAATAAGAGCACACTAAGTTCCCAGTAAATTTTATAAAGGATCCAACGGGAGGGGCGCAGATATTCTGTTACGAGGGAAGGAAAGTGACTGCACTCCTTTACAAGCCGAGCGTCTATCGGAATAAATTTATTAACGGGATATATCGTCCTATCCAATAGTTGGTAGCACGTGTGCTACAAATTTTGACGTCTGATAGCGGCAAGAGCACGTGTTTCACGAAAAGACAAGGGCACATTCTGGCGGAAAACGGTGTAACTAATGGGGAACGCTTCGCACGTGCTGTGACGGCTACAATTTATCAGAACTTGTTTGGAGTTATTTTACGAGTTAGGTGGCATGAAACGCTCCCTAGTCCGGGTGTACGAAGTCTCGCAGAATTGATCCACACGTTATACCGCTTGATTTCGTTCTAAATGTATTTCACGCGCTTCACTCTTACATGCTTTACGATTATTACCTACCCCTTCGCTTCAGCTAGCGCGTATCTATTTGCCCTTTGATTTATCCGCCACCGTTATTGCCCATTTCCACGTTCCATTAAATGACGAGCGCGACGCATAGACGATACCATCGCCCCACTGACGTGTATAAATTCGAGTAACCTCGCGTCCACGCGACAATAGTCGACTCAACTTTGCTCGACGTTCACGAAACGGGCTGTGCGGTAGTCGATGCTTGGACAATCGTATTTCACGAGCATCGCAGGGGGTGCTTTTCACGTTGGCTCTTTGATCGATTCCCGTAAGTAACGTTTATTGCTACGTTCGAATATATAATTCATAAATATCGCTCTCAAGTAGCAATTTATGGAGCTTTTATAAATCGTTCTGAAACCATGGATGTTTGCATTCATGAAGAAATTACAGTGTATTTATTGTTTTAAGTAAC
This sequence comes from Andrena haemorrhoa, assembly GCA_910592295.1. Classification (NCBI taxonomy): domain Eukaryota; kingdom Metazoa; phylum Arthropoda; class Insecta; order Hymenoptera; family Andrenidae; genus Andrena; species Andrena haemorrhoa. The sequence goes on from OU342946.1 coordinate 4,545,773, forward strand.
TTGTTATACGGAATGCTTCAACAACTTCGTTAAAAGCAAGGAGATACTAGGAAAGTGAAGTTAAGAAGGAATTCTTTCTTTTCACATGGAAAAGAGAATTTCGAATCCTCCTTGGCAATATTGACTTCAGAATCTTGAATGGAAATGGTAATAGAAGGGTAGCAAGCGGTCGTTTGTTGCTGAAATTTTCTTTTTCATTTAATTGCAAAGAAGTAAAGTGAAGCTGAGGCTTGTTCTTTGACACAAAGTTTATTAACATCATAAGCTTTAAAAAACGCGCTTCTAAATTGAAACTAATACAAACTTTTATTCTTATGAAAAAAAAAAAATTAAACCTTCGTCTACTGAAAAATGCACTTTTTTTAAAAATCACCATTTCGTAGCTGTCATTTTCATAATTTTGCTTCGTTTATAAATTCAGTGCAGAACCAGAAATATTCTGAGGTAGAGTTTACAAGTAGGTCGCTGAATTTCGTTTCGTTTCGTTAAAATCGCTGCAAAGCAAGAGAAACATTTTTAGAAATCCTCTTTAATGACCCATCTGAAGTGTCACCTATAATGCATATCTTTGGCGAAGTAAACATGTTTTTCTAAAGCTGATGATGTTAATAAACATCGTGTCAAAGAACAAGTCTCAGTTTCAATTTATTTCTTTGTAATTAATTGAAAAAGGAATGCTTCATTTTCGACAAAAACTTGTTGTTAGTGCCAACACCTTTAACTGCAAATAACTTTTGAAGTACTGCATAGGTTGAGTGACGTACTTAATAAGACACAAGAAGTGGTAATGGTCAGTATATAGCCAGACACATTGAGAACCAATATGACTGGAACATCTCTCTGGTTATTTCTTAAATATACATTATTCCACAAACTGTTTCGAGTAAAAGTTACCATAATTAATTACACGCGCAAATTCAACACCACTCCCATTACAGATTCTTATGTTACACTCCTGTTCGTATCTTTAAGAGAAGCACAGGCTTCTTATTCATGCAGCTGAAAAGGTTTCTTCATGGACGTTAAGGTTTCTTAACAAGAAACTTAGAGCAATATCTTAATTACAGACTCGATAAACGTCCCGCATTAAGTTCGCAGGATAATTAATAAAACGCTATGTGAAACTCAGTAATATTTCATTCAGTCACATATCCCTATTTCTGAAAGTGTAGAATTTTAAAGAACTCGTATTGGCTGACAATCTATTTCTTTTAAAACACCTTCATAAAGTTTCCTAGCCGTGCTACGTCGAGGAATCGCGTGCCGTTCCTCCCTCTGAAATCAAATCATCAAACGTACAATGTAATACGTGATCTCCGGGGAGAATATTGCGCGCTCTTCAAGTACGAGGCCGCTTTGTTGGGCTGCTGTCGATTCTTTTCGTACCTTTTCGAGCTCTCCAGCCTTATTTCGATTTTCATTACCTTTGAGGGCGGCTACGCAGGGGAGATATATGACGTGCTCCTCGCTAATCCTTCACGCGAGGTGGCGTGGAGAGGGATCGTTTATCTGGGAATGCAGCTAATCCATCGACCGTCGAAACGAAAATAAAATATGTTTCGTGAAAGCATGATGAATCTGGGAAAGTGTTTGTCTTAATACATCATTCCCCAAAGTGTCCTATTTCTCAGACGCCTTTAGAACGCTCGCCGACGTTGCAGACTGTTCGCCAGCTTCCGCTGCGCTCAATACACGACCTTCTCTCTTTCATCTTTCCAAGAAAAAATTGATGCACGCTATTTTTCCTCAGCTATGGACAATATCCAGCATCGCTTCCCTTTTACAATTCTCAGCACATTTCTGATACGGCTTAGCTACTATTAGTCGACACAATCGTATCGTGTCATTGATCAATTCGAAACAGTTTCCTCTGCTACCTTCTCCTAATGATCACAACAATTGCCATCTGTTACAAAGTACACCCTACCATTAAGCAACCAGTTATCATAGAGATGGACTGGGTCCATGGTATCATAGAACTAACAGATCCCTTTTATTATTACTTATTGGGTGACAAATATTACTTTAGGTTAGGGTGGAAAACAGTCTTCAGCATTGAGCTATAAAAATACCTGGAGAGTGAACAGAGCAATGGCGGCCGGTCCAAGAAGGAGGGAAGTAACGGGTGAACCTATCTCTGTCTTACAACAGGCTATGAATGTATAGTGCATGTGAGTGAAGTTATCCGCGCACACAAAATACATACATAACACAGATATTACAGAATGACAGGGGTAATAGGAAGAAGGATAGGTTCACCCGTGATCTTCTATTTCCCTCGGACCGCTGTCGCCTCTACTTCTTCCCACTGCTCTTCAATCTCCAGGTATTTTTATAGCTCAATGGTCTTCAGAGTTTAGACTGAATCCTGAACCTCGCCATGCGATTGCCTTGTTCTTCTTTCTTTTCTCTCGCTTGCTTATGTATATTTGTTTGAGACATTAAGACGCTTAGTAATAATAATAAATATATCTCAGCAACTAGCAAAGTGTCCAAGAGGAACTGTCAGTGAAGATTTCATGAAGATTCTCGGGCCAAGTACGATCTCCTAGCCTACGCTTTACTAGTCTACTGCAAGAACTATTCAGGGAGGATCCCCCATGACAATCCCAAGTAGACAGTGAACCTAGCATGGAAAGCATGAAATCGTTGAATGGCAGATTATTCCACGCGGTAATTGCAAGTTGACGCCGAATTTGTTGGTCCGCGAAGCTATAAACCTCTGCCGGACCTCGTGGCGACGGCCACGGAGGTTGACAGCGATGCCACGGGACAACGTATCCTGTGGGCAATGACGTGCGGCGCGTCCTCAGGTCGCTGTTATGCGATCCTGTCAGCTCGAAGAGGATTAACGGTGCTACCAGCCCATGTGAACGGATTTTACCAGAACGTGTGAGAGCAAGGACACGCGGTAGGCTGATGCGCTGCGCAGCCCACGGGAGTTCATGATGAAGTCGCTGTTGTGGCTCATGGTGGCGATGGAAACATCGATCTCGTAAGTGTTCCCCAGGGCTTTATGGATAACATTTACGTTGGAGGTTGAAATTTATTAATTAAAAGACAGTGTTAGTTTTAATCGTCGGGGGTTCATGGATCTGAGGGATTAATCTTCTGAGGAACATTGGTTTGAGGATTATGAGTGTTTCTTATTCGAAAATGGGGCAAGGTAACTTCTGTGAGGAATATGAATATTCCTAGACTATTTTAATGTATACAAAGGGTTACAAGATCAATTGTACGCGACAAATCTATATAATAAAAGTTCCATGGAAACAGATATATTAGAATATTTATTAAAAAAGATTCCATAAGATAAAGAAAAATACTAAACTATGAGGTAGTAGTAAATAGGTTTATTTTTTGCCTTTCGATATCAAAATGGGGTTACGTGTGTTATGTGTGTAAGTGTTTCTGGGACTGTTAACTCAAGATTGTGCTTTCGTTTTGACTTCTCTTCCGTCATCTTGTTCCTATTTTCTTCTCCTTTTTCCAGAACCATACGCATCCTACTAAACTATTAGGTTCTAAGTAGTTTTATTTAACAATATAATATCATATTTTTCGTGTGTATTTAACAAAAGTTATGAAAATCATAACATAAATAATAATATAATAGTTTCATAAGAAGTATTGAACAGAAATGAGAACTTGTCAAGATTAATACCTAAATAACACTTTTTTATAACCTATAGCTATCGGCACATACAGCTATCGATAATTATCAATTAATTTCCAACCACGTTTTCGAATAACAGTTGTCAAGCATGGACATTTAAACGTTATCTACTCGAACCAAGGAATTCTTTCCATGCCCACGAAACATGCTTAGATTCCGAAGCCCATCACCAGCGATTACCGTATCCGAACCCAAAGTGTCGTAAGTTAAAGCGCCGCGGAATGCTCAGCGCCGAGAATGTGCCTCGGAACGAAGAAACGAGCAAAATATAGCCGCGCACGGTTCCCCGAAAATTCCGTGCCACGATGTTGCGCGGCGATAAACTAATCCCCAAAGTTCCCCGGCGCTCGTACATATTTCCCCGTCGACACTTGTTCCCAGCCCGCCCGATGCACGATCCCTAACGAGCCGCGAGTGCTCGGTCGCAACGCGAGGAGCGCGCCACCGCGTTCCTCCTCGAACTGATACATCCACTTTCAATTCCCGCGGAGAGACTCGCTGCCGGTGACGATCGCCGGGCCCCGCGCGGTTCAACAGTTCTCGAGAGACGATTGAATCGCTGGCAGCGCCAGTGCCGCGAAGAGGCGCGGCTGATCGGGGCGAGAAGGAGGCGACGGGAATTGTGTGACCAGGAGATCGAAGTACAATCGACAAGCGTGATTGGAAGCGGGCGAGGAAGAGCGTGAAACTGGCGGACAGAGCCGGCAGGGCGGAGGTGAATATAAAGAGGGCAGGGATGGAGATGGATATTTAGTTGTAGCAGAGAACTGAGCCGCGTGGGACAAGAGGGTGCTGTTCACTCTTGTCCGCGTGTCCACGCGCGTGCACGGAAACTCTGTCCATCGCAGACTCTCGTCGAAAGCTTTCCCCCCCGGCCGTCCCCTTCGCCCTCCCCGGTTCTCTCACCCCTCGGCGGGGTTCTCGCACCTCGGCTCGCCTGCAGCAGCCCCGCCGCCCTTGCCTTCCTCGAGCGGCCCTCGCGCTCTCATCCTCCGCCCGCCCCGCTCTCGTACAGGCTCGTTCACCGGAGTACTTCAATTTGCATTACGTCCAACCGCGCATAGCCGAAGGATCAATTAAATTTCTATTAAGCCGAGCAGCCTTTTACCGAAGGCTCTCGCCGCCGACGCACGCGCGCCATTTATCGAATGAATTATTTGCTTTGTCCTCGAGTGCCGCCCCGAGGAATTATTTATTTCCAAGTGAGAATCGCTGGGATTGTTTTCCGCCGCGGCGGGGATACCCGGGCGGGGGCTGCACGTCGAGCGGACGCGCCGCCAAGGAAATTACGATACAGACAGACGCGAAGTGCGTTTTAACGAACGATTGAACCGCGGTTTTCGGATCGGCCGAGCTTTGTCTGTGTTTATTATGGGACCTGGGAAGCTTGATTGCCCGCGGGGGAAGTGGGAGACAGGGTTTGTGAATGGTTAATGGTTCGGGGTGTGTCTTTGGAATTGGAAGTGAACGTGGTTGAAGAAAGCGTTTGATTATTGTAGTTGAAGAGGCCTTGTGGAAAACACTGTGAGTGAAAAGAATCAAATTTTTCGGGGGAGAGAAAAGTTTCGTGACTTTCGATTATTTATGTATGTTGATTTGTTTTCATTGCTAAATATACTTAGGTATACAGCAATTATAGTTTGAATTAAGGGGTCTCTCTACCTTGGACGAATAATGATGCGTTCTTTGGGAATTTTTTAAAACAAAACCATTAAGTATATTTACTTCCAGCTTTGTGGCTTCATTTGTCAATCTTTAGAGAATATGAAAAAAAATTGTATGCAAAAATAGTGGTTATATCCGGAGTTATAGGGCTTCAATTAATATATTTACTATATTTACTTCAAATATTTAATATATTTACTTCCAGCTTTGTGGCTTCATTTGTCAATCTTTAGAGAAAATGAAAAAAAATTGTATGCAAAAATAGTGGTTATATCCGGAGTTATAGGGCTTCAAATAGAGGGCCTTACAAAAATCATATGCGAATTGTTGGCATAAAATTAACCGTTGTAGTAGTCTGAACAGAGAATTAAAAAATTGGTGTAATCTAAATGAGTATGGTTATCGTCCGAACTAGATTAAATGAGAAATATTGAAAATTAAAAAAAATTGCAGCGTCTAAAATAAAAATCGATTTCTGCAAAAAATTCGCTGGTTTTTTAAGTCGCAAAAGTCTAATATTGCAAAAACTGATTTAGTTTTAGTACTGGCTAGAATGGGACATCTACCGAAGATATATGCCAAGTTTGATGTAAATCAGACAATTGGTTTTTGAGATATTATGCTAACAAATTCGAAAAACATCGTTTTGCGAAAAACCCAAATCTCCATTAATTATTATTATATATGCCTGAATTTTTTTTAAAAAACTGAGTGAAATATTAATAAATACCTGTGGATAATTTTCATCGGTGAAAACTGTGTAGTTTCTTTTGTGCATCGTCCCTAAAGAAAGGCAAAAAATTGGCCTTAGAAATTAGATCCAAAGTACCTATATTACTATTAATAAACAAACATAAAGTCTCACAGGAGCTCAACTATCAAGCTACTACATTTAATAATTACCACTAAGAAATAACACCAGGCAGGAGCACTTCATAAAATTGAATCACACAAAAAGAAAATTTAAAAGAAAGTAACTGTGCAAAGTCACCGCCACAAAAGTGACAACTAAACAATTTCCACAAACAGAGTTACGGACTTATAAATTATTTATTCTACAGACGCTTCTACGAGAATTACTTTACTTTTAAGAGCCAGCATTAAAGCGAGAACGTTAGTTAAGAATCCACCAGCATCTCGCTAAACGAAGACGAACTTCGAAACAATTAACGCTGGCACATGTGCCCCGATTGGCCCCCATAAAACTCGGCGCACTCGTCAAGTTCTTCGAAGCTTTCCAGGCTAAGCGAATCCCCGCTCGCGCCGAAATTATTCGACATTAATCCCCGGGGAACTTTATAACGCGTAAGAAGTGCAATCAGAGCTCGCATCATAGCGTCGACCGCATTTGCTAAATCAACCGCGGATTAAGGCCACAAATCAAAGGGCTTTCCGGCGGAACTCTGAAGGCGGGTAAACGCGGAAAATTGAAACGGAAAAACAAATGGAACGGAAACCTTCCGCTGGAACCATGAATATTGTAAACGACACATCGGACTATATGCATTTTGCAGGCTACCTCTTCTAAATGATTCAAGAAACGTTCGCCCGTCCGCCGAGCGATTTTTTCTTCCCTTCCTCCCCTCACTTCCGATTGATTTTATTATCCGAATCTGAAATGTCCAGACGACCGGTTAGACTTTTCCCTCGCGCCAGCGGGAAATAGCTTTTTTTTTTCACCGAGCTTACTTTGAATACACAGCTTCGGGGCTGGATATCGAAAGTATATCGGTTTTTATCTGTCACGCCATACGGCGCCACTTCTTCTCTCGCGTGTCCCAACGGAAGTGGATATAGGTATCAATGCTCGAAGCAACGATTTATTAATGGAAATGTGTTTGCATTTTTTTTTCTTGAATCTGAAATAATAATGCGAGTCTGTAATAATAATTGTGTTTCAAAAAGGATCAGGAATTAGAAAGTATCTATATAGCAGACAGTAAAGTGAGCAGGAAATTTTTTATCCACGCGAGCTGAAAAGTAAATTCGATGTTATGACGAAGATATGGAATATATTATTGCAAATTTTGTGTCGTAATTTTATAACGCTCTAGGAAGCAATACTTTTTACTCTGGAGAGTGAAATGTACCTGTCGTAGTTGTAACACTCTTTGAAGTATCGTAGGCGTGTTGGGAAGCACGTAGCGATGGATACACAAATGTGATAAAGAAGTGGAGCGATACTGAGACGCGAACTTTCATTGGAACTGATGAAGGATGAGGTTTCTACATTATGAGAATAATTGCCTTGTGTTACTATATATGTTAACCGTTATTTGTCACGTAGGTAAATATTTTATTCGCGAAACTTGTTGCGCATGTTTGTTTGGTTATTTGGGGTTCAGCTTTGTGGTCGTTTGTCACATCCAATTACAGCTGTCAACCTGATTTATAAATTGACAAGTACAGTTCGTCGTAACTGCGCAATCATTGTCAACGGAGAGTAGGTACATGACGAAGAAAGCTTTGAAGAAGTGTCCCAAATAAATTCATGAACCGTAAAGTAATAATTGTGTTGACGATAACATTTTACCCTCTGCTAAACTTTTCACAACTTCCTCAACGAGAACAGAATCCTTAAATGCAATATATAAAATTCATATTCACTGATATTACAATTCCTGACATCGTCCTTTCTAAATAACCTATTAATAAAGTGAAGACTTTAATGGGTAAATCCTGGCCGTGTTTCCTGACTAATGTGATACCCTTGTTGTGGACTTACAATTGAGGCATTTCATGGAAAAAGGGCACACTTTCAAAGCTTTCAGTATAGCATAACTTAATAAAAAGTAATGGAATTAAATCCAAGTTTTTAAGGATGCAGTACCATATCCTTCAAATGTTCTGAAAACAGAAATCATAATTACCTGAGCCGATTTAAACGAAAAACATGCCTAAATTAGTACCATCTTCTACCTCTAAAAATTAAATGTCCCCACAAATGCCCCCGAAAATATTACCCCGCAACTAAGAATTATCTCACGGAAATTTCCTCAACGTTACACTGAGTATATTCCCCTTTCCACGGAGGCGCAGAGCCCGGCAGCGTACACGATCGCCTCGCTGTTTAAAGGCATCGTCGTTCGTCACTAGGGAAAAGAGGGGACGGATAGCAAAGCGTATATACCCTCAGTGCTATCCTTTACCAGCGCGGCCGCAATTCGATCACGATAATCAGGGATTACCTGGCAACCTGAGAGGCGGGGCAGGGGGTCGAGCTTATACCCCATCCCCTTGAAACACGGAAACGTAAAAACCTCCGTCACTCGTCCAGCCCTATGACGGATCAGCACGGCAAATAACCTTTTTGCGATCCCCTTCTGTCTTGGCCCTCCCGATCGTGTTCGCCTCTCCCGCCTCGCGAAGAGCAGGGCACAGTCTGAGGTGGCCATATGGCGTTACCGATAAAAACCGATGTACCAGCGCTGCCAGCGTAAGGATCCATACTAAGTCCCCGCGGAGGTTGTAAAAAAGACACTTTGCGATTTGACCGGAGAGGACACACCCTCCTGGCGAAGCTACTGGCCACTATCCTGCTAGAAATTCATGGAGAGATTGAATGATTTAATCCGACCTTAGCGGCGAAATGTTCGCTATTCAATGCGAACGTATTATGACAGTGGTAGAATGGATGGAGGACGAAGGAGGAGGAAATAGCACGAAGGTAGATGACGGTGTGGGCTTTGTTCGAGACATGGTTTCTTTGTGATGCTGGGGTATGTTAGGAGTTCCAATTGTTTAATTTGATTTTAGACTTTGCGTCGATGGGTTGTTGTGACAGGTACTTGATTATCTACTCACAAGGGAAGTTCTGTGACACATTTTTTGGAACCTTGTAGGTTTGTAGTGGACCTCGATAGAAGCGTCGGGCAATTTTTCGTTTGTGCCTATTTTCGGTTGTTCGGAGTGAAAGTGGGTAGTATAGCTATGAGAGTTCTTACTCAAATTTGAATTTCAAGGTCGTGATAAGGATTTCTCTCTAACCTTGATATCCAAATTTGAGTTAGAACTCTCATAGCTATACTACTAGAGTTCTAACTCAAATTTGGATTTCAAGGTCAGAGGGAAATACTTATCCTGACCTTGAAACTCAAATTTGAGTTAGAACTCTAGTAGTATAGCTATGAGAGTTCTAACTCTAGTAGTATAGCTATGAGAATTCTAACTCAAATTTGGATATTAAGGTCAGAGGGAAATCCTTATCATGACCTTGAAACTCAAATTTGAGTTAGAACTCTCATAGCTATACTACTAAAGTGTTAAAAATTTGTAGTTTAAATAAAAAATCGCCCCCCACTACAAATTTTAAACAATTCGATTATATAGTTTTAAAGGGCATAACAAAATTGTAATAATTTTTTTATATCTACTATAGTTTTCAAGATACCTATGTAGGAAATCACAGATTAATCTTTAAAGGGTGTCTTAACCCTGAAGAACTGACAATGGACACGAACCCAGACAAACCTGCATAGATTAAACAAAATTGAAATGCTCGAGTAACCGAACTTTCCTTTTAGAAAAATGAAGGTACGGGGATAGCAAAATTTTTAAAAGGATGTAAAAGAATTTTCAAATAGAATAGTTAATTGTCAAGTAGTTTTTGATATTTTTATACAAATTTAACAATATCAATAGAAACTTTCATTGACAGGAAACATTCTATTTGTGACGTTTAAGATACACTTTGGAGGTATGTACCTAGCCGATTCTTAAAGTATCTCAGGTGCAATTCTGGAAGTCTGAATTCTTGTTGGAATTCGACGCTTATACAAGGCTTTAAGCAAACGTATCAATAACTTAAGCTTCATTGTCGTATCGATCACTCCGACATCATTAATTTGAGTAATAACTCATGCAGATCTAACAATCGAACTAACGGATCTCGTGGCAAGACCGTGATATATGTAGCAGGTCTACGTGCATATATGTACCCGGAGTTAATTAACGGGAACAGTTGAGTGAATTATCGCGCATATTACTCTCCTGATTGATTCCCCTGTTGACGAAAAAGTAAACATTATAGGAACAAAGGCATCTGCCTACACAACCTTAAATCGCGCGCAATATATTCGCCGTGCCGGAGGATAATTTAAACAAACGTTGCACAGCCAGCAAATTTAACCTAAAGTGCCAATTAACTTGTCGAACTACTGACGGAGCATCTGAAAACGCTCCATTCGCTCCCGTGACATTTTTACCTTTATCTCGAATTACTTCAATCACACATTTACGCGAGACACCTTTTACACGATTACCTCCTCGTCGGGAAAACACGGCTGCGCGAATACGTTCGAGAAACAATCGTAATAGCCTTACGGAATCAATCGACAGGCCATGCATAACGCGCCGATCGACGCAATTACCGTGAACTAATTGCGAACACGCGTCGATTTATATTTATTCTGAAATGTTCATGAATTCTCTATAAAGGGCTTGTCCCTGGCACCAATTCGTTCTGCGCTCGTGCGCTCCACCCAGCACATTTACAGGGCCTCTGTCTCTGATTGGCTGACACACGTGTGATTTATCGCACTCGTGGAAAAAAAAGGGACATCTATCCGCAACGGCGTACTTCCTCTCTCGCTCGAAAATAGCAATCGCTAGCGTGGGAACTATGTCGATTCGCGAGTCGTCATGAAGCGCCCGTGCACCGTTTTTGAGGATCACGTTTGCGAATCGTGGAGAGGAGAGTGTAAAATTCATAGGAAGTACGTTAATTATTCAGTTTCATTGCAGGTATGCTCATACTGGTAAAGTATTTGAATATTGGTAACTACTAGGGGCGCGCGGGTACCCGAAATTACGGAAGCCGGTTTGCGATTCGGGAGCCGATTTTCTTGCTTAAAAATTCCTACATCTGATAGCACTGCCAAACCACACCTTAAAAGTTTTCGAGTCTCGGGTACCCGATAAATTTTAAGGTGTGATTGTGCAGTCTGATCAGATGTGAGAATTTTTAAGCAAGAAAATCGGCTACCAAATCGCAATTCGGGTCCCGTAATTTCGGGTACCTTTGAGTTTTTTTTAAAAAGCGGAAGCATATATTTTTATAGAACTTTTTGCAGTTAAAAAATCAACATTTAAAGAACATCTGGTAATTTTTTATTTATTACAATAAAATTGCAACCGACATCCAAGAAACCTTTTTAAAAATTTGGTCTTGCGGCGAGTAGGTACTATCATTCGGAACCAGATTATCTAAAATCAAAAAACAAAAAAGATTTCGTTAGTATATTCCCATACAGCACACCCCGTTGCATGAAGACTGCAGGAAGGTTCCATGTGCGTTGCCGTGCAATGTTCCACAGGGGCGGACATAGGAAGATTCCTGCAACATTCCAGCAATGTTGCTGGAACGTTCCGATGTTGCACCGCAACCTTCCTGCAACTTTCCTGGAATCTCCCTGCAACGGAGTGTTTAATATATCCTCTGACTAACGGAGGGAATTTTCGAAATATTAATTAAAAACAAAATGGCGGCTATTCAAAGTCGAAATCTTGATTCTTTTCTCGTGATTTTTGCAAGAAAAAAATTTGTATTTTTAAAAAAAAATGGAAATCAGCGAAGTGATGACTTAAACCCCCCCTAATTTTACCTCCACCACATTATATTCGAATTTCATAAAAATCCCCCAACTTGAACTACAAAAATTCTGATAAAATCGCTCTCTCTCCAAAAAAGCCAGAAAAGCCATTCCTCGATATACAATCTTCATTTCCTCCGTTTTCAACTTACCCTCTCGCAACGTTGAATCACTCACCGGGCATTTCGAAGCAGCAGCTGGCATTCACGCCGGAGCGAGCCATGTTCGGCGCACGGAAAGACGTGGCGCGCTACACCGGCGATCGCGGGAACGTTAATTACAGCTTCTTGCTCTTTCGGGGCTGAAATGCATCGACCCCCGAGTGACGACGCGATTACGATTCAAACGCCTCCCCGTCTCAATCCCCGGCGGCGGCACGGTCGATAAACTGCCGTGACAAATGGGACGCGAAGGCATTACGCCCTTACATCGGCGGAAAAACAGTTCGACGTCTATATCCGTGTCTACACGCACGTGTCGAGAGGAGGAGTTAAAAATGCGCGACGTGACTGCTCGCACCCCCGGCGACGGGCGCGAGCAACCCGGTAATAGATCTTTGATTCAAAATCTTTCCTCGCCCGGGAAACGTGCACCGTCATACGGACAAATTCCTTCCTCTCTCCGCGGCCTCTGTCGCTCCGCGTCGGCCCGCCGGCAGGGCCCCAACTACCCTCTCCCACCCCCCCCCCCCCCCGACAGATAAAACTTCATCCCACGCGCTTCGTCTCTCACACCGCCCGCGCGCCATTTATACACGATTTTTCTCGTAATCGCGAACATCCATTTACGACGGGGCTCCTTCAATTTCTCGTTACCCCCGCTCCCCTCCGACAGCCACCCCCACACCCGCCACCCCCTACCCAACTCCGTTTCAAGCCGGTAGCATCAGCCATCTCCACCCCCCCCTACCCCCTGCTCGGTCTCTGCCCAACCGACGCCCTTTTGCTATTGATTTACGACGGGCTATTTGCAAGATCACGCCGGCCGCGTTAAAACTTTCTACAACTGCGCCCACGCCGTTGCCCTGTGTCGCGTCGCCGCCGTAGATGGCGATTACGCCGAATCATCGCGAACTTCCCAGCCGAGAATTGGACTCTGCCCAGGACCACGCCAACCGCCGTGCCACCCCCCGTTCCCTCCCAAGTCCCAGGCAGGGCGCAAGTTATTGCCGCGTAATTTTTTTCGGATACTTGGGGAATACCTAATGGGACGTATAAGCGGAGCCTCCTCCGCGGTGAACGGTCTCCTTCGCTTTTTTTTTCTCCCCCACAGTTGTCCCTCTCCGCGAGCCGCCCTTGTTTAAACAGCGCGCCCCCGCGGGGCGGATTTATTCGGTGACCTAAATAAAGTTTTCTGTTTTTTTCTCTTCTTTTGTCGGTTTTTTTTCGGGACAGTCGTGGGGCGCGCAGTTTCTGTCGCGGAAACGATTTTCGATTGCCGCTGGAATATACAAACGATCGCGCGGGGCCGCCCCGGAAACCGCGGTACGCCGCGCGGGCACTGCTCTTCGTGGAAATGAGTCCGGGGATGAGTGTTTCTTTTAGAGTTACTTATTCGTGGACGGGGCCGGGGGTATTTTTGAACGCCGCGGAATGTATGTTTGTAATTTGCTGGGGGTGGATTTGACTTGGTTAGCGGTGAGCACGACGGTTCGTAGCTACGTGCCGATAGTGGGACGGGGGTGTGGGTCATGAGGGAGGAAATGAATGTTACGGGGATGTAGGATATCCGGGGCTTTCCCCGCGAGTTATGAGGAGTGTAATAAGAGTAAATTCATTGAAAAGAATCTAGCTGGATGTTTAGTTATATCAGTAGTCCTTTGCTGTGGATTTGGTAGCATTGGTCGTTCTGGAAGCTGAGGCTGTTACTCTTAGCCGAACTGGTAGAATTGCGGTATAGTTACGCGAATGTATTGTGTTAAATGCTTGGAAATGTAAGGAGATTTTCCTTCATTCTTTCTTGCGCACAATTTTACTGATAATAGGGTGGCTGTACCAGTAAACGAACACGTGCCAGTGAATGGGCATTTTTTATAAATCGAGTAAAATAAGTTATTAAAATAAGCAAGTAATTAATTAGAGATTTCTTTTATTTTCTTGCTTTATATCCAAAGAATTTTGTTTAAAAGAACTTCAAGTAGCGGCCATTTTGTTTCAAATTAATATTTCGGAAATTCCCTTCGCGGATCAGGGGATACATTAATATACTAACGAAAACCTTTTTGTTTTTTTCTTTTATATAACCTGGTTCCGAACGGCAGTGCTCGCCCCAAAACAACTTCTTAAAAAAGGCTTCTTGGATGTCGGTTGCAATTTTATTATGAGCGTAAATATTTTTCTACAAAAAAATTACCAAATGCTCTTTAAATGTTGCTCTTTGAAGTGCAAAAAGTTCTGTAAAAATATATGCTTCTGCTTTTTAAAAAAAATTCACAAACATTCGCCTCTTTTCGGCCGCCTGACTATGTATAACCCCTTAAGACCAATCGTTTGGGTCTCGGGGCCCCAAGCTGACATTTCATCAAATTTTTAGCATATTAAAATTTAGATTTCTAGAGAAAGACTAGCAGAGCATAATTGTACGAGTATTACGAATATACAATTATCACTGAAAATTTAAAAGATTAAAAAATACGAAAATAGTAACACAAAAAGGACGCTGAGGTGTAGTAAACCCCACGTGACCAATTTATGATCAAAATAAGGTGACCTCGAAGCCTTAACACACCCTTCACGCCACCACCATTCCGCATCTCACCTCAAAATCGAAAAGTGTCCTAATCTTTAAACTCCAGAATATTTAGTCGCAGCGCTGCAACAATAATTATTGCACAACCATCCCCGACCGCCCGGTTATGACGTGGCCGAGGATTTTTCATTCGAAACGCGGCATCGCGCGGCGATTCCATCCACGATAATCGAATGAAACGGCCGGAGGAAAGAGCGCGGACCGATAAACCGAAAACTTCAAATGCAGCGCGGTTACGCGCGATCGCGCGTTTTCTAAAATAATTGGAACGTCGATAATCGATGCAAATGAAAGCGCGAAATGCACGTCCATTAGAGGCGACGTATCGATACGTTGCCGCCCCCGCCCGTCGAACGGTGGAAAATCAACGGCCGGATCGAGCGTAGACACGTTCGAATGCCTCGGGAACGAAATCGAAGCGAGTCGCTTGGTAGATGGGGCTCGGCTGTTTGCTGTTTGAACGTGTCGAGCCAGCACGGCCATTTACGTCGGCGCTGTACCAAAAGTTAGCCCGCAGCCACAGCTCGAGCACACTTCATTCAGCACTGTCGACTCGCGAATGGATCCCCGCTTGACAGCCAGTTAAAACGCCTGTTGCTTAGAGAAACGCATATGAACGCACCGCTAATCCTCGGTGAATTCTCTGCCGGCGTTTCAGCGGCCGACGGGCCGAAGAGGAGTCGAAGAGGTGTCGAAGAGGAGTCGGATGTGCCTCGAGTATTTCTGGCCCCTTTGAAAAATATTTTCATAAACAAACGTCAAACGTTATTTTGAGTTGCTGTCGATTGCTTTGAAAATTGTGTGCTGTGGAAAAGAAGCAGTTTTGTAAAATAAAGTTAAAAGAAAGAAGAAAAATTCTAGTAGGTGACGTTAGAATATCAGAAGCGCGTAATCCAGTGAAACGATAAGAAAAGCTTGTACAAGAAAGTAAATTTTCAAAAGGAGCGCTCGCCCTCTGGAACACTTCAGCTTCGCGCAGTAATATTTCTTAACGTCACCGATATTTCCGGAAATATTCGTTTCCCGTGATTTACGTTCCTCGCCGCGGTATGCGCATTCATACATAGGAATTTCGTTTAAACGGAACGACGTTTAACAGCAGTAATCCCGCGCTGGCGGCACGGGAATGTCCGCGAGACGGGAGAGTCTCAAAAGAGCGGCGCAATTTGAGCGCATTCATACGGCGCGCGTTTTATTTAAAATGAATTCGCTGCCGACCGTTAGGCGCTTGAGGCGCCTGTTGCTCGGCGAGTATGCCGTGTAATTTTTTAACATCATAACCGGCGCCCGTCGAAGATTGTCCCGGTATGAAAATTCCTTTCACGTTTACGCCAGCCTCTCCGCCAGCTTTTTCCGCGAGATCTTCGACAGCCGGCAACAGCTGGCGCGAAAGACAGTGCCGAAAGAAAAACGAAGTTATACAGAGGGAGCGTGGGAGCGTACTGGCTCTTCATCTTCGTTCTTGCGGATACCTTGGCAGCCCGGGCTATATTAATCTTCCATTTCGCTAGGTGTTTACGAGAATTATTCAGAAGCGCCCTCATATGACACCGGGACGTTTGTTCTGATCAAAGTAACGCGACGCGCGCTGTTCGCACGACTTACGAGGGGATATGTCGAACTGGCACACACTAATTTTAACGCGACTCTGCAGATTTGCAGGGTAGTGAGGAATGTTTGACCCGTATTTTTTATTTTAGGCAATCATCCATCTTGGAGGGGTGTGAAGAGCCCCTGAAGGCGGTGGTCGAAAATATATTTTCTGTAAATTTTTAAATACAGTGCAGGGGCTGGATTCGTCTTTGAAAAATTCACACTTAAAATAAAAATTGTTCTACGTCTAATCTTATAGTCTTATAGCCTCTTTTCTATACTTCTTCTTTAAAAGCCACAAGGAACTCGTTAGGTACTTAATTCAGTATACACTTTTTCTAAATTTTTAAATAAGAATTTAAGAGCACCTTCGACAGTTATTTTTTTTTTATTTTAATTCATATAGGTTCTAATGTTATTAATAAGATGTATTAAAAATGAAGATGTGTTTATAATTTCGTGATTAACTAGTAATACATAATTTCAACTACCTGAAAATTCATTTCTGAAAATAAATGAGATTTATAATATTCTCCTAGACTTAAGTTTCTCGAGGAATTATAGTATTTCTCGAGAAATAAGAAATAAGCAATTATAAAATTTCTCGAGAAAGAATTCTCTTGAATGAATTTCCTGATGTAAAATCTCACAGATAAACTATGTTGAGTATATTCTTCAGAAAAGCATGTACGAATAAAGGATAACCGAAAGTTATCTTCCCTTAAAACTGTTAGATAAAATTTTGCCCATCTCTGACGTCCGATATCTCTGATTCAGTAGCTTGTGGTATGACCAAGATTCATTCATTTTGGATGACCACGATTTTGAACTATTGTGCCGCTAGACCATCAATAGACCGACCACCGTGCGTCGGTCGAAATTACAATAATATATAAAAAGCATATTTCCAGCGCACTGAAGTCGCCTACCAGTGCCACGAGTGTAGATCTTAGAGCAAGTATATGCTCTAAGGTGTAGATAAATCTTCCTTATATATTATTTACTGCCCCCTTCATCTGTGTATAATTTGTGCTCCGCAACTAGCACTGTGTACACATCCCCTTTTTCCTCATCCCTTGCATTCACCCAACAGAGTCACAGCCCACATCTCAACACTTCCATAGACCTCATGTCATTACGTAATTAATTAACTCTTAAGCAATCATTAATTTATTACACTCTAACGTGTCTTCTTTACCTAATTTCGCCCCTTGCCTTTCCTTAAAAACAATCAGAGAAACAGCTAAACCAATGCCAGCCGCGAGAGGCGTCTCGCGCAAAGATCCCCGGGGTCCTCGACGAATGGTCGCCATCGCTCTCCGTGCCGTTTTTACGCGTCCCTTTATGCCGTCAAAAGCCGATAAACGCGGCTAAGTAATAAAGTAGCGTATAACGCACCGTATAAACATGAATCAACCGAATTGACCGAAGCCTCGGTCGATGCTCGCCACTGCACTCCGGAAAGTATTACATCTCATAAACTGAGAACACTGCGTATGCAGGCTTACCGGTGCGCCGAGTAGACGGCTAGGCAAGCAGCCGGGAGATTTAGTGAGATCTTAGGGTAAAGTGTGGATATTGAGGGTATATCACTCACGGAGGTTGCGGTTACGACACCCCCCTATTCACCCACCCTCTCTATCCATCTCCCTGCCTCTCTCTCTCCGCGCCGTATTCGGCTGCCTAACCCAACGGGGTCCTTCGCCAGCTCCTCTTGAGAAATACCAGCCAGGTAAACACCTGCAACCGAGCCGGCGTATACCGAGGGAAGATCGGATCGGTAGGCAGGCTTGGACCATTTGCAGTGTGTCCGTGCCATTAGTAACAGGAGGGGGGGCAGCGGGTAACATCTTCCACGGTAATGCAAATCGGAAATCCGCCCACTCAATTACACCGATGCAGTCCTAATCATGCGTGCATCGAGCCACATGCTGTAATCAATGTTCCTTACCGCTCCTAATTCGGCCGACGATGGAGAACGAGGCGGCGCTGACGAGACACTTGATACGGCGGGGCGTTCTTCGAGGGCAGTGAATGGCACCTAAGTGCGGGCGGTGTTCGTTTTCAATTTGATTAAAACACCGTGACTCTGTGGATGAATGGAGCGAAAGAGCTCTGCACGAATGGGTGTGAGATATTTAGTGAATAGCATAATTTACGTTTGTCGTTAATCCTGCAGTTACGAAGGTCACCCCCTCTTCGGGGTTCTCGCAGTTTTCTGTCTCAAACATTTCTTCCTGAAGGCGCAACAGGGGAATACTATTTTATGGGCTAAAAACATAGCACAATTTAGGAATCTTTTTTAAGAACCTAGCATTTTGATTCATCTGAAAGTTGGACCATGTTTTTATGCATCCTTGAAGAAGTTGTAGTATTTCTTTTATTCATTTTTAATAATAAATATAGGAGTTAACGCTGTTTCCTTTTTCTGTTTCAGATTACCTGGTAGGTAAATATCATTGATGGTCGATCATGCATAGCTACTAAATTTATGGTTAAAAATTAACAAAAAAAAATCTACAGCTTCTTCAAAGATGCGTCAAACCACGGTCCAAATTTCAGATGAATCGGAACGCTGATTTTTTAGAAAAAAAATCCCAAACTTTGCTATGTTTTTAGCCCAAAGAATAGGATTCCCCGCTTAAAACCACCCTCCGCGACCTCAGTGACACTTGAAGGAAAAAAGGACAGTTGCTATCTACGGGCAAGGGAAGCCCGGCTCTCACGTCTGCCATAATAAACCCGTGGCTTGTCCATCGGAGGCGAGGCTGCTGTCCGCAATTGCCAGCGGTACATCGAAAACGACGCACGGCTCGGTCTAAGTCGCAATTACCACGGAAATCAAGACAGATACACGGGCTAGATGCGTCCGGATCCCCGAAGGACCCATCTTAATTATGGTAAGGTGAACTGGACGATAACGAATGCATGGGCGAGATTCTGCGAGCGTTTATAGCCCGAGGGGCGACGCGGGTGTGCTGTGCAAGCTGCACACGAGGGGCATCCGCTAATAGGAATTAGCACCAGTAGCACAATACTGTCTCCGGCGCGATATAGGCCGGGATCAATCAAATCTCCAATACCGTGGCGAGCTTCTCGATGACTACGTTTACAACGGGGACCGCGGGCTCATCAATCCGAGGCTGCACCGAACCGAGTCGATATTGGTTCCCTTCGCTTGCATTGTCATCGTGCAGCCAGCCAACAGGCTGCGCCGCGACGTAGACATCGCCGGCGACGACGGCCCCGTATCTGCGACGAAGGCCTGCACGCCGTTGGACACCGCGGCAGGAAGGGGGCCGCGGGGACGTGACGTTGAAAGAAAAATCTAGAAAGGCATTGGACTCTCATATCGTGATATGGAGAATATGCGACGGGAAGCAGATATTTCGATAAAAGCGAGTAGATTGTGCTATTCGATTTTCATTCTGTTTGCTCGTTCCCACATCCGCTTCCGGCACGAGATTGGCGGGATATTTTATGTCGGATTGCGTGCTCCCAAATGCGCGCCGGCCTGATAGGTTTAGTATCGAGGGAGAATAGTAACGCAAGCAGTGGAGACGTGGAGGAATGGAGGAATGGTTCGTAACAGGGTCAAGGGATAATTTTGGGGAGCTTCTTGGGGAACATGATAGAAATGATTCGGTTAAAAGGCAATTATAAAATATGATGGGAAGTTGGCAGGTAGTAAAAGACCCAATTACTGTCACCTGCCCAATTATTGTCACCCTACGATGTTTTACTTAAAATACGCCTAAACCATGTGAAACCATACAGGAAGAAAATTTTGACATACAATTAAAACTGTAATTTATACGAGGAAAAGCAGGTCTTCATTGTTTTTCATTAATTTTGATAAGATGATAAAAAGTTTTAAGTTGGTTAGGTAAAAGAATGAAAACCACAACTTCGTTACTAGCGGCAGTTTTTTCTTCAACCGAACATATTAAATAATAATAAATAAATATAAAAACTTATGCCTGTAGTCAATAGTTACGAAAACTATGCGATACTGTCAGAATCAATTCTTAACCTGACAGTAATTGGGTCTTTTACCTATGTATGAATAATCGAGATCGCTGATCTTCTCGGGTTCCAAATTAAAAATCTCGTCGTTTAGCGTGGCGTGAATTTTCATACAGGAGTTATAGCGGGGTGTATTTTCTCCATTTCAAGAATTTTGGAACGTCGAGGGTCGGGGAAAATGGGGATAGAGGATGAGCGTTTAGAAGTGTGTGAAGCGAGGATGTCCAAACAGCGTGCTTAGTTAATAAATTCAATGATAGGGTTGAAAGGGAACAAGGGACGGCCTCGTTTTTCCAGGAAATGGCTGCTGCAACGCAGTCCCTCTTCAACAGTCTCCTCCAGATGAATAGCCACCTCTGTTACATTAGAAAGGCCGGCTAACTGAAGCGGCTTGATTAATTAAAGCGTAATTAATGAGTGCCCGAATCTAATAAGAAGCTTGCGGTGTAATCACCCGGAAATTTATCATGCGCGAAAATAAGCGCACCTTCGACTGCGACGCGGGTGAAAAATCCGGCGGAATTTTTTCCCTTTGCCAAGCCTCGTTCGTCACGCGTTCACGCGCAGGGAATTATTTTACAACCTGCAACGTCCAGCAATTACTATTTGTTTCATCTTTTTAGGCGAATATTTGGGAAGCAACGTTTCACATTTGTTGGGCGTGTTTCGCTGCGTATTCGACGTATACTCGTCGTTTTATTGACCGATGAGAACAAATGGATGACTAAAATTTTATTTCCTTCCGCGCGGATATATAAGGGCGTATTATTCATAGAAACGGGAAATTTAACAATACATTTAATTTGTTATTGATAACATATTAATGTCTGGAAAATATTTTCCAGAGTCATATCTCTTTCGCGTTTGTAATTAAAGGATTGAGTTCTGAATCTATTTAAACAAATATGAAATATGAAATATTACCGCGTTATTGTTATATCAAAAAATGTTTGTGCACTTCTTATTTTCGTCCTTTAATTCAGGTAATTAATGTATTATTAAATCTCTCGTATCTATGAAAAATACGCTCTTAAATATCCACGCGCAAGAAAATAAAATTGTATAGTCACCCATTCGTTCTCCTCGGTAAGTATAGTTTTCTTACAAAAAATCCCACAAAGAACCATGATTTCTACCAATTACACCAGATTTCCCTCTCAATTAAAACGATTCCTTTTAGAAGATAATCATTCGACTCCCTCCCTAATTCATCAATTTTTAACCAAATCATCAATTTCTGTCTCTCAAAAATTCCTAATTAATGCAGAGTACTAACACTCCACCTCTACAGTCACACAAATCGTCTAACCTACTTAGTGCAATCGCAAGAACATTCCTCCAGCAATTGTAGAAATACTTCCAGCTACTCGCACCAACCAACACCATTTTTTTTAAAATAGCGAAGCAGAAGCTAAACCTCCAGAAACTAGCTCACATCACAAGCCATCAGTGGCGCACCCAGAGACCCGGCCACTCCCAAACAAGGTGCTTCATAAAAAGAAAAGCAAACTAGCTTTCACACTTTAAATAAATTTTCACAGTCACCTAATGAATTTCGTTGAATTTACATTAAAAATATTTTCATCCCTTCACCTCGGCTCCCCCCAAGATTAAATCCTGAGTGCGCCACTGCGAGCCACCGTACACAAAGCGAGGGGTTCGCTACCATAAGATCAGCTTCAGCGATCCCAGCTTCCCAGAGCTCAGAACGAGTCCTACGCCAACCGTCTATCACGATCAGCCGTTTTCACAGACCATGCACAGGCGTTCTCCATTCGCCGACGGGCTCGCGCTGTTCCCATTATCCCTGAAAATTCGGGAACAATCCCGTATTCGACTGGCGGTAATGCAACGTTAATGGGGCCGGCGTTGCCGGTGTCCCACTGGCGTCGCCCGGGCAAAGTTACGCCGGAGAGCCGTCGACGGGGACGGCGATTTCTGTGCGGGGCTGGTGTCGAGTGCGTTTATCTTGCAGAACGGACTCGTCGAAAGCCTCGCCGGGACAAATTAGCCGGGCAGACTTTCGAGATTTCCGAAACTCGCGGAACTGCCGGGACGAGACACATGGGCCCATTCGTTTTAGTCTTAGGGAGAACGGCGCCCCTCCGAACTTCGCTGCGCCGGAACGTTCTTTGAGACCTTACGCGCCCTGGATGTACACCTATCCTCATCTAGCCCGGTGATGAATGGGTCTCGTCGGGAGACCCCCGAACGAACACCCGCGCCCTCCTCCCTCGTAAACAGAATTTGCATTCTAATATGTTAACTAACGTCTAAAGGCACCTCGTGGAGAAACTGCGCGAGTTAGAGGAGTCTCGGGCTGACGCCGCTAATAAAATGTTAAGGAGCCTTGGTTCAATTCGTCCTTATTTTCCGGGGTGCTTGCGATCCATCGCGTATCTGCGGTGGAACGTGAATTATTTTCGAAGTGGAATGCAGTTTTCCACTGTTAGTAGTGTTTATATAAATAAATGAAATTTGACTCGGTGTTCTGATGCTGATGGCTTAACATTCAATTTTTATTATGTTAGTTGCGAGTTAACAGACCTGTTATGTATTAGGGCTGGGACTGTTTGTCGAATTTTTCGGTATTCGAATATTCGGATACTTCAGTTGTTCAATTATTTGGCGAATATAATTCGAATATCCAAGTATTCGAATACCATTCGAATATTTAAGTATTCGAATACTGATGTATTCGAATAGTATGGTGTGAACTATAAATCAAGTTCTTTGGGTTCATTTGTCAGGGTGAAATCTTGTAAGCTAATTTTGACCCACTTCACACCATACTATTCGAATACATCTGTATTCGAATACATCAGTAGTGGCATACATAATAGGGCTGGGACTATTATAATAATTTAATATTGGAATATTTTACAAGTATTGAATGCTATGTAATACATCAGTATTCGAATAGTATTCGAATAATAACATTCGAATATTCAAATATTCGAAGTTCATTCATAGCATTCGAATACTTGTAAAATATTCGAATATTAAATTATTCGAATAGTCCCAGCCCTATTATGTATGCGACTAGAATGTGGATGGGTACTTTAATGCAGAAGAGATAAATCTACATTGCACAATGGGGATTATTGTAGTATTAGCTTGGTGCATATGAAAATGTTTTTTGCTTTTTAACTAGTTTATTCATTTTATTTTTCAGAGTTTCTGTAGCATTTCTCAAGCCGTGGGCCAACGTTTGTTATTGCATCGCCAACATAAATAGAGGAACTTTTACGCTATCCTCGATCGAGAATTTTACATGCACCCATGCATTGGTCAACATCGGTTAAGGGAAGTGAATGTTTTAACATCCTGTTTAAAGTGCATTACACGTAGCTACCGCAGTTTTGTGGACCCAATAATGTAGTCGCTGGATTTGCCGCGGTTTTCTATGTAAAACTTACACAAGCTCGCGGTGCATGTGCACGCATGCGAAATGTATACATCATTCAGGCTCGTTTGGCGTGTAAGAGGATTTTCGTGTAGCCGCTTGCTGGAAAACGGAGTGCGCGAACTTTTTATCGAAAACAGAACAGGTTACCTATTTTTTCATCGCGAGAACGGAGTTGTGGGGGTCTCGAGTGCAGTTGGACACGCTCCTGGAACCTGGCTCTGCATCGACGACCCTTAATTTCGATTAAAGCTACAGGAAGATAAAAGCTGACAGAGTACGAAACGCTTCGCTGCCTTGCCAAATGCAAATATGTGCTAGCGCAGTGTCGACGGTTGTAACCATTTTTTATACTGGGTTATAGCAGTGGTAATTTCTGGGAGGACATCGAGCTTTTTCGTTTAACATTGGGTGATTTAATGTTTTTGGAAAACGGGTGGATAAATTTGATTATATTCTGATAACTACTGAAACCTAAGATGAGTGTTGTTTCTTAAGTATTTTAAGAATAGTAATTCTGTACACGTAGACAGAGTATTTCAGAACTCTAATTACTTATTGTGGGTGTTTGTTTGTATGTGTTAAAGGAGCAGAATTATTTTTGAAATATAAATTAGTTTAGCAGGTGATTCAAGCACACAAGATGTCGAAAGAAATGTGGGATGTTTTTAAGACCATTAGTTCCACACAGAGTTTGGCATTAACTAAATAAAAATTATTTAAATAACGCATCGGATAAGAGTTACTTTAACTTTAGAATATTCGACCAATAAAGTTAATTTAACTTTAGATTATTCGACGAATAAAGTTAATTCAAAATTTATTAACTCGGATTAACTTCATCCGACACATGACGAATCATTTTTTTAACTTCAATTCGTTATTAGACATTTTATTTAAGTACAAATTTTACCCATCCCTGGTTCCACATAATAAGAGTAAAAAAAACTTGAGGAATGAGCAGTTTCTAAAACATTAATATTATTTAAATAAAATATTCCTGATTTTACACTAAGAACTCAGCAGCAATCTCAGCAACAGTCGTATAGGAATCTGTTGGATTCAGCTCAAAAAATAGAAATGCGAGAAAGGAGGAGAACTTTTGTTCCAACCTACCAACAAAAGTGAAACGTTCTTATTCAGGCGCGTCGAGTGCACTTCTATGAAACAGTACTACGGAAGCACTTCATATACTGTGTTGTAGGCACGAATAAACTCGACCACTGCTGTTGTTTGCTAAGGATGGCTCTGTAATCTGTGTTACGAGCGTGCTCCTCAGTTACCACGTCGGCCAAATTTCATATTACTGTACTGTTATTGTATACTCCCACGTTTCGAGATCACTTTACTCGACTGCGTATAAGGAACGTCGAAACTGGTAATTGCAATACCCGTTTCAGCGTCGGTAATAAAACGAATGTTAGGAGCGCGTACGGAGCTAGAATAAATAACAAAAGTAGCCCCGGACATAATGGCGGGGCCGTCGAAATTCCTTGGACGAGAGTTTCGGGAGCACCTTCCACCGTAAATCGATCGAACTTTTTCCGGGTCGGTGCATATTTCAGATGGCACCGATGCCAGCAGATAGGATACACGTAATAGCTGGGTCTGGACATGACGGATTGTACGGGCCTCATATATTTCGGTGAGCCAGTGTTCATTAGAAAAATATACACGTGCGCGTGACGTGCAGAAACATGTGCATACATTTTCCTCAGCTGCTGCTTTGCTCCTAATTATTCCAAGAATTCTATTTGCTGAAGGAGGCAAGTAAATTTTCCCTGCAACACAGATGAGGATTGCACGGTTTCTATTGGCTGTGTAAGACACTGGTGGTCAGGGGGAGTTTAGAAATTATATTTGTAGATAAGTAGACGAAGCACACTAGTGCATTGCAAGTTTAAATAGGTAATAGAAGTTGCAATATTCTTTTTGCAGAGATGCGCAAGAGATAACTTAAAATTGGTAGGTCGATTCTAATACAAAGATTTGGTAAAGTACCGCGGATTCAAGCAACTGCATTTGTTGGAATTATTTTATTGTTATTATCAAGTGTCTTTATTGCGCAAACAAAATAAGCGAGAGAAAAGAAGATCAAGATTATCGCAAAGACGAGGCTCAGTGGAAAGACTGTTTTCCAAACTAACCTAACCCAGACCTAATCTAATTCTTCTACTTATTTTCGTGAGTTTTATTGAGTAGGAATGTGGGGCAAGACGGTAGTGCTAAGAAGAAACGTAAAAAAATCGAGTATATTCTTTATGAAACATTTATCACAGCATTTTCAGAATCAATATATGTTCATCTTCAAATTTAAGCAACAAAAATGAGGTCACAGGAACCAAAAACGTGATGGAATTATATCTCCTACTTTAATTGGCGGTATTCTTAATTTTCCTGGAGTCCTTTTTCGTATTTTAGAATTCATCTTCTTCTCTGTATCTGTTGTTATTGTGCGACATGCTGTTACTGGAGTAGACGAATTTACTGAGTCATTATGGAAAGAAGTTTTGGTTTTCCGATGACGTATTTAATACTTCACATGCTTTTTGTAAAATAAACCTTAATAATTTCTTAGTCAAAACTCTAAGTTTATAAAAAAGTAACAAATAAGGAAAATTAACTTAGCGGCTTTAGTTCAAGAATAATAAACTGACACTATTACAAACTTGCTGGATAATTATGTCATTATTAGAAAAATGTAACTTCTCCTCATAACTCGAAACACCCCTGATTTTTAACACTGCTATTTTCAGACCGATGTTCTTTTGCCCCGAACTCTCCGATATGTTGCCGCGTGTATACAGAGCAACAATATTACAGTGTCGTAGCGCCTTCCATTTTTTATAAACAATGCTTTCCCATCTTACCCCGCTAGCCATCTTGCCCCACGTTCCCCTAACCGAGTTCGCCACACTGCTTATAAAACGCTCTGCATAAGTAACTCTAATCCTCCTACTTACCACAATGATCCATTCCCAGAAACACATTCCCTCCCAGGTCACTCATCTACACACCTCGTGTTCCCGAAACTAGACAAAGCTCACAAACTTTATCATCCCATATCTCGCACACAAATCCAATACCCGCAAACTGATGACTTAAACCTCCCCTAATTCCCCGTGCACCACATCATATCCGAGTTTCGCCAAAATCCCTCGTAGCAACTGCTCGATCCGACAAAAGTGATCGATTCCGCACGAAGTGACCGTAACTGGGACCGTGATCCTAACATTCCGAGTGATATTAAAATTCACTGCTGTTCGAGTAATTATGAATAATACCGCTGTATGTGTCCCCAGAATGGTGGCTCATAAAGAAGAGGCTCGTAGGGGGCGGCAAGGGGGTGGTGGTTGGTGGGGAAAAAAAGTGAAAAGCGAAGGGAAAAGAATCGCACGCCCCTCCCCACTGTTAGCACAGTGGTGCATACCTATTTGCGACAGTTGGTCCGCTGCCAAGATTGCTGATTCCCCGCGGCTATCGTAGTACCACTGTTCCACCTCTTTTGCCCGAATACGTAAATCTATTGTGTCGCCGACGACGGAGTGCATATACGCGAGCCAAATACTCCGCCGTGTTCCATGCTCGGTCTAGGTTTTCCCGGTGTCTCGGCGAGCCGGCTGGCTGGCTGGCCTGGCCTGGCTGGCCGGACCTAAAATATTTCAATTTTCCAAAAATTTTTCACCCTCGTTGTCATCCGCCGTCCGACAGCCGATCCGGCCTTGCCGCGGCGTTCCCGCGGAGATGAGCCACGACCAGAGGGGCCGCTAATGAGCTGTTTCACCGTGAAAGAAGACAGACCCAGAGACACATCGGGACCAGCTCGTGCCTATAGATAGACCGGAGCCTCAGCGAATGGCACAGCTGTCATTCGATGGCTCGCCTGGAAATGGATATGAACGGTGGCCCGTGAGTGCTTGACGAATGAACAGTCGGGGCTATTTTCAAGCCATTTCGGGGATAACAGATATAATGGAGGATGTATGGGCTGATTAGACGATGGAGCTGAGTCGCTTCTGCTGTTGGGATTGCCAGGGATTAGTGGATCGTGAGTGTTTCTGTGATAAATATTGAAGTTCCTGTAACTGAGCAAAATTTGTTTCAGGTGTATTGCCGCTGCACGAATTTTTATATTTTTTATATTAAGCACTTGGAAACTCGAATAAGGTTCATTTCAGTTGTACCTGAATATTTACGTTCTGTTCGGTTTGTACTTTATATTCTTAAGTTACAGTTTTTCAGAAAATTGGATGCAGAAACTCGCGGTGATAGTTGGTAGAGCGATTAACATTTCTATGCATAATGGTAATTGAACCTTGTGCTTCTGCAGCTGTCTAATTAACTGTGATCGCTGTGAATTGTGGAGATTCATTTTTACAATTTCATTTTTTAGCTTTAACAATTCCAATTTCTGCTTGTTTAGTTTGTTCGTTTGGATTATTGACTCTTCACGTTCTAATAACGAAATTAGTTTTTTATTGTTTTACTGAACATGAAGTTAAATTTAATTTGCGAGGGGTAAGTGTTTGGACATGATTCTCTGTGTGGGAGAAGTTGATTAATTTGTTGTTTAACAATTTGTATTCTACATGCAGCAATTATTGTAAAGAGCAACGTTAACAAGATTATACGATGTTCCAGTGATCCAGATTTGAATTCGTTTGCTTGAAGGAGAAAAGAGTAAGTACCACTTTCAGTAGTGCAAGTCAAGCATTGCTACGCTACTGCATCATTCTGGTATTTGCTTTGTAGCTCGCGTCTGGGATTTTAGTTAAAGATGCAGACCTCCTGGATTCAATTTCGCAGGACAAAGAATACTTGAAATTCTTTAAACTAGTTTCAAGAACCAATGAAATTGTACCTCGTTTAATTACGGTCACCAGAATTGAACGATATTTCACTGCGATCCAATGCAAAACGAAGATCGCACGAACGTAAATAATGTTTTCCGGATTTCTAATGTAATTAGCTTTTCGCTGATTCGACTTAACAGTTGAATTAAACTTTCGAAACGCAGTTTCCCCTGGTACAACAGTTTTTATGTCTTCGCGGTTTCCCTCTTTCTTTTGCCTCCCTCATTCCTTCTGTCCAATTATTCCTCCTCCTCCTTTGTAGATTCCCCGTTTCGTACCGTAGAAATGGCAATTTTAAGTTTGAATTCCTGTTGGCGAGAATATAGGGTGTCTTCTGATAGAAAGCACAAGTCAAGAAGCAAAATCGCCATTCTCCGTAGGTAAAAAGTAAATACAACGTGGCACAATTCTCAAGGTAATCAATTTAGAAAACATACCTTATTCGTACTATCTTCTCGAAACCTCCAGAAAAGGAATCGAAATATTTATACCATATAAATATAATATCCTTTACCACATTGCAAGCTGCGACTGCAATTTTGGAAATATAAATTTCTAGAAATTAAGAGAAGAACGTAACAAACAAAAACCATCGTAAAAGTGAAAAACAGGCACATTCGTGGATACACTGAGTTGCATCCAATGAAATGACACTAATTTTTAATTATGCACAGATGAACCACTGAAATTGAAACTCGAAAAGTTTATCATACATGTCCCACATCATTTTCGTGAGTGAATGTCTTCGATCGTTTCGCATCGTTTCTCCCAGAACACTCTGCGCATATTAACTGTGTCGCGTAAATTCAAATTGTTATTGCTCTTCCCTTCCTTCGAAACTTATGACATTACACTCCTCCCCCTCGCCCCAGCCGGAACATTGATTTCCGAACTTTGACGGTCGTAGACGGCGGCACAGCGACTCGTAAATTATAATGATTATTATTGTATTATCTTCCTCGCTTCTGTTTCGAACGTGGCGCAAGAAAGTTCGGAAGGTCCGCGTCTGCATTCATTTGCATCCGCGGCTGAAATTTATTGGATCCAGGGAACTGGAACACGTGCAAAGTGTTCCCGCTTGCCAGTTCCTTTTCCACCCCCTTTAACTGCGGCATCGCGAGCCAGCCGTGAAAAATTGTACACTTCAGGGCGGCGCGCTCGAATTTACATCCCCGTCCCGCAATTACCCCGGAAACTTCGAATAAAACAGAATCCATTAAATCGAGCGGACAGCGCGATTAGTAAAAGTGCAATCCGCGCTGTTCTGCCGAATATAAAAAAGGCACCACTGATACCGAAACGAATGAATTTGACGATTCCGCTACTAGATCCTCGAATACTCTGGAAAGCTCGTATTTCCAAAAAATTGTTAACCAAACTCTGCCACCCGGCAGATTTATTTATATTAAAATAAAGCTTCGATTTCCAACGTTCACCGGTTTCCGATCCAGCTGAAATCTAATCCGAAAAATAGTTGGAATGTCGTCAGGTCACGGGGAATACCTAATCGAACGTGTCTATGTGCGAGGAATATCGATCAGAGCGGGCAAGTGTGTCGGGGGTGCTAAAATCCACGAAGAATTTCCCCCATTGCGCCGCGACGTTTTCTGCACGTCTTAGCCCAGAACCCTTCGGCGCACAATGGCAATGAAAATGACTCTGGGCGCGAGGACGGAGGCGCAAAGGCACCTTGATACGAGGGTAGCCCGAAAGCCACTCGATAAGAGGTCGTTTCAGGGATCTCGAGTAGGTGCGACCTTTTTTTTTATGGAGGCCAAGGACG
Organism: Andrena haemorrhoa; assembly: GCA_910592295.1. Taxonomy (NCBI): domain Eukaryota; kingdom Metazoa; phylum Arthropoda; class Insecta; order Hymenoptera; family Andrenidae; genus Andrena; species Andrena haemorrhoa. The sequence goes on from OU342946.1 coordinate 4,576,113, forward strand.
AATAGCTTAGATAAGCGTGCGGTCGATCCTTCCAGAGCGAAAGGGAAGCGTACGTTCGAAACGTGAAGTGTTACGGCGGAAGGTCGATTATCTCAAGTACCAGGTTAGGGTGCAACGTTTCTGATAACCGATCTCGCGTATAATTGGCCTGCAAGGACGGAAATTAGGTGCGCGGAGTGCTCTACGATTGTGATTAGGAAAAGTTTCGAAAGTATAGTTCGCGAAAGTTGCGTTGCCGTGGAAATTGTAATCAAACGTGATTATAGTTAATTAAGCAAGCCCCGCGCGTTCCGAATTAAGCCGGAGTTTAATATATAAAATTTATTATTGCCCTGCTCGATATACAGTCGTATTTCGAGTCGGAAGCAGCTTAACTGTCGCTCCATTCTGATTACTATCCCCGTGTTTTACGAACTCATTAACCGGGTTTCCGTTCCGTCAATATCTGTCGTCGGGCCGCGTTAATAAACTACGACATATTGCAGGACAAAAGTCCGTCTGTGCGGCGCATTTACATTAATTGATTCGTTCGCACACTCGCGGATGCGACTGCGGAACAACGATCGGCAGTCCCAATACCGTGTACGTGACGAAATGAAAATCTCATAATGATATCGGCTAAGCGAGATAACTTAATTTAACCGTTTTTATTCCGCACTTGCACCGAAATCGGATTTCCAAACCGGGGGAAATGCTTAGGTATTTAAACCAGGGTTCGAAAAAGTTCTGGTACTTTTCAATAGGTTCCATTTAAAACATGGACCGCGGAACTTTTTTAAAAATGTTCTCACATTATAAGTTCCCAGAAGAACCGATAAAATAAAAGTTCTTCAAAATAAAGGTTCTAGTTGGATTGGAACTTATAAAATATAAAAATATAAAATTTTCTATAACAGGAACAGATATTTTGTTCACCAATATTGAAAAAGTTCTCAATCGTTGTAACAAATACTGAATACTATTCAATGAATAGAACTACAACAATATTAAATAATTATTACAGTTAAATTGATATTCTGAATGTGTTATTTATTTGTAATACTTACCTACGTAGATATTTCTAATGTTATGATTTTCATATCTTTTATTAAATAAACATACGAAGAATATGATATTATATTGTTAAATAAAACTATTAGCTAATAGTTTAGTACTTTTCTTTATCTTATGAAAACTTTGTTAATAAATGTTCTAATGTAACTTGTTTCCATGGAACTTTTATTATATAGGTTCTAAAGTATCTATTCCATGAGAGCACTTTTTAAAGAAGTTCCTAAAGGTAACATTTTTTTCAATAAAAATTCCACAGAAGCAGATATTTTCTTAAACAAAACATATAAGTTCTAACAGAATTTTTTTAAAAACGAGGGTTCGAGAACTTTATCGATCCCTTAAACGCTCCATTTCGAGAATAAATCTTGCAATATTTTCAATGTGACTTTTAATCAAATGCTTTTCGTTCACAGTTACTCGCGAGACTTAATTTTGCCAAATTTAAGCTGGAGCTTTAACCCTTTCGCTAAACATAAGAATGTATTATCCAAAGTATTTATACAGTATTTTTATATCCGAAGGAATAAATCAGGGTGGTAAAACGTATAAAACAATATTTAATTATTTGTTAACCTTCAAGCACCACCCTATTCTTCATTCCTCCTCGATCTCTCCTAATCCCTTCGTAATTCAATACGCCCGCGGTATTACCAGATGTCCCTGCAGTTTAACCCGCTGGAAACTTCAGTGCAATCAAATACTTGCCCCTCGCGTGACACGAAACACCGGCAAAATTACTTAAACGAGTGCATCCTACGTTCGCCCACTATTTTCCCTTTTTCCCGCCGTAGATTTACCCGGCGAAGTATCGACATGCAATTACGAATCGTTCTGCACGCTTCCCTTTGTCGCTCCAGCCGCCCCTCCCCCGAAAGTTTCCGCCAATAAGTGCTCAGTGAGCGCGATAAAACCGAGGCTAGACCGAACCGAATCGACCTGGTTCCGTTGCAGCGTGCCGACCAGACGAAGGGTGATGAGATTCAATCGATACCCGGCAAAGTTTTACAGCCCTCGGTTCTCGCACCTGCACGCAGGACATTCCTAACGAGGTAAATATGAGGGAATTGCGAGGGAGGGTGTGAGGCGGGGGTGGTATCTTAGGATAGGATATCCGCGCGGCGTGGATGCAGCCCACGTAGCTGCACGGGCCAGGAAGAAATAAGGAAAGGAGGGGTTTCCAGCTCCGCGGAGCTTTTCGCGATATCCATGGCGAATCGCCTTGTATTCACCCCTTTCCCACGTCAACCCCTTGCCCCCCCCCCTGCCGCCGCCTTCCACTTTGTTATCGTTTCTTCGCCCTCCCCTTCGCACCTCTTGAAATCCAGGTGGATGGGAACCCACCTATGCCCGTTCGGAATGCTTGAAATCAAGGGGAGCATTCGAGACTTGAATTTCTAGGGGTAGAGAAAGCCGCTTAACCCTTATTTATATATTTATTTGCCACGCTAACTCGAACAGCCAGGTGGTCAACGTTCCGATTTCTTTCAGCTTGTGGAAGCATCTCGTCCGGCTTTTTCTGAGAATTTCGAGACCCGTATTAAGGGGTGGCAGCGAAAGAAATCGCAGGGCGAAAATAAGGGCCACCCTAATACTCGCATGTACTCAACTGTTACAATAATAATTTAAAGTGCGCATTTCCCGCGGTTATGTGAAGATCAAAGGCACGTATGCAGCCGTGATTCGAAGTGAGGTTCAAGTCGTGATTCGGCTGTAACGCTTCAGCAATCCGGTTTATACGAAGCCAAGCGTAAAAGTTTATACTGGATCGAACAGTGGCGCGCCAAAGGGCCTTTCCCTGTATCGCGGGGCGAAATCAGTGGCACGGGGATAAGTCAAGGTACGCGCACTTTGTGGCGGAACGTTCGACTAGTTTAATCACGGAAAGTGCTGATCGAAGGCCTCGGACCAATTTCCAGCGCATCCTCTCGAATCTGGCTTAGCCATCGAAGTTAAACGATAAGCCTTCCCTTGTTGTCGTTACCGCGATTGAAAGAAAGCTTCCTCGCGGCGGGGGACCGTGCAATCTGCGCATTCATAAGTCCCCAACGAGGATGAAACTAGACGTTTCTCGATCGATTCACGGAGAGATAAGGGAATCGTTTGATCGATGCGAAGCGGCTGCAACGTGTGTGTTTACTCTGAAATAAATGCAGTCTATTCCCATACGGCACACTTCGTTGCTGGAGTATTGCAGGAACGTTGCTGCAATATTGCGTTATTGCAGGTTGCACGGCAATATTGTAGCATTGTTCCTACGTTATTTGAGCGGCAACGTTCTTGCAATATTGCGCACACGTTGCCACTGCAATGTTCCACTGGCAACGATCCTACAATATTTCTGCAATATTGCGCACACATTGACGCGCATTGTTACAGCAGCAACCCTCCAACAACATTCTGTAATATTGCGCACACGTTGCCACTGCAATGTTCCAGTGGCAACGATCCTACAATATTTCTGCAATATTGCGCGCACATCGACGTGCAATATTCCAGTGGCAACGATTATTGCCGTTTCGTTGCAGAATCATTGCCGGAACGTTGCAGGACTACATATTTGTAATGTTGCCGCAACTTTGCAAAAATACACTCCTGCAATTTTGCGAAGGCGGAAATAGGATTGAACTAATAGTGCAATCTTGCACCGCGCCATTGCAGAGACGTTGCTGCAATGTTATGGTGCTGTGTGGGTTAAAGGAAATAATTCTATAACCGTGGCTGCTAATAGTGACAACGAAGTGGCAGGATTAATACTTCTTTGGAATCGATGCAACTGGCTCATCTATTCGTTCTCTTGTTTGCATGAAAATCTGTATCTCCAGAAATTTCGTATCAGCTTTTCGCAGCAGGTACTTTCCTGGCTCTCGATAGCTATTTTTGGCAGATTCGCGTTCCGCTATCTCTCTTAATGGAAATCTTTATTGGCCAAAAGAATCTATCTTTACCATTGAAGATGTCAGTCGCGAGCTACAGAAGTGTCTCTGCGAATAAGTCTGGCAGTCGTACAACTGGCAATCAGGCACTATTTTTTCAGGACCGAGAGTGCATCCAGGAGGTTGCAATAGCGCGAGGAACTTCCCCTCGAGTTTCTACACGGAGAAACGTAAGTTTTATACGCAACTTTCTGTGCCATTTAGCTGGGAATATAGAGACGGGTGCGAGAAGGAATACTCAAGTACAGTAAATTCATAATTTTTCAACTTCTGGCACAAGGATGTCCGGGACATCCAGAGGGTTCGAGAGTTGGTTCAGTGAGTTATCCGGAGAAATAGAATAAAGCACAATGGAGGAAGAGTGCCGGAGGTTTCCATTGACATGCGCTGGAAGTGGCTGCAAAGGGACCACGTTTAGGGCACGAAGCGAGAAAGCTAATCGATCCCAGACACACGAATTACTCCCGCGAAGTTTATGCAACCGCCTCGTTAATTCGGCAATGTCAGTACCACTTGAACCCCGAATTATTCGAAATTCCATAAACTGATTCCCACTTATTGGACGATTCTCGGCTTGTACCCTGACTGGTATCTATTGGAAGGCCCTGTATCGATCGATCGACGCGCTTAGAACGAGGAACGATTTATGGGATAAGTGCAGGGGAGATGCTTCATATGAGGAAGGAACGCAACGTGGCTGCACATCGCCGTCTATATATGGCACAGCCCTCAGAATGATTTATTAGTGGACGGCATCAACGCGTGTACGCAAATAAATAAATACATATATATATATATTTGACATATTTGACACATGTGACGGGGGAGGGTACGCAGATGTGCCTGACGTCCCAGTTTGATGTCAGCTAATTGCTGTCGAAAAGGGAAGTTGATTTCACTCCTTAAATCTGTTGGATTTCGCGTTTTCTTCTCGTTTTATTCTATACTGATCCGGACTCCATTTCAATATCGACTGAATATTTTTACACTATCTAACGCCGCCATTTTGTACCGAAAAGAAAAATAATACCTTTTCCGTCGAGAGTGGTACAATAACAGGTTCATATTGAATTTTCCATTTATTTAATTATCTCCATAAAAAAAAGCCCAAACTGACTACAACTTTGCCTCGTCCAAGGTGACCTAACCCCTTAAGCTAAGCGTTAACACTGGTGCGATATTTAGTACAATTTGAGACACTAATGGACCAAGTCCAAGCATTGACAGAACACAATTAAAGTTCCAAACGCCCAGTCCATGTACCTTACTCTCATTACAGCTTCATTTTAAAGCAACCCCCAACAAAACTCACCCCACAAATCAAGCCCGTTCCCATCCCGAACCTGCCGCAGCAGTGTCACTTATCCACTGATGAACAACGTCAACGCGAAGTAATACTACATCTCGTTAGCGATCAACATCAACAGCCACTCAACAGCCACTGACGTTCGACACGCTGTAACGTGTCCTCCGGCGTGCGCCTTACGCCCGCCGGCACGCCGATCACCAGACACGCTGCCGCCTGGACAACTGATCGATTAAGGGGGGTTCGCAGATTCTCACGTGACCTGGGCACGAACCGGTCTCACCTGACCTCGGGATTGCGGCACGCTCGTTTGCAAGTGTAGGCGGCATTCGAACCATTGTTATCATTGACCACGCCCTTAACAACTGTTCATAAACGTACTTAACAGCACGTGTGAGCCGCCACGAGCAGCAGCATCCCCCTCGAAACTCGAGAGGCAGAAGCTGCACCCGCGATTATCCCTACCGCGCCGCCCATCCCTCTCCCGAAAAGGGGCGCGAGCCTCCACGTCGGCAGCAACTGCAATCCCAGGAGCCGCGATGCACGCACGTGTGTTGCACACGTTGTCGCAGTTTCGCCCGACGAAAATTCCCCGCTGGAAATCCGTCGCACATACGCGGCACGTAACGCTGCGGGAAAGTTACACGGGCACACCGCGCCTTCCCCGCTATTCCGCTCCCCCTCCGTGCAACGAGACCCCGACTGTCTCCCAGACAGCGAACCGTCGCCCAACCGAGCGGAATTCTTCAAGGAATACACGTGCAGCCTGGCTCACCCAACGGTGCAATCGCAGCTGCGTCTACTGACGAACCTTGCGATCTGGGTCTTCCGAGTAATTTGGGAGCGCGACGGTTCGATTACCACGCGCGTAATCCAAGGTCTCCAGCATCCCCTAAACTCTGATTATTCGAAGGAGTAGTAGGGGTTGGTAGTGAAAGTATGGAGATATTGCGGTTAGGAGAAAAATTAGTCTGTGCTAGTTTGAGGAAGGATTCGGTAGGATAGTTTTAAGATCCTTGGAAATTTTGGGGATGGTTCTTTAGAAGTTTATGGTCCGTCTATAGTTATAATCGAGGAGTTGATATGGTGAACGATGTGGGTGCCAGAAGTGAAAATTTTCAGTATTTTCAGTTTCTCTCAGTTCTCTCTTATGACAGTCGTAGAAATTAAAATAGATTATTCTACGCTTACAGCGTTTACTTTTGTGGTTAGCATGGAATATATATACTATTCTCCACTAATTTTAAGAATATTAATAATTTTGAATTTCTTTAGCACTTCGTTTACCGTTTCAGCTGCTTAATTAGCTTTCAAAACGTTGCAAAAGAAGGTACCTATAGCATGAAATTTTCCATTTTTCTTCACCTGCAGCGTTCTCCGTGGCAATGACACTTGTATGCCGCTGAGAAATTATGAATCCATTATAATGTGCATATTATGTAAATCTCGCCTTTGTTTGTAAATCAATTATTGTAAGATTTTAAGTCGAGCGTTGAATTTTGCGTTAGGAATGAGTTTAAGAGCTGCTGCTCTATTGGCTTCGATTAATTTTCGAAGGAAACTCGGTATTCTGTTGGCATAGCTCTGTAGTGACTGAACGTCGTACGCAATTGGGACAATTATAGAGTCTTCGGATCTGAGCCTAGTGTTACTATTCGGTAACAGCAACGACGCCCTGGCGACAATTTACCGCGACGTCGCGCACGACAAATTAATTCCTGCGTTGCTAACCGCCTAATACCTTGTAAACTTCGGGATGATTAACTACCCCGACTGTAGCGGGATAATGGGCAGGGTAGATAAGGCTGATTCGCGGCCTGCTCTAATGGCTATCGCTATGATCGGATCACCGCCTGAGTCTGGCCATAAGAATGCGAATTTCCCAGCAAGTGGTACGAAATTCATCGCATTCAAACTATTTTATATTATCACGGTTTGGGAATTTTTAACATTGTTATTACAGGGTCCACCAAGTGGTATGAAATTCATCACATTCAAACTATTTTATATTATTTATGGTTTAGGAATTTTTAATATTGTTATTACAGGTTACATTTAAGCTGCGCAGTTAATGAACTAATTTATGGAGTGCTTATGAATAAATCAATGTACCTGCATACACGCATATGTGTATGTAGATGGGTGATGGTCTGCCGAAGAGCTTCAAGGCCTTAACAAATTCTGAAATTCAGGATTATTATATAGTAGAACTCTATGAGAAACTCGATTGTTTTCAGTAGATAGCTTTTCTCTGACTTTTTGTGTCTTTATCGAGTGGGAGCGAAAATTAATTTAACCCACAGTTTTAATGTTTTAATAATCTTTATGGTGCATCTGCAAAATGTACCTTTCGATGAGTGCTTCTTGTGTACTTTGTACAATGTAGTTGAGTGCTTAGCTCTACAGATATTTAAGTAGTTCTTATTTAAGTCAGTAAATTATAGCAAGAAAAATTCCAAGATACTTGCTCTGTTCTTGGTTGTGCAAGAATTCAATGGAAATAGAGCAGACATCTGTTTTCTGCCAGCCAAACAACGTGATTATCGTGAATATCTATAATTACATTATTTCTTTTCATCGACTTTATGCAGTAGCATGCAATACTTCGCCTGAATGGACACTGAAAAGCAGGAAAATGATATTCAGTTAATACTATTGCGCGCCTTTAGTTCAATGCGATTACTCCATGCATTTCGAATAATCCTGCTGATGCTTCACAAACAATATAGTTTGCTTTATCAGGGGGCAGTTAGTACTGATGCAGCTATTTCTGGGCGACGATGATATCGCGGGCATTTGCTTTTCAAAAGCATTCTAAAAGCAGAGGTATGCCATTACAAGTTCTTTTATACGCTGCCCGTTTGTGCAGTTATGAACTGAAAATCCCTCTACGCTGAACAGCAAACATGAAAAAGTTAACAAAAAAATTTTTTTAAGAATATATTTGGCTGTAGTAATGTAAATTTTGTTTCAATAACCTTTAATTAATATATAAATTATTCTTCACTCCACAGTGACGCCTGAATTCATTCATAAATTTCTATAAACACTTCTCAGAAAAATGAAGAAATATTACTTTCCTTATTTCAATCACAGATTAGCTTCTTGACGCCCATCACTATTCATTCAACTAGAATTTCAAACCTCCGAACTCTAATCACTTGGAATACCTTCAGAACTTGTTGGGGGTTGAGCCTTCTCCTATAATCGCCAAAAAGAAATAAAAAATCAGGACCAAAGTGGCTCGCATATGTGGACTCCTTACATTCTGCCGGGAAGCAGAGTTATCCTAGAAAAATGGGGATCATCGAGGATGTCACCAACCCTTAACACACGTGGTGCACTACTACAACCCCTGGCAATAACTTTAGAACCAAACGCAAAGATGCGAAACTAACGATAAATACCAAAATCCAACGGTACACATATGAAACGCACGGTTATGTTAATCCGGTCTATTTAAAAGTAAAAACACCAATAATAATTAAGAATTTAATTTATTATGCAATGAAAAATAAATAAAAAACAATGTTGCTTGGAAATAAGTATGGAACGCATCGAAGTTCTGGAAGAAAGGTATGGAACATTATGAGTTTGCAAAGAAATTAAGAATAATTTATTCAATATTTATATTTCCTAGTATTTCCTCTCATTTATACATGCATATTAGCCAGTTACTTTATGATTTTCATCTCACTACCAAAATCGTCGCCCACCCCCGAAGTCCTCAAAACAAGAAGCACACTTATCAACCTCGCCCCCATCACTCGTTCCATCGCATCGTTCCCATTCGTTCCCTCTGTTTCAGCATCGAAATTTCCATCACTTATGCACGAACCCAATACGCGCGCAAACCAAACAGTCTCGTGTACACAGAGCGAATTGCATCGAAATTGTCGGCGCGTATAGGACTCCGGCGTCCCTCGAAATACGACACTTGTTATATTTAATTTTTCGCGGTGGCGCCGCCGCGAGCGCATGTACGTTCTGACAGTCGGGCTTTTACGATACTTCCGACCAGCTGTCAACGAGAGCACAGTTTCGAACATCACGGCTTTATCGGGGAGCGCCTTATGCGCGTAACGAGCCCTGTCTCTTGTCCATTGCGCTTGATGCGTCGTAAACCGCATCGAACGTATCTGGCCACGAACGCGTCGAATCGACGTAAAAAAAGAAAAGAAAAAGAAGTAACTCGCGGTATTACCGCGAATTACGACGACCGTACGAACTTTCGTAAACAGCTGCGATTAATTATCGGCGCCACCGACCGTCGACGAGAGTGCTACTTAAAATTGAGTAATTTCTACTTTTATCGCCCGCCATTCGGTTTCGCGGCTACGGTACACTTTCCATAAAAAAGTATCGCGGTTATTCTTCGTTGACGCCATTAAAAGAAGGGAAAGAAACAATGAAACGAAGCGGAGGAAATTGACCGGTCTTGCGAGCACGAATGGTGGCGTCGCTTAAGGGGTTGTAAGGCGGCTGAAAAGTGGCGAATGTTTGTGAATTTTTTTTAAAACAGTGGAAGCATATATTTTCACAGAACTTTTTGCACTTAAAAGAGCAACAGTTGAAGAACATTTGGTAATTTTTTTGTAGAAAAATATTTACGTTTATAATAAAAACACTACGGCATCCAGGAAGCCTTTTTAAAAGCGAGATATCTCAAAAACTACTGCAACAATCTTTCTGAAATTTGGTGGGCTTATTTAATTATATAAAAATCTACTGAATGACGAAGGGATTTTTTCAATTGTATAGTTTCGATTTTATTAACGAAAAACGGCCATTAGTGATAACCATGAAGCCATTTCTCGTCGATTAAATCGAAACCATATATTTAAAAAATCCCTTTGTCACTCAGTAGATTTTTATATAAAAAATAAGCCCACAAAATTTCGGAAAGATTGTTGCAGTAGAATGAGCGCCAGTAGTATTAGTCTGCGTATGGTCAGACACAGTTGACCTGACTCTACTGGCGTATAACTTACGATGCATGCATTTTGTTAAAAATTCTTTCCAATAAAAGTTACTCGGATTAATCTGAACTTGAAGGTTTTGAACATTCAAATTACGACTCTTCGCATTTTTTCGTTTACCTGCCAAAATTCTATAAATTATCTCGGTCCCGTTTGATATTACGTAAGCTCTCGTATTTGAAGCCGATTCTCTAATAATTTAGATGTTTAATTTTAAGCTTCCGGTTCAAATAATAGTTCGCGTCGTTACACGAATCTTGTGCCAATGAGCACGCCAACTTTCCATATTTTATCATCCACGACGCTTCCAACGCTGATGGAGAAGGGACAAGAATAAACGCAGAAAAAAAGGGGGCAGACGATGGCCAGTGTATCGACAGCCGTGCAAATTTTCACGCACCCGCCATAAGGGGGAATTTATTTCTGGGCGTCGGGCAGACATTTCATCGGAGAGTAGTGACAAGGGCCGAAGTTATCGATTCGTAATAAATCCCTGCCGTTATACCTACACGGGCAGAGCTTTTATCCGTATAATGCCGCACAATGGCCGACCGAACCAGCCGGTCACAAAATAATGCGGCCCTCTGCAGATTTCAACGAAAATCCGCAACCTCCCTTCTCATAGAACTAGTTCGTTCTGATTCGGTAAATCGCTTTAATCTCGCTCAAATCGAACCCCGGTTCTATTTGAGATCTTTCGGGGCCAATGGCCGAATCGCATGCAATATTCTGACGGCGATAGGCCAACTGATTCAGGGCATTATACGTCGAGTTGCGATGCGCAGAGAAAAAAAGTGCATCGGGATAGAGTGCCGAGCATTACGTACCTATATACAGTCGGCAAACAGACGATTCCATAATTGTTTTCGCTGACGAGAGTTTAATTACCACGTTCCGAGTACAGTTCTCGTCAACAAAGTCAGTCTTGGGGGAAAGAAAATGCGAGAAGCGGGCGGAGTCAAGAAATACCAAGGCAATACTACCTTCAATGCATCCAAGTTACAGGTCTTTGATCATCAACAGCGGAGAATTTAAGCAGTTTATAGAGGACGAGTCATAGCTAGTGAAGTTATTACCAACTCGCAAAATACCCGTGCTTCGCTACGGTATTGAGGGGCGATCTCGGCATTTGATTTGAATTTTATAGATATAGAATATGGTTTTTCCGTGAAGGAGAGACAGTTTTTTAAAAAGATTTCGTAGCGAGCATCCAGGGGCCAAGAGGAACCTACCTACCGAATTTCATGGTAATTGGATCAGTGGTTCCAGAGAAATTGTGATTATCAGTGGTATTTGATTTGAATTTTATATATATAGAATAGAAACTGAAAACTGAGCTTCGGATATCAAAAACATGTTTTCCTCCAAGAACTGTAGGTAGGAGAGATGTGGGATGAAATTTATGTTTAGGACCAGATAGTAAAAAGACTAAATAACTAATCGAGAAAACACGAACAATTGAAGCGCGAAAACATTCCACCGTGTACAACCGCCCTCTTTGAAATGGTGTTGCTACGAAATAAAAATACTTTCGTCGTGGGAAGATCCTTTATCTTTCAGATTAAGGTCCATTTCATCACACCTCTCCCCTACATCTGCAAGGCTAAGAAATATTCCGGATTCAAGATACTCATATAACGCGTAATAATAATTAGGGGTGAATTCCTAATAAACCATTCCTCATCGTCGCCCCCTAACATCTAAAAGTTTAAAAGGGCACACTTCATAAAACGTCCACCACCATCTTGCATACGATTATCTCGAACTAAAACCCGTACATTTTCGTGTACTTTCATCAACGTAATCGGTTATGCTAACTCAGTGGTAGAAATACTATAATTGCACATTTGATAAGAGGCGAATCGTTCTTCTTCGATTAGGCAATTACTGTTGTTTCGATCTTTTGTCAACAGTATCAGGAGGTACAAGTTAATGCTGACCTTTGAGAAGCCCTAGTTATGGGTAACTTTGCTTTTTAAGACCCTATAAGCTTAGCACGAACGTTAATGCGCCCTGTTTAACGCCTCCCATTACAGCCTTAATGAACACTTCCCTTCTCCTTATCTTCTGCACCCCCTCTCATTGTCCGCCTCGTTTTCCCCTCCGTTTGCGTCACCCCTGGATTCTTAAACTCGCTAAGATATCGATGCTTTTCGCGTAGTCGTCGTGCCACTCGCCATTAGCATTTTGTTTCCCTGGCAAATAGATAGGCACTCGTGATTTCATGCTGCCGCCTGCAACGAGATTGCGTTTGCTGCTGATATAAGTGGCTATTTCTTTTGCTGGTTTGAAACAAATAGTCGTTTACTTCCTGCATTGAAATGAAATGGAAAAGTCTGCGTGCATGCATCGCGAAGCAAATTTGAAATAATGTTTGAATTTTTAGATTCTTTGTCCTCATTTATTTCGTTGCGAAATACTAATTTCTTGCTGTCGGCGAAATGGAGGAAAAATTGAAAATGAGATTGAGGGGAACATTGAGTTTTGATGGAAGATATTTTTGTGACTTTGTGTCCTGATTTGTAATTGAATTACTATTTCACAATACGAAAGTATTATTCTTTGATTTTTTAAGTTTCTCTTCAGTTTTGAATTACAAGAAGGTGGTTTTAAGTCTGAAATAGACTAATTTAGAATGAATTTAATCTTCGAAAATAACATGTGTTATCAACGCCCACCAGAATACCTAGGAAAATATTATAACATAATATTGAACTAAATAAGAAGTTGTTCCCAATCTCATTTCCCAAGTGGAACAGTTCAACAATAAATTCCAATGGAATTGTTTAAAAGGAAACCTTTTAATAATAATTCTAATTACTCCTGGCATCGCAGAAAAAGATTAACTTCTTCAGAACCAGATCACCTCTCTTTTACGCAAACACGCTGTATCCTTAATTAACTCATCCCTTGTAACAGCGACGACCAGTCAAATATGTCCACGAATTTATATTTTCAAACTCGTTAAACTTACCTGTAATTACAAAGTTGCTCCCAGACGTATGATCCGTCTGGTCAGCAAAATGAGCTCTGAAAGTTCAGCTGCTTATTCCTCAGACAACCTGCACCTAGGGTATTCCTAAAATAAAGACTCAAGCTTCAGGGAATTATGCTACTCTTTCTGCTGGTAAGAAAAATATAATGTGAGCATGGCTACATAAATATTTTCCTTCTGTGTCATAATTATCCAAAACTCCGCCTTCTAGAAAATAAAAAAATCGTATATAAGCTTTGGCCTCTTATTTTGAAAACGCCGCGTATAGTGACAAATATTTGACACACGTGCGTGCGAAATTAAGTTTACGAAGTTAAGTCTAGCTTGCCCGCAGACATAATAGAGGGTTTCAGCAAAACGTCACTCAATCCAAAGTTTCGGAGTGATCAGGAAAGAGCCGCTGGAAAATCTCAAGAGTATCAAGGGCCCTCGGGCAACTTGTACGATTTCGTGTCATGGATCTCGACATTCGCGGAAATCTTGGCCTCGGCGGTGCGCAGTCAGCCGCGAATTGTCATAATAAATTCATAGGCAATTCTTATGCGGCACCACGCGGTGCTGGGGGAGGTAATTTTTTCATTCGTCGTATTAAAATTTCAATGACGTTCGGGGGTCCACTTGGATCCAACGAATCAGATTAGAGGCAGATTTTCATGATGAATTAATCCGAATCAAGGTGTTTACGCCACGTAATTTGAACAGAAAAATTGAAGATTTCTATTCTTTCCATTAAGGTATCACAAAGCGATATGAAATAAAATGATTATCACTTTTTTCAAGTTCAAATCAGAATCTTTTAAAAAATATATTATAGGTAACATATATGTAGTAAATGTTGTTAACTAAGTAATACCAGTCCTGAGTAAAAGTAGACGAGTAATATTGTGCTGTAAAAATGACTCCCTTCTGATTCAGTGTTCAGTCAAATATTAAAAGATTTCAGATGAAGCACTCAAAAGATTCTCCTCAAAAGATCCGCTGTATCAGTTCTTCTGATTTCTATGAGCACTCACGAACATTCCAAGAGTTCATTCAGTTACTCTATTGTTGTCATGATACCAGCAATGTTGCATCAACTAATTTCTCCAAGAACTACAACCTTTCCTACTTGAACACTACGTATTAAATACGCAGACTTTCCCAAGAAAAGAAATGCATTCATTGTAATTCGAAACACTCGATAAAACCTCAGAGAGAATGTAAAAAAAAATTGACGTACACCCTCCTTTCCTTACAGCTCGACGAGTCGAGCGCGACTGACGGGAGCGGCCAGATTGCGGGCCATTTAATGCCTAATGCATAGACGCCCGGCATGCAAGAGATTCGCACAGATTAGAAACCTTTGCATTATCCTCGAACCACAATAAAAACAAATACCACTTTACTACAGCAAATTCGAATTCGTATTAACAAAAATTAATTTAAATAATGTATTTCGTTCAGGAAACCAAACAATCCTCATCAACAGCTCCTCCGAGTTCAATTGTTCTGCTCTTTAGGCGAATTAATCACTGTTCCCTGGGTCACCACACATTTATCACGGCTGGTGGGAAGAGGGGCCTATCTCCGCGGAGATTTTAAGTGTTCCAAGAGACGGCTGATTTCGGGTGACGACGATCCCGCCACCTTCGACTACTCTAAACAAAATAATAGAGGATGAAATGTAGCCGGGGGAGCGGGTAGAAGCATTTTGTATGTAGCGGATGAGAAGGCGACGAGTGCGAGCGGTTACTGGAAGCCCGAAGGTTTTCAAGTGGACGGTGTAGCTTTCCTCTGGGAATGGTGATACAATCTGAGCTTTGCTGACAGTTTTCTCGCTTGAACCCCCACGAAGGATCTCCAGTGTCTTACGCCTCCGCGCTCGTACCTTCGCCCCCATCGACGCGCCGCCTCCCCAGCCCGCTGTTTGTTAGCGATGGCCTCAAGATGCATCGAGTCACCCCGAGCGGAGAACGAAAATTCCAAATTGCCTCGAATAAATCTAAATTGAAAATTCTCCAAAACACCAGGGGCCTAAGTAGCTCCACTATAACACCTTCATCCGTGGCGATGCTTAAGATCTTATAAGACAGATTGATTCTAATTTTATAAAGAACTTCGTTATTTTACATCTGTCAATTGGTGAACACACTTGCAAATAGTCAAGCTACCTGTTTCTTAAACAGCAAAGCAAGCTGTTACGCTAAATGTGCTGTTAAGTGGCCTTGAATCGCCAGCTGACTCTTTCTGGCTTAGCAGGGTCATTGTGGCGTCCCGAGTCTTCTCAATATCGATAAAAGCCCACTTGGCCGTCCGAACGGGCGAATTAAAAAAAAGGTCCAATGTTCCTGGACCTTCGAGCCCTTCGAGACTTTCGAGCCCTCCAGGAATTTCAAGGTTCTCAAAGCAGTAGAGGTTCGAACACTTTGAAGACTCTCACAGTTGCACGGAACCTTGCAACGAAGAGAATTGAATGCCCATCGCTACTCCCGGTAATGCTCCGCCACCGAATTGCTATCCGTCCTCTTCTTTGCTTTCTTTCCTCCCTTTCGCTCGCTTTTCTTGCCGTTCTTTTTGTTTCCCTCGGCAACAGCGATTCCATAGTGGTACCTCTCGCCGCGCGAGAATCCCCCCTGACACGCAGAATGGATGACTCGAGAATTTTCTTGGACTACCCCTCCGCCCGCCCTCCCCCGTTTCGTCGCTGGTATCTCCCTCCCGCCGCCTTTTTTCGCCACGAAACTTCCAGACCGTTCAAACCCTTTCAAAATTGATGCGTTTCTTCGGGCGTTTTGCTCTTTGTTAATAGGATCCCGGGGCTTTTAACTAAAGCCGCGGCTGATAGAATTCGGGCCCACCGCCCGTCGACGTTTCATCGACATGGATGTTAATGATAGATGGGAAACCGATATCGGGCCGCCTCATCAACAGTACAATTATCCCGCTCGACTAAAGGGAGCAATTAAAGCCTCTAGAATTACTGAAGAATGGTAGTATTTAAATCCGGTGGAATTCTGGGAAACTGGAAGTGCTTAAATCCAGTAGAATTTCGGCGAATTTGAGGTACTTAAAGCCAGTAGAATTTGTGGGAACTGGGAGTATTTAAATTCAGCAAGATTGTAGGAAACTGGAGGTATTTAAATTCAGTAGGATTTTTGGAAAATGATGGCGTCATAGTTCCATAGTACTTCTAGAAAAAGGTGGTATTTTAATTTAGTAGAATTTGTGGAAAAAGGTGGTATTTTAATTGAGTAGAATTTGTGGAAAAGGGTGGTATTTTAATTTAGTAGAATTTGTGAAAAAGAGTGGTACTTTAATTTAGTAGAATTTGTGGAAAAGGTGGTATTTTAATTTAGTAGAATTTGTGGAAAAAGGTGGTATTTTAATTTAGTAGAATTTGTGGAAAAAGGTGGTATTTTAATTTGGTAGAATTTGTCGAAAAAGTGGTATTTTAATTTAGTAGAATTTATGGAAAAGGGTGGTATTTTAATTTAGTAGAATTTTTGGAAAAAGGTGGTATTTTAATTGACTAGAATTTCAGGAAAATATTCATATTTCCATGTGCATAATAGAATTTGAAATAACTGTAAGTTCCCCTTGCAAACCTTTATCTCCTAAGCACAGTCACAAAAAGAAAGTACCATTACGTAATATCTTCTGTTACATCATGTAACTTGTATTGAACTTTCCCTGAGTCCGAATGTCCCCAAGATATTTAAATAACGTACATAATTCAATTCCAGAAATATTTAATCTATATTCTAATAGAAACATTTCATCATCTTATTCCACATATCACCAAGTGCCATTTACCATACCCGCAGACTGATAAGTCCATTATGATCTGCCCCGTTCTGTACACAGCCAATATTCACCATGTTTGACCAGTTCAGATTGATTACCTATCCGGGAAACAGCATCCTCTCCTCCACCATGGCAAATAAAAGACACATGCGATTCGTGACTTTTGACGTGGCCGCGCGTTGTAGACTGGATATTCCTGATATTTTTTACGGACAGTCCCCTTTGCTTGACTATATTCGACGCGACGGCGGCTGAGGTGATGTTTCTCGTTAACGCTGGCAGCTAATAAACATTTATAAATCCACGTGGGGAAGGAGCTCGCGCAAATAATGGGGTCCGCCGTGGCGCTTCTATGGAAAAGAACGGATCTCTAGCCACTGTCTGGCGGGAATGAAATTCATTCATTTCCGTTATCGAACTAACCCGATACGGGGTGAAATAAAATGCCTGCAGTGATACGTGAAGTTCCTTCGTGCCAAGAACGAACATGTCGGAAATAATACTGATTATATGTGTACTGTAAAAAATACCAGCTAATGTGGGAATCGTGTTCGGGAAGCGTTCAACTGGAAGATGCTCATACATGTGGACATTTCAGTAGAGATTTGAAGTCTTCGTAACACAAAATTACATGTATTTTTACGGAGTGTCAAGTTTGCGATGAACTTTTCGCGTTGGTTTGTGAAATATACAAAAACAATGGACCAAGTGATTTGAAAAGAAACTAATGTTGAATAATAATGGAAAGATATTATTAATACACTCCTCCTTTGTTAGGTCGCGAAGTTTTCAAATGACCACCTCATATATCAGATTCGGAAAAAAAATTACACAAAGCCCAGTATATTCTACGTACACACCAGCAACCCCTTGACGAAGCTCGCGCTCCCCATCAACGTCCCATAAACACGACACTAACTTTCCCATAGGACAAAAAATATAATCCTGTCTTAAGCGTCACATCACATTAAAGACCAGCGAAAAAGGAAAGGGAGGAAAGAGAAACACGGTATATTTACCAGAAATAATTATATCCCCTAAAGGCTTAAGGGGTTACATACGTTTAGACGTGGCTAAAATTAATGATGTTGGGAATATTCTGTAGGGGTTTCATTAAAAAAAAAATCACTTACAATAAGTTTGATCCACTTTCTTTCTTTCGACCACTGCAGAAAAAATTGGTTAGAATATCTCATTTAAACATCGTTGGATCTGAAAAATAAAATGATATTCTTGTAAAATAACGTTGCCATTATGGGCTGACGGACCAAATTTGTTAACTTCAAAGAAATAAACAATTTATGGCACTTTAAAGTTAAATGAATATTTTCTCCATAATGGCAACATTATTTTACAAGAATATCATTTTATTTCCCAGATCCACCGATGTTTAAAGGAGACATCATGCTGACCATTGTTTCTCCAGTGCCGTAAAGAACCTCAAGAATCATAAATAATTTGGAACAAAAATTATTGTAAATAAATTTTTGCGTGCACTTTGTGGACTAATAAATCTTGTGTAATAACCACTTTGTTTTATTTTTTTCAATAAAACCCCCTCAAAATTATTCCTAACACCATTCATTTAAACGCATGTCACACCTTGAGCATTTCCCTCGAACTTGCTGATCTACCAGAGACGGCATCCCGCGCGATCGCGCGTGAAAGGAAGTTCATTTAACTTAGCACGGATGTAATAATATCTGCGTGAAATTTATTGCACGATCGTCACGGCTTTATCGAGCTTTTATGTTTCCGTTTCTGCGCTCACGCTGTCGTCTGAAAGCAATATGACAGTGTAAGATTACGGGGACTCCCGGTTGAAGCATTGCCAATTTCAAACGATACAAATGGCAGCTCCGCCGATACGCGGAACGTCCGTGCACACAGCGTCCTGGATTTCGTAAATGTCTCACGGTGTTCCGTCGAATAAAGAGGATACGTCGGGCGTCGCGTCGTTTTACGACGACGAGTCTACGTACGTTGAATAAATATGTATGCCCGGCGTAATGCAATATAAGATGAAAGGAAGAGAAAGAAGCGGCTTACCCGTACCTCCTGTTTCTTAAAAAGACGCGACTTCCGAGTTTACGACGCTCTGCAAGTCGAATAATGCCGTTTGCGGGTAATCAAACTGCAGATGCTGCTGCTTGCGCCGTCGGTATTCCTTCTCTCGGAAATGTCGGAGGCCTGTTATAATAAAAAAATAAAAATTGCACACTATGCGGCATGTTGAAGCTGTTAGACTACTTTGACGACAAAATTTCTCCTGCTCGACTTGAGAGACATGGCTAAAATCGAGTCTATGATGAAAAAAGTATAATCTGATGTGGCGTGTAGAAGCTGTTAGACTACTCTGATGGGAGAATGTCTCCTGTTCGGCCTGAGAAACTTGACTGAAACTTAGGGCTGTGATAAAAAGAAGTATAGTATAGTGGAACTTGCTGAAGCTGTTAGACTACTTTGGTGGCACACTTTCTTTTCCTAGGCCTGAGGAACTTGTCCAAATCTGAGGGCTAAAAGGTTTGTTGTGTGAAAATCTGAGAGAGCATGGGTAGTACAAATTCGTTTCCTTTCACTGATAAAAATGGGTAAATACTTTGTTCCGCGTTGTTTTGCAAGAATCTGGAACCACTGTAATGGCGGTGTACAAAAATTTCTTGATTGTGTCTCGAATGAGCCGCCTTCGAATAGCTGAGGAAATTTTGTTTTATATTGTTGTGTGTAAGTTTTGAATTACATTGGTGGTGCAAAGTTGTTCTTAAAGGGGTATTCGCCATTCAAGGTTCCAAAAATAGGTGATTTTCGTGATTTGTTTTTTAATAGAAAGAAACACTGTATAAATTAAATCTTTGTACAATGTTTTTATTAAATAATAAACCACTTTTCAAACCAAATTTGGTTTAAAAAAAATCAATACAATTTGAAGTAACAGCGGTTTGATCTGGACTGTGCATTTAGTGACAGTCTTTCGTGTCCATCTGAAATAAAAAACAATGTTATTTTAATATTCAAAATGGTTTCTATTTTCGCCCCTACTAGAATCATTCACATCTGATAACGTAAATAAATATGGCAACACGATAAACAAAGCAGTTCAATTTTGTACGAATTTTTACAGCTTCCATCTAAGACAAAAATTAGAAGTTGTTCTTTGCGAAGAAATTTCTGCTCACTTATATATCTGTTACCCAATATCGTGAAAAGCTGTTGAGCCATTTAGTATCATCAAATAATTCTATCTGAGAGAATTAAAGAAAGTGCAGTTGAAGCTTCTGTGATTCATTAAAGATTCAGTATCGACTTTCAAAGTGTCACTTTTCATAAAACAGATCGCTGATTCCACAAGAATCAATACTAAATTGTTTCTTGGAAGGCAGTTGAGTGATTGAAGGTAAAAATAATAATTGCCCATTAAAACAGATATTTAACCACACCAAATATTTCAAGCGATAGATTACAAATAATGAAATTAAGGAACGAAGCGTGATTCGTTAATTTCAGGGCCGCATAATTCGTGGTGCAATAAATCCTGGGACATCAACGATGATTAAACAATACATGGCTGCGCGTGTAAGCGGGAGCTTAGATAAGCTTTAGCTTAAGCTCATGCGCCAGTGTTCGTGCACTAGAGATTTGTGTTTTACTGCCGCGGTAGTCGTACATTCTCCTTGATAGTGATTTGCATTGCATTATGTGTACACATATCACCGCGACAGAATCCGTCCGCGCGGATGAAAAACGGGCATAATTTATCGCGGAATAACGAACAATCAACATTTACCCGGATCCGTTAAACGAGAAAAACCGAATTATCTCTCGGGAGCACTGAAATCTACGTTACACTTTTAATTGTTCAAACATTTGAGCAACCTTCCCCGATAATTCCACAATTTATTCACCGTGCGTACCCCGGCGAATTAAAACGGACAATATCTCATAACGCTATCACAGGGCTATCCTTTTATTTACCCCTTCATTGCCCCAAGCTCGAGCGTGTCGCGTTCTTTCGAGCTCCTTTTCAAGCGCGTCCCTCCGCGAAGCCCTGGGAACCTGCACCGATATCAATCAGGCGCTCGCCTAAACAAGAGACGGCGCACTCGTCGCTGCTCGTTTCCGGCATCAGACGCTGGTGCTTCCCGCTCGAGGAGCCACAAGGCTGGACAGGTTAATTTGGCAAATAATTCCGGGCATCGCGTGCGCTCGTTTCTAATGTTTAATTCAGCCGTTGATCTTCGCTTTATGAGAACGAATCGGGCTGATCCCGGCGCATCGGGGCCCGCTGGATGCTCGGCAAACTTTCCGCGAAGTTGAACCGCCTTTTCCCCGACGCCAGTTATCCACGTGGTATTAACACGGATCGTAAAGTCGAACGTGCCCAACGGCGATATAAACGCGATACGTATCCCGCAGAAAACTACCGCGCGGGGTGGTCGGCTCGGGAGGGTCGAAAACGAAGGAGAGAGGGCGGCAGGGAACTGGGGAAAGGAAAGGACGGAGGCGGGACAAAAAGGTTGGTAAGGCCGGGGACGATCGAATCACAATGCGGTGCATCCGTTCGAAAACTTAATAAACCGATTTAATTAAAGCGGGAGCAATTCGCGAGCGGCAGAGGCGAACAATTAGTGCCAGGAGCAGAGGAAGAGGCGAGACTGCTTGGACCGAGCCCTTCCGTAAATACCCCGTAATATTGATTCCCAATTCCTTATCCCGATGCCCATAATCCCCCTGGCTATTACGCACACGGATCACGCGTAATACCTTCGGCCAATCTGGGCTGCGGACTCCCGGTCAGCTGGGAATGAATGCGCGGCGAGAAATTTCAGGGGGGAAGACGGTAGACCGGGTAGACTATGTGTATAGCGACGTGGTAGCGGAGGAAGGGTTGATTTTAAGCGACGGAATAGAGGGCTTAGATGCGTGGAGTCTTTGGCAGGTAGAACAACTGAGAGGAAGGGGATTATACTTACGTGAGAATCTTTGTGCGATATGTAATTCTGGGGGAATTGATACGTTGAATTTTGGGGTTTCACTGGTGGTCTCTGTTGTTCTTGTGTGCAAGGTATAGGTGTATAAAGACTCCCTAGTAGCATTTATTGTTGGCATTTTGATGGCCAACTGATTCCCAACTTGGGGATACTGTGGGCCAACCAGTAATGCTACTAGGGCTGGAGGTAAGTGCGGTAAGTAGTTGTGTAAATGATAGGGGTTCTAAGAAGCGTACGAAGACTTTCCGTTCGGTTTTTATGTATTTAGTTACCACCTGATAATACAGAGGACAAGCTTTTTCTCCGTTCATCATGGTCATTTTATGCTTTTGTTTAAAGGATTTTTTGCATTTGTCTATATAAATGAAGGGTAAGGGAAGAAACAAGGGATTTAACAAAATAGTTGTGTTGACAAATGAAGTTTTAAGGGCACCCCTCGGTCAAATCGCGCGAAAACAGGTGACATTTATGATTTTTTCTAGAAAAAAGTATACAATGTATGGGTCTGAAACTTTTTGCACTTTATTCTGCTGCAAATGTAGAGTATAAAACAATTTTTTTATTTCAGTTCTGCCCACCCCTGCCTCTGATATGCATTGCGTACTGCATCGCTGTAAAAAAAAACTGGCTTGCACTATTGTCACGATAACTTCAGACAGGATCATTCAAAATAAAAAACTGAGGATATTTTTTAATTACACATGTGTGGTTATCGCACCACCCTCAGGAAGTGTTTAGAAATGACTGGACGATGATTGCCAAGTTTTTAAACGATAGGATCCCCGAAACATGGGTTTTTTCGCACAAAAATGTTTCGTAAAAAAAAGAAAGTTTTTTTACAGTATGCGCCTAATGGTTGCATTTTCAATTATTAAAGACAGTTTTAATCTGCCGTAAAGCGACCAATTGATCGCACAGTGATTAATGGTTAATTACTAATACCTATTTGCGATGTGCAGCCATGCAGGAGTTACGAGATACCTACTCTCCCTTCTTCTGCTGTTTAATAACCGCAGTATATAGGTGCCTTCCAGGAGGAATTACAGCAACGCGAGCGTTTGATAAAACTCGAAGATTTATGCTGGCAAGCGCGATAATCCCTTGGAAAAAAGGTGGGTGGGAAATTGGAGTGTTCATTTAACCTGGGGCCTGCAGAATCTTATTGTAGTTTTATGGTGAAACGCTCGTTCGATACCGTGGCTGGCTTCACAGAGGCGCGAATTTTATCAAATTCCAGTTAGTAAACGTCTCGCAATCGAGAGTTATAAATCCCCTCAAATTTAGAAAAGACACGTCTTTGGAGTATTGTGTTAAAATATTATTTCTTTCTATTAAAAAAAAACAAATCTAAGAAGATTACATGTCAATACTAATATATTGTTGGAAAAATATTTAGACTAATTATATTTTGAATATTTCTCGTTCTAGAGAGCTACGCGTGGATCGATACGCAGTCCAATGCGTAGCTAGAATTTTTTGTTAAGGTGCTCCGCGTTATTGTAATCGGTATCGAAATCGATCGCTAGCAGTTGTGGCTTGAATACTGTATACATATAACCGTCGCAATATTTCTAACCGGTATTTAATATTTCATATTATATTAAATACAAGTTCAATAACTGAAAAAAGTGGAATTCATTCAAACGGCCAGGACAGTGATTGATTGGACAAACGATTTCCAACATATATATTTAAACCAGTTCGCAGTTGTAGTTCTTCGAAATACAGTACCTACTGCAACTATTTATTGCATATGACTTATACCTCTCTTATCATTAATAGCAGGAAAATATTAGTATTGCAAAATTTATTTATTGCAAAAATGTGTAGCCCCCAAATGTGATGCAATAAATATTTCCAGTAAAGATTGTGTATGCACGTAATAAATATTATCATAATTAATATTATTTCTGAAAAACTCTGCTAAAATGGCTGAAAAGGTACACGAATAATAATTTAAAACGTAAAAGCAATATTACAGTTGGCATACTATACCGCGATCACAGTCGAATTGAACATTGCAACGTTTTGGTATTTTAACGAATGAAACGCCCACCACGAAATGACGCACGCGCCAATTTGCGTAATATGATTATGAAGGAACCCTGCACAATATGCTCGCTGTAAAAATGGATAATATCTGCAGGACAAATGCTTCCGTGAATGCACGCCACATTGATTCTTAATCCTTTGAAACGATAATAGTAATCCGGCGTATTACGCGGGTGACCAGCGCGCCGGACCTACACTTTCCTAATCATATTGCGCGTTTTGCGATAATGGCCATGTAAAGCGGGACTAAAATTCTATCTCTGCCTATTCACCGCGTCGATGGAACAAAGATTAACTGATTTCATTGTTCGAGCATTGCAATCGCAATTGCAGGAAATTCAATCGGGGACAAAGTTGGAAATCAATCGAGTAGCAGATTGCACTAATCCCGGGACCAGGAAATACTGCGAATTTTCTACAGTTTATAATCTTTCGTAATCTTGCTGCCGCTGTCAACTATGGTAAATAAAGTTTAATCCAATATAGCAGGCGTTATCAAATTATTCTACCAGTTTTTCTCTGAATTTTTCTCTGAATATAGAAACGAAAGAAACTGGAAGATCAGTGAGAATCTGTCCATATATCCATTTAAGCTCATAAGCTGCCGCTCTTTATTGAAAATATGCACACGTATCTCCGCGCCCCTGCATAATTTCTACATCACATTTGTACAGAATATATCCCTCCTAATTTTGCCGTCTGAAATATGTCATCCAGTGGCGGAAATTCAGACAAATGTTCCCTGCGGAATGCTTTACGGTTTTGCAGGAGACTTGGCATAATGGAAACATTTTCGGATAGAAAAGTTACGGAAATATCGAGATACCTTCCATTTTTTTCGGCCTTTAAATGGTATGAAAATATTTTCGTTCGTCCTGTGCGGATGAATATTTCCGCGTGTACCTTTTGCAGAAGAATTTTGTGAATACTAGTTGAAAGTGGGACAGACGTTTCAGTTAATAAAGCTAACTAAAACATTTTGAGAACTGTGAAAATATTCTGCGTATTCAATTTGATAAAATTGTACTCGCGGGAGAAATTTAATTTCTTTTTAATTCGATGCTCAACGGGATCGGGAAAAAACAATGTATTTCAGACCGTGCCTACTGGATTATAAATTGTAAAATCAGATAACATAAGTTATTGTGTAGAAGAAGTTAGTTAAAGGGAATGAATATTCCATTTATTTATGATTGACGTCCAATTTACTCCAATTGAAAACTTGTGTGAGAAGTATTTCGCCGAATTAATTGCAATTAATTGCACGCGCTTGCGAGCACCGAATTCTATATCCAATTCCATCGAAAAGTTTGTAGCGAGCGATATAAATAGTAATCGACAAGTACAAAATTGAAATAATAGATTAAATACGTCATTACTTCTGAATATTATTCCACAGTTTTTCCTAGTACTGCCTAACTATTATTCAGAACATTGCACAATTTATTATTATTAGAAATTTTGCAAGCGCTACGACTCATTTCCTGCAGCATTTTATAATAATTAAACTTAACTATGTCTAGCATCAAAATCACGAAATCCGCTTATTTTTCGACATTATTCTGCGATCTTTAAGCGTTTATAGCTCAGAGCAATGTTAACCGATTTTGATGAAATTGTAGGCATGTATACAATTTTCTTGAATCTACAAACGGGTTTTTTGAATTTTCATTACGGGCTCACAAAAAAAGTTTAAAAAACGACCTTTACTATTTTTTTTTCTATTCCAACCAATTCCACTTTTGTTTCAAAACGACCAAACACGTCACTTAGCAAACTAATCCTTCTAGCTTCTGAATAAACTAATATCGTTTGGACCAATTCTAAAAAAGTTTCGCGATTTTAAAAGTCGTAAACTTTCTTTCGTCCGCCACCTGTTTCAGCCTACCTCCCAACATCCTCGCGGCTAAAGGCGGGACAGGTTGCAGCGACCGGCAGCGACCCCACTAGGGCAAGGGAGAAGTATGCATCTGTTTCTCCGTTGCACTAGTGGGGTCGCTGCCGGTCGCTGCGACCTGTCGCAGCTAGGAGATCCCGCCTTTAAGTAGCAGGCCCCCCCTTTAAATAGCAGGCCCCGCCTATAAGTAGCAGGCCCTGCCTTAAGGCGGGATCTCCTAGCTGCGACAAGTCGCAGCGACCGGCAGCGACCCCACTAGGGCAAGGGAGAAGTGTGCATCTGTTTCTCCCTTGCACTATGGGGGTCGCTGCCGGTCGCTGCGACCTGTCGCAGCTAGGAGATCCCGCCTTTAAGTAGCAGGCCCCGCCTTTAAGTAGCAGGCCCCACCTTTAAGTAGCAGGCCCCGCCTTTAAGTAGCAGGCCCTGCCTTAAGGCGGGATCTCCTAGCTGCGACAAGTCGCAGCGACCGGCAGCGACCCCACTAGGGCAAGGGAGAAGTGTGCATCTGTTTCTCCCTTGCACTATGGGGGTCGCTGCATGCCGGTCGCTGCGACCTGTCGCAGCTAGGAGATCCCGCCTTTAAGTAGCAGGCCCTGCCTTAAGGCGGGATCTCCTAGCTGCGACAGGTCGCAGCGACCGACAGCGACCCCACTAGTGCAAGGCAGAAACAGATGCATACTTCTTCCTTGCACTAGTGGGGTCGCTGCCGGTCGCAGCTAGAAGATCCCGCCTTAAGCCTTACCGATAAGTCCTCTAGCAGGCCCATGACAAAACCCAACCTTCCTTTTCCTCCTTCCGCCCTACCTACCAACCGTCCCACCACTCTCGCCAAAGTGTCAAAGACCCATTCGTGCAGCACACAAACCGCCCTCACGTCCAAGCAAACGCGAAACCACCTAGCGTGCGTCCTACCAAGGGACACGTGACCCCGCGAGCAAGCAGCAGGAACGGTTCTCGCCGCGGCGTGTCTGGCACGCGGCGTAATCGGTCGGTGTCGCCGCGCGCCCCAGAGATACACAACAGCCATGTTTCGCGAGGGAGCCAACTCCCGTGCCAGAGATTAGCGTGTAAAGTGCTCGAAACTCGTATAACATTAGTGCCAGATGAGACGTGGCCCCCCCATGGTGTGCCGCCGCTCTTCCTCCCTCGCTGTTCCCTGTGCCCGAGGCCTGTCTGGCTGCGCGCGAACTAACAGCGACGCCTATCAGGGCGCGGGTGTCGAAAGAGGACAGGTCTAAACAAACTTTCCGTTGTCTGCTACAAGAATGATAATGTGGATGGCGTTCGGCACGTTTTGGATTAGGTTTCGAGAGAGCGGCGCTACATTGCCGCGGTGAGGGGGGAACCCCGAAGGGAGGGCGAGGTGTGGGGGCGCGGGAGAGGAACGACCGAGAGGAGGAACTGCCGAGGAAGCTGGAGCTTCAAATCGGTGTGTGGGTGAGGAAGGCTGGGGCGCGTCGTTCGTGGGATGCTGGGAACGTGCGAGACAAGGGGGCGAGGGGGGCAGGGCGAAAGAGGTCGAAATCGAGAGACAAAGAGGAGGGTGGAAGGGTGCGGGGAGGGCGGGCGGGGGGCGTAGATGCACGGGGAGGAATAGGTCCACGGAAAGAGCGAGAGAGACGCCAGGGAGAGCGAGCGGGTGGGTGGCTAAGGGAGGGCGAGGAGCGAGCATGA
This sequence comes from Andrena haemorrhoa, assembly GCA_910592295.1. NCBI lineage: Eukaryota > Metazoa > Arthropoda > Insecta > Hymenoptera > Andrenidae > Andrena > Andrena haemorrhoa. The sequence goes on from OU342946.1 coordinate 4,603,773, forward strand.
GTTGATATTAGGTATTTAATAGACAGCTCTAGGGAGTTGCTCGGCCGAGCGAGAACTGAACCGTAATGTTAGCACGCGGCAGGAGGGATTTCTCATAAGCTGACCTCGCCGAGCCGAGAATATAGTTGAAGGGTGTCGGGTGGGATGGAGTGTAGGGCGAGGCCTCCTCTGACGGAGGCTGAAGCCGATCTTGCACGGTCAAGTTGCTGGCTGATGGTCGCGCTGGTAGTGGTGCCCCTGCGTTTTCTTGCCTCGGCCGGACCCACAGCGGCAGGGAAAAGGAACCAGGGGGGATAACTTGAATCTGAGTTTTCTCACGCTAAACCCCACGGATTACTTGACGCTTTAACTTAGCGACGTCCCTCGTTTCTCAGCCGTCGTCCTCCGAGTGTCACCATATTGGACACTTTCACGGGGCGCGGTGTATCGCGCCGGGCCTCGCCTCGGCTGTTATTAGAGGGAAATTTGATATATTGTCCTAGTCGTATTCGCCGAGGTGACACGCCGCAGCGCAGCGCGCCCGGCCGCTTGATGGAAGTAAAAATGAACGAGAAGGGTTTGGAGCTGCTAGCCTGCAACCTGCCGGGCTGATCGAACTGACAAAATGATAGATCTTGCGTTCATAATGCCACCCCGTCTGCTTTCCAGTCTCTTATATCGACACCGTTACAAGCCCTTTCGATAAGACTGGGAATTAGTTGAAGCGGTGGGTGAAGGTTAAATGAGGAATGGAAATTTAACCATTCGACGAGGTACTATTTTTTTCTGACCTACTCTGAGCAGAGTTGGCAGATTTGTATTTTTACACTCTTTTCTGACCACCGCAGTAATTATACTTTTAATTTTAGCTTTAGAAAGCTGTCTCTTTTTCAGAAAGAGCGGGATATCTTTAACGTTCATTTCGTATTCAATTCATCCGGCTGCTCATAATACAGACTCTCGTTAATTTTTCCATACGATCCATTCAATTCAATTCAAATCATTCCAAGTTATCCCACCTGTTGGAGTCCCGGCGAGACACGTAAAATGAAAATATATTTGGGCAACGGTCTCTTGGTATAACGCGCACTGCGGCAGAGTTTAATGCCCAAAACTGACGAGACGAATTTCGAGGATATTAGATCTCCCACTTATGACTTGATTAAACCGCCACGAGGTGACTTTCGTGTCTTTACGCACACGTATAACTTGCACGAAACTTCTAAAAAAAGAGGTGTCCGAAATGAGCCAAATTCTCGATGTTTTCTAACAAAGTGAAACAAATGATCCCTTCAATGTGAAAGGAGGGCTAAAAACCGTTTATTATCATCAAGACAATCTTGACTGTCAGACGACCAAAAAAATCCATGGAGAGTATACGAAAACTAAAGTATAACCTTATAAAACGTTTGCCCCGTGGCAACAATTCCTTTCTCATTCAGAAAATAAATTTATAAACTCGAGGATACCGTATTTACAATTTCGCAGGCCGAATATAGAATTCTTCGGAAATAGATATAAGAAGACACAAAACACTTCATGAAATACATTAAATCCAAGAGTGAGTTCTAACAGTTGTGAAATAATTCGCATAGTCTCCGCAGTTAAATATACTATGTATTCAAAAATTCATCTCAACTAAATGGGTCAATTGCTTCTCACAAATTCAGAGTCAAGCATACAAAAATACTCGCGCATGGTAGCTATCGTGAATCTCTATTCCTCGTAATTCCGAGCTACGTAATTTATTAATCCGCTGCACCGACGCCTGTTAACAATTAAAGCATCGCCGATCGACGATGCACGCGTGAAACATTCAAAAGGAAATTGGGAACGGGTTTTGGGGGGAAAAAATCGGAGCGCGGCTGGATTTTCCATAAATTTTGATGGGACCCTCGTCTTCTTAAAAAATTTGTACGCCAGCGAGGAAAATCGCGCGACGCCAGGAATATTTTCCTTTTAAGATAGAGACGCCCCGCTACTTTCGCTACTCCGCTTTAATGAAAATTTATATTCTCCTTAGGCGGAACCGCACGGCTAGGTGTTACTCTCTCCCGACACTTGAGATTTTTCTCGGGGACTTCAATTCTCCATGGTTCGTTTCGAGGTCCTTCCTCCCGTCCCAGCCCATCCCAGCCCCGCGTCCCCATTCCCGCCCGCCTGCTCTGACAATATGCCAAATGCATATTCAATTTCGAAAATTCACTCTATTCCCCCGCGAAAGAAAAGTTTTATGAGCGACGCGAGCCCTCCACATAAATTTGAAAACACAGCAGCATTACGGCACGCAGATCTCATTTAAGTAAGTCCCTCTTGGCGAAGCGAGCAAAGCGACACGGATTTCGCAGTGCGTCGACACTCATAGGAAATTATATTCGTAACACGAATCACGATGGTCTTTCTAATTTTTGTAAACAACGATGCGCGGGGAAGTGTTTTTACTCTGTTGTTTAAAGTTTACTTGTTTGGAGCTTGAAAAGTGTTTGAAACGTTGAGTAATTTAATTATTGGAGAAATTAAATTATAAGTCTGTTAAATTATATTAAAAATAAAATAATTAGTGAGCTTCCCTCGACGAAACGTGGCATTTATATTATTTATCTTTCATATCGTTCTCTAAATTTCCTCATAGTTTTCCATGAAACTTCTAAATTTCAATGGTAATACTGGATTTTTCAAAAAAGCAATACAATACACTTGTAAGTTCTAAGTGCACAGACTAATTTTCGAGAAACAGAAGAACGCATTGGCATTTCTATACACTTTTCCCAAGTTACCGAGAGTATAATTATATTCCTCCTTTAATAATGCCTACCGCACAACGTCCAACGCAGGCGAAACGAACAAAACAAGTATAACAACTTCAACACGTTCACTGCCGAGCATTTAAATACCTGCAGGCAAATAGAAGTTTTTCCTTTACTTACATATGCTAGCTGGAGGGTTGGGTAATAAAACTGTAAAACATGTTTCGCTACAATTAAAAAGCATACTGAGAAAAGCAGCTGAGAAGAATTTAGATTCTCCAAAATCGACCTTAATAATTCAGCAAGAAAATTATTATATAAAAATATATTTTATCAAAAATTCGAGACTAAGCAGGCACTGTTACAATTTGTTCACCATTTTATAACATCAGCAGAGGGAATTGCGAAACGTTTAATATCCGAAATTCTTAACACCGCGCAATGTGGCCATCGCAGAAAGAACAAAACAGCTGAACAGGGAGCTCGCAGCAGAAAGTGGGGTATCAGGAGCGGCCAGGAAGTGGCCGTCGCGGTTGGTTTCATAGGGGTTGCAGTCGTGCATCCTCGGCCACGTTGCCCGGCCTGCCTCGCCTACAAAAATGTCCAGAGATATCCGCTTCGCTGTTCCTCTCGGCAAATCCTATTAAATCCGTCCTGTATTCCGCGGGGACGATGGCAACGGAGCACGACGGTAAGCGCGGTAAGTTCGGCAAAATGCCGCCGACTCGAATTCAACTAGGCGGCCCGCGGCTCGGTTAATGGAACGATTGTCTCGAAAAATATTCATTCGAATTGACGAGGGACTCTTTTGCCGCACGGCAACGGAATATAATTAGAGGGAAATGGGGGGAGCACGACGACCGTCGCTTTCGTTTGTTTGCCGCGAAGAATGCGGGGAAATATATGCAGCACTTGTTTCCACTAGTGAAATTCAGTTCACCTGCTTCAAGTGGTGTGCAATTTAGAGACGAGGCGACAGTGGGAGAAGCTCTTGTCGATATGTGACAGCAACCTATAAATGCAATTTCAATTGACTCTTTTCAGATGTAAGTTAATGTGTTAGGTTCTGCTGGGTTCATCATAATGCTATTCCGGATGGCGAAGTAAATGCTTAAAGGGGTACACGGGTATTAGACGGCTAAAATAAACGGTTATTTTTAGGTTGGATTGAAGGATGATTAATTATTCATACCATTTACATGTTTTGCGATACTTTATGGTGGATATAACACGCATTTTAAGACCAGCAAACCTGAAAAATATTTAAAATTGAAGGAACTACAAAGCGTCAAAGTGGGCGCTGCGCAATGCACGCGTTAAAACGGTGAACATCATAAGTAGAGAATGGATTAATATTTTTAGTTGGAATTTTAACTGAACCTGCGAAATACTCTGTTCCACTGTGTGGAAATCGGTCGAAAAATTTTAATAAAAATTCACGGAGTTGTACAACAAATATTAACTTTGAAGGACTTTACTGAAGTAATCCCGTGATAAATATTGTTAAAGTTATGGGATCTTATTGAGCGAGTTACCATGTTCACCGTCTTGAGAAAAATGGTTTTAAAGCCCGCCGCGGCGCGTTTACCGACATTGGCCCGTTTGTTACTTTTTATGTTATAACTCTTGTAATTTCTCGAATTTTGCAATGAAATATTTTTTAAGATACTTATAAGACTTGTGGCTATCATAAACGATGTGACGATTGACGAAATACCCGGGTCCCCCCTTAAACTGGAGAAATGTGGAAATATGTGTAATGGGTTGATTATATGTATGACGAGTTAAATGGTGAATGAATGGATGTCTGAAGTAATGTATTTTCGACCCCACTTGGCGGGATTTCGAGTTAAGTTTTCGGAACGAATTATAAATCAGTGATGAGCAATCCGCAGCCCGCATTTGGCCCGCGAGCCGTTGACCTGCGGCCCGCCTGAACATTTGCGTACATATCTTTTGAACTGTAAAAGATATCGGAATGAATTTTGCGCCAAAAAATAGGATAAAATTGTCCCTTTCTAATGTTGTATAATTATAATTTGCGTGTGAGCAACTAATCTTGAAAATGACAATTTTAAAAAGTGTTCGTCGTAATCGACTCGCTGACGAACGATTAAATAATTGTATTAGAGTAGCAGTTTCGAATATCGCATCCAATATTGAGAACCTCGGTTATGAGAAACTGAAGCAAGCATCTCATTAAGTAAATTTCAATAGTCATTTAATTTCATTTAATTAGAAATATTAGTGTATATATTACTAATAAATAGTAAATCAAATTAAAAAAAAAACGTTTTAGTGTAAATCAGTGTCAGAAATAATAAATTCATCCAATAAATTAAAATTCTTTGATTAGTATATTTATGTAGTATTTAATATTGCGGCTCGCATAGAGTAATAGGTTTCCACTTATGGCCCACTTCGGACCAAACGTTGCTCGCCACTGTTATAAATGACCTACCCCAATAGTAATTGAGCTGGAAGAAACGTGTATATCTACCTAAAGTGTACTGTGTTTCTTCCTTGGCGGGATTTACTGTAGGGTTAGATTCTTCCCTGGAAAAAAAGGCTCTATAAACAAGGGATGCATTCGAATTTATTACGTTGCTTTTGTAGCAATTAGTTTGTTGCGGTATTATATTTCACCGAGGCTGGTGTAACAAACTCCATAAAACATTCTACGAACAAATAATTGATATTCCATTTTCGGTAGTGAAATTAAATCCTATAAATGAAGAAACAACCTTTCTGGAACATACAGTATTGGAAATATTTATTGCATCGCTCTGAAATTCACGTAGTACAATGGGGTATCCTATAACGGACGACCTTATAACGAATGAATGCTGCACCGAACAAAATTCTAGAACGAATCAGCTTGTTACAGGATACCCCACTGTAACACAACTTCCACAGCAATATGATTGAGAAAATGCTTCGTGTCAATAAATATTTTGCAATAATATTTTCCTGGTACTAAAAATAAGAGAGCTAGGTATAAGTGATAACCCCAGGTGGCACAGAATATTGAATACACATACACCTAATATTAAAAAGCGATTCACTCTTTACGATATTTAAATATACATACAATATTTATTCTAGATTAAGCAGCAAATATCTTTTTCCGAATATACAGGAAATATTACACGTTAACGTGTTTATTCGAGTGATGTAATAAATATTTCCAGTACTATAAATCTAGCTCACTGAGGGTGGCTAATAATTAGGCTCTAATCCCTCTCACCCACCTCCCTCCTTCATCTATATAACATACCAGCTTTACTACTCGGCTTCGACCGAAATTTAGATTTCGATTTTAAAAAAAAAATTGTTAGTTTTTTGGCGGTGAAAATAGTCACATTCCTCTCGATTAGTCAGCCCTAATGAGCTGAGGCACATTTCGTGATCCTAGAGTTTATCTTTGAAAGTTTTTAGGAGACAGACAAACACACAAACATATAGAAGCTTTCTGCTTTGTATATTAAGATTTAAAAGCCTAATAGTCTCTCGAAAAACTTAATCCTCAATGAGAGTGCAAAAATATTTGCTCTTTTGCAGATAAAACAATTCAAAACATTCGCCAAACGTCTGCACGAGAAAAAGAAAATCTACTAATAATATATATTTTTATAATGTCTTACAAAATTCATTCAATAGATTCACATCTATCAGTAAACAGGGCACAGTTCGATTGAAGTAGATAGGGGAAGAACAACGGGGTTAATGTTTCCAGCGTTTCAATGATAATGAAACAATGCGTTCGGGAGTAGATAGGAATGGTCCAAGTAATTTGGAGTCGTTCTAATGTCATCGATTCCCAATACAAATTATCCTGGGCGATTGAACGAGCCCGTTTTTTCGAGGGGACGTACCGAAATTGTCTCCGAGTAGCCGAGTTCCCTCCGTCCATCCCCAATGATGTCGGATGCTGCTGCATCGAAGTTGCGATCATTCATAAAACATGAGCCTCCATCAGGCAGTAGTCCATAAATTTTCAAGCAGGAACTGGTACGTCTTCATTTTCTTCGACAACCAGAAACATTCGATACCTGCAGGGTGAGCGAGCGGCAGGGCCGGTGATCGATAAAAAATAATTACGACCAACCCAGCACTTGATTTCCGGCGGGCAAATAAGAGAGCAGTTTCGCTTGTCGACGTTAAGGATCATTCATCTTTTCTTCGTCAAAGGAGGCTTTAGATGAGTGCATGGTAAACGAATCCTCCTCTATTCATTATATATCGCCCTTACTTTGTGAAAATTTCCAATCATGCAGCCGAGAGTGGAGCGCGGGCGGGCCTGTCGTTTTGTAATCTGGAGCATCAAGGGGAATAGGTAGAGAGTGCCATATGGAAGCTGAAGACAAAACAACAGAAGCTAGAATACTCGTTCAACAATTCCCTTAGACACCGACCTCTGCTTCCACGTCATCAAATCTGCAACGAATATTTTACGATAACATGAAAATTGCTCCCAATGCAATCACTTATCTTGCAACCATACAGCAACAATAAAAGAAACTTTGAAAGCAAATTTTCACTGTTTTGGAAATTAAGGCTTCTTTTCTAATATCTTAAAAGTAATATAAAATCTCCGGGTGGTTAAACCCTTACTTTTTATAAACTCCTCACCCATTATCATCCCTGATATTATTATCAAGGTGACAAAATCCACAACTTGAAAACAAGGAAGAAATCTAAGTGACCTTCTACCGTAACTTACCCCAACCTCACATTCATCCCCCTATTTCTTCTTAAAAACTGTTCTCCGGAGACTATTAAGTGTTCTCTGCCAAAACCTTTATATCAATAAAACCTGAAGCTTACAGTTGAAGCCAACGATTAATCTTCAGGATAAACCCTGCCAGAGTGTTCCGGTTGGTAAGAGGTTCCTCCGCCGCGTGCCAGCCGAAATCAGCAGAGTTCCGCGTAATCACGTGTAAAGTGCAACGCACAGATTAGATTGGCGCTGGTTTAAGCGTATTAACGAAATCCCGGTACGAAGATCCGAGAACGAATAGGAGAGGGGCTCCTTTATGTCTAGTGTCTGGCAGCGATACCTCCCGGGCAATAATAAAACTTTCTGTGCTCGAGGACCGGGGCGCGTTCCTCCCACGTAGAGCCGCGGAAGACGTGGGAGTCAGTGTGTACGTGAGAAGGGCGACGAGGGCTGGAGGAGATCAGCAGACAAAGAGAGAGCGAGAGAGAGAGAGAGAGTTAGAGGGGTTGTAGATGGGGGAGGTGAGTACAAGAGTCGTGCAAATACGGAAGGGAAACGGATTTCTGTGGTAGGAGTGCTTGGGGCAAGGAGATCCTTGATGTACGAGACGTTTGTTTCGCGAATCGGGCAACGACAGTTCAGCCGATAAAGGGAAGCCGAGATCGAACCACCCCCCGCCGCCGCCCATGCACTTTGGCGCTTGTACGCGCGATACATCCGTCAGATTTTCGATAAAATCTAACAATCACCCTTTGACATTTGCCGAGAAACCGAGGGACCAGGGGGAATGTCTGTTCGCCTCCTTTAAAGCGAAAACCTCTGCTTAATGTGTTAGAGAAACACGAATAGCAGGTTCCACGTGTGGGGTATTAAAAAATTCTTGACAGATACACAGGGAATGTTTTAGCATCTTAAAATTTTACTTCAGTATTATTAAAACCTGACTCCGTAGTTTCTAAGTTATCAAGATTACCTTCCCTCTGCCCTACAGCACACATCGTTGCAGGAGTATTGCAGGAACGTTGCTGCAATATTGCGTTATTGAAGGTTGTATTGCAATATTGCAGGAACAATGCCGCAATATTGCCGTGCAATATTCGAGTGGCAACGTTCTTGCAACATTGCAGGAATATTGCGCACACGTTGCCACTGCAATGTTCCAGTGGCAACGATCCTACAATATTTCAGTGGAAACGCTTCAACAACATTCTGCAATATTGCGCACACGTTGCCTCCGCAATGTATACAGCACACTTCGTTGCAGAATCATTGCCGGGACGTTGCAGGACTACATATCTGTAATGTTGCCGCAACTTTGCAAAAATACACACCTACAATATCGCGAAGGCGGACATAGGATTGAACCTGCAACGTTTCTGCAACGTTTTGGTGCAACATTGCAATCTTGCACCGTGTCGTTGCAGAGACGTTGCTGCAATGTTACGGTGCTGTGCGGGTGATTGCCTACATTGCGAATTGATTTTCGGTGTTGAAGATTCAGGACTCCGATTCGGGGGATCCGCGATGTTCGCTCGATCTGTATCGAATGTATCGGCGATTCAAGCCACGTCCGAGATCTAACATCTGTAGTATTTTCAGTGATCCTGTTTCACCGGCTCGCAGCCCTCGCGATTCATAAACAGCCCCTAGCGGTGCGTCGCGGCGGCGAATGATTCAGGGACGATTGTAAAACGCAGGCGACGCTCCGAGGAATTATTAAGCGACATATGAAAATATCCAACGGCAGCTGCTTACCGGCGAAATGGAAATCGCGAGGATTCCTCGAGATACGGGGCCACGCTTCGCCGCCGTTGGTAATATACAAACCGAGAAGCGGGGCGAGGAATAATGGGAGGGAAGATAAATAAGCCGCGCTGAAATAAAGCCGGGGGTCTGCTGCAATCTGACCGAAGGGTAAAGGGGCCAAAAGGGAAGCTGGCGTGCCCTGTGTAATAAGGTGCATCGTGCAAGCAGAATAAAAAGATCATCAATTACCACGTGGGGGGTCCTGAAGGGCCGCCTATTTTACACGACCTCGCGGGGGCTAGGTTGCGGAATATTATTCAGAGCATTAGGCGTGCTCTCGACCGCGAAGAATTTCCATAAAACGACTATCTGCTATCTAAGACACCGTAGCTTGGCCTCCTCTGTATTTCTATTACCTTCCGCCCCTTGCCACCCTCGCCCACCGCGCGGCGACTATCTCTGTCGTAGCATCTCGCCGGAGCGCGGCTTCGCTCTTGCCGCCGCTGCCCTTCTTTTTCTCTCGCCCCCTTTTCTTTTTCTCTTCCATAAGGCGAGAGAACACCGTGAAAAGGCTGGATACATCGTCGCCACGGTTGTTACACGCCGTTTACGATCGCCTTAAACACGTAAACGCCACCTACGCTGTCTCGCGGACCGCTTCCTTCTGAACGCGCCCTTACGTCAACCTGTATTACAGGCGACGCGCCGGGCACACCGGAGGGCTTTTATGGACGGGTTTGTTGCTCGCAACGGTCGCATGCCATGGTCAAATATGCTTTCGGCGCTCTGTTATTTATTCCCCGCGCTATGTAACAGGTGGCGCGACTCGGGGGAAAAGATGGGGAGGGAATGAGTCGAAAGTGCAGATTGGGATCTTCCTGTAGCTTTTTTTTAACCCTCGGTTGTCACACTGGGGCAAATTGACCCTGCAATTTTTTAAGCAAAAAAGTGTTTGTCGAAATCTTATCGGTTCAAATTTTTGTTAAGCATGATGACACTTTAAATGTCAACTTTCAACGATGGGCATATATTCTACAATGTTCAAACTTTATCTCAGAATTTTTTAGACATAATTTAACAAATAGTTTTTAAGTAACAACCGATTGTAAATTGACTCAGTGTGACAACGACGTTCGAAAAAGTAGGTGTGGTGTATCAGAAGCAGATTTCTTGTGGGATTCTTATACTTCAAAACTGTGGTAGATGGAATTATTCGAATTTTGACATGCATAGAAATTTACGGATTTTTTTGTAGGTAGGTATGTATCTTCTCTAGCTTGTGTATAATCATATAGAAACTACATGGATAATGAAACATGCTGTGATATTTTAAGAAGAATTCATAATTGGGTGATGGATAGATTTTAAAAAAGATTTCCTCGAAAACGAAGTCTCGTAGCAAAAGAATTTATTTCTTTGTTTCTTTGTTTCTTTTAAACATATTTTGAAGAATCACTCTGCTTCAGCATTTAGTTGTAAAAGAAATTGGAGAGGTTATTGCTTCCTGAATTCTGTACGAAACATAACTGAAATATTAACGAGATCAAAGCTGGATAAACAGTGCAGCGTTTTAACATCGATTTATAAATAGTAGGCGCCAGCCCTTATGGTCCACAGTTTGCTTCATTATGGCTTCCTTAAAAGCAAAGAGGTTTAAGAAGCTTGGTCTTTAATTACCCTTCCGCAGAGTGAAAAAGCACCGGAAGGAAGGAGTCTGCGTAAATTACGAAAGAGGTTAATTAACACGTCTGTTGCCAACATACTGGAGGCAGTTGGAAAGAAGATTACGAAGAAAATGTATACTGTGTCAATCTCCCTTGCATCACCAATTGGATAGGGTGACTTGTCCAGTGAATGAACACTTTAGTTGCATCACCAATAAATGAACAGCTAACAAAATCAACAACGAGAGGACTTACCTTGAACTTAATGAAAAACTTAGATGAATAAACAACTACTGTGTTCAACGTGAATTTCACACTTTCATATCTTTATAATCACTCTTTCATCTGCATTTCGACTCCATACATCTGTGGTTGTAAGGAAAAACGACCCATGTCACAATTTCAAAAAATTTGAGTTTATGCATTAATTCAACTGTAGAATATTGGATGTATGTTTTTATCAGAAAAAAATGCATGAAAACAAATTTTATACGTTGAAAAAATTATCCAATTTAACCGAAGTCCAATATTCAATTAATATGCATTTGGCAAAACAACGTAAGTCCACAAAAGTGTATGTAAATCATTACTATTTTGTTTATTATTATTTACTTTAATTATACGAATATTGAATATTATGCAAAGTGAAGGAAATATACGTTTACTTATATCGTAAGAAGAAAACAAGGAAACATTGCTAATAAGAAGAATTGGTGTTTAGAACTTTCAACGACAATATCTGGAAAGTCAAAACATGTGACATGGGTCGTTTTTCCTTACAACCACAGATATTCAGCCCCAATAAATACAACAAATATTCGTGACAGATCTGTTAACCAGAACAAATCTCGACTAGAAACTTTCCTCGAGAATTTTAAACTGATTGTAGCCAAATTAATTCGTTTTGACGACAAGGGAATGTTACATACGTAACACCATCACATACTTTTTCCTATTATTCAGTTTCCGCAAAGAATTAACCCATGTTCCCAATAGTGAAGAAATTGTGAAGTGACAACTTAACTCGTGTTTGTTTTACGCACAGGGTGGGCCAGAAGTCCCTAAGCGATTTGAAATAAGAATAACTCTGCTGTTGATTGCCTTTTCGGAATTTTATTTATACAGCAAAATTATACGAGGAACGGAGATTTTTCTTACGTTACATGTAAAATAAATTTCCCGTCAGGTTTAGACGATCGATTCGCTGACAAAGTTCGTCCGCGTCTTCCGGAAACGGGGCGTTTAACCAGAGAGCGCAGAGATTAGCGTTTCATTTAGGGCATCGTCGACGGCTCCGTCGGCTTTGCAGCTGTCCTCGTGGAAAATCTGTCGATAATCATTCCACCTGACCCGCTTGCGCGCGCTCACGCATCTCTTCTGTGACAACGTGACCCGTGCACGTCCGCGAACGGCGCGCACGCTGACAGCCCGTTATCCATAAGCATGTTGCCCTAACGGACGGAGTAATTTAATTTCCCACGGTCCGTATCATCCCCGGACCGCTAATGCCGTCCGCTGACTGGTTATATTTTTAACGAGCTCGAATCTAAACCTATTACGCCGATAGCGCGCAGGATCGCCGGCCGATTTTCGGTACCTCCGTTCGCACCAGGAACAAAGCCCGGCGCTGGAACCGAAACGCTCCGAAATCGGTATAAGACTCTTCCCTTAATGTCTCTATTACACCTTCCTCTTATTCCCTCCATTAGATCATCCACTTCACTGTTTTAAAACCCACTTTGCACAGCTTCGATCCCTCCGTTTGCATCGCGGCTGGGACTGTACACCGAGGTTTCGGCCACCCACGATGCCGCGAGCTTATCGCATTACGTACGACTTTTACTTCCATCCTTCCCGGCGATACTTCATGAATTCTATTTTCAACCAGGGCGCGTTTAAGCGGTGCTCGAGGATCCAACGACCCACCCCTCATCGAACGTCGTCGATATTCGACCCGATCGTGAACATCGCGCCGCCATCGTCCGCCAGAACCGGGGAAGAAAGGATATGCAAATTTCGGGATCGAAGAACCTAACCGATTCGCATTCGGCAATATGTTCCTGCGCGAGGGTGGAAAACCGGGCGGGGGGGCGGCAGTAAACGAGCGGGAATCGCGATTTACACGCCGATAGATCGAGAACCTTTGGCACTAGGAGAGGTAGCTAGGGAGCAGGGCAGTGTTCCCGCAAACGAGGCGAAAAGGGATGCCCTGCGAGGCTCCCTGATGTACCATGCAATGTTATTCCGCCGAGGGTCGAACGCAAATTTCAAATATGTATTTTAACGCGTTCATCTTCTCCGGAGGTGTAATCCATTTACCTTATGAATTCCACGGATGGATTCCTTCGCAACACCCCGCGCTCACCCGTGACCGCTAACATTGAATTGTAAATATGGACCTGCATAAGCTGCTTCTGGACCGTGCACGAGATTGCTGGCATTAATTAGTGGAAATTAGGAGATTGCGAGGGAAGAAAACGGCAGGAAAGTATTTTCACGCGTGGGATGTGTCTGCGAAGCTTGCGTCGCTGATCGAAGGGAAGTGATCGTGCTCGGGAGAGAGCTTCTTCGAGGTAATTAAAAATACCGGCAGCCCGGCGAAGTTTTCCCTCTTTAATTAGTAGATCGTCGTATAAACATGAATTTAACCGGGGGCGTTCCATACTCGGGGAACGGGTTCGCGAAATAACTATAGAAACACCGGCGAGGGCCGTCAGTGTAAAATTAAATTAGCGAGCCTTCAGCGAAATGTGAAAACAGTGTTCGAGGGGGTAAAAATAACAGGTTGTGAAAGGCTTTCCCGGGCGTGCACTTTACATCGTCCTGCGAACTATATACGTAGCAATATGGATCCGCCACTGGATCCTCGTATATCAGCTTTGCGATAATACGATCAAAGGATAACTTCGCGAAACATGTTGGCTCGAGAGACACTTCTCTCCTATTGCAAAGAGTGCAGCGTCAAAATTGGAAATTAGCTTTCTATTATCCTTCGCCGTTTGCTTAGCCCTCTGCTCTTAATCCTGAAACTATAGGTACGCTGGCCTCGTCTTTGATCCAGCGACCGCCTCTTTCCTGGATAATTGTCCATTGGATAATCGCGCGCTCTTTGCCGGTCGATGGCTTACTGCCTTTTTCAAGTATCGTCCAAAAGAGTCCCAATATTATCGATCATCTCGCTACACAGCTTTCAAGCGAAAAGTTTCAAGTGCGCGTCAAGCGGTATTGAATGCATGCATGAGGTATTATTTTGTAGGTTATGTATGTGAAACTTGATGCGATCTTCGTTTCTTTAACAAAATGTTTTCCATAAATCGCTTCTAAAACATTTCAAAAATATATTTTCAAAGTTGTAGGCCGACATTCAACTGCGTATCGATATTATAGTCTGGTGAGTCAGCGCGCCACCGAGCGCCGAGCATAAGTAACTAAAATGAATTTTTCTCGAAACCACGTTCTCAAAATTAGCGTCGGGTATAACTAAAAAACTATTTGACCATCGACTTCAAATTTTGCACACTTTTAGTCTATAATATTCCTCAGAATGTGAACCACAAGGTTTAACTAAATTATTCATTTTAACCACTGTTTTTAAATAAATAGAACGCGAACTTCTGGCGAAAATCACACCTAATTGTTTATAGTTCCGAAATTTGTAAAACATGCAATTTTTTTGCACCACTTGCGGTTCCCATTCCTACAATTGGCACGTAAATTGAAAAAATTTGCATTTCGAAAAAAACCTGTTTCAGATACTGCTCTATTTCTTTTGCATTTATTATAATTCTATTGTTATAATATTTTTTTCTCGTTAAATAAAGTACCCTTAAAGCTCTGAAGGGATTAGAGCATTGGTATCGTTGCAGAGAATTCCTAAAAATTGATACAAAAATAAGCCGTTTATAGGGGCGCCTCCCCTGAACTGCTGAATAAAATGATAGAAAGTCAACTGTACTGTGTTTTAATTCATCTGTACGTTCTATTGAAAAACGATTTGAAAGCTGTGACATATCGAGTTCAAAGTGGAATCAGTTCCATTAACTGATACGAAAGCGTCTAGCAGAAGTCGCGAACCAGGGAAAGTCTGTCGTCATCCCCATTAACAAGCCTCCGCCCGTGGAAGCACTAATCGATCAGCGAGAACGTTATAATTCCCACGATCGCCATTCAACGACGGCTACGTATTTACCAGCGCACACCTTAACGCCGGGAGCATCGTTTGTTTACGAAGCTTCTATCGCCCGACGGTGGTGCCTTTGTTATCACAGCTTCTTTCGTTCCATAACCGTCCGAAGGGATTCGTGCCGATGATGTACGAGCTGGCTTATGGAGAAAAGCCCTTTTTTCCCCTCGTTACTCGAAAGTGCTCCGCCAAGTTCCATAATAATTCTTTCCCAAATATCGTTATTGTAGCCCCGGCTCCCCGGTTGGACGTCGATCTCGCCCGTTCCTCGCCAGTCCAGAATGAAATGAAATATGCAAAGGAACCGGAGATAGGAATGCTTATATGAGAAATCTCCGTTTATCCATTTACTCCTTTTGCCTGTATCGCGTTACGCCTCTTTCGCGGCTTCTCGTTAACCGAGGAACGCACGCTTGTTGGGACTCGCGTTAAACACTCCTCGATATTTAAAATATCATTCCACGATATTTTCGAGTATCTCATCCGAGGGGAGGGTCTTGAAAATTCGAAGCTGAGGGAAAGTTGATCAGTAATGGGACAAGTTTCCGACGCGAACAAAATTAATTTCAACTTAACTAATAGTCTGCAGTATGAGCGTATTCAACAGCGGCTTTAGGTGATTATTGAAATCCTGGAATTTAAGCTTCGGCGGTGTTCGCGCAGCAGAGGCGGACACTTTTTTTTATGTGCGTATATGTATATGGGCTAATAATGATGGTTGTGAAGTTTAAAGCTACGAA
The DNA here is from genome assembly GCA_910592295.1 of Andrena haemorrhoa. NCBI lineage: Eukaryota > Metazoa > Arthropoda > Insecta > Hymenoptera > Andrenidae > Andrena > Andrena haemorrhoa. Next base: position 4,619,552 of record OU342946.1, read on the forward strand.
GTTAAATGAATACAGTTGAAAAGTTGGCTCGTTTAATTTATGTATGGGTCCAACAGAAAGCGCTCGACGCTCATTCGCGATCGATCACCTTGAAAGCTCGTTTTAGCCTTGTCTGACATCTAGCAGAGGCGGCCTCAAACTACTGGTAGCAATTCTATTGGTAAGAGGCACGGTTCGCCAGCGAATGCTAGCTAGGTATGTTGTCGATTGCCAATGTTAATTTTACCGCAGACAAGGTATAGGATAGATTTATCACCTTATGGGAGTTCGGGTCACTAGAGACCAGGTGTGGGATAGACCGACGATGAAATAGTGTCACATCCCGGGTCGCAATTCCGACGCGGATGCAGATATCGGCTCTACATAGGATCCGTTACTGGCTTGCCCGACGAGTTTTCGATGAGGGTACATCACAGACCAGGTATAGGATAGACCTATCACGCAATGTAATTTTGTGTCACACGCTCGGGGGGCTCGCGAGCCCCCTTACCATTTTCGTGTCACGTGCAACGTTACCGGTGAAGTCTCGACACAGATTGTAATGCTACGCATGGCAGGAATTAGAATTCAAGAAGTAGAAATTTAGGTAATTCGACACCCGCGATTTACAAATGATTCCTGTTACAGGAATGTGTCCAGGTGTCTAGCAAGTCCAGTTGGAGTAGCCAGCGTTGTATCCCCAGAGATCCAAGAGACGCAGGATTAGAAATCGAGGGTGGATAGCCACAGATGAGCCGGGAGGGTATTGTGACAGACAAAACTAGGAGATTAGGGAAAGAGTGCACAGTAAACACACCTGGGAGAGTTACACTGTAGAATGTATTCAGTAGAAGCAAGAAGCTTCTAAAGTAGGAGTCAAAATTATGTAGATAGCACTAAATAAAAAATGTTTCAGTGGAAAGAAGCTACTGTCTTATACACCCTCCTTCACCCCTAGATATTCCCTTGAAGTACTACATCATAGAAGAGTTGCAAAATGCCGAGAGCGGCAAAATTGGTGAATTGGTAATTTTTGAATATTACATTTTTGTATGAAACAGAAGGCTTTTGTTATTAAGTTACATTCATTGCCGAAAATTATATTTTAAAATAATTATTTATGATTAAATATAATGGGCAACAAAAATCACATTTGCCCAGAGCGGCGGAAGAGCTGGTTCGGGCCTTGAAACTACATGTGTCTGCTGAGACACGTGTATGTAGAATGCGTGGGATGCATAGCTGCAGTTGCGAAAGGTGCAAATTCGGGAATCAGCATTGCTACGTAAAATTATTTGGGGCCTTGACGAATTTCAAGTTAGCTGGGAGTCGTTGGAGCCAGACAACAACGTCAACAACCTCTACCAAAGTCGCACCACCGAGGAGCGATGTGACTTGTCAGTTTAACTTTACCCGCGACAGTGATCGGATCTCAGTGAACACGTGTGCATATTATTTCGTGATATCTTGATTCGTGGATTAATTTCATCGATTAGTGGACCATGTGGGAGCTCGCTTAACAAGATTCTACTGGAATTCACCCAGTAGCTAGAAGACTTCTCGAGGCAACACTTTTCTCGAGTCCTAGCATGGGTCCCCAGTATTGGAAGGCATAAGGAAAGTGCAGTTTGCAATGTTTGCATAGCTACAGCTGCAAAACGTGCAAATTCTGCAATCAGAGTTGCTACGTAAAATTATTTGGGGCCTTGACGAATTTCAAGTTAGCTGGGAGTCGTTGGAGCGAGACAACAACGTCAACAACCTCTACCAAAGTCGCACCACCGCCGAGCGATGTAACTTGTCAGTTTAACTTTACCCGCGACAGTGATCGGATCTCAGTGAACGCGTGTGCATATTATTTCGTGATATCTCGATTCGTGGATTAATTTCATCGATAAGTGGACCATGTGGGAGCTCGCTTAACAAGATTCTACTGGAATTCACCCAGTAGCTAGAAGACTTCTTGAGGCAACACTTTTCTCGGGTGCTATCATGGGTCCCCACTGCTCAGGGACATTTAAAAACGTGCAGTGCTTTGTGTTTAAAAACATGAGATGGCTGTGCGTGTTAGTAGTGTCAACGCGAGTGTAGAGTCAGTGTTTTACGCACCTAGAACTATTTAAGACTAAGCACCGGTGCTCAAATTGCTTTTTGATCGTGATATTAAAGTGACATATTTGTGAGTGTGATACATTCTATTCGATACTACTGACCTTGGACTGTGAACCTGTTGAAGCGGCTGCCTGTCTGCATTCATAGCATTGAGACTGTGTTCAACGATCGGTGAGTGGTACATTTTAATTTTTTCAATTTTTCTGCATTCTATTGAACAAATGATTGCTGTAGCGAGCACTGTGACCACGATTACATACTTAGTACTCGTGAATAGTAAGATTAACGCGCGTGCTTCCAAATGTTTAATACAGACAAAAACAATATGTAAATAAATTTCAAATTCGAGGTCACAGTTCTAATATCGCGGTTTAAATATTCCAAATTATTTTTCTGGAATTTTATAATCAAAGCTTGATGCTTTTAATAGTATCAGCTACTAAACCTAAAATTGTATACATGACGGAAGAACTTGCACGCGGCTTAGTTTCAACAAGCCATAGTCCTAGCAATAAGTCTTAGTTTAAGAACTTTAGACGTAAGACTTTTTCCAAATTTTCAAAAATGCATTGGTCGAATATGGACCAGAAATATTTCGTAGAAATGGGTTACTTTCGTAGGTACCTCCACGTTGGTGTAGCCTGGACTTGGTAACGTTTTCCAATGCATTGCGTCTTGCAAAACGTTATCAAGCTGAAGCCTACGATCTAGTTTACGGGTCCAGATCGAGCCAAACTTACATTCGGTGAGTTTGGTTCTGTCTGGACATCTATTCAGAAATGCACTTGCGTACTTCGAGCGATAAGCTTCTGTTCCGCCTCGTTCTTTTTAAATATAAGAGTGCCAAACGCACTCTTCTAGAAATACAATTCGCCTTCGATCGCTGATTTCGATTTCGCGCATGGTGTGCTCGCCCTTCATAGGCCGGCTGTGTTGGGTACAACTTATTACGGCTTTACACAGAGGACCATTGTTAGACGATGATGTGCGCCAGTTCGTGACCATTCTGATTTTCTAGTTATCGCGCCGATACCGGGCTTCGGTCCACCTCGGCCCGCTCTGTGGTCTCAGATGGCTCGTTCTCGGTCACGCTCGCCATGGCTGTGTACAGTCGTGATATGGAGTACGCCATGTAGAAACGAAATTTCGGTGGATCGAGGGTGAATGTTCGCGCCGCGCCGCGTCTTTCGGTCCTTTAGTCGTTTAGTCTCTTTTGCAATCTCAATCGGGAGATTCTTAGCTTTCGCATATCCCTCGAAAGTTACGCAAGTGCATATTTGCAATAGATTATGCCACTAGGGCCCATTGTAAAGAGTGCGATAGGCTAGATTTAAGGGTGGAGGTATGCTTGCTTGTTGAGAGTGACATCTTTTACTTTTGCTTTCGCTTACAATTAGCTTCACCGTACATCGTATCGTTTCCCATCTAATATACTTTTAGAGACTTGGCATAGTGTCTCTTTTATTCCTTACTTTCAATTCTCTTTACCTTTCTTTCCGGAAATATAATTCGCTCTCGAGAGAGATCTTGAATTAGCACAAGATGCTCGGGCACGATACACTCGCCTGTGCAAATTGTCGGCTTTGTGATGGGACCGCGTATTGCAGCTGCATGTGATTTAATTGTGAGGCGGGCTGCTGTGATTCTGACCCCTCAGGCGCGGCCCCGAGCGGGGAACTCCCGTTAATGGGGGGGCTGGATGAATGGTGGTACCGTATTAGCGTTTTGTCTGTGCAACTGCAATGCGTGAGTGTATCTAGCAGCTCGAGATCTCTCGCGACGGCGAATCCGTGTCTGTGTGTCAATTATTTTTCTATCTCCGCAATGAGATACTTAGAGTCTATTTGTCACTTGAAAGCAATGCAAGCGTATCTCTAAAATTTACGAAAGAAATTGTAATGGGATATGTGTAGAAAGATCGACGAGAATGTCTGTTACGTGCGCATGTTAACCCTTTGGACTTTAAAGTAAAGTCTTTGGAAAGAATTCTAGTAGTCTTTTACCTTATAGTGCAATCACGGTCCAAAGGGTTAGTATACCAAAGCATAGTCTGTTATGCTTATTCTGCGAAAACTAAATGTAGAGTGGCGTGTGTGGCTGTGAAACTTAAAAAATTAAGCCAGGCGCGTCTAGTTTTAAGCGCATCATCGAAGCATTCGCCGAGGGATCGCCGAGGGATCGCCGAGGGATTCGCCGAGGGATTCGCCGAGGGATTCGCCGAGGGATACGCCATGGTTTCCTCTGTTGAATTCTTTAATAAAGATGGGTTTGCCTGATTTATTTTATTTCATGCATGTCTACTATGGGTTTGCATCATTTATTCGATTTTATGTATTGCTGCAATGGTTTTGCATCATTTATTCCCATTTTATGTATTTTCCTAGTTTCCTCCCAAGGCTATTACACCATTACTAATATACCATAATTGATTATTTCAGCATTTTTTCAAAATAGTGAAAAGTGATAGTGAAAAGTGGCAGTGAAAAGTGACAGTGAAAAGTGACAGTGAAAAGTGACAGTGAAAAGTGACAGTGAAAAGTGACAGTGAAAAGTGATCGTGTAAAGTGACAGTGCATGAAGTATTTAAGGCCCCATGTAAAATTGCGAAGTAGTCACTAAATCATTAGCTTTGTTGCTCGTTTGTTGGCTCCTCATCCGTGATGAGGAGGTCGCCGCTGGTTCCTTTTCCGGAAGCAAGCGACTGAGCATGGAATCGGCATGGGTGGATCGGTTCCATCCCTTGGTGTTCTTGTCCAAAGGCAAAAGTTTCGGGCGTAGGGGGTGTACCTTTTGGTACACTGCCTGCGTAAGTCACCCGGTCCGATACCCACGCTCCGTGTTAGACGGCTCAAGTCAGGTCACGCTTAGTGTTGCTCCTGGCGAGTCGCATCGGTGCCCAGTCTCCGTGTTGGACGGCTCAAGTCAGGTCATACTTAGTGTTGCTCCTGGCGAGTTGCATCGGTGCAACGGGAATCGTCTGGGAGACGCCGAGCGCTTTTCCCTTTCGGCTCGAACATTAGGGTGGTAGGAACTGCGCCATTCAATACTCATTTCATGCTTACCCTTCGTCTTTCTTTCTTTCCTGAATTCTTTTTAATCGAGTGATTGCTTGGCAGTTCCCTAGATTCTACGTCTAAACCAAAAGGATCGATGGAACTTTGTTTCCATCTATCTCTTTGGTTTAGTAGGGTTTCATGTACAGGGAGATCGATGGAGCTTAGATTCCATCTATCTCTCTACGGGTCTCGAAACGCAGCAACCTCCTCGTGGTGAGACCTGGAAATCGGTGAGAACCGAGCCGATAGCTGCGATTGTCAAATATTCTAGTCGGATATAAGAATTTCTTTAACTTGCAATACTGTGGTAGAATGTAAGAATAAAATATGTAACTTGAAATGTTGTTTGATTGTTCCTACCGGACCCCAGAACACGAGTACGGTGTTAAGATAGAAGGATAAGTGCAAGTTCGAATATTTTAGCGAGATAGTCGAACTGATGGGTTTTTGACAATTTTTAAAGTCCCCTCTGCTTCAGCACTGAAATATTCCAAGTTACAATTCCTTGGTGAGGTATTCCACGTTACATCATGAAAGCATGTCTTCCACAAATAATGTTGTTGTTTATATAAATTTGTATGTTAAATAAATTTGTTTTAAATAAACCCGAATAGGACAGCAAAGTTGAAAGGAGTATGTGTTCTTGTTTTGTTGTGATCCTTCTTTCTCGATCGTTGAATGGAATACGTTTATAAAACGATGTTTAAATTGTTACTCTAAGTCTAACAGAATCATTTGTAAATCGCGGGTTTCTAATGACCTAGTTTCACCCGTGTTGAATTCTAATTCCTACCACGCGTAGCGTTACAATCTGTGTCGAGACTTCATCGGTAACGTTGCACGTGACACAAAAGTGGTAAGGGAGCTCGCGAGCCCCCCGAGCGTGTGACACAAAATTACATTGCGTGATAGGTCCATCCTACTCCTGGTCTCTACTGTAATTACTCCTTAACTATAATTACGTTAACAGTCATGATTTATAAAATGGCGACTACATTTTATGAATCGGAAATCAATGTATTGTAGCTTACGCTTACAATAAACCAGCAAATGAGTTGCTTTAAGGCTGGTGAATTAATAATATGGATGACGTTACTCAAGTGTGTTAACACGATCCTTTTGAAGATTCGGATGAGAAGCTGATGGGTCAATCGATTGGATTGACCCATAAACACTTCTCTAAACAACTGTACCTAGAATGAACTTTTCCTTACAAAGAGTAGTAAGAAAATTGCTTAGGATTCAAGTACATCTTCGGCGTTTTAGATAAGGTTTTCTAAAAATTCTCCAGTCACTCAATAATCGGCATTTATTTAATTATTACACAGAATGCATATGATTACAGTTTATTTAGCATCTTTAAAATTTCCAATATTGTCTTGTGATGCTTATTCATGAAGCATCATTTGCCGGCGAGGGATGCTATGGCGTTCGGACTTATTGCTTCAGCGTCCTAAAAAAACACCGACGATTCTTTGATTCGCAATTTCGGACAGTTCAAGAACAAGTCAAGTGTTTGAATGAATGAAATAATTATAAAATATAGAATATATTGTAAGGTGACATTACCGCATCTGCCGCAGGATCAGCTATGGCTATTGCATCAGCGAAAGAAATAGTTGCAATCACTAGGGCGACTGCTGCGCAAACGATGAATCTTACAGCCTTCATGTTTTCTCAGTTTTCTGTACTACTGCCAAGTTTGAACATTGCAATGGTATTTATAGTCAAACGTAGGCATTAAAATTATCAATATAGTCATACTTACCTCCATATCTACCTAACTATAAAACAGTTTATAGTTCCTTCCACAAAAATAGCGTTATCACTATTTTATTACCAACAATAAAAACCTATAGTGTTTGTAGCAGTAGAATGACTGTGACTTATTTTTACACCGTTTACATTTTTCTGAAAACACAAAACGCTCTGAACTCTCAAAATATAACTTATTACTCGTAATAGACATAATAATACGAACCTATACACGGATAAAACTCATAAAAAACAATTTCTTTTACTGCAATTACATCAAATACAACCCCCATTTTCTGCTGTACTAATTTCCTTTCTCGTTTGTAAGGCATACAAGTTTCGTCCTCTGCTTGTGTTTGCGCATGTGCGTCCATTACCTCACTACTCTTTGTCATATCTATAATTCTATAAATTCAATACCAACTGCGTTTCGCAATTCCCCACGTGTGAATCATAATGAAGGTGGACCGAGGAGAAACCGAGAATTATCATAAAAACAATAACACTCACGACTCGCGATATCGTTATCTATACATATAATTGTATATCATTCTAAAAAAGCGTGCATAATGTTTTTTTTTAATTCTTGAAACGGTATTGGTTTTCCGGAAGTAAAAAGAAGGTAATCGTCGAAGGTGGACGGTAAATTTTAATAACCGAACAAGGCTATGACTTATATCCTCATTTTGCAGTTTATTTAGCAATTTTGAAGATCTAAATCAAGTATCACAATTTACTGTAAAGCATTCTTTTGTTTTGCAGGACTGCTCATCGAACTGTTACACAGAACTCAACAGGAATTTCCTCAATGGACATCGAATTTTTTCCCTAGCAGTTATAAATAATAATTTATGTAAATATGTCTGTATTAATTGCTGATTATGTGAAATTTATAAAGCGTTTAAAGTGAATATTAATTTTCCATTCAATAGTAAGAATAAATGTGAAGTGCTGGAATATTTTGCACAACTACCGTTTATGAGGATCACAGGTAGTTATGCTACAGAGTTTATAATCATATCACATTAGTTCACTTTATTGTAGCTGTTCCTGCATATATACATTGTCATCGGGGTAAATTGATGCGCGTTATTACAGCCGCATGTGCAATGCACGTTAAAAGAAAGAGGAATGGTTACTAATTACAATAATGTTGCTGTGCCTAATTCTACTGCATTTACATTCCTACAATTAGAGCTGCCAATATCGAGTTAAATGTTCGTCACTATGTCAGCCAGATTTCAGCCGTGTAAGTTGAAGTCTGTGAAGCTGCCTCTGAAAAACTTATGAAGATAAACCCCTTTTGAACGCAAAAGGAAATATAAACAAAACAGGGGTGTTTTTTCTACGAAATTCCTTTTTCCAGAAAAATTGTACCCTTTTGGTACGCAGAGCTAATCGAGCTAATAAGGATTTTTCGAAGAAAGAGTATCTTAAAAAAAGGGATTTATAATGCACTGTAGCTTAAAATCTATACGGAAAATTGCTTCGAACGTGATTTTTATTTATCTGTATGTAAATATAAGTCAATTAAAAACAGTTCTCCAGTATTTCAAATTATTCGTCAAGGTCTTTTACAGCAGAAATAATAATGAGCAACGCTGCGCGACATGGTTGTACGATATTAACAATTTTATAATGCTTTTACGATTTATTATAGACGCGTCAATAATTCAATTTATTGTACAGTTGGTTTCCACTTGTTACCTACTTATTTTTCTATAAGGTTTCTTTACATATTTAATAGTTAATCATTTGTTTCACATGTAATAACTATATCTTTCCCAATCTCTTTTATACAACAATACAACGAAGTTATGAACCCTTGCGTTAGGTTGGAGTTTTTATAGCTACACTTACAATCCGCGAAATATTTGCAATATGCATATACTAGCTTACAGAGCCCACTCTTGGATGCTTCATAAATAAACATTTTATATATTGAACTAGGAAAGACTTAAGTCGAAATACAACGTCACCAACAATTGGATAGCTGGAAATAATTAATTAATACTGATGGGGCTTTAAATCGTGGTATTTCGAGGGAACTAGGTCCATGAAAATCAAAGGCAATATCAAGCTTGAAACCAATCAGGCATTTCATATTACTCTATACATACAGGACGAAACACAAATATTAATCTCACTGCATACAGTCATTTTATATGTAATTTATGATACATTTGTAGACTTGAATTTTATCGACAATAATGCAGGGATGTAATTTGAATAGTGGATTTTTGCCTCTGCCACAATAACAGAAAATTACTTTGCAGCTGAATATTTCAAAAAATTAGTTTCAAGACTTTTGTAAGCTTCACCTCTAAGTAATCGTTTAAAAATTCTTCGTATTCTACATTTCTTGACAATTTTGCATAAGAAATAAAATATTCGTAGAAATAATTACTACAGCATGAGCGTTAAATATCTATAAATATACTCTAACTTACACGCTTTTCATAAGCTATTGACGAAATACAAGAATTGTTTAATATTTTCAGCTCCAATATTATACATATACGTATATATTCTAACAATGTATGTATATATATCTTCTCGAGATATTGAGTCCGTGATATCCGTGATAAAATTATATTATTTAGTTACTTTATATTTTATTGGAGGGTTGTTGGAGTTCAGATTGTCAAGCGAGAGCACGCACAGTATTGTCTAGAATTTAGTTACAACGTAATGCTTTTTTCATTGATCCCATGATAGTCAAAGATGTCTACGAAAGCACACTGTATCCTTCTTTCTAATAAATTAGTTTTCAAAGAATTACATACTTTTGCGCTTTTCACGCTTTACTAACGGTGAACCTGGTTGGAAAAGGTACTACGTTTATTCTTGCAATGTGTTATAATAAAAACAATAAAATTTTTCTATGAGCTCACGATATTCTGAATAAAAGTTACCCTGCGAACACTTACTAAGAAGTAATGTAGCCTTTCTAAGTAGATTTGTCAAGATTGCACGTGTTTGTTGTTAGGGAAATAGATATTTGCCAATAAATCAGTTTTTTCTCAAATCAGTGTAACCGAGAAGTAATTTAGAGCTTGATTTTAGTTTCGAATTGGGAAAAACTTCGAAGAAGATAATATTTCAATTTTATACATATCTACTGAACATTCTTATGCATACAACACGACAGTGTTAGTTACAGGCATGTGTAATTTCCCTGATGTTATTTAGCCCTCTGTGGTCACACCTTCTTATAATCACAAATTTTGATTGTAAATTTTGATACTTCGCAATTTGTATTTTAAAGAATAGTTGTGAATAAATACGATTTATTTTGGTTAAAATTCACAAAATATTTAAATTTTGTTATTGAGGTCTACAAATTTACAGAAGTATTGGCAAAGGCATATCCTGGGGTGCAATACACCCCGTGTGATCACGAAGGGTTAAAAATAGTAGGTACAGTATCGTTAGCCCACAATTTTTTCGATTTTCACAAGCTCCCATTTAAATTACTAGTAAATCAACTTTCATACAATTTGTTGTAGGTACGTGAAAGATGGTCGAGAATAAGTAGGTACACAAATTGTAGGAACGTTTACAACAAATTGTCTTGCGAAACAAATTTAACCTCTTAAATAATAATAATAATATTAATACAATAATTCAGTCGAATCTCAACGCAGTTACATCGAACATAAGTAAAGTGACACGAAACATACGCAGATACAATGAGTGATATTTTTCAGAGCCGGTGAAAAACCGATTTATTGCGTAACTCTCATATTTCCTTCGATATCCACAGAGTGGCTCATTCAGTTGGGCCGGGTCACATCCGTTTTTTATTAGTGAAAATGGTAGAAACAGAAAAGGAAAAAGTTAAACGCTGTCTCTTCTCTATACTTCGGTACATACATGCATTAAATAAATCTGCTCCTTCAGATATGTATTCTGTGGATAAAAATACTAAGTTCCTAAATTCTAAAGTCTTCATGAATATGTAACTGCCTTAAAAAAGTCTAAATGTTCCACCATATAATATATGAAACAGTCCTTCACGTTTTTCCTTATATACATATAATAGTTTCCACGAAAATGAATAAAAGGTTTCATCTTTTACCTGAACCCATAAAGCAATCTTAATTAAATTCGAATTAGCTTTTAATCAAGATGTTGACTTCGTGTTCGAATCTCTTTTTCAATCTAAATTTACCTCAATTAATTTCGTATCAACCACTGTGTCGATAGTATTTCAAATTGATTCACTTCTGCAAACCGACATCACAAGAAACCTAAACACAGTAGAACATCGACTCCCTAATAAACCGAAGTACGTGGCCATTCGAGTGACGAATTTTGATCAAACCACGCAGCAACTGAATATTATATGAAGAATCACTTTCCCATAATTAGAAATGTTCAAATAAAAATCTGATATAAAAATGCATTAATTTTCTGTATTATCGCAAACTAATTTCCTTATCCCACGAAGAGAATTCATGCACAATTACGCCACATGACAGCGTTCAATTTGTTCCTCTATCACGTCTCTATTTTCACCCAGAAGAGAAATAAAACCCATTCCTGTTGCGCAACTTACCCTGTATAGTGTTTTGAGGTAGAAAGAGTGGAATGCATTGAGAGACATCGGACCATTCTAACGACTATATAGTAACGCGGCGACCGCTTGCGACCCTACATTATGAAAAAATGAACATTTTAATTGCTGGTCGAGCCTCGTTGATCGAGGCGAAACGTAGGCGTTCTTTCCGACACGTTCTACACGCCCTATGGCTCATTATGCTCCCTCTGTTCGCCGTCTTTAATGACTCTGCTTCATTAGTAGGCGTTAACGAAGAACGCTACGCCGAAAGCTTCGATGGGTTGAGAGGAATTCAGCGCATGACACTTACCTTCCCCGCACTCAATCGTCTAATTACCATCTAGGCATCATGCGTATATTTTTTTTCCTTTATTCGTTCGACTTTAATTCTACTTCTCTCTAATGTTATCGTGATTAATCTCTATGTACCTCGTTCTCTATCGATTATTCTACGTTGATGTATACTCGCTACGTAATACAGCCCACAAGCAAACGTTTTGTGCAATTATGCTTCGGATACGAGAGACGATGGATCGTCGAATTGTCCAGAAGCGTGTACATTAAATCTCTCACCGAGCTTTCAGGTAACTACGATATTGTCCAGAAATCGTAAGCCATTTGGGATTGATCTAGCTTATTCTTTTTATGTTTAGGTTTGATTACGTATTTTGTGGGAAGCTTTAATGGAACCTGAAGAAGTTTCTTGGAATACAGGTTTTTAGATGATTGAAACATAGTTGATATGTTTAAAGCTGTCGATTGCCACTTTAATGAGTCTCGAGTGGCCATTTTCAATCGTCAGATATTTTTACAGATCCTCTATTAGGAGTAAAGAAGTTTCATAAAGGAAGTTATGGATGTCGGTGCGTTGTGCTAATATTTCAGGGAAATCTTATGAATGTGATATGGAAGAATAGGAAATGTAGGTATCGTTGAAGGGATTTAAATTATTAATATTGAAAGGGAGGGTCATGGTTACTTTGATAGAGCTAACAGTTTGTGCTTTAAATTGTATAAATCAGTAATTCTGATTATTTAAAAAAATTCAAAGTAATGTATGATTGTCTTGTCAAAAGGTGTATGATTTAAGTAAAGGAATATTTTAGATCTGGAAATTAGAATTCTTTAGATAAATTTAGTTACTAAGGACTGTGTAAGGTTTTATAATGTAGTAGTGCATTAAAACTATTGGCACTAATTGTAATTACTGGGTTAATGATGGTTATTTAAGATTCAGAAACAAATAAAAAATTATTGCAACTGAAACAAGCAATTTCTCCACTAAAAGTCTTGTTGCCTACTTTCTATTACATAGAATTACTATTGAATCGTCAAATCATAATTAATTTACAACATACTTAATGGTTTTACTCTGAATTACTGAACCAGTTAAAGGCTCCACTGAAAAAAATTACCGAATTTCAGTTTACGTGCATCCTTTGGTTCTTTATTAGGACCACAAGTGGACTACGATTTCAGAACAATAGTGAATATCGTTCGATCGACTTTCGATCTGTTAGTTACTGAAAATATTACTCACACATTCTATACAAAACTCGTGTTTCGAGTTTCCGAAAAAATTGACGTTTAGAGAAACACGTGTTAGTCACCTCCCTCTTCGATTTTCAATTAACAATGCCTATTTATTTCTTTTCTGTTAAGTAGAAAATGAAGACAATTTTACGTAGCCGTACATAATGTGTCTACCTTTCGATTTGGACATTTTTCTAAATTATTTAACACCCTCTTCTGTTTACGTTTTTCGTACATATGTAGCTCCCCTAAAACGAACGACATACATCTTAATCTCATATAGATGACGCTGTGGCCTGTATAATAAAGATTCACATGTATATTAGGAAGAATAATTAAAAAAATTCATTGATCTCAATGGCGGCCATGACAAGAAATAAATATTTGCCAATACAACAAGGAAATAGGATGACCATTGCCATTGACAGCGAATTCTGAAACACGTACAAAATGTTAAAACAGCTCGTAAGAAATTTATCAAACTTTCATTAAAATTCTATGAGATGACATAAGATTCCAGTAACTCATGATGTTTGCGTGAAAGTAGATTCATTAATGAACCACGTTCTTATTGTATGAATGCACAAACGTGGAGCACGTCCCAAGCATGCTATCCGTTAAAAGTATAGTAGACGCTGTGAAACACTTAAGACGATTCACAATTAATTGCAGTTTACAATTGTATATTTAGCAATAAACGTCACGATATAAAAATTATAGTATTGCGAGCAAATTGTGTAAGGTAATTGCGTACTTATACTTCCGTAGAAAAGGTACAAATAGTTGAAAATTATTAAACGATCCAAATATAAGTATGCTCCTCCTCCTTCAATTAATTTAATATTACGTAAAAGCTGTCACTAAAGTAAGCTTAAAATATACCTTTCTGAGTGAGCGAACAAGAGTTTTCAGTATACCGATTCAATGATTTTAATCTGTGCAATGTTCTCTCTTGTAGAGCCAGTGGCGGATTTAAAGAAAATGGCCCGAATGGCAAACGCTCGGAGGGGCCCATTTTTTCCGGGAAAATGAAGAGGTAATTTATTAAGAACAAGCCAAGTGTAATTTTTTTGAAAATGGACCTTTTGGGGCAGGGGCCCAGGCGGCAACCTCTCAGTGCTCATCGGCCGCCCGTTAAATCCGCCACTGTGTGGAGCGCAGTATTTAAAAAATGCACGTTGTTGTTATTATAACAAGCTTTGCGAAACCAATTTCACATTCTTTAGATAGTGCCTTCTAAAATATGTTTTGTTTAAAAAGCATATTCAGTCGAAACGGTAATAGAATAGTTTACCTTATAAAATTGTTTAAAATATAGGAAAGTGTAGAGTTTCGATATTTTCTCCCGAGGAAATATCAATTAACAGTTAATATGCGCGTGTAAAGAAGGTTAATAATAATACGGCAAATGTGTACAATGATAAGGAAAATATGCTTGTCATATTCATTTATGCGCCATGATAATTGACTTGTACAGCGTGTATCACTATCTAACTCTGTTACGAGAGGGTTTTCGCGAACGTAGCAGGGATGCCAACATAATTTTCTTGAGCTACGTTAAAGGGGTCACATACTACATGCAACAGAAGATTTCATAAACAATGCACCTATTCGGGCACTTTTTCTTCGTCTCTAGAATCCTGCCACTCTAATGTATATTAATCAGAGACGCCAACGCGTAACTTAACGCGTAATATATTATTTTTCCGTGAAAAGTTGAATTCAACAAAACCTTGGAACATACGTATAGTCGCGTCAGCATTTCAATCTAAAATTTTCACGCTATCTCACTGTTTAGCCTCTCACGAGGAAATTGGGTATTCTTTTTTTCCATGCAATACAAAGGACCCCTTCTAAGGCTAAGAAATCGCGTGGACTCCCTCTGACGAGTCAATGGAGCGTCCCGTCCAATGTTCAGAAAGAAATGTTATCGACTGGAAATCCATGGGAGCTCGTTCAAGAGGACAGCACCAAATCCAACAGAATTTGAAGAAAGAAGGCCTACGTATGAGTAGGCCACCCCAAGGCAGTGCGTGTACGGATAATGGAATCCATCATAATTTGGTACTTCTTCGAGGCGAGACATCTCCCATTCGGTTCGTTGCTCGTAACAAATATTTTTCTATCGTTGAAAGCGTGAAACGGAAGTTGTACTAAAGGCTAGCGCGAAGGTATGCAGTATGAATGGCCGCTCGAACTGATGGTAGGAAGCTTTTGCTAATTATTTGCAAGCAGGCACACCTCGTCGATTTCGATGAGCTTCGGCTAGGTTGCCAAGGTCAAAGTCTTGAGTAACTATGGTTATATATTTAACCATCACGCAACCTTAATTTCAGAGATATATGTAGGAATCGGTGACGTAATATTCCTACGATTTTGGGCACCTCGGAAAAAAAGAGCCACGGTTAAGTCTGGGCCCCCGCTTATGGCATGGGGGTTCCTGATCCCACATATACGCGAAAAGGAAATCCAAAATACCTATTTCCGTTGTTTTTTATGATGCAAGAAAAATGTCTAAGAAAAAAAATGTTTAAGATTTTTTCACAAGGTCGCATTTTCCGAAATTTCAAGGTCATCTAGGTCTTTTTACTTGAGATGATGTATTTTCATTAGTGTAACGTTATAGCCAATAAAAAGACAAATTCAACTATGTATAATATGTTGCCCTTCAAATGACCTTCGGAGGAATGAAACATAATCCTTTAATTGTAAGCTTTTTGCAAATATCTAGGAAACCAAGGCCGCGCGACGGTTATATGCACTCGGGACGTTGACCTTGACAATATATCTGAAGGTGGTTAAAATCAGAGAGGTTTGTTCCTTTGTAAATAATTACCAAGTTGCCATTTCTGACTCGATAATGTCCATCGCTGTGCGGCGATAATCGTTGATGTTTTTATAATTTCTATTACTTGTGCCGAACGATCCCATCGTTCTTTGGAAAAGTTGTATCTGCATTTCACTCTAAACACGAAACTTCATTACGTTCAAGCGCTTATCGTAGCGGTTATTGTTACGGTACGCACAGTCACCTAGATCTGTAATGTGTTTCTACATGTTGCGTGCTTCCTTACAGAAAACTTGACGAATACTCATACATATACATTATATACACCCGTGAATGCTGCCTAGAACTATACCAGTACGTCCTATTCCTATATACACGAAGCGCGCAGTACTCAACATCATTGCGTTTACATCGCGACTGCTTAACTACGTTATTGTCCGACATCACCATTGGCATGGCGTCATGAGTATAATTCGGTATTAATCGTGGAAGGCCTTCTTCATCGTAACAATCATCCCCGAGGCGAGCTCGAATTTACTCGGCCCGCCGTTTACGTCATATGCAGGTCACCTTTCAGTATTCTCGTGAAAGTCTTCTTGAACTGCTGATTGGCCAGAGCGTAGCAAAACGGGTTCATGGGGCTATTAGCGTAGCACAGGAAGTACGAGAACATGAAGAGATGCTCGTTCGTGCACGGCGGCTGGGAGCAGAACCCCTCCACCAGTGCCAAAATGTGATAAGGCGTCCAGCAAGCGACAAACGCGCCCAGGATGATCGATATTGTCCTGAGCGCCTTCCGTGCCCTGTTCTCCGTTCGAGATTTCTGCCTGCTGATTACAGGATCCCGTCGCTGCGTCCTGCTCTTCAAGCGTTTCCCAATTGTCTTCACGAAGTCCTTCCTGGAGCCACCTTCCTCGGAGTCACGTGCTTCCTTCTTCCTCGACAGTTTCTTAGTGTCTTGCTCGTTCACGGTGGTGCCCGAGAGCGTGGGGACATTGCTGCCGCTGGAGGACGAGTTCTGAGGAGGATTGTTAACCTTTGCGGCCTGATCCGGGAACTGATCAGCGGGGGCTTTGAGCGAGTCTAGAACAGGCGCGCTGACTACCGTCGTCACTGGCTGATGCTTCGCGTCTTTCGCCTTCACCGTCACCTCGGTGTGCACCTTGCTAACCGTCGGCGACGTTTGGGACGCAACGTTCGTCTTGTGGGTGATGAACACTCGCGGCGGGTGGGTTTGGCTAGAGGCGTTCGACATTACGGGTTGCAGTTGGCTATGCTTGACAGTTTGGCCAGCCGCTGGCTGCTGACTAGTGGCTTGCTGCGCGGTGGCTCTGATCAGGGCAGCTTGAAGCAAGCTTGTGTTCGGCGCGGACCCGACGTTCCCTAAGATCGGCGACGAGGGCGCGGTGGAGAGAGGATTCGCTAGGCTACACGTGAAGGAAGACGGTGGGCTCTCGTACGGGGGGCTGGGCAATATCACCGAGCTCTCGTCCATGTACTTCAAGTCGCCGCTGTCCAAGCCGGTCAGAATGTCGAATGTGCCTGGGCCGTGCGACGACACGATCAGCGACTTGGGTCTGTCCGTAGACGACGAGGTTGGCGGGCTCTCGGAAACTGGTGGGCTGCTTTGGAACTGCGTGGGCGGTGGTATAATGTTCTGCTGGCTGCTGCTGATAGAACGGTTGGGATGAGTGGGTGGCGAAGTCTCCGTAGAGGTAGCTGGCTGTTGGCTGGTGCCGTTCTCAGTCGACTTCAGCGACTGTTCCGGCGTTAACGTCCGGCTACTGGATCTGTCATGCTCCGCTGGGTTCTCAGTATCCAGAAGACTGAGCTCCTGTATCTTGGGCAGTGTTTGGGCCTTCTGCGTGGTGGTGCCTATGTCGCACGTTGGGCTGGTTAGCAGGATCTTTCTCGACGCAGGCATGTTTAGCTCGACCTTGGTGGGAACGGTGCCGTTCAAGCGAACGTTGGTGGCGAACACTTGGAACGTAGCGGATTGAGCAACAAGACCGCTCAGGGATGATCGTTTGATAACGGTGCTGAGCTGTTGCGTCGGCCCAACAGTGCTCTCCTCGTCAGAGTCGAAGGCTGGGCTACTTGAACGTTCCGATTTCTCAGTCTCCATGGGCTGAGTGCTCGCGTACGTTTGCTTCTCTGCGGTATCAGTGGCGCCAGTCGCGGACGTCTTCGACGAGGTCTTCTGTCCCGAACCGTCGCCTCCTCCGCCATCCTCACCTGATGTCCCTACCTTCGGCTTGTCCTGGCTCAGTAGGGTGCTCTGTGTCTTCGATATACCTATGCCAGCTGTGTGACCCGCCATACCAGACATCGCACCAGCGCTAAGGGCCACCATCGATTGCATCTTACGCTGCTTAGCCTCGCTTTTCTTCTGCATGTCGTACGCTGTCTTGTATATGCAGCCGTAGAGGATGAACAGGATCACCAGGGTTATCCAGTAGTAGACGATTATTAGAGCGGTATTGAAAACTGGGTCCTTGAGGAACTGCACGGCGCACTGGCCAGGGCTGAGGTCTCTGTAGCCGATAAAGTGCTCCCAGCCAAAGATACTGATGAAGAACAGTAGCGCTGGAATGATCCACGTGATCGTAACCATCCAGATCACGCGATTCTTGGTGCGCCAGATGCGATACTGAGCTGCTATCTTCACCGAGCAGAACCGGTCGATGGTGATCAGTAACACCGTGTATTGAGATACCAGACATACCGTGTAGTCCACGGACAGCCATAGGTCGCAGAGCAGGGGACCGAGATTCCAATACCCCATTAGAATGTAGACTGTGTAGAATGGCATGGATACAGCGCCTGTTCAACAAAGGCACCGTGGTTAACTCGATTTCGCTTGAAAACTATAATTATGCGGGTAGTATTTTGCCACGTAGATGTATCGAAATATATTTGGATATATTATGACGTAGATATGTTGTAACGCGATAAACTGCATTTCGAAGTTGCTAGATTGAGTTATAGAACTGAGAAGGCTAGAAAATAGGGTATGCGTTAATCAATATTGTTACAGCCCCAAAAGTAACTGATATTTAAGATTTTTTTTTAAAAACTGTTGGTCATATTGGATTAAATTCTTTCGGAATATGAGGGGGCACCTTTAAACTTTTGGAACTTTTTTTTCTATGTCGATAATATGACCAACAGTTTTTAAACAATTTCTTAAATTTCGGAGGCTGTTACATGAGAATCCCCCCTTAAGCATCAGGATTAACAGAGAAATTTTAGAATATTTACATTTGTAGAAAGATAGAAATTTCAGTAAATAATAAAACTAGTGCGCTATTAACATATAGAGATGCAAGTAAATTTCATTTATTTTAAACGGTTCAGTAACGGTTTGGTACCGAGTTTAACTTTTAAAAGAACTCTAAATATTCGTAAAAATACTTTGAAATTTATTATCCCACATTGTCAGTAATAGATACATTTCGCACTAATGAACAATGGAAACAGAAGAAATAGAGAGACTTACCAATAAGCATATCAGTGGCTGCTAACGAGGCAATGAAGTAGTTGCTCGGCTGCCTTATAGCTCTGTCTACGATAAATGCCAGAAGAACGAGAATATTACCGCCAACAGTTAGCAGTATGCATAATGCGAGGGAAAAAGCAATCAATATCGTCTGCCAGAGTTCGAAGGGTGGCAGAACAGGCACGAAGGGTTCTGCTGTTTAACACATGGAAAACCATATCATTAAATTATTACAGTGCAATACTCATGTTTAATCATAAGTTGAAGAAGATATGAGGCATTGAGAGCCAATACGGACTAACCCACATTTTTGCGAAATTGAGTTAGTAACAATAATGTATTCCAATAGGCTGTGCTAATCATATAAAATAGGGAGATTAATATTTTTTTCAATGTGGGTCAGTCCGTTTTTGCTCTCAATGCCTCATATGCCAATACAGTTATAGAAATCGATGATAATTAATAAAACGTGAGAAGCAGCAAGTTAATAATAGAAACGACCAAAAATTAGTATAAAAATCAGTAATAAAAATTAGTATAATAAGAATTGTGCTTTGGAATGTTTCATACTGATTTTAATGTTAGCAGAATATGGCACATGCAGTTTCCTAATCTTCAGTTGTGCTTTCCAGAAATATTCGATTGCATTACCAGTTGATAAGGATGTATTCTCTGCTATCGAGCAACAGTTGGTGTTATTTGTCGGAAGCCAGTCTGGCAGAAGCTCCACATACTCTCCGCTACTCCAGCGCGGATCATCCGGGTCAGGCCAGGTTCCATTAAGCTGGGTGCATTCCGTTATAATCTGGTTGTACACGCGACAAAGACGTTCTCGTTGCTTCTCCCGTTTCCTGAAAGTCACATTTCATTTCACTCTTTGCTCATCTCTATGTCTTACTGGCCTAACAGAATACTAGCAGAGAAAGGTGTGCGAAACCATTCTGTGGCACGTCAAAATCTAGGAAAGAAAGTGGGAAATATTGCAAACTTTGAAGATTTGTATTTTTTAAGGAATCTCGAACCCAGCAAAATGATGACTTAAACCCCCCCTAATTTCACGTGGACTACATTATATTTCAATTGCAGCAGAATCCCTGACATCGTGTGCACAAAGCGATCGATGTGTCCTCTATGGACAGCCCTGGGAAAGTATACGCGCACGGAGGAACGAAAGGCTGGGGCGAACGCGCGCCGCGGCAGTTTCTTGTTTCGTCGCCGCTCGACAAACAGAAGGGATTAACTAGCTTGAACAAAAAGGGGGCGAGGTCTTAGATCAGCGCATAGAAACTTACGCAGCTGTGCGTAAGAAAACACTTTAGCCCAAGGCTAGTGTAGCATAGCATAGCTTAGCTTAGCCTCCCAGTGGATTCCCGGCTTTACTTTGGTATGAAAATTATGGGGGAAAAGATGTTTGGATAGAAGCATATTTTTTTGGAAGCTGGGGCTCTGAAAGGTCTTCTGGACCCAAGCGGCAACTGCTCATCGGCTGCCCCTTGAATCTTCAAATTTTAAAACTCATTCAAATTTGGGAATGAGCTTCCCAAGCCCTCCCAGAAGGAAGCGACAAGTTTGCCGAAAGTTAGTTGCTTCGAAAACTACTGTCATGATTAGATCTAAAATAACAGCAAGTAGATAAGAGACTCTCGCCTCGCATCCCTGTGAAGGGCACAGGTGCCGCCTTCCTAAAAACCTCCCCTGCATTCCGCTAGGGAAACTCTCCCGAAAGGGGAGTAATTCCTGGATATAAGGAACTCCTTCGGGACCGGACAGCTCCTTGTATCGTGTGTGGCACTACATTTTATCACCCCATTTGTCACCAGCTCTGGTTGACATTGACTGTCGAAAAAAAAATGCCAGCGGGTGAGAAAAATGGAGAGCGAATTAGAAAGAATCGAGAGCGAGTCAGAGACGGGGAGAGTGAATGAGATGCGCATAGATTCTTCGCATGGTCTTCGCCCGGTCTGGCCGTTTACCACAGATGTTGTGCTTCTCGAACGGAAGTAGCTAAAAATTATATAAATCACGTCGTGACTCAAACAATATGCAAGCGTTCCCCTCTGTGTCACCACACTTTAATATAAATTGACATAATAACCTACTTTAACTGGACAATTTTTTATCTACCCTTATGGCTACTGAATGCATCTACATTTTTCAACCCTTGTAATAATTGTAGATCCCGGAGAACTTATGCAACTCATAAATAGGGATTACAAGCTGAATAATATTAGAGTCCCAAAATATAATTAATATTATTGCGTTATTTCCCTTATTTTTAAAGACATGCAAAAATTCTTTTCGCGGCAATAATTCAATAATTAGGCCTAGACGAAGAGATACCGATACACTGTGCTACCACCAATTGGAGCAGGGGATATCAGGGGGAAAAAAACGAGTGATAAGGGCACTGTTTCTTCAGTAATGTTCGTTAGCGTCAAAGAAAACGTGACACCAGTATTTCCTGATTTCAGCTAGCGACATGTACGGCTCTTGCTCTCTATGAAACATTGCTGCAGTGGCAACACGAGAAGCAAGTCAAAGGCTGAATGCACCGGGCGCACAATGAGCTTGAAATAAGCATGAATGGAACCACATCCATTCCCTGCTTGCATGTCCCCGGCGCCGGCAGGCAAGAAACGACGGCCAGCGCCTTAAAGAGGGTGGCTCGTTTTTAAATAATTCAGCCAGTCGATCGTAGACTCCTCTGAGTTAAACGTACCCTCAAGTTTCGCATACTTGGCCTCCCGTGCCCGTCACGCAGGTAACCAGCATCTCTCATTTATCAGTGAAATAAAGGTTAATTGCGTCCCTTCGTTTAACGTGCTTTTTGCGAATTGAATGGCTATTTGGGGATCGACGACAAAGTAGTCCTGACTCGTGGTGCAGATAATATTAATGCTACTTCGTGTTGAGTGGTTTGTTCGTGGCTCGTATCGATCGTTTTATTGTTATGCATAAGCTGGTAATATAAATGTTTTAATACACGCGAAATTTGCACATTATCGTCGCAAAAAGATGTACCAATATTGGGGACTGAGGTTTATTTGTTGCTAGTTGTAAAGATTTTGGAATATATTGTGCAGTAGTTTTGGATGTAGTTAAATAGATTAAGAAGGGCTGTGCATTAAGAACTTAAAACTTTGAGAATAATAGTGGTAAATGGTTTCGTTACTGGTGCACAACAGAATTTAATATTTGACTAAAAATCAAGTCGTGTTTCTTACTTCAGGAGAAAGAATTTGTAATATAAATGCATTTCATTTATTTAGTCACAGAAACTTTACATATTTTATATGGATAATTCCTTTGTTTCCAGTATTATCAAATGGAAGGTATTTACATTTTATACGCAGAAGAAAACTTCAAACTTTTTTTAAACGCGTAATCAAAGATAATAAGTTAAAAATCCCGAATAGACTTACTGAAAAATTTATTAATATTTATAAAGCTTTTGTAAATTTGTAAATCTCAGTAGCCTTTACTGGAAGCAATTTTAAAAATACTGTACATTTTAAGGGACTTGGCAAGCTATAGAAAAGTCCGGTTGGTTCGCCTCCGATAGAGAAGCAAAGGCAGCAAGTGGAAAAGATCAGCTTCTGGTCAGACGCGCATCCGATATGATTCCGAATAAGACTGTATGTAATTATCATTCATCCTTCATGCCTCATATGTTATCTCAGGCATTGTTTCGGGTAAGAATTATTATGATTAACAAGAAATTTACCAAACACGTATAGATTTATTAACAATTCCATTCACAAGGCTTGAAATATGTACATATTTGCATATTTAGTTTCCCTTTCACTCTTTGAGAAGAAGCATAAACCGTTCTTATGAAATTTATGCCATCACATATTATATCTTGTATCTCTCTGCAAAAAGAAATACTTAATGGAAATAGTGGAAAGTCATGAGAAAAATAAAATGAGTTAGCTTTTCATTTTCCATAAGGAAATTTCATATCGCGTAAGAAAAAAATCACGTCTGATCGATTGGGTCAGCTATCGACACTTTATAGTCTCTCATCGGCGAAGTTATTATAAGTAGTATCGAAGGCCTACGTATCGAGAGGGGCAAGTAGCGCGATGTTCGATTTCGACGTCAAAGATTTGTAAGTCAATGAGGATCGTTCTAAGATTATTAGAACAGCTCGCTACAAGCAGAGACAATGAAGCCACGTGAATAAAAGATAGAGAGATGAGATCCATTGTTTCAATGTTCTCGAGGGTAAATACTTGTCCTCGTTATAGCGGGCTTCCTCTTCAAGCTGCGTCACCGTGAAATCATTCGTAAATACTTGCCCTCGTTATGGCGACATTTATTTTTTATAGCTCTGCATTGCAAAGGAAATGATTCGTGAATGAGAGCCAACTACCCGAATTAACCGAAACTTAATGTAGTGCGGATGAGAACCCCAGCAATGACTGTTCGAACGATTGTGTTAATTACGTTGCTGGTACAACGATTGTCGAGTTTCAGATTTAAGGAACGTTATTTATTCCAAGGAATTTTTTTATTCCAAGAGAACCGTTATGTCAGTTTCATTTTTGCTTCCATGTGTTTCTAGTGGGGACAGAGTTTAAGATGAGCAAGTTAAACGAAACAATTACTTTGCATGTCACAATTTTTTAAATATTTTTTCGTATACTTTAATGTTTTACCTATTCTGTTATGTGAGATAGACAGGTCTGTCGCAAATGTATTATTACATAATTTGAGAAAACAAATTATGGATGAAAGGATAATAAGCGGGGTGGTGAAACTATTAAGGGGTGAAGGCGATTGGATATTTGAGTTTTTAGTGTGAAAAGTTTAAATCCAATTTGTATAGTTATTAAATGTTAGTACATTAAGGGTGTAGATACAGCAAGCTGGGCAGACATTTTTTAATGTATATAGATCTATAAGAATAAGTGGTTCTTTCAAAAGTATTGCTTTAGATTTCATTAGAGAGTGCTAAGGGTGCCTAATAATAGTAACAGTCATTGCAGTAAACGTTGAAATTATTAATGAATTAAAGTTGTAATAAATTGTAGCTATTAATACTAATGTACTTTGCTAACAGCAAGTTCTTTTAAACAGTAATAATTATTATAGAAATAAGAGCAATACTTGGAGTACATTGGAGAAATCGATTGTTTGATTGCTGCCAATTACTTCATTAAATAGTAATTTGTAGAAAATTAGTCGACGGTCTGAATAGCTTAATTGTCATAATAGCTCTTCTACAATATAAAGGTTCTATTGAATATGAGAATTTAATGCTGATCTGTTGAAGACTGATATTAAATACCTTCTATAAGTTTAAAATATTCCATACCTTTTAAATGAAAGAAAAACAAGAATATTCAATATTTCTTAAATTGACAAAAAATAATTAATAGTGTAAAAAAAACGAAGTGTTTACTACTATGAATTCATTAACTATTCCCCCAAGTATTTTTCATCACTCATATTCCTTTCAAAATATTAATAATTAACCAGCAATAACACCTTGCCTTTTATTTCACATATTTCTATCTTCTTCTTCTAGGAAATTTACTAGAAGTGAAGTTGTCACCAAGTAGATGGCAAAATATTATAGTTGGCGATCTCAAGTGACGATAAATAAAACTACTGTATGCACAGCCGCGACTGAATGCTCAAGTGAGTTCGAAGATTGTTAGAATATTGGCAAGAGCCGAATGTCGAAGAGGGTGGCGAGGGTTGGTTGTAGAGTGTTTGGGACGAGGAGAAAGGTACTCGATGGGTCGCCGCAACTCGTGCATCAAAACAAGGGTGAAGTATCCGTTTTGTCTAATGAGTTGTAATGCCTCCTCGCCAAGGCCATTGAACCGTGATTCGAACTGCCAGAGACACCCTCGTGAGGGAGGACTCGCAGCCATCGCATTCCGACATCTTTCCAACGCTTGGCAACTGTTTGAAAAATCATTCAATGACGCTGTTAAAAAAAAAGTTAAACAGAGAAAATCGATAGTGCTTGTAACGAAGCCTGAAACTCCGCGGGCGTTGTCACACATGTGACAAAGATATTTATAGAAACACGTCGATGCAGTTGGCTCACTAATAGGAAATTGACATCAAGTTACTGGCTTGAGAGTCTTGAGACAAACTCCCTAAAGTACATATATCTTTCTACGAATTGGACAATTATCATAATCTTACAATTGTTAAGAATATTTGTTTCGCGGAAATTCACTTTATAATGAAATATGAAATGCAGAGCTTGGAGATATTGATCTGCAGGATATAAGTGAAGAAAATGATTTCGTATGGTATTGCACATTTGTGTTTAATAAACGTAAATGATTTTGGATGAATCTGACGTTTATTTCAGGTAGCAATTGTCAATCCTAGCTGTTGCACACACGTCACCGAAATCTTGCGCCTAAAATCGCACCACTGACCGACGCTTCCACTTTTCTCAACTACTTCACCTACATTTTCCATGCAATCTGAATTTTCAGACGTGATGTCCCTCTAAAGTCGAGCACAGCTTCGACTAATGTCACTTCGACAGCAAGAATCAGAACAGCTCTACAAAATATTTACTGTGGCTTGTCACTCCTACATTTGGCCTAAATTGGTGGAGATAAGCTTGAGAGACAGAAACAACATTGCTTCCATTAAATACCAAACCTAGTCGACAAATTATTGAAAATTTTTCACTTTGCTTAACATTTAATCAGGCAAGGATTAGGAGAAATATTAATTACGTATTGTATGCAAAGTGTTAAAAGTAAGACTTTTATGTGAATAAATAATAAATATATTGGAAACTATAAAAGCAAACGTAATTTCGACTTGGTGGGCTACTGTTACCAATTAACAACTAGGAATCTCCAGCCCTTGGAATTTCTCTCACCCCCTACGTCACAGAATTGCAAATAGGGAGCGGCAAGGTAGACAGAAGTTGTCAAAGGTGAGCTTTTCAGCCACTGATTAGCTATTCACGTCACTACCTGCTTGACACTAATCTGTATTTAAATAAACGTAAGAATTCTACCCCGTAGACAGAAACTCTAGGCGGAGGCAGGTCGGCACGAATTTCTCGGTAGGTACAAAGTAGGGCAGGCAAGGACGATTCTGACAATTTTATTTCTCCAGTTTCTTAGAAATAATAACCAATTATTTCTAGCACTGCTTGTTGTCTTACAAATCTTTGGTGCTTAGCAATATATAAATAATAGTGTACCAATATAGTCTGTAGACAACAAAACTTTTAAGGATAATGATATCTGTAAAGTATCTCAGATGTTATTTTATATTTTTTAATTAGTATGTCCACAGGAAGAGTTTAGAAAATTCAACAACCACTTTTCTGCCTCACATTATATAATAATGTGTAAATGTTGGCCACTGAATTACTGTTTGTGTCTCCTATATTTCATAAACTTGCAACTCATATTGAAGGTTCCTTGTCGGTTTAGAAAATACATATTATTTGACACATAGTAGTATTTCCCCCGAAGACACATTAAATAGTTCAATCCAACGGCTCATAGTGTGCATTTCTGCGCCGAGGATTTACGCAAGAGTCTCTTTTCCGAATGAACGGCACTCACGTGGCAGATATTCAGTTCATCTTGAATACCCGGCGATGAAAGGAGAATTCAACGAGAAAAAGCTCGAGAGAAGCGAAATAGAGGGAAGGATGTGAGAAGTGACTGTTGAGCATATGAAAAATATTTCTTGATTAAAGAGGGGTACTGAAATTTTTTTTTAGACACTGGAATATCAAATGTCTAAAGTGAAAACGTCGTTGAGATTCTGTAGATTAAAATGCCCTAATTACCTTGACCTTTTTACAGGAATTAATTAATCTGTTCACTAATTAATTAATGAAGTTACATTTAGACATTAACATTTTGTCCTTATTTTTATTGAAACTTTCAAACCTATTTCGTTTTCAAGTCCACAATTTTTATTATATGTATCTGTAACTTTACTTGCACTACAATTTCTAGAATTTTAAAATACGATGTCCATTGTTATTTCCTTCCTTTTACCTTGCCTTTCAGATTTTTTAATAACTAGAATCTTAAAACAGATCCTCCAAAGTTTGGTTACTACAGATTGCAATAACCTCCATGAAAACGGCAAATAAACATATAGATTAACATTGTTATAATAATAAATGAGAACCTCCTTGAACACTAATGACAGGAATCCTTCTATACTAAACTTTTCTTAATTGAATCACGATCAGTATTTGCTATCATTAATTAATACTACAATCGAAAATACATATCCATTTCCCTCGTCATAATGTTCCCCTTAAAATCCATCCCTGTACTTCCAACAGTGTATTCTAATACACTAATCGCCAAAAAGTTCTCACGCACGATTATAAAAATTACTCAAACGCGTTGTCGTCCGAATGAAAAGATACGGGCGACCCGTTTGCGAATCAAGTTCATGGAGAGCGCCACGCACACGGAGACGCGGCACGGGTACAACGTCCAGGGGTCGAAGCTGCTTTGTCTAGATGTTACATCCACCTTTCTGCGCGCACATATGTATGCGTGTACGGCCAGAAGATAGCGAAGGGGTAGCTGCTGTATAAGCCCTGTTGAGCCGAGGATCATCGCCGTGGAATGGCATGATCATACGGACAGATAGAGAGGCTAGGGCGAGCGAGCGAGGCGAGCCGATAGGAAGAAGGGGGCGAGTGGAAAGAGTTGAAACGAACGGCGAGGGAAAAATTGCGAGGAAGGGAAGCCAGAGGAGGAATTTGAGATGTAGAGAGCAGTGGCAACAAGTACGCCGGCACGGTATCGTTCCAGCGTTCCGTGAATGCTGGTCGCAGCTCCAGTCTGCTCGAGGATGAACCAAAACAGCGGCCCTCCCCTTGTCATTGTGGCTCCGCACAATGAATGACGTCAGGGACGTAAGGCGAAATCGTTATTTTACCGTACACCAGCGACCGTATTGCAACGACACTATTGGAATACTTGAGGGAGAGCTTTTAATACGCTTTTCAATGCCTTCAAGATTATTAATTTCCCGGTGTTAGGTTTTATAGAAGTTGAATAATCAATCGATCTCAGAAATTATAATTAAGGCTAGTAGAGTCTAAAGTCCCGCGGAGCTTTTGAGTCCATTTAACGCGTGACGCTTTAAAAGCGTGGAGCTGAAAAGAATTCGCGAGATGCAAGTGATTTACCAGAGGGCTTGGCGAAACCGCGACGAATTCTCGCGTCACGCAGTACAGTCTTCGATGTTTTCTTGCAATCACCCCAAGGGAAATCCTATTCTTATTTTACGCCCTCGCCACTGGTTGGAGGCTTTTCGAAAGGTGCCTCGCCGCCCCTTCCCGCCATGCACGAAATACGTAACCCATACCTTCGGGCTGGTATCAGCTTCACACAGATTCCTTCCTCCGCGACACAACTTCCCGTGACATCGTTTCCTTAAATTCCCTGATACACCTACTGGGGGGAAAAATAGACCGTTGTCGCGGGAAGAGCCTTTTTTCCCGGAAGTTCAAACCCATAGGCGTAGAAAGTTTCGATGTGCATGAATGAAGCCGCACCACTCACTTTGTCCGCTGGATAGCCATTTGTGTCAAGGGGTTTCACGCCACTCTGTATATAACGTTGCAAAAGAATTTGCAGTACTTTTTTTTAAATTCATTTATAACTGTTGCTTTATTGGATCGAGTAGTGTTTATAATAACTTTCGATGTTAAGCTCTGTTACCTGCTCCATTAAGGAGAGATAATCCAGTGACAGGAATAGAATGTCCTTTATCCAGGGAGTTATTAATTGAAAATTGACCTACTCTTCGGTGCTGAATTTCAATGTGTAAACTAGGAAAATATATCATCGACGTTGAATTTTATTGCGATTAATAATACAGGTTGGGTTAAGGATAAGTATTTGAAAATATTACGTTGTATTAGAATTAGTATTTAAAACTATTTAAAAATATCCACCATTTATTTAAAATTAAGAGAACAAACTAAGAATTCAATTGTGACAATCTTTATTTACAGTATTTCAATATGTGCGATATATGTACACTGTAATTACTATAAAATATACATTTATTTCACGAGAGTGTTAATTTTACTTTTTCGCCACTTACGTATCTTTGGAATATTTGATTTATTTCTTATAAACATTAAACGATAGCCTTATTATTGTTGTGTGTGGGCCCCTCTGCCTCCTGGCAACCAATATTTTTTCACACGCAGTCCACCACTGCTGATCAGCGATGAAATGTGAGGATTTCTATTTTTGTTACTAATTGGACGAAATAAGCACAGGAAGCTGTGCTTTTAATACTCAGCCTTGGAAAGATATGTTACTTGCTAGTATCTGCTCATTTGAAGCAAAAATTGGGCGAAGTCTTTAACAGCTTATGATGTTACACCCTCCCTTTCGTTTCCCACTCATTTCGCCCTTGTTTTGTGTTGATCTTAGTCCCATTCTCCCTGGAGATGAAATTCGGCGCGCAGAAGTCTAGAGATGAAAGTAGAAGTTAGCAGAAATTTTCCTGAGATTGGACGTTCCTATGGCCAGAAGAACTGCCAGTAAAGCTGGGTTCATCAGCTGTCGAGAATTTGGTAACTTCCAAAGCAGGTAAGGGTTCTTCCTCAACTGTTTCTTAAGATTTAATAGGAAATTTCCATCTTTTTACTTGCGCGAGTTTTGTTAGGTATTACAAAATTCAAATGATTCGCTCGTGGATAATTCGGCGCCAGATCTGCTAGTGGACTCGTCAGTGTGGCCCACTCTATTCAGCATACACAGAGGCAATGGACAGGTGGAGAGGATCAATGTGTATTTAATAATGATTCTTACGAAACTTGCAGCGCTGAAATCAACAGAATGGCATAGGTGTCTGAGCGTAGAACAGCAATGCCTAAATTCAACCCCAAACAGGAGTATCGGCACAACCCCTTTTGGCGTGTCGTTCGACACAAAAATGCGAATAAAGGACAGTCCAGAAATACGAGAAATGATAGAGACCGAGTGGACGACTGCTTTTCAGGAATTGGTGCAACAAGGGAACGTCAAAGAATTCAATAAGAAACCAAAAGAACCGTAACGTTATCGCGAGGCCGAACTAGTGGCTGTAAAGAGGGCACAAATAGGGCCAGGAATGACGTTCGGGTCAACTTGGGCCCGCGTGAAATTGTAAAAGTGTTGCTCAATGACCGATAGGTTGTACGGAAGGTGGGTGATAGCGAAGGACCGCAACAGACGTCCACGTCTGCTGATCACCTGAAGCCGTGGATTTCAAACATTAGTGGCCTTTCCTCGAATGAGGAAAGTGAAAGTGACATTTAAGGTCATATGGGCGATCGTGGATATGGATGGACGATCCAGCGGCACTCTGTTTAGGCATTGGGAGAGCTTCGACGCCTTACGGCCCAAGGACAGCCGGGGCGGCCGAGACACGTGCCAAAAGCATTGGTGGCGTTTGCAAAGCATAACGAACAGAAAAAAATACATTTTGGATAAAAACATAATTATTTTTAAGAATGGGACCCTGTTAAATCCACCGCTGCAGAATTCGATCCGAAAAAAGGTTGCAAATCGAGCCACCCTATTGAATTCTAAGTAGTGGCTCATCTATGTATATAACAAAAGCATACACCTGGAATTCAAGTGTCCCCCGCGAGGGTTACTTCAAGAGAAACGGGCCCATTAACATTCCGTGTTTAATGGGGACCCAGTTAATTGCACTCAATCTTCCTAAGGAGCACTGTCGGTAGCAAACTCCTGCGCGAGGATTTCTATCGTGGTTCTGCGCTCCTCCCTCCTTGTATCACGATTCAGGGGCTCTCGGAAGCTTAAATATAGGTAGAGATCAAATTGGATTTACACTTGGACGGAGGGCAGACGTGGTCCATAAATATCAGCGTTACGGTGACGCACAGATGGCGATGATGTAGCAGACTCCACGGAGGGGAAGCTCAATCGCTCGGGGGAATTGAACGAACGCGTTTAATAACTCTGGTGGCATACGATCGCCCACGGCGTGACACTGAACTATCCAAGAGGCGAGCCGGGACCCTCTCGGAAAGTCAAGAGGAAATTCCCGCCAACGTTGTCACCGGTGGCCAACCAGCGGCGTATTATTCGAATCTCGCCATCATTGTTCACCAATAAATCAGGGGACGCCTGTCCCGCGCCCTTAACTTACAATTAGTCCCTGGCTGTCAGTTGCGAAGTTCTTTTTTTTGTAATTACAACCACAGTGTGGCATTCAATCTGTCGGGGTGGAATTCAAGTATCTACTTCGAGGCGTGAGTTGATACTGTTGCAGTGTTTGTTTTCGTTGGATAGATTAGTCTTTTTAGAATTAAGCAGTGTAGTAATGTTTGACTCATTGATTTGTGTAAGGGTAATTTTAAAGGGAGAAAAATAAATTGTTGGGGTTAATAAATTGGTGGTAATGTTTATTAGGAGGTTTTTCATGTGACCATTTCATAAAGTTTAGAATTTAAATAGAATTATTTAGATAGGTTTACAAATCTGAATTCTGAAAACACTTGATGAAGAAGAAAATATGTTATAACGCGAAAAGATATTGTACAAAAAATAATTGTTATTTGTTAAAATTAAAATAACGGTAACCTTACCTCATTTCCTTTTTCGAAATTTGCAAAATATTTGTATATTATACTATAAAATATACTAAGATTCTAAATTTTATTACCTATAATCTCATTTAATTTAACATTATTAATGTTGATACCCTCAGAATAAATTTTAGAATTTGATATATTTTTTGTTTTTATGGAACACTGTTTTCGAATAAGTTCCAAAATTGTAGAAGGGTGAATCGTAAATATTAATTTCATTCCTCCCACACAGGTTTAGAAGGTACATATGATATATGGATCGACGTTTTCTTTATTTAAAGATCACGGGGGAAGTGCTGCGCTGTTCCTCACAATCCTATTATCAAGAAGAGGACATCATCGCTTTCCCCACTTTATCGTCACATTTATTTAAGCTAGCCTTGGACCCTATTTCACGGTTTAGGCATCGTGGAACCAAGTCATTTATCACTTGCGATAAGCTCCATAAAATTGGCTGTACATTTTTGATAGACGTTTTTGTTACAGACACTACGCCCCTTGGAATAATGTATTTTATTTTTACAGTTTGTTGGTGGTATTTCATACCCTAGTCACGTTTTTGGATTAAACCTTGTGCAAAACCAGTTTGAAAATATGCAGTGAAATTTCATCCAGCGAGGTTCTGTTTTTGAGAAAACAGTCCTCTAGTTTCACGTGGACTACATCATGTTCGTTTTATCAAACTTCCTGGCATCAAATGTAAAAAGTGGGTGATTTGGCATGGGACGACCCCAACATTTCCCTGCATCGGTTTTCTCTCTTTCCACATAAAAGTGTTATAGCTCAGTCAAGTA
The DNA here is from genome assembly GCA_910592295.1 of Andrena haemorrhoa. Classification (NCBI taxonomy): domain Eukaryota; kingdom Metazoa; phylum Arthropoda; class Insecta; order Hymenoptera; family Andrenidae; genus Andrena; species Andrena haemorrhoa. The sequence continues at coordinate 4,652,230 of OU342946.1, forward strand.
TAATGAAGTACACGTTTCCCATAATTTATATATTATAACGAATTAATTATATTCATCTCACCGCTTCAAATATTAATTTTGTTGAACTAATTAATTTCTTATTCGGTCATTTTTTAGTGTGATGTATCTACGTAATTTATCGTAGCAGACTATATTTCTTATTTAATCGACCATCACTTTAATTACTAGCTTTATGCACTCTATCCCCTTGCTGTGACAATAATTTGTAATTAATGTCATTCTTTGTTTGTTACGTTATCGTGTTTCAGGATTTTATCTACTTTTCACGAGACAAATATAGCACAACTTGTTTATACGGTGCTAATCAAGGTGCAGATATCGCGACGGCGATGGACATGACGTTGAATTATCTTTAAACGTGAAAAACTGACTCAAGGCTAAACGTGCAACTATTTTGCTCACAATTTATATTATTCCTTGCTGCCTGCATACTTCGTCTACACTTTCACCATTTGTTTCCCCCGTTATTCAACTTTCGCAAGCTTTCATAACACGTAATACCAGGGTATTAAAGTTCTTATCAGCAGCCTATTACCCTAGTAATAGCGTCCTCTATTTATCTAGTCGCCTCTGAAGCGTGTAACTCCTGCAGCTAACATCGAATTTTCGAACGGACGGTGAATGTAGTGGCAACATAGCCTTGCTGCCTTTAGTAGGATAAGTTATTTTGCGAAGAGCATTGTTTGATTGTTACTCAGATTTTATTGCAACGCTTGCTTGTACGAAATGTGACTCTTTTTCCATGAATTTTTATTCTTACAGGGTCACGGTTGGCAAATTACTAATAGTAGGTAATTAGTATCTTGAAATGGGAAGGTAATGACTGAAATTAAATAGCTGCTGCGTTGAGGTAAACAAGAATATTAAGTACCATGTTTTAATTACTATTAATTACTACTGTACTTACTGTTTTACTTTCCAAATATTACTGGGGTTTTTGAAATTTTCTCGAATATAATGTCAGGCTTATATCTTTCTAAATTATATTCTCCTCACGAAGAAAAATGTTTGCAAATATAATTTAGTCTGTAGAAATCTCTTCATGCGAGGCTGTATTTTGAAAAAATCGATTTCAAAAACTCATCTGCTATGCGTGCTATGAGTACGATTCGTTTGGCGCCGTGGCGTCTGACTATTTCTCGCTGTTTCTACTTGCGTCCTAGGGATTGCATGATTGACTGCCATGTGAGTAAAATAATATATGTACTTACCTAACAGATATTCGTAAACGGTATGTTATTTATTACGTTAAAACTTGAGGTCTCCAAAATGTAGTAGTCAGACATTATACTCTTTGATTTCTATTAATTGAATTCACATTAAAAAGAAAACTCACAAAACTCAAGGTGACAATCTTTTCCACCTAAATGAAAGAACGAAAGAATTTGCAAGATCAAAAAAATAAAAATACATTGTCACGATTCATTGATTCGTCAAATAGAAAATTTGCAACAATTTTTAACAGAATAGCAAACAAATAACCTGTAAAAACAGAGCAGTGTGTGAGTTGATCTGTTCCAATACTAACATTTACAGATACTAACCAATACTAACATTTACAGACCACAAAATACGGCCAGCCAGTCTAATTAATTATCAAAGCTAGCTTCGATTACACTTTTATTTAGCCAATGCTTTGCACTGAGTCCAAGAAGTATACACAAGTGCCCCCTCTATTTCATCTTCCATCACTTTGCAATACAATACAGGCACCAATCAGTAATGTCACTGATCTGTTGATACACAACAATCAACCCGCGTTTAATGCAACGCCATTACTCTATCCTCCTGTTCAGTTTCCCTCTATTACCACTCGCCTTCCTCTATCTCCGTGTTTCACCGCGAGACAAAGGCCAGCTGATAATTAAGTGACGCGCAGAAACGTTTCTGACAGGGAACATTACCCTGCCACTGCTTAGATGAGACGTTCCATCTGTGTACACATATCATTGCTCCTCTATGCGCCACGTACAGGAACATGCGTATCAATTTCCAGCAATTAGGCGACGCACGGTATTCCCCCACTTCAGACAAATGTCACAGTTTTATTTGGCAAGAGACTTATACGAAAGTGTATTGTATTACAAGTGCAAGTACTCTGCTTTTAGCCATGGTAAAAATGGATATTCTACAGAGAATAAAAGAAGAAGGAGGAAAAATATGTAAAATTTTCTACGGTCTTATTAAACTATTCTCTTGCTGCTCGCGGAGGTACCTAACATTACGTGTCGTTAAGCACTCGGGTCTCAGATTCCCAGACAACAAGTGGAGCCCAAACGGGCAATACGAATGGAAGAAAATGCGGTACCGAAAAGAAACGCGGTTACCAAGCCCGAGGGAGCCTCGTGTTTGTATTCTAATCTGGCTGATGTCCCCGGTTTCATTCTATGCCATTACTTCCTCCTATTTCTTCAGTCTTGTTCTCAGTGGGGATTTAGCAGCTTGATAATCTGTCTAGCAGACTCGCGTGAAAGTTAAATAAGTTTTCCAAATGTACCTATTGTATATTTGGAGAATAGAATTTGCGAAATAAAGCATACAATTTTTTTTCAAATTATGTTTCTGTTTTTATTAGCATGAATATTTTTAGACACGTGTCTAAATGTAAAGATCGTTGCATTTAATTGTTTGCCGGGATAAAAGATGTTAATATTAATCTGTTGTTAAATTCTTGTTACTACCACATTGCGCTCAAAGTTACCAAAGAAACATTTCCCAGGTCTCGTTATTTCCATAGTTCCATCTTTCCGCGATGAAGTAAACAAACTTGCGGAACGACTGAAACACATGGCACGCGGTGTATATTGCGAAGCGAACGTGCACTTTCGCAAAATAAAACGGTCGAAACAGATGGCAATGCGGGGGACGCAACACGGAGTTCTCTAATATTTTCCACGCGAGAGTGCAATCATACTTGAGCAATAAACTTACCAGGGGAATGTCAATATAATAGTGATAATAATTCTTCTGTGCACAATAACTAAAAAGACATTAAGGTATAAAGCCACAAGATGGTATTAAAATGAGGAATAATGACACTCTCACTTACGAATGCCATTTTGTAAAATGAAGCTATAGGAATGGAATCGAAAGCAATAATCTGTTAAACATTAATCCATGGTTTTATTTCTATAAAAGCTGACGCAGTTAATGTAGAATTCGCGGGAAAATAGGTTTTAAAGAATTGTCTGCCGATCTTACATGATCGATAGAAGCCACTTACATCGATACTGTCGACGACCCAGTAAAAAGATTGATTTGCTTTCATACCTTGATTGCAGCTCTTGGTAGCTACACAGCCGAAACTCGAGCTGATTTATCGTCATCGACAGCAAGGGGCACAGATTTTTGGAACTCGATCAGGGTAAAAGTGTGAGTGGTAAAAATCGAGAAACACCCAACCGTAGACACAGACTCGTGGTCTTGAATATGATTGATTAGACCAGCCCATGAAAGTGTTTTCCAAGACGTAAGCGTAACTGCACTGCCCCTCGTGAAGGTTCGCCTTAAAAGTCATCTATTTGGAGATACGATAACCTTGCAGTTTCCTATTTCTTAATTCCATCGTTGAAAATGTTTGAGCACAAGTGTATACAGGATTGTGTTTTAACAAAAATATGGTAATTATTTACAAAAGAACTAACCGATTGCGATGATCTTGAAATATGTTCTCGGGGGCATGTTTCTGAACAAGTTGTTCCTATACATGTCAAAGTGGCTCGGCTTTAGTTTTCAAGATATTTGCAAAAAACTGTGATCAGTAGTTGGTTTGGGTTAGAATATTAGATGGTTTAGATGGGATTGGTGGAGACCGCCAACTTTGGGGAGATTTGCACATTTTTTTATCTTAAATCTCACAAAAGTTGGTAAACTATCTAACCCGAACCAACTACCGATCACAGTTTTGGTAATTACTTAGAAAAGGGCCCCTTTCACCAATTTCAATGACCTAGAAGACTTTGTTAAGATAAAAAAATGTGTAAATCTCCCGAAAGTTGACGGTCCCCTTCTCTAAATCATCTGCCCAAACCAACTACCGATCACAGTTTTTGGCAAATATCTCGGAAACTAAAGCCGAGCGATGGTAAGTAAAAGAATACATGTATAAGTAAAAGTTGTTCAGAATGTTAATTTTGGCAACAAATTTCAATGTCATCGAAATCGGTGAGGACTGCTCTTTTGTAAATAATTAACAAAAATATATTTACGATATATGTATTTATATAAAACTTTGTTTAAACGATTTCGATGGTATTCGTAAAGCATTTAGTCGAAGAATTACTAGCACATTTCACTAATTATACTGATTAAAACTTGATAAATGTTCATTTCGAGTTTGCAGTCGAATGAATGTAATGAACAGTCGAATGGACTGTCAAGCACAAAGAGTATCTACATGATATTGCTTGAACGTGATAGCTGCATATGGGCAATCATAATTTGATACGGAATAATGACAGAAATGATTGTGTTAACCTACACGCGCTTCCAATGACACAGGGTGGCAGTCGTGGTTAGCAGATAACGATAACAGTAATAGCATATTCGGTAACTAGTTTTCATTGTCTTGGTATCATGGAGCATCGTTGTACAAGCACTGGAATGGCAGATATAGATTTCATGTGGGGGAGAGCGAATGGGAATAGGAGTGGAGGCTCAGCGTCTTTATTGGCGAACTTCCCTCACCGACGTTGTCTAACCGAAGCCAGATATGCACGTTTCGTACAGAATAGATATCTTTCACCTGTTACCCCCTCAACGTAACCGAGCCAGCCTTGTTCAAATGCTCGGAGAATGAATGCTCCCTGTGGCAGCAAGAAATTTACTAATATTTACAAATCGTTCAGCAAACAATTTCTTTATTCATAGACTATTCCCGCGTGATTTTCTCGCACAAATTTTCTTTTGCGAATTGTAAATTCAACGGAGTATCTAGCATTTAATATTGAAAGGAAATATACTTCCGATACAGGGAAGAAATTTCTGTAGAGAAATAATTATGACGTGCTATTTCCACGGAGATTGTCAGCGGGCAAATGGGAATCTACAAGCCTTTTGTCTTTTAATCATGACGTCAACATCAATTCCTGAAATATTCGGCTTGGCATCAGGGGGTATTTAATTGAAAGGGCTCTTCTACTGCGTAGAATGAAATACCGAAATAATACATATTTCTTGAATAGGTGGTTGTGGTACTACGTGATTAAGTGTGTTGAGAAAAGGATGGGAAGTATGAACAAGCGCAACAAAAGTAATTACCGCAATAGGCGGAGACAGATGGTTGGAAACGCTGAATTAAGGTACACGAAGTTGCCTAACAAGGCAACGACACTAGTTGGTACCTTCTTGCACAGATAGTGACAAGTGGATATATAGAATCCTCACACGCAGATTTGCAGAATAGTGAAAACTATTTGACACTTATTTTTTGTTATCGGCAATTACCCATGTTGAAAGGGGAAAGGAGTTCCTAAAGTTGGGGTGGAAAACATATTTTCTGGAATTTTCTAAAAACTGAGCAGAGGCGTGGATTCGTCTTTAAATAATTTACACTTACAAAAATTGTCCTACGGCTAACAGTTCTCGAAATATTCCAGAAAATATGTTTCCGACCCTCAAGTTCAGGGGCTGCTTTTACCCATTCAGCGTGGACGATTGCCGATAACAAAAAATACGTGTCGAATATTTTTCCCTTGTTAGTTACACAGACACCTAGCTGTGCTAGTTACGCATGTACCTGCTTTGCTAGTTGCACAGCTACCCAGTTGCAGAAATGTTGTAACTACACGCCATATCTACTTGTGCGTCACGTTATCAGAAGCATGTTCGACAAGGGAGGAAACAATACAGGCAAATTACTCAACAGGAAACGACAAACGAAACGAAAACTTTGCTGTCTGTTCAGCAACAAGTTATTTCGTAATTGCATGTAACGCGTTTCAAACAATTACGTTTCGACTGCCGAGAACAGGGAACACTGCAGGATTTCGTTTTAAAGTATAAATTGATCTATCTACCCACCAATTAATCATGCACACCAATAGCGAGTTACTTATGGAGTTAATTTACAGGAAACTATGCCGAGCTACGGTTAATGAAGTGCGCGGGCTGCGGGTTAATTGAGTCTGTGAAAAATGAGCCTTGCCCCTCGCACTCATTCGTATTTCTGAGGGTGAAAAAATGCCAGCACGAATATTGAATATTTATAAATACGCAAGCTACCATTTTTCAAGCAAATTTTCTCCTTTATTGGAGTGCGATTTGGAGATATTCTGTTTTTTCTTAGATATGTATTTTATCGGGAAAAATAATTAACGAAGGAAATATTATTAATCCGTTTTAGAAACATTGAACATATCAATATATTTTTTCGTACGTATTTATACCATAAATATGATTTTATATTTGAATATGGTGTGAGGAATGAAGTCGTGGGAGAAATATTTAAAATAATTACATTAAGCTTTGCAATATTTTTTCTGTATACATAATTTCGAAGATTAATATGTCGTTATAACTGGAAATATAGGGATATATTATTTCAATTATTCCACGCTATTCTGTTTACATAAGCTCTCATAAAATGTTCGCTGCAAAATTACTGACCTTAAGTTTTACAAATTCAAAATTTAAACTTAAATTACCCTGATGACACACATCCTAAAATATAACGGAATAAAGTACCTACTGCGCGTAAATAATTTATATTTAATTACCCGAAACAGGGCAAATATATTCCATCCCCGAGCTTCGATTTAAAATCAATATCAAACATAAATATATATATGGTACACTTGTATGAAATGGGAATAAACTGAATGTGTTCCTGTTTCTAATTAGATTTTATTTAGCCTCCAACTCTTCCATTATTAAAAACTATGGCTCGACGTGACATTTTATAAGTAGGTATAACCAATTTAAAAATAAATATGCTAAGCTTATAGTACTCCCCAAAAGACACTTTAATTTCAATCAAGCAGGACAGAATTTTATTTCCCTTGACACAGTATATACACGTCTTCAAACGATATAGCCTGGCTCTGTCTCCCTTGTTCCCCTTCACTTCTATTATCGCAAGTCATTACACAACAATCTGCGAGCCATTCTCATTCTCCCGCAGGTTTATGCAAACTGCGGTACCCCGCTGTGAATTAGGATCGAACGAAATGTTTTCTTGAAAACTCTTGACGACCGGTTTCACGGAGTTTGCAAACTCTTCGAACGCTTGATTTTTCTCCCTGGACTTCTCCCGTGCACCCGGGCATGCATGCACGTGTGCGTGCAAGTATAGATTATTCCGCATTGCAAAATTCGCCAAGCTCAGCAGACTGCATCTTGGCTGCAAACCTTCTTGACCCGATCACTGTCATTGAATTTTGTGTACTTTCCAAACGGGTAGGGGAAAAGTGCCGAAAAAAGAAAATAGTAAAACTTTTGGATAGCAAATATTGTGATGTTGGTTTTAGTACCTCGTATTTTATTCACAGAATCCGTGGAGCTATTAAAAACATTTTTCACATCTTCAAATAAAGAGCGGGGCATCATTTCTGCGTTGAAAAATACACTCGAGATGTGATGACAGAAATTAAATATTTAATCAATTATTGGGGATTATGAGGTGTGAAATTTAATTTAGATCCGTGGTCAAATTTTCCAAGTATATATTTAGAAATAATGTGCAGTAGTTAAGTGTAAATTAAATTCTTATTTTCATGAATGTAGTACAATGTGTAAGCAACTTTGAAGGAAATATGAATAACTTTGAAATATAAAGATGGCAATTTTTTTAAATTTAATTTAATTTATTTATTTACTTATTTAATATTGGTTTCTTCACTTCTGTTCTAAGATGAAGTTTGCAAGTATCAAGCAATTCGATTTTTGTAGCTTTGATGTTATTGATTGTAATAAATAGGAGGATACATAGTTCTGTCTAAAAATTTATTTCATTCTCAGTTGTCGCAGTACGGTGTGCCCGCGTTGCGCAAATAATAATATGGGTCCTACATCTATCCGAGAAATCTGATTTTCTACTTCAGCTGAATCTCGACGATTGATTGGTAGCTCTGCGTACGCTGCGGTTAAATTAAATATTTCCTGAATTTCGATACACAATCTGAATGCAGCATAGAGAATCTATACTGGCAAGAAGATTTGAAAGCAATATGCTTCATCTCAACATAGAGAATGCACTTTTGTCTCGGCTCTCTCTACGGAGCAATGAAAATTCGAAAATCAATATGCCCTGTATCGTCACAATGTACCTACCACGGCTTCTGCTCTGCTTATTTTTCTTTACTCAGCCTACGTCATATCCGCGTATTCTGCGGCAATACATATAAATCCATAGAATTATTCCGAGAACCTTTCACACATAAAACCGATGCCCTAATAAAATGAGACTCGCACGCGGCTACACAAATTAAATTGAATCACAATAATGCAGGGTCCTTGTAGAAAACACTGTAAGTGCCAAAAATCAAATTCTATACTATAATATCACCACGTAAAACATTCTCCAATATTTTTTTTCAATTTTGGCACTCACTGTTTTCCACAAGGACTCTTCAATTTTACAGAAGAATAAAGGGTGCTCAGCAAACATAATCAGTAAAACTCTTAGCATTTTATGTTTCTGAAAAAGTTTTATAAATTACTACTTTTTAAACTAGTATACATATTTTGTAATAGTATTAAGAAATCAGTTTATTATGCATAAATATATGCATAACAGTGCAATTCATGAAAACTCAACAATTGTGTATCTCTGTTCTTCATTTCCACATGGCAAGAAAAATTGGCCGTTTCGATTATTTTTTAAAGTATACTCCAAACAAAAAAACACTGTCAATCCTGCTCTGCTTAAAAAAGACAGTGTGTTATTTAGTATAATAATTTTTAGAAAGAGACTCATTGAAAAATTAGTTAATGATTTTAGAGAGAAGTAACTTATATTATTACAACAATCTAATATTCGACATTAATAACGTAAAACACGTTCTCAATAGTTTATAACTTATTGAACCGGATGTATCGACGCGATCGACATACGCATTCTAATACGAGAGCTACTAGATTTGCTAATAGTCTCTGGTGAATGAAATAACAGGGTTGCAGATGATTAGCACGCCATAATAATGCACCGTGTTTGGTATCTTGTAAACCATTCTCTTGAATGTTCGTCCTGAACGTGTGCATTGTTGCTGAACGTAAAGCACAATTCACACATGTAAATGCGACCCGAACAATGGCAGATCCTTGTCGTTAGACAGCTGAGCACAATTCATTCACGCTCCGCATGTTGCGTTTTAATTTTGGAACAGAGCCACGAGTCAAATAGCTGACGGGTCTATTTACGCGGCCTCGCCAGTTGCATATTGTAAGGTCGATTCTTGTATTCTTCTAGTTCGTCTGGGGAATTTATTAAGTGGTACGTGGTTGCTATTTTTCTATCACAAGTTGATTTTCGCTCTACATTGTCTGGTAAGTCTGGCGGAGAAATAACCAGAACGCGTTCATTATAATTTGTTTTCATAATTATAAGTACCACTTATAATCGGAGGATTTGGAAATATTATTCTTCTTGTTATGTATAATAGTGTGATTCCTTTATCCTTTTCTTTAAATTTATATTCGATAAATTTGGGATTTTTTATTTAGATTTTATTTATCTGCTAAATTTTGATTTTGTCATAAAATTTAAATTTATATTTAATTATTATACGAATTCAAGTCGACGTCAATTATTTACAGCGATTTATTCTCAGGGATAAATTCTTAAATGTGTAAATTTCTAGATCATAATTATTATTATCTGAAATGAAAGATGGCATACTGTATTCGAAATACACAGAGCAGTTCATGATAAATACTATTTTGATACTATATAATTGATGTACAAATTCGAAGGCGGTGTGACGAGAAGTAGCTGCAATATCACTGGTTGGATGACAAAGCGTCGACTCTAACTACTGGAATCTCCTCTCACTCGAGAGAACTCTGGAAATCTGATCACTTAACGCATCAGAGATCCCAGCACAATCTTTATTGTTAATTATTTCGTAAACTATTAGACCGGTTTCATTTATTTACTGCATGCATCGTTAGGGTGTTACTGTGTTATGTTAAAGGAACTGTACTTAAATACGCATGGGAAGGTGATATGAGTTTCATGACAAACGCACATCCAGTTACTTGAAATTTATACTGCTTTATGTGTCGCCAGTCGCATGCAGATGGTATGCAGATCATTGAAATTGCAAAGATTTATTCAGATTCGTGACGACTATACTGCCAATTTTTCAGCTCTAAATAAATAAAATGGATTTCACGCGGAAATATGTAAATTGTTGCTGTGACAGTTCTAATTTCCATTTTGTGAATTTTACTATTTTATATATTCTTTAGTTCCACTAACTCACGTTCTCAGAACAAAATGCACTGTAAGAAAGATTTTTTGCAAAGAAAATTAATTTAGTATCGTATATGTAAGTTGATATTCAATATTACAATTGGTAAATAATGTAAATACGAATTTTATACAAAGATTTGTCGATTTTAAAAAGAATCATAAGCAAAGCATTCACATGCATCCACTGTTTCTTATCGAGGTTAAAAAATGCTGATAAGAAGATTTGTCGTTAGTATCTGCCTGATACAGTAATGCTTCTATCTGCAAAAGGGCATTCGTAGGTATTCAGGGAAGGCTAAGTGCAAGAATACGCAAAGAATCACGGGTATTTGCGTCAATACAGAAAATGATTCGCATCAAAGGTTACCACCCGTTTCATTCTATCGAATTTCAATAAGCTATGAAAGGAACGGCGCAGCGATACCAGATGATACCACGTATAAGATGGTAATGCTCAAATACCCGTATTCTGGTGCGACTCCATTATACGATAAGAACCAGAGGACATCGTCCATTCTATCAGTTCACGTACATTTTATCAAGAAAAGACTTTCGTATAAAAGTGCAAAGATAATAAAATTATTCTCATGTATTTAACCCAAGCGTGACAAAAGCGAATAGAAAATAATTCTTTGTTGCATTAATTATTTCAGTCGATTATCTTGGTCGATTATTTTTCTGTTACAAAGAAATGATGGACTATATTTATCATCGACGAGTAGTCAAATTTGTTATTCTTTGACGAAATTTGTATCCTAGGATTATTATTTATAAATAGTATTTTGTAGTTTCCTCTAGTTTTCAATACAAATATTTCAATTTCCAATATTCTTACTATGATCTAAATAAACAAAATTTAAATGTTCTCAAGATTTTTAAGAGACTGACATATTTCATGACAGTAGTTATTCAATAATTTGCCTGGGACGTGAGAAATTATGAAAAAATTTAATGATAATTTGTCACTAAATTTCGATCTGGTCGATTTGTGTTCATACGCTATTACGTTCTGCGGAGTGCGAAGGGAAATTATTTGAAACCAACATCGATTGCTGTAAATTCCAAACGTATGCGGGCCGTTAAAACTCCTCTTTAATTAATAAATTTTCAGAGGGAAATTAAATGCCTGGAACGTTCTATTTATTCCCCTTTTCACTATTCAGTCACGTCACTTTATATGCATACAGTACCTACCATATTCTTTAACCGACCGAAATTTCTGACTATATTACAGTGTTACCATTTTGAATGACTATTTAAATTTAGTATTTCAATTTAGTATTTCAATTTAGTAATTCAATTTAGTAATTCAATTTAGTATTTCAATTTAGTATTTCAATTTAGTATTTCAATTGTAGTAACTTAATTTAGTATTTCAATTAGTATTAAAATAATTACAACCTCTAATAAGTCATTTGTTTAAACCATTCAATTATTCTCACCAAATTGATATTAATTTTTACGACATCCATCTTCATTCTATGTGTATTAATTTAAATCATAAGAATTTTATCTGATAGAAGCAAACTATGCCAATACATCATTTGAAAAATATATCTAAAACAGTAGGTACACATGGAGTTGAAAGGTCAAGGAATTAGATGCAAAAGAACGAAACTTTGACCTTAGAAATTATGAAAAAAGTTGATCATCAGTAGACGTCCTTATCAGAACGGAAGAGAACTGCAAAGAAGAAGATGAATATCTTATAAAATAAATAACACCACAACACAGCCTTAACCATGCACTGCATCAGAAATACTTAGGCAAGTAAGATGGCAAGATAAACGAAGGAGAAGTATAAACATAATAAAAAAAAAGAATCATCAAAGAAAAAAGCAAAGAAACCAAACAGTTATTAATATTTTATACACAGCATTGGTGTTAACGCGATACTAAATAACGTATAGTAAAGCAATCGATATCGCACCGCACCACCCCCAAGCCAAATCAAACATCACACGTCTGACTGTAAAAAGTACTATATCTCACATAACTGCACACTCTCGAGGAGAGAAGTGACTACGTAAAATCAATAGGGCGGTTTGTCGAGAGTATAGACGCTTACACATGTACGCCTGTTTGCTTGAATATTTCATCGACAAGCACAAGCAGAAATTCGAAATTTTTTTTTCGCCGGCATCGCGTGACCGCGCAGTCGATCAACGGTCCAATACGGCTCGCGTGTTTCAATCCTGTCGCACGACACCGGTTCCCCTTTTTATGAAATAATGAAGCCGGCACGGGCATGTACTCGCGTATTCGAGCAACCAGACCCATCAACCGAAACTCTCCTACTCACCCATATATTTCAGCTCCACGGGATACGCGAATTAACGTGGCTAGGTCAAGGGTGCAATTTTCCCCAGATTGGTTTTGCTGGATGCCGGCTCGCCGCTGCTCCTACTTTCTTCATTACCCTGCTCTTTCTTGGCCCACCTCTCTCTGCCCTTCCCGCGAAAATTAGGGGACTGATCAACGTTGCTTCTCAATAGCGCATAACGAATTCAGGAAATAGTTTTTTGTGTAAGAGGTTTTTTGTTTGTGTATGGGCCAAGTTATGCAGAGGGCTACCAATAGGGTGGAACGAAATATAGGGGCGAAATATTTTTTTATTATTCATGACTTCTAGTAGTGGGCAAAAGTTGCCTTTTATAAAGTTACTTAAGCTGTGAAAGTTTGATCTTGATCGACATATGTTTTGAGGTGCCGCAAGCCATTCAAAAGTCACGCAATCAGTAAATATGAATTTTTGAATGGCTTGCGGCACCTCAAAAAATTTGTTGATCAAGATCAAACCTTCGCAGCTTAAATAACATTATAAAAGGCAACTTTTGCCCACTATTAGAAGTCATGAATAATAAAAAAAATATTTTGCCCCTATATTTCCTTCCACCCTAGCTACCAACCCTCAATGAACTGAAATTGAGTAAATTTCGTTTGAAAATATTATTTTTGAAGGAGAAGTAGTTTTACTTCTATTGGGTATATTTTATTTCTTGCTATTGTTTTACAGTATCTTTTAATGGATTATTTAATGGACGTTACTAATTATGCTACTGTATATAGTATATGATTAATATTATTTTAAATTTTCTGTAGTTTTCGATTTTTAAGCTCAAAATGCCACTATGGCTTGGTAGTTTTAATAATTGCATAAGAGTCCTTATATGGGTTGGTAGTTTTTTGCAAAATGATCCGTACTGTGTTTAACTAATTCTTTGTCATTTTGAGGGTTGGTAGGTTTCTGCATAACTTGGCCCATATGGAGCCCTGCTTTAAATAACATTATAAAGCTCCATTGAACAAGAAACTCAGGAACACAGGGAAGTATTGTTCGGGAATCGATATAGCCAAGTAGGAGTTGGTTAAAAGATGCCCCCTCGAGTAAACAAAAGGGAGATCTGGGTGATAATTTTAGCTTTAAATTATGTAGATATTTCTACATCCATTGTAAAAGAATTCCACGTAAAAGAATTCGAGTGCCTCCTAACTATGATTTTTGGCCAAGAATTCAAATTTTATTGGTAAGAAACCAACGGTGAATTTGTATAGAAAAATTCACTAATATAATAAATGCGAAAGTGTGTTTGGATGTTTGCATACAATGTTTGTATACACGTAGTCTAGGGTCGGGAATAACATACAGGATACTTTTTATCCTGGACCAAATATTGCGTAATTACTCTCTAGAACCCTGCGGAAAATATAGGCTGCCATGAAATCTGGACATCCCACCCCTTCCCCCTTATTTCACCCCCTTGATACTCCGTGATAATCAAAGTTTTACCGTGCAACGCCGGGTACTTTAAGCTAGTTAGGTATCTGTTAAATGTGGAGTTTCGTCTATATAATATTATTAGGAAATTCTAAGCAGTTTGCCATTAACAGAATGTACAGTAGGCCGGAGCGAAAAATTTAAATTTGAATTTTCAGGCCAACTGAAAATTCAAATTTAAATTTTCGCCTATATACTGTATCACTCCGCCCTAACGTACAGAGTGTAAGTAGCTATGTACGTGATCTTTCCATTCATCGCAATTTCAACTTATCATTATTCTAAAAAAACGTATAAAAGAATGTTAGTTATAGAAATTAGGTCAAATGAGCAGAACGAAGACACTACAGTGGATTTTATACAAATCTGAGCCAAGTGATTCCCACACTTCTCCAGTTGAGTCTTTCATATCGGTTGAAGTAGAATCCTCGAATTTAAACGTATTCTGTAGAAAAGAGACTCCAATACAGTCGAGTGAAGTCGGTCAAGGGTCTAAACGGTTGATTAAAAATAGTACACATTTACTCCTGCGGAAGCCATGCTGTAAATTTTAAATTTTTTCCTCTAAAATTACGAGTATTTTAGCCAGCGGCCAAGTAGACTTGCCGTTAAAGTTTCTCCCGCAACTATTTCTTTATAGATATCGATTATTCATTAGAAGAAAAAAGGTCTAATTCTGTTCGGCCATCCCTTTTAAAAGAAATTGTTTTCTTTAGTAAGTGCCTCCCACAGGTATACCGCCTGTATTATCGGGGAACGCAAATGCTGCCCTTTGAGGCGAGCGTTGGTTGCATGTAGGCATTTGAAATTCACTTGTATGTGTTTTATGAATAGCGAATTAACAAAAGGAATCATTGATACGAAATTTAGAGTTTTTAAAGTTGCAAATACTGTCAATTCAAGAAATGCGCGCGGAAAATAAATTTATTCTGCGTGTATTAGTTATGCAGAAATAAGATGGAATTATTTATTGTCTTATGGAGAAATGAATTTCAACGTGATAAAATATGTGGATACTGGAAACAGTACAAGTAGCTTTATTTACTAATACGATAATAATTCTGGCCCTTAATTTTACATGCAAGGGCTCAGAGTTTATGTAATTTTAAATAAAGGTAACTCTTGTATAACCACTTGTTGCAACGACGGACAATTCATCAGTTAGTTGCGCACAGTAAAAAGTTCAAGAGGTGAGATCTAAAAGGAGATTCTGTTAGATCTTTATGGCACTAATTGCAAGATAAGCCAACTTAATTGGAGTTTCCACGAACACAGAAAGCCCGAGACAATTAGGTTAGAACAAACAAGGAAGCTCACTCCGCTATCATTTTTATCAGGCTCCCTCTACATGTACAGGTAGACACGAAAGACTAGATACACACCAAAGATTTCAAATGTTATGGAGAATATTGTAGTTTCGATAATTCTGATGGATGTGCTCAGACTTTTATGTAGAGATTTGTGTACGAAATTTTTATTTCAAATAATTGTTTGCCCATCTCTGCTTTTATGACTGACTGTATATACAGGGCGAAACACTAGCTTAGCACTTCAAACAACTCCTTGAGTTTTTATACTGTGAAATATATTGTAATAAAAGTAGGGAAATGTGGGACGAATGAGACATTTTTTATTAGGACCAGAAAATAAAGAAACTAAATAAGCATTCTAGTTCTAATTTGTAACATTAGAAAGGTCATTTATCTGACTATAGCAATAGGTGGTAATAATAAGTTTCTCTCGACGTATATTTACCTGTTTTATTTTTCCTGTTTAAAAAGTGTTGAATTTTGATAAAACAAGGCAAATTAATATTATTTCGTTAATTATTCCTCCAGCAATCAAAATCACAGTGTTATCGACTTTTTTGTTAAGCTACATATATACCACTACATTGCCAAAGCATTTGGAACAAACAATTTAAAAAACAAAAAATAATCCACAGTTTAGAAAACAGAAGATAATACTTTCAGTTAAAAACAATATATAATTCTTAGGTTAATCAAAACTATGCTAATTATAAGATCTTAATGGACAGTAAAATTGACCAAAAGCATCTTCATCTGTAGTTTTATTTATTTATTACCAATGTTTGGTTTATCATAGCAAGATTTTGAAGGGAAAAGTCAGGGAATGAACATCCCATTCATAAATATGTATGACAACACAGTAGAAATTCTAATTTCTACAGTTACAATATTAAACCAGAGATACCTGGCACATTTCGCATTTAATTTAACAGACCTCCACCGATCCAGAGGTACAGAATCACCAGTGTCAACCGTGACATAAATTATATTACACTCTGTACTTCGGTGCTCGCGTACCTCGCCGATAATTAAAGAGAATATCCTCGTAAACAAACCCAGTTACCTACGTCAAAATTTTATTGTATAGGTATTCTTAACTTTTTTTTTCAGTAAGCACTACAATTTATCGGTTATGCACTGAATTAGTACCTAAACCTATGTCAGAAGACATACTGTAATTGCAGCGTCATGTGATCAACAACTACAGAAAGGGAAGTATTTTAGAGATTCTTAATAATGTACAAATTTATTGGACTTCCACAATTTTACATCACATTCGGAGAAGGTAAGTCTAATAATTCTGTGAATGCAAGAACACCTACTAGAAATACCTAATTAATGATGTACTTAAGGAATGAAATCGATTCAAATAATTTTCGCAATGAAAATAGCGTTTTTCTTTTAGCATTATGCGTGTTCTCAATACCGCCTACCGGAGAACAATGGTTTCGATGCAATGTTTGTAACAGGTGGGGTCGTGAATTGTGCGGAGCAGCCGGAATAAACTGTATTTATCCAATATGTGCACTCGAACCTAAAAAATAAAATATTTCAAAATCCTATTTCTATATTTTTGTAATATTTTTATTACAAAAATATAGAAATAGGATTTTGAAATATTATAAAATCAAAGATGGATAAAAAACATTTACAGAGCAAGCAATAATAAAAGCACATGTGAAAATGACTTTAAAAACTCATATATACATGAAATAATCAATATTTCTTGAGTAGGCGATATTAGGTACACTTTTTTCAAGACCGGATTTTTGCATGTCTTACGTTTTTTAATTCCTAATTAAAAATTTGTAGGTTTCAACGATTCTAACTTATGCTACATGAAATATGAATATTTTCTCTTTACTTTGAACCAAATTGCATGTAAAAATATCAATTATTATTCAATTGACAGCGATTTAACTTTTGCCAGGCAATATTAGGTCCGGTCACCCTAAAGTCATCTAAGTTAGCCCAAACGTCACTCGTTGTAACAGTGTATAATTTAATTTTGAGCCACAATTCTTTCTATTTTCCTGTTTTTCCGTTATGTGCACCAGCATATTTCGAGGGGGTGCCATTTTCCCATGAGAAAGGACACTATACAGCGTCATCTTAGAGGTCCTTTAGCAGCCACAAAGCCAGCAGCAGACATCTATTTGCCGCGTGCATGGCAGTGCTCATTAAGCGCGACAGGAAGAACAATGCTGTCTGGAAAAGGAACAGGATCCTCGAGAAATTTTTGTCTCGCTTTTGGCCCCCCCGCGAAAGTTCATTTCCTTCAGCCTCGATGCTTCCTGAGCGTACCCACAAACAAGCAATATCGGCTGTGCGAGAGAAGCCACATGATGTTATTACTCTTCGATAATGAGCATTTGCGGAAGCGTCGACGGTTCGACGAAGTAACTTGAATTCTAAAAGGGTCGTCCACGATCAGTCGGACCAGTGATTTACTTGAGCAGAGGGTCTTACAAAATTGCAGGCTTAATATTCCCGTCAGTTTGTTAGAACTACTGAAGATCCCGTTTTGTAAATAGTTTATTAGCAGTTTAATAGTTTGAAAGTGTATTTAAGGCAGGCCAAGTATGCTGATGATTAACATGTCAAGTATTAAGGGGCAACATACACAAAGGACACTAGAAAGACCAGGATGAACAATTGTTTTTGCATTGAAAATATTTGTTAATTGAAAAATCTTTATATGCATCTTAAAATACATATTTTAATATAATTGTGCAAATTTAATTCGAAAACTAAGGAGATTATATGTTAGGGGCGTTTTCTCAAAATGGGATTTTAAAAAACGTTAACCAATCTTTCGAGGGAGAACTTAGTGGACCGATTCAGTTGAAATTTGGAACAGAGGTTTTTCATGGAATTATTTTGTTTTTGATTAAAAACTTTTACTGAAACGTCAGAGTTCATTCTTTATTAATTAAAATAGGATTTTTTACTGGAGACTCACGCACCTGTATTCAAATGGCTACCATTCTTCCAGAAATAAATATTTTTAAAATCTTTAATTGCACGTTTATACTGCAACAACTCAACTTGAAAAAAAATATAGGCCAGCGTTCCCTTTGTACTTATTGGGAAACGTAATTTACTTTTATAAACGCCTCGAATCATTTGCTAAATTGCTTCGCGACGTCATATCCTTACACGATACTGTTCGAAAATTTCGCGTGTGCCAAGTACTACCTCAATACTGGCTGACAAGCCAAGTAGTTCACCGAAGCTGATTATTCCATAAATACACACCGCTCCTACCTGGTGTGAAGAGTTTCACTCCCCACTCGATTATCATGGTTACGAATATTACTCGCCTCAAACCTAAAGTAATATTATTATCTTGAGCAGCGCAAGCATGTTTCTTGAATCTTTCCAAATTGAATCTCAAAAGCAAGTTTCTTTCATTTCTAATTAACACACATAACGAATACAGTGGCTGAAAAATAAGTTTCGAATTTTCAATTGGATCTGAATTAAGTAAAGTTCGTATAAGTATATATAGTAGATGAAGCGTATTATTATTTCATAGAGGTAATACAGAAAATTTACCAGTGAAATTCTAAACGTTTTTAAGTGATACAGAAAAGTATAATTCAAACAGTGATTGTTTTAGGATTAGAAAACCTCCAAGCGATTCTCCTTCTGCTGTATTGATTGGAGTTTACGATTCTACTCTACACAGTGTGAATGTATGCACTCACCATTGAGTCATGTAATGCGTATTAATGATGAAGACAGGTGAGGTAGTGCGGTTGACGTCGGTGCCGTTCAGGCTACTCTCTGTGCCGTTCACCTCCATCCCACCAGGCAAAGATCACGGTGGCAGTAACTTTCAAAGTCGCCGACACCTTCACCTTAGTACTCAGTCATCTTTCGCACATTCTGAAACCAACATGACGATCCATCATTGTAGCAAAATCTCACCTTTGTAAACGTAGGTGTACTGGATATACAGCGTGTCCTAGGGGAGAAGGTCAGTGGTGCAGAAGGCTATAGTATCGTTCATTCTAAGAAAAAACGTTTGTACGTTCGAGGGCAAGTCAATAATTATCCACAATGGCTATATGCTTCTGCATTATTTTTTAACATTGTCCCCTTGACTTTCAACACGTATAATGATGGAAACAGTAAAATGTTTTTGCTTGAGAGATGAGGCAGTTGATCATCGGTGGAAAATCTTCTGCCTTTTAATTTTTGCTTCGATAAATTTCAGCTCTTAATATACCATTAAACAAAAAGACCGGATCGCAGGTGTTCTTTCTCGGCGCACGCTAATAAATAATGGAACGGCTATAAGGTGTTATGTTGAAACTTCGAATGGAAAGCAGAGAGAGTGAGTGACATCTAACGAAAAAGTTATAGCCTTATTCTGGATAATTGTTGACACTCTCTTCAATGTACCTTATTCCGAATGGTTTGCGCTACTTGGGCCTAGTATTGGCTCAGAAACATTTCGAAATAGGACACATATACGTATTTACTTTTTTCTTAAAATAACCGAGAGGGGAGACCGGGTATGGTTGTCACACAAGTAGGTTGTCAGAACCGCTATAACAAAGAAATTATAAACAATAGGAATGTTCTAATAATCCATGGCGAGGTGTAAACTCAATTCGCTGTATTTTTTTTAAGTAAGAATAGGTTATTTCTTAGTAATGACTATAACATTATTCCATTATTCTCGTAGTTTAGTGATAAAGTTGTAAACTCTTTGTTAATAATGTTGAAGACTGTAGCATTTATAATTACAATGACAAAAATTTATTACTTCCTTAATTGAAACTGCTTTTTATTAATAAACTTAGCTATCTAAAATTGTGACAACCAACCCAGCCTCGGGGTATATTGTCACAAAATAGTTCCTGCAATTAATGTGAATTAGCTCCTAATCTGATTGACAAAATCCACAGGACCAATTTTTGTTATAAAGTCGGACGTACGTAGTTTATATGAATCTAAGTCGGAATGAACTTCGTTGCAGCCATAACCCTTAAAAAAAACAAAATACGAAAATGAGACAACCATACCCAGTCTCCCGTACTATGCTCTTCTAGAATATTGACCTTTCCTCCCGGGATATCCTGTACAGTGCTTTGCAGAGATATAGGCATGTAAAGTAGCATAGGGTACAGTAAGCAGGACCCTTAAGTGTCTTGTTGATAACTCAAGATTCTGGAGATGTAAAGTAGTGCTTCATAAACTGCACGGGGTCTATCCTTCCAAAAACGCACGATCGTCACCCCTATCTCGAGTTCTATCTCTTGTTTACTGCCCTCGGCGGTGGGTATGCTCGAGCCCGCGATAAAAATCGTGACCATGCAGCGAAAATGGTCCGAAATGGTCCCGAATGGTCGTGCCAATAACGAAGCACTACCATAAAATTTAGCATACTTTTGGGTATGTGCTGTAAGGTCCTCGAGGTTGTAAGTTTGTGAGTAAATAAATGCAGTCCTATAGTAGATGATGAAAAACACTGTTAGAAACCCTGCTCTGAAGCATCACATACCGATTACCTATACACTGGAAATATAATTAATTTCGGTGACGATTCTCTAAACGACACTGGTTACAAATTAATACTAGACTGAATTAATCTGACGAAGCGTGAATTGAGGAGCTGAATTGGTAAATGATGTAAGTGCCAGTAGTTTAAATTTTCAGATGTAAGTGACAAAATGGCATGTCTGTTCATTTTGTCACTTACATCGTTTATCACTCGTGTATCGCTACGGACTTTCAACGTATACCACCTTTACAGATTCAGAGAACTTGGCACTTACGATTTTAGCTCCATCGCCTGTTCAGCTTGCGATAGTGGGTTAAAATGAATAATTCTAGCACTTATAATTTTTGCCATCGCGTTCCGCATGGAATTTTCATTTTTTCCATTAGAGAAATTATTATTTATTTGTTTGGCACTTCCATCGTTTACCATTTCAACTCCTCCATTATGTAACAAAACAAGCTCAGCTGGAGCATAAGATTGACAATTCTGCAGAAGAGAAATGAATCTAGAGAAATATTATTTAGAAATATTAAAAAAAGTGCTGTTTCTTACAATTACACCTTAAATAGATGGTGTGTTTAGTAAGAAGAGGGTGACCATAGCCCTTAGCCCCTAATAAGATGAATAACTTACACTTTGTACAATTTGGAACCTTGACATGGGAAATGTAGCGATGAGTAAGTTCTTTTCGACGGAATTGCGACAAAGCCCTTATCCAATAGACACCTAATGACTAGCAGAATCCTAGCAGGGAGGTCATTCTACAACA
Source organism: Andrena haemorrhoa (assembly GCA_910592295.1). Lineage (NCBI taxonomy): Eukaryota > Metazoa > Arthropoda > Insecta > Hymenoptera > Andrenidae > Andrena > Andrena haemorrhoa. The sequence goes on from OU342946.1 coordinate 4,674,034, forward strand.
CATTTGGTGATTGGTGCTCCAACAAATACGGGTCCTGCAGTAGCAAATAGTTCAGTCTACCAATTTGTTGCACCAATGCACGAGTAAATACGCGGTGCATGTTTAGAACTGTTATGGTGGTCCCCGCTCAGCTCGCGTGAGGAAAAATTGGTGGGAAACGTTTCGAAATCTCGTCACAACGTAATGGTTAACACAGAACGCAGGAGCCTTCAGTAAGTATGTTTCTAAAATATTTTTTTATTCCTTTAATAATCGCCTTTCACTTATTTAACACATATAATGCATTGGTGTATATGAACTATGAAATATAGAATATTATTCCGTTTAAAATTATAACATTTTCAGGACGAAAATAATGTTCAAATACGATGTAATTTGTTTGCTCTTTTCCAAACATTTTCTGAATGATAGATTATTTTAAAGAAGTTTATAAAACATTGATGAGTATAATGAGGATTTGAATATTCTAAAGAAAATGTTAGATAACAGTCTGATACGATGTAATAAAGTAGTGGTTTTGAAATTTTACTGAAGCCACATGTTCGAAAGTTGTTGAAGAAGTCATATAAAGCTGTTCGCGATACTTCAATTATTAATGCTAATTAAAGTTATGCAACCTCGAGGCTCTAATTTGAAAACATATTTCCCGTAACTACCTATATCAAAAAGAAACTACTTTGCCGCGATCTATATCGCCAAGGTACGATGTAGTTAACAAAATTATTTTCCCATTATAACTACGAAACACAAAATATAAAAATCGCGAAAATATGTCACATATGGCAGAAGATGAAAGTAGCAGAAATAATATTTAATAAAGTATTTTATATGCGTTACGATCTCGTGTCAAGGAATAATTGTGTGCAATGTTCAGTACGTTTGGTAGTAATTTTTTTCCGAGTGGTAGCGAAATTACGAAGGTCAAAAATGCAAAAGATCTATCACAGGGAGATATCTACGCTTTCAGGAACAATATTTTATAAACATTATCCTTCTCTAATGGCTTTTCTCTTGGTGAATCATTTTTGTCTTTACATTGTTAACTACACTTTTACATAATTCCTCTTGCAGAGGAAAATAATACTTTTAATCCACAAACCATATATACACTCAGATAACAGTTTGTTTAGCTCCAACGAAAATTACAATTGAAAGAAGATAAAGCTTCCATTAACCTACCTAACATTCACATTCTCGTAAAGAAATTTTTACTAGACCACTCAGCTTTCTTCTAAAAAATGCATTCAGAAAACAACCCTGTCTAAGGAAGCTGTGCGAAGGTAAGGAAATGAATATGCAAGGGAAAATAGAAGAAGAGATTAGAAGCAGAAAGTGTGGGACAAAAGTATTATGCTATCTACGTTAAGAAAGTAATAAACTTGACAAAGAGTATTTGGGAAGCTTTTCATATAATTATTAGAAGGAAAAGAAATTTGAACGTAACAAAAAAGATTGTGAAAATCAGAAAATCGAAGCATATGTGAGACAGGTACAAAGTATGGATGTGGTAGGAATAGATGGAGTATCAAACGAAGCACGAATGTAAAACTTGAAGATTTAATAAGAAAAAAGTATAAAGAGGCGAGGGACTTTTGGATGAATAGAGCGAGTGTGTAATATCGCCGGTTTATAGGGTAGGGGATGGGGGATGGAGGGACGTTAAGTACATCATATAAAATATACACAGCACTGCTGAATGAAAGACTTAAAAGGGAAATGGAGATGAGAGTACTACTTGGCAGAAATGCAGGTGGTACATAGTACAGAAACATGGAACAGGGTAAAAATAAAGCCAAAAATATTGGACCATTTGTGAAAGGAGGAACGAGCAAAATGGGGATGACTCCCAAACTTGACATTATTCTCTTTTTATGCAAGATATTCTTACAATGCTTCGATAGCTTTTATTAGTGTATTCTCCCAAGCATACTGAAAAAAGAATGTCATAAAAACATAGTTTCGTGAATGCTTCATCACGAGTTAGAATTCTTTGAAATCATTTTTTATGTTCTTTGAAGTATTTAAAATTTCTTAAATAAAAAGGTAAATTTTATTTCTAGTAAATTGAGGAATGTGTAATCATAATTGACGAAGGTCTCTAATAAGCCACGTGTTTTAGATATTTACGAACGATGGATGTATAAGAGTTTCTTTGCAGAAGTTCTTAGATTTCAGTATGTGCAAATAAACTATGCTATTCTTATATTCTAAATGACATTTCTAAAATAGTCGCATATGTACCAGGGTATTTGAAATTTAACCCGCAATTTTTTTTCATTTCTATTTGCAATTGTAAATACTGAATTTATTTTATTACAGATTTATGAAAGGAATTATTATTACCCTCTGATTTGCATGGAAATTTATAAATAATTATGTTAGTAAAGGACCTCACTTATTTCTTTTCCCACTTCTCGATTCCCACAAAAATGCAATAAGAATCGTACATTTTCAACGATTATTATTGCGCTTCATTCGTCTTACAAAATTATGAAATATAATATTTCAAACATTTTTTCCTACGTAAATTTTAGAAATCTTCGAAGAGTATTCACGAACAAGTCCACTTGGATTTAGTATCCTTCTCCGGCGTGCACGCTGATCTCTGGAGATAAACCGTTGTTGAAGGTATGCATAATGCAACGCAGAAAGGGATTACCCTGTAAAATTCGCGGGAACCTCAATTAGCCTGACCTATTATGTATAACATCGCTCACGAAAATCATACTATTGTTTTGTCGACGAAATAGGACATCGCTTTGCTACAGATTCCACGATTATCACGGCGTCCTGACGCTGAATTCCCTTTTGTGTGCAGGATACGCGGATAAAATCCACGAGACGCGAGTTTTGAGTTAATTTGCATGGAACGATACAATGGGAGAGTAGCTGATGCGACTACAAGCTCCGAAAAAAAAGAATACATCGCAGGTTTGGGTTCCCTTATGGGAATGCTTTATAGCATGCAGCAGAAATAATGAATTGTGAGAAGAGTGAACATTTTTTAATATGAATTTGAAAGATCTTAGAAATAGGAGTGAAACTGTTAACATAGCTTCATAGTATCTTGACCTGCTGGTTGTCTTTTGAATAAAATATCAGCTATGCGATATATTCAGTAAAAAACACTTTTATGGCAACAGAACACTAAGGTGAACTTTATTTTTATTTAAGTAGTATGACAGAGCATGAACTACTGAATAATTGTTATATTTAAAGTTTTACTCTATCTCACACCTTTACAAAGTTATAATAAAGAAAAAAACGAAAATACTTTAAGGGCTGATTTCACCTCTCCAGTGTGAATTTCCGCAGAAAAAATTGCTCCCTGCATACTCCAATATCTACATTCACACGAAGTTTCATCAATACCTGAATTTTCGAGGTGGGAACGTATCCTTGTTAGGCAACTGTATAAACCGCTACTGCTGGACGCCGCGTAATCCAGAACAGACACCACCAGTGGCGGATTTAATGGGCGGTCGATTAAACAGCAGTTGCCTCTGCCTCTCCCCAGGAACTCATCTTCCAAAAAAATTATAATTTTGTCCAGACACTACATATTGTTTTTGTTACCCATATTTATCAAACCACACGCACGTTAATTTACTTGTAAGTTTTTTAATTTACGTGTTTTTTAATTACGTTTTTCTTAAATCCGCCACTGGACATCGCCATGTCTTCACAAGGACATTTTTTAGAGGGCTCGAAAAAGTTAACTCGCCAATTAGCACACGTCTAGAAGAGTCACCAATTCATATCCAACTTTTGAATGCCTAACCGGATAACGAGTCCGAAGAATGTTTTTTAACTGGGACAGTTAATACCCAACCACTCCACTCTGTCACATTATTTCACTGTAGTTTGTAATAAACAAGTTGCACATAATTTGAGAATTTAATTTACTACGGTACCTACTCGATCACCTGTTATCCGAACATTCTAATATCCTAATGCACTGTCATTCGACTAACTGTATTATCCTAACTGTATATTTCCTTTCATGATTAGATATGTAGTACCTATGTACCTATGCCCTTTAATATCGAAACAGGTACGAGCATACTGCTTCCACCCTTCTATAACTAACTAAAATGATTACTATTCACACTACTTTGGGATGAAAGTGACATTTCAAACGTTACCACCTTGCGTTGCATAATGCTGTCCAAGAAGAAACGCGTAAGTCAGTGTTTCCCAAAATTTGTTTAGTCGCGATCATCTGTTATAATATTGAAATATTGTATGATCTCCCCAAATACGGTAAAGTAAATTTAATAAGTTAATGAAAACACATTAAATATAGGTATTTCAGAATATAATTCTAACTTAACAATATAAAAAAAACTGTGGATATACGGTTTTTTTTTATAGCGACCTGTTTTCATATTTAGGGGATGAAACCAGCCCTCAAAGTTATAAGATTTTCAGGTGTTCGTCTCCGATTGCTTTGGTTTTTGGATATGTTTTAGAGGGCCGAAATATAAGAAACACGTATCTTTTCATTTCAACCCGTTTGCATGTTTGGAGGGTGAAACCACTCCTCAAAATTCATAAGTGGTACAAAATTGTGTTGAGTAAAACTTCATATGAAAAAACATATCCAAAAACCAAAGCAATCGGACGCAGGCACCACCCATTCTTATGAAATTTGAGGGGTGGTTTCCCCCTAAACATGTAAACAGGCCAAAATAAAAAGAGACCTATTTCCTATTTTTCGGTCCTCTAAAAACATATCCAAAAACCCAAAGCAATCGGAGACGAACACCTGAAAGTCTTAGAACTTTGGAGTTTGGTTTCACCCTCTAAAAATGAAAACAGGGCGCCATAAAAAGACACGTATATCTTATTTTTCCATCCTCTAAAGCTTATCCAAAAATCAAAGCAATCGTAGTCAGACACCTGTGAAGCTCTCCCTGTCAGTATAAGAAAATTCAGTATTCCACTGCCTGAAAATTTCCTCATCGTGACCCTGTCTCCCTATCAATTCCGACAGGGCAGGTTCTATGGTATAATAATACAGTCGTAACTCAAACAAGCTGTACATCATTATTGAAGATGGACGGTGTTCCAACCCGTCATCCCAACGACACTCAGCAACGGATGATACAGTATCCGCAGCTGTGGATGACATAGTGTTTGCGGGTACGGATGGCAGCGCTGCAAGTGCAGAGAAAGTTGGCAAAGTGAAGCACATCGGTCGAGGCGAAGACTGGCGCGCAGATTAACGCAAGTGCATTTATATTTCCCCTGAACTGCGCGACTCAACTGTACGTCACTCTACCATCCTACCTCGGCCGTCGCTCGACACTTTCCGCCCTTCGATGGTTTGTGCCGCGGCTTGATTCCCGCGCCAGCCGAACGCGACGGGTATCGTGGACGTCAATCTGGCCGTGTCCCTTATCGTCGCATACGTCACGTTCGTCCGGGAGCCAGCGAGCAATACATGTATTCTTTCCTCCGCCCGGACGGATCGCAGTAGCCGTGTTTCGGGGTAAAGGTTAAACGAGCTCTCGGGGCACATGTCGCGCCCGGACGTTGTGAAACGAACGGGAGATAATGAAAATGGGACGCGGCGAAGACCGACCTGCACAATCCCGCGACGCGCGGCGGGAAGCGGGAAGAGTTCTGACATGTCGGAAATTTCAGGGGACGTGCACTTTAATGATTCCAAGACTGCGAAAGACTGGGGCGCGGTTCAAGGGAGCCGGCCGAATCGCAGAGAGCCGAAAACTAATTTCGCCCCATGAATGTATTACATCGTGTCATCTCGCGAGGCAGTCTCTAAAACTTCATGGTTTAGACCAAATTTAGCTGTGCACAGTTGACGGACAGAGTTTTGATGCTTCGGATTTGGCGTGTAAATAGGGTGCGCCAGGTTTGGCCCATCGATTCGGTTCAAATGCTGCGTATAGCTGGTGCACAGCATGTATAGTAATGTTAACTTATAGGTCGCTTTGGTGAGGAGTCTGCGAGAAAATAGAGTTTATAGTTTTGCGCTTTTAGGAGCCTCGGTAGTGCATGCACTCGTTCTGTAATTAAATTGTAATAGCAATCCAAGGCATGTGTTCTAAGTTTTATTAAGCTTTAATTATTTACATCTGTCTAGTTCTGAGATGTACATATATTCACGTATAGTTATCATAGCTTTGGCCAAATAGGAGATCCGGACTTTGTATACTCTTCTTATTAGAAGTATCTTAGACTGGTTAATATGATAGTTTTTAAGTGGTTTTTAGAATTTGATTAGCCATACACAACTGTAAAAAATTTTGGAAAAATATTCATGTCTGAAGGTTCCTTTTTCTCCTAAAAATGTTCATACAATCATATAATCATTTTTAGGAGAAAAATGATCCTGTATTTTTCCAAATTTGTTTACAGTTGTGTTTGGTTAATTAAAAAACAACTATCCCGCACCCAGGCCAACTGAAAATTCAAATTTAAATTTTCCGCTCCGCCCTAATATATGTATAATCATTAAACGCCAAAAGCATCTGCACACAAGAAAGGAGTAGCTATGCAAATTATACCTTCGTGAAAATACTTTGTACACTCGCAACATATAAAGAAAATAGAATTATTAATTTTCATAAAACCTCAATATCTTTAACGACATATAGATACGATATAAATCACTGTAAGTTGGTACACAGTCGCTAATGGCCTCTGCAACAGTAAACTTTAAATATTCAAAAAAATATCCCACTAATACGTCGCCCTTTTCAAAGATTTCGGGGCGATTTATTGGAAATGTAGCGGAATAACAGCGAGCATATGCACGAGGTGGATGCATAAACCTCCCTACAAAACATGAATAAATGGATTAAAACAGAGCTCGGCATATCTAGCAAGCTGCGGGCGAGGCTTTTCGCGGCCGCATAAAATGCAACCGATCGGATTTCGAAAGCTATACGCGCGTGATGAATCATTTTAAACGAGCGAGCCAACCAATCAGCTATCCCCGCCCGGATTGGACGGCGCCGGGGGTAATTCCCCTCCCGCGTATGCTGCTTCCTTTAACGTCACAGATTACGTGCTATCCTTCCGATCGGTTCGAAAATCGTCCGGCAATCCCTGTTTTCTCTCCATTCGTTTCGCCCCGCTCTTTTTCTGTTCACCGTCCGCGAAATCTAAACGATCCGCAACTGAAATCCCTGTTTCCGCGCAGTCGACGTGATCCTGCTTTCTTTGCGTCTATTCGTGGACACGTTTGCTTCGTGCACGCCGCCCGATAGAATGCATCGATTACCGATTAACAGTCTTTTTTTTTCAACGTAGCGGGGGAATGCAGGTCTGCGTGAAAAACATGCTTCCCGATGAAAAGCTGTTTATTTGATTGCGAGAATTTCTGGTACGTGTGTCTGCGATTGGGTGAATTAAATTGCACGTTACGCGTTGGAGAGGGTTCTTTAGAGAAATTATAGAAATTCATAGAACGGTGTGTGCGATCTGATAGATTCATATTTAATACACACTGTATTTATTAATGTTGATGTATTGTGGTATATTATACTGTGTGCAGAATATTTCGCTGATTTTGTTATTGGGAATTTTTAGGAATGTGGATGTAATGGAGCAATGATTTTCTTTTAAATTTTATCACACTTTTCTTTCACATATGGCAATTGATATTTTATGTGAGGTCAACGAGCTTGAAGAATTTCTTCTTATTTTCAAGCATCTCTAAGGAAAATTCCTATCTAAGTTTCTCTGCCAACTATTTTCAGAATTATACACTACATTGCAAATGATGTAGCAAAACATAAAGAACGGGTAGTTAATTCGTTTGTTTAAAGTAGTTTTTAAATCGATATGGACTAGAATTGTCCTGTCAGAAAAAAGTTTGGTATCACTTGAAGATTTTCTTTAAAGTTTGAGGAAAACTTGTATTTTCATATCAGCAGTTTGTTTTAATTGTATGCCTAATTATAAAGACTGTTAGCAGCATTCGTTTTTGAAACCGAATTATGGAAATGGATGCTTTATTCAAATTTAGAAAATGTGTTTGATCATGAAAGACAGCTCGTATCAGAAGCAGTTATGCATAGTATTCGATAAAGTAATTATCGTTCGATATCTATGCGGCTAATGGTACAATCGATATTGGATGGCGGATTGAGCAGCGGGATGGTGCTGATATGATTGATATTTAAGTACGAAATTATATTGATTATGAACAGATAGCTGGTCGAAGAAATTTATAGGTATGTCTATACGTTCGTATTTCATTGGAAAACGCGAAAAGAATTATGGGACATTCAAAAATCCATGTGTAGGAAAAAGAGAAGGACTGAGTTGATGGTTGGTAAGTTAAATCAAAATTCAATAGTTAAGTACGTACTGTAATGTAGATAAAAGCAGATTTTAAAAATTATACTACTTTTCAAAATTATCGTAATTATATAAGATAATATTTAAAGGGACAAGTCGATTTGCTGATAATTCTTTATATTATAATAATATCGATTCCCTATATTTCCTACTTTGCTAATTTCTTTGCACACTTATACACGCACATACGCATACCGTATCCTGTGCCAGACTAGAAATATTAATAGAAGCTTTATATATTAATAACTCATTCATTTTCTTTACTAAATTTATTCTTTTTTTCCGAGTGACAGCTACAGTGGAAGCTTACATTAATAATGTGTTTCTCGCTTTTCAAAGTAATGTTGAGAATTTAATGTTCCGGGAATTTTTAAAATTCTACCTGATTTTTTTGCAATTTAAAAACTGCAATATTATTTTTGCTATGTGGATGATGGACTTTCTAGTATATACACTGAAGTTTATTACCAGTATTCATATTTTTTCAGCAGAGAAAAAACGGTGCAATGAAAGTTTCAAATTTCACGCAGAAATATCTGAACTGCTTTATCGAATTATATTCTTCAAAAATTACACCTCGGCGTTGATTCGTGAGTTCTGTAATATAATAAATACAGAAACAGGGACGTTTATATGTATTATATTTTTGATTATTATTAATAATAATATATTATATATAATAATATATAATACTAATAATAATAATATTATTAATTAAATATTATTAATTATATATAATATTAATAATAATATTAATATATATATATTTATAAACCAACGATCTTAAAAGCAACAAATTTCATAAAGCAACCGGCTTGCCAGTTCAATAACAATGGAAACCGATTAATCGAGGATCGAGAGGCTTGGATTAATCCACAATTCACGTTCCCACGACGTAGATCTTCGTTTCCTCATGAGCCCTCACGAACAATCCTTAAACGTCACTGGAACGCCTCATAATTCTGTTTTGCACGACCAGCAAAAAGTGCTCATTATTTAGTTTGAGCGAAGGAAGTTGCCACTTCCAGTCAGCTGATTGAATATCCCTCGGCAGCGGAGATGGAAGTCGCTGCAGTTCGAAATTAGATCGATATATAACTACACAAATATATTTTCCCCGAAGCGAGAAAAAAAAACACCGACGATAAACCTAGTTTAACGCCTTTTTCCCTTCCTGCCGGCTTTAATGAGATTCCCTGCGATTAATCAAAATCGATCGTTTCGCTCTTTCTCCGTTCCTTCGACGGTACATTTGATCGATGACGAGGTAAACATCTTTGACAAGTGTGCATCATTGGCGTTCCGCTATTTCGATCAATCAGTTCCGTGTCCGTGCCAGGAATTAACGCATCCAGCTATTTAGCCGCCTACGCAATGTAAAATAATCGATGATTATGCTTTCTCTTTACGAATTTCGCAGGGTTCGCGAGTTTTATGAATATTCGAATTTGAATGCACGAGTTGATTCATTATTCGTGTAATAATTTATTTTCCTAATTAATAAATGTAATTAAAAAATGTAAAAAAATTATTAAATGTAATTTAATGACTGTTATTCTGTTAAAAGCTAAGCCATTTTTGAAAAAATGTTCACAAACAAATCTAATGATAAAACAGTCGAAATTTAAGACACAGAATAGCGTAAATCGAGGTACTATATTAAAGTATTCAAGTGCTTGTACAGGGGCGACTAAAAACTATGCGAACTTCCAGAGTTGTTGCGCATTTCAAGTGTGGCCAACTGTTCGCAACCATAGCGTAGAAACTGATCTAATTAAAGTCTCTGTAAAACCAATTAAACTTGTACGATTAAGAAAGGAACAGCAATTTCATAGAATTACGGTATAATAACGCAGTAGAACATAACAGCATCGCCGAGCGGCTTCGACAAACAGCTTTCTCCTGCCGATGAAATAGAATTGGGTCCACTACTTTGCGCGATATTGAGCCACCACGTAACAGGACCATAGTTGCATCACTCTTGGAACTGATATTACATTACTGGTTACTCACTATTCAATTCTAAGACGATGGACGCGCTTACACTTTCAGCCGAAACTTAATGGTCCACTTTATGAAAGTCGCGTTCTTTTAACTTTCTTTCATCACAGTATAGTAGAAAAATGTGATAAAAAATATAGCACACCGTGGAAAAGTATAGTAATTTTCAGAGGAAAGTGGTACAAAATAAAACTACATTAAAACAACCACATCTTATTTTTTTAAATGTATATTTTCTTGTGCAGTCTGCATTGTTAATTAATTTATTGTCTTTAAGAAATATGTGAAAGGTTTGATTGCACTGAATGTCCAAATTAATATATTAAGGAGCTTACTCTTTATGAGAGATAGACTCTGGATAGGCTCTGGTTCTCTCTTCCCGCACTTCATATTCGTTATAGAAAAGATTCCCTCTGTAAAAGCTGAAGTGGCGGGAATAGAGAGAAAGTATAAAATAATTTTATATGTCTAAATTTTGGCAAACAGATCATCGACAACACATCTTTTAAGTCACGTTCAGAAGTTTAAAGTTTAAATTGGTAAATTAAAGTTTTGATGGTGCCATAGAATAAAAAAATAAGTAGAAATTGTAGAATTTTATTTTCGTTCTAGCTGTATATAGTACACTAGACAAAAATATTGAACAATACTGTATATTATAATAATATTGGCAATCTTATACGTGGCAGCCCCTAATTGTCCAAGAGTTGACACTTTGCTGTTATTTCTTTGTCGATTCTACAGCTTCTGATGTGTTTTACTAATGTATAATAATTTAGATGTTTTTTGTAATCGTAGGATAACTGATAGTTCAGTGTAAATAATATTTCACGCAGTTGGTGGGGAAAATTATTATTATTTGAAATTAGGTACAACTATTATATAAAATTCTACTTTTGCTATTAGTTATTATTTGCATTATAATTTCTGTGCATTTTATACTGTTTAAATCAAAATAACACGAAGCAGAAGCAACGAGAACGTTTCAGTTATTAAGTTCAGAAATACTTTGTGAAGAAATCAGAACTGGCGATACAAGGGCAAGTGAATTCAGCATTTGATTTATCGATTCGATACTTGACCGTGCACTTCAGTATTCAATTGGAATAAAATTCAGCGTAAAGAGGCTTCATTTATCATGTTTGTTATATCGTTTTTATCGTTTTTCTGTGATTTATTTGAGATTATAATTAAACAAATGGAACCCATTTTTCGATGGAATCATCACTTTTGACGAAGTCGAGTCCCTGAGGATGAAGAATATACTTCTACAGATGGATTGTTATGAACAATAATCTGGCAAAAGACATTTCAGTGCATTCGAAAAGAATGTCTGTTTAATGCTTATCTCAGAACTTTTATATTAAAGCTTTTTCGAACAAGAACCGACAATTAATTATTCCAGGAAAGTGAACGTAAAATTAGCAAAAATCGCAATCTGCATTGGTATTATAAATCCCTTTATAAACGATGTGGATAGAAAGACCGAGCAAATTAAAATATGGAAATCTGCCATATTAGCTTTCGTCCCCTAATTTTTTTGCCCGCAGCATTGAACAATAGGCAAATTAGAATATAAAAATTTGTAATAACTCTTTTGTCCCTGCAATCTCTTTGTTAAAAAATCTTTTGATTTTCAAAGATTTGAAATAATTATGAAAATTTTGTTGTGGAAGGTCCAAAGAATGGAATAGTACTTGTGTTTGTGTAAGTTAAATATATAAAATTGGAAAAACTTGCACTTTTCAAGCTTTGACTAAGGAAAGACACTTCGCGTGCGCCAATATAACGGTGGTGGTAGAAAAGCCGATAGAAAATGCGTGCGGGAGTTTATTCAGATGATTCTAAAATATTTCAGAAGTGAAATACACGCTTGATACTTATTACTCAAGATGTTCGTGACGGTTTTCCCGTATTAGGTTAAACGCAATTCACGAAGGGTGGCGTGTGCTTGCAAGCTCTCGTGCTCTTTATCAGCTCTTTCGCGAAATGTGCTTCGTCGTGCTTCGTGATATATTATAGCAGTCGCAACTATTTATCTAGAGCTTTTTTTTAATCGGTTGCCGCGTGCGTTAAGCAGATTCGACTGGACCTCTCGATAAAGTGCAGATCTCAGTGGTTACGTTTCTGAAATGTATTCTCTGTCATGGAATTCCTTTTAGGAACGAGCGCCCTTATTAAAATGTTTTTAAAAGGCATTTTAATGAGATAAATTCTCCACTCAGTTTTTATTAATTCCATTTCTATCTCTCGAGTGGCTCCAGTGTAAACAAAACTGATTTTAACGTGAAATTGGGTATACTTTGTGAGGAGTCAAGCTGCTTCTGAATAATTTAGCTGCTCGTGAAATAATTTCTATTTAAGAAATCAAAGGTCACCTTCAAATCGCCGAAGCGTCTCCACTTATAAAAAAATCGTTTCCCCATTTTTTTTCGCTTCGAAACCATGCAACTTTACTTACAAGGAAAGTTTGGCAACTTGAAAATTGAATAAATTTGAATCTTTACAGAATTGTAGGTCAAGTGATACTAATTACAACTATTTTTTGATTCGGCAATGAAAGGGTCCTAAGGGTAAAACCACCGCCTCGAAAAATTGTGAGTTTTCTGATTATCGTGAATATCTAAAGAACTATAACATAGATCCTTCAGTCAATTTTTATGATTGGCATATTTATTATAAGAGTATATTATAATATTTCCCCGTATTATGCATTGTAAATTAGTAATAAATATCGTAAAGTGGAATTAACACAGTTTTTAACACTTTAATCCACTGTGTGCTGTAAATAAATTCGGAAAAGTACATTTATTTTTTCATTATTTTGTTAATTCGTTTCTAAAAAATAATAAATGAAATACCAGATACTGGAGTTTAATCACCACTTATCGATCACAATTAAATATTATGCGGCTACGAGTTTTTTTAAATAGAGTAGAATAAAAAAAGAGTAAATGAGAGTATACAATTTTTTGAAAATGTAGTCAGGATATAACAGCGCGTCACACTTGTGAAAATACAAATCCGATATGCTGCTGTATTTAGTGCTCCCGAATTCAAGTCAGTGTAATAAAATACAAACAACGTTGCTTCCCAGGAGTAATGTATACTGAATGCTACTTGGTAAGCCCGATAAGATACTTAAACGTCGTACATGTTATATCATATCATACGCAATACATAACATGCCTCGGAAAGTGCCATTTCTCTGTCAAGGGGAGGATTAGCAATAGGGCTACACATTTCTGATAAGTCATACCGCAGATTGTAATTCCATTACCCTACTTCAAATGGTATTTGTTTTACAAACACTACCCCTTTTAGGAGTAACTGGCATCTCCTTTTCGACAAAATGAAGTTCGGTATTAAAATTTCGAGACCCTTAATTGATTAATCATCTTAATATAAAAAGCAGAAAGTGTTTTTGTGTTTGTTTGTCGCCTGAAAACTTTCGGATAGTAAACTCTGGGGCCACGAAATGTGTCCCAGCTCATTATGCCTAGTTAATCATGAATGTGAATTTTCAAAAAAAAAAAATTTATAAAATCAGAATCTAAATTTCGAATTAAGCCGAATAGTAAAGCTAGTTTTCAATAAAAACATGCAGAAATCACTGGTTTCGAAACAAACAAAATTGATAGATTATGCTCAACGGGGCAGCTCTTGTTTATTACAATTTACATTTCCATATTTTTATATTTACATTTGCTATAATTACTTTTATTTTTTGCTTCGTTATGTCCGGTCTAAAATTTGAAAACTACACGAATTTCATAATACGTAACTATACAGTATAATCAGCACTTCAATATGCCTACTTGATACGTAACATCAGGGCCAAATTCAGATTTTTAGGATTCTTCGAGGTAGGTTTCTCTGACAAGGGTGAAGGAGGGATGTTAAACAAATTTGTAATAAAATATGCAATAAAATAAGTAAGTCTTCAAAAATTGAAAGTTATTCTAAATAAAGTTAAATAACATTTAATCTCAAGCGAAAGGGATTTACAAATAAATAATATTAATAGATAAACATCGAAAATTTTAAAATAAGCTTTTAGTGCGATTTCTAATTATTTCAAAAGGAAAGCAGTAAATAAAATTCCATTCAATTATTCTTTTACATAAATCAAAGGCTTAGAACGCCCTCCCCTCTGAACCGGCTTTGTGTAGCATGATAAACTGCGCCACCTTCATTTTACTACTTCTTCAGAAGACAAGCTTCCGTGTCGATATTGAACATCTATGAATCGATCAATACACGGTACCATTTGGTAAATAAATTTTTCTTAACCTACTGCAATTAGTTTTTATAGTTGCAAGCTACTAGAATTTACCACATGTTTCATGAGTTAGATAAACCATTCTAATTATGCACATACAAGTTAAAACAATATTTACCAGAGAGCATAATGAAATTTGGGAGTGCCTGATAGACATGTCCACAGCTTTCTATTTCTTGCCTAGTTTAAAGTTAAAGTTCTCAATTTTCTTTCCTCTTTCACAATGCAAGTGATAGCCAGCAGTTCCGCGGCATTCTGGTGTAAACGCAGGTTGATGGATAAAGAAACGGTATACAAGCAGTTATTAGCGGCTGCCACTTGCTTCGCTTCTAATCAACAGTAAAGTAAGGGTGTAATTACAAACAGTGTAAGCAACATGATAAGGCAAGGAGCGGTAGAAATAGGACAAGAGGTATGCAAGCGAGTTAGAGGGAACAGAATTAACGAAAGTGGAAGAGTTACTCTTAAAAGAAGACTTTTTGAAGTCCTACTCGAACTACAAGTCTCCTCATTTTCCATTCACGGATTTATCAAACAATAGTGCAACGTATACTTTAAAAGTAATCACTGAAAAATGCAGATTAATTTGTCATTTGTGTGGCACATATCTTTTCAGGCAAATGAAGTTTTCTATCTTATTTGCGAACGTGCTCTCGGGTTGATAGATGCAAATAAAGTAATTAGCAGATGATGTAATAAATATCCATTCACACATTTAGCATCATTTATTGTTTTGATGTATATAAAGCCTCGTTCACATTAGCTAAGTCGTATTTCAAGGCAAGTAAAGTTGAAAGAATCTCTACTTCACTTGAAACTTGAAGGAAACCTGAAAGGATATTTCGAGTCAAGTAAATAACAGGTTCAGATCGGTAATGTAGTTTTAAGTTATCGACTTGAAGTCAAGTAACTTGACTAATGTGGACGAGGCCTAAGAACAGGTTCGTTTGTGCATAGTTTTACGGAAAATACTCGTGAATTTAAATCAGATGTGTTTCAAAGTGACCACCGTTGTACAAAATACTTGACCACGTCACTCTTACGAAAAACATTTCCATCTATGACACGTGGTTTTATGACGCAGGCCACAGCGTCACATTCACGTGGCCTTTCTGTGTGTAATCGACTAGTTTGAATTTCTCACTTCTGATCTAATAAAATTTCTGCGACTTTTACACTGATAATAATAATAAGGACATAATAATATTCAAATAGTAAGCGAAGTATTTAGTACCTATTAAAGTTCAACGATTAAGTGTAATATAATAAAATTTACAAAATTCGATAAAATTCATTGATAATACAAATTTCTTCTCTGCAAGTATGTACACGATTTTATAATAATTTTTATTCGTATTCTGTGAACCAACGATTCCAACAGTTCACTCATTGAGCGAAGGGACCATGACAGGATAATAAAAGTTTCTCCATCCATGAAGCACCGACTAATCGATATTTATCGATTGTCCTTTGAAAGCTTAGCATAGTACGCACGAAATATTATAACAGAATCCTTTTGCTTTCGCTGCCAACCAGCCTGTACGTTCCCATAGAATAATGCTAAATTTATTGAATAAATTTGTGGAAAAAAGGAAAGGTAAAAACGCGTTCTCGATTTTCACAATATTTTCCGCATTAGAAATTATTTAAAACAAACAAAGTATTTAATATTAATATTCTAAATTCAATTTTTTCAAAATGATTTATTCATAAATTTTTAAAACTCCTACAAAATTTTTCTATAAAATATATTTTCCATCGTGAATTTAGTGAACGCAAGCGTCATTAAGGTAGTTTTGCATTTTGACACAAAGAAGTTTTCTAATTAAATTTTTGCGTCATATCTTTTAGGATACCAATTAATCAATGAAAAGGTGTCTTTTACAAAGTGACAATCTTAAATATGTAAATACCTATACAACCCTCGGTATGCTGATGATCTAAATGTGCTGTATGCATTGCCGTTTTGTCAATCATAATTCAGTGACAGTTTTTCTTCTCCGAAGTGAGCCAAAAAAATATTCGTGTATCACAGCCGAACGCTGCAACAGCGTTCCTTCTATCTAACCCAGACTTGTCAGTCACGGCCTCAGTACCGCCTGGTCAAGCGGAATAAATGGTTCTGGGGTCCGTTTATGGCGGTGTTGGCACCACTGGCAATCTGAATTTTCACCCAGAGTCGCAGCATGCAGCTGACGATTTTTGAATCTGAATAAACTCTTCATATTTTCGTGCCTGCGGAAGATTTCCGTGTATCCTTTTTTCACGGGACCACAATTGAATTTACATTTCGTTTAACAAAGCATGCTCGTTGGAATATATGTATAATTTTTTCGATAATCGATCGATGGTTTCACGCACGCATAGACGTTAAAGCAAAGCTCCGCCTCGCACGGCGTGCCCCTGGTTTCAGCGAAAATGGGTTGCTTTAAAAATTGCGAGGCTTCAAATAGGTACTACGTTGGATTTTGTGCAACTTATATATCCAAAGGAAGATTGAATTTCACAAGGCACCGAAAATAGTTAAATTTCTTAATAAAACATGACTGAATCAATATTTAAAATTTAAGGTAGTCTAAGCATTGAAATTTCCATAGTTTCTTTTTCTGAGATCTTTCCCTGTTAAGGGTAGACACTAGGCAGTGTTTTTGTCGAAAATGAAGCATTTCTTTTTCAATTACTTACAAAGAAATAAATTCAAACTGAGACTTATTCCCTGACACAAAGTTCATTAACATCATAAGCTTTAAAAAAACCTGTTCTTTTAGGAAAAAATGTGTCAAAGAACAAGTCCCACTTTCAATTTATTTCTTTGTAAATAATTAAAAAAGGAATGCTTCATTTTAGACAAAAACCACTTGTACCCTTAAGTTCCATCGTATTAATCTCATTTCACTAACTTTCATACTATACTGAATGATATTGTATAAAAATGAGTGAAAGGAAAAATAACTGGAAATAATCTCACTTAATCCAATATTATATTTATTTCGAAAGTAACAGGAATAAAAAAGTAATTATTTGTTTTCATTTTCGCAGTTGTCATTTTCATAGTTTTCATTTTGGTCAATGTCCATGGGGATTGGAATTACCTCACGTTGTGATTTTGCTGATGGTATGCTATTGATAAAACCCTTGTAGTATTCAAGAATAATTCCGTTGTTTAAAAGATACAGAAGATATTTTTTCTTCGCGATAGATATAGGAAGTTTTTTTTTGAAATTTTTTATTTATTCTCACATTGTTCCAAGAATATTTTCGTCCAGGTTTCGAAGATTGTGCAATATTAAATTGCTGGAAATCTTCATCCGAAATGTTGTATTTATATTGGACAATTACATTGTTTGTCCTCTGGCATGGACATACAACATTTGTGCACCCAGCATAAAAGATTCAGGGACATACAATAAACAAAAATATTATTTTTGACACATTTATAAAAAACATAAAAATGTGATTTTTATACAGCATAAAGAAACCGTCAAGAACTATTTGTTGCATATAAAAACTCAAATTTCATAAAATGTGGACGTACAACATGTGTGCACTGAGCCATGGATGTGTAAAGCACGACACCCTAACAGAAACTCTCAACGAAAATAAAAGAATTTAACAAAGACAGTGTTGCGGGAGGTGTGTTTGAGGAAGCCAGACATCGTTCCCATTAAATCTCCAATTTCAGTGAAACAGGGTTTGTGACAGAAGCTATTATCGTCAGGGATCTGTAAAGAGGCAACAAGTAATCGGTAACTCACATTGCGTGCCCTTCGAGTGGAGGACTGCGGAGAAGTAGGCCACGTAAATCCCCGGAACTTCAATTCTCGGTGTTCCACTTCGTCATGCCTGCCCGAGTTCTTAGTTCCATCTTCCTGTAGTACGAACTTCTACCCCGATCGGTACAAAGCCGTGGCACCGCAGCTCAACGATCCGCCGCTAATACCGTCATGAGGAAGTGGTCGAAAAGGCAAACAATTTTTCAACCCAACAAGCCCAGCAAGCTCTTCTAAACAGATACCGAATCGCTAGCGATATCATCCAGATCGAGTGCTCCTCCAACTTGTTGGATGTAGCCAACCTGCACCGCCTTCACTCCCTAATTCTTCCAGTACTGTTTACCCCGACACTTGTGCCCGCTGTTTCAAAGACTCCCCGGCCAAAATGTCATTAACGACGAAACGCTCGAAATGTTTGCAACGGAGCAGCGCGCGTATCACCTAGACAGAATATTCTTCCTCATCGTCAGCGGCAGACTTGCCGCGATCTTATCTTCCCAACCTTTCTATTTTCTACCTTGCCACTTTCTCCACCGCTTCGCTAGCCGACTGACGTTACCAAGGACGCTGTCTAAACGGCCGACTGTGAGCTGCGTGCAGCGTCCACCGAGGTTTATTAGAGCGCGCCCACCTGACGGTCTTACCAGTTGCGAACAATTTCCACTGCCCTGTCTTTTCACACGCGCACCACATAACTCGCAGGCGATGCCAGGCGGTGAGGAGTCCAGGCGAGTGGTCGGGGAGGAATACCAGGTGGTGGACGACGAAGATGCGGAAGTGCCCTTCGCGACCTAAGGGGACATGTCGATCGCGTTCGATGGAAGGACTCGAGCGGAAGCGCGCGACTTTCAACTCCGTCGCGGTTCCAGCGCCTGGTCCGTATCCGGTTGGACGGCGAGTCCGTCGACGGGCACGCGGCGAGAATTCAAGTGAGCGCCGTGAGCGTCGCGACGCTATGCAGCGTCGCCAACCTCGTTCCGGGGGACGCTTGCGCATCAGAGGCTAGCGCCCCTTCGACGTCCGCGTAGGGGGATGAATCGTTTCTCCGTGGCGTTGTTATCAATTCACCTAGTTTTCTCCATAATCGCCTGGAACCTGTGGCGTCGGTTAAATGTGTGAATTAACAATGAGTCACTCGATTGCGACGACGCGCGAGCATTCTAGAGTGATTCGAGACAACGGTAATCCCGCGTCGGGGAGGACGATGCGTGGTAGTTGCAGCGCTCGCTCAGGACAATATTCTAGGCGTTCTTAGTTTCTGTTCTTCTAATTACATCGTTGCTCTCTCAGCTCGTCAATGTTTCTTATTTTTTATTTAGTCTGAGAGACATTTTTATTCGCCAGGTTTTACAGGTTTTACTTGATTGTTACAGGCAATTTTACCAAGTCAGGCTCAGAGACAGCTGACAAAGCTGAAACTTCTTACGTTTGTATTATTCTGATTTTCTGTTTCTTTTTCTTCAATTTCTACACTCGAATTGTACTCTTTGTAATTATGGACACTATGCGAGTCTAATAAAGGCGTAATAATAATCATTATTTTGGGCACGTGTGCAGCATCAGGGGCGGATCCAGAGGGGGGCGATCGGGGCGGTCTAGGAGTAAAAAAATAAAACAATATTATGATATTGTGTGTTATTCTGTATAAGTAATTAATGTAAATTTAATTATTTAGGCTATAGTATCAGATAGAGATATAAAATTAGAATATAAAATAGAAATTACAAGCAAATTAAAAATATTGTAAAAGAAGATTCAAAAATGTACTTATGTACTTTTCCATATTTCGCCCCCTCCAAGAAAAGCTCCTGAATACGCCTCTGTGCAGCATCGTGAGGGAAATGTAATAGTTTTGATAAATTATGAGTTATTTTATGTGGACGTACTTGTTAGAGACCCACGAGTAACTTGATTGTTAAACAGATCACGGTTGTGTAATCGATAACCAGCATATGTCAATGTACATTTATTCATGTGTACAGTGATTCAGTGAAATGTAGGGTGAGTCACAATCTACATGGTAAAACAGGTGAAAAATATTATTTGGACGCAGGTGATGTACGTATGTCATAATTTCTGAGTTATAGAGGAATAAAGGAAATACTTGGCTATAGAATGGTATATAGGCACTGAATTGCTGTAAGAACGTGTCATTTTATTTGATCAATATGAAGCAGTGAAATTAGCTATAAGTCTTGTATGCACAGCAATTACGTGTGATCAATAAAAGAATGATGTACTGTACGTGGTATCACGAATATTCCAAAGAAATTTTGTATATATCCTAGCTGTTGTAGCAGTATTATTTATAGTGTATCTGTGCATCATTTATTTATGTGTGAATATATTTCATCTGTATCCACAGTGATATAAGGAAAATACTGTAAGAATGTTGCAAATTTTTTTAAATTGTATTTTAATTTTTTCTTAAATGGCAAAGGGGAAATATTTCTTAAATATTTTCATAGAGTAACCACCATGATTTTCGAAACTCACATGACTTTTATTTGATGAAAAAACGATAATAGATAACTAGACTAATTATACAAAGCCTACTTCGTTATATCGAAACAGTTCCAGTTCCGTAGTAATTATTAATACCAGTAGTGGTATTAAACACTAAGTAGGAACATTATTACTAACTGTAATCATAAATACTTCACTGTTTTTTCTAAAATGTGTGTATATATTTCAATTTTAAAATATCTGTTACAATTTAGAGTTCTCTGACTGTAATACAGAAAAACCTTTATCCGTTGGATGCAGATTTTCAGACTTTGAGAGTCCTTCAGAGAGTGTCTCACTGCTTAAAATTCAAATTGTGTAGAAATGTAGAACTACTTGTCCTTTCAATTTTTGTGCTGTATAATACACTTCTAAGCAGAAAGAGTTACCAGCAGATGCAACAAATAACCATCAAATACAAACGAAATGATTACACATAAAAAGTCAAATTTGTATCTCCCACTTTAAAGGAACACAAGTTTAATTATAATATCCATATAAATTTCAATTTCATAAGTGCTTAAAATAGTTGGATTCAAAACTAAATACAAAAAGATATCGCTGAAGAGGCAAGGGAAGCTACGTATGCAACAAACGCGTACATATTGTAATACATAATTAAGTCATAGTTATGTGCTCGCAATAAGTCGCCAAAGTGTTCAGTGGAGCCGGGCCAGCGGTTTGCATGAATTCGCGTTTCGCCTTATCACGGAGTTCAACTAATTGTACGAGTTTACATCGTGGCGCGGCGTGATCGTGTCGATCAGCGAACAGCTTTTGGAGATACACGACATGCTGCAAACTGTGCAGCTGCAGTAGGTCGGCGCATGCAAAGCTCTATCGGTGATCCCAATCTTCTGCTTTGACGAGAATGTGTGATCAAGTACAGTCCAAAATTAACACCGTGCCACAGGAGCTACGAGTGAAGCAACGTAGCGTCACGAACAACACAGGGACCAGTTGATTTGCCCCTTTGCTACACGTGATCACGATTTGTCTTTTAAATTGGGTTAAGAAGATAATTCATTTAACCACGATGCGCGTGTCCGCTGATGCGCTGGTTTTGCCAACTATTTTCGTACTATTTTATTATTATTGATGTTGAGAACCTAATAGGGGGTGGATTTGAAAATTTGGCGCCCTTAGGCTACCCTCTCCGCGAAATATGCATTAGGAAATATTTTAATTTAAAATGGTCGAGTCAATTTCAAAATTAATTCAATATGGCAACTCACGTATAAATTATTGCTAATTCGCTATATGAAATAATTGTGAAAGAAGTGAATTGTTTTTCAAATTGTCTCAAGCCTCTGCGTTTAAACCTTTCCCAATCTCTTTCGCTCAAAATTTGTCGCTCCCAAAAATTTGCAGCCTACTTACCCAAACCATCCATTTGAGCAAGATTTTATAACAGAAAACTGAACAACATATTACCCATTTTCGATTGTTTATGTAGATACACAAGAGCTTATGAGATATTTAATAAGAACTCGTCCTTAAAGTACGTAAAGCTTTTGGGAGATAGCCAATTTCTTACGTTTTCTTAAAGGTGGAAGACATTTAACATAATTATATATACCTTTAAAAGAATTTTACTAGCTGGGAAAAATGCATTGTAAAAAATATTAGGTAAGAAAGGGGAAGAGAGGCATGAATATAAAATCTTATGAATTTTTATACAGGGGGAGGAAAGGGGTAAGAAATCGCCAAAAATACCCTTATGTAATTTAAGAACGGCCCCTGATAATAAGGATTGTGGTTTGTCAGCTGTTGTGCGTTATTTAGTTCAGATGACATGCTGGATCAATGATGGACATCAGGCGTGTTTTGCACGCAAAGGGGACTGAGAGTTCGGAATATGTTAATTTAATTTAAAATGCTACTTGTTTTTGTAACCAGATCATATCACATTACTCAAAATGCAATCCACGCGAGGTATCTTCATTTAATGCTCGTTTCAAATACAAATTTCAAATATAAACCATTAATATCCGAACAGGAGACGAGTGACTGAAACAAGTAGGGTTCGTGCAATTTTTTTATTCAAACATATAAAAATGTATCGCAGTTCATTTACAGTGCCCAAAGTGAGCAATATAAAATATTTCATATGCCGAGAAACATCAAGCCAATAATATGTATTCATAGTCGAACTTGCAAATTAGAATCACAACTGCAATAGAATTTAGAATAGTTTCCGTAGACAAACATAACGACTTCTTGGCAATGAAGAAATACTATCACACAATCTCATCTATCTATTTTACTTCTGCTTACACTTTCAAGCCATATTACGGTAATCCTTTGCAGCAACTATTTTACATTCCACACATAAATTCCTCGATTTCGAAACGAATCGAAAATGAGGCTGAGTTGTATGACTACCTTGGATCGAAATATATGAAAGCTTTAATTAGCCAGATCAGTAGAACGCCAGAGTGAAACAGCTTTTTCAAAATCCTATTAGTAGATTCCATTTTAGAAGGCTCCCTCGACGAATTTCTTCGATGGCACGGAGTACGAGTATCCGTCAGCTTGTTCTGCTTGGGTATTAGCAAACGGGGCACCATACGAGACACTAGGCAACGACACATCCGTAGCTGCAGCAGAGGTTGCATAAGATTTGCTGGGCACACTTGAATAACTCTGTGTAAGTCCAACGGAGGATACACCGTGATAACCAATGCTTGAGGATGCCCCGCGAGACTTGCTCGACAAACTAGCCGCGCTGTAGGCAAGTTCAATAGAAGGTAGAGCTTCGACAACACTGCTTGGAACGCCATAGGTGCTGCTGGGCACGCTTCCAGATACCACTCTGCTGCTCGAACTGGAACTGACTGACACTGGACGTGATGTGGACAGGAACGTAGATGCGACTGAGGTCGGGACATTGCGGTACGATGCCGAGGAAACGGGAACACCATAAGCTGGGGCTGGAGCAGGAACGTTATAAGTAGCAACTGGGGCTGGAAGGGAGACACTGTAGCTTGGTGCAGGGACGTTATAAGTTGCTACTGGAGCAGGAACGCGGTAAGAGGAGACTGACACTGGCGCAGGGACACCATAAGTTGGTGCAGGAACGGTATAAGTTGATACTGGAGCGGGGACACTGTAAGAGGAGACTGACACTGGCGCAGGGACACTATAAGTTGGTGCAGGAACGTTATAAGTTGCTACTGGAGCAGGAACACGGTAGGAGGAGACTGACACTGGCGCAGGGACACCATAAGTTGGTGCAGGCACGTTATAAGTTGATACTGGAGCAGGAACATTGTAAGAGGAGACTGACACTGGCGCAGGGACATCGTAGTTTGATGCAGGGACAGTTAGAGACGATACTGGTGCTGGGGCAGGAACACTGTAAGAGGAGACTGATACTGGAGTTGAGAGATACGTTGCAGCAGGAGCCGGGGCTGTGTATGATGGAGCAGACGCTGGGACACCATAGGTTGCGGCTGGAACGGGGGCAACTGGAGAAGGCTTCGAGAGGGCTGCAACTGATGGTGTAGGTGGGAGGTAGCTTGAAAGAGATCCACCATTGTGCCCGCTGAGTTCTATTTCTTGAGATGATTCTGGAATCGTTGTGTAACCATGACCACTGAGGACGCCGCGCTTGTTATACCTTTTTACGGTTGGGTGAGCACCCACGGTGACAACCGCGACCAAAAGCAAAGAAACCTGGAAGGAAGAAATATTTTTGTGAAGATGGAGGGAGAGTTGATTAGCGTGATGCTGGCGGTAATAATAAGATGAAAATCTTGGTACAATATGGTTGAATTACTTCATTACTGTAGTTTACACTTGATTAAAAGTGTGCTGAAGTGTTATCAGAATTGTTCAGTTTAGTTATTTGAGTAGGTATATATTTCCAAACAATAGTCAATTATAAGTATTGTATGTAAAGTTTTTCCGTTATAAAGCTAAGTGACAAAATTTCTTTACATTCCCTGTATTGAAATGGTAAACATATTTACTTTGTAAATGATACTTATAATGACAACATTTGTACTTCTTTATTATTCCAAATTTAAATGACGAAACCGCTACTTACAACGAAGGTCCTCATGGTGTGCCTACGGAAAGGTGTGGAATCGTAATGTGACTAAACCGAAAGATGCGGCGGTTTTTATACGACACCACACTACACCTTCCATTAGAAAGATACGAAGTCCCCCAAAGTTTTCTACTGACGTAATGGACCAGGTTCTGAAGATACCCGAAACATTTTTTGGGAGTTCACAGTGTGATAAATGACGGTTCGTATTCTTCATGCGAGGTCAAACTTTGTGGTCAAACAGCCGTTCTACTTTATTTATTGAAGGAAGAAGCTAGAAAGCGAAGCTTTGTTTATTTTTAATAGACCACTGCTTTTTTTAATACTTTCAAATGGGGGCCTTTATTCATCAGCAGCGTTGCGCAACCTGATAAGTGTTGTGACAGAAATATTTGATTATTTTGCATGTGTGGGATGAATGTCACCAGTCTTATTATCACTTTATTGTTAGATATATGTATTCCATAGTAAATAGGATACTCGATTTCATCCTCCATATTTGAATGAAATAGCATGTTTTGTAGTTTGAATAAATGTGTGCAAAGCAACCAATATCATCATTAATGATACACCTACATGCCTGGTAATGGCATTTTCATGTACTACGATTATGTAGATACCTTATTCATTTGGAGAACGACTGAATTTCTCAATATATGGAGTTGCAAAGTAAATGGTTGAAGATCGGAGAAAGTTTATAAATAGTACTTTTTTACGCCATCATATTACATATTATTAATTAATATTCAAACTAAAGGAGCGAGGAGTTACTGTGCAACTTTAAAACTTGAAAGGTGTTTCTTAATACGGTTTTATAATAAATTTTGAATTAAATAAATATGTTTTAGTACGTTTATGAAATTGTTTTATACGTGATGTAATATTATTTTATTGGAAATGAAGTTTAGATAAAGAAATTTATTGTGATTCTACTTAGAAGATATATAAATTTATTTATAGTCGCAAGCTCTGAGACATAGTTCTTTTATATGTAAAAGAAATTAGAAAAATATGCTTGAATAGATAAAGTTTGTAACATTTGTCACCAACAAAATATCTGATAATCAATACTTGCAATATAAAATTTGGTGTTACCAATAAATAAATTAATTAGCATCTCCTTCATAAGCCAGATCTCCATAACTTTTCTTATTCAGTATTTATATAATTTTGTATCATTAGTCGTATTAGATAAGTTGCTGGCCATATCAGTGGACAATTCGATACATTTCAACACGGTTTCGTTAATTTATTCTAAGACGAATACGACTCCCGACGAGCAAGCACATTCGTTATAGTCAGTTATGCAAATCGAAAATTTAAAAAGAAAAATTCCATGCGCTCTACGTAACACTTACAGTTAAGTTACTTCTGTGTGTGGTTTTGTTATAAATAGAAAATACATAGAACCAGGAGATTTCGCTCTCACCTTTTACGTCTGAAATTTACGATGGGTCTAACATGTTTCGACTGTATAAATCTCCCTTTCACAGATACTGATCCAGAGTGAGAGGCACTTATGTAGGTAGTAGATGTTACGCAATGTCAAAGACGTTACTTAGGTTTATATCACATTCTGCTAAAGTCGTCCGTAAATAATTCTGTCTAGAAGTGGATTAAGTTTGAAATAAATGCATTTGAAATACTACTTTTTCATTTTCATGCAGTACATTAATACTAATCAACATTGTATTCACAGACCTGCTAATATTTACAAAGACGAGGTACAGAATTCTTGATATTTTTTCCAGGACGTTCTTTTATTGCACTAAGAGGACATTGCTCTTTACGTGACATATTCAGTGAGCTGACATCCAAATTATTAAAGAAGACACTTTGCAAAATTTTAAATACAGAAAGTATACGAAATTTTCTAAAAACCATTATGTTTTGTATATCGCTGGTAAATGATTAAATAGAAAAGTCACAGACACATTAATGCATGCACAAATACTTCATTACAAGAGAGCTTTTCATTAACGAAAATGTGGAGCATCATCCAACATTCACTCCGCACACGCGAATCATTCGTAAATATGTAACTCACAAGCAGAGTAAAGTCATTTTGCAGAAGGAAGGCTGCGTTTAATTAGCTCGTTACTTAAAACGCAAACACGAGCCTCCTTATACAATTTTAAGTTTGCAGTGCTTCCTCAGTGCATGAAAAAACAATAGCTTCGAGCTCGCGAATGTCCATCTAACAATAAGCACTGGAAACGTCACGAATTTGCTAATTTACGAAATGGAGTTTATGGGTATGATACCGCGCAAGTATGACTAAGAAATTAAAGTAAGTTTATACTCCCAAAGAGGATAAAAATAAGTGAGGTTTGTGTTAGTCTAATTGATAATTGATAATAATATCATACTTGTAGGTATGTAAATTAATGCATGCCTTTGATGCAGTTTATGACAATTTAAAAAACCATTTTCTCACTGAAAATAGTGGGAAAAACTATTACTTTCATGCTGTACTTGCATGGTACATAAAACCATAGTTTATTCATTATTGGAAGAAAGTGCAACCTGTTACGGTTCCTTTATCATAAATATTCGAAGGCGTTAGGAAGTTTTTACTCCTAACGTAGAAGACACTTACTATTAATTTAGCATTCAAAATTATGTGTAGGTATAATAATTAGGAATAATATTTTTTACAATTGTTTCTATATTATACTCTTAATTTCGAGAGCCACAATTGTCTTTAAAAAATTTTTTCAGCGCAATTCTACTAACTTTAATGTCTGCGATATTTTTTAAAATTGTTCCTACATAAGACTTTCAATTTCGAGCCTTACAATTGTTTTTAAAAATTATTTCCGCGTACCTCTCCTAATTTTAATGTCTATAACGTTTTTAAGTGTGTCCTACGTTAGTAGTAGCTTGCATCTTTGCTACCCAAATGGCGCCTCTTCGTGGTGATGGCCAATTTAATATTTCAGCAAGCTTAAGTGCAAATTATAAACATATTTTATCTTCGCAGTTTTCGCTTTATTCCTGCCTCAGTCCCTTTAGGAGAAAATCGAAGTTAAATGTACCTGTGACGTACTCCACGTGTTTATTCTTTTTGAGGCAGGTCAAAAAATATTTTCTGCTTCTCTGTTTGTTGATTTGAAATATCTACTGATAAATATTCATTTTCGTGCCGTTGCGTATTCAATACATTCATCGGTTACATACAGATCTTGTGAAAACGTTTCGTTATAAATTCTTGCATGCTTTATCCTCTTCAATTCGTTTTATTTATTTGGAATATTCATGTTTCTAAGGGATTTTATTACAAGTAAAGCTCTCTAAACTTGTATTGTGGATAACCGTAATAGGGTCGAAGGCTACTTAAGTAGGGTGATAGACGAAGTTTCACCGAGGGGGGCTTCTATGTGAAAAAATAAGTAAAAAATATAAAATAAATTGTTTTCATTTCAGTCTTTATACTTTGAGACTTCATGTCTTATTTTCATTTATAAATCCACTATAAGCAGACAGAGATAGATAATAGTACATAATATTCACAAGGGAACAACATTACTTGTGACATCAATGCCATTTTTAACGAAAATGAAAAAAATGTATTGTACATTTTCGAAAGATTTTTCCATGTAAAATCACTCCCTACACTGTGGTACCATCAATACTGGGACACCCTGTATAGTATTTCAAACCTCTAGATTACAAGAAAAGATCCCAAACTTATAAATTCAGAAAACTATGAAACTTTGCAAATTTATATGCAGTAATAAATATGCTATACCTTCTGCTGCGTGCTAATAATTTCGACATAAACTAGATTGCACATTGAATTTTAAGTAGATGCTAACAGCCACATTCTTCATTAATTACATTACAGTCTCTCCCTGAATTCTCCAAAGTAACATTCATGTTCTGAAAGAAGCCTTCATTCATCTTCACATTCATCAGCAGAGGCTCTACAATTGGAATTGCAGACGATGCTTTCTGATAATCTAATAATCATCAAGCTGAAGGATATCAATTATGCAGCAATCAACCTGTACCTCCAGTAACCACTTACAGTCACAGTCTCCCTTTCAGCTGAAACTAGAGTCGCTACAAAACGCTTGAAGCTATCCAGATAAAAAAACGATTCATATACTGAGCGTACTGAAATCTCTCAGCCCCGCAGTGAGAAGACACCCAGTTGCGTTTGAATAAAGGTAATATCAGAGAAAGGTTGCGCCGTACGGTGTGCAGGTGGCAGGAGCGCAGAGCTAAAGCAGGTCTTCAGAGTGGCGTCGCGACGGTAGCTGGAATGTATGGGCAGGCTGGAACCGTCGAGGGTGGTCAACGTGAGAACGACGACCTGAAAGGAGAATAGAGAAAGAAAGAAAGAGGAAATGGTGGAAGGCTCTCATCATCCTCCGCTAATATTTACACGCGCATATACAAAGGCCACCCTGCTCGCCAAAAGAACGATCTCGTTTGTACTCTTTGAGAAAGATGTAGGAAACTACGGAAGTCGCTTCAACGACCGCACTTCACCCTGCTTAATACGCCACTGGATATCCATCTGCTATCATGATACACCTTTCTATAGAAAACAGAGGATCAATTAATAATAGAATATAGCGCTCCAGTCAGAAATTATACAGAAGCTTTTGTTATATACATATATGAAGGGTAAGCAGAAAAAGCAGGGGATGTCACAAAAGAGTTTATCGAGAAAATTAAGTTTTAAGGATTAAATAGTTTTCATTAAAGAAACATTATATGGACATTCTCGTATCAAAATACAATAACTCATTCTATTCTATAATGTAACACAATCGTATTTTCCATCAAAAAGAGTAAAATGTCGGTTAAAACATCTTTTTTCGCTCTGTAATAGCTTCCAAGACAGCATCAAGGGAATAAAACTTTACAGGATAGTTGTATGCCTTGAAGTGGAGTTACAGCAGCTATAAACAAAAGATACGTTCCCTTTACTCTCGCCTGCTCTATAAACCCGTAAAGTTTCATAGAAGTCTTTGTCGAATATTCCTCGAATATTCCTTTTCGGTAAATTTAAACCATATAGAGCTTCGTATGCTTCTACGAATTCTTTATTCTTTCGGTGTGTAGAGCTCGGCCTTGAAATTCTGCCCACAAACAACAAAACAACGTGTAGGTTATATAATTTTAATAATAACGCATGCCGACCAGTGCCTCGAATAGCATTTTTAGTACATACAAAAATTAAATAACATAATATACGCCTCCGTGAGACCTGAAATAGCTTAAATCGAGTGTGCCAATTTTCGTTTTTAACTATGCAGCGATGACATGCGGTAATCGATAGGCCGTAATATTCAGAGAATAGTTATTTATTATTAGTCAAAACAGTCAAATATCACACAAAGCATATCACATAAATGTAGAATATAAAACACACCATTAAATAATTTTAATACACACTTTTCTATGAATTGTGTGTTTTACATTAAATTAGTAATTCATTTCATTTTATTATAATAGTAAGAATTTCGAAGACGGAACGTTATTCTTCAGATTATCACAGTTTATCGTTCTTTCCTAAACACTCAATTTATCGCACGAGTAATTTGAATTTCGCGCGGGCGCGATACATTGCGGCAAAAGGTAAGACACCAGATACCAGATTCAGGCGAACTTATCTGTCTAGCGCGGAACGTTACCGGCAGAGTACAGATACAGATCAAAGCGCTCATTACGGTGAGAATGAAAATTTAAATGAATTTATATCAGGAATTCCGTGATAATGATAAAACCACAAATGAAGTATATGCACAGACCAGGTATAGGATAGACCTATCACGTAATGTAATTTTGTGTCACACGTTCGGGAGGTGATAACGCTATTTTTGTGGAAGGAACTATAAACTGTTTTACAGTTAGATAGATATGGAGGTAAGTATGACTATATTGATAATTTTAATGCCTATGTTTGACTATAAATACCATTGCAATGTTCAAACTTGGCAGTAGTACAGAAAACTGAGAAAACATGAAGGCTGTAAGATTCATCGTTTGCGCAGCAGTCGCCCTAGTGATTGCAACTATTTCTTTCGCTGATGCAATAGCCATAGCTGATCCTGCGGTAGATGCGGTAATGTCACCTTACAATATATTCTATATTTTATAATTATTTCATTCATTCAAACACTTGACTTGTTCTTGAACTGTCCGAAATTGCGAATCAAAGAATCGTCGGTGTTTTTTTAGGACGCTAAAGCAATAAGTACGGACGCCCTAGCATCCCTCGCCGGCAAATAATGCTTCATGAATAAGCATCACAAGACAATATTGGAAATTTTAAAGATGCTAAATAAACTGTAATCATATGCATTCTGTGTAATAATTAAATAAATGCCGATTATTGAGTGATTGGAGAATTTTTAGAAAACCTTATCTAAAACGCTGAAGATGTAAGGAAAAGTACATTCTAGGTACAGTTGTTTAGAGAAGTGTTTATGGGTCAATCCAGTCAATTTGCTGATGGGATTGATGGTCAATCCCATCAGCTTCTCATCCGAATCTTCAAAAGGATCGTGTTAACCCACTTGAGTAACGTCATCCATATTATTAATTCACCAGCCTTAAAGCAACTCATTTGCTGGTTTCTTGTAAGCGTAAGTTACGAATTGCAAAAATGTCATTGGTTCGCGCACTATTATAGTAGCTACAATACATTGATTTCCGAATCATTAAATGTAGTCGCCATTTTATAAATCATGACTCTTAACGTAATTATAGTTAAGGAGTAATTACAGTAGAGACCAGGAGTAGGATGGACCTATCACGCAATGTAATTTTGTGTCACACGCTCGGGGGGCTCGCGAGCTCCCTTACCACTTTTGTGTCACGTGCAGCGTTACCGGTGAAGTCTCGAAACAGATTGTAACGCTACGCGTGGTAGGAATTCAAATTCAAGACGGGTAAACTAGGTCATTCGAAACCCGCGATTTACAAATGATTCTGTTAGACTTAGAGTAACAATTTACACATCGTTTTATAAACGTATTCCATTCAACGACCAAGAAAGAAGGATCACAACAAAACAAGAACACATACGCCTTTCAACTTTGCTGTCCTATTCGGGTTTATTTAACGCAAAACAAATTTATTTAACATACAAATTTATATAAACAACAACATTATTTGTGGAAGACATGCTTTCATGATGTAACGTGGAATACCTCACCAAGGAATTGTAACTTGGAATATTTCAGTAAGGTACTGAAGCAGAGGGGACTTTAAAAATGATCAAAAACCCATCAGTTCGACTATCTCGCTAAAATATTCGAACTTGCACTTATCCTTCTATCTTAACACTGTTCTCGTGTTCTGGGGTCCGGTACGAACAATCAAACAACATTCCAAGTTACATTGTACCATAGTATTGCAAGTTAATATTTAACAATCACAGCTATCAGCTCGGTTCTCACCGATTACCAGGTCTCACCACGAGGAGGTTGCTGCGTTTCGAGACCCGTAGAGAGATAGATGGAATCAAAGTTCCATCGATCTCCCTGTACATGAAGCCTACTAAACCAAAGAGATGGATGGAAACAAAGTTCCATCGATCCCTTCGGTTTAGACGTAGAAACTAGGGAACTGCCAAGCAATCACACGATTAAAAGAAACTCAGGAAATGAGGAAAGACTACCGGTGGGCATGAAAGGAGTATTGGATGGCGCAGTTCCTACCACCCTGCTGTCCGAGTCGAAAGGGAAAAGCGCTCGGCGTCTCCCAGACGACTCCTGTTGCTCCGATGCGACTCGTCAGGAGCAAACACTTGACCTGACTCAAGCCGTCTAACGCGGAGATTGGGTAATCGAACCGGGTGACTTACGCAGGCAGTGTACCATATGGCACACCCCCTACGCCCGAAACTTTTCCCTTTCGACAAAAACACCAGGGGATGAAACTGATCCACCCATACCGATTCCATGCTCAGTCGCTTGCTTCCGCAAACGGAACCAGCGGCGACCTCCTCATCGGAGATGAGGAGCCAACAAAAGAGCAACAAAGCTAATGATTTAGTGACTACTTCGCAATTTTACACGGGCCTTAAATACTTCATGTTATAATACACTTTTCACTATCACTTTTCACTGTCACTTTTCATTATCACTTTTCACTGTTACTTTTCACTGTTACTTTTCACTGTCACTTTTCACTATTTTGTTTTAAAGATATTATTTTACTGTCTCCCTTCCCCGTAAATGGGTGAAACTCAAACTCAAATGCTGAAATAATCAAATATGTTATATTAGTAATGGTGTAATAGCCTTGGGAGGAACCTAAGAACATACATAAAATCGAATAAATGATGCAAAAACATCGAAGTAATACATAAAATGGAAAAAATGGGGCATAACCATCGAAGAAATACATAAAATCGAATAAATGACGCATAACCATCGAAGCAATACATAAAATCGAATAAGTGATGCAAAAACATCGAAGCAATACATAAAATCGAATAAATGGCGCATAATCATCGAAGAAATACATAAAATCGAATAAATGACGCATAACCATCAAAGAAATACATAAAATCAAATAAATGACGCATAACCATTGAAGATATAACCATAGAAGAAATACAAAAAATCGAATAAATGACGCAAAATCATCGAAGAAATACATAAAATCGAATAAATGACGCAAAACCATCGAAGAAATCAGTTGGAAAGGACCAAAACTAAATGTTGACCTTCACAGAACAACAAAACTCGCATTAGTTTTCAACGAACCCCAAAAGTCGGTACCAATTGAATCAGCTACCTCGGAGCAAGCGCTTCAACGAGTGGGGGAAGGACCAGCCATGAAAGCCTGTCCAGGTGTCCAGCAAGTCCAGTTGGAGTAGCCAGCGTTGTGTCCCCCAGAGATCCAAGAGACGCAGGAGGCTGGTGGTCCGGGGAGTCCGAGGGGTCCAGAGTGTCCAGGGGGTCCAGGGGGTCCAGGGGGTCCAGGGGGTCCAGGGGGTCCAGGGGGTCCAGGGGGTCCAGGGGGTCCGGGTAGTCCAGGTGGTCCGGAAGCTCCCGCGTGCCCGGAGGTCCTGCCGTCCCGGGCGGCCGACGACGACTGATAGTCTAGGGATGCGTGTTAGACTCCCCACTTTGGGCAACAACAGCCGCGATCACAACAAGGTCGACGGTTGACTTCAATTGCGAAAACCAGTTAATTATTCGACAGAAATTGATATTTCCGCTAAAATATTCATTCCAGTGGCTATTACTATGAAAAATCATGTTAACAACATTTACCCTAACCGCCCACTATAAATTATTATTAACTATGATCGATATAACTCGAGAAATCATGCAATTAATAACATTTGGCCTGGACTTCGAATTCGACAGAAATTGATATTTCCGCTAAAATATTAATTCCAATAGCTATTACTATGAAAAATCATGTTAACAACAATTACCTTAACCGCCCAGTATAAATTATTATTAACTATGATCGATAGAACTCAAGATATCAAGCAATTAGTAGCATTTCGCCTTCGATTTGCAAATGATTTTCTACGCCGAATGAATTCTCTTCTATTCTCAATATTTAATCGTTCGATAAATGAATGTTAATGCTTATACAGGTCACATAATATTATTTATAATGTATATATACATTTTAGTTGAACTTGGTGTAAATGAATCGTTGCAGGAAGATTTGGGGAAATATTTCGAAGAATCGATGTAATTGATGCAGGAACACACTTCACTGATACGATCACTGTCACGGTAAAGTCCAACTTGAACTTCATGTTGAAATTTCTCAAGGCCCGAAATACTTTCATCTCAGAATGCTCTATGTAGGTTGCAAAACTTGCTACGAGCTTCTATGAGGTGATACGTCTGTCCTATACCTCGTCTGTGATTCTACCTAAGCTCAATAATACCGGTGAACGGTAAGGGACTGTACAACCACGGATGAGGTAAAGGAAACATTTAATTTCTCATGTAGATTTTTGTTACGGGGTTTAAATCAGAGACCAGATGAAAGGTGTCTTAACGTATAATGCAGATTTATATCAGAAATCGGGGGCTCTGGCACCCCTATTATATTTTCATGTCGCAAGCAACGTTATCGATTCACAATGAAAATACTTTCAAAATGCTATTAACTGTAGAATTTTAAATTAAACACAGCGAGATTTTCAGTATTTTCTCGATACAAGGTTGATTTATTCTGAATGCTATCCTTAAGTATGCACTTTGTATATTTAAGATGATGCACAATGTTGGACATTGATATTTAGCTCCGCGAGAAAATGTAACAAAGTTGCAATGCGAACTTCTCGCCCCCTCAAATGAGGAACGAAGTTACAAATGGATTTTAGAGTACAGTAAATCCTCGTTATAGCCCCGTTGTACTCTGACGGTTGTGCCAAAGTTGCAATGTGAATTTCGATTTCCCGTGTCGCTGCAACAAAGTTGCAAACCAATTTTGGCTTCTCTAACAGCTAGAACGAAGTGCTAAGCGTTTCGAAATGGTGTGGTAATGACCGTATCACTGCGAGCGATGACCCTCTTCTATACATACCTACATATGCCTTTAAAATTGTTATACAATTTTGAACTCTACTTAGAACTAAACCCTAGCCTCCATCAGCAAACCCCATTATCCATTAAAAACTCTAAATATATACTTTATAAACACGCGCATGAATGCTACTATTCATAAGTACCTACTTCGTACCTACTCGTGGTAACTATGCTCGCCAAAGAAATCATTTTGTTCAAGAGTATAAAGTACCGGCGAAACAAACACTAACTCAATTACTATTACCCGGAACAGTGTTCTATAAAATACTGTACCGCTACAACACTACACGTACAAACACTATTTCCACGATCGAGTCGCACGCGATTATGAGAACTCATGAAGAGATGTGATCAAACACGAGAAAAATGTTCACCGCCTCCTATGCAGTCGAGTAATCGATGAAATTGATGGAGGACTTGAGATGTCGCGAAGTCAGACGCATCGGTTGCGTATTTGTATCGTTTTTTAAAGATTTGATACTGGTGGATGCCATTGACGAGCTCAAATATTCCTTACCTAACTATTTATGTCACTGGTGTCCCTTCCTCGGTCCGACGACGAACACGAAGATCTCTGTCGAAATAAAATTTCAAAGAATAACATTGATCTGTTGGTCTCGCAAAATTACGCAAGCGGCTCAGATACCAGTGAGACACATTACACTCACGATTGTCTAACATTTATTGCCCAAGTATGCGATAAAGTACATTGTATTTACACGGGAGGGGAAAAGTGTGGTCACAAATGCAAAACCTAATACAACATCGTCTTACAGCTTATTGTTAACGTATTTACACGTCCCTGAGGCTTAGTCTACCGTTATCATACACTCGCTAATTATTGTACAATATCGTTTAACCTATGCGTCGTAAAGCAATCATCTGCGCCATATACAGATTATTCGGTGTCACGTTTCTATGTGTATGTACACGATACATATCGGTAGCCATCGCACAGCGCGCGCAAGCTGGACTAATGAGGACCGCCAAACTGGATCAAAGAACGAGGTCTCCAGGCGACGAATTTGACAACGATTTCGTCGGCCCTTACCAATGGCTCGGGGAGGCCTCGCCGAAGCCTCGAAACGGAAGGATGGTGGTCATACTTGCATTCAACAGGCAACGGCAACGTTAGCAATACGTGGACACGATTCATTCTACGAGCACTGTTCTACCTTGTTTCGAACGACGATTCGAAGAATGAGGAGACTAGAGCTGTCCGGGTACCCGAATAAAGCGAGCCGAGCCTGGCTCGGCTCGACTGACCGAAACGAGTCGGGTACCCGTACCATCCGAGCGGCTCGAAAAATTCGGGTAGCTGGAATTTGTTTCGGACGGCTTGAAGAATCCGGGTAGCTCGAATTGTTTCGGATTTTCCAAGTGACCTGAAACAATTCGAGCTAACCTCTTCTACCGAGCGGCCCGAAACGATTCGGACTACCCGGATTTTTCAAGCCACCCGGAACAATTCAAGCTACCCGGATTTTACGGGTACCCGGCTCGACTCGGGAACCGAGTCCCGGCTCGGTCCGAGTTTCAAGCTGCTCGAATATTCGAGTACCCGGACAACCGTAGAGGGGACTGCGTGATGCTATCGGTGGTTGGGGTACATGAAAATATTACCCGGATCGTCGTCGTACATATTTCTATACATTAAATTCGTACGTTCTATCTCTGCGACGGTATCGTTACCTAACCTTGGGGATCTCACGAACGCGTCCGTGGAAAGGAATGCTTGGAAGGATGCGAGATCATCATTTGCCATTGTACTCGTCGACAATGAAAATGCTTGAACGTAGTCTTGTTACGTTGCTGTGCAGAGTGACTTTGAAATAGATGATCGCATTTCTACGGAGCTGCTTGATTAGTTTGCTTAAGGGGACTAGGCAGTCAGATGCTCGATTCTTTCTGTTGCATTTTTTGAAGATTTTGGTTTATGTTGAAATTCGCAAAGAAGTGCTGTATCCTTCTTGTATTCGATACAAGTAGAACAGACTGTGATAAGTCAGCCACCAGTTTCAGGAATCTGTTCTACGATTAGTCAGACATTTTTGCAAAGCTCCAAGTCAAACGAAAGGTCTGAACTTCGCCCCATACTTTTGTTTAAGTAGTGCAGTCCGTTATAGATCAGACATCTATCGCAGAATCACTCAGCACTGCAACCACGCGTAACTTAAATCACACAACCCAAAACGTTACATTAAGGGTATTCTGTCGACAGACACTATCTCCTGAAACACTCAAACTCCATTCTCGTAATCCTCAAAATTGTGTAATGTTAATAATTCGTGTTCCACTTAATTCAACATTCTTCCTTAACGCAAACGGCACGCATGTAGAAAATTCGAAACGCAGCGATTGTTTCTATGCAATACTTTATAACAAATTAATCAACATTATTAGGTCTCATGGAATATTAAAGTTTTTGTATATAAAGTGTTCAAAAACCAAGCATATGAAGGACCATAAATAAATTCCTTCACAAATATTCAATTATAATGCAAAAATACAAATCGGTATCTACTGGGTGGACAACATGTCATTTTCTATTTTTCCGGGGGTTGAAGGGGTAAAAATTCGTTCATTTAGATAGTTGACAAGACCAAATGGGCAACTACCTAAATTAACAATTACAGAAAATAATGCGTAACCAATTACACAATTACAGTTTAATCGTAATTTGTAATTTGTAACAAGATTACATTTTGCCCAACTCTGGCGAAATATAAAATCCTTGAGCGACCTTTACATATCAATATATACAAATAAAAAACCCCAGGCTATTGTTTTGTCGAATAGAAGATTCTGAGAGGGTCAGAGAATACAAACGTTGAATTTGAAAAATAAGGACCACCCTAAAGTGTATCTTCGCAAGCTCTACCATTATTGCACAAGCGATTCAAACACTATCCAACATCAACATCGACGAATTTCCCATCAACTATCTACACCACCACTTTCGCGAAAGCGGCTCCACACAAACCATTGCTGTTCGACGTCAGAGCTCCCGTAGCACAGCGGCGAAACGAAAGGCGAGTACAAAAATATACATCTAAGAAATGATTCGTTGGTCCGAACGTGCGAGACTCACGCCAGGGTTGAAACACAATGCAAGCGAAACTCTTTCATCCCGCGGAGACGGCGCGCCGCTCGATCGCTTATATAGGGACGCACTCGGCTGAAATTGATTACTCCTAATGAAAGTTGTAGTTCTTCGAGGAAGAGGCATGCGCGCGCACACCCTATCTTACTAATTCACGTTTCGCCGGCAGGGGATACCGCGGAATCGCTAATTTCTTCGTACGCTTCCAGGTTGCTTGCCCGAACTTCCGTGTACACAGGAGGAAACTTCTAGCTGGCCGGTCCTCGGATGTCCCGTAAAGATTAGTCTCCGCCGGCGTTACCGGTGGCTCCCGCCGCGTAGCTGCTGCCTGCGGCTGGCCATCCCCAAGTCGCACTGAGAGACGCGGATTAATCAGTTCCTGGGCGTGATTGTCACCGCGGGAAAGGGCCTACGTGGACAATCCGCCAGCCAGGATGGCCGCGGCCACCGTGATGCCGAGGTTCGCGAGCAAATGTCGGTGAAAGAGCGACGAGGCTGTCGCCGATTGGAAATCAATCTGCTCGTCGTCGTC
Organism: Andrena haemorrhoa; assembly: GCA_910592295.1. NCBI lineage: Eukaryota > Metazoa > Arthropoda > Insecta > Hymenoptera > Andrenidae > Andrena > Andrena haemorrhoa. Next base: position 4,713,147 of record OU342946.1, read on the forward strand.
GTCGACACCCTTCAGCATCGGCTCATCCTTCATGCCCGCTGTCTTCCTCTCGTGACTGTGATCGATCTTCCATGTTTTCTTCGAGTCTCGCCTCGTGCTCGGCCTACGCGTCGTCGGCGGGCGATCGATTCCTGGAACAGGTGAATTTCTTGAATAAAGGAGAATTATTTGGAAGAGAAGTGTATTATCTGGTTTGAATAAAATATCTTTCAATACTGGTAGGTTGATTTATTTGATATTTAAAGAAGGAAATAATTTTCATCTGAATTATAAATGTAAATGTTATATTTTAATTTGTATTTTAAGGAACTTTTGCCCAGGTCTGTATTGTTAATAGCTACGCGAATTTGGGGGGACATGCGTTTTACTTTCACAGATAAGGTACAGTCACGGGTGATTAATGGTACGATACATCTGTTATAAATGCGATAGCGGAGCGTAATCGATACTCGATTTTACCTCTGATCGAATAACTAGAATTTTGGTATTTCGAGAACCAACTGATCAATTAGAGGCTTGATTATTGCTCGCTCGAGTTCTGATTGAAAGCCGCCTCGGAAACTTCGGCGAAACCCCCAATGCGAGAATGTTTTACAAGTTTTTCCAGAAGACCAGCTGAGAGCCGTTGTTACAGAAAGTTTACCATCTCGAGTGAGGCTGTAATGAAACTTAACTTCACCGTATTCATCAGCGTGGCGTTATAATTTAGTTGCCTTAATTAAGTTACTCGCCAAGTGTCCCGAGTCGTTTTAAATGAAAATTCTGACGGAGAGATTCGCGGCGCTGTTGGAAGAAACGAAGCTCGCTTATTCTTTCGTCTGCGGGTTTCCGAACAGAAATCGATGGGCCGACATCCCCTTATCAGTTTCACATAAATCCAGCATTACACGCGCTGCGCTGTTACTTGATCAATGTTAGCTTTAGTGCGCCGTTAGTTTACCGTAGCTCCGCTGAAGGCTCGAGCTTTGACCCAGCTTCATACTTAATCCCGCAGCTCACCATCCGAAGTCTTTAACGTTGAAATCTGCAACTTCATACTTTAAGAACTCTCTCTGGCGTAAGAAGCATCTCCTTGCAAGTTACGACAAAGAGTATATTAAAACAGTGATTCTATCTGACGTCTGAGGAACTGATGGTGGCCTGGGTTCAACGTTCAACTCGTCCCTGCCGTTTTCTCATTTTGTATACGTTTCGAAGAGAGTGTATTTCTTGGAGTGTCTTCGTTCTTTACGGCAGCTTTAACAACTTGCTGTACGAATAGAGAAACGAAGAGGAAGTGACAGATGTCTACGTGCTTCAAAGAAAAGTTATTACTACTAACGTTCCTCTTGGGATTATATCGAATTTTTAGTTTATTATTTGTAGCTTGAGACAAGTCGAACCAGCTTGGTGGAATTTAACTGAATTACTCATAATCTCTTGTTCATCCGATGCGGTCAGCTCAACGGATTTTCAAATTTGAGGATGTCATTGTCATGATTCAATGCAGTGCCTCGTAATGGGATATCAATTGATTCGGGATCATATTCATTCGCGTGATAAGCTCGTTTCGAACCGTTTCGTCAATATGCCGCGTGTATTGAAACAAGCGTGTTGTACGATCCAACTGTGCCTGTTGTTCTTGTAGTATTAGAGATATAATGGGTGGTTGACCTATGAAAGTTTGACAACAATGGATATTTAGAGGAAGACAGAGTCTGTTTTAAAATAAAAATGCGCTGATTGCTAACTGAGATCGTGTGTGCATCATATAGTTTTAATTTTTATGGTGAAACTACTGTTTGCTACAAGAAAGAATTTAGCCACATGGACCAATCCTTCTCAATTAAAATACAATAAGAACGAATCCGTACATTCAAAGTAATGATTGCACGTTTTCCTGAAGATACACAAAACTTGCGAACGTCTACGTGCTGTACTATTTAAGGGGTTAGCTATCGTCAGGAGGTAGAAAAAGAATCGATTCTTAGGGAATTTATTTCGGAAAGAACATGCATATTTTTATGCAATGGTTTTTGTATTCAGATGAGGGACACCTTAACACGTTATTATATTATGTTTTGGTATAAAAATATTTAGTTATTGCACAATTACAACTAATTTCCCGGAAGCTGTTTTTAGAAACACGTTTCGCGGTGACCAACATTATTAGGAACTGGGTTATCTGAAATAAAAAAATGGAGAAGATTTAGTTAGTACAATAGTTTATCTAGTCTCTAATCGTTCCGCTTTATAAAATATTAATCGGGGACAAAATGGCAGATGTTTAAAGCGAAATGCTCGATTTTCGTAGAAAAAAACACTCATTTTTCATCCAATAAAATGAAAACTATAAATTGAAAAAACAAATGCTTCGATTAAAGACTAGATTTGAATGTCCAGAAGAAACCTACAAAGTTTCAGAAAGATTGGTGGAGCGTTTTTGGAGAAATCGTGGTCACCGGTCAGTTGTAATTTTGCAATAGCAAAATATTTGTATACCAAAACATAATATAATAACCTGTTAATGTGTCCCTCATCTGAATAAAAAACCATTGCATAAAACTATGCATGAACTTTCTGAAATAAATTCCCAAAGAATCGATTCTTTTTCTACCTCCTGACGGTAGCTAACCCTTAAACAAATTCTAAAAAACTAGAGAAGTGATGACTAAAACACCCCTTAATTACGCCTAGGTTACATCATATCTCAATCTCACAAAAATCCCTAGACTCATCCCCGTGTAACCATGAATCTCGAAACCTTCAGATACGTCAAGCCACGCGGACAGTAAGCTGCACTTTGACCGAACCCACACACATTTCCCCAGGCGATCTCAGTTCAAAAAGCGGAAAACGCTTAGACGAAAATCCTGAAAGAACGAACGCTTAAAGAGCACGCGAAAATCAAAATACCCCCCCATGTACCGACACCGTTAGCGCCGGAACAAAAGCAAAAGCTCCGGCAGCACACCTCTATCATCAATTATAAACCCCCATTCAATCTGCCCGTGCACCCGGCTCCCTGGCCGCGGCCAAACAAAGTGCATATCACTCCAAATTACCGTGCAATTACCCGTTCGCCATCGATTATTTTCCATCCCTGCCGGGCCGGGGATCCCGAGATTTGTTCGCGAATCAATAGGCCGAATCCGCGCGTCGGTGCCCCGCGCGGAGGGCACCGCAACAGGATATCGACTCCCGTCAACGTAACAGCTAGTTGCACCCCCGGCTGGTAACGCATTATCGCCGATCTGTTCATTAATAAAGATGAACGGCGCTGGATCTCGTCACTGCCGCTCGTGTACCAGGGCGAGGGTTTAACGGCGGTCGAACAGCAGCGGGCGGGAAAGCCGCTTTACGTCAGATCACGTGCGAGCAGACCGCGCGGAAATGGCCGCAGCCAGATACCGCTGCCGGCCCGATGTCCGCGAGTAATAACCGGAAAAATAATCGGCCAAGCGATTGGACTTTCCGCATGATGCTTCCCCCCTGCCCGCCGGCTTGACGTATTGGAATGTCGTCCAGCTGGCGTCCCGCAAAATCGAGAGAGGCCCTGTCACTTGCACGCCCCGCCGAAACGTCCGCCGAGGGTCGAGGGGGGGTGCCATTCCGACGATATTCATTCCAGCGTTGCGACGATCGAGCTGGAATCACGGCGAACCCACACGAGAGCATCCCTTAATTGCCATTTTTCGAAAAGACAGCCACCCGTCTCCGCTGCGGTGGCCGCGGTCGCGGCTCGAAAAATCGACGTCCACCATCCTCGTGACCGCTGCAAGGATGGAGCAGGTGGGCACCATTCGGCGTCCCTATTTCGCGGGATTTGTCGGCGAGTCGTTTGAAGGGTTTACATTTGGATGGCCCTGGTAGGAGGGGTAGGTCTCCGATCGTCGACGGGAGATTAAATACGGTAATTCGGAAACGAAGGACTGAGCCGGAGGAAGGCTGGTACCATCGATCCCCGGCCCCCGCGCAAATTGCCTGACCGGCCCTGACTTTTTTTTCTAAATCGCTTTTTAAGGGGATCCAGTAACTACCGGAAGATCGGGATCTTGGAGTAATTTATGCCGCCCTTACGGCGTGTCTTAGCGGCCGGGATCAATTAACTGGGCAAATCGTTTTTCGATAGGTCAAGAGACTGTTGTGAAAGTGCAGCTGAGAGGTATCGCGGCTGGATGTCTTTATTTTAGTGCGCTCACTTGGGACGCCGGGCCACGCTCCTTAATTGGTTGTAAAGGAATCGATTCGTTTCTAGTCGCGAGGCCCGTGGCAACTGGCGATCCAGTTGTTCAACGTTTCGCGCCGCGCTGGCCGAGTCGGGGCTGAATCTTAACGCGCATACGTGGCGCCTAGCGCAGTAGCCGATTTCTCTAGGTAAATATTAAACCGTCCGCGGTTCGATGATCAAACTTGCCCTTTGTTTGTATGGGTTTGCATTGTTGAATTCCATTCCGATGCTGTAATTGCATTTGTTTCCAGCCTGGACCGCGCAGGAGCGTTTGCTCTCGGTACAAATACCGCCTCTTCTCCGAATTCGTTTGCACTTTTCTGTCTCCGCTTTGCTTTTCTGTCTATACTTACGTATTCCTTGTTTTTTTTTCGTTCCACGTCTAATTGAGTGAATGACAAAAAAAAATTATCACAGCGGGTTCCGGTGGAACCCAAAAGAATCGGCAGATTCTCCGCTTTAAAATGAGCTTGAGATAATGATACTCCGGTTATCCCACGCGGAGATACAGAAAGTTGAATCAAAAATGGAATTTGTGCAATTTTTAAGCATATTTTCGGAAGGACATCGTAGACCGAAATTTCAACCGAATCGAAAAAGTCAAAGATGCGTCTTAAGGAAGAAAGAATGATTCCTTCGCTTGCTAAAAGCAACTAAAGTAAACAAAACGGTTTTTGCTTCAAAGTTGAATACCTCGGTCAAAAAAAATCGCGCGAGAATTTTATTACTCTCCTTTTACACAGGAAAGTAGCCGCTTTCGACTGGTATAAATTGAATTTGTTTAAAAAATTTCATACTCCCCGTGGAACTTTCGCAAGTTGAAGAAATTTTTTTAAAATTGACCAAGCTCCATTTCTCTTTATATCGTTATAACTTTGCCGAAAAGCAATGCAGCTAAAATCTGAAAAAACAGCTGAAAGTAGGGATTCCACGCTTTCGAACCATATTTTCAAAATATCGATACGACTATTTTCGCCGGAGTTATGACCATGTGAACTTGCCCCTATTTTTCGGGTTCCTAGATGTGATTCTTTAATTAATGTGAACAGTGTATTAAAATTGATGCATATTTTGCTATCTATTTATTTGTTATAGTCGCTTGAAACACTGTACTAAGGGTAGGTAATAAAAATTTGATACGAAAACTATAAATTAATCCTGAAAAAAATTCTTAATAATGGTTTGCTATTCCGAGTATCAACGTTCAAGGAAACACTCCACGGAGGCTAACAATTTCTAAAAAAAAAAGCGATACACTCCGCCTCAACTCGAGCGAGGTACATAAGTTTACGATTCCCAGCCTCGTTTAACAATCACGTGGCGATGGTGCTCCAGAATTCGAGGGTGACTCGAAATGACTCCCCCGTCGTGTCTCGCCTGCCCGTTTCGTCGCCCCGCCATCACCGAAGGCATTGTCAGATAATTCGCTCTTTTCGCGCTCGAGCGGTGCTTCCATCGACGTTAATCGACTTTAATGAAGCGTGTAACCCGCGACTCGTTCCACCCGCTAATTATTGCTAACGTTGTTAACCGTGGGCGACACGGGGAAAAAGAAAGGAGCCGGGGGGAGGAAGGGCCGAAGAAAGCAGGGGGGTGCGGGGCTCCTGGGCGCGTTTCAATGGAGCGTGGCCCATTCAATTTAGATGGCAGGGCCAATTACTCGTGGAAGCCGCGGTGACGCTTGTGCATGGCTTGTCGCGCACTTGATTTACAATTATCGATAATTAAGTACCCGTCCGAGCTGGTCCCTGTTTCTCGCCGTTCGTCAATCGTTAAATTCCTCGGTCTTTTTCCTTTGTTCCGCAACCTCCCTCTACCCCTCGTCCTACCCCTTGTCCTCGAGGCTCCTTCCCTCGTCGATACTCTAATCAAGCGGCCGATTAATTATCACGTGGAATCGGGACCAGGCTTCTGAATGGACGGCTCGCGGTTCAATCGTGTACCAACGAAGTCGCGTGCAAGAGGCAAACCGATGTACTCAATGCGTTCATTGGACATGTGCGATGAAAAAGTGCACGTACCTTGGTGGTCGAGCTGCGGTTACAATGGGCGTCTCGGCGGATTTCATTGGGATTTTCAGGGAGCTGGATTAATAAGGATTTCTATGATTTCTACGTATGTGATTGAGTCAATTGATCGTATTTATTTCTGCTTGGAATAAAAAGTATGGGGGTGCAGTTTGGGTAGTTGGTTTTATTGTATTAAGATTCAGAGTGAATTTGTGTATAGCTTGCGATAATTAAAGTATACAGCGAAGGGTTTAGGGGCTTATTGGTTACGTACGATTAAGGGCAGGACGTGGTTTAAGGAGCTGAAAGAAGGTGATATTCGCTAATTTTTTTAACGCGGAGAAATAAAGTCGATCTTTCTAAAACCTTGGAGGTATTTTAATATATATTTATACAGTACGAACAAAAATTTAATCAAAAAATTTCAAGATCATCGCGCGAAATTTATTAATCATTGAAAAAGGCTAAAATTGAAAAAATTCTAAGACTCGAAAGGAGAAGTTACGAGTTAGAAGAAAAAATTTAGATGTTATTATGCAAAAACTATGGTTAAATTTAATTTGATTCTCTAAAGTTGATCGGTGAAATATAGTTTTTTTGCTATTTTTTCCACCAACTTAAAAAATGTTCTTTTGAGAAAAAGCGTATTAAGTTTGATACTTCGAATTTCACTCTGAAACTTTAAGAATATCCTCCAATAGTATTACTATCGATTAAAGTGAAAAAAAAATTGAAAATTTCGATCCTCTAAACCAGGTTCTCCCTCTAAATTACTTTATACATGATTTATTTGAGTATTTATTGGAGATTGGAAAATTCACCTCCATATACATTGAAAAGGGGAGCGTAATAGCGCTTCGACGATTTTAAAAGGCAATGCGGGATAGAATTATTCGAATGGCACGTGTTATGGTTCTCGTTAGATGAAGCACGAATCAATTCATTCGAAAGTTGATATTTAGAGCGAACGGGGTGGATCTATTTGCGTTGGCAGGCCTTTACCGCCGCGCGACGTTTATTTGGGAAATTTGATGTGATGCGATCCATCATAATCTAAAGCTACCTGAAATTCCGTGCCTCCGGTTTCAGGCGCGTTTTTAACGCCCCTTCCACCCGCGAACAAATTACGCGACTAAAGTCGTTAGCTAACGAGAGGAAGCTGCCGTAAAGGCACTAGCTTCTTTTGCATCCAAAGTTGTCGAGTTGTTTGAAACGGCGGCAAACGTTCGCAAGCAAGTAAAAAATGTTTACCGTGTAAAATTGATAACACGATATCGCTAATAAGACCGCGTGTACCTCATAAACGCCATTTCAACGTGTCACACACACCGAAAATGAATTGCATTAAAGGATATTGAGACCTTATTCTGCGCGCCATGCAAATAACGAACGGGGAAATTGTCGACGCAGTGAACGTAACGCAATTATGTGAACGTTAATCGTTTTGTATGTATGGTGGGCACATTTAATTTAGGAAAATTTTCAATTACCGGAGAGACCCTGTAATTTCATATTACAAACGGTAATTCAATATCGTGACTTCTGATAATGATACCCTAGGTACAATTACATTACATTTCTGACGTTTAGTAAAAACACTGCAGTGTGTGGCTCATACACAGGGTGCACATTTCGCTTTATCGTGGATCCAAGTATTCAGATCTCAAATAACGCTACTGCAACCGATGGCTTTAATATATTATTGTATTTCAGTTATTCGGAGCTGTTTCTGTGACAGGTTTTTCCATTTCTGATTAGTCTACCCTATCCCAAAGAAACTTTTGAATCACACACTTGAAATTATTAGCTACAGTGGCGTACACAAGCATTCGGCCACCCTTTAAAATCGCATAACTTTTCTTAAATTAATCCAAACGACTTGAGTTTTTTTTAGAAGCTAGAAGGAATAGTTTGCTAAGTGACGTGATTCGTCGTTTTGAAAAAATTCATTTCGTCGGAATAGAAAAAAATAGATACAAACGGGATTTTTGCATTTTTATTGCAGGCTCATAACAAAGTTAAAAAAACGAATTTTACTATTTTTTTGCTATTCCGACCAAATGAATTTTTTTATAGCAAACTATTCCTTCTAGCTTCTCAAAGAAACTCAAGTCGTTTGGATTAATTTTAAAACAGTTATGCGATTTTAAAGGGTGGCCGAATACTTTTGCACGCCACTGTAGGTACTAAGGAAGGAAACAAAGAAGCAAACATTCAAACGGTTTCTAATGACGGTTAATTGAAATAAAAGTGCTAAGACAAAATTTACTTGCTTGCTCTACATTCTAAAATTCTGGGAACGATCATCAACGATGCTAATATCGTCATACCAGAGTTGTCATTCAGAAGATTTTACTTATCTTACAATTTACCCTGTGTTACAACCTACCCCGGTCTCCCCTGCCATTAATATTGTCAACGAAATTTCCATCGATTCAACTGCAACGGAACAGCCTCTATGTACATGATTTAAACAACACCAAGCCGGCGAGGTAGACTGTGTGAATTGCAGCTCCGCGGGCAAGAGAGCTCCCTTTCGTGCGCCCTGCAGCTCCGCGGGCCGTTTCTGCGCACTGGCGTAAGTCCGTATTCGATTTAAAACAATGCCCGAAGTAGAGCGGCATTTATTAAGATGAATTAATTGACTGCGATAGAGTGGCTGGAAAAGGCCGAGCTAAGCGACTCCGGGAGTCCGACAAAATTCAAGTGGGACCATTCTCGACTCGATATTATCGAGTGCCTGTAGAACCGTGTAATTAACAGAAGTTACGATAACGAGAGGATTTCGCCGACTGATAAGTAGAAAAGTTGGCCGATGGGCGGGGGGTTATGAAATTGCTGGGCAATTACGGCTGCTGAATAAATCATTACAAAAATAAATCCATTTAACTGCGCTGGCAAATCTCTCGTTTCAACGCGCCTGCCTAATCGAAAATACGCCGCGATTATGGAATGAAAACAAAGTACACTACTTTGCGCGGAATGCTGATGACTCTGCTGATAAGTAGGTACCTACATTTTTACAGCTACTGGTGAAGGCAAGTTTTATCGAATTTGCAAATTTGCAGATTTGCATTTTCACTATAAAGTATTAATGTCAACTTTATTTAAAGCAGCACAACTCAGCAAAATGTACGAAATTATTCTTATTTGACGTTTGCTTTTCTTAACGCGATTTAGAAATTTGTGAGCGATGTATAATATGCAGATAAGGAGGCTGCAGTAATATTTTAGACACTTTCAACGTGATTCTGAGATTATTTTTAATCCACTTCAGTAAAAAATTATTACTTTTTTAGTATATTGTTTAAACAAATTGACGTATAATGAATCTGATTACGTGGTTGAATTGGTTATAAAAAAATTGCATCATTTTTGCCTGAAATATATTTCTCTACAGTGCACAGTTTCCAAGGTTTTTCACTCCCAATTTTAAGGACTGATTTCACCCTTTAAATATGAACGTTTACCGATAAAAAAATATTAGAAATATTTTTTCGAGAACAGTAATCTACGTAAACCTCATCGAAATCGGTGTGTAACAGTTAGGTGATGTCCCTTGCCACGGAAATGTTTCCAACGAATTGATAAAAAAAAGTGGCAAGAACTTTAGGTATATCATTTCAATTATTTAGGCTCCCACAGAGAATTGACAGCAGAAAATAGTAGCTCGAACGAGGAACAGAGTCTTGTTTCGAATGCTGAGAAGCATTCCATTTTAATTAACGCGCAGTCGTTCGAATTGGAAAACAAATCAGCGAGTGTGAACATTTAATTGCGATTGGTGATTAGAATGTCGATTTTACTTACTGTAAACCTTAATTTTTCCATCAGTTTCGCCTAACGAGTTGGTCGCCACGCATCGGAAGGACCCGAAGTCCTGCGGTCGAACGGACTTTATGGTGAGCCTCATGGTTATCTCGTACCCCTTTGGAATTGCTTCGACTTTATAGTTGTTGTCTGCAAAGGGTGGCATAAAACATCAGCAATTAATTTCTGCAATTTAATTAAGCTCCTCCTCGGCGCGCGTACACGTTTATTTATGACTGACTGCGTTAAAGTTTTGAATGAAGGTGCCCCCATTGTTTAGGCGAATTCCCCATGGAATAAATAAATGAATGCAGCATCAAGTGCTCGTAAGTCAACAAGAAAATGCAGTGCTTAACGCGATTACAATCGGAACAAAGTAAAATGGCCATTCGAAGTTACTGAAGAACCACGTCACCGCAATAGTCGCTAGGAGAGTAGCTTCACAGCCATTTCATTGTATTCCAACTGCAGACAACCCTGTACCAGTGATACCAAACTATTCAGCAATATTAAAAATGTCATCTTAAACGATCTAGAAAACTTAGATGTCTCGAGGCTCCACAGAATTGGTAGACAGTTTGCGAATTTGTAGCCAAACTTTCAGTCATTCCCCCTGAAAGGATCCTAAGGTGTGCGCCATTGCGCAGTGGTCCTCAACCTCGCCAAAACTTCACACCCCTCTTCAGAATTCTAAGCATTCACCAATCACGAAGCAGCTCAGTCAAGAGTGCTCGAAAAGCCCAGAGAATCATCAAGCTTCGACGCTACAGGCCATCCACTAAGAACCACTGCTGAATTCTACCAAGGCAGGTCTCAAGAAAAAACGCGCCCTAGCGAGAATCTCGATTCATTCCTCAAGCTTCCACGCTATAGGCCACCCACTGAGAACCCCTGCTGCATCCTACCAAGGCAGGTCTCAGAAAAAACGCGCCCTAGCGAGAATCTCGTTTCATTCCTCAAGCTTCGACGCTATAGGCCACCCACTGAGAACCACTGATGCATCCTACCAAGCCAGGTCGCAGAAAAACGCGCCCTAGCGAGAATCTCTTTTCATTCCTCAAGCTTCGACGCTATAGGCCACCCACTGAGAACCACTGCTGCATCCTACCAAGGCAGGGCTCAAAAAAAAACGCGCCCTAGCAAGAATCTCGTTTCATTCCTCAAGCTTCGACGCTATAGGCGACCCACTGAGAACCACTGCTGCATCCTACCAAGGCAGGTCTCAGAAAAAACGCACCCTAGCGAGAATCTCGATTCATTCCTCAAGCTTCGACGCTATAGGCCACCCACTGAGAACCACTGCTGCATCCTACCAAGGCAGGTCTCAGAAAAAACGCGCCCTAGCGAGAATCTCTTTTCATTCCTCAAGCTTCGACGCTATAGGCCACCCACTGAGAACCACTGCTGCATCCTACCAAGGCAGGGCTCAAGAAAAAACGCGCCCTAGCAAGAATCTCGTTTCATTCCTCAAGCTTCGACGCTATAGGCGACCCACTGAGAACCACTGCTGCATCCTACCAAGGCAGGTCTCAGAAAAAACGCGCCCTAGCGAGAATCTCGATTCATTCCTCAAGCTTCGACGCTATAGGCCACCCACTGAGAACCACTGCTGCATCCTACCAAGGCAGGTCTCAGAAAAAACGCGCCTTAGCGAGAATCTCTTTTCATTCCTCAAGCTTCGACGCTATAGGCCACCCACTGAGAACCACTGCTGCATCCTACCAAGGCAGGGCTCAAGAAAAAACGCGCCCTAGCAAGAATCTCGTTTCATTCCTCAAGCTTCGCCGCTATAGGCCACCCACTGAGAACCCCTGCTGCATCCTACCAAGGCAGGTCTCAGAAAAAACGCGCCCTAGTGAGAATCTCGTTTCATTCCTCCACCTGTCCTCTCCTCCTCAGACCTGAGGATCACAGTGAAAAGGAGTTTGATGAAGCCGCTCATCGCGCACGTACACACGAGTTACGCCTCTAATTTCCTCGCCATGTAATTGCACTTGCCGCTCGTTAAAGAGCTAATTCGTTTTACGCCGAGGGAGCTACGGCGACAAGGGCAGCGGCAGTTTCAAATAACAAGAAACTCGCTGGCAGTAAACTTACTATTTCCGCGGCAGCTCGCTTAAGCGTTACGAAACGGCGCGAAGTGGATGCACCAGCGGCCACGTTATTCGCGCGAGTGTCATCCGGGCTGCCAGCGCAGCTGACGTCTGTGCCCGTCTGCCGCGATGTTTTATTCCCTGCTATAACGCTGTCGATGCAAGAACAGGAGAAACTTGTTCGCGACTTATCAGCACTGCTCGTACCTTCCAGTAACAATTACTCAGCACGTACCCTTACGTTCATTTAAACGAAAGGTGGCGCGGAAACTGAACCAGGTTATGCGAGGGCAGAGGAAATTAATACAAAGAAACACTGGGCAGTTTGTTAACGCCAATTTCTGCAGATGCTGCATATTTTAGAAAGAAACATGTAACTTCGGGAATAGAAGATTTCCTGAGCAGTAATATCTTCTGTTTAATAATTTTGTAGCGTGTATAGAAATGCCGAGATTGCAAGGGCAAGTCGCTTGGGATGACGGAGATAGCAGTGTCCGAGAATAATAAAGAAGTCGCGAAATTCCATTGTTCCTCGGGGCGAACCAATCTGCCACCTGCTTGTATCGCTTCTCAACACTTTCGCATTTTCATTCGCGTCTCTCTTGTTTGTTTCGTTTCGTTTACGTTCAATCTGTAAGTTCTAACGAGTTGCTGTCACGCCACGGGGAAAAGTTTGCCGCGGCCAGGTAGTTCCCGGCCCGACGTATCAATTAATCCAGAAGTAAATGCTTCCACACTATTCGCGGCAATTAACGGCGCTAATAATTCATGTTCAGAAAGGAGGATTAAGATACGGGCGCGTGGTATCGCGCGGCCGCGGTTATTATTAATTCCGCCGGGACCGTGTTATCAATTAACGGGCTCGAAATAAGGCGACACGCACGCGCCTTAACCTTCCCCCTACGTGCACCTTAACTCGCCCTTTAACACTTATCACGAAGGGTCTAGGCTACGTTTAAAGCGAAACAACGACGTCGGGTGAGGACAATTAGAGGAAGCCCGCGTTGGCGTTAGCTCCTACGGAAATTTCGCGTCGTTCCTTTCAGCGGAGGCGCTCGCGGTTGCGAAGTAAAGGGGAATAAAAAGAAACTCTGCGCTTCGGAGCGTCGATTGTCTCGCATTTTCTCGTATGTATGGAAGAATGGAGGGAATGTTTTTTATGGTTCAAGAGGATAGACCAGTTTCGGGGCACAGGCGCTGGGGTACCTAGTGTAGAGCAGTGTTTCTCAACCGTGGGATACGCGGTGAAACTTTTGGGGGTACGCCGTGAGAGCTCTGTAGTCGTTAGATCGAAATCAGTGTTTGTCCAGTTTTTATAATATTCAAGTAACCTGCGACACCCCTTTTCCCGTGTAAGTTAAAGTAGATTTTATTAGGTAAAGAAAACACACTAAAAATAAGTACTTCAGAATATAATTCTAACTTAATAATAGACTTTAAAAAAGTCGCAGAAGATACTTCGTTTGGAGAACCGAAATCGATATTATAACAGTTTTCAAGCCCTGATAAAAGGTTGAGAAACACTGCTGTGGAGAAGACTTTGATTTTAATGTACAGGGTGAAATACTTAAAACAGTGCGTTTGAGTGTTTCTGTTGCATTCGAGAGAATGGAGACAAGAGCAAGCATGAATATTTGTTTAAATCTAGTATAAAACAGATGTACACTTTGCCTAAAAATATTTTTTTAATTCGCTTAGGTATGGTTGTGTTATCGAGTGATGGTGTTGGACATTGCTTTGCATATTTCGAGATTGTAATGTAGTGTATTATTGATGGTGCGTTGTATTCTAGGTATTTAGAGTTTAATTTGTGAGTTTTGAGGCATTCACAAGTTGAGTTGCTTGTGAGTGAATTGTAAGATAGAATGTTGTTTAAATGAGCTTCTTTTTCCATATTTTTCTCACAGTATAATAATAATAATAATAATAATATTAATAAATCGACTTTATTCATAACAAATTACATAAATTATGTGATAAATGGGCGAGGTTCAGCATACCTGCTGTTTTGCAACCTAGCCCCAAAACATTATCTGTCAGAAATAAAGCTATCCATGTGTAATTTGAAAAATAAGTGAATCTGTGGGCGAATTAGATCTTTCTCTTCAAGAAAAGGTTCAGACCTACCGTTCGCGATCGTTTCGTTCGATGGCCTCGTCCAATAAGTAATCGGTCTTGGATAAGCCTCGCTGTGACATTCCAATGTAAACGTCTGGCCCTCGTAAGCACCGACTAACTGGTTCTCAATCCAAACCATCGGTTGAACTACGAAAAGAAAACCCCATAACTGGACGTGTGTCGGTTACTAATACGAAGAATAGTAGCCTCATAATTCCATTACATATTATATTATTTGTTCGTCTGTATAAAATCTGGGAAATTTGTGCATACTAAAAAAATTATTTTTTTATTTGGACACTTTTCATCTTTTAATAAAAACAAAAATAGAAATATTCGTCTGTCTATTTAAGTAGTATATTAACAAAACTTTCAGCTTAAAGGATGAATAAATTAAATACTGTAATTTCGTGTTTGAAATGCTAATAATGTATAATAGTGATTTTTTAAAAAACTTATACTTAATTAATTAATTCATTCTTAAAAGAATACTCCCCTCCTTTCAAACAAAATTATCATTACGACAGTGCTATCGTGACACAAGAAAAAACGCGGAAAAAAGTAATTTTAAGCATCCTCCATAAACTGAGAAAGACTCCAACAATTTAAGAAGGAGAGGAAAAACTTGAGATTATACCTAGCCACCGTCTAAACGGAGTTTAATTCAATATCAACTAGGAATTTAAATCGATCCGTCAGTAACTGAAACGATTAAGAAAACTGACTCCCGTGGCTCGCATTAATTGAAAGAGAAAACTAGTTCACACGAACGGATCGCCTGCGAACTATCGTCAGATGCAATTCCGCTGCGAAAGTCCGCGTTTCAAGAACCCTTATTTTAATCAATCCGCGACAGCGTCGACAGGTCGACTCTGCTGTCGCGGAGCCCCGCCGACGGCGAAAAATATTTAAGGCGCCGTTGCAGCCACGGAAACAATGGCCCTCTGAATCCGCCATTCATGATGTCCCAAGTGGCGTCATTACCGTATGCATTCGGGGGAGATCCACAGCCACGTTGCGAGACTTTAAATCGTATTTTCTGGTATGCATATGTGATGCACTCCACCGACAAAACTACCTCGCCATCTTACATTATTACACTTTCTGGTAGAGCGCCTTTTTGGCATGGTCACGTGATTATTTGACACAAGATTTTTCGTAGCTACGCGCAGGGCAGTTGGTTAATAAATTCTTGGCCCAAAGTGTGCAATCATTCGATGGACCATAGAACGTCTTTCTAGTATAGACCAGGTCGACAACTTGGGACTTAAGAACGGCCAAAGTGTCGTAAAATACACATTCTTTATTTTTAGAAAAGCCATAGAAATTTAATAACAGAAAAAGAAATATGAGTTAAGGGAAATGGGAAATGGGAAATGGGAAATGGGAAATGGGAAATGGGAGATGGGAGATGGGAAATGGGAAATGGGAAATGGGAAATGGGAAATGGGAAATGGGAAATGGGAAATGGGAAATGGGAAATGGGACTCTAGTGCATTCGTATACAATTGACGATCTTACAACCTTTTAGATAAGTTTCAAGTGTAACACGGTTTAGAATATTACTTAGGTGTAATTATGGTATACTCCATAAGGAGTTAAGGATACCTACAGTGAACAATGAGGACGATCCTCTTGCTGACTGTTGGTGGCACTCCGTTCGAAGCTATGCAGAGGTACGGTCCCATGTGGAGGCGCGTGACGCGCGTTAGTTCCAGTTCTGAACCCTGGATGCTGGGAACTGTAACAAAGTAGAAAAATATAATGGAAAACACACGGTGTTGTGATAGACTTACGAACTCCATAAGTATGCCTTGTTTTCTGGCCACACCTCATCCTGTTGACGTCTTTTGTTACGCGGATAACAATCCCTTGCGAAAGGTACCTTCTAAACGGGTCCAAAGACGTATTGCTCATAAATTGGAGCACAGTCGCTGAGAATACTAATCCAATTGCTGGGCAACCAACATGAAATAGAACAATATCATTCATCCTACCATGGTTCACAAGAAACCATTTTGGTTCACTGTTTAGAGAATTGACCTAGAGTGTGGCTAATATCCTGACACACTTGAGTACCAAATAAAACTTTCTTAAGACCCTCACAACTCAGAATTTCTCCCAGTCAAGCCTTTTCACAAAATCTGAATACTGTTAAGTTAGCTCGGGATCTCAGGATTGCATTTTGGACTCGTTTCAAATTGAAACGATTGCAAAAGACACGTAATTAATCAATTCCTCGAGCAATAGACACACAGCAGTCGCTAATTCGCAGTTATATTGTAATTAACTAACTGCAACACTATACCTGTACAGCAGTGTACAAGATACCTACGTTAAACGAATGTATCATTAAAAAGTTGGGCAGAACTGTTTGCATAATCAATGCCTATATCTAACAGTAATAACGCTGCACGGTTACGAGGCTTCTGGGTGGTAGACGTTAAATATGATTATGCCCGCAGCGGCTGCAATCTGCTGGAAAATATTCAAAACCACAAGGAGTCAGAGAGCGATATACTGAATGCCGGCAGTTCAGGCTTTCAGGGGGAAACGGAAAAGGCGGTTAAGAGATTTAATTAGATTACCTGAAGGAGCATGTAAATAACGTTACCGCGTCTGAAGGTACGTTTACGATGCTGCAGCGCTCTGACGAACTCGAAATCCTTTAGAGAGGAATCGATGTTGATGGGATGGTGTGTACGGAAGCGAGATGGTGGGGGATAACCCCTCAGTGGCCTTGAGCAATCAGTATACTTTGCCTCGACTATAGTCGACACCTCAAATATACGTATTTACTATAATTATCAATATTATTAGATATACAGGTATATAATGATTATTTATAGGATACGTATATAGTATTGATAATGTATGTATCTTTACGTAGAATTAACCCAGACCTTCACCCAGACCTAACCCATGTAATTATAAGTATTACTACTTGTTCATTTGTCGCAAAGTCTGAAGACTCATTCCGTAGCTTTTACTAACATTTTTCTGTGTGCAGATGGATAAAATTAGCGGAGGAAACGATGTATATTTTCTCTTATTATTGTATAGATAGAACTAAGAATACGCATGGAGAAATTCATACGTCGTATCAGGCTTCCTTACACTGGTCTTTCTCATTTTCACCCGAGTTTTAAATTTCAATTTTTATTTCAAGCGCTGAAAGCCCCTTGCCCCCCTTTGTTGCAGTAAGTAGATGCCAAACCTTCGGTTTGGTATAACAACGGTAACCTACCGCAGGCAAATATTCGTTATAATTCATGAAGTTATAGAAAGCACAAGCATTTCTGTGTGTGCAACGAAAGGCGCACTTGAAACTCCTAAAAAGGACCGCTTTTCAAAGGCAGTCGCGCTTTGCACACGCAGTAATAACAGCGGAACTTACCAAAGCTGTGTTAATTCCTTGTGGTACTTTTTCTTGCTTTACGAATTCCAGCGAAATTTATAATTTGACAGTGCAAAGTGCAAACCTCGAGGGACTTCAAATAATTTGTCATCTTTATTTGTATCTTTATATGCGAACGCGCTGGACCCGCGCCATGTAGAAAAATGCCACTGTCCCGCCGAGATAAACCTCACTGACGGTGCCCGCGGATTTTATCGTGGCGCACCATTAGTGTTGTAACTTGAATCGTAGGCTTTCCCTCAGAAACTATAATATTAAACTGCATGATGAATAGGGTTTGTCGGTTTTTAAAAACCGTGTTGAAAAACCGGTTTTCTATTATAAATTTGTAAAATTTGAAAACCGATTTTTAAATAATAAAAACACCGGTTGTACTTGAATACTAAATGAATCATTTTGTTTTTTTTTATTTATTTGGTTTTGTATAAATAAAGTATATTTTATTTTGATATATTTTTATAATTCCATAAGTATTAAAAAACTGAAAATTTTTAAAATAAGTACAAATATTTATTTTCTATTTTAATTATATTTTGTGTGAAAATTCAAAAACCGGTTTAACCAATTTTTGGGGAATAGTGGAATTCGAAAACCCGTTTTTTCAAAAGTCGGCTTTTGTATAAACCCTAATGATGAACAACAAAAATAAAAAGGCACCCTTAACGCCATTAAGCCAATGATTATACCAAGAAATCTTGCAGGCTGACAAAAAATAATAAATGGGTTAATACGATTATCACTCACAACAACAATATTCAAACTTTAAAGAAAGAAAATGTATAATTATTTATTTAAAACGTTGGCAAAAGCATATATTCTTACGTAGAAATAATTTTAAAACAATCCAAGAGCAGATCATTTGAAAGCTGTAAAAGATGCAATGATTGGAAAGTTTCCCTGCAAAAGTTTCAGACCGACTCTTTTCAAAAGAATTTCACATGTTCGAAATCAAAACTTTATGGCGAGGCAGCCGATAAATTAAAAGAAATAATCCCGAAAGTTTTTATGGAAAAACTTTCTTCGCGATTACGAGCATTTACGTTCGAGTGTTTTTGAAGTTGGGAAATCTCGGCAAAGATATCCGATGGCACTCGCTTGAATTCTTCTCTGGTTAGTTTAAATTCAATTGGAACCTAAGGAAATTTAAATTAACCCTTAACTTGTGAGGGTGGGTCTCATGGACCATGTGACAATGCTTGAGGTGCCTTTTTATCTCGACATTTTTCACGCGAGAACACGAAGCAAGTGGTTGTAGTTTTATATTATTTAAAATGAAAAGTTTACTCGAATCACTTGTATGAATATAATTACTGAAAAGATTTGAATGCTTTTTTCCAGAAAATACCACACTCCACCGTGTACATAAATAGAGATAAAATTTGGGGAATGCTAGCTGCCATTTCGCCAGTTAGGTAACAAAGTTTCCAGCTCATCAGGTAAGTGTTAACCGCTATAATAGAAGCCCGCGGAACGAGCTTCGCTGTTCGTCGTACAGAACTTTTTAGTTCGATATCTCTTGTCAGCCTGATACATTGATTGCCATTTTTCATCGTTCCCATCGAAATTCAATCTTACAAAAGCCACAATAAATTTACTCGCCCGGCGTCGAGTGAGCAACGGACAAAGCCATTTTTAAACACAGTTTCTGCATTCCCAACGATAGAACTCGACCGTCGAACAAACACGAGCAACCGAGTTTTATTTCAAACGTCGCGTCAATGACGTTCCATCGACGACACAATTAATTACGTAAATTTTATTACATTTCAGCGCTGCGAATGCGCCTCGCAGCTCCCCACGCGGAGTTTAATCAATAACTATAGTTTCCCGTAACTCGATTAATTGTCTTGGGCTTCGAAATTGTTTCCAACAGCTCCCACTATGCATCCGTTCCGGTGAATTCGCCGAGGGTTCGCAGATATTTAGAAAAACATTATGCGCGGGATGAAACAAGCGATACGCAACAAAATATAGCGAATAAAGGTGAGTTATAAAATAAAGTTTCTTCATCGATCTCTCGATGAAGGCACAAATAAATAATTAGAAGAGATGATATCGGCGCACTGGTTCGGTCTATTAAATAATTAAATAAAAGCTGTTTTGCAATTTTGAGAATTTTTATCAAATTCCAACTCCATAATCATTGACCGAAACGTTGGAATTTGATAAAAATTCTCAAAATTGCAAAACAGCTTTTATTTAATTATTTAATAGACCGAACTAGTGCGCCGATATCATCACTTCTAATTAGAATAATTTATAGGGTCGAAATTCAAATTATATTAGCACAAATAAATAGTACATACAAATCTGAAAACAAAATCTACGAGTAGGTACACTGTGTTTTACAATCAACTATTTTAATTGATCCAGACGAATGCGATTGAATTTATTACTGGAACCAAATAATATTTAGGATGAATGCTGAAGAGTATCTATGAGAAACAGATGCAGCAATTTTTCTCAGCCACCGTAGTTCTAACAATTTCGTGGAGAAATATTCGAAGTCACCTGGCTAATAAAGGAAAGAGCATCCTACTGGTGCGCTTGGTCTCTTTAAAAACTTATTGAAAGGAACCCGCCGAGATTCGCTCCACGTGTCACTCGACCTTAGGCAATTAAGAGAGCATTGCCTTTCACCGTTCTGAAATTACCGGCAGGACCCTTCAGCGACGAAGATTCCGCTTTTCATCTAGCTTTATCGAAGGCCCTCTCCGCCCTCTGTCCGCAAAGCGAGCAAATTGAGCGACGAACAAGGCGAGAGAAAAACGGTGTACACGACGGGGGAATATTTTATTTTCAACCCCTACTTATCGCCTAATGGAATCACGGATCGAGCGCCCCGCGAAGGAACCGTCGGCTGCGGAAGAAGTAACGACAAATGCTTAAAACGATTCCTTAAAACCGAGCACGGACGATAAAAGATTCATCCGACGAATAAATCACCGGAAATTCATTCCAATTCTCCGTCCGCGGCGGGCATTCCTTTCGCCTGCTTCTACATTTCCTGCCACAGTGCTGCGGAACGTGGGTATTCCAAGGGGCAGTTCGGTACACGCGATATTACGCGCTATAGAGTTCCCTTAAACACTCGGGGTACGGGGAAATTCAATTTCAACTTTTCTTTGGCAGATATGTTAATGAAGTGTCGAGGTGACTTGAGCAAAGGGTCGAGCAGGGTAAGCATCGGGAAAATCACCACAGTACCAATTTTAGTATCTATGTTTACCAAATAATGCGATTTCAGATCACTACCCCCTCTGGTAAATCGGGTGTTATGGGGATAACAATCCTAAACTTTACATTTTTTTTTCTCAAGAACCACTTAAGTTTTATTTTTTTTTTTAATATGTTCTCCACTCCGGCTCTCCTGCAATTTTTATAGATAATAGCTAAGTAGTGACGCGTTACTCCTGAGTTTTTTCGAAGGTGTCCCTGAAAGAATTGTTTGCAGAACCCACCCCCAAAAATGAATTCTTCTATTTCCACCCTTAAAGGGTTATGCGTAGTCAGGTGGCGGAAAAGAGGCGAATGATTGTGAATTTTTTTTGAACCAGCGGAAGCATATATTTTTATAGAACTTTTTGCATTTAAATGAGAAACATTTAAAGAACATTTGGTAATTTTTTCGTAGAAAAATATTTATGTTTATAATAAAGTAACAGCCAACATCTAAGAAGCCTTTTTAAAAATTTGGTTTACGGTGAGCACTGCCAAATTTTTAAAAAGGCTTCTTGGATGTCAGTTGTTACTTCATTATAAAATGTTCTTTAAATGTGGCCGTTTTGAGTGCAAAAAGTTCTGTAAAAATATATGCTTCCGCTTTTTAAAAAAAAATCACCAACATTCGCCTCTTTTCGGCCGCCTGACTAAGTATAACTCCTTAATGATTGATCTGCAATTACGAAAAAAATGTATGTAGTAGAATTAAAAAATATCTTAAGTGATTCTTGAGAAAAGATACTGTAAAGTTTAGGATCGTTATCCCCATACCACCCTTACCAGGGGGGTTATAGATCTGAAGTTACTTTCAGTGATTTTTCAGGCAAAGAGCATTAGTGAACATAAATACTAAAATTGCTAACTCTTAGTTAAACATGGGGCT
Organism: Andrena haemorrhoa; assembly: GCA_910592295.1. Classification (NCBI taxonomy): domain Eukaryota; kingdom Metazoa; phylum Arthropoda; class Insecta; order Hymenoptera; family Andrenidae; genus Andrena; species Andrena haemorrhoa. Next base: position 4,734,910 of record OU342946.1, read on the forward strand.
GAATATATTCGCTAAATGTCGTAGTGCAAAATCAAAATATCCCAGGAGTTTATGTGGAATTTTTCGAAGTATGAAGCAAAGGAAGTTATTTTAAGAAACGTCGAGATTTCTTGGGCTTATGACAGTTTCGATATTTGAAAAGCACACGGTACACCATAATATCTGAAACCTTCGTAGATATCGAGATTCCTGAGACTTTCCCAACTTTCAAGCTCACCACGAGCAACGAGGACCTCGTAGATTCTCAAGCCTCTGAATGGCGTTAAAATATGCGAAACTTGAAGAGTTTCGCGACTTTCGAAACGTACGGAGTCTTCAGGGTGTCGAAAATCAACGTAACCTTGAACACCGCGAAGACTCAAGGATTCCCCTGCAGAATAAATATTCAGCACATCCAACAGTTTCGATATTCCTTGAAAATAAACTTTTACACCTCAACCAGCACGATCCAACTTATAATTACACCGTCTACCGATAGAAACCACCCTTTTCCTGCAACCTCGGTCCTCAAACTACCCAAAGTTTGTCGTTCCTCCTCCGTCGCAGTTGCCTTTCTTGCCTCGCCACCTCAAGAATATCGGAATTTCTCTTTATGCATAGTGAGACGGTTCCGTCTTCGGTGTCTTAGCGTCGCACTCGGATCCGCGAGCTACGAGAGCCGCGCGTCGGGGAGAACGGCGAAGGGGCAGGGCGAGAAACGGGGTGGCCTAACCCTTTTGCTTACGCACCTGCACACAGCACAATTCGAAGCGTCCCCTGCACTTCCGTGCGCAATTAGTCACGAAACGGGCTGAATAGTCGCGCGACGGCGGATGGGAATCGGGAGGGATGGCGTATCGAGGGAAGGATAGGCGAGCGAGTAATTCGTGCGAGGGCCAGGAATGGTAATTAAGGAGTTAAAGGGAGGGAGGAAGCGACGCTTTGACGGCGGAAAAATAGAGGCGCTCCTCGCGCCGGTTCCGCGCGACCCCGGCTGATAAGGCTACGTATCTACATGTATGCCGCGTACCTATCGATTTCCGAATTCTCCGGGGCAACTTCCTTGCTGGTGTTCCTTGATGGCTGCGGCGGTTCGTTTATATAATTGAAGTATCGAAGCATTAATTGGGGATCTATGTAACGAAGCTTAATTGGCAGCTCGGGCTTCTCAGGCAGATTAACAACTCCGCGGGAAGAACGCGAGAGCTGTAACCTGGTAAGGTAGTTAGCTCGTTAGAAGGGTTGACGAAGCAGGCTGCTCTATCGGGTATCAATTATTGCTGGTACGCCATCAGGAATCATTCTCGTGTTTCACCTAGCTTTTTCGAAATGTCTTTCGCGAACACAGGATTTCTGAACGATGATGGTTCATTTTTGTTCTTTTAATCCTTGAGTGGCGGTTTGATTTTCACCCATTACTTATTAGTATTAAGGGGGTATTCCACTGTGAACGGTCGAAAAATCAAGATACTTTTAAAGATTTTATTCTATGTAAATACAACGTATAATGAAATAAATGTTTTTGATATTTATTAAGCTTTTTGATATTTATTATACCAAAAAAATTAAAAAGAATATTTTCAATTTGTGTTACTTGTTTTTTTACAGCGTCCATATGGCACTTAAACAAAAACGGTATGTTCGTGGTGCAGGTGAGTTCCCGGCTTAGGCTTATCCGAAACAAAAAATTCGAAAAGATTCTTAACCCTTAACTGGTATACTGTTTTTAGCAAACGTGACTGGTATACTGGGACCGTGGCAGACCACAAATAAAAAAGGACACAGAAATTTGTAAAGTCGACATATAAGATGATAGAAACATAGAAAGTTAAACTATTGTTATAAAATTAATTAGAAATTCAGTTTACAAACTTAGACAGCCAAAAATTGTGCAGCTAACTTTGCTTGGGGTCATGAGAGACCCCAGAATACCAGTTAAGGGTTAATCTGTATGAGTGTCGCTATCATCCGCACCTTAATTAACAATTTTTGTCGAAAAATAACCGAGATATTTCTCGGGGAACATTCGAGAAAACACCCTTTTGGGGAACTTTTTCTTTCAAACCGGAGCTATTTTGTTATTTCTCAACAAAAATTGTTACTTGAGCTGAGGGCGATAGGGACACTCATACAGATTAAGAATCTTCTCGAATTTTTTGTTTCAGACAAGCCTGGCCGGGAAATCACCTGCGCCACGAACATACCCCCTTTTGTAGGTGTCACATCGACGCTATAAAAACACATTTGCAACAAATTAAAAAAATCTTATCAATTTCTTTCCTACAATATAAAAGTAGCTTAATAAATACCAAAAAGATTTATTTCATTACACGTTATATTTCCTAAAAAAAATGTCTTTAAAAATAGCTTAATTTTTCGGCCGATCAAAGTAGAACGACCCCTTAAAATCTGTGTCTTTAGTGACCCAGTTTGTCATCAGAGGGCTAAATCAAATCAACATCAGAATCTGTAGTAAAAGCTTAGGTATTGGCGAGGTGGGCATGAATACCATTATAAGTCAAAATGCACCCTGCATCCGGCGAGCAGGGAACTATCCACCACCCAAGGATCAACATACACCCACAAACCCAGACCATTCACGTGGAGCGCTAACTAGCCAAAGCACACCGAACAATCGCGGCGAGGCAGTCGCGCGGCTACCGATCGCCTTCATCGATTCATCCACCTGCCAAAAGTCGGCCGGCGCCTCTAGTTTCGCAATAAAGATCTCGTGCAATCGGAGAATGCAACGGGCACTGCCGTCTGTCGCGCCTTTATTCCCCGGCAGAGGAGCCAGGGGAAGGTATGCTGCCTCGCTACGAGCAAAGTGGCAATATACGTGGAACGAGGCTGCGGGGGTAACAATGCGAGCAGAGAAAGGGGCTAAGCAGATAAAGGAGGGAAAGAAGGGGACGCTCTGTGTGCTGCCTTGGCAAAGTTGGGGCGTGACGGCGGCGCCGGGGGGTACGTCGGGTGGTGCACGGCGAAACGCTGAGAACCAAGGTCTGGGCGAAGGTGTCCCGGGTCATCCGGAGACTACGTACCCTCGTGCCAGGTTGACAGGGCGATCGTGCCTCCTGCTTCACGACGCCACGTGACCGTCGGCTCCGGGGTACCGGTCGCGGCGCACCGCAACGTCACGTTGCTACCCTCCCTCACCACCATGTCCGTGCTGGTAGGGTAGTCCAGGATATCCGGGGGCACTGAAACAATCACCACATTGCATTGCCTGGGAAACCCGCCTCCCTCGTGTACACACGTAACCAGCGAGGGCTCGGTCGCGGCGCCGTCCGCGCGGATAGATGGCTATCTGGGCAGCACCGGGGCCCCGCCGATCTACCGGCGCCTCGCTCTGCATTCGCAAATACCCTGCCCCTGGACGCGACGCCTAGCTGGCCATCGACAGATGGGGGCTCGCTCGGCTGTCCCGTGAACAGCGATCCGATTGTAAAACCTCGAATCGCTCGGCTGATCGCGAATCCGCTCGAACCACGTACCAACCTGCCGGTACCGCGATGCTGACGGCAGCCACGGGATCGAGATGTCTCGAATCGGGAGTGTTGGGGGTACTTGGAAGTGATGGGTGTTTTAAATTTGACGGCGGAGGAGGCTTGAGCTTTGTGGCGGACTGAAGTTTAACTTGAATTATTGCGGTTGAAGGTTAAAGGATCGAGATTTTAAGTTAAGGGGTCTCCCTACCTTGATGGACGAAAAATGGTGCGAACTTTGGGAATTCTTTAAAACAAAACCATTAAATGTATTTGCTTACAGCTTTGTGGCTTCGTTTGAGAATCTTTTAAAAATGTATGTAATCTGTATGAGTGTGGCTGTCGCCTGAACTAGATTAAATGAGAAGTACTGAAAATTAAAAAAAAAAGAAAATTCGCTGATTTTTTAAGTCGCAAAAGTCTAATTTTGCAAAAACCGACTTAGTTTTAGTGCCAACGAGAATGGGACATCTACTGAAGATATATACCAAGTTTGAAGTAAATCGGGTGATTGTTTTTTGAGATATCATATTAACCAATTCAAAAAAACATTGTTTTGAGAAAAACGCGTTTAAAGTTTTAGGTACCGTTTTTATAATTAAATTTTTTTTTAAATGTTGCTTAAATATGTACAAATATAGCTATACAATTTTCAATTGATATAATTTGAGGGTTTTTCTTTTAAAAAATCCCAAATATCGCGCTCCTTTTCAGGCCGTCAAAGTAGAGAGACCCCTTACTTAAAAACGTTGGTACTCTATTTTTAGTCGTGACAGGGGATGTTCAAATGACGGTTTCTGTATACTTGAGTTCGCGACTGAGAGACATTAGGTAGCTTGATAATTCCAGGGTGGGAACCTATGTAGGTAAACTGTGCTCTTGTTTATTCACTGTCATTTTGAATAATGTACGTTTACGTGCATATAGTTGTGAGGGTGGCGAAAGGTGGTCGGCTTGACTCGCTGCGTGGACATTCTGCTTATTTGCATTCAGCAGTATCGATTTATGTGTCCCGAGATTGATGTTTGATCACAGTGATTAGGTTGCATGTACGTATCTACTTTGTATTACTGCAAGACGATCTTTCAAACTGGAGAACGAATTAATTATAGCGCCGCGAAGAAATTCAGGCGTCAAGGCGTTGACAGCAAAAGTAATTAAAAGCAATGTTACAGGCACGCGCAGTATATAATTAATTAGGCGCGGACGCGAAAACTTTCCCTATGACGTCAAAGAAATTTCCCGCGCAAAGCAATAGCAATTTCGCCAAAATTGTTTCAAACTACAAAAGATTCGACGCACCTCGCCGAAAAATTTGACCGTGCCGTGTAACCAGCGACGTGTAATATTAAAAACGACTAAACATGCGCCGATGAAAGGTCCTTGCAAAATTAAATTTCGCTGCGAGCACAGCGTTGCGCTCCGGGGCTCCTTTGATATTTCATTAATCGACGCTCCGCGTTTCCGAAATTCTGCTTGCTATCGCGTGAAAACAGGCAACGATGGGCAAACGCATTTTTCCGCCGGGGCCGAGCGAGGAATTTCATTCGCGAGTAGTTTAGAAGGCTGAAAAATAGAATCCAGTCGAATATTGCCGCCATACGCTGGCAATGGCCGCCAGACTTTCTCTCCCGCGAGATTTCAAATAATTTCGTGGCGCAGAGACTCGAACGACTGCAAATATTAATCGAAATAAAAATTTGAAATCATAGAAATTCCGGCAATTAATTAAAACTTAACTATTTCAATGTCTTCAGAACTCTTAAAGCGTTCATAGGTATATTATTCAAAGATGTCTCTATCTTCACTGCAACATTTTTATCGATAAAAGTGTTTTTATCACTTCGGAATAAATTCCCAAAAATGATTTATTTATATATTTATCCCAAAGAATAGATATTTCTCGACCTGGCCGAGGTGGCCTAACCCCTTAATTCCTTTGAGCTTTGTCGCGAATTTAGAACCGCCTCAGATGCGCGTGATCTCGTCGTATATGGTGAAACGAACGAAGCCTTTCGCTATTATTATATACTCGAGGCGATTCCAAGAGGGTGGGATCCATCAGTATGTAAAGGTACTCCGCCACTGTATGAATAAGCCATCTGGCCAAAGATATTCAAAAGCTTCCATTGACCAAATCCCTGTTTGTCATGAAGACGGCCACTCTCGCAACTAGCCCTTTCTAAGAAGCTGGGCGTCTCGCTCCTCCCGCGAGTTCCGGAATACGTGTTCGGAAGGTAAAGTAGACGTATAATGAACTCCGCGCAAGAAAAGGTCGCCAAGTGTAACGCGAACTTTTCAGCCGGCTTCTGCGCGCTTACAGAACTTGTTGCCCTGATTAGAGTGATGGATGTCCTTGGGACCTAGGGGTAGTAGACGTTTTGCTGATGGTCAATAGTTAGTTCCATAGACAAGCGGGCAAGTTTACGTACACCTTCCGAGGGGACCTTCTCGGGAAACTCCCGGAACTCCTTGAACCTAATCAACTCTAAAACATAAATAGCAAACCGTCCGCGCAGCTATACATAGAGCTTCAATAAACAAAAGACATTTGAACCGAGGAAAAGTACGTGGAACTTTCAATGAACTTTTCCAAGCAGAATGCGTTTACAGAAATGCCAGCTTGGACCTTAAAAACGAAACTTTGTCCCTCGCGCACTGCGAGGAGGTAAAAATCAATCCCCCAACACACAAGGGCTGTTTTTCATTCCTCTTTCAGTCTTTACAAACGATGGAGCACGTGAATGGATTATCGTTTGTATGGAGAGGGATGAATTCTTCCAAGGAATCACGCGAAGTTGTCGGGCATAAAGCAATCCCGGCCGGGCATCACAGATCACAGACAAAAACGTCAAGCGACGCGTGGTGCAATTCGTTTGGCGCTCTGACTACGCCGGGCGCAAACGGGTGGCACAAAAAAAAGATCCCGTCGTATCCGCAGATAGTATATTTATTGATACGGCGAAACAATCGCAGCCGAATTTATTATTTCACGCGTGTACGCTCAGCAACGTGCTGTTGTTCTCCTTTTGCGCCGCTCTTTTTTCTCCCGCGCGGCGACCTCTTTCTAGGCCGTAGATTGCGCGGAGCGCAGCTTTCGCCGCGCCCCGGCCCCCAGCAATTTCAACGCTGTTTGCGAGATTGCGATCCCTGTCGCGGACAATTTTGCCCTGAATTCTATTTTCCGGTACTCGTCTTTATTACGAGCTGTAATGAACTTCCGAACTATTGCTGCGTCAGCGGCGAACGCGAGCGGCGGTGTCAACGGACGAGTCAGCAACACTGCGGCTTCGGGTGCTTTTGTCGCGACATTTTAATGTAACAGAAGTTTGGAAAGTGACTCCGATGAAAATGATCGCGTTATGGGCATTCCCACTCCGCGCGCTGAGGCTTTCAATATAATGAAATCGGCGGATTAAAATGTTTCACAAACAGTGGACACTTGGGACATTTGTTCTGAAGTGTCACCGTGTTCTCCATTCGAGCAGATTGAAAATATGAGCGGTGGCCTGTGTGTATCATTTCGCCAATGGTCATATCAATTTCCATTCAGTGGAGCCATCAATTCTGGCGCCACTTTTTTTTGCACCAATTTAGACCCATAATTCTTCATCATCGAGATCCGTCGCAGTAGCAGATCCATTGTAATTGCCACCGTCAGCCATTGTTGCAATCAATTTTGCAGTTGGAGATCGATGAGCTAGGGAGCATTGTACCGTTGAGAATTAACAATAAGTGGATCTTGAGACTTTCATTTTTCCAGAATTTTTTGATACCAAGAATATTATTTGATCACAAAAATTTTGTTGTAGGTGGTTCGAATTCTTGATAAATATGAATAAAATTGACAAATATGATTACTCTGCGTGGACGAAGTCGTGTGAAGGACGCCGTGAAAATAGAATTCACGAAACGAATGCGAATACACGAAACGTTCAGTTATGGTTGCAAAAGAAACAATGAATTTTTAATGTAATAAATTTTCAATGTCGAATTCAATTTAATATAGTGTTTTTCTTGGTGTGGCATATGCAATCCAATTTCACGCGCAGCGTTCAACGCGTGCACGACATGGACTACTGAGCCATGCCTGACCAAGCACCGAGCGTTACTACTTGGTCAGCTTGCCTGGTACGCAGACAGTCTATAAAGGAGACGGTAAAGGAAACCTTCCCCACGTTTTTTTATCCTCAATTCCTGCGCTACAACCATGGTATAATCTTTGTCATATAGTTGCCACTTCCCTTCTCATAAAATGGGGTATACACGTGGGTAAAATAATACAGAATTCATTGAAAAAATCGGTTAAGAGGTTGGACCACCTTGGCCAGGTCAAAAAATATCTCATCTTTAGGAATTTATTTCTAATTGTAAGTGACAAAACCATTTTATCGATACAAATTTTTCAATGAAGTTAGAGACATCTTTGAATAATTTTTTTTTCAAATATCAAGACATACCGAAAACTTTAAATGCGTTTCTCTCGCCACCACGTTTTCTGAAATGGTGTACGGTGTAATTTGAGTAAAACTCTATGGATTTTTATACAATTTTGCCCAGATGTTCTTAAATGTATTCTCTATTCTTCGATATTTTAATTTTCACCTGAATTATGAATAAAGTCCATTTTCTTACACACAAAAATGAGCTTTTTGCTACACAGTGTAGCTATTTTGTTCCTTTTTTTAAATGGTTAAATGGTTTTTTAAATATTTTGGTAACCGAAATTGAAAGAACCTTCGAGTGATGGACAATAACTTAGTTATTGATAAATATTTTTATACAAAAAAATTACGATGCACGGTACTAGATGCATTCCTTAAAAGGAAAAAAGATTTTTCGAGAAATGTGTTATAGCTTTTGAGTAAAAAATTTCCAAAAACCACCCTTTTTCCGGCCTCCTGACTGAGCATCACCCCTTAAGAGTTTGGTTACTTTGTAATCTACTCACTTTGTTCTATAGTACTATTCTATACTAGTCGAAGCCCTCTAAAAAATTAAACACGACTTAAAGAATCGAATGTACCTAACTAAACAAATTCGATAAAATTCTAACAACAAAAGGTCCCCACTCCCTTTCATCACAATCTTCCCACTTCTTTCCCCGCACCCAGTTCCCTTACAGTCACAAGCTTCTCCAATCCTCCGAATCCCCACGTTTCATCCCACGTGCCGAGCTAAACAACTCGCAACAGAATCATTTCGTGTTCCCACCGTTCGCAGCGTAAAACTGGCGTTCCCGTGTGCGATTACCCAATCGAAGGCGCGAAAGCGAGAACAGGCTATTGCAGAGTGTGCAACGGTCAGGTAGGGTAACGTTTCCACGATAAACAAGGAATTTAACGAGGGCTGCGCGCGATAACGCTCAGCTTTATACGTCCATACACGCGGCCCCGAGACTCCGTGTAACCGGAAGTTATGCTTCGCGGCACGCTTAAGGGCCGCGCGTTGCCTCGTCCATCGGCTAATGGAATCCCAGGAATCTCATTCGAAAGTTAATCGCGCGTTTGCGTCCGGAGCATCGCCGCGAAAGGTATCTAATTAACCCTCAGGAACAGTCGCGCTAAGTTATTTACGAGCGCGCATCTCCGGCGATGAGGGAGGAACAACACGGTCGCGTGGCCCCACGCGGCAAACATAATCTCGTCACGTTTTCCCAGCTCGTCGGCCCCCTGCTGTCCGTCCAGCTGGCCCCGAACCGTCCAATTATGCAAACCGCGGACAAAGTGACGCAACGGGCCCGCGAGCAACGAGCGCCACGGCTCGATCCGTCGATAAATCGCGGACGAAAGGGGGCTGGAAGGGAATAAACAAATTGCAGGGCTGGCCCGCCTCCGACCGCCATTCTCACGCCTCGAACAACGCTCCGTGAACGATCGTTACGACCGATAAAGAAGAAATTTAACGAAGGGCCACCGTCGGGCTAAACCATACACCCGCAGCACGCGTACTGCCGTGCTCAGCGACTGGCAAATGGGCTCCTTGCAAGCCGTGGGAAGGCCGGCCAGTTATTAGGGCGAGGGGGGCACGAGTCGCCAGGAAGGTGTTTAATAGCTCGCCAAGAGTACAATCGCCCTCCAAGTTTCGGTACGCGGTGTACACTTTACATACATTTGCATCCCGCTGCCACAAATCCCACCACCGGCGGAACACCGCCGCCGCCGCGCGTTCAGGTGTCTCTATCTTGGCGGACAGACTCGTCCAGTGGCTGCTACCTTGATTGCACTGTGTCCGAAATACCTACGTTAAACGCTTTTGATGAATATGCTGTCTTCGTCGCGTGCCTCGTATTGGCGCATCGTCTAATACCGTCCGGGCTAAACATGTGTTCGAGGGTTGCTATTTTAAGTGAAGAGTGAACTGATCAAGGGGAATGGAGTGTCTTTACAAAAGAGGGTGTGTCTCACCGGCGCACTTAGGATTTAATTGTCAGACGAGCTGAGTTGAATGAATAAAAATGTTTCTAATGCAAGTTCAATAATATTCATTAGGCGATTACTAAAATTTATTTAAAGAATAAAATCTTGTTTGCTTTTTACAATGTTCTTTAATTACTTTAGTCAGGGTTACATTAATGTACAAGTATAGGCATAAAGTTTCCAAATAATATAATTTGAGGGTTTCTCTTAAAAAAAATCCCAAATATCGCGCTCCTTTTCAGGCTGTCAAGGTAGGGAGACCCTTTAATCCCCTTTTTCCTTTTTCTTTGGGGATGCCAGTGTCCTATATCTGGTTCGGGGCTGGTGTGTCTTACCTACAGATTCTAATTTTCAAAAGGGCGTTAATATTTTAGAAACACTATAGATCGTGACGAACTCTCCAAATGTACTTCTTTGGCAGAGAGGTGGAAACGCGGCTTGGAAATTTTATAATACTTCCGAGGGCTTTCGCGGTCGTGAGTCCCGCGGCTTGACCGACTCCGCGGAGCTCTAACAACTTGCTGGCGAATCAGGGTTTATTACTGAGGCATTTTCGAAATAGCTCGATCCCATAAGCGCTGTAAACTAAATTAAACAATCATCGGGTTATTAACTCGTACATTGAGACTGCAGAAAAGCTTTTAAGGATTGCGCCTTGTTGGACCGGAAAATAGGTAATTTTTTGTGAATTTTTTGTACAAAAACGGTGGGACAAATTAATTTGAGGATTGGCAGGCTGTTTTATTGTATCTCGAACTGTTGTTCTGAATTTTTGTGTGACAGTGAATAAAAGAGCATGGCAGATACAGAGTGGTGACTGAAAGAGGTGAAAAAAAATCGGGTGGCCCTGGTGTTGACGGAAAGTACTGTATGGGTTACCTGAAACTCAAAAAGGAAAAGAGATTCTTAATCTATATAAATGTGGCTATCTGTGGTAGTAGATTTATTGCCACATCTGTTATCGTTCCTTTTTTATTGAAAGAAGTTCCCGATTTTGGAGCAAAACCATTTTCAGACTCAAATTAGGAGGCTTCATCTTCTTCAAAAGGCTGCCATTTAAATTTTTTTTTATTTTTCTTAATGCATCTACCACAGCTAGCTACATATGAATGTAGATACATATAGGTTAAGAATCTCTTTTCTTTTCTGTGTTTTAGATAACCCTTACAATACTTTCCATCAACGCCAGGACCACCCGATTATTGTTCAACGCTCTCTCGGTACCTGCCATGTCCTTCTCTCACTGTCACACAAAAATTCCGAACAACAGCTCAAGGTACAGTAAAACAGCCCGCCGATCCTCAAATCAATTCATCGAACCGTTTTTACACAAAAAATTCAGAAAGAAATACCTATTTTTGTCCCAACAAGGCGCAATTCCCCCTCGACTATTACGAGCTGGCAGACTGCAGAATTCTATCCGTCGCAGCCGCGAAGTCACCCTTTAAAAGGAATCCAAAAGGCGTTCACCTCCGGCGAAAGCAGCGGCACGCTCCCTAACCGTCGTCTTCGCACGGCGACGCGATAATTAGCCTCCGCCACTCTGTTGACTAAACTAATCCGAAACGGAAACGTCCTGATAACCAACCTGCCCGCTCCCGCTCGCATAATGAAGCGTCTAGACGATATTAAACCGCGCGCGTCTTTAATTTAGCCCCGCCGCGCAAGTTTAGAAGTCCAGGGCCGACGATACCCCGGGACAGGGCGCAAACTGCCTGGGAAAATAATCAAGGATTAAATATCGGTGTCTCGTGGCTGCAATCACGGCCTCCCAGCGACACCGCGCGGTGGATGTTGAAGGGGGTGGCGAAGTTGGGGGAAGTTTGACAAGTTGGCGGTAACAGGAACGCTGGTACCAAGTGCCAAGAAAGTTCCGCGGAGGGATCAGTTGATGCATAGCCGCGGAAGAAGGATGCGCCACGCCAGGGAAGGACGTGTTCCGCGGGGCACAGGCGTCAGAGTTAACGTGCACACACGGAAAACGCTGACTCTGCCTGTTCTTAGTCGAGTTTCACAAGAGCCAGTCGAGGATCCACGAGTTTCCGGGGACGCGGGAATACAAGCTCGACCAGCCACTTCGAGCGGGCGATTCGCCTGCAAGTGTTTCGCTGTTCCGGCCCTCGGCCGACGTAGTGCAATAGGGGTATTGACTAAAATCTGCGAGGCAGGGGTGGTATTAAACGTGGACTGGGGTTGTTGGGTTTTAAGGCGCTGCGTTCTTGGGCAGGTTGCACGTTGGACGCCATCTTGGTTAGACACTGGGAATGCTGAAATTGAGCTACACACACTGTCGCGGTGGTCATTGGAGTTGGAGTGCTCTTTGTATCTCTCGTCGAAAGGAAGTGGAGAGTTTGTTAGACTTAATGGGAGGGGTTTTAGTGGGGTTGCTTTGGAATATCGTTTCTCCCGGAAGAACTGTATTCTGTGTCCTCTCGAGAAACAGATACCATCCTCATGAAGAGTTTAGAAGTGTGAAAGAAAACGGTGCTAAAATCGTGTAGTATTACATTCTCTAGAATCTTTAAGGGAACTAAGTTCTTGTCTGAAATGAAGCATTTCTGTTTCAATTAATTACAAAGAAACAAAATTGAAAGTGAGACTTCTTCTTCGGCATGAAGTTTATTATCATCATAAGCTTTAAAGAACACGTTTGTTTAGTCAAGAAATTGCTTCTTAATAAAGTTTCTTTTGTTTTGCAGTGATAACTCAAAAACGGAGGCTCCAATCGTTTCAAATCAAATTCGAGCAAGTTCACAACGTATGTAGTTTCGGACCGGACCTAAAGTGAAGTTAATGAAAACTCTTATTCTTTATGAAAAGAAACTAAGACCACGTCTTTTGGGGGTTTGAGGGGAAATTTTGAGGGTTAAAATTGCTAACAAGTCTGAAAAAAAACAAGTAAAATACTATTAGTATTGACAATACGAGTGTGAATGTGTTTAACAATTTTTCTACTACCACTGCTAATAAATCTAAGAAACAGTGGATTTTTAGTCAACCGGTCGGTAAACACTGGAATATTAATTGGCTACCGGCAGGTAATGTGTTATGATAAATAAAACTATTTTAGTAATTACGTCCCCTTCTGTGTTTTTTGATACATTGATGTAGTTCGAGCAAACTCGCGATCCTGGGAGGAAATAAATTTAACGTAACGTGACGTGGAAAGTAATTTAGCAAAATCCTACTGAAAGTATCAAAGTTTATATATACAGCACACAATCTGGCGCAAAATCACTTGTTGCTGGATACTTCGTTACAGTTTGATGCTTCGAAACGGTTCACCACTCAATCATTTAATATTGCATTAAAAGTACAAATCCACGATCAGAGAAAAATATCATGTCTCACATGAGACTTTCCTTTCAAGAGACAATTATTTCATTATTTTATTATCCTACAATTATTTTGTCATTAGTTTCATGAAATTAGACTCTCGTGAGACAAGTTTAAAAAATCTCATCTGTAGCGACTATTTCCAACCCATAAAAAAATTCAAAAAAATAAAAAAGTTACGCCAAGTACATGAAAAAGTCGAGGATGAAAAACAGTATTATGAAATAAATCACAAAAAATAGCAAAAAATAATATGAATATAAGAAAAAGTTTATGAATTACAAAAAATTAGAAGAAAATTATAATAATGTTGCTGAGATTTGTGGCTCGTGGTAGAAAAATTTCATCTAAAATCTCATCATGGATTCGCACCTATATAATCAAATTCAATGTCGAAAAGTAATTTCCATTATTGTATACATTATTGAACAATAAACCCGTAAACCCACTGAATATCATTACTAACTTAAGCGCTTATCTAAAAAACAAATCACTAAAAGCTTTTAATTTATACCCTGGAATTAGCTTCCAAAGCGATTCTGTTACTAACGGTTAACCGCAATTTAAATAATGAATTTCATTTGCTAAATATCTCTAAGGGTTAACGTGTCATTACCAACTACTTCAAGGAACCCAGTATTGCTGGACATCGGGTCAGTATTGAGTTGGCACATGTACCACCCTCTGTCCGTTTCCTTCGTGTCTTTGATGTGGAGGGACCAGGTACGATGACCGCTATGGGTCACAGCGATCCGATGGTTCTTCGTGATAACGTGAGTTGCGATGGTGAGGATCGTCTGTGTGTCGACGCGAAGCCATGCCACCTGCAGCACAGAAGTTCAATAATTTGATTACAAAGATCTCGACCGGTATCGACGTCAATTATCAGATACATACACGGCAAGAGAGAAGGAAACCTTTAAAACATCAAGAATAGCAAAACAGGTAAAAGGCAAACACTAAACCACAGATTCCATCACATGGAATTGGAGGACTTCCCAGAATAAACCGCGCCATCAATACCCAGACCGTTTACACCCAAATATAAACCTGTCATTTTTTAACCTCCCTTTTAACCACCACATCTACACATCCTCTGTAAAGTGGCGCTTCCTCCCCGGTGACATAACGATCTAACTTCCAGTATCCGCCTCTGAAGAATCGAAATTGAAGCGACGCGTCGTATATTCCCCGCCGTGTACGTGACGATCCCGTCACAGTCAAAAGCAATAAGCAGTTTCCGCCTTAACGCCCGTTAATGGCGTCAAGTCGTAAACCGACGGCTCGCCGAAGGGAGCAGGTGGGCCGATACGTTCCGCAAACACCAGCAAAAATACCGTTCCGCCGGAACACTCGAATACTATATCGCTGTTCGAGAACAATTGGACCGGCGGCGATCTCGCCGGTAGCCCGCTTGGGGAAAAACCACGCGGGCGCTATCAAAGCGTTCGCTACGGTCCACAATCGTTAGCGCGCTCCGAAAGGAATAACAATCTGCCTGACCTAGATGCCGCCCATCGCATATAACGTATGCATTACAAAATGCGCCCAGCTTTGCCTGCCACCCTCTCTCGTTTTATTCAATCCTCGCCACTTCCGATTATAAACCGCGACATTACTTTGGGTACAGCTCGCGCAACCATCGCGCATTGTCTCCGCCAGCGCGGCCAAGACATTCCCGTTAAGAGTACACGTACCTTGTCTGGCGCCTCTAAAAAGAGATTCCGACGCGAAACAAATCCACGAGCCGGGGCTCTATTTACAGAACGTCCGCTATACGGAGCCCTCCGCTTTCTCTGCTTTCTCCCCCTTTCCTCCCGCTATTCCTTCTGGAACATTTCCTTCCACCCGCGTTCACCCCCCCAGTCGGTTCACCCCCTCGCCGACTCATTGTCCGAGAGCCGCGACATCGCGCTCGGCTTTACCAATTGTGCTCGTTAGACAAAACGCGAGAACCTCGTAATTAAAAATCGTAATACACTCGACGCCGTTTTAAAACCGCCCACGCCGCTCGATCTCTTTTCCCGGGGAAGACCTGGCGCGTCCGCCTCATCCGCCCCGTCGTACATTTCGCCCGCGGAGGATGCAGTTGGCGCGCATTGGTGTCGGCCCACGTGTCCGTGCGCGTGCACACCCTGAAGCTCCTACGCCCCACCGACAGCATCGGTGGTCGCAGGTTGTCTTCGAAAGTTTCTCGGGACTCCGCGATGGAGCGAGGCAGTCGCGAGCTGGATTCGTTGGATGTAGAGAATGTCCCGGAGATGGAGGGAGGAAAAACAACTTGGGTAAGTAGAAAGGAGTGGGATAAAGATGTCGGGGTGGGAATTGGTGAGGATGCAGATTCTTCGAGCGTGATAAGGGAGACGCGTGCAATATGTTCCTCGCGCATGGGGTGGTTGGAACAGTTCTGTGCAAGGTGTCCCGCAATAGAATGCACAAATTGTAGGCGGAAAGAGAGCCCGCGGGGGATGGGACTCGAACCTGGGATCTGTGGGTCCTCTGCAAACCTAGGCAGTCGCGTTACTAATTCTTCCAACGCTGACTCTCCGATGTTACTCTTTTCCGAAGTATACGAATATTCAAACTAACAGAATGCCCAGGGTGGTCTTAACAGATTTCAGCGCCCTGGGCTAAATATTTTTGACGCCCTAGCCCCCAAGGGTGCAATTTCCTCGCGATCGGTGCAAGGATGCTCCAGATAGAAATTGTTGAGCTCCAAAATTGAAGAGAAAAAAGCATTTCAATATGCTTGATTCTTAAGCGCTCTTGGATCAGGGGCGCCTCTGGGCTATGCGCTAATCATAGGCAGTTCCCAAGATACAGTGCACGTAAAGGGTTATGCCTACCTGTGAGGTCCGAAAACCTTGTATATTCCCGAATTTTTGGGAGAAAACTTGAAGGCTTTTTAAATCAAACCTTTATGTATTCGAAAGTGTACATGTTAAACTACTTGTACTAATTTTGGCGATGGAAATTAGAAACAAACAAAAGAAATTTCAGCGATCTCCCGGCAGCGATTTTTTTTCAGTAGGTTGCGGTGACTACTCTAATTTTAACCTGGTTCATCCGAAATAAAAAATTCGCAGGAATTTAGTTGGAAAATTCGCAGGATTAGCTAGCCCTTAATCGTTCATTATCCCGAAAAATCCCAAATGTCTGAAAACCAATTTCAAGATTTTTCCCTAACACCCCCCCAAGGGGGTGAAATATATTTTCACGGGTTCCTCAAAATCTCTCAGACCCGATTAGATATCAACTTGGTTTTTACTTCGAAAAGTTACTCGCATAAATGCCTAAAAACCAATTTCAGGATTTTGCCCTAATCAACCCCTAAGGAGGTGGTGAAAAGAGGTGAAATGTGTTTTGCACGGAGTCCTCAAAATCTCTTAGACCCGAATCTTTGTACCCGTATTTTGCTAGTCCGTAACAAAATTTCCTGCCATACCCCACGTACACCTCTTTTTATTCAATTTCAAAGATGAGCGCCCTTATTGAAAGACCGTTTACATCCATAACAGGTCCACCTCTCTTCTCGCACAAGGAACAAACTCGTTCTAAATTACCGGCGGACTAATTACCCAAATCCTCACATCCCAAAGCACGCAACCCAACGCTGCTTGCCGAACTGACAATAAGCCTCGGTGTACAAACGATTCCCGCCTCCGCGTCGTCACGATCCCCGCCGTCATTGTAATCTCCCAGTGGCACGTCCGCGGTGGAAACTTGCTTAAATAAACGCCGGAGAAAGCTGCCTGCACTTTTTGAATTCTGCCCGCCATCCCCCATTCTCCCAGCGCAGCCGGTATTCCTTTTCACGCTGCATCTCGTTCCCGTGGACTCCGCGGCGTCCCCTTCGTCCCTCCGCCAGTGGTGCGCGGCACCGGCGCAAGAAACTCCAAGTAATCAGAAACTCGGTGACGCCTCTTTATTTTCGTTTACGTCACTGGCAACCGCGATAGCCGTGTGTACCCCCTGCCTCTCTTTCTCCCTCGGCTCGTTTTACTCGCCTCCCTCGTTGCCGGCCAGACGCCGGGGATGTAGTTGTTTAATTTAGGGGGATATGGCAAGCCTTCCGCCGGACTTCGATCCCGTGAAAAATGACTCGGCGAAGTTCCTCGCCGAAGAATAGCCCGTGGTTACCGCGCGATGATCGCTCATCCTTTCTCCTTCGATTTCGCCCTCTATCTTTCCCGGCTCGCGTGCAGCGTAATCGAGCGCCGCGATAATCAACGGAGGAACGAATGCCGGAGTCTCGGGGCGATCGGGAATGATCGAGCAGCTGCCGATGTTCCGATCACAATTTCCTCGCCCCGGCTACTCCATCCTGGCGTGATGTTTATTGTTATCAGCAACGTGAACGGGAACGGCGCTCTTGAAATTCGAGCCGTCTGTTCCCATTTCGATCTAACTGCGATCTGTATACTCAATGCAGTTCCCATCTACGAATTCACTTCGGGCGAACTTAATTTTCTTCGCTTGGAATGAAACGCGTCATCTGAGTCCTTCGTTGGAGAAATAATTTACGTGTAATCGGAGATGATCGTTACGCGCGTGGGAACGCGGCTTAAGGGGACTGCTTACGAGGGAAGATCCCGAACCCGAAAATTAAAAGAATTCTGTAACTTTGTCAATATGTAGGCGATTTCCTCCTGATTACAACGCAAATTTTGCTTGCTGCCCAAATTCACTTGAAGGGGGTGAAATTAACCCCTGAAAATTCGGCCATTTTCCGATTTTGTGTTATAACACGCGGACTGTAAGAGATAGAAAAGAAAGTTTCAATAGAAAAGTTACTTCTTTTAATTAGATCTCTCATTTGGCAAACAAAATTATTTTACAGTTCACGAGTTATCACACGAAATTGAAAAATAACCGGATATTTAGGGGTCCATTACACCCCATTAGTGTGAATTTGGGCAGCAAACAAAGATTGCGTCGTAATCAGGAGGAAATTTCCTACATATTCACAAAGGTTCAGAATTTTTTGAATTTCCGGGTTCGGGATGTTTAGTTGTTAGGCAGTCGTTTTCCGCGAGAGAAACAATTTCTTCTTAATGTATTCGTACCAAAATTTGAAAGTCGATTTTCTCGAGAATGAAGCGCGATATCAAAAAAAGTTACTCTTTCTTTTCCACTTATAACAAGTAAATAAGTCGACAAAAAGGAATAACATTTTTTGATATTGCGCTCCATTTTCGAGAAAGTCGACTTTGAAATTTTTTACTTTAGGTCCAGTCGCGTATAAGAAAACCTCCCTTTTTACCCTTGCACCCGTTACTGTCTCCGAGTCTATATCCAGTTCATCCTCGCTCGCGTGTATCGCGATCCAATTCCACTCTAATTAACAAAGGAACGCGCACTGGCGTGGAACCCTTGGAGGCTCCGAAACAATCGGTCTGCCGACGTGGGCATTGAAGGAATATTGATAAAGCAAGGAAAGAAGCCGCGGATACTCAAGAAATACTGAAAACAAGAAGAACGTTGACGGGATATCGAAGTGGGTAAAGTTGGAAACGAAAGTAGCGATCGCGTCGCGTTTCAATTTACAATTATATTGTATTCAATTTGATCGCGCATACCGGAGCTTGTAGACGTATCCGGTTCAGTGCGCAGTGTATTTTTAATATTCGTGATATCTCCGTTGGTAAATAGAAAAACTTCGCTTACACCGTTGCTGTTCACGTGTTAATTATCTCCGTTACATTTTCACGTTATTTCCTGTTTAATTCGACGTGTGCTCTGATTCGTGAACAGCGAACTCCGGAGGAAATAAAAGAAACTGTATTTTAATGAGCGCGCCGTGGATGCGATATTCGATCGCAACTGCGATCCCAAGGAGCGTTCGGAAAGCTTGGAACGTTATAATGTCCTTTAAACCACCCATAAAGTATCTGCCCCTACAAATTGCTTCATCGATCTTTCCCCCGAAGCAACGATTCGACTTGAAAAGAATAAGAATACCTCTTTAACGATTGTTATGCATGCAATAAATCGCGGCATTCATTTACAAATGATCCATTCATCTTTCAGCGTGTCTTTCGCATACACGCTTGCGCGAGAATTGGAAGACACGAATGTGTACGATATAAATCTCTAATTTCTATAATCCATCGATTCACCTGCATGCTGAAATTCATTATCCTTGGCTTCTCCCCCCATCGAGGAGACGATGAAATACTGTGGCGAGCCATTTTTACGTCAGAAATTTAGAGAGATATTTAGCTATCCAATCGGATCGCGGCGATCGAGTAGCTGTCGATACGCCGCTCGCCAATTTTCACGTCGCGACTTCAGCGGCGGTGTCGTGACGAGTTATTTAATCCGGCGATAAAGCGAAATGAGTGGTTGAAAGTATTAACGTCGCGTTATCGATACAATATAATACCACGTCGCGTTTAACGTGCCGTGCAGATTAAGTTATTATTCACTGCTGTTTGTGAATTATTGAACGAACGTCCTCGGTTATATGTGTACACTAACCGGGAAAAGTTTCGCGGCGCTCTATCAACTGAGCCGACCGGGGATTTCACCCTCAAATAAGCAGATCCCTTCGCGCGATAATATATTAAAATGTATGGAGATCAGAAACACTGAAATGGTTAACTTTAAATTAGAAAAACATTTGTGTAAGTGCTTGCAAACTTCTCGCTGGGAATGTACATCGGGGAGGTCGAAATAAACCCTACGTGCATTTTAAATTGCCTTAGCAATGATATCTTTCAAGCCGCGATTAATAATTGTTCCAGTCCACGTCGAATAAAATATAACGAAGCCGTCGACGTGATAGAATCTGGGGATGACATTTTCCACGTGATTCGTCATTTATGGCTGTCAGAAATAATGTTACGGAGTTGCTTGAGCCTTGCGACATGTGTCCTCGATCGTAAAAATTACTTTTCTGTTATTTAAAGAATTCAAAGCAAAAGTGGTGATATTCTTCTGTATTTTCCATCTGGGTTAGTTGCACACCACGCTTTCCATTCACTTCATATTATTCTTGGAGACCAAAGATTTGGGTAGGTACGTGCATTTTTGAATTTTCAATTTCTTTATATACACTTTCTATACACTTCGGTCTCTCAGAATGAATTAAACGAATTTTATCTGGGTTCCCAATGTACCTAGTCTTCAATGGTAACTCGACCTTTCCCAGTTTGAACAGTTCAATGTGGAATGTTTTTTTAGAGACTGCTGGTTTATAGGCAAGTATTTTTATTATTGTTACTACAAGGATCTTCTTTTAACCTTTTTTGGGGGTAATTATCGATCGAGGGTATGGAATAGACGCTTCTGATTTGGTAGCACGTTTACCCCGAAACATTTATCTGGATATTATCGACGATACCGTATCAAGTTACGTAGTTTCAAAATTGCTTGTTGCGTATGCATGGCCAGATAGTTAATTACAGTATCAGCAACTCGATCAGGTACGATTGACTGGGATTTGTCGTAGTTGTCAAGTGCGTGTTTAGTTCATCGAGCTCTCACATAAGCACGTTGGGAATGCTGTTAATTAACGGTATGGTGAAATTGCAAACGGCGACGTTCGCTTTCCTTCCTGAAATATATTTTCGTTAAACGAAAGCGCATCAAACAACAGATTTTTATCAATACCCAGTCGCTGGAAACCGGTCGGCTCTATAAGCGTTAAATAAACTTGTGGCGTAAATTCGATAAAAATTATACAGTTAATTGTATAAGTTTCAAGCCGTTAGAGCGTGAAAATTTATTCAAAGGAATCGGTAATAATTATTTGGGTGTGTGCCTCTGACAACTTTGCTCGACGTATGAAATGATGGGCTCGGAAGAAATTTTGCAGATATTTTTATCATTCTGGGTTAGGTCTGGGTTAGGTTTGGTTCGGACGACAGCAATATTCATACCGGATAAAATTTTTCATTAATCATTTGCTGCAGATGCCTACGAAGAACAGAAGCATGGCAGCCAATTGGACGCCTCCGCAAAAACGCACAATCTTTGTGTCATCGTACAGACAGCTCACACTAATCTTTCTCGCGACAAAAAAATTGTGAGTATAGTTAAAAGGAAGATTAAGATTTTAGAAGAAAAACTTTAGGTACTACACTTACTCTGATTGCCCATACAAAATTTTGAAAAATGATAATGAAAGATAAATACCATGCACACCAACGGACGATGAAAAAACTACAGTTTCCTCAAAGATGCATCAAAACATGGTCCAAATTTCAGATGAATCGAATCGCTGGTTTCTTACCAAAAAATCCCAAATTTTGCTATGTTTTTAACCCAAAGAATAGGATTTCCCCTTGACACACAATGTATAAATACACAAAAGAATACGACAGAAATTTTTCCTTTTAAATCACTCTTCAACCGTACACTAAAATTAAAATTTCCACGATCGCATTTCTACCACGCGCAGCATGAAACCGCTGTACCTAAAAATAAGTGTACTTATAAAAAATCCTAAGAAATAAATAAAGAAATCGAGGGATCCCCAAAAGTGCGTTATGACCACTTCAAATTAAAAAACTAAACGAAATTCGAAGCTCAGCTCGAGAACCACTTAATCCTTTCAATAATTTAACAATTTCTCCGCAGAACTGTTTGTCGTGGCGCAATACCGCCCAGCAAGCATCCTTGCAAATCTGCTCTCAGATATTCTCGTTCCCCATCCACTCTGCTGAACGAGATTTCGCCAAAATCCCT
This sequence comes from Andrena haemorrhoa, assembly GCA_910592295.1. Lineage (NCBI taxonomy): Eukaryota > Metazoa > Arthropoda > Insecta > Hymenoptera > Andrenidae > Andrena > Andrena haemorrhoa. Next base: position 4,756,823 of record OU342946.1, read on the forward strand.
CTATCCGCTGTTTCGAATAAACTCGCGGGCAGGGTTCGAGCATGAAAGAGTTGTCATTGTACATAGGTATTCAAGTGCCGTGAAAGAATCATCGAGAGAGGCAGGGTATAGCCAACAGCGAAACAGGCATATTGGGTTATTCAAATGTTCTCGCGGCGTGCCACGGCGCTGGGAAATATTGAATATTCTGGCGTGTAAATATTGGAAAACTCCGAACGGCGGGGCAGGCGGCTCCGGTTGGGCGGCGGTGCAGCCCTGTAGTGGTAATCGTGGCAACGTTTACGAGCGAAACATGTCCACGCACGTCATTCACTTTTTCCACGGCTCTGTATCCACGCTCGTATTGGGGATGAAAAGATGGCGCGGGGGCTGAGATTGTATAGTCGACTGAGCGCGGAAAAGTGGCAAGCGGATGAAATGGCAATTTTTCGCAAATTGCAGTGTCCCCTCGTGTTTCTTTAAAGTGACTTGAATGGTACTTCTGGTGTAAACTAATAATGATAATGGTACTTGTGCTGGTGATTATGAAAGTGGTGTAAGTCGAGAAACCCGAAAAATGGAAATTTCTGTTATTTTAAGTTGTAGTGATTTATATTTCAATATCATGATATAATTTTTGCAAAATTTTGATGGTGGTGTAAGTCATTTGTTTTCTGTAAGTAATTTGTGAGAAGGGAAATTATTGCATATTTTTGTATTGTGTATTAAGCTTAGATGTTGGGCAAGAAAAGAAAGAAAACATGAAATATGAATTGTGCTGAAAATATGAGAAAAGTTTGGAGGAATAATGGTAAAGAATACTTTATCAAAAATGGTGAAGTCGTTGGTGGCAAAGTATCTGAAAATGAAAATTGCTTTTGTTCGGAGAAGTGTTGGAATTTATTAAGTTGTAAACATCGAAAAACTAAGTTTCAGCACTTTTGCAATTTGGGAGACATTCTAAGGGTTAAAAAACACATTTTCGTACAAGTTACTCATACAATTTTGCAATCTTAATATATAAAACAGAAAGTTTATATATTTGTGTGTTTGTCTGTCGGCTAAAAACTTTCGTCACAGTAAACTCTGTGATCCCAAAATGTGGCTAATCCAGATAAATGTGACTATTTTCTCCAAAAAAGAACTAAACAATTTTTTCTAAAATCAGAATCTAAATTCCGGACGAAGCCGAATAATGAAGCTAGTGATAGATAAGTTTGACATTAGAAGAGCATATTGTGAAACATTTTATTCAATAATGGACAATAATTTTTTAATACACCCAAAACGCAACAGTCTAAATATCTCGAAATAAAAAATACATGACTTACACCACTTTCATACTCCACGGCACAATTTTCGGTACAGAACAGTCTTGTTGCAAAGTATGAACGGCTTCATAATGAAATCATTCCTCTGAAATTTCTGTCAAGAAAGTTCTTATAAAGAACAATGAACATAGATTGAAAATTGCTAACTTCTGGTGACATTATTAAAATAAAAATGTGACTTGAAACCCGCTGCATCTATGAAGCTAGTGACTGAAGGTTCCATTACTAACTAGTCAAGCGTCTTTCCAGAAAGGATGAAGAATTCAGAAAGCATTTTAAAATTACCCAGTACTCCAGAGAACTGCAGGGACTCTGACTACAGTTTCTCAGAAAAGTGTGCTTGAATAATAGCACCTTTCCACTCTGCCAGTGGAACATGAGCCCATTCCCTTAAATTACAGAGCCAAAAGAATTATGTATATACGTCCGAGGAAGTTTCCATTCGAAATGGAGACGCGGGCGAAGGAGAATGATGGACACGTCTCGTGACAAGGGTCGGTGGTCAGGTCACGATAGAATTCGACGGTTTATCAGGGAGCACAGAGGCAGGCATCTATCTGCGCGACGTCAAAGTTCGCCGGGGACAGTGGGCGAAACAGCGGCGAAGAGGGACAGAGGCGAAGGGTGAATTCGAGGCAAGTACAGAGGGATAATTAGCCTCGACGGGACAATCCGCATAATTATTGTCCACGGATGACTCTGTCCCTGTCGGCTGGCTCCCTCCGCCCTCTTTGTTCCACCCCCCCCTCGGACCCGGCGTTTTACATCGCCCCACAAACATTCCCGCCACGATCGAAGCACGGTATCACGTCGATGATCCGAACAACAACCAATGGACCGCTTTTACCTAAACAAGGAATACCCTGTTAATTGTAATCGCTCGTGAACCGCGGCCGTGCTAATTACAAAGGTAATCATCGTAACGAATGTCACGCACACATAATCCTTTCGTGGATGCGAGCCAGAACCAACGCGCGCAGAGCCGGCTTTCGAATTTCCGCGTAACGACGCCGCGGTAAGTGCGACTGTGATACTTCGAACGTACTAACGTGCTCGTTGATATTTGGGCAAACCATTTGGCCAGCGATGGGACCGACTTCACAGCTGCTCGGGATATTTAAATAGACTGGATGAGCAGGTAGCGTTTCAGAGTGGGAAGTAGACAGTGAAGTACTTGGCATGGATATTTCAGATTCTTCCGTGCCTGAGTAATCGCCGTAACAGAGGAGCTATTGGTACTAGCGCTGCTTCGAATACTTTGTGGGGACTTTAATGTCTTCGATTGGCAATGGGGCGGGGATATGCGGTACCTACCTACTGGGCATATTTATTGCATCATCTAGGAATCCACGATCTATGGAAGATTCTTCATCAATCCATGGTTGATAAAGCAGTTGGTGTTCAACTTACTTTGACAAAGATATCGGATACTGTATATCTGGTCCACAAACGTGCAAAAATACATTCTGAATATTATTGTTAAGGGGGTATTCTAGTGTAACACGCGTTTTTTTTTATACAGTCTTTGGTGTTTTTTTATAAAGCAACTGTACAATCTTTTACACCGCAATTTGGTTCATATACAGTGGCGGATGAAAGAAAGTTAACAACTTTTAAAATCGCATAACTTTTTTAGTATTGGTCCAAACGACTTGAGTTTTTTTGAGAAGCTAGAAGGATTAGTTTACTAAGTGACGTGATTGGTCGTTTTGAAAATAATTGCAATTGGTCGGAATAGCGAAAATAATAGTAAAGGTCGTTTTTTTAACTTTTTTATCTGAGCCTGTAATGAAAATTTTAAAATCCCCTTTGTAGATTTAAGGAAGTTGTATATTTGCCAAAACTTTCATCAAAATTGGTTAACGTTGCTCTGAGGTATAAACGCGTAAATATCGCAGAATAAGGTGGGGAATCGTGAAATTCCCGAGATCAGCGATTTTCGACCTTATTCTGCGATATTTAAGCGTTTATACCTCATAGCAACGTTAACCAATTTTAATGAAATTTCAGACATGTATACAACTTGCTTAAATCTACAAAGGGAATTTTTAAATTTTCATCACAGGCTCAAATAAAAAAGTTGAAAAAACGACCTTTTCTTATTTTTGTCGCTATTCCGACCAATTGCAATTCTTTTCAAAACGACCAATCACGTCACTTAGCCAACTAATCCTTCTAGCTTCTCAAAAGAACTCGAGTCGTTTGGATTAATTTTGAAAAAGTTATGCGATATTAAAAGTTGTAAACTTTCTTTTAATGAAATTTTAGGCATGTATACAACTTCAACGCCTGCACTGCCACAAATTTTAATTATTTCTTTCCAACAGAATTCGTAAACATTACTGCAACACAGATAAATATATTAACCAAATTGTGGCGGAAAAGGTTCTGCAGATACTTTATAAAAAACTACCAAAGATGTTATAAGAAAAAGCGCGTCTTGCACTAAATATTCGAGCGATGCAATAAATATTCCCACCTACTGTATCTAACACTCGAAACCACTACTACCTTGCGTCGGTACATACACACCTTAATTCACCATCAACTTTAGCAAACCAGGAGTGGATGTAGAAGAAAGCCCCATTAATTTCCATTAAAACTTGTAATAATAATTAAGACGCCCTCTCACCTGTGAAAACTCGTTTACATTTGCCACAATATAAAACCAGACGCATTAAAGCTTCCCAACGAACCACACAATACCGAGCCTTTCCTCTAACAATCGACCTTTCAACCTTCCTTCGTCCACTCCTCCCCGTCCCAGCAACCTCTCCCACGACCGCGTCCTTCTTAACCCTGTCCTCGCAATTCCGTCCCCAAAAGAGGGACCACCCGCCTGCGGTGTCGGCGCGCGGTTCCCCGGAGTCGGGACAAGGAGCAGGCTGAATTTTTGGCCGCGCGCGGTGCTATTTAGATGGGTGACACCCGGCTAATACAGAGTTGCTTATACGCGCTTTGCACGAGATCCCGCGGCGTCTCAACACGCTCGACGGATACCACCGAGATATCTGTCAAGCAACCCCCGTCGCCCCTGAGTTCCTCGCCCAACCAGAACAAACCGGTAAAAAGCATTCTCCTAGGGTGTACCTTGACGGTACAAGGCGTTACTCACGCCGCTGTCAGACATCATTTTTCATATCTCGACCCCAGGAATATCCGCCGCCGCGACGGCTGACATTTCCCGCCTCCCGGGCCCCCGCCACGCCACCGCCCCTCGCGTCTGACGTCGACAATGTGCCCGCGTTGATTGAATCGTCGAACGTCGAGCTGGTGCACCCTCTGCCGGCCCCCCCCGGTGCCGTTGCCCCTTTCTCTTTCTGCCTGCTTCACCGTCGCTTTCCGGGCCATTGCCGATCCCTCGTCAAGATCTGACACCCACGGCTTGATCCTTAACGAAATTCCTGCCTCTAACACTCCGAGGAATTGTTTTAGAGGCGAGGTGCCTCCCGCCGCCACTCCAGCCCAGTCCTCAGGGCCAGCAAGTTTTGCCAGTTGCCCTTAGTCGGGGCTCCTTGCTGTTCGGGAGGCTCCAGACGAACACGGAGGCGCTGTGCGCTTTCCACTTTGTATCAATTATGCATTGTAAATTGGGGTTGTTTTCCTGGACGGTCGAGTGAGGAAGACATCGATGACATTTACCCTCCGGAGTACGAATTGCTTTGGATGGGACACCTATTTTTATGTATGTTGTGCAAGTGCTTATTGTTAGTTAAGGGTTTCGAGAAAGGTTTAATGTAGTAATGAAGCTGGTGGAGTGTATTTGTAATTGCGAGGATTAGTTTAGGTAACTTGGAGGAGAGAACAGATATTTTTGAAGAATTTGATTTCGTATTTGCTCTCGTGTTTCCTTCTGCTTCGGATTTTTGGTTAAATTCCTGCTCTCACAGCGTTCCTTCTCCATTGGCGGAGCTGCACCCCTTCGATCGTTCGACGTTAACGCGAACAGAGTACCCACCTCGGAACATGACTCATTGAACGTCTCGGATGATATATTTTCCGGGACTATAATCAAGCCAGCATTGTGTGCGTTCACGCTTTCCTGGCGAGGTGACGTTGACGGTAATTGCAGCCTGATACAGTGACTGGCATATTTTTTCGTGATAGCACATCTCGTTTGCTATGTTTACGTCGCGATGCTTTAATTGAGAGAGGCGACCTATCGAGTGGCGCTTCGAGGAGCAAGGTGGAATAAAAATTGCGATTTTAGAGGCAAATGGAGCGGAGAGTGTGGAGGAAAGAATGGATAGACTGGGAACTCCATTGCAATGTCCTTTTCGATGTATAACAAAAGAGAGTTTTGTGATCAGATAGTTGAGTACTTGGACTTCTTGGATTTTGATAATTAAAGTACTGGGAATTTGATAATTTGACTACTAGGAATTTGATAATTCGGATACTCTTGGTACCTAATTAAATTTCTAAAACTTGGATAATTCGACTATTAGGAATTTAGTATCTCATTAAATTTCTACGTATTTAATAATTTGACTACTAGGACCTTGATACCTAATTTCATTTCTAAGAACTTGATAATTTGCAACTTGGAATTTGTTACTAGGAATTTGCAAAGAATTAAGATTATCCTAGTAAATTCCACATAGTATACAAAATTTAGAGAAAAACTATCTGACAAATATTTTAGCAGAATTAATACTACTAGCGTACTGCAAGCAAAAAGTTATTTACATAAAAAAATTGCTCATTTCCTAATCAGGGAAAATATGCAAATCCGTCATATCATAAAACATCGACAAATTTGCAAAGTGGCGAAGGATCCTTCCATTCATCTATACATGCTCTTACATATCCCACAGTTTAGAGACACTCTGTATAATTCCGTGTAACATTTTACCCAATGAATCTGATCGTGCGACTAATTACCTCTCTGCTCTGTAGTTATATTATTCCGCTACCTTGGTCTACTTGGATTTCAGTACTCAAATTTCTGAAATCCCGACCACCGTCAGCAATTCAAAATGGAGAAGACTAGCAAAATTACTGGCTCGTGTTTCACCACGTCCATTCTGAAAAGTATTTTCATTCACCCCAGCGATAAGAAATTACCATCTTAAAATCACTGCAACCGATAATTGTGCTCTATCTGCATTTCGATTTTAATTTATTTACGAATCCCCGAGTTCGGTTCAACCCCGCCAGAAACACTGCGAACTTTATTCGCCGTCTATTGGAAGCCGAATAAGCGTCTCGTAAAGAATGAAATTGCCTTTTGCTTCATTCCCCGCGATACAACCCGTCGTTTCAATTGGCTTCCCGCGAAACCGATAGCCCCGTTACATTCAAATTTCACGCGAGAAACGCTAATAAAAATGGCGTGTTTCAAGTTTGCCCGTAAAGACACGGGGACACTGCAATCTCCAGAGGAGGACAGGGTGCAGGTAAAGGCCTGTCAGTTCTTATTCGGCGTTCCTTTGAACGTAAACCAGCGCGGCAACGACTGCAGGCGAACAATTTACGAAGAGGGATTCAAAGGAAATAGTTAAACCACCAGCGGGCAGCGCTAATGGAGTTTCGTTGTAACGGAAGCTTTTTTAATGTTACAACGTGAAATTGAACGTGAAAATTTATACACTATTTTTAGGAGTAGGTAAACTCTAGTAAGTATATTCCCAGTGGGTGCTGAATTTAACTCTCCTTTTTTGGAAAACGTTCGTTGGGCACAAATTTCATTCTAGATGATTCAGAATGAAGAAACTTGAATCTCTTGTAAGTTTGGGATAGAGACTAAGGGTCACACAATCACCATTGTTAGAATTAATGAAAGACAGAAGCAAATAAAAGGAATGTAAATTAAATTTCTATCAACCCCAAACTGATTAGACCACGCGAATGAAATGTTCAAAATAGCAATAAAAGTTGCTCAGAGTTCTTCTAAAAGGGACACATTAAATTCTCCACCTGCGGCCGCGATGGGAGCTAGAGTACAGCTGGAAATGAATCACTTACGTAAATGAAATGTAATTCTGCCCCTAAGAGGACAAGATTTCTATCTCGTTTAATGTTAACTTGCTCGTATGTATGCAATGCGAGTGTTTGCCCCGCTGGAATTCGTTACATTATAAACGTCCATGGGTTGTTAATTAAAGTTATCAAGGGCACACAGCGCACTGTCAAATGGAAGCCTTTCGTATGAATTTTTATGTCGAAGCATTTGAAAATTAAAGCAGAATTGTAACTACTGTTGGATGCGAGAGCGGCCTCGGGACACTCGTGCCCTTTTTTGCATAATATGCATAATTAGGTCCCTCGTTCTTTTCTACATGTGCCCTCTAAATTGCATTGCCGTATTTTTAAAAATCACAGAGCTATGGTAAATTTTTGTAAATCGATGTTGACCAACTGAGCTTATTCGAAAATTCCGTTTTTTTTAAACCGTGCAGGTTTGCAGAGGACATCGATAGATGTATCAAGCAATTTTTCGATCCTGCCCATTTTCGGTTTTTCAGAATGACAAAAATTGGAATATTCGGGTAAACGAACTTCACTTGTAAGCCAAATATACATCAAGCTGAATATGAAACGATCTATGGCTATTTTTATAACTATATTTTTTCAATATTAAATAATAAAAGATAGTATTAACAAACCTTTTTTTCTATATTTCTCCATTTTTTGGAAGAAGGGTCTGAGAGAGTTATAATTAAAATCAATTTCACATTACAGTGTAAGCGTCACAATTTATATAAGTCTGATTCTAATAATGCAACTGCAAAGGAGATACATCAAAATTTTAAATATTATAGACAGTTTTACAACAATAAAAAAATTTCTAACTTTGTAATATTTGCAAATTCCTATTTTTCTCCAGACTTACGTTTGGCACAGTGGCCCTTTTCGCATCCAACAGTACAATTTCGCAAATCCCGATCGGCAAAGCTAACAAATAACGCACGTACCCAGCTGCGAAAAAGTGGCTGGAGCACGGCTCAGAAAGCTTCTAAACGAGACAAGTATTAACCGCACCGGCGGAGTGTGTGCGCTGAGACACGGGGCTTTGAAAACAACGCGAATGATAATTGCATTCCTTTGTGGAAGTTGCTTGCCATTGTCTTCCCGGGCCCTTCTCCGCAGCGGGACGAATTAACAGAGATGAAATCGCGTAGAGGAGGCAGTTTTTTCTGCCCGAGCTTCATTAGAGAGAAACGGCCGACGGAAGATTGCACGAAAGTAGATGATACGCGTAAAAGAACTTGACAGATAATTAAACGCGCTTAACACGCCGCTTTGTGCAATTTATTAATATGTCCGCGAGTGATTCTCGCGCCGTGGGACTCGACGGGACTCGAAAAAAGCGCCGTGTGTATTCAGAGCTGTGCGAGTACGATGACTGCGAGGCGCGGGGGTCTCGTGGCTCGCTAGGAAAATAAAATTCGGTTTGTACAGTAAAACGTGAATGCACGTTCGTTGGGGTTGAATTTACCCTTGCAACAACTTTTACTCTAATTACAGAATAACAGAGTTGCGATGGATCCTGTGGTTTAGTTAATAAAATTCGGTACAATTTTCTGTAGGACTTTGAGACACTTTGTTTTGTTTGTAAATAATTACCTTTTTTTCTACCACGTCACTGAAGATTGAAATGCTTTATTTCGAACGTCATTGCGTCACAGTATGCTTCTATGATTGTTTCCAATTTACGCAATAAATAAAATTAAATAGAAATATGGTAGATCGATTATTCTTCGCGAGGAAATTCGGTTTGGTGCTTGAGAGCGTGGCTCCATGGTTCGCGAGAGATACTGAACAAGAGCAAGTCGGAAGAATGACATTTTGCACTACTCAGTGGCTTGTCTTGCCATTTCGCCCGCGAAATGTCACTCGCGTGCTCGGCGATGTGCACGATGCTACGATCAAACAGAGAACGTACGAAAATGTCACATCTTCCTCTGAACTCGTATCGTCGACATTGTTATCGATGGAAAAATAACGCGACTTACTTGTTGTCAGATAATGGTACTTCCACGAATGACTATATATATGCCGTTTTAATCTTCCCTGATTTCTTAAGGGGTCTCCCTACTGATGCGGACTTTGGGAATTTTTTAAAACAAACCATTAAATATATTTACCTCCAGCTTTGTGGCTTCATTTGTCAATCTTTAAAGAATATGAAAAAAAAATTGTATGCAAATATAGTGGTTATATCCAGAGTTATAGTGCTTCAAATAGAGCGCTTTACAAAAATCATATGCGCATTGTTAGCATTAAATCAGCCGTTGTAGCTGTCTAAAATTAACAATTTAAAATTTGTGTAATCTGTATGAGTGTGGCTATCGCCTGAACTAAATTAAATGAGAAATACTGAAAATTAAAAAATAAAAATGACAGCGTCTAAAACAGACATCGATTTCTGCAAGAAAATTCTCTGGTTTTTTAAGTCGCAAACGTCTAATTTTGCAAAAACCGACTTAGTTTTAGAACTGGCGAGAATGGGATATCTACTGAAGATGTATGCCAAGTTTGAAGTAAATCAGGGGATTGGTTTTTGAGATATCATTCTAACCATCGTTTCGAAGAACATGGTTTCGAGAAAAACGTGTTTAAAGTTTCAGGCAATGTTTTTTTAATTGAATTTTTTTTAAACGTTGTCTAACTATGTACAAATATAGGCATACAGTTTTTAATTAATATAATTTGACGGTTTCTCTTAAAAAAAATCCCAAGTATCGCATTCTTTTCGGGCCTTTAATAGTTGCTTTTTAAAACTATTGGGTTGTTCGGAAAGTTCGCAGCGAAATTGCAAGAAAATTCGAAGCAATGTTTCTGCACAGAATTAGCATTTTATTGAATAATGTACGCACCGTTTGAGAGAATTTCCTAATAAATAATTCCCTATTAATCCTACCAAATGCGGAATAGAAAGTTCTTCACTTGTAATCCTTCGCTTATCGAAAACACTACGAACTTTCTGAATAACTCAATATTATATTCTTGCTCTCACTTGACGTAACTTTGTGTCTGCTATAATTCATAGCCTAGCTGCACATGAGCAGCAAACTTTTAACAATATTTCTATTGGCAGATGATTAGTAAAAATATAAAAGTAAAATAATAAAGTAAAAATATTTGAACAGGATTCATTTGATGTGGATTCAATGTCACAAATTTTGGATGAGAAAATAGAAGACGAATGTTAATTTGTTCAAAAACATTTCGACCTTCCACGTAAATCATTTATAATACTTTACTTAATTTAACGTACTACTGCAAGGATATGAGTCGATGAATAGGATGAAATCCCCTCGCGATTTTATTTCATTCCAATTCCCATATTAAATGGTAAATCGGGCGATACTGTCGTTTCATGTCGCATCGATCGACTTCAACAAGTCGTCGCCCTTCGTTATAGAAGTGAATTATCGCGCCGCAACCCGAGATGGTACAGCTGATCCTCCTTAAAATGAAATTGGGAGATGCATTCCTTCGGAAATGTTGGGGAAATTACACGGCTTTATGGCTCGAAAGCGTTTCGTGCAAGTCACGTGCGCGTAATCAGATATACACGATCGCGTTTTGTACGGGGGATAATCGCCTGTTTGGGGAAAACCGATATTCAACGATACCTACCTCAGTAATGACGACCCTACGTAAGTTATTAAAATCAATTGAACCAACCTACTGCTCAACTTCTTTGAGCTGCAATCCCCTGAAACGTTTATTTTCATTCAGAGGAAAGTGTCGTACAAAGAAATTCCATTCCATAAGCGTTTAATTTAAACTGAGATATAATTTTTAACCTTCCGTGGTCGCACCTTCTTATAATCACAAATTATTTTTTAACACACTTTATATATTTATGTATTTTTGAATCTTTTAACTTTCCAGTGCTAATTGTACATTCATGTTCTAATAGAATTTTCTAGAAATGTAAATTTTGATACGTTGAAATTTGTATTTGAAAAAATAGTTGTGGATAAAGGCTATTCTTCTTTGTTAAAATTCACAAAATTTTTAAATTTTATTGTTAAGCTCTGAATATTTACAGAAATACTGGAAAAGGCATCCCAGGGTGCGATGCACCCCTAAGGGTTAAATCTCACTGTACATAACACCAAAATTCCGCCCCGAATAATCCTAACTGCATTCCCATTTTATGACAGAACTTTGATACAATCACACTGCAGGCTAAATTATCCTCCCAAAGGAATAACATTAATTCTCCTCATTAATATTAAATAAGTATCTACACTGCATCATTAAACTTCTTAACCTCTTCCACTTTGCACACAGAACTGCGACGTAATTGAACTGTTTCACATACGAAACAATAAATATCTTGTGTAACAAATTAAATATCATATTACAGGAGATTGAATAATTTCTAAAAACTAAAATAAATCTCAATTCAGCTTAGAATTATTCTTCAAACATCCCACGACTATTTCCCACCCACAATCCATCGTGCTTCGTTTAGAACTTTCCCCAATTACTTAGATTACCTTTATTCGAGATAATCGCGATATCCAGCCGTGCCACAAGTGTCGTCCGCAACAAATGATCGTATCCTGAATGGGTGGCAGGGATGCTGGAACACACGAACCATTTTCCTTCGGCTCGCTCTACTAACGCCATTCCGCCGTGGAAATAGCTGGGCGATCATTTCTTATCCCCGGTGTCTGTGTTTCTGTTTCTCCGCCGTTTCCCGTTCTCCGTCATTTTCGCGCGGCGTCCAGGAAAAAAATGACACGAGGCTCCCACGCCGGGGCGGAAGCGAAATTCGTTTGATACGACTCGTTCGATTCAACGGTTCTCAATGCCCCGCGGGTTTAAAAGGCCAGCAGAGATTGAGCGTCAAAGCGTCGTAGGTAATTCTAAATAACGCTGAAACGAAATTTTAATCGATACCCCCCCTCCGCAAGTGAAAATCTAATTACGACGGTAAATGAACGCGTTAAAAATGAAAATTTTGATCTCGGCTACGATGTTACTTCCAACCGCGCCGCAAGTTTGCAGAGCAGAAATGTGTTTGCGGTTCTTGACCGTAAAACTTGCAATTCCAGCGAAATGTAATAAAATTGTCCACAGTGGCCGATGCGCTGTGTATTTAAGAAAATATAACAGGAACAGCGCAAGTGAATTGTTTGCTTTCAGATATTTTCCTTTGATGGAAACGAAATTGAAAATTAAAATGGCCTTATTTGTTTGAGCGCAAATTATTAAGAGTGTAAAAAAATTAGGAGTGCAGGAAATTAAAATATAGAAGCGGAACGCTCTTCATCAGTCAATTATTTAAATTGTAAAAGTTTTTAAATATTTGGGTATATAAACTCATGGATGACTAACCTTTTCGCAAGCCATTGAAATCGTGAAATTTCGTTGGCTTTACCGTCAAAACGCGTTCGTTTCGTCGCGCTTTTTTCGTCAAAGATGCATTGTTTACCGGAACAAGAGTTTGATCGGAATTTCTGGTGCAGCGCGGAATTTTGAAACACCTTTGTATCCGTGATATGTTTTTCCGCTGTTTTCTGGTCTCGACATAGACGCATTGATCGCGATACGTATTTTAAACATTGACAGAACCGATAAAATATGGCTGCTGAGGTTGGCAGTAAGCTTCTGCCAGTATAAATAAAACGAGTCTAAACAATCCTGCAAATGGAATTTCAGTGAATAAGAATTCCTTAACGTGAGCCGTGCTATTTCGGGAAATTATTTGCATCTTTAATAAACCGCTCTTTCTTAAATGTGTTACCTGCGAAGCTGACTTCTAATTGCATTAAGGACTTTAAATGAAATCAAGTATCAAAATACACTTTTAGTCTGTCGCTATAAATTCCATTCATTATTCACTGTCCTCGACTTTAACTACAAATTCGCAGCGAGTCACCTGGCAGCTCGTCATATTATACAGAGTGCAATTTAATTAGAGTAATGTATATACATATTATTTGTCTGATATTATATTTGTCTAGTCCGAAATTTATTGATTCAAATTAATATTGGGTAGCTCTATAAATATTCTGAATTCTGTTATATTTGTGGATAATTGTAAGGACTTTTATGTTAGATAATTTTGGTTAAATTAATATTGGGTTGCTCTATAAATATTCTGAATTCTATTACAACCGTAGATAATTGTAGAGGCTTTTATGTTGGGTTATTTTGGAAGCCTTAAAATTGTCTAGATTTTAACAATTTTCTCTTCCGACGGCTTTTAACACTAGAATCCTCAGAGATTTTCTATAATTTATCGCGGATTCGAAGACGACGCCTATCAGAGAATCGTCTTAGCAGTTTTCAATCCAGTTTGAAGTATTACGTCGTGTTCGACTGAATGTTAAATTTTTAAGGGTTAATTGTGTTTAGAAACAGTAAAACAGAAACTTTTATGTCCCCCCTCGTTTTTCCAGGGGGAGGGGGCAACTTTGGGATGATGGTAAAGAAAAATATACCCCTCTTGCTTTTTTAACCCATTTTATAGTGCCAATTTAATTAAAAATTTAAATATATTCCCTTTTTTAGTATAAACTTAATAAAGATCAGTTTTGAAAAATAAGCGATTTTTTCTCAAAGCCAGGGAGGCAACTGCTCCTTTTGCACCCCCCTCCGGACGCCGATGACTCCACCTTTATTCATTTTCACATTTACTTGCAAATAAAAACGAAAAGAATTGCACTTTCAACTGTGTTCTGAAGTTTTGCTTTCCCAATTCTTTTAAATTTCCTACCATAAGTAAGTATTTTTCCAAAGATCAATACTAATCAATGCACGTGAAAAGAAACCTGGACGTGTTTTCTACGTGGCGACAGTGGATTTAGAAATCGGGAGCCGATAACAGGAATGGCATTGACGGCGTTGCTAACAACACTTTGTCTCTGAAAATTGAAAATTTTCAAACTTGCTCGCGTACCAAAGACAATGGGGTAGATATTGAAAACACACTATAGATAAGTTCAATCCATACAATAGCTTTTTTGAATTAAATTGATAAAACCTGATTCGATCGTATAAATATCACACCAATGAAATCCTTATTTTCAAAAATCAGTTGATAAGTTCGCCCCCATTTCTCTGCATCATATTCTCCATTTGTATGTTGTTTGAAAATGGTGACAACGAAAGCCAATAACTGTATATTCTCGTAAACTTCGTCAGGAATTTCTGACGAGGGAAATTTTGATATTAACGCTGGATGAAATGGTGGAAATTTCTGACGAAACCGGGAAGAGATTTAAAAATGTTCCCATTTCTCAAAGTGCATTCCGACAGTATCTCATGCAGCTTAGTTTATGTTCCCGGCGGGGAATGGAATTTAAACGCGAATACCCGCGTAGGAGCAAAGGGTGTCTTAAGCTACAATCTTGTGGAATGCTGCATTGTGCAACGACAACACTCGTCAAACGTGTTGCACATGTCGGGAACCGGCTTAAGAATCAACAGATCCTGTGATCTGTATTTCAAGTTGATTAATGTAAGCTAGACACATTTTGAAACGAAAGATATTCTGATTAAACTAATTATTCTCGAGGAGTGCAGCTAGCGTTGTTCCCCTCCTTAAAAAAAGGTAATCATAACTCAAAACTATCTGTTAAATTAAATCGCAAAAAATCAGAGATAAAGTTTGAACATTGTAGAATATATGGTCATCGTTGAAAATTAACATTTAAAATTGGTATCACCGTGTCTAGAAAAAATTTGAAAGAAAGGGAGTTCCAGAAACATTTTTGCTGGAAAAAATCATAACTTTTTTAATTCTTAATATTTCTAGCTAACAGTGTATGGTTTTTCTCCTAAGGTGTGCTACTTTAATTAAAAAATATTTAATACATGAAATTACTCCACCAGTAGTACCATTTTCAAAAATGTCTCAAAGATATTTTACCTTAAGGGAGGGACACCAGTTACTGGTCCTGTACAACTTACAAATCTGCTTTAAATAAATTTAAAAAAAGATATTCGTATAGCTTAAATACCCAATAAAAAGTCCTGAAAGTTTAAAAAAGATTCATTACATAATTCGCCTTTAATAAATTTCCAAAGACTTCGGGCCATTACAGTGGTGTCCCTCCTTAAAGTCAAATTTAGGGTGACAACCAAGGGTTGAACAATAATTTCCCAAAGAATCCAGTTCACTAAAACGAATCTAACCCTCAACCTGCCTTCAGCTTCCGAAGTTGACCACACAAACCCTCCGCCACTCAAACAACTTTTCCAACCACTTTCCAGAGCCAATTAATTAACATCATACTGAATGCTTCTCTTCCACAAACATTCCAGTTCCTTCGGTCATTACACCGGTCCGATTGCGATCGATCTCCATCGACGGCAAGTCGAATGCAAGGCACAGGGCTCGGGAATCAACGTCAATATCCCCACGCGTCATAAAAGAGAGGAGCTGAAAAGGGCCCGAGTGTTTTATTGTACACAAGCAAGTTCCCGTGCAGTCGCTGGGAAATAGAGGAAAAACGTGTTTGCCGCGGCACGAATGCATCGGCATCGATAGTGGCTCCCCCCCCCGTTCTCGTTCAGGCCCTCCGCTATTCACGCGATCCGAAACTAAACAACCGTGAAGCAATTTGGTCGAACTGAATCGTTTGACGTGATAAAGTCCAATTAATTCCCGGCAATTGCCGCCAGCGCGGGGCCACAGCGTGATATCGTCGTAACGTCGAATCGAAATACGCTCGGGGAGCGGGAACGGAGAAAAATGCACGGCATAGGTTGAAAGGAGCGGGTGGAAGAAAAGCGTGGCAGCTCGTAGGTCAGCCGCGTAAAGGGTGCATTGTACTTGCTAAGAGTATGGATCGAGTTCATCACAAAGGACGCGATTTCTGAAACCGCGTTCCCCAGCGGCGGCACCATAAACTCCCGTGCACTCTGATTTCGTCACATTCGAGGCCGAAGCCCCGAGAACTCCGCAGCCTGATCGAACGACTCACCGGGCGAGTCGACTCGCGCTCCCCGGGAGCACGTGCGCGTATCCCGGGCGGCAAAAATTTAGGAAAGCATCCAGCAAATCTTTATCGGAACAGCTCCGCTAGGCTTCTCGAAGGTCGTTTTCTGAGGAAGAACCTGTAAGTTCCCATTGCTGATGCATGACGCCTGAATGCCGGTGAATTTTCAGCGAATATTTGCCTCGCAGATATCGATAACTGTGGCGATAAAGGAACCGGAGGCCCGGCGTGAACCGGGATGAATTTCAGGCGACAGTGAGCGCGTCGTGTAGGCAATAGCTTTGAAACGCCAACATCCCGTGCACATGTTTACCGGAAGCTTTTTCATCGTTTCAGCACGTGGAACAGCGTCCGCCCACCCTCCCCCGCCGGTGAGTTTCGGGGCCGTCATCTTCCCTCTGCCTTCTTCCCGGCGTGCACGTAATACATAGATATGCATCGAGGTAACGTTACTCCACTCTCCTTGACTACTTCCCCCCCAGCTTCATCTTCACCTTTCGATTCACACGGTTCTCGGCAGCTAGATTACAAGGCACCGTTCCCGTTGCCACTGTTGCAACGGCTGCTCCGCTCGTAATACACGTGAGAGAGCTCGCCGTGAACGAATGAAGTTCGAGCGGAAATTTCTAGAGTATATCCAGCATCGAGAGGGAGGAACGGGCGACTTCTGGCAAATATTTTGCGTCGATAAGTGGAAGGTGGGGCTGCATCCAATGCGACCGACGCTCCGCCGTCGCTACGCTCTCCAGAGAGCATCGCTGATAAATCCCCATCCCCTTCGCGAGTGCAATTTTTTTGCCCTGCCCGGAGCAGTTGTCGTCCTGGTAAAGGCGATCGAATAATTCACGTGTGTACTGTTCATCGCTTCTGCCCCCGTAGAGATAAGTATGCCAAAGATTCTTTGGAAGTAACGTCTCTGCGACGAGAAATTTATTTATTATTCTTCAAGGGACTAAGTGCGCCAAAGCGATAATACCACTGGTCTTCAACTGCAGTGGCTCAATGTTTGCTCTTCTGTTGTGCAATTAAGATTTCATACATCGTTCCCTCCTTCTGCAGAAATAGGATGTATTGTTTGATGGAGGACGCGCACAGTTTCGGCTTTTATAGGACTGTTCATTTGGTAGCTTTCCCGTGCATCATCGAAAGGTAGCTGGAAGCGTTTCCGTGCCTTTACACCCATTCACAAAGTTATTACCGCCATCATCGCGGTAATTCGCCCCAGCAGACTTTCGTTCGGCAATTTCCTAATCGCGCTATCGCCGGCGTAAATTTAATAATCGTGATACAATTGTGCGCCGCACACGAAGGCGGGGGAACAGTGGCTGCAGGGTAGCTATGCAAATTCAACGGTAGAATCGTATTCACAGACACGACGACACACCAAGCTTCCCATCCTACTTGGAATGCCCTCTATCCTTCGCTCCCACTAATAATTGCTTCGTCTACCAATGGCCCTTGCTTCGACATAAAGGCTGCAGCCGCATCTCAAGGTTCTATTTCGTGCCCCCGGCCAATTGTTCCTACCCCAGCTCAGGCAATTAGCGTTATCACAGTATTAATATCTGCGGTCTGACTCGGCGGAATGAGCGAATTGTGCGAAACACAGCCGAGCACGCATCTGAGAGCGGCCCCCGACTCTTGGTTTTCTCCGCCGTCACTTTCCTCCCTCACTTATCTGAACGGTTCCAGCATGTGCCAACCCGCCCCCCTGCACGCCACTACACGCTCGGCTCCTTACATCCTGAGCACCGAATTGCCTTCCCTGTTGTATGTACATTTCCAAGATACTCCAAGTCGCGAGAAGCGGCGGCCCCCATTCACGGGGAGTAGTGTATCGGGATCCGGGAGCATTTGAAAGATTCCGGCAGAAAGGATTGAGAGTTGATTTGTAAGACCTTTGAGTCTTAGAAGCGGTGTAAGATGGAAGAGTCTGGGAGTTGTTGAGGGAACTTGGAATGTGGCTGAATGATTGCACAAGTGTTTGAAAGTTGGGAAATGCTTTGAACTCTTGAGTTGACAGTATTGGACCTCTTAACGATCTTGGAAAATTTCAAATCTTTGAACAAAGTCCGGGAAAATATTGTGGGAATAGGTTTCGTAATTCCTGTGTTCGGGAGCCTCGGAAAAAAAGGACTCGGGTTGGTGGGACTTGAACTCACGATCCTCTGCTTACTGGGCAGTCGCCTAACCAACTCCGCCAAAGTCGATCCGCCGAGGTCTCTTGTTCCAGGTTCCCTCTTATGTTTCCTGCTCCCATAGGTACATGTTTCGTTTGAAGTACTATCTTTCAGCGCCAGTTTGGAATGATAGAAAGCGTCCCAAATCACTGCCTCTTTCCGTGACCACTTGACCTCATTCCTTGATTGATTGATAAATTTTAATCCACTTCATTTGATCGCTAATGGTTCCGACGAGGCAAAGAATGACGGAGAATGATTCGCTCGCGCTTCTTGTAAACACTCCCATCTCCAAAAATACAGACATCATTGTCCTCATTAGGATAAAAGCGTCACATCGACGACGAATAAGCAGCGTAAAACAGAGAGAATTTCGAAGGAAATACTCGGCGGGTCTCAAAGGCTTCATCACTTTTTTACTGTTAGAAACAGGAGCAGGTGGAAAATACCAATACACTAAAGCTTCAATCTGCGGCGCAAGTCTCATCCGATGCTTTCAAATCTTCCAGCTTGACATCCGAAGAAACGGCCCGGAGCATCTCGTGAGAGCAGTCCCTTTAATCAGAAATCCTGCGAGTCATCGTCGATGCATAGTTCTAAGTCCCGTGGAGATCCTCCGAATGCCTGGTACGTCGTAACCATCAGTATTGCGAATAATTAATACGGCGGTTTGTTTGCACGAGCAATCACAGGGCAGCTCGTGCACACAGGTTCTCCAGGCTCTTCTGGAACCACCTCTTGCTTCTCCACTTCAGCTATTGACTTCGAGACGTGGGATTCGCCCCGCATTCTCCGGGGTTAACCTCCCTAGCCGGAATAACCCCGCAGTTGGAGCCGACGGCAGATACGCTGCTGGGAATCGTGCGTCTGGCTGGCATGAGATCCTCGGGTAATTACAGATTCTTAATAAGCGGGAGCGTTTAACAGTGGCTGGTACGCCCCAACAGGTGACTTTGAACTAAAGAGGAGAGGCTAAGGAACGTAAGTTGCGCGGGTTGCTCTGCGGGTTATTCTACTCAATTCTCGTGGATATCGAAATATAAAGCTGAGGGGCTATGGCTTCTTCAATTTTTAGGTAAGTGGCGACCAAAGGAACTTTTTTAAATTTGCATTTTTACGTACGGGTGCCTGTTTTAGGGAATCGCTACATTTTGGCATATGAAGGGCTGAGAATCATAGTGGTGTGAGTCCAAATTTTGATAATTTCAGGTAATAACAGTTTTTAAGTCTTAGAAGCTTAATTTGTTTACTTTCATAGTGAATTAAATAATGGAATTTGTGCAATTTTTAAACATATTTTCGAAAGAACATCGTAGACCGAAATTTTAACTGAATCGAAAAAGTCAAAGATGCGTCTTAACGAGGAAAGACTGATCTTTCTGTTGCTTTTTTCATGAACATTCTACGATCATTCCTTCGTTTGCTAGAAGCAACTGAAGTAAAAAAGAACGGTTTTTGCTTCAAAGTTGAATAACTTGGCTCAAAAAATCGCACAAGAAATGTATTACTCTCTTTTTACACCGGAAAGTAGTAGCTTTCGACTGGTGTAAATGGAATTTGTGAAAAAATTTTCATACTCCCCGTGGAACTTTCGCAAGTTGGAGAAATTTCGTTAAAATTTTTTAATTTCGCATAAGAATTAAATTGAAAGTTAAATAATTTAAAAACTGCTGAATTAATTTTTCCAAAATTTTGCAGCGGGTTTTACTATCGAAGAATGATTCCTTCCTCCAATTTTCAAATATTTTCGCTTACATTTAATCTTCCTAAGTTCATCCTTAAAAAAAAAATCGAGAATTCCTTAACCTCCTGTTTATCAAATTCAAGATTCTTTTGGAACACCCTCTTGAATTCCAAATGCAACTACAAACCACGTCGCAGTAGCTTCATCACGTTCTCAAATAAAATCCTCGGAGCTAGCAGCCGCGACCCTTTCCACTATCCAAATCCACCGAAGTGCAGAAATTTCATTTTCGAACGACAGCCACTTTTCATCCGTATCTCGCGCCAGGAGCATTCTATTAAATCGTAATACTTGACACCGCTATCGACACGTTGGCTACTCGCGCGCATAAACATACATAACGCGGTGGTTATCGTTTATTCCGCGGATTAATTTATTCCTATTTCGGTTCCTGCTCGCGACTGTACCTTTCATTCTGTCTGCATCGCATTGTGCTGCTCATTGAATATGTAGCGACCGTTCGTGCTTGCACGCTATCCCTCCGACGTAATATTACGTATTACCTGCAAACGTGTGAGAGCGGGCGCGCGCGTGTGCTTTACAGTTGCGTTTTTGAGCTTGGCGCGACACTGTGCGCTCCACTGGAGCCTTGGCTTTCCTCCTTCGGCATTCTTACCGACGCGAGTTGCACGTAGCTACCTCGAAGCGTTCTCGGAGCGTTTCGTCGTTGCGGCCAGAAAACAAATTCGTCCCACACTTGGCACTCGATTTCAGGTCGATAAGGGTTGCATCCACGAAAACTGGATTACATTTCGCCGGGAACGCGCGGCGTATGCACGGAATAGATGGGCGGAACGGTATGCAACCATTTGGCAAACCGGGCTGGCTCTTGCGAGATCGAAACTGTAATCTGATGGGGCAGTTGCGGGGGAACGTATGGACGTTCTGTCAAAGGATATGTTAAACTGTATCACTGCTGAACTTTTAAGGGACGCGTGATTACGGGCATTGATGACCTTGGAGTTTCGTCAGCGTGTACAAGTTGGCTGGTGGTTTTTGTAAGTTTGAGCTGATTTTGTAGCGGTGGGCATCGAGGGACTCTTTAAGGGAGAGTAGGAGAATTGCAAACGCGGGGTAAACCCAAACACCGCGATATTCGTTATATTCGAATACTCCCGTGATATTGTTACATGATGTACTTAAAAGGGAACACCGCGAACCCGGACTCGCCGACTGGACGCAACTTCGTGGGTTTTTAGAGTGACTCAAAACAAGAACAACGGTGTGTTTGATTTAGGCCCTATCGCCCTTTAAGGGGGTGAAAACTAACCCCAAAGTCAAATTGGCACTTCCACTTTTTCGCGTATAACTCTCAAAGTACAACAGACAGAAAAAAATGTTTCGAACCAAAGTTTAATGGTGCAATAAGTGCTACAAACTTCCGTTAACAAAATTTTGAAAAGAGTTTTTTTCGTCAGTTAAGTATATGTTTTATTTAAACTCTTTTAAAAACAACAATGTTGCGAATTTTAATATAAACCGAAAGGTATTTTATTCAGAAAAGATAGTAGTAAACGCACTAATAAATACGTAAGGCTAATGAATGAACACTATTATAAAATTATGTTTGCAGCGCGATTGCTGCAAAAATTGTTTGGATATGGAGCAATAAATTCAAAGAAGTCTCTAAATAATTAGTTGCTTATTTTAATAATTTATATTACTCATTTTAATAAAAAATGTCCATTCATTGGTACGTGTCCATTTACTGGTACATCCACCTACTTTCGGAAAATGCAATAAAAAATCGACTTTTCGACTGTCTAATCCCCTTAATCAACGATAACTTCGGCCACGTCATTTACAAACAAAACAGGACGCTACACTTCCGCGTTTCTACTATGTTACCCATACACACACGCAAAGCCTAATCTGTTCCCCAGCCTTGCCAGCATTACGCAACCGCCAGGCAAAGAATTTGTTTCCATTTGTTGGAGAAAGGTTGGCCGCGTGTTGCCCGACGCGTTCGCAGCGGCGCGTTAAGAACCAGCGCCGCCATGGAAACGCGGCCGGTCCTTTCTCCTTAAACGAATTGCGACGCAAGGCGCGGAATTGGAATTCACTATAACCCGTCGAACAGTGGCAAACAAAGCAAGAATGCGGAGACGCCTTTTCGTGCCTGAATGGCGAAACGCTTTCTTCTTTGTCGATGGCGCAAATAAAGTACTTTGAGCGCCGGTCGAATATCCGCGCGGGGGTACGGCATTATTTGCGCTACAACGAAAAGAGGAGCCCGCCGTGTGAAATGCACGCGCGCGGAGCGGGATAAAAATATGCTTGGCAACCTACGCTCCGCGGCAGCCTGAATCCACCACCTGAAAACGAATCTGCATCTGAATAGTGCTTACGATTAAAATTTAAGGAGCTCCCGGAAGCAAGAGTCGCGCAGAAGTAATTGCGCTCCTCCATAAATGCTTTCGAATCTAAACGAATTGAATCCCAGTCCCCGGCGACGTGCCGGAAGTAGAATCCGCCCTCCGCTGCATTAAACAGGGACGGATAAAATTCCGCTCGCGTTAAACAGAAATTTATTTCGAATTAAGAGAACTGAAATCCCCGCCGCGAAGTTAATAATCTGACACCCGTTTAAACTTCACTGTTAACCCGAATGCGCCGCGCGTTTATCCAGAAATTCGTAATAACTTCAACGGTCTACAAACAATTTACCCGTCTCCATTATAATGCAGCGGAAAATGGAATTCCCGCGCGCTAAAATTCTCCAGCGGGAAGAATACAAAATTCCTCGAATTTCGATTCGAATTATTCCCCGATTATAGACGCACCGCTTTGCGCCTCTTCTAAAGCTGAATAATTATTTGTAGAATGCATTATCAATTTCCCCCGCGTAATAAGCTCCCTCGTAAAATGGGGGGAAGGAGGCTCTGCCCCCGGGGCGACTCGATAAACCAGCCAGCGGGAAACAAGAAAACGACGGAGCCTTAAATGGCGCGATTATTTTAACGCGCTGAAAAATTCTCTCGGCGCTAATCTCCCGTGCCCCGACAAATTTCGAGGGTTCCAACTTCAATTAGGTTTAGGGGCTGTAAAAATACGCGACGGGCGGATGGGGGCGCCCCTGCCAGCACCCCCGCTTCCGCGGGAAGTAATTTCGACTCTTTAATGAAATTTTAAAATTTCTCGTCGACTTCGGATGATGTACAAACTGTTTCGCCTCGAAGCACCCGGTTGTTTAATTTCCCGCAAATTTCGCCGGTGTCGCGAGGAACGTTGGCACTGAAACCTTGCACGCGCTGCATTCTTCCTTTTTCCATGTTTCTTTAACGCGCCTCGGAATGGGACTTCAAGGGGTTGCATACGTTTAGAAAATTAGGAAATTATTGATTTTAGGAATATTTTTTAGGGGTTTTGGGAAAAAATAAAACAAAATATTTAGTATACATGAATTATTAGTCCATGAAGTGCATAACAAAATTTATTTGCAATAATTGTTATATTATATTATTCTTGGAAAATAATGTTGCCATTTTAAGCTCACGAGCCATTTTCTTGATATAATTAATTTTTTGTGCACAATTATAGAGTGTCATTGTTTATTTTTTTTAGATTAAAACATTTTACCCATAATGGCACCATTATTCTACAAGAATATCGTTTTATTTTGCAGACCCATCGATGTTTAAAGGAGATGGAGGCATTGAGAGCTAAAACGTATTAACCCACATGGGAAAAAATTAAATTTCCCATTTTATACGATTTGTACAGCCTATTGGAATACATTATTCCTAGTAACTCAATTTCGCAAAAAATTTGGGTTAGTTCGCATTTCCTCTCAACGTCTATTACCACTCTGACCATTTCCCTGCAGTGGTCTAAAGAGCCTAAAAAATCATAACTACTTTTAATACAAAAATTATTCTAAATAAATTTATTCGAACCCTCCACCGACTAATAAATCATGTGTAACATCATTTTATTTTATTTCCTTTAATAAAACCCCTAAAAAAAATCCTAATACCACTTTCCCCTCGTCTAAACCTAAGTAACCCCTTAAATTTTAATCTGCACTTAAACAAATCTACCCAGACTATTCCGTTATTAGAATCTCCATACATCTTCGAAACTGTTCGAGGCACATCAGCACGCTAATCGCTTATTAACGGCGAAGCTACGACCGCCGCGTGAATACTTAACGCGCTCGATATAAGTCGCTGATCGCCTTACCGCGAATAACGCATCACCGCGGCGAAATAATCCAGCAACGTCCCATCGCTCTCGCGCTCACTGCGGCCGGCGAGCTGCCGGAAGCCTCGTCGGGTCCTAAAGAAATTAACAGTGACGACGAGCGCCTCGAACCGTCGACAAAGTCATCCAAGTTAGCCTCCCAGCCCCCGCGCTAATCGCCGTTTAGAAGTCGAGATGAACTTCGCGGGAGTAGACACACTTGGCGCGGCATTCGGCCCGTTGGCGCGTCAATCTCGCGTGATTCGCTGCTCGTTAGCGCGCGCGTCGAGTAAATATCCTTGCAGGCGGCCTCCTTCGGCGACGATTTTAACTTCGCGGTAATTAACTTTAACAAACTAATCGGATTCGTATCGACAGGGCGCGATACAACGCTGCAGGGAATTTCAAAGAACACCGCGGAGAATCGAGTTCCGGGCCGGGCGGGACCAGAGGGGGCGGCGATGGGAAACGTTAATTTCGCCACGGGCATCGCGTCGATTATTGAAAGTGCAGAGCCCTTTGTGCCGATAAAGTGGCAGCCGTTTTCATTTTCCTTCTTTTGTCCCCTCTCTCTCTCTCTCTCCCACCCGCACCCTCGTCCTTTTTTCCACCCCCCCTCCGGAATATCAAGCTACGGCCAGCGTGCCAGGGTATTTTCATTTCCGGGCGGGATGTCGTTGACCACCAGCGTGAAGATAATGCATCGACTCCATTCCAGGCTGCGCCTCCAGCCTCCTGCACGCCCGTAAAACAATTCTCGCGCATTTTTATTGGCGAAACAGGGCGACCTGATCGTCGGGACGCTTCTATCTGGGAAACTATAACTCGTGGTCCCACCCGCCCGTCCCCCTGTGGCCGTAGGGGGCGCGAACGAGGAGCAGCTAAGAGGGTTAAGCGAATCGAAAGGGGGCGCCTTCCGTGGGGGATGCTCGACCTCAGCAGGAAGAAAGGCTGGCGGTGGGGGGGGGATGAAAAGAGGAACAGTGGGATGAAAAGAGTATTGGCGGAGGGCGGGGTGAGAAGGGGGCCGAGAACCGCTTAACAAACTGCTGAACTCACACCCCGCGGGATTTTATTTCTACTTAAATGGAGTTGCCGAGATACGCATCGGATACCGAATCTTTAGTTCCGAATTTATTTGTACCGTTTGTCACCTCCGCCGCGGCTCCTCGCCCTCGTGCTTTCACGCTCCTCCCATAATTCCGGGGAATATCTTCTGGGAGCTGATGGAAGTGGACCGTTCAAGGTTACGATTTGCAACGTAAAAACTCCGACGCGGTTAGCCCCGCTCCTATCTTACCGCTTCCTTACTGGAAGTCTTTTTGTCCGATTTCTTCGCGGAATTTATTTTGCAATCTGATGGCGGCGATGTGCTCGGGGTTAGTGTTCGTGGTGTGGAAACCGTGGGTGCATGGGTTTCGGATTTGGCGAGTTTAAAGGACTATTCTACTTTGATCGGTAATTACGCTATTTTTGAGATTTTTTCTTAATAGTAAATAGAACTTGTAATGAAATAAATCTTTTTAGAATTTATTAAGCGAGAAAATAACCGAGAATAAGGGATGTTTTTGTTAAATTCTTTCTCCTAACCGGCGCCATTGTGTTATTTTTCAGGGAAAATTGTTAATTGGAAAGCGACTCGCATATAAATTATTTTAGAATTTCTTGTTTCAGATAAGCCTAACCTTTTTTGTGGTACTATGAAAAACATTTAAAAGAAATTTAAAAAAGTTCTTTTTAAATTTTTTGTATAATATAAGAGTAAGTTAATAATTTCCAAAAAGATTTATTTCATTGAATTTTTAAAAATAGCTTAATTTTATGGAATTTATTGTAACGTTTTTGGTTCGGGAATATTGAAGTAACTTATGCAGGGGGTGTGCCTTTTTTAATGTTTTAAAGTCGAGTCTGAAAGCCGCAGTAAATGGTCAACTTGAGTTTCTATGATTTTTATATAAATAGTTTTCATTTGAATTACTGATGGAGTAGTGATGATTGACGTGTACATACTACTTAAATATGGAAGCAGGTGAAATGTGAGAGACCTGGGAAATATACTTAGAAATATGATCGTAAAATGATTATAGGATCAAGTATCCTAATGGAGTTTTCAATGTTTGAAAAGCTACTATTCTGATATCTGAAATATTCTCCGCAGTCTGACTCCCATTAATTTTTCAGAAATGAAATTGAAATTATTTCGGGCAGCGCATACCTTTCTATAGCCTTTCAACCCTGTATTATCCTAAAAGTATATCCAGTAAGTATCATTCGTAATAAGAATGAATTTTGCAAAGTAAATTTCCTCAACGATGCAGTGTCATCGTAAAGTGAAAAGCGTGAAAGGAAATCTGCAGGTGAAGCTTCCTCTGCACTTTCGGTTTATCATTTCAAGCAAACTGATTCTGAATCCGATTACTCCACGATTTGGTGAAATAAGTTTTTCGAAATAAGCGAATTCTCATAAAAAAATCCATTTTATCTTATCTATCATCTACCAAATTCTGTAAACTCAATGCTTCCTCTCGTATATTTTCCCAGAAACTTGCAAATAATCTCGATGGAACTGCTCAAAGCTGCACGCGGCACAAGTAAAAATCAAGTCACACCATCGAAAAGACTAAACAAAAAATTGTATTCCCTATTAAGCAAAATTAAAAAAAAGCAACAATTTTTCTCAACTGAAACTATTTCCCTCCACCTTGCACTCTTTTTTAATACACCCCGCAGCTTTCCCAGCTACCAAAGGAACCATAATTATTAACATCCTCTCCACTTCATAGAATTACTTGTCCAGCTATTTGCATTCCCTGCCCCCAGTTTATATGCTAATAAGAAAAATGCGCAAGAGAAATCCTCCCGTTTCCCGCGTATCAGCAAGCGTTTCGCGCGACCATGTAAGCTCCTGCCGCCGTGCACGAAACGCGCGCGGGAAATATTCGTCTGGCCCAAGGGCGCGTAAGCGGCCCGTTTCCTCGAAAAGTGGCCAGCGATATGGTGCATGTAATTGCGGAACAGTTGCAGCGGCGCGTGGCAAACACGGATGCTCGAGTGTAACGGGCGCGTCTCACCTTGTATGGGCCAAGATTTTCCACGATGCAGGTGAAAATGGCCTCGCGACCCACCGAGACCGTCAGGTTGTTCAACGGTTTGCCGAACCTTGGTAAATCTGCAACACGAAAGGTCCTCCACTTATGTATCCCGGCGAACACTTTACATAACCGAGGTATACATACTCACTCGCCCCTTTACCTCACTTACTTACTTACTTACTTACTGCTACTTATAGTTATAACCCACCTACGGGCGCGCCGAACTTTCCAAAGTACTCGGGGAGCTCGACGGTGAATGGGGCGAGTTAACGTAAGCGGGTCAAGCGGAGACTAAGCCTAAACTCTTTATATTTCTCGGGGAAAATCCTTATCCGACGGATTCCAGGGAACGCGGTTCGACCAGAGACGGAGACCTGGTCATCCTGTGCTCCGTAGGAATAAAGAGAGCGAAAGACGTGGGGGTTCGAGGTTCGAGTGGTTTAATCTTCTGGACCTCTAAATGGCTACGGAAATTTGAATAAGTTGGTTTCGTGTTGGGCAGCGGCAGATTGGTATTCTTTTAGGTGAAGGTCGAGGAGGGTGTTGGGCTGAGATAGAGATTCTTGCAGCCACTTTGATGTAAGGATAAAAGATGATGAGTGCAAAAGAAGGTATTTCCTGTGAAGTTGTGAAAAATTGTTATTTTTTAGGATTTATTTTTTAGTCACCGGAATGTTCAATGTAAATGATATTTTGTCAATTTATTGATAAACTTATTGACAGTATAAAAAAAATCTGTTTGAAATTTTCAACAGTCTTTTTTAAAATCGCACTGATGTGAGCGCCTTGAAAAAAGCGAGGTAGTGCTGGTGCAGGTAATTCCGCGAGAACGACGCATGTAAAACCAAAAATTCAATGTGTGTTGTAGTCATTACGAGTGTGGTTATCATTGGGAGCATAATTATTTTAACTGATAAAAAAATAACAAGCTGGCGGAGGTTTGAAATTTAAGTGTCGAAATACGGTGAATTTGTCAATCATTTTGCCTTGTAAAAAGTATGAAATTGTCAATCAAAAATGGTTTCCGAGGTCCCTGCTGAATAACGCGTGAAAATTTCAGACTGATTGGTAAAATAGTTGTTTCGCAATCACCTGCATCATTTGACAAAAATGTTGTTTTGAGATAATCGCGTTTAAAGTTTTAAAAGAAATTAAAAAAATTCTTTTAAATTTGTTTGTATAATATAAGTGTAGCTTAATAAATACTAAAAAGATTTATTGCATTATATGTTGTACCTGAAGCTTAATTTTTCGGCGGATCAAAGTAGAATGACCCCTTAAGGGGATATTCACTTGAAACCTGTGCAAAATGGGCAGTTTTATGAATGTTTTCCTTCCGAAATAAATGTTCTACATAGTTCTGGTTTCGTAGATTAGTTTCGTAATATTTTACTAACACTTTCACAGGGTTACATTAAAACGTGACAAATATTTACTACGTCAGAAGTGTTCTCAGTCATTCATAATACCGGAGAGAGAAAAAATAACGACCCATTAAAGAAACAAATTTCATTCAACCTTTTTTACTTTGATCTGTTATAAACCAGGGAAATATTGCTGATTCACTTCTTCGGGGTTGATCGTGTTTCAACATTTGCAGTGATCTTGCTGATACAATATAAACAACAAGCATTAAGAGGAGTTTTTCTCAATTTCCTCTGAAATCCATGGGTAAAAAGGAGTGAAAAAGTAGTGCCAGAGAAAGAGAGACGATGGCTTAGATGCATGCGAAAAGGATCGCCGAAGTTTCACGCACGTGGAAGAAAAACGGCCACGGCGGTCTCTTGCACCGACGAAAAAGAGTGTGAACAACTAGTTCTAGAAGAAAGGCAGCCGAAGTCTCAGACGTGTAAAAAGGGTGGATAAGAACGTAGACGAGTGCAAGAAAGACGAGGGAAATCATACGTTCTTGCAGAAGAAATGGACGCTACGTCATTTACACCATAGTCCTAGTAATTTCCAAGATATTCGACCAAACACCTTTCTCTCCCTCAACCTCAACTCTTTCACCCCTTCAACACGAATATCAGCCGCTAAAAAAATACCTGTCAAATATTCTTGTAACCACAACTTTCCACCAAGGTTGCAGTAAAATCAACAATTATCATCGACATATTCTCTCGTAAACTTTACATGTAACAAACACATTCCTAATCTATTCCTCACGCACTAATCATCTAAGAGAAGAGCAATAACCACCGATAACCATTATTAACACCCTCACTTCGGAAGTAAACTGTACTATTCCGCAGTTTTTACGATTCAGGACACCCAAATCGTTATCTAAAAAGACCGAAAATATGCAGCATTGCTATTACAATGCTGCAAGGATCGTTAATAAAGGCTCAGAACTGCAGACGTTATCATTCAGAGGAAACATCGCAGTTTCGTTGCCGCAGCAGAGAATCTGATACGAGAGGTGTATGCCCCGCACTAAATTGCAGCATTGTTACCATTTATCTGCTGAACTTTTTCACCGCCACTTGTAAATTCTTGAATATTCCGCAAAGACTGTGCCGCGCCGTGCTTCGAAGTATCGACTCGGAGGACTGACAAGCCACGGGATTCGCCTCGGTATTGCTACGAAATTGTGCAACCGAATTCGTCCGATACCAGAGGCCTCCGGGAATCGTAACGAGCAATGACACCGCTGTTTAGCCGGTAAACGGTAATTAGACGTTAATCGCGTTCTAAGGAAATATTGGTCCCCGCGCCAGCCGACGTACAATCTCAGATACTAGCCGGCGCCTATAAACATTAATTTCCGCTAGCCACGCCAGCCAGTGGCGGTTCGGCTCCTTTGCGCTGGCAATGCATTCAACGGTATCCATGCTTCACTATCGCCCCCCGTTAATTAGATATTACAACGGCTCCGCGCTTAACGGGAGCTGGGAAAGTGGCGTTCGTTATTGGGTTCCGCGCAAAACTGTTGCAAGGGGATTAAGTCGAGGCAACGACACAGTCTTCCCGCGCAAACTATTTTCTTTGTCGAAGTTCCGCGGCAAGTTAACGCGGGGGATACTGCGAAAACGATAAAACTAAATATGTACATATATGCAAAGGATCCTCTTGAACTAATCTATGCTCGCAAAGCGCCGCGCGCAAGCTCCGCCCTGAGCATATCAACTTCTGAAGCGACATTAACGAGCATGCCAATTACTACTTCAAAGAGCGCGTTTGCGCTAATATACTGCGCTCATGAAATTAGACGGAATCGTTACCGGAACTTTGACATCGGTCATTGCAACTCCAGTTATGAAATTCGTCGCGCTCGGGTTGCAGGTAGCGCGCGCGCGCGCCAGGATTAGTTTATTTTGTATTTGTGTGGCATTATTTATTTTAGGGTTATGAAGGAATTAGGTTTGTTAGAGGGGAAGGGTTTAAGAATTATGCATTGCGACTCGTCGAGGTTAATTGCGAGAGCAGCTTCATTTTCTCGAAAGTTTTTGAAATGTTCTTGAAATATTTTTTGCAATATTCACATTTATAGGGTATTTCTTCAGGGGTCATACCGGTTAGCGCGTCGATAAATTCAGTGATTTTCAGGAATTTATTGCGACAAAAATAATTATAGTAGTGGAATAAACTTTTTTCTATTTATTAAGCTACATTTCTACGGTAATTGAAAAATATAAAGGTTATAAAATTATTGCTTTCCAAATGCTTTTGAAAGCGATCTCGATGACATATTTAAAAATTCATGCCTCGCTCGCGAAGGCCATTTCAGCTGTTAGATTTATCTGAATCGACAAATCCAAACAGATTCTTGATCAGTAAGATTGTCGCTATCGGTCGGACTATGATTAGTGATTTATCTTCAAAATTAGCAAAGTAGCGGGCAAAATGGAAGAAAAATGTTTTCCGGCTGTTTTCTTTTGCTATTTTCGATTTTAAAAGTAGGTTAGACTCGGTGAAAATACTCGGTTGTAGTCCCAGCGAGAGTCATAGGTGTGCAGAATAAGCAGTAAAATTTATAAAGCAATGGGTTCGATAGATTTTGAGATTTTATCTTCACGATGTGAAAAAAATGACGTTTCGAGGAAAACGCGTTCAAAATTTCCATCTATAACAAAATGTCTGTAAAAGCTAACATAATCGGAATTTTTCATGAAAATTGGGCAGTACATTCTTGAGGATATGTACTTTCGAAAAATGTTTTAAAAACTCGATTTTTTCAACCCATCTAATCGGAATGACCCCTTAAAAAGCAAAATGGTTATACATTTTCATATCGAGATTGTAATGGAAAAATAAGGCAACGAAGTTTTGGAATAGCAAATATATATCAGACACTTTATTTCGTATTAGAAACACCTATTAACTGCTGGTATTTAGTATTTGTATTCAAATTTAAAATGCAACGTTCGGTGAACTCATAACGAGAACTGCTGGAGGGCGTCTGACCACATATCAGCTTGTTCTACTTGCGTGTTTCATTTAATAAAACAACAGCTAAAGAATAACAGCGACCAAGGAATAAATATTTAATAAAACATCTTGATATTTAAATAAAGCAAAATAACTGATGCAGTCGACGTACACTGACCCAGAAAAATAAACTTCATTTCGCAATATTCCTTGCCCCATTCATTTTCACGTTGCCTACGCAGTGTAGCAAAGTTAAACTTAAATAGAACCAGATTCCATCGAGGATGAACTTACAGTATCGAACTTAATCGAGAACTTTAATTCGTTCCAGATTTGATTGAATGTCTAAAAACCAATTCTGCTCGTTTACCGTGTAACGCGTGGTTATGGAAGTAAACGTAACTATCACCGCTTATCGATATCGTTCAATCAACCGCCCTTACATCCCTTCCGTAGAACGCTGAAAGCAGGGAACGAGAGTAATTGACGTCTGCACGTAATAATAACAAATAGAGTCGGCAATATAACAGCGAAGAATAAATATTTAACGATCGATAAATCATTTTAAATTTAATTAATTTCGACATTGGATAATGCTGCACCGGGGAACGAAGGTGGTTGCTTCGATAGTAATCGGGCAAGCAATTCAGAACATTAAACGAAAATAATAAATCATTTTTTCGTAAAAATTTCATATTACCTCGTTTGGTGATTAAAAGTCAGACTTGTAAAATACGTAGGTATAGCTAATCTATTGTAACTGTGGTGTTAATTACAACAACATTACCACAAATTTAGAATTTCCATCAACACAGGCGATTAAATTGAAAGTGTGAAAATAGCTGAAATTGCATGTTTAGTATTATTATAATTATTAGATCATAATAATAATACTAAACATGTCATTTATTATAATCATTAAATTATAATAATACTAAACATGCCATTTAAGTTATTTTCTCAATTTCAATTTATTTATTTGTGTTCATGGAAATTCTAAATTTTCAATTACAGAGAAATTCTTATCTCCACTTCAATGTCCGTTTCAAAATTCTCCATTCGAATTGGAGAGAAAGAAGGTTGGGTACGAAAGTTCTTGCGCCTCGAAAGGTATCATGGGAGGAAGATATTAGCGAGGCCGTAAGTGTAACCGGAGTTTTTATAGAAATTCCAATTCAGAATATAGCCGCGGCCGAAATTGTCCGACGTATTTCGGTTGGTTCGGGTTCCGAGAAACCGTTCCGGCCATCTTAGAAACCGCGGCCGTAACTATAATCGTAGTTATTCCGCTTTCGGCTCCCTTTTAACGGAGTTAAGGGCTTCTAACTACTTTTTTCTCTTACTGTCAAGGCGAAATACGATAATCGTGCCGCCAATTCCAACGTCCCCTGAGCTGTATCAACGCTGCCGCTTCGAAATACCACCTGAAGGGTAGCGCGATTCAGATCAGCCAATTATCTCAGATTTGTGGACTAAGGACGTACGCAGAGCGCATACGCTCATTTACGTCGCAACGTATCACGTGCACGATAATTATGCAACGAGTGTACTCGTGCATTGTCAACTCTTGTACATTCCGATATTACGACTTAAGCCGTTTTCTAGGTAATTGGATCAGCTGGCAACGATGGGAACACGTAATGGCAACAAATTGCCTCTTCGTTAAGCCAGAATTAGAAAATAAGGAGGACTGTTTACGCATCTTTTATACATTTTATGGAGAAACGCCCATTCACGTTTGAAAGCATCTTTGAAGCATTGAGAGCTTTCTGGTGAAGTATGGGGCACGAAAGGGGTAAACAGAAAAGGAATCAGTACTTCGTATTTAACAGATATATAATATATGAAACAATGTTTGATAATATAGAATTTTGTAAATAATAGGCGGAGTGAAACAGATTACTTATATGTAAGTATTTGTAAAATTAGACTACACACTCATCAATGATTCTTCTCCATTGAATTTTTTATTAAAATACCAAAGAATATACGAGGCACCTAAATCCAAAGTGTTGCAAGTGACATTTCTCTGATATCGAGAAAATCGAGTTTGGAATTGAAATGTGTTAAAACGATTGCATGTAAAGTCTCTATGAAAATGAAATTATATTTAATGATGGAGATACAGTAAGTGAGAACATTATATTTAACGATTTAAATAACGATTTCTGTTTTTAATTTAAAAATTTCAAAAATGGCACTTGCATCACTTTACTTCTAAGTGCCCCATATTTTCCGGTGATTATAAAAGTGGTGTAAGTAAACAAAAATTGAGTCTTTTAATTCCCATGTTCCCTATTTATCAAAATCAACCCCAAGAAACCAACCCCCTACAATGAAAGAACCCTCAACATAAACCACATTTTCAACTCAAAGACACCCCCGAAAATATGCCAAGATTTATAATAGAAAATAAGAAGTAGATCAAGAGTCTGGACTACTGCTGTTCTACCAACATCCACCGCTTCTCCTTTCGCGAAAGCAACGACTGCTTCACTGCCATTCGAGAGAGCCATTAAAGCAATCAATTAGCAATTCTTCACTGACAATGAGACGTACTCGTGAAAAGTGGCCGTAGAGAAGCTTTCGCAAGCGGCGAGACACACGCAAACAGGAGCATCGGTTTTCACTTGTTCTTAAACCGAAGCGACTCTAAAACTGCTACGAGCGTCCCTTTGAAGCAAAACCGGGAAAAGGGGAGGGAGTCTCTGTAAAATGCATTAATGCCTCCACAGAGTTGGCGGTTTATCCGCGGAGAGAGCAGGACGAGATCCCCTGGATGCAGATTTCGAAATCCTTGGGTATATAATATCGAGATTGAGATCCTTCGAGTGTACAGACCCAACGGCGGCGGTATGAAAGCGGGAACGTTTATTTGACACAGAAAGAGAGACCCGGGGCATTTAATTGCGTTGCGCGAAAAGGGACGTTTAAACTAGTTTTTAACTCCCTTTTTCTAACGTGTACAGCGATTCCAACGAATTGCATATTTTAATAAGGCGGTTCTGGGCGCACGATAGCACTCGACATGGAACTTATCGCGTAATTCCTGCATTTTATGCAACGATACACATGTATATTGAATAAGACGTAGCCACGATTATGCGAAGTAGGTGTCCTTAAAATTGCGTTACGATCCGGGGCCTGTTGCGAAGGGATTTTCCATCAGGGATGGAGAATTATGGGCTGGTGGAGTTACAAATTCTACTGAATGGAGTGCTTTCTTTATGGAACGAACGGCCGGGGTTTCTGGAAAAGTGTGCTTAATTATGAACAGACCCATCGTGCCACTGAAGCCTGCAGAATGTTGGGGAACCAGCGTGCTGTCTGAACAGCTCATATGCGGAGTCATAAAGAATAGTCCGACATCCTGGATTTCTTTTTTAGCGGGTGTTTTGGTCTCCAAATTTCCCTGCTATAATTGGTATTAAAAATCTCCCATAAAACGTATATTAAGCAGCACAATGAGACTATTTTAACTTTTCTCGTTGAGTGTGGCTGCTCATTGGGGTCTGGTAAGCTGATATAATGAACTGTGGAGAATTCTACACAATTAGCAGTCACAATGACTGGTTTTATGGTTTCTTTTAAAAATTACTCAAATTGAGGACTTTGCATTTTAGAGATTTTTTATTATTTTTGGTGTAATATCTAGAGAATTATTCTATTATCTCATAATTATCAATTTTTCTACTCCTCTCCCCTGATCTTTTTAAAGTTACCTAGATATACCGCAACCAGACATTTTGACATTTTTTTTAGTTGGATAGAATGTCGGCAAATGCGACACAAAATTCGAGTAAACGTAAACGGTGTCAAATTGGATATTGCAGAAATAATAATACCAATAATATTTGCGATAGGTGCAAGAAATATGATTGCGGGAAATGTGCATACAAAAACTGTCTTCACTAATAATAAATTTACCATTTTTAAGAATGAAAAAAGTGTATATCTATGTAGTATAAATATATATCTATATATTTTTAACAATATAAAAATTAAAAAAATATGAATATGAAAATATGAATAAATATTCCTTGCATCACGTATTTTATAAATAACCAGTCATTTTGACTGGTCTAGTAGAAATAGGTACATATTAATTGTCGCTGGTTCTAGTGTTAATTACTCGCGCACTCTACTCCTCGCATTTATAATTGCTACTTAATAACCTTATTAGAAACCAAAACCACAGTATGCTAATTTCTGTAATACACCACAGCTCATTACTGAGTCCCAATCAACTAATACTCTGGATTATGATGAATCGTGCACTATTCTTCATCGCTTTGTCACGATTATCAGTGATGTCACTTACAATTAGTATTGCACTCAGCCAACCTACTCAGAGTACCATAACTATGCAACGGTGTGAGATAGAACAAAACTTTAAACAGAAGAATTCTTCAGTCTTTTATGCTCTATTACATTACCAAAAGAAAAATAAAGTTATACTAAAAAATAAAAAACCACAATAACTTTAAGGGCTGCTTTCACCCCCTCCGAGTAAGTTCACGCGATAAAAGAAAACTGTCCCGCGCACACTCTAATAAACTGCACATTCACGCGAAGTTTCATTAAAAATCAGAATTTTCGGGTTGGAAATGTTTCCTCGCGATGCAATTCCACTCAGAACTCTCGCAGTCGAGCCTCTCGCGAGGTCCCAACGCCAGCGAGCCAGCCCAGGTATCCCAGGATCGCTAGTTGCCGTCCCGGGGACATGCTTCCTGGGAATAATCACCCATGAAACAAGCCCCAAGCCCTGGGGGGGAGATATCACTGTTATCTGTACACTCGGAGAAGAGCAAACAGTATGAATCGAAACCGCGGTATCGTATTTTCTGTAAATGCAGATCGAAAGGGCGGCCCGCCGTCGAAGCGCCGCTGCTCCATTAATTCCGCCGCGACGATTTATCGCCGTAAATCGCAGCTTCTTCAACAGCCCCCGAAACTTTATGCCCCACCAGCGACAGCCGTCGATTTATCGTCACGGATCCTTCAAAACGGTCGAAAAATTGTCACCCGAAACGCGCAAATTCGGTGCGCGGCAAACAAACGCGCGCGAGCACAATCGATAAAGAGCCGCCGTAAATTGCCGCGCGATTTCAACGAGTCGGCGATGCTGAAATGTTGGTCGACGGGTCACGCGCAGCCTCCGACTTTCGCTCGAGGAACGAGACGAGGAAATGCCATGAGGCTGGCGCCTCAGAAATGGAAATTCGGGCAGATGGTTCGGCAAACACTGGTGTCAGCCGCATGAGATATCGCGTGCTCCTCGTGGCTTGTGCTTGGTAAATGTTTTCGTCAAATAGAAACGATCGAGGACTTTCGAGTTACAGGACACTGGTTGGGCACCACTGTACGCAGATAATTAACTTAAAGTTAGGGTGTAAAACAGTCTGCGATATTTTTTTTCTTTCTCTTCTTTCCTTATTCATATTTTTCTATTTTGTGCAATAATGACGCTTTGTACTTGTGACGTCCCGGCCCCACCACGGTATCGCGACTTAGTGTCGACGAGCGCCACCAGAGGTCTAATCTTCTCGTTAGTCCTACTTCCCAATCTCATTTCATATATATACAAGTTCCAAATTATATCCTCTGCGTCCCCGTGTGTGTCTAGGGCAGGGGCCGTCAGCTGCAGCCCTACTGATGAGTCTGGCTGGCGGTCCCAAGACGAAGAAACGCACCTCTTCTTTTCCTCCTCGAGCCTCCAACGCCAATCCACCCGCCTCGGCACAGTTACACAAAAAAAGCGTTAACCGGCCTTTTTAGGGATTACGATTACGCCGGAGGCGGCAATAATAATAATAAATAAAGTGGTTCTATCTTAACATGTCGTGATTGGAGAAAATATATCATCCTTTCTGAAGACTAAAGAGAAATATTGACGTCTTAGACCGCAAAATAGGAGTCAGGATAAAGATAAGCAGAAGTGAGAGCAAAAATTTGAGCCCCCGTTGTTGGGGATTACCCTGATTGGAAATCTGAACCACCTTCGGCGAAGTAACGTTGGAGAGCGGTGTTTCGTTGAAGAGTGAAAGTGGTGTAGAGAAAGAAGGGACCACTACTTGGTGGATAACGAGAATTAATCTCTCAGAAGGAAAATTGGTTGATCGATTATTTTTAGTTCTGCTTCGACGAGGATGGCTGCTGTCTAGGGTGGAAATCTGTTAGCCCTATCAAACCAGTGAAGAAGTAAGGGAGAGAAGGAGCGCGAGCTCATTTCCTCCGGTTCGTTCCTTAAAGAGGCGTCTAATCTGATGTCTGCTGAAACCGAGTAAACGGAAAACAAAAATTAGCACGCGAAGATGAAACGAATCGATAGCGGCTGGGCATTCAAAGCGACGCTAATTATTCCGCCAGGGGGTGAACGCGAAATTCATTCACCGGTGTGCCGGCCATACCCACGACAGCGATTCGTTTTTAATTGGATACCTTAAACTCCTGCTTCGCCGAGGTATTCAATTCTTTTGTGCGGAATGACCCACTTGCAACTTCGCGCTGATTCTACGGAGGAGAGGCAAGTGATTTATTGATACGCAGAACTTGGAGTTGATTATTTCAAAAGTGGGGGTGGGCGAAGTCAAATGATTGGCGCGAAGGAACGAATTTTGAAACGGGTTCAGGTTGAATAACCGAGGTGGTCGATCTTGCGAAAACGGGGATTACCATTACCATTACATTTTTCTAATTTATATATGTGAGTTTATTTTAAGGTGGTCGCTTTAAAAATTAGCTCAATTATAAGAGATCAAGTAAATTTATTCCTTTGAAAAATTTGATTCGATTCTGGATGTTTTTAGATCAACTTACAAATTTTTTTTAGAGTCTTAAAAGGTGATAGAATAAAGCTACAAACGTGCATAATGATATATGCAATACTTGTTCCTTTTTTAATTCTTGCAAAATTAAGTTTTTTTTCAGCCTTTGCTTAAATAATAGATGGTATTTTATTCGACTATTATCTAGAGTTTAAAGTTTTTGTGTTATTGAATAATTCACGCTGAGAATAAGAGTAACACGATTCGTGCAAAAATGAGTCGAAAATGTGAAAGAATTTTCCGCAGGTTTGCATAAATTACTTAATATTAAGGCACTGAAGTAATTTCACACTTATTTTATCGTAGTTACCAGTGAATTAATATTTCGTCTCGTGCATGTTCGTGCAGCGTATTATTATCATTA
The DNA here is from genome assembly GCA_910592295.1 of Andrena haemorrhoa. Lineage (NCBI taxonomy): Eukaryota > Metazoa > Arthropoda > Insecta > Hymenoptera > Andrenidae > Andrena > Andrena haemorrhoa. The sequence goes on from OU342946.1 coordinate 4,795,805, forward strand.
TTTTATTATCATATCACGTTGTATATAATTACATTAAACTAAAGTATACCATTACGTACATACTGCAAGCATTATATACATGTACTTCTTCAACTTGTAACTTGGAAAGTAAAGTACAAAATATATTTTTATTTATGTTACATATTCAACTATTGAAGTGTTGATCGATTGAAACAATTTGCACCAGAAAACATGTACTTTTTGTGGAGAAGAACACTCTAAAAGTCTAAACTATCATATTAGTTTTAAAATATTTAACGATTCGGATTTCACGTGATGAATACATCAAAGGAGTCATTGTGCTATCGGAATAATAGAGAATTACTATTACTATTCTTACGAATACCATGGATATGTCAAAACCATGTTTCATTTTTGCTCCACATCACACAATTAATTCAACATCTTTTAAAATACATCAAGAGAAATTAATCCCCTTACGACGCGAAGCAAAAACATGTCCGTGGATCATATTCGCCCGAAACTTTAACACCTCCCTGTGTAAGACGTAGAACTATGTCAAAGGGTTCCATCTTTAGGTAGCTGAAGGATATATAATAATATTAAATTAGAAGCTACCAGCTTTAGCTTTTAAAAAGACTTTGACTTATGCACAAACTTTATTATGAGACCAGCAGCAGTCGATAAAATAAAAGATATAATGATAGAACTGCGACAGGCGTTTCTGACGCGTCTCATTTAAACTGTGCGTTCCTTCATTAATTTCACAGAAACTACATTTATAACACCACTTCGCGCAGAAGGTTTTAAAAGTCGATAGTCAGAGGAAAGTATAAAAGTGATACTACACCGTAATTTTAACAACACATTTTTCTTGTCATGTTGATATTTTATTGTTGTTTCAGTTCGAGGTAAAAAGTGACGTGAAAAATTGCTGAAACGTTTTGTTCAATCCCGCACCATTCTTACAAAACACAGTATTTTTTAATTTCTCCGTGTACGTCCCGAGATAATCTAATATAGAACTCAAAACTTCACGGATTTTTATTCTAGGTCAAAAATGGAAGGAGAAGTCTTTCCAGCCGTGGAACACTGTTTTTCAGAATAAGCTTCTTTTCTTAAGTTGTGGCGCCCTCATTTTGTATTAAAAAAATAAAAAAAAATTGTGATCATACTGCAAGCTATGTACAATAAAAGCCTTCAAACAGATTTTGTATTCCATTCACTATAGTCGCATAAAAAAATCTCAAAATCAGGCTGCCTTTCCGGGCTCTACAGTAGCATTACCCCTTAATTACTAGCCTAATTTCTTATACACAAATCGTACGTACCATGCTCCTGAACAACCATCCCCTAGTTTTAAGACTTCATCATTCCAACATACTACCGTTTGCCAAAGATCCATTAACCTATCCCATCCCTATCCACCCATAACACGAACTGCCATCAATTAGTAGAGTTTAATTTCTTATACACAGATCCCAAGTACCAAAGGGTTCCCCTGACCGAGCATCCCCCAGTTTTAAGAGTTCAACGTTCAGATGTATTAACCCTTCTTCCCCAGAGGTCCGTTGCAAAAAGCAAAGAGCCGAAGCATCGATGCACGAGCTAATAGGAGGGCGGGAATCAATACGAAACGGGCATCGTTGGAGCCGTCACTAGAGTGGACACGAATATTTCGCGTGCCGCTGTGCATGAGCCTGGATGGCCCCACGAAGGTATCTGGATTCGTAATCTGCAGCTTGACCCGGTGGGTGGTCTATGTAAATCCAGCCGGCGGAGAATGAAACGGACAGAGGAGGCGAGGAGGAAAGATACAGGGAACACGAAAGGCAGAGGATGATACGAGTTTCGAATCCGGGCACGTCCGCGTATTACCATCGACGGAGGCTTTCGCCTCTCCTTCGGAAATAAACGTAACGATTCTATCTAAGATCGAGGGATCAATACCCGTCTCGATGACCCGTGAAACGGCGTGCCCCCGGAGCGCAACCGAACAATTTCTGGAATTATGTCCATGAACAAGGCAAGCATCCGTGCCTTAATCTGCCTGACCGAATTTGGAAAAATGAACAGGGCCGGGAGGGATCGAGCGGGCGAAGCTTGCGCTGGCACCGTCGCCCAGAAACTTTCACGTAGTTCTACTTGGCTTGGAATAAAGATCGCGGACTTTTAGTAACGTCCCCTTAGAAAGAAATATGTAATTATCTTGTCGTCCTAACGACGTTCCTTTTTGGTAGCAATGCCATTTGACAAAGACAACGACTGTTAACAGAGGATTATACTGATCCTTCGATATAAATCGCATTCTTCAGGTGCCTGTTTTTGAAGAGGTCTCAACTGTTGTCTGGAAAATATTTATTATTGCGCAGTGTATTGGTATTGTTGTGTGGAGAAAGACAGTTTTCAACCCTTGGCCCGCGTGTCCCAGTCAGTTTACAAATTCACCCCGGTTTTCTCATTTTTTAAGTTTTGATGGAATACTACGAAGAAATTAAAAATAATGAAACATTTCTGAAGGAAGTTTTATGTACAGAAAAATATTACTTGGTTCCCAAATGGATTGTAGCTGTACTTGCGTTATTACTATTGCGTTATGTGTGCGCCATTTTTTAACCAGTAGGTAAAAGTACTCTTCTTAAAAAAAATTGTCTTTCTGCAAAATAATATGGAAAATAATATGGTAAACTTTATCACTTGAAATATTTCTGTTATATTTAAAATTTCATCGAAATGTTTCTACAAAAGGTGCACAGTTTTGTGAAGGTTGTATAGTAACGATAGCTTTATTCTGTTGGGAGGGGTTCACGAGATACGAAGGTCAAATTTTTTCTTTAAGTGGAATTCTATATTTTATTTATCGGAACCTATAGGCTTTAAAGACAATTTCAACGACTTACAACAAGAATACTTGAAAGTCATTAAAGGTTCTTTAAAAAACTTTAAACAACAAAGTAACCCCTTCTAACTGAATTAAAACCATTGTTACTATAGGCTGGTCCACACAAAACTATGCAACTAAATATGTAATATTCTTAATAATTCCATACATCTTAAATTGAAAAAGCAACACAGCGATGTCCACCAAATTCCCCTCGAATCTGCCTCACATTTCGAATTATTCGATGCAAATCCTTTCACCTACCCCGACACCTGCACCCAACAGCTTTTTCGTCCAAGATTTGCCAGGCATTCGAAAGGACGTGTCGTCGATTTCGCGTGTCACCACGGTAAACGAATTATTGTCGCGTGATAGAAACTCGCCCGACGGCTGGCTCTAAAGCCCGTTGATATTATCTGTCGCTGCCGTCGTTCTCCCGTAAAAAGGACGCCCGATCTGCCGTCCACCTGCGGAATCTAATCTGACCTCCCAGCCATTAGCATCGGAATTAACGAGACCTTCGTCCCGATCCTGCACACCCGTGCGCTCTTTGTGCCATAACAATCGCGGCTTTACTCGAGCTGCTACAGGAAGACGTAATTGCCAACGCAGGTTCCGGATGTTAACTTGCAGAACGCTTTTCGCCGCGCGGGACCGTTGCTTTGCTAGGTTCACTGTCGCTTGGCAAAGGACGCATCTTGTTATCACTCGATCACGAGCAAAAAGGATGGGCAAACTACCGAAGCTTTCATGGGAATGAAGAAAGCAATTACCGCTAGAAACATGTAAAATCCGCGACGCCGGAATCTAGAGGGGATGTTTATAAACTAGTAGTGGTCACAGCTTTCTAATTTTCTCTTCAACTTCATTCATTAATCTTCCTCCTAAGTATAGAAGTGAATAATAGTATCACCTTTAATTACTACGTGAGATCTGACAATAATTATAATAATAATAGCAGTAGCGGTAGCGTGAGCGATAGCGGTAGCGGCAACGGTAACGTGATCGGTAGCGGTAGCGGCAACGGTAGCGGCAACGGTAGCGTGATCGGTAGCGGTAGCGGTAGCGGTAGCGGCAGCGGCAGCGGTAGCGGCAGCGGTAGCGGTAGCGGTAGCGGCAGCGGCAGCGGTAGCGATAGCGGTAGCGGCAGCGGTAGCGGCAGCGGTAGCGGCAGCGGTAGCGGCAGCGGTAGCGGCAGCGGTAGCGGTAACGGCAGCGGCAGCGGTAGCGTGATCGGTGGCGGCAACGGTAGCGGCAGCGGCAGCGGTAGCGGCAGCGGCAGCGGTAGCGGCAGCGGCAGCGGTAGCGATAGTGATAATAGTAATAGTACTAATAGTAATAATAATAACAATATTAATAGTATAACGTGGAGCAGCTGATAATTGAAATTTGGCGAACTGACAAAATCCCCAGCACTACTTTAAAATTTACCGCACAAAATAAAACATTTCACCTAGTCACTTCAAATATATCCTACCACGTCGCGTTTCATGCCCGGGAAAACTGATTTCCTTCGTCGCTCGTCCACGAAACTCACGTGTTAAAAGAAAGCGCGAGGGACGGACTCGTGTAATGCTTGGACGGGCACCGTCTTTCCAATCTCGGGGGAAGGAATCCGTGGACGCAGCGCTTCATCCTTTGTCCACGTGGCTATCGAAATTCAATAGGGGCTTTATACTCCCAGGAAGTGTCCGGATCGCCGGCACTTATATAAATAGTGTCGGGCTAAATTGGAAAACAATCTCGGCGGGCGTGATTTCTTCGCGCGACGGGGAGGGAGTAGATCCGCGACTTTAAAGCAGTCGGTGCGCGAGATGAAATAGTCTTGGTTGCTCTTACGTGAGTTGCATCGCGGCGACGGTGTCCAGGGAAATATCCCAAGGACGCGCGGCCACCAACAAACAGGCTGCCAGCGGAATTTTAAAGCGACGATAATTATGGCGTTGTCGAACGAGCAACGCGCCCTCGACTATGGCCCAACCCGAACTAAACGCCACTCTTGCGACCGAGCAGGGCTGCAGCGACAATGGAACGCGATAATTAGACCCAAATGAGTTGCTCGACAAAGTTGCGTGCAAATAATTACGTTAATGTTCCGTGTAACAGTCGGATACTTCCGCAGGTATTGGAACTGCGCGTAATATTTGCCCGAGACGTGTAATAATCAAATATTCTGGAGGGTTTAGCGCGATCCTAAATGGGGCAAATGAACACGCGGCGTGCACTACTTGCGTCGTGGGATGATAAATAGCGGTGGGCCTTGGGACGCAGATGCTTTGTGATTTAGTTAATAAATAATTGAAGCACGTAATTGAACTATTTTTAAAACGTCACAAGGGTGAAATTTGAATTTGAGAGCGACTAGCTTATAAGGATAAATTCCCTCACAACTTTATGTAATTGTAAAGCATATTGAGTATATAAAAGGAGGAATTTTCTTTTTCTGGGGAAATTCATTCTGAAGGGGTGAATTTAGCTCTTAAAGATTGCATTGTTCCGTTTTTTAATATAATTTTATTTTTCTTTTAGTATTGACATAGAGCATAAAAGACTGAAGAATTCTTGTATTTAAAGTTTTGTTGTACCTCCCACTGTTACAAAGTTATATTAAAAAAACGAAAAACCCGAAAATTGTCAGGGCTGATTTCACCCCTCAAACTGAATTTCCTTAGAAAAATATTTGCTCCTCGCCAACTCCAATATGCCCTACGTTCACACAAAGTTTCACTAAAATCAGAATTCTCCGGTCGGGGGCGTTTCTTAGTTGAAAGTATTTTCGGTTCTTCGAGGTAACTTTAAAGTCGAACTCGATAATATGCATTGCAAAGTATATTTAGCGATATTGAGTGGCTACAGCCCTTAATGATATGAACCCATTTCGGCGACGTTATCGTCCCTTGCTAATGAAAAACGGAAGTCCCCTTCGAGTGACACAATTATCTAATCCACGGAAATTAAGACAGCTGACCATTTATCGTGGCTGGCGAGCCTCAGCTATCTTCACGAATCTGATCATTCATAAGTTATTTTATTACAGCTCCCCTGCAGGAAACCCTGTTGTTCAATTTCTCATGCCGCCCCTTAATTTCTCGATAACAGAGGAAGCATTCGGTTCGCTCACGGAATAACAATGGGCATTCCCTTGGAATCCAAGCAAAGGCACGTTTAGCGGTTCAATTACTTCAGAACTCGATTCCCGCAACCCCCTTCCGACGAAAAATTGTCCCCTCGAGGAACAGGGACGCCGTCGAAATTTAGCTGAGAACAGTATAAACGTCGAATCCGAAACTTAATGATACTCCTGATCCTGATGGTCCTCCTATCCAGGTAGAAATAACGTCCGTGGCGCATTCCTAATTTATTTAATGAAACTTCCATTCTGCAAGAGGCACTTTAAAATGTACGCACAAATATTACCACGTTTTGGTCCCAGCAGTTGCTTTTATAGGAAAGCAACTGTCCTTTTTATAGGAATCTAGCATTAAAAGTTATCAATAATTCTATAATATATAATCAAATTCTTTTATATATATAAAGATTATTAAATTATCAAGCTCTGATTTTGTCAATTCACAATTTACCGGTCGATCTTCCATAAAAACGCGTTGCCGTCGAAGCTGACCTAATATAACCGATTTAAATATTGAGCATTTATAGATTTTAATACCGACTCCATGATACCTACCCCGTGCGCCAGAAGCGCATCCGATGGAATATTCATTTCCACGAGTACTTCTCGACCCGGCGAAATGGTTCAGAAACATCGTCCCGTCTTAGAAAGGCCTTTCCGAGGTAACTCTTTAGAGCTGAATCGATCGGGATCGCGTCGGTGACAGATGGCGCGGCGAGGTCGCGCAGGAATTGATTAAAGCATAAGTTCGTGACGACAGAAGGCTGGAAATGCGTGATCCCGGCGCGGTGACAGTGATTCGCAGTCGAACCGTGTATCGGCGTCGCAAATCACATTAATTAGCGAATACACTGACCAACGGAGCCGGACACGAAGCCTCGCTTTGATAAGGCCCCCACCGAGTCGGTGGGAAGAGAGAGAGAGAGAGAGAGAGAGAGAGAGAGAGAGAGGAGAGACACAGAGTTGCTCCTTGAATGGCCGTGTTACGAGAGCGGGAAAGGCTGCGGCAGACAGAGTGAGCAAATCACGAATCTGATGGCATTAAACGAGGCGAGCCTGTGCCCCATGCAGGGGCCGAGGCTTTGATCCTAATCCTGAGGACGTTCTAAGCTGCTGACGACCTAATTAAGTTCACTCGAATCGAGTCCAACGCGTAATCAATGACTGGAAATTCATAGCGACCACTGGATGTCGTCACTATGGTCGTTCACCAGGGAAACCGATCAACCTTCCTCCCCGGGCCAGGTATTTCTGGTTCGGCTCGAGTCTTGGAGAGACCCTTTCCCATGAAAACAGTACCATTCCTCGGGGCATGGTTTAGAGGTGTCAGTCTTCCTCGCCTCTATCGAATAGCACGCTACCATATTCCTCGCGTGCGCCATTGTTCTACCTACACTGCCGTTCGTGAGTATTAGGACACCTAGTCTGTGTGGAATAATCGCAAAAAACGTGGAACTTTAAGGAATTCTACTTTTGGATTCACCCAAAGCCGACTCTCCGAGATTAGTGTTTACGAACTCTACAAATTCCCAAACGAACGGAGCGCCACCTATGGGCCAATCGCACTGTAAACTGTTCTCAAACAGCGAATGTCTACGAAGCAGTGAAAAGTATTCGATTTCTGCCAAATATCACACTTTCTGCAAATATAGCAGGTGTCCAGTCCTAGGTACTCAAGGGCGTCCGGAGGCTTTTTTCCGGGGCAACTTTGAGATGATGGTAAAGATAAATATACCTCCCTTGCTTTTTTTAACCCATTTTTTAGTGTCACTTTAATTGAAAATTTAAAACCGAACATTCAAAATATTCAGTTTTGAAAAATAAGCGATTTTTTCTCAGAAGCCAGGAGGGGCAACTACCCCTTATGCACTCCCCTCCGGACACCCATACTTATCAACGCCAGTGTAGTACTAGCTACGCGACCCCGCTGGCAATAAACGAAATTCCAGAAGACCTTGGTGTCGTCGTATCGACGGGGTAACTGTGTCAACGTGTCGCCACGTCGTTGGGCATCGTTACCCAGTGGCCGCTGATAGACGTCGCGCCTATAATCTGCATGGAGGTCCTAAGAATATGCTCGGACGTGGCGCGGGCTAATTAACATCGGAATGGGCAGGGAAGAGCGGACGGCGGGCGCGTTTTCATTGCGCCGGCAATAAATTCAGGAAGCAGATAAGCGTTATCGTGGTCTTTCGCCAGCACCTATCTGCAGGAGAACGCTCTCCCTATCCTCGAGCGGACACGGTGGCCAACGCGGGGGCACCCACCGGCCGTGATAAATGACTCATCGATCAGCCCCCGTGTTCCCCGGCGCTCGCAGAGACCGAGGAGACCGGGGCCGTGTAACGGCAAAAAACGTCGATTTGCAACGAAAACGCCCGATGCTTACGGCCGCCCGTAACAGCTAGCGGATTACGAAACTGTCGGCTTTATTTAAAAGCTCGCAGCCTCCGCGATATAGGATGATTGATTCAATACGTCTTACGGTACGCTGGTCAGCCTCGCCGGCGAGATGAACGAATTGAGGTCTGGGCACGCGGATCTGTTCCGTTAGATCCGCACCGCGCAAAATTCAAGTGGGTACTCTTTCTACTAGGATCATTAAATGTAATTGGAATTTATTTTATTTATTTTATACGGATGACTCCTTTTTTATACAAGGGTTTACAAAGTGTTGCCAGAAAAGAAGTGAATGGGACGCTATTCAGACGCTATGCTGGTGGCCATGACTCGTCGTGCTTGCAATTTGAAGGAATTAAGTGGGAATCCAAAAAGTTCAGTCCGCAAGCATAGGTATTGGCTAATTCGCATACCCTAGTGACCGGATCAGTGTGGCCAAAGGAGGAAGAATAAAATTTGGTTCTAAAGAGAGGAAAGCTCCTAACTCGTCTTTCAGGAGCATTTAAATTAATCTGCTGAAGAAGTTGTGGGCAGTCTATTTGCCCAGTCAATAATTTGAAGAGAAAGACTAAGTCTGAAACCGTCCTTCTGTCCTTCAAGCTGTGCATCCTTAATAATGTCATAATTGGCTCGTAGTCATGGTCGTCAAAGGCTATCGGTCGACCAGCCTTGTATGCAGCATACCGGAGGAATTTGCGTTGCACTTTTTCGAGTAGGGTTGCATACTCGTTGAATTGAGGTGACCAGATTAAGGAAGCGAATTCCAAATGAGGTAGGACAAGGGAAAAATAGAGGATTCTAAGCGTAGGGACGTTTTTGAAGTCAGCCAAAACCCTTTGTAGAATTACATCATGTTTGGTGTCCTTTTCTTCAGAAAAACACGGACAATCCATTGGTGGTAACTTATTACTCACTGGCCAACAAACAACACCTCCTTTGACGTCATTTTAGATATCCACTTGCTTCAAGGAATCTTAAAAGTCACTTGAAGGTAACTGACACTACTGAACACAAACTTGAAGTCAAGTTAGCTGAATTCAAGCGACTTGACTGGTGAGACCGAGGCTTTAAACAGGGTATTTATGATTCTGTGTGTAGTATTAGGGTGGCCCTTATTTATACATGTCGAAATTTTCTTTTTATGAAATGGAACCATATTAGGGGGTGAGAGCAAAAGAAATCGCAGGTTGAATATAAGGGCCACCCTAGTGTAGTATGTATATTATTTAGGAAGAAAGGTTCAAGCAGGTAGTGTCAAAGGATCAACTGGTACTGCCAGAGTTCTTGGAAATGCGAATGAAGTTCTTATTCAATAATAGATTGGTTTTATAACATTCTAACGTAAATAAAAAAATTAACATATTCTTCGGCATCGCCATTTTATAATACTTCAGAAAGTAATTACTTTCCTACTGCAGTGGGCAAAAAATGCCTGTCAGACGCAGAACAGAAACTTTTGGAAGCTTATGATATTCTGTGATATAAAAGTTCGATGCTTGTATGAAGATTGAAAGGGGCCTACTTGGAAAACCTTTAACTGACATGAACATAAGTATACTATAAAATATTCATTCAGCGAACAAAGCAAATCACTCTGTGTTGCCAACATCGAGAAGCACTTGGAATTCTGATAATACAAAGTCGACCGAACGTCGCGTCGTTTCCATTTGTTTCACAGCTAAGCTTTGATTTCGCGCAAAGCTACGTTCCTCCTTTCATCTCGAGCAGAAAATCTGCGGGGATCGCGATACCTAAATTGCGCCGTAAATAAAATATCGATTCGGGACCCCGCGACGCGTGGCCCGAAGAAACCTGTCGACATAAATGTAAAAAAAAAAACTACGAGATACAAAATTTGCAACGCAACGGTGCGTGTGCGTAATAAAATCGCACGAATGGCTGCGTCCCCACGCGTAACGTTCAATGTTTATTCCGTCGCGTGGCACGCGTGTTTCACGCTCGCAGAGCATAAACTTGAATTGTCTTCATGAAATAGTTGAAAGCGTAAAAACGGGAAACGATCCTCAAATCTAGTACACGCTTCTATATCTCGTCCTGCTGTATAAAACATAAGAAAACCTACAGTCGGAAAGGTATCCCCACGCCCCCGCCCGGCCATCCCCTTTTATTTCTTCTCCCTTTGTGCGAAGGCTCTCTGTCTCTCGAACAGAAAGGTCAACTGACGTGGCCTAAATGTGGAAGTCGAGTTGGAGTGATTCGGAATCGTGAAAATAACAGATGGAATAACAGATCGACTTCTTCCATTCGACAGTAATTATAAGACTCAGAGCCTTTAATTATAGCACATCCAACTAGAAAAACGTTAAAACACATCCCTCGAAGGAAGACAAAAGGAGATACATCGAGAAGCCCCCAGAGGTATTGACCCCGGCCGGGTCCATTTTGAACCACCCTAAATAATACCCTCCAGGTGGTAGGGGAGATCGGGGCTAGTTGTGACATTTTCCGTTTTTTATTTACTTTTCAATTCTGTATTCAATACTATCAATGACTCTTACTTAAAGTACGCACTTTCCTCTACCGATGGCCGCTATCACGTGTAATTAAACGAAAATCATGACTTTGAAAAAAGACATATTGGAGGTCAAGACATGTATCAACGTGCCCCAAGTAGGGGCTAGTTGTGACACGACCCGGGGGCAAGTGTTTACATTTTACGAAAAGAGACTAATTATGAGTAATATAACTATACTTTCTTGGAGAAAAATAAATTTATTAATTGTAAGAATCTATTACACTAAATATACAAGAAAAAATTATGAATAATCTGTTAAAAATAATAAAAAACTACTGAAATCAATTACACAAAAAATCGGGAAACTTCTTTAAATAAAAAAGGAACGGTAACAGATACGGCAATAAATCTACTACCACAGATAGCCACATTCATATAGATTAAGAATCTCTTTCCCCTTTTGTGTTTCAGAGAACCCTTACAGTACTTTTTATCAACGCCAGGGCCACCCGATTATTTTTCAACGCTCTCTCCGTATCTGCCATGTTTCTCTTTTCACAGTCACACAAAAATTCAGGGCAATAGTTCAAGACACAGTAAAACCGTCTGCCAAACCTCAAATTAATTTGTCGCACCGTATTTGCACACAAAATTCACAAAGAATCACCTACTTTTCGGACCAACAACGCGCAATCCCTCGTTAAATGCTACAAGTTCATACCAGTTCGGTGTATTCTTATGTTCTTGGTACGAATCTGTAGCTAAAGGAACACTGATTCAAACGTGGTGATATTAACTTACATACATTTATCTGACTGTTCGGTAGAAAAGATTGAAGTAGAAAAGGGAAAGTTACTATTAGTACCCAAAACACAAAAACCTGCAATAACGTGGCACCGCGTGAACCGGCTACAAAACAACACCATACACAACCGTGTGTGGTTGAAACTAGGGCTGGGACTATTTGTCAAATTTTTCGGTATTCGAATATTCGAATACCTCAATTGCTCAATTATTTGGCAAATATAATTCGAATATCCAAGTATTCGAATGGTCCCAGCCCTGGTTGAGACGCATCATCCACTTGTCCAAGCGACAAAAATTTAAACAACTTCGTAACAACCTGCCCTGGCACATCTAGCCCCAGTCTCCCCTACTGTTACCATTAATACTTCCTGAATGAGACAAAGATTTTAAGCCACACCAAAATCAGAGTATAATGCAATATCTTATCGAGGTGTGCACCGACGAAGTCACAGGTAAAATGGACCGCGACTCCAACGCACAGTCAAGCCACTCGCCGCTCAAGGGTTAAAAGCCAGAAAGCTAATCTACACCCTCCTGAAAACTTTCAGCGCCCGCCCACCCCCGCTCGCAGAGATCGAATCGACAGAATCAGCTTCGAACGCTCCCCCAGCAGCCATTTGCCAGAGTCCTCGCAGCGAAAGGGAGCAACGTTTCGTCGGCACGTCGATGGCGAATTATACTACTTACAAGTTAGCATCGAGGGCGAATCGGTGGCCATTTGGCGGGGGGCACAGGCGCGCTCGCCCCCGCGGAACGAAACGATTATCGGAACTGTTACATAATCTTGTTTTAGCGTTTTGCCCTGGGAAACAATGCGGTCGCGGACGGCGGAGAGGGCGCGGTGCGGGGGGGGTGGTTGCGGTGTAACGGGGAAACTTTTCTCCTTGAATATTCGCGTCTCGGCCCCGTGCATCGCGCAAGTTCGCCCGACGCCAAATCGGATTTGCCAATGAACAACAGACTTCGATATTCATTAGTAAATTGCAGGGGCGCGCGGCCGCGCGCGCGAACCGGGCGGAGTCTAGGGGGGCGAGAAGCTAGGCTAGGCGAGGCGTCGCTGCCACCGCATTGATGAGAAGTTGTTCATGCTGAAGCAACATATTTTACACCGGCTGCAGAGGCGAGATAGGTAAACGCTGACGGCGAATAAGTTAAAGTGCATCGCATGCGAGCCGTTAATTCATTTCACGAACAATTAAGGCTGGGGCCGTGATGGGTCAATCCTCGAGGTCCGGCTTATCCCGATCTTATTAAGTTCGAAAAATGCGGGAGGGGGGGGGGGGATTTATGGTGGCGAGTTTCTTTTTTTCCACAGAGGCCCGTGGAAACGGGCTCGACGTCGGGCATTCGTCACGCTGGTCGGCCCTGTGGACGATTGCGCATTGTGCTCTTTGTTTTCTTCTTAATTTCTGGGCGGCAAGTATTTCCGGCTGAATCGGGAGCGGGCGGCAATTTTTTGGAGGTGTGAATTTTTTCGGTGACGGCGTTTGAAGTTGGTTTAATTAAATTGTTTTCAAGGTTTACATGCGGAGTCTTTGTGGACCCTGGAAATATGCGAAAGAGTTACCTTTTAATATTCTGTATGGTCGACTGTGTAAATGGCCCTAGCTGGCAGTGGTTCGATAATTCTTAATACATTTTAAAGCGTGTATACCTACTTGTTAATTTCACGCTTGTCGTCGAGTTACAGGTGTCCCCGGGCTATTCGAAGGGAACTCGCTATCTTCGGCTGGTTAAAAGGGAAAAATGGAAAATTCGCGGTAGGTATCGATTGGATAGGCGAAGCTGAGATTGAAATTGTAGGGAAATAAAAGGGGGCGGGGTGTAATTAGTTCGGTAACTCAGCAGAATGAGAAATTACTTTTTAAACTTTAGAGAAATTTTGTAGCCGCGGGGTAAATTTGAATTAAGTTCTCCTTTAGAAGCAACCGACTATTCATCATTGGACGCCAGTCGTTCAGCTTTTTAATTTCACATATTGATTCATTAAGTGCTGTGTAAAAAAATCTCATTATTTCGAGGGCTGATATTTGCGCCACTTCGATGAGCAAATCTTTCGAGAATTCACTGACTCGATAAATGAGGAATCAGTGGATGCAACACTGGCTAGCTAAATTCCTCGTAGCAACACAAAATTCTTAAACAATTCCAGGGCATCCAGGTTCAATAATATCTGTGGATAATTATTCCCACTTTGCAACTCAGCAAACTCAACTTCCTTTTTCCAAATCTTTCTACCCTTAGAATTATAATACACTCTACTAAACAAAATTGCCCCAAATAAAATTGCAGGCTGGTTTCAAAGAATATTGCAAAGTTAGAGACACCAAGGAACTTTACATCATAACGAAAAATGTATGCTTCAGAGACTCAAGCACGGCGATATGATGAAACGGTGGCCAGCCAATGTCAACACTGATAACGACGCATTCAAATTTAAGCGATGCACCTGCAGCGGTTGGAATTGTCGCGAGATTAAATCCCCTACGACTGTCGTAATCAGATTCAAGTAATAAACTCTCTATCTATAAACTCCCTTCCGGGTCTTCCCGTAGCGGCCTTCCGCTGTCTCGGTCCCCTTCTATTCCGAACGCTTCTCCTTTCCCACGCACACACACACGCGCGCTGGCAATTTTGTTGTTCGTGCACTCACGCTCCCTGCCGTGTACTTTTCCTCGCCCAGGACAATTACGGTGCATTTTAATTAAAAATTCTATTAATTCGCGACTGGCTCATGCGAACAGTCCCCGCGGAACGAACGGCGCCGTTTCGATGTATTAAACGATAGTTTTAAGGCCGCGAAACTGTTCGTTATTTCCGTGGACGATACCCGTTATCTGTTGGATCATCCTGTTTTACCATCTTCCCTGTACAAAATGATAGCTAATGCGTGATATAGAGTCTTAGAACGCGTGGATTATCGAATTAGTAAATGGAAGCTCTGCAAGTCGATATGGAAAATATTCTGTGCGTTCCATTTATGTGTATAGGTGAAGTTTAAAGAAGTCTGTCTTTCCAGGCTTGCAGAAGCAGGCCTGACTCGGTCCTATAGTTGACAAGAGACGCAAAATGGTATTTTCATTGATGGCATTTTTAAAAATAAAGTGTTAAATGAAATATTAGAAGTTGTATTGTAAATGTTTAAAGCTACTAATAAAAATTCAAAGTATGGTTGTTAAAAAACTCAAATAAATCTATTATAAATGAAGGGTGCAATTTGGCAAGTTTGCCTAGGGCCCAAAAAGGCTCCAGTCGGGCCTGTGCTCAAGCTTAAGGAAACTATGATTTTTTTTAAGGGTAGTAGTGTGATACAAATGGAAGTGACAATAAGAAATGGTAAAATAAATGTGATCTATGGGAAGAGTAAGTGACTGACTATTTATTAGTAGAGAAGCTAGATCAAAAGTAGTCCATGTGAGAGGAAGAAGCATAACAGCAAATTTTAAGAAAATGAATCTCAAAAGGAACAAGCAGATACTTTGAAAATACCCTGATTCCCTATTATTAGAATGTTGCATTTCTATATTCCACAGAAATTACCATAATTGTTTGTGAGGGGTTATAAAGCCACCTGCGTTTTGAGATATCATGTATACTTCATTATTCTGTTCGAACAAAGTCGACTGTCAGCTTACCTACTCACTCATTTTTCCAATAACAAATTATAAGACACGTTAAGAGCACATCGCGTTCGCGTCAAATATTATAATTTCCAAGCACGGAGCTGTCACAGCGACGAGGCAGAGTATGAATAATAATTAATCGATACTGGTTGGAGAACTACATGGAAATTTAAAGCACCTGATTATCGCGGCAATCGTCGAGATCTGTTTGAATAAAAAAGCTTTCCTCTACAGCTGTGATGAGAGAACTTTAGTCATTTAAAAATCCATCTTCCACATTTTCTGCAATATTAATTCTCAACTCTCTCACAATCTTGAATCATTTGACTACACACGTATTTCGATTGAACAGTGCCAAAATTGCACCAGAATGAAATTTGAAATACACTATCTTTCTCTGTAAAACTTACATCAATATCATAAAAAAAATCAATTAACTCTGTTGAAAAGTTGTACATATATACAGTGCTAAAAATATTAATTACATCACTCGAATAAACATTAAACATGGTATCACTTACACCTCCCTTCAGTGGCGCACTCAGGATTTAATCTTGGCTCCACCAAGTTGAACGGATAAAAACATTTTTAACGCAAATTCAATCAAATTCATTAAGTGACTATAAAATTTATTTAAAGAATAAAATCCCGTCTTCTTTCTATTTTACAAAGCCCCTCTCTTATCATTATTACTGTGTAGGAAAATATTATTGCAAAAATATGTAGCTCACTACATTTTTATGAAAATTCTGCGTCCTACTTAAATTTGAGAATAATGCAGTAAATATTTCCAGTGCTGTATATTAAAGAGCCAATGCTTCTTAAATAAATATAGTTTAAATTAGTTAATACCTATATATACAACACCAAGCAGAATGTAAAACTTATTATTCAAGCAGGCACATAGATATAGTTTCTCCGTAGTCAAACAGTTGAGAACGAAACCAGCCCCTGTTCGTTCGGTCCCCCGGCAACGAGATCCATAAAGAGTTCTTCGAATAAAAATTCAGGAAGAAAGGAAGACGATGATTTTCGAGTAACCGAAGTTGCACGCGCAAACGGATGTGCCGCGTCGCCGCTTGTTCGAGATTTGTAAAGCGGAACATCCCGGCGAGACACTTAGCGAGGATAACGGCGCCGTAAGATCCAAGGAAGGGAACGGCGTAAAGTTTCAGCTTAAAACACAATTTAGCAACAGCGTGTCTTCTATATCCCCGCCGCGGAACAGGTAAGATAGCCCCGTGGAAACAAGTGGGACGAGGTAACTCGTTCGAAGGAAAATCGTTCCTGCGCCCAGCTTTTTCTCCGGCAGATTCACTCGTTCCGGGGTAGTTCGCCCGCTCTTCCATACCAGCTCGTTAATATTTATATTCCGCATCATCTACCGTGCTGCGTTTAACCTCGGAATACAAAGCGTCCCATAATTCCTATGGGTGCGTCCACTCTCATCTAAATGCCAATCCACCACTGCATTCCCAATTTGTAAGACGATGCTTCGTTGCAATTTCTGATTTATGCGAGTGATTAGCGACACGATTATAATGCGATACGCGATGCACTGAAGATTGCAAAATCGACCTCTACATGCTTGGCGAACTAAATATGGTAGTGGGAATATTTATTGCATCACTCCTAAATATAGTAATTGGTATCCAATTTATTTTAACCATTTGGAGCTCTGTGTGTCTAATGAATAATCGCGCAACAGCACTTGCCGAATATTAACACTAAATGAGGTGGAAATGGGTTCAGCTAAATATTCGAGGGAGGCAATAAATATTTCCAGTACTGTGAGTAGTAAGTAAAGAGTCAGGCAAAGTTTACAATCGTCATTGTTGATTTTACAAAAATTAAGGCTACACGGAAAATTGTGAAGACAGATTTCTTGTTACTTCGGTGGTATTAATACAATATTAATTAATATTAATATTGTAAAACAGTCTCAGTAGTTTTGTGGCGTTTTCCCCGAAGATCCTTCATTTGCTACCCCCAGTTACTCGTCACATGAATAACTGAAGCTTCAATATTGACCGCGAAATTTTCAATAATTCACCCGACATTTCTAACGGCAGACTTATTTTCACGTCCACGTTAGATTTCTCGCAAGAGTATGCTTCTCTGCTCGCAGCGACGCGAATCTCGGGGCTCTGAGTCGACAGGATTCTTGATGGAACCCTGGTAGGAATATTTGCAAGAATAAATTCGAAACATTTTAATTCAGAGGGTATTATTAAAGTGTCGTGGATCTTCTTAAATATTATTGCAACCTTTCTTAAGCAATCATTTTGGTAAAACAGACCATTTTTATAGTGTAGAATTTTGTCCATAAATGTGAGGTAATTTATAAACCTTCCTGGAAACCTGAAATATCGCAGCCAGGCGAATAATTTACGTATTATATTCATTTTATATTTTAAATATACTCTCTTTTCAATAACCACCTCGCGTGAATGATTAAAGCCCCCATTAGCGTGTCTTCCATTATGACAGAAACAGTAGCGAAATGATTTTAGTCGGACAATGTTACTGCACCTTCATTAATTTTGCAGTGTGCACTCTACACTTGATGTACATATATTCGACTGTTTCAATCATTCTGCTGCAGATAGTAAAGAATGTTATAATTTTTATGAAATTTTTATATTACCCCTAGAGATATGAGGAAACTTTTTGTAATCATGAAAATAAAATAAACTTGCATCACCTCTCAAAAAAGATTTTCTTCCGACGTCTTAAACAAGAACGAACATGTAACTTAGTATAATTTTTAATAAAATTGCCATTTAACTCTCTCTAACTCTGTGACATTGAGATAATTTAATTCAACTATTATAACACAGACATCGCGAACCTTTATTATGCCATAAATGTTTATGAAATGAAATTGCAGTGTAGGTAATTTATATACAAGCTTCAGTGTCCACTATTAATTTACACAGGTATGTATGCGTCTGAATTTCGTGATAATTTGCGCGATTCTTGTATAAAACAATTTCCTGGGCAACACATTGCAGGAAAAGTAACAAAGGGATAACAGTTTCGGTCACATCGGTTGGAAACACGTCTGACCACAGACAATCTGTTTCCCCTTGCTCTCTTGTATTCCGTTTCAATCTCGCACTTCAGTGATACGGATCAATCATGCCTTCCAATCTGGCAGTATCGTTCAACGGCGCGCAGTATTTTGAAAAGTGTCTCGAGCAAAAACTGCTCGCACTGTAAAAGCTTCGTAAGAACGTAGAAATTTCCCGGCAATGCAATTTTAGATCCCGAGGCTCCGCCGAGGTTCACTCTGTTAAGGAGTGTGTAAAATTCTCCTCTGCGTGCAAAACATAATGGCTTTTCATTACGAGGAAATGTAAAAATAGAAGAGTGTTATTTCAATTCCTTGAATACGATCGCGGGAGCTTGTGATAAAAGCAGGGGAATATCTTTTATGTAGCACATCGACCACTTACCCTAATTCGTTATAACTTGAACGCGGAATTGCTCCGCGGTGTATTGACATTCAATTAAGAAACAATGTGCATGCGTTATAGCTGCAAGTTCCAAGATGAAATAAATTCGACAGTTTCTCGCAAGCGGACTGCAAAAGCAAATGTTACACATTTTCCAGTGTGGCTTTTAAGCGCTAAGATAGAAATTGTATATTATCTTCTAATAAACAGTATTTTAATAACCATCAAATTGGATGAGCTAAATTAAATTCAACTACATAAAAATCATACTTCTGCAGGAATAATACTTTCATTTTACTCTCCTATATCAACTTTCCTTGTCAAAACGTGAATCTGAATATCGAACACAATAGCATTCTTACCACAATACCTCCTCCAAAGTAGGGCTGGGATTATTTGTCGAATTTTTCGGTATTCGAATACTTCAGTTGCTCAATTATTTGGCGAATATAATTCGAATATCGAAGTATTCGAATAGTAATCGAATAATAACATTCACATACTCAAATATTCGAAATTAATTCGTAGCATTCGAATACTTGTAAAATATTCGAATATTAAATTATTCGAATAGTCCCAGCCCTACTCCAACCTCGACTTAGTCACTCAATTTAAAACCACCCCCTACAAAGTCTGCAAACAACCCCACATTTTCTCCAAACACAAGCTAGCCCCGACAAAATAATTTATACTTTACAATCTACAGCAAACAATCGCTGGCCAATAACGAAAGCGGAAAAGACCAACCACTTCCAGAAGCTGCGATTCTCAACTAAATTATAACGGGAGAAGCGCTGATCTCAAGGATTCCATCCACCCTTCAGTCACACACCAGACGTACGCTGAATTCGACGCCCCGTCCCTAATGATCATTCAACGCTCATACTAGCTCGCTAATGATTTACATTCCACCCCGGGAACACGAGCCTCCGAGAACGCCTATCGTGCCTCGCGTTAGCACGGATTGTTTGACTTACAATTACAGATCGCGGAGCCGCGCGAACCCCATCGAACGATGATCCCCGCGGAGCCCGCGAGGATATTCGACCACCGAACGGGAATCGATTCGACGCGGCCGGCCGGGGAAGCGCGGATACGCCGGTAATTTGCGACACGCGATCTCCCGCCAAATGAAAACTTGATGCAGTCACGTGGCTTGGCGCCACGCAGGCGTTCCCGTTATTTTATCGAGCCACCATGGTGTTTCCATACACGCGGCCAGACATCCTTTTCCTGCCCTCCCCCGCCAACCCCGCGCGCCCCCTGGAAATAGGATTCGCGAGCGTCTGTTTCATTTTTAAACGGCGTCGACCTGGATTGTATTTCCTATGTGCGTCGAAGAGCAAATTCAGGAACAATAACACTCGATGGAGAGATAGCGATTACCAGGATAGTATCTCTTTCTGTGTGCACCGAGCGGGCTGGGTAAGAAATGGAGAAGGAGAATTTGTTGGAAGGATAACAATGAGTGGAGCTGTTTTTCCAGAATGGAAATTGGACTATGGTGGTTGTGTCGTTTGAGGATTGAAGAACTCTTTAGCATAACAAGCTGTGAAATATTGCTAGGAAGAACGAGTTTGTCTATTGGAATAATGCAAGAAGCGAGAAGATATGGAAGTGCGAAACTGATTGCACGAAGAGAATTTGGGTTAAGGAAAGTAATTTTTGTAATATGAATTTAATATTTTTGGGGGTAAGCCAAGGCATTGTATATAATATTTATTTATTTTGTTTTTTATGGTTTATACTCGAATATTGAATAAAATATTGTTTATGCTAAAATTACATATGGTACTTTGAAAGGGTGAAGAGAAGCTCTGCTATTGCATATGACATTGTTTTGTTTGTATTTAGTTCTGGGGCATCTTATTTATGACATGTGGTAGCGGAAGTTAGGGATGTTGGGCCAGATGCTACCATACTCTGTAACTAAATGCAAGTTTACAGATGGCAGTGTTATTTAAAATATGGTTTGCCAACACTTGCAAGGGAGATACATGTGTGACTTAAAGGATCTTCCTATGGCGACGGCTGAAGGTAATTTAACTTTTCGGAAATTAAAAAAAGGAACAAATATTACGGCAGGCATACTCAGCAGACATTACTTTATCGTTCGAACTAGAACTTTGCAAATAGTTGCAAAATTGAATTACTACAGTTAACAAAAGTATCATTTTCTTTTTTGCTAAATTTCTGTTAAGGCATTGCCATTTCTTTGCTTCCTTTCCACCTCCATTAATGATTATTATATATAGCTCAAATTTATTTACAAATTACTGAAATGTTAATAAATACGTGTAGATAATACTCATTGATAAAAGCTGTGTATTTTTTTGTGCTTCGTCCCTAAAGAATGGCAAAAAATTGGCCTTCTAGACGAGAATGACCCCTTAAGGGGGGAATCCTATTTTATGGGCTAAAAGCATAGCAAAATATGTGATTTTTTTTTAAAATCCAGCGATTCGATTAATCTAAAATTTGGACCATGTTTTGATGCATGTTTGAAGAACCTGTAGGTTTTTTTTTATTAATTTTTAACCATAAATATAGTAGTTATGCATGATCGATCATCACGCTGCGCAAAACTCGTCGTCCGCTGGTGTGCACGATATTTACCTTCCAGGTAATCAGAAGCAGAAAATGAAACGGCGGTTTACTTTGTACATATGTAGCTTCAATTTGATGAACCAGAATACCGCTAAGTTCTACACTTTTTTTGTTACATAAGAAAATTGCCGCAAAATTGGTTCGCAAAAATTAAAGCTTCAGACCTTTCAGTTTAAAAACTCTCCACACCACTCAATAAATTTTTCTGTTTCTTACTGGTTCATCAATTTCAAGCTACATATGTATAAAATAAAACGCCGTTTCATTTTTCTGTTTCAGATTACCTGGTAGATAAATATCATGCACACCAACGGACGACGAATTTTGCCCGTCGTGATGATCGATCATGCATAACTACTATATTTATGGTTAAAAATTAATAAAAAAAAAACCTGCAGCTTCTTCAAAGATGCATCAAAACATGTTCCAAATTTCAGATGAATCGAATCGCTGGATTCTTAAAAAAAATTCCAAATTTTGCTATGTTTCAGCCCATAAAATAGGATTCCCCTCCTTAAAGACTATATTCCGCTGCGTCCATATTATGAATACGAATTGCTTATCGACGGTAGCTACTGCACTTACGCTCGACCTCTCATCAGCCGAATTAAAAGCAGATTTGGGAACGAATTTGTCCCATTCGTTAGCTGCTGTAATGCAGACGAAATGCAAAGAAATTTCAAGGAAATTGTTTCGGCACACTCGTGCCGAGAAGTTTGTTGACCCAGAACGGTATACGATGGAATTAGGGTCGTGCGAGTTTTTCCGTGCACCTACACAGCTTGCGAATGAAAATTTTATACCGTTAACATGTAGAAGAGCGGAGCAGTGACTGCAGAAGAAATTTCGTCGAGCAGGGTTATGTAAAGTAAACGACTTAAACAATTTTATCATGCACTGTTAATTAAAATATTCCGAAGAGACACGGCACAAAGGGACTCCTGCGAATATTTCAAGCTGTCAGTGCAACTCTGGAGTGTAATTTGTATCCGCCCTATCTTCTTCCTTTCTATCGAACACATCGAAACGATTGCATCAACAGAAATTCGCTGAAAGCCGAATCTTTTATAAAAAAAACCAATCCACTTTTGCTTCCAAAACCCACTCGCAAAATTTCAAAACTCTATCAAAAGGACCGCATGCAAATGTATTAAAAAAACATTTCCCCTGAATGCTTTCGCAATTCAATTTTGACTCGAGAAATTGCATGTCAAATACACGTTGTCTGCAATACTTTGATAACACCCGTAAATTTCGCAAACAAATCAAGAAGCATTCAACCCACGTCAATCAATCCTTCAATATACAATATTACTTCATTAAACAAACGCTATTTAATTGGCCCTTTTAATTTTCTACAATACTTTCCCTAATTCCACTAAAACAGGTGATCCTCTGACGCAACTCCGTCCCATTATGAAAGTCCCATGAAATGGGAGAGCAACTTCGCGCAGCAACTCGGTGGCGAATTATAACGTTGCAACTTTCCTTTTCGCCGAGCACCTAGGCGTTTAGTGGAAGGATACGCAAGGACACGCGGCCCTGGAACACGGGCGAACGCGTATTGCGGCCGACAGACGCGTGTTACTGCACAAAGGATCCCATTAGACGGCACATACATACGAGCACGCAGCTGCAGTCCTTTGAGCCGAGGCACGAGTCACTGGCAAGTCGCGTGTATGTGTCGAGTCCTGGTTACTGGACTTCTCGGGAACATCAAGACGCTGGCGACGCCTGTTCCTCGGCGCTCGTCTTGCCCGGCACTAGGAACAGACGGCTCCATGACACGAGGAAATGGCTTTTCGATCGCGACGAGGAAATGCTTCGACGGACGAAGCATCGAGAGGAATGTTAACCTGCTAACGAAAATAATTGGGGGACAATGATCTGCACAGACCCAGGCGAAGCCTCGATTTAGGGTGACCTGTCCAGTGAATGAACGTTGCTCGTATAATACGAAAAATTAACGCCTATCGCGCTCACTTCACGTTGAAACTAGAGACAATAGTGTCTCCAGTTGAAACTGACTTAACTGACACTGACATTTAGACTGGAGACCCACAAATATCTCGCAAAAGCATTTTTCTGTTTAATTATAACCGATACGGTATTAATTCCGTTTGTTTAACAGTTGTCCTTATGGCGTCCAACAAGTTCAAGGTAAGCCTTGTTACGTGGTATCTACAATTTGTATTTTCAGGTGCATTTAATGGTCCTATGAGAAATTTGAAGTTTTAATTATATTGTTGTATGTTCCTTTATTGAAAAATACTGTATGAAATAACGGATTTCTAAGAATTTGTCGAGTTTCTTAGGTGTTCAACGCTTTGTAGATGCTTTACCAATGAATGAACAACTTACCCAGTCATGATAAGAAAGAAAAGTTTATTTGTAATAAATGCATTTGATTCGTTACAGTTGTCTTAACTAGAGACACTTGTCTCTAGTCTTAACTAATCGAGGGTAGTAAATAACAACATTGGGATAATATTATCGTATTCATTCACTGGGGTACCGCAATTGGAGAATGACGGGACATTTCTAACTTTACCAATACATGCACAGGTTACCCGGTCTTTTTTTCTCTTGACACTCGCCGTCAATGTGGAGGTTAGATTAACCCGCCCCAGAAACCAAATTTCACCTATGCATAAATATGATCTTATAAGACTACTAAAGTATCAAATTATTTACCCAATAAATCGTCTAAATACTTTGGAAACTTAACCACTGTTATTATCCCGTTCATTCACTGGGGTACCCCTATTCATTCATTAGAAATTTATGTTCATTCACTGGTCATTGGCCCATTTTTTATTTAATCCTCTGCCAGACTTTTAATGAAAGCTTTACTAATAAAACAGCTTGCTTGCAGAAATAACATTCAGGAGATTAAATAACGACTTTTGAATACTAATATTAACAGACATGCAGCTTAAGTGTTCATTCACTGGACAGGTGACCCTATTGCCTTCCTTTATTTCTCCTGGTCAAAACTCAAAATTCGCCACCGCAATCTCCTTTTTCACAGAAACGTCCGATCTGAATTCTCCGGCGCCCTACGGTTTATTTACAAGCTCCCGCGCCTATAATTTGTACCTGCTCCCGCGCCAAAGATAGATCTCAATGTGGGCCGTGACCCATTACTAAAAAAGTCGTTGCACCACAGTTCAGAGAATAATCCATTCGCCTTTCCTCTCCAGCGTATTAATATACATAATTACCGCGAGCAGCCAAAAGTAGCCCGTTTCGTCACCGCGGCTTCTAATATTCAGAATGAAATCCCTTTGAAGAAAACTCGGAATTTTCCAGCCCCCCCCGAGCCACTCTATTAATTTACCATTACTAATCACCCGGCTCCGTCAAAGTTTCGACGACTTCGCCGCCAGTGCCTAGACGACAGCCTATTACGAATTACAGGACAACGAGGCGCCCGTCGCTCGCGACGCAGCCGCGGTAATTTATGGCAGTCTGTTTGAGAACGGTGGAAATTAGACGGGGACGATCGAGACACGCGGGGGCGGGGCCGCGCTCTTTCCCGTGGAAATCTCACCCCGGAGAAAAAGCGGACGGCCTGTGACAGTGGAAAATGGGATTTCGATCGCTGAGACGGAAGAGCCCTGGCTGAAGAACGAGCAGCGGCGGCCAGCTGCGCTGGATCGTAAAGTAGAATGGCCGGACCAATCAGAATGAGGGAAGAACAAAGACCTTCTGTATTATTAAGCCAGGATATTAAACGTCCGGAACGTTAAAGCCGATTGTTAGGAAAGCCATCATTATCGTCTGCTTTTTACGAAAAAAAAAATGAGAACAGAACGGAAAAAGGGTGAAGGAGAGAGGGCATCGCGCCGCTCCGTTTCAAATGGGCCCTCTGATTTCGCGGTACAGATGTCGTTAGCGTAAGAGAACGAGGTGGCCCTCTTAATGGCCCCCATTCGAAATTCCAGCCATCGGAGACAAGGACGAGTCTGCTGCGGCTTCGCCGTTAAAGTGGCGAGGGATTACGATCACCTTTTTTCTCTCTCTCCTTCTATCCCCCTCTGTAAACGCGTATCGCGGCGGAATAAGTTCTATAAACGCGCGACTACGCTCGCGATATGATCGTAGACCAGAGCCACGTCACAGCAGCGACCGTTTCTATAAAAGCTAACGGCTACTCGAATGCCAGGTCCGCATGTTCCGTGCTTATTACTTTCCGACCGAGAAACGGGGCAAATCTCGACACATAAACTTGGCGGGGCCCTGCTAACGATCGCGGCTCCTCAGAACGATCGGACCAGGAATAGAAGCGGGAGACTTGTGGCGCGGTTCGCTTGGAGCGGGAATCGGAAGTATTTTAGAAATTATAAATGTGCGGTGAAGGCTGCTCTTGGAAAGGAAATTCACTCCAGGGGCGAGAGAAATCATTTCAGAAATGCGGAAGTCGTGGTGCTCCCTTTTCAAGTAGAATATAATGGCAGATTTTCCGAGTGCTGGGTTAGAACTTTTGGTTTTTTTATATCTAGTTTTTATTTGCGGTACGGTTGGATAACTGTAAGTGTATTGGTTCGTCGGGTCTTATTGTCTAGAGAAGCTGGTTGATGCAGAAACAAGCGATACGCATCGGAATATGTAAAATTTTTAGGTTTATTACAGATATAAGCGGAAAACTGTGATTCCCACCACTTTCAAGATTTAATTGAATTCTCTACACTTAAATTTTCAGCACATATATACAACCTAGTTAAATCTACAAACGGGATTTTTAATTTTTCATTACAGGCTCAGATCAAACACTATTTCCTTCGCTATTACGAACAATTGTATTTTTTTTTAAACGATGAAACACGTCACCTAGTAAACTGATACTTCTAGCTTTTCAAAAACACTCAAGTGGTTTGGGCCAATTTTAAAAAAGTTATTCTGATTTAAGTGGTGTCCAAATTTTAACCTTTCTGTCGATCACCAATGCTTAAGGCACTTAAGTAACGTAAGCTTTTAAGGCACTTCCTGAAATGCTGACTAAAATTATTCTCGACCTGTCGTTTCATCATTCATTAACCCCAATTCACTGCTCGATACACGTCAATTCTCAGTATCCAATCCCAAGACAAGACATTTTCCACAAATATCTCTAATTAAAATCCAGATAAGTCTCGATAAGTACACATATTTTTAGAATACTAAAAACATTTATTGCATCGCTCTCAAATTAACGTGTCACGCACAATTTTCATAGTATACAACTTATTTTACCCAAAATAGAGAGAACCCATTTTTCAATAAATAAATTTAAATGATAATATACATGTACATATATTTCCTGAAAAATAATCCATCGAAAATATGGAAGAGACTTTATGGCACGAAAGGCTTTTGTTTAGGAGAAAATCGATTTCGAAGGTGCAATGCACCACCCCCGAAGCGTTAAGGAAAAAGATTACTCGCTCGTCTACACGAGAAAGAATTTGTCTGAGTAATGCTCGGATTTGCTCAAATCTTCTCTTCGTATTACTTGATCATTAGGGAGGGTAAGTTACGCGAGCTTTCGGCGCACTTTTCTTCCGACAGTGGCTCACTTAACTTTCATCCCCCCGCTTTCTCTCTTTCACGTTTTCGTCCCCAACCAACGCTAGCTTCTAATTGACTCCTAACGCGTCGTTTGATCATAGGTGACTATGAAACTCATGGGGCCATTTTCCGAAATTGTATATGAAACGCACGTTTTCGTTCACGATGAACTGTAATCCATTTTATTTCAGCCTTTGTAATCTTATCAGGATACAGAATAAATTGCCTACTTAGTACTAATAGTGGTCTTTTATTCTTGCTGTTTCTCTTCCTCTATTTTTGAAAACGTGCTCTAAATTTTGTATTTTTTAAAGATTTAAAATAGTTGATTCACATTTTTAGGAATATTCTGTAAAGTTTATTCAAAGATTTGTGAGTGCTACTAGTAAATTAGGAAGGTACTGAATTTATTTCTTGAAAAATTTCTGCCACTAGACAGAATACGCGATATATTTTTCCCTCAGTCTCGTTTTTGTGGAAACTATTATTCTTCCTGATAAAATTTCGCGAATCTTTTTTTGTCCCTTTTGCCGGATTGTTTTGAACGCTTTACTATCTGTTCGCGCGCATACCGTTTCAATATTTCAATTTCCGTGTCTTTTTACAAAAATCACGACACTAAATCTGCTTTATTAAATCCCTGCAGATATTCCATCAAATTCAATTTAAAGCATGGTGTACCGAACGTGAACTATATTTTACTTTAATTAGACGCGAGCGTTGGGAGGAGACACTTTCCGCACATCCAGTATGCACGACACGCACGTTTCCTTTCTATTTTATTTACACGGAGCAAACGAAAATGACACCAATTTATCCGAGCATAGCTTGCAAACGAAAGAAACGGTCCGCATTTCCAACTATGTGTGTGTGCTTTTTAAACCCCGGCGAAATATCGCTGCAAAAACAGCAGCAATTAATTAACGTCAGCTGATTTTTGCTCGAATTAGCAGGCGACGAAAAACCGTTGCAAATGTAAGAAATTATTGCCCGGTAGTTTTGGGGGAAAGCGCGGCGAAAGACGGTTCAATTAAGGGATTGGAAAAACTACCGAGCAATTTCGCTGAAAGAAGAATGAGTAAAATATGGTGATCGTTACGGCGGCGACTTAGTATTCATGGGGCACAAATTGCCGAGCATTATAGTTGTCATGATTCCGCACCGCATTACTATTCTCTACGAGCTGGACAAACTGTCGTGACACTTTCGACGTGGGGATATACAGGGCGCTCCTAAAACAGTACTACATCCTTCACTTTTGCATTTACTTTGATTGAATACTTTTCACTGCTTTTAATTTAAAATACCATGTACAGTAAAATTTGTTAAAGTTCTTCAATAAATTTGCAACAATTTTCACATTTAAAAGGTAAGGGGAAAAAAGGAGGTCTGTCCATTTTTGTAATTTTGCAATTTATAGCATATTTTGTTGGTGGCAACTGGGACTACAGAACTGTCGAATCACGAAGGGTTGTAAAGTTCACATGCCCCCGTAGGGTAATGTTAAAGATTTGGTGTACTGTTTAAAAATAGGTAATGTCCACTTTGCACTGGAACGAAACACTTAATTTTCTTGATAAAGCTGCTTTGTGACATTCCCTGTTTTTACCCCTTAGTCTTCAATTATTCCTCACACAGTGGGTGTGTTACGACTTATGAACAGCAGTGTACATCTTCAGTCTGCAGTGCAATTATTAATATACAGTACGTGGTTAAATTGCCTCGAAAGGGGATCAATGTCTGTCACCAATTAGCAGAATCAAACTTGAATCTTGCCTAAACTTATGATATGCAACTTCCGTCAGCTTTGCTACACTGAATACCAATGGAACAGCATCCCCAAGGGAGAATTAGCAAACTATCACTCGTAAAGTGAGAAACTATAAGCATAGGTTGCATAGTAAAAACGTCCTTACACAGTGGTGGTGGAAATAAAATTTAAAACTCATATTTTTACAGATCTGCAGAATTCAATTCTAGGCTCCACGTATTGGTATCACTGGTCGATTTTGGGCAACCTCCCAAACTGTATTTTTTTTCTACTGTGACTACCTTATCCCTGTTACCCAAGGATTACCCAACTTTGAGAAACAGAAAAGTTGACAGGATTGGTTGTTTGTTTCGTCCCAATTTTCGACGTCAAAAATTTATTCAACTTTAAAATGCCATAAATGGTTTATTTCTTGGAAATTAAAAAATTTGGCTTGACAGACTATAATGCTAGAAATCCATCAATGTTTAAAAGAGATATCATGTCAACCGTGAAGTGGTATTTTTCGTGCAGTGATCTAAAGGACCTAAAAAATCATAAATAATTTAAGAATAAAATTTCAGAATACAAAAATTAACTTTACTTAACCAATAATCTGCAGTAACTTTTATTTTCTTCCTTATTTAAATAATTTTTTATTTAGTTAATGCCCAACTCTGCCATTCACAGCTTAAATCTTCTTTCCACCCCTACGGCATGCAGCCCCCACATTTCCTCGTGCCTAAAACCAAAGGTCCACCGAATCCCACCATAAACAATTCCACAATCCAATCTTCCCACCTCCAGAACACCCTAAGCAACACATCCCTCGCTCCCGCCGATCGCAACCCCTTCTGTCCCACCTGAGACGCAAATTAAAGCCAGCGAAACCCCACAATTCACCTGGAACTCCTCCCGACAAAAAACCGCTACATCCCCCGCCGCCTTTACGCCGAGCGGGTATCGCGAAGGAAGCGAAACTTAGATGCGGTTAGTAAGTAGAAGGAAAGGAATCGATGGAACGGAGCCGGGCTAATTAATTGGGCTTAAATAACTGACTATAAAATAGTTGGCGTGTCGAGTTGCCGCTCACGTGAACCAAGGGGAACGAGCCAGCTCTCGGTGGCGGCTAAGAGTTCGGCTGAGTCGCGAAGCGGGGGGGGGGGGGGGGGGGCCAGAGGTTGGGCTAAGGAGTAGGTACCTTTAATGAGGTTGATAATGGGGTAGTTATATAGTCCTCGGTTCCGACCCGATAGCCCAACCCCCTCCGTCCTTCACGCTCACCATTTTCTGCACTGCTCATTGATTTCACGGCGAGGTTAATCGGGTTGCACGAATTCGAGCTATTTCAGCGAGCTGCGCCACCCCCACCCCACCCCACCCCCCCCACGCTTCTCATCCCTTGCACTTAAGTTTAAACACTTGCTGGAGAAAGGCAGCTAATTGGCCGTTGGGATCAACAGCGAGATTCGGCTGGTCCATCATCCATCCGAGGTGAACCCTTCGAATCGCACACCGCGGGCGCATTATGTTTCGGGGGTGGCGGGAAAGGCAAACGGCCGGGGGTGTGTGGGTGGGCGTATTAATTCGCGGGCCTATAGAATTCGGAAACCGACCCGAGCCTATTCCTGATCTCGCGGAACAAAAACGCCGCGCTGCCCGGGATAATGAAACTGGGTCGAATAGTTGCTGGAAAATCCCTCGCGTAAGTTACTCCGCTCAGAGTCGAATGCCTCCACGCTCGATTATCCCTTTGACGCGTCTCGCTGAATAAAGCTGGGATCGCGCAACTGTTGCTTGGAATGTTACGTTCTAATTTCTTGGGATTAGTTAGGTGCTGGCTGGAGATTGGGTTCACTGGACTAAGTCTCGGGTCGTTCTTCGTTCGCTAACAAAATTTTGCGTGATAGATGAAGAAACAGGAATAGGGCAATTATGGGAGGCTTGCAGCACCTTACGCAGAATTGTCAGACGGGTCTAAATTTTGCGATGGAAACTTTTTCCAAGGGTATTTATTATTAGTTGAACATCTAGGGCTACTACTTGCATTGAAGAAAATCAAAATTTTAATATTTATCACCCTTAAAAGGTTATAACCAAAAACATCCCTTTGTTGGGGGAGACGCCGCCCTTCCGGGTGTGATGCTGCATTTTGAAACGCGTTTAATTTTCCATTTAAATATGTTAATTTTCAGTTTTTATTTAAAAAAAACTAGTAAAAGTAAAGTAAAATGAAACATATTATTTTTTATACCGTTATAAAATACAATAAAATTGGGAAAATAAAAAGGTACTGTTAATTATCGTTTAAAGAGCTTCATGTAGGTACCATTAATTCATACGCTTTCTCTCTAATTCATTCTGATGAAGTAATTCGCCCTTTAAGCAAATGTTAGCATGGGCTACATCAGTATGAAAAATTCTTAAGGATTTGCTTACTTAGCAAAAGCAATTGCTTCCTTTATTCATTCGATTGCAAGCAATTCCTAAAAATATTAAGGAAAAGCGTTTCCTTTAACCGATTCCTCGGCAGTTCAGGAATTCCTACAAGGTAAATCAATTGCTTGTGTTTTTATTCACATGAATTTCAGCAATTCCTAGTAAAATATTAAGAAAAGACAATTGCTTACACTTTATTCATTAGGCCCATTATTCCTGTTTTTTCTAAATTTAATTGTCATTTCATATTTCTTCCACATTCATCGCACATAAAATAAAATAAGGCAAACACGTTCTCGAGGCAAATAAAATCGACAGAGCTGTATTTTATTCCCAACAACCCTGAGGCACCGAAAGCGCAGCGTCTCTCCCAGCGCGCCATCTCTCCCATAATTACCTTATGGTATATGAATATGTAGCGGTGGTCGAAAGATAGCTTCGCAGCCGAATGATAATTGAAATATGCTAATTTAATAACAGAGAACTGTACTCCCACGTGTAATCGAAAGGTCAGGTGATATTTAGCTGTTCGCTGAAAAAGCCAGTGTCGCGAGACACCTATTTCTATCTGCGCAGAGAACATATCCAGTTCGGGAGGGTAATAACCGCACCGGGGAGAAAGATTGTTTACTTCATCGTGTACAAGAGGCATTGTTTACTTTTCATTCGTTCCATCAAACTGGATGGAAGCGTCGAGCGAACTCCCTTGTTAAATGTTCTGTCAATAGGAAGTCTATCACGAGGCTTCCCACGAATCTGGTCAACATCGGTAACAAAACAGCGATATCGGTATTTAGACCAGACACCAGGACCCTCGCTTTACCTTTCTTTTGTGTAGCAACTTCCTACATCCTCAGTTATTTACACGTTGTTGATTTGTCGCTACGAAACTCTGAGGAAGACTTAAACTTCGGAAGACTTAACGTTCCTCTCAGCTTCTAATAACGCGGTACAAGCACGTCTGCTCAGATACCGCAGGATTCTTTCCGTACACCCCCTAGCTCCCACAATTTTCTATTTTCATAAGACACTTGCCAACTGCAATACCCCCGATATCCCTCGAAACAACATCCTACAAAAACGAGGAAGCTTCTCTACAAAACTTTCTACCGAAATCCAAAAGACAGCTAAAAATACCTACGCAGCTTTCCCCTTATCGATCTCTAAAAACCACCTAACAAGGGAAGATCCCGAACACGAAAATTCAAAAAATTCTGAAACTGCCAATATGTAGCTAATTTCCTCCTGACGTAGAAAACATTATTAATATTTTTGTTTATAAATTTACTCTAATTATTTAAACAATCGATAAAACTTTTCCGATTTGATATATCTAATTAAAAGAAGTAACTTCTGCCTTGAAACTTTCTTTGCATCTCTTCCGGATTGCGTGTTAAAAAATAAAATCGAAAAATAGCCGAATCTTCAGGGGTTAATTTCACCCCCTTAGACTGAATCTGGGCACCAAAAAAAATTGCGTTGTAATCAGGAAGAAATCCCCTACATATCCACACGGTTTCAGAATTTTTTGAATTTCCGAGTTCGGGATCTTCCCTTGTAGGTTTGCTACAATAGGGGTGGAAAATATCTCAATCTCTCCCGAGCCCTTGCTGCCACCAGGGAGAAATCACCCGAACTATAACTGACACGCGGGACTCCATTTGCGCTTATCTCAATTGTCCTCTCATTACCCATTGATCACCCCCGCAACCAAAACCAACCCCCGCCCTTCGATCGGCCGAAGCTGCGATCTCGTTGCCTCAACAAACAGCGTCTGTCGCGCGTGCAAACGATCAGCCCTCGTCAGAGTTCCTTCCCATTCGTCTCCCCCGCCTCCCCCGGAAAAAATGAAACAGAAAAAAAATCGACACGCTATCGCGGGTTACGGGGTTGCTGGCGCGTATTCGAAAGTGATCGCGGTCACGCATCGCGCAGGGCGCGGACGGCGTGCGGATATTTCATAACTTGGCGCGGTGATTTATTGCGCGGCCGGTGATTTTTCATCGGAGAAGCTACGAAATGAAGTGATTGATTGCGCCGGCGAAGGAGCGACCGGCTGAGAGAGCGAGTGGCTGGATTTTATTTATTACGACTGCGGCGCAGTGTCAATGAAACGGTGGCCGTAATCAATTAAACAGCACAATTACGTGCTACGAGGGAGGCGGCGAAACCGCGCTAAGACTCTCGCGAGGAATCTTTAAAAGGCGCGAGCAGCGAGACGAGGGGATGATTTATCATAGCGGCTGCTGGGGGTGCATCAAACGCGCTGGTAACACTTCCAGCGCGGGAGGCATTGTGCAGCGGGAGACACAACGCGCGTGGGTTGCTTCCTCGAAAATGGGGCAACGATGAAATTTATTTTTTATACTTTGGAGAGCAATGGCAGGTTCCATTAGATGGATCGCTCCTGTTCGCTGAACGTGGGACGAGAAATGTTCCAACTTTTCCTGCTCAACTGCTATTTTAAGCGCTGCTTTCATGTTTCCCGGGATTATGGGGAATGTCTAGTATGGATGACGCTTTGTCGTGGAAAGTTGCAGGGAGGCGAAAATACGTGGGAACGAAATTTGCAGGGAGTTTAGAAGCACTCCTACGCTATTTTAATGAATTAGTGAAATTATTGCCAGCTCGTAGTCTGATCGATGCGTATCCTCGAGTTGAAATGTTTCTAACTACGGATATTATGTGTTATACTGTGTTTCCATCGGTGTACGGATCGCCGCAAGAAACGTTTTAAATAATGGTTATTCGTTTTCAGCTAAAGCAGTCAATTAGCCTTCGCAAATTCTTATGGACAGTGGCAGACAGGATTTAATAATAGTGGTTGCTAGGAGACAAAGAGAACCCACCCACGACTATAATTTTTGTAAGAAACAAATAAAATTCTCAAAGAATACATAAGTGGCAAAAAAAAGTAAATTAAAATTTTTGTGAAAGCATGTATATTTTTTAATAATTACCGTGTGCATACATTGTACATATTAGTGACAGTATATAGTAAATAGTAAATGTAAATAGGGATTGTTATAATTGAATTTTTTAATTATTTTTTTTCAATTTTAAATAAATCCGGGATATTTTTACATAGTTTGCTTGTACTGAACATTTCACATATTAACAGGTAGTTCAGAAGCATATTTTATGCAGAATATATAATTTTATTCAAATTTTGTTATTAAAGAAGCAATACAACTGTATGCAATATTAATAATATTTGAAGTTCTATTATATTTTCAAGCTACTAAAAGGTCATTAACATTATTAACATATTGTTTGATGTTTAAGGAGCCCCCTTGCCATAGGGCAAGCTGACACCCTGGCCAGTCCGCAGTGCCTACAAATACTTTTGTCCCTGTGGCAGTAAAAATGGCACGCACACAGGTCAAAGCGTTTATTTCTAAACGACAATAAAAAAATTCTACAGCTATTCCCCATAGATTTCCCAGAACATAACGAAACTAGAAACTTCGCGAGACTTTACTCCCCTATCCTGTAACAATATGCAATCGCTGCACTCATTTCATCATTTCTACAAGCAACCAAGCTACCCGGGCCACTAAAAAAATTCTGCCACCCTCAGCTTAATACCACAAGTGGCTGCCATTTGTACGAGCCAGCTCTAACATCATATCCACTGCAAAATTTCAGGGAACTTGCTAATGGAACGGCACAAACAGCAAACAGGAGGGATTCCAGAAATACGATGTTTCATGCGTCGAAATGAATATTTTTAACGAGCAACTTTCAACGTATTTTCCAATAACTTCCATGCGCACAAAAAAGCTTCCATATTCCGGCTGCACATCGCAACGTTTCCTCGGACGGAAATCGCCGCTCAGAGTCTTCTGGACCTGTAGCATCTGCTTGGCCGTGTAGACAAGGAGCAACAAAACATGGCCGATGCAAATACGTTGGGATGCCAAGCAAGCGGTTGGCCGTGGCAAAAAACTAAATTGATATCGAGGGAAAAACGAAGCCGGGGGTTAAGGAAGAGAGGACAATGTGGGAGTCGCGATACCGCGTGGCGATGAAAATGTGCCGATGATAAATGTTGCCCTTTTTTGCCCGGGCGGTGGGCGCCGGTAGCGTTTCCGCGCGATTCATCATTGGTAATTAACCGTAAAACTTACGCGACGCCGCGATATCGCGCGCAGTCCAAGATGGAAGGTGTCTGCTGTCCAGGAAGCAGGGGAGGGTGCGAAAAGACAACAGGAAGACGGGGAACGGCTGGGGGAGGCAAGAAACGAAGAAATCTGGAACGTTAACCCCGCGGTGGATGTGCGCGCCAACGCGTGCCAGGCAGAATCGATGGAAATTGAGCAAACACGCTTCGCCTCGGATGGCATCATCGACGGTGTTTTTGATTTGATATTGCATTAACGAAGGGGATGGATGGAGCGAACGAAACGCTTCAACGTCACTCGGTGCCCGTTTAGAGGAATGACCTGTTTGTATTTCGCAGCATGAAACAGCGAGGGAGAGGTACCTACTGGGTGTTTGGAAAGGGGGAATGAGTCGATGGGTATTGGGAGAGACGTGATTATGATTGTACTTTGACACTTAGAATGCTCTAGGTAATTTGAATTCTACACTGTGTTCCGCATTAAAGCATACTGGTTACGCGCAGGGATACACTGTTGATTGGTAATAAACCGGCAGGAAAAGTGCTACGACCAATCGCGTGTGTCAGATCCGTGGGAGCTGCGCAGATCGGTCGCAAATCGTTAGGGGCGTCGGTATGCTCTTATATAAAACAGGGATCGAAAAAGTTCTCGAACCCTCGTTTTTAAAAAAATTCTGTTAGAACTTATATGTTTTGTTTAAGAAAATATCTGTTTCTGTGGAATTTTTATTGAAAAAAATGTTACCTTTAGGAACTTCTTTAAAAAGTGTTCTCATGGAATAGATATTTTCGAACCTATATAATAAAGTTCCATGGAAACAAGTTACATTAGAACATTTATTAAAAAAGTTTTCATAAGATAAAGAAAAGTACTAAACTATTAGGTACTAGTTTTATTTAACAATATAATATCATATTCTTCATATGTTTATGTAATAAAAGGTATGAAAATCATAACATTAGAAATATCTACATAGGTAAGTATTTCAATTAAATAACACATTCAGAATATCAATTTAACTGTAATAATTATTTAATATTGTTATAGTACTATCCATTGAATAGTATTCAGTATTTGTTACAACGATTGAGAACTTTTTTAATATTGGTGAACAAAATATCTGTTCCTGTTATAGAAAATTTTTTATTTTTATATTTTAGAAGTTCCATTCCAACTAGAACCTTTATTTTTAAGAACTTTTATTTTATCGGTTCTTCTGGGAACTTATAATGTGAGAACATTTTTAAAAAAATTTCCGCGGTCCATGCTTTAAATGGAACCTATTGAAAAGTACCAGAACTTTTTCGATCCCTGATATAAAACGCAGCGTAGGTAGCATATTCTAGGCAGTAGCGACCTGGCCAGGGTTTCCGATTGCCCGATTGTAGTGGGCCCCTGATGAAGTATTTTAACTATACTGAAATATTATGAGGAACTTCTGAAATCAAAAGCTTACTTGCGTTCCGTGAGTGGTCAAAATGGCCCATCTCGGTATATGTAATTAAACTACATATATATTTTATAGAAAAAAAGAAGCAAAGAAGAAAACTATTTTACAGAATGAACCCTTGATATATTTCAACAAAAGTCGCGAAAAATTTGAGAAGGCAAGATTTACTGAAAATGAGTAATGATTATAAGAAACGACAAAACAAGTCATTTTGACCCCCATCTAGCATTGAACTCAGCAATTTCCATCCTTCCAACTGTTTCCCAAATTCAGAAACAACTACGACACCCGGGTACGCATCTATAACTATAAACTGCCCCACATAACAATAACCACCTTAAATTATCCCCCTAATAAAACGACTATCCACTTAAAGCTCGCACATCTCACCAAAACTCACAATCTATATGCACAAACACCCTCCATTCTTGCAAATCCCTGATTAGCCCTTAACGACCACCAATTCAGATCCTCCCCCGGTGTCTGCTCTCCAGGACTTAAATCGATAAATCCATTTAAATTCCAAGCATTCACCCTACATAAAATTCCTTCTCCTCTATTGGCGCGGAATTCATAAACAAACCTCCAATTGTACAGGCGGGGATGAAAACGGCGTTAGCACCGTTCAAGGCTGTTCGTTTCGTCCCTTAATGGTTAATCGGGCACACGTCCGCCTGGCTGCCGCGAGCAAATTGATAGCAGAGAATCCAGTAATGAACCTAACGGCGGAGTTCCCGCGACCGTTTACCGATTAATCGGCCTTCTCTTTTATTCCCGGCGAATCGCTTTCGTTCGTACACAGTAGTTAGGAATCGCAGCGATAGCGGGGGCCAAAACCTTCGCGCGTAGTTATCGGATCGCGTAATTGAAACGGGGGGGGTTGGAGAGGCCGCGCCACCCTCGAAGGGGGCAGGGAGGGACGGGATTTCCGACCGAGCTTCGCGTGAAATAAAATGTAATTTGTTTCGGCGCATGCACGGCAATGCGGTGGCCGTCAACGCGGAATAAGTGTTCGGTCCGGGCGAGGGGCGCGATTCAATTTCGCCCCGGGGCTCGCCGATCGTGAGACAAAGAGCACGTGCTCGCACGCGTGCATTGACTGCATGTCTTGCGTGACAATTAGAGAAAAAAGAATGAACAGAGACGGGGAACAAGCACGAAACGAAAATGGAATAGAATTCGACAGAATATTGCGAAGGTGCGTGCGGTGCCGCGGTGGAAACGCTCGGGGCCGGCGGTGGAATCAAAGTGCGGGCATGCGAGGGGATAAATTGGTTAACAAGATTTCGGGAAGTTTTAGTGCACCGAACGTGTTAACTGCGGGGCCTTTTTTAGGGAGTTTCATATTTAGAGTGTGAGGCAATTGCGCACAATTGAAGAGTCAAAAATTAAATTCTATAGTATTACCATTGGCGCGTAGATTTTTCAATGAAAAGTATTTTTTAGTTTATTTTACCACTTACAGTGTTTTCTACAAGAACTCTTCGAGGAATTTTTTGTAGATTCTTTTAGAGGTAGTTTGCTGAAAGAGTGTGGAAGATGGTATTGTTTGGAAGTCGGAGAAAATGTGAGGACGGAGGAGTTGGTGTATTCTAGGTGGTATTGGACAAATGGTGTAATTTAACCTTCGAGGACTCGATTGATATCTATTTCGATGAAAAGGGTGCAAGAATGAAAGAGATATCTTCTTGACACGCAATGAAAGGGCAATGCAATATGTTTTGTCTGGGTCGAAGGTACAATAGGAGGTATATGTGCTCTGTATAGTAGCAAATGTATTAAACATATAGGTGTGGACCCTTAAATCTACGAAGTTTGATAGCAATCATCGTTGAATATGATTGAATGTGAGGAGAAATTTCTGTGCCTCACGAATGGTATTTGGGATGGATTCAGTTGGTAGATATAGCAACAGTAAGAAAGGTGTGACACAAAAGTATCTCCAGGGGAAAGATCCTGAGTGCAGATTAAAATGTAACTACATAAAAATATATAAATAAATATATAAACGTCACTAATTACGAGTACTCTTAATTTTTATAAATTTATACACACTGTTGTTCATAAATATTATACCGCCTACTCTGTGTGGAATAATTGCGAATAATGTTGCAAATTTATTGAAGAGTTCTGACAAATTTGACATTATTTGGTATTTTAAATTAAAAGCAGTGTAAAGTATTTAACCTGCACCATATAGCACAGTTTATGCAAATACAACAGGTGTCTTAATAATTATGAAAACCAGTGTAATCACGAATTATACATATTACTGAGACTATTTAATCAAAGCTGTCGCTATAAAATTAAACTCTCAGTATCACTGCAGAAACTCTATTAGCACCAGTAAAAACAGGTTGTTTCAGTACTGATGAAACAATAAGTAACACTACATGAAAAAATAAGTCGAAAATATAGAATGAATTTTTTTTTATTTGAGGCCTTATGTCTTATTTTCATTAATAAACCCACCCTAAGTGCACAGAGATAGATAACAGCAGATATTATTGATAAGCAATCAACATTACGTAAAGTATTAATGCTATTTGTAAACGACAATTTACTGGCACACGTACTCGAGGAATATTCTCTAAATCAAAGCCAGAAGTGGAAAAAATGTATTCTATATATTCAACTTATTTCTTCATGTAGAATGCGCGGCTTGGCTTGGAGAAGGATAACAACATTCGCTCACCGATGAGCGTTTATGAGATGTCTGTAAGTAAATATCCTTCTTGAAACGTCGCTCAAGCTCCCTTGTGTTTAACTTTGTACGTTATGATGACTTTACGCGAAATAATATTTCCAGAGACAATAACGTCTATGCGAAGTACATACGTACCTGAGCCTGGATCACTTCAAATATTTTACCATTGCTTATAAATATCTGCTTCTCTCTCGAAACAGTGCAAAATATTTCGCAATAATTCAGGTGCACGGAACACTCCAAAAAATAACAGGCAATCTACTGAATAAATCAAAGAATTTAATAGCACACAGTGCTTTGAAAAAATGGGCAAAAAATGCAATTTACTTTCTCTGTGTACGTCAATCATATAAAATTTACCTTTATAATTTTCCAACGTGAAATGGAGCAATTCCACGTGGAAAAATTGATGAAAATTGTAACATTGTTTTAAGCGGGGGTTTCGTTTTCGAGGCGACCCAATTTTTGAAAGAAGAATCCTTTTACGCGAGCTGAAGAATTTTTGTGGCCCAATTCCGCGTGCGCAATGAGTTCAATTGTAGAATTTAATTGTGAAGCCTTGAACACAATTGTGACACGCCTGTGCGTCGCATCCATTTCGACCATCTATTTGGATATTATTTCGTCGGGGAGGGCGCGTGTTACGCTGGCGGTAACAGATTTAATCGCGATTCGATCGCCGCCCCGTCAACCGGCAACAACTGTCGAACAAAGTTCAAAGGGGTTGGAGGAATCGAGTAGCGGTTATCGCGAACGGCGGAGAAAGAAGAAAGAAGGGCAGATACGAGTTAAAAGGTCGTTAGTGGAATTCGCATCGGGAAAGTCAAAGCATCGCCATAATTCACGTTGCCCTGTGTGTCCCATTCAACCCCGTCGCGAGATCGTATCGTTCCGTAGGTGTCTGGCTGCATTCTCGTGGCCAGACATGCAACCGGGTTCACGTACACGCACCCACACCAGCGCCGACCACGGAAACGTAGTTTAACAATTCCGTTTCTGCCGCGCGAAAACGACTCGCGTAACTGTTCGTTGAATTCGAGTGAAATTTCGGCGGAACTTCTCACAATACGACAAACTTCCGAGTCCTGCAAGGGATGTTTCTTAGAATTCGGCAAGTGCTGTGCCGTTCGAGTGCGGTAGTATTTAGTATTTGGCATTTCTGCATTTTGGTATTACGGTATTTTTGTATTTTTATATTCTACTGTTATGATATACTAGGATTCTAGCGTTATAATGTACTAGATTTCTAGCGTTCTAGTGTCCTAGTATTACAGTGCTCTAGTGGTCTATTATTCTGATACCTCTTCGTGTATTCTAGTATTCTGAGATTCCAGTATTCCAGTACTCGAGTATTCGTATATTCGAATATTCAATTATTCAAGTATTCCACTATTCTGGTATTCGAGTACTTGAGCACTCGAGCATTCGAGGATTCGAGGATTCTAGAATTCTAGTACCTAGCTTTCTGGTATTCTAGAATTCGACTACCTAGCAATCTAGAATTCTAGAATTCAAGTAATAGTAATAATAATAATAATAATAAAGTACTTAGCAGTCTAGTATTTTAGACTTCAAGTACCTAGCATTCTGGAATTCAAGTAGGTACCTAGCATTCTAGTATTATAGAATTCAAGTACCTAGCATTCTAATATTCGAGAATTCGAGTACTCAGCATTCTAGAATTCTTGAATTCAAATACCTGGAATTCTACTATTCTCGAATTCCAGTATATAGCATTCTAGTGTTTTAGAATTCAAGTACCTAGCATCCTAGTATTTTAGAATTCAAGTACTCAACACTCTGGAATTCTTGAATTCAAGTACCTAGTATTCCAGTACCTGGAATTCATCGTTCAATACTTAAATATGAAAGTACAATCCTTTCAGATCTAAAAGCGAATCAAAAGCATGCCACATATTACTTTCTCATTTCCCCAGATAACGAGTTTCTGCAATAATTTGTTGGGAGAGGTCCCATAGATGTGCAACGTTTTCGCAATATCGCGAAAGCAGATCGCCTGGAAAGATTTAATCACGTGCAGCTTCTATTTCTGCACACGGAACTGGCGCAATATTTAAAGGCTTAATCATGCGTCTCGCAAAGCTAATATGTATCCTTGCTTTTATTATCCGCCGTAAAATGTCAAAGTGTAACGATTGCATGCCGTACACTTCCACGTGTGTGCCTACTGAGCAAGAAATCGCACGAAAGGGATCTATTTACTGGATACAGATGAATCTATTTAGTGATAGGAATGAAGGAACAGCTTAATAGACCACTATAACACTTATATCACAGATATTCCTTTTTACACTTCAAATTTTAAATTTAAAAGAGCGTACTTTCAATAATAAACACTTCAAAGCCCTCTCAGGTCCACGATTCTTCGAACGTCACATTGAATGCAACTAGTTACTTCACGTCTAATAATAAACTAAAAAAAAACCTTCTAGCTCAGTCAAGTAGATCAAAAGCTTTTAATTCAATGGCTCAGCTAAAACCAAATGTTCACCTGGCCAACTAGAACAAACACTTCAGATTCGACTAAGTCAACTAGAATAAAAGTTTCTGACTCAACTAGATTAACTAGAATAGAATCTCTAGGTTTAACTGGATCAATTAAGATAAGAGCCAGCCCAACTGAATCGATTAGAATAAAGGCTCTCCCTTCAAACGCACCAACTACAACAAACAACAGGCCTACATATTTCCTCAATTTCGATCTAACTCATTACCCAAACCCTTCTGCCACAACCAAATCGACCAAAAACCCTTAAAAAGAAAGCTTCTCATCTGCACCTAAAGCTAACACCTTCCAGCCTAGCCAAATCAGCCCGAATAAAAGCTCCCAGTCTAATTAGATCGACCGGAAAAGAAATCCGTGGATCGGTCCGAATCGGTAAAAAAAAATTGTCCCAAAGTTCGAACCACAGGGTGCTCTATCAGAAGCACCCTGTGCCCCTGAAATTTACTACATCACGT
Organism: Andrena haemorrhoa; assembly: GCA_910592295.1. NCBI lineage: Eukaryota > Metazoa > Arthropoda > Insecta > Hymenoptera > Andrenidae > Andrena > Andrena haemorrhoa. The sequence continues at coordinate 4,838,150 of OU342946.1, forward strand.
GCTGGACGCCGGATCCGTTTCCAGGGAAGCAGAAAATCGATCCTCTGCCGAATGGAGATTCGACGAAGCTAGATCTCGATGTCCCGGACGAAGCTGAGATTGATAAGGTCGCCGCGGGTGCGAGGCCGGCGAGAGGTTTGCCCCAGGATTTTATCGGCGGTACGTTTAACTCATTAGCTTTGGAAGTTTAAGTATAGCCGTGACGCGGCCCAGTAACGAGCGACTAGCTCGAGAAATTCATTTTAGAGGCAGGCTAATTGTTAATTGCACTTCAAGGCTAGCTTCGATGTGTGGCGATAAACCGTGTACATATATCGGACCCTCCCTCTCCGAATCGTCTAGGACGGTTTCTGCCTCGGTCTGAGGGGGTTTATCTGATTTTTCCCCTCCCCCGGTCCGGGGAAAGTTCGAAAGTTAAATGAAGGACTACGATTGGGTAACACGACATCACCTGCGCGTTCCATTAAGTCCTTCGAAATGAAAGCGTAAAACTGCTCCGGAGGCTTTTAATTAATCGGAGAGCTTGCATTCAGAGCGGCCTAAGTCGCAGCTACGAAAGTAATTGAAATATTCGCCGGATTTCAATTGCACGCGTAGGGTGGGCCGGAACGGGGCAACGGAGTTGTTAAGTACCTATCAAGTATTTTACAATGGTGCGCTAAAAAAAAGAAATCATTCTTTTTTAAGTCAGTGTGAAAATAGAAACTAAATTAAATCGGCTGGACGCGTGACGTTCCACAGAATTTTGGAAAGCTCTAATTCCCGAGCGTTAGTGTGCTAATGGACTATAATTGATTAGGATTTAGACATTGATTTACTTTTGTTTCTATTTGCCACCGACTTAAAAAAAATTATTTTATTATTTTTAGCGCACCTATGATGTCGGTTTTTTACTCTTTTTAAAAAGTTTATTATTTTTTAATTTTTAGTTACCTTCGTTTGACGCCGGTTAAAAAACATTTATTATGGTACCAGTTGAGAAATATACTCCATATAACAACGAGGGAATCATTCAAATCGATCCACGCGTTACAAAACTTTAAACTGGAATTCTAGATAGGTAATTCTAGAGTATCTAGATAATAATAAAAAAATTAATATGGTACCACCGGCTGTTCATACCCTTTCAAATAAAGAAATATACGTGACAAATTGAGTAACCTCCTCGTTTCGAAGTCAATTAACGAGGAATGAGTAACATGAATGGCAATTGTATCAGCTGAGTAAAAAGAATAGAATATCTCAAACATGATTAGAAAACCAAATATCAGATTTAAAATCGTTTACTCCTGATTTTTTTCGTAGGTGTCACTCAAAGGGTTGTTTGCAAAAAATAATTCCTTTATTTCCACCCTTAATGATTGCTCTGCGCGTAGCAGAGCTGAAAAGCACCTACTACATATTAAAAAGTGAGACAAAAATATAATTACTTTTATCACTTGAACACTAAATCCCCTGCTGTGTAACTACTGTGAACAAAATTCCTTTACAGCAATTATTGGGAGCCATGGCTTTCCACGGTTCCGAGCCAGATGAAAAGGAACAGGCCAGCGTTTCGTCGATGAAAAACGAAGTCTGAAACGGGACACCTTAACGAGGCCGAAAATCACTTCCGTTTGTCTGACCGGACCACAGGCGTTATACCGTACGCTCGCCAACTGTCGCCTGTTTATCCGCGCGGGATTCGCTCGTCTCCACGGCAGGGAGATTTCGGGGTGAGCGCGAAGTGGCGAACTGCCGGTTTAATACCGATTGCGCGTGCAAACAGGGATGCGTCGACTGACAGTGGCCCCCTGTTTGCGAATTAGGTGCAATCAAACGCAAAATCGTCCCTGCAAATATCACGCTGTTTGCCAATCATAGACGTGCCACGGTTAATTACTGCCCCCCGTAGACTTCGGCGTGCCTGAGAACAGGAAAGATTAGAAGACGATGATAACGAGGATCTCGTGACTCATGTTTCATTCATGTGTACCATTCATACGGTTTGAGTCCCCTGATCTCCATTCAGAGCTGGAAATGTACATACAGTGCTGGAAATATTTTATTGCATCGCTTTAATATTAAACGCGTTATCACTTGCACCCCTGTTATTATCAATACTAGTAACTTGCATTGAAAAAACCAAGATTTTAATATTTGTTACCCTTAAAAAGTTGAAACTAAAAAGATCGCTTCTCTTATTATTAATACTGAGAAACTATTATGGCAAAAATGTGTAGCTCGCTTTTTGACAAATATTTTAATATTGATAGTGCGATGAGAATTGTGCGTAGGGTAATTGGGGGAGAGATGCCGCGCTTTATGTAAAATTCTCACCGTGTCTAAATTTTGCAGTGAAAATTCATTCCAAGGATAGATATTGTTAGCCGAATATTTTGTGCTACTACTTGCATTGAAAAAATCAAAATTATAATATTATGACCATTGAAAAATTGAAACTAAATACATCACCTGTCTCATTATTAATGCGAGGGAAATATTAATGCAAAATATTTTAATAATCAAATTTTTATGAAAATTCTGCGTACCATGAAATAAATATTTCCAATTACTGTACATTATATTCCATTCGTTGGTAGATGCTTTCTAGAATTCTACATTTTCGACGAATTTTTATGATAGTTATTTAAAGAAATTTAATTACTGACGTGGAGTTTCTTCGCCCTCAGAGATGCAGGAATATAATATTTAATTTCCGAAGCTGGATACAATCTTATACTTGTTGCTTCGCACTGGTATTTACTTTTAGCAGAGGTAACAACATAAATGAATGAGAATGGAAGCCAGAAGAAGGTAATCCGGTGTATAATGCGCCCATAGATGGGTAAAAATCAGATGAAAGGGATCGAGCGGTCTGTTTCAAAGTAATTCCACGTCTCTATCCAACCTGATTTACTTCGTGCGGAGAGCGCGGCTGCACAGAGAAAGTGTGCCCGCCGTGGCTGTAATTTCATCGCGGAAGAACAGCGCGGACGAAGGGAAAGGAGCGGGCAACGGGAAAACGGCACGCGCTGCGTCAACCCTAATGAAATATGCACCCTCCCGTCGATCAACGGTGACCGACGTCTAATAATTCGGAATATACGCGATAACTCAAACACCGGCGGCCGTCGGTGTGTGTAATCAACGAATCAAATCGCTGACAGTCCGCCCGGCGGAATCGATGGTGCAATTAATTTAAATGCTTCATCCTTGGCTTTCAGCGGCGTCATTTGAAGGATTGGAAAGGCATGACGGGTATATCGATGTCAATTCGTGAACGAGGTGTCGCGCTAAACCGTAGGCAAGACTTACTGGCCGACCGATTATTCAGCTTCACTACTGATTACGTCTGTAAAATGCATTTTTTTCTCTTCGCAAGCGCGGAATATCATGAAAATATTAAGGGGTCTTTCCACTGTAACGCCCTGATAAAGTGCCGCTGTTTGGAACCTTTTTTTGCCATAAAAAGAATGTATTTACTAACGTGAGGTTTTGCCCATCTATTAATACGTGTTTTGAGAATACAAAATTATTTTTTTCACATTTTTGTAATGCTTGCTTGCGCCAAAATAGGTGGGTGTAGTATGCGCTGTAAAAAAAAGACGCCTCGACTGCGGACTCGATTTTCGAGGAACCATGTGTCTGACACGAAAAAACCAAAAAGATTTGTAATGAGTATGACTGTCGCTATGGCAGGGACTAGACTCACACATTTTCCTTGCTTTTTTCTCATCTTTTGCGTCGCATAATGATTAAAAAATTTAGCTAATTTCGGTAGTTCAAATTTGAACGTCCGCCATTTCGTTAATTCTTCATCAGTGTAATTAATCTTAGTCCCTGCCATAGAAACAATCATACTGATTACAAATATTTTTGGTTTCTTTGTTTCAGACACAGGGTTACTCGAAAATCGAGTCCGCAGTCGGGGCGTTCTTTTTTTTAAAGCGCATACTACACCCACATATTTTGGCGCAAGCAAGCATTATAAAAATGTGAAAAAATAATTTTGCATTCTTAAAACACGTATTAATAGGTAGGCAAAACCTCACTTTAGTAAACACATTCTTTTTGTGAGAAAAAAAAGTTCCAAACAGCGGTACTTTATCAGGGCGTCACAGTGGAAAGACCCCTTAATAACTGGTTTATCAAATATTAATATAGGGCGCTTAGAAAATTTAGTATTTAATTTCATAGTAATAACAAATTGCCATAATTCCCACAGTGCATGTCACGCAAAGTAAGAATACAAAATATCTGAAACATAGGCTTCAGTTCATTTATCCAGATACAGAGGCACTATCAAATTCAAGCACAGCCACAAAACGCCTGGTTCCTCTTATCCAAATATAAAAAAAAGTGCAGAGTGCAATTCCGCTCACATATGTAACCATATTTCCCCTCATCAGCACAAGCATCACGGGTCGCGAGTTACGATTACAGAACGCAAACGAAACGAAAAGCGAGGTATTTACACTCGCCACTCGCCCCTACGCTACCGCCGCATTACAAAAGCAGCCCCTGCAACGTCGCAAGCCGAGTCGGACTGCAGCTGCGCGGATGAAAGAAAGGAAAGCACGGGCAGCGTGGCAAAAACCGAGGATAGAAATTTTACAAACGCTACGGGACGGGTATCGAACGGTGAATTGTAAACACCGATGGGAAATCTCCCGGCTGGAATAATGCACGACGGCGCGTTCATCTGGATTATCCGTCGTCGCATTCGTCTAATAAAAATATTCGCCAGGACGCCGAGGGGTTTTTTTACTTTCGCCCGGGATCGCCAGGAATCGCAGGCTCATCAATCTCGTTCATCGCTACTTCCCAATGCAACGCGGCTGATAAAAAAAAGGGGGCGGAGGGGGAGGATAGAAAAAGAGCGAAACACGATGATCTACGATAAAAAAAAAGAAGGACGTAGGGGGCGAAACGAGCTGAAACGGGAGACCGTACGACCCCGTTGCTGGTCCCACCCGCCCCTTCTTTCCCTGTTGTGTTCGTTTCAGCCGTAACGGCTTCCTCTTACGGGCGTTAGGCAAATTCGTAACTAATTTGGGTAATAAGGTTCGCGCAATTAGGGAGAAGCCAGAACGGTAGATTTACGGGGACGTCGAGCGACGCGCGATAATTCGGTGCTAAGTCATTAGCCCGGCCGTTTACACCGCAAGGTGCGCATAATGGCGGCCGTATCTAGCTGCCTCCTAATTCGCGGCCATCCACCATTCGCTGTTGTTCCGATTATCCTTTCAATTTTATGATTATGCGCCACCGCCTTGGCTACGCTCCGAGCGCGGTAACTGTACTCCGTGCAATTTAGCGAGCAGCCCGCGGAAGCTGATCTAACCTCAGAATCGGCGGTCTTCTAGGGGTTGCGGAGGGTGGAGGCTTGGGGAATTTTGAGGGTGAGGGTGCTCGTTAACCTGAGCGAAAGACACTTAATGGGTGGGTTATTTTTATTAATATGACGGGGGTGAAGTTTTTTGCAAAGCCTGTGCTTTTTTGGCGCATTGAACCCTTCTTTTATTTTTGACTTGCAAGGGAAGTTGGGCAACCTGGAAATTATGCAACTATGTGTGCAAGTAGAGTAGCGCATGGGTAAGACGAAGCTATTTTTTGTGGATACCATAGTGCGGTTTTTTGAGGGTGAAATCACCCCTGGAATAATGCAGAATTTTCTTTTTTTGTGGAATATCTGGAGAACGGTGAGAGATATCGAAAATAAGTTTCAGCAATAGTTTGTCTTTTTTTATATCTACAAAAGTGAATGAAAATAATTATTAAAAAATCCGTAGTTTAAAGTTACTCCCACCGCCAATCCTTAATTCGATAATTATTTCACACACAAAGTTGCATGATTTCTGAATTTCCGGGTTGCCTATGTAATTATTTTACTACTTAAATTTCTCATTTTTTTTACAATTGTCGTGGGATAATGAACAATTTAGATTTTTTATGAAATAGGAGTATATGTTTATGGTCTGATAAACAAGTGCTGTTTGTCAGTCTTTGATGGTTTACAATCAGTTAAGTTGTTTCGCGAACCCATAGAATCTTCAATCGAAGTTTCTTTAACCGCTCTTATTATTGTTTGCACTTTTCTTTAGAAAGTGAATGGAGATGAATGGAAATTTGTTTGCACTTTTCTTTACAAAGAAAATGGAGATGAATGGAAATTGCTTGCACGTTTGACGTGAAAGGAAACGATGGTTGTATGTGCTTTTTGGCTGACTGTATTCAGGCACTATTTAAGTCTAGAGCTAAGTATTTAGGTCCACCAGATTTTCACGATGTTCCCCTATTTCATTTCTCGATATCCCTTTTGTGGCGATCATATTTCGGCGACTTCGCTCGCCACTGAGGAAAGCTTTATGTGATAGCAGAAAATGTCAACAAAGGAACAGTAGACATCCTGTATAAATGAGAATTTCATCTCGGATTTACTAGACCTAGGAACCTCTTTCCAGCAACTCGAGTACAGTCGTTCATAACTGTCTGGCAAGAAATCGATGTCTAAAGTGTGAATACTTTGCGCTCCCTTTTTATTAGTTTACCTCTGCAGAATATATTCTTTACTTTACTAGAATTGTGACCTAGAATTCCCTAGAAACTAGAAACATTAATTAGAATTTATAGATAAGAGGTTATTCCTCGTCCAGAGCACAGAAAACACCCCTATAATGCAAAACTCATGGATATATGAGTTACGTACAAAACGAATGAAGTATCACTGTATTATAAATGAATTTCAAGAAACTGGCACGATGACACAGATTAATCACATCCGAATAATCCTCGCGGAAAAGAGTTTCAACTAATTATATACGACGTGTAGAAAACCAAATCGAAGCCGGGGAATCAATTTTTCACGACCCATTAAAGACCCGAACATCGGAAAGCTCTCAAACGACGACACCGACGAAAGCATTTCGTTGCACTTGTTCAATTTATTTTTATACGAAGAAGTGGCGTCGAATGGGGTAACTTTAACCACGGGACTAGATTTTAAAGCAAATTCCTCTGGCGTGTATCGTGTGGCATGTATTATTCTCAGACAAACTGCCCTGGATAGCTATATAGAATTGTCCACGTCGAGTTGCACGTTGCCTGAGAATAATACCTGTTATACAACAGATTGCGGAGGAATTTATTTCAAAAACCAGTTCTGTGATCAAAGTCGCCCAATTCGACGATCTGCCAAGGGGATGAACAAAACGAGGGGATGAAAAAGGGTGCAGCAAAGCAACCCTTTTTCTCAAAATGGCGGACGTCTCGCGGCCGCGATCGTCGCCGTCGAATTTATCGTTCAAATCGCTGCCATCGACTGCGTCTCGCCCCCGCTCGATGGACGTGGAAAATAATCGTTGCAGCGCGAATAAAGGAGGGATCTCCAGCACGATCTACGAAGTGTCCCGTCAGACGACTAAAGAACCTATTTCCACCCGACCGGCCGAGAAAGAGAGAGTAATTATTATCACGCGAAAGGATAAGGAGAGTTCGTTGGACTAACTTCCGCCGTGATAATTTATACTTGCCACGGTTCGTGCGGCGTGCAACGAGATAGAGAGAGAGAGAGACACGGGGCGAGGGGCTGGGTGGTTGTGCGCGCCGCGGAAGGGTGAAAGAAAGAAAGAGCGCAGGTGGCACAATGCCGACTTCGCGCGTTTCCATTTGAATATACCGCGACGGGATTCTAAGCTCGTCCTTCCCTGCAGAGGCACGTAACGAACTGGGGATGGCGATTGCGCAATAAATCGGCACGTTGGACGCCGCGTTAGCATCGGGTTCATTCGTTTCAAAACGGTCCTCGGAAGCTCGCGGTGCTGTGATTTATGGCGCTTTTTCTATCAATGTTCAATTGAGCGTCGAGGGATGGATGTAAGAAGCGAAGGGGGATGTAAAGTGGCGCGGGGTTGGTCGGGCGCGATTGAAGGCGAAATTGATGAGGGATGCTAGAGTATGTTTAAATTTGACCGGTTAAGTTTAAAACGTTGAACAGCTGCGTCGGGAGACGGTGAAGTTATTTTGAGTTGTCTGAGGAGTAAAGAGTTTCGTATTGGAGACATTTTTAACTGAAAAAGTGGAATACTAAATTTATAATAATAATAATAATAAATTTATAAGAGTTTGAGGAGAATCGAAGGGGATCATTCGCCATACTATTGAATGTAATATCCTCGTACTATTGAATGTAATATCCTCGATTCTCGGGTAACAGCCCCTGAAATTTATGATTTTTATTTTTAAAACAATTTTTAATATTGCATTAAACTCTTTTGGGATATAAGCAGGCATCTTCAAACTTGTAGAATTGTTTTTTTTATGTCGATCCTTCTTATTATTTATTAATTATTAATTGTGGAATCGCGTTAACCTCTTAGACTCACGATGTTGGCGGCAGGTATACCACCCGTCACAGTCATCTGATTACGAAAAGAAGACAATCTTCTTAAAGTTAAATAACTGACGCTGGGACTGGACCTAAAATTTTAATTTTAGTTTTTATTTGTAATACTTTTTCGCCGATGTAAAGAATATTATGAACAATTTGTCTAAGGAAAATACTTACTTTTTCTTTCAAACGCTATAACTCTTTCAATTTTTCATTCTTTTTCTTTAACGTGGACCAATTCCAGCGTAAATTATTTAACTTTAAGAAAATTTTCTTGTTTTTCAATCAGATGACTGTGACGTCGAAGAGGTTAACACGATTCCACAATAATTAATAAATAATAAGGATGATCGACATAAAATAAAACAATTCTACAAGTTTAAAGATGCCTCCTTATATCCCAAAAGAGTTTAATCCAATATGAACCAAAGTTTTTAAAACAAATCTTAAATATCAGTTGCTTTTAGGACTGTTAGACGAGAATCCCATTTTAGGCTAAAAACATAGCAAAATTTTGAATTTTATTAAGAAACTAGCCATTAAAAATGAATAAAAAAGCTTTCACTTCTTCAAAGGTGCATAAAAACATGGTCCAAATTACAGATGAATCAAATCGCTAGTTTCTTAAAAAAAAGTCCCAAATTTTCCAATGTTTTTAGCCCAAAAAAATAGGATTCTCCTTTAAACACACAATTGCTTTCACCCCCGACATCAAACATCTTCCCTTACTATTTCCCAAATTCCCCAATTCCTCTCTTTTTTAAACCCGCCTATCACTCGTTACATACCGCGTACTCAACGCCAGTATTTAATTTACCCCACGCGATTGTACACAAGCCTGAACACTGCTCGCGGCAGTGTGGTTGACGAACTCCTTCCCTCCCCCGTCGCCCCATCAGGAACAGAAGAAAGAAGGGTCGATCACCGAAAATAGTAAACGCGGGATAATTCCGCGAACAGCACAATCGCCCTCCATCGAAGGGGGGCGAAATTTACAGCACGACCCCGCGACGTCGACTTCGTGCGCTGGTCCGCGCTAACGCGGATTTTATGCATCTATATACGAAGCAGTAAAACGGGGGTGGCGATTAAAGAGATCCGGCTGGCTGATAAGATTTCGATCGCCACTCTCGAGTTCTATCACGCGCGCAACAGACGAGCGTTCCCTTTTCTTTTTGCCCCTGGAAACCGCGAAGCGGTAAAGCAATTTAAAAGTGAAAGAACGCTGGCGCGCGGCTTTTTGAATCGCCCTCCACGGGGGGGAGATTTCTCTGGCATTGAAGGGAGGAACAGGAACATGCTCCTTCGAGCTAAACCGTGTTAACAATAGCGATGCAGGATACGTGTGTACTACAAAGTCACAAAACTACACGAGAAGTGGAAATAGAAAGTACATGAAGAACACGATATCTCGCGTGGGAATTCTTAGAGATTCCCCGCCGACGGAGTCGGCTTCCCGAGTGATAATTAATGAATTAGAACAGTAACCAGCGGAGTAATAAAACCGCCCCAGGAAAGTTGGAGAATTAGTGAACAGGAAGAGACAATTTGGCAGCATGCCTAAGAAGGACTGGCTCATTGGTGTGAAACTGGAGATTACAGTGACTACAGTGCTATGCCAAATTGCACAACAAACATGAAGAGCCAACTGCCTCTCGTTTAAATAGCAGCGAGGATGATTGTATTCAGAGTGTCCGCGTTAAGACAGACACCAGAAAAGAGGCACCTTATCTTCCACCCATCCTCAGCTTCAGCCAAGCGCCCAACCATCCAAGTTTCGTACCCGACAGCCCGTCTAATCAGCGGTCAGTTTACGATCGCGATATTGAGATCGTCCCCCCAGGGGCAGTTACGGGCGAAGCACAGGATGACAAAGGGCCGGAACGACTTGACGCGTTTGGCCGCGCGGAATCGCGCTGCTGACGGCCGCGTAAACTTTACCGCGGCGCTTCAAACTTCACAGTTACACTGGGCATAAACCCGGACAGCCCCCCGTACATAAACGTGCTCCGTGGCTTCCTCCGTGGCAGGACTTCGGGCAAACACCGCTTCTCGCCTGATGCGCAATATTGCAAATCGACAGATTCACGGGGAATGGATATCCTGGGTGAGGGCGAGTGAACCCTGGGAAGAGACCGTGCGGATCTCGCTGGTGAATGGGGGCGGATTGATGATGATCGAATGATTGCTCGGTTTACCTGGTGACGGGTCGTTGAGCGCCGATGCCCATGTCGCGATGCAGAAAACCGAGATCGCGAGAACTGGGAGCATATTGTTACGTGGACGACGCGGCTACGTCAACTGGCTGGCGAACGCCTGCCGTCCCGACGCTTTACCCGCCAACCAGCCCGAGCCTGCGCTCTGCCGGCCGCGGGGGCCCGCGAAGGAAGTATCGCGGAATAGGTATCTGTTTACAATTGCTCTCGTCGACACAGCGACGGGGGCACACACGCCTCTTCACGCCACGAGGGCGGTGTGAACGCTTTCATGCTAATCACATTACCCCTGGTAATTACTTTAACGATATTCCTCTCCGTCCCTTGCAGTGACCTCTCGCGTCCTGAACGGCTGAAGTCTTAAAAGGTTAATTGCATCAGAGGCCTAGCGACGGATTCATCGCGGAGAAAAACACGGCAACGGAATTTCTTGATCGAGTCGCCGGCGCGGATTAATAACGGCTCACCGTGAGGGGGAGATTTGATGACGGGGTGCTTTTTGACAGAGTTGGGCAGTACTGAATGGAAAATTATTTAAATAACGGAGTAAATAAAAGTTACTTCAGATTATTTGACGAATAAAGATCATTTTTGTTTATTCTATGGGAATTTATTTGGCAAGTAAAGTTAATTTTTTTTATTTGTTTCAACTTCGGGGTCGAATAAATTTTATAAACTTAGCTTTAACTGTGACTTTATGTTTAAATTTATTCGACGTCAAATAATTTTCTGGCGCGCGTTCGACGTCGAAGAAAGTTGAAGTTGAAGTTGAAAAGTATAAAGTTTTTTTTAAGTTACAGTGTAACTTAAAGCAGAAGTAGAAACGTTCGCGAATAAAAAATTGGTATTAAAAGATTCGTCGAATAAAGTTAACCCGGGTCAACATTACTCGACACATGACGAATAATTTTTTTAAGTTTCATTCGTTATTCGAAATTTTATTTGAATACAAAATTTTGCCTATCTGTGTTCGATGGCTTGGGGAGTATAAATGGTCGATGGTCTTGAGCGGGTTAAGCGTTTTCGATGATCAGGTGCTGTTGCAGGCTGAAGGTTTCAAATGGTTAAACGTTCTTGTAAATCGTCGAAGTCTTGGAAGTGTCGGAAGCTTCGGTAGCCTCAATTGATGATCCGGAGAGTCTTCGATGTCTTGGGAAATTCTTCTGTCATACATGACACGAAGTATTATACAGGCCCAGAGTTGGTCATTAACTGAGTAAGAAATTATTTAATTAACGGATCGAATAAAAGTTAATTTAACTTTATTCGTTATTCGAGGTTCGAATAATCCGAGTTAACTTCATTCGATTAATAAATTCTCGTCGAATAAAATAAAAAAATTAAAAAAAATTAAAATCGACTTCAAAAAAATTAAAATGCCCTAAAAAGTGAAAAATAATTTTTTCCCTCATTTAATCTACGACTCTCATATTTTTTAAGTCGACGCCAGATTTACACAGTGCAAATAACGAGGCGCCGACTTAAAAAATATGAGAGTCGCAGATTGAATAAGGGAACCAATTATTTTCTACTTTCTAGTGCATTTTAATTTTTTTTAAGTCGGTTTTAATTATTTTTATTTTTAACTTTTTAGTTTTATATATATTGACACAACATGCTGAGGAGATATGCGCGTACGTGCATAAAATAATAATAATTAGGTGACAATAATCTTCATTATTACAATGATATCAGTTTCTATTTTTCTGAATAAACAAATGAATGCATTTGAAAAAATGTCTAGTGTTCCATGCCTTTCCATATAATTATCATATACATTAGAAATTTCACCATCACCGAGCTACCCCTAAATATAGATCAATCGTACTTATATTCTGCTCGATTTTATCTTAATATGTAAAGCAAAAAGCTTTTATATATTTGGGTGTTTGTCTGTCGCCTAAAAACTTTCGAACGGTAAACTCTGGGGTCACGAAATGTGTGCCAGCTCATTATACCTAGCTAATCCAGATGAATGTGAGTATTTTCACAAAAAATATATAAATATTTTTTTTAATAAAATCCGGTTCTAAATTTCGGGCGAAGCCGAGTAGTAAAGCTAGTTTTTTATAAAAACATATTTTCATTGTTCAAAAATAAGCTCCACCGTACTGTCCATTAACGATCCAAAATTCAGTACACCCCGAGTATAATTCTCAAAATATAATGTGCCGAATTTACTGTTGAATATTGTGCATTATTTAAATAAAAAAGGCACACACTAAACGACCCATCATCCCCCACGCGCTACAGCTACGTTACTTATGCCAACTCACAAAATACAACTCACCGTCGAATCGACCTATACGAACAGTTGAGAGCCAAATAAAATCAGTCCCATAACCGTGACTCTGTTCAGTTCACGCCCAGTTACACAAAAGATGTCACCAAAAGATAGTAAAGCCCGGGACGATACGATTTCATATTCGCCTCGTTTTTCCATGCATACGTAACGAGATTTTCCTTCAATTTGCCCCGAATCGCCCAACTGTTTTCCCTCGCGGTCATTAATTATCAGTTTAAAGGCTACGGAAGCGCGGGCTCAGCTCTCGCCGCGCTTCACGGAATTTTTGTTCGCCGCAAACTTCGAGTGTTCGTCGGACATTAACGAACGCAAATTACCGTCGCGGATAGAAAACTTGCATTCAACTTGCAAAACGCTTCTTGTTCGCCTCTTCCCGCGGCTTAATCGGCCGTGAACACCTCAAATCATCGAACGCCGCGAGCGCAACGAACACCCGGCTTTACGAGAACGCTGACACCCCTCGACCCAGCCCCGTCTTCGGAAAACTTCCACGCGTCCCCGAAGCGTTTATGGCGTTGTTTATACCAAATGCACCGTGCCATTCTGTTGTTTCATCTCGCTGGAATCGGGGGGCATTAGCTGCAGAAGGCGCTGCAACCACGTGTAGAAGGAGAGGGTGTGCCTGATTACATTCACGTGCATCGCGTTAGAAATTGCAAGGGCACTTGGAAAGAATGAAACATTGAATTGTAAGTGATCAACGAAGATAAGATCCCAGAAAATCCACGAGGACGGCCATTTGTGAGGATGTGTGTTAACGGTTTGGGGTCAAAAGGTTTCTAAATGGCGAATATGTTGATAAATAATTCAGCACCCTGGATAAATTGAAAGGAAAATCAAGTATCCCGTTTGAGTTTGACGCCCGGAAGCAAGTGAATTATAGATTCCAATATTTGAGGACGTATATATCTTCCATGGCATAAGAAATTACTTTATAATTTTTACTTTTGCAGGAATCTAGCAGTTTTCTAAACATACCTAATAGAAGTTTAACATGTTTGTGATTTGTTTGTTTACAAGACTGAAAATTATGAAATGGTACTTTTAACTACTGAACCATAAAATTAAGAGATAAACCTCATTAAATCTGCATCCTCTGCGTCCTCTTTATTTGGCACTCTATATACACTTCCGAAGTCAAAATTTGCTGTGCGCGAAGAACAGAAACGCGTATAGGTCGCCCAACTGGGGCACCCACCTATTTGTCCACTTCTCGCGCACAGGTGACCGCTTAATGGACTTCACCCCAACTTTCATTCACGACCGTTCTCCATAATCTCTGCGCGTGTTCGAGATTTCATTTCGCGCATTTTTATCGCCGGCTGCAGTCGATCTTTACACCGTTGTTAGGGACACCCCAGAGAAACTAGAGTGATCGATGGAATTATTAGAGCCGACTGCATCGATCGACGATTTCACATTAAGGTAATTAATTTTTAAACGAAAGCCTAGTGACGCTAAATTATTATTATTTTTCTATGAAGTAGGTATTGCTATTTTCAAATTGCAAATATACATTTGGAAACACTGTAGGCAACATTATCTGTATGATTTCATTTCTACAGAAAGCCGAAAAACATATTTTTCGTACTGTGGCGCTAATAACTTCATCCTCTGCGATGAACCCTAAAACTCTGGAACTCGGAGGCTTAGAGGACCTCCGCCACTCACAATCAGTGTGATATCTAATCATATCTTATCACCTAAAAGGACCATAGATTCTAACACTTCGAGGGCTACGCGACTCCTTTCATTCGTCCCCCAATAACGCACCACTATACTGACCTCCTTAACGTTAGTTAAGGGGTCATGCTCAGTCAGGAGGCCGAAAAAAAGGGTGGTCTTTGGAAATTTTGTACTCAAAAGCTATAACATATATCTGAAAAAATCTTTTTTCCTTTTAAGGATTGCATCTAGTACCGTGCATCGTAATTTTTTTATTTAAAAATATTTATCAATAACTGAGTTATTGTCCATCACTCGAACGGTTCTTTCAAAATCGGTGACCAAAATATTTAAAAAACCATTCAACCGATTTACTTCAAATTTTACAAGCTTACTATAGGAACAATAAACTAGTCTTTGAACGAAGAACAACATTTCCCTTAAACTCGCGAGATATTCGCATAATTGTACATTGAAATCGCGCAAGCCTAGTTTTCTAACTTTACTTAAAAAGTAAAAGATGCGTGGAACTTCAAATCTTTCGACATAGGTGTCTTGAAAAATGAAAAATGCTAGATAGGAGGACGGTATCTCTACCATTAATTTTACCATTACTGTAAAAACCCTTGCAGCGAATCCAAAGCGAGTCAGTAAAACCTCACCGTAATGTTACTCCGAATCTCTGACGGACAACACTCTGGCAAATGTTCTAATTCTGATTGTAAAATACATATAATTCCACTGAACTGTTGCTGCGAATTTGACTCGAGTGTCTGTAGATCGAGGAAACCTCTCGGGAGCTAGCTTCCGTCCATCCAAATCGCAACACCGTCCAGCGAACGGCAGCAGAGGACCGGACGTGGCGAACATTTTTGATCGCCGTTCGGAAGCATCGCTGCGGTCGCAGATTCCATTTGATCCAGCTGAATCCGAATTGTCGCAGTAAATACGCAAACTGGGACGGTGAAACGCGAAGCAGCTTGCCGTGTTCATTGTTACGGAAAGCAATTATTTGCTTTCATTACTCCCCACAACTTTCAACACTTCGATGCGCCGCTCGAAATTTCCATTCCATTTCCGCCGCGTTTTTCTATTTTCGAACCGGCCGCACGCGAAACAGATACCCCCGCGGCGAATTTCGCTTAAATTCTGTATTTTTGTCAGAACCGGGCACTCTTTTTCCGCGTTACGGGCGATAACCTTTCCTCATTGTTCTGGCATTTAACCTGCAATTTTGTTCGCGATATGCAGCATTGTGTACAAATGTTACGAATGCTGAGGGAGGCGCTGTGCATTTCAGCAGAATCCCTGCGGGTTTATTTTGATGGTTACTCGCAGCAGAACGCGTATGTAAATATGTAGTGATTTCTGTTGATGAGGTAGGTCGCAAGTAGGGAATACAATCCCGGGATCCCGCGATCCCGGCTGTTTTTTCGATCCAAGATATCCCGGGACTTGATATAACTAATCTCGAGAATTTCGAGATTTTTTAAAAATCTGAATGAACAATACTTTATGAACACCTGAAAAATATAAAAATAAGCAGAATAAATAAATATAGTCATTTCATAATAATAAGATGGATAATAATAACAATGATTTATTTAAATAATAATATGAAGTCGCATGTAACTAACTAAACTATATTTATTTTTACAATGATATTCTCACTTTTCACTGTTTCGAAATCGCGCGAGTAGCAAATCGCAACTTGTCTGAACACGTTCCCCTTCGTTTTCAACATCTATGTTCTCTTTATTTTTTTTCTGGATTTCTTACGTCAACATACCCTTTTCTTTTTGTCATACTTTTTGATATTCTTTGTTCCTCTCAGTCCCTCGACATTGACTTCTGAGCCATCCACGTAATAATACTTAACTGTAAACTGATGGCAACTCAATGTGGACTGTGTGCGTAATATTAAACACACTATTGCGTAAAATGGTTAAAAATTCCATAAAAATCAGTTGCACAGTGTCTAAACTTTATGTTACACAGAAACTTGCATTTTTAGCACCAAAACACTACGTATCACTACATATTGCAATTCGTTGGGAACATTCTGTACAATAACGTAGTTTTTAATTGTTTAGTAGGCGGGTAATAGTCTCCCCTGTAAATACAATCGAGTTGGACGAGTTGCAATATTAAGCTGCGTTTGAAATAAGACGCTAAAGGCAGCCAGAAACGAATACCTAGCACGTTTTCGTTCCCACAGAGCAGGCACGATTAAGAACTAAAGAAAACAGAGCGATCAACTGCTTCAATTCCTAGTCGTTTCTGTTTGAGTTCATTTTTAAATGTTCCCTATAATGGTGTGGCTCGCGTGATAATTCAGGCTCTGGCACGGATGCTATACAAGGGCCTCGCGCTGCTAGATGGAATCGCACCTCCGACCTGATGTTATTACGTACAATTGCTTTCACTTATTACAGGTGCAGAGTTCCGGGGGGGTAGCCCGTTTTCCCTCGGAAAAAAAGGGAAAATGCTCGAAACACGAGTTTCCTTGAATTGCAGCCTGGCATCTGTGCCGCCACCACCGCCTCCTTGCTACTTTGGTTCCGAGACCAGAACGAGCGTATTTTTAAGCCCTCCATCAATTCAGCACTCCGGAGAATTGTAAGCTCTTAAAAATGGAATATTTTACTGCAGTCAAATTAACAATTCAGTTGCGGCGTGCTTGATAAAAGAATCGATACTTTTCCCAAATCTGTCGCCATTACCTTGCTCCTCCTGAACTGATAAGTACCTGTTCATTACAGGGACAGCAGTGGAAGGATTATTTTAATACTGTGGGTAATTAAATTTGTAAGCTTTCAAGAATGACTCCTGGAAGCTCAGTTCTAACTTTCAGGGTACATTTTTGCTGCTTTGTGAATTTGACAGATAATATTAGCTTCTACCCTACTGAATTACCAACGAATCCTTACAGTATGAATTATATTCCTGAATTTTGTGAACATCCCGATTATTAATAATAGTGCAGATACTTTTCTAGTTCAACGAACTTCCACATATTTTCCAGCATGTCCCTACTTTAAGCACGAACGTCATAGCTCTTGTCCCGACTCACTGGCCAACGATGTTAAACCATTATACCCCATGTCGTGCAGACAAATGATATAATTTTATCTACACCCAAAACGTACCAGTGACGTGTGTGACCCAAATCTTGCAACCCACCGTATGTATTAATATCGATAATTAGCGTCGAATGTAATTTGTCGCAGTTCATTCGTTCCATTTAAAGCATCAGTTAACCCACTTTTCCCGGGCAATATGAAGTGCGGATAAGGATCAGGGGGTATTATTATCACCGCTGTCAATCGAGCGTCAATTTTACGGTGACTGTCCGCTGTTCCAGCTACCGCGATATAGTTCCGTTCGCACACGTTCCGCGGGGTGGAAGGAAAAGCCACTTATGATATAATAACGTGAGCTTTAAACATTTCGCGTGCCAGGCACGCCGATGTGAAGACATTGCATTCGTGATCTAGGCACGGTGTTCCGCGAGTCGCGAAACACGCCATGCCATCGTTAATGCCGTGATGCATGGTGCATTATTTTATTTGCATGATCTTACGTACGGTGACTCGTCATTTCGCCATGGTCAGCTTGGCGATCGCGATTCGTTCCCTCCAATAAAAAATACATTTCGAATAGCATGGATCGAAGTCTGTATAAATGGCCCGCCACTTTGTCCATTTACCTTCAACGATCTTCTGAACAAGATCTTCTAATTGTAGAATCTTACGGGTTCAATAATTAATTCCCTTCGCCTTATTGCATTCATGGCACTGTGCTCGAATTTCGCGAGGAGCAGTGTCGCGATTCGAGAAGTCTCGTACACTGGTTCCACTTTTAGCGAGTGAATTTTTTGCAGCCGTTATCAGACACTGCGGATAGCCCCGTAACGTTCTCTACATAGCCATTCTTTCGTAACTCATGACGTAAAACTGCGTCTTGGGACCTGTCGTCGTAATACCGCGTCCGTCCGTAGCCTAAAGCTGGGAGTTTTTACCATGATACTATGCTCCTAGTCCGTAAAAGTCCAGCACCGCTAATGAAGCACTACATCTTCTAGTTTGCAGAACTTGACGTGAAGCTACATCTTTCAATTTGTAAAAGTTGCCTTGTGTCTTCTTAAAAACTAAAGTTAAGGGTCTTTATTACACAATGCTGCTTTCTTAGCCCGCGAAAGTTACATTACATTGATGTTGCACCGCATCTTTGGTTGGTCTTGTTTACTTCTAGCTTTTATTATTATTCGTCTATATCGCTTATTATTATAGGAAAACACAGGTGGCCTCCCCTTTTGCATTTTACTTCTAGTTTTGCATACTATACTGTATAATTTTTAACTCTACTATTTTTCTACTTCTTGTTTTTTTATATGTATTTGTTTTTTTATCTTCTTGATAATTTCGTAATGTCTACTGGTACAATAAAGCATTATTATTATTATTATAATATAAATTTTAAGAACTTCTAGGCTTTAATATTAGGCTTCCGTATAAAAATTGTACTGTATGCTACGCAGTAGGTCCAAAGGTAGTTAAAGAACATTCCAGAATACACTTGATCATCCCCCAATCACAAAGCAAACATCAACCCCCACTAATTTCAACAAACACCCCGTATGTCCAGTAGCAAAAATAATTTCCCTCCCATTCCCCAGAGTTTCACTTATCTGACTTGAACAGCACGACTCGTTACGACCCGCCAACGTGTACGCTTTTACCAGCAACAAAATCGTACATGGTACTTTTTACCGTGGCGCGGCCACTTACTTTCTTATCAACGAACGGGGACTCGGCCTTCCAGGTGACTAAATTGCTGCACGAAAAATGAGAGAAACGAAAATAAAACATTCAGGCCTAACTCGGACCAGTCCGGTGTCCACAATAGTAGTCTACTAGCGTTTGTGCAATCGCGCCTATCAAGAGAGCGATGTAATTTTCGAATTTTCCTAAAGGAGATTGTCGAATATTTTATATTCCTGCGAAGCGTATAGAAATCACTGTGGACCTAAAAGTGAGCAAAAGAAAGAATATTATTTTACAAAATATTAAAAGAATATTAGGTACTTTAAGTATATTAAAATACCATTACACAGAAAGGTACCCGAGCGGAGAAATTAAAATTGGTATATTTGAGAATTCGATACTTCTCTTTAAGTATCTTTTGAAAAGATATTTACAGCATACGGTTTTCAAATATTACAGTAGGAATATAGAAATGTGGAGAGGAAAGCTTGATATTCTAGCGTCTATTGAGAGGTTTGCGGAGAACATTAAAATTTTCTAGGGTCCCCGACGACTCCCCCAGTGTGGTTCCAGGGGAAAACAAAAAAGGAGCACTGTGCTCCCCATCGCGAGGGCTACAAGAAGGTTGAAGCGGGCGCAAGTGGAGTGTCTCGAAGGGTGGATGGTAAAAGATCGCGGGGCTGGTTACCAACGATCCGCCATCATCCAAAAGTAACCGGCTGGCGGGATCCGGTTTAACAAGATTGTCGCGTGCACATCGGTGCAAGGCACGCGCACGTGCTGGGCAGGAGTGTGTTCTCGCGGTCGAATCCTCGAGACGCGTCGGGGATCGAAGCCAAAAGCTCGGGAGGATCGATTTCAATTTAGCGGCCGTTTAAGCGTGCACGCTCGTGGCTAACGAGCTTTCGAAAGTCGTAGATAGCCGACAAGTTGGCCTACACGGACGGCCGCGCCGCGGCTCGAAACCACCCTTCGGAACTTACCGCAGTCAGCCAGCAAGCACCGCGAGCACACGTGTAACACGACACCGATAACTCCCTCGCATACCTATAGAATATAACTACATGCACGGCAGTACAGGTCGTCTCAATTCGAGCGGCCTTGTTAAGTGCCTCTGAAACGGGGTGGAATATGAGACTTACATGGAACGTGGTGTGTCTTGTGAGGTGGACGTTCAACTGGTGGCCATTTTGGGGCCTAGTAGAAGCTGTATAGAAGATTTAGTAGAAAGTAGAGGTCAAGGGAATTACATGAATATGTGCGAAGTTTCCTGGGGTTGTAGGTTAGTAGGTTAGGAACTGTCCTTAAATTACGTAAGGGTACTTTTGGCAATTTCTTACCCCCTCCTTCCCTGAGTATAAGAATTCGTATGATTTGATGTTCCAGCCCCCTTGCTTGGGTAATATTTTTTACATTGCATTTTTCAATTATTACAATACTTTTAAAGCTTTAAATTCTTTATTCTACTTAAAGCTGCCTATATTGAAAATTAGGTTAAAAAGATATTACGTAAGAAGCTACCTGTTCCCCTTCCTTCCCCCTTGTAAGAAAACGTACGAAATTCGCGACCCCCTTCACCCCAAATAGCTTTAGGGAATTTAAGGACTCCTTATGAACGTATAATAAAAGGTACCAGTTGGAGTAGGAGTCAGAGTCTAAGGAGAGCAATATAAAAGATTAGCAAACGTGGGGACTGAGGCACAGTAGGTATTATTTTCTTCAGTGAAGCATCCTTCTCAGGAAAGCCGAGCATTCGTTTCACCATTAAATTCGTCACGAAGAAATGGAACAGTTAACGGTGTTCAGTAACTACTTGGAAAACATTCACTTCCATTTGCAAAAAATCAGAATGAAACGCCCTGTAGTTTGATAACACCGTATCATCCTCGTAAGCAAGCGATTTGTACACTTCGGAAGTAAAAGCTGGAGTCCGCGGCGTACCTGGTCGGCGGAGCTGGTCGAGTGGACTGATTAAAATAGGACACCCTGTACATATGTAAGGCCGTTGTACATAGATACATCGTAAGATCTCGCGGGTGGCAGGCATTGTTAACGTCTAGAAAGGATAAGAGCACCATGGAAGGTGGCCAGGGACTGTTTTACTGCTTTTCCAGCGGCGGCGTCGAGTCGATGGAATGGCGTGCGGCTCTCCTTTCAAAGATTAGAGAGGACGTGTATGCAGCCGAGGAACGGATTTACGTTCGGCAGGTAGATTGCACATTATGGTCACAGTTTTCTGCGGGCACGGTTCCCGCGTGCCTGGAGCCACTTGCTCCTCGGTCACTCCTTTTCGAACGATTCATTCTTTAATGCCACTGAATGAGATATTACGACGATCGACCATCCTCCCCCTGGCTCTACCTTATTCCGAAGCGTCTAAATGGCTTCTACCCTATTACCTCCGCATTATCAGTCACCGCTGCCTCTAATCTCCTGCTTGTATCCCTTTGTTGGCGAGCCGTTGCGTGAAAACACATCGAGAATCATTCTATCGCCACGAAATGGGATTAACACGTTCACTACCACCCCATTGCAGCATTGGCTACAATTTTCTAACTTGTGATTTTGAAGAGTATATTCGATTGAGAAAAATCTGTCGGCGTGAAGATTCTATGAAATACTGCGAAAAGTAACGGGTGTTCCTGTCGTTCAATATATTTTCTGTTTACTCCGTCACTTTTGAGGCTACAAGCTATTCTCGTAAGTACCTGAAACATACCGAAGATAAACTGCTGGATCTTTTACAATCCCAAATAACCAGAAGTCATATAAGATTATGCATTATTTAGAGTAGAATCACCTATCTCTACAGGGTGTCGCGAAATTCAGGGACTTCTCGGAACATATAATATCCTGATGCAAAAAGGCATCGAAAAGTCCTTTACCGTTTTGAGATCCGAGGCCCCATTCTCGAGATATTAACAGTTGAATATTAGCGGTGCAAGTTCCGGGCCGCGCGGTTTAAAGCCGAGTCAGCTGAGCGCGCGGCAACGCGCGAGCGGTCACTGATCCGGAACATGGACCGCTAATATTCAACTGTTAATATCTCGAGAACGGAGCCTCGGATTTCAAAACGGTAAAGGACTTTTCGATGTCTTTTTGCATCAGGATTTGCATACTCAGGATTACCCCTCAATTTTTGGACACCCTGTATAACGCTCTGACTTAAAACTTAATAAAATCCTCCGGGATATTTCCGCGCACTCTCCTCAGGTATGACCAACCGAACCTGCAACACACAAATTCAAGAATTTTTAGAAAAAGGATCACTGCCGTACAATGTGGATAACAAAGCACTGTCGACAAAGGGAATATAAAACCAGCCTTTTATTCGCATAAAATCTCTCCCGCGCTACAGAGTCATTCGAAAAATATCATTGTACAGGCACGCGTTTCAACCAACCGCAGCATGAGCATGACTGCAGTCCCGACATCCCGCAACACCGATCCGAGGGTGGCCCCTCGCATGAATATAAAACACTCGTACACCGTCAAGGTCATGTCTCGCTATCCTTAAAAAACAAAATATAACGGAAAACGAAGAAACTGTAAACAGAATATACCGCAACATGGTGCCCCCCGATGGTTCGAATCCTACGGCTCCCGAGGTTCGCATCGGCGGGCAATTATAATGATTGTGCTCCGAAACAGACGAAAGAGGATTGCTTTCAACGCCGGACCGTTCCGTCGAGTCGCGGAATTCCTTGGCGCAAAGGGCGCCTTTCGTTCACACACATACGCACGCAGCACAGAGAAAATCGGCAAACCGTATTTCACGGTGGCGCGTCAAGCAAATGGAATCCGACTTGGAACGATGCTGGATCTTCATTCCTTGTCCGCGTAAAGTCCAGTCGATGGGACGATCCTACGGAACGGTACGTGCCCGCGCGCGCGTGTGCGCGCACGGCCGATCAGATCTTTTCTTCCGTTTCCCTCTGCTCGTCGTTTTTCAGCTCGCACCCCCCGTTGGCGTCCAGGACGAACGTTTCACGCTGTCTGGCCGATCAGGGAGCAGCGTTAGCGTGCGGATGAATATCGGCCAAGGAGGAACACGTAACACTCGTCGCACACCCGGACAGGCTTCGTCGAGGTGGACAGAGCCGTGGTGTTGTCGCTGCAGGCGTTACAGAAAATCTTGCCGCAGTTCCGGCAGTGATGCTGAAACAGGAAGCATCGCGCGGACTCAGTGGCTGGTCGCTGGAGGGACGCAAGAATGGGTGGAGTGCAGCCGGGAGCGCTCAAAAAAGGGTTCCTTAAAGTACAGTGGTAGAGAATATTTGAAAATCCATTGAGTGCACGTTTCGGAGCTGAAGGGATTTGCGATTGAAAATAAAAGTGTCTTACGTCAATGTGAACGCGAAGAGGCTGTGCAAGGTACTAGGTAGTCGCGGATTAAGTTCGCCCCGTACAAGTTAGAAAAGAATGGTTGCCTGCACCTGAAGCTGGCACGCGGACAACAGTCCACCGAGCTTTTCGCAGTGGCCGTTTGCGATTCCATTGTCCCTGAGTCAACTTCAGGCAAAAGTGCGCTTAATATTTTTTCTTCTCCTCTTCACCGGCGTCCTTTAAGTCTAAAGGACTCGTTAAACGCCTTGATTGAAGTTGCGCGCCAAGGTGCACCGAGGGTGTTCTCCGAAGGAAGCGTCGACGTCAAGTAAGATTTTGAATATGAGGAAAAGTTTCTTGCGAACCGGGGTTTAGAAATATTCCCTTGGGAACTGATTGAAAAGCTGCACGAGTGTTCCAAGGTACTAGGAACCAGTCGCGTCCCTTTGAAAGTATACTCTGATAGCGTCGCAACTGGGTTTGCCAAGCGTCTGATGGCGCGTTAATAATGAGGAGAGATTTCTCATTAACGTTTGCTTGAAACACCTGTGCTTAATACAGGTAATTACAGCTTTTTCATTGGGGAACTGATGAGGCAGAAAGCAGGGAAGGAAGATGACTCCAAAGACATTAAAGTGACAGTAAGGAAATTAGTAAATAATCAAAGAACTTCCAAAAAGGCTCCAGGATCTTCCCTTCCACACTTAATCGCCAACTGAATAAGTAAATAACACACAATGATGTTTAACCAGGATCTGACTGGGTTCTCAAAGAATCATTTCTGACATCTAAATTTACAAGCCTAACTAATTCCTACAGCACAGAATATTTTTGAGACTCGACATAAAAAAATTCTACAAATTTAAAGATGCCTCCTTTTTCCCCAAAAGAGTGTAATGTAATATTAACAATAATTTAAAAAAAAAATTATAAATTTCGGGGGCTGTTACACGAGAATCCCCCTTAGTGCCTTCTACCACCAAACGACAAACTCTCCAATATCCCCAGCAAAAAGGAGGCAGACTAAAGGACGTTACTTACTTAACTGTCAGGCAACTTCGGCTCACCGGGGACGACTGGCTATCCACAAAGGAAACGAACGTGATTGGGAACTCGAGCCATTCGAACAATAAGAAACACTCGGGGATTTGCAAACCGTTAGGATGAAACGGGAGAGGTGGAAAGGTAGATAGAGAGAAACTTTATGGCGTCTATACGTTCACTCTGCTCCGTCCTCCCGTCGGCCCGCCTCCTCCTACTATCCGCGATTTCTCCATTACCCGGTGGTCTTTATTTTCAAGCCATTACCGACGGTCTATTATAATAATGCGGAATTCGTCGCCTAAACGGGAAAAGAGAGTCCGCGGCGCGCCGCCTCGGATCTGGCGCGACCACCACACTAAATTTTACATCTAAATTGAATCCCCTAAGTAAGATGGCCGACCCCCTCGTTCGTTGGAGGGCGGCCACCGGTTATTACCGGGGAAGTAAGAGCCCGAATAATATCATCCCGATAACCGATTTCCTCGCGGAGTTAATTATTGAACCGTCCCATCAGCGTGACTTACGACCGAAACGCGGTGGATAGGTGACTGGGAACTTCGTGGCCACAGCCTGCCTCCAGTTCATCTTATCTTCCTGGAACTGGATACCTACTTACAGATACTTCCCGCCGCGAATAAATCAGCCCGACGATCGAATTCCAGGGATACTGTCCACCGAATGATCCACCCTGGACGATCTACGAGATCTACCTGGCAGGATGTGTACGCTGATGGGAATCTAGTTATACGATTTAAGATTCGGGCACACATATCAGTTGCGAGACGGCACGGTGCCTTTAGTGTCGATAGCAGTGGGTTTAAGGGGAAAGGCCCAGGTGGTAAACGTCCTAGAAGACCCTGTCTATACATAACAGAATTATAAATAAATTTACGCGCGTGTGGATTGAAAATTATTAGAAAATTGACAATTTTTTTTCTGTGAAAATTCGCTATGAAGGAGTGAAATCAGGACTTCAAGTTATCGCGGTTTATTTTTTAACAGACAATCACTTTCGTTCCTTACTCGAGCTACTAAAAATATTAAGTACAACCTCAAAGTTCGATATAGAAATTCATCCTACGACACCTAAATACAATACTACCCCTTTTATTCCACGCCTAACCTGTCACAAGGTGGTAATGGAAGATACACCAAACGCTCACGCGCGCACTTTTAATTCCACTTCGAAGGCCGCAACGCGATTTACCGAACCAGTCGAAGATCTTACCGTAATAGCTAGGTATGGACCTAGTTATAGGGCGGAGAGAGATATCGACGATGTACTCGAGTGCCTTCTAATATCTGTATCACGAGGAAGGTCTTGCACGCGGTGCCTCCGTAACGCGTTCAATCACTTAGATTTGTACTATTATGACTCGGACTGAACGTACGATCTTCGCCCATTACGTTCAATCACCCTTGTCGTGCCCGGAATGAAACGTTCCGAGAGACAGGCACAACTGTGTAATGCGAAAGCATGGTAAACTAGGAAACAACCCCTCCGGTTGTTTCGCCTTCGTGCCACGAAAGCTATCCCAGTTATTTTCCCTGCGATCGCGTGAACGAACGAACGATTCCTTTTTTTCCCCCTCGCGGGATCGTTAACCTAATTGAACGTGTCTTATTACCTGCGAGCCGCTTCTCTCTTGAAATAAGAATTCTGTGTATCCTGGAACGGTGAATCGAATTCTTGATGATAAAAAGTTCGACCTCAGAAAGAACTACAGAGAGAATGAAATTCCTTGAGTGATCCTTAGTCGTCTCGGTCGTGGTTCGATAGGAACAAGATAAATTTATAACTTCTGATGGAACTTCGGATTCCACTTCAAACATTTCGAATAAACTTCTCTGTGCCTCTGCAAGTAGGTGCAAAAGGAACGTGTCAAATTTTGTTTGAAGGCTCACAATTCTGTATTTGAATAGGTAATTTCATATGAGATTCCGTTGCCAAAGATCATAATGCCAGTAAGCAGTAGATTTTACTGGTAATACCATCGAACGTAATTCTCGAAAGTCGATAATCGATTTTCGATTATCGATTATCATCGATGTTCGAGTATCGATTATTGTCGAATTTCGATTATCCTCGATTTTCGATTATCTATTATCGATTTTCGATTTCGATTATCGATTTTCGATTTCGATTTCGATTTCGATTATCGATTTTCGATTTCGATTATCGATTTTCGATTTCGATTATCGATTTTCGATTTCGATTATCGATTTTCGATTTCGATTATCGATTATTATTATAATTATTATCATTTATTTGTATCGACTTATTTACAAAACAAAGTACGACAGAAAAAAAAGAGGAAAAAATGCGGAATGATCATACTCGAATCCATAACCCTTGATTTCGAAACCTAATCACTTTTCCACCCAACTACACTAAATTTTGCATTTAGTTAGCAATCAAATAGTTAAGGTCGCATTAAAGAAATTTCAAACGTGAATGTTTCCCTTATTTCAGAGAGGTGCGCGCTATGACTGCACAATTATTACTTTAAAAATCTGCAACATTCAATCCAGATCGGTGTTCCGAAGATCGTGGGCATTTACATGCCTGTGGAGTTTAATTTACATTCGGTACTTATAAAACATCCTACCTACCTACTCTAAGAAAGCAGATTGCCGGACACGGTCGGGTTGCCCGAAACACGTTCGAGCGGCTCGGAAGGGTCGAGCTACCCGGAACATTCGGGTTACCCAGAACCGTTCGGGTCTCGACTCGGCTCGGAAAGCCGAGTCCCGCCCGGTTCGCATTTCAAGCTACCCGAATATTTCGAGTACCCGAGCAGCGCTAGTTTGCAGTGGACGTGTTTCACTTATTAACATCTGCGCCGAAATCGATACACATTGTCCAAGGCGGAACGTTACGAAGCTGCTTCAGCATCGCAAACGATGGCGGCTCCTTATTCCAATTTGCAATTTACGTGCCGCAGCATCCGCTCGGTTAGAGTATAACGCTGCTCGCACAGCGATCGTAATTTTTAGAGTTAATTACCGAATGGACTGATCGCGTTTCGCGGGACGCTCGGATGCAACCAGATAATTTCGAGGTCCCTGACTAAACGACGACTTCTGAAAGAAAGCAGCCAACTGATTATCGACCTGCTGTTTCACATTTAATTAAAATTATTCTCGGCGAAGGACGATCGAAAATCGAAGGTATTTTCGCGCCGGCTTTCGGATCGCAAGGATGCAATTAACAGAAAATTAATTGCAAACAGGATATGAATCTGCGGCATATAAATTACCCGGATAGAATCGAAATAAAGTAATGAGAGCAGCGATATGCAATGGAAATTTGAAGGATTTGCGTGTCGATGTTGCCACGAATGTAAACAATATTAAAAATCCAAATAAAACATTCGACCTCTTCAAAAATTTGAAATCAAGCTCGCCATGAAGTGTACTTAATTAGAAGCTACAAATGTACTATATATTAAGACACCAAGATTAAAAATTGTCCCAAACAAGCTGTTATACAGGACATCCACCTAGTAAAATAATTCACACAAGAGACACGATCAACAAACACCTTTCAGCATTCATTTCCAACATCTTTTCCACTGATCTAGACCAGCCAACCGAGCAGACCCCCGTATACAACGACCCCGACCCCCCCGCCCCTCCCAGCAATTCACCGTAACAACACCACCCCACGGTGGAGTTTTACCATCTTAACGCCGCTGGCCACGTCAGGTAGCAGCCACCAGACAGGTAGGGTTATTGTTTTGCATGCCTTTGCATGTGCCCAGTACGCAAGCTTGCGTACTCCCTTCGGTTTTTCCAGGAATCAGCTGACGAGCATCCTTCGTGCGCCATCGAACGGACCGGTGGTGGACAACGTGTGCCCGCCAGCACGATCTCACCCCACACCGCTGGCCCGCCGGCCTATTCTATATTAAACAGTATGCTAATGCTCGTACGTCGCGAAAAATGAGTAACAAGAATATCCCGTGGACTGGCTTGTTATTATGCAATAACTTACCGCCCTTCCCGCCGGCCGCAACCGAGCCATCCCACCGTAATGCCCCGTGTCTTCCTCGGCACTCCGTCGACGGCGGGGAAAAAACGAAGAGGACACGGTCTAAATGTGTTTTATGGGCCGAGCAACGTCTCTATCACGACGCCCGCTGAATATGCATGCTCGACATGCATGCATTCCACATAATCGCCGCTACATGTATGTATGGATCGGGCGATGGCGCGATAGAGCGCGGCCGGTTGTCGCAGGTCTCTTTGAGGCGGAGGCGAACGTTTCCGGTGAACCGTGCAGACGCGCGGAAACTGGGAAGTATGTAAGACGCTGGGCTCCGGGGTGCTGGGGAGCATTCCTTAACACGTGCTCCTCGGGACTTTGCGAGTAGGAGATTTTAAACACGGAGAATCCTCGGCTGGGAGTGGAAGTAGATGGTCGACGTAAGGGAAAGAGTTTAGGTGTTGACGTTAATGTATAGGAATACGATGTTTGGTGGAAGTGTTAGTGTATTAGGTTGGCGCATATGAAATTGCCGCATAGGGAAGGTGAAATGAAAATGTTTTTTGCTTTTTAACTATTTTATTTTCTTGATCTTGTATGACATTTCTCGAGCCGCATGCCAGTGTTAGCAATTGCTGGTGTATCTCTGCCATAGGCAAAGGAACTTTTGGGCTATCCGCGATAGGCATTTCAGGATAGATTGGCTGGAAGTTGGAGTAAAGTGGAGAAAGGGGTACCTCGGGTAAATGGAATATTGGCTGTAGTGGTGATGTCGATATTGACGCCAAGGGAGCATTATATTCAGTTAAGAAGGGTTAGAGAAAATACCTACCGGTCGTAAGAACTCTGTTATTTTCGGGATTTGAAGAGGATGCGAAAGTATGGGTCAATCACACGAAGTCAACGTAGTCATAGCACGAACGGTGTATAACTTTAGCTGAAGAAGGATATGTAGGAGCCATGAAACTTGTATGTCCCGTGTTAATCTTTCAAGAAAATGCAAGAATATGAGTCGTTCGTGTGGATGTGCAGACTGGCAAGTCGAATTTAGAACCACCTGAATACTATTAATATCTGGCACAATTTCCCTTCAATTCCATCTGAATGCTTTCAAATAATTTCTAGAGCCCTGATTGAACGTCTTTAAATGGATAATCGAGATGATCCAATTGCTACTTGAGATATCCTTCTTTGTACCAGGTTGAACGAAATAACGAATGGAAGCTTCTTTCATGTTTAGGAAGACGGAGGCTAGCAATACCATTAACGAGACGCGGAGAAGATCCGGTAAATCGAATCTATCGTGCACGTGCATCCAAATTCTATAAGGTCCAGCCGTGCATACATTTTCCTGCGGAACCCACCCTCCCTCAAAAAATGTTCTTTACCCTCCCTTATCGATGCACGCAACTGCACCCCGGAAGGATCTGATCTAGGGAATACGTCAAGTGCTTTGTATAATGCGTTCACGTGATCCCAGGCTGGAGTCACCAGTGTCGAATTGCGTAGCTGTGCTTCGTTTTGTTATTGTACAATGCGGTAAGTACTGAATTCGTTAGTTCTGATATAATAATCCCATTTTTAGGAATCAATATTATTCCTACAAATTGGTCAGTAAATATTTGTATTAATACGCCGCCTGAGAGCTGAGACTCTTCTACTCAAAAATACTAATAAAAGTTTTCAATTCTCCTCACAGATAACAGGATTGACTAAACAATGGAACAATAGCTGTGGGGAAGAGTTCGCACATTGCAGTAGGCCAAGAGTTCGAATGCAAGCTCCCCATTTAAAAATCAGCTTGAAGTAAATGAAATAAAAATGGCACGTACTTCTGAAAAATTTTGAAAGGAACAAAAGAGATCGGTTCCGAAAAGTGAATATCCCAACCATCAACGAGACTGCATAAACGAAAGGGAACGTTCGCGGAACTCTCGACGCGGCGAATTCGAAGCGGGCATAAACACACAGGATGATCGTTAGGGTATCGCACGCACATGATAAAATCTAATCAACGATCCACCAAGGGATCTTTTCAATTATCCCGACATTCGCCCCGGGAAAGGGGGGGCGCTTACGGGCAAGGAGCAGAGGCCCGGTTGTAATTGGAAGGCTTAACAGCGATACACCGCGTTATCTCTAATAACAGAACTGTCGTGCATCAAAGTTCTCACTGGCGCACGCGATTAGCGATCTCCCCGGGGGGTGGCTCAGCTGGACGGTGCTAGGCGTGCACCGGGGGCACGATAAAACCTCTCGACGCCGTCAGCATCGTTCAGCGCGCACGGGCCTCGCCTTCTAGCCGATTTGGACAGCCGGTCGGGAGAAATCTGGACCGTGGAACCAGTAATTTCCAGGGTGGCAAGGATAATTGAACGATTAAGCGCGCCACGCCGGGGCTTTCAGCCGAGTCTCCGCGCCCGGACTGGGCGGGCTGAAAGGGGCAGGGCGGGGGGGGGGGGGGGCGGTGGAGGGCGTGGGGGCAATTAAAAAGTTTGATTACCTTACGACGAGTGAGGCTGAACTCACGGTTGCAGGCCCTGCAACGGGTGACCAGCCGATCGTTCGCCCAGGTCGCTGCACCCTCTTGCTGCTGCTGCTGCTGCTGCTGTTGCTGAGCGTTGTCAGCGGCCTCCCGTAATTCCACGGCCGCCAATTTGGCCGCGCTCAATTGTCCCCCAAGTTCCTCCAGAGTTCGTTCCTGCTCGGTGCAGACCTCCTTCAGGGCGTAGTGCTCCTCCTGCAGCGCCAGGTATTTCTGCACCGACAGATCAGGCTGGGATTAGACGCTCGACACCTGGAGACACCGCCTCGGGTACTGTCACCATTTTCCGCTGGGACGCCCGGTTGTTATTGGAAAGATTGCTGGGGGGGAGGAAGCGGACTATCGCGAGGTAGGGGCGCAACGGCGATTAGCAACAAGATTCGATTGTTCGAGCGAGGGAACTTCTGGAAGATTGATAAAGTTCCAGGGAAGAGGCTGGAGTGGCTGGAGAGGATGTCTCCTGACTGTCTGCGCGGAAAGTTTATTGCTGGCGATGTTCAGACGGGGAATGTTTGTTGACAGGGAGGTATGCAAACTTCCATGCACTTTATTACGTGTATTCTATCCTTCGAGGTCTAATTGAATGGTGGACTTATGTTTGAGGTTATGTTCGCCAGCTTTTCGATCGAGGAACGCTTCCAACAGTCCATAGAAGTTGAATGCTGGTAAAGTTTAATGTAGCAAAGTAGAGTGGCCTACTCTGTTGAAAATTCGGCGGGACAAATATAAACAATTCCCCCGTGAAATTAAGTGAATTATTCCAAATTAGTTTCGTACATGAAACTGTATAACATTTGAGCTGCGGTCTTTCTGCTCTGCAATTTAATTAATACCTCCCCATTTGGAATAATATTAACTCGCGTCTCTATTTAAATGTCTCTAACTCAAATCGGAAGGAATGATAACACTTGAAATTAAGAAGCATTCCCTTTAGATGCAATTCAATTCTAATGACCCCCGTTATGAGTGGGATCGATTACTTTAGCCAGGTCTCTTATTAATGTTTCACACCACATTCTCAAATTTCTATTTCCATTTAAAATGACCAATTCCGGGTGGACCAGCGCTAGTTACGGGACACCCTGTATGTAGATGGAACAGAGGAAAGTTGAAAGGGACACAGAACGTACCTCGGACACCCGCCGCAACTGATCAATCTCCTGATGTAATTGAGAGATCTTCTCTGCGCTGGAAATCGATGCTTCCTGCAAGGAGGTCCTCCATTCACGTTCCAGTCGCAATTCCCTCTCAACCCCGTGCGCCCTCGCCTCCCTCTCGGCCGCTTCAGCCCCCAAAACTCTCACCCTCTCCTCCGTGCCGGATCTCACGCCGTCCATTTCCTTGCACCTGATTAAGTCAGACCGCTGGTACTTAACCGATCGAACAAAGGACACTTCTCCCGCGTCTCGTGAGAAACAATTGGAAAGCGCGGTTTTGCACGGTTCGCCTATCAATATCACCGCGCGCCCCAACATTTATAACTATCATACCGGATCCTCCATCTTCGAAGAAATATGAGATTGATGACTGCGTGAGGCAAATCTTTTTGTGGGATCACGGACGTTTAAGGGCAGGTGCCGTGTTGAACGCAGGAAAATCATAGGTTTATTTAACAATGACCTCAATAGAAAATCCGATTAATAGAATTTATTATACTTCTCTTGAATATTAAAACAAAATTTTGATTTGGTGTTTCCCCGAGTAAAAACCCAAAATTTTCAATTTCTACATGAGATGAACTAAAAAAACTACATAAGGATATTTGAAAATAAACATTTTTATGGGAACGGTGAGTTTGAAGAAGAATTGTGATTTTTAGCAGAAAAATTTGGATACCAAAATGTCTGTAGCTAAAAATATTTTTTTTAGATTAACATAAAGGGAAGATTCTCTCAAAATTTTAAATCAATCAGATGAATAGCCTCTGAAATTTCTAGATTCTATTTTTTTTTAATCTTCGAAAGATATATAACAAATTCCGTTAACCAGATTCTCTATTGAGTTAATTATTCCAAAGAGTAGAATTGCTAAACAAAACCAATGATTTTCATGTATCCAAGGTGACACCTCCCCTTAAATTGATCGATCATGAAATATGAATGGCCAATGAAGATGATTTCCTAATCTCTATTGAGCTCGTACGAAGAAAGTGTATTTAAGGCACTGTCTTGCGATCATTTGACGGTGAGTTAATTTGAACGGCCTGGTTAATTTTATTACTGCACCTCTGAGCGTGGAAATAGAATCCTTCTTATCGAAAACTATAAAGAGGTGGAGTAAATTATTACTAGTAGCGAACACTGGATTTGAAGCAAATTTATTTCAGGAGCTCCTCGCAGCTTCTCTGCTCGAGCCGGCAGAAGTATTAAGCCTCGCAACGAAAGGAAGTTCCGAAAACGGAGACCCATAACTCGGGACCAAAGTCTCGTCGAAAGTTTTTCCATGATTATTCATGGCAGAGTATCGTTATCCAACCGAGGAAACTGGCGGTGTGTTTTTTTAATGGCTCTATACACTCTGATCCTTGAGCAAAATTCGGCAAGATCTTGGAATCCCCTCGCCTGTTTATTTATTCTCCTTTGAATTCATAAGCCGGCCACTGCTGCAGCAAAAACAATTCGACTTACCTTCCACTTCATTCTTATACTCGATGTTTCATGAGAAATGAAAGCAAAAGAAAAATTAACGTGGGGACTTTGTTATCGATTCACGTCTAAAACGTGTTGAAAATTAAATACGAAAGTCAGAGTAATAAACAAAACGATATGGGAAGAGTGCACGTTTGCCTTAAGCCGCATTCCCACGTGTGAACCATGCGACACACAACACACTTAAGACCTCATTATCCCAATTACTTTGCTAACTATACTGTTCTCTTCTAATTTATTTCACTCCAAGTGTTTGCTATTCAGTCACGAGTACAGATTAATGAGAAAAACCCTTTTGGCATTTTCTGACTTTATCAATTCTTTGCGCATAAAAATTTTCAGAATTTTCTATATTCTTCAAAGGGAACAGGGGACAAATAAATTTAAAGAAAACGGGAGATTAAATTCGAGTATGTTCTGCGGCAACGTCACGTGCGATGGCGGCTTAAGGTCCAATCGACGATGATCTGAGGGTAATCAAATGCAAACGGTTTTCTGTCACAGATTTATTTTTCGCTGCAGTGGTACAAGCACACGTAGTGTTTCGGTGCATTATAACGACCATTGCTCGATGCTTATACATAGTTATAGTTTAAAGACAGTATGGCACGTTTACTTCGTGAGCCCCTCACGTGAACGGCCGTGCCGTTGTTTCACAAACAGAGTAAACGACTGTACAAAATATGGGAACGAAATGTAGAGCAAAATAAAACCGACAGACGCAACGTTTAAAAAGCGTGACGTGATGGTAAAAATGATCGCAAGTCAGTTCCTGAAATACAGTTCACCCCTGATTAACCAGACACCGCCAATCGTGGCCAATTCACGTACAAATTAACGGTAACGAAAAAAAAAAAGAAACAGAAGCAAAAGTACAAGTTCTTGAACGAGGCAATCAATCCGAAAGCTCCATTATCTTTATATTTCTGCGCTTGGTGAGATGAATGAGCCATTCCAGCGATTCGTTATTTGACAAGGTATAAATCTACCAATTATTGCGGGAAAAACATGAATATCCCTATAACATTAATATTCGTATGCAGACGTAATCTTATCGAATTAGCCGCTGAGAGAAGGTTTGCCAGCATCTCCGTTAACGACAAGTCGATCTGCTTTCTAATAGGTGTCTCGACTAGCTCTAAGCTAAGTACGATCGCGTCCGCGATGCCTAAGTAAAAAATAAATCACCTCTAATTACAGCCGTCGCCGATCTAGCGATTCCTCTGCGAGAACCCCGCCGAAATCGTCCGACGACGGCTGATAGAAAATTTCTTATCACAACGATAATATTTGTACATAAATGCTAGAACAATTAACGCGGATACTTTAATTATATTCTTGCCATCTTTATATAGTTATACTGCTACCTTCGTAAAGACATCTTACGAACAAAAAGGCGCGACGAGATCGAAACGATAAGACTTTGTAAAACGAAAATCATTCGTGAGGCCCAAAAATTCTGATTCTCTGTAATCGTGGACAAGTGTGACAAAAATCTTGGGCACGTTTCGTCTTTCACGTTTCCTCGAGTCTGAAAAGTTAGATCGGCTTTCAAGAAATTAAATATAAAATGCGAAGTGTACACAACAAATGGTAAAATCTTGTTTAGTAATTCTTGTTATTTATTAAAATATTAATGGAAGCTGTGAAATCGAAAGGGGAGCATTTTAAATCGAATCCCTCTGAAAACTTGGGAAGTGCCACTAAAATCAGAACTTTTGGGGCACGGGGGGGGTTGCTTTGTTAGTAACGTGGTGGGGCCATTATAATTGTGTTAACAAAGTAGCAACCGTATCGGGATTAAACCTAGAACTGACGAGTCAGTCGTGCTTATTGTTATATCTAACAACTAATGAAAGACAAATAAACATACTTTTCATCCATTTTTTGGATGGTTTCAGTCATTGATAGCGTCTTAGCCTCCAATTTAGTGATCAGTTCTGTCTTATGCTTAAGTGACCCTTCGCACTCCTGAAATGAATCCTGTTTCAGTAAAAAGCGGGAAGAAACTCGGTTTCTCGGTTACGCGTGCCCCTGAAATCGCACAATGCTTGTAAATGTGATTTACGTGGGACAGAAGGCAACGGTACATCAGCCTGCGACAATAATGGCGTAATGGTTGGGCGTAGATTGAACGTCGAGAAGGGTTGAAGCACAGTGAACTGTACCAGGATTAAATTTAATCCAGAAAGCATGCAGCATGACTTTCTCCAATTTGACTTCAATTAGTCAGGATTCAAGATGAATATTTGATCACCTGTCAACCAACACCAGTCTTCCTCATATTGTTCTTATAACGTGAACAACAGATATATAGGAAATATTTATTGCGTCTCTCTTAAATTTCCATAGCACGCACAGTTTTACAATTTAATCTAACGTAACGTAGATTTTATGATGTAATAAGGACGAATGAGTATTAATTTTCATAGGAATATGATTGGTAAAATATTTTGGCCAAGATAGTGAGCCATTTTAGGAATAAATAAATTTTACAATAATATTTTCCTAGTGCTAATAATAATATTCGAGTGATGCGATAAATATTTCCAGTACCGTATATGTATAAACCAGTGACGCACCCTGAGAGGGCCAAGGAGCACCCCCAAAGAAGGGTATTTGTACAAATAAAAGAAAACGGGATTTTATTCCTTAAATAAATTTTTCTAATCACCTAATGAATTTGATTGAATTTACAATAAATCCTATATGCGCCACTGGTATAAACGAATCTGTTTCTTCGTGCAACATGGCGATATTCAACGATAAATCATGGGGCAGAGAAAGACTGCTGATAATACGGCGGGATAATTAATGTTCATGGAATACGTCGGTCAATCCCACGGCGTGCTCGAATCAAATACTCGAGACACTCTATATGCAGAATAATGAGCGTAATAATAGCTGAACGGAAAGTGGAGCGGGTAGCAATTTAGTATTACAAAGGGCGAGGTACAGTAAAAATCTCTATCGACATTATTGTCATCAATAGTTGCTGTGTATGTGTATAATAGCAATTTCATTAACGGCGCAATTATGCAGTAACAGAGCGCAGTTAATTTTATAGAGTGTCTCAATCAACACACACCTTGATCGACACTTTATCAGAAGCTTACTGATGCGTGAATTTCTAGATAATTAAATGTCAAATAGTCGAATAAATTTCCGGTAATTCCCTATGCATCCCAGATATATGCAGTCCCGTACTGTGAGAGATCTAAGTGATAATTTGATATACTCGTTTAGTGGTAGGTGTATGTACGTGTGATGATTCTGGGCAGTCCAGCAACACTGTACGCAAATAAATGTATAAATAAATAATTGTAGAAACTATTATTGCCCCCTGAATCTACAAACCTGCGTTTTTAATAGAAAAGCGTTTATTATTATACATATAAATATAATTATTCTTCCTCCTTTAATTTAACCAAGGACAATTCATTAAGCATTTCACCAAGATCAAAGTGTAATGAAAAACTATTCGCAACTACATAAACTTAAATAAAACAGAATGAACTTCGAAAAATTATACAGTCACTCTTTTTAAATGTCACTGGACGTTCCAGAAGCGTGTAATGTGTTACGAAATCGTTGCTTCTGATGTTCGTTCGTTCAGTCGCGATATTAAACGAAGCTTGAAGACGTGTAGTATAAAAACCATTTAGGAAAGGCTGCGTTTATGCGTTCGATTGTTCCTGTGTGGTCGCAGGCAACACAGGAACCCCGCCGTTGCATTTACTTTGCTCCAAAGTGTCGTCAGACTTTGTCGATTCCTTGTCGCTCAGAGCTTCTTGCTTACTGTCCACCTCCGCCCTTTTACTACCGTTATTAGAGGAGCCTTGATTATTAAAGGATCGACCGTTATTGGATTGCGGGTGATACTTATTGAACAGCCGAGTATTCTCGGCGATTCTGTCATGGTTACGAGCCGTCTGTTGATAGTCGGCTCCGCGATCATCCCCCGGCGGGCAGCCCCGCGGTGACGTGGGGCTGGTTTTGTTAAAAATCGATTTAGGGACACTACTCGGCGTGGGGGGGCTACGGATAATCTCCTTCATGTGGTTGTACTTCTCGAGGTTGTGCAGGATCTGGCCAATCTGATTCGTCTTCGCATGTAGACGGCTCACCATTTCGCCTTTCTGCGTTAATTCGTGCTCACACTCCTACAACGGAAATATCTCCAGAAACAAAGGATTTCATCAACCTACCGAGTCCCCCGGCTGAAGGGACCAGGTCGCCGGGGGACATTTTCTAAGCGGGATCAAGGTTCGGTAATATCTGTAATGCTCGTCGAATTAAAACGAAACAGGTGAACAGATACTGTCAGACAGCCTCTCTGATGCGCCTCGGCTTAAAAGATGCGAGTTAATAGTATGCAATAGGACATGGTAATCGCAACGAGGGCATGCCTCGTGATCGATGGGAAATTCTCGAGTTTGTGCAGCGGGAAGCGGACGGCTGTGCTTGGACGCTAAGTACTTTTAAAGCAGCAACATCTCGGTCCCTACGAAGCATGCCGCGTTACGATTAACAGAAAAGGGAGTTAGGATTCGTCACCTGTAGCTTCGTGTACAGTTCCAAGTTAATCAGTTTGATCTCATCGAGCTGTCGCCGCAGCGATATGATAGTGTCTTGCTTCTCGTGGATATCTTTCTCCAGCAATTTCATAGCCACCTCCATTTCGGATTTCATACTAATCTGTTCGAGGAAAATTAATCTGTCAAACCCTCTGACTTAAACGCCCCCTCCTCGTTTTCAAGAACCAATTATCGAAATGTATAGTAGTTATCAGCTGGTGTACTAAAAATTCTCATCCACCTGTAAGTCTAGCTCCTTTTCCAGGTCCTGGCGCATTTTCCTTTCCAATTCCACCCTGCCTCTCAGCTCCTCATTCTCCGCTGTCGTCTCGGAGATCTTTACCGGGGCTCTCCCGTTCTGCAACCAGAAACACTCCGTCTTTGACAAGCGCCGATCGAAGGGGAGCAGGGAGCACCGAGGCGAAGATCGTACCTCGTTCGGGTCTTTCACCTCAATGCCCAGCTCTTTCTTTAGCTGCCTGTTCTCCTCGTGAAGCGACAGTATGTTGTTCTTGGCGATGGCGAGGTCCTCCTTCATCAGAGCGTTCGTCGTTGTCAGGGACTCCACTTTGGTCTGGAGATTCGTCACGGTCGCGCTGAAATCGACGGAAAACACAGAAGCCCTGTAGCATCCCGGCCGTTCGATACCTCCGAGCTGTCATCGTGACGCGATTAAGTGGAATGATTACTTTAGATGCCGATTCAGCTCCTCGATGTAGTTCTTCTGGTCGAGAACCGTGGTCATGTTGTCGTTCTCGACCTCCTCGTCGGGCGACTCGCCGGGTATGTGATTGCTGTTGCGCAGATACAGCGAAAAGTCGATTACGCCCTGTTGGCAGTCGAGGTCCTCTTCCTGTCGCAACATACGCAATCAGTCCTCGTGTCGCGAGGATTCGCGGGGAAGCACGCGACCGTCACGTGGACAGGCTGTTAGAGTTTTACGCGCGACTGACCTTCACGCAGAAGTTGCAATCGATCACGTTCAGACCCACGAGTAAGCCCATTATGACGATTGCCTCCTCGCTCATCATCAGTGCGTCCGGCTCGAAGTACTCGGACAATATGTCCTCCTTGTGATCGATCAAGACTTTCAGATAGTCCGCGAGCTTTTTCTGCATCAACGCCATGCGCAACCACGCGCGCGCCCTACCCATGGCAGTCCTGAAAATGTCAACACAGCCGACGACTGTATAGATTCTCGAATCTGTTGGTAGTTGTGAGAGTGATGACCTAAAAGACTGCAATTGACCTAATTCCTTGTGGAACGCGTCGAATATAAAAAGTTTGCTGTGGCCAATTGAAATGTTGAAGATTTAATAATAATATCGTATAGATAGATGATTATTATTTTATGAATGATGAATTTTGGTGCTTTGAGCTTCATAGACCTTAGGAAGATATGTGATAACTTGTGGTATGTAGTGAATATGATTTTCTGATTTGGTACTCAATACCAGCATATTAGTCATGTATTCTTTTATTGTGAGGTATAAAAATTGAAATTTGCAATAAAGAAATCAGATCTATGAAGTTTATGAAGATATGAGGGGTACATCACTTTGATAACTTTCCCTTGT
The DNA here is from genome assembly GCA_910592295.1 of Andrena haemorrhoa. NCBI lineage: Eukaryota > Metazoa > Arthropoda > Insecta > Hymenoptera > Andrenidae > Andrena > Andrena haemorrhoa. Next base: position 4,878,178 of record OU342946.1, read on the forward strand.
AATGACTGAGACACTGACAGCATAAATGAACGCTTAAATTAAAATCAAAAGAAGCAGAACGTGTGGCCGTGATCTAAGGACCATCAGTGTCTCACTCTTAGCTACTGAGTCGTTAAGTCCCATTGAAACGTCTCATCTGAAAGAATTCTTAAATTCCATTTCAAATATTTCCAATTGCTAAATATCATCAATTACTCGTAGGTAACCATAGACTGAAGCTTAAGCAACAGTTGCATGTCGTGTCAGGGTCAAGCTTTTGACTGTTGGACACGTGGAATGTTAGTTACAGGTAAATATAAAATTGTTTTATACCTAACAGTAGGTAGATCACGAATACTGGACGTAATGTCCTGCGCCTCGGGGCAATATTTCTCAACGAGCTGAAGTATATCCCACAGCTCCTTCTTGGGTCCAAGGAGACCCTGAAATCGAAGGCAATTAGCGCCGTGTCCTTTGGTACCCAAAGCAATACTCCTCGAAGGTGCCGTTTTACCTTCTTTGGTCGCAAACCATGCCTGAGCACGTGTTCGAGGACGATGAAGAAATGCTGCAGCGGCATGTGATCGGAGTCGAGCATACGACCATATTTCAATGACGTCTCGATCAGCTCCTTCACGATCAGTTTCGAAATGTTAACGAGATTACTCCTCTCGATGATCACCGGATCCCGTGCTGCAAAAACAACGCAGTTTGTTTTCCCAGTTGCGAGAGCAAGGTACACATTTCCCTTTACACGTAGAACCATCGTTCCCCGACAATCGTTGTTCGTGTTCTTCTTATTTAAGTATTATGTATTAGGACGCACCAGCCGTCCCGTTATTATGGAGATGATTTTGCGAGTGCGGATATACTGAAGAAGCGCAACGTAAAATTATTTGGAAAAGAAGTAGCTGCGCCAATGTAGAGAAAAGACGATCAAACGCGGGAAAGTAAAAGATGTATTCGATTGTTCAGCTGTGCGCAAAGAAATTTTAGGATTCATCGGTTCAGAATTCATGGAGGAACGTTGTTGATCGGAATGTCGGAAGAGCGAGATCTGCAAGAAAATTGATTCCAGTGCTTCTCGAATTTGGAAATCTTCTAATCTTGTTGATTAGCAATGAATGACAAGTGTTTCTTGGGTAGCACACTGCTGTCTTGTAAATTTAATTGTGATTGTTGGTAGCAAATTCGAGAATGCTAATAATTTAACCATTATTGAACCATGAATGTAGAATATTCTTCTATTATTCCCTATAAACTATTCCCTCATTTCTAAAGGTATTCGAACCAACAAGCAACAAGGTAAACCCCAAAAAGTTTGTCAAAAGAGAACCCAAACAATTCCACAGAAGAAAGGAAGAATGCCTAAACGCTAACCATAATACAACAGAAAATGGTAAAGATATCAAGAAAAACACAAAGATATCTGTTTACACTACTTATAAAAATAACCTAAGATCAATCAACCCTCCCATTAAAGACATTACAATCAATTTCCCCGTAGACACCTCGCACACCTAATTACCCCAATCAACGATAGTACCAGACACAGCGAAAGCTGAACCCGATGCGTCAGATCGATTGCCATGTTACAATCAAGGAGCAGAGGTAGGCCAAACTGGCCGCCATTTAGATCGGACAGCGTCAATGCGAAGCGTCGGCCCAAGTCCCAAGAAAGAGAATCGAGGAGAGACATAGTGAAGCGAGTAGTGCAACAACATCGAGTACAGACACAAGCTGGAGACGTGCTGCAATGGCGGCGCACTGGACGGCATTATATCGCGAAGCTCTCGCTGATCGGGAAGCTGTTGCTGACGGTGACGGTGGTGATGATGGTGAGGATGGTGAGGATGATTAATACCACTGAGAGCGAGGGGCGGCGACGGTGACCGCTGCATCGACTCCTGCAACGAGAACTCCACATCCTGGAGCTCTTTCAGACACAGCCACTCGCCCTCCACCGACACCCGGAAGTTGCACAGGTATATCGTGTCCTGGGCACCAGCCATGTCCTCCTCGAGCATGACCCCACCGTGATGCACACCAGCGTGGTCGCCTGGTGGCCTGATCTTCAGAAAATGTTGTGATTCTTGCCGCATAGAAGACCGTTCGAAGCGATCAGGTCCTCCTTAGCCCACTCCCAAAACGGGGTACCCTTTGTACCCAAGTGATCAAGCGTCCTTTTGGTATCGACCACTGAAAGTGCTACCTCGCTAGGTAAGAATATTCCAAGGTACACGAAATTTCTTCAGAAATTTGAGGAAAACAAATTTGTTCAATGCCAATGGATCCGTCCACAGCGATTCTTAACTGAACGATCTTTTCTTGGATACGTCAGTCCATTCTTTATATTTGTCTCGTTCCTTGATGACTTCGATCAGCTGATATTATGATGCACCGAATCTAGAACTTGGATAATGTGTTGTTTATCGTTGCTCTGCTTTCGTTTGCTATCCAACCTGGATCGGTGTACATACTCCGGACGACTCCCTCTGATGAAGCCGATTGCGTGGGATTTGTTCGATGCGGATATCGGTGAATCGTTGGGATAGTAACTCGAGTTGCGCTGGAGCTTAAATATAGACACTGCGGTAGAAACGATGGAAATAAACCTTTGCTCAAGCGGATAAAACGTTCGTTCGCGCACGGCTGATGGCTACATCGTAGTCGACGTTGCACTGACCGGACTCTTGTTAGCGAGACATTACAGGAGTGGACACACTATCGTGGAGAGCAAAGTGTTTTGCGTCTTGCACGTCCACGAAAAATCTCACGACGAAAATGGCGAGCTCGCCGGCGGATAGTAATATTGATTTTCCCGCCGACCTTACCTCCACCTACGATAATCAATAGCCAAGGTCGAGGTACTGACTAGTACGCTCTGCCACCTATCCGCGAGTCGGTAATGTCGATAGCGTAGGAAACTACGAATATACGCATACATATGTATCTAACGAGAGAACTTAAATAAAGGTTGCATATATCAACTACAATTTTCTTTTGCGCAATTAATACTTTATTCCATGACACACAATGATCGTTTACTGTCGATTACAAATTAATATAAAACTTCAATCTATTACTATGTCCCTCGATGACCTCCCACTTACACATAGAAAACCATAGCCACATACACCATAACCTTGTAACTAACCTCGTTTCAACTTACCGTAACTCATAGCACCTATTCAAGTTCAGTGTAACGTCCTAAACGCAAATCCCTAAATTAGAATACTTCCAATGTGAAATCAATTATACAGTGTCCAACGAGAAACTATCAACCACCAGGCGGGTCCTCGAAGCCGGTTACCGCGGTTAACAAGTTGATCACGCGACTGTGCATGGTTGATTCACCGAGCACCGTATTGGGTTACCGTCGTTCGTATCGCAGCTAGCCGAAGGCACAGCAATCGCGGCGGTAATGCCTCGTAACGTAGGTAAACAACACGTATCGCCTCTGGCTTGTAACGTAATATTGCCATTGATAATCACGTGACGCAACCTTCTCAGTTATTAATCACACGTTTCTTGATAAAAGAAGAGACGAGGGTCGCGCGCGAGCGTAAACAACGGGCGTACGCGACGAAAATCACGCGCAAGCGAAGGAACGGCGCAGCGAGCGTTTGAAACGCGCGCCGAAACCTGGGCGGCTACCATGCAGCAATGGCGATAGGTACTTACGCCTCGGCAACCACCAGACGTCCAGTTTTCTAGGCCTCGATACGACCAGGTCCGGCCACTTGTCCTCCCTGATCGAGTAAGTCGACGGCGATCGCGACACGATTTTCTCATTCTCCTCGGACACTGTACTGCTCGTCAACGATTTCTCGGACGGAGATATTGGCAAACCTTCGGCACTCTCCGCGGCCATGTTTACGTTTCCACTAGACGCTAGCACGCTCGCTCGCTCGCACGTTCGCGCGCGTACTTACCGACGAACCGTACGGCTGCCTTCACGCATGCGTGGCCGCGTGCGCTCCGACTGGTACAGGCGATGGGATTGACGCTGAGCTTGGTATCTAATATCTATACCCTCGCGGAGATACGTTTACGTCGCCGGGTTCGGACCACTGTAGTCCACTTACTTGTTGAACGTTACGCATTGGTAACTGAATCATTCTACAACAGTATACACTGTTCACAAAATTCACATGATGTATTGCTGTGATTTTTTAATAAAGGATTATGTTCCTATGACCATATAACGGTATCGTTCTGGTCTTGTTAGCAAAGACACGCGAACTATGTAAGATGGTACGCTAAACATCTTGTAGAATAAAAGACTCGAGACTGCTGTAGAACTCCTGCCACTATACTCATTCTAGGATACATTTCAGTCTTACTTTCGAGTTTATAGGTAGTTGAGGCATTGAGAGCAACAACAGACTAACCCACATTTTTGTCGAAATTGAGTTAATAACAATAATGTATTCCAAGAGGCCCTACTAATCATCTAAAACATGACAAATTAATTTTTTTTCAATGTGGGTTAGTCCGTTCCTGCTCCCAGTGCCTCAGTTCTAAACGCGAGTACGCAGAGTGCCCTGGGGAAATGCAATACTTACAGTACTGGAAATATAAATATTGAATCACTGAAATTGTCATAGTACGCACAATTTTCATAGCAATATGATTGATAAAATGATTCATTTTTACAAGAAATATTTTCCTAATAATAAGAGAGGTATACCTAACATGTTTAATATTCAAGCGATGCAAATATTTCCAATAGTGTATACCTTTAAACAATGGTTACTAAGTAGTTATTGCACGAACGATGTGAATAACAATATCTTGGTCTGAGAGAATTGTGTTCTCAAGCAGAATTAATATCCAGTGCAGAGGAACTGGGATGACAGAAAATACTCTGCCCGGAAATTAAACTCTATCCTCGGAAAACGCATTGTAATGCCTCGCGTGTTTCCACTAGCCGAGTACCTATATCAAAAACATCGGCACGTATGTAGTGGAGATAACTGTATCTTCTACGATTTATTTCAACATCTGACACGCATTATCACGTGCACTTTTGAACTGTTCCGTGCACTTGTGATTCTCGCTAATTTCTATAAGGCACATTTCTTTCTGGAACACCAATAATGCAAATTAATAAGCCTTAATTCCGTTATTTGGTTTTGTATAGATAGAGTATATTTAATTTTGTTATATTTTTGTAATTTCATTTTTTTACTATTATAATTATGTTTTTTGTGAAACTTCGAAAACCGATTTAACCGGTTCTTTGGAAATAGTGTAATTCGATAACCGGTTTTTTCAAAGGTCGGTTTTTGTATAAACCCTAGGTGATTCCGACACTTCGAATAATTTACTCGAGTAGCGAGTAATGTAGTAACTTACCGTGTGTGGACACCAAAATTTCGTCGAGTAGTTTAGTAAAACAATGGTAAATTACTAAATTACTCGCCACTCGACTAAATTACTCGCCATGTATGAATCAGCCTTAAGGGTTGAAAATCGGGACTGTCACGATCCACCCGGGACAGATAGCCACCGTACTTTACAACTTCAAAAAAGTACTTCAAAAACCTACCTACAGTAATTTACCCCAAAACAATCAAAAACCTACTTTTCAACAATACCATAAATTACATTTTACATCTAAATAGCTCCTACACCTATCAAATAGTCCTGACCAATTTCCCTCCAGACAGAGCTCTGTACAAAAATCTTCCGCTCAACACTTCGTACTTTTCCACACAGAATCTCCGCTTTCCCAATCCCACCAACCCCCGCAATCTTGCGCGAAATCTAGGTACAAAGTTTCCCCACGCGCACTTCGGCGAGCCCACGCCACGATGTGCCGTTATCCCGCTCCGTCGAACTTTCCGCAGGGAAAAGGCGTTCTCTCGCCTCCAAGCACGGAAGTCGTTGGACGCAACCAGGTGTTAAAAGTCTCGAGAACTAAGTAAGCCTGCGCACGCAGTGCGCGAGGGTGCCGCCGGCCACCCTTCCCGCGGCGAGCCACCCCCGCGACTACCTCTGAAACTCAAACTTCGCCGCGCCGTCGAGCCGAATCGGTCTCTCCCTCTCCATCACGTGCCACGACGGGGGCGAAACCAGGAGGCCGCCGGGACCGCGCACACGATCGTCCACCGCGATGGCGCGAAACGCTTGACTTGACGGAAGGCAAGAGCAACGCGTCCGCCGCGACGATGCTATACGGTCCGCGACGAGGCGCCAGTGAGATCGCGAAAGATCGGTATCCCCGATTCCAGCCACGGTTCGATCCGCCACGCGCACCCCTGTTTACCATCCCGCGAGCAGGAACGTGAACCGGGTGAGAGGGATACATCGCGACGGCCACAACCTAGGGACGATGTACGGCATGCTGTTGGAGTGCGTGCAGCACTTCGTGCAGGTCTGTAACCGCGAATGGGCGAGAATCTGTGTGACACGTTTCTATGTGCATAGTCCAGGTCCCTGTCTTCTTTTGGTCCACGTGTGTTCGCGACGTGCCCCCTCTTTTCACCTGCCGTGGCTTTTTCCCTGTTCGCGCGCGTCAGACAGCGAGCCACGGTGAAGTGTTGCTCCGAAACGGACCCCCGACGGTTTCGTGGTCGAAAATGAATAGGATCGGCGGTGCGAAGAGGAGAAGGAGAGAAAGGAAGCACGCGCACGGACCAGTTAGACCTGATCAGGCCAATTCGTGCCAATTGAACGGGCGATGAATGTTTCTGTCAAATAAGATTGATATCGGTTTCTTGTTGGAGCCTCTTGGGCTCTGTTTGGCGCACGCGGTGTCCTAGGCATGCTTGCTAATCGTGGTGTGTCTTTTGGAGGGAATAAGGCATTTTTACTTGTCAGTCGGGAAAGTTTGAGATTCATGGTGGGTATCTATCCTAGTCCAGTGTTAGTGGAGAGAATATCGGTGGCGTTAGTAGGGTGGGTTTTGGGTGATATATTCAGCTGAAGCTGGGGAGGAATGAATTAGAGTGCAGTATAAGAAAGTACGTGGATCAGTGAGTTTTCTACTTTGCGAGAATTAATGTGAGTTGCCGAGTAGGTGGTTCTATGGAATGAAGTTTCGTTTGGTATCTGAGAACGCTTTCCTTTCAGATGTTTATTACCCTTTCTGACTACCCTCCATAAGTAGCTGGACACCTAGCTAATGCTGTAATAATATAACTATTTTTTAAGAAACTTAATTTTAGTTGAATGGTTTGTTATGATAGAGGAACTATATTTTACCAACAAATGATATAAAAACGTTAAATATTCCTTTCGGTTTTTCAAAGTTTCCTTTTGAATTTCCTACCAAGTTATTTTTAATTATGCCCAAAGCTGTTTTTCAGAATTTCGACACTTGGTTTTGGCTTTTGTATCAAATTTTTCATCAACATTATTTCTTAATAAATATTGCTTGTGTTGTTCAATAGTAGCTTAATGTTTGTAAAATCATCAAACAAAATATATTTGTTAGATGTAGCAGAAATATAAGCAAACACGTGTCTCGATACATTTGAGTTACTCATTACTTAAAAGTTAGATAAACAACAAATTAAATAATTAACAAACATTGCAAAAAATTTAAAAAACTGATTAGGATCCTACTATACTAATTTCTTCCAAAATCCTCCACATCGAAGATTCTAATGCAGTCCAGGTCGTGTTGATAAATTCAGCTCATTCAAATGTTGACGTTGGAAATAAATGTCCTGAATTCTTCCCCCGTCGTTCACTTCTCCCTCTCTTTGCAACGGAGCTATCGGGTCACCGTGAAATCGTGATTCGAGGGAAATCCTCCCTTTTGTTGACACGACACAGTAAATATCTCACTCCCAGTTCGGATTTGGCAGTAAGTTTATAGCGATAATGACGCGGCACCATACAGTAGATGCATTGACGTGTTTATCGACGCGTGCCAGGCAAATTATTGATTTATGGTATCGCCCCAAAATAATCAGTCGTTCGCGAAAAGAGTCACGTGCGTCGTGGAAGGAAGTGGATTGAAGGTACCAAACAAACGACGTACCTGAATATGGATGGACTTCCTTTCGGTACAACACCTTAATTGTTCGAAGTTTTAAAAATAGCATCATCCTTCCGGCACTTAAGGACACCTGTGGACATTTTTCCCCGATATTCTGTTCACGTGTCATTGACAACCACCTTATTACTGTTATTAATTACTGTAATGTTTCTTAAGAGATATTTCTATTATACTCCTGATCACTAAAAAATTATAATCTTCGTAAGTTCTATGTGAGCTTGAACGCTCTGTATATGTACATTAGATACTCGAGGAAAATAATTAAAAATATAGACAAAATGTAATTCATTACATATTCATTCATAATTCATTACATTGAATAAAAAATTCTTAGTCAACATAAGTGGAAAAATTAAACCCTTTGAAGTTAAAACTCAGTTTCGGTTTGGAGCTGTGATTTGTTTCGTTTTGTTTATTGCATGGAGGAAATAAATAAATATGTTAAAATATTATTTCTCCGATGTTTGCAATAGAAATTATAAATGCTCTTTTCCAAACGTGGTTCGTTTCGTATCACAAAGTAGAGTAAGCCTTCTAGTATTCATTGTCTGTGCATGACAGACCTTTTCTACTTACTGAAGCAAGGAAACCTCGCGAGCTCTGGTTCTCGAGAGTTTCCATGCACTGCAATGCATTCCGGGACATCATTTCATTATTTGCAGTTGAAAGAAGTCTTATAATAATATACAAACAGGAGTGTCTAATTGAGGAGTTGGAATTGTAAACCATGTAATTGCCAATGAAATGGAAAATTATTTTTATCTTGGAAAATAATGTAAATTCCGTGCTGAGGTGGTAAACGCTGCAAGTGCTGGAATAATTTAATTCAGTTTCAAGATAGAGCTGAGATCATAAATACCAACATCGTTGTGGTTGAAAAGAAAATATTGAAAATTTCCACTTAACTGGCACTTGCATTATTTACCATTTCAACTCCTCAATTACCCCAATTAGATACTCAAATAAGAAAGTAGAGTTTCGAGTGGCTGATATCAAGTACCTAATGCTCGTTAAATGGGTTGTAATAAAGAGGGGTGCATCTCTAAAGATATGTGCTTGTAACAGCCACAAGTATTAGTAAAACGAGAAATGAAGAAATATCAATATAATACGCATAATTTAGATTCGTTCCAAATATAATACTTGCAATTAGAGCAGGCAAGTTGTACATTATCATACTAACGAATTGTTCTAACTTTCGTGACACACGTCCAAGATTCGGTGTTATTAAATTTCGACGATCCGCTTCAAGAAATTTGCGTGTCCATTTCGTATATTGAATCTGGGGTGGTTTCATTAGTGTGGCGACCGTATTCATTTTCGTGACCAAAGCCATTATAGAGGGAGAAACATTGATTATCCAATGGAGAACTAGAAACTGGCTTGATTGTGGGAATCAATTTATCGTGAATGTGTGGTACGAATAGCTTTTGGTACACTAATACATTGCTGCATACTAAGTAATCGCTTTCTGAATCATGGCAGTTTATCTTCTACGTCTTAAGTACACTACTAATGGCTCGTTTTATGTATTCGATGGCTGTATTCCATTACTAATAATGATTTTGTCAATTTAATTTAAATTATGTGTACCACAGTAATCAAATAACCCATTAATCATTTATTCAGCTTGATTAACTTAAACAGCGTCACACTAACGATAATCACGTACAATTAAAAACACATTAACCCTGCTACGGCTTCCAGTTCAACTACACATTTAACAGAATACCAAAAAATAAAAAACACACATGTCGGTAACAGCCTCCTTATGTTTTCCTCAAGATTAGGAAAACTTTTAAAGAAATGAAAATTCGATTGTGTCGAAAAGGACTCGAGGAGCGTAGCAGGATTAATGCGAGCTCGACGTGAAAGGAGAAAAAGATCGAATGATCAATTTATTATTCTCAAATTGCATTCTAAGAAAATTATTTGTCTAAGGTCCTCTTCGAAAATGAAATTAACTTCGACTATGTTCATAATCTTCAAAGTAACGTGTAATATTCTGCCCTTTATTTTTCCTGAGGAAGTACAATGAAAGAAGAATATTCCCCCGAGTATAATAGAAGCGGGCGTATACCTCATCCTTTTATATCCTCTTTTCTCGCTGTGTCTAAGCTACTTTCATTGGAAATCGATCACACCTTCCGTGGTAAGATCTGCGTGAATGAAATGTAGATGTAACTAAGAGACTTGTTTCCACAGCGTCAATGACACATTTGTTGATAGCCACAGTTTGACGATAAAAAATTTAATAAAAATTAAAACTTGATATTAATCCAATTTCAAAATATTCTAAGATAACAAGTGTTCCGAGTCACTTTTCCTTACCTGACATAGTGTTGCATTAAAGATCACGCATGCACAACTCTCGAGCAACATTAACAACTATTACCACTAAATTTCATCGTGTACCTTATCAATATCATAATAAGAAAGAGAAGACGTTAACACTGAGAGCAAACTTCTCGTTGCAGTTAGAATATGGCGAAGACCTGTGGCGTCAGCTTCTGGAGAAAGCTGATTGCAAGCACATGGTTTTCAACACGCGACAATTATATCCCGACGAGCTGATGACCAAATTGGCCATTGCGTTGGTCAACCACAGCGGTGATTCTATGGACAATGTGATGGAATTCTTTGGCAAATGTTTCGTTCGGTTTTGTAACAACTTAGGGTAAGCAAGAAAGAAACAATTGAAAATATTTAAATAAAGCCAGAATCTCTTCTATTCCTTGTTTAATCGCTTTCGATTAAATGTAACAACATCATAGCGCCATAAATATCGAGAATAGAAGCAAAATATCCCCCTATATTTCGCATGCGCTAGGACATGTGTCCGATGGGATCAATCTGTACCACGATATTGAATTTAGGATCTCGTTAATTGAACCGTTTAATTGCCACTGGTTTAATTACCACGCCGAGGACTGCGCCACGTGCAATAAATTATTACCAGCGGTAATGACTGCGGTTCCATTAAGGGGCACGATTAATTAATGTTTCTCCCTGTTCAAATTTAATGCACCCATCGAGCCGCTTTGAGTTCCGAATTATTGAGAGCTTATCGCCACGATTAAGCTTAACCATTCTTTTCTAATTTCGTAATTCATGAGGCAGCTTGTCACGGACGATTTGTTAAATTGCCCCAATTACTCAGCATTTCGTGCGATCCGAGAGACAAGGATCGGGTGGTGCCTACATTTTATCAGCTTCCGCGCCTCTGGGGAGATCGTTCCAGCATTAAATGTGAAACATGATCTATGCAATTCGTTAGTGTCAGAAACCGCTTATAATTGAAGACTTCTCTATTGGCTCAAACCTTTCCTTGAAGTGTTTTTTTTTCATAAATGTTATTTATTCATTTTATTTGCGTCTACGCGGCATTTCTTCGTGGGAGTGTTTAAAAAACTAAAATGAAGTTTCCCCTGAGTCGAGCCTCTCAGAAAGCCAACTGACCAACTCCAGTTTTTGTGAATTTTTCAATTTCTGCGTTTAAGCACATAATGTTAAGTTATCAATTGCTTTTCTACCTTTTACTTTCTGGGGTCGGTTAGTTTGGCTTCCCGGAAGCTCAGTTATTGGTTTTATAATAGGTACGCTTGCACAGTGAAGGCCACCGGTCGTTACCTGTGCGATTTTTTACAAAACGTCGACAATATTCACATGCAAATGAGATTCACGTACCCGAAAATGAAGAGCCCTTCGATGTACACCACGCATATTGACCCGGAGGGCGTGGTATTAGTGTATCGAAGCACTAGGCAAGGACTCACACACTATCTCATGGGTAATTAAATTTATTCGTAGTTAATTTAACCGAGTGGTGTAACAACAATTTCATCCAACGCTTTCAACAGGCCAGCTGTTTCAAATAGCGAAAGATATCTTTGAAACGGATTTGAATATCACAGTATTAGAAACTTCGAACAATATACCTGGGTCTAGGAGCGTGATGGTTAAATTTAGAATCGATTTCGATAATCGAGAATATGTAAGTAATCCCACTATTCCATCTACTGTATTCTGAGCATTTAAATATATCATTCTAATAATTTGACGATTTATATTCAATAATACAATTTGCAGAAAGTTGCTTCTTCTGTAACATTTATATAAAATTATAGAGAAGACTTTATCATCTTTCACCCCCTCAAATATAACTCCTGTTTACCCCATAAAAAATGAAAAATATTATCTGTAAAATGAGAATGTTTGAAGTTTTAGAGCTACTAAAAATATGATCGATAAAAGAAATTTCGTAATCCGTGATTGCTATTTTTTACATTTCTTTATGATTGCGAGTTCACGTGGTGATTTTGGTAATTATTAGATCGCGAGGACCAACAGAATGAAAGTCCCGCTAGGTCGAGAATTAGCCCCAGTGTCCTGCATGTTTCTGTTACGGCTCTTCCCGTTTGGGGTGGTGATGAACAAGGATATGTACATACTGGGAATCGGTGATAAACTGCAAGCATGGGGCGATTCAACCATGTTGAACAAACACATCACTGAAGTGTTTAAATTACGTAGGCCCAAAGGGATTGCCTGCACCTGGGAAAACGTAAGGGACCATTTTCTACGAAATACATTATTACGTTATTATTTTATAACACTACAAATTTTGGCGAACTATCGCATGCTGAACATAAACCTCCCTTACTTCAGTAAAACATTTGCTCACTCTATTATTTTTGTGTAAAAGGGATTTCAATTGTTAGAAATAATTTAGTCGTCAGATTTTCAATAAAAGTCAATTGCTTCCTCTTTGTCTCTAAAGCATTAGTCAAAATTTGGATTTGTTTATATTTTACATATTAATTATCCGATGAAATATTCAAATTTATTTTACGAATAGTACAAGTAAAGTACAAGCCCACTTTATTAGTTCCATTCTTCCCAACAAGTCTACCTGAAAATTATCAAGCTATCTTAATAATCGACTATCATTTTACACCATCAATTGGGGGCCGTCCTTAAATTACGTGAGGGTACTTTTCGTGATTTCTTACCCTCTCCCTCCCTCGGTATAAGAATTCGTAATATTTTATATTGAGACCCCCTCCCTCTGTCCTTACGTAATATTTTATCAGTCATTAAAATACTTTTAAAAGGTTATATAATACATGTAACTAAGTTTCGGTAACATTAATGATAGAATTTGTATTTATTCAAAAATTAGGTAAAAAATATTACGTAAAACCCTACCTGACTCCCCCTTGTATAAAATCGTAAGAAATTCGCGACCCCCTCCCCCAAAAAACCTTACGTAATTTAAGAACGTCCCCTTGCCTCAACAGCTAATTGCACTTTAACGAGTCCTTCGACGAGGCAGTAATTCACCCATCCACCACCGTCGTGGAACTTTCAAGTGAATAACAATACACGCTCCCTTGGGCAGGTGATGTACCTCCATTCAGTGATGTTCGAGCTAGAGCTGATCAGATTAAACGATAATAGTACATCGTCGAATCCAGAAAATATCGCGAGCACAAGCACTGGATTGGACAGACGTGGCAGTCAAAGTGGTCGAAGTATCCTGCTGAAGGGGCAGATGAGATACATCAACGACATCAAAGCAATCATTTTCCTGTGTAGCCCATTGTAAGTGTGCCAACGTCCTACGATCCTACACAAACGACACCATTAAACAATGGAATGAGAGTAACAAATAGCACGGTTCAACAGAATCAACAGTTTAGACGAACTGCTCAACATGGGCCTGTATCTGAACGACTTGAATCCCCATGGCCTGAGCCGAGAGCTCGTCCTCGCTGGATGGCAGCACTGTGGAAGGTACAATATTATTGTTTAATAACCTGGTGAAATTAAACCAGCTGTTATTACGAATCGTTGCTCGTGTACAGAAAGAGAACTACGCTGCTCGTGTACAGAAAGAGAATTTAAAACTCATCTTCTCTCATGTCCACATCACTGATTTATTTCGAGCAATCGTCCAATTTATGGGATCAGGGACGAACTTGTGTATAGACTAAATAGGTGGCAAATTTGGGGGCGGTAAATTTTGGACGAAAGAAATTGATAAAGGTTTAAACACAGAGGCTTCAGACAACTTTAAAAACAACTCACTTTTTTCGTGTAACAAATTAGCAGAACTCGTATGTGAGTTGTCATATAGAATTCATTTTAAAATTGCTTCAACTCTTTTGCATTAAAATATTTGATGATATTTCACGGATAAGGCGGCAAATGAATGTCAGCCTGGGGGTGCCGAATGTCTAAATCCGCCCCTGTATGGGAGACACACTTTAAGACACAATTCTTTCTAATGGAACTATTTTATTTTGAGTTTAAACTTCCCTTTGATCCCTACTGTAAACCCTGTTCCTTTCGAATCTGATGCAACAGATTGGAGATGTTGTTCGAGAAGGCGGAGCACAGATCGATCGAGCTGGAGAACAGTTACGCGCTCCTGGATCGCTGGAAGAACAAGAGCGACGACCTTCTGTACTCAATGATCCCACAGACGGTCGCTGATCGATTACGCGCTGGCACCAGTCCTCTGAGCACCTGCGAGGTATAGTGCGATCGAGGAAGGATATTAAATGCGTGGCGCAATACAGTAAACTCTCGCTATGGGCTCGTCTCAACTACGCGTTAAGCGCTCGTCGCTATCCCCACTTCTTGGAATCGTTCGGTCGAGAGTGAGGGAACCCGAGAACGACCGAGAGGGGGCGAATGAGTCGACGCGACGTTATAGTGCCTCCCCGAGATACAGCGACCAAGGAGAGACCCACTGCTGCGTTTAAGAAAGTCGCCAAATCTCGGAGAGGCACTATACCATCTGCTACGAAAGAGAGAAAGCACGATCTTTGTCTCGCTTCGTCTTTCACGTGCCTACACTCTGTCTCTCTCGCGCGCCATCGGCGGCTCGGAATCGTCGACGCTATGCGTTAAGCGCTCGCCGCCAGGCCCGAGCGCGCGCCCATAGCGAAGGTCTACTGTACAGTACGAACAATTTATCGAGACATCAATAATTGCAGACTCTGAGAAACCTCTATTCAGAAGGAACAGAAGCATTTTAATATTCCCTTGATCTTTCACAGTCATTCGAGTCAATAACCGTCTTGTTCTGCGAGCTCTGCGACTTTGACTACTCGACCATCGAGGGCGCGATGGACATCGTGTCATCCATGAACGCTGTTTTCTCATGCTTCGACTCTCTGATGGACGAATATAATGTGTACAAGGTGAGTACGCGTAATACAGTTTTGTCTCGTTATAAGTCCAACGCTCTGGGGACAGGCCGAACTCAAGGGCGGATCAAAGGGGCTGCAACTCCGGGCCCCACTTTCCAGGGGCCCAATTCTAAGCCTTCCATTTATGTAAAACATAATTCAATGAAATTTTGTTTAGTGCTTTTTAAATAATGGGGCCCTGGAAGGTTTGATAGCCCCGGGCCCTAAAAATCTTAATCCAGCCCTGACCGAGCCTATAACGAAACGGTATGCTATTCGGCCCTCTCGCTCATTCTCAGTCTCTAGCACTCACCGCAACGACTGTAAAAGAAGTAGTGGGGACATAAATGTACTTTCAAAGAATCAAGGGACCCGGACTTATAGCGGGACAATGCTGTACAGGGTTATCCACTTAACGCAGAAGGCACGCGCGAGAATAGATGCCTTAAGGTAGGTTTTCCTATACGCGACTGGATGCAGCGCCAAGAATTTCAAACTCGATTTTCTCAAAAATCAGGCGCAATATCAAAAAATTGTATTCCTTTTCATCGACTTATTCATTTGTTATAAGTCGAAAAGAAAGAGTAACTTTTTTTTATATCGCGCTTCAGTTTCGAGAAAATCGCCTTTGAAGTTCTTGGCATTGCGTCCAGTTCCGTATAGGAACACCTACGTTCACGAGGCCTTTTTCAGACAATCACCTCGAAATTTCTCCTCGGGCTCGGGTGGAAACGACGCAAAAACCTTGAATAAGGCGTTGATACATCAAAAATCCATTTTCTTCTTTTGACAGTCACTGACTACTTGGTCAATTCATCTGTTCTCGCGCGTTCCGAGTTAAGTGGGTAATCCTGTATATAGGCAACACTGTTTTACGATGCTTCTAAAGGCGAAAACACTTAGGAAACAGGCATAAAGCACATCTATATTCTTCAGGGCGGTTAATAGGGCACATTTTGCTTTTACGACTTTCAACAGGTAGAAACAGTTGGCCGAGTTTACATGGCGGCGAGCGGTGCACCCGACAGAACCGAGAATCACGCGGAGAATATCGCGGACGTCTCGTTGCAATTACTAAAACACGTTCGATCGCTTAAACTACCTTCTGGCCTCGACATACAAATTCGCATAGGTAACTGGCTACAGTATCTGCCACGACTTGTGCATCCTTCACCTCCAATATGTTCATTCCCAATCAATTTATTCCCTTTTAACACTTTCCCTGGCGTCAGCGAGCTTCCACGCCGTGTGTTACTATTCTATGAACGATGTCGGCGAGCTTCCACGTTGCTATTTTTTTAAAAGCATCGAGAGCTTTGTTCTTAGTCCCTGAATGCTTGCTCTGAAAGTAACTGAGTCCACTTTTCTGTCAGAAGTTATTGCTCGAAAAGGCCAGAATAAAGAGTCTAGCAAGGTAACCATAAGCAAACGGCTACCGTGAGAAGTTTTGTTCTTAGTATTTGGCAAAAATTGCTCGTCACCTGAAACTTCACAGAATGGTGGTTCAGGTGAGGAGCATTGTTTAGCAAAGAATAACAAAATTTGTGACGGGTGCCGTTTGCTCATGCTTACCTTGCTAGCCTCTTTGAAACGGCACTTCGCCAAAGCTTGCGCCACTGAAAGTGTTAATATATATTCTTCTCGGAGAATGGCTTCCCGTAATATCATCCGAGGTATCGAGTGAAAACGAACACAATCGCGTACAAGCGTGCTCTACTTTCTTAGGAATCCATTCTGGACCAGCTGTGGCAGGTGTTGTCGGGATCAAAGTGCCTAGATATTGCTTCTTTGGCGACACGGTGAATACTGCTTCCAGGATGCAGACGACCAGTCTAGTAAGTTGCCTTATTGAACACGAATCCGAGAGTAACTGGATCATAACAGGATGGGCTAAAAAGAGTGTTATAATTTTAAATAGCTTCTCTCTGAGTCTACGTTTTAGAGAAGACTGATTGAGAACATTTTCTTTAAATCCGCAAACGTCAGTATTGCCATTCGGTTATTAATTTTTAATACGATAAATACTACATAACTTATGTAACATCTCTGCTCAAATATAGATCAGTAGTTATGCTTCAATACACAGAAGATTCTTTACAGTTACCTTTTTCAAAAATGAAGAGGCAGGTGTACTAAAATTTATGTTTAACCAGAAATAATACTGGTATATTAATCTATCTCAGATCTCGGAATACAAATACCTGTGTTAAACAATATTCCCATTAATCACGAACAAAGGAAGAATCATAATCCCTGTTTTCTGTTCCACCAAAAATCTGCTGAAATTTCATAAACTGTCTAACGCTCTCGAAAAAAATCTCAGCCAGGCAAAGTGCACATCTCAACAGACGTTAAAGCGTTATTGCCCCAAGATCGTTACCGCATCGAGTCACGCGGGTTGACTTGGGTCAAGGTGCGTATAACGGAGAAGGCAGCTTGGCAGGTCCTTGTCCGCAATGTGCATAATTATTTATTGTTCCGCGCAGGGAAAAGGCAATATGGAGACGTACTGGCTGTTCGACGAAGAAGAATCGGACGTTGAGTTGACATTAGTGGAGGATACTCCGCCTGAAGGACTCCTGGTCACCGATGTTTAACGCGTGACGAAGCGGTGCAGTACACAAGGCTGATTTTCTTTAAAAGAATCTTGATTTTCTTAAGTTACTCTGCACCCTAGCAATCGAGGTGGTCGGATATGTTCAGCTTCCTGGATTAAGTACAATGAATATCACTTTTCTGACAAGCAATCCGTATGCGCTAGCTAAGTCAATAGGTAAGATCACTCAGCATTTCGTAGTTTCGTGGAAAAGTATTGTTATAGATCTAATACAGTGGGGTATCCTATAACGAACAGTTCGTTGTGAGTGTTTCGATTTAATTAGGAAAACCGTTCGTTATAAGGTCGTTCATAATGAGATACCCCACTGTACACACTCCATAAATGATTGTAGAAGGTACTTTAATCGAAACTTTTGAATTGCGAACATTTTAAAAATCCTCGGTTTGTAGCTTATGAATTATGAATTATGAGTTCTTCAAACATTCAACAAGTACAATGATACACCGACTGATAGGAATTCAAAAAATCATTTATTTAAAAAAGAAATTGTCGTCAGAAAAGTTGCTTAGATCTCATTTGCAATTATTTACAATTATGTTTTTATTTAAGACAGATTTAGCGAGTAGGAAGACCTGTTGCACTGAATTCTTTACTCTTTTCCTTATATTCTTTTCTGGCGTCTTTTTTCCTCATTTCACTCCACGTTGCAGGTTTAACTAAACGCTGACACTGCATCTCCACAATTACACTCTGTGTCTTTTCTCTGGCAGTACTTTCTGTTTAGTTCTGTATTCCGTTCTCTCTTCCCTTTACTCCTACGTTCTGTACATTTCTTTATTTATAGCGTAATGGAGACACTGTTATTGTCGTTATTTATTATTAAAATCTCATAAATAGCGTACTTCAGCGTAATAAAGTAATCTCATACGAAACGAGTAACTAGAGCGGAACAATAGTATCGTAAAGTAAACGAAAATCTGAGTATCACTGGAAGCTTAAGCCACGATCCCACGTGCCAAAAAACGCGGAACTCTAAACATCATGGAAACCGTCGAAAATACACTGAACTCCTAAAAAACTTAAAAAAAAAAATATCGATGATAAATCGTTGAATTATTATATATAGTGTACTGCAATCGTTCTTTGACTTCTTGGTCTCAAAATATTGTAAAACATTGTTCAATGAATTAAAATGCTTCTTTAACACTCATGGCTCAAAAGCTAAAATTGTCAACAACAAAAAATGTCCTTAACTGAGTGTTTCAAAAGTGTTCGCTATGCCACGTGGGAATGTGGCTTGAGGGGAACACGCACGAAGCGTTCGACTCCCTTTTCCGCATGACAAATCGACGCCTCGCGCGAGTACCGCAATAGGTACGTGAATTTTCACCGAAATTCCAACTCGAAATGAACAGAGAAAGTCCGATGACTTTCTTTTTCGTACGTTCAATGTTACGAGTCTCGTCGGGTCGAGGCGAGGTACGTGCCTTAACTTTCAACTGTCACGTCACATATATCATAACGTCTGTGTCAACGTGTCAGGTAGAAAATTATGTACGGCGAATACAAAAGCTACTTTCGAGCCTTGTATGGACGCGGGGTCGGTCACAATCTACATATAGTAAATAAATAAGTATTTAAAGTAAATTATAGTAATTATAGTAAATTAAGGAGTTATTAAATTAAATACGCAGGGTTCGCCTTTGTGTCGCACTGGGTGAGTTCAAAAGGGTGTCACAGCATTCACAGATACACTCTCCACTTGGGAACTAGGAAGTACAGCTGTAAGGAGTACACGAATAATTTAAGTATTCGAGTATTCGGAGAAATTATTCGAATTCGAAATTATTAGAATTATTCGAAATTATTGGAATAATTACAGCTCTACTAGAAAGTATCTCCTTAGTAAATACCAAATATGAACTCTTTCCAAGCTAAACAGTGTCCAAGTTACTAAAGCAAATGAAAGTACCATGTCAACAGATTTTCCTAATCTTCCCAGTAAACGAAACGCTTCCTTATTTCCTTATTGTCAAAAGTGGAGAACAAATATGATTTGCAGGAAAAATGGTAAATTATAATGGCGATTTACGATTTATGTAGCTTCAAAGTCTATAATGGTAACTTTTTGGACACCCATTTTGAAGCACTCGGTGCGCTCACCACACTCGCTTCGATCTAAATGCAAATTCGTCAAAAGTCGCCGGATCGTGACGAGAAATATTCCATTTCATTAAAAAGTGTACCTCCGCGATCCTGAATGCCCCCCTCGATTAATTTACACGACTGATCGCGAAGCGGAGCAACCGTTGAGTATTGTCCCCTGCGAGTTATTAATCAACCTAATCGAAACTGGATCAACAGTAACAAGCGTCCTCGGTGTTGCGTTTTATCCACGTCAAGTAACGGTTCACCCTGCTGTAAACGCCAGGGTAGCCAGGCTGCGCGCATCCTTCGCCCCAGGACACGACCCCTACGAATGAAATTTGTAACCGTAGTCTCCTAAGAGCAAAGTATTGTTCACGATCGAGAAACGGAGTGCGGATCTTACCGACTATGTCGTACGTGTCGTTGTTGACGACGTGCAGAGGCCCACCGCTGTCCCCCTAATTAGGATAACGGTAATTGGAATTTAGAACGATACTTTGTCCACTTAAAATTATGAACAACACTTAAGATCGTTAAGAAGAATATTTACGTACAAGATCATTACACGTATATATATTTTATGCAGAACAATGTGCGAGAATGTTGTAGCACAGCAAAAGAAGTAAAATGACATTGGTAAATGGTTTCTCATTTATTACCTGGCAAGAATCCTTGCTTCCTTCTTTGTAACCGGCGCAAAGCATGTTGTCCGTGATCCGGCGCGATGGATATTTACTGGCACGGCACTCGGTGTTCGAGAGAATGGGGACCATCACTTCCTGCAGAGTTTGCGACACGTCGCCGGCTTCTTTGATCGCTCCCCATCCGGTCACTACACCCTTCACGCCAGCGAAGGTTTTCGCTGGGGAAAGTTATTTTGATAAATTTGCAATGTATCAAGTTTTCTCAAAGAAATGGAAGTAAATAATAACTAAATAATTAATGTAATTTACAAGCTTCTTATGTTGCTACGGTATTTTAAACAACCTCAGCTTTAAAGGAGTTCTTTTTTTACGATAACGCCACTGTTTCTTGCGAAATTTATTTATTTCATAATTTTATCAATTTCATGAACTTGTTCGCTTAAAAATTTCGCGATTAGCTTTTCTGTCGCCGAGACTTACATTTGTCGGGAAGACACACGGGCCTCGCCTTTCCCACGAATCGAATGGGCTCTTTTAATCTGACAAGTGCGATGTCGTTGTTGTAGTTGAAGGTCGAGTAGCCACTGTGTTTCATCACTCTGTCGACTTTAAATTCTTGTGTGTCTGCCTCCGTTGTGGAATTGCGATCGTGCTCCAATATTCGTACGGACATCAGCTTCGTGTCAAACCTGGTCGAATTATTTAATTATTTATGATGGGTATGTCTTGATGTATAGTATACAGTATTGTACATAGCTGTGTATTTTAGGATAGATCTATCGGAACGATAGAGCCACTGAAGCGGAAAATCAAGTCACCTATCAACGCAGTGGGCAGCTGTCAATACGTAACGAGAATTGATAACAGTGCCACCACAATAGAATCGTCCCCTAAACATCATTAAAGCCATCCATGGATATTGATTAACTTGTGTCTCTGTACCTCCAACTATACGCTTCTGTGTGTTCGTTAGGCCACATTCTGCGGAATTTTGTAATACATTGCTCAATTTATTTGTATTTAACTTTTTCCAAAATTAGATTACTATATTCTTTTTTTTTCTTTTTTTCTTTCTTTAAGATATTTATCTAACAACGGAAGTTCGATTACCCGAATATTCCGATTTTTTTGAAACTGTTAAGTATTAGGCAATTTTTCGTTTGTGCCCATTTTCGGTTCTTCAGGGTGCAACATCCTCTAATGATTTTCGAGTATATCTTGAAAACTATGGTAGATATTAAAAAATTGTTATATACCAAATTTAACGACTTTTTATGCTATATAAAATTGTGTAATCAAATTGTTTGAAAATTGTAGTTTAAATAAAAAATCCTTCATCATTCCAAATTTTGAACAATTCGATTGCACAGCTTTATAGAGCGTAAAAAGTGGTTAAATTTTCATTGGAATAAATTTTTATATCTACTATAGTTTTCAAGGTATACAGGAAAATAGGAAATCACATATTAACATTTAAGGGTTGTTTTCACCCTGAAGAACCGGAAATGGGCCCAAACTAAAAAATGCCTGATGCGTCTATTGAGGTCCTCTACAAACCTGCAGAGTTTTAAAAAAATCGGAATGTTCCCTTGCTTATTCCAAATTGCTCTTTAACCCTCGAATATAGGTCAAACTTCATGTGGGTCACTTTCGACCCATATGGAAATTTTTATGCAGTATGGACATATATCAGATGCCTTCTCTCCACTGCACTTAACCGTAAGCATGGGTCAAAAGATGGGTCACCATGGGCGAGGGTTAAAGAATCTGATTTTACAAAGTCACATCGAATTTTGAATTGTAGTGTAGAACATTTTTACATACTGCAAGGTAGACATTTTTCGCCAATCACTGGTTTCGGAAGTTCAGTTGTTGCTGCTGGTGCTGGTGTGGGCCCGATTACAGTTACGAAACCGTACAACCATTCCCAAAAATTTTTATCGTCCACGACGTTTGAGTTGGTTAACGTGATATTCAAATTGCCTTCAGTGCTGTTGACAGGAGGTTGTGGCTGCAATCAGTATTTATTTCTTTCAAATTATTTTTAAACTTAATTGGAGGATTAAAAATTCGATATAATTTATAAAGCTTTAATTGAAAATTAAATGATTTGATTAATTATATTAAAATTTGCAATTATCTGATTGTAAGTAAAATTTGGCTACAAGTTGGTGCCATTTTTTGAAGAAAATATTTCCCTACAGCTGGGTGTAGCAGTAGTTCGATATTATTAAACTTTGATATAGATTACTTAGCTAAAAAAAGCTAGAATAACAATTATTATAGCATTCTTGAAAAGTAAACTAAATAGAACGCATATACATCACTTTAAACACCAAATGAAGTGGTTTTAGTACCAAACAATATTCCCATAAATTGATTACCGTTACCCACTTCCAACATAAAACACCTCAACTACGCAAAGTGGAAGAATAAACACTCTAAGTAAACCCTCTCAAATTCATCAGCTATCCAAGTTCACAGGAACTTACACACTCTTCCTCCAAAAAGTAGAAACACAACCCCCCTTATCTTCCTACCCTGGATCCAATAACATTCCATTACTCGTCACATAAAGTCCCCAAAACGCCACCACATAGAACAGACTCTATTTACCCAACTCGAACTCTTCCAAAGAAGAAGTATTTCGCTCCACCTGCTCCGAAACCTATCTAATCCTATCTCCTTTCAGCTATCCACCCAACAACAGCGAACCCCGTGGCTGGCGGTAAACTCCGAATAACTGTCAAAGAACGACCGTGGAGGAGTGGCTGAGGACAGTTACTTACGTCCTCGCAATTAACGGCACACGCCATCGTGATCGCCAAGAGCGCGCAGAGTATCGGCCGAGTGCACATTGTTATCACTGAACACCTTATCCTGGTTGCACGGGAACGGGATTACTGCGGACGGATGGACACCTCGGCGGCGAATAAAGTAGCCACCGATTCGATTCGAGCCGATACACTTCCTGCCAAGGCGGCGTACACTTTCACACAAGACTTCGATTCGCCCGTCACATCTATATTTATACGGAATAGTGGACGGGCGACTAGTCGGAGTGAAAATTTAGGCTAACCGTATGTAAATTTGCCACGAACAAACACTGCCGGGTGAACATCGCCGGGCTCCCATATACCCGCGGTACCGGTTCGCTAAGGATGTGGTGTCCTGACCGTTTCAGGCGACGTTGGCCTCTTGTCTTTCTTTCCTATTCCCTATTCTTACCTTCCTCTTCGACGCGGTAAAGGAGGATGTTCGTGCACCGCGGTTTGGGGGCAAGAAACTAGTACAGCGAAATCGGTCCGCCGTGGTCTGTGGAAAATTCTGCTCTGAGCTATGGCAGGAGTGTGCGAGTACCGGGAATTTACGGGCTGAGCTGAACTCGGTTCGACTGCTCGAGTTGAATCGAGGGTTTGAATTTTCGGTTGAGGCAAACTTAATAATTTTTTTATTTTATTTATTTTATACGGATGACTCCTTTCTTATACAAGGGTTTACTAAGTGTTGCCAGAAAATAAGTGAATGGGACGCTATTCAGACGCTATGTTGGTGGCCATCACTCGTCGTGCTTGCAATTTGAAGGAATTAAGTAAATAATAATAATAATTTTATTGACGGAAGCACTTTGATACAAAATTGAAGAATAGAGCAAAATAAAATGAGCACACGAAGCGAACATGAGTAACAAAGTACCTATAAGAGGAAGCAAGCACAGAAGGGAGACATGGAGGAAAGCCTACCATGCATTAGAGATTTCAGACTCACTGCATTAGCCAGCTAAAATGAACAGTTTGAAAAAATGCGAGCTACTTGGAAAACTCATACGGCTCGAATATTCTTAGCTCGAAAGTTGTCGAATTACTCGACTATATTCGAACAGATCTCCCACTTTCGAGTTGCTCGTAAATATTCGAATTACTCGAGTTGCTCGTAAATATTCGAATTGCTCAAGTTACTCGAATATTGATGTATTTACTATCAAATGTTAATCTAACCATAAGGGAGAAATATATAAGACACTAGTAACTGAAAGTTATTCGAAACGTCGCGAAATTAAAGACCTCTAGCAAATTATATTTATTTAGTATTTTAAATTAAAAACCGTGGAAAGTATTCGATCCGTTCCAAATGTCAAATTTTCCGCAAATACGGCAGGTGTCCTAATACTTAGTAGCAGCACTGTAGGCATGGCTGCTGGGAGGATGACAGAGTTTATGGTCAATTGTTCATCGCTCGTTTATACGAGATTCGCCGACAGCAGTTTTATGTAAGTCGACTTATCAAAGTTCTAGTTAATGCCGGGAGAACAAGATAAGCTGATGTAGGACAGACGAGTGTATCTCACCTGTAACCCGTGACAGTGGGTCAAGGTATATGGGTCACAGCACCCTCATGCGGGTGGGACATTGCTTTATTGTTTGGATGTATGACTAACGTTATCAGGGGCCCTGCCTTATTTACGCTTATCGCCAGGGTCAGATCGTCACCACGATTTCAGGCTTTTTCACGGACAAGATAAGCCTCAAGTGGATTACTGTAATAGCCCATAAAACATCTGCCCACATCAGCTGAGGACAGGTTTTATTCGCGAACGCTGGTAATCAGATTATCAAAATGTGTTTGATTGTTTCATCAAATACATGGTCGATGAGATTTATGGGCTACTTAAACGGTAATAATACAATTTAACTATCGAGTAAATTAAAAAGACACGATAATATGAAAATATGCGTTTATTCGTGGCAAAATTCATAGTAGATTATTTTAACCCGACCTATGTTTTTCACGTCTTCTCCATGAATAAAGAATGGTAATTATGTCCCTTAAATGTTTCCTTTAGAAATCTTGAGCACGAAAGTATAACAAATCAAACATGACATCTTCCTTCCCAGAAATCATTTAATTCCAAACCCATCTACAGTGGACGGAAAATTTCCTTAAATTTCCCCAATCCTTACGATCTCCAATCTCTCAGTAAACAAATTCGAAAACCGGTAAGCGTGTCACTATAAATCAGGAACCAGTGTATTAAACTTTATACTGTGAATTGACATTAAATCCAAAACACACGCTTGGAAACGAGGTGGCCGATGAAAGAAGCAGACGATGCGCATAAATTACCCAATACTTTCGTCGACATCAGCGATCATCTCGTTGCTCATTTTGCAGTAGCACTTAAACACCAAGTACCTTTTTCCACGACTTCTGTCCCTGTAAACTGCACGTACTGGCATGCCTGCCACTGCGAAGCGCGTGCAGCTGGTTGCGTCGACACCCTGCAAGGGGGGTGCAGCTTCTCACGAAAGCAATAAATTTCCGCAGTAAGATGACTGGAACGTCGTTATAAGCGAAACGTGACCTAAAATGCCATCGCTCTTCCCCGCGCGGAATATTGGACGTAACGGTATGCCAATTTGCGCGTACCAATTATGGCGAAATCGAAGGCGAACAATGAGGATTGTTAACGATCAACAGTGACGAGCAAATTACGCTGCAAAAATCGGGAACACTTCACAATCTGCATTGGCGTCTGAAATTTACTCCCAGTGAAAGCAGGAATCGTTGACTGTGTAGACGTGAAGTTTCCTTGAATTGAACCAGCAGAATTTCGAATAATGTAGAAGCAAGAGTTTTGAATAGAAGGTAATTGTTATTCACCTCGAAGGATTCAATGATTAAGCTAACCAAGTGTGAATTTACTTATGATAAACCAAACTTACATGAGATAAAGAGGATGATTCAGCCGACTAATTACCTCGATAGTAACTAGCTCTGGGACCTTGTAAGTTTTAAGTACACTCCCTCTCAGGGACCATTATTAGATAAATGGAAGGTTGAGTAAATTGTGAATGACAATCACAATATGTGAAGCTCGACGTGTTAAATTGCAAGGTTTAGTTACGAGCGATGATAAATGTCTTAAAATATAATTCGTTTGAGTAAACCTCTAACTAAGGGATATGCTTGTCCAGTCATCAACATTAACCAAAATTAGAATATTTCTATCCTTATGTCAATCACAAAATAATCGGCTAAAAAGATGGACCATAAACAGAAATTTGGTCCTTCCTGTGCCAATGAAAGTTTTTCTTCTTATAATAGGAGCTCAACCCTCTAACCTATTAAATAAAGTATTATAGTTCTTATAATTCTGAACTTCTTTATTATTCCTAAATTAAAAGAACGACACATATTTCAAGCTTGAAAATTCTTGTGATCCCCAGACACTGTGTCCAATCTGTGATACAGTATTTACATACATGCCTAGCTCTGAATAAAACATGATGCGTAATTAGCTGAACACGAAGCATCGTTAGTTCGAGTGGTATTACAAAATCCCTACAGTGGATTGGAACAACGTGTAAAAAGCAGCGGAACGATCGTTTCCTCTGTACCTAGTTAGATGTTTGCCTTAGCCTTACGAATCTGAAGGCAAGGGCGAGCCACTGTTACATTGACCCCATTTCAACCGCAATGGTAACCCACCAGTAATATTACCGTGGTGCCACAAACTTCTTGGAACCTCTACTAAAACGCTCACTGCCTACGCCTCGAGCGAAACTGTTCCATGGACCCGAGAGAATCTTTGCCTCCGTTTAATCTCAAAGTTCTTCCACACCGACGAAGGGATAATGCGAACGATGCATAATTCATTTCATAAAGGAAGACTTTCGTATCGTAAAGTTCGTCAGCGGAGTTTAGTTTCCAGTATAGATAATGGTCCTTATTTCTGGGGAACGCAGATTTGTTTCGACTACAGATTTGAATTTATATAGTAAATTTTATCAGATCTTAATGGGAAGATGTTAGAGTTTTCTCTGAAGGTTCTGGAAGTCTAGGTGCTTGCTTGCATTTCGTAATCGATTGCGCGTGGAGATTGAAGGAGATGGAAAGGAAACATCCACTCACTCGTATACTCAGATTTAAATTCCTTGGATACCTGCTGGATGCAATTTAGGAAACGTCCATCACAGTAAAGAATTTAATATTGGAATATTGAAATAAGAACACTTGATACCTCTTTATTCTAATTTTAACAGAAACTTAATGTTTTAATGCCTTCTAAGTATGTAGCATCATTTAAAACAGCCACACTGCAGTCAATACGTATTAGGGCCCCTGCTGTATTTGCAGAAAATGTTATATTTGGTACAGATACTTTGCACTGCTTTTATTTGAAAATACCAAATAAAGTGAGACTTGTTAGGCTTCTTCAATAAATTTTCAATATTTTGCACAATTATTCCACACAGAGCAGGTGTCCTAATACTTCTGAACGTCAGTGTAAGTCCCTTTTATAACCACATATGATTATAAAGTCATTCCATCATTTTCAAGTCTCCAAAGAAATTCTAGTCCCTTCAAACGCCCACGACTTACAGAATCTCCAGGTCCCAATTACGTTCCCCAAAGTCCCTTCAAACGTCCAGGACTCACAGAATCTCCAAGTCCCAATTTCGTTCCCCAAAGTCCCTTCAAACGTCCAAGACTTACAGAATCTCCAGGTCCCAACTATGCTCCTCAAAGTCCCTTCAAACGTCCAAGACTTACAGAGTCTCCAAGTCCCAACTATGTTCCTCAAAGTCCCTTCAAACGTCCAAGACTTACAGAGTCTCCAACTCCCAATTTCGTTCCTCAAAGTCCCTTCAAACGTCCAAGACTTAGGTACAGAATCTCCAGGTCCCAATTTCGTTCCCCAAAGTCCCTTCAAACCTCCAAGACTTACAGAATCTCCAAGTCCCAATACGTTCCCCCAACTCCCTTCAAACGTCCAAGCTTTACAGAATCTCCGGGTCCCAATTACGTTCCCCAAAGTCCCTCTCAGGACCTCAGACCTTACATCTACATAGCAACAACTAACAAAAGCACAATCCTAAAAACAACCAACCACTAACCCTAAAAAATAAACCGAACCTTCTCATCACACGTTCAATACCACTATCAACACTCCCAACGAAAATCAGGCCTCGCACCGTCGAGTCCACAAAAATATTCCTGCCCGAAGAAGCAATTCCTCCGGCAAACCGACCCCCCCTTTCGTGGACGTACGCGGGCCCCCGCGAGTCCCAGACAGCGCTCAACGAAGACAATGGGGCAGAAGAGGACCGCGGGAGGCGCGGGGGCTTTCCTCTGACGAAACCGCTGACATTGATCCAGTCCGCTGGGACCTCCGAAAGGAAGGAAGGAAGGACGCGGGCGCGAAGGGCCCGTCGACCTGGCGGAGGCGGAGGAGTGGGTGGCCCGTGTTGACATTGGTCGTTGTTGGTGGTCGATGCTCGATTGCGACCGGCACAGCCTCGCCTCGCGCCGCTCGCGCCACACGGACATTAGCTTCTCGCTGATTGTATCTGTGGGCAAGTGTCTGTACAGACGAAGACCTGCGCCGCGTACACGGACCTCCGCGGCTGATTTAAACGCTGTCACATGCAACATCTGCCAATGCAAACGCACCACTCAAGGCTGACGATCCCCACCGGGGAGCGCGGCCACGCTCCCTCGATAGTTATAATTTACTATAAAACGGCAAAACGGTCACGGTACTTTTAGACATTTCACGCCCCGGGCCATAGGCACCTGCACGGGCCACGGATATCGCGTGCACCCGATCGAGGATCCTGCCTTGCTCCAGCTGCCTGCCAGCGAATCTTCGAAGCCACGCCGTGCAACATACCCCGCCGACAATGCTATGCAAACTCGCCATCTTACTTTGGATAGGCTGCTGCGCCTACGCGCTACCCCGGGTGGTGAGTCTTACGGATCTTCCTTTCTTCTGCACCTGCTGAGAGGCGGTGGCTTGGATCGAAAGTGGTCTTGTTTCTCGCGTTTAAGTCGACCGGTAGCTTCTTTCGTGGGGTATGTCCGGGGATCAGTTTGGGGATGTTGTTGGGCTTGTGGATGTAAAAGGGGGTTGAAGGAAAGTAGCGTGTAATTGGAGCTGTTGTATGGGTTGTACACTTAATTTAGTTAAGGGTGTTTGGTGGAATGTTACTTTATTTAGTTATTTAGTTGACTACTTAATACTTTTCTGAGGGTGGTCCATGTTTAGTTCCTCAAGGAATGAGTGAAAGATGAATGAATGCACTGAAGTTCATGAAAAGAGGCGTCTGAAGACTTTGGGGAAGTTTAAGTGTGATCTAAGAATGTGAATAGTAGTTGGAGGTTTTGTCAATCTTTCGATAATTGAAAATTGAGGGGCCCAGTGGGAAATAGGCACGTGCCATCGTTTTATGATTATATTATAAGGCGGTGGGGTAACACTACATCAGTGGTGGCGAAACTCTTTATCTACGCGTGCCAAAAATGTATAAATAATATTTCTCGAATTACTGACGTGCTAGGAATTTTTCGAAATGGGAAAAATTAGTAAAAAATTAATCATTCCAGAATTTTATTGAAACGAGTTTAAAAATTGACAGAATTTTTTAACCGAGTCCCTCAATTTTGAGTACAACGGTAGAGTTTCGAAATTTACCTCGCTTGCACAGTGTAGAGCTGTAATCATCCTCAATTCTTATAATAAATTTATTTGATCATTTCCTTTCAATACTTCATATTTCGAGGCATACAGTTCTTTTCAATATTCAAAATTATGTTGTCTTATTATCGCTACCTGTTATTCGAATTACGGTTTTGTCACTTTTCTTTTTCCTTTTTTTTCAGGTATCACCAAACGGCAGACAGAATCAGCCCACATCGAACGCTCAGGTGCACTATAATATCACGAATGCGGAGTTCGACGATCTCAGGCCGATAGACGAAGAGTCTTATATTGATTTCAATTCATCGCCCTCGATTCAGTCAAAGAGACCGAACGTCTGCGACAACTGTGGTAACTAAGAAAGCTAGAATAAGAGCAATCAGCTGCGCAAGTGCCATTCGCTACACAAGTGTCCCGATTCTTTTTCAAACTGTCGCTTTGTTCGAGGAAAGAAGAGGAGGTGGTGTAACCGCGTTTGCGAACATTTTGTTCAGCTTTCTGCCTTAAACAAATTTACAGACATGAGAATGTTATTAGTAGCTCATAAGTCTCTAATTAATTTGCATTATTAACGACACACGATATGGAGAAATGGGAAAACTTAACTACTCACGCTTCGATTTTTCCACGAGCACAGAATTTATTATTTCACAAATTCTTTTTGGTAAAAATACTCCAGTGTAAATATTACTGTAGTGTGGCTCATTATAATGCAATTTGACAAGCAGAGCTCACTCCGCAACTCCTGGTTTCAGGGTCAATTGTTACACATAATTGGTAAATAACAAAAACTATTGCTAACATTACCACCCCTCTTTCAACATGGTCAAGTTCATTTTTTTCAGTTCATGAACACAATTCTAATATTCTTCGAATTCACTCGTGCTCTGATCATTCCTTTTGCAATCTCACACCACATTATACGATGAAAAGGTTTACATTTCCCATAGCACCAGTAAAAGGAAATCCAAAGAAAAATATTGCCAATGGTGGGAAAGTAGTGAAGTTATAAATCAGACGAAGTGACAAATAAAAGCAGGCCTTTGAGGGTCTAAGAGTGAAGAGCTACATACTTTAAAATTGAAATACTTTATATGGAAGTGAGTAAAGGCTCAATTCCTCTTTGCCTACCTTTAACTTCACTTGCACAGCTTCACTAGCTCTCCATCGTCGACGATACAGTTAAAGTACCTAGAAGAGTGAGAGTCCCCAAGTTTACAGCTTCGAGGTTTTGGAACAAAAAGTCTGAAAACCCTTACTTCCCCCAAAAAATACCAAACCTCTCAGTCTGAAACCTCAGAGCTGTAAACTCTGGGACTCCCTAGCTACCATACCTAGAAGTCATATAACCTGGTCGTAAAAGTCCTGGAATCACAAAGTTTGAAATTTCAGAACAAGAGTTGTGGAAACCTTATCTCCCCAAAAATGCCAAACCTTTTATTCGGAATTTTCAAAACTGTAAACTTTGCAACTCTCACAGTTTTTACGACCTCGCTATATCCATTCTAGGTACTGCAACTTTTATCCTACCATAGTACGAATTCGCACGCATCTGTTGCAGTTTGCGGGGTGGGCAGGAAAATAAGGATCGTTGGTGGAAACGTGGCCAGCGTTTACGAGTACCCCTGGATAGTTAGCATGAGCAAACAGGGCACATTTTATTGCGCGGGCAGTTTAATCACTCGGAGGCACGTGCTCACGGCAGCTCATTGCATGGAAGGGTGAGTATTGGCACGGGAAATATTCCGAGGCGGGTAAAAGGAATTCTAGAAAAAGAAGAATCACGTTGTTGGTGGTAGCTTTGAAGAATTTTCAGGTATTAAATGCGCGATGATATTAATGGAATTTTGTCGACGAGAAATTTTGCTGAAAATGGAGCGTAATATAAAAGAGTCTTTGCAGTTATTTTAATGTTATTTAAAGCTATCCATCCTTATCCAGTTTATCCATCCAAGATATTATATATTTTACTATTTTTTATTCTGCAAATAAAATCTTGATTTATGTAACCACTGGTTTTATTAATGCGAAATATAAAGAGACTTTCTTCTTACCTGCTGTAAGAGAAAATAAATTAACTGTAGTTACTAATGGATACTTTAATTCTCTTAAATATATTTCTAGTACCTACAGAATATTTGCGATGATCTTAAAACACCTTTGGTTATTTAACTTTAATTCACCCATTTAAATCTGAAGCTCGAGACAGAAATCAGTGAAAGTGAAAGGTGACTTTTCTTTAGGATCAACGTTTTTCCACGGAAATTTCTCTACAAAATTCTGTTACAGATTCTAGTTTAATTTTCTATGATGTAGTAAGATGAAATACTATTAAACATCTCTATAGGGGCATTACACCTGTTCCAGATTCGACAAAAAAAGCATTAAGCTTGTCTTAGCTGACAATCGCCCCAATGGGAATCAGAACTCCATAATTCGTCGAATTAAGTCAGTCACTCTCCACGAAAACTTTCACTCGTACACCTTCAACAACGATATCGCTATCATCGAGATGGATCGACCGGTGGATGTGAATGGAGTTGTTCGTACCGCCTGCTTACCTGAAGACAGTGAGTATTTTCCACTTTGAAAATTACAAAAAATTAAAATCAACAAGTAGAGCACATTTTGCATTGCACAATTTATAATAATATATTTGGTTAGTTCAGCAAGAAAAACTTTAACATAGAGGCAAACATAAACACAGAAGTATCTAAATATTAGATTACTGAACCAAAATCTTTATTAAAAGTAAAAATATATTACATGCTTTTTTATTCAAAGTAATTTCTTTAGCTATGACCTTTCCCACTTTTCTGATAAAAGTGCAAGCAGGTGTATTAAAAAAAGAGATTTGCGGACAGCTAACATCACCCAGAAATATATAAGAATAATTGTTGCAAGTTTATTGTAGAACTCTAACAAATTTCACTTTATTTGGTATTTCCAATTAAAACCAGAGGATAAAGGCAGTGAAAAGTTGCAAATACAGCATGTGTCTTAATATTTACTGATGAACGCCACTGTAGCAGAAAGTTGTCTGGCCATAAACGTCCCAATCTACTTCGCAGTTCAAGGGGATATTCTTACTGTGACACGCAATTTTTTAACTTTCTTCAGCATTTTTTTTTATGGGCTTAATGAAAGATTTTTATGCTGAACTTTTTACTCTATATTTATTATACCTTAAACTATGAATAACATTTTTTCTGGTACGATTGCATTCAGTTTAGCAGCAGAATAAAATACAATGTGCTTTTGCAGAAGCCATCGACTACACAGGAGCAACGGCCACGGTGGTTGGTTGGGGTCGAACTAGCGAGAACGCACCTGTCAGCGAGGAGCTGAGGAAAGTGAACCTTCCAATTTTATCTCAGGAAGAGTGTGACCAAGCAGGGTACCAGAAGAATCGAATCACCGAGAACATGTTCTGCGCTGGTTATCTGGAAGGCGAACTTGACGCTTGCTTTGTGAGTATTTCTCAACCCTCTGCATCATATAATTTATATAATTCTTAACATGCTGACTCGTTCAAACAATTACAAATAATAGTACTCGTAGATTTGTAGTGCAGTTAATTGGAGGGTTCAGAAGCCTATCAGTGTAAGTTCAACTTTCCCTGAAAACGTCACTACTTTCATACGTAAAGAATAAATGGCGGTACTTATATTCGCCACAGAATTTAGACAAAATTATTCAGAGGACACACAGTGTAAATGTTGAGTTTAATGCTAATGGACTCACACTGACCAGCTTCCGAAAACCTCCTTAAGGCAGTACTCTCCTGCGATTAAATTGGTACTTTGCTTGAAGGGTGACAGCGGTGGCCCTTTACACGTGAAAGGAACATACGGGCACCTGGAAGTGATAGGTAACCTCGAAGAAACAGTCTTTGCTATAAAAAATAAAAAAGCGTGGCGCGGGACCTGCAGGATAAGTGTTTCATATTATCTTTTGTGCAGGAATCATTTCATGGGGTCGCGGTTGCGCAAGGCCGAACTTCCCAGGAATTTATACAAAGCTGACCAATTACCTCGGCTGGCTTAAAGACCACCTC
The DNA here is from genome assembly GCA_910592295.1 of Andrena haemorrhoa. Classification (NCBI taxonomy): domain Eukaryota; kingdom Metazoa; phylum Arthropoda; class Insecta; order Hymenoptera; family Andrenidae; genus Andrena; species Andrena haemorrhoa. Next base: position 4,912,260 of record OU342946.1, read on the forward strand.
GATGACGAATGCGTATGTCCGCCCCCTCGCCACTAACTTCACTAACTTCTCTTCATTATCTAAGAAACTTACCACTTAATTCTATTAAGCTATCTCCGCAAACCAGTACGATCAGTATTAACTTAAAGTACATACGATAGTCTATTTCATCGCAAGCTCTCATGTTTCGATATGCCTGTAAATATTCGCGAGCTACCCACCATCGATTTATCACTTATTTATTTTAATATTTAGCTCGTTGCACCTATCTAAGGTAATCTAGTCCTCTGTACATAAAGGAGTCTCGACTTCCCACGATGTCGTACTTCTCTTGAAAACAATTGTTCAATAAAGAATATGTTTGCCAATTATCTTGAGTTTATTAAATTCACTTCTCACGAATTACTTCAAAAGTCACTTCAATGCGACAGCAAAATTCATTCGTAATCAGAATAAAGAAGTTAGTTTATTTACGAAATGAGGGATCAACTTAATTTTGCAAATTTAACAGAATAATTGAGATGGTATTTGAGAAAGAATATGCAGATTTCCAGCTGCAAATTTGATTTTCGAACGGCCACTGAAGTGTCGACCTTATTTTTAAACGTGGAAAAATTATGAGAAAACACCGGGCACGGGGGAACCGGTAAAAAGTAACGGTCGCCGAAAAGTCGGCTCGGTAAAAAGCTGGACATCACGGAACGATGTTAGATAAACAGCAGTCCTCGATCGAGATGAACGGGCAATAACGGAAACCGGGTCAGGAACGTTTTGCTTTCAACGGTGAATGTGGGTTAGTGAAACCTGCAGACCGTTACCATCGGCTCCTGATCCTTCCCGAATTGAAACAGGAAAAGTGGTTCTTCAAATTCGTATCAAATGCTGCACAAAAAAAAGGGAAAGCTTGTTCTGATAATAAAGAGTGTAGAAAACTTCAATGGCAATTAATGCCACACATTTTCACGTTAACAATTGCATATTATCATTTTCAACACTTTGTTTAAAATTTACACGAATAAGATGACAGCTTTACCAATTTAAATTCCTGCCTCCTCTTCTAAGTTGACGTAACGAATTTAACAAAGATTAAACTGGTTCGGTGGTGTCATTTAAAAAGGTCACGAAACGTAGCAACGGATTCGACGAAACTGTCGGGAATTGCTGGATTAAGGGAATTCTAAATATAATTGGGAGAAGCAGAACCGGTGTCGCATGTCATGAGGGGCACGTGACGGGTCGCCACGCGCTCGGGGCAACTGTGAAACTCTGAAACTATATTTCGTGCAACGACAAACTTTTTTAATAAAATCCCTTCGGTGAGGGAACGAATCTTCGACGGTGTCGTTCTGTCGACCCAGGGCAGTTTCATTTATCAAAGGCGAGCAGATCCACGTTCTCGCCGGTCTGGCTGGCCAGTAAAAGAGAAATTTTTTCGAAAGAGTCACCGAAAGCGTGTCTCCATTTGAGCAGAGTGGGTGGGACGAATCGACGGGCAGATGTTTTTGACACAGGCTCCGTCGAGGAGACACTGCAGACGAGTAATTCCATTGTACTCACGATCACCAATTAGATTCAGATATATAATCCGCAGTTTTTGAACCATCAGACTCTTTTATCATTGGAACTCTTGAAATACTGAGTCCTTAACTCCTACTGGGGAGAGGTATGAAGAATGAAACACGAAAACTGAATTCTCAACGTTTGCTGGAAAAGTTGCCATACATCCAAGGGCTTAAATTCTCAACGGTCTCATTAGGGTATCTAAGCGCTCTAAATCCAAAATTTTCTGAGAAAAATCGTCACTAGGACACTCAAGGGTTCTAAACTTACATAGAGCAGTAAAGGGCTCTAAATTCTCAACGTTTTCTGAGGGAAATCGCTACTAGGACTCCCAAGAGCTCTAAATCCAAAATTTTCTGAGAAAAATCCTCACTAGGACACTCAAGGGTTCTAAACTTACATAGAGCAGTAAAGGGCTCTAAATTCTCAATGCTTGCTGGGAAACATCTCCACTAGGGCACCTAAGTGCTCTAAATCCAAAATTTTCTGAGAAAAATCGTCACTAGGACACTCAAGGGTTCTAAACTTACATAGAGCAGTAAAAGGGCTTTAAATTCTCAACGTTTTCTGAGGGAAATCGCTACTAGGACTCCCAAGAGCTCTAAATCCAAAATTTTCTGAGAAAAATCATCACTAGGACACTCAAGGATTCTAAACTAACAGAAGGCACTAAAGGGCTCTAAATTCTCAACGTTTTCTGAGGGAAATCGCTACTAGGACTCCTAAGTGCTCTAAATCGAAGATTTCCTGAGAAAAATCATCACTAGGACACTCAAACGCTGTAAACTAGCATAATCCACTAAAGGGCTCTAAATTCTCAACTTTTTCTCGGGGAAATCGCCACTAGGACCCCTAAGTGCTCTAACCCCAACATTTTCTAAGAAAAATCGTCACTAGAACACCCAATAGCTCTAAACCCACCTAGCATACTGAATTGCTCTAAGTTCTCAAAGTTCACTTGGAGACCTCGCACTAAGACACCCAAAACCTCCAAACCCTCAACGTTTATTGCCAAAAATTACCCCCGCTACGCGAGAAGGCTCCAAATTCTCAAACCCCACATGAGCCATCCAGTGATCGCGACTAGGAATCCCCGATAGCCCTGAACCACGTGCGCGCCGATGGTTTTGAAAAGCAAAGCAGCTCCAGGAGCCCATGGGGAGTGACAGTGGCGCGGCACGGATCACAGTGCCACGTCGATCTTGGCAATTTCGAATCGAGAGGATCACGTGCGATCAGCGTCGCATACTGAATGGGAAGAGCGACAGGACATAGAGAAAGAACTTTCTTCGCGAGCGTCGAACGGCTGCTCGGTCTTGGTCGGTCAGTCTGCCGTCTTCGTGGAGGCACGGTGAAAGCGTCTGCACCACGTCCCGCGTGGATCTCCACCAGCTTCTGGACGACGTTCAGGGGCAGAAGGTGACGAAGATCTACGAGCAGAGGAGGACGCGCGGTCACGCGATAGAATGCGCGATCATGGAGACGCCTGTGGACCAGTCAAGTGCTTAGGAAGTAGAATCAATGAAAAAAAGGAGACGTTCCACCGTGACTTCTTCGTCTAACGCTGCGCCACAGACCGTCAGTGACTGACCGAAGGATGACTCTTAGGACAGCGTCTCGGAAAGCTTGGATCTTCGGCTTGGTCCTCCTCTTCCTCGCTCATGTCGCCAGCCTGGACGTCAGGTTCCTCCGCAACGATCCATCGACAAATTCGGATCACACTGTGAGTAGTGAATTTCGTGGCACTCGCCTCTGTCTTTGATGGCTTTGCGTTTAAGTGGAGCTATTAGATCGGTGTGATTTTTACTACGCCCGCTTGTACCTTTACTAGAAAAGTGGGAAATGGTCGTAGACAGCCAGGGAAAATACTTTGTATTAAAAAAACTTGTGATATATTTTTATTTGCAATATAGACTTTGGGTTAATAAAGCGAAGGAACTTTTGCACCGACCTAATAACTGTGGAATCTTGCTTGTGAAGAAGTTGCTCTGTCTGAAGTTTATTATAAGGGTTGATGATGGTACTCCAAGAGGTGTGAGGTGATCATTGAGCAAATGATAACAAGAGGAATTCTGAGTTTGAGTAGAACTTCTTTTATTGGAAGAATTGTGCTTGTTTTTAGAATGTGAGAAATTTAATATCGGATGAGGGTTTGATGAATCACCGCGTGGCTTGTTTGAAAGTTTAAAATTATATCTACTGCTAATATCCCCTATAATAGCTGCTAAAAGTTGAACAGAGTGGTGGAGAAGGATAACAGTCGTGTGTCATGTGAAAGTTCAATGAAATTCAAAGTGTTTCCATGGTATCCGTTGCGGTGCTCCTGCTAGAACAATAATCAGGAAGATCATTGAAGCACATAAATTTGCAGCACGTAATACACGGGATTCCTAGTTTGTTCATGTAAATGCGGATTTAACGACAGAGGCCTTGACCCATAATTCAGATCATGGTCACTTTCTCCGGTCGCTCTCCTCACTTTATTTGCAATGGAAAGTGAGCGCGCCATCGAACAGTGACATGCCCCGATGCGTTTCTTTCAGGCGGCCAATTCGACGCGCGATCGAAAGGGCAAGTTCCTGTTCGACGAATTGTTTGGTCTCGACATAACTACCAGTTTAGACAGCGAGGAAGAAGTGTCGCGGAACTGCACGTGTGGTGAGTGCATCGTGCAAATTACCTTTGCGGTTTCGTGTGTATCGGCGATTCTGTTCGCGCGACAAAAATTTTGCTGAAAATTTTTATTGTAATTGATTATCCTTATCTGCCTCAGAATTGTCCGTATTTGTGTTTTAAGAGGCTTGGTGGATTGTCATGTGTACACTGGCGTTCATAAGTATTGGGAACGATGTGTGGAATAATTGTGGAAAACGTTGAAAGTTTATTGGAGAAATGACAAATTTTACTTCATTTAGTATTTTAAATTAAAAGCAGTGAAAAGTGCAAATACAGCAGGTGTCCTAATATTTACGAACGGAAGTGTACGTATGTTATCCAATTTCCCCAATTTCTCTCAGCAAAAGATATTTTATTTGCCATCGCTGGTATATTCGAGTTTGTTTTAGAAACATCTAAGTACTTTCTTTTTTTCTTTCCTTTATTGATATTCTGCCTAAAAAAAATATCTTTTGTAAAAAGTATTCGTAAAATTCGAGGTATCCGAATAATTCGGGGAATTCGAATAATTCGGAGTATTCGAATAAATCAATGTGTTCGAATTTCTAAGCACGACATATTTTTCATACTTTATTCTGGTATTCTTTTCATATTGGCCTTTACAATTATTTGTTTTTCAAGTGTAAAATTTGAAGCTTTATTAATCTCTGGAAAAGTTCTACATTTTGAAACGAAAGGTATAAGTTCTATTTAAACTTAGAGACGTGATGTATTGAAATGTTGAATCATAATGCTGATTAATAATAATAGTAGTAATTTGATTCATATTATTCATACTAAAATCTGTTTTGGTGGAGAGAAACAAAAGCATTAACGTTTTCTGGTGCAGAGTAGCTTCTCTGCCGTTACAATATTCCTCTAATTATTCGAATACTCCTAATAATGATTCGAATACTCCTAATGATTCGAATAATATTCGAAGATTTAAATACTCCTGATTACTCGATTGATATTCGAAGATTCAAATACTCCTGTTCGAATTATTCGAATACTATTCGAATTATTCGAAATCCGCTGGTATTCGAATACTACTCGAATTATTCGAATTATTCGAATATTTGTAACAGCCCAAATTGAAATGTCCCTCCGAAATCTTCCAAGTAGAGAAGATTGTAAAATCCTCGAACATAAATTAAACAATTTCAATAAATATATATATTTACGTGTCAAGTGAAAGATTCTATTTTCCCAAATATCCAAAATGACACTGGAAGAAGATTAAACGTGCCACTGTCATCGTTTAATTTACAGAATAGCGAGAGTGAGACTCGGAAATAACTTGGCTCTACGTAACTAAGAAATTGTTTCATTTCTTCATGGAATCTGCACTTGGCTACGATTAGTGTAATAACACCCGTCAGTACATGTGATTACGTGCTAGCTGTAGATGTATCAGTCTTCCTTAGGAAGCACTACTAAGTGCTACAAGTGCTTCTACCATTTCTAGACTAATAATCACACGTAATAAGTAGCAATAAAAGAGGAACTACCTTCCAGAATGCGGCGTGTCCAATCAAGAGGATCGAATCGTCGGTGGACAGCCTACAACCCCAAATAAGTACCCCTGGGTCGCGCGTCTTGTCTACGAGGGTCGTTTTCATTGCGGAGCCAGCCTTGTTAACAATGATTACGTTCTTACTGCAGCTCACTGTGTCCGTAGGTGAGTTCCTTAATTTTTGCATCCACGTTCATGGAGATATTGCTGCGTTTCACTTTAACATAAGTAAACATGTGGCTGAATTAGGGTGGCAAATCGTACTGTAATATATAGTATTGTACTATATTTTTGTCTAGTGTACAATATACTGTTAGAAAGAAATATAGTAACTAAAAATACTATATTTCCGATACATCGATGAATTTCTACAAGTTTTACTTATTTTTTATTCCATGCCAGCATGAAAATTTTAAAAATTACACATTTAAAAATTAAGATGTGGTTATTTTAATGGAATTTTATTTTATACCACTTTCTTCTGAAGACCTACTATATTTTTTCACGATGAAATATATTATTTAAAGTACTTTTAAGAGCAACTATGCAAAATTCACTGTTTTGAAGATTAAAACGCTCGAAAATCCGTGTTGTGTTGGGAGATTACGACCAATACGTGAACACCGACGGAGCAGCAGTAATGAGGGCAGTGAGCGCAGTAATTCGTCATAGGAACTTCGATATGAACTCGTACAACCACGACGTCGCTCTGCTCAAGCTCCGGAAATCGGTGAAGTTCTCGAAAAGCGTTCGACCAGTGTGCTTGCCTCAAACGGGTGAGTAATTGTAAGAAACTATTTAACAAACTAATCTTCAATTCAGAGAACTTAAAGAATTTAAGAACTTAAAAAATTCAAGGCTTTAGAAATTATAATTTCCTAAGAATTCTTAATATATCAGTTTCATGAAGTGGCATCTTTAAATTTAAATTTTCCGCACTGCATCTTCTATTATTTATTTATCCGAGTGAAATATCAGTAGACCTACATCTGAATTTCCCAAAACGTCTGTGGTCCGAACCATCTTGCTCCTGGATACGTTTAAATAATTGGAATTCATCGAACTCCCCAGTCAGTTTGCAATAACATTTATAGGCACCGAGCCCGCTGGCAAAGAAGGGACTGTGGTCGGCTGGGGTCGAACATCCGAGGGGGGGATGTTGGCCGGGAAAGTCCACGAAGTACGAGTGCCGATTTTAAGCTTAACCCAGTGCCGTAAAATGAAATATCGAGCTAATCGAATCACGGACAACATGCTGTGCGCTGGTCGAGGGAGCCAGGATTCTTGTCAAGGCGATAGTGGTGGACCTCTTCTTGTGCAAGATGGCGACAAGCTCGAAATCGTTGGTAAGACATTCGTATTATTCACTCCTAACCCAGACCTAACTCCTATTCTTCTACTACTTAGCTTTACTACTCGGCTTTAGGAATTTAAATTTTGATTTTACACAAAAATTATTTATAATTCTTTTTTTTTGTAAAAATTGTCACACTCATCTGGATCAGCCAGACAAAATTAGCACATTCCGTGACCCCAGAGTTCACAGTTCAATAGTTTTTCGAACATATAAACATTCTGCTTCATATTTTTGAATACTAAAGGAACTGGGGAGTTTAAGCCTTTCAGATCTTCCGCGTTTTTATTTCATATGCTACCATCAGAATACTTAATGATTTCTTAACTCCAAATGAATAGCAAAGTTTTGATTAATATGGTTATTCAGAAAGGAACTCTAAAATGGCAAACTTTGTTATAAAGGGAAAACGACGTTATACCTATTAAGTACAGTAAAATTTATTCTGCGTGAGAAAGTGCAACAGTTTCAATCGATGAACCTGATTTAATTTCTAAACCCTGGCATAAATCATCTGTTCAGAAAGTTCGTGCCATTACTTTGCTGGCTTGTTTATTAAAATATTACGCCTTAATTAAAAGAGAGAATTATGCTTAATAAATTACTATGTAGGAATTTGGAGTAACCAGAACGAGAAGGATTTGCTTCTGAAATGAATATGAATGAAATATATCTGAGAAAATAAACAAGTAAAATGTCTGCTTTCACAATACGGCGTTCAGTTTCACTCCTACTCTCTCGCCTGTTCCCTTTTGCAGCATCATGAATTTCTATATCTGCATAGCGTAAGTTCAACAATTGCCAGAGGGATAAAACGGCATCGAAACAATCGTGTCCAAAAAATGTCTAAAATTTCTTAAACGCCTCGACGCAATATCACGAATTTCTTCTAACTTTATATTTATTCCATCGGTACAGGGATAGTTTCTTGGGGTGTTGGATGTGGAAGAGCAGGATACCCAGGAGTGTATACTAGAGTAACCAGATACCTCAATTGGATCACTGCTAACATGAAAGAAGGATGCTTATGTGGGAACTGAACGAACTTAATGGAGATATCGAATAAAACAATACATTGACATACTTAACCCTTAACTGATATACTGTTTTTGGCAAACGTCACTGGTACACTGGGGTCGTGGCAGACCCCAAATAAAAAAGACCCAGAAATTTTTAAAGTCGACACCAGATCAACCTCTATGAATATTTTGTTCTTAGGTAATGTATAAAATAATAGAAACCTAGAAAGTAAAACTATTATTATAAAATTGATTAGAAATTTAGTTTACAAACTTAGCCGACCAAAAATTTTGCAGCGAACTTTGCGAATCTGGGGTCATGAGCGACCCCAGGATACCAGTTAAGGGTTAAGAAGCCTGAAGTACCTATCTTAACGAGTCAGAAGAATGACTAATAGTACTAGGAAATTACTTGTTGAATCGTAATTATTTAAAGTCGATATATCTTTTGCCAATTAGTGCAATAATGCTTAAGCACTATTATGGAAATAGTTATCTGTAAATTAATCAGAGCTAGTTGACTATTGCATTAATTACTGGCTTAATTAAGACTCGTGTACCTAGTAATAATTCGTTATATTATGTTCGTTAAAGATTGCCGTAGACTTTGCCACGTGATCATTCTAAATTGTAAACAATGTGTTATCATATAATACAGTGTTACACATAATGTACATAGTTTCGTAGACTGCGATATAACAGTAAAGGGACGAAGGGAATCGTACTTCTTTCTGCTCTTAAATTAAGGAGTTTACTTCAGTTCCTCGCAGTGTAAAAGTCATCGAATGTTGAATAGTTGCTGTATCTAAATAGATAAATCAAAGGGGGTTCCCTGAAAAGTGGGACGAACATTATTTTACACTCGATTTATTTGCCCGTGTTACTAGTTTTCTAAGAAATAAACACTAAAATTGTATTCCATGCGTTTGTTAACTAATGCTACAATATTTATTAGCGGCGCGTTGTATAATTCCACGTACTCGCGACACACCTTTTGTTGCGCGAATGGCGGTCGAACGTTGCCAGAATATAATTACCACTAACGGTTCCCAGGCGAAACGGGATTTAGTTAATAAAGCGAACATTCTGCTGAAAGCAGGACAGCGATGAATGATGCATCCTATGCAGCTCAAACTAATGTTCCGTGACGTATATCTGTCTCATGAAATACATTCGAATTACAATTGCTGGATATTAATATTAAAATTATTTTCAAATTCCCTTAATTATTTTCGAAATCATATATTATAAATTATATAGTTGCAAGTGTGGTACTGATAACGTAACTTTGAATGGGAACACATAATCCTGTTTCAGATTCAAAAAAGGAAGAAATATATGAAAACACGTCAGACAAATATGGTACATATAAAAATCCATATTCCAAAGCATACACTTTATTTTACGTAAGACACATTTATGCACACAACCAATTTCAATTTTTAAACCAACCCTCCGTGAAATTGAAGCGGATTATTCCATGGAAATTCAATAGCTCCTTGCATAAGCTTCCCCGTATAAACTCTCAATAAACCTCCAACATCCAATTTTTTGAAATTGCCAACCCCTTATTCCTCCGATGTAACCATCGACGGTTTCCGGTTTCTGATATCCTTTTCTGCGCAACTTATAAATATCCATCTTTGTTTAAAATCTACCAACCAGCGGACAAATATGGAGATCAAGTTCCCTCCTTTATTCCCACTTCTCTGCACTGTTGCCCGAGCTAAGATTTCCGATTAAAAAATTCAAAGGTGTCATGAAATGGTCACCAAAGCCACCGGCAGTGGCGCCGACGAAATTAAAGGAACCGGCTTCTCCTTTCAGCCGCCGTGCATTCAGGATCGTAGATATTCCAGAAATGACGTCGCAACTTGACCGAAAGTGGAAAAACCAGACCTTAATGGGTTTATCGAACGAACCGTCTCTGGGTGTTAAACAGATGGGTCGTCGTTAGTGTGAAACGCTCGCGGGTGAACGGTACCAAATGACGCACCAGGCTTGTATAAGAGCTTTGCATATAATAATATGCGGACGGACGGTCATAAACGTCCTCTCCCGTGGAATCTGCATAATGCATTCGAGGCACTGATTTTTGGGCGCGCCGAAGTAGGCTGGCCGACGCGACTGCGGCGAAAATATTTTTCCTCGTCGATGGTATTCAGTGATTCGAAGGGAAAGCTGAATTTCAATTGCCTTCGAATAGTTACGACAATGCCCCCTGTGTTACCAAAGCGGTATGACCATCAATTAGGAATAGGTAATTCAAAGTGAAGAATAATTAACACTTTTAGTGAAATAATAAGTGGAACTCAGATTTCTTCAAACATACCTGCGAAGCAATTCGATTTACAATACATGTATGTGAAGGGTCAGAGGAAAAACAGGGAATGTCACAAAACAACTTAATCGACAAAATTAAGTTTTAATACCTACTTTAGTGCACCAGTGAAGAAACAAGGTTCAATGTATTTAATTTTCTCATACAATTTTCCTCTTAAATAACTTTTCATTTTACCTTGACGACAGAAGCTAAAACTAAAAGTGGGACCATTTCGTAATTTGTTCCAGTGCAGAGTGAACATTTCCTGTTTTTAACCAGTACACCAAATCTTCAACGTTGGTCTTTGAACTTTGAAATTATTTGAAATAAAACTGTCGTACACAAATTTTTATTTAAATAATTTTCTGGCTGCCACTACCAAAGTCTGCTATAAACCGCAGTCACGAAAAATGGACATTCTCATTTTTCTGTTCGCTGTTACAGCTTTGAAAAAAAATAATTAAAATAGAATTAAACTAAATAAATGAATAAAAAATTAAACCTCTTCTTCCTCCTCTCACTGCAACCCAAGATGTCGAGGCATCTATTTATAGGCATCGTTCGTGTCCAAGAGCATCCATGCACGGCAATCGGGATCCTCGAGCTGAAAGCATTCTACTGTTTTGAATATCGGTCGAATTCCGGCCGCGGAGCAGTAAACACGAAATTGCATCGAGCGCCGGGGATCGCTCAAAGGCCCGCGGCGACCCTGATGACGGTCATTAACAGACATCCGTAATTCGACCCTGAACGTGAACCTGAACTGGTCAGGTACTGTCCAGTCGCCGACCAGTCGGCTGTGTCCTCCTTCTCTTCTCGAATAGCAATTACCTCTTCGACCTGAGTAGCCCTCAGTCGCCGTGGGACACTGGCGATAGTCACTCCCGGCCAGGGACATGTCCGTAACTCGTTCCTGACGGTGGCCGCGCGTGGCGAATCCTTCATCGACAGAATCCTTCCCCTGGGACGTGGCTCTCGAAATTTCACACGGACGACGCCGGGCCCAGCCCGATCAAGGAGAATGAGATTCCCGTGGCTCCTCGGCTTGCCAGTCGCCCTGCTCCTGGCCTCAGATATCTGTCAAGTAAGCTCGTACACCAAGATCTTCTCACGATTCCAATAATCCGATCGCTATAAATAACGTTAGGGCAGAGTAGAATGGCCACCTTTTCAGCTGTCTTCTCACAAGGAAAAATCCCCGACCCGGAAATTCTAAAAATTGTGAAACTTAGGGGATATGTAGAGGATATATAGATATGTATTACGCGATTTTTTTTGCTGCTCAAATTTACTCTAAGGGGGTGTAAGTGACCCTTAAAATCCCGGCTATTTTGCGATTTTGTGTTATAACTCGCGAACTGCAAGTTACCAAGTGATAGTCCTAATTAAAAGAAGTAACTTTTGTGTGAAAATTTGTTTTCTAGCTCTTACAGTTCGCGAGTTTGAATTTATAACACAAAATCGGAAAATGGAAGGAATTTTTGGGGTCAATTTCATCCCCTTAGAGTGAATTTAGGTAGCAAAAGAAGTGCGTAATATAAGCAGTGTTACATGCAGGTGAATACTAAAACGCACTGGTCAGCAGGATAAAAAATAATGAGAAGCCAGATGGTCTCATAGTTTTGACTGGTAGTATATAATTGACTGCTAATGGGAACTAAATGACAGTTCTAATTTGTAATGAGCACGTTGATTGTATTTTAACTGCGAGGAGTAAATTACGATCTAATTTTTTTGTATATACAAAAGAAAAATATTGTGCTGCAGTAATGGTCCTTTTTTAATATACTTTAATACACTTTTCAATTTACTTTGCTTGTGAATACTAACAGCAAATACTGCAAGGCACATTTGAATTAGTCATTAACTTCGCATGGAACTCCACGTTGCACGAAACCTTTGAGTTTTGCAAACTTCCAGGCGGTCACAATCGGCGACAGGGTGAAAAACTTTTTCGGTATCTTTGGTAACAAGCCGCCAAGTGCCGTACAAGAAGCTGGACCATGCTATTGCAGTAAGTACCACTACACTTTCGTTAATAACACTTTCAAGCTAATAAACTTAATAAAGACTTGCCAGTCAGAGCAGGACAATAATACCATTTAAAAATGTCACATCAATTCCAAGCTTATCAAATAATATCGTCAATGCATCTACGGTTGCCAATCGTGCTGTATAAAATATAGTATGGTACTATATTGTTATCTAGTGTACTATATACTGTTAGAAAAAGATATAGTACGTAAAAATACTATATTCGATACATCGATAAAATTCTACATTTTTTACTTATTTTTTTTATTCTATATAAAAACTTTAATTTGCGAATTTAAGCTATAAACTTCTGAACGTTACTTAAAAGAAGTGTTGTCTATGATCTGCTTGTCAAAATTTATATAAAACAATTTAATATATTCTATATATGTCATAAAAAATGAGCTCATATATATTAATTTGGACTTGTAATGCAATCAAACCCTTGACACATTTGTTAAAGACACTAAATTAATTAATAATGCAAACTGCACAACAAATATAAATTTAGTTTTATTTTATACCTACCACTTTCCTCCGAAAGTACTATATTTTCCCCCAAAAATACTTGGCAACCCTAAGTGCATCTACTATAAAATTTCCCAAGAAACCTGATATATCAATATAATAATTCCTTCTAATAATTAGGCTGTGGGGTGCGAAACGAGGAAAGCCGAATAGTCGGAGGCCAAACGACTCGTGTTAACGAATTCCCATGGATGGCGAGGCTCTCTTATTTAAATAAATTTTACTGCGGCGGTACGTTGATAAACGATCGCTACGTTCTGACAGCGGCTCACTGTGTCAAAGGGTAAGCATGGCCTTAATAGTCGGTATCGTCCCAAACGGCAATCGGTCCTTGATAACTTTGAATATTTAGTTAGATTCCTAATCGCGAGCCAGTAGGTACTCGAGGCGAGCACGATCAGCTTTTCCAGTGTCGTTTTCAGGTTCATGTGGTTCATGATCAAGGTCACGTTCGGCGAACACGACAGGTGCCTCGAAAAGGGGGCTGAGACTAGATACGTGGTGAGAATACTAACCGGGGACTTCAACCTCTTGAACTTTGACAACGACATCGCCCTGCTGCGTCTCAACGAGAGAGTGCCTCTTAGCGACACCACAAGACCCATTTGCCTGCCGTCTGTAAGAGGTGAACATTTTTATATGTATAAACTTTCTTCTCTGGAGAGCATGCTACTGTAGTAGGTCAGATCAGCCCATGCGTTCTTAAATTTCGTAGAAATTGCTATACAGGCCGAGGCACCTAACTTGACGACTTCTTACTCGTAAATTACCCTAGTAGCATTTCTGGTTGGCCCACAGGCTCCCCAAGTTGGGAATTAGTTGGCCATCAAAATGCCACCAATAAATGCTACTAGGGTATTTGCTCTATGGCCTTCATTTCTAGATAAAAATGTAAGGTATGCAACTTTTTTTTTCATACAGCAGTTTACGAGTAATTTTTTTCAATCAAGTTAGGTATCCCATTTTGTATATTTATGTATGTCGTTATGGTTCCTTGATATTCTTCTGGTGAATCGAAGAGTCCTTGTAGAAAACACTGTAGGTGACAAAATTAAAAAAATTATTTCTGTCGGAAAATATTCTACGTGCCAATGATAAGTACTATAAAATCGAATAGAATAAAATAGAATAGTATAGAATTTGATTTTTGGCACTCAGTGTTTTTTACAAGGACTCTTCAATTGTCGTTGCGAACATCCCTCTTTTTTTGGATCACTTCGATAATTCTGAAATCCTTCGAGGATATTAGGGACTTAGAAGTCAGTCACAGACTGAGGCATACATTCTCGAGTCTATTTATTTACTGTCTGTTTACATTACTCGAGCACGAATCATTTTTAAGCTTAAAGGGAGAACTGAATCCTCTATTCGATAAGATCTTACATCTGCAGCTGCTTTATAATTCTTACAAATAGCTCTACTTCGGAATTACACTGACAAGAGATTCGCTATCTACTTAGGTATGTCCATTCATGAACTGTATGTTTAAACACCTCGTCGCTTTCTTCCGGCAATAACTATAAGCAAAATTGGGCAGCTGCCCAGGGCGAAATGTTTGCCAAGGGATGCAGACGGGACTTTTCATTGTTGGCATTTCCCCCCAAAAATTCAAAATAAAGTTTGAAATGAAATATTGCAAGTTGTCCTACAAATGTTTTAAGCTACGACTAAAAATTCAGTAATAAATGTATTATAAATAAAGGGCCAAAAAAGGCCCCAGCCAGGCCTAAACACACGTGTATTTCGAGACGAATCAAGATCGCATCTAGAATTCTCTATTACACCTTCAGGCAATTTCTAGCTTTCTCCCATCCCATTAGTCAGCATCGATCATTATCAACGGCGCAAGGGAATCCCCGGACCTACAATATAAGCTTCCATCAACTTTCCAAGTGACTCGCAATGTTTCCAATAAAAAGATCCATTTATGGGCTGGTCTGATGCACACATCCGACATCCTAATCAGCCTAATGACTTCCCTCAACCACTGTCCATAGGCACCACTAACAACGCGCCACCGTGCGCGCCAGGCGACACACATTATATTCATAACAATAACAATGCCAATAATAGAATTACGACTTATCAGCCATGGTTACGCAATTCACTGGATCGCGGTGTTGTTTATCCCCTGATTTATTGCGCGACCACGTGCAGGCAGAATTAGTCAACATGCGGGCAACTTTCCCGCCTGCAGCCGCGAGATAACGACACCTCGCGTAATCGGGGACCGTCGCTCGAATCGCAGTTTGTGGGTTGCGCTGCGGCGGTCGCTACCGAATTGCATAATCCGTGTCACCCGTTACCGACATCTTCTCGATGAAAAGCGCAAGTGGATTAGAAGCGCAGCGCCCAAGTGGAACGTTGCCCGGAGCCTTATCGGTCCTCGATGCTCGCTCTCCATCCACGGGCCCCCGTTCCTTACTCCGACTCGCGTGTCCCGCCGTCGCATACGGGCCCATTTACGTTTCAGATAACCTGTACGTCGGGACCAAGGCGATCGCAGCCGGCTGGGGCACCCTGCAAGAGGACGGCAAGCCCTCCTGCCTACTGCAGGAAGTCGAGGTGCCGGTTATGAGCCTCCAGGAGTGCCGCAGCACCAAATACAGCCCTCGCATGATCTCGGACAACATGATGTGCGCGGGATACGTCGATGGAAAGAAGGACTCCTGTCAGGTAGCCTTCTATTTATGGTTACAGTTGGTTAATCGAGTCTTGCGGAGGGTTGTATGTCACTTTGACTGGCGTCCACGTGCCTTCACGTCGAGGGGTTTGCATCCCGTGCAAAGTTTCGGCGTGCTTTTGCTGTACCTAGCAGGGATTTAGCCAGGTCCTGAAAGCTCAGAGAGTCCTAGATTTTACAGCTTCGAGGTTTCGGAATTAGAGGTCTGGGGATCTTATCTACCTATTCCCAAAAATGGATCAAACTTCGGATTCCGAAAACTCAAAGCTGTATACTTTGGGAGTCCCTAAGTACCGTACTTAGAAGGCATATAGCGTAGTTGTCTAAGCTGAGGGAGTCCCCAAATTTGAAGTTTTGAAGCTTTGAAGTTTTAGAATAAGAGGTCTGGAAATCTTATCTCCTTCCAAAAAATACTAGACCTCTTGATCCGAAACCTGAATGCTGTAAACTTTGGGACCCTCTAGATACCATACCTACCTAGAAGGCTTGGAGTCCCAAATTTTGAAGCTTTGAAGCTTTGAAGTTTTGGAGCAATAAGTCTGGAAACCTTATCTGATTTCAGGGAGACAGCGGAGGACCCCTGGTAGCCGAACGCGAGGACAAGAAATACGAGCTTATAGGTGTAGTGTCCTGGGGTAACGGATGTGCTCGGCCAGGATACCCTGGTGTCTATACAAGGGTCACGCGATACATAGACTGGATCGTCTACCATTCGCGAGAGGGATGTTTCTGTGAGAACAACTGAGAAATTCTAACGATGATGGAAACTACCGAATTGTTCGAACAATACTCAGGACTAGATCGACTAGCTGCTCGACGAGCAATTGACTCTGTCTCGATTACAATCGTAAATGCCAGACAACATTCCCCTTTAAGATGAACGCAGATCCATGTCACAGCGCTATCGTTAATTATGAGCTCAACTCGTTTCGAACTGGGAATAAATCAAGCTTCGTCGCAACGAAGACTTTGATTCATTTTCAATACTGATCGAAATCAAGAGTCCCTGGAAACTCGGAAGATAAATTACACTGAGAGTCTTGAAGATATGCGAAAAGTAAAAAGGAAACATTTGAGGGAATAATATAAATATAAATCTGAGCCTTCCAAGATTTCGTTGAGGTATTTGAATGATTTTTTTAAATCAGCTGATATTTGAAGGAACTTCAATTTTCGTGTAATTAAGAGTTACTTAAAAGGGTGGAAAATGAAATGCTCACAATTAGTTAATTTGAACCGTGCCTGCTTATGAAATACTCGATTTTCCTGAATGAAAAGAACTAATAGGGGTTGTTCTTAAATTACGTAAGGCTTTTTTTAGGGGAGGGGTTCGCGGATTTCTTACGTTTTCTTACAAGGGGGAGAGGGAGTCAGGTAGCGTTTTACATAATATTTTTTCAACGTAATTTTCAAAATGAGTAGCCTAAAAAATGGCATTTCATCGCACACACGAAACCAATTTAAATGAATTATATAAACCTTCAAAGGAATTTTAATAACTGAAAAATTGCAATGGAAAATATATTGGATAAGGAAGGGGGTTGGAATATAAGATCTTACGAATTCTTATATTGGGGCTGAGAGAGGGTAAGAAATGGCTAAAATTACCGTCACGTGATTTAAGGATGGCCCCATATGGAGTCTATAACAAGACGCACCCGAAAGTAACCCGCTATGTGTTAAATTATGTAATTTGCTCAAACATTAAGTAAGATATTGTGTACTCTTTAAAGATCTAAATAATCAATAAAGACTTTTATAATTTAAATCGTGTCAAATTGTGTACTACTTAATAAGAATGAAGTAATGCTGTTCCAGGGCAGTTTGGCATTTTTTAAACCTCCACCAATCAATCTTAATCCCAGAAATGGGAAATCTCTGAAATGGAACTTCGTAGAATTTATTAATTTTATTTACAACAATGTACATTTTCTGAGACCACTGAGACTTATTTGCCGTATCTCATTCAACCTATAAAAGAGGAACAACAGTTGCCAATTATTTTCCAACGAGACTAGCATGAATAAAAAAAGTTGATTTAATAAAAACTGAATCGAAATATACAGCAACTAAAATCATTCCATTTTGCCTTATGACCTCTTCTCCAACCATTTGAAAGCAACGACTCTATCTTTCCATGCAAATCATCGAATACCGTTCCCCAAATATTAATTTCTGAAAATGAGGTCAGATTGACACGTCACCTCATTGCCAGGGCCCCATAATGTACAGGGTGTTAAAGAAGTGATGGTCACTGCTTTCAAGGATGGATCCACGGTGTGGATCAGTGAACATTTGTAAAAAAAAGCTTGCCGCAAAATTGTTTATAACATTGAAAATTAATGTTAATTTTTTTCACATCAACATATTCTGCTCGCTGAAAGGAGAAAAAGTGTAGAAAAACACGTTTCTCAAAAACGTGAAAAATGGTATGGATCATTTCATCCATGCCAAAACTTTATCAAGTTTTGTTTGAGAAAACGATGTGTTTGAGACATATGATTTCTTTTAGACTTTCTCTCATTTCAGTGAGCAGAATATGTCAAACTAAAAAAAAATTAATATTAATTCTCAACAGTATGAACAATTTTGTAGCAATTTTTTTACAAACTTCCACCGATCCAGAGGTGTTGAATCGCCCCTGAAAGCAATGACCGTCACATTTTCAACACCCTGCACATCCTTTACATTTCTACGAAGTGATCCATCGGTGACTGTCCGGGGAACTTTGGTATATATGTATATCTGAAGATAAAAAATTGGGGCACACTGAAGTGTATTAAATACACAGCACTGGAAATATTTATTGCATCACTCAAACATTTAGCGTGTATTCACTTCCACCACATTTAGTACTTATTATATATTCAGAAATTATAAGTAGTTAAACAGTTATTTATGAAGATTGTTTCGTATTGCGTGGATTTCAGGGTGACGCAGTAAGTATTTCCAGTACTGCAATGTATAATGCATAGACGTTAAAAATTAGCGTTGCTATTCGACCAAAAGCTCGGAGACTCTACTAAGTAGTAAGTAACACACAGACCTGGGAAAATTTTACTTGTAATTAAAAAAAGATATAGCTATTTGAAAAAATATTTCAGTCCGTTATTTTCATTACAGTTATTTGAAAATATAAAAAATATCGATCTATTTGGAATTATATCAATTTCAATCGAACGAGTATTTCATTATTTTATTATCTTAGATGCAAGATAATTATATTCAAATCTATTTAATAAAATAACACAATTGTATTTCGAAATCGAAATAATTATGAAATAAAATAACACAATTGAAAATGAAATAACTGTGAAAAAAAATGTGCTTTGAAATGATATTTCAAATTAATGTCAGTTTAAGTGCCTGGTAACAGATTACTCAGGCTACCGTGTACCCGAAGTGGTATTAATAACAGTCAGCGTGTAAGCAGTACCGTTGGACCGGTTGTAATTCAGCTGAAACCGACACGAAGAGAAACGAAATCAGCATCCTCGGGCGGGCTGAAACTGCGGGGTCGCGCGTGTGGGAAGCATTGGCACCGGGAAGAGCCTTGGGGCTCGTGGGATGCGGGCAACGATAGTCCCGCTATACAAACCAGTCGTTTAACCGAGACCAGTACCGTTTCGACAGCTGAAAGAAAAGCCATGAAGCTGCAAGACTTCGTCAAGTATCTCGTCTGCGTTTTTCTGATCGCCACGAAATCGATTAGCTGCGGCCAGCTGGACTCCACTGTAAGCGTTCTCCGTCATTCTTAGAGCTTCCCTAAGTCGCTTTGCTAAGCTAGCTTTACTCCTCGCCAAAAGTTAGAGTACTTCAGGACGTGTGTCTAGAGTTCAAGGAAGAAGAAAGTGTCACCGGGTCGTTCAGCTTGAATCTTTCCAGTTAGAATAAATGAAAGGAGATAGTCACCCACATTTTGTAACATCGCGAAGCTGGGGCCCAACAGTGGTACCTCATCAATAAGCTGAAAAGTATTCAGTGTCGTTTGAAAGCAATTTTAATTCCACTTCAATGCTCTATTGCACATTGTGGAGGATGCTAGTCCGAGTCGTGTAGCGAGTACCTTTTCATTGCCCAGAAGATGTGAGGATCTAATGGTCCCAAGATGGAAGACCAAGGAGGCCACTTTCTTTGCAAGTTGGTGAATAAAATTAGAACGATTTATCTTCTTCTTTGGACTCCTGATTCCATTCACTGCGGTATTCAGATGTAATTAAGAACCACCCTGTGCGAGTGCCATTCTTTAGCTTTTTATCTGCTGCTTCGACCAGGGTGTTCAGGAGGATGAAGTGAGGACTACGCGTGGCGTGCTGGACTTCCTGTTCGGCAGGTTCAAAACTTGTGGCAACTGTCGTAAGTGATCTTGTCCTTTTTCGAGTCACTGCTTTTAGAATATTCTTTGCAATTGCCGCAACAAGGCATCATTTCGCCACTGAATCGATCCACAGTTTGCGGACGACCGAACCGTTCCGGTGAAGCGCGATTCCTTGGTGGAGAATACACGAAATCGCATGAATTCCCGTGGCTCGCGAATATCCACGTGAGAGCTCAGTTGATTTTCAGCGGGGTTCTGATAAACGATCGTTATGTCCTCACGGCAGCCAGTCAACTCGTTGGGTTGGTAGAATATCATGATTAACCCTTGACCAGGGGTAGCTTGACTGCACATTGGATTTTGATCTGTGGTTTATTTTATACTCTTATATCTGTGGGTGAGTTCAAGAATACGATGGGTTGAGTTAACCCTTATACGGAATTTGTAAAGTTACACGGATAAATAAATTTGGGTCAAATTTGCTGAATGTCATATATTTTTTTCAGGAACCGAGCATACAAAAATAAAGCTCTGCCCATTTAATTATTACGGTTTAATATTTTAAAAACTTATTAAATTTCTACAATAAAAAAATAAGCAAAATTATTTAGTATCATTATTATTTATTATTGGTGGTTATTAGTTATTTAAAGATATGAAGGAGCTTCAGTCCAAATGATACATTAGTAAAGGAGGAATGAGGATTTGTTACTCGATTTTGGGTCAAAATCACCCATTTTCGTTACACTGGTTAAAAAGGCCAATCTATGTCATTTTTTTGTATAAAGTTTCTGCAAAATTCCTAACGCCAATTAGTCAAAGGTGCCAATTTTCACATTGGCCCTTCTTGAACCCGCCCACAGATATGCTACTCTGACCTTAGTCCGATTTAAAATCCTTATCTTCTTCAAGAAGCAATGTTAATAATAAAATCCACATGGGCCCTGCATCCCCCAAGCGAGGGTTAAATAATATATGCGCGTAATAATGCGAATGCCTGTTTTTCATAGCATAACTGCACCAGAAATAAAAGTATCCCTTGGAGAGTACGATCGTTGCAGTTTAGATGTGTCATCTGCGAGAGTCAGCGTAGAATCGATCACTCTGTATCCAGAATATAACCCAGACTCCCAGGCCCACGATTTGGCGTTGATGAAATTGAGTCAATCGATCAAGTTCGAGAGGAGAATATCGCCTATCTGCTTGCCGAATCCAGGTTCGTATTAGAATGCATAAATTAGAACCGATGCCAACGTTCAGTCGCGGATTCAAGCCGATGAGCAGTTGCCGTTTGGGCCCCAGGCCAGAAGGCCCCGCCAGGGCCCAATCTTAAAAGAAATTAATTTTATCCAAATGCCACATTTTTCTGTACTATTACACTTCGCCCGTCTTTAGTAAACTACCTTCTCATTTCCCCCAAAAATGGGCCCCTCGGAAGGTTTGCCACCTGGGCCTTTTTCCTTAAAGCCGCCGCTGCCAACGATTCATACCGTCTAATTTAAACTTTGAACGAATGACTTGGGTTTCGTACAAGAGGTCTTGCCTGCAATTCAATTTCATACAAAAAAGGCATTTATCTCGGTAAACGTGCAGTGGTATAAACAGGCCTTGAGCCACTCAAACGAAGCAATCTTTTTTAAAATTATAAACGAGTGTTGCGAAGAAGACGTGGGTATATTTCGTAGCACAGTCCTCCCACTGTATCTAGCTGCGCAGCAAGCGATGCTTGCTGCAATTTTGGGAAACTCAATTAGAGAAATGGCAAGCTATCTTCGTAATAAACGTCACAGCGCGTGATTGTGATTTTCAGCGAAGTACAAGGCAACGGAGCAATAAAACGGTTGGTCAAGTTATTCGAAGCTCTCGCTGCGGGATTCTGGTACTGTTCTAAGTCTAGGCCCGATGAACTGTCCCTTATTAGGGTTTTACTTTCGAGTGTAGAAACGCGTAGTTTTCAAGCGGATCGAATATTTTGTTAGAATTCTCGACATTCCAGGGTCCACTTATCTAGGGCAAGTGGGAACCTTAGTTGGATGGACGGCGAGGAGAACGGACGACAGGAACAACAATCAGACCTGCCGACCGCGAAAATTGGGTCTACCGATTTTAGGTCACGACGAATGCATAACGTCTGGTGTGAATCCCGTGAATTTTCACAACGACTCTGGGTGTGCTGGTGTTTTAGGAGGAAATTCCATCGTATGCGAGGTATTTTCATATATCGTAAATCAAATCCCAGAAATTCTGGACAGATAGAAGATGCTTTGTTCGAAAAATACTTTTCTGAAATCAACGAATAAGTACTTTCAACTTCCTGGGCTGTCCACCATAGGGTAAATGTCCCAATTACTACTACTTTATTTATTTTACTTAATAAAAACGTAACGTATGAAGAATATACAAAAAATGATTATTAAATTGGGTTTGTTCTTAATAATAAGATAATAATATTACAATGTTATAGGAATAACATTATTATTAAATAATAATTGAATAGTAGAATAATTGAATACTTGAATACTTGAATAATTGAATAGTTGAATAATTGAATAATTGAATAATTGAATAATTGAATAATTGAATACTTGAATAATTGAATTGAATAATTAAATAATTGAATTGAATAATTAAATAATTAAATAATAAGAAGAAGTAGAACCGACCCAATTTAATAATAAGTATTTGTACACTATTCTTTACGTGTTTATTAAGTAACATAAATAAAGTGGTATTAATAGGGACACTGGCATTAATTGGGACCCATCTATGTTACACCCGAAAAATCTCTACCTAACGTATTTTTCAGAATGACGTGGGCTCTTCCGTGCAATACCGTTCATATGCAGGTGTTTATGATCTTGTCGGTACGTATGTACATTAACACGTACCATATAACAACGTGAATTCTTAACATAACAAATTATTTTTAGAGGGAAATGTATGAAATAATGTTCACTGTAGACGTAAGGTGGATGGTTCGTTCAAAAAATAATTCACGTATTTTAATAGGTATAATCTCGGATGCAAATAAATGTGGCGGCGATGCTCCTGGAGTTTCGATTTTCACGAGAATTGGTCCCCACCTTAACTGGCTATTACAACAAACCAAAGATGCGTGCTACTGTCCTAAATGATAACAAATAACAAAACGTTTGTTTCTCGTCAAGCGTGTGTATACAATTAGAAAATCGTTTACGTGTGTAATATGTGAGTTCGAATTTATTAATTTATAATTTATATCAGATTATCTATTTTTTCTTACGAAGTATATTGATTAAGTTTATACAATCTGAAAGATCCTGTGTAAATTCATATATTTATTTTGTTAATTTTCGGTGCCCGATGGGATGTTTTGCAAAAGAAATGATACATTTGACAGAATGAAGTAATGTATATACGCTGCTTTTCATAAGTATTAGGCACCTACTGTATTTGCAAAAAAATCTCTTAATTAGAGATACCAAAAGAGTGATATTTTCTAGAGTCCTTCAATCAATTTGCAACGTTCTTCACGATTATTCCACGCGTTATTCCTAATACTTACGAACGGCCGTGTAAATATGACGCATGATCACTTTGCTGTATGAAATTTATTATAAATGTTCGATGCCGTAACTTACACTATTTTCATGGCGTAACCGCGTACAAGTGGACGGTTTGTGTTTTCTCTGATAAATTAATTCGGTACAATTTCCCATGATCTTATAGTAGTCTAGACGAACAATTTAATATTAACAGATAGTCACGCGTACAAATACCTGTACTCTTTGTGCAGCGAAATCACTTAAGTCTAATATGCACATAGTGGATATATTGCTTATTATTAACATTAACGGCGATGCATTCGGGCAATGTCGCGAATAACAAATGTTACATATAGAATCATAACTTTACCTTGTCCTGCAACATTTGATCACGCGCTATATCGAAAATAATAATCATACTTATTTTAATGCTAATACTGTAATACATGTATGTATATTACACCGAGAGGGCCTCCCGCACAAATCCATAATATAAGTTTAGCGCCACTCGCTTTACACTGTGTTATGCTTTCTGAAATGTAAATAAATTATGCACCAGAATAATCTCGATTACGTTAAAAAGAGAAAGATCGGGAAATATAAATATAACGCGTTGCATCGATATATTACCCCGAGGGTAATTATCCGTTTAATAAACGTGATTGTAGAAAACCACTTCGTTTATCTTCTTGTAGAACTATATTTACATCTGTTTCGTTTCTTCTACTTTTACCTTTTGGCAACGTGAACAACGAAACTGACCACCAAGTAATAACTGAATGAAGACTCGATGAAACATTAGCGACCGCAATTCTCATTTCGAAATAAACGAAAAGGAGTGGGAAAAGATGTGAAATATGTTTGTACACGAAGTATAACATTTCTCGCAAAATGAACTCTAACTTCAAGCCAATAGTAATTAATCGTACAACAATATTTCTCTGTGTTTCCTAATATGTTCGAACATATTTATGAAATCGAGAAATGATCGTTTAAGTACAGAGTGAAATTACCTTTTAAACACTTCCGACCTTACTTTTCTTATTATATTAACGTTGTAATGAACATTACAACCGACGTTATAGTCGACTGATAGGGCGATTGCAATTAATTGTAATATTGTAAGAAAATAACTTATGCCTAGCGGGAAATATATAATTATTTAAATGGTGTACATCGGATAACAACGTGCAGCATTGCATGCGGATGAATTCATAGGTAATACGTGACCTTATTTACTGAAATAAAAAAATGTGGTTATTGATACCAGATAAGATTACTGAATAGTGAATACACATCGAAAGATAGCAAAATACTTTACTGCTGTAAATCCTAATAAAGTATCCCATCGCTCTGTGGTAATGCATTCTATATATATGTATATATATATATGCGGTAACGATCAATGGAGCAATAATAAATAATTCATTTGTTAAAAATAAATTCATATTATGCCGTAAGTATAGTTGAATACAAAATATGTTACACATGGAGTGCTATTATACAGTTGCTTTAAGGTATTTCATACGTTACATGTATTAATATATGACGTGGGTAACATTTGCATTACACTGCGACGTGACCGCTTCTTCTAGTGTACAATCGAGCTTACGATAGTTAGCCGTGCTCGGGCGCCGTCTCCCGCGGCTATTTCGTGCTCTCCGACCCTCTAATACAATAGCTAATATCTGAAACACGTAAACACAGCGCATGCGAATAATATCGTTTCTAAACCTTTGTACAGTAGAATGCCAATAATCCGACACACATAGCTCTGGCCATGACTGTCTTATCTTTCGGATAAAGAAGTCACTGTCGCGTGCATCGACACGTGGCATCGAACAGTTGACGAATAAATTACATTGCTATATCAATTATTTTATTCTTCCTATGCTTTCCTTACGCAGTTTGACAATTTGACTCACACTGCGCCTCGTCTCGCCTCGGCGCGACTCCCATTCGCGGATTCTTCCTCGAGAATATTTTGAGGCAGAGAGGCGAGGCATAGTGCGAGTAGCTGCAATGCCACCGCACAGGAAGACTCTCTGAGCAACTGATCAAACACAAGAACAGAGGCAAGCTCAGATAACTTCAGGTACGAAAAAGCCGAGGCGACGCGAGCCTAGATGCGAATGCGGAAAGAAGTTGCGCCGAGGCCAGGCATCGTGAGAGCCTTCCTTAAGCCCCGAGCATGCCGGGTCACCGGAATTCTACTGTAAATGCAGCAAGAGACTACGTAACTTCGTTTACCTTCTGTTTATTGTGGTAACCGATGTACGCGGCAATGGAGACCACAGAAATAATAGTAAAGTAAGTGATAAAGTGGGATTCGTCGTCGGGTCTTATAGTGCGAAAGGAAGATGTGGTATCCTTTCGTCCCGAAACTTCAAGTATACTTGGTCTTTGATCACCTGCAAGGAAATGCATTAAATACACAATGTCGACTGGAGTAAAGGCAGCCGCTTTAGAAGTTCAGAATATTTCACCTGATTCAATAGCCTGATCATCATTCTGATCTGAAAACAGTGGCAAACGATTCAGTGGATTGTACGTTAAATGCTTAAGTACACGTTAAACTAAAGCCTGCGACGTATTTACAAATCATTACCCTCTTCGCTGGGATTCCACTCCCCTTGACTAACAGAAGGGTCGTGATCCTGGGTGTTCTCTGATAGCGTGCTCGTCCTGACATCGTCGCTAGGATCTTTTCCACTCTCCGCAACCCCATTATTAACATTGTTAGTACTAGAATGAACAGCCTCGGAGGGTTTACGCGAATTATCGGAAACATTAACTGGGTTAATATTAGGTGGTGCTTCTTGCTGATCTTTCGACACGGGGGGGCTGTTATTATGGCTGGTCTCGTGTTTCTCAGCAGGATCGGAGTTCGTTACCGGAGAAGGCTTGGAAATAGATATTTCAGGCGACTTCTGCACTGTATTTGGCAATAATGTCTGAATTACAGGTTCTGATTTTGTTGTATGAGGAGGATTGTTTTTAGCATCGTTCGTATCTTTGCCAGTATCTTTCCCTGCGGTGCCCTGCCTCGAACCCTCATTTGGCTCAGGTTCAGCAACTTTCGACTTCACCCGCTGGTCCACTTCGGTAGCTGTATTCCCACTGGCTACAACGTCCCGCCTTTTGTTATCATCGATACTTTTACTCCAAGCCAGTATAGCGCAAAGTGGCTTAAATGTCTCGTCCAGATTGAAGCACAATTGGCCGCATACTATGGGATTCTTTAAATGTAAACGCGATAACAATGGCTGTAACTTTTTATGCGAGAACGCTACGTCTTTAACGTTTTTACAAAAGTTAGTTTGACTCTCTTCGCCTCCCTCGGGGAAGAACTTCTGGATGTACGAGTAGAACGTAGATGTGCTATTGAATGGCTTTGGTAATTGACTAGGATCACAAGCTTTGTACCACGTGTCATAGAACGCGAGACACAAGAAAGTATTTCTCCTGTCGGACGTCGACTTTAGGCTTTCCTCTGGGTAGGTTATATTGGAGCAAATGTTTGTGACGTTACTGTTGTAGAAGAATTTTGGCACGTCGCATTGGAGATCCCGGTCCGCTTTCATGACACCTAGAATACTTTGATCTGTCGGTGCGCCCGTCACGCTTGGCACTTTTGCGAAATAAAGAAGAAAAATGACAGTACCGAGCTCGTAGAATGAACGAGCCGTACGTTTTCCCATTATTCTATTTATCGAACCGACGTTCCCTTCGAGGTAACTGTGAGATGTCAAGACACTGTATTTCTATCGTTCTTCAAACATTCTGCCTCGTCTTATCGACTGGGAATTACGATCTTCCCGGGACAATTTGATTCCACACCAATTCCAATTCTCTGTATCGTTTTTACTGTGGATACGATATTATAAATAGCTTGTTACGATCTCCGACTGTACCAAACATAACCTCTTACGGTTCAGTTTATTCAGCGTAAATCTCAGTAAATCTGTCCATACACTAGTGGCGGAGGTTTATCGATGGTACTATCGATAGTTATCGATGGTCCTCACTATCGAACACTATCGATAACTTAGTTTTCCTATCGATAGTAGATCGATACCGCGAACTCTAAAATTTGAATTATTGCGAGCGATGAGTTTCATTTGTCTCATACTACCTACTGTTAGGCCCGTTAGCTTTCAGATCGGACTGGTTTTTGACGCTCGAAACGAGCGTCGAGCGTCAGCATGAAATTGCATAAGTCGAAATGAATAATTCAAATTCCCCGCGAAAATGGGAGCGTTGAGAAATGAATATGAATTGCCAAAAAAGAATTTCCTGGCTTTAATTTGTAACACGAATGCTTAAATTTATGTTCCACAATCATACCTTTTTCTGATAATACAATTGAAATCTTTGATATTAACCAAGTGTAATTTTAAATTTTAAATATGCAGTCAGGTCCGAATTAAAGGGGGGTCTAGGGGGGGCTGTAGTCCCGATCCCCATTTTCCGGGGGGGGGGCCCGTTCGAAGCGATTAGCTCACTCTGTCTTCATTGGAAATGTATCAAATAAATTGTCTGAGTTCCACGACTTCCAATTTTATGTTTTTATTTTAAAATTTCATTGTTTAAACCTCATTTATGATCTTATTAAGATCTATCGATTGTGAAGACTTGATACAAGAATTTGCAAAATTAAAGATAAGAAAAACACATTTTAACTAAAAGATAATTGCACAATATTTTTTTTACCCCTCCGTCACCGCTGTTCAACCACGGGGCCCAAAAATCTGAATGCGGGCCTGTATGCAGTTTAGTAATTCCTTCTGCGAGTTACATATAATCCACTTATTTATTTTGGGGGGTGTCTATCCTTTATTATATTACTATCCTGTAGTAAATCTGAGTATGGGCAGGTAAGTATAAACACGTGTGTAGAGTGAAAAGCATCACCCGCAATGCAATTATCTCTTTTTCAATAAGGCGGCTCAGCTCCAAATACCCACAGTTTGGATTCCAGATATTTTATAATTCAATGGGAGTCCACTATTCTAGATAATTCGCTATTTTATTTCATAATATTGCAATATATACATTTCACAGTTGGCACGAACTATAACTGTCCTCGCCTTTCCGAAAATTCCTGCTTAACTAGTTTAAAACCGTTTGATGCATTAATTACCACGTTACTTATTATCAGTATTAAGACTGCTGACACTAATAGGCTTGCAAGCGTCCATTATAGTTCTTAAATCTTTATTACTTAAATAATTCAATATTTTTTCTGTACAGTCGTATGGTAGACCAAGGGAATTAGTAAAGAAATAGAAAATTTTACTACCTTGTTCCACCACCTCTTTCCTTCTTTTCCCCTTTCTAAAATTACTAGCTATCAGAGTAGCGTATATTGGAAATTGTATATTATAATCATCCGATCCGAATACCTGTGCTATACTTTCATTTCCTGCGTATATCGCTAATTGACTTACACCTTTTGTCAAAATATCATAAAATGAGATATTAGCATTACCAATTTTCTCACTCTTCATGCTTGCTAACTCTTTCTCACATTCATTCCGAAAATCATTTAATTTTTCATCACTACTAATTGATAGTAAGTTTTTGTTCCTTACATATAAATTTGCAGTTTTCACCTTAACTGCATGACGTTTAAAGATCTCAGCAAAGCTTTCAGGATAATTCCTTTCTGTTCTACCATGTTTATCTTCAGAATCGATGTCGGCACCGAATTCTAAGAGAACCTCGACAATTTCTAGATTACTATATTCAGAAGCAAGGTGAAGCGCTGTTCTACCTTCTCCATCTTCAGAATCGATGTCGGCACCGAATTCTAAGAGAACCTCGACAATTTCTAGATTACTATATTCAGAAGCAAGGTGAAGCGCTGTTCTACCTTCTCCATCTTCAGAATCGATGTCGGCACCGAATTCTAAGAGAAGCTCGATAATTTCTAGATTAGTATATCCAGAAGCAAGGTGAAGCGCTGTTCTACCTTCTTCATCTTTAGAATTGACGTCGGCACCGAATTTTAAGAGAAACTCAATAATTTCTTCATTACTGACTTCAGAAGCAATGTGAAGCGCTGTTCTATCTTCTCCATCTTTAGAATTGGTGTCGGCACCGAATTTTAAGAGAACCTCGACAATTTCTATATTACTACATTCAGAAGCAAGGTGAAGCGCTGTTCTACCATCTCCATCTTTAGAAGCGATATCAGCACCGAATTCTAAGAGAACCTTGACAACTTTTGGATCGCTCTGTATAGAAGCAATGTGAAGCGCTGTGTTACCATATCTAGCTTTAGAATGGATGTCGGCACCCAATTTTAAGAGAAACTCAACAATTTCCAGATCACTCAATTCAGAAGCAATGTGAAGCGCTGTTCTACCAAGTCCATCTTTAGAATCGATGTCAGCACCGTGCTTTAAGAGAGCCTCGATAATCTCTAGAACACAGTTGTCGGAAGCAATGTGAAGCGCTGTGTTACCATATTTGTCTTTAGAATCGACAGCGGCACCGAATTCTAAGAGAAACTTAACAGTTTCTGGTCTCCTCCATCGAGAAGCAATTTGAAGCGCTGTTTTACCCCATTTGTTTTTAGAATTGACGTCGGCACCGGACTGTAAAAGAATCTTGACAATTTCCGGATTAATGTCTTGAGAAGCAATGTGAAGTGCTGTGCTACCTTCAACATCTGTAGAATGGATGTCGGCACTGAACTTTAAGAGGACCTCAAAAATCTCTTGTTTACTCCATCTGGAAGCAACGTGAAGTGCTGTTCTACCAAATTTATCTTTACAATCGATGTTGACACCATGTTTTATGAGTTCTTCGACAATTTTCAAATGTCCTTTCGCAACAGCACCGTGCAGCAGCTTACAATTATCTCCATACTCGAGGTTAACAGTAAAACCATACTGAAGCAGGTTTTCAGTGATCTTGCTGTACTCTTCTCCACTGTCCTGCATTGCGACATTAAGAGCATTCCTGTTGCTTGTGTTGTTCACGTCAGGAGAGTGCTTTAAAAGATGCTCGATAATTAATGAATGTCCTCTTTCAACGGCAAAGTATAGTATAGTTTTACCATCCTGATCTTGAGCATCAACGTTTGCTCCGCATTCCAAAAGTCGCTTGACAACTGTTTCAAGTTCATTTATAACAGCAAGGTACAACGGTGAACAGCATTCGTTACCGTCATAGGTACACACAGAATTAACATCAGCTCCGTGCTTTAAAAGCTGCTCGAAAATTGGTAAATGCCCTGTAGCAGCTGCGATATGAAGATAAGTTTTACCATATTTTCCTGTAGCATTCACATCGGCGCCTCTATTTAAAAGCAACTCGACAATCTCCATTTTCTCCCATCGAACTGCAGCATGAAGCGGAGTTGTGCCGTTCTTACATTCAGCATCGATATCAGCGCCTCTTTCTAGCAGCATCTCGACAATCTCTGTGTCATTATGTCTGACAGCAAAATGAAGTGGAGTGTCAGAAGGCTCTTTGGTTTTGCTGTTAACTTCGCAACCATTTGTTAAAAGTAGTTTAGCAACCTCTGTATTGTTCCTCTTAAGAGCATCACAAAGTAAAACGTATCCATCTGACCATTCTCGTGAGTAAGATAGCCCGAAAGAATCAATTAACTCCTTTACTCTTTCTAGTCTTCCTTCACGAACTGCCGAAATTAAACTGGAGCTTATATCCAGATCACCTTGCATTTTCCACTAATAAATTATTCCTCGTTCCATCAAATAAATTGTCGAATCCGTGTCAGGAGACGCTCTGCACTCTATCGTAGGAAATTCTACGTTTTTTCCTACAGAAATAAATTAGAACTCTTAAATAACTTTCGTTAAACAATGCACGTATAATGTGTTTTAACACACCCTCTCTCACTCTCTATAATGCCGAGTAACCACCAAATTCGCATTTCTGATTCTGGCAACTGACAAACGTTCAGTTCGTGTAACTCATGTTCAGGAACAGAGTTGCCGGGATTTTCACGAAAGAAAACGTTCTTCAGCAGCAGGCCTGAAAGAAACTTCATTGACCTGCTGTATGAATGTTGATGAATGTGTATGAAGCATGTCACATTGTCAACCAGCAGGGTGGCGAGGAAAATCGATACCCGGCGATGGCAAAAATAGCTACTAGGGATGCCGATTTAAAATCGATCTTTCAAAGATCGATCTTTTTTGTCGCGATTTTCGATTTTTTAAATCGATTCTCAAGACAGGGATCGATTCAAAGATCGTATCGCAACCATAGAGATCGCGGATCTCTAGCAGCGTGTAGCGCAAACTCTGGAAGTGCGAAATTTGAATCAGACCCATATCAGACCACACAAATGTAATAGGAAAGGGAAGCAAAAGTGATGTTAGCACAAGTTCGGGGAGTTTGAATACAGTTACAGATTCTTTTAATAAATACACTTCAAGATTATAAATTAATCAAAACTTCCTTGGAAGCAGGTGTTTGAACATTTGAATTCCACTTTTATCCCTTCTCCTAAATGTGTAAAGCCTGCGCAAAGGTGTTAAACGCTTGATAAATAAGAAATCGATATCCGAAAGAAAATGTAACGACGAATAGGAATTTATCTTATTATTAATAATTCTCCGATTGGCTCTTAGTATCTGAGGCCATTTTGTGGTTAACAAAATATGTAAAACCGATGCGCTTTGTAAAGCGCGTTATAAGACGTATCCTGTGAATTTCCAATTTGTATCAAATCCAAATTCAGTTTTATTAAAGTTTCAGTAATATTAAAGTTTATTTCCCTTGTTTGAGTTTAAATTATTTCTTTAGTTGTATTGTTATTCTAAAAATCCTAGTTCAGCGAGCAGCGTGCCTCCACGGGCAACGAAGTGAACGAAACGAACCCATCCAACTAGAAATCAAGATCCCTGTTATATCTAATAACAGTGGGATCACTGATCACTAACGCTTACAGACTGTGTCCTGAGGTGCCATCTGTTAGGATTACAAGAAACTAAACTAAAAGAAAATAAAAACCTATATCTATAGTCATCGACGAAGTATAGAATAGACCTATCACCTTATGGGACTTCGTGTCACCACCCAAACTGTATTACCTGGTATTACCTTAGAGCATATAGATATGGAGGTCTCATTGAGAGCTTGAAACTGTCCGGAACATGGTGCGAGAGAGAAAGACATGTGCGAGCGAGAGAAGTATAGAGGGACCTCTCGACCGTAATGCGCATGCGTCGATATCGTGCGAGAGAGAATGACATCGTGCGAGCGAGAGAAGTACGAGCGTAAACAACGATAAATAATCATAGTAACCGCGGATCGTCGTCGACGATATCGGTGCATGCGCATTACGGTCGATGAGGGTCCTCTATATTCTCTCGCTCGCACGATGTCATTCTCTCTCGCACGATATCGGGTTCGCAGCGAATGTTCGCAGCGAATGTTCGCAGCGAATGTTCGCAGCGAATGTTCGCAGCGAATGTTCGCAGCGAATGTTCGCAGCGAATGTTCGCAGCGAATGTTCGCAGCGAATGTTCGCAGCGAATGTTCGCAGCGAATGTTCGCAGCGAATGTTCGCAGCGAATGTTCGCAGCGAATGTTCGCAGCGAATGTTCGCAGCGAATGTTCGCAGCGAATGTTCGCAGCGAATGTTCGCAGCGAATGTTCGCAGCGAATGTTCGCAGCGAATGTTCGCAGCGAATGTTCGCAGCGAATGTTCGCAGCGAATGTTCGCAGCGAATGTTCGCAGCGAATGTTCGCAGCGAATGTTCGCAGCGAATGTTCGCAGCGAATGTTCGCAGCGAATGTTCGCAGCGAATGTTCGCAGCGAATGTTCGCAGCGAATGTTCGCAGCGAATGTTCGCAGCGAATGTTCGCAGCGAATGTTCGCAGCGAATGTTCGCAGCGAATGTTCGCAGCGAATGTTCGCAGCGAATGTTCGCAGCGAATGTTCGCAGCGAATGTTCGCAGCGAATGTTCGCAGCGAATGTTCGCAGCGAATGTTCGCAGCGAATGTTCGCAGCGAATGTTCGCAGCGAATGTTCGCAGCGAATGTTCGCAGCGAATGTTCGCAGCGAATGTTCGCAGCGAATGTTCGCAGCGAATGTTCGCAGCGAATGTTCGCAGCGAATGTTCGCAGCGAATGTTCGCAGCGAATGTTCGCAGCGAATGTTCGCAGCGAATGTTCGCAGCGAATGTTCGCAGCGAATGTTCGCAGCGAATGTTCGCAGCGAATGTTCGCAGCGAATGTTCGCAGCGAATGTTCGCAGCGAATGTTCGCAGCGAATGTTCGCAGCGAATGTTCGCAGCGAATGTTCGCAGCGAATGTTCGCAGCGAATGTTCGCAGCGAATGTTCGCAGCGAATGTTCGCAGCGAATGTTCGCAGCGAATGTTCGCAGCGAATGTTCGCAGCGAATGTTCGCAGCGAATGTTCGCAGCGAATGTTCGCAGCGAATGTTCGCAGCGAATGTTCGCAGCGAATGTTCGCAGCGAATGTTCGCAGCGAATGTTCGCAGCGAATGTTCGCAGCGAATGTTCGCAGCGAATGTTCGCAGCGAATGTTCGCAGCGAATGTTCGCAGCGAATGTTCGCAGCGAATGTTCGCAGCGAATGTTCGCAGCGAATGTTCGCAGCGAATGTTCGCAGCGAATGTTCGCAGCGAATGTTCGCAGCGAATGTTCGCAGCGAATGTTCGCAGCGAATGTTCGCAGCGAATGTTCGCAGCGAATGTTCGCAGCGAATGTTCGCAGCGAATGTTCGCAGCGAATGTTCGCAGCGAATGTTCGCAGCGAATGTTCGCAGCGAATGTTCGCAGCGAATGTTCGCAGCGAATGTTCGCAGCGAATGTTCGCAGCGAATGTTCGCAGCGAATGTTCGCAGCGAATGTTCGCAGCGAATGTTCGCAGCGAATGTTCGCAGCGAATGTTCGCAGCGAATGTTCGCAGCGAATGTTCGCAGCGAATGTTCGCAGCGAATGTTCGCAGCGAATGTTCGCAGCGAATGTTCGCAGCGAATGTTCGCAGCGAATGTTCGCAGCGAATGTTCGCAGCGAATGTTCGCAGCGAATGTTCGCAGCGAATGTTCGCAGCGAATGTTCGCAGCGAATGTTCGCAGCGAATGTTCGCAGCGAATGTTCGCAGCGAATGTTCGCAGCGAATGTTCGCAGCGAATGTTCGCAGCGAATGTTCGCAGCGAATGTTCGCAGCGAATGTTCGCAGCGAATGTTCGCAGCGAATGTTCGCAGCGAATGTTCGCAGCGAATGTTCGCAGCGAATGTTCGCAGCGAATGTTCGCAGCGAATGTTCGCAGCGAATGTTCGCAGCGAATGTTCGCAGCGAATGTTCGCAGCGAATGTTCGCAGCGAATGTTCGCAGCGAATGTTCGCAGCGAATGTTCGCAGCGAATGTTCGCAGCGAATGTTCGCAGCGAATGTTCGCAGCGAATGTTCGCAGCGAATGTTCGCAGCGAATGTTCGCAGCGAATGTTCGCAGCGAATGTTCGCAGCGAATGTTCGCAGCGAATGTTCGCAGCGAATGTTCGCAGCGAATGTTCGCAGCGAATGTTCGCAGCGAATGTTCGCAGCGAATGTTCGCAGCGAATGTTCGCAGCGAATGTTCGCAGCGAATGTTCGCAGCGAATGTTCGCAGCGAATGTTCGCAGCGAATGTTCGCAGCGAATGTTCGCAGCGAATGTTCGCAGCGAATGTTCGCAGCGAATGTTCGCAGCGAATGTTCGCAGCGAATGTTCGCAGCGAATGTTCGCAGCGAATGTTCGCAGCGAATGTTCGCAGCGAATGTTCGCAGCGAATGTTCGCAGCGAATGTTCGCAGCGAATGTTCGCAGCGAATGTTCGCAGCGAATGTTCGCAGCGAATGTTCGCAGCGAATGTTCGCAGCGAATGTTCGCAGCGAATGTTCGCAGCGAATGTTCGCAGCGAATGTTCGCAGCGAATGTTCGCAGCGAATGTTCGCAGCGAATGTTCGCAGCGAATGTTCGCAGCGAATGTTCGCAGCGAATGTTCGCAGCGAATGTTCGCAGCGAATGTTCGCAGCGAATGTTCGCAGCGAATGTTCGCAGCGAATGTTCGCAGCGAATGTTCGCAGCGAATGTTCGCAGCGAATGTTCGCAGCGAATGTTCGCAGCGAATGTTCGCAGCGAATGTTCGCAGCGAATGTTCGCAGCGAATGTTCGCAGCGAATGTTCGCAGCGAATGTTCGCAGCGAATGTTCGCAGCGAATGTTCGCAGCGAATGTTCGCAGCGAATGTTCGCAGCGAATGTTCGCAGCGAATGTTCGCAGCGAATGTTCGCAGCGAATGTTCGCAGCGAATGTTCGCAGCGAATGTTCGCAGCGAATGTTCGCAGCGAATGTTCGCAGCGAATGTTCGCAGCGAATGTTCGCAGCGAATGTTCGCAGCGAATGTTCGCAGCGAATGTTCGCAGCGAATGTTCGCAGCGAATGTTCGCAGCGAATGTTCGCAGCGAATGTTCGCAGCGAATGTTCGCAGCGAATGTTCGCAGCGAATGTTCGCAGCGAATGTTCGCAGCGAATGTTCGCAGCGAATGTTCGCAGCGAATGTTCGCAGCGAATGTTCGCAGCGAATGTTCGCAGCGAATGTTCGCAGCGAATGTTCGCAGCGAATGTTCGCAGCGAATGTTCGCAGCGAATGTTCGCAGCGAATGTTCGCAGCGAATGTTCGCAGCGAATGTTCGCAGCGAATGTTCGCAGCGAATGTTCGCAGCGAATGTTCGCAGCGAATGTTCGCAGCGAATGTTCGCAGCGAATGTTCGCAGCGAATGTTCGCAGCGAATGTTCGCAGCGAATGTTCGCAGCGAATGTTCGCAGCGAATGTTCGCAGCGAATGTTCGCAGCGAATGTTCGCAGCGAATGTTCGCAGCGAATGTTCGCAGCGAATGTTCGCAGCGAATGTTCGCAGCGAATGTTCGCAGCGAATGTTCGCAGCGAATGTTCGCAGCGAATGTTCGCAGCGAATGTTCGCAGCGAATGTTCGCAGCGAATGTTCGCAGCGAATGTTCGCAGCGAATGTTCGCCGGGTATCGATTTTCCTCGCCACCCTGTTCTAGGCTCCTATAACGTCCGATTGCAAAGAAATAAATTAATATGTTCCTACATATAAACTATTTTCTCCATTGTTTATCGCGGAAGATTAATGACACATCGATTTTACAAGAATAATTTATGTATTTTCATCATTGCATTTTTATGCCAATACTCTTGGGTATTTAAAATATGCAATTCCTTATCGCACAAAATTTGCAAACCAGCCTTTAAACCGTCTCAACGCACGTGTATTTCTCACATGCGTAACCTACATTCGCGTTTCGTTTAAATAGTATCTTTTAAAATAGAATTTCCGAAGCAAAGAAAGAATCAATTGTTTACCTAATCGTTCCAATTTTGCAGGTACCACCGTGAATAATACATTATACAGAAATTTCTTTCAATCTTCTAAAACGAAGCATCAAAACTTAAAGGCACTTTCGTTTTCAGATCATGCTCCACATTTTCGGAAGGATCCAGCCTGCCGACGTAAACAGATAATATTTACACATCTGTATTTTACAGTACGCGTTTATTTGTACATTTGGTTATTTGTATTAAAATACGAAGACAAGGTACATACAGTATTATAATTTAACATTACAAAATTTCTCCCACAAAGGTGCATAATATTTTCATTATAAAATTGTCAATAACAATTACTATGTAAGTAAAAGCAACTTTTCGTAAAGATTAATTTGTAATATAAGCAGCTTCATCTTTTCCTTCCTTCTTCTGTGGCACAAATCTTACATCAAACATTAATTAATCATTCCATTGTTCTTCGATACGTTTTATCCGAGAATTAATACAACGAATCTTATATTCATTTTATATAGGCAAAAATGGTGTCCCAAATATTCGATGAATCCCCTAAAGAAATGCAGTTAATAAATTCGGACAACGAGTCGCAGAATAAAAATCATGTCGCCGGCGTTGAGAAAGTACAAATGAAGAAACAGCTCGGCCTATTGGAGGGCATCGCAATTATTTTAGGAATCATATGTGGTTCAGGTAAGAATTTCTATGCAATTTGTAATGTTAGCACATAACGAGTAAATACATAAAACATATAATCTTTACCTGAAACATAATTCTTGCATTTGAAGCTACACATAAGATTATTGCTTCCTGAAATAAAATTCCTCTCGTCTCTTCCTTATTTCTCGACTATTAATGGTTATTAAAATACAAAATACACTCATTTTTACCTCCAAGTAACATTGAAAAAAAACAATTAAAAGTGTATTTAAAATATTGTTCCTTATACATTATAAGTAGCTTAATAAATGAAAAAAAGTTTGAGATTATTATTCATTGTATTCACTGACGAGGGGAGGACACCATGTGGTAGACACCGATTTTGATGAGCCTTGGCACGATGAATCTATGTCGAAAATAAGTAAATAGGTGTCCGAGCGTTTCAGCCAATAGGCCTTAATAATAGAGATATTTACATGTAAATTATGAAAAATTTCATAGTGGCCATGGGGTTTTAGTGGGTAAAAATCCCACACTACCCTGGCGCCCGCGGGTGATTCCCTTCTGGAGGCGTTGAGGTGCCTTTTGAAAATATCTGCACGTTAAAAAAAACTACATTTTTTTCTAATTTTTTTAATTTGGGGAAATCTTCAAAAGGCACCCCGACTCCTTCAAAGGGGAATCCCCGGGGGCGCCAGGGTAGTGTGGGATTTTTACCCATTAAAACCCCATGGCCACTATGAAATTTTTAATAATTTCCATGTAAATATCTCTATTATTAAAGCCCATTAGCAGAAACGCACGGACACCTATTTACTTATTTTCGATATAGATCCATCGTGCCAAGTCTCATCAAAATCGGTGTCTACTACATGCTGTCCTCCCCTTGTGAGAAGAAAAACCTGAATGTGGCCGAATTTGCGGCGTGATTACAGGAATGACCCCTTAAGTATCAAAGATAAGAAATATATCACACTTTGTACATACACTACACTCTGATCTTCATAAGTGTATAATTACAACTAACTTTGTACTTTGCGACTAGAATATGCATAAAACAAAACAATTATTATGCTTGTATAGGTATTTTCATTTCACCGAAAGGTGTAATTACGGAAGTAGGAAGCGTCGGTGTATCGTTAATTATTTGGGTTTTGTGTGGGTTACTTTCTATGATCGGGGCATTATGCTACGCTGAGTTGGGAACTTGTATACCTCGTAGTGGTGGAGATTACGCTTATATCTACGAAGCTTTCGGAGCATTACCCGCTTTCTTGTACCTATGGGCTGCTAACTTAATCTTCGTGTAAGTTATTTTCCCTAAAACAGAGGGGATTATAAGATTGAATATTTAAGATGTAATTCTAACATCACTCCGCGCCCTCTGTTCGCAGGCCAACCACAAATGCCATCATGGGATTAACTTTTGCTCAGTATGTTTTGCAACCATTTTTCCCAAATTGCGCTATTCCAGATGACGGTGTACGATTGATAGCAGCGGTCACTATCTGTAAGATACCTTTCCCGGCTGTAAATTCTTATCACTGAAGCTTTATCACACAGTTTTACATTTTTAATAGGTTTACTTACATTTGCAAATTGTTTCGATGTTAAAGAAACATCTAAGATGCAAAATGTATTCATGTTCGCTAAGGTCGGCGCTTTAATAGTCATAGTTATCGCTGGATTGGTTTGGTTGGCGTTAGGTAAGTGTAATTATAATTTCGAGCTAGACCAACAGCGATAAATGCCATACACTAATTAATCATTCGCCGCAGGTCACACGGAGAATTTTGAGAATGCATTCGACAATACAATTACGGATCCTGGTAAAATCGCAGTGGCCTTCTATTCTGGTATATTTTCCTATTCCGGGTGGAATTACTTGAATTTCATGACAGAGGAGTTGAAAGATCCTTACGTGTACGTGATTCGAGTTAATGTAAAATTCCTGTACACGTTTGTTCGCGTACTGACAGAGTAACTTCACTTTCACAGAAATTTGCCACGAGCTATTTATATATCGCTACCTTTGGTCACGCTCATCTATGTATTGGCGAATGTAGCTTACTTGTCGGTTCTAACACCAACCGCAATGATTGCTTCTCACGCGATAGCTGTGGTGAGTACCATTTCATTTATCCTTTACGTTCTAATTCGCCGGAAAAAGCAATGCACACCGATGTTTAACGGTATAGAGAGGAAAAGTTAATGGGATGAGTTTCCGTTAGACTTTCGGGGACCAACTTCTTGGCGTAATGGCCTGGATAATACCTGTAATGGTGGCTGTGTCCGCATTTGGAGGATTGAGCGTCCACATTATGACATCGTCTCGAATGTGCTTCGTTGGCGCCAGGAACGGTCATTTCCCATCGATGTTAAGTCACATTAACGTTTCGAGACTTACACCAGCGCCAGCCTTAGTCTTCCTCGTATGTCCATGCAAAAGAATGTACATTCGATTTATGCGTTACAAACTCCTGAATTAATAGTACTCTTTTGTTTATAGTGCATCTTATCCTTGGTAATGCTGTGTACAAGCGACATTTTCGTGCTGATCACTTACTGCAGCATAGTCGAGTCATCGTTCATTATGCTATCCGTAGCTGGCGTTTTGTGGCTTCGTTATAAGCAACCCAATATGAATCGGCCGATTAAAGTGAGTAACTCGATAAGCGCTATCAGAAATTGCCGATTACATCGGTCAATATATTTTACAGATGCCTCTATGGATTCCAATCACATTTGTGGCTATATGTGCATTTCTGGTATTCGTTCCCTGCTACGAAAGGCCGTACGAAGTTGGTGTCGGTGCTTTGATAACATTGTCCGGCGTGCCAGCTTACCTCATAGGCGTCAAGTGGAAGAACAAACCAATGTGGTTCCAACAAATTAATGGTACGTATCATCTCTGTATCGTACATTTATTATATCACTAGCTTAAAGCGCCGGCGTTGCCCGGATAAAACTTTGCTCGTCGCAGACTGTCAAGGGGGTGAAATAAGGGGTGGGATATCCAGATTTCATGGAAGTCCATATTTTCCGCTGGATTCTAGAGAGTAATTATGCACAATTTGATCCAGATCGGTTTAAGAAACTGGATAAAAAGTATTCTATATGTTATTCCTGGTCCTAGACTACGTGTATACAAAATTTCAGAAAGGTCCGTTGCGTAGTTGCGACGCGATTGAGTAACAAACATCCAAACACACTTTCGCATTTATTAGTAGGAAGCAGAATAATGCACTGACTTTAAAACCGTTTTTCTTTTCAGTTAAACTTACTTACACGGTACAAAAATTATTTATGTCCGCCACTGAGGAACGAGACTTCTGAATTCGAGTATTACAAGTTTAATAACCAGTCAAATTTTATTCAACTTGGGATATGTCTTATCGCCCTAATGCTAACTGTATGCATAATGGTAACCTGCGTGTTACTAACAATTACCACAGTACTGTGTTCTTTGTAAACGGACGTTTACTATGTACATATAAGATAAGTTGCTCTCTAGCTTATACAATTAATTATTTATCGTCTTTTATTTATTTGGAGAAGTTGTGTTCGGTTGTACGAAGTGCTAGTACTTTAGTAATACTTTTCATAATTGTATACACTTTTGCGTGAGTACTTAATAATTTTATATAATTGTGTGTGATAATCTATTTTTAAAAGTGTTGATATGCTAATCTACGCTGTACACTCTACTATACTAAAGAAACATTAAAAACTAAACGTTACTTGCAGAAATCGAGCGTCTGCATTAAACGATTTTACTAGAGCTGTTAAATAAACTACTGGTTAACGACTGCGCGGAGATAGTGTTCCAAAATTCTCTCGAATAACCGCGAGCAGACCGCTATTAACAAGAAATAATTTCACCGTGCATCCTGTGATATGAATAATGTATATTGAACTTATACGATGTTACATATTAATACAAAATAATTTCAATACTTTGAATATTTTCATTCACCCTGTTACTTTAAAAGAAATACTTTAACTTCTGGCAAGAATTGCAGCAGAAAAGACTGCTTATACTTTAATTTATTACTTTGGGTAAATTCTCTACAGTACGACTGTATTTTTGACCGACTTCGTAAAGCAAGAGGTTGTTAGTTAATCTTTATTTACATATCTGAACCTACTGACCTAATTTTGACCATGTATCATTTTTGCATGTATTATGTTTATCCGCGAATTTCTCCGTAACTACTGAACCGATTTTCGTGAAACTTATTGCATTTAGTTTAGCTTCAATCAACTTAGATCGTGGAGAAGGAATTATTAAAATTGGATAAGTAGTTTTGAAGTTTCACCAGAAATAAGAAATCTGTTTCATTAATTATTATCAAGTCGCTTATTTTTGGAATCTTCCGTTTCTGGCAAACGGTTTTTTTTACGGGCCTATTAATATTTTTTAAAATAAATGTAGTTATATAAATTAAGTAACTAAAAGTGAAAAATAAAAAAAATTTAGAAAAATTAAAATCGACTTCAAAATAATTAAAAATGCACTAAAAAGTAAAAAATAAGTTTTTTCCTTATTTAATCTACGATTCTCAATTTTTTTAAGTCTGCGCCAGATTTGCACAGTGCAAATGACATGGCGATCCAAAAGATGTATGAACTTTACATTCTTCGAAATAACTCTATATTTTTCTGTTACAAGGAGTTAGAAATAAGATACGCCGTGACTCGTTCATAACATATGTATTTATTTACACATCTGAATTTTGTATGCGCAGGGGTACAGTAGAGCGTGTTTCTCTAAATTGCTTTCAACAATGCAGCGTGCCTGTATAGAATATGATTTATACATATTTCACAAAGAAGTTTGAACATCACGCCGCTATTAAAATGTGGAATAATGGAATGTTGTACACACTTCTATTCTTTACGAGAGAACTATTACATACAGAGATTGACAAATCCATAGAAGTCATCCATTATTGTTCTTTTTTATATAATTCAACATATGATGTACATAGATTAATGTATATCTTCAGGATTGAACATCCCCTGGAAAGCGAAATCAGAGAATTGCTTAATATTCAAATTTTTATGCGGACTTAAAGTGCACCAAATATATTAATTAATGATTTGAAAGGAATTATTAATTGAAACACTTTAAGTAGAGGAGAATCGATTCCAGTTAAATATGATAGAGAGCCAGTGCAAATGAACGGTTTCGAATTTCATTTTTATACATAAAGCGAACGCAAGAATTACGTAAAGAATGAATAATAAATGAACGCCTACGGTAGTTGCTGAAATATCTATATCTGTAAAAGAAGAAGTCCTGACTGACTGACTAACGCCCGATTTCTTCACCTTCAGTAATCTTCCGGTTAGTGAACGACCAATTGGCTTAGAGCATTTAAATGCTCTAAACCAGTAGGATCCTATCATTTGGCAGTTATGTGGAACATAACTCTAACTGGAAGATTGCTGAAAGTCAAGAAATCGGCCGTAACTCATCAACGCCCAACTCAAACCGTTTAATCTAGGAACGTGAAATTTGGAAGGTACATTGTTTTCATGACGTAGGCGCCCAAAGGGGTGAAAAGGGGTAAAATGTATTTTCTCGGATTCCTTGATATCTTTTAGGCCCGATTAGATATCAACTTGGTTCTTACTCAAGAATATTGCCCACACATATGCCT
Source organism: Andrena haemorrhoa (assembly GCA_910592295.1). Lineage (NCBI taxonomy): Eukaryota > Metazoa > Arthropoda > Insecta > Hymenoptera > Andrenidae > Andrena > Andrena haemorrhoa. The sequence goes on from OU342946.1 coordinate 4,955,434, forward strand.
AAAAACCAATTTCAGGATTTTGCCCTAATCAACCCCTAAGGGGCTGAAAAGGGGTAAAATGTGTTTTCACGGACTTCTCAATATTTCTTAAGCCCGATTAGATATTAACTCGGTTTTTGCATACAAAGATTACCCACACAAATCCCTAAAAACCAATTTCAGGATTGTACCCTAATCAGCCCCTAAGGAGGTGGTGAAAAGGGGTGAAAGTTGTTTTCATGGAATCCTTAATATCTCCTAGACCAAAAGCGAAGCACGGGTATATTTTGCTAGTGGACCAATATAATCTTACCTTGGCGCGTCTAAGAATGGAGTCTTTGCTAGCATCGTACGGATGATCCTTGCTGGGGATTTCTAAGACCGACGGTATAGGTTGCGTGTGACTATCGATTACATGGCGAATCAGTTCTGCAACCTTGAATATGTAAGAAAATATTTAGTCTGAAAAGGTGTCGACACACGAGACTTACTTATTCATTGCAATTACAACTAAAGAAATAGTTTGAACCGACATTCGTTTTATATATTCCCTGGATTACAAAGAAACTCGGTGTTCGTTATCTAAACCAGGGTTGACTAACTGGTGGCTTCTGACTGCGATCGTCAGAGTCTGGGAAGTATGAACGGAGCCGTTCAGCCTGGCAGCAAGACGAAGGTGCACCCGGAGGCTCGCCACCAGTTAGTCAACCCTACTCTAAACGATAAACGTAATACTTACATTCTGATTAATAAGAATAATATCAATATCATCTCGTTTAATGAAACGCTTAAACGTGTCTTCAATATCGCTTACTGCCGTATCTGCAAATAAAGCACACGCGGGTTAAATAAATCCTCCGCAAAGTTTTGCATTTAAATGATTCTAGTTAATTGACAGTGAAACACAAAGCACTGCGAATCGTCGACTCGTAGCACTATTAGTATATTTTTATGAACAATACGACGTACAGTGGCATTAGAATTTCGTGAATTTTCGCAAAGCGGAATCTACTTAACAGCACGTACTTTTATCAACAACCATGAAATTCGGCTGACGGTGCTTATTTATCTCGCCAACTCCGCCCAAAAGGAATCCCACACAAGTGTCCTGGAATAAAGCTCTCGTGAGTACGTTCCGAACGTAGAATTATGCGTACTCTCCATTTACCTCGTCTCCGATCACGGCAAGAAGTTTACCCTTCCCCGCGGAATGCAGAGCCATTATCGCGAGAGAATTAAGTGTAATGCAAAAAATTGAATGAGACAGTTGTGCTTAATACAACGAATATCGACGATGCATCAGCTGACACGAGTCACGCCTACGTACTTCGCTGCTCAAACATCACGTGCCAAATTCGTCCGATCGAGGAAGTTAGTGGGGGGAACGCTGATTACGTTTCAGAATCAAACGGTTCTGAAACAGGACGTTCTGTATGTAGTTATCTAAATACCTACAGTGCGGCGAGCCTATCTCATTTCTCTCTAACATTATCGATCGAAAGAAGATACAACGACATAGTATTCGATAGGTGATAGACAAATCTGAGTTTTCGTAAAAGAGATTCTTATTATATATAGATTCAGAAGCCTCTATATAGGTAGTTTGTTCCCCTAAATTTCTACATAAACGGTCGTTTTTAACAATTTTAACCGTGTCCTTCGCTATTTATTAAAAACAAAGGCATACTTCGAGAATATCGAGACTCGCGTCGATAAGAAAGCTCACTTTGCAATCCACGCAACTTCAAGGCGATCTCTTCTCTTTATATGCGCGAACGTGCGTAACGCGTAATGCCTAGGGTTATGTTTCTATATGTGTGTGTGTATAGAGCATAAGCGATGGCTGTATCTAATATTAATTATGTACGTAAATCGAGAGACGGGGGATCGTGTTAAATGAAATAGTTTTCATACGTTCGTCTATATTTTGATATGTGAGAACAGACGATTCGGCGATCGTCGAAGCCACCTCGAGAACCTCGATCTATACGTTGCACGATTATCATTATCAGTCGCATTATTTGGATTACGATGTTATGGGACTTAGAAGTTGCTGAAAGGTTGTTGTGTGTTTTCCTTATTGAACACTGTTGTAAAAATGAGCACTCGTAGTGGCGTGTATATACACATATATATCGATCTCCGTTGCAAATATAACGAGTGATATGCGTTCGATTAGCTTCTGCTGTTAATGAAGCGCTTAATTTCTCGAACATGATTGTTATGACCAGCATAACCCCAAGCGGATATCTGTCGGTATTTTAGCACCGCGCGCCTGTATATAAAGTGACCTCAATAATATTTCGTCGTTAACCTATCGACGCGAATGCATTTCCAAAGGTATTTCTCGTTTAATCCAACATTTTAGGGATTTCGCTTCTTTTAACATATGTTCGGATTAATCGAGAGGGCGTGTATATCGGTGAATAGAGATTTATAGTACAAGAATATGTCATTTACGAATGATGTCGATAGTTATAAGAAAATGCTTTCTGAAGGAGTCGTGCGAACGCCGCGTACGATAGGCGAAATTTCGACCGAGTTTATGGCTCTACCTAAGTACGCTCACGTGGAAGAGACGCTGGTAACACAATAATGAATACGTTAACCGCGCGCATACGTAGGCGGACTCCTGCGAACGCCGTTTTCTGTACGCGTCGCATTTGTCCTGTTATCAATTGGAAATAACTTACGCAGGTTGTCAGCGAGGAAATAATCGTGGACGAGCGCTTCGAGATGAATCGGCGGATCTCGGAAGAAGATATTCACGGGTCGAAAGGGTCTTGCGAGTATTTCGAGGAGAGCATGAACGCGGCGTCGCCCGTAGAATATTCGGAGGATTCGATATCTACGAGCAACACGGCTCGGCAGAGATGGCTTCCGAGCGATGCCAGTAAACATAGTTTGCTGGTACATGTTAAACGATATACTCTTTTATTACGTCGCCTCGATATACGTGTCTTATACACCGCTTGTTCGTGAAATTCAATAGCTAGCGGACCTAGAGGACAGCGAGTACGAAGTAGAATGTCAGAAAGTGGCGACCGACGATCAGGACGGAGACGAAGAGACGATAGCCACGTTTGTGACTGCCTCCGGTCAACAATTAGCGCTGTACGCGGTCGAAGATTCGGAGGAGATCTTCGCTGTGGCGATGTACGACGAATCTGGTGAACCTCCGACAAACTTTCAGTTTCTTATGAAGTATGTACGTCGAACGTATGGGATTCTCAATTGCGAACAGCGAGTAACGAGACGGTTCTCTTTACAGAGCAGATGTTGAAAGGTTGATAGGCGAAGGCGCCGTTAGAACTGTAAAGAAGCCGACGCAGATAAAGAAACAGTTGTTAACTACGCAGCCACCGATATTCTTTTCGAAGAGTCAGCTGGCGAATGATATCGCGGCGCATAACGAAAGTAAGATTGTCTCGACCGAAGGTCCGAGGGTGCAGAGAAAGGAGAATGCTTGGGAAGAGAGTGCACCTTTGGTGGGGGATTCTGGTTTGAATTTAGGCATGAAAGAAGTTCCTAACATTATTTACGCAGCTGATGATAAACACTCTGACGTGGCGTACTTGATGATGGACGAGAGTTCTACGAATATTGGTATGTTAAAGCTATTGCGTCGTACGATCTGTGTATTTAATGTAAGATTTGTGAGTAACAGAAATATTTCAATCGACAGATAATTCCGAGGATTATCAAGAAGACGATGAGAGTGATAGTGAAATTATAGAACAGTCAACGGTACAGTACATCCTGTTCGAAGGTGATCAATCCGATTCGGAACTAACTTTCGACGAGATCCAAGCGACCCTGCAGAATCTAAAGGCAGCCGAGTCGAAATCAGCGAAGAAGCAAGCGAATAAAAAGGTCGTTAAAGAGCAGAGTAACTATGGAAATGTCAAAGGGACGGAGGACGTAGATTCGGCGCCGCAGAATTCCGATTACGCTCTGTCCAACCATGTGTCCAAGACTTTAACCGAGAGAAAGTTGAATCGCAGAGATAGTCGGGAGGAGTTGCTGGCGACTTTAGGAGATTCACCAATGGATGGGATATCGAACAGCACGAACTTAGATCTGTCGAACGGTTCCATCGAGTGCACGTCGCCCGAGTCGACGCAGAGGCAGTGTAAAACTAAAAGGTCCCGGAAGCAGCAATTAATTTCCGTGAATCGCGAGGACTCGGAGATAATCATACAACCGGCGTCTCTCTTAAGCGAGGAGGACAATAACGTGAGAAAGCGGGGGAAACGGAAGAGAAGAGTGGTGGCTCATTCCGGGTATCGTCAAAGGAGTAGCGAGTCGAAGCGAATGAAACGGATCAAGCGTAAGGAAGTGGAGGTTATTGAGATTGATATCGATGAGGATGAAAGCGCGCTTCAATCGAAAAGAGATGTTGTCGAGATAACTATAGACGACAGTAAGGATAAATACTCTAGCGATAAAGAGAATGAAATAATAATGGTAGGAGATTCTGACGACGAAACACAGCAATCGAATTCGAAAGCAAGTCTATTGCAGTGCCAGCATTGCTCGAAAAGCTTCAGGCAGCAAAGATCTTTAGAAACTCATTTGCGTGTCTGCTCGAAATCCCCGTCGAACATGATTCGGTTTAACGAGCAGAAGGTAAAGCACTCGAACAGAACGAACGAGGATGTAGTTAAGAAGCAATACGCTTGTAAGATATGCCAGACGAAGTTCGACGTGGTAGTGGCACTGGCTCGCCATGTGCGCTCAGAACATTCTCAAAGGAAGAAACGTAGATTTAGTAAGTCTTCTGTAGAACGATCGCCCATAGAAGTTGAGGAGAAGAAAGAGCCTGTTGAGCCGAAAAGGCAACTGACCATGATTAAGAAGATTAAGAGAAAAAGAAGCCAACGACCAAATTGTACCTGGGAAGTAAAGAAATTAAGTTGTTCTGATTGTGGAAGATGGTTCCCAAGTGCTGCTTTACTGAGGGCACATTGTCTACAGCATGGAACAAAGAAATCTGGTAAATTTCCACCAATATCATGTCGATTTACGTTGTTTTTTTCTTCGTTCCCTTCCCTTCCCTTTACTTTCATTTCCTTTCATTTCCTTTCTCACTTTACGTTCATCTCCTTTCTCCTTTTCCGTTCATCTCCTTTCTCTCTTTCCTTTCATTTCCTTTCTCCCTTTCCTTTCATCTCCTTTCTCCCTTTCCTTTCATTTCTTTTCTCCCTTTCCTTTCATTTCCTTTCATTTCCTTTTCCCCTCCCCCCCCCCCCCCAAGTAATTATCTGAAAAGAATTGGTACAATTGGTGGAACTGATTTTGATATTAATAAGAATATTCCTTTTCAGAGCAGCAAATACGTAGATGTCAAGTGTGCCAGAAGTTAATAAAATCTAGATTGCTATTTGTACAACACTTAAAGAAACACGGGAATGTGCAGAAGAACACAAAGCCCATAGCAAACATTCAGAAGAAGTTGCACACCACGAGATCGGTGACCAGCAAAATCACAACGCTGAGAAAGCGAGGAAGACCACGGAAACTTTGATCTCTTTAAGTAATCGCGTATAGAGCTTCTGCAGATCGGCGATATGCCAGAAACATTGTTACTGTATTATTTCCCTCTAATGTGAAATATGTATAATACGATGTTCATACTTCTAATAAAAGTTGGACATATTTATATGTTGAAGAAGAGATATCTTTTACTCTGAAATGTATTAGATACATAGGTAACTGTATATAACACTTAGATGTATTATGTATATTATATATATATATATACACCATCTAATTTTACATTGTCATATACACTCGGAGTTTAATCGTCATCAAAGACTGACTTCTCTTAATTGATATTCTCGGTTCATTATATAATCACAAAACGAAGTGCCGAAACTTAACGATCATACAAACTTCAAAGGAATACACAGGCTTGTAGAATTCTATTAGCAGAGTGCTTGAAACTAATTAGGTCGGTCAGCCTTTGCTCATAAGTATAAATGATGTATGATACCGCTTAATTAATGACACGATTGATCAACTGTAAATAAAATCATTGTATTGAAAATACATATACATATATATTGTCTGATACACACGTTCTAAATCTTTCTTCTGGTCACCGAGTCTCTGAAACCTAATTAAACTTAATACCGAAAACATCTCGTACAACTTACTCGACTAATTATTCCTCATAACGAATAACTAATAATCAAATGTTACGTAGCATCAAAAATCACGAAAATTAACACAGACGCAAAAGTCAATTTAAAAAGTGTCTCCGCCTAAATTACGAAGCTTCAAATCAAACGAGGCAAGCGATCCACAATGACAAAATTGAACTAGCAGACGAAACGGAAATTCCTTTTCTCTCCCTTCTTCCCTATTTTCAAATACTATTTTCAGCTGTCGCGCAACGTTATTTCGATAGGCAAACTCTACGATTCTATCACCGTCTGTGGTACGATCCGTCAGGATATTAACAATAATATATATCTATCATCAAACAGAATCCCGAGCTCTTTCAGCATCGCGTGATTATAATTTCCTTCTTAAAACTCCAATTAGGTAAAACCTAACCTAAAAACGATACTGCCTCGATGGTGTTTATGACCTCCGTGTAAATATAATCCTGACTATTTACATGCCTCGTGACAGCGTACTTTTAGAAGAATGCCTCCAAGCCTGCTTATAAAGAAACCGTAGAGCGCAACTCGTTTAAAGGATCTCTCTCTGCAAAAGAATGGATATTACAGAAGGCTACAGGAGAAGGAGAAATGCACAAAAATGCGAGCCGGAGGAGAGTGATAAAAGCGAAGCAGAAAGTGACAATGAATTCGAGCCGAGCGTAGAATGGGACAGCCACGACAAAAGGCTACTGTTGGACGCTCTTAACAAATACGGGTCTGAGGACATCGCAGCTATATCAAAGATGCTACCGAACATGCCTGCCGAGGCTATTCAATCAAAGATCTCAGAATACTCGACGATAGCGGAACGCTTGTACGAAAACGAATTGTTAGATAAATGGATGGAGTGCGGTTTGTACAAACCCGGAGACAGCGTCATGCCGGAAGCACTGTTATTTATAGGAATGTTCGAAGATCACCCATCGCCCTCCGAAGCAGGAGGCTACGACTTTAGGTACGTATTTTATTTAACTCTTTTAATAAGTCGCCCGCGATACATTAGGGTACAAATTGTAATCGCTGGTACATTAAGCGGTAACGCAATCATCTTTCGCTATTCCAGAGCAATCTACGATTTTCTTTATCGCTCGTGCTTCGAGCGAACATCGTTCTTCGACCTATCGGAGAAGGACAGAAATCTGCTCTGTTCCTCTTTATCAAAAATAGAAAAGAAGGTATGGCCAGCATGCCAGAAGGAGATTTGGGAATACGTCGGGAGGGTTTACAATAAGAGGAACATTAAGAAAGTATATACAGCGAAGAATGTACATTCCTTGTAGTATTATAATTTTAGTCGGTTTACTACTGGCTTTCTGTTAATTCTGTATTGTCCAGCAATCTTTCACTGTAATAGAGGTGTATGTTTGTATTAGCTGCTCCGAATACATACAACGAAAGCTTAGCAACATTATCCGGGAGCAGATAGTTGAGTATACTGGTAAAGTTCAGCTTTAACATTTCGGGAACACCGTACACACGAGTTTCTAATAAATTCTGTAACTATCGGTACGCAACCAGTAATGAATTTCTGATAATAAAGTAGCTTTGTATTGTATTTATATTAATGTCTCGATGCATTTGCCAGTAAGGGTATTTTAATTGGTCGTTCCAATTTCAACGTGTATCGAAATGTTGTTTTATTGCGATAGAATGAAAATGAGCAAGAATTAAATTCATATAAAAGTAATTTCTACAGAATGTGTGTGGTAAAATAAAATAGTTTTATATTTTTCTATTAAAAATGCATTGTTTTATACAACGTGCCTATCGTTTGATTAATGCACTAATCGATTGGATTGTATACAAGTGATTAATAAAATCTGATAACGCTAAGTCTACAATAAATGCAAAGAATAAAACCGAACAAGCCTAAGTAAATAGTACTAATGATCCCTTTCGCTTTAGCGCGCATCGGCTATAAAGCATTTAATGCTTTTGAGCACAGCGTGATATGCGACGCGTAACAACACTCTTTGGAGCGTAAAACATACGTGCGTACACGTTTACACGCGCATGATATATTCACGTACATTTCGCGCGGCGAAAGGGGTAAAATGCGGAATAGAAATAATTTCGCTTCAATACTTGTTGTTATAATTATTTTATGTGAACTCGAAGTCCGTAAGATGGGAACGGCATTTAAAGATCTTCAACTCCAATGAAATTTACCTAACTCGCTTAATGATAATTAATTCTTTAGTATTTCCCATGCGTCGTCTTCTAGTTTCGAATCCCAACTGGTTGTACGGTTGTCAGTATCAAAATTGATTAAAGCCTCTTCTTTAACCTTGTCTCTTGATTTCCTCGCCACTGGTTTAGGCTCCGATGCTCTTTCGTTACTCTGTTTCACGTCATTGTCCCAATCCCACTCGGAGTTCGAAGAGTTTGTAATTGATACATTGGTTCTAGGATAAAAGAGATTCGTACGTTTTACTTCGAAGTCTAGCATTCTACGCGTAATGGAAGCAGAGTCGGCGGAGCAAATTTTTCCCGAGCGTTGTATTCTTTTTACCACCGATTCCGACTCCTGCATTTATAATAGATTGTTAATATAATCAGTACATGGAAAACTCTGTCGGCAATTGTACTCCGAGAACTGACAATGAGTCGGAGCCTGACTTTGTCAAAGTTGAGCCAAAATGACCCTGCATTCGTCGTACGAGTGTTAAACAAAAATACATCGCGAGCGTGTATAAACACGTAGAGCTCAACAGACTCGGATTTTTATAAAATTTACTAATATGGAGTCGGTGTTGGAGTCCATATATTTTTTCGACTCCGACTCTGGTAATCAGAAATTCTTTCTGAACTCCGACTCCGACCCCACAGCCCTGCTAAAAACAGTAGTACGATAAAGAATGGTAAAATGCCGTCCAAATTCCCGAATGTGGAATTCTCAAGTGTGGAGTACTCCACATATTCCACGCAACTCACGCCGGCCCTGAATGGAAGATTCCTAAGCTTACTTCGGTGGCGATGTCTTCATTAAAGAAGTCTTTTCGGTTGAATGTGGTTGAACCTCGCTGTTCTGGTAAGCAGCCGGAGAAGTTTGATAATGTTCGTTCGAATTATACTGATTTTGCCCCATCGAATTTGTTCCCCCGATATCGCCCCATCCTCTTCTTCCCAAATCACCAACCTGCGTAGCAAGCATTCAATCGAAACGGGAACGAGAATTTTCTCACTTTCAACACCAAATGCCATATATAATCGAATATCAAAGCATCTAGTTAAGATACGTTATTCAGCAATCTACCTTTGCGGCTAAACTATTAACATGACTTCCAACGTCTTCCAACAAAGTACCATCACGAACCTAGCGAAAACAAAATGGAACAGAACCGAAAATGAAAGTATAACTGAAAAATATCGTCTTACGAAAATGCTTAAGAGCTAAAATTATTAGTCTAAAAATAGTAAATGAAATATAACAGATAAGCATGCTAATATCATTAATATATCGCACTACTAAACGAGAGAACGAAAATTTGTCTCTAAATCAATATACCTTCTGGGTCGCTATTTCTCCAATTTTAATAGCATTCTCCGTCGCCTTGCTCGCTATTTTCGATGCGGATGAAGAGAACATTGACCATCCCTGCAACGTTATATCTTAACTGTAACGTGTACCTATATACTATTAACCATACATATTTAAAAAGTGCAATCCGATATTAGTTATTTTACACTGGCTAAAGATGAAACTGCATTATCAAAGAATTCTTGCGACGAACTTCTAGACGGCTGTTCCATTTGATACCCGAACCCTCCGTATTTGCCACCCTGGCTAGGTGGAAGATTCCTGTAAATAATATTCACCTACGCATGTAATTCTGCTGGCGATTAACGCGAATAGAGTAACACTCGCATAAAAATCCCTACTCACTCCGGCCGATTGGCATTCTCGCTCTGTTTCCTAACGAAGAAAGCCTCCGTTTGTGTTTTACAGACGCCCGAATTGAAATTCTGGTAAGAACTCGACACATCGCTCTGATATGATGGACACTCTTGCTGGTTCGCCGAGTACGTCGAAGGCTGGAAATCTTTAGCCATCGAGGTGTTGGGACTCCAATTCTCTCCACGAACTAACGTCGCGATCTAATAGTTGCATTTACAATCAAGGGCATAAATAAGACATTAGCGTAAAGTAGCGAAATCTTAAACGAGAACACTTGATGCATCGAGATTTATAATTAACACGTTCGTCGCCTGAATCGGTGGAGTTTCTCCCGGGGCCCAAATCCGAACTCGGAGTGTGAACAGCGCGATAAGCTGGAAGAGTAATGCAACTTAAATGTAGCCAGAGCCACGTAATTGGACGAAGAAGAGTGTCAGCCATATCTGGGTGGCAGGGCTCCCACGAAAGCATACCCGTCAGCCACATTTGGGCGACGTGGCGACGAACGTGTTAATCGAAGGAAAGTGGGAGCGCGACTTGGCGCAATGAAATGCTGCAAAAATCTGCGATTTAGGGCGATAAAGCCTGCTCACCCTATCTCTATATAACGCTGCTGCTTTAGTATTATACTTTTGTGTTATAGACATGTTGTCGTTCCAATCTGGCTGCGATTCGAAGAATTCGCGAGCCTTTTTGTTCCCGCCGACTTTCATTTTCTCCAGCTCCACGTCCTTCCATTTGTCCATAGAAATGGAACGGACGAAGGACAGGTGGACACCAAGTCCCCTGTGCTTGCCCGAGCATTCCAGGCAAATCCATATGCCATACGTAACGGAAACCCATTGCGGATTATGCGTACCGCATTCGAAGCATCTCTGCGAATTGATGAGACGTAATGGTATTAACATATGGCATAACATTGAGGGAGTCAGAGGGATACTTTACGTTATTCTCGTCCCTAGGTTTGAGTTCACTTAAGACTCGTCGAGTCCTCGGGCTGGCCATGATTCGCGCCACGAAAAGTCCAACTAAGTCAGGTTTAATATCTACTATCCGAATTAAATGTCCACCATACTATTCACTTGCTGTCTTTAGCTTGCCAATGAAAGTTCCATTTTTTCCGATCTCTCATGGGTAGCCGCGAGTGACAGAAAGAATCTATTCCGATAAATACCGATTAGTTGATAATTGTTTTAAATTTTATTTTATGCAGATTAACGAACATATCATTTATATGCGGCCAAATCAAATAACGTATCATCGAGTTTGGTGAAACGATCATTTCATTGGATATTTCGTTCCATATGATGTAGGGAGGCCATCAAGCGGTAACTAAAAATTCAAGTGTGCAGTGTGTTACTAAAATCTACCGTTGCGGTGCGCTGCATTCTAATTACTCCCATTACTCCGGAGAATCCTCATTTCCGTCTGAACGCGTTTCCGTGAGAATCGCGCTTAAAGAATAAAATGAGAGGTATCGTTTTATTATTGACGATTCGGTAATTTGTTAAGCCCTTGGGGAAATGTGGATGGTTTTTCGTCTACATTCCCGTCGCTCGAAGTCAATGCTGCAATTCGGATTTATTGATTCGTTGAAAAAAAGCGATTCTCAACGAAACGCTGGGATTATTATGAAGACCCGCCATATCGATCAGTGTCCTCGCTTTCGAGTAAAATAAAAAGTATCTATATAAGTATTTAGATGCTATTTACTAAAAACTGATAAAGTATTATTTGCTTCGTGACACTAGTGCGAAGATATTCCTTGTACTTAATTAGAACACTTCTGTTCATTCTCTCCGGTGAAATTCTGAATATAATTGTACATGGAAATTGAAGGGAAATGCAAAATTCGAAAGTATTTTTCATTCTATCCGAATAATATCATGCACTTTACATTGATAATTTCGTAAACGTAGGTCTGATAACTTTTTTGCAAACAGAAGTGGTATGAATTTAACAGGAAAATGATCGAAGCTGAGTTTAAGGAATACTGCGACAAACGGCTAAAGTAGGTCTGCCAATGAAAAGGCAGGGCATCTGTTCCATGTAAACGGGGCCGTATAATGGCGCAGAGCGCGTGCGCAACCCCACCCACTGTCCATGACAAATGCAACTTTTACTTCCGGTTGAGTTTGGCCTCCGTACAAGGTTTTTTGGGTTTAGCAGTATTCTTGCGTGGTGCTTCTGTTATCGTACGTCATCCGTGATTTTTCTCACCTGCACTTGCACTTTGCAATTCTATATCTCCCCGGGATATATTTTGTTTGTCGTATGTCCATCCAAAATCTCAACACATTCGGTAAGTATAATATTTTCCGCTTTGTAAATCATCCGTATTCCAGAACGTTAGTTTTGTCAAAATGGCGATGGCGTCTTTCGCTTGCATCATAGTGCGCAATCGATTAACTTCCAGCCACGATTTCTCCGTTTTCCGCTGAGATAATCGCTGCATCCCGCGGGAATCTATCATTCCGGACAGAAATCGGAGAAATCTCAACGTAATACGTTATCGCTCGGTTGTTCCAGACCCCTTTGCAGATGCAATCAAGGGTTCAGATGATGATGTCCAAGACGGTCTCGTGCATATAAGGATCCAGCAACGGAATGGTCGTAAGACCTTAACAACGGTGCAAGGTCTCTCGTCTGAATATGACTTGAAGAAAATTGTGAGAGCATGTAAAAAGGTAACGAGATCTCGAAAAAAAATCGCGCTGCGTACTTCGATCTTTTGTCAGTGTCAGAACCGTTCTAAAAATAGAACCGATGCAAACAACTGTCCAAGCGTAGAAGCCTAATTGCACACGACTTTAGAAAACTCGTAATTCCCTTTTCCCATACGCGGTGTATAATGCTCCTCCCAAGAATACGATCGACCAAACGCGTTTTCTTTTTTCTTCGATTCGTCGGAGAAACATTCACAAGCACTTTGACCTATTTAGAAATTACGGGCGAATACACTTTTACACTTTGCCGCGGTTCCCGAATATTTCGTCCAGACATTTTGTTAAACTTATCGATTAGTGAAATCTGCGAATATTTATTGGTCATTGGATGTATAAATAGGTAGACGTGTTACGTATTTTATCCCGATAAATTTTATATCTATCGATTTTCATTAGTCCCCTTGTATTATAATTTATAACACCCTAAATATGGTAGTATATGTTTAACAATATACGCATATAAACGAAAGAGGCATATACGAAAGTGATTGTGTAATTCTTATAAACAGTGATTTCAGTCGCTTGAAGTACGAAATAATTTGTTCGCGAAATATTTGAGAGAATCGTAATAATTTGAACGGACGATCTAGTAAGTTGAAATCTTCAATTTTTAGATATATTTTTTTATGGTATGTCCGAATAATGATTAACCATCGGCATAATGATCGGGAAAATACGGAGGCGCGGGGGGGGTTAATCGACGGATGTGTAAAGTAAGATTTCTCTGCAGGAGTTTGCCTGCAATGGGACAGTAATCGAGCACCCGGAGTATGGGGAGGTGTTGCAGCTGCAGGGGGACCAGCGAGAGAATATATGCCAGTGGCTAACAAAGTCAGGTCTGGCCAAACCTGACCAACTAAAAGTCCATGGTTTTTAACCAGCAAACACCCATGCCACTATATAAGAACACACCACCTTCATCAACACCTTATCATCTTAAATTATCTGTATCAGTCACTAATACTTGTTGATATTTCGTGAGATATCCTATTATATACACATATATATTTCAATAAAAAAAAAGAAGAAGAAGATATATATAACGGTAACGATATATAGGCACAATATTCTAATCAGACAATTTGTAAGATTGTAGGAAGCAATACTTTGCAGTCTTATGTTAGGTAATCCACTAAACTCGTCACAATTTAAAGTAGTAGCGATAACTAACTAGTAATTCGAGAAAATACATATACAAGGGATAGATACACATAGCAACGGATGGATCTTCATTTTGGAATTAGGTAGTATGTATCTCGGCGCTATAGACGTGTTCAGAGAAAGATATAAACGAAAAAGAGCTATTATTTTAGGCTGCTGATTGGCTTAATGCGTGTAATGCTGAATGCTTTGTTTTTCTTTGTACAATAAAAATAACAGACATGATTTTTACACACTGTCATCTCGAAGTTTTGTGCCTTTGACTCCACATTGATTGTATTATTTATTGAATATGATCATCTTTTATTGTAATGGATTTATTTTGAGGAAGAATTGCCAACTTTTTCGCTTTTTAAGACAGTATTTTGACAACACGAGATCAATGGTTTTCGATAATAATCTGGCTATATTATATATCTATTTTTTGTTTTTCCTGTGTGTGTTTCCACACAGGATAGCGTTTCAAGCATTTCGCTTAATATTGCCCAACGAACGTTAAGTCATTTTCCTTTTTCCTCCTCTCTTCTTCGGGTCACAGGGGAGACGGGTGGCGTTCACCCATCCTTCCCCAGTACACCGCCCCGTGACATTTAACTGCGGTGATCTTACGGGACCGGTGTTTCCATCACGGCCATGGCCGCTGGTATAATGTGGCTTAATGTGGCTGTTCTAAATAAATGGTAATTCACCAGTTTTGTGACTTTCGATACCTTACCCCCTACCTTTTATCTATTTATGTAACTACGAATGTTAATAACGGAGCGGGAAATGGGCGAGACATTGCTCGGGGAAAGGATAAATGTTAAAGTAATTAAAAGTAAATGTGGATGCTAATTTTTTAATACGTACATATATACTAATTGAATTTCATAATGCAATAAAAACTCTTAATGGCGAGTTTAATTATCCTCGATCGGTTGTGCGTGTGCATTCCTGAATGATGAATAATTTATGAATCTTTATATAAAGTATACATTTAATGATCTTCAAACCTGGGCGTTGTAGCATTTACAAGCGCAATGTTCATATATTAAATCGAGCTGCTCGTCTCGTGTCTAAATAAAGAACGACTTTAAAAGTGCCTCTTCCGAAAATATATTCTAGAATTTAATTGCACTTATACGCACGTTCATGTACATTTCCCCCCTTTCTTTAATCACGTCGGACAAATGAACGTATACGTGAGTACGTTCAGGGTTAAAATTATGTTTAGGTTAAGTTTAATATTTATTTATCGATCGGCGGCAAGGAAATTGGTTGTCCGGAATTATGAAATGCTGCCGCGTTATAGTAAATACTATGCTGGCGTTATCACGTCGGCGTATACTACACCAGAATCGTATGAAATATGAAGTAGCCGGGTGAGAATACTCCGGGCGCCCCGGGCCGTTTGAATCTGGCGGTCGGTGACTGCAACAATCTGGCCGCTAGGTGTTACTACTGTCGGGCTACATACCTACGACCCACAATGCACTGAGCTACGGCATGTGCCTTTCTGTGTCGGCCATTTTGTAGTTTCCTTGAGAAATTGTGTTGAGTTGATTCATCTTCTCGGTAAGAATTTTATAAGATTCTAAAACGGCGCGGCTCACATTGATCCAAATGATGTAGAGGATTGGGGGCAGATGCTTATGGCTAACTATTCATAGCTTGAGAACGAGGAATAAGGTTGCGTTTTTTGCGCACAACCGTGTGCGCTCACGGTACTTACACCCCGAAGAACGAGCCAGTAAACGAAGCTGCCGAGAACACCTATTGATAAAGGCACATGGAATCCGGGATTGTTTCGGGATGAATGGTGATTTCGGTAACGATATACGATACGCATAAGTGTACTGTCCAAGTGGTTGTCACCATATCTGCGTGCGTGAACGTGTTGGCCCGGCCAACGTCTCGCTCTATATTTGGCTAATCGCATCCAACATATTGCATATCTTGCCTTTTCAAAATTTTTACTTTTCATGCCGTAACCTTTCTCAAAGCACTATATCAGAAGGATACAATGTGACGTTTAAGTGTGAATGCTTGACGATCGCACATTGATTCCGAACCAGAGCAGATTTTAGCATGTGGCACGGTTCGTACGATCAACATTCAGTTTTTCCCAATACAATCGGAGCCGATGGGACGTGTCTCGCTTTCCATTATCATTTCGGGCCTTCTAATTCGCCTGTGACGTGCCGCGCGCTCCGATTTATCCGAGTAATTAGTTAAAAACCGCCGCAGCACGGGGGGGAGGGCATGAAAAATCTGGCACCCTTTCTATTTTTACATTTATCATCCGTCCGTAGCCCCGTAGGGACTTAACATAAGTGAATTCATATAATTTGAAATACGCGTACGTATATGCATTTCTGCACGCACACGCACACACGAACCGCCCGTTCGCCCATGCGCGCGCGTACACGCATACATACGCGCCGCGCGGCACACGTATTGTGTACTATTGAACACGAGCGTGGCGCGGGCGCGCGCGCGCGCTTCGTACGTGCGACACACATACACACATACCAATTACGTGCATGCTGGGTACGCGCTCATGTATGTATTCCGTGCAAGTATATATAGGCACTACAAGTGTATTACATCAGACTGGTAATGTTGTGTGCATATTACACGCTCCCAATCATAGTTGCAAAAAGATCTCTCCGAACTCCGCGCGCTTAACATTCGAATTTCTAATCTCACCTGTACCACAGTCGATTAGTTCCTAACAACTACGGAGCCTGCGCTTAGAAATCGTGTATTCAAGAAACTTCGCGTACGAGGCACACGCGTATTCGGCTACACGAACAAATATTTTGACAGCGTTGGTTCGTAAATACGGAAGGGCGTCGGGCCGTCTTTCCACTATTCCGTCTTTCCATTATCGTTCATAGCATAAAGATTACATTGGGAGCTATGGAAATCGGCGTTCCTCTAATTTCATCGTAATAAGATTTAGTTGTCGGCGTAATGGTACACCGGCGAGAGACATAACTTCATTTCTCTAGTGTTGCCAGTGTAACGTTCGAAGTTAAGCCCTGTACTAACGTCTCGGTAACTTATAAACTTCTATGTTAGATGTTCTAACGTGCGAGTACGATACACAGCGGACGTTAGTAATCCTCTTAAGACGCGGCGGCGTCGTAAACGATTGTATTATCAAATATATTTTCTATTCTCCGTAGGGTACGTGTACATGAATGGGGACATTGGGAAGCTCCCACCAGGGGCGGTTTATCCAGCCACCCCTGAGCCTCTGGGTTCAGTCGGGGGTGCAATTGGAAACGCTGTGTCCAATCTGGAATATAACGTCATGAACGGTGCTCCGAGCGGGAACGAATTAATCTTGGAGGCATGCGTTGGTAACCTAGAGCCCACGCCGCAGCATCCTATAGGTATGGGAGGTGCTGCGGGTTACGGTCCAGTGGACGTCGCCGCCTTAGGCGACGTGCCGAATCAACCCGCTCCGATGGCTGATTTATCCTCCCCCGGTATACCTCTGGAACAATTGAAACAGATGCTCTCTTCGCAACTTGAATATTACTTCTCCAGGTGAAGCCTTAATCCAGCGTTCTCGCAGGTGCCTCGCCGTGCGAGGCACTTGAAATTACAATCTCGATTCGTATCAATATTATCTATAGAGAAAAAATAGGTCACGCAATTACCGAAAGTCTTTGTAGATAGAATTAACTTTTGCTCGACGTCTTGCCTTTAAAAAATAATAGAATCGCTGCAGGTGGGAATTTCGAGTCTCTTATACGTTGCAATGTAGCGTTAGAAGTTGCATCATAATGGATAAGATAGTCGCAATTTGTTGCAAGATTACTGTTTCCTTTTTGTTTCGTTTCATTCTCCTGCTAACGCTTCGTTCTCTTTGGACAACTGAATTCTCAACATTTATACGACTTCGTTTCATTAGAGTAGCGTACTGTATAGTTCGACGATCGATAGAAGTTTTAATTGATTTATATATTTGCCACTTGATACAGTAGCTGTATGCGTTAATTATTACGCTACTTGGAGGCTGATTAATCGGCTCACTGTAGTTGAACGTTTATTTCTTTTTAACGCATGCGCACGTTTCATTGTACTCCTTTGCTTTCTGTTGATTTTAGGGAAAATTTAGCCAATGATACATATTTATTATCGCAAATGGATAATGATCAGTATGTACCGATATGGACAGTAGCAAATTTTAACCAAGTGAAGAAATTAACAAAGGATATAAAGCTCATAACAGAGGTATTGAGGGAATCGCCCAATGTGCAAGTCGACGAAGAAGGACAAAAAGTAAGACCTAACCATAAACGATGTATTGTAATTCTTCGGGAAATACCAGATAGTACTCCACTGGAAGATGTGAAGGTTAGGAAAAGAGATTACTGTCTTTTCAGTAGCGATAAGTTAGTTGATAACTAGTCGGTGGTGGCCTTCAAGACGCCTCGAATCACTTTGAACATTACTGGAATCCGATAAGTTTTGATGGGTCTTGAAAGTATCGATGGATCTTGATAGTCTCGATGAGTCTTTCGATTCTTCCTCCCCGTACGACGAATCGCCAATGTGGAAATGTTCTTGACGCGTGCACGTACGCACCTGGGAAGCGAAAGACTTATCGAGAGCCTCGAGAAGAATTGAAGTCTGAATAATATTTTGAGCGATTTGAAACAGGGCAATGACTGAGTTGATTGAGAATTTGCAAGAAAGTGGATTGAATGCTCATCACTGCTAGTTAGTAACTATTGTTATTCTATTTACAATTATGTACCTTCTTATACTTTATTTATTTTCATTTCCTTTCTATTCGTCTGGCTATTGAGCATTGATGGAGTCCGATTTCTAATTGCAGAACTTATTCTCGGGAGAAGGATGCCCAAGGTTTATTTCATGTGAGTTTGCCCATAATAGTTCTTGGTATGTAACATTTGAATCTGACGAAGATGCTCAAAAGGCCTACAGGTTTTTACGTGAAGAAGTGCGCGAGTTTCAGGTAATACACTATTATCAACATCTAACGTCGCTTTATTCTCTACTTATTGATGTAGCAAAAGTTCGATAGCATGTCGAGAATATGTTTGAAAAATTGTATTGTATAAAACTATAATACTTGTGTACAATATATTTAATAATAAGAATCCAAGTATCCAGCGTGTTGCATGTGAAAAGAACTCGCAGAATCGTTTGGCTTGCACACGCCCTTAAACTGGTATTAATTTTCAATTGGGCTAGAATAATCGTCTCGTGCAAAATAATTTATTTACATAGCATAGACGAGTTACATTTGTTGATCTAGCGAATAAGTAGTAGTCGAAGTTTATTTCTTCGATGGTGTTTAATGTTAATACACTATTACTATTATGTATAATTTAGGGAAAGCCAATAATGGCGAGAATTAAAGCTAAACCAATGAATAGGCTACCGATGCCAGCAGTTGCCGGGGTGGGTGGTATTAAAAATGGTTACAGAACTCCACCGCCACCGCCGGTTTACGATCCAAATAGTTATACAGCTGGACAACAACGCTTCCTCTACACAAATGGCACTACTATGCCACAAACCACTATGCCGCCATATGCCAATCAGGTTCATGTATATGTAAGTAGACCATTGTATTCCCGTGTATCATAAATTTGTGTATTTGCGAGAAGTATATGTCATTTACACGTGCAATGTATTTCTACGAATACAGATACTGCTTACTGAATTATCATAGGACTTGCACTGTAATTAATCGAAATGTTGGACCACTTGAGTTATTAAAACTAAGACGCATTTAACAACTACGTAATTATAGTTAAAAAAAAACTCGGCGATAAGACATATATACTGCAGTCGATAAGTCACTGGGCGCATTGTAAATTCAGATGAGCAGCAAAATAATTTAAAACAAAACGACGCCGCTGCTGAGCTCTAAACGAAACGAAGCAGACGGACTGCAAAATTCTAGGTGTCGATTTATGCCTGTCGAGCGACTGGCACTTTACCAAACATTGATAAACACTCGATGTAATCGAAAACAAATACCGGAGTCGCGTGAGAATGTGCAAAAAAGAATGTAGATTCGCGATAAAGATAGTTGAAGAGTTATATCGGAGAGATGTTGTTATTTAACTGTGATCGTTACATCGTTATTTCTATTGCCAATATCTAAACACGAATTTTATTGTTCGATCGCAAAGTCGCACAAGCTAATACGATAAAGTCAAGTTATGCAATTGCAAAATAGGATAAAGTTCTTCCAAAAAAAACAGAGTGTGCTCAGTGACGTTGACAGTAGTATATCGTTCAATCAGAAGTACATTTGTTTAATGAAATAAACATCTTCGAAACAGTATATTTTGCAACGCAGTAGAGTTCTGTTACCCACGATAAAGAACACGTTATATACTTTTTATAGCATCAACCGTTTTATCATGCTGGAATTATGCCTTGGGGACCTGCGAGTCCTGCTTATTTCGATATGTCAGGTGTTTTTACAATGAATGGTATTACACCGCATAATACGTTTAAACCACACAATACGAGATACAATCCCCGTCACAGGTATATAATTAATATTAATAATTACGCAAATATGTACCATTTATAATCATAGAATCCTTTAGCATCGTAGCGTTTGAAAAGCATCGTTGCCTCTTTTCTTTAATCGTATATTTCATCGGTAAAAGAATTTCAATTGATTTCAATAGATTGCACAGGGTATACAAGATATTGCAGTATCTTCCAGGCGATATTTTACTGAAATGATTGAAGTTTCGAGTAGCATAGACTAGCTTGATAATCTATAAACTCATTGTAATTGCAATATCATCGCTCTTCAGTTACGATACACGTGTACGTATAGATAATTGTGCGTGTATGATACAGAAATAAACAAAGAAACGGGCCTGAAAGACCAGGCTTGATGGACAGCGGCAACATGGTGCCAATAGGACGGACCTCACACCCGCCTATAAGCGGAGCGCCAATATCCTTAGGAGCATCGGTTCCGACCTTTACTTCGAGCTTGCCTACAGTGAAGCCAACTTCTTCTTCCTACCAGACCGGCACAAAGTTCCATTCCTCACACACAACCGTAGCTACCGGAGAGGTTCAGTATAATAGCAGCCACTCCAAGGGATCACAGGAGAGCGACGCGCAAACTCTGGACACCGGTGTCCAATTCCCGCGCCATCGTATGCACCGCAGGACCAAAGATCAGGAATCATTGTCCAAGGCTAACAGTAGCCCTCTACCGTCGGTCAGAGAATCTACCCCGGCCAGTAATAATAACACACAATGTAACCGAGGGGTGCAATTCGATCTGGAAGCTTCTGCTTTTCCTCCTCTTCCTGGCCTAGATGCTGATCTTGCAAAATCCCATAACGCTTCAGTAGAAACTGTCGGCGCTGATTGTGCGCAGTCGCAGAACAGGCTTTCAGACGTAGTTAAAGGCACGGCGAAATTGAAAAGCGTTAAAGAGAAAGAGCCCGCAGGATCTCCGCAGCAATACCATCAAATGACAAGTAACAGCAGTAGGTCGGCGAGCCCAGGGTCGAGTGCTGGTGGTCATACTGGTTCGCTAGAGGCGCCGACTGGTTCCGGCAGTGCGTCGACTACTCCCGTTGCATCGACAAATACCAGCTCTAATGCTTCTGCTAGCAACAATGACTCCACAGACATCGCTCTCAGCACCATCACTCTCACTCCCCCGTCATCTCCTGATAAGTGAGTGTGCTTTCTTCTTATACACGCGCGCGCGCGCCCTGACACACACACACACACACACACCAGGCCACACCATACACAGAAAGAGACACACACACATACAGTATACACATATATGCATACTCATTAACATACATGCATGCATATATACATACGTACATGTATATTTACATATTCCGTGTAACTCGTGTACAATAACACGCAGGGTGAGTCACCTGACTTTACCACCTTCGATTACTCGCAAACTCTTCGTTATACAACAAAACACGTCGAACGGAAGTCGTATGGTGTCGAGGGCGGCGTACCATTGTAATTAGCTTTTTCTTTGCCCCCGCAATTCGAGAGATTATTGAAAGTCGTAATTTAATTTTTACGAGTAATTAATGTGGCAGAGTTGGGTGACTCACCCTGTGCATACATACGTATGATGTTCATGTATATGTACGTACGTGTCCCGTGTATGTGCATGTGTGTAATAGAACGTATATCCTATTCATACTGTAAAAGCAGATTGTTTGATTACATTTCTAAAGTATTGCCTATTATAAATTACTGTTAAAAACAAGTCTTTAATCGCTTCTCATGATATATTGCATATACTATGTATATATGTATAGTTATACACACAGTATATTACATGGAGATATATATATATATATATATATATATATTAACACGCGCACACATACACACAACATCTGAATGACATATGTACAGGCAGTCGTATAGAGCCTGGGAAAAGATGCTAAGCTATGTTTAATAGTGTTGGCTGCATTATACGCGTGCTATGCTCTGTATGGTAGATGTGTATTAGTGAAAGTTATATAGTCCACCTATATTTTCATATCATCTATAAGAAGGAAAGGGAAAGATGTTCATGGTAGCTTGTTAGTTTGAGTATATATATATTTTAGTATGGTATTATAATAACGTAGTTAAAGTCCATGCTTATTTACTAATTCATAAATAGGACGAATAAAACTAGTAAATTAATTATTCTGAGGAAATAAGTGAGAATATAACGTACGTAGGAGTATACATACGTTTCGATATTCGAACGTCGTGATTTTACGTTACATTAATAACAAGTAGTCAATGTATTATTTTTTAATTTGTCAATAACTTAACGAATATATTAATAAAACATACCAAACATCTGTTGGAAATTTCCTACTCTATTGTCGTCGGTACTTTACGGGATTTATTAATATATTTATCGCGGAACAGTTTGCCCTATTCAATGCAGATGCATGTATGGAGATTTGCGAGTCGAGTAAAAAAAAGTTGGTTTCCCGGGTTTCTTTCGTTAAACTTTCCCTTTCTTAATCACGGTTATACTCACACACATAGTAGAGTAAGGAGTAGGGTGTAACTTTCCTAAATCTACCATTACTTTATTATCCAACGGTGGTTAAACTTCTAGGCGTGCTCAGTCGTTCGAATTTGCCATTTACTTCTATTCATTGAATATATCATCTTTCCCATCGAGTGACAAGTTGTCTAATGCTGTTTGGAATGCCTCGCTAATACGGTTCTTCTTGCAGAAGAACAGATTTTTCAAATAAGAGCTGGTGCTCCACTCGATGAAAGAGCAAACTTTAACTTTAAAGCGTGAAATGCTCAAAATCGAGGTATTCGTTGTTTTTTTTAATGAGTATATCAGTACTAGGTAGTCAGAAACTTCACCATTCTTTTATGGTTATTAATCTTAAATATGACAAAGTGTTGCAATGCGTTTGTATGCAAGAATGTATGCAGTACTCTGTGGTAGCACAATTTATTATATCTCTTGCCTGTACTACTGCGGCAAATGAACAATACATATGGACTATTATATTATTCAGGGTTCTTTAATATAGAATTTTATTAATATTATTTTATTATGATTTCGTCGCCACCATCGTCATCCATCGTCTTCTTCCATTCTTACTATTGTTGCTACAGGCATTACTAACACTACTATCGCCATTGTCATTATTATCACGGCTAAACTTCCGCACCATGATTATTTGTTGGAGCTATAATTCTTATTGTTAATAGCATCTTTGCAAGTGCTATCGTCATTGTTCCGTATCGATACATCAGTCTTCTTAATCTTTTCATCTGCTGCTTACTATCAGAACTATTATTCACTTTGTTGGTTGGCCATTATTGTTATAAATGATTACTCCCGGTACTGCTGTTAGCGACATCGTTAATTCCAACGCTTCTATCGTTACTACTACTGTCCCAATCATTATTACAAGCACCACCATACCTGCTACTACCGTCGATGCTAATATCACGATTATTTTTATTAGAAATTCTGTTATTGCTTCTGCTACCGCTTCTAATTATATCGCTGCTGCTGATTGACAATATTTCTTTATTTATTATTCTTATCGCCCACCGTCGTCATTATCATTCCTGTGGTACCCGCTATCACTCCCGTCATAAAATCATCGCTGTTATCATTACCATCACCATCATTGCTATAAACATCTATCATTGTCACTATCATGATTACCATTGCTACTACTACTACTATTACTACTACTACTATTATCCATTATTATATTATTACGTTACGGTATATTATATTATATTATATTACTATTACTATTATTAATTGTTCATTTTCAAATTACTCTTAAAGGCATTTCAATTGAATTTTTAATTTTTAATATAAAATTAAGCTGTAATTTTTGGCACATATGAATATAATAAAAAGCATGGTTCATTATTAATGGATGACTATAGATAATTCATTGTCAGTGGAAGTAAATAAATGATGTGTATACTGGTTTGTTAAATAAGTGTTGCGATCTTGCAAGACCCGCTCCCTTAATTACGTAGCGTTGTTTTTATTTTTCTTTCTTTTTTTTTCTGAATGGAAATGTACATAATAGTAACTATCTTATATTTGTGCATGGTACTTTAATGTGTATTGAATATATGTCTATTGTACTTATGCACGTCAGGTTTAGTCCTTTATTATTGAAATGCACCGCTGACAGATCTGTAAAGACTGACGATTCGAACATGGTGAACGGAGTGGACGAGGCTGTTTCAAGTGCACACGCAGTGGAAGATTCTGAACAAGTGACTAGGTGCGAGTGTAATGTCCCTACTGCCTCACAAAATTCCCAGTCACAAGTAGGCGTGACTTCTACCTTCCCTCTAGTAAGTACGCCGCACATACTTCGTCCGATAAACCAATACATTTTTACCTCGAAACAAAATCGAATTTTCCTGTTTCTCTTCCGTTGAAAACGAAAAATCTATCGCACGTGTAATATATTACCGACGTATTGCTTTTTCAAACGATAGCGGTGTAAATTGATATAAAAAATGAATGCTTCAAGCGTAAAACTGTAAAGTTACAATTACTTCAATTCTTTCTAATTCTCGAAATTCCACGTAGCCTCTTGAAAAATATGATATTCACGTTTCACTGACGCAGTACTGTATAATGTTTTAGGATCTTACGAGGCCGAGCTATGCCCAAGTAGCACAACACTGTCGCGAACTACCTTGTACAAAACATAAGACAGACGAAAGGGATGGAAATGTGTAAATCAATATGTGAGTAACAAATTCCGATAGACACTTGAATTTAGTTTGGAAGAGGTAACTGGACGAGGGCGTCTCGGAGTAGAAAGTATAGTGAAATCTGCGCCTTTGCAGATACTACCACAATGAATTTCAACAATTAGCTGTTATTCTACATCTGGATTGTATGGATTACGTACCATTGCTTTTATCCTACACTGGATATAGTGGGTATGAAGAAAACTTTTTACATTGTACAGTGACTTCGCCTACAATGAGTGTGGTATCGATTAACTATGAATCATAAAAAATTATTTGAAGAAACTCTAATTCGCCGCATATTTAAAAAGGAAAAAAAAATACGTTTGCTGGCAGGATAATACATTGTGTAGAAGAGTATTGTTATTGCTTTGGTTCTGTGATTTTGGAGGTACATATTTGTTAGCTTGTAAAAATGTTAAACTAAGGTATTAATCTTTTAATTCCTTTCTCCTCTCCCCTTCATAGCACAGGGCCGTAACTGGGAAATGTTTATCTTTGTGCCAAACCTTGCTATGTGCGTACAGCTTAATGAATGTTCAGAGTGCAACGAAACTTATCCTCGAGACAGAATTCTAATAAAACGAACGGGAATGAGAAAAAGAATGTAATTTTCCAAAGCCGATAAACGATAAGGATACTTGAATCCGACAAAAAAAAGAGAGCCAATTTCTGTTTTCTCATAATTTTCTATGCTTCATTTAAACTATTTATAGGCGAGTTTTGCATACTTTCCAGAATATTGATGACAATTATAACGAGTAATATAAATAATGCCAATAATTAATGTACAAATGAAATATCTACCATGTCTGAGTTCTAGTTTTCATGGGGAAAGACTAAACAATCAAAACGAAAGGAACACAAAAAGCTGCTCTGCGCGCGTGATATAAATTACTTACGGTTTCATTCTTATTTCTCACAATTAGGTTTAATGGCTTTTTTAAAAAAAAAAAGGAAATATCAACGTTGAAAAATCATAGAAATGATAGCAACGTAATTTAAAACATTAAATCTGTCTTAAGAATGTTACCAAAGTATTATCATGTCGCCGTTTATTGTTAACAGAGATAATTGCAGCATTTTGTTATACCATTGTTCTATAATAACAATGATTATACAAGATGGGAATACTTGTATAATACCGGATTATCGTAACACTTCTCTAAGTTTACTGGCGCGTCGCTTTTCGGACGAGCCAAGAGCGATGGACTGTTGGTCTGTTATATTTTCTCCTTTAGATTTCATACGTGCTTAACGAGCAACACTTCTAACGGCAAAAGTTATTATTGACGGAGTGCATTCTCGGCGAAATTTACGGGGAGCGTTAATATATATGTATTTTAATCGCACTATAATCATTATATTATAAGACAAAAGTATAAATTCGATGATGTTTGTTCATGAAGCTATTGGTAGTTATTAAGGCACAGTATGCACACGACACAGAAGAACAATATAACGCAGGAAATTTATATTAGGACATTAGTATACTCTGAAAATATAACATTCCATGTTGCCTCAAGTACATTCTAGTCTCCGCTAGAAGCTTTAAAAGAAAATTCGTATCCCAAGTGAAACGGAAGTAACGATAAAACTACTTGTTGTTATTGATATTCTGGAAATGATACCTATATAGATTTTAGTTTTGCGTTCATCTTAATAGGGGGAAGAAAAAAAATATGAAAATGAGATACATTGTTACGATGTTTCGGCACCTATTTACGGCACTGACTTTTCTTTTTAATATTACTGTTACATGAGATAACATACAATTTAGAATTATGCTTTGGCAAGTAATATAAGAGTTGTCAGAAATGTATGGTCTTTGAGCACACATTTAAGTGCCTCAAAATGTTGTGTATATTACAGGAGCTTGGCTTTAGATGTTATACAATTACATGTACCTATACATTATAGCAAAGAACGCATATGATATATTTGTTACTGATATGCGTACGGAAATCGAAAGCGATGGATGTTAAGGGAAAAAAAAGAAGAAAGAAACCAATCTCCTGAACTATGAGACAATTATCAACGCCGTATAATTATACTTTACACTTATAATACTGCCTTTTAATTTCTTTTTTTATATCCGAAACTGATTAGCCACAGTGCTGGATAAACAGATGAAAATTTATTATCAGCTGTAAATGCATTAAGATATTATTTCAGTTTAAATCGTGGTGCTGTAAACACTTTGCTTTAGCCTCAGTCTTGTAGCACAACTTACATTAATTGTAAATCTCGATGATACCTTTAAAGTTCTGGTGTAACACGATTCATTATATCGAGAGACAAATACGATAAATGTAATAATCTACGCGCATAAATATCTTTTCATTGGTAAATTCGCTCGTTCGAACTCTAAAGCTTAATATATCTTAATGTAATTGATTTTTGTTTAAAGTCGATTTGCCATATTGTTTCTTTTCTTTTGTCTTATTATTTTTTCTTTTTTTTTCGAGCGTAGCATTTTATTCTAAATAAAAAATCTCGCGCATGCACGACATTTGAGCAGATTTTGAGAGTGTAATTCGAAGATATTAATTTTATTAGCAAGACACAATCACGAGAAAACATTGTTCGATTAATTAGACGAGCAGAGTTCGATGAGAACTCGAAATTCACGTTCCTATTGTTGAGATTATATCTATGTTTCGAAATTCGCGGCACTCGCCGAGCTTTCTCGATATTCCAATGAACAGGGCAATAATGTCTGCAAATGACAATTTTCAAATACATTAATTAATAGTGAAATCTACTTTTTACACTTGTATAAAAGCAAAAAAAGAGAGAAGAAGAAGAATGTATCGTTCCATAAATTACAAGTCATGTGCACTGTATTTTTGTCGAAACAAGGTCATCATCTTTTTAATTCTATATGCATTTTTACGACTACGAGGTAAATATAACGGAGTGTAAGAGTACTTTATAATGAAACGCTACAAGCAATTTGTCGACCAGATTTTCTTTTTCCTTTCAGTTCGCATGTATTATAATACACACAATCGCGAGAATTTACCGATAAAAAGATCCATATAAATACGAAAAAAAATACAACATATGTATAAAAAGGAAATCGGATAAGCATTAATACTTCTCGATGATAGAATTTTAGAAAACGTAAACAATGTTACAGTGATTTGTCTTACTTTATGCGTTACCCCATAAATTATGTATAGCTAATTATGTGTATGCTTTGAATATTCGTTTTAATTACCGCTACGAATTATATGTAAAAAAAAATTTTTGAAAGTTGATTCCTCTCTATACATTGTCTTTACTAAATGTATGGAACTTAATGTAAGGAGCGTTAAACTGTTGGTATATCAAATACCCGTGTACGATACAGAGTGAGAAACAAGAGACACGCCAATACCTTGGATCTTAAATGATCGCTTGTCTTGTCAAAAGAAAAAAAAGTGGAAAAAAAAAATAATAATTAACGGTAAACTACCTAGCGAAAAGAATGTTCAAGACGTTTATTTTGTAATGCGAAAACGAACGAAATATGTGAAAACCCTTCGGGCGCAAGGGGTGTCGAGAGGATAAACACTTACGCTGATAATGTAATCAAATTAAGGTATACTATATATAATGATTTTCGTATAAAAATTGTTTTCGATGGTCCAGGGTAAGGGTGACATACTGGGATAAAATTGTGATTGAAATGTATGGAAAAAGGTATATTAGAACTCCGTTCTTTTTTTAATAATCCCCATCGTCACAAGATCGTGGCTGATAAACTTACGTTAACTCATTCATCAGAATAAACTGTGATTAGATTGAAGTCCAACAGAAATACAATGTATAATGTACTCCGTTTCATAGGCTGCAGGCCTAGAAAGTCTGATTTTTTAACTACTATGAGAACTTGTGTATTATAATATGATCTATGACGTTTGTTTATTACTATGTAAAGTGACAAATTTCAAAATTAAACATTAATTACTGTTATTGGTTTTGCTTTTACTTTATAACTTTTAATCACACGTTACGTTAACATCATCACATCTCCGTTTGCCAGAGATTGTATAGACAGCAATTTAGATGGAACATGGCCTAGCATTGCGTATAAAAGAGAAAAAAAAACGAAATAGGGGACGGCTGACGTAGCTTGGTAAACGCAGTGGCAATTGACGAGTCCGTGTAGATTTCGTGAGAAGAGAATCGTTTCTGCATGTAATATTATTCGGGGCACGAAGAAACTGCCAATATCTTTAACGCGAGAGACTGACAGTATCTTTACACAAAATGCGGATTTAGTTGAAATTACCACACTTCTCACGTCTTGTTTCCAAACGAATGCGAAGATTGTCTGGATATGTAAAACCGAAGACGAACAGTTTGTACGCCCGCAAAGAAGCAAATCGAATTATACAGGTTTAATATCGTTTATCGATCGAATAATTCACGAGACATTCAGACGTTACCTCGTTACAGTGATACTTTAAAATTAAGGAAATAGTTGTTGCATACTTTCTAGTCGATCTAAAGATCCTTTGAAGATTCAGAAAAGTTCTATTGCTGCGCAGTTCGAACAGATTGTAAGGAATGGGTAATACTTAACGTTAATCGTAGAGCAGAGCCTTAATATTAATATAATTTTCCGAGATATGGCATCGAATATGAATAATGATGTATCAACATAATATGTCATCGATATTGTATTTTTCTCTGTTTTTCCTCACTTTGAGTGTGAAAGTAATGGTGCGCTACTGCTAAGAGTTAACGTTAAATATCAGACATTTTGTTCTCATTGTTTCGAGCAAACGTGTTTGTAGTAAACCGACAAAGTGTAGCAGTGAATTTCTTTTTGTCTAAAGGTACTGTTCCTTATACTAAAAATCATTCGTTCGTTTGCAATTGTTTCTTGCGCTTTATTTATACGAAATTCGAGCAACTCGATGTCACGACAGAAATGAATAAACAGTAATGACGAACGATAAGTCAGCTTAACAATTCTGCACGGGCACCATCGGGCATAAGTTGAATTACGCGCAAGCGTTGATCTTGCAGTTTCTCTTGGAATCACAACCGTGGTGTGGAATTGTTCTTCGAACGATCGCTTATCTAAGTAATCTACACATACTCTATAAGTACTCGTAAACACACATTATTTCTATTTGTGCGACACAAATTTTCGGAAGTTTCTCGTGAGATAGCGACAGCTTATTTTGTTAAGGTATTTCCTGACGAAACAGTAACGACATTGAAATACTTGTAACTGCTACACTGACCATGTTCGCAGATAAATGTAGAGTAAAATTGTAAACTGTATATGAGTGGAATAACGTAATTAATTAATGGTCTATTATTTGAGATATCGGTGCATAAAAAGTAAGCATTATTGGAACGGCGACAAATACTTTAATATGTATATTTATAAACTACTTTAAAGAACGAACATTCCTGATTAAATCCTTATCTTGTTATTACTCTGCGTTCTTTCGTGCGTAACGTAATGCGAGGCATCGAAATTGCGGCGGAAATTACGAATGTGTAAATAAGATTTGTTCATCACAGTGGGCACTGGACTACAATGTCTAAACTGAACGTTTCTAAAGATGTCGCGAGAATTCTGCGCCGATATGTTCTTCACCGCACGTTCGCAGGCATTCGATTATTTCTCTGTCCCGAAATGAAGTCTTGCGTTTACGAGAACGTTCACGCAGGCCATGTCACAGACGACATTCAAGCGAAAGATTGTATCCGCGGGTGTTTAATCAAAATGAAGTTTTGAGAATGTAAGAACGCGGTACCTCTTAAATGTTCGAACTTGCTAATCAGCGGAACTAATGTATCTACTGTTTCTCGTCAGAGTGCATGTAATTAACGTCTGACGTCAGATATTTAGTAACAGTTAGTTGAGTTTAAAGCTGCCAGTTACAAAGATCGCGAGATTTTATACGCCCTGTACAATTTCACGTAACAAGTATACCTATATGCAATATTTTTAAGTAACAAACGCATAACTAATATACATATACATATACTATACA
Source organism: Andrena haemorrhoa (assembly GCA_910592295.1). Lineage (NCBI taxonomy): Eukaryota > Metazoa > Arthropoda > Insecta > Hymenoptera > Andrenidae > Andrena > Andrena haemorrhoa. Next base: position 4,986,635 of record OU342946.1, read on the forward strand.
TATGAAAGGCTCGCGTTACAAGCGTAGGAACTGCATCTCGAAAAAGGATTGTGTGAAATGTGACATGCGTTGTTAACAAGAACATTACATACGAGCATACATACTCCATCGCGTTATAAAATCAACATCTACATTCGGGTCCAAGGAAATCCATTTACAACGTTCCTGCTGTTGCTTATAAATACGTTATCACTTCTTTCCGTGATTCAACTGATTTCCTTTTAGTATTAGCGATAACCATGGCCTTCCATTAAATTTACAAACGTTCATTCACGAGATTCTGCTTCGGCGAAGGAATGATTTAACATTTCGCAAACGAATATGGATTTCAAATATCCCCCCGGTCAACGATTAACTCGATACCCGTTATTTAATTTCGAAGCAAGCGATAAGAAATAGGAAATTCTACTCGTCGACCACAACGTTGCTCTTACATACTTGTAATACAGCATTATACGGTATATCAGTTATGTTGCGGACAAACTCGTTGTACGTTCAGTGCCTTTTGACATATTCATATGTATGTAAAGATCAATGAATGCTTTTGTATCTACCGGCATCTTCCAATTTCTCCGTGTAAAGAAACTTCACACGATTCGAATTGATCTGTCGAGAAGCCCTTGTATTCCCCATCGGTTGGAACGGACGATCTTAAAACACTAATACGCTTGACCGAACATTGGCTTATTCCCTGTAACTACGAACGCAGGAAGTAAATCAACTTCGAGCTCAAGTCTACCTATACATACATCATGAATACATACATGCATACATATATAATTTAGTGTTAGTGTGCTTGATTTAAAGTGCATAAGTTTTAAAGGTACACGCATATTTTTATAAATGTATTGATACGATAGTTTACTATATATAGGGCCAGTGTCCCTTAAGTCCTGAAACCACAAAATATCTCCTGCTGTTTCTCGCGATATTAAAGACGTCCGAGGAGGAACACGTTAAGCTCAAAGGGGTTCATGCGATAGGAGCTATTCCTCAAGGGTGCGATTGACAAGACTCCAATCTCCCTCGAGCTTGTTTCTGAAAGAAATCTATATTCCTCTTTTATATCTACCGAAAGGCACGAGGCAGCATAAATTCAGTCTCATGTTCGTGGGCGTCCGGAGAGGGGCGCAAAAGGGGCGGCCGCCCCTCTCTGGCTTATGAGAAAAAATCATTTATTTTTCGAAACTGATCTTTATTAAGTTTGTACCAAACAAGGGAATATTTTTAATTTACGGTTCTAAATGTTTAATTAAATTGGCACTACAAAATAGGCAAAAAAGCAAGGGGGGTATATTTTTCTTTACCATCATTCCAAAGTTCCCCCCCCCCCCCCCCTCTGGAAAAAAAGTCTCCGAATACCGTTGGTCATGTTTGTATTGAAAATTGAGGAGATGAGGCATGCTGGAATTTGGAATTCATAAGTAGAGACCATTTCCTCTGTCAAGTAGCACTCGAATTGAGTATTGTAACTTGAGAAAATAGTTAACAATGAATTGGTCAACATCTCCCATGTAACCATTCTCTTTTTGAAAAGTGCTCCCGCTCCATTGAAAAGCAAACTTGAATTTATTGGCAGATCTCGGAAACTGTACTTGAGAAACAATTTGTCTATCGTACGAGTCCAGCATATAGTTTATATGCCGTACGAGTACAGCACGTGGAACATCCCTCCACCCTCGAACATCTCTCGTATCCTTGGAAACGACGGAAATATTTCTAACTCCAGTCTTAGATATCTTATCCTGTATATGTATTACGTATACATATTCACGTACACGCAAGGTGAATAGGAAATACGCAAGAACGATATGCGATCTATGACAAACGATATTATATACATAAAATTATATCCTATAAAACGTAAAAAGAAAACGATACAAAGCTATATGTATTAGCTATGCATATTAATTCCGTGGTGCAGCGTATAAATCGTAATTCAACTGCACGCATACTATTACGTCTGGTGTGTGAACATTTTTGATGTTCTGTAATCATATATTTGTACATACATAAAAGGTTCGTTTGTTGCGTCCATTATGTGGTTAGAGACTACTTTGTACATAATATAAATACACAATGAATGAATGAATAAATAAATAAATAAATAAATAAGTGTACCAAACTTTAAAAACGTTCTTTTTATTGCTTAATGGTAATTAGGCACATCGAATTTGGGAACATATTTTTTATACATATCAGCATTTGCAAGGCAAATGTAAAAGTTAATGTATATATACGGAATAATTCGTAAGATTCACTCGGCAATAGCTCGAACTTAATTATGATCATCAGCGATACACCAGTTCACGAATTCTTTTCTATAATTGTCCTTTGTAAACAATTATACACTTATTTACATGCTACCTTCGCGTTTCTATCTATTATTTGAATTTTCAATAAACTACATCGAAGTTAAATTGAGACGATAGCATGAGCGCAGTATAAACAGAGTAATAAGTCCCGGTTTCGATCATCCCGTATATTTCGCCTGTAGAATCCCAATCTTATACAATACCTCCTATCTTTCCCCACAAAATGCGCGGCGCAAATAATGGCAAAGTAATTAGGAATCTTTATTAGTCGCTAAGCGAAGCGAGAATTGAATTAGAGTCAATGGGATCGAGCCAATAGCCATTGCGTTTTAAGTAATCTCGATTTAAAAAGCACAGGCTGATGTTTCCCACATTCCCACGCGATTTTATTTTCACCGTCATCGCAGATAATTATTTATCATTGTTCGCCGAATTATCAATTCAGAGAAATTATTGTAGACCGTGTTCTTCGTGATCCAATGACCGAGAGGTATGTAAATATAACCTGCAATAACAAATCCACCAAATGTTCGATTGACACTGTTGAAAGCGGTCCACTGTGTAGCCAAAGAAATGCTAAGGAAATATAACACTTCAGTACTCTTGGTAAAAGATGATCGTACAATTATTACAGTTCAGAAGCGAAACTAATTGTAAAATAAAATACGTAGAATAAATTTCAGCTCGTCATCGTAATTCCTCCCGACAGCATCTGACTCGCAAACGGGCCGATTACACCTTCCTTAAAGTCGCTTCTTATTAAACAGGATCTGAAATGAAGTACTCCACGTCACCACCAGTGAGCAGGTGCAATTCACCTGGGCCAAGCGAATTGGGCTCGAACTTACCAATGCCAGTGACGTACAGGTAGAAAGTCGCATTTACATCCATTTAACTATTCTCCACGAAAGAGATATGTTTCAGGCAAGACTGTATGGGCGCTGCGACCAAATGCTACAAATACCTGAGGAAACTGTTAAAGTTCGAGCAAATGGATTTCGAGTTCGCCTTGTGGCAGATGATCTTCTTATTTATATCGCCCCAGAAAGTCTATAGAAATTTTCAAAGTAGAAAGCGTACGTTGTCTTACTCTATCGCGAGATATCTGTACGACGCTTTAGACTTACACGCAACGATTTCTCTTTAGAAACTAAATCGCAGTTCGCGAGAGACGATCCCGCGTTTATGGTGCTGCTGATGTGTTGCCTGTGCATATCCTCCGTCGGCTTCACTATAGTTCTGGGACTAGGATTCCTCCAATTCATAAAGCTGCTGCTTTACATGATATTTATCGACTACCTCGCGGTCGGTCTAATAGTAGCCACAATATTCTGGTAAAGTGCGGATTGGCGTCGATCGTAAACAGAAACGTACGTCGTGTGATAACGCCTTCGATATTGCGCAGGTTCGTGACGAATCGTTACTTGAGAGTCGACAGGACTCAGGACGTAGAATGGGGCTACGCATTCGACATCCACTTGAACGCATTCTTCCCGCCGTTAGTCATACTTCGCATCGTGCAACTTTCTTTGTATAATGGTGAGACTGTTCGTATGTGCAAAGTACTTTTGCCTTCCTTACCTTACGCATCGATCGCTTCCAGGTCTTATAAATTACGATACGTTCTCGTCCCGATTCGTTGGAAATACAATCTGGTTAATAGCCGCCATCTATTATATTTATATCACATTTCTGGGTTACACGAGTGAGTATGGATGGATTCGATATTGAAAACCGGAACTGCATCGTCATAGGTGGCGAAGCGAGCAATTACTGCAGCTAACGTGTTTGTTTCAGGTATCGAGATACTTCATAAGACGCATGTAATACTGTCAACATTGCCAATAACGTTACTGATATACATTATGACATTGTGCGCGGGTATTAATGTCAGTCATTTAGTCATGGAATTTTATCATCATCGAGTTGTCTAAGTAATGCCTGTTGTTTTGTAATAAAAGTTTCTTTGAAATTAACAGACTGTCTTGAAATTACGCGATAATATACATTTCGACGCATCGAAATTCAGGATGTGTAGTCATTACTGCATGTGTACCATCGTAAACGCGTGTTTATTTTATAAAAAGATTGTATATAACATTTTTACATTGTCAAATAGTAGAATACTCTATTTCGAAAACAGTTTCTATTCGATATATATATATATACAATACATAGATGTGTAATATAAATAATACAAACTATATCGTAAAAGTATCTTATTTAATATAAATCTTCTCTTAAGGTAGGCTCTCACTACGCCTCGGCTCGGTTCATTTTAATCTTCCTATGCTTTTCTTATGTATTTTGACAATTTGACTCACACTGCGCCTCGCCTCGGCGCGACTCCGAGCCGCGGATTCTTCCTCGAGAATATTTTGAGGAAGAGAGGCGAGGCGTAGTGTCAGTAGATGCAATGCCACCGCTTTCGGTGGCCGCTAAAAGAGGAAGGAAGAGGTTCTCTGAGCAACTGACCGAACACATGAACCGAAGCAAGCTCGGATAACTTCAGGTACGGAAAAACCGAGGCGACGCGAGCCTAAATAGATGTGAATGCGAAAAGAAGTTGCGCCGAGGCGAGGCGAGGCGTAGTGAGAGCCTACCTTTAATCCTTTAGGGTTTGTGGAATGATTAGTGCCCATAGCTCAGTACCAAAAGGATTAAAGTATCGAAGGGTGATAAAAGTATTAAAAATTTGTATTTAATATACTAAAAGTACCAACTTTTATAAGAGTTTGGGTTGTTGTTTTAAAGTTGAAATGTCTAAGATCTTACTGGGACAAGTCGTCCTAGGCGTTTGATTGAAAGGGAAACGTAAGGTGGGATTACTTTTTGGATTTGTGAATTTTAAATCAGCCTTCGGAGGTGTTTGAACCTGCACTTTGCCGATATCTGTAAAGCGAAGAAAGTAATTAATTAACTCGAAAGTATGTTTTATACGTTAAGGGGGAAGGCCTACCTAGAAAATTTTGAAAAATCGATTTTTCTATTTTTCTATTTTCTGGAAGTACATATCTTGAAAATATTCCCTGAAAGTGTTAAGTTAATCCGACCAAAATTGACAAACGTTATACGCGTGTAAGTAGTTATGTGTTCCTCGGTGTAGCGCTCAGACCCAAAACTTTAAACGCGTTTTCCTCGAATTCAGGTTTTCAAAGTCGGTGACACACGTAACTCAAAAATTAATGAACCGATTAACTCGCGGCTTTGCAGGCTTATTTTAGGGGTAAAAATCTAAGCGCTATCGGGAGCTTTCCCTTTTTTTTGGCCTAGATTTTTTTACGCTCGAAACACGAGCGATTTTTTGCCAAATATCGATGCTTCAACTTTGCACAGCCACCATTTTGTCTCAAAATAATTTTTCCAAAATTGGGCCCGATTGCGCCTATTAGATAATTTCATATATTATGTAAAAAATTTCGAATTTTAAATTTTCAATACTTTTTACCACAAAAAATACCGAAATATGCGTAAGATGCACTCGTTCCAATAGACTAAAGTTTAATAATAAAAGTTCATCGGTTTTTCTAGAAAAATTTTCCCAAAGAATTTCTAGGTGGGCCTCCCCCCTTAATCGACCATTACTTAAACTCCGTCTTCTACCTTCCGCTTGAACATTATTCTTTCCTGGAAGCAGCTGATATCTCTCTAAATAACGCATCGTAGCGAAAGACATGTTTGTTCCTTGTACATTGCTGACCATAAGATGCTTCACGGATGCCGAGCCTTGCCGTTGCACCGCTACTTCAGCGAGCTGCTCATCAGTTAAATACTTTAAAGCTAGCGCCTTCATATGCATACTTGTGTTCGTTTCATTTACAGCGCCCGTGGTTTGCGTCACGTTCGCTTGGTAATCCAGACGTGGATAGAACGATAAATCAAATGCCATCCTTTCAAACAAATTATCCAACTTATTCACTACGTATAGCACAAGCTCGATCATCCAAAGATGTTATTAGCGACAGAGTGCACGAACTTTTAGGTCAACGAAACTTAGATAATCGAGACTACACGATAATAAGAAACCGTAGGTACAAAACTTACTTGTTACTATTGTTCGATTCTTTACGCTCAGGATTCTCGCTTAAACTGATTCCAAGCTTTTTAAGCTGCTCTAACGTAGCAACTTTTACAGTGTCCAACACCGCTCTATTTTCGGTCTCATCTCGTTCGTTCTGATTCCCTTTCTTCTCATCTTGCTGATCGTCATCCGCGACGCAAGAATTCTGTAGCAATTGATTTACTTGCCCGAGGACGTTATTATAAAAAGTCCAGCCCACTTTAGAACTGCGCTTAACTTTCTCGCTATCATCGTCACTGGAGTACTCGTGCATGTCTACGTGAATGCTGGGTTCCGGGGTAGGCGGTCTCTCGTTTATTCTTAAATCGCCGCCGTTCAAAATCAAGCTGTCTTCGATGCAGCTGGGCCGTTTAGTAACAGTAGCCTGTCCTGATTTTTTATAATCTTTATAGTACTCGGTTGAACTATTTACAGAATTACTCGCCGGTACGGAATCGTTGTCCCTCTCCATATTTACCTTCGCGTACTGTTCCGCACGAGTGGGAACATTCGCTTTGCGGCTGGTATTTCCCGGAACATTATAGTCCACAGCCTTCTTCTGCATCGCTGGTGTTTTTACCATCTCGTAATCTTTTACCCCTTTATTAATTCTTTCTAAATGTTGCCGCGCATCATTTTCAGTCTTATTCAATTTCATGCTTACATCTTTACACACTTTAGGGGACTCGTATCTATGAGGATCCGTTTCTCTTCGAGCGTCTATAGAAGCCTGTCTTTCCGAATCCTTCATAGAAGCGCTCGCATTTAAATTGCTACTTTGCTGCTGACTAGACGACATATAGCTCTCCGAGTCTTCGACTATATTTTCCAACTGCGCGCTGGGCACTCGGGCGAAGGAATTTTTGTATCTTCTCAAAGATTCGCTGGAATCGCCGAGACCCGCGTTGTTGCAGATATTTAGATTCTCGTTCTTCTGCTGGCTGTCCTTCTTCTCGTAATCATCGATGTCCACAGCGAACGGACTGTTTTGTACGGTGAACTCGAAGCTCGTCATTACGCCGATAGAAACTTTCTGCTCCATGAATGTCTTTCTCGACTGCGTTTCTGGTAATATCGGCTCATTGTAATCTACATCTTCGCATTCGTCAGAATTTTCTTCCCTCCTGCTCCCGCAGTTTCCATTTTGATACGCATTTCGTTTCGGCTCTTCTGGCTCTCTAGCGTAACTACGTACACCCGCAGCGTTGTCGTTGGCGTTTGCAAACACCTTATCGTTCTGTGGCAACTGAGACAAACAGGAGCAAGTCTTCCTCTCTTTGAGACTCTCTTCTTGCATTCTTAGTAATCTATTTACTTGTCCCTGCAAAGATTTAATTTGCTCACTTTGGCTGTTTATAATCTGTAATAAATTCTTCATCGTTTCTTGGCTGTCTGTATTGTAAGTAGGGCAAGGATGAAGTTGGGGAAAGGGATAAGCGTTCACATTGAAATAAGGGTACGGTTGTCCTACGTAGTGTGGTAATTGAAATTCATTTGCTTTTAAAGTACTTGGATTAGCCGTTAGATTCTGTACAACCGGTTCATTGACCGGATCGTTGAACGATACTTTCTGTTGCTCAGGATTACGAGTTCGTAATTTCCCGTCGTACGAAGGATATTCCTGTTCATTCGCAGCATATCTATCGCCATTCGTGCACGCGTTAATGTTACGCGGTAGAGGAGACGCAACGTCGACGTGTTTTATTGGTTTACTGCACTGAGTTCTGATATTCTGTCTCTTTTCAATGTATGCCGCTTTGTTCTCGCATGTTTCATAATTACGTTTGGAAGAGTTATCAGCGATTCTGTTAGGTATTCGTTGCTCCGTATATCTTGCGCTATTATAAACATCTTTTCTTGGAGTATAATTTCTTCCTCTAGATTCTTTTAAAACATCTATGGTGGTATTCTCTGGCGAGTAAGTCTCCGCGATACAGTTGCGACTGCTCTGTACTTTTTGCGGAGTCACACGATCATTAACCGTGGTATTTGGAGGCCTCCGCGAATAATTCTGTTCCTTCCATGCTGCGTACGATCCGTTAGAAGTTAACACAGGCGAAGCATTGCTTCTGTGGATTAAACCTTTGAATTCTGCGGACGATGGATGCAAACCTTTACGATCTATACTTCTGCAGCCTAGAGGTTTATCAAATATTAAAGAAACTTCAGGAACTGACGGTACTGCGAAGCACTAAAATTATAAACATTATAGATTAAATATGTTAAATCAAGCTGATCTTATAATGCAATTATTCTCTCTGAACATAATTTTAAAGTATTTAAAGAGTTTCTGTTACAGAAACTAAATATTATTCATAGTACGTTTACACAACAATCCCACTAGGTAATTATTGTAAACTTCTAATGCAAATAATTTGACACCATGCAACAGGAACATAGAAGTGAGAAATTTTTGCTTCTACTTTTTTGTAAATTATCTACTTTCTTTAAAATTAATTACATATTTATTTGGTAAAGGAACAACTTACATCCAACTTGGAAGCAGGCTTCGGCGTAACTCTTGGTTCGAATTCGTCTTCGTCATTACGAATCTGATACATACTTCGATCTGAATTAACAATTTTGAAGCATGGAAATACTTTATCCTTTCGACAGTGTTTTATGATAAGCTTATTCGCAGCCTTATCTTTCAACAAGTATTATAACTTTAACTGTCTTCAACGACTGTTTTCATTTATCATACTTGCGTTTAGCTATATAGAAATTAATTTCAAACAAATTGGTTGACAGGTGTGAAGTGATACGAGATAAAAGTGGCTGCAACCAACTTAACGCGATAAATTTTAGTAAATATGCGTTACTCTAGGGCAGAGGTGTAAGATGCGAAGAATTCCGACTGCAGCGCCGCCTGCGGTGGAGTAAGGAATCTCCCTCCACTCTATAGAATAATATTCTTTGGTAGTTTCGTGCTATGCAAGATGCGAGGAATTGAAGATTTTCTACAACAATGAGCGGAGCGCTGAAGTAGAAAATCTTCAATTGACAAAATATTGTTAGATCCAAAGTCAAAAATCGAAACGTCGATTAATGACAGAACGACCGCGTGGCGCTCAGTGGCGCTGCGATCCGCGCCATGGAACCTCGTGTCGTAGATTGGAATGTCGGTTCCCGTGGCGTGTCTCGGGCGGCAGAAGTGGGGTGGTGGTCGCCTATTTTGTTCGCCAGTGTATATATTTCATCCGCAAATGATAAATAATTTATTGCAACAGGTATATACATTTTTCGAAGTGGTCACACTGAATAGCTAATCGATGAATATTGTAAAATTTCATTTCATATACAGGAATTATCCTATAACGAATAATCACGAATAAAAGCGAAGATTACATCGAGTCGTTATCTTCAAAAGCCTCAAAATTCGAACGGTCAGTGTCTTGAAATTCTTATCGTTTTTTGGGAGAGCCTATTTTCTTCTTTCAATACTCCCCCTTGTGTCTGTTTTACCAGGTGAGGATTAATTGGATACGCGTGTGTCAGTGTGTACGTGTGCACGGAATTATATATCGCACAGTGCACCAAATTGGCGGATGACTGAAATTTTACACTACATATTATTAGGCAAGGTATAAGTATGCTTTTAATTAAGCACTGTACCTAATTATCGTTGCTCGCCGATCACGGAAAGAAGCTCGGGAATGCCCGACCGACACCGCACGGTTACATATCGAAATCATTAGTGTTTGTGGCGTGGTATTTTAAATCTATGTCAGAGTTGTTTGACCTGCGATATCTTAGAATTCCGATACCGTCGGCCCTCGAATCCGTGTGCTCGATATGCCCCGCAATTAACAGGAATTCTATTTGTTGAAGGTAATTTTCATCCTGTCCAATGTCAAATTACACAACAGTACTCTGTAATGTAGAGAATTAATACATGGACATATGCCTTCCACGATAATATATATCGTGACACTTTAATATACCATCAAGCACAGCAATTAATCCTCTCTTCTGTAACACGAACGTGTGAATCTCTAAATGTTCGTGCCTGTTACGAACGGACATTTTCTTCGCGTCTGCGTTCGAGAGATCATTCGGCGTGATACTTTCCTAATTCGCTAAAGCTTTACTATCGTTCGAAGATGCTAGATAGCTTTACTGAGCTTTCCTCACCATGTAATCATCGGCGTTAAATTAATACTCGGCGGATGTGTATGTTAATGTTAATATTCCCTGTTTACCAGGTTACGGGGATTATAGTACCGCACTGTGTTGCGCTTTAGAGGAAACCGTTAATAATTAATCGACCCGTGTGTTTCGCAAAGCAGGAAGAGAAGATAGACCTCACGATGTTCCTATTTTACACGAATGATACGATATTGGCAAAACAGGAGATGCGTTTGAAAGAGGCCTAGTTAGTCGTAAGGTTTGTATTTATCCGTATGTGGTAGAAACAAAAGAATTCGCCTTAACGATTAATAAAGATAAAGATCATTCGATTCCAGCGTCTAGTGTTTCCTCTGGTATGGTGGCTGTGCAATTGTTTATTTATTGGAATTTAATTAATACTAAAACAAGCGACTCTCTCTTTGTAAGAAGCAATATCGGCGAGGTGCTTGTATAATACACGCTGAAGGATGGCAATAATTCATTTTCACGCTTTCATCCTTAGTATTCGATGGTCATCATGATGGTAAATGCGCGTTGTTGGTCACGAGCTACGTGTTGGTCACGAATTTACATATGCTAACGAGCGTTTGTGGTATGCGTAGGATGCATCATGACATCGTCCTTCAGGGATTGTAAATAGTAATAGTATATATATATATATATATCACGAAAGCAGCAGATAACGTAGGAAGATGGATAGTTCGGAGTACGAGACTGTACGGAACATGACGCTTTTATTCTTCTTCGAGCTTCTTGTGGATAAATGCGGCCCACGCACGCTGCACGATCTAAGCTGCCAGTTCGGGGCTAAAGGGTTTACGAAAGAAATGCGCCAGATAGCTGGTGGATCTCAAAGTGGCCTTAAAAAATTCCTAGCTCAATATCCGATGCTGTTTCTTATCAATGGCGATTACGTAACCGTGAATACCTTTCAGCAAGTCGCAGAAGAGGAGAACGGTTGTAAATTAAGTGGTAAACGTGATTACGCGCGAGAGGCTGTAGAATATTTTACGAATAAGTTGCTGCAGTACGGAGTGGGCACGGAGGTGCCGATTAAAAGTCTTCTGGGGCATCGGTCTCAGGCTTCCCCGGAAGTTAGACACATATCTGGCCAGCATTACAAGGAGTTCAGAGATTTTCTATCGAAATATCCCGACGCTTTCGTAGTTACGGAGGACAACGTGATGTTGAAACAATACGAAGGCATGAAAGCGGAGCCTCCGATAAAGCTGGAACCCGATATACCTATAGATCCAGACGTGACTGCTAAATTATTAGATTTCCTTTACGAGTGTATCGAGCAGAAGGGTCCGATTCTTGTCGATCAAATGTTCAACATAGTTGACGTGAAATTCTCCTGTGAGAACTGGACCCCGATATTCAAAACGCCGCAGGACATATGCACGTTCGTGCAAATGTTTCCAGACGCGTTTCACGTTCAAAGTAATCAGGTAACGTTAATCGGACGACCAAAATCTTCCGTGACAGAGGGAAAGGCGAAAGCGAAGCTTGCGAATTCCACGCGAAGTCAGCACAGTATTGCCAGCCAAACAACTGCGCCTCAGGCCGTCCAGACAAGTGACAGTCAGACGTCGCAGCAAAATAATTCGGAACCTCTTAGTAGTAACGTGACGAGTCAAGTGAATTCTGTACAGGGCTCTTATCCGCAATTGAACGAGAACAATAACAATTCCCCTCCAGTGAGCTTGCAACAGCAAACTCTGAAGCAAAGAATAAATACACTCGTGATGAAGACTTTGGCGGACAACACGGAGAAAGATCGGAATTTACAGATCGCGCAGATGGGGGACGCGTGGAAATTAAAAGTATTACAACAAACTAGAGTAATTGTAAATCCACGGGAGAGCCTACAGATTATCGAGGATATAATAAATCCTCGTAAGATGCCCGCCGATGGCAAAATCGTTGTTTCGTTCGACTGCGAGGGCATAAACCTGGGAGTGAAAGGGCAATTGACGCTCATACAAATTGGTACAATGTCTGGGCAAGCGTATTTATTTGATTTATTCACGTGCCCGAATCTTGTCCAAGCCGGAGGGCTTCAAAAGCTTCTAGAGCATACAAATGTTATTAAAGTAAGTTATCTTTCGTAATCGTATTCCTCAATACTTTATGGTACATTCTAATGTTACAGTTTATGCATCGCGTGTATCGTTTCAGGTAATTCATGACTGTAGAAATGACAGTATCAATTTGTACAGCCAGTTCAAGATTATGTTGAACAATGTTTTTGATACGCAGGTACTTGATCCGTGATTAGTAAATATTCTCGAATTACGCCTTAGGCCGTCCGTCCACGAAGCGTCGCGTCATAGACGCGTACGAGTAGAGACCAATCGTACGCCACGCATCTTGACAAATGCACATCAAATGCACATTAATACGTCGTACGATTGGTCTCTACTCGTACGCGTCTATGACGCGACGCTTCGTGAACGGACGGGCTAACGTATAAAACATATGCACCGTTTAAACCGTAAACTATGCTTAACATTTATAGGTAGCTCACGCGGTACTTCAGTTTCAAGAAACTGGTAAACCTGTATATAAAGTCAAGAACGTTAATCTGAACACATTGTGTGATCTTTACGGTGCTCCGCCCAATCCACTAAAGGAACAGTTAAAGAATATCTATCGCAGTAATCAAAGATACTGGTGTCGTCGACCGCTCACGCGAGACATGCTCATTTACGCCAGCAGCGACGTTCTAAGCCTGATTCCGCAAATATACGTTTCCATGGCTAAGTATGATTCACTTGTACATTACTCGACGAGCATCTCCGTTGCCGCGCGCGTTTCCCCGTCAACCATAATCGCCTCTGGCCTCTCGATATCATTGCAGACTTATAAAGCCGGAAGTACACGCTCTCTTTGCTGAATTGTGCGAGGAGCAAATTCAGATGCACATTAAACCGGCAGAAGTGAAGGCACGTAAAAAACAACGAAAAGTGGAGACAGAGGTTGCGGATTTAAAGAAAAGAATGGAAGAAGCAACCACTAAAAATATTGTATTAAGTAATCGTGAGATACGTCTTCTGCGTTACTTAGATCTTACTGAAGACGAAAAGGAGAAGTTGAAGGGGAGCTACAAAGTAGCAAGAAAGTTGGAGAAACTTGAGAATATGGGCCAAGATAAAGGGGACAGCAGCGACGACGACGAGGAGGATAAAATGGAAGATTCGGAGTATCATAGCATGGAAAGCTACACGTCTGAGAATTCACATTCTGGTAGAACATCTTATCGTAATAACTAGACTGCGGATGTTCATGCATGTTCATATTTTTATAGGCAAAAAATAAAGTAATGGTACCTAGACAGAAATTTGTTTTGTCATTAGAGAAATCCGAAATTATACTTTTTATTTTGCGTATTATGCATATTGCATATGTTTTGCATAATGCATATTTTGTTAGTTGCACATTTCTTCCATATTTCGTGCATATTTCTCATATGTTTTGTGGATACGCGGCTGACTTTGCATTACGTGCTGAATATAGGCACAAAAAAAATTGACTTCTGGTCAGTTAGATCACGAGTGTGATGAATGTCCTATAGATACTTCTGTGTGAAACATTTCTAGCTACAATTAGCAATTTCCAAGAAATATTTTCATATTACGACATATTATACGTGCATAAACATCCGCAGTCTAGTAATAACCAAGCAATTCTTCCACATCGTTCCCGCGATTTTCAAATATTTACATTCGGTTGTTTGTGTGCGCAGGTGGTATATTGTCGCCGAGAAACTCCGATACCCCTAGCCTCACCGAATCGATGCAAATAATGGATGAAATCCTCTCCGACGAACGAATGGACAGATTCGAGAAGATCGAGAAATTGGAAGCTATCCTTTCAGCCGTTACCGGCTCCGCGACCGATCACTTCTCATCGAGCAGCGCGGACGCCTCCCCGGCGAAGTGTGCATGCTCGTGCCGGGATAAAACTAAGAGCCCGCGAACAGATCGTAACGCTGGAAGTAGCGTGGCTTGCCAAACTTATAGTACAGGTGATATAGTAATTACCAAAATATTTCTCACAGAGGAGGAAAAAGAACACATAGATATACTGAATTCGCCAAAAAAATAGATATCATAGCTGTTACGAAAGTGGTTGAAAAACGAAGTTGCCATTACTACATTTTTTTATAAGAGGACGAGTGGACGACAAGGGACGAAGGGAATTAGCCGGGAAATTAATCTATTTCACGTAGCTCGACAAAATTGTAATATTCATTTACAACAATCAACCGATGTTTTCACTCCCGATATATTTATTTTTCCAAATCTGATGCTATAGTAATCAGAGTTTCGGAAAGATGTGCTTCTTCGAGGAAGGAAAAGGCATCCAGTATTGTAAATTCTTTATGTTATAGTAGAAGATTACCTTTCTTTGCAAGTTTATAAGAAAGAATTAATCGAATTACATAGCAATAGACAGTTGCATAACAATATTTCTTTGCTGTTGGTCTCGCGAGTAGAATTGAAAGGACTGGTTAAGGAAATAGTTGGAAAGCTGATTGGCCGGGGTCCAGCGGGCAACGACCGGCTGCCAATTTTCTTTCGCCAATTTCTAACCCAGACATTCTACCTGACATAAACAAATATATAGCGGGCTCACTTGGCACGCGCGGTGTGCATTGGTGCAGGTCCCGTGTCCCGAGGAGTTCCTGGTATATAAACTTGAGAGATCCACAGATTCCTAGCTTCCCCAGTGCGTTTAGGTTTGCTCGCGAGACCTACGAAGAGTATGGTTGACGGAATAAGTTTCTTCGAGTAATTTATGTTACTACTCAGGATTAAATACTAATATTGTTCCCTTGTAAAGCAATATAAGTATTCAGACATGCTTCGATGCTAATCTTAAAAAGCATTTCACTTATTTTTTAATGAATTCTCCACCGTCGTGGAATGATGGAATCGCGTTGTACAATGAAATTGAATTTCACGTAAAGTGCTGCATTAAAATCACTGTATCGGATACTGTATTCTTTCGTGCAATTTATACGAAAGTACTTTCAGTTTAGAGAATATTTTTGATAAGATTCACTTTAAATAAGGGGAGGCGCTAACGGGCAAAAATGAAGTTGCTCGCACAGTAGCCGCGAGGCGTGTGCAACGAAGTTTTAAACGTTTGATAATATCGAATTTTTTTATAGTCATATTCGTGCCAAGCCTTAATACGATATATTATGTGCAATTACTGACGTAGTAAGAAAAGTCTTGCATATCTTCTTTTTTTTTAACGATAAATAAGATTTACAAAGTGCTCGTTGCGGAGCGCCATTTCGATGATGACGATACATACGCGCGTATGTATTGGAAGTATTACTTACAAATCAATGCGATCACATTGGAATACAGCTGCTTTTAATGCAATACTTTTCAAATCTATAATGTAATGAATTTTGTTTAAAGTTATATTTGTATATTGGCATATTTTTTTAATTTCAAATATCGCTTTGAAGTTTTATTATATTCTTCTTAGTAACTGGAAAAGTAGCTAAAAATTGTTATTTATACACATATTTGTTGAAGGAGCCCGCGGGATATGTATCGATGAAATTCTTATCCTCGCGAATATTTAGGGAATAATTGTTTTAATAATCCATTTTACATTGTTTCTCTTCTTTTTTTTATAAACCGTTAGTTCTTTAAAACTAGGAAGCTATATTAAATTTTATAATACAGGCTACAACTATAATATACCTTAAAGTGTATCGTTATTGCGAAGTGATTACGAACGATGCAACTTTTGTTCTGTAACTCCATAGTATGTTTTCTGACAGGAATTAGGCTGTTAATATTATTCCGTATTTATTGCCACGTATACTGACATAATACTACCGTCTGTTAGTTTCTTTTTCAAGGTAACAGTGACCAACGCAATGTTAACGGTAAAAGTTAGAGTCACACTGTCTCGTTTGTACTAATGCATTTAAGTCATTTTAACTAAAAGTATGTATATGAAATCTAAAAAGAATGACAAAACTATTTTATCAAGGATAGTAGAGAATTGTTGTTATTAACAGTGACTAATTTATTGCATAAAAAAAGTATTTCAAAGATGTGCATAATAAACATTTTGTGAAGCAAGTTAAGATAGTTTCTTTACGTAACATCTACCGGGTAATCATCGTGATGGTTGTCAGGATTCTGAGCTCTTAAGAAACAGCTTCGCGGAAACATTTCTCATGCGTGCGAAATTAAATTTCAGGTTGTTGCCCTTTATCTCATTATAAAAAAGTAAGAATGTACTTATTTCCCTGTGGTTCTGTTTACAAAAATTAAAGTGACGCTGATTTTTTATGGTAAAACAGTGTTTCAACAATTATTCATTATTGCAACTTGTTGCCAGTCAAACACAGATATCGTTTTATCGAAACTGTTTTTTTGTTAAGCTTTCAGTAATGGCACAGAATCGTGGCGACCGTTATGAGAATAATCCTGCAAGTGTTGTCGATAAATATTCCTGCATTTTCTTTTATACCCCGAATAGGTAAAACAACTTTATGTATCTAATTGTCAAACCATAATGAATAAAGGAAAATGGTTCGATTGGTCATTGCGCGCATGCGTGGACGTGGGCAGCTGTCCCCACTCCAAAATAGCTACCGCCGGTAGCCACTTTCCAGGCCACCCTGGGTGTATCGGTGTCTATACCCCCACTAAATACACACAAATTGACTACAGGATAATAAAGATAGAGAGGGACGGCAGGAAGAAGAAGGATACATTCACGCACTATCTTCGATTTCTCTCGGACCGCTGTCGCCTCTACTTCTTCCCACAGCTATTATTGCAAACAGGGCGTGAACAAAAGTATATGTTTGTTTGCCTTACCACTCATGTTGCAATACGCGTATACGTCAATGATGATTTTTATGATAAGCATTAACATGCAAGAAATTAAACATTAGCATGCGAGAAATTAACATTGCAAATTCTCACGAATCTTTCAAGGATTCTGGAATCTGTTAAACAGGAATGGGCTATAAAAAAGATCTGCCCAATCTGGAGTACAATAAATATATAATTCCTCGCGGAGTTTTGCAATGAATTTACTTTTCAGAATTCTGTTTACACGCAGTTTATTATAAAACATCCTATCTCGTTTCAACAAGATGACACTTGACCCGCGAGACCCCCGCAAGTGCGAGATATTTTCAATCTCATACACGCTCGTGAAAGCACGTGTCGACGGTATACGGCGCGCATTAGTGTGTGAATTGTAATGCTATGGAGATTACTTCAGGGTCGAACACTTGTTGAGTTTTCACTGTAGGGGACCCGCTGGAGGCAGTTGTGTATCGTAGTGTTGACCGGTATAACGCTAATTCTACAAAAGTTTCCATCGTTTATCTAGAAAAGTATTACTTTCTAAAGGAACTACACAATGTCTGCTGGAAATTTAGGTAAGGCGCGTTTACAGTTAGCAAGCAAAACCATGAGAAATGAATGAGAGACTTGAATATTCTGGAAACCATGCTGCCTTGAGAGCCCAGCAAGCATGATTGATATACTTTCAAAACTCACGCATATTATCTAATATTATATAAATTTTCTGCATCTAATAAATTCTAAAAAATCTCCCACATTTGCAGCACTTTTAAGTGTCTCCGACAAAACGAACCTCTTGCCGTTCGCTAAAAAGTTGCACGAGTTCGGTTTGACTTTAGTCGCGTCCGGCGGAACTGCAAAGTCTCTGAGAGACGCGGGTCTTCCCGTGAAAGATGTATCTAATATTACCGGAGCGCCTGAGATGCTCAATGGCCGGGTGAAGACTCTCCATCCTGCTGTGCATGCTGGTAAAGAAATAAATGCATCATTGATCTGTATCTATGCCACGAGTGTATATTATACCTTTTTACTTCGCAGGCATATTAGCTAGACTCACAGAGTCGGATCAAGAGGATCTCCGTAAACAGAGCTACGAGCTCATTCGACTTGTGGTGTGCAATCTGTATCCGTTTGTGAACACAGTCTCGAAACCGGACGTGACGATCGAAGATGCGGTGGAGAACATCGACATCGGCGGAGTAACTTTGTTACGAGCCGCTGCTAAGAATCACAGCAGGGTAACCGTTGTCTGCGATCCCAACGATTACGAGAAGATCGAGAGAGAAATGGAGAAGTCTGTTAACAAAGATACTTCTCCGGAAACTAGGTGCATCGATAAGAGATTCGGGAGAAGCAGACTTCGACTCCTTCTAATTCGTTTCTAACGAGCTCCTCTTCGCTTTCAGACAAGTGTTGGCTCTTAAAGCGTTCACCCATACGGCGGAATACGACAATGCCATCTCCGATTACTTCCGCAAGCAATACAGCGCCGGCGTTTCCCAGCTGACGTTGCGATACGGGATGAATCCGCATCAGAAGCCGGCCCAAATTTTCACCGCCTTGGATAGGTTACCGCTGACCGTTGTAAACGGTTCTCCGGGCTTCATTAATCTGTGCGATGCGTTGAACGGCTATCAGTTGGTCAAGGAATTGAAAGCAGCGCTGAATCTGCCTGCGGCCACGTCCTTTAAACACGTTAGTCCGGCCGGTGCTGCCGTTGGCGTGCCCTTGGATGCTGTGCAGGCGAAACTCTGCCAAGTGGACGATTTACTGAATCAACTCACGCCGTTGGCAACTGCGTATGCTCGCGCAAGAGGAGCGGATAGGATGTCCAGCTTCGGAGATTTCGTGGCACTGTCCGATCCGTGCGATGAAATCACAGCTAAGATCATATCCAGGTAATAGAAGATACGATGCGATGTTTCGAGCGTTAAGGGATTGATTGAGCTTGTTTGAACGTGCGCGAAATTGCAGAGAGGTCTCCGACGGCATTATCGCACCGAGTTACTCGGAGAACGCGCTGCGAATTCTGAAGAAAAAGAAAGGCGGTGCATACTGTATTCTTCAGATCGATCCCGATTATGTGCCGTCTCCGATCGAGCGCAAGGTATTATTCGGTTTGACGATGGAACAGAGACGTAACGATGCGGTCATTGGCAAGGACACATTTGCGAATATAGTAACAAAGTATTCCGGCGCTGTTCCTGATTCTGCTATGAGAGATATGATCGTAGCGACTATCGCTGTGAAGTACACGCAAAGCAATTCGGTGTGCTATGCAAAGGACGGCCAAATAATTGGAATTGGTGCCGGGCAACAATCGCGGATCCATTGTACGAGACTTGCCGGTGACAAAGCCGATAATTGGTGGGTGTTTTGCTTCGATCGCCCGATGATCATATATTAAATCGGAACATTCGTAAGAGCGAATGTTGCCATACGTTTTTTTGCGTTCAGTGCGACAAATTATCGACCGTTTTTTTAGGTGGCTTCGTCAACATCCTAAAGTAACCAATATGAAGTTTAAGAAAGGTGTAAAGAGAGCAGAAATTTCCAACGCTATCGATAACTACGTAAATGGGTCCGTAGGGAAAGACATGGATGAATCTACTTGGATGGCCATGTATGAGAAAGTTCCAGAGAAGCTCTCTGAAGAGGATAGATTAGAATGGATCAAAAAGGCAGATAACGTTGCTCTAAGCAGCGACGCCTTCTTCCCATTCAGGGATAATGTGGATAGAGCCAGACTGGTGGGTATTTATTTATTGATATTTTTATAGAAGATGGTGTTACGCTACTTCTTTTCGAGAAGTAAAGCATACAGTAACGGCATCGCATGCGCGCAGCATTAATGCATATACATTACGGCCCCGAAAGTGTTACCATTACTATTTCGTAAGATGTCTTCTAGAAGTATTGTTTTTTAATTGCAGAGTGGTGTGAAATACATCGCAAGTCCTTCTGGTTCTACAAACGACGAGGCGGTAACACAAGCCTGCGATGAACACAAGGTTGTGTTAGTTCACACTAATCTGAGATTGTTCCATCATTAGATGAAGGACACGCGTGACTGGATGTTAATGTTCATTCGTTCATTGCTTCGCGATATTGACGTAAACATGCGTTGCATTGCGAAAGTCTTTTTATCTTTGGCAGATGATAAATAACTATCAAC
The DNA here is from genome assembly GCA_910592295.1 of Andrena haemorrhoa. Classification (NCBI taxonomy): domain Eukaryota; kingdom Metazoa; phylum Arthropoda; class Insecta; order Hymenoptera; family Andrenidae; genus Andrena; species Andrena haemorrhoa. The sequence continues at coordinate 5,007,176 of OU342946.1, forward strand.
ATAACAATTTTATCAAACAAATGTAACATGTTATCAACTGAAAATATATTTTCGTATGAATTATTTACAATTGTATTTTAAATAAATCCTTATACATATGTATAATACATTGGGAATGAAATTACTTATACTAAGAAGACTATCACTTGCTCGTTATATAATTTATCTGGATTAAAACTTGGTGGTCCAAGAATTTAACAAAGATATAATAAGAATTATAGTGCACTAGGAGACCACCGGATAACGCTGCTTCCGGTAGTTGCAGTCAGGAATAGTTATGTGCGGTGACTTAATTAGGTGAATACCCGAAAATACCTCAGTCCCGATTATGGTATTGAACGACGAAGTAAGCGAGCGCTACAAGTTAAGAATGGTTAGGTCTGCGTAAATATCGTATTCTAACAATATCTATTATTTTACATCTTGTTACTCTGAGAGATTAGGATTCAGTTATCCATTTACCGTTTCCTGGTTATCGATAACTACTTACTGTATCTTCTACGATATAAATTATTAGGCTGGTCGTTATTCACGGTTTTCTGAAATGAATTTGTGCACCTTTGCAATTGAAACTGAAAATACAGATCCGTGCCCAACAAAATGCCCTAAGTATAGGTGCAATTCAATGCTGACGCTCGACGCCAGGGTGGCGAGGAAATTGGATACCCGGCGGTAGCTAAAATAGCTACCCAATAGCCACCAAGATGAAAATTAGCCGACGCCAGCGCCAAGTGAAGTCAACTAGCCAAGCCAAGTGAGGCCGCAACCAACCAGCGTCGACAACCGATTCCCCGCGATGCTGGTTGGCTAGTTGGCATGACTTGGCGCTGGCGTCGCGAATTTTCCAGCAATTTTCATCTTGGCGTTGATTGGTTCAACGCTCGTGACGTCATTGCGCGCATGCGTGGACGTGGGTAGCTATTTTAGCTATCGCCGGGTATCCAATTTCCTCGCCACCCTGCTCGACGCTCATTTTGAGCGTCAAAACCAATCACGTGATCGGTCCACGTGACTTTCAGCGTCAACGGTCGTTTTGAGCGTTAAATCCAGTCACGTGATAGGTCCACGTGACTTTCAGCGTCAACGGTCGTTTTGAGCGTTAAATCCAGTCACGTGATAGGTCCACGAGACTTTCAGGGCGTGTTCCAATTCGCGCATTGAGCGCATGAAATTGGTGGCATCACATTGGTGGCAAGTGGCAAGTGAGAGAAATTCTAGGGAATTGAAGGGAAATGGAGGGTAAAATCTTACATTGCTTGTGACTATGTAAGTGACTGCCAGTGGTGTACAATGATTTGTGGAAGGAACAATCCCTATACAACATACGATCTATTTATTATTTACAACAACGTACCAATGTTACACAACATGTACCACATCGTTTCTTATTTAAATCATTTATCACACAATTTACAAAACATTGCTCATTCGCTCGCCGCAAGATCAGCTTGATAAATGGACTGCAATTTAGACCTCGTTCTCAACGTTTGTGGAATTTCGTACTGTTCGGGCGAAACAGTACATGAGGGAAATCTTGAAACACAAGGAAATACCAGATCCTTCGTGAAAATTAGTTCTCCAATGCCCACATTACACACACTGGTCTCAAGAATTTATTTCATAAAGCGGTGTTCACAATTGTGTTCACTCTATTTTATCGAGATTTCAGAAACTTAAGCATTCGTGTTACAAACTATAGCCAGGCAATTATTTCTTGGCAATTCATATTCATCTCTCAACGCTCCTATTTTCGCGGGGAATTTGAATTATTCATTTCGACTTATATCGAACGCAGTTCCGCGTCGCGACATCTGGGGCGCGCGATTTAAACGCCGGTCGGTCCAGTTTCACGGTAAAGTTGGGGCATCGAACTCATTACTGAGAAAATACTTTCGACAAGTTCTACAAATTTCTTACAAAATTGTTGGAAACATTCTAAACGGTTGTTAAAGTTCATCTCTCGGAATGCTTGCCACTCAATCTCGTTTTATTCTTACAGATAATGAAAACTCGTTTTTATTATGAAGACTGATCTGTTCTCACGAGCCGAAATTCTATGTTCTTAGCGTTGTCAATTGTGAGTAATTAAGTTTACAGTTATTGTTACTGTTGCTGCATTTTGGTATGGAAACACTGGCGATACTGATCATTCGTCTTAGAATCCTCATTGCAGTAAATATTCCTCGACAATTAACGAAAACCTTACAGAGATCCCCTATCTTCGCCCGAAGTAACAAAGCTGGATGAATTGTTCGATGAAGTACAAATTAAAATCCGTGGCAATGTAAAAACATTGTACCGTAAAATCGCTAAAATCCTCTTAAAGTCGAAGTACCCTTTCGATAACACGAGAATCGGCTGGTAAACTCTCTAAATATGGATCGTAAATCGTAAACTCTCTCTCTGGAATAAAATTCTAAAACATCATGCGCAACCGTAACGAGTGGAACGTTAGGGGTTGACCATCGGCTACTATAATCTCGCCAGCGAGAAATAAACACGGTTTAAAACCACGAATATAAAGATTCATCACCCTCGCGGATGTTTGAATGCCTCTCAACAATATTCGCCAAGCACACCACTTTATCACATGTACGCGTGCAAATAACGAGGGTAGACAGCCGAAAAGGTGGACGGATGGCTGTCGCGACACGAGATGTTTCTCTTTCTTCTCTCCTTCTCTTTTTCTTAGTTAAGAACGAGTCTGGACGATTTTGCCTTCGTATTAGAATGCGAACCCTGCCTCACCAAAAAATCTTTTGATTCCACTCTACCGACCGAGAACGCTCGCAATGCACGGAGTTTTATAAACGAAAGATCACGATCTCTCTTCCATCTCGTCGAGCACTCGTTGTTCATCGTCACGGTGCCCAATAGCAATGGAAATTATTCTATAGCTTTGCGGAACTGCTTGACCACAAAGCGGAGACGGTCAAAATTGTTGTTTAAATAAACTTTCGAAGTTAAAAAAAATTATTCGTCGTGTGTCGAATAAAGTTAACACGGGTTAACGAACGAATGACAATTTTTTTCAAAATACTCTTCCCTTTCAAACCCTTTTTTTTTTATAAAGATAAAGATAAATCTCGCACGAGGAAATTCACTGATTAATAAAACATTAAAAATATAGCGTTTAAATAAAGTAAATAATTTGAGCACAAATTGGGGTAACTAAATTTAGACGGACCAACGAGTACCGAGGATGGTTCGTGATCGTTCTCGAATAAGTAATTCCCTTCGACATGCGCGCGATTTCCTCGACAGCTCGCAGTCGGTCAGTGTATCCGTAAGATTACACATAAATTATATCTATCCATATATAAGAATGTATACACGTAATTTGCACCCGCGATTCACCCGTGCAATGGACAAACCGCGCGCTCGCGTGCAAACCTTCGTGCGTGAACACGATCGAACACGCGCGCAGAGTTTTTCAAAAATCTGCAACACCTCGAATCGAAGTCGCGATTGAGCTGGAGATTATTATTATTCTGTAGTCATGGGGGACAGTTCGTATATCATGATTATGTTAAATATCTTCGTGGCCTTTTATGTTGAACAAAAGCACAGACTTGCTTGGGAAAAAAAGTCTGGCCCGAAAATTTTATTCTATACCAAAGACTTATTTTCGAACGAAGAACTGTGAACCGAGGTACTTTCTATATAATTTTGTGTCGAGAGAAAGAATACTCTCTCTAAGAAATTAATTGCCCTAGAAAATAACAATTTCTTCAGAAGTAGTGGGAAGACACTTAAAATAATCATAATTTGCGAACCACCCGGTATATCGATTAGATAAAACGACGTACCGTTTCAATAAACCTTCATAAAGCACCTTACGAAATTTCCTTCGTTTCATTCCGCATCATACGCTACTAATATCCGAGATGCTGTAGACCTGTAAAAGCTCTCTGCATATACAAAAGCAGATATTCAAGAAACATGCAGTCAAATTTGTACTGCACATTCAAACCACGCCTCCGCGTGCGCAGTTTGCAACGCGCATCGTCCGTGGAACACTAAAAGAAGACCCCTTTCGAACCGCAACACGCAACGCAGAGACATCTTAAGTGTATTTCGTGGCGCGAATTTTAAATATAAGAATACGTCACACCTCGCAATCGAGATCGCTACACTTCTGTCATTGCGACCGACTAGCGACTCTTTTAGTGTACTCCTACATTTTACGACTTGTATTGTGCGTAATGCCACGCTCCGCATGGGAGAACGTGGCTTTACACCTCGCAATTTATTAATGCAGCACCTCGGGACACGAGTTCCTATAAACTTCACTAACCCACAGCAAAAATTTGAACACACGTTACTCGAGCACCCTGCATGCTTGACAAAAAAGAAAAGTAACTCGATAACGTACAATAAATCGTATCTTTCTTTGGCACAATTCTTCAACTATAGGATCCGTATGATGTACCGAACTCGGTACACGTACATACGCCTGCACAATTCTTCGTCGTGTATACGCACACCGTATGTATAAACATACCCATACATGTACATTATAGATACCAACTCGATTTAGTCTCTAATAGTCATAGAATACGTACAAATATCCCATCGGAGTAACGATAATATGTACTTTTTATATATCATACATATATATATCTACATTTATCTTTACTTTCCGTATTTATCCCACAAAGTGCGTTATCGGTCCTATCTACCTCTAGAAAATTATAAGAGGAACGTAACAATCTGTTATTTTTAATATATACGTTTGTGTCGTTAAAACGTCACGCGCTTCGCCGAACAGGGAATAGGCTTGGCAAGCGTGGGAGTTGCACTCTCGTGAGCTCGAGTATCTCTCGCGATCATCTCGTTTTGACCCCATCCCGCGACGGTTTCACAGTGAAAATTCATCGAACTCGCGGAAATATTTGCGGGGTTAGGAACCCATAAGAGAGAGCCCGGAATATAATATAGAAGAGCTGGTTCGGCGGCTGACCAGTACGCAGAGGATCCGCGAGATCGCGTGGGTTCGAGTCCCATCGGCCGAGGCCCTTTTTTCCGTGGCTCCCACACGGGAATTACAAAACCTATTCCTACATATTTAGGGAATTGTGGCCTCGTAGCCTCCGACCCCGTCAAGAGAACTTTTCGGAGGCCGACGAAAGGAAATCCCGCGAGCTTCTGCTGACTTTCCATGAAAACGTTGGGGCGTAAGAATTGTAAAAATGCGTCTCCGGTTTCGTCCACGATCGCGCGTCGACGCCCCGGGGGAACAGTGGCCTCTCAAGGTTCGGCGAGCGTGTACGGTATCCAAGGACCGGGTCAGTCGTCGTTGGTGGTATCGTCGAAAGTGCAACTCCGTGGACCCATTCAGAAAATCCGGCCCGCAGTCGGAATTTTTAATAATTATCTTTGATAGGATTCTCCTCTCCCTTTGTTCCACATCTCTTTTTTCTTATTTCGTTTAAATAAATATATCCACGAACAAGGCACTCGCTCGACGGCGGCGTCGCGGCGTCGTCGACCGATGGGCGGGGGTGTGGTCTTTGTTATATTTTTTTTCCTTTTCCTTTTTCCGAAAGAAAGCGCCGACGACGCGGTGGATCTCTCGGCGGACCGCCGTCGAGCTTCTTCGAGCCGTTTCCTATCGCGAAACGTCGGTTAAAAAGTGGTCGGGATACGTTTTAGAATATACCTGTAAGTGTAACGCGCGTCGAGCTACTCGCTTCGGAAAGCTCGCCTCCGCTTTGTCGGCGAGCAACGACGAATTTCGGTGGTGATCGATATCCCGAACTCGATGGGCACTCCTTTAATCGGTCCCAAGCAACTCGATGTCTTTCGGTCCGGTGATTATTACGAAGAAGAAAGGTACCCTTTTGCATTTTGATTTTTCATGAATATGGGGCGAGACGAAATAGGGCTTTCGCTGCGCGTGCGAGTCTCTTGTTGCAACGGGTGTAAGTACTTATACTCGGAAATAAGAACGCTTCGAGTGCCTTCGCTAGAAATGGAGGAGCCTGCAGTCCGTTCAATCGAGTAAATGCGCACGGCTATCCCCAAGAGCAACCTGCAAATGTTAATTGCCGTTTTCGCCCTGATAGATATCGAAGGCGAAAGATAAAGGCGTGGCGGGCAAACCCTGCTTCGTTAATCCTGCTAATGTGTACAGGGCGCGCAAAACTTTGTGGTCCAAGGTACAAGTCGTCCATTAAACAAAAGAAAAATTCTGAAAGCATGGAACCCAATGTCAATCATGTTTGAATTACAACACCAATTATTAATTAGTAAACCTCCCCCAGCGAAAAATATTCATATTACACGCTCGACTTAATATTTCCCCAATCATATAAATTTCCCTCCACCCTATTTAATTCAACTCAAAACTTATCGCGTACTATATCCCATTAATCCCTTGAGTACTGTGTCCGTATTCATACGGTTGTTTTATATATATATATATATATACGATTTCCATTTTCTCGCGCTAAATACTATTGCTGTACGGGTACGATCGGTTGTTTCCAGGAGTTCCACGCCATCCAGCAGTTCTGAAGAAGAACCATTCTCATTTACTACTTGTACATATATTATCATTCTTATTTATTAATTATTTACTTAGAATGTGAACTTAGACTGTGAAAATCCTGTGTCTTAAAGTTACCAAAGAAGCTCCGTCTGCAGGCTTATTTTAGTGTGTTGAAATTCAGTACTCAAAGGGTTAATCGTTCTTCTACTTTGTGTTAACGCTTCTTGACTTACGCCCTGTACACAGCGTTGTCGCGTTTTCGGTACTTTTTGAAAAGCATCGACAGTATTGTCCAAGTGTCCCCGAATGTTCGCTCGGAGTGAATTAAGCAAGGAGATTTGGTAAATTTTCTCAAAAAGGGTCGTCGTTTATTAAAAAGTTATTATCAAAAAGAGTTTCATCAAAACTATATAATTTTCCGGATATCATTCACATTTAATAGACCAGTGTTTCCCAACATTTTCTCAGTCCCGATCTTTTTTTGTAATATTTAAATAACCCGCGACCTCCGTCCCCCCATATAAGGTAAGGTAAATTTAATAAGCTAAAGAAACCACATTAAAAATAGGTATTTCAAAATATAAAATCCTAACTTAATAATATTAACAAAAAATCCCTTTTCGTGAATATTTACCGAAGATTCTCCATGGCTACCTGACCGACTTAAACGGGAATTTCTCAAAGCCCTGCCCCACCGAACCCGCTAATGAAAAAGTATCGAGCAATATATCTGGCAAATGTGCCTTTAAACTCGCCTGGGATATCATTGAGGGGCGAACGCAGCCTAACGTCGTCGCAGGGGGTGTTTCGCCCACGGGCAGGTCGACGTGCGTTATAAAGGGAAGCACTTGGTACGTTTCTGCGTGACGACGGATCGGCAGTCGACCTTGGAACCCAGGGTGAAACTCTCCGGTTTGACGCTCTCCTCTACGGAGATCTTTCCGAGCCGTTTTTTCACACGGAACGGCGTCGATCTTGGGGATATGATCTCGTAAAGATCGCTGGTCCTTCCCTGGATCTGTACTCTACCCTTCGGACTGCCCACCTTCTGATCTATGGGAATGGTGATATCGACCTCCGTGCAATGGTTCTGGTTCGTCCTCCTCCGGATATCTCCCTCCAAATCGTCATTATACTCTTTCTCGTTCGTCTCCTCGGACGGACTATTGAATACGTCCGACGAGTAGCTCTTGGAGTCACAGATCAACGCTAACTCGGAGTAATCGATCATCCCCCCAGTCTCTGACGGGAGGTTCCTAGCGGAGGCTAATGAAATGGCCCTGGGCTCTGGTTTCTGTGGCTTCTCTTCGTCGGCGTAGTCCAACGAGAGACACTTCTTCTCGAACAAAGCTGGACCGGGAATTCTCTTCTCGGATTCAGCCCTCTTTCCCTTGCAAACTGACGCCCCCTCATCCGTTGTCTCCAGCGAGTTCGTCACCCTCGATGGACGACGAACGCTGTTCTCCCGCTCCACGGAAAGGCAGAACTCCTTGTCGGTTAACAGAATGCGCTTCGGTTGGCGGGCCGGCTTCTTGTCCAGCTCGAGGTCCTTCTCCCACGACGGCGTCTTCAGCAGGCTCTTCACTTTCCTCAGCTCCGTCAGCAGGTCCATGGTCTCCTGGGAAGGCTCGTGGAAGATCCGTCGCTTCGGACGCCTTACAGACCCGTTCCCGTCGAACTCCTGATCGCTGGGGTTATCGATCCCCTGCTGCTTCTTCAGCACGGACCTCGTGGTGCTTCCTCTCACTATCTCTCGCTTCCCATCAGGCATCGATTCGTTCCCCTCGGACTCCATATTATCATCCGCTCGCGCGCTCGATGCCATCAACTTGGACGTCTCTTCGGCATCCCCTTTAACGTCCTGCAAACTTCCATCGCGGGTGTCTGCCGCAGCGCTCCCCTTCAATCGTTCTGGCTGCCTTGCGACGACGCTCGGCGCGTTGCCCCGCGTGCGCCTCTTAAAATCAGCGTACGTCTCTGTCGGTATTTCGTGGCACTTGAACTTGTCCTGCAGCTGCTTGAACGTTTCCTTACTGTACTCGTGGCCACGATAGCGCGTCAAGTGATCCTCGGATGACGCCTCTCTCGTTTTCTCCAGCTGGTCCGTCCCCTGGTAACTGGGAGCAGCGAACGAGCGATCCTTCGACAGGAGATTGTCCGACGAAATGCCGCGTCTTTCGAACTGCGCCTGTTTGCTCGGTTTGCCATCTTCCTCCTTCCCATTTCTCTCCAGAATGTCCTCGTAAGTCTGCCTCCTGGTCTTCAGCGGAGAGTAAACGCTCTTCCCCGAAGCTTCCACCTGCGAACCATCCGGATGGTCCGTGGAGACGTTGGAGATCGGACGTTTTGTGGGCGAATTGGGGACGCTGTCGTCGCTCTGGGTAACTTTGCCGCGCGTGGGGGTCCTCGGAGTCGATGTGTCTCGCCTCAGGTGCCACCTCTTCATGGGCGAGCTGCTCCAGCTGTTTGGCTCCTTGTCCGAGCCGAAGCTCGTGTTGCAGGAGGTGATCTCCTCGCTGGTTGTGACGCGACACTTCAGTAGTTCAGCCCCGTTAGTTACCCGTTCCTTCGCCTCCGCCTTGGACGTTCGATCATTTTCGATCTCCAGAGGTAGGGAGCTAGGTCCCGAGTCCAGCACGTCGTCCAAAGATGCGCCGCGCAGTGGGTCCCTGTTATCCTTCGCCTGAACGGTCGATTCCAGATCCTCCGTCTCGAACGAGTACATCTTCAATAGGGTACCTTTGCCAGAACGCCTCCTCTCGGTAGCGAACTGCTTGTCGACCGTTAGAACCCTCTGTGCTTTATGCTCCTTCGGCTTCCTCGACTCTGGCGTCATCCCAGCCGCCTCGTCCTTCCGCGAACCAACCTTCCTCTTGTCGGAGTTCCCGTGCTCGTGGCGTGACGCGTCGAAGACGAACTTGTCCAGGGTCTTGGACGACCCGATCTTGTCCAGAAATGGCCTCTCCACCGCCTTGCTGGGCCCGATCTTCTCCAGGTAAGGCTTGCCCATTATCTTCGGCGCGATCTTCGCCAGGAACGGCTTGTCCTCGGTCTTGGATATCCCGATCTTCTTCAGGAACGGCCGCTTCTTCTCCTTGTCCTGGGACCGCGTGTTCTCCACCGAGCGGTCGCTCAGCCGGTCGTTGCTGTAGTTGGAAGAGTTGTCGCTGCTCTTGGACCGCGCCCTCTTGTTCCTCGGGTGGGGGGTCAGCGGTGTCCTGGGGGTCCGCGGCGTGAGGGACGGGCTTGGCTCCTTGTTCGGGCAGGTCTCGTCCAGCAGAGCGATCGCGTCCCTCAGGTCCATGTAGGCTTTTCTGGGCGTGGCGCTGTCCACGCTGCTGTTCTTCGTGGAGATCATGTCCGGCTTGATGGTGGAGTCCGCGTCGGGGTACGAGCAGGAGGGGTACGAGCTCCGATCGCCCGCGGGCCCCGGCAGAGGGTCCACGATCGGATAATCCTCGAAGTACCAGGGCGTGACGCCGAGGTCCTCCGGCCTGATGGCGATGCTGTGCGCCGGGATCATCAAGTTCTTGCTGATGGCCCCCTTGCCCATGGAGGCCGCTAAGTGTTGGTCCGCCTGTATGATGCAGGACGACGTCGCCCCGAGGACACTCGCCATCACCTCGCTGGCCAGGACGCAGCCGGGTGGCCTGCGGTACCTGGTGCACGTGGCGAAGTATGGGGGCGCTGGTCTCGCTGTTTCCACGATGACCCGACCCTGGGCGCAGGGCACCATCGGCTCGCCGTCCGCTGGGGCCTCCTCCGGCGTCAATGGTAACGCGGCCCCGCGACCGAACTCGATGAACCACAGCTCGTCCCTCAACTCGCTTTCTCACTTCTTCTCGTTCATGTCCTTGTTGAGGTAGTGTAGCACGTAGTGCAACACCAGGTCGTAACAGTACTTGTACTCCGTCTGGGGGGGAAGAGAACGGGAGGGGATGATTGACAATTGGGCGATCCTATGGTTAGGGGTTAAATGCTGTAGGTATGACCTGGCGGTGCAAATAGTGGAATTGGTACATTAAACGTAGCTGAAGGATGAAGGTAGTATACAGAGTGTCCCAAAGTTTTGGGATCCGAGTCTTCGTGATATTCACAGTTGAATATTAGCGGTCCAAGTTCCGGGGCGCGCAATTTAAACCAGAGTCAGCTGAGCGCGGATCAGTAACTGCTCGCATGCACGCGCAGGAAGCGCGTGTAGATACAGGTTCACCGCGCTGATTCGCGTGCCTCCTGCGCGTGCGAGCGAGCGGTCACTGCTCCGCGCTCAGCTGTTCCGGCTTTAAACTGCGCGCCCCGGAACTTGGACCACTAATATTCAACAGTTAATATCTCGAGAACGAAGCATCGGATCCCAAAACGGTAAAGGACTTTTCGATGCCTTTTTGCCTCAGGATGTTGCATGTTCCGGGAAGTCCCGGGATTTCGGGACACCCTGTATGATTGACAATTTCTAAGCTATCGCGTATTAGCTTGTCACCTGGACGACTGTGTACTTATAACCTTAGCTGTGTCCTATGTGGCACAGTTCTAAGTGCAAGGGTAAAACATTCTACTATGCGTTCACAGAGTCGTTTCTCAATTTCCGCTATTAACGACCACGTACCATGTTCTCCACGAGCTGCGGCCTATGCCTGCGCACAGTTTTAACCGCTTGGAAGATGTCCACTTCGCCGTGCTGTATCACCTGCTCTATGCAGGCGTTCGCCGCGCAATAAACGCCGCAGCGGCTTCTACCGTCCGGCGAAACCACAGCCACCGGCCCGTAATCCGTCCGCTGTCTCCACCTCTCCACCATATTCATCAGCTCCACCAGGCTGTTGGTCGACGTTGGAACCTTGTGGCCCATCGGCCAGCAAGTAAGCTGGAACAGCTGAACTGTCTTAGGGGGTGCCTTCACCCCAGCCATCAGCTCGGTCAGCGACACGATCTTCTTGTTTATCCTGAAGATCTGCAATAAGAATCCAATTACCTAACCCATCCCCCTGAACCATCATCCGTCGCGATAAACACGGCGGACACGGGGACGTAGGAAAGCAAGGGAGGAGTCGAAGGTGGAACATCGAGGCGCCATCTCACCCAGGTCTTGATGTTCGTGTAGTGATTGTGGCTGATGTGGTCGATCGTGAACACGGGACCGTACTTCTTCGAGTGCTTGCCCTCCGGCCAGAAGCTGGGGAAATTCGTGGAGCCGGGGGGCGGCACACAGAGCACCACCACCGCCGCACACTCGTAGTCGTATACCAGGGACCAGAACTCACCACACACGTGTCGAAGCGGCCATTCCGTAACAATGTACTCCCTCGGCTTCGTGTAGCCCTGGCGAGAATGTACTTTTAGGATCCGGATAGACAGCTTGTCGCCGCGAAACCGTGGTGTATGAATAATAGTAAGAGACAAGCAGGCTGGCTCTGACAGGGACGGTGAAATTTGAATCCCGCACGCGAGACCGGGCGTAATACGCGGCGGAAGTGTAAGCTGCGCTGCTCCTCGCTCAAAAATAGATCGAAAGCGCGGAATAAAGTTTTCTGGCGCGGGGCTTCGCTGGAAAAACGAACTTCAAAGCTACTGGGAGCACGTGTGCTCGATTCAGGCTGGGTGTCGCTGAAAAGTTACAAGCTGTTTCCTCGGCAGCCATTTGGGATAGAGGCGATATTCTTTTTCGGCACGGCAGAATTTACTGCGCTCTTTTTTTCGCAGCGAAGGTGGAGTTTCTCTCGGATCTTTCGCCGAACGTTTGATAACAGAAGTTATTGGGTCGAACGTAGTAAATTAGAGGATCTCAGAATATGATTCTCCTGCTTCGCTGCACATGTTAGGAACGCGAAATTATAAATATATATAAACTCACGTCCACGAAGACAGCGTTTATGTAGTCAGTGTAGCTGTTACCCTGGAAGCTGGTGAGGTACGGTCGGAAGTTGTCAGCTAAACCAGAAAGCGTAATTAATTCGTACGGCGAAGTACGAATGGAACAAGGACAGACACGCGACACCAACTTTTCCCCATTTGTATTTCCATACTGCAGAATATACTCGCAAACCTCTAGGAATTTACGCTACCAATAAATATAGCAAAGCTACTCCAAATCAGCTGCTAAAATAAGTAGATTTGAAGGTGAAAGTCTACTGGAAATATTTACTGCATCACGATAAAATATTTTGGTCAAAATAGTGAGCTACACATTTTTGCAATAATATTTGTCTAGTACTAATAATAAGAGAGGTATGAATGATAAAGTGTTTCACATCCGAGTGATGCAATAAATATTTCCAATTAGTGGCGCACTCGGAGGGGGGAAAACGGGCCCTGGCAACCCCCAAATAAGGGGCTTTGTAAAAAAAAGAGAAAACTAGATTCTATTCTTTAAATAAATTTTTATAATCACCTAATGAATTTGATTAAACTTGCATTAAATGAAATTGCGTTAAATAAATTTGTATCCGTTCAACTCGCCTTCCCCCAAGATTAAATCTTGAGTGCGCCACAGTTTCCAATACTCTAGACACCTTGAGTTAATACAAAATATGTATAAATTTCATATGAATAAGCTGCAGAGAAGTCAGTTGCCTACTAAAGAAGAATAAGAATAATGGAAGCGTAATATTTAATAACATGTCAATTCCTAGAAATTTGTGAACATAAAAAGCGATACAGCATATTTGCGAAATGCGTTTCGGACGAGGCTTCTTTTATCGAAAAATCCTGATAAGTGTTTCCGTCCGCGCAAACTTACGCGGCACTACTAGCACGTCTCTGTTCTTCTCCCTGTTATCAGCCCTGTGCCCGCCGGCGCAATCTCCGATCGTAAAACGCGGCGTTTGCTTGCAAATCTGCTGATACTCCCGCTGATACTCGTTCATCTTGGTTATAGGATTCTTTACGCTCTTCTGCTTGAGCCGCTGGGACAGCTCCGAAACCGGGAACCACGAAGCGCCGCACACCACGAACTCCTCTAACGTGTCATACACGAATTTGTACTGGTCCTGGATAGAAACAAATCGCGTACCGCTCGTAAATATACCATCTACCCCAGCAAGAATAATTAAAAACGCCACTGCATAAAACTTGCTTATAGAAGTTTCAATAAATAATTCTACCATGCATTTAGGAGATCCAAAAAATTTCACGAGAGACGTTAAACTGCATTAGCTTGTAAAATTCTGGAGAAGTATTTAGGGACCGTCCTTAAATTACGCAAGGCCAATTTTGGGGATTTTTTACCGCCTCCCTCTCCAAGTATAAGAATCCGTAAGATTTTATATTTCAACCCTCCTCTCCCCCGTATATAGGGTGATCACTTCAACGCAATGTACGATTTCTTAGACATTTCCGATAACTTGACTAAAAAGTGTACCCAACGAAAGTTAGGTTTTAAAATTCTAAAAATTTCTATGGTGCCCAGCTTTTTCGCAATACCCTAAGCGAGCGCTTATTTTGTTTACCGGTTAATCCGGCTCTGCCTCCACCCAAAAAAGCCTTGCGTAATTTAAGGACGAAGCCTTGCAGTAAAAGAATATCCGGATGCAGAATAATCGAGCTACGAAGATTCGCATCTTCAACTATTTTGTTCTCAGGAAGATATCGAAGAAGGGATCGACGTTCTATCGATAGAATATAAAAATGGCCCTTTCGATCGCAATATGGGAGACTGACGGAGCTCGGAGTTTACCAAGTTCTCGATGAGGCCTCTTCTACTTTGCCGCAACTTTTTCAAGTAGCCGAAGACGTTGAACGCGTCCTCCTCTTCGGCCAGCTCCATGTTCGCGTCGATCGCCAAATACACTCCCGACCTTCCGCCGCCGTCGCTTTGTTTCAGTAAGAAAATACCAGGTTTAGCTATGGACAGGAACGGTGACGAGACAGCGGGCGTTACTTCTGGCGGATACTCACTTGCAGTGCACCACCATCGGGCCAGATTCGTTCTTTATGGTGGACCCGACGACTGCCCTGACACGTCGGCGAAATTCCAGCACCGCGTTCCCAAACGGGCACGTGTGCGAATGCCACTCCGTGTAATGGAATTGCAACAACGTCCTTTCTTCCGTGACTTCCTGAAATCGTGGCAATCTCGACAAACCGTATCGCTTCCAATGGGGGCAACGCGGACAGGCATTGTAAATAACTCGAATTCCGAAACGGATCTTTTGCGAATCTTATACTCAGCATGATAATTATAATCTGCCAGGCTATCATTGTTTCTGAGATTTTTTGGATTGAAGATAGAGAAGTACGATGACGGATTTGGCACAGCGGTCATTTAACCAGTTTTTGTTCCTCTGACTAAATATAATAAGACACGTTGGATACAGTAATGGAGATAATTATTGCATCACTCTCAAATTTACGTAGCACGCACAATTTTCGTGGCAATGTGATTGATAAAAGGATTCGTGTCCAACTGATTTTAGCTAAGATACTGAGCTACACATTTTTGCAATACTATTTTCCTAGGTGGAATAATAAGAGAGGTATAAGCGGTAACGTGCTTACTGCAGTGATGCAATAAATATTTCCTGCACTGTAATTGAGACTTTAATATAATCAGTGTCGTATATTCAAACTTGATCTCGATTCGTAGAATAGTCTCTCCTTAATGATTTTGTCCCTCGTCACAAATATTCTACAAAGGGGTGCAAGTGACATTTTTGAAATTTTTTAATTGAGAATAGAAATGGTTGGTTTAATCGTTAAATATTGTCACTTACTACATCTCTGGTGGGCGAGCAAACGATAACTACGCTAACATTATCTACATTGCTGTCCTTTGTTTATGGTTCCAGTAGTACGAGTCAATATATGATGGCGAGAAAAAAGTATAAGTTGAGTTATGTCGATGAATACGATGAAGAAAATAATATCTCACCTCAAGTCGAAGAGTTTCTTTTGTGTTCCTTTTAGGAACCGAAATTAAAAATAAAGTTTCTTTTGCCCAGTTTGTAATTTAATTCAAATTTTGTAATTTTTTTGTAACTTTTTTTCGAGTATATTTTGAAAGTCCAATGGGACGAGATATATGTTATCAACTTTCACGTAAAAAATGTAACACCTGACGTTACATAGTACTTTAAATAATCTAAGTGTCTTCCTGCAAAACTAAGAATTCTGACTTATAAATGGAATATTTTTAATACATTCTAATTCCAAACTCGATTTCCTCGAAATCAAAAAAATGGCACTTGCACTTATTTCATTCTAGGTGCCTGAATTCTGATAATGGTTTAGCTTCGAGTATTTTTCTCGTTACTATTCAGGTATCCTCGAAGCTCGCAAGCAAACGAGATGCCTGTATGAGAATCCCCGTGCACCTGCGAATTGTTCGTGGACCAGGTTGCAGAAGCGAAACTACTTGGAGAGTTCATCGTTTTGCCTAAACGGCACGTCGCTCGCGACTGTCGTGATTTACTTGGACGAAAGTGTCGTGCTCGACGACAATTTAACAATACTGCTCTCGACAATCTTGCGCCGTTTAAGTGGCACGCAGCCTCTTCCTGAACTTGCAAATATTCCCTCGCATATTACATCCCGCGCACAATTCTCCGTTCAATGTGCTTCGCTGCAACATGCACTCCTTCGTAGACGGCTCCGTTGAATTTTCTACGTACCCTCCCGCTATTTTACGTTGCAACATGATGGATTAAGATTAAGTTGCACGGGCGCGCGGATTTCTGAAATCTACGCAAGCTAGAAGCCCCGCTTTCTGCGTTAAATTCTGCCCGGCCAGTGAGTCTTGTAAGCAATTATTGTGTTTCGTTTACTTCGGGCCTCTGGCGAAGACGCGTCGGCCGGATGCGTTAATAGTTTGACGAGCCACGAAGAACCAACTAACGGCGATCAAACGCGCGACATTAACGAGCTGCCATGTCCTGTTCCCAAATTTCACAACGACTCGATCGTAAAGATATTTTATGCAGAATATCCACGACTTGTCATGGGTCCAATTCTGGGGGACTTTTATCACAGGTGACGCGAATGTTTACGTGATACATGTGCCAACCCCTGATTGCTAATTACACGCTTGACACGGTTGATGAAATGTGGCACAAGAATTTTCCATTAATTTTTCATTAATTCTTCATTCATTATCTCATATTATAATAGTAAAGGTAAAACTCTTCAATTGAAAAGGGAACCACATGAGGTGTTAACTATATTTTATTTTCAACTATCTCGTAAATTATTAAGTCTCCACACTTGGGTGGCTCTTATTTACTTTTAGTGACATTTTTTTCCCGGTTTTCTTCGCGGCACCTCCTAGAAGAGTTCCAATCGGTAAATAAAAAATCTGTATAAAGTTTGAGCTCGATTGGATGAGATAATAATTATATAATTCAATATTCAAATAATTCAATATTCGAATAATCCAATATTCAAATAATCCAATATTCAAATAATTCAAGTGTCCAGGGGCCCCTCTTTCCCTTATCCAATCGGGCTCAAACTTAACACAGATTTATTTTTTATTGATTGGAACTATTCCAGAGGGTGTCGCGTAAAAAATTCAAAAGTCGGAACAGGGGTCGAATATTTTTGAATTCTCAAGCTTTCTACGAAGTTTGCTTACAATCAGGGGCGTAACATCTCACGTGGTTCCCTCGTGAGCTGCTCAAAACGAAGCGTCCTATTTATTGCATTAACAAAGGATGGTTTAGCATCAGCCACGCAACGAAACGGAGAGAACACGAGCACCTGCGAAATTACCAAGGGACAGTTTCTATCAGGATTGCTTCGGCTATATAACAGAGTAACCTCGCTCGTGCAGAAACGGCGATACGCAGTGGACCATTCGCTACAGCAAAGAAACAGTCGAGAGGGACTCGAAGGATACCCTCCCCGTGTTTTCGTTCCATTTCTAGGGGTGGGTTAATAAAATTACGTCTTACGTAACGCCTGTTCGAGCGAACCCACGCCTCCCACGGCTGCCCTATCTCTCATCCGTGTCGTTTCGTATTCACCCACTTTCGAGACGACCGAACTAGCGCACAGAGGCCACTTCTCCGCCGTAGTTAATTCCGCCAACTTTTTATCAACTTCCGCCCGCGTTCTTTCGCCCGCGAATCCAGCCCCGCTGGAACCTTAGCGGCGACGGAGTCTGCCGGAAGTTCAGGGCGAGTTTCGAGTGTGCGCGGGTTCCTGCCAGCCGAGACTTCGTTACTAGTTACTACATGGAGGATTATTCGGCTGTGCCTCGCGCTTCATACGGGGCGTGGAAAAAGATTGCCGGGGAGCTGTATAGGCATAGGCCAGTGAAATTAGAGGGAAATATGGCCAATAAGTATTCGCGAAAATCTCGTTATCTATCAGCTCTACGACAAAAATAGTTATTATGAAATTTGTAGCTTGGGAAATTCTGTATAAAAAAGGCTCTATGAGTTTTTTTCGTAGGAGTAACCATTTTCATGTGTGACGGCTTTAAATGTTTCAACCCCCATATTTTTGACAAGAGAAGATTCCTCGAACCCGGAAATTCAAAAACTTATGAAACTTTGTGAATATATAGGGGACGTTCTCCTGGGTGCAACGCAATTTTCTTTGCTGCCCAAATTCACTCTAAGAGGGTGAAATTGACTCCCGGATATTTCCGTCATTGTGTTATAACTGGCGAACTGTAAGAACTGTAAGTTGCCAAATGTAAGTCCGAATTAAACTAAATGGGCAAGGGGCTTAATTATTGGGAGCTGGGAAACGATTCCTTCCTAATCTTTGTGTATCGCGAGTTGGCGACCCTTACGCTGGCACAGCAGAATTTTGATATGACTTCCACTGATTATTCGATGAATGAGGGTTTTCAAGGATTAAGCGTGTCCTACGCGTGATCTTCAAACTTCCGAGGAATTTAATCTAACTCCTATTTTGACTCTCAAGAGTTTTGAAGACTGGAGTGTGGAAGCTGATTTCCAC
The DNA here is from genome assembly GCA_910592295.1 of Andrena haemorrhoa. Lineage (NCBI taxonomy): Eukaryota > Metazoa > Arthropoda > Insecta > Hymenoptera > Andrenidae > Andrena > Andrena haemorrhoa. The sequence continues at coordinate 5,025,570 of OU342946.1, forward strand.
TCACCCCACAAATTTCTAAAGTATTCCACTTTTAGCTCCACGAACTAATTTCGCACCGCTCGGGGCACAGGGAACGTATTAAAATGTTCGGGAGCCGAATTGGAATGATATTCCGAGCGGTCGGACGCGTGACACGCCGCACACGCGGGAGCGCGGCTTAACGCACTCCGCGAGTGGCGGCGCGCTGAGCACGGGCCGTTCCCTTCCCTCCGCATCAATTTTTCACGTCGCGAGCATGAATCTGCGAGAAGTGTAACGGATAGTGCACTCACGTCGTTCTCGTTCTTCTTGTAAAGCCTTATCGTCCGTATGTGAAAATTGGCGAGCTCCTCCTCCTTCAGCACGGAAACGCCGATGCCGCCGTAGTCTTCGTCCACGTCCTTGCTCGCCGGCCAATATTGGACGCACATCACCTGAAATCGATTCGACCAGCGCGCTCGTTATCACTCGGCAGATAGGAGTACGTGGTAGAACCTGGCCCGCGCATGCTGAGAGGGGATTGATGAAATATGAATATGAATGTACACGAGGCTGGGCCGAATTGGAAACTCGTGGAAACGAATGCACGGACTGGCGCGATAAACACTGGGGCAACAAATATCAAACTCGGCGTTTCGATATTTCTGTGGGTACATGGTCTCACGGTTTGTCCACCGTGTTTCGATTAAACGGTCGTCGAAGGATTCCAGTTCGCACGGTAACCACATTCAAAAAAGATTAAGAAGAAATTCCCGTTTTTTGTTTCAGATGAACATGACAGCCAGAATCTTACCCGCCGGAATAAACTTTTGTTTTAAATCTCTTTTACTGCTACCACTGTAACTTGGAACAAAATTATTATTATTGCATAGAAAAAATTGGGCACATTCTTTGAGTGTTAATTAAGGAACGCGGGCAGTTTGGAATAATAATATTTGATACTTTTTTGTAAAAAAATTCCCCCAAATTTGCTTTGTTTTCAGAGCGTTATGGCAGGGAGACTCGTTAAGGTAGTTCCCGAATAATCTACTAAATTCAAGAATTCTTTCAAATTTCGTGCGAAACTAATTTGGAATGTTAGAAACCCTTGTGCAAAGTTTGATATCGATTTACCACATAGTTATCGAGAAATTGTTAATTAAAGATGATGCATTTTAACCCAGTGGCAAATGGCAGAGTCGGAAACAGGGGGTTACAGTTTCAGTTTCTCTTCTGAAACAGGGAAACTATATTGAAGAAGTGTACCAAAATTGGCGCAAAAGTAGATCGAAATGTCACGAAATGAGTTTATTAATTTCTGCAAAACTGGTTTCTTCGTAAATGCCCATCAAAAATAGGTTTACGTGTAAATATTTTAGAAATTACGTAAAGCAGTCAACGTGGCAACGTCGCACAGTCGATACGTTCGGGCATTTAAATATCGAACGACGATTCAAATTTATATGATCATTTTTTCTGACATTTTGGTTATAAAAAACGCTCCGAATGTATGCGACGTTGTCAGATCTGCTGCTCCAATTCACTACGCTAACCAATTTAATATTCTATTTTCGTATTACAATTATTTATATTAACATTGAACTTTTTAAAATAGAGAATGTTAAAAATTATTATTATTATTTCTATATGTATCAGGCTACTTTATATTTATCGTTTATTACCCAACTCTAATTTCACTAACATAGTTGGTTAGGAACTACCTTAAGTTAGAAGGGAGGGGCTCCAGTAAGAAGTATTCAAACGTGCAAATTTCCGCGAGTCCTCTTACCTTAATGAAGTCAAAGGTCTTCGTGAGCATAACGATGCAGCAGGCCTTCTCTTGCCAAACCATACGCCAAAATTCCGTCACGGTGTTCTCTATAGGTCCCTGAGTCACGATGTAAGCATTTGGCTTCAATATACTCTGAAACGTGGCGTAAGCGTCGATCGATTAGACGAAACTTATCGTGTCATTTGAGTAAAATTTTCGCGGTAAAAGTTCGTGGTCTATTTTAAGAATCCTTCATTATGGATTATTCAAATTTGCCGGTACAATCTTGATCCTTGATATCCCTCGCTACGGTTCAATTTGTGGTGATCAGATTAAGGGGGTTTTCTACTTCGGGCGGCTCAACAAATCGATTTCTTTTGCTGTATTGTGATCCTGATTGTCCCAGAAATGTCGCACCGGAGGATTTTTGGGCGAAAACTTGAGTTACGAAAGTTCGAATGAACAATATAAAACGGGCTATCTAACCGGGTAAACTTTAAATGTGTTTTTCTAAAAACGATGTTTTCGTAGATTTCAGCCACGATTTAGAAGAAAGTAATCACACGATTCACTTGAAACTTGGAAGGTATGCATTTTCTATTTTTCCGGTGGTTGAAAAGGATACAAATTTCGAAAGGATAAAAATTCGCATTACTTTGCTTTGAACCAATTTTGAAAATTTATGGTTCAAATTCAATATCCGTGGTTCGGATGAAAATTACACTTATGTAGGTTCTAAATCGATTTTACTTTCACATTTCTGATCATCCGTTCATCCACTAGGATGGCAGAAAGCTGGGGGTGCACACGGACCGAACGCACAAAATCGACGCAAACAACAAACTGTTTTCTAAAAATTCAGTAAATGTACGTAACATACATACGTTTGAATGGCAAACAATATATCTCTTCTAGAAAAAAAAGATTAAAAAACTCCTAAAATATACATACTCTTCCAAAGTAGAAAACTCCCTTAAATCGAGAATTTTAGTTATGCAGTATTTTATACGTAGCCATTCAATAATTTCTAATCACCACTCTAAACGATTGCTTTGCAAATATATTCTACTCACATCTACATAGGAGGCGTTAACGTAATCAGAATCAGGTTCACCCTCTATCGTGTCCAAAACCACCCTGTTGTAGTCATCTGCATTAAGAAGTTCGAGGAGCATTAGAAACGATTTCTCCGTGCAAAATCGCAGGAAATGGGAACTGATAAAATCGACTATTTATTAAACAACATTATTACTCACAAGGAATACACTTCTGGTTCTGATTCTTCTCTTTGTTAGCCGGCTTCATCGCGTGCCTGCACGAATGCGTTTCCACCTTTGTCGCTGTCTGTGAATAACAATTTCCACTGCAGACACGTTTTAACGCAACAATTTCACCAATAATTCATCGACTTTACAAATTCACTCCCTCGTACCGTCGCTCCAGTGGTAAAGTTGCGAGACCGCAATTTTTGCAAGTCTGTTAATTAGAGTTAATTAAATTTTTACAGTTTCGCAACTTCGCCATCGGACCGATATCCGTGCGCTTCGTTAGCGGGAATCATTATCTGCCCCAAATCGTGCCACGATTTCCGCTCGTCGCCCGGTTTCGAGCGCGTTTACCCGCGATACCCGAAAATGGACGAATTTACACGTCGCAGAGGCGGCGCCGCGCCGCGTAGGATCAATTTATTTGTCGCGTAACGAACAAATGTCGAGTCGTTCAATTTATATCAATCACATTTGCCGACCGCTCGCTCCGCCCGCCTGAATGATCATTGAATTTTCCAGCCACCGCGGTGAATATCTCGCCGACCTATTTCCCGCCTTCCCCTGAAATCGACCGTGTTCGATCCGCGATTCAATTTCGGTCAGCGAGAAGTTACGCCGGCGTAACAATGTTCCGGCGTTATTCCGCGGAGTTTCCTTGTCGAGTCGGGGGAAAATTATCGGGATCGTGAACTCTGCGCTTTGATGGGGTCGCGATTGGGGGCTAGACGCTCCTTTGGATCGCCTTCCTCCGCCCTAACGGAGTGTTTATCGCGTGCACGGTCCAAAGACTCCAAAGGAAGCGGAGAAAATGAAATGTACGCGCCTGGATCGCTGGGGATTTTCTGAAACCGTTCAGTGGCAAAATTGCTCCTGCAGGGGTGGATTTGTGTGTTACATAGACTTGTCAAAATTCGCCGCCGTGATATCAGTTGGCCAGGTTGTCGGCAATCAGAAATTCCGAAAAATATTTAAACGTAACGAAAAGCGGGGTCTCGAAGAAAAACATCTGGAGCAAAACTGTAAATTTTAAGACCTGATCTTCAGGGCTAACCCAGACCCCTTAAGGAAAATTTAAAAACAATTAGCTTCAATATTCTATTAGCTAGCAATAACTCATATTTAAGTTGTCACAGTGAATTAATTTTAAAATTGTTTGAATTCTTTTAATTTAAAGGTTTGAAGTAATGCTGACTGGATCGTTGAGTCCAGCGTTTCTTCCACTTTTCAATCTATCAGCTGCTTTCCTAGCAGAGTCCACGCAAGCAGAAGAAGCTATATTGCTAAATTCTGCAGGAGATTTCTTCGACAGATTCCCATTAATCCAACCACGCAGGCTCGTCCGTGGAAGCTATGACTGTTACTTTTGCTACACCCTGTATGTTGCAGCTTATTTTATTGAAGGTATCGCGTGCGCACTGATACTTTCTCAACAGCCTCCCCGCTGATTGGCCTCTAACCGATAATTGGTTCACCGTTTATTGTCCTTTTGTGCTCTCCGGCGCATTGTTCGAGCGACTTGAATGACACGTCGACAGCCATTCGATTGGGGATGTTGATTCTTTTTTTAGTCGTCGAAACAAGTCGCGCAGCTGTTTGTCCTCCGCTTTGAGCCGGGGGTGTATAGCCAAGAGCTTCTGCGACGAATCCGATGGGAATTATAGACGAGGATTAGCCACGCACGTGGAATCGCCGACCGGTAATTCTATGACACGAGCATCTTTCGCAACGAGATCGAGCTGAACACCGCTTGGCTGGCAGCAGCGAAAGGCATGCACCGTCTGCGCTTCAAGTGTCTGCCCCGGAATTCGTGCACCAAAATGGCAGCCTAATGAGAAACCGATATTGAACCGAGCTACTCGATTCCGCCGACTATTCTCGGGAGATAGCTTTGTCTCCTGGATATGTCTCTCGGTCGTGTCTTGGCTGTCTGCCTCTCTTAAGGCGCTTCAGAGGGTCTGAAGGTAGGTATACAAGACGTGTTCAGAGGCTAAGTAAGTGGGAACGGCCGTCTCCTGCGTTATAATTTAATTCGAGCGTCGTGTGTAACGCCCGGCTCACTGGATGCTCGCCTTTTCGCCCAGCGGACCTGCGCATTTTAGAATCCGTGGTAACTGAACGCAGTGCCAAGGCTTCTTTGATATCCTCTGGCTCTGTATCCTGTTTAATACCACCTGATACAATTACCTAGTTTCTAAAGCTAAACCTACGTTGGTCTATAACAGACAGTATCGCCTAATCCCTTGAGCTTCCCTTCGCGAAATCTATGCCTGATGAAGATGGTAAGTCTAGTTAGCTGAATTAGATAACATAATAGAATGCAATCAAGATGGATTCCTCGGGTCCAGAATGGAGATAGGAAATCGAATTGAGTGCCATTCGGTGCAGTCCCCCTTTTGCGAATTACGTGGAAAGTAGGTCGATGGCTACGTTATAAATTTCCTCTACCTTCGATTTGCACTGCCACGTAGAGCTGTGAATATTCGAATAGTCGAACCACTTGGATAATTCGAATATTTTCGCTTACGAATAATTTATTCGAGTATTCGAGTATTCGAATGGTACGGAGTATTTTGTGAGTATTGGAATAATTCGGAATATTCGAATAATTCTGAGTATTTGGATAAGTCTGAGTATTCGAATAATTCGGAATATTCGAATAATTCAGAATATTTGAATAACTCTGAGTATTCGAACTGTCGCTTATCGCGACTAAATGTTAATTAACGTTAAGTTTTCTTAACTCTTAGTCGCGGCAATTCGAATACTTAAAGTTAATGAACGTTAAGTTTTATTCACTTTTCGCCGCGGGGTGTGACACGAATAATTCGGAATATTCGAATAATTCTGAGTAGGTATTCGAATAATTCTGAATATACAAATAATTCGGAACATTCGAATAATTCTGAGTAGGTATTCGAATAATTCTGAATATACGAATAATTCGGAATATTCGGATACCCCTAATTATTCGAATAATATTTGAATACTCGAATTACTCGAGTCTCAAATTTTAATTCTACTGGTATTCGAATATTCCTTCGAATACTTAGAATATTCAAATATTTGTAACAGCCCTACCACCAACCCTCTTATTTCTAACTACCTAGCCTAGGCCAAAGTAGCCTCAGCAGGGGTTCACGCAGCAATCTTCCACGCCTGGGAGCTTCGGTTACCGGAGTGTACCCCGCGAGCCATTGAAGTTACCGAAAGCGAGAAACAAGCTTGAAAAACGTCGATCTGGCGGGTAGCAGGCGGTGGTCGGCTCGGAAAGCGTGCACAGAGGGATTTATTGTCCTCACCTGGAATTCCACGCGGTACAGAACAGGGAACTTCCGGCGTAGCTCGCAAAGCTTCGGGAATTGTGGGAGTTCGGTTGGCGCGGACGGCAGAGTGGTGCTTATGCCTCTACCCAATTCTTCCGCGCCTGTGAACAGAAAAGAAAAGAGAAGAATTAATGTAGCGGACATTCGTCCCGTCGTATCCAGCCTGCATCGACACCCCTATACCACGCTCCCTATCCGCGAGAGCAGTTTATACCGCTGTCGCGCTTGTTTTCGAGAGTTCCGTCTCGGAACTACCTAGCGGATGAAGCCGTCATTATTTCAGCCTCTGTTATTCGAATGTTCCACCGCGGGGTATGAAATTACAAGCGCTGCGCCGGCTAATACCCGTGGAACTAAAGGAGGTACGGAATGTTTGTTCCTCGAGGCTTGGTCCTTGGGATACCGTGAGATCGAGTCGAGTTCATTTTAGGTGCAAGTACAATGCCCGCGGGAAATATTTATTGCGTCACTCGAATATTTATCTTGCCTTCACTTCCGCCCTATTTGGTATTAATGTTCGGAAAGCATATAGTGACCGATATCCTAGATTAAAATAATTGGATAGTAACTAGTTTATATATTATAATAGCTGTGAAGATTGTTTCATAGGACTTTGCTGAATTTCGCCCATTGCAACGCAAAAAGGGAAAAACAGATGTATCTATAAGATGTATCGCAAGTTAAAAAATATTTAAAAAACGCATTTTAACGCCTGAAGTTTCTAGTTTTTGAATCAAGGACTTGAAGCGCAGGAAACGAAGTTTTAGAAATTTTTGCCTAGTTTGAACGTATACACGGGCCAATACATTTTTTTCCTGGCAAATCCAATGAAAAGCTCTCGTAGAGCAAACATTTCTCTTTAATTTCGTTTTTTTAGTTTTGTTGTATGATTTTTATTAACCAAGTTATTCGCGATCAAAGCAAAAAAGGTGCTCTTCACTTTGCACACCTATAACTTGCGAACTCATGATCGCAGATAAGCTTTCATGAGTGTTTTGGAAAGCTAAGAAAGTTTCCTTTCAGACCCTTTACTTACCAATTTAGGATTCCTTTTTAATCGAAGTAAATCCATTTTAAAATGAACCCAAAAATTGACGAAAATGTTTTGATTATAATAATTTCACCACCTTCTGTACGCGCTTATTATTATAGATCAATATTTTAATATTAGGTGGTGTTGAGAGGCCAACTGATTTCTTAAAAATTCTTTGAAATTCCTTTGTGGCGAGAGTATCTAAAATTTAGGGAAGTTTGAAATTTAGAGGGGTGATTGACACTTGTTACCAATTAAAATTTTTGGAGGTATAAAACTAGTAAATATACTGTCACGAGTAGCCTTCATAATATTCTTCTTTCGCGAGTATCTGAATCGCAGAAGCTGCGTTATGCTATGCCGAATAAAGTGGTTCGGCAACCGAAGAGAAGAGACCGTTCGAAATCCACGAATCTCACTCGAATAAAGATGTATTAAATTTTAGTAGATACTCTGCGGTAGCCGTCGCAGAAATGCGCCGTTAGTTACAGTGGAGAATTGAATTCCGTGTCTGACACAGACCATCTATTACTACTGCCAGGAAGTCGGGCAAGAGAAGGAGCCGAAGACGAGGGGCGGTGGGAAAGAAAATTTTGTCGTCCATTCTCTTTGCATTCGCTCCGCCCCGACTATACCTTTATGCTAATGCGCCGATATTTCCATTCCTATCTCGTATTTTCGAGCGTTCCCCTGTCCGATCGGCGCATAAAAATCGAGATTTCGGTGCTCGTCGATATTTTGCGCGATCCCAACCGTCGAACGTCAAACACCATCCTTGACTAACGCGCGAAATGCCCACCATGCGATTTTCAAACATTTCATTAAATCCTTCAAAACAGTCCGCGCAGATCGCGAGCAACGACCGTGCAAATCCGGATCTGCTGCGTTAAATAATGCGAGCGATTTAAATTCGAAAATTTATTTCGGCACGTTGGCGAAGATCATCGACGGGCATCGCTCCATCATACCGTACAGATTGCCCACGCTTCCCCGTCAATCTCGCGGATTCCGCTTGCGAATTCTGTCAATTCTGATCGACAAACGCCTCCGCTGTCCCGCGGTTGTGTACACGCGATTAACACTGACGAACGTAATAACGCGCGCAGCGAATTGATAATGCATTTAATAAAGTTCTAGTTACGGGTCGGGGCCCCGTTCATCATACTCTGGAATTTGCTATCCCAGGTGAACCGTGCCGTTCTACAGCGCTGTGCAAGTGTTCAGGTCCGCCTTCTTCCTCACAAAGACTTAATCCGCAATCTTCCACTATAACTGAATTAATTTCCTTCTTCCTTTTACTAACTTCGAAAATTATCATACGGTTCAAAATACTTGGGAAAAATAACTGAATAATTAAATAATAATTTAATAGTACTTTGATTTGATAATTTAATTTTTTTATTACGGGACAATCCCAAATACAAAAATTCTTGGCAATTAAATGCGTCGATTGCAAAAATAGTGGAGGACATTTTTTACTTTCTTTTGCCTCAAAGAATTTTTCTGTGACTCGATTTTTCAATTCGTCCCACGATTTTGAAATACCTCTTACAGTAGACCGCTGTAAAAGCGAATTCGCTCCAGCCCACGCGAACGTCGTTAAATCATCGTTCCGAGCTAACGTTCTTCGCAACGCTGCGTAAATATTATTTCGCCCCGTTAATCGCCTGTTAACGCGTCGCTCCGGATTTACTTTAGATATTGCCCCCGAGCCCGCCGGAAATTCGCTCGCTCCAAGGGTTCCGGTTGGAGCGAGAAAAGTCGTGCGATCGAATTTTTCGAACCGCGGGGGCGGCCGTCGAAAACTGTCGGCGTCGGGCTTCGTAGGGGAAGAACTACGGATTGGTAGCATTGTTGCAGAGCGTTGTTCCGTGTTTCGAGCGAACGGCCAATTATCGATGTTTATTTACTGCACGCCACGGGAAATACACTGATTACGCGGGTGATTAATGAGCTCGGACAATGAGCGATCGCCTCTGATAAATTAAAGTTATCGGTGCCGCTGCTGCTAATTATTTCTGCGCGCAGTATGCTCGCAGTTCGGTCGAGGCGATATTGGAATGAATGGGAACGACATTTTCGCAACGTTATTCTAGATTTTCGTAGATTTCTCAAAAGGGAGGTTCGGTAACTCGAAAATTCGAAAACTCTGAAGCTTCGCTGAAATGTAGCTAAAGTGACGCTAATAACGTAACTATTTTTTGATTCGGTAACAAATCGGCTCTAAGGGGGAAAACACCCTCTCAAAGAAATTATGAGCTTTCATATTATTGTAAAGTAATAATACTTTTGACAATTTTTAATATCCATACTATAGACGCTAAATACATAATATTGTTTATCGAAATTCTTGATAATAACGTAACTATTTTTTGATTCGGTAACAAATCGGCTGTAAGGGGGAAAACACCCTCTCAAAGAAATTATGAGCTTTCATATTATTGTAAAGTAATAATACTTTTGACAATTTTTAATATCCATACTATAGACGCTAAATAATATTGTTTATCGAAATTCTTGAGAAGAGAAGTGAAGATTATTTCCTTTTCCGAATGCAAGCTTCCTTCTTTTCGCAAGCCCTCTTGCCATAACTCAAGCCCATTTAAGTCCATAAGGCAACACACTTTCAGGCCATCTCTTCTAAGATTATATCCAAGTTTCTCTTTAATATGTTTCTTCTTTACCATAGTAATGCTGGTCTACAGAAAAAGTGTATTACTCCCTGAATATCTGAGAGATCTCTCGCGTTGATAATGGACATTGTTTACGCGGTGCAACAAATTTCACCGCAGTCTACGATGTAACGACCTAACCCGTCGCATAATGCAATTTAGTTCCCCGTTCGAGCGAGTGAACAACAAGGTTGCACTGCCACGTAACTCGTCCAGCAAAGCACCGTCCAGCTCCGCGCCCTTTTTATCCGCGGGAGATCATGGCGTTTCGGGTGTGCTCCTCGATCGTGTTAAAAGACTGTTGGGAAAGTGGGTCGCATTGTCCCGTGCATGCACATAAACATCCTTCGCGGCGTATAAAATCTCATGAGCTTCCTGATGCTGTGTCACGTTCCAATAAGTAACAGCCGAAAGTGGAGCACGAGGAGCAAACATCGTCGTGACGATTCTCAGCTTCCTTCGGCGACATCGCGGAAGTAGAAGAAGAACCCTCGAAACTTTCGTGTTTTTTAGGTCACCGTTGCCAAACGAATATACAAAGATAATGAACGAAGTTATCCAGATGCATCGGTCCACGAGCTTATGAGAATAATAAATTGCTGGAAATGATTGTTTAAAAAACCGCTATGTTGCGTGGCGACACGAGTAAACAAGTTCAAGGAATATTTTATTAAGAGAGTAGGTGCAGGACTATTGAAATCTCGAAAAATGGATTTATTATTATTATTATTAATTCTGAAAGTTTCATCCTCTGTGAACATTTACAACAAAGTTTCACGAGGAAATTCGATTAATTATGGAAATTATTACGCCGAACACCCTGGTACTCCCCAGAGAAGGGTCTTTCTAAAAAGAAAAGAAAACTGGATTTTATTCGTTAAATAAATTTTTCCAGTCACCTAATGAATTTTCTTGAATTTGCATTGAAAATATTTTTATCCCTTCAACTCGGCTCCCCCAAGATTAAATCCTGAGTGCGCTACTGGATGAACGTAACTGACCATGAGTGCACAGTTGAGTAAAGTATTTTTGTTGCGCATCGCGTTTTAAGATTTTTATAAAATTAAGTAAACATAAATTTCTTATATATTTTAAATTAGATGAATGGAAATGGAATTAGCACCTTTAAAAAGGACCAAAGAATTGCGCAGTGCAGCATTAGTTCTTCAAAGTAAGTAATTTGAAGATTATAAACTAAAAATCGAAAAATCATCCCTTTCAAATGTGTAAGCTCGAAAGCTTTTGTTTCTATTTCTCATTTCCCATTTACTTGACATGCTTACCATCACATGCCGTTTATATTCATTAATTATTGAGAAATAGATGAGATCCCTCCCGCATCAAGCAGCAATGACGAATGTCGCCTCGTTTATTACCCCGACATCAGCATCTCGCGATGTCGGTCGATGGGATTTCCGGATATTAATTAAGGGACGCGCTTAGAAGGCTTTGTACTCTTAATTACATAACAATGACGTAACAATAGAGGCAGAGGAGACGCGCAAACCGCGCGATGGATCACCACAGCCTCATTAGCCTTTGTCAGTATTCGATACCCGCAAGAAAGCCGCGGTGACACAGCTGTTTTCATTGTCCCTCCCTCCCGCCCCATTGTCCCCTATTATCCCTGAGAAGGGCGAGAAAAAGCGATCCGCGATTTTAGCTGAATTATACAGGATAGCACAACGGTAACGGAGCGCCTAATTAACCCCTTTGTCTATAGAAATAGCAAAAAATTAAACAGAACAAGAACTCCATTAACAAATATCCTCCCCCGATCAAGGGCGGGCAAAATCTATATCTAAATAAAAATTTCAAACAACGAATAAACGATAGAAAATGTATTCCTTAAAAGATTCCTTGAATTATTGGAGCCTCGAGTAATTTGTTTACCTTTTACCCGTTATTTTAAATTTGTATTCAGATAAAGATTTTGCCAATCTCTGCCCCCAATCACCGTCTCACCCCAAACGTCCCTTCGCACTCAAATCGATCCTCGTAGAGTACATTCGCTGGTCCTCGGCACCTGCCGAGTCATACCAACCCCCGACCCAGCAAATCGAGCGGTTTAAACTAATTGGTCGTTGAGGAGGTGACGTGTCGCCGTGCGATCCAACGTTTCCGGGAATCGACGGGGACAAAGTCGGGAGTGGCTTTCGAGGAATGAAACGAGCACCTCGGGGAGTATTATTTTGGTGGCACCTGTGGATGATACGGTACAAAGAGCAAACGGTCCTATGCCGAGGGGAGTCGGGTCGTTTAACCGGGGAGGTCGAACTGCGGCGGGGACTTTGAAGCTCGAGACCCCGGGTCCCGGCGACAGCAAAGCCGAACAAGGGCTGAGCGCGTGGTATATGTGCCTTGACACGGCTGTGCCTCATCCACCTCTGACACGTGTCCTTCGATCATCGCCAGAGATTCTTTCGGATGCAGCCGGTGCTCTTCTACCCCGTGCGAAAGGGGTGAAGGAATTTAATTAAACCATCCCGCACCCGTCCGGGTACTCTTTCTTCCTGGACGCACGTTCGCCGGTGTCGCGCACCTAATTACCCAACCCCCGACGTTTCGCGCCCCCCCCCCGCCCCATTTGTGCTTCTGCCTCGCTGATCAACAATTCCTTCGGAACGCCGTCGCTCGTTACGAATCACGCTTGTTTCCTTGGATAGCCACCTGGGGAAGGAGGGGAACCAAGGTACTTGGATATTCCTTCCTCGTTTCCTGTTCTTTCCTGGATCCGCCTGGATATTTGCATGGAGGGCGGAAAGTTTCATTTCGCTTTTGTTCTTCTAATCTCGTGCCCGGCTGTCTCGAGAGGTTGCGCGTTTTTCGACGCGGCGTTCGCGTGTCGCGCTCGCAGAGGCTTTCCGGAAGTTCGTGACTGTTGCGCGGAATAATGGGAGGCGCGAGTTTTATTGATAAGAATGGCTTACCGCGTGACTTCGGATTAAGGAATTACGGAGTTGGGAAACTGCGGATGCTGGGGCTGAGTAATTGGGGTGTTTTCAAGGTGCATGTTTATCGGGGGTGCTAGTGGTGTTTTATATTTAGGGGGAGGTACTTCGGAAGTTGATGCTCGGTAAGGGAGAGTGGGGTGAAGTGATGTATTGTTTTGTGTGTGGTACTGCGAGGGTGGTTTGTTTAAGGGGTCATGCTCAGTCAGGAGGCCGAAAAAAGGGTGGTCTTTGGAAATTTCGTACTCAAAAGCTATAACATATTTCTCAAAAAAATTTTTTTCCTTTTAAGGATTGCATCTAGTACCGTGCATCGTAATTTTTTTATTTAAAAATATTTATCAATAACTGAGTTATTGTCCATCACTCGAACGGTTCTTTGAAAATCGGTGACCAAAATATTTAAAAAACCATTCAACCGATTTACTTCAAATTTTACAAGCTTACTATAGGAACAATAAACTAGTCTTTCAACGAAGGATTTTTTTATTCAATGCTTAGTTTTCTTTTAATTGACGAAAATCAGGCACGATTTATGATGAAAATTGAAACTTTTACTTTAAACATCCGCCATTTTTTCCCAAATCAATATTTCGAAAAATCCTTCGTTCAAAGACAAGATAATATAATATACTAAGTAAATTCTTTTGAATTTTTTAATTTAGATGATCGACTTTCGAACAGCAGTGGTCACCGCAGAAGCCTTTTTTTGAGAGGACCTTTGAGAGATGGACAATAACTTTGTTGTTAATAAATATTTTTAAATAAAAAAATTAGGATACACAGTACTAGATGCAATCTTTAAAAAGAAAAAAGAATTTTTGAGAAATGTGTTATAGCTTTCGAGTAAAAAATTCCCAAAGATCACCCGTTTTTCGGCCTCCTGACTGAGCATGACCCCTTAAATCGACCCACTGGAATAGCTTCGACACTGGTGAACGTAATAGAAAAATGTCAGGCAAGAGTGAAATGGTGTCAGAGTAGGGCTGGGACTGTTTGCCGAATTTTTCGGTATTCGAATATTCGAATACCTCGGTTGCTCAATTATTTGACGAATATAATTCTGATATCCGAGTATTCGAATGCTATTCGAATATTTAAGTATTCGAATAGTATGGTGTGAATTATAAATCAAGTTCTTTAGGTGCATTTGTCAGGGTGAAATCTTGTAAGTTAATTTTGACCCACTTCACACCATACTATTCGAATAATAACATTCAAATACTCAAATATTCGAAGTTTATTCGTACCATTCGAATACTTGCAAAATAGTCCCAGACTTAATAAAGCTAGTTTTTAAAAATAAGCGATTTTTTTCGAAGCCGGGGGCATATTAGCACTTACCTTTTTAAAGTTGCTATGTAAAAGTACATGCATCAGCCTGAACGCAGACTGAATTTATTAGATCAACAATTTCGAAGGTATTCGAGTGGATCGATTTAAATGGGTCACCCTGCATAGTAGTGCTATGTAGTGGTTGTTGTATTAGGTTCATTAGGATACCACCCTGTATGGAATAATTTTGAAATATGTAAATTTATTGAAGAACTCTGTAAATTTTACTTCATTGGGTATTTTCAAATAAAAGCAGTGAAAAGTATTCAATCTGTACCAAGTATCACATTTTATGGAAATACAACAGGTGTCCTAATACTTATGAAGGACAGTGTATATAAAAAAAGAAAGTGATTATCATTTGTGAGACTGCTTGTTGGTGAAGTAAAGCGTTTAGAGTTTTTATTCAAAATTTGTAAATTTTATGCATGAAATTATTTTTCTTTCAGGTTGCCATTCAAATGCTTTATTTCAACATATTAGCAACCATTGTAATTTATAAATTCTACACGGTTCACACATTTCTCTTCCACTGAACACCGGAGCAAAGTGAAATCAATCAGAGCACCCGAAATACAGTATAATAAATTGTTTTGTGTTCTTTGCATATAATTTTACCGAGTGTTTAGCGTATTATTTTCCTCTCTGTATTTTTCGCGTATTTTAACTTCTATTCAATTCGAATATTTTGAAATTAAAGTCTTCTGCTTAAATTTTTTCGCAAACAGGTTCTAACATATTTTTTATAAGCTCATATTTAATAAAAGTAGTCAATTTTCCTTGACTTATTTCTCCTTCACCCCTACGCAGACTTTTCGAAAAAATATTATATGAAATTCTAAACTGACAAAGCTTTTATACTCTAGATTTTAGAAAACAAAAGTGTTTAATATAATATGGTACAGAAATATCCTTGTTTCTGTTATTTTTCTCTTCTTTGTGTGTTAGTGTCTCACTTTGCCCTATTCGGTCCTCAGTTTGCAAATCAAATTAAATACTCCAGTCGTACTTCCCTCCAGCAAACCAATGTTAAAAGAGCACCAGGTATGAAAGCTTAATTATCTACACACGACAGAATCCTCCTCCACTTGAAGTGCCCACAATTCACCACCTCCATCAACCATCCCTTTACTCGAAATGTTTACCTTTAATCTCTTAACATCCACCCTCACTTTCCTGATTTCCCTCCCTCGAAGGGAGCTTTTAGGGGATATTACCAGAAATACCGTGCCTCCATGAAACAGGATTCATCGTATTTACACACTTTATATTTCTGATCGTTTGGCACGATATCGGCGTATAGTGGAATCGACGTTTCTCTATAATTCTTTGAAGAGTGGCGGGACACAAGGCGAGCTATACGAGCCACGAAAGCAGTCTCCATTTGGTATTTCACAGTCGATCGATAACGTCGAATACCTTTGTCAAGCAGCGAATGCTTCATTATATCTCGCACGATCGCCGACACAGCAGGGTTTCATCTTTGTTTGGTGACACGGAGCCGAGGGACACTTTCATATCCGGCTCGCTTTGAGGGAGGAATACATCTGCCGTGAAAGAAACTTCCTCTCTCGCACTCTTCCAGGGCAATAGACACTATCTAATTCACAATTTCTTTGCACTGCACGCAAAGAAATCGCGGGGCAACCTGTCTCGCTTCGTAATACAACCTGGGTGTTCAATAAGTAAAGGAAATGTAGGAGAAAAAACAAAAACCAGGGATCGAAAAAGTTCTGGTACTTTTCAATAGGTTCCATTTAAAACATGGACCGCGGAACCTTTTTTAAAAATGTTCTCACATTATAAGTTCCCAGAAGAACCGAAAAGAAGTAATTACTAATAAATTATTTCCCAGCAATTTAACTGCACTTTGCCTTTTACACATTCAGGTGTAATAACACGGCGCAGTTGCGCTTCGCTCGCGTTTCTTGCGTAATAATCGCGTTACTGTTATTGCCGCCGCTATCGCGACTCTAAAATTCGATCAGAATGTTATTGCCATATTTAACGGTGTATTCTGGCGCGTGGTCTGGACAATCGCGCTTGCGGTATGGCCCGACAGGTGTGCAATTACCATCGAACACGAAATATGGATTCCGAACAGATTGACATTAACTCTGCGGCCTACTTTTGGCCCGGGGTTGCTGCGTCGCGCATGCCGTTAATTCGCCATCGAGAACAAGCAAGTTTCTCCGCGACCGGGGGCACGGGGCGTGCTCCTTCAAACGTAACGACGGAATAATTGCGAATGAAGCGAGCTGTATCCCCGCGCGCGCCTCTCGGCCTCTTCATCACGCAAATAAACTCCTGAAACTTCGCCGGAGTTCGCCGTCACCTCTGGCGGTTTTCGAGAAGATACCGCGCAACATTCCACGCGACCTACTCCACAAACCGATTCTCCAATTGTAAACTTATCTGTATATTTATCCGTTCCCAGGACCCGCGTCCCGCCATCGGTTCTACTGACTTAGCGGATCCGTCCCTCCGCCAGGATCGCTTACGTAAGTCCTCTCCAGAGTTACGTAAACCTTCTTCGAGCCGTGGACTTGATAAATGGGACATGTGTTTGCAAGCTAAACGCCCATGAATCGAATATATTTTTAGTACCAGCCGAGGGAAGTTTAATGAAAGAACAGTCAGGCATATTATCCTCCGAAGGGGGTTCGAAGTAAAGTGTGTCTCCATTTATTTGTTGTTTATTTTAGAAATGTTTACAGGATGTTCTCCCCGGGAATTTTGATTTCTAAGTACTCTAAGTAGTTCTTGAAAATAGCCTTTAATTTGGTAGTCTTCTCTCTCGCCGATGTTTTGCACAAGATGTAAATATATTTTACATGTTAATTTTAGTGCAGGTGACGCACGCTGGTGGGCTTTCTGTTTTTAAACCTCTATAACCGAAATTGCTACGACATTGGTAGACTTTGAAGACTGGGTATAAATTATTGTACACTTTGATTACCGTGCATTTCAGTTTCGTTTTATATACATTCTATTGTTAAATAAAGGCTTGGGAGTGGTATATTGTAATAGTTGAATATGAAACTTTTCTCAATTATCTGCAATATAAAACTAGAATACTTAGTCTTGGAGAGGTACATGATTGTAAGTCAAGACACACAATCCCTCAAATAAGTAAATAATAAAATTACAGAAAGTATAATAATAAAATTGCAGCATCATTGATGGAAAATATCAGGTCGCTTCAAAAGTCTTTGCTTATTGCGTTTGTTTTCTTTTTCCAGCATCAGTTCGGTATTCACATTAATTCAGCTAACCGAATTTCGAGCGAGTGGTTAACTTAATTCCAATAATGTATGCTTTATGAATTCAACAAATCCATAAATGCTGCATAGGCTACTAAGAATATTAATGCACTCATTTGATTCGTTTACTGCTTCATTTGTCAATTTCACTGATCCATTTACCTACTTATTAATAGAAAATATTAATATATGTGCACGGATTTCAAGAAGTCATTGCAAAATAAAGAAATCACATTAATAATTAAACTTCTATCGTTGCATATTCTTCTCCCAAACTAAAAAAATTTTGAAAATATCCTAACACTACCGGAATGAAAATACAACCGCAACCTGCTCCAAAAACCGCGTGTCCCCTCGACTGTCCCAGTGAAACGCGATTCGCTTTTCAGTTACGAGAAACTGCGACTCGTCGTCGGCTGGGAAGGACTCGCGCAGCGGCGTCATTTCTTATCAGCGCGAACATACATCACGAGCTGCCCCGGTCCTCTAATCACGATTATTAAAGCTCAAGCATCGCCGCGAAGCAGCGGCCTTCTATTTCAACTTCCCGCGATTGATTGGCGCGTTTCATCGTCCCGCGAGTCAGCGGGCATTCAAAGGGAAATTGGCGATCGCGATTGGGCAAGTAAATCAAATAGAACGCGGCTCACTAATCAAGGGGCCTCGTGTTATCATTCGAAACCGGAAGCACGAAATTTCTGCGTTTCTACATTAATTAAATCGCCTTGCCCGCGCCGCGCTCGTTACGCAATTAGGGTAAAGTAGCCGAATATGGCGACCTCTCCTGATATGAGACCCCAGCTTATCTCCGCTACAGAACTCCTGAATGTCATAGCGACGCTATTTCTTTGAGCAAGCACATATTTCTGAAATACGTTGCAGAAAGTTTTTGAAGTGGTTCGATTAAATACCCCTGAAGTGGTAGGTGTATAATGATTCTCACAAATACTGCTGTACAGTGCTTGCAATGGAGTTTGAAGCTTACTAGTTGTTTATCATTAAATGATGAAGTCTTAACTTCGAAGCTACTTAGCAGTTATCATGTTATTGTTTCCGAATATGAGACCCGTGAAAGTTCAACTGATGGGAGTGAAGAAGAAATTGTTCTGAATGGTGAAAGTGATTAAGAAAGAAAATTATGACACAGAATGCTTGCTTTGCACAGGTCTTTATACTTCAGATGGGCTAGTTGAACAATGGGTTAACGGGGGAATCCTATTCTTCGGGCTAAAAACATAGCAAAATTTGGGATTTTTGTTTTAAGAAACCAGCGTTTCGATTCATCTGAAATTAGGACCATGTTTTGATCTAGGTTCTTAAAAAAAAAAATTCTTAAATTTTGCTATGTTTTCAAAACATTTCCTATAACCCATGAAGCTTTCGGTGGTGGGCCCCCGTAGACTGCGGTAGTGAGGAAATAGATATGACACGCCGACTTTATAAAAGGAGAAAGAAAAAATAATTTTCAGGAAAAAACAAACTGGGTCTCATATTAGGAACCCGTTTTTTTACCTGCGTATTTGAATAACTTCCGGTTTTATTTTATTATACAAAAACCGAATCTTTGTTATAGTACTTTGCAGCAGGTTGCTGAAGAATACAGATTCTACTTTTAAAACGTATACCGAATTGTAATAAAAGTGTTCTCAGTCAAGAGTTGCGATACTTTACCCTAAGAAGCACCCCTAGTCATGCGTTCCCGGGATCGCCAATCACCGCGCGCCTCCCGAAGCTTCGAATTTAACCAAACAACGGCATAGAACGAGAATCGGAATGTCTTTCGCGGTGTATTTTCGGCACTTGCGTCAACAAAGCGGCGAGCACAGGGTTAAGAGCAGGGGCGGGGAATCGATCGCAGCCGTCGCAGGTCACGAAAGTGTAATATAATTAGACGAGACGTCGCCTCCTTCGGTGTTATCGCGTGAAGTCCGAGATAACACCTCGAGGATTACTGAGGAAAAAGCAGCTCGCGGAAATACACTCGGTCTAGAATAGAGTTGCCGTGTTTATCATCCGCGCTGCACGCGCGGCAGCCTCGAAATACATTTTCGAGTGTTCAGTTTGCGGAGCGAAACCGTTTCTATTGCTAATGGCTAAAATAATAATTCCACCAAACTCCCGCGACTTGGAAATCTCCCACCCTGCTCCCCTTCCCTATTTAGAAGACGAACGTTTCGCTGGTACTTGATATCTCGAATGAGATTCGAAAAGTGCCTTCGGGGTGCCGTTTTACCGCGGACCCTTGTTTCCCGCGGAGTTTTATTTTCCGACCGAAGCGGGGCAACACTTCCGCATAACTTACGCGCAAATTTCGCTGCGCCCTCTCCTAACCCAGGAGGGCAGGAGCCCCCGGGCGGGTGTGCGTGTGCACAGGCGTGAAATAAAGCGAGATGTCAAAGGCAAGTCGCCGCGGAGCAGGATATTAGCTCGCTGCGCGCGTCTGCTTTGTGGATTAAAATCGCAGGATGACGCGTGCGCGTGCAATTACACCGTTACAACGTAATTAAACGGGGGCCTGGCCTCATGGCCTCGGCAACTGCCTTGGCATCTGGCGACAATTGTGTCTGCCACGGATAGTAATTCAGTGCTCGCGTGTTACAGCTGGAGTTAAAAGAAGGCGCAAGTGCGAACTTTATGGGGGGTGTAAAGGCGACGTTGGACGTCGCGATCTTGCAATTAGTCGTCGGGGATACGTGTTCCTGTTAGCGCAGAACAGATTTGAGGATTTTGCGAGTTATGGTGTCGAAGGGAGAGATTAAAGAAAGATTGAAACTCATATTTCCTAGAATACAGTATTTTCACTGACAAGGAGAGGTTCCCTGGTGTCCGCCTCCGATTGCTTTGAAATTTGGATATGTTTTAGAGGACCGAAAAATAAGAAATACGTGTCTTTTTATTTTGGCCTGTTTTCGTATTTAGGGGTGAAACCACCTATATAACTTTGAGGGGTAAACATGCAAATAGGACGCTATAAAAAACACGTATATCTTATTTTTCTATCCTCTAAGACATATCTAAAAACCAAAGCAATCGGAGGTGGGTACCAACTATTCTTATGAACTCTGGAGAGTGGTTTTACTCCCTAAACATTCAAGCAGGCCAAAACAAAAAGACACGTATTTCTTATTTTTCGGTGCTCTAAAACATATCCAAAAATCAAAGCAATCGGAGATAAACACCTGAAAAGCTTATAACTTTGGGGGTTGGTTTCACCCTCTAAATATGAAAACGGGCCGCTATAAAGAAACACGTGTATCTTATTTTTCGGCCCTTTAAAACATAGCCAAAAACCAAAGCAATCGGGGGCGGACATCTGGGAACTTCTCCTTGTGAGATAGCATAAAGTAATTTGTAGTAAAACATTATTTTTTAAAAACAAGCTTTTAAAATATAATTGTTTTTAAGGAACTATCTTATTTCTATTACCATTCATACTTTAAACTTTCTTTTAATCATTATTTTAAGGGTACCCACTGGTTAAAATTTTTCAGAAAATCGATTTTTTTTTATATATATATTTTTGTAGTATAACATTCCGCGAATACTCTGCGAAAGTTTCACACCAAAATTCGTAACGGTATAGAATCTACAGTCGCATAACTAATTCAAACTCCGAACGCAGGTATGAGCCGAGAACACTTTGAACCCTTTTTTTCTCGAAGAAACGATATTTTGAAACGTTCACCACGATTGCAGGAAAACTAATATTTTTTTTGCAGCCTAACGAGTGCATCAATAAATACCAAAAATATTTTTTAGGATATGTTATAACTTCTTCTTGCAAAAAATTCATAAAGATCATCTATTTTTTAAGGAGTTTGGCCGGAGGGTCCCCTTAAACTAAGATTTTGGGGAACACTGGTTGAGTCTGCCGAAGCGTCGAGATTTCTACTTAAACTTCCCACTGTCCCTGGATCCCCCGTAACAAAACCCGCATGGCGGCTCCCGAAAATTATCTTCTTGCCTCGAAACTGAGTTCGTTCATTAATATATGTATCAATAAGCTGACTTTGAAAATCCGCAATCAAGGCGTCGCCTCTGCCAGGGAAGCCAATTAGCGACGCGCAAGCGGAGGGCCACGGTCGATCGGCACGCCTGTTCGATTGCATTCGTTTCGATTTCTCCCTGGGTACCAAGGAACCAACCTCCAGCAGCAAAGAAGAAAGAAATGAATGGATTGAGGGAAAGGGCTCCTGTGATACTGCACGGTAAATATCGCAGGAATCCCGTGGGGATTCATTCATCCCTGGAACTCCATCGAGAACGATATGCAGCGTATCCGTTTTATATAAAAATTATTATCAGAGAGATTCTTGCAAAAGTGCTTCGCTTCAAAAGGGAGAATCGCGTACCTACAAATAATTCCTTTGTAGGTAAAGTTGCAGATTTCACGGTTGATTTGTGTTTACAAATTTCCCCTACTCCTTCATCTATGGACAAAATCTATTTGCGTCGAGCGACGTCACTTTTCGAGACCAATAGCTTTTGTCAGAAACATTGTTTCGCATCGTCAGTTGTTTGTAAAATATTCGCCGTAGCGTCCAAGTGAAACGGACATGCTGTGCACGCCGTGTGGCTAAAAAGCAACCGATTTGTCAGCGCGGGTGTTGCAAGGTGCGGCTCTCCAGGTAATGGTAACGAGACGCGGCGATTTCACGCGTTATAAATTCCAAGTTGCACGGACACGCGCGATTTAGCCAGCAGGGAAAAGAGAATCTCGACGGGGCGTTGATTTCGCCATTTTCGCGTTCGCGGCTCTTTCATTCCGCGTAATACTCGATTTCAGCAACGAACTTGCATTGCCAATTCTCGCCTGTGATTATAGAAACTAACTGCTCGTAAAGTACCTCGAGGTATTACCGAACTGTCAGAATCCACCGAGGTCAATTTTATTCTCCTTCAATTCGTGTCTCACTTTAATTGTGTTTAGCATTGGATTTATTGTTAGTTATGTAACGGTTAGGCTTATTATTCTGAATTGTGTTTACTTTAACTGTGTCTAGGTAACTTTAGTTCTTTTTAATTAAAAGAAATGATTTCGGCGCACTGGTGCGGTCTATTAATTAATTAAATAAAAGCTTATAACTTCAGTTCTTTGTAATTAAAAGAAATGATTTCGGCGCACTGGTTCGGTCTATTAAATATTTAAATAAGCTTTTATTTAATAAATAAGCTTTTATTGTATTCTCAAAAGCTTCCCAGCATCATATTTGCTTAAAATTAATTGCAAATAAAGTTAGTATATAGCTTAAAAAAACTATTACTCATCTCATATGTATTATATCATTTATTTTCTATGAGTAATAAAGACGAAATAATCGTAATAATTAACAGTGTTTAGATTCCTAAATTCACAAGTATTTGCCTATAATCGGAAATAACGACAAATAATAATAATAATATACGCACCTTTGCAGATCAATCGGTGCTCGAAAGGATTCAATTTTTCTATCCTAAGTTCGGGATAATTAGAATTAGGATTATACGTAATTCGGTTTATCGAGATTCCACTGTAATGATTGCCCGATTGAAATCCTATTTTATACGAAAAGTGTGAAAATAAGTCATCAGTTCCTTTAAGCAGAGATTGCAACTAGAAATGCAAGAGTGCACGCCCGTTAAGGAAAGCTGATTTATTTGAATCTTAATGTCCATTATTTCGATCCAAGGTGCAGCCACTCTTGTTCCCGGCGCAGCGACAAAAGGAGAACACGCAGCAGAGTACACAGCGCGAATTTACATTCACCGCGTTACAGCAGAAGTTACGTCACGATCGAGGCGAAAGAAAGGATCGTGGATTGAAACACAGCGCGGCGATTCCAATCTTCATGGCGGAGGGGTGAGCACTCAAGAGATTTCGTCTTCGAAAGGCGAAGGGTAAATGAGCTACGGGAATAAGGGGCGGGTTCTCCGCGCTTTTACAAAGGCGGCGGGGTAGAAACGGGGGAAGGAAAAAAGAGCCTCTGTTGGTGTTGCATGCCTCTGAATTCCCGTGTCCCCGATAAAAAGGGAGCACAGCGATTTCGACCGGTTTTAAAAGGCTTTCCCTGCCTGCTCTCGATCCTACTTGCCTGTAATTCCTTGTTTGCTTGGACGGGGCGCAGCAAGCCCACCTTGCAGCTCGCGCCGTCTCTCATTTATTTATTCGCCGTCTACAAAGCGAATTTATCTAACCGTTTCGAGTCGACCGTGGCTCGAGGACACTTGTTAACGTCCACACTTAAGCACAATCACTGGATTCCGTTATCGGAGAGACAGATTTTTTTGGAAACGAGATGAACTTTCGGGTGGCGCGTGGCTCGGTGTGTGTTCCTTGATCGTAGGGAAACATTCCGTTTCTTCTTTGTGGCTGGAAGCACCTGGGATCAAGTTTTTGGAAATTGGGTTGGTTGCCAGTTTTTCAAACTACGTAAATGCTGGTGATTATGAAAGTGGTGTAAGTAAAAAAATAAACAAAATTGAATTTACTACTTAGTTTGTAATGTGAGATGATGTAGTACAAAGTAAGTGACAAATTCAATTTGTTTTAGATTTTTTACTTAATCCACTTTTATAATCACCGGCACATATGTAACTGCGAATGCAAATATTAACACCGCAGTGCACACGTACGGCCTGACACGCTCAACAGTTCTCATGATATCGATAAAGATTTTAGGTAACGATTATCCGTAGCGTTAAAGAGAGATTTGTTCAGTACTTCGTTTTGTTATAAATATTTTTCTCAATATGTGCAGTTTAAAATTATTTTTTCCTAGATTGGGAGATATGAGCTTGTGTCCCACGTGTACAATGGTGTAATTTTTATTTGCGTGTGCACTGTAGAGTTGATTAGTAATATGTAGTTTTCGCGAGGGTGTAATTTAGTTATAAAAATTCTAAAAGCGAAATATTCCAAACCTCTTTTTAATATCAAACATAATTTATTTTACCATAGTATTCTTAGGGAATATCTGCTTTTCGACGAGCTTCTCGGAGGTGAAATATTGCTGGGAAAGTCTGTAATAATCTGGGTAATTTTTTGAAATATACTTGTACAGAAAAAAGTCGAGGGTTCTTGAATTTTCGATAGATTTCGCAAGCAGATGAACGCTAAAGCTTTATCGTAGCAAACAATGTGACGTCGTGAATATTTGACAATGATCCACTCTTTTATTTTGAACTCTTAAAATATTGAAAATTTTTCTAAATGATCGTTTTTGCAAAGTGCAAAGGTTTTAAAAATATGCACAGAAAGTTATGCCTTACAAAAGCGCAGGGGGAACTTCGTAACATCCTTTACCGAACTTTGGACCTCGGTATATGGAAGATAGATCGATATTTCGAGCCTGTATGCATAAATTGCGAGAAAATAGCATGGAAAACTGGACTCTGAATATTTAACATTTCTACGGCGAAGCCCTTAATTAAAAAAAGAAGGTAACAACCACTTTTCGATTACAGAATAATCTCAAAAAGCACTCGATATTTTTCCATTTCTTATTCTACAACAATTCGAGACACCTCAAAATTCATAATTAATTGTATTCATCGCAATTTAATACGTTTCCCCTGGTCGCGCTAATTACCTCGAATTATCGAGAAAAGTCGCTAGTACGAAATTTTCGTTGGCCAATAATTATTCGTTAACCGCCAGAGCTCAAAGGAAACTCGATTAAATTTCTCAGTCGTTATCCGACCGATTAAGATGGAAATGGATTTATTAAATATCTCACTGGTCGCAAACGAACGTCCGCGGACCTTCGGCAGAACGCAGCGGCCAAGCGTAATACAATTTCGATCGTCCTTTTTTCCTTCCAAACGCTCCGGCGCAGGAAAACCTATTTAAAAAAGCATCGGTCACATTTCGAATTTCTTGCGCGTCTCATGAAAATTTCAAATGTCGTTCCCCGGCTTTCCCGGGTGCACGATCGAAATTACATAATCGAGGAGTAAAAAAGTCGCGTTAAAATCGACGAGGAAGGGCGGGTTCGGCGGGCGAACAAAAACAGCAGTTCCACGGATTTCGGCGTCAAAAAGTTTTCCCGTGGAAATTGAGAAATGACGACGATAAAAGAGAACGCGTCCCTGGGATTGAATATTTGCGTTCCGTAATATCGGGCTGAAAATGTTACGCAGCAATGGCAGTCGAATTTTTGTTACCCCACGTTTCATCGTGAAACATTAAAAAAAAGCTTTGCCGCGTGTAAATGCATGTTACAGAAACTACATGAACAAAGTCTGAGCCCTTGGATCTTTCAAAGATTTATTCCGAAAGGATTTATAAATGGACACACTGAAAAATAAAATAAATATTTTATATAAAATACATTTTTGTATAAAATAATGTCTCTGTTACGCAAAAAGAGAAGGGGACAGGAAAAATTAATGTTAAAAGAAACCAAAAAATAAATGAGACTGGTGAAATAGTGAAATGGAAATTATTTAATAACATTTTGCTGTGGGAATCATTATGAGAAATCTATTAATTTTGGAGGGCGTGACGAGGGTACCGGTTTCTGAAATTCGTTTTCTGGTGATTACTAGCCAGGCAGCGATCGTTTGCAGTCCTTTGGCTAATGAATCGGTAATTACAGTTGATTGGCAATTTTATAGCGCCTCCAGCGGGACGTAAACTCGGAGGCTATATGTTTCACTGTTCATAGCTACTATGATCCGAAGAAAATCAAGTGGCTGCTCAAAGTCCTTTCCCCACCACTGGCTACATTACTGAACTCATGCTCGGAAAAAAGGCAACTGTTGGAACGGCTTAAGCAGAAAATAAATTCACAGAATCTCACAACTGCGTCTTATAAAATACAAATCATAATCATTAATTACCATTTTCAATCACATAAGAGCCACCATCCACGCGAATGGAAAGTGTGCCGTTTAGTGTTAATAGTTCCTAGATTTTTTCCACTGGATTATATACTTGTTAAGCAACGTTATTCTTTTTATAAATTAATAGTTACTTGGCAAGGAGAAATTACTCTAAAAAGCCAATTCTTTTTTTCATGAATATGAACTATATTGATGCGAGGAATAGAAAATTGTGTGACGTATTTGGGTTATTCTATACTCAAGTATATTTAAAAATCGAAGTAAATGAAATTTGGTAAAATATTTAAAGTCAGGGAAGTTTCTTCTCTCTCCTGAAAATTTTGATTTTTGGCACTTACAGTGTTTTCTACAAGTACTCTTCAAATAACGCGAATTTAAAATATAGTAATTGAGTTTCTTTGCACTAAAAAAAAATTCATAAATAAATTGGCACTAAAATTCCCCCAAAAAGATTCCTCCCTTAAGCAACCCACTTAAGACCAGTGATCTCGCTACACGGTGGGCCGATAAAACGCGACGGGGAACGATCGAAGAGTGAAGAAGGTAAGTAAAAGTTTTAAGGATTTGACGACACGGGCACGGCGCATTAAACGCGCGCCACATTATACCGGGAGGCTCGGGGCGTCTCTGGAGAAGAATGGACCGCATTTAGGATTCATGATGTACGCGGCGTTATTCGAGCACCGAGTACAATTGCCTCCGCTTTAGTGGCGACTATTTCCGTTCCGCGTACTTTCCTTGTCATTACCCAACTTCTGCGTTATCCACGCGGCGTCAAGTTTAAAGGCGTCGTCGGACCAGATACGGATTCCATGGAAATTCGTACCTCCACCCGCGGGGTATTTACATTTCTAGCCCGGGCAGGGGTGAGGGTGAAAAAATAATAAGGACAAGGAAAATAGAACGCTCCGGCAGGATGTGCCGCCGTTGCACCTGCAGGGACGTTTAAGCGCAGTCACTCAGAAGAATCTTCAAGCTTCTTCGTTTACCACTCCGCCACCGGAGCGGGCTATTAAATTAACTTTACAAGGGAATGAATGGAAATGCGCTTGAAACGAGTAGCAATACAGGCCAAGATGGAGCGCCGCTCGATGCCGCGGAAATATATGCCGCTGTTGTTGAAAAGAGAATGGAAATTATCTTTGGATCACAGGGTATGTTGGCACTGGAGGAAATGTAGGTGTTAAGTGTAGGGATGTTCAGTGTAGGGGTGCGACTATTCGAATAATTTGATTTTCGAATATTTTACAAGTATTCGAATGCTACGAATAAACTTCGAATATTTGAGTATTCGAATATTTGAGTATTCGAATATTATTATTCGAATATTTGAGTATTCGAATATTATTATTCGAATATTTGAGTATTCGAATATTATTATTCGAATATTTGAGTATTCGAATATTATTATTCGAATATTTGAGTATTCGAATATTTGAGTATTCGAATATTTGAGTATTCGAATATTATTATTTGAATATTTGAGTATTCGAATATTATTATTCGAATATTATTATTCGAATATTATTATTCGAATATTATTATTCGAATATTATTATTCGAATATCATTATTCGAATACTCAGAGCAATGCAGCTAAATTTTGAAAAAGCAGCTGAACGACTCGAGAAGTGTCACGGACAGTCAAAGAAATAAAATAAATAAACTAGAACGCAGAAAATATTTCCCTTCAAACTTCCCTCCACGAACCAGCAATTTCATATGCGCCAACTTAATAGTTGACGAAGTAGTAATATCGAACTGGAGAGAACAGCTCTCCCTTTGGTTTCCGAAGAAGCCATCTCAGCGACAGAAGTATAAGAGAATAAATTAGAACGCGGGCAGAAGTGGGGAAAAATAAATCCATCTAGGAAAGGCACCACGTGCCCGATTACTTCATCAAAATGTGCCCCAGAACTGGAATTAAGATAAGCCGGGATTATGAAGGCGTTATTATACAAGATCTTCTTTTCCCAGCAACGAAATAGACCATTCCGCCTTGTCTGACTTATTCGTTACTTTCGAAGGCTGCAAAGCCTGCCAAGAACTCCTTTTACCTCCTCCCGGCCTGTGGCAGCGAAACGAACGGTTTCGCGTTCGCTTTTCCAATCGAGGGACGCGGAAAAGCCCGGGGAAATTCGATCAAGCCCCGTTCAGTCGAAATCGTTCCCCGAAGGGGGCTACTTAGAGAAAGAACAATAAGGGAAAAATCGTGGGAAATCAAGGCGACCGAAGGAACCAATTCGCCGAACCGGCGTGTCTTCGTTCGAGGCCCAGGCATCTCCGCTTTGTTCACCGGGTACGTAGGAGATTATTCGGCGTGGCCGCTCACGTCCCGGAAAAAGCTCGGGACGTAATATCGTTTCCCGACTCAAGTTTTTTTTTCCCACGTCGGGTAGGTAAGAGGGATTACGCGTGGACCTATAAACAGAGAAGTATCGCCGGAGATTAAGCCTTTCAGATAATCCCTCGTTGATCGAAACCGTTCCGCCGCCGGACTGTTTCGTATTTCCAGCTCAAGGTGGAGGATGGAGAGGGTGGGAAATCCTACGTTCGGCTCGCTGTAAAGTGGAAACCCGGCGAAATAAAATTCTTTCGCGGTTACTCGCTGGTTTTGGGAAGTAATCTTCTCTATCTGGAATGGGCTCGAAAGGTGCTGATTTTTTATTGATTTTAGTCGGGTGTTTTGCTTGAGAAAATTTGAAGCAGCAGCTGACGAGGAATACTATTCAATTGAGAATCGAAAGTATGTTACAAAGGTCACGAAAATGTAAATTAAAGTCGCTACGAAAATCTGGGGGAAAGAGAATGTCAAAACCGTGTGTTGAAAATGAATTACCTTTATCATATAAAAATACACTGTAATAAATGAAAGATTAATACAAAATAAATGAAGAAATTAATAAATAATTAATGATAATAAATAAAATACGGCTAGACGTTTAGAAGCTTCGTGGATAATGACAAACACCAAATCGGTTGACCGCGAATTGCAAGCTGCTTGGAAACCAGGGCGAAGTTTCGCGAAGAATGATTTTTGCGTGCCGGAGGAAACTCGTTGCTGACTTACGGGAACAGAACCAACAGGAACAACATATTACCGAGCAACTACTCCCGAGAGCGAGCTAAATTTCTATCAGCTCGCGCGCAGTCGGAACTTCGGAATTAAACAGATCTCATTTGGTGAAATCTTGTTGATATTTACCTTCGAGTGGTTTCATAACACGAGGTGGTTGCGATTACAAGTTGGCAAGAAGTAACGGAACCCACTGGCGTGTTTGAGCTGCAACTTTCATTTCCAAAAGCTGAATGCACTGTGCGGTGCCTCCACGGTTCCACGTCTGACTTCATATTGACTTCCCTACTTGCGACATCAAAACTAACGAGGGAACGTCCCGGAGTTTTAAAAAAATATTTGACACGTAGTTTCTTTAGCTGCCATCATCTGTATTAAGGGGGTGAAAATAGTCCTCGAAGTAGGGGGTGGGAAAGCTATTTCGTCGAGTATCTCGGAAACTGTAGGTCTCTCAACTTTGATCATTTCAGGATCAACTGCCAAGTCACATCGTAACAAAATTGCCTAAATCCTAAAATATCGTAAAAAGTTCGGTACCTGTTTGATTACACGCAGATGACACTATATTTCACAATCATCACTTGGGGATGTTCCCTTATAAATATAATAATACAACGATACCTCTACTGCTCGACTCTACTTTTTGCCGAATACCTAATTATGTATACCTTAATCGAAAAACAAATGCCCAAGAAAAGGCATCCAAAATCTTCTTAAAATCCCTGTAAATAAGACAGAGAAAACTAATTAATTGCGACACAATTTTTTGACGATAAAATTTGTCACTTTATATAATACTCACTTCTTTACCGATTCTTAAATTTGACCCAGTACGCCAACTTCTTCTAACTAATAACTGATAATTTACAACAATGCCACTACTTGAAAAATATGCTCCAATGCCACATCCCACACAGCACCATAACATTGCAGCAACGTCTCTGCAATGACGCGGTGCAAAATTGCAATGTTGCACCGAAATATTGCAGAGACGTTGCAAGTTCAATCCTGTGTCCGCCTTCGCAATATTGCAGGTGTGTATTTTTGCAAAGTTGCGGCAACATTATAAATATGCAGTCCTGCAACGTTCCGGCAATGATTCAGCAACGAAACGGCAAAATTCTGGCAACGATCCTGCAACTCTTCGACAATATTCTGGTGCGAGATTGCAATGTTGCACCGCATCATTGCAGGGAAGTTACAGAAGCGTTGCCACTCCAATATTTCTGCAATATTGTACGGTAATGTGACTGCAATTTTGCTGGGACGTTGCCACTGCAACATTGCACATCGATGTGCGCGCAATATTGCAGA
Source organism: Andrena haemorrhoa (assembly GCA_910592295.1). Classification (NCBI taxonomy): domain Eukaryota; kingdom Metazoa; phylum Arthropoda; class Insecta; order Hymenoptera; family Andrenidae; genus Andrena; species Andrena haemorrhoa. Next base: position 5,056,356 of record OU342946.1, read on the forward strand.
AATATTGCAGGATCGTTGCCACTGGAACATTGCAAGACTATGTGCACGCAATATTGCTGCAATATTGTAGGATCGTTGCCAACGGAACATTGCATAGCAACGAACTTGCAATATTGCTGCAATATTGCAGGATCGTTGGCACTCCAATAATGCACAACAATATTGCAGCATCGTTCCTGCAATATTGCAATGCAACCTACAACAACACAATATTGCAGCATCGTTCCTGCAATATTGCAATGCAACCTGCAACAACACAATATTGCAGCAACGTTCCTGCAATACTGCTGCAACGAAGTGTGCTGTATGGGATGTGAAAAATAATGTCGAGCAATATAGCCACATCTGCGATACCGAAACACTAAAACGAGACTTAAAGGAGCACCACAGCCTCCTTCGAAACATCCCCATCACCGTAATAAACCTCCCTCCACCACATACGTAGCTCCGCGTTTAGCAAGGATCTCCCATCCCCGAAAGCAATTAAAATATCCCAGCGATCCGTTCACCGGCTCGCCGCATTCCGGCGCGGACATCAAGGAGCCGGGATCGAACGAGCGCGAAGGGAACGCTGCCAAAAAGGTGGCCGCGGTTGCTCGGAGTTTCCATGAATTTAAATCGCCCCTTTCCCGTTGCCCGAGCATTTATCTCGATCATGATAAAACGCTCCATTCGTTTCGTTGTGGTGCACGTCGGCCCGGGCGATGTATCCGCGTTACCGCGGGACAGGAATTAGGTTGCAGGCGGCGACGCCAGCGAGATTAAATCCGTCTTTTCCGAGTCGCGCGTCAACGAGCGCGGGACAAGTGGATCGAGGGGGTGGCCCGACGTGTGCCCCCCCGCGGAAAGAAGGCGCAGCCGAGGGGACAGGAACAGAGGGATCGAGCCGGGGAAAGGGATTCCAATCGAATCCTCTTCTGTCAGGGCGGGTCTCCGCGCGACCGAGGACAGATTGCGAGCGGAGTCGAACACGCGATCAGTATGCGAGTAATACAAGCGATCCGTGACTGTCATGGCGCGGCGAGGAGGGGCTGCCATGAATTTCATCGCCACTTTCACGCGACTTTAAAGCTCGACGGTGGATACCGGCGATGGGGACACCTGGCGAATATCACCGTTCCCCTCGCGTATTTTAATGGCGGATTTTAATAATCTCTGAGGGGTGCACGGGGTATTATTGGTGGGATTTTTCTGGGTAACAGAGGGGTGAGTATTTTTTATGGAGGCTTGGTAGGTGGGCACGTGATTGTTTGCGTGATAATGTTGCAGGGAGATCGTAGTAAGATGGTTAATATTCTAGATAACTCTCTGGGTTTAAATCTTTCAAATTTTAACGGTAGATTTTCCTCTTGGTGCCCTTCTGTCGAATTTGCACAGCAAACGGTAGTTCGCAACTGTTTACTTCGCCCTTCGATCCGGACTTTCATCACTTGCATGAAAAATATGGGAATATTCAAAGTTTCTTCTCCGCGTACTTACTTCCAATGCATGTATTACGTTCCTGGGGATAGTGAATATTTAATAAGCGACTTTTCCTGTTGAAGTTGTGTAAAGAGATATGTAGATGCTATGTTGCTATTGAAATAGTATTGGAACAGTTTTTACTGTTTCTAGTGTAATAGTGCTACTATTACACTGTTAGTATTAAGGGGAGGTCTATCTAGTACGCTCAGAATAAGGTGATTCTTGGGAATTTTTTTCTAAGAAACTGTTAAGCGGATCGTTTCCAAACTTTCAGGGTATTTTCGTTCACATTCAAACAATGAAAATTCATTTTTTCGTTACAAAGTGTTCGGTAGAAATGGAGATATAAAAAAACCAAGGAGTTTCTTATTTCTAGCATAATTACATTGTCGGTGAATCTAACAAATGAAAAAAAAGTTAATGGTTGGCAAATTGGTGGGACTAAAATGGAAAATTTAAAATTTGGTGTAATCTGTATGAGTGTAGCTATTGTCTGAACTAAATTAAACGAAAACTACTGAAAAGTTAAAAAAAAATGGCAGTGTCTAAAAAAGACATCGATTTCTGCAAAATATTCGCTGGTTTTTTAAGTCGCAGAAGTCTAATTTCGCAAAAACCTACTTAGTTTTACTAACAACAAGAATGGGACATCTACTGAAGATTTATACCAAGTTTGAAGTAAATCGGGTGGTTGGTTCTTGAGATATCAAGCTAACTAATTCGAAAAACATCGTTTTGAGAAAAACGCGTTTAAAGTTTTAGGTACCGTTTTTTTAAATTAAATTTGTTTTAAAATGTTGCCTAAATATGTACAAATATAGGCATAAAGTTTTCAATTAATATAATTTGAGGGTTTCTCTTAAAAAAAAATCCCTAATATCGCGCTCCTTTTCAGGCCGTCAAAGTAGGGAGACCCTTTAATGGCAACTGGTGCAATAAAGAATTATTATTATTATTATTGCTACTACTCCTACTGTTACTACCCCTACTGCTACTACTACTACTAATAATAATAACAACGACAAAAATATTCCAAATAGAGTGAAAAAAACACCACAATCCAATACAATGTGGCGTCTCAAGCAACCCAGTAAAAAAATTCGTTGCGCGCAGAAAATAAGGGAAAGTCAGTGTTTTCAGGACTCAGAGTCCTGTGCTCGGGGGTAAAAGTGCCACCACGTGTGCCCGGTCCATCGATCGATCGACACCGAAGCTCGGAAAAGTGCCGCCCCTACAATTCTTACTTTCTTTCCTCTCCTTAGCGGAGCAGCCCTTAAAACAGCTGAAGGCTCCCTCTGCCAACCCAATTGCCGTTCGTTTCACCGGCGTAAGATGCTTGTTAAGCGGCCGAGAGGGGTGTCCCCAGTGTTTAAACGGCGCTCCGCACGAGGTGGAAAGTTTGCGTGGCAATTAACGGCGCTCTAACGCCCCCGCGAAAATTCACCGCGCCCTGAAAGTGGCTCGAATTGAAAAAAAAGCAACACAACCCCCAAGAAACCCCTCGTCGCCTTAGAACCTGTCTCGGCCGAGTGTTCCAAACTGGACGCTTTCCCGGCAGATCATTAATTCCCGTCGCCAGTAACAGAAGATCCGTGGCCTCGTCAATTCAGAAGGTTCCGCCGAGTCGTTACAGCTTCGAAAGGCTCTCGCGTCGAGGATCGCTCGGGACGCGGCGAGGCGAATATCGCCTGGATATCGCCTCCGCGAGGTAACGTTCTCAGGGAAACGATCAGGAACGGGTCCGCCACTCGGGGCTGCGTCGATAGATAGGTGGAAAATGAGGAGAAGCTACAGAAGCGCTGAGGGATCTGGGAATAATTGTAGAGCCATCGACCCCTCGCTCCTCATTTTTCTTCAATTTCTGATTGCAATCAGAGGCTCATTATCCTTCCGACGATGCGCACCAGCACTCCCGGAGCTTTTCTCTGATTCCAGAGGAAACTACCCTTGGATCATCCAGTGGCTGTTGGTCTGACGTCTGGCGAAATGTTTGGGCACTTCTCGCGGAAACGGGATCGGGATTGTCACGTCGCTCGGATGGGGAGAAGAGGTGGCAAAGAATCGATGCTAAAATGGCGACGTGACGGTGCACAAAGGGCGGGCTTCTGCCGCGGTGGCTTTGAGCGTTCTGACCAGCACGGAGGGCGGCACGCGGAACAGAGACGTGAAATTTCGGCCGACCACATGCCGCCCGGGGATTTCATTTCAAAACGGATCGCCGTGTTTACATCGCGAAGTGGTTCAGACCGATCCGCTGGAAATCCATCGAGTACGCTTCAATTTCGTCTGGCTGTGGACCGATACCGGGCAGAAGTGTCGCGTTCAATTCCATCGACCCGTAACCTAGTTCCCCTGTACCGGCGAACCTCCTTGCGTCCTAGGGATCGGCATGCTCTCGAGGTAAAACTGTGCTGGGGTCTGGCTTTTTTCGAGAAATAGAACTCTAGGTAGCCTCGGGTTCAAATGAAGCGTGGATTAAACTATTCCTTTGCACCCTTATTCTTGTATAGAGAAGGATAAGGGAGATCCTCGGGTTACCATTGTATTGAGTGGTGTCGAAATAAAAAGGTGGTGAGATTTTTTATTTTTTATTCTTAAACTATTCTTTAATACAAGACCACGAAAAATTTCAACGCCACTTTCAACGCCATCTTCGGGAATTTATTTAACAAAAACTATAAGTTTATACTATCTGGCGTTTGGCCCGCATATTATGGTATGCTTGAAGTAATACTCAGATTTTTTTTGAACTTTTTAATCGAACATATACATAAATAAAGTCGGTAACGCAAACTTCTTAAAAAAATTATTTTCCGACGCACATTAGTGTGGGAACTGTTCTAGACATCCGAAATAGAAAAACTGAGGTTCATTTTCTTTATTATGTTTATCGTTATGGTTGGAACCACAGAGGCCCCCTAACAATAAAAATTTGCAGAATGCCAGCGTTTTGAAAAAAATGTTCGATTTTTGCTTATAAATTTAGCCGTTTTCGTTCTGTAGAATTGATTTTATACAAGATAGACACTCGTCCGAGGTTCCGACCGTAGCGACAAACACAATAAAGAAAGTAAACCTTAATTTTTACAGTTTGGATGACAGTTCCCACACCAAGGCCCGTCGGAGAATAATTTTTTGAAGAAGCTTGCGCCACCGACTATATGTGCGATAAAAGAGTTCAAAAAAATTCTGAGTGTCACTTCAAACATACCTTAATATGCGGGCAAAACGCCAGATAGAATAAACTTATAGTTTGTGTTAAATAAATTCCGAAAGATGGCGTTGAAAAAGGGCAGTTAGCCAGAGAAGTTTCGGGGCAGAAATGTTGCGAATTTTTTATTACAAGGAATTAGGAGTACAGTCATCATGCAAGATCCTCAGATTAGAATCCCATTAGTTCTTCTGTAAGAGCGAATTACGTATCAGTGAAACAACGAAGACGATAAAACCAGCTGCGTACACGAGGAACATAATCGCAGGCTTCTTGTCCGCTTAATCATTGCAGGAAGAATAGGGGTAGCGACGGTTGGAGTGAAGGGGCGCGAATACGTGGTCGATATATCGTTCTAATGCCACGGGGATGGCTCGCGATGAAAACGCAGATTCCAGTGACACGGGAAACACAATTATCGGCCAATCAACGTGACCAGTGCCATCGCGAACGTAGCCTGAATCAACCTCTCGGTTTTCCAGCTCGCTAGCACGGAAATCGGAGATAATCCTCGCGTTTATCCAGCCCAAGTTTCCCCATTCCTCCAAACTTTGCCTGCAGAGACTTCTGGAGAGTTCTATGAAAAAACGAAACAATAAGAAACCCACTGTCATTGTGAGATATGGTGTCCCAAGTTTGTGGAGCTAATAACTCTTTACTGCTTAGAAGTGTACTTTGTCGAGCACAAAAATTGAAAGGACAATTATTTCTATGTTTCTAAACAATTTGAATTTTAAACAGTGAGATAGACTGGGAAGGAATCTCGAAGTCTGACAATTTGCACCGTTGGTGTCTGTAAATTGTAATAAATATTTTAAAATTGAAATACAGTAGTAGAAATATTTATTTCATCACCCTCAGGTTTATTATTGATAAATGATTCGTATCCCACTTATTTTTGTTAAAATAGTGAGCTACACATTTGTGGAATAAATAAATTTCAGTGGCATTAATAATAAAGCAGGTATAAGCGATAACGTGCTTCGTATTCGAGTGACGCAATAAATATTCCCAGCACGGGATACCGAAATCATTCTTCAAAGAGTTCACTCAAGTTTCTCGCACCGTGAATATCGAACTTAATTAAATTTCAACGAAGTAATGGAGGGGAACTTGGCACCGACCCTCTTAACACGAGGGTTCATTGAATGACACGCGTCGATGATTTATACAAATTCCGGGAACAGTTTCACTCGCCTCTAGCGCGCATTTCACACTCTCGCTCGTATTTATCGTTCATCGATTCCAATTCCGCCAAAGAGAAAGAGAAACGAAACAGCGCTCGTAAATCGTTTTTCGTTTCAGCGTGCGTCGAGCGTGCACTCGAAACGCTCCAACGACCGACCCGAAAGCCCGTGTTTTAAACAATTATGTTCATTCCGGAATATCGAGCGCGAGGGCGCGTTTTTGCTCCGGAGTGCTGCATTATTCTTAACAAATAAAACGTCCAGAGTCGAGCACTTGTCACGCCACACAACTGACAGACACTCATCTCAAATAAAATTCCCATTATTGCATCTAACAACAATATCTCCCCAACAACACTTCACGCGAAACACTAGAATTCAAATAACAATCCCTCCAAAAACTCCATTATTATTACCATCGCTAATATTAGGAAGCACTGTCCTAATTTAAAAAACGAAACTACCCTCTTCAAACTACAAAAACTTATTTACAATTCAAAATAAAATTATTTCTCCTAAAGCAACTTATGACAAATACAATTTTCAATATCTCATCTAACAACAATATCTTCCCAACAACACTTTACATGATACACTACAATTAAAATAACAATTCCCCATAATTTAAAAAACTAAACCACCTTCTTCCAACTACAAAAACTTCTTCACAATTCAGAATTATTCCTCCCAAAGGGTTTTAATATCCACATTAACCCCCGCCCTAGCACAGAAGGCTTTACAGATGACAAATATCTGTTTCTCAATTTGCCCGAAGATAAGTCTCACTAATTGTAAGCACAATCCACGATTCATCAGCGAAGGGAAGAAAAAGCAGAAGAAAGGGGGATGTTAAAATCTGATGAGTCGCGAGAGGGTGGAGCGCGAACGTGGAGCTTCCCCAGCGGGGTGGACACCGCGGTTATTTATATTTCGCAGAAGTCGCTACAGCGGGTGCTTCGCCCTTCGCGTCCGCCAGCCCTTTTCCTCCTCCGCGACTATATTCGCCCGCCGCCCGCCGTTTCTTGGACCCACCGCCGCGTATAAATGTCAGAGCGGCGTGCTGGCGATAAATACCGGCCACAGGCGCAATTACTGGCTGAGAAAGGGGGAACTGATGAGCACGGCGAGCCGAAAGGCGCTGCGGAGGGCGGAGCCGGGAGCGGTTTTATTTCAAACGGGCCGAGAGGAATTAAATTTCTGTCTGGTTATGTCATACGCCCCTTCTGGCCCGTTAATAGTCGCTGCACGGCCGGAATCGTGTTGCGCTGATTGGCGCAATCTTTCAGATTTCAAGCCGGATCGCGCGAAGCCTGCGCGCGGGAGACTCCCTGATTAGAGACGTGTTGGAGCCTATTTCAATATCCTTGATTAGAGGGCAACATTGTGGTTTCTGTGTTCTAACATGTGTAGAAGCGAAGGCGCTTCTAAAGTGGAGCAGGATAAGGAATATGTGTGCTAGAATAAAATACAGTGCACACAATAATTCAGAAATAGGTCATTTTTCGGATTTTATTTAAAAAAATCTGAACGTCATAGTGTTGAAAAACTATTTGGGCTGTATTTGGACATCATTAGAGATAATAAATAAAATTGTTTGCATATTTTGTGACTGAAAAAAATTATTTTCCTTAATTTAAACTTAAAGTGTGTAAGTTTGTTCATGGAATCATCTGGGCTCATAGCGAAATATTATAATCTCATGTTTTGGCAGACATTTGAACCACAAACTTCGAAAAGACGGATAATTTTGCGCACGAAAATATTTATAAAAAGAAACAGATAGGTCGAAAAGTTATGAATGTAGATAATTCCACGTTGAACTTAGTAATGAATAAAATCCCCCAAGAATATTTGAAATCGTTCGATAATTTTCTGTTTTAGGACTTTCGTAGTTTTAAGAAAACAAACAGCCTACAAACAGCAGTATTATATAAAATATGCAAAAAAAAGTATTATCTTCAATGATGTCCAAGTACAGCCTAAAAGGTTTTTCAACTCTACATTTACTTTTTTGCTTCAAATAAAATCCTAAAAAATTCCCATTTTTTAGTGATTTGATACGAGAGTACCCTTAATTCGAAAAAGCGAATTTGATCAAAAGAAGGGTGGTTCTGAGATAAATGACTTAATATTTTGTGTTGTGCCATCGGCATTTTATATAAATCTATTAGCTTAAACATTAAATCTGGATAAAAAGGTACCTCAATATTTGTGACAAACCCGTAAAAAAAAACACTTCAAAATTAACTCTACCTAGCTACGGCTTTTACTAATATTTCGCAGAGTAAACAATGCAGATATGGCTGCTGTCACTGTAATCTTGCAAACTTTGCCAGAAGCGCCAGTGCACTGAATACACAGCACTTCCTTAATTTTTGATGTCTTGCTTGGCATCCAGCTTATTCATGATCGAATTTCTGGTTCAATCTTTGGCAGGTGGTCTTTTAATTACTTTGAGCAGTATGCTGCACTGAGCGCTCGCTGATTCATAGCACGCGACTGTGTTTCACGACTCAGCTGCACGCAGAGATTCCACCTGTCGATTGCCGGGTGCAAGCAACGCTACTAATTTCATTCGCTAAAAATGAATTAAATACAACGCATCGAAACGCGATTGTTTCTTCTCGGTAACCAGCGAATTGCACAGTGGTTCTATCGATGCCGAGCATTCCGAGTTCAATCTGAGTGCACGCGTTCAATCTCCGATTTTATTCCCGAGATCTGTTTCCCCACAAACGCTCTTCGCCCCCTTCGACAGATCTGTCTGACGATTACGCGAATTAATAGCCGTCTTTTAATCGCGACGCTCAATTAACGCAGTTCTCGTGCGGAGCAAAAGCTTGACATTACTTTCTCGCTGCTCTGGTCCTTCTCGCGATTAATATCGAACGTAATTACGCGGACTTGCGGGAAACATATAGGAGATTTCCTGGGCCCAGACGTTCTTTAGCGGCGCGCACGTACGCAATAAATTTCAATAGTTTCCGCGTCGCTCTAGCTCCCATTCATTCGCGAAACGTCAGGATCGAACAAAGCCTCGACTCTTTTATTTCTTCCACCCCTCGGTCCACGAGCCATTTTGGGACGCTGTCGGATTTCTGCGAGCGCGCAATTAAAAATTTCTGAAAAAGCAGAGGGAGAGGAAATGTGTGCAGATTCTGTGGACGACAAATTGTCTCTCTCGTTCACTCGAACCTGCTTTCAGGGGATTCTGAGCACTAGTTAGTGTTTGGTTGGATTTTTTATGGCCGATGGGAAGTTAGACTCGTGATTGTAAGGATGTGGTGTTCGAATTGCAGAGTGACTGGATGTTTCGCTGAAGGTGATTGGGAATTAGGGAGGGTGGTGAGGGATTAATGAAGTGGTTAGATGGTAGCAAGGGATTGACTAGAAATTAAACAGAGGTTTAGTGAGGTGGCAGAATTTGATGAGAGATTAAAAAGATATGGAGTAATGAGTAAGCAAAGATTAAATTAAACTTGAATTTACAAGTTATGTAGAATCAATAAAAGAAAATCTCTATGGTTCTGTCAACTTATTGTTACTTCAGCCTTTATATAATCCGTCGTGCAAACTCCATTCAGAAAATCCCTAAAAAAAGCTGCAGTTAAGCACTTAAAAGCTGCGCTTTTCTATTTAGAACTCCAAATTCACAAATCCACTCGATCTGCCTTTTCAATATACAGAGTACTGTGTAATTCCTCTTGGAAGAATAAATAGAAAATGTGGAAGCAAGTTTTATAATTCTAGAAAATCGATTTTCATTTCTTTTAAACATGATTGCACCTGCCTGGGAATTGAAAGAGCTGATAAAACTAAGCATTGTGAAATAACTCGAAATTATGGAATACTTCTTCCGAACGAGGATTTATTTGAAAACAAAATTGGATTTGAGGAACCACCAAATACGCGTGCACAGTACAAAACATGGATTCCACCATGCAACTAAATTCTTTCAAAGGCAAAGCCCGATTCGACGAAAATTATTCTACAATTTCGATTCGCAAAAGCATTTACTGTATCAGTAATCACGTCACAATTACTCTTGCGATCTGTAAATCCCAAATCAAATACACACATACACCCAACAAATTTCAAAAACCCATTCTCTCCAAAACAAAGTCTCGAACAGAAAAGCATGATTCCACGTTTTCCATTTGCGTATCATTTATCTATTCAAAGGAATCACCCTCCGACACCCCCCATTATTGCAGCCACACCCTGTACAGATTACCATCCACGAGACAATCTACCCCCAGTGCCAACATTCAAGCAGTCACCTCGGGAGGAGTCCCAGCGAATCATTTCATCCGCGAACGAAACAATTAGTCCCCACAGAAGGTGCCTTTGACTCCGTTAGCCTCGAAGCCCTAGAAACGCCAAAGCCCCCCTAACGTGCCTCCCCCGCCCCCGAATCTCAGGAAACCGTCGACGCTAACGATCCCGTCCCGTAGCAAATTGTCCATCCACCTTCGCGATTCGAGCGACGGGGCTCACTTTCCGTCGCTGGAAGACGGATAATCTACGAGCAAGTAGAACGTCCCAGCGGCAGGTCAGACACCTCCAATCCGACTGGAATCCGTTTGCTGCGGGGAGCAGCGGCCCCTCGGATCGATCGACTTGCATTTTTAACGAGGGAATCGCCGTTGACCATCGGCAGGGTTTTAAGGGAGGATGCAGGGGGCTGCTCCTCCTCCTCCTCCTCCTCCCTTCGCTCGTGCAACAATGCGACTCGATGCATCGCCCCGTGCCGGCGTGCGGATCGATAAACGCACACGGGCGTGAGTTAAATCACGTGGGAGGCAAATTTCATACGCACGACGGGACGAAAGTCTGCTCGGGCAGATCAACCCTTTCCGAGGTTGTAGCCGGGGTGAAATCAAGCGGTCGCACTCAAGGCCACGCCTTCTGCGCTGGTGTTCGGGATCGATGGTAAAACGATCAAAGAATCGGTAACTTTGATCCTGAGGGGGGATAGATTTGGAAGCTGTTCATCGAGGCTCCAAGGCAGCTTCCTTTATTGTGAACTAGAAAAATACCCGTGCTTCCCTGTGGTAGAATAATTCAAAGGATTCAGTTTCTTATCTGTTTTTTTTTAAATAATTTTTTAGGTAATTTCTTGTAAAGTAACCTTTGTGTAAGAAACATTTATATATTGCTTAAATTGTAGTTTAAAAAGTCTTTGGGAGTTACTGCAATTTAAGGGGATACTTTCTTAGCCCCCTTCATACAAGATATCGCTGTGTCTGAATTCTTTGAAATTAGATGCTTTATGGAGGGTCATTGAAATTCCCTGCACAGCCACAGGATAATCGGTTGGGTAAATGTGGACTGGAATTATGTAGAGGGCAGGGGGTTCGATAGATAAAGTGCTTGTTGTAAACGATGGCCGAACGCAAGCTCCTGAAAAGTTTCGCAGAGATAAGGGAATGGCCAGGCTCCAGAGTTGCCGAGCTAATAAGGTTTAGCTTCGGCAAGCAGAATTTTGGACAGCAACGCGTGGTGGCCCGTGATGCATGGGCAGACGCGAAACGCTGCCTAATCGTCCCGTGCGTTTCACTTCACATATTGCGCAGAGATCAGGCCCGTTTAGTTGGGGCCGCTGTAGCGAGTTTTATCGACTGATCTGTAGGACATCAACCCTGGCTATGTGTATCTAGAAATACCTCGCGAATAGCAACGACTTCCACGAGCTTCGTGCGCCCGCCAGGGGGAGAGCGACGAGGATAAACGAGAAGTAGTTAGTAATTCTAGTACAAAATTACGGAAGAATCGCCGAGTACTTTCGAAACATCTCTTGCTAAACTCTTGACAGGCGATGCAATTAGTAACGCTGCGAGATCCGAAGAAGAGCCATAACGAGGGCGAAATACAGGTCCACTTTTTGGAGGGTGAACATTCGGGATCAATGCAGACTATTGGAAAAGGAAGTCCTTCCTGCTGGAAGTAATTTCCCTTCTTCCTAATAGTATACATATATTATGTAGCAGGACAATTGTAAAATCCGAATGTTTAAAAAAAATTAAATTAAAAATAGCCTACCCTTTTTACAAAATTTTTACTTCAGTTAGGATGAGGATTCAAGAATCATAGAAGGAACCATTGAAGTATTAAAGTTTTAAAGTATTAGGGCATTAAGGTATTAAGGTATTAAGGTATTAAGGTATTAAGGTATTAAGATATTAAGATATTAAGGTATTAAAGTATTAAAGTATTAAAGTATTAAAGTATTAAAGTATTAAAGTATTAAAGTATTAAAGTATTAAAGTATTAAAGTATCATATATCATATATCATATATCATATATCATATATCATATATCATATATCATATATCATATATCATATATCATATATCATATATCATATATCATATATCATATATCATATATCATATATCATATATCATATATCATATATCACATATCACATATCACATATCATATATCATATATCATATATCACATATCACATATCACATATCACATATCATATATCATATATCATATATCATATATCATATACCATATATCATATATCATATATCATATATCATATATCACATATCACATATCACATATCATATATCATATATCATATATCATATATCATATAAGCATTGCAGAAATACTGAGTCCTCAGCCTAATCAAGGTAGAACCACGTTTCCATCAAAAAGTCTGATTGTACAATTGTCCTGTGACATATATTCATAATGTAGAATGTGATGCAACAAGGTACGAAGAAAGTCGGATAATTCATTAAATTTGTTAAAATAATGAATCTTAAAACGTGCACCACAACACACGATTAAGTATTTAGAAAAGAAGTCACGTATACGGAGAATTAACAGAAACTCTCGAGGAAAAATTCCACCTATCGGTAGCTGGAAACAAAACAATAGAAGATTTGCAACCCGAGGGTGATACATGGCTGGTCGAGAAGCTTTCCTCGACATTCCTCTGTATTTTCACTGCACTTTTAGACCCGAGGTACGCTGTGCTTTCTGGAGCATCGAGTTTCCTCGCAGAGCTGCTTGATAAAAATCTGTGGAAGCTATTAAGTCACGGCTAAGTAACCTGCAGTTTAATCAGTACATGTTACGAAAATTATTATTATATTATTATTTCATCGAAATGATATTAATGATACATAAATCTGCATTATATCTAAAATACACGTAGATTCGACCTGCCTTCCTGTCAGCATTCCCCTCGCATTTCAAAACTCTGTACTTCTGCATAATCCACATGACGAAATGAACGTCAAGCTAAGAGCAGTGCTTCAATAAAATTCAAAGCTTCGAGCTAGAAGCAGAGCATTGCGGTGCAGCCTGTTGTACCCATTCGAAAATCGACGCTTCCCCAGGAAGGGTGCACGTATCGTGGAATCCCAGCGAATTTCGAAATGGTCCTCCAAGGAAACCCCCTGACTTCGCCGACGGTGAAAAGCACTGTTCCCCGCGGGCTGCTTCCACGTTTCTCGCGGGAGCATCGAAAATTCCGCTGCTCTTGCCATTCCTCCGCACGCGTCCCGTTTCAATACAGGTCATTAAGGAGATACGATCGACTTCCTGGACGATCGGCAAGGCGAAGCAAACGCTCAGGGGAACGTATCCGCGGAGATAACGGAATGGCCACGATAAATCCCGAATATTCTCGGACGGATTGGCCCCGATCCCAATGTTCGACCGATTTATTTTCGTTCGGGGGGGGGGGGGGGGGGGGGTGGTATCGAGGAGCCTTTCTTTCTCTTAGAACGACGCCCCACGGTCTGTTTACCAAAGGCGAAAAACTTCCACCGCAGATTTTTCCATCGACGCCGCGCCGAGCCTTGACACCGATTCCGTTTGCTGAATTTAGATGCGCTGATACCCGTCACGCTCACGTCGCACCGCGTGCTTCACTTTCTTCGCCTGCCTGTTTCTGTGCACTGGGCCAGCACAGGATGTTGGGAGCCGTGGATATGCCATCTCTGCAGGGTCTTGGATAAAATGTTGTTCAATGGTAATTGCTGAAGTCAGAGAACGGGGTAGTATCCTCAATTTTGAATAATGGGATTCCTTTTCGTTCTCCAATCACGTTGTGCAGGCTTCTCCACTGAAACGATTTTCAATGTAACCACGACTGAAGTAATTCAAGAGTTTTGTAAAAAGAAAAGAAAACTGGATTTTATTCATTAAAATTATTAAAAAAAATTTCATCTGAGTGCACCACTGGTCCCAACTATCGATATATATATATATTTTTTCGTTCAATATCGATACATGAAATATATTATCCAATGAGTAACGGTATTAGTAATATCGATACGAAGATCGTGTCAATTTACTAATTAAGAAATAAGCTACATATATTTAAGAGAATATCATTTTGGATTGAAAATAATTTTCTATGTTAATAATTTTTAAGAAATTATTTTATTTAAATTAAGATTCAAAGTAGTAAAATGAAAACAAGTAATTTACTTTTCAAATTTATTGTCATATTTATAAACGAAACTAGAATTTTAATAAGAAACATCACGGGCATCGTTCGATATAAGAGTATGAAAAAGAGTTACTGCATTTTACTTGCATGTAGTAATTCGAAAAGTATTAGCTGGAATTGGTTTGAAGGAAAAAAGGGTGCAGTAAAAATTATCAATATTTTGACCAAAATTATCGATACCTGTAATTATTTATGTTTGAAATATCGATACAAAATATCGATATATCGACAGGCAAATATCGATACAAAATATCGATATATCGACATGCAAATATCGATCAAAAATATCGATATATTGACAGGCAAATATCGATCAAAAATATCGATATATCGACAGGCAAATAGCCAGAAAAAATATCGATATATGTATCGACAGACAAATATCGATACATCGACAGGCAAATATTGATAAAAATATCGATATATCGACAGGCAAATAGCGAGAAAAAATATCGATATATCGACAGGCAAATAGCGACACAAAATATCGATATATCGACAGGCAAATATCGATAAAAAATATCAATATATCGACAGACAAATATCGATAAAAAATATCAATATATCGCCAGGCAAATAGCGATAAAACTATCGATATATCGACAGGCAAATGTCGATATATACAGTTGTCGATAAATATCGCGCAGTCGTCGAGAGCGTAAAGACTAAAGACCGCAATCCGTTTGAATCCGTTAATGCGCTACATGTTAAATAAATATATAACTATTCTTTTTCTCCCTAAAACGTGTCAACAGCTGTTAATAGTTGGTAATAAATTTTCATATAATTCTATGCTATCTGGCTTCAAATGGAAATTAGTATTCAATGAATGGTCTTCTTGCGGATCGCGTACACATTTTTGGCAAGCCCTCAAGTTTGGTGCCCGTAGCCACTGCTCAGATTCACAGATTTCCACAGACGAATATAATTATTTTGCAAAATTCTTCCATGCTTCTTATTCTTCCATTTAGCAGCCCGCTTCGTGGTGTCTAACTTTTCGACGTGGCTTGCTGTTAGCGCACGTACGATACTTCAGAAATGTGCAGTGGCAAGCACGCGAGCCCCAGCGTAACTTCTACCTGACTACAATATGGCCACGAAAGTACCAATTTTCACGAGCTTACGGTCGACGGAATGCGAAATGCAGGCGAGAATTGGAGGCATAATTAAAGGTCGTGTTTGCGTTTGGGTGACCAATATGTGAGTGGAAATTGGGACACGTGTAACTGCTCGTTCCGCGGAGAGCTTTTCGGTATTATTTTCCACCCTGGAATTCGCGAACGGTGGCCATTTATTTGCAAGAATATGCTATCCCAATTTAACGAAAAACTACTCTCCAAAAACTCTTCTCTATTACTAACAAGGGGACCTTCAGGTTTGGCAATTTCAGAAAAATTCGCTACTTAGTGTACGTGAAGGCCTTCACTCTGGCATTAATTTCCCAAAGCAGTAAGACGTGCTTTTCAGCCAAATTTATAAATATAACTTTTAAACATTTATATATAATATTAATTTTTAAATTTTAAAATATAATTTATCATAAAATATATTTTACCCCTTTTCACCACCTTGGGGATGGAATTTCAAAAAATCCCTTCTTATCGAGCACCTACCTCGCAGAAGGAATATACTCTGAATTTCATGTTTCTGTAAAATGTATTTTATGATAAATTATACCTGAACTGGAGTTCATAACAGGGTTAATTCATCTCACATTGCCCCGGGGATTAAATGAAAATTCGCTGTTCCGTTCGCGAGGCTCGCACACAAGGCAGAAGTTTATGCATATAAGTGGTCACTATCGTGAAAAGCCAGTTACCATATTAGTGGCCGTGTATGCAACACGATATACACCCACCAGCTTATTGCCCGCGAACAATACAACGCGCCTATATACGCGCGTACGATCGCTTCCCCTGGTCGCGTGTGACTAGAGAAATCCGGCTTAAAGGTGTATTACCTTCGCGATCCTTTTCCTGTTTCAATAACGCCACGCGCGGAATCTATGACACAGTGAAAATCGCGAAACCATTTATGAATATACAGTTCGCTGAGACCGTTATAAAGGCTTTCTATAAAATTATTCACAACGTTGGAATAACTCTGGTTTTGCAAACATCATCGTTCGGCACGTTCCGTGCGACGATTCGAATTTTTAGTAGGACTATAAAAAGTGGTGGGAAAACTAAATCGTGATATTTAATTAGAGAACAATAGTTGTGTAATGTCCCCAATAATTTCAGCTCTTTATTATTCTATTTCCTTTTCAACACTGAATTGAGACACACTGTTTTCTCTTGAATAAAAATATCATCACCAATAAATATCAGAACATTTTAGAACACGGGAAATTCTTCGAATACTTCGGATAGGGCAGATGATGGTATAAGTTGGAATTTTTGATAAAAATATTAATAAATTTGTAATTGTAGATTTATCCAAATTTTGTAGATACAAGCAACGTTCGCTGGAAGCGATACATTTAGCAAACAGAAACCGGGATAGCCGCGTCTGATTAATGCAAAGCGTAAGTGAAGACAGGAAGGGGAAGAGGTGCGTCTATGGTCAGACGCGCTCACCGGACCAACGTGCATGGAGCCAATATCTCTCTAATTACTCACGCGCGTGTTATAATAAAAATTGTTTCTACTAAAAATCGTCTACGTTAACGAGAGCATCCGAAACACGTAGAGCTCTACAATTTTATTTAAAATTCTTAATTTACACCTTCATTCGCTGCCTCAGAAATTGTTTCAAGTATCCGTCTCCACTGCGGCACAAAGAGGCTCTTCGTACCATGAAACTTAATAAAAAAATTATGCTGATATCATTAATACCTACATCCTTGACGAACCCTCTGCGACAGGATTAATGAAACACCCCGCACGTTTCAGCGAATACACCGCGTTGAATCCAGTTTCAGGCTTGCTCCTTTTTTCATCCCTCACAGCATTAAATTTCAATTACTTCGAGTGGTATCCAGCATAAAATCCTGGCTAAGGGGAGAGCGGTGAAATTAAGATTTAATCACGGTCGGCGAATCTAACACGCTTGATTAGTACTAGTTTGTCGCGAAGCCGGCTTAATTTTGTAAACAACCACGTTAATGCATAATATGGTAATTGCCAATTAAGAACGCAAGTGGTTATATGATCTTGACCTAAATGGCAGTTCAAATTTGGAATACCAACCTTTAGGAATATGTATTGAAAATTTCGAGTGGAATGCACCGTTAGGGTTGCCCAAGAACGCGTGTAATTCGAAGGGCGAATCCCTCGAGCGCCCACTATTCCGACCTTGCACGGCCACCATAGTTACCGAACTATGGTGATCGATCACACTGCTCTGTAACGATTTCGATGCCACCAATTAAGGGGGTAGGGTAGCGAATCTAGATATTACGAAGCAATTTAACGATCGAGTGATTAATGGTTTAGGTGATTTAACGATAAATTATCGATTAATGCGGCGACTATGCTTAGAACAGCCAAGCCAAGAATACCATAATACCCCGCTGCAGCGGTTCATATTCAAGTCATTCTTTGGGGCCAAAACAGTTCGTGGTCACACCTTCTTATAATTACAGATTTGACCCATGGGGTTCACTGCACTCCAGCGTAATTTTTGAATTACCATTTTTGTATTTTTGAATCTTTTAACTTTTTACCCTTTGAAACATTACAATCATGCTCTGACAGCTTTTTTCAAAAGTGTGGTTGAAAAAATAGTTGAGGAAAAAAGCGATTTTTTTTGTTAAAATCACAAAATTTTTAAATTTGAATATTAAGGTGTCAGAATTTACAGAAATATTAAGAAAAAAAATGCCTGATGTGCTATATACTCCCTCAAATATGCTATAGTAGAAAAACAAGGTGCTTAACCCTCGCCTGACGGACACAGGGTCCATTTTGAGTTTTGACCCATCGCAGAGTATCAACCTACACAGGGGCGAATTTGATAAATTTGCCGCACCTGGATTAACAAGCGTCTGCCGTTCATTCCGTGAAATATCGTCAAATATTTGAATACAATAAATAAATATAAATAAATTTGTATAATATATATATTTAATATATTCAAATATCATCAAAATTTTTAACTTAAACCGTTTAAAGGGTTGAGACAATATTAAAGTTAATTCAAAATGACAACTTACATACGAGTTATTGCTAATCTACTAGATGAAAAAAAAGTGAATTGTTTTTAAACTTGTCCCAAGACTCCCAAGCCTCTGTGTTTAACCTTCTCCAACTTCTTTCCCCCCAAATTTTCCGCCCTACGATACATGTGTTACTTATTAATCTAATTATTAATATCACTTCCCAAAGAAGATAACGATTTCACGGTACAAAATGCACTGCAACTAAACTGCACTTAAAAATTCACGCAAATCACTGCTAACGCGCCCGGAGACTGCCTCGCACGAAGATCGCAAGGGGAAACCTATATTTCGAGGAAGCTGCTCGAAGGGGAGCGTGGAAGGAGAACACTCGAGCACGGGTGAAGCTTAGCGGTTCCAGGAGTGGCGAAAAAAGAAGAAGGCTTGGCGAAGGGAGGGAAAAAAACGAGGAAAGTTCGCGCGGGACCTTGATATCCCTGTTGGCCTCGAGTGTCCAATTTTCGGCTGTCCCCGTGAAAGCCGAGGAAAGTCGGGAAATCGAGCGAATCCGTGGCGGCGGCCTCTTTAGCCGGGAAGGCTGCTCCTGGCGCGAGGTAAACCGCGCTGGTGCAAAATCGATATCGACTCGCTCGCTTTTATCGAACGACGCTCCAGAGACAGAACGAGATGTCCCGAGAGCTCGAGGAGCGCTCAGAGACAGAGAGAGCTTTCACGCTGGCGAGCAGGAACCAGGAGGGACGACGGTGGTTTCGAAGACACAGGGTACATTCGTTACGGATGGGAATAGACGAGGAGATAAAGCGCGCGCCGCGAGGAATCGGTTTGTTGCGCGGACTTCGGTGTGGGAATCTCTTGATGCTTGCGTTATCATTGAAAATGGCTGGTATAAAAGGTGCTTGGATTAGAGCCCTTTGGAATAGGGGCACAATTGGACATTTTTTCAAACTGGAACATATTTTTTTTAAGCTTTGCGGGTAAGCTTCAGACATATTTTGAAATACAGTAATTTTTCTGAATATTTCTTTCTGTAATTTGTTCCATTGTATGCCGCTGCGAGGTAGTTTTGGACAGCACTGTGGCAGGATTGTAGGTAAATATAAAATGCCACAAAAATGTTATACACAGCATTTATTTAACTTTTTTAAACACTATATAAACAAGATTGAAACACATACATACTGAAACAAGGGAAATATCGCTGTGTTAAAGGGGAACACCACTGTGACAGCCAGAAAAGTAAGCCGTTTTTAAGATTTTTTTTCAGGAATAATTGATAGTTTTCATAGAAAACTTTTATTACCTACCTCTAGTACGCTGTCTTAAGAGCCTACACAAAAAATATAAATAGAAAAACATTCATAAATTTTAATATATTAATTAATCTGTATTGCGTACTAAAAGTAGGTAATACAAATTTTGTATGAAAACTATAAATTATTTCTGAAAAAAATTCTTAACAATGGCTTACTTTTCCGGCCGTCACAGTGGTGTTCCCCCTTAAGTTGTTCAATATGCTACACAGCAAAATGCAAATTAAATTTGACAGAGGCATTCAGTCTTGATGTTTCACCTACATTGACAGGCTTTGGCAACTTGGCAACTACATCCGAATTCATTATTGTTGAAATATCGTCTACCTAAGGATAAACGAAACCAAATTTTCCCCTTTTTCTTAAAAACTTCATCTCGTAAGTGCCACCACGTTCTAGACTTAGAATTCGTCCTGTATAATATATTTTGCTTTTTCCGTCGGAAACTTAATTAGCAAAAAATACGCGACAGATATTTTTTCGTCATCAAGTGAATATATATTTCATTAGAATCGTTATTATCTAAAGAAATATATATTTCTTGATGATTGCACTTACGATGTTGAAGATTAATTTATTGTTAGTTGAAATCAAGTGGGCAATGTGGACACCTGCTTTTGACATACACGCGTGAATGCTCAATGGCGAGCGTGCTCGCGTATTCGTCGTTAATTAGCGAAATCTCATTCGTGCTTGGAGCCTGCACGCAAGTATTAGCTGCAGATTAATTGGATATTCGTTGTGCCCGGCAATAACGCAGCCTTTTGATTGCGCGATCAAATTAAATCCGCGGGAGCCCTCGAATCTCGCGGAAGCGTTTCGCTGATTGGATCCTCAATTACAAACTCCTCGCCCGGTGTTTTCTAATCTCGCGATTCAACTTTAACGCGAGCGATGCAATTAACGAGGCAACTGTAGCTGAGATTCCAACTTCCCCTCATTAACCATTCGAAAATCTTCCCGCGCGAGCGAAGTGTTCACAGAGAAACGACATTACGAGGTCCTTGAATTCCTCTTTTAAGCATTCGAAACAGGGCGGTGTTCAATGGGCTTTCACGCAGTTTTTCGGAAAGGCAGTTAACACGTTAAGCGCCGCGTCAGTCTACGGTGACTGACAGTATAAAATACAAACACTTTAGAAATGCTTTACGTTTATTAATAGAATGTAATTTTTTTAATTTTTATTTTAATTTTACCCCCTGTGAATCCAAAGTTTTATGATTTTTAATATCCACCAATATAGTGATGCAGAATTTTTGTAAGTAAGGGTTATGAGGGTAAATTTTGAAAAATTAATCTTCCCGCTATTAACACCACTTGAACCTTCAATTCTGCAATGTTTCAAATTTTCTTGAATTTTCGAGTTTCCGAACATCCCTTGTCAGTCACAATTTACACTTTACATTGAATTATTAAAGAATTCGCCTATTAATAATTAATATATTCTTTCCAAAAGAACCCAAGAATTTAAACGATGCAATTTCACAAAATCCCATCGAATTTCCAATTCGAAAAGTATTCCACATTCCACAGTGGAGTACGTCTGCCAAAAGTACGCGACTCGACAATTTTAGAGACACTGAAATCGCTGACTACGTGGATGAAAAACGGAGGCGGCGCCTAATGAAGAATTATTAGCTGCCCGAGCAGTTCATTAATTACCACAGTAAAGATTTAATAGCCGCGGTATTTATCGAGCTGCAGCGAACACTTTCGGGGAGGTTGAACATCGAAACGCGGAATCCCAAAAGGAACGGTAATTTCTCGCGCTCCTATTTCCTTCGCCTTCTCTGTTCTTTATCGAGGGGAGACAAATCTTCCTCCCGTGCCTCGCCACGGGGGGCTGGAATTCTTCCCGAGGAGCGAGATTGAAAACACTTTGGGGCTCCTTCATTTCAAAAGCACGGTTACAAGTTCTCGTGATGGGTCGGAGACATCGATGCTTCTTCTTGGCCCCCCCTCGCTTGTTTTGCGTGCCTGTCGCGCGGGGATGAAGGATCGTGGCCATTAAAATGATTGCGTTTTTCTCATTCCGGATCGTCAGCTCGCCGTTCTCCTTTACCGCCTTCGTTTGCTGTTATTTTTCATATCTAACTCGTCCCCCTTTTTGCTGTGCATTTTACAAAGCGTCCGCCAAAGACCGCGCTGCACTTATTTTATTCGCTATATCGCGTGTGATTTTAATTGGGCACGAAGAGCGCAATGAAGTCCTGAAGCACAGTTGATCAAGCTGCCTAAGTTCGACAAAGTAGCGTCACTTATTTCGCCCGCGTAGAATGCGAATATCCCTAGTCGGTTTATTGCGAAGAATAAAATTGCAACCCGGCTATTTAGTATTTTAAACGAGGTAGCCGATATTTCTGGGGGTAGTTAAATTATGCAAGAAAGAGCAGCGAGCTTTATCGGGTAAAAGGGCGATGGAAAATCCGTGGACTGGAAATGTTTGAATTATAGAAAATTCAGCGAGTCATTTGAAATTCTGAAATATACAGGCGCCGAAGATTTTCGGGGCGCGAGCATTTGAAAGTCAAATTGGCCATCGACTGTGCCGGAAAATATATAAACGAATTACGTCCGCGTTTAGCGGCGTGATTTCTCACGCTTGTTTTCATATGGGTTTCTTTCTGAATTTGTTTATGAGTCCCCGCGCGGAAGTCTAATAGGAAACTTTAATTAAACAGTCACCGGAGGAAGACGGCGCCATTACGCGGCAGCGTTGCATCTCCCCTTTTCCGGCGAGAGTCGTTCCATCGGAATCCCTTTTAAGGGAAGAGAATTAAAGTACCATGGACGAAAAATTCCAGAGGTAAAAAGAGGAGAAGGCTCGATAAGATCTTGAGGGGGAAGGGGAGCGATGGAATTGCTCGGTCTCCGAATTTAACGAGTTCCCGTGCAGCTGCAGCGGCCATTTTAAAGCGAAGTGCCCTATTGTTCTTTTCCTTTATTAATCGTCGCTTTGTAAATCTAATCTTTTAATTGTATGTGTGCGTATACGAGATGATCGCCCCACAAATTGAAAACCTGAATATCAATCTCACAAAGTGAAAAGTACTGGACCAAAAATGAATTTTTGAAAATATGATATGATGATATGATGATATGATGATATGGTGATATGATGATATAATGATATGGTGATATGATGATATGGTGATATGATGATATGGTCATATGATGATATGGTGATATGATGATATGGTGATATGATGATATGATGATACGATGATACGATGATACGATGATATGATGATACGAAGATATGATAATACGATAATATGATAATATGGTAATATGGTAATATGATGATATGATAAGTTCCCATTTCCTCAAAATCTATAAGTTCTTTAAGGGAGGTTTCTGCCTTGTTGAGCCAAAAAACGTTCGATTTTTCACCAATTTTTTGTGCGAAAAGTATTAAATATAGAATGTTGATATTTGGTATGTTGACTAAGCGGTCTTTATTGAACATAAAAATATCTTTTAAAGTTTGACAAAACAAGGTAGTGGGAGTGGGATGAGCCACGTATGTCGGTGCGCGGGCGATGACATTCTTCGCTTGCGGAAGTCGTAAGTCCCGGACAGGTGATCTGAAGCAAAAAAATGAAACATATTTTTACTTTGTACAATATTGTGCATAAGTTGAACCAGAATCAAGAAGAAAAATTGGAAAATAAGACAATAGTGAGCAATCGAAGGGAAGTTTGTTTTTTTTAACAAAATTTTTTGCAGTTTTTTGTTCATTAAATAAAAACGTTTGAATATTTTTGGATAATTCTGGTTCAACTTATACACAATATTGTACAAAGTAAAAATAGGTTTCATTTTTTTGCTTCGGATCACCTGTCCGGGACTTACGACTTCCGCAAGCGAAGAATGTCATCGCCCGCGCACCGACATACGTGGCTCATCCCACTCCCACTACCATGTTTTGTCAAACTTTAAAAAATATTTTTATGTTCAATAAAGACCGCTTAGTCAACATACCAAATATCAACATTCTATATTTAATAATTTTCGCACAAAAAATTGGTGAAAAATCGAACGTTTTTTGGCTCAACAAGGCAGAAACCTCCCTTAAGTATAGAGAAATCCTTTTGGAGTTATAAATTTTGCTAATGTATTTTATATTAATTTCTGAATGAAACTGTATTCTTTCGAATCTTGCATATTGTACGAAAATACCTCTAAAGCCACCATATTGTATGGTAATATGTAATAACTAGGTGGGTTAATCATAATCGATAATTCGAGGAATTAAGAAAATAATTTTTCGCAAATTTGTTCGGTATGCGTCTTTCCCCAAGTACATCCGGTATCTGGCGCTCTCGAGATCCGCGAATCAGCTCAACAGAGAAAACGTTTCTACGAATACCGCTGCAAGTGCGGTTTATAAATAAACCATCGCCGGTTAAGGCTGTCTTATCTGCCGCACTCGAGGAACGCTAAAACTTACAAAACCAGAGCGCCAGACTGAATACGTAACGACGTACGAAAAAGACAGTGCCGTGGGATGATTTTAGAAGTACCGGAAGTTTAACGAGAAAGTCGAACCCAGTTAATTGAACTTGAACGTTTTAAATTCTTACAGCTGAATGGCAGTGAGTGTAGAGGGCGTTTTGCCAACTCCGTCACAAGAAGTCTTCGCAGGGATAATCTCGGGCTTTGCAGCTGCTTATATATGTGGTGTGTCTGTGAAAATTTTCGCCTAATTGCTACCGAGTTCCGAACTCATGTGAGTGATAAGGTGTTA
The DNA here is from genome assembly GCA_910592295.1 of Andrena haemorrhoa. Taxonomy (NCBI): domain Eukaryota; kingdom Metazoa; phylum Arthropoda; class Insecta; order Hymenoptera; family Andrenidae; genus Andrena; species Andrena haemorrhoa. The sequence goes on from OU342946.1 coordinate 5,080,884, forward strand.
CTGTGTGCACATCAAATTTTATAGAATTTGATATAAACTGGGGCGAGGCCTCGGCGAGGGATGCGTTACAATACTGAGAAATTATTATGAGAGAGGAGTTGGTAGAATGGAGGCGAAAGGGGTGTTGGCTGGCAAAGAGAATGGCAGAGGGTTGAGATCAATGGAGGTCAGAGTACATACTGATCCTATTAAGAACCGAGGATCGAACGAAGAGGCCCGAAAGAACTAGGAGTCGCAAGCTGACAACTAATAACCGAGGACTGAGAAGACTGGCAGTTGCAAACTGAGAGCTGAGCGAACTATTAGTTGCGAACTGAGCACAGAGAGAACTCCGAGCTGCAAACTGCGAACTAACCACTGAGAGCTGAGAGAACAATGACCTGAAAACTAAAATCAGTTCACTTGCAGTTACCCTTCCACTCAACACACATTAACACACATTCCCACCAGCTCCATCTTCGTCCACTCCCCTTTCCCACCGCCCCCAATCCCCCATTAATATTTCACAATCGGCATTTCCCTCTCCCGTCCCCGCGCCTCTCCTGCCCGACAGAATCGCACCCAACGGAACAGAGCGCGTTCGAACCAACCGAAGCGACATCGACGTGTCTCCGAAACCGAGCGCCCACTAGAACCCGACTAGATCGCGCGATCCGCCAAGCACTTAGCCGCTTTTACGTTGCGAATTCGCGGCCGCCCGGCGAAATAAAAAAGCGCGGGTCACGATCGTAATTTTTGTCGGCGAGCAAGAAGCAGCGGGCGCCGCGCGCCGGTGAAAAGAGGAAGAAAGAGTTCGTGGGCGGAGGGCCATTGACGGGGGAGATAGACGAGCCCTGGGACAAAAAGGGGCTGCAGGGACGAATGGGGGCCGGGCGGCTAGTGAAACGGCGCGAAATAAAAGGAAGAACAAACGTTGCCGCGGAGCTGGATGTCATTCAATCTCGTTCAGCGGACCCCTCGCGGGCCAGGCAGGCGGGAAAAAAAAGGAAAGAAATATTGTTTGTCGCTCGGCGACGCTTTTTCCCCTCTCCGCCATTCCCAGCCGTCCCCTCGGATACCCCTAGTTTTCTACGTGAAACGGAAAGTAAAAAATGGGTTAATGGGTTCCCCGATCCTCGTTGCATCCCGCCCCGATCCGGTAACTCTTCCATCGGCTGCCGTTGACAGTCGACGTTTCCCCGTCAGTGTAATGCCGGGGCAATCGCGATGCAGGCGCGCGGTGCACGCTCTGTTTAATCGCGACCCGTCGGGGGACAGCGCCCGCGACAAACAAGCTTACGCGATTTCGGCTCCCCTCGCGAAGGTGGCTGATCTCTGTTATCGCGTGCTTCCATATTGGCCGGTCAACGGGAAACAGAATTTTTTTATTCCCCATCCGGATATCGGTTAAACGATTACGGCCTCTTCGCCTATAACGAACATGTGCTTTAACGAATAGCGATTTCTGCCTTTTCTTCTTCTGTTGGTTGGGTGCATACGAAATTGCTGATCGGTTTGTTTATGGTGGCGATACTATAACAATAAATTGCTAACGCTGTGCTACGACTCGAGAAATATATCACAGGGACTTAAGCGGTCTCCCTACTTTGATGGCCTGAAAAGCAGCGCGATATATGGGATTTTTTAAGAGAAACACTCAAATTATATTAATTGAAAAGTTTATGCCTGTATTTGCACATATTTGGCCCCGGTGCAGACGAGCGGCATGCGTCATTTTGCAGCCGCGTGAATGTAACGTTGTGTGCCAGCAGTACATATATGTATATGGAGAGATATATAAAATATATGTATATTTTGCGGCAGTATTGCGACTGCAAAATGACACAGGCCGCTCGTCTGCACCGGGCCTAAGGCAACATTTAAAAATTAATAATAAAAAACGGTACCTGAAACATTAAACATTTTTTATTTTTTATTTTCTATTTTTTTGTATTTTTTTTTCTTCTCATTTAATCTAGTTCAGACGATAGCCACGCTCATACACTTTGCACAAATTTTGAAATTTTCTATTTCAGACAACTACAACGGCTGATTGTATGTTAACCATGCGCATAAGATTTAAGGCGCACTATTTGAAGCACTACCTATAACTCCGAATATAACCACTATTTTTACCTACAATTTTTTTTCGTTTTCTCTAAAGATTGACAAATAAAGCCACAAAGCTGGAAGTAAATATATTGAATGGTTTGTTTTTACAAAATTCCCAAAGGTCGCATCATTTTTCGTCCGTCAAAGTAAGGAGACTCCTTAAAAAAATGAAATAGTTGAAAAGCAACACATATTTCTATTCCAACTTCCCAACACTAAATGTCAATTCCATACGCTTCAAAATATGTCAAATCCTTCAGAAACCCAGAGCTAAAGCTCAAACACTCCACTTTCGCGTATCACTCCTCTCCCGATCTTCCTCCATAAATTCATTCCCCGACTAATTAAGGCGCCAAGGAGAATTTATACGCGGCGATGTCAACTTTTCACCCTAAGGTTGCGGGGGAAAAAAGCGAGACTCGTAAATCGAGCTCGTAAAGCGTAAATCAATCGGGAGGAGGGGAACGGACGTTAATGGCGCTGGCCGACGGCTGAGCGGCGTTGCGGATGACTCAAGCGTCGCGGGGAAGCACCAGTTTCGTTTGGACGATCGCGACAGGAGCGGCGGAACCACCCGGCGCGCAAGGAACAACTGTCGCGGCACTGGGTTACGCGTAACCGTGTCAAGATCAGCGGGGAAGATGAAGAAGAGGCTATCGCTAATGGCGGCCGCCGTGGACTCGGTTCTAAGAACGAGCCAGAGCGGGCGGCCGCGTGACGGCGCGCATACGGCGCGTTTAAAAATAATTCACGATCGCAGAACCCGCCTCGGGAATGCACCGGCGACGTGCGTTTCTTTCGTCTCGGGCGTGATTTCGGCCCGTGTAACCCTATTGCTCCTCGCGTGTTTGCGCCAGTGACACGAAAACGCGGAGGAAGGATAAGGAGGGCTAGGCCACTGGGTCAGCCACTTTATTTTCGGCCGTAATTTTGAAACGTTTTCGGCGCGCTCGGTAAGGCGATAGAGGACGGTGGTAGAAGTCTTTCTTTCGCGCCCACGTTCGGCAATTGTGTATTCAGCGCGGGGACAAATAAACCAGGGGGAATGCTTCTCTGTAGTCACGGCTTGTATTTTTGTAGTGGAGCGTGGAAAGCAGGTGTTGCTGAAGAAGCCTGATGAGTAACTTTGGGAATGATTTGATGCTGAATTTTGTTGTAAAAATTCTGGTGCAAGAATTTCGGTCTAAAAATATTGGTTGCTAGGAGACAAACCCACCCACAAGTATAAGGCTATCCTTTAATTTTTATAAGAAATATCGGCCTCAGATAACACGAATCGGAATTATTCTTTCAGAGTTATCTTAATATATAAAGCAGAAAGTTTATATGTTTGTGTGTTTGTCGCCTAAAAACTTCCGGACAGTAAACTCTGGGATCGCGAAATGTGCCTCAGCTCATTATGCCTGGCTAATAGAGATGAATGTGAATATTTTCATACAAAAGAAACTAAAAAAAAATCTTTTTTATAAATCTAAATTCTGTGCGAAGCCGAGTAGTAAAGCTAAGTAGTTTATTATATTCTTAAATATAAAGTACCTATCCTCGAGAAATGTTTATTAACTCTTTTTATTGAAATAATAATACAACGTAAATTTTAGTTGCATGTTGGAACTTCTATTGTATTTTCAAGCCCTGGCCATTCCGCCGCTGGAAGTAATTATACATATGTCGTGATGATAAAATTGATTGGGTTCAGGGCCGAATTAAGTCCTTTAGAGACCCAAAGCACTTAAATCCTTTTCGGGCCTCCTTATACAAGCTGGTCACTTCAACACGATTAGACACGATTTCTTGGGCATAATTGGGGAAAGTGTATTTAACAAATGTTAGATTTTAAGTTTTAGAAAATTTCTATGGTGCCCCCCACTATTCTGACGTGCTTATTTTGATTATTGGTTAATCCAGCATTGATTGGATTCGTCATGTGGAATCAGATATTTCAATATTGCGGCCCGAGCTCCATTTGGGTAAGGATATTGATTTACTTATTCGCGGAATAACGCGGTAACGTATGTAGATGTGAATAACGAGTTTGTATAATTCCATTAAAATTTATGACGTCATATATTCAGTTTATATCGCAATTCCCGTTCCGGAAGGAGCAGGTTCGTTTAAATGTTTCATTTTAATTGTACAACCTTGTAGTAGTTTTGTCTTCGAGTTTTTTTTTTTAATTTCTGGATCCGTGTTATTCTGCGGTACATACACTGGCGTTCATAAGTATTAAGAGACCTAGTTTGCCGTGGAATAATTGTGAAAAATGTAGCGAATTTGTTGAAGAAATTCTAACAAAATTTGACTTCAATTGGTATTTTAAATTAAAAGCAGTGGAGAGTATTCAATCTATACAATAATACTTGAACGGGCGGTGTACGTATCGCTGTACCGTTCCCGTCGAGTTGAGGCTGGTGCAGCGAAACGAGAAATGTGGAATGTGTCACGTGTGTCTCTTACATTCGCTTAACCCTTCGTGACATTACCCTTTCCCGCTTGTGTCACTGACATGAAAATAAACAGGCTTTGGGCAAGGCTACGAACAGAATTTACACACAGACCCGATCCATTTGTCCCCGTCCACTCTGATAAATAACAGGTGGTGTGTGAAAGCATCCCTCGAATTAATATTTCGTTTGCTCCCCTCGCTGTTCCAAATTTGCCAGGATCAAAGGAATCAGGCGGGGAAAGACAAAACTCATTGTAATGCCACTTTGCGTCATTGATATTCCATAAAAGTGTTTCGTTTCACAAAGGTATTCGTACTGTCGCCATTCCCATAGTAAAAACGCTTTAAAATACAAAGGACTAGCAGCGTTTGATATTTGGTGATTTTGGTTCGTCAACTCGAATATCTCTAAGTACTTAGAGTACTCACAAGATTGGCAGAAACACTCACAAAGTATTCGAGGTACTCACAATACTCAATATAATCGAAGCACTTAACTCACAGTGCTCAAAATACTCGAGGTGCTTATAGTACTCAAGATACTCGAAATACTCACAATACCCAACATATTTGAGGTACTTACAATACTCAAAATACTGAAAGCACTCAAAGTATTCGCGGTACTCACAATACCCAAAATACTGAAAGCACTCAAAGTATTCAAGGTACTCACGATACTCAAAATACTCGAAGCACTCACAATACTCCAAATACTTGAGGTGCTTATTGTACCTACTCAAGATACCCGAAGTACTCACAATACTCAAGATATTTGAGATACTTACAATACTCAAAATACTGAATGCACTCAAAATACTCCAAATATTCGCGGTACTTACAACACTCAATGTACTCGCAGCACTCAAAGTACTCAAACTACTCGAAGCACTCACGACACTTAAGATATTCGAAACACTCACAGCACTCACCATACTCGCGGTAGTTACAATACTTAAGATACTTTAGACAATCAACATATTCAAGGTTCTTGAGCTACTCGCAGTACTCAAAATACTTCATATAATCAACTAACATAAAGTATTAAAAAATTCCAAATACTTGAAGTAGATAATTAGAGTATGTACACTATGTACTGTTAACTTTCTGTGAATCATTCCTTCACTCCAAGGAATGGTAGTCTGACCATTCCTCGACACGCTCTACTTAACTACCCAATTTCTAACATTAGCCATTACGTCCTTAAAAGAATATGGACTATTACGAAAAATAGTGAAAAATAGAAACTATTTTTAACATATTTCGCTAGCAGGAGACAAATAAAAAAACAATATTCCCTAGCTATTACCAAAACGCAAAGTGTCCCTGAAAAAGATACTCTCCAGAAGAAATCTGCAAAAGGTAAAATGATGCAAAAAATATCCCACCACCGTAGCATTAAAAAACACACATTTAATCACACAAACGTAGCTGAAACCCTGTCCTTCTATTTCCTGGATTCTCTAAACCACTTCATTTGCACAAACACATTCGAAAATCATGAGGAATTATGGAAATCCTATCTGCAAGTAAAAGTGGCTCTGCACGTGTATTACAACAAACGCGTCGGCAATTTTATGGCCAAATGAATTATGCATGAAAGAACATGATAGTCATATTCAAAACTTGTTACAACGTTTACCTGATTAAATTCATACATTTTACTTCCCCAACCCACTCCTCTTAAGAGACTCCTCCCTTTCAGAGAAGCCCTGCGTACGAGAAAAAGGCCCGCGCAAAATTTGGCGAAAAGGAGCCGCTAAAGCAAGCCACGACAAAAATAATATCCCCGGCGCTGGTGAAATCTTTCCGCGTTAGCAGTCGCGCATAATTGTGCCACATCCACGAGCATTCGTTCACAGCTCTCTAGACCGAGAACCGTTCCACTATCGAATGGAATACGCGCACCGAAGAATTAAGGCTAGCCCGCGTGCTCAACCCGCATTTCTCTTGTGCAGCTCGCGCGATCTAACGCGCTGTTTTCTCGCTGTTTTTCCGCCAGTGGCACGAGAGTCGAGAGGCGCCGAGCAAGCGGGACGACGGAGGAGGAATTATGCGCGCGCGAAACGCTGCGGCAGTTTCCCCGAGAGGAAAGCCACCCGGGAAAGCAGCGGGCATCGCCGGGAGAGGTGTTCGACAGCGCGCGCGAGAAAGATACGGAATTATTCGTTTGCGAGGAACAATTAAGCGTTCGGCCGAAGGAATTCCGATAATTCACGGCCGGCTCGTGGCGTTGGTTAGAATGGCTCAACAATGGTCCAAAAGACGGAGCGAGGAACAATGGGAAGGGCAGGGGGGCGAGAAAAAGAGAGAGGGAACCTCAAGAATAGAAATTGAAGCCCAAGTGGATTAACCCGGATACCGACCAGACGCATCCATCGTTGCTATTCAAAATAAACCTTCGGCCGAACTGCAATCCATTCGGAAGAATCTACATATCTCATCGAGCGGCGAAACCTTCCTCTACCATTCCAATCGCGTTCCTTAAATAAACACCGTTATTTACTCGACGTTTTCAATGTTGCACACTCGTAGCCTCGCGAGGGTAATAAGTTTCTTCTAGCAACGCTCCTTTTCTTGAATAAAACAGGGATTATTTACGGCGCGTACAAGACACTGACGAGGGAAACTCGTGAAGCGTTACCCAACGATTTTAGTTGGACTGGATGGAGGACCAAGAAATAGTTGAATTAGAACTGAATGGACAATTAAATATCGAGCAATAGGGATCGCGTTTCGATTTCGACTCTTCCTGGGCTCGTGACTTCAAAATTCATTGAAAAATAAATAGGATTTAATGATTTTGATTTGGAAATCTAGAATTCATATTTCGTTTCCACGTACAGTTATTTGTTTTTTTATATTGAAATTGTTATTTCCTTTAGCCACAAGGAGAACATAACAATATTCAAGTATCTCGTAAACTATTCAGCATCTATGCAAATGAGCCGACATGGGTCAAGTACTTTGCGACCGTCCATGTACTCACAAAGTTTCATTAAAATCGATACATAACGCTTCATACAGTTCCCTCGTGAGATAAACCAGAATATAAGGAAGCAATTACAGTAAAAAATGCAGCTAAATGATCCAAGAAACAGATCTAGAAGAAATTAATTCAAACACCTTTTCCGTGCCTATCAGGCAAACATTGATTCTCTTGTACTTAACCCTCGCCTGAAGAATGCTGGCTCAGTTTTGACCCACCCTAAATATCAAACTACTTGTGTGACTTATTAGTACTTCTTAGAGGATTACTTCCTAGAGGATTCAAGGAATTTAAATTATAACAAGATTAGATTCTCATGTAAAATTCGGTAAAATGTTAAAATTGTAAATTCGGTAAAATTGTTCTCATGTTAAATGTTATTCTAGAATTCATGAGTGAAATTATGGGTCAGAAAGGACCCCGAATGCGACGTGTGACCACCCTATCAGCCGTTCAAGGGTTAAACGACAACGCTAAGCTTCGGTAGCTCGTGAGGAGTATTCGGTAACAGTTTTTCGGTTATCCAACTTTCGTCAGAGCTTGCGGACAAGAGGGAAAAACAGAGGCGAGCTTTCGCTGGTAACGCGTTCTGTGTGTACGCAAGACCGGTTGCAAACAGAATACGGAAACAGGGCAGGAATCCACCGTTTCGTTAGAAAGTTACTTACACGCCGCTAAATGTGTTTGTGCCCGCAGCTGTGTGGCGCGAGAACCAGGTAACTGTGTAATGCATACTGAGCGGTAGGCACGTATACGTCAGCCGATGAAATATGATATTATAAAGCTTCGACGGAGCATCGAGCGGCGCAGTACCTGTCAGAAACGAACTGCGGCGACACGACTGCTGAATGTGATTTCGCGATGTACAAAAGAATGGAACGTGATGCGAATATGCGTGACAAAAACTCGTTCAATGCCAATGGAATCAATACTGGTCGTCTCATTAACAGGTTCAATACTATGGGGTTCGAAATATTAGTGGCGCCGCGAAATCAATTTTTTTGCAACGTTTACCTACAATAAATACGGTGATGCACAGAGGAAAGTTTAAGGTCTCCTGAGTTAAACTTGCTTATGAGTTTAAACTCATATATTTATGCCTGCACATAAACTTTCTTCTGAGTTTAAACTCATATATTTAAATCTCTGCATATAAGTTAAACTTTCTTCTGACAAGGGAACATCTCAAACCCAGAAATGCAAAAAATTCTGAAACTTTGTGAATACGTAGGGAATTTCCTCCCGATTACAACGCAATTTTTGTTTGCCGCACAAATTCACTCTAAGGGGGTGTAATTGACCCGTGAAAATCCGGTTATTTTCCGATTTTGTGTTATAACTCGTGCACTGTAAAATAATTTGTACACCAAATGATAGATCTATTTAAAAGAAGCAACTTTTGTCTGGAAATTTGTTTCTATCTTTTACAGTTCGCGAGTTATAACACAAAATCGGAGAATTTACGAATTTTCAGGAGTTCACCCCCTTCGAGTGAATTTGGGCAGCAAACTAAAATTGCGTTGTAATCAGGAGGAAATTCCCTACATATTCACAAAGCTTCAGAATTTTTTGAATTTTCTGATTCATCACTGTAATGAATCATAATCACTGTAATTAGCAATTATTATTTATTCCCGACATCGCACACTTGCGAGAAAGTGAGTGAACATAGATCCCAGAAGCATCTCGTGGCAACAAATGCGTTTCAAAATACTACAAGTAGAATCCATAAAGACAAATATTATATTTCAAACATGCTTCTAAAATGGTTACTACCCTTCAGCCACGTTCAACGGCACAAACTAAAATCCATGTTCCCTTGAAACAAACGTTAAACCCACAGCTGTCTGAAACCGTTTGAGCGTCCAAATAAAAACCAGAACCACCCACTTGCTTCTGGAGGCATTCAACTCCACGGTCCACTTGGAAAAAAAGTTTAAAATCCTGGAAAATATAAAATTGAAAGCCCGGTTAGATTCGAAGCCACTCTATCTGCAACACTGTCGCTTGTACGTATGTACGTACATAGAAATCCCACCGCGCGAGCACGGTGTGCCGAGGGGCTTAGAAATAAATTTCAGGGTTCGAGTGTGTCGCTTACACGAGTGGAAATGGGATATCGCTTTGTAACTAGTATTTATTGCCACTGTTTCCACTGGTCAATCGTGTGACACGATAAAACGGTCCCAACCGATTTACAGTAATCTCTAGAAGGCCGCAAATAGATCGAACGATATTAACATCCCGCTAGTGAAGCCATGCGAAAATGTAAATCGTCACGCGACGACATCATCTACCTGTGGCTTCGAATTAATGACGACGGGCCCACAGACGGTTTGAAAAATCGACAGTTTGCTTGGAGCCATCCGAGGAATTTCATTGCACGTCGTATTTTCGCGTGGCAGGGGGGTAGAAATATCGCAAGGAATGACACGTGAAAAATGAGAAGGCTGAGGCAGCCAGCAGCTAAAAGCATCTAAAACGCTTCGGAAAGCCTGGAAGAAGTGACGTGCTTGATCGAATCAAGTTACGGGTTCTCCTTTATCCCAACGCTGACGCTCTAACGAAGGGCGAAAGTCCCTTCAGAACTCTACAAAAGCACTCCCTCTCGACGCTTCTTTCGCTTATAAAAAGGTGTTCTCGCGTAGCGAATCGGATATGCAGATTTCGTTATATTCCCCCTAGAGCTTTCGCTGCGTTGAATTCTCCTTTCTATACTGATCCCTTGGGAGGTCACGATCCCTTAGGTCGTAGGAATCATGAGGAAAATACTAATAAAAAAGTTCTAGAATTCTGAGGTAGATGAATTCCATTTTCATTTGTAGAGACTGAAAATTAAAGGATTATAATGAGAAAACTCTTAAAAATTCAAAGCGTTGATTTTTTTTCGGATTCTTGTTTAGAAAATAATCGAGTTATCGAGAATCGATTCTTAATGTAATCGATAAAATAATCGATAAAATAATCAATAAAATAATCGATAAAATAATTAATGAAATAATCGATAAACTAATCGATAAAATAATCGATAAAATAATACATTCTTCAGAAAAAGAATCTAGTAGAAACGAGCAATCCTAACTTGTAGAGAAATTGAAAATGTTTGACAAACAAGTTTTGCATTTGAAAATCTGTCAAAAGAATCCTGAAGAGCGAGACAAATTCTGCGACCAGATTTGAATTCAGCAAGTCAAAATCTATAGGAAGTGATGTACAACAAGTCAAGGAAAACCTTCAACCACACATTATAATGTAAAAACTGCAATTTTCTTAAAAAATCTAAACTTTGACATAAATTGTCAAGGTCAAAACTTGTTTGTCACACTTTTTCAATATTTTCCCCTTATTCTGCAACGTCTTAGCTTCAGCCTAAAAAAAGATTCATCCCTCTATCCTATTTCTATCAAAACCTCTACGATTTAGACACAAAAAGTGCAGTTTGTTCCACCGTGCGACGTTGGGTCAGTTGGTAACGCGTCTGCCCAGTAACACGGAGGACCCCGCCGATCTTGGGTTCGAATCCCGTCACCCGAGAATCGCTTTTTTTCGCCTACAATATTTTCAGCGGAGCGTAGCAATTACTATCTGAAAACGATAAAAATCCCCGAAATGCATGTATATCACATTTCGTAATAATCAAGCAGTGCTTCCCCCTGGGTCACCACAGAGCACCCGGCAAGCTATTTGCCAGTTCCAAACTCAACAAACGAAACTGCCCCATAAGCAAATTTATCCCCACAAATTCCATCCGCTGTTCGGGACCTTACATTACATTTCTGCATTCCACGGAGAGTGGCCTTTATAACCACGAAATAGTCATCGCATACGCGCCATTGCCGGGTTTATCTCATCATCTCTAAACAAGTTTAGAGACGCCCATCATAAACGCGCCGTAAACTTTCCCCACTCGCTGAATAAGCGAGAGACGTCACCAGTGCCCGACGAGAGAAATAGGGAATTCAACAAAAACCATATCTAGCGATGAAGTTAAATTGAAATAAATTAAAGGCAACCGACCGGTTAAGCGACTGTCGCTCGGGCACTGATCGCGGTAAATGAGAAATTCGTATAACGCAGCGCGGACAATTTAAAATGAATCTCGCGAAATTTCCCTCCGCGGCGATTTATACTCTGAAAAATGATACACCCTTCTCCCACGTGTCGCGGAATTAAATTGTCCCGACGCTCGTGTTCCACTGAAATGATTCGTCGAAATCCTTCCGCTTGAACCACTCCGAAACAGACGATACTAATCGCATCCGTGATCGAACGACGCGAATGCGCGCATTGGTCTTCGACGTATCCGAGCGTCCCTAGGAATGAGCCTTCGATTCGGGACAAATCCCCGCGACTGCCTCGACGGAAAATGAAATCGCTGGTGATCGTGGGACAGGGGAAGGAAGCGCAGAGCACTCACCGAACGAGATGAGGCCGCTGTTCAGCATTGACAGCTTAATCTGGCTGGGAATGGAGGCGAGGCTGTGGCCAGGATTAAGGTGACGCTTCTTCGGTGGCTTCTCCGGTGCTCTCGGCGCGCTTCTGCTCCTGTGATGATGATGGTGCTTCCTGTGCGAGTGGGAATGAGAGCCGCCAGCGGTCGAGGTGGCCCCCGTGCGATCGGAACCGACGCTGCTCAAACCGAGGACACCGCCGCCGGTCGATTGCGTTCGCAGCGACGACATTTTCTGAAAACCAAATGGGGATGGCTGTTAATGAGGCGCGGTCTAAATGGCGAGCAGATGCGGGGGCTGGCTCGGTGGAGTTTCACCAAAAATTCGGGAAAAATGGCCACGCCGAGGTGTTCCAATTCGAAGCCAATTTTCTCGAGAATGAAACGCGATATCGGGAAACTTTATTCCGCATTATCGATGTGTTTTCTTTTGTGCAGAATCGCTACCCTTATGCTTGCAACACCGGCTACGGGACAACCTGTATATAAAGATTTTTAAGGGGTTATGTACCTTTGGCGGATTGGAAAAGAGGGTTGTGTTTATGATTTTTTTTTCATACCAAAGAAGCGTTATATTTAAAAATCAATGCGTACACCTTTTTGTGTATAAATTAAGCTGTAATCTCTACAAAAAGAAATTTGATATTTTAAGAGATGATGTCATAGTCTTAATATTTGTGGTACCAAAAATATCCCAGAAATTAGCGAACCGATTTGAATGAAATTTTGCACGAATATTCTTAAGACTATAATCTAGTAGTACTCGTCGTAACCGATTTTGAAAAAATCTGTTTCTGAAAAATAGCAGCAACTCAAAGTCATGCATGGGATTTTCGATCTAAGTTTTCATTTTCTTTTGTTAATAAAAAAAGCAACACGCGAATCGAGAAATCTGCTACAAGTACTAGATTATAGTCTACGCATAGTTAACGCTGGGATTTGCCCTAATTTAAGGAAAAAAAATGAAAATTTATAGCGTTCAAAGAAAAGGTAACTCTCTTCCTCAGATAAATGTACTTTATATCTACTTATAAAGATACTGCAAGTTTAAAGCTGCCTCCTTATATCCCAAAGCAGTTTAATCCAATATAAACAATATCTAGTTTTTTCCCCCAAAAAATTCATAAATTTCAGTTACTTTTGGGGTGACTGACTCCGAAGCATCACGAATGCGCGGATGCGTCGCTCGCGAGGCACGGTCCTCATAAATCTCGCCGTGAAAGCAAAGTTCTCGGTCCCGAGTATGTTTCCGTAATGAGTACGCCGTTGTATTTGTTAATCAGCCGGCGGCAAGTCCCGCATCCAACCCCGGAGCGCGTCGTCGATCGTGAAACCCTTAAATTTCGCGGTCGATTTCCAGCGGGCGGCGATCTAAAACTAGACGAGCATCGCTTTTGACTGACTGCGAGGGCTGTGCCTGAACAGCGCGCAAAGTGCCAGAGAATAGAGACAGCAGCTCGGCCAGTTGGCAAACGCAGAAGAACCAGGCTATTCACGCGTGCGTCGCACTGCTCTTTCAATCCGCGAGCAGAGGACACGAGACAATGACTGTTAAGGTTCGCCGACTTTCTCGTCATCTTTGTCATTTCTGTCATTTAAATTCTTTAAGCTAAAGATAATTTACAATTTAAGATTCAGAGATATTTAATTGTAATTTATTAGAGTTTGATATTTTTAAATTCCGAGCAAACAAGGAGAATACCAGAGTTTAAAAACAAAACGAACTTCACCCAGATTAGTTGCAAAAATCAGGGATATTTTAAGCTCCAAGTTATTTAAAACTCCCAACCATTATGGGCGAATTTTAAACATCACCGCTGAGAACTCCGCCTCCACATTCCCCGCGGATCGAACATTTTCTCTATAAAGTCCGCGCGCAAATTATCCGCGTTTTCCTTCGTTTTAATCTCGTTCCTTAATCAGCGCACATTGACGCTGCGATGAAAAATGCAGCCCGAAAATTAGTTTCATCGCGGCAGCGATTTCTCGCTAATTACGTAACGTTGCCGCCCCCGTCCGAGCGAAGAGCACCTTTTCATCTTCCTTCCGTGGCTCAAAGGGCAGATTAATCGCCAGCGATCCGCGCGATAATTGCGAGCCAGTGAAAAATCAATTCGTTCCCGTTGACTTCTGCTCTATTAGTCAGAGCATCCTAGGTCTCGTCGCATCCTCGCGGAGCCGACGCGCATTCCTTATTCATTTCCCGGCGTGACCCGAGGCGGCTCGAATTTCTCGCGTCGCAGCCGAACGAATCGAAGTTCGGGACGAATTTCACGGGGCCGCGGCGGAGGCTCGCGGGCAACTTGGTCGCGTTCTTTAATTCGACGCTCGCGCACGCCAGAACCCCCGGGTGATAAAGGAACCGGGTACGCGCGTGCTTACCGGAAGACACCGCGCTGTGTATCGCGTGCACACGTATATTTAGCGCGCTAATACAGACTTTCCTGCGTTTCTTCGAATCGCAGCGTCACCGAAAATATCACCGGAATGGTTACGCAACGCGATGAGTCTGTGCGCCGGCGGGATTGGTGACAATGTCTTCTTCAATTCGGGGACACCGTTTCTGACAAGCTCTCCTATTTCATCAATCTCGCCATGTTATCGAATTACTTAAGACCCTTCCATCGAATCACTCCGACCATAGGTCATTTTTAGGATTTTATTTAAAGGAAAGTAAACGTCGTAGAGTTTGAAATTTTTTTTAAGCTGTATCTGTACATCGTTGAGAATAAAAATATATTTTTTTTTTACTCCGCGTGGTAGTAATTAATATTGTGTAAAAGGAAAATTCTGTGCTTGCTTTGGTCTTCTTGTAATTAATTAGCAAAGAATACTTGAATACTATTTTTTAGGGATTTGACTGGCCTAGACCCCTTAATTCTGTAAAACAGATGCTGTGATTGGGATAATGTAATTCGAAGTAATTTATTTTAATGGATAAAGGAAGTCACTATGAGTGAATATTAAGCTCTTCTAGTTTTCAAGCTAGTCACTTGTTTATTAAATGCCGGGGGTTCTTGAACAGAACACCTTTCACAGCAACGCGTTTGTAAATCTGATAAAGCAGATCGGAATTTTAAAGCAGGTGCTAAGCTTCAATTACACGTTAATAATTGTACAATCATTTTTTCAAAATAATTCGAGGACTATAACATTTATCCGGGACCGTTTTAGTGTACGTATGCCTCGAGATACGGCTGGAAATATGTACTAGAACATTGTCTTGGACGCGCAAGTAGTATCAAACGTGGCGCCGTATGTGGTCAGACCGGTTGTGTCCGACACGTAACACCTATTTCACTTGCAGGTGACTAGTGTCCCGCCCATCCTGTATAGACAAACGCTTCCTCGATTGTAGGATTCATCCTGCACATTTATCCACGCGAGATTAACATTAATGAAGGAATATTATGAAGTTTAATCTCGTTGAAACAAAACTTTTCCATCGGAATTATTTCACGAGCTTTACGCTAGGTCGCCTTTCGCCGTACTTAAATTCCCTCCATTATCCGCTGTTCGTCTCTTTATCCCTGAATATCAATTGGAATCGAGAAATTATGCAACCGTGAAGCCCCCAAATTAAAAATCGATGTTACTTTACAGCAATACAAGACTTTATATCAAAACAATTATAATCTTTAATTTTCTATTGAATTTAATGTAAAGTGATTTAATTTTTAAACCTCCAATTAAATCTTAAATATAATTTATATCAAAGCAATTATAATCTTTAATATTCAATTAAATTTCCTATAACATCATTTAATTTGAAACCTCCAATTAAATATTATCCAATTGACTTTCGTTTCTGGTATTTCTGTCCGCTGGTTGCCTTTTTACCGAACTAATGATGGTGTCTGAAATCCTAGACGAAATTAGAATAGAAAAGTATTCTTTTCAGACAGCTCTTTGTACCATCGACTCCTGAATTCCAGGGATCTCGTTTCCAACGGGCGAAATCATCTCTTTGAAGAAATTTAAATGGAACCGTCAAAGAATTAGATCGGGAATAACAGTTTTAAAACCTCCGCTCTGTGAAAATTGAAAAGACTACACTTCGTCCTTTGATCTTCGTGGGAACGTTATCTAAATGTGTGCCGCGCTGAAAAACGTATTCGAGCAGGGCTATTTGTCGGGGACAATCAAGAGTCTGGCGAGATAAAAATGCCGAAAACCCAGCCAGGAATAAAACGAAGAAAGCTCCACGGATTCGAACGGCGCTCACTTCGACTTCGGTCGAAAGCTCGCCTCGAAGCCTCGGCGAGTTAAAGATCTCAAGGTTTCCGGGTCGAGAGCTGCGTGCACGGGTTATTTTTAAATGTTTTGTAAGTCGTGTTCGGGCTTCGAAGGTCGGTTATTGACCACTCTCGACCTCTAAATTCTTGGTCGAGAAATTCTTCCTCTAAATCGCTTAGCAACGATTCCCGTCAACCTCGAGCACAGAAAAAGATCAAACACCACGAACAAATCCTATCCACTTCAACACACTTTTTCCTATTCTTCTCCAAGCCTGAACCTCTACCTAAGAACTGTCCGAATTAATCAAACCCCTCGTTAACCCTACAAGCAACGAAAGTTTAACCCACCTAAAACTACCAACAGCTCATATTAACTAAATGGCACTAAGACACATAATATAAATTTCTACAATTTATTTTAATAATTTTTACGTGCAAGTAATGTGAGTATACATTTGCTTAAATTCATTAATATAAAGTACCATATTAACATAGCTACACAGCACATTCATTGCAGTAGACAATTTTTCTTCTACAGCATGAAAGATTGCCTATTTTAAAATTTCAACTTTTTCCTTCAAAGTGGCATCAGAACCTGAAATTAAAATATTCACGCATCCACAAGCATCCAGTTTAAAAATATGCTTCGTCTTTGTATTTCATATAAATAATAATGGAGAAATCCTGCAAACCAGGTATTCGGGAGGCTTATTTTTAATGCCGCAAACATCTTCACTGAAATCAGACTTCGCGACGATTATTTTTCCCCGAAATATCGACATTAAAATTCTTAGAATATTCTGAGATCAGGAACCCCCATAAGAGAGATCCCGGAACAAGAGACCCCGGAGTATCAGCGTCGGTGTAGTTGGTAAGGCGCCTGACCAGTAAGCAGAGGACCCGCAGGATCGTGGGTTCGAGTCCCGTCGCCCGAAGTCATTTTTTCCGTGGCTCCCGAACACACAGGAATTACGAGACCTACCCCTACAATATCCAATAAAAGAAATATCATCGCAACGTGCACAAATTCGATAAAAAAATCGGGAAGTTAACCCTGCACTTCGAGTCTCCAAAATGGTGTTAACTCCTCAAGGAAGTTACTCCAATTCAAACGTCCCTACCAGCACTTCAATCGAAAGAAACGGAGACTTCACATGTCCCAGCAACTACACCCCGCGTGAACCGCCATTACACCACTTCCCAGGAATCCCATCAGCTCCAGCAGCAACTACTCCCCCGAAAACAATTCGGAGGACACGAGCACCCAAGCTGGCTATATAAATTCCCCGAAATCGCCGCAGCGGTGCTCTAATTAATAAAACGGATTGGCCGATGACGACGGGCGGGGCACACGCGCAGGATTCATCGCGGAACAATAATCTCTGGTAAACGTGTTTAAGCCCGAGAATTACGGTGCTCCGGAGGACGACGACGGTGGTCTTAATGCGCGTCGTCGGCGAACGCCCCTGGATTTACACGCTCGTACGTACCGCGTGCGAGCCACGTAATCGAAGCGACAAGCTTCCAGCCGATGATGGCCGATAGTGGACGACACCAGAAGCACAACCACCTACGCAAGCGTAACGCGACACCTCCGCGGGATAAAAACCGGCGTGGCCGTAATTTCTCGAATGTGTCCGCCGCAACGAGGTCGGTTGAAAGTCGAGGAACGATGGTTGGGACACACTCGAGATTCCGCCCGATTGAATCACCCTCCCCCAGTGATGTCCACGATTACATCGCGATTACGTGGCAGCTGGCGCGAGCCGCTCGAAACCCGCCTCTTTGAGGGGCGTTCGGCGCGATCCCCGCGAAAATTAAGAATGCCGCGTCAACGAATTTATCACCGGTCGTTGACTCCGGTCTCCGAGCATCCCTCTCGAGGGACACGAGAGACTTCAAGAGGGTTTCGCGTTCTTTCCCCGCTCCCTCTTCGGGTATAAATCCGACGATTATCTGGCGACGTAACGGTGGTTGTCGCTTTCACACCGCACCGGTCGCATTATCTTCACTAACAGACTCAACGGGCCTCTTCGGAAATAGTGTCAAGCGGCCTTCATTGTGTCAGCTACCTTCCTCGCGGCAACAAAACCTGCCCCCGCTAACATCTCGCGCCAGTATTTGGATATATTCGTCGACAACAGCTACGAGCTGCTCGCCAGTTCTATTTATCCAGCGGGGTGTTGTTAACCCATTGGCGCACGATTTTTCGAAGGGTTCGCGAGGGAACTTCAAGGGGCGGAGAAGATGCAGGCAGTAATTAATGATCTACGGATCGAGTCGGAGCGTTGGAGCAGTGGAGCAAATGGGGAATTTTTTACTGCTCCACAGTTTCAGATTCTGTTTCATTTAAATTTCTTTCTATAAAAGCAGATGAATGACAATTTTTGAAATACTAATTCTCAATCTTTCGGCTTCGGAACAATATTATATTGGGGGGCCGCGGAGCCAGGCGCTAACGAATCCGGCGTTGCCTAAAAATTGATCACCAGCGTTATCACGTGCGGAGGTTTTACTCGGAGCATGAAGCGGAGCTGAGCAATTAAAAAATTGGTCTGCTCCAATCCCGTGCTCAGAATTGCTGCTCCTTTTTAACCCCAGACAGGACGCAAGGCAGAAATGATTTTGATCGCCCTTCAGATTTAATTATAAATAATTAGTGTAAAATACCATTTTTACTGTGAGTGAAATTTTTTTTATTTGTTGAATAACAAAAACCTTTTGTAAAGATCTTTAATGTAGGGACGCACCTTTCCCTAGTGTAACAGTGATTAATAAACCGTTCTTCTTTTATTGGTTTTTTTTCGAAGTTTTAATTTAACTCATTTTATTCTTATTGAATTAAACTGTGTAATGCACACAGTGTGCTTCAATATAGGGAACACAATGCACGCCACGAGTGTGACCCGTTGTAAGGCAAGGGGATAGTAAAGGATAAGAAAAGATTAATTGGACGCTGTGAACTCGATCGCGAGATGCACCCGGTGCCCAGTAAATCCAGTTTTATCCTAGTATTTTTTTCTCACCCCCTGCCTTAGATAGTAGGATGCGACTGGATTTACTGGGCACCGGGCACATCGTCGGATCGATTTCACAGCGATCTCGATTTAATCCGTCCATGGTTAGATTTACCGAAGAACAGTGGTAGCCACCGAAAGTAAATTGACAATCCCGCCATTAATTGTAGATAACCATTCCGTAATAACACGTATCGCGAGCACGAGCGATCGCACTCGTTATCGGCAAGCAGAATTTCCGAACGACAATATCAATATATTTACGCAGACGAATGGCGGATAGAAACAATAGAGGACGGTATTTATCGACCTCGAAGAATGAACTTTTTACGGGGTTATATTTAGTCAGGAGTCCGAAAAGAGGCGATTATTTTTTAACAAGCGGAAGCATATATTTTTATAGAATTTCTTGCACTTAAAAGAGCAACACTTAAAGAACATTTGGTAATTTTTTGTGGAAAAATATTTACGTTTATTATAAAAATACAACGACATCCAAGAAGACTTTTTAAAAACGGTGCGCAAGATATCTCTCAAACTACTACACCAATCTTTCTGAATTTTTGTGGGCTTATTTTTTAGGTAAAAATCTACTTCTAAGAAATGATGCTGACTTAAAAAATGTAGTTTCGAGAAAAGAAACTTTTTAAAGTTAATCCTCAAGATTTAACTTCGTGCCTGTGTAACTCCCTTACCATTTCGAATCTCTCAAAAAAGATTCAACAGTATACTCTAGAGCCTTCGTACCAATAAAAAAAATATATAAAAGAATTTCGATTCTCGAAGCGAATAGCTGCTTAAGGGCTCGAATATTCGGAGCGAAGTTGTCTGAAACTTCACTAAAAGTAGTTGGAAGCAAATCCGATCTGAAAAAGCCCCGTCCCCTTAAACTTTAAAAGCTCAAATCAAGTTCTTCCAAACGAATTAAAATGAATCGTCGCAGAAAATAGCACCCCTATCGTTGTCCAAGATTTCCCACGACTCCGCCGAGCGCGCTTCGAAAAATCGGGGAAATATTCAAGGCGAACCACCCCTCGGCTATTCACGTTCGCCCCAATATTTCTACCCGTCTGTTCGATCCGCATCCCGAGCCCTCTCCGGTTGAACACCGAAGCCCGGTACGAGTAAATAAACCGCAGAATTTACGATAGTAAATTTCCCCTTTCGCTCGACAAACATATCCATAAATTATCGGGGATCTCCGCGACAAAGCGATAGGTGCGCAGCGTCTTTGGACGTTGATCCCTCCGAACCCTGTCGGCTGTGCCACTCGCTGCGCGACGTCCTCAGTTTGAATAAATAATTGAACGGTATGCGTCTCCGAACAGCGAGACAATTAAGCGGTCAGGGATCATCGGAGTGGAACCGTGGACTTGATATTAATACAATGAACCGGTGGCCGATACCGAGTACGTGGGAACGCATGTTCCGCCATGTAACGCCTATTACATGCATATGTACACATTATGCGTACCGTTTACAGTACAAGCATCCTCGATAGCTAACAAGGGTGGCCATACGTACATAGAACAGCGCCCGGTGTGTGCATAATATTTAGTAAACAAATGCGTAAGCTGCACAGATGCGGCCCGCTCATCCCTCTTCTTGCCGACCACCCCTTGGCACGCCGGAAGTGGATTGTTTCGCGATGATTCTGGCGAAGATCACGCCGCCAGGTTAACGCTCGAGCATTGTTCCCTTTTATTTACACAAACGGAGAGCATCATGTACTCGTGGGATTCTAATAAATTGAAGCTGCGACCACCCTTGCTTGCATTCATAGCAATCCACGCTGTGCTAATATTGCGAGCTAATTTTGCGATTACCCGAAATGGTCCATATGGGATATTGCGAGCTGTGTTCCTATAGATTGTTACAATTATGATGAAAATCTGCGACGCTCAGGGATACTTGATTTTTATCTCAAAGCTTTAGTTTTTGTTGATTTAATTGTGTGTCGCAACAGTAACACCGACGGTGTGTTTTGTCTTTCTTGGGCGTTTTTGGGAAAGTGGGATATTTCTGTGTGTAACAGTGATGTTAATTAAATTTATTTTTCGATACGTTTAAATACTGGTTTTTGGTTTTACTTCCTTCGATTATGATAGAACTTCTTGTGCTTTTAAGGGGAGGTCTGGGTTAGAAATGTCGAAGTATCGACTTTTTTTATTGCATTTTTGGAATGTTCGAGGTTTTAAAAATACGTGTTTTGAAGGATTTTTTGAAATTTGAGAAATTCTTGAATAGACACTTGGGGTGCAACCCCTTCACGTGAAACTTTAAACGCGTTTTTCTGTAAACGGTGTTCTTCAAACTGGTGGGACAAATATTTCTAAAAGTTATTAACCGATTGGATTGAAACTTTTTTTATTTTGAAGAATATACTTTTTTACAGAGAGCAACCCTGTAACATTTTAAAATCTTTGAAGATTTGTATTTTTTAAAGCCGTTGGGAGGACGAAGAACTTAGGGAAAAAGTGATTTCGAACTTCATGTGTTGTGATTTTGCCAAAAAAAATGTCACTTTTTGTAAGTTTAGAGGTTTACCCCTATGTAAGTAGTTTCATGGCCTTTAATAATCTAGCATTGCTATTTATTTCACACCAGTGGTTTAATTGTGTCCCACACGTCTCACCTTTTTGGATGAATTTTTTAACTCCTCGACTTCGACTTTCCCGTGTCATTTGCAATGATTAATTAGAAGAAAAAAATATATTTCTAAAGTTCAAGACATCTTTAATACAATGCAAAAAAGTGTCATTAAATTATCTGAGGTACTTTTCCTCTAATTAATTCCTAAAAATAATTTAGTTTGGTGGGCTCTAATCAAATCGTCCCGTTAAGAAGCATAATTTTTCGTTGTCATTAAACACTGTCGCGCGATGTTTAAATAAGTATAAAAGTGGCAATTGATCAATGATCCACGTGATAACCGTCGCGTCGGTCTTGCAACCGCGGCGCATCCGGTTTCTTAATGGACGCTGAAGTTCGCGGATGCATTGGCAAGCGATATCGGTGCAAAAATAGACGCTTACAATGAAGACTTTTCATTTCAGAATGCACGCCGCGGGCCATTCTGCACTCGTCGGCGCACGAAGAGAAAAGTTCGAAGGCTAAACAAAAATCGCGCGCACTTACGGATCGGTACCGCCCCGCCCGAAGGAATTTACGACCCAAACTGTATATTCGAGTTTCCGGAATACCAGCCGTACTCGTGCCTTATTTTCAAAGCGATATAAATCCGAAAGA
Organism: Andrena haemorrhoa; assembly: GCA_910592295.1. Lineage (NCBI taxonomy): Eukaryota > Metazoa > Arthropoda > Insecta > Hymenoptera > Andrenidae > Andrena > Andrena haemorrhoa. The sequence continues at coordinate 5,103,358 of OU342946.1, forward strand.
CTCAAACATCCTCCCGAGCTATTTTCGTGGCGATCCGAGCGCGCGGGCGCGTTTACTTCAACAACGTTGGCTCGCCAGTAATGACAATAACGATAATAGCGACGCCGAGGCGAATCTTGCTAATAGAAGGGACGGAATAGCGACTGTGCAATAAATTAACCAGCAAGGCATTTGGGAATGTAACACGTCGAATTCCGAATGTAATTAAAATCAAAATTGATCAATTCTACTATACCTAATTAAATTATACATATTCATTTTGTTACTTTTAACATAATTTTAAGGATCGTTAATTTATTAAAATATATTTCTAATTTAATTACCCTCCAATAATTAAAGCATCCATATTAATTTTCTTACTTTTAATATAATTTTAAGAATCATTAATTCATTGAAATATATTCCTAATTTAATTACCCTCCAATAAATAAATTATCCATATTAATTTTCTTATTTTTAACATACTTTAACAATCGTTAATTCACTAAAACATATTCCTAATTGAATTACCCTGCGATAATTCAATTATCCATATTAATTTCCTTACTTCTAACACTTCTTACTTCAACAATCATTAATTCATTAAAATGTAGTAACTAAATATAGCTTAGCGGAGGTTTAACAGTGTTTAGCAAGTACAACAAATACCTGATATTTTGCAAACTATTAAAATGCCACTTATTGCCACGCATTATCTAAAAACAAATCTCCCGGAATAAAATATTGTGTTCCAAGCTACCCTCACGACGCTCCAAGTGTCAACCACATTTACCTCTCTCCCTTCCATACCATCAACAAAATAATTCGCCAAGCCTATCCACACAGAGCAGACTCAGACGCGCCGGATCATCCAAGACCCCTCGCGTGCAGCTGGCAATCAGTAGGTAGTCCGCGGCCCACCTAAACCCGGCTGACGGCCAATAGTCGTGAATGCCGGCTACCGCCAGCAAATAAACAAACAACTTCGAAGCCGCCATCGGCAACCATTACCGCCAAAGCCTTCGGACCACCAATTTTTCAACCTCCAAACTTAACTCGTTATTTATATTCGCCAGCTACCCAACACGAGCGTGTCCCTCCACGCTCATATAACGCGTCACATAAATCCGACGCTTCCGCGGAGGACGCGTGTTCCCGTATACACATGGAGCGTCGGTGATCCATGCGCAACGTAACACCGCCGACGCTACCCGCGGAATACCAAGCGTCAGGCGCTCCTCCTCGCCCTAAACGATAATAAATACTCGAGGGCGGTGATCCCGCGGGAAATAGGGAAACAGATCCGCGATGGGCTTTGGCCAAAAAATGGCCCCCACGTTCGTCAACCGAATAACAATAACCAATATAAAAAAATAACACCCCATCCTCTATACTCGTACCTCGAGGAAGAGGCTCGCCAGAGGAACGAGCACTCCGACCGGCAGGATCGCTTCCCGATCTCCCCTCCTTCCGTTAACGACGGTGCACGCGGCGCCGACGACCAGTCGTCAGCCCTCGGCTGTCCACACGCGTCTATTCGCGGTCGCTGGAGATCCGCGTTTATCGGACGCCCGATCCCGACAGAGTGGCCAGCACGCGACGGAATAACGAGCCGTGTCCGTCTCTCGTATCAGCTTCCGGTCGCAGCGTCACGGCTGCGTGCCGGCGTCATCGATCCCGCGATAAATCTCGCTCGATTCCGCTGGATCCTCGTCGGCTCCGCGCGCGCTCGTGTAAATACAGAGGCGCGCGTGTAGCCTGGTCTCGCGTTACGCGGAACGGGGTGTCCCCGGCTGGGACGAGCCGGAGAAAAGGAACGGTACCGGCGAATCTCCCGGTGAATACCCCTTCGAACTGCTACTCACTGGCACCAGTTTCGCTCACTGACGGGCCGGCCGCACGTACGCGCACACGCGAGAGGCACACAGAGCGGGGAAAGCACGCGCGGAACACTTGGCCAGCACGGTGACGACGTCGACGGTGGACGTTGACGAGCGCGAGGTCTGTGGGAGACTGGACGACACGCGACGAGCCAACCTGCGCGATCGGTCGAGTCGCTCTGACGAGAGAATCCTAGGGCCGTCAGGCTCTCCCCGTCAGGGGGTTTAGGCGCCGGTCGGCCGCGGTGGGGGGAGCGCGGCGCGCGAAAGAGAGAGAGAGAGAGAGAGAGGGAGACGTTAGGCGGCGGCACGTCGTCGGCGTGACGGGAAAGGGGAGCGTCGTCGGCGGGGAGGGGAGGGAGCGACGGCGTCGGCGTCGACGTCGGCGTCGCTTCTTCGCCGAGGGCGTGGTCCTCATCGCGGACGCTCTTTTCGCGAGTCTCCGGACGGCGAGCGAGGCTGGCGGTCTGGGAATTTCCTGGAGAACCGTTCCTTGGGAACCGGACCGCGGCCACCGTGGCCGTTAGTCAGCCGAGGGTGCTGGGTCCTCTTCGACCCGAGCTACCGAGGGGAATATAGGACGGAGAAGTTGAGGAATCGAACGATTGCTTCTTTAGTGCGATGGGAAAAATAACGCCGTTTCAGAGGGGAGTAGCTTGCGGGTCCAAAGTGACCCGGCAGAGGCTTCCGCGTAGTCAGTGGAACCCTTCGCTGGCTGAGGGTTGATAGTAGGTTGGTGCATGTGAAATCGGAGAGGGGCAATATTTTTATTTAAAATTTTTGATAGGGAATAACAGTTGCCAAAATTATTTGGCATTCGTTTGTTAACCCGAGGTAGCTTTAGTTGGCGTATGAAGAATGGTATTTTAACTTTGTTCGAAATTTTATTTAAAAATCCTGCACTTGTCTGTATGGAAGTAACTTTTTACTATTTTGCTGTTTGTAATTATTTTTGCTTTTTAACTGCATTGGGGTATACTGTAACGAACTGATTCGTTCTAGAAGCTTGTTCGTTGTAGCATTTGTTTGTTATAGGGTTGTCCGTTATAGGATACACCAGTGTGTTTTGTTTATGTTATTTTTTATAGTTGGAAGCGAGGTGGAAGCCAGTAGCATTTGTAGTGTTGAATGCCACAAGGGTGTCTGTGCCAAAAGTCAATTTCGAGTATCTGTAAATATTACGAAGTTAGATGTTTTTTGTATATAGTGAAGTTGTTGTAAAACTGTCTGTAATATTTATAAATTTATTAAAATTATGTTATATAAAAATTATGTTATATAATTATGTTATGTTATTTTTTAAAATTATGCTATATTATCTATTTAATATTTGCATAATGTTTAAAAAATGTACAATATTGAAAACATATAGGCATAAATCGTGTCTAAATAAATAATAGTCATAGATCGTGTCCTGTTCAGGTTGACAAAATTGATTCACAAAATTTACCATAGCTCTGTCAATTTTAATGATCAAATCTAATTAAGATAAACATAATCTAATTGTGTCTAAAATATAGATTCTATCTTAAATAAAGATAATCTACTTTATTATTCGTTTTATACAAAAAGTGCCTGAACGTTCTAAGACCATTCATCAGTAAAATTTTTATTTTATCCCCATCATAAACAAAAGAGCTTTCAATCCGCGATCGGCAATTTTATATGCACCAACTTAATAAATCCGCAGTCGTTGAAGAAATTTAAGAAAAAATGCGTTGAAACTATTTATTCTAGTTTATATATCCATTATTGAAGGTATATGCATGGAGAGAGTGGTTTTTTGATAATAGATCCAACATGGAGAATAAAGATTCCACAAATGCATCTCCGCTGTGAATACTTTTTCCTGTTAGGTTCTGCATTGTGTTTTCATGATTTGTATTTTGCAACGAATATATTCTGCTTTAGAGAAAATTTGATAGAATCGAGAGCAGCAGGTGCACGTATACTTTTTTCTGCCACTGTACATCCAACCACATGCTTCAAGGGTGCTTTGATGGAAATATGCTTTCCTTAAGCTCCTGAAGAGGAACTTGTTTTGTAGTACGTTCGTCTTTGGAACAGAAACGGTAATCGCGTTATACCGAGGTCTCGGGATAAAGAAGAAACGCCGATGATACTCGAAGGTCCTCGTCTATTGGAATTGTTGCCACTTTCCTTCGGAAAGTCCCCACTGATAGAGATTGAGTAGTATTATTGGCGCAGCGCTTCCTCTCGTAATGCCTTTACAACACAAAACACTGCTCGGACTACATAAAAATTGCAAAACCTTTGTGAAACTTAAAGGGGGCCATTTTTATCCAACACATCACTTACACGTCTCATAAATCGCATCAATCTCTCCATGAATCCAATATCACTTAAAGAACACACGCCTTTGAAAATTCTAATCTTTTATTAAAAATAATAAAATAATATTCCACGTTTCCCCTTTTAACCCCTCTGAGACCAAGCAGTAACACAATTATGTATTCAACGTCCTTCATGAAACCAAAAATAGTAAGGATAGAAGCAGTGACCGATTTAAGAAAAATGGCCCAGATGGCAAACGTTCTGGGACACCTTGTATACGTAACAGAATTGTAAATAAATTTACCTGTATGTGGTGTGAATATTATACGAAACAAAAATAAGTATAGTGTTTGAGTAAAATCATAATTTAAAAAAAAAAAGTTCCGTACCAGAAAAATGGCCCCCAGGAGTAGAAATCTTTCAAAGTACTTTCGAAATAGGTATTTCAACGTCCGTTTGATTCACAATTCTGTGACATTATTCCTCCAAGAGTCTCGAAGTTTCGAAGCCATAGATCATTTTGAGATCTTCGAAAATCCGGGGGCCGGGGAAAAATGAATACCGGGTATTCGCTGCGCCTTGGCGAGTGAGACGTATATTTGCTTCGAGACACCTTTCCGAGGCGAGGATTTATGGTGTCTCGGCCGGTGGAAAGGCACGCGTTGCAATTCGAGAGCCGCGCGCGTATCTTGGAGAATTGAAACGGTCGGCGGGCCAATTTTCTACTTAACTCGATTTGCGTATTGACAAACAGTCGCGCGGCGTGCAACGCCGCGGTTGCTAACCCACGGATTTCCCAGACGGCCCGAAACAACCTGTGCCAAATACAGTTTAACACCGCTTGCATTTCAATGGGCGAGTGGCTCTTGAAATATTCCGCGCTTCTCGCGGGGCTGGTGTTTTATGCCACCGATCGACCCTTCGAAATTTCGCATCTCCACGCCAGCGCCGATACAATGCAAATATTTTCGCGGCGCAACACTCTCCCGTTCGGGAGTGCCAGAAATTCAGCGGAAACGTTCCAGCGAAATAATTCGTCATAGAAAAATTCACTGCGAGGGACATTTCGGTGTAACTTTAGCATCGTACCGAGCACTTCAGTAAAATCATGGAAAGGTACTTTGAAACTCTTCAGGAGTCATTCTATTTTGATCGACAGAAAAATGAAGCTATTTTTAAAGATATTTTTTTTAAAAGAATCCTTTAGGAATTTATTAAGCTACTCTTATATTACACCAAAAAATTGAGAAGGATTTTTTTAATTTGTTAAATATGTTTTTTTATTAATTGTATAATGTAAGAGTTGTTCTGTGGCTTGGTAATCTTTTGCAAAATAAAGGTCACAAAATTGCAGGATACTGTGTTTAATTAATTTTGTATTATTTTTAGGTCGGTAGGTTTCTGCATAACTTGGTCCAATTGATATATGCGATTGGAGTGCAACAGTGAGGCGAAATGACAGTAGTAGAATGTGACAGGAGAAGTGGTCAGGCTATGGTCAGACGGTCACACAGATTCTATGTCTGCTGTAACTTTTCGCATAAACGTTATTTTGACAAACTTTTCCAAGAAGAATTGCTGAGATTAATGGGATTCTTCAGTTCGTAGAAATTCCACGTTGGATTACGAATTAATTAATTTTATGAAAGGTATAAAGACTTCTGTCCTCCGGTTCGAAGGCATTGGTGGCAGAAAGTTTACAAAAAGAACATCGCAACATGAATTATTCCTAACGTTACAAGAATCAGTGGAACATTCTAAATATGCTTCATCTAGATTTCCACGTACCTATTCACCGAGATATCGTTATGATTGCGCGTCGACAGCACTTCCCTTAGAAGCAGTAGAGCGATAGCTGCGAATTAAGGGGTGCCACTTCAACGGTCTCACAAAGTCTCACAAACTTCAACATTCTAAGAACACTATCCTAAAGCATTCAGACTTAATTTAAAATAAAAGCTGCAAGTCCCCAAAAATTGTTAACTCTCCCCATTCGTTCGGAAAAATTACAATCAAATCAGGCACTGTAAAAAAAAATTAAAAAATGTACAAAACCTACCCCAAAATTCATCAAATTGGGAGCTACTGATATACCGATAGGAAACCTTCGGTATAATCGCAGCACTTAGAAGGAATCCCAAAGTTTACAGCTTCGAGGTTTCGAAACAAGAGTTTTCCACACCACTTGTATCAAAACCTGAAAGCTGTAAGCTTCAGAATTCTCGCAGCTTTTGCCACCTCGCTATATCCCTTCTAGGTACTGTAAAGAAGTCTCACAGACCAGCCTATTATCCAGTGCCCAACGCGGAGCTCCCCCTTCGACGCATGGAACGGTCTAAAAGGAAGGGAACGTCCCCGAAAAGCCCAGTGGATTTGACCCAATTGGAGCAGCGCAGACAAGGGGGCCATCCTTAATAAAACGGTTGGGTGACATGCCTGACGGTCCACGTCGGGCAAGGTTAACCGGCGACCCTCGAACTTATAAATAACCGCGAAATATTCCCTCTCGGAGCAACGCGCCGCCTCCCCTACCAGCCATCTGCTTCGAGCGTCTCCGATCTAATTGGGAAGCGTTAATTGGATCGCTAACGGCCGTCTACGCTTCATCCGCTGTTTTCCGGCTTTCCCTGTCTAATCGAATACGCGACAAAGGTCGGAGCGGGAATATCCGCGCGGCCAGCGACGTCCTTGTTACGATTCGCGTCACCTCTCGTCGAGTGTCTACGGAAGGTTAAAAACAGCGACTCGGAAAATTGAAGAGCATTTAGTCGAGCATTGAACTCGGTGCACGATTGGTCATCTGATCAGTTCGGAGAGCTCAGATTCAATATCAAACTGAATGTTTATATTTCTGGGGGAAAATTGTAGTCGATTTTTGCCGTTAAGAAGTAGGGGTTTTGGGGACTCTTTCTTTTTGAAAAAGGCTTCAAGTATTGCTTTGAAAAAAATAAGGGCGATGCTGGACTCTGCATGAATAAAGTAAAATTGAGGACCTTGAAGGAAGAGGGGTGCAGCTCCAGCTTTACCAGCCTCGAGTAAATTAGAAAAAACTTTTTATAAAATTATTGCTGTAACACTAATTGAAAAAAATATTTTTTCATACAATAAGTAGTAGTCTGTGAGACTTATTTACAGTCCCTAGAAGGGATATTGAGTTGATAAGTTTTTATTACTATTTTGGGCAAATTTTTGAAATCTGGACCATTTATAATATACAAAACAGTAATGGGCGTGGATTCAAAATTTGCAATAAATCGCTCATTTATTATCGGATTTGCATCAAACGATGTGGAATTTTTTTACATATATTACACGTCGTAACTCGAAGACTGTCAAAAATGGAGCTGCACCCCTCTTGCTGCAAAATTCTCAAAATTGCTAATTAATAATTATTGAGATAATTTAATTTTCTAAGGAAGTGTGAGAAATGTGTTAAGGTGGAGGAAGAAAAATCGTGACCATGGGTTAGGCGGGAATAGGCCAGAAATATCGAGGATCGGAATGGTAGCCTTGCTCGGAATGAAAGCTGTTAGCAACGGGCAAATCTGTTTGGTGTTACAAGACGCGAGTTTTACGTCACGGCGGCGCAAAATTCCTGCTCGCGAGCGTGGAAACATCCGAGTAACGGGAATTTCCATTCTCACTGTGCAGAGTGACTCGTGATTGCGCGGCAAATTTAATTGAACTCGAACTTCAAGGATCCAATCGTTATTAAAAGCCTTCAAGAACGAATGCTTAATTGAAACCTTGACATTCCATCGTTCTTATGCGTCTACGGCGGAATCCTTATAAAGTGCGGCAGTAATTTACCATTTTCTCATTACGGAACTCACCAGTCGATATCAAACGCTCCCCACCTTTAAAAAACGTAAAAAGCAATTCAAAATTTCAATTCGAATCAAATTGGCCACCTGGGGTGCACTGCACCCAACGTCATTTTTTAGTTACCATTTTCGTGTTTTCGAATCTTTTAACTTTTAAGTTAAACAAATTTTTCTAACTTCCACCTAATTCCTTTAAATTCTACTACAACCTTGGAAACACGATGAATCGCATCCTCAGCAATTGAAGTCCTAATTAACCCCTCAAGTGCTAAGATTCAAATGGGAACCGCGCGCCGCATGCGCAAGTCCTCCAGTAGTATTTGTCAACCATAACCGCCACACGCCCATAGGCGTTCGGCGCACAAATTTCTCGCTCCTTCGTGTTCGAATTGTCATCGAGCACGCACACATTTTAATAAAGTCTCTTTAACATTTATTTATGCCCCATGTTTCCTGCGATCAGTAATCGCGATCTGACAATTTTCATTTTTCAAAACTCTTCCTGTCTGACAGTCGCGTAGTCTTGACAGTTTTCAGGAAAGTCACGACACATGGTCGAATCGAACGCGCGGCCGAAAGGAGCGGCGTAAAATCGAGGCACGTTCGCGTGCCTATTTTTGCGAACGCCTTCTCAGCCCGGTTTGTTGAGCTTCCGCTGCCAAGAGTGACGTCCACCGGCGGGGACAGATGTCGGCGAGGGGTGTTCGTGTTCGCGGTGAAACAAACACGCCTGTGCCCGCGGACGATTGTCGTTCCACGTTACCGAAGCTGCGCGCCGCTCCTCCTCGGCCCACCGATCAGTTTTCCACTGATCCGGCCGATCGCCGTGTTGCCGCCGGGGCCCGCGGAATTTCCACGCTTTCTGGCGATCTGCCAGCCGTCTCGCGCGTTCTCTCGAATCATTAACTCGTCGTATTTGCAGAATTCTCGCGTAGGTAACGCTGGATCGCCGAGCACCTCGGGCGACACGCTCGTCTTATCATTCTCGTTGAACGTTCGTCCCAAGTGGGACGTTGTACCGAGTTTCCGCGTCGATTAGAATCGCTACTTCTTCGCAAACGCGATGATAGGGTCAGGTATGATAACGGCCTATTGGCTGCGACATGTATTCCACGTAAACCTTGACAATTGTCTGCATATGGTGTATAATGTGGATGAAATCCAGAGTGATAAGGGCGATTAATAATAATAATAAGAAGGAGGAGGAGGAGGAGGAGGAGGAGGAGGAGGAGGAGGAGAAGGAGGAGAAGAAGAAGAAGAAGAAGAAGAACAAGAAGAAGAAGAATAAGAAGAATAAGAAGAATAAGAAGAATAAGAAGAATAAGAAGAATAAGAAGAATAAGAAGAATAAGAAGAATAAGAAGAATAAGAAGAATAAGAAGAATAAGAAGAATAAGAAGAATAAGAAGAATAAGAAGAATAAGAAGAATAAGAAGAATAAGAAGAATAAGAAGAATAAGAAGAATAACAAGAATAACAAGAATAACAAGAATAACAAGAATAACAAGAATAACAAGAATAACAAGAATAACAAGAAGAATAACAAGAAGAGTTATTAAGAAGACGAATATTTATTAATAATAAGATGAAGAATTATTATTATTATTACTAATGGGCATCCGCATAGTATACAAGTGTGAACGTAATACAGCGCAATAATAATAATAATAATAATAACGATAATAATAATAAATCGTTGAAATTTTCCAAAAAAGATCAGTGTGGGCAAAGTACGCGTTAATTTGTATAATAGTGAATTTACATAATGGAGGAATTGTGTGTCCTTTTTTCAAATGGATAAAAAACTATGTTGCTACGCTGTGTTTCTTTTAAGAACACTATTTTTATTTGATAGATTTTAATTTTGTAGATTACCGTTGTATTTTGAGTAGAGGATAGCAGTCAAATGTGGACTAGTGCCATTTTTCAAAATCTGACAAATGAATATCTGTAAACGGGTATCAGCTCTCTCGCTCGCTCACGTTGGCAGCGCACACGTTGTCACTCGTCGCTCGAGCGAATGTTACTGACGTGCAGTATGGTTTTGTTTTGCTGCTGCTCGGAAACTTTTGACGGCTCGAAAATTCGATTTATTTTTCGTATTTGTTATTATTTCACCGTCCTTATTTGTTTCTTGCTTGTTATTGTTGGCATACCTGCCTCCGATATTAATAAATATTCGTGAAGCTATTTGATTTTATTTAAAAATATTTGTTTTCCATGGAAATGGACCTATTCCATATTAGTTACAATTTATGTCTTTTTAATGTCACCTGAATATTGAAAATTGTTCACAGCCGTAGAAATATAAGACGGCTCTTAAATCGAGCGTAAATATACGACAGAATACCCAGAAATATATTTTATTTGTTGCAATTGACTTTGCAAGAACAAAATGGTACTCCATATTTCGCTGCTTTCCTCTACGATTCTAGTAGATATCACGTGCGTCAATTTATTGCGCCGAAAATGCTGCATAGACTGCCATCCATTTCGCCTTTCATCGACAGCGCGAACACCGCCGCCGGTTCTGCAGGATGTAATTAAATTTTGTAACGCTTAGCAGGCGTAAATTTAATTAGCAGCTGCTAAGCTTTATTAAACGCAATGTGCTGATAAAATCTCAGCCTCGCCTCCCTGCAATCATTGAAACGGAATAACGGTCTCCTTGGAAGCTTGAAGACGCGCGGTAATATGCTTTCCCAAATGAAATACAATTTTACACAATTCCCGCGCGTCTCTAGTCTACGATAATGGCAAAAAGAAAGCTTGGAACACGACGAGTAACAAAAGTAGTGTGATCTAGCAAAAAGGAAATTCAATTTTAAACTTCCTCCTGGCCACCAGTGTATTTATTACATAAAAAAAGAAGACACTCGCATTTTTATATATTAACTAAACGAACAAAAGTACTGCTGCAAGCATTTGCTAATCGAAGTATGGTCTCCGCAAAGCGAATACCCAAAAGTACCTTTTTCAACCGAAACAGCTTTTGATAACTACTCGTTAATCATTGTTTCCCTCTCTCAATATTTGCCTCGCGATTTGATGGTCAATACCGGGCGGATTAGAATACATGAGGCACTGAGAGCAACAACGGACTAACCCTGGTACTCGGTAAACGGAGAAATAGGCGATCCAAAAAATAGGGTTTCAACAGTATTCACTTTTGCAGGTATCTTTGCCAGTGCAGTTATAATTTTTAGTATCTGATACTATTCGAAGCAGTGGCTCACCCAGAGGGAGGAGGAGGAGGCAGAAATGGGTAGTTTTATTTAAATAAAAATTTGAAATAAGGAATAAAAGTTAAAAAAATTATTCGCCATGCGTCGGATTTTCGAACTTACAATAACGAATAAAGATAAAGTGTCTTTTATTTGATCCGTTATTTATTTAAATTATTTAATTTTTTTAAATTATTTAATACACCACTCTAGAGGAGACAAGGGGTCTGACACCCTCCAAAGGAGGAGCTTTGTAAAAAGAAAAGAAACCTGGAATTTATTCTGTAAATCAATTTTTGTAACCACTAATTTGCATTAAAAATATTTTTATCCATTCGACTCGGCTCACCCCAAGATTAAAGCCTGAGTGCGCCACCGATTCGAAGTGCTTCCTAATGGAGACATAATTAATTTTCCATTTAAGTCTATTAAGTGTTGCGCCACAAAATTTCAATGCAACAAGTGATTTTGTTAAGTCAAATTGATTTAAATTGAGAAAATTTAATTTTTCCTATCATGTATGATTAGTACAGGTATTTGGAATACATTACTGCTACTAACTCAATCTCGCAAAAAAGTGGATTAGTCCTTTCCTGTTCTCAACGCGTCAATTTTAAAATAGCAGTGACGTTAATAAAATACGTGTACAATGGATATTTCACTGGAAAGCTACTTTGATCACCTCTTGCGTCTTTCACGAGTGATTCCTGCGTGGAAACTAGCGCTGAGAGGCGGAGATTAGGGATCGAGGGCAACTCCGTTCGCGTTACAAATGATTATATTTCACTTTATGTTACAAAAGGAATCTCTAATGCGGGTAATGCCCCGGCTAGTTTAAATAACGTTCGACAGACCAGACGTGGTGCCCGGACCACCATGTAAATAAGTGTCGCTGAACATCTACTTAACGTCTACCTGTGATAATCTAATTAACACGACCGACGCTCTCGGCTGACCAAATTCTTCTGCCCTCCTCTCTTTACGTTTCTTCAATAAATGTTGCGCGAAGGGGCAAGGGGGTGACTCGCGAATCCACTACGAACGGTTTGGGTTTCGGTTCGCTACGATACAAGTACGTTTGACAATGGTATTAAATACGCACGGCTACTGGAGAAAATATACGAGGTCGCTCGAAAATATAAGTCGTCGATGAATAATTATTCAGGCGTCCCGGTTGCCCTGTACGTCGAGAATTCCATAATGGCGTAACGCTAAAGTGCATTTACAAGTATGTACAATGAGTTCGGGTCCGTGCTCGAGTACGCTGTCGGAGCGAAGCCAATGCTCCTTCGTTCGAATGTCGATCAACGGGGAAGACCGGTATCGTTATCCAGTTTCTGAGAATTTTCTCAAGTCGTTTCGTTACAGCCGGAAGAGAATCAACTGGTCGTTCAGTTAAGATGAGCTAAACCTTTGAGGCGTGCTTAACTAGGCTGTTGCGAATATTCTAAGTATTCGAATATTCGAATACCAGAGAATTCGAATTTGAGATTCGAATGCCAAAGAATTCGAATTTTCAAGTAATTAGGAATATTTGAATAATTGGGCGTATTCGAATATTCGAGCATTAATCGAATAATTAGCAGTATTCAAATATTTTAACATTATTCAAATATTCGAACACATTATTCGCCTTCCAAATTATTCGAATTGTGGGAGATTAGTCGAATTATTCAAATATTCGAAGACATTATTCGCATTCCAAATTATTCGAATTATGGGAAATTAGCCGAATTATTCAAATATTTACAGCCCTATGCTTAACCTTCTTTTCCAAAATATACGCACGCGATCTGGTTTTCCGAGTAGCTGGAGTTGGAGTTGTCATATTTATTCAAATAATATATTTGTAGATGGATAATGTTCAGGGTAAAATGAATCCTACATGGTTCAGGGCGTGATTATTATTCACCAGATTCGCGGAGGGTTGAAGGGACATGAAATGACAGGATGAAGAGCTAAAGTATTGCAATGGGGTGGACAGAGCTCAGTGACCCTGAAGAGACAGTTGACTTTCCATAGCCTAGTAAGCCTTGAAACATAATTAACACTTCATCCCTGATCCTATTACTGAACTCAACCCTTGTGATGCCATTCCACTAGCTGAGAACTACAACGCGATGAATCTGATTATACCTAAGAGCTACACCTCACTGAATCGCCTACATGTCAAGATATAGTGACTAACAATTTCTCTCTGGATGTTTACAATTTCCTTAAAAATCTACTGACACCAGAAGGGCTAACTTCGTTCTACTTTCAAGGTGACAGCCTTCGCCGTTGAACGACACTCTCGATGAAAATGGTGGGGAATAATAGTCGTAGAAAAGAGCATAATGAGGATGAAGGTGGTCTTTGGCTTTCTAAATGCAACGTGGACCCTGTTGAGGTACAAGAGACACAGAAACGTCCCCGAGGACGTCTCGACTCTCCGGGAACATGGCTAGACTCGGGGCCATTTCACGCAAACAGTCATATTTCAGACACGTTCACTCGCTTTCCATCCTCTTCGAATCACTGCCGCCTCCAACGAGCGGATAAGTCTGAAATACTAGTCGCCAACCCACGGAGGCATCGCTTTCGTGAAAAGGGCCCGATTGTGACGTCGCCTTGAACCCGTCGCCCTGCTTAACTCGGTGCTTAACTGCTTCCACGGTCGATTAATCGAGTGGCTCTCCGGCACAAGTTACAGTCGGTTAAATCGCTTATCCTACGGCAATTACAGCTAGTCTTGCTCGGCACACGAGCATTCTTTTACTCCTAACGTTCATTATAAATACGATCTAAGCGCACGACCATTGCCAGGAAGTCGGTCAGAATTGGGACGCAATCATAGCTTTTATGGAAGCCTTGAGCAAATCTGCCCGCCAGCGTCCCCCGGTATCCTAAACCGCCATCTCCACCCTCTCGTCGCCGCTGGCGGGCAGACTCCGATGTTTACACTCTCAACAATTCCTCTTACACGAACTTTCGTTTCTCTCCGTTACACCGAATTTTCACGATCATCCCTCGTCGCGGATGCAAAAATATAATGGTACATTCTTTTTCTTTTCGATACAACGTTAAACGATATCGATCATTTAGATAATTTCTTTTTCTCTTAATCGTATAAGCTCGATGAAGGATAGATAGAAGAGGCGCTCCGTTATCATTTCACTCGAGGCGCGACATTTGGAACGTTCGTTTCGTCGCGATAGCAGAATGTGCTTTTCTTGTTATTTTCTTTTTTAACGCTTTTAAAGACTTCCGCTTGTGTGGACAGCGGTTGTTATTGTCGGAGATGAAATCGTTTGTCACGAAAATAATTTTCCTCTTTGAATTAGAGCTGTAAATATTCGAATAGTCGAATGATTCGGAGTATTCGAATGATTCGGAGTATTCGAATGATTCGGAGCATTCGAATGATTCGGAGCATTCGAATGATTCGGAGCATTCGAATGATTCGGAGCATTCGAATGATTCGGAGCATTCGAATGATTCGGAGCATTCGAATGATTCGGAGCATTCGAATGATTCGGAGCATTCGAATGATTCGGAGCATTCGAATGATTCGGAGCATTCGAATGATTCGGAGCATTCGAATGATTCGGAGTATTCGAATGATTCGGAGTATTCGAATGATTCAAAGTGTTCGAATTTCGGATTATACCGAATACGAATCTAAACATTTGAAAAACAAATATTGCAAAGGTCAATATGAAAACAATTTCACGATAAAGTGTGAACAATTATTTCATATTCAAAACCCTATCTCGTATAATCCGAAATTCGATCACTCCGAATATTCGAATACCCCTAATCATTCGAATAACATGCGAATCTCGAATTCGAATTCTACTGGTATTCGAATATTCGAATACTTAGAATATTTCAATATTCGTAACAGTCCCACTTTGAGTTCTACCTCCCTCGATTGGATACATCGAATAATTCATCATCGTCGAAATAGATCGGAAAGAAGTTTTAAGCCGCGAGCATCCCGCGCGGTTTGGAGGAGCATAGAAGAAATACTTATGGACGAAATGGAGCTTCGCGATCCTAATTATAATCCTTTCCTTTGAACCGACCACGCGGTCGATCACCTTTTTTCCCGAGAACAATCGTATTAGTGAGAAAGAGGACATGTTCCACGACAGAGTAACGTCTACGAGGAGCTCCGACGATACGTATATAAAGTGGAGGAACTTTGTGAAGGACGTCAAGTGCGTGAAGGACAGTACGATCCCTCGGAAGGACAGAATGTCTTTGGCAAAAGTCACTTATAGATTTGCGCTCTGGCGAGAGGATCTCATTCGTTCCGCGTCACAAAAATCTCTTCTACTTCTACCGTTCCCCTTGGAAGTTCGTACGATCATTGGAATGCAATTGCATTTTTAAGCCTGGAATTTAGAGTCGAAGTCTTTGAGGCCTGATTCGGGCTCCGAACTGCTACTAACAAGGAAAGATCCTCAAACAGGAAATTCAAAATTTATAAAATTCTTCTTTGCTGCCGAAATTCACTCTAAGGGGGTGAAATCGACCCTTAAGAACCCAGAGAATTTCCGATTTTCTGTTATAACTCGCGAACTATAAAATATCAAATAATAGTCTCAATTAAACGAAGTAACTTTTGTCTGAAAACTTTTTTTCTCTCTTACATATCCCCAAAGTTTCATAATTTTGTGAATTTGCAGGATGGTCTTCCCTTGTAAGTATAGGTGTCGGTTTGATAGCGTTGATATCAGTTTGATGATGTCGCAAATGAGTTTTCCGTGTTACATTGGCAGTGTCAACGTAGGTTTGCCGGCGTGGGTATTGGTTTGGCGATGTTGATGGCAGTTTGATGCTGTAGGTGTTAGTTTGACGTCAGCCTTGGTTTGATTGTGATCAGCAGAGACTGAATAACGAAGTAATGCTGTAAACGAGATCAGGCTGCAAAGACTTATTACACTACGATATACAATATTGCGATTAATTTGTAACCCTTTTAAAAATGACAGACTGAAATTCACATCGCTTATTTCCGGTTACGAACGGTATCGTCTCGCCTTGTGAATAGCGCGGACGGCAAGGCAAAAAGTCGAGGACGAATTTCTTTACGTTAAGGACGAAGTCAGAAGGAGAATACCTAAACTAACGGTCGTGATAAAGAATAATCGAGAAACGAAAGAATCTCTTATTTCTGCTTCGTTCCTGGCAATGGTGTGGGGTGAGGGGAGGAAGGGACGGTGGTTGAGGCTGGCTCGGTTTATGGACACAAATTAGAACCACCTGTGTCTATCGATAACAATTCAGCCTGATTAAACAGCGAAAATGCCAGAGAAACCGATTTACGTAAATTAATATCGTCTATCGTTTCTAACGCCCGTATGGGGTATTCGAAGAATCCTAATTAACTGCGTCGACGCGCGTAACAGAAGAGACAGTTAACATTAAAAAAAATGTAATACAAAAGAGAAGTGTAATCGCTAAGTTTTATTCCCCTGGATTGTTAAGTAATGTTAACTCGAGTCAGAAGAAAGAAACATAAACAAGGACTTCGGCGTCTGATTAGATTCGTAGACACAGGCAATAGTGTTACTATATGGTATAAATATAATAATAATGACAACTGATCAATTAATTGATAGTCAATGAACGATCGATAAATTCTCTTTAGGTACTCATCTGGATTACGCGATGAAGCCGACAGCAATATCGCAATAATTAATGTACAATTGTAATATTGTTCGTAATAATCATAAAGATAATAATACTAATAGCGCTAATAACAAATTTGATTAAAGACGGTTCACGATACTCGTACATTGACGACGTACACATGCAGGATACTTTGCGTCGTATAAAAATCTCACCGGCCACTCGGCGAAATAAATATCGTTACAATAAAAGCGTAAATCTCGTTAAATATTTCTGTAAATATTCCGTAAATATCTCGTCAAGCATTGGATACAGCAGATGTAAAACGTCGGAAATTAGTTTAGTTGTAAAAAAGTTGTAAAGTATATATATCCTAAGAATGTCTCACGCAAGTAAGTATAAAACAGTATTTAAATATCCTGCATAATGTACCAAGCACGTCGTGCTTGAATCTCTACGAAAATACCACACGCACACGCACGCCTGCACACTTCGACGGTTCATCGAAAAATTCGAAAATTCTAATTTCAGAAAAATTAGTCTTATTAGTGATTCTCGCAGAGACACGTTAGATGCACATGAAACTGTTTTCATGTAAACCTTATTTGCGTGCACTGCAAATAAGCATCAACGCCATTTGTTTATGCTCTATCGCTCTCCCTCGCTCTCTCTCTCTCTCTCTCTCTCCCTTCTCTTCATTTACTTATCTCGGTAACATTCTGCTTTCGGCAGAACGGAAACGAAAAGATGGTAAACGGAGAGCAACAACGAAACTAGCTTTATGTTAACAACAAATGTACAAATCAACAGGCTCGTAAAAATTCAAGGGACCAGCAAAAGAAAGCGGCGTGAATTATACAGCCGCTTCCGGTTCAGAATTAATAATTAGTCACTCTCGCGAACAGCTGCGCCGAAATTTACAAAATATCTTCGGATCGTGTTAATATTATACAATTGGTCAATATAAAAAGCGTAGATGCTGGTTCCGACCGGAAAGATTGTTAAAATATATGCATAAATAGAGATAAATTAACAACAACTAAAAATGCAATAATAAATCTATATTCAATATAGCAATAATGCTAATAATGTTATAAATACGACAATAAAAAGCTGCCAAATTCAATAAAATTGAATTAAAGCCTATTTAGGCCAAGTTCCATGCTCAGACTATTAAATCTTCTATTTCTTGGAAATAATGAAATTGCAGAATACTATGGTACAGTAATAGTCTACCGAAAGGGACGTTAAAATGCCACATACCAGAAAGATAACGAAAGAAAATGGAAAGCTACCTAAACGGAAAATAAAAGGAATACGTGTATTTAGACGGTGAAACGACGCTTGCCTCTTTTTAACTGCACAATGGTTGTTTATCTGAGACGCTACTGGGAGAATGGGTCCCTAATTCCGTTATTTCGCTACTCTGTACTTTTCAACTCTAAAACGTCTACGGTTTTTCCATTCTACTTTGATTATAAACGCTACTGTCACGCACAATAATATTGTCTCTATGGTATGCAATGTAAAATTCTCGTTTATCTCGTTCGTCTACCTAAAAAACAGTATACGTTCGCTTTACCATGCATCCCCCATTAATACGAAACACCTTCATCGGCGTCATATAATTATTATAACCATATGAACCATCCATGCAGAATACTCTCTATGCGATTACAGTGGTACTCGACGTTATCATACTGGAAAATGTAAATCTCACTACCGAAAGAACTGTGATTGCTAAAGACCGTAGAAACAAACACGTACATATACAATTGAAGTGTCCTTCTTAGAAAGAAAGAGTAATCGATTAAAAATCAATACATTGGATATCGATAAACGACTTGTCCACGGGAATGCGTAAATAATTCGCCGCGGACAAGCCTTTGAGCACAGAATGTTTCGTCTATTCTGTGGTAGTTGCATCGAACAAAAAAACTGTTGCAACCGAAATACATTCTATACTTGGCAGGCATCTTTACTAACAACATTGGTAACAGAAGGCAGAGCTTTCTAAAAACCCTACGATATGGAGCAATATCGATGCAAGAAAATATGAACATTTCCAAGCTTTCCAAAATCTCCTGCTTCACGTCCGCGAGTTATCCAAAAGCTTCTCTTCGCGACGAGGATAACGCGTTCATTATCTGTCCGAATTTTGTAAAAATATTCTCGTGACGTAGTACAAAAACGATGTCCTGTACCATCTCTACTCTTATGTCTACAAATTACCTGGCGGGTCGCGCGGAAATAGTGTGTGTGTTTGTGTGCAACGTTTAAGTGCTCAGAGGCGCGTAGAAGTTTTCTGAGCCACGTAGTTTGACGATGAGCAGTAAAAACATTGAAAAGTTCAAAATCCTCGTCTTTCTCAGAATATCTTGCTCCACATCTTCATCATTTTCTAGAAGAAATCTCTGCCTAAGTGTGGACGGTTCGTCTGTTGTGTCAATCGCGCTCTACCTCGTCCGTTCGCGCTGGCGGCGTGCCTTCGTGTGTTTCGCAGCTCTCTATCGACTTCTAATTCCTCGAGCTTCATCGTCAGACCAAGCTTTTGCTGCACCGCGAGCCGCAAAAGCTGGTTCAACGTTTTCCTGTCGTCCTCCGCGGCGGCAAGCTGGCGCTGGAGTTCGTCGACCTGTGTCACGTATTCTTCGCAGCGTGCGGCGAACATGGCGCGCAGACCTGAGAAGTATGGTTAGCAGGTATTAACACCAAATACAGGTAGAACACAGAAGGAAAGTATGCGGAGAGCACAATGGCACATTGGAGAGAAG
The DNA here is from genome assembly GCA_910592295.1 of Andrena haemorrhoa. Lineage (NCBI taxonomy): Eukaryota > Metazoa > Arthropoda > Insecta > Hymenoptera > Andrenidae > Andrena > Andrena haemorrhoa. The sequence goes on from OU342946.1 coordinate 5,122,953, forward strand.
CGATACATTAATCAGAGACTAATTTTCAGTTATTAACAGTTAACAGTTGTTTCACTTCGAAGACTTCGATAAATAGAAGCGCAATGAATTCTACGGTTAATGAAATGTAAAGAATAGTTGCGATAGTATGTTCTGCTATGAGACAAAGCAATATCACTGATGGCAAACTCCTAATGCAACCGCGAAATCGATTGTTGCGCAACTTGTTACAAGCAGTAAGACAGACATGAGTGCTAATAGTTATTTTTGTGTTAGTTTGTTAATGCGACGATGTTAGTAGAACAAAATAGAAAAAAGTGGATAGATTAACTATATCTCGCTGAGTGAACTAACAAGGGGACCCCACAGCTGAACCCCCGTGGATTTTAATAAAATTTTAGGGGATGAATCTGGAGGTCACCTCGATTACCCTCTGCTAAATATTTTATGCCAATGAGCATTATTTATAAACAATCGATACGTGAGCTTTAAAAGCAATTCACTTCAAGCTAATTTGCACATCGGATAAAGGATACTTTTTGTATCCTTGTACATTACAAGGTTGTTTCACTCACCCAACTCACTTTCTTGAAATTTGCTTGAAGTGAATTGCTTTTAAAGCTCACATATCGATTGTTTATAAATAATGCTCATTGGCATAAAATATTTAGCAGAGGGTAATCGAGGTGACCTCCAGATTCATCCCCTAAAATTTTATTAAAATCCACGGGGGTTCAGCTGTGGGGTTCCCTTGTAAGTACTTCAAATAATTCTAAAGAATACAAACAATAACTCGAGTATCAATAGCATCTAAAGCTAAGTCTGTACACAGCTGCAAACTTAAGTACAAATTTTCCGGTCGACTTACTTGAGAATGTCGCAGCATTTTCTTTCAGCATCCTAAGCTCGTGTCGCAGCTTCAACATGGTCTCGTTAACGATGCTCTTCTCATTCTCGTATTTGCTCTTCAAGTTCGTGAGCGCCACTTCAGCGGTATTCTTGTTCGACTTCAATACTGTCCTCAAAGTCGCGATCTGTTCGCGCTTAGCTGACAACAAGGCCTTCAGCCTCAGTACTTGTTCCTGTAGGTCCGCTACTTCAGCCTTGTTCTCGTCTACAAATCCTACATCGCATCCTACAACACACAACAGAGAAATAGAATGCCACGAGTTGTACAATTAAGTAAACAATAACAGATCCAATGAAGATATGCCGAACTCACGCTCGCAAACGCTGCACACGTTCGATTGTATTCCCTTGGCCTTCGAGAGTACAATCGTGTGCTCCACCGCGCTTCGCAGATGTTTTATTTGATCCAACGCGATCTCTATGTGCTTCGCTATTTCTTTAGCTTTAGTAAAACTCTCCAAGTCTGCGATCTGGATATCAGTCTTGAACAATGTTCTGCACCACTCTATCTTCCCGCTCTCCTCCTCCTTTTCAGGAACGATCTTCTCGTGATCGAGGACCACGCGCGAAGGTATTTCTCCGTTCACGGTGCAGACGTGATGATAAAGTTGAGCGAGCTCGTCGGAGATGTTCTGCAAGTCGTTCTGCGCGGAATCAGAGAAACCACGGGCCTCCACTGCGAGCTTCGAGAGAGTAGCAATATCAGACTCGAGTTGCATACTCCTTTGCTCTGTGTCCAAAAGCTGAAATGTAATACACAATTTGTATAATCACGTTCTGCTTACTTGCTAAAAACCTATCTTTCTCGTGTATCGCGTAATCATTAGAATTCCGGGTGTATCAGCTTTTAAAGCCTTCGTCGCAGAGGCAGATTTCGTGTTTCGAGGAAACGATGCTTGGCGGCCGTAATAATTTTGCAAGACTGCACAAGAGATATAGTGTATCTGTTTGATCATCGTGCGAACAGGCTCTGCGAGTCTAACTCATGCCGCGTTAGATGCAAGTGGGACAAGTAGAAGAACAGTGTCCACTGAGTTCTCGTTCCTAAGCACATTCTATTTTAATGCCACAGTGCACAGCGACTGAGATCCGTACATTTGTTCGAGCATTCGATAAGAACATTCATATAGACGCAGGATGTATCGACCCATTTGTGAAGACGATAACACGGCAGAACTCGTAGATATCATTCACAAAGGAGTCCGCCAATTATGAATCGGTGAAATGTTCGTCAGCAGATATAGCGGCATGTATAGTTAAGAATATGAAGATATCAGAAGCAAATAAAAGACGGGCTTTTGTTAGGACACTGAGAAGCGATCTGTACGGATGATTAAAGGAGCCAACAGACAAATTGTTATTAAGTAATTGATATATACGTCAAAGTGACCACACGTTCCAACCTTTTGTCGAAGGCTCTTCTCTGACTCGGGGATCTGAAACGCCATAATTTCTATTCAAAGTCTAAATTTTGAATGTTAATCGTCGCCGCGTCAAAGTCACGGTTAACTCTCGTCAACTCCGCGTATCAAGTTATTGTCAGTGGAAACTTAACGAATTAGTAACTTACACTTCTCTTTCCCTCGTCATAATCGCCGCAACAATGCTGTTTACGAATTGATGGGATGAAAAACAAAGTGTAAAAATGCGAAGAAATTGTATACCTTGTTCCTAAGATTCGTCAGTTCCGTTCGCAATTGCTGCGTCGAATCGGATATAGTTAAACCATTCTCTAAATCAGCCAAGTCCTTTCGCAGCTGATTTACTTCCCGCGCGGACATAGTACTCCATTGATGGTACTGCATAATTACCTAGGATAGAACAGAAATAATAAATAACATTTGGCTACATAAAGAATTAATAATTCTACCCCTTAAAATATTCCGCGGACACATACTTGATTCAACTTATCCAATGTCGTTTCTTCGGTCTGCTTCTCGGGCAAATTGGAGTGAAGGTGATGCAACGATTGCACATGGGCCGCTAATTGCACAATACGCGCGACAAACGACTGCAATTCATTCTGACTCTTTTCAACCGCATACTGCGACTCTCGTAAGTTCTGCGTCACATGGGCCTTCTCGGACTCCGCCAGCTCTAACTGTTTCTCCAGTTTCTTCAGTTCGTTTATGTGAATCTCAGAGAATAAGTCCACCTGCTTGTCGGTGGCGGAAGTGCCTGGTTCTTGGGTTTTCAAGTCCGCCTCGATTCTACGCAACGCGGGAGAATCATCCTCCCCGTCGCTGCATATCGTTTGATCCTCTGTGATCCCTCTAATTGAAAGCGCAAGGTTGCTAAGATTATAAATTGATTCGCTATTAATCCTCTGATCCAATTCCTTCTTAAGAGCATATTTCGCTTCGCGCTCGGCCTGTAAAGACTCGAGGGCCTCCTCCATTTGCTTCTCAGCGATCTTCTTCAAATTCATTAGCTCCTCGACCTGACTATTCAGAATCTCCACGTCCTCCGTTAGTCTCCTTATCTCATGCTTGGCACCTTCGAATTCCACCTGACTGGAGCGTAAACCGGACACCTGTTTCTGCAACGAAATATTCTCGTCCTCCAGTTCAGAGTAATCCTGGAGGAGTCGCGCTTCCCGAAATCTACATTCGCGCAACATAGCGCGCAACGATTTCCTCTCCGTCTCCGCTTGCTGGTGATCCTTCCCAACTTCTTCACGCTCCTGCAGCGCGTGATCGCGTTCCGCTTGCACGCGTTCCAGCTCATGGCGCAACTAAACGGAACAGTAGCAAATCAGGGATACATAAACATATGAATAATCTTTTATATACCTTCCTTCAGAGGTAAGCTACATACTTGCTTCGTCTCATTTTCTAATTCAATTATCTGCGTCTGAAGAGACGTTTCTCGCGCGGCACTTTCGTGAAGTAAACTCTCCTCCTGCTCTATGCCGCTTTTCGTAGTTAATTTCGTAGTCGTCTGAAACTTTGCTAGTGCCTGTGAAAATATAAAAACCAAATATCGATTTCAACAACTTTTTTAGAGTACCAATGTCTTCTCGTTACGATAACAAGTAACTCTTGCTCGCCATCGGTGAGAAACTTTCGTCGGGTTACTCGTTTAGCCGACTTCTCCGAAATAACGAGCTGAATTTATAGCGCATGAAGTAACACGAAGTATGCATCTGTGAGTTAGAATCGAAGCGCGCTCTGATCCCATTTGGTTTAATTTAATTAGTTTCGTTTAATTTCATACGGAGGCACTCCGCTGCTTTATAAAGATCATTCTAGTGGAACGAGAGAATCTATCATAACACATCTAGTTACTCCGTTTACAGCAATTATATAGCAGCAATGTACAAATATAGTAAATTGAAACGCGACTGTGCCTCAACAATTTTCGCACCAATTAAGTTGCGAACGATTTCTTCTAAAATGTTTCCCATTAAGTCTTTTCTATCATACCATAAATTTACCAAATGCGTAATTACACGCTCTACAACTTATTTCCCATTTTACCCGCCTGCCCCTAAAAACCTTCGACAAATGAGTTACTCGATTTCTCTACAGCCGCGTCTAAACGTCACGCAGACTTAAATATCGCACCCCATCCGCGGTAAGAAACAAATGTCTGCCTGATGCGTTAATTGTGTCCGAGCACGAAGTAATTACAATCCATCGAACGTGTCCCTACTCACGATAAGAGTATCGAAACGGACTTTGAAATTGTCGGCGGTGAAATTAGCCGTGGCAAAGGGACTTCCCGGCAGATTGGCGAGCAGACGATTCACGTGCGATCGGGCTACGCAGAGAAGATCGAGCTAACCTCTTGCGTGATCTCCAGCTCGTGTTTCGTGTTTTCGTAGAGGGCCTCGAGATCGTTGCATCTTTGCTGCAGGCCGGACTTCTCCTCGAGCAAGGCGAGACCGTATTGAGCGGACTGTATCTTCTCCGTGGACGCCAAGTCCAGCTCCCGTGAAAGCCTCTCGATCTCGATCCGGAGGTCCTCTATCGTAACACCGTCTGTCGTGGCCATTGCTGCCGCGCGCACCGTACAATATCACTTCGCTCCTTTCCCCGTCGAATGCGTCCTCGTCGTTACCGCGAATATGTCGGAACATCGGCGGCCGTCATGCACTTCGAATGCGAGAGCATCATGCGGATAAGCCTCTGACGCGGGTCCCCTTTGCGTGGCCGTTTTCCAGGCCCTTCACATCTTCCGCGGACGACTCGCGACCGTTTGACAGACGTGAGTTACGGGCGGGGAGGGGCACGCGGGAGGGGGGGGCGGTGGGGGTGATCGCACGGACCGGATACATTGTTCCGTTCACGTGTTCCGTGTTTCCAGATTCTCGTTCCGCGATTCCGACGGATTCCGACCGTTCCTCGGGTATATAGCACACCATGGCGACCACGGCGGACACGTTGATGCGTGCGACATGATTATTTTCATCGAACAGGATCGTGGCGATCTTCATTCGTTTGGAACGGAGAATTAAAATGGGAATTTCTCGTGTTACATTCGTACATGTTTCAGCGTTATTATTTATTCATTGTAGATAAAAACAGATATTCTTCCCGCTCCCCCGCCCCTTCACGCCGCTCCCGTCTTGTTAGGCTAATCGTATCTCGTGAAATACATTTCATACTCTCGTATCTTACGCAAATATGATAAAATTTCTTCGGAGAATCGTAGCGCGTGCGTGTATACGCGCTTCGATTCGCACTTTAAAGAAAGTGGAGAATGAAATTGTCTGCGATGCTTGGGATTTGCACGCGTTGCGAGAGAATTTTAATAGACATTTACTTCCGGGAATGCATACAGAATTATGATGATCGCGTATGGAATGAAATAATGCATGAACATAGCTCTCGTTATCGAACGAACTGTTATTTAGTACACGTATGCGTTTTAGGGTTGGATTTAATACCGAAACCATTGAAAGAGTTCGCATAACCCTATTAGCTGTTTGACCTTCTCCGCGAATAATAACCACTTTTGTGTTTGACCAATTTATAGCTGCTTATCTTTAGAATTGCTTAAAATAACCATCTCGCATCTCGATACAACCCTGCGAACGTGCGATCTTCATTTTTTAGCGAGGAATCACGAAAGCTACGGAATTCCAGCGCGTAATGATCTTATTCTCTATTAACCAAGCGTTAATTCTAAACAATTCAATGTACCTACATGATCGGTTAGCCCAGTCGAATTTAACAGAGAGGAGCAGAAGAATGGCTACAATTCGGTGATAATGGCAAATAAACCAGATGTTTACACGAACTCGTTTTTTATTGTTTAGTGTCGAAATCCAACCCTCAAAAACCGACATCCTATGCATGAAATAATTTAGGTTCCGTTGAATTGCTCGTTTCGCCCAACGATACAATCCCGACATTACAGTATTTATGCCCGCAGCTGAGCGCAGATTTGACGGAACGTTTGATTAAACAATAAAAGAAGTATCACGCAACAGTACATAGTACACAAAAGGATGAACAACTAAAAAGGAAAGCATACATTTACATTTTATTAATAATCGATCTCCTTTTCCAACTGAAATATAAATAATACAGATGAATGTATATCGTATATCGTACAATTTCTTAGTCGTAGAAATGCCGGTGATACTCCCTCGGGTAAATAGAAGAGCAAATTACCAGCCCGATAAGCAATATGTATGGGGAACAGAAAAAAGAAAAACAAGATCACGTCTTTGCCTCTCCGTACACATTCTATTTCAAAAATTCAGTTTAAAAACATAACTTCAAATACTCCGCAAACCTTTATTACTTTGTAGCTTATTTCTTTTCTTTTTTTTTCTTTCTTCCTCTTCGTCCTCTTCCATCTTCCTCCTCCTTTAAGTATTAATAGATTAATATATAAGTCGAGCTGTGACCGGCCGATAATACCGATCGAATTATAGTTCATACACTGTAACAGTCGTATTCTTTACAATATTCGTACGTAAGTCTTGTAGCAGAGACAAAAAAGCGCAGGTGCCCTATCGCACTCGTTTTTATTTTTTATGCTCGTTTGAACCTCCGGTGCCACCAATGAACCCCCAACGCCTAAATCGTATTTACTTCCAAGTGTGCTTTTTTCACCCCCGATACCATACATAGTAAGATACCGGTTTTTTGTATCTTCAATTTTTCACCATACGTCGTATATCCGTGCACGTGCATTCGAACAGTACAACGCATCAATCGCAAAAAAGAAACAAGGAAAAATACCTTTACACGGATTTTCAATCGTTTTTTTTTGTTGTTTTCTCTCTTTTTTTGTCTTTTGTTAAAGTCGTGCATCCAATGAGAGCACCAAAGGTTACCGGTCCATTAGCGAAATACAATTTTTTTTGATCCTCCAAATCTCGTCAGACGCACTAGCGCACTGATTATTAACTACTACCAAAAAAAAATCATACATATGAGATCGGTTTAAGTCCCGAACAGTTAAGTGTATAAAATTGTTGCAGGACACCTGTACTACACACGATTACAACGCACAACGGCGCTTCTTCACAGTTCCACCGAGTCAGGCACGCCTGGCTTCTTCTGAACATTAATACACATTTGTCGCTGCTGGCAAAAGTATCAAGTGTTTGGATCGCGAGCAGGCCCCGCACGCGGAAGATCCGCGGTAATTTTAATTCATCAAATTTAGAAGAAACAAAAGTAAGGGAAATGAAGGAGAATACTTCGAAGCATGGTTGCACGGACCGGCACGCGTGCAAGGCGCATACACGCTGAATCCATTCTATAGACTGAACAAAGATCCGTGAACGATTTTCTTGTGAATTTAAGTTTAATCACTCATTCCAGGAAACGAATTCTTATTTAAAGTCTCACGGGCTCGATCGATTTACATCCCAACAACACTGCTCGTGTTTCAAAATTTGCACCAGCGTATTTTCAATTTCCTATGTAGTTCGTTTTCTCATTTTTTAGGGGGAGGTGTGGGAGAAAAGCTTCGTACAGTGTGTTCATACAAATATGGGACATTTCTTCAGGATCGCTTCTTCCATCCAAATAGTTTAGTTTTGCAGTTATAAGCATTTTTATATTCTATCAAACACCGGCCCGAAATGTCTACAAAGGCTAGCCGGAGCCTGGCGCGTTCGTCAGTTGGCCTAATACACTACATTTTCAATCATATCCTTTCCTTCTCGCCTTTAAAAAAGCAAAGGCGAAATGATAATCAATTTATCGATTCACGGAAACGCAGCCGGGCTTCGTTAAATCCCACTTTAATAGACATTTCCGGCCCGTGTTTTACGAAATATAAAAATGCTCATAACTGCAAACCAAAGCATTTTTTTATTATTTTGGCGATTAGAAGCAATCCGGAAACAATGTCCCACATAGTTACAAACACCCTGTGTATCTCCTACTAAATTATTCCAAGAGAAGTATCCGAGGATTTCCAAATATACAACACGTTTGTTTTCCTTGTTTATCGTTTCATGATTTTTTGTTTTTCAAGCAGACATTCGGCAAAAAAAAGATGCTAGACAAATCGCGTCTAAAAATTTCGTTCTACGACTTGTAAAAAAAAATGAAGATTAAGCACGATACTTTATACATGAAAATATAATTCCTTTCCTTTTCCTTCATGTGATGTATAAATAAGAGAATCATCGGAATTAGACACCAGCAACGACCAGAGTATGTCTAGCTTTTTACAGTACAAAATACAGCTCCTGCACATATGTATGTATATATGTATACACATATGCGCATATATATATACATATACCTAGTAACGAAACATTTCACCATATGTAAGGATATAGCAAGGATAAAATGGCAACTGCGTATCCATTGGATGTCCGTAACGATCGCTGACAATATGAACAATGATGACCATCGGTAGAATTGTGACTTTTTACGTATAAAATGTGCAAACTTGTATAGACCTCTGTGTTTATACGTATATATACATATATACGCCGCGATGATCACTGGCGATCATACGCCCAGCAGGTTCCGTTCATTTCCCTTTTTCACTCGATCAAAGAAAACCCGACGTGCGAGGCGCGCACCGTGCACTGCCCTGGTCTCTCAGAATTCCCGAATAATGGCCCAAGTATAACTGTATATAAACTCGTAAACACCGACGACCCTACAATCGTGCAGCTTCCCGTTGACGTGTGTGAAACTAGGTTCTGTTACAAAATAATGGCGTTCGACGAGCCTCATTACATCCTTACACATTAAAAATTGGCGTTACTAAACCTTATTTATATGTATTCAGGGCCGGCATGTTCATTTCCTTTCCCATTTACTTCTGAACGTTTTTTATTATTTTTCTTTTCTCTTTGTTGTTTCTCGAATTGCTAGAGAGAGTTCGAGAGGGAGGACCGGATACAAGATGCGTGGATGTGAGAAAGGAACACAAGTCTGACTTATTACGATCTGCTCATATTAATCATCGTATCCCTCTCTTGTGTGGCAAAACCAAAAAACCAAAAAATAAAATAAAATACGCAACTGTTGCTCCAATATTATTTTCCTTTACTTTTTCCTTTCTTATCGTCTGATAATCATCCTTGGTTCAATATGAGTCGCCAGTACGCGTCGAGAGCTAGCGGCCAGGCTGATAAAGGAGAATTGCCGTGAATGCTGACCGTTATAAAATTTCTTTGACAAAGTATATTTTAAGAATTCATACATCTTGCATCACAAAACAATGCGCGTACGAGATAGTTTGAAGGTCAGGGGACAGAGGATTCATGTCTCTACTCTAATTCAATCGAATGTTTATAATATTATTACCATCGTATAGTGTGTTATGGGGGTGTGTGTGTGTGTGTAATACGTGTATTCATGTAACGCTGGATGTGTGTGTGTGTGTGTTACCATGTGTGGATGTACTTCTTCTTTTTTTTGTGCGCGCGCGCGCGTATGTTACGGTAGTGTAGTGTAACAGCAATAAAAAAAAACAAAGACGTCATAAGAAAAAACCCTTGGCGAAGAGAACAACGATGTGTAGAGGGGGGGCGGGGGAAGGAAACTAGGAATAAAAATGGGCTTCCGGAAGTTGGGCACGGGAGAGATGGAAATTCGAACGATTATGACGAAACGCGCTTTCAGCGATTATACCGCATCAACGAGACATACGTTCGCACATCCCTACCTAGCTACAATCCCCGGTAGTAGCGCGCGCGACGGTAAACGGCTTATCGTTAAGCGAGCGGCACGGATTCCGGTTATATCCTACTTCCTGTCATCCTGATCACATTCACGGCTTATGTGACCAGTCTTGCCACAGATGTAGCATGTCTTTCCTCCGGCTTCGGTGCAGTTGCGAGCGATATGACCTGTCTTATTACAATTGTAGCAGCTCTGCATCGCGAAGCGTCCAGAGTCGTTACCGGCCTCCGGGCAGCTGCGAGCAATATGTCCAGTCTTGTTGCAGTTGTAACAGCTCATCTCGGGCCCCTATCGAGAACACAGTCTACGTTACGCCACACGGCACGACACCCGATGTCTGTTAATATACTTCCAAGGGACTCTGGCAATGTATCGGACCACAAGGCTACGCTGAGTCTGTTGTGCTAGGATTCATTGATATTACTGGAGGCAGAAATAATGATAAGCGTTAGATTTACAATAACCTGTTGGCAGTCTTTCGCAATATGCCCGACTCCGTTGCAGCGGTAGCAAAGATCTTGATCCTCCTTGCACTCGCGCGCAAAGTGTCCAAATTGGTTACACTTGTAGCATTTGTCGCGGCCGCGTCCAAAGGCACCATCTCGGTCGCGACCACGGTCGGCTCTACCGCCGCCTCCGCCACCTTGTGGACACTCCCGTGCGTAGTGGCCCATTCGGTTACATTTATAGCAAACGCTCGAACTCATTTTTTATGAATCTACAACAGTCAAACAACTTTCTATACTGGCTTTCCAATAGAACATACACGCATATGTTCGCCTCCGAATGCTCGTGCCACGATTGATACGTATACGGTTCGACCCGAATCCACTCGAGCCGTAGCCGACGAGGATTGAACTTGAGGCTCGGGGTAGAATTTAAATTTGCGACGAAAAATCGAAAGGATTGATTGAAAGTTTGATCAACAACGACCGAAATGTTGCGGAATATTAAGACGGATATTATACTAATATACGTTAAAACGGACCTAAAAACGCGAAAATTCGCCTAAGTTCGAAATTAGGTGGAATATTTATTGACGAGAGGTACAGAAAATCATGATGCAAAAATATATATCGTTACACGATATTTGCTCCGAAAAGAGTTACTTAGAATAAAGCGAAAAAAAAAGCGAGGCATGAAAAACAAGATACAAGTATTGCGGAGGCACGGAATTGATAAAATCCGCGAAAGATCCACGTTTTTTTCGCCCCCGGGAGCCATAAAAGCGGTCGCGCGTAACCGGGAGGATATTTGGAGGAGTTTTAGAGTTATTTTAAATAACAGTATAAGATGGCATCGTGCATCCGTCCATACTAAAGGAGGTACGTAGAATACACGTGTCGTGTGGAGCGACGCGGCGCACAACGGCATTTTTTCCCGGCCCCGGGGGTGATTTTTCGCGGCGCGGACGAATTTTCGCAACGGAATAAACGTATCGGACGCGCTCGATGATTTACATGTATGAAAATCCTCAGAAATCGCCGTCCATCGTACAACGTGGCTCTATCGCCCCCACTTTGCAGTGGTGGTACGCAAGTACGCCACGGCGCGAAGATGGCATCCAAGACTGACGCCGTACTGCGCTTTTTTTGCCTCGGAACGAAAAGATCGGCCGAGGGCGAGGTGTGCACGCACGGCCCAACGAAACCGCCGCGGGCATGCCGGATGGCCACGAATATCGCCCGCGGGGCAGGAAGATGGGGTCGGGATAGCCCGTTGTACCGTGCAGCAAGAAAATCGAATCAGCGAAGTCGAGGACCACGTGTGAAATCGCACAGAAAGAACCCCGCGGGGCACGGAATCGCGGCGGCTTACAGCACCGTCTCTTTATTAGCGGCGCGGTGACTTACCTCCGGTGCTCGATGTATCACGCACGATAAATCCTCCTTCCGTTAGGCTTCGCCGACGCGTCGGGGACAATGGGTCCGCGGGAAGTAGTGTTTTCCCAGGAAAACTCGAACCGATACTCAGCCGGATGACTGCGGCGACCATCGACTACGAGAGGAAAGACCGGCCAATCCTAGCTACGTTGCCCGCCAAACTCCCGTTGCAACTGTGGGCGACTGTGGCGACCACACTGATGCCTCCGGTGCTCACCGCCAGAGGGCTGCGAATAGATGCCGAGGTTTGCGAGCCCTTTGATGCCGCCGAATCTGTTTAAATCTGCAATTCTGTATCTTCTGCAGAGTATATTCGTGCCCGATACGGAGTCTGTTAAATAAGCTCTATTAATAAATGCAATTGATAGATTTTTTCAATTTAACACGCTACTTTTAGTTCCTTGCCCCGACTTAACTTCAGTCGCGACACAATAACGAACGCTACATCCCCTAGGAACAAGGGACGTCGTAGCCAACTGGAATCTCAAAACAAGAATTTTCTCTAGCGAAATTCGATTTTTATATGTTAACTAGATTGAACTAGACATTCATCGAAGCGATATAATGCCGTTTAAAGTGAATTGATATTGAATAGAAAAATATAATTATGTGATAATGGTGCTAATAATCAACTTGGATGTTCGTTGGTCGCGTATCTATGAAGCTGCGTTTAAAATTCATGTCGACCAATCACTGTGCGATCGAGGGCATTATAGATTCGTTCAATGAGAAATGATGTTGTGTGAATGTGCAGATGGACGGAAGATCAGCCAATCGGCACAACCATGGACGTCACTTCCCTTGTGGACGCCTATCGTGACCAACTTAAATCACGAAACCGTTAATTTCTCGTAATCAAACTTCCTTTGTACTGCACAGTTTGATGAGCACACTGAGTGTTAATAAAAATATTACAATTTCATTCGAAACTGGCCAATTTGAAAATCAATGAACCCAATATACCCTCAACAATATCGTCAGTACAGTTATCGACCTCTGCATTCATTGATTAGCTATCTTTGAAGCTATATTGATAACCCGTTGTGACCAATTGCGTTCTACTCCGAACGCATCATAGACGCATTTAATTTGAAATAATATCGTGCGCATTATGTGTGATAAAACCTTGAACTACAATATATATGCTTTGTATAGCCGGGGCAAAGGAAAACCGAATTAATAGCTGGAGGAAGTTCCATGAACAACAACCCCCTCTTTCTACCTTATCCCAACTATCTCGACGATCTTAAACAGAATATTAGCAAATATTTCGACTTTTGTTAACGATGCATATTATTACTACTACTTACATTTACCCCTATTAACATTTATATTAACCCCTAATAAAACATGTCTAAATAAGTAAAACACCTACCACCTACTTCAACACATGCAAACGCTACGTGCAATTGTTTAAATCTTGTACACCGCATGCGGTATCTACGTTAAAATAATCCTTTCGTTGTCTGCATTTGTATAAATCCCGAAGCTTGTAATATAACCTACACTTTTCGCAGTTCGATATATATAAAACCAAACGCAAATCGCTTGAATTAGTTACTTTCGCATGTGTGCGTGTACACTCGCCGTTTCTGTTTAAACAGACACATTCATAGAAGCGCTGTTAGCACTAACCTCAAATACACAAGGATTTTAATTAATGTTAAAAAAACAACGTACAATCGTGCTTATTTTAAGGAATCGCTAAACAGTATCTTTATTGTATTAATAAAACTGTTGAGATATTTGAGCATCACTGATTTTGTAAGATCCATGACTCAGCCATACCCCCGATTTTAATTACGAGATCGAATAATCCGCTGCGATTTGTTATTAAGCGGCAACGTTTAAGTTAAGCGCAATACGTCTCGAAAGATTCGAGGCAATGTCTTTGTACGACGATTTTGATAAACATCGAACATCCGACAAAGTGGCGGGATGGTCGTCCAGCATTAAGCTGTTGCAATCTCAGTTACAATTAAAAAAAGCTGCTACCACGCAGGTAAATCTTTTATATAATAATGACTGAATAATAAGAGCATTTCAGATCATCGCTTTACTATGTGTTTAGCCAAAGCGTGAACAATATAGAAAAGCCACCGCGGTATTGGCGCCTGTAATCGATTTGAAATCGAAGGCGAACCGAAACACAGATAGGGAGGAGGATGGGCCACATAATAATCCGCTCTCCTCCGGTACTGTTAGCAGCATCGGGGTGGGCGGCGAGTTCGATTGGAACGTAGTGAACGAATACGATCCTATGTGGCCCAACGAGTACGACAAAGTTGTTAAAGAGCTAAGAGATTTGCGGGATAGAGAGCACGACCAAGAGACTGAAATGCGTAAACGCAGGCGAGATAGCTCGAGGTTTGAGGACACGCAGGTAATGTATGATCTGCACCTCGCGTGTCTTGAAAACATAGACATTTCTCTTTATATGATATAAGTGGCTGCTTTAGGCTTCCTCGGCGAACAACACAATGATTCCTCCTGAGAGAGACGAGGAAAGGACCCCAACCTCGAGGGGTATCGTCGGTGGAGCAGCTATAGCACCGCCGCCTTCTTTGCAAGAATCTTCCGACCTTCCGCCACCAGCGTCGAGGCCACAAGCTAATATGGGATACGCGACATCGTCCGTGGCGGCTAAAATAATGGCCAAATACGGCTTCAAAGAAGGACAAGGGCTCGGTAAAAAGGAGCAAGGGATGTCTGTTGCGCTGCAAGTGGAAAAAACTAGCAAACGGGGTGGAAGAATCGTCGGGGAAAGGGAGCAGCTTATGCCACCGCCGCCGCCTCTCGCTGTTTCTCCACCTCCAGCGGCGTTGCAAGGTTCTCTGGTGCCATCTGCGGAGGAGCCTAGTATTACAGAGATAATGAAATGTCCGAGCAAGGTAGTATTGAAGGGAAATCTTTTATTCCATGCCCATTTTTATTGAGACACTTAGGTCACCCTTTAAAATGGAATGCGATACATTCTGTTCACTTCGATAACATTGTCCATTTAAAAGTCCATGATGTTCTCGATTAGGTTGTATTATTACGTAACATGGTCGGTCCCGGAGAAGTGGACGAGGACCTCGAGCCTGAAGTTAAAGACGAGTGTAACACGAAGTACGGCGACGTGGCGCGTGTTATTATCCACGAAGTGGCGGACGCTGTTGCCGAAGAGGCTGTCAGGATCTTCGTAGAATTTAAGAGAATAGAAAGTGCTATCAAAGCTGTCGTTGATTTAAATGGACGCTTCTTCGGTGGAAGACAAGTTAAAGCAGGCTTTTATTCCAGTGAAAAACTTGACACTTTACAGTTAATGGACTAACTTCCTAATAAACAATTGCATTTAATAAATGCAATAAAACAATTTTACCAAATTAATGCGTTGACTATTATGTAGAAACGTATAGAACGCATTGTAGTTTTAAGTTAACGTTTATGCCATTACATTTAAATAACGTGGACGAGGTTTCCGATGACTTGACGCGATAGAAGGGAAGCAGAATTTACATGATAGTCAACGAATTAATAAACATTTCAGTTCACGCTCCATTTAGAACTAAATGAGGTGTAATATAGTTTGAATGCTTTTATATGTATCATATAATTACTGATCTTACGAATGTAATGTAAAGAACATGTGCACAATAAATATAAATGATAGGTATATATAAAAATTCTTTGTCCTACATAAATAAGAGTAACAGCAGTGGCGGATTTAAGAA
This sequence comes from Andrena haemorrhoa, assembly GCA_910592295.1. Classification (NCBI taxonomy): domain Eukaryota; kingdom Metazoa; phylum Arthropoda; class Insecta; order Hymenoptera; family Andrenidae; genus Andrena; species Andrena haemorrhoa. Next base: position 5,138,556 of record OU342946.1, read on the forward strand.
GGGCCCAGGCGGCAAACGTTCTGCGGGGCCCATTTTTTCGGGAAAATGAAAAGTGCTCGTCGGCCGCCTGTTAAATCCGCCACTGAATAACAGATTAAAATTGAATAAACATTCTCAACCCTCGATACAAACATTAATATATAAAATATGGAATATAGAAGACAATAAAGGAACATATACTTTTTCTAACGTTCATAGTGGACTGTAGTAAAATGATGTAGTAAAGCTACGCTTGCGTTGCAATTTCAGTTCACCCGTGCAATGATATCGTATATCATCTCCCCATCTCTTCGTCGCATTCTCCATATATTTGCATTGTATAAAAAATATAATTAAAATGTAATAGATCGAATCTCCATCAGTAACATACGAAAGTTCAACAATTAGGAACTTATGTTAACTTTTTATTACTAATCAAGTCCTTGACTGCCTCGTCTAGCTGAGCGCTAAATGCGGTAAAGCTGAAGGTCTTCATAAATCTGTCTTTGCCCTCGATACCGAATTCTTGTACGCTCTTTGGATTCTTTATCAAGTAAGCTATTTTCGAGGCAAACGCATCGCCGGATAGGTCGACTAGAAACCCAGTGACTCCAGAAATCACAGACTCCTTCGGACCACCGGAATTATGCGCGACGACTGGCTTACTAGTGTACATCGCCTCCAGCGGGACGATACCGAAGTGTTCGTTTAACGGTGTGTACAATAACACTTTGCAATGATTTAAAATAGATACTTTATCGATGTCCGACGGAGAGCGAAGGAATATCACTCTGTCAGTGACGTGCAATTCATCGGCGAGCCCTATTAATTCCAAGTAATGCTCCACGTTCTCCTCCACTCTTTTGTCGTACCCCCCGGCCATAATCAAGTACACCTTCTGGTACTCCTCGTCTGTTAAGTACTTCTTAAGCTCCGCGAGTGCTTCCACCGCCAATCCCAGATTCTTCTTACGTTCGTATCTGTTAATTGACAACAATATTGTGCTATCCGATGGTAATTTCTTATCGAGTACTCTTTCCAAGGAGATTATTCGAGTCTTGTCGAAGAAGTCTGTGTTAATGGAGGGATACAGGACTTCGGGCTCGACGTGCAATCTCTTGAAGGTATCTTTGAATACGCTGCGCGTGTACAAGCTATTCACGAATATCTTGTGCGCCATTCCAGTCGTGACTTCCTCCAAATAATTCAGAGGGGCGCGATACATCTGCTTGATAACGCCTTCGGGTTGCGAGAGCAACTGGTCCGGATGATGGCAGTAGAAGATTATGTAAGGAATTCTTAATCGGAGGATGGGAATGCACACGGACACCAGGTCGCAGAACACGATCTCCGGTCGGTGTTCGCAGAATACGATGTAACTGGCGGCGTATATCTGTGACAAAGAGACAGCATTGAACGGGCGATGGAGGCTCGTGTTCCAGGCGCGGAAGGTGCGCGGCAACAGCTTCTAACATATTAAAGCGAGCGAGACTGCTTGGTACGTAAGAAATGAGCTCACCATACGTATGTAAGCGAACAGTGCAAAGAATCTACCCAAGACGTGCCTGGGTAACCAGCTCCCGACGACCGTAACGGGAATCGTTCCATCTTTCGTTTCGGAGAAACAGTGCTCCGGATCGTGATGAGTTGTCACGAAATTAACCTCGTAACCCTTTCTCTTTAAAGCCAGCGCAGCATCGACCACCAGCCGCTCTGCTCCACCGATTCCAAGGTCGGGATGCAGAAATGTAATTCGCGTCATCTTCATTAATCGAATCGCATCAAATACGATATCCTCTTAAGGGAATAGCATTAGATCGCAATGTCCCACGATACTGCCGGCCGCTAGTAACACCTGGTAACACCTGTTAGACCGTCCACTGTAAAGGCTATTTTTAACACGCAAAGAAGTTGATGGGGTATCATCGCGCCTGTCAAAGTCATAGAAACCGCCGAAACATCGGTCGAATGTTTATACAGCGACGACACTGCATAACACGGCTGAAATCTCTTTATGCGGTTGCAATTTAGAGGAGAATTTGAAGATAATTGATAGCGTACGTGCACGGGAACGGATTAGAAACAAGCGCGTATCGCGGAGCATATTTGGCCGCGACATAACCAGTCGAATAACAAAAGACGTCAATCACCAGATCGTTCCGTGCGATTTCACTGATAAGGTAAACTCTGATTATTGAATTTCCGTGGTAGTTAAATAGATTCTGTCGATTATGTCGGCTGTTGCGAGAAGCAACTTGGGCGGGAATGAAAAGAAACGCTTGAGAGAATCGTTTTGTCTGATGGACAGTGACGCAGATGGTTATTTAGATTATCATGAAACGAAAGCTGCGTTGAAAGCCCTGGGCTTCGCAGCCAGGAAATCTTACGTCTTGGCTGTTATGCGAATGTACGATAAGCACGGTTCTAACAAAATTAGTCTCGAGGATTTTAATTATGTCGGTGCGTGAAAGAAGATTCTCGTCAATTATGCGTGGACAGCGTTAACGTAGGGTGCGGTTGAATGTTTCGAAAGTAACCTCGATTCGATCTTTGTGTAGTGTCAGAGAAGTTGAGCAAACGCAGCTCTTTAGATGAAACGAAATATGCGTTTAAGGTGTTTACAAGCGATTCGGCGAGCAATAGGATAACGTTAGAAGATTTACAGAGACTTAATAGAAACCTTGACTGTAACTTGACGATCGAAGAGATGGAACTTATGATCAAAGAATTCGACTCTGATGAAGACGGTTCTAGTAAGATTTTAATACGAGTCGATTATGTTTATCGATACGACTTAAACCTGATGTTATGCATTTTGTTTTATTCTTCGACGAAGTCGGTAGCTATATGATGTCTATTTATGATTTTAGTCGACGAGAGCGAATTCGTGGAAATCATGACGGATCTTGGGATTTAAATGAGCGTTGCTCTTCGGTTGTGAATGTAAATCGTGAACATCGTCGCCATGGATTTCGGGATCAATTGGGAAGAGGAGCATAGGCGTACGTTGCTGGAAGGTAATGCAGTACTGGACCGTTCTGTACAGTCGGTCGCGAGGTCTCAAATAGCTGCTGCCGAGAACGAGCAAATAGGGACAGAGGTGATCTCTGAATTGGGGGGACAAAGGGAGCGGTTGTTACAAGCTAAGAGAAGGTTATCGCAAACGGACGAAGAATTGAATAAAGCAAGGAGAATACTAAACATTATGCGAAGAGGTGTTTTAATGAATAAGTTCGTATTAATTCTAATTATACTGCTAGAAGTCGCTATACTTGGTATCACCGTGTATCTAAAATTCTTTCACTCATAATATAGTGCAGCGTATTAATTGGTTTGAGTATTCCGTATGTTGTATGTATATATATGTACACAGACTCTTAATTTTTTAAATATGTATATTCTGTATAGAAGCCATTTCAACTTGCGTTATAATTAAAACATTCTGATGTATTTTACTCGAAGTTCGTACAATAAAATAGCATAATTTGAGTCCCACTAGTATATAATACTGATTACGAAGTACCAGCTGTATGGGTATAAATGAAATCTTAGAAACAGCTATGTTTCGTGATATTGTAATTTGTTAATGTCACGATGACAATGCAATGCAGTTTAATATATGCATGTGCAGATCATTGAGCTCTATAGTAACTGGAGTGTGAACAGCGCACAGAGCAATGGCGGCTGGACCAAGGAAGAGAAATATTGTGCTTTCTCTGTCTTACTACAGACTGCAGAGATAGAGAGGGATAGTAGAAAAAAGAAGGGTGATGTCACATTATATTTTTGATTTCTGTTGGACCTTTGTCATCTCTTGTGATGGAGGGGAAAACACCTACAGGAGCGGCGGTAAATGGTAATGTGTGCGCGAACTGACGCCAACGCCAAGGCAGCCAAGTGGCGCCAACGCGAAGCTAACCACGGCTAACCAGCAGGGTGGCGTGGAAAAACGCTACCCACAGTAGCTATTTTGGAGTGGGGACAGTTGTCCACGCATGCGCGCGATGACGTCACGAGCGTTGAGCCAATCAACGCCAAGATGAAAATCGCTGGAAAATTCGCCAGCGCCAAGTTATGCCAACTAGCCAACCAGCATCGCGGGGAATCGGTTATCGACGCTGGTTGGTTGCGGCCTCACTTAGCTTGGCTAGTTAACTTGGCGCTGGCGTCGGCTAATTTTCATTTTGGAGTTGATTGACTCAACGCTCGTGACGTCATCGCGCGCATGCGTGGACGTGGGTAGCTGTCCCCACTCCAAAATAGCTACCGCTGATAGCGATTTTCCACGCCACCCTGCTAACCAGTGGCAACAATCTATTTCCTGGCGACGCTTTATCTCCGCTTAAAAAAATGGCGACCGATCACTAAACATGTTGAGAAGTGAGCGGCTACTCAACCGCTACGTAACCGCTCACTGAGCTCAACAGTGATCGGTCCTGGTTCCACTGAACGACACTTGGGAAGGGTAGCGATATTTGTAGCAACTCAACACGTTCCGTAAAAGTAGCGGAGTTTATCTACGCTCGAAAAAATGGCGACCGCTCACTGAACGTGTTGAGCGGTAAGCAACCTAGCGGTAGCGTTCAGCAAAAAATTAGTGAGCAGCTACTGAGCGGCTATAGGTAGCGATTGAGTCCGCTGAACGCACCCATTGTTGTTACAACTTGTAACTTACAAGTGTGCATCGTGTCACGTGTGTATCATTCAACATACAACTCCATTTGAAGTTGCACGTTGTTGCACATCAAGGGAGTAGAATGGAAATTACAAAGTTGCTTTTAAGTAGAGAGTATTTGTACATGGTTGAGCATCTTTTAAAACGCGGAGCTTGTATTAATAACGTGGATTCCTATTCACATATGAAACGCACATCAGTGTACATTGATTATATACGCAGATATGAAACATCCGTTAAGCTAGGTTTAACCTGCGGCGACGACGTTGATGCTCAATATACAAATGGTAAACCTATACTACACTTTGCTGTTGAAAAGGGGCATTCCGTAATTATTCAGCATATTTCAAAGCATTGTCCTGATGTGAATAACAAAAGCAACAGGAATGCTCTTAATGGCCCTTAATGTTGCAGTGCTTGGCGATAGATATATCACACTTGAATATGGAAATAATTGTAAGTTGCTGATTGATGCTATTGAGAAGGGAAATTTGAAAATTGTCGAAGAACTCTTAAAAAACGGTACTGATTTTATTATCTCATACAACTCGATGTCCGGGAAAGGTTCAATGTCCTTACATGTTGCAGCCAAAAACAAGCAGGAGGCAGTAGCTAAACTGTTGGTAAGCTGTGGAGCTGATGTAAATGCTCGGAACAATCCAATATTTTATGCTTTCAAGGAGAATTGCAGAGAAATCATTGAAATTCTTTTACACGATGGTGCTGATGTTAACAGTAGCAAAGAATATGGCAGAAAAGTATTAGTGGAGGAACTTTTGCAAGGTCTTTTTCATAAAGTTCCTAATATTAGGGTTCAGGAGGAAATTGCCAAATTGCGTTTAAGCAGAGAAGCTAATGGAAATGATACAACGACGCACCAAACTGCTATTGGAAAAGAATATGTGAAACTCATTGTGGCGCTTGTGGAATATAACACAGACGTCAATTCCAGAGATAAATATGGTTATCCAGTACTTCACATCGCTTGTGAATACAATAAGCCCGAAATTGTCGAGGCTCTTTTAAAATTTGGCGCTGGCATCGATTCCGAAGACAAATATGGTAGAACCGCGCTTCACATTGCTTTTACAAAGAGTAATATAGATATAATCAAGGTTCTCTTAAAATTCGGAGCCAGCATCGATTCTAAGGACGAACGCGGGAGACCAGCGCTTCACCTGGCTTGTGCGTGCAGCAATCCAGAAATTGTCAAGGCTCTCTTAAAACTCGGCGCCAGCATCGATTCTAAAGATAAAGACGGTAGCACAGCTCTTCACATTGCTTCTGGAAGGAGTAATCTAGAAATTATCGAGATTCTCTTAAAATTCGGCGTCGGCATCGATTCCACAGACAGAGATGGCAGAACAGCGCTTCACATTGCTTCTGGCAGAAGTAATCTAGAAATTGTCGAGGTTCTCTTAAAACACGGTGCCGGCATCGATTCTAAAGATCGCCATGGTAAAACAGCACTTCACATTGCTTCTGAGAAGTGTAATTCAGAAGTAGTCGAGCTTCTCTTAAAATTCGGCGCCAGCATCGATTCTAGAGATGAAGATGGCAGAACAGCGTTTCATCTGGCTTCTAAACACGGTTATCGGAAAACTGCTGTCGAGGTTCTCTTAAAATTCGGTGCCGGCATCGATTTTAAAGATGAAGATGGTAGAACAGCGCTTCATCTGGCTTCTAAGGACGGCTATTCAGAAACTGTCGAGGTTCTCTTAAAATTCGGTGCCAGCATCGATTCTAAAGATAGAGATGGCAGAACAGCGCTTCACATTGCTTCTGGAAGGAGTAATCTGGAAATTGTCGAGGTTCTCTTAAAATTCGGTGCCGACATCGATTCTAGAGACAACGATGGTAGAACAGCGCTTCATCTGGCCTCTAAGGCCGGCGCCACATTTGCGTCATGTCCACGCGAACCGACCGGTCGCAGTTTGCCCACGCCGACGCCACATTTGCGTTTTGTCAGCGCGGACCGACAAAACGCAAATGTGGCACCGGCGCGGGCAAACCGCGAGCGGCCGGTCCGCGGGTGCAAAACACAAATGCGGCGCCGGCCTAAACACGGTTATCGGAAAACTGCTGTCGAGATTCTCTTAAAATTCGGTGCCGGCATCGATTTTAAAGATGAAGATGGTAGAACAGCGCTTCATCTGGCTTCTAAAGACGGTTATCCAGAGACTGTTGAGGTTCTCTTAAAATCCGGTGCCGGCATCGACGCTAAAGATAAAGATGGTAGCACAGCACTTCACATTGCTTCTGAAAAGAGAAATCCAAAAACTGTCGAGGTTCTCTTAAAATTCGGTGCCGATGTCGATTCTAAAGATAAAGATGATAGAACACCGCTTCACATTGCTTGTACCCACTTGGCTAAGAGAGTTGCTATAGCTCTCCTAGATCACGGTTCCGATATCACTATTATGAGTGCATGGAATTGTCCTGAAAGCTTTGCTGAGATCTTTAAACGTCACGCGGTTAAGGTGAAAACTGCAAATTTATATGCAAGGGACAAAAATTTATTAATTAGTAGCGATAATGAAGGATTAAGTGATTTTCGGACTGAATGTGAGAAAGAAGTAGCGAGCATGAAGAGTGAGAAGATTGGTAATATTTCGCTTTATGATATCTTGACAAAAGGTATAAGTGAATTAGCAATATACGCAGGAAATGAAAGTATAGTACAGGTCTTCGGATCGGATGATTATAAAATACAATTTCCAATATATGCTACTATGATAAATAGTAATTTTAGAAAGGGGGAAAGAAGGAAAGAGTTGATGGAACAAGGTAATAAAATTTTCCATTCTCTCTTCACCAATTACCTTGGTATACCACATGACTGTACTGAAAAAGTATTTAATTATCTAAGTGATGAGGATTTAAGAAGCATAATGGACGCTTGCAAGCCTATTAGTGTCGGCAGTCCTAATGCTGATAATAAGTAACGTGATAATTCAACATATCTAAAATAACTTCAAACATATCTAAAATATTATGCGATTAAATAAGTTAAGCAGGAAATTTCGGAAAGGCAACGGCTGTTACAGTTTATGTACATTTTGTAATGTATTTATTTAAATATTATGAAATGAAATATTTTATTTGCAATTTATCTTATATTCTATTTAAAAATAAAGTGCCAATCTGCAACCAATGGCTTGCCAGGCTCTTATTATAGGGCGAATTCCACTTACGCCCAAATCGGCCGTGAGTTTCGTTAGGGTAGGTTTCCCTGTACGCGACTGGACGCAACGTCAAGAACTTCAAAGTCGATTTTCTCGAAAACGAAGCGCGATATGAAAAAAAGTTACTCTTTCTTTTTTACTTATAACAAGTAAATAAGTCGAGAAGAAGGAATACAATTTTTTGATATTGCGCTTCATTTTCGAGAAAATCCACTTTGAAATTCTTCACGATGCGTGCAGTCGCGTATAGGGAAAACTACCCTAATGAAACTCATGAACGATTTGGGCGTAAGTCGTTTTGCCGCGCACTCTACATTCCAGAATGGTGGTTTGGGAACTACTTCAACTCGATCACCGAGGTCGGTAAAGTGAGTAGTGAATGAGAAAACAGTACCGACCGCTAGTGGGATTGCGATCGAATTCCACTCCGAATCGATAACATTGCATGCGGCACGAAAATGGCAAGAGGGTCCCAAGGGCCCCCGCTTTGTGTGGCAAAAATTTACACAGGATGCCGGGTCTATTCTATATCTCGTCCGTGGTTGAATCGAGTATTTAACAGTTATCGACGGGGCGAAGTGGAAATTAGACCGAGTGAGGACGAGCAGAATCTTTACTCTTTAGTATTTTGTGAACCGATACATGGTCGGGACATGGCGTATGTTAATGTAGCCGAATGGAAAACCGATCAAGTGTGCGAGTGGTTGAAAGGTGCGAAAAGCCAAATCCCTTTCGAAATCGGTCCGTCCTTCGCTAGATCTCGCGAAACCGAGTGACTTCACATACCCGTCGAAATGGTGCATCGCCGAGATATCCGTGTGAATATACCACTTGTAATGTACACCCGCAGCCTCTCTCCCGTTCCCTCTTCCCAATTTAATCAGTCACTTCGTTACATGCGTTAAACAGTGTTGATTGGTTTAATCGTTTGCAGCGAACGCGCAATTCATGAATGATGCATTATCTCGAAGAGGGAAAGTGTTAGTGCCTAGTCAGCCAGTTTCTATTTACAAATATTCTTCCACCACAAACAATAGCTCCGTGCCTTACAGCACTTATTAATATCTTTGTTTACGTACACTGCCGTGTCCATCCGTCAGTGGACACTCGATAGCCTCGGACGAGTAGCGAACTAACGCGACAGAAGAAACGTGATATAAATTTCAGATTAATTTAGACGCAATTTGTTTCGCAGGCTTGGACAATTCTGTGCTACCCTATGTGCATAGTTTCACGAATCACGGTGTCAGTGGACAGCAACTGTTAAGTCTGAGGCCCGAGGACCTAGAGCATCTCGGAGTGTTGAAGCTCGGCCATCAGGAAATCATTCTCGAAGCTGTAGAGTATTTACGAAACTTTCATTATGAGCTCGACCGCGAGAATCTGCAGCTTCTGGCGCTGCGACTGTCTTGCCAGGCGCACAGCCTGCAGAACGAGCTGTCCCGTCAGACAGACTCTAAACCCGTCACTACTCAAACGTTATCCGACGTAGCGTCGGTTATAACGGCCGTAAAGCCATTAGTGAGGTGGCTGGATCGGCCCCCCTTCAGCGGGCAACTAGAATACAATGACAAGAAAGCCGAGCTGATGAAGCTAGCCCTGGAAATGGCCACGTGCGCGCAAAGAGATAGATTCGCCGAGAAGCCGATAGAAGAAATTAGGACGATCTGCGGGCAGCTGGCGAAATTGGCGGATTATATAATACAAGATATTACCGATCCAATGATATTGCAACCCGCCAGTTTAGACCTGGCCACTTTGAAGAAGAAGCCTGGAGACGACTTAGTGAGTATTCGAATAATCTCGATTACTAATAAACGAAATACCCTCTTCTACATTTGCATTCTTCTCTTTTAAAGAAGTCTGTAACGTACGTAGAATATATAATGTACTCGATGCGAATCGTACAGTATTACACTTTACGACCAGCATGGAAAAAGTTATCTGCTACATCCTCTACAGATAATGCCGCACCCATTGATTCGACGCAACCCTAACATCCTGCTTAGATAACTCTTCTGTAGGATATATATGAGTTGCTAACGTTGCGGTGAAAGAATAATCGTGTATTACGAGGAATTTCTGTTTCGCAGGGATTTTACATATTGCCATCTTTCCATGGAGCTCATCAAATCGCGGAGATTAAATTCGGCTCGGCTGCGCATCAGTGCGGCAAAATGGAGGAAGGGGATGAGATAGTTCAGGTATTTTCCCCCCCGATACTCCTCCACTTTACGCTGGACGCGGCAATAATTCGAACGAATGTCTTAGGTGAATTATCAGACCGTGGTCGGCTGGGAACGGAAGAATCTTCTGGAATTATTTCGCGAGAGTCCGGCCGAAGTATTATTAACTTTAAAGCGCAGGCCGAGGCACACAAAAGTGTACGGTCAAATTTATATAAAGCCATATCGACTTCCAAGCAATAAGAAGACATCGTACACGACACGATGGCAGCACAATCTTCCGTCGCCGAGGCCGGAATTATTGACCATACCAGATTTTACAATGCCATTACCAAGGTATCGTGCATATCCTCCCTTCTGGCGCTCCCGTGGAAGCCGGAAGTTTAATTTCCTTGTACATATCTGTTTAGGCATATGCCAAAGAATCCCAGTCCGGAGCCCGCGAGTATTTTAGACACGGTGAATATATTAGACACGATGATCATAGACAGTAGCGACTCGGACAGCGAAGCGGAACCGCCGTTGTCCATTCGATTGTACTCGACGAAACCAAGGAATTCGGTTCAACGGCGAGCGACTATAACTGGTGCTAGTCCTACTACCAAGCATGGAATTGATATCGAACAGTTCTGGAAGGAACTGAAGCAGGAGCATAGTACAACTTCTCAATTGCGGGACAAAGCGGCGTCCTGCGCTCACGGTTTAGATAACGTACCTTCGAATATACGGCCGCAATCGTGCTTGAGCATAGAGCAGAGCAAACGAAAGAAAAGGCCCGACGGCCAAGCCGACGATAAGAAAGTGCAGTTCCAAGAGAAATTTCTTAAGCCCGATGTTCCTCAAGTGGATAGCGTTGCGCGTGAAACGAAAGATGTATGCAAGACCGTTGAAAATCCCGAGGAAGCGTTAACTATTAGTAATACGAACAATCCTAGCCAAGTTTCGCAAGCATCCACTAATGTTACCAATAACAATAATTCGAGTGATACAAGCGTGCCTTTAGATGAGTGCAACAATTTCATTAGAGATAGGCATAGTAATAATAAAAATATACAATGCAGCAAAGAGTCTAGTATATGTAGCGTTAAAGAGCGCGGTAAGTTGGACAAGAGTTACAGCACACCAGCGTACGACTTAATGGATACGGAGAGTATAGAGGAGAGGAAGCAGAAGTTGTTTCACACGCTGGAATCGTCTACGAGTAGCTTCGGTAATGTATCCACGGCTAAGACCGATATTCGATTGACTTCTACGAATACCGAGGACCAACCGAAATCGAGAAATATCGATGATCCGAGGCAAAGTACTCGCGCAAGCTTTGCCAGCAGTGCTGTTCAAAATGTTAGCAATACCGACAGACATGTTCTGCAGAATAACGAAGGAGAGCAATTTGTCGAAGCATCCCAACACTCAAACTCGCTTAAAACTTTTGTACGTAACGTAAGTGATGTAAGTCCTAGAAACAGTATAGCAAACCAAAGCAATAAAGAGTGTATTATCTCAGATGTAAATAAGGGTGACAAGACTAACGTAACAGATAACTTAAGCGGCGAATTCGAGAATGTATCGGTGGCATCTAGTAATCAAAATTTCGCGAGTAATCCTAACTCGTGTCACGAAAGGATTGAAGACAAGTCGGAATCGATGAATAGCTGTGCGCAAAATAACAGCGGGAGCAATCAAAGTTTAACTAAATTTGGAAAGATTCTTCAAACATTTAATTGCACTCATACGGAACAAAAGAAATTAATCGAAAGGAAACCTTCTAGCGCGTCCGTGAAAGAGAAATTGCAGTTCGAAGAAAAGTCACGAGCGAACTGCGATTTGAATTCTGCCGAGATCGATGCGTCGAATATTAATCAGCATGCAGCGCAAATTCAGATTTCTCAGAAAATGCAGAATGATAATACGAAAACTGAAGACGTGACTTGTCAAGGGAATATGGCACAGCCTTGTAAATATGTAGAGCTAACGAAGGTCGAATCTAGCAAGAAGCCGGATCCTAAGTCACATTCGATACCTCCGGATCCTCCTCCACGAAAATATTTCTCAAAATCAACAGTGAATTCATCTTCGGACAATACTTTAAGGGTTTCCGAAGATCAAGAGAAGCATCGCGCGTCTCAAAGACCCAATGTCAGGAGGGATCTAAAAAGACCAGAATTCTCTCTGGATAATCATATTAAAAGTAACTTGGATCTTCAAGAGCGGCAAGATTATTTTGATACGTGTAATAGCTTCGCAGAGAGATCAATAGAATTTATCGACGAAACGAACGCATTAGGTAACGAACGCAGACCTAGTTTAAACATGGACTCTTCGTATATAGAATACAATGATAAGCAAATAAAAGAAAGCAAATCTATCTGTGATAAGTACGAACCGTTCAACGAGAAATATGCTTACGCCAGTTCGACGATGGAGAGTTATAATCACGAGTCTTACGCTCAAAACACGGACTCTCCCGATGGTTCGTGCTCTTCGAAGCAATCGCAAACTCTGGAACATAAATCGAAAATTTCCGAGAAGGAGAGGAACTTCGAAAAGGGCGTAGTCAATAAGGCCATGATGGTAGCCAGAAGTATCGGGCTGCACGGGAGTCTAAGCAAATCTTCGAGTAGTAGTCCCAGGAGTAGCAGGAAGCGAAGCATATTATTCGCGAGTAAGAAACTTACGTTCAAAAAAATCATTTACTAACTGATGCTTGAGTTTCTAAACACTAATTTCTGTTTTATTATTCGCAATAGGGAAACGAAATATTTCTGTGAAAGATATGGGTACAGTCGATTTAGAAGGCTGGCTAACGTATCGCACAAGAGGTGCGGGTGGTGCTTGGGCTAAAGCTTGGTTCGTGTTGAAGTGCTCCTCTTTGTACAGGTTTGTTAAATAAGCTTTCGTATTTGCGGATTTACAAGCAGTTATTTGACTGTGCTTATAAATACAGGTTCAAAGCTCAAAGCAGCATGAAAGCGGATTGTCTCATAGCTTTGCCAGGATTCACTGTGTCGCGAGCTGCTGAGGTGAAATCTAGAAAATACGCGTTCAAAGTTTACCACACGGGAACGGTATTTTACTTCGCTGCGGACACAGAAGACTCCCTTACGTTATGGTTGGAGGCAATCAACAAAGCAACTCTGGGCGCGGACGGCCACAGTCGAAACAGCGCTCTCTTCAGCGAAACCGACGAGAGCGACGGCGAGCAAAAGAGCAAAGTTAAGAATGCTCTTACGCCAGAATATAAATCGAACCTCGACAAATCATTCGGATCGTTGAAGAAAGTTGTTCGCAAGGACTCCACTGGGTATAAAGATCACGAGATTAATGGTGCTAGTTTAGATAGAAAATACTTGAAGTTTCTTGGCACAAGGAATCACAACGTACCGGTTCCAACCGCACAATTTAGGAGTTACAGGAGAGTGCTCCCCACATCTACGCCGAACAAGTAAATGCATACGCCGATGTGTACCCCGTTCAAAGTGAACGTGTAATGTTAATTCCGCTTTTCAGGAAACAAGACTCTGTTCCTAATTCGCCGGATCTGCAAATGACAATCGCGGGAAGCACATTTTATGGGTTGTGCGCTTCACAGAGCACCACAGATATGTCGTGTAGTACTCAGGATATGGGTGATTACAGACGCACAACAGACAGGTAACAATTTACATTGCATGCTGTAATACCAATACTAATTTTATTGTTCTTAATCGTAGTATTTACTTTTTTAACACTTCACTAAACTCCAGTTACCACATACCATCCCTTTTATCGCGAACGTAGATTTTTCGCTTGAAAGAACAGTGAGAAACATTGTTATACCTTTGAATTTACAATAAAATAATTAACCCAAAGCGCCGATTAAATTTATTTTATATGTTTATATTCTGTGCATGTCTTCCCTTATTTTAATCACTCCCAAGCACTCTATCCTCGATTGGCTTGGAAACAATTAATTTTATAACGCTACAGAGGATGTAATGGAATGAATGGTGGAGCAATGTTTAATGCTTAGATGTTCTAATAGCAGAAACAGAAGACCCGATGACCTGCAAGGTTTTATCACGTTAGAGGAATTCATGTTATCCCAACGGGAAGATCGGAGACAAATAACTAGGAATAGATCCGTATCGCCACGAATGACACCTTTAACCAGCGACCACGTTCACGTTCAACATAGAAATTTCCATGACAATGGAACAGCTAACACTGAAGCAGCCGCCAATAACGATGCTGCGTATGCTCGAAGTAAAACTAACGACGAAGTAGCGAATAGCACTACATCCTCCTACGGGTACATGCGTAATATAGACAACTCGCACGCAGCGAGGCAGTTAAGTGGTGATTTTGATTCAGAGAGAAACGAGAATAAGGGGGAATCGTCGAAATTTTCAGTTCACAAAAAGTCGAGTGAATTTAATTGCGCTCATAAGAAAAAGACGCAGGATGGATTAAGTTCGCGCCAAGTAAAGTCGTACGACTCGACTCATTCGAGAAATGTTACGAATGATCAGAAACGCAGCACTTCTCTGTACCATAACACATCGGATATCGACGAAAGGTTCGATAGACATGCAACCGCGGTTGGTGAATATAATACTAACGCTTGTGCTTATCAAGCACAGCCATCGAACAGTAATGAAACCTCTAGAGTATACGATTACTACTCGTCGAAGAAGACCAATAGTTTTACCGACGATATCAAATCGTTGCCAAAGCGACTTGCTCGAAACGATGGTAAGCTTCTATGCGGAAATGGTAGCTTCCACAAAGAAACTGCAACAAATTTATATTTCAGGTTGCTCTGGGTCCAGCAGTGATCTTACATATCATGCTTCTTACGAAACGTTGCAACGCGCGAAGAAAGATGCGTCCGTAAGTCGTAAAGGGAGCTTCAACCTAACTAACCGACGTGATTACGGTCCATCGGACAAGCATTGGTTGGACTCTCTACGACGAACCGATAAAAAGGATGTAGATTACGATAAGACTCGTTTAAAGAACGCAGCGCAGTACCAGCCGCCGCCTATACCATCCTCTCCATTCGAGCAGGAAGGAATGACGGCTGCATTCGAGATGCATTTGGACAAAGGCGAACAAGTCCAGAAGCCAAGTCGCTTGAGGAATCTATTCGGCAATAAGTGCCAGCAGAAGCCCTGCACGCTGGATTTGCCTAAAGAGACGCAGAAAACTTTGCTCGGTGAATACCACTGGCTTCGTTTTATCGTCCAATGCTGTGCATCTTATACTAACTTTCATATACGCTTCCAGGATCGCCAAGATTGCACAGAGCCCTTTTTCGAGAGAAATGTTACAACCAGTCCCGTTTGCCGAGCCGATCGAACAGCCAAAGCCCCGGGGACAGTGGAATCAGTCAATCTGTTAGCTCGTTCAGTGGAAATAGCCCTCAAACCCTCAGTCAGAGTTTCAGTTCAGTGAGTTCTGTAAGTGATTGGAGTCCAGATACGCCGTCGCCATCTGCTTCGAACTTAATATCAAAAGTACGTGCTCGAACAGCGTATGAATTTCAAACGGAATCCTTACTGTAACTCGACGAACTTGCTTTCAGGGCGGCCCGAGTCATCTGTTATGCCAGAAAGGATTCGCCAGCACAGGTAGAAACTCATTAAACCCGCCGACATTGCCTTACATACCGCCACCCACCTCACCACCACCCGATTACCCTGGTCTCGAGTACCCGCCGGTGTTCGAGCCCGGAACCTACTCCCTTTTGGACGCTTCGTTGCTGCGTAATCGTAACAAAAGCAACCGGGACCCCCATTGACCAGCGATACCATAACGTGGGATCGTTGAATCTACGATGACAACAGCCAAAGATAATTCCTTTCATTGTTCATTAACGCGATCAGCTGTCTTGCGTAAGAAATTTTTAAGAGTTTACTAGTATTTTTCCACGAAGTATTGGAATACAACCGTCCATTTTACGACCATTCGAGAGCTATCAAAATCGTTTTGTATGAACTGAAATTTATAAACTATCCGCTCGGAACGGCGCGCGTCGAGTGTAATATGCGTCAGCTGAGCGGACGACTGAAATCGATATCGCGTACCATTGCCTTTGTAGGTGTACGGGAAATACTACTTGTATCTAATTCGAGGGGATTCCTTTTAATTATCGTTATTTGTAATTATTTCTAGTTTAAATAAGCGACTCGAGACGTTTTATTGTACTTTTCGAAGTGTTTTTCGAGAGAGTATTATGTAAACTAAACATTTTATTGTATATGGATTATGTAATTCTATATTAATTAATAAGGAAGCATCTTTACACGCAGAAAATTACGAGACCACTCTTCTTTTACATAACGGACTATTACGAAACTTATAATTGTACATTTTCTGACGAACAAAGGGGGGTCGATTTAGACGAACCTCGAAGCATCAAATATTTCTACGATATCCAGATCGATTCGTGTATGCAGCAGAGTATCTTTAAACGGTCATCTCTATTTTAAATGCTGGCGTAGAATGGTCTTTTTATTGTACATGTATATAAAGATTTAAGCTAATGAATAATATCGAACAAAAATAACGGAAGTGCTCTTGGAAGTTAGTAAAATAGGAATATATTATAATTTGCATTTCTATGAAATCCATTGAAAGGGTACTGCGTTAGACTTTTTGATAGTATTTTATAAATAATTTTATATACATTAATATATATATATACACATTTGTACACGATGTGATGTTCTGTGAAGTGCCTACATATCTTCTTTATATAATTTTTGTATATAATAAAGTCCATATTTTAGCTATTAATATATATAATTTGAAAGTGTATGGTTTCTATTATAATTTATGCTCAAGAGGTTTTCAAAAAGTATTACGAAGTATTAAAAAGCATTCGCGTTACGAACTATTCATGTATTTTCTGTATTTTTATAATAGTTTGTAACTATGACACGTATTTTCTAAATATACTGGAAAACATCAATTATATCCGATACAACGAAGAAATGCCTGTTTCATTATAATAAGCATCTTCCGCGTAATAGATGGCATAAACGAATTCCGAAGTAACATTAAATAAAGTTATATAACTCGCTACTTTAATAATAGAAGAACGTTCTTGTTTTAGGTGAATGCTTTCGTATTCCCCGCCCGAGGATTTCGTCGCTTCGATCGCGATTCGATTGAAGATATCGATCAATATCGATTCTCACACGAAGAGCCTCATCGACTATCGAGGGATTTTTCGAGTTTGTATGATGCGAGTGAATGGCGGAAATCTCAACGCCCGTACCGCTAAACGCGGTGGGGGAACGCCACGCATGCGCGCAATAGCGCTGCGACGTCGAACCAATCAACGCTTCGGGAAACGATGGGAAACGAAGCGATGCCAGCGCCAAGCCAAGCCAACTAGTCAAGTCACGTGAGGCCGCAGCCAACCAGTGTCGACAATTTCGTTTCCCACCTTCGCGTTGATTGGTTCGACGTCACAGCATTCCCCCACCGCGTTTAGCGGTACGAGCGTATGAGATTTCCGCCATTGATGCACCGTGCGACTGGTAAATTTCTCATATAGCATCGGTTTGTAAACCTGGTAAACCGTTTGGCACCGTTCGATGTGATCCAGTGCGTTCGAGTCGATCGTTACAAAAGACACGAATTACTTCGGTGGCCGAAGAAAGTTTACAATAATACACGGTTAGTACCAACGGACTTGGAAAACAAATTTTCCGATTCCCACAGTCACGAATTAATACCATTTACACTTCCGATCGCTAACGACCATAAACAGCAACGAAGCAACGTTATCGTAAACAATTACACAATACGTTCAAGTACACCAGCAATTTTCCAAACTTTCTAGAATCTCGCAGCATACACGTGCGCGCGAACACGTTGCAAATAAGGACGTAAACAAGAACCATGTCAAAGACCATGTCAGAGCCAATCGATTTTATTGACTTGACGGTAGAGTCGTCGGAGAAATACTTGAGCAGAAATAGAAATAGGAGCAGCAATGCCGAAAATATACCTAATAACAGCGCCAGAACTAAGCCACGAAAGCGTACTTCCAAGCAACAACAATCGACGCAGCTCAGCGACTCGATCATGTAAGTATCACTTTGCATTTAATCTCCCTTCGCTTTAAACAGAGCCCGGCTATCATTAACGGCGTAAATTTCATTTCAGAGAAATAGCGGTCGAAAACGCGCAGAAAGATGCAAAATCGGCGGAGGTCATAGACATTGATAATAATTCGGCTCGCGACAGCGGGACGTGTTGTCTGAATGATTCCACCACGGGAAACTTACATGCGTTGACGTGCCCGATATGCTACGAAGAGCTGTCCTCTAAGCTGAAACCTATGTCCACGCGCTGCGGGCATATATTTTGCTCGCATTGCTTAGAACAAATTATGCATACCTCAAAGAAATGTCCAACGTGTCAAAGACCCATTAAACTCCGAGCTTGTACCCGCTTATATTTCTAGTTTATATGTTCTTTTTTTATATTTATTCGCATTTCGACTTTCTCTCTCTATCTATAAATATATATATATATCAGTATTAGTGTAACAAGTTCTGATTTTAATCTATTTTAATTCTTCAAAAAAGGGCAAATTAGCAAAATTATTCGTACGTAAGAAAATTCAATGAATATTCCGGTAATATGTAATTCTAGTTACACAAACATTGATACCTTGAACGAATACAGATTTTAACAATACGCAGGATATGTTGTCAATTTTTTTTTTACGTGTTCATTGTAATAGTTCAGCAAGGTCTCGGTGTGCTTCTGATTTTAAAGACAATTCTCGCGCAAGTGGGCATTCGAATGTAACGAGCTCGGCGTATCTTTCCGCGAAGCGAGTTCAATGTTTACGCTTCATTGCCACCTTAAAGTGTCCTTCAGGACGTACGCGGCACAACACGAAAAGACTGTAATGTCCTCTCCGAGTCTAAACAGATAGAGTTCGTCCGCCGATATAGCTGTGTAATTTAAGTAGCGTCGCATATCGTTTGGTTTAGCGTAATCGAGAGATGTTCAGGAAAAAGGAAAACAGTATGACGTACTTTCTCGGCGGCGCCGCAGTTGGAATGGCAGGTAATCGGAAGTTAGAGCATTCCCGGTGGATATATTTTCTCGCACCGGACACCTTTGTTATACAGTTTATGTTTATAGCTGGCCTATTAGTCGGGAAAATACTTTCAAAATCAACTACGGAGATTCGAGGTTTTGGTAAGTTTGTATTAGCGTTCTACGCCAAGTAAGAAACTACGTGATTACTGATATCCCTAATTATTATTTCCACAGAACCTGGAATGCCTGCCAAAGAAAGCGAAAGTGTACGCAAATACTCTCAGGACGATAATATTCGTAACCCATATTTTCATAGAAATATACATTGTCACGAGCGATCTCGAAGCGCGTCTCGATATGAAATAAGCCGTACAGAGCAACCGGTACCTGCAACTTCTTTGGCAAAATTAAATAACGATTTCAAAGGTAATGTCAACTACTACGCTCCCGAAGAGAAATGTGCAAATGTACAGAAAATTTCCTGCGATAATAATCGGCTACTTAATACGAGCATGGAAAACAACGCTGGATATAACTTGTCTGATGAAGTTTTCCCGGATCGTATGGAAGAGGAGGAACATAATAACTCTCGTATCTCTAACACCCAAAATGCAGCATGTAAACCTGCTCGATCGAACAGTCCTGCTTCAACAAATACGGGGTATGAAGATTCTTCGAAGATAATAAATATCGAAAGCGCGGGGAATTCTAACGTAAAAGACGCGAAAAGCTGTGGTAGCATAGAAGTGCCAGGAACGTCTAACGATTTGTCTAGCGACTCCCACGTTGACGATAGCTCTGTTTGCGGCGATATTGCGAACACAAACAGTTCTACGACTCGTTCGGACGTATTGCAAAGTGCAAGTTATAGGGCCATGTGTAACAGTATTTCACAGTCTAACTGCGAAGAGGAAGAAAGGATCCCGCGTTCCAGTTCCTCCCAAGAGTTTCACGAAGCTGATTTAATATCGCCCGCGAGGGAGAATAACTTAGGCGTTATGTAAAGTTAAGAAACCGGAGGATATCTACTATTTTTATAGAATTAAGGAGTTACGTCAAAGAGAATACTACTATGTTACTTTGTTATACTACATTGATACCAATAGAAGCAAATAAACTGTTTTCTTGCGTTTATGATATACCACACGCCGAGCTGTCGTTTCTATTTCACAGCGTCGCCAAATTTGGATTGAAGAAATATCGCCCGAGCGATCCTTCGAAAAAACATCGCCTCCGCGCGCACCAACCTGATACGATTTAAATACCATCGGCTCGCAGCGAGCGATGGTTGGTCGCATTTACCGCTTCCATATTTACATCCAGGCTCCGCCGATTGTCGCTTGGCAAATAGATAAAACGTGCTCCGCTATTCTCGCGGGACACGTTGCTTACATTTCGCGCCTTAAAAACACGCGTCCTTGCACGCATTCGCTATATTCGCGGAAAGAGATCGCGCTTACCGTTGCAATTATGCTTCGATCCTCTGGGGTCGGTTTTAAGAGAGAGAGAGAGAGAGAAAGAGAGAAGAGAAAAAAGAACAGTAGGAATCTCATTATTATTTCCGACCGTGCGATCTATTTGTCGCTGGCCGAGTTGGAAATGTACTAGACACCGTCGGCTCTGGCTTCTCCGTTTTAATCGCGCGAGGATTCACGGGGACGGAACGGCCAGTCGCACACCTGCGGTACGCCTAAATGCCAGTGGTTTTGATCTCGGCCAGCCGCGGTGTATCGCCAGACGTGCTCGCATCGGGGGCAGGTATCGCCGATAGCTGTATCAGCTGTTCCGCGAAATAAAAAGTCGCGCCGCGATATGGAGATGATCGACAGCCTGACGGGGAGTCAGGAGAATAGCGAGGAGGATGCGGCTACGTCGGAGGACAGGAGCGACTGCTCGTCGGAAATGTTCGAGGGGAACGCGAACTGGTGCTACATGTCCGACTCCATTCTCCTCAATATCTTTAAATACCTGACACCGAAGGAACTGACGATCGCTGGGGAGGTGTGCAGGTCATGGCACAGAGTCTCTCGCGACGAGTTCCTCTGGAAAGATTTGTTCTACCAGATCTATAAAATAGACCCGGATATCGGCATTAAGCCAGGTTAACTTTATTTGTTTATTTATAAACCCCGACGCTGTGGAGAATAACGCCTTTGCGAGTCGAGAGCACGCGTATGAAATGTCATTCTTCTCCTAGCGGATATCGTGTCTCCCGATGATCCACGTACCTCGCTTTCAGAGTAGTCGAGACGAATTTTGTTGAATTGTCGTTGTTTATTTCTTAGCTTTGTGTTTTAGGATCGAGTGTCGAATGCTCCTCTTGGTAACGCAACTTCTGTAAAATACTGAATTCATTCCTGCCACAGTGGTTCGCGACGCTAGGACCTAATTTGGATTCTCAGAAAACGATTCTCTTGGATAATAAATTCAGAATATTTTTGGGACGTGCGAGTGTTTTAAGGGATTCTTTTACAAATTTAATATAATTTCTAACAGCTGGAAAAATGATATTTCATACGCATACGAACACAATATGCAGCAGTGGCGCGCACGGTATTTAATCTCGGGAGAGCCGAGTTGAAGGGATAGAAATATTTTCAATGCAAGGTCAATAAAATTCAGTTTTCTTTCGCCCCTTCTGTGCGCGCCACTGGTACGTAGGGTGGGCTCAGTTCACGGTACAACCGAAATTGGGGTGATCCTTTATGTACGAATGAATAAAGAGTATCGAATAAAATTTTGTCCCAAGGCTTCGTTTTCAAGGAAATTGACTCTAGAAATTTATCGAGTATACGCGAGCCGTAGCGCGGCTTAGTTGTACCATAAATTGTGCTCCCATCCGAACTATTGCTGGTATTAAAACTCGGCTCTATACTCCTTGTCTTACACTTGACATTATCATCTAAAACTCATTGTATTTTATAGGGAAATCTTCTTGGTTAGAAGAGTTTAAACGTTTAACGTATCATATACCGCTTGTAGAAACAGAAGTACTTAAAGCACATTCTCATCAAGTATTACATGTTAGCTTTTCGCACAACGGAAAAATGTTCGCAACATGTTCAAAAGACGCATATATTTTTGTGGGTTACTCTCGTTTACTTTTTAATTATTATATGATTTCCTCCGCTGTGTATAATTATATTTAAAGACATAAAGCCAGTCGTACGAATTTCCCCTAGGTCTGGGATAGCCAATATCCCGTCAGCATAAAGTATCTGCGCGACATGAAGACGTTTAACTGGAAGTACACGCAATATTCGCAGTTCAATTCCTCCGATACTTTATTGCTCGTCTCCGGCGTACATTTCGGAACACCTCTTAGTACTCTGGGAGAAATAGCAGTATTTAGACTAGCACGTAAGAGTATCAATGAATTACCCGATATTCTATAATTAATGGTGCAAAGTAGTTTCGGCGTGGTTACTTGATTCTCGTTCTTCCAGCTGGCTTTAATCTCCAATGTAGAGTCTCGAATAAACCCTACGACATATTCGGCACGTGGTACAGCGAACATTATCTCCTAAACGGAAACCTGTTTTGGTTGGCCCATCTGGTTACGACCAGCGTCCTTTGGCTCAATAAGGCAAATCAGGAGACATCTAGCGAACATGTACCTATCATGTCGCAACTTTTTAGGTATCACGAATATGTTTTGTGAGAACGATTCTCCAACGAGGAGTTTCGCGACTTTGGACGTTTCACGTATTTTAGGTTTTACAATGGCAACGCGTCGTCGATTCGGACGATCATGGTAGCCAATTGCTTGACACCTGAGCAGGCAGAATCCGAGGAGCAACAGAGCGAGCCTTCGTCCTCCGACGAGAAAGAAGAAAAGGGGAATCCACCGAGTCACAAAGACATTTCGTCTACCTCTTCTAACGACGCCGTTCAACATCAGGAAGAACCGGTTCTTCTTCGACACGCGTCGTCTAGATTACAGCAAGTATACGCGTAACAGAGCAACGTGCGCACAGATCGACATTAACCGAATTATATGCAACTAGATATAACACGTTGGAAGGTATATTTATGAATTGGGAGAAGCTTGGCGATGACTTTGAGTATGCCAATCCTATACAGTACAATCAAGAGTATAGGCAAGTGGAGATGGAGAAAAAGGTTCATGGGAGCGAGAAGGACGATGAGAACGAGAGTACTCAATGGGACGAGGATAACGAGCCCGATGGTACAATTTAGCTATTCACAAAGTTACCGCGATATTTTTATTCCCCGAATCCCATTGTGAAATTCTATTCGTCAGATCTGCCCTTGGAAGACGATACCGACGAATTGACAAATAGCTGCGACAAGTATCTCATTTTCACAACTGGTTCGAAAACTTACACACCGCATCAAGTGGGTTTCAAGAGGATCAAGAATATCAAGTTCCCAACGAGACTGGTCTCGGAGCCGTCGTTGCGCGAAAGATTCGCGGAAAGAGAAAGGGAACGAGGATTACTGAACTTCAATGCTAATTGGATGAATTACGAGTCCGTAGCCGATAAATTCGACAAAGTAGATCACGTAATTGACTTACACGGGCATATTATAGGAATGGGACTCTCGCCGGATCATAGGTCAGTTGTTCACGTTACGAGTGTAAAATCACCAGTTTCCCTCATTCACGGTGAACGTTTATCTCCAGATATTTATATGTAAATACAAGACCATGGCCGCGGGGTTACGTTATTACGAGCCCGTTTCAACCTCCCCCGATAGCTCAAGAGATCGACATACATGTAATTGATTTAGTAACATTGAAACAAGTCGGTACCATGCTAAGAGCTCACAAGGCTTACACGCCGAATAACGAATGCTTCTTCATCTTCCTCGACGTGTGCGACGAATACGTAGCAAGGTAATTTAATCGATACAATCCGTTACACTTTACTCGCTCTTAGAACTCCTGTTACCCCGACGGAGGAGAAATCCTGGCCCTCCGTCATCTCCCGATTAATATCCGCAGAAGCAATGCTTTTCATGCTGAAAAGAAAATTCGTGCAGTTAGGAGCTGTTCGTGATATGTTCTCTCAGAGTTTGGCATTAATCGAGTAACTTTATTCGTTATTCTCGAGTAATTTCGTTTCGTTGGCAATTCTTATTCGAAATCGTTGGAATAAAAATTGATTCGAATAATGCCCAGCTCCGTGTTCTCTCGTGTACGACGAAACGTTCGATACTTGGGATTTATGTTTGAATATGAATTTGTTATTAGCGGTGCCGAAGACAAGCACGGGTATCTTTGGGACAGATATTACGGGGTGTGTTTAGCCAAGCTCCCCCATTCTGATGTGGTTAATTCCGTTGCCTTCAATCCGCGTGATCCCGAAATGTTGGTAACTACTAGCGACGATTATACCGTTAAAGTCTGGCGTAGCCGAGCCATGGTACAGGCGCTGGGATCAAACGAAGACGCTTTCCGTAGAGGTATGGAAGTGCGAAATAGACGCAAGTTTCATAGAAGTAGTTGTAACATCGATTGACTAAAAACTATTCAATTTCCAATTTAAAGATGCATCTAAAGTCTTGGACAGTATATTAAGTTACTGTACCTACACGTTATACTTACATTTGTAACATATTAATACCTCTACGAGTTCGTATAAAAGTATAAATTCTATTTTCGATGAATCTAGAATAAAGGACGCGTGACGTTGCAAATCCTGATCCATAAATGTTTTAGGATGTTTTATAAAATTTCGCACAACTTTTCGTTCGAAAGGGGAGCGCGTAGTTTGTAATAATTCGGGGAGAGAGAGATCTATTCTTTTATGTAACATCGTTTTATTAGAGTTAGAATATCACTTGTTTCAGTGATTCAATAAGCGCATACAAAAACTGTTTTTTCGCGATTGCTTCTTTTTTTGTATCGATTTGTGTCTTTTCTCGTGCTGCTATCGTAGCCTGTGTGTACTTCAGGTTTATAGCTTGGAAAGATAAGTTGTATATTTTTAAACATTTACAAGGCTTAAAAGTGAGAATTTTTTTAACATTTTCGTAACGGATTTTAATTGACGAGATTTCTTGTCTTTAAGCAATTGTTCCGACTGGTACGTTTTAATTAATTTAGAATAAACTTCGGCGGTACGCGAGTATTTATTACGTGTGTTGAATGAAAAAAATTATCACTTTTACGTGTCTTACTGTATTACAATTTTCGCTCGCAGGATATAAAATTCGAAATGTATCCCAAGCTTTGGCACAGTAATTTCAAGCATTCGTTTTCTACAAAAAACAGAAAAAAGAATGAAAAAGGAACGTACTCTAATCGATATATTTATATATATATGATGTATCATCAGAAATGTACAAATAACTGTTCTAATTGTAGTTGATGAATTCGAATAGCAGATGTATTCGAAGTAAGGAACTATGCTTTAAATTAAAAATCGAACCGGTGTTTTAATACCAATCGTATATATGTAACATAGAGTTACTCGAAATAAAGATATTTTGCTGGTAAGGGAGTACATGTAGGCAACTATTATTGTAGCGAAATGTAAAATTAATAAACAGCACTATTTCATGTTACCGAATATTTCAAGCAATATACCTGTCACAGGATAAACAATACACAATTAAATGTTACACAAGATTTGTTGGAATTCACATTAGACATTAGGAATTTGTTCTTTCATTCGGAGTATTTAAATTCGTTGGCAAACTTTTTAGATACCTATAATAATGCGACTCGCTTTAAATGGCTTTAGTGCTTTGAAAATAGCTAGGACAATATGCATGCTCTATAATATAGAGTCTATATTATAGGAACTATTAAGTATTAGACTTCTATTAATCAACTAAAGAGATGTACGTGCGTTCACGTACAGTCGCTTCAACCCAACATACTATAAAACCATTAACTAACGTAACAAGAATTGACCTCGTAAGTAACAAGAGTCAATATATTTCCCTTCTCTTTTTTCGTTTAATAATAATGATATGCCCTACCAGTATCTCTTTACACGGAATTACAAGTACCGCAAATCTGATTCGCAGTACTTATTCAAACATATCAATGTCATTAATATAGACATTAATAATACAATTGCATTAAGAGCTGTAATATTTCCATTGATATCTCAAATCCCCTGTAAAATGAAACTTAATCACGTACTTATCGTTACACTGTACACACTTCATATAATACAAAAATAACGTACCTATTCTTCGTCGCTTTCTTTCAAATAACATTGATACAAGAAACGTACGAGTAACGTGTTTTTTTTTTGTTTCGTTTGGAAAAGTTATTTATACCAGCAGTGTGCACTTATGTGGATGCTTTTACTATTCATTCTGCGAAAGAATACGCATACGTTTACAAATATGTCTCCTACGAGCATGCTGGCTTTACGAAATGAAATTACCAGCGCTAGAAGGTATCTCCTCCTTAGGTGGTTCCGCGTTATGGTGTAGAACCTTTTTATGGGCATCTTTGTGTCCATGGCAATGCTCGCATTCATCCTCGCTCTCTTCGGAACTACTTTCGCCGAAGCTCCGTGGCTTTTCGTAAATGCAACAACCTATGGACATAGATATGTGTGCCGATATAAACGTAGCTGCGGGAGGCATAAATGAATGGTCATTTAAGGGGGCAGGCTGCAATAGACTAATGATTAATAATAAAACTTTATCGGTGTTTCAAGGCAAAAATTCCCCAAAAAGCATGTTGTTTTGACTGTTCTAGGTAGGCCTCCCCCCTTAACACGTTGATCGCCCAGCGTGAATCGGTGGAGTTTCTCCCGGGGCCCAAATCTCGGAGTGTAAACAGCGCGATAAGCTGGAAAAGCGATACGACGCAATTTTTAATGTAGCCACATAATTGGCTACATACGAAGAAGCGCGTCACCCGTAAACGAGTGACGGGGCCCCCGCGGAAACACAGCCGTGACCCAGATATGGGTAACGCGGCGACCAACGCGTTAATGGAAACTTACATTTAGATTTCTTCTTATTCATGTGTTCGTTGTCCACGGTACCTTGAGTCCACTGAACTTTTTTACTACATTTTGGTTTTCTGAGGCGTAGTCGAACAGTTGGCGCTACATCCTGAAAGAATAATGAACAGGATTACTATTGTTTCATGCGCGTCGATTGATACAGGGTATATTCAGAGACATTGTACCGAGCTGTACGATTATGTTTGAAAATATATTTATTGCTCTTTAAATTGTATACATAATATATAAAATAGAAACAAGGATCTCTACTATTCTATAACTTTAGTCTTCTTCAAAAATTGTATCTTCTCATCAGAATAGTTTAAAACACTTTTCAATATTTCGTCGGTGTGCTGCCCCGCAACGGGAGGTGCTGATCTAACTTTATTTGTAGCGTAGCTGTAAGTCACAGGAGGACCGACAACTTTAATCTTCTTCCCCGAGGAATGTTCTACTTCTTGCACCATTTCTATGTGCTTCACATGAGGATCGTCGAAGACCTACAAAATTGTCGTGCGTAAAGATCATTTAAGTTATCGCAACGTAAAGATTTACCAATCTGTACCTGTCCTATTGTATTTATCGGGCCGTACGGGAAAGGAGAGCCTTCGAATATCTCCGCCCAGGTTTTGTTGTCTTTCTTTTTAAATTCTCTTCTAAGTATCTCTACTAATTCATCTCTGTTCTGGACTCTGGACGTATTGTTTCTAAATTTCTCGCAGTCGAGCAGTTCCGTTAATCGCATTCTTTTAGCTAGCTCTTTAAATTGCACTTCGCTTCCCGTCCCGACAGTCATGTACCCGTCTTTCGTGGGGAAGGCTTCGTAAGGTACGATGCTCTCGTGCTCGGAACCCCAGCGCACTGCTTCTTTATTAGCAATTAAGTAGCTAGAACCAATATTTATTAAACTGGCGACTTGCGTCTGTAACAGATTACACTGAATCCATTGCCCCCTCTCGGTTTTCATTCTCTGGTACAACGCCGTCAGTATAGCTCCATGAGCGTATAAACCCGTCGCCATGTCGGTTACCGCCACGCCGACTTTACAAGGTGGCCCATCCTTCTGGCCTGTTATGTGTAACAACCCTCCGACGGAGGCGGCGATCACATCGTATCCCGGTCTATTAGCGTAAGGACCTTTGTATCCGTAGCCAGTCAACGAACAGTACACAAGATGCGGCGCTACCTTGGAAATGTCTTCGTATCCCAATCCCATCTTTTTCAATTTCCCCGGAACGTAATTCTCTATCAGAACGTCGGACTTCTTTGCCAGCTCGTAAATGATGTCTTTACCTTCTTTGAAATCGATGCATATGCTCTTTTTGTTTCTGTTAACGCTGAGAAAGTATGTCGAATCCTGCGTCCCTTCGAGGAACGGCGGGCCCCATTTCCGTGCTTCGTCGCCGCCGCCCGGTCTCTCGATCTTCAAGATCTCCGCGCCAAGGTCGCCGAGAATCATAGTGCAATAAGGGCCAGCCACGATTCTTGTCAGATCCAAGACGCGAATGCCGGACAGCGGTGACCTGCATTCTTCGGTGGTCGCAGAGAAATGCCTCAGATTCTTAATACTGTACGCGCTCGATAAGAGTCTACTCTTCATCGCGCGCATCGACCAGGAAGCGTACATGGTTTGTATACCACCCACGCAAAGTAGTTGCTTGGATTTTTACAAGGAACTTGTAGCACACTCACAGAATCACCAAATGCCAGTTGAATCGCGCAACATCGGTAACTTTATAATCCTTTGAGTGTAAAACTCTTCGAGACAGATATCGCGCGCTATCTTTTACAGGTGCGGCGTAAAAAACGCATGTCTAGCCTCATAGCTTTATCGGAATAATGACGTAGCAATATTGAAAATCAAGCCTACCTGAGATCCAGAGTCTGTAACATCCGTTTCCAGAACGGTTTCCGTTTGGGTCTGAGGTAGCGACTGCTCGGACATCATTGACCTATCCATTCGAAATCTCTGTTCCTCGAAGTAATGCGACGAAGCTTCGTGTAAGAGCTTCACCGTGATTCAATATCGCGGCTACTCCATGCTGTCATCATTCGTGATCTGATGGAAACTACGCCATGCCACTATGCTAACACAATTCTCATCTCTTATGATTCTATTTATTATTCATTGAAAGGTACCACGACTTCGTCTGGTCTGCAACAAGCCTCACGCAGCCTCACGCAGCCTCACGCAGCCTAATGAGATCAACGTTGTAATTAATAATCAAATGTCCCTACGTGAAACGTGCGGGCCGAAACTGTCCCTACCGCCTCGGCGCGAAGACACGCCGATGCCACTGAACACGCGGAGACTCCAGTGTTTCCCAATCTTTTTTTAAACGCGATCCCCTTTTATAATATTCAAATCACCTGCGAATCTCCTCTACATACGCAGTGGCGCACTCGGGATTTAATCTTGGGGGAGCTGAACGGATAAAAATATTTTTAAGAAAGTTTTATTTAATGCAATTTCATTTAATGCAAATTCGATAAAATTCATTAGGCGATTATACAAATTTATTTAAGGAGTAAAATTAATTTTTCTTTTTATTTTATAAAGCCCCTTCTTTGGGGGTGCCAAGGCCCCTTGGCCCCCTCTGCGTGCGCCACTGCCCCGATATAAAGTAAGGTAAATTTTATAAAGTATAGAAAGCACATTTAAAATAGATATTTCAGAATATAATTCTAACTTAAGTTATTTTTTTCCTATGCTTTAATTATTTAAAAATGCAACCTTTCAAAAATTTCAAAAATGCATATGAATATTTCGATGGATTTACCTAAATCCTTACCGGAAGCTGGAATACGTACTTTACAGAATTAAAGTAAAGTGTTTATTATATCATAGTAGGTTCAAATTTTACGAAAAAATAGCAAAATGAGCACTTTTGAAACGTTTTCGTATTTGTAAAGTGAATTCGGTAATAGGGACAGAAATTTAAATCTTGTCCCTATTTACTGTGCCCCTCGGTGCCCACTGGCTCCCTCTGTAACAGCTAAACCTAACCTTACTTTCGTTTCTCATAACGGTGAACAGGAATTTATATTTGCATATTTTCCTTTTGTAATAAAAAGGTCATATTAAAATTACATAAAAATACCTCTCATAGAGCAAAGAAATGTTTCAAACAGTTCAAAGTTGAAAGACATGACCTAATCGCGGGAACGCTATTCAAAAAAGAGCACGGGAATAGGGACAACGCATTGTTCAAGGCACGATAATTGGGACAAAAACATGTATTTTTATTTCCATTCAAAAAATATGAAAAATTAACATTTTCAACCCGAAAAAAAAATGCCTTAATAAAGAGAAAAGTTCAAAACGCCAAAATAAATGTTCCCCAAGCAAAATTAAAATAAGAGAAGCCAGTAATTAATTCCTTCGCGAGCAAGTAGGCGTCAAAGCACGGTAATCGGGACATCTACCCTATTAGAAAAAAAAAACGAAAAACCGTGGCGACCTCCCAGAAAACACTTCGCGACCCACAGGTTGGGAATCACTGCCCTAATACGTAGTCGTCACTGCCAGTCAAAGTTGGTCAGAGTTCAGAGTTGAAGTTGACATAAAGCTGTTTACCTGAGCGCTACTTTCGGTACGTCTGCGAATGAAAGAATCACGTTCCCTAATTTGTGTGTCGAAAAAGTACTCGGCTTCTCGCAAGTGCGTACATGTATGTTACGATTACGTACTACCTGCGCTCGTCATTCTAAGCGCAACACTGTAAATATCAATGCACGGTTGCTGAAGCTCATACATGCTTCCGAAGTACGTACAGAGAGAACTTAGTCACGATAAGTACGATGATCGGGTTGAATTGGATTGTTAATGTTTATTAGGAGATGCGAGGATACGTTTGCCTGATGTGTCCGAACTATTTTTAGGAACAGGTATTATGTCGTTTATAACTATCGCCCGTAACGATGAACGATTTGCTATACTGCCGTGCGTTGACTGCAGTGCGAATGGTCCGCTGTGTTTGTGGGGCTTCCTCTAAATATTTAAAATCCGATGCCGCGATATGCACGGGAGCACGCTTTGAGATTGATAGCGGCAACTGAGGCGTCTCTGTGTTAATTTAATATCATTTCGGATTCCACTGACATGGAGGTGAGAATTATCCCTTTACGCTCAGGTTATGGGATCGTATTTAAAGTTCCATCGAGCGCCGCGAAATGTACGCGCATCAGGGGCTTAGTAACATTGTTTTGTTTCATTTGTAGCCAGTTACTAAAGTTCCTTTACCATTAGAACCCATAAAGTCGAATCAGGTGGAGGACAGAAGATTGTGGGTGGGCAATTTAGATTTAAGAATTAATGAGTAAGTATCTACTTAAATTGTTCGTTAGGGGGAGAGGTCGTGGTCGAAATAGCAACTTTTCGAATGGGATCGATCGACAAAAATTCGAGGGATACTATAAAGTGCTACCTAAGGCAATTTTGGTTGGTGCGTTCCTTAGAACTTTTCAGTTTATAAATACACATTGATGCTGTTTATAGAGACAGTTCTCGCTTTTACGCTGACACTTTTCCGTGAGAAGCTTCGAGCGCGCAAGGTAGATGCTTAGGAATGTTCGATACCTTCAGCGTCGTTAATGTTTAGAATTGGGTACCAATTCCATTCGAAAAGTGTTTGTTTTCACGTTCGTGGGCGGTATGATCTTTCTGTACGATGGAAGGAATCTGAAAAAACTAACTCTTTATCTGTCTACTGGTACCAACTCCTAAAACTCGTCCAACAACATGGAACGATAGAAAAGTTCGACCTCCTGTTCCACCGATCAGGCCCGCAAGCTGGTCAGCCAAGAGGATATGCATTTGTTACCTATAAAACTGTTCAAGACGCAGAAGCGGCCAAAGATGCTTTACATAACTTAAAAGTAGGAGCGAAAAATATTATCGTCAGATGGGCTCATAGCGTGACGGAGGTAATTGCTAAAATAACGCATCTGGCAACATAGTAACCCTTACGATATTTATAATTGTTTTACGCGAACGCTATTAATGTTATTCGATCTTGAAGTCCGATATAGATAAGCCAAAACCGAAGATAGATATTCCTGCTTTAGCTGGGGCTAAGAAAGAAGACAAAAGAATAAGGTATATCGTCGAACAGAAATATCTCTACGGATTAAAGGGGACGATCGGCAACCATTTGTTTATACGAACGTATGATTCTTCTCAACAGCCGCGAGACAGCGATCCAGGCTATAGAGGCGAAGCTTAAATTAATGAACGAATCCGAGGAGGAATTTGAACTGAATAAACCTCTGAACGGATCGCCCATAATCCAGCTATATCAAAAACCAGAGAATCCAAAACCGTCCACGTCGACTCGTTATAATCGAAATCATTATCACAGTAATAAGCCGTATAACCGTTACAAGCCGAGGAGATAACTCGAGCCCTTTCTCTTTCATTTCATAGTGTTGTGATTAAGGATAAATCTACCCTCGCGGAGACCAACATTTGTTCCATGACTATAGTTGATATATTATTTATATTTTCTATTTAAGCGATTTCTGTGTAACGATTAAGTTTTTTCTCTTTTTGTACCATAAAAGTCTTGTATTTTTTAGTTGATATTTATGTTTTTTGTACTAATCGAACATGATTCCTATAGTGGCGCATCCGCGCGTCGGATACACGTGTATCCTTGATTCACTGATAACGCAATGCTTAATATGTACATCAACGTACGTGTATTTTCATAATCTATGATATCTTTTTATAATAAACAGATGCATACTTTAAGTATGTATTTTAACATAACGCAGAGTACGATGGTCCTTTCATTCGAAGGTATCGATACACGTCTGTATAAAGGGTGCGCGATCGGACGAGACAAGTGCGATTACTATACAATTATTTTTATTATATACACAGTGCGATATTAAAAATATACTTATATTCAATCGTTAGCATTCTTCATTTTTCCACGCATATGGAACGGCAACGGTACTACGCCGGGGCAAGGCACTTGGCCAGGAATTACGCAGATACAGCTCCTCGGGCAGCCGACGCCGAAGTTTGCGGGGTTGTCTTTCTTTTCTAATCTGATACTCTCCTGCTTCAAAAGCTCTTTAGTTTTACCGACTACTTTTACAAGGTGATCTACTATATCTTCTTTTTCCTGATTATCTACGTCGATTAACATCGACTTCCCATCGTCTGCGAAAGAGCGATTTTATGTCGAGAATTAAATGTTCTGTTTCTTGCTGGATTATTATCTTTCTAACATTATACGAGGTATATAGTAACATTACGTGCTTGACAAAGCAGTTGATATAAATCTTCTGTACGTACCGTAATAACATTTTATGAAAGGCGTCGGGGTTAAATTTTTAAACGTAACCACTTGCACCTCTGGATTTTTATATTTCACTTGTTGTAGATTCCAGAATATGAAGTCCCTAAATATAGATCGTATTTATGTGGAATCTTGCATCGTACGTTATGTTAAGTTTACGGTTTAAGCGACTTAAGTAATTTTGTAAAGGTAACCTGAAACTTGCCTGGTTCCTTTATGATTACTCCCATGCGTGTTATAATTCACAGAAAATATTTGTATGCCATCTTTTAAGATTAGTTTGCCCGCTTCTAAATACTTTAACGACCTACGTATAGGCGCCGGTCCGATCATAAACGGCATTTTGGCTGTTTCTTAACAAAACTCGTAACAAGGAAGCAAATTACTGCTATTTTCGAATCAGACGTGTCTATCGATCTGAGACACAAAATTCCTATTGCAGATTTCTGAATAGAAAAGTTTGTCCTCAAAGATTCCCTTTGTATTTTAAATATCCTCTGTTCGTCATCGTACGATTTTAATTTATAACATTCTTATATTACTATCAGTGTTGGAGGAAATACGTTACATCTGAAAAGTACGGGACGCTACAGCAAACGCCTCATAACGGTAAAGAAGGAAGCATCAAGTGCCATTTATGGAGAGACTACACGAAATCGTTGCTAAACATCGAAATTACCATCGTTTGTTGAAAAGACACGAGGTATCGTCGCGCTTAAAATAAAACGTACCACGCGAAGGAAGAATATACGAGATACTATCTCCTGCTATGAAAACAAAAGGTTCCGTGTAATCGAAGCGACGCGAAACGAGACCGTGAGAAAACAACTGTAGGTACTCTAAATTCCTTTGGCATTGAGCGCAATTGAAATCGCTTCTTTAATTGATTTTACGATCAAAAGGATGACCAGTGTTCGCGCTTGACTTAGGATACTGTTCTCTTTCGGTGGAATTTCGTAGTCGTGGGAGCGCGTATGCCCTTGAGGCTCCTCAATTTTAAAATTCTTTAGTTAAGTGGGAACGCGCGTGAATTTCAATGACTTCATAGGTAATCTACGGAGCACAAATACTGGCTGGTACGAGGTAGTACCACCATAAACGAGGTATAGAATAGATCGCGCATCCAATGCACTTCTCTGCCCCAGGTTTCCGGGGTCCTAGGACCCCAACCCATTACCATTTTAGTGTCGCATGCAACGTTACCGGTAAAATGTGGCAACTATGCGTACAAAATTCGTCTATATAGAGCACCTGGAGATGTCACCACTGTAGAAGTTCTTTTTATCGACCGCGGTAGTTTCATTAGGGTCCGTCTGTTTACAAGGGACGCTTCGATCGATTCGGACCATAACAAAAATGAGACGGCAGCTTTAAGTATGCGGCAGCCTCTACTAGTCTACTAGATTAGTAACAAACAAATGCACTGGATAATAGGTTTAACCTATATCCCGTCTGTGCTTTTATATAAATACAACACAAGTCGAAATCCATTTGCAACATTCCCATTTGAGGGAAAGCGAAGTGCATTTCCGTATGTAGATAAAAATCATTTTCATCATATTTAGTTTGCATTCTAACCGCTAATAGGATTGCGATCGAATTCCGCTCCCAGTGGGTAAAGTCGCACGCGACACGAGAATGGTAAGGGCCATGGGGTCTAGAGCCCCCGGATCTGTGCGGCAGAAATTTACATCGGATGTAAAGTCTATTCCATAGCTCGTCCGTGGTTGTAGTGGGAGGATTCAACAGTAGGTAACCACTAACCACTAACCCGTGGCGCTTGAAAGTTCATTCATTCCGTGGGAGTTCAGTCGGGCCGTGTTGCAGGTCGCTGAAAGGTGATGGGTGGTGTGTCTCGTGAGACGTTAACACGAAGTTGACATATTGCGCGGAAACGGTATTCTGGACGCGTCTTCGTTTCCTTTCTCACATCTTTTGATGGTCCCTCGTC
This sequence comes from Andrena haemorrhoa, assembly GCA_910592295.1. Taxonomy (NCBI): domain Eukaryota; kingdom Metazoa; phylum Arthropoda; class Insecta; order Hymenoptera; family Andrenidae; genus Andrena; species Andrena haemorrhoa. The sequence continues at coordinate 5,173,831 of OU342946.1, forward strand.
AGATCCACTAATGGCAGCAGAGTTGCGTAAAGATAGGTTCACTGGTAAGTCGTGGATGCTCCCCGGATTAGAATCGCGGTAACTTCGGATCGATACGCGAGATTCTCTTAATACGCCGATGAATCTCTCCGCGATGGATGCTGTTTAATTTGCTCTCCGCTCTAACATCCCTCGAATCTCTTTTCTCCCCTCTGTTTGTACGCCGAGCGAAAGATCTCTTGTACCAGATAAAAGGGTACTTGACGGAATCGTTGTCTCCGTGCCTCTAATTGCGGAGATAAATTGCTATTAATTAAGGTGTTCCGTTAGGAGAAACGTACGAAAGAGATGTCCCTTTCGTTGGGCATTCCACGAATTTTATAAATCGAAGGTGTGTTTTTCAATCGATTTAAATAATTACCGCGACATGATATCGCAGGATATTAATTAGCTCTTAAGTATCACAATCAAACGTTTATGTCGTTGCTCCATGTACTTTACACTTTCTGTTTTACTGCTTCTGTATCATAATATTCACCTACTCAGCGTCGCGTTAAACGGAAAGTCACTGGAATCGCTTTCGGACAAATTAAGGACTTAGAGAAATAATTACAGGGACAGTTAGCGTCGTAAAAAGTATTTATAGCGAAATTCTACACAGCGCTATTTCTTTTTTTAGACTCGGACATCCACGCGTGCACGCCATTGCATAACGTGTCCGTATATTTATCTTAAAATCACTATTTACAGCGACAGAGTACCGCGGGAATTTACATTGATAGAGAAGCTGACGAAAATAGTTTGCATTCAATCGACTTATTTTTACATCCATGAACTCAAGCTTCGTCCGCCTGATCTGTTCAGTTCTAGTTCAACCGAGGCTTCTCTATTCTCGTGCACCGGAAAGCTCCACAATGTTCAGTTGCAATACTGAAATTCATCAACTATGGAAGAAAGAAAACTCTCAAAATCCTGTGACATTCTGGCAAGATTGAACGGGAACGAGCACAAGATTTTTGAGAATCAAAATCATTGCATCAACCCGTCGTCCGCTGCATTCGACGAAGGGGACGCCGAAAATTTAATAAATCACAAAGATATCAATGATTCCACGAAAATCAATTGCGGTAGCAACTCCTCAAAAGTACCGCTGTCTTCCAAAAACGCCCAGGTAACGTATCGCGAATGTTCGTCGTCGATTCTCCGATCTTGAAACGCAACTGATCGATGTCGAAAATTTGAAAAATCTCAGGAGAAAGCGGAGTCATGTTCTGCGAAGGAAATTAATCAACCACCCTCGCCAACCACTCTACAATGGGGTAGAGCTATAGCCGAGGTAAAGGAGCACGCCGTAGCGAAATTACAAGATGAACTTAAGAAAGCTCACGAAGAGTTGAAATTAAAGGACGAGGAGGTCACGAGACTCTCGAGAATCAAGCAAGATGTCGAAGCTGAATTGGAGGAACTCACTGCCAGCCTTTTCCAAGTAAATCCCGCATCGTACGTTCTCGCGTTTGTTCGTAAAATGATTTCGCATTAAAATTCCGTCTGTGAAACAGGAGGCCCACAACATGGTGCGAGAAGCGAACGTACGCCAAGCCACGGCGGAGCGCCTGTTGGAAGAGAGTCGCATGAAAGCGGAGGTTCTGGCTGCCGAAGTAGCAGCTCTGAAAACATTGGTATTAACTTCGACGCCGGCTAAGCCGAACTTTCATTTGCATCCGCAGATCGACACGAAGAGTCGGCCGAATAGCGAGGACGGTCAGCAAGGACTTTTCACGAGGAAACATCGGAGGTAAGAATAGGACGTTCGCTGAATAAATGAGAAGCTTGCGATCGGCGTTCGTGCAGTATCCCGAATGTTACTGTTTCTAGGTCACCGTCGCATTTCAATCTAAAGTACGGTCGTGAGAACTCTCCACCGGATTCCCCGCTGAAAGAACAAAGGCCGTCTTTACCGTCGGATCGAGAGACCCTAGAAAGGGATTGGAAGAAGGATTCGGACAAGGAGAAGGAGAAAGAATGTAAAGATTTCGGCCTCGAAGTTGACCCTAGGGTGCACACGGAATTTCTCAAGTGGAAATCTAATCCATGCGTGGACAAGGGTGACCCTTTTGTTAGTAGAATTTTTAAAGAAGACATCGACCTCTGCCTTGATTTCTCTAATAAAGAATTAGGTACAAAAGTTAGACAAGCCGTTCTCGATGGTATCATATTCATCGAGGCGATCAGTGACAAGACTAAATTCATCTTTCCAAAGTAAGTCCAGCGTCACCGCGCGAGAACGTTGTATTGTTAGATCGAACGATTTCTCCCGATATTAAAAGGAACGTCGTTCTTTAGGAAATGTGTGCTACTTGAGGCACCACGTCAATGTTATTACCGAATGAGACTTGGGGATCAAGAAAATCAGTGGCATAGCATATCACAAATTTGTCGTAATCGGGTGAGTCCTCGAATTGTATACGTAACTTACAAACAAATCCGAGGATATTAAATATAAAGCTGAATACGTTCTTGCAGATTATAGCGGTCTGTGACTTTTTGAATTACCTACGTTATATCGAGCGTGGCCTTGTCAAAAGCTCAGGTAAGTCTGAGATTCTAATTTCACTTGAAACTAACGAGAGTTATTGATTAAAACGAATGATTTTACTTTATTTGACTTTTGGGTCACGAAGCGATTGAAATGAGTGTTCTGCTTGGAATCAAGATGGGACAGAAGCTTTGGTTAGTGTGTCAATCGTTACGTTACGTGTCCAAGCTCAAAGTTCATTTAAGAGATAAACCGAAACTACGTGATTGGCAGTACAATACGCGTTCGTCCGAATTGAACGCGCGATATCTCTCACGTGCCGAACAACAAAGTTAATCTCTTAACACCGCGAATATGTGGCTCTTTGTTGCAGTTCACGATGTTTATTGGGAAATCACGCGATTGCGAAAGGAAATGGCGTTCGCTCGCTTGGGCCTCGCGCTGTCATCTTAACGCTCTTCATGGAGGACTTCTTCTAGTCTCGAATGTAAGAAACTAGGCCATGGATCTGTTATTATCGTGAAACGTAGATTGTTAAAAATTTTAATCGTTCCAACTAGCCTCGATCTTTTTTTCTACCCAGGATCGAGATTTTATAGAGTAAATGTTAAAGTTTTAATATATAAAAGCTCTCAGATTCCTCTATTATAGCGTGAAACGCTTCGAATTTATTTAAAAAGGACGTTTGTACCAGCCAGTTTATGAATTTCTTCGGACTATTGTTTCGAATGTATCGAGTGACAGAAACGATATACATCTTTAACGATCTGATCTGATTTATATAACTTATTATTTATTATCAGGGGGGGGAATATACCGTTTCGATCAGTTTCAAAGTGCAATGAAATATTTCTAAGATATCGGGGAACACGGTGCCTTTTGACTTTCCGCTTATCGATAACGTGCGACTAGCTTTTAGTTTAAGCTTTATAGTTAGCGGCGATCTAATCGCGTCGTATAGAAAAAGTTATTCCGTTATTTTTATAATTTATTGATGGCTATATATATTTTTTATTCCTTTTAATTTGTACAACGGCAGCTAGCAACACGGGCAGCTGCATTTACTCGCGCTAGACAACAATGAGAATCTCTTTTCCATATTATATATGTAGCTCTTCGCTTGACACGATCTTTTATTTGCAAAATTGTTCGCCACCTTGTTTTCTCTCTTCGTTAGCTTGTGTTCAGTGCTATTTTTATTCGTTCATAGACGTATATAAACATACCTTTGGACACTAAAAATATGACCCTAGATTTATCTAAGAGAATCTAGTTTGAAAATCAGATATATTTAATTGAAAAGGAAAGGCGAAGTATTAAAGGGATTACATATAATGTGTCTTCATAAATCGAGGAAGGTTGTGTCATGAAACGTATTGAAATAATAAGATTATTTCAATATAAACAACGTTTTCTTAACGTATAAGTATATAAAACCTTGGCTAAATATTAGAAGGAAATGCCATACATAAATCGTTGATTGAAAATCAAAAACACGAATGTCTACGTATATGCAAGTGTTATTATACTTTGTACTAGTTTATTCACGGTAAAATAATTTAGATATTAATTTCTTTAAATCCTCGTTTACGATAAAACGATATTACATTAACCCTTGGGTGGGCGCGCTCTTCAGACTCGCATGAGTGGGCGCGTTGCGGCTTTTACACCGCGATCGGAGTTCTCGTTGTTTCACCTCTAAATTTAGACAATTTTAGGTCTCGCAGAAGAAAATCGAAATTACATTAGATGCTTAATAATATTTAATTCAATGAACATAGAATATTAATGGCGATGAAGATAATAAAAAGGAAATTAGTCCACATCCGTCTGCTGCTCGTTTTTACAGTAAATATACGAAATATAAAATTCGCGGCTAACTGCCGCGAGCGCGGCCACCGATGGGTTAAGCACAATGACCGTAGGATTGTATTAACAATTTTTATATTCGATATGACACTAAAGACACGAGTTTTGTCCAAAGGTACGCAGTTCTCCCCTATAGGAACGATTGTTGTATTATATTCAATCAAAGGAATACGTTCTGATCTGTTGCAAACATTAACTAGTACCTGGTAATCAGCGCGCATATGAGAAAAGTGTATACTGTTAAGGGTCACGTGAAACACTATACATAAATGTCATATAATTAACATATATGACTAAGGTGATAAGAAATGTTTCGAATTATTAACAGTTGATGTGTGCTACAGCTAGACTTTAACACACCCTACTCCTGATAGAAATTTTCTCTTAATCCCTTCGTGATTCATTTCAACTCTCTCCCCCAATATATCGCGTATAACGAAACGTTGTTATTGTTACACATAAAACCGTTTCATTCTTCGATGATGATGAAACTTTTTATGCTATCTTCTTTCCGTGTTTTAGAGGAGTCTTTTTTTATCTGGATGTTAGATCAAGGGTGTCGTCGATATAGAACAGTTACGCTTTTTATTCTTCCATTAAGTAAATCTCGATTAAATTAAAATTGTTTTTATACCTATATATATATATATATATACATATATATATATACAGAATCGATTATTAAGGATATGTTTCCTGCGTATTAAAGGTGCTTTACAATAATTATTAAGAAAGGAACTGTGTAATATACTTCCGAATATAAAACTCTTAGTCTAATTTTAGATAATACTTGGTCTCCTAGTAACTTTTGTACAATCAAATTAAAGGGAAAGGAAGGAAGAGAATCTGTGCTCGAGTTACGCCGAACGTGACTCGGACAGATCGTAATCGTAAATCGATTTAACTACAAAGTCTATGTCTCTCGAAAAATAAGGGATTCCTGACTCGGAGTAAGTTTTACTTTCCGCGGAGAGTACAACGATCTGCAACCGTACTGTTTCGAAAGTTTATGCGAGATGTTTAAAAGCGTTACTCAAGGAAATCCGATTATAATTGTATTAAAACGCTGTTCATTGAACATTAATTACTGAGATGACGGGAAGTAACGGTGTAACGATATTCGTGTTTAACGGTCAATTAGAAGTATTCTCAGTAGTATTTGTTCAAACCGTTCAAAGTTGCCAAAGATCACACTTCCATGTAACTTTCATCAAGACACATGAACAATATGTTAATAGGCGTAGCTTAGACACGATCTTGTATGCTTATTTAGATGCAGAAAGACTAAAACGAATTGTCGCATAATTACGGAGGAAGGCGAGTTAATAATAATTCTCAACGAATCGGGCGCAGTGTTGACTATATTTAAATAAAAACTTTCGTGTTTAGTATGGTAATGCTGAAATGTACGATCTTTAGTTATTAAGAGGCTCCGTGCATTGTAATCGTCAATATTTTTTGACCTAATTATTCATCAAATAAATTTTTGTTTTAATATCGAGGGAGCTAATTGTACTTGTACGTTTATATGTGTGATGAGAATGTGTATCCACACCGTAGACGTCACCTATATTCCATGAAAGTTTGCAGCAGTCGATAAAGATACGATCTCTCGTACCCAACTGTAATAACAATTTCCAATGGATCTTAAATCCGTCGTACGCGTACATTGTTCGCGGCACAACCGTAATTGCGCGGAACTTTTACAACCGACTACAGATAGTGTCGAGTGGCGAATTCCACCACTTTGTCGCACGCGATTGCTCTGCCCCACCACGATTAGTATTTCTGTCAATCTTCTGCGAAGGTCTGATCGCATTTTTATATATCGCGTGTTACCGGTTCTACTTTAGTCGGCTTCGACGGTTAGTATACCTGTATCGCAGCATCACGCAGCATGTTGAAAGTTGCTGTCGTACTTGCGCTCTTGGCTAGCGGAATAGCCCTGTACTTAAGGTAAACCCTTTGATCTATATATATATAATTCAATCAAATCATAGATATAACTGTAAAACGTAAATAACATTTTTCCGCTATTTCATATCCATTCGATCTTCGTATGTACTGTTTTTCTGTGTCAATACTATTTCAAGATTCGCTAAGTTTTGTAGCATTGCTTGTTCACTTGTTCTATGAAACTTATTAATTTCTGAGTTATCGGTTTTTTGTATTTTTGGCTCTGGAAGTTTGTAATAGCTATTGATTGTTGCAATTTTCACTGACCTAATTGTACCAGTAATCGATTAGTTTATTGTAGAACAAAATTATAGCTATTACTATTAGACGAGTATACGCGTAAACGAGAAAAAATTTGTCTTTTAAAACGCGAACAAATCGCGCTCTAAACTATGCACTACAGCTTCTATAAATAAACCAAACAACGTCAAGTCACTGCGGAACTTAAGAGAGCCAATGCCGAGAAAGCGGTTGAAGCAAGTATCAATTAACTTCGCGACGGAATAAATGGCAAGAACCTTGATGTAATCCGAAAAAAATCGATGCATGATGTATTCAGAGGCAAAAAATTATCAAGCAGGATCCGAATATTACTTTATCCGCTAACATATCGACAGAACCATCTCGAAAGAAATTACACAGATTGGAAGAAATTGAAGCTTGTACTCGCGGATCTTTTAATGATTTATTAGCTGTGTACTTCACTTTATCGGCTATTTTGACCGAATTGTCAATGATACTAAATCTTATCGTTTATTTTATCTTTTATTTGTGGTCCGTGAAATGCTGTCTTCTTTTTAATGATAAACCGGTATCGCGAACCTCCATTCGGCACGGTTACATACCTATACGTAATATTTTTATCTCTCGCAATATTAACGCTTAAAATAACAGATAATCGAAATTCAAGCTTGGTTACGTAAACTTTATTTTTCGTGCTCTTCGTATCGATACTCGTAAAGATGCAATAACACTTTATTTAGTTCCTGCTCGAGCAATCTTGAGGTACCAATTTTACCAGAAACAAATTGGGGCTCGAAAAACAATGGAAAGGAGTCCACCGAAATACGGCCGTTTAAAATCGATGTTCCACAATCGGTGGGTAGTAAATTAAGCAATGTTTCTTCGGTATACGTAACATTCTAATTTAACAGGTTTGACTTTGTTTAAAGGTTGTGGAGGATCTGAAATATCGTATTACACATAGAAGACCGTACGCAGAGCCACTAGAAGACACAGCATGGACTTACGGTATCTCTACAAAGTACCTTAACACGATACTTGACTACTGGACAAGCAAATATAATTGGACAGCGAGACAGGCACTGCTAAACAAGTATCCTCAATTTAAAACAAACATCCAAGGTGATAACGCGTGCTATTAAACAGCGCTAATTTATAATTGTCCAACTCGATCGTAACCATACAAAATCTCAGGTCTGGATATCCACTTCTATCATGTCCGACCAACGAATCTTCCAAAGGACAGGAAGTTGAAAGTTCTGCCTTTAATGATAATACACGGCTGGCCTGGAACCGTAGTGGAACTTCAGAAAATAATACCCATGCTGACAACACCCTCGCCGAATCATGATTTTGTGTTCGAGCTGATCGTACCGTCGCTCCCTGGATACGGGTTCTCGGAAGGAGCCGTTCGACCAGGAATGGGCGCCGCTCAGGTAACGTTCGGAGAAACATTCTTCTTTACACGCCTACTGTCTCTCGTTTCACGAAACTTTCCCTCCTTATACAGATCGCAGTGATATTTAAGAACCTCATGCATAGACTAGGATTCGAGAAGTTCTATTTACAAGGAGGAGACTGGGGATCTCTCGTTTCTTCGAATATGGCCAGTCTTTTCCCAGAGAAGTGGGTGAAACAAATTCGTTTCCGGAGAACACCACGAACGTACGAATGCTGATACTTTCTGCTTTCAGAGTGATCGGCGTGCATCTTAACATGTGTAACTTCAATCGACCGAGCGGCTTGTTTTGGGGGATCGTCGGAAGTTACTTTCCCTCCTTGGTTGTCGAGAGCGAACACTATTCAAAGTTCTATCCTCTCAGTACTACCATAAAAACCTTAGTCGAAGAAAGTGGTTACTTTCATATACAAGCCACGAAGCCAGACACCATAGGTAAAATTTCTTTCTTTTGTAAATCCTGGAGAATCGAATGGAACCTACGGTGCCGAGACGCTTTATGAACTCGTGAAACTCTGTACATGCTAGGAGCTGCATTGACATCCTCGCCGGACGGTCTGGCAGCGTATATCATAGAAAAATTCAGTACATGGACGAACAAAGCGTACAGAGAGCGCGACGATGGCGGAATATTAGAGAAGTTTACGCTGGACGAGCTCCTCGACAACGTAATGGTGTACTGGGTGACCAACAGCATTACGACCAGCGCTCGCCTGTACGCCGAATCCTTGAACTCGGCGTACAGAGCTTTGAAAATTGAAGAGTAAGTTAACGATAAGCGATGTTCTTTATGTTTTCTATATCATTCGTTTCGCTTGTTTCAGGCTGCCTGTTAAAGTACCCACAGGTTGCGCTATGTTCCCTCACGAGTTACTTGCCCAGCCGAAAAGTATACTGGCAAGCAAATATCAGAATATAATTCAGTATAATTACATGATTCGCGGGGGACACTTCGCGGCCTTCGAGGAGCCTCGGATCTTGGCTGACGACGTGTTCAGTTTCGTAAAGAAGACTGAAGAAGTGACAAAGCAGTCGGAACAGAAGAAATAATTAGGGTTAACGGAGGTTTCGTCGGAAAATCGATTTGATTGTCGTATATTTTTTTAACGCTCTTTAATAAACTGTAATAAATATTTTGTATTAAGTATAAATGGACATCTAGACCACTTGTAATCGCTATCGTTTACAGCCGAAGATACGCTTATCTTGTTTTACGCCCTATGGTCCATAAAAAAGAGATAAACTTTATCTCGTTTCATCGGCACAGTTATATACAAAGCCCGTGTTCGATCTTCCCCGTTTCGCTCGATAAACGAAGATTAACGTTAATGAGTCCGCCGGTCATCAAACAGTGGCAGCGCCAGATTTTTCAACGTTCTCCAATAATGTTTGCAAATTGGTCTCGAACAGTTCGCATCTGATGGGCATTTCCAGCGAATAGAAAGGGTTCTTCAGAGCGTAGTCCGCGTACAGTTCGTACACTCTCTTTAATAGAATTTCTATTCCACTCTGCGTGGGCTCTGCCACGACGATGAATTTAATACCAGTTAACGTTTGGTAACAGTGCAGTCGAAACGTGTCGGCCTCCAACATTTCTATTCCAGAGCAACGTGGTTCGGGACTCAATTGACTGGCGATTGCGAACAGAGGGTAGAACATGGACGCCAGGAAGATTTTCTCGTTCGTCGTCATCCTCGCGCGACTGAAACGAAGTACGAGAGGATAATTCTCCGGTTGCTCCAGTAACTCGAACACGTCTTTTCCATTCTCTAATTCCTGCCCCACTATGGGATTGTTGTTCACCGCTGTTAAAACGTGACCCACTACAACAAGTTCGCGGTTAGTTTCCGTGCTATTAGCGGTTTGAATAGTTTTCTTACCATTAATCCCGTCCTTCTGCCCGAACGAGACAACGATCTTTTTGTTTTCGTAACTCAGTTTTATATCCAGCGGATAGTTAAATGTCTTTTCATTCTCAATTCGCGGAACGTTGTGATCGTGATTAAAAATCAATCCTCCCGATTTCGATACGATGTAAACACCATATATGACCATCGTTGTGGTTACACATTAACTGGATTTACAATATAATTGACGAACCTTTCAGTTCCTCATCGTAAACTTGATTAAAATACACTTATGTTTATTTATACGATAACTGTCAATGTCAATTGCTTTTAGGTTATATTGCAATTAGGAGTCACGCGAAGGTAATCAACTATGGGATACCAACAGAAAGTGCACCCTATTTCAATGTCACTAGATATTTAAATAATTTTTTCAGCGATTGGATTGGCACCAGTGATGGGTAAATCCCTAGAAAACCACATAATTTACGGGTGCGTTCCACTTACGCCCAAATCGCCCGTGAGTTTCATTAGGGTAGGTTTCCTTGTACGCGACTGGACGCATCGGCAAGAATTTCAAAGTTGATTTTCTCAAAAATGACGCGCGATATCAAAAAATTTTACTCTTTTTTCTCGACTTATTTCCTTATTATAAGTCGAAAAGAAAGAGTAACTTTTTTTCATATCGCGCTTAATTTTCAAGAAAATCGACTTTGAAGTTCTTGACGTTGCGTCCAGTCGCGTACAGGAGAACCTAGCTTAATGAAAATCACGGGCGATTTGGGCGTTAGTGGAACGCACCCTACGTTACGTGTAAATTGCACATAAATTACATACATAACATAACCAAAGTCATATAACAAATAAAGCTTGAAAAATATGTGGAGTAGTTCCCTAATAGGCTCTATATTGCCGGGGCAGGTCCACAAAGGAAGCACTCGTGGTAGGTAACAACCAGGGTGGTATATAAAGGTGGTTTGACAGGACCATGTACGGCGTCTTCATAACAGTTTAATTCGCAGAATACTAACCAGGTGGCGTTAACTCTAAGAGGCGCGTTACCGCGGTAAATTTGAAATGTAAAGAATATATACCCAACAGAAATGGTTATTAATAATAATTTTAAATTATTGTAAAGGTTATATGTATGAATTTCGTGTACATGTTTATCATGTATTTTATATATTTATCATCCAAAATTTTATTTCTCATAATATATGTATATAACCCTTATCATTTTACCAGCAGTATTGCTGCCAAAATATTTATGTGTTTAGTGTTATTTTGTTAATTTCGTTGTTAGCCAACGGAGATCATACAATCGGAGATCACCACTTCTTTCTTTGAATTGTATCCTTTGGTACAGCAAAAATAGATATATTTTTTTCTTTTCCAGAAGAACCACAATTCTCTACTTTGCACCGATTAACCATAGTGCTAGTTAAAATAATAGTTTATATAAGAAACACAGTACACGGAACACGGTAGCGTGGCGTCGTTACACTTATGCAATCAAAGTCGACTCCATCTGTGTGGGATCCATGCACACACGCCATCTGCTACATATAATCTGTACTAAACTCTTATGAAGACACTATTACTAGGGAAAAGTGGCTTTGTTGCATCACCTTTATATACCACCATGGTAACAACATAAATCTCTTTATATAACAAAGGACAGTTTCGAATTTTAAACACTACCAACTCCTTAAGCACAAATTTCGCACGACACCAGCACGGTGTGGCTGTTCTCCCCACTGATTGGTTCGTGGGTCTGCGGTCCCAATTAGGATCACTAGTCCCAATAAGCTTGACTAATGTGAATGAGGCTTAAGGGTCAGCTAGTAATTTCATAAACATAAAGCCGCTGAAGCTCTCCGCTGATTCTCGTGGATTCTCGCGCGGACTACTGTAGAGTAGTGTAGAGGAAACGCTATCTCATCATATTTCATCTTGATTCTGTTTCAAAGGACTTGCTGGGACTTGCTTGCCCGATTATTGCCACAATGGATGAAGATTCACGTTTCTCCCATAAGATTTATAAAAGTGATCCGTTATTGTTCAGAACCTACGTTGGCATGGAAGTGAACATTCTGACGGAGGACGGTACTGCGACTACTGGTGTCGTTTACACCGTTGACCCTGTATCAGAGAGGTTAGGATCCTTGATGCAGCGTGTTCACTTATTCCCTTTATATCTCCCTCGATTACTTCTATATCATTTTACAGTGTCGTATTGCTACAGAACTGTGAACAAAAGCGTTTGCAAATTATCTTCGGTCATGCGATAAAAAAGATAGAGGTCCTCTCGGAGAAACCGTGCGATCTGCCGGAATTGTTTATGAACGCGCCGACGAATCTTCTTCAGTCGACGTTAGAGGAGCGAAAGAGAATCGTGATAAAGATGCTCCAAGAAAATCGGTTCCCCGTAAAAGAGGAGAAAGGTATTTTAACGATCGAGGACGTAATTTCGATAAAGCCGCCGTACGAGCCGAACGATTGCGTCTGCGCGAACAGCATTATTTTAGGTAGAATTCAAAATCTATTATCTGGTATGCAAACCTGATATTACCGTTTGTGCTTCTCGATTCTCGTTTATTGTAAGATGTACTTTGAATTAATATCTCAAAGTATATGGGAACGATTGAAAGGGAATGCTGGCACCAATAAAGAAGTCGGTTATATTATTTAAAACTGTTTAAATTCGTTTAATTACTGAAAATTTGACTTACAATATTTCTTGGTAGCATGCATCATTAATAGCTAGAAATGAAAGTTCCCTAGGCAAGCAAGCGAATCGTAAAAAAATAGTTTATCCTTTTACAATCTGAATTCTGTCTCCCTTTCTTGCCGTAGAATATTCGTCGTTTTATCAGCGTCGTATCGCGCGCAACAAAGTTCCGTTTAACGAGAATTTCACTTGAATTTAAACATACTTAATGTGTGGCAAACTAGACATTTTCAGAATTAAAACAAGCTATTTCTTTCCTCCGAAAAAATAAATCGTTCGTTTAATAAGGGCGTTCTAAATACAGATAATGTTTTACAAATTGCGCACGCTTGTAAAAAGTGACTTAAGGTAAAGGAAAAATGGTCGTACAAGTAGAATATTTAATTTACGAAGAAAAAAATACATAATATTACTTCTCTAAAAGGAAACGAAAAGTTGTTTTATCATTCGAATCGCGTCGTATAGATTTGTATGGCTGGAAATAAGAACGTCATTCTCGTTTTAAGTTTTAAACCTTTTGCTGTGGCAACCGGATCGGAAAGTCACTGTCGGAGCATTTCTCCTCGGCGATGGGGCTCCGGTACTTCGCCGCTGTACGCACTACGTTCTATTTCTGTGCATCAAGTACTCGTGTTTCAACTGCTGATCATATATTTAAGTGTCCTTAATACGTATCAAAGAATACTAAGTGTGCGACGTGGGTGGTAATTCTGCAAAGCTCCGAGCCGCTGCACACAACCTGGCCGCCGCCTGAAACAGTACTCGCCACGGCAAAAGGATGAAAGCTCGATGTGTAAAATAAATGCGATCGCGGCAGTGTGTCCGGTGCAGAATAACGTCAAAGAGCTTCGAGCATTTTACTGGGTAATGATGTTTCGAGTGTTCCTCGATGTTCTAGAAAAAGTATCCAACTCCTTCTAGCTGCGCTCTGCCGGCTCGTAAAAGAAACCACTACCTGTGAGTCACTTGTCCGAAGTGTCTTGTGTATCTAAGATCTGCTGGCATATCACAGCCACCGATATGTGCGTGTATACCTCTACGAGCCCGGTGCACGTAAAAATACGGGGGCGATTGAACTCTGACGCCCTCCTGGGGCTTCTCCGTTAATTATCATAGTAATTCGTTGTGCACGCATCGAGAGGACTTGGAAAACTATCGATTCGTGTTAAAACTTCTATCATCGTTACACGTACCGAAGAAGCACTTCGAAATAATCGATCACTAGTTCCTCGCAGCGGGGTCGGCGTCTCCTAATAATTCACCTCTTGCAGTTTGATTAAGAAGTGTAACGTGCGGATCGATGGAAAAGCATATAAAAGAATGCGCGTAGAGTTCTTCCAAGGCAACATCTCTCCACGGAAATACAAAGAGCTTCGTTGGAGAAAATTGAACGTCCTAGAGAGCCCGTTTGCTAGGTGGTAGGTCATTCGGCCTCTTCGTCGGTGTAATACTCAATGGGCGCGGGATCGCGCACTTTACGGGAGTACTTCAAGCCCGACGAGTCTGCGAGGCTTTCGATATGTGACAGCACCTGGAATTCAGATACCGTGAGACAGGTAAGAGGAATACACTCCTCTTCGCCCAGCTTCGTCTCGCTTGATTCGCTTACATAATCCAGCTGCTCTCTCGTGTGCGCAGCGGACAGACAGAATCGTATTCTGGCTTGCATCAGCGGTGTCGCTGGAAATCCAACACCCACTACCGCTATGTTACATGTCGTCAAGGTTCGCACCACCACGCTGTTGAATCAGAAAGCAGTGAATTGTAGTTCGATCCTCCATTCGATTCACGAGCTAAATGCTACTCTCGACCTCGAGATGCGTACCCGATCTTAGAGAACAAATAGACTAGCATAGGTACGACAGGCGAGTCCTCGTTCCCATGGATAATAACTCCAATTTGGTCGAGTCTGCGCCTGAAGTACCTGGTATTTCTTGCCAATTGCGCCGTTCTCCGCCTTCCCTCGTCTGTACCATCCTCGCCGGAGATTATTTTCATCGAGGTAATAATTTGCTGTGCTATCGGCGCAGACATGGCCGCTGCATAGGCATGCGCGTGACTGTGTATCCTTAAATGATTTATTAGTGTCTAGAATTATACAGTTATCGTTATTTCTTGAAAATTTCCAGAAATCATAAGTATGATCTTGATCAGAACGGAATCTATTCGCCGATTAGAGGAAAGCGCCCCTCGGAGCCTTTACAGCCAATTCCCCCGCCTACCTTTGTCCCGGCGATATATCCACCGGCAGATCCGAAACTTTTTGTAAATGTTCCCATAAGTATGTCCACTTCGAGTGGATCGATCTTATAATAATCGCAAATACCTCTTCCGTGTTTGCCCATCGCGCCGGTGCTGTGAGCTTCATCTAAATAAACATATGCCTGCAACGTCACAGTTCAAAGCCGCTATTAGAGAACGAAACCAGGGCTCGCGAAAGGGCTCGCTAGCAGAGACAATTCTACTCGCTTTGTACTTCTTCTTCAGCTCCAGAATGTCCGGTAAATGCACAATGGAACCTTCCATGGAGTAAACGCCTTCTACTACGATCACTATCTTTCTCCAAGGTTCCCCGGAACCTGGCTGGCCAGAAACTATTGCTGTTTTCAGGCAGCTCTCTAAATGCTTCACATCTACGGCAGAGGTAATTCAACGTTTCAAACATTTCCAAATAATTAAATTGATCTCGATGCAATCCCCTTACTGTTATGCTTGAACACTTTGATAGTGGCGCCGGACAACCTCAATCCAAGGATCAACGAGGCGTGATTTTTCTCGTCGCTCAGCACCAAGCAACCCTTGCTCAACAGCGACGGCAGATTGAGAGCGTTCGTGGCGAAGCCCATTCCGAAAACAATCGCATCCTCCACCCCCAGAAACCTGGCCGTCAATTTCTCCAATTCATCGTGATATGGCATGTTCCCTTCGAGACGGAGAACCGATTATCATAGATGAAGAGTCGTTTGGGAAAGAGAGAATTAACTAATTACTAATTACCAAGCTCGAGGCGTGTACTGCAACTGGCGCAACCGAACTTTTTCAGAGTCTCGATACTTTCATCGGCGCATTTCCCAGTGGCCTCGGCGAAGCCCAAGTAGTTGTACGATCCTAGGTTCACGCATTCCGTGGTCGTTCCAGTAAACCTGCAACACGGAATGAACGGTAAAGCGGAATGTTAATGGACGTTAACGAGGCTGGAATTGACGAGTAATCGAGCTAGCCAGATCTGGTGAATTTAATTTCCAAGTTATGAACCGGTTTTCACGCACGCTAGGTCTTAACTCTCCTCGAGCTATCCGTCGCATTTAATCGAGGCAAATGTCGGAAATCAGCTGCTAAAGAAATCCATGTGTCCCAGGCAGACTCACCGAAACGTCCATCCGTAATCCGGCGTTACCCTGTCCTTGAGCGTGACAGTGGCACCTGGAACAGAGCATATCGGCCTGTTCCAGCAATCCCTCACTCTCCTGTACACGTAGCGAAGATAGAACCTCTCGAAATGCTCGTAGAGCGGCGCGTAACCCTGCAACAAAGATTCGTCGCCTCAGTACTTAACCCGTGCCCCGCTCGCTCTCGAGTCAAGCGCTACGTTCCTTTGTTCTGTATTTTGTTCCACGCCGACCTGTAACATTTCCAACCGATGCTGCCCAGTGCCGAGAAGGGAAGTTAGATTATTTTCGACCGCGAACGCCTGCTCTCAATATTATCGCAACCGCATCGCTCATCTGTTTTTCCCCGGCGCAACTTTATTCCTCCAATATCGCCTGGCGTAAAAAAACGCTAACGCGTATCGTTCGCCAGCCATGTTTGCCAAGTATTTTTTCCCCGCTAACGCAAACAAAATCCTCTCTGTCCATAGCTCGCGGTATTCTACTCCCGATTAATTTATCTGCGGCCACTTGTTTCTCCGCGTGAACCGCCAATTTTACAATTTCATTTCGCGCTCGCGCTTCCTTACGCGCGAAAACGCTTTGAATATCCTAAGAACGATAAACGGATTACCAGCCACTCCGCGCGATAACGTGCTATAGCGGGCATATAACATCGCAATGCGACGTTTCCACGATGTGGAACACTAGGGCACGTACAGGCCGCCCCAAAGTACGCGGGACCTACCCGACAGTAGGCGATTCTGTGCGAGAAAGGTGTGTTGAAAATGCACAAGGTGGATTTCGTAGAAATCCATCGAGGGATTGACTCTTCAATATTTCATCACAATCGCATCCAGTGTCGCGTATTTCGAAGCAGCCTGTATGAATTATTGTTTACGGAAGTTTATAGTCCACTCTTTCAAGCAAGAGCATTTACATCCAGCCTCTACTCCTCTTTTTCCGCGCGAATATTCGCTCCGTTAGATCGATGTATTTCCACGTTGCATGTATCTACATACGTGCGCTTATCGCTCCGCGAGATTAGATACTAAACCCCCAACTGTGTGGAAGATCAGACCTCCGAAAAAACCTTATTGATATATCTCTGTTTGAGGCATGAATGAAATTGTCCAAAACGGAAACGTGAATACTTGTTTTTCGTAATTGCGACTCAAGTTTTCTTGGATGTGTGTAATTCACAAATTCTTCCGATGGATGGTCGATCACCAACAATGACGCGATTTAACGCAATTGGGGGTAGGATTCACTTCACCGTTCGCTTCGGTTATTTTCGCGGCAACGCTTCCAAGTTCCCTTTGTCTGGAAGGACTTAAATGCATATACCTATCGCCTGTAAACGCGTGACTCATCAAGGAAAAGAGGAATAGGTGTTTAAAGTCCACGATAGCGAAGCCACGCATCGACTTTTCGTTTGCCTTCAGCCCCGCAAGATTTCTACTCCGGTGGATCGTGAATCGGATCAATTCAACGAGAGCGTCTTTCGTTCGACTCAATCGCGTCCAATTTCGACTCGTTGTCGTTTCAATCCATTTCCCTTTTATAAATCGTTCTGCAGCCGAGGAGAGAAAGAGGGAG
Organism: Andrena haemorrhoa; assembly: GCA_910592295.1. Lineage (NCBI taxonomy): Eukaryota > Metazoa > Arthropoda > Insecta > Hymenoptera > Andrenidae > Andrena > Andrena haemorrhoa. The sequence continues at coordinate 5,191,418 of OU342946.1, forward strand.
AGACAGAGAGAAATTGAGCTTTTCGTGTCGCGCCGTTCTAGTACTTCCATTGAATTTCGCGCGAGCGAACCATTACTTTTAATCCGAGCCTATTCAATGCGTTATCTCAGGTAATAAAAAGAAACGCCCGATGCGATAGCTATCGTCGATTCCCGGCCACGGAATTTCGCTCTCGGATCCAATTACAGCATCTTCCGCGTGGTATACAGGGTAGGAACGTTACGATCGAGCCGCGAGGCGTTGAAGAACGCAGACGAGGCCACCGAGGACAGTTCAAGGTCAACCTTATTCCATGCGCAACAACCGTTATGGAGGCGAATCCAATGATCGACAAGCTCGTTGAAAACAAAAAAAAAAGAAACGATGATGTAAGCACGTTCTCGTCGAGATAAGAACATGTAGGTTGATCTTGGAATGACCGTGACACTCCTCCTTGCCATTCCGACGAGAGGACTTACCTCTCTGTTGTACTCTTTCGCGACTTTGGGCGTGAAAAACAAGTGATTTATGAAGCCCAGAATCATGAGGATATAGAAACCGAGGTGAGTCAGTGCTGCTGTGATAAACGTTACTCTCTCGAACGATTCCTTAGACCTCGGCTCCGTCGGATCCGCTTTCCTCTCTTTCTCTGGAAACTAAGCACGGTTTCAAAATATAGTCTTATTCGCGAAGGCATGTGGTCCCAATCACTTGCATCGGCAACGTACGCGCAGTTTTGCATTTCCTCGCTGCTACTATCAATCGTTACATTAATAGGTACATTATTCATCACGTGTCGAGCGATAAATGGTAATAATTGAACCGAGATATTAGCAGAACCACGCAACGACGGTCATTAGAGATAAGCCCGGCGACAGATAAGTCGATCTCCCGGAAAGATAGCTGATAGCGACATTCTTCGAAACTTCTATACTTAGAATTTAAAAGAAAAAGACACTCGCAGTCATGTAGGCATTCGTGATCGAGCGCAACGTTTTCGAAGAATACTTTAAATATTTTACCATAGATAGTTAATCGGGGTCATAGCTGCTGCAACGCAAGAAGAGAACCGAATATCGACCTTAAGAATTTCGAAAGTGTTATAATGCTCGTTTCCGCATTTCATCTGCTATCAATATCTACACGTAATCGCGTATCGCGATCCTAAATCATTTCACGTATGCTTATCGACGTGTTAAACTTAATCTTTTGAGGTTAGGTTGGGGGGGGGGGCAATTGTTCCCGGTATCAAATTGTCGACAATTGAATCAGTTAAATATTGGGTGAACTAAGTAACAATTTATAGTTGCTTAAAGCGTATTAAAAGAGATGACAATGGTTCGTGTAATAAAGACATGAAATACTTCGATTTCTCACACATTTAATTTCAACATTTAATATCTTCGATCTGTACATTAGTTTCGCTTAATTCGAGGGAGAAAAAGTACATTACTCCTACATCTCATTTAATGATAATTAAATACATTGAGAAACAATAATTCGATATAAGCACAGACGTAGTTTAAAGGAAAGTGTGAGATAGTAGCGTTTTTAATTCACTGGCTTCTACTCGAACGTATGGCACGAGTTTCGTGACGGAAAATGTTGAAAAGCTCCCAGCTGACTTAGTTCGTTTTACTTTTAATTGATTCAATTCGAGCCCCGAATGAAGGCGGTCCTCATTTGTAATGGCTAAATCCGAAGCAGGATCTTCTAGTTCCATTTTTGAATAGAGCACCGCTAATTGCTTATACGTTTGAACAATGTCGCTCGATTAAAAGATTTCTACGCGCAATGCAGTGTCGGATGTGACTGACAATGACTGGAAAGGGGCAGAACATTCGAATGCGAACAGAATCGAGTGAAAAACGTGATGTCCGATTTCGATATATCGTATCAGTTCGCAACGGATCCCAACCGTCCGAAAGTTCTCTTAAGTAACTAGCGTAGGTTTTAGACGAGAAAAGTAAGCGTGACAGGTGACCATCTAACCTGTACACGTCCATTGCTTTGAAAACCGGCATGCCCGTTAGATACGATGCCATCGTGAAAGCCGTTTCCGATGCTTGTTTTCTCCTCGTGGTTATTCAGCCTTCTCCTGGTGGTAGTCCGCGCCGCCATTTTGCGAAGGGCGAATCTTTCACCAAACGCCGTAGGACCGGAGGGAGAGGATAAGAGAAAAGAGAAAGAGAGCGGGACACGTCAGTACGGTACGATGGGCAAGCAAAGACTAACACTCGGGCCACGCGTCGCGACGTTAGCCGCGCAAGCGCATCGGCTCTGCTGACTTTCTGACCAAGATTACGGGGAAATAACGCAGAGATACGCGGGCATGCGCACGCGCAGACCAAAGAAATTAGCTTAATTACACTAAGATTAGTGAACAATTGAGAATAGCGTTAATTAAACTAACCATGCGAGTATTCAAATTGATTCTCTGTTATCAGTTTTCGAAACAACGAGGCGTGTTGGAGTACAGACTCATGAATTCGGGTTCACATATTTAATGATTATTGCACAAAACAGGTTTAGTTTCTCTACGTATTATTCCAATTTTAATTTATCTATACTTTTTAGTAATTGTTCGCCGCTATAGGAGCATGATTTTAGCGCTAACTCCGGCTTTGCGCGTGCGCACTGGCGTACCTTATATATATATACGCGTAGACCGCAACTAGTTATATGAAGCGAATTAAGTACATATTTGTATACACTTAGCTCAATTATTTACGCGTGTTTCGTACGTTCCACGCGTGGAGATGAATTGTAAGGTATCGAGCGTGCCTGCAATCTTGTTAATAAGTAATTATAAGGGGAAGTTCTCGTGAAAACATGTTTTATCGTTTCGACAACTTTTTCCTCGTATCCTTCATCGGCGCCTGATACTTCATTAATTAATAACACGTATTGGGCATGACACATCCGCGAGCATCATCCCGTACCTAGCATTTTCAATGTGACTCATATTCTAAACTCCTGCGTTTCCCTCCAGCTTCAGAGTCGTGTGGGGGGAGGGTCTAGGTCGATTTCCATTGGTCGAGTCTCAGGGACGAATTATTCCTATCTGCCCCCGAGGTGTGCTTCGTTATTTAAAAAACGCTTCGATGTTACAGTCAAACACTGTCTTCAATCGCTTCGCGTTCTTTATCTCCATTGACAAGTCATCGATCAATGCTACTGCTAGACACAGTGTCTTTTTAAAAACTAGTCGCACTGGTTGGGGTTGCGCGATTCACTACCCCGCGTTTGCACGGCCCTGGCGCAAGCAGCGCTGGTGGGGAGAAAGCGCTCTCACGCACACCCTGCGAGATATTCTGTCACGTTCCGTGCTTCAGAATCGAATCCACCCGTGGATGAGCGAACGTTAAACCGGTTTTTATTTTTCAACGTTTGGTAACTTATTTGTTAGCGTTTAAAGAGGTAGCTCCGCTGCTTGCCAGCAAGTGGGAAGAGAATTCGCGAAAGTTAGCGCTCTGTCGAGTTCGTTAACTTTGAAAAATTCAGCAAAGTGAAACTTGATCGGAGCGGAGTGAAACGTCAACATCATCGTCATCAGAAATATCGGGGGCCATTCTAACGTCGAGCGTGCCGATAGTTGGCGGAAAGTTGCGAGAAGAAAGGCAGTTCCATCTGTGAAAAGAACCAGTGGAAGGAATACTGAAAGCGTGCTAAAAGGAAAGTCGAATTCTATGACAGGATAATCGTCTCCTCGCGTGTATCAAAGATGGCCGAGTTGAAGGAGCAACCAATCAGGAGGGAGTACGATTCGATGGACGACATTGAGCACCTCGAGTTCGTTCAGGATGGACAATCGAGCCACCTTGAGGCTCACAGTAACAAACCGCAGGACAAACCGTTGCAGAACTTCAACATGGAGAAGGACATGATCAATTTCTCTCTGAGCGAGTCGGTGATCGAGTCTAGGGGCGAGGATCATAGGAAAGCGACATTGTTACTGTTAGAATCAGAGAAGGGCACGCCGGCGAGCGGCGGTGATTTTGAGGTTAGATCGAAGGAACCGGAGCCGGACTTGTTAATGGGTAAGATAGACGATCAGTCGGAAGTGTTGAAGATTGAGCCAGTAAGTAAAAAGGAAGAGGGGAAGCAGGATAAGAAGGCGGCATCAAAGGAAGTAATTACGATAATTAAGCACGCCGATCACGAGCCGGACATCGTTTCTGCTGTGGATAAAAAAACGGACGATCAATGGAACGTGATAGATATGCCCGAACCCGTTCCGCAGCCGAAAGCTCCGGTTTCGAAGGAGGAGAAAAAAGAGGAAAGTGTAAGTGGGTCGGTGCTCGCCGATTTGGAGAAAAAGGGACTAACCAGTGCGCCGGAAACCGGAGAGTCTGAATTCGAATCGGAAGTGGAAGTGGAAGCCTCGCCGGCGAAGACTCTCAAACCGGTAAAACAAGAAACGACAAGAGATCGAGTTGAAGAGCTGGAAATCGCGCCAAATGAGATATTCAGCAACATGGGAATCGGTGAGTGCAATTATTCATTATTCTTTCTATATCGCAATCAGATTAGAATATCACGGATCCTACGCGCGTGCACGTATCTCTAGCTGTAAATGATTATTATGAGGAATTATTGATGTATCACTGTACATCTGTATTTGGCGAGCTTTAAATAACGGTAGATTAGATTCCCCGCGATTAGATTAACGTTACATTCTCGTGAGAGTGAAAAAACTGTATCTAACGTTCAGCTAGTTTTATATAGCAGGAATATTTCTTCGTTACAAACACTTGCGATGCGTCGACTCCATTAGCGGCTTTCAAAGCCTCGAAAGCAGAAACGATTAGTACGATACGTTAATTAATTTAGCATCTTCGCACGAAGTGAACCACGCTTCCGCTTGGCTACAACGTCATTGCTTTTCTCAGCCGTAACGATGCAATTACTTATTCCAGACGCGTCTCATTCTTCTTCACGGCGTCCTTTTTACTCCCGAGCCGGTTTAACGAGAAACCGATCCGCGAAAAAAATAATTCTGTTTAGTGCGATTTTCATTTTTCAGTACCGTAGACCCTCATTCTTCGAAAGGCATACGTACATTGTTACGTAGATATAGTTGCGCATCGTTGGATTTACGATTTGCAGCTATTGCGCAGTTATTGCCAGTATTTACAACTTCTAGGTGAAGGAGATAAGTGTGGGGTTATGTTGTTTCGTGTGAAGCTATCGCCATTAACGGTCTATTACATTGTGTACAATTACGTCATTCGAAATCAATCTTCGGCTGGTGACTCGTATCATTATGATACAATACGGTACGAGTCATTGTTCTCGGAGATAGCATCTTCCTACCGTTACATTCGTACACGACTGTACGATGATTAACGGTAACTGAAGATTTCGCATTCAGAGTTCTCTGCAGCTTACATATTCATGGCTCTCGTTAAGTCAATCGCTAATTACCAACACCTTATTAGGTTAAGTTTATTCGTCGCTCCGCGATAAGGACTGATAATTTAGAGAAATCTGCGTTATCTATTTCTCTTCTACACTTTCAACAAGACGATTAACTTGTTCGTCGTATTATTTAATTTAACATTGTCTAAATTAAAGTGTCCAGTAGCCGCGAGCAGCAAATATCGATTTCCGAGCGTGCAAATGTGCGTCATCACCTAACTATGTGCGAGCAACGATGCCGGTATGCGTTGTGCGACATTTAAACGTCACCGCACCTTTTGAATCTTTGCGACGTCAATTAGGAAGCTTTCAGTTCTTTTCCATTAACAAGGGACATCTCGAAGATTTATATCTCTTAAAGAATTTAATTTCGATGGAAATAATGGAAGTTCCAGCGGGTAGGAGGCAATATCTTCGGGAGTTTTTGATTGACTCATGTCAGCAGAATGACGAATGGACAAGTCGCAAGTGATTACGACATGTTGCACCATACAAGAGACTCGTATACCTTGCGTATGGTTTCCACGGTGGGTCGAAGTTACCCGTATCTTCCCTGTATATTGATCCGCGGCAGGGATACCTTACGACCTCTTTTGGTTGAACCAATGGGAACACGCAGCCCATGGGAAAATAGAATCGCACACGAAACTATTCTACCATCGGAATGCAGGCATTTATTGAAACCGAAGCAACGCTCACAAAATCATTCCTTCTGAACGGTTCACCGCCCAAGCAACTTTCTCGTTCGCAGTAGAGACACCTATTTTTACACGTGATTTCGAGGTGAAAAATTTCGCGTCTGACTCATGAATTATTTCCGATCGCAGCAGATCACGTAGCTTCTTTCCAACCGCCTTTCTTCGAGCAGACACAAAAGTAGCTTCGTGGAAACTTCAACGAGTAATACCATTCCTTTGCATCTTTAAATTTAACCAATAATGGAATTGACTTGAAATTGACACAAAATGTTAGAAGAACAACCATCCTCTCCATTCTTCGCATTAAAAGTAGACCGCTACTTTCCACTATAATTTACCTTAAAAAACATCTCTCGCGTAGCATAGTGTTTTTCTTTTTCCAAAAATAGTTCCAAGTCTAGTTACAATTTGAATTCCCGCCCTCTGGCGACGTACGCGTGAACTTTTCCCTCGCCGGCGTCGTACGCGCCATCTGCCGCGGTGGGAAGTAAGTAGCCGAGCTTCGTCAGATTCCGTGTCAGTTCGTGCGGCGCGTCGATCGCGCGGCACGTTGGTGGGGGAATATCTGGAACTGACCCGCGGGTCGATAATGGCCATCAGTCCTCTTCTTACCTCGAACGTTTCCGTGTCGGTCCGGAGTGACGCACTTATCTACTACGCGGGAGAGTTGTTTCTATTCAAGCCGCTCGAGATCGTTTTCCGTGCGCGAGGCCAGAGCCACGATCGAGTGCAGCACGATAACTAAAGTCAGTGGAGGGAGATAGAGAAGTGAGAATAGCCTGACAAAAGGTTTGTGCCTCCGAGGAAAGTGCGCCGTTCGCGCCGTCGACTGTTGGACTCTGTCGGGGTAGTGCTCGAATGCGATTCGCTCTTGGCTCGATCGAGACGCAAGGTTAGGTGAAAAATGGAAGCGGAGCCGGCGGTATGCCCTGCGAATTTACCTGCGAAGGAGAAAGACGACAACGGCCCGGTATGCCAGAAACCATGCCCCGCCGTGGCCAATGGCAATCCCTGCTTCTGGAATATTCTTGACCCATGTACGTTCAATCTTCTCATCCCTCTCGCACATCTGACGCGACACGCGAGCCCGATACATTACGGGGCTAGCTGCGTCGCATACTAGGTTGACAGAGTGCGCGATACGAATCTCGATTAGCGGGGCGCTCGCTGGCCGGGGCGATTTTTTTTATTTATGCAATCAACTCATCTGTCACATAACGCACGAATACAAATCAAGTGTGATTCATCGTCGCATTACATGTGGCCGCAAGTGGACTTCGTTCAGTCAGTCGCAGGGACGTAGGGAGATTAATTTTTATCGCGGCGAGTTAAACGAATCGTTATTTAGGGTAGAATAGGTGAAGCTACTCTCGTCGCTCCAACCATAGGAGTGTCCTTTACAATGTTAACCCGTCGCGTATTAACTACAGATTAGAGGAACTCGGTGTTGGTATATTCTGATTGAAGGCGTAGTTGAGAGTGATATCGTTAATAATATATCGAGCATGGTAAATGCCACTGACGTAAGAATCTAACGGTACACGCTTCTCATACTATTTTCGTAATTGTACTATGAATTCAATGAGTCAGATGGTAAGGAAGAAGTATTGGAAGTAGAAAAAGTTTATGTCACTCTGTGCATTTATAAGAGATCAGCAAATTCTCAGGGTCGAGATGTTTAGGTGTAATCGTCCATTAAAGAGAATCTAGGGTTTCATTGAAAACATTGTGCAGAGTCACTCTCGAAGTAAGGTGAGTCTGTTGGGATAACCTTAACGTAGGCTAATTAAGGAATACATCGAGGTGTATTTAGTTCCTTTTTGCAAAGCTAATATGCATCTATTGGTATTTACGTTTTATCATAATGTATTAATAACTTGTTTTTATCAGTAAAAAGTTTCCCGGTATTGATTGTTTTCTGTATACCGATGGGTACAGATTCTATTCTGCCACAGCTATAATAATATACACAGAGTCGGGTTTTACTTCTTTTTTCTTCATTATCATAAATAGTTGAAGTTGTTACGAGTAGTAAAAGGTTTTGCATAGGTGTACGGTTCCTGGTGTAACATTTAAAATGCAGTTATTCAGAGCAAACGTGAAAACATTTATCCGAGATATCGGTAGCAACCAAGGAAATTCTTAGAGCTGGCAGATATTACCTTGCGCACTTTGCCAGTAATAAGATTAATAGATGAAAGATAATTAGAAGTATCTATGCCTGTAAAGTAGATTTAATAAATTCCGTTTCTGTTGTAACTCATTCTTGCGTACGTTTTTCATAGTAAATTAGTGTCTTAGAAATAGTTATTATTAGCTACGTAAATTAACGTGCTTGTCGGTAAAAATGACGAAAAAGATAAGGAGGCCGATAACTCTGTGGCCACCGGGGGCAACGACTGCACATGCGCAGTAGAAACGCGATTTTGTAAGTGGGTTATTGATCGACCAGTATCGGTTTTTATAAATATATTGCACGCATATTATTGCAAATAGCGATTTTTGATAGGACAGTAAGATTTTCGCGAGAAAATTCTCAGGTGAGACGGAAAGAGTTGAAGGAAACTTGGAGTCTCCCTTAAATTACTATTCGGTTATCATCGATCCTTAATTAACGTTGAATATTAAGCCGAGTCGCGCGAATTACCGTACACGCATCTTGTGTAAAATCAAACTCCAGTTGGACTTATCACTGACTTCGAAAGACGTTATCCGTTGATAGATACGTTATCTGCGAGTTGTTCATTGATATAAAATAACAGAAAGGCAAATAAATTGTGTGATTATATTTTCCCACACCCGACAAATCTGCTGCCAGCTACGACAGGCCTAACGCGATTAGAAAACGTAGCTTTTATTAGAAAAGCCTCGTGGCCTCGATAATTAACAAAACTCGTGGGTCCGCGTTACATAAGACGATCAATAGTTTTGATTATCACAGTCGCGATCCAAGAGCGCCCAGGTCCCTTCGATTTTAACTCCACTCAGTTTCGCATTTCGACGAGATATCCTTCGTTTCAGAGAAAGCAGTTAATCGGCGAAGACTGCCCAATGTCCGTTGATTGCATTATTCGTAAGGTTCAATAGGTGAAGTGAGGCGTAGATCTTAAATGGATTTGCCTGAGCGAAGTACAGAGACACAGAGATAGGAGTCGAGGTCGAGAATTGCGTAATACTTCACGGTGTGCTAATTACGCGGCGTGTCGCGAATCAATTACGAATCGTATTTAAACGATAGATGGTCCCTTTTCGCGTCAAAATTCAACGTCACCCTATCGTGCACACCTTTGATATCAAATAGTTTCACCGAGAGTAGATCGAATTATTTCGATCGGCGTGGTAATAAATTGAAGTAGCGGTAGAGTAATTTTAACTGAGAATTTTATTTTCTTATACACGGTCAACGTTATTTACACATGGAGCGTAGGAAAACGTCACAGTTCCCTCGGACGACTCTAGATTAAATGACATTGCGGTTGTCGATATTTTTCTTGTGGCTCCTATGGCTATGCATTCAATGCTGCCGCGATGCTTTTATACAATTTTATTCCCTTGCTTTCCAGCAGAGTATCATTGTAATAGTAGCACGGATATCGTAGCCATTGCCGTTCTACGGCACAGTTACTTATACCATTGCAGACTAGTTTCTATAGTAACATTAGTAACGAATGGTTGCGAGACAATATCCCAATTCTTCTACAGGCCTGTTATAGACATAGTAGTACTCTGTACGGTCGTAGCACCACAGTAGCAACACGACACATACCACTACACATCGTAAACACGCATCTTATCGCAAAAAGCCATCGTCGTTCTCTCTTTTTTTTTCTTCACCTCGGCGTAAGACAGTTGTCATCGAGCGCGAAAGCCTTCGGATTTCTTTTCGCCATTTATTCATCCCACGGATCATCGTAGAGTAGAAGTATACGTTATTCTGAAGACGATGGGAACTAACATAATTACGATTCTGTTCTTTGCAGACGCATGGTTTAACCCCGAAAGACTGAATCCAAAAGGTAAGACAAGCCTCGACGTCGATGTCCGTCTGCTTATTTATGTTCAGTCTTTACATGTGCTTGCTACCTACCTTCAGTGTCTTTTATTTTAAAACCCGCCTCTACGACATTAGCGCAGCATTAAGCGATAAGACAAAAAAGCCGGCCAAGTATTCAGCGTCTATCATATACAGGATGACCCACTTCAAACCTTTTCGAATCGCTTACCAAAGAACGGTGTCCCAATTGTCAGGCTGACTCCTGTCGCGCAAGCCTGATTAATTCTTATCGAGCAGAATTTTGGGGATACCAGATTCGTCTCGATTTATTCCAACGGTGTTGAGACAAGTTCAATTATTTATCGAATAGATCAGTGGTTCCCAACCTGCGGGTCGCGAAAAGTGTCTTCTTCGGGGTCGTCGCGGTTATTTTTAGTTGATGATTTCCAGCACTTATCTATTTAAAAAAAAGAAGGAAATATTTACCTTAAATTATACAGTTGGGGAAAATTCTCGCCGCCCAATTTGGGGGCGCCAAATTTTCGCACCTGTTTCCTATTTAAGGGGGAACACACCACTGTGACGGCCGGAAAAGTACACCATTTTTTAGAATTTTTTTTCAGGAATAATTTACAGTTTTCATAGACAAATTTTTATCTCCTACTTTTACTACACTGTATTAAGAGACTGTAGAAAAGAATAAACAGAAAAACATGCATAATGGGGTGTTCCCCTTTAATTATATATTTTGCTTTTACGCGGGACGTTTATGCGGGAGTTGGATTCCTTTATTATTAACGTCCCCTTCAGCTGGCACCCTTACGCGACGCATATCTTGCATAATGGTTCCGCCGGCGGGAGACGCAGATTACTTGAACATTATAAAAGGGGATCGGGGCTCAAAAAAGGTTGGGAAACACTGGAATAGATAGCTGGAAGTGACCAACGAAAAGCTTGCCACCAGATAATCAGCGACAGACACTCGACACAATGTATCATGGCAAAGTCCCACTGGATTCGCTGGAAACCTTTGAACCGTCTAAACAGCCTTCCAACGACAATCTAGCGGAACGAAATCGGAGATACATATTATCGAGCGAAATGACTGTTCCCGGAGATTATCTGATTCACCTCAGCAATCGGAGCCCGTTCGTCGCAACGTGGTCATTTTCAAGAAACTCCTGCACAATTATTACACCGCCGTTCAAAGTGTCTAAGACTCTATCTATTCATTCAAACAAGATATTAAGAAACCACTTGCGAATACAATGGGCTACTTTCACTGTGCTCTCTACCAAAGCCACGCCTAATTCTTATCCCTTCGCGATCCAATATCTTTTCCACCGCTGTCGTTTATTTACCTTTAGCGCTGCCTCCGATTCCCGCTCGCTTCACCATATTCGTTACACACGGAAAATCGTGCTGCAAGCGTCGAGCTCCCTTTCTTCCCTCCACCGCCAGGGAAATTGATTCGCCCGAATCCGCGGGGGAGTACATAATCCCCGTGTGGGTCAAGTGCTCGGTGCTCGACGTCGAGGAGCCTGTTGTGGAGGTGCCGCATATTCAGGACAGTGCCAGGCTCTAAATCAGTCGCAGCCTGAAATTCCAGTTCACCGACCCCCGAACCATTTTTCCATCCATTTCCCCGACATCGGTCGCCTGCTTCGAGCCTTGCAATTAGCCTTTCGGTGCCGTAACGCACGGCGCGTTGCATAACGCGCGCCGTCTGCGAGGCTTCGAGACCGCTTCTTGAATCATAGTTGCTCGTCACGCGACCGCGTCCGGTTAGCTTCCTTGGCGACCGCCGACGAGGCTGCTAGACGTGGGTAGCTGGTGCACAGCTATACTCCTTGCTCGAGCAACTGTTCTCTCCTTTGAGCAACCGACGACAGCTATATCCAGCTCCTTAATGTTTACGACACACCGCGATCACCGCAGATTGCAGTCGGCTCTCCTCGACCGTGCCGCCCAGCTAATTGCACGGTGTCTCGGAGTAGAGGTCGCGGTGCTTGATCCGAGACATCCGCGCGTCGCGCTCTGGGTCAGGGGTTCGGGGCAAAGGTCCGGATATTAGTTGGATTCTTAGACCGTACGAAGGGCAAGGGGAAAAATCGAGGAGCGTTCATTTTTTTTGTGATTTTACACGGTCCAAGGTTGGATCAGCGTCCGTGATCCTGGGCTGTAGCCGTTTCGGTCTCGGAGACGTAGGCGTCCCGTTCGACGGTACGATCGCTCGTCGGAACCCAAGAGCAGCGTCCGGTTCGAACTCGAGAAATCCGTCTTGGCGGAATCCAAAAAAGCTAGAGACGATTGGCGGCCGTTGCGGCGGCTAAATATAACATCCAGCCGGTTCGAGCTTGGTGCTCTGCCAGAAATCTCGACCAGAGAACTCTCGATTTCCCCCGAGTGCGCTCGGCCGCAGTCCGATACCGACGGAAGAGTGACCGCCTCTCCGCGCCACCTTTTCCCGCCGTTCGTCCTTCCCTCGCACTGTCCTCGGCCGCCGCAGCAACGGAGGAGGAAGCCCCGGGTGTCCAGCAGCGACGCGGAGAAACATGGCTATCAAGGGGGAGGAACGTGAGTACAATGGGGAAAAGGGCTTGATCGAGACCCGGGGAGACTCCGCCACCGGGCGTTGACAGACTGCCAGCGGAAGGTGGGGCCCAGCTGCGCAGGCTCGTTACATCAGCGACTCCTGGGCGCGGTAGGTGGCTGGTTTTCGAAAAAGTTAATGATTTTAGCGTCGAGCTCGAAACCGGGCTCTCTCTACCCCTTCGAGCGAGCGCTTCTCGGAGGGATTCGATCTTGGACGCGGTGCCGAATCGTGCCGCGAGGAGGTCCCCGCCTTTGAATATCGAGCGCTCGTAGTTTCGACCGGAGGTTTCGAGAGCTCTCGGTGCAGGCGATGGTGGAGGATAGCGTCGGTGTCGCGTTCGTTGCTAATCGAGATAGATGGAAGTGGAAGTTAAAGGGGGACTGCAAATTGGTCGCGGTGCAACGCTGGCATGGTACATTGTACCTGCTGTGCGCTTAGAAAGATTTTACTTTTAGATTGGAGCCGGTCCAACTCCCCGCAAGAATTCTTTGTTAAAATTAATCGAGACTATTACCTAGAAAATTGATCACAATGTAGCTTCTTACAAGCAGGGCTGCCATCCGTCCGGGTTTCCCCGGATTTGTCCTCTTTTTTTTTTAAGGCGTCCGGGGGGATTTTCTGTAGTGATCCGGGTTTTTCCATGCTGCTCGCTCAAAAAGTCAAAAATACTATACCTTTATTTCTTGATTGCGGTTGCAGTCTATAATGTACAGAAATTTTTGTCTTTGTATACCATACCTAATATATAAAAAAAAATTAAAAGTGTCCGGGTTTCAAGTGGAAATGTCCGGGGTTTTAATGCTCTCTGTCCTGGATTAATAATTTTACAGATGGCAGCCCTACTTACAAGAGAAGTTCGGCTACTCGGAGAATTCGATTTTCTTTTTAAACGGTGCGGGTTTGTGGAGAACCTCGATAGAAGTACCGTAAACTGGGGGAACATTGGCATCTACTTAACATCTATTAAAAAGGAAAAAGAAACAAATTTTATGCATTTTCATACTTGTAGTTCAATCAGAAACGATCCACTGTTATAATAGGATACCTAAACCAAATTTGAAAATGATAATTAAAAAAATTAAAAATTTTGAAAATATAAAATAGAGTGCATTGAACATATAAAGAAACAGATTTAAGTGTTAATGTAAGTTCAGATGTGGTAAAACTTTAAGTTTTTAGTGCTATTTGTATATGATGTGCCAATGTTAACCGGGTACGGGGTAACATTGGCACATATTTAAAATGTATTAAAGAAGGATAAGGACATAAATTTTATGCATGTTGACACTTGTACTACATTCACAAAAGATGCAATGTTATGATAGGATACTTAAAGCAAATGTAAAAATGTTAATTTTTATATTATATAGCAAAATGTTCCAAAAACATGCCAATGTTCCCCCAGTTTACGACGGTATCAGGCAATCTTTCGTGTGTCCCCATTTTCGGCTCTTCGGGATGAAAACACCCCTTAAAGGTGAATGTGTTGTTCCCTATTTTCTTGTATATCTTGAAAACTATGATATAAAAGAATTATTGCAATGAAAACTTGGTGCGGTTTTATAGGGCATAAGAACCCGTTAAGATTTCGTTTAATAATTTTTTCAAGATATACAAGAAAGTAGGAAATCACACGTTAACGTTTAAGGGGTGTTTTCACCCTGAAGAACCAAGGGAGAAACGAAAAATTGTCTGATACTTCTATCGAGGCCCTCTACAAACCTGCACAGTTTAAGTAAATCGGAATGTTCGGGTAACCGAAGTTACCTTTTCAGTGACGCCTCTCCAGGAGATTGCATTGCGTTAATTTCATTTCATACTTTCATTGGATCACTTTCTATTGTAATTAGTAATCGAAAGTTTCGCACTTACACCAACCTCGGAGCTGAGGTTCCTTCTAGCGTGGCGTGCCGAGGAAAGTCGCTGTTATTTCGTATTTAAATTGGTTTTTATTTTAGGAAAGATGTGGACGCGTCACGACGAACTGTCTCAGAGGTAGAAAGCCTGCACGCTCGTGAGTTATGAATGATGCAAGGAGCGTTTCCAGCTGCGCAAAAATAATGACAGCAGGGGCCCCATTCGTCATTTAGAATTCGATGAGCCGTGTGTAATTTTCCATAGAAAGGGAAGACGCAACGGAGGGTGGTCAGGTCGAGGGTAGAACCGTTGTCAGGTGTATTTCTGGGAATAGCGAGGGGCGTCGAGGCAACGGCCGACGCTGCGACGCCGGGCGTCGCACTACCGGCGACGACTTATTGATTTTCCGCCGCCAAACCCCGCCCGGCACTTCCCCTCCATCTTTCCTATTTGGCACGTGAGACTGGTGGACACGTCTTTCATCTTTCGACTACGTACACTTTTAGAGTCTAGGAACATTCCTATCTACACCGGCAACAAGGCTTCAGGCCGCGTTCTTGAAGAAAACAGAGGCGATAAATCCACGGTGCCTGGGGAACGAACGATGCCCTGGACGGTTCTGGCGAACGAGTGAAAGCACGAGGCAGAAGAGAAACATGCACCTAATGGAACAGTGCTCTGAACGAATGGCTAGTTTAAGAGGTTACACCACTTTGGAGCGTAAAAGAGCAGCTGTCTTTAAAAGTTTTTTTTTGTAGAAAACGATAAAGAAAATTACAAATGTATAACAAAGCATTTATTGCACAACTATTGAAATATGCAAAAAAATTGTTTGTTCCTTTCTTTCGAACAAAACGGTGTCGCTGGGTTACCAGTCCACGCAAGCTTCTTTTTCGGGGCGCACCAAATTGGTGCGCAAGATAACTTCAAACCAGTCGGACCTAGAGAAATAAACCCAACGTTTTCATTTTCTACGTGATATTTACTAAGTAAATATGTAGTGATTTATTAAACTATGGTTTTCGTGAAAATGATAAATATTTGAAAAATAGATGTCATTTTTTACCTAAGAATTGATCGCCACATATTTCTTTAGATTGTAAAATTGAAAAGATTGCATACCTATTGTGAAATCATAATTTCCAGAGGAACGCGTTTAAAGTATTTTTGCGACTATAAACTATCCTTTAAACGATAAAATATTTTCGATTTTTAAAGTGTTGTAACCCCTTAACGATTATACTCTTTAAAATTCAGAGTGATTATTGGAGGCTTTCGAATTGGCTCCAAGTCGAACTTCGTATCGAACTATGCTCCCTTCCTTGTCTGCGTGGGGCAGAGTTGAGTTACGTTGGCGTATCGTAACCATACAACCGAGACGTTTCGTATCGATTACAGGTTGCTTCTTCGTGCCTCTAAGCTTTTGTAAAGGCCGCGATAAAGCGTTATTTGACTGTGCTGGCGCGTGGTGCTCTTTCGCCTATCGATTGTTACTAATTTTACGGACGCCGCTCGGGACCGTTGCTACGCGCGAATCTAGGCGTTCATTCGAAACGCTTCGGTTGATCCGACGGGTCTCTGATTTTCGATCGATCGGCGCGCAGAGCGAGAATCTCGGCGAAGCTTCGTCGTCGACTAGCATATAAATCCTTCGATCAGGGATTGCGACAGGCGGCGTAAATTCGTCTGGCAGAATCGCTCGAACAGTGGTGGACGGCGTTGCTGGGGGCCTTGGGGACGGTTTAATAGACTGTTCTTTTTGGATTAGAGACAAAGCCCGATGCTAATGCAAAATTCGAGGATCCACCAGCTGGCTATTATTAGGCCCCATTCAAGGCTGCTACATCAGCCGCTGCCATTAATCACCGCTCCTCTGATCCTTAATTACCGTGGAATATCTTGCTTCGGCCCGCACGTGGACACGTATCCACCGACCTTTCAATTACCTCCGGTGCACCGTTTAATTAACGCGTCGCTAGAAATAATTAGGGCAGCCCTGGGTGAAATCTGCAACATTCCAAAGATTCGCCGCGCCCTGAATTGGCCGGCGATAATCGGTTTAAGTTCTCCAGGAGCAAACGCGACACAGAGATAGCTGCGGGACGATTCGATTTATCTGGCCTCGAGTATAGAGAACACTTGGCTGTCTTTTATCGTTATTCCACCGACTCCACACGCTCCCTTCCTTGTCCCCGTTCATCCTCCCACTTCGCCGACCCCTCCGGTACACGTATGTGTCTCGATAGTATCGCGAGGCGCTGTCCCATGTGCAAAGGAAACCTCGAAAGAGGTGGTAGCTCGCTGCGAAGCTTTCCTCGTTTCCGAGTGGTCTCTGCCAGTCGCAGGTGGAAAGCTCGTCGAAGGAAAAATGTCACGAAGGAATAACTTAAGAGCCCCCGTGGACGATCCGCCAGAAAAAGGTCCCGGTGAGTCCGCCCTCGGTGTTTTCTTGTATTTCTGGAGAAAGGTCCCGGTTCTCGGCCGCCCCGAGTAACATATGGCGCGTGCCACCACGTGCTCGCCGATTTCACCTGCGCTTCTTTGTCGCTGGACACTTTAATGCTAATGAGACGAGTATGCGCGACGAGTAATCGAGAGAGGTGTTCAGTAGCGTGCCACTGAACTTGTCTCAACCTTCCACTGAATGCTCGGTAGCTAGATTCTGTTACGAAGGAAGGAGCGACCTGCAAAAAAATGGGGTATCCATCATCGAGGTGGTTTGGTTCGCTTGGAAGTTATAATTGGATGAAGTTTAAGGCACTGAGGCTATACTCGCGAAGCCTGCTTGCTGTGCGTTAGGTGTGCCGATATTTTTAGAGGTAGATCCAGCTTGTGTAGTTCTAGGGGCCACCCTGTATATGTGCGTTGCAAACCCATTGCTAGATTGAAGCGAAAAGGGTGGAATAAATATGTCACGCCTGTATCGCTGCAGCTTTGTTTCAGTGCGAATGCGAGAGATCTTAATGTAAACTGTTACGCAATTGATTGGAAATGTGGAGTCGCTTGAATCGTGTCTCTTTCTGTTTTAGTGGCAGCTTTAATCTACTGGCACGATCCAAAGATAACAGGCCCCGTTTTTGGATGCATACTTGGCGTGCTCCTCTCGCTGGCCTATTTCAGTCTGATAAGCGTCCTTGCTTATCTGTCTCTCCTAGTCCTCACCGGTACCATTGCCTTCAGGATCTACAAGACCGTCCTCCAAGCTGTCCACAAGACTTCCAATGGGCACCCCTTCAAGTAGGACCTTTAAGCTAAAATTAGCAGCTCCTTCGACCATAGGAACGCCAAGTGATAAGCTTGATAACCGATTCCTTCCGATTTCAGGGACATCTTGGACCTGGACTTGACGGTACCCGCGGAGAAGGTGCACAAAATCGCGGACGTAGCCGTTGCACACGCGAATGCAGCGGTCAGCGAGCTTCGCAGGCTCTTCCTCGTCGAAGATTTCGTTGATTCGTTGAAATTCGGCGTCCTTCTCTGGTGCCTCACCTACGTCGGCTCTTGGTTCAATGGCATGACTCTGATAATAATCGGTAAACCTCAGCTTACCTTCGCCTTAAGATGTACCGTTTCGTAGTGGCCTGCAGTAACTTATTGTATCTCGAATCTCGACGGAATAGCTCTCCTGTGTGAGCAGACAGGAGAATAGTTGTACGTATATCGGTCTAGCGAAGTATTAATAGGACTGACGTGCATTCTGTGACGAGATCATAAATTCGGGGTTTAACGCGTCTCTGCCGACTCGCCGAGATGCCTAATGAGGTCATTGTTCCCGTTCAGCGACGTCAGAGCTCCGAAATTATATCTAGAATAGACGCGTTCATTCAAGCCTAATAATAGCTTATTGTCAGAAAAGTGCGACGATGTTCAGAATAATTGTGCATGCTCCTATCTCTCTGTTGTTGCAAGTATTGAACTCGATTTTTATCGCTCTTGTTTTAGAAGTGATTGCCCTTTTCACATTACCGAAGGTCTACGAGACAAATAAGGCGCAGATCGATCAGAATCTAGCCCTGGTGCACGGCAAGATCAACGAGCTCACCGCCAAGTAAGCCTGATACCTTATTTCAAACGTAAACGAGAAAAAAAAGCAACTTTGTTACTCTCGCGCCGTTGCACTTCGTGGTATATCGCGGTTTGCAAGTAGCATGTGCCTTGCGTGGCCAGCCAGCCACTTGGGGCATCAAATATTAATGCTGCTTCGCAACGAAGCATATCGGGTGGATACAGCTGATGTTCCCTTCCCCGACGCCATAGGCAATCATCGTGTCGGGCATAGGTGTCCATGACGGCGCGGTGCATAGTCTATTAAAATAATATCTTAAATTGGCTCCTCACTAGGCGAAAGGGGAGGTAGTTCTAGCTGATCTAAAGTAACCTACTCGTAAGTGTATAGTAATTGTCGCGCTACCACCGCAATTTCTCGTTATCACCTGACTTTCGAAAAGGCAGTGGAACGCGAGCTTGCGAATTTTGATTCAGGATTGCTTTTGAATCTAGATTATTCGACGGAGTTTGTGAAATATCGGCGTTTAACTACTGTTTCAGGGTGAGAGTGGCGATACCGCTTGGCAAGAAAGAGCCAGCGAAGGAAGAATAAACGCAGGAAGATGTAACCACGCGGGGCGAAGAACTTAAGCGAGTCTGTCGGGCAACTGAGGAATCCATGCAGGGGTGGGAAACAAGAACGACCTGAAAGGGAAAGGGGAGGGCCGCGGGGATAATGCGAGGAGGTACGGGTTCAGTGGGGAATGACGAGAATGAAATAGTGCGAGGATGCAGGAAAGACATAAGGATGGAAGGATATGAACGAAACACAAACGTTTTAAAAACAAGAATATTATACTACGAAACGAATGATACACAGAAAAGTTCTTAGCGTGTTAAGGGTTTAATAAACGAGGTAAAATACTTTTTAATTTTTGAAATTATCATGACGTACGAAAACAATTATAAGAGTCGCTACAATAGAGGCATGGCTTAAAGAAAGAGGAGCTGTAAAGAGGGAGCGTTTAATACATAATAGAGTGAAGGGAGAAAATGCAGAAGAATCAATAAAAAATAAGATTGTTTCCGAAAGAATGACCCAGGAGAGAGTGCGAAAGCCGAGATGAAAGCATTGCAATAGAGCAGAAACGGCAACGAGAGGATCCAGAGGTGTGTAAGGGAAGAGATTAGATATTTAGAGAATGGCGATTGGATTTCATTGTCCGACGACGTAATGCGAGTTTTCCTTTCCCGGATCTGCACGGTGCCCCTGTTGACGGGAATAAACAGGAGGAAGTAACATTTAGCGATCGCGTTAATTCGCTGCGAGGATAAGAGGCGGATAGAGTTCTTTAGTGTGCTCTATACGAGACCGTGAACGGTGCAATGCGTGTGTCTCTTAGGGGTTTCTCGGGTTTTCTTTTCTTTCTATTTTTTTGTTCCTTTTTCCTCGCACTCTCCCATACCAGTCCGGACTGAATCTTCTTCGGTTACGGAATGACATGCGGCCCCACTAAAATTAATAGTCGTTCGTTCTCAAAACATTCGTTTATGCCGCGGTAAGAGGAATGTCGAATGTTTTTCATGCGGAAAGATAAAAAGAGGTGCTTGTCTGTAGTCCTAGTAAACTCGCCTTCTGATTTATAGTTCTTATACAGATTCAATGGTGGGTTTCGAAATCTAGAACGCGAAGAATTACTGCACCGGGAAATCGTATTTCTAAAGGTAGGACTATATTTTCGAATGAATCCATTTCTCTTTTCCAAAAGCTTTGCGAAGATCGTACACCCTCGGACTCGAGGGTGTAACTGAAGAAGCATGATGTGTGAAATTTGAACTCTTAACGTTACGGTATGTGCACACAGTGAACGTGGATCGCGCACGACTATGTTCAGACGTTAGAAGATAGATTTTCTGTTTCTAGAATTCGGTCGATTATAGAATTTCGGTGATTTTGTTAGGGGAAACTGATCTAAAATAATTACTTTAATCATAATCAGGTTGAAATCTGTATATTCCCGGTTATTTTAAAACTTCTTAAGCTTCTATAAGTTTTGTATTTTTAATCTTCAAAGAAGGAGAAGGTGCAATTCTACTTAAGCGTATGATTTTAGGTCAGTTTCCCGAGCTTTTCTTGTTGGATGCTACTTTTATTTTCTTTCTGGTTTGTGTACATATACATACTATATTTTTTAATCGTTTGTACTTCAGAGATCAAACAAAAGTACGGGTCCTTTAATAAAAAAAAATATTGTTTATAGTCTATCGAAAATTGGTTCACTTTTGGAGAAGTAAAAGATGAATCGATCTTTTTGTTCTTTCACACATCTATCTGAATAACAAATTAATTTTACGAATCATTGTTTTTACAGCTTTTCAAATGTTTTTGTTGGTAATATATGTAGTGCCTTTTCAAAACTGTTGTCCGTTTATCTATTGTCTACACTAAAGCCTCTAGCTCTGTTTGTTAACACGGAGAAATGAACTGTTAATGGTTAACAGTAATACTCAAATACTGTATAATGAGTTTTTACTTTGCGCGTATTGGTTGTCTTAATAATAAAAATTCTGTTTTTTTTATGCAGGAGGAGAGTGTGTATGCGTGCGTGCGTGTGAGAAAGAGAACAAGAGAGGGAGAGAGTGTGCGAAAGAGACAGAAGTTTGGAAAGTTTATTATCAATTGTTAACTGTACTGCGAATGTTACACATTTATCTTGAATACTATTGTACAGGTCCTATTTAATTAAAGAATCGATTAACTTTTAATATATTTACGAATTAAGGTTTTTACGCAGCTCGCGGTTAGGACATTTACGTGCGATTAATTTTTTACCAATTGTATTCAAGGTTCACTTAAAAATAGGCGGACTTGCATTAGATTTAAACTTTCTTCATCTAAAGCAAAGTAGTTTCTGTTACGTTAAAAGTTGAAGCAGTTACAATCTAAGTAGGACCCAATTTATTTACGTTGCGTGGAATTCAGTTCTATCTCGTTGAGATTGGCGAAAGAGTATAAATTGTTGTTTCATGAGAAATGCGAGATTCACGGCGAAAGGGTGTCGCTCAACGAGCGATGTCCTCGATAGACTTTGTTCCGAAGCTTTCGTTTCGCAATCTATTATTACCAATTCGATATAAGATCCTTACACTTCGGAATTTATTGCCGGTCGAAACTATATTTCCCGTTGATACGAAAGTCTGTTTTATCAGCGTGGTTAGCTTGTCGCGCCGCTTTATCGATCGTTATTTTTGGGGGGCATTCTTACCGACAGGTGTACCGTTTAAACGAAAGATATTTTGGAAAAACGAACCGACTCGGTTAATTAGTGGGCCCGCATGTCGATCGACCTCTTGATCATCGATCATTAACAAATCTTCAGGATCAGCGAGAATGGCGACGAATGAATGTTGCGTGTGCGCGTAAAGATAAAAAATGACGCCGCCAGTTTTTTCTTCGGCGTCTCGAAGATTTTTTCTTCGATTAATACAATTATCGCTATCACATTACTAAGTGTAACTATATGGTTAAACATTACGGTGGAAAGTTGTTGGCTGATTTGCGAGTTTTTATTACAATAATATCGTTTCGAGTAAATCGACGATGGTACTGAAAGTTCCATTAGAGCTCTCTTAAGTCGTGTCCGATCGTTGACCATACCTTCACGAATACACTCGATCGCTCTCAAATTTCAGAGGTCTCAATTTTTGCGCCCGATATTGTTCTACAGAGTGATTTGAAACGGAGCTCTCTCGAGCTTTCAAATCTTCGAACAATGACTACCATTCAACACGATCATAGGTTCTTGTAATACGTGCTTTAGAACACTGTATAACGTAGAATATTTCAAAAGTTGGACACTCTTAAGTCGCATCGAAGTGGGGTGTACAGCTGTACGCCCTTTTCCTTAACGGTGGCACGATTTAATAGAGCCTCGGTGAAACTTGACCGGTACCATCGTCGTTCTTTACTTCATAATATGGTATCCGAAAGGAGACGACTAGAATGGAGAAAGAAATGCTAAGAAGATGGATAGAGAGGCGGAAGGGGAGTCCTTTTCAGAATGCGACTTGTAATATGCGTATCGCTTATTGACGTTTTCATTATTGCATCTGCATCCGCACGATTAATTTATAAATAAATTATATTAAATAAGACACTAAACGGGGGGTTGTCTCTGTTTCCGGTCCTCTAATTTCTTCGAACCGAAGAAATCCATTCAATTTATTATCCTGCTTTCTTTTAAACTCCTTCCGTCCAGCGTTCCAGCTGTACTTAAAAAATACTAGCCAGCTTCGCTATACATGATCTTCTTATATTTCGAATAATAGTGGTTCATTTGTATCATCGACTGGTATCCTACAGGGCTGAGAATTTCAAACGTGAATCACAGATGGCGCGAAAGTGCTCAAAAAATATTTCTCGACTCGATCGGTGTTGCAACTGTACGTCACGTGACGGCCAGCTACCAACGCGCTTGCGCGACCTTGGCGCAAGGTGACCGCCTCGAGGATTGCCAAAGCTGCGCGTGTTATTCGTCTCTGAGCAGCGTTCGCGTACGGATCAATCAGGGCACCGGTGTCTATGCATGTGCCGTGAAAACCGGTCAGTTCTCTGGCCAACGATAACAGAAATCGCATCCCGCTTGTAAAGAACCGCCGCCCGTAAAGAGGACGTGGCCAGCGAACAAAGCATTCGGCGTCTGTGTCCGGTAATCGGTTCGCTAGAGAATCTCACGCGGAGAACAATCGAAAGTTCAATTAAAGTCGAAGTGTTCGAGTAACGAAGTCGATCTGTGTAGGTCGGCAGAAGTACTAGGCCAGAAATCGGGGGTAGAATCGTGTCAGATTAACCAGCAGGGAAACAAACAGCGGGCACGCAGAGATGTCGGCTTCAGAGGTGGATCACGAGAAGAGGAAACAGATCTCTGTGCGCGGGATTGTTGATGTGGAGAATGTCGGGAATTTCAAGAAGACATTCAACAGGCATCTGCATTACACTCTGGTGAAAGATCGTAATGTGGCCACGAGCAGGGATTACTTTTTCGCGTTGGCACACAGCGTCAAGGACAACCTGGTGTCGAGATGGATTCGTACTCAGCAATATTATTACGAGAAAGACCCCAAGGTACCTTTCCCTTTAAGTACGCCCCTCCCTGCTGTAAAATTACTTCGTCTCGTATTGTCGCTTCTCGTATCGAGAGGTACTTAACAAGTTTTTCCAACGCACACGCTGAATTTCATTCGGAACGTATCGCGACACGTTGCTCATAGGCAGAAGCCTGGCAATTTAGTGACAGATTGACAGCCGCTTCGGCAGCCTTCGACGGGATTGCATAATAAACAGATTTCTGCTTATTCTGTGCGTCGCTGTCTGCCTGATAGCGGCGCGTATGCGATATGTCATCGGTCAATGACTCTCCCCGTTCGTTCGCCGCTCGAGAATAAAAATGAAGGCGAATTTCGACCAGCGTGTCTGCAGTTAATTACGTTAGCCAGATAATTCAGTTAATCGGGATACACCGTCGGGGCGAGATTCTTCGCCGCGTCGTAAATCGTTTAGCGCAAATACATATATGCAAATACTTATTTATATGATAGAAACGCTATATCGCGTGGCGGACCTTCAAAATGCAGCTGCAACACGTTGCAGCATCTATTTTCGTTTGGCCTTACCATCGACTCACCCTGAGGTCTTGAGCCAAAACAGCTATCATTCTTTTCCCACAACGTCACGCCGCGCGCGATAACAGCGTCCCGATTATTGTAACTGCTCCAATTCCATCGGCAGATTATTAATAATTGTTTGTGGAATTCGCTCCGCTTTATCGCGTTAATTATACATGCTTTCTGTTTATTGTATTGTGTTAGAATTGGAAGCGGATCAAGCGACCGCTTAAAGGACGAGAGATTTCGCAGTCTGGTCGGCCTTGATCGACCAGTTGATTTTATTCCAGTTATGGTTAATCGCGCGTAATCGCTGAAACCTGACCCGGAACAATTATTCATAATTGCTTCTTAATTTTCGACGCTCTTCTCGTTAGCAGCAATCGAATGGACATGAACATTTAGATACTTGGATAGTCACAGAGGCCCGATTTGTGCAAATCTGGGTGTACTTTCGGGATAGAGGATGAGATCATCCAGAACCACGGATTTGGAAAATAAATGGGGAACAGGGGTAGATAAGAATTCCTCAAGATTTTTTATGGAACCAGGGGAGGAAAATTGCTGGGGGAGCAGTGCTTGGGCGAGGGCGACGATTATAGCCAGGCAATTTTGGGTAAGGGGAGAAGAAAGGAGGTCGGACAGGAACGAGAAGGGAAGACCGGTAGTAAAGCAAAGAGATTTATGTACGGAAAAAGGAGCAGGATGAGGAGAATTCTGTGTATCGTAGGACGGACAAGTACAGGCCGCGAGAAGTCATGGCACTTAATTACGGAGACTGCTTCAACAGCACGCATCACGCGATGCAACTATTAAAAGCCGAGATGTCACGTTTCGCACGTTTCCTGGGTCTGCTTTTGGACCGAGTCCCGTATTATTTCGGAAATGCTTTCGAGAATCTCAGCTGCTTAAAGCTCGGAACTTTCCGCGGACTGGTTTCCTTAATTCGGTATTTTAAAATCATTCCCATCGCCAGAAATACACGATTACGAGCACGAGGAAGAGTGGAAAAAATGTGGACGCTGACGCGCCGCCATAAACATTAGTTTCGAATGACCCCGCTATCTCTCGCGACTCGAAACGAGAAGTTAATTTATTTTTATTCGCGGGCCAATGGAGACCGCGCGACGCGAGATTTACGTTAATCGATTTCGTAACGGGAGCACGGAAGGCACAATAACAATTAATTTATGGATGCTGTTGCAAAACAAGGTCGATGACTTTTATTTTATTGAATCATAGTTCAGTGTCTTCTGTGCTCGACATTTAAAAATGTTACGCGTGTGCGGGAGACGGTACTTATATTTCTTTAACATCTATTTTCGACGAATGGCGTAAGTACAGCTGTTTGGAATACCGTAATTAAGTGTTTCTAGTTTATGCGTTCTGATATTGTGCAACATTCTGTTTCAGAGGGTGTACTACCTTTCCCTGGAATACTACATAGGAAGAACCCTTCAGAACACTATGATCAACTTGGGTATCCAAGGGGCTTGCGACGAGGCGATGTACCAGGTCGGTCTTATGCGTAACGAGTAGAACCGTACGTAATAGCCACTTTAGCTTATTCTCATTACAGATGGGATTGGACATCGAGGAGCTCGAGGAGCTTGAAGAGGACGCTGGCTTAGGTAACGGTGGTTTAGGAAGACTCGCGGCCTGCTTCCTGGATAGCATGGCCACCCTCGGCTTAGCGGCCTACGGGTACGGTATTCGATACGAGTACGGTATATTCACGCAAAAGATTAAGCACGGGGAGCAGCTGGAGGAGCCAGACGATTGGTTGCGATACGGGAATCCATGGGAGAAAGCCAGGCCCGAGTTCATGCTCCCCGTGAACTTCTACGGGAAAGTTATCGATACCCCTGAGGGGAAGAAGTGGGTGAACACGCAGGTTCGTACGGCAGGAATGAAAGATCCAAGAGAAGCTTCTCCATGTTCTTGCGTTATTTACTGATTTCTCATGCAGGTTGTGTTTGCCATGCCCTACGATAACCCAGTTCCTGGTTACAAAAATAATGTAGTAAATACTCTTAGATTGTGGTCTGCTAAGTCGCCTGTAGAATTCAATCTGAAATTCTGTAAGCAACGTTTCTTCCTTAATTCGTATACGCGGCTATCTATTTGTACGCGAGCGTGTTGCCAGTGATAACCATTGCTTTCAGTCAACGACGGTGACTACATTCAAGCTGTGATCGACCGCAATTTGGCGGAGAACATTACCAGAGTCCTTTATCCCAATGATAACTTCTTCGAAGGAAAAGAGTTGCGATT
The DNA here is from genome assembly GCA_910592295.1 of Andrena haemorrhoa. Classification (NCBI taxonomy): domain Eukaryota; kingdom Metazoa; phylum Arthropoda; class Insecta; order Hymenoptera; family Andrenidae; genus Andrena; species Andrena haemorrhoa. Next base: position 5,217,888 of record OU342946.1, read on the forward strand.
GAAGCAGGAGTACTTCATGGTGGCTGCCACTCTTCAAGATATAATACGCAGGTCACTAAACACTCCTTGACCGACGCGTTTAATTAGCGCTCTGTTTATTAACTTGCTCTTACAATAGCGCAACGTGTTTCATCACCGATTCTTTTCATTTTTCGGTGCATTATCTGTTTATTCCTACGCGAAGTGGAATTTATCTTGTTTCTGAATTTATTGTTCTTTATCGCTATTAAACATACTTTTAGTGTGTGCATACGAGCACTGATTAGACGCTCGTAATTACATTTTTGATAAGGATTTTGAAACCATTCCACTTGGTTCGGTCGTCTCTTATAGTATTTGGTTAACAGATCACAGAAGTCACTTGGAATGCTTTTACTCGCAGGTACAAATCCAGCAAGTTCGGCTCGAGGGAGCACCACAGAACGGACTTCGATCAGTTCCCTCAGAAAGTCGCTATTCAGCTGAACGACACTCATCCTTCTTTGGCCATTCCGGAACTTATGAGGATTCTCATCGACGTCGAAGGGCTTCCTTGGGAGAAGGTAACCGGTCACTCGTGACCAGGGACGGCGTGAGCTTTTGCGGGGCCAAAAGACGCATTTATATTGTACTTTTAAATTCTATAGTAATAAATATCTACGGCGAGGGCCGCGCAAAATTTACGGTGAGCTTCTCGTGGACTGCGGGGGCCAGGCCACGCGATGAACCCGCCTCGCGCCGACCCTGCTCGTGACCAGTAATAGAAGCCTAATCTGGTAAATTTATCGAGTCCGATGAATATTCACGAACGTTTGTTGCCAAAGGCTTGGGAAATCACGACTCGAACCTGCGGCTATACGAATCACACGGTGCTCCCGGAAGCCCTGGAGCGATGGCCAACAAGCTTGCTGGACAGCATCCTTCCTCGACACCTGCAAATCATTTACCACATAAACTTCCTTCACCTGCAACAAGTCTCCGCCAAGTACCCGGGGGACATGGATCGTCTTCGTCGCATGTCCTTGGTCGAGGAGGAGGGCGAGAAGAGAGTCAACATGGCACATCTCTCCATCGTCGGTAGCCACGCCATCAACGGTGTCGCAGCGATACATACGGAGATCTTGAAATGCGGCGTGTAGGTGTATTTTATAATTTGTAAACTTGTACCACGACCAGGAGTTATTCGACTAACATCGCCGTGTTGCTTCAGTTTCAAAGATTTCTACGAAATGTCGCCCGACAAGTTCCAGAACAAAACGAACGGTATCACGCCAAGGAGGTGGCTTCTCCTCTGCAATCCGAATCTGTCGGACCTGATCGAAGAGGTGAGCGTCGCTTGTTCAAAGCGCTTGTACTTACTCTCACAGACGACAGTGGTTCGATTGACCTAACGTTGCGATCTTATTCGCGTGTCGTCAGAAAATTGGCGCCGAGTGGACGGTGCATCTGGAGCAGCTGGTCCAACTGAAGCAGTGGGCCAAGGATCCGGTTTTCCAGCGCAGCATCGTGAAAGTGAAGCAGGAGAACAAACTGAGACTGACGCAGATGCTTGAGAAAGATTATGGCGTTCAAGTGAACCCCGCCTCCATATTCGATATACAGGTTGCTTATTCCTTCTCAACGCGCCGAAATTAATCTGCCCTATCGCATAGAGTCCTAATCGTGTGCCGTGTAAACAGGTGAAACGTATACACGAGTATAAGAGGCAGCTTTTGAACTGTCTGCACGTGATCACTCTTTACAACAGAATAAAGAAAAATCCGTCCGCACCGTTCGTCCCGCGGACAGTGATGATCGGAGGGAAAGCAGCGCCTGGCTACCACTTAGCTAAGAAGATTATAAAGCTGATCTGCAGCGTCGGGAACGTGATAAACAACGACCCTATAGTGGGCGACAAATTGAAATTCATCTTCCTCGAGAATTATCGAGTAACCTTGGCGGAGAAAATTATTCCAGCGGCGGATTTGAGCGAGCAGATTTCCACAGCTGGTACCGAGGCTTCCGGCACAGGGAACATGAAGTTCATGGTAGGCTTTCGTTGAATTTGTTAAATTACTCTTCGATTAGTTCGCGCGTGAATGACTGGAGTACGTCGTTTCCCGATTCAGTTGAACGGCGCATTAACGATCGGCACGCTGGACGGCGCCAATGTGGAAATGGCCGAAGAGATGGGCACGGAGAATATATTCATCTTCGGTATGACCGTCGATGAAGTGGAAGACTTGAAAAGGAGAGGATACAATGCCTACGATTACTACAACAGGCTGCCGGAATTGAAGCAATGCATCGATCAAATCCAGGGTGGCTTCTTCAGCCCTAACAATCCAGATGAATTTAAAGACATCACTGATGTCCTGCTGAACTGGGATCGGTTCTACTCGTTCGCTGATTACGAAAGCTATATTCAAATGCAGGATCGTGTCGGTGAAGTTTATCAGGTGCGTTCGCGAGTACTTTTATTCGACACCAGAATATCGGAGTAGCTTTTACGATTCTTCGTTCTACTCTTTGGCTTTTGTTTCAGGACGAAAGCAAGTGGGTGGAAATGGCCATTCAGAATATTGCTTCGTCGGGAAAATTCTCATCGGACCGTACGATTGCGGAATACGCCCGTGAGATTTGGGGTGTCGAGCCAACTTGGCAACGACTTCCCGCACCTCATGAACCACGAGACATTTAAATCATAATTTACTTATTTTTTTGGTCAATTTACGTTTTCGCTTATTACGCACATTATTAACGATCGTCATTTTTTTTTTAATTTCGTTTTTGGACAAGTGCGAGTAGTTTCGCGGCGAGAGCGGCAAATTATTCTCACTTGCTTGAAAGTATATACTGCCTATTTCTTAAAAGCTATATTAACAGCCATCGACTGATCAACGAGAAGGAAGGAAAGGCAAATTCAAAAGGGAATTTCCTGTGTTCCTGTGGTCTGCTTCTAGACGAAATATGTTAATAACACTCAGAGGTTCTTCTCTTAACAGCAAGAAAGCAGTCTAGTCTAAAAGAAAATAGTTAATGCAAGCATCAGAAGCTATTTTACTCGTATTTTTCTACTTGTAAATAAAATGCCCAACAATAAGGTTGAAACAGATGAGTTTATCGATTGTTAACAAGCTCGGACATTTACGAAAGAAGAACTATCCATCTATCTTGAATTTTGAGTCCTCCATTATGATATTACTATCGATATTTAAATCGTATATTTAATAATGTTCATGTTGCATGCGTCTATTAGTATTATAAGGGTGCTTATCGCCAAGTTTTGGAATTAAATTTCTCGGAGAAACAGCCGTCGCCGTTTCCATTTAACGCAATAAAATATGTATCGAAAAAATATATACGTTATACATATATGTTAACAAAAAAGAAATGAATTGTTCGTCTTTTCTGCTTTTCCAAACACGCATCGGGAATTAAAGCAAGTGGGGGTGGGAGGAACCGAGTGTCACGTGCACTCGCAATAAATCGTATATAGGTACTTCGCTTTATCAGAGAGTATGTCCGTAAACCAGGCTGCGATTTTCGTGCAAACAAAGGAAAATGCTCGCCGTGAATTCTCGTTTGTCGACGAGGGCGCAGCTCCGATAGTGAGTACCGATCGGAGATATAAGAATTTTGGTCATAAACAATACAAATATAGATTTGCCAAATAGAATATTTCGATATCGCTGCCTAACCTGTTTCTTCGACCCAACCCATCCACTTACTGTCTAAATAACGCCGCATCGAGGCTTTGTTACGTATGGGAAGGCCGAAGCTTCACTTGGATTAATATTGCACCTCGCTTCAAGTATCAGCCGAATTAAACGTTTTGCCCGTGCCTCGATGAAAGTGTCAATTACCTCGATTAGCCTTGACAGACTTGCATGTAAACGTCTGTGACTCGATTTAGCGTATAAAACTATAAATAGATTGCGACGAACTAAATAGCATTCAGCTCTGCGCCGTCGACAAGAAAATAACAGCAGGTTAGAGGTTAACGAAAATGAATCGATGTAATTCTTTAATAATATGCATGTTCCTTAAATCCGTTTATTACGATACAGAGGTGGCTTATGATCGAACCTAATCTTATCCTCCATCCTTATCTAGGACCTTATCATCCTTCGAAAACACGATCGCTGAACCGTCGGTTCGTGTTAACAGAATAAAGATGACCGAGTGCATAAATAGAAAAATGATTCCCATGGAGACTAATGTCGAGGATCAGAATCCAAACTTTGACTAGCTTCTATGTACGAGTCCGTAACAATTGTCCCAACGAATTACATTCCTTTGAGACACTCGGTGTGTAAAAAATCAAGCCGATAACACGTTTATACATTAATAAATCCACCTTACGTGGCAACTAGGGTTTGTCGACTTTTAAAAACCGGTTTTTATTTGTGAATCTGTAAAATTCGAAAACCGGGTTTTAAATTTAAAAAACCGGTTTTATATATTAGAATTAATATGCAGAAATGAATTAATTATTTAATTTGAAACGTTAACATTTCGACTTGAAACTCTCCTCGGACAAAAGCATATTGTATTATGTAACAGTTTACTCATTACTGTAAAACTGTATTCATGAGTTCATATTTTCCGAAGAAAATACTAAATGGAATAAAGATTTATAATTTGGTACCACTGTAAAAAAATTATATTTCGTGCGGATTTTAGTTTTTTTTTTAATTTGGTTTTGTACGCAGTCTATCTTATTGTGTTATACTTTTGTAGATGCATGAATATTAAATGAACTCAAAAATTGTACGGATTTTAGTTAATTTAATTTTTATTAATTTATTTGGTTTTGTATATTATATTTTGTTATATTTTTGTAATTCCATAAGTATCAAGGAAACTGAACATTTTTAAAATAAGTACAAATATTTACTTACTGTTTTAATTACATTTTTTTGTGAAAATTCGAAAACCGGTTCGACCGATTTTTCGGGAATAGTGGAATTCGAAAACCGTTTTTTTCAAAAGTCGGTTTTTGTACAAACCCTAGTGGCAACTTCCACACACGTTTCATATACCGGGTGTCCTAAAAAATGCAATAACCTGTAGCTGTAGGCATTAATACTACAAAAATACTACGACTTCATCTTTTGATTTTTCCATAGATCGTTCTATTTGCAGTACGACGTACTGACGACACATGCATTTCTGCTTCAGAATGTTTCGAAACCAGCCCCGTTGCAAACACTGACGGTGACATCGGCCATTGTGGTCACAGGCTACATTCCTCCTGACGCACTGAGGTGATTCTTTCCTGCAAACAGACGCGCTAGAACGAAATTCGAAAAGATCGATAGAAAAAGCAATTATCCACCGATACTGCGTTTGCGATATGTGATTGAACGAGTAAAACGTAATCGTTGCAGGTTTTCGGTAAATTTATTATGCAAAACGCCTGGGAACATCGCGTTTCACTTCAACACGCGATTGGACAGAGGCTATGTGGTGCGAAACACGAAGTTCAAAGGATGCTGGGAAGAGGAGGAGACGTGCTCGCCTGCCGGGCACAGCGCCTTTCGGCGCAACTCTTACGTTCACATTCTGATATTTTGCACTGCCAATGAGTTCCAGGCAAGCAGCGTTCTCAGTTAACGGCTACGATCGCCAATGCCTTTTAACAATGAACCGAGAAAGTATGCACTTTTCCTAGGTTGCCGTGAACGGGGAGCATTTCTGCGCGTTTGCGTACAGGATGCCCCTGGAGAGTGTAACGAGTGTCGAGATCACTGGATCGCTCGAGGACACTAAGTTCCGACAGCTGAGGCTGTTCGTCTACCCGGATCCAGAGATATGCAGACCAAGCACCTGTTTGAGTCTAACGAACAATCAGACGCTCGTCGAATCCCTCGTAGGTTTTCTCGATCACGAACTTTTTTTCCCCTGAATGACGATATTATTTATCCCCGTGTGTCTCGCAAATTTGACGGTACTGTTTATTTCAGTACTTGTAGAGAAAGATAGTCTTATGTCTTCGACCGATAGTGGCTGAGAATTAAGTTGTTCATTGTATTCTGTACACAGGCTGTTCCGATTACGGTGGCCATTGAAAGTGAATTCAAAACCGGAAGTAGACTGTTCATTGGCGGGAGATTGAAACTTCTTCCTCATTCGTGAGTCTCAGTAGTCTTCCCTTTAATGAATTAGTGTTCTAATGACCGTAAGCTCTTACCCTCGTTCATTCTGTAACAGGTTTTACGTGAACTTACAAAAGGGGAGGGCGATCTACCCGCATCCCGCGATTGCTCTGCACTTAAATCCCCGTTTTCTATACGGCAGCAGTGCGCCCTACGTCGTAATGAATTGTTGGACAAATGGATGCTGGGGGCACGAGGAAAGACACGGGGGACACTTGTCCTGGATGCCTGGCCGCGATTTTCTTTTAACGTAAGCTTCCGTTATTTTAGAAAATGTCAGGGGAGATGCGACTCGAACAAGCGCGTTGCTTGAGAAAGCAACTTTACTTATGCTTCTTTCCAGCAGAATTCGATGCGAGCACGAGGTATATACGATATGGCTGGGTGACTACATGATCTGCGAATTCAAGCACAGATTAGAATCATCAAACATCGACACCCTCAAGATCTCTGGGGATATCGTGCTTTATCAATTAGCTATGACTCAAGCAGCTTGAACAGAGGTTTACGCCACTATTTCTATATCCTATTCACTTCAATAAAACAGCATTTACTTTCTATCTAATCTTCCAGTTGCAAATATTGTTGCAGAAGCCTGCGCTTTCTATACAACAGTACCATTTGCGAAGGATCGAATCAAAATCTCCCACATTTTCGTGGGAGATTGTAATATGTGCTAAATGTTTCGTGAATAAATAGACAATAACTATTTAGCATTAACAATGCAAATGATAATAAACCTTTGCTCTCTGTACGTTTATAGTTTCGGTCTTCTCAGTAATTTATTACGTTTCTCTTTTACTCTGTAAAATAGATCGTTTCGTTTATATTTCGCGCCATATGTATCGAATCACGCTATCGATTCGAGTACCTCCTCTGCTCGCTGGGGCGCACGGACGCGTTTTTCAACTGTAGTTTCCGATCATCGTACACGACTACCTTCGGACTGATACGAAAGAGCGCGAAAGAGGAGCAGGGAAACGGCAAGGGAAAGGTTCCCAGCGGTTTTCCGATTGTATCGCATTTATGAGGACCGAGTTGTCCCTTTTTCGACATCACTTTACACTATTAATGTCTGCTGCACGGGTGCGTATAAAAATGTCATGGTGACAAAGCTGTAACGACACGGAGGTTGGAATATTCGAAAGAGCAGCGGGCACGAATGCGCGCAACACCGGTGACTTAACACACCGATGTAACGCGTTAAAAGGTTTTACAGTAATCCCGATGAAAAGCAGAATTACAGGACAATGCATAGATTATCGGAACAGAGGCTTCACAGGAGAAGTGGCCCGCGAGTCTCGCCCCGCGGCAGAAGGAACACGAAAAGGCACGCGAGAAGATACACGATGGGATCGATCAATGCTGGAGTGTCGCACGGAGTTAAGAGACCAAAGCCAAAGCGTCATTCGGACACTGGAAAAAGTAACTTGACCGACACCGTCGAGATTACGAATAATTCTAAAGAGAATCTTCCGAACAATTGTACAGAGAATACGGACGCACAGGAGCGGCGAAGCGCGGCAACGATAGAAAGATCCGCGTCGCCGGAAATCGACCTTAATAAGCGCTTCTTCAAAAACAAACGAACCACTAAGATAAACTACACAGAAACTGCGAATAATTATGTTAAATTAAAAGTCACGCCGAATAGTAAAATTGCTGTGAAGCGGAAGAACAGTCAGCCGATCAGGCAGGTTCACAAAAGAGCCAAGCTAACGGACATTTCCTTCGATACCGCCGACCTGACGGTGGACGAACCGGAATTAGAGGCGACGATAGAGCCGAAGAGTGTCGCCGACATATTGAAAGTGCTGGAAGACGATTGGGCCGACGACGAATACGATATAATGGACACGCTGACTAATCGAAAGCTGGATAACATTTCGCCGCTGGAACCAGTAGCCGTCCTAAGGGATGTTCCTATGTCGCCGGAAATTGAACTTCATAATCTGACGAACACCTTAATGCCCTTAGAGACTATTTCCTTGAACAATAATTTGAACAATATTAAAGAGAATAGGCAGAAGTATTATCCAATATTTAATAAGGAAGCTTCTGCCGTTAAAGTAGTCGAGTGAGTTTCAAAGAGTCCGCAGCACATTGAAACGATGCGGCGTGTCTAAGGGCGAAAGCTGCTTCTCCGATCTAATAATCTAATTTCTGTTTCAGGGAGACCGGCAAGAAATCGGGGAGCGGCATGAAGGAGAATATAGGCTGGCAGTTGTGCGCGAAACGGAATGGTGGCGGCAATCAGTATCAGCTGGACGCGGGGCAGAAGAATTTCGGGGCGACGCAATGTACAGAATGCGGAGTTGTATATCAAATAGGGGATCCCGAAGATGAGAATGCTCATCTAAATTACCATAATAATAAAAAGAGTCTCAAGTTTCCTGTGCGTTGTAGTAGCAATGATGTTAATGATGTATTGAACGTTCGTTAATTGAGAACTGCTGGTTACAGGGTTGGAAAACAGAGCACGTAATTATGGAAGATCCTTTCACGTCGGATCGTGTGATCTTGGTGGAGCCGGGCGATCCGAAGCAGTATTGGAACAAAGTGGGAGACATCCTGGCGTACGTGGACAGAGATTTGGGACTGGTTGACACAAAGTTATCGGACTACGAGAATAAAAAGGTAGCTGTGTGTGTGTGTCTTCTGTTACAGATATCGGTTTGTTCTGACCTTATTTGCTTTTAGGTGTACTTATACGTGAGGGACAAAGTTATCTTAGGAGTCTTAGTTGCGGAACATATAAGCACTGCTCACCGCATGATACCCGAATTGTTGGAGTTGAATTGCTGCACGGCGGAAAGCACTGCCGCTAAATGTGGGATAAATGTTGTCTGGACTGATATGAATAATCGCAAGCAAGGCATAGCTACTAAACTAATTGATATGTTGAGGTAAACGTTGGGTATTACGAAAGTATAAGCTACGTTTCTCCTTTTATTAATTCATACTTCTTTCGTCGCTTTAGATCGAACTTTTTTTACGGGTACGTCATGCCCCTGGATGATATCGCATTCTCGATTCCAACCTCGAGTGGGAAGATATTTGCCGAGAAGTATACGAAAACTCGGAACTTCAAGGTATACACTTAAAATTTGGCATCAACTTCATATCTTCTTTTCAATAAAAATTGTAATTTTCTAGCAATAGCATTCATCTATGTTATTAGTCTTTTTTTGTTTTCCTAAGACTAACATTGGAATGCTACTTGCGATATCGATACATTTAACACTTACAGATTGTTAGATATATTTATTTTTTAAATTGTTCTTCGTTCAGAAGATGTTTTACGAATAGGTAGTGGAATCAAAAATTTAGGTAGCGAATCGTTTCTGCACTGTAGCCAAGAATATTTCTTAACTCTTTTCTGAACGAAGTACACGAAATTTGTTTATTTTTTTAATACTACTATCTTACTGTTTCTCGAGAACCCACTATTTTAGCACGGGCATCTAATTTCTAACAATCCAATCACTCTCGACGATACAACTTTCGTAATTGGTTTGTTTAATATATTAAATTCGATCGATGGGGTTTAAAAAAGTGAAAGATGTTGGTAGCGGAGAGATAGTAATATTATAAATACATATAACAAAGTTACTGTTGAGGAGGTTTATTACGCTTAAAATACATTTAATATTTTTATTATTCATGTACATTTTTAATACATGTACATAAAGACATGTACATCAAATAAGAACGTGCCTGATATAAAAAAAAAGTACAAATGAAACGGTTTTTTTTATAATACTTTCTGTTTAACCAACTTATCTCGGAACACCAGAAGCCTGTATAGGGTAATAGGCCAATGGTAGCGTACTTTCAGTTATCTACCATCTTCTATTACCCCTTCTGCTCGAATAGTTGCCTCCGTCTAATCGTTCGCATTGTTTCTCTTGTGCTCGTTTCTCCTTCCATGCTCCGTATCTATCAGCCATTTGGTACAATTCCGTAGGAATTTCCTTGAAAGAAACACGTGCTTAGGCACAGCCGTTGAAATCGCTAACTACGCAAGTAAGTGACTTACTTGATTCGCTTCTTCTAGAAGACTAATTAGCTCTTTAGCGAGAGCCCAATCTTTTCTTGTCATGAACGTTATACTTTCTCCTGTGCGGCCAGCGCGACCAGTGCGTCCTACTCGATGAACGTACTCTTCTATATCTCGCGGGAAGTCGTAATTCAGCACATGCCTATGGGAAACAGTTACTTCAACGATACATCTAAAGCTATTCGATCGAATTTGCACCTCGGCGCGCAAGATTACACGTACGTGACATCCTCAATGTCGATTCCGCGACTCGCAACGTCCGTCGCGAGAAGTATCTGAACTTCCCCAGTCTTTAAATCCTCTAACGCCTGCTCTCTGTCGGACTGCTCCCTTCCTCCGTGTATACTTTGGCAATTCACCCCTTGCAACGCTAAATCACTCGCTATGTCATCGACCCTGGACTTTTTCCCAAAGAACACTATCACCTTGTCCGTGGGACCCATTTCGCGAAAGAACTGATACATCTGTTGGAAGAGAAGCATTTCATATCACATCCCGTTGGATGCCATCGGTAAAAGTACTTTTTACAATACTAACCATATTTGATTTTTCATCTTCGTCGATGATGTAAAGTCTTTGCACCACTGTGTGCACAGTAGCCAGATCGAGGGATCCAACGAATACTTGAACTGGATTCTTCATATACGACTGAGCCAAACGCCTGACGCCTTGAGGCCATGTGGCGCTGAAACGTGAACCAATAATATTACAATCCGCTCGAAACTAGGGACGTTATTCTAACTTGCTCTGTTTTCTCTTTTATAGTACCTCGTCATAACTGTCTGCCGATCTGGCCTTACGTCTAGCAAAGTTTTCCTAATTTGTGGCTCGAAACCCATGTCGAGCATACGATCGGCTTCGTCCAGCACGAGATACGTGACCTCCGTGACATTTAAAATATGTGCCTCGACAAGATCGTTCAGCCTCCCAGGAGTCGCGATAACGATCTCGACGCCTTGCATTACAATGTTGACTTGGTCCTTGCGGCTGCCACCTCCGTACACGCATACCCTTCAACAGTATTTTCTCGTTGGGAATATTTCTCGGGTAACGCCCACGCGTCCGATTAGAGACGGGTATCGGTAAGTAAATAGCGGAGTCACGCAATTCACGATATTACTTACGCTTTTATACCATGATAGGAATACTTGTTCACTTCTTTTTCGATCTGCAACGCCAACTCTCTGGTCGGAGCCATAACAAGGACATTAGGGCCCTTTCGTTCTGACCGCGGTGTCAATTGGCCCTCGATGTGGATCAAAGCAGGCAGTAAAAACGCTAGAGTCTTCCCTGAATGTATTCGCGGAATTAGTTTCTCGTTTGTTATCGGTAAAGTCGTAATAATGGTAAACATCTGGAGAAGCTACCTGTGCCCGTTTGCGCAATTCCAATGAGGTCTTTACCACTGAGGAGAACAGGCCACGCTTGGCATTGTATCGGACTTGGCTTGACGAAGCCTTGTTTCCTTACTTCTTCGAGTATCTCGGGGTAGCTCTAATTTATAATACTCAAGTAGAAGATTCCTCTTTTATCGAATACTCGGTTCTAGATGTTTCTACCTACCTCGAAAGCCTGCTCGAATGTTTCTATAGGATTAGGAATGTGAAACTCTTCCGACTGTTCATCTTGCTCTTGAAACATATATCTAACTTCTATATTGTTATTTGTTTTCCTGATATGATCCACATGCTCTTTCGTCATATTAGCGACTACCGGATGTTCTTTATAGAAGTCCTTGACGATAGGAACACATTTCGCCCATTTCTCTTTTCGAAAATCATCCTAGAGCGCGAAACAATTAGAAAACATAGTCGTACGCGGTTCGTTCCGAAGACTCGCGTGAACTTACACATTTTTTACTAGCGTTAGACCAATCGAACGCATTGAAATCAATCTGTGGCTCGTCATTCTGCTTTCTATATTCCTCCTCCCCTCGTGGCTGAAAACTTTGGTGGGAATCTCCTAACGATTCCTCTATCAACTGTTTAGCTTGATCTTGACCTTCTTTGGAGCCGATTATAATAACGGCGGTAACGTCGATTCCCGTCGATCTGTCCACCTGTATCGAAGCGACTTTGAGATAAAATAACTGCGGGGGTGAAGTTAATAGTATTATTTCTGTTACGCTTACGCGAATCTTTGTGTTCGTTTTGTCCTCTAACTCTCTGATATTGGATCCGCTTTTGCCGATTAGCTTTCCCACTTTGTCCGTCTCGATGTGTATAGTTATTTTGTCGGATTTCTCGTCGAAATTGTCGTTTTGCCCCCGGTCGGAATAATTGTTCCTTCGATATCTTCCTCTGTCTTCGTGCCTCGAACCCCGATTGGAGTTGGAGGACGAGTAGGATGTGCTTTTATAATACTGTCGACTATTCTCCATCTTGTAACGATTAATCCGGCGATTAAGAATATTTAAATAACGAGCAACTTTTATCTGAAATTATGCGAAGAGTTTAGAATTATTTCCTCCTTTCTTTTGCATTTTCGCGAATACAGAATCTTATTCCGAGACGAGGAATATAATTAGTCTTATTTAGGTACCTGTTATTGACACGTGGTCGCATTGACATTGCCAAGTTCTACAGATCGTTACTCAGAATGCTTCGTAAACAATAAGATGTTTCAAATTTCACTGATTACATTCGCGTGAGGACGCTTTTTTGCTTCACCTTCACAGTGTCTATCTAGAGGGGTGCGAGTACTGAAGGTACTAAATATTCGTGAGGGAACGAACGCTGGTGGAATATTATCGAATTTAAATACAACCTCGAGGATTATTCGGGTGAACTTTTATTTCGATAAAACTAAGAAATTAATAACTTTTTCAAACTTATAGTTAGATATCATTTCGAGGGTAAATAATCTAGTTATTAAATTCTTTTCAATGGACGAAGTAATGGCAGCACTGTACATTCGATAAAATCGTCGAAATCATTTTGGACGTCTGCTATGAGCGATACACTTTTTTATATAAAAATGTAGGTTTATCAATCGTAATTTATCTGTAACGAATCTGAAACGCATGCACGCGATTTATAGGTCACGCATTTGTAATTTTAGATAAATAGAATCAAAAGATTCTTCAACTTAATTGAGGTTAACTCGATTTTAATGCGAAAACAAGCATATAACGAATTTGTTAATTTTGCGTAGCTCTTACTTATAAAGAATGGTTAGCGTTCGCGGTTATAAAAGGATGGGAACAGCAATCGTTAGGGTTCAGTAAAGACTAGATATTATTCTTAATTTATTTAATATTGATTATTTTACAAACAGGAAAATAGAATCATAAAATCCTGTTTTCATGTAAACAATATCACTAAGGAAGAGGCAAGCATAATACAGTGCCTCAGATATAATTATATCTTTCCTGGAAAAATTCCCTCTTCTATCTGCTCGTCCCACTTCTCTATCCAAACCATGGGGCACATCGTATTGTAAACTTTCTTGAAATATTGACAAGCTTCGTACTCCTCGCTATGACGCTTTTTGCATCGATGAAAGTCCAGATAACTTGAGAAACAGTATCTGCGTGCAGAATAGATCAGGTGTTTTTTTTTGCGTATCGACAACAGAGCTGGAAATATTAAGCGTAGGGTGCGATGATTTCATTCTGTCGTTACCTTGTTTGATTCTGATTCGGGAACCTCGGGTCGTACGGCGCTGTACATGGTTTAAGTTCGGTGGTGTCGAGGGTAGGTAAATCAGGAGATCCAATTTTCGTGTAACCTACCATACTGTTTGCTGCTTAACAAGTTATAAGTTACTTAATTTATTATATTTACTGAACGCGCTATATATGTCACCCTCCCTTTCTCCCCAAAAAAGGCAAAGTCTTTTTCGTGCGTGTCTCTCGCTTTAATCCGTTTGTCTCTTGCACCACTTAACACTATCACAAAACAATAGTTGCTTCCTTTCACTAGTCTTTTCCCATTATTACTGTAGTACATATAATAACATTCTTTAAATCGAAGTATTTAATAATCCAATACTATACGTTCATAATTTCTGATTAACACATTTGTACATTATACGATCAGTAATTGAGAACAGAAGAGGATTTATCTCGTCTAGGCTTCCCTGGAACGCGCGTCTATCCGATAACGAAACGTGGTCGCTTAGAAGCCTAATAGAATCCGAAAAAACAATTTGAGCGCGAGAAGCTCTGGAAAATGGCTGCTCCTCTATCTTCAAGTGTGATGACGACGTAATCGAACGGAGTAGAGTATTTTTTTTTTAAAAGCACATTCATCGTAGTCGAAATCGAAGTAACAAAGTAAGTAGTGAAAAGCGAATTCAGTTATTTGACCAGCGGCCTAGTGTTATCTTCCTCTTGGCAACAGACCTCTCTGTACTTTTTCACCTCAGCCATATAGAGGGACCAAGCGTCCTTGGGCTGTTCAACAGTCTGTTCAGTCTTTGGTTTAGCAACCATTCCAGTTTTCAAGATCCTCCCTCCCCGCCTCTTTCCCACCATCAGCGGTGGCGGAACCACGCTTTTCTCCTCCAAAACAGAAGTCGTCGGTTTCTGCGCGGGTTGCATCTGCTCCTGCATCTTTTTAAACATCTCCATGAAGCTGCCGTCGTTCTTGAAAGCGTTCGATTGCGGAGGAACGACCGGCTGCTGCACGGCCGTCTCGGTATTGTCCTCGGCGGCGTCCGACTCGTACGACGGCGCTCTGTGGTACCTACGACTCTCTCTGCCTCTGTGCCTGTCTCTGCTTCTGTTACGACTGCGGCTCCGTCTCCTGTCTCTGGAGCGCGATCTTCCTCTCGATCTAGATCTCGATCTGTCTCTCCTGGAGTACTTCCGCGACCGATCCCTGTCCCTGTCTCGGTCCTTGTCTCTGTCGGACGAGCGCGACCGTCTGTGCGACCGACTCGGCGGGGATTTCGAGCCACTGCGTCTTCTCCTACGCCTGTCCTGTGGCGAATCGTTTCGCGAGGCTCTACTGCTCCTATAGTCCGACGGTGACGGCGAGCGGCGCGACGACATTCTGTTTTTGTACCCGTCGTATGTTGTGTAAGTCGAGCTATACATAGGGGGCGAAGGCGGAGCAGGTGGCGAGTCTGTATTCGACTTGGAGCTGCGTTCGTGCCGCTTTGAATCCATTGTTGCGCTTGTGTGCCTCACTCTCCAGGCTGAATGGACAGACGGACACCTATAAGGATAGAAACTGCCTTCTATAAGTACACTGCTCATTTCTTCTTACCACGCCTTTATCTGATTGGTTTTAAATGTACGCGGTTTTGCAAGAGACAAGCGGAATTACGGCGAGAGACCAAAATCTATTTCGCTCGGCATCGGAAGCAAAGAGAGCTCAATCAAGGCTAGGATTTTCATCGAACTCTAACGATCTCTCGACTCGTGACGTCAATCGGGTCGTGCGTACTTTCTTTTCTATTCCATTTACATGCTATACAATAGAAATCCAGCTTTGATTGTGTACCTAATTCGTTACTACAATGATGGTTCAGGTGTCTATAAGAATTAGTTGAACTACCACTAGTATTAGTTTATATAACATTGAAGGTATATCTCTTTGTAGAATTTAATTCTGCATTCTTGTATAATTTCATAGCGTTTCTCTTCTTTTATGTTGCGTGAAAAGTGCATATATTTTCAACGATACTGCACGTTTATGCTGCTTATGATAATCAATTCGATTCGACTGATTGCAGTACGATACTTTGGATCGTAACCCTTGTACCCGTTTATAGGAAAATGTTTCGCTCGGAATTATACTTGGTGCTTTAAAAGCATTGGACAACCGGAAACTTTCTCGAAGGTGTAGGCACGTTAAATCGTAATCGAACATATTTGATTTATACAATTTTCGTCTCGAAACAATACAAATGGAAAACGGGAAATCGTCGAAGGGAACGGAAAGTAATTTTGCCCCTCTCAAATAACTACCCGTACTTTCGGTGTCAAAATCTCTGATAGGCTTTCAACGGGCGAACATTTAATTCGGAATTAGAGCAGGTAGTAAAAAAAAAGGAGATAACTGGGAAGCAGAGAGAGAGAAAGAGAGTGAGAGAGAGGGAAAGAGCAAGAGAGAGGTAGATAAAAGAACACGAAATTTGGTAGAAAACCCTTACCCAAAATTAAACACGGCCTTCGATTAGTGTCTGACTGTTTTCACGGGACTACTACAAGTAAAGTATTTTTAACATTCTCTCAAATTGTTCGTCGACTGTATTAATCGCCTAAATATCCTATAATTACACAAAATATTCTCATATAAAATACCTTAATCAGCCGTGCGATCGAAAACAAAATGGCCACTAGGCAAACTGCGCCAGACTGTTACGTCATGCATTTACGTCTAGGACAGAGTTAATATCGGGATCTGGAAGGCGCATCGAACAGTATAATACGCGCCTGAAACTTTCGCCGACAGAGTTCGCTTAAATCTAGCTCAAGCATGCGTATTTAATCGACGATTAAATAATGGTGTTTGAATTGTAGCTAGAATTCCCTGCGGTTTAATATTCCAGTACTTATTCGGACCTGAATGCGATAAACATTTTACTTGTAGATCGCAAGTTGTTTGGTACTTTACAAGTCTCTCTCGAATTCTAAGCTGCTCGGTAATGATTATGCGCGAAAGACGTTGCTGCGAACGAAAGATTATAAAACCAATATCGTATTTTTATCTATCATGCGTGAGTTATTTTAAATCCCTAGATCAGAGATTTCCAAAATGGCTACTGGCAACTACCAACACCAGAGGACTTAGGGTGCGTTCCACTTACGCCCAAATCGCCCGTGATTTCATTAAGCTAGGTTCTCCTGTACGCGACTGGACGCAACGTCAAGAACTTCAAAGTCGATTTTCTTGAAAATGAAGCGCGATACGAAAAAAAGTTACTCTTTCTTTTCGACTTATAATAAGAAAATAAGTCGAGAAAAAAGAGTACAAATTTTTGATATCGCGCTTAATTTTCAAGAAAATCGACTTTGAAGTTCTTGACGTTGCGTCCAGTCGCGTACAGGGGAACCTAGCTTAATGAAATCACGGGCGATTTGGGCGTAAGTGGAACGCACCCTTACTCGATTTACAGATTATTCCTGTTCGTATTGTCATTATTATTATTATTATAAACGGGAAAATCCCATAGTTTACAGAGATATACAAACATACGAACATAAAATGTTCAACACAATTAACGTAACTTATACTAAGTACTATACTAAATATATTATACTAAATCTAGTCCTCGAGAGTGACCGGACTGCCTATAAACAAGTGCGCGGAACGAATTTAAAGACCCACGGAACAGGTCGATATCATTAAAATACCGATCGCCAACCGCCATGGCGCGATTCATGGGATCAACAGAGTAGTGACGTCATGCAAAGTTATAGAAAGAAAATAAAATAAATTATTATCGATGCTCGTAACTGTTCTTCCTTGACGATCCCTTCGAACAAAGTTACGATTCTGGAGCGAGAAAACTGGAATAAAGAGAAATCAATCGCGGGTTTAGGGTAATTTTTGAATATCGCGGGATTACGCGGACCGGAACGAGAAAGACGAGAAACAACGGAACACGACGGTTTCCGTGATGGTAGCGCCACGGTCGCTCGTCCACATCCGGTCGTCCATTTTCTTTTGGTCATCGTGTAGTGCACGATTGCGTTCTTGCTCATGAACGTTCGTTATCGATCTTATATTTTCAATAATTGTCACACGTTCGCATAGTAATTACGAACGTTCGCTAGTCTGTACGTTATAACCATTCTCTATAGTTGATTCTCTCTGGATTATCGTAAACATTTGGTTGATCGTGTGCTAATGCGTGGTATTTCAGAAAGCTCTCCGACTCGCGCAATGGCGGAGGATTTGGATGTGGAGGCGATGCTGGAGGCGCCATATAAGAAGGGGGTAAGGCCAATATTTCTTTTTTCCTTTTCTCCTTCTTCTTTTTTACATCTCGGTTTGCTCCTCCGAGGTCCTGACTTTTCTTTTGTCCCGTAAAGTTTCCCTTGATCTCGACGCATAGAGTCTAATTGCGGGTGGCGTACCGTTCTGGGTATGTTCAGTCAGTTGCGTTCGAGCGAGAAAAAAAAAGATAAAAAAAAAGAAACGTCCGTCCTTTTCTTCCTGTATATACATGTAGAACAAAGTACATCCTTGTCTCTCATATCGACTATTGATCAATACCTCCGTTTTCTGTACTTATAGATGGTACGTAACATGTACCCTCGCGCTCGTAGGATGTTCGGCAGCGAGTTCCTAGAATGCACTTGAAATACGAGGTATTAAGAAAAGCCATCACTAACATCATTTTTACTTAATTCTTTTTTCTTCATATTTTTCTTTTTTTAAATTTTATTTTCTCAGAAATCGTAAACGTTTCTTTATTTATACGAGGTAGATAGAAATTGCCACTGTCGCCTTCTTAACGACCGTAGGGAGAGGAAAGACACGAACGATGCGTAGAGAAGGAATGCGAAAAGGAAAATTTTGTTAAGTGCTGTTCTGCCATGCGCCATGCTGTTCGTTTTATCCCTTATGATCCGCGTAAGCATGGGAGAATAAATTACACAGTCCGCGCGACGTCGCCGCGTCCGTAGAGTCGTTTCACATGGTGATACTCGACGTTAGAAGGGCGTAACTTGCGGAACTTTCGCGTTCGCTAGGTCGGAGTAGCGCGAGGTGTTCCGGCGGTATTTTGAAAAGCGGAGCACTCCCACATCGGCTTTGCTTCCATTTTCAGTTTACAGGAGTACTTACATATATACGCATCCATTATACATTTACTCGCATACTTTTGGGAAACAGCTTACGTTGATATAACCGTTTGATGTTAAAAGCTTAGAGGGATAGCTTTGTAATCGACAAGCGAACGCATTATTGTTTTCACACGTTTTTAAGTAATTTTGCTATCGAAACCCAGGCGTTAGAAGATCAGTTTGAAAGAGTATTCTGTACTCATTCCGGACAGGAACGAGAGTAACGTTTAGGGCTTGAGATCGCTGGATAATATGTATATTACATTTTGACGGATCACTTCAAACTAATTATGAAACTAATTTTGCAGCATTAATAATTGAACTAATATTTATCATGAATCTTATGTTTTAATGAAATTGTATGTATTATTAACAATTTTTTGCAAGGAACAATAACATACGATTAACTTATGTTATTTATATAATACATAGGTACATAAACATATTGGACTGTTATTCCTAATCGTTCGATCAGGATTAAAGACGATGCGTCGAGCAAAACTATTTGCAGCGTTCCCTTTAGTTTAAGACTGTTATGGTTTCTCGTTAACAAAGTACATATATCATCCGTCCTATTGGTAACTCGAGTATAGTGCTTCATAAATAAAATGCATGGTAAATTGGCAAACAGGATTAATACTACACACAGTTCGCACGAGAAAATGTTTTAAAATATAAAAAAAAGTACTCACGTGTATGATCAAGTTTTCGCAGAAAGATCGGTAGTCGTTCACGAACCATGTCGAGATGAAAAGAAAGTTGGATAACTCTAACGTTCCCTTGTACATGCATTTAACAACCACTGTCATTGCTCCGTTGCGTCCGATGCGGCATATCACGTACATGCTCATTCTTAATCGGCTGAAACATTTTCTCTACACAGCTAAGTCATCTTCTGATATATCTACTGGAAGCTGCAAATGATCGTTGATCGTTGTATTCCTATTACGAGATAGTTAATTTCGGTATTTACGTGCAGGGGTCGTAGGCTAGCAATTAGGGTTCACATCTCGTGTTACATTAAAAACGTACTGTCTTTGATGAGGGCTCTCTTTTGCAGAAGAAAAAGGATGTGTGGTTGGCCATTGGTAGTTTAAGACCAAGGCATGCTCAACCCAAGATTGCAATGCTTTCCTAAAACCCGATAAAACGATTTGGTAAGTTTGAGCCAGGTGTGCGCGAAGTGTCGCAACACTATGCTCGCCCCGTCTCTCTCTCTCTTTCTTCTCTGTCTCCCCATCTCAGCCCCCTCAGACCAATATTAATCTACCTGGAAAAGAGAAAGAGCACGAGAGTGCACCACCGTCCAGCGGCAAATAAAACTTCGATAATACACGATGCTCGAACCGAGCGTTGTTCTACAATGGTTATAAAGATTAACAGAAGACAGAGCTTCACTACCAATATATTTTATTTCTGAAACTGCTGTCAGACTTTGAATTGTACAATTTGTACACGATCTATCGTTGCAAAATTAACTAACGTTCTATGATTTGCTTTTTGTCCCCTTGTTCGCGCGTCCCTGCCACATCGGCTGGCTGGCATGGCATTCAACTGTTTGCTGTTCGTAGGAGCAGGACTCCTCATCCAAAGACAAATCCTCCAAGGAGAATGGGTCTAGCCGAAAATCATCTGGGTAAGTTCTCGTTTAGCGTAACGTAATTCATTTAACGCTACACTTTGCGCTCGTTGCCTACGCTTATTACCTAACGATATTGATACTGAATAGCGTGGACGAGTTTTTCCTATGCTTTTAGACGAAATCTTCACTTTTATTATTAATAACTCGGTAATAGCTCTGAACGGTTAAGAGCACAAAGTGAATTAAGGATACCAAATGAAACTTAAGAGATTAGGCATCTCCATTATTTTATTTACCGATGAATTTAACAAATCGCATCCTGTAAAGTAAAAGAGTCTCGAAAGAAAGTAACTTTATCCATTTTAATTACGATTTTTATTTCGATTATTTCGATTTCCAATCCTCTTGTACTTCACTGTTTTGTCTGAACCTTTAGCATTTTAAATTGAGGCATATACTCGATGGTCTATAAACATTTCAAACTAGTTACTTGTCACACGCACACAGCCACTTGAAGTTATATTCTCTTTGTTATAGACCCCATACAATTAGTGTAAATGCTGGTTATTTTCATAATTCCAAAGGTTAGACCTGACGATGGTAAGTGTTTAGGAAGAACATCTGTATTACAGATTCTGTTACGAACGTGAAATATAGTAAATAATCCTTAGTGGAGAAAATATATAGCCGTGAGAAGGTATGCAGCCGAGTAGAATTTTCAAGCTCCCACTTCTACAATTTAGATTTAAAAGAGAGCAGATGATTAATGTTAACTGTTGTTTCAAACGAATAAAATCTTTACCACTAAGGGTTCGGATTAGCAAGTTCGTATACACGATTATTTCGTAATATGAGCAAAACGATCAGTACAATACATTTGTTACTCACATCATAAAGTATATTATTAATTTAACGGAGTAAAAAAATCTTAGTCCAAACAACGAATATTTATTTTATAGGAAGAGCAAACATCGTTCTCGGTCCCGTTCTCGATCGCGAGACCGCAGGGAGAAAGATCGTCGCGATCGCGACAGAGACAGAGACAACAGAGAGAATAACAGGGATCGCGACAGAGACCGAGATCGCGATCGCGATCGTGATCGTCGACGAAGATCGAGATCAAGAGACCGGAGAGACCGCGACAGAGAAAGAGACACTAATAACGAGAGGGACACTAGGGATCGCCGGGACAGAGATCGGGACAGAGACAGAAGAAGGAAACGATCGCTCACGCCGATTACACTTCCCAGAGCAAGACCGCCATTCGGAAAAGGTGTCAGCCCCCTTGGAATGTAAGTGTACAAGTGTCGCGGCACACGAGCATTACAATCTATCGTTCAGCTTCGTGTCTCTAATATTCTATTTTACATTTCGTGTCTGTTTATTGCAGTAGAAACGACGAGCTAACGCCAGAAGAGCGAGACGCTCGGACAGTGTTCTGCATGCAACTAAGTCAGCGCATACGTGCCCGCGATCTAGAAGAATTCTTCTCCAGTGTTGGCAAAGTTCAAGACGTCCGACTAATCACCTGCAACAAGACAAGAAGATTTAAGGGTATAGCTTATGTCGAATTCAAGGATCCCGAAAGCGTTACGTTGGTAAGTTAATCACGAGCAGGGCAGAGAAATTTTAATCTCGAACTGGCTTTTTATTATCGCCAGATTCGTCGTTACATTATTTTTTGTTTCTTCGCAGGCACTCGGATTATCTGGTCAGAAGCTTCTCGGTGTTCCTATAGTAGTACAACACACGCAAGCTGAAAAGAATCGCATGGGTAACTCTATGCCTAATCTCATGCCAAAGGGACAGACAGGGCCTATGAGATTATACGTTGGATCTCTTCACTTCAATATCACGGAAGACATGCTTCGTGGTATCTTCGAACCTTTCGGAAAGATCGATAACATTCAATTAATCATGGACCCGGAGACTGGTCGGAGTAAAGGCTACGGATTCTTGACCGTAAGTATCGCGAATTACACGCTGGATTTATTTACTCGGTAATCTTCAGTTTCCTCTGAAACGCTAAATTTACGTTTACAGTTCAGGAATGCCGACGACGCGAAGAAAGCTTTAGAACAATTAAATGGTTTCGAACTTGCCGGAAGACCTATGAAAGTTGGCAATGTTACGGAACGTACAGACTTAATACAAGGACCGTCGCTGCTCGACACGGACGAACTGGATCGAAGCGGAATCGATCTTGGTGCTACTGGAAGGTAAAATATACCGATACGATTCGAACATTCTTGAGACTGTAACTGCAGCTAACGTCTCGTTGAAAATTCCTCCCAGGTTGCAGTTGATGTTCAAATTGGCGGAGGGAACTGGGCTGGAAATTCCTCCTGCAGCTGCAAACGCACTAAACATGGCTCCTGTTATGACGACGCCGCAACCACCACCGCAAGCTGCACCGCCTATAGCGACGCAGTGCTTCATGTTATCGAACATGTTCGACCCACAAAAGTGAGTTGTCTCGATTACATTTTTACGACGCGAGAAATGCATATCTGTAGACCCAGTGTTAGATCTTCTCTCCTTTCATTGGGGGAACGTATATGCTATATAAAATTCGTTATCTCGAGTAAGTGTTCCATGTAGATACGTCTGTGTATATGGAGGAAGGGTAACTAGACATCGCAATCGATAATTAAACTAGAGCGATCGAGAGATTGGAGAAACAATTACGGAGAATAATACTTGCAATCGTTTCGTTTCAGCGAGACGAATCCGAACTGGGCGAAAGAGATTCGTGACGATGTGATCGAGGAATGCAACAAACACGGTGGTGTGTTGCACGTGTACGTGGACCAAGCTTCTCCTCAGGGCAACGTTTACGTTAAGTGTCCGTCAATCGCCACGGCCGTTGCAGCCGTGAACTCGTTGCACGGCAGATGGTTTGCCGGCCGGGTGATCACGGCCGCGTACGTTCCGGTTGTAAATTATCACTCGCTGTTCCCCGACGCGATGACTGCCTTGCAATTGCTGGTCCCAAGCGCGCCCCGAAGAGGGATATGATCGTAAGCGCTCCGGAAACCAGTCGCAAACCTGTAAATTCCTGTAGTATTACGTTCTTTCTTACTGACACTGAGACAGACACTTCTCTTACTATTACAGAATCATTTGAATACCATTTCCAAGCATTAGTCGCTAAGCATCACAGCAGAACTGAAATGTCGTATAACTGCGCGCGCGCGCGCGCGAGAGATTCTGCTCCGTTCTGTTTGCGCGAGGCTGCGAGGAGCCTGCATTAGGTAATATTTGGTTCAAACGCAAAATCTCGAGATCCACTTGCTCGAGCGTCGGTGATCTTTCGACCAATTAGTTCGCAATGACACAGGGAGACCCACCCTCGACACACATCTAGATGCTTCGTTTGTTATACGGATACGAAATTGTATTTGAAAATAGTTATTTATTAACACAGTACAACATGATTTAAGTGTTACGTGTATGTCCACGTATCGTCGTTACACTTTAACAGATTCAGCGCGGGCAAAGCCGCTGTACAACTTCGTTGCCTTATTTGTTAGCTGCACAACGTGAAACGTGTCTATTTGACGATTGTCCGACGCTATCGGCGCTCAACCTGTTAAAGTGAGAGAGTAAATTTTAAGCGTATTATCAAGAAAATAAATGGAGTTAAAATTACCAGTACGAATATCAATTTAAAACGATAATAACAGTTAAATATATATATATATTACGGAAGTTTCTTTAGATATCAGTGGCGACTACATTAAAGCTCACAGCGGAGGTATTTCATTAGGAAGGGTATAGAGAAACGCGTGAAATACTCCGAGGCGGGAGAGGGGTCTGCAGGTAATGAATGTAATACATGTTCATTTTATATTAAGAGAAGTAATATGGTACAATGAATATTTCTAATAACGTTGATCTACTCGGGACGATACAAATTGCTGCAGAAACTAATATTTAAGGCACTAATTTACACGTGTACTTTCTCTTTACGTTCTTATCTAATTATATACTTGATATATAATGGCCTTCTAATTACGCAGACACTCTTTCGGGATCGACCAGTTTAACGCGCAGAGTGGATCCTGAGAAAGTGTCTGGCGTTTCTATTGATATCCTGCAGAATATATTGTCAGCGAACCTCTAGCTCTCTCAGCATCGTAATACTTGGAGAAACGATAGATCAATGACGTAAAGTTTCGCATTAAGGAGATACACATGAAATATACACAAATATTTTAAGATTTACATCGATTCCATTTAAAGATAGATTTCTAATTTCATAATACGCATACCAAATCGTACGATGGTGTTATTTCCTACGGTAGATGCATAGAAAAGCTTACGGAATACTCTCGTTATCCCTGCAGACCTCTGTATAATTCAAAAATCAATTCACGATAATCTGTATAAAATGTTTTGTAAATTAACACGAATCGTACATAGGCATATAATAAATAACACGGCTCCGTAACTCTTCGTATTACTCGAACTGTGGGCGTTTGATAATTAAAAAGTAAAATTAATGTGATATGCAATGTGGGTGTGAAAATCCTCTTCTAGAATACAAATGTACATGCGCAAAAAGAAAAGAGAAAGATGGAAACGTATTTCTGACATTTGTTCGTTCATATACACGTGATAATTTAAGTGATTGATAGGTTTACGTAAGATTTTCATTTCTTATTGTAGAATAGAATACAAAGATTATTTTTTAACCGTTCGCTGTATGTATTTAACTTAGACTATAAATGCTATTTTGAAAACACCTGAAACGTAAATCTTATTGTGTACGTTTTATAAAATTCTACAAAATTGAAGTTATTATTTAATAAATTAACTTAACAGAACTGGATTAAAAGCTATGCATTGAATTACGAGGCGACAGGGGTATATTTCGTAATAACGTGCAGGAATGCTTGTGTTCAGTGAATTCCTTTATTTGGACCATTTTAAATCGGCACGCAGAGAAATATGATCGCTCGGGAACACCGCGGAAGGGAGACCCTTGTATAAACTAAGCTCCTCTTCGCTGGGCATTGGTACGACCCTGTTCAATTTCCAAATAGTCTTTCTCGTAAAATATGTAATTCAAACATCCAGAAAAGGTAGCTATGTAATTCGTGTATTCTGGAGTGCCGCAAGCGCTGAATAGATTAAGATCGTGCTTGAGGGATATATTTTCCACGTGTTGATTGGGACCTGTAACAAATTGCCAGGAATGTATTCGAGATAAATTAGAAATTTTAATCAAAGCAACTTGCAGGACTTCCAATCGGGATAGTCTTCTGGTATGTATAGTTTGAGTCATTAATTGATAAACTCCATTCTCTGGAATACTGTTAAAATCTCCACAATACAAGATACTGACATTACACTCTGGATTCTAAAAATTTATAGCGTGTTACAATCGCGAAATAAATTCAATTCAATTTATTACATCTTCGATGATTCGTATAATACCTTTTCCTTAATTTCCTTGGCACATTTCTGTAAATATACCAAGCTATAGTGCGCTTGAAACAAACTTACACAAGGCGGCTTCCACTTACGCCCTAATCGCCCGAGTTTCATTGGGGTAGATTTCCTTATACGCGACTGGACGCATCGTCAAGAATTTCAAAGTCGATTTTCTCGAAAATGAAGCGCAATATCAAAAAATTGTATACCTCTTTCTCAACTTATTTACTTGTTATACGTCGAAAAGAAAGAGTAACTTTTTTTCATATCGCGCTTCATTTTCGAGGAAATCGACTTTGAAATTCTTGACGTTGCCTTACGGATGATTTGGGCATAAGTGGAATTTGCCCATTTGTGATCGGCCTCTGGTCGGAAATATACAGGGTCATCATTTAATCTTGCAACCCGCGATCGCGCGAACGGGTAAAACGGCACAGCGCCTACGGACGCATCCCACTCACTCTGCACCGTCCCGGTGTCGGAGACTCTCGGACCGGCCGCCATTACTCTGTTGGCTAAACTTCCCAGAACCCCCATGTTTCAAATTGGCTGAAATTTTGGAAGCAGTTTTATTTTGCATAGAAATAATGTGCGCGAGAAGGATTTTTGTCTACTTGAAATTTTTCACCATTTTGATGTCGTTCCCTACCTTACCGACGCAAAGTAGCATATCCTATACCTGGTCTGTGCTGTTATCGATGCGGAATGGAATAGGATTACGACACGCCTAGCGGATGGAATTAAAATTAGGTAGAGCAAGGTTAGTAACATTTATTCTTTAACCAGCCTGGATTTTAACTTTTAACCTGTCCGTTGCGTATATACATATGTAGCAGGTGGCTGTACAGCATTTCAAAGTATAAGTAAAATTAGTTAACGCGGAAAGACAGTTATAGGGACAGTGATGTGGCGATATTATGAATATTAGATCGTTGCATTTTCATTGGTTAAACGGTCGTGCACCCAACTGTCGCGATACGCTGTGTACAAGCCCTAAGATTCCCACCTTATCACCCTTATCAGTTACCTTTGACTGTTGCAGAAATCTGTCAGCTGTCAGGCAATCTTATTTCGATTGTGTTATTGTGTACTTTGACCCGCAGTAAATATGAACTGAAACTCGCATGCTGCGTGAAAAGTGTCGAACGCAGAATTGAGATTTTGCGAAGCGTCTCGATTCCCCGAAAACGAAACATGGGTAACAGATCCAGTCTTCTTTTGCGCGAAGAGGAAATAGCGCAGATCCAGGAAGCCACTGGATGTAAGATTTAGCCACTAACCAGCTGCGTCACCTTGAAATCTCGCTTGCTTTAGAAACGCAATGATAATCTCAACGTAGTCCTTAATTTATAACATAGAAATGATTTCGTTACTTCCGATCGTTTATTTTGTAGTTCCCTGTAGCGATGCTTTGTATGAGCTATTCTTTGATATGATTACAGTCACTCCGAATCAAATCGAACGTTTGTATAGTCGTTTCACGAGTCTTGACCGCGGAGACTGCGGCACGCTCAGCCGAGAGGATTTCCTCAGGATTCCAGAATTGGCGATAAATCCTCTCGGCGATAGAATCGTCAACGCTTTCTTCGAGGAGAGCGGCAACGACAGAGTAAATTTCCTGCAATTCATGCAGGTGCTGGCTCACTTTAGACCTATTAAGAAAAATTGCCCGAACAGATTGAACTCCAGGCAAGAGAAGCTCAGATGTAAGTATAACGGCGATCCTGCGAAGCCGACGGATCTCGAAGGCGATCGTAGTAAACGTGTATTGTTGGTTTTAGTTGCTTTCAAAATGTACGATTTGGATAACGACGATTTGATATCTAAAGACGAGCTCTTAGCTATTTTGCACATGATGGTCGGGGCGAATATCAGGTAAAACGGTCGTCGCGTTTCGATTGTGCGACACGGAACGATGGTTACGAATTTGAATGACTCGGTGCATATTCGTTTTAGCGAGGAACAGTTAACTAGCATCGCGGAACGAACCATAGTAGAGGCAGACGAGAATGGCGACGGAGTAATATCGTTCGAAGAGTTCTGTAAAGCATTAGATCGGACGGATGTGGAGCAAAAGATGTCTATACGATTTCTTAGTTAATTTACTTCTTTGTTTCTTATAAAATAATGTACAATTTTCCGATGCATTTGAAGGATGTATTAAGATTTATAACGATTAATAATAGAGAATGTAACATATACAACCTTATTTATTCTACGTAGAAAGAGAATTTAATGGCGCGCAGTGTTCACTGACGCGCGGAAAGATTTGCAATTCCTATGAGAACGGACACAAGAAATTTTGATTAATATAAAATTTATACTCTTTTTCTAATTCTTACGATTTATGGTGTATAAATTCCATAACTATTACAGGTTTGGGCAACATACCGTTTACAAATGTCTAAACAGATAGTCAAATGATCTTCCGAGACAAAAAAAAATACAGGCCAGATTTATTTATGACAAGAAGTTCCACTGAAAAATCAGTTATGTACTATTGATGACGTATTCGTAAAAAATGAACAATACAGGACATCTAAAGCATCCATTACATTAATACTATGTACTTTATTTGTATACAAGTTATATCTCGACCTCGAAAAAAGGAAATAGCTGTTCAGGAATTATGACGTACAATTATGTATCTCCGCTGTAACCGTCTAATAACTTCTGTATATATAAACTTTCACTATGCCTATGTTGTCCTTATTACTTAAACCGCAACTGCGTGCCTCATCATCAAGCCCTCGGTACTTGTAAATTTTGCATACAAAAAAAAATGAGAGGGGAACGTTGGGGCCCTCTGTTGCTGCAATTTTAAGCCGTGGACGACACGGCCAGTTTCTTCAAATGCTCCATAAATACTTGTAGACTCACGTCGTCGGTCAAAACAGGGGCTCCGCTCTCCTACATTAAAACAAACACCGATTACCGTCTGCGATCGACAACTGTTGGAAGGTAAAACGAAAAGGAAGCTGCTAAACCTCATCCCCGAACCAGTGGAATAAAAGAAATTATTTACAGCTTATAAATGTTTGTTCCGAGAGGAGAAATGCCTTGACGCCAACCACCAGTGAATCGTGACAATATAATATCGTACAGAATGTTAAGGTGTGTAGTGAGTACTATGCTTGTTTAATATTAGCACGAGAATCGTATTAACCGTAAGATAGAGTGAAATATCCCAATACCAATGTTGCTGTAAAGGTTCTAGGATAACGGTGAATATGCCTGTTAGACCCTTCGACACCATTGTTTGTTAAAAGACGTTGCGATAAAGAAATAAATACTTTGGTGCAATGTTGTGGTAGATAGAAAACTATTTAGATCGTTGCCCCGTAGTTCCATTACCAAAGCGAATCGAAACGAATATGAAAGAAGATACAATTATCAAATGAATGAAAAACACACCCCACTGGGTATCGGCATCCCCTGGTTGCAGGATCACGGTGACATAAAAAAATATTAGTTACATATGATTGATCTATGTATTTCACGGCTGTGTCGTCAAAAATAAAATCAGATAAAGTAGTCTGATACCAGATATATATATATCATCATATGTATTTCGTCGATGAGAAATCTACTTACCGCTCCGTAGGCGTACATATTATTATGAGTCTGACTGGGATTCACTTTGCTCAGTAAAAACCTCGCTTGCGAACCACCCTGTTCGGTATCGATATACCTAGGCGCGGGGAATCTTCCTGCCAATATTTCGGCTGCATCGTCGACAGGCGCCGCTAACAATTGCCGGAAATTCTCATACTCGGGCAGATCCTGGTACTTCAACTGACGCCACTGAGCGATTGTCTGCAAACCGATCAACCCCTGTGTCGTGACCGAGTCTTTTATCGCGTTGCGTTAACAAGAAAGGCAATTACTTCTCCGTGGAATATAAGTATTTGGAAGAAAGTGTCCATTAGCAGGATTCTATCGGGTTGAATGGACGAGGTGTCTAGCAGAACTGGCTCCGGAGGGCCGCTGAATCCGTAACTGTACAAGATCGGTTGCACCATGATCAATGAATTCGTTAAGTCTTCCCGCATCAGCATGTGTCTGTAACATTAAATCGAGCAGTCTCGATGAATTGGCTTCCGTCGACACGTCGAGGCACACGAGCAGAGCAGCCTACCTGTAAAAGCTGGTTTCATCCG
The DNA here is from genome assembly GCA_910592295.1 of Andrena haemorrhoa. NCBI lineage: Eukaryota > Metazoa > Arthropoda > Insecta > Hymenoptera > Andrenidae > Andrena > Andrena haemorrhoa. Next base: position 5,247,991 of record OU342946.1, read on the forward strand.
GGGAATTGTTGAACACTTGCAAGAACTGAGATCTACGTAAGTGATACATAAACTGAGGATACAAAGAGAAGTTCTCCGCGAGCCTGAAGCTGTTCGGGTCGTCTTTGGAGTACTCTCCAAACTTCTGACACTGTAAAGGAAACGTTTCAAGTTGAGAGGATCGCTCCGTCGATAGATACCAGCCAGAGAATTTAGTAAGACACCGACTAGTCTAATAAGCATTCGGTCCACCCATCTCAATACGTCCGGGCTGTCGTCGCTCTCTGCCCTGAAGACGGCTAGGCGCGACATGAGGACGGCAGCCGCTTCCTGGTCGAAACCAGCGCTTATATGATGAGTCGATGTCGTCGCGTCTGCCCAACTGCGAATAGAAACGCCGCGATACTGAGCTCTGCAATAATATCCGTAACGTTCGATGTACCGTTTATTTACTTTCTAGCGATCGTGGTGACTCGGATCCTTCGTTGGCCGCTGCTGTGCTGATACTGTGTGATAAATTGAATGCAGCCCCTTCCACCCTGCGGAATCGGCGCGGTGTGCTGGTTCACGACCTCGAAGAACAGCGCGGTCGTGGTGGACGGGGTTAGCGAGCAGAATTTCCACTGGCACGTGCCGCCGAATCCCACCTCTTGCTCTCCGACGCTGGCTCCTTTCACTCCCAGGGAAACGCAGGGCCCGATCGCTCCGGAGACTTTGATCTCTCGCGACGTCTTGATGTCCAATGTCGCGTTAAACGCCATCTTCAAGTCGCCCTTGCTGTCCTTGGCGAACACGCGTTGGAACGTTTGTTTAAATAAAGAGGAGTTGAAGGAGTCTCCCATAACCATGTGGCCGCCGGTCGAGTTGCAGCATTGCCTCATCTCCAGCAGACCGGTCTGATCGAGAGCGCAAGTGTAGATATCTATTATGTGCCCGTTGGTCGCAGCCCGTGCCGCGAGACCCTCGTAGTGTTTGGTTGCCTTCTTCATATGCTTGGCATTATCTTTGTGGATATCGTGGTGCGATCTGATGGGCTGCCTCAGATCGTCCGTTACAACCTGACCGGGACCTTGGGAGCAGGGTCCGCCGACGAACAGCATTATCCTGGAAGCATATGTCCGTTTAGACGCTACCGAAACATGCTCGAGCACTGGTTACAGACGCGATACGTGCCTAGCTCCTGTATTAGCGTAACTAGCTTCTAAAAGACCAGTAGCAACAGCCAATGCAACGCCGGTGGATCTCAACGGGCGTTTCCCCGGGCCCACGGGCCACGGATCGCGTTGCAACTCTCCCAGAATGTCCGTTAAACTCATATCACATTTATGTACAGGCTGTAAAAAGCGATTCGCCGGCGGCAGCGGTTGCCCGCCCGGTCCTCTCTGTTGATTCGGATTCTGTCCCGGTATTGGTCGGCCGATGCCTGTAACAGACGAAAGCGGCGTATAATTCTCTGCCGTTTCATTAAGTACCTACAAAACGCACCCAGCATGTCTTGAACTTGCTTCGGCTGCAAGTCCTTGGTACCGCGGAAGACGTAACTCTTGCTGCATCCTTCGCAACCCAGTTCGTGAACCTGAACCATTCTGCCGAACGTAATCAGGCCGATGAAAGCATTGGGCGGAAGTAGGGACAGCGACATTTGTAACGAATCTTTAAGAGAACCCAATTCCTCGTCGTCCATGCAGGTATCCACGACCAGTAGGAATATGGGAGGCAAACACTGCGCTCTCTAAATGCGAGTAATTAATAAATATCTAACGTATCAACGAGGAATCATTTCGGATCGTAGACGCTTACCATTATAGTGTATTCGATTGTCGAATACATCGGTATGAGTTCGGCCGGCTGATGCTGCTCCGAAATAGCGGCGTATTGCGGAGGGAACTAGAAACATCAAGCAATGAATTACACGTTTCTAGAAGGCGGGGCGATGGTATTTAACTCCGCTACGAGGATAATCTCTTTCCGCTTACAGGATTCCTCTGGAAGCAAAGATTGCACACCCATAGTTTAGCGCGGTAATCCACCTGGCACAGCGGATTCAATATCGCTCTGCAAGTGGACCGCGTGCAGAGGACTGGGTCGTACTGTATCGGCGGCAGGTCCGGCCGCTCTTTGATCGGCTGATACAGGGTTCCTAACGGCACGACTAGTCTTGTGGCGTCCACGCGAGAGGAGGGCCAGACGTTCCAGGTGAAACGCACGCCGTCCCGGTCCTCGTTCTGCTGAATGAAATCCTCGTACGTGGTCATGTTGCTGGAATGACGAAAGCCTATGTAGCCGGTGCGTCCGAGCGATACTTAATTCACGTTCCACGCACGCTTTTCAAATATGTGACAAGTGTTAAGGCACGACTGGGTGCTCTAGGTTAAACATACCTAAGCGAGCTGACGCTCGATTATCGCGAGCTCCCGATTGCGCGACCGAAACGATTCGAAGTAACGATCACTATAAAACTCTCATTGTTACAGCATGCGCGCTGCAGAAGGAATTACAAACAACAGCGATTTCACCGTACCAGCACGACTCGTGCCGTCATTGAGGCCACGTCACTTGGAGGCTTGGAAGTAGTAATAAGGCGCATGCGCGAGCCTCCTTTTAATGACACAAGCGGTATTTGAATGAAAGTTCGCCAGCGAAGAGCCTCACTGCGAAAAGAAAGTGGAATTCGGGAATCAGGAGGGTATCGTTTCCGCGGATCTGCTTGTAACTATTCGTTAAAAATCACTCGTGTCTGCGGCGACGGAAGAAGGTACAGGGAACCCGTGCGCATAAACCTTAGTGCTGAATGGTCCCTTGCGGGACTTGGGTAGACCGCTTCCTTCCCCGTGGACATTTTTTTTTTTTAATTTCATTACCAGAATTCACGACTACGTAGTAGCGCGAGGAATGAAACTCGAGAAAGATGCGAGATGATCGCTTAATGTTAAGCGAGATATGTTCGCGAATAAGGTTCGTAGTTCCCCGTGCGAACGAAACGTGTTTACCGAGTGCAACGACTCCCCAGTGTGGCAGTAATCGTGGCGTACACTCGGGCGAGTTGACACGTTATGCTTTTAAAGATCGTAAAGTAGGAAGCGAGGTGTCATCGAGCACGCACCGTGCGTCGCGGAAATGGTAGGAGTTCCATTCAACCAATCAGCCGCGAATTGGTAACCGACCGATACTTAATGAGCTAGCGGGCCAACTGTTTACCGTCCGTATTTATTATTACCAGGCAGTCGATTCCCGACTAACCTCTGACACCGCGCAGATCGCCCGCGAGAATGGATAGAAGGTAAGGCGGCGGGTGGTCGACCCGCGGATCGTCCGCGATCGCTGCTCTACTCAACGTCGACGAATCTTTGTTAGGTTGGACGGACCGAGGTCGGGGTGGCGCGAGGATGCCTCCAGTCACCCTAAGAAGAGCAAGAAACGATCCAGTAAACGGAGCACCGTGCTCGGCCCTTGGGCGAACAGCGCGCCGAGCAATCAAACCGGCAACGTGCTGCCCGACGTCGAGTATCAGCACGTAATGTGGCAGTCGAACGTGCAGCAGCAGAACGTCCAGAGCAACGGACAGCGCCTGTTCACAGCGGCGTCCGACCCGAGCATGTGCGGCTACGCGCAGATGCCTATGACGTACGCCATGGAGCCCGTCTCGTTGCCTACCATGTACAGATTGTATCAGCCGGTGCCGTTCTCCGGCGTCAGGCCTGTGCACGGCAGACCCAGGCGACATTGCGGCCAGAATCATCCGATGAGTCTGGGCGCCAATTCTGTGGCGAACGGGTACACGAGTCTGCAGGAGAACGGGCTGGAGTGTCCCATACCTGTCAACTATCAAAACGGAGACTACACGAGTCTGCCGCCTACGGCGAACAGGAACATCGAGGCCAACGGGGACGAACTGAATTCGGAGCATCGGAGGTACTCGGATCCTGGCCTCGGCTCCGCGGAAGCGCCGGCTCATACGCAGAGCGAAGAGTCCGACAGCGGCGACAGCGGAAGCTCAATCACGACGATCGGGCGCAGCAATAAACTCGTTCTGTCCCTTATCGAGCAGGTTCGTGTCTGCTCGGCGCTCGGACGTTGAGTTTAAACGGTAGATGAATGTATCATGGAAGCGTGTGGTGTGTTGCTTGCAGATGACGGAACTGAAAAAGAGCAATAGCCAGTTGTTTAAAGAGTTGAACGAGACGAAGTCCGATTTGAGCAGCATGAAGGCGAAGTTGGCGCTGTGTAAATACAGCGCCTCTTCAGATTATCAACCAGGAATGTTATCAGGTAAATATTTACGAAGCTCGTTATATTGATTTATTGTTACGATCTGCGAATCGGCTGTATTTCTGCTGCAACCCCTGGGATTTGTCTTTAAGCGCTAGTTCCTCTAAAGGATTATACATTTCTTAAACGTTCCAGACCTGATTCGAGAAATCCGGCAGGCTAATAAAATGTGCGAGGAAGGATTGGTTACAAAGGTCAAGTCCATGGTGGATGAGAAGATGAACCAGAAGTCGCTAGAAGTGGACACCTTAAACGTGCGTATTAATTTCCTTCGATAATCGCTCTTTCCATCCGCGGCTACGGGATCAGCCATCGCGCTGATTCACTCTGAAAACAAGAAATTCGAAGCATCGCCGATGAAACCCGAATTCGGGCGAGTGATTCATACTGTTTGTCCGACCCATTGACTCACGATTACTTATCATCCCGCAATTTCGCCCATTTTAACGCAACGTTAAGGAATTAAGACTTTACAGTCATTGCGCCGGCTTTATACGATTCTATACATTGCAATTAAACTGACTCTCGTAGTTCGTTTCACCCACGAAGCAGGAGGTTTTAAGGGAGAATATAATGTTCGACTGGGAAGATAGAAAACGTGGGAATGGAAAACAAAACGGGTATAGTAGGCCTCTCTCGACTCTGCAGTTGGGGTACAACGGTGCGCAGACGTTTTCGGCGTTTCCACTCTGCGGTCGTGGACGTATTGTTTGCGTAGCATTCGTACGTTTTGTTTGATTAGGACGGCCAGGTGATCTTCGGGTCCCCTCTCTTCTTTTTTTTCACAATCTTTCTCCCTCGATTATCGCCTGCACGCGAATTTCCGTCGATCAGCCTCCGGGTTTCTGGACTTTGTTGCACGCTGATCCTCCACTTAACAAGAATATCCGAGTATAAGTTTAAACTTCGTTCGCTCTTTAAGGGACACTTCTACCGCGGGGCGAAAAGGATCTGCTAGCTAAACAGGTCAATTATAAGTGAGCTCCCCGAATCGACGACCGAAACCGCCTCCATCCCATGATTGGGTGGCGTCGGACTACTCGAAAAGGGGGAGGTCAGAGGCACGACTCGACGCTTGATAAAGCCGGCCTGACACCGGAGAACCTAATGTAGACGTAATACGAAATATCCTTGACGTTGGGCAGAAATGATTAGGTTTCACGTAAGGGCGGCACCTACGTGGGGGCGAGAGAGTGTTCCGACGAACGGGGAGGTAGAATCCGCTGGGCGAGGGGCGAGGAGGGGTGAAGGATGAGGCACTTAGCGGCTGTCACGGCCTCTCCCTTGGCCTCCTACCCTCCTTCCTCCTTTCCCTCTTTCACCGGGCCTTCTCGGGTTTCAACCATCCATTAGCCTCATCAGTGGAAGCGATGGCCGTCCGCGCCATGCTTGCCTCCGACGCGTTGCCAATCTCGTAATTGAACCTCCGGGACCTTCCACTTTCGTGCATGTAAATTCTGCCCCTCGTCGTCGACGGCGCCCGACGGGGATGCTACTCGATACTCTTCGTCGCGACGAGAGAAATTCGTGTCTGTCGCGCGCTCTTTGGTTGGAGTCGCGGTGAACAGCGCTCGTGGGATTCTAAACTTGGGGGGTGAATGAGCGAACGGTACGTTTACTGTTTGGCAGTGGCGCACTCAGGATTCAACCTTGGGGGGATGATAAATATTTTTAATACAGATTCAATAATATTCAGTAGGTGATTTGGTGTACAGACATTTATTTGGAGAATAAAATCCAGCTTCCTTTTCTTTTTACAAAACTCCGGAAGTACTTCAGTAGCGGTTATATTAATCTCCTTTTTCTTTGGGGGGTGCCCCTTGGTCCCCTCGGGGTGCGCTATTGCTGTTTAGAATTGAGGGGCTCAGTGGGAAACAGGCACATGCCACCGTTTCTTAATTTTTTTTTAATGATTCCTTTACCTAAAAATTTTCGTATTTGTTGTTTTCATATATTATTTAGAATATCATAGTTTATAGTTTAATATATTTCTATAAAATAAAAAGTTCCTTATTTGGCATGTGCTTGTCTTCCCCTGACAATGAGCCCCTCAATTGTACTGCGCGTGACGCGGACACACCAGGTTTCCTATGACATATTGTATCAAAGAGTAACGAGTCACGTGATATTCTATACAAAAGTAACGAGTTGTATTTTACTCGAAAATCTTAACTGTTTTTTTAAATGATAATGCAGTATTCTACAAATTCTTGCCACGGAAGACCACTGATATTGTGCTCCTTCGTTATCTGATGGAAGGAAATTGCACGTTGCTATGTAAATTGTTTGATTTCTTTCGAAACAAGCCGCGGCATCTTATCTGTGCCTGGGTATTATTCTCTCCCTTATCTTTATCCTCGTTTTCTTGAGGCGAGAGGAGACTCAGAGCCTGGCTTGCGTCGAGGAGAATGTTTCTATATCGTGGCTGCTGAAGATTTGAGTAGAATCAAGCTATGTATTCAGAGATGAATGCTTCTGTTACAGAATCAAGTTTCGAACTTGTTGGAGGAGAAGCAAACAAGCGACAGGCGCATCGCGAAGCTGGAGGAGGAGGTGGCGATGCTGAAGCTGAGCGCAAAGTGAGTACCTATTTGCAGTTTGGTTTTGGCTGGTCTATAGTTGATATCGTATGATAAACTTTCGTGCTCGGGGCAATTCTTTTCTTTGATCGATTAGATACACGATTTGGTTGTTGTCTGACGCGCGATTCGGTACGGTACACGTTTTAGCACTGAGCACAGTAGACTTCTCACGTGGAGCTGTATCGTCACGAATCATTTTGAAACATCGCCGATTTTCATGGAACACGTGTGGGGTTTAAGTAGACTTTTTTTTAAATATTCATTTTCTTCTGGTTTTAAACGAAACGCAAACTTCGCGTATTTTATATAAGGGTTACGTATTTTTATAGTGCATCAAACATCCCACTGTTGTGATATATATCGATGGCTTGGCGCAGAAATATTGTATGTCCACTTTTAGTGTTTTCGAGAAAAACAGATTTACACGTGCAATGGTACGTAAGATTCAGCGTCACGCAACGAAGAAAAATATTATTTTTCACAAATTTATGAAACAGATGTAAATGTGATTGGTATACAGTATAAAGAAATACCAAAGAATTATTTGTTGCATGTAAAAACTGAAATTTCACAAAAAGTCGACATACAATATTTCTGCACCGAGCCATCAATATTTTCTTCTCTCGCGAAATTTTTATCGAATTTTTCAAGCAACAACGGAGATTGTACAAATATGTTAATATCATTAATTAGCCATGTCTTGCAGTAATTCTTTCTAACGACTCTTCTACTTCTACCCCTCTGTTCCCCTACTTTAACAGCCGCTTTGCACAGTCTCCATAATTTTAGGCAACGCGACACAACTCGATTCATCCTCCTTACAACGAAATTCAACATTAATTACCGCATTCTCTAACTCCTCCTTCTTTCCCATCAACCTCTCGATCTTCTAATCTCATCTCACTCGCAAAGGCTCTAAGAAGCTGTAACTCGCTTGTATCTTCAAGATCACTTGATTCACAACCTCTACTATCGTCGAGTAAAACGAAGACTCTGCAGAAATTCTTCGTACGGTCTACTTCTCTGCTCCCCTCACTATCTAACTTGCACCCTCTCAGAAAGATGCTTCATAGACACACATACCTGGCCGGTAACTTCATCGTCCATCGACACACAAGCTATTAACTAATACCCCATCTGTATCACGCTATATCAAAACAAAAAGGCTCTTGAAAAACCTCCGCACCGTCTACATTTTTGCTCCCCGTCCCAGTTCACCGTTTAACCAACTCACACAGGTGGTACGAAGCTTTGATTCGCCTGGGTTCTCCGCATCGGCCGATCCACGGGCTACTGGATCGAGGCAAGGACTCCGTGAAAAGCTTTCGTACCGTCTATACTTCTCTGCAACACTTCACCTCCCCCGCCTGTTCAAGGTTAACCAAGCTCCAGAGCTCCGACTCTGAGATCTCCTCGTTCTGTCTGTCGGTGTCCCTAAGAGTCATCCCTCTAACCCCCGAAACCGTCCTAACGCACACGCAACCACGAGCGGGAGAACACGCGCGATCTCCTGCGCGCCCCGCCCCCCCCCGAAAACGGCGGCTGGCTAGGCCTGACATTGTATAAACTATAAACGGTGGACTTGTATTGGCACTTAGCAACGAGGGCCGCGAGATCGCAGCCTTCGAGGAGGAGGCGCTGGCCCTGCGACGGGAGCTCCAGGAGGCGCGGGCTTCGAAGACCCTGGCCGAGAATCACGTGGCGAAGTGCGTAAACGCAAGGTCGGTCACGCCCGTTGCTTTCGAAACGGCCTACGTAACCAGCACCCCCGTGCGTACCGCTCTCTCAGACACGTGTAGCCTGATCCCAGCCTCCTCGCCACCTCCCTCGGCCCTGCAGAGCTTCACCACGGCACTGCGCACCCGAGCCACCGAGCTGGCCCACCACTTCATCGCGGAGAAGTCCAGCCTCTACAGAACCGCCGACTGCAGCACCGCGTCGCCCGCGGACTCGTGGAGCACGGACGACAACCGGGGCCCGGTGTCCAGCACGCAGCCGGCCCTCGTGGCCAGCAGCGACCCGGAGCGCGAGGACGCCACCCTGGAGGAGACCTCCAGCCTCACCTCCTCGGACAACCCGTTCGAGAGGGAGAGCAACAAGGAGGAACGGGAGGACGAGACCGTGGACGCTGGATACGCCGGGGACGTCGAGCAGAAGGCCAGCAAGGCGGAGGAGACGGGAGGCGAAGAGGAGAGAGTCGGCGAGCAGGGCGAGGACAAGGTGGACTCTACTCAGGGCAGCGTGGCCGTTGAAAGCGAGACGATATCGTCCAGCGTCTCGGAGAGGGGAGCGAAAGGCTCGAGGTACGAGGCGAGTAAGAGAGAGGACGACGCCCAGCGCGGCCAGAAGGCTGGCTCCAGGCGGTCCAGGAAGAAGAAGGGTAACGCGGTGACGAAACGATCGTTCAGCGAGGCGGACAAGTCGGGGTCCGACGGCGCGCACGACCCGACGGCGAGAAAGGGCCAGAGAACGGTGAGCGTGGACGAGGATCGCCTCGGTGACGATGGCGCGGGCCGAGCCATCACCGAGATCCCGGAAGTGGCCGTAGTCGGTGGTGGCTCCTTCGTGCCGAAAGATCTCTGCTCGACGGGAATCCTCACCTCCAGAGTCCTGACAGCACCTTCACGCGCCACCTACACCACCGCCTACATTTAGGCCACGTACGCGCGGGGCCCCGTACAATACGCAAACCGCTCGTCGCCGTATCGCAATGGGGGCTTCAAGGGCTTGCTAGAGGCTACTACTATGTACATGTCGAATAGCACGTAGGTCTATCGTTGTTTAATCCTCGAGTACACTTTCGCGCCACCCTCCTCTTGTCGTTTCGGCGCTCCTCGCACGCTCGGTCCCACCCGGGGGCTTGATTCACCCTGCCGGCTTGGCTAACCACGCGCGTCTTAATCAACGTCTCGAATCTTTGAGAAATGACTGGCAACCGAGCCGCCAGTGTCGACCAACCCTCGCGACCGTCCGTTTTCAAGCTGTTCTTCTGCCCCCCTCAGTCGCTTCTATTCGCGCGAAAAGTAGCAGAAGAGTTTTGCGCCTTTGAGGGAATCTCCCTTCGAGAGTCTGTGTAAATTAATCCACTCTGGCTTGGGATTTTCCGATCAATCCTCCTCGACTCTTCTTCTACTTACAGCCTGTGTACATTTTAATAGTCTTAAAAGCGGAGACGGGAGAAGCTGTACGCGCCGTAAGATGAATTTATTATCAGCTCTGTATTAGCCTTGTCCAATATTATTGACTATTCTTCGGCATTTACAGCTTGCCTTTCCATCCCGTAGTTGTAATTACATGTTTCTCCGGTCGCGACAAAATCAAACAGTCGTTCATGACTTTAAGCCAGCAAACGCGTCATGCGAGGGTCTTTGAACTGTACGGCGAACGATATGAAATTGATTTTGTTTCGACTGTAGTATGATACGCGCGCGTGAGTGTGTAATTGAGTAGAATGGACTGTATTCTCGTTTATCGTTGGCATGGCTTCGCAGCTTGTGTAGCATGCGTTCAGTTTCCGTGTTTCTCCCCTTTGTATTAAGTTTTTTTCGTTTAATTTAGAGTTTATACTCCTCGAGTTCCGAGTCGTTGGACTTTTCAACTGGCCGAGACTTTTCGCGCACATTCCACTCGCGTCGATTTTACTTTTGTTTTAGCAATATTTTTCAATCGCGGTTCTGTCGCGATGGAACCTGTGTCGTGTATATTGCTTAGGGTAGGATCGAATGACACTGAGAGCTGTAGGAGGACTGATAATTAACGCGACTATTTTATAACGCATTTTACAAAGTATTTTTAAAGAATAGTCTTTTTTAATAAACTTAGGACGTTTCTACTATTTTTATGTAGAGGATACGGTTCTCGTAGACGTAAGAACAAAACCATCGACGCGACTGACTAGCATTGTTCATTTTTTTATTAAGTAAAACGCCAGTTCAAAAGTTCCACCATGCGCCGAGTGTTTCTAACTCTATGAATCTGTCTTGTGTTTTAACCAACGCGATGGAGAATCTACTTTTAACCATTTCTCTTAGAAATATTTCTCTTGTAGATCGTCGAGGATGAAAACGATTTGGAAGAACGCTCATTGTACCTCGGTGTAACTTAATATTATAAAGGAATCCTCGTTTGCTTTGAACAGAGCGTCGATGTATACACGTAAGCTCGATTCGATGATGGAAATCGGCCACGAATAGTCATGTGCAGCCGGCAATTCGACAAACGATCAAAAATTACATTAATTTAACGCTTCAAACTGGCATTTTCACCCTTCTAAAATCACCGCCGTCGAACGCGCTCGTAGAATCCTCTAGAGCCGCGTAGAAACGTAAACCAACTCGCCGTTCGCACGTTCACGGCGAATTCGGAGATCCGATCTCGATCGTCGCCGAGCAAACGAAGAAGAAGAAGAAGATGAAGAAGAAGGGAAACGGTTTCGAGTCGCGCGTCTTTACCACGTTCTCGGCGATCTATCGGGCAAGCTCTCGTTCGAACGAACTTCGTGCACCCTCCACGGCAATCTCCAACCCCCATCATCCCTCCAACCACCCGCAACAAGTCCGCTGTTGGGTCAGGGGAAACCGAGACACGGCTGTTCTTTCTGTTCCTCTAGCTGGCAGCATGGCTTTCAGCTGGTACCGTTGCTTTTGCCGCTTCTAAAGACAGTGTATTGCAGAGATATGTGTGGGCTGTGTGTCAGTCGGGCTGGAACGGCCTTGTGGCACTCATGTAACGTTCAAACAAAAAAAACCCGTGATTTGTCAGAATGGAGAAGCGGCTGGGCGTTCTGCGTAATAAGATGATCGGTGCCACGGACGGGGATCCAGGGGTGGACGGTCCTAGCCCGGCGAGGGCGAAACTGGGCGGATCCTCCTCGTCGGAGGGCGAGCAGGACGAGGCGGGCAAGCAGCAGGAGGACGAAGAGGACGACGGCGACGTGGACGGGGACAACGGGGCGGCTTTCAGGGAGTCGGTCCTCGACCGATTCATGGAGAACGGTATCAACCTCTCCGGTCCTGTCACCGACCTTTAGCCTAGGCACTCGCCAGTTCCCACTCGGCAATTTGCTGGCGTTCCCGCAGCTAGCTGGAGCAGCATTATCGTGTCGATGGATTGCTTTTCTTGCTCTCTGAGGAAATTAACAGGCTACTGGAGAACAGTAGTGGGCTCTTCGGACTTAGGTGTCTCTTTTTCGCGGAAGAACACAGCCTGGCGTTTTTTCAATGAAGAACCGTTTTGCATTTTCGATTGTTTTCTTTGGGGGTGAAAAAGAATCATTGTTTGAAGGTCTTCATAGTTACATATCGCGCGGAACTAAGAACCCAAGGGGCGAGGGTGTGATTCAAATGAATTGAATCGTTTGGGAAAATCGTGGTGTGAATTGAGGGCAGTGCCGGATTAAGACCTTAGAGGCCCTAAGCACGTGAAAGATTTTGAGATAATTTATCTCGGAAAGTATTTGCGATAATTTGACTAAAAGTGTTTCTAACAAAAGTGAGACTTTAAAATTCAGACAGACACGGGCTTATTTTGCTTATTGGCTAATCCAGCACTGCTCGAGGGTTAAGGAGTTTCCATTACGAATGAGAGAATTAGTGGTGAAACTTCGCGTCAAGGAGCGCTCGCGTTTTCAACCCTTAAATCTTAAATAATCAACAGGGTTACAGGACTAACGGCAGTTCTATCTTTTTGAACTATGCTTTGAGCTCGATTGCAACCTTGCCTGTGATCGTTAATTCGTCCCTATTTTTTGCAAGAAATAGTTCCTCAAGGTTCTTGCTACGCGGCCGTGCCTGTATGGTCCAGGTTCGTCGAATGAATTCTCGTGCTGCGTTTAGGGGTTGCTTCGAGCGAAACAGTTTCTCCAGCGCGACCACGGGAGCTTTCTTCTTACGTGCGTAGCAATGAAAGGTAACTAGAAGCAATTCCTTTTAATTGATAAGCGTTAATGGGTCTGGAGCAGTGGCGAGCAACCCTTGGCCCATAGCGGGCCAAAAGTGGAAGCCTATACTAATCAAAGAATTTTAATTTATGGGGTGAATTTGTTATTTCCGACTTAGGTTTACGATTGGAAGTCTACAAAATAGTTATTCTCGAATGAAGGAATTTGGTTACGTGCTCAGATTTATATTTCTCACTGCTGTAGCGTTGGAAATGGCTGCAAGTAGCTAATCGATCAGTTCGCGTGTTCTTCTAGCTTATTTAAAATTAGCGACCTCAGTGCCTGACTCAGTGACGAACTTGATGGAATTGGGTCGACGTTGCCTTCGTCTCGCCTGAACCAACGTTCTACAGGGTATGCGCGTTGCAAAATTTCCGCTTTCAAACGCTTTTATGTTTATCTGCAGTCTCGGGTAAGCGGGCAGCTTTATAGTTAATTGATCTAGCGGCAGTTGCGCCGTGACGGGACACTTTTAGCGCAGGGCGTTCCGCGATTCGCGGCGCGATCCAAGGGGGACGTTTCGTCGCGCAAAGATGCGGGGAGAGATCTTATTCGACACTTTCGATTCGTTTTCTTTTAACGAAGAATCACCCCCTCTCGATTCCGCCGCGAACCAGGCACCATTCTGCGAGGAAGAAGCTTGTTTCGAGAAGTTCAATTGCCTCGTCGGAAGAAGCTGGCGACGCCAAGGACTGTTAAGGATTCTTCGAAACGTATCGCGAAGGTTTCAGCTCTTAGGGGTCGTCTTTAAATCGCGTAACTTTTTTTCGGAGGGGGTCGCGAATTTCTTACGTTTTCTTAAAAAGGGGGTGAAGGGGTCAGGTAGCGTCGTGCGTAATATTTTTTTAATTTTCAATAGGTACGAGTAGCCTAAACAACGATGTTAATGAATTGTATAAGCCTGCAAAAGAATTTTAATAACTGAAAACAAATTACGTCGGATTACGTAGAATATAAAATCTGACGAATTCTTATACCGGGGGAGGAAGGGGCTAAGAACTCGCCTAACTTACCCTTACGTAATTTAAGAACGGCCCCGCGTGACGGTAAAGGAAGAAGTGCGGTCGCATCGACTGCCACGTACAATTTTCGCAGTATAATTTCATAGTGTTACAGCTGCTTAGTCTTAATTCCTTAGGATATATCTATAGTTCTATCGACACTTTCACGATACCTCTTCTCGAAACATTAAGGGAGAATGTGTAATTTACCGCGACGAAATTCCAAGAGAGTACAATTTACTTCTTCAGACCTCATCGTCGGCGACGTGCATCGACCTCGAAATCGTGTCACCGCTTTTCGCGCAGGCTCCTCGAGATCTTCGAAAAATTCCCCGTAAAAGGATCCGTAGTTTTTAACAGCGGGAAGATATATTTTTTTATGAACAAAGTAGGTAGAACTGACACCAGTTGTACATAGGGAATACGTTTCTTTTTCAACAGAGGCGATCGATCTTTTTGCCGCTCCCGTTTCGAGTATCCCATACAGCACACTTCGTTGCAGGTGTATTGCAGGAACGTTGCTGCAATATTGCGTTATTGCAGGTTGCATTGCAATATTGCAGGAACAATGCTACAATATTGCCGTGCAATATTTGAGTGGCAACGTTCTTGCAATATTGCGCACGCGTTGCCACTGCAATGTTCCAGTGGCAACGATCCTACAATATTTCTGCAATATTGCGCGCACATTGACGCGCATTGTTACAGTAGCAACGCTCCCACAACATTCTGTAATATTGTGCACACGTTGCCACTGCAATGTTCCAGTGGCAACGATCCTACAATATTTCTGCAATATTGCGCGCACATCGACGTGCAATGTTCCAGTGGCAACGATTTTGCCGTTTCGTTGCAGAATCATTGCCGGAACGTTGCAGGACTACATATTTGTAATGTTGCCGCAACTTTGCAAAAATACACACCTGCAATATTGCGATGGCGGACATAGGATTGAACCTGCAACATCTCTGCAATGTTTCGGTGCAACATTGCAATCTTGCACCGCGTCATTGCAGATACGTTGCTGCAATGTTATGGCGCTGTGTGGGATACTAGCGCAACGAATGTTGAGAATGACATTGCTGTCGCTGCGAAAAGACTGTCGCTTTTGCATTATAATCTCTGTTAACGTGCTAGGGTAAACGTCGATTCTTGCGCTAGGCAGAAATGATTAGTTATAGACCGTACACAGACAGCAGCTCCGCGTTATCTAATTAGTCTCCACCAACAAGAAGAACATTGTATATCGTGCACATTATAATTTAAGGCCGTGGAACGTGTTTGTCCTTAGTATTAAAGCACACACTCGTGAAGACAGTATTTTAATAAAAAGAAAACGTAAAAGTGACATTTCTTCTGTCCCCGAGCGTTCGAGAATATTTCGTGAAATTTACTTTCTATTTTTTATATATCCTATATGTACACGAGAGTAGAAGAGTTTCGCTCGCAACGACGAGCAGCTTCGTTTATCCTTGCTGCAGTCAAAATAATTAGTGGATCTCTTTTAACGACTTTGTTCCTCGAGTGGGGTTTCGAAAAATGACTGTGGATGGAACCTTCTTTATTCCTCCATTTCAGACGCTTTTTATTTAATGACACGATCCCCTAATTATTTTGAGCATGGCGATCATCATCTGGGAAACGAGAAATACGCTTCTCAGACACGACGTTGTAAATATTATACACATCCGTTATTGAATATCCTCAGGCGAGTCTTAAAACGAAAGGGGGACGCGGTCCACTTTGTTTAAGACTTCGGAGACCACGCGGGATCGCTTAGAATCGCTACGATGGCAGCATCTTCTATTTTCATAGGAAGCTTTTTCGGGTTTAATCAGAATATACCGGCGACAACTCGCGCGAGCAGCGTCTTCGAGCGTTTCACGGGCGAGCCAGCGTCGTCCGATTAATGGGCTCGCGATACAGTGCGCGTGTTTAATAATAATGATACGCAAAGTACGTAAACAGAAGCGAAAATAATCGATTACTTCCGTCGTGCGGAGCGTTGATTGACAAAGTGATCGCAATTAATTCGCGCACGGTAATATTTAGCGATTAATATTTGCACGGGGATCAATGAAAAATGAATCACGTCGAAGGGAATATTAACGCGTTAACGCGATGTTTTTCCGCGAGAGATTTACTGTACACATCGCGCTAATTGACGTTCCCGTTTGCAAGAATTAACGAGCGACGTTCCATCCGAATCGCGAGAATCCGCGCTCTCGGCATCGTTCGAATTCTCATAATTAAACAACCGGCTTTTTATCCAAATATCAACAATCAGCGAGAGATTTTTCGTTCGATTTGCGGCAATCGACGGCTGCCACGCCGAAACGGGGAAGCAATTTCTCGTCGTCCCGTCAAATTCTAACAATCCCTCGTTAATTTCGCGGTGCTTTTGATAAAACGCGTGCGAGGGAAAACGCGCGCGATCAAGTAACTTATTGTCGTTTAACTTAGGATTCGTTTCGTAAGAGAAAGATGAACAATTTTCACGGATATACGATGAATTATTGTAAATAGATAGAACGAAACAGTTCGCCGAAAATGATACTTAGCGGTGACCGTAAAGAGCGCCAATTAACTCACGTTTCATTTATATATCCTCCTGCGATACTTAATAACGTGCGATAATATAAAGAGAAATGCGAGCGCAAATTTGCAGGGAATGTTAATTAAAAGTTGCCGCCGCGGGGCACAGAGGATTGTATTATTAATGGAATAATAAACTAATAAAATAAACGTTGTAGGGTAATGATAGCTCGCGTATAATTAACGCGGTACTTACAATCACCCGATTCAACGTAACTCGAGGTTGAATTAATATTAATCCGTGCCCGATCGACGCCTAGACACATTCTAACGCACCGTGCAT
Source organism: Andrena haemorrhoa (assembly GCA_910592295.1). Classification (NCBI taxonomy): domain Eukaryota; kingdom Metazoa; phylum Arthropoda; class Insecta; order Hymenoptera; family Andrenidae; genus Andrena; species Andrena haemorrhoa. The sequence continues at coordinate 5,264,638 of OU342946.1, forward strand.
ATCTTATCAGCTGTATAATCTCCAAGTGCCATTAAAATCGTGCCCAACGCTCAGGTCTCTCGTCGTATCTTCTCCGTCGCGTCAGCGAAACGCAATAATCGGTAGGAACCTCACCCTGAAAAAGTGTCCTTCGTACCGCGAACATTTTACCACGTATGGCTTAAGTTTGGGGCGTAGCCTTAAGGGAGGGTGGACTCTGCGTAAACGCATATACCTACAATTAGTCGCCGACGTCTCTCGCGAAATTCATGGGTGACGCGTGCATAATGGTGAATAAGGGGATGTAGCGGGTAGCGACATACTTTGTACACGGCTCGTTTTAAGGAATAATTTGTGTATACTCTTGAGATTTTAATAAAATGGAACATATGGATAAAGCTCGGACCGCTGGTTATTTATCTACCCACCCGGTGCGTTGTTTCCTAATTTCCCTCGATTCCTATTGAAATTTCCGCGATGAGAAATTGGGTAAGATTAAAGGGCAGCTTGAGATTGGCAAATTTAATCAAAGGGGCTGTAATTTTCCTGGCGAGCCACTTCATTAAACCCCTGGACACCGTCTCCCGTTTCTCCAGCGATTCCAACCACCAGGACCAATATTTTCCTACCGTCGCCTCTCGCCTGTGTACAGGGCGCTCCAAGTGTTGTGATTAGCGGAACGGGAAAGATGTTATTCTTGTGTATGGATGTTTGTCTTCGCTGCGCAGCCTCCCACGAAGATCGTCTGGAACAGTAAAAGGCCCGATACACGGGTAGCGTTGGCGGCGGCGATGATAGGAAAACATTGTCTCGATCCTGGCTGGAAGTAAGCAGCGGGGAGTACAGGCTGTTTCATGCAGAACCGTGGCCACGGGAACTCGAGTGGCTGGGAGAACTCCGACAAAGGGGAGGAAGATGTACCGATCCACATCCATTTCGCACGCACCTGATACTTCTTAAGGAAAAGGTCCCTGTCTGCTGAGGTAGAGTTAGCAAAGAAAATGGTAATCTTGCGAAACCGGCAGCCCTTCCCAAAGAATGCTCGAGTAAGAAACGGTAAGAGCTGCACGTTAGATAGTATTTCAGCCAGGCTATATTTCAATGGATGTGAGAATCTGTGTGGATTCTGTTTTTGGACTACAATTAGGGTAAAGGGCCCAAATTTCGTCCCCCATTTGTATTTGACCCTGTAGAGGGTATGTATAATGCTAGAACCAGCTGGCACTTGGCATGAATTTTCTTTGAACGTTTGCAAAATGTAATTATGTCATGTCAAAACGAGATAATAAACAAAATGTGAAAACGTGCAAAATGCGAGAACTGAGAAAAGTGTTCCTAATTTCGTCCCCCAAGAAAATGATTCGGTTTTTGGAGTACAATTAAGATGAAGGGCCCAAATTTCGTCCCCCATTTGTATTTGACCCTGTAGAGCAGGGGTGCACACTAAATCTGCTCTAGGGCAGTCGGTGCGCCCTCGAGCTCGACCGTGGTATGCTCATCCCCCACTCCTCGGTATAAGGTCTCACGATGGGGAACTCTATGATTGCAAAGGCCGTATGCCCGAATTTTATGTTATATTCAGAAAGTTACTTTTAACAAATTCGCATACGTAAATTTGAGTATTTTTATTTGAAGGTATCTAATAACATATATACATATACAGTGGGCCACAAAAGTGTTCGGATACCCTTTAAAACAGAATACTTTTCATAAAATTGGTCCAATGTTAGATCCATACGTGAATATACATATATTTCTATGTATAATTTGTTAATATTTATTAATGGTGGATTCATTTTTCTTCAATTTGAAGCCTTGAGTATTCCGACATACACGGCTACATCACTGTGTGCGTTAGCGATCTTAAACGGTGGGTTAAAATTGACTCAGGCACAGGATACGGAAGGTTAATTGCGATTTGAAAAATGTTTAAATTTTTGTGTGCAATAACAATAATTTTGTTCAAAGTTATAATGATAGCAGTAAGAAGGGTTTAAAAAAGCTTGTTGCTGGAGTACATGATTCTTTCTGGCTGCCGTAGTCATCGGAAAGAAAAAGCGCAAAATTTTTTTTAATCTACATATATGAGTGTGGTTATCGTGTGAAATAGAATGAAGTAATTATTTGCAAAAATCCAATTTTGCAACACGGAAAACTAACAAATGCTTTTCCAAAAAATAAATGTTTTCATTTGAAATACAACCATTTTTGGGCTTTTCAATATTATTCATTCAACATGAACACGCTCGTATAGATTAAGAAAAATTGTACGTTTTTTGTTTCAGATGATTACGACAGCCAAAATCATGCTCGCTAGGAACAAACTTTTTTCAAACCCCTTTTACTACTACCATTATAACTTTGAACCAAATTACTATTATTGTATACAAAAATTTGAACACATTTTTCAAATTTCAATTAATAAAAGTACAGAGATTGGAATTATAATACTCAATACTTTTCATTTAAAAATTTTCCAAAATGTGCCGTATTTTCGGAGCGTCAAACTCTGGAAACCCCTGCGGCAGCCTGTGACGCTCCGCTCCCACTACTCCAGCCGCTCCCCACTCCGTGGCGGACTCACTTGTCCTTCGACGAGCTCGGAGCTCGAGCTCGAGCTCAGCTCGGGCTCGAATGTGCGCTCGCGCCCGGAATTGGGGGTCCTGTGCATACCTGCTGTAGAGGGTGTGTATAATGCTAGAACGAGCTGGCACTTGGCATGAATTTTCTTTGAACGTTTGCAAAATGTAATCACGTCTTGTCAAAACGAGATAATAAACAAAATGTGAAAACGTGCAAAACGAACTGAAAAAAGTGTTCCTAATTTCGTCCCCCAATAAAATGTTTGTAAAACAGCGATATTACAGTTGATGTGCGCAAGCAATCGCGGCAAATGAACACCTTCTTTTCGCATGGACTCCTTATTCCACTGTTTTCGTCTCGGCATCTACAAACTATTAAAAATTTCTATTCACGCTTCAGCCCTTTTTCCTTCAAGTAACAAATTTGTAGAAAATCGATCTCAATTTCCTTTGAAGTTCCGGGGACGAAATTTGGGCCCTTTACCCTACTATAGATACACCCTTCGATCATCACCACCCTAAAAACTCATCAAGTCGAGAGCAAAATCTCCCATAAACAAATATCTAAAAATGATCACTGAACGCCCCCGAATAATTGCCTACAGAGCGAAACAGCAGCGACTGCAGCAGCGTTATACGAATAAATATTGCGGCGTAGCAAGTGGTCACGGTTCCCGAAATCTGCCGGATAAGTTCCAGCTGGACGTAGCCGTAAAAACGGTCACGGGGGTGTTTATTGTGGCCGCTGGACGCGGTTGCGTCACAGCGAGGTCGGTTTATTGTCGGAATCCGAGGGAATCTGCCGTTTTGCGCCTATACCCCCGTGGTGTTCTTTGAGGCCCGGCCGCTGAGCGGTGCAAAGCGCCGCCATCGTAAATCGATTATCGTTTTACGACGGGATTCCAAGTCCCCGTTCGCACGTCGCCGCTTTTCCATCCCCCTCCCCGCCGCCGTCGCCACCCCCGCGGAAAAAGTATTAAGCCGGGGGCCCCCCTTTTACCTGCCGCGCCAGGTACTTACCGCTGTTTTATTGCGCGCCCCTTGCGAGACCTATCCTCCGCCCGTGTCCCGATTCTCGTAACACCGCGATTATCTGTAATACCGGCCGGGGCAACTAACGTGGAGAATCGGAGGTGGCCATGTGTCGCGATCCACGTAATTCGGGGGACGGGAGTTTACGGTAATGGTCGCGCCGGGCAAACAACCCTTGCCGAGGTCTTGATCGATAATGCACGCGTGGACAAAGAGGCGGGCGAAGAGGGGTAGGCGGGTGGATGACACTGAGGAGGCTCGAGGATCATCTGAGAAATTGTTGCTCGGTCGTCGTTAGCTTTATTGCAACCCGGCGACGCTCGGATTGCCGCGGCACTTCGCTCGCGTTAACCCTTCGCAGGCTGACGGTGGATTAGACGCGTGGGCAACGCTGGGGCCTTGAGTGTTTTAATTATCATCGCGGCAGACCGGTGTCTTCGTAACGCCTTGGGCGTTAGGAGCCACAGCGACGGAGCCTCTTGTCCGGCTGTGGACGATTGCGAGGCACGAAGAGGGTAGTTTTCAGAGATATTATTGTATTATAATTGGAAGCTCGACTCCCTGGCACGATCGCAGCGGGCTCGCAACGTATGTAACTCCTCGTCCGGCCCACTTCCGGTGGCGGACGAGGTTACAGCGTAGCGTTGTCCGGTGGATCGATATTTCGCGGGGAGGCAGCCCGTGGGAGTGCGGATAATTGAAAGGCCCGTCGGAAAATCGTGCGAGTCATCGTGCACGGAGGCGCACGAACGAGGGGGTGATATTATTAAAATTGACTGGAGGAGGGGCGGGGGTGGCGGACGGTCGAGAAATCGCCGCTAATTCGAGGCGTTTGATCGGCCGCGCTTCATCCACCACCTGCCATCTTTTTCAACGTGTTCATCGATCCACCGCCGCCGACGCGATTTCCTACGCGTTGCCGCGGTTATGGAACGAAACACGGTCGCTGGGAGCGATAGACGTTGCCCCGCGATAACCGCGCGATTCGGCAGCTTTTATCATTCCCAGGGGCGGCTGGGGACGTCTCGGGCCGTCGATCGCTGCTCCTCGGACATCCCGGGGGATTCTTTTCGGTGTTTGTTCGGCCGGGCGAGGTATTTAATTTTTGGGACCGATTCTTCGCCGGGGCGGCTAAAATTGCGAGTCTAATGGCACCACAAACAAGCTGGGGAATGGAAAATGGTAATAAATGTGAAGCTGCTAGTTTCCTTGCCGAGTATCTTCCTTCCGCGATGATAATAACGCCACGGACCGGCGAAAAAGAGAAGGGAAAGTAGTAATTGAAGTCACCTTCTACCTCGCTCGAAGCCACTCCTCGCTAATTAAATGGAAACGTGTCCACAGCCACTCGGTTACGGGCTTTTTTTCTCTCGATCGGCCTGATGGCCTGCTTAAAAACTTTTGCCTCTCGGAACGTTTGCACGGACACGATGAAACGGAAATTTAACGAAAGATCCGCGCAGACACAGGGGCCGAGGGTGCACACCGGTCCTGTTTGTACAATCGATTCCTCGCATGCTGCTTTCATACGTGCGCGGAGATACGTCCTTTCTGGCTGGCTGGGGAATATCGGGTATCTTCTGCTCGCCTCTGCAACAAAAAGTTCCCATTGCGCGAGCAAGTTAATTGCATTCCTGCTCCTTGCTTATTACACTTACTTCGCGATCGGTCGAATCGTCGCCGTTCTCTTCCAACAGAACTGACGCTCTATGGAAGCAACGAGGTTGAAAGAGGTTTGTAGCAGTTGAGGGTAAATTTCTAATACATCTTTTTAATGGGGCGCCTCAACGATTCAAGACACAATGTATTATTAAGGGGAGAAGTCCCTATAAATAGCTTATTTTTTATTCAATTCTTAGGATTCTTTTGCAAAGATAACAACGCGCTAATCCTTTCGGAACTTTAAGGGTACTTTATTTAACATTATAAGAAATAAATAGTTTCTTTATGAGAGTAAGATTATGATAAATAATAAATAAGTAGAGCAGTATCTTAAATAAGTTTTGAAATTTTTTAAAAGCGATTTATGGGATTCTTTTCGATTTGATGGGTCTTCTCCCCTTAAGATAGAGTGTAGTATAATATAGCGTTACTATTACTTTCACTTTTGATACTCTTTAGTACGACCACTCCCCGTTAAATAAATCAATACAGATTATTCGACGCACAACGAGTTTGCATTACTGCACTCCACTGATTTCAACATAATCGACGGCTGAGATGAAGGAGGAAAACCAAAACCATAGCCGACGATTCTATGCGACCCAACTTTCTCCCCGGGAAAACGATGACGAAGCCAGGGGAGGAAAGTTCCTGTTCCGTGACTAACCTGACAATCGCCTGGCGCGTGGTACTTCGACACTAAACAAGATAGCACTGCTTGCTGACGCGAGGACCTACCGTTTCTAATTTTTCACTGACTAATCGGTTATCGAGTAAACAAATAAGATCGTAAAGGACGCGGCCGAATCGCGCAGCAGGCCACGCTAACGGTGGACCTTTGCTCTTTTGAGTCACTTACGATTTACGGCCCTCCTTTGTACCCGAGGGCCCGGAGCGCGTCGGGTAACGAGCCACGTTTCACGTTTGTTTTTCTCACTACCGGTTCGTGATGATTCAGGGGGTAACGTTTCGGAGGAGTGCGCGGTTCCGCGAGGATCCACAGAGGGGTGAGTGAGCGCTCGGCATTGTTCTCTGCCATGGGAGACATTTCGATTTCGACAAAGAAGTTGGCACGTACAAAGTATCGCACAGTATACTCGTTTCGCAATGAACGTTCATATCTTCTAATTTCTTTAAATATCTTCCGGGTTAAAGTCGCTTCGGAGGCTCGTAATTATTTACTCGATATTATTTATCGGACGCCTACCAGAAACGGGGAGGCAACAAATTGCGGAAGCCTTGTGTACGCACGCGTTATCAAACGCACCGTTTGCCGGCTAAAAAGTTTGTGCAAACGACTCGGAAGCAGCGACACGTCGTCGCTGGCGATTGTACTTTATTGATCCTGCCAGCGCCTCGATTATTACTTGCAAATATTTGCCGATTCGCCGCGGTGACAAACAAAGCGATGCAAGCCACCGATTCGAGTGGCTTTGCTCGTGCTTTCCGCTGTTTATTTCGGCAGCTGTTCCGCATTCCCAGAGACCCGGGACTCCCGAGCTGCTCCAGAGGAACGTTAATTTATGCTAACGCATAGGAGAAGAAGCAGAAAACCGACGCGATATTCTGGTCTGTTTCGAAACGATTCGACAACAGACAAGATAAGGTCGATAGATAAAATCGTGCCTAAAGAAACGTTGCGAGAGTTTGTTAAAACAAACGTCCGGACGCATAAAATCATCGTGGATCGTGGAGATGATAGTTCTGAGAGCAAAGTAGGTATTATACGTATTCTAATCCTAATTAAAACTGAAGCAATTCGTAGGGTGACTGTACCTAATATCGCCACCCCCTATTTCTCGCAAAGTAAGCACTAAAATTTATCGGTTATGCACTCAATTAGAACCTAACCATATGCAGGAAGACATACTGTAATTGCAGCGTCATGTGATCAACAATTACAGAAAGAGAAGTATTTTAGTGAATCTTAATAGTGTAAAAATTTATTGGACTGTCACAATTTTACATCCCATTCGGAGAAGGTAAGTCTAATAATTCCGTAAATGCAAGAATATCTACTAGAAAAACCTAATTAATGATGTAGTTAAGGACTGTAATCGATTCAAATAGTTTTTATAATGAAAATAACGTTTTTCTTGTAGCAGTATGTGTGTTCCCAATACCGCCTACCGTCAGTGTCCCCAATATCGCAAAAATAATAAAAGCCCATGTGAAAATGACTTTATTTGTCGAATATGTACATCGGAACGTAAAAAATAAAATACTTTAAACATCTATATTTTTAAATTCTATATTTGTAAATTCTATATTTTTCTAATAAAAATAAAATCAAAGATGGATAAAAATACATTTGTAGTGCACAAATAATAAAAGCACGTGTGAAAATGACTTAAAAAACTCATATATACATGAATTAATCAATATTTCTTGAGGTGGCGATATTAGGTACACTTTTTTCAGGACCCGATTTTTGCATGTCTCACGTTTTTTGAGTCCTAATTAAAAATTTGTAGGTTTCAACGATTCTAACTTATACTACATGAAAGATGAATAATTTCTCTTTACTTTGAAACAAACTGCATGCAAAAATATCAATTATTATTCAATTGACAGCGATTTAACTTTTGCCTGGCGATATTAGGTACAGTCACCCTACGCTAGGATATACTTTTAAGGGGTCAGTTCGGTTAGACGGGTTGAGAAAATCTTTTTTTTTAAACATTTTTCAAAACATTTCCTCAAGAATGTACTGTTAAATTTTTATGGAAAAATTCCGATTATTTTAGCTTCGAAACTCGTTTCTCTCGGAACGTCATTTATCTGCATCGTGAAGATAAAATCTCAAAATCTATCGAACCGATTGCTTTATAAATTTCACTGCTTATTCTGCACACCTGTGACTCTCGCAGGGACTACAACCAAGTATTTTCATAGAGTCTAACTTATTTTTAAAATCGAAAATAGCAAATGAAAAAAGCCGAGAAAACATTTTTCTTGCATCTTGCCCGCCACTTTGCTAATTTTGAAGGTATATCGCTAATTATAGTCCGAGCGATAGCGACAGGCATACCGATCAAGAATCTGTTTGGATTTTTCGATTCAGATAAGTCCAACACCTGAAATCGCCTTCACGAGCGAGGCACGAATTTTTAAACACGTCATCAAGGCCGCTTTCAAAAGCATTTGAAAATCAATAATTTCATTACTTTTATATTTTTCATTCACCGTAGAAAAGTAGTTTAATAAATAGAAAAAAGTTTTACTCCACTACTGTAATTATTTTCGTCGCAATAAATTCCTGAAAACCCCTTGAACGCCTTGGTATCGTGAGATTCACCCCCCGATCGGTAATTCTCAGTCTGCCGGGCGACGAATTTCCCAAGTTTCCCGAGTTTCCCGCGAGCAAATCCGCGAGATTTAAGCTGCCGGGACCAGCGGTCCTCCAGAACGTGCGACGAGTCTATTATTTTTGCCTCGGCCGAATTGAGGGGGTGGGCAGGGCTCTGCGCGTCCAGGAGATAGGTCGACGGGCACTCGGATTCGGGGGCTGCAAATCTGGGAAAAGGTCGGCGAGGCACGCACAGCACGTGACTCCTTCGGGGGCTCCGTCTGCTCCGCGTCCACCACGATAAAGCACACGCGGTGTATCGTTTTTTAAGCGACTCAATTTCGGCCCTGCATCCACTTATGCCACCCCCCCGCCACCCTCTTCGCCCCGTGTAATTTTCCCGGGCAGCGGAGAGAGGGAAAGAGCGACGGGACATCGTAACTGCTGCGCGATTCAAGGGAACGCGAGCGGTGTACAGAGCAAATGCAATTGACACGGTTTAATGGAAATTGAAACGATTAGCAGCTATTGCTGCATCTGTTGCCCGACTTCGGGGCGCTGGCTGGGCAATGTGTTGTTAAATCCCTAGGTAGGAAGGGAGTTTAAGAATAAGCTTCGAAACCAGAGCGTCGAGGAAGATCAGAGAAGTCAGCTGGCTGGCAAACGTGGAAGAGTTTTCACGGATCTGGGGTTTCCCCGTGGCGGGAAAATTGGTTTTGCCCCGATTATGTCGGTGCTTAATGCGGTTCACGCGCACCGAGGTTGCTCTTCTCTCGCGCAAATGTTGTGACAGCGATTTACGGAGTCAAAGGGGCGAGATTTGCACGGACTTAGACACCATGCCTGTCACGACTGTTAAACTCTTTGCTTTCGACTGCCCTGGTTTTGAGGGTCGCCTCATTGTTGGATTTGCCGGTCAACCGGGCGCAGTGATAAATAAGATTCTTTTTGCCGGCTGTTGTCCTCTGCTCTTCAGGTATCCCCTTTATTTTCGCAACGGTGCGGAACGGGTGGTTCGAGGAAGAAGCTTGGGACTTGAAGCTCGAAGCTCTTTCATCGTGTTGCGGTAATTCCGCTACTTTGCGTTACGCGATACCGATTCAGAATAAAGGAACTGCTGTTTTCCTCGAAAATGCCCTAGGATTTTCCAACAAATTCGCCTCGTCGCTCTAACATTTCCACGCGCCTAAAAACCAGTATTTTTTCATCGGTGTTTGAATACGTTTAAAGCAGCGAAAGAGGCGCGAGTCAAGAGGCTGCGACTCGATAAAACTGTGCTGTCATTTTTATAAGGAGACGATGGAGGTGACACGAGGGTAGACAGGCGGGTGGAAGGAAGGACGCGGAGCTCCGCAGGGTCCGAAGCACAGCTACCTGGCCCGCGTGGGTGGTCCACTCCTGTTTTTCCTATTATTAACGCCATTGATAACTGGTCGGCGCACCGGCCCGTGGAACGGGACAACCAACGCCCGAAACACTGACCGTGCATCTCTTTCGACATCGCTAAAGACCAGGAGTTTCTACCCTAATTTTCCATCACATTCAAAGTACAAAGAATATTAAGGGGTCATCCTCAGTCAGGAGGCCGAAAAAAGGGTGGTCTTTGGAAATTTTGTACTCAAAAGCTATAACATATTTCTCAAACAATCTTTTTTCCTTTGAAGGATTGCATCTAGTACCGTGCATCGTAATTTTTTTATTCAAAAATATTTATCAATAACTGAGTTATTGTCCATCACTCGAACGGTTCTTTGAAAATCGGTGACCAAAATATTTAAAAAACCATTCAACCGATTTACTTCAAATTTTACAAGCTTACTATAGGAACAATAAACTAGTCTTTGAACGAATGATTTTTTTATCCAATGCTTAGTTTTCTTTTAATTGACGAAAATCAGGCACGATTTGTGATGAAAATTGAAACTTTTACTTTAAACATCCGCCATTTTTTCTCAAATCAATATTTCGAAAAATCCTTCGTTCAAAGACAAGATAATATAATATACTAAGTAAATTCTTTTGAATTTTTTAATTTAGATGATCGACTTTCGAGCAGCAGTGGTCGCCGCAGAAGCCTTTTTTTGAGAGGACCTTTGAGAGATGGACAATAACTTTGTTATTAATAAATATTTTTAAATAAAAAAATTACGATACATAGTACTAGATGCAATCTTTAAAAGGAAAAAAGAATTTTTGAGAAATGTGTTATAGCTTTCGAGTAAAAAATTCCCAAATATCACCCTTTTTTCGGCCTCCTGACTGAGCATGACCCCTTAAGGGGTCTTTCCACTGTGACGCCCTGATAAAAGCGAACATATTACATCCCTTATTTTGGGGCAAGCAAGCATTAAAAAATTTGAAAAAAATTGTTGTATTCCCAAACCGCGTATTAAAACTAGAAAAAACTTGACTTTAGTAAACGCATTCTTTTTGTGACAAAAAGAAGTTCTAAACAGCGGTATTTTATCAGGTCGTCGCAGTGGAAAGACCCCTTAATTCTGGAGACAAGCAGTCCCTCTTTCTTCAAATTCCCCGCGAAACAATTGCAGTTCTCTAATCTCGCACCCGCCAATAAAATCATCAAACTCACAAATTCCCGCCCCTCGCCGGAAGAAAGATTCAAGCCGTCCAACGTGTCCTAGGGCCGCATGCGTCGCCGAATTTCAACATCCCCTTCGTCACCTCGTCACCGAAAATCCGCGCCAAGTGTCAGGCCGCCTTAGGAAAATACATGGATCTGTCCAAAGGGAGGGCTGAGACGCGGGGCTGGCCTAGAATACCTGTCACACGATTACGGCGCGAGGCTTGGTCCCTCGGTGCCAAGGGGTTTGTTGTTTCAAGGCTTTACGAGCAACAAACCGCCGCCGCCGCCCGAGAAGTCAATGTTTCCGTGAGTGGCCGCGAAATCAGGTGCATCCGCGGTCGGGTCACGTCCGAAAAACACTGGCCTGAATAGCCGAATAGCTGGGGTACGCGAGCGGACTGGCGGAACCGCTCGCGCTCGCGGAGGAAACGCGCGTAAATAGCCGATCGCCACGTCGACGTCCACCGTGTCACCGCATAAATCAGCCGATTCACGAATTCGGGCATCCACGACACTACCCCTTCGCCACTGCGGCTCGCACGGAGAGCCACTTGGGGCCTCTGCGACGAACGATCCACGACTGAGCGCGAGTCAACGTCAGAATCGAACGATCATTCTAGATCCCAGGTGCGGAAGCGAGGGGTCGTAAATAAATCGGCGCCGGGGGCCGTTGATCTCCGCGCCGCGTCGTTAAATTTCGTCCCTCGAGCGGAGGGTAGTTCGGAAAGTAGTTGCTGGTAAACGGCGAGGGCGCTCGCTCAAGAAGAGGAGCGCGGAGATTCGGCCAAGGCAGGTGAGGATCGATCGCGACCGCGATACGCGTAATCTAGGTCAAATAGCAAATCGTTATTTAATCGTAGATTAAGGATCGTTACTAATCGAAACAAACACCGTGCTCGATTGCGCACTTGTGCTACCAACCGGCGCGGTCCGGGGAGCTGGAGGAGAGGGAGAATGATTTGTTGTAACGAAGAACGCCGCGAGCTCCGGGAGTTGGCGCGAGCGCAAGAGCGCAAGAGCGCCGCCGCCGCCGCCGCGCTTGGCACAATGTAGCCACTTGTTTACAGGGACAATATTTTCATTCCGCAAACAATTGGTGGCTCGATAAAGACCCGACGTACAGGTGGGTGCTCGGATCTAACGTTGTAACGCCGCCCGTTCGTGAACGCCTCTATGTGTGTGTTTACGAATCTCTCGAGTAAAGTATTAGCCGACTCTAAACGCTTGAATCATCGGCAGAGAAAGAGAGAGCTGTGTGCTTTCGATTCGTCGGCCCCTCGCGACCTCCCGCTCGCGATATTTCACCCCTTTTTCAACCCCACCTTTTTTTTTCTATCATCCTTCCCGCCATTCTTCCAGGCTCTGTTTAGCTTTTCCACGGATAAAGCCCGCTGCACTTTGTCACGTGGCCCTGTTGGGGGTGGACATTTTTTTTCCGAACTCTCCTCTTCCAAACCCTCGTGTCTTTACACGTTTCTCGTTGTAACGCCGATCGGGAGATCGAAAGCAACCGTGGCCATCCCTCGAGAAAGACGCAACGCACTCAGCTCCAGGTCCCCGCGCGATAAAAGGGGATGTTGAGTGTCTGCGGTGGTTGTCGGAGCCAGGGGGGGATGAATGGCAATAAAAAGCGAAAGGAAAACCCGTAGCTTGTGTTTAGGGGCAGGCAATGAGGCAAGAAACAATGGCGGTGGGTCGACGTGCCCCGTAGAGATAATCCTGCGGTGTTTAGGACCGAGTAACCGCAAGAACGAAAACAAACGATGGCCTCATCGGGGTTGGAGTCCACTCTTATGGTCGCCGCGGATAATAAGCGATGCTGAAGTGACTGTAAACCGAGAGCTGCTGGTCGCTGATGGAACCGATACGCGAAACTACCGTTCTTAGCCTCGGATTTTCGCGAAAGGGAGAACACACCCCTTGGACACCTTGAATCTCACACTCTCCTTTCTATATTTCTATACCCGCTGTTTTAATTGAAAACGAGCACGAGGAGTATCGCCGAACCAGCGAGAGGCGAACCTCCTCGGCATTTATCAGACCGGGAAGGGCTTTTAATCGCTGGTGAGTGAACAAAATACAATGGACGACGGGCATCCGATCGATAAAGTGTCCCACCGCGTTGCCAGAGGCCCCGTAGAATTCGGCGCCAATGCAACCGATAAGAGGTGTTTCACGATAACGAGCGTGTGCATCGATCCCACCGGGGAACAATTTTTCCATCGTAAATGAGAATTTCAACGCTTTACACGCGGCAAGGGTGCACCGTTGCGCAGCTATTGGCCGATGGCAAACACGATTTTCAGCTCGATGCTCAGTGTTCCACCTGAATATTTGATCCCCGTCTCGAGGTGTCTAGCAGAATGAAAAGAACGCTCCGCACGCGGAGGGAGTGCAGAAGACAAATATTTAAAATCACGAAAACAGGAAAATATTTGGGAGAAAGGAGCAGCATTTTTCCCCAATCGAGAAGGTAATCGAGATTTATCAAAAAGCAGGGGGAGGCTCCCGTTTGCTGAATTAACGCTCCCGATCCACCCTTGAATGTTAACCGCCGACAAACACCGCCCTTCGGGCGAACGTGACTTTCGCCGCGGCCGTTCAAAGAGTTTTAAAATAATTTCGAAGCGGGGTTTAATTAAAGGACGCCGGCCGATCCGCGAATCGGCCCCGCCAATTTTCGACGTGTGGCGAGGTTACCGAGATTACTCGACACTTAATCCAACAGCAGAAGCGTTTCGCGAGGCGTGTTTGCCGAGCGTATTACCCGCGGCCGCGAGCGGCTTAATGAAGTTAAAAATGCACTTTGCGGGCGGACGTGCGATAATGATAATCTCCGGCGAAAGAAAAAGTCCGGCTCGGGCGAGCGATTTTTCAGGGGACCATGATTTTAATTGCTTCGCCCGCCGCTGCGCGGCCAACCCCCTCCGACACTTTTTGTTCCCACCACCCCCCGCCCGGCTCGCGAGAGAAGTCGAAACATTTGGCTCCGCAATTTCGCGCCAGCCTGTTTTGTATATTTGCGCTGCTGTAATGAGGATGGAACGTGTGGAGCCCCGCGCCGGGGGGGGTTGGTTCGAACGAAATTGGTGTCTTTTCCACGGGGGGTGGCTGGGCTGGGAATTGAAAAGAGAATTCGAAATGGAAGCTGGCAATTTGCGTTCTTAAATCGAGCAGCTCGCTTTCAACGGGGGCAAAGTTTTTTTGGTGGAAATCTAAACAAGGGTGGTTTTGAATCGAAGTGTCGTTCGACGCACTCGGGACTCGAATATATTTCGCAGAATTTATTTTTCCACGCAGGGGAATTTAATCATAAAAGGGTTATTTACAAGACAGAGATTGCGCCGATACGTCGGTATCCACATAAATTTCTTTCGCTGCTCCATTTCATTATCTGTTTAACGAGAGGATCATCCCACAATTTTAAGCAAACAGCTCGCGAGCACTCGTCCGCAAACGTTCGCTGATAATTCATGCGAAACTATTGAACGATTAATCAGGAACTAGACGCGATATTTAATTCATCGTTAAACAACAGCCCATCCCGTTGCGTGCCCATAAAATTATTAATACACGCTCGCGCTCGGTTGTTTATCGTAAACCGCGTCCGCGGGGGTTTGTCCAGCGAGACTGTGTATTCGCTGGAAACGCGGCACCCAACATTTCTATTGCTTAATTTATCCTGTAATACACGCGTCAGCGAAGCCGAGAATTTAAAATTTCAATCAAACAACAGCCGGTGAAATGAATTTTTCGTGGGTTCCTCGCGTTTCTTTTATTCGACTGGAAATTCTGAGGGGAGGCTTTGAGAGTTGACGAAGAAATTCTCACTTCAAGTCCATCGATCTACCGAATCTGTTTCCCCCTTTTACGACCCCGTGTCTCGCGCGCCGTCGCTTCGACGACCAACGTTCGTGGAGATTAGAAGGAAAAGGAGAAAGTTCCTGTTGCGCAGCGATGAAATAGGTCACCGCAGCGATTTAACGACCCGCGGATCGTGTTAAATGTTTAAACAAATTGAGGCACATCGAGCGTCCCGCGACGGTTCCTTTTCCCTCGCGTTTCTTCGCGTCCTCTCCTCTTTCGTTCCCTTGGCAATTCAAAGTCACCGGAGGTTCGAGCAGGCAATTTGCCACATTAGACCGCACTTTGCACATCGTTGGAAAATAACTAGGCAGGGCAGCCGCGAATCACTAATTTCACACGCGTCGTGGCTCGTCAGACACGTACTTCACACCCTCCTTCCTTCGTTCCCTTGATTTTTCTGCACTCCCTTCGAAATTCTGCTTGCCCGAGGAATTCGTGGGCGATAAAAGCTGACAACTGTTCCGCGTCATTTCTGTGCTATTCGGTGGCACCTTGATCCTCATCTCGGTATGAAAAGGATTACAAGGTTCGTATTTAAGCAGATCTAATAAGAGAGCAGACTATCGCTGGTATCCTCGTTGATAAAGAATATTTGGAACGTGAGAGATACGCGAAGGAAAATGTAAATACGTTGGATTTATGTTGCTCAGGTTCGGCCGCGTGCACCCACGATAAAAGGGAGCTGATAACATTTTCGGTTCCCCGATACTCGAGCTTCGTGGAAGAAGAGTGGAATTCGTCGAATGGGAAACTCGGGAGCGACGGAACGGAGCCGGGCGGTACGCAATCAATCAGCTTTTCCGCTACCGACTCTTCGATTTCTTAAAAGTTTCTGGTCCGAGTTGGCTAGAGCCTCGAGAAGGAGCCGCTGGAAATTGATGGGCTGACGAGGTTCGGAGCGACGGGGATCGCGTGACGAAATCGAGTCGAGTTAACCGAATTATCCCCCTGCCGAAAATCCGATCTCTTTTGATTACGCGCGTTTAATATTCATGGGGACATCGACGGTTAATTATTCCACGCGATAAACGATTAATCCACTGCGAGGCTCGAAATCGAACGAAAAGTGCGAATTAATCGGGCAAGTTTAATCGCGCAGCGGGGCTCGCAAGGGAAGTTATCGAGGATTGAAGGGGCTGCGCGATAATGTCTTTGGAAAAATTGCTGGCGTGTATCGCGTGCGAAGAGGAACGAGGAATCCTCCGCTCCTATTTTTATGAAAATAAGCCCAGCACTTCTGACAATGATTTGAGTAGCAAGTGGAGAACTGCAGGCTTCAAATTCACTGTAAATATTAGCGAATTGGCGCGAGTCCGTTCACAATTATTACAGTTAAACGTTACGAATGATTTGCAACTATTTGTTTGTCGTAATGAAATGTTAGCTGGCCTGTTCAAATTGTCTAGTCGTGAAATAGACAGCGGGGTGGAATCTCGTATTTGGATTGACTTTATTAATCAAAATCTGCTAAATTTACCTAGGTATTATCACGTTCTACATCTGAATAATTCATTTCAATAGTAACAATTGAATTAAAGATCACACTGTCGGCTTTAGCTCCCAGCTCAAACCCTTTCGTGTGTTTCTAATCGATTAGACTACTCTCAGTTTCGAAAGACACAAGATTCGCTGATGTACAGAGCACTGGTTAACACTCGAGTTCAGTGGCGCGTTGAATGATTAATATCAGCGAAGTTTCAGTGAAAAAATCTGCCCTGCAACTGCACACGTTACTCCATTCGGTGTTGGAAGCCTTCGCACGATTGGAGTAAAGTCAGACCTCCCTGTCTCCTCAAGAACTAGAAGCAGCACTTCGTTCGACATTCAACGCCACCAAAGAAAGCCGACCCAGAAAACAACCTCCCCACAATCTACTCGAAACCCCTGAAACTTGAATCATAGGTCGCGAAGCCTTCTCGCAATCAACAAAACGAACCTGAAGCTCTCCGTCGGCGTGGTTGCACCAGGACCATCCTCCTCGATCCCCGAAAATCGGCGTCGCCGTCGTTGATACCACGGGGGGATGATCGGCCGCGACGAACAACCGCGAGGCGTCGATACGAACGGGCAGCCATCTGAACTTCGAACCGAACGAAGATCGAGGAAGTCGTCTGTACGCGATGCTTGGATGCCAGAAGAGAGGAGACGGAAGGAAGTTGAGGAGGAAGAAGACAAGGGGGAGGATGCGAGAGAAACGGCGACGGGGTGCAAGCCGAAGGCAGAGGGTAGAAGACGAAGATGAAGACGAAGAAGAAGAAGAAGAGGAAGAAGAGCGTGTTGGTGGCCGCGCGACGCGTGACGCGCGCGATACGTGTCAAACGCGTGGCGGACGGACGGTTGACATGACATGGTAGGAGCGAGCGAGGCGACGGAGCCGTCGGGACGTGGTCGTCAAGGCGTCGTTGTCGTCGGCGTCGCGTCGGCGTCCCGCGGGATTGCGCAAGCGGGCAACGCGGCCGGCCGCAGCTGCGCGCTGGGGCCTCCGTTGCTGAAGCGGACGGCCGAGCGTACGCTCGCATTATCGCGCCACCGATTCACGCGATACGAAGGGGACACGCAACGACCCCTTCGACGCGGCCCCATTGGCCGGCGGCGGGAGCTGGAGGGGTCAGGGCCGCCCGGATTGGCCGGCGGGGTGAAAACAGGCGCGGCACCGGCTCCGGGGAGTGGGACGTGTTTGAACAAGATCGGCAGGCTGAAGAGTAGCGGAGAACACTCGCTAACCGGCCTCCATCAGCACACGGCACACAGAGAGACAGACTGGGTGAATGAGGGAGAGTGGAGGTGAGGCGGCTCAAACAGGCCCCGCTCAAACAACCGACCTGGCTCTGCTGTTGTGTGCTCAGCCCGTGCTGGCCGCGCGAACACCGCCGCGTATACCTTGCTACACGTCGTCGCCGTCAGTTCTGTCTTCGTAGACCGCGCCGGTATTGTTTGGGACAACGATCGATCGTCGATCGGACCGAGTGTGGCCTGCCTGCCGAGCGACCGAGCCCGCCTGGGGCCAGCGACGGCGAGTGATCTTCGTGGCCCTACCGCCGCGGAAGGCTTGTGACGCAAAAGATTTGGATTTTCAGTGCGGGATCTGTGCCGTCCGGGGAGCAACGTGTTGCTTTTGGACCGCAAAGTGGTGAAGTTTTTTTTGGTGGTGCACTCACGGGACGTGGCCTGTACGGAGTGAGGGCGAGGTGTGCGAAGGTCTGTCCCCCTCTAGTGCTCGAATTTTGTGAGAGGGACGGAGTTGTGCCAAGGATTCCCTACCACGGGGGAGAAGATAAAGGGATCGTCGCACTACCAGCAGCCGTGGTACCGCGGTTTTCATGATTCCCGTTTGACGAGGAGCCAGCAGCCCGCCACCCCGGCAGCGGTTAGCTCTATGACCATGCTCCAGTCGCCGAAGCTGTACGGCGACGCTGGTGGCCTCGGCGGCGCGATGACCAGCGTCGCGATGTCCACGATGGGCAGCATGGCGCCGACGTACAGCTCGATAAACTCGATGGGCTGCGTGTCGATGGGCATGTCGATGGGCGTTGGAGTCGGGTCGAGCTGCAGCCCGCAGGGCGCCAGCGGTTTCAACATGAGCTCCATGAGCTCGGCCATGGGGATGGCCTCGATGGGCGGCGGTGGCATGCCGGGATACGATCGCGGCGCCATGGGAGGCGGCGGTGCCTGCATGAGCACCGTCGGCTACGGTCCCCTGACGCCCGTCGGCGGAGCCGGGGTCAGCAGGGATCCTCTATCCCTGACCGAGCCGGACTCGCCGAATTCCGCCCTGCAACGCGCTCGAACCGACAAGTCCTACCGCAGGAGCTACACCCACGCGAAGCCGCCGTACTCCTACATCAGCCTGATCACCATGGCCATCCAGAACGCGCCCACCAAGATGCTCACGCTGTCCGAGATCTACCAGTTCATCATGGACCTGTTCCCGTTCTATCGGCAGAACCAGCAACGCTGGCAGAACTCCATCAGGCATTCCCTCAGCTTCAACGACTGTTTCGTCAAGGTTCCCCGTACGCCCGACAAGCCTGGCAAGGGCTCCTTCTGGACGCTTCATCCCGACAGCGGAAACATGTTCGAGAACGGTTGCTATCTCCGCCGGCAGAAGAGGTTCAAAGACGAGAAGAAGGAGATGACCAGGCAGAACAATAAACACCAGCAGCATCAGCAGCATCATACAGGAGCCGCCGCAGCGGCCGTGGCGGCCGCCGCGGTCGCCGCGGGGCACAATAGTCCCACGTCTCATGACCTGGCTCACGGAGGAAAGAAGACCCCGTCGTCGCTCCACCACGGGTCACAGCAGCAGGACGACAAGGACCTTCACTCCCTGGTGTCCTCCCATCATCATCATCATCACGCCAGCCTGCACCAGCACCACGCCGCCCTCAAGAGCGACGCGACGGACATCGGGGGCCTATTGGGCCCCGACTTGGGCGCCGCGCACGACGAGCTCACCGCCATGGTCAGCAGGAGCCTTCATCCTCACCTGATCTCCGACCCCGCGGCCCTGCACCACGGGATGACCGGCAGCCTGAAGCAGGAGCCGCCGTACACCGCCGCCAGCCATCCGTTCAGCATCACCCGGCTACTGCCGGGCGCGACGGCCGGCACGTCGCCCGGCGCACAGGACTCCAAGCCGCCCGAGATGAAGATGTACGAGCAGCTGCACCAGAGCTACGCGAACTTCGGCTCCTCTCATCATCCTCACGCGCACTCGGCGCCCCCGAGCCACCACCATCACAACGGCATGCACCCGGGCTCCAACACCGGCGGGCCCATGCACAACATGACCAACCATCATCACCAGGAGTACTATCAGAGCCCGCTCTACCATCACGCGACCAGCGTGGCCAGCAGTAGCGTGCCTCCGCCGCCATCCGTCACCAGCGCTGCCCCGGGATTGTGACATCACGCCACACACCCCTACGCCTTGGCCTGAGTCGCTGCTGCCGCGGCATACGCCGCCAACGCAGCCACGAGCATCCCCTCGACAACGGCCAGCCTCGCTCCCATCGGGATCCACCATCATCCGCCCTCGTCGTCCATCTCGTCCACGTCCTCATTGTCCTCCTCGTCGTCGGCCTCCGTGCAGCCAGCGGCGGCCGTGCCCTCGGCGCCGCCGCCGCCGCCTGCGCCGCGAACACCCGCCGGCCAACAGCGGCGCCGACGACGCTGCGAGGACAACGAACCGGACGCCTGCTGGCCCGTCGACGACGACTACGACGACGACGAAGAGGACGACGACATGGAGGAGGACATGGTGTGACCGACCTGGGGCGAAGCTGGACTCCGAGGTACGGGGACGACGCGACGCGACGCGTCTGGACGATGTCGCGAGCGTCCGGTTACTTTGTCGGGGGGGCTCTCGGTATTGGTGGAGGGTACGGGTGTTCGGGGCGTCGCGACGCCAGGTCGCGGAACCAGGCTGACTCGGAGCGATGGCCACGAGTCGGGCAGCTGCGAATTTTCTTTTGGCAATAGGTAGTTTCTACGCTAGTAACGCCCGACTGCTCCTCGGGGTAGCCGTGAGCCTTGCGTCTCTTTTATACGCTGCTCGAAACAGTCCTCATTCGAGCGTTCGGTAGTAGCGTCGCTTTTTCAGTCTTGAAGTTTCGTTCGTTCTCTTTGACCGCCAAGATAGCATTGTACCTTAACTGTTCCGAGCAGCGTATTGTGTTTCGATAAGTATAATCGACGTGATGCGCACGCCGAGCTCCTCTATCGTCACGGTTCACGCGGGAAATATTGCGTCGAGACGCCAACGAAGCGCCACTCGAAGAGCGTGACTCACGGCTATGCGTAGATACGATTGCAGTGCTGTGGTACTTATTTAGAAAGGGAGGCGAGGAGAGCCTTGGGCCCTCTGCCCTGCTCGAGGTGACGTTCTCCGCGGTGACTTCCGGTTTCGCGGCCCGTCGCGACGGTTGTTCCCTCGAAACGCGTCGGTTTTCTGTGATACGCGACAACGATGCACGAGGCGGTTCTCATTTCGTTATTTCCGCGCGCGATTCACCTCGGAGGCCAGTCTTTTGCGTTTCCCTTCGTTTCTTCCGCAATATACGAGTGCAATTTCCTTCATCGCCGGGAGGAAGTTGAGGGGAAAGGTGTCGGTATGCATCTCGGGGCTTCGAAGCACGGATACGGGTCTCTCTTCCCCTCGATGTTCTACGATACTTTCGTTACCAGGAGACTGTGTTGACGCGCCGAATAGCTGAGCGTATTCCGAACGGTCGTCGAGGCTAGATTCTCTTTAATCTGAATCGAAGGAGCTGGGAAGCAGCTTTTTCGAAGTAACAGTAAAAGTTGCCAGGCACCTTTACCAGCTAAGAGGCGAAGGTCCGTGAAAGCACGTGAGCCGATAGTCAGTGTTGCGAGAATAATTACAGCGGG
The DNA here is from genome assembly GCA_910592295.1 of Andrena haemorrhoa. Lineage (NCBI taxonomy): Eukaryota > Metazoa > Arthropoda > Insecta > Hymenoptera > Andrenidae > Andrena > Andrena haemorrhoa. Next base: position 5,286,023 of record OU342946.1, read on the forward strand.
ACTATGTGTACGTGTCGTTGGAAGTGGAGTGTTTGGCGATGCTCCTCAGAGAACACTGACCCTGATCGAGAAAGTTGATTCTCTTCGATCTAAGTTTCCCTGGCGACCTTGAAGCTCGCCGATGTTAGAGGCAGAAGGAATCGCTCCCGAATTGGGACAAGGTGGATGTCACAATTATTCCAAGTAAAAGTCGCAGTACACCTCGCAGAAGCGGAGGAACAGAAGTTCAGTGTTACCGTAGCGAGTTCTCCAAATGTCACGATCGGTCGCAGTTGCTTAATCGAGATTCGAATGCTCTTCAGGAGCTCTGCTCCGCGACTTCTCAGCCCTCAGCTGTTGTCGAACGTGAGACACGCGGGACAACACCCCCGGACGATTGCCACAACAATTTCTGACTCACGACTGTGTTCCGTCGGAGGCAAAGAGCACCGTCGACAATCGGTAGACGAGTGTTTATCGAAGCCACAGATTGATACTAGAAAGCGATAGCAAAAGTCTTTTTAGGATTATCTGTATTCCTTCGATGACACATGCCTCTTTCACCGGTCGTTGATCTCGATTTCTTGATCTCCTCTCTCGGTTGGCACTTATCGCCCGGTATTATTGTTAAGCGTGTTCATCGAGACGCCCGTTTATTCGATAATTAGGCATTATCGAGTGTAGCGATCTATGCTGATAAGTTGAAATCGTTCAGCGAATTTCGAGCAAGACGCTAAGCCTCTTCTTCCCTTCTCCTCATAGAAACGTGTCCGTTCAAAGTGTTTGGATATTTATTCAATACTATCCCTCAGGATTTTTGCGCAGTTCACTCTCTTTTCATGGAACTTAGCTTCCGAGCAATTCGTCCCCCATAATTTCGAATCATCTCCATATGGTAATACACACCTTCCTGACAGTCGTTAACGTCGTGAAAGTCAGACTTCTTTCAAAACGAAACGTCGGAGAGAAAATCATTCTGCGAGGAAGAGGAGGGAAGCGAATTAATGGCTATAAAAACAGAATCTTCTCCGCGATTCGCGGTAACTCTCAGACAACATCTCGCGCATTTTCCCGTCTTCTAACTCCGCGTTTCCTGGACCGTGTAGACAGTAGCCAGCGCGAGAGAGCTCGAGGTGTATATTTGCGTTTATACTTCGATTCGTTTCGCTGGGGGACCTTAGTGACCCTTGGATAAAATTTCCTCAATTTCTCTCACACTGGTCATTGAACAGAAACTGCAACGTATCACTTTACAGTTGAGTGATCGGCAGTGATCCTCGCTTAGGGTAAAGCCACCCCCAGCAGCTTCGACCAGCCACCGTTTCTAATTCTCTGATTCTACTTCGCCACCTCCAGTTCCCTCGCGCTTCCGCTTCCTCGAGTCAATTGGAATCGCCCGGCAATCGCGACCAGAACAATTACTGATAACGTCCGACGCCAACGCAACACAGTCTCCGCCGTTCGAGTCGCGGATCCCATCGATTGTTTCGCCCGCAGCGCGTGGAGAAGACCTCCGAGGCCACTCGGTGCCTCGAAGCCCGTCGAGAGATCGGAAACACGAAGAAGAGAGCAGGCCCCGTTGGACGGCTCGACTCGGAACCGCGAGGCCGTCAGGCGGGGAGCGAAAAATGTGATAACACGTGAGAGATAAGTCTAAATTAAATGAACGCGGGCTCGCGAACGCGCCCGCCATTCCCCGCGTAGAGGCGCGCGCTCGCCTGTACGCGCACTTGTGTACAAACACTCGGGAAGAACACACATTCAGAGAGAGAGACACGCACACGCACCCGTAAGAATCGTGCAAGAATTTTTGTTGAAAGCGTCGCGCAGGACACGTCCAGTGTTTTTTTTGTATGATACGTGTAGATAGCCGCACAAACGTAACGCGTACGATGTACAATATTATACATATATGTTACAGAGAGCTATATATATATATAAATATAAATATAAATATATAAATAAATGGAGTCTTTAACGATACATTATGTTAGGTATATACATATTATATATATAGAGGGAGAGAGAGAGAGAGCGCGAGTGATTGATCGAGTGCAAGAGAGAGAGAGAGAGAGAGAGAGGGAGCATTGTACCGCGCGTTTCAAAAGCATCCCCTGAGCAGCTGGAGCCCTCCAGGCACCCCAGAAAAGTCGTTCCAACCACCCCCCGCTCGAAGGGGTGCCTTTGAAACACGCCCCTCCCGAAGGGACGCCCTGTAAATAGAGAGCGAGAATAAGAGAGAGAGAGAGTGAATGAGTGATAGAGTGAAAGAGTGAAACGAAACCAGGGAGATGCGCGCACCGCGTAAGATCACTGATCATTGTGCGAATTCGTCGGGTCCGAGTTTCTACGTTGTTCATACGCACGTCCGTTCCCTCATTTCTCACCGTCGCTCTGTCCATTTCGCGACGGCCGCGCCGACCGCCGCGGAGCCTCGGCCACCCCCGTGGAACAGCAAGCTTTCTTCGAACTGATATCGACGGGGGTGGGCGGGTCAAGCTGGTGGACGCGCGCCGGGCGGAATTCGGAAAATCTCCAAGTCACGATATCCCGTCGCCCCGATATCATTCACGCTTTCATTGTTCCTCGCGTGCCCCGACACTTCCGCGCTTCTTCGCGACGGATCGGCGGTCCTCGGCGAGCCCGACAGACTCACCCCTGGCATCGCCCCCTCGCGCTTCTAACCTTCGCCGACATCGCCGCCGTCGCGCCGTTTTTCCATTCCGCCGTTTCAAGACGAAGGTGGCGACGAAGGGTTCTCCGTCGTTCTCGAAGTGATCGGTCGACGCGCATCCGAGCGCCGCGCAAGGACCGGGGATGGCTCCCCAGCGTTAAACAGGGAGAGACGACGCGAGTGAACGAGGATGTAAATGTTTCAATAAATTCACGTATTTCTACGAAAGTACTCTGTTTCTTGGCTTCTCGACGCACCCCTGCCATCCTGCCACGATCTCACCCCTCCTTTCATCCCTCCGGATTTGTTGGTCACTAAAAGGCAGAGCAGTCTGTCTTCGGTGGGATCCTGCGATTGATCGTTAAGGGGTTGTTTAAACTTCGACTTAGGTCCGCTGACCAGAGAACCCGGCTAAAGAGACTCGTCGACGGATTCGCGGTTCTGCGAGTCGCCTACTCTCGTCTCTCGCTGAAAAGGTAACTGTTCGACAGCGTTTGCTCCGAGGGGAAACGCTGGCCCCTCCACGAATTCTAATCACGCGATTTCAGACTCGATAAAAGCGAGAACCACGTGTGTAGCATTCCACTGGGATACGTAAGTGGACGGATCGAAAATAAGATAATGCGGCGCTACGTGTGTGACGAACATTTCGCGCAGGCATTCGCGAGTTTCATCTCCGCGCGGCTTTTCGGAGAAGCCCAAGCCGGAGGACTTTTTTTCTGGGACTCGGGACGCGTCAAAGTTGCTTCGGGGGGAAGATACTGTACATAAAGAAGGACCGAGCACACAGTCGACGCGCTCTTGAGATTTCTTCCGAAGTTTCCCAGAAAACTGCATTTCAAAAATTCTTTTGAAGAACGCGCCTTGGAGTGTCGCTCTGAACTGAGACTGCATTCGAAATTCCATCGTTGTTGCGCGTCGCCTGGCTATTTCGTCGGATGCTTGCGACATGTTAGTTCTTTTTACGCAAACATCCCAGGCTGGCAGTTTAAGAGAAGAGAAAACGCGACGTTTCCTCGAGATAACGGCGTTAAGAAATTCGCGTCGCGATGTTTGACTTCCATCTGTAGCGCGGTCACGCTCCGGGCACTCGTTATTGGACCATCTCAATGAATCGTAATCTCCTGATCCGCGCGGGCAATCGATACGGCGCTTATTAATTAGGGATTGGCTCGGCGATTCGACGATCACTCGCAAAAATTCGACGGATTCCAGGGGAACGCGTGATTTCGGCAGACAATGCCAGCGATACGGATCTGGCGATACGATCGATTCGTTCGACGCGTAATAAGGGATGAACCCGGAAATCGTGGCTTTGAATCAGTCATTGGAATCATCTGGCGTGTCTGGTAAAGGGAAGCCTAAATAGAATCACTACTTTTCCTTCATTTTCTGATTTGCCGATCACCGTATCTCGATCTACTCTTAATCATAAGAATCATAGCACAACCTGGTGCGAAGACGCTTAAAATGTTCACGTTTTAAATGAAATTCTCATTAGCCATTTCTTTGCAACTCTTTAACCAACAAACGTCCTCTTTCTATCTCGTATCAGATTCGTTATTACAGCGAAACCGCAAAGATTTTTCAGCACACTAGTCGGCTGACAAGTCTACAGCCAACGCGTGTTCCCTGGCATATTGATTTTCTCCTTTAGCAGATACGGCCAACCGAATTTACGGCCGTGGTGGTTTTATTATCTTATCTGCCCCCTTTACGTCACCCATTAAAACTTCTTATTACACCTATCTAGCTTCTATTGCTCTGAAATTGACCCCTAAACCGAGCGTCACCGAGCCGAACTCCAACTACAACGCTCCTCCACCGTGCCGCGATCGCGTTACCATAACGCCTCTCGCAGCTGTTGCGCCGGAAATCTACTGTCGCACCGCCGTCTCGCGTCCAGAGCCGCGACGCAACCGCAACGAACCGAGGGAAGTAGCAACATTAGCCTGGCTATCGAGTGGCGATCGTCGATAGAAGTTACTCCGGCCGAAAACGACGCTCGAAGCGAACCAAAGACGCCGGGCCGTGGTCCCGGGCCAGCTCGACGAGTCTTAGTTAAGGGGTGGACAATCGAGGCGCAATCTCCCGCGGATTATTCGGCATGATACACAGCCAGATATACATTGAGAGGCACTACAAACCTGTGTATCTCGCCAATATTTGACTAAATCATGAACAATGTTTGATTGTACACAGGCGAGCGGCGGCGGCGGCGGTGCGCGCGCGCAGACACCCGCGCACAACCAACACCCCTGTGCACATACGCGGACTCGTTCGATATACCCTCTCATCGGGACACGGGCGGCGGGAGAGCGCGCGGGGAGGTAGTCGAGGGGGGTTGGTCGGAGAGGGACGATACCAGCGAGGAGCGACGGAGACACGCGGCGGTGCTAGGGGGTGGCCCGGTAAGATGAAAAAAGAAGCGGCAAGAGTGTACGGCGAAGTCTGAGGGAGAAGAGGAGCGGGACGAGAGGGGTGGGCGCAGGGCTGCCTAAGAACGGGGGAAAAGGGGTGGAAAAACGGACGGGGGGGAAGGTAAGACAGAGAAAGTCGAGCGAGGGGCGGAGGGGCGGCGGCGAAGACCGAAAGAAGAACGCGAAGGGAGGAAGAGAGTTGGGAAGGTCCAACGAGAAGGTGAAGTGAAAGAGGGTTGGAGGGGTTGGGGGCGAGAGCGGAAAAGAGAGGTGGAAACGCGGAGCGGCGAGCGCGAACGAGGGAAATGCGAGGCGCGGAGGGAGAGAGAGAGAGAGAGAGAGCGGACGGCGGAGGGGCGAGCGGGGGTGGTAGCGGGCGAACGGTGCCGTTATCACGTGGTGGGGGCTGGAGGGCCGTCGTGAGGAGCTCGAGAGAGGAGGGGAAGCCGATATCGACGGAGAGGAGAGGCGAGCGGTCGTGTGCGTGCGTGTACGGACCTTCGCCTCTCTTGTAGCCTCTCTCTGTCGACGTGGAAACGCCGCGGAGAGGGCCGCCGCGAAGGAGGATACGAAGGGCAGCAAACCCCCTCGCCATGGAATTTAACGCTTCATCGGCTGGTTTTATCATCGACGCGCTCTCCGGGACACGGCGATAAGCGGCGCTGGTAATTCGAGGATATTAAACGGGACGGCGGCGGTATAGTTGTGCGTATGCCCTTGCTGCTTGAAGCTTTCCGGGGGGTAGGTGTAGTCGCTGGGTGATCTTCGAAATCGGTTGGTCACGCCGACCGCTTGCCACAGAATTTGCGGCATCGCTGATCAGCTCTATGAGAGCACCGATCTTTATTCTGGTCCTCTTTCAAGATTAGTATTCGGCGAGCACTGGTTGCGGAAGGCATTTCTTAGCGTATTCCCAGCTACCTACCTGGCAATCTCTGCTCTTTAACTACTCGGTGATTTTCTGCAATTATCTGTTCCTTTAAAGTGTTTCTTAATGGGCTTTTCTCGTAAATAAATTATTATTACTATTGCTATTAAGGGGTTACGCCACCCAGAAAGTTTAAAAAAATCGATTTTTTTTTGTTTTGCATTTTCTTATTACGTGAAGTTTTAAGAGTAATTTAAGTCATGGTAGACGCGAAAATTCCCCAAAATAGCCGAGTTACAGACTTTAAACGAGGCGTGAGTGTCGATATTCCACAGCAGGTAAAGCTTTTTTCGCAGCATTTTTCTCGAAACCGCATTTTCAAAGGTGACCTATCAAATATCTCCAAAACAATTTGTCCGATTGATTTCAAACTTGGTACGCATATTCATAATAGTATTATCTACGATGTAGCATATCAGTTTTTCCATCCGATAACCCATTCGTATATAATTAATGGTTTAAATTCGTTTTTTTCACGCGAAAAACGTATCATTTTCTTCACTTTGCTCTCATTTGTGCAATAATTTTTTTTCCTCAAATCCGTATGCTACATTGTAGCTATTTTATTAAGGATCACGAAAATCATCATGTTTTTGATTTCAGACGAACCTGGGCGTTATAATTTGTTAGGTCAGTCACGCGTGTAACGGCGGACGAGCTACGCGGGAGAACAAATAACTCGGTCATTTTTTAATATTTTTGTACAGTATTTATACAATATATGCACTAATACATGCTCTACACACAAGAAGAAAATAAATAATTTTCAACCTCATAGTATCAGTAAAAAAATTTGTATAGTTTAGTGCTGTTTCGAGCGCCTCAGGGTGGCGTAACCCGTTAAACTGGTACCCGAATGCTGTGCTACTGGATATCCTGGATGATCCTTGATGACCGGAATGATTTCGTTATTGATTTACCGCGACGTCGTGGCTCGATTACTTGCACGTTACAGCGGTTTCATCCCTTCGGTATCTCTATGCCCGTTGCGCACTGTGCCGTGGGTGGCGCCGAGTGCGTGGCTGCATGTGCGCCGCCTGTATGCAGATATTTGCACGGCCGTGCATAGTACATGTGCGCGCGGTGTTAGTCAGGCTAATTTGCAGCTTCGTTAATTTATGGTTGCGCAAGCGTGAATTTCGCGTCGCCAGCAAAGGCGAGGAGTCAAGGTTCGCGGGGAATCAGTGACAAGATGTCTGACCAGAGACGCGACGACGCGACCATCCACTACTGCGCCCGTTGTCGAGCAAATTTCGTACACGCTTTCTCCGCCAACCTTCGCTTGAGTATCGCGCTGCCTTTTTAATTACCTGTAACTTGCGGAGCACGCTGAACGAAGCTCGGCGGAGGGTTAAGAAACGTCGCTGCCGTCGTGTGTTAATTTCTTTAAATAGCGAGGAAAGAGGGAACGACGAGCGTAGGAAACTTTTCCTCGTTCGCGGAGCGTGAAGCATCGGCGATATCGTGGCAAGCCTGCCGCCCAACGGGCGATTGAATAATATCAGATAAGGGATATCTGTTTAACGCCGACTCTAGTGCAGCATACCGATCTCGATTTTTCTCGCCGGCTGGACTCTCGCATAAACGAACGCTGCGCAAATGCGCGGCGCCTTTTTCCACGGAATTCCAGTATCGACGTAATTTCCGTGACGTGTTTTCCGCGAGAATTCCTATCGAACGTCGACTACTACGAACGCGTCGCGAACCGTAATCTCCCTCAGCCTTTTGTTATCCAAACCTACAAAGTCACGTTAAATCGAAGCGTTTTCTTTCGCCACTAGCTCGAAGAAAGTAGTGTAATAAATTTTTCTACTGTCTCTATTTATTTTTCGGAGCAGGACTCATCTTTTCGCTGGGCGAACCGCAGTCGGTTACAATTCACAGATTTTTCCACTCGAATAATTCCAACGGGGAATGATCCCTGCACCCGGACGGGGAGGTAGCGGATGCATTAACAATGACAATATTGTTCCGCTCGAGAGCCGCGTTCCAACGCGTAATAACAAAAAGTTTGCGCGAAGGTACGATCGATTAGCGAATTTCATTTTAATGGAGTGTAATGGCTTTTATGGAAATACGATATAATTCGCTGCACGGCAAACAAGATAAAAACTGCAAACAATTTTGATGCATTTCACGCATCGCGTCCGGCATTGAGCCCGCCGTATAATTTTCAATTTAATTTTACAACTGGATCGTGAATGCGCCCAGCTTATTCGCTCCCGCATTACCGCCTCGCGTCGGAATCATTTGACGCAAAGGATCCTGCACCTTCGACGCTGCGAACAATCGCAAACTGCAATTAAAAATAAAACCTGGGAGTCGCCGCGACGATTGCGAAATTCGCGATCAAACAGGTCCCCGTTGTTGCTGGCATTTTAAATTGCTGAAACTCTGCTGGGTTTCTCCGCTCGTTATCCTCGACTCCCTCTGGAGTCGATATTTCATATCCGCCCCGTCCGCGGATCAATGTGTCCCGGTGTACAGACAAACGACATCGCCGCGTACGAACGTTCACGACGAAATCTGACAATAAGGGGGTAAATACCCCCGCCGCCTTCCGCGGGAATAATCTAACGAGCAAACGACGGGGCCGACGTAACGTGCGTTAACAGGAGTTTGACGTTAACCAACGTGGAACGAGCACCCCGTGTCACTCTGGTCGCTTGAATTAATTATAAGCCATCAACAATTACGGCAACGCGATCCGACGGAACGATAGTCGGGCGGGAACGAGGGCGGGTGGGTCGAACGTCGTACCCTTTGCCCATCGATCGGGGTCGATTAAATATTCCGCGATTAAGTCGAGGAGAATAGCGACGGTCATTCGAAAGGAGGGTAAACACGCGAGCGGGGGGGAAAAAGAAATACCGCGGTTCTCGCGGCCGGCGCATTAACGAGAGAGGTTAACGGGACGAATTGTTTAACTTCGCGCGGGAATTAACGATGGCAGACAGCTTTGCCTCGGGAGCGCTGCTTTCGCGCAATTCCGCGGCGTTATCGCTTTTGTCGGCGACGTTGGTAATTAGAAATACGCGACGCATCCTGAATACGACGGGACCGTCACAAGGGAAGCTTAATCATTTACTGAGAGAACGAGGCCCGCGTTCAGCGTGTGCCGTTAATCTCACTGTTGGCGAACTTTTCTTGCGCGTGTGCGCGGAAACGTTTCGTCGTTAAACTTTCGATTGCGGAGCCGAGAAACTTTGCCGTGTGCTTCCGGAACGACAGAATCTGGGGAATAAATCTTGATAGCATAATGCTGCTCGATGTTTGCCCTTCGCAACCGCGCCTTGTTAACGCCCCATTTGCATCCACTTAAGGGAGACAAACGAAAGAAATGTATTTCGGACAAATACCGGGGAAATTTGCGGCGAAGAGGCCAGTGGCGGATAGAGATAAGTAACCTAGCCTCAAATATTTGTCCCATCCGCGAGAGCGTCGGTTAATTGTAGTAACGTTAATTAAAAGGGGCGCCGCGGGTATTATGTCACGCGTGAAACAGAATGGAATAACATTTGCCTGTATGAATCCTACGTGAAAAAAGAAAACGCACAGCACGTGGCTCGGGTTTTTTCGTTGGTGATTCATTTGCCTGCAAAAATTATCATGGAAGAATATTTGTTTGTTAACGCGAGGGTGGAGTGCGTCCCTTGTCCGACGCTTTCGATGCAATTGAAGGATCTGTACGTGAATTTAGCGACTGTTTGTGCAATTTCGGCGAAGAGATCGCTGGTCTGTGTCTGGCAGGGATATTCTACTCAACCGCGACTAGAAAGAAACTTACACTTGGGCCGGTGATTATGCAAATGAGTCATGTACTTGTGGTTTCGAGGTATTTAGACTGTTGCGTTTGGGAGTATTAACAAAATTTTTCTCCATTATCGAAGAAAATGAAAACATTGATTTATTCTTCAAGTTTCAAGACTAATGATCAGAGAGCCCTGGTTTCATGTGGCATTATTTAGATGCAACCTGCGTCTACATTGCAAACCCTTTATAACTCTTAAATTCTGTATTTCTTTTTTCTTTATTTATGTACACGATGTTTGTTGCATTGTCTGCACCAATTATTTGTATTGCATATACTTTGTTCTTAACGAGCTTGTCCCGTAAGTAAGTATTATTATTTTTCTTATTATTAAAATGTTTCGCAACATTTACAGAGAACAGCTGACTTACACCACAATCAAAATAAACGTGATACTACTCGACTTTCATAATATTGGAATATAAATCAATGTAACATAAAATAATAGAAATCCCAGTTCGGTTTTTTTTGTCGACTGACACCACTTTCATATCCATCAGTTGTTACCTGCATTTATTCACTTTACTATATCAACTTATCAGCCTACGTTCGCCCAGTATCTTTCCCTCGACTGAATGAGCGTTATCAGAATAAACCTACCTGGGTATCCTTGAGATGGGGAGCGTATCTTGTGCGTAGCGTCGCAAAATCTCCGGACGTGCAAGCGAAATTCAGTAGAAAAGGCGCCCCGAGACAGACCGCCCTACTTCGCGGTTTCTCTTCAAGCCGGGCGACGCGTATAATTTCTTCCGGCACGGCAGGATTAAGTACATGGTTCGAGGCCGCGATTTTCGATATATATCCGGGCTGGACGAAAGGCAAAGTCTGTCGGCGGTTTGCACTGGTGCACGTGTCCAACGAATTCGCGGAGGCTCAAGCGGAGCCCGGAGCTCGGCCCGGTTTACTTAGGTGCGGCCGAGGAATTGAAATTTTCGTAAACGGATTAGGGGTCGGCCGCGCGACAAACTCCTTGTTAATTAGAATGTAATCCAGGTCTTAATGGGACCGTCTCGCTAATAAAATCGCCGGCACGTTACGAGTCCGACGGCGTCTCAGACACTGGCCAATTCCCCGCTGGAAATTGGAGTTCGGTGTCTGGGGTGCCGCTGGGACTCGGGGAAAGCTTGATTGAACAATATGTAAGCGGAGCGAGACTCCCTTCGACGAGACGCGAGGTCCTTCGCCGCATCTCTCCGTTGCAGTGTCGTCCATGGGAAGCGTGCAAAGGCTAGAGCGGCTCGTGGGAAAATGGTAAACGGTCAGCTGATTTTCTTGAAATAAAACGTCACGCCGCTGAAGGGCGTGCGTTACGGAAACAGCTGGTCCCTTGGTAAATCGTTTTCTTTCGTTACAAGACCGAGCGCTCCGCTCTTTCCCAAGGAAAATACCAGCCTCGGAGAGGAATCGATTCCTCTATTTGGTTATCGGGCGTTACGTAACGCCTGTAATCTGGCGCGTTGTAAGTCCCCCCCGTCTTCCCCCGGTAATTTCCCCATACGCCACCATGGCGGAGCTCGTGCGAGTGTGCTCGAGGCTTCGTCGTCGAATGTCTCTCTCGAGGATCGAAATAAACCGCGTCGCCTTCCCGGGGAACGTGTTGCGCCAGGTGAGAACGGAGGTAAACGAGGGGAAAATGACGAAATGGGTTTTTAAAGGAGAGAAGCTTCGACGAATCGAGGGAAGAACGGCGGAGAGGAATGCGAACGGAAGCGGAGAGGTCTCGGGGACGGTTCCGCGGGACAGCTGAAACTGGGGATCGGCGCGAGAATTCGCAAGGAACCGAGACGCCGGAAATCGTAGCGGGGAAAAAAGGCGCGGAAGAGACGAAAGCGGCGAAGAGGAGGAGAGGCAGGCTCGCGAGAAGATTCAAATGGACAGAAGAGGAATATGGCACAGAAATGCGGCCGGGGAGGAGCAAGGGGAGGTAGAGAGAAGAAGCGACGGAAAGGTTCAGGAGATTCAGACAAGCAGACTCCGAGAGACAGACACGGAGCGGAGGAGGACGGAGAGACGGGCGAGAAAGAGGCGCGGAGAGAGAGAGAGAGAAAGAAACGGCGCAGCGTGTAAAACCGGGCGTAGAGGAGGGAAAGACGCGACTGCTGACGCGTGTGGGAGCGGCTATCAGTGAATATGAGCACGTTTATCAGCGTGGGGGTACGGACGCGTCGGCCATGTTGAACGAGCCTGCGTTCTGGCTCCCTCCCGTCTGTCTCTCCCACTCTCCGCTCCTCTCCCTCGCCCTCTCGCGGCTCTCTGTCCCGCGCCGCCGTCTCCGTCGCTCTTCCTCCCGCCGGCTACAACTTTCACCCTTTCTCTCACCGACCACCCCGCGCCTCGTCCCTCCGAGCCTCGTCGCGCCTCTCTCTCTCTCTCTGCCTCTCCGCGCCTCTCTCGTTCCGGGAACCGGGACCCGATGTCTCCTCTCTCGGTTTCGCCCACGCGGCCCCCCCGCGCGCGCCCTTTTCCCTCCCCGTCTGGCCGCGCGCCTCCTCCCGCCGCCCACCCCCGCCGCGCTCGTCGCTCTCAGTCCGACGAAGGCGCGTCAATACCTCGTCCAAGCGTGCTCTGCCACCCCGCGAAGTCTCGTGGGCCAACCAGAAGGCAAGCTGATACCCAGGCGTAGCGATGGCAACGCTTTCCTCGCTCGACCGCCGCCGCCGGGCAGTCGACTTCCTCTCCGCACCCGCCGCCCCCCCGCGCGGCCGCTGAAAATCACGGGGAAAACGAAGGAGACGGGACACGGATCGCCGGCCAACCCCTCGAGGAGCAGCCGCGGCTCCGCGGCCGTTCACTGGGCTACCGGGCAACTCCGACGATCGAGATCGATCCGCGAGATGACGCGAGCCAGCTTTCAAAGAACCGAGGAGTACCAGCCGGCTGCTCGGTAATCCTCCAGAAGCTCGCTATTCGAAAGCCGCACGGGCTATTGGGGGACGCGGGCGTCGGAAGAAGGCGATGCGGCAGTCGGCTGGGCGCGGAATCGGCGGGGAAACGAGTGCAAGTGTCGATGGGAATCCAGCGATCTTCGGGGTTCGGCGAGGTGGTTGGCAAGCGAGGTGGTTGATCCGCGGAGGTCAGGGAGCAAATGACGAATGTCTTAAACGAGAAGTTACTTAGGCATCGGGAGTAGAGGATTAAGGGTGACCTGCTGATCGAAATCATTTCGACTTGGCTTCGCTGGGGAAACAAAGGAAACTGGACTCCTGGTTTCAAGGATTCCTGAAAGACCGAGGAACTCCGCTCGGCGTTCAGAGCCGTGGATTTTATTCCCCGAATATTCCAATGCCTCGAACATTCGGCAAACACACCCTCCGACCTGGACAGGCCTCCCGATCAATCGGAATTCATGAACGAGCCGAGAATTGCAGCCGAAACGAGAATCGGCCGCCGCGAGCCGCGGTTCCTCCATTTTCCCGCGTAGCCACGGCGACGTCGGTAGGAAGGAGCACGCGGAACCGCTTGAAATCCACGTCGCGAAGACAGACGGGAGTCACCGGCCTATGAAATATTAAAACACCCCGTGAGACAGGGGTTGCGCGTTCCCCGGGCCTCTCGTCGAAATGAATTCCAGGGCAGAAGCAGCCTCCGCGAGCCGACTGTTCCGGGGGATGTTTTCCCTCCCCGCTGGGGGAGGATTTCTCGAAACCACGGATCGACGATGCGGAAAACCTTCGGCGTCGAAGCCACGGAGTTCGCGGAGGTACGGTAGCTTCGCGGTCGAAGCTGCGGGAAATAGAGGGCGAAGGGTGGGCATCGATAAAAAGGATTTAATTATTCCATATCGCCCGTTAATCCCCCATTGTTCGACCACTTTGCTTTCGCCCGATGAATTCGCAGGAAGACAGTCCCTCGGATTAATTCGTCCCGCGCGAAACGGACGTTTCGAAACCGGCGAAAAGTGAAATTATGACCCAACGCGGTGGTAATTTCCAACACCCCCGTCGGGGGGAGAATTTGACGCGCGAATCGAGGTCGTTTACTCTGCGGAACTCGTCGCTGATGCTTCGTTTTTCCGTACGGTTTCACGGCCTGATTTCACCGTTCCCGCCCCCCCGGCGAGAGCCCGCGTGTTTGTTCTTGAAATTCGAGTGCCCGGCAGCTCGTGCGATCGTCATGCACGGCGACGAATCGCGGTATTTCTAAATTGCGCGTGCGAATTAAAACGGCGCGCGGTTCGTTTGCATCGCGTAAATGTGCGAGCTCGGCGGATTACTTTTCCCCGGACGATCCGCGTTACAGCTTCGCCGTGGAATTAGGAATTACCGCGAGCTTTGTATTAATTAGCTACCCCGGAACATCTGTTTACTATCGACTCGATTAATTTCCACGGCTAAACGCGTTTAAAGCGGATGCTCGCTCGATCAGCCGTACAAACGAAGCCGATTTCCAGAGTTCCAGACGGACACAGTTCTTAAATCAGGACTCAGCGCCGCGTTCGTTAAATAATGACATGTTTAATAGAAGCAGGAATTAGTTCCGCTACAGAAGACAAGCCTAATAAAACTCTGATGCGCGTGAACCCCTGCAGGCTTCTCGGGCTCAACCACCCCACGGTCACGCCCCTACGATACAGTTATTGCCGGGCTTACCCTTTGTACTTCATTATAGATGAATGCGGCTAAACGCTACGCTCTGTGACCTACGAACAATCGCTCGGAGCGCGCGGAACCTATTGCTTCCTAACCGGCGTTTAGCTTACGACGCTCTTCCCGCCTAACTATTATGTAACCGAGTCTGCGATCAGTCGAGATGACCGAAAATTTCCATAAAACCGTGGAGAAGCCTGTCCTTCGACGACGCATCGCCACCATCCTCCCCCCGGATAATAGGCTGAGCAAACAGATCTGTCAAAACTAGTGCATTCATCGCGGCCAATCCGACGCGTCTGCTCGGTCGGTGCATAATTCCAGGCGACGACGGATCGCTTTTAATCCACTTTTTTCCTCTCCACCCCGCCGCGTTTCCCTCGACAGGTCAAGCAACAGCCCGCCGATCCCCGCCCCAGATGGATAAAAATTCGTCGAGGGGGCGAAATCAGGTGTGACGGATCAAAGGCGACCGCACATGTTCGTTCTCGTGGGCGGCCGCCCCTGAACGCTTAATTGCACCGTATTATCCTTAATGCGATTAAGTGCTGCAATCGCCGATTGTTTTAAACGGGATCCTTTTGTTACAGACCTAAACCAGCTGGGCTCGAAAAGCGATCAAAGGGCTGGCCAGCGAGCGTTCACCGTTTGCTTTTGCATTGTAACGCGGCATGTAACGAAAGGCAGGCCCGCCGCCCGAGCGACTCGGCTGTTTGTTATTGGTAAATCTAAACAGGCGTCGCGATGATCGTTTGCCAGCTCTCAAAGAGAGCACCGCGGTGATTTTGTCGCTGATAAGCGGACCCGCTGCGGCCGGTTTTGCAAATCGGCCGCTTTTCCCGCTCTGATCTCGAGTCCGGCTTGTAACCGTTCGGCTCGAGCAAATATTGGACCGAAACACGCGGAATGGTTGGTTTTTTTTTTCTGAGGCTGCAAAGCTGCTGGCGCGCTCCTCGTTGCGCAGCGGCGATGGCAAAGAGGCCGAACCGATTTGTAACATTTGATCGGACTGTAATAGCGCAGCCGCTGCGACGCGACCGATCTAAAACCGTTTCGGTAGTCGCAAGATTTTTGTTTCGCGATTCTTGCCTCGAGAGCGAATAAAAATGTGGAAAGGGATAATTATCTCGGGCTTCCTTTTCAAATAACACGCATCTTCGCTTTCCAGTTCCCTCATAAAGCAGCTCTGTGCGAAGAAATGTTGTTCCACTGGTTTAAATCACCTCTGTACAGTGTTCTCTGTGTGTTTATTCAGAAGAGAGAAATTAGGGGATCGTTGGGAATCGTCGAAGCCAGCCTCAGAACGCGTTCGAACGCCGAGTGATGAATTAAAACGGGACGCTCGCTATTGATTAGGAATAATTACCGATAACGAGCGCGATTAAAAGCCAGGGTGAACGCGGCGCGTCGTTATTAAATGTAAACAACGATGTTTTTAACGATCGTACCCGTTGATTTCGATTCCCCCGTCGCCCCATCGTTCGCGCTCCAAATAATCGGCCGACACTTGCCGCGTCAGAATTATTTTAACTGGCCAAAATTTCGCAGTGAGTAGGCGGAGGGGCGGGCTGTTTATTTTGCGCGCATAAATTACCAAACGGAGTAAAATCGAGTGTTCTCGCGCGGCTCGCGAATTCGTCGATGGGTCGGTTAATGTCGCGAGAGATAATTGCTGGACCTGACTTTAATTACTATTTGGGAGAGAAGCGGCAAATATCGAGTTTTTTCCGAAAGAAGACTCCGGACTTTGGGTATCGAATGAACCTTCAAGCGGGCGATTTTTAAAATTAATGGAACTTTGAGGTTCCTCGATTTTTATCTGGAACCATTCAATTTTGACTCTCAGCATTTTCTAATTTTTTTTACTAACAATAAGAAAATGACAATGGAGAACGCACGAGCGAAATTAACAAAAACTCCTCCACGGTCCCCATTAACAATATTAACAAGAACTCTCTTAGAGGACCGATGCCCGTTATAGCCCGTGTCCACTTTAGAAAATTAATACGTCGATTCCGAGTGCAACGGTGGGTTCGTGGCTGTTGGACGTTGGTCTCGGGCGGAGACAGCCGAAGAACGAAATAGGAGAACGTCTCCTGTGTTTGCTATCGGGAGAAGCCGACGGAGGACCTGTTACAGGGGAGCATGGACATTATATAATTAATCACCGCTCATCCATCAAGCATCCCTGACAAGGCAGTCACCTCTCCGATAATAGATTCCGCCTGGTAACAGGGTGACACTCGAATGGACGTGGCTGGAGTCTGATAACGCGGCTCACCCTCTATCGCTGGTCGAAAGATAAAAATTCTCCGAGGGAAATTGCTTGCACTAGATTATTCCCTGTTCGTGCCGAGCAACACTGGACTCCTGCCTTCGCAACATGGCGATTAACCCCTGGCGCGATGGACAGACATCTTCAGGCATCTTCGATGCAAGTTAAATTTAAACTCCAAAGGGAAGCCGAACGCGAGAAAGAAACGTCGCCGTATCGCGGTCTGGATGTCCTCGGGAATCCTCGGGGGTTAGCGAGATCTTGGGAGCATCGACGAGGGGGCCTGTTTGCGCAGTTCCTTGGGGCAAAGGACGATCGATCGCGATTCGCCAGTTAACCTGATTGCCTCGAGTAACCATTTCCGTAATTGTAGTGGACCACGGTCATCTCTCGATCATTGTCTCGTAAATCCACACTCCGCGCTGGCCGTCACGTCGCGGCCGAGTTGTTTGCGCGAGCCCGATGCGTTCTGATGCGCTTTTCCGAAGCCCCCGTTCCCAGCAGAACCAAAAAATCTTCCCGCCCCGACGGACTACCGTCGCGACGAAGTCAACCCTTGCGTCGGTAATCGTCGAGTCGGAGTTCAGAGTTTCGCGTAATTTCTCTCTGCATTTTACTGTGCCAATTCGGAAGCTAGCTCGTAGCTGGTTAGTCACGAAGAATAGTGCAGGCTGGCCAATAAAAGGAATCGTGGAACGCGTGCGGGAAATGAGGGATACGTGTACCGAATGCTCGCCTGCAAATGGCGATGCAACGACGGGAGTGACAGGACGTGCCTCGTCGGATGGCGGACGGATTTGTACGGGGATAACTAAGGGATGACCATGGTCAGCAATCATTACGCCGATGGCCACGATAAGCAACGGCCAAACGCGATCGATCGGCACGGATCGTGGAAGAACGCACGATAGCTTCGTAGCATTCAGAGATCACGTGCGGGGTGAAAATAATACCCGCCTTGGTAATCAGCACCCCCGTCGAGGGCGGAAGATCCAGGCCTCCGTTGGCGGGATCTATCGCATCGTCCGTCAGAAAACGATACTCCGAAGCAACGAGGGAATACGTATTAGAAAAGCCGTTAGAATTAACTCTACTTTTCACCGCGACCGAACGGCCGGGGGGGTGCGAAACATCCGAAACGGCCGCAAACGCTGCGGCACAATGGTAGCGGGCGAAATGAACTTCGCAGGCCCCGGACAATTCGATCCTCCTCGGTGTCGTGAATATCGAAGAGAGACCGACAGAGGACGGGGACGCGGAGGGAGAGAGACATTCGCACCCTTTGCGACTGGAAACAAATAACGAGATCATTGCTCGCGCGGAAAAATGTCCCGTATGTGTATGCGCGTTCGACAAACAGCAGGGGTGGTTCGCAGTGATTCGGTGGATTCCGTGCCGTTCGCTCTACTAAATGCTGCTATATTCCAGCTAATTCCCCGGCCAATCCCCTCTGATCCCCCTTTACACGTACCTTGCACCCCTTCTTTCCTCGACTCATCCGCGATCAACTCCCGAGCGCCGTATGCACCCCGCCGACAACTGCGCCCAGCTTCGTCTTGCCGCCCCCGATCGGCCGATCTCGCTGGACCCTGCATCGAATCTGAAAGCAACAGTCTTCGTGAGCTTTGTTAGGTGCATCGCGGACACCGCGTGCGCCGACGGGGGCGAGCGCTGTCACCTATCAAGCATCGATTGAAAGAGTCGAAGTTTGACTTCTATTAAGTTGGATTTGTTTGAATTTTAATTCTTAAGTCAGATCGCACAACTAGGTCCCTTAGTGTAATTTTACTGTATTTTTATTTTTTATTTCACTCTATTATACGGATGAATTGAACTTACCTTTGCGAGAGCGAAAGGGTTGACGCGCGCTGCGTGCTTCCGCGGCGTGCACGGTTAAAAGAGCAATAATCGTGGACAATGAACGGAAGGCCGCGATTAATAGACCTGTTTGCCGCGTCAGAGAAATGCTCGCTGCCCTGCGACAGATTCGGGGCAACTGCGGCGAGGGTGTTCAATGGGGATCTGGCTTAAGATCGCACCGTTTAACACCGAGCGCCGGAGAGGAACCCCTGCGGCGCGACACCCGTCAATAAAACACCCCATGAAATGCTAACTATACGCGTTGCGGCCCGCACCCTTCGGGCCGCGCCACTTACACCCTCCCCGTTTTTCTGGGGCTGTCTCGTGGCCGATGCTGATCGATATGCGCGCAGCCGGTGATCGATCGCGACGGAGCGCTGAATGGCCCATTCGATCCGGGCAAACGAATCCTCTTTCCTCAAAATTATTAGAATCGTATTAGCTGAAGCGGGAAATTAGTGGTCAGCGGGTTTAATTGCGGGAAGATGACGGCCAATAGCGTGGCTTTCCTAAAGGGTGGCTTACGCTATCCAGCACAAGTGAGAAAAGATTGATGACAATGCGCATGATTGCGAAGAGGAATAACGGAAATGGTAATTAGCCGCGAAAGTGTGCAGGAGATTGGTTCCTCGCGGTTCGAGCCGCTCCATCGTCGATTATCGACGTGTCGGCGTGGCTTCCGGTCCAGCCAGGCTCGCGCGGCCATTAAACGGGAATAACCGGAACCGTCCGGTGCTCCGTTGTGTTTGCCAACGTATTTCGTCAGGTGAATAATGCCTTTGTTCAACGAACATCGCGATATGCCTGCTCGTTAGAGGAAGGAAATGACGATTCGCGTTAGAAGAGGAGGCAGTACCCATACAGCATACTTCGTTGCAGGAGTATTGCAGGAACGTTGCTGCAATATTGCGTTATTGCAGGTTGCATTGCAATATTGCAGGAACAATGCTACAGTATTGCCGTGCAATATTTGAGTGGCAACGTTCTTGCAATGTTGCAGGATGGTTGCACACACGTTGCCACTGCAATGTTCCAGTGGCAACGATCCTACAATATTTCTGCAATATTGCGCACACATTGACGTGTATTGTTACAGTAGAAACGCTCCAACAACATTCTGTAATATTGCGCACACGTTGCCACTGCAATGTATACAGCACACTTCGTTGCAGAATCATTGCCGGAACGTTGCAGGATTGTATATTTGTAACGTTGCCGCAACTTTGCAAAAATACACACCTGCAATATTGCGAAGGCGGACATAGGATTGAACCTGCAATGTCTCTGCAATGTTTTGGTGCAACATTGCAATCTTGCACCGTGTCATTGCAGAGACGTTGCTGCAGTGTTATGGTGCTGTGTGGGTAAAGGAAAGGGGTGGAAATCGTGGATTCGGAGTGTCGATGTGGGATCTTCATTCGGGGGTACGTTGGAAGGAAGAAATCTGGAGAATCGTTGCAGAGGGAAGTGACCTAGGTCAGCGGTTCCTTGACCTGCGTTTATTTCATTCCTGTTGGTGGCCGTGCTTGGAAAAACCTCCCCAAAGATAGAAGTATGCCCAAGGAATTAAACAAAGCGTGGATTAAGGGTCGCGTGGCAGGAATCAGGATGCTTCTAGCCTAGACCCTTCTGCTACATGTTTGCCACTGTATTTCGTAGGATGAACCGAGCTTTGGGCATGGCAAGGCTCTGCTGACAGCTTAGCATTATGCATCCTTCGGCTAGAAATATGCGAGCGCGGGCTTTGAATCTCTGCATCTGTCCAACCACCCTTTATAGTCCGCAGGGAACGTCTAAATATTGCGAAACGGATGACGATGGAGCTGCGGTCCAGCAGGATTCCCGCGGACTTTCATTAAATCGCCGATCTCGAGTGGCTTGTGTTTTTCGCGAAACTTTCTGACTCACGATTCGCCACTGACTAACTATCGGTCTCTGTGCGAGGTGTAGTCAGTGCGGTGTACAGAGCCGCGTGTTTTTCGTTTGTAAAAAGAAGCAAGGCTCTTCGGGGAACGAGTCTTATCGTGGCAGACGATATTCAAAAGACGAGCAATAAATTTCAGGTTTAGCAGCGTCTCGACGCGTGTCTCTCTTAATTCTTCTAACACTCGCGACTTCTCGAGGCGTAGCAGGCTTCGCGCGCTGGATTAACAGTGCGAGCATACTGATAGGTGCTAAAAATCATAGTTCAACTGATGAGGATGGACTGCGCGTGAGTTCGGGCAGAAGAATAGAATTGTACGTGTGTACAACTATAGAATTACAAGAGATGCTTGAACTCGAGGGTCCGTCATTCTTTCTCGCCGATAAGTGATTGCTATTGTGATGACGGATCCGAGAGGAACAACACGTCGAGTTTCCCTTGATTCCACGAATTTTTCGAATGCAGAGTTCGTCGATGTTTCCGAGAAGAGATACCAACGACGGATGATAAGGAATCGCGCACTGCGTCATACGAAGTGACGAAGAAACGAGAGGAAAAGAAGGGAGTCGGTGACCTAGAAAAATACGAAGTTTCATGGAACACCGTGCAGTACCATAGTAATTGACATTTACTATAATTCAATAGTCTGCCTCTCCTCGCTGAAATTGTCAAGCTTGCTGTCAAGTAGCACAGCCTTGAATAAGTCACACCTCCTTTCTTGTCGATTCGTGCCTGAGAATTCAGGTACCGTGTCGCCCGAAGATAGTGTCAGTAGAGATTCCAACACCGTTGCACACCCTCGTACTCTATCTTCAGCGTTCTCCGCCACAAGCTCGCTTGGAATGGACGAGTGGCGTTCGCTCGCCTCGCTTCGACGATAACAAGGCGAAGACGCGATTTCAGCCCAGAATTTCTAGCGAAATAGTCGGCACAGCGATACCAGGCCGAGTTCGCGTGACGATAGCGCGTGTTTGCACAGCGATAAATCGACATGTACCTGGCGCCCGTCTCCTTCGCCATCCCGTCATCTTGGTCCCCGTCTATGCCAGAAATAATGCGCTCATTGTTTCCGAGGGTCTGCTGGAACACTGTACCCTCAGAAACTGCCGCGACTAGGGGGCCAAAGAAATCGTGGCAGCGCTAAACGAAAATCGTACGAAAGAGAAGATCTAGAAATTGGGACACCGTTCGCAGCTAAAATTCTCATCCCCCAACTGGAGAGCACAAAGGGACACGCAGGATTGGCTGTCCAGCAGTGTTTACCGTACGGGTTGGATTCGAGAGAAGTACGAAGTGGGTCTCAAGTTATGTCGCCAGGTCCGCTCCACTGCGTTTCCACGCCCATTCACGGGGTTAGGAGTGCGGCAGGTTAGGTCCGATCGTGAGTTAAGTTCACACAGTCTACTGATAACGTCTCGGGACCGACGCGTAGAGGTCCACAAAGGACCACGTCGTCTTCCCAGCGAGAGACGCGATGGTTGTTCAGGTAAATGGTAAACGCCCCGGGCACGGATGCGTGCCTCAGGTACCTCGGGTTCCTTAGCCGGGGACGGCGAGGCGGGCACGATCCAATGTTTGACCGTCATTGCTCGGCAAACAGCGGCACGCTCAGGATTTCGTCGAAAGGGGCCCCGATAGAGAAGCTCCGCCGAGTGGGGCCCCCCGACTTCCGTCCACGGCTTTCCCCGTCATCCTTTTCCCCGAAGTGCCATGGCTTTTTTTGGCCTTCGTGCCCGCGCGCCCTCTCTGTTTTCTCTTCTCCCCGTCTCTCGCTACTCGGCGGGCCAGCTTTCGTGGCCCTCGCGGACGAATGGAGATGAAGGGTACTTTCGGCACCTTTGAGACGAATCTGGGCACCGCTGGCTGCGGCGTAGAAGAGAGATCGATTGGCTTCACTCTGGCAGACTCCGGCGGACCCATTTCTCAGATGCGCTTCGAGGGCAGCCTCCACTTATCGGCGGAATTCTCGGGCGAATCCGTGACTCTAACGTCGCTCGGTCGTCCTATATTCGCGACGAGCAATCGAGGTTGCACGGTATTGTCGATGGACGGATCTCGCCTGGCGCGGCGAGATCGATCGGCCGATTTGTCGGGAGACACGGAGTTCCGGCACGCTTCCTTTGTTTTACGTAATTTCCGCGCCAATATTAGCACGCTGCGTTCCAACGGCGTGTTCTCCGTTCTCGACTTCGTGTATTGGCCCGTGTGTACCTGGCAAACAGACCAATCAATGCGCCGATGCCTCGACTCCCCCGCTGACTTCGCGGGTGTATTCTGATTTTTAGCCTGGCCGCGAGACGGGAGAGCTCGGAGCCCCGAGCGCGGGGAGAGAAGGAGCACGGAGGGCGAAGACGCGGGGAGACCTGGCGACGTGGAATACCGCGAAACGCGGCCTGGAAGGAGGCCAAGGCAGGTGTGTCGGCCACGGGGACATGGTGGCGAGGGAATACGCTTCGGCGGACGCGGAGAAGAAGGTGGACGGGCAACGGGGAACGTTGGAACGTCGACTTCTTCGTGGGCGTCTATTTGCGTAGATCCAAGAGATCGGACAAGTGGCGAGGCCTTTGTCGGACTCTCCGTGGGTGGTTCCCTTTCTCGCCCCCTTCACTCCCTCGCTTATACATTCTTCGCGTAACCCCGTCCGCTCGAGGGCCCTCCCACCCCCGGTGGTACCGTCACCCCTTACGGCGACCGCCATCCCCCTATCGTTTTCCTGGACATCGTTATCGTCCTCCTTCGCCACCGTCCCCCCGGCAGCCTTGCTCGTCTAGCCGGCCGTAATCAAGCGAGCGCGACACCGCCATTTTAAAGTCGCGATGGAGGAAAGTGGAAGGCGATTGGCCCCCCAGGGGTGGCTGGTCGAAGGGAATGATAGTTAACGCGAGGAATATGTCTGGCGGATCGATCGGACTTGGCGCTGGGGAGTATCGAAGGGGTGGACGAGTGGAGTTCCGTGGAAGGTCGACGCTGTTTTATATGTAACCGCCACGTAGGAGTACTTTTCGTAATGGATCGGCAAGACCACGGCGTGGGACGTTTTAAATAATTATAGGGTAATTGTGGGAGAGTTGCCGCACCTTACCCAAAATTGTCACCGTGTCTGATTTTTGCAATGACAATTTTTTCGAAGGATAGATATCTTAGTTGATCATCTTATGCTACTACTAGCATTAAAGAAAATCAAAATTTTAACATTTGTCATCCTTAAAAAATTGGAACTAAAAACATCCTTTTTTTAGGAGAGACGCCGCACATGCGGAAGTGGTGCCGCATTTCGAAAAACGTTTAAATTTCTATTTGAACTTGTTAATTTTAACTTTTTATTTAAAAGAAATAGTAAAGCAAGGTAAAGTGAAACATATTTTTGATTTATACAGTTATAAAAGGCAATGAAATTGGAGAAATAAATAGGTACAGATATTACTTCTGCTTTTCTAAATTCATTTGTCTTTTCTTCTCTTCTGTTCCGATCGAGAAATATTCCACAGCGTTCCTTTAACGTATTACAAAGGTTATATCACGAAAAACTATGAATTTTTAACTACTACGATAGCAGAAATAAACTCGACGTATAATTATTGAGGCAAAGCGCGGTAGGCTTACCTCGAAAAATAGCAAATCTTTAAAAGTAATAACGAAAACACGTCCTCGCTTGTTAATCTGACCTAAACTAACAGCCTAAAGGAAATAAAATCGACAGTGTTGTATTTTATTACCGATAACCCTGGAATACCGAAGGTGCGGCATCTCTCCCGCAATTACCCTACAGTCTGATGCGATCGAATAATTCACTTACTATATATACGGGCAGGTTATTTGTTATTTGCGAGCGCGATGTATATTTTCCAGTTTCCCGAGCGTCTAGATCCGCCCAGTGTTTGCAGAGGCAACACCAATTTGAGCATTAAACAATTACTAAACGCGAGTGTTTAACGAATAGCGAGGTACGTAATCGAATAATAAGCTTATCGCGGAGTGATTGTATTAATATTTGCTCCAGTCGCATCCCCATCTTTCCCCGCGATAATTAATTGCACCGTCGCGCGAGCCCGTCGGCCGTCCAATCGTTGGCTAAACACCAATCGCCTCCCGATATTTTCCTAATACCTGGCGTCTGCGGAGCCACGGCGCGGCGGGGGTGCACGAAGGGGGCGAGGGGGGTTGAAATAATACGCCTTTCCGCGGGGATGTTTTTAAAGCCAACAAATAAAACCGAGGCCTCTTTAAATATGCTCTGGAGTCAGGAGATCGCCGCGAATCGAGCAACCCTTACTCACACAATCCGGCGTCAATAGAGGGTGGAAAGTCGCCGTCGAACGACTTACGGGGGACGAGCAAAGTGCGGGAAATAATGCAACGACGTTTGTCGAGGCTGCACGGTATATAGAAACACTCGCCGGCAACCGTTCGTCCACAATTTAAACACCTCGTTAAAAAACGCCTCCCTCACCCCTTTATTATTCCCTTTGCGCTCTCCTTCGTCCTCTTAAATCTCTATTCCCGGCCCGCCCCCCCGGCGAGTTCCGATTCACCCACCACTCGTCGAGAAATTAACGCGAGCAGGATTCTCTGAAAGATTCCCCGCGCACCAGACTCGGGGAAAAGTGTTCCAAAAGGGGAACACAGGTCGCTCTTTTCGCGTGTGTCTCTTCCTCGTACCTTCCCCGGCAACCCCCGGCGTCCCCGGTCCCTCAGTGCCGATCGTTTATAAACAGGCATCAAGTATTTGCCGAGGAGCGGAAAATTGACTCGCGGACGTAAATTCGACGCGACACAGGGGCCGGGGGTTGGAGGACGCGCGGCGGCTGCAAGAATTTCGACGCCTCCGTCGTCGACTGCGCGATGCCATCGGGTGGGTGGGACGCGGGTTGCCAGGCGAAATCAAGTTTCCGGAACGGCGGAGAGACGGGTTCGGCGATTTCCGAATGTTTCCCCGGAAATTCTCGCCTCGCTTCCTGGGTTCAACACGCTTCCGTTGGTTTGTACATACCGCCGCGCCTCCCTTTGTGTGCAGGGGGCGGCGGATTTGCACGCGGCGATCGACCATCGAGAACAACGCGCTGCACGCTTCCTCGTCCCCGGTTCCGCCGTTTCCTCTGGCCTCCGTAAAGAACTCCAGCGGCCCCAGCGCGTTTCTCTCGCCGAGATTCGAGGCCCCGTCGAACGCGTCGCGCCGCGGATCTGCGCGGATCCTCGCGAGCATGCAATTAAAAATACGCCGATACGCTGCCGTATTTGCTCGCCGTTTCCGACGACGGCTGATAATGGGTCCTCGACCCCCTTCGGATAAAACTGCGCGCCACCTTACGGCGATCGAGGACCGGTAATCGTGCAGATACCGCGGCAATAGTTTTCACTCGATTAATCGATGGAAAAAAGCGGACTGTTTGCGCCCGACCTACATTACATTGTGATAACGGCGATCTGCGACGGTCGCGGCGGAACGCGATCGTTTTCAGCGCCGCGGGAACGATAATAATTCGCCGGCGGGGGATGCTGGAGCTTCCTTCGGTATTATCGAAACAGAAGGCTGCTCGGAGAAGTGGTGTTTGCATTTCTCTTCCATCTAATTGCTCCTCTACCCCGTGCTCGTTTCAGAGCGAGGGTTGGAAACGGGCGGATCGTGTTGTCCAAGAATTTTCGAACGTTTCAATTTCGCGGTAATCCGTGGCAATTTAACGGGAACGCTTATCGATCGACGTCGCTGCGGCACGTTACGCCGAAAAGTATGTTCATGCTAACGACAAGTAAACAAACCGTGCGTGTTGGATTCCCGACGCGGTTGGGTAATCCACCTATCCGGCCACCTTTTTTTCCATCTTCCTCCGTCGCCTTTTCGCGGAACGAAATAACGCACGCGCGGGTATAATTGGCTGCGCCGCTTTCCCAGCGACCTGTGTTTTCGCGAAACGATTTGGGGGGTGGTTTCGACTGGACTTGAATAAAAATTAAGTGGTCCATCGACGGGTAATGTAGACGCGAGCTATCTACAATAAACTAGCTAGCCCTAAGCAATATTTAAAGGCTCCGAAGCGTCTTGGGCAACGGTCGAAAACAGGTCGGAGCATCGAGAAATGCACCGGACGTCGTCCCCGTAAGGATTAATTAATAGCAGCGGCGCGGAAGGGCTGGTTTTTGGGTACAGAGGGGAGGGGCGTCGCTAATTGGTCGTGCAGCGGGCCGCGCAAAAGTTGCCAGAGAAATCTGAATGAACATACCTTGAATCGTGCTACGCGGTTAATACAAATGTGTATTACCGAGCAAATAAATAAATATTTGGTCATGAGCGGAGCAACTCAAATATGTTCAAGCAATGTCAGCAGCATCTCTGCCCGTCACTCTCTCTCTCTCTCTCTCTCTCTCTCTCTCTCTCTCTCTCTCTCTCCCTCTCTTCTGCTTCTCTTCCCCCAACCGCCCGTGTACGTGCACACACGTACGGCGCGACTCGTGCACGTGGGAGTGTACATGCACCACACGTGGAAACGCGGTGGCACACACACACACACAGGCGAGAAAGGGAAACGCAGTTCATTGGCTTCGTGTCTGATTCTCCTTTTTCCACGCTCCTCGCTTTCCCGACGTCCCTCCGCCTGTTTCACCCTGTTTCACGCTTCTGCCCGCGTGTTTTAATCCGTCTGTTTCCCTGTGTCTTCAGCGTTACCCCGTTTGTCCCCCGGTTTTTCCGATGCTCCTCTGCGCCTTCCATTCCGCCCCCCCCCCAACATCCCCGATCGTTTCCTCAGCCTCGCTGGCTGCTGTTTTCGCTCCGCGCCTCTTCACGGTCCGAGGTCTCTTTCGCTCGGAATTCCAGCGGGCAATGGCGTCGTTGTAATATCAAGCAGCTGCTGAGTTAATATTGATCGTAAACAGATGTAAATAGACAAGTAGGGATTCGATTGTGTGGGAGCATACACACGATGCAAGGGGACGTATCGATTGTGCGGTGTGTTTGAGCTCTGTGTTTGAATAACTTGTGTCTCTGTTATCGAAGAAGAGCACCGTTTTTACACCACCCGCCCCTCAATTTTTCAGTTTATCCCAGCAGCCTCCTCTGCCAGATTCTTCCTCGAAGTCTCGACTCTCCGGTTCCACGTACTTCCGTCATTTTCTGCACGCTCACTTGCCACCCTGTGCCTCCACCTTCTTCCTCACACTCTGCCGTCCCTTGTGTGCATTTGCGTGTGTGTGTGTGTGTGTGTGTTTCTACCATTATAACGTCGTTATACGCACGAGGATACACAGAGAGCGGCGTATCCGTATCCACGTAGGACGGCAGGCGATAGCGTTCGGGTACAATATGTACTCAGTCTACCCCACGGTTGACTCTTGGTATTTGATTCTTGAATCATTTTGTGTACAAGAGGAGCGGTTAATCGTAGGTTAAATATTTTGGCCAATCGAAGCTGGGGCGCGCGCGAACACCGGCGCGTCGACGACGACGCCGTGGCGTCGATCGTGCGTCTTCCTCTCGTTCGATCGATCGGCCACGCTCCAAACGATTTCGGCCGGAGGAGCGCCTCGAGCCTTGCCGCGTTTTCGATGAAAACGGCACCGTCGACGATTCGAACGATCCACCGAATTTGGTAAAGCAGGCTTCGCCGAAGGGTTCGAGGTTCAGCGGTGAGCGAAGCTATCGAGTCGCTGCATTCGCTAGTCGAGCGCGCTATCGCGCGAGAACCTTTAGCCTGCAATTAGGCTTGCGTATCTTCGGGCCACCCTGGATATTATCCTCGAGACAGATATGTAAAGCGTACGTATGCACGGGAGAGCGTACTATCTGTTCGAGCAAAGAATGATTATGCAGAGGCCTCTATCTAATCGTGGTTGTTTGTTGGAGACGGAAGGTCATCCTTTAAATAAAGACATTTTTCTTTCACGTGATCGTACCTCGAGAGTGCGACAAACGATTGTACGCAACCACGGCTACTCGACACCGCGATCTATCGATCCGTGCAAACAGTCGCGCGAGATCGGTCAGGTTCTCCGGATTTGTGGAAAACATTTCACACACACACGCGGTGACTCGTGTCATGGGCGAAAAATGGTATGTAGAGACACACGGGGCATCGTGTGTACTTATTTATGTAGGCCGCCTTTTCGCGGCGGGAAGTAGCTATGCAAATGAAAGAAGTAGAATTAGACCGTGAAGAGTCAGACGAGGACAGGCAGTGCCCTTCCGATTCAGATCACCGTCGTGGCAGATTGAATGGCATCGGTACCCGTCGAACACTGACGAAATCAAATTTATTAGCGTGCACCCGAAGACGGGGGCGGGCGGAGGGGCCAATTAACGAGGCACCGAACACTTGTGCAAACCTGGCCGGCTCGTCGTCGACACGCGATTCCGACGAATTCGATCCCGAAGGCATCGCCAGCGATTGTTTAAATAGATCCGACGTGTCGCGTCGCGTTTCGTTCCACATATTTCGAGCTAGCGTGGAGCGGCATTGTCGATGGACAGACTGGCGCGGAAAGGAATAAACGTTGCTGGTACTACGGAAGGTAGAAAAAAAGAAGCACACCGTCAATGCCCATTGCAAGCGTAAAATCGAGCTTGTAGATACCATTTATAATAATATTTGAGTTCCCCAAATTGGTTCCCAAATACAGCAATTATTAATAGCTAGAAATATACCCCGGTTTTCTATTTTTCCTGCTCGAACATTCTCTATATTATTATTATTCGTTTTAGTACGCAGTAAATATACAAAGAAAATAACTAATTAGTACTACATTAAAGCAGATTGAAGTAAATGGCGAGGTTGCAGTATTGTTAGAAGCCTAATCGTACCTCGAAAGAAAAACTGAAAATAAAACTAGAATTAGGAAGCAAGGGAGAGAAATTAATAGTGAAGTGTCCGTGTATTATTTATATTTTCTATAATTTAGAGAAATATACTGCGGATGAACCGCAGCTGCAGCTTCGAAGCTACAGAATCCCAAGTCTCATCGGAGGAGACTTTCGCCTCCGGTAATCAGTCGGCGTTAAAGCGGCCGTGTAAAAGTTAACCGTGCCGCGGCGAAACTGGTAATAAAATTCCGCTTGTCCCTGGATTCCACGTACAAACACGCACACGCACACAGGCTCGCCCGAGCATGTGCACTCGTTACTAAATGTACCAGCCTTTACCGGCGATATCTATCCAATCTCCAGGTTCATATCCCACCCCATAAATACATTGGCTGATAACGGCGGACTACGTTCCGCCGACGATAAGATACACGTCGGGAAGGAGCATTCGTGCCAGGCATTCGTGGTGAAAAAAAAAATGGGAAGAGACGAAGGGGGGAAGGCTTAAAAAGGTATCGCTCCACGCTCAGCCTACGAACGCTCATTGCGACCAGAGTTCGGCATTGTTCGGATGAATTTTTATTCGAACGATCTTGAATTGCGAATAAAACGAAGTAATATTTTATTCGAATAAATTTTTATTCCGAATAAAAATTAAAGCGTAGCTCATTCCTCTGACTGCAGGTTCGAAGGGAACGTGGACATTTATTAATTTATCACTAAAATTTTATTAAAATTTACGAAGAATGCAATTTATGGCCCTGATATGGCACAGAAAGATGTATTAAGAGAAATAGGGATTGCTTGGTTGTTGCACGAATGTCCGTGGAAGATTGCAAAAGTAGCGGACAGCGGAGTTCCTATAGTCCCTCCTATAATCCGACGGAATATAATCCGCGGAGTATCGAGTATAAAACTCGCAATTTCACATGCCGGCTTTTTTTCATCGGGATATAGGCGCGCGAGAGATGTTAGGACTCTCAGGTAGAACAATGACGCATCAGCGCGTGACTGTAATTAAGTTGCTCGTGATTAATAGCGGGCACCGTGGTGCCTCGTTCCTCCTCAGCCGCCATTAATTTACAACTCTGTTTAAGGCTCCCTGGCCCGTGCAAGAACCGCTACACCCGCCGTCCGCCATAATTTTGCCGCTGAGAAACAGCTCTGTTTGCATACCCGATAAAGTGTACGCTTCGGTTTTTTTTCTCTCTCTCTCTCGTCGCTGTTGCCGGCGTATAGATCGTCGCGTTCCGCGCGGCTTTCATAAGAATAGAATCGTTGTAACCAGAATAATGCCCGCGGCTATCTGATCTCGCGACTTTTATCACTCTCAATTTACGAGACGGAACTTCCTTCGAGATCGCGCCAGAGAGTGAAAGCTTCGATTGTGTGACATAACAGTTGGAGCGAGAATGGTGAAAAGGAGACTGACCCGCCGCGTTCTTCGAGCGCCGGAGAGAATTTCACGCGAGGACGATTAAAAACGATAATACCGATCGAACGAACAATCTCGAAGATTACTGTGAGCTCAGCTCCCGACAGGCTCCACGGGATAATGGGAAATTAAGAAGCGAATCAGTACGGGTGAATGAGTCCTCGCGAAATAATCGAAGGAACAGAGGCGATCGACCCGTGATGGTGGACGCTGAGGAACGTCTGATAGCAGCGAGACCGAGGGGGCGAGGTGGAAGTTCGGAGGGAGGTTGGCGGCTTCTTCGTTAATTTAAGAATTTGCCTCGTTAGTCAAATCATGTCCACCTCGTTGGCCCTGCAGTAGTTGATACAATTAATTAAGCAGTCTGCCGGTGTTACCAGCTTCGCGGAATCTGATTAGAGCCCTTCGGGGCCACGCTTCTTTCCACGGACATCGTTTTTTTCCGGATATCGATGTCCATTAGCCTCGCGATTAGTCGATTCTGCTGTGCGCGAGATGGGGGGCACTGCGAGCTTGCGAAAAGGAATATACAGGTGTTCGAGAATGCTTGAAGGTGAAGGGAGAATGATACTTTAGCTGCTCTTGATTGTGAATCGTGGATCGAGCCACAGATCTAGATCTATTTTTTCTTATTTTTAGAGCAGAAGGAACAACTATGGATCGCGATGGGCATTCTTCTCTCGGAATGGCGTGTCGAGGGTTGAACGCGAGTCGTTTCAATTCGGCCTGATGCCTTAGTCGATCGGACACGGGCCTCATCGTCCGAGGATGAAGGATCGTTGGATCATCTTCGGCGGTGCGTCGTAAAAAATTCATTAGCCGCCCGAGGAATCGATCGTGAGCCCGTGTAATTACAAGTGATTACCTGGCCCTCGAATCTCGCGGATCTCTCAGCCTTCCGTCCGTGACTTCGACAACTCGAAGAGGAAGCACGCGTTCCTCGGTCGGAGTGTCTAACGAGAGCAGAGGAGATTGATCGATCCAACGTTTCGATAAGATTACACAGGACGTTTAGAGAAAAAGGGTTCAGAAATTAGGAGTCTCTCTCTTCCACGTGGATTTTATTCCGAGACGAAGAACAACGCCTGGATGGAAAGGAATCAGGAAGATACGATAGGAAGAGAGAAATTTTCTAGCTCTGTACACGCGACAGTATAAGCAACGCTGAATCGCTGGTGATTTGCCTAGCACGATGCAGTGGATCTTTCGAAAAGCCGTTGCCACAGTTAACACGGAGCAGCTCGTACCGATTTCACCGATTCCTTTGGCGAGTGAACGGCCGGCTGGTGCAAATCGCGGAACACACTGCAAAATTAACGATTTGTCCCGCATCGGGGTGCCTGATGGCGGCGCGCGAGACAAGCGCATTCCCGATGCCGACAAAAGATCTCGGTGAAACGGTGCCCGGTTTAATTCCTCTCCGTTCTCTTCTGAATATTCTAAACGGACGCTCGGACATTTTAATTACTCAACTAACCATTCGATGATCGAAATATAGATTTAAACTCAGGCTTGACGATAAGAAACTTGTACCACCGTTGCGTTTTAGCTCGAGCACGGATCGCAAGCGGCACGAGCGAGACATATGGCGAAACAGTTTTGTATCGTGACGGAGTTACGTGGGCGTAGCGTGTCAAGCGTTTTTACGAGTCGACGAGCCGCACGAAGGCTCGTCACGTCGAGGCGCTTACTCCGAGCTACGGATGATTATTTAACCCCGCGGAGAGAGCATATGTCGCCACCCCCTCGCGCCCCAGGGCCGTCTAACCACGGGTTATCGCAATTAACCCGCGTCGAAATCGAGTCAGCGATAGGGATCGCGTATAAAAAGCCGTTTTATTCGGCCACCGTGGCTGGCTGCACGCTATTATACCTCGACAGGTTGCAGGCCATTACGCACTTCCGGCTCTGCCGGCTCTGATTCGCGTCTTAATCGAGCGTATCACTGTGGACGATCTGGCGGCAGGTTCGAGGGTTTCGAGGCGCTCGCAACCGGGCTAGCGAAGAATAGAAAAGGGAAATGGGTCAAGGATTTATGGGCGTGGGCCGGGTCCGAAGGTGAATTTTGACTCCGCGAAGTGCCATTATTGGCTCGGATAATGCAGGTGCTCGCTGGCGATTCACGGGAGATTTGCAACGTTTGTGGAGCGATAAATATTAAGGAGGAAGAGCGACGAGCAGCCGGGGAAAGGTCGCGCAGGATTGTTCGAGTCGGGCGTGTCGAAATGCTCGAGAGGGTCGTGTTACGGGATCGACAATGTGTACAAGGAAGAGTCAGGCGAGTCGCAGGGTGAAACAACCGGGAGGGTTGACACTGGGACTGAAAAAGTCAGCCTCGCGCGAGCTGCCCACCCTCTGCACTCGCCTCGCACTTAACCACCTCCGCAGGACATTGCGATTCCAAAGCAGGACACCCCTTTTGAATACGTACGTAGTTTCCGGGGAAACGTCGTCTAATCCTTTGCGAGACGACTCCTTTGAAGATTAAACGAATTCTCCTTGGGCGAGCCGAGGCTACGTCGTCTCAACTTTTTTTTTGAAACACTTTTCCCCAGATTTCCTTAAGGGGGAAGCCTATTCTTTGGGCTAGAAACATAGTAAAACTTGGGATTCTTTTTTAAGAATCCAGCGATTCGATTCATCTGAAATTTGGAACATGTTTTAGTGCATCTTTGAAGAAGCCACAGGTATTTTTTTTATTAATTTTTAACCATAAATATAGTAGCTATGCACGATCGACTGCAACTCCTATATTTATTATTAAAAATGAAGCTTCCAAGTCCAAGTTTCAGAAGAATCGAAATGCTAGTTTCTTAAAAGAAAAAATCCTAAGTTCTGCTATGCTTTTAACCCATAAGATAGGATTCGCCCCTTAAAGCCACCGAACGCTACAGGAAACTGAACTGAACCTACTCTGCAGAGGGCGCGTACCGAAGCCTCTCTTCTTCCCATTGTGCTTCACGTTAGGCTGCCGTGAAACTTCGCGACACTACGTGCGCTGCTATCTTCAGTCCGCCTATAAGTCGATTCCCTTCGATAAGAACGCGTGTTCCATCCACCTAAACGCGCCGCTTTTGTAAACGTTCGAGAAGGGGGCAGAAAATCCCGCGGCCCGGCCTGGCTGCACGCAAGTTTCAGTGCTTTCGAGCAGTTATGGAGGGCGCATGCCTGCATATTTCATGAGCAAACAGACTTCAACCCCCGTGGCATGCGCTGCAACCAGCCCTCCCCCGCCCGCCCTCCGGCCCTCTTCGCCAAGACCAGCCGAGCTTCGACGAGTCTGGGCCCCGCTTCAAAAAGACTTCGCTTGCGAGGAAAGCGCGCGGGGCCGAATTATTAACGAACTTCCGCCTGGTCAACGATAAGTCTCCCTTTCTCTCTTTCTCCCTCTCGTCCTCCTCCGTCGTTCCCCTTCCCTCTCCGCCCGATAGTACATCGTTTGATCGAGCCACGTATTAATTACCCTAGAGCGATGCGGCACGAGGCAGCCTCGACAATGTTTAACGACCCACGTTTGATTAAACGTTTATCTATTCCATTTCGTTCGAACAACTCGTTAATCCTCCGTATCTCCGTACACCGCGAACCTTCTCCCGCGCTACTCGCCACCGAATTCACCGGCAT
Organism: Andrena haemorrhoa; assembly: GCA_910592295.1. Lineage (NCBI taxonomy): Eukaryota > Metazoa > Arthropoda > Insecta > Hymenoptera > Andrenidae > Andrena > Andrena haemorrhoa. Next base: position 5,320,330 of record OU342946.1, read on the forward strand.
GGTGATCGCCGGCTCATGAATAGAGCGGAGTGTCTGAGCGCAAGCCGCGCTCAGACTTCCAGCTTCTTCTCGGGAAAGTGGCAGGGAACTTTCCACGCCGGCGAACGGTAGACGCTAAAAAAGCCGACTGTTTGCCTCCATCTGTTTCCATCGGGGCAAGCAACACTATCGTCTCCAGATCGGATCGGTGGACGCCCGATAATATCGCCGGTGTGTTTGCCCTGTCTCGTTTTAGTATCGTGCCGCTCGTGTACGCTCGCCCGTTGCTTTTTCAAAAGGAGAAACAAGATGTTTTCGCGCGTGCACGAGCAAAGATTCGTCAAATAGGCAGGGCAAACAGTATCGGCAGCCCCGGGAGCAGGTGGATCCGCGATTTACGAAAATCCAATAACCGGGCGGGATTTTTGTTTGCGCCGAACGGGATACGCGCGCCGCGCCGTCCTCCATTAGGGGCGTCGTTGAACGCGATTTTTCAGCGATCGGTAAACCGACTGTGTTAATATTATCCCGACGCAGGAAGCTGGCCGAGCAAACGGCCCCTGCCTCCCCTGCGAGCACGGGAAATATAGCTTCTAATCTGTAAATACAAAGACTCGATAACAGCTTCCTCTGCTCGCGGGGTTGGATTTTTGTTGCTCGGGTCTCGATGCTGGCTGTTGTTTTCAAGGAAACTGTAAATACAGAGGGAGGACTGTATTTCGCGGATTTTCCCCTGCGATACGCCGCAGCGGTTATAATGTTTTAGTTGCGACCTTTCTTCAACCCCGTGAGCGAGCGGACTAAGCACCCGATGTTTCGATTCCTCGATTAAAAGCATCAGCTGTCCCAATAAATAATTCAGGGGCTGAGAATCATAGTGGTGTAAGTGCAAATTTTGATAATTTGAGATAGTAACCATTTTTACGTTTTAAAGACTCCGGGTGTTTACTTTCATAATGAATTAAGTTGTAAGTTCATTCTTAACTGAGAAATAGAAACATGTCTCTTTTGTGCTTGAGTAGCGGGAGGAGAGCGTTTCGAAACGTACTGGTGTAAGTCCAACTAACTAAGGAGAGGTTTTTAGCTATCCGCTGCCGATTGCTTTGGTTTTTGGAAATGTTTTAGAGGGCCAGAAAATAAGATATACGTGTTTTTTCATATTTAGGGGGTTAAACCACCTCTTAAAGGTATAAGATTTTTTAGGTATTCCCCTCCGATTGCTTTGGTTCCTTTACATGTTTTAGAGCATCGAAAACTAAGAAATACATATCTTTTAATTTTTGCCCATTTCCACGTTTAGGGGGTAAAACCACCATTCAATGTTCATACGATGAGGTACAAAAGTTCCTATTGTTTCGTAATTATTTTTGAGTATACACATATTTATTATAATTGTATTTTAAACCTTTAGATGTGTTGCTGCAACTGCAATATATGCGTAGAGTTTTTTTATAACACAAAACGCGAAACATCATGCGAGTGACTTATACCACTATGAATCTCGGTCCCCCAATCCTTTCTCAATCCACACGCCCTTGTGTCATTCTCGCGAGCTGCACCAAGATTTTCCGGCCGGCAGAATCTCGGCTCCTCTTCCCAGCCGGGGCAGGGAGGCATTAATTTCAATTAGATTATCGCGAGCGGGAGAAGAAAATCACGGCGTCGCGTCTCGCCCCGGGAACAATGGCGTATCGATGCTCTCTCGAGCCGCAACAATGCGAACAATGGCAGGTCGCGTGGCAGGGCTGCCGGTTAATATCGCCGCGATAAAGGAGCTGGCGATGTTTTACAAACAGCTACGCGCCACGTGCGCCCGCCCCCCTGTCAAAACATTCGAAGCGGCTCCTCCCGAACCACCCCGTTGGTCCGGGGGGTAACCTGCACCCCCGTCCGTCTCCTTTCCTCGTGCGCGCCTCGTGGGCACACGTGGACCACGTGAATTCGCAGGGGGATTGCCGACGGTGAGACCGAACCAGTGGATCGTTTGGCTGAGTCGTTTAAACCCGGAAGATGGGTTAACTTGCCCTTTTAGCAACGGCGGGAGTTTGTCCCCTTGGAAGTTTCCAATCGACGTAAAACTTGCCTGGTTTCGAATGGTGCCAGGTAGTCGAATGTTAGAAATCTTTCACGCACGCGTGTTTACCTGCATTGGCCCGCCCGTTATTTTTTTACACCGCAACTCTCGCAATTTTTCAACGAAATCTTTTTTATAACACTTCTAAGACTCGTGGCTATCATAAACAATCGAAAGAAAATTCCCAATTTCTGACCCCGAATTACCCGAGTACCCTCTTAAAGAATGAAATCCAGTTTTCTTCCCTTTTTTCAAAATTCCCTTCCTTGGGGGTGCCAGGGCCCCTTGCCCCCGTCCGGGTGCGTCACTGATATGGACTCTCGTTCAAGATTCAATGAAACTCGGAGCACGACGTCGTTTAAATAATTACGAACGGCAGAGTGGTTCAAGATGAATTCCTCTCGGGGGTGCGAGAAATTGAAATCCGTCGCGTGCTAGTCAGATTTCTCGAGAGGAGTCCACTCGACGCTGATCAGACGCGTAATTGGGGACGCGGCAGAGAAGTTCCCACGAGCAATCGTGGGGGTACTTATTTAAAAAGCAATCGCCTTTGAGCGGCGGAGAAGTTAATCGCGAGCACGGTATCGGCCGATGTAAACCACCTCTCGATGATACTTCTAAGTCCAGTCGACGGTCTCTGTGCTTGCCAATTCCCCGGAGCGACGGGCGCATCCCCCACGAGCGCGTCACTCTCATAATTTCCCATGCACTCTGCTCGTGCGCGTCGCTCGGAGGGTCGGCGATCGACTCTGTTGCCCCGGTTTCTAGAAACGCCTCGGGGATCGAGCGTTGGATCGCTGTTTTCCACGAGGGCACTCGGCAGATCGAGGAAGAACCGTCGCCGGGAAGCAAGTTCCACTGTAAAAGAGAATATGGAGAGTACAGTCTTCCACCAGCGGGTTGCAGCCCCCGTTCTAGCAGACTGGCTAATTAACTCCAACATTCTTGCCGTGGAATCGCCTGACGTAGGTACAGTGACGTACCTTTAATTTCTAGCTGCGTAGGAAAAGCGTTGCGGCATATTCTCCAACGAACCAACCCCCTCGCGATCGTCCACCACTAACGACACTGTTCTCTCCTCGATCACGATCGGATCCAAATAATCCGCGCGAATAGAGCATCGCGCTCGTCCCGTCGAGCCAGCGTTTGCGCCCGAATCGGCCGGCGAGGGCCCCGCCCCGAGAAATATAAACGGTCGAGGCACGCGTTTTACTTGGACTTGATTATAAACGCCCGGGGCACGCCGCGAGCGGCCAGGCTCTCCTAGTTGACAGAACAAACAGGTGACGGCTCCAGAGATCGTAAGACTGGTAAACATATATGCTGGACGGCCGCAACGCGTTACCAAGCAAACAAGCAGCATCAAAATGCATTAGCCGATTCTGATAATTCCGATTTACGATGCGCTTATGGCCGCTAATTGTCTGATTTATCGACGATGTCGCGCTAATGCGCTTAACACGCGCCACCCTGCCCCCCTGTCGGGGATTCGTTATCGCAACGGTTTCGCTTCAAATTTGCGAGCCCGCAATCAACGGCGAATCCTGATGGCTTCTGTCGCTTAACGTCGCCTCGACCAACGATCTCCAACCTCCCATTCATTATTTCCTCTTGGACGAAACTACTGGCGGCTATCTCTGATACTATCCCTGACTCCTCGATAGTTAGTTCGCTTGTCTTTGAGTTTCCCGTGAATCTTACCGTCTGGGTGCTGAGTGTCCGCGAGGATAGTTGAGGGGCCCGAGAGGAAAGGCCCAAACATTTAAACTCGATGCGAGGGTATTGCGCTTCTATTCGGAGAAATGAATATGTCTGGACGAGGTGTCCGTGAAATAGGTAAGAGGAATCCCTGGCCCATTGCCCGTCGCCCACTTTTCCTCCCCAAGAGTGTGTAGAGCCCCTCGTATTTATACACACCGCGCGAATGTATATTTTGTACATATTTACATTACGTCGGTGTATTTGCACGAAATGGTTATACGGGAGGATCTTTAAATATTAAAAGAATATTTGCCCGGGCAAATGTCGGGTAAATCAGCCGAGGAGGCGCGGGGGGCACAATGCCGGGTCTTCATTATTTCTAATCGTTCGCCGACGATTGCGGGATAAATGGCTACGATATTTTGAATCAACAGGAACGGCTACGCGAAAGCTGGCTGGAGGCCCGAGTAAATATATGCAATGTATACAACGATAAATGCCGGAGTTATTCGCGTGTCTGTGCGCGACACGTTGTCGTTTCACGCTGTGAGACGAGGTGTATAAATGGAGGGTGTTTTGGTAGCTAATTGTTGCTATAGTTTTGATATTCTTGGCGAATTATCGCTCCGAGGCCTGACAAGCGTTGCGCACGCTATGCAACTGTTTGGCGGGATTCTACTGTCCCGTGGTTAGGGGATGATTATGGGTGAGAAATTCAGAGAAATGTTTCAAGATACAATGAAACAGCCTGCCGAACCTTAAATTAATTTGTCGAGTCGTTTTTGTACAAAAAATTCAGAGAGAAATAGGGTAAAGGACCCAATTACTGTCACCTTAAGCTATTTTACTTAAAATAACGAATAAATAAACGTTGTAAAGTCATACGAAAAAAGAATTATGTAATTCAACCTGTAATCTATACTGTAGATTATATACTATAATTTATTTATTCGTTATTTTAAGTAAAATAGCTCAAGGTGACAGTAATTGGTTAGGTGTCAGTAATTGGGTCCCCTACCTACATTTCGGCCCAATAAGGCTCAATCCCCCTTAAGGGATAGCACCACTGTGACGGACAGAAAAATAAACCTGTTTTAAGAATTTTTTTCAGCAATAACTTAATTATCATATAAAATTTTTATTACCTACCTTTAGCACAATATCTTAAGAAACTATTAAAAAGAATGAATAGAAAATCGTGCATAAATGTATAAACAATAAACTATGCAACTATGGACAGCATAAACTACGGACGTGTACCTCTGAAATCAAATTCAATTTTTTTACAAACTGTACTAGTGTAATTTTCGTAAATTATTCCCGAAAAAATTCTTAAAGAAGGCTTATTTTTCCTGCCGTCACAGCGGTGTTCCCCCTTAATCCGACCGAATTCTTACCATCCCCTGATCGGGCACCAGGCGTTAATGTCTTGCTACATCATTAGAAACGATCCACCGCTAATCCACCCCCGCGCGGCAAATACCACAGTATCTACGGGGAGCCGGGGCGCGCGGGGAATGAAATATTAATTAGAAATCACGGAGTCGGACCTATCCCCGTGACCAATAACCGCGCGGCGATCTCGAGACCGCCAAGCACTATCGGAACAAATGAACTCACCCCTGAATCCTCGAGCCGCAGCGACGGGGCGCGTGTCCTTTTTCGAGCCAGACGAAGAAGGAGCGTGAAGTGGTGCGCAGCCAGGGGGCTCGTGGGGGTCTAAGCAGTTATACACGGCGCCCAGCTGTGGCCCCATGGTGTCTGGTGTTGCGCACGGGGTTTACCACGGGGGTGGCTTGACGTGCGCTTTACCCCATGCAGCGCGCCCGCCACCTGTTCTCCGGCTTGCCAGCTCCCGGAAAGCGGATTTGCCGGTTAATTTGATTGTTTAATACCCGAGATGCCGCGATAAAATGAATGCGGCCGAGCGGGCTGGTCTTGGCTCCGCGGGGGAAGCAGTCTCGAGGTAACCCTTTTCGACGGTTTGCTTTAGTTTTCGGGTAATGAGAATGGAATGGCTTCTAATTCCCCCCCGGTAATTGAAATGGCGTGCAAGTCTCGCTCCCTTTCGCTTTACTCGCCACTGTATCGCGTTACAGGCTATCGCGGAATATTACCCCCAATCCAATTATCTGTTTATCGATATTTCCATGACCAGTGGAGACCGATCGACTGGCCGACCCACCTTTGTGTGAATTTCATGTAGGGTAAGAGCTTCCATGTAATTGACTTCTGCCGATCTTTCCCTTCGAAGCTCGAGGTTTGGGTATTCTTGTGCCAGGGAGCATCGACGCTTTTCACCTCTTTAACTAAGATCGCGAGTCAACGACGCCGACAGTATCCGCCGAAGAAAACGCGGGGATCGTTTGGCCTATTTCGCGGAGCCTTCGATATACAGCGTACCGCCCGAACTATTAATTTGATACGCCTCGCCGGGGAGTATCGATACAAAGTTGCTGCTCCAATATTCCACGGTTCACGTTGAATTACGTCGAACCAGCAGTTTGCCCTTTGCTTAGCGGCAAATCGTAATGTACACGATCGATAGTCGACGTTGCCGCGGGTTACAACTTCGACACGGTTGACTTGCAAACTTAAGAGTTCATTATGGCCGCAGTTGTGTTGCCAAATTCTACACCCGCTCCTGCGTCCCACTCGAGCCTACCTCGCAATTCCAACCCCGACCCATCTGCAAAATTGAACGCATCCCTAATATCGCCCCTGAAGCATCAAATCCGGCACGTTAGTTCTCCCGAGTAGTGTCCGGTTCTTGCCACGTTCCGCTAACTGGCCAGCGCTCGCCGGGGCGAGCAGAGACCTCGGGCCTCAGCCTCCTGTCCCGCGCCATCTTCCGCGACGCTGGGGACATTGTATTCCCCGTTCGGTGGAATTTTTCGTCACGGCGACACCTCGATCAATATTTGCACAGCCGGGAGTGGAGACCACGTCACGCTCGACCTTCCGCGGCCATATGTGAACACGAGGCTGCATGCGACGGATCGCGCGTGTTCCAGCGTGGCTCGCGGGCCCGTGGCCCCGGGTGCACCCACGGGCGCACCCACGGGTCCAACCTCCGCCGGCGTCTGCCTCCTTCGAACCCGACAGTCCGCTCCGGGCAGGCTCCGCGAGAAAAGGATCGATCCGACGGCCCCGACGAAGGCCCAGGAACCGTTAGATCGGTCGAGTACACGGAATTACGCAAGTGCGAGGTGTCCGGCGGCCAGGCACGTGTCGCGCAGAGCAAATAAACGGTGCACACTCGCCGCTACCTTGGCACCACGTGTTAACCAGGCTAACCAAGATAATCACTCATTACGAGCGTTTAGCGTGGTCGAGGAACCGAGTCGCGAGGCGTCGTCGATCGCCCTCGCCGTCGTCCCCATTGGCCGACGCTAACTCGTGGAAATAATTCGCACGGCAAATACGCGAACCTTCCAGCCGGGTTTAGACGATCTACTTCCCCGCCGAGGCACCGCGGCGAGGTGAGAATCGATTTCTGGGACCCGCGGTGGCATGGGAAACGATCCTTGCTGCTTGTGCCTTTAAAGATGCGTTTGCACAATCGTTCGAGGAGTTCGTCGTCGAGGGTTGGCTGCTCCGGGGAACAGAGGGGCAGGGAATCTCGGCGATCGGCCCGGTGGAGCAGCAATTACTGCCGCGCTGTAATATTTAACGCGTCTTAACGACGATTTGGGAACTCTGTCGAAACGGTTGCTTCGACGGGAACAGGCGTGCGATAAACGGCGACGGAACAACGACGCTGTTTGCCCGGCCAGATGGGCGGGTTCTGTAACTGTTACAACGGTGTTTAACGTTCTGACGTGTTCGTGACAATTTAACAAGTCGCATGCACCCAACAAACTGCGAGCCGACGAGTGTGCAAACGTTGCTGCAACTAAGGCTACAGTTCCGTGGTAACGATCGGCCTGTGTGCGTGCGCTGTGTCGTCGCTGTAATCTCTGCGCTGGTAAACTTCTGATACATTCGAAATGTAATTACAGGAGAGCCACGCTCCTTCCACGATGCAATATAATTCAGAATCCCTTCTAAACTGCCTCAATTTCGTTGAAAGCAATCCAGTTCCCGAGCAAGTCGCAACGCAACCAGCGCCGACCTTAATTACGTAAGGGTGATTTTGGTGACTTCTTTTATTCCAACCCTCTCCCCCAGCTTTCAGCTAGTAAAATTCTTCTAAAGGTTTATACAATTCATTTAACTCGATTTTAGGAAAATACTAAAATTACTTTTCTGGAACATTAATAATGGAATTTGTATTCGTTGAAACTTAGGTTCAGAAATATTACGTAAGACGCTACCTCGACTCCCTTATAAGAACACATAACAAATTCGCGATCCTCCTCCCAAAGCCTTAGGTAATTCAAGGACGACACTCTACTTGTCACGTTAGACACTCCGAATTCGCTTGGCCTACCCTCAACCGTCTTCGGCGGCTCGAAGAACCTAGCCAACCCTTTCTTTCAACCCCCAAGTCCACGTGTCTCGCCGCATACGTGTCTCTGAAAAAGTTTGCTCGCGAAGCAGCCATGCCAGGCAGAACGGAGCAACAGCTTGGACGTTGGGGCAGGTCGCGATTACGCGCAGCTTAATTCCGCGCGGCTCGATGAAGAGATTCGTCGGGATCGCGCGCGCGTTACGCGAGGAGCAACGTGGGGGGACCTTCCAGGACCTGGCCGGTGTTTGAGCGACAAATATTTTGCCATCAAACTTCTGTCGCGCGGAATGAGCGTGTCTATATGTGCAGGGCTAATACAAAGCGTTTCGCGGGCATTTGCTAAAATCGGGTTACGCGCGACACCCAACCCCCTCTGGAGAACGCGTTTCCGGTGGCCCTAGCAGCGGGACCGGCGATATCCGCGCGATAATGAATTATCTAAACGCCCGGTGAAAGCGCGGGACGCGTTTGGGAAACCATGGTCGTTCCACTGTTTGGACAGAAATCTTGGGACGATCGCCGGCGCGGCATTAATGGACGCCAGTTTGTAGTTGTTCCTCGTGATCGCCGACGGGGGCTTCGTGTTCTCGGTGGGCCGAAATCGGCCGAGGCTCGCCGAGAGCTGAGGATTGAAACGCTGGAGGGTATCTTCACTCGGGATGGAGGCACCGTGGTGCTACAGGCTGCTGGACGCAGCGAGTAGGAATCGTTGAGATTGGAAGACCGATATCGGCGTGGCAACTGAACTCTAAATTCTAAAGTTAAGGGTGTACTTTAGCGGGGCTGCTTCGACGTAATAGCGACAACCAAAATAAAGAGACTAAACCTTAGTTTTTCCATTTTGGATGACTGTAACAGGTGGAAAATATTTTTTCTACCAAAGCATGGTACAAATTTTGGAGGAATCGAATCGCTGATTTCTTGAAAAAAAATTCCCAAATTTCCCTACGATTTTAGCCCAAAGAATTCCTCCTTTAGACTTGTTTCACACACGCGGAGCTCGATAGAAATCTACGGGGGATGGAAATCGCCAGCTTCGGGGCCAAGGAACTCAGGATCCGTAAGAACTTTCTACCACGCCACTGGTCCGGCAGTTTTCTGTACAGCCATTAGCTCCGTCGCGTAACGGACAATCGTTAGCTGTCTCGCTGACGAAACGGCGCCACCGATCCTCCGCATAAAAATTCGAGGAGCGCCAAACGGTATTCGACAGCGTCATCTCCATCGAGCAGCCTCGCCGTCGAAACTTTCACCGAGTACAGGTGAAATTGCTCCGCGCCCGATATATTTCCGCGAGCAACTGTGTATAGAGTGATGCGCCTCTGCTGACAGAGCACACATTTCGATACGCGTGCACCGCGCGATTCCCAGATATAATCGGTGTACAATTATTTGCTCGGTAATAAATCCGCCGTGGCTTTCGCGGCGGGACCCTCGATTTTCGGCTCCTCGCCCGGCGACCAAGATGGGGATCATCGGATAGAAGCTCGGTTCTCGGGAACCGGCCGCTCGTCCTTCTGTTTCCCTTCGGACGCCAGCAGCGATCGTGCCAGTCGCGCGTTACTCAACGCTTCACAGCCCACGGGCGAAATCGCGCGTCCTCCGCTTATGTAACTGCTATTGATGCATTAACGGAGACGAACGTCTTCCAAGGACGCGAAATCCTCTGTTCTCTGTGGAAACAGCGTGCCCAGGCGGGAAGCCTTTGATCAGGTTTCGTCAGGCGAAGTTCGTGGATGGAACGTCACGATTCCTCGGCAAATAACGACGTATATAATGTTTCGTGATAATCCGCAACGCCATTCACGTGCTTCGTGACAGGATTGATCCGGTAATTGTACCGACAGCGATGGAGTAACAGAGGCATAACGTGACTGCAATCGAGTGAAGCAAGCGAGCGACGCTGGGATCTTGGAGAGGTAGACTGTTTTTCGAGGACGATTGCGCGTACCTGCTGAATGAAATTAACGTGAGCGAGGCCTAGTCGATTGCCTTCGATTTGTCATTGGCGAGGACAGGACGAGGGAACAGCTTCGCGAGTAACTGTAATTCAAATTTTCGGCTGCCCGACCAATTAGCAGGTGCTGTTCCCGCGCGAATGATTTTATTATTTACGCTGCGACCGGCGAGGATCGTTTAGCCGACGCTCGCGAGACGGACAGTCGATTCTAGTTCTCTCGAGTGGTGACTAATTCACGGTGCCGCGTTAAAATTGCCAGTATTTTGTCCCGGCCGCGGCGCGAAAACATCGCCGTTCGATCTCCGGTGCATAAATATGCATCGCTTCGGTTTGCTACGAACAAAGCCTCTGTATGAACACTCTGATTCTATAAATATATTACTTGGCGAGAAGCGTTGCGAAGGAATTCACAGTTACGGGAGAGAGAATTGCCAGTTACATCTGGAGTATTTCTTAGAAACGAATGAAAGTCCGTAGATCGGGCAATAGGTCAGAAACGAGAACCTTGGAGAGTTCTTAAATAAATGGTAAAATGGTCGCGCCAAGCGTGCGCGCGCGCTTGAAGCCTCGTCGAATCGAACACGGCTGAAGCGGAATATGGGAAGATGCGCTGGCAGAGACTCGGCGCCTTAGGAGCGTGTCCGTCGATCTTTGCCCATTGGGTCATCGTGTTTTCGCGTGCACGGTTACGAAAGGAGGTGGCGACATTAATATTTCATTAATATTCCACGAGGATTCCTGGAAAAGCGAGAGAGGCACGCTTTATTAATGCGCGCCGTGTGTACGCCGCTCTTATGGAAGCGTCGGTGTCTTCGACGAGAAGAGAACGGGCAGGGACGGCGACAGAGAGGTGATATTCCCTCGCCGATGGCCGATGGATCGGAGAAAGAAGGAATTTCTCGTCTGGTCGACGGCGACTGGTCGGGCCGGTGGTAGTTAATTAAGTGCTAACAAGTAGAGAAGCAGCTCGCCCAGCGAGCCACCTTGTCCCGGCGTAAAATCGTACCACGGTGTCCCAGCGTAGAGACAAAAAGACTGAGAGCAGGAAGAAACGGAGGCGATGCTTTTACGCGGCTACAACTTTATTATTTTATTCGACCAGCCTCTCCGTGGACGGGGACGCTGATGGGATTTTATAGGCTGCCGGTTCTATCTTGGGAACGCACGAAGTTGGAATCGCGGCTACTGGTACCATTTCCGAGCACCCGTGGGCATACATTTGTCATTCCGGAGTGTAGTTGAAATTTGTAGAGGATCGAAAAGGAACGCCTTCTATTCTTATTCGTAACAGAGGTGTTCAGTGGGCATACTTTTCTCCGCGGACGAAAATATTAATAGGAACGAGCACAATTGCTTACCAACCCCGCCTATCTCTTCCGTTTCCTTTCTATCCTCCGTTCGCCAGCTTCTCTCCTCCGTCCGCCGTGTTTCCGTCGACGATCGAAGCGGACGACGGGAAGGAAGAGAGACGGAAGAGAACGAGGGTCCGAAGGCGACGGCGGTGGCTTGGGGTTCGAGGAGCGAGGGAAACGAGGCGAATTAAAATTCATGAACCGTTCGAGCGGCGTCGAATTAAAATTCATGGCGGAATTATCGCCGGCTCCTCGAAAACAAAGGAACGGAAAGAGTTAGGAGCCCACTCACGAAGTCGCGCCGAGGAAATCATCCCCGGCTCGACGGTTCCGCTAATGTCGTCGACTTTTTCAATGCGAGCGCCACCCTTTAACCCAGTTAAGCCCTCCTGGTCGGCGGGTGAGACGTCGATCGTTTAATTACGTATAATTAACCGAGAGATTCGACGATTCCTGCGGCCGAGGGTGACCGAACCGAAGACGGGGTTTGGTGATCCGCGACTAATTATATTTTCACCGGCGGCAAAAGTGAAACTGATAATCACCGCGAGAAATTGGAACTGGTCGACGATATTCGTTATCTAAGAACCTGAAGACACATCTCACTTTGCTGACAATCCCACGATATATCCAGTCCACGCATCATAATTCGCTCATCCACGGCAATCTCGTGGAAGCGACCGAGGGGGTGGCCCTAATAAAATGCGGTTAGCCAGCCCCGGGGGCCTCGTGCCGCGAAAGCAGAACGTATCCCGAAAAAAAGCCCCATGAAAGCGTCGTCTCCCTTCCTCAAAACAATCTGGCCGATTGTCCCGCCGGTTGGGGAGGTTCTGGGGGGTGGGTTGTGCAGCCTCGATCTTGGAGCTCTGTCCAAGTGGCCCCCAGGGGGGGTTGCCGGCGTCCCGGACGCAGAACCGGGAGAGACTCGCCGCGATACATTCGACGAGCAAATCAGAGCTGGTAATCCTGAGCGACAGGGAGGCTTAGCGCCCCTCCTGGAAATGGTAGCGGCGAGGGTGGCCAAGGAGAGAGAGAGGGCTGGGTTAAATGCGCACCCCCAGCCCCGTAGATCTTGCATTGTGCGCGCTCGTACGGGGCGATTATAGGCGAGCACCATCCCTCCAGCGACGATCCTTGGCATCGGTAACCCCGTTGCGATCAAGGGTCACGAATAATGCCGGTTAAACGCTACATATTGCTCGGTTCGCCTGCAATTTGCTCGGGGATTTGAATAACGATTTGTCGCCCGGCCTCTTCGACCTCCCCCTCTGTTACTCCGATCTACCGGAGGGGGCGTCGGGACGAGCCGGCGCACGATAATCGCCGGCCCGTGTTCATCGAACGCTTATTTTCGCCTGATTCCGGAGGACGATCATTCGCCACCGTGCTCTTTGGTTTCGTCGTCCTCGAGGCAAGGGGGAGTTTTAGGTAAATAGGAGAACGTCAACCCTCCAGCCGTATTTCGAAGACTGGACAACAGGAGGGATGCCTGTTCGTCGCGAACAAGCAAGCTGGATCTTAAGAATTCATGTGTATTTACGCGACGGTGCGGGGAATATTTTCCTACGATCTCTCGAACGCGGGGAAATGAGCGAAGTCTAGGTTTCTAGCGGAGAAGGAGAACTCGACCGTCGCTTTTCATCCCTCGTGGCCACTGCGCTCGCGGCCCAAAGAGACGAAGGGCGGGAACTGTATCAATGGACCACTCGAGTTCTGATGTAAAACCGCAGCTTGGCGTGACACAACGAATTACTCGCAGGACCGCTCGAGGACGCGCGTGTTGGCGCGTGAAAAAGGAAACCCCCGCGTGGCCGGTCGAGGGCCCTCGATGTCATCGCTACAGAAACGTTACTTTCGGCGCACTCGATCGCGCCGAGCGTTTTCGGGACACGCTGCATCCGGTCGAGCCTCGAGTGTCCACGAACCTGGAGATTCCCTTCTTTTATTCGGGACGGTATGGTGTCGGTGGGCGTAGCGCGGTTTAATTGCTCCTTTGTCGACATTCGTCGGCCAACTATCACCCGGCAAGCATCCCTTAGAGGTGGCGTGAAAGTCAAAGTGGCCGCGGAATTATTGGAAAACCGTCGCTGACGATCCATCGGGACACGGGGACAGGGAGCGAGGAGGAGAAGAGGGAAACTAAGCGGTGGATCGTATGGGGGCGAGGGGTGGCGAACGATAGGACAAGACTCCAGAAGTCTGATGCGAGCGTAGCCCAGGAACTTTTCCACAGAGTCTCGAGGGTGGAGGTTCAGTCGCATTAGACTGGTAAATTCGAAAAGCACCGGCCTCCCCGCTCCGCCGCGAACAGAACTACCCGCCACCCTCTCGAGGCTTCGCCACCGCGGCTCCACCCCCTTCGATCCTCTCCGACCCCCGTCCAGCCCCGAGGGGATCGGGGGTTCTTCGAGACTTCCAAGAGTAATATAACAAGAGGGACCCAAGCAAGGGCGCGGCAACGAAGGGAGGGGACGAGGGAGTTTTATTAATTTCGAAAGTTCCCAAACTGATAATTAGATCCCCGCGGACTGGGGCCGCCAAAGGCGAAGGAACTTAATTTCTGGGTCGGTCGACGGAACGGCTCTTACGTTTAATTTTCTTTAATGTCGCTTCCTCGATGCCTCCGGCTATCCCGTTTCTGCTCTCCGCGAAGTTATTGTACCCACGAAAAAAGCAAAAGGAAAGCTGGGTACCACCTTGGTTGGTTGCATCGAGATATTCGGATATCCCAGCCACTCTGTGTATTCCAGAAGCATAACATTGAAGATGAAAATCAAATAATTGTTGTTACCTCGTGTAAATCGAAGATGAATTTTAATTATCCAGCATCTCCAACTAATTACTTGCAGCTCCGTTTAACTAGCCTCTCGAACGACTCTTTCGGCAAACAACCATTCGCGTCCCAACTGCGCGTTAAATTCTAATGGTTGCCACCACTCTGTATATACTTTTATTACAAATAAATCAATATAGCGATGGTGTGCTTAAGCCTCTCTCAACACGACGGAGTTGAGTCAACGTTCTACCCGACGGTTCGCGTTGTTAGTCAAATAGATCCGAGTGTCATTACCGTATCGATTCGTTTATACGACACTTGTCTGGTAATACGACAAAAAGCTTGTTTGCTCGGACTAGTCGACATTTATCGTGGCGGGGTAATCTAATTGACTAATCGGGGATCGACTTCGGACACTTCAAATATAAAATTCTTATGGAATAAATCGAAAGGCAACTGCTTAAGGGGTTGATATTGCCTTCACCTAATCATTCAAATACAATCTCCCACACCCAAGAAAACTACCCTCACTTTACGATCAGTGTCTCTGCAAAAGCTGCCGCAACAACTCCGAACGAAGGGGAAGGAATATCGAAGCTTCTACTTCGACATCCAACCCCTAAATCACGGATGTATCTGTCGCGGGAAAGGTGTCGCCGGTCGGGCAAGAATAACGTCCCGAGTATACGTTCACCGCGGTCGACGAGCTCTCTTTTCCACCCCCTGCAACCCCTTTCTCTGTTCGCCACCAGCGAACACAGTCAGACGGAGCGTAGCTGTATTCGGTGTTGCGAATGTTGACCCGAGGTATATTTGTCCAGCAATGGAGGAGCGTCGGTGGTGGTGGCGGCCGAGGGGGTGGGCCCCGGTTCAAATATTGTGTCGCTTCATTCAGCGCCGCGACGATCATAGACGCATCATTCCGCGCGTCGCGGAACACGAACACGCGTCGTGAAAAAACGACGGACAAACGAAAGCCAAACAGTGGCTTTCGCGAAATGGAAAACCCCCGGCTGGAGAGGCAGAACGTCCAGGGGAGTAGTCCTCCGACCTTCGCCTACGCGCCCCCGCGGAAAATCCTCTCCCGCGTCTCCTCGCCTGCTTCTCCGGCGACGGATATCACCCTCGTTGCCCAACAAATTACCCTCGTTAGCCGCGCGAGGCGCGAGATTTACAAAGCCGATCTTAAATACCAGCCACCGGGCAAGCGAATAAGTGGCAGTGTGCCGACAATAACTGAGCAAACAGTAATTAACTCGTCGAGCATCGAACTGTGTCAATATTTCCCGCTCGTAATCGCACACCCGTTAGAGAAGCCTCCCGATCGGTGCCAAGAAGCAGATATCACTTGGGCGAATCAATAAAGCGTGTTTGACTCAGTCAAACTGCGTGTCATCGCGTATCCATTTCGCCAAACAGGTACACTCCTGTCATCCCCGATAATTGTATGCCCGCTGATTACCACTTCATTTCATGGTAAATATTTTCACGCAATTAGCAAAGGTGCAACGAGTAACTTCGATCGATATCGAGGGACCGGGGGCGGGGCGTTGAAAACTGAGGATGCAGGACAACCGTCGGGATCCTGCGTTTTAATCAACCCCCGCTTTCGATTCGAGACCAGTGGCGAGCACGTACCGCGGCTCCCGGCGCGTTTAAAGCTGCGAGCCGGCAAAGGTACACTGCAAAGCGCAAGATACTCTCGACACTCGAATTAAGCCCCGCAGTTAAATGCAGCGACTTGCTTCGATCCTCAGCCACGTAATCCTCGCGTTAGAATCGCATACAGCTCCACGCGAACCCATGAAGACCGTACAGAGTGTCAACCCTTCTACAGGCTACTTCTCAATAACCCTTTCACTGCTTCCAGAAATGACTGCTCCGCAAACAGCACTAGCCGACTCGTTGCATACCTCGTAATTCAACGTCCCGTGCCTCTTCAAAGCTCGACAAGAGCGACCGAAATGCCGCGACTTGCAGCGATTGCGGATGAAACAGAAAATATACAAGTGACCCGAATAACAGTCGAGAGTTCCCTCCTCGCGAGTCTGCGGACCAGCCAATGTGGATCAGTCTGTACAATGGAGGGTTCCCATTATAAGGTAGCGCGATTCACCGTGAGCGTATCTATATAATACTTAAACGGCAGGATACATAACGCACATATAGAACCGAGACGGCAAGGATGAAAGGCGGAGCCAGCCACAGCCAACCAGCGGCTAGGATTTCCATTTTAGCTCGTCTACTCGCAGGACTAGCCCAGGCTGCTGCTCGCGGAGGATCCTGCCAGCCACCATAAATCCATCGCGCGGCCGTTCCTGAATTTTATGCGAGCCACCTTTTCGAATCGCCCCGCCGTGAATTTTGCCGGTGTCGCGAGGCAGGGGAATTTCCCAGGGGATCGTTCGATCTACGTGATGGGGAATAATGGATCGACGGATGGGCAACGCGAAACTTTTTAACCCGCACAGTTCAAGCCTTTGATCGACGGTGGATCCTCCTCCTCGATTATTGCCGACTCGCGCGAGAGAATTCTGCTCCCCGATGTTACCGCGGCTCGAAAACTAAGGTGCTTCGCAACCGTACGAACTGATAAAGAGTGGACGACTATACTCGACGTCGCTAGCTCCGACGAGTTCGTCCGTCGGAACGGGGCGAATGTAAACCGTATCGCCAGGGTGTAATTCACTGAAGTTCCCTAAATTCCGCTTTAAACAGCAGGAATCGCAGCTTGTTTAATCGACTTCATTACTTCGTACACCGGGCTGCGCGCGTGAATCATTTAACTCGTTACGGTAATGAAACGCCGCGACGGGTGTAAATAGCGCCGTATACAAAAAGCAGAAGTTAAATGATATCGCTGCTGCGAGTTTGAATAACGCGATCTGCTACGAAACAACGGAGCGTTTCGCTGACGCTCGTGCAATAACAATTTCCGTGGCACGGGGGTTTGAAAGTGGCGCCGATTCGGAGAGAGAACAATCACGAGGGGAAGTACAGTAAGACGCCAAGTTCGTTCGGTGATGCAAACTCGTTGTCCCTCGGTCTACAATTTTTCCTCTATTTACCGACGCCAGTGGGAGAAGCTCGCGGTTCCCCTTCAAAGTGAAAGAACGCCGACATAGTCAGACGGGAGCATCAGCTACCATCGCCAGAGGAAATCGGAGAAGGAGCGGGACAAAGGGCGAGCTGTTGCGCGGGATAATCGCAGGAGGATAGGGAACGGGTGTGGATGAATCGCGCGGGGCGTTCGACATTCATTAAATCATAGGAGTAGCCGCGTAGCTTTCCGCTCCGTTCCGCTCGCCGCGGCTCGGCGCGCCGGGCGATACGCGAGCACGTTGCCCGATGAATAGGCCGTGTTTGCATAGGTCCCGGGCCGCAGCGCGCGTTCACGGTTGCGAGAGGAGAGCACGATGGGGTAGAATTCGAAACGACGCCCGAAAGAGGGAAAAAGAAAGGCAGAAAGACGGAAAAGAAAGAAGGCTGGCTCCTATGTACACTCAGCTGTCGGCCTGTTTTTACCGTCGTTCTCTCTGCACCAACCCCATCCATCTCACATCGCAACTCGGAGTCGATCTCCGCCTGACCCCCGCGCGCAAATCCTGAATATTCGAATATTTTACGCGCGATCCGCTCGCTGGAAATGGACGCTGGATCTACCGACTCGCGTTTGAACATCGAATGGACGGACCGAGCAGTCGCGAAAGTGAATTAATTAAAAAGAATTGTTTGAAATAAAAATTTCGTACACAAATTTTTATCTCAAATAATTGTTTGCCCATCTCTACCGAGCAGTCGCGAGGTCTCCCAAGCGCAAGCCCAAAACCTGTAATAAATATACCGCGAGGACAGAAACGACTTTGTGTCGAGCGCATTCTGTATTCCAGTTTCGGCTGCGAGAAAGGAAAGGTGTAATTTCTGGACGCGTGCCCTGTTTTGTGTATTACAAAGGAGCGCGTGGAAACAACGGGGGTTGTTATTTTACATTCATCTCGAAACCGCGCATTGTGCCCGTCGACCTGCTGAGATTGCGCGTGCATGATTTAATGAGAGGTGCCTCGATTGATCGCGGTGCCCCCGATGAATTTCGATGCGAGCCCGACACGTCGGCCGCGGTATCGCGAGCACCGCGGAGCGCGGGGAGTAGCGCGCCGGGAAGAAAGCGGAAGAGGCGGATTCGCGGAGGATCCCGGCTGAAAGGGCGAAGAAGGGGCGCGCAAGAAAATGAGGCGAACTTTCCCGACGGAGTGGAGGGGCCGAGGAGAAAGAAAAGAGACGTCGAGGGAGCTTCGGTCGAAAGCTGAACGATAATACTCCGCGGTGCTCCCCCCGAACGGTTCGAGCGGGATAAAGGCCCCGCTTCACGGACGAGTGAGAAACGAATCGGGGGGGTGGCAGCAGGGGAAGAGCAAGAGGCAAGCTCCAGCCAACGGTGAAGAGGGACGGCTATAGCTTGTAAGTGAATTTTATTGCGCGATTATATTGAATCCCTGGAAGCCACCAGCCACTGTCAAACCCCCACCCCGGAGCTCCTCCAACCCCCTCGAGAAACTTCCACGCGGTGCTCAAACGGTAATTCGAAATTCGTCTACGTGTCGTTCTACGAGCGACATTTTTCTTTCGGATAAGCCTGCCTCGTTGCTCGATCGAGAAACGACGAATCCACGGAATTGTTCGGCTTTAAACGGATGGAATAACTCTTGCATGCTCGATTGTGCGAGTTAGTTTCTAGCTACCCTTGTTGCGAGATTAGAAACTAGTAAATTGGAAGAACTATTTTACTTCCGAGTCTTTCGTTCATTTAATAACTGGCCAGAAACACAGACAGTGTAAAGTGATCGGTGTCCAAGGGTGCGGAGGAATTAGGAAAACACTGTTCAAAGTTGCTCGAGAATGATATACAGAGGGATACGTAGCATGCGATGCCACAAGTGGCGTTCGCGTTATCCAAAAAGGAGAGCATTAAGTCACGGAATAACAGGGAATTTCAGGTCGGCGGTGAGCACCACTTTTGAATCTCGAGGGCTGCACGGTAGTTACCGCCGGCGGATACCAAATCGAAGCTCTTGCCCGCAGGGATGTTTGCACGTTGGATCACGGCCTCCATAGCAAAATTCACCATAGCGAAACCTTGCTATTCCCAAAGGCACGGGAGTCGACCCGGATCGGTCAGGGATCTCTGCAGCTTCCTGTGCCTATGACCTCGGTTTCCTTGTCTCCACGTCGCCCTGTCAGCAAGGGTCGCTGATCTCCAGTCGCTTCTAAATATTCTTAACGAACCATCTGCAAGAGGTGAAACCTAATTCACCATTCAAACAGTTTCTTCACACCACGAAGAGCAAGTACTCAGAAATTAGCGCTGAAGAAATTCAAAGAATCCGCCAACTATACTTCCATCAACTGGAGGACGAGCGAAAGGAAATGGGAACGCGGTGGACAAATCAGCGAGAAGCAGGCAGCTAAATACACGAGAGTGGCGAGAAGCGAGTACCAGCGATTACATTTCAAGCTGTCGTCGTAACTGGCGTAACGAAGGACCGGGGCGATGGATAGTCGTGGAATTAATTCAACCCTACCATCTTTCCCCCCTTCCGTGCCATCTCGAGGGAGCAACTGGCTGCTTCTTTGAAGAAGGGCCAATAAGATTGTCCCCGTGAACCTTCTTCTCCTGTCCTTCGGGGAACAAGGCGAGCCCTCTGCGAGCAAGACTGACCTGGTCATAAAACGCGCGGGACGAACCGGCCAGTTCTTAAAAGAAGGTCCAAGTGTGAAATGTCACCGCTCTCTATGAAATTATAGCCTCTCTTTCGTCCACCATAGGATACAAGGAAGAAGATACAAAACGTTTCGCAGGATTTAGTCTCTGGCGAATGGTAAGCGACAGGGGGCTGCGGTGTATACGATTTCGTATGATTTTTAATAAACACCGATCAGACAGCCAGATGTACCGGTTGGCCACTTGACTCGGCATTCGGGAGAGCACTCGTTCGGCTTACCCGGGGCCACTCGATGCACAAAACTGACGGACGGACAGGCCCTATGCTGCATCGAGCATATTACGTCCCAAGTGCGCGGAACAAAGCTACGCCATTGTTTCGTGCCGTCAATAATCCACTTGCCCTGACTTCGAGCACCGCCACGGGGCGGGCACAATTGGAAAAAGCACGGAGGAAGCCGGGAAACCGTTGCCCCACGGGGTCCATCGTCCCACACACCGAAGAAAAGGGAAGGCCGGCTCCTATTCCGCCTCGGTTTATCGCGCAAGAACCACCGCTAGGAGACAAACCCTCGTCGAGAGATCAGGGAGCCCACACTTCCACCGGTGATTAACCGTCGGGGCGTATTTGTGAAATATTTTCGCCTCTTCAAGGTGGAGGTAACTTGAAGCCGAGTCTTCGAGGTTGGAAACGAAACGGGACGAGTGCCCTTTGCTCTTCGATTTCTGAAACTGCGGAGACCATTAGGGGTGCACCTGAGCGTCAGTGGTAGGACACAACCCTGAACCTGGAACGCTGTCTTCGACGTGTTTCTAGAATTCCGTGGCAATCCTCGAAGCAGCTCGATGTTTGCCAGAGGGTTTCGAAGGAGCGGATGACTGGGCGGCTTTGAGGATAGTTCCCGAAGGAGGGCACACCGGGGACGAAGACCCGCAGGAGGAGCGACAGGGCGCAAGAGGGGTGAGTTGAGACGAGGTAGTCGAGGTAGTCGGTGCTTAGAAAGAGGGAACACGGCTGGATGGCCAGCGACTCTGATTTCCGTCGGGAATTTCGCCCTATCCGACGCAACCAGGCGAAGCCGCCTTTAATCATTCGATTGCCAACGCTTAGAGCCGGTCCTTCCTCGCTCAGCCCGATATCTAACCGCGCACGATATTTACTTAGCAAGTATCCGCTGGACCGGACGTTTCTACACGCGAGAACGGTAAATTAATTTGCCGTTTTTCTTGCCACAGCTTGCAACCTAGACAAGTCTCCTTATTATCGAGCAGGACCTAGAAACTTTTTCTAAATAACAGAGGATTCTCCTTTTGTTTATTAGTTGGCAGAGCAATAAACAGATGTTGCGATTAAGCACGGAGTGATTTAGAGAACTGAATCGAGGACCTTGCAGCTCCATCTTTACTAACTTTGAGTAAATTATGAAAAATTGTTTATGAAATAACTGCTTTCACTTAACATTATAAAGAGAATAATTGAAAAATATATATTTCCACGGAATAAGTAGTAGTTATTGAGTTGGTAAGTTTTCATTTCTATTTTTGGCGAATTTTTCAAACCTGGAGCTGCCAAAAACAAAATTTTGCACAAAGCAGGCTCAAAATTTGCAATAAATCGTTCACTTGTTATCGGATTTCCATCAAACGTGCACCAAACGACGTAGAATCTTTTTTTGCGTACATTACAAATCATAATTCAAAATCTGTCAAAAATGGAGCCGCACCACTCTTGCCGCAAGGTCCTCGATTTCTTTCTGTTAATTTATTTTATTATAGTTGACAGCGAGAGCAGGCGGTCGAGAAACAAATACAACCGCTTGACCACGTGAACGCAGTCGTGTGTATTCCGATATTTAAATAAACCACGAGCGTGGCTAAGTTCCAGCCGCATGGGAGGCCGTGTCATTTTGGCGTGCGTTATGCTCGGTCTCGGCGAATTTTCCGGCTCGTTGACCCGTTAATGAAGCAGGAACAGCAAGCGGCGAGATGGTGCGGAAATCGGTGCTCGTCTACGACCTGCTGAGGACAGAGCAGTCGCAGGAGGGGCTCTCCGAGAAGGAGATCGTCGATCAGATCTGCAACAAACACAACATCGTGGCTGGGAAGAGTCTTCGCAGGCAGGTGGCCGTGGCTCTTCGTCGCGGGATCGACTTTGGGGTCCTCACCAAGAAGAACAACAAATACAGGTGACCGTGCCCTTCTTGAGCCTGTCGTAGAATTATTCACGCGGGGAGGTCGAAATATAGCTGACGGTTGCTATAAAAGAATTTGATTGATTAACAGCTGACTAATTGCAGATTCGACCCTGATGGCGCGAAAGCCAGCACCACGACTCGCGAGACTTCCTCGAGAAATTCCCGAGGTAGGAAAAAGAAGACCCCGGCAAAATCGACAAAAACGAAACCGCGATCGAACTCCACGCGGAATAAAAATAAGAAGCAGCCTAAGATGCCGAAACCCTGGACACCCAACAGAAGGAACCTCGCCGACGAGCCTGTCTCCAAAGTCAAGAAGATCTAGATCCATCCAAACGATGACGCGAATACACGCGTTTGACTTTCTAAATGTTTACTTGTGCTTCATACGTCATGTATTTTTGGAGAGTGCTTTTTAATATAACTATGTTCCATTTCCTTTGTGATCCTGACACACCGACTCTTTTATTCGACCGCCCTTCTTCGTGGTTTCCCGCACGACCTTTTTATTCATTACTCTGCTGCCCTCCACCTGCGAAATACCACGAAAATGAAGAAAAAAGAAGGATCCCTAAAGCGCAACGATGGACGAGCATTCGCAGCGACGTAGATGCGTGGAAAACGTTTCCCATGAAATCCACCTTCCGCCCGGAGGATCCAGGATCCTGTTAGGCGAGACTGCTTCAAACGTAGCCGATTCTCCAGCGCGTAATCTCCGCCCGGATGATCCAAATAGGTGCACCCGCGTGCCTTGGGAATCCTCGCAAGCTTTCGCTGACCGTTCGTCGATTAGGCACGGCCATTACGTTCCCCGGAGCTTTCAAAGGCGCAGCCTTCTACGCTTTCATCGCGACGAAGGCTTGGCTCGAGAGTTGTGCAAGACCGGATACGCCGTGAAAATCGTCTCGAATCGGCTCAACTAATCGCCCGGGGTCGTCCGAGGTACGAAGCACCTGTTATCGATGCAACGATTGCGGTGTACCTGGCGATCCAGTTCCCACGTGCAAGTCTACGTCGAAAAGAATTATTATCCCGCTGTGGTCGGGGTTTCCGAGCAGCGGACGCTTGAAAATGTAGTGCAGGTTGATTAACAAGCTACCTAAGTGAAGTCGTTTTTGATAAACAGAAGAAACCTGTCTGCTATGGAGATCTAATTGAATTTCGCGTTGTTAAGTGCCGGCAGGGCATTGCCGGCAAGGCTGCCTTTTGTCCCTAAATTGCGTACTGCCTGACAGATCCGCAACGAAGTCTGGCTCTTCCACTGGCGAGGGTCGACGCTCGAAATGGAGGAAGGGCGACAAGGTGTGCCTGAAAAGTTGCGGATGGCCAACATATGTTCTGTCGCGAGCAATCTGGCAATTATCGATAATCTAGCTGCACGCTGATCGCACGTTACGCACCCAATCGGGGATATTGACGAGAGCGAAGCGACCGAGTTGGGGTAGCCCTTGCTTTCATGGAAGCACGTTTCAGTGGACTTCTGGAAAACGGGGACGTTACGTGGACGGAGCTGCTAGGGAAGAAAACCGTTTGGGGATTGCTGATTCAGATATTATTGGAAATGATTGAGAAATCTCTGGATGGCTGGAATGTTCAGCAAAATATCACAAATTTCCGAAAGTTGGAGACTTCCTCGACGCCGACCCCCGATTACGAATATCCCGCTTGGAATATTAAAGAGGCGACGAGCTGACAATGAGCCACGATCGAATTGTGCCAGACACCGGCGAGATATTCTAAACTAAAGAACCCATGAAACCGAGCCGCATTTGAATAACGTCTGGCCCCATTGTCTGGGCAGAAAGAAACGTGGAAATATACGAATTAGCGAGTGCACCGTGAACCCATCGAAGCAGAAAGGGAGGAAGACCCACCAAAGAATGTCTCCTCGACACTCAAACAAGCCGTGAACTTTATTGTTCGGATAATCAGCCACCATTTAGAGGTCTCTCCTCGACCCCCGCGCCAGGAATCTTTGTTCCTCGTGTTCCCCAACGAAACTGTGGGCGACGACACTCGATGGGACGCGTGCTGCAGGTGTTCCACCTTTCGATTCCTGCGAGATACAAACGATTTTCCATTGCAACAGACGCCCATCGCGCCCATCGACACGTGTCGCCTCACGACACCCAGAGGAATCGTGTTTCCTGTCCCACCAGTTCTCACGAAACCACGGTTTTCGTTGTGCAACAACAGGGGTACGCGAACGACACCTTATCGTGGCTTGTCAATTATTCAATGGGGCATTAGAACGCAATCTACCACTCCCGTTTCTTCTCTACTTCAGTCCTAGAACGAGGAACTTAAAAGCTTCGTGTTTTCTGACTTTTAGAAGCCGAATGCTGATAATAAGTTTCCCAAATTTTCTAAGCTATTCGGATTACACCCGAATGACCATTTTCCAGAAATCTGTCATCGAGCATTTCCCCGGGGGACGTTAACGAGGCTCGATTAAAACTCGAGTGTGCGAGCATAAAGGTGCAGTAATATATCACGCTTGACGCCAATAGAACGACCAGCCTCCGCAACAATAAACCGCCTAATTAGTTGGACACGAGACGCCGCGAGGCTAGTCTCTTTGTTGGGCAGCCCTTAACGCATACTTGGCCCCCGTCGCCCCCCAGTCACGCGTATAGAATAATTTCAGCGGGCCGATTATCGGCCTCCACCATCGGCCGCCTCTTCACCTGGCCCCTTTTATCTGCCTCCGCTAACTTCCATTGCCGATGGCGGGGGAGATTCTACGAACGTTCGAGGAACGACGGGATTCGCCTGGCTGAGGGAAACAGGTACGCGAGCGACTGTTCCCTGGCCACTTGGAATTTCGTCGCGACGCGAGACACGGTAACAACGCGTTTCTTGTGGCGAGCGCGGCGTCTGACATCTGGGCGGCCGTTATCACGGGCGTTATCATTTTTGAGATTAGCCTTAGTAGTCGGGCGTTTGCTTTGCACCGTGGCGCTTTCTCTGTGTACCCTGGCTGTATCGCTGTCCTGCCACACCGAGCTCCGCTCCTTCCACCGAGCATTAAGCTACGTTCACAGGGAAGTCTACTCTTGGACAGAGAAAAACGTAGCGAGACAGAAGGAACAAGTTGAAGTGGAACTACAGTCCGTGAATTCCGAAGGGACGCGACAGCTGATTTCACTGCTGCATTAAGAAGAATCAGAGAAGAATCTGCTGTTAGAGTGTGTTCGATTGGAAGGGTTGGATATTAGTCGACTTGGTTTGTTCTTAAGTCATTGTTCGTGTAACTTGTTACCGAGTTATTCGGTTGGGTTGGTCGGGCAACGATTGCCGTGTGAGGAACGCTTAAGTCCGAGGAAGGGCGCGACGGTATTCACGGGGAGCGCTAAGATCGAGACTGAAGAAGACTATCTGGAAGATTTTCCGCTGTGAGAACGCGATAGCGTTCCTGCCTTGGCAAACATCAGAACCCATGGCGACCCACGGTTGCGTTCGAGCAATCGAGCGGCCGTGAGAAATCTCCTTTAAATATCTCGTATTAATCGCGCGAGATAACCACTTCCTGAAACGCTATCCAAGGACAATGAAGTAACGCGCAAAAACGAAGGAAAGATCCCTAGGACACGAACCTCTGTCACTCTCATACCCTACGTGTCTCTGAAGTCTCCTTCACCCCCAAACAACAGAATTTCATCCACCAGAATTCTCCGCGAACAGGGAACATAGAAACCCTTCGACAGCCTCCAGGCAATTCCTCTCCTCTTTCCCTGAATTTCATTCGATTTCATTCGATCGCATTCGATTTCATTGGACGCCCTAAATCAATCCAACGTCATCGTGTTTCGCAACAAAAAAAAAATCCAGGGGAAAACGGTTTATTTGCGCACGACGATACCTGCAGGCCGCAGATTCGCGATCCGAGCATCGGCGCTAGCGCCCGGCCGTTCGCCGAGCAACAGATTTTTAACATGTAACGTTTAGTTTGACATTTTTACGGTTCCGTGGAGTAAATATTAGAGCGCGCTGGAAAGCCGGCCGTTGAGCTTTTCCGTGACGCGTTGAATTCGGGCCGGCTCGGGAGCAGCGAGCCGATTGCCGCGCGATCGCCTGCAAAAATATCGCCCTCGTCGATGTCGCTTGGGCATAGCCTCTCCAGGGCCACTCCTATTTATTATTCTCGAGCGCACTTGCAGCACAATGCCGGCCACGAGTATCGCAACCTGCTCCCGGGCTGTCTTTGACGCTGGGAATAACGCGTCGTTTGCACAGGCCGCGATCGCGGGCATAAATCCACGGTTCTCGATCGTCTATCGCCTACCTACTGACTCTGCCTTCTCCTTTCCCCCAGTGGGTCCAATGAGGGATAAATTAGGCCCGGTTATGCGGAAAGCTACCACCCCTCGATGACCTGAAAGTGAGTAAATTTAGTTGGGAGATTTTAATTTTTATAGAAAAGTAGGCCCAATTTCCTCAGGGTGCGAGGAAAGGTAGAAGTTCAAGGTTGTTGAGATAGTGATGTGATAAAGTTACCAAGGGGATGGAATAAGTGCACGATCGATGCGTAAGCAGACGTCCATCGAAATGGACACCTTCGCGGGGCTGGTCGCTCGGAGCCACCCGCAATTATCGTAGCCGATTCGAAAGGGCCTGGGAGAAGAATCTGTGGAGCCAATTGAGCTGGCTAGATGACGAGGACTGGACAATGCCTCACCCCCTTATCGACAGAGGGGATGTTCGAAGAGAGGCGGCGTGTGAAGGAAGAGACATCGAGGGAAAGAGAGAGAGAGAGAGAGAGAGGCGGTTGGAAGTGAGAGAATGCACGAGTGGCGGTGGGGGCGAGAGAGGGCGAGATAACAAGGAAGCGCGGAGAAAGAGAAAGAGAGACACGGATCAAGGATAGTCTTTGCCAAATACCAATATTTGCGACCGCCCTGTTGGTACCTCTGCTCGACTCGACCTGACCCGACTTAACTCAACCGATCCAGCCGCAACTCAACTCTCCACTCCCTCTCCTCGCCGCCCTCCCCCTTCTTCGTCTTCTTCTACTTTTTCTTCCTCCCCCGCTGACTATCCACGGGATATCGCGGCCTCCGCCCGAGCTTCACCCCCCGCGACCAAGGAAATCGTGCCGCTTTCCTCTCGTTAATACGCCCACGATTCCGATCGGGGAGCACCGATGGATCCGGCCCTCAAACAAACTCCAGCGATCGATCACGCCGACTGTTGCGTGCCCCAGCGTCTGTGTTCCTTACGATTTAATGTGTCAACGACTCCCCGACAGATTGTTCGCTCGGTTCGGGGCGGGGGGTGGAAGAGGCTTAACGAGGTATTTTGGGACGCTTCTAAATGGCGAGCAAAGTGTTGCCCCGGTGCAGCGAGACTGAAACGCCTGTCCAGTCGGCGGTGTGCTTAGATCCTCAAGGTCCTAGGCACGAAGCCTCGCGGAAGAAGAACCGCGGGAGGGAATAAAAGTAGGGGGATGCTACGACGGAGGAACGTGTTCCTCGGAAGTCCACTCAAAAGTTACGACGCATCAATCCCCCGAGCTACACAGACTACGGAATCTCAGCTACCCCTGAAGGGGGGAGCCAACGTTACCCCGTGTCTTCGACGTGGTTCCAGGAGCACCCCTGCTGGAATCAGACCGGCCGGTTCGGATCGCGCTGGGAAAGTAGCCGTCGAGGCCGCTGCGACACAGGGCAGATTGATTTCAGGCATATGCGGATGGTAACGTGGCCCGATTGGCTTCTCGCCCGAGGGCATGAAAATGGACAGGGGGAGAGAGCGTGAGAGTGGGACGGAGTGGGAGCAGGTCGCGTCCGATGCAATAAATAATAATTAGGCGCTAATTAGCGGCGGCCATGTTGGCCGCTGGCAGTTGTCGGGGGGGGGGGCGCAAAGGGATGGCAGGGGTGGGGTTCTCGTGGAGGGCGGTTTAATCACGTCACACACCGACGCACCACGTCCTCGCTTATGGCCGTCTCGACGCGCACAGATCCCTCTCCGCGTACGTGTGCACGCGCCTGCACGCGTGTGCACGTAAACGAGCGCGCGCGCGCTGCTTGTCCCGGACATGTTGACGATGTAGGGGCTAGCCCGTGCGGTCGTACGATAATACAACGAGCACGAGGGTGGATGGCGGACGCCGACGCGGGGGGCGGGGGGCGGCGGGGGGCCGTGAACGCTGGACGCTGGATGCTGGATGGTGGATGCTGCACCGTGGGATGGCGGGTGCACGAGGTGGTCGATTTCACGCGGTCGATCGCTGGACCCGCAGCTCCACCCCCGTACGCTCGCGCTTTCGCCCCATTCCAAGAACCCGCGGCACCTCCGCCGTCATCCTCCCGCGCCGCGCGGAGAAACAACCGCGTTAACGTCCGACGAGACAGCTTCGAGGAGAGCGAAAGAGCAGTTCTCGAGAGAAAACGGGACGGTACCGGTTTCGAGATGTGGAACAGGGTGAACACCCTTAAAAATTACGTGCACGCGAGCTCGCCGTGGTTATCTATGGGTACAGATAGCTTTGCGACGGTTTTACTATTTGCAGACTTCGCGTTATACTTTCCTGTTGTGGTACAGGCTTCATAGGTGGAGGGTGCAGCGGGGTTTATAGAATTTTCTTTGAATCTGGCTACGATAAAGCTTTCAACTGTGTTTTACGAAGAGTCCTACTACTTTTCGACGTCCAGCTTCGTTGGGAACAGTTTCTCTACTGGGAATTACTCATGCAATACGACCAACGATTATGACTTCATAATTATTGACCGATACTACTGCATAATTTCTATTCAACCGTTAATCCTACTAATATAATAAATGCAAAAGTGTGTTTGGATGTTTGTTACTCAATCACGTCGCAACTACGGAACGGATATTTCTGAAATTTTATATACGTAGGGTAGTCTAGGATCAGGAATAACATTTAGGTCACTTTTTCTCCCAATTTTTGTAACCTAGCTGAACCAAATTTTGCATAATTACTCTCTAGAAGCCTGCGGAAAATATAGGCTACCATGAAATCTGGACATCCCACCCCTTATTTCACCCTCTTGACACTCCGTGACAATCAAGGTTTTACCCAGGCAACGCCGGGTACTTTAAGCTAGTAAACGTATATTTAAAAAGCTACCAGTGCGAGATGAAGATGAATTGCGAATTAAGGTCGTTTAGAAAGAATACAAACTGTTCCCGCAGAATCTACACGAGTGTTTTTTTTTTAAAATTCACGTTTATCCGGCGGCTCCGGATACCCAAGTGTCCGTACACGTGAGCGCGCAAGATTAGCCTGTGGGTCTAGAAGAGTTTGTCTCTATCGTAAACAAAGTCCTGTCCAAGGGTGCCTTAAAGGGCTCGTTAAATCAGCACAGGCATCGCCGCCCTTTTACCTGCAAATTCTGCGGAGCTCCTGTCGGCCGAGTCCCCTCAAATATTGAAATTGGCTGCGGTTCTTGGTGCGCGTCGCATTCTTTCAAGGTGCAGGCGTAGAGGGTTCACGTGGGAGGACGAGCCATGTTGCACCTGTAAAGCAACTTCGTTTAGTCTCCGCTCGCCAGCATTCAAGATGCAAAACAGAATTAGATTAAAACACCAAAGTATCGCGGAGTCTAAAATGTTCAACCCCCTTCGAGATTCAATGACCACTTTAGCACCCCTTGGTTACGCGTATTCTTATTTCTTCTCCCAGATCTGATACGGACAAAGACAACCTTCGCCCTTGCACTCCCAACGAACTGCTCAATTATTTTTCAACGCACGTGACTTTCGAGCCATCCACCCCTTCACACCCCAACGATCTTAAATCAGTTCCTAACCCACCGGCTATCGACCTCGCCGGATCAAAGTGCCGGAAAGCTCGACGCGCCAGCGAAATCGCGGAGCGATCAACGAGGCGCGCGGCGGGCGTTTTAAAACGGCGAAATTGCCGGTGTCGTCGGTTGAAATTCATTAACAGGGCGCTGGTAATGGGACAACGATGACGTTGCGGACGGGTCGGAGAGGAGCGCTGGACGAAAGCCTGGCTGGCGAGCCGAACGGAAAAACAAGGGGGTAAGAGAGAGAAGGAGCGAGAGGGGGTGGTTGTCGTAATTCTGTCGCATTACCATTTAGATTAGTTAGATTTGCAGGTAAACAGCGACGCGGCCGATCACAAAACACAAACATGAATACGCGGCGGCCGCCGCTGCCGCGTTGACATTTTAATTTCATCGCGATAATTACTTTCAAACGGATGGCTTTTTAAGTAGATTAAAATATTCCTGCGCCGCGGACACGTCCGCATTCGTATAATTAATGCATTTTGCAGGACGCATGGCCGGCAGAGGGAGGAACGAACGCGCCCCGATTCGGTTTTAACGCTGCCGCCCGCGTCCGCACGCCATTTCGACTCGATTTTCCGATTCGTACCCCGTATATTTCTCGGCTAGCATTTCACGTTTCAGCGGGGGTGGCGGAGCGGAGCTAACTTCGGGGTACACTGAGGATGCAGGCTCGAAATCTTGAGTGCTTTCAAAACGATTCCTTTTAATTTGTGACTTTAAAATACCGCAAATGGGTAAGCTTCCGTTTATATTACGAATTCTAGGTTCTAGAAGCAACCAAAGACAAAGTAACTCCACAGACATGAAACAATAGCTCGCGCGTTTAAGGGGTCATGCTCAGTCAGGAGGCCGAATAAAGGGTGATCTTTGGGAATTTTTTACTCGAAAGCTATAACACATTTCTCAAAAATTCTTTTTTCCTTTTAAATATTGCATCTAGTACTGTGTATCGTAATTTTTTTATTTAAAAATATTTATTAATAACAAAGTTATTGTCCATCTCTCAAAGGTCCTCTCAAAAAAGGCTTCTGCGGTGACCACTGCTGTTCGAAAGTCGATCATCTAAATTAAAAAATTCAAAAGAATTTACTTAGTATATTATATTATCTTGTCTCTGAACGAAGGATTTTTCGAAATATTGATTTGGAAAAAAATGGCGGATGTTTAAAGTAAAAGTTTCAATTTTCATCATAAATCGTGCCTGATTTTCGTCAATTAAAAGAAAACTAAGCATCGGATAAAAAAATCCTTCGTTCAAAGACTAGTTTATTGTTCCTATAGCAAGCTTGTAAAATTTGAAGTAAATCGGTTGAATGGTTTTTTAAATATCTTGGTCACCGATTTTGAAAGAACCGTTCGAGTGATGGACAATAACTCAGTTATTGATAAATATTTTTAAATAAAAAAATAACGATGCACGGTACTAGATGCAATCCTTAAAAGGAGAAAAGATTTTTTGAGAAATATGTTATAGCTTTTGAGTACAAAATTTCCAAAGACCACCCTTTTTTCGGCCTCCTGACTGAGCATGACCCCTTAAGCGCGGCCGATGATTAGAGAGCAGAAACCTGTCTTGATCCTCTCGCCCTATTATCTCTGCGCGATCAAACAACGATTCCGATGGCGTAGGTAGGAGGGAAAAGAGTACCAAGGAAAGGGGTTGGTCAAGTGGGAGCGCAGCAGCGATTGAATATCCCGGGAAATGCGATGCTCGACTCATATTTTTCAGCGCTGTTGCTCGTCGGGGTTACAAAGTTGCGGGGACTCGCGAATCCGTTCTCGCAAAATTCGGGGAGGAAGGCTCGAGTGTCCTTCAAACAAACAATATGCTTTCCACCTGCTTCGAGTGCTTGAACAGTGGCGGTAAAACGGTCACGAAACAGCGACGACGGGAATTCCCCGTGGTAACTTGTTCGACGTACCCTATAATTTTTGCACGCAGCAAGGATCGCGTTACGCCGGGAGGAAGTAGGTAAAGAGAAGCTTGGCAGAAGTGCCGAGCACATTTCAGGCTCTGTTCAAACATTTTCGCACAGTGGTATCGAGAACTATGTGGAACAAACATATAGGTAACATACTCTCGGTCGAAGATACAGCATCTCGAGCAACCTAAGCACAAATCTATAAGCACTCACCCCACAAAGAACACCGACTATCCTCAGCGACGATTCGAAGCCTCCTAGATCGCACGGATTAACATCAACCTCGACAAAGTCGCTCGACTATCCAGCGCCCAATACTCGAACCCTTGCGAATCGATGGAACGCGACCGAGAGATGATCGAGGTACATGCATAATACGCGAGGAGCCTCCCGGAGCCCCAGCCGGGGGCGCAAGGAACAAGGATCGATTTAAAGGCGGGCGCAATTGGAGTACAATAAATTGACGTCGTTCTTCGAGCAAGGGGGTGGGTTTAAAGGCAGCCTCTCTCTGGGGAGACGGGGGTGGAAGAGGTATCGCGACAGACGGGCTGCAGCTCGTGTAAACAATGGCTCCACTTCCTTCGGCTAGGTTAGGCGTAGGTGGATCAAGGGGACGGACGCGGAGGTGGGCGGCTGAAGCGTGTAGAGACAGGGCACGCGTGTATGCGTGAGGTGCTTATTGGGTCCGCTGGGGGCTGCTGCGGAGCGGAGAAACAACCCTCTGACCAAACACGGCAACATCAATCAGCACCAGTCACTCGAGCGTCGACCATTGGCGCCAACATTGCGATATTGCCTACATTTACATCCGCCGGGGAAAAACGTACCCGCACGGCCGCGAGACGTCGATGGGCCAGTTAGTGATGGGGCATTCAATCCGGCCTTTTCAAAGCTATCGATCCGGCAGCTCGTTCCTCGCGCCAATCGCTTTTCCCGATATTAGTCGGCCATCCCCGGGACACTTTGCCTGCCTGTGTACTCTCTTTGTGATACGACTTGTTTCGCTGGCAAGTTTCGCGGTCACGCGGCCGCAGCCTCGCCGGGCGAGGGGGATGATCGATAATTTCCACGTTTGCCGGAGTGAAAACGACGAGCTTTCCACGGAACCGCTTGGGAACTTTAGGGGCGGGCATCTAGGGTGCACTGTCCACTTTCAGACACCGGCGGGAGAAACAATAGCTACGAGAAGAAACTACCCCCGCGAGGGAGCACCTTTCGTCAGGCTGGCACGAGTGTCCAAGCGTTGTATTGTCGCGCGATGTTTTAAACAGTAGTATAAATTGTATCGGACGCGACTGCAAGTGTATTTATATTCGATTCGCAGCGCCGAGCGATTAACAGGTTGCACGGCGCAGTTTTATAATTACCGGATCGTGTAAATACCCGATAAAGGGAGGGTAACGGTATTAAATTAATTCGAGACCCGCCCAGGGAGAGGGGTGTGCGCGAAAATTCGTCAGGGGGGGGATTCTGCTACCCCCGAGAATTATGCGCGTCAGCTTACAATAATATAGGCACTAATGCCATGCAAAAGCGGGGCTCTCGGGCAACGGTTGTTCCGCGATCGATGCAAACACTCGACATTGTTTTCCTTAGCCTCGAAGGATGCGTCTTAATTTTTACTCCCCCGCGGTCTGAGTGGCTGCGCAAAGATAACAGAAGGAGGCGGGAGTCTGCGAGCCTCCCGGAGGAAAGCTTTCGGCGTTCGAGAGAACGGGGGATGGATAGAATTTGTGAAATTAATTTTTACAATGCAACAATTACGGGGACGCGGCGAGCAGCCGATTATTTGGACGCGACGCGCTCGATCTAAAAAATCCTAGAGGGTTCGGGTATTTATGGAACTCTCTTAATCCGCTCGGGTCTGTAAATAAGCTGGCTGGTGCGCGAGATTTGCGTAACGTTTCACCCCTTCGGGGGATGCAGCCTGATTCACCAAGGCACTGAATAACTTCTTTATAACTGTGTAAATAATTAACCCCTCGGAGGCGGCGTAGTTGGGAAGCTTCAGGATTCTTCCAGCAACTTCGGCGAAGATGTGCAATTGAATTTCTTTGATGAGAATGTTATTTGGCCAGTGGACCCCGTTCCTTTTCGATTTTGAATATTTAGGATCGCCCAGATTTTAGACGAAGAGAGCGTGTTGGAAAGTTCCAAGTATAAATGGCGAGGGTGCTGGTTGGAAAGGCTCGTGGGAGCGAGGGGCCCGTTGCATCTTCGAGGTATTAATAAACAAGCGTTCATCCCCCGAGTGATACGGAGCAATCAGCTGAGCTCTCCACCCCGTTCACCGTGATCGCGTGGAGAAGGATGGCAGCGGTGATCCTTTGTTGTCACAGTGACTCAGTATTTGGACAAGCACCCCGTGCCACGGCCAATGAGCGATTCAACTTTCGGCAAGGAGCTCTCTGTTTTTCCCTTTATCCTGGATGCTCAAACATCCTGGCTTTCCGTCGCGTGAAATCCGCTAATAATCATCGAATTCACTCCCCCGACACGCGATGGTAGATCTTTGAAAGTACAGTAGCGGACAAAGAAACCCTACAACATACAAAAATCGATCTTTCGACTGCCCCTCAATATCAATCTCCCGCGAGTGTCTCGGTAACTGTATCGCGAAGTTTATACACGAGCTCGCTCAAGGAGAAGCTCTGCACGTTTCGCCGTGATTCATTACGCCGCAAGTAGGTAACCGGGATGTTTGCTTCTGCCGACGACGAACAAATTGATTCGATAAATATTTTACCTTTATTTGCCGTCCGCGTAAACAGATATTACGAAGCGCGGTTAAACAGCGAGAAGGTAAACGATCTTGGATACCAACTTCGATACTGTACAACCCGTGGTCAGTTGAGTCTGCGAGATCATTCGCGGCAAGATACCCCCTATCTCGCTACCAACTTCCCGATCTCATCCGTAACCCTGAAAGCAGAGAACTAGCCGAGAGCACCCAGGAGAGGATCCGGCGACGACAACGTGCCGCGATGGTTTAGCAGCGATGCAGGATCCTCGGTGCCATCTTTACACGTTGTCACGTCGGCAGGTATGGGTATCCGTCCCATTTGCAACTAGTCGCATTATTGTTAGCCCTAGGTATGTACCATACCGCGCGGGTACACAAACGCCTGTGTACACACGTATCTCTGGCCCAGGTAGGTACTACGTACAAAGCTGCCTCGTCCTCCGAGATCCATCGAGCTCCGCACGCACACGCACCGCCGCAGCACACGCGCACGCCCGCACAGGAGCCCGTGGCCGTCTACACGACGAAATATAAGGACAGTTGTCGACCGTGTGCCTCGTGCGTGTGAACGCCTACGTGTGCGCGCGCGGATGAACGGGCGCGCAAACCAGGGGGCGGTGTAATATAGAGAGCGGCTAAAAGCGAACGTAATTTCCTGCCCGCCTGACAACGCTACAGACATGTTTGCGAACTCGACGCACACAACCTACTTAGAGCCTACATGTGTCCCTACGACAATGCCCTAACACAAGCTCGATCCAGTCCCCCGCAGGTATATGGGCGCGAGCGAGCGCGCGGGACGCGTGTGCGCCTGTAGTCGAGGACGCGAGCATTCCCGATGCGACCTGCAGCCAGTCTACCTCCGTCGCCCCGGGGGGCTTTGATCGGAATACAGAGAGGCCGGCCCAATCGGCGGATGCCTCGATATAAGTCGCTGCATCCAAGAGCTTCGGGGCGTCTTCCTGCCGGATAGCTCTCCTCGCGTGGCCCAGGCGTACGTGTGCCCCGCGGCCAGTTAGACGCGGGTCAGTTTGCCGGCTGCCAATTTGGGAAGTAATTAACTCGAGATTAGCAACTCGGGCTGTAGTAGCCTCGAGATCAGCGGCTCTGGAGGCAGTCGGCTGGTCGGGATTGGGATGCCGGGCGAGGTTCTAACGGGTCTCTTACTTTTGGGGGATCGCTGAGTGAGTTAACAGCAAAGCTGGGGCGTTGGGACAAATACAGAGTACAACTCGAGAGGGTACAGCATAGGTTCTTGCGCTTATTAGCTTACAAAACTGGCCAGCCTCTTGCTCGTTTCGACCATGACTATGGACCCATAATGAGCCGAATGGGTATCCGGTCTCTGGAGCACAGGAGGAGAGTCACTGACCTGTCCTTCTTGTATAGGATATTAAACGGATTGGTTGATAAGTTCTGACGCTGGTCAACTTCAGGGTGCCTGTACGTGCTACAAGGCAAACTCCCCTTTTTAGATCTCCTGGCTACTCCTCCTGGGTCGGACACACGGATCCCCTACGCAGAATATGCGATCTCGCGAACAGGTATCATGGGAACATTGATTTTTTTGCCGATTCCCTCTCTAGGTTTAAGACGAACGCTCAGAAAGCCCTGGTTCTTGATGGCATTGTACAGAGTAACCCAGACCTACGCTCCAGACCTACGCCAGACCGGCACGCCGAATCTCTTTATACTCCTTATAAAATATACTTTTACTTGTTTCTTGCTGATTCGAACACGATGTTTGTTGTTATATTGTCTGTGTAATTTATTGTACTGCACATACTTGTTGTAATGGGCTTGTCCCGTAAAATAAATATTATTATTATTATTTATTTAATCGAAGGGACAGTTTGAAAGCAAGGACTGAGTACTCTGAGGATCTCCAAGGAGCGAACAACCTGTTTCCTTGCTCAACTTGAGGACCCTGAATTTTCGGGACCAGTTTCGGAGAAGCCAGAAATGATGAGGAATCGTTGTACATAAGACACGGATCTCTATAGGAGCTTCCATTCACGAATTCTAATAGCTAGCAGTGGAATCAACGAACCCCTGATTTCAGCCATTTCATATACGAAAGTAGAACCTTCGGCAAGCTAGTCTCCAAATATGTCCTGATCCCCAAATGCCGCGCTTTCGGCATCTCAAGTTGGTGCGGCAAGTACCTGCACCTCGGGTTCTCGGAATAATCGTCGACGGCAGACGCGAGACGTCCAGTGATTTTGGTAACAGGCTCGAGAAGACACTCGAAGGGAATCTGTGGCGAGGGTGTGGGATAGCTACGTCGCCCGCCGGGCTCCCCTTTTCACCGTTTTATTGAAAGCTCCGCTCCCGATAGCGGTGGAATCGACGGGCACTCGCGCGCGGCCGCGCGCTGCCTCGTCCAAACATTTCGGACAGCCTAAGGAAACACATTTGCCTGCGGGCAAACACGGCCGACCGTGGTAAAGCGAAGCGAGGCGCGTCTTCGCGCTGCGCCTCCGGGCAAAGTGGAACGCAGAATGTGTCTGGGACTGTTTGCATTGCAGGACAATATTCCGAGTCTTTTGAAGGACGAGCCGAGAGGAGCCGTGTTATTTCGTCTCTCCTTCCTAGCCCGGCTCCGTTCGTTTCTTTTATAGCTCCTCGCCGTCGCGTCGCTTGCCTCTCTACTTCGGCTCGGATCGTCCTCGTTCGTGGCACGCCATTCCGAGCGAGTCCCCAAGCACGTGGACGTCGTGGGCCACTTGCCGTACAGTCGAATCTCGCCGAGATTGCTCGCGAATCGATGGGGAAACCAGGGAGCAGATCCTTCGGCCAGGTGTTCTTCGGTGGATACTTGAAGGAATTGGGTGAAAGTTTGTTGGAAACGGTGCCCCAGGTCGATCCCGTCGTCCGTCGAGGTCGATCAAGTCTCGGACAAGTCTCGCGGAAGGAGCAGGGGCGCGACATCACGGTACGCGCACACGTCCATGCATACATGTGGCAGCATAATAAGTCCCCGGTTAAACGCGTGATCCGAAAGACAAACAAATGCCACAGCCCTACCTCGGCCGTCCCTATCGCTTTTTCTATTGAAAATTCATCGTACGGGCGAAAGTACGCCAGGGTGGTTGGACCCTATCCGTCGGTGTCGCCCCATCGTGAATCAAGCCACCAGCGATTCTTCTCCTCTTCCTTCCCGGAGGCTTCCTTCCCCCTTATATACCGTCCCTCTTCTTTTTCCAATAGGGAGAGCACGGACCGCGCGGCAGTCGCCCCGGGTTATGAGATTTTATGAGAGCCAAAGCGGTTTACGCACGTAGGATTTCCTTCGATCTGCTTTCCTCCGCGTCCCTTCGATCCACGATACCGAGAGGCCGGACGGTTACAGAGCCAGAGGAACAACCGTGCCGGGAATCTATTTTCCCCCGACGTCGCAGCCGGAGGATCATTCCGCAGGATCCCTCTTCCCGGCGAAGGAAATAGAAGGTTCGATCCGGTGATCGAGACGTCACGGATGAAGACAGGCGGACGATGGAAACCTGCAGCGAGAGGAACGGACAGTGGGCGCGACGCGTGGGTGGTCAAGAGGACTCGATGAGTCAAGTTTATAGGTCACAATACAGATCCAGAATCCGAGGAATTTACAGATAATATCGTCTGCGAACCGTCCGGAAGCTCGCTGCTAATCGCTTCTAAGGGGGCCGCGAGGATCGACGCCGGTGGGAGGCCAGCGCGTGCCACTTGGTCGGAATAAAACGAGAAGATAAATATGAAATTAAAGAGATGGCCGCGGAGTGACACGGGGACAGACGGGGGGGCATGGGAGGAGAAAAATGAAAAGAGGAGGAAAGGAGCGCAGGAGGGAAAGGCTCTCTCATCGGCGTCCCCCTTTTCCGTCGGGGTCTTCGCAAACTCCCTCCGCGAGGCCGAAATTCTCCGCGGCGGGAAGTCGTTAGGCGTTTTCTGACGCGAGATAAAATTCTGGGAAGCACGTTGAAACGACTCTCTACTCCGGGGCCCTGGGTATTGTTTTAACGTGTTTGAGTCAAATATTGACGCAAGTTGGGCTCGCAAGCCGGAGCCGGGAACGAAACGGAACGGAAGAGACGAGGGAAAAGGAAGGCGACGGACGGCGTGGGGCACGGGGGCCACGAGAGCGAGATGAGATGGAACGACCCACATAACATCCACCCGGAGGACGAGAGAGCAACGGCGTCTCGCGGTAACGAAGGAGCAGGAAGGGAACGCCGGGTAACGAGAAAAAGAAGAAACTCCTCTCCTTTATTCTATCTCCCGGCTCGTTTTTCTCCGCCTATCCGGCGTGTCGGTGTTCCCCGCTCGTATGTATGTGCGCGCGATCGAATGCTGGTTGAATTTGCTGGGGAAACGACACCGATATACGGCGAATGTCGAGGTTCACTTCATTTTTGGGGCTTCTAATCGGGTGATCATCGATGTGACACGAAGCAGCGTCTAATTGCAAGCTGCGCGCAGGAATATTTGCCACCGTTATGGGTTTCATCGGTTTCAATCTCCTTTAATGGAACGGAATGACGTATCGAAGATATTTCCCGGCTTCATTTCCACCGCGGCAGGTTAATTAGAAAAATAATGAACCTGTTTGCACTCCTTTCCACCCGTACTTCATTAAAAGAGGGGCCTCGGATGAATAATATACCGTTCCATTAATACTAACCTACATTAAAACGGGCACGGTAAAAATAAATAACGCGCTGTTTAATCAGCAGCGTTCCCTGCTCACGGATCCCCGCGTTCATTTATCGAGTGTACACTTCCGTCGAGTGTTCGGGCGAGAAATAATTTCAATTATTCCCGGCTTATGACTCTGTAAAAATACCTAATATTGATAACAACACGACCGGCAGAATCATTGCCGGAATCCTCGTCAAAGATGGAGGAATTAAGTCGAACCAAGTCCCCTCTGCTAAATCGAAACAATTATCGATTATCAATCCATCGGAGCACGAAGGGAATACATTTCGCTGCGGCATAATCTTGGAGAAACTCCTTATCGATTCCCTCCCGCGAACGAATCGCCAGCTGTTAGATCGTCCGCCGCGGTTAAGACAGGGAAACGAGTTTGCGCGGGGTACATAGAGGACGATACTCTCGGACGCGAGTGAAAAGGACGACGGAACAGGTTCGTGGAAAAAGCCCGGCACCAGGAGGGGACAAACCGGGCTGAAAGTCGAACACCAAGATTTAACACTCTGTTCGGGGGAGTAGACGGTTGCATTCCGCGTTTCACTTACGGCTCGCCTCTGTTTGCCCACGGAACACCAGTTAATAACTCGAAAAATCCGCGCTCAAAGCCGTCGCCTCGTATTCGGACCGTTTCCCCTGCGGGCTGAAAACAGCGGTAGCTCATCCCCCGCGCGTACACCCCGAATTAAACGGTGCCCTCCCTGCGCAACATCTTCCCTCCTTCTTCGCCGTCGAACATCGCGAGAAGCCCTCCCAACACCGGAAATCACGATTAAAATTCATCCCCCGAGCGACCGAGCGGGGCAGCTCGATCTCCCCGCGAGAACGTGCGACGTGACGAAACGATTGGCGAAAAAAAATCACAGGTAAACACGAGGTTGCTCGCGGGCCGAGCCAGAACACGCGAGGGCCTCCAGTTCTCGAGGACGCTTAATCGCCAGCGCCAACATTCCACGGGGGCTGGGTGCCCGAGGGTTGAGCGGCGGCGAGGACTCGCAAGGATCAGCGAAGGGAGCAGGAACGGATGCGCGACGTTGGCCATTGTCCGCGGTAGAAAAGACACGTATACACCGCTGTCCGGCGAGGAACGGCGGCCGGTCATTCTTCAGGGCCATTTCTTGGCCATCGCACGGCATTTAGGCAGAGTTTACCGGGGCGTTTCGCCGTCTGAATGGCCGTGTAACGTATTGCAAACATTTTACCGTTGCGGGGCGCGCGCGCGCTGCCCGGCCAACGCCGACGGGACAGAGGGGGCTTCGCACAATCCCGACTGGTAGGGACATTGTGCCTAATGTTTGGACATGTGTTCCGCTACGGTCACGCCTTTTGTTATCATATTCTATGCATGTTTGCCCGCTTAAAATGTTGTTTTAGAGCTTGCGCCACGCAGCGACGACGTAGCCCGCCTTTTCCGCCGACTGACACGCGCGCACCCGTCTGTCCACCGACCCGAGCCGTCTTACTCTTCTTCCGCGGCACCGCGACACCCTTCGCACTACCTAGGCGGCTGATTTTCAGTCCCTCAGCTTTCGAATAGCTCGCGACAGAGAGCGGTGCGCGACGTATCGCTGGGGATTGCAATTTTAAGCCGCACTTCGGTAATCAAGGGGGTGGGTTTTCGATGCTGACTACGCGCTTCGAGGGCTACGTGTTTGCAGCGAGGAGTCTATAATAGGCGGATTTATTGGCACGGAATCACCGGGCAATTTGATTAAAGTTTACAATGCATAGGCAAATACGTAATATGAGTGGCGCCGTTCCATCCGCTAGAGGGGAGGGTTTGGAAAAAATGTTGGCAAACTGGGAGGAAAAAAGCTGTAACGCGAAAGTTTCGCGCTGACAGGGTATAATCTTGCTCGCGCTGGAAATCCTTTGTTGTCCGTCGTGTTTGCTGTCGTTTGTTTATGTTTAAACACGAGCCATTAATAAAAATCCCGGACATTTTTTCCACGATTCATCGAAACGATGGGAAACGGTTTGTGTAAACTTGCTGGTCCAAGGAGCTATCTCGGCCTCGCTGCGCGCACACGCGCGTGTGTGTGTGTGTGTGCTTTTTTTTCTCGTTTTAATTGCAGCCCTATTTCCGAGTCTGAAGTGCGTGTAAAAGTGCTCGGAAACGTTGATAAATATTTGGCGTACATTTTTGTCCTCCGTTATGCAGTCGATCCTAACGCGATGGAACAATGGGGGGAAAAAACTTGATTCATATTTGCGAACGCTTCGTTCCACTGTTACAGCCTATTTACCAAACACGCGAGTGCGACTGTGCAAATCTCCTGCCAGCGGGAAAAAAATCCTCTGTATCTTAAACGCGGACTGTGATCTGTTTTCTATTCGCAGCTATTCTTCATTTCGAACGGACACGTCTATTTTTCTTTGCGCTTGCGCAGTTCCTCCGCAGTTTCTCTCTAATCTAATGTTGTCTGAACGCTTGCATTTCTGGGTTTCCCGTGCAGCCCGGCTCGACGAAGGTGTCATACATCATCGGGCCTCGAACGCGCCCCTTCGTGTTCCACGCCCCGACAATAAACGGGGGACATTATATACGTAATCAAAGGTCGGCAGGGACGTTGTGCGCCCTGAATGCCGTTTCCTGGGGGCGTGTGGGGCGGCATCGCAGCATTCATCGGTGCCCGAGGAACAGACAACCCCGACAAATTGGCTGGGAAAGACTCTATAGCCTGACTTTGGTCGCCGAGGCAGGCTTACTGCAGCGAATTCGTGTTCCTTGGGTCGCGGGGTGTAATAAGAAAGGGGTTGAAAATAAATCCCATCATTTGGCAGAGAAGAAAACTGCCTGGAATTGCTGAAAACCAGCTCTCAAGAGGAGTCGAAGTAGGGTAAATGTGAGCGAGTCCCTGGAGCAGGAGATAGAATTCTGAGAAGATAAATAATATCCCCTTCATTCGGCTCCTAAATTTATCTACAATCTTCGCGATGCGCGCAAAGTTTCGACAGGTTGGTCTCTCCTCGCAATCGATCATCGACTCGGTGCCCAGCCGACGCAACACTCCGCCCCTTCATCGGAACTTGCTAGTTTCCCAATTCGATCCTCGTTTAAGCGGAAGCTGGGAAAAGGGCGAGCCGAGGGCCAGGCAAGAGCGAGGAGCCAGTGCAGATCCATTCAGCTAAACGTGAAAGGAATTCACGAAAAAGGCACAACATGAATTTCACGGCGATTCAGCGGGGCACAATGCCCGGGGCCCTGGACGTTTTGACTTTTGTCCGGTCTTTAACCATCACGGTTCCTCGCTGCCCGTCCCTTGCCTCTTCAATTTCACCGGACGTTTGCTGCTCTGGATTCGAGCCCTTTCCCTATTCAGCGTCTCCTGCGAGTTCCGCTCCAAGATGGACCGACAGCCTTTGTCGAGCAACGAAGAATGAATCGTGTATTCGTTTCTTCGTCGATTACGCTCGCTTGCTACGTATAATTGCATCCTCTAACGACTTTAAAAATATTCCTCGTGACGTTCCTCCCCCAAGTGCGAGTCTGCCAAGTAGAGCCCCTGTTTCCGGTTTCCGTGCTGCTCAGTTGTAAGCCGCAATTTCTTATCTCGAACAAGTCCTCGCACATCCAACTCAACGGAGAGAATCGAATCGAGTGCGATACATTCTACGACCCTAAACTAAAGGGTGGCGAATGGACGGCCAGCAAACTCTGGATCGATGCGACACGGACTCAGGCGAGCCTTCGTTTCCTAATCCTATCGCGGAGGATATCTTCGTCCTCAAGAAGACAGTAAAGGTGGAATCAGAGGGCGCGCGAATCGCCGATTCACGCGCCGTCCGATTCCACCTTAAGGTTCGCGTGTATCGAGCAGGGTGCGTCGGCCTCAACCCCTAAAGTTCTCGGCCGAAAGGGAAGGAAAGGGACCGCCTGCCTCCGAGCATGGATTGGATTGGGTCGGCTTACCGTTGATTTAAGCCAATCAGCAAACAGCCAGCCACCAGTTCGGGACCTCAACATTGATCTCGTTAGCTCTTTGCAAGTTCAATGTTGCGTTCCGCGCGCATCCGGCGCTCGCCCCACGGATTCGCACGCTTTGCCCGTCAGATTCGTCCCTTTTGCCTGACTCCTTCCAACCGCGATTCCTGCCGCCCGATCCTCGATATTCCTTAAGATACTTTGCGAGTAAAAATCACAACAGGCAGGTGCACATATACCACGTGTAATCGCGCGGTTATCTTTACCTCGAGACGCACCACTTTAAGCGAGCGCGCGCTGTTCCCCGGAGCCAGCCGTCCGAGTCCAGCCCCTAAACGCCGATCGCCGGAGGAAAAGTCGTCGAGGCTCCCCGCAGCCGCGACTCGAACGAGTCCCCGTTCGCGCGGCATAACTATACGACTAAAGCACACTCTCATAAAGTCGCACACGTCGCGGAACAGGGTTCATAGAGCGGCGTGGAACGAGCTGGATGTTAGTATTTTAAGCCTATTTAAGTGTGTTTGTCGTATAATATTGACATCGCGCACACAAGCAAAGATAGCACGTGTGCGCGCACACACTCTCGCCGGCGGCACACGCACGGCCCCTTTTTCACTCTCTCCTTCAGCCCTCTCGCCGTTCCTCCGCCCCTGCCGCTTTACTCCTTTCTCGCCCCCGCCGACTTCGTCGCCTCTTTCGCGCCCCTCCCGCCGGAGGTGTAGGCGCACACGTAAGAAGGCACACGCACGGGCGAGAAGAGGAGCCAAGGGGACCTCGACGAGTGAATCAAATCGCGGTGTGTGCTCGGCAAACGACGCGGCGCGTCGCGACGCCTTCTTTTCCCCCGTGCCACCGGAGAACGTGAAAATTCCGGTTACCACCGGCATCGAGATTAGCCCCGATCGATCCCCCGCCCCCCCGCTGGAATATCTCAATGAAAGCACCAACATCGCTTTCTCCAGCTGCTCATTTTTGGGGGATGGAATATTGGCGGTTCGGGGGCGAGCAGTGCGTATATATTTATACAGCTCTGATTGTAGCTCAATCCAGAATTCGAGTTGAGAAAGAATTCTACACTTTCTCGATTTCTTCCTGTTTAGTCCGCCCCCCCGGGCACAAGCCGCGAACAGCGAGGACAGATCTGTATCCGAGAATGGAAGCCTCGTCGATGGCCCCGGAGTTAAAACACACGGGAAAGCGATGCCAGGGCGAAGTAGCAGCAGCCCAATCACAATATTTGAAGACAAACGCTCCCCGCCCGGTAGCCTTTCCGATCTCGATATCAGAATCAACAAGTAAACAGTAGGGGTGGGACGGGGGGAGGAGGAAGGGAGAGCCCCTGCGGAGGAGAATAC
Organism: Andrena haemorrhoa; assembly: GCA_910592295.1. Classification (NCBI taxonomy): domain Eukaryota; kingdom Metazoa; phylum Arthropoda; class Insecta; order Hymenoptera; family Andrenidae; genus Andrena; species Andrena haemorrhoa. Next base: position 5,364,957 of record OU342946.1, read on the forward strand.
AGAGAAGAAAGCCGCGGCTATTAAGGCACCGGGATCGCTACCTGCCGAATGCGCACACCCGAAATCGTAACTTCCGGGCTCGCGCTTCACGCTTCGACTTTTACTTGGAAGCCCCGTGAATGGGCGTCCCTTTTAATCGAACGGACTTGCCCGGCAAGATCGGCAAGATTTCGCGCCTCGAGGGAGGAGCAGGCTGGCGAACGGTAGCCAAAAGGCTGTCAGCGACACTGGTAATCTCCTGCTAATCGTGACAAATTACGGGCGAAGTTGTGGGACCACGGGTCTTACGGGCCGTGGAATGAATGGGGGACCAAGTGCCAGGTGGGGCGTGCCCGCCCCATGCTGCGAGGCAAACAATTATGTAACACCATGGAACATACCACCGTCGCGACGGGGCTCCTATCGCCGACACGAGGGCCCCCGACGGCTAATCGATTACGATAAATTATGTTTATTGGCGAAACGTATTTCACACTTATCGGAGCCCCGACAAAGCATTGGGTAAACGTTTGTGTACTACAAACCTCTCTCGCTCTTTTTTCTGCTTGCCCCCACCTTGAGGAGTCGCGAACTGGGGGCAGTTTTCGGTGGAAATTTCGCGAGTTACTTTATTCTTGAAAGAATATACTGTACAGCTGGCTCGATTTACTGGTTAATAAATAATTGAAAGTTATATAGATTATTGAAGTGAAAATGATCGGTCGGGGCTGGTTGAATAATAAAGTTAATAAGGTTTAAATTATTATTTTATTATTCAGAAAGCGATTTTTATTTTTTGTTTAAATTTCACTATGTTATAAATACATTATAATCTATGTTTAAGTTGAAACAATTTTTAGTTTCTTGTTAAAATATGAAAGAAAGAAATTAATATTTTATAATGAAACAACTCTTGTGACATTGGGTTATTTTATTACCACTGAGATAAGTTGCTAATAACATTTTCTTAACTGATTGTACCTGTAGTGAACCTACCCCGTAGGGTAAGTCAACCAGCCCCATGATCGGGGTTGGTTGACCAGCATGGAAGGTGTTAGAAATACATTAAAATACCTTAATTGCTGTCACGTTGAGTCAACTTTAATAATTTAATCAGACAGCTAAAAGTATGCCCTATTAAGTATACTAAGCGGTTTAATGATATTTCGTCCACATAATTTATTAAAAATCAAACACTGAAACACTGGCCTACCAGCCCCCCGGTTTCCCCCAACAATTCGGGGCACGTTATCTTACGCGATTTTGACGTTTCAGAAAGCAGTTATACGAGGAGATGAGAGTGATGGTTAGAAACTACCGTGTCACTCGGATGTTTAGGTAAGATATTTGGCCTAGCAAATATTTGGAGATTGTCTACAGCCTCTAACCACTGCGCACCACTCCATCGACTCTTCCATTTAATTAATGACGCATACCAACGTTCCAGCTGTTGATGCAGCGTAACGGAATTGCGCCAGCCAAGATTACCGCCTGCATTCTTCGAGTGCCCGAGATGGACACCGTGCCAGGACAGTTTTTTCAGTGTCACGCGGATTAGGCGACATTTTTGCATGAGAATTTTCACTTTTTTTATCGAAGTGACAGATAGTAGCGATAGATTGATTCGGTGAATGTGAAATAAAGGAATTCTCGAGTTTCTGCCGCGAAGGGGAGAAAAGTTCTCGTTGCGAAGAAAGTATACGGAGCTGCGTCGTAAAAACGTTTTATGGTGTTCCGTGTGAACCAAGCATGGTCGTAAACCACAATCCCTTCCTAATATACCGCAGGGTGGTCGCGGTCCTTAGAAGAAACCGCAAGTCCTTTCCAATAATGTGGTCGACCATTAACCGGTTGTTAGGGCCGTTCAGTTTACCCTTAGCCATACTCGTTTTATGGTCACATGTGGAATATTATCACGCGCCGTCGTTCAGGGCTACCAAGCGATCGAAAATGTATGCCAGCCCTCGGAAATTCGTATCTAACGTCTGATCCTTGAAGCGAGAAATTTATAGTCCGAATTTGAATAATTCAGGCGCACAGAATTGTCGTCCTTTTCCATAAAAAATTCTTCGGTATTTGAACGGGGAGAAAGGGCCGTTATCGAGCCCCAGCGGAAATTACAAATTAATGTGAATTCGAAATGAACATACAACCGCGAATGTAAATATTTCAAGGCACGTAAGCAGTACAGTCCGAGAATTAAAATCCATATTACGGAAATAATTAAACTCGCTGTTTATATTGCACTTTATCGCATCAAAAATTTCAAAACGGTGCGGGCTGAAGTTTATTTTTAAAAAGTACATACGTGTGTGTATTGCACTTCGCCGAAGCGCTCGTTTCAATATAAATTTAACAGGGCATTAAATGAGTTTCCATCATCTCGCCGTTATTTCTCATCAATTTTGGAGCTCGTTACGCCGAATAACCGCGTAATTCCCTTCTTCGCCCTTTAATTCCCGGTGTCTCAATCACTTCCCCCCAAACCCCTAACTGAAATAGCCACTCGAAGATATCCGGCAGCCCTGTTTTCTCGCTCCATTACAGATAAGCCAAACATCTATACCAGTCTACACCCTTGCGCTTCTAATAAACCTAATTACAGCCTCCCGAGAGGGCACAGCCTACGCTCGAAAGGCTCCGCCAATTTTCACTGCAGGGGCGTGAAACTCCGGAGGACCCCTTAGCATCCCAAGAGTCCAAACCCAGAGAAATACAAGTCCAGGCATTTCCAAACATATCCATCTTTCTACCAACCCTTTCACCACCGAATCCGAGCAGCGAACGTTCGCGCACTTGCCGGAGAACGCGAATTAAAAGCCCCGGGGCCGTTCCCTTAAACGGGACCGCGGAAGGAAACGGCGAACGCGAAAGTTTGATGACGTCGCGGCCGGAAGCGGAAGTGACGCGTGCACCGTGAACTTTCGATGGTGCAGAGACGTGGCCCAGGGGTCGTGTGCGTTCACGGGTCACCCGTTATCCGGCTGGTTATAATGTATGGCCTAGTCAGGTTCGGCAGGGTCCAGCGGGGCGTCGGGAGGGGGTGGGTTCGGTTGACAAATCATTAACTATGCATCGAGCCGGCCTGCAAATACTCGTTACTAGTGCTTCTCCGTACTAGCCCACCCCCGTCGGCCCGTACCTACGACCCTATCTCTCTACGCTGCCACCGGCACCCTCCCCTCGCCGCCTCCTTGCCACCCTCCTCGCGGGGAACCGACAAACGCGGTACCATCAACGTACCTTCTGTCAATAGCCCGACCTAGCCGTCCCTAAATACATCGGTAATCATCATGCAGCGTTATAAGCGCCGGCTACGCTGCAGTCGCGCCGGGCCCCGCGACTTTTTCCAATTACGAGCCACGGGGCCACCCATTATCGCCGGAGATGGGGGTGGTTCGGAGGTCTCCGGAGGTCGTTGTAGACGCGAAGGGACCCGTGGCTTGAGATTCCGTAGCCGGGGAAGCGGTTGCGACGCTGGGACGCACGAATTGAATGCAGCACGGTGACAATTACCGCGGTCCGATCAAAGTGTGACTGAGCTCCACTCGTTATCCTCGAGCAAGAACGGTTTAAACGGAAGGGCGTCGGGATCGAGGCTCGTCAGCCGCGCGTTTGAAACAGCCCCCGTTCGCCTGTTCACGATCACGGCCGAGTATGGAGCAAGAGATAAACGGAAGGGGGATGGAGGAAGAAGAAGACGAACTGGGAACGAAACCGGGGAGAAAGTGACCGAGGCGCAAGGAGCGACGGTGGGGTACAGGGGAGAAAATAGGGGTGGCGGATGGCCGATGCGGTCTCCGGCCGCTTGTACATGGGAATCTGTTGTCCGTTATGTGGCGCGCGAGTGGATCGCCGTGAAGAGGAGTCGGAGAGGAGAACGAACGGTGAAGGGGGGGGCGAGGGGGTCGAAAGGGAAGGCCGCATCCGAGGGTGCAGGCGAGCAAAGGAACGCCGACGACGAGGGTCGAGGGAAGGGCGAAAGGGCAGGACAGAGGGGATAGGAGGACGACCAGACGGAGGTTAGGGTCGGTACCGGCATGCCCGGCCGGAGGGTCGAAGAGACGAGGGCGAGGTACACCTCGGGAGGGTGAGCGAATTCGCAGCATTAAACATGGTGGACTCGCGCATTGGTTGCGCAGTAGCTGGGCGTTACGGGCCGCACCATCGACCAGCGGACTATACGCGCTCTACTGTATACCAACCATCCTGCGGCATGTTCCATCTCTCTCTCTCTCTCTCTCTCTCTCTCTCTCTCTCTGCCTCGCTGCCTCTCTGCCTCTCTGACTGCTACCCTGAAACTGCCCGTGTTTCCTCTAACTCGCCCCTGTTTTGTTTCTCGGGGGTCCTTTTAGACGACACGCTACGATGGCTCGCGACTTTTGGCGCACACGCGTACGCGGATGATTTTCAGGGTCCTCTTCGTCATTATACTGCACGAGAAAGAAGAAAATTGTAAGCACTTTACGAGCGTCCCGTCCGCAAAAGGACCTTTCGCTGGTCGAATGACACCTTCACCCGAGGAAAAGGGACGCCCGGGGTGCGCGACTGTAAGCGCAGGGTGCGTCCGTGACCCACGCAACGGACCCGACAGGACTCCCCACGGTGACCAGGTGACAGGAACAGGACGAGGAATCGCGCACATCGAAGACAAAAGCCAGACCAGTATCGAGAGGACCGGCAGGGAGCAAGAGTGAATCGAACGAACGCAGCCCGTTCGCCGAGGGAGAGGATACGTATGGAAAAATCGTCGTTGGAATCCCAGAAGGGGAGGAGAGCCAGAAATTTGCAGTAAGATTTTCCCGAAGAGGGAAATGCTCGAGGGACTCAAAGAAGCTCGGTACTCGTCCGGATGTGGGGCGAGGGGGTGAGCGCGGTCTGTTGGAAGGGAGGATGCGCGAGTATAATAAAGGGTAAACACCCCTGCCCCTCTCTCTCCACCCCCCGCTGCTGGGGGGCCCACCACCGCCAAAGGTCCTTTGCGATTTCGTGAGATTTTCAGTTAATTTTCTGGTTCCTCTTATGGAGCCACTCCATCAAGCATCCCGCCCACCCCCGGTCCTCCTCGCGGCTCCAGCTTTCTGGGGCTATCTCTCGTCCACCATTCGGATTCTCGGCCGAGCCCTTCCCTTTTCGTAAGAGTTTTCAACCCTTCCAACGAGGCAGCCTGGTATAATATTCAATTACACAGCTGCAAGTAAAGTCAAACAAACCCACGGGCCTGCAAATCTCTCTCTCCGTCCCTCTCTATCCCCCCCGTCCTCCTCCTCACTCTCTCTCTCTCTCTCTCTCTCTCTCTCTCTCTCTCTCTCTCTCTCTCTCTCTCTATCTATCTCTCTTTCACCCTCTCTGTCTCTTTCTCTTTCCGTCTCTATCGCGCTTCCCGGCCTCTTCCAGGGTTGGTCGAGAGTCTCCGGTGCTGCGGGAGGGTGTATACACCCACCCCGTGTATATACGTTGCGTTACTCCACGTTACTTTACCCGTACCGTTCGCGCAGTTTGCAGAGACGCCTGGCCATGGTAACGAAGAGAGTGCAAATTCTTGTTTGGAAAAGACGAGACTATAGCCCCCGTTATTCACCCCTTCCGTGGCCCGTTCCAAAAGAAACACGACCCCCTTCCAACCTCCCCCGCCCGCCCACCCCCCAAAAGTCCACTCTACGCGCGCTTGTACACGTTTTACGAATTTAACCCGACCTTAACTGTCCTGGAACGCAGCCTCCCGACCGCCGCCAAACATAGGCGCACCGAAACTTTCGAGCTCGATCTAGGTGCCCGTGTTTGGCAACCGCGTATTAATCCTTTACGGGTTAATGGATTAGCCGGCGGGTGGCGGTGCGTTAATTTTCGGGGGACGTGTTCGGACTTATCCCGTAAACACCGAGGGGGTAACGATGACGAGGGCCGGTCCTTCGCGAAAAAAAATGAGAGACGGCGATGGCTGTGCCGAGAATTTGATGTTGGAGAACGATAGAAAGGGAGTAGGATGATTTGCGGAGAGTAGAGGTGGAAGGCTTGAGGGAAATATTTGAGGAAGCAGTTGTCTAGCTGGCTCCATGTAGAGCTCTGCCTTTCTCAGGGAAACGAACGATACATCTGCCGAGATTGCTTGCGCTTGCTAAACTTTAAATCTTGTATTGATCATGCTATCAGTCCGCGACCATGAAGAGACTTCGCTGGCGCCATCTGTAGAGATTTTCCAGAGTGAAGGAAATCTCAAGGACCCTAATAGTCGTTTAACGGTTGGATTCTCCAGTTGAGGCTGGATCCAATCGATTTACGGAAGATCGAGAAATTAATTTCCCATTTCTGTTTGGAGGACAGAGTACAATCAACGTTGCTACTATGCTTCCATCCCTATAGAAGCCCTGCGCAAAAAAGGTAAAATAGCTCGAGAATACCAGCCTGCAATTACTTTGACCGGTGTAAATCATCTCGCTGCAGCTTTTCCCCAAAACGCCGTTAAGCAGTTGCACGAATACCGGCGCGGAATTGGGGCATCATTAAGTAATTCGATTAAGGGAATGATGCTCGACTTTGCGTGTCGAGCTCGTTAAAATGTCAACGTGGGGCAACGTAAGGACGGGAAAAAAGGGCTGGGGCGCACGGTTTACGTGAATTATCGACGATGATGAGCAGACAATGAGAGCAGCCCTGCGGAAACACGGCTATAATGGCCCACGGTTGGCCGTCGGTTGAACCCCACCGATTCTCGCAACTTACTACCCCCCTTTGACGTACAACTGACGAGTCGAGCGAATTAAATATGAATAAGCGGGGCGCCGTGTGACCAAACGATTCTCATAGCTCGCCCACCTTTGCTGGACAAATTACACCGGCACTTGGGGGACAAGGGGTTGATTGGGGGAGGTTGAGTCGAGAGGATAGGAACACAGAACCTCGGCCAATATCTTGGCAAACTGTCGGAACTCTTTCGCTGATCCCGCAGCCTTGGAGGAATTCTTGATTCCTCGCTTGCTACTGAATTCTCGTCCTTAATTGTTAGATAGTCGAGTACAAGTTTCACCCTCTAGGGTGGATGTACGTACTTGGAACTAAAAAAAAGTGTGGCCCTTATTTTCAACCTGCGATTTATTTTGCCCTGGAAAAGATTATTGCAATCTGACAACAGGAAAGGGTGCCGACCAGGCCTTAAAGTTTAGAATTTATTAATGGTTTGAATTCGAGGAATTTCTCAAGAAGGGTAAGCTCTATCGAAATTTTGCTCAAATAGTATTAAAAGAGCATTCAATTTTCTACAATTACTGCGTATATAAGTTCTTCGTGTTTCCAACGATTTTTAAGACAACAGCGTTTAACCACTGCTTATTCCATAATCCTTTCCCTGGATAATTAAACGTTACATCCAGGTGGTGAATCGACCGATCGCAGGTCTCAGCGTGTTAGTAGCGATTGTAGCGATAGTATAAGAATAAAAGTTTGCATCTTCCTGTATTTCCTTCGTTCGTTTGCTTCCTTCGAGACGGAGGAACTGCAGGTTCCCCGGAACACAGGCTTGCCACGCTTAATTCCAGCTAATTAATAAACTTTTACCATCTCCGTGTTTGTGCCCCCCCGCGGCCACCCCCTCGAAACCCTCTCCCAGGCGGCGTTCGAATTCATCTCCTGGCAGTTCGTCTCAAAGGGTGGCTTTACTGTTCGTTCACTCGCGGCCCTTTCTACTACCCGCTTCCCGCCCCCGCACCCCCCCTCGGCCTCACCCTTCCCAGGGCGAGTTTAACCGGCTTCAAAGACACCGTACAATCATCCACCTTCCGCTAGACGAAGTTCAAAGACCGGATCTTCCGTCGTTTCCCCGTTTCCACCACGACTTTTTTTCCTCCCCCGACGGAACCCCTCGCGCCGAGCCTCGGCTGGGGGGATGTTCTCCACGCTCGTCGCGAGGGGGAGACGCGCGGTAAGTGGGGAAATTCAAAGTTAATTGCAGCGTCTCGGATATCCGCGCGTCGCTCGCTCGTTACGATTAATTAAACCTGAAATTAATCGCTCCCTCCCTCGCTCCTGTTTCGCTTCTTACACCGTTCGAGGCCCGTTGCGCCCAAACTCCACCCGGGATCCACACTTGATCGTAGAAATCGCGAGAAGATGCACCTAACTTGCATTAACGAAATGGATATTGGTTCGTTGGATGCGGATCGAACACTGATCAATTCACCAAGACCGGTGAATCGAGAGGGATGATTTGCTCGCAGGGGATGGACGAGAAAGTGGTGGTCGCGGTATTCCTTAAAATTCACTTTGACAATTCGAACACAGCAGCCTAGGTCTCTGCCCCAGGCACCGTCGCGAGCGCTCATCGTTTCGGCGGATCCGATAGAGGAGGCGGCCATAAAAGCACGAGCCGCGTTATTTGCGCCGTGAACGTGTGCTCTCTTCGCCAGTGTGTAAATCACGTCCCGGAAAGTCGGGGTTTATTAGCGACGAGGCGACCAGGCGGTGTTTGCTCGGCAACAGAGAGACGAGGAAGGAAGGGGCCCAGGGCCCAAGGATAACGGAGACACCGACTTAAAGATCCTCGACCGAAACGGTCGCCACCCTGTAATAACTGTCGCCTTGTGTGCCGGGCGAAATTATGTCCCAATAAAGGCTTTACGGGGCTGCGCGAGCGGATGATATACCGCGCTGGCTCTTCCCTCGTTAATTGCACTCGGTATCAACGCGGCGGTACGAGATCGCGTCCGATTATCGCGAGGGTGCATCGATGCTTGTTCAATGGAGGAGATAGCAAGCATCGTTGTCTTCTCCACTCTCTCTCTCTCTCTTTAAATTTTAAACACACCGGTGTCCCTCCTGGCTACTCCGGGCTAAACGTGTAAAGGGTTCGGGCCCATTTCGAGCGGGTTAAGGGGTCATGCTCAGTCAGGAGGCCGAAAAAAGGGTGGTCTTTGGAAATTTCGTACTCAAAAGCTATAACATATTTCTCAAAAAATCTTTTTTCCTTTTAAGGATTGCATCTAGTACCGTGCATCGTAATTTTTTTATTTAAAAGTATTTATCAATAACTGAGTTATTGACCATCACTCGAACGGTTCTTTCAAAATCGGTGACCAAAATATTTAAAAAACCATTCAACCGATTTACTTCAAATTTTACAAGCTTACTATAGGAACAATAAACTAGTCCTTGAACGAAGGATTTTTTTATCCGATGCTTAGTTTTCTTTTAATTGACGAAAATCAGGCACGATTTATAATGAAAATTGAAACTTTTACTTAAAACATCTGCCATTTTTTCCCAAATCAATATTTCGAAAAATCCTTCGTTCAAAGACAAGATAATATAATATACTAAGTAAATTCTTTTGAATTTTTTAATTTAGATGATCGACTTTCTAACAGCAGTGGTCACCGCAGGAGCCTTTTTTTGAGAGGACCTTTGAGAGATGGACAATAACTTTGTTATTAATAAATATTTAAAATAAAAAAATTACGATACACAGTACTAGATGCAATGTTTAAAAGGAAAAAAGAATTTTTGAGAAATGTGTTATAGCTTTCGAGTAAAAAATTCACAAAGATCACCCTTTTTTCGGCCTCCTGACTGAGCATGACCCCTTAAGGTGTCTCACCTATTCGTTTCCAACAGCTTCGTGAATTATTCGAAAGTCGCGGGTCGTTACGTGCACGTGCTTGGACGCGTTTTCGATGTCCACCCGCGCCGTTTCCGTTCACGTGGCGACTCGAGAGGGTCGAGGCGACAGGGTAGGTGGCCCCGTTTATCAGAAGGAAGCCGCGTGCCGGTGACGCGTAATTACGACTCCCGCCTTACACATCATTTGCATCGAATTTTCCCCGAACGCGCAAACACTCGCGTCCCTGGACATTAATTAGAGGCCCGTGCACGGGGGACAGTTTATTCGGCTCGCGCCCTCCCCCGAGAATCTTTCCACTTTCCCATGAACTCGAGGACGCGCCATCGTTGCCCAATTTGCCAAACTCAAATATTAGACTGGCGAACAGGCGATGCTGTTTCTTTCGCGCAGGCGATTGCGCTTTTCGCGTGCCTTCTACTTGCGCGACGGATTAGCGCAGGTGAGGTAATTAATATCTGCGCAATTACTGTGCCATATCAGTTTGAGAGAATTCCCTTTCGCAAGAGATCGCGAGCAAGCGATTGTAATAGGCCGGTGTGCGATTCGATCAGCAGCGTTCGGCTCTCGCAAGTGGAAGCGATAATACAGGATAATTAATTTCGGCGTGGCGCGGGAAAGAATGCTGAAACTGAAAACGGGTGGCGAAACGTGGAGAGGCAAACTCGGTTGCTCGACGGTGTCGCTTTGAATCGACACGCGCACACTGGTACCCTTTTTTCCGCACATATCTAACGAACAACTACTAGGTATATTTGCCAGGCATAAACGGAATACGGCGCGGAGCGGCGGGGTTGGTGCGGCCGCGGGTATCTATGCCGCGCCACCACCCTGTAATAATAGGCACTCGCTCAAATATTTCCCCGGTTAAATATTTGATCTCGTTTTTATACCATTTATTAAAAGCCGCAAGTGAGGCGAGCTCGCACACGCGCACTTTAACCGAAATCTGCCTCAGCCCGATCGTTCCGTGGATCGCGAGTCGCGACACGTCAGCTCGAAACTTCCACGCGAACCAGCCCTCTCCGTTTCGATTTCCCGCGACTTTCGCCGCGGACTGTCATTAGCCCGATTGAACTCGGCGATTCGAAAGTATTACGTATTACTTGCGCTAGAAATCGATGAAATTGCGGACAAATCAGGGAGGCATAAAATAACGAATCGTGAAAAGGCTTGGAATCCTCGCGTTCGAATTTCTCGCGAAATAAAATCTCGCGGGAGCTTCGATTAGTTAAGAACTCTATCGATTCCAGAAATATCGATTCCCACACAGCACCATAACGTTGCAGCAACGTCTCTGCAATGACGCGGCGCAAGATTGCAATGTTGCACCAAAACATTGCAGAGACGTTGCAGGTTCAATCCTATGCCCGCCTTCGCGATATTGCAGGCATGTATTTTTGCAAAGTTGCGGCAACATTACAATGGAACATTGCACGGCAACGAACCTGCAATATTGCTGCAATATTGTACGATCGTTGCCAACGGAACATTGCACGGCAACGAACTTGCAATATTGCAGGATCGTTGGCACTCCAATAATGCACAACAATATTGCAGCATCGTTCCAGCAATATTGCAATGCAACCCCGCAACAACACAATATTGAACCAACGTTCCTGCAATACTGCTGCAACGAAGTGTGCTGTATGGGTTATGGTATTTGTTCTCCAGCGTTACCAGTTCATAAATAACCTGCCACTTTACGTCTTTCCGTATTAATAAGCATACGTTGCAACGTTTGCGGTATTAATAAACCCGCCCTTTGCTTCCTTACACGTCTAATATTGACCCTCGATCGATTTTACGATTTCCGCGGCCCTTACCCCGCGCGCAAGACGCAGTGGCTCTTTTTCGCCAAGATTGCATTACTCTGCCATTACCCGTGTTGACTGAATTTCGTTTCCACGTCTGCCCCTGTCAATATTATCCCTCCGCTACCCTCCTCCACTAAAACTTTGTCTAACTTCTGCGAATCTACATTTATACGATACTCCTCAAACACATTAAACGGGTGTATCGATCGGCCGTCGGCGGTGCTGAAAATGTTACTATCGCAGAGGCTTCAATCGACCGGTATCTCTTTCAGCAACCACCAACAGCCCCCCCGAAGAGAGGCAAGTTCTCCGATACGAAAAAGGCCAGCTAGAACCACGATACATACACCTATCGTCACTCCACCCCGAACGGAAGAGCAGAGGAACAAGCTGCGAGTTAAAGCTCTTTTCAAAGCACACCGATTCGACTGCATCCTCTGATACCTAACACGAGCACAGAGAGAGAGAGAGAGAGAGAGAGCACCGGCCAGCGTTGCACGTAAGCTTTTTGCGCTTTTTTCGAAGCGGTACCAGGACGATTCCTCGATAAGTGACCTCGCCGCATTACCTAGATTACCATCGACCCTCGACCACCCCCGGCATCCACGGGGCTCAATGGTCAGGCTCGGTCAATATACAGGGTGACTCCACGCACTGGGTCCGGGATCCGGCTGTTTTCCACTTCAACCAGGAGGAACACCTTGAAAGTCATATCTCCCTTCCGACCATATTCTCCCTCTCGTACAAACCTTCAACTATAACGCAAGCCTCTAATATAAAAAACCAACTGCACGGTTTCACTCGCATATGAAATTACGAACGCGGTTGCAACTGGCGACTGCGCCACTACGCCCCTTAAAGAATGTTTCAAGCACAGAAGCGCAGAGCTGGCTAAGCGGCGCAACGTTTCCCTGCGAAAGAGGATCAGCTACGAGTCGGTCCAGTTTCTAGGACCACCCTGTACTCCGGGAGGGCGGAGGGTGGCGCGGGGGAGGCTCGCAAGGGGCTGCACGGTGTACAGAACGATCGCCGAGGATCGTGGGAGGGCGAGTCGGAAACGGAGGAGTAACAGCACGGCGAGAGAGGGTGAGACGGACAGAGAGAGAGAGAGAGAGAGAGAGAGAGAGGAAGAGGGAGAGACGGGGTTGTACGATCGTGGGGGAGTGGCGCAAACATTTGCCTGCCGCCCGGTAAATTAAAAGCACACAGAGAGGAGAGAATAGAAACTGGGAGGAGAGTGAGTAAGTGAATGAGCGAGCGAACGAGGGACGGGGGATGATCGTAGGTGGCCATCGCTTTCTCTTGCACCTCTTCCCTCTGGCAGGCGGCGCGGCTCGCGTCCCGCTTACCGGGGGCGAATCTCAAGCGGGGTAGGCCGCTTTGCCGGCCACTCTTCTGTGTACCCACGTCCGCAACAAACTCCGAATTCGCTGGAAAAACCGTTCGATTAGGCGGCCGCCGCGTCTCGACGCCGCGAGGCCGGCCTCTGTGGAACCGTGGTCCTCGCCGGGGGTTGCCTCGAAGGGGGGTGGAACGAACGCGCGCCCGGCGATGTCGCGCTCGGGGGAAACTTCCCGTTGGACGCTCGGTGCCACGGCGAGGCGAGTTTAACGATTCGGGTTTGGTACCCGAGGGGGTTGATCCATTAGGTAAATGGACAAATGGGAGGATGGATTATTGCTTGTACTTTCGGGGAGGGATGAAGAGGGGCGATTGGTCCGCGAGGGACACGGTGGCTTGGATGTGGGCGTGCGAATGATTTGAAATATTTTGTGCAAGCGCGAGCGAGCACTTTTGATTTATAGTTAATTAAAGGTGGATTTTAGTGGGGGTGGTGTTTTGGAATCAAGTGTATTCAACGTAGTTGCTTCCGGTGAAACTTCTGAACGCGGGGCTGGTTATTTCCTTGCACTTTAATTCCGCTCGCCGGCAAAAATTTCTGTAAACAATTTGCTATCATCGCGGCGGGTTGCGCGAGGGAAACGGCGAACTTTTCGAGACCGCTTCGATTTTTCACTCCCCGGGCCGCGAGGTTTTTCATCTTCTGACATATTAAAATAACAACGAACGTTCTCCGCGCAAAATTACAACAAACAAGCGAGGGGGCGGCCTTTTAATTTATTGCGCCGTTACGCGGGAGCGCGATAAATAACACGCTCGCGTTTTCGGCAGCTTGTGTAAATTAATCTACAACATTGCTCCGCACTTCGTCCAATAAACAGCCGACAACGTAATTGCGTTTTGAATGCGATCGAATATTTTACTACGAATTTTCATTTAATTCCCCGTTTCGTTTATTAAATCCATCCTAATTCAATCCAAATTCTGCTGTTTATTCGAATAACAATGTACGGCCTGCAAATGCCAGAGATCGCGTTTCGAAGATACGGCAACAGAGCAATTTTAAACGGGCAGTAAACGGTACGTTTGCAAAAGGAAATAATGCTAATGAAGTTGTGACGTTTGTTTGATCTATGGTAAGTGAAATACGAATAAACGGAATATAATTCATTAACTCCGGGAAGCCTGCTCGCTAATTAAGAAATTTAAGTGGGACTAAATCACGCCCCACTTTAGCGACCTACTTCAACCCCATATCCAAGAAAATCGTCAAAAATCTTCCCCACCTTCGAAAACTCCCCAATCATCCCCATCTGAAATTCTCCCAAAATCGAATTCGATGCATTCATCCAGCATGTTTATTAATTCGGATAAAAAGGTGTCTGCCGTTTAATCCGACTTGGGACGCGTGTTCGACCGAAGGGTGGAACGCAGGATCGTGTGAAAATCAAGTCCTCGGTTCTTATCGCGTGTCATTGCCTCCCCCGTTCCGCTTTGTCTCTCAATCGGTCGCTTTATGATTCGTTTGGATCCCTCCGACGTACCACCCACTCGCCCAGCCGCCCTCTCTCTTTCTCCCCCATCACCTCTCTCTCCCTTCCTCCCTCGTCCAGCCATCAAACGTTCGCTTGGATATGCATGTCGTTTGCGGCGAAGGGGTGGAGCGGGATGGCAGTGCGAGCCTCTCTGTGTTGACGGGTAAATATTTGTCGCGGTATACACCACCACCGTCAACCACCGTCAACCGCCACTACCATCATCTCCGCGTTCGCGTTCTCCGACACCCATCCACCCCCAGCCCCCGTGTCCCAGCCGTCTGCTAATGGTGTCTCCTCCTTTTCCCCGTTTTCACGCCAGCACCCAAGACACCGGTGCCGGTGTCCCACCCCCCGCGAAGCATCGGGGGTTGTTGCAGCAACGACTCGGCAACCCCCGAGGGTGTGCAAAGATGCGAGCTTCCCCGAGCGATGTGTTCCGATCCACGGCAACTCGTGGTCTTCGGGACATCTTAACAGGGGTCTCGCAATCGAACTCAATGCCACAGACTCGACGTAAAGAGAGCCTTAACGTTCCCACCCCCGACACCTTCCCGCTAAACGTATCCGGGAATATAAACGAACGCTCCGAGGACCGAGTAAGCTGCCCCTCGACCCGCCTCCGGCAGCAACTTGGAGAAGCATCCCCGTTTAAGAGGCGTGTGTCGTCGCGGCTGCTCCTCCGCCCTTCGAGGGTCAATTAAGAAGGGACCGCCGAGCGGTGACGCGGCCGTCGATCGTCAACAAGTCATCGTGCACGGGCACGCCGGGCGTCGCGCGTGCAACGACGAAGTGCGCGGCGTTTCGAAGCGGCGGGGGGAAAAAAAGGAATCGGTGCGAGTGAAACGGAACGCAATCGAGTCTTTGTTGCGCTTTTACCTGGAGGCCGACTAGGCCCGCCACTGTCTGCCCGTGTTTGTCCCGCGCAAACTTTGTTTTTACAAATAGAACCACATGTTCCTCCGTTCACCCTCTAACCCGCTACCCATTCTCTCCTTCATCCCCCTTCCCGTTCCCGCCTTTTCCTATCTGCCGCAACGCTTCCTTTCTCTTTCCCTCTATCTCTCTCTCTCTCTCTCTCTCTCTCTCTCTCTCTTTCTCTAACCCCCCTGCTCCTCCTCCTCCGTCCTCCTTCTCTGTTCCTCTTTCATCTTCGCCCTCCCGCGCCTCGCCGCCGCCCTCGCAACCCCCTTCGTTCGTTCCTCTCCTAGACCCACACCCCGTGCGCACACACGCGACAGGTGGTAAAGTATAACAAAAAGGCAACTTCATTCAAACGGTTTGCATTGGATTCGCTTTGCACCTCGGAATTTCTTTGGAATGGCGCGCCCTCCCCCGTCAAATATTAGTTCGCGACAGGCTTTTGTGGCTGCTGGATTTCCGTCGGAACGGGCGGACGGGGGTGAACGGCGTGCTCATCGAGCTCCCCGTTCTTCGGCCGTAATTTCGGCGATCCACGGGGATCGAGCGGCGAGATTTTCGGCGGCCCCGATTCCGGTAAGGGTCACGCACGGGGGAGGAGGAGCCCCGGGGATCACGTTCCGATGCTCGGTAACGAGCTCTTCAGAGGAACAAGTGTTCTCGGTTTGCAATATTCCGCGGTGGAGACGATGGAACGGGATTGGAAGCGTGCTGTCCTCGGATCGATTGCTCGTCGAGTTCTCCTGGAAAGGTCAAGATCGAAAGGATAGAGGCGCTCGCCTGTGCTCTCCGCACCTTTGGCCACACGCGCGAACCACCGGCGGACGACCGTTAATTAATATTTATGAGCAACGCGCCGGCATTTCTGCGTGCAACCTGCTCAATGAGTGGCAATTGTCAATGGCGTTCGCTTAAATTGCTCATCGAATATTCATGCGAACGCGGCCGCGAGAATGCAGTTCCGTTCGATACCGAGGAAAAAAAAAAATAGCCGACGGGGAACGTTGGAATCCCTGCGAATCCGCGCCATTAATACCGTCGAATCGTCAACGTTTGCGCACTGGGTCGTAATACTCGAATCTCTTCTAATATTCCATTCCCCGCGAAACTGACAAGTAAACATTCACTTGCAGTGAACGGAGCTTCCTGATTTTAAATATATTCTTTGAAACTGCTCATAGTAACTAAGATATCTCCTGAAAATGATATCTGCAATCGTTCTATTTTACTCGTGTTACTGAGGCGTACGCGCGAAAAACGGCAAAATACTCTTATTTAAGGTAATTGGCTAAAAGATGGCATCTGTAGGTATGTTTCTTGTGTAAAAAAATTTCCTGAGGTAGTAAACTATAGTTTACACCAGGAATGGGCGAAAATTGTATTCGAATAAAAATGTCGAATAACGGATAAGAGTTAAAAAACTTATTATCGGATGAAAGAATTAACTGTGTTCGTCGAATAATCTAAAGTTACAGTAACTTTTGTTTGATCCGTTATTCAAATAATTTGTTATTTAGTTAATGCCCGACTCCGGTCTACACTCTGCGCGAAGAGGATGTCTCGCGCGTGAAACGCAATCAACAGAGGGCGTCACGGAATCGTGCGACGAAATCATAGGTATTTAGCGGCCGTTCGAGGGGCACGGTTCCCAAAGGGAGGATCGATTCGAATTTCCGAGGGTCAACGGGATTCTGAGAACGGTTCTTTTTCTTCGCTCTATCGTCCGGAACAGAGGGGAGATTGTGAATTCGGCTGGGCCGCGAGAGTCCCGGTACCACGCGGAGCGAAGGTAGGAGGTGTATACTAATTGAAGGGCCGGTTAGAAGCAAGACAGTAGCAAGTCTCCTGATTAACACCTCCGACGGACCACACACAGCCTCGGTTTTTCAAGAATTCTCAGTCCTATTTTTGTTTATCGAGAGACAGAGAGAGGCGAATCTGGCCCCTGTGCACACACCGGTGTCATAACGATACGGGGCCCTTTTCAACGGGATCATTGTCCCTCGTTGTTCCTGCAACGAGCAGCCGTGACTGGCGCGATGATTCCGATGAACTACCGCCTCGACTAATAATTTCGGGATTACCATTCGGGCGTCCCGAGTTGGAGAAGAATATTGTCGATGCTGAGTATTCTTTTGGACGGTGCTACTTTATAGACGAACCGACGATAAGAAGAAAGAAGAATCTTGCAGAAGTGTCGGATTATAGATTTTAAAGAGGGACGTAAGAATAATCTAGAGGTTACAGAATTCTCGGCATCAAATTTTTCAAGCTCCCCAGTCTACTTTGCGATTGCACGTCGAACTCGGACGGCCGGAGCTTGAAAATAGAAATAGCCAGAGCGAGCAGAGGCAACGGCCACGTTGCATCGAGGAGAGCGTTCGAAATGCGAAAGTGCAGCGGAGCGTTTCGCGAAAACATCAACAGCAGAAGGAGGATAGGGGAGGAAAAAAGGCGACTACTTTCGGAAGTTCATGGAAGTTCGTTTACACAACTCTTTCCCGTACTGTGATGCATTATGCTCTCGAGACGGGCTGACCTGAAATCTTCGGGCTCCGCTGCTCTTCAGGAAGGAACAGCATCGCGACTCGTCATTCCGCTGCGCTTTCTACGGGGCTGGCTGCCGCTGCACACCGCTGCACGCTGCCGCACACTACGCGTCCCGCGAGCATAAGATAGATATCGCTCCAGGCATTTCTATGTCTGCGAGCTTCCCCTTCGTTATTCAATTCTTCCCCCGCCTCGATATCGGACACCTTCCTTAACCCTCGTGCAACGAATGCATGGTCATTCTCATCCAACTCTGACAAAGTCTATCGCGATGTTATATTTGTGTTGGCAATGGCGAAATATAGTATAAGATGCCTAAATTGCAGTAACATATTATTTGTAAAAATCGTAGAGGAGGCGGGCCTATTTTCCGTATCGAATGTACGTAAATAATTTTGTTTATGTATTTTTTTATTACCTACTAGCAAAATATTGAGGGGCGGTTTCTGCGGCCGTGGCGCGAACCGCCTTACAGGTATAGAATATGGTTTTTCGGTGAAGGGGAGGGAGTTTTTTAAAAAGATTTCTTAGCGAGCACCTAGGGGCCAAGAGGAACCTACCTACAGGGCCGGCGCGAGGATGGTTGGCGCCCTTATGCAAGACAATTTGTGGCGCCCCGAAATTTTTGCACCTGTTTTCTATTTAATATGTTTTGCCTTTACGAGGTACAATAAAAAAAGATTACATTTTGTTTATATGGGAGTTGGATTCCTTCATTATTATAGTTTTTAGCGCACCCTTCCGCTGGCGCCCTTATGCGGCGCATTACTTGCATAATGGGTTCCGCCGGCCCTGCCTACCTACCAAATTTCATGATAATTGGATCAGTGGTTCCAGAGAAATCGCGATTATCAGTGGTATTTGAATTGAATTTTATATAATTATAAAAATATATAAAATTAAATATATAATTAATTCGTGAAACCCGTTTACCGTAGAAATATTGCAGTGGCTCAAACTGATACTGCATTCGTCTCACGCGACTATATCCACCATTCGTCTGCCGAGGATTAATTGCCGTTCAAATAAGAACCCTATCATTTCGTGCCGTCTGTAGAAACGAATGAACCTGATAAAATTCCTAAAATTCGTCCTTCCCCTCTATTATCAGCGCAGAGTTCGCCTAAAGCGATAATAAGCTTCGAAGAGAGAAGAGGTATCGAGGATTCGCGCCTGGAAGCCGCGAGTTGCGACAGGTTCTAACGGCGGTGCACGGTGCGTGGCTATTCTCGAGCGATAGAAAAAGGCCGGGCCCCTGGTACCTGGTGTCATATTCTACCCGGTATGCTGTCCAGCCGACTACTTCGCCCGATGGAGTACTTGGTCCGCGCGCGACTCCTGAGGGCACTCGAGGACGAGTCGAGAGAGGCCCCTCTACATGGGTGGTCCATTCTCCTTGCGCATGCATTATATAAGTTCAGGAAAGTTCACACTAAGGACACTGACGCCGGGAGCTGTCCAGATGCGCTGGAATTCGATAATTATATCCTAAACCGTTCTCTCACGATCCCATCCTCGTCGTCCATGGAGAACTACGCGCCGTGCGCGAGGCAATGGGCGGGACGCTCGCTCCGCGCGATAGGACCATTCCACTTGCAAACGTTTCAACTTCTGCTTCTTCCCGTAGCTGCGTCCGTGATGCCGTGGAAATTTCGGGGCGCTGAGAATCATCCAAGTTTCTAACAGGGCGAGCTGCTGCCCAGCTTCAGGGAAATAGAGTTAAAGACAGAGTGGAGATTGCTGTGGTGAAAGTTCCGCAGAGAGGAATAATTAACACCGAATTCTATCGTAGAAGGGAAATTTCACGAGCAACTTGCTGCGACGTCAGACGTTCAGTTTGTTGTCAAGTACCCACGTGACTGAAATTTAGGAGAGTCCGAGGGACGCGGGGAATCTGCCTCGCCCTGCTCGAAGGGCAGCGAAGGGCAACGCGCGGTCGATTCATCATACCGTGTCCCACGCTGCCCCCGAACTTATGGTACAACCGAGATGTGGAATACGAAGAGGTAGAGAAACCATCGCCTGTGTTCTGCAGATAAGAACAGACCCTATATTCTCTGTAACGTCGACTCCCACCCTCCCCTGCGATCAGATTCCTTCCGGTCCCAATTACGTTTCAGATACTTGCGTGGTCACGGAAGGATTACCATCCCCGTGAAGCCAGCACTTCAGAAAGGAAACCCGTGCAGCGATGAGCAAAAGGAGTGCGGAACTTTACGCGGTCCCTTTTTCAAGATGATACTGCCGCCGCGAGGACGACGAATTACGAAATTCTTGGCATTTACGTATTCAAGATTTGCGGGAAGTTAGTTTGCTTTGTCGTCAGATTCGAGAAAGCAGAATTTCTTGGTACCGTGTTACTAATGAATCGAAGCTAAGAGATCCCTGTTGATTATAATGCTTTCGATAGGCTCTAATTGTTTCTGGTTACTATTGTAAATAAGTGCTTATTACTATTTCATTGCAGATCGTGTATTTATTTATTTATTTATTTAAATAATTATACGGGAAATACCCATGGTTTACAAAAGACAAAGCCAAGAATTAATTACAGAGTCTGTGCAATAAATTAGCCAAGGATAAGCAGCTAAAAAATCCAACTAAACTAAACTTAAAAGATAAACAAAGTGCTAAGTACTAAAAACTAAATACCTCCATGTAAGTTAGTTACAAGAGATTTTTTATTAGAAATTTTGATTTGCAATAATCATCGCCCTGTTACCTTGGAAATGTTAGCACTATAAATAACCTTGAAAAGGATTTGAAGGAAATAGATTATCTCTCTTAAAAAAAACTGTTTCTATTTTTCTTCCCTAGTTTTAGTTTTAGTTTAATGTTACTTAGTTAGTTAGTTATTTAGTTACGGTTAGGCTCCTAACAGTATTTTACTGCAGCCTCGCCCTTTACTTCGCTAGTATTTATGTATTAATTTTCTTTGTATGTCTCAAGTAATAAAGACGAATAATAATAATAATAATAATAATAATAATAATAATTTCCTGTTTGCTTGTTTAAAAGGATGAGGGAAACAGGAATGTAATTTTTAATGAAAGAATACAGCTTTGAACACTTTCTATCGTGTTGTTGGAATAATGATCGAAGTGGAGAAAATTCTAGCAAACGTGAGACGCTATTGACACGAAATAATGGTTCGTGTTTGAAATGTACGACATTTCATCCTAATATCTAAAGCAGAAAGTGTTTGTGTGTTTGTCTGTCGCTTAAACTTTCGAACGATAAACTCTGGGGTCACGAAATGTATCTTAGGTCATTATGCCTAGCTAATGCAGATGAATGTACACTATTTTGACAAAAAAATAAGTAAACATTTTTTTCCATAAAATCAGAATCTAATTTTCAAGCGAAGCCGAGTAGTAAAGCTACTAGTTTTATAGTAACCAATCGATCTTCGAATAATGTATACGTACATTGAACCCAGTATTTCCAGTTTCCACACACGTCTTAACGCAATTGCTCCCGGTCCTATCAATTCGCGAATTCTTGAATAGCACATACGAAATAAACGAACAACGACGATCCCTATTCGACAGTGACGCCACTCTAACGACGAAAATACGTTGCAGAGCGACACGAAATTTGAATCGCATTTAGGCTACTATAATAAAGATAAGCAACGTAACGATATCGAAAATATTAAAGACCAGACACAGAAGATTACCTTTCTCACAATCTGCACCTGCGATCTGCATAATTGCCCCTCGATTGGCATTGATCTTTCACTTCCTACTTGCATTTTCCACGTCTCATAAAACCGACAATTCGTACTGAAACGAGAGCACCGTTCGAGAATCGCAATGGCACTCGTTACGTCACCGTATCGATATTAGTCGCGTATCGAAGCCAGCGAGGAACGATTCGAACAAACGGCGTTTTCCCGCGGATAATGTCCCTTGCAGCGAAAGTTACGTGCGGGACGTGTTGCGTAGTGTCGTTCGGTATAATAGCGTACGTTCACTACAGGCAAGAGTACGACAGGTAATTAAAAGATTGCCGCGTTTGGAAGTGAGGTTATGTGCGAGTGGCGCTAGTAAACAGCGCCCCGCGAATGTGTTCCCGGCGTCGCGTAACACGGACCGAGCGTTCAACGATCGACACAGGGCAGACGTAATACTGGGACATTTAAATATAAACGAAAGACGGGTATGTATTTCCCGGAAGTTTTGTTAACCGAGCATTCCAAAACAGAAGCGGCCGATCGCCTCGATTCACTCACGCTCGAACGCCCAGCGATATAAACAGTACGGAACGAAAGCATTAGAGTTACCGAGCACATATCACGTACCCAACAAACAAATTTCACGCTCCGCAGCTTTAAATGTATAATAATATTCGATATACGGAGAATATAACACGTAGAATGTAGATAAATAGAAATACAACGTTCGGTCCGTGTTACACGATGTCCGGTTCGCGGCACGTAGTTCTTGAATAAGCTCGTGCATTCTTGCGTGATCGTTCCAGAGAACAGCTTCATTTAGGTGTAGTTCGCGATGTCGAGCGGCAGGAACGCCAGAGGATAAAGAATTTATATTTCCTTGAGCAACAGAGAGAATTAACGAAGAAACTACAAGCGGCGCAGAACGAGATCGATGAATTGAGACTGCGTGGCACGTAAACATCGTTCGACCGTCACGAGAAAGTAGCTTCTTATTACATTCAACGTCTATTAATACGATTCTGTACTCGCTGCCGCGGTTGTTATTTTCTTCACTCGTCGTCCCGCGTAGTCGTTGTTATCGAATTTAAGTGAAAGTTAGAGTCCGATTTCCATGAACATAATGACCTCAGAGGAACCGAAAGATCAAACAGGTAAGCGCGCGGAAGAACGTCTGTTACCTTTGCACACGCTTCGAAGTATTTCTCCGTCACGTTTCCTGGTCGTAGATTTAATTTACATGGAAGAGAATCTGATGAGCTTGGAGAAGCTGGATCGCGCGTCACCAGATTTATGGCCGGAGCAAAGTGAGTACATATTAAGGAACGCAATGCTTCGTTCTCGATAAAAGTGGTAGTATATCATTTATGTTAGCGGTTAATGAAGTTCCAGGTGTTAATGAATTCGTCGCTCAAAATTCACCGCAAACCGTGCCGTCCGCTTGGGCCGCTGGCCTTACCCCGGACGACATAAATCAGTTGCATCGTAAGCTCCAACTCGACGGTAGAGTCGTTCGTAACGTATTTCGTGAGACGTAAAAGGTGAACCATTTTATTTCAGAATTAGGAAACTTATCGATGACCGGCTTAATATCCGAAGTAAAAAAGCTACACGATACGGCTTATCAACTGGGCTTGGAGGAGGCGAAGGAGATGACTCGGGGAAAGTACTTGAACATCTTCAAGCACAAATAGCGCCAGCCCTCCGACGGATGATTAACAGTTCCCTTGGATCCAGCGTAACTGTCTTTGAACGTTGACAAAGACCGACGGGAAGTTGGTGGCTGAGTCGCAGTTCGAACCGTACGACAAGATGCCTAACTGAGAATCGTGTACAAATGTTTATTGTTATTTTGTAAATGAGATGTATATGAAGAAGAATATAGTACGGCTTACCAGAAAGTAGGCGTCGCCTTGGGAAATTAAAAGGGGGCTTCCACTGTAGCCCGCGCAAGGCATTCCGTCGCCAATCGCGCACAACTCGACGGACATCCCTTGAGCGTAGTAACTCGAACATTCTTGATTGGACAGAGTCCTCATTTCCAGAGTCTGCTGCTCGCAGGATTTTGCTTAAACGAAATTTAAAGGAATTACTATTCGAAATCTCTGTTTTCTTTGTTTTTCTTCGTACCATTTTGAGTGGACAGTCTCCCCCATCCGACAAGAGTGGAAGTAACACTTGGGCTTGGATATCTGTCCACTGGCGAAAGACACGCTGGTTGCGCTGTTACTGTTTTTAACAGAAAGTCGATGTAAATCTGACGATAAACGATGTTAAAGTACTTCTGACGCTTCAAACGAATTACCTGTATACTGCATCGGTTCCTTTAATCGTAGCATTGCTATGTTGTTCGCGAGAGTATTAGCCTGATAATTTGGATGTTTTATAACGTAGGATATATTAAGCTTCTGCCTGTTGCACTCGGGGTCAGTCTCAGTGTTAAATTCGCCAACGAGAACGGAATGCCTGCTCGATTGTTAAAGAGCAATCGTGGTGAAAATTCACTTTGGGGAAGAAAGCAGCGTGCTATACGTACAATTTATAGTCGTCGGACTTGGCAAGAGCGCAACTTGCGGTTGTCAGTATCGTTCGTTCATTCAGGATTACTCCGTTGCAGGGGTACTTCATTTCTCCGGTTGCACCTGGAGTAGAATTGCATAGGGTGATAGTATTTCATTGGAGACTTCAAGCATTATACTCGCTTATATTATACTAGCTTTACTACTCGGCTTTGCCCGAAAGAGTGACCCAAAAGATGGCCTCTTTTTGGGCCCACGATTTTGCAACTGAATTTTATGCCAAGTGATAGCTTATGATGAGACATCTAATCACACTAAATTTTCAAGTTGAGGTGAGAATTAGTTTCTGAGATATGGGAGGTGAAAAAAGTCCAAATTCGATGTACGGACTTTTATGTCAGTCCGATAATTTAAACAATTATTTCCAGGGGTTTTGCTGACTGCTAACAACGAATTTGAACTTAGATTTTCAAAATTTACGAAAAAAAATTAAAATCAAGAAATATAAATGTCTGTGTAGTGGGAGCTTTTTTTAATATATTGTCCACCATATTGAATCGTGAATTTTGAAAATCTAAGTTCAAATTCGTTGTTAGAAGCCAGCAAAACCCCTGGAAATAATTGTTTAAATTATCGAAGTGACATAAAAGTCCGTACATCGAAGCGTATGGGTCGACGCGTTAATGAATTTTAACTTCTTTGACCTCCCACATCTCAGAAACTAATTGTCACCTCAACTTGAAAAATTAGTGTGATTGATGTCTCATCATAGGCTATCATTTAGCACAAAATTCAGTTCGAAAATCGTGGGCCCAAAAAGAGGCTAAAACAGGCCTCATTTTTGGGTCACTCTTTAGGTTCTGATTTTAGAAAAAAAGTTTATTTATTTATCTTGTGAAAATAGCCACAGTCGTCTGGATTAATTAGGCATAATGAGCTGTAACACATTTCGCGACCCCAGAGTTTACCGTTCGAAAGTTTTTAAACGCCAGACAAACACTTTCTGCTTTATATATTAAGATTAAATTTTGGGCGAAAGAAATGGGAAAAGGTTTGAGACAACTTTTCAAAAACAATTCACTTTCTTTTTGTGTAGCAAATTAGCAATAATTCACATCTGAGTTATAATATTGAATTAATTTCAGAATCGTCTCGACTCTTTCGAATTGAAATGTTTTATGATATTTCACGGAAAGGGTGGCAGACTCTTGATAGCCTAGGGGCGCCAAATGCGCCCCCGATTATATTCCATACTCCACTAATCATTTAGCGCAGCGCGATACAAAGAAAGCTAAAGTTAACAGAGACCCACATCTAAAGCCAACCCTTGCAACAAA
Organism: Andrena haemorrhoa; assembly: GCA_910592295.1. Lineage (NCBI taxonomy): Eukaryota > Metazoa > Arthropoda > Insecta > Hymenoptera > Andrenidae > Andrena > Andrena haemorrhoa. The sequence continues at coordinate 5,390,242 of OU342946.1, forward strand.
GGGGTAGGTTCCTACTGCGTTCCTGTTGCTTCGAGCAAAGCTCTTGCCGCACTCCAAAATCGAATTTGACCTCGTAAAAGGCGCACCATCTTCTTGAGTATAGACTGGACTCGCGACATTCCTGCCCACGTCGCAGCACACCTTTGGTCTTATGGAATCGTAGCCACAGATTGCTTGACGAAATCTGGATACCAGTATTAAAAGAATAGCCCGATAAAGACTCGCTCGTAATCGCAAGAAACAATTGCCACCTACCTGTGAACAGGCAGCAGATTCTGGTTCATCAGTTTCAGAATAACTGGACAGTGCTCGATGAAGGTGCATGGCTTGTCGTTCTGGCAATTTATAGAATTGCTCGGATAGCTTTCGCCCAACAAGCTCTGCGATTGCTCGACGACGCACGACAAAATAGGAATATAGATGAACGCGGACAGAGGAAACATTTTTCCCTGTTCGACTGGCGGCAGTTAAAACGTATTCTGAACTGATCCATCCGCGGAGATCCCGCTTTGCGATGCACCACGTGGGACAGATTTTCATTGCATCGGTTACCTTGGCTCAAAGCATTATTCGCTCTTCCGGCGGAAGTCTCTTGTCGCGGAAAAACTAGCTCACGAATGCTCGCGCAGAAAATTTCAAAAGCGATCCTCCCACGCTGGAGCCGTTGCGTAACCGCGAGGATAAAGTGTCTTTCAGAAAATTTTATTTCTCACGCGTTATTACAAAGTGTATTCGGTGGTACATGATAATCGTTTGGCAAACTTATAAGGGCGGAAAGGAAAGCACAGCCTTCCCCTATCATCCACCCTCGCGCGTTCCTCCATCGCAAGATGAAGAAGAGGTATTAACGTCGAATCAAAAGTTTCGTTAGCGAGACTTAAACCGATTTCTACAAAAGTTCAGCTAATATCGACAGTGCAAGTGACGATTCTCGTTGGCCTTGATGGCGGCCTCAACTATGCCCGTGCCTTTCACGAAATCTACGGCCACGATGTTGGCGGTGTATTGCCAAAGGGTGCTGTACCAATTCGTGACATTGGCATTGACGGTGTAGGCCATGTCCCGGAGGTTCCCTAATCGATTGGAGATCACATCCATGAAATTCGCCGTGAGTTGTGCCATCGCCGACCGTGGTCTCACTCTGTCGTCACTGGAACAAAGTTCTCGCAATGTCACCCGTCGATAGATAAGCTCCGCGCGTGTCTCTTACCTGTCGTTGCGCTCGATTCTATCTAGATGCTTATACAAATCCGCGATAGTTCTGACGTTGCCCCATTGGTGCTGCACGCAAGGCCACACGCTAGCGCGTTCTCCAACGATCCTCGTGTTCTCGTAGCCGATTATCAGTCTTCTCCCGGATGACCAGACATCGTTCAGCGTGACACGCCATCCATGATTATTCCTCAAAGATAAGTGGTCCCGAAATTCGTTCTCCAAGTAGGACACCAGCTTGCGATGGGTGGATATGTCGCTGAACCCTGATAAACATAAGCTACGATTACCTCGAAGAAAATGGCCCGGAAATTTCCGCTGCGGGCATTCAACGTTCCAGAGCCGAGGAGAACTTCAAAGGGATTACCAACAGGAAATTCGCGAATATCCATTATCACGATCTCCTCGGTGTTGTTCAGGAATCTCTTCACTTGTTCCGCCACGGTCTTCAGCGACACGGAACGATAGAATGGACCGTGATTGGTCCACCAAGTCTCGTTCGTGTCGGGATAATGTCCCACTCTGATGTCCAAGTACCGTACGCCGTGTATCAGCTGCCCAAAGATGTCTACATTCTAAGAATATAAACAAATTTAAAAATAAAAATGCAGTAAAAAGTGAGGAATAATTTTTTCCCTCATTTAATTTACGACTCTCGATTTCTTTAAGTCGACGCCGGATTTACACGGTGCAAATGATGAGGCGCCGCCTTAAAAAATATGAAAGTCGTAGATTAAATAAGGGAAAACATTATTCTTCACTTTTTAGTGCATTTTGATTTTCTCGAAGTTGGTTTTAATTTTTGTTTATGTTGATCCAGATGGGACGGAGGCATCGCCCTCTTTCGAATAAAAAAAAGATTATCAAAATCGGTCCATATGCTGAGGAGTTATGCGGGGACAAACGTATAAAAGAAGTCGAATTTATAATCTCCTCCTTTTTGAAGTCGGTTAAAAATCTCGTGATAATTCACACGCATTGGCAACCTGGTCAAGATCCCGGGGGTGTTAATTTTCACCTGATTCACAGCGAAGTCCGAGAAAATACTCTCTGCGCCGTTTTCCCTGGCATAAGAAGCGGAATTATGAGTGCCTGGGAGAAAAATTTGGCTGAATCGAAGGGGACCCAGAATGTGTTGCCTCTCCTTCATCCAGGTTGGCCGCGTCCTCGCACAGTCCATTTCCTTTATTCCACCCTCGGGCGTCTGTCGCGCTATATGGACTGCGGAGAAATGACAATGACAAGGGCCTTCTGGTATATTAAAACGAGACACTCTAAACATAGTCGACTTAAAAAAAAAATATAAATAACTCCTGAACGTTTCGCTACTAGGTACTCAAAGTACACTTGTCCCTATTCGAAGGGTCACAGGTTCGCGTTCCAACCATTCTCTGGCATTGAACATTATAAAAATTCGTTCGCCACCTACACACGCATCGCGGCACGAAGGAAAGCTCCGAGCTGGGCAGAAACTTCGTCTTTATGCGAGTCCTCTGGATCCCACTGTGGCCATTCGGTGTCGTGGTGGAAATTACAACTGGATCTGATTGGAGCGAGTCGCGTTTCATGATCAAGATCTTCTCGCTGGGTTCAAAGTTCACGTTGTACCAGTAAACCTCGATCTCGTGTGTCATCGATTGCGAGATTATCGGCGAGACCAGTATACCAATACGGGATTGCCCTGTAAGTGGAAGACTCGAGGGTGAAATTCAAGGCAGATGCGACTTGAGGTAAGAATTTTATAGAGGTACCATTCTCCACGGATGTATTGCAGACTCTTGCAGCGAAGGTCCCATGGATGGTCATCAACAGGAAAGTGAGTATCAAGGTTGCCGGGCGTCCGTCCATGGTTTACTCTTGTTTCTGTTACTCTCCTATTCCAATTAGAAACGCCGATCAGAAGATACCAGATATACAAAATACGCACCTATCTTCCTCCCTTCAGAATTACTATAACTCAGCTTGCACAATAATCTCTTCATCTGTCGCGCTCCGCCAATAAAAATGATCGGTCGCGCGTTTAGTCGTCATTTAAATCCGCTATCAGAATCTGCCCGTGACGCACCTATTATAACTGTGACCGATAGTTGACCCAACGCGAAGAATCAAACGTAATCATAGCCAGTGTTATCAATCCAGAGAACGATCTACTCGATCGATCAAGGAGCACTTACAAGCTCCCTAAATAAACATCGGAGTTCGCGGCGAGACAAAGAAACAAACAAGTCTCCTGGAATTCACCAGCAACACAGATAAGGCTGGATTCGTTACAAGGTCGAAGAGTTAGGGAGAAAATAGAGGCCTTACCAGGGTATCTAAGTGTTTAAACGGGGACCGTTTGACCCGAAGAGCATGACCACGAGTAGCTGGGCTTCTGATTAACTGGCTAGGCGACACACGCACGCGTCACAGGGAAAAGAAGCGATTCTCAGATCGAAAACAGCGGAGAAGAAGCGAGAAGATAGACAGGAAATCGTTGTATGGTGATTCGGCTTTGTTGCATGATGCGCGGCACTGTAGCGCTACGAGTAAAGTGCCTCGATCGAAATTCCCCCTTAATTCAATTTACGATCGGTTAACTTTCAATCTTCCGGTTTGTAAATCACTCTCACGCGACAAGAAAGTGGAAACTACTGGGACTCGACTAGCTCACGTGTCTTACAAAGGCCTCAGTCTTGCTTCGCGTATTAACATTTCCCCCACAATCGTCTCTTCTGGGAGGTATTTACGTCAGCGCAACTACTAATTACATGACTTTCCCTACCTGGTCACCGAAACTGTCGGTTAGATCGCATTTAAACGGGTAATACAATTTTTGATAAGTTCCTCGAAATCATTCGGTAGGGAGGTAGGTATTAATTAATAATTATTGTTGAACAGTAAAATGCGAAAGGAAAAGCTTTATGTGTGTTTCATTGCTAACAGTAAGAAAGCTCTTCGTTACTTGAAAATTCTTTCATTAATGTGTTAATATAGTAGCATAGTTTATCTAAATTCAAAATATTTAAAACATTCTTTTAAGCGCTACTGACGATAACACGTGCTAGAACACTACGTCAAATTCACGTAATGGTTACCTACAGTCACTCACTATTGACGATACCCACTGTCGGTAAATGTTAATCAAATTAATAACCTTAAATTATAGTTTTTATAAAAAATAGCCCTATTTAGGATTCTTAGAAAGAAAAATAATATTCTAAGATAGAAGCTATAATTTTCGAAGAGGAGAACTAAATTTTTTTTCAAAATTAATAGTGTGGAATTGACTTTGGCGGTAGCCAATCAATGCAGTTCAGTTTCTACCGTCAGTAACACAGTTTGGGTCATGATGTATGGTTTGGGTGGTGACACGAAGTTCCATAAGGTGATAGGTCTATCCTATACCTCGTCTATGCTCGTCGATGGTCGTCGCGAAGACAGCAAATGGTAAGTGAACATTTTAAGTTAATAATATAATGACGAACATCAAGGCGTTGCTTCTACTTCTCTATTGGAAAGTAATTTGTAGACAATCAAGATGGAAATAGGTAAGAATTGGCGTAGGGAGGTAGCGTTAGGCTCATTCCATACACTTCGATGTACGGCGCGCTATTTGAATTTCCGCGGCAAATTTGAATCGCCTCTTTCTGCCGATCGACAATTACAGCTTATTTGAGGCAGTCAGAGCAACATCGGACTAACCCACATTTTTTTCGAAATTGAATTAGTAGCAATAACGTATTCCAATAGGCTCTACTAACCCTATAAAATAAGAAAAAAAAAATTGTAATGTGGGTTGGTCCGTTGTTCCTCTGACTGCCTCATTTTTTCTTGAAATTATCAGTCAGTGAGCAATTATTTTATCAGGCAAACGATGATTATCGTTAAATTGAAGGATTCAGAAAGGAATTGGTATAAAATATTATAACCGGTCTATGGTTTTATATAAATATCGGTTAAAAGTAGCCAGGGAAGGTATATTGAACGTAGAGTAGCATTTCAAGGGTTTTACTCATCCTCCTTTATTACAAATCTGAGAAAAAAAAGAAAACTTTGCGAGAGTAACAAACTTTTGGCTTATGTGACTAGTTGTAATACTCAGCGGCAATACTAAATTAATGCAATTGTTGTAAGTATGTACAGTTCCCGTGTAATTAAGTGTGGCGAGCTCAGGCGAAGGCCAGACGAGTTTCAATCAATTGAAACACTTCGTAGTAACGAAAACACTTCTAAAGCTATACGAATGTAACACAGGAGACGAAATATCATAGTACCTGCTAAGTGATGCATTTCTAAGCAATATCATTTGGTTTCGCGATACGAAAACCTATCCCTGTCCAAGTGGCCCTTGAATTTTCAATCGAGTATATTAGAATCGGTGCGCGAAGACACGCGATTAACAGTAGAGAAACGAATTTGAAACTCGTCTCCGGCTTTTCCCGCCACCGCCGATCCCGATAAGTCCTAGGGTCGCTTAAAACTCGTTATCTTACAGAATGTTAACACGTTCACGCGCGCGCGTCCATCCTTCAACCGTACAAAGTCGACGAAATACAGCATTCTTTGTCTATCGACCGGCATTCCCGTACACTCGATCAACATGCAATCAGACTTCACTCTCGATCTACACTCGCACACATGTTTGCTCCTTTTCGCCAGGGTAAACGACAACTTAACTTATTTACGGATTACTGATACAGTCGTACATCGTCATTCGACGCTTTCGAGTCGCGTTTCCAATCAACTTTCACTTTTTCCTTCGCCGTTTTCGAAACAAGCACGCTTGTGCATTCACCGATGAAAATAATTTCGAAAATGACAGATATCGTTAGAATTGAAATTTCTTCATCTGCCGAGCCTCGCGGTTAAGAGTTTGCCTGGCAAAATCTACAAGATTCATAGCCACTTGTGGGTCGACGACATAATGCTACGTCCTCCCAAATGTGGAGCGTTCTCGCGTAAAATCTAATTACAACTTTTCTTTTTATATCATTATCCTACAAGCTGTCCACACGTTTACATTTATATGCGGTACATGTATAAAATCTCCAATGTCCACGACGTACTACCAAGTGATTCTAAAAGCGGAGCCTCGAGTTTATCGACGTACTGCTACGTCTTCTGGGATATGTAAATTTTGAGCTGTGTTACATCTTGAAACGACAATTCTGGATCCACCAACGTAGCGCTACGCCTTTTCACTCGCAAGCTTTCACTTTCCTCGACGTGCCAATACGTCCTGAACGTGTATCACTGGGATGGATGAAATTTTCGGGGCTCAGCTTCGGAATGTGATTATTCTGATTCTGCAGTTCAATGTTCGTTAAATCGTCTCTCAAACAATAGAACATGGCTGGAAATTCGCGCGTAACAGGTTCCTCGACAAACGACGATGTACGACCGTGCATAAATACTAAACTAAGTCGCTATTCGTAGTCTCTGTCTTGGAAGACACGGTATGGCAGGATTTTTTGATTAGGAATAAAGTTTCTCAGGGAAAAGTATGGATTTTGGTTTCGTCGCTGCGGTACACTTCGATCTCTTAGGTCCACCCACAAGAGTAAATGAACATTCACCCTGTTATCCAGTGATCATTCTATGGAACGAAGGCGACCTCGTTTTCCACGCTGCCCGACGCCGTGACTCGACCGTCGTTGACCAACGAAAATTCGATTAGATCCGGGGGGGCACTTAAATCCTAATCGCAACTAGCTATCATAAATAATTAAGAGGACAATTAAAAGTAAACCGCGAAGTACCCGTAACTCTGAGCGTACACAATGTTAATCGTTAACGAATCACGACGCGCGAGCCCTTTTTACAGGGGTGTAACAACGATCGTACAAAATATAATCACTACGCGTCTCGAGCTTCTCTGCGTACATTAACGGGTCGAACGTCGTAAGTTCCGTCGGTCGACTGTAGCAGCGAAATATAGCGAGGGGGTTAATATAGAAATGTAGAACAAAACAGGAGACATTTACACGCCTACGTTATAAAACTAAGTCTTCAGTGTCAGTCCATTGAAATTCCTGCCGTTTGTGCGTTCGCGAACGCGCACCCTAAATATAGTACCGTAACTAGACCAGGATCATCGACAGGAATTAGTAGCCCGTGACGAGTTGAATTTCCCTCCCACGGAGCACGCCCAAGCACCAGCGGCTCGGAAGGAACGACCGTGAAGGAAAATCGATGACGGGGGAAAGTAACGAGGAAGAGGAGGGTAGGTGAAAACGTACTAGGAGCGTGTGATCTTCGACGAGGGTAGCGAACACCTTTCGGTAGCCATTTCTCTCCAGACTCCCTCTGGACGAAACTAAAGCGATCTAACCCACCAATAATCCTGCGCATCGACATTTCTCTTGTTCCATGCTATAAAATATAAAATGTTACTCGTGATCAAGCAGCTGATATTGGAGGGTGGTATTTTCTAGCGTGGCTGCATTCGATAGGACTCTCTTATCAGCTAGCTAACCAGTTAAATCGCTTAGGCAACTAAGGTGCTGTACATGGTGTCGTAACGATCTAGGCTACGATTTCTGTGACTTTCAATAAATTACGCTATCCTTAACGGCGCTCTCTCCCTCTGCGCGGAACGAAACAGGATGAGATTCTAGCGGTTACTTAAGCTTGGTCGCTCGCCCTGTTAGCCCTGACCGAAATCTGTATGTACATGCACGAGGCGTGGTATTTAGAAACTGGTATGATCGCGATTGGACCGCTTATTTAGCGCCGATGAATAAGTAGAGAGTACACCTGTGTATGCGTGTACAGAGACTACGAGACTATTGATTCGTTGGAAATTAACGGGGTGTTTTACAGAGTGAAACGTAAGTAGGTTTCTGTGACTTAGCGAACAAGGAAATGCCTTCTAGTTACGGCACTGACGTAGTGTTTAAATATATATATGTATATATATATTTATATTAAAAACACTCCCCGCAACGCGCGTTTCCCGTCGGAAGCATAACGCGCAGCATGTTCCCACGAGAAACGCGCGCGAAACGATCTCTCCCCTGCCTTCAGGCACTAATCGGCAACAATAAATACTAAAAATCGATCACCCAGATAGAACGTGCCTTTAACGCGAACGGTGCATTCGACTGGCCCGAAACCAACCCCGCTTTATATTTAATCACATCATTACCTGATATCGTGATTCTTCCTCGTATTTTTTTTTTATCCCCGTTGGAGTCGCCCTCGGATCTGAATCCTCATTATTTACAAGATTTACATTCTATTATTGCAACAGTAAAAAATATTCGTATGTTCTTTCTCTCGAAGCTCGCGGAATTATACGTTTTAATGCCCATTAGAGTATTTTGATTTCAAGAATATCCTAGTTTCCAGTCTCCTTTCTCTGTGCGCGTGTGCACGTGTCGCGAAAATTCAAGCTTCTCTCCGCCCTTTCTCTTTCATTTAATATCGTAGGTATTGGTCGATATAGAACACTGAACGAGGTTCGGTTCGCTAAACGTTCTCCTCCGATTAAGTAGATAAATGGTAACGATTAACGCGACGGGTGCAGAGGATATCGGAGAATCAACGACTCGATTCTTCTCGAAGAAACGAGCGAGAGCTGCGGAGTGAAGATTTCTCGCACGAGCCGCGCGGTTCTCGAGGAAATCGAATTCGAATTCGTGCGGGCTGCGCGCGCGTATGTACTTGGCGTGCGCGGTAGATCTCGCGCGCATACTTTAAACAGCTTCGCGACCGATTATCTCGGAAACGAGGGATCCTACGAGAAAGCTGTATTCCACATTTTTTATTTATTTGTTCGCGAACCGTCGCCATCCTGTAACTTTGTGCCATGCGTTTCAAGATATCCTGTGCACCTTACAGTCGACAACGTGCAGTCAAACATTTATATTTATTATTGGTCTATCGTCCATATAGTTATCGAAATTTTCATCGACATTCGCGCAATATTAGGCCAACGTTCCCTCGGTAACGTTCTATCTGGGTACCCATCGTTATTACGTACGCCATTATTTACAGAATATATACAACATGTGCGATGGTGAACTATGAACATCTCAAGTGATTCCTTTGCGCGCAGCTTCGTTTACTGGAGATCGCCGACGCTTAGACGTGTCTGTTACAGGAAAAAGTATTCATCGATGAATTCATTCTATCAAATATACAGGCTTGCAATAATAAGCACGGAGAGGGATCAGATTAAATTCACAGAACTAATTCTCCCTCGATTGAATCTGCACTAGAATGCTCGGAAATTTTTAGCGAATATTGCTGAACCGCAATCCCAGTAAACCAGCCGGCTGCTGAATCGTAAGTAGAGGACCAGAAGATAAAGACGGAATAGTCGAGAGTTAAGTTGAGAACGGATCAGGGCTGGTTCAGTAATTGAAATTCTCTGAAATTACGATTGTTTGCCCGTGCTCGATAATCTTTGCTGAGAAATTAAACGTTTAATGCCTGATCCCGTTCCCTTTGCCGCGGAATTGGATCGCAGTGTCGAACACATCCTCGCAACGAAAACAACTCTCTCTCTCTCTCTCCCTCTCTCTCTCTCTCTCTCTCTCTCTCCCTCTCCCTCTCTCTCTCTCTCTCTCTCTCCAAACCATCGTAATATCTCGCAATACCTCTGATCGATAATTACACGTGATTAAATTTAATTATTACACTTTCAAGCGCATCCTTAACCACCGTGTCAGGTTTAGGTAGAATCACACGATCTAGAAAAACGATTTCCATAAAATCAGACTTTCGATTACGTGGACTATTATCCTCTAAAACGATCGCTCGGCGGCTCACTGCCGCCCATCGGCGTGAAAAACTATATAAATAAAGTATCCTACGGAACCGAGTGATACATCTCACATATATTGCTAAAAATAAAGGAACTTCTTAGTGACCCTAGTAAAAGATACAGCAAGTGTACGTCGAAAGATGCGAAAAATTAATAATTTACGAGCGGTATAAACATAGAAAACCTACGTCAAGGATTAAAAATATCTGTATATATGTACAGCACTTTCGTTTCACCCGGACAATCGATCCAGATAATCGAAAGCATCCGAAAGTATCGGTACAGCGTGTGATGCAGATTCGCGAGGGAGCGAGCTCTAGAATTTTCGTCGTGCCACTGACCCTGACCGTCTCGATGTCATCCTTCCCCCTTGGTCCGCGAGGGAGCGACGAATCGAGCGACGCCTCGAAAACCGATGGAGGGTTTTATCGCCGGAGCCCGAAGGAGGAGAGGTTTAATCCAGGCCCCCGGACCCTCGAACGAGTCGATAAAACGCTCCTTACTCTATGTTCCTCTCTTGAACTGTAACACCGCGTGCGTCCCTGTATGCTCCCAATCCCCCTTCGATCGATCATGAATAAATAATACGGCCGCCGCAGAAAAATACTTATCCGAATATCGTTACAATAAAATAGAGATACTCTTTTTGTCTCTTAGATTCCCTCTTTGCTTACCCCTTAGCTTACGTTTATACTTATTATTGCGAAGATTGTTGGCATGCTTATTGCAAGTTTACGTACAGGATACACCGCCCTCACGAGGGAGCTGCGCGACCCGTCTACGCGATCGTTAGGCGTCCCTCTGCTCCTTCGTTCCAGCTGGAACCTTTAAGCCGCGAGCCCACGTGTCTCATACAGCACCGTCGCTATTCGAAAGTGTCGTGCATTATAGGAGGCGTTAAGTCGCGCTTCCACGTGTACGGCACGCGATGCGGAGCGAACTCGAAGTGACTGCGAAGGAATAGCTTTTGGGAGCGTGGCTTTTGGTTACTTTCACAAAGTGGAACGGTACGTGTTATTAATATAGCTTTAGGCGTGTTTTGTCTTTGCGCTGGATTCGTGGCGTCGTAGCATTAATTATCTTTCGCGTTGCACATTGCTCGCGTGGGAGCGCGGCTTTACGAGGACGGGTCGCGCGCATCTCGTGCGAACGGTGTACGTGTAATAAGGAACTCTGGTATGTGGATTCTCGTATGGTTGAACGCGCAAGTTGTCTGGCTTTCCGAGAGCTCGGTACTGTCAAGTGCTGCCCGATATATTGCGATCGATTCGTTATTGTTGTGTACAGCTGAGTATGAGGTGATCCTTCGCCGATAAAATACGCCGAAATTGTAAAACCAACTGCTCCTAAGCTGAATTTCGAGAAGCACAGCACTGAGAATTCAGTTCTCTTCCGTATACAGGCTGCTCCAAAAACCGTTACACCGGGTGGGATCTAAGTAGCATAGGAAAAATGATTCAGAATTCCCTGAAACTTTGTAGAACATTAATCTTTCACGTAAGATAGAAATTAGTTGTACGATTTCGGCTAATTCCCATGTCCTCGGTATCGGAAGTACGGGCAATTCGAATGGGAACGGTAATTCGAAACCAGCACGTTGAATTTCATCGGTCGTATAAAAGTTAAGCAAACCTGGACCAATTACGAAAACGCGGGGAACAGGGCAATTCTCTGCGGTACCCCGACAGATCGAAAGGAAGTCAGCTGATCACGCGAACGACCAGCTGACTTTGCCGCGACTCTGTAGGTCCCCCGAGAAAGTTCTCGACGATGTTGCTCGTAGATATGTATATGTAAACCGTGATGGGGCGAGTTGAAAAACTTGGCAATGGAGCACGACAATGGAAATTCGATCGATCCGTTTCCTCGAAAGCATCGAGAGGAGAGCGATCGACGAGCAAAGTACCCTACTGGACTCGAACACGTTTCCTCTGGTCTCTGCGAAAACCGTCTCAATACAGTGAACTCATTGTTACTCGTTAGTTGTGTGCTCTCCACCCTTTGGAAACCATCCCTCCAGGCGCATCTTTGCAAGTCGTAAAGAAAAAGAAGCTTCAACGCTAATTCTCCCCGTGGCTGAACTAAACGATTCGACGAAACTCTTGGTTCCTATAAAAGAGGATTTCGCGGGATCAGCACCGAACCCGAATGGAAACTATGCAAGTGACGAAGGAGCTCCAAGCTATCCAGCGAATATGAAATAACAAAGAATTCATTGTACGCGAACGAACGGGCTCTACGAAAACGCGACTTCATATAATTAATCAGTTCTTTGCGCGATACGAGGCTGGTCCGGTTAGTAAAAAGCCACCGTGACTCTAAGAATCGCTACTCTAAGCAACGGAACACGGAACAAAACGGTGTGTATTGTATATCCGCGCGTGAAAGGACAACGATACAAAAGTAACCCTTTCGAGGAATGAAAACAGTTCGTAGACTTGCATGGCCTGAGGAACTAAGAGCTTTTGGTTGCGCTTTAGGAAAATGTTCCAGCGCCCGAACCGATCGTGGGTGAGGCAGGCTCGGGCGCTTTTGGTTTCGGCTCGTGTACGGTGTCCTCGTGGAGCCTCGACGCCCGTACACAGTGTGGGCGAAGGGTAAACGGTAAAAAAAAAAAATCTCTTTAGTCGCTCGTCGCCATCAAGGTCCTATTCGTCAACGAGCACCGAGAGACGAGGACGAGGGGCCGTCCTCGTGGTCTGTGGTGCGCGCTGGGCCTATCGCAAATATTGTCCTGAGTATCGTTTGTACATTGTATCTAGAAAAAAGGTTTCGTGACTCGTGGAGGTGTTGGTGAATCGTACACCAGGGTAAAATTAAGCTACAGAGCGTGACTCTAGTCTCATCGATCGAAGGGTACGTCCTCCATGTTGGCTACGTTACCGAAATGCTGGAAGCCGTTCTTGAAGATGCGGCCCCTGCTGGTGCCGGCCTTCGTCTGGTCGAGGAGCGTCACGTTGTCCTCGAACTCCTTCACCCACCTGGCCGTCTCGTTGCCCCAGTGGAAGCGGATAGGGGCGGCGTGGTGGTAGGGCTTCTTCACGCCCGAGTTTCGGCTGTCGATGCCCTCCGTCGTGTGGTAGAACGATCTCTCGCAGAAGTCTTGGCTGAGGAACGGCTCCAGCTCGGTCACGATCTCCATGAACGTCGGCCGATCGTTCGGTCGCCATTTGAAGCACTTCTCCATGATCTTCTGCATGTTCTCCGGGCAGCCGCGCGGTATCGTCAGCGTCCCTTTGTGCAGCACGTGGCTGAGCACCTCCTCGTTGGAGAAGCCTTGGTAGGGCATCTCGGCGAGGGTTAGAATCTCGTAGAGTACCACGCCGTACGACCAGACGTCCGAGTCGGACGTGAACACGCCGTCGGACAGGTTCTCGGGCGCCATCCACCTGATCGGGAGCAGTCCCTTCCTGCCGATTTTGTAGTAGTCAGTCTCGTAGACGTCCCTCGCCATGCCGAAGTCGCCGATCTTGCAGACGAGGTCCTTGGCCACCATGCAGTTCCTCGCTGCCAGGTCACGGTGAACGAACTTCTTCGACTCGAGATAGGCCATACCGTCCGCGATCTCCGCCGCCATTCTCAGCATCCTGCAGGGGTTCGGCACGAGATGGGTGTCGCGGATGCCGCGCAGATAGGTCTTCAGGTCCCCGTTCTCCATCAGTTCCATGACGACGAACGGGGGGCTGTCGATGGACACCACCCCGAGGAGCTTGATGATGTGGTAGGTGGAGAAGTTCTTCATCACCGAGGCCTCGTTCAGGAACTCGTTCTTCTCCCGCTGGTTGGCGGTGCTCGAGATGGTCTTGATCGCCACGGGTATCGTTTTGTCAAAGTATCCGCGATACACCATGCCAAAGTTGCCCAGTCCAAGCTCCTCCAGGATCTCGACGCTCTCCCTGGGCACCTCCCACTCGTCGATCACGTACTTAGTCTCCATGTAGTCGGGGTTCACGCTGGCGATCAGCCGCTCCTGTCGTTTCTTCTTGTGTTGCTTCCTCAGAAAGAAGAATATCACGACCATGGTCGTGGACAGAATGGCAAGGATCAGGCAGGATATCAGCGTGACGGGGATGCCGTTCTTAGCGTTTATCGTGAAGTAGATGGCCTTCGAGAAGTAACCGTCGCCGGCCAGCGATGTCGATCGCACCCGTAGGCTGTACTTGCCAGGGCTCAGGTTCCTGACCAGGTAGGTGCTGGCGCTATCCCGGCGGCCGGTCCACGGTATGCATTCCGTGATCTTCTTCGCGTTCGTCACGTCCAGATTCGTGTACTCGACGGTGTAAGAGACAGTGAGGGCATTGGGATCCTTCACCATGTCCCAGGTCACCTCCATTATGGTATTATTGGTGACGCGGGCTCTGACACCGCGCACGTCGTCCGCGTTGTCCCGTTTATTCGTCCTGCTGTTCGTGTACTGTATCGACGAGCACATGTGCGCCTCGCCCATCTTTATACCGCAGGCGGCCACGCTTATGATGTACCGCGAATAGTGGCGCAAGTTCCTCATCGCGTACGAGTTTTCCTGGCCAGTGACATTATAGATCACGGTCGTTTCGTCCGTGTAGCCCTCGAACGACCTCTTGATGTCGGTCCTGGACGGCTGCCTCTCCGACTGAGCGGCGGACAAGTGGTTAGCCAGCTCGTAGAACTTCTTGTCCATGGAGTTGTAGCTGTTGTCGACGCAGTAGTCCTTCCAGCCGGGCGACATGTAGCTGATGCTGGTGTTCTCGTGACAGTAGATCTCGAACTTCTTCGACGTGACCACGCTGGTGGCCGCGTTCTTGGAACAGCACGAGCCGATGTTGATCACCGGTGTCCGGACGGTCACGTGGGGCGACGTGTCCTCGATCTGCGGCTCGTACTGCAACGTATTGTTGCAATAGTCCCGCTTGGAGATCAGGCCTTCCTCGTCGTACAGCATCGTGCTCGAGAGCATGTAATAGCCTATAGGCCCGTTAGGGTACAGGGGACTGTCCCATTTCACCAGGATCCCCGTGTCGCTGAGGGTGAACGACATCACGTTGACCGGCGGCGACGGCACGGCGCTCTTTGTCCTGAAGAAGATGATCTCCGACTGACCCACCCGGTTCGACAAGAAGTTCATGCTCTTGGCCATGAAGGTCTTCACGTAGACACCGTACATGGTATACGGCTTCAGATTAGCGATATGCTTGGACACGGTCGTGTTCCTCTTCGGTATGTCAACGTCGATCACCTGCCAGGTGTTGCTGCCGCCGCAGGCGTTCGTCTCGTAGCTGATGTTCCTGTTCTCCGTCTCGACGTAGTGCAACAGGTAGCTGAGCAGCTGTTGGCCCTCGGGCGGCTTGTCGCTGTACTCCCACACTAGGTCCGCGTAATCCGGCCCCAGATGCCTCACCGTGATGTTTATACCGACTATGTTGCACGCCACTTTCTCGCCGTTCGACTCCGGCTGCACCTCCATGTCGGTGAAGTTGGTGATGTTCACCATCTTGCTCAGCTCCACGATCTTCGAGAAGCAGAGCTTCGGGTTGTAGTGGAAGAACAGCCTGCCCCTCTCGATCCGGATGCTCCGCTCCGGCGGGAACAGGCCCGACAGATTCGGGTTATCGACCACCGTCAGGCTTGCGTTGTTCAGGTCCAATCGCTCCCCCTTGATCACCTTCAGCTTCTTGAAGAAACCCAGCGACGTGATCGGGAACGAGTGGGTGATCTTCACGTACTCGGTGATCTCCTCGACCAGGCTGAACGCGTCGCTCAGCTCGTTCATGATATTCGGGTTCCCGTTGCGAATTTGAAAGTCCAGGGCGCCTTTCACGATGGTCACGCCGCGGAATCGTTGCGCGTCCGAGATGTGGTGTATCAGGCCGCCGTGACTGATCTTCTGGCAGCGATTCTCGCAGGCCCGACACGTGGTCATCTGCAATATCACGAGAATCCATGTTACTTTAAAGGGATCGTTGTAAACGGTCCGCAACAAATCTCAGGCAAATTGAGGACGATTGCCCGAGTTCTAAGCCACGGTTGAACCTTTCAAGCAACCTGTCAGTGGACTAGAAAGCTTCGTACATTGTGCTCGTCGCGTGTATCCTCGAATCCGTCGGGGCAGTGAGTGACGCAGGTTCCGTTGAACGGTCGCCAGGATTGTCCTTCCTCCAAAATGTAGAACACCCTCTTCATGCGATTCATTTGGTAGCACTCGTCTCTGGCGATGCAGCGTCTCGCAAGGTAGGCGTTTCTGCGAGCAAGATCGCACCCGTTGGCACCGTAACTAACGAATGGGGTGGATCAAACGCATATATCTACATATGTATATCACTCACAAATGGCTGGGACACGTTTCCACACATTTCCCTTCGCGCCTGTAATGCTTGCAGACGTAGCAATCACTGTCAGAGGGACCCTGGCATTCACCCAGACACTGCTCGTGACACATCGGCTTCTCTGTCATCTGACACCACTGGGCTGACCAGCACAGACCATCCGGGCAGTGGTTGCACCCTGGATATCGCACGATTTCGCAATTATATATTTTAATGGGATGGGACACTTTGGGAGGACTAGGTATCTTGGATATAGAACACCTCTGAGCAACAGCCACTAGGATTCTTAGAGAAACGTAACACAACTTGTGGCCCAAGTACCAAAGTGAAGAAAGACAAGGGTAAAATTGAATGTAGTACCGGGGCAAGTGGCGTACTCCCCGTTCTCCTTGATAACGTTCTCCCCGGCGGCGACGATGAGGTCCCAGTTGAGGGTGTTGGTGTAGCACAGGCACGGGTTCTTCTCGATGCGAACGCTGCCCCTGGAGATCTCGGTCAGCTTGGTCAGGCCGATCTGCGAGAGAGAATTTCCGCGGGCATGATTCAGGCGCAATATCGACAGCCAGAGGTCGAACGACTGCTTAATTCGATTGGCTAATTAACGCCACTTGACCCCCGCCGGGTCAACTGGCTACGCCGAGCGAATTGGAGCGAGGAGAAGCCTCCGAAACAGTCGGTTCTCCTCGCCTCCTCTCGTCGTGGGAACGATCCACGAGAGAAGCCAGCGTCTCGCAACGAACAATCGGTCACCGGGATCCAAAAGCACGTCCGATGCTTCTCCCGCGTAACCTCAGCTCGCGAATCACGGTCGACGAGCAGCGGCACCGATCCTCTCCTAACCCCGCGGAAAATCACACGACAAATATTTGCCACCCCTCCGTTGCGAATACCCCCGCGGGGTCAGCGTTTATTTTCAGAAACAACACGACACGTTGCCCAGTGGAGGCTCCTCGAAAAAATATTTACTCCGCAAATAGTTTTTCCCCAATGGAAGCGTACTCCCCGTTTTTTCCTCCCCAATCGATTCCCTTCGACGGGATTCCCGGAAATAGAGGTGTGCGGCCGCGGGGGCTTACCTCCTGCAGATTCTGCATCTCGTACACCATGAACGCGTAATCGGCCAGCAGGAGGTTGCCTCTGATGACCTCGAGGTTCGGGAACAGCCTGCCGATGCTCTTGAGGCCGTGCACGTGGTAGAGGAGCAGGTAGCCGGTGATCTCTCGCAGCTCGGGGAACTGCAGGTCCTCGAACTCCTTGTCGGACACGTTCTCCAGGAGGACGATCTGCAGGAAGCCCTCTATCACGCGGCAGCCGCTCATCATCGCGAAGTAGCCGACGGTGTTCCGGATGTCGATGCTCTGGCAGATCCCGTCGCTGAGGGTCACGTTCTTGTACTTCCGCGACTTCGCCTCGGTCTTCGAGGTCGGCTTCGGAAGGTTCGACGACTGTCCCGGCTGTTGGTTCGTCTTCGCGTTGGCCTCCGTCGATCTGCAACAATGGGATACACGTTCGGTGCAGGTGCGTCTGGGATTTAAGGGGTTATACCTAGTCAGGCGGCCGAAGAAACAGGAATGTTTGCGAATTTTTTCCGAGAAAGCGGAAGCATATATTTTCACAGAACTTTTTGCACTTGAAAGAGCAACATTCAAGGAACATTTGGTAATTTTTTTGTAAAAAAATATTTACGTTTATAATAAAGTTACAACCGATATCCAAGAAGCCTTTTTAAAAAGTTGTTTTCGAGGTAAGCACTTTACATTTTTTTACCCCAAAAAATGACTTTTCTCTGCGGTTGGCCATTTTGTTATCTTTTGCGATATTGACTTGTTTTCATCGTCACGTAATAGACGTACGCTCTTAGTTTCTGAATATTGTTGTGTTTTTTAATCCGGATTAACCATATGGCTAAGACACTGTCAACGCCACAGGAACGATTTTGCCGCAGTGCACATTTTGACGAAGGGAAATTGAAAACTTCTTTTTTACCCTTCAATATGTACATATTAACTATACTAAGCAATACATTGATTTACATGCGCTGTTTGGTTGAAAAGAATTCCCGAAAACACCCTTACTTCTCAGACCGTTACAGTGGTCTGCCCCTTAATACAGTATGGCGCGTCGACAGGATTCGAGAAAGGTCCCAGTTCTGTGTATCCTTTCTCTACTGTCACTTGCTGCTCAGCAATCTTCTTGAGCACAGTCGATATTAAAATTTGCGAAGTTAAATTGCGTTATCAAAAATGCTCAGCTTCAAGAGTGGACTCGTTACCCAGCTGTGACTCTGACTACTATCCAGCTTCGGTAGGGTCACAGCGTCATGCATGCTGCATCATCGACGCGATAAGCAAGAAACAAGTGTGTACCTGGAATCATCGATCGCCCTGTTGCTCCTGTAAGAGCCAGCTGGATCGTGGAGCACGCGATCTCCGGGATTGTGAATGGCGTGGAGCGCCTGGTATCCTGCCCCGGGACTACCTTCGTCCTTCCTGGCCAGGCGACCGGGATCGTACTCGCCCTTAACGACCTCGTGGTGGACGCTGGCCGCCATGTTCGACCACCTCGTGTCCTGGCAGCACGCCAGCCGCGCCGCGACGCAGAGGGATACGATCAACAGCAACCACCTCATCCTCATCTCCTTGTCTCATCGACACTGTACTATTGACGAGGCTATCGTCAAACCTTCCTAAATTATCCCACCCTCCGGGGTTCTTCCACCTCCGTCACGCGTCTCCCGATTAATCGGCCGGATCGATCGCCGCGGCCGTCCGCACGAGCTGCGACTCTATTACGGACCAGCAAAGTAGCTCGATTGACCGAGCCAGGACGCTCCGTGACCTCGAAATTATGCCCGTCCCTTGTCCGTCCTCCAGCGATGATCTATCGATCGCGACCTCTCTCCTGTCCACCGAGGAGCACGCAGAGCCTCGTCAACTTCGACGACTGCCCGGTCGCAATTCAAGGATGGCTCTCCTGAATGGGGCTCGCCCGTCTGGCTGGCTCATGAAGCCTTCAACTTTCTACCTTGCAGAGACGGCGCTTTCGAGAACGATCAACTGTTGCAGCTGCTTCACGGTCGATGGCTCTCCTTCGTCGACCTCGTTACGAATCTTCCGCCGTCATGCTCCCTTCCTCGCTCCGCTGAGAGATTGACTGCCGAGGCGCGGTCCCTTTATCGCTGGCGAAAGGGAGCTCGGCTCCTCCGAACACTCGGACGACACTTTGGCCAGCTACCTCTCTCCGCGTGTAGACTAGTTCTCGTGGGTCTGGAGATGCGGTGTCCTCGGAGCGCTGGGGATGGCTAATCACATCGCGACGCTGTCCCAGAGCTACTCCCCGTTCAAGGCGAGAAGGACATCCTGGGCTCCGGCATCCTGCAATCAAAGCGGCCACGGACGTGGTTAGAGAGGCCTGATTCAGGAAACGTGCCTCTCGGCAGTGTCTCGGTCCTTAGGTCTCCCGGCGATCTCCGGAGTCGCCGGAGGCATGCAACTGACCGACCACTTAACCCATTAAATTCAGCCCGACCCGTTTATAGAACGTGCCATGTTTTGCCTTGACAGGCGCTCAGGAAGCGCTGGAAACCCTTTGAATACCCAATTCTATGGATCTGTACAGTTCTATCTTTGGTATCCGGAATTTCGGTTGTAAAGGAAGCTTGACATTTCCGACAGCGTCCCTCTATTTTAATTGTGGCAGTACCGATCTAGCTGGAGCTACGAATGTGTCCTCGAACGGTCAGTCGATTTTGCTCCGACTTGTGTTTGCTGTTTTCGATGGCCGTTTGCTTTTAGAATTAAGGTTCCCGGTGCCGAAGGCAACCTGGACAACTGGGCTAATGGATCAACCGCGATCTTTCCGTTTCGTCAAATTAATCAGGCTTCTGGCCGACCGGCAAACACGCCGGCAGTCCGGCGTCTTAACTGGAAGGGAGCACCTTATGATTAAAGGTCAAAGACACCCGCGGAAACGACCCGGGGTCCGCGCAGTCGGCTGCGAGCACGTGGGAAAGGTGAACGCTGGCTCATGAATGGACAGCGCCGAGGCTGTAGAGTATTGAGTACAATAGAAATTCTTTGAAATTGAACAGAAGAGCTGCAAAGCAGGGCCCGATCTAGCACCTTCGACGCTCTGGGCAAAAATCATTTTTGCCGCCCTTTAATTATAAATGATTACTTTCAAATATAATTTTTGACGGTGAGCGAAATTCTTTGTGTTCTTTGTTGAATAACAAAAGCCTTTTGTTTATAAAAGAAACGAGTATTCTTAAAAAGAAACAGTGCCAAAACAAAGTGAAATGTATTACTTACTTTGTTACAGTTTGATTAAAAAGCTTCACCTTTTTATTGGTTTTTATTGATTTTAATTTTCTCTTTCTACCAAATTCGCCGCTCTGGCCAGTCGCCCTGGTGGGCCGTTTTAAATGTGATGAAGCGCGGCTGCCTCTTTCGTGCGTGCTGCTGAAACGACCGTTCTCCGGCGCAGCGCAGTGCAAAGTACTTAGATGCAACCGCTGCACTGTTCGTTTATATTTCAGTGGCAGGAATAATAATAATAATTATATTGCAACCACGGACGACGAAACGAGTTCTCTGCGCTACAGCTTCATAAATCCACTTTATCCGCTCCGACACCTGAATTTACTGGTGCGAACAGATGCTTACACACTTTTAATGCGCAGAAACCTGTACGCACGGTATTAACTCACAATTAGTAGCAATATCTGATTCGATTAAACATAAAAAAATATAACGAGATAAAGTAACAGGGTTTCGGGGACCGTATGTTCCTTTTGCTGGTTGCTGATCTTAGGCTTGTCGAGTAAGTTGAAACCCCATGTAATCCACGATAGGCGAGACGATAGGATAGTTGAAACGTTATCCAATTTTCAATTTTTTTTTCATTTTTCGTTAAATTAATTACTTCATAATAAATATGCCAAAATATACTTTGGTCCTTTCTCTTTAATATATAGTAAGCGAAAACTTGAGAAAATATATACAAAATGAAAGAAAAAATATTATTTGGGCGAAGGCAAGACGTACCCCGCAGGAAGTCATTATGTACAAACACGTCCATAAAAAAAATGTAAAGCATATAAACGAAATAACAAAACGTAATTACCTTACCTTCAAAAGACTAAACGTGATGCCAAATTAATTCGGGTTATAAAATTCTCTATACCGTCTCAAGACGGAAATTGGAAAGTGAACACAACTATTTATTTTTTCTATATATACAGGAAAACAGTTAAAAAAGTTTGCTAACATCAAGGTACACATACATCCGCTGGATCGTAGGAAAGCATTGAACAACAAACTTCATATATCTCGCTCAAATGAAGCTACATATATACGGTGTCTAGTGGAGTGGTCCTTATATGTATGGTAAAAAATTAAATATTTTAAAAAATTCTCCTGAGCCTCTCAGAAGCTTCCACATAGTTTAAAAGAATTTCGTCTAAAATTTTATTAAAATATATTAAGGATTAAAGGTCGCTCAATGGCAATGAAATATTACTATTTTGGTATAAATTTAAAAAAAGTTTTTTTTCTTTTACAGCTTGGTCTAACTGGTTTCAGGGCTGACGAATTGGGTGAGTTTTGTTGTTATAGGTGCTAGAGCCAATATCTGGTATGGTACCTGATTTTACTCAGGCCACGGTGTAAAATCGTAAAAACGGATCATATTTTAAATCATTATTCCTTTGTATTTTTCCTTCTATTAAACAAATTGGATATTTACTATTATTTAAAAAAGAGTTTATTCTAATGAATCCCAATTTGTTCTTGACTTAATAATGTCGAAGTTATGAGATTTTATTCTTAACGTCCCGATTCTGCCCCGGTCTCTCCTACATGCGAAATATAAAGTCCTTGAGCGACCTTTATATATCAAAATATACAAATAAAAAACACGGAGATATTTTTTCTGTCAAATAGAAGATTTTAAGATGGTCAGACAATATATATGTTAAAGTTGAAAAATAAGGACCACCCTCTAGATAATTCGTCTACATGAACCTGCCCCTGTGTCAACTAGCCCCGGGGGTCTTCCCTACCTACATCATTTGGCTCTAGTTCTCCCAATCAAGATTCTTCTAATTAGAATCGACTTCCTATTAAATACCACAACTCCGGAATGCAACTTAACCACTCGCAACCCCCGAAGGCTCCATCTTCCCAGCGCCGCGCACTTTCCTCGCGTTTTCCGGCGGCGAGTCGAATCACGTCGTCGAGTCGTAAAGGCTCGCCCCCCGCGTCACGTCCTCTCGTTTTAATATCCTCGGTGGCGGAGCGGCGAGCGAGAGACTCTCGTGCTCGCCCAATAAATTTCGCGTGACGAGCCGTGAAAGAAAATGAAACGGCCGGTGTGTCCCGGGGAGGAAAACACCGCTACCAGTAATAAAAACGGATTTACTCCCGTTCGCCGAGATGACAGCGGCGGAGCCGGAAATTATAACGCGCCGCCGGCTGCCGCGCGGCACGGGGTGGAAACGTATCGAGTGGTCGAACCGCACCGATATCCGTTTGATTTCCTGCGTTTAGCCGACCACCGTCGAATGAACTCGATCAACGAGGGGGGCAGTGCATTACTTCGCGATGGGTTTGTTAGCGAGCGACGTGCGCGCGCCCACTTTATTTTCGCCACCGTTAATCGACAATCGACAATCAATGGGCACTTGGCGAACTTCGATGGGGATGAGGGGAGTCGGTTAATTGGAGGAACGAACCTTTCATTCGAGTAATTTCCAATCCATCGTTACATTGTCCGCTATTCATCGAACGCTGGGTTATAGTTGCAAGGAAATCAATCGAAGGACAGTTCAGACGCCTGCCCCTGCCACTTTTGTGCCGCGCTGCCGCTACCGCGGCTCGGGGGAAAGAGAGGGAAGCCTTTGATCGAGCAGAGAAACGCCGAGGATCGATGCGTAAGGACCAGAGGGACGTGCGGGCGATTAATTTCTACGGAAATCTGGCACAATTCCGCCCATTCATAGCTGGACGCGACACCGATGATAACGAGCTGATAAGCGGGGCAGATTGGCTCGTGCCTGGCCCCTCGTTTCTTATCGGCCACTCCGTCGTGGAATTCGGAAAGACACGCGACGAGGACAGCTTAGCCTACTTCCAACGAAACGGGTCCAAGTTTCGTTTCCCCGAGGAAAAGCCCTGGGAACCAGGCCTCTATCCCACTTTCACCATTCTTCGAGGCGCAAAAATCTAAAATTTTTAGAAATAGCAATATCGTTCTGTTAAAGTTTCGTTATGCCAGGCGGAAAGAGAAGTGTCGAAGATGATTATAACACCAAAGAAAGAAATCAGTAGTTTCGGTATTATGCTATTGTGAAGAAACGTAATTCAAAATTGTAGTTGTTGACCGGTCCAGGTACAGTTGTCGACCACTTGCTGAATATAAAAGAAAGTGGCAATATTTTTTATTTTAACGTCACTTTTATTATTAAATCCATCTGTCACCATGTCAGAATCAAAGACACGTTGTCTTGGGGCAGGGTGAGTTTCATGTGCACCCTTCACGACGGCTTCTCATTCGCTTTTTTTATTCTTAGATTTCTCTCTCACCTGCTCTCTCTTCGTCTTCTTCTCTTTGCATCTCTTAGCCTCTTTTTTTTTCTTTTGTCAAGCGCCTTTGACCAACGAATTATCGTAACCGACCCCCGGACCAATGAAAAATCAGAAGTCATCGGAGGTGCATCCCCGAAACCACATAAATATAGGGCAACATTGCCCTGTGCCTCCGAAAAAAATAAATAAATTTTCATCGTGGCCTTTCAGCACGAAAATTACGAGTGGCCAATAACTGTATTACCGTGCACTCGTCGAACCAGTTATTGAACACCCCCAAAGCATAGCGTACCCACGTTCGACACGACTGGACGTATGACGATATTGGGCCCTCGTTACCTATCGTGATCAATGGCATTCACGGCAAAGAAAATTGAACAATGCTTATACAGTCATTAAACAAGTCGCCGCTCTAAGGATGCCCGCTAAGCCCTTACCTTCTTTGAGAGCTGAAATTACACAAGTTCCTTTCCGACGATCTCACGGCGGAATGCTTGTACTGAAATCGTCGATTCTTGGTTGACACGAAAGGTAGAACTGTCTTCTCTGATCAAAGTGAATCACTGATGCGGAAACGCGTAGGTTCATTAGACTATGGCGTCAGAAATTTGAACTGGTCCACTTCTGTACCCTGATCAATAACTGTATCCTGTGTCGTATATCCTGGAAATTTTTTACTTTTTTGAAGTTTTCTATGGGAACCAGATTTATACGATTTAATACTGAATTAACGCAACTATCTCTGAGCTGTATCTAGATTTTTCGAAAAACCTGGAATATTAATTTCCTGCCAGGCAGGTTCGAAAACCAGCGAATCCATGAACATGTTGCATACGAAGTAGGAAATTGACTCCAATTCGCCTCCACTCCCCGATCGTTATCGATTCTTTCACGAGGTAGACACGAACCCTTGGGACGTCGATCGATTTTTCTCACAATGTTGCGGGGTAATTAATGGATCGTAAGAACACACCACCACCCGTCCACCGCGTGCCCGCTCTTTCGAAAAAGTGTGTCGTTCACCGCGACCACGTTTCACCACTTTTATTTATTGCTGTGCGCAACGCGTAAGTACCTTGGCTTTAAAGTGGAAGGCGTCGTTCGTTATCAGACTTAATCCGGCTAACGGTTTGCTACTTTATTTTACCTAGCCTAACGTGTTCCGCTGGTCAACGATTGCTTCTTCGCGATCCTCGCCAATCAACGGTTCGCGATTTAAAAATTTCATACTCCCTTGCGTAGCAACTGCTCGTACAGATTCTATCGGTGGTGGTGATCGTGAGTTTTATAAACGAATCTGCAAGATAAAGACGATGGGGATTCGATCTTATCTGCTTCCCGTTCAAAATCTGCTACAAGTCCATTTATATAGGAACACTCAGATGGGAGAATCATGCAAATACTGAAATCAGGAGCTACAACTCAGGGGTTGAGAAATATTTCTGGACGAAAGTTTGCAAAGGAATCTGCGTTTAGTAGATAAAAAAATCTACATAGTTCGTTTTGTAGATTTCCAGCTGTTACACTGCCACCTCGATTCTGTGAACAGTTATCCTCGCTTTCGTGCGTGCTGGCTAAGAACGAACGGCAATAAATATTCATTCAGTCGTTTTTATCCCGGTGCTACATTGTGGAAGTTGGATTGCCACATTTACCGAAGTCCACACACGTAGCGAATTAATTTATGTAGACGGCTTTCCATTTCCATACATCCGTCGCGTTTAAAACGTTGCTCTCGCGCTCCGGCGATATCCACCGTGGCGAAATAAAGCCACGGTCCCCAAAAATCCATACGTAGGTACTTCGCGCCGAAAATTCATACTCCGAACACCAATGAAACGAATCATCCAACACGCATCCACATCCCTCGAATTTCAAGTACCTACTTCATAGTAATTTTCAGAAAAAGAATATTCGAAGGGTAAAGGGAAAACCGGGAATGTCCATTTTACGTGATTTTCTGATTTATAGCATATTTTGTTTGTGGCAACTGGGACTACAAGACTGTCGAATCGAAACCGGCTATAAAGTTCAAATACAAGAAATCTAAGAATATAAATTTTGTAATATTTCTCAATTTCTCCAGAATTCTCAAGTACGATCTGATTTCTGATTTCTCGAGAAAGAAAAAAATATCGAGAAATCAAGAACACTGTCTGCACGAAATACGGAATGTCCGCGCTCTTTGCCTAAGCATAAGCTTCTGTCGTCAAAGTAAAGGAAGAAAATTATATAAGGAATCAGCAAAATACCCGTGCTTCGCTACAATATTGAGGGGCCCTCTCCGCGGCCGTGGGGCGAACCGCCTTATAGATATAGAATATGGTTTTTCGGCGAAGGGGAGGGAGTTTTTTAAAAAGATTTCTCAGCGAGCACCTAGGTGCCAAGAGGAACCTACCTACCAAATTTCATGGTCATTGGATCAGTGGTTCCAGAGAAATCGTGATTATTAGTGGTATTTGTTCTGAATTTTATATATATAGATTAAATTCATTTAACCTTGTTTCTTTACCGATGGGCTAAAGTATTAAAATGTTTCGTGACGTTCCCTGTTTTTCCCCGTACCCTTAATTTACGGTCGCGTGGAATTCGCGTGCATTCAACAGCTCTGCGCTGTCGCTGAAAAGTCGCAGGCAAGGGTAACGCCGGTGGCCCAGTCACCGATCCGCGTATCTGACGAAACGTTTGAAGGAACGCGTCAACAGCTGACTCACCCAAACGTTTCAGCCGACCATAATTAGATGGACATGACGTTATAACTCCGTGCCGAATGTTTCCAGCGGTTCTACGAGCAGCTCCTTCGACGTGCAGCGTACCGTAGACGTCTAAATAAAATGCTGTCCCCATTCGTTCACCCCGGTTTTCGCGTTTCTAACTGTAAAGCGATCATTGGCCGTTCAGGAGTGATGATTCGATCAAGTACAGTCGAGCGAACTCGTCCTATGGTAGAAGGTCTGTTAGAGCTATTTGCGAGATTGTACACAACATTCTACGGCGGATCTGGCGCGTGGCGCCAAGGGCAGCTCTCCGCTTCGAATAACGAAAAGGCGCCACGGCGTGACCACGCGGACGCGGCGCTGGCCAACTGCTACCACGTGCAACAGAAATGGCAGCCTTCGCAATGATACAATTAATTTGATCGTAATCACCGCCTGTCGCGATCTTACGCCAGGTACTTCGCTATCAGCGCGAGATCACGTGATCGGAACTCCGCAAGCAGGCTTCCCGTTCTCGCAAACCACGCCTGCCGAGTATCCCAAGTCCCCGTTTCGAATTCCTTGGGGGTGAGAAGCAGCGAAGCAACGTTGCGAACGGGGACACGGCCATCTCGCAAGCTCGAGCGGCATAAATGATATTTCCGCCAGCGTAAACAAGGCGGGTGTGCGCGCGTTAACAAACGACGACAGGGAAATCTGATTTGCGCTGCCGCCTCTCGAACGCGCTCTGACAAATTGACGAGCCAAAAATTGCATCGTTGCGTCAGAGCCGGGCGTCGATCGGTTGCGTCACGTGCCTTATTTGTTATTCCCCGAAGGGCCGAGGCGCGGCGAACGGCGAGGTTTAACGAGGCACGACCCGTTCGCATCCCTTAAACGCACGTGACGGCAATCGATCCGCCATAATTCACCTCGTCAACATTTACGGCGTGTTACGAGCCCCGAGTTTGCAATTAGTGAAATGAGTCGAAGCAAGTTCAGCTCCCACGTCACGGATGCAATCTCTCTCTCCGTCGTTGTCCCTTTTATCGGTCAAAGTGCCGCGGTCCTAAAGTCGCAGCTACCTTATCAGGAGAGCAAGCGATAACAGAGAGTTACCGTTCCCGTGCTTAACGCCCGGATTGATGAACTTTCACTGTGACTTGCCAAGCGAGATACCAGAGCCACTCTAAAAACGATACCTACACTTTTACGCGGCGAGCGAGCGCCGCCGCGGGGGTAACGTAAGCAGTGCCCGCGCACCGGACGTGGTTTCACGCGAGAGATTTCGAGTGTGTATTCTACATAACCGGTATACACCGACGCGAATCATCATTCAGCGCACAATGGGAGGGCGGTTAATGATTCCGGAGATATTGCTCGCCCCTGTGGGTCCGTCGCGAGCATCCTCCCCCGTGGCCCGCGACAACGGAACCCGACACCCCGCTAGAACGATCGGCGGGGATCTATTTTCAGGCTTCGGGAACGGCAATGAGCCGCCGACCACCGGAACCACTGTGAGAGAACGCGTCCTGGAAGCGCCGCGCCGGCCGACGTCCCACGCGTCGCTTTTGCGTCGTTTCGAGTTAATGTGTGTCAGGGGATCACGACTGGCCTCGCCGTGCCTGCTCAAACGGACAAAACGCCTCGGAGGCATCGACCTATTTTGTGGAGCCGAGAAGCTGCGGCGCTCCTTGCACAGGACTTCCAGGCTGCGACTGCGATCTTAATCCTCGCGTGATCAAGCCGATCGCAAATATTAAACTGTACGTGCTCTTTGTTCCTGGTATTAATTTTGGAAAGGATGAGAAGTTTATTGTTATTACTATTATTTAGAATGCTAGATGATAATAGAATGGGAAGTTAATTTTATAAAATAAAAGAAATATATAACCAGTGAGTAAAAAAAGTATTGGCACACTTTTTGAAATCGCATAACTTTTTTAGAATTGGTCCAAACGACATGAGTTTTTTTAGAAGGTAGAAGGATTAATTTGCTAAGTGACGTATTTCGTAGTTTTGAAAAAAAAATCAATTTGTCGGAATAGCAAAAAAAATAGTAAAGGCCGTTTTTTCAACTTTTTTTTCTGAGCCTGTAACGAAAATTCAAAAAACCCGTTTGTAGATTTAAGTAAGCTGTATACATGCTGAAAATTTCATCAAAATCGGTTAACGGTGCTCTGAGTTACAAACATTTAATGATCGCACAATAAGTTCGAAAATCGCGAAATTCCCGAAATCAAGCGATTTTCGACAGGCTCAGAAAAAAAGTTGAAAAACGGCCTTTACTATTTTTTTTGCTATTCCGACAAATTGAATTTTTGTTCAAAACTACAAAATACGTCACTTAGCAAACTAATCCTTCTACCTTCTAAAAAAAACTCATGTCGTTTGGACCAATTCTAAAAAAGTTATGCGATTTTAAAAAGTGTGCCAATACTTTTTTTACTCACTGTACATACATTAAACAAACAGAGGATCGAAAAGCTGAATAAAATCGTTTAATAATTAGGGGTAAAATGGAACCTGCATCTAAAGGTACATCCAGACGCTGATGCAAGAGTCGTGAAACACTGATGCATGCATCACGATACATGCATCAGTGTTTCACGACTCTTGCATCTACGACTCTACCTTAACGCGTGTCAAACTATTCGTGCAAGGGTGAACAAGGGCTCGATCGGGGCAAACCACTCTTGAGACTGACCGACTCGATATTTTTGTCGAGTACCTATCTTTACTCTGGACTGCATGATTAATTAATCTACCTACTCCTGCAGCGTTCGAGGAGCTGAATATTTACATATTCATACGAAGCATTACCCGCTAATTTCTGCGAGCGACGGTACCGCTTTTATAGAGACGGCCATCCGTCTCTGTGCCTCGGGCACGGTACACGACCAGAAGCCCGTGGCGCTGTTAGTACGCGTGCTTTGGTAGCCCCGGTAGAAACTAGCGACAACGTCGGTAGATCGTTCAAGTTTAAGGGAATAATAAATTTGCGTGGGGAGCTGAATGGCTGGTGAAGGTATCAAAGGTATTTAAAGGCCGCTCACTTTGATTCCATGGAACGTGGACCCGGCTAATTGACGCGTAACATAACGTGTTTATCGTTGGCCAGTTTTTCCATGGCGCAACACCTGGCCCAGCCTGTTCCGCTCGAGAGGCAGGATGCACGTGGCTCGCGGAACTTTCAACCCGTACATACAAATTCCATTCTGGTTTTCGGGGAGTTGGTGCACTGTGACGCGGGATCGGGGTGGCCGCGTTGGAAAAATATACAGTGGGTGTTTCTTTGTACGCGGAAAGGTATCGAAGGGAACTCGTAGGCAGATGCACCTGGGCATGACCTTATTTCTGAATTATAGATCGTTCTATATTCTAATAATACCCTCAGCCCATTGTTACTTCAACAATCTTCTCCCTTTGTTACTTTCCAGCTCTTGAATACACTGCTACAACGTTTCCTACGAGCCAACGCCTCGAGACAAAACTGCAAACGGCTGTAAAGTACTCTCCGTACCTTCGACAATGTTTATAGAAGCTGCATACTTTCAATAGCTTCATCTCCAATGTACTTTACGATACGCAAATGGACCACCCTGTATATGCAACGATGGTTGGAGGAATGTATGAAATCTATGCCGCCAGATCAGGTTCTCTCCAACACAGGTTATTGCTATCACCGTGATAAAGCCGCGCGATAAATCTTGCCCGCCGAATTACTCGGCCGAGTACTAGAGTACGCGTTCAGACCGGCCGAGTGCTCGGCTCAGTGTGCTCACTCGGCCGAACACTCGTCAGGTGTAAAATATTGTACCTAAGTAGTATCAAAGTGCCGTTTCCAAGCTTGCACTTAGCCATTACCGCGTAGGTTCGCCATCGACGTTATCTCCAGTAGATGAACGGTCGAATTTTACGGTCAGTCTCTCATTTGCGGATTTTTCCGATTGTTATCGCAGCGAAGTGGCAGGGCAATTCATGTCACGGGAATTAGAGCGATGCGAATCGAGTTGGCGGCTATCCCGTAGCGACTCTGATCGACCACAGCGAGACGAGTAATCGACCACGAGGTTTCCCCATCTTCGAACGCGAATCGTACGTTTCCTAGTCTACCGAAAGCTTCGATTCTCGAGGCTTATCAGCTTCTAACTAGGCCTCGGAAGGAAAGGCGCGCACCTATTCGCATTCCGTTCTGGATACCTAATTTCACTTAGTTATTTCAGTTAGAATTCTGTTCAACCGTTTCCCGTGCAATTTTCGTCTCGACGCATTGTCTACCGTCGGTAATCTTTCAAATGGAAGAAGCAACCCACTGCATAGAACTAAGCTGGGTCCAAAGGGAACTGCATCCTGCTGCCACCACAATAACATATCGCAATGGATGTCCGTTACCCCATCCGTTTACGCCAGAGACAATGTCACCCAGGCAATCTGTCACGCTTATCCCAACCAGCAAAAAGAGGCTACAAACTCCTTGCTGCGTTGTCCCCAGCCGAGGTCCCGATCGTTTTACCGACAGAGTCGAAATAGCGCCCTACGGGCCCGCCACCTTGCGATACCGAGCGGGATCAGCAGCTCGAAACGGTGCCGGAAGTGGATTAGGAACTTCACGCCTAAATTCCCTTTAGTACTTCCGTTTCGCGTCGAGCCCGAGTGTTGCCCCAATCGCTACCGTTCCCTCTATGCTCTCGACTCGCGGTGTCTCTCTCTCCTGCGGTGGTCCCGAGTTCGTATTTTTAAACGGCGAGCGATCGCTTCTAAGCTCGCGACAGTAGGGTCGATTGTGTGCGTGTGGAAGGAGAGTGGATGCCACCACCAACTGTATGGTTGCGCGCGATTTCGTGGTTACGGGCTGAAAGAATGGAAAGCTTGCCCGCGAACGAGAACGTCGACACGTTTGCCAAACAGGCGAGTCATCTCGTTTTATCTACCGGTTACGTAACCCTTTCCTTTCTACGATTCCGTTGACCGAAATTTTCCCGCGATCCAGTCGCCGACCCGCCATTTTCCGAAAAGTCCAACGCAATGGGAATCCAACGGATTATCGACGAGAATTCCTTTCAGCGGTAACGTACCTCTTTCTCCTCCGTAGAATTACAATTCTCCGCCCGCATCGAGTCGCGAATCGTTCGTAGAAGAGGTTAAGGTTTCCCAGCATCGATTCAACCGACCGTACGCAATTGGCACGATTATTACAACGGTTTCGAGAGCGCTCGTGACATTTGCTTCGCTGCAATCCTCGGTAATTCACTCGTGATACAGGAATAATGAATTTAAGCCGCGCTAATTTAGCGGTATCGATCGTGCTTGCCGCGCAGCGCTTGTATCTCCTCTTTTTCATTTAACGACTTGTACCGCTGATACGCGCAATTATCCGTGTTAATTGAATCGCGCGATATTCACCTCGACGATTCATTAATTCCCGCGCAGCTCGAAGGTTCGCGTCGCGAGCCAGATACTCTCTATCTCTATTTCCCGTTGGGGGAGGACCTCCTTTTCTCCGCGGGGCCGAGGGGGAGGAGGGGAATAAGCGCGTATGACGAAGCGTCATGCCACAATGCTGTCACGCACGTGCAGAGATAGTCGGCCGCCTGTGCGCGCGAGCCTCTCCCCACGCGTGCAAAAATTGCGTCGGCGCGCGATAGACGAAACAATTGTTAACACAGCGATACGTGGAAGAAAGGTTACAAAGTCTACGGCGAACGCTTCCTTCCGAGCACGTGATACATGTATCTGCTGGCGTGGCCAACCAGACAATAGCCCCCGAGTGAAGTCAACCAAAACAAACGCAATAGCCGCGATTAGTTTTCATAAGATTACGAAAGGGTCATTAGTAATTCCAGTTCACCGCTGGATGAGAAACTTGTCCGAAATCTTCCATATTAAAACCAATAATAGGATCGAATAATGTCACTTCGCGTTGCTACTCGTATCAGATTTTAATCATCGAACGTCATCATTTGAAACTTTGCTGGTTTCGATGCTAGCGAAAGCACGAAGGTAGTCAGCGTCCCTTGATGGTTCGTCATTACTCTGCGTCGCTGCAAACGAGCATACTGTTCCTCCGACGAGCCCATCTGTCGAAGCAGAGAATTCTACGGCAAAGTGTGGGAGGGAAGGGCACGCGGAATGACGAGTCGCGCACGCAATCACGTAGGACATGGAACGTAAACGAATCGGTGTTGGAACGTGCTCGAGAAACATTGGCGCGCAAATATACTTACGTGTCGCGTAGATACACGCATTCTTGGCCGCGATGTGAATTCGAGCCACGATGACGACACGTTGATAACACAATCACTACTGGAGGCACCACTGCCGTATCCCGCATTTACTCGGCATGCCGATAGTTCAAAATCACTGCGTCAAATGAAACAGGCATGAAGGCGAAACGCACGTTAAAAAAGGTTGGAGGGGATAGGGCCCGGGAGGCGCACGGCACACGGCACAACGTTACGTCGATCGACGTGGTCGTACCACGCCGCGGCGATTACAAAACACGCAGCACACTAATTCCCCTTTTTCTCCGGCCGGTTAGCCGGAACTTTTTCAAGGCTTCGGGTCTGCGTGCGTGGTTTCACAATACGTACGCAGGGAACGATCTACGAGGCCTCCCGCGGTCCGGAGGCGCACGAAATCCCGTCGATTTTTCCGTTAAACGCGACCACCCGACGGCGTTTCTTTAGGACAAAGGCGCGCGCTGGGTGCGCGCGGACGGTACGCGGCGATGACTCCACGGGGCCCTCGCGTTTAACGCGCAGTATCTCGTCGGCATGGCGAAAAAAACAAACTGCTCCCCCGAAGGTTAAATCGCCGCCGAGACCTAATCCCCCGCCTGTGAGCGGACCACGCGCCATGCTTCTTTCCTTATCCCACCTTCAAACAGGTTGTTGATACGCGCGTCACTACGAAATCGTCGGAGCTACAGGGAAAAGCGCCTCGCTCTTTCGCACGTTCACCGTCACTTCACCTCTGCACAGGTGGCGACGTAGATACACGCGCCTCGAGAATGCGGAGGGAACGCTGGGAATCGTATGACTGCAATGGTCGATGTAGCGTATCGGCTTTTACCTTTGGCGTTCGTTACGTGACGACTGTCACGTGGGGCTAGAACGTAGCATCCCTTCGTCAATTATCGAATCTGTTAAATGATACGATCGATGGCGCGAGCGCGACCGATCCGTCAGAGGTGCGAGACGAAAATTCCACCGACGCGGGATCCCGGCGTTGAAAGAGGGCGATAGGACGCGAAATTCCGTGGCGATATCGAGCAACCAACCTGCGCAATTCACCCCGGCGCCGCGCCGCGAAGGTATTACCCCCGAAAACAATGCAGGAAAACAGAGACACGTGCTAGGGACAAAAGGCGGACGGTGTTGGAAGAGCGGCGAGAAACCGACCGGGGGGGAAACTATTATTGTGCAAAGTACGAGGATGACGACGCAGGATGTTTTCTTTTTTTTCCCCCCGTGGTCGCCATTATCGATAGACGAAGGAGAGGTGGATGGGGTTGATCGGGCAAGGCGAAGGAGCGAGGAGGACGGCAGGGAATTGGGCTAGGGGAACGGGGGAGAGAGACAGGGAGCGTGCAAGCGGAGAGAGGAAAACAGAGAGAGCACTACCCGCGTCCCGTATTGCGTAGCAAGCGCTTGAATGGATTACGTCACGCGCCAGAGGCAGCGAGAGGGTAAAAACATAGCGTCAGACATGTTGCCTGCCACACGGCGTTTGTTTATTGCGTCGTTGGCCGGGCTGCAGAGCGAAGAGTTTTTGCGCCGAAGGACTTCGGCCCCGACCTCGGCCCGTTTCTTTTCCGGCCGCGGCAGAGAAGTAGGCCCCGCGGTAGACGAGATAAAACACGAGGTGGCGAGAGCCAGCACGCTCTACCGCGCCGCCATATGAAACGCCACGAAATCTGTACACCGTCCGCGTTCGTTCCCCTAGGTGCGCGCACAAGCGGCACCGTTTACCGTTCTACGCGTCTGGGTCGCGGGACAGGATGCCGGAACGTTTCCCAGACGTTCCCCGTGGCACCTTTGCCCGCCGGGGAACGATCGATCGTCGAGATACAGGGGATTTCACCAAAGTAGAGCCCGCCCATGCTACATCGAG
The DNA here is from genome assembly GCA_910592295.1 of Andrena haemorrhoa. Lineage (NCBI taxonomy): Eukaryota > Metazoa > Arthropoda > Insecta > Hymenoptera > Andrenidae > Andrena > Andrena haemorrhoa. Next base: position 5,424,905 of record OU342946.1, read on the forward strand.
GGTCGAAGGGAAGTTCGTTAACAAGGGTGGACGAGGAGGGACGAAAAAGCCTCTCCCGCGTCGTTCCCCCACGTGTGTTTTCGCCGATCAAAACCGACCAGAGGTCCACTCCGGCGTGTCCCTCGGCGTCTTTATTCTCTATCTTTTACCCACTCGCCTCTCGCCTGTCTGTCCCTCTAGCCCCGTTTTCGCTCCGTCTCCCTCGACACGGTTCCTTCCCGTCTGTCCTTCTCCCTCCCGCCGTGTCTCTCCGCACTGCACGTCGCCGAGCTCGGGTGTCCCCTTTCGTCTCCGGCCCGCGCCACGCAACGGACACGCAAATTCCGTCCCTCTTAACCCCTTTAGCCGGCCGCCTGCTTACTTGTTCGCTCGACTGGTCGGCCACGAAGAATACTGGCGCACCGCGTTCCACGTGGGTAAGCGTGTCCTTTCAAAACACAACGGCTCTCACCGCCACGACACATTCCACCGCGTAGCGCGGCGCATTTCGCCTCGTAGCGCGCGTGTGCTCGGCTCGCGGCCTCGCGACTCCCGGCCGTCCACCGTGATAGGATGTAAGGACGGCACCCAGGGGCCCCGATGCTCCCGTGTATCGATGCACCACAGAGGAGCGTGACTGCCACTCTTTCAAAGACGCGACGAACGCTGTAAGGAAACGCGCACCGACATACTGACGAACGAGTCAGCTGGTATACTGATCGGGAACACTATCGCGGGCGCCTGCTTCGCCACGGGTCACGGACGTAGAAGCGCTCCGCGGGGAAACGTGAACCAGGTCTCGTGCCAAGGGACGGGAATCCGACGTACGCGCCGCCGTCCGTGCGAGCCTGTTAACTAAGGCCAGGACCGTACCAGCCCGAACTTAAAGCCCCTCCCTTCCAGCCCTGCGAATGTACCTCGTTACGTGGTGGCTCTTTAACCCCTCCACAACTGTCCCCGGGATATGTTTACGAGTGGTTAAGGCCGACAAAGTGGTCAACAGCGCAGGTAGCCGGATACTATCGACAGCATTATTCCTTGTGGAGATGAATGACCATTGTTCGGGGGTTGTTGTTCGCGTTTGTATTTCCGACCGTAGTCAAAAGGTTAAAACTTCGACGGGTTAGTCCGAGGAAGGGGAGGAAAGATATTCTTTCCTGAAAATCGGAGATGGAAATTGCTTTCCAGCCGAGTTTCTTGGTGTGCTTGCAACTTAAATCTGTTAATCAGGATTTCTTTCCACATCTGCATCTATATTCTTTGTCACTCTCTTTTTTAGATTTCTTATTGCGTGGTAGTAGCGTTAAAAAAATTACAATCCCTAAATGTTCTCGCGCGCTCCCCTACGAATAGAAACTCTATGCCTTGTGCAGCAAAGGAATCTATGCATCTGCATTATCATGTGCGATATGAAATGCAGTCCGCGGACTGCTGTACCGACACTCGGTAATATCTTAGCATAGTGTTCTACTATACCGATTGTAGTCGATATTATCATTCCCGCTACGAATCATGCATCGCTGTTTGCAATCAATTATCTTTATTCGTTTGCTTAAGCAACCTCGTTTCTTCGAATTTACACATTCGTTACTCATTAGCTTATACCCTAAGATAAATGTAGCGCAATAAATATACAACACGTCCGCGCAGAACACTGTAAAATCAGCACAGTTCAGTCTAGCTTCTTTTTAATAATAACTTGTCTCGATATCGTCCTCCAGCACAATTTCTTCAGCCCGTAAACCAGCACCAGCAACGTTATCGCATAAAACATCACCACGTCGATGGAGTAGTATCGAACGACGCCCATGTACCTGCAACGAAGAAATCTTCAGTCACCTTTAATTCCACTTTCGATTCTCTGCTCGAGAAGCTTCAATCTACCTTGCGGAGCTTTTCAAATGCTCGGCCCCTTTGTACTTGGCCACGTGCTCCACCCACCAAGTCGCTAATTTCCTGGGGCTAATTGGCAACTCCCGTAGCAACGAGCTCCTTCGTTTCGCCGCCATTCGATACGAATTGTTGCGCACGGCCGCCACTTTGAGGATGCCCTCGCGAAGGTCCCCGATCGACAGGCCAGCTAAATCCATCACCAGGGCGTAGCCCAGCTTCTCTGTAACGCAGCGTTCCATACATATACAATTCCCTTCTACTTGTTCAATAAGAGACAAAAGTTGCTGAAGTAGCTAGTCAGCCGTGAAATTAATCGGGAACTAGGGTCCAGGGCGGGGGACTTACCAGCTTGTGCCGCGTTTCCATCGTGGTCGCAGAAAACGGGCAGCACGAGAGTGGGAGCGCCATGATAGGCGGCCTCGTGGAGGGATAAGAGCCCTCCGTGAGAGACGAAAGCTTGGAGCATTGGATGCCCGAGTAGATCCTGCTGTGGCCACCACCCAGCTGTTCGGACGTTCGACGGCAGATCCTTAATCTTCCCGCCCTCCCATTTCCACACGACGTTGTAAGGGATCGTGGCGAACGCCGCCACGAAGATGCGGCGAAGTGCCTCTGGCATCCCCGACGCGCGCACCGACGAACCCATGGACACGAAGATGAACCCTGCGGGCATTTTATAGATAACGTCAATGCTCCCCCAATCGTGGCTGAGCCACTGTACAACCCTCTCCCCAAATAGAAAGGATATTACATTGTCAGGGTCACCGATTGTTTCTAACTATATTCGCAAGACAACATACACGAGTCCCCTGACCATCTTCACCATTAAATTTATCATTAAATTGTTAGCCCCTCATACTTAATGTTAAAATTTAGTTTAGACCTTAGATTTAAGGTTGTAGTAAATAAGGATTTTTTAGTTTAGTTATTAGCGAAGTGCTTTCCTCTTATAAATTTGATTAACTATATTACTATAGGAGCCGGAAAAAGAAAGCCACCGGCGCCGGGAATCGAACCCGAGCCGCCCGCGTGCTGATCAGTCGCGTTTGCCACCACGGCTAACGCCGACTCCCCGCGGTCACTGTTCTCCGAACTCCTCATAAACGAACGCCACCTATGCGCTAAAGTCACACATTAAGCCGTTGCCCTAAACGCCACGTGTACGCCTACTATTATAAATACGCAAATTGCACTGTGCAATTCCTATTTCATTTACAAAACTTTGCGTTGCAACGTAAACCAGTATTAATGTATGCTATTTACACCTATCAAAAATCCGACCAACAGTCAGCTTGACATCGAACTCACCGCGTTGCAAGAAGCTCTCCAAGTCGGTGCTAAGTTTGGTGGGCGGGTTGCAATGGAGGCAGGCGACGTTGACGACGTTCGTCAAGTAGGGGACGGAATCAGCCACGCTGTAGTGGCTGTTCTGCAACGTGAGCGGCACCTCCATGGTGAGGTCTCGGACATCGGGCAGCTGGTCCCCTGGAAGAACGAGACCCGCCGTGAAACCTCCGCGCCATCCAGCAAGATCGATCAATGCTTACCTAAATGTTGCCTGAGAACCGGTTGAAGGTATCCAGTGATCATGATCCAGTGCATTATCCTGAGGGTGACGAGGCAGGCGACGTTCAACACCCTTTCGAAGATGTTCATGTCCTGCGTGAAGGGTCTGCCGAAGTAGGGCGTGATCGACCACGGCGACGGGTTCCCTTGTCTCGAGATCGTGCCAGTGTACAGGGCGACCTGCATCGGAACATCCGTTGGTTGCCTGATAATTCTTTAGCGAGCAATTACGTTCATCAGCTGGCCCGATGATAATTAAACTCGGGCTGGGCTTAATTGGAACTCGATACCACGGAGCCCCCTGATTGGGGTGGACTGCCGTTGAAATTATTCTTTTTAGGGCGCCCTTTATGGGGAGGGTGCTTAATTGCATGGGCACAATTAGGGGAGAACGAGCGGACTGTTAATGTCCATTGATCGGGAACTGGTGGAGGATGATTCTGGTCGCGAGGCTGGGAGCTCGTCGAGGATCAGATTCGTGGCGTTACTATTACCGTGTTGAGCATGATCGTGGGCACATTTTCCCCGTGAAGAACGCCGAGAACGCACTCGGGATAGGACCCGTCCAGAACGACTATGTCCCAGCGAGCACGAGGATCTCCCTCCGGCTTCCTCAGCCGGGAGACCGACGTCTCGTCCCGGAGAACCGCCTCGCAGGCCTCCCAGGCATATCGCATTGCGTCCCAAGGGGAGATCGGCAGCTCATCTCGGAACCTTGCGCCCACCAGGTCCCACTCCGACGTGTAATTCCCAACGTAGGCCTGTCGATAACCAACGTCCACGTTCTGAACACATTTCTCCTCTAGTCTCATACTTATACCTCGCTCCGCACGCGTTCAAATACTCTCCCTGGCAACTAAGTCCACCAAGAACGACACGGAAGAGAATGAACGTGGTGGATTGCTCTCCGCGCTTTGGCCAGAAATTCCCAAGCCCCCGAAGAAGGCAATCTCTAAGTTTCTCGATCATCTTCAGGCCACGTCCCCCGGAGAGCAATCCAAGCGACGCTGACTTATTAGGAAAGCTGCAAGACGGCTAATCACCTCGAAGTCGGGTGGGACGAACTCCTGTAGCCCGTGGTTCGCGGCTGGCCCTGGGAACGCGCTCACCAGGGTGACGTTGTGGCCTCGCGCCTTCAGGCTGCTACCAAGAGCGACGAAGGGTGTGGTGTGAGACTTCGTGCCGCCCATCGTGGCTAATAGAACGTTGTACCCCGTCGCGGACTGGTAGCCGCAGCAGATCAGCAGAATCACAAGCGCCGAGCCGATCATCTTCTTAGCTCCTCCGGAGCCTTTAAGCTGGATCCACGAGCAGATTAAACGGCTCCTCTGTCTACGGCGAAACGCGGCGGTCGTTATCGAGAGAGACGCTCGACGTCGGTAGTATCGCCGTCGCACCGAGCGCGCTCCAACATCACATCCTCCCTGTTCCTTCCACTTGTCTTCGACAGCTTGCCCTCTCGTTGCCGAGCACGCGTCCCTTTCAGTTGAGTTATTATTCCCCGAGTCTCCACCGCGGAAGCTGTAGGGCACTACAGGGAGCGGAGCTTAACGAGCTCGCGAGAGAGCGGCGGCTCGTCTGCTTTTCGTGAACAGCTTCGGCTGATGTATATACAGGCCCCGCGCTTGGTCCTTCAGACCGCCACCGCTTCGGGAACCAGCTGATCCATTATCATTCTAATGATCGAATGAAAAATCACCATCGACCACCGCGCACCGTAACAGACCCCTTTGTCCCTGTCCTTTTTACGAGAACGATGGCAAAATGAGATGCCCCTTGCACGGTCGCGCGTGGAATTTCGAGTGGCTAGTTCCACATCATTCCTTCACGAGCACGCGCGCGTCCGGTCACGTCCGCTTCCGTGGGTCTTTATTCCATCTTCGGATTCTGAAAGCCACGGCAGAGCGAAATTGATTATTTTCGGTCGAGCGTGTTTGCCACCACGTCGATCTTAGCTAATTCTTCTCCTTTCGCAGTGCTTTGGCTGCGAACCGAATTCTTAGCGCGAAGATCAGTGTTTTTTTTTTCTATTCTCGGTGGATTCTTTTAGAGTTCTGCCTCCAGTATTACGTAACTGAGAACGCAGCGCTACAGTAAACAATACTCGGCCATTGAAACGACTGATCAACATCTTTCTCTTATCCGTGGAAAAGAACGAACACGCGGAGAGTTCCTCGCGGTCCTTCATCCATCGCGATTTATGTTAATGGTGCATGTGTATGATCGAATTATACCGGCACGATTCTCGCGACAAATTCCAACCGGGTGACTAAAAAGTTGTGCGTATAACATTAACGTGGAGGTTTTGTCTATAAATCGAAAGGTCGAAATATAGCTACTAAATGAAAAAGAATGTCACCTGAAGAGAATATCGATACTCGTTTCATGGGTAACCGTTTTATAACTATTTATGGAAATGTATAAATAACACCCTGCATTGTGAAACAGAACTTCGAAAGGTTATACATATACGAATAAAATTTTTTTGTAAGTATTTTGGGCATTGTGTAATCCTACCATGGCGCAGCACAAAAAACCTTCTTTACTGTTATGTTTAAACATACTTCGTTCTTCGAGTTTGCAGGACAATTATTGACAAACCTTTCAGCAAAACGAGAAGTCCACGGTGTTTGATCAAATAAACCAGCGGTCCGGACCGATTTATCTAACGTGATTTGTCTGCGAACTTATGCCTAGGGTGGATGTACCGGTGAATGGACATTTTTTATTAAAATGAGTAAAATAAATTATTAAAATAAGCAACTAATTAATTAGAGACTTCTTTCAATTTATTGCTCCATATCCAAACAATTTTTGCAGCGCGTGGAATCAATCGCGCTGCAAACATAATTTTATAATAGTGTTCATTTATTGGTGCGTTTACCCTATGCTAGTGGATATTTCAAGTTTCGATCCGTCGCGGACTATGATCGCGACGGATGAAGACCGCGGAGTGTTCAGCTAATATTTGTTTACCACCCCGTTCTACGACTGCGCGAGATTCCAACCTTGATTATTCAAACGATGCTCCATACTTTCACTGAGAACGCGAGTTTCAAGTGCGCCTTTCGGACAATACGATCCCTGGAGACCGACGGACGGGTCTCGCCCCTTTCTCTAGCTGCTCCTCGCCAGTTTCGCGGCTCTTCCTTCCACCGAAAAAAATGGATCTCGATCGGTCGATTTCACCTGGCCGTGCCGTTCCGTTCCGACCAGCTACGAAACTGAGAAGGATCGAGAGAAATCGTCGAGCCCGTTCCGGGCCGGACCAGAAGAATCGAAAGTTCACGGTCAAGAATGCGCGGAGGACACCACCTGCCGAATAATCGACCGTCCGAACTTCGGTGAAACGAGAGACGGTGGAATTAGAGGGCAACGAGGCAATGCCGCGTTTGATCATCGTCAGATTCCAGATCCTAGATCGACGATCCATCCGTAACCGTATAATTATCCTAACGCGATCGACCGAGAGGGAGAATGAAAATTGAAATACAAGCTTCCACGCGAGACCCGACACGAATCCCTGCGAGCCGAGAATTTCGGTATAATCGCATCGGCACGACCCTGGCTGACGGAAGGGATTACGCGGGAAGAACGGAAACGAAGCGCGTCAGAGTAACGGAACAGAGCCCCTCGAGATTTCCTTTGAAATTAAGAGGCTGAAACGTTTGAACTGCGCGAGGAGCACCGAGCGAACGTTCCGAGCGGCTGAAACGATTTACACGCGGATTACCGAGGGAACCGATCGACCGGCCCACATCGATGAGCTGCTTAAATTCCTTTCGCTGCCTTCGAAAATCACTGGACGGAACGCGATCATCCAGGACAGTTTTTCTTACCTCGTTGGCCGGCTCAACTTTCTTCTTCTCCTTTACGCCTGACCAGGGTTACCATTCCTTTCTCATGCACTCATTCGTCGCCGTCCTCCTTAGCATTTCTACGAAAGAAATTTCTTCCAAGCGGCAGCCGAATCTCACCGACCACACCGATCGTCCACCATCCGACCTTTTAACATTCTCCGCGGCGTTCCTCCTGTTTTCACAGAGGTGGTCGGATTTATTCGAGGCTCCGGATCCCTTTTGCTCGCGTGCAACCAACCACCGCACCACCGCGAACTGGGGTTGATTCGAGCGGACCGCGCGGTTCGCTTAAGTCGTGGCCGCGAGGGGGATGACGACCGATTAACACCGACCGATTTCTGCCGCGGACCTTCAAGTTCAACAGTGTTCGAACGCACGATGCTCGGATATCACCGAGCGTGAAAGTCTGACTGGCCAGCGGCAGCTTTAATGATCAGCTGTGCTCGAGAGAGAGAGTTTTGCCTCCCACCAATTCGCTCCTTGGTCTTGCACGGTCTCTTTCGCGAAGATGCTCCGTAACGGGTGGCTAAAAGACACGGCGGGCACCTGGCGGACGATCGAGAGGGAGGCTGTGCGAGTCTTCGCGGTCGATCGATGGAAAATTTCGGTGCTGGGACGTTGCGCTGGCGTGGGCGTTCCAAAGTCACTCCTTTACACCTTCGCCACCCTTGGAGGAGTACGCGAGGAGGAGTGTGGCTCTTGGTTGAAATTTTTATGGAGATTGTGCTAGGCTTTGGAAACTATTGTAGTTTTGTAATTAGCTGTTCGCGGGGTACCTTGCTTAATTAATCTTCTATGCACAATTATGGAGCATAATTTCGCGTGGAAAAAATTCTCTTAACTTTAAAGTGCTATAAATTGCTTTTTTTGGAAATTACAAAATTTGCCCTCTCAGCCCTTAATGGCAACGTTATTTTACAAGAATATCATTTTATTTTTCGGGTCCATCGATGTTTAAAGCAGTGATCTAAAGAACCTCAAGAATCATAAATAACCGAATACAAAAATGATTGTAAATAAATTTCTTCCTGCACTTTACGAACTAATAAATCACGTGTAATAAATATTTTGCTTTATTTTCTTTTAATAAAACCCCCCGAAAAATTCTTAAAATTATTTATATTCGCCGCGGGTAAACGTATGTAACCCCTTGCACTCGATGTCTTCTAGATTGCAAAAGTTGAGAGTCATTCACGTGGTTAACTGTGATTCTGGAAAGGGGAAGTTGGGATTGTACTTCGCAGATGAGTTAATTATGATTACGGGTTGACGATTCACAGTGAAAGTCGATGATCTGTGTGTAGATTACTGGATTAGGTTCTGCGAGAGCTCGCCGAGGAGTTTTTATTCCAGGAATCAGACCAATTTCAATTACGGTTTAATTCCGAAGAAAGTGTACGCCGAACGGCACGATCTTTGCTCGAGCGATGTTGAAGAATCTAAATCAGTATCCACTCGCGGTGCAAAACATATAATTATTTAGCTCGCATGACTTGCATCGTACAACGCGAACTCCCACTATCTCGCACCATAATTTCGAGGTCCTATTGTACCATCGCGATTTCCAATCCAAGATCTTAATTGCCCTCGTTAATCGCAGGCGTCCAAATGCGAGCGATATCCAGCCGCAGAGTTCAATTTCAAGTCCTATTAGCATAGTTTATATATCGCAGAAATTAAAGCGATCGTGCCGACTTTATCGAGGCGCAGGTAGGACAGGGGAACCTTTCTGCGCGCGCGATTCATAGAGGCAGATCACAATCGGCGCGGAACGATGGACGAGCAGCGGCGAAATCGAATCCGCGCACATTTTCCTCCCGCGATTGAGCAATCCGCTGTACACGAGGGATCCGCCGTACACGAATAACCGGTCGTTAAGTTTACGCATGTATGTGGGCCGAATTTGCTGGCGGATAAACGGGGCACGCCCAAGCTTCCACACACCCGACAAGTAATCGAGTTTCTCTTTCACTTCTTATCCACGAGCAGTCCAATTCATTTGCCTAATCTAGTCGCTAGAGACGTCACGCGGAAATACATAATTCACCGATCATAATTACAGCCCCATTGTGCGAAAACTTGATGCTCGAACTATCGAGAATAGAAATGGGTCAGTGGTCGCTAGGATGAACTTTAATATTCGAAAACATTTCATCGGATATGATTTATTATTTATGTGAGAGAAGAAATTTCTATCAAGAGGATAGAGATATTTATTAAAGTGTTTTTTACAGGGCGAGAGGGTCTTTTAGGACTCCTTAATTAATCCATTCTAATCTCGCATTCGGCTCTCTTGGTTGTTTATACGAAAACGCGTGTCTCTTCTTTGGGTTTCTTTTATTCTGTGTGCTAAAGGACTCTGCCCGTTAATAAACATACAAATACTAATAATCAGGTGTACTAAAAAATGAATCTCGTGGCAAAGACGAAAGGTGATCTCGTGAATGCAATATGATAGCCGAAGATCGAGCAGACCTGACCCATTTTTCAAAAAGCAGACCTGACCCCGTTCGAGGCAGACCCGATCGCCTGCAGTTGCTCAAAAAGCAGTGGCCCCGTGCAATCTCGTCGACAAGTCTCGAGAAAATTCCAGCGACACCGCAGAGGCGTTCAACGACCCAGAAACAGCGGTTTTGCGAATCGTCGACGGAATAAAGAATTAGGACGAATTTCACCATAGTTCGATACCGTTATGCGTTCGCGATCGATTTGCTATCTGTACAGTCCGCCGGGGCGTTTTGCGCTGCGTCGAAACGACTTCGCGCCCGAACGGCCGCGTTATTTCGATTTCTTCCATGGAGCGGGCCGCGGTGTGCAGCCACCGCGAAGGATCTTCATTTTCACGGTCCCTTTCTCTGGCCCGTTGACTCGCGTAGTAAAATCCATACAGTGGCTTCCAGGAGAGAGAATCTAGAGATGTCCCCAAAGGCAACCAAAATTCTTTATTCCTCCTACGATAATTGCAATTTTCCGTCTCTTGCGAGCAGAAGTTACAAAGATTATTAGACGGCCGATCTCGAGGCAAATCGATGTCTCACCGACGCTGATGCGTTCTCCGTGTCTCTCGAAACATTCTGAACTCCATTGCACTGATTCCAATCTCCTCAGACCGTATTACTCTGCTTTTCTTATTTTTCGTCTCTCCGTATTCTAAAGCGTTTCCCGTCGATAATAATAAATCCCGAAACGTCCAGCGCAACGTTCATCCTCGAAGCCGGTGGAAAATACTTAACCACAGGGAGGGTTAACGAGCTTAGCAAGCCTCAAGCCGCGATTTCCGATGTTAGAACGAGGTAGACCGAGTTTTCTCTGATCGATTCAGCTTTCCTCCATTGGGTGCCCCCGAATAATGCCCGGCCGCTTCACAGCTCGTTAAATCGGTAAATTACACTCGCCATGAAATTACCCCCTGTCCGCCGCGTTTACCAAGACAAATGCCCCAGTTTTCCGCGCCCCGAGGATGGGAAGGGCGCTCCGTCGCAGCCAAGCTCGTCCAGCTTGTCCCTTCTCGTCCAGGGAGCCACGGTCGCAGATTGGATTGTCGAGTAGTTTGGAACTCGGGTCGCGACCATTCATGGACCTCGTTAATCCCTTTCCTTCGAGGTAATCGCCGTCTAAGCAAATCGGCCCGACTTCGTGGTACCATTCGGCAAGGGCAAGGAATTACGAACGGGCAAAAATACCCGGATCTGTTCCGCTGTCTTTCTGGAGTCCAGAGGAACACTGCTCCGCCGAAGCATCCCTCCGCTGGGGGATCGAGTGGATCTGAATTTAAGCAAACCCTCTGTGTAACTTTAGGAGCATCGATCACGAGAAAGGGAAATCGAAGTGATTATTCCTCGAGACTCGAAATATCCTGGAAAGTGAGGAAAGGTTCGGACGTCGAGGTGCTCCAGGTCACGTTTTATCAGCCCGGAGATACATAAATTTGATCTCGGAGAGCGAAACGAGGCGGGCGTTTACATTCGTACGCGTGTTCCCATTGCAACTCGCGAGCCCCTGCACAGATCCACGGGTTTTACGCTTTCGGACTCGGTCTGCATTCGAATCCCGCTTAAAACGTCACGGTCGCGGTACACGGTCCCGTCGCACAGTGGTCCGGAGCCGTAGAAAGGTGAGCTGAATTCGCATCGCTGTTATTTATACGGCATTCATTGCAAATGGAACGGTTTTAGGGGCTTTTTGAGCTGTAAGATCTGATTCTGGTATTACTTTTTACCAGGACCACTACCCTTGTGAACTATTTTTAAACTCTCGGTCGAATTTCCAGTTTGTAAAACTTACATGACTATCACTATCTTAATTTTAAACCGGAAAAGCGGGATAAAATGGAATTTCACGAAAGGGTATATTTTCGGAGGGTTGTAATATGTATATCCTTTTCATATTACATGTACTTGTAGGTAAAAAAAACATTCTATAACTCTACGTAGTCACATTTAAGTCAACTCTTATCCGTAGAAAAATATAGCGAGGCAAAGTACGCCGATTTCAGAGAAAACGCGATCGTTTCGAAACAGTCATTTTTCCCCGTCTTCAAACATTTCCCAAACAATCTTGCGTGACTTGCGGCAACCCTTACTCATCCCGAAACTCGGTCTACAGCTGTAAGAGCCTGTGGCTAAAACGTCAAGGGTTACCAAAGAGGTTGAAGACTTGATTTTCGTTCACCTTTCCACGATTCAGGACCACCGCGTGGTTCTGCTTGCCTCCGCAGCGCGTTGCGGAACACACGCGAAACACCGACGAGCTTCGCGAAAGATATGGAACACGTGTTTCCACTAGAACCTTCCTCCACTCTGGCAACCTAAATTCTGTCGTCCCTTGACCGTTGAAAATCGTTTTACGTTCCGTTTGAAACGGCAAGCATCTTCCTCTACTTATATCCTCTCGTTTCAAGAAACTTTCCAATGCCAGAAGAACGAGGGGGAATAAGCGAGGAAAAAGTTAGGAAAAGCGAAAGAAACAATCGTTGGCTCATTAGTTCCGCGATTACCATTCTCCTCTCTCCTCGGCGCGGTCACGGGGCGCAGCAGCTAGACATTTCTCCACCACAGTCACGATCGTTGATTGTTGTAACCGAAAAGCAGAGATTCGACCGTGGCCACTTTGCATTTACTTGAAGCTCGCCCGCCTCGGTTATCCCTGGACCGGGACGGCCTATTACCATTGCGCAACACCTTCCGATTCGTTGGAAAATGACTTTGCGTAGCCGTTACACGCGCTTCTTTGTCCTCCTCCTCTTCCAGACACGTGGAATTAATAGAAATTCTAGCCATCTTCGAGTCACCATTTTACTATCCCTGGCACGATAATTAGTTTCCCCAGCTATGATAATTATGGGCCGAGTTCTGGCGCGATACACGCCTTGGATTCGTTTCGGGGACTGTATCGTTCAGGGGACTAGAGATGGGATTGATGCTTCATAAATTGCCTTCTATTTTCTCTTTTCAGTTCGGACTGCAAAGGTGAACGAACTTCTTCCACCGAATTTCACTGTTCGGAACGTGACCTAATTTGATTTCGAGTTAGATTGAATTTGGTGGGAGTTCAGTTAATTCTGGAACACTGCGATTAGTAATATTCAGATTTATATCGGGCAAGGGCTGATCGATTTTTTTATTGCATCTTCTCGAAAGTACTGTCTATCTTTTCTGAATAAAAGGCCGTTTGGTTTATATTAAAATTCGCGAAATTGTTGATTTGGCAGCTAAAGGGGTCAAGCGGTAACTTATTCGTTTTTCTCAAATTTTCTTGAAAAGACTTGAAAATATTGGGATGTGTAAAACATATGCCATTCCACGTGGAATCTCTGATATATGTAGTCCATATAAATAAAAATAAAGGACAGAGTCTCTTTCTCACAAAAAACGACTGCCTAAGTAAGTAGTCACCTTAAATTACGTACCTAAGTTTAATTTTGGCAAAAACCGATCTTATACTCTCCAAGTATAAGAATTCGTGAGATTTGATATTCCAACCACCCCCTGTCCTTTCTCACGTAATATTAAAGGAAACCCCTTCCCGTTTACATACAATAAAATAGATAAAATAAAATAAATAAATAAAAATACTTTTTCAGTTGCTAAAATTCTTTTAATGGTTTATATAATTCCCTTAATTCGGTTTCGCGCGAGACACCGCGTTTCAGATTATTCATATTGAAAATTAGGTTCAAAAAAATATTACGCAAGACGCTACCTGACTCCCTCTTCCCCCGTGTAAGAAAACGTAAAAAAACTCGCGACCCACTCTTCCCCTCCAAACGTCTTGCGCAATTTAAGGACGATCTCCGGCAAGTGAAGCGTACACCGCTCAATTATCGCCGAAGCTACGTACTTCGTAAGGGGCTCGGATTATTTCGGTCAATGTTGCCTCCAGAGAGGCACGATCGCGAGGAATGGAGGCGTTGAATTTTCTTCGCGATTTCACTTTCGCTACCGTGGCATAATCGCGCGTGTCGTGAATCGTAATCTTAATTTCACGGGGCGGCCCGTGCGCCGCAACGACGCCGTAGCCAGCGTTACTGCAACGATTCTTATTCCAGCGGCGTGCGACGGAATAGAAATTTTATAGGCGACCGGCAATTTTCGTTACCGATTTGGTGACAACGGCTCCTCACGATCGATCCTCGTTGGTGGGATTCGATCGCTGTTTTATTCATTAACGATCGTCCCGTTTATCGTCGCCACCTAGCTTGCACTACATTCGCATCTACATCGGAATTTCTACGCGAGGGATTGAATAGCAAACTCTGTACTTACCTGGCGCGAACCGAGACGCTCCACCGGGTCGCGAATAAAAGATAGAGTTCCCTCGAACAAACCATCCCCCGGCGCGGTTAAATTTCTCCGCGATACTCGCCGGGGCACGCGAGAAATCCCCGACTGGGAGCGTTCTTCACGGTCCGTTCCCTCTGTCACGCCGACGCGTTTCCCAGCGGAGGAACCAGCGGGCTAATTAGCACTCGACGGAATCTCGTGCTCGCGGAGGCCGCGAAAGGCGAACGAAGCCGTTCAAAGAGCCGCGGAGAACACACTCGGAAATATCATTCCGCGCGCATTGCCTCGTCAAACATCTCACGCATTTCTCTCGCTGGATCCCCGGAACACGGGAGCCTGGCGGGTGTGTGAATCGCTAACGGGAACGATTTGGGAGAGGGAGAGAGGAGGAGAGAAAGGGGCCACACGGTTCGAGTATGCTGCTCAAAGAATATATTGAATACTTTCTCGCCGAGGCTGTCTGTCCTCGCGCTCGATGGCCCCTCGCCGCGGATCCCTCGAGGAAGCTGGGGGTCGCGAGCATTCAGGGGGTTGCTCGGCGAAGTCCCTCGGTGGAGTCTCCGCAGCAGTCCTCAGTTCCCGTGCTCTCGTCTGTTCAGAACAGTCAGCGCCGTGTTGTGGCTGTCCGGTAGAATGGTCCTCGAGCTGCGCACGTCGAACATCTTCCTCAGGGAGCGAGGAAACTGGCTGTTCAGGGCCGCGTAGATGATGGGGTTGTAACAGATGGAGGACTTGGCCAGCAGCGCTGGAAGCACCGCCACGGACGCTGGTGGCCTCACCTGTGAGGAAAGTTGAGGGATGCACTCTCCGCGTCACATGAGAAATTCACCAACCCGTGGATAACGGATCGCTCGGCCAATAGACTCTATTTTGCTCCATAATCTCATCCTTCGAGAATTAAGGGTGGGTACCACTTGGGCAGTCGTTTCTGTCGAAAATGAAGCATTTCTTTTTAATTACAAAGCAATAAATTGGCTCTACTTCCGTGTGGAATTCTGTTACGCAATATTTGCTAGCCAAATCGCGAGACCCTGGCCTCCGTATAATTCCTTCCTGGTTGAACGTGGCGCTTCGGAATAAACGACTCGAGATCCTAGAAAGGAGGAGCCATGCACCCGTGGTACTTACGTCGAAATATTGCGCGGCCAGCGCCAGAGCTGCGTACGGCGACCAAGCGAACATGAAAGCCGTTATCATTAACGCGACCATCTTCGTCACCTTCCCCTCGCGTCGCCCGCGTGCACCTGCATTACAAAACGGAACGTGTCCCGGAGACCTGGCATCGTGACACCTCTTCCGCGTCGAGCGTGGAACAGGGTGGCGCGAGAGAAACCGGGGGGGAAAGAGGGGAGGTCTCGTTTGATACAGAATGGTAATTATCGAGTGATTGCTCCGAGGCATTGTCTTCCTCGCTGTCGCCCAACGAGTGGCACGGATCACTGCCTCGGAGACAGGGAGGCCCCCGGGGGGTTGCGCAGTGACGAATCTACAAGGCAACGGTTGGCGTGATTAACCGAGGTATCGGTGAGAAACGAAGGCTGTTGTGACGGAAATTTGATCTCGGTGATCGGCGGGATATTTAGGGAACGCTAGGCAGCTCTTTGGAGTTCGCAGGAATCTCGAACCGCGGGTACCTGCTCTCTTGCTGACTTTCCTCAAAGTCAGCAGAATCGCGACGTAACTGGCGGTGATGACCAGCACGGGGATGACGAGGCCGAGGATGAAGAGGAAGGCGATGTAGCTGCCGCTTTTGGTGGCGGGATCGTGGACCTCCCAGGAGACGCTGCAGGACACGTTCCCTGCTTCGGGGCCGTAGCTTCCCCAGCCGAGGAATGGCGGCACCGAGAGGCACAGCGCGTAGACCCAGACGAAGAAACCTAGTATCACAGCGTGCCTGTTAAAAGCAGACAGTTTGGATAAGCAGCTAAAGTTACCTAGCATCTATTTGAACGAAGGGTAAGGGGAGAAACGGGGGAGCAGCGCAGAGCGGGCATTACCTGATTTTAACCCTCTTGTGCATACGCCTGCCTTAAGGCGGGCACCTGTTTAATCCAGGGGTTGGGAATTCTTATTTGCCAGCCCTAAAAGTAGTGCCACAGCGCACATATTGGTCTAAGAAACGTGTCAATCTGACGTTTCTATTTGACAGAAATCTAGTTTGAATAGCATTTTTGAGCTACGCAAGCTGCGAAAATTATTATTATTATTATTATTATTATTTCCTCTAGATTGAAAGCAGACATCGAATTCGGTCTTTTCATCCCCGCATTAGAGTAGTCTAATTTTTCCAACTCAATTAAAAATCTATGCACTAAAGGGTTAACCAGTAGGGGAGAGTAGGGTGAAATAGAACGCCTAACTTTGGAGGGTGATCACATAAAATCGGAAGAAAAAAGACACGGATAAGATAAGAAACCGGATGCTCCTTTAGATTCTCACCTTATAGACAACGTCTTCATCGGTCCAGCGATCAGCAGCCACCTTTCAACGGCCATCACAGTCAAGTTCCCTATACTGGCGAAGCCCAGGGTGGACATAAACCAGGCGTACCTTGAAACGGGCAGAATAGAATAGATTTCTCGTGACGTTCCGTGAAATTCAATCCCTCCGCACGTTATTAGAGTATCGCCAATAAAACTGCCGGCGATCTCCAATTACCGAAGCCCCGTTTTTTCACGGTTTTCAGAAACAGAAGGCTTCGAGAAGATTCGACCGATTTCTCGGGCAAAAGCTGAACCGAACCTGCGGCTCGAACCGCGTGCTCTTCTGTTCCGAGAACGAAAGAGAGGAACGGATGGAATAGAAAAGCAAGAGCCGGGAATGAGGGAACGTGGCTGATGGAATATGATGAAAGCGACCGGGGGTGAACTGGCATAGAAGGGAGGAATAGAAGAGCGAACTAATTGCAGAGAGGATAACGTGGCTGATTAATGATGGTTAATGGGGCTCAGTAGTTCGTCTGCTCGTCCACGTCAAACTACCCCCGGTCCTTCGAGCTGATCGCTTCCAAGACACGTTTTAGATCTCAGCTTTTCTTCCATAGCGATCACCTGACATTGGTCGAGTCGAGGGGAGTGTAGTAATAAAAAGGGGATGATCGTGTTAAAAAGAATCAATGAGATTAACTGCAGAGACTTTTCGAATTGCGCCCAGTGCTTTAATCCCCCGGGATGCGCTTCGTTACCGAACGCTCGGTTTTAATTTGAAAAGCAGAAGCCCGAGGGAATAATTGCATTCGGTTGGCTTCGAACCGGAAGCAAGCGCAGCTGAGAAAACGCGTATATTCGGTTTTTCAAATGCAACGTGATTTTGTAATTCCTGTACACCGCGTAGCGTACAATATGCGCGCGACATCCTGCACGTATGCTGCGAAACAATGGTTTTTATCACGCCGGTGGAATGCGAAACGGCACGTTTCCAATTTTGCCCCTAAATTAACATTTCTCCCCGTCACTCCGCGCAATTTCTCCCACATTTTCGCGTGAATTGCGGTACAGCTGTTTCTGGCTTTAAAACACTCGAGAGGGAGCATAACCATCCCACGTTAATTAAAAAAAAAAAGAGACTTTAATGAGGTACTAATAAATCCTCATTAATAGGATAGCGACTTTAAAATACCCTTAAATATACTTTAAACCATCTAAAGCACCAGCGTTATATCAATCCTGTTTCACGATTCCGCGTTAGGGGAGGCGAATTAAAATCGGGAAGTTATTTCATACGGGGTCACGTTTCTTAGCGACACACAAGTTCCTCGATAAAAATGAAGCGTACTTGAAAAATACGTTGGGACTGTCACCATGAAAATTGAAATCTTTCTCCTCCGTGATTAGGTGAATCGCTCGGGAATACAATCGATCAACTGGAACGGCCACTGTGTCGTCAATAAAAATCATATCGCTCGGAGATTCAATTATTTCCCATCGCGATAGACGGTGGATGGAGAATGTCCGCGGCCTTTTGTTTCTCCTCGGAGAAATCCCGTGTAATTTCAGTTAATAAAAAATATGTTGTACCAGAGACACACTTTGTAGCCCCAGTACCATCCTCCTGTGATTGCCGAGACCATGGCAACCGGATTCCCAAGGGCTGCCACTAAGAAGTCGCCAACCTGAAACCAGTTGCTACTAAATTATCGTGGTAGAGATCTCAGAACGGCCTAAACAGTTCCCCTAATTCCAATACAAAGCACAAAATCAGGCACACGAATTTAATTCCATTCATCCACCGAGGGTGGTTTCTTTCAATTTCTATCCCGTTCACTATCGGTGCCCCGCAGTCAGCTTGCCTATCAATCCTTCCCATTTGGGCCCCGTTCCCAAGGAACAACCCTCCGCATCCCTTAATCTTCCCCAGCGAACTCGGTATTAAAATGCACGGGCTGTAAGTAATCGTCACATAGAAGGAACCTCTCGCTCGCTCGGAGTCTTTGAACATTAATTATAAACGAGGAAGGAAGGAGTAATCTCTTAAGCATCCTCGGCGCAGGTACTTAATTTCCACGAGCCAACAGGACGGAATAAATTCCTCGAAGGAAGCTGCATCCTCCGGGGTAGCTACCCCGGGCGTTTCGCGTTCTTTAGGGACAATCGGCGGGGATATCGAAACGTTTGCTCCCCGCAATCTCGTTTGCGGTACTCGATGTTGCGTAAAAAACAGAAAGGATCGGAGAAGACCGAATTCCTTCGAGTCTCCTCCGTCAACGGAGCAACTTCTATCGTTCCCTCCGAGCTTTAGCTAAGGGGGTTGCGAAACAGTTGGATCACTGGATCCGGCGCGAGAGTGAGTTTAGTCACACACTCGCGGAAGAAAGCAGCAGGATCCCCAAAGGAAATTTTCCACGGTCCCGAAATTTGCGATCGATCCGCATGCCCGTTAAATTCGCGCGTCGAATAATGAACGTTTATTTCCCAGCCGCGCGAGCACAGATGTCAAACGAGTTTCCGCGTGTCCTGCATTAGTTTAACAACACCCCCTCGCCCTCTATCGAAACTGCACCGGCGACATCCTCGCAGATCACAGATTCCCGTTAACAGCCGAGGACTCCCCGACTGGGAGTCCTTTCGAATTAACAGAAGCCCGATTACGAAATTTGTCTCGACCGCCGGTGCGAAATTGGAGAAGCGGAGCACACGTCGCGAGCCGTGCAACAAATTCGAAACGCTCTGTATCCCCGCGATATTTTCATTTCTACCCTGCCGCTCCGCTGCCGAAAGCCCGGAAGAGGCTCCATCGGGCGTTTCCGTTTGCATTGGGATCACTTTCGGCGATATTAAATGAAAACACCTCGGGACGAGAATGCCATTAAACTTTTATCAGACGAAACGTCCAAAGAGAAGGTCCTCTTTATCCGGCGCGCGAGACACGAAGCTGCGTAACATTTAGCTTCTTCCCCTTTTCAGTTGGCTTTGCGCAACGCCGGCAACTCGAAGAGTCCGAGGCATCCTCGCGGGTTTTCCCGCAACCAGTTACGATCTTTCTTAAATTCCAAGCCTGATGTCACCGTGCCGCGGCGGCGCTAGTATTTATTTCATTTATCTCCGCGTGGCACCGTTTTCACGCCAATACAGGGAACGGCAGCTGCTTTCGCGCACCGTTCCGCTGGAAAGGGTTGCGTGGGACGCGATCTGCCGCGCGTGAATTATGCTCTTCGAGACGTCGCGAGACAAAGATACCGTGCATCGTTACAGGCTCGCCGAAGTCGGGGATTCCAGCGATCGAGTGCTGTGGTTGTTAAATTAAATTTAACTGGGACGCAGCCTCGGACCGATCATTGAGAAGTTTCGCGACGCTTCTTGGCACTTATGCCAGAGAACTCGAAGGGGAACTTCGCCTTTCATTACTGCTCAGTTCTGGATCTATCTTCGAGTCCTCCGTGTACTTGCATCGAGCAAAAGTTTGCCCTTCGTCTCGGTCTGCTTCTTCGCGCTGGAACGTGATCTTTGGTGCGCGACTGGAGCGAATTTCTTCGGCAAACTGTATCAACCAGTAACAAGTGACTTCTTTGCGGGCTAAGTGGCGTCTTTGATACTTTCGTTGCCGAGGATTCAATGGCCCAGGGCTGAGGACCGATACACCCCTGCTTCCTGCAGCAACTAGGGAATACACCAGCCCCGTTTCTAATACCTTCGCAGACGCAAACCCCCAGGGGACGATTACCTTCAACCCCTGCCCTTCCACTTGACACCTCGAAAATGGACCTTGTCCATCGCCACAGGCTAGGCTGGACGTCGGTGCCCGAATGCAACACTCACGACAAGGTTGACGAGGATCACGTTCACGGGCGTCCACAGGGTCTGAGCGT
Organism: Andrena haemorrhoa; assembly: GCA_910592295.1. NCBI lineage: Eukaryota > Metazoa > Arthropoda > Insecta > Hymenoptera > Andrenidae > Andrena > Andrena haemorrhoa. Next base: position 5,445,289 of record OU342946.1, read on the forward strand.
CCTTGACGATCACGATGACGACCAACAGGTTCATGGTGAAGCCGAGGAAGCCGATACAGCCGAGGGTGATCGCCGCGCCGATGTAAACCGCGGGGTACACCTGATCCTCGGCGATCTCCTCCGGCACCACCAGGCTGCTGCGATTCAACGACATCGCTCCTCGGCGCTGGGACAGTCGCCCCGCCGCGGGCAAAGCACTCGTGGGGTCACACAAAACCAACGAACACCACGTGGTACTCGCGACGACCGGCTGACACTCGCGTTCCAACCCCCGGTCGCTTCTCTCTTCGCCGCCCCGTTCGCGACCTTCTCTCGCGGGCAACAGGACGCGGAATACCGGCCCCGTGCATCAATCAAAACCAGTGGCGAACTTTCAAAGTCTACCTACCCTTATATAAAGCCCGGCCGAAACTACCCTCTCTCCTTTGTCTGCACGCAGTGTTCTGCCACTCGCCGCTGCTGCCTGCAACCAACCCCCTCGGCGTGAAAAAGCAGCATGCGCGATATCAGCCGCACCGAGCAACCGTTTCGCCACCCCACGGATCTTCCTCGCCCCGTTGCCGCGGTACCGTACAATTAGCCACCGGGTGTAAATACTGTAAATGAAAGGTCATCGCGGCTGCATCCAGCCGTTCCCTCGCGCTTCAATGAACTAGGTGATTCGGCTCCCCTTGCGGTGGGCAGAGGGAAGATCGTTACGAGAATTATGCTAGGATTGCTGGGATACTTAAGGGGTCATTCTACTTTCATCGGCCGCAAAGCGAGGCTGTCTTTAAAGATTTTTCTCTCAATAAATAGAATACCGTAAACTTTCTTTCGTCCGCCACTGTACCCCTTTTTTGTAGGCGTCACATTGACGATATAAAAAAACATATGAAATAAATTAAAAACAATCTTTTTAAAATTTCTTGTATAATATAAGAGTAGCTTAATAAATTCGAAAAAGATTTATTTCATTATATATTGTATTTATTGAGAGAAAATATCTTCAAATGTAGCTTCATTTTTCGGCCGATCAAAGTGAAATGACCCCATAAGTTCTCGTTGGCAGGTTGTTCGAAGATCGGTGACTTTAAATCCCTTGGAAATAGGAACTCAAATCCATTAGTTGATTTTTAAACACGACTCCATCGCTCTACTCAGGTTTTCATCGAAACGTTCGTTAATCGAGGGGGATGTGAAAATCCTATTAATGGTACAAAGGGATCGTACTCGTTAATCGTGGATTAAACTACGGATGGCTTTTTGAATATCCGCGTAACGGGTGTCGAATGAAACCCTGATTCGAACGTAACGATTCTCGATTACGAAAGCGACGAGATTCGCCGCAGATGGGAGAACGCAATCCATTCTGCAGCTTCGTAAACAGGCAGGATTTTATTATTCCCCTCACTCGCTGACAATGAAGATTTCACAGCAATGCGCTCTCGTGTATTTAAATTACAGCTTATAATATAAAATGACAATTCTGTTCCTCGAGGCTGTCCGATTTACATATCCTCGGTATCGCTGTCCGAATCCTCCGCCATCGCTTGTTTCGCTTTAGCCTCGGCGTCCGTCTTCACCTCGGCTGGCACGCGCTCGTGCCTTCCGTTCGTGTGCTTGCCGACCCAGCTCATCTCGAGCTCGAACTGCTTGTCCTTCAGCTCGTCATGGACGAGGTAAATGATGCGCGCCGCTTCCTTTACCAAATCGTTGCAGGTCATGTCGGCGAGCTTCAGCTTCTCGATTTCCGTCTTCGCCGACTGTTTCGCCTTGCCTGTCGAGAAAGGATCGAACGTTCACCTCGATGCGCGCGTATTACAAGCGTGAATCGGATACAAACCGATACGTACCAATAGCGCAACCGTAGTATCCATAGGACACGCCTGACGGATCGATCATGTACATGATCGGCCCGCCATTCTCGTAGGCGCCAAGAATTACGGAGCAGCCGTAAGGTCTGACCGCCGAGTACAGGGTATAGGCGTGCATGTACATGGAAACCCTTTCGTTCAAGTATTTCAAGGGAATGCCGACTCCGAACTGCGATTTGTAACTGGACGCCTCGGATCTCGCCGTCTGGGCGATCTGCCTGGCGTCTGAAATCAAACCGGAGCCCGCCATTCCAATGTGGTGGTCTATGTTGAATATTCTTTTGTTCGTGCCAGGCTCGTACAGCTTGGAGGTGACTATCTTCTCCACGGCGAACACAACGCTGTCCTTCCCCCGTAAACCTATGACCGTGCTGTACAGGGGATTAAACGGAACGTTATTCGCTCGAGAGCAAGCAACAGGTTATGTAGCCGCGATAGACACGAATTTCGCGGAACGACGACTGAAATTAGCGGAATATATTCACCCTCCACTCTCCACGGCCTTCTGCGCGTATTCCACTTGAAACACGCGTCCGTCCGGTGAAAACTGTGACGCTGACAAGTCATACTGAAATCACCAGAGAGGTTAGGTCTCACCTTTGTCCGGAATCAATGGTTCTTACGATGGTGCCGCGTGACCGATTGTCAGATATTTACCCCTGTTCCTATGGAGCTCATTTTTCACCGAATCTTCGGTATAAATGCCGCAGTACTTCGAGCGAGAAAGATTGTTTATACCCGCGGACGGCGTGAATAGGCGAAATGATGAAAACTTGATCGTCAGCGCCGCTTATTTTCGTGGGTTAGGTTAGGTCTCGAGCTACCCAACTGCCATCTGGCGAGTGACAGTGTTCACTGTTCAGTGTTCTTCAAACAATCGTGACGTTAGCGGTGAGTGATTCGTGCGCAACAGTTTAACGAGACTCAAGCAGGAAGGTAACGATAATTCACACTCGAGATGAATAATTCGATGCGTATTTTCGCGCTTAATCTACTGATCGTTGAACATCTGCTTTGTTTTGCGGGATGGTTATGTTATGGGACGTTACGATAGCACAGATCTCTGGATCAGGGGAATGGCCATTGTCAATGCTGGTTCGAGGGAAAGAATGCAAAGTGGGAATAGGTAAGAAGATTTTCAAATTGAAAATAGCTTTATTTAAACGTCAGACGTTTGTACCCGCCACTGCGTGTACACGCACTCGTGTATGGGAGAGTAATACACGTAGATTCACATTCGCGTTCATCGCGCACGTGTGCATTCAAGCACCGCGCGGGAAACCGCGACGTATTTGAATTTCAGAGTACCTCGGGAACGAGGCGCTAGATTACGTACCTACTGCGTTAGGACTTTCCCGGTTCTTTTCTCGCGTGGAATTAGCAGTACGCAGTACGCTTATGATAATAATACTTGCAAAGAAGCATGCACGTCAGAATTTCGCAACTAGCTTTTTTAATATTATATCGATCTTACTATAAACTTAGCTAGAGTGTTAAAACCAGAAATGATTTTTTTTTAAGACTATTTTGTCTCTTCTCGTAAGAAATTCTTGATGTTCTCCTTTTTGCACGTATATTCGGGCGGGCATCCATTCGTGGTGCCATAGTCTATGGCTTTTCGGAATTCAGCCATTGTTTTCTCGTATTGTCCTTCGGTTGGTAGACTCCTACGAAGTAGACAATATTTCATAGTGAATTTTCCGCGCGAATGTCTATTAACGTAGGGTGTGCTCCCGAAATAAATGAATAAAACGAATAATATCGCTTACTGCGGCAACAATTTCATCGTCTCGATGATCATCTCCGCGGCTCCGAGGTATTCTTTCGCGACGCGAGGTTCTTCGCAAGCTGCTCGATACAAACACGTATCCCCCATTAAGTATCCCAACGCCAATGCGACCTCACCCTCGGACACCACGTTTTCTACAAACAGATATTCAGAATAATCAAATGTATAAATAGCACACGCGAGTCATTTTATGCGACTAAAACCTTCTTCCAATTCGCGCCCCTTGTACCCATGGTTCCCTATGTACCCCGCCCCGAAGACGACCGCCTTCAGTACCAGAAGTAGCAGCAGATTCGATAGATTCAGGTTCAGCACCTGCGGAACGACAATTACGTTAGGGTGATCTAAGGGAGGCACATGTGAAAATGACTTTAAAAACTCATATATACATGAATTAATCAATATTTCTTGAGTAGCTAGGTGATATTAAGTACACTTTTTTCAGGACCCGATTTTTTTACGTTTTTTACGTTTTTTAATTCCTAATTATAAATTTGTAGGTTTCAACGATTCTAACTTATGCCACATGAAAGATGTATAATTTCTCTTTGCTTTGAACTGAATTGCATGCAAAAATATCAATCACTATTCAATTGACAGCGATTTACAATTACAGCAACCTACTCTCTGACTTGAGTTCCACCGAACTCGTAAGCAACACTAAAAACGCGTTGTTTCGGCGCACTGGTTCGATCCTTTGAATATTTAAACAAAAACTATTTGCAATTTTGAAACATTTTTTTAACAATTTCCAACGTTTCGGTCAATAATTTTGACCATTTTCACGGAATATTAAATTTATTTTTAAAAAGTAGAAATAAAAATTATTATTAAATGTGCTTTTGAAATTAAAAGATTGTGGAAATGTCGCGTTCATAGCTGAACATGCGACTCTCGAGTCGGTTGACTGGTGACTGAGATGAACAGTGTTAAATCAGGCAAGAACATGCAAACGGTATGCCAGAGGGCACCCGAACGATGCCGAAGGGATGAATGCGACATTTCCACAAACTTTTAATTTCAAAAGCACATTTAATAATAATTTTTATTTCCACTTTTTAAAAATAAATTTAACTTTCCTTGAAAATGGTCCGAATTATTGACCGAAACGTTGGAAATTGTTAAAAAAAAGTTTCAAAATTGCAAATAGTTTTTGTTTAAATATTCAAAGGACCGAACCAGTGCGCCGACACAACACTCTTTTAATTGGAACAATTTATGCGGTCGAAATTCAAATTACTTTATTCAACACTAAAGACACATTTTCCACTCACCTGACTGCTGCTCGACGATCTTTGCACCAGCTCCTTCGCGACTTCCAGCAGCATGGAGCCAGTGTGCTTCTTACTCGGCGTTTCCTTCGCAAAGTCGCGGTGGTTGTCTGCATTTCGAGCAAGAACACCGCAGCCCACCAAGGCCATCATTATCAGCAGCTTCGCGCTCAAGGGAGTCATCTTTCAACCTCACTCGCGCCGCTCGAACAAACGATATCCGACACGAGGTATCGAAATAAGAACAACCTACGACGCGATCGATCGTTCAAACAAACCCCATTCGCGGCTTCGAACCAAGAGACACGGATTAATTCCACGCAACTATTAAGGCCCTTATAAAAACAGAGGATCCTCGACGAAAGTGGCGAGGCTCGAGAGATCGAAATGACGAGTGGACGAGGGTCCACGGTGATTTTTATAAGCCAGCACTTTGCCTTGCCAGCAAACCGTGAAGCTCTCTCGCTTTCATCCGTGTGCATCAAACCGATGGTGGCCAATGTCTCCTCGTTTTCTCCCATTGTGACGACGCCGCACGCGCGGTCCTTTAATAACGTTCATTAGGGCTACTTGGCTGCAACTTTGCGCGCACTTTCTTTCCGCGGAGGTGACGGAAATAAGCGGTGAAAGCTCCGCGCTCTTCTTACTCGATCGGGAATGGGAGGCTCTTGGTGGGTGATACTTGTGCTTTCATCTAGCGAACCGAAGCACGTAACGTACGTCTCGTGCTTGGGTTTCGATTGAAACGGGAAGCGACGGAGGAGGAGCGATTGGGAAAGTATCGGCGAGAATATTGATAAACGCATGCTCGTAGATAGCTTTCGTTCGCACGGGTAATGGGAAATTTATATCTATAGCAGCGATCAGAAGAAAGTTTCCACTGTGAGTGGTAAGAAAAGTGAGATGATTCGATTTGAAAGAATTATGCCTCGAAATGGATATTCCGTAGCGATACCAGCACAATACTTAAAGCCTATGACACAGTAGGCATTGCCTATACAAGTATGAGTTTTATACTTTCTTTTCGCCATCGCTGTAGATTTATATAGTATTTATACTATCCAGAGAGACGCTCGAAAGCGAGCCTGCCGTTCCCGCCCTTTAAATATTTAAATTCCCATTGGCGAGGCTAGTCTTCGTGCGTACGATCGCATAATTGATTACACGTGGACAACAGCGGCAGCAGAAGCGTATGAAGAATGATGGTAATTGACGGTCAGGTTATTGAAATATTCATCGATAAAGAGAGCTCTCGTGTACGGCTCGTGAATACGCAACCGACTGCAAATCAGCTTGAAGCTGCTCGAATATGCATCCATGGTGCGCATCCCGTCCCAGAGAATTCTGGGATGTGGAGAAAAAATAATATGCTCGAGCTTGCGTTGCATATTTGATGCGGCAGATAGCGCAATGTCGTTAATAATTTATACTTTTATTACTTCCCCCTCGCGGACAACTTTCGCCCCCGGCGCCTGCAGCTCTTTTTACTTCCTCGAGGGCACCCTGTACATTTTATTGCATTTCCTCCTTGTTGCTTTTGCAGTATTATTCCGTAACTGTACGCTTGCAGGAATCTCTTGGAAATATGCAGTTCACCTCGGGGCTGATTATTCAATTATTTTCTGACCCGAATAGGATCTCCGTTTGCTAGGATTTCTCAAAATTCATGCTAGTATCTTTTATACGATTTATTCTATTTTATGTACAATGCTGTCTAATATTTTGCCAGAGAGTGAAATCGCGAGCCACTTCTCTGGTAAAAGCGGAACTGGAAATTTGCGTTTTTTGGAGGATCGCCTATTTGTTTTTCGTCGCGCAGAGGACGGATATGTAACCCATCGATGTTTTTAAAATCTGAAACGGGAAAGAGTCGATCGCGACGGAGAATGCTGGAAATGTTGAGACACTTGGACATCTTTCGTTCGGTTTCTTTAAATATGTATTTTGGCACTTTCGTCGGGTAAAGGAGTAGAGGGACCGAGCGCGAAATATTCGCTTATGCTAGTGTAAATTATCTTCGTGCGCTTACCTGGGCATAGAGGACCAAATTCAAGGAGCAAAATTTGCCCGCAGTGATCTGCAATGGCAACCTCGCGCGACGCATCACAATTATCAGCAATTTCGCGTTCTTCGCCGATAAATTGTACCATTCGCAATCGTATGCCGCTTCGGCTATCTCAGTGCTCTGGGGAAACAGTAAGATTCAATGGTAAACAGATCTGCGAGGCAGGGAATAAACACGATCGTCTACAGAGGCAATACTAAATGCATAATTAATAATTTATATTAAAATACTCGATTATTATATAGAAATTGTGTTTTCCGGTATTATCTGAAAACTTCGCATAAATTCGCATCATCCACAATCTTTTAATTACCGCAATTGAAACGTAGGGACTCGTACCTCGACTAAAAGCCTCTCGCCAACGTAACAGTACAAGTACAATTGCAGCATCACGTAAATGACATAGAGCATGAGAAAAGAGATTTGCATGATCAAAAACTGATTCGCTTCCTCGCTTGTCGACTGAAAAATAGAACGATGTTAGGGCGACTGCCGCCGTGTGTCAGACGTTAATCGACCAATCCCTACCATAATCACTTGGACACATTGGAAACACAATTGAATAGTGCAGCCGACCATCTGAAGTAGAAGCATCATGTTGAAACACTTTTCTATCGTTTCCGCGAACCTTCAGCCAGCATATACAGCAATGAAATATTGGAGCACTCAATTCCATTCTCCGTTTCAAAATCAGAAGCCCACCGTCACAGTGTGCAATCTTAGACGTGAGCTCACAGGAAACTTCGGTTACCCACACATCCTGATCTTATTTTAAACTTGTGCAGATTTGTGGAGAATCGCAATAGAAGATAACGCGTGATTCCCTACTTTCCTGTATACCCTGAGAAATATAGTAGATATAAAAGAATTCTGAGAATGAAAACTTAACAGCTTTCAATTCCCAATAAAACTGTGCAATCAAGTCGTTTCCAGTTTGCAGTTTAAGCAGGAAAATGTGCCCCACCAGAAATTTTAAATAATCAAATTATACACAGCATAAGAAACCATTAAGTTTTCTCATATCTTCTGTACTTTTCGAGATATACTGAAAATTAGGAGAGCAATCGTGAACCTTAGGGGGTGCTTCCACACCCCGTGAAAAATTTCCTAATTCGGGTCCTCTACAAACCTGCGCAAATTAAGAAAAATCGGAATGCTTCGGTAACCGAACGTCCCTTCAGTAAGACCAAAGCCACGTTCCCGCAAGGTACAAAAATCTGCAGAATTTTTGGATCGCTAAAACGATCCTCGCGCAGGCAAGAACGTGGCTTCTATCGTTCCGAATTCCAGGAAGAGAAGCAACACGAAACCATCAGCGCTCTTCGCTACATACTTACCCGTTAAGATACTCGTGCTTTCGTACAAGCTTGCCCAAATTCGCCTGCAGATCCGCCTTGCCAGCCGGTTCCAGGTCCCTGAGCTCTGTCTTCAGGATCGACAGTTGCCCGCAGACGTGAAGCACCAGCATGGCGATGAAAGTGTCGACCGCCGTGTAGGACGTGGCGGCGTACAAGGCCGCCACAATTTGCGCGAAACTCGTCAGCTCGGCACTCGGGCTGGCATAGGTGTCGTAGGGGAAGTAGGCGCGAAATAGCAACTTGTTGTCGGTGTATTTGGCGGTGAAGAAGCGGAGGACCACGTACGCGATTACCACGCAGTGGCACATCACCGTGCTCCTTATTATCGTCGCCCTGGTCACCCCACCGATCTCCTTCATCGTCTTCCGATGGATCGGCCTCGCCTCGCTGCCCCAATCCTCGGCCATGCGCTCCAGCAGAGATTTCAGAGCTTGCAAACGAGGAAAACAGTGACTGGATCGTCCGTGGCTTTCGGAATCATTAGTTCGCTGCAAGGTTCACTCGTCAACCCGCTACCAAGCAAATCTTTCGACCCGCGGGATATCAATCGGCAGACGCGATTTAGCTTAGATCCGATAGGCGGCTGAATTTTGCAAAACGGATCGTCGACTTCGTATTCCCTCGCGCCGCCAACCGATCGCGCGACACTTACGTTTGCCATTCACCCAAAAGGCGATGGTCTTCAGAAAGGCGATGGTGATGGTGATGTTTCCCATCGACAGATTCTCCACCAGCAGGTAGAAATCGTGGGCAACTACGGGCAGATTGGCTGTCTGAGGGCCGCAGACGAAGAACAGCATCATTAGAAGCGGAGTCAGCACCAGATAACTCGACGGGTCCCTACATCTTCGCTCCGCTGGCCAAAGACCCATGAACCTCATCGTGTAGTAGTTCCAACCGTACACATACTCGAGATCTAACCGGTGTCGAGTGCGTAAAATAGTATCAATCGCCGAGGGTGTTAAGGATCAGGCTTGAAGATAGTTCATTAGTGACCTCGTTCGACCTCTTTTGAATCCATTGTGGGAGTTCCTTTCTGATAACTGAGGAATCCGTTCCCCTACTACAAAACTTTACCTAGGCAGTTCCCTCGGCGCATGCTCCCGTCGGTGAATAGTAAATGCACTTGCCCAGAAATCGACGGTACATACCTCAGTATGAATTCAGGAGATCAAAGTACTCGATCTGTCTTGGAAGACTTGCTTAAGACAGGCATCGGGACAGTAAAATGAGCATTACGAGTATTCTCTAAGTCGCAATCTATAAGCCAACGGTACAAATGACTGAAAGCGGAAAAATCAATTGCAAATCGTTGCAAAGTAAATGAAGGAAAATTCGTGGAATTCTCTTTCCATTCATTAAATGGGAACAGGGGGAAATATCGGGAAAATATATTACATCGACGATGAATACCATAAACAGGGTCGTTGCGGTAACGCTCCTCGGTTTACCAGGAGTTTTCGTGACTGGGTCTGGTCTCTGTCCCTTCCCCACCCTTACGCGCCCAAGCGAGTGATCAGGTAGTTACGAATTTTAAGTGGGGTCAGTCTTCGAGCGACCGCGCTACTGATAAGACACTCGGGATTTTTTTTATTGCGATTAGTATCGTCGCTTCACTTAGTTTCTTTTTTAAATGAAAGCGCAAGATGCACTGTATTTTCTAGTGTTTCAAGTTTCTGATGTTTTTTAATTGTTCTGGTTTTCAGTGGAGTGCCAGATTGCGCGCGGTACGGTTATACAGACTCCAGGTGTTATTAATCATGGAATTGTGGAGCCTGGGGTTTTCGCGTGCAGTGTGCATCGCGACTGAAAACGGTGAGTACTCATATTTTATTGATTCAGTTATACGCGTTTAATAACGCACAAGTCAAAGATATCAAAGATATTTATCGAATGTCATATGTGTATCACGTGCTCCGATCGCACTGTAAATATCCGATTATTTGTTGAACACGAAGCATGATTTCATAAAGCGGGCGATCGATGCGTTGCATTTTAATTAATATTCGCGAACGCATACGGTCGCCGTTATGTCTCCCCGATTATTCAAGCTTTCATAGCCAGTGGCACGGACAGGTAGCCAGCAGATGTTTTTAGAACCTGAAATAAATTTTATAGTTATCGCTCCTGTAACATTCAAGTCGCTTGCGTGGTTTTCAATCGAATTCTTCGAAGCAAAGCGGTGCTGGTGTTTGTCTGCGAGATAGTGTTTCGAGATTATTCAACTCACTGCGTTGAGAGAGAAGGGACTGAACTTTCCAGCGGTTATTTGAAACGATATCCTAGCACGACATGTAATGATAATTAATGACACTGCTTGCTTCGGCGGCAAATCGTACCAGTCACAATCGTATGCCGATTAACCGATTCCCGTGCTCTGAAAGAGTATAATTAATTAGGTTAAGTATTAGGTTAGATAAATATTCCAATATTAAGATATTTTTTTTTAGGCGTCGGAGTCCAAGTTATGGGGTTCAGACTTTGGAGTATTTGGGTTAGGATATTATTAGCATATTGGGGTGCTGATGTTTTGGAACTTTGGGGCGTTAAGGGGACCGTCCGCTCTAAAAATCGATTTTTTTATTTCATTTTCCAAATGCTCGGTCTTTTAAGAATGCGTGTTTAAAAGGATTTTTTGAAATTCGAAAATTCCCCGAAGTTACAGGCATATGAGTAGCGGTAAATGCGTCGGTAAAACCAGGCCACTTGGCGCTCACGTAAAACTTTAAATGGGCTTTTCTCGAATCATGACTTTTCCGAACGGTAGACAGTATAACAAAAGAAATTATTAACCGATTCCAAGAAACTTGGTGGCACTTTCTTTGTAATTGAATTCACACAATTGCAAGTTGTATAACACTAAAAGAATGCCAATCCCACTATCGGCACGTCCTCTTCTTCCTGATCCACCGACTAGATAAACAGAAGCACATAAAAAATTTCATCGTACACTACACTTTACATTTACCTATCAACTCGAACACCTTCCTTCGTTATTTGCCTACGCTCATTACCGCGAACGTGCGGTTATCATGCGGTATCCAGTCAGACAAAACATCGCCGTGCAAATAGCCGCAATCTAAAAGTTTGCGGGGTAGAAGGAACCCTGTGATTTGGGCTGTTTTAGTCCGTCTGGTAATGTACGGACTGCATATCTCCGGCATTAGATATTAAAACTTCCGTAAGCCTAACGCAAGGGTTTTCGTGTTCAGTCGAGAAACTTTTGTTTTCGCGTGGAATTATTTCTCGGGAGAGAACTTCACAGAGACATAGGTTTGTTTTTTTGGCGAGGACAAAGGAAAACAACTCCAAAGTGGTGGAAAATTGGAGAAAGTGTTATTGAATGTATTCCGAAATATGGTGTAACTTGGCGAATCCGTATAAATGGTATTCGAGGGATTCTAGTTACAGTGTCTATCTTTGCTTTTAGGTGTGAACGTTTCAGTCGCTACCGGCTGAAACTGTTAGTAGAACCGACAGGTAACCCATTGCTGTTCGTAGTATCTGAAAAGACAAGATCGTGGTTCTGTGTAGTTTCCCTTTACATCGGCCAAGGTAATGTTAATCGATTCAGAAGATGACAGTGCGCGGTGTGTTCCAGTGCAGTTGACGAACACTTACAGCGCTGAACAATTCCATGGAAAATGTGCCGAATTTTCCTGCAGTCAAACGAAGTGGACGAATAGATCTGTTCATGATGAATATGAGACATTTGGCTTCCTGAGATGACACGTTGAACCAAGTCGATTTGTAAGCAGAAATACCCATTCCGTAACTCTGAAACATGTTCCTGTAATGTAGCAGTTGCTCTACTGAAAGAGAAAGATTTTGCGTGCATTGGGACCTTAGAGCAGGGGTGTCGAACTTTGCCACTCCGAGAGCCGCACGAGTCGGGCCCCCGGTCAGCGGATTCCCCACATATTTTTCTCCAGGAGTCGCACGGGGCACGGCTGGGAGAGAGTCCGGCACACGGAGGAAAAATTCATCTGAGTGAAGTAGGTGTGGAGGGGGCCGTTCTCCCACGGCTCTACGGAGCAAGCGAAGAGGGGATTGAGCCACCCCGGCTCGCGAGCCTCTTGTTCGTCTCCCCTGCCTCAGAGTATTGGGACCTCAGTCAAGGTATTGGGACGTTAAACTTTATGGTCCCAATACTCTAAGGCCTCAATACTCTAAGGTTCTAATAGTCTAAGGTCCCAATAATTTAAGGTCCCAATACTCTAAGGTCCCAATACTCTGAGGTCCCAATACTCTGTGGTCCCAATACTTTAAGGTCCCAATACTCTAAGGTCCCAATGCTCTAAGGTCTCAATACTCTAAGGTCTCAATACTCTGTGGTCCCAATACTCTAAGGTCCCAATACTTTAAGGTCCCAATACTCTAAGGTCCCAATGCTCTAAGGTCTCAATACTCTAAGGTCTCAATACTCTAAGGTCTCAATACTCGAAGGTTCCAATACTCTAAGGTCCCAATACTCTAAAGTCCCAATACTCTAAGGTCCCAATACTCTAAGGTTGCAATACCCTAAGGTCCCAATACTCTAAGGTCTCAATACTCGAAGGTCCCAATACTCTGAGGTCCCAATACTCTGAGGTCCCAATACTCTGAGGCCCCAATACTCTAAGGGCCTACAGAACTATGAATATAGTGATTGCATCAACCCGATGCGATACTTGCTTGGACAAGAAGCATTTCGCCTATGTAACAATAAATATACATATGCACCACGATGAAGGTTAGGAACAGAACGAAGAACACCAGCTGAAAGTTCCAAATTCCATTCTCATTGTGCAGTATCACCTATAAACATCAATTCTTCAAATCCTCCCTACACCCTTCATATCTCATTAGAACATTTTTCCAAGTTGCAAGTATATATTGAAATATCATTTTATTCAAAATCGTTATCGATACTTACATTGAAAAATAAGAAACCTTGAAAGCATATCTCGACGGTACACAGCAGTATCTGCATTAGCAGCAGTATGTTAAAGTACTGCTCGATCTTGCAGGCAACCCTGTAACAAGAAAAAATGTTCAATTTACTAACTCCCTTGAAAGCTATTATCGCAGGTGGAAAAGTGTGGTTCACCAGTTGAGATGCTCGTGTCTCTTGACAATCCACACCAGCTCCGTTCGAACATTATACACGCTTCGGGTCCCATTCGTGTCGTCCATCAATCCCTCCAGCCTCATCCTCAAGTTCTCGAACTGGCTGCACGTATGAAGTACTAGCATAGCGATAAAAGCATCGACGCAGGTGTACGAAATCGTAGCGCAATAAGCAGCGACCACCTGGCACACGTTGGTCATCACTAGACTCAATGTTGGTCGAACGTTGTAAGGAAAATATCCAGGGTACAGTACCAAACGGTCCTGCGTCTCTTGGTCTCGGTCACATGTGTAGATCGTGAAGGCTCGAAGGCTCAGGTAAGCCGTAACCATCGTCTGAGTTAGCACCGTGCACCAGGTAGATATGAATCTCGACATTTTGGCTCTGCTTATCATTGCTGTCCTTTCTTTATCGGTTTTCGTGCCACGCCAGTCGTCGTAGAAACACTTGACGAGGGGTTTCAGACCTTTCAGCGCAGACAATAAATTCGTGGGTAACCGGGTACGATGGATTATTCCAAGTCGAGCCTTACCTTCTTGGTAATACCATGTGATAATGATCTTGACGATCGAGTTGAACGCAGGGATGTTAGCCAAACAAAGATTGTTCGTGATCTCATTCAGGTCCCCATTTAACATGAACAGATTCGTGCTCTGTGGAATAACTATGAAGGTGGCCACGCACAGGCAGGGTATCAGAGCTGCATAACTCGGCGATCCTTGTTCTGTTGGCGTCGGTTCGGGCCAAATACCGCAGAGCTTGAGGTTCAATCGGTTCCATCCGATCGCCAGTCGCAGATCTGTGCATACAAAGCAGATAGGCAATCTACCAAATTCTAATTTAAATATTTATCTTCTCAACTAATTGTAAGTATCTCCATTAATCTCTGTAACTACTGTAACGCTTTCTATTAATAGAAGATGATTCTCGTGAGGCATTTGTATCTGCATATATTCCTTTCAACTAATGTTCTTCAAGGAATTAACACTTTGCTTCCAACACGAAATTATTCTCGAACTGTGTCACGTACCTTGATCGACATCCATCGATACGTCGTACACCTGAACTGCTCGACAAAGTCTTTGATACTAAATTCCTGGCTGTCGAGTCTTCTATCTTCATGGGGAGGACGCAGGCTCGTCTAAGAAAGTTAGATGCCATCCCTGGGAAATATTACGAAGTTAAACAGAAGGGGGGTTCGACCGCTGCACCGTCTGTAAGCTGCTCTATCATTCGAGACACTTCTGTTCACCGCGGTGAATAAATAATCTATTGAATTCGTTAACTAGCAAACGGCATAGCCCTCCACCCATGCTCATATGTACTTCAAAAGTTTCTTCTTTCCCTCGGTTCAACTGAAGACAACAACTTACTTTCCAAGAGACCCGTAAGGGGAGGAAATTCTTTATAGTGGTCGTGTAGACAAAAAATTCTATTCATGAAACGTGGAGTATCATTATTTGCCTTCGTGGACGCGTACAAAGAGCGGACCTAAGTTTCAAGAGACGTGGATGTGTTCACGTGGAAAAATGTGTACTTACTACAAATATTTGTGTTCCAAACGCTTCAAGTTTGCCTTTATTAGGTTTCCGATTTCCCCACTATGTTTAAAGGTATTAGAGTCTTTTTATGCTTCATAAATTGAGGGAATTTCATACTTGCACGACTGCACCCCTCGTGAAAAACTTCCATCTTCTACGTCTGCGTGCTCTTCTTACTTTCTCAGGCGCACTTTGTTCGTTTTATTGCATCTTCTTCGTGTTGATATTGTTATACGATTGTACTGAAAAATGAATTACGACTTTGTTACCAAGTAAATGATGAAAAATTCGTAAAATCCTGTTTGCATCGACCAGATTCGAAGACAAAAAAGTTGCTGAAGAATATCTTGATCTACGAATATTTTATTGATTCAGTTATACGCGTTTAATAACGCACAAATCAACGATATCAAAGATATTTATTGAATGTTATATGTGTTACACGTGCTCCGATCGCACTGTAAATATCCGATTATTTGTTGAACACGAAGTATGATTTCATAAAGCGGGCGATCGATGCGTTGCATTTTAATTAATATACGCGAACGCAACGGTCGCTATTATGTCTCGCCGATTATTCAGTCTTTCATAGCCAGTAACACGGACAGGTAGCCAGCAGATGTTTTTAGAACCTGAAAGGTATTTTATAGTTATTGCATCTGTACTATTCAAGACGTGTTTAGTGTTTCACGATTATTCAACTCACGGCGTTAAAGAGCTCGAGGGAGAAGGGACTGAACTTTCCAGCGGTTATTTGAAATGATATCCTGGCACGACATATAATGATAATTAATGACACTGCTTGTTTCGGCGGCAAATCGTACCAGTCACAATCGTATGCCGATTGACCGATTCCCGTGCTCTGGAAGAGTATAATTTTTATGTGTCAGAGTCCAAGTTACGGTGTTCAGGCTTTAGCAACCCAAATTTGTACGAGCATAAGTAAGATCATACTGTAGAGAGGTTCTCATTTGATTTTCATTTCAATTTTTTGGAAATGCGTCAAACATTTATGGCACACACGAGAAAAACACCACTCGCCGGGCCTGTCTATAGTTGAGATACCAGAGTTTATAGGGTATGCAATTACTAGGCGAATTAAATCATTACACGGTATAAGTAATCATTTGGCTAC
Source organism: Andrena haemorrhoa (assembly GCA_910592295.1). Classification (NCBI taxonomy): domain Eukaryota; kingdom Metazoa; phylum Arthropoda; class Insecta; order Hymenoptera; family Andrenidae; genus Andrena; species Andrena haemorrhoa. The sequence continues at coordinate 5,461,414 of OU342946.1, forward strand.
TCACTTGACCAAGGAGCGCCTCACCTACGTAACAATAGATAAACAGATGCAACATAGTGTATATCACATGAATAATGAAAAACACCAATCCCACTATCGGCACGTCCTCTTCTTCCTGATCCACCGACTAGATAAACAGAAACACATAAAAAATTTCATCGTACACTACACTTTACATTTACCCATCAACTCGAGCACATTTCTACGCTATTTGCCTACGCTCATTAACGCGAACGTACGGTTATCATGCGGTATCCAGTGAGGCAAAACATCGCCGTGCAAATCAGCGTCTGTATAAGTAGCGTGAGATTGAAGCAATCTTCCACGACCACCGCGAACCTTTGAACGATTTCAAAACAACGTAATCTCTACAGCACAGGCTAGGGAGCCTCTGTAACCCAGCGATCGCCCTACGAACCTGAACAATTGGCAGTGCCTCTGCACGATGAAGCCCAGCCGTTCCTTGAACTTCGCGACATTGTTCTCGCCGCCCGCGTAAGCCAGATTCTCGAGTGCCGCTCTGAGAACAGTTAATTGGCCGCATAAATGTAAGACGAGAACCGCGAGAAACGTGTCGAAGCAAGAGTAACAGATCGCTGTCAGCACTGTGCCCATAAGCTGTCCCAGCCACGTGATCTCGAAGTTCGGGCTCCTGCTTGCGTCGTAAGGGAACGTGGCTGGATGAAGCAAGCCCCCTAACTCATTTTCCGACGTGTTTTGCATGTTGCTCCAGATCTGCAGCGATAGGAACGCAAATAGCATCAAGTATGTCAGGGTAGAACAGAAAATGGATATCATTCGGCTTATTCTCGCGGTCCTCAGCATCGTTTGGCGATCTGTGTCTGGTATCGGTTCGGACCAGTCGTCGAATATATCGCTGAGCAACAGTGTCAGGGCTACAGATGCGTAAATTTATGCTTATAGGGGTAAATTCCAAGAGATCTGAGCGCAGTCGGGATATAGTTACCTTCCTTGTGGTATCGAAGAACGATCTGCTTCACCAGCGCAAAGACGATGGGCACGTTGATCGACAGATTCTCGATCACCTCGTCCAAGCTCGTCGATTTCAGTATTAAATTCGCCGTCTGGGGTGCACAGATAAACGTGAACGTTACGAAAGTCGTCGACCAAAATATCAGCGTTGATATTCTGTGAGATCGAGTGGAGATCTTCCTTGGTTCTGGCCAGACGCCGAGTAGCGTCAAATTGAAGCGATTCCACCCCATTGCGAAGTCCATGTCTCGATTACAATAGGTATATTCGATGGGTATAATCGCGGGTCTGGATGATTCGATATATTATAACAGGCTCTATTTTAAATACGGATTAATTGTTCTAAGAAAATTGACAATCGAATGCATCGAGGAATGAATGTTTTTGCAACGCGGGTTAATTAGACGTTTTTAAATTCTTTGTCGAGTCCTTAAGAAGTGATGCTGGACTTGGAGAATCTCAGAGACTTTAGAATCCACTTATTTTACACTGTGATTTGTTGCCTGTGGTCGGGATAGGTTCTACTTCTCTTTGGTCACGTCGAGAGATTGCGATAACGCGATGAGAGTGTTTCGACAACTGAACCCCCATACTGCGCGTAACCCTTTCCTAAACGGGATGTTCATTGCGCATTCGGCTCCGTGGCGCAAGAACGCTTCCCGATGGGAAGTTCTAATAGCCGCAATCTAAAAGTTCGCGGGGTAGAAGGAACTCTGTGATTTGGACTGTTTTGGTCCGTTTGGTACCGTACGGACTTCATGTCCCCGGCATTAGGTATTCAAATTTCAGTAAGCTTAGCCCGACGCAAGGGTTTTCTTGTTCAGTCGAGAAACTTTTGTTTGCGCGTGGAATTATTTCTCAGAAGAGAACTTCACGGATACGTAGCTTTGTTTTTTTTTCAGGCGAGGACAAAAGAAAACAACTCGTGGTGGAAAATTGGAGAAAGTGCTATTGAATGTATTCCGAAATATGGTGTAACTTGGTGAATCCGTACAAATGGTATTCGAGGGTTTCTAATTACAGTGTTTAGCTTTGTTTTTACTGCGAACGTTTCAGTCGCTACCGGCTGAAACTGTTAGAAGAACCGACAGGTAACCCATTGCTGTTCGTAGTATCTGAAAAGACAAGATCGTGGTTCTGTGTAGTTTCCCTTTACATCGGCCAAGGTAATAATAATCGATTCAGAAGATGACAGTGCATGTTGCGTCCCAGTACAATTAATATACACTTACGGTGCTGAACATTTCCATGGAAAATGTGCCGAATTTTCCTGCAGTCAAACGAAGTGGACGAATAGATCTGTTCATGATGAATATGAGACATTTAGCTTCCTGGGATGACACGTTGTACCAAGTCGATTTGTAAGCAGAAATACCCATTCCGTTACTCTGAAACATGTTCTTGTAATGTAGCAGTTGCTCTACTGAAAGAGAAAAATTGTGCGTGCATTGGGACCTTAGAGCAGGGGTGTCGAACTTTGTCACTCCGAGAGCCGCACGAGTTGGGCCCCCGGTCAGCGGATTCCCCACCTATTTTTCTCCAGGAGTCGCACGGGGCACGGCTGGGAGAGAGTGCGGCACACGGAGGAGAAATTCATCTGAGTGAAGTAGGTGTGCGAGGGGTCCGTTTTCCTATGGCTCTACGCAGCAAGCGAAGAGGAGATAGAGCCACTGCGGCTCGCGAGCCGCTTGTTCGTCTCCCCTGCCTCAGGGTATTGGGTCCTCAGTCAGAGTATTGGGACGTTAAACTCTATGGTCCCAATACTCTAAGGTTCCAATACCCTAAGGTCTCAATACTTTAAGATCCCAATCCTCTAAGCTCCCAATACTCTGAGGTCCCAATACTCTAAGGTCCCAATACTCTGAGGTCCCAATACTCTAAGGTCCCAATACTCTAAAGTCCCAATACTCTAAGGTTGCAATACCCTAAGGTCCCTATACTTTAAGCTCCCAATACATTAAGACTCAGATTTAACTTAATATTGGGACTTAATAATGGGACATTGGAATATTGAAGCATTGTAATAGTGGAGCATTGCAATATTAGGAGCAAATAATATTGAAGCATTAAAGTATTGGGACCATAAAATATTAGGACATTAGAGTATTGAGACATTTGTGCCTCGGGGCATTGACATATGGAATCCACTTGAGATAAAAAGGATCGTTTTTTCTATTGAAATTTTGGTAACATCCTTATAAAACGCATTTACTTTTATTCCGCGACAACTGGAACATAGAAAAGCTTTCAAATACATGCGTATCGATATGAAAATAGAATAACGTGAAGCATTTTCGATGTGTAATTTACATTGAAAATGAAAACAGTATCACAACTAAGTTACAGGACTATGAATGTGGTGATTGCATCAACCCGATGCGATACTTGCTTGGACAAGAAGCATTTCGCCTATGTAACAATAAATATACATATGCACCACGATGAATGTTAGGAACAGAACGAAGAACACCAGCTGAAAGTTCCAAATTCCATTCTCATTGTGCAGTATCACCTGTAAACATCAATTCTTCAAATCCTCCCTGCACCCTTCATATCTCATTAGAACATTTTTCCAAGTTGCAAGTATATATTGAAATATCATTTTATTCAAAATCGTTATCGATACTTACATTGAAAAATAAGAAACCTTGAAAGCATATCTCGACGGTACACAGCAGTATATGAATTAGCAGCAGTATGTTAAAGTACTGCTCGATCTTGCGGGCAACCCTGTAACAAGAAAAAATGTTCAATTCACTAACTCCCTTGAAAAGCTATTAACGCAGGTGGAAAAGTGTGGTTCACCAGTTGAGATGCTCGTGTCTCTTGACAATCCAAACCAGCTGCTTTCGAACATTATACACGCTTCGGGTCCCATTCTTGTCATCCATCAATCCCTCCAGCCTCATTCTCAAATTCTCGAACTCAGGAATATTAAATCATATTATCACTTTCTTGACTGTGTGCGGCGTCTACTGATAAGATACACTCGCGATTTTATTTATTATGTACTCCGTAATCGCATATTATCTTGACCGTAGTTTGTATCATCGCTTCAAAACTAATTTCTTCTTTAAGATATTTGGTGGACGGTATTTCCTAGTGTTTCATGTTGCGAATGTTTTGTAATTGTTTGGTTTTTCAGTGGCGTTTCTGGGTGCTCGCGATACGGTTGCAGACTCCACGTCTTCATCACTGTAATCATGGAATTGTCGAAACTGGGGTCTTCGTGTGCAGCTGTGCATCGCGACTGGAAACGGTGAGTACCTTCACATAATTTATTCGTTCATATCTCAAAGATATTTATTTTATCGAATGTTGTATGTGTAATCTGGGTTCCCATGAATATCCCTACCATAGTGGAGGGGGAACACATACAGCAGTGCGGTATATGTGTGCGTGATTGCGCCGCGACGTCAAACCAATCGGCGCCAAGGTAGGAGTTCCGCCTTCACTACGGTAGGGATTTTCCTGGCAACCCTGTGTGTAAGTCGAATTCTGATTGCACTGAAAATATCAGATTTTTTATTGTACGTGAACGAATTTTGTGGTCAGTCGAAGAACATTTGGGTAGGAGTGAAATCATTTGTGTGAACTTCGTAGACACGTAGCTTTGTTTATTTCACCCATAACAAAGGTTCGAATTGATGGAAAATGGGTTGCCTAAACCGTCTAATGTAATTAAATTACAATTAAAATTTAAATTCAATATCCATATTTTTGAAATTGAAATTGAAATTGAAAGTAGAAAATAAAAATTAGGGTAAAACATTGAATGTATTCAGAACTATCGTGTAACCTGGTGAATCCGTATAAATTGTATGTTAGCGATTCTAATTAAAATGTCTATCATTGTTTTTATTGCGAACATTTCAATCCTTACCAGCTGAAACGGTTAGCAGGACCGAAAGGTATCCCATGGCTGTTCGTAGTATCTGAAACCACAAGATTGTTGTTGTGTTTAATTTCCCTTTACATCGTTCAAAGATATATTAATTGCTTCAGAAGATGTGAGTGCATTTTGAGACTCAGTGCAGTGAACATGCACTTACCGTACTGAACATATCAATGGAAAATGTGCCGAATTTTCCTGCAGTCAATCGAAGTGGTCGAATAGATCTGTTCATGATAAATAAGAGACATTTGGCTTCTTGGCATGAGACGTTGAACCAATTCGAATTGTAAGCAGAATTTGCCATTCCGTTACTCTGAAACATGTTTCTGTAAAGTTCGCGAATACATGCGCATAGATATGCAAATAGGATGACTTGAAACATTTTGGATATACGATTTACATTGAATGTGAGAAACAGTATGGTAACTGTGTACCACGACTATGAATAAGATAATTACATCAACCGGATGCGATACACACTTGTACAAGAAGCATTTCGCCTACGTAACAGTAAATGTACATATGCACCATGATGAAGCTTACGAACAGCACGAAGAACAGCAGCTGAAAGTTCCAAATTCCATTCTCGCTGTTTTGTACAAACTACAAACATAAATCATCTAAATTCTCTCCAAGCTCTTCGTGCTTCATTTCATACAGAATCCTCATGAACACTCACGTTGAAGAATAAGAAACCTTGAAAACATATCTCGATGGTACAGAGCAGCACCTGAATCAGCAGCAGTTTGTTAAAGTATTCTTCGATTTTGCTAGCCACCCTATAACGAGAAAAGCTTTTCACTTGACTATCTCCCATCAAAAGACATTGTCACCGGTGGAAAAGTGTCGTTCACCAGTTGAGGTGCTCGTGCCTCTTGACAATCCAAACCAGCTCCGTTTGATCCTGATATATGCTTCTTGTCCCATTCTTCTCGTCCATCAATCCCTCCAGCCTCATCCTCAAGTTCTCGAACTGGCTGCACGTGTGCAGCACTAGCATAGCGATAAAGGCATCGACGCCGGTGTAGGGGATCGTAGCACAATAAACAGCAACCACCTGGGCAACGTTGACCAGCACTAGAATCGACGTTGGTCGAATGTTGAAAGGAAAATATGCCTCGTACAGTAGCAAATGATCCTGCGACTCCTGTTCTCGGTCACACGTGTAGATCTTGAAGACTCGACCGCTCACGAAATGCGTGACTAGGATGTGAGTTAGCATGGTACACGCGATAGATATGAATCTCGGCAGTTTGGCGGCGGCTAGCATGGCAGTCCTTTCTTCATCCGTTTTCGAGCGGTGCCAGTCGTCGTAGAAAGACTGGACCAGGGGTTTCAGACCTGCCAACACAGACAATAGATTCACACTTGACGAGGGGCTTCAGACCTTCCAACACAGACATAAAAATTAGTGAGTAGCATGCAAGATGGATTATTTCAAGTCTAGCTGAAGGAATGCTGCGGTTCGCTACAGTATTGTTAGCGCAGAAACAGAGCTCCATTTTGGTTTTATTTATACCTTCTCGGTAATACGAAGTGATGAGGATCTTGAGGACAGCGTTGACTGAGGGGATGATAGCCACGCAAAGATTCTGCGTAATCACATTCAGGTCCCCGTTTATCATGAACAGATTTGTGGTTTGTGGCAGAATTATGAAGAGGACTATCCACGCGCTAATTAACAGAGCTCTGTAACTGGACGATGCATCTGCGGTTGCCGTCACTTCGGGCCAAATACCGACGAGCTGGAGGTTCAATCGGTTCCATCCGATCGCCAGTCTCAGATCTGTACAAAGCAGACGGGCCAAAGTGAAACCTATAAAATTCTAATTCAAACATTTATCTTCCCAAAACTACGTTGCACATTCTTCTTCAGCAGCTCTGCGAGGACCACTTACCGCATCTTCGTTACACGCTAATTGTGAAATTACGAACTGCAGAAGATCTTCGTGAAGTATTTGTAACTGTACTTATTCCTTTCGACTAGGAATCTTGAAGGAATTAACTTTTACACAACATTCCGCGCGAACCACGAAATTATGCTCGGACTGTGTCTCGTACCTTGATCGAGATCCATCGATACCTCATGCACTTGAGCTGCACGAAGAACTGTCCTCGATACGAAACTCTTGGTCGTTGTTTCTCCTACTGTCCATGGGAAGAACGCATGCTCGTCTAAGAAAGTTAGCCACCCCTAGAAAATATTACGAAAGTAAGTAGAAGGGGAAGGGGATGCCTGGCTGGCAGTTCCACTGTCTTTAAGTTGATCCACCATTCGAGACATTTCTTGTCGCTGCATTGAATAAATAATCCATTGAATTCGTTAACTAGCAAACGGCATAGCGCTTCACTTGCACTCCTCTGTACTTCCAAAGTTTCTTGTTTGGTTCGTTTCCATTGAAGAAAGCAACTTGCTCTCTGCGTGACTCTGTGGGGCATGAGGTTTTTAGTAGTGCTTCTATAGACGGAGAATTGTATTCTTGGAGCGGGGAGTGTCAGTAGTTGAATTGGAAAAGCGTGGACCTCTGGAGCAAGAAACGGATGTGTTTACGTGGAAGGATACTATAAATTCGTGGGTCCCATACGCTTCAACCTTGCTTAATGACAGCTTCCGCTTTCACCACTATTTTTAAAGGTATTGAGTTTCTTTATTCATAAAATTAAGGAGCTTAATAGATACCCGTTTGCACCCCTCGTGGAAAACTTTCGTTACCTTCGTGCGCGGCTGTGCATCGTTATTGAAAACTGTGCGTACTCGTGTTTTATTGTTTCAATTATACGCGTTTAATAATGGGCACGTTTTAGAAATCGAAAATATTTATCAGATGTTATATGTGTGATACATGTTCGGATCGCACTGTAAATATCAGATTATTTGTTGAACATGAAGGGTGGTTTCGTAAAGCGAGCGTTTAGTGCGTTGCATTTTAATTACTATTCTCAATTCCAACGGTTGTTATTATTTCTCTTCAATTATATGATCTTCAGGTAGTCAGCAGATAATTTTAAATGCAAAAATGGATTTTATATTTATTGGTTTAATGCGGGAACTATTCTAGTCGATTGCGTGGCTTTTAATTGAATTCTTCAACGCAAGACGGTGCCGGTAGTTAATCGTACCATTTACAATTATATACCGATTGATCAACTCCCGTGCTCTGAAAATTGTAGGGTTCGATTATAACTAACTGGGTTATGCAGCAAGCTATTGTGCGTAACCCCTTTCCAAATGCGATATTCCTCACGCACTCGTTGCCGCCGTACCGCAAAAACGCTTCCCGACGGGAAGTTTTCATAACCGTAATTTGGAAGCTCGCGGCTCAGAAGGAACTCTGTAATTTCGGGTTATTTAGTCCACCTGGACTTGCTACGACATTACATATTAAACTTTCGGTAAGCCCAGCTGGACGCGACGGATCTCGCGTTCAGCCGATGAACATTTCCGTGGGCGAGAAATCATTTCACTCAACTTCGTGGAGAAGTGGCCTCGTTTATTTTGATAAAAACAAAGAGCAGAACCCGTGGCGGAAATTTGCAGAGAGCATTGAATGTATTCAAAACAATCGTGTAACCTGGTGAATCCGTTTAAATTTTATTTCAGGGATTCTAATTACAGAGTCTATGATCGTTTTTACTGCCAACACGTCAGTCTTTACCGGCTGAAACGGTTACCAGAACCGAAAGGTAACCCATTGCTGTTCGTAGGATCTGAAACGACAAGATCGTTGTTTTGTTTAGTTTCCCTGCACATCGTTCAAAGATATGCTAATTGATTCGGAAGATGTGAGCTGCGTGTTGAGTTTCAGTGAAGCACTCACCGCACTGAACATTTCAATGGAAAATGTGCCGAATTTTCCCGCAGTCAAACGCAGTGGTCGCCCAGATCTGGACATGATGAACAAGAGACACCTGGCTTCCCGGCATGAGACGTTGAACCAAGTCGAATTGTAAGCAGAAATTGACATGCCGTTACTCTGAAACATATTCCTGTAACGTGCATACCTACTCTAAACTTTTATTTCACCCGAATTGGATCATAGAAAAGTTCGCAAATACATGCGCATAGATATGAAAGTAGAATCACGCGAACCATGTTTGATATACAATTTACATTGAAAGTGCGAAACAGCATCCTAACTATGAATAAGATAATTGCATCAACCGGATGCTATACTTACTTGTACAAGTAGCATTTCACCTACGTAACAGTAAATGTACATGTGCACTACGATGAAGCTTACGAACAGCGCGAAGAACAGCAGCTGAAAGTTCCAAATTCCATCTTCACTGTGTAGCGCAAACTACAAACGTAACTCATCTAAATTCTCTCCAAACTCTTCATGCTTCATCAATCTTCAATATTGAAATTTCATTTCATTCAAAACCGTCATGGATACTTACATTGAAGAACAAGAAACCTTGAAAGCATATCTCGATGGTACAGAGCAGCACCTGGATCAGCAGCAGCATGTTAAAGTACTCCTCGATTCTGCTAGCTACCCTATAACAAAGAAATGTTCCATTTACTGTCTCCCTTGAAAAGCTATTACACACCACAGAAATGAAAAACTCGGTTCACCAGTTGAGATGCTCGTGTCTCTTGACAATCGAAACCAGCTCCGTTTTGATCGAAACCATGCTTCTGGTCCCATTCCTCGGGTCCATCAATCGCTCCAGCCTCATCCTCAGGATCTCGAACTGGCTGCACGTGTGCAGCACTAGCATAGCGATAAAAGCATCGACGCCGGTGTAGGGGATCGTAATGCAATAAGCAGCCAGTGCCTGGCCCATGTTGGTCAGCACTAGAATCGGTGTTGGGCGAACGTTGTAAGGATAATACGCATGGTAAATTAGCAAGTTCTCTTGGGCCTCATGTTCTCGGTCACACGCGTAGATCGTGATGGCTCGAATGCTCACGAAAACCGTGACGAGCATGTGAGTTAGCACGGTGCACCTGGTTGATATGAATCTCGACACTTTGGCGGTGGTTAGCATGGCAGTGGTTTCTTGGTTCGTTTTCGGAGCGCGCCAGTCGTCGTAGAAACACTGGACGAGGACTTTCAGACCTGTGGGTAAACATGGGGGGATGGATTATTCCAAGTCTACCGGAAGGAATTCGGCTGTTTGCTGCATTATTGTTAGCGCAGAAACGGGGCTTCTTTTTGTTTTAAGTATACCATCTCGGTAATACGAAGTGACGAGGACCTTGAGGATCGCGTTGACCGTGGGGATGATAGCCAAACACAGGTTGGTCGTGATCTGGTCCAGGTCCCCGTTTAACATGAAGAGATTCGCGGTTTGCGGTAGAGTTAGGAAGATGGCCAACCACGCGATAATTATCAGAGATTTGTAACTCCACGTTGCATTCTCGGTTGTCGCCGGTTCGGGCCAAATACCGCAGAGCCTAAGGTTCAATCGATTCCATCCGATCGCCCATTTCAGATCTGTACAAAACAGACGGGCAACCGTGATATCTATTAAATTCTAATTCAACTGTTTATCCTCCCAAAGTTACGTTGCACATTCTTCTCCAGCAGCTCAGTGGGTACCACTTACCGCATCTTCGTTACACGAACATTATGCAGACTATCGCGACACGTGAAATTATTACTCGGAGTAGATGTTCGTGAGATATGAGTGTCTGTGCTTATTCCTTTCAACTTGTGATCTTCAAAGGATTAGGATTTACAGAACATTCCGCGCGAATCGCGAATATTATGCTTGGACTGTGTCTCGTACCTTGATCGAGCTCCATCGATACCTCATGCACTTGAACTGCACGACAAACTGGCCTCGATACGAAATTCTTGGTCGTTGTTTCTCCTACTGCCCATGGGAAGAACGCATGCTCGTCTAAAAAAGTTAGCAGCCACCCCTAGAAAATACTACGATGTTAAGTAGAAGGGGGTGCACTCCCTTTAAGCTGATCTACCATTCGAAACACTTCTGTTCGCTGCATCGAATAAATAATCTATTGAATTCCTTAGTAAACGGCATAGCCCTTCGCCTGTGCTCGTACGTACATCCAAAGTTTCTTCATTCCTTCGTCTCCACTGAAGAAAGAAACTTGCTTGCCGAGCGGCGCTTTTGGGGGGTGAACTTTTTAATAGTGCTTCTATAGATGAAGAATTGTATTCTTTGAACGTGGGGTATCATTCGTTGCGTTCGAAGACTCGGGGATGTATGGAACAAGAGGCAGATGTGTTTACCTGGAGAAATGTGTGCTTACTACAAATACTACGTGCGCTCCAAATTCTTCAAGGTTGCCAGATAACAGCTTCCGCATTCACCACTATTATTACAGGTACCAAAGTCATTTTATACTTCATAAAATGTGAAAATTACACAAACAGTTACCCGTCTGCACCCCTCTTGACAGAGCACCAAACTTCGTTCCCTTCGTGTGCGGCTGTGCATCGTGACTGTAAATGGTGAATACTTATATCTTATTGTATCAGTTATACGCCTTTAATAATACACAAGTCAAAGATATTTATCGAATTTCATATGTGTAATACGTGGTCCCATCGCACTGCAAATGTCAGATAATTTATTGAACATTAATGGTAATTCATTCGCAAAGTTTGGCGATTATTCAACTCACTGCGTTGAGAGAGAAGGGAGTGAACTTTCCAGCCGTTATTTGAAACGATACCTTTGCATGACATATACCTTGTGATAATTAATGATACTGCCTGTTTCCCTAGTAAATCGTACCGTTTACAATTGTATACCGATTGAGGAACTCCTGTGCTCTGAAAATTGTAGTATTCGAATATAATTACCTGGGTTATGTATTAAGCTATTGCGCGTAACTCTCTCCCAAACGCGATATTCTTTACACATTCGTTGCCGTGCCGCAAGGACGCTTCCCTATGGGAAGTTTTAATAACCGTAATTTGAAAGCTCGAGGGTCAGAAGGAACTCTGTAATTTCGGATTATTTAGTCCATCTGGGACTGTACGGACGAGCCGCTTCTGACATTACATGTTACATGCGTGGGCTCGGGAAGCCCCATAACAGGGAGTCCGGAATAAGAGTGGCTAGTGGCTAACACGACTGGCTAGTAGCGCAGAGGACCGAAGATCGTGGGTTCGAGTCCCACTGCCCGAGGTCCTCTTTTTCCGTGGCCCCCGAATATATTCGGGGTGTCCCAAAAATGCTGCGGTTCCTTGAGAGAGGTTATTCGCGGAGGAGAGGGCAAGAAATATGTACATTTCGTTTTTAAATAACGCATAAACAAAAAGATAATGTAACAAAAATGTACGGCAAGTGATCGTAGTTCGTTATTGAGGTAAAAATCCATAGTTTTATAACGGCCAACACTGTTGCTGATAATAAATAAGTCTCTTTAAAAGCCCGAAGGAAAATTTACATACAAGAAACTTGTAAAAATGTCGCCGGAAATAAATAGTAGCCTGCGTTAAATTTAAAAAACAATATTAAGTGTATGAATAAATTCTTTCCGTCTGGATTTACATAATCAGTACAAAGCCACCAAATTTCTATGGCGGTGGTATTCGTAAGCTGCCAGAAAAATGGCACAAGGTAATTAACAATAATGGAAATTATTTCGATGATTGAGTTGTTTTTATATTTTTTAACTGAAACTGTTATTGTACCCAAAAATTGGAAAGAATTTATTTCTACACCTAATAATCACCAATAGATTAAACAAAACTCACCCTTTCGGACATTCCTTTCTTTCCCTTCCTTCGTTTTCGGAAAGCTCTGTCAGTAGTTCACTGTATCCACCCTGGTCATCGGTGAATGAAAAGATTTATGGTAGCGTAGCGCCCAGTGCTCAGCTGATTGCAGGTATATACATACGTCACTACCCAAAGTAAAGGGTCACAACGTCAAGTGCGTTCGGGTTAATGCACCGAATATTCACTTCACTGCACGGCTGCTAACAATGATCGCTTAACTTATTTTTCATGGAACGTGATGCTCCTACGTTTTAAAAATTGGTGGCCCCGAATGGGGCCGATCGTTGTGAACTCAATAACTGCCCCACGTGGCCACCGCCATTGTCAATACATGCTTCAGCGCGTACATATTTGTACGGATGATTGCGCATAGTTCCGCCTGCTTCGTCCTCCCTTCAAATTATAGACGGATTCTTTATCACTCGAGTATAAAAAAAACACGCTCGAATCTTCAAAACAAAAACACGAACCGCGGACAATACGGCCATAAACCGCGACCCTCGCGAAATTACACACTGGGACCACCAACGTACTGAGTACTGAGTACGGATTAACTCAGTACTTACGTAGCACTTACGGAACCTATACCCACAAGAGTTCGGTAAGCCTAGATAGAACGCAATGAATTTCGCGTTCAACCGACAGGCATTTGTGTGGGCGTGAAATCATTTCTCTGAACATCGTAGAGATGTACCTAGCCTCGTTTATTTGGACAAAGAAAAAAGGCACAATCCGTGGTGGAAATTTACAAAAAGCGTTGAATGTATTCGCAACTATCGTGTAACTTGGCGAATCCCTTTAAATTGTATTTTAGGGATTCTAATTGCAGTGTCTATCTTTGTTTTTACGGCGAACATTTCAGTCCTTACCGGGTTGAAGGGTTAGTAGAACCGAAAGGTATCCCATTGCTGTTCGTAGAATCTGAAACGACCAGATCGTTGTTCTGTTTAGTGTCCCTTTACAATTTACATAGTCGAAAGGTATGTTAAATGATTCGGGAGAACTTACCGCACTGAACATTTCAATGGAAAATGTGCTGAATTTCCCTGCAGTTAAACGAAGTGGCCGAATAGATCTGTTCATGATGAATAAGAGGCACTTGGCTTCCTGGGGCGAGACGTTGAACCAATTCGAATTGTAAGCAGAAATTGCCATTCCATTACTCTGAAACATATTTCAGTAAAGTGCGTACTCTAAACTTTTACTTCACGCGAACTGGAGCATAGAAAAGTTCGCAAATACATGCGCATAGATATGAAAGTAGGATGACGCGAAGCATTTTCGATACTGAATTTACATAATCAGAAACAGTATCGTAACTATGTTTCACGACTACGAACAAGATAATTACATCAACCGGGTGCGATACATACTTGTACAAGAAGCATTTCGCCTATGTAACAGTAAACGTACAGATGTCCCGCGATAAACGTTACGAACATCACGAAGAACACAAATTGCATGTTAAAAATTCCATCCGCATCGTATATTGCAAACTACAAATATATAACACATCTAAATTCTCCCCATACACTTCATGCTTCTTTACATTATTTTCCAAAGTTGCAAATGCATATTGAAATTTCATTTCATACAAAATCCTCCTGGATACTTACATTAAGGAATAAGAAACCTTGAAAGCATATCTCGATGGTAATGAGCAGCACCTGAATCAGCAGCAGTTTGTTAAAGTACTGCTCGATTCTGCAAGCAACCCTGTAACAAGCAAAAATATTCAATTTACAGTCTCCCTTGAGAAGCTATTACCACAGATGGAAAAATACGGTTCACCAGTTGAGATGCTCGTGTCTCTTGACAATCCAACCCAGCTCCTTTTGAACCTGATCCATGCTTCTGGTCTTATTCTTCTCGTCCATCAATCCCTCCAGCCTCAACCTCAAGTTCTCGAACTGGCTACACGTGTGCAACACTAGCATAGCGATGAAACCATCGACGCCGGTGTAGGGTATCGTAAGGCAATAAGCAGCAACCAGCTGGGCAACGTTGACCAGCACCAGAATCAACGGTGGTCGAACGTTGAATGGAAAATATCCAATGTACAGTAGCATTTGGGATTGCGACTCTTGGTATCTGCCATATGTGTAGATTGTAAAGGTTCGAATGGCCAGGAAAGCCGGGATCATTGCGTGAGACAGCACGGTGCACCAGGTGGATATGAATCTCCACACTTTGGCGGCAGATAGCATGTTAGTCCTTTCTTCTTCCGTTTTCGAGCGGTGCCAGTCGTCGTAGAAATACTTGACGAGGAGCTTCAGACCTTCCAACACAGACAAAACATTCCTGGGTAACATGGAACGATGGATTATTTCAAGTCTACCGGAAGCAATTCTGCGGTTTGCTACAGAATTGTAAGCGCAGAAACTCCTTTTTGGCTTTAATTATACCTTCTCGGTAGTACGTAGTGACAAAGATCTTGAGGAGTGCGTTGACTGAGGGGATGAGAGCCATGCAAAGAGTCTGCGTAATTTCATTCAGGCCTCCGGTTATCATGAACATATTCGTGACTTGTGGCAGAGTTACGAAGAGGGCCAACCACACGGCAACTATCACAGCTTGGAAAATCGACGGTGCATCAGAGGTTGCCGTCGGTTCGGGCCAAATACCGGCCAGCTGGAGGTTCAATCGGTTCCATCCGACCGCCAGTTTCAGATCTGTACAGAGCACACGGGCCAAAGTGAAACCTAGAAAATTCTAATTCAAATATTTATCTTGTTAAAACTACGTCGCACATTCTTCTTCAGCAGCTCACTGGGGACCACTTACCGCATCTTCGTTACACGAGCATTGAATAGAAGATCGCGAATCGTGAAATTACGAACTGCGGAAGATCTTCGTGAGGTATTTGTATCTGTACTTATTACTTTGGACTAGTGATCTTGAAGGAATTCAGTTTTACAGAACATTCTGCGCGAACCACGGAATTATGCTGAGAACTGTGCGGCTCGTACCTTGATCAACATCCATCGATACCTCTTCCATTTGAACTGCACGGCGAACTGTCTTCTATACGAAATTCTCGGGCGGTGTTACGCCTACTGTCCATGGGAAGAGCGCAAACTCGTGTAAAAAAGTTTTCAGCCACCCCTAGAAAATACTACGAACTTATGTAGAAGAGGGTGGGGCAGGCATTTACACTGTCTTTAGGCTGATCTACCATTCGAGACACTTCTTGTCGTTGCATTGAATAAATAATCTATTGAATTCGTTAACTAGCAAACGGTATAGCCCGTCGCCCGTGCTCATACGGACTTCCAAAGTTTCTTCATTCCTTTGTTTCCACTAACGAACGAGACTTGCGTGCCGAGTGACGCTTTGGGTGGAGGGGGAGTTTTTTAATAGTGGTTCTATAGACGAAGGGTTGTATTCTTTGATCGTGGAGTATCATTCATTGCACTCGAAGACGCAGGGATGTATGGAACAGGAGACAGATGTGTTTACGTGGAAAAGTATGTACTTACTACAAATACAAGTTCCCTTCGTGTGCGGCTATGCATTGTGACTGAAAATGGTGAATACTCATATCTTCTTGTTGATATTGTAGTTGATATTATTATGGGATTGTACCGAAAAATGAATTGCGACTTTGTTACAAAGTAAATGATGAAAAATTCGTAAACTCCTGTGTGTATCGACCAGATGCGAAAACAAAAAAGTAGCTGAAGAATATCTTGATCCACCATAAATATCAAATCATGTTATCACTCTCGCTGGTAAATAATCTTTGTGGTGACGTTCCTCAATACACCCGGAAGTTTCTTGACTTTGTACAGCGTCTATCACTTGTGCAGCCCTAGACCCCCGAATTAGGGATCAGGTGTTACGAATTTTAAGTGGGGCCAGTCTCCGCGCGACCACACTACTGATAAGACACACTCGTGATTTTGTTTGTATCATCACTTCAAAACTAATTTCTTCTATAAGATACTGGGTGGACGATATTTTCTAGTGTTTCATGTTGCCAATGTTTTTTAAGGGGGAGGCCTACCTAGAACGATCAAAACAACACGTTTCTTTGGGAATTTTTTCTGCAAAAACCGATAAACGTTTATTATTAAACATTAGTCTATTGGAAAGAGTACATCTGACGGATAGTTCAGTATTTGTTGTGTTAAAAAGTATTGCAAGGTTTGTGAGTTATGGACGATGCCCGAGCCGTCCTTTTTTTAGGCGCTTTGCGGTGACAACCGTAGCTCGTTGCGGGATCATTCAAAATTCCAGTTTGTTTTAGATCAATTATTTTGAGACCAAATGGCGGCTATGCTACCTTGGAGCATCGATATTTAGCAAAAAACGCTCGTTTTTCAAGGATAAAAAAATCTGGACTAAAAAAAGGAAATGCTCCCAATAGCGATTAGATTTTTAACCTTACAATAAGCCTGCAAAGCGTCGAAATTGAAAACATGATTTTGAGGAAGACGCGTTTACAGTTTTGGGTCTGAGCGCTACACCGAGGAACACCTACCTACTTACACTCGTGTAACTTTGTCAATTTTGGTCGGATTGACTTGACACTTTCAGGGAATATTTTCAAGATGTTGTACTTGAAGAAAATATAAAAATCGACAAATCGATGTTTCGAAAATTTCTAGGTAGGCCTCCCCCTTAATTGTTCGGTTTTTCAGTGGCGTCTGAGGGTGCGCGCGATACGATTGCAGACCCCAGGTCTTTATCATTGTAATTATAGAATGGTCGAAACTGGGGTCTTCGTGTACAGCTGTGCATCGCGACCGGAAACGGTAGTATCTTCGCATATTTTATTGGTTTAGTTATCCGCGCTTCATAACACACAAATCAAAGGTATTTGTTTTATCGAATGTTACATGTGTAATCAGGGTTGCCAGGAAAATCCCTACCGTAGTGGAGGGTGAACACCTACAGCAGTGCGGTATAGAGTCCAGTGAAATTGGGATCTGTCTTCGGAATAAATCCTAGCAAGATAAATAGTGGTATGGGCCTTTATTTTGTCGGTTTAAACAATAAGTCAAAAATCCCCATCGATTCGATCGCCGCTAAAAATTTTACAGAGGATTGAGAAAAATAATAACAGGTTTTCGCAACTACCTCGTTATCTAGCAGTTTTACGACAAAAATAGTTATTATAAAATATGTAACTTAGAAAATTCTCTACAAAAAAGATCGTATGATTTTTTTTCCGTAGGAATAACCATTTTCATGTATGTCGGGTTACCAAGTTTCAAACCCCCATACTTTTGACATGGGAAGATCTCGATCCCGGAAATTCAAAAAATTATGAAACTCTGTAAATATTTTGGGGATGTCCTTCTGAGTATAACGCAATTTTGTTTGCTGCCCAAATTATCCATGGAAAATGGGTGATCTAACCCGTCTATTGTAATTAAATTGAAATTGAAATCGAAATTGAAATTGAAATTAAAATTGGAATTGAAATTAAAAAATCAAAATTACGGTAAAACATTGAATTTATTCAGGACTATCGTGCAACCTGGTGGACCCGTTTAAATTATATGCTGGGGATTCTTATTACAGTGACTATCATCGTTTTTATTGCGAAAATTTCAATCCTTACCGGCTTGAACGGTTAGTAGAACCGAAAGGTATCCCATTGCCGATCGTAGTATCTAAAACGACAAGATTGTTGTTCCGTTTAGTTTCTCTTTACATCGTTTAAAGATATATTAATTGATTCAGAAAATGTGAGTGCAGGTTGAGTTTCAATGAAGCACTTACCGTACTGAACATATCAATAGAAAATGTGCTGAAGTTGCCTGCAGTCAATTGAAGTGGTCGTATAGATCTGTTCATGATAAATAACAGGCACTTGGATTCTTGGGGCGAGACGTTGAACCAATTGGAATTGTAAGCAGAATTTGCCATTCCGTTACTCTGAAACATATTTCGGTAAAGTGCGTACTCTAAACTTTTACTTCACGCGAACTGGATTACAGAAAAGTTCGCAAATACTTGCACATAAATATGAAAGTAGGATGACTTGAAACATGCTCGATACGCAATTTGCATTGAAAGTGAGAAACAGTATCGTAACTGTGTTTCACGACTATGAATAAGATAATTACATCAACCGGATGCGGTACATACTTGTACAAGAAGCTTTTCGCCTACGTAACAGTAAATGTACAGATGCCCTGCGATGTGGGTTACGAAAATCACGAAGAACAAAAACTGCAGGTTAAAAATACCATCCGCATCGTATATTGCAAACTACAAACATAACACATCTAAATTCTCTCCATACTCTTCATGCTTCTTTACTTCATTTTCCAAAGTTCCAAATGCATATTGAAATTTCATTTCATACAAAATCCTCATAGATACTCACATTAAGGAATAAGAAACCTTGAAAGCATATCTCGATGGTACACACCAGAACCTGAATCAGCAGCAGTTTGTTAAAGTATTCCTCGATTTTGCCAGCCACCCTGTAACGAGAAAAGTTCCTCAATTGACTATCTCCCATCAAAAGACATTGCCACCGGTGGAAAAGTATCGTTCACCAGTTGAGGTGCTCGTGCCTCTTGACAATCCAAACCAGCTCCTTTTGAACCTGATCCATGCTTCTAGTCCCATTCTTCTGGTCCATCAATGCCTCCAGCCTCATCCTCAAGTTCTCGAACTGTCCACACGTATGCAGCACTAGCATAGCGATAAAAGCATCGACGCCGGTGTAGGGGATCGTAAGGCAATAAGCAGCAACCAGCTGGCCAAAGTTGGTCAGCACCATAATCGACGGTGATCGAAGGTTGAAAGGAAAATATCCAATGTACAGTAGCATATGGGCCTGCGATTCTTGGTATCGGCCATATGTGTAGATTGTAAAGGTTCGAATGCCCAGGAAAGCCGGGATCACTATGTGATTCACCACGGTGGACCAGGTGGATATGAATTTCCACACTTTGGCGGCGGCTAGCATGGTAGTCCTTTCTGCTTCCGTTTTCGAGCGGCGCCAGTCGTCGTAGAAACACTTGACGAGGAGCTTCAGACCTTCCAACACAGACAAAAAATTCGTGGGTAACATGGAACGATGGATTATTCCAAGTATACCTTTTTGGTTTTAATTATACCTTCTCGGTAATACAAAGTGACGAGGATCTTGAGAATCGCGATGCTTGAGGGCATAAAAGCCATACAAAGAGTCTGCGTAATCTCGTTCATGTCACCGTTTACCATGAACAGGTTCGCGGCTTGTGGCAGAGTTACGAAGAGGGCCAACCACACGGCAACTATCACAGCTATACAAATCGACGATGCATCAGAGGTTGCCGTCGGTTCGGGCCAAATACCGACGAGCTGGAGGTTCAATCGGTTCCATCCGACCGCCAGTCTCAGATCTGTAGAAAGCAGACGGGGAAAAGTGAAACCTATAAATTTCTAATTCAAACATTTATCTTCTTAAAACTACGTCGCACATTCTTCTTCAGCAGCTCAGTGGGGACCGCTTACCACATCTTCGTTTCACGAACATTGAATAGAAGATCGCGAATCGTGAAATTACGAACGGCGAAAGATTTTCCTAAGGTACTTGTATTTGTACTATATTCCTTTTGACTAGTGATCTTGTAGGAATTAGGTTTTACAGAACATTCTGCGCGAACCACGAAATTATGCTGAGAACTGTGTGGCTCGTACCTTGATCGAGATCCATCGACAGCTCTTGCACTTGGACTGCACGGCGAACTGTCTTCTATTCGAAATTCTTGGTCGTTGTTTCCCCTACTGTCCATGGGAAGAACGCAAACTCGTGTAAAAAAGTTTTCAGCCACCCCTAGAAATTCTAGTTAGTTATGTAGAAGAGGGTGGGGCAGGCATTTACACTGTCTTTAGGCTGATCTACCATTCAAGACAGTTCATGCTGGTGCATCGAATAAATAATTTATTGAATTCGTTAACTAGCAACCGGCATAGCCCTCCGCCCGTGCTCATACGGACTTCCAAAGTTTCTTCATTCCTTCGTTTCCACTAACGAAACGAACTTGCGTGCCGAGTAATGCTTTGGGGGGAGGTTTAATAGTAGTTCTATAGACTATTGTATTCTATGAACGTGGAGTATCATTCATTGCATTCGAAGATGCGGGGATGTATGGAACAAGAGACGAATGTGTTTACGTGGAGAAATATGTACTTACTACAAATACTACGTGTACTCCATATCCTTCAAGTTCGCTTGATAACAGCTTCCGATTTCGCCACTATTTTCACAGGTACCAAAGTCTTTTTATACTTCATAAATCCAGAAAATTATACAAACAGTTACCCATCTGCACCCCTGGAATACTCGTATCTTATTGTTTCAGTTATACGCCTTTAATAATGCACAAGTCAAACATATTTATCGAATTTCATATGTGTAATACGTGGTCCCATCGCACTGCAAATATCAGATTATTTATTGAACATGAATCGTAATTTCATAAAGCGTTGCCGTGCCGCAAGAACGCTTCCCTATGGGGAGTTTTAATAACCGTAATTTGAAAACTCGGGGGTCAGAAGGAACTCTGTAATTTCGGGTTATTTAGTACATCTGGGACTGTACGGACTGGCTATCTCCGACATTACATATTAAATGTGTGGGATCGGAAAGCCCCATAAGAGGAAGCCCGGAATAAAAGACCTCGGAGGGTCGGCATTGGTGACATTGGCAACGTGGCTGGCCAGTAGCACAGAGGATCCGAAGATCGTGGGTTCGAGTCCCACCGTCCAAGGGGTCCTCTTTTTCCGTGGTTCCCGAGCATATATTGTAGGACTTATGGAACCTATTCCTACAAAAGATCGGTCAGCCTAGCTAGAACAAATCATTTCTCTGAACTTCGTAGCGATGTAGCCTCGTTTATTTGGACAAAGAAAAATGGCACAATCCGAGGTGGAAATTTGCAGAAAGCGTTGAATGTATTCAGAACTATGGTGTAACTTGGTCAATCCGTATAAATTGTATTTTAAGGATTCTAATTACAGTAACTATCTTTGTTTTTACTGCGAACATTTCAGTCCTTACCGGCTTGAACGGTTAGTAGAACCGAAAGGTATCCCATTGCTGTTCGTAGAATCTGAAACGATCAAATCGTTGTTCTCTTTAGTGTTCCTTTACAATTTACATGGTGCAAATTGATTCGGAAGTGTCAATTGATTCGGAAGAACTTACCGCACTGAACATTTCAATGGAAAATGTACTGAATTTTCCTGCAGTCAATCGCAGTGGTCGAATAGATCTATTCATGATGAACAAGAGACACTTGGCTTCCTGGGGCGCGACGTTGAACCAAGACGAATTATAAGCAGAAATTGCCATTCCGTTACTCTGAAACAGATTTCTGTAAAGTTCGCAAATACATGCGCATAGATATGCAAATAGGATGACTTGAAACATTTTGGATATACGATTTACATTGAAAGTGAGAAACAGTATGGTAACTATGTACCACGACTATGAATAAGATAATTACATCAACCGGATGCGATACACACTTGTACAAGAAGCATTTCGCCTACGTAACAGTATATATACATATGCACCACGATGAAGTTTACGAACAGCACGAAGAACACCAGCTGAAAGTTCCAAATTCCATCCTCAGTGTGTTGTACAAACTACAAACACAACTCATCTAAATTCTCTCCAGCTCTTCATGCTACATATTGAAATTTCATTTCATGCAAAATCCTCATGAATACTCACGTTGAAGAATAAGAAACCTTGAAAGCACATCTCGATGGTACAGAGCACCACCTGAACCAGCAGCAGTACATTAAAGTACTCCTCGATTCTGTTAGCAACCCTATAACAAGAAAAATATTTCAATTCACTGTCTCCCCTGAAAAGGCATTGCCACAGGTGGAATAGTATCGTTCACCAGTTGAGATGCTCGTGTCTCCTGACAATCGAAACCAGCTCCGTTTGAATCCGCATGTGATCCACGCTCCTGGTCTCATTCTCCTCGTCCATCAATCGCTCCAGCCTCATCCTCAGGTTCTCGAACTGGCTGCAAGTGTGCAGCACTAGCATACAGATAAAAGCGTCCACGCTGGTGTAGGGAACCGCAGCGCATAAACCCGCAAGCGCCTGACCCACGTTGGTCAGCACTAGAATCGATGTAGGCCGAACGTTGTAAGGAAAATATCCATGGTAAATCAGTAAATGATCCTGCGGCTGTTGGTTTTGGTCACATGCGTAGATCGTGACAGCTCGAAGGCTCAGGTAAGCCAATACCATCGCCTGAGTTAGCACCGCGCACCAGGTGGATATGAATCTCGACACTTTGGCCCTGTTTAGCATCGTAGTCCTCTCTTCTTCCGTTTTCGGGTCGAGCCAGTCGTCGTAGAAAGACTGGACCAGGGGTTTCAGACCTGCCAACACAGACAACAGATTCTTGGGTGACACAGAACCATTAGATTTTACTAGCAATAAAATTTTGCGTAGGAACGAGCCTCATAGTTCGTTCTAAGCATACCTTCTCGGTAATACCAAGTGACGAGGATCTTGCCGACCGTGTTGATCGTGGGGATGTTACCCAAACACAGATTGTTCGTGATCTGGTCCAGGTCCCCGTTTAACATGAACAGATTCGTGGTTTGCGGTAGAATTATGAAGATGGTCAACAACAGGATTGCTATCAGGGCTTTGCAACTCGACGATACATGTTCGGTGGCCGTCGGTTCGGGCCAAATACCGACGAGGTTGAGGTATACTCGGTTCCATCCGAGCGCCAGTCCCAGATCTATGCAAAGCAGGCGGTTCAAAGTGAAATCTACCAAATTCTAATTCGACTATTTATCTCCTCAAAACTACGTTGCACATTTCTTCTCTAGCAGCTCAGTAGGTACCACTTACCACATCTTCGTTACGCGAACATTATGTAGACTACCGCGACTCGTGAGATTACTAATTGCGGTAGATGTTCGTGAGATATTTGTGTCTGTACTTATTCCTTTGGAGTTGTAATCTTCAAGGAATTAGGGTTTGCAGACAATTTCACGTGAATCACGAAATGATGCTTGAACTGTGTGGCTCGTACCTTGATCGAGATCCATCGGTACCTCACGCACTCGAACAGCACGACGAAGTGTCTTCGATACTAAATTCCTGGCTGCCGTCTCTCCTACTGTGTATCGGTAGAACGCATGCTCGTCTAAAAAAAGTTAGGAGCCACCCCTAGAGAATATTACGAAGTCAAAGAGAAGGGGGACCTGCAGTTCGTCTGCCTTTAAGCTGATCTACCATTCGAAAAACTTCTTTTCGCTTCATTGAATAATCTATTGAATTCGTTAGCTAGCCAACGGTAGAGCCCTTCACCCGTGCTCATATGTACCTTCAAAGTTTCTTCATTCCTTCGTTTCTACCGAAGAAAGCGACTTACTTTCTGAGCAATTCTTTGGGGGATGAAGTTCTTAGGAGTGGTTCTATAGACGAAGAATTGTATTCTCTGGACGTGGAGTATCATTAGTTGCATTCAGAAACGCGTAGATCTATGTGCAAAGAGACATGGATGTGTTCACGTAGAAAAATGTGTATCTACTATAAATACGTGGGTTCCAAACACTTGAACTTTGCCTAATAACAGCTTCCGATTTCACAACTACGTATGTTTAAAGGTATCAGAGTCGTGTCATGCTACATCAATTGGGAGAATTGAATACTTACACGACTGCACCCCTCGTGGAGATCTTCCTTCCCTTTCGTCTGCGTGAACTTTTTATTTTCTCAGGCGCACGTTATTCATTTTAATGCGTCTTCTTCTTGTCGATAATATTATGCGGCTATACTGAAAAATAAATTGCGACTTGGAGAGACACAAGGTGCATTGTTTCAAGTTTCTCATGTTTTTCAGTTGCTGTTTTCCGTGGTGTTTCGGAGTGCGCGCGATACGGTTACAGACTCCAGGTCTTCGTTATCGTAATCATGAAATTGTCGAACATGGGGTGTTCGTGTCCAGTTGTGCGTCGTGATTGGAAACGGTGAGTAGGTACTTGTATTTGATTGATTCCGTTATATTCGCGCTTAATAACGCACAAGTCAAAGATATCAAAGATATTTATCGAATTGCACTGCAAATATCAACATTTTTATTGAACATTAAGGAAGGAATTTTGCGTTCAGTCGGAAAACATTTGGTTGGGAGTGAAATCATGTTTCTGAACTTCGTAGGGAGGTAGCTTCGTATGAATGTATTCAGAACTATCGCGTAACTCGGTGAATCGGTATAAATTGTATTTTAGGGATTCTAATTGCAGTGTCCATCTCTGTTTGTACTGGAAAGTTTCAGTCGTTACCAGCTGAAACTGTTAGTAAAACCGAAAGGTAACCCATTGCTGTTCGTAATATCTGAAACGACAAGATCGTTGTTCTGCTTAGGTTCTCTTTACATAGCCCAAATGTATGTTAATTGATTCAGAAGATGTAAGTTGTGTGTTGTGTTTCAGTGATGCACTCACCGTACTGAACATTTCGATGGAAAATGTGCTGAATTTTCCTGCAGTCAAACGAAGTGGTCGAATAGATCTGTTCATGATGAACAAGAGGCACTTGGCTTCCTGGGGCGAGACGTTGTACCAATTCGAATTGTAGGCAGAAATAGCCATTCCGTAACTCTGAAACATACATAAAATCATACCCAGTGTCTTGTAAATCGGACTATTTTTATCAGAACTAATTTTACATTAAGCAAATCTATTTTTCACGTAATTTTCTTAATTATGGCCCAAATTATGCCGCTTTTGCAACCAATTTCATCTGGTAATATGAGGAATCCGTTCGCGTCGCTTTTGCGAAGATCTGATTAGAAATGCAGAATTTGAGAATCGTTGGTCTCGAGTGTCGAAGGCCCCGAAACTCAGCGAGGCGCGTGATTATAAAAGACATTACTCTTATTTCGGGCAAACCGGAACGTAGACACGTTCGCAAATCCGTGCACATAGATATGAAAATAGGATGACGTAAAGCATGTTCGATATACAATTTAAAATGAGAAAGAGTATCGCAACTATGTTACACGGCGACAAATATGATGCTTGCATCAACCGGATGCTATACTTACTTGAACAAGAAGCATTTCGCCTATGTAACAGTAAATATATATATGCACCACGATGAAGCCTATGTACACCATGAAGAACACAAACTGAAAGTTCCAAATTCCATTCTCATTGTGCAGTAACACCTATAAACATCACTCTTCTAAATCCTTTCTAAACCCTTTGTACCTCATTAGCATATTTCATTGCGTAAAAATTGTCATGGATACTTACATTGGAGAATAAGAAACCTTGAATGCATATCTCGACGGTACAGAGCAGCATCTGCATCAGCAGCAGCATGTTAAAGTACTCCTCGATTCTGCTAGCAACCCTAAGACGGAAAAAAATGTTCAATTTTTCTATCTCCCCTGAAAGGACATCGCCACAGATAGAAAAGTATCGTTCACCGGTTGAGATGCTCGTGTCTCCTGACAATCCAAACCAGCTCCGTGTGGACGTGATCCATGCTTCTGGTCCCATTCTCCTCGCCCATCAATCCCTCCAGCCTCATTCTCAAATTCTCGAACTGGCTGCACGTGTGCAGCACCAGCATACATATAAAAGCATCGACGGAGGCGTACGAAATCGTATCGCAAAAACCAGCAACCGCCTGGCCAGCGTTGGTCAGCACCAGATTCGACGTTGATCGAAGATTGTAAGGAAAATATGCATGGTACAGTAGAAAATTGGCCTGCGACTCTTGGTACCGGCCGTATGTGTAGATCGTAAAGGTTCGAAGGCCCAGGAAAGCCGTGATCAGTATGTGCGACAGCACGGTGCACCAGGTAGATATGAATCTCCACACTTTGGCGGCGGTTAACATGACATTCCTTTCTTCATCCGTTTTCGGACCGCGCCAGTCGTCGTAGAAACACTTGACGAGGAGTTTCAGACCTTCCAACACAGACAACAGACTCATGGGTAACATGGCACGATTGATTATTCCAAGTCTACTGGATCGCATTCTGCCGTTTGCTACATTATTCTCCTTTTTCGTTTTAAGTGTACCTTCTCGGTAATACAAGATGACGAGGATCTTGACGATCGCGATGCTCGTGGGGATGATGGACACGCACAGATTGTCGGTGATCTGAATCAGGTCTCCGTTCAACATGAACAGATTCGTGACCTGTGGTAGAATTTTAAAGATGGTCAACCACATGATAATTATCAGAGCTCTGTAACTCCACGATGCATGTTCGGTTGCGGTCGGTTCGGGCCAAATACCGACGAGCTTGAGGTTCACTCGGTTCCACCCGAGCGCCAGTATCAGATCTATGTAAAGCAGACGGGCCAAAGTGAAATCTACCAAATTCTAATTCATCAGTTTATATTCCCAAAATTACGTTGCACATTCCTCTCCGGCAGCTCAGTGGGTACCACTTACCACATCTTTGTTACACGAGCATTGAATAGAAGTTCGCGAATCGTGAAATTACGAACAGCGGACGATTTTCGTACGATATTTGTGTCTGCATTTATTCCTTGCGAATTGTGATCTTCAAGGAATTAGGATTTACAGAACATTTTGCGTGTACCACGAAATTATGCTTGACCTGTGTGGCTCGTACCTTGATCAACATCCATCGGTATCTCACGCACTTGAACTGCACGACGAACTGTCTTCGATACTAAATTCCTGGCTGTCGGTTCTCCTACTGCCCATGAGAAGGACGCATGCTCGTCTGAAAAAGTTAGAAGCCACCCCTACAGAATATTACGAAGTCAAGGAGAAGGGGGGCCTGAAGTTAGGCTGTCTTTAAGCTGATCTAGCATTCGAAACGCTTCTTTTTGCTCGATTGAATAATTTATTGAATTCGTTAACCAGTCGATGCCATTGACATTTGCCCGTGCTCAGATGCACCCCCAAAGTTTGTTCATTCCTTCGTTTCCACTGAAGAAAGCAACTTGCTTGCCGAGCGGCGCTTTTGAGGGGTGAACTTTTTAATAGTGCTTCTATAGACGAAGTATTCTTTGAACGTGATGTTCGAAGACCCATGGATCTGTGGAACAAGAGACGGATGTGTTCACGTGGAAGAATGTGTATTTACCCACTACAAATACGTGCGTTCCAAACGCTTCAAGTTTACCTAATAACAGCTTTCGGTTTCATCGCTATTTTTAAAGGTATGAAAGTCTTCTTATGCGTCATAAAATGAGAGAATTAGACAGTTACAGGACTGCATCCATCGTCAAATACTTCGATCCCATTTTATTGCATCTTCTTCGTTTTGCTTTTACAATATTATTCTGCCACTGTACTGAAAAATGAATAGCAACATTTCTACAAAGTAAATGAGAAAAACTCACCCAATTCTCGTTGCATCGACCAGATTCTGATTTCTAGTTTTTCATTTTCTAAGGTGTTTTAATTGTTCGGGTTGTCAGTGCATTTTTTGAGTGCACTTTATATGGTTGCAGACTCCAAGTCCTCGTAATCGTAACCGTGGAGTTGTCGAACCAGGGATCTTCGTGTGCGGCTGTGAATCGTGACTGAAAATGGCGATTATCTACTTATATTTGATCGATTTAGTTATATCCGTTAAATAGCGCCCAAGTCAAATAATATAGCAAAGATATTTATCGATTATCATATGTGTCATACGTATTCCCATCGCACTGTAAATATTAGATTATTTATTTAACATTATCGGGAAAATTTTGTTGGGGTGTGAAATTATTCCTCCGAACATCGTAGACACATAACTTCGTTTATTTTAACAATGACAAGGGCACGAACCGTGATACAAAATAGGAGCATACATAAGGCCGGGTACAGACTTAAGCACGACCGCGAAAGGGGCAAGCCGAGGCAAAATGAACAGCGAAGTTCACCGACGTACGACACTTGCATGCTCATTCTGCCTCGGCTTGCCTCGTTCTTGTTCGGGCTCAAGTTTGTACCCGGCCTTAAATGTATTCAGACCTATTGTGTGGAACTAGGTGAAATAATTAGGGTATTTATTTTTGTGTTTGTACTGTGAAGATTCAGTCGTTACCAGCTGAAACGGTTAGTAGAACCGAAAGGTAACCCATTGCTGTTCGTAGAATCTGAAACGACAAGATCGTTTTTCCGTTTAGTCTCTCTTTACTTTTTCCAAGGGAACGTTAATCGATTCACACGATGGTGGTGCATAATGCGTTCCAGTGCAATTAACACACACTTACGGTGCTGAACATTTCCATGGAAAATGTGCCGAATTTTCCTGCAGTCAAACGAAGTGGAACAATAGATCTGTTCATTATGACTAAGAGATACTTAGCTTCCTGCGCCGAGACGTTGAACCAAGTCGAATTGTAAGCAGAAATGCCCATTCCGTTACTCTGAAACATATTCTGTAAAGTGGCAGTTGCTCTACTGAAAGAGAAAGCTCTTGGGGGCATTGGGGCAGTAGAATATTGGAACCTGAGAGTACGACTACTGGTACATTGAAATATTGGGAGATTAGAATGTTGAGCATTACAGTTTTGGGACATTGAAATATAGAATCCACTAAAAAAAAATGGTTGTTCGTGTGAAATATCGATCACGTACGCATTATGCATTTATAAAGAGCACGTTATTTTTATTTTATGCGAATTGTAGAAAATAGGATAACGTGCAACATGTTCAATATATGTACAATTTAAATTGAAAATCAGAAACAGTATCCTAACTATGTTACACAACCAGTGATTGCACTGGATGCGATACTTACTTGGACAAGAAGCATTTCGCCTACGTAACAGTAAATATACATATGCACCACGATGAAGTTCACGAACAGCACGAAGAACGCCAGCTGAAAATTCCAAATTCCATCTTCATTGTGCAGTATCACCTATAAACATCACTCTTCTAAATCCTCCCTAAACCCTTCACACCTCATTAGCATATCTGTCCACTTTGTAACTGCAGACTGAAATTTCGTTGCATACAAAATAGTCAGGGATACTTACATTGAAGAATAAGAAACCTTGGAAGCATATTTCGACAGTACAGAGCAGCATCTGAAGCAGCAGTAGTATGTTAAAGTACTCCTCGATCCTGCTAGCAACCCTATAACAAGAAGAACAATTTGGAATTTACTATCTTCCCTGAAAAGACATTGCCACTGGTAGAAAAGTATCGTTCACCAGTTGAGATGCTCGTGTCTCTTGACAATCCAAATCAGCTCCGTTCGAATATTATACACGCTTCGGGTCCCATTCTTGTCGTCCATCAATCCCTCCAGCCTCATTCTCAAATTCTCGAACTGGCTGCACGTGTGCAGCACTAGCATAGCGATAAAAGCATCAACGCTGGTGTAAGGGACCGTTGCGGTGTAAGCAGCAACCACCTGGCCCAGGTTGGTCAGCAGTAGAATCGGCGTTGTTCGAACGTTGTAAGGAAAATATCCGGGGTACAGTACCAAACGGTCCTGCTTCTCTTCGTCTTGGTCGCACGTGTAGATCGTAAAGGCTCGGAGGCTCAGGTAAGCCGTGACCATTGTCTGAGTTAACACCGTGCACCATGTGGATATGAATCTCGATACTTTGGCCCTGTTCAGCATGGTAGTCCTTTCCACTTCGGTTTTCGGGCCGCGCCAGTCGTCGTAGAAACTCTTGACGAGGACTCTCAGACCTTCCAGCACGAAAAATAGATTCTTGGTAACACGCAACGATTACATTATTCTAAGTCGTAGCAATCGCGGAGGAACGAACCTGCTTTTTAATCATACCTTCCCTGTAATACCAAGTGACGAGGATCTTTACTACCGCGTTGATCGTGGGGATGTTAGCCAAAGAGAGGTTGTTCGTGATCTGGTCCAGGTCCCCGTTTAACATGAAGAGATTCGTGGTTTGTGGTAGAATTATGAAGATGGTCACCCACACGATAATTATCAGAGCTGTGTAAAGTTGCAAATCCACGATGAGATTTTATATGAGATAAAAATCTCAGCGACAACATAATGGAAATAATGGAAATAAAAGAATAATAATAATAATGGGGATTAAAGTCTCTTGTGAGATATTTTTGTCTCGTCGTGGATTTGCACCTTTTCTCGACGATGCATCTGAGGTTGCCGTCGGTTCGGGCCAAATACCGACGAGCTTCAGGTTCAATCGGTTCCATCCGAGCGCTAGTCTCAGATCTGTACAAAGCAGACGAGCCAAAATAAAATCTATCGAATTTCAATTCAGATATTTATCTTCATAAAACTACGTTGCACATTCGTTTCCTGCAGGTACCCCTTGCCACATCCCCGTTACACGAGCATATCTATCGCGAAATGATGCTCATAGGTACTTTGTGTCTCGTACCTTGATCGACATCCATCGATACCTCACGCACGCGAACTGCACGACGAAGTGTCCTCGATACTATACTCCTTCTAGCTATGGAAAGGACGCATGCTCGTCTAAGAAATTCAGAAGCTACCCCTAGAAAATAAAACGAAGTTAAGTAGAAGGGGGTGATGGCAGTTCTACTACCTTTAAGCTGATCTGTCATTCGGAACACGTCTGTTCGCTGCGTTGAATAAATGATCTATTGAATTCGTTAACTAGCGACCGGCATAGCCCTTTGCCCGTGCTCATACGTACTTCCAAAGTTTCCTCTTTCCCCCGTTTCCACTGAAGAAAGCAACTTCTTAAAAGTGGTTGTATACACAAAAAATTCTGTTCATGGAACGTGGAGTTTCATTATTTGCCTTCGAAGCCGCGTGGATCCATGTATGTTCAAAGAGACATAGCTGTGATCATCTAGTACCTAGTTTCGCTTTTAAGCAAAGGCACAAGGTGCATTGTATTTTCTAGTGTTTTGTAATTGCTCGTTTTTTCAGTGGAGTTTCTGAATGTGCACGATACGGGTGCACCGGTGCAGATGCTTCAGCATCTTCAGCATCAGAATCATGGAATTTTCCAACCAGGGATTTTCGTGTGCATCGTGACTGAAAACGGTGAGTTGAGTCCGAGATATTTATTTTACCGAATGTTATACCTATGTACAATATACGTGTTCCGATTGCGCTGCGAATATTTAGATTATTTATTGAACATGCAGCAAGGAATTCTGTGTTCTGTCGAAGAACATTTGGGTGGGAGTGAAATCATTTCTCTGAACTTAGTAGAAACGTAGATTCGTTTATTTTGAAATTTAAAGGAAATATTGAATGTATTCAGAACTAGCGTGTAACTTGTTGAATCCGTCTAAATTGTATTTTAGAGACTCTAATTGTAACGTTTATCTTTGTTTGTACTGGGAATACTCAGACGTTGCCGGCTGAAACTGTTAGTAAAACCGAAAGGTAACCCATTGCTGTTCGTATTATCTGAAACGGTAAGATCGTTTTTCTGTTTAGCTTCTCTTTACATTGCCCAAAGGTATGTTAAGGGGAATCCTATTTTGGGGGGTAATGACGTAGCGAACTTTGGATTTCTTTTTAAGAAATTGGCTGATATTCATCTTCCAGGAAATCAGAAACAGAAAAATGAAGCGGAGTTTTACTTTAGATATACATACATATGTAGCTTCAGTTTGATGAACCAGAATGCGGATAAGTTATATCCGTTTTTTGTTACATAAGAAAATTGGCGCAAAATTAAATAGCAAAAATGAAAGGTTCATACCTTTTAATTTGAATTTCGGATTACCTGGAAGATGAATTCTCCTATATTCATTATTAAAAATTAATAAAAAAAACTGCAACTTCTTTAAAGGTACATAAAGATGGTCCAAATTTCTGATGAATTGAATTACTAGTTTTCTTTTAAAAAAAATCCCAAATTTTGCTGTTTTTAACCCCAAAAGCGGTGTTCACCCCTTAATTGATTCAGAAGATGTGAGTACATGGTGAATCTCAGTGAAGTGAACACACACTCACCGCACTGAACATTTCAATAGAAAATGTTCCGAATTTTCCAGCAGTCAAACGAAGTGGTCGAATAGATCTGTTCATGATGAATAAAAGGCACTTGGCGTCCCGGGACGAGACGTTGAACCAAGTCGAATTGTAAGCAGAATTTCCCATTCCGTTACTCTGAAACATATATTTCTGTAAAGTGCATACTCTAAACTTTTATTTCACGCGAACTGGAACATAGAAATGTCCTCAAACACATGCACGTAGATATGAAAATAGGATGCCGACAAACATGTTCGATGTATAATTTACATTGAAAATGAGAAATAGTATCACAACTACATTACACGACTATGAGAAATGAGAATGGCGATTGCATCGACCGGATGCGATATTTACTTGCACAAGCAGCATTTCTCCTACGTAACAGTAAAGATATATATGCACCACGACGAAGGATACGAACAGCACGAAGAACACCAGCTGAAAATTCCAAATTCCATCCTCATTCTGCAATATCACCTGTAAACATCTCTCTTCTAAATCAGCTCTAAACCCATCATACCTCTTTAGCACATTTCTCTTACATTAAAGAATAAGAAACCTTGAAAGCATATCTCGATGGTACTGAGTAGCACCTGAATCAGCATCAGTATGTTAAAGTACTTCTCGATTCTGCTAGCAACCCTAAAATGAAAAAAAAATTTCAATTTACTATCTCCCTTGTCGCCACAGGTGGAAAAATATCGTTCACCAGTTGAGATGCTCGTGTCTCCTGACAATCCAAACCAGCTCCGCGTGAACCTGATCCACGCTTCTGGTCCCATTCTCCGCGTCCATCAATCCCTCCAGCCTCATCCTCAAGTTCTCGAACTGGCTGCACGTGTGCAGCACCAGCATAGAGATAAAGGCATCGACGCTAGTGTAGGGGATCGTAGCACAATAAGCAGCAACAGCCTGGCCCACGTTGGTCAGCACTAGAATCGACGTTGGTCGAATGTTGAAAGGAAAATATCCATGGTACAGTAGCAAATGGTCCTGCGGCTCTTGGTCTCGGTCACATGTGTAGATCGTGAAGGCTCGAATGCTCACGAAAACTGTGACCAGCATGTGAGTTAACACCGTGCACCATGTGGATATGAATCTCCACACTTTGGCGGCGGTTAGCATGGCAGTCCTTTCTTCTTCCGTTTTCGCGCCGCGCCAGTCGTCGTAGAAACACTTGACGATGGGTTTCAGACCTTCCAACAGACAACAGATTCGTGGATAACATGGCACTATGGATTATTACAAATCTATCAAACGGAATTCTTTGGTTTGCTACATTATTGTTACCGCAGAAACAAGGTTCCTTTTTCGTTTTAAAGGGGTGCTCTATCAGTATATACAGTAAAGTGCAAATGTACATTCTCTTTAAAACGGATAACTGTTTTAAAATGTGTCCAACCGACTTGAGGTTTTTTGAGAAGGTAGAAGGATTAGTTTACTACATGACATGTTTTGTCGTTTTGAAAAAAATTGCAATTGGTTGGAATAGCAAAAAAAAAATAGTGAAGGGTGCTTTTTCAACTCTTTTATCTGAGCTTGTAATGAAAATTAAAAAAAACCCTTTGGCCATTGAAGTAAATTGTATGCATGCCTAAAAACCAGTAAGAAAAATAATCGATTTTTTTAAGCTGAAATAGTCCACTACCCCCTGAAGCATACCTTCTCGGTAATACGAAATGATGAGGATCTTGACGATCGCGTTGGTCGTGGGGATGTTAGCCACGCACAGATTGTTCGTGATCTTATCCAGATCTCCGTTTAACATGAACAGATGCGTGGCCTGCGGCAGAATTATGAAGGCGATCATCCACAGGATAATTATCAAAGATATGTAATTCAACGATGCATGCTCGGTTGCCGTCGGTTCGGGCCAAATACCGACGAGCTTGAGGTTCAATCGGTTCCATCCGATCGCCAGTCTCAGATCTGTACAAAACAAACGGGCCAACGTGAAGTCCAACAAATTCTAACTCAACTGTTTATCTTTTCAAAACTCCGTTGCACATTCTTCTCCAGCAGCACAATAGGCACCACTTACCACATCTTCGTCACACGAAAACTGAATAGAAGATCGAGAATCGTGCAATTACAAACTGCAGAATATTTTCGTGAGATAATTTTGTCTGCAATTATTCCTTTCGACTTGTGATCTTCAATGGATTAGGATTTACAGAACATTTCGCAAGGATCACGAAATTATGCTTGAACTATGTGGCTCGTACCTTGATCGAGATCCGTCGATACCTTACGCACTTGAACTGCACAAGTGCGAAGTGTCTTCGATACTAAATTCCTGGCTGTCATTTCTCCTACCATTCCCATGGAAAGGACGCATGCCCGACTAAAACAGCTTAGGAACCACCCCTAGAAAATATTACGAAGGCAAGTAGAAGGGGATCGTGGCGGTTTGACGGCCTTGAAGCTCATCTACCATTCGGAACACTTCTTTTCACTTCATTGAATAATCTATTGAATTCGGTAACTATCCATCGCCAATGCCCCTTACCGGTGCTCAAATGGACTTCCAAAGTTTCTTCTTTCCTTCGTTTCTACTGACAAAAGTAAGTTGCTTTCCGTGTTACTTTCCGGCAGATGAAGTTCTTAGTAATCGTTCTATAGACGAAGAAGTTTATCCTCTGAACGTGGAGTATCATCATTCGCATTCGAAGATACGTGGCTCTATGGCAGAAGAGACGGATACATGTACCTTCAAATTTGCCTAATAACAGCTTCCATTTTCACCACAATTTTTACAGGTATGAAACTCTTTACTGCCACATAAAATGAGGGGATTAAATAATTACACGTGTTGATAATACTGTAAAAATACCATTTATTGCTAACTTATACATAGATTCGATGCATCGTGTTCTAGAAACTAGAAACGTTTTTTCGCTCGAAAGTTATATATACTTCACGCGGAATATGCGACGAAAGAAAATAAATATCAGTTTTTCAGTAACGTTAGAACGTGTCGTTCAATTTCCACGAGATATCGTTCGATCCGTCCAAATCTTTGCGACTTATTCGCCTTTTGAAGATAAAGATGGATCAAATTCATCGAAATTCACAATCGGGCGACCAGAGGACTGCAAGGGAAACTCAAATTTGACCCGAATCTCACATTAAAACTGTAACACTGAATGCATAATGTGATCTAACGTCTATAGTTTAGGTCAAGTTTAAGCTACCCCGTTTCACAGTCTCTGAATCGCCTTCCATCGATCCCTCCCCTAATTACTAGTTTCTCAATTTACGAGCTTAAGTGATTCGTTAAATAGGCTGGCCAAGGTGGCAGATATGTACAGTTTAGGTTCGCAGACCGTCTCACGACCTCTTCTATCAATAAAATCTCCATGGAAATTCGCCCTCGTCCGAGCCCCATTCATTTCGCTTCGAGATTTTCTCTGGGAACTTCCATACCCGATCTTCCATCCCCCCATAAACATTGCAAACAAATCCAAATCGCATCCCCCTAGAATCAAGATCATCGAATCTCAGACCCCTTAAATCAACATTAACTCCATCAGATCCTTGAAATTAGTGGCTTTCAATAAGAATTCCTGCGATCCTGATTAAACTAAATCGATCCCACTGAAATCACATCTAAATGCGATCCAGATCACTCCAACTTCAACGCAATCCGTCATCGTAATCCGTATCGAAATGGAATCGTCTGTACAGGCCACAGAATGAAGTCGAAACGAATGGAATCGCAGGTAAGTCCGTTAGAATCGCGAGCGAACGGAATGAAAAATCGTTGGAATTCGAGGTGATCCTTGCGGAAGCTTTCACCGTCCGTGAAACCAGCGATTCGTCAGCCCCGCTTTCCATGGCAAGAAAGCATCGTAGGCTGAGGACGGAGTCAGAAGAAGACGTTGCCAGGCCTAGCCTGGGGACACAGGAAGCTGGAGCAGTCGTGTCTTCGCACGGCGTCCATCACCTCCTGGAAGTGGTTGGACACTTGTACCGCTGCCACCGGCTGGATTCTGCAAATGATATGCAAACACCGACAATTAACGGGCAATAGAAATTCGTTAGAAAGCTCGGAGGCGCTCGTCGAGCCTCGAAGCATCGGCTAGCTGGCAAGAAAGTATAATTGATAGGTAATGCGATGAGGTAACCTTCTGTGCTTTACGACCCGCCACTCATGCTTGTTAATTAAACCGCCGCGGCTGCTATCGGGGTCGGAAGTTAATATTGAATGACGATCGCGCGGTGAAACGGGGGATTGGCTCGTTGAAAGTCGCGGGACGAGGGTCGAGTGGTTTTAGAAATTCAATCGCAGGGATTCGATCGAGCGGAATGAGGATTTACGTTTGATTTGTGAGAATCGAGGTGTCCGTTGCTAATTCTCCCAGCGATTGGAATTAGAGTTGAATTATAGGTACTATTCTTTGCGGGCATTCTAGCAACGGCAGTTGCTACTTTGAAAGTACGGTACGAAATCATTAGCCGTAGAAACGACCCGTTTCGCCACGATGCGTGGAACTTGTAGCATCCTTTAATCGCCGCCGGTGCTGTGCAAACAAAGTGATTATGCTCGATAAGTCGAGGCGTCACGCAACCGAGAAAATCGAAGAACAGACTCGGCCAGACGGAACCGTAGCGAGAAACAGATAACTTTCTTCCAGCTTTCGCCGGCGACGTCCTACTGACTGATTCGACTTTTACCTCTTAGCACAGTTTCACTCTGTGCATACGAGACTAGGCGCGATTCGCCGTGGCGCGGGCCACGCGCGTGGCGGGAAAAGTCCATGAGTCACGGGCTTATAGAAAATCGAAAGACGAACCACGTCGACTTCTTGCTGTCATTTAACAATACCTAATGATACGGTAATCAGGAGAGTTTGATAAAGTCTCCAGGGCTTGTTAATGATTCATTTATCTCCTTAACTAAAGTTACCTTAGAAACGAATAAATTCCAGTTAAGAGGGTAGGTTACCCTTGATAGCCCTAAAACAAGCCTTTCTTCGGTATTCTACGAGCTTCAACAGAAAAAAGAAAATTCCTATTTTTTGTTTAAAGAATATTATAACGTTGTGTATATCAAGCTTTATTCAACGCAATGTTATAATATTCTCTAAATTAATAATAGGAACTTTTGATACCCCTTTTTATAAACTTTGATGGATGCTTTCACTCCCTAAATATGCAAACTGGGCAAAATAAAAAGATACGTATTTATTTCTCTGCTCCTCAGCAGAGTTGCTCTAAAACGACGCTTCACCTCCCTGATTCCGAAACCAAACGCGTTCCCACGATTTTCCCGGCGACCGTCACGAAACCGAGCGGCGATTATCCGCCACCCAAACGTAGACAGCTGCGTAACCGTAAGTTAACGGGGGCAACGTTATTATATCATCGGTGGAATTACGAAGCTTCCGGCTATTTTGTAACGCGTAACGAGCCAGTGTCCGCGGAGTTTCCCTAATCGGGGGAAAAACGACTGGCAGGAATCCAGCTGGATACTCACAGGCCCAGAAGGGCAGCCATTTTCTTCTCCATGAGTATAACCGCGTCTGGACCCCTCTGTACCATGGCGTCGCAGAATAGCCTCTTAGCGCAGGGTGTGTTGGTCCAATCGCCGTCGATGTGAGCCACTTCCGCCACCTCGGCGTTCTCCAGGTTCTGCAGAGCGTCCTCGAGTTCCTGATCACCCTCCGCGCTCCTTCTCCTCCGCCGTTCGTCCCTCCCGTCCACAGAGTTCCTCGCCACGCTCCCCAGATCGTTTCCGTCAGACACCCCGGCGCCGAGGCTCTTCTCCAAGAGTTCCAGAGGCACGGAGCCGTCCTCGACGATCAGAATCGTCGGCTCCTTGTCCTTCCCCGCGCCACCCTGTTCTCGGTCTTTCGTCCTTGGAATGACCAACTCCGTCACATCGATGCTGCCCTCGCGAAGAGGAAGATCGATCTCCACGATCTCGCTCATCGAGTCCGCTCCCTTCCTCTGCAGTCGCTTGTTCCTCACCAGATTCTTCAGGTTTCCCTCCGCCTGGAAGATGTCCAGGTAATTCAGGCTCCTCCTCCTCCTGCTCTTCCCTTCGCTCTCTGTCTTCCGACCGTCATCGAGGATCACCAGCACACTGCTCTGCTTCCCCGCAGTCCCAGCTTGAGTAGCATCATTCTGCGGGACGTTCTCCAGGAGGTACACGGTTCCTTCGCTCGCACCTCTGACACTTTGATCCCCCAGTTCCTCGAGGAACGATCCATCCCCGCCCATAGCTCTTCGGTACTCCGCTTGAGCTGCGTCGTTGGATCGCTTGAGGACGTCGACGTCTAGGTACCTGCCAACGGCCACGGCTCCTATGCCCAGAGCGGCGCCGGAAGCCACCAGTCCCAAGGCTGGTATGAGGATGCTGCCGCCCGTAGCGACGGTGCCAATCTTGTCCTGAGCCTCCTTGCCCTTGGACAGGCCTAGGTTCTGCGAGATCTTGTGCGTGGCCTCTACCAGAGGATCGATCACCGGCCGCGTGAACTGCGACACCTTCTCCACGCCGTTGGAGAACTGGCTCCTCAGGTTCTCGGATATCTTGACCCAGAACGGGGCGTCGTTCGGCCGCTTCAGGCCGTAGAAGTGCTGGTTGGGGTAGTAGTTCTTGGTGGTGTAGCTGTCGACGATGTTCTTGTCGTTCAGCACGTACTTCTTCTTCTGCCTCTGCTCGGTGAACGAGTACTGGTTCTCCGGGAAGTTGTCCGGCCGTTTCTTCTCGTTCTTCAGGATCTTGGCCGGTTGGACGCCCAGCTCCGGATGAGCGTACTGCAATACCGGCGCTCTAGCGCCAGGCTTCAATGCCACCGGGGCGATCTTCTGGCTCTCTGGGGTGTACAGCTGGGAAACGGGGTACACGGGCACGCCATCGGGCTGCAGCATCCTCTTGTGCGCGCTGGCTCGGTAGTTGTCGTTCCTTGCCTCGTACACCTCGGCCTTGAGGGCCTCGTTCTTGTAGTTGCTCGGGTCCCACTCGAAGAAGACGTTCTTGCCATCCTCGTCCATGTCCTTGCCGTACCTGCGCAACGGACTCATGGAAAATCATCGACTAACTCGACTTTCATCTCCTCTATGCTTCTATCCTACTATCATAGTCTATGGAATTGAGTCTACTCGCATCGCAGGTTAAAATGATCCTACCGCGTGTCTGAACACACTCTGGGAGTTACAATCGCTTCGTCTCTGCCGTTCAAGAGAAGCGTTTATGACTCCACACCGCAAGGAGTATACTCAAAACATAATCGTTTTCCCCGGTCAAAACTGAGTAGAATAAGTCCCACAAGCGCGTTTCCAAAAAAACCCTACTCAAGGGGAGAAGCCCGTATAAACGACTTGTTTTTGTATCAATTTTTAGGAATTGTTTGCAAATATACCAATACGCTAATCCTTTCGTAACTTCAAGGGTACTTTACTTAACATTATAACAAGTAAAAAAATGTATAACCATGGTCAAACGGTTTTTGAGTTATCCCCGGCGCCAATTTTGAAAACATATTTTTAAAATGTTTTAGAAGCGATTTATGGAAAAATACTTGTTTCTATTTTCGTTCGATTTATACGGCCTTCTCCCCTTAATAACAAGCTGAGTAACGCACCTTCGATTAACCGTCTTGAAGAACCTCTCGAACCTCTGCTTCTCCGCCACGCTCTCCGTGGGATAGAAGCTCGTGGAGGCTTCCAAAGGTTCAGCAGGTGCCGCCTCGTGGATCAGCTTGTTGTTAATCACCCTAGCGTTGCGCCAGGTTTGTATCTTGTCGATGGGCTCGTCGGGAACCCTTTTCCCATGAATAACTGGCGTGCCATCCCTGTCGAGCGTCATCGGCGACCGTTTCGGGTTCGATTTCACGTTTATCTCCGACCTGACGATCACCTCGGGCGGCACGTTCTTCGCGTCCCTGTTCTTGGACACATTGGCGCCGATGTTCGTCCGCGAGGAGCGAACCTGATGGGGCAGGAAGGCGTAGCGAGCTCTGTCCTCCGGCCGATCGTTCAGCTGCAGGTTCCTCTGCGATCGGTCCTGGAAGTGTCGCAGCAGGACGAGTCCACTTGTTGGGAAAGCCGGGTCGAACCTGGCGTAGTTGGTCCTCCCTTCCGTGCTGGCCTTCAGATCGCTCTGAAGGGGCTTCCAGCTCTGGTACTCCTCGGTGGTCGATCTCTGCAGCTCCACGGCTCTCCCGTCCGTGTTCAGCGGCGTCCAGTTGCCATAATCGATATTCTTCTCGTGCACCGCTTGATCCTTGCCAGAGATCCTCTCGGACGTCGACGTCCTCTCGGTGGCTGCCACGTTTCCTGAACTCGTGGTGCTCCTCTGGCCCTCGGATTCGGACAGTTTGCTCCTGAGCTGCGCTATATGAGCCTCCTCCAGCTTCCTCACCTCTTCCTTGGTCCTTGCCTCGCCTTTGGGCACTTTGGTCGCGTCCAGTAGCGTGGCGTTCTCGCGTTTCTCATCGGGACTGAGCCTCTGGCTCTCCAGAGGGTTGCTGGAACGGTCGCTGGCGACCGCTTCCTCGGAGAACGTTCTGTCCCGCCGTTTGACGATCAGGGTGGCCATGCTACCTTCGCTCGTTCGTACTTTCAGCTCCTCGGTCTCGCCTGGGAGGCTGCGAGATACCTTCAACATCGTTCTGGCGTAGCTAGGCTTCGGCAGGTCCGCCGAGCTGCAACTGCTGGCGACTAGGCTCAGCAGGGCCAGGAAGAACGTTACCTGGGGCAGATAAATGAAAATGTAAAGAGTTATAAGTTGTTGATCAGATGCGCAGGGATTGCAGTGGCTTTGGATTTCAGGAAGCCTTAATTTCGATGGGGATTCAAGGGGAATTTTGTGTTTTCTAGGTTTCTAGTTTTCAGGTCTTCCAAGCGTAATTTTCTGGCCTTCTACTCCCCTAATTTTCTAGCTTTTCAATTTCCCCAGCCTTCTGGTGCCTCAATTCTCTATTCTTCTACTTTCCAACTTTCCTGCTCTCCCCTTCGTGTTTCCGAGACCTCCAAAGAATCTCTGTGACGAGCGAAACGCGCTGTAGCAGATTCGTGGAAAGAGCGCGGACAATAACAAACAGTCGCGGAGCGCGACCTCTCCGCGTCCTTAGGGGAGCCGTTGGAATTTCGGCGTGGAGGGGCAAAGCGTGGCCCGAGCAGTTCGACGAGAGCTAGCAACAGCGAGCGACGCGCGAAATTAAATAACCGGATATATTATTTTACCTAAGAGCGCCCGTGTCATTCATTTCCTACAGCATCCCTATAATCTCCATCCACAGTATCTTCCTCGACTCGACGCAGAGACACTAAACGCACAATTTGCTCGCGAGAGATATCGAAAGATTTATGCATAGCTGCATGACAGGCGTGTTCCACGCTCGCCATTACGTCCAGCACGCTCGAGCATCGTCCGCGATTCGTTCGGAATATGAAATCAGTTGGAAAAAGGTTCTCGAAAGTCGGTCTCGCGCTTCACGCTCTTCCAATGATCGTTCATCAACGTTTCTCAAGCGGTCGCTTCAATCTTTCCGCTAATAATCAGGCGACCCGCGGCCGCGATTATAATCCCAACCGGCCGACAATCGTAATTAAATACGAATCGAAACCGTGGCGAACGGTTCGCTATAAACGTAATTAGGAAGTGCAACCTAGTGCGCGTTAGCAGGCAAACGGGTTTTATGTAACGACTAATGTGTTACGAGGCTCGATGGAAACGAGCGTACCGGAAGTCCATTGTGCCTTCCTCGATCCTGGTCAACGTGTTACGCGTGCGCAGAACTTAGCAAACAACCAACCGCGTCCTGTTTCGCGGAGCAACGTGACCCACTTCTCGTTCGTTC
The DNA here is from genome assembly GCA_910592295.1 of Andrena haemorrhoa. Lineage (NCBI taxonomy): Eukaryota > Metazoa > Arthropoda > Insecta > Hymenoptera > Andrenidae > Andrena > Andrena haemorrhoa. Next base: position 5,503,715 of record OU342946.1, read on the forward strand.
CAGCTAACGTTCCATTATTTCCTGCTAATTTATCACCGAAACTCTGAGATTCTAATACGTAGAATCTGTTCCAAGAATGGGAGATTCTTTCTCCCAGAAAAATCAGCTCTGAGAAACGTCACCGATATCCCTTCGATACCCTACGTTTCTCTGCAACTTTCGAGGCCATTAAAAAAAAAAGTGCAATCGCACTTTCTACACGTATCGTCGCTGCGAACGTAAAAGGGAAGGGTCCGCGAGACTGCACCTTATCAAGTCACTGAACTTTCTCCTTTTGTCGTTCCCTTTTATCCCGGAGCGACAAGGAACTGTGCAACTACTAAGTCGTATTAAACGCACGCCGAACAGAACGGCCAAATGATCGTTCATCACGGTGAGTCGGTAAAGGGTGGCCCACGATTTTCGAGGGCCATTGTCTCTGCAGATGATAAATAATTCGAAACCCGAGGCGCGCAGCGATCGATGCATAGCGATGGGAGAACCGACAGGCTCGGAGCGGTAATCGCGGCGAGAGAAATTTAATAGCTCGCATAAATTGCCTGCATTCTTCCCCGAGATTAGAAAATAGCGATGCAGTAACCGTCTAGATGCTTTCTGTTATTAAAGTCGACGATCATTCGTCACGATTCAAGGTGCGCTGCTCTGTGACGAGGCGAATCCAGTGGCTTCCTTTTCCTAGTCGTTCGTCGACAAGCTTCCGTCAATTCCGTGCATTAAACGGGGCCACGATCATTGCCACTGCCGTAACTCCCCGTTCATAAAGTATCCTCGAAGTTGACCCTTGCACTTTGCAACAGGACAAGGCTGAATAAAAACACATTGCAAAACACTACTTTATACGCTGGTTCTCCGCGAAGAAGAATTTACTCTTTAACCCCGCGATCCCATCTGGCGGTGTTCCTTAAAGAAGAAGCCGCGGCGTTGAAAGTGCACGGATCCCGAGATCCCCGGACAGGTAGCGATCGATAGTGATCGATGGTCCTCTCCATTGCCGCGCGCGTGCCGACGGAGGAATCCCGCGCGGCAAAAGGCTAAGAATTTCCGCGAGGTCTCGCGCCTAGCTGAACATGTGATCGCGGAGTTTCTAGTCGGGCATGACCGGCCCGTGGATCGTCGATCGAAAGTCAGCAGATCGGAAAAAGTGGATCGTCCCGCGGCGCGTGCACGCGTGCTCGCCATAGGCGAGCTTGTGTAGCGCGCAGAAACGTGCACGGGGAAAGCATGTCGTTCCATTTCACTTGTCGACGGATCGCTCGATGCCTCGGTCCAGTCGGCCACTTTATTTTGGTCCGGTCGTTTTGTCTCTCCCATTGGAAAGTATTTCTCTTTTCCCCTCGGCGGCCGGTCTCCGTTCCGAGAACCAGCGAAATCGAGGAAAACCGGACTCGCGCGATCGCTTTGTTCCCCTATAATCCTTGCACGAACGCGTGCACGTGCGCCGGGTAGAAGAGCAGCGGGGGCCATTGCTCCCAGAATCATGCAAAAGGGCCTTCGTGGATCAGAGTGCTCTTCCATTCGGATTCAGAGGTCTTGGGTTTATTAACGAGGTTGCGTATAAAATAATTGGTAATCGAAGTGGGGTGGTCCCTTAATGCAAGAGGAAAAAACGTGACGCTTCTCCTTCGGCAGACAAGCTGACGGCTGTGAAATAAGCCGAGTCTCGGCCCTCTAAAGTTTAGAGTCCAATGGCAGATAAAGAACGACTGCCTGTTACGTGGAGGATGAAAGATTACGCGGCGGCAAGCGATAAATGGAGGAGGCAGCGAGCTGCACGCCATTCGACGGTGGCACAATAAACTTTAATTGCTGGCTGCTGCGTGGACTGCACTTAACATTTCGTGCTTTCGTTAATTGCCCGTTTAACGCCGGGACAATGGACGTCTGCGCGAAGCATCATCCCCGAGACAGGCCCGTGGATGTCGGAGAGGCCCGTGGACTCGTTGCGGCGTGAAATCGAGAGAGAGAGATCCATGAATTATCGAGCTTATGGGGACATGAAAATTGCAAGGTCGGGGCTAATGAACGGCGCGCGATTAGCGTGCGTTTCGTAGATCCACGGTGGGCCGCCAGTGGCCCAGATCGGTGTCACACTGCGCGTTTCCGCTCCAGAAAGCTTGCGGACCGACGTTAATTCTCTGGCAATTAAGTCCGTCTTCCTTCTACCTTCGTGCCCTCCCTTTTGTCCGTTACTCGTTTCTGGTCGCGATTTCGACCCGCGGGGCAGATGACAGTGAAATTGCAACCGCCGGAAGTGGACGGCACCTCGAGACTGTGCGAACCGCGTGCACAGTCGTCGCAGCGTGAGAAACGGGAGGATTCGTTGAACTTCCCGAACTCCGAGGCGTTCGAACGCAGCGGAATATCGAAGAAGGTGCGTGGAAAAAAGTAGTCTATAAATACACGAAGATGGGCCTCGAAGAAGTGTAACGAACGATAACAAGGAAGAACTTGGAAGATCAGAAATTTAACAGAAGCCGACACCGAAATTCCCCCGAAAATGGCACTGTTTTTATAAATACCTTGAGTCTGTCCATTTCTGCGTGTGTCGAGCCCGCTTCGAATCCACTTGCCCCAGCGGTTGTGCAGCGGCGAGGAAGCTCTGGACACGTCCCGGAGAGGAGGAAGAGAAAGAGACGAACAAAAAGGGATGATACGCGATGGGACTCGCTCAAATCCGCATGGTAAGCGCGTCACGAGCGGTTCGAATCGAATCGATCTCTGGCTGGAGACGAGAGGAAGAGACACCGACGAGGAAGGTAGCTGAATAAGAGCAGAAGCGACTGCTCCTACGCACCTGTTCACTCCCGGAATATCTTCGCGAGACTGACGGAGGCGCTCAGTCAACGGCTCCTCGTGTCTCTGAACGAAGGACCGACACTTCTCTCCGACCTACTTCCCCGCGTAAGCCATCGCCATCGCTCGCTTCCTCCGTCGCGACGCCCAGCGTCTTCCACCGATTAATCGGCACGTTTCCCGAATCGACACGTTCCCGCTCGATAGCAACAACCCGCCTCCTGCAATTCAATTTCATAACTGGCGATCGATTCGTCGTCCACCGGTGATTCAATCGAATCCAGCATTTCCGCGAGCATCTGGAGCACTCTGAGGACTAAAGTGAAATTCAATGGTGTTTCCAGTAAATTTTCAAAAAAAACTTTGAAAGAATAGCGCCAAGTGTTGAAGTTTGATAATTTCAGTTTCGATATTTAATGATTGTCGGTTTGGCTGTCTAATAAGGTTTGGTAATTATGTAGTGGATAGCTTTTGACTCGGTGATGATTATAATTTTGCAGCTATTTTTTGATGATTCGTTTATTAGCTAGTATACGATAAATTATTAGCTAGTATACTGTTTCTATTTTTCTTCCCTAGTTTTAGTTTCAGTTTAATGTTAGTTAGCTATTTAGTTACGGTTAGGCTTCTAACAGTATTTTACTACAGCCTCGCCCTTTACTTCGCTAGTCTTTATGCATTATTTTTCTTTGTATGTTTCAAGTAATGAAGACGAATAATAATAATACGATGACTATAATCCGGCGACTCAACTCGATAGTTCCATCGTTCGATTTGCCGTTAATTCGGGCCACGGTATTATTGATTCGACGATGACCATGACGCGACAAACCTGCTTCGGTGTGCGGCTGTAATTTAGTAGCCTTAGTTGTAAGACGGTCATTTTAACGATAACTCTAAATCAAAGTCACAGCTTTCTGTTGCCGTCGTTAATACTTCGCTCGGGAGATTTACCATCGAATCTCACTCTAATGATATTTGCTTTTAAACTAACAGAGGAATATTCAAACGACGCTAATTCGATTATACCAGCTTCGCCGTCTGTTCATCGATCATTAACCGATTAGTATCTTTCCCTGATTCGCATTATCATGGCGAGGCACGGGTTTTTTTCCTGTGGGCCTGGGAGAGTCTGGCTATGGTCGCGTGACGCATTTGGCAGCCAGGCTCGCCCAGGTCGAGGGTTTTCTGCGCGCGGACGCGAGTTTCACGCCAGAATTTACCGCGCGTTTTCAGCGTCGCTTGAGGGAAACGGCCCTGTGAGAGGGCTGCATAAATAGCCCTCCTGAGGTGCCGCTCACCCTCACTCACTCACTTGGAACAGCCTGTAGAGGCCACGTCTCGCGCCGTAACGTTTGTCGCGCTAGTTGTTTAGTCGCGCTATACATTCGACTTATTATTAGTTCAGTGTAGCACAAAGTAACGCCTTACCGCGAAATAAATAGAGTGTGGTGTTAGTAACAATTTAGTAAATCCTTTATTCACCCCTCATCATTATCACAGCCATTGATGCAGAGAACAGCAGGCGAAGAAATCGGCCGGCGCGGAAAAATCACGTTTTCAGCCGTCTCTCCGCCACTTTCACCGACGTTCCCGCGATCGTTTCATCTAGTTCTCCCTGGAAATTGCGAGCCCATAAGCGCGTTGCTTCTTTTTCAAGGGAGAAAGGTCGAATGGAAACGAGAGAGACACGCTCGAGGTATTCGCGAAACTTCGTGGCACGGCGGTCGGTGTCTGGTTTTCAAGTTCACGAACGACGACCTGGAGGGGCCCAACCGGAAGAGACGGCTCTTTAGGTGGCGGTATCGGGTTCAGGGACCTACCAGTGAAAGTCCATTCGGACTCGGCGACGGTACATACGACGACAGCGATGCACACCTGCGTAACCCCTGCCCGCAGCTAAATCTTTAGTTACGCCCTGATCGAACCTCATTCTTTTTACGATACCTCGAGCGCTGCCAGCGATTCATTCCACCTTAGCGTCTTTTACGTTTCTAACGGGACCATTTCCAGATACCAGACTCATACTCGGAGTGCTCCAGCGGCGAGTACCTACGTTTTCGAATTCGCGATCAACCGTTTGAAAAGTCCGATTCTCTTTTGGCGTGGCCCGCGGAGGCTACGTTCAATTTCTCGTGTCGTTGACGCGGTCGTTGGCTAACACTTGACGCTCGTTAGCCGCGAGATCCGATTGCCCGTTCGCGGGCGAGCACGCGGCGCGATTAGCCGATTACTTGCACAATGGGCCCGCGAAACGAGCGTGGCACGACCGCGCCAGCCTCGGGCAATGGCGGAAAGTTATTAGAGAGAGGAGAAAACGGGAGGGACGGGAGGGAGATCGGGTGGAAAAATCGCGGGGCGTGAAACGAGGCGCGAGCATTGTGCTCGCGAAAAATGCTGGAAAGTGAGCGAATTATCCTGGGCTGTTGGAGCGTTTAAACGGCCCCTCGGAGAAAAAGAAAGTGGCTCGATCGTCTTCCTGACTCGGCGACCCCGAGCTTGCCGACCTTCCTTGACCTTCCTGTGAATCCTTCGAGGCTGATGGCTCCGCGTCACGGGACGCGACTCTGCTGATCGTTTAAGGAAATGGTGGGTCGTAGACAGTTAGGATGCCACTCGAGGGGAAATTCTCCTGGACTTTCACTGTTCAAGGGCCGCAGGGGGCGTCTTTAGAAAGGAACTCCACCGTGGCCAGTTGACTTCGCCTCTATCTCCATCGTAGACATCCTCGTTTGGCCTCGGCTATTCTGGGAGGACCAATAGGAACTATGCGAGTTAGGGAAAACAGGGTAAAGGGCCCAAATTTCGACCCTCTGCATTTTCTCGATTCCTATGATTGCATTTTCAGTGTCATCTGGTGGTAAATGTTCCATTAGTATACGCCAGTATTCTGATAGACTCGCAAGTAACAGGTTCAGTGTTTATGCATTTGCGAAGAGGAAGAAGATTTTCGAGCACGATGAGTTTTTACAGACTTCAGTATGATAGCACGTTACTCGTAGAAGTTGTATCAAAAAAAAAATTAATTTTTCAATTTATTTCCTGCTTTACAAACATTTTCTTGGGGAACGGAATCAGAAACACTTTTCTCAGATCTCACGGTTTGGCACGTTTTCACATTTTGTTTGTTATCTCATATTGACATAATTCTACGTAGTCGGATCTTCTTTATTTATTTCCTTCTTTCTTTCGCTTTGTTCTTCTCTACCTGTTTTTTTCTTTAGTCATTGGTTTTGTTTCCTTTTTTTGGCTCTACTAGGGTAAAGGACCTAATTACTCACACCTAACCAATTACTGTCGTCTTAAGCTATTTTACTTAAAATAACGAATATATAAACTATAGTATATAATCTATAGTATAGATTATAGGTTGAATTACATAATTCTTTTTTTGTATGACTTTACAACGTTTATTTATTCGTTATTTTAAGTAAAATAGCTTAAGGTGACAGTAATTGGTTAGGTGTCAGTAATTGGGTCCTTTACCCTGCTGTACTTTATACTGTTCCCATATACTTAAATGGTCTCGCACCGTATACGTCAATAAATAAATAAATAAATACATTTTGCGATTCGTGGATACATAGAGAAACGTTCAAAGAAAATCCATGTCAAGTGCCAGCTCATTCTAACATTTTATACACCCTTCACAGGGTCAAATACAAATGGGGGACGAAATTTGGGCCCTTTACCCAATCGACTCCGCCTGCGAAACAGTCATTATGACCGTGCAAAGGTCCCTTCCGTACCAAAGAACTTTTATTGGAAAAACTTGCGGAGATATTCAAGGCAATATTCCCCCTATAGATATGCCTCTACCTGGCTACACTCTTCTAGATCGATTCAGCATTAGCGAACAGGTGGCGTGTAATATGGATCAGTAGGTAAACGAGCATAGAAGAAGAGAGAGGACTACGTGAGTGGAAGTATAGAATGCTAGATGTGTGTTAGCTCAGACTCTATTAGACTCTTGATGGCAAATTGACGAGGCCTGACTTTGATTAATGCTGCGCAAACATCAAGCGGCGACGTTACTTGGATGTTTCTACCTAAGCTAGGCGATTACCATGATCGCGGGGGACGTGCGTTTAATCCCGTGGGTGGATATGGCGTCCTTCGATAGAATTCGGCGGCCTCGCGGCGCACGGGTGATTAAGGATTATGAACGCGTACGCGTCCCATTGTGTCGCGATGCGATGCACGAAGGCCCCTCGTCGGTTTCCAATATCGTTCGACGCCTCTCGCACACTCGTTTTCCTTGACATACCTCGAAGACGAGCCCACGCGACGCCATAGCGATCCACCTACGTGCACTGCAACAGTTTCCACGCGAAACCTCGATTTTTCCCGGATTCGCCCGAAAGGAGCGACGATCGTGGGGCCGTTCAGAAAGACCGTCCTCCGCGCGTAGAAAGCTAGAAGATAGTGAAAGTGTCAACACGCGGCCGGCTCCGGGATAATTATTTTCGGCAAGTTTTGTAGGCCACTGCTGTTACCATGGGCACAGCCAAGCGCTGCACGCTATTCTCGGCGATTGTTCCTTTTTAGGTAAACGGGCCACGTGCGAATCTCCTTCCTCTTTACGCAGATGCCGCATGTGCTACTTTATCCATTCGCGAATTGGACAAGGGTCTTCCAAATTCTGCATGGACGCAAAATTCCCCGGCCAGATTAAACTCCGACATTATTAGCGACGTTACCGAAGAAGAATCTTGTGAAGGTTGAACTCTCTTAACCCTTCGTGGCCACGCAGAGTGTATCGCACATCAGGACATGTATTTGCCGATACTTTTGCAAATTTGTAGATCTTAATAATGAAATTTGGAAATTTGGTGAATTTTAAAAGAAAAAAATCGTTTGAATCCTCAACTATCTTTTCAAACACAAATTTCAACATAAAATTAATTTACATTTCTGGAACAAGACTGTTACAGCATTACGAATGTACAATTTTATTATCACTGAAAAGTTAAAAGGTTCGAAAATATGAAAATGGTAACTCTAAAACGACGCCGTGGTGCAGGGAACCCCATGCGACCGATTGTGATTATTAGAAGCTGTGGTCACGGAGGGTTAATGTCACGTTTCAGGCGAACCTTAAGACCTTTCCCCGGAATGCGGAGGAAATCTAGGAACGCGCGTCCCAGAAACCCTAATGGCGAGTAACACCGCGAATCTCTCTCGCCCGCGTGTTCTCCGTTGCTTTATTGCGCGCGAACGGCTCGAACTCCGCGCCGAGTTCCTCGGCACTCTCGTTTCGTCGAGTTCGCCGCGGCACTTGGACGCAATAAAGAATCCGGCGAAAACGGCCGCGTCACGATGGATCGGAGACGCCGGGCTAATTCCTGCGTTTTACGAGCGCGAGATATCTCGCGTTGCTCGAGAATCATCCGCACCGCTGGCCACCTGGCCAGAAGTGGGACCCATCGGTAAAAAGTGGCTCACTTTCGTTGCCGTTCGAGCTCCGCGATCTCTTCCTCGCTTCTTTCGATCGGCGTGGTCGTTAGAGAAGGGGCGCGGAGTAATTAGATAGACCAGGAGCGTAATCAGTGGACTTAGCACCTTTGTGTTCTGCTGCAGGGTGGTTTTTATCCTCGACGATTCTCTTTAATTGAAAAGCGGCGCGCCCAGAGGGACGAGGGTCAAGGGATCCTGGCACCCCGAAGAAGGGGCTTTGTAAAACGAAAAGAAAACTGGATTTTATTCTTCAAATAAATTTTTATATTCACCTAATGAATTTCATTGAATTCTCATTAAAAATATTTTTCTTCGTTTAAGTTGGCCCGTTAACTTGCCCCGGGATGAAATCCCGAGTGCGCCACTGATTATGGCAGAAAAGTGTGAAAGAGGAGTGTGGTACAGTGACGGTGAAAATATAAATTTGAAACATGTGCTTTTATTATCGTGGGGTATAAATTTTAAGATACAATTCTTTCTAATGGAACTATCTCGCTTTTCGTACCATTTACAACCGAGCCTTTCTTTCGATCAGTGCTGTACGTAGTGCAGGGTTAAGGAAGTAAACTGCACTTGCACTTTTCAGTGGAAGAGTGCTGCGTGTAGGTTTAAAGGGAATGTCTCTATACTTTCCTGCCTCGCTTTGTTAGATATCGATCGAACAGACACCAGGAATTATGTTAATCGAGGATTCGGGTGTTCAGTTCGAAGAATTTCGCAGGGTGTCGATAATGAATCCTCGGAGGACTCGCATAGTAATCGACTCGGGCTCTCTTGCATTCCTGAAGTGAAAATGAAGAACGACTTCACTCGCGACCCAAAATTCGAACCCCTTCCGACGTTCGTTTCTCATCATCTAATCGCTGTTCCCCGCCCGTGGCTGATTTATACTAATTGAATTCTTTCTCAAAAATGAAAGTGTTGAGTATTCTAACGGTGAACCTTAAGATTATCAAGCATTGCATTAATCTGTAGGCCCGTATCAGAAAGTGTCAAAACACTGGACACTAGTAGCAAATCTTTATTATAAACTAATTATTTGAAACACTATTTAAGCGGTTCTTGAATCAATTTCTCCTCGATGCTAGGTCCTTTATTCGCCACCCACTATTCTTCACTTTAAACGTCCATTTCCCTAAGTTCTGCGGCAGCTACGCGCAAACAGCAGAGTGGAAGAAGCAACAGGGGTGATTAACATATAATCGAGCATCCATATCTGGTGCAACGTGTGCTGAAGATGCGCGTGAAAGCTCGCTGCAGTCGCCGATAGCCCGTATCTCATCGCGGACACACGAATTCCTGGGTCGAGCTGGCATAGAATACCGTCGACCCACTTCTGCACTGTGACTACTTTCACTTGCGCCGGCCGCGCGGTACGTTCGAAGAATCCCCGAATAATCGTTTAATCTGTCTGCCGCCCTTTCCTCCGCCAACTTTTTCATCACTTTCTTCTTTGCCTCCGCCTTTCGTCGACCAGGTAGCACACAGGGCACCTACCGTAGCTAGAAATTTACGGCCAATCGCGCGCAGGGAAATTCTCTTTCGTCTTAATCTCGCTGCTGTCCTTTCTCCTCTTATCTGCCATCTATCAGCACGAAGAGGCGCGTGGGAAGACTCATTTTCTAGTCCCTATAATTGCCTTCGTTCGTTTTGACTGCTGCCTCCACGGAAATTACCCTCTCGAGGCTCGTCATTACCGTGGCCACACTTTCTACCGTTTCGCGCGAAGAGTCAGCAAGCGAGCATCGAGCAATCCTTCTTCTTCACTGCCTCGAACACTTCTTGAAGATCGCTCTCCTCGGCGACCGCCGTGGACGTCCTGGTTACAGGGAAGCACGCGTTAGGAAGTTAGATTCTTCGAAATCGATTTAGGATCGAATTACCTGGTGGCCAGATTCCACAGGAGGTTCTGCAACACGCTCGACTCCGCTCTGCCGCCGACCAGGATCAGCTCGCAGATGGACCTCTCCTCGCAGACGTTCGAAGGTTCCCCGGCGAATCGCGCCTGTTTGTGCTCCACAGGCAGGTCGCCGACCCTCCACTTCGATAGAACTATACTGGGCTGGCTGAGGGTATCGACGTGCAATTAAATCGCGAACAAAGAGCACCGTCGACGTAGCAACCGAGGAGGTGTACTCACGTGGTGTTGTCCACCTTGACGGTGCTGGGCGTTAAGGCTGCCAGCAGCAGGCCCAGAGGCAGAAACGCGCCGATTAAATGCAGGATCTTCTTCCAAGGTGAAACTCTGCAAACCCGTATAAATGAACGGAGTGATCGGTGCATGGTAAACCGCCGCGTTAATTAAGCAATTAATTCGAACACCATTGTCGGAGGGCAGCGCGCGGAAAAATAGCGAAACCGAATGCCCGGTCGCGATTAAAAGCGTGGTAGTTTCGTTTCAGGAGAACAGAAGCTGCTGTAACGATTAAACCTCAACACAGGTTGCTCTCGTAAATAAAGTGCAAGCAAGCTTGCGATTTGGAAGCTTCATACTGACGATGAAGAAGGGATACTAAAGGGAGAAGAGGAAGGAGCCGAGTGGATGCGTATGGTTCTAGAAGAGAGGAGAAGAAAAGAAGAACAAGATGAAGGAAGAAACCAAAACGAAAGCGCAATCATTAGTTAACAGTCCCAGAAACACTTACACACGTAACCCCATTTTGAGGCCGAAAGGCAAAGAATAAACCTATTTACTACTACTACTGACGATGAAGAAACAGGAAATCAATGGACGAGTTGAAAGAAGTAAACACGTACCTGTTTCTAGCAGCGTGCATGGAATGATCGTCACCGAGGAAGTTAGCCTGATGATATCCGATCGACGGCTGATAAAAGGAATACGGAAACTTCCTTGTGCTCATGAAAGTGGACTCTTGGACATAGACAAGCCCGTTATTCGGCCTCCTCGTGGCGTCGAAGCTGTGCACAGTCGGCTGCTGGCTCTGGTGGCCGTAAAGCCCACCGAAATACTGCGATCTCGTCGGGTCGACAACAGAAAAGCCCCCCAGCTCGTGCTTCTGCGCGTCACCCTGGAACTTGGACGGCTTTCCCCAGAAAACGTCGGTGTCCTGCTGATAGACCGGTTTCTCCAGGTTCTGGAAGATCTGCTGGTCTATCGAGCCGTGCTGCGCTCCCTCGTTTTCCGCGATCGACTGAGCAAACGGCAGATGAAACGGCTGATCCTTGACGACACTGCCGTAGTGGACCCTCGGCGCGTTCGCCGCGTCATCCTGGAATTTCACGTAACCGTTCTGCTCGACCGCGTCCTCCTTGCCCTCTTCCGGAGGCACGGTCTCGGGGAAGCTCTGCTGGAGGTTCGCCTGGTGATCGGCCAGGACCGACCGGACCGTTGGCTCGAGCACCAGCTTGTAGTCATTCAGCTGCTCGCCGTAGGAGCTAGAATCGATGTCGTTCTCGAACCTGATGTGCTGCACGTTGTTGAAGGGGCTGTTCCTGGGCTCCTTGATCTCTCCCAGGTGAACGCTGGGTCTGAAGTCCCCGCTGACGTTCTTCTCGTCGCTGATAGATAGAGTTAGCTTCCCGTATGCCTCCACAGTTGCGGTCGACTCGGTGCTCGTCTCTACCGAAGACTCGCCTTCGTTCGTGCCTTCCTCGAAGGACTCCTCGACTGGCTTCTCTTCCTCGGCGCTGGACAAGTCCTCGCGATCCTCTCCGCGCGTGAAGCTCGCTGACACCAGGACCAGCACGAGCATCGAAGGAGATCGAAGCCGCATGTTGCTGGTAGGATATTATTGCCGCCAAGTGGTTTCCATCTCGAAGTGCTCGCTAAAACTAAACCGTCTCTTTCGTCGTTCCTCGTCTTTAACGCGCGAGACGCGACGCTGGCGCGGGCGCATCTTCTAAAAAGCGTGAACGCGATGGCAATTTGGTCTGCTAATCGCCAGCCTCACTCCAATTGCCGTTGACAAAGTGCTCGCTTAGTTCCGGCAGAGTCTTCAGCGCCTAGGAGAGCACGCTGGCCAATGGGAGTCTGGACTGACGATACGTCTTGGGGATTTCTAAGATCCTGGTTTCTCTGTTGTCGGAATTACTGAAAGCTCTCCGTCAGCCACGCGTGTTTCGTCAGAGAGTATTCTGTCGAAGGATTTAGGCTCTGCGGTTAAGCTACGTGTGATCGATCGATGGGCAAGTGGTATCGATTGTAGTCCGATGTTGGGTGGTTAAACGCGAAGATGGTAGTGCCAAGTCGGCTCGACGAGCGCGGAACGAAAGTGGCGGGAAAAACGAGGAAGAAAGGATAACTACGAAGGGGGATAGCCTAGATGTCGGATGATATTCACGCATCGACAACCAGTTTCCAAGGAAAGTCCACCGCGGGATAATGTGACGTTTTTACTGTCGTGAAAGACTGCAGAGTGGCGGGCTCGGCGTGAGAGATCACGAATGTAACTGAAGGTTTTCACGTGTCTCGAGATCTCTCGCTCGATTCTAGGACAGTTTTCACGGTGACGATAGCCACGCCAAAAGTAAGTCTCCTTCGTGCATTTACATGTTTCACGGCCCCGCGAACACGGTTCCGCTGAATCCCGAGTCTCAATTAGAAAACAGAACTGGCTGCGAGCAAGGGCGCCTTATCTCCAATTTCCAAACAACCAAACTATTACTTAAGGGAGGTTTCCGCCTTGTTGAGCCAAAAATCGTCCGATTTTTCACCAATTTTTTGTGCGAAAAGTATTGAATATAGAATGTTGATATTTGGTATGTTGACTAAGCGGTCTTTATTGAACATAAAAATATTTTTTAAAGTTTGACAAAACATGGTAGTGGGAGTGGGATGAGCCACGTATGTCGGTGCGCGGGCGATGACATTCCTCGCTTGCGGAAGTCGTAAGTCCCGGACAGGTGATCTGAAGCAAAAAAATGAAACATATTTTTACTTTGTACAATATTGTGTATAAGTTGAACTAGAAACAAGAAGAAAAATTGGAAAATAAGACAATAGTGAGCGATCACAGGGAAGTTTGTTTTTTTTACCAAAAATTTTTGCAGTTTTTGTTCATTAAATAAAAACGTTTGAATATTTTTGGATAATTCTAGTTCAACTTACACACAATATTGTTCAAAGTAAAAATATGTTTCATTTTTTTGCTTCAGATCACCTGTCCGGGACTTACGACTTCCGCAAGCGAAGAATGTCAGCGCACCGACATACGTGGCTCATCCCACTCCCACTACCATGTTTTGTCAAACTTTAAAAGATATTTTTATGTTCAATAAAGACCGCTTAGTCAACATACCATATATCAACATTCTATATTTAATACTTTTCGCACAAAAAATTGGTGAAAAATCGAACATTTTTTGGCTCAACAAGGCAGAAACCTCCCTTAACCGAGACCTACACATATCGATCCTGCACAAGCTACTCTGCAGATTTGCAGAATAGTGACAATTATTTGACACGTATTTTTTGTTATCAAGGACAAATATTATTTTTTAAAGTGCGAGTTTTTAAAAGACGAATCCAGCTCGCTACTCAATTTATAGAAATTCTCAGAAAATATGTTTGCGACCCCAACTTAAAAGAATATGTACGAAATATTCTGCAAACTATTCTGCAAATTTGCAGTCTCGTGAAATTCGACCTGGCGCGGGCCTACGGCGATTAGAAATGCAGATAGAGCCGAAGACGTAGGAAACCGCTGGATTTCTACGAACGGAGGCGTTAAACGGAAGGAAAAACGCTTTATTACGGCTGCACGGGATACGGAGGAAGAGCGGAAGGGGGTGAAAAGACTTTCTAAGACAAGTTTTATCAGCGAGCGGCGAGAGTCTGGCCTTATTTCAGACCGGGGGTCAAGCGGCGCGAGGAAAACTGGACGGAGGCTTAGCTTGTTAGATGCAAGATAAATACTTTGTACGGCTTCGACCCGAAAAGTCGTTATACTGGTACGATTTCACGGATCACAATGCCGCTTTCCAAGTTTCAACTACAAAGCATCCTACAAAGGAAAATAATTCAGCGCGCTTCTCAGTCTCTTTGCGCGATCAATTACCTACACCGATACTTTCTCGGTAAACACGTGGTATAATTGGAGAGACAAGAAGCCGAGCAGTGTAATTCCGTTAGCATTAAAACCGAGAATTACACTTCGTCCTCTAAATAATTTTGCCTTAGTAATTCCGTGCTCGATATAAGTACGCGACGAAAGCAGCGACTTAATTGATTTCTCAACTGAAAGTTTCAACATTAAAGAGGTTTTCGAACTACGTAACTCATTTTCAGGGAAAGTTGGACTTACACTGATTGGCCTCTGAGCTCTCCAATTAACACTAACATTGAAAGCTGTTGAAGCTTTGATAATGATTCACCTGCAGACTTGGGCGAATTTTATTACAATAATAAATAAATTAAAAAAATAAGAAATAAATTAAAATAATAAGAAATAAATTAAAATAATAAGAAATAAATTAAAATAATAAGAAATAAATTAAAATAATAAGAAATAAATTAAAATAATAAGAAATAAATTAAAATAATAAGAAATAAATTAAAATAATAAGAAATAAATTAAAATAATAAATAACTATTTGAAATACTATTTCAAAGTGCCCAGGTCTGACCACCTGTTGCTTCAAGCCTCCTACTACTGTGCTAAAGCAAACATAGTACATAGCTAAAAGATATCATTAATAGTTACCTAACGATTTCATATCAGAAATAGCTTCAACCGATTTATTTTGCCATCGATTCCTCGAGCTGGATTCAAAGGCACCACGCCCTATCTGCTCGATTTCACGTCCCTCGATTAGCTTGCAATTAGCTTCGTCGCGATTGCTCGTGTTTGCTCGGCTACGCCGCGTACCCTCGTCATCCTTTCTTCGATTTCCCCGTCGTGTCGGAGCAGCACGGTTAAAGGGGTACAAACGACTTGCAAATCATCGTGGCCGTGAGAAGCCATCTCCCATCTTCCGTCTCCACCCAGCCGACAATGAAAGTAGACGCGTAGCCTGCACTTGACAGTCCGTCGCTTCTTCCTCCTTTTTCGATACGCGTCCCGCTGCTCGTTTTCGCGGTTATCTACGCCTCGAGAACGACCCAATTCCGGTTTCGAGTAGGCCAGCCGACCGCATCGGCGGAACGGAATCGGAAGACGGGCAAAAATCCCGCCTCCGATTGTATATAAATCGGAAACCATCCGCGTCGCGTCGAGCCTCTCGTCCATTCCCATTTTGTCGCCAGTTCCCTCGAGAAGCCGCTCGAAATCGCACTTTTCCAGGGTAAATTCCGTTGACCATTTGTCCAGTCTTCGAGTGACTAAGCTTCTAAGGGGTTCGAGCATCTCTTCGGTCGATTCTTTCACTTTGGTGGACGGTAACTTTTTTATGATCCCTTTTCACGTGGAAATTGGTAACTGTTTTTACGGAGGATAAAAAGAGAGGCACCCAGAAGGTGTCGTTCGCGTATCTTCCAAGATCCAATTAAGGAATAGTCGGATCTAGGATTTGTAGCGGACTCGAGTAGGGTCCGTTTTTCCGCTCGACTCGTCGAGCGTTTCTTTCGTGACCGAACGGGACCAGGGCAGGCCGTTTAGTGATCGAATTCAGCACGAACAGAGCGAGGAGTTCTTGCCGCGGCGTCGAGGAAGAACAACGGCCGCGGTTTGTGGGTCGAGGATGGAAAAATGAGGGATCGGTGGAAACCGGGCGCGATCGATCGGAAGCTGCTCGTAAAACGGAAACGTTAGGCTCGCGTTTCACTCGGTTCGAACGGGAATCCTGCGATTCCCCGGTAGGGGGGAAAAAAGCCGCGGGTTTCTGGGCCGAGAAAGCGCAAAAATCGCGGCGGAACGATCGAGTCAGCTGTAGATTCGAGGCGCCTACCGCGAACAAGGTCGAATCGATGATTTATCGACCGTGAAGATCAATGTTCCCCGTCTTTTTCGCGCGCTCTTGGTCGGCGAAGGAATCCGGCGCGGCGAGGCCAGGAGTCTCCTCGAAACCTGTGGAGAATTCGTCTGCGGAATATCAGGCGCGTCGATGGAGCGAGCCATTAGTCTTCGACAAAGTGGAATCCTGGACTAGGTGTGTCCGTGGAAAATTAAGGACAGCTGATGAAACGGCCACTCGAAATGCACCAGCAGAAAGGCCAGCGCGAAAAGTAGCCGTTGATTGTCCACGCCGCTGCAATTAGTGCGTGACGAATCCTCTGCTTCTCCGCGATGACGATTCACACCTTGTCCGTGAAGATTAAGATTGCCGGAGCTGGCAACGGTGCTTCGAGTCTCCACAACTCTTTCTTTCGATAAGCTAGAAGCATCTAAATTTATTTCCAACACCTGGACAATCCACTTCTCGACTACTCGTGAGCCGTGTAACATCCAGTGAACAATATATCGCGTCTGGTGCACCAAGAAACTTGAGCCACCCCACCCGAAATCACTCGGTGTCGTTAAACCTGCCCCCTCGTGTTCCTCGCACAAAGACCTCCCCCCGTATCATCGATCGAAGACCACGATCGCCGCGAATCTGTGTCGATTGTCCGATCGAAACGCGTCGATCCTCCCGTTTCCTGGGACAATTATCAGCCAGCGAGCAGGAGAAAGAATAGATCCCGAGATAGGAGAGAAGGACGCGTAGACCGCGTCCGTTCTCCGGCCGACAAGGAGGGCGCATAGCGCGAAGAGCGTGCACCACGTGGCCGCCAGAGCGAGACACAAAATGGACCAAGTCCCCAGGAAGTGGGGACCCGGATTAAAAGCAAACGAGGGCAACGTGTCGGCGACAGAGCCATCTCGCACCTTGAGGAGTCGAGGTCGTGTAGTCGCGGAGTCCGCGGAGTCGCGTGCCCATCTAGCTTCCACGACATCGTCGGCCGGCGATCCTCGGAACGAGACTTCCGGTTGCTCGCCAGGAAGCAAGCCACGGGGGACCAGGTCCCGGTGGTCCAGCAGAGTCGAGAATCGGCGCCAGGCCGAGTCTAGGAAGTCGGACGACCATCAACGACACGGTCAGTGCCGCGGTGCGATTTCGTTTCTTCCTCCGCCGCTACCTCTTTGCTCTTCCTCCTCTGGGACGGATGCAGCTCGCCGTCTCGAGTCGGTTCTACGCCACAGTCCGCGGCTTTCTGGGTGGCTCCAAGGGTATTTCCATCTCGCGGCAAGTAATTGGTTGTACTCTGGTTACCTTGGAATTTCCCAGGGCTGCTGCCGGAGTCATTCAGTAGAATCTTTCCGTTTTTCCTTCGCTTGAGGATGTCGGAGGATAGATGCTTGGGAGCAGGTAGCTCGAGGTTACCTTAGGACTTGGTTGAGAAGGGAAGAGAGTAGCGTCCAGCGATTAGATTTAAGGGAGATCGAGGGACATCGTTGAAGTCACCTTGGGACTTGGTTGAAAAGGGAAGAGAGTAGCGTCCAACGATTAGATTTAAGGGAGATCCAGGGACACTGAGGACGCGTGGAGAGTGCAAGTGTAGCGACTTTCCTCGTGCGTTTCAGATGCCGCCGAGGGGAGCCCTGTGCCTGCTCCTGGTGGCATTGGCCCTGAGTGGGTGCCAGTGCAGCACCAGGTACTTCGTCAAGATGAGAACAAACGCCTCGGAGCTGTTCAGGACGAAGGCTGATGGTTCGAGGGTGCTGGAGGAGCCGATCGCCGCCACGCCCACTACCCTCTACGATTTACCCAGGAGCAAGTTCCGTATGGAGGACGATAGAATGATC
The DNA here is from genome assembly GCA_910592295.1 of Andrena haemorrhoa. Lineage (NCBI taxonomy): Eukaryota > Metazoa > Arthropoda > Insecta > Hymenoptera > Andrenidae > Andrena > Andrena haemorrhoa. The sequence continues at coordinate 5,521,645 of OU342946.1, forward strand.
AAGGACTTCCCTAGGCTAGAGGAGCAGCAGAAGAACTCGTTCGAGGCGTCCACGTTCAATCCGGACGTGCTGAACAAGTTCCTCGAGGAGTACGCGAACAGGATCAAGAGCAGCACCACGGAGAATTACCCCAAGTTCCCGTTCAGGGTCGTCAAGCCTGCTGAACCCCTTACCCTGGAGGTGGACGCTCAGACCACCTCCTCCACTGGACCCAACTTCGAGCAGGACACTAAGGTCCAGGAGGATGCTGGGAATTCCACGTCCACCGAGGATGGGGTAAGGCTTTGGCTGCTGAAAAGCTTTTCGGCTTGAAGTTCTTGTATATAATCTGAGTTTGAGACCGTTGCCGAAGAAAATGATATTTTCACACGATCAGACACGTATCAGGGTGGCTGTTATTTTCAACCTGCGATTTCTTTTGCTCTTACCCCCTAATGCCAGTGTTCTAGAGGGTGAGAGCAAAAAATGCAAGCAAACCTTCGACACGTATAAATAAGGGCCACCCTAATATACATATAAGATAGGCGGGTTTTCTATGTTTCTAAGTCCCGAGCTAACGTGCACTATGCATGTTGTCGGTCACAGTTGAGCGAGGCCCTGAACGATACCCTGAAGAGGAACAAGTACTACGGGACGAATTCGTACGAAGATAGAAACGGCTGGGTGACGCTGGAGGCGATCCCATGGTCGAAGAGCAAGATCTCTAAGTGGCAGGCCACCCCCAGCACCCAACGACCCTGGCCTGATGCGAAACCGTGGGACAAGCCGAGCATTGCGAAGCCCTGGGCCTCCGATTACGCCGTCAGGCCGATTTACGAGAATAATAAACCGTGGTAAGCTTGTATAAAATTGCTCACTTTCTCTTCTTTCCATTGTGATTGCGACTCTTAAGTGGATGATGGCTACCAACTCTCGCTGGAACCGTAGCCTTGCTCGCTGACCTCCAATTACAGAAGTTCAGTTCCACCGGCAACTGGAGCTATTATAAAATTCGAAACTCAAAGGTAACTGTTTCAGGTACGACAAGCCGAAACCAAACTGGCCAGAAGCCGTCAACGAGAAGCCCTGGCAGAAGCCCACCTCCCGCCCCTCTTATTACTCAGAGAAGCCCGAGGATAATCAAGCTCAGAAATGGCCCCCGGAGAGGCCGTCTTGGAACAAGTACACCGATCGTCCTAACAGCGACATAATCACAGACAGTCGTCCGGCCAATTTCCCGAACAATTGGAACAGGCCGCAGCCGACGAAGCCCAGTTACCAGTTCGTCGATCGTTACGACAACAAAGGGGAGGAGAACAACGACTGGCACGACTTTCCATCGAGGCAGGACGACCGCCTGAGGCCCTCCACCGAGACACCGGGCTTCTCTCACTATCAGTACGTGAACAACCACCCGCCGAGCTACCCTGGCAACGGGGACGGCCAGTGGGTGCTTCTCTCGACGAACAGAGGCTACTCCAAGTCCAAGCAGAGGTCGATGAAGATCGACGCAGCAAGGGGCACCGTGGTGAACGTGACCAAGGGCGTTGGAGGGAAGAAGGAGGAGTACGATCCGTCGGTCGCTGTGATGACTTCCAAGCGACAGGTTAGGCTAGATGATCAAAGAAGGTTTTGGTATTTGGGTGTAGGCTTCTGTGGGAGACTGCAGGGGTCAGAGTTCTTTTGGTGTAATTGGTGTCTGTTGAAAGGGTTTCCAGCTGGGGGTGGTTCCTTTGGGTTCGTCGAGGTGTTTGCAGGGGTATTGCGGGGATCGATGAAGTCTGCTATCCTAAATCCCCTTTTCAAGTCGCGATAGTTATTTCTTCAGATTTAGGATTTTGATTGTGACTTCCGTGTAAAGGATATTTCTCAGGGTGAGACATCTTTATATGAAATTCGATACGATATACTCTTGCTGTATTTATAGAGGCACAGTCCACGTAACGGAAATCACTTGTAACTAGCTGGATATCCAATTTGTTTTCATCCCCAGCGACACTAGGATACATTAAAAGTTACGTAAAACGATTCCAGTATAATCGGTTAGTTGTAGACGCGAAAATCCATGGCTGATAGGGTGTTCTTTCATTTCTGTTAGTCGTAACGCGTTTGTTAAAAAAACCAGGCGTATTTACGTAATCGAAGTCCAAATTCTCCTAAATTGAATTTCGTTAATAGGGAAGCTCGTTTAGAGTATCATTCGCTGTTAGGTAATCTGAAGAATTAGCTGGGATTCCAGTCTCGTAACCCAGATTTCGGAATCTGCGAAGCTAGGTTAAACTAGCTTATTTAATTTGTAACTGTACACCCTTTCCTCTTATTCTCTAAATGGTACAACTAGTACCCCGCTTGTCTAATAAGTGAATGACACGAAACAGTGCGGAGGATCGCGAGTGCACGTGGCACTGGCAGTCGCTTGATGAAATATGATTTACCTAGGTCAGGTTGACAGTGCTACCGTCGATCAACGGCACCAACACCACCACGTCCCACGGAGGTCTGCTCGAGGTGGAGAAAACCTTCAAAAGCGTGGACCAGAGTCGAAACGAGTACGAGATGGAGAGGCAGACGTTGCCCACCATACTGAGGAAGAGACCCATCAGGAACACCGTGGCCAATCAGCCGTCTAGCTCTGCTGTCTTAGCTGCCGTCGGTGCTGGTGAGTCCCCATTCCCTGTTTCATATAGTCGTTCAATAATACGAAGGATCCAAGGAACCATTCTCTTATTCATGTCGCGTGTAAAGTCGTTTCGAGTACCAATTACCGTCCATGCATGAAAGTTTCACACGCGTTAGCCTCCATAGTATTATGGGATAATTCGAAGCTGTTTCGAGGGATAGGTAGCGGCGAAAAGAAAGTTTAAACTGTGAACAGTGAGATAAGATAAATTTCAGCGTAACAAATTCTATCTTACAATTTTTGGGGTTGGGAGACTGGAGGCTCACAGATTGGGGGGTTGAAAAATAGATCAACGATTAACGTTAGACTAGACAGAAAACTATGAATTTTAAAGTTTCTTTTCACCACAACTGTAGGAGGAAGAAATTAATATGTTCTGGATGAAAATCACTGTAAAGCACTAAGCAGTCTCCAAGTTCCAAGCTCTTGAAGGAGTAAATGTAATGCAGTAATGAATTGAGATTGTACGGGTGAAAGAAGCCTTCTTGCAATTAGTATTAGCAACTAGATGCACATCGAATACAATGATTATAATGTAACAGAATTATGATCACGGCAATCGAATTAATTTGTGTGCCTGTAGGAATATTACCCGCAACCATGGCAATGATGATACCAATGATACTTGGCCGTCGAAAGAGGGACCTGACTCCTCCCGACCTGACTCACCTCGATTATCGCGGCTCTGTCATGAATATTCGTGCTCCCACGAATAAACGTGGGGCCCATGGCTCGAGGTTGAGATAGGGTACCTGAATTTATCGACGAAGGCCCCTGGTTATTATTTAATGGGGATGACGACGCGGAGGGAAGATAATTATCTTCAGAATTTAGCGGGAAATATAAAGCATCGCTACTTTTCTCTAGTTTAGGTTTGATCTACTCTACGCTAGGATAAATTGAGAAATATAGATATATGTGCTTGAGAATCCGTATCGAATCAAAAGTAGATAGGCGCGTGTACTTCAAAGTGGTTATCCATTTAAATTGTGTTCCCTCCAGTTCTATAAATCACGGATTTTAACGACCGCCCGAATTTCGTCCCTAGAAAAGGGAAAGTTCCATTTGAAAGCGAGAGCGGGTAGTAATCGAGCGGTTTTGTCGAAATCAGGAATAGAGAATTAGAATCTCGAAAGTGAAATTGTCCTTGGGAGGGGACTGGAATTTTTATAGGTGCAGTGGAATATTTTTGAAAAGGTGACGTGAAATCTGGATTTATAGTTCTCCTAATCGACGTACCATGCAAATGAGATGAAAGAATCCTTCCCAAGGGAGCGGAAGGATAACAAGTTTGTTTTAAAATACTTATCGTATATTTATGTACATGTCAGGGTACCATATAGACGCATATATTATTTATTTATTTATATATTTATTTATAATATACTTTACAGTGTCTCGTCGTATATTTCGTCGTTGGCTTAAACAATAAAAGCACAAGTACCAACAAGTGATAATAATAATGATCGAAGTAAAAGTGTTACGTCGAAATAAAATAGAACTTTTCGCCGAGTGTTTTTCAAAACCTTGCGCCTCGTTAGATGTATCCTGGTTTCGAAAAAGCGTGGGTAGAGTGCACCTCGAACGCGCGCGCAGCGTCCGAGTGCATTCCATGCGAGAAATCCTATTCCCTAATATCCATTTTAAAGCTTGTCGTTCTCAGTCGCGTCCAGAAACACTCGTCTCCTCCAAGCCAATCCCTGACCAACGATTTCGCGAGGAATGTCGCTAAAATTTCCCCCCAAAAAATCCACAAACAGAAGCGTGAAGCGGTGCTCAACTATTCCATCAGCAAATACATTTCGGGAAGTCCTAAAAGACAATAATCCAATGATTTACAGTCCACAAAGCATTTTCCTCCAAATATTAAAACCGAAATAAAATCGATTCCTTGGCTGTCTCTGAATTCATTGCGTCACGAGAAAACGTCTGAAAGGGAAAATAAGGGTAAACGATACGACAAGGATCATTCCCCAGTTGCCACTTTTCTAAGAATCAATTCTCTTCAACTTCTCGCAAAATGGTAAGATTCAATTTCTGCTAGCACTTAGTATGACAAAAGTTATCGATGCTCTGAAATCCTAGGGTAAAAATGAGCCTTCGTCAAATCGTTTACCCCTTCGCGCCGTTTCACCCCCAGAAACTTTCTTCGCACCGTTGAACAGCAGCGAATACGTCAGGCGAGGCAAGCTGTCCAAGAAAGGAAACTCTTCCAGCGGAGAGAACTACCCCCGATGGGGTCGTCCACCTCAGCGGAATGTCCAAAAGCTTCGGGACACGAGGGGCATCCGTTCGAGGTTCCTGGCGTTCCTGAAGAGAGAAGGTAGAGAAGACGTGACAGAAGAAAAACTCTCGGTATCGTCACTCGAGTCCATTGGTTCCCTCATGTCTCCTAAAGGCAACCCTCGTCACTCCTCCCCGTTGATCCTCTTCTGCACGTGGCCGATGTATCTGGCGAAGCCCTCGCTGGCGTGCTTAAGAATCGTCAAGCCGAGCCTGAACTTTATTTCGGCGATCTTCTTCACGAAGTTGAAGAGATTGAAACCGTTCTGCTCCGGCGGCTTGCCCGTGGTCGAGTCGATCCACTCGACGTTGCTCTCCTCGGTGTCCTTCGAGCTTTCCGTCGTGTTACCCACGACCTCCGTCGCGGCCGACGACGACGCCACGGAGTCCGTGACCCCTTCCGTCGACGAAGAGGCCGGTTCCGTTGACGAAGAGGCCGTGGAGAACGTCGTGGACGCCGTGGTAGTCTCCGCGGTGGGACTCTTCATCGTGGCCTCCTTCAAGCGAGTCTTCTCCTCTTCCTTCTGTCGCCTCCTCTGTGCCTCGAAGTCCTCAACTTCGTTGTCCTTCCTCCTGTCCTTCGTCTTCTCGCCATCCTCCCCAGGGAGAGCAGAATCGATGATGTTGAGGATCTCGTTGCTCAGGTCCTCCTCCTTCTCCTCCTCCTCGAGCTCCCTCTTGGATGGTATCACCTGGATCACAGAGTCCCTCTTCCACCTCAGGTGACTCGGCTTCATGGCGAGCGAGCCCATCGAATCAACAGACCTCTTCGTCCTCAGTGACCTGGGCCCATGCTCGACAGCAACGGCAGCGGGCGTGATCTCCACTTCCTCGTAGCCCTCCTCTGGCCTGGCAGTCTGAATCTGCCCGTACCCCTGAACAGACCCTTGAACAGCCCCCCCTGGTAAGCTGAAACTCTGCCCAGCGTCGTGATCGAACTGCGCCTGGCCACTTTCCGTCGGCTCGTAGCTGTTCGCCAGTTTCCCCGGCGTGGACAATGCTGGGACCTTCTCCTCGTACGGCGGGTAATCTTTGGGAACGTTTCCGACGACGAACTGACGGTTCGCCGAGCCAGGGACCGACTGTCCCACCACGTACGCCGAGGGTTTAGATCTGTCGTAATAATTCGGGGTACTGGGCGCATCAAGATAGCGATGGTCCGTGTTCTTGTACTTGAAGCTGGGGGCTGTGTAGATAGGGGACGAGGATGGGTACCTTTGCTCGGTCTTCTTGGTCGTCTGAGGCTCGTAGCTCCCGTCGTGATTCTGGTACCGGTAATAATTACTATCGTACTCCTTGTTGCCCGCATAATTAACCTCGTCGCTGGTCATACCCTGAAGAACCTTGGACAGAACCTCTTCCTCGCTCTGCCCGTAGTTCCCACCGTACTCGTCCAGGTTGTACTTGTACTTGGGCTCCACTTCGTAGTTCCTCCGAGCTATCGCGCCGCCGAAGGGGTACAGGAAGTAGGAGGCCAAGCCTAGTCCAAGTCCCACCAATGACATCACTCCGAAGCTAGGCATCACCTCGCGGCTAAGAAAATTGTAGATCTGCGTGCTGATGGGCTTCTGAGGAGGCTTCTTCTTCATCTTCGTCGAGTTCGCTGCCAGCTTGGTCTCGGGCGCGATCTTCGACTCCTGCACGTCGTTCTCAGCGATAGACTCCTCTGCCAGCAGCTCGAGCTCCGTCGAGCTGGCTGTCACCGGCGCGACGGTGGTCGTGGTGGTAGACGTGGACGGCTTGCGACGCCTGACCTTGTTCTTCTTCCTCTTCGAGGTGTGCCTGGGCCTCTTCGTGGTCGAAGTCGAAGTTGGGGTCGTGGCTGACGTCGTGGAGACCGATTCCTCCGTGTCCACGTTGACCTTCGTTAACTCGCGGTTGAAGTCGAACTTCAAGTCTATTTTCGAGCTGTTCAGACTGTCCTTCTCCTCCACCTTCTCTATCTTCAGCACGGGCGCGTTGACCTTGATAGACTCGATCTCGATGTTCGTCGCCTCGTCCAGAGGCTTCTTCAGCTGCATCTTCAGCACGTTGCTCGCTTTCGTGGCAACGGGCTTCGTCTTCACCTCCGTCAGTTCGTTATTAAAAATAGATTTCATGGTCGTGGTGGGATCCACATTCATCGCGGGTGAGCTGGGAGCCGGCGTGGTGGTCTTCTGGGTGCCCATCATGATCGAGGCTTTTATCTTCGTCACGAACATAGGCTTTTCCGTGCTCTCCGGCTTGTTCTTCGAGATCGTCACCATCTGCACTGGCCTGAAGGTCACCTTCTCGACCTTCGCTATCGAAGCATTCTCATTCTTCGCAATATCTGGCTTGACAGTTGTTCTCCTAATCGGCGGTTTCGGTCTAGCCAGGTGGTTCGGCCTGGACGTCTTGGAAACGGATGGTTTCGACAACAAGGTTGTCTTTGTGGTCGCAGTCTTCGGCTTAGGCGTCGTCCTGAGGATCTGAACCTTCTTCGTCGTGCCAGCGAACGCCTCCTTGCTCTCTAGCATACTCGCGGTAGTCTGAGCGAGCTTGAAAGTCGTGTTCTGCAGCACGGGTTCCAGCTTCTCCAGACCCTCCACCTTCTCAGGCTTCGAGTCGGTCGTTTTCTTCGTGGTCACGAGGACCGTTCTCCTCGTGCTCGGTGCCTCTTCCATCGTGGTGGAAACCGGCATCGTCACTTTCTCGGTCACCCTTTCAGTGGTCTCCACACGCTCCATCAAGGTCGTCGGCTTGACAGTCACGCGCGCCTCGGTCTCTTGGGGTGGCTTGGTCCTCTTCTCCATCTCGATCGTTTTTATCGTGGTGGAGGGAGGGTTCAAGAGGATCCACGTGGAGATCCCTCCGGTGGTGGTCGGGTGATTCTTGTAAGCGGTCATGAGCCGCGTGGAGCTCATCTCCCTCTCGAGCTCTTCTTCGGTGATGGCCATGGCCTGGCCAGGGTGACTGCTCTCGAAGTAGCTGAACTTTGAGTTTATCGGTCTACCGAAGCCTACCGGCTGGCCATTCATCACTGTCAGCTCCTTCATCGGAGTGACGTCGTTCCTCTCCACTGGCTTCTGAATAGCGATGGGCTTCTTGATGATGTTGCTGTCGAGGATCTTCCCTGGATCTTCGGGGCTGCTCGCGTTGAGCAGCTGGGTGGCCACTGTCCTCAGGGACTGGTCCATGTACTGCAGGTCCTTCAGCTGACGCTGTGCGTCGTTCGCTTGGACGCTGAAATGAAATTTTTTAATGAGTCTCGTGAAATGCTACAGTGGATAGTGAACATTCTCTGAGCAGGCACGTTTAGGTACATTTAGATGTGGGAAATTGCGGTCTGTTTAATTGAATGTTAATCGTGCCGTTTTAAATATTCCTTACCTTTTGGATGGGAAGTTTTGAGGAATTTTAGTTAGATAGGAATTCTTACAGTGCTATGCTCTAATTGGGTGGTATCTGGATCTGGATCCATTGCAGGAATTCTTTGCGAGAAGTATCGTGTGGCTTTGGTACCGAGGGAGATAATTCTGAGAGACAATTGGGGCGCAGGATGCTTGGGAGGGTATCTCGTGATGAACCACAGTGTCGAGTACAAGTCGCAAATTTCATGGTTACAGAAGAAATAGAATACAAAATTTGTTCGTTTGAATGGTTTATTTCGGTTACAATTGACTGGCACAAGTACTAGCAATGCCCTAAAGTGACGCAAGTTCTAACGCTACGATTACAATGTAAATTCGTTTCAGTTAATACTGCTTTTTATCTCTCTAAACTACCCCCTACAAACATTGCATACTTATCAGTAGAGTTTTAAAGCTACTTTTGGCGAGGTTAAAATGTATCATCCAAACAGCATTTTACCATCCATTAAACCCCTTACCTGTTAAGATCAATTAGAAATAAAATAAACAGAATCACCTTTTAAAGTATTTACCATAAATAGTAAGTTCGACTGCTCTACAATAAAAAAGGTATCTATACGGTGTGAAAAAGTAATCAACACGCTTTCCACAGATAAATCTATGTATCTGGGTCCATAAACTATTCGACAAAAGAGTACAAGATTCCAAGCTTCGATCTCTAATAAAAAATCCTTCCTTTGCTTGTAAACCTTCCACCACCATCTCGAGACGAAGTCTTCAAAAAAACTTCATGCATCCAGATAGTAAAATTCATCCATGAAAATCGTGAGCATCACTTTCCCCACACCCTGTACACTGCTGACTCAGTGTCCACTTGGAACTCCTTGCCCCTCTTCTACATCCACGTGACACCGTATTTTCCACGTCCACCTGAACCCACCACAGTCTCCAAGCTGTACACACCAGCAACCTAATGTTTCCCACAACTCCACCAGCATCACCGAAAAAAGGAAGAACCTAATCACCGCCCCCTACAGAGCTTCATCTCTTCCTCTTCTTCCTGCGACTCTTCCACTCGTTCAACCTGCCATACTTGTCCATCGACCGCCTCGCGATCTCCTCAAGGTTGGGCCAGTAGCTGCCAGCAGCGTCGTCGTTGGCGCGACCGAGGTTGAACGAGCTTGGGAACACCCAGGGGAAGAGGAACGTGAATATACCGAGAACCCCAGCTGCCAGAGCAGTGAACGGCGCAGCAGCCAGGCTGAAGAACCCATAATGTAGCGGGTTGACGAACGTGAAATAAGTGAACACCGACGCTAAGGAGTCCATGATACCAGCTGGAGAGAGGTCATACTCATCGTCGTCATCGTCGGTGGAAGGAGCTTGGGACGAGGAAGTTGCCGCTAGCCCAGCTGAATGGGAGGGAGAAGCACTGGCTGGACTGGCATTTGGGTCGCCAGGTGATTGCACCAGAGAGTTCAACTCTGGGTCATCGTTAGCTGGATCAGAAGCAGCGGCTAGGTCGGATAAAGCTTCTTCAGTACCCGCGCTATTCCCTGGCAAGTCCGTGTCATCGACTTCCATTAACGAATAATCAACTGGAGGGGAAGCCTCGACTTCCGTAGAAGGGTCAATTTGGGAGTTAGAGCCTGAGACGCTGATATGTGTGCCCTGGAACACCTCGAAGTTAGACTGGCCCGAGGGTACACCAGTTTCTGGAGGAACATCTCCCTGTGGGTTCTTTGGGGGACTATAGTAGCCACCCTGAGGCCAATTGGAAGGACCAGAGGAACTATATTGGTAGATAGGAACAGCCTGACCTAGCCCAGGGTCTAAAAACCCATCCTGACTGACGCCGGCGTACTTGTCCCCGTAAATCTCATAGCTACCAGGGTTCGGCTGGGTGCCAGCTTGAGGTGCGGTAGGTTTCAACATGTTCGCATTGAACACATGAGAATTGATGATGATGTTCAAGTCAGTGCAGCCTTCCTTGCTCTGAACAGTGTTGTTGATCCTCGTGTAGGAGTTGATGAGGATCGTGGGGCAACTCTGATCATAGGTTACTACCGGGGTCTGGGGTTCCGGCACCTTGTTCTTGTCCTCGTAGGAGGTGAAGCCTATGTGCACGTTGGGACCTGGCTTCGTGGTAGTCGAGGGGGACAGCTGCGAGAGCAAAATGGACGGAGGATACGAGGTATACCCTGAAGAAGACCCCGAAGGCCCTGAATTGCCATAATTCCCAGGCACCTTCGCCACCACTGTCGTCCTATTAGGCTTCCTCGAGTCAGTGTTTATAAGATGAACAACAGTGTTCTGCGACACCTGAGTCTGGGGATTGTAAACCGTGTTATTCTTCAACAACACACTCCCCAGCCAACTGGGGAGCTTGAAATTGCCCGGCGTGTAGCTCGGCCGAGAATGGACGGGGTAAATGAAGCCAGGCTTGAAAGTCTGAACGTCACTGGGCTTCGAGGGCCTGTTTGGCTCCAGATTCTGGTAAACCGGGTCGAACACGAGGCTGACCGGCTCGCCTGCCTGATCACTTTCCACTATGTGGCTACCGTTCGTCATGAAAGCCGGGATTTTCAACCAGTGCACGATTTCCTGGAGACCGGGGCTGGTAACGGGCACGGGGTGACTGAGGCTCGCGTTCCTCGGGGGAACTGGTTTGGCAACAGCCTGCTCGAGCTTGGGATCGTCCCCGAACGAGGTGTACTTTTCGTAATTCTGGAAATCGTCCACGTTCTGTATGGCCCCGTTCGGCCAGTTCTTCAGCTGCACATTGTGAACAGACGCGTTGTTTCTACTGAAGGGGATCTTGTTCGGGCTGACCTTCGTCTGGCCCTTTTTCCTCAAGCTCGACTGACCGCTCGAGGGCTGACGAAATTTCGTTCGGTTCGAGTGCTTCGAGCTCCAGTGGCGAATGGACAAGTTGGCACTTTGGCGAGGAGGAACCGTCGACTGGTCATCGGAGCTCTCCACGTGGATAGACGAAGGTGTTTCGAAAGGAGGCGCAGCGTTCTCGAGACTGAACGTGCTAGTGATCCTTTTAATGGCCGCTACGTGATCGAACTCGGTCGTAGACTCAACCTCGACGGAACCAGCCGAAATTTCTGCCTCCCGATCCGAGAATTCCGCGCTCGCATCGAGGCCCAAGGCTGGGCCTGTCGACTGTGAATTATTCAAGCAGATTTCGTCCGTCCTTCTGGACAATTTAGCGACCCTGAAATCTCTCGAGGCGCCAGTGGAGTTCGTCCTCAACGAACGCTTCCGCGTGCACGAAATTCTCGAATTCGGATGTCGATCGAGCTTGCCACGCGAACCGAATTTGTGGGCGGACTTCCTCGACGGGGAATTCACTAAGTCGCTAGAACTGGGTGAGGTATTTTGACGCTGACGAAAGAGGTTCTTCAGCTTGGGTAAATTCTCATTTCTAGCTACTTTGTCATTGAAAGCGTTTCGGTGACCACTGTCCCTACCGAGCTTTCCTACTTTGCTTCTATCCTCGAGCTTCGAAACGGAGCTCGTTCTCATCCGTTCGTCGACACTTACCTCGGCGCTACGTTCGCTAAAGGGGCCCGTTGTATCGTGATAGTAATTAATGTACGGAATTCTACGAGTTCCGGAATTCCACCTGTACCTGCTATCTTCTCGAGTGCTTTGCAAAGTGCTGGTCGCTTGCACGGGCTTCCATTCCTCGGTGTTCGATCTCGCTGGCTGCGAGGATCCTTCTGCAATGCAAAATAAAACGGTGTCCAGGTCAGACTTAAAAACAGCTGCGAGATACTTCACTATTTACTCTTCTTTTTTATTTTTACTTCATATTTGTATTCCTTAACTCTCCTCAAATTCTGTGTACCTAATAATAATTTATGGGATTATTTTGAGAATCGCGCAGATATTGGATAATAATAATTATATTGTTTATAATAATAATAATAATAATAATAATAATAATAATAATAATAATAATAACAACGCTGACGATCCTAATTTCGTAATAGAGATGTTTGCGAGAGATTCGCGCGGTATCATACGGTACGTTAATGGAAGAAGGAAACTTTCACGTTACGAAATGGAATTTCGTAGCTTTGGAATGATGATTGGAATCGATGCAGTAACGCACGGGCCCGCGATCGTTCGCTCAGAAAATTTGCATCACCACTCCGCGAATTACGTTGCATCGTTAACGTGCAATTTCTTAGGAATCGATTCGTGTAATCAGCTGGTGCGGGTCGTGCTTTCCTCGGGCGCGGAACGTTGACAGGGTGGAAGTGAGGAAATACCGATTCACAGGAAACGACCGCTTCGGGGCTTCGTTTGCGAGGACTGAGCACAGGTAGAATAAATGAAGGTTTAAAAATGGAGGGACTGAAGTGGGAATAAATCGATATATAATTATATCGGCAGCTTTGGAAGCTCTTTTGTAACGAAAGACCCTAATAATCTCCAAACTTCTGCTTCCTCCTTCATCGTTGAAACGCGAGCAAAGCTCGAAAGGAAGTGAACGTGCAACTGAAATCGCTGGGAGGAATAAAAATTTCGCCAGATCTATCCGATCGCCGTAATTTCTACATTTTAATACGCTCGACGGGGAGTCATCTGCAAGGAAATTGCAGTGCGCTCCAGCTGATTAGAGGCTAGCCCCTCGAGACTTTCACGGAAATCGGCAACGTTTCGCATTAACCGATTTGCAACTGAATAAACACAGCCCCGCTGGGACGATTCCCGAGGACTTTAATTTCGACAGGAAAGTATCGCCGTTTCCTTTCCGCTCTTGCAATCGCTTCCTCCGCGATGCTCCCTCGAATATCGGTATAATTCATCGGTCGTTTCACGGTGGAATCGCAATTATACCTACCGGTTTTCTGTGGCCTGGCGTCCCCCGATCCCGACAGCAGCAGGATCACCACGATCTTGAGAAGTTTCATCCGCATTTTGGCGCTGCAATGAAAAATTAAAAGATCGTTAATCGTGGATACAAGTGTTAGAAGCTTCGGTACAATTGTGGATCTACTATCTTCCTCCTCCGCTTCGATAAACACCACAACTTTTCAGACTCATATCCCCAGTAATTTACCTCGCGACAGGTAAGGCTATCGTCGACAGGAATTTCGTTGAAGGAAACGTTGCTTCGGGGGGTAGCGAAAGTTGGCGAAAAAACTTCCCATCGAACGGGTACGAGGATCGAGAAGCACGTCTCGCCTCGACCCACTGATCCTGAACCTGATCTCGATCGGGGACCTCTCGCTCGTGTCACTTCTGACAGGAGCGAAGCCTCGGCAAGGAAACCCGTCGCGTTTTCGTATAATGAAACAACAGCTCGACCTCGCGGGGAATGAAATCTCTCGAGGCCGAGAAATTTCCGCGCCCAAAAATCGCTTCTCGACAGGGGAGTGACGCAATGGCGATAGACACTTCCGAATTGTTTTTCAAGCGCAACACGCCGGGAATGCTTTATCGCTGATTTGCGTACGAAGGTCTCGATCGAGGCGATCGTTCGTATTCGATCGTCATGCGCTGGCTGTTCGGTCTACGACGCCGGTCGCATCGAAATGAGAGAATTTCTGGCCGATCGTTGTACCAAGCAGAAGCCTCGAGGAAGGAATCAACGATCTGTCGAGTTTACAATTAAGATTCTTATTAAATCTATGTACCCCTTACCCGGTCACGTGGAAGACTCCTTTAAAATTATTTTCCCTATATTCTCCTTCTTTTCATTCGACCTTGCTTCACAATACGTCGTGCCGCGCAGACAACTGTCAGTGATTTTGATCAAAACACGCAGAATGATCTTTTTGAATATGTAATAAAGTCCCTGATAACTCCAGTGTCTTCGAGATAAATTTAAGCCTGTCAATGACGGTTAAGGGTTACTCCACCCAGGGCCGGCGCGAGGATGGTTGGCGCCCTTATGCAAGACAATTTTTGGCGCCCCCAAATTTTTGCACCTGTTTTCTATTTAATATGTTTGGCCTTTACGAGGTACAATAAATAAGATTACATTTTGTTTATATGGGAGTTGGATTCCTTCATTATTATAGTTTTTAGCGCCCCCTTCGGCTGGCGCCCTTATGCGGCGCATTACTTGCATAATGGGTTCCGCCGGCCCTGACTCCACCCCTCGGAAAAGATTCCCAAAATTCATCCCTCCTGCTGGAATCTAATTTTAATTACTTCAATCTCCTCTCCTTCTCGAATATCCACCTTAACAATTTCTCGCTCCCCTTCTAGAGCTCCATCTCCCCCTGATTCATTTCCAAGCAGGTCAACCGATGATTCACCCGAAACGAAGCTACCCAAAGCTGGCTCCTCGTTCTATTTCGCAATCGCGGCCCTTCCTCCCCCTTTCTCCCATTCGATTTCGTATCGCCGCGTGGTAAAAGCGGTGTTTATTTTTACCGTTGCATTTTTTCTCTTTACATTCGTGTCCGGTAACGGTACCTGCTACGTATCGGCTGTTAGGCCTTGATTTGCATGCGGACGCGCGTTTCTGCGCCACGGGGTCGGCCAGCGTGTCAGAAGACGTTGCAAATCGCGATGGGCCGACGGTCTGGTCGTGTTGCTTGCTACCGCGGCTGACGTACCGTTAGAATGTGTTTAATATGTGTCGTTTCGAACACAATCGCTGCGAGAAACGGGGCGCCCCCACCCACCCCACGTCACGGTATTTTATCGCGACGGAGCGTTTGCAACGAATCAAAAGTTATCTCGGTTTAAGCACGGTGGATTTCGAGGTCGCCTGGGATCAGTGAATTTTCTGGCTCGTTTCGGAGCGACGACGGTGCTTGGCGCCCGAAACGGAGCGACGGCGGCGAAGCGAGGGTAAACAGAGCGAAGATTGTCGAGGGTGGGTAGGGCTGTTCGGAGGGGAATAACGAGGGAGGGATGAAAGGATTAAGGGACGAAGAAGCAAAGAATAAAATGAAGACGCAAGGAACTAGATATAGCAGCGGATGAAATTCCTAACACTCTCTTATCAAACGATTATCCCAGAATATAAAACAGGAAGTTTGTTGACCGCCAATCTATTAATACTCAGCCAATAACTTTCTACCGTGTCTTTCTTTCGTTCGACGAAACACCGTAGACTTTCATTGAGAAAGGGAAAAGGAAACCCATGGCGTGGAGACCAGGAAGAAAAACACGATCTTATCGTCCGCGCTCTACCACCAGAAGAAACGTACGTATGCACACGTCTATGGAGAGCAGAAATGCAACTTGCTGGTAACCGAGCCGCGACCGATAGTCAAGGACGTCGTTCAGGCACATTTCCCTACCCTCTTTGCTGTTCTCACCAATTTTCCCTTAATCCAAGCAACCCTAACTCCCCTTCGCCTCGAGAGACGATACCCTTCGTTCCCCCTTACCTGACTCAAAGGTGTCGCTGGAGCTGCATTTAACCACCACGTAAACCGCGCGCAACGAGCCAGACGATTTAGAGAAGTCCGACTACAGAAACTACGCGACTCGACTGAAATGAAAAAATAATCCGCGTGAACTGAGACACTGTTGGTACCGCGACGACGAAGAGAGAAAAGAGCGAAGGGAGCAAGTGGAAGGACCGGTAGACTCGGAGCCGCGACGGCGAACTGGAGGAACGCGAACGGAACCGCGAGTGTCGTCCAGGTGGACGATCTTTCGACAATGGTGCACGGCTGACTGAGTCCTCGCCGAGAAGGTTGGAGAAGGCTGGGCCCGCGTGCACGCAGCCTGGCCACCGGGTAATCCACCAAGGTGGAGAGGCGCCTGGCTCGTGCACGAGTCATCGGGAACCCGTTACTCCGATGGATACGTTGGAACGAGATCTGCTCGGGTTGAATAACCTTCGCCGCGGCGCAGCCAGCCTAGCCAGTCTTCGTGACTACCTTGGCCGATCACCTCGGGAACTGGGTGAATCTCTACCCGGGGGACTGGGCAACCATCGCCGAAGGGGGAGGCGTCAGCGGGCGCTCAGGAATTCCTCGGTGATGTAACCGACCGGGCGGTGAAAAATTCCACGGATCTTCGGGGAAGGAACGAAGTTCGAGGCGAGCCTCGTTGTTTGCTTGAATACGAGTAATTATAATTTATTCGGGGTGGGATTGAAGGGTGACAGGGGTGGCTCGAAGGTCGTTGTCCACTCTCGGGGTGAATGATGAAAGGAATGAGAGAAAAGAGTAAAAGAAATTGTAGCGTTGGATGAAAGAACTGCTACAGGATACTCGGGCCCTTTTTGCATGAAACGCGTAATTAGATTCCTCGTTCTTTTCTGCGTACCTACGCCCTCTTTTCATTGCCGTGTGTTTAAAATTTACAGAGCTACGGTAGGTACATTTTCTGACCAAGTGCTCCTAACTTGTGTCTAACAAGGGAATTTCTGTTTGCTGCCCAAATTCACTCGAAGGGGGTGAAATTAACCCCTGAAGATTCGGCTATTTTCCGATTTTGTGTTATATTTTTTTCAAATATTGAGAGAGCTACAATTAAAATTAAATTCACTAATTAACTTGTTACATAATTTGGATTGTAATAATGCAACTGCAAAGGAGGTATATCAAATTTTTAAATATTATAGGCAGTTCTACGACAACTTCACTACGGTAAATGTCCCAATTACTGTCGGTGTTCCTATTACTGCCACTTCATTTATTTTACTTAATAAACACGCAACGTGTAAAGATAGCGTAGAAAAAATTTATGATTAAATTGAGACTGTTCTTCTAATTATTATAGTTTTCTATTCAGTTCACTATTCTTTACACGTTACGTTTTTATTAAGTGAAATAAATAAAGTGGCAGTAATAGGGACGCTGACAGTAACTAATTTCGTAATGTTTGCAGGTATACTCTTCTCCAAACTGACTTTCAGCCCTGAGGCCCTTCTTGAATCGAACAGTACCATTCATGTCCTTAAAGTAACTACTTAAGTGAGGGCAAGAGGTGATCGCTTGCGAACAGTGTGCGTAGAATCTCTGAAAAGACACTGTTCCTTTATTTCCACGAAATTAAGATGGTTCAGAGAGCGTAGCGCTTCCTTGCGAGATTCCTTAAAGAAGAAGATCGCCAGAGGAAGTTTTATCGTCCCCAATTCTTCTTGCTTTTCCCAAGAATTAATCACGAGCAGCCAAGAAGTTCGATCTTATCGTTCTAATCAGGATAGCGCTGAAGGGAAACTCGGAAGTGCTCGATTAGATAACATCTAATAAAAGATAATACATCTAATAGATATATTTAATAGCGTCTGGGAGCGTCTCGGCACACATACGTGCATGTATAATTACACGTGCGAATAAGACTGGTGTTATTCCGTAATAACACGGTGCATTCGCTTCATCGTGCACCGCTTTTCCCATGAATATCTCTCCCCTTGGCTCTTAACTACCACTCCAACCGATATTTCTCGTGCCGCGCGATTCTAATGAAACGAAAATCGTGCGTTAACACGAGAAACTGGAGCGAGGGATCGAGGAAATCGAGCCGATAAACAATCCAGCGTAGGATAGTTTGAATAAACGACTGGAGAGCGCCGTACGCGATTTTCTATAACGATCAGGAAGCTTGGAAAGTGGAAAGTATCGCGAACGGGGGCCACTGTTATCTCGGATGGACGCGATGGTCCAAATGATACATGAAATATCGGTTCGAGGAATTAGCCTTGTTTCGTCGATCGTGTTTTTAGTGCCGGGATGGTCTTGGAAAAGAAATGCGCGGAGTGAAGCGAGCGGAACGAGGTATTTTTATGCTCTTCCTCGTGCAGAACAATTTCTGCTCGTATTTTCCGCTGCTCGGTACGGAACGTTATTCGATATTTAACGCTGGCGAAACTGAGCCCTCGGAAATAAAAATGACCCATGTCGATTTTCCTTAATTCGTCTTGAAGCGTTGCGCCTACTCTCCGAGAAAATAGTTTCCTTTCAAATGGTGCCACGGTGAAAAGCAAAATTAGTTATCTTAACCTTCCTTCTGCCACGTCTCTCAGCGCCGAAGCTCAGCGTCCTGAAGAACCTTCTTGCGGAAACGCAATATCCGATTCGTTTCTATCTTAAAACAGGTTTCCCACGTAAAACCTCGAGTGGATAGCGAATCAGCGCTTCGTTTCCCAGCACCGCGAGCGCGTTACAAAAATGATTTCCCCCACAGAAAAATCGTGAAATTCCTCGAAACTGATCGTATCGAACCAAAGGTACACCAAACACCGTTACTCCTCTGTAAATTACGACCACCTCCTTGACCCTCCCCCATTGACTGGCAGTGAATCCTCGTTTCCTAACGAAGCTCGTTACGCGACCATCGATCTCTGGTGAGTTAAGCGAGGAATCTATGTGGGACGACTTTGAGGCATCTCTGTTTGCAAAAACAGGGGCGAATGTTTGTAATTTTTTTTTTAAAAAGTGGAAGCATATTTTTTTACAGAACTTTTTGCAATTAAAAGAGCAACATTTAAGGAACATTTGGTAATTTTTTCGTGGAAAAATATTTATAATAAAGGTATATATAATAAAGTTTATAATAAAGTAACAACCGACATCCAAGAAGGCTTTTCAAAAATTTGGTTTTGCCGCGGGCACTGCCGTTCGAAACCAGATTATCTAAAATCCAAAAACAAAAAAGATTTCGTTAGTATATTAATGTCTCCTCCGATTAACGAAGGGAACTCTCGAAATATTAATTTAAAACAAAATAGCGGCTATTTAAACTTGAAATCCTGATTTTTCGTGCAAAAATCTCGCGAAAAAGTTAGACCTTCAACTTCAAATAGGCGCCATTTGGTTTTAAACTAATATTTCAGAAATTCCCTCCGTTAATCAGAAGATACATTAATATACTAACGATACCTTTCTTCTTTTTTGAATTCAGATAATCTGGTTCCGAATGGCAGTGCTCGCCACAAAACTAAATTCTTAAAAATTCTCCTCGGATGTCGACTCTTACTTTGAATAATAAACGTAAATATTTTTCCACGAAGAAATTACCAAATGTTCTTTAAACGTTTCTCTTTTAAGTGCAAAAAGTTCTGCGAAAATCCATGCTTCCGCATTTTCAGGAAAAATTCTCAAACATCCGCCTGTTTTCGGCCGCCCGGCTAGGTAGGCATAACCCGTTAAAGGGGATAAACGGAAGAGGCATCGGTGCCAGCGTATAGGTGCGAGGGTGAAAAAAGTCGGCTCGCAGGAAACCACCTCCCGGAAGGTGCATGTACGCGGTGTATAATAGGAGAACGTGCTTACCGTCCCAGAATCGTAGGCAGTCGCGGCACTATGTGGGACATAGCGGCACTTCTTACGGCGGTGGATACCTTTCCCATCTGTTGCCAAACGATGCCTATCGACGTTACTGTCGCTAGACCACCTCCATGCGTGTCTACCGGCTGGAAAAGAAGAATACTAATTAGAGCTGTCTCTGCCGCGGAGGGTAACGATCTTGATTCGTCTCGGCCGCGACAGGCGCCTCGTTAAGGTAATTCGCGAAGCATCTGTAAGAGACCAACGACTCGTGACAGAGGGATAAGGATTCGCGAAACGGCAAAGACTCGAAGCGGCCGATTGCCAGCTCGTAAGATCGATCTCTTCCCTCGGAGCTCCTTCAAAAATCAAGTGTAATCTTCCACTCTTTTAATTCCTCTTTGTGGTCGCTGGATCGCATTGCACCGCGTAATGGCACAAGACCAAAGGAACGAGTATGTAGATCATCGTCGATGACTCGAGACTAATTCCCATGATGGCTCTCAGCCAATCAATCCGACCCAGTGACGGGGGCTGGCAAATTACTGGGAAAACGTTACTGCATCCGCGGCTCCTCGTCATTACCGCGCGACGACGCGTTGATGGAGGGTCTCGCGAAGGAAGGGAGGACCATACCAGGCGTTCGATCGAGATTTCTAGCACGCCGATTCGATCCCTCGTTCTTAATTAAAAATCCAGACCATTGTGCGCTTTTTCTATTTCACCGCACGAGGCTCGACTTCCGCCGACTTTCGTCCATGTAAGATCGCTCGGAGGCTTCGACGATCGTTGTCGTGCCGATGTTGCGCCATCGACCGTCGCGAATAATTAAAACGACCGAGGGCCGATCAACGGGAGCGCTTCCGCGTCGAGCACCGTTATCGATCAAAAACGATCTAATGGCGATGCTGAACCAGTCGGCGGCCGATCTTGTAAATAAGCGGCTTGCGTGTCGATCCATTTGCCGCGGGGGATCGCGCGGACCGATCTGGTTTCCTTCGGCATTGGATAACCATCGGCAGGCTAATTAGGAGCTTGGTGGACTCGCTGCTTCGGGGGACGTTAACAGGAGTCGCTGATAGAGCTCGATCGTTCCGCCAGTAAAATGCCGATGGGATCTTGGCAAATTTACCACCTGTTAGTCTCGAGTGGACCGACGATTATCGGGTACGTGGTAAAGTAAACGCAGCCGGGTGCCATCGATCGCGAAGAGAACGAAAGTTTCGAGGAAGCGAGGGGCAGCCGCGCCGAAGAAGGAAAAAGTGACATTGACTCCGCGGAACGGTACTAATTGCCTCGATCCCGATAATTGACGAACTTGGGCGCGCATGGACGCGCACGAGGCATGGGTGCCAATCTGCGCGGACGAGGCGACGGAACGTGGATATGTAGGTTGATTATTTATTATTAAATCGCGATGGGTGCGATAGAAAGACGGTAGGTCTGCGCGAGGTGGTAGATCATGTTCTTGCCAAATTTTGCCGGTACTCGGCGCTTTCTGGCTGAGCTTTTTTTAATTAGATGCGAAAGCTTGGGAGCACCCTTCGGAATTTTGGAATTCAAGGGGGCATGCAGGTTTGCGGACTTCTTTTTCGTTACAGTATTTCATTATAAAACGAAAGCTGGTTCAACCGAATCAACGATCAGGAATAATGTTAACGAACAACCGAATTACTCCGTCAGAAGAGGGCACGCGACTGGACACTACTTTTTGCCGATCAGTCACGCGAAAAGATAAAGGAAACCTGACGCATAGATGGTATTGTTTTAAATAATCAATTGTTAGAAGAAGATGGCGTATTGTTTCAAATTTAAGCATTAGTAAACAAGTGATTATTCAAAGCGACAATTTTATTGCGAAAGAAATGTGTCACAATTAGGGCTGGGACTATTTGTCGAATTTTTCGGAATTCGAATACCTACTTCAGTTGCTCAGTTATTTGGCGAACATAATTCGAATATCCAAGGATCCAAATACTATTCGAATACTCAAATATCCGAAGTGTTATTCGTAGCACTCGAATACTCAAATATCCGAAGTGTTATTCGTAGCACTCGAATACTCAAATATCCGAAGTGTTATTCGTAGCACTCGAATACTCAAATATCCGAAGTGTTATTCGTAGCACTCGAATACTCGTAAAATATTCGAATATTAAATTATTCGAATAATCTCAGCCCTAGTCGCAATAAATTGGCCCTCGTTACAAGTTTTCCAAAGTTGCATGTAAATTTCGTGCATTCAAATTCTTTTCTCTGTCTTATTTACTTCATCCACGATTTTTAAGAAAATTTTATATGGCTTTTCTTGGACATTTATGCTTCAATTAATGTATACATAATCTTATACTCAGCAAAAAATAGTGTCGAGCGGTATATCCCCCAATTAATTACGTCTCTTGGAAAAAGAATGTTTGTAAACATGACTAGTAAACTTTTCAGCAATGGACTGACGATTTCCTTTACGAAATTCTGACCAGCTCTATTCGTCAGAAAATCATGAAAAAAAAATATCAAATTCCCCATCTTCTTCTACCCCCAATTTCAATTTCTGATAACTGTGTTCCTACTTTCGAACTCCTCACTTTCCGTATTTCAAGCATCGACACCTAACAGCCGAATTCACACAGCCACCGTAACGGCTCGTGTCCTCGAAACTAGAATTCTAAGTAATTCGCATGACTCGCAGCTGGATCTCTCTACCGTGCAATCTCCATTTCGATCGCTGCCTCGGCTCCTATCCGTCGAATCTGCACGCTCTCGATTGAAATTTCGATTTCCATAACAGTTTCACAGGCGACTCACCCACTTGGGATCGTGACTGTCCTCTATCCTTGCCCCTTGGTTCTTGTCCACTAGCTCCGGGGGAATGCGGATCGGCCTTGTTTCCCCGTGCAGCGATCCCTGTTCCGATCGGCTCGGATGTCTCGGCGCGATCGAACGGTGATACCTCGATCCCTTGACCGACATTTATGCGGTCGACGGTTTCACGGACCCCGAAGACGTCTCTCCTCTCCGTTCCTGAAACGAAGCATCGATTCCTCGTTAAAAATCAACCCCCATCCCCCTATTCATCCCCCGAGTCGATGCTTTTTTCATCGAGCAACGTCGAACTTACATC
Source organism: Andrena haemorrhoa (assembly GCA_910592295.1). Classification (NCBI taxonomy): domain Eukaryota; kingdom Metazoa; phylum Arthropoda; class Insecta; order Hymenoptera; family Andrenidae; genus Andrena; species Andrena haemorrhoa. The sequence continues at coordinate 5,544,244 of OU342946.1, forward strand.
CCTCGATTTTACAGAAAGAATAACCGCTCGAAGTTGATGAGAAACTTTATCTCTTCGCGATTCTAGTGGTTCTGAAATATGTCTGAGCTTCGCGAGGGGTTCCGAGGGAGGGATTGATAGATTTAGTAGATCGTAAGAAGCAGCAGTTATTGTTATTGTTTTACATTAGCATGTGATTGGAACGGGTGCTCAAGGAGTGGCTATATACTTCGAGTTACTATATGAAATCGATTCTTCTCGGCTCGAGGGGGCCAACGTCTTTGCTTCCCGGTACAGATAAGCAAAGCGATAGTCCGAGCTTTCTATTCGACAATTTATTGGTACATAGGCGGTTAAACTTGTTGCCTGGTCTACCTACATTCTACGGTACCGATGCAGGTCTCCGTTTTTATGGCCTCGGCAACTGCTCCAGCATCGTGTATCAGTCGCGTATGGAAATTGCGAGTCCTCGTTGATATCGAGAATCCAAGGATCGTGGCGTTCTTTGCATAAGTAGAATCGTCGGTGTAGAATTCGGTGTATCGGGAACAAGTTTGAAATAAGTAGTTCCCCGAGTGCTCCTATTTTCTTTCGTCAGATAAAACAGTCTCTAGAAAGGCGTCGTTACTGCTGCATCTTCAGGCATCCCTCCTCTTCAACTGAGGTAAAGAAACGAAAACGGTACCTGATTCATTGATCGCAGTTCCCTCTCGGTCCTCGATTTTTCTTCACTGAAAAGTTATTATTCTTCACCTTGCATATCCTCAGAGCTCCTTCTTCTTCAACTCCTCCCAGCGATCAACCTGCCCGAGACCCGCGTTTCTTGCCAGGAGGACTTGAAGAGCACCTGGTACTCCTTGTCCATCTCTTCTTTCCCTCCAGCCTTCTCTCGTTCAAAAATCTCAAGATGCCTCGTGCCTTTCTCGCGGTTTCCTTTACCTATTCTGCGCCACCTTCCTCCCCTTCGCAGGGCAGAATCTCCTCGTTTCACGCCTCATAAGCCTCCGACACGGTCGCGTCGCCTCGATCCTTCCTTTTTGCCCGATCGCGATCCTTTCTGTCCGCTTTCACCGCGAGCTTCGCCGTCCTGCTGCTTCGCTTTTACTCTTCACCGGCGTTCTTCCTTCGAGCCTAGGAGGGCTTCTTTCACCCGCGGCTGGTTCGTCGCACTTGGAAGCTGGGGACCAGGCACTCGTCGACGAATGGCCCTCCGGAGACGTCGATTCGTCGAGGCTCCATCGCGCTCCTAATTGCCAGCTCGATCGATTGTTCCAGCGACCGTGATTCCCCGTGAGAACTTATACTTTTCTCCGCGCTAAGCTTGCCGGTCGGGCGATTCGCGTTTCCATGCGGCGATATTAATCGACGGTGCACTGAATAAATGTCTCGTGCGATTGCGTGCCATCGTGGGACCCCGCGTGGTCACGAATGGGACACAGTTCCTCCGTGCTCCAATAAGACTGCAGGAAGTGTTCAATTTCAGGTCCGTTGTCGAGCAACAATGACAAGGGCATTCTCTTCTGCTTCTTGGAAACAAACGGTGCCCTGTGACATCCTCGCGATTAGTCCCTCCTTCTTCGGCTTCTTCGGTGAATTTCTGCCGAGAGGAGACCGGAGCTCTTTGGTACCAAAGATCGCAGAGAAATCGAGAAGAGTCTTCTTCCTTTTTAGACGAGGACTTTGCGTCACTTTACATTCTCGTTTCGCTTAAATTAACGGAGTTCTTCGAGCAGAGGAATGTCTTTCTCTGCTGCCCCCGCAGAGTTACCTTTCTGTCCTTCTTCTTCCTCACTTCTTCGCGCTCTTTCATCACTGTCGGCAGAAACTTGGTAACTCGTCCGTGCAATGTCCCCTTCTCAATTAATTATCTCCACCAATTCCACTCCTTCCATAAACTTCCACTATATTCTATCTTCTTTCCAAGCCTACATAGCCTCCGATCCACAAGTCAGTCTCTGCCGAGGAACCCTGCAGGCTTCAGAGTCTTTAGACCAGCGTCACCCCGTCGACGGGCTTTCAGAAACAACCCTGTCTGATAGAAATCCTCCATCGAGGGAGGCTCTTCTCTGGCAACGTCCTCCAGCAACCCCTCGGCGGATTTTAACCACCCACAGATTAATCCTACCGCGATGTCCTCCACCGTCCAGCTTCCTTCCTCCGGCTTCCTCGGTCGCCAATCGAAAGACACTGTCGCGGAGATCGATCCCTCAGCAAGTGGATGACGCCTGTCGAGTGTCGAAATTGCACTGAGCCTGGATGGTGTTCTGCCGCCCCCGTTCTGGCTTCTCCTTTCCTGCGTCGGGCCATTTAATAGTGGGGACTACTCGCGGGTATCCCTTCTTTCGCTTTGGAAGCAACACGCGGGGGCTCTTCTCGTGTCCTTGCTTGCTCGCGATATCCACGTCGTCGTCACCGGGACAGACCTCAACTCCTCTAACCGAGGCCCTCTTTCCTCCGCCTTCTTCCACCTTCTTCTTCTTCTGCCTGCTTCCTCCCGCAGTTCCTCCTGATTCCCACGATTCTCTCGTTTAACCGGTAACACTATTCTCTTCGCGCTGATAATAATGGCGTTCCTGCGAGAGTGGAGATTCGTGTCGACATTTTTCGTCCTCCGCGGAAGCGGACGGATGCTGTCGGGTCACTCCTTTTTCGGGGGTCGCTGAACTCTCGGAGACGCGGTGTCTTGGGTGAGGAGGGGCCATTTTGGAGAGACCTCCGATGGTATCTGGGGACGATGGCACCTGCTCCGCGGTACCGAGCTCCTCGTGGAACTAACTCGCGAATGTATTCTGATACATTTAGTAAGCAGAGACGGGGCGTCCATTATGCGCAGCCGACGTCCTCGTCTCCCAGATTTAGAAATGCATAGATGCAGCATGAACTTCAACGAGAATTTTATCTCCTCTCTTTTATCTTTCTGTCAGCTGTGTGGAGCTATGCTTCTCGCGGAGAGGAACGTCACGATTTGCAATCCCGCTAGCTTCGCAATCTCTGTAATTGTTTGTCGAGGGAACTCGATGGCGCTGGGTCGATACTGTTACAGAAGGGGAGAGAAAGAACCGAGGAACACCGCAAGAAAGTGTCGCGTAGCGGCGCGAGCTAACGCGTTAACGTTGTAATATGTTAATCGGGCAATGGTAACGGACTAATTTCCCATAACAGAACCCATTAACTGTTAGAGTGAAATGACCCATTGTTCCCTTCGCGGATTTGCTCTCGTGATGTAACTCGAAGCATCGGGTTTCTCGCGGCAGCTATAGTTGTACAACTGGTTGCGCCTGCGTTTTCTCGCCGAAGCAGCTCGTGCCCTATTAGTGCGTTAAACAAACTGTACAGAACGGTTTCTTTGAGAATGGCAAGAGGAAAGAATGATTCTGTAACTTCCAGCAAGAACGAAATTAAATTTCTTTAATTATTTAAGCCTCCATTATTTTCTGCTCAAGTATTTTTATTTATTTATTTATTTATTTATTTATTTAACGGGGAGGACTCTTTAGTTGCAACGAAGCGTGCAGCTAAGTAAGAGGCAGGGTATAATATTTATCTGAATTTCAAATGTGAAATTTTAATTAACCTCGCGTTTCTGAGCTCTTCCGGGCGAGAATTTTAATTATTCCGGGGGCACCCTCGAAACCGCCTCTGGCAACATTTGCATACGCAAGCTGTTGCGTGAACGCGCGTAATTTGTCTCAATTATCGGAGCTAACGAGGGACCGATGGATCCAATTCAGGGCCGGGGAAAATTTGAAATAGTTCGAGGCAAAATACTAAAAACTGTTTCATTAAATGCTTAAATCACGAGCAAATACTATTTACTATTTAAACTCGGATTCGAATATAGGAAATAGGGGATCGCAAATGGGAGATACAAATTTCAAAATCAAACGGATCTCCCAAATGTCGCTCGTTACCTTCTTAATATATTATTAAATATACACACCTTTTTGTGTGGTCAGTCAGTCATTTATTATTTGAAACACTGGATATCGACTGAAAGATTATTATTTGAAATACTAGGTATTGACTGAAATATTATTATTTGAAATACTAGGTATTGATTGAAATATTATTATTTGAAACACTATTTTCTTACATTTCAATAAAATTCTCATTTCACAATAGTATTTCTACGAATTAGTATTAAAATATACATTTAAAATACTATTTCTTCATGCACCTACTATTCAAAGAAAAGTGTATTCGTCAACTCCTACGTCACTCGAAGAAACAAAAATATTTATCTCTATTTATCCATTTGAGAAATCTATTTTTCCCAGCCCTGGAATTTCGAATTTGAGGCGCCACGTATCGCCTCGAGTGACTTCGACGCCCGGATAGAAGGGTAATGGCGTGTTAAGGGTACATACCGTGAAACTCGATAATTTCGCGATGCATTCTTCCTAACGAGAGCATCGCAGCTACGAAATTACTTTAATCGACCATTCACACCGTTGTTCGCGCTGAAATTACTTGCAAATAATTCTTGCCTAATTTAAACTGCAAAAACCAAAGTAGCTCAGCTGCGAGCTGCGCGAATTATGTTGCGGCACATTGTTACAAAATTATGCTCGTTTTAACATCGTTTCCTAATCAGCAGCATTTTCCTCGAATTTCACAGCAGCGATTCCACTAATCCCCCTGCTTAATTTTACACGAAACTCTTTGCCCGCATCAATTACAAACCGTTCGCTGATTGCCTGCACTTCTCTGGCATGGGGCGTGACGATCCCGCAATTATCTTGTCAGGCGTGCGACACGACAGCAGCTTCAGTGAACGGATAATAGGAAACAGTAGCTGCGCGGCTTCTTGCGCTGCATAATTGATGAGGGGCCAGCACTCGCGCCAATTTTTAATCGGAAAATTTCAAACCTTTCATAGTCACGCTCTGCGACACCTCCGTCTTGCTTAAAGTCACTTGGAGATTTTTCGCACTGCGTTCAAACTACTCGCGATCAGTCGGCATAATCCCTGACCTCTCGCCTCGCAGTCTTCTCACGCTACACATAGATTCGTGTAGAATTTTTACATTTAGCGCCGCCGAGGCGCGAATCGTTTCCCCGCGATTTCGATTCAGAGCTCGGTAACGACACGCAAGCGCACGCAAATCGCCCCCCTGATCGTCCGATAAGCGGAGGATCGTCGTTTCCTCGCGTAATCATCGCCGCAGCAAGTTTAAACGAATCGTTCTAGCCGCCGGAGCGTGGTCGTAAAAAGGTACGATGCGCGAGCCGCGTGCTCGCGTACACGGAGCCCGTAATTAAGGGAAACAATTATTATTGCGGTACATTTGCACGTGCGTAGCCCAGTTCTGCTACACACAGACGTCCCATGGCGTAACGACGCATCGAAGTGCTGGATATTCATACGGACCCCGTCGTCCATTCAGGGGTTTGCTAGCAGACGCGTAGAAAATCCTAACTGGAGGGGTGTCGGGGTTAAAGGGGAGACTAAAATGGCGAATCGACCAGATTTTTCTTATTCTCTGTAATTATTGCTAATTTCACAGTCGCCTGATCCCGGGAGAAGGTTTCCAAACTGCGTTTCTTAATCAGGGGCGGATTTTGAGATTTGGCGCTAATTAGGCTGACAAGCGTCTGCCACCCTTTCCTTGAAATATCAGCAAATATTTTAATTGAAAAGAGTCGGGACGATTTCAAAATTAATTCAATATGGCTACTCGGGTGTGAGTTTTCGCTAATTCGTTATATGAAAAAAAAGGGAATTGCTTATAAAGTCCTCTGAAGTCTCTGTGTTTTAACCTTTTTTCAATTTCTTTCGGTCGAGATTTGCCGCTGCCCAAAATTTAATGCGCCCCAAAGTTTGCTGCTCCCAAAAATTTGCCGCTCCTAAAGTTTGCTGCTCCCAAAAATTTGCCGCTCCCAAAATTTCTCGCGCCCCAAAGTTTGCTGTCCCCCAAAATTGATCGCTCCCCGAAAATTAGTTGCTCCCTAAAATTTGCAGCCCCTCAAACTTGCCGCCCCCGAAAATTTGCCGCTCCCAAAATTTCTCGCTCCCCAAAGATTGCCGCGCCCCAAAATCTATCGCTCCCCAAAATTAGTCGCTCCCGAAAATGTACAGCCCCTCAAACTTGCCGCCCCCGAAAATTTGCCGCTCCCAAAATTTATCGCTCCCCAAAGATTGCCGCGCCCCAAAATCTATCGCTCCCCAAAATTAGTCGCTCCCGAAAATTTGCACTCCCTCAAACTTGCCGCCCCCTAAATTTGCCGCTCCCAAAAATTAGTCGTCCGAGGCTGCAGCCTACTCAGCCTATACACAAATCCGCCTCGTCCTTAATGACTAAATAATTAACAACTCGCGTATTTTTGCCCAGTGCACCTGCAGAACCTGGTACCAGGCTCTCCGGTGATCCGATAATCCGCGAAGCCAAAGTAGAAGCGAAGAAACAGGTGATGTGTTTTCGCCGAGTACGAATGACTCTCTGCCCGAAGAAAAATAAAACGCTGCAAAGCGGGTAAGGCTGTGCGGGACGCGTACACGCGTCACGAAGAACACAGAGGGCACAGAGGATTCGTGGCATTCCGTTCTTTTCATTTTTAATGAAGTAACGGTGCCGAAAACCTCGAATTATCTCCGAGAGGTACAACGGATGTGCCTAGTCTCCCAAGGCGGTAGGACTCATTGTGGAATCGGTCGGACGGTTCTCTCGTCGTTCCACTTTTTGGCAGCCTGGCCACGGGCAGAACACTTCCGCCGGATGTTGTCGCGTTTCGTTCGCCAATCGCGTTAAACGGCGATTCGCTAAGAGGCTGAATGGAACGCGGATGATGCTCCAAGATGATGGAGCATAATAATTATAATTTAACACTAAACGTACCAGACGGGGTCAAATGACCCTTTCAAAATTTACATGCATGAAAGAGAAACCAGCCATATGTAAAAAGTGTAATTAATTGATTATTTTATTTATAAAAATTAAAAATATGTTTGATTATTTTATTAGAAATCAGAAGTTATGTTGCGAATCATTTCCTTTAATAAATCAAGAATTTCTTTCTAAAAATCAACGTTTATTTCATAAGGGGTCAAATGACCCCTTATGGTAAGAATAGGTATGTGTAAAGTACCGGTACGTTTAGTGTTAATTGAGCAGAATCAGAATTATTTTTGTGATATCGATTTTTTTCTCGCGTCATTCGAAGGTCGCCATATCACATACTTCGTCTTTTTATTGGCGATAAAGTTACATTAATGAAAATACGCGACCCTGAAACCTTGAAGACCTTGAAACTTCAGAAAATATGACCTTAAGAAAAAATCTTCGCCATCACAATATAATTGCCCCTCCGAGGCAAACATTTCTTTCCTTAAACATTTCCTCGTGTCATTAAAAACAGCGGAGATATTTTAGGTTTACGTGTTGGATGACTCACCCCGTATAAATCGCGTTACGCGAGGATTACTGTATGTAAAATCCCTTCCGAAGTTGTGAATTTTTTGCGACAGCCATTCTTGGTTTCATCTTTGAAAAAAGACACGCGGTACTCTGTGTGCCTTAATATCATTTATTTACACGCAAATATATTATATGTATACGCATATATATTTATATATTATGTATATATCACTGTTATATTGCTATAACCCTTGAGATTTACACGTACACGATACGCCACGCTTTCTGTAATATCATCGATCTCTCAAGAACCGATCGAAATGTCCGTGTGTTCGTCGTTCTTGCCCCTCCTTTGTCCGCTTCTCCCTTATCTTTCTCCGTGTGACAATATCCGTGTTAATGATAACAGTGTGACCGTGGTTTCAACAACGCTGTAATCTCAGAGCACTCGGTATTGTACGCGAGGGCAAAACGTGCGTGCAATAAAACTTTGAATACGTCAACAGTTAAAAAAGTGCGTAAAAAATTTGCATCGAAAAGGACATGGCATCCGTGTAGAAAAGTTTAACTCTCGCTTCGCGTCGCAAGATCGTCATGGTAATAGTCGATTCTAGAAATAAGACCGCGACAGTGCTCTGGAAATAAAACTTGCTGCGATCGAGACCGACGCAAACCTAGCTTCATTGAAAGCGACACAGCGAAGAACAGACACTTCCGATAATACTGCTTGACACTTCCTGATTCTCTTGTCTGTCGAGCGATCGAAATGCAAAACCGCGATTCCCGTCTCCTCCGAGCTGCAAGCTACAATCGCGCAGAGTCTCTCCCATCGGGATCCGTTCGAAGACGGTGAAAAGATACATTTTTCCAACGTGATCACTCAAAGTATCGCATCGTCGTTTCGTCCGAGCGAAAGGAGGGCTAAAGTTTCGAGCGGAAGGGTCGCGAAGATCTCGCGTTTTGTGCCCTAGCTGTAACTAGTTGTGCCCATTCTCCATCGGGGATTGCGTTCGCGTATAAAAATCGGCCGTCGGACTGGTTCGCCGGAGGCTTCAACCTACTTTCGAGTGTTGAAAAGCGAGGTTGCACCCGCTCGATCGCCGTGTATTAACATTATCATTATGTACATCTATTAATAAAAAAGACGCGGCCGTTTCGCCGGGCCGAGACGATCGCTTGAAACGCTGCCCTATCGAAGAAGTCGAATATACGCGAGTCACCTATATCTCAACCGGTTAGAAATACAATTACAAATACAATTACAATTACGATCGAGAAGACATACGGAGAACGGTGGTACACGATCGATTTCCTCATCCTCGGCGAGACACAGCCTAAAGAATTGTAGCCTCCGATTGCGCGCTGCTGAACCGATTAAGCTAGCGGAACCACCTCCAGTCGCCCCCCGCTTCGAAAAACTGCGAATGAGGCTCGTCGGTGCGTTCGTTAGGTAAAAAGTGATTTATTACAAAAAGAGTCCGAGCGGGTCTGGTTGTGTAAAATTTCGAAAAAGGGAACCCCCGATGGGTGCCTCTGGCTCTCGAGACTACTGTTAAAAAAATCATAAGACGCGGTGTACAGGTGTTCTATCGTTCCGCGTACAATACATGGCATCTCGTAAACGCTTCTAGGTTCTGCTATTCGGTACAAAATATTTACTATATGTACAGATTGTTCTCCCTCTCTCTCTCTCTCTCTCTCTCGCTCTCTCGCCAGATCAGGCTCGTACAAGATATATATATATATATCTTAAACAACAGTTTCCATCTCCGCAGCCCGCCGATATATAAACTTACATCGTCCGTATACTAACTCATGTATCGCGTACACATCTAAATTTCGATATCTCTACAAGAACGTAGGGGTTGGTGATCCGTTAAGCTTTCATGTAAGTGCTCTAAGCAGCCCGTGTCTAATCAATTCGTACTTACTACGATTAGTGAAGTGTGTCAGTCTTGAGCCACTTTCATAAAAGCTTCACACTTTTATGATCAGGTCTTACCTTACAGATATAAATACATATAAATACATATATATGTGTAGATACACACACACACACATATATATATTTATATATTATGCTCGAAGTTAACGTATTAATTAATAGTGTCTTGGCACATATTCTCCTAACAGTGTAAATCATATTTCATGCTCGTGTACGCATAGAGGTGTGATATACCTGCTCGAGCCTGTGTGTACATTGTTTAACGCGGATGTTGTGTGATCAGCGCAAAAGAGCCCTATGCTATCACCAGCGGCTCGTCGTCAGAGAAGCCTCTGATCACTGGGCTGTCTTCTTCTTCTGGAAAAGAGAGAAAGATTTCGTTGGTCAATTGTTGCGCGTCCTACCTCGCATTCCTATTGCGCGAAGACTTGATAAAGAATGAACAACTGTGTTGATACGCTGTGTAGATCTTCAAATTTTTTTTATGTACTAGTTCTCTACTGGTTTTCTCTATTCTATATGTACCAAAGGGTTTTCCCGTATATATAAATATATAATTACGAATACCGAGACATCTTTGTTGATCGCGAGATTTTAACGTAAAATTCGGCCCACTTGCCTCTTTTATTGCCTCCTTAATATCCCGTATATATATATATATATATTCGTATATATATATATATATATTCGTAATTTCGCGAGAAGGATAAGAGCAAAGTTACGCGAACCAACCTAAACCATCCGTAGTTCCTGGGAAAGTCGCTTGCCCGCGTCTCGTATCGTAATGACTGTTGGCGAACTGCGTGAAACTGTTGGACAGCCTTCTGTGCCTCACGACGAAGTATGCCAAAGCGGATCCCAGAGCCACGATCAGCAAGCAGATTGGTATGGCGAAAGACAAGATGTTCGATGTGTTCATTATGACTGGCAACGATGTCTCTGGAAAGAGATGTTAAAAATTACAAGTCTCGCGGTAGAATTAGCCGGTTCCGTGAAGAGCGACGAGTAGTAGAGCAGAACTAATTACCCGTATAGTTCCTGAAGCTGAAGATCTCGCTCAAGGGGCTCTGGTAGCCTTCGTCGGTGACCAATCGTACAGCAATGGTGTATATTACGCGTGGCTTGACGTCCTTGTAAGTGTAGGGAGGTTGGTCGACCTTGTAAATCTTGGCGATCGACTCGTTCATAGTCTTCGACCCTTCCACCACCAGGATCTCGTAGTGGTACTTGGTAGTCTTGAAGCTCTCCGGCAAGTCGTGCTCCTGCCAGAAGATGACGTAGCCGTGCTCCTCGTGAAGAACCTTGAGCTGGTGAGGCGGCATGATTATAGGAGCCACGTAGATCACTGGCTGACTCGGGATGGCATTCTCAACGTCTGTCGCGATGGTGATCTTATATTTTCCGCCGTGCTTGATCGAGTTGAACGTGTGCTTCAGCGCCGTCTCGTTTGTCGGCGGCAGCGTGACGGTGAAACGCCTGTTGAACGTGATCTCTGTGACAGTGATCGTGTACCTGATGGGCTCGTCGATCGTGGGGCAGCTGGCGTTCCAAGAAATGATTATGGTGTCGTGTCTATCCGACGAGGTGACCCTCAGCTTCTTCGGCGGGGCACGCTGATTGAAATGCGTGAATACTGTGACAGGCGCGCTCAAAGCACCGGCGCCGTATTCCCCGTTAACGCCAACCGCGAACAGGTAGCTCTCGCAGGCCTCCAGATCCTTGATCGTAGCAGAAAGGTTGGTCGTGAGGAACTTGTACTCCTTGAACAATTCCACTATGTTGACGGCATAATGAATAGCGTATTGCCACTTGATCTTCCTGGTGGGCTTCGGGGGGTCCCAAGTCAGCTTCACCATGGTTCCATGCGGTTTGACCAGCTGAGCGACGAGCTTCGTCACCGAGGGCAGAGCTACGCCCCCCGTAGTGGCTGATATAATGGTGGCCCTTCCGATATATTTCTTCTTCAGAGCTCGGACCTCGAAAGTGTACTTGATCCCTGGGGCAAGCTTAGTCACCTGTAGTTTATCCTCCATCGTCGACACGGTCTGCAACGCTGGGTACGGGGCTGGCGCCCTAGGAGTGACGTGATAGCCGTCCACGTCCTTCAGGGGCTTCCAAGACAGGGTGATGGAATTGTTAGTGGTAGCGACCACCTTGAGGTCTTCGATATCGTCTATATTCGCAGACCCGTCGAAGGTGACGGTAACCACGCTTGACGAGACCGACTCGCGCTCCCGGTTCTTGGCGATCACCCAAAACGAATAGTGCTTGCCTGCCTCGAAGGCCATGTCGATAATCGCTGTTGTCTTCGGCTTGAAGAACCTAGTTGGCGGTATGGGTGGCGCAACGAAGACTTCGTAGCCTGTGATGGGCCCGTTGGGCAACAACGGTGGCAGCCAGGTCACTTCCATGCGAGTCCCACTCTTCTGGGTGACTGTGACGTTCCTGGGCTCTGAAGGGACACCTTCAGCGGTCATAGTGTCCAGGTATTTCGCTGGTGGATAGACGGTGCTCTGCCCCTTTAGCTTGACATGGACTGTCAGATTGTAACGGGTGTAAGGGTTGAGGTTGTTGAACTGGTACTCCATTTCCTCGATCCATTCGCTGGCATTGGTCCAGTTTGCCCCGGGCTCCACGGTAGCTATTGACGGCAGGAACTCGAACGTGACGTTCGTGGGGACTGGCATCCACCAGAATAGGAAGAGGCTGGTAGCATTCACCGATCGCTCGTCTACTCCCATCACGAGCACCTGGTAGACGCGAGAGCTGTTCTTCTCGCAGTTGCTCTCGTCGAAGCCGTCCAAGCAGTCACGGTTGCCATCGCAATACGCCGCCAAGGGGAAGCAGCGGGTCTCGTCGCAAGGGAACAGGCCAACGTAGCAGGACGGAGTGGCTGCTCGGCTGGAGGACTGTTCGGTCGAACAGCCCAGCTCGTCGCTACCGTCGGGGCAGTCCTCTACACCGTTGCAGACATCTCTGAGAGGTATACAGGCACCATCCATGCGGCACATGAGCTGGCCTTCTCCGCAGGCAACCTGCACGCCGTCGCATTGCAGCTCGTCCTCTCCAGATGGGCAATCATTGGAGCCGTCGCAGACCCAGGCGTCTTGTATGCATTCGCCGTTTAAGCATCGGAACTGGTAATCGCGGCAGACGTCGGACTGTTGGGTGGTGTACACCAAGGTGGAGGCCTCGACCTCGTCGGCGTTACCGCAGCCAATCTCGTCCGAATCGTCCCCACAGTCGTCCACGCTGTCGCATTTCCACCAGTAAGGCACGCACTTCTTATTGTTGCAGATGAACATCCAATCGGTGCAGAGACCGGTGGGTAATATTGGGGCTAACGGTGACGGAGGGGTGACTACGGTGCAGTTGACCTCGTCGGAGCCATCCGCGCAATCCTTGTCTCCGTCGCACACCCAAGACTTGTAGATGCAACGCTTCTCGTGCGATATATTGCACATGAACTGCCAGCTCTCGCAGACCATGTTGCTGCAGTCCGCCTCGTCCGTGCCGTCCTCGCAGTCCGAGTCCCCGTCGCACTTCCAGCTGGTCGGTATACACGTGTGCTCCGATTTACAAAGGAACTCATGAGACCTGCAATTGCTTGACGGGACGTTCCCCTTGCAATGCCTCTCGTCGGAACCGTCCCTGCAGTCATCCTCGCCGTCGCATTGCCACCTGTGCGATATGCATCTGGCGTTGTCGCACCTGAACTGAGTGTCCGTGCAATTCGAGTACTTGCAGTCCTTCTCGTCCCTGCCGTCCTTGCAGTCTGTGTCCAGATCGCAGATCCAGTACTTGGACATGCACTTGTCGTCGCACTCGAAGTGGTTCGGGCTGCAAGTGGTCCTGTTGCAGTGGATCTCGTCGGAGTTGTCGCCGCAGTCGTTGTCCCGGTCGCACCGCCAGAAAGCCGGTATGCAAATGTCGTTCTGGCAGGCGAACTGATTCGCCGAGCAAGTACTAGCCACGCGGGGGCACGTGGAGTTGAGGAACGGCGTGCTGCCTCCCGGGCACATACATTTATCGTCAATCATCTCCATCCCATCTGGGCAGAGGCAAACGTGGCCACCGCGGGGCGCACCCACGCATATGTGCGAGCATGTGTTGTTGGCGCAGGCGTTCGTGCCGCGCTGCGAGCTGTGGTCGAACACCTTCAGGTCCATCAGACCGGTCAGGTAGCCGATGAGGTGGTCTATACTCTCGCCGTAGTTCTTGTCCGCGGTGAATATCATCGACTGCTTCCAATCGTCCCAGTACATATCGTCTTTCAACACCGCGACAGCGAAGGGATGCAGCACTCGGTCGTCCTTCGAGATCACCTTCTTGAACTTCTTGCCGTCGTAATCGCTGGAGCCGATGTAGTCCTGCCTGGCGTCCACCCAATAAATTCGCTCGGATATGTGATCAATCGTTATCCCGTTTGGCCATTCGACGATCGGCTCCACGAACAATCGTCTCACGTCCGATCCGTTGAGATTAGCTCGCGAAACCGACGCGTTGCCCGGAGCCCAATCGGTCCAGAACATGTACCCGTTCATCGGGTGAACCGCTATACCTCTGGGCTTTTGTAGGTTGTTCGGTCCAAGGATCGTTCTTCGCATTCTACCCATGGTGGATACATCTGTTCTGATCACTTGAATTCTCATTCTAACGCCGTCCACGAAATACAGAAGATTCGACACCCAGTCGAGCGCCATCCCTTCTACAGAGCTTAGATCGGTCTCCACTAGGATCTCAGGGTGGCTCGTGCCATCCTTCAGACACTGCCTGCCAATAGTGTCGGTCACGATGTCCGCCCAGTACAGGCAGTTGTTCTTCACATCGAACTCTATGGCTATCACGTTCTTCAAGTCGTGAACCGGCAGCTCCTCCAGCTTCTCGTTCACCAGATCGATTCGCGAGATGTGCTCGCGTTGCGCCACCAAGAGAAACTCGGATATCACGCCGACGGGGCACGGAATCTCGTCCGGCTCGAAGTTCCTAGCCGCGCCACCCATGCAGTCGTCGTCGGATATTTTCACGTAACCCTTCGTTCGATTGTAAAATTTCCCCGGCTCGCAGGTGTTGGGCACAACGTAGGGATCGTACGTGCTCAGATTGTCGCGCACGCAATGATACGGATTGCCTTCTCGTACGAACCCGAAGTCGCACTGATAGTCGTTGAAGTCGCAAGGGCATATCTCTGTTTTTATAGGGCGATCGTAGTCGATGCCGGTGTAACAATTAATCCGCGCCGCTCTCCTCTGGTACGTCTCCTTTCGACCCAGCACACACGACATCATCGGTTGATCCGGGCTCGACGGGGACCAAAACTTGAAGTCCCCTTCCGCGCAGTCCTTCTCGAACACGTTCCGCAGGTCGACCTTTATTATCAGCCACTGATGTTGCCCGATGTCCGAGCCGAACATCGTGAACACCGTCGTGTTCTCTCCCGGCTCTGTCATCAGCCCGTACACCCGTAACATGTTCTCGTTAAAATCATAGGACTGCCAGGTCTCGCCCTCGTCGGTGGAGTAAGAGATATGCCTGGTCTCGCCGTGAGATTTAAAGTACTTGACGGCTACCAGCAGGCCGCCGTGGTCCCCCATGTTGAAAAAGTAGTAGTCCTTCAACACTTGCTTCCAGGTGAGGCCGGCGTCTCTGGACACATACAGAGCCGGGTGGCCTTTGAGATTCGGCCCTATAACTCCAGTGGCCATTATAATGCCGGGGGCAGACTTGGAGCTCATGATCGACACCGATCTCGTTACAGGATACAGCTGGCTGAAACGCTGACTTAAATGCAACGAGCAGTCTTTCGTGCAGTGGATGTAGAACCCTTCGTGATTCGCGGCGGGTGGTTTTATTGGGTTCCATGTTGCGCCGTGATCGAATGTTATTAGCGACACTAAGTGCTCCGGCCCGATCGCGCCTGATTTCGGTGTTCCTTTCACCTGCGACGCTATGTAAATACCACGGAGGCCCTCTACCTTATACAAGTCCGTAAATGCTTCGTCGGCTACGTCGCTAGAAGGAAGGAAAGCAGAAATATATATAATTTCTAGAAACACCTAAAGAAGATCGCGAAGTCTTTATGTAGAAAGTGTTTATGCGCCACGCTTACTTTAACCAACTGTCCTTCCAAGTGCTGTTAGGGAAAAAGGTAAGAATTCCCTCGAGCGACAAAGTGAACGTTGCCCTCTTTTCATCTATAATCTCCGACACATAGAGATTGACTTGCGTTTCGCCGTGGGAGGCCGCGACAAAGATTCTATTATGCGATACGTCGACAATGTGGTAATAATTGCAAGGTAAATAGGTGTTGAATTCAGCCTTAACGAAGCTGTTGCTCTTATAAGACAGGTAGAGATCCAGGTTCTCCGTTTCTTTCTGTTGAAAAAGAAGTCCTTCCTGTTTGTATCCTCGCGCTGAATATTACAATCGCTAAAACGTTTGTTACATACCTTTGTGTTCTTGGACGTCGCGAACTTGTAATCACCTCTGATTTGAAAATCTTCAACGTTCGTGGTCACAACTGTAAATAATTCATCTAATGGCATCTCTTTCGTCTGAAGCTCGTTTATGGGGGACTGCTTGTCCCCCGTATCCTTGAAAATTAACTGCCAAACGGTGTTCGATCCGGAAGGCTCTATACGCTCGATCAATAGGTTGGGCGTGGGGGACAAGAAGAATGCTTTCACATAATGATGAATTACTACCCACGTAGCACCCAAATTCTGCGACAGCCATAGCTAAATTCAAACGCAACGTGTCAGCGCGATAATAACGTAAGGAGAATATTCGACTCCGAATCGCGGATCAGAGGACTTGCCTTGCGCATCGGGCTGATCTTATCCAGGGCGACAAGAGTCCTGCGATCCGACTCGACAAACGAGAGTTCGCTTGGATGGAACGGCACGTTGGACCGGTATATGTAGTTGCCATTGTTGAACGTAATGAAAATGTAACGATTCGTGCTGTCCACAAAGATGCACTGCAATGCACGATAGATTATTACTATAAGGATACTTAATAAGACCGAGAAAGGACGCGCTTATCGAGAATCTACTCACGTAGTTGTAAAACTTTGGATGATTGATGAATTTGTCCAGAGTCGCGTACGACACATTGGATCCGGCACCGAGCTTGAAGTCTTCAGTCTTATTGACAAACGTATCGCCGTAATCGTAACTTATATATACAGCGCTAGGATTGCTCGGTACAGGATACTTGCTTCCGTGCACCCGCACGACGGGCGTACTGTCCCTCGCCAGACATATTATTACATTAGATCCTTCTCCAACCCAATGCACCATCAATTGCTGATGCGAATCGTTCAAAGCATTGACCTGCGAAGAAAAGATATAGAAAGGTATAGTACAATGGGCCATGCTGTTGCGTTATATCACGTCGCTGCTTCAATTATATCCTTTTAACAGCCGAGAGAATTATCAAATAATATCGATCATCGCGTGGAGATAAGAGTAATCTGGCGACGAGCATATCATTAAGATCCCAGGTAAATAAAAAGCAGAAGATACGGATCATTGCGAATTCTCGTTTTTAATTCTAGAATGCCTTCGCATATTTTATAAAGCCTACAAATACATTCGTTTACAGTTAAAAGTATCCATAGAAAATATTTTTGCCGCTATGCAGAAGTAGATAGGAATAAGATGCGATTCGCGAAGATGGATTTCGAATCTTGGAAAGACAGTACCTCGTATTTTAGAGGCTTAAATAAATATGTGTACGATTTAATAGCTATAAGTGTCTACTGCTTTTATTGCTGAATATACCATCAATGAACAGCCTGAAATTCATTCGCACGGATGCGAGTGCATAATGAGATTTTATTCTTAATTTGATGTTTCCTTGTCTATAAATAATTTCAAGGTCTTCTTCCCTGTGGTATGAGATTCCTGGAATCCAACCGGTAATGGCATCTCGTATAACAAGAAAGGAGTCAAAGGTATTTATGCAAAATCATCTTAAATATTTATTCATAGTTCAGCGGATATTGAGAACTACAATTTATCAGAATTGCTGGCTAATGCCTTAATCTTCATTTAATATAACTTGTTTTATCAGCTTCGGCTGCTGACACATTATACTCCTTTGTTATCACAGGCACAAGTATTTCTGTACGTGCAGCTAAGTGTTTCATTGTGTCCACTGGCATGACACGTACATTATGACTAATTGCTTGTCCCATCTAGCTATTATCATGGGACACTTTATACAAACATTTATTTTACACAACTGTGCATTACGTTTATTCGAAGGAAATTTCAAGCTTGCACTCCGCATCGTTGCTGTTTATCAAGAAATACACCCGAAAATAATCGCGTGTTTACAGAAAAAAATGTTAGTCACGTGTGTACACGGCGCAGCAGTATAGATTAAATACTGCGAAGAAACGAAGCGAGAAGCGTGACGCCTCTACGATATTGTAAATAATAGCGTCTCGTTGAAACGAGAGTACGTCGGTTACACAATGCCGATATAGATCGTGTCCGGCGTCGATCGTTTATTTACACGCAGCCGCGATTCGCAATTTCGCCAGAAAAACATCGGCGACGCTGGTGCGGCCGTGCTGTCACGAAAACGACCGAATCGTCGCGCGGAGATAAGAATCGGCTTTTATTCGAAAGGCGAATCCGTCGCTCGTCCGATGCACGAATAATCGTGGAAAAAACGAAGAGAAACGGGGACGTGGAGAATCGGTTGGTTGACCCCTCTCTGTCAATAACAGAACGACTGCATAACGCTACTTCATTTCATCAGGATTGATTAAATTTAGCCCGGAAGGGACATAATACGGCAATTACGATGCTGCTCGGCTGTTCGGCGCACAAAGGCGGTGCTGTTGCGCCGTCCCCTGTTATCTGCGCTCCGTAAAATTCTAAAATCGCCCCTATCGGCGAATAACATGTCCGCGAGAGATAAGGGGAGAAAAACAAAACGTGAAACGCGCACGGGGAGAAGGATTTAACGGGCACGCCCGGTCACCATGTAGGGCCACGAGAATCGATGGGCACCGCATCTGCGGGGAAACGGCCGGTCGTCACGTACCTTCGTCACGATCTTTGGATGATTATTTGGAGGCGTTGAAGGGACATCCCTGCGCGTTCGACTAGATGACGTTTCGCTGGCATCGTGCGAATACTCGCCACGATTAATAATCAGCGGCTGTTTGTAATTGAACGAGTCGAGGTCCTCCGTGACGTGGAGCGTTCTTGATTTATCACCGAACCTCAGTCCATTATTCGAGCTGGTTAACAGTATCAAATAAAAGACAAGCGCGTAGTAGTAAAAGGCCGAACTGTTCCGGCCGGCCATCTTGCTCAAACTGACTTTCGTAATAACCATCTACACAGGTATATACATGTATATATGTACGCATATATGTATTTGAACAGTAGCGGATCGTGGGGGCGCCAATAGCGCGAGCACGGGGCCCCAGTACCGTATCGGTGCCTGAAATCTTAAAGAAATTTCAGCTCTGTGCTTCGCGACGTATCTTAATTCAGCGAAACTGAATTTGCCCGCGAGACAACGAATTGTGTAATGATGGCTGAGGAAGTAACTTCGGAAATGCTTCTAATTACATTTGGCGATGCAGTTTGTTGGCCGGGGATCTTTAAATACTATGGTTACATGGTGTGTGTTTCATGTAGAAGGTCGAGTGGAGTAATTTGCATGTGTAATTTAATGCGAGCTGATAGGCATGCGTCAACGTCGTTGCATGCGCATTGGACTTAAGTGCGTTCTGAAAATGCTAATGGTGTTAACCGATGTCGAATCGAACTACGGAGATTCCTCTTTCCTTTAAATAATTTTCTCAATGTTCTCGGGAACCTAGAGCCAATCGTAGAACGGTGCTGGATATTAAGAACGCTGAGGAACATCGCGCATTGTATACGTAACCGCAGCTTCGCGTTTATCGTCCATCGCACTTCAGAACGCACGGTTGTAGCAGAACGTCGTACCTGTATTCAAATTAGAGTTGTCGCTGAATACTGGTTTTGAGATTTATTCAAACTGCATAAATACTTATATGCAGCTGGCGTGTAATCTGGAACAGTGCTGTAATTGTTTTTTACGGGATTATTTTTTTAAATTTTAAGTAGAGATCGCGTTAAGTCGAAGGCAATGATGAAACAGTAGAAATTGTTCGTAGTATTTTTTGCGATGCTTATTACATTGTGTAATATTATTTATGAGCAATATGAGTCATAGCTTCGTTTCGTGACTAATTAACGGCGTAGTAGCCGATGGAAAAGAAGAATGGTCGTAATAAAATTGGAAATCGTCGAGTTGGGGGAGCAAGTACTTGAATGGCGACTCTTAGATGTAATAATAAAACTACATTAGATAATGGCTTTCATTTCCTGCCACCGACGCCAACGTCCCCCTGTTCGTACTATGCACATGTATAAAATGCAGTGCGCGATCAGAGTAAAAAGATTTCTCGACACTTCCCTATCTACTTCCTTGGGTAAAATGGAAAACAGTTTTTGATGAAATATGGAATCATTGTCTCTCCTAGAAAGCGCAGTTTGCCAGGATACGCTTATAATTTAACAGATATAATTTACACGCGAATTATAAAGCTACATATATGTTATGAAACACAAATTACCCGAAAAACTCTGCGTACTTGAAATTTCATATTTGTAAGAAACTCAGTTAAAATTATACAAATATACTTTCCGTTTTATATATATAGAGAGAAGAAGATATCACACTCATTAGTAATAACTCTCGAAAACGCATATGCGTTCCAAAAAATGACAATTATATCGTTTATTGTAATTGCACAATGAATTGTAATGGCTTCATAAGAAGAATACTTAGGGCTACGCATGATAAAAAAGTAACTTTAAAATGGTTATGCATTTTCTGCGTATTATTTATATGTACTTTAATATAGTAATAATTCAAACTGTAATCATGCAACAGCTTTCAGCAATGACTTCTGTAGAGATTCTTCACGTAAGTCTATAGTTAGTAATAAATCTTCAATACTCTAATTCCCTGTATCATCATCATCATTCATACCCACATTCCTAATAATCGATAATTTATTAGATTTCCGTCCCTAATTCCTGCACTTTTTCAGTTACAATAGAAAATAAAGATTCTTAAAAAGCTCAGTTACGCCTATTATGCATATATTACGTACAAGGGAGTAGTTATTAAGTAACACGTAAGTTATTGCTGCATATAAGTATGCATGCCATGCATGTGTGCAGCGCGTCGGTAATTTGGTCCGTTTGGACCAGGAAATTCTGCAAAGTTAATAGGAATACATAGTACTGGTGGAGGTGGCACGGCGGAGCTGCGAGGGTGTAACGTGTGCGACAAGGACAGAGATACTCAGGATAAGTCTGTAACCTGTTTTACCAGCGTGGTACATTCGAGCCCCTTTACCATTTGGGCACAGCATACTGCGCATAGACTGCAGGCAATGGTGATTGGTGGTTCATGCAGTGAGTGAATAGACTGCATAACGCTGCATAACCTAATTCGTAGAATTCCCTAGAATCCTCCAACTTTTAGCGCATGCTGCGTGCAGCAACTACAGAAAATCAAACCATAGGCGGCATAGGCAACCAATGCACGCAATGCGCGCATGCGTAGTTGTTCGAATTTGAATTACTCCAATCAGGTTATGCAGTCTATACACTCACCGTATGAACCACCAATCACCATTGCCTGCAGCCACCTGCAGCTATGCGCAGTATGCGTGAATTGAAACACACCCGGAATCATCACGCTCCCATATACCGCCACTGCCGTAGGTGTTCCCCCTCCATTACGAATCCTTTGCAGGAATCCATTTTCCGGCATCCCTAACGATTAGGTAAGTTAGGTTAGTTTTAACCGGTTATAACAGAACAGTCGGGCCCAGAACTCGGAGCGATGGGGCCTCAGTGATGGAAGGGGAAACACCTACAGGAGCGGTGGTAATGTGTGCGTGAGACGCTACGATGGGAGACGAACCGACACCACGGCCAACCAGCGTTACCGGGAAATATGTTGTCGACGCTGGTTGGCCGCGGTGTCACTCGCTCAGGTTCGTCTCCAATCGTGGCGTCTCACGCACACATTATCACCGCTCCTGTAGGTGTTTCCCCTTCCATCACTAAGGCCCCATCGCTCCGAGCTCTGGTCGGGCCAAGTCGAGCCGACAGGATTCTGGTCAATTCTGGTCCTTTACACCAAACTAGCCAACCTTTTTTGTTTAGATATTTCCTGTTTTTCAAGTATTAACGTATTACAAGACGTTTATTTTTCACACTTTCTTTTAAACCTATGTTATTAGTGTTAAAATAATTAACCGTGACGCGAGCCGTCGGTTGCCATCGGAACAGTACTGTATAATCGTGCACATTGTGCGTGGGTAGAAAAATGGAGCTGCAGCAGCCCGGCCGGTCAAGCTCACCGATAAGCAGAAACCCTTCAGGAAAGGTAACTTAATTCTCCTACATTAATTGTTTTAATCGTTTCGAGAGTATATACGGAGAATTTTGATTTTTAGGTTAATCTTACGTACACATATCATAACTTCAATCAATCTTAGTTTCTTACCGTTGTAAATGTGGTTTTTACAGCACGTTCGGTCCGGACAAAGAAAGATTATCATAAACGTGTACAAAGCACTTATCCAGGAAAGGCCGTCCATGAAATACCGCGAGATCATGTCGACGCTATCCGAGCAAACCGGAATAGGAATCTCCACCGTGAAAAAGACCATCGCCGAATACGTGAGTACCGGCAAGGTGTCTTCGCCGAACAAAAAACGTAACAAAAAGAGCATCATGCAGAAGCTGTCCGAACAAGAGAAGACCGGAATTAGGCACAAAGTCCACGAGTTCTGGTCCCGGCGAGAGGTGCCGAATTTAAATAAAGTCCTCTCGGCGGTGAATGCGGACCCCGAGCTCGGCACATATGTACGGACCACCTTCCATAGAATACTTCACGATTTAAGATTCAAATTTACAGCGATACATCGGAATAGTGCCCTTATGGAGCAAGAGTACATCGTGCTCTGGCGACATAACTATTTAATAAAGCTGTCGCAATATAGAGCGGAAGGTCGCCATATTTACTACCTGGGCGAGACCTGGGTGGACAGCTCGATCTCCACAAGTACGCCTGAGCCCACCGGCACGGGAAACCAGCTCGTCGCCCTCCATATTGGGTCCGTGGACGGGTTCGTACCCGGAGGATTCCTGTGCTTCAAATCGGAGAAAAACCCGAAGGGTCCCAATGACAAAATGAACGGGAATACCTTCCTCGAGTGGTTTCAAGGTATTCTGCCATCGTTGAAGGAGGGCGCGGTTATCGTCATGGACAACGCTCCTTACCATTCCGTGAAAACGGAGCATTGCCCAACGATGGCCTGGACGAAACCGAGAATCGTAGAGTGGCTTGTCTCCAAAGGGTACCCCATACCTCCGCAATCCATAAAAGTAAAGCTAATCGACATGGTGAAGAAAATCAAGCCAGAATACGACAAGTACGTGATCGACGAGTACGCGAAAAGGAACGGGAGACTGATCTTGCGCCTGGCCCCGTACCACTCCGAATTAAATCCCATAGAGATGGTGTGGGCCATGGTAAAGAATTATGTCAAGATGAAGAACACGACCCAGAAGTTGGCGGATGTGAAGAAACTGATAAGCGACGGCATCGATCGTGTGTCCGTCGAGATTTGGCAGACTTTTATCCGGCACACGACGAGCAAAGAACAGAAACTTTTCGAGCTGGGTCAGATTATAGACGAAGTCAGCGACGCGAATATGACTCACGGAGGCACGGACGAATCTGATACGGATTCCAGCGAGGAGTGGGAACAGAATGTTTAATTCAATTTTTGTATATGCGGGTAATGGCGGGGGTGTAAGTATAACAGAGCTCCGTGCTTTAACGGAACCAGAATTTATCAAACCCATTTCAATGTCGGTTTGTCTTTCCTTGAATGTTACCAGGAAATCCAAAGTAATCGCGTGGTCTTCGTGTCTCGATCGCTCGTGGGCGAATGAGTCTCTTTGCACGGGGTGCAAAGATTGGTCTCTGACCACCCCTCTCTACCGATTCCCAAATCCTGGATAAATACCGGACCAAGGAAGGGAGACGCTTTCCCTGGTCGAAACTGGAGGAACGTGGAGCCTGCAGAACAGATGTTTCATTGCTTTGTAACATCCTGACGGTCCTGTTCGAGGATCACGGAAGTATGTATCGCTACATATAAGTAGACATGTATATTCCATGTTTGATTCTATTATTTCGTGTCTAACGAATGACCATTCGCAGTTCCAGGACAGATAGAGAAGAGTTCCAGACACAGTTCCCGGGCATTGACCGTGCAGTTTCATGGACTAGGTTGCAACACTTCGGCCCGGGTAGTCAGTGGGCGGCACTGCGATGCCACGCGCAGTGTTGCCGGAGTGAGTACAGGCGAAGCGGGCGGCGCTGGGAGGGCGGGAGAAGAAGTTCTCTTTAGAGTTACTTACCTGCCAATTGAAGCGCGAAGGTGGCCGTGGGGTTTTAGTGAGTAAAAGTCTCACACTATCCCGGCGCCTTCGCGGGAAGGCTGAGCTTTCCCTTGAAGACGTCGGGGTGTCTTTTGAAGATTTCCCCACGTTAAAAATAAAAAAAAAAATTGGTGCAATCCTTGATGATGAACACGATGCTCGAAATTCTGGACACCCGGGGATCTACAAGGCTGCATTGCAACTGGTCAATGTTTCTGGCGGTTTCTCGCGCAGTTGAGATTCCGCGATGTCTGGACTTCGTCGATCACGTTGACTCGGGACTCGGGACTCTCCTCTTTTGGGCATTCGGGGGTAGCGGGTGTAAACTCTGTACCTGACTATAATTGCTATAATTGCCAATGCTCGGCAATTATAGCAACCCTAAAAATAAACCATTACCTACCAACTTTTTTCATGTTTCCTTTATTTAGCACTTAAACGTCCCGTATCACTTTTTGGCAATTATGGCAACCCTACCTATACGGCAACTGCTCATCAGCCGCCCTGTTAAATCCGCCACAGGTCACCGCGTATCTGAACACCGTACGTGAAACGAGGATATTCTTACGGTGGACAATTTAGGGTGCGTTCCACTTACGCCCAAATCGCCCGTGATTTCATTAAGCTAGGTTCTCCTGTACGCGACTGGACGCAACGTCAAGAACTTCAAAGTCGATTTTCTCGAAAATGAAGCGCGATATCAAAAAATTGTACTCTTTCTTGTCGACTTATTTCCTTATTATAAGTCGAAAAGAAACAGTAACTTTTTTTCATATCGCACTTAATTTTCAAGAAAATCGACTTTGAAGTTCTTGACGTTGCGACCAGTCGCGTACAGAAGAACCTAGCTTAATGAAATCACGGGCGATTTGGGCGTAAGTGGAACGCACCCTAATCAGTTTCACGTATTCCACGCTCCTATTCTAACCTCATTCCTGCACCACTTCCATTGAATTGTGTAATTCTTCACAGGGCTGCGAGTATTTTCTACTTAAAAACTATATAATAAGTATGTAGACTCTTCAAAGAAAAGAACCGTGCTCATTGTAATCCGAAAAAGTTAATCAAAAGTTAAGCAAAAATACCCCTCCCGTGTTTATAGTATTAAATGATAGGATTCCACTCACATTTCACGCTTTAATCTCTGCACGTGACACTTCTTATCGTGTTGTAATCATATTCTATTCTGCACCGAACATATTGCATCCGAAAACCAAATATTAAAGAGATTCACAAGTACTAGTTACCGGTAAAACAGGTCACAGTCTTATCCCAGCAATCTCTATCCTTCTCGCACATGCTAGCACACTCTCTCTCTCTCACACACACACAGCTTCACCGTGCCACCTCCACCACCATCATGTGTTCCTATTCACCGTGCAGAATTTCCTGGTCCAAACGCACCAAATTGTCGAAGTAGATAAAGTAGATCGCAGGTATATTCAAAAGCCACCGAGCCGTGTGACAAAAATTTATATTATTTATTGTATTGTATTGTTTATTTACCACGCTATATTTAGATGTCTGGTACTTTAATTCATGCGGAAATAAAGCGACAACAGGGAAAAATTCAGAGAATGATTACTTTCGCGAATTTCTCATTTCAATGCGCTGTCGCGTGAAGATGCAACAGTTGGCAACTTCAAGCGGAACCGTTCAAACGTGTTTGGACGCGCTTCATGGAGACTGCAAGGCAGTGTTGTTGTAGCAATTGCACCTAGAAATTGTAATGACAGACGTAGTAAAATAAGTCGTAATAATGTACGATCGTAAATAGTCGAACGTACGATACACAATGTTAAGGGCCGTGTTGTGTGTGTCTCAGATTATCGAAGAAAGAAGAATATAGGATGGCTCCGGAGTGAAGTTTCGATACTTACGATGTTTCGTGGATAAGTACGCAATGAGTCAGTATAAAAGGAAGCCGAGAACAAGGAGTGAAATGGATGAAAGCGCCAGCTTTAAACACCGGCGCAGTTCGTTGCAGGTGAATTTAAGCTGCGTCTCCAAGTTAACGGATTCTGGCAATGGGTCGCTTAGACAAATGGATGAGGATAATAACGACGATACAGCTCCGAATGTAACTGAGACCGATGCATCCTTAAGAAGCAACAAACGTAGATCCTCTAGGAGCAACCAGGTAGCTAACGACAATGGACGCAGATCGTATAATGGTATTCCTTTGAAAGACGTGAGCATAGTTTTAAGGAAAATAAACAGCGACGCTGAGATTCTGAATAGAAGCTGTGAAAAATTGAAGGAAGCTATTATGACCAAAACTAAGAAAATGTTCGACGCGCGAAACGAGGTATCTGTTAAGACGCATACAATTTTAGGCGTTGATCATGTTCGAGAAGAAGAGAGAGCAGAAGATTCGATTCATAGTATCGGTAGTACGCCGAGAGATCAATGCGAAAGCGAAAGCGCCAAGGAACAGAGACAGCAGAACAGATTGAGAAAGCGAAGACTGTTTAACACGTTTAATTCGACGTGTAATTCTAGTAATCTGCGCCCATTGCAATTGAATGAAATTCAAAGCAGCAGCGTCGTACTGGCTGGAAGCCACAGAAGACCTGGTACTTCGAGTCTGTCTTCGAACGCATGGGGCGAAGCGATCGATCCCCGTGAAATAGAAAATCGCAGGACCAATCATTCTGTTATTTCAAGCACCTCGGATGGTGAGGGAGAATTCACAGCGGTGCCGATTGGTTGCTCCACGATGATAAACGATCAAGCGTTAGACGCAGAAGGCGAAAGCGGTCTTCGAATCGCAGATAATTTGTCTTCGTCCGCGGATAAGCATACAAAGAAAAGTATAGTCTCCATGGAAATGACGGATATCCATGAAAGGTTTATGCAATGCGATAATCGGAGCGCGAGGACAATTGCAGGAAGCAGCGTGAATACAGTACGGACTTCTTTGAATGTAAATATGTCTGTGGAGGAATTAAGCGAAGATATCAGAAGTAGGCGAGCGAAGGACATAGATCCGTCGGTTTCTGACGAGGCGCTGGAGAGCGTAAATACGGATCATACTTCGTTACGAATGAATACATCTTTGGACACCTCGAATAGATTATCTTTGCAGAGATCTAGAAGCAAAAGCAGGATGTCGATATCGAACGATACCACGAATCAGAAGAAAGGTACAAGTATCGTCAGTGAAAATGATACGAGCTTAACTGATCAATTGAAGAATGTCTTCATTCGGTCCGATGAACGTGTAGAAAGCAATGAAGTATGTACCGAAAGGGATCAAGCTAGCGATACGAGCACCGGTCAAAGAGTTGTAGATAGAATATCTAGTAGTCATAGTTACATCGAGGCTACTCCGTATCCAATGAGCCGTTCTGTTTTTCTGAGATCGCAGTTGAAACACAATGCCAATAATAATCTGGATAATGGCGATAAGTCGTCAGATGCTACGAATGCAAACTTTTCTAAAACGCGATCTCATACCCTGTAAGTATATCATTTTTATTTTGTAAAAAGAAGTATTTGCAATGATTATAAATGCTTTGTTCACGTTCTTCTAGAAGACAGAAGGGATGCCCGACTTCTAATAACGATCAGGAGAGAACTGTAGATGATACAATCATCTTGGATGATTCGTCTCTTTGCACAGCACCCGGTGTTAAACCACAGGTGCCCGTGATCATAGACGAATCGTGTAATGATAGCAAATTGGAAAACGATCAGAATGCAGGGAATTTGATAAAAAGGAAGTGTAAAAAGAAGCTATTGTCTCTTCGCGAATGCTCGCAATTGCTAACGTTCTCCCCGGTAGAACAAGAAGGTGTACTTCCTAAATGTCTAACATTCGCAAAGGGACGCAGAAAAGGGAAGAAGCAAGCTGCAAAGACTAAATTTAATGCAGCCGGTAGCGCGAGTAACGCGAAACACATTGAAGAACAAAGTAGCGAGAAGTCTGGGTTAGAAGATGATACTCGTTCGTTCTCCAAGAAGAAGAAAGCTAAGAAGCCCAAGAAAGTAGTCAGTAAAAAGATTATCATTAAGAAAATTGTTAATGAAGATATTTTAAAGAGACTGGAGGAAAACAGAGAAATTGGTAACAAATCACGAGTGACCTCTGCTTCGAGTAGACATTCAACAAACGATTTTCAGTCCTTGAAAAGGCTATCTACTACACAGTTATCCAGGAGGAAAGCGCAGAAACTGAATATCATTGCAACAGGCCTGTCTAACGAGTAAGGAGAATTGTTTAAAACTCTAGCTTTTTAAGAGAAACCACTTTGTCGTGATTATTTAATATATACTCGCATCTCTTCTTTCGCAGTGATAAGAATATCGTTAAAAGCGTCGTTAGAGCTCTGGGCCTGGCGAGAATTGAGTCGAATGTCACAAAGAGAACGACCCATGTCGTGACTACTGGCGTGCGTACAGTAAATTTGCTACACGGAATTATTCGAGGCTGCTGGCTGGTCAGCCTCGAATGGGTTTTGCAATCTTTGGAGCACAACGCCTGGTTGGATCCAGAGAAATACGAAATGACACATTTCTCGAAGGCGGCATTGGTACGCAAAGCAGATCATATTCCAGAATATATATTACTAGCTTTACTACTCGGCTTCACTCGAAATTTAGATTTTACTTTTATAAAAAAGAATTATTTCATTGACTTTGTTTTATGTGGAAAGTCACATTCGTCTGGATTAGCTAGGCATAATGAGCTGGAACACATTTTGTGACCCCAGAGTTTAAAGTTTTAAAGTTTTTAAGCGACAGACAAACGCATAAGCACTTTCTGCTTTATATACTAAGATACATGCAAGGTAACGGGTATAAAGCGTTGCTAATTTACGATTTGTAATCTTCAGGAGAACCGTAAAGATAAACAATTATTCGGGAGAGCCTATGTCCCTGAGTTGTTTGCTGCTTCTGGCTATATATATGTTGGGAATGACACGACGCCTCCCTGTACTATACTCAAAGATCTTATAAAAACCGCAGGTGGTTTTATTACCGAAAGTCCGGAAACGGCGAAGATAATTATTGGCGCAGAAGGGGTAAAAGAGTCTTGGGTGTTAGATTGCATCACGACGGGCGAATTACAAGCATGTAATCAATATCGACGGCGATAAATGTCGCCTAATAATAAACAATTGTAAATAACAGTACATTTCGTCAGTACCGAACAGGAATCGTGTGCAAAATACTTTTCGCAAATTTATATATACTTAATCACTATAACATAGATAGAATTTAATTATATCTAATAACAATTAATCATATCTTCTGATTTATAGATATATACGCAATTATATTTATATTATACCGAATATTAAAAGAAGTCTTTTTCTTTCTACGAACTAACAGTTGAAATTCGTTTAAGTTATAGATCAAGTACTCCAACTGTATCGCGTCGAATAATACACGATGATATCGTAATTACAGGCAATCTTTGGATTAAAAATCTATTTCGATGATTCATTGACTATTCCAAAGTACAACGTGCCTCATATACATATATGCACCACACAGCCGCATCGTAAATACCTGTTTCCTTAAACATTGACTCACGTCTAAATCGTCGTGATTTGACGTTGAACAGAGGAATCCGCGGAATTGTCACGTTGTTAGAAAGCTACGCTAAAAAAAAGTTAGATACAGCTTGGTTGAAGAAGTAAGATCGCGTTATCTCGTCGTAATCATATGGTTCAGGTTAGGCTACGTCACACTAACACTCGCAGCTGCTTACAACCAACGGCACTCGCGTACGATATGTCAAATTGACATACATTTCGCTAATATGCGTCTTTGTATTTATCTAACCGTAAACTAACATAAAGTATCTCAACGAACATGAACTACGATTACACCCAGTAAGTAGTAAATTACGAATTCACGCAGAAATCGAATCCTGCTGCCGTTTTTCTTATCGCTGCGCGAAAGCATACTCAATAGCCTATTAAACTCTCGCTTATCGTTCGCGATGTCGTTAAATTCGATTGTTCGAATCTTTTGATGCATTGTTTACCGCGCGATGGCAGTTACGCTGGTATATATGGTCGATAGTACCTGTAATATCTGAAGTTTGTCAAACTAATTCTGTACCTGTGTAATACAACAGTGTTGATCTATTTACGTATCGTCTGTCCGTTCTTCTCCTCAACTTTCCGCGCGCGTTTGTGCACACAAAGCTGTTATAGCATTGCGAAGGGCTCGAGCATCGACTCTTCCGAGTTCCCTTTAAACGACATGCCTGGGATATGTTTAACGCTGTCGTTCCTTGAATTCCAGAGCGACTCTACGCGACACCCCATCCACAGAAACATGTATTCCAATACCAAGGCACAACACAACTATAATAACCGACGCTTACGCAGGCATCCCCGAGAATTTGTTGCTGAATTTTCTTGGATTTTTGGTAAACACTACATTCTTGCGCGCAGCGCGCTTGTCTTTCTTTAAAAGGAACAATATATAATTTCTTTTGCATCCGCTGATATCGAAATATGTTTCTCCAGTTCCTAGTTATTTTGTTCGGTTTACTGCGCAAGAAGGCATGGAATTACGGGCGTCTCGCCTTATTGAACAACACGGATGATAGGTGGATGGAGTTGTTTTACGGGGACAACGAAGCTACGGATACAGACGCGATATGCCTGGAAGCTTCCGTTAATTCGCAACTTTCCCACGTCGACAGAGGCTTCCTGTCATGGATTGTTACTGCGTTTAAAGTTACGTAAGTGTAACGATTGCAGCGATCATTAAGGACGGCAGAAATAATGTTGCGTAAAATGATTTGCAACGATGCTTCTAGCGATGAGGAACTGTTAAAACGAGCTGGGCCTGACGGTTTACTGTACATATCGTTCGAACGCCATTTAATCCTCCTAACGGGGTTGATGGTGATCGCGTCGCTGTGCATAGCCTTACCGATCAATTTTCATGGGAACATGCAAGGGGACGACGCGACGTTTGGTCACACAACACTGTCGAACTTGGATCCGATGTCTACGTGGATCTGGGTGCACAGCATATTAATTCTGTCCTATTTACCCATCGGTGGTTACATCATGAGGCATTTCTTCAAAAAGGTTCCGCGGTTTATGGATGATATTAGTCGTGACGTTAATAGAAGCATGTTAAGTAGCGAAAGTTTTGCGTTGCATAGGTGCGAGACGCTAGGCATGGCGGAGAGCTGGCAGCTAGGACGTTATTAATCACAGAAATACCCAAGCACCAGTGCAACGTGCAGCTTCTAACCGATTACTTTAAGTGCGTAAATTCATGCGTCATGCAGTCACTTGATTTACCTTGCTCCCCTTACAGTTCAATTATTTCCAGGGAAGCATTTCCTACTCTAACAGTGGAGGATGTCACGTTGGCTTACGATATCAAACAGCTCTCGGCATTGGACGTAGAAAGGGATTGCGTTGAACAAGCGCGTTTATACTGCGAGAATTACGCGAGGAAAAGGGAGCCTTTGCAAATGTATCCGTATCCGTGCGGCCAGGTGCTAGCTTGTTGTTGTAAGAACGTAAGTGGTCATTGTTCGAGTGTCTGAACAGAGCCGCGGTTAATGTATTTCATTTGCCTCGCAGAAGACCGATGCCTACGAATTTTATATGAACGAGGAAGTACGATTGACCGCGCTAGTCGAGGAGGAGAAAAGGGTTGCGTTGACCAGGCCTCTGGGAGTTGCCTTTGTGACTTTAGGTAAGTTGCTGCTGTAGCTCGTTCCTCCCTTTAACAGCAGCAATTACGACGCTGATATTAACGACACAGGTACACCTGGCGCGGCAAAAGCTATGCGAAAGCAGTTACGTTCTTCGCCAAGCATAAAATGGGTGGTGGATTACGCGCCAACGCCGTCCGACATCTTTTGGGAGAACCTGAGCATACCAAGACCATGCTGGTACTTGAATGCTGTTTTAATCAACTTCGCTCTAGGCATCGTACTGTTCTTTCTCACTACACCAGCTGTAAGTCGTTCGCCCATCAGCCGTGTCTCGTAAGACAGCACGCTGGCACCCATCTGGCTCGCGTAAACGTTCTCTATATTCCGCGACGTGTGATTTTAGGTAATAGTGTCCTCTCTGAACAAACTACCGATCACAGGAAAGATCATCCTCAGCCCAGTGTTCTCGTCCTTCCTTCCGACCGTATTGCTAGTGAGCGTGGCTGCCTTGATGCCAGTGCTGGTAGCAAGGAGCGAGTCGTTAGTCAGACACTGGACCAGAAGCAGCCTGAACCGAGCAGTGATGACGAAGACGTTGCTCCTTTTATTGCTGATGGTCCTTATATTACCCAGTTTAGGCCTAACCAGTGCGCAGGCGTTCTTCCAGTGGACCGTGAACGCGGCCAACGACACGGGGAGATGGGACTGTGTGTTTTTACCTGATCAGGTACGGCTGCGCTGTTGAAATAACAGATTCATCTTAATATCGCGAGACGTGCGATTCGTACGGAAGCGCAGGAGATCTGTTACACAAAAGTATATTGCGTTTTTATAGGGTGCTCTGTTTGTAAATTATGTAATCACCGCGGCTTTGCTTGGAAGCGGATTGGAGTTGGTCAGGTTCCCGGAACTAGCGTTGTACACGTTCAGGCTGTGCATAGCTCGCAGTAGAGCGGAGAGGGTGCACGTTAGGAAGGCGGTGTTGTGGGAGTTCCCCCTGGGCGCTCATTACGCCTGGTTACTCTTAGTTTTTACGATGACGACGGTGTACAGCTTGGCCTGCCCGTTGATCACGCCGTTCGGCCTGCTCTATCTCGTAGTGAAGCATTTGGTACGTCTGTGTCCCGTCAACGATATGTGCTCGTAAGCGTACTCGTAAGAAATATTACACGCTACTTTGCGCAGGTGGATAGGCACAATCTGTGCTTCGCTTATGGGCCAAGCGTTGGGGGCGGTCAGTTAGCTGGTGCTGCTGCAAGTGCGACTGGCGCGGCTCCCATTCTGGCCCAGGCGGCACTGCTGGCTTTAGGTTTGGTGAGGAGAGGCTTGTCGCCGTTGGCTGCTGTGCAACTCAGCGGCCTTGCTGCGAGCATCTTGGGTCTTGTTACTGGTGTTACGTTACCCACGTCGAAGTCTAAGGTACCGTTTAACGAATATCGCTGTGAGCGCACGCAAATATAACACCCGAGTGAACAAAAGCATCATCTTTTACAGGCGCAGGCGATAAAGCGAGATCTGTCAGCTGGGCAGAATTTCGTCGCACCTGTCTTGCGACAGAAACAGATCTCGCTAGAGGAAACCATATCCACGCGATCAAACTCCGAACCCAATCTGCCCAGTTTGGTGAGCACCAGCGCATCTTTGGTACTACAGGAGAGCCCGAAACTTTATCAGAATTATGGCAAAGAGTCGCAAGCATAATAGGGAAAGTCGTTGAGCGACTCCGAACACGCGTGAGGGGTGGTGCATGCGTGTAGTTCAGTGTAAGCACAGTGATACATACTCCGAATGCTATGACTGACCATCGATACTCCATGTACCGCGATATCGTATTAGTACGATAGAAAATAGTGATTCTACAAATCGAACTGAATTCATTTGTATTTGCGTGCGAGATTTTATAAGGATGGAAGTTGCAAAACCAGTCACGAATAGCACAACTTTCCATCCGCGAACGCATGAAACCGCCGAGATTAAATTACTTATCGTGCGAGGCTAGTTCGATAATGTCCCATTTGTACTATTAATAGGAAAAGGCGAAGTGAAAGTATTATCCGAATATTAATCTTAATAATAATGAAGCTGATAATAATAATAGTTGACATACTTATTTATCATCTTTCATCGGTGTACAATTCCACGAAAGCTATCAGTTCTGCTCGGTGGCGGATTTAAGGGAAAGGGCCCAGGTGGCGAACGTTCTGGGACACTCTGTACGCGTAATAGAATTACAAATGAATTTACACGCGTATCGAATGAAAATTATATGAAACGAAACAAAATATAGTGTCTGGATAAAATCATAATCTTTTTTGGAAGATGGGCCGAAATGCTCATCGGCCGCCTGTTAAATCCGCCACTGGTTCTGCTCCCGGGAATTTTTTAAATATCGTATAACAGCGACTAGATAAAATTTTACCACGACTGTTTCATCGATAGAATGGAACAGCTCGAGCGAGCCTTAGAGAGGACCAACAAGCATTTAGCTGTAACAGAATTGTTAAACGATTTTTCCGTAGCTTCTCACGAATAAATGCTTTGCATAATAGGAATAATTACTTCGCGAGGCGCGTGCATCTTTTTACGAATAATTATAGATACTAACTACATAAGAATGTTACATGTATTTATGTCCACTTCTTTGAAAGAACTTTCTTTTTTAATACATTTACAGCGAATGATAATGGTACTTAAATCGTATGCTAAAAATCGGGAAGTGACATAAATAGTAAGTTCCGCTTATATTACAGAAGATTCCTTTCGTTTACATTAAAACCTTTGTCTCGCATTTCTACTAACGGCACATTTATTCGTATGTACAATTTGAAATACATAGGGAGAAACGCTATTAACAAAATGTATATTATTTCCTTTGTCCGCGAGATTCGCGCCGAAGCAAACGTTTCACGAAAACAATTCCTCTATTGTACATAGGCAAGTCTCAGTTCAACGAATCCTACGAATAATGTTCAACCGAGCTTGTAAAAGAAAAGTCACTTTGCGACATCGTTATGGAATATGACGTGATGATCGCGTACCAAGCGCTAAGTCCTCATTTTAAAAAGCAACTTATTTCATTTAATATTATTCCTCCGAAATATACAGGGCAGTGCGAAAATAAGTTACTACAGTTTAAAGGCGTAATTGCCTTGACAATTAGGAAACACTATATTTGACCGATGCGAATTGCCTCTATAATGCACGGCTATCTAAAACGAAAGTCGAAAGGATATAAAAGAAGTATTCAACTGATGTGTAAATATCTTGTATAAAATTAATATTGGGCCCTAGAGTGTTCATCCGTACAAGTGTTCGAATTAAACCTGAGAAGGCACTGAATTAGTATGCCACACTTTCAAATCAGGTGAACCTGCTATGTATTTATCAAAAAATTAAACGAACTATCGGTTGTACATTGCGTTCCACTTTGCGAGCAAGTAGAAACATTCCATGTCAATCCAATTAGGTGAATTGTCGATCGGACAGAGAAGCTTCTGAGAATTGTAAAACTGTTTATATCTTCGTCGTAAAATCAGGCTCCTTCCGCTTCCAAAATAATATATAAATACCGATAAACGAGTGTAATAAAAGCTTTAAAAGCAAGTCCGGACGTTTGAAGTGCGTTAGAAAAAGAAGCCGCGCGAAACATGCCGTTGGATTAAAAGTAAACTTTTAAGAATCTTCCATCCTCTGCAGCGGTATTGAAATCGTTTTAAAAGTCGTTAGTCGCAGCTGAATATGCTGGCCTATTTGACATGGAATGGTGTCTGACGAACGAAACGAATACCATCACAAATACTATTACCTCGCATTTTGTTATGCAGAGTGATATCCCATTATCGTTGTACAATTTATAGATTACCGTTTGGGAAGATCGAAAACTATGCACAATCATGGTATTCACTATTCAGAGCCGAGCCGCCGAGGGTATTTATCGTTCATTCGAACAAGCTACCACCGATTATGGCCTCCAGTTGACTAGACGTAAGATTATTTAATTTTTCTACCTGATCCTCCTCGTTTTTCAATCTTAGGGACAATCGGTGCATCGTTTTTCTCTTCGTATCTTTCAAGTTACATTCGTACGGCATATAATCAGCATGCTGTATTATCTCTTCGTCATCCTCTTTCTGAGATTCTTCGCTTTCTTCGCTGCTCGGATGAACCTACGAGGCATATCGCCGTTTAACAAACCTATTCCCTTAAGCTCCACATGGTGTATGAGAATAAACGATCGTGTAACTGTAACTACTGTCTAAGAAAACACTATTCTCTCCACAACGTACTTATTAGCAAGCATAATTACACTACGTGAATTTAAAAAAAAAGAAACAAGGAACTCAAGTTTACAGCCAAATTACGCACGCTACTGAAGTGCCACAAATAATATGAATACCCACAATATAACAGTCTATGTCTACAAATACGATCTGGCAGCCTTTTACGTTTAAAAACGAAGAACACACAATTTACTCACCGACCTGTTCTTCGAATGACTAATCAACTAACGAGAACTAGACTATTCGTTAATCGCAAGCCAGAAGTTTCTCGCTTACTATGATCGATGATACTATGAATTAAACGAGGCCCAAAGAAATAATAGCAAAAGTATACACTTACTTGAACGCATAAACTTAAACAGAACATGATTGTTTCTTACTACTTCTCACTACTTCTCACTACTGCCAATGTCAGGGAGAGGATGCTGGGAACAATGAAAAATAATTAAAAAAAAAAGGTTAATTGTCATCAATTTCTCTTTTTTCTCTCTTTCGGAAACATACTAACCGTGAATGTTACAACAACAATATCGTATCGTTTTCTTTTTGCGTAAAACCGTAGTAATAATCGCATACGTTTCTTTGTATGTTCTCGCAGTAAACCGTCACGATGTTCTTCATAGATGGACGTACAAGTTGGACGTGGCGTACCGTTAAGTAAAATTAGAACCGATAAATTGTGGAACACAGTAAGGTCGACGGTACGTAAAGATTAACACACGCGTTTATATAATCCATATATAAACATGGGAACCGTTACGTCCAATTGAAATTCGTTAACTCCCTAAATACAGCTTCGAATATGTGAAGAAAAGAATAACATACGCGGTGTCCCTCAAATCCCACAGCATTGAGAAATAAATAGGACCGCGTTGACGAATTTAGAAATGCAATTATTTCTTTACACACCCTTGACGCCTCGATCGAAAGGTTCGCTCAATCATTCTCTACTATTCTCAGAAAGATACATTTGTTCTATTGGAAAAATCTCTCTCATGCTCACCACCACCAGCGCAACTCATTGCCAACTTGCCTCTACATTAACGAGTAATGTAAATCAGATAAACAAAATAAAAGGGAAAACAAAAGGAAGCCATCAATGCTCGATACGTAAAACGATTTCGCGGGGATGGGGGAAACCTTAAAGGTTCTGAGCATTAGGGCAGCCCTGTGGTTCGCTTATTCTTCCCTCGTAATTTGCACCGACGGATACGTTTTACTATACAGTCTCATCTCACCTCTACTATGGAAACTCTTGGCGACGGTTCACGTGGTATCGCTTTCTCCATCATCGCCAGAGGACTACTGGAATCTGTCGAGGAGTACTCCTTGTCCGTTTCGGTGTCGTTATCCGAATAATCCTTCTCGTCTTCCGCGTTCTCGTGCAGCTTACACACGAGAACGCCCCTCCTGCCGTATTCAAATAGATTCCCATCCAGATGCACTGTTGGAAAGGACAGAAATGGAATCAGTGCTGCGGGACAGACGCCTTTTAAATTTTTAGATGAACCGCGAGCTATCGCTACCTTGACAAAAGGCAGAGCTACAGAAGAAGCAATGCGCAGACGTTCTACGGCCACAGTCGGCGCAATGATGCCAGGGACAGCTGAATCTTGAATCCACGTCGTCGATGATCACGCAAATTTTGTGATACCTCTTATTGCAGGTTTTCTGATCGCAAATCACCGGCTCTGCCGACTTATCGATTTCTTGCCCGCAACTCCAGCATAACCAGTCGTTCCTCGGTCTGGTATAGGAGAAAAGAATGTCAATTTACACGGATTCACAGTTGGACAACAAAGGAGGCGATAATTATATATGATTAGTTACCGTCTTTGACGCTTTATCTTCTCAACTTTATCTAACTTTTTCGGGGTAAACGAGGGTGTCGATACTTGCGGCTTTTGCACCTTCAAACCTATAAATCCGCTACAATTTGGCGCGCCGCAGAGACAGGGCTTTCGTGTCTCCCCGTCGCAAGCTAAATTATAATTAAAAGTTAATTCTTCACCAGGCTCGATATCGCGCAACGCAAACAGACCTATACGCCTATCCCCGTTTACCGTCCATTTCTGTGTCTCGCAGTTGGGTGAACACGAATGATCTGCATCGGGGAAGAGAAAGGAATTAATTCGGGACACGCAAGTTCGCGGCTTCTCGGTTCTCCGTTTGCTAGAAAGATACTCACTCATAAATCGACTTAAATTACCCTTCGGTTCGGCGTCGATCATTCTATTATTATCTATGGTTAAAAAATAGAAATTCTCATTCTTTAACTCTTTTTTCCTATGGAGCCTTCGTTTGTATTCGTCCTCGTCTATGACTTCGCCCACATATTCGATGACAAACTGTCCCGCTTTAATGGGCTCCAAGCTTCTAAGGCCCCAGCCGCGGCCCACGGTGTGAAACGGCTCCATGGCTGGATATTCTCTCCTCACGAACGCCTGATTATTACATTTAGGACCAGCCGGGCAGATATCAGGGCTACACTCGAACAACAGTATCCGGTTCAGGCAGTCTGTACCTGGCGCGCATGGATTCTCCCACTCCGCGTCGCAGTCGCACGCTGCAATACTTTCGACCTCCGCTGGCTTCACGTTGCCAACCGGCTTGTTCATCTGTAAGTGCAACGTTATTGCAAATTATAAGCTGATGCGCGATCACGCATCGATGCACCTTCGCGGGCATTGAACGGGTATATTCGAAAACAAAGGAAAGAAAAGAAAAGAAAGATTTTACTTTCAACTTAACATAAGGCGCAGGTTTCAATCCACGCGGTACATAGGTCTCAGCAGCGGCTCTCTCAATTTTCAAACGTTGATGGATATCATTGGCTTCCTCGAGTGCCTTGCGGTACGTACCGTCTCTATTCTTTTTACCGATCGGTGGTTTGATATTCGCGTCGCCGTCTTGATAAAGAAAAGCGCGACCTCTAAAAAGAGAAACATAATTAATTTCCATGCTACGACGAATAATGCACTTTTCGCGTACTTCTGGCGAAGGCGGAAACTTACCTGTGCACCCAGTAGTAATTATTCGAACCCAGAAACATCACGCAAAATTTGCCAGGACTGTGAGGTATAGCCCGGATGTTCTCGGGAATTTCGTGCGGGTAACAAATGCGGGATGGCCACCAGCGATAAGCCCCTAATTTCACCCATACCACCTCCCCGTATAATGGGAGCCGGCCAGTTTCACAGTCTTCGCAAATGAACGCACCGTCCGGCGCATCGATCCCTAAAATCATCACGCGCAATGTTACCGTCTCTGCTATCGGTTACTTCTATTAACGCGTCCTAAGTAGTTACCTAGGCACGTGAGGTGAAAGGAAGTCGGGCACGTGTCGCAACAGATAAGACTTCCACCTCTCGTGCACAAGAAGCACCACGCTGCGTTCACCGGGGGGTGCGGTGCTTGATAATGCTTCGGGCAAACTATTTGACTGCCGGTTAGAATTACCGAACCAGCTGGCAAGCAAAACGTCGACGTATGATAAGACGACGGACAGCGAACGCATCGTGCTATCTTCTCGTTTAGAGCCCTCGAATGGCTGTCCTGAGGATTGTCCGAGCTGCACGTATGGCACACGTGATACGGGCAAGTTAGACGACCTCCCTGCCAACGAGACTGACAAAACAGAAGACAATATTTGTTGCTGCGAATAACGTTGTACACAGCACAATTAGAAATATAAGAAAATGTTTATTATTACTTGTGGCCATGATTTCAAGCATGCCGAATGATAATGTTTCCCACAGGCCATCGCGGTGCATCTTATTCTATCTCCTTCCCTTTCGTTGCATATAAAGCAAGCAGGCGCCACGCCCGACAAGCAATCGATGCACTTGAATAACTCGTCCTCTTGTTCCTCGCTTTTCCCTGGAATCGAAAGGTAGCGTTGATCAAACGCGCCGAAGTATTAGCCGTGGAAACGGGAGTTCGAAACCTGATTTCAGTACCACTATTCGCGTCATCGTCGACATTCCGTTTCGTTTCCTTTACATCGTAGAATATCTTATCGTCCGATGTACCCTCGTCGATGGAATGTTCTGGACTGGACTCGCCAGGCTTCACGCAGGACAAGTGAAAATATGAATAACAAGGACCTTTGCATCTAGTCAGCTTGCCAGTCTTCTCGCAGATTTGACAAACTTTCTCTTGCTTCGTCCCTTTGAAGATATTGTAAGGCTTCTCAACCCTCACCCTCGACTTCTTATTATACTTTGTACTTGAATCCATGTCTATCGGCGAATCCTCGTCGTGATCCGACGAGCTCTCTTTTATATGATTACTACTACTGTCCGACTTAACGTATGCTCGATACTTTTTACGAAACGCGGAATTCATACTGTCCCAAGTCTTTTTCAAATACTTTCTGATTTCGCGCTCGGACACGTCGGGGTTCTCGTCCTCCAGCATATCTCTGTTCCGTTCGTAGTACACCTCAAAAACACCGTCCACATCCTCTTCCGGCCTGAAATCAACTTTCTGCGTGATCGCAATCTCCTCGTTCGAATCCTTCTGGCTCTGAGGAGATAACGGAGGAGTGTCCGAATTGATTCTCGAATGACTCCTACCGTTCTCGACGTACTTCAACACTTTTGGTTTCGCTCCCTCCGTTTTGTACTGTGCTTTGTCCAACTCGTCCACCTGCGAAGTCAATAATATCAGAAAAACGTTAGATGAGATTGTTATTTCATCTCAGAAGTTAGATAGGCACGCTTACATTGTCCGGCTTGACGCGTTTAACGTCAGGTCCGCTGGAATCGCTCGAGAGTTTCCTTTTGCTGATATCCTTCTCGTCGAATGCACTTCCTTTCGGCAATCCGCTTTTCCTAGCTTTCTCTTTTGGTTTAAAAATATCAGCCCTGACTTCGTTGCTCATCGGCTGTACCTCCATGGCTTCTTCTATCGCGCTCTCCCATTTCGATTTCATCAGAGCCCTCACGACGAAGGCGGCGGCGTACTTTGGTTCTCTCTTCTTAACTTCTGCTGTTATCGATTTCGACAGCTTCTTGAAATCGGCCAGGTTCGTAAATGGAATCATGAGATTCGACGACACCCAGCTGTGACGCCCCTTGTCCCCGAAATATTGAACGTGTATCATCAGTATCTGTGTTTTGGCAGTGGCTGATAAAAGAGACAGTAGAATAGATTATTTCCACGATGATAGGAGTATGTAACCTCGCAGCGTCGTACCTCGAAGCTTCCGACGGGGCTTACCTTTTAATCTATAATACGTCATTAGAACTGGATCCAGCGTTATGACGCACGGCCAAAAAGGGAAATGACCGACTCTGGCCCACGCTAATTGACCTAATATCCAATCGCACTGTACAGACGAAGCGGCCTCCTCCGATGTGCTTAAACTAACAGAAGAATCGCTCGTATCTTCCACGTCGTTGGTCAGATTATTCTCCTCCGCGCTCTCGATGCTGCTGTCCGGCGAATTCCTGTACCTTCGAGCTTTCGGCATTTTGGGATTCTGCAAGGACACGCGCATCGACGTTCAGAACATTCCGTTACATAATCGAACGTGTCCACCGATCGCCAGAGAAATTATACGTATGACGACGCAAAAAAAATTAATGAAACGCGCGTCGCACGGACGAACGACGGACAATAGAGTCTTAAAGGTCGCTGAGCGCAACGCTGCGGGTTGCTAGGAATCATTTCGATCTCTAATCAGAAGGATTGTAATTCAGGAAAAGGGGCACATGCCTTTGGAGAGCTGGCAACCTCATTCTTTGGAGACTTGGGCTTTATCGTTCGGCCGTAACGACTTCTACCAGGCGAGGTCCTATTGAAATTGGAATTTCCGTCCTTCGTCTCATTCTCGGAATTGGTCGTGGCCGCGTCGATATCGCCGTTGACTTCGCCGACCCTTGATTCAGTAGTTGTGCCCACCTTGCTGTCCACTCTGTTAGAGCTCATAGCTTGTCGACTAATTTAGCATGTTCGTGTATTCAGGCCGATTGGGATTCGATATTATGAAAGCTCATGGGCCCCTCCAACGGCAGGCGTGATATAAACTTCAGAACTTGCGTGTAAAGTGCTCACGCGTCGAAAACAATTTCCATTATCGCTGAAAATAGCTGCGATGGCCGATTCTCAAGGGTTACTGTATTTCTTGAGAGAACGGCGGGCACCTCCGCTCAGCACACTGATATCGGCACGTATTTCGCCCGTGCTCTCACGTGAACAAATTCTACGCTGCATAAACAATTCTCTATATTGATATCGTGGGATCGCAACTGAACCACACGGGCCCCCGAGCAGAACAGGACGCGTTTCCCGCGATTTTGGGTAATCCTCATAACCATGCTTGGTCCGATTTTCCACTATGCCCGCAACACCGTTTGGTGATTTTTCGTTTTATCGGTTATTTTCGAAAATCCTTTACGCCGCGGCAGCAGACATTGCGACTGTCAATTAAATAACGTTCGGCGATGTGGGCGATACGCGCATCGAATTTCAGGTGGAAATAGTGTGCAAATTTGCCACTGTATCCAGTTGGGCAATCGCGCAAACAGAATACGTACGAACACAGGCATGCATAGGTAAATACATCCATTCGAACGTGCAACGGTGCCCAACGGGCACTCTGTTCAATTCCATTCAATCCCATTTCATACAGGTTTCGTTGTAAAAAAATTATTATCACGTTCTGAAATATACGTGGAAGCCTTTCATCCTCCTTTAAATTAGAGCTAGCAGAAATGGCGCTTCAAACTTCTTTCCCATTCTCAATTATATCATTGCACACACACACGCGGGAAAAGGAGATGCAAACACGTATACGCTAATATTTCGGCACAGGCCATTTAATAATTAAAACCATTTTAAGGAGTTCGAGGAAGTAAATATTTCTTTATCATTGCCGGTTTCGAGCAGTGAAAGATACATAATTGGGAGTTTGTTCCACGCTTGTGAACAATTAATGCTTGCAGAACCTAGCGATATAATGCTCTTTGGGGTTTATATCACCGAGTTCACGCAATGCGCTCTCTCGCGCTATGTTTCTCAATTCCTTTACGAAGTTCTGTAAATCCTCCTCTCGCGGCTCCACCAGGTACTTTTGCAACTCTACCAATACGATTGCTCCTTCCTTGAGCAACGGAGCGAGATTAGGCAGTTGTTTTATCATGTTCTGGGCTACCCATAAAAAGTCGAATCTGCTAACATACTCCGCTTTGTGTTTGAATGTCTCCAGGGACGCTGCGGGATGAAAGACTACCTAAAAGTACCACATAGCTTGTAGAGGAAAGCTGGCTTGGTTGCATCCTATAATAAATTCGACATTGCAATACCTTATGCTCCTCGATATTTATCCAGGGCGTATCATTTCTCTTATGTTTGCTTCTTTCTCTTTTCCACGATTCCTGTTCCATTTCGTTATCCGGCATTTGAGTTATTAGCGTGCCGTTTAATA
This sequence comes from Andrena haemorrhoa, assembly GCA_910592295.1. Taxonomy (NCBI): domain Eukaryota; kingdom Metazoa; phylum Arthropoda; class Insecta; order Hymenoptera; family Andrenidae; genus Andrena; species Andrena haemorrhoa. The sequence continues at coordinate 5,587,411 of OU342946.1, forward strand.
TAGAAGGATCTCTATGGGACGCAATCAGTTCCTCGCACAGTGGCTCTTTCGTTTTGATCTCGTGTATCACGCGCATGACTTCTCGCTCGGCTATGTCAGTTGCTCTGTACTTGCTGAATTATTATCTTCGTTAGTATAACAGTTGACGCAGCGCGCGACGCAGAAATTTCAAGTCTTACTTATGTTTATCTTTTGCTCCCTCTAAGGCCCAAGCGAAGTAAGGCCCGTTTGTAATGTCTCCTAGATAAGCATAGTGTATAAATCCAGGCCCGTGTTGAATTATATTACTCAACAACGTTGGATTGCTCCTAACAGGTTCGCCTTCCAACCAGGTGAAAGCAACTCCGTTGTTCCTCCAAAATCTAGCTTCGGAACAAACGAGTTAAGCTTGTAAATACATATCCACGAACGAGCAGCGCTCCGCAATTAGTAAACGTACCTATACTCTTGTATAGTCAGATTCGAGACACCTCTAGACTTCAAAATCATATGGTAATCCCAGTCAAAAACACCGTCCCGGTAATCGTACCTCGTTTTCAACGAGTTTCTAATTCTCTGATCCCAATACTTGACGATAGGAACGCTCTCGCGCGTGGCACGCTCCCAAAATCTTACGAGAAGCATTACCATTAACTGTGAAACACAAAGGAAACCCATGCTCCCAGCTTCTCTATCGGACTCACTTAAAAATTGCCTCTAGTCGATCTTTATCCTTGTGCTTGAGTCTGTCTAAGCTCAGCCAAGAGCAACTGATCGTACTCGTTGGGATGTCTGTCAATCGACTGCACTGTTGCACCAAGTACTTGGCTGTCGACGGCCTTAAAAGCGTATTCCCAAATATTTCCAGGTAATATCGTGTCGCTTCTTGTAATCCTTGCGTGTTAAATTTTGTCGATCGAAAAGAAAGAATGCTTTTTAACAGAGACAATTGCAGCGCACACGTCAGAGTTTTGCATACGTACCTAGGTCTTTCTCTAAACAAGTACTTAACAAGAGAATGGACCTAGCAACTTGTTCCGATGTTAATTCGATTACGTGGTACGTAACGGCGCGATCTTGGTGCAAATAAGACGATGCTAGTGTCTTCAAGATGTGCCTCGCGTCGCCAGCACCTACAATTAATATCTCGAGACATTCACCTAGGCAATTAGTTCCACTTTTATTAACTTCGTATTGTATGTCTAATCCAGGACTGTAGCCCCACCACATGTTGCTACACCGTTACTCTTTCTCTCTCTTCCTCCGAGACTTTACGAGAGTAGATCACTGTATTAAAACACTTCGATCGAATAACGAAACGCTACGTGTATCGCTATTATCGTTGCTAAGTAAAGATTTCGGAATGGGTTATCGCCATAGTAACATACATGTACCGTGCAAGTATACGTACAAAAGTAGCTTCATTCGCCATGTCGCGTTGCGATACCTAGTGCGACTGTTTCCCGGTGACGCGTCGGGTCTTCAGAGTCTTCCCGCGAAAGTAAACGTGGCTGCGTAGTAAATGTGTATATAGCGTGACAATGCACAGATAAGAAAAACATTTCAACAGATAGAGGAATAAGAAGTATTATATTAAAATAAAACGTCGATAGATTCGTATAATAAAAATTATAAACATGTTTAGCGACAGTCGTGTCATAGACTTATAAAACCATTTATTTTACTCCTATAATATAGATTCTGTGACACAGATAAAAATAACTCCCTCTCGAACCTCGCTGCAGCAAGGGTTCCTTTATAAACACGTTCCGTTTAACTCGACGCGCGCACTAGCTCATTTATCCCGTTTCTTTTGAGCCCGTTTGTTACTGCACCGTTGTAAAATATCCGTGATAGGTCCTTTGTGTTGAAATATAGCGATAAGCTGCGTGCGCGCTTCGTTCATCCCTTCACTAATTAAACTACTGCGTTGCATGTTTCCTTTGATCAATTCATTTACACGTTCAAGTCCGTCGTCCTGTTTATTCCTGACGTTCTGTTGCGACTCGAGCATCGTCAACGTTGTTTTCAACTTTTCGTGTACCTGCGCAAGCATAAGATTATTAATTCCAAATTTCATTGCCTCTTTTTCGATACCCCGAATCGACTCGCACACGTACTTGTTTCTCGAGGTCAGCGATGTCCTCCATTTGCGCGGTGAGGTGATACACTTTCCAACCGTTCAGCTTTTGCAGCACGTGCTTCTGCTGCGCTATTTCCGCAACAGTGGGTCGCCTTTCTTCGCGAGGGCGAACCTCGCTCGGTCTTCTGTAATGGTGAAGCCTGCTGCCCCATCTATTCTTCCAGGACGGCCCTGTAAAATGGAGAATTATTTTCTGCCGCGTGCGTATGCAACGGCTCGCTTCCCTTCTCACGAACCTAATAAACTAGGCGTAGGTCGCGTTCGTATCGCAACAGTCGGCTGTTGCGTAGGAGATTTAATGATATCGCGTTGCACGCTCGAGGTCTGCTTCTTATCGGGCGATTTCTCTTTCGCCTCTTCCTTAAGCTCCTTCTTCATTCTCTCCTCCGTGACGAATTGCATTTCCTCCTCCGTGCATCTTGATTCCGTCAACTCCACGCCGATGAGCTGCTGTTTCCGAGGCTTTTTCCTCGGGGACATGTCCACGGTTGGGTTGATCGTGATCCTGGATTGTTCCGGTTCCTCGTCGAGTCCCGGCGACGACGTCGCCGACACCGTGGTGGATCCCGAACTTTGACAACCGCCGCCGTCCGGGTCCCCTCTCGGCGAGCAGGGCGGGCTGGACGACGTGACGGGGGGCAAAGACGCCAGGACAGGAACTAGATTCTTTGCCGCGCCTGAAAGTACAAGCGTGATAGAGGTCATTTTTTACCGACAGCTCCCAACGTAAACAAAAACAGTCGAGAGAATAGGAATAATTAGACTTTGTACTTTTAACGGGTGAATTGTCGTGATCCCGCTTTCTAAGTATACTTGGTCTCGGGGACGAGTTTAGCTTAGTGTGCGGCTCGTCGTATCCTGGTTCAACAAGCAATCTTACTGGAGTTTGTCGGTACTGAGAATACGTTCCTACGCAAGAGCGTTAAAGTAAGTTCGTTTTAACAGGACCGATAGACGTGGCGAGCACGAGTTACCTGTAGGCTCGAAAGAATAGTAGGTCGCCGTGTGCGGTGGATGCAAATACTGCCCTTGGACCGACTGAGTAGGCGTCGTGCTCGAGTTATTGTTCGTACTGGTGGCTGAGGAGACTCTCAGCCCAGATTGCTGGGAGGGCTTGATCTGCACGGTCGGCCCAATGCTTTGAGCCTGCACCGTCTTGACCGGCGCCGACGTGGCTCTTGCGGGCGCTAAAGGTAAAGGGTGTAACGACATCCCGGTGATCCTAGCGACCGTAGTCGGCGCTGGCTGCGGTATCCTCGTGCTCGCGCTCGCTGTTGTAGCAATTACGCGCGACACTGTATTCAGATTCGACAAAGAGGTTACTGTTTGAACAACACGCGGCGCTGCTTGCGGCTGCGATTGCTGTTGCTGTTGTATCTGCGATACGAATAATTTCATTTAACGTTTCGTCCTCCAGGGAACTGTACATCCTGCGTCACTTCTATACCTACTTGCTGAGACGGAATGACAATCCGACTAACAGTACCCGTCGACGAACCGGCCACTGTATTAATCGACAATTGTCGTCCCGCTGTTGGTTGAACCGTTACAGAGGCCGTACCGCTTATTCTGTTCGCTGTGCCAACCACGGGGGTCGACACAGCTATACGGTTCACAGTGCCCGCGGTACTTAAGGGCCTGCTCGTTTGGGTGGGCTGAAATTTAAAAGCAGAACCATTCCGATCAATATGTCCGTAACGTTCGATAGCGTCAATCGATTGGATAGATGAGCACGGCGCGTTACTTGAATAGTCTGAGCGGATGATCTCCCAGGCTGCGTGCTCTGAGATATATTCGTCACTTGAGGAGCGGTTGGTCTGCTCTGCGAGACCGGCAGTCTTGTAATACTATTATTCGTTTGAAGAACGGGCGCTATTAATCTGGACGGAGTGCCAGGTACCCCGGTGACCATCGTGGCCTGTACAGATCTTCCTGGGCCTGTTGGCGTAATTAGACGAGGCTGTTGGCTGGCGTACACTGTGGTCGGTGGCCTTGATACCCGACCAACAGGAGGCGTAGGGTGCCTTTGGGGTTGCGCGTACACGACTGATGTTTTAGGTTGCCATTGGGGATTTGAAATAGTCGTACTTATTCTAAAAGATGCAACAGCTATATGGATATCTACGCTACATCCACCTTTACGATATTGTTCACCAATAATGCAGGTCTGTTTTGTGTTAAGTGTTAAGAAATAAATTCTATTTGTCTCTTACATGATAAAATCTGTAAAATTATATAACTGAATGCTGCACGTGCGGGAAACAGTCGCACAACTTTCTGCACAATATCGGACGACTATACATACCCAGGCCTCGTAGTGGGCACGGTCTGCCCTGTATTTGCTCTAACGATAGGAGTAGCCACCGTTGATCTCGGAGCAGAGATATTAGCAACCGCGGCTGGCCCTCTAGGTACGTGATACGTAGCCGGTATACTCGTTACCTGTTGACTCTGCTGTAACAGTTGCTGAGCCTGCGGCTGATTCGGCCGCTCCACCGTGCTCAACACGCCGGGAGATATTATCCTCACCGTGGAGCCCACAGGACAAAGCTACAAAGAGAGAAACAAGCGACGCTTAGTAATCACAACAGTCTATGTACAAGCGTCGACCTTGATTAAATCATAACGAATATTATACACAAAGACGAAGACTACGTTATTTCCCTTACCGTTGTAGTTATCTTATTAGTTTCTGACGTGGACGTGGCGCCAGATGGTACCACCGGCTTCATTAGGGGTAACTTTGGATTCGTGTCCATCGATATAGATTTCCCTATGAGATTAGCAGCTGTTCCAACCGATCCTACTATAGTCTGCGTCGATTGGATGCTCTGTATATTACTCTGAACGACGCTCTGCACATTTTGCATACTCTGAAGGGTAGTGAGATTCTGCGCTATGCTCTGCACAGCTGCCTCTGGCAGACGTTTATCACCGCCGCTGTCTACAGAACTTAAGGTTGTATTCATGTCTGCTCCTCTGAAAATTGCTCTTTTCAACAAACAACGCCGCAGCAGTTCGCCAGCATCGAAAAGGCTGGCCCCGCGTAAAAGTTTAGCATTTCTCTAACGCTTGCTGTCGTGTTCTTGGCGCGCTTTCGCACGACGAGGGATCGTCGTGCGAAGCTCGTGTGAATTGAACAGCGCTGCGTGCAAAGGCGCCACCGTTTACGACAAACTGTTTGAAACGTATGTCCAGTGATGGAAGGCTCGAAAGCTCTCCAACAAGTTTGGAGGTTACTCGAATTCGTCGCAGCCTTGCTGCAAACGCAACGATAACGGCGAAGACGACGGCAACGTTACGACGATCGTGACAGAAACGGATACGGGAGGATCTCGCGCGGAAAGAAGCGCAGTGGCATTTTGTCTTTTAAACTGACAGCAATCGGTACTTCTGGCGCATAGCGCGGTAAAAGTATGCATACCTTGGTAGAAATGCGACACTTCAAGACCATAACCGATTCAATTGAATGTACACATCGGGCATTCCTGAAATACTTTTCTTTCATTGATGTTTCTTGGAAAAAAACATTCTACAGCTACAAGAGCACCTTCCCCATTATTGCAGAAGTTTATAGCGCCCACTGTAAGCACAGCACGACGCAGGTGTATCGTAATCAGACAAATAAATGCTCTAACTATTTACTACATATCACTCCGCAGGAACATTTCGGTCGGATTCCGAGGCACACTGGCGGATCGAGATTGGTACCGCTCGCCAATCAAATATGGACGACATAAACGCTGAGATGTAAACATTTCGATGCTTCCTGCTAAATAGAAAAGGCTTTATCTTTATTTTAAACGCCAGCTAATTATAGGTATTGTAAATTGGTACGTTTCATAAGAACAGCGATAAATCTGTCGCCAGAGAAAGTGCAATCTCCGTCAATTAAGTCTAGGGACTTTGACGTAGCGTGATAGTCAAATGTAATCATAATGGCAGATCGATTATCAATTATCACGCGTAGTTTCTTCGTTATTTATCGTATTATTCGAATACAAATCGAAGCTTTTCGTATCGGTATTATATATTTAGGAAAGATTCTCGACTATGGCCGAGTAATATTCCTTGTGTTGAGTCGAAGAATGTCACTCGAAGCTCGTCCGCAGCTCGATAAATGTAGCATAGAAGGCGTGCGTCTCGATTTATCGTTACCAATTTACATAATACGATATTTATGCTAATGTAACGTTCTATATGGACTAATTATCGTTTAGAAGAATCGTATATATGTATGCCACGCGAGAGAAATGTATTAGCCCGTACACATGCGTAGAGCCTGTGTGATACACGCGACGATCTCCCATTAGGCTGAGTTTCTGGGAATGCGATTACACAGATCTCGTTGCAATATTCCAATGCACCGAGATTCTGGGCGATTTCGAGCGGAGGCAAAGGGAATAGTTGAGTCGCAGGAATTTAGGACTCTTTGTTGCGTGAGTCTGATGCGTTGAGAAAGATCCCTTCCCCTTCTTAAGGGCCTCGCTCGACCCGAAGGAGAAGTAGGGAGTCGCGCCAATCCGGATCCCTTATCCCAGTTCCCCTACCAGGCAACTTCTTCAATTCCATTTTCAAACCTATCTTTCAGCTGCACTTTACTTTGTGATCCCGTTGCCAGTTAAGTTCGCGCTCTTCGCCTCCTGCCGGACCTCCCGACGGAGTAGCAGCCTCGCCGCCGCGATTCACGTTCCGCCAAGTTCGACCGGCGCCGATCCAAGGATAGAAAGATCGATCAGTTCGGTGGCCCTGGATGGGTTTGAATTCAGTCCACGTATCTAATCTCTATCCGTGACTAGATCCACACTCATCCAAGGAGCCGGGCGCCCACGAAGTCGATCTCGGAGGGTGAATTACGTTCCTGGACTCGGATGCAAGCGGATTCAAACGTTTCGCACGCAGCCTCGTTCCCGACGTAAGGCTGTAAACAACATTGAGAAGAAACGGAGCAAGAAAAATTACGAGACTCATGTTTGTTATATAGATAGATGCTCCTCGATGTTATTACGATAATTAGGGAAGCGAAACTTTCGCGTCGTTTCGCGTCGCAAAGTAGTAAATTCGTTCCGACGATGGCCCGATTCAGAGTTATTTTCCAATGGGAATATTTAATAGAGGAGGCTCCAATTGAATTTCATACGAATTTACGTTCTTCTACGCCGCCTCGAGCCATACACGAAAGATTCTCGAGTTCCAAGCCAATGACCGTGAGATTCCTTTCAGTTTCTTTGTGTGTGAACACCTGCCGTGTTTCCCCTCCAACGATCTCCCCCTTTTTCGTTGGTAGCAATAATCCCGCCCTTAACCTCTCCCATATCCCTCTTGTCCTTCCTGAATAACGGTAAAAACTTGCCCGTACCCCCTAAAGGTTACCGCCTTTCCCTTCGAGCAGGGAGCCGGAGAATAAACTTAGCCTGCTCCTCGAAATACACGTACCATTTTTACGAGTCCCCCGATTCTATGCACATTTTATTTCACCTTCAATGTTTCTTTGTTCCCGTAACCAAAAGTAGCGCTGTAATCCGTAACAGAATGCGCGTAACACGGGATCACAAAGGAAGCGATCGGATTTCAATTTTTCCTGTTAAATGCTTCCTCTGCGGGGGGAAAATTATATATAGGAATAAATCGTTTCGTACGCAAAGAAAACTGTTCCTTTGTTTCGATTCGCGGTAGGGTACGCGTGCCTATTTCGTAACTCTTAGGTCGCTTGGAATCAAACAATATAAATATATATGTATGTATTTACATTTATATTTACATTATATATTATTATAAAAGTGATGGTTTAGCCTAGAAGATTTTAAAAACGTTGCGTGATGTGAACAAAAGTTTTTGAGTCTGCGGCGAATTTTTCGGGAAAGAATCCAAGTTTTTTTATATGCTAATTGTATATTATATAAATAAAGGCAGATCGATAATATATTGTATAATACGAACGTTCTCCTTTCTTTTAATATTCGAAACATGTGTATCAGGCGCTTTGGGATTCTAAGCTTAATTTCGCTACGCAACTATGCTCGTCCTGGGTCTCCGCTTCGTAAGATATATCCGGGTCCGAGCGTATCTCTTCCATCGCACGTTTGATCTGGACCCTCAATTGGCCGGCGACTTTTCGCACCGCCGTGTAGTTCTGCTTTATTTGCTTTATGCACGGCAGTAGATTTTTCCACGGGGCAACGCACGTGTGAGCGAGATACAGCTCTCTCCATAATTGGATGCTGACCGGCGCGACGCTGGGCCAAATCACCCTCGGATTCGGCTCGTACAATGGATTCAACCACTTCTCCAGCACGCTCGGTTGATTTATGTACGACCACAAGCTACTCGTTCGCTCGGATAATCGCAGTTCGACTCTCTCTGACTCCGAATCGCCTGGAAATAATGTATCACAGCATTTCAAGTACAGGAACGAGGCTGACAAGCAAACATTCACTTATAGTGAATGGATTTTTCCCGATTTGGAATATATTTTTTTAAAGTACTCATAGTAACTAAGAAATCCTGAAAATTATATCTGCAATGGACCTATTTTACTCGTGTTATCGAGGCGGACGCGAAAAACGGCAAAATCCTCCTATTTCAGAATAATTTCGTCTATTTAAAAAATTCTCCGGCGTTTCCTTTCCGAGTTATTTCCAAAAAAAAAGTTTTTTTTTAAATAACACCATATTTGGATTCAGCATCTCAAAAAATTTTGCCGTTTTTCGCGTGCGCCTCGATAACGCGAGTAAAATAGATCCATTGCGGATATAATTTTCAGGATTTCTTAGTTACTACGAGTACTTTCATAGAATATATTCCAAATCGGAAAACTCCATTCAATACAAGCGAATGTTTGCTTGCGAGAAAAGCTGCAAATTCTTGTATGCATGTACACATATACGCATATGTACCTAGGAATGTTCCATAATTCGAACAATACGCGTGATTGTACAATTCGAACAATAATTCTGCCGTGTATTCGAAGCTGAATTGGAATTGGTATTGAAGCTGGTAGAGGCAGTCTAGAAACAGGAGAAAAGTCGGGGCGTGCGTTAAATTTTGCGAGGCTGCTGGATGATATGGTCCGTGACGCGTGCGGCTGAAGAACTGATGGCCTGCTTGAATCCATTCGCGCTCGATCAACGCCTGAAGACCGCGCACCGTTCTGCAGTCCGGATTTAAGATCGCTTGCGCTAAGCTGGTTACCACTAAAGTGGAATCTCTACCGGCGCTTCCTGTTCGAGGCAAAGTACACACCATTACCACGAGCGTTATAATTAATTGCTCTACGGATTACATACCATGAACTAGCACAGCTGCGACTTCTTGATGGAGGCACTGAGCAGTTACGCAAGCAGCGTTCAAAGCACTTTGTACAGCGGACAGCCATCCCCCGTTATCGAGTCTTGATAGCCATTGCGAGGTGGAGCACGTTACGTCGTTACAAGCCTCTATCAATTTAAAAAAACTATCCGCCAAGTCGTGTGGACGCGGAACTGGTTTGTGCACCTTTCGCCACTGTGGGTAAGCGGCGTCCATTTCCGTACCACCGCCCTTGGTTCTAGAGCTTTGAGACTGATTGACGGACCTTGTATCTACTATGTAACTATCGGGAAAGCTTACATTAGCGATACAGAGTAAACCAGAAACAATCTCACAATTATACGACAGACTTCAGATCCCTAAAGGAACGTTAATCTACGATGCTTAAAACAACGTAATTACCCACGTCTTCCCGGGCCTAACACCGCGTTTAACAATCTCTCGTCCTCTTTACACCTTTTGCCAGTAGCGCCACACATCGGCTGGCTGCTTCTTAACAAAATGCTCTGCAATATATTTATTAACACCTGATTAACCGCCCTACGATATACGCGCAGCATTTTTATCCGCTGCTTCGTTACTTTGTGTAATATCATTTCATACCCCCCCTTCATGCCTGTAACACAGAACAGGGAATCTTCCGCCGTCTCTAAAACTGGCGGAGGATATTATAACTTTATCATCTACGTGACGAGGTACTATTACAGCAGAAGGATAAGAATTGCAAACTTTGTAGTCTTTATTTAAATAACTGATCCGCCATTCGTCCGCGTGGGCGGTTAATAATCTGGACCATTCCGAAATCGGAGTGAATGCCGTCCAGCCGTCCTCTATGTGCGTCGTACTGCTATTAGTCGGCTGTGGTTTATTGAAAAAGGGATACTGCAAGGTTTGCTCTGCGACAAAGGGAAAGGATAACAGTTCCCGTTACGGACGGCGATGCGTTTTACGGCGAGAGATAGAATGGTGCGTGGTACCTTGCGACATTAACTGTTCTATAGACAACATGACGCTCATTAAGTCGTCCGTGGAATTGATGTCCAATTGGAGGATACGGAAATCTTTGCACTTCAGTATAATGCTACCACCCGGGCTTTGGGTATTTAGTTTCCTCTCTATGAGATCAATGTTTCGGTGTAGCAGCTAAAAATCACACAGACGAATGAATATTTCGTTCGGCGGTCGACGAACAGGCGCTGCGCGTAATAGTATTCGGAACTTGTACCCAGAGATCTTGGCCGTCCTTCTGCCGCGAGGACCAAAGAAGATGGTGACTGCTGACACACAGTGTCCCATCTATGCACTTACTGTGCCCGTCACTTCTGTCTATTAATACGACGTTCTGAAGATTCGCGATTAATATGAAGTCGCCAAGTTCCATTATACGTCCCGTTCGAACACTTTCGATATTAATCGTTGACAATTCTAAGCGATCGTAAATGTTTTGACAGCTCTACATAACCCAACTTTCTTAGCTTATAACAACATCGTGGAGCTTCTGTTTGATAAATTAAAATCGCGAGCGGAAGTTCGTACAGGATTCTGCGAGCTCTTTGAATTCTCTGTTAATCTTCGGATAACGTATCCATCATTCGGAAGCAATTCAACATAAATTCAAGAAGCCAATGTCCGACGAACACATTCCTATTTACTCCCCGTTCCCTCGATAACTATATACTACACATTGCAACAGCTTCGACCCCGACTATACCATGAAACAGTCCTACCTTCTACTCCTACAGAGGGAAGCACCAGCTACCGCGCTCGCATAACCTGTACAGAACAAAGTAACATTCCAGTTACTTAACAATCCTGCGTTATTTACTGCACTTACGGTAATGTTCGTTATTAATTTCATTGAGTTTACGTGTCTATTGTATTTATATGTATATATGTATAACAACAAGCTACTCTTAATAACGGAGGGGACCAAAGTACTCTTACTATAGATGTCGTATATGTACTCCCCTATCGAGTAAATAGTGTATGCGTAATTGCATTCACGCTACTCCGTCCTATTCCGCAGCCAATTTATCTCGATGCTGCGTTTCATATATAAATTTCATAGTAAATTTCCAAATTGCACGCTACCCCGATAAAAGAGAAACTGGCTGCAGAGATAAACGGGGTATTTAAGAGACGTATTTTTATTGATTATTTAGGAACGCGTCCCCTCTGTCAGGCTGCATCTGCCACTAATCTCACCCACGCGTTTCGTTAGCAGCCTCCACGCGTGTGCGTCGCGCTGATAACGCACACGTATGCGCCCACACAGGCATGAAATCGTGGCGTCACCTAGAAACATCTCTTAACGGTCCACTGTTTTCGTCGGACGCCAGATTAGATAGAAACGTCAAGCTCGGCACGGAGTCACGCGCATTTCGTTACGCGTCCCTGTCATTGGCGACCAAGTACACGGTGCTCGGTTACCTGGTGTGGCGTTACTTCGACAAAAGGAAGGAGAAAACACCGACGAGCTCATGGTCGTGGCCGAGAGGCTGATTAAGCGGGATGGACACCGGAGTCTCGTAACAAAATGCTCGTCGGGACGCGTCAATCTGCACGTATAAGACAGAGAAAGAAACAGCGGTGAGCGGCGGAGAGAAAAAAAAAGGAAGAAAAGGAGAGAAACTGCGAACCGCACGTACTATACGCTGCTTATACGCGGCGCAGTGGACGGGGACAGGGAGCATTGGGAAGAGCGAAAGTGGTTCTCGAGCGAGGATGAGAGCGGCAATTTCGCGCACGGTAAGTCGATTTACCAGCGTCGCGATCCGATTGAATTAACGGCGATCGGTTGCAGGGGTCGATGCTACCGGAGGACCGATTTATCAGTCCGCCGTCGATTTAATAGCCGAATAGCCGTATCGATTTTCGCCCCCGTTGAACGGGAAATTTCATTTCACTTCGCGAGAAGCTTCCGCGTTCAACTTTCTGTTTATACCGTTACGTGGATCACTCGCGGCTTTCTATTGGGGCTGAAGGTCGCCGTTCGGGAAAGTTGCCAAATGTTTTAGGTTATGTTTATTATGTCATTAATCACAGCGCACGGTGCGTAAGCTTCGCGATGACTAATTTCACCGGAGTGGTCGAACAACTGTTTATCTTCGAAGTACGCAACGGAGAGTTTGTTTGTTCGTCAGGATAGAGTCGAGGCGGGCTGCGTACGCTTATCCATTGTCTCGCACTAGGTTGTATATCGTTATGTACGTTTCTTTGGTAGTGAAAGCTCGGTGAGTGGTTCCAGTGTAACGTCGTCTACTACAGAGCGAAAAAGTATGTACGGTTCGGTGCGCGAAGAGGTTTCAGAAAGCTGGCTACACACGTCCGACTTAAGCAGCACGATGATCCCTAATGTCAGTTCGCCGATGAACGACGAAGAGCATTTCTGCAAGTTCATATTGTACAAAGAGATCAAAGATTCAAGGTACGTAGCGCGTCGAGAGGCGAGCCGGCTCCGTCGTCACTGATTCCTCTCCGTTCTTTCAGGGTACGAATATGGGATATCATCATATTGGTACCGAACCTCTTGTTTCTTCTGTTCATCGCAGTGAGATTCAACAGAGCACGGCTTAAATTGCGAGCAACGAGTAGCCCCATATTTTTAGCATTCTACGGACTTGTGATTTGCAACGTGGTGATTTCAGTGATACGATGCGTCGTATCGATGTCTGTAAACGCGGCGGCCACCGTCGGCGGTAAGGCAGACAAAGTGCTGTGGGTTACGGTTAGATTCTTCCTGTTATCCACAGAGATGAGCGTGGTCATATTCGGTTTGGCTTTCGGTGAGTTCATCTTCGTTATTCGGAACTGGTCGCCGAGCGTTCGAAATGCACGGTTTACTCTTTCTCTCTTAGGACACTTGGACAGCCGCTCGAGCATTCGCAGGGTTTTACTTGCCACGTCGTTCATAGCATTGGCTTTCACGATAACTCAAGGAACTTTGGAGCTAATTTTGCCGGACGATACATTCCATATTCCCAGCAGAAATTTCTACGTGTTCGGTCATGGGGGTATGATGTTCTGGCTTTGCAGCAGTCTTGTTTTCACGATGGTAAGCTCGGCGAATGATTGAAACGTTACAACGCTTGCTCCGTCGCATTCATCTCAATTGTATTGCAGATATATCTTTTTATACTGATACTGCCGTGGACCCGGTTAAGAGACCGCTTAACTCTTCCAAGTATGTCGACGCGTACACTTGATTCGAGAGTATTTCGTATCGGCCTGTGTCTCATACTATGCTTTTATTGCAGCGAGGAAAAGTTTTTACATTTACGCTGGTACATTAGCCATGCTAGACTTAGTACAATCAATCGGTGCAGGCTTTTTAAACTATACACAGAATCCCGTAGGATTGTGTATCGTCGATTTTACCGCAGCTGTCTATTTGACTCTTTTTACGCCCTTGGTTTACCATACATTCCTGTCGGAATTTTTCGGGTGAGTTAATCGCGTCTGGATTTGTTTAATATATATGTACGAAACTTGTACACAGTGGTTGCCTAACGAGCGTTATTTTCCAGGGTCTCGCAACCTTCGATAATGTTCTCATACAAGGCCCAAGTGGACGATGCAATGGACGAAGATACTGTATCGTTACCGCACCAGCAGAGTTTCTCTTCGTTAAAAACAGACAGCGATTATATTTATCAGGTCCATACACCGTCTTTTCACGTACCCTTATACGATTCACAGACATTAAAATCATCACCTTCGAAACACAAAGTCTCCTTACACTCCCTGCCGTCCCCGCAAGACTCGAAAAGTGGTAGCGGGCACATTTACGAGCACCCAACTGCTTTATACCGATCCACGTCCGGCATCAAAAGCTTCGCCAGGCGTCTCAGCGCGGAGAAAAGTCCCTCGGACTTCAAGAACTACCCGTTAACGAAGTCCGACAATTTCATCGACTCGAAAAAGAGCACGCCGGACCTGAGATTCCCTAACTCCGCTTGGAAGAGCAGCTCCGTATCGCAGTTCAAGTACGGCGGACCTAGTAGCGTCTCCAATCTACTCTACCCGCCGACTACCGCCAGCAACTTTCTTTACAAGCCCAGAACAAACGACAGCAACACGAATCTGTTCTCGCTGGCTAGGAAGAGCAGCTTGAAACACGAGAGGAAGAAGTCCGAGGGAAACGTGCCGACTCAATCGTTCGAGATCTCGCCGCTCGAGAACACTTTGCAGTCGATTCTGGACAGCGGCAATCACGACGCCGAGGTGGAAGATAGCGCGCTTGTTCGCGTGCCTTTAATAAACGACCCTAACGCGGCGCGCGTCTCGCAAAGCGGCGCTGATAAGAAAGAGTCCAGCCCCTTGAAGCGACACGCTGCCGATTTAACGGACGCTTCCAACGCCACGCAACAGTTGCTCTCTAAGCCCGCCGTCCTTGCGAGCGACGATACGTCGAAGAAACGGAAAAGAGACTCGAAGAAGAAAGAGTCCGGCGGCCTGAGCGAGTATTTGCTGTCCCTGGCCACCTCCAGCACTTACAAGCCTCGGAAAGACAGCAAAACAGATCCTAGTCCCTCTTCCCATGACACACAGACTGAGTCGTTGTAAATACTTTATTAGAGTCGTTTACGTAAAATCTAAGTCATTACACGTAGCTGTATATAGAGGGTATGATTTTTAAAGTTTTAATCCATTTTAATAATCGAAGGGAACCGAGGGCTATCCTGGGATATCGAAGTCACACGTGTCTGTTAACAACTAGATGTACTATAGTGTAAAATAGAGAAGCGCACAAACGCTTTATTATCTGTATATACAGCATGTCTAGATTTAATTAAACTCATTAATGTAGCCCGATGCACTTGGTTTTATTTATTGACACTAACTTGGCAGTGGATATAACGCTAATACATTAATGTTTTGTGTTGCAATCGGTATGTCCCATCTCACGGCCCACCATCCTCTGCTGTCTTTTTTTTTCTCTCTCTCTTTCGTTTCTTTCATTTGCAAGGGACCAATCGCACTGTACATAATTAGCAAAAGCGTTTCCGCACCCTGCTTAAAAGGTGCTTCTGTGTATGTGTGCCAATCGTAGTGCTCGGAGTTTCCACGTATAGTGCCTTTGGACACGATTACTTCTTGTCGAAAGCATAGAAGCGTTTCAGAAGTTCTGCGCTCTCTCGTAGAGTCTAAATGCTCGTCGTAGATCAGCGTTCAGCGGCGCTATATTCGTGTCTCAGCTTCACGATTCTCCCCATTCGTATCGTTGAACAGTGCAAACAGGAGATATTCTTTTGTTCACAGAACCACAGTGTTTACGACTCGACCCAATTTGACACGAACTCCACGCCGGTGAATCCACTCTACGCGGCGTCTCTGCAAAGCCCGGATAGCATTACTGGTTACAGTATAGATAGCCAAGAGGGTCAGACCCAAGCGAACGGCTACCAGCAATGAGCGGCGACGAGCCGCCGCAAAACCATCGTTCGACTCGCAAAGCTAATTCAGAATCCCAGTCTAGAGAATTGCCCAACGATCGGGGGCGTTTCGCTCGGCGAGAGGGCTGCGCGAGATCCCTCGAGAGCCCGGAGCGGAGCTACAAACGAGATCATATCTGCGCGTGATTCCACGGGAAGAATCTAGTCGCTCTTGAAATTCTTAGGGCAATAACATCGAAGAAATCATTTCATTTCCTTGTGATAGACGACATCGATAATCAATCGAGACGGCCGGATGTTGAATGCGACGCGTAGATTGCGCGGGAGAGCCGTGTGTATGTTTCTTGGAAGGTACCATTGCTCTTGTACTTAACCGGCCAGAGTTGCGCTCCTTTAGGACGTATTGCGCGAAGGATGCTTGGAGCGGCAGAGCTCCGCATCGATGCCTGATTATATCGATCAAGCGGGCTGCTTTGCGCGCGGGTTACCTTATATGTTCCAACAGGCGTTAATGAGTTGAAAATTCACTTCGGAATACTTGCTTATCGTTTCTCCGTCCTCTTCACCAAGGAAGACCCCTCGGATCGCAAGGCCTTCGCCGCGGCAAGGCCCGAGCACGATTCACGCCGAATCCCTCGCTATTTTCCTACTTTTGCATTAAGGAATCGTTAGAACGACGCACGGACAATAGGGGGGCCGTTTCAGATAGGCGTGCCGGCGAGGATTGAAACATAATTAGTGATTAAGGAGAAAGCTTCGAACGCTACGCTATAACTATTACGAAGACTCCATCCATCGTGCGTGTATATACACCCTGTACTCTAGTATAAAGGATCGTGCTATTTATATACTAATATATACATTATATTTATCGATATTGTATGTCTGTACTTGTACCAGTTCTGGCAGAGCCAGTGGCCAGGGGGCGGCTAGCCCCCTATTCACGAGAATTCGTCTGCCTTTTGATACGTAACGAATCATAAAAAAAAAACAAGCGGCTATAACGAGGCGTGACGTTCTCGATAATTAAAACCCGCCGAGGGCGAGAGACTTGTTCTAAACGACCCTTCGAAGCATTCTAGCTAAGTTTCGATCTTCTCCACCCCCAACCCATTCATTTTGTACGATTCGAATGATTTCGGTAAGCGGAGCCGAGCTTGTCCGGGCGAAATTCTCATCGGGACATTTGCTTCGAGGGAGCTGGGGGCTTGAACGGCGAGGGGGAGAGCGATGTTATCCAGTCGGTCGCGTTAGACAGTTATCTCTCAGGATATCAGCGGCGATAGCAAGCGGCCAGAGATCGGTAGCAATACGTCTACATATTTTATAGTACGTCACACATCCACACGGATTTGTAAATACGAATGGGGGCGCTCGCTCGGATGCCGAGCGGGCCCAGCCCTCCCCCGTCTGTCAATTGCGGTTGCGGTTTTACTCACTTCGAATTACTCGTTCTTGTACTCTACAATCATTGTCGCGCAAGGCTGCCTGGCAGCGGTGATTCTTTTTTCTGTCTGTAATCGTCAGGCGGCTCAGTTGAAAGATGGCAATACCTTCAGGCGCGTAACACGATTATACTTAATGAGAATAAAATTACATTTCAATCGGACGCCCGCTGTTTCTGACCAACCATCCATTCCACGAGGAGCCTCTGACCGAGTGTGGCAACCCTCGGCTGACTTTTAACAGGATCTACGGAATATTTGCAGAAGGGGACAATGGTCTCGAGCGACCGATTCGTGTTGTCCAGACTATAGCCGCAGGGAAGCATCGGCTCTTTCGCGAATCGATAAGCTAGACCCTTCAACTCCTGTCCCTATTGCTACTATCTTTAGCCGAGGGCTGCTACACGCTCCCTACTTAATATTCCGCTTGCCAATGAAAGGTCGAATCGGCACGTGGCTCGCGATCGGTGAAAAACGCTGTTACGTGCAGCTGCCCGGGAAAATGGACGCCGGGGCACTTAAATTTCCCTCTGATAGGGCCGTAACCGTGATCTATAAATACGGGGTGCATGTGTGCGCGTCATTCGCTCCACCTTACGCCACCTTTTCATGGACAAGGCTAAACAGGCAACGATTACTCACGGTACAACGACCATCGGTAGTTTCCGCTCGACTGGATATATCTCGTTGCACAATACACCCGAGTGCAGCGCTTGCGTTAAAAAGAGAGTGCATCAACTCGGCCGGGCTGTTTACGGGGGCTCCTGGCTGTCGCGGCTCGTCTCGTTGCACGCGCTGGCAGCGGGCAACGTGTTTCAAGATTAACGCTGGAAGCTGGACGCGGCGCAGTGCTGGAAATATTTATCGTAGCGTTTGAGGATTCAACGTGGCTCGCTTCCACCTCGTTTAGCATTAATTGGTATTCGCCAACTACTTCCGCGAGATTTTCCGCTGGGCACACAGAGCCGTATATCTCGGTTAAGGGGGTATTCTGGTCCGACGAGGCGTTTTCGTCGCGTTATGTCGGATATTTTTTACAAAGAACCCATCAATTTTATTGTTATTCAGCTTATCGCTGCATGCTTATTGATATTTAAACTATCTTTACAGAGTTTGTCAATAGAGAAAAATGAAAATCAAACGCAATTGACTGCTTTAAAGTAATCGTCAAGGAAAACATGGGAATGACATTTTTCAACCGCGTTGACAGTATATAAAGAAAACTATATACACATATACTTGACGCAAGGCCATTTTTGTACTAAAAACCCGTCTCTATTAAACGATGTTCAGGTTTTTTAATTAACGGCCCGCTTTTATTTTTTTATCAACATTTTCCCCCAAAATATGAATTTTCTTTCAGTCGCCCGTCAGTTTGTCATCTTGTCGGCTTTTAGTCTCTAAATATTTTTGTCTTTTTGAATTCAGATTAACCGTATGGCTAAAGCACTGCCAACGCTAGAGAAACGTTTTTGTCGCAGTGCATATTTTGACGAGTATACTGGAAAGGGATTCATGAATTAGCTTGAAATTTTTTTATTTTACCCTTCGATATGTGCATATTAACTGTACTAAAAAATACATTGATTTACTTGCGTGGTTTGGTTGAGAAAAATTCCCGAAAATACCCTTACTTTTCAGATCGTTACAGTGCTTTCCCCTTAAAGGGTGATGCAATAAATATTTCTACTATAGTAAGCAGGTTCGAGTCGTGTTTAACTGTTCTGTCGTGCTACAGAAATCAGTAAATATGTGTGTGTGTCGCTATATACCTCACCTCTAGCCAGAGGGATTCCAATTCCCCTTCGACTGGCTCCTCCGGCGAAAGTCGTCGATTGGAAAATGGAAGAAGATATCGGGGGACTCCGCTGGTCCCTCGGCATTCCCTTTACACCGTCAATCCAAACAGATAGAACGCGCATTAAACGCGACAACACGACTAGATACGATCCAATTTTTTGGCCCGCCTCCAAAACCGCATTTTCTCTATAGCTCCGATCCTTCCTCCGCCGCGCTGCTATAGCGATCGGTATCAAGGATTCTGAATACATTGCAGGACCGAGTAGATCATCTTTTCGCGTCTAAAATTAACCCTGCGCGAAAAGCTTGTAAATCGATCGCGAGAGATTCACTTTTGGGGAACAGAATTTATGAGCATCCCCCAAGTCTGATCGATTTAATTATTTCTAATTCCTAATGCTAAACACCGCCACCCTCTCCCAGCGTGGATCGATGGGAATGAATGAGGACGCGGTGGAGTTCCGATAACTCGAGGTAAATGAAACGTAAATTCACTGGGAAAAGTATTAAGCAGAGTTTGGAGAGCCATTGATGTTCCAATGTTTCCTTGCTCGTTTCCAGAGGCGAAACTCTAATTGAGGACCTTGCAGGGAGAAGGTTGCAGCCCCATTTTTATCAACTTCACGGAAAATTTGTATTTCTATTCTTGGCGAAAAATATTCTATAATAAAAATATTAATATTTAATATTAAAATTTAATATTAATATTTAATATTAAAATTTAATATTAATATTTAATATTAATATATTAATATTTAATATTAAAATATTAATATTTTTTGCCCAAAATAGAAATAAAAACATATCGATATTATATATTAATATTAAAATAAATTAATATAAAATATTAATATTTCTATTTATTTGCAATAAATCGGTCGTTTATTATCGGATTTGCAGCAAATGAAGTAGAATTTTTTTACCATATATTACACGTCATAACTCAAAAACCGTCAAAACTGGCACCCCCCTTGCTGCAAGCTCCTCAATTACCAGGCGAGAGCCGCCGTATTTGGAACACCCTTTTCTTTCCCAGGGGAACATTGTCTAAACTGCTTGGCACGTGCTGATTAAAATCAACCAGGACTTAATTAGACCGGCGTCATTAGGGGAAGGCGAGCTACACGATCTCGATAACGCGCTCCCGCTCGGTCAAGAACTCATTTACGTAACAAACATCCCACCGGCGAGATAACTAGGCGTCCCGCGGGCTCATCGTCGCGGGAGCTTCTCCCCAGGCCGAGGGAATGCTCCTCTCGACGTCCTGGCGTCGAAAAATAACGCCCCTGCCATCGATTATTGTGTGGCATATTTTGTGACTTTCCTCGAAGTAGCTTCGTGTTGAGAGAGCCGGGAAAAGATGGTGGAAAAGTGGAAGTGCTAATTAGGAAGCGGAAGTGTTCCTTCGAGGGGCGTTTTATGTCGAGCACGGGGCCTTGCTACGTACTTTCTGTTGCCCTTTTCTACTTAAAGTGGCGCACGTTCTTTCGGAGCACGCGAGTTTCTGCAGTGGCTCGAGACTTCTCGAGATCCGATGCACGCTCTTGGGAACTTTAATGGTCCGAGGCGAGGGAGAAGTGCGGAGAGAATTGTGGTGACTTGCGTCGAACGGGGTGGAGAGAAGCATTCCGCGGTGATTATCTTTGGAAGAGCTTAAGAACAGTGTCTCGCGTCCTCTGCAAGCTAATCCGGAATTGACCGTGGTTTATGAAACTTCAACGGTTGCTCCGTATTTTATTTTACACGAATTTAAATATAACTTACACAGTATTTCTGGGAGGCGCGGAAATGTGGAGGCTATATCAGAGGTGAGGTATAATTAGCGCCAATATAATTATCGTTATCTTCAGTCTAAACTTAGCAAAGTTGAACCTTCCAAACTCACGATCTACAGAACTGCGTCAGCAGGGCAAACTGATTTGTACTACCTTCTGTATTTAATTATAAATAATTACTTTAAAATATCATTTTTAACGCCGAGTAAATTTTTTCGCAAGTATTTGTTGAATATCAAAAGCCTTTTGTAAAGATCTTTAACATAGGTACGCACCTTTCTCTAGTATAATAGTAATCACGTGGGTGATTTGAAAACAATTTATAAGTTTTACCGCTTTTTCAAACAGTTTTACTTTTTTTTATTGACTTTAATTTTGCCGCTCTGGGCAGTTGCCCTGCTTGCGTCCATTAGATCGGGCCCTGTGCGTTAGAAGCCTAGAATACAGTGAAAGGAAACAGTTAACTTATATATGTAATAATTCTTGCAACTGTGATCGTTATTTTAAGTGACGAAAGTGTGCGTTAAACCATCGTTCCCATCGTTTGGAAAATAAGGAAACAGAAGCAGGCACCCTAGACAGCAAAAGGATACGGTAGCAGCGGGTCAGAAGGTTTAATTAAAAAATTAATGAACGCCGAGAGTGGTTGCTTTAATGAAAGTAAGGCACAGGCACTGTTACGACGGAATAATAATTCTGCGAGTAAACGAGCTACGCCGCTCTCTCCGAATAAAGTGGAAAGTATAAAACAGAAGCTTATAAAATGGAGCAGTACGTGGAATATGGGTAGCATAGAGAGTGGAATTTTTCCGTATCGCCGAGCGCGCGCGGACTCTTCAATTTTCGTGTAGCAATCCATTTACAAATTCACGACCCCGGGTGTATGTATTTTTAAGACAGACCGAGGGAAACCGTGTCAGGGCGCAGGACGCTCAGACCGGCGGCGTCTGATCCTGTTTTTCCCCGCTGGGAATCCCTCCCGGGGTGTATTTCTTACAGCGGATAAATGGCGCCTGAAGACCTACTTCTTGGCTGCTCAAGGATAGCCGTTAAAGAGGAGCAACGCGTATCCTTTGCCCCTTTGGTACCCCTGTGTTCGATTCCACTATAGCGAACCATATTAGGACACTTTAGGGGCCTTCTCTAGAGGGTAAGTAAACATCCAGTGGTGTTCATTACAGTAACCTCCTAGGAGAAAAGGAATAAATACGAGCAAGAATGGTAAAGAATTTATCTGAAGAAAGGAGCTGGGAAATGTAAATGAATAAGTAAAGAAAAGTGAAAACTGAAGAATCCCAGGTAATGGCGCCCCCTGGCACACCCCAAAGAAGGAGCTTTGTAAGAAGAAAAGAAAACTGGATTTTATTCTCTAAATAAATTTTTTTAATCACCTAATGAATTTTATTGAATTTGAATTAGAAATATCTTCATCCCTTCAACTCGGCTCCCCCAGATTAAATCCTGAGTGCACCACTGATCCCAGGAGGATATTAAAGAAACAGGGAATACTTAAACTATCAAGTGAAAGTTGGCTGCAATAATAAATGAGAGTAAAATAAAAAAGCTACCGTCACCCTTGCACTTATACCTCCATGTATTTTGAAACAGAGGTGCAGACCCCTTCTAACACATTTTTTAATAAACTTAGAGACTTTTATATACTTTGTGTACTTTTGAAGCACCACCACTGCTCGTAAAAGTCGAAACCTAATTGTCGTGCCAACTGAGTCAGACCTGCTGGCTTGGGAGGGGAACTTTCGCCCTTTACAGACCTCCGCGAGGCAGACAGGAGGATCCCCCTCGTCCGAGCCCGACTCCCAACACCCTCCACTCTTCTGGGTGGGGCTGCCGCGGTCGCGGAACGTTGCTAGTCGACCCTCCTGCACGGTGTTAGTTCCAGCGAGCCAGCTCAGGTACCCTGATCACCGACCCCCCTCGAGAACATGCTTCTGGGGAACGATCACCCACGAAACAAGTCCCAAGTCCTCGGGGGAGTTTATCGGATGGCACTAAGTGTCTTATGAGCTTGGAAACCCTGGCTTTCCTAAATGATATACACAGTAGGCTCCACCACCTAACTTTCTCACAGTGGAGCAAAATAATAATAATGTTGGATGCAAGAACAGCCTCAGGACATTTAGGCCCTTTTTTCATAAAAGGCATAATTAGGTTCCTCATTCTTTCCTACATATATGCCCTCTAAATTTCATTGCCATATCTTTGAAATTGATCTATGACTGTATTTAAATAAACAATAAAAAGTAATGTTAAGAAACAACATTTTTTTAAATATATATCCAATTTTTTATTAACAGCTTTAACACCGAGGCCTTCTTGCATCCGACAGTACAATTCTAATTGTATCTCCAACGAACAAAGAACTTTCCACGCTATTTGCGATCGGCAATTTCACGTGCTCCAATCGAACATCCACTTGCATTCGCGATAACAAACGCAAGGAACCGACTTAAAGGGTTAAGGACCATCAGGAGTGATTCAGAAGAAAGACTGGCGACTGATCCGAAGACCATCGACTGTTCCAATTCGTCTACCCGCCTGAAGCGTCAAGTACAGTCACAAGCAGGCATAGAGTGTCTCGTTAGACGCAGCTTTAAGGACGCGTGCCCGCGTTCTCGTTGCCGAAGAAAGGATGTCGAGCACGCGTAACTGGACAACCGGACGGTTCGGGATACATGCGCGCTGGCCCCGCCATCATCTCAAATTGCAATCAATAGATAGCCGACGAGACGGCGCCGAAACGTGTCTTCATCCAGCGTGGGCAACAATACAAATAGAGGGTGTCCGGAAAGTCGCGCGACAGAACGCAGAAATCACTGACGGCGGTGCAAAGTGTCGCTAGATCCAGCGAGTTCAACTTCGCTGTGCACAGCTTCGCGCTGTGTCCGTTCTAGATTCGATACCTTTAGAAGAGGATGGTACTGGACTCGAGTGTCCACAGCTTACGAACACATTCAGGGTACATAATCTTTGGTACATGTGTTTCGAGGTTCCGAGCACACCGAGATAGTGGACGTTTGGGTTTACAGGACCTCACGGTGGGAACGCACATGGAGGCTTGCACCCTCGATGGCAACGCTTTGCACAGCAATCGAGTGAATGTACCTAAACTTTAGAGTATAGGTATCCCGAGACAGGAATCCCTGTGTTGTGAGGTCGCTTTGCTCGAGCTTCGTCGTTCTATAGATTCTAAGTTCACGTGTAGGGATCACGTGTTTGAAGGAACTAACGACGTCTGACCACGTGCCGACTCATGCTACTTGCCACTGGCTTTTAAGACAGGGGAACTTATTTTTAGGAGACGATAATTAAAATTAATTAACGAATTAAGGATTGCTGGCGGGGCTAACTTGAAAAGGATAAATTTTTTGATAATTATTTTTACACAGTTTGGTAGCTGTAAAAAAAGGATGCAACTTTTGTTGATACTTCTTTTTGATGTCTCTCACCGTTCTCGAGATATTCCACGTAAAAGAGAATTCTGCCTATTTTCAAGGGGTGACTTCACCCTATAAACCGCACTATGGAACCAACAAAAAAATAGGATTGTCTCACGCATGAATTACTCTACTTGCACACAAGGTTGCATAATTTTCTGAATTTCCGGGTTGCCTAGCTTCCCTCGTTAGAAGGGTAGAATGCTGCGTTGGACTTTTTATTCGTTCGCTCGGGGCTGTCGACCGATCGAGGTGCTTTCTGGTTTGGTGGTTTAAATGGAAGCACCCGGTTGTTGGCGGACGTGGGTATCGCTGGCGCCGGATGGGACCCCCAATGTCAAGATCGTAAAGTGAAAAATGTTGCGTGGGCGGGCGAGACGCGGAGCTGGTGGCGGCGAACGAGATGGAAACTAAGTTGCGATTGGAGGAACCACTGTGCCCAGTTCGAACGGGGGACGTATAAAGCTCGAGTCTCGGGACATCGTGTCCATTTAATCGGACGGGGCGCTCGTAAGGCGAAAAGAAATTAGCAGGGTGTGGGTGTAGGGAGGTGATCGACTAGGGAGATCAAACTTGATTGAAAGTAAACTGTACTGGTTGGAGGAAGGGTTCAGTCGACTGTACTAAAAACAGTTCGACCTGAAATGAAGCTTAGAATGATGGAGTGTAATGAAAAGAGATAATTAAGTTGATTAAGATTCCAGCTTGGAATTCTGCTTAGAAGCTTGGAAATTAGTGAAATTAGTATTAGAATTGCTATGTATTCTAATCTTTCATTCCTCTTCCGAAGAGAAAAGAAACCTTGCCCGAAGACCAGCGGTGAGTAGTATAAGACGATGAATGATCAGACATCGATCTGTCCCTTCGCATTATTCATATCCCGGGTTCAATGAAGAATCTATTAATACCCTCGTTCCACGAGACAGAGTATCTGGTATATCACAATTCCCAGGTGAAGTTGAAAAGAATTCCGCTTTTATTAAAACGATATACTCCGCGGAATTAAAATTCCTTTAAAGCTAAGAAGCTATCGCTAAAAAGCTCCTCAAACGATAACCCAATTGTGAATCATTTTCGCGAAGCAAACCCTTGATGTCTATCGACACGGGGGTGATTGGATTTCCAGCGGGTGTACGCGAGAAAACGGAAACAGGCGTGGATTGTTATCGAGCACCATTATCTTGTTTACAGATCGATGTCTCTCTCCTTTTCCACCTGATCCGTGAAAAGACAAGCAGAGAAAGTGGAGGCGACGAAAGCGCAGAGGGGCAACGTATCCGCGCGTCTTGTAATGAAATTTAATCTCGAAGGCTTCCAAGTTCCTCCTAGGGGGGCGAGAAATCGCGCGCTTTCGTGGCTCGTAATTTTCGTCGTTAACTGCCTAGCAGTCTCTAACTATCTCGCATCGGGGTGTCCCTGTAATTACGATAAACAGTTGTTCCCTCCCACGGATGAACGAACACCAGCAGGGAAGAATTATCATCCCCATTAAATGAAGCACAGGGACACCTTAAGTTAATGTTAAATTCTTCGTTGGCACTAAAGAAACATCGAAATCCGGACACACAGTATTCAGAAGCCGATTTTCTTACAGGAGACGCTATATCCTGACGAAACTAACGGTGGGAGAAGATTTAAGGAGTGACTCTACATGGGAAAAAATCGAGAATGTAGAGTACAATATTTCGAACCTGACATCAGGGGCGGATTTGCAGATTTGGCGCTCCTAGGCTAACAAGCTCGAGCCGCCCTTCCGACGAAATATCATCAAGTATTTTAATTGATAAAAGTCGAGACAATTTCAAAATTAATTCAATATGGCAACTCTCACATGAGTTATTGCTATTTTCCAATTTCTTTCGCCTAAAATTTGTCGCTTTCCACATTTGAAATCCTCCAAATTTAATGCTCCCCAAGCATTGATGCACCCCAAAATTACCCGCTCTCCACAATGTTTCGCTCCCCAAAATTTAATGCACCCCAAAATTTTCCACTCCCCAAAATTGGATACTCCCTAAAATTTAACGCACCCCAAAATTTCCCACTCTCCAAAATTTGTCGCTCCCCAACATTTGATGCACCCCAAAATTTGATGCTCCCCAAAATTTAATGCACCCAAAATTTCCCGCTCTCCAAAATCGTTCGCTCCCCAAAATTCGCTACTCTAGGCTGCAACCTGCTCAGAGCATACCCAAATCCACCCCTGCCTAAAATTCAATTTGAATTCCCCCGAAAGCGAAGCGCGACATCAAAAAGTTTCGAGTTCTTTCTCCACGTAGAACCACCCCTCTAATTTCCCCACGTGTAGTTGAACACCCTGCGCGACACCCTTTATTTATACCGAGCAGCAGCGAACCACCCCGTCGGTGTTCTCAACCCTTGGACGCAGAGGCGGTGGAAGCTCTGCCGCGATCGTCCTGGCAGCGTGGTAGCGCGGGTTTGGGGACAAAGACGGGCCGACACGAGGGGACGCAGGAACGCGGAAGCGAGCGCAGCCGCGGGGATCGGAGCCTAGGAGGGCGCCGACGCCTGCAACGACGCCGACGTCGTGGCCGAGCGGCGCTGGGCAAACGTCAGTAGAGATGTCGCGTACGCGGGTACGGTGTGTCGGCGGTGCCAGTTAGCCCGTGAGGTTGCATCGGGGTGGATCCACCGGAGAGTACGGCGCGAGGGGTGCGTCAGGACGCGTGTGACGCTGGCGCGAGCGACGGTGCGTCCTCCACTTCCGCTCCGGCCACGCTTAACCCTTTCGAGGCTCAAACAATTCCCTCGAATTACGTGAAAATAGACACCGTTGCAATTACAAATCAAAATCCTCAAGTACATAGATAACACACAGTGTTAGGCGGTCTTAGAAATTCAACGCGGTCCTACAGTGGTGGGTGAAAAGAAAGTTTCAACAGTGAAGGAATCACGCCTGTCAGAACTACACGCTCCAATTGCTATTTTACAGAATAAAGGGTTCTCCGAGTAATCCAGCGACACCGACGAGATAGTTGAAATGGTAGAAATATTATACTAGTTTCAAACTTTCTTTTCACCCCCGCTGTGCGCACATATGTCGATGGTGCTCGAAGGGTTAAAGGCTCTCGCCCCTTCCCATCGGGTGCTCTACCCTTTCGACCGACAGGACGAGCTCGACCACGTTCGTGGTTCTCGGTGGAGGCCTTTAATTAATGACGAGGCGGTAGTAAGAAAGGAGAACGGCGCGAGACGTTACAGGCGAAAGACCCGCGGAGTATGACTCTCCGCGTCCACCCCTATCCGCCGCGATCGATTTTATTCCTCGCCACGGGGTTGAACGGTACCGACGCGGAACAAAGCGGCTCTCGAGTGGAGGCGATGGTTAACCTTTAGGCGCGACGGCGAGGCAAACATCGTTACCCCTCGGGGCAAACTGTTTCCCTCGGGGGATCTGCTTTCGAGGAGGGTGGTCGAGGAACGATGCCCGAATGTCGGCTGTTCGCAGTGCGGGCCTCGCTGGCCGAGAACCATCTGC
Organism: Andrena haemorrhoa; assembly: GCA_910592295.1. Lineage (NCBI taxonomy): Eukaryota > Metazoa > Arthropoda > Insecta > Hymenoptera > Andrenidae > Andrena > Andrena haemorrhoa. The sequence continues at coordinate 5,615,210 of OU342946.1, forward strand.
CGCGGTATGCCATCGATCGGGGATCGCTTCGTCCACGTCAGTTTGATTAAGGCCGCGCGGCGGGTAATTAGGTGTCGAGTGTGTGCCAGCTTTCGTGCTCGAAAACCGTGGACGCTCGAGGCGGCTCGAGGAGCGCGGAGCAACTTTGAAGTTCCATCGTGGACTCCGTCGATCGGGAGAACTCGAGGAATTCTGATATTCAAGGATAGGAGTCTTTCCCTTTTTCTTCCACGAATGGAGAATCGTGATAGTTTCGTAATTAAGGGTAGCTTTTTATCTGTCGCTCGAGGATGCGGAGATCTTCAGAGGAATCGGGCTGAATTGTCGCGTGTTATGTCGAATGCAGCGTCTTTGGATCGCGAAGCAATTTGCTCGATAACGAAGCCGCGTTTTCGGTTCAGCGAGTTTGAATGCCAGTCCCCCCCGCCACCCTTGGTCCTTTGACCGAGGGAAATAATTAAATTCTTGCAACCGCAGCACAAAGGCCGATGCTGGGGAGATAGAAGAGGTAGAAGAGACACGGGGTGCATTCGTGAAATGGAAATGCTCGCGTTCTGACCTAAGAAAAGCGTCCCAACGTTCCCGGAAGTGGCTGAGAAATCTCGACGAGATGAATCGAGAAAACGAGGAAGTACGCATTCCGAAATTACAAAGTTGTCTGTGTTCGAGTGTTCCTGCTTTCTTTTCTATAATTCCTTTTCACTCTAAAGAAGCTTCATTTCTATATATTTCTACATTCAATTGTCCATCCGTGTGGGGATCGCTGCAGGACCAAACTCATCACTTTGCTGATAATAGATTTCAATATATGCAAAGAACAGTACCATTTCTGACTAAAAATTGAAAGTCTGGAACCTTTGGAAGATTTCCAACAGCTTCTTCTGTGAAACTGATAACATTTTCAGTCATGATTTCTTTGCAGCAGATGGGCATGCCCTAAATCCAAAGGGAACCTTCTTTTCCAGTAATGTATCACGAATCCGATACTCCAAAAATATTTGTATCTATCGTAACTATTCTGCAGTCTGCCCTACGCCTTAAAGTATCAATTTTTCAGTCGAAATTACATATTATCGAGTCCTTTAACAATTTTTCTATAGTTGTTATTAAAATTTGCTATTAAAGAACACGTTGTATTAAAATCGATATCCCTCATGCGTCACAAGAGCTTAAACGTTACGATTTTAATCGCAATACCTCCACAGCAGCGACCAGAATCGCAAAGCCTTTGCAGCGCGCTGCAAAAGGAGCCGAATTGCAAGTGTCTGGTGCTCTCGGTGTTAATATACGGATGCCTTGCCGCAGTGACCTGGTGTAGATGCGCGAATGTCACCAAGGTACGTCACATCCTCTGCATTGCGAGCTTCCCGCTCGACCAGTGCCATTCGAAACCGTCCATTCCACCACGAGTCTCGTTCAGTAAACAGCGTCACCGACTTGCGGGGAAATTATCTGTAGATCAGAGGAAAGCAGCATTATCGAAAACCAAGGTTCTTTTGTAGATCGTGATAAACTTCTCGAGGTACCCAATTAAGAGTACGAGGCACGTGTCGCCCTGTGACGATGGTTACATTTACATTCCCGTAAGTTGCAACGCGAACAGCGATTATATTTCACGAGAGAAAAAAAAATTATATACACTGTTTGGTATCAGGTGGGAGTAAAGCAGGATGATTCTACATGACAAAGCACGACGAAAATAATGAAATTGATGTGCTTCGGGTGTTTTTCTCGGGAGAATTTTTAAACGTTAATAATTAAATCAAGCCTCCACCACAATTTCATTACACTGTCTCTTCGTCTTCTTTTGTCGCGTGGAATCGTCCCGCGAGTCAGTGGCGCACTCAGAATTTAATTTTGAGAGGAGCCGAGGTTGAAGGAGCAAAAATACTTTTAAAGCAAATTCAATAAAATTCATTTGGTGATTATAAATTATTTTTTAAAGAATAAAATCCAGTTTTCTTTTGTTTTTATAAAGCCCCTTTTTTGAGGGTGCCAGGGAGTCTTGGCCCCCCTCAAGGTGCGCCACTACCGTGAGTTTACTCACCCCTAATCCTGAGCACAGTGTGTATTCCTCAAAACCACGATTCCTCTTCAGGTGGCGTTCATGGGAATGCTGTACCTGGTCTACCTGGTCGAGTGTTACCACTCGCCGATCAGGATCGACCTATTGCACGCGGAGAGCCAGGACAGCGTGCTGTGCAAGATCTCGCAGCTCAAGTCCGCCCAGCCTACCATTTGGTGGAAGGCCGTCTCCTACCACTACGTGCGCAGGAAACGCCAAATTACCCGGTACAGAAACGGAGACAATTACACTACGACGCAGGTAACGCATATCGCGCGACGTGCAACGCATATCTCGTTATCCAGACGAAAGGAAATCGGGGGATGGTAAATCGTCGAATACGCCTCGCGCCAGACTGACTCTACCTAGTGCGGGGACAGATGAGCCATTCCCTTCGAGAAACTAATCACACAGCTTGTAACGCCTCTTCTCTTCCCTCGCAAACACCACATCCGAAATCCACGATCTATTTACATAGTGAACCTCGAAAATTAAACGGGCTCGTATACCATGGAAATCCGGGTCTTGAGGTAGGCTCTCCCTCAGAGTTGGGCATTATTTAAATAAAGAATTATTTAAATAACGTGTCGAATAAAAGATACTTTATCTTTATTCGTTGTCGAATAAAAGATACTTTATCATTATCCGTTGTCGAATAAAAGATACTTTATCTTTATCCGTTGTCGAATAAAGATACCTCGAGCGATCTTTATTCGAAGAGTAACGAATCAAAGTTTTATCTTTTAATCGAACTCGGGATTTTTATTTAAATACATTTTTGCCCATCTCTGCGGTCTCCCTACGCCTCGTCCCGGCTTATTTCTTTCTCTCTTTGCTTTTTTTATGAATTTTTACAAGGTCACTCATACTAATGTAGGTTCTCGGCGTTTCGGAACGACTTATGGTGCGATTGGCACACAGGTGGCGCATTTGTAGAGTTCGGAAAGGAGTAAGATCGATTTTTCCGAGTTTTTACAGTGGTGTGCGCCCTTAAAAGAGGCAGAGCGTAGTGCGAGTGGATGCATCGCCGTGAAACAAAAGAATTATCACTCGCACTGGTAAAAATGCGAACCGAGGCAAGCTGGAAAGTTCAGGAAGAGCAAAGAACCAAGACGAGGCGTAGTGAGAGCCTGCATTTATGTTAAGACTTCCAATGTTTACACACAGCAGACACCCACGCGCTTAGCCTCCCCATCCTCGCATCCTTCGTTTCCAATCACTGGTATCTCTGACTGTACCTTGTCTAGCTACTGTACTTCTAAAACTATCATTTACTATCTAGCCCTCGAGCTCGTGGCCATCTATGCTCTCCTTAATGGCTCGTCTTTCCTCGACCCCCCCTTCCCGCCTGACGATACCCACTTTGCAGGTCTACTACGAGAGGATAAACACCCACGCCGCGACGTCCTTCTATTACTACGACTACTGCGGCGTGAAGGATATCAGCAAAGAGCTGATCCTAGACCCGAAGGTGCCCATCACGAAGATCAACCTGAGCAAAGGGTTCGCCTTCTCGAACATGCGGTCGGCGACGGAGTTCGAGGAGGCCAGGTCGAGGTTCTTCGCCGAGCAAGTACGACGGGATTGTATGGTACTTTAAATGCCTGCCATCGAGCGGCGGTTGTTAAGTGATCGATGCAAACGTTGATGTTCCAAGGAGTTAAGGGACGACTACATGGAGATGAGGGAGGGTCTGGACCTCGGCTACAACCCCAATCCGACGACCTTGGTGGCTGTCCTAGGGAATCCCTGGTTCACGAACCGTTACGTGTACTGGTGCTTGAGCGCCCTGCTGCTCAGCTGGCCCCTCAGGGTGATCATAGAGTACAAAACGCAGTACGCGGACTATCAGGTAATAGAATCAGAAATAATCAAGCTACTCTTCGGAGATCTCCCCTTCAACTGTCTGATAAGGACCTCGAACAGTCCCTCTTCAATTAACTCGCTTCTGAAGGATGGCAGAGCGCGAGTCCCTGCTGGGATGTATGCACTCTGCATACTTCTCTCGCAAGCCAACAGGGACTTGCCCATGCCATCTGACAAGGACAAGTAAAAATCGAACGGGGGGCCCACTTCGACCGCCCCTTTTCCTCGACTAAGCGAAGCTGACAACCCTTAGATCACCAAGTTGTTCGGCATAAACTACGACACGCCAAGCGGCAGCGAGCCAATACACGCCTCCATGAGCCAGCAAACGATCAGCCAGCCAGGCTCCTACATGCTGGCGCCCAGCTACAGCGAGGCGCTGCTGATGGACCCGGCTCCGGACCACAGAGACCTCCAATCCCAGGACGCAATTACGGAGATGGTGCCGAGTTACTCGGAAGCGTTGCTCTACCGGCGACCAGACCAGGGCTACGCGGCCAACGAGGTAGCGAGCCTCGACAGCGAGGACTCCACCCGTCGATACGACCTGGCGTCTCGCGAGTGCTCCTGCCCTTGCCACGCTGCCCTCGAGTCGAGGATACTGGAGGAGGCTTCGCGAAGGGACGACCACGCGGGACATCCTCTGGCAGACGCGAGCGTCCAGATCGATCCACCATCCTGCACGTTCGTCAGCCAGATGGAGGCTGGGAAGTGCGGAAGCTGCGGCAGGTTCCTGGTGGAGGCGCGGCTGGAGAACGAATCCAGCGGAGCGGAGCTAGGGACGAGTTCCGCGGAGGCGCCCCGACGCGCCAGGAGGGGAGTGCACAGCGGCGTCATGCCGCGGGATATGTCCGAGCCGAACCTGAGGACGCGAGCGGAGCCGGTGGAGGTCGACACGCGGTTCCTTCGGCTGAACGGGCAGAGTTTGGGGAATATTCTGGAGAACGAGCAGGAGGAGGAGCTCCCGGTCAGGGTAAGGGAGACCCCAGGAGCCCGCGGGATGTACAGGTTCTCCATGTCCTCGCTGGAGGAAGCGAGCTCGCGGTCAGGCGGGCTCGTGGACGTGAGCAGGGGCGCGATACCGAAGAGGATGCCCGGACGGAGCAGGGTAATCGCGAATCCCATGCCGAGCGAGGCCAGCGTGCTGCCGAACTCGAAGACCTACTTCTGCCTGAAGTCGATCCTCAAGCAGAATAATCGCCGGTACACGCTCATCACCGCGAGGGAGCTGCAGAACATGTCGAACCGAGAGGACGAGGAGCAGGGTGGACGTTGCAAGACCAGATCGTCGTACCACGAGGGTTGCACGCCTGGGTACGCGTCCGCGAGCAGCGGAGGAAGGTTCAGTAATTTGTTCTCAAGATCGAGGGAGAGCTTGGACGGGATTCTGGGCAGACGAAAGAAACAGCTGCTGGAGAACTTGCTGACGGACAAGGGCGAGGAGGCACCTGGCTGCTCGATACGCGAGAACAGGTAAGCGATGTTCCACCAGAAGCCACAGTTGTGCTGATTGATAAACACTGTAATTCAATTACATTGTATTTCAATTACATAGTAATTCAAACTTTTCAATTAACCCTCGTCAGACGGCATAGGTACAATTGTACCCTTTGCGATTTTAAATTGCGATAACTTTTTTTCGAGAAGCCGAGGAGGGCTGAAGTTTTGTGACATCTCTAAATTTTTGGTCTAGATTATACAGACCAAATTTCAGAAAAATATCTCAACCCCCTTCCGAGATAGGGGGTCGAGTCGAGGGTTGCATCCATAACAGCGACATAGACACAATGGCGCCCTCATATATTTTTTATGAAGATAATGCAAGAAAAAAAGAATGCGATTTTTTTCATGATGTTCTTTTATTAGAAAAAAGGAAACAAAATAGATAATTTACATTATAAAATAAAATTTGGGAAATTTTTTTATTGATTCTCATTGAGAATAAATGTTATCAATTTATCGTATAAATTATACCGACAGTGAGAATATTTATATAAAATATGTGAGCGTGCAATTGTGCCTCTGCCGTCTGTTAACGTTGTAAAATTGTGCCGCCTGACGAGGGTTAATTCAATTCCTAATTACTGTAATCGTGCGTGTAATTGAATTACAATGTAATTGAATTATTTTGTAATTATAATGCACGGAGTAATTCAATTGTAATTCTGCACAACTCTGCCAGAAGCTAAGCTAAGCCAGACGTAGCATAGCCTTAGCTTAGCTTCCAGGTGGATCCCCGGCTTTGCAATAACTCCTGGGGCGACCCGATCAACACGCGGATCTCAAAGAAGCCGATTTTCCTCGACAGAACCCTGATCTTCGCAAGCCCCATTCAAGAAGTGTGCCCCGGGGATCCGTTCGGCGGTAAAGACGTGATTCGGACCAGGCAGGAAGTGGACTCCACCCCCACGGAGGAGTCACCCAGCCACACGATGCTCAGCCAAATAGGGCGCTCATTAGCTTGCGACAGGAAGTCGCCTCGACGTCGCTTCCAGGAGAACCGGAAGCAGCGTTACTCCGACACCTCTCAGCCGTCCAGCTTCTCCTGCCCACCAGATCGCCAGCACCCCTATCCCTACGCGTTCTCGGCGTCCTCGGACGCTGTGGCGGACTTCGAGAAGACCCTCTCGCCGTCCCGCGTCTACCAGCACGCCACATCCTTCCCACCGTACGAAGGTTCGAGCCCCAGTCACAGCAAAAAGTGCGTCGATCCACCCGCCGCCGATCGAGCTCCCACGGAGGGCGCCACCAGGTCGCCGGTCAGAGCGGAGCTGACGCGCTCGCTCACCGAGAGACGAGCGAAGCCGGCCAGGCACGACTCGAGCGTACGTCGCAGCTTCACCGGCAGAGTCGAGGATTACAGAGCGGAGAACGGCAAGTGGGCGAACCTGAACATGGAGACGTCGTTGTAACGAAGGCACGCCCACGGACGCAGCGCAACGTAACTTGTAAATATCCGTCCTAACCACTTTTCACGGTTCAAGACTCTGTAAATATGTACGCCGTTAAGTACGATTTACGAGCGCCGGGGCTATTGCCTCGCGGACGCGCCTTCGCTTAAGTATCGACGGTGGATCATCGCCTAGGTTCGATCTAGAGATCGAAACGCACCGATCACCACCCCGCCCCTAGGACGGCGAGGATCGACGCGTGCAACCGCTGTCCACGTAGCCGATTTCCAAGTCATCAAGTGCCCCTCGCAAAGGTAACCTACGCGAGGAAACTTCCAGCGCGGCTTATATCGCGCGGCGTCTGGGCGGCGCTCGAATCAATTTCTATGGAAGGACGCGGTTCGTCGATGGAGGTCGATTCGAGTAGATTCGCTTCGAGTTTTGCGGATAGCCGGGATATTATTCGCGAGTAACGAATGCTCTTTGCTTCCTCTCCTGTATAGATATTCAGTAACGTTGAAGGAAGGAACAATAATTAAGGAAATTGCAGCAAGACGGGTGCAGCTCTATGTTTACTAACTTGGAGTAAATTGGATAAAACTGTTTATAAAATTATTGCTTTGACTTTACATTGAAAAGGGAACGCTAATTGGAAAATAAGTAGTAGTTATTGAGTTGATAAGTTTTTCTTATTATTTTTGGCGAAAAAATATTCTATAATAAAAATATTAATATTAAAATATTAGAATATTAAAATATTAAAGTATTAAATTATTAATATTAATATTTTTATTATCGAATATTTTTTCGCCAAAAATAGAAATAAAAACTTATCAATATTAAATATTAAAATATTAATATTAAAATAAATTAATATAAAGTATTAATATTAATATTTATAAAATTTATAAAATATTAATATTTTTATACGTATATTACACGTCATAATTCAAAAAATGGAGTTGCTCCCCTCGTGCCGCAAGGTCCTCAATTGCTGAAGACGGTTTTCCTGTAACTATGCAATTGTGAATGGTATTTTTCATAAATAGTGGCTAGCTGTAATAGAGCACGAGTAAGGGATAAGATTTCATTCGTTACTCGGGACTGAATCTTCGAGCTTGCCACTCGAGGGAAAGTACCGCCCAATTCTGCTCCCCCGCGATACGCCTCGCTACGATTGCGAATCGCAACTTTTTCGCGTGCAATTGATTCGGCGTCAATTATGCGCACACCGTATAGCATGTAAGCTTCACTCATCGATAATCGAGGGTTTTTGATACGAAATTCGAGCAAGAAAACGCATGGCGACGTAGAATCCGTAGAATGGAATAGTCACAGAAGGGAAGCTTGATATAGGATCCTCGCAATCGAACCGAATCGCGATTTGTGTGCCAATAACGAATATCCCACATTCCTTACATACACCCAGGCCCGGCTTGTGATGTTTTTCTTGTCTGCGCGATAAACGTTTTTGCGCCTTTCCAAAAAATTTTTTTTTATTAATTGCGAATGAGAAAACAGAAAATGAAAATCAAATGAGAAACTCTCTACAATATGATCATACTTGTGCCCTAAGCCCTAAGTAGTTATGGTTATACAAACTTGGATTGCTTAAAAATTTATCTCATATTTTTTTAGATCTTTTAGGCGCTTTTTCTCTTGCGGCGCCAGTGTGCACCGCGCACTTTGCACACGCAATCAGTCGGGTCTGCATACACCACCCAAGATTCACGCGTTCGTCCCCTCTCGACTTTTCAATTGATCGAAACCAGAGGTGGGCTAAAATTTCATTTAAATACAAATTTCGAATACTCAATAGAAGTTAAAAAAGTTATTCCAAGTCTGACATTTAAATCTCAAACTTCAATGCTCCAGGGAATTATCTCTTATTCAAATCACAATTATCCAGAAACGTTAAAAATTTTCCCGAGTCCAGCAATGCTGTACGGTTTCTTTATTGCATCGCCCATCAAAAACCCCTCCTTATCGGTTAATTTACGATCTCATGTAACGTCGTTCGTACACACAACCGCGATCGTGGGCTTTCGGGCAGTTTTATGCTTGCATCGTTGTAGAGATCGGGATATCAAGGTAGCGTTATAGAGATCACCGGGTGAACAACGATTGCCCTCTGATCCTGGACAACTTGGGACAGGACTATACAAACGTAAACCTTACGAGAACATCGTTCGCTCAAGTGCAATAGGCAGAGAAACTTCGAACGTTTCGAACGAAGCACGAAGGGAAAAGGGTCCTTGCCTGTAAACGATTGAAAGTTTTCTCGATTCGACGCGTATGGATTCCGAGAAATATACATGTAATATAGTATATATTTTTGTCTACGACATTGGCTCGCGAGCAAAGTACATCCGAACGAAAAAAACAGGCTATCCGTATTCCGATCGTTTTTACCGGTTCTCTCGTCATTTTGACCGAGGAACTTTGTACTATTAGGCGATGTACAGGGTGTTCGGCGACAGGCAGTGGAAAATTAAATGGGTGATTCGCGTGAGAAAATAAAGCGAAATAAAGCATAATGAAATTTTGGTAGAGGCTTTGTTTCTTAGTTATTAATGTTTAAAAATTCGGCCGAGAAACTTGCGTCCATCGTAGATCTTCAAACGTCTCTGATTCGAATTTTCAAACATTGATATAAGGAACGAAGTCTCGCAGGAATTTTATTACTCTTAGTTTTTATTATATTTTTTCACGTAGAATCCACCATTTCAATTTCTACTATTTGGTGTGGAACAGCTTGTATATGAATATATACATAAAATACAATATACACATATATATACATACTATTATTACATAATACCGCGGGAACGAGAAGCGACGCACCGTTATGCTTTTTAGGGAAATATTTTTCATATACTCGATGGAACGTGTATCGATGCCAATTGCTGATCGTGATAATCATTGATAGATGGTAAAATACGTTTACGATCGTTACGATCGTGGTACGATTAAGATTGCGTTGTTAGTAGATAGATACGAAAGCTTTTAAAGGAACTCGGAATTATCGATTCAAATATTTGTAAATAGCTGTGAGAAGATCGATTTTAACCTGTAAATTTCTTCGTTCGGGGATCATCGATAAGAACTAATAATCTTGATCGTACCACGACGATTTCTGTCTACAGTGTAAGTGAATTAGGGGTTTCCGAATCTGTACTATGTGCATATGTGTGTACGTGTAATTCGGCAGGAAATTATTCAAGTGTGATTTATCAACCCATTCGATTTTTATCGCTCGAGGGAAACGATTATTTATCGGCTCAAGGTTTCGAACTCGCTACACATAAAAACGAAAGAAAACGTAAGCGCTTTTATCATACGTCAAGTTAAATTTCCTTGATAAATTTTGCCCCCTCAAGCATTAGAATTGTACACGAATGGGTTGAAACTTGTTAAATGTGTGTACATTAATGTTCGAAAGAAGTTGTACTCGGTCAGACTTTTCTTCTAGAACAAGGCTAGGTACGTAAAGAGTACTCACCCTGCCGGTAACGATGAAAGTGACGAAAATTCGCGCGCAGTCAGAGGATGCCTCAGCCCGTAACAGGATCTCCCGTCAGAACCATCCACATTTCCATTCAACACACTCCAGTGACGATTCTCCGACGCGAATACACTTTCCCAGCGTACATACGCACATTGGCATTTTTAAGCCGCGTCTTCTAACTGACAAGGATCCGTCAGCTACTCGACCGCGATTTTGGCGCCAAGTTCAAACGCAAGCCGTAGCTGAGCCGCCGCGTAGACGTAGACTTGTTGCAATTTGTTGACACAACGAGCGACGAAGCATGTGATACCGGGACTCGATTACTCGCGACGAACCGTTGTTAAGTGTTAAGCCATCTCAGGATAACGCGCGATTACTTCCAGGGTTTACCGCGTCACACGAGTAACGAGCGACGAATTTTCTATTCCGCGTTTAAATAGGACTTTTGATAGACAGGTCGTTACGAACACCGATCGCGAAGAGGCACTTTCGTTAATGGCGGATGTACCTGCGAGCAATGCAGCAACCGACTTGTAACACCGCAAACAATGGTGATAACAGCTTTGAGTTCTTTAGTAGAAACTTCGACAGAATCGAGCTGGAAAACGATACATCAATTTATGGCAGAGCGAAATCGGGTTCTAGATATTGCGAAGGTTCGACGAGATAGACAGTTGACTAGGTTAGCTTTGTTCTGCGTTAATTTCGAAAGTGCCTCATCTAACGAGCCACTCGAGCCTTGAATGTTCGAAAATTCATCGATCCGTAGTCGCTTACAGCAAGCCTAGGCTTTAAGAAGTTGCAGAAGATTTCACGAGAGTCGATAATCTAAATTTCAACGAACAAACCCCGTTCGTCGATAAAAGGCGGCATTAAGGCGAAATACGAATGTCGCCCGGAACTCCGCTTTCCGATGGATTTCTGATCGATCAGCATTTTCACCGCAAAATGGGGAGAATAGATAATCTGGCCGCCGCGACACGATTGCACGCCAAGAGGAATTTCGTTATCGCTTAACGTTATTGCAGATTCTTCTTGCGGTGTATTTAAATCCTCGGGGTACGTACAACGGAATCCTTGTTGCCGTGCAATATCGATGACAAAAGACAAAACCTATGCCGTCTCAGAAAAGTGCTCTTCTAAGTAAAAAATTGTTATTATAGGGCGAATTGTCTATTATTTAGCGATAATTGGGCGCGCGTTTACATGCGATACGTACACGCATATTCGTCCGCGTAAGGAGCCTGCAAACTGTATATTGCTGCGTATGTAACTATTATTATTAACAAACGATATACAAAGCATACCTGTAAAAAAAAACAAAGGAAAACGATATGGTTATAGTACAATAAACGTTGACACGAAAGAGGAAAGTGTTTCCTTGTTGCCATCCTTTCGCGCACGTTAAGTCACGGCTGGAGAATGAAACGCCCAGGTATTTTCATTTGGATGTATTTTCTTCTAAAACGTGGGACAGTATTAATAAAAGTATACGATATACACGCTCGGGTGTGATGATAACAGAACAGACTGAAATCCGACCGCAGGAAACAATTATTATGCATGGGGTCTGCCAAATCATCACTGGCTAATATACAATTCGATGGACACTGATACATGGGATACAATGAACCTCGTTGATGCACATTTACTGTTTGCCGACATTTATACACATTTCGTTTGCCCGCTCACAAACACTCGCGTGGGAAAAAGGGAACGATAGGAACCTTCTCTTTAATTGTGCCCACTTTCTTGCCATATTAAACAATAAAGTGTTTTTACGTAACTATAAGTATATTCTTTTTCTTTTCCTTGCGAACACTTTGCTTTACGTGAACAGAAATAAGGTATAGGACTCTTCGTTTGGTTGGACTAGCAGTATCGGCAGGCCGTCGCGTCGGGCTAGTTCTCAACGGTTGTACATTCGATAAATCGTGGCTTTCGTGAAGCTTAATCTTTCGTGTAACCATTCTGCGTGTAATAGACCCGGTAATAAAGCGTTTTGCTCCGCCACAGTGAATACGAATTGTCGAACTTGAGAAGATACACTCCCTGCAATGAGTAATTAATATTATATCCGAAGCGCTCTCGTGAAATTATTTTTACCAATGCCATTCTCTCACCTGCCCCGGGTACCTATGACTCCCCGCATAGATTTCTTCTTGCGAGTCCCTCCTATATACCTTTAAGGAGCAACAAATAAACATTACGAAAATACGAATACCATTGCAATCCGCTCTGTCTCACCGGAATACGAGATCGTATCTATGTACTTACAGGTACAATCACACTTATAGGCGGCGACGACGGCTTATAATCGGACTGAACATTACCGTTCGTTACTCCACTCTCCAAATCCTCTCTCGACATATAATCCTCCTCTTCGTCGTCCTCGTCTTCGGACTCACTAATATGAACGGACACTTGATTCGTTTCTGGCTTCGACCACTCGAAGTAGACCCCGAAGCCGATATCGTAACCATCCGTCGCGAACTCCCAAAACAGGCAGGAGCCGTCCTCGTGCGTCGGTACCCTAACAGTCACAGTCTCTCCGTGGCCAACTTTAATAACAGCGTCGCCAGCTTCCCTCCTAATGGTTTCCTTGAATTCCTCTACGCCTTTTATCGTCCACATCTCTGCGGGAGCTATGGGCGGCCAATCGTCTTGCTGTTCGTCCGAGTCGTCCTCGTTCAAAGGCGCCGTCTCGTTCGCTTCGTTCGGCTCTTCCTTCTCGGTGTCGTCCGGCGTGGTGTCGTTCGGCTCCGGCGCTTGATCTTCCACGACTAATTGATTCTGGCGCAACTGCTGCATGTACTGATGATAATGCTGCTCCTGCAATTGCCTTATTAGAACGCCTTGCTGCTCCGGGTTCCCAGGATACTGCTGCTCCGCGTACATTTTAAACTGATAATACGTCTGTTGGTTCAAGGCGTCCTGTATTTGTCTTCTCTGTATTTCCTCCTTCAGTCTCGCCTCTTCCTCCTTCTTTCTTATTTCATCCAATTCCTTTAACCTCCTCTCTTCCTCCAGCTTCTTCTCCTCTTCCTCCTTCTTCAGCCGCAGCTTCTCCTCGACATCCCTCCTCTGCGCCTCGACGAACGTTCTGAATAAAGGGCACAGTTTGTCCAGCAGAACTATAAACCCGTCCATCGCCTGTTCCTTGGATATGTCCCCCAAGCTCTGCCATGCCAAACGCCTGTCTCTTCCGATCACGTCCAGCACGCCTAAAGGCGGCGCGTTCTCAGCTGTGCACTTGCCGTGCGTCACCTGCTGCGTAAAGGCCACCAACTTTAATTTGTCTTCGTAGGACAGGTGGACCGCTTTCCCTTCCTTCTCTACAATAATCACATACTTCGTCTCATCAATGATGAAGCGAGACACTGTCCCTTTAATCCTCGATCATGCAAACTGGACAACGTCAAAAGCAAAGGACAGCGGTTACTAACGAACCTCCCGTTGGATTCTATAGTCGAGGGTTTCGAGGATTTAGGAATGCACGGTACAACAATGGGACAACGCGAACGGACACGGGCAACTCGTTCTTTTGCTGCGAAGCGAATAACTGAACAGCGGGATTATTCTGTCAATACGACCGGACTCACCTTTGTAGAAATTGATCGCCATTTTATAGAGTTCCCGGGCCTCGAAGCCCCACAGGCGGGGCTCGGCCTTTTTCTCCGTTTCCGTGTCATTCTCGCTTTTCGCAGACTCCCCCGTGGATATCGTTAATTTCTCGATGCTCCTCTCTACGGAGGAAATGTCACCATTGGCGCCCGCCATTTGTAATTACACTGACACGTCAATTACTAGTCGCTACAAGCGCCTTAACCTTGCCCTATCGAAAAGGTCCGCTAATTCCAACATTTCTGTGATCATCGAGGAAATGTTGCAACGGCACAACGCAGCTACGAGACCCGTGCTTACGTCGCAGTGCACCTTTTACGGCTGGCAGTTATATACGTGTTAATATTAATGGCCCCAGCCCCCTTCTTTATTGGTCGACCGCGACATCGCGAGATACGGTGATGCATCTCACTGACGAATCGATTCTTACTTTTTGGAATTGCGGGGCGCGAAAAATCTCCCGCTTTACAGTGTTCATCGACCCTTTCTGTACCTTATTATTCTACCTTCTTATTTAAAAGTAAATGAACTAGCTTCCCAGCGGAGGGTATTCATAATTTCTCTTTCTTGTACTCAATAGTGCATAAGAATTTTCTAGCTGCAATATAATTATATACACGTAGGGTTCTAGATTCGTCTTATCAGTTCAATGCTCACGAAACAAATAACGTCCTTCGCCGAGCAGGGTTGGCCCATCCCTTTGATTGGAATTTCCTTCTTTCCTTTTCCGAGAAAGTAACAGCGTCACTCGAATATCTAATATTTTTATTTCGTCGACTGTTGTTCTCTTTTCTCTATCCTCTGACGCAACTGTGCCCCTGTTTGTTTCGAGTATGGCCTCTGCATGCCACACTATGGAGTTTCCCGATTTGGAATATATTTTTTTAAAGTACTCATAGTAACTAAGAAATCCTAAAAATTATATTTGCAATGGACCTATTTTACTCGTGTTATTGGCTAAAATGTGGCATTTGTATTTTTTTTTGAGGTGCTGAATCCGCATATGATGTTAATTTTGGTGTAAAAAGATTTCCTAAGGTATTTCTCTTAATAAAAAACCGGTTTGTTGGAGATAACTCAAGAAGGAAAGGTCAGAGAATTTTTTAAATAGACGACATTGTGGGAAAACCCACATTCTTAAACATTTTAAAATTCTTATACCTGAGGTATATAACCGCAGGTATATCAAGGAAGTCATAAATTTCCTTTAACGGATGTTTTCCCGATCATCGGAGCAGAGCCTACTTACAGAGAATCTAATATACAGAGGAGCCCACGGGTGAACAATTTTAATTTTAGCGGTATAATGGTAATCTCGGATAGGCTGCGCCATGTTGCCAAAAATCGTGATTGGTCAGGAATGTACTGGATTACCACCAATCGCGTGCGTTGCGTAGGTCTTGAACTGTCTCGAACACTCCGAGCTGAACCGTCGTAGTGTACAGGTGCAACGCAGAACAAGGAATTCAAAGTGATTTTACCTCGTGTTGTACCTGGAAGCAGTGATAGAAGTTTACAAAAAATTCCAACATCTTCTAAACACCAAAAAGAGATATGTAATTATGAACAATTATAATTTTAAATTATCTCCTTCGCGGGAATCGGTATATGTAACACATGTCTTGCATGCTGCAGACGAGCGAGTTTTGTCGCGCGGGCATTCCTGTCGTGTAAGACTAATAAAAGAATAAAATGCAAGAGATAACGTTTAAAATGTTAAATTCGTAGTAGCTAGTAAAGGATGCCGAATGCTTAAGTATTTGCTTAAGAATAAGTAGCGACTACGAATACCGGCCTTTGTTTATAATACCCTCAAGTGTCGAATGTTCAATGCCTAAGTTGACGACCGCTAAATGACCGTTTGGGAACTCGCTCGTCTGTCTCGGGCCTAAGGTTGTCCCGTAATTTCTATATATCCTATCTTATTGAAAATTGTACCAATGTATTGGTGAAATAACCCGAAACACGACATACATCGCACTAATTTTAATAGTAACCAATTTGAATATATATTATCCTGAATAATGATCCGGAGAAGACGTACGAATTAAGATATTGTTAAAACTATCCCCATTTGCCGTATTTTGGCTCATTATTGGTACTATTTCTGAAAAGATGGAACGAAAATCATAGAAATTGAAATTTTCATGATTGGATGATACTAAATACATCTCGCGACCCAGTACCCGCCGTCCGATCAGGTAAACGAAATATTTTGTGTCGTGTCTCTTGTTGTCCGAGACCTGTTCCTTTATAATGTATTTCTATACGTTCTTCAGTCGGGTATCGCATGTTGTAAGCCGTATGTTGATAAATATTGAAGTCGTAATCAGTGGCGGATTTAAGGAAAATGGCACAAGTGGCAAACGTTATGAGAGGCAAAATTTGTATTTGAATAAACATTTCGAATAACGAATAAGAGTTAAAAAAATTATTTGTCATGTGTTTTATAAAGATTACTCGGATTAACTTTATTCGACGTACGACGAATAATTTTTTTATTCGATGAATAAAGTTAATTCTTTTATTCGTCGAGCCTTTCAACTTCATTGGCTGCGGCCTCACTTGACTTGGCTAGTTGGAGTAGTTGGCTTGGCTTGGCGCTGACGTCGTTTCGTTTCCCACCATTTACTGAGGTGTTGATTGGTTCGACGTCGCGGCGCCATCGCGCGCATGCGTGGCGTCCCCCCAACCGCTAAATAGCTTACGCCGCACGTTATTTCCGGTGCGACACTGTTTGGGAAAGTGAGTGCGTGTGCGAGGCGTTTCCTCTTAAAGTTTGTAAACAATACTCATACCTACGTTTAATTCTTATGCTTTTATTCACTGGTTATTCTGTTCGTTGCTCGTCATTTTTCTGCGCGATAGCGAGGTACTTTCTTTTACATCAATCGGTATAAAGTACAAACCTATTCAAATTTTGCGTTCGGCTAACCAAGTAGGAAATTCTTTGATATCTAATACAATCAATATCTGCTACGTTGTAGAAATGAGACGACATACATCGAGGAATTCGTATCGTGATGAAAAACCTAAACCCTCGCGTAATGAAGATAGTGACGCGGTTCTACGTGCAAGAACGGAAGAGGAGAAGCGACAGCGTAGACGCGAATGGATGATCGAACAAGAAAAAATGAACATGCATAATAGACTGAAGAGAAAAATGGCTATGGAGTATGAGATGCGACGCGCTCGTAATATGGGCTTAGCACTTCTTCAAGGAAGATGCAACGGACCTCGTAGGAGTAGAAGCGAATCTCCACCTAGTCGACATAGAAGAACTTCTGCGCATCATACACCTGAAGTTACTGTACTTGCTAAAAAGTAAGTATAAAGTGTCTTTAATTATTAACAGTTGAAGTAGACGCAGTGTCCCATTCTGGAGAATTTCATAGACAAAGAACAATTTTAACATTTCATCGTTGGGTCGTGGAATTTCCTGTCTTATCTTCTGACGGATACATTTAAATTAAATATGTTATATCCAGAAAGTACACTGATGAAGTGTTACCTTGTATTTGTAAAAAATATCGAGTTTAGTTGATATAAATTTTCAATACAGTTGTGTACTATAAAATAATATGCTTCAAGAAGTAATAAAAATGTTAAATTGTAGTAAGTCTCATGTATAAATCTATTAAATCATATATACATATAATATTATTCTGCACTTTAGGTCTGAAACATCAAGTGGTGCAATGCCCTTATTTAAAGGATCTGAAGGCACAAAAATTAGTTCAACAGAACTTCGCAAAATCAAAGTAGATATTCATAGAAACATTCCTGGAAGAGTAGCTACCGATGAACTTAAGCGGGATATACCCAACAAGGAAGATGTGGTGCTTAAAAGAAGAGCGGGTAACGTGTGGTTTTTTTACCGTAATTTCTCAAGAATTTTCAGTCATTCAGCGATCGAGTGCCACAAAGGAAAATAAGCTCAATGCGGAAGATGATTCTAAGGTTTTCTAGAAATCATGATCCACAAATTGAAGTTTCAGAACATTGTATGCTTTTTAATGTAAAAATGTCTCTTCTCTGTAAGACACTACTCTCCACTTCTTAGAATCCATTCAGTTTCTGTTTAAATGTATTATCGAAGTCTAGATAAATATTTCCAAGTTTTTACTTTACCAAGTGCTACATTTGAAGAATGGAATCCCCGTCACTGATTTCTATAGTCAAGCAGATTCTGGACTTTATGGTCATACTGCGTCCCCTGTAGTATTCAAGAATTCTCTCAACTTTATTCATCAAATTAATAACAGGTTTTTGATTCGCCCAGGATATAGGAAATTTGGAATACAACGTTGGATCACTGTATTGATCACAAGTGCAATATGTAAGCACAATTTTTTTACTTTGACTGTTTTAAGATTGCTATGCTTAACGTATCTCTTGCTTGTTGCTTTATGGACAGTATGTTTTTTTCTTACGAGCTTGCACAAAGAATTATGTTTCAGCTATATTAACTGCTATAATGAACATAATATATTTTAGTACAAATTAATTTTTCCCCAAGAAACGTAGTTCAAGCACGTTTTGTGCATTCTCCGTGGGTCCTGGTTTTGGGAATGTGTGTATGTCCAAATATGTGTTTTTTTTAAATGCTTTATTTACTAAAAGCAGACTAACTGGAAGATGTTTTAAAGCTTGACATTTAACAACTGAAGAGGCATGGTGAAACATTAAACATTAGGCTCCAACACTGAAAGAAACGAAATCAGAAATTAAATCTTAGAATTTTTCAAAATTTTGCATAGTGTGGTATTTCTTATTCTCAGTTCTCAATTTCTTATTCTTAAATTTGAAATTGACAATACGAAATGACTTGGCCCACAATTGTTCAGAGTGAGTCTGTTTATCTGAGTAGCGACGTTAATATCTTCAAGAATCTGTCACAGCTGCTAGTATTGCTTAAATGCTTTCCCGATTGTTACATACAATTGCTTTTCTATTATTAAATTTACTAAACTTAACTGTAGGAGAGGGATCCAAGCCGATATTTGATAGAGAAGAAATAAAGAGCGCAATAGGTGAAACAGAAGAAGTTGAGGAACATCGTTCTGTCGTAACTGTGAATTTGGAAAATTCAGGTAGGTTTATTATTTCAAATTGCTAAGATTTATTACAACTATTGTTTTGCAGAAATGAATATTTTAATGTTTAGAAAACAAGTGGCAAACGTTGAAAAGGCTGTTGGCGTCCTTGAGTCCTACAAGAACCCGAAGCCACAGTCCTAGGCGCACGTGGTCCCGTCACTCCAGGTTCGTGCCTGGATTATACACAAAGTATTTCAATATGAACATAAGTGCAAACCATGTACAAACAACTTGCTATTCTAAATGTGTTAATGCATAATCTAAAATTGTTTAGGAAATTAAATTTTTTGTTAATTTGTTTACCCTCTTTCAGCTATGTCGATTCTAAGCATGAAGATAAAGGAAATTATAGAAGTGACAGGTAAAAGCTATTATTACACTTTCATGTATCCGCGTTCATTACATTTCTTCCAATTGTATCGCACCAGACTATTACATTATTTACATAGGGAAAAAGATTATAGTAGAGAGCGGAAAGATGGTCAGAGATCTTACCGAGAACATCGAGAGCGGCCCAGAGATCATTCTCGAGACAGGAGGAAAATAGATAGATCCAGAGAAAGAGATAGGCCTATAGAACAAAGGGCCCTCCCCCAACGTTATATTGGACCAATTCCTGTTCCTATTTATTATGGAGTAGGTACTTTATTTAGATAAAAATGCGATAATTTAGCCATGATATAAAACTCATTCATTTCTTTGCTCAGAATTTTCAACCGAGACCATTAATGGTTGGACCGTGGGTTCCAATTCGAGGACCGCGGGTCCCAATTCGAGGACCGCTTGGAATACCTCCAGATATGTATGGATTCCATCCTCCTCTAAATCCTCGTAAGTGTGAATTATAAATGTACAATATACATATGAGCAGTTAAAGTTACTCCAGACGCAACGAACACACACAGGTGCGAAATTAATTGTCTTAAATGGTGTACTTCGGGTGTTTCGAGTCGAGCCGTGGACGCCACGCAGAACTGATCGCTCTGGAATGGTGGTCATGGCTCGGGTCAATCAAATACCCCTGTATTATGGATCCCTGAATATGCTAATTGGTTGGTCTTTGCGTGTTGTTTAGGCCAGCTCGAGGAAACGCCGAGACGTCTTGGTTAATTTAGAAAATCTTACTGTAAAAAACTAAATGAAAAAGGCGAAACTTAGCCTCTACTAAGCAACTGTGCTACACACAAATAGAAGAAACATCAACATAATTAATAAAATAAGTAACAAATCTGCGTTACATTGCGCACCCTACTGCACTGCATTATATTTATTCCAGTCATATTGTTCTTACTCATTGAATTGGTATCATAGATCATAGATGTCGTCGTTGCATTCTTCTATCACCGAATGTAATTTGTTCCTACCCCCTTACAACCCTTACCATTTTCATGTCACACCCAACGTTATCGATTCAGTCTAAAAGAAGATTACAATGCTACGAGTGGTGAGAATTAAAATTAAATGTTATCGGAAACATTTAAATTTTAAAATCTAAAGCGGTCTACCCTTTAATTTAAGAACTTGATTTTGGTTGCACTGGGTTCGGTGGGTTTAGATTAGAACAGAGTCGGTCACTGAACGGAATATGCAATTAAAGGGAAACAGCGTTAAACGCAGATTCGTGTCGACGAATCTAGAAAGAAAACGCCAACTTATGTAAAATGGATTTCTTTTATTATCGTTAAAAGTAGGAATAATGTACAGTACCCGCGAACACGATTCACGCACAAAATGTGAACACGGTACTTCTTCTTCCACCCGTCCAATATACATTTGTCTCGCGTAACTTGTAAATCGTAGCAACACAGTATTATACACTTCGAGAATGTACAGATTCGCCTAATGGAAACCAACTGTGCTTTCCGATCAGAATTTTGTAGCCATCGTCCTTCGCGCGATCGCAAAATTCGTCGTCCACGTTACACGGAAATTACATGTCGTCTTTTCTCTTCTCTGCCGGGGGCACACTCCGCTGTGCCCGTTACCTACTGGATACATTTGATTCTGTTGACGGTTCAACCTTCGGTGAGAATTTCAAGAAGGAGACGCCGTAGACTGTCCAGACCTGTTAGAAAACCACAATCCGGACCTTGGTGCACCGTCGAATTTGAATTGCAAGCTACCGTCGAACCGTGAACGAAAGTAGTGTGCGCGAAGTCGATCATTCTTACATCGACGCGTGCCTCCTCCGTTTGTTGTTTCATTTTCGGCCGATAAGAACATGACGTATACCTGTGGACAAAATACGGCTTGTTATACTGCAGTTGCGGTAGGTAGGAAAACGGTCACAAGTTGCAAGGGTATACAAATATTCCGTCACCTTTTTCTTTAATATAAACGTAAATGTATGAAAAAAAAAACCAACAGCGACACAAAGGAATACGCGAGTCTTTCTTCCAGCGACAAGTATTATTGTATGTACGAAAAAGAGAAACGAGTGACAGAAGATCGTCGTCGGTTTTTACCTGTTCGTTATATTGGCACACTCTACGTCTTCCTCTATCCTATCCTCGCTCTCGTAAAGACGGAGCACAGGACTTTCGTGTCTCTGTCGCTTTGCCCCGTTATCCGACCTAGCTTCTGTATCGGAACTAGTATCTTCTGCGTTATCCGAAGTTTGTCCGAAACAAAACTCGTCGTTCGAGGTGCCGTAAAGCATCCACTGTTCGTATCTGGGTGTTTGAAGCACCGTGTCGATCAAGCTGTCGCTAGATTCGACGAAAACAGTCTCTTCGCTGTTGGGATTACGAGTTCATAACAAAAAATACATTATTATTAACGTCGCTCCGCCAATTCACTTCACTTCGTTTAATTCATTTGAATATTGCAATGTAAGAAAATTGTGAAAGAGTGCGTAAATAGTGTCCGTTATTTCTCCCGAGGGATTCTTTAAGCAATCTCTTATCGTTCTCGAGGAAAAACCGCTTCTCCGCGTTGCTTTCTTTCAAAGTCACTTTTTTCAACGTTCCACAAGCTAACAAGTGCCAAACGTACTTTTAAGGTAAATGTATATTTCGCGAAACGATTCCGACAAGATATTCGAAAGCTACTGAAATGTCTTCCCTCCATACAGGAAAACGATCGATTAGTATACATCGCATGAATGCCGTGAGAAATTGCGAATGGAGGGAGAACGGGGAAGTCTGACGTGCAACTGCGATTTCACAGATATGCGATGCGAATAAAACGATTCTCTTCTTGCCTGTCCATCTGATCGCTGGTCATCGATTTCTGAAATTATTGACACACAAAGCTGGATAAGTCGAACAGGTGAAGGTGGGATTCCACTGAGGCAATTTATTGGCAACGGGCAACCACCCCCGCATGCCTCAGTGGAATCGCAGCTTAAAGGTAAACAAAAAACATAAAAGAAACTGCGCAACGCGTTGCGGGCAATTGAAAGTAGTTGAGTTTGCTAAAAACTATCGTCCAATTTGAATCGCTGTTTATTCGACAAGTCGATGCAAAATGTTCGGCGTGAAGACGACGAGAACCGTTTTGTTCTTACTACGAAAAGCTGTTCGCCTTTCGATGCACTGCATATCGTGAAACGTTTTCTGCTTACGGACCAACGATATGTACATACGCACGTGCATATACATACGTATGTATGATGTGTGTGTGTGTGTTTGTATATGTGTGTATGTATGTATGAGACACATAAATACCCCTCTGATTTATTATTTATCTTTGTAATTCATATAAACATTTGCGTCTAGTAACGGTTGTAGAGCTATGCTCTACAGATGAGCAACGATATACCTACGAAAGGATTTTGATATCCACCACTTTCAGCTCTGATCCTCCCATAGTAAGAAACTGATGGGGCTCGATTAGGGACTGGTATTGCCGCGCTTTATTATAGTTCGGCCGTAATAAAGAGCAGTTTTCTAAAAAGTGACGGTACACAGAAATATACATGCTTAAATTTGGGAAACAGCGCACTCCTAGTTCATTAGTGTAACAATCCGATATTCCCCGGTGTGCCATGAGGGCCACCATCCCGTCGGATATGCACTTTCAAGGTGTAATTGAATTAAGTAACGTTTTCCCCGTGTACGATACTACTACACTAAAGTACTGATCGTGCGACATTTCCTCTAAACCGAATTCTTTTTCTTTTCTTTCTTTCTTTTTTTCGAGCAAACTACGAATGGCATTAGTGCTCGAAATACGACACAATCTTCAAAAAGAAACTTTACTTTCATGATAAACCCTCCTATGTTCTGATGGAGTATCTTGAAACGTGATACGTGCCGACGAAACGATACGACCGTAAGTAATTGGAATGAATTTTTGCGCGCAGTTCCATATCGAACGTGCGCACTGAACTTTTGCTTTCGATTCAACCAAAATCTAAATGGACATGTTTAATTTAAAGAGTCGTCGGGTAATCTCATACCTCGATCACATACTTCACCAGACAACGTGTGCTTTCGTCTGAATCCGAATTATCGGAGGGTTAAAAGCATCGATTCAACGCGTTTCGTAGAATTTCTGATAGCAACGTTAACGAACCTACGCAAAACAACGTAGAATCGTAACATCAGATAAAAGGAGAAAAACAATTATTCATTAGATTCCTAGTGTTGCAATACATCGTGACAGCACTATTAGCACTATAATACGTATGTAAAAGAAATGAATAAATGACTGAATGAGCGGATGATGGAAACTAATTGAGATAAACGGCTAAATAAAGTATGCTAAACGAATGTAAATACGTACGAGTATCATTACTTCCCACGATCAGGTTCTTCGTCGCATCGCAACGTTAGGAATTTAATTTCGATCCTTCCATACCGAGTCGTCGCAAGGTTTCCCTTTACTTCGGCAAAGTTTCCGGAGCACGCGTAGGCTGCGCGTGTCAGAACGAGATTCTACGATATCCGACTTCCAAATCAACATACGCCGAGTGTATAAAATTTACAGCAAATCCTTACAATTTCGCCGGGAGTAAATGCGCGACGAATCGAAACGGAATGACCAACTTACGATTTCCTTTCGTAGCCATCGACGAACATTTTAATCGGCTAACAACGAAAGATTCGAAAGAAGAGCTGATCACACACCTTGTTGCATAGAAACTGGTGGTATTCTTAGCCCCTCTCGCCGCCGCTTCGCCGAACCCTCTATGCAAAGCCGCTTGACTGATTTCCTCCTGAATCGAAAGATTGTAATCTGTCGAGCTGTTACTTGTGTCGGCGTCGTAGCACGCTTCCGAGCAATGCGGGACATCGTCGACGAAACTAGAATTAGTGGATTCTTCTTCCATTTGTAACGCGGATGGCGACTGGCTGAGCCCCGAAAAATCGTCCATTTGATAGCCCTCGTACACAACGAGCAACGAACTAAACAATGATTGCACAGAATTTCGTACAAAATGATTGTTGGCAAGCCAGCTGCTTTGTGTCTCTCTCGGTGTGTGTGTCATTGTGTCGTACGCAAAGCTGTGCATTTTGATTTACTTAAAAAAAAAGACACGTACCACGAATAAAATCGATAGCTACTTTGTCCTTCGATCGCACGCCGCAACTGTTCTAACCGAGACACCACTTTCTCGATAACCAATGTTCGTAAACAAAAACCGTTGTGAAAGAATCGATATAAAGCTGCTTTGAAGCCCTCTTCGTTCAACTCTCTGCCCCAATATTTATCTCGTTTGACGTAATGATTCGTATCGGCTTGATACACCTAAAAAAAAATTCGTTCGTTTGTATCGTCTCGAGAGAATGATTATTTCTTATATTTCTGTTATAATGGCAAACCTGCATTCCGCATAATCTAACGCCTAGAGAGGCTGATGTGCTGGCAGCGCACTTTGCGATCTGTTTACTGCGTTTCTCCGCTGACGCGTCGTCGCCGTGCTGCCGGGTTCCCATCTTCAAGTCCAGTATGCACGGGTGAGTGTATTGCGATGTTATATTCTCCAGTAGAAGAAAATACTGTCGGTTCGGCGCGCCGTCCAAATGCATTCCCGCTTTCGGTGTTCCCGTTAAGGTATTATCGCGATGAATTTTCATTCTGAAAGGTAACGGAGGGTAAAAAGAGGTTGCCGCGGCGGTCGACGAGTTTTTGAATTGCGACATACAAGGAATTATTTCCTATCCCACTCGACGTATCGCGCGAGAATTTACCTGAGTACATCGTCGCGTTTCCTCTTGGTCGAGCTATGTCCTTGCCTGTTATCTTGATCTCTGAAGCTAGGACTATAACGCTTATCTAGCGCACATTCGTCGCTATTGGAAGCTTGTATAACACCTAAAAGATTATAAATCACAGACACCATTATTCGATTATATTTGACAAGCATTCGAATTTACTGCTGTTCGATAGCATGTTTTAAAGACATGTTGTATTTAACTTTAGCTTAATATTGAATTACGCCTCCCTCGCTTATTCTTTGAATGTTTGCATTCTCAGTTGTATAGAAATCAAGATATATTCTGTGTAGGGAATTCAATCCTGGGTTTCCCAGCGGATTTTTGGATTATAAAACTCCCGGAATTTGATAGATCAAGTTATAACTTATCCCGAGAATTTTTAAAAACGTAGATTACTTTATAAACAACTGAAAAATATAAAAATGGAATCCAAAAAACAGCTGGGAACCCGGGATTAAATTCCCTAATCGTGTGACGTGTAGGTATGCTTCGTTCGTATTATATACTAGCTTTATTACTCGGCTTTGCCTGAAATTTAGATTCGAAAATAGATCAGAAAATAGTCACATTCGTCTGGATTAGCTGGGCACGAGCTGAGACACGTTTCGTGACCCTACAGTTTACTGATCAAAAGTTTTTAGTCGACAGACAAGCACACAAACACTTTCTGCTTTATATATTAAGATTACCATACAGAGTGACAATGCAAACAGCTCCGAGAGAACAATTTCACGTGTACGTTCAATGGTTTGTATACGTACAAGACATGGAGGAACTATGAAAATGAGGAGAATGCGATGCGGGAAGAGGAATGGCAGACGAGGGGTGACCAGAGGCATAGCGACAAGCGTAGAACAGCTTACCTTTAAACTTTGGAACAAAGATTTGTATGTCCTGTGGAATGTTTTGATAAAAGTCAAGTTCTCTGCAGTTTAATGGCTTGCAAATGGTATTCTGGTTGAGTAACAGCAATCTTGTGTGCCCACCGACCTATAAGGAATGTAAAATTGTTGCTTCGTTAAATAAACCGAATGTTTCAAGTGGTACGAGTTGGTTTTTTTTAGATATCTACGGGTAAATTGATGAGGTGTCATCCTGACATATGCGATTCGCGGAAGAAAGTGTTAGTCACACATTTTCGGTAAATTTCACGGAAGAATTTAAACCACACCCCTTGTGCCTAACCACAAATCCCATATGATTATAAGTACTCTGCGTCTGCAACGTGACATTTCGATTTCTATCCCATTTAAGTATTGCGTCATTTAATCGGTTAGAAGCGAACGCATTTATTGCTACATCTTTCGACATATTTCAGTGTGTTTTTATGCGAAAAACAAAAATACACAACGCAACAACCGGAGATGTGTGTGTCACGATGTATACTCTGGTACCGAGTATGTATAGTATGTATATCGACGAGTTTCACAATTATGTCAAGCAACGACAATTATTTGTAAAAGTCAGAGATAAACATTAAATATTGTAGCTGCGGATCCGATCGGTGCGAACGAAAGATGGTGACGATAATAAAGTAACGATACCAACAAAACGTTTAGACATGCACTATAGAAACAATGGCGCGAGGAAAAACGGAGCGCCCGTCATCTCACCTGATTCTTGAGTGGCAACAATGCGACTTCTTCATCGTTCTCCTGCAGAAAGGAGGAAGAACCGTTCGTACCGTGACACTGTGATTTAGTCTCTCCCATACCCCAGACACCCGATAGGTATACCATAACCGTTTACTACGGTAGATACAATAAACGGGACTCGCAGCAACACGAATTTATTCACACAATATTAATATGTACCGCTTCTGTTGTACCCCTCAATACATCTAGCATTTATCTAACGCCGTGGAGCACAGCTCTTCAGTGATACATTGCTTCCCAACACTTTACCATGCGCGAGAAAAGACATCTATGAGTAAACATTAAACAAAGCTGAACGTTATATTCCTAATGCTCTTTCACAATCAGTGTTTCGCGATCGCTTGTGCCTGGAGAGTAGCGCGATTCGCGATATTGTGAGATCAGCTGTGCGCAATGGTGTTGGAATGAAGATTTTTTTTTAGAAGGGCAGTCGCAAGTTAGGCAGATTGAGAGAATCGCGACATCTGGCGAGGAGAAGATGAAGTAAATAACAATGGACGGAAGCGGGCGATTTGAAAGTATATAGCGATAATCTTTGTCGAATAAAGGCAGTCGCATATTTTGGCGAAGCGGGGCGATACGTAGAGAACACAGTGTATAAACAATTGCGCAGCGACAATTAATTAATTATTATTAATTTCTTGAACACACTGATTCTGCTATCTCAACATTCTCAACCATGAGCATTATTCGATTTTTCCGTGTGTATGTATGCACCTACATACTTATGTAGCATACATACATATGGCCAGAGATTCGGCGAAATTCCGCGATTTGGGTAATGGGTATCCCCCTTTTGTTGTTGAATCCGTTTCTGACATCTGTGCATAGTTTTGTTAGATTGTGTTATTGACGATCTATTTTTCTGCCTAAATCCGTTTTGATTATTGGCCAAGATTTTGTTCCTTTCAGCACATTTGGTTATTCTGTTATTTATTTTTTATTCGTTCGAGTGTTTTGCCCATGCAATTTGTCGGAGGTATTGGTCTTAAAGCGTAAAAGACGTCTTTTTGCAGAACTTTCGACGGCCTCTTATAGGCGTGTGGCTGGTTGGCTATTGTCACAGACCAGGTATAGGATAGACCTATCACGCAATGTAATTTTGTGTCACACGCTCAGGGGGCTCGCGAGCCCCCTTACCATTTTCGTGTCACGTGCAACGTTACCGGTGAAGTCTCGACAGAGATTGTAACGCTACGCGTGGTAGGAATTAGAATTCAAGAAGTGGAAATTTAGGTCATTCGAAACCCGCGATTTACAAATGATTCTGTTTGAGTAACAATTTAAAGATCGTTTTATAAACCAGTTTCGTGCAACGACCGAGAAAGAAGGATCACAACAATACAAGAACTCATACGCCTTTTAACTTTGCTATCCTATTCGGGTTTATTTAATGCAAAACAAATTTGTTTCACATAAAAATTTATATAAACAACAACATTATTTGTGGAAGACATGCTTTCACGATGTAACGTGGAATACCTCACCAAGGAATTGTAACTTAGTATATTTCAATAAGGTGCTGAAGCAGAGAGGACTTTAAAAATTGTCAAAAACCCATCAGTTCGAGTATCTCGCTGAAATAATCCAACTTGTACTTATCCTTCTATCTTAACACTGTACTCGTGTTCTGGGGTCCGGTACGAACAATCAAACAACATTCCATGTTACATTGTACCATAGTATTGCAAGTTAAAATAATTCTTATATACGACTAGAGTATTTGACAATCGCAGCTATCGGCTCGGTTCTCACCGATTACCAGGTCTCACCACGAGGAGGTTGCTGCGTTTCGAGACCCGTAGAGAGATAGATGGAATCAAAGTTCCATCGATCTCCCTGATCGAGATAATTTCGACCTATAGAAGAGCACGCACGAGCATGCAGAACCATCGCAGAGATAAGTACATGAAGGAAAGAGCAGAGAATGTAGACCATCGATGAGATGCATGACAGAGTAACAGAAGTCATACAAAACCATCGAAGAAATCGACGAAACGAAATGAATCATGGACGAAGAAATCCACGAAATTAAATAAATCATGCCAAACCATCGAAGAAATGCATGAAGTAGAATAAACCATGCAAAACCATCGTTGAGATACATGAAGGAAAGCAGAGAAGTAGAATAAACCATGCAAAACCATCGATGAGATGCATGACAGAGTGACAGAAGTCATACAAAACCATCGAAGAAATCCATGAAATTAAATAAATCATTTAAACCCATCGAAGAAATGCATCGAATAAAATAAAATGCATGAAATATGACAGATCATGCAAATCCATCGAAGAAATACACGAAATAGAACGACTCGCGCAAAAATCCTTGAAGGAATGCATGAAATCGGACAGATGATGTAAAACAATCGAAGAAATCAGTTACAAAGGGAGGGGAATCAGTTCTGACCTTGGCAGAACAATAAATATTGAAATGGCTTAACGAACCACAAAATTTCATCGGCACCAACCGAATAAGGGTTGTAGCAGGGGGCGGGGGCGGGGTGGGGCGGGGGGAGAACCAGGGTTGAAACCCTGAACAAGTCCCCGGACGTCCTCCAAGCTCGGAGGACCGACGACGACTGAGTACATCGAGCTCCGTGAGTTCTCCACGTAGCTTCGAGAAACGATGTCCCCCGATCAAAACAAGGACGACGGTTATTTACAACTGCGAAATCCAACGAATTCTTCGGTAAAAATGGATTTTCCGCTAAAATATCCATTTCAGTGGCTATTGCTATGACAAATAATGTTAACAACATTTACACTAACCGCCCGGTATACATTATTATTAACTATTTAGGTAGAAATTTAGGTAATTCGAAACCCGTGATTTAGAAATGATTCTGTTACAGTAACAATTTAAAGATCGTTTTATAAACGTATTCCGTGCAACGACCGAGAAAGAAGGATCGCAACAAAACAAGAACACATTCGCCTTTTAACCTTGCTGTCCTATTCGGGTTTATTAAACGCAAAATAAATTTCTTTAACTTAAAAATTTATATAAACAACAACCTTATTTGTGGAAGACATGCTTTCACGATGTAACGCGGAATACCACGCCAAGGAATTGTACCTTGGTACATTCAATAACGTGCTGGAGCAGAGGCGACTTTAAAACGTCAAAAACCCATCAGTTCCAGTATCTCGCCGAAATATTCCAATTTGCGGTTATTCTTTTATCCTAACACTGTACTCGTGTTCTGGGGTCTGGTACGAACAATCAAACAACATTCCAAGTTACATTGTGCCATAGTATTGCAAGTTAAATAAATTCTTATATCTAATTAGAATATTTAACAATCACAGCTATCAGCTCGGTTATCACCGATTACCAGGTCTCACCACGAGGAGGTTGCTGCGTTTCGAGACCCGTAGAGAGATAGATGGAATCAAAGTTCCATCGATCTCCCTGTACATGAAGCCTACTAAACCAAAGAGATGGATGGAAACAAAGTTCCATCGATCCCTTCGGTTTAGACGTAGAAGCTAGTGAACTGCCAAGCAATCACTCGATTAAAAGAAATTCAGGGAAGAAGGAAAGACGAAAGGTAAGCATGCAACGAGTATTGAATGGCGCAGTTCCTACCACCCTAATGTCCGAGTCGAAAGGGAAAAGCGCTCGGCGCCATCCAGACGGCTCCTGTTGCTCCGATGCGACTCGTCAGGAGCAAACACTTGACCTGACTCAAGCCGTCTAACACGGAGATTGGGTAATCGAACCGGGTGACTTACGCAGGCAGTGTACCATATGGCACACCCCCTACGCCCGAAACTTTTCCCTTTCGACAAAAACACCAGGGGATGAAACTGATTCACCCATACCGATTCCATGCTCAGTCGCTTGCTTCCGCAAACGGAACCAGCGGCGACCTCCTCATCGGAGATGAGGAGCCAACAAAAGAGCAACAAAGCTAATGATTTAGTTACTACTTCGCAATTTTACACGGGGCCTTAAATACTTCATGTTATAATACACTTTTCACTACCACTTTTCACTGTCACTTTTCACTGCCACTTTTCACTGCCAGTTTTCACTGTCACTTTTCACTATTTTGTTTTAAATATATTTTTTTACTGTCTCCCTTCCCCGCGGAAGGGTGAACCTCAAACTCAAATGCTGAAATAATCAAATATGTTATATTAGTAATGGTGTAATAGCCTTGGGAGGAACCTGAGAACATACATAAAATCCAATAAATGATGCAAAACTATCGAAGAAATACATAAAATCGAATAAATGATGCAAAAACATTGAAGCAATACATAAAATCGAATAAATGATGCAAAAACATGGAAGCAATACATAAAATCGAATAAATGATGCAAAAACATCGAAGCAATACATAAAATAGAATAAATGGCGCATAATCATCGAAGAAATACATAAAATCGAATAAATGATGCATAATCATCAAAGAAATACATAAAATCAAATAAATGGCGCATAATCATCGAAGAAATACATAAAATCAAATAAATGGCGCATAATCATCGAAGAAATACATAAAATCAAAGAAATGATGCAAAAACATCGAAGCAATACATAAAATAGAATAAATGGCGCATAATCATCGAAGAAATACATAAAATCGAATAAATAACGCAAAACCATCGAAGAAATCAGTTGGAAAGGACCAAAACTGAATGTTGACCTGCACAGAACAACAAAACTCGCATTAGTTTTCAACGAACCCCAAAAGTCGGTACCAATTGAATCAGCTACCTCGGAGCAGGCGGCTGAGCGAATGGGGGAAGGACCAGCCTTGAAAGCCTGTCCAGGTGTCCAGCAAGTCCAGTTGGAGTAGCTATCGTTGTGTCCCCAGAGATCCAAGAGACGCAGGAGGCTCGGGGGGTCCGGGGGGTCCGGGGGGTCCGGGGGGTCCGGGGAGTCCGTGGGGGCCAGGGGTTCCAGGGGGTCCAGGGGGTCCAGTGGGTCCAGTGGGTCCGGGTAGTCCAGGTGGTCCGGGAGCTCCCGCGTGCCCGGAGGTCCTGCCGTCCCGGGCGGCCGACGACGACTGATAGTCTAGGGGTGCGTGTTAGACTCCCCACTTTGGGGAACAACAGCCGCGATCACAACAAGGTCGACGGTTGACTTCAATTGCGAAAACCAGTTAATTATTCGACAGAAATTGATATTTCCGCTAAAATATTCATTCCAGTGGCTATTACTATGAAAAATCATGTTAACAACATTTACCCTAACCGCCCACTATATATAATTATTAACTATGATCGATATAACTCGGGAAATCACGCAATTAATAACATTTGGCCTTGGACTTGGAAATGATTTTCTGCGCCGAATGAATTCTCTTTTATTTTGAATGTTTAATCGTTCGATAAATGAATGTTAATGATTATACGTATTACACAGTATTAATTATTAATGTTACATTTTACAAGTAGTTGAACTTGTTGTAAAGTAAATGAAGAGTTTCAGGAATATTTGCAGAAATATTTTGCATTTGTCGATGCTAGTAACTGCTAGTAACTAAAGAAACAAGTATGTATGTCACTCAGAATTATTGTTCGAAATATTTCTGCAAATATTCCTGAAACTATTCATTTACTTTACAACAAGTTCAACTGCTTGTAAAATGTAACATTAATAATTAATATGTACTGTGTAATACGTATAAGCATTACATTTCGTGATAGGTCTATCCTATACCTGGTCTGTGATGTCAGTGCCTGATGTCCTATCGGCAGCAGATCCGCAGCAGATTCTGCCGTCCGCTAGACACAGCGAACAGTGCCATCTGAGGGCGAGAATTACTAAACAATTCCGTACGCCTGACGTCACATGGACGACCCTACGCACCAACACATATGTACCATTATTGCTGTAGGTGCCCAAAAGGCGTTTAAGACCTCTTAATCATGCCCAAAAGACGTCTTAAACAGGCCTGGATTAGGAGTGAAGCAGGCCTTCGAAAGACGTAGGTAATTAAGACCTGCTTAACGATAAATTAGGTCAAATGCAGCTCTTTAAAAATCGTCATTAGGGCGTATTTAAGATGGTTATCGACACTGATTAATTATAATATAAATTTAATTAAACAAAGTGTTATCTTTTGATGACATCAGACTCAATACCCCCCAGGGCTTCATCCTTAAAAAAATTATGATTTTATCCAAAGAATATTTTTTTCTGTATTATTACACTGAGCCCGTTTTAACTAAACTACCGCTTTATTTTCCCGAAAAAATGGGCCCCTCACAACGTTTACCACTTGGGCCTCTTTTCTTAAATCCGCCACTGCCACGCGCGCCTGCTTCCTCTTCCAACCACTCTGTCCAGAAATAATATTCGCGAGGAATATTGGAGTAATTGCATTGGCTCGCTGTAACGACGTGTGTCACTAAACACACACGTCATGTGTAAGCATGTCTTGTAGACGCCTCTTTAGCGTCGCGCGGTAAGTACTTATGTACATTGCATGCGTTGCAGGTACATTAATATCAATGTTGACGGTTTACCACGTGGTACAAGTTCCAAGAGTGTAAGTTTACCCCATTTTAGGCTGCATTGCAGGATACAATGAAGTGGGTATGATTGGCACATATCATGGGTATGAAAAGCCTAACGATGCCACCTTTTTTCTAGAAGATTTCGCCAAAGAGGCCATAGATCTAATTAGTAACGGAACTTCTATTGATGACCATTTATATCACCCAAAAATAAAATCATTTATATGCGATGTCCCTGGCAGTCCTTTCTTAAATATACCAAAGGCCACACAGGCTATTCCTCTTGCACCAAATGCCACATCGTGTAGGTTTCAGTAGAAAGAAGAGAAGTGCTTCCCTGCCACACGTAGTCTCCGTTCGAGGACAGATGTTGATTTCAAATAAAAATTCCTGGCATCCACATGATTAATTCGTTTCCGCTAGACTACCTGCATGCACCTGATTTGTCTGGGCGTAGTAAAAAAATTACTCTCAAATCTGTGGCATTGTGGCAAACTCCGTACCAAAATATCAAAAAATTCGCAAGCCAGCATATGAGTGGTATTAATAAACGCATGCCAAGAGAATTTATGAGAAAACCTCGAAGCTTGTATATTTTAAAACGGTGGAAAGCAACTGAATTCAAATACATAAAGGTGCTTTCCAGCAGCGCGCAAAGGCGGCACTGTGTAACATAAAGTAAGATCCGGTGCTTTCCACCTGCGCTTAAAATGACACAACTAAATTCCATTACTCATATCGCGGACATTTTAATAACGCGAAGATAAAATATAACATCTACACATTTGCTTAGATGTCCGCGGCCTGGAAGTCAAATACTGGGCGTGGCCAGGCAAGGTCAAAGTGTCGACGAATAAGAATTATTTTAAAACGCAATATAATGAAAATGTACTCGTATTGTCAGAGTTTTAAATTGACAAATGTTCTGAAAGCCTGCGAGAGGGGAATGTATGGGTTAGAAGACACCTGTCGTGTATGAAATAAAAAAGTCGCGTCTTTGCCCACTTCTGCTACAATCACATAAATGCATCCGTATGTACGTGCATGGCTTTATTGTCACGACGCCTCTCGCGACAGCCAGGGGACCACGCAGAAATCGGCGCACAAAATCGCCGGGGTGAAGGTGCCGAGTCGGAACACCTGTCTCTTGATAGTTCAAGAGTGTGCATTGTAAAAGGAGATCCAGATAATTGGCGTAGAGGAGGTCGGGAAAGAGGGTAAGTAAAGGGATGTTCGGCTACCCGATCGACCATTCCGATTTTTTTTAAACTGTACAGATTTATGGAGGACCTCAGTAGCCCCAACAATTCGCCCTGAAGAACCGAAAATGGGCACGAACGAAAAATTGCCTGGCGCTTCTATCGAGGTCCTGCACAGTTTAAAAAAAAATCGGAATGTTCGGATAACCGAACTTCCCTTGCGAGTCAATTTCGCGCGATTCCGTGTCACCTTCTCCTGGGAAGCTGCCAACGTTTTCGCTTCGCTGGTGTCTTTACTGGCCTCTTTGGATTCCCAGAAGTTTCGCATTCCTCTCTAAGTCTAACTCGTCGGTCTCTGCAGTAGTACAACCGGTTGTGTTAGCAATAAACTTAGGTAGTGCCTCAGTTTGTAGTGAGATTGCTGCGGTATCGGACGTGTGTTACGCGTTGGGATTACCCATTAATGGAAATAGAAGTTTTGTTATAGGGCTTGATAACAGTTGGTGAGAACAATTATTTGCAAAATGCCCCAAAAAAAATACAACGCAAAAGACAGGGTTCAGTGCTGCAGATTCTGTAAACTCCTTGTCATATCAGAAGGATCCCGTTTCACGCAATGAGCTCATTGACTCCGAGGGAGGGTTGGTTGGGGTATAGCTAATAGTAGAACGGCGGATCCAGAGGGGGAGGCGATAGGGGGATCGCCCCCCCAAGAATAATAAAATATAAAAATATTACGTCACATTCACAATCGTAGAACAGAATTTGTATTGTAAAATAAAATGGTTTTTGATAGTATCTTAGTCTTATTAATTTTCAACACTTTTTATACCAATTTTCTTTATAAAACAGATTATTCAATAACAGGTACTGTAATTATTCTGATTTCTTGGTATGTATAAATAACTAATGTGAATTTAATTATCCAGGCTATAGTATCAGATAGATATATTAAAATATAAATTCCAAGCAAATTTTAAATTGCGTAAAAGAAGGTGAAAAAATGTAGTTATGCACTTTCACACGTTTCGCCCCACCCAAGAAAGGCTCCTGGATCCGCTCTTGTTATAGTAGCGCAGAACAGGTCATTGCACAAGTTCCTTCTCATATGGCAGAGTTTCTAGCAAGAGTCGGGAAAGGGTAGGTATGTCGCGAACAATCACGCGCCTCGCTGTGTTTCGCGGTCTTCGATACTAGATTTAAACCAGGCCTGTCCAACTTCGGCTCTTGCCCTCGAAGAGCAGCCGCGGGTGGTTGCGAGCGAAGGCAAGAGCGACGACAAGAACGCCAGCCGTAAACGGGTGGGGGCAGTGACGTAACGTGAGTGACTATCTAGGCCTGGGCTTTGCAGCGGCTTGGCCCCACCAAGAAGACCTCGCGGTTGCACGCACGAGCAAATCCCTGGACAGGCCTGATTTAAAGAGTGAGTACCCGGGACCGCAGGTGCTCGCTCGCAGCGAGGGAGCAATATTGTGAGGAGGGTGGATCTTTCCCGATAATCCGGGGCCAGAAGCATTTGAGTAATCCGAGGAAGACTGTGTATAGAATCGACGCAGCATACCTACACAACCTGTTGCATCCATCACCGT
The DNA here is from genome assembly GCA_910592295.1 of Andrena haemorrhoa. NCBI lineage: Eukaryota > Metazoa > Arthropoda > Insecta > Hymenoptera > Andrenidae > Andrena > Andrena haemorrhoa. The sequence goes on from OU342946.1 coordinate 5,651,347, forward strand.
CTAATTGCAACACGGGAAATACAAATTCGATAACGGTTGTTGCAGTGTTTGCTGATTATCAAGCATGCCGGCCATTGGTAGAGAGTCCATGTTTTGGACAGCAATAGCACACCTCCCTAAACTGAGCATCGTGGTATTGCTGCATGTGGTGATCTTCTTGTACAGGCCCGATATAATCGATCTTGAGAACAGGGTAACACCAATACCGCCAGCAAGTATTCAAAGTAATTACGATTACGTGGTGATTGGTGCTGGATCGGCTGGAGCTGTGGTCGCTAATCGTTTATCGGAGAATGGAAAATGGTCGGTGCTGTTATTGGAGGCTGGCTCGGACGAACCTCTGGAATCTGACGTGCCCTTAATGTTCACGGACCTTCAACAAGGCCCCTACGACTGGCAATTCAAAACGGAACCGTCGGACAACTACTGTCTGGCGATGAACAACCGTCAATGCAACTGGCCGCGCGGCAAGGTCGGTATCGAGGAACTCAGTTCATTCGTTTATTGGGCACAAGGTTTAGGATTATACTGGAATAAATTTCGTAAAACAAGAACGGTAAATTGGCCAATTATCTACGACACATTACAATTTTGAACGAAGCTTGAAAGACTAATACGAGGTATTTCTGAATACTAGGCTACACGTCAGTTATATTATAACTTAGGTGTTGTTCCATACAAGCCGGTCAATTAATTGAATTAAATCTGCAGTCCCAATAAATAGCATGTTCCCAAAGAGCCCCCATATTATCGTTTGCGTCGCGTTATTTCGGAATTTCTTTACAAAGAACCCATAAATTGTATTATTATTCAGTTTGTTACTACACGCTCAAATGGTCCATTTTTTGTTCTAAAAGACCCAGAAATGCACACCTCGCCCCAGAAAGAACAGTCCGCCGAAACTTTGCCGAAATACACTTGCAGGAACGAAACTGTTAAGGTGGAATCAGACGGCGCGTGAATCGGCGATCTTGCTCGGCTCGGCAAGTCGGCTTGGCGAGCCCGACTCGGCGATCCATGACCGATCAGACGGCGCGTGGATCGGCGATCTTGCTCGGCTCGGCAAGTCGGCTTGGCGAGCCCGACTCGGCGATCCATGACCGATCAGACGGCGCGTGGATCGGCGATCTTTGCGCGTGAATCGCCGATCCACGCGCCGTCTGATTCCACCTTTACGCGTCGCCCGTCCCGTTCAGTGAGCGCGCCGTATAGGTACCCACCTATTCCGCACCCTGTAATTCTGCAAATATTACGAATCGCAAAAACTCCTTTTGCACACGTATTACCCATAAAATATACCAGTAGAAAATGCAAAAGAAAAATCGATTTTATGTATCCATCAGACCAGAATATCCCCTTAATTGACATTCTAGAAACCCTAATTAATTATCTTCCAACCCCTAAATAGCTATATTCAATCCAAGCAGCTCTCTCCAAACTTTCAATTCGAAACCTGCGGGGAGCCACGGCGAATTATTTCCCCAACGATCGCCATAGAACGGGAGAATCGATTTTCTGTATTGGAATGTTTAAGGTTCTCGGTGGCACCAGTGTATTAAACGCCATGGTGTACATGCGTGGTAACAAGAGAGACTATGACGGTTGGGAAGAGATGGGCAATCCGGGATGGAACTACGAGAGCGTGTTGTCCTACTTCAAGAAGTCCGAGGACATGAGGATACCCGAGTACCAGGATTCGCCGTATCACCAAACAGGTGGATACTTGTCCGTCGAATATTATCGGTATCGTTCACCAATCGCGGACTACTTGGTGAATGCAAACATCGATATGGGGTACGAGCTGACGGACTTGAACGGGGCGAATCAAACAGGGATTATGTTCACCCAAGCAACGGTGAGGAACGGGCTGCGGTGCAGCACAGCAAAGGCCTTCCTCCGGTCGGCTTCCAAGCGGAGGAACCTGCACATCAGCACGGAAACGATTGTGGAGAAGATTTTGACGTGCCCAGGTAAGTCGCTCGTTGCTTTCGTTTTTGGAGTTTGTTAGATTAATGGAGTTCTATTGAGCGATAGTAAGGCCATTATTTTGTGTCAATACGCAGATTCAGACTCCACGACCGCCTACGGCGTGGAATTTCGCGCGAGGGGCATACCGCTCAAGGTGACGGTGAACCGCGAGATTATTTTGTCAGCTGGCGCGATACAATCGCCACAGCTGTTGATGCTGTCTGGTATCGGCCCCAAGAGCCACCTGAAGAAACTGGGAATCCCCGTGGTCCGTGACTCCCCCGGCGTGGGCCAGAATCTTCATGACCATACAGCGATAGGTGGTCAGGCGTACTTGATAGACCCACCAGCGGACTACACGGGCAGCAAACCCTTCACCTTTAATATAGCAGACCCTACCGAAACAGAGTATTTAAAAGAATTCGCCTTGAATCATACTGGAATCTACTACGCAGTATCATTGGCTGAGGCTGTGAGTTTCATTAACACCAGGTAAGTACTGCTGGATGAAAATGAAATAAATATTTGAAGGGGGCTTTGCGTTTCAATCGAAAAAAATTGTACACAGTTGGTTTAAAGAAGTATTATTATCCGTGGAATATTCCTGGTATTTTATTATAAACTTCAATCTATTATGCATAGATTCGACTAATTTTCTGAGAAAATAGGGCTTAGCTTGTTCCATTCTTCCAGAAAGAATTTCTTTAAGCACTTCTTTGGTAAACGCTACCAACTAAAAATATAAAAATCCTGGCTTTATAGCAGTCATTATAATGGGTAATTCTGAATTTAAGATTACTTATATAAATAAAATATGTTGTACACATGGGGTAGGTGGATACTTTTGCGCGTAACTGTATACTGAGGTAGAAGGTCGTTTTCTTCAAACTGTTTGCCTGACACCCTTTCAGTTGTCTACGAACGGCGCAGCTTGCCAAAATTACTCACTAAACCTACGGAGAAATCCTGCTTCCAGATACGCAAACGAGTCGGCGGACTACCCTGACATACAGATTTTCTTTGGCACCGTGTCCGAAGTCGGATATGGCGCTTATAGTAAGGGGCCTGCCAACTTGCGGAACGACGTCTACGAAAATTTGTACGAGAACGTCGGGCTCCTGAACGAAACTTACCAGGCATACCCAGTGCTGATGAGACCTCGTAGCAGAGGATACATCAAGTTGCGGTCAAAAGACCCCTATCAGCATCCGATCATCATTCCCAATTACTACAACGATGATAATGACCTCGATGTGATTGTAAGAAAGCCTCCCTCTATCTGATTATTTAACAAAGAGGCAACTATAATTTTAACAACTATTTAATATATATATATATAATTCTTTATTGATCCCCTAGGGCAGGCCTGCCCCAAAGGGTGCAAATACCTCCTGAATTTCTGGGACCCGGGCAACAGCCGAGAGCGGGACTGTTCCATTGCTACCCGTTGCGAGATTTGTGAGACAACTGCATGAGTGTGCGTCCATGTACGAGCCTGTTAGGACGGCCGCACACTCATGCAGTTCTTCCACAGCCCATGCTGTGGTTAGCAACGTAACAGTCCCGCGCTCGGTCGTTGCCCGGGTCCCAGAAATTCAGGAGGTATTTGCAGTATTTGCACCCTTTGGGACAGGCCTGCCCTAGGGGTTACAATCTCCCATACAACCTTCTTCTTAACATTTTCTCCTTACAACTACCTTATCCTAACTTAACCTATCTTAACCTATTTCCTTATACCTATCACCGCTAGCTCGCTCACTCTCCTCCTTACCCCACCCCCGCCTTCGCACGCACGCACGCGCGGCACACGCACCCTCCTCCGCCGCCCCTCGGACCTCCGCTTCCGCACGCCACCCTTTCCACTCACACCTCCATTCTCCCCCTCACATACCGTCCTCCTTTCTCCCAATCTCCTCATCCACCCTTCCCCCTCCTTCTCATCCCTCAGCACCTCCATCACCGCCTCTTGCAACCCCCTGTCAACCCCCCAACCTGTATATACCTCCCACACGTGCTCCCACGATTCCTCCCCCTGCCCACATAATCTGCACCTTATGTTGTGCTTGCTTCGGCAGTATATATACTAAAATTGGAACGATACAGAGAAGATTAGCATGGCCCCTGCGCAAGGATGACACGCAAAATTCTGAAGCGTTCCACAACTATTTAATATAATTTTTTAATATAATTTTAACAACTATTTAACGCCACACTAACACCCATCTTCTTTTGTGTCACACAGGCAGACGGGGCTCGGTATCTCTACGACCTGATAAATACCCCAACGCTGAAGAAGCTGAATGCTCGACCAAACCCGAACAGACTTCCAGGATGCTCGTCGCTACCGTTTCCATCGCATGAATACTGGAAATGTTTCGCCCGCCAGTACACGTTCACGCTCTACCACCCAGTGGGCACGTGCAAAATGGGGCCTAAGGACGACCCGATGTCCGTGGTTGATCACAGACTAAGGGTCCACGGTGTCAATGGTCTGCGAGTGGTCGATGCCTCGATCATGCCGCGTATCGTTAGCGGAAACACGAATGCACCGATCATAATGATCGCTGAAAAAGCTGCTGACATGATTAAGGAGGACAACATGTCGTAGGTGGCGAAATATTGTCGCGGGTAAAGCATGCGATATTAAATGCATCGAGAAGGGGGAAGAAGCTGCACGCATGGATATTGTAACTTGAGGAAAAATGAAAAACTATATGAAACAAAATTATGTTAAACGGTTTTATTAAAAATGCACTAATAACTAAAAAATAATTATATTTTCTTGCACTACAATTTCGACGGTGTGTTTTCATTTTAAATAAACTCGTGGAGATGGATATGTCATAACAGAATTTGAATCTGTTCTGTTCTCGCCTAAGTATCTTCTCATAGGATATATAATTACGTCATTGTATTTCCGAATAGCACCATAGAGGATCGGGGGAGTTAGTTTTACCCGCTTTGCCTGTATCATCATCCCCTTACCGCGAACCCTGCAACCCTCCTTACATTCGAATTTTTTTTGGATGTACCAAGATTTTCCGATGCAGCAGAGACGACTTTAAAACGTCAAAAACCCATCAGTTCCAGTATCTCGCCGAAATATTCCAATTTGCGGTTATTCTTTTATCCTAACACTGTACTCGTGTTCTGGGGCCTGGTACGAACAATCAAACAACATTCTAAGTTACATTGTGCCATAGTATTGCAAGTTAAAGAAATTCTTATATCTAATTAGAATATTTAACAATCACAGCTATCAGCTCGGTTATCACCGATTACCAGGTCTCACCACGAGGAGGTTGCTGCGTTTCGAGACCCGTAGAGAGATAGATGGAATCAAAGTTCCATCGATCTCCCTGTACATGAAGCCTACTAAACCAAAGAGATGGATGGAAACAAAGTTCCATCGATCCCTTCGGTTTAGACGTAGAAGCTAGGGAACTGCCAAGCAATCACGCGAGTAAAAGAAATTCAGGAAAAAAGGAAAGACTACCGGTGAGCATGAAAGGAGTATTGGATGGCGCAGTTCCTACCACCCTGCTGTCCGAGTCGAAAGGGAAAAGCGCTCGGCGCCTCCCAGACGATTCCCGTTGCACCGATGCAACTCGCCAGGAGCAACACTAAGTATGACCTGACTTGAGCCGTCCAACACGGAGACTGGGCACCGATGCGACTCGCCAGGAGCAACACTAAGCGTGACCTGACTTGAGCCGTCTAACACGGAGCATGGGTATCGGACCGGGTGACTTACGCAGGCAGTGTACCACAAGGTACACCCCCTACGCCCGAAACTTATCCCTTTGGACAAGAACACCAAGGGATGGAACCGATCCACCCATACCGATTCCATGCTCAGTCGCTTGCTTCCGGAAAAGGAACCAGCGGCGACCTCCTCATCACGGATGAGGAGCCAACAAACGAGCAACAAAGCTAATGATTTAGTGACTACTTCGCAATTTTACATGAGGTCTTAAATACTTCATGCACTGTCACTTTACACGATCACTTTTCACTGTCACTTTTCACTGTCACTTTCCACTGTCACTTTTCACTATTTTGTTTTAAATATATTATTTTACTGTCCCTCTTCCTATTCTCCTAGATGGAATCAAAGTTTCATCGATCTTCCTGTACATGGAGCCTACTAAACCAAAGAGATTGATGGAAACAAAGTTCCATCGATCTCCCTGTACATGGAGCCTACTAAACCAAAGAGATCGATGGAAACAAAGTTCCATCGATCCCTTCAGTTTAGATGTAGAATCTAGGGAACTGCCAAGCAATCACTCGATTAAAAGAAATTCAGGAAAGAAACAAAGACGAAGGGTAAGCATGAAAAGAGTATTGAATGGCGCAGTTCCTACCACCCTAATGTCCGAGACGAAAGGGAAAAGCACTCGGTGCCTCCCAGACGATTCCCGTTGCACCGATGCAACTCGCCAGGAGCAACACTAAGTATGACCTGACTTGAGCCGTCCAACACGGAGACTGGGCACCGATGCGACTCGCCAGGAGCAACACTAAGCGTGACCTGACTTGAGCCGTCTAACACGGAGCATGGGTATCGGACCGGGTGACTTACGCAGGCAGTGTACCACAAGGTACACCCCCTACGCCCGAAACTTTTCCCTTTGGACAAGAACACCAAGGGATGGAACCGATCCACCCATACCGATTCCATGCTCAGTCGCTTGCTTCCGGAAAAGGAACCAGCGGCGACCTCCTCATCACGGATGAGGAGCCAACAAACGAGCAACAAAGCTAATGATTTAGTGACTACTTCGCAATTTTACATGAGGTCTTAAATACTTCATGCACTGTCACTTTACACGATCACTTTTCACTATCACTTTTCACTGTCACTTTTCACTGTCACTTTTCACTGTCACTTTCCACTGTCACTTTTCACTGTCACTTTTCACTATTTTGTTTTAAATATATTATTTTACTGTCCCTCTTCCTATTCTCCTAGATGGAATCAAAGTTTCATCGATCTTCCTGTACATGGAGCCTACTAAACCAAAGAGATTGATGGAAACAAAGTTCCATCGATCTCCCTGTACATGGAGCCTACTAAACCAAAGAGATCGATGGAAACAAAGTTCCATCGATCCCTTCAGTTTAGATGTAGAATCTAGGGAACTGCCAAGCAATCACTCGATTAAAAGAAATTCAGGAAAGAAACAAAGACGAAGGGTAAGCATGAAAAGAGTATTGAATGGCGCAGTTCCTACCACCCTAATGTCCGAGACGAAAGGGAAAAGCACTCGGTGCCTCCCAGACGATTCCCGTTGCACCGATGCAACTCGCCAGGAGCAACACTAAGTATGACCTGACTTGAGCCGTCCAACACGGAGACTGGGCACCGATGCGACTCGCCAGGAGCAACACTAAGCGTGACCTGACTTGAGCCGTCTAACACGGAGCATGGGTATCGGACCGGGTGACTTATGCAGGCAGTGTACCACAAGGTACACCCCCTACGCCCGAAACTTTTCCCTTTGGACAAGAACACCAAGGGATGGAACCGATCCACCCATACCGATTCCATGCTCAGTCGCTTGCTTCCGGAAAAGGAACCAGCGGCGACCTCCTCATCACGGATGAGGAGCCAACAAACGAGCAACAAAGCTAATGATTTAGTGACTACTTCGCAATTTTACATGAGGTCTTAAATACTTCATGCACTGTCACTTTACACGATCACTTTTCACTATCACTTTTCACTGTCACTTTTCACTGTCACTTTTCACTGCCACTTTTCACTGTCACTTTTCACTATCACTTTTCACTATTTTGAAAAAATGCTGAAATAATCAATTATGGTATATTAGTAATGGTGTAATAGCCTTGGGAGGAAACTAGGAAAATACATAAAATGGGAATAAATGATGCAAAACCATTGCAGCAATACATAAAATCGAATAAATGATGCAAACCCATAGTAGACATGCATGAAATAAAATAAATCAGGCAAACCCATCTTTATTAAAGAATTCAACAGAGGAAACCATGGCGTATCCCTCGGCGAATCCCTCGGCGAATCCCTCGGCGATCCCTCGGCGAATGCTTCGATGATGCGCTTAAAACTAGACGCGCCTGGCTTAATTTTTTAAGTTTCGCAGCTACACACGCCACTCTACATTTAGTTTTCGCAGAATAAGCATAACAGACTATGCTTTGGTATACTAACCCTTTGGACCGTGATTGCACTATAAGGTAAAAGACTACTAGAAGTCTTTCCAAAGACTTTACTTTAAAGTCCAAAGGGTTAACATGCGCACGTAACAGACATTCTCGTCGATCTTTCTACACATATCCCATTACAATTTCTTTCGTAAATTTTAGAGATACGCTTGCATTGCTTTCAAGTGACAAATAGACTCTAAGTATCTCATTGCGGAGATAGAAAAATAATTGACACACGGACACGGATTCGCCGTCGCGAGAGATCTCGAGCTGCTCGATACACTCACGCATTGCAGTTGAACAGACAAAACGCTAATACGGTACCACCATTCATCCAGCCCCCCCCATTAACGGGAGTTCCCCGCTCGGGGCCGCGCCTGAGGGGTCAGAATCACAGCAGCCCGCCTCACAATTAAATCACATGCAGCTGCAATACGCGCTCCCATCACAAAGCCGACAATTTGCACAGGCGAGTGTATCGTGCCCGAGCATCTTGTGCTAATTCAAGATCTCTCCCGAGAGCGAATTATATTTCTGGAAAGAAAGGTAAAGAGAATTGAAAGTAAGGAATAAAAGAGACACTATGCCAAGTCTCTAAAAGTATATTAGATGGGAAACGATACGATGCACGGTGAAGCTAATTGTAAGCGAAAGCAAAAGTAAAAGATGTCACTCTCAACAAGCAAGCATACCTCCACCCTTAAATCTAGCCTATCGCACTCTTTACAATGGGCCCTAGTGGCATAATCTATTGCAAATATGCACTTGCGTAACTTTCGAGGGATATGCGAAAGCTAAGAATCTCCCGATTGAGATTGCAAAAGAGACTAAACGACTAAAGGACCGAAAGACGCGGCGCAGCGCGAACATTCACCCTCGATCCACCGAAATTTCGTTTCTACATGGCGTACTCCATATCACGACTGTACACAGCCATGGCGACCGTGACCGAGAACGAGCCATCTGAGACCACAGAGCGGGCCGAGGTGGACCGAAGCCCGGTATCGGCGCGATAACTAGAAAATCAGAATGGTCACGAACTGGCGCACATCATCGTCTAACAATGGTCCTCTGTGTAAAGCCGTAATAAGTTGTACCCAGCACAGCCGGCCTATGAAGGGCGAGCACACCATGCGCGAAATCGAAATCAGCGATCGAAGGCGAATTGTATTTCTAGAAGAGTGCGTTTGGCACTCTTATATTTAAAAAGAACGAGGCGGAACAGAAGCTTATCGCTCGAAGTACGCAAGTGCATTTCTGAATAGATGTCCAGACAGAACCAAACTCACCGAATGTAAGTTTGGCTCGATCTGGACCCGTAATCTAGATCGTAGGCTTTAGCTTGATAACGTTTTGCAAGACGCAATGCATTGGAAAACGTTACCAAGTCCAGGCTACACCAACGTGGAGGTACCTACGAAAGTAACCCATTTCTACGAAATATTTCTGGTCCATATTCGACCAATGCATTTTTGAAAATTTGGAAAAAGTCTTACGTCTAAAGTTCTTAAATTAAGACTTATTGCTAGGACTATGGCTTGTTGAAACTAAGCCGCGTGCAAGTTCTTCCGTCATGTATACAATTTTAGGTTTAGTAGCTGATACTATTCAAAGCATCAAGCTTTGATTATAAAATTCAAGAAAAATAATTTGGAATATTTAAACCGCGATATTAGAACTTTGACCTCGAATTTGAAATTTATTTACATATTGTTTTTGTCTGTATTAAACATTTGGAAGCACGCGCGTTAATCTTACTATTCACGAGTACTAAGTATGTAATCGTGGTCACAGTGCTCGCTACAGCAATCATTTGTTCAATAGAATGCAGAAAAATTGAAAAAATTAAAATGTACCACTCACCGATCGTTGAACACAGTCTCAATGCTATGAATGCAGACAGGCAGCCGCTTCAGCAGGTTCACAGTCCAAGGTCAGTAGTATAGAATAGAATGTATCACACTCACAAATATGTCACTTTAATTTCACGATCAAAAAGCAATTTGAGCACCGGTGCTTAGTCTTAAATAGTTCTAGGTGCGTAAAACACTGACTCTACACTCGCGTTGACACTACTAACACGCACAGCCATCTCATGTTTTTAAACACAAAGCACTGCACGTTTTTAAATGTCCCTGAGCAGTGGGGATCCATGATAGCACCCGAGAAAAGTGTTGCCTCAAGAAGTCTTCTAGCTACTGGGTGAATTGCACTAGAATCTTGTTGAGCGAGCTCCCACATAGTCCACTAATCGATGAAATTAATCCACGAATCGAGATATCACGAAATAATATGCACACGCGTTCACTGAGATCCGATCACTGTCGCGGGTAAAGTTAAACTGACAAGTTACACCGCTCGGCGGTGGTGCGACTTTGGTAGAGGTTGTTGACGTTGTTGTCTCGCTCCAACGACTCCCAGCTAACTTGAAATTCGTCAAGGCCCCAAATAATTTTACGTAGCAACTCTGATTGCAGAATTTGCACGTTTTGCAGCTGTAGCTATGCAAACATTGCAAACTGCACTTTCCGTATGCCTTCCAATACTGGGGACCCATGCTAGGACTCGAGAAAAGTGTTGCCTTGAGAAGTCTTCTAGCTACTGGGTGAATTGCAGTAGAATCTTGTTAAGCGAGCTCCCACATGGTCCACTAATCGATGAAATTAATCCACGAATCGAGATATCACGAAATAATATGCACACGCGTTCACTGAGATCCGATCACTGTCGCGGGTAAAGTTAAACTGACAAGTTACATCGCTCGGCGGTGGTGCGACTTTGGTAGAGGTTGTTGACGTTGTTGTCTCGCTCCAACGACTCCCAGCTAACTTGAAATTCGTCAAGGCCCCAAATAATTTTACGTAGCAACTCTGATTGCAGAATTTGCACCTTTCGCAACTGCAGCTATGCATCCCACGCATTCTACATACACGTGTCTCAGCAGGGGATGTGTTCGAACCTTCGGATGGACACATGTAGTTTCAAGGCCCGAACCAGCTCTTCCGCCGCTCTGGGCAAATGTGATTTTTGTCGCCCATTATATTTAATTATAAATAATTATTTTAAAATATAATTTTCGGCAATGAATGTAACTTAATAACAAAAGCCTTCTGTTTCATACAAAAATGTAATATTCAAAAATTACCAATTCACCAATTTTGCCACTCTCGGCATTTTGCAACTCTTCTATGATGTAGTACTTCAAGGGAATATCTAGGGGTGAAGGAGGGTGTATAAGACAGTAGCTTCTTTCGACTGAAACATTTTTTATTTAGTGCTATCTACATAATTTTGACTCCTACTTTAGAAGCTTCTTGCTTCTACTGAATGCATTCTACAGTGTAACTCTCCCAGGTGTGTTTACTGTGCACTCTTTCCCTAATCTCCTAGTTTTGTCTGTCACAATTCCCTTCCGGCTCATCTGTGGCTATCCACCCTCGATTTCTAATCCTGCGTCTCTTGGATCTCTGGGGACACAACTCTGGCTACTCCAACTGGACTTGCTGGACACCTGGACACCTGGACAGAATTTCAAGGCTGGTCCTTCCCCCACCCGCTCAGCCACCTGCTCAGAGGTAGCTGATTCAAGTGGTACCGACTTTTGGGGTTCGTTGAAAACTAATGCGAGTTTTGTTGTTCTGTGAAGGTCAACATTCAGTTTTGGTCCTTTCCAACTGATTTCTTCGATGGTTTTGCGTTATTTATTCGATTTTATGTATGTTTTAGGTTCCTCCCAAGGCTATTACACCATTACTAATATAACATATTTGATTATTTCAGCATTTGAGTTTGAGGTTCACCCTTCCGCGGGGAAGGGAGACAGTAAAATAATATATTTAAAACAAAATAGTGAAAAGTGACAGTGAAAAGTGGCAGTGAAAAGTGGCAGTGAAAAGTGATAGTGAAAAGTGATAGTGAAAAGTGTATTATTACATGAAGTATTTAAGGCCCCGTGTAAAATTGTAATATATATATGCAGAAGAGTGGATGAGTGAGATCTTGCGAAGGGAATCTTCGCATCAGTTTTATTTAAATTTCTTTTTGTTCAAATAAAGTTTATTTGTTGTATCTAAAATAAATAAAGAAAACAGTTCTAGAAAATATTAAGAAAACATTTAAACATCCTTTTCATTCAAGATATTTGAAGTTTGGTGCTTTTGGGCTACTTTTCCCTCGCCATCTGGCGGCTCGACATTAAAACTATCTGGCAACCCTGCACATGGCGTACATGGCTCCTGAGTCCATGTTAATACATGCAGCGAATACACTTGGTTCTATGCATGTACATGCTACCTACATAAATACTTACCTATATGCACACTTTGTGAGAAATTGAAAATGTGTATTTGGTAACTTAACGGAACTCTCTGGTATGCGTCAAATTAAGTGTGGTCAACCCTTGGAAATGTTTACATTGATGCGAAATGTGGTTAGGCTCGAAAGTGTCACCCACGCACCCGTATCCATAAGAAAGTACAGTCGAAAGGTTAACTCTTACATTGCATCCGAAAGCTAACACAAAAAATTGTTGTCGTATGCGTTATATCATCAATTACAGGTTTTTAAGAGTAATTACCCGAAAAGGATATTTTCGGGAATTCAACCGACTGGAAATGTGCATTTAGGAAATTACTTGGGCGCCATACAAAAATGGGTACAGCTACAAGACAGTGGAGAAAATGTTATTTGGAGCATCGTAGACATGCATTCTATTACTCTGCCGCACGTAAGACCTTACCTATTATCTCTTACAGAAACCCTACTTTTTCTCCAACAAACTTACTTACGTGCTCTTACTTAAGGGAGAAAGCCGCTGTGAAATTTTTTCCGATTTTTCGTTTTGTGCATTTTCATAATGTTTGGGGTCTCAAAAATACACCTGCACGATTTCGAAGTGAATCTCGAAAAATTCTGGAAAGAATGCCTTGAAAACAGCCTTTATTTTCGAGCGTCACAGTGGCTTCCCCTTAAATGCTGTATTCCGATTTACCATCATCCGCCGTCGCTTTGAGCTCCGAAAAGTAATGCCGGATGTTTCTCTTAATTCCATTTCTGAGCGAAAGAAAATTATGACTGCTATTGCGATTAAGGGTAAATGTCCTTAGGATCCCAAAGAATTGCGTGATAATATATTGAAAATGACGGCAACGCTATTAGCGTGCGGCATAGATCCAAAGAGGAGCGTACTGTTCCAACAGTCTAGCGTACCGATGCACGCGGAACTGTGCTGGATTCTTGGATGTATAACAACTTTGGCAAGGTTAGCGCATTTACCCCAGTTCAAGGAAAAGGGTGCAACATTAAAAAATATTCCTTTAGGTTTATATGTTTATCCCGTTCTGCAAGCAGCTGATATATTGCTGTACAGGTAAGCGTTCGCTGCTCGCTGGTCGGGGGAATCCGTCCTCCGACGCGCGATTCCGTCAGGGAGTGTGTAGCGTGACGTTAAGGTACAAAGTGTATGTTCCAGAGCGACTCATGTTCCTGTCGGACAAGATCAACACCAACATATTCAGTTGGCGCAAGACTTAGCTATTTCGTTCAACAAAAAGTTTGGAGACACCTTTCCTGTACCGCATTCTCTACTTAACGGTAACATTTCTCTACGGTGTTTCGAACGAACGTCTATCTTACGCTCCGGATGCACGCGCGCGGAGCATTGCTGACAGAGTACTGTGTCCTACAGACAACGCCGGCCAACGAATAAAGTCTCTGCGAGACCCTTCGAAGAAAATGTCGAAATCGAGCAACGACCCGAAAACCAGAATAGAAGTACTCGACGAACCGGATATCGTGTTGGAGAGAGTGAAAAAAGCTCTAACTGATTGTACGTCGGAGGTAACTTACGAGCCGGAAAGTCGACCCGGCGTTTCGAATTTAATCACCATTCATTCTATGCTCACTGGGAAAACGCCGGACCAGATATGCTTGGAAATGCAGGGATTAGACACTGGAATGTACGTGGAAGACTTTGCATCTGCTCTTGTGATCGTTACATACTTCGCGCTTGCACGTTCTGTTCTTCTGTCTTTTGCTTGTACAACGCAGGTACAAATTAGTGCTGGCTGATGTAATTATAGAAGAATTATCCCCGATTCGAGAGGAATTCGCGAAGCTGATCGCGGAGCCTGCGTATTTACAGCAAGTCTTGAGGGATGGCACAGAGAAGGCAACGGAAATTGCCACCGACTGTTGGCATCAGGTTCGAGACAGAGTAGGCTTCGGAAGTGATTTTCTACGCGTAACCGAGAGAAATGTACAAAATGTAATGTAACACTAGCGTTTATTGACGATAATACGATCATTCTTATCGAATATGTTTGCGAGTCTCTTTGTTATACAATGTCACTTCTACTTATCAACGTATTCTCTTCTTCTCCCGTTGAAAATACTATCTCATGTCTATCACCAATTTACCCCGTAAGTGACCTTGAGCCACTCTGTCGTAAGCTAAGGGTAATTCTTGAAACGGATAGACTTTTTTAACCACGGGGACCACCTGAATTTAATCGGGATAAAGTGTTATAAATTGCGCCGCAGCTACGGTTACTTAGAGCATCTAGGAATATGCGAGACTATGCGTGATTGTACTGTACCTCTCCGCTTTCAACGAGTGCGTGAAGAATTTTCATCCCCGTCTGCGAAGGTGCGAAGAATCCCCACTTTACGAAACTCCTATTATCGGCGCTTGGAATATTATACTTCACTAATTCGCTTATATTCTTCACCGTCCCGCCTATCAATCCGTGCTGATCGATATTTTTCAATAACGGTGAATTTAAAGTTATATATGTACAATGCTGATAGCCCCTCGATCGTATCTCGTCGGGTCCTTGATTGGCGCAATCCAAAATTATATTGTACCTACGGCACGAGTCGTAATAAGCATTTATATCGGAGCGACTGTTCTACGCTGCTTGGCGAATTACGTACGGGCCCTCTGCGATTATTCTTGAATCAGCATCCTCAAGTTTATAGTCGATTACCGCGTCGGCTCCCAATTTATCTACTAGAGATACGGCGTCGCTACTACAAGTGGCAATAACCTAAACGTGATACTTAGGGGTAATAATTAACAAACCGGTGATAACTATCGCTAATCTCGTGTGTCGCGTACGTGCATGTTCCAAGCCTTTGCAAGCTGTATCGCCAAAGTTCCCACTCCACCGGAACCGCCTAATATCAGAACTCTGTTATTCTTCCTGTTGGCTAGGGTACTTTTATAACACGATCCACCGGTAATCCATAAAGCTGACCACGCTGTGAGTCCAGCGTATAATATACTAGCTGCTTCTATGTACGAGATATTTCTAGGACGTAGGTCAACCTACGGAGAGATATCATTTTCAGATGTTAAGATAGTTTACGTATTTTCTGTGCGTTCGCACCGAATACACCCTTGCGTATTAAGGGGGAACACCCCACTGTAACGGCCGGAAAAGTAAGCCATTCTTAAGAATTTTCTTTTAGGAATAGTTTACAGTTCTCAAGGAAAATTTTGATTACCTACCTTTAGAAAAATATCCACAAATTATAATATATTAATTAATCTTCTAGACCCCCGCGCGAGCTGGTCGAACGCGTAATTACGGAACAGTAGGTCCGAAATCAAATTTAATTTTTTTTTATAAACTATACGAGTGTAATTTCTGTTGTACGTACTGATTTATTAAACAAATTATTCTCGTAAGAATGGTGCGCTTTAGAAGAAAAGTTTCGAAAATCCGCGAATAAGATGCACAGTTTTTGGAGCGTATTTCAGAAAAAATACAACGGAAACTACACTTGTATAGTTTAAAAAAAAAGCGAAATTTGACCTGCTGCTCCAAAGTTACACATTCGACCAGCTCGCATGGGAGGTCTAAAAAATTAATTAATACATTAAAATTTATGCAGGTTTTTTATTCATTTTTTTATATAATCTCTTAAGACATTATACTAAAAGCATGTAATAAAAATTTTCTATGAAAGCTGTAAATTATTCCTGAAAAAAATTCTTAAACATGACTTACTTTTCCAGCCGTCACAGTGGTGTTCCCCTTTAATAACGAAGGAAGGAAATAGCGTCGTTGTTTACCAAAGTGTTATCGACAACCACGTAACTGGCATGGCAACCCTGTTGTTCTACGGGAACTACGCCCCACACCTGGTCCCCTAATTTTAGCCTATTGCCCACGCCGTGCCCTTTCGAGACTACCACGCCTGAAAAGTCTCTGCCTAAAGTTAACGGCAGTTCCAATTCGTCGTATTGTCCGTTGGTAAGATGCTTTGCTTTCCGCATGAAATTCAGAACTGCTGACCCGTATCCTCCTAATGACAGGGAATAAATATATCTGTTCGGGCGTTAAACCGAGGAAAGGAGGAACCGCAGCGCGTGTTATAATGTACTTGTCATAGCGATGTCTATCGGATTTATGCTAGACGCCTCGACCTTCACTAGAACGTCCGTTGGTTTAGCTATCACTGGAATTCTAACGCTCAAGAGTTTCAATTCTTCCAGACCGCCGTACGAATGTATCTGCCAGGCTTGCATTTTATCCTCGATGCTCTCTTTATGCTTCAATGACAATTTGCTAGCGGAACGCACCGAAATACATCCGTAGGATGATTTCAAATGGGACGCGATCCTCTTCAGCATGGTTTCGAGTTAATTTCGAACGGACACCGAGAGAACATAAATCTTCAGAAGTGAGGTTAGGTGCTCCGAAACATGTACTCGCGCTGTCTGGCCTTTTATTTACACCGGGGTATCGAAAGCTGCTGATGTTATATTATACAATAGAAAATTTCCATTTAAACGTATAATTTTTAACGATCTGCCGCGAAAGAATATATCACGCCTGACTGCTGAACGTAAGTTGAATGTTAATTATCTTGGGGTGTCTTTTTTCCTTCGGCACAGTACTGTGCCGTACACACGTTTATGCATATGCAGTATATGCGTGTATGTCGGAATTCTTATTCTGAAAATATGTCGCATGTATAGCGAACAAGTTGGATGGAAAAGTTTTACGGTTGTATTTTGTAGAGTGGCTACAAAAATGTTTTACTTATGATGAGATAAGTGTAAATGTAGCGCACCGACTATTAATGGAACGGGCTCCTGATTGTTAGTATCCTTATAATTATTTAAAATGACAGGACTTCGGAACGAAGAGAATCTGTGAAAATATTTGAGATCGAATTAATTTGATTTATATTTCCGCTGCAAAGCTAAGTTTATGTATTTACGATAGAAAAGTAGAAATCCAAATATTCAAACGCAAACTTGGCGGGCTAAAACGGAATACGCGCTGCGCGCTGCACGGATTTTTTCGCAAGTTCATCGACGCTCTTGCAAAGCGCGATTGCGCTTCATTTTTAAATGGAACCATACGATTCTTTTACGTAGCTTGATTTGCCGATTGATTCTGCGTATAAAATGTGTAAGGTAATGCCATCGGCAATCAATACTTTACGAGACATTTCAATTAATGTGTTTATATGACAAGATTCTTAGTACGAATCTTTTTCAATTGGAGGCGCTGCTTTTGGTCACGTTACGATAGATGGCGCGCTCTATCCAATTCCTAAGGAGTGGGCATTCCACCCCGCGAACTTATGTTTAAGTATTTAGACTTTCACTACTCTAGCGCGAATATTCTAGTTGCTAAGCTTTGTTTAAAACATCCACTTACTTTATTTCCCACTCGATATTAAGGGTAATTCAGACACGTCGAGTATTTTAGTCCAGTAGCGAGTAATTCAATAATTTATCATTGTTTTACTAAACTACTCGACGAAATTTTGGTGTCCAAACACGGTAAGTTACTAAATTACTCCCTACTCGACTAAACTACTCTGAATCAGCCTATAACGTTACGTGTCAATGGACAGTTTCAAAGGGCCATTTTTTAAAGTATCGTACAAACATATATCCGCATGTAATGAAATCCCTTTCAGAGTAAAATAAATATACATACGCAACAAGGGACGCTACAAATAAGCGACGAGCGAAGCTGAACGCGTCGACTCGATCGAAGGGAACCGATGATGTTCGAACACGCGACGAACCTCCCCGTAAAGTTCACTGACCTGCTGTTTACCATTATTATTATCTCCATTAATCTCGAATGCGCGTGGACCGAATTCGATCGTGCATTATTATTCAAATTTTAAAAAGTAAATCGGCGAAACCTGTTTAGAAACATCCCCCACGAAGATGACATATTTACCGATGTCCAAATCGCTCGCGCAGTGGAAAAAACCCTGTGATATTTATATTCCTTCGAAATTACGATTATTAATCCATAAATAGGGATGAAAGAGGGAGCAGCGTGGAAATAAGAGAAATGCAAGCACCGGATAGAATGCTTGACCCAAGTAATTTTAGACGATTCCAGTGTACAGCAGGGTATTGTAGCCGCGCGGGTTTGCGTAAACGCAGCCTCGATGTTCGCGTGCGAACGATAGAAGCGAGAGCGAGGCGAGGGTGGTTTCTTCGTTTCGTAAGTAAACGTGCGAGCGCGCATGTCTGATATCGATCGCTAATCACTATGGTTACACCTCGGTATAGAGGCAAGATAGCGACTGCGACGGTGACGACGACGACGACGACGACGACGACGACGACGGCGACGACGACGGCGACAGCGACGACCACGACCACAACCACGACCGCGACTACGACCGCGACGACGACGACGACAACAACAACGAGGACGAGGGCGGCGACGGTGACAGCGATCGCCCCGTATTCGTTTCGCGGTGAGTTAAACGGCGAATGGAACGATGCCGCACTCGATCCCTGCTAGCGGTGAGATCTAAAAAGTGGACCAAGATTCGAGATCGAAAAGTGGGCAGGACCATAGCGACGCGAGATAACAGGCTACCCGCGGCGCGAGTCGTGGCGTTCCGAGCCGCGAGTATCCCGGTGTGTCACTCCAGTTTACAGTCACTAGAACCGCGGAGCGTGGGCGAGAAGTAAGGCTAGCCGCGAAAGACCCGCCGGGGTGGAAACGAAGGGAAGGAGCGAGCGAGCTGTGGGGTAAAACTCCGGCGGTGAGGAAGCCGAGAGGCAGGTGACGAGCGATAGAAGGAGGAAAAATCGAGAGGCCGCGAGAAAGAATGGGCAAGGGTGAATGAGTGTGGGAGACGGAGCGGCGTGGGGGTGCGGGTGGCGGAGAGGGGCCGAGGAAGAAGGGAGGAATAGAAAACGCATACAGGGCTGTTCAGAGTAACATGGAGCGCATCGCGGGCGCAGCAAGAGAGGATATTGACATTTTCGGTCGAGGGGCGCGCATTCGTAGAAGAAGGGGAGGTGGGTAACGGGGCAGTCGCCTCTTTTGCTCGATCCTGCAGTATCCATGGCTACGTCGTCCGCGAGGATTTCGCGCGAAATACCGGAGATTTTCGACACGTAATCGTTCGCTTTGGGGGACCGTCGTTTCGAGCGTTATGTGCGCAACCGATCCCCGTCGAGGCGTCGTCGGATAAATCGCCGTTCACCCCGCGTACGCGTTATTAACAGGTGATCTCGTTCGCGAATTATTTGCACTCGGGAAGGGTGGATACCGCGATCCTGCCCCTCTACCGAAGCCACGGTAGCCCATCCCTTGTTTCGTCCCGTTCCTAAACCCTCCCCCACTACCGTTTCTCATTCCATCCCTTGCTACCCTTCGCGATTCTCGTCACCTTTACGCTCTACGCTTCCACCCCCCAGACATCCACCTTCTCCCTAGCTTCTCTTCCTCGCGTTTTCGTTCGCGTTTCTTTCCCCTCTTCCACCCGGCATTGTCCCACTGCGACGGGGCCCAGGAGCGTTCGACGCGTCGAAGCGATCGCGGCGAAGACATCGCCGATGGTGAGTCCGATTTTGCGGCAACGGCGGTAGAGGCAGAACCATGCAAGTGAGTGGGTGTGCAAATGCGAAGATGTGATTGTGCGTATGACGGGGCGGGCGATGAAGTGGGGAGGGCTGGCGGCTGGGGTGGCAGGGAGGGGCGGCGAAGGTACCGGGAAAAAGGGGAGGAACAGGAGAGGACGCGTAAGGAAGAGAGCCGGAGCAACAGAGAGCAGCGGAAGGTACCTTAAAACGCGAGGCTCGAGGATCTCTCGATCGAGAGGAGAGCCTTTTAAATTCGTGGCAAGTGCGGCGAGTAGCGAGGGGCGTTGATTCGGCTACGCTCGCCGAGTGGTGCATCCTGCCTGGCGCAGTGTTTACTCCAGCGCCAGGGTGAGGTACCCCTAACTAGGCGGAGTCGGAGTTTATCCGTTTCGATGGTGCGACCGGTCTCGGTGTTACGTGTCGTCCATCGACCGGGCGACGATTGCGTCGAACGGCATGCGATAGAGAGTATTCGAGCCTCCTCGAGCTATTCCAACTTCGGACACCGACGATCGGATAGTTGAGATTCGCTTCTGTGACGAAAAAAGGCAACCGGGGTCTTTTCATCCTCGGCTATTTTGCTGCCCGTGCGTGGACCGTGCGCGAAGCAAACGAGAAGTACACGGAATACTCGCTTGCTATAATTATTTCCCAACAACTGATAGCTGGCGTGCGAGTGTGCGAGAGAGAGTGTGTGTGGGCGTGTATGCGCGCGCCTGTGTCTGTGCGCAAAAGACTGACCGGCACAGAAGGCGGTGGTTGAAGCAAGCGACAAGTACGTATAAACATAGCAGACACTTGGTGCAATTTTGTACACGCAGAGTGACGTATTACTTCGGCGAAGCGTAGGCTTCGGTTCACTAACCGCCCCCGCGATGCCACCCCTATTATTATCTGCGACACACGTCCACGCAATGCCCCGCTTCGCTTCATTGACCTCGCTAATGTCCGTACTACTGTGCCGCGATTACCTTCGCAGTTACCTTCCCCCGATTTAAAGGCGACTTCCGTGTGGAATGCTTAATACGCGCGGCTACGTGTGCTCGAAACCGAAGAATGCGGGGAAACTTGTCGGACCGTTTCTATCGATTGATTCTCGTGCAGATGAATCTTACTCTCTGGTAATGCTTCCATTCATTCCGGTGTAAAAATAGCAGCGTCAGTGTCAGTGTCAATGTCAATGCGCTAGTGGCCTGAGACGTTTCACTGTTTCTTGCGGGCGAGCGTGGAACGCAGTCGGACTTGTGACATTCGCGTGTCACTGCGGCCAGTGACATGGCGCAAGATTAATGTAGGCGTATATCCACGGCGCGGCGCACAAATATTTTAGGTCCACTTCTTGTGAAATTTCGTGCAGAAAATAGTTCCTGACTGTTTCCTTATGCTGTGTAGAAATCATATTTATATCCACTTCGTAAGTTTGGTTTTTTTGAAAACGTTAAAATCGGGGAGAGAGGCAATCGATATCTCCGTACACAGACCTTCAGTCGCTGTGATAAAATAATGATAAGAATTCTTTATTGCACAGTAGACGTTGCGAGAGAAAACTAATTGGAAATTATATAGGGCACTCCTACCTGTAAAGGTGGAAGAGCGGCAAAGGCGAGGTACAGCTGTTGTTAACTTAACCGCTTAAAACTACTTAAAACTGTCTAATTAAAAATCGTACTGAACCACGGACAAATGAGAAAGAAAACGGTGGTAAATTTCAGCCGGCCAGAATAATTTCTGAAAGCAATAAACGGGAAAGTGTTTATGGTGTCGGCGCATACGTTTAGTCGAACTACTGGCTACAGTGCTAGACCGCTTCAGCGCGTAACGATACGTTCTCCGAGCAAAGAATCGCCGAGTTCCAATCTTCATCTCTTGCAAAGGATCCGGCTTGTATATTTCCCAGGGACGCCGATGTCTTAAATTTCACGTTACGATCGTTTACTTAGCTTTTCGGTCTCTCCTCTTTTAGTAGAACGATAGAGAGATAGAGAGGTGGGCACGTAACGTTCTTAGGAAATACAACCGAACTGTAAATCGATCTAATGGAATTATTGTATTTTCAGCGACCATGTCAGGGACTAGCTGATGACTTTTCCAACATCTGCAATGATGTGACAATAAAGATATCTTCTCCTACATCCTCTCTTATATCACGGGGCATCGTCCCTGTTACACAGTGCTTCCCAGAATAAAAGGAGAGAGAGAGAGAGAGAGAGCGGAGAGAAGAGGAGGTAATACATCGCCGGTTGGATCGATGTTGAATCATAATTAAAGCAGTGCCAAAGGTCGACAGACAAGCCAATCAGAGAAGCGATCTGCGTGGAATTTCTGGATATTTGGGAGAGTATCGACGTCCGAGGGAGCGATAATGGGGGAGAAGTGAAAGCGAAAGGAGCACGCTATGAGAGATCGGCCGAGCGCATAAAAGGATCCGATTAGATTTCAAGGGCGAGGAGGGGCAGGAGGGATTCGAATTGGGCAGCATTAATCGGTGGAAAGTAAATGCCAATTAATTGGCGAGAAGGGGTGTAGAAGGGAGAAGACTCGCAGGTGGGATAAGAGAGCGAGGTGAATAGAATGGGCAATAAGCTGTCTTGCAGTTGTGCTCCTCTTATCAGAAAGGCGTATCGTTACGAAGATTCCCCATGGCAGACAGGGGCTAGGGGCGGAATGGGCGGCAGCGGAGGGCGCAGGGGTGATACTGGCCACTTGCTCAGGTGCGGAAGCTTAAGAGAAAGGAAGAGGTGCGCATACCATACCATTCAACCATTCAACAACTCCATTCGGCTACATTATCAGTTTCTGTTTCTCTCGACGCCTCTCTCGTACACATATTTTACATACAATGCATTGCGATTTGTTTGCTCAGGTAGAGCACAGGCCGAGTACCGGTCTACAAGTTTATATTCGTATTCAAACATCTTGATAGCGATTTATATTTATCTTTAATTCGCGCTTAATTAACCCTACAATGCACACGCGGGGCCGGAGTGAACAGTTCTCATGATATTGAAAAAGACTCCGATAACGATCGCCCGCAGTGTTGAAGAGACATTGGTTTAGTATTCCATTCTGTTAGAAATATTTTTCTTAAGAATGTGTCGGACGTACTGTATTAGACAGAAGTATATGAAATTTAGAATACTTGAATATCTACGTGAATCTAGGGCGTAAGGAACTCGAACGATAGTTGGAGTCTTATTTTTACTCCTAGAAAGGTACCTTTTACTTTACAATGCTCTTTCAAGCATTCTCTGCTAAACTTTTGACAGTGAAATAGCCCCGAATTCACCATTTTCTCGAGTTGCAATTTATTTCTTTAAAACGGTGTAGTGAAAACAATTGAAACTCGGCAGATATTTTCATCAATCCATACACTACATGTACAAAAAAAATGAAAACACTGGTACCATTTCTTCAATATTTTTCCAGCTGTTTTACCTGTCAAGATCGGCTCTTTCCATAAGAGTGCGTGTAAAATCAGTGAAAATTAAAATTGTTATAACTCGGCAACTATTTAGTGAGTACGTTTAAAATTTTTGGTCCAAATCAGGACGGTTAAAAAGAACAATCTCACAAGTTTTCATCAGCTTGGTACCATTTTGAAGATAGGTCCGATAGGTCTGAAAATATTTTCTCTCAAAACATCCATGCATTCTTAGACTTTGAGATTTTGGAGATGTAGACCTGTGAAGTGTGAGGCTCTTAAATTACATGTGCACTGTAGGGTTAAGAATCGTTTGTAGGAGGTATTGTTTTAAAGTACCTATCGCGCGGAGGTGTATCGATTCCTTTCTTTCTTGGAAAAAGATATTTCAACGATCTCATCTAGAAAGAAAAAGCAGTATTCAATACCTGATCGTATTGAGAAACACAAACTGTTCTACCTGGGTTCGCCTTTTCTTTCTTCTCCTTACTAGGGTAGATGTACCGTTTGTGGCCATTGCACTGTTTTTGGCCATTTGCATAATTATCTTATTTTCAAATTGCTTGCTGATCATTATTATGCGTAGAATTTCACATCATAAATATTTTGTTTAATATACCGCCAGTAATATAAGGTTACACTTATTGCTTACGCGAAAAAAATATTATATTTTTTGAGAAGTGGCCAAAACTGGTACAATACCTTAAAGTGGCCACGTATGGTGCATCTACCCTACTTACTGCTTACTACTTACTCTTTTTTTCTCTTTCTCTCTCTTTCTCTCCCTCTCCCTTTCCCCCTCAATTTGCTAATTTATTTGCTGGTTGGTCCTCTCTACGCGCACGCGAGCACATCCACGCCCACATACACACATACATACACATGTACTCGTACTCACATCTATCTGCGCGTTTAGGCAAGTCACTTTCTCTTCCTTTCTCTCTAATTCTCACTTTATTTTTCGATGCAATCTATACTGTTTAATCCATTCCTGGCCTTTCTGTGTTTTTTCTTTACTGTACCGCTCGTCACCGATGTCTCGGCCATTCACTCCGATCACAGTACATTTACAACTTGCCGCGATTTGCAAGAATTGTTCAACCGATTGCACTAGAGTACCACGTCTTGATTATCGTACTCAGAGCCGCCCTTAGAGTTTGCGGGGCAAAACTCATCAATACTTCATGCGTCACTTAGGCTTGCCGAAAATCTATTCTAGAAAAATTGGTACCTTGACAATTGTACTTAATTCATTTTATTTTAATTAAGTCCCTAAACGCGGGGCTCCGTCTGCCGGGTATTAAGGGCGGCTCCGATTGCACTCGCAATTGAATACAACTGTTTTACATCGACGTTCGGGATCCTATGCAAGCGTACATTTATGTACATCGTGCTTGGACGTTTTTGGAGACATATCTACGTATGTAGCTACTTAAGTACATGTACTGTGATCCCTTCGGTAATTCTAAAATTTAATATCATTGCTTTACTTTCTGCTTCAATCGTGTATCGTGTGCATACATAAGCGCGTAGCATATGTATGCATGTATACGCGTACACGCATATACAAGCAAACGCGTTCGCGCGACACCCCTCTCTCTCCCTTCTGCTAGCTTCCTTTAGACTTGATTCTGCGACCTCTGCCGCGTTTGCATGTCGAATGTCGAGACTGCGAGAAACAGATGCACGTTGCTATTCACGAAATCCTCCACCTACACGAGACAGTGTTGCCTACGTCGTACGCGTCTCTCACTGCGAAGGCAGATGTTGCACAGAACACGATAATGGGATTGATATGCGGTGTGTAAGTGGCATTTATATAGAGTACGGTACGGTAGTTGGTACCATAGAAAATGCATGTCATCCAGGAGATTAGCTGAAAGAATTCGAGGCATTTGATTCTAGAGAGTCGCAGGTTAAGGGGTGGATTCTCGTCTAACAGCTCCCGAAATTTATGAATTTTTTTTGGAAAGGATATTGTTAATATTGCGTTAAACTCTTTTGGGATTTAAGGAGGTATCTTTAAACTTGTAGAATTTTTTTTATGTCGACCCTTCTTATTAGCACCTGTCAAAGTTATCTGATTGCAAAAAGAAGAGAATTTTCTTAACGTTAAATAATTTACGCTGGGACTGGAGCTAAAAATTTAATTTTAGTTTTAATTTATAATACTTTCTTCGGAGATATAAAGAATAATATGAAAAATTTGTCTAAGGAAAAAACTTACTTCTTCTTTCAAACGGTATACTTTCAATTTTTCATGTTTTTTTCTTTAAAGTGGACCAATCTCAGAGTAAACTATATCTAACTTTAAAACACTTCTATTTGTTTTGCAATCAGGAGATTGTGATAGGTGCTGCACAATAATAAAACAAATATTTTCTCCTAGTTTAAAGATGCCTCCTTATATCTCGAAAGAGTTCTAATCCAATATGACCGATAGTTTTTAAAAAAAAATTTAAATATCCGTTACTTTTGGGGCTGTTAGACGAGAATCTCCCTTTAAATGGGGAACCTGGTCTAATGGGCAGAAATCAAGATTCTTTCGGGGGCTCCGAAACACTCGCGGCATTTAAAATTACCGCGTTAATTTTAAATAAAAAAATGTCTGTTCACTTCTTCAAAAACAGAATATGTAATATAGCTTGAGAGTTTTAAAGAGATCACATGTATGGTTTCCTTACAAAAAAATCCCAAATAGAACCTTGATGTCTGCCGATTACACCAGCTTCCACCCTTAAAAGGGGTAGAAATCTCTGTCTCGTGCGTGCAATGTTTTGTTTAAAACACCGATCCACTCGATCCTCCCCTCCGGTATGTTTCGAGTAATATGTAAGTACGATGTATACCTCGTCTCTGTACCGATTTTCGTAAGATTTTAACAGCGTTCGATGTATTTTATCGCACACGAACGGAGAAATACCACGAATGGAGAGAATAATCGAGAACAAGGGAAGATCCCGAACCCGGAGATTAAAAAAATTCTGAAACTTTGCGAATACGTAGAGGATTTCCTCCTGATTACAACTCGATTTTTATTTCCTGCCCAAAGTTACTCGAACGGGGTGAAATTCACCCCTGAAAATTCGGCTATTTTGCGATTTTATGTTTTAACTCGCGAACCGTAAGAGATAGAAAAAAAGTTTCACGACAAAAGTCACTTCTTTTAATTAGATCTATCGTCTGGTAAACAAATTCTTTTACAGTTCACGAGTTATAACACAAAATCGGAAAACTACCGGATTTTCAGGGGTAAATTCCACCCCCTTAGAGTGAATCTGGGCAGCAAACAAAAATTGCGCTGTAATCAGGAGGAGATTCCCTACATATTCGCGAAGTTTCAGAATTTTTTAAATACATATCCGGGCTGGGGGTGTTCCCTTGTTAGTTAGAAACGATTGTCTCGGGAAGCTTCTCCTTTGTTCAGGTTACTCCTGGCCCGTCCGTTTCTTTCAAGTATTCCCCCGTTTAATGAATTCCGATGCCTGAAAGAAACGTTCTTGCGTCGCGACGACCAGTTCAGTAATGAGATTTTTTAGGTTGTGGGCCGAAGTGTTTCATGTGAGCGCCAGCGGGGCAGGGACCGTAAAATGGCAGCTGGTGTCGGATGATTTAGTTCCTGTGAATATCACTTGCATCCAAGATTCGCCCGAATACGTCTTCCATATTACCGCGTACAATAGCCAGGTGGACAAAATTCTAGACGTGCGATTGGTCCAACCAGGTAAGGCCGATATCCCATTCCCTCTAGCAACGAGAAGATCGTCTCCTCGGACGATTGCTGTTAAAAGAAGGGTGGAGGAGGTTAAAAGACGTGCCAGTATGTGATTCGTGCTTTTCTTTCCTTTCGCACTGTTTAAGGAACACGTATCGGACAAGCCTCGGACTGCTTCGTTTATTGGAAGGATACGATGACTAACGACACGTGGGGATTGAATTTTACCTCCCCGATAGATGCCAAACAATTCAGAGAGTGTTGCGTAAGTTTAAAAGCCAACCAATTTGCTTGCGTTAGGTCTGCGGGAAAGTTCGGGCGTTTTTCTCTTGTATCGTAACGGTCATTGGTACGTAGGATTACAAGTTTGTAGCAACTGTGGCGAAAGAAGATTTCATATATGACAATTCGTTAGTGGTACATATGTGCGTACATATTCTGATTCTCTCCAGTTGGCATTACGTCTGGGAACGTTGAACAAACTTATAGCCACTACGTATGTACAGGGTGTTAATACGGGGATGGTCACTGCTTTCAGGGGTGAATCTACAGAAAAAAATTTGCTGCAAAATTGTTTATACGCTTTGAAAATTAATGTTATTTATTTTTTCTTTATATCAACATATTCTACTCGCTGAAAGGAGGAGAAGTCTAAAAGGAACCATATGTCGCAAACGTACCGTTTCCTAAGAAAAAATTCATAAAGCTTTGATGATCTCTTCACTTATGCCAAAACTTTATCAACTTTTTTAGGAAAAAATTAACATCAATTTTCAATGTGTATAAATAATTTCGCATTCACCCCTGAAAGCAGTGACCGTCACTTTTTCAACACCCTGTACTTACACACAGCTATTGCTGGCTAATGGTCCCTTTAGAGCCCCGGTCCATTTCGCATGGAAAGTAAAAATGCCACACTTACCATTATATGCGAGGGGAAACGACAGAGCTTTCCCACTGAACGATGCTTACGTTGTTTTGTGTTTTTGCATTGGCCG
The DNA here is from genome assembly GCA_910592295.1 of Andrena haemorrhoa. Taxonomy (NCBI): domain Eukaryota; kingdom Metazoa; phylum Arthropoda; class Insecta; order Hymenoptera; family Andrenidae; genus Andrena; species Andrena haemorrhoa. Next base: position 5,679,507 of record OU342946.1, read on the forward strand.
TTGTGTGTTGGAAAGAGTCGGGGAGACATTCTCGATATCGAACGAATTGTGTACCCGCAGCGTGAACACGAGTCTGGGGTTAAGAAAATCGATTCCATGGGACTTGAGTCATTTACAGTCATTAGTTAATTTTCCGTACAGTCACCGTCATTCAGGATTTCAAGGAAAGCGTCCTCTTCTTACTCGTTGAAGCTCGAACCACCAAACAAGCAGAAGATCAAAACGCGGAGAACGCCCCTATCTACGCCGGCGTCGCCGAGCAGATCCAGAGAGCCTCAATGCACATGTATGAACGCGGAACCGTTGACCAGACTTCGAAACCAAGACCCCAGATATCGGGGCTTCTGCGGTACGATATATGTTCTACTTATTTTAATTCGTACGCGCCCCGAAAGCGTCTGACTATTAGCCAGCGATTTGAATTGCAAACGACGACAGTCGGTGCTCGCGCGCGTGTCTCATGGGAGCAAGGGCGGATCCAGAGGGGGGCAATAAGGGCGATCACCCCTCAAGAGTAATAAAATAGAAAAATATTATGGCATTGTGTGTTATTCTGTATAAATAATTAATGTGAATTTAATTATTTAGGAGGCTATAGTTTCAGATACAGATATTAGAATATAAGTTAGAAGGAAATTTTAAATCTTGCAAGAGAGGGTTAAAAAATGTACTTATGTACTTTTACATATTTCGCCCCCTCAAGAAAGGCTCCTGAATCCGCCTCTGCATGGGGGTCGTCCTTAAGGGGTCATGTCTAGTTGGCAGACGAAAAAGCACGTCATTTTCGGAAATTTTTTATGAAAAATGTGATGTATGTTTCTCATAACTATTTCTCTACTTTAAAAGTACATACATTCAGCAACCCTCAGTAATTTTTTTATAGGAAAATATTAAATAATGAAGGAATGAAAAATTAAATTACGCAAGGCGTTCTCTTACAAGAAGGGGAGTCTGGTAGTGTCTTACGTAATATTTTTTAACCCAATCTCCGATAAATACAAATTCTATTATTAATATTCCAGAAAAGTAATTTTAATTCAGAAAAAATGGAAACTAACAAATATTACGTAGGACAGTGTAAGGGGGTTGGAATACAAAATCTTACGAATTCTTGTACCGGGGGAGGGAGATGGTAAACCGTCAGAATTACCCTCACGTAATTTAAGAACGGCCCCTGGGGACTTGCACTCGTATTCGCGTTTCTGTTCCCGGCTGCACGGTGTGAATCAATTGTCCCTTCATGGTCGCACGTTTCGCGTAGTTACAGGTACCTCCACGCTTCCACGTACCATGGCACGGTCCGCGGACATGGAGATGACACCGGCCCGCGACAAAATAACCGCGGCGACGTCCAGCGCGTCGCTCTACGATAACGTCAACAACACCAACACCACACCCGGGAAGACACCGAAAGCCAGCGGCGACTCGGCGAAACAGAAGGAGAAGCAGACAGAGACGTGCCAGACCACGCCGAAGACAGCAAACGTTGGTATCGAAACGGTTACTGTCGGGTCGCAGGCAAGTTGTAAAACAACATTAGTGACACATTCAAAGTTCCCCACTCGCGAGGCGGAGGCGGCAGCGGCGGCGGTGGCGGCGCGGCGGATCTATAACAGTTATACATCCATCCCTGTGTGTGAATACATACTCTGTTTACTATTATAAATTAACACCCGCTCGCGTTCATTTCAGCGCTAGTAATTCTAATACACCCTCCGCGCTTGTGCTTACTCACCTATGCGCGCAGACGTGCACAGGTGGCGGTGCACCACTGTAGGGTAGATTAGAAGCGATGTTGTAAGCTGCTTACGTTCAATTACAGATCGATAGCCCGGAGGAGAAGGGCACCGCGGTTTCGCCGAAAAAGTCCCAGAAGCAAAGCCAAGACTCGTCCACTCAGCAGAACGGCACTGAGATGTTGAAGTCGGAAGGCACTCAGGCCGGCGGCACTTTGCAAAACAAGTGTCTGCGAAAGGAGCAATTGCATCACACCAAGTCGGCCGATTACACAGACTTGGAGATGCAGAACGGCAATATCTTCAATATAGTGAATAATAATCACGGCGGGCGAAAGTCGAAGAGCAAAAGCACGGACGACATGAGAATAGAGAATGCGCAGAACGGTGGTATTAGCTTAGACTCCAACACCCTGAAGAGGATGCTAAAGCCTATGTCGAGCATCGACAGCCCCGTCACGTCGCCGGAGATGACCAGGAAAAGGCACAGCCACCATAGTTACCATTATCACCCGAGCAATAATAATCAGAAGTATGTTATACAAGAGACTGAAAACGAAAACTATGCGCATCCATATCGAGCTCCGTATAATAACAAATTCCAGGCTTCTAGAAGCGTGCACGACATGGGACGCCAGTATACTGGTACATACGACAAATTTTTATTCCAATTAAGATATCCCGTGGCGATGATTACGCGCGCTGTTCGTCACACGTGTCTCTTGGCATTGCAAACAACATTGCGACTCCCTACAAATCACTTACCCACTCGAGCATTCGGGGCCGTTTTAGTTTAACATCGATCATGACATTCTACGCCGCATACACTCTCGTTTCTTTCCATACAAGGGCACACATGTGTAGCTACTATGCGTGTGTTCGTACGGGGAATCATTAGGCTTAGAACTTTTCTTACGTTCTTATGTTTCGCGCGTCTCTTCGGGGTTAACGCTTAACGGGCGCTAACGGCGTGTGCATGCCGATGGCTATGAGTCTATTCCAATCGATACCTTTCTTCTCTTAAAGGGAACGGAATCTGTGAGATTTAATAACGCGGTAATTACAGTCTGGCGATATGTACTAGGGGTGTGTGAGTACCCTGAAGTTACGAACTGAGTTTGAATTTTTCGAGCTGCTTGAAATCGAAGAACTTTTTGAAAAAATGCGGGCTACATACTTGAAAAACTCAAGTAAGATTTGGAATTACTTGAATTTTCGAATTAGTCGAATATATTCGAACGGTTCTCCAACTTTTGAGTTACTCGCGAATATTCGAATTACTCGTGAATATTCGAATTAGTCGTGAATATTCGAATTAATCGAGTTTCGCGTAAATATTCGAATTACTCGAGTTTCGCGTGAATATTCGAATTATTCGAGTTACTCGTGAATATTCGAATTACTCGAGTTTCGCGTGAATATTCGAATTATTCGAGTTACTCGTGAATATTCGAATTACTCGAGTTACTCGTGAATATTCGAGTTACTCGTAAATATTCGAATTACTCGAGTTTCGCGTGAATATTCGAATTACTCGAGTTACTCGCAAATATTCGAATTACTCGAGTTACTCGAATACTTATGTATTCAATATCGAATACTAGTCTAACCGTATAAGACGCTGGTAATTCGAGTAATTCGAATATATTCGAGAAGTTTGAGTTGTTCAAGTTCCAAACAGTTCGTCGACTTCAACCAGCTCGGAAAATTCGAACATCAAACATCATTCAACTGGAAATTCGAGTACTCGCACACCCCTAATACATACTGCCAATTACACTCGAACCACCCGCAGCTTTTTCAGAGGAACAAGTTGCGTTAAAGCAAGAGTGTGTCCACGTTTACAGTAGCTTTAATACTTGTTACTCATAGCGGAAGTGACATTTAAAAAGGCACCTTAGCGCACTTACATACACGTTTATAATTCTCGAGCGGAGTCGTACCGTGAGAATGCGATTAAGCGTGCACACATAAATAAACAAGCATTCGCGCGTCCAAGACAAGACGATATCAGCACAACTGACCCTACAGAATTTCATTTGAAAATCGAAAAGCAATCGAATGAGCGCTAATTGAAGTACATATACAGAAGCACATATAGCATACACACAGATACCGCAAGTAGATTTGCTCCGTAACGGGTCAGACATGCGTCCAGAGTTTTTCGCGGGCACGCCACGTGTCTCGGCTCGCACGTGCGAACGCTCTTAATGTCATAATGTCCCGGGCGATTAAAAAAAGAAAGGTATTGCGGTGTATAAATAAATAAATGGGGTGCGTAGTCAGTTAGCGAGGGTGCATGGCGCATGTCAACATCACCAACCACACCGTCGAACCGACCTGAACGCAGTAAAGTAACGATTCTTTTCCTCCGACAGCTGAATACGATCTCATCACACCGTTTCCAATTCTTGCATGAGGCACCTGTTTGTCGTAGGCGGCAGAGACAGGACCACCTACTTAGATTCGGAACGTAATCGATGCACAGGTGATATGTCGCCGCCCTCGGATAATGTCATCTTCGATAATCAGTGCTACGCGACCACGCCGAGCTCCTCCAACGGTAACTCCGACATGGAGCAGCCGACGCATTGCAATTCGCGTCGCTGCAACGGCGGCCAGCCATATCAGCAACAGAGCATGCAGTCGGTCTCGACGCCCGGCAGCCCGACCAGCAGGCTCCTCCTCGAATACGAGATGCATTTGAGGAACACCCTGGCCAAGGGTATGGACGCTGAGAGTTACAGCCTGCGTACGTTCGAGGCACTGCTCACGCAGAGTATGGAGAACTTGGGTGAGCTACTGTAAAGGCTAACTTATCCCTTCTATTCTTCGCAACCATTCGCAAGTATTCGCGAGTGCTCACTTTTCACCTCTACCGTCGCTTCGTGTTGCAGAGTTTGCAGAGAATATACCATTAAACGTTCAACGTACACCTCACGTTTCCCGCAGACGTAAGTTTCAATGATACGTTTCTCCAAGTCACAAAAATATTCACCGTTTAAGATACTTTTTTAATACTTTTTTTTAAATTGGTTTACTCGACTTAATTTTTTTTTTTTGAGAAGCTGGGAGGATTAGTTTACTGGGTGACGTGTTTCGTCGTTTTGAACAAAATTACAATTGGAAAATAAAGAGGAAATTAGTGGCGAAGTAGTATTTCGATGAAACAACTCTTTACTTTCCAACGTTATTCTGCTCTTTTCACTATTCTACCATCTGCTGCCTCTTCACACCTCCCGTTACCCTTTAACATTTTCCCGTCTTTATAATGGTTTCCCCTGTGCCGAGGATACTCATGACACGCAACCCTTTCAGGTCCTAATTCAAACAAATCGTCAACGTTGCCTTTGTCGCATCGCTATTGCAATGAGAGGCAAAGCAGTAAGGACAGCAGAGACGGTTACTATAGCGATCGCAACGAGATGATACGCGAAAAGCGAGAGAGAGACGCGGACCGTGATCGTGGATACCTTAGCGATTACAATTCTAGGTAATTTCTAGATGCGGGACTCGCATTTTTATACGATGGCATATACACTTTATAAAGCTCGACGATCTTTTACGTTGAGGGAGCATTCTGGTCTGGAAGATCAATTTTTTGCATTCTGCAGGAGCGACGCGCAAACAAACTATGCAATTTTTACCGATGATCATCGAAAAACATATCTTCCTTATATAATAATAATTAACGGAGATATGGGTCATATCGCAAAGCGTGTGCAAAAAAGGTTGCCTCATGGTGCGCACGATTCCGGCTGTTCCACTGAACTAAAATAAAAGCCCAAAGGGATTCTTAATCAGTAAGATTATGGCTACAGCTCCCAGCAGAATAATAAAAAAAAATCAAAAACCCACAAAATGGCGAGACTTGGAATATAACTTCATTTTTAGCAACTTTTTCGTCTTTAAACAGCCTTAAACATCTAAAAGAAAAACTCGTTCAATTCAATTCTACTACCGGCTAGAGTTATATATTTTCTGAAGCTGTGCGAAAAAGATGGACCAGATTGGTCCGCTAGAAGTTAAGGTATCGTGGGTAGAAGAACACCGTTTTGAGAGAAACCCACATCTCCATTAATTATTATTATACTATATAGCTGAATTTTTTTACAACGTACTGAAATGTTTGTTTGAAATGTGTAGTTTTTTTTCTCGTCCCTCTAGACGAGAATACCCCCTTAAACAGTAAAGTTTGTCACAACTGCAAACCATACCACGTCATTCTCCACGAATGATCACTTTCGTCGGTGCTTTTCGTAGAGAATTCTCAATTCTCTCGAGTCGATTGATCGACACCGTATTTAAAAGCCAGTGATGGTGCCGGAGTGATTGAGCGAGCGAGCGAGTGAGAGGGACTATACCACTTAAATGACAGACATGTGAAATTTTAAGATGTGCCAGCTGCATTGGAGAATCCGCGCGTGCACAGTGGTTTCGGCATTCTGATGGATGGCAGTCGGGTAGTTCGACTCTTGGATCTGGTGCCTCCAGTTCGATAAATCAAAGTTATTCGGGGCACAGACGAGAATCTCCGTGGGACTCCCTTCCATCGTTGAGACATGAAAGCAGCCTTAACGATAGCGGATATAAGTCCAATCGAACCGATTCCTTAGAACAAAGGTGAGAAATGCAGCGCTACCTACGGTGTTGAAAGACCGCTCGCCCTAAAACTTTGCACGGTTACAGTGTCTAGAGGGTAACGCTGATTTCATGAATCAACGATATAGTCGCGTGCGTTCATTGATCCTCTTTCGTATACATATTGTGGCTATATCCACCCTGTTCGTAATAGTGTGAACCCCCTTTCCCAACTTACATGCGCACGTAGTTACCTCCACTTGCACCCTAAGCTACTCACGTTCTCTCCACTTTAAACGAAATTATGCTCGTATTCTGTTCTTCACCATCGACGTTGTTTATCCTTTGCATTTCCATCGAACACCTTTTACCGACACGTCGGAATTGTTCAGCCCATTGTCTTGCTTCAGCCGCGAAATTCGGAGTAGTAGTAGTACGCGACGCGAGGTGTTCTAATATCGCCCTTACGCAAGATAATGGGGTAGAATAACATCAGAAGTACCTAATTGGTTCGTTCGATGCCGATTCTATGCGTTACCTTATCCAGAGCACAAAATTCCAGGAAAGCTTTAAGAGGGGATATCTCGTGTAACAGCCCCCGAAATTCATGAATTTTTAAAAAAAAACTATTGTTAATATTGCGTTAAATTCTTTTGGAATATAAAGAGGCATCTTTAAACTTGTAGAATTTTTTTTATGACGATCCTTCTTATTATTTAGTAATTATTGTGGAGTCGTGTTAACCTCTTCCTTGACCTAAGAATTATATCCCAAAAGAGTTTAATCCAATATAGCCAACAGCTGTTTAAAAAAAAAATTCTTAAATATCAGTTACTTCGGGGGCTGTTGGACGAGAATCCTCCTTAAAAGCACGCATTGTCGGTACCCTCGTTCCATCTATGTGTACCTATCCCTCCGACGCCGTTTATACGGACATTTATACTCTAGATGTGAAACGTGTGAATGTACAAACGTCACGCATCCCATCCGTGTGCTTCAGTGGCAGTAGCGCACTATCGCCGTTAGTTAAACATAGAACTCTTCTCTATTTTTCAGGGGCACCTTTGACAGGCAGGACAGCGTCAGATCCGACTATATGTCCGACAGGGACGGCCGATACGGGATAGTTCAACAAGCTTCCTTGGAGAGCACAGACTCGAGACTCTGCTACTTGACATCCTCAGAGGTAAGTCGTCTCAATAGAGCCTGTTGACCTTATCAAACCGATATGTCGAGATCCCATTCAAACGCTTTGTTGCTTCGGTTAGCTCGATTTTTAGCAAGTAGAAGCGAAACTAAAAGTACATTGCCAACAGTGAAGGCGGTGAGACACGGAAATTCGTAACTTGTCGGTCTATCGAGAAACGCTGGAATTTTGTATGAAAAATTTATAAACACCGCATGGAAGACGATTAACCGAATGCACTGTGTTATGCACGAACGATTGCATTTCGCCCTAGTTCTATTACATTCTCTTCCTTCACCTCTCTGTGCGTGTGGAATGCTTTTACAACCGCTTGGAAATACATACATACGTACTCCGTTAGTACCTGCATATTTACGCTACCGAATCGCATTCCAGTAGATAGAAATTCTATTAAAACTCTGATAACAACGCGTGATTAAAATCCTCACGCGGACGCTGAAAACATGGTGATTTTTTAACAATTATTTTCTCAACAAATATAAAGCGAATCTTTTCGAAACTTTAAGGGTGTTTTACTGTATATTCAGACTACAAGAAAACTTTTTTTTATTCAATAAAAATTCCTTTAATATTAAATTATGTACATCCTAGCGGAACCAATTTTTTCCCGAAATAAAAAGCCGAAGTTCTTCTTAGTTCACATGAATTTATATCGTCGATGTATTCAAAAATTAAGTAAAGTCTAAAATTATCAAAATTATGAGACTTTAAGGAAAAGGTTCGATTTTGACCAAAAAATTTCAACGTTTTTATAAAAAAAAATGGTTTAATTTAATTTCTGCATAAATGATTTTCATGCATCGACGATATAAATACAGTAACACACCCTTAAAGTTTTGGAAAGATTCTCTTATCATTTGTTGAGAAAATAATTCTTAAAAAATCACCGTATCTTCAGCGTCCTAAACCAGGTTCCCCCTTAGATCTTGCCATTACAATATAACGTTACTCTTAAATGATCTTCGCTGATCGTTTATAATTTACCATTTCTCATTTCAACCAAGCCGCGTGCGCGATACTGCAGTTCTGCGCGTACTTCATTTAAAACGTGGTTGCTCGAAATTTGCTCGCAACGAACCGGGAAAACCAATAGGGACGAAGCAAAAGTTTGGGAATATTACAAGGACGATAAACGTCAGGTATGCACCGAGGAACTACTCAACGTCTAAAGTCGCCAGTTTATGCGTTTGAAGTTAATACAAAACACTTAATACTGTGCCGACCGCACCATATATTTACCAAGCACTCTCGTGTCACGCGTGTCGTGCGAGAAATACCCCTTGGTTCCCACGAAACTCCCAGCTAGAGGAGCGCGCGTATTTATGGGCACACGCAATTATGTCCATCGATGTTGCAAGAAAAAAGCGCATATCTACCCCGGGAACGTCGATAACCTACTAACCCTGCCTGCAAACGTCGTATCCGCGACACCTTCCAGTCTATTCCTATACATCATCTCTTTCGGATCGAGTAGACAACATCCTCTCGCCTTTTCCCTCCGGAGAGATAAAAATTTACACTTCGCAACCGGGCATCGAGACGTGAGAGGAGCTACGATCAAATTTATCATCTCACTTACCCCGCATATATATATATATATATAAAACAGAAAGAAAACGGTACTTTGAAACAGTGCGATCGAACACGTGCCGGCAAATATACATGCACGCTCGTGGGCAGCGGTAGTTGGAAAGTCGAGGATAGACTTTCCCCTGTCAACAACAACAAGTGCATGCGCAAACGTTATAATCCGAGGAGGATTCCCTATACCGAGTACCTTAGCTTCTTTCTCATATTCGCGAGTCGCTAGGACTCGCCTGCACACTTGTCCTGCGAGATGTCGTAATGTTTGCGCGCAGGTGGAGCGTTTAAGGTAGGTATTCTGTGCGCCCTGCGATTAGCACTTGTACGGTGCACGATTGCAATAACTGCTGGCGGATAAGGGGTGTACACGTAATCCGCCACGGTGGCCGTTCGGGCGGCATTACGCCTCGCTCTCCCCGAAGTGTAACACCCCTTTCGTGCCTCGGTGCTTTCGCAATGTTTTCTTCTCCCCCACCGAAAGTTTTGCCATCGGCCGCCGCCACCACCGCCACCGTTACCGCCACCGCCGCCACCGCCACCCACCACCACCAGCTCTACCCCTTCCGGCGGGATCCCCCCACTGTGCCGGCTGCCCCCTCTATATCGTCACCCACTTTCCTATTGCAAGCCTGATTCCGCGGCCTCTTCGCAACCCCTCGCCAACCTTTCGTTTCCCTACTACCGATCGCCCCGCTCCCCTTTCGGTCTCGCGAAGGACCGAGGTATTGATTCCCCTCGCGGTAGCAGCTCTCCTCTACCCTGTTCTCCAGCGCAGCAGTCTGGAGCAAACGCACGTTCGCGGCTGCGGACCACCAATTCGAAACCCTCCTGTTCGTTCGCGTAAAGAGAGCGGGCCTGGATCAATCGCGGGGGTTTAGGGAGAGAAGTCTCGAGAAATCGCGATCGGCGCAGCTCGCCCGACGGAGGTGACGATTCCTCGTGTGCTCGCCAGCCAGTGACGTGTTCTCCAGGAGTTGGAGAACCAGTAGCGCCTGGAGTTTACCCAGCGGAACGTCACGCGTGCACGTCGCGATGGATGGGGACATTAGCGACACCCTGGAGGATCGGAAGCGTGCGAGAAATCCGGTTGCTGCACGTTAGAGGAGAAACAGGAGGGAGCCCGTCGATCGGGAGTCGACAGTAACGGAGGCGAAGGTTGATCGGAGACACCCGGGCAGCTGATCATTCCGCAGGACAGATAGCTCCGATATCGGGGCACCCCGCGCGGAAATGTTGCTCTGCTGAGACAATTGCATTTTGAGTTCTCCGGCACGTGCAGGCTCACGTGGTGTTGACGCGGAACAGCTATGTACCATAGCAAGCTCTTTGACGGACTTTAGACGCGCTTGTAGTCTCGATCTGTGCGTACAGGTGATTGATTAGACACCTGGGATCCTCGCTATTTTCGCCCTCTTGCTCCCCGCTCCGTGCACGAAGGGATTGCTCCACGAATCGGGCCTGGAGATTAGATGACGAGCCAGGGAGCGATGATTAGTTTCTTGAGGGAGGATTGAGAGAAGCTTGTAGCTCGCTCCAGGCGCAAGGGGATAAGAAGGAGGAAGGGAGGGAGGGCGGAAGGGCCGAAGGGAGGCTGAGCGAGAGATGAAACGATGATTTGTGATAAATTGGGAAGGAACCAGATTTAACGCTTAAAGAGGATATAGTAATCGATCTTACGCATGTATGTATACTTATGAAACGCAAAAGGAGAAAGTGATATCGAGAAGAGGAACATATTTTTATACAGAGAGTTGGTTTCTACACGTGTATTAGAAAATCATATTCTATATATTTACTTTTAACCGCGGAACACAAGGTTTGCTCGTCACGAGGCGAAGGGAAAAGGAGGGAGTACGTGCACAGGGGAATTTCTAGGATTCCGGGTGGATTTTCAGAGTGATCGGTTCTATTTTGTCGACCGGCTTGGGAATCTCGTGAATGCCGCCTCGAGTAGATCGACGCGAGACTCTTAGTCAGAGGGGTGTCGCGGGAACGAGAGGTGTATACCTGAGCGTCTATGCCGGAGGAGCGATCTCTTCTGTATCTCTTCCGAACCGTGGATCGGCCGAGAGAATGCGTACAAAAGGAACCGCATAGTACAAGATTATGTTGCGCCCGGCGGGTTATTGATTGCGAGGGATAAATTCGTTGTAGTTATACATACATATAGAGGCGGGAGCTGATCGGACGCGGTCTGCAGAGCATAAGATACATTTGCCTTAATTAAAGACGAGGGAAGCTGTACAAATGATAGGAGATGTTCCACAGAGATGGTGTTGTCTCGCAGGTTAATATATCGTACTCAGGAAAGCGTTTGTAAAATATAAAGCTTCTCGTTCTCTTGCCTCTCCTGTTGTTCATCTTCCACCTGGCCGGACCGATGCTCGCTCGATCGCTAGACGGGACAGAGCGAACCGGCGACACATCTCGCAACCGTGGAAAATGCTCAACGCGAGTCGACTCTGTCTTTTCTACTTCGTGTGCACGTTCATAATCAGCCTGCTACACTTACTCACGAAGGAGCTGGAGCCGTTAGCTATGACATTCGCGAAGCAGATCGTGCAGATCTACAAGCGGGACGAGGAGTTTTACTCGTCCAGGGTGCACCACGAGGACACCAGCCTCGACGATTGATGCGACCGCGAGGACCGACGAGTCAGATATTATTTTTTCGTGATTATACGGTCGAAGAGCGAGGCGACCAGCTGACGCGAAGCGAAGCTTCGCGAACCGCGTAACGTTTTTCGGAATAATTCGCGGCGAGAGCACCGGCGATCGATTCCACTCGGCTGTCGCCTTTCAGATAGACAATAAAGATAATATTAAACAGGGAGGAAACGAAGCCGGGGACCTTGTTACCGCATCGGCGTCGGCATGGTGATCCTTTTTTCTGTTTGGACATGTTGACTGCTTTGCCCGGCGGGCCATTGATTTCGCATCAGTTCCGCGTCGAGGAGCTGGTCTTTCTGTGTCGGTTCGAGGGAAGGAACCAAGCAACGACGAATAATGGTAGAGCCAAGATGGGCGATCAGATGTATGAATAGCACTCTGAATCTGTTGGATCCGAGCAGCAGCTACACGGACCTGAGGACGCTGCACAAGAAGCACTGCAAGAAGTATTTCTGCCTTTGCAAGAGACACACCGTCAGCGTGATATGCATCAATGAGACCAGGAAGCTGTACTGGTTCAATTGCAAGAACGTGCGGGAGAAAGTGAACTCCGGCCTCGGCGACGGTTATTACTACAAGTTGCTGAAGATCGTGTACGGGGCCCTAAACACTTGGGCCCAGCGTTATATCGACGGTCTGAACGTACCGTGTCGGGAAATCATGTTCAAGATCAACGGCACCGCCAAGACGAACATGAAGCTTCTAAAGGAGGGTTGCTACTGTCATTACCATCCGCACATCACGGCGGATGCGTGCAACGCTGACTTTCTGAAAAAAGTCGTAAGTTTTTGGGCCGGCGAGGGCCTTAGAGGATTACGCGAGAAGCTCCGCGGTATGACAAATTATGCCAAAAAGGTAGAGACACCGAGTTCCCGCGCGATCGTACGTTGTACGTTGTACGTCGTACAGTTACCTTTCATCGTCAACGTCACTACTCCCCTTCGCCCAGTCACTATGTCTCTTTTTATCGTTCCCTTCAGCATCCCCTTCTTTGTCACTCGCATGCGAGGAGGACGCTCGGCGTTTCAACCGGCATGGATAGTAAACCTGTTAAAATTCACCTGATAGTAGATAGGGACATTTCTATATGATGTGTAATAATACCTGCACAGTAAAGCCCCTTCGGACTGGCGCAGGGGCAACACTGCTGGATAAGCGCACTATTTTTACCCCGATATCGATGTTTCCTATGCATCCGATTATATTTATACACTTGCAAGGTTGTCCTTGCTATAAGCAAGTTGATTAAGCTGTTGTTATTCGATCCATACATTCTTTACGCCCGCTGCGATTGCTCACATCCTCTCGCAACCCTCTCGCATCCTCTCGCATCCCTCTTCTGTCTGACGTATTGGCTCAGTACCTCGAACGTATTACGCGACAAAATGCACGCGTTCACGATGTACTCGGTAATAATTCAAGTTTCTTCTGTTATAAGTACACCGGCCCCTGAATTCTCACCTGTACGATACACTGTATTTGGTGTTGTGCGCGATCCGAGTATCTCCCCCGCCCTTCGATGTCTGAATAAACGAATCCCCGGCGAATAGAAGTGTGACGTGCCCGACTAACCACATACATCCGTTCGCGTGATATTGCAGATGTCGGACGACGACAGAATGTCACTAACCACCGCTGTGAGCGACGACGACGACGGCGAGAGCGTGATAAACTCACCCTACCGGGGGAACCAGACTGGCACGGCTGCAGCTTCGTTCAATTGCACGGGGGCGGTTCGAAAGGCCGGGTAAGTAGAGCGCGAGGGAGAAGACGAGGATGATTGTGCGGATGATCGCGGGTGACGATAGATGATGTCGACTCGTAGGTTCCTCAGCGTGAAAAAGTGGCTGTTGCGGAAGAAACATCAGATCGAGCTGGCGAGGAAAAGGGGGTGGAAGGGTTATTGGGTTTGCCTGAAAGGGACCACGTTGCTCTTCTATCCTTGCGACTCGCAAGAGAGCAGGGCCATGGAAGCGGCACCGAAACACCTGATTATAGTGGATGGCGCGATCATGCAACCGATCCCGGAACATCCGAAGAGGGATTATATATTTTGCCTGAGCACAGCGTTTGGCGATGCTTACTTGTTCCAAGTAAGTAGGATATCGGTGGTATCGAAGTGAATGATATGAGGATCGGTAGGTGCCTATACACGAACGGCACGTCTGAAAGTCCGCAAAGTTTGAAAGTCCTGAAAGTCCCCAAAGTCCCCAAAGTCTGAAGGTCCGAACGTCTGAAATTCTGAAAGTCCTCAAAGCCTGAAAGTCCTGAAAGTCCAAAAGCCCGAAAGTCTTCAAAGCCTGAAAGTCTTGAAAGTCCGAAAGCCCGAATGTCCTCAAAGTCTGATATTCTGAAAGTCCTCAAAGCCTGAATGTCCGAAAGTCCTCAAAGCCCGAAAGTCCTCAAAGTCTGAAAGCCCTCAAATCCTGAAAGTCCTAAAAGTCTGAAAGCCCTCAAAGTCTGAAGGTCTGAAATTCTGAAATTCCGAAAGCCCTCAAATCCTGAAAGTCTTGAAAGTCGAAAAGCCCGAAAGTTCTCAAAGCCTGAAAGTCCTGAAATTCCGAAAGCCCGAATGTCCTCAAAGTCTGATATTCTGAATGTCCTCGAAGTCTGCAATTCTGAAAGCACATATGCATCGACGATTGTTCGCGAGTGTCGCAGCATTGTTGGTCCTCACGAATAAACACGTCACGTTGTTTGCGCCAGGCACCGTGCCAGGTGGAACTGGAGAACTGGGTGAACAGCATCCACTCGGCTTGTGCCGCTGCGTTCGCGCGTCATCGCGGCAAAACTGGGACCCTTCATTTATTGCAGGAAGAGATCTTTCGATTGGAGAAGGCGATAGACTCGGTAAGCAAACACGACGCGTCCGCATCCTTCCCATCAATCTAATTGTTAGCCACGGGTATGTAGAACACATCACGCAGGAGGATAAAACCTCCTCCTATCGTGTGTATCGTTTGCCTAGGACCATAAACAGAAGCATATGGCTGACCTTCAGCAGTCTGTCGTTTCCGACGTGGAAATGAAGCAGCAGATCAACAATCGAATCATCCAGTGGGAAGAAAACTTGGAGCGGCTTTATTGCGAGCAGTTTCGCCTCAAGTGCTATATGGCTAGCCTGCAGAGCGGAGAGTTACCTAATCCGAAAGTAAGTACATAGATGCGTGTCGTACGATGTGTTTTGGGGCGAAGAACGGAGCTCCGGGTGGCTTCTGGCACTTCCCATGCGGCGCGTTTTACGTGGTCCAATCTACCCAACGAATTATACACCCTCGACCCGGCAGAGAACCAAGTCACGCACGATACATTAGACACGTCAGATTCAGGTTACGAAGCCGACTAACGTTGACACAGCACAAAAAACACCGGCGAATACGTACATATGTAGGTTGAGGTGGCCATCGGCTTCATGAGACTTTTTTGTATTCTTTGCTGCGCTCCACAAGCCTGTTCTTTGCTTACAGCTCGCTACAATCTGCAACATTATTTTGCACGATTAAGTCTATATTATTCCTTAACAGAGTAAAAAAATTACTTCCACTATTCCCAAATATACAAGGTTAAATCTCCCAAGTCAGCTGGAGAGTCGTTAAGAGGGTACCATGGGTATTTCGAGGTCAAAAAGTTAATTTTTTGTTTGTTTGTTTATAACAGCCACAAGTCTTAGAAGTATTTTAAAAAAATTTCATTGAAAAATTCAACAGCCTTGTGGTAAACCTACACTTTAGACTTGAGACAATGGGCCACCCTAATGTAGGTGCTGCTATCAAAGATTAGCTATTTTAATGGCACTGATATCAAAGACAGTTTTGCCGTTTAATACGCGCAGTTTATGGCCGTTTAGATGCATTATATTGGAAATCGTATTGATTGCCGTGCGTCCACCGCAAATAGAATGCTGCAGGTGCAAGTTGGACGAGCCAGTTTCCGCTAGATTAGTAGGGGAGCGACTGATAATGCCGTTGTGAGAATCACGTCTCGATTTCGATCTTTCATTTTCCCCGCAGAGTTTATTGACGCACGTGTCTCGCGCTACAAAGCAGACACTGAACAAACTAGGAGTATTTACGGTGTCGTCGTTTCACGCTTTTATATGCGCTCGAAGCCCCTCGCTGCTCAACAACCTGCTAGCAGGTCGCGGCGCTACGAAGAGGAGGCCGCCGTTACTCTCGAGATCCAACAGCGGGTCGAGCCGGAGGTCCCTTCAAATATCGTCCAGGGACGACGAGAAGACTGTAAAAGTGTGCGTCCCGGAGAACCAGGTAAGTGACGGGCAGTCGAGGAACCTCGCGATCAGCCCCCAACTAGGAGGTTGATCCTGTTCCTTTCGTTTATGTAATCGATGTCGTTTGTCCTGACTTCGGCAGCTGGTATCTGTATTTTTGCGCGACGCTATGACGGTCGAGGAGTTCTTGGCGAGTGCTTGCAATAGGAAAAACCTGAACCCGATGGAGCATTTCGTTCGCGTGAAAAAGCGACGCGACATGGAGGATCATAATTATTTCGTGCCGCATCGAACCGACTCGATAGAAACATATGTGAGCATTATATTCTATTCATTCGCTATTTACAATTCAATGCCAAACACGGAGTGGATACCTAGGTATGTGTCTATCTCCGTGTGCCGCGATACAATTATTCGGACAATTAACAAACTGTGAAATCGGCAAAATTCCGAAATAAGTAAACGTAGGTATGGTGTTGGTAGCGTAAGCCTTAGGCAATGGAAAGCACCGAGGAAAATTACGGTGTCGACTCGGTGGAACGTGTACGTGCCTGTGTGTTTCAGTTGCATACACACGAGATTGTTGAAGTTTGCGCCAAGATCTTGTATCAAGTAGAGTTGCAAAGAAATACCCTGGAGCAAATGTGGGGCTTCTCGGTGGAAGCGGAGCTCATCGAGAACTCCGACAGGCAGGACGAATTGTGTTGTTACGTTAGCAGAGTTGAGGACAAAAGTGTGGCAATGCAAAACGGTAAGACACGTTTTGTAGATCCGAATACCGACGAGAAAGTCTTCGTTTCAAGCCTGTGTGCACGTACGTACTCCTATGTATCCGCGTGACTGAACGTAACTCACCCCTTCATCAAAGTACCTAATTTAGTAACGAAGGTTACGCAGTAGATATCTACACTTGGACCGCATCGGATGGCCTTCGTAACGTCTCTTTAGAATAGGTCGTGGAATGTTGTGGTGGCCGGCATTGAAATCCATTGATTTTTCGTACTTTACTCTTCATTAGTTAGGCAAACTCGCGTTAGCATGCCCCTTCGGGGGAACGCTGATTGCCACTTATAATACAATAATGATAATAACGATGCTAATGATAGGTCGAGACAAAGGGAACGGAATTATTTTTAGAAGCGTAACCTTAAATGTTGCAACCTGTTTCGATTCTAAATCTATGTCAGAAATAACAAATACACCCCATAAATTAAAATTCTTCGATTAGTAAATATAAGTATTTAATATTACGGCCCGCAATTGTTTCAATTGTAAATCTCAGAAATATCACAAATAACAGCTTCACCCCATTAATTAATATTCTTTATTATTATATTTAAGTATTTAATATTGCGGCCCGCTTAGAGTATTAGGTTTCCACTTTTAGCTCACTACGAGCCAAAGGTTGCCCATCACCGATTTAGCCCTGAAAGATCACAGTGCCCTTTACATTTACCTACGTGCACACGTGTCCAGTTCATATTACTATAATGTACAGACAACGAACTCTGTGTTTAGTGTGAGCCGAAAGCAAGATCGAATGCCAATCTGTTGCTTTCACTTTATAGGTATCATTAAAGGCGACGAGATTATGGTGATCAATGGTGCTATTGTAAGTGATCTGGATATGATGTACCTGGAAAGTGTATTACAAGAAGAGGTCGGTCTCTGTATGATGATGAGGTCATCTCGAACCGAACCGCCGGATCTCACAGGCATAATGAGGGTTACCGATGATATAATCGAGAGTTTGGTTTGCCCACCGCCGCCAACCGATCCACCGGTTATAAGCGAAGAAATGATTTCCGGTCTGATTGTTCCAGCTCCTGGATGGAGTAAGCTCCCTCTCTTTCTCTTTCTCGCTCGCGCAAAAGAAAATTAAAAAGCACAGCTTCCTTTGTACTTCAGCTACGCAGATTTCTTTCTTCTATTATGTTTCTCGGTGACAAAAGACTCCATTCTCCTTCTCCTACAAACTGTATCTTGATTAACGCAAACACATTCTGGAATAAAAGGTTTACATTGCTTTTGGTAAACGTAGGCAAGGAAAGCATCGTCCAGGAGTGCGCGTCAGCTCCCCATATAGAGAACGGCAAGCAAACGTCCCGCACAAATTCATTCGAAATAGAGAATTTATTAAAAACCGCCGAGCAGGTGACGGGGATCTGTCGATCGCCCGGTGAGACCAGGAAGTCCAGTCCTACTGGAAGCGTTGTTAGCTCTCATTCGCAAGCTCTCACGCCAAGCCGGCAGCTGAGCGATGCCGAGAAACTGAAGAAGGTGATTCTGGAATTGATCGAGACCGAGCGGACTTACGTGAAAGTGAGTTGATGGCACGTAGAAAAAGCCAGACACCCGAATACCGATACGTTTCGCGCTTACTTAGACTCGCGGGATATTAAACTTTCCCTCGTTTCGATTTATTAATCGACTCGACCTCGTTTCGAGTTATTAATTCTTTACCATTTTCAGAATTTAAACAATTTGCTAGAGAACTACTTGGAGCCCCTTAAGCGCGAGACATTCCTCTCGAACGCAGAGATAAACGCCTTGTTTGGGAACATTCAAGAAATCGTTACATTTCAGCGACAGTTTCTGCAGAATCTTGATCACGCGATCGAGATGGAAGCTGATTTCAGTAACTTTGACCACCCGAGTCAATTTAAGGTACGCGATACAGAAGAGAAGCGAGTGCCATTTTACTCGTACTTATTCGGTATTAACGAAGCCTAATACCGGTATTATTTTCTTCAAGGGTGTTTTGTTTTCCGTTGGAAGTGCTTTCTTGTACTACGTGAATCACTTCAAGCTGTACAGCTCGTTTTGCGCCAGCCATTCGAAAGCGCAAAAGGTGCTGCATCCAAGTGAGTGAAATGCCATTTGATTTGTTTCTTGCGGGACCTTCTTTGCCCTCTCTCGTCCTCGTCGTCTACTCGTTCTTCCGCTTCTTACAGACGAAGGGAATCAAGCTTTACAAGAGTTTCTGCAAGCGAGGAATCCGAGGCAACAGCACTCGTCGACTTTGGAATCGTATTTGATAAAGCCTATCCAAAGAATACTCAAGTATCCTCTGCTTTTGCAGCAGCTTCGAAATCTCACTGACGAACGAAGCGAGGAGCATCAGCACTTGATCGGTAAATATTTCTCTAGTGAACAGTTCGATTAAATCTAGCAACAAATACACAGAGAATCGAAAGAGTTGAGAGCTGATTTAATAAATTAACACTGTGTTTTGACTTTCTACCAAGCCTTCTTATTTGTTTCCTTCTTATAAAAGAAAATCGAATTGAATCGTTTCTAATAGCTTGAGAAATTCAAATTGATAATTAATTAATCAACCGGTGGTTGTCGATTGCAGAGGCCTTAAAGGGTATGGAAAAAGTGGCCGAACACATAAACGAGATGCAAAGGATTCATGAAGAATATGGGGCTATCTTCGACCATTTGTTCAGACAACACCAGAAATCTTGCAAACAGGTGAGCGCGTGGGACATGTTTCTCATTCGATAAAATTGTTGAAACCAATACTGGAAAACGTGACTAATGTTTCATAGCCAATCGACCTGAGCCCGGGAGATCTTCTTTACTACGGAGGTGTCGAGTGGCTCAACATTTCTGACTTTCTTGGCAAGATCAAGAAAGGCCTGGAGTTGCACGCGATGTGTTTCGTTTTTAAATCTGCGGTGGTCTTTTTGTGCAAGGAGAGATTAAGACAAAAGAAGAAGCTTATGGTAAGTCAGCCGTCTTTTAAGGGGGAACACCACTGTGACGGCCGGAAAAGTAAGTAGTTTTTAAGAATTTTTGCAGGAATAATTTACAGTTTTCATAGAAAATTTTTATCACCTACTTTTAGTACAATGTCTTAAGAGACTATAAAAAAATAGAAGAACATGCACTACACTCAGATAGTTTATAAAAAAAATGAAATTTGATTTCGGTCCTGCTGTTCCATAGTTACACATTCGACCAGCGCGCATGGGGGTCTAGAAGATTAATTAATATATTAAAATTGATGCATGTTTTTCTACTTATTTTTTTTTACAGTTTCTTAAGACATTACACTAAAGGTGCAATGTAAAAATTTTATATGAAAACTGTCAATTATTCCTAAAAAAAATTCTTAAAAACGGCTTCTCTTTCCGGCCGTCACAGTGGTGATCCCCCTTAAATCACATCACAAATTCGCATCAATCGGTTTTATGCATGCCAATGTGTATCGATTAGGGGGTTTCGACGAAAGCCAATTCGAGCGAGGTGGAAATAATCCGCTACCAAGTGTTGATACCTGTGACCGAAGTGCAAGTCCGAGCTAGTTCCGCCAAAGACATGGAATCTCATTTCCTGTGGGAGTTGATCCACTTAAGAAATCAATTACAAAGAAGATCGGAGAAAGTGTACGTGCTTTCTAACAGGTAACGTCTGATAGCATTTTCATCCCCGAAAACCTCAAGCTCAGATTACATTCTCACGAGCAAACACACGCTTCGCACTGAACCGCATTGCCTAAACTTTTATTCGAATAATCGTCGAATAAAAATGTCGAATAAAATAAAATCACTCGAGAATAACGAATAATTTTTTTATCCGAATAAATCTTTATCTATCGCGAGTGGGACGTACATACATAATCGTTTCTTCCCCTTAGCACGACGGAATTTCGAAACGCGTTCCTAAGGACGATCCGTCAGATAATTCGGGAATCAGTTCGAAATATGAGCATACCGTCGACGAAACAGAATCTCGGCCAGCCGCCAATGACAATATCGCCACGGATGTCGACCGGGCACGTGGAGAAATTTGAGAAGCCGCCGGGGATGAGCCAGGTGCAGAATAGCGGCAACGGGGGTACCGTGATCCTGGCAGCGCTATCGAAGAAGTCGGTTAAACCGCAAACGGTGTCGACTTCGCATAACGTAAAACGCAAGTACAATCAATCGAAACAAGCGATGGAGCACGAAAGTTCCGAGGACAAGGACGCGGAGGAGTCGAGCGCGGTTAATCAGCAACAGCCTGGCTTTCGCCCCAGAAGCAAAACCATAAGCGATACGTTTGGTAAGATCACTGATCGCATTGGATTTCATTTAAATTTTACCGACACGTGTTCCGACGGTGCGACCATGCCACCATGCGACGACGCCACGGGCAACAGTCGTGCCGATTAATTGATTCCATTCGATTAGCTAGCTGTGAGACTTAGCACGTACTAGATGCATTATATATATATAAACATGCATACATAAAGCTAGATAAGATGCGGCAATCGGCTGACTTGACACAGTAGAACCTAGCGACTGACTGGATTAAATTACACGGCTTAATTACCGACAACAAGACACGTAAAGGCCTGTAAGCGTATAAAAGGACTCTTTAAAAATGCAGGGGAGATTAAGGTCGAGATGGATCCGGGGACGAAGTCCGAGGGAGAGGAAGACTCGCAAGCTTTTTTAGGTGAGACGAAGGCGAATTTGGGACGCACTCCGAATCATTTGACTTTGAGCACCACTTCAACCATTTCAGCAGGAAGTACGGGTAGTCAGGCGAGATTGATCCAATCCTCCCATCAGCCGGAGAATTATCAACCTATTACTGTTAAAGAGCTTGGTAAGATGAAAATTAAAGGTCACGAAACTGTTGCCCAGATTCTATTGCTCGAGCGTTACGTAGAGTACAGCACATTCAAGTCCGATAGATTAGAATTATTCTCGGTATTTGCTATATCCCTTGATTTTACTATTAAGGGAGGATTCTACACCTTCTGTGGGCCGAAAAGTAGGTGATTCTTTGCGAATTTTTTGCGCAAAAACTGTTCGACAAATCAATTTGAAATTTGGCAGGCTGTTTTATAGTATCTTGAACTATTCTTCTGAATTTTTGCGCGACGGTAAAGAAACGTGGGAGATGTACATAAAATACTGATTGGGAGCGTTGAAAAAATAGGGTGGTCCTGGCGTTGATGTGAAGTGCTTTAAGAATTTTATCTGAAACACAAAAAGGAAAGGAGATTCTTAATTTATATGAATGTGGCTATATATGGTGGTAGATTCATTAAGGAAAATAAAGAAATGTTAAAATGGCAGCCTTCTGAAAAAGATGAATCGAATTTCGCCTAAAAATCGAGAGAATCTTTTTTAAGTAAAAAAGGAACGGTAACAGATACGGCAACAAATCTACTACCAGAGGTAGCCACATTCATATAGATTAAGAATCTCTTTTCCTTTTTGTTTCAGGTAATCCTTAAGGT
The DNA here is from genome assembly GCA_910592295.1 of Andrena haemorrhoa. Taxonomy (NCBI): domain Eukaryota; kingdom Metazoa; phylum Arthropoda; class Insecta; order Hymenoptera; family Andrenidae; genus Andrena; species Andrena haemorrhoa. The sequence goes on from OU342946.1 coordinate 5,701,754, forward strand.
ACTTTCGATCAACGCCAGGACCACCCGCTTTCTTTCAACGCTCTCAGTCAGCGCTCTGTATCTGCCATGCTTCTTTATTTACCATCACACGAAAATTCAGAAGAACAGTTCAAGATACTATTAAACAGCCTGCCAAACTTCAAATTAATTCGTCAAACAGTTTTTGCGCAAATAATTCACAAAGAATCACCGCTTTTTCGGCCCGACTACGTAGAATGGCCCCTTAAGGGGCTGTTCCGGTCTAGAGCCCATAAAAATAGGAGATCTTTAGGAATTAATTAAAGGAAAACTACTACATATAATTCAATGGGACTTTTTGCATTGCATTAAGGATATCTTAAACTATAGAAATATATTTTTTGTTTTATAATTAATCATTGCAGACGGCACTGGGGAGTCGTTAAAGTCGAGGGGTCAAAAAATTCATCCAAATCGGTGGAACCTATAGCACTTAAACCATTGGTCTGAAATAAAAAACAACGAGATTATTAAAGAGCATGAGACTCGCTCGTGGACTGACCAGAAAAAATTACAAAAATGACATTTTCTGAGTAAATAACGACACTTCAAGTTTGAAATCACTTTTTCCCTATATTTTTCGCCCTTTCAACGTCTTTAAAAATTATAAATTTTCATTTTTTTTTAAATCGTACTGATGTATCCACGAGCCAGAAGTATATTCTTCAAAATAAAAAAGTTTCAGTCGAATCGGATAATAAATTTTGGAAGATACAGGTTCCACCGATTTTGAGAACACCGTTTCAAGAAAAGCTCGTTTAACCCATGCATTTGCCGCTACCCAAATGCCTATAACATCGTGAATTTTTCGAATTTCAAAAATTCTTTTTAAACACATATTTCTAAAAGCTTGAACATTCGAAAATTAAATAAAAAAAAAATCGGTTTTAGACCGGAACCTCCCCTTAACTTGGAGCGCGGTTATCCAATTATACATACGTAGTATGTTCGAGTTACTGGTATACGTAGGGGAGAGAAGTGTACACGCGAAACACGTTCCCGTTCAATTTCACCTAGAGTCTAGGCACTCTAGACTCCAGAGCAATTCGACTATCCAAATAAGGGCTAAATGTTTCTATTGTGTTGCATGAAAGGTTCACCGATCTGGAAACCGCGGGAGTTGCCCTCGTTAGGGGAGGCCACTACGTTGCCGCGTAAGGGTAAGTCGGCGAGCGAGTTTGGGGACATAAACTCGTCTCACAGCGCTTCCCGAAAGTCTCTAATAGAAATCAATAATTGTGCTCAACAATCTAACTTTAATAACCATGTTTAACTTATCGTTAGACAGACGTTAACTGGCTAACAAAGTACCGAGAGTTAAGTTTAAAGATTGTGACATAAACCAACCATAACTATTCGATTATAATCTTAGAAAGATTACCGCGTGCTTGCTGCCCACGCGGAACATTCTCGTCTTCTTTTCCGTACCTTGGCGTCTTTCTGATTTTATCTCTAAAATATTGCGTACGTTCAGGATGTAGCGTGTAACATAGTGCCATTTCTTCTTCGTGCAACAGCGAACAGACGATTCAACTGTTTGAACATGTTTGCTGCCGTCCCCAAATAGCAGGTCACTATTCCATATTGGGGGCATAGGGGGACCCATGAGAAAGCAAATGTTTGATCCTGCAGCATATGCGACATAGGCATCGGAAAATGTATGGGTACCGCAGCTAACTTGTTGTTAAAAAGGAAATTTTGCTGATAGGATGAGAGAGAGAGAGAGAGCAAGAGAGAGAGAGAGAGAGAGAGTGTGTATAATTTCAGTATTGCTTTCCTTCTTATACTAATCTCAGAATGTAATTGCAATTATCCATTACTATTAATATTCGGGATCGGAAATCTAACGTTACTCGTTTTACAACGACAGAGGGTGATAAACTTTTTAGACAACGACGTCACAGCATTTCGATTTCCAGATTACATACATGTTTCCCGTTTCATAATTGTTACCGTTTCTGTTGCAATACCATTGCTAATACATGTACATTTCAAACTCCATTCACTTCAATTCGACGAGGTGGTACTACCGACATGGTTTGAACTAAGAGAGTTCTTTTCGAAAGCAATTCATAGTCCCTTAGAAATTAGCTACTATATATTCGATTCGCAATATTTAAATGTTGGTTTCTACTGCTCGTTTTCTGCGTGGACGGCAATGCAATAAAAAGTAATAAACTCTGTATATAATGTAATAATGATATTATTGATATTGTCATTATTATTATTATTATTATTATTGTCGTCGTCGTCATTTACATACGTAATCAACGCCATCGTCATCACCGGTCATTATCATTATTATTATCATCATCGCCATCGTCGTCATCATCATCATCATCATCATCATCATCATCATCATCGCCGTCGTTGTTATCATTAATGGTATTACTATATTTTCATCATCTGGGTCATTGCTATCATTACGACTATTGCAGTTATGAAACCTGTTGCTGTTAATTTCATTATTATTTAAATTATTTCTAATACCATTAGTATTATTTCAGCCGACTCTAATGCTGCTATTACCACCTCTTCTTCTTCTTCGTCTTCTTCTTCTTCTTCTACTACTACAATTACTACTAATACTCTACTACTACTACTACTAGTACCACTACTACAATTACTACTACTACTACTACTACCACCACTACTACTATTACTACTAATACTACTACTACTACTACTATTACTACTACTACTACTGGCTACTACTATTACTACCACCACCATCACCACCACCACTACCACTACCACCATTACTATTACTACCTCTACTATTACTACTGTTACTATCACTACCACTACCACTATCACCATTACTATTACTACCTCTACTATTACTACTGTTACTATCACTACCACTACCACTACCAACACCAATGCCAAAATTGCCACCACCAACACGGCTAGAATTCGTTTTCTTACTTGTATTCGTTACTATCGCCAACACCACCAACATTACCACCGTTATTGTTATCGCCCCCGGTTCTGCAACCGGCTACTCCTATCCCGAATATCGCCATCGTGATCGTCGTCATCATCGCCATCCTCATCGTCGTCATCAATCACCCCTATAATTGCCACAATCGACTTCATCATTCACATTACGGCGCCGCAACTGTTATTCGAGAGCTAAATCGAAAACAGGTGGCCGCGCATAAAGCATCGGGATGAGAAAAGCGACGACGTACCGAGTAAATCTAGCGATCAAGTAAGGGAATTTAACTAAATCTGTAAGTCGTATACATACATATGACGATTAAGAGAGGCGTATAACGGTTGCGTGTATGTACGTATGTCATGTGTGTATGTATATGTATTGCGCGCGCGGACGTTCGTGCACCCGTGTTACGTGCGCGTACGTGTTTCTACAAGCAGGTACGTGTGCGTTTGTATCTACATAAACACAGAATGTAGATAAATAACATATATATGTACATGTATCGTGTCGCATCGTACGAAGGACGATCTTCCACATGTCCGCCGCGTCTTAGCATCTCCTTTTTTTGTTCTCACTCTCAGTAGCGATAATCTATTATCGCCGGAGAGGTTTACTTTGAACGTTACTCGCGATAGGACTAACGACGACTCAGACGCTCGAAGACTCAAGACTTGAAAAGAGAAGAGAATCAACCCTGCTCACCGTTCGTAACGCGAACACACAGATAGACGCGTAAATGCACAATTAAGCGGCGACAGTAGTGGAGAACGACGTAACGACGCTTCTGTATACTTAAAGATCTGTTAACAAGACGTAGAGACTCGAGGCAGCAAGGTAAATACGCGTGTGGAATATCGTCGGAGCATTCCTAACTAATGACAAAAGGCTAACGATACTCGACTTATAATGCATTGTTAACGGATATATTCAGATATAAGTCAACGCGATAATGAATGATTAATACTTGTAAATTAGAAAAGAGAAAGTATATCTATACGTATGTATATCTATAAGTACCCCGCAGTAAACAATAACATATGTACACGTGCGCGTGTATACAGTGTATAGAGCAGGTGTGGTGGAAATTGTTGTCCGGAAATGTAAGGGTCTACTGCCATTCTTTTAGTTTCTATTCTTTACTTTCCGAGCTTCCGCTGAATCGTCAACCGACTTGTCCCGGCGATAATTCCTGTTTCGCTCGAAGCAGGGTCACGCACCGAAAGCAGCACTCGTTCTCACACTTTCTTTCTCCGACGTTCACCAGGGAAGTACACCCTCGAATTTTCGAATAGCAATTTGGAACCAAAGATTTTGGTTACACATATATACATATATACATATTACGTGTAATAAAACTAAAAATGTATGTGACCGTAGTTGCGCGAACGCCCAAATGCGCTCGCGTACGTGTGGCTCGCGTATACGCATCCTGTGCACGCACACGGGTGTACGTATGCCAGCATTCGGACATAGGACACGCATAGTCGACGTATTGGGTTACGCTAATTACATTGCGCGCAGAACGGCAGAGAATCGATGGTGTCGAACGAGAGAAGGGACGTTTTCATATGTGCCATTTATTATATTTGCCGAAGAACCGGGTTACTTGCAGACGTACCATTTAGTGGCGGATTTAACCAGCGACCGATGAGCAGTTGGGCCCCTGCCCAGAATGGCCCCCAGGGTCCCATCTTCTAAAAGAAATTATTTTATTTTATTATTACTATTCACGGGACAAACCCTTTGGTACGAAGAGACATAATGCGGGGAGACGTAATACAGATATGACAAATATACATTCCGATGAGAACGAAAGAGAGTATATATAGAAGTTTAAAAAAGGACAAAGAATGACAAATTATAGAATAAATCATAGAACACCTTTTGAAGTAGAATTATGAGTTTATCCAAACACTATATTTCTTTCTGTTTCCCACAATATTCATGCCACACGCGCGTAAATTTATCTGTAATTCTGTTACCGTACACAGGGTGTCCCAGAACGTTTTCCATTTGGGCCATTTTCCTTAAATCCGCCACTGACGCGCTCGCAGATGTTCCAAAGTTGTCGTCTACAACTCGTTTTGGTCACCGACAATGAGGACACTTACCCTGCACCCAGCTGCTCTCCCTTTTTTCCCCTTCGAAACGAATGTCTGTGTTCCGTCTGAAAGACTGTTCGCCGCACAATTTTTTAACAAACCTTTCGTACGACCGCGTCCGTGAAATATGGAAAGCGACGCGTTCCCTAGCACCTCTGGTGTTTTTCACCTTCCCCTCCGATTCGACACTATCGATTCACGCGCGAGGTCCTTAATATAACAAATTCCAAATTATCAACTGTTCAATTACATTCGATGGTCAACGTGCAAAGGCGACGAAGCGCGCGTGAAAGTGTCGAGCGCGACAATAAGGCAGACAGAGGACAAAACAGTGGTGGAATTCGGTCTGTCGGTTGAATTAAAAGAGCTGAAGTATTGCACGACGAATGTCCCCTTCGGCTTTCATTCATACAGACGCTCAACTCGGTCATTCGAACACAATAGTGATGGGAAGATTGAACTTTGGCGCGTACCTTGGTTGACGCACTCCCCTCGACGAATATAATACTTATCTTATCTTTGCGAAGAAAAACCAGAAAGAATCACATTGCTTATTGATACGTTTATCGATAGACACAGTGATTAAGTGTAATTATAATAGGAATTATGTACCGCGACATTCGTCGGGGACGTGACGTTTCACTTACATACTTACATACGTGTTAAGGTGCAATTATTTCATTACTTTTTAATTATTTTCTCATTAGTTTCACGAGACTAGACTTTCACGAGACAAGTTTCACGATCTATTTTCAAAAATCTCAGCTCTGGTGAATATTTACCATTATTCACATTTAGTCGTTGAGATTTTTATCTCGCGATGGAAAAGTCTCGGGCAAAATCTCACCGTGGATTCGCGCCTTCGAGGGAAGCGCTTGAAGTATGTAAATTTCAAATCTCGTTTGAAAATTGAATCCGCTGACCAAGAAGGATAGGAAAATAGGCGAAGTTTCACGAATAGCTGGGTTTTTCTCGCTTCCGTTGAAACCTGACGTATGCAAGTATGTGTAATGTTAATAATAATTTCGCGAGAGTACGATGGGAAACGAGGACTGGGCACTGAAGGTGGAAAGGCGGTCGATGAAAGGCTGACCAAAGTATTTTGGAAAAATCAGAACTCTGCAATTATTTTGCTGTCCCTTGCAATTATTCGTTTACGTAGCCCTGAAGCGTCCAATCTTCCGAGTGCGCACTGCGTGGACATTATCGAAAAGCTCAGCTTCGCAAATTATCAAGATTCGCAATACTCCATTCCCGACAGTCCGAAGTATTCATTTAAAGCAGAAGGGAACGTAACGATAGTCACCCGCGGGGATCGCATCGTTCATTTTTTCATGCGAGAACGAAATGAAGCTTCGCCTCGTAGAATTTAAGAGAACAAAAGGGGCATCTGCGGCGAGTAATGAAGAATGTAGTGGAGAGGATGCGAAGCAGGGCGCGGGAAAGAGCTGAGACGAAAGGAAAGAATGAAATCGTTATCGGAAGCTGATACGGAAAATTCGAGACTATCATCACAGCTGCTCGACACATGAAAGAATTTTACGTTCTACGTGCATCCACGCTCGTGACACGCTCTCCTTCTGATTCAAAAAGAACAAACACACACACACACACACGTACGCAAAGGAAAAAAAACTATGTACGTAATAGAGCATCGGTGAAACATTTGACAGCGAATGAGAGATAAGAAGATACCTATTTACTAATTACTATAGACGTCAAACACGCAGGTTTAATAATCTACGGAGAACCTTCTGTTGCTCGAATTATTGCATTGTCTACTATATACATATATAGATATATATATATATATAAATTTTATTGTATAAATTCTGTCGAGACGTGCCTCCGAGCAAGAGTCGACGTTTCTTTTTTTCTCGGCCCGCGTAATTTATTTTTCACGGCGAGGTTCTTTGGTTGAAACGAATTCGAGCGGAAAGGACTACTTGCTGGCTACCGTGTGCACCGGGGAAGCACCGAGTGTTTGGTGGAAATCGGTGGGACGGGCATCCCTACACGGGAATCGCGGAGTACACGCGCAATTATGTAGATACGTGCTTATACGAATTGGGCTGAGCGCGACGCGGATCGACCAGCTTCGTTTCTCGACCGATTTAATTAACTGATTACGCGCATCAGAGAGTCTCGTAACTAGACGGTACGATATTACCTGGAATTCGTGACTCGTGACAATCAATGAAAGGCTTGGGACTGCAATTATTTCTTTGTTCGCAAAATAAAATCGCCACGATAGAATGGTAAAGGGAAAGGACAATGGCTCTGGGTGCAGATTCGACAGGAGTTTGTCAAAAGAAATCGTGCGTGCAGGGATGCTCCATTCGCGTGTTGCAGCGCGGTACCTTTGCATCGGAGTTGGAGCCATTGGCCGAATAAACATTTATTCGTTATTCACGAATAACTGGATTTTATTCGAAATTTTTATTCGAATAAAAATTTAGTCGAATAATGCTCGACTCTGCTTTGCATCTCGGTGGGAAGACTGACGGGGGTGGATAGGGTGCACCCGCGTTCCTTACGAGAGCTGTCCAGTCACTCGGTACTCCTTTCTTCTGGTATCGTTGTTTCTGGCCTACGCCGACGACCGTTGAAAATGTTCACAGAACCGAGGAAGTTGCTCAAGATTCGGCAGATAAGCGTGCGTACGACGGGGAAATTTGGCAGGTGGTCGAGACACTCTAGCTCGGAGACATATCTGAATAGTTGGCCTAGTATCGAGTTTCATATTTTTGTCCCGGTCGCAGTGGATCGAACGATTATCACCTATTATATGATTATTGACATTCTCCACAGATTTTATTGACATAAACTTTATCGCTACCGTTGAACGTAATATACTTGAATTATGGTGACGGTACCTTCGCTAATAACACGGGCACCGAGTATGTGTTTCGAGAGGGAGGAACGAAGGGAGGGAGGGGCAAGGGCGAGTGGTAGATAATCAGGAGAGAGATCGAGAGATCGAGAGAGAATCTGGGGGGAGAGAGAGAGAGAGAGAGAGAGAGAGAGAGAGAGAAGGGAGAGAATCTTTGAATGTCCCGTGAACACGAAGATATTAGATGGTCGACAAAATTATTATAGAATATAAGCGGAAATAGTTGTATATGGGTATAGAGCGGGGGTGGGCCGGGGTGGGACGGGGTGGGCTGAGATTATAAAGAAACAAAGATAGGATAATACAAAGTAAGGATGTAACCAGTCTTTCCACATTCTTTCCTTTTCATTGGCGTACGAAATCCTGGTGCGGCGAGCCAGGAGCGAGGATAATCCTTGTGTTTACAAGCGCAGGTTTAATGCAGACGTGCTTATGTTCTCATCTATTGTGTAATTATGCATTAGTACCGAACATTGTAATTACGATCATTCCTGTATTTATTGTTATTGTTCCTCGGTTACACGGAGACGTTCAAGGGTGATCCATTTGTACAATCATTGAGTCATTAAAATATGATTATCCTGATGATTATAACGGCTACTGTGTTTACTCCTCCGTGCTACCATGTGGGCGCTAGGGTGGCCCTTGTTTATACGTGTCGAAATTTCTTATTGTACTTCTTTGCTCTCATCCCCTAATATGCTTCCATTTCATAAAAAAAATAGTCACCGAAAAAGATGATTGCAATCGAACAACAAGAAAGGGTGCCGACCAGGCCTTAAAGTTTAGAGTTCATCAATGGTTTGAATTTGAAGAATTTCTAAAAAAATGGTAAGCCCTATCGAAATTTTGTTCAAATAATGTTAAAAGAGCATTCAATTTTCTACAATTATTGTATATATAATTTCTTCGTGCTTCCAACCGTTTTTTTAGATAATAACGTTTGAATACAGAGAGGTCCGCAATTCGCGCATCCCACCTGTACGGCGTGACGTATTGTCTATTATTCAAACGCTATTATCTAAAAAACGGTTGGAAGCGCGGGAAAATTATATATACAGTAATTGTAGAAAATTGAATGCTCTTTTAATATTATTTGAACAAAATTTCGATAGGACTTACCATTTTTGAGAAATTTTTCAAATTCAAACTACCGATGAATTCTAAACTTTACCTTGTTCGATTGCAATAATAATGTTTTTATGAAATGGAACCATATAAGGGGGTGAGACCAGAAGAAATCTCAGGTTGCCAAAAGGGCCACCCTAGTGGGCACACGTTTCACCCCTTTTTCTTTCTTTATTCCTGTATAAAGTACTTATGCGAGGACCCGTGTGCTGTGTAACTCTAATTGTCAGCGAAAGAGTCAAGTCCCCGCAGCGACGTGAGTCAGAAGTTTCTACCGACGGTTATCGGTCGTCCAATACTATGCTTATGGCCGTTGTTTTGCAACTCATCGGGATTCGATATCGATAAGCAGCAGGTGTGCACGGTTTAAGTAATCCAACAATCAAAGTGATAATTATCAGGTCACAGATTGTACCGACTGAACGAAAGTTTCCTCGTTGCGTCTTTTTTATCGTGAAACAAAAATGTTACTTCACTCTTTTGTTCTGTATTTTATCGAACGATAAGTTTAAATTGATATGGAGGAAAAGGGATGACCTCCTTGGTATTCAATCACTTCGCGCTGACTACCCGGCTGGTGGCTAACGGGCGACCGACGCGGCGCGACGAAAGAAACAGTAAATCGGTAAACATTACGATCGAGATCGCCAAATATTAGCGGAATATTATAGTTTATACTAAGAATCTATCGATAGCCAAAGTACCAACAATTATCTAGTGCCCAGGCCCAGGCTAACCGCGTAACGTGACATTTCCACGAGTAAGTGCAATCATGCCGCCTAATTTAATATACCAAGTTTTTACGGATAATAGAAAGGTGGGAAATTAAAAGAGAAGGTAAGTGAAGTGTCTGATATTGTGAAATGTAAATCATAGCTGCGACTAGACTACCTCGAATACATTATGTATATATTTTCTCGTCTTGGCGTTAAGTTTCTTCAGAAGCATAGTTGAAAGGGACCACCGCGTTACTCATTACGAGTTCGAGTACCAAATTATACACCGCCGTAGCAGAGAAGCGGCGAAATACGGTCGAGGATAGAAGATAAAAGGACGACGCGCCAGTGGACGACGACTGTTTCCTTGAACTTCTATGAAAAACTCGTGACAGGATGGCGAGAATCGACAGAATGCTTGACATTTTGGTGATACTGTGCTGCGTGATAACAGCAACACGCGGCGTAAGCCCGTATACTTGTCAAATGTCTGGACTCTGCCAACAAGAAGGCGAGACCCTGCCTCGGACATGCGTGTACAAAGAGCCACCCCGACTAATCAACGATACAGAAGCTGAAAAGATGCTTCGAGATAAGTGCCCGCAATACTTTCATGACACCGGTACGTTATCATTATCACGCATAAGAGAGAGCAAAAGAATGGAAGCTGATTCTTGGATCGAATATGTTACACACGAGCATGTAACACTAGCTTTACTACTCGGCTTCGCCCGTTTAGATCATAATTTTATAAAAATAATATTTTCCTTAGTTTTTTTTTTAAATAGTCGCATTCGTCTCGATTAGCCAGGCGTAATGAGCTGAGGCACACTTCGTGATCCAAAAGTTTACCGTTCGAATGCTTTTAGGCAAACACACAGACATATCAACATTCTGCTTTATATATATCAACGTATCGCGAACGTCATCCGTTTCCCTTTCAGACACGCCGGAATTGTGTTGCGACGTTGAGAACATTCATTACCTGGTCAAACAAATGAACATGGCTGAGGGCATCTTCGGCAGGTGTCGAACGTGTTTAATAAACGTGTTCAAGTTAATATGCGATTTAAGCTGCAGTCCCGAACAAAGTAGATTCATGCAAGTTACGGACACAGGTGTTACTAACGAAGGCAGGGAATATGTCAAAGAAATCACGGTAAGTGCACGAATTCGTTTGAAAGTGGCCCGAAATATAAAACAGATTCATCGACAGGTTGTTGTAGTAACGAGTCCGCGATAGAATTCTTCTCCTTTTACTTTTCACATATTTATTGATATTCCTTAGCCGTTTACTCGAACCATTCGGTCTCATACTCGCGCCTCGTAGGTTGCCGTTGCGGAAGAATATATGAACGACGCTTATGATTCTTGTAAAAATGTCATCCACCCAGCGAGTGGCAATTTAGCCATGGACTTGGCTTGCGGAGTTCACGGAGCAAGTAGGTGCTCAGCCAAACTGTAAGTGTAGAACTGTGACATATTCGAAAGCGGACTCTCCTCTTTCTCTACGTTGTAGTAATAGTGCGCGAACGGTAAACTATGATAAGAAAGCTAGCCAACAAGGAACGTTGATAATGTTCTCTTGTTTACTACGGTGGTGTTACAGATGGTACGAGTATCAAGGTGATCCGGATGTGAATACTTTCATTACTTTCCGAATGCGTTTTCTCACTGATAAACCGACCTGGAACGAATCAGTGAAAACTTGTGACGAGAACTACGAGGTAAATTAACGTTTAAACCTTGGCGTATTTTAATAGTTTCAGTGGTCTCGTCGCGTTTTCATGTCGATATTTTCTAACAACTCGAACAAGCGAAAAATCCATACTTTCCGAGTTACCCCTGCCACCACTCCTTAATTCGATAATTGTTTTTACTCAGTTTATAAGATGCAGCTTTTGTTTATACTTCTTTTCGATATCTCTCACCGTTCTCGAGCTATTCCGCGAAAAAGAAAATTCTGCATCTTTTCGAGGGGTGATTTCACCCCCTGAAACCACGTTATGGCACCAACGAAAAATAGTTTTGTGTTACGGATGAAGTACTCTAGTTGCACCCAAATTTGCATAATTTTCTGAATTTCCGGGTTGCCTAAATTTCGAAGATATATGTAGGAACGCAAGTTTTCATTATTAGACTAGATAGCGAAAGTGTACTTGCTACATCTGTAAAAGATTGCCGACCGATCGTCGTTCAACAGGGTTTTCAAGCGTGTAGCTGCGTCGATTGTCCCTCGGCTTGTCCTTTCAACGAGCTGCCAGGAGACGACGGCGGCTTCGTCATCCTCGGATACAGTGGCTATGGATTCTTAGCAGGGCTAATAATCGCTGTATTAGTGATATTCGCTGGAGTCGTTTGCACACTTTTAATAAGAAAATGGCGTACAGGTATCGCGTAAAACAATAATTCCATTCATTATTATACCTATGCTGGTAGATATATATATTTGTATAAATACACATAAGTTTCTGTTCAACTTGATGGTAAAACGAGCTACAGAGGTGCCTCGTTAGCTGACCGTCGCCATCCCTACCAGTTCTTGGCGCTTGAAATCTGGAACTACATAGGTACATAGTTTCACGGAGTCGCTTGTCCCTACACCGAAGCATGTTTCTTTTAACACTCGCACTGAATCTGTCTTCTTAATCGCTCCCTCGAATTCTTGCAACTCTGCCTCCCTCGATAGGCGACCAACCAGATGTGGTCCCGGACCAAGCGGCTTACCCTGACAGCTCACGAGGCACCTCTACAGGGTGTCACAGAATTGCGGGATGATCCGGAGCATGCAATATCCTGATGCGAAAATACATCGAAAAGTCCTTTACCGTTTTGGGATCCGAGGCTTCGTTCTCGAGATATTAACGGTGGAACTTCCGGGCCGCGCAGTTTAAAGCCGGAACGGCTGATTGTGAGCGCGGAGCAGTAGATACAGACCCACAGACACAGTAGAGCCGATCGCGCTAACCCATTTTCACAGTCTGAACCAGCACAGTACACGCTACTGCGTGAGGGGGTCTGTATCTACTCTTGCCTCCTGCGTTTGCGTGTCAGGAGCTCAGCGCTCAGCTGTTTCAGCTTTAAACCGCGCGGCCAGGAAGGTGCGCCGCTAATATTCAACTGTTAATATCTCGAGAACGAAGCTTCGGATCACAAAACGGTAAAGGACTTTTCGATGTGTTCTTGCATCAGGATATTGCATGTTCCAGATTGTTCCTAAATTCCGGGACAGCCTGTGTATACATACATATATACATGCGCGCATAGGTACCTATATATGTATTCTGTCTCACGAGTACGAATCTTTTTATAGTTATAGGTACTATCGAAAGTGATTTAGCGGAAATTAACAAGGAAGTCATTAAACCAAGAGTAAGCGTTCAAACGATGCTTGAAACTGGTTTTGCTGTTTGGGGAAAAGGTGTGTGTCCTCTCTGTATCGCGACTGTGTCGTAACCGAGCGAATTGCGTTAAGTTCGATGAATGGAATAAAGAGTTTCCGACATTTCGGTATGTTTCATTTGTGTTACAATCCTGGTGGTAATTAGTGTTATTATTATGGTTACAGCATTTGCGACATACCCGACTATAGCGTTGTTCGTGTTATCGTACGTAATAGTGGCCCTGGGCTACGGAATCACGCGCCTTTCTATAACCAGCGATCCAATTGAAATTTGGGCAGCACCTACCAGCAGAGCCAGAATCGAAAAAGATTACTTCGATTCTCGTTTTCAACCTTTCTACAGGACCGAGCAGATTTACATAAAATCCGTGGGACTCGATAAGGTCGAAGAAATTTTTCAACTTTAACTTAAGTCAAACATTAACAGATAACTTTTTTAACTTTCATTCGTTATTCGAAATTTCTGCCCATCTCTGCTTTCAACAGATGAAACTGATCCTTCTCGTTGTACCTATGTATGAATTTAGATTTCACACAATACATCGTCCGGTGTTCTGGAATTTGGTCCCATCTTCAACAGGACATTCTTACTCGCTGTACGCGAGCTTCAGAACCAAGTATTACAAGTAAGCGTTTCCCTTCATAGCGTATCAATTCGATATGACGTACACACGTACTATGCGTCGGCTGAAATTTTCAGCTTGGACAAGACGAAGGAGAAGGATTGGAGCGCATTTGTTACGCTCCCGTTCGGAATGACTTTACCGGGCCCACTACTGTAGAACTTTGTACCGTGCAAAGCGTATGGGGGTATTTTCAAAACGATCTCGACAAGTTCAATCATACCGACGCATCTGGTCCTTACGAAGTAAACTATTTGGATCATTTGTATAAGTGTGCGCAGTAAGTACCTAACTGCAGTATTGCACCGAACGCAACGAACAATTACCATTACAACGAAAGCAGGTTAAATTTCTTCTTTTCGTCTAAAGAAATGCGTACAACCCGGAGTGCATGGCATCGTACAGAGGGCCTGTTATACCTGCGGTAGCTTACGGAGGATTTCTTCAAGAGAACGAATTTAAATACGATTCTGCAGACTATATTAAAGCGACCGGATTGATTCTAACTTTTATGGTGAAAAACTCTCTGGACGAGTCTGCACTTGCGTCGGCACACAAATGGGAACAGCGGTAAGTGCTCCTTTATTAGCATAATAGACAATCGAGATCGGTAGTACAGAAAGAAAGGAGTAAAGGATCAAGGGAAAGACTAATCGGTTGACCATTCAGATTTATCGACTTCATGAAGGAATGGGACGCTACGAAGCGTCCGGATTTCATGGATGTCGCGTATACTACTGAGAAGTCGATTCAAGATGAATTGGAACGATCCTCGAGAGCGGAAGTGTCGACGGTAGCCATCAGCTATGCGTTAATGTTCCTTTACGTGACCGTTGCTCTGGGTAGAATAAAAGGCTCCGTCAGAGGATACTTTGTAAGTTTTCCCGCTGTTCGAGTTAAGTAGCCCCGTCACCTTTCTATCTTTAATGAATATTATTTGTTGCACGATATCAGGCGCACAGTAAAATCATGCTGAGCGTTGGCGGGATTATCATAGTAATGGCATCGGTAGCTTGTTCCCTTGGGATATTTGGCTACATCGGAACACCCACGACACTACTTACGATCGAGGTAAACCATCGAGATGCTAAATAAGTGAAGAGAAATTATCGTAGCTAAAAATCACTCGTCCTAAACAGGTCATTCCATTCTTGGTATTAGCGGTGGGAGTGGATAATATCTTTATATTGGTTCAAACGCATCAAAGAAATCCAAGACACAGGGGAGAAACGATACCGGATCATATTGGAAGAATTCTGGGCGAAGTTGGCCCATCCATATTGCTCACCAGCGCATCCGAGTGCTTCTGCTTTTTGATCGGTTAGTGCATTACACATACAGTGGGGGACATAAGTATGTGGGCACACTTTAAAATGGTATAACTCGTTTGAAATTGGTCCAAAAGACTTGAGGTTTTTTGAGAAGCTAGAAGGATTAGTTTGCTAAGTGACGAACTTTGTCATTTTGGAAAAAATTGCAATTGGTCGGAATAGCAAAAAAAATAGTAAAGACCGTGAAATTCCCAAAATCAGCGATTTTCGACCTAATTCTACGATCTTTAAGCGTTTATAGCTCAGAGTAACGTTAACCGATTTTGATGAAATTTTGGGCATGTATACAACTTACTTCAATCTACAAACGGGATTTTTGAATTTTCATTACACGCTCACAAAAAAAGTTGAAAAAAACGACCTTTTCTATTTTTTTTTACTATTCCGAGCCATTACAATTTTTTTCAAAACGACGAAACACGTCACTTAGCAAACTAATCCTTCTAGCTTCTCAAAAAAACTCAAGTCGTTTGGACCAATTTTAAACAAGTTATACGATTTTAAAGAGTGTCCACATACTTTTGTCCCCCACTGTATATGTACACAGGTAGGGCATACACATGTACATACATTTGTATATCTAAAACTACTCATAATCTGGATTTTCATTTCTCTATACACTGCCAGGTACACTGTCCACGATGCCAGCTGTAAACACATTTGCACTTTACGCGTTCTTGTCTATTCTTATAAATTTCCTTCTGCAAATAACGACCTTTGTTAGCCTGCTGTCACTGGATGCTCAGAGATCCAAGGTAAGAAAAGTAACGTTGTACAGCAGACATGCCTTGTACGCTCGAACGGATTTATCTGCTGTAAGAGCAAACTGTACATCATTTCCCAACGATATTTCGCAATGTTTCAGAACAATTTGTTGGATGTATTCTGTTGCGTGAAAACGAAGAGACAAGATCACCAAGACGACAATAGCGCCGGTTGTATACAAACGATATTTCAACGTTTTTACACACCCTTTATTATGAAAACGCCGGTCAGAGTTATCGTGTTAGTTGTGTTCTTCGTCGTCCTGATCGTGCAGGCTGTAGTGGTGCCAAATATTGGTATCGGTTTAGAACAGAAGCTCTCTATGCCCACGGATTCTTATGTCTTGAAATATTTTCAGGTAACGTATCCGTTTGTCTTGTGGGAAACCTGATTTCTCATTTTCCGTACATAATGCGAGTGAATGCGAAACAATGATAATTTTCAGTTTATGAACGATCTGTTGTCAATGGGCCCGCCTGTGTATTTTGTGCTAACACCTGGCCTCAATTATAGCAACACGAAAGCTCAGAACATTATTTGTGGCGGTCAAGGTTGTAACTCGGACTCTCTTTACACGCAAATCTACTCGGCGTCTAAACAACCCGGCGTGTTAGTATACTATATCTGCATGATGTGTTCACTGCCTACCAGAGATGGGCAAAATTTTTACTCGACCCATGACGAATTAATTTCGCCACTTTTATTCGAAATTTTATTCAAAATAAAATTTTGCCCATTTACTATCGTTTCATTTCTTATCGTTTCAGATCGTATTTGTCGAAAGCAGCTTCCTCCTGGATAGACGATTACATGGACTGGTCGACGATTGCCGGTTGCTGCAAATACTTTCCGAATAATCAATCCTTCTGTCCACATTCCGACAGTAATTATCCTTCGTTTTCTAATTCTTCGTGAACAGAGCCGAGAGATTGGATCAGATGAAAACTGTAATGTACTTACATGTGCGTATTTCGCGTTGTAGTTGGTACGTGCTCTGATTGTCAAATTAATACAACCGGGGACCGACCTAACGCAAGCAACTTCCGGACCTTCATACCGTACTTCCTCCAAGACATTCCAGATGAACTTTGCGCGAAATCTGGCCGTCCTTCGTATCTCGACGTACGGATACTCCGTAAATCTGCTAATATTTCCCAATCTTTTCTATCTGTATTTAAAACGTTGAGCGGGCACGATGATGTTTCTATGCACTGCGTAATGTATGCGTATACGACTTTACAGGGGATGAATTACTATGTCGACAGACATGGTCTGGTCGATGTTGGCGATAGTTACTTTATGGGTTATCACACCCCGCTAAAGAAATCATCGGACTGGTACGAAGCGCTCAAGAGTGCTAGACGGATAGCCGATAATATTACGGGGATGATAAATAATGAACACTTAACCCATGATAAAGTAACCGTGTTCCCATACAGGTTTGTTATAAGAGTATATTTTGTGTGTAAATATCATGTATGTACGTAGATCCAACACTTTCATTCGGCGTACTTTTGCAATGGTATCACCGTCATAACCACCAGTGGCGGATTTAAGGGAAAAGGCCCAGGTGGCAAATTTTCTAAGGGGTTCATTTTTGCGGGAAAATGAAGAGGTAGTTTACTAAGAACGGGCCAAGTGTAGTTGTACAGATATAAATACAGTATTTGGATAAAATCATAATTTTTTTTAAGATAGGGCCCGAGGGCCTTTTGAGCAGGGGCCCATTTTTCGGGAAAATGAAGAGGTAGTTTACTAAAAACGAATCAAGAAGAGTAGTACAGATAAAAATATAGTGTTTGGATAAAATCAGAATTTTTTTTAAGATAGGGCCCGGGGGCCTTCTGTGCAGGGGCCCATTTTTCGGGAAAATAAAGAGGTAGTTTACTAAAAACGGACCAAGTGTAGTAGTACAGATATAAATACAGTGTTTGGATAAAATCATAATTTTTTTTAATATAGGGCCCGGGGGCCTTTTGAGCAGGGGCCCATTTTTTCGGGAAAATGAAGAGGTAGTTTACTAAAAACGAACCAAGTGTAGTAGTACAGATATAAATACAGTGTTTGGATAAAATCATAATTTTTTTAAGATAGGGCCCGGGGACCTTCTGTGTAGGGGCCCATTTTTCAGGAAAATGAAGAGATAGTTCACTACAAACGGGCCCAGCGTAATAGTACAGAAAAAAATATAGGGCCCAGGCGGCAACTGCTCATCGGCCGCCTGTTAAATCCGCCACTAATAACCACCATAATCAGCACACCGTATTACCTTTCATGTACATCGAAGGGAAACAGCTTGTAATCTTTTCAGCATATTCTACGTCTATTACGAGCAATATCTGACGATCTGGAAAGAAGCGATATCGTCGTTAAGCCTGTCTCTCTGTGTCATCTTCGTGGTGACTATATTTCTCACAGGACTGTCGCTATTTTCGGCGGTGATGGTACTATTGACGGTGCTCATGATAATCGTAAACATAGGTGGCCTCATGTATTGGTGGAATATAGAGCTGAACGCGGTTTCCCTCGTCAATTTGGTAATGGTACGTACGTGTGCATGTAATATGTATTAGGATTATGTAATTTCAACAGTACGAATTAGTACGGATTCGTTACAGGCTGCTGGCATTTCCGTAGAGTTTTGTAGTCACATTATACATTCGTACTTGACGTCACCGGCGATTGCGAGACTCGATCGAGCAACGGAGACTCTTAACGTAATGGGCAGTTCCGTAAGTACATACATATGTATATACACATGTATATAAAACAACTCTTACGAGAGATTTTATTAATGGATATATTTTATAACGTCAATAATCTCGAAATATGTAAAGAACTTTCTTCCAGACCGTTTCGTCCTGGTTTCCGATATTTCTTACATATACCTACATATATGCATTTACATAAATGTGTGTGCGCGCGTGCATACGCACGTACTTATGTACAACTTTTGTATTATTTTTCGATACAGGTCTTTTCTGGAATCACTTTAACGAAAATCATTGGAATCATTATACTGGCGTTTTCCAAAACTCAAATCTTCCAAGTATTTTACTTTAGAATGTACTTGGGTATCGTGGTGTTTGGCGCCGCGCATGGCCTGATATTTTTGCCCGTATTGTTGAGTCTCATAGGTAAAGAAAAATCTTACGTACCCGATCGTAATTAAATACATACATGCTAGCAACCCGTTACACTTGATGTGCATTAAACGGCAATTGATTATAGGACCCCTAGGGCGATCACGGAACTGACCACTGCGACCAAACACGTGAGTTCGTTGGACGATTATGAGGACAAACTATACGCCCCACGCGAAGCCCGTGATTCATTCCAGTTTTACGCAGGATAGTCACGTGAATAGCAAGATTTCATATGTACATATCTCAATCTACACGAGAACTTGACAGTGAAGAAATTCCCTTTGCATACCTATTCCTATCGTTTATTACGACGATCCTGATGGCGGACTGTAGCCAATTCGATCGTTATTATTTGCTGTATATGGATAACCCTGTATTATCGGTTAGAAAACGTGAAGAATGCCCGATATTCCGATCTAGTCTTCCTCGTGATATTCACGAAATCTAAAATTAAGGAGAATGCGTATATATGTGTGTACCTTCGTTGTACGTGCGAAGCTCTTCCAACGGTCTCGTGACCGGATGTCTACAAAACGAATGAATGACCAGAATGACGCTTCTTCGTCAAACCGTCGCATACGTTCGGTGGTGACTGGTTGAGCACGGCATATGTATGTGTTATTAGAACGTCAGTTATGCACCCGCCGCACGATACATATCGTTTTATCTAGATCTAGAATATCATTGTAGATACTTGCACTCGCCTACATGTTAAATAAAAACCAAAGCTTCCGAAGGAAAAAGCAAAGATTCCAGACCAACATTTAATGCTCCAACGATTTGACTTGTCGACTTTTATCTGATCCCATCGTCTCTACCCATCGTTCCATGTTCCACCTCAGCGGCGGATTTAACAGGGCGGCTGATGAGCAGTTGCCGCCTGGGCCCCTGCCCAGAAGGCCCCTCAGGGCCCCATCTGCCCCCCAAAATTATGAATCCTTAGGTATACGTATCCAAACACCACATTTTTTCGTACTACTACACTTGCCCGGTTTTAGTAAACTACGTCTTCATTTTCCCGAAAAATGGGCCCCTCAGAACGTTTGCCGCCTGGGCCTTTTTTCTTATATCCGCCACTGTTCCACCTAAATAATATACCTACACTACTTAAGGACAAAATTTTGATATGCATCGTGCAACTACATCGATTCAACTACCTACAAAAGATCGGTGTGCGACTTTTACGGCAATACCTTTCGCGCGTGGTACGCATACATTGAATTCGACACATCTCAACATCATACATATTAAGAATGCATGTGTGCGTTGGTGGCGCTCCGGATTCCGGAACGCGCCGCGCACCACCACCAAACAACGGCACAAAACGAAAACAGAGTTGTCGGTGGTTGTCGGACCATTGAGATTACATTCGTTCACATTCGTTTCTTCACAACGATGAATTAACGTCCCTCTAAAATGTCGAAAGCAAAAGTATCGGCGGAATGGAGAAAACGTGTAAAGTCCGAATACATGCGTTTGCGGCAAATGAAGCGTTATAAACGGGCAGATGAGGTGAAGATAGCTTGGAATCAAAACCGCAAGGTTATGTCTGGTCGGTATTTCGTTCACTCCTCGAAACCGAAGCAAAACTTTCCGTTACATTCCCTTTAACCGACTGTAGTCGTAAATAACGTGGCAACAACCACTGCTAAATTACAAAATTCGTGACTCGCACGATTCGCTCGTTACAGGCACTTTGACCGTTCCCCCGCAATAGTCTTCTCCCTACATCAAACTATATAAACTAAATAATCCCGCCGTGTTCAAAATACCCTGCGTACACCTTCTCCTCCGCTAATTTGTATTTTATGTTTGAATCGCGCGATTAGAACTTGTAATGAGTGAACAGAAACGATGGGCGGACGGAAAGGCAATGTGGCTTGCTATGCAAGACATTCCGCCCCATGTCTCTTGTATGAAAAAGGCGGAGGTTAGCAGCTCCGACGGCGATATACAAATGTGCCCAGTTAAAATCATTAACGCCGTCACTCCCATACCGACCATGTACACCTGGGCACCTATACAGCAGAACTTTATGGTCGAGGATGAAACGGTACTACACAATATACCGTACATGGGTGACGAGATTTTAGATCAGGACGGTACATTTATCGAGGAACTAATAAAAAACTACGACGGGAAAGTACGCGCCAAGATTCCTTTGCAATTTAGCTCGGACGTAACGCGCCGAGCAGTTGAGAATTAACAATTTATACCTTTATAAAATACTATAGGTCCACGGAGACAGAGAATCCGGTTTCATGGACGATTCGATATTTGTGGATCTAGTAAACGCTTTGGCGCAATATGAGAAAGAAGACAAGGAAAGGGAGCAAACGAAGAAAGGAAAGGAGAAAGAGGAGGATAAGGATAGGAAGGATAATAGTGTTAAGATGGAGATCAAAAGCGAGAAGTCGTTGGAAGATGTTAAAATGGATGGGACTCCGTTCCCATCGATACATATATTCAATGTAAGCGAAATGACTTGAAGCTTTGTATCGTCTGTGAGATTTATGGTGTCCATGCATTGATTTTTCAGGCAATATCCAGTATATTCCCCGACAAAGGTCGACCGGAAGAACTAAAAGAGAAGTACATTGAATTAACAGAAAGATCGGACCCGAATGTTTTACCACCAGAGTGTACGCCGAACATCGACGGAGTAAATGCTAAAAGCGTACCTAGGGAGCAGACGATGCATTCCTTTCACACACTTTTCTGCAGAAGATGCTTCAAATACGACTGCTTCCTGCATCGTAAGTATAAGCGACGAGTAAGCTTCGATCTTCTCGAGTTGGACACGTTAATTCGTTTACAACGTACAGCGTAATGGGCGGAGATACTGGGTGGCCGTCGGTTTAAATTCAGCACCTGTTAATTCTAATAATTTACGATTTCTGATTTATCGTGGCAGCGAGGGGAACGTCGCCGCAAGGTAAACATCCACATTGCATACACTCCGAGCGATCGTATTCGAATGAACGCTTCTTTTCGTTTGTCTTTTTATTTTGTTTGGCACCAAGATACCACCAACCAGATATTCATCTTCAATCCTACTTTGTACTATTCGTTAATCGTAGAAACTCGTAGAAGATTCTTTTCACTGAAATTACATCGTTACGTTACGTCGTTAGGTCTTCAAGTCTGCCACCCTGGGCCGAATTTACAGAAACGGAAGGGACCTGATCTGAAACCATTCTCGGAACCGTGTGGGTCCGAATGTTACATGCATCTGGTAAGGGCGATAATGTGGAACTCGATGGATCGCCATCAGGAAGCTGAGTGCGTGTAATAACATGCCCGTAACTTTGTTCCGCAGGAGGGAATGAAGGAGAAACTTGCTGCTCAAGCGGCTGACATAAAGGACGAGGAAAGCGATGAGAAACGCGGTGGTCCCAGAAAAGTACGGAAGCAAGCGAGCGTGGATTCCGGGAACGAAGCGAGTAGCGAAGACAGCAACGACAGTAACAAATACAGTCAAGGGGGTGGTTGCCAAGGTAAAACGGTCGTTTATTCCTCCGCACCATCCCACCCCACCGCGATTTCTTTTTCACGATAGTTTTATCAACCAGGCGCGGATATACGTAAATTTATATCGTGTGGTGTTAGATTTTAAGCAGAACGTTAACAAAGAGACGAAGCCTGAAGGGTCGATGGAGGATCAGGCTCAGCCGGAGAATCAAGCGCCGTTCACGCTACTGGGCCTCGACAAACGGGTGAAAACGGAGAGTGAACTTTCGTGGACCGGTTCGGAGCAGAGCTTGTTTCGAGCCCTTCACAAAGCTTTCCCTGGCAATCCGTGTGCACTGGCGCAGATAATGCTGACGAAGACTTGTCAAGAGGTGTATCAGTTCGCGCAAAAGGAAGCCTCGGACATCCCCGCGATCGAGAACTTGAAGGACTTCACCCCACCGCGGAAGAAGAAGAAGAAACATCGGCTGTGGTCGATGCATTGTAGGAAAATACAGCTGAAGAAGGATTCTGGTAATAGGAGAGAAACGTGCAGACGTTACCGAGTAACGTATAATTGAATCTCTCACTTACGGCTTACTTTATAAACCATTCTTTTCTTGCTTTCGCGAAAGGTGCCAATCACGTTCACAACTTCGCGCCGTGCGACCATCCAGGAAGGCAGTGCGACAACTCCTGTCCGTGTATACAGGCTCAGAATTTCTGCGAGAAGTTTTGCCAGTGCAGTAGCGAATGTCAGAACCGATTCCCGGGGTGCAGGTGCAAAGCCCAATGCAACACGAAACAGTGCCCCTGTTATCTGGCTGTAAGGGAATGCGATCCGGACCTTTGCCAGACCTGCGGTGCCGACCAGTTCCACATCACCAAGATATCGTGCAAGAACGTCAGCGTTCAACGTGGTCTTCGTACGTAATTTCCATTTTTCCCCAGACAGCAATGATTTTCACGATGCAAAAGCGGCAGCTTGATCCGGTTGGTAAACCGGGACGAAGATTGAAAGAATAATTCTTTTTCAGACAAACACCTTTTAATGGCACCATCGGACGTGGCTGGTTGGGGGATATTTCTCAAGGAATCCGCGGCAAAGAATGAGTTTATCTCTGAGTACTGCGGCGAAATTATAAGTCAAGATGAAGCCGATAGAAGGGGCAAGGTGTACGATAAATACATGTGCAGCTTTCTCTTCAATCTTAACAATGGTAAGAAGCATCGCAGAAACCGCTCGCTCGATCTAGGCGGCATGCTTCCACTGCTAAACAGAGGAGGAACGAAATTGTCTACTAACATGGTATACCGAACGTTTAGATTTCGTCGTGGATGCCACGCGAAAGGGGAATAAAATAAGGTTCGCCAATCATTCGATAAACCCGAATTGTTACGCGAAAGTGATGATGGTAAACGGTGACCACAGAATTGGCATCTTTGCCAAGAGAGCCATTCAACCTGGCGAGGAATTGTTCTTTGACTACAGGTGAAGCGTTTAATTCTTTCTTCAGTGCATACCATACACCGTTCACACGCGTTACGATCGCGGTTTTCGTTACAGATACGGACCCACGGAGCAATTGAAATTCGTTGGAATCGAGCGTGAGATGGAATTTTTATAGTATGCGTGCGGACAATAATTCATTAGGATTCATTAGTTAAGGTTGTACGAGGCAAGAGAGCAGAGGGAAATATAGCTATAGAGTGTCGACGATGGTAAAGTGGTGGAGGAGATATTGTACAAACTACATACATAGTAAACGTTTTCATTTATATCGGACTACATCGCGTGAAATCGTTATATTTTAATTTCTAATGTCCACAGAATTTATACAACATTGCGATATGCCTTTACTTTTTAACAGTATCGATTAATAAAATATATTTCAGAAAACGTGACGTTTATATCGTCATTTATGACCCCGTCGAACAACTGAACGCCCGATAAACGGGCTCGCCACGCTGTACGTTAAAGGCGCAATATGAATCTCCTCCGTGCAGCAAGGGAAACAGACGCAAGAATTTCTCGCAGGCCGATACTTCGCGTGGCGAACTATAAAAAGCGCGATGCTAGTCTATCGGTCGTATACATTAACGGAAATGTGGCAGAGCTTGCGATGGAGTTACCTTGAACAGATTATAGGAAAGCTTTGCGTTAAACTTGGCTTGTAATTCGGCCACCAGTTGCAGTTCTCACAGCCGCAGAAACGGTTGCACGAGGTGGTATCGCCGTGGCGGCGTTGTCTACTAGATTTGCGCGATAAGTTTCAAAGTCGAATTAATCGGGAGATCGTACCGCGAGTGGCAGTGATTAAATATGAGAACAATAGCGACAGCCAAATTATCGATCGAATAAAACTGATTTGTTATTCCCTCTAAGAAAACGATACACCTTTGTAAAATAGTAATCGAGGTTTGTCCCCGTTTAATCTGTGCGCGTCTGGAAACTTTCCCATTGATTGTTCCGATCTGAAATGTGTTACATATAGCAGGTAGATTTGTCATGAGGAAAGGAGGAGCGAAGAAGATGGAATAAACGGTGACGGAGAAAAGTCGAGGAGTCAAAGCGACTGAATCGGAATCGAACGCAACGAGGATGGGAGACCTGCCTGCCGCTGATATAGCAGAAGAAGGTAATCCGAATTGTCGAGTACCATTAGTCAATTTTACATTCTTCAGTGCCAATAGCGTGCGCACGATCAGGTAGATAGATAGATTATGAAATAGGTACCTGCAACAATTTCCAATACTATAAAATCGGGGGATGTAAACGTTTAACACGTGCGGTATCGCAGTGGCTGATTAAAAGACACGCACGATACCGTACATATATACACTGTGCTGTACGCTGTTGGAGCGTAAGACGCAAGTATACATATATTATCGCCCATGCAGGTAAATCGGCGGATCTAGGAGTACGTAAAGAAAATTCACGGAGTTAAGACTTGTCTCGACCACAGTTCAGTTTATCGGAATGGATGCTAAACGATCAATATGAACGATCAGTCTCGGAATAGTCGTGATTCCGACTATCTGGCGAGTGAACTTGAACTGGAATTAGGAGCAATTGAAGCTGACCCTGTCGCGAATGCTCCTCGCTCTCGTTTATTGTCGCGAGACTAAGTCCATACATGCACGCGTGCGTTATTCGCGAGAGAAACTGAAAGGTAACTCTGTTCTCGACATCCTCGACGCTCTTATCAACATCGACACGTATTTAACGTTAAGCGCGTGTTTAACGAAGACTAGAACAGAGTTTCGAAACGTTCGTTTACACGCGAATGCGCCGAGCGAACGTTAACCATGGAGATTATACGAATAAGAGAGACCAAATGAATTTCTGACGACGGAACAGAACGAAAATAATTCTCGCTGGCCGGTAGCCAACCTCCGAAACTAATATACGCGCCGCGAGGAATCGCAAACGTGCGCTTTGCCTTCCCCGTCTGTTCCTCCTTTACTACTTTCCCCTGCGCTTTTAGATAACACGCACTGACACGCATTCGTTTCTCGGCCCTTATTCATTTTCTTGAGTAAACAGATTGTATGTACACATATATGTGCACTGTTGGACGAAGCTGAATGATCGATATGTTTGCCATTGTACCGAGAGAAGAATCAATCGAATGCATCCCCTTTGTATTAGCTACTTACGATCCGCCGCCGCGTTTACATACACATGTACATTCTCTTTCGCGTGCTTCCGGTAATGAGCACCGTTCAAAAGAACCCACATATATTGTCTACGCAGACGGAAATGAAAGATAGTATACATAGATAAGTACATATTGTGAAATGATCTTTCTTCAGCTCTCTTACTACATTGTGTACGTACGTTGGATTCAGTGGATGCGATTACTAAACATAATTTCTTATCTGAGCGCTCGTTATCGTTTTAGAGAAATCGGAAGAGTTCGCGTACGTGAGGGAAGCGAGCGTGGAGGAGTTGGAACACCTTCGAGACAAGTACGAGGGGAAGTTGACAGCATCCCTCTACAATGGTACCCTGCTCGTCGCAGCAATCGCTTCGGCTTTCGCCGTAGGAGTTGTTTGCGCCACCAACTACCGGGTAAATTCAATTCCTCCCGACGATACTTGATTATGTCTACGTATGTACCAGTTATACTGCTACACGCTAGCGATGCAACAAAAAGGAAACGATAGAGAGAGAGAGAGGATGGACCGGATGAATCCTGATTTGGACACGGGTCTCCCGATTTCCGCGTCGCTCTGCAACTCTGCAATTTCCCTACTGGTGCATACAGGCCGTCGCGCATTTTGGCGAAGTCCGGCGATACGAAGAGAAAAGTTTATAAGCAATTGACGACCGAAGCGCAGCGACAACTAATTAATTAGTATTGATTTTTTCGATTCGTCACGCTTCGCCAAAATGCGCGAGGGCCTTACGTTGGAAGAGTAGCTACCAGCTATCAGCTCTCACGCACGATGGTGAAAGGAGTAGTAAATTAGCTTCTTCTTGCAGGATTTCTCCACAGTAATTGTCGCTGCATCGACCTTGGCTGTAATGCTCACCTCCTCGTTGAGTTTGCTGTTCGTGACGCAGTTGCCGTCGACCCTAACATCGGCGAGAACCAGATTTCTCATAGGCATTGCTTCTTCTGCGATTCTCGGCGTTGGAATACTGATACTTAGAGGCCCGGTACCATTATTCGTTACGATCCTCGGAACGATCGCTGTGCTGCCAAGAGACACGCGCCGCCACACACCAATGATCCTCGCGGTTGTCTTAATCAGTGTCCACTTGGGCGGGCGATTCGTGTCCTTGGACCCCTCGAACCGCTATGAAATAGCTCAGGTATCGCAAGCTTTTCTCATTGATCTCCACAATCTTACCTCGCTCTCTTTCGTCTCTCCGCCTTTCGATCAACAAGAAAAATTCGTTAATCTATCGAGCGTTTCACTTACAATTAGATATGCGGAGAAATCGTCTTTCTATTCGCGGCGGTTCTAGCGGGCTCGTATTACAGCGTTTTAACGGCGAAGGCGCATAGCAGGACGTTCTCGGGAACAAAAACAGTTATCGACTCGAGAATAAAGCTTGAATGCGAACGGGAACAGCAGGAACAATTACTGCTGAGCGTTATCCCAGCCTACATCGCTGCCGAGGTGAGTCTAAGTTGGTCGGCTGAATGGCAATTAACACGCGCGTAGAAAGCACCAAAGTATCTGTGTATGCACGATTAAGGTGAAAAGGAGCATTATGTTGAAAATGGCGGACGCTTGTCAAGAGGCTAGCAAGCATCAGCAAACCAGATTCCACGAGATGTACGTCCAGAGGCATAACAACGTTAGGTAAGCCGAGCAGGAGGCTGGGTAAACGGCAAATGCTAAAAGTAGTCCGAGCCACGCTATAGCGATTATGTACATACAGACATTTAATAACTTCCTCTTCCTCGATTCAATTTACTCGTGACTTATTATTAGTATCCTGTACGCGGATATCGTGAATTTTACGCCGCTCTCGGAACAACTGTCGGCTTCGGATCTGGTGAAAACGCTGAACGAACTCTTTGGGAGATTCGACCAAATTGCACAGGTAGGAGGGCACGAATGGAAAGCGATTGTTTCCCTCGTTTGTTCAATGTTCCATACAAGGGAAGAATGCAAAGAGTTTGCATACCTCCAAGGACCAAGGACACCTTTGTGTGCATTTCTAGGATAATCAGTGCATGAGAATCAAGATCCTGGGCGATTGTTACTACTGCGTTTCAGGACTGCCGATCTCTCGGCCGAATCACGCGTACAATTGCGTGAACATGGGACTGGAGATGATAGACGCGATCAGGTGAGTGGATAGAACACGTTTCGTTTGTTCGACCAAACTCCAAAGTGGAGGAAGTATGAACACGGAGGTTCTGACACGCAGTTCTTGTCACGCGTTAGGTTTGTCCGCGAAGCAACCGGATTCAGTGTGGACATGAGAATCGGCATACACACCGGCAATGTTCTGTGCGGAGTCCTCGGCCTACGGAAATGGCAGTTTGATGTTTGGAGCGATGACGTTACTCTAGCAAATCATATGGAAAGCGGAGGTTTACCAGGGTAACAAATTCTTATACTTGTACTCTACGTATGTATGTAAGTACTGTGTGTGTGCTGTTTGTGGTAGCTAGCAGCTACAGCTAGCTCGCTCAAGTACACAGTATATCCGTTTCGTCCTTCAGGAGAGTACATATAACTAAAGCAACCCTGCTTCAACTCGGGAACCGCTTCGAGGTAGAGCCCGGAGATGGGGGATCTCGAGAAAGCTACCTTGCTCAGCACAACGTCGAAACTTTCTTGATCGTACCGCCAAAGGTGAGCTGATGTGGATTTCTATCGGCTAATTGAACTTTACATTGAACTGTATTAGCAGATCGCCGTAACGTTGATACATGTACATATGTATGCCCCCTGTTCCAAGAACAATGCCTCGCCACAATGAACGTTCTCCGACCCGCGGCGTTTCAATCGAATCGACCCCTTTCTTCTCGTAAAATCGCCGATTACGTTATGAAGTGAATCCACGAAGAGTAGGACGAATACGCAATGATTTTTCTCGTGTTTTCTTAGAAAACCAGCCAAGAGAATTTCAAGGATGCGAACTATTGCGGCGGATCCGTCCGCGGCCCTGCCTCGATACCGTCAAGGTGATCACGGCATCATTTCACTTACACACATATCATGTACACGAAATATTAGGAACTTAATTACTCGACTCTATTAAGTTGCTGGCACGGCACTACGTCTATGCTTCTATTCAATGTTTTATCAGAATCTCCTAACTGTAGTTGAATCGTAAGCTATATCCAGCACAGAGTGGACTGACTCGCCGGCAGAAATTTAGATTTTCCATTTGAAACGACTCGCGTGTTACGAAACGCGAGGGCTACAATTAGAGAGACCGAATGTTTAACAAAGGTTGAGAAACAGCTAGCGACACAAGCATACGTGTAATACTGTAGATGCGTACTTTCTCGAATTCTGTACAGATCAAGGCCAAGCAGCAGAATGACAAAGTACGTTGAGTGTTGGGGCGCGGATAAGCCTTTCGCCAATATCGCTGAAGCTACGCTGGCGAAAAATATTGGTCTGACGGTACGTTGACAAATTCGTTTTTCTTACTTTATTCTTTACTCCCTTGACGGGAAGAGGCGGAAGGAAGGAGGTTCGTTAATCGGCGTTGCCTTTTCCAGAGCATTGCGATGATCGAGACGAATCTCTTAGCAAACAGTAATTTCAGTTGTTTCATCGACGTAAAGTGAGTTGTGGCTTCATCTTGAAATTCGGTAGGTAAAAGCTTCGTACTGCTCGCCTAATCCCCTGTGAATTCACGCGGCAGACAATGGTGTAACGGGAACGAGGGTATGTCACCGTTTACCTACCGGTTCAACGACCAAAATCAAGAGGCTCTATTCCGCCAAGTGGCCGACGAGCAATATCCTTGGTATCCGATCGCCTCGTGCACTATCTACGCAATGATCTTCTGCGTTCAGGTCATTTATTTGCCGGGGTGAGTATCGTATCGTGTCGTGGCAGTACGTAGGTGTGCACCTATGAACCTATTGGCTTTGTTACAGGAGCGTCACAGTTTACGGCTGTTTTGTGACGGGCCTGTTATCTCTGTCGATTTTCGCCGCGATATCTTGGCTGGCCAGCAAGGCCAAAACCGAAGGTAAAGGCGTCCGGTGTCGGTTAGGTTTAAGCAGAGGTATCAGGATAATGGCGTATTTGGTTACGGTACTTCTGACAACCGTCTCGTCCATGCTTAGCCTGATCGATATCGATCAGACAAATGGGTACGATGTCGTCCCAGTACGTATTGAGCCTGCGTTTGATTCCTCTGTCGTTCCGTTCTTTAATCAATTGAAATGTAGTAGAATCGGGACTCGAGAGCTGGTGTATCAAGTGCGAATGTTTCACCTATGCGTGTATGTAGTTGCGACGTACGTCGAAGAATACATATGCATGTATCGTAACGTTTCAGCTGTACCTGTACTCCGCGGTGATGTCCCTAATCGTTGGTTGGGCCCATTTGCGCGTCGATTTCTTGCTGAAATTCTTTGTAATGTTCCTTTCTGTAACAACGACCCTTGTAACGTTCTCGCAAGCACCGGCCGTACGGCTATACTACGCGACGAAACACGACGAGTAAGTACGAGGCTGTGCAGTTCTTCTCCTGTCTTCGCATTTCATTTTAATAATTGCTAATACCGCAACCGTATCGCGAGAGAAGAAGGCTAGAATAATGGAACAGCTCGCGAAATGATATTTCCCAGATACTACCGCATCCACTATATTCTTCACGTCGGATACTTACTCGCACTCGTTTGCCTCGTACTCTACATTTTGGACAGACAAGTGGAGTACACGTCGAGGACCGACTTTCTGTGGCAAAGTAAACTGAAGATAGAGCAGGACGAAGTAGAAACTATGAGGGGTATCAACAAGATTCTGCTGGAGAATATACTACCGGCTCACGTAGCCGAGCATTTCTTGGCGAACAACAGAGCCACTGAGGTGAGATGAGAGGAAGCTGGAGAGGATAAAGAAAATTTTTCTCGTCGCTCTTTCGTTTCTGTTCGTAGGAGCTTTACCACGAAAGGTACAGCAGTATCGCTGTGATGTTCGCATCGATCCCAAATTACAAAGAGTTCTACGACGAAACTGACATAAACAAGCAAGGCTTGGAGTGTCTGAGGCTTTTGAACGAGATTATTTGCGACTTTGATAAGCTATTGCTTAAACCGAAGTTTTCTGGAATCGAGAAGATTAAAACCATCGGTAGCACTTACATGCTTGCCTCTGGTCTAAGTCCGGGGAAAGAAGACAGCGATGGAAAGGTAACATCGCCAGCTATTCTACTCGCCAAAGAAACAGAGACACGTATGTACAATGTATAATCAGATTTTCTGTTCGCTAACATTTGCAGGATCCGATGAAACGGCAAGATCACAACGTAATCGTTCTCGTTGAATTTGCTCTCGCTTTGATGACCATTCTAGATCAAATCAACAAAGAATCCTTTCAAAGATTTAAACTGCGGATAGGTGAGTTTCTCGAGAGGAGAGCGCGTTCGTTTTGTTTGCTTCTTAATTATTTGTTCGTTCACTTGTCCGCTTCCTTGTATTGAACGAACGAATGCGTATACGCATAGATGGCGTACTGATACATAGAAAATTTGAAGGTTTGAATCACGGGCCGGTGATAGCAGGCGTGGTTGGAGCGCAAAAGCCTCAATACGATATCTGGGGTAACGCAGTAAACGTGGCATCGAGAATGGACAGTTGCGGAGAGATGGGGAAGGTTCAGGTGACCGAGGACACGGCCAAGATCTTAATCGCTGCTGGCTACGAGCTGACGAGTCGAGGGCCTACTTACGTTAAAGGGAAAGGAAACTTGATTACGTATTTCGTGAAAACACCGTTCGATGGCAAACAGGAGAATTATTAATCAGATCGCGGGGATTCTCGCGCCGCCGGCGGAGCATCGGCAACGGTAGAAAACTAACGATAAGTGAAAGTATGTATAGGAACGATCTATTTTCCACTCTAATAAATGCGAGATACAGTAGATTAGGTGTAATATACAACACAATCTGGGCAAAGTTACTCAAACACTGGCTTCAACCAATGGAATAAAAACGTTTCATTTTCTTGCCATAGATTTCTTTACCTTAGGCCTTGGACGAATAGAATGAATCGGCGGTTAAGGATGAATGAAACTATACGAGTTTGCTATATGTATATGATATAATATATTGCTATATAGTTGCATAGTTTTGAATTCGATTTCGGCGAAAGAGCGAGCGAGATTGTTTAATATCTCTTGAATGTACATATACGTATACGTACATATGTTACGCGTAACAGTGGCCTTGATTTTGCAAACACCAGTCGGGTTGCAAGCTTTCAGCCGCGATCCCCCTTTTTACGAATCGCTCTCTTTGCCTGAGTATTCTCTGCTCCGCGTGAATCCAAGTTGAATTTGGTTCTGCCCATAATCTCTCGGCAAGTGCTGCGGATCTCGGCCAGATCTTGGCATCGGTCGTCACGCTATCGGCTTGTTCCGTCCAGAGCGCCGCTTCTCCTCCTATTGCACAGGAGCATATGTATGTGTAACGTGTTACATGTTTAGCGACGGTCAGGCGATAGTATTAATTCAGTAATTTGTAACAATGTTTCGGCTACTGTCGCATCTTCGGTATTATACATATACTAGCTTCGCTACTCGGCTTCGCCCAAAATTTAGATTCTTATAAAAAAAAACAAACACTTTCTGCTTTATATATTAAGATATGTATAAATAAATATGTGTTCGTGCCTCGCTATACAGCCAGAAGGTGAAACATAACTTTTGCGAAAATTAACAATTTTCATATAGCTCACCTAATACCAAATGCTTCTTGGTTTCCAAGCCTTGGGATTTGATTATCCTCAAAGGAGAATTGTCGTAAACCTTCTGCCAGCCTTTGTAAGGGGCACACCAGTTGCTACCTTCGCCTATCCAGGCTGAAAATCTGAAAGGAACGAGAAGAGAATGGAAAGGATTTGGAAACTATGCATCGAGAGTGATTCGGTAATTCCACCCTTACCCGCAGTCTAAATAAAGGGCGTCGTAATTCGAAAAGATGACCTTGAAATTATTCCGTAACAATCGACCAACCGCAGGGTCGCTTTCGGTGGTCCATATCTGCACGATGTACTTGTCCGGATTCAGATACTTAATGTTCTCAGCGTTCGTTAAACCGCTTGTCCATAAAATGACCGGTATCTCTTTCCCGCCGTTAGCAAGGACCAATTTCTCCAATGCCGTTGCTTGGAAGTGATCCCAAAGCATGTAGAAACTCGATTCTGATAGGTCCCAGCGTTTAACCCTCTGCATCCAGCTTGTAATAACGGCCGAAGAGTTCCAGCAGTTTATGTTCACTTCGTCGCCGCCCATGTGAAATAGGTCTGGCTGAAAATCATCCAGCATATCTTTGTATATCCCTTGGAGAAGCTGGTACACTTTATCGCTGGTCGGATTCAGTTGGCCGCAGGGTGGCTCCACGCAATAGTTTCTCCATGGCTCGGCTTTGAAACAAACAACGGCATCGTCTCCGACCTGAAAAGGAATAGCACGACGTATGTATACTATACGTGCATATTTGCGTACTCGTGTGTGTGTGTGTGTATAAATACGGAACAACTATGTTTCTCAAGTTGCAGACTGGTGCCTGGGAGCGCATGGGATCACGTGATAGGAAGAAACAGGAAAACACAGAACAGCATCGGCTCTATATTTAGTATTTAGTATTTACCCATTGCCATCCCTCTCCTACATGTGCAGGCGCATCGAATTCCGGTAATACTCGAATCCCATGAGCAAGCCCGTGCGCAACGATCTCTTTGACGTCATCCTCGGCGTAAATCTTCTCGGGCGCGTAACTGCCGAGTCTCGAGAAATCTGGCGACGTTCTGCTAACGTAAGGGAAGCTATGGGAATCGACGATGTGCCAATGCAAAGTATTCAGCTTCGACATGGCCATTCCATCGATTGTTCGCATAATCGTTGCCTTGTCGATGAAATTTCGGCTGGTGTCCAGCAGCACCCCGCGATAAGGGTAAACCGGCCCATCGGTGATCGAGACTTGATTCGGGACTTGAATCTGATCGCGCAGATCGTCGTAAACGATCAGTTGGCTTAGCGTTTCCAGAGCATGTCGTGCACCGAAATACGTGCGCGCCGTTATCTCTGCCTCTAGTATCTACGCATTATACATATGTACATATATAGAAGAGACCAAAAGGCAGTGGTTGTGTTGGATGTCGCTGAATAATCGCCTTCGAATATTCGAGGGTCGTTAACGGGTGAATGTAAAATCTAAAACTGGTTCCGGAATGCCGAATGCCAGTGGCAGATACACGTATGTAAATTATATCGGTAGTTGCAAAAATACTGTTCACGACAACAGTCGGCGATTCCATCACCGGCATCCCCAATCTCCCTCCTCTGAACGTTTCGAGGTGTTTCAGAGGTTCGTAGGCAGTTGGGCAGAGAAACAATCGACTAAACAATGTGCAAAGGGTAATAAACAGGCTCCGCAAAATATAATAATCACCGCGCCACCCTCACCCCTTTGTCCGGCTGCGTGATAGTTAAGGTGTAACTTTCATCCGTATGCAGGGTGAGCTTAACGTCGTTTAGATCAAGAAGTCCGGTAAATCGAACGAGCATGCCTGTACCGCCACTCTCCGTTGGTGGTAATCCGTTGCCAGACTTTTTCGCGTTCTTTCTCAATTCAACCATGTTCATCTCGAGGAGGCGCCCAACGCGCGTCTCCCTTTCTATGTTTTCTGCTGAAATCTGATCCGGATTGAGTTGGACCACGCTTTTGCTTAAAGACAGATGCCCCGTTGGTTTCGGCCATAACGAGCTGGCCGCGCCGCAGAATAATTCGCATACTTCCAATGGAAGTGGCGAACTCACATTCGTTGTGATTAATTCCTTCTTGCACAGGCCACCTTCGCATTTATAGTGCCATGGCGAACTGTAGGCAGGCAAAGTTCGTTTCTTTTTATAATCATTTCGCCTATACACGAGGATCGTGATACATACATACAGTAGCGGATTTAACGACCGGCCGATGAATAGTTAGGGCCTCTGCCCAAAAGGCCCCACCTTCCAAAAAAATTATGATTTTATCTAAACACTATATTTTTCTGTTTCCCATCATTTTCATACTACACGCGCGTATTTGTAATTCTGTTATGTATACAGGGTGTCCCAGAACGTTTGCCACCTAGGTCTTTTTCCTTAAATCCGCCACTGGAATAATATTTATGTATTCCCAATTCTCTCTTATATTTACGCGGTAAATCATGGTAGCGAATGTACTATGCGCAACGATTCATCTCACTTAATAATAATAACAAAGGACGCCAGTTAGTGAAAGCATTCGCCTGTACCGGCACACACTCTCGTGCGACCTTTTTCTTGATTCGATTCAGTGGCTACCCGCCGTACGCGTGTTCGCCTGTTGCTTTCACCATTTCACTATTTCAACATACTCGAAATAGACCCTGTGTCTCGACTGCCAATGAAATTCGTACGAAACAGTCAACAATGATCGCCGCTTGCAATTAGTTGACACGGTCGTCGCATCCTTCTAAATATCTACGGTTCGTCAAAATCGTCGGCACAAAACTGGTGAAAGCAACGTGTCGTATATGTACGTATTCGTGGTGTGGGTTTAGTTGGATTTAACCACCAGGGGCCAAAAAATGTTCCGATCCTGATAACACGTACTGATAAAGTAGTACACTTACCGGTATTGTAGGTCCTTGGCATCTGCTTGAACGTTAACTTGCCCGAGAAACCCGAAAACTAATAATAAAGCAATCATACTTGCCAACTATCGCATAGGATCGAAATCGTACCGCGAGTGGTTCAAACACCTGCGCGCACGACTTTCTTAAAACGAATAGGTACGTATATCTTTCTCTCGACGTAATGATCAAACGCTTCGATTGGAAGGGAAGTCAGGGAGTGGGGTGTCAGCATCCTTCTTTAATGCAATCTTTTGCGTTTCTATCGTCAATATTTTAGTTGCTGATCTATATACACGATTTAATGGGCCCCTGAAAATTAATAATTTAATATTCTTCTAATTATTTAAAATGATATGTATATTCCTGAACAGAGAAAATCGGTGAAAATATTTCTACTTAAGTTAATTTAACTAGCTAACTGAGAGTTTGAGAAGTTAGAGAAAAATCGTACAAGAGAATTTTCGCAATTGCATCGGTGCGAATTTTTTCAATTGGGACGCCACTTCTGGTCACGTTCCGATAGATGGCGCGCGATGTCATATCCTTGCGGAGTGTGCATTCTGTTTTACCACGCAAACTTTTATGTCAAATATTTAGATTCCTGCTTAGATTTCTACCGTAAATGTATGTATCAAGCCCTGCAGCGGAATAATAATTAAATCAATCGAATTCAACTGCAAATATCGTCAAGTAGTTGACTATAAATCGTAAGTTAGTAATAACTTTTGCATCCATCTTGTTTCGAATTGTTAACTATCCAATACAGTATATATCTATTGCGATAATAATAATGCAGGTATATTTAGGACAGAGACACGAAGGAAAGAAACACTGCCCTATATAGAACAAAATGTTGCCCCTTCCTTTCAATGCAATTTCTTTAATAAACATGTATGATACAGAATTATAATGAGGTAAAAAATGAATAGAATATACGTTTGTTCATTCGTCACCACGTATCGCTCTATATTTGGCTAATTCGTGGGGAAATACTCTGGTCAGTTCGACGAGCATATTCGCCTTGAATTTCCTGTACGCGTCGATCTTTCCTTTCACTTGCTCGTTTTTGGTTAATGCTTTCTCTATACAGTCTTTCGTATACAGCTGCGGGTTTCTGCCTTGATCTATGTAACTAAGACCACAAACGATTAGTTGTCACTGAAGCTCAGAATCCTGTGTTAAAAATTCCAGAATTAATGTTTCTTCGCTTACTCGAAAACCTCCAAAGGTACATGGACATCTTGAACTTGGGATTTCAGCTTATCTATTTCTTGCAAGCCACTCACTAGACCTTGACTGAAAAATATAATATTACGTGTGTATGGTGCAACAGCGGCAATAAAACTTGTCGACTCCCTAAATGTTAGTTTTAACTAAACCGGCCGACACTTTATAATTATCAATTATGAATTCTCATTCGCGAACGATAAGTCGAGAGAAGCGCGTAATAGCTGCGAATAAACGGAGAGCAGAGTGGAATTGCTTTTCGTTGACGAACGAATACTGTGTACGCTTGGGATGCAATTGAAAAGATCGCGCAGGACATCTATTATACACTATGTACGATACTCACATTTTCTGATTCAACACATTCTGCCCTTGGGGCTGAAAGTCACTCACAATAATACGTATCTGTCTAACATTTTCGATGAAAAGTTCCAACTGTGTTTCCAAATTTTCTAGTGCGGACGCCATGTTTTACGTATCATGATGTGTAGCGTAGCCTGCGTAGCGGCGTGGATGGCCACCGAGCGGCGAGCACGCGAGCACCGCCAGAACACT
The DNA here is from genome assembly GCA_910592295.1 of Andrena haemorrhoa. Lineage (NCBI taxonomy): Eukaryota > Metazoa > Arthropoda > Insecta > Hymenoptera > Andrenidae > Andrena > Andrena haemorrhoa. The sequence goes on from OU342946.1 coordinate 5,739,374, forward strand.
TGGCAACACTCGGCACGAATGCATTCCAGTGTGTGCCGATACGTAACGCATGCGTGTGGCAAACGAAAATAACATGATCAGACAAGTATCTGAAGTACCTATCGTTATATTCGTCGGCTAATCGTTATCGTTACTCGCTAATCTTTGATTCGTATTTCTTTGGGTTTCTGTGCCTGAGCTACCTGTATCTACAAAGTAGATAGTTGAAACACTTGAAACAGAAGATGAAATGTCAAATTCCTTCAGATAAGTACCATGTACTTATATAGAAAGAATTTACATTTCATTGCAAATTCCATACGAAGCGATTGAAACTGCAACACGCCCGAAAGAAGGGTCACAACTATTAATATCTTAATTTTGATTCGTACTCTGCTAGCCCTCGCGTACGCTGCGCGTCACGCACACATGCACAGCCCCCTATCAAGAGGGAATGAGAAACACCAAAGCGCCAAAGCCAAAGTCCAAACGCAACCGACGTGATTACGTTGTCAACATCGAGCTACATACATGCATACGTTTTATCATAGTTTCTCTTCCCCGATAACATGGCACTGAAACACGTAGTTATAGGCAAGTTTACTCTGGTTTAGAAAACTCTAAATGCTAGGTTTAGGGACAGCACTATCGACTGTTCTTAGGTTATGTGACAAACGAGGTTATGTAATTGTCTCAGGTGGTGGTACAGGCTTTATCGGAACACAGTTAATAAATTCATTGTCCCGTCAAGGTGTTTTATGCACATGTATCTCTCGAATGCCTGGACCGAATCGAATGTCATGGGTAAGCCAAACTGCGTGTATATAGTTCTACGGCGAAACTGACGCGATGTGATGTCCGCAGCACGATTTGGAATGTTATGGTTTACCCGAGACCACAACTGCCGTGATTAACGTCACCGGCCAGAACGTGCTGAATCCGAGTCACCGATGGTCGGAGGGATTCAAACAGAATGTTCTGAACAGTCGGGTAAAGACGACAGAGTCCTTAGCCAAGGCTATATTAAATACCAAAGCCGATACATTCATAACGATATCCGGCGTAGCTTATTACAAGCCGAACAACGTCGAATACACCGAAGAAAGTGTATGCGAAGAATATGACTTTTTATCGGGTAAACGTTCAGTTTGCGCTCAGCCTTTCCAAATATTTCCACGACTACGCCGCTCTGAGATAATTATTTTACGTGTTAGAGCTTTGCCATAAATGGGAAGCGGCCGCTGAACTTCCGCCGGATAGTACTATTAGGCGAGTTACGATCAGGTCGGGAGTCGTATTAGGAAAAGACGGGGGTATGATCAAACAGATCTATCTGCCGTTCTTCCTTGGCTTGGGTGGCTCTATCGGCTCCGGAAGCCAGTACATGCCTTGGATACACGTAACAGATCTGATCGGCCTGTTTCTGTTCGCGCTCGAAAACAAGAATGTACAAGGTATATTGAACGGAGTTGCCCCGCAGGTGATTTTGCCCTGACTTCCTATTCCGATTCCTCTAACTACCCTCGAGCTTGTCTAATCTCTCGATATTCTCGACAGATCGTGACGAATAAAGAGTTCACAAAAGTGTTCGCGTCGACGATGCAGAGACCCGCATTTCTTCCAATACCGAGCCTCGCTTTGAATATCCTTTTAAACAAGGAGCGCGCAAAAGTTAGTACGAACAGTTAGTCGATTTACCTCTTCTCACCTTCGGTCGCACTGTATCGGCTCTTTTTCAGATTATGCTGGAGGGACAGAAAGTTCTGCCGAAACGAGTCAAAGAATTAGGATTCGAATACGAGTATCCTGACATAAATTCTGCGTGCGCCGAGATACTCGGTAAAAGTGTCGCCAAATTCAAATAATTAACGATCGGATATAGATAGTACATATATCTATAAAACGTTACGCTAGTAGTGTGCGCGCACACGTCTATGTACATTCGGAGAGACTCGTAAGTTGTAACTTGCTGGTAGTGGACAAAATTGAGCGTACACAGGTTTTATGTTCCGTTCCACGAAGAAATACGTGAATATATTTGACTGTACAACATTGTTCCTAAAAAGGGCATTTTTATACATGCACATGTGTTCCAATTATACAGTTAACTTGGCTACAAATTTCTATCTGTTGGTTTAATAAATTTTAATGGACGGGTATGGAATAATACAGTTTACAGTTTTCTAAATTATCGATTAAGACTGGTATTCTATCGCGAGCATGGGAAATGGGAAGAGATGGTTCGTGGTAGTTTTTTCGATCGAACTGATCCGTCTGTTACGATTTGCATTTGAGAAAGTGATCGATGCTTTTTCGAAGGTTCTGCAGCTCGTTCCTCGCGAAACCTTCCATGCTCAAACAGGTTCTTCTTCCATCTTTGTGAAGTATAAAGAGTCCCATTCCCGCGGATACTCCAACGTATCTTACATCGCTAAGTTTCATCACAACGCAGGATCCTTGTGTCGCTTTGCAGGACAATTTATCTATCCAAGTGCACCTTCTAATTACAGCATTATTCATATCTTTGTCCAATAACAAGTCCTGCCATTCTCCGAATGCGTCCAAACTGAACATGATCTCCCCCAAGAGCAAGATGATCGAATAAAGTAAATTCTCCGTCATCCGCCGTGACATTTCGGTGAAAATGATCGCCGACACTAAATACATGAAAGAAGGTGGGGTTAATTAATGGTTAATTACGGCTGTAGCTTATTAAATCACGGAACCACGTTAGGAATTCCCAGCACCACGGATAAAGGCTTTCATTGGGAATTGAATTTCCGTATCGATACGCGCGTATGTACATTCTTACGCGCTACGAAGAAGTAATTGCATGTGTATCTTACGACTGAGCAGCGACCATGCGAGCAATCCTGGTTTACGAGAGACATGAATTTTTCGTTCGGTTAAACATAAGACTCGAGGCTTTGTGCATAGAATCATATCGTGACGCTAAAATTTTGCTCTCACGCTCGAGCTTTCGCTTGCAAAATGGAAACTGCTGCAGGACAGAGATCAAACCAATTGTGACTTTCAGCTGTTACTTGGCTTTCTTTATTCGAAATAAACCATTCAATTGATTACGCGTGGCTTGTAGCGTTCAGCAAGTACGCGTACGTGTTAGCGCGTTATTTAAAATATTGCGCGTGTGTCTGTGGGCTGTGAAGTTAGACGCAGGCCAAAAAATATCGTAATATGGCGCGGGCCATGAGGACAGCTGTTGTGTACTGACAAAAAAGTGAAAGCGGGGGAAAACAGAAAGAGGAATATCGTGCTTTCGAATGAAATATTCTTTCGTGACAAGCGGGAGAGGAATGCGTAGCAATCCGTTCGTAGAGGAATGATTCGAAATGAATGATAGTTTGACGGAACATACGAATAAAGTGGGAACAGTCAGTTGAAGCTGGTTGAAACGGTAAAACAGAGTGGTTGGTACATATGTGTGTACACACATTATAGGCAACTACGTTGGTAGCGGGTGAGTGGGTGCTACGCGTGTGTGATACGATGATGCATACATATGGCGATGGAAGTGGTTGTGTAGGCATTGAAGAATCAAGAAAAAGGCAGCTCGCAAAAGTACTTCATAGAACAATTAATCCGATTGTATGACTACCAATTGATCTCATTTAAACACCTTGTCGCGAGACTCGGACAAATTAACGACACGACAGCGTGACAGTGAGAGGGAGAAAGATGACCAGAGAAGTAAGTTAAAGTCGCGCTGGAGATGTCTCAGCAACGCTTATTTCGCCAAGATTTCACATTATCCTAGTCGTTGTGACGCAAACGTAAGGCCAAAGTGTCGAAAGAAACAGCAAATCATATAAATTTTTCGTTGTATCTCGATGCGATTGCGAATACGTGCACGACACCAGACACACAGTTCTCGGAGTTATCAAACAAGCTATAAGGACTTGCTTCTATGACGTTACTCATCGATTGTTTAGTTGTATTTACGGAGTACTGGACAATTTTCTACAACTAAAAGATGACCAAATATCGTTCGGTAGTGGAACGAGTCTCCAGTGATAATCATCGTTTCCACCACTGCTTTTACGAGGTTAGAATCCGTAACGCAATTACGTGCACGTCCCTTGTTTTCATTTGCGTCCGTTCGTTCTATCCAACATTTCGAAATCGTAGAATTTCACTCGCTGCCGATTCGAGCGGGGAATCAACGCGATCGAGATTTCCTCCCTCGAATTATTTGCACACCTTATTTCATTCTTCAACTTTTCACACTCCTCGAAGCGTTGCTTTAAGGAAGTTTAAATTCGAAATTTATCGCCGGACGACGCGCTTCTCTACCATTAAATTACAACAGCGATACCTACGTTCAAGTTCGAAAATTGTGGCTTACTGTAGAGCGGTTTTTGAATGTTTGTTGCGCAGGAATCACCATGAATGCCAGAACTCAGTTGTTCGATTTAAGCATGGAGGGCAGACAAGTGGACGAGGCGGTAGCAAGTATCTTCCACAGTGTTCTTTTGCACCGAAGTCTTGGTAAATTTAAGTACAAACAAGAAGGTAGCTATTCAGTGGGTACAGTGGGATACCAAGACGTCGACTGCGACTTTATCGATTTTACTTATGTCTGTTGTTCGTCTGTGCATCTGGATCAAACGCTGAAACGTGAAATATCAGGTTTCTCTGAGGCTTTACGTTCCACAGACAGTCCAGGGTCCGGCCAGATATCCTTGGAATTCTTTCAGAAGAAGAAAAATCGTTGGCCCTTCCAACCGGAGTGCATACCGTGGGAGGTGTGGACGGTGCGTCTGGAGCTTATAAAGCTAGTGACGGAGCACGAGCGGCAGATATGCAGGGAGAAGGTCGGCGATCTATTGACGGATAAGATACTTTACATAACGGAGGTGATGAATCGGCACGACTACCTTCCCAAAATGCCGAACCAAGCGGAATTGGACCTGATATTCGATACGTCGTATCCGGACATACAACCTTACCTGTTCAAATTGTCCTTCACGACGTCTAGCCCGCCCAGCACGACGATGGGCAACACGATGAAGAAGCTGATCAAAGAGACATTATCTATTTAGTTGTGCGAGCTCGCGGGCACTTTTGTAGCGTATATGCTATGCATGTACAATACCGATTCGTTTAGAGAAACGACCGCGGGAGCTTCTCTTTGCTAATCGAAGAACTTTAGCCGCCGCGTCGGATTCTTTGGTTTCCACTTCGGTTTCGCGGTCACGCTATGCCTTCGTAACGTACTAGCTTCCTTTACTCTTAGCTCGCGAGTAGCTCGTCCACTTCGCTAGATTTTCTACGTCTGATTGGCAAAGAGAGCTCCGTTGTGTATAGCGACGTAGGTATGGAACAAATTCTATGGAAGATTTCGAATTAGATAGGACGAAGAGTCGTATCCCACGCGAGCAAAGACACCATTTACGATCTAGGTTCGTGCAAGTTCTGTGCCGACAATACTTGTCAGGAAAAACAGTTTAATACAGACTAATTACGATTATACGGACCTGAGATATTTGTAAAATTGCTATTGTACAAAGGAGTAAATTGAGTATAGCGTTACTTTTGCTTAGTTTCTTTATGGCCACTGTTATATTCATAATTCTCCTGGACTATCGATTATTCGTGAAATAGCACGCGATTGTTTTGTAATTCTTGAATTTCGACTTGTTCACGTGATTCAATAAGCGGCAAGAGGGTAACGAGCTTCTCCGATCTTTTACCACCTTGTTGTTCCTGCTGAAGCTTTCCCGCGGCAATAGAGGCGTGTAATTGTAAATGAATATGACTGCCCGGCGTTTATTTTAGGAACAGAAACGTGACGGGAAATGAATTTATCTTACTATGTAAAGATATTTCTATTGTTTCTTGCTATTTGCACGCAGACGCACACGCATGCCCGGAACACTGTGCGGGTACGCGTTTAAACAGTGTGACGCGTGTTTGCGTACGTGTTGGCGCCGATACGCCGCGTCGCGTATGTATGTATGCGGTTGAACGCGAGAGGGGAAAAAAGCTTGCGTCCCGATCCCGGCAGTGATGTACGCTTGTACAGCGAAAGACGATGCGTCGGAGCGAACAAGTCGAAGGTCACGTAAAATCGACGTTACATACTTACGTAAATAGTCCAGATATTCAACCACTTTTTAGGCGATTAACGATTGCTCGATATTTACAAATTAGCAATATGTACTTGTATATTTCGTGCGATGGAAGAATGTGAACTGAGGACGGACGAATCTTCGTTGTTTAACCGTATCGCAAGAGTGCTCGGAGAAAATGTCCGTCGACTTTAATGGTTAAGAGAATTTCGACTATAATCTACGAGTATATCTATAACGACGCGTGACTGTACACAATTGTGGATTTTAACGATCTAAAATCTAAAGTGATTCGCGTACCTAGTTACTTGGGAGACGTTTCTTTTGGGAATAAAGCTGTCGCCGGAGCATCGGGTTGCGTGTGAAATTTGTAGGGAGCAAAGTGGATCCAAGCGACACAAATAACACGCACCAAACCGTTACGAGTAGTTTCCATTGAATTTCCGAAAGTTTCATGCCTTCGTATCGAATTTTTATAATAGAGGGTAAACGCGTAGAGGATAGTAATGTTAAGCAACGATACTGCTATTTATTAACTCGAAGTACACCGTGGAAATGTGTTTTCGTTGAGGGAAAGAGGCAGGGCGTGTTTTTTCCAAAGAGCAGGAGGAATCGTGTACAATTCTAGTGTGTAATGTATACTATATACATATGTGTACATACATAGGTACTATATATTGGAAGATTATACGAAAGAATAGACTATAGAGGGTGCGAGGAGACGGAAAGACGGGAGAGATGCAAAATTTAGCGAACGGGCGTACGTACACGTACAATTACGAGATATCTTGTACAATAAGTTGGAGTAATACGTGCTGAGTTAATACGTTTGAAGATGTATTTTTTGTTTGCGTTCGTGTAAATGTACATATTATATTTGAATGCGCGTGCATAGGGGGCAGGCGTGCGTACGGATAAGAAATAACGATTATCGAGGATGTGTAAATTGCCGTGATGGTACCCAAGATACATATAGAGAGGAAAGTGTTGCGTAGCTGTGAAAACTTGAGAACCACGAGGACAAACGATTCACTCTTAATAAATTACCGTATTTTATAATGAGAATTTTATTATTACGTATGTGTGCTTGTGCTTGTCTAACCTTCCTGAAAACAAACATTTCGAAAGATGGCGCAACGGCCAGGGTACGATTGCAAGGGTGACGGAAGGTGAGCCGGGGAACAGGAGCCGAGTACGAGTAAGGAAGCTAACCCAGAGCTGTCCGAAGCGATGGTAATCGGTTGTCGCGGACGCCTGCGCGAGGGAACATTCGGCGGCTTGTCTGGTTAGGTTCACCAGCAGCGATTTCCCGTTCTCACAATCAGTCGTCGATAGAAAAGGTTGCTCGTCGTCTCGGATGCACTTCATCTCGCGTTGAACGTAAAACACCGTGCGAGTCATTGTTTCTCGTCTAACGGAACATTCGATTGTTCGCTGCCGTTGTCTTTTTCTTTCTTTCTTGCCGTTCAACAAGTCGAGACTTTTCTGAATATATTCGAATTTTGGAGAATCGTCTACGCAAAGTGATCAAGATTACGATGTGCTTTTTGTTCGACTCGATAGTGATCGAAATTAATGTTTAGTACACTGTTTTCCCAAATTTAATATGTATATACCGGTTTCGAAGAATATTGTAACGGTGAATTGGACGAATTTTCCACGGTTTTTAGGATACCTTGCGAAAACCATTTCAATTCTTAAAGATTCTTCTTCTACCCCCTGCCGTTACTACGTTTCCACTACGCCCCTCTTCTTCTCGTTACTCCTTACCATAGTACTATTTCCGTACGATGAGAAAAAAATTGAAGGGATCGACACGCGGTGCTCTCCACAGGTGGCCCAAATCCAACTCCCGGACTTATAAATGTATTTTCCTTGGCTGGAACGAGGGAGACTTAATGTGTACTTACACGCGAACTTTTGCGAAATCTCAATAACCGTTTAATCGGTTTCAAAGAAAATCGGCAGAAGAAGTTGAAAGTTATAGCGTCGGCTTGGGTGCTTCGTGACCGCGGAGTATACGTTCTATTTCCGGGGAATGTTTTTACCTCGGTAACCTCGGCAAACACCAGATTTCACTATTTTTAAGATAGCTGGTACATACGATTCGATGGAACCGGAGGGAGAACCTCGTTACACAACTTGTTCGGACTGCACAGTTGCACGATTCTCGGTAAAAAAAAGAAGTTGCCGCGAATTCGTAGTTCCTCGAATTCGGCCAAGGAAGAAGCAACAGATAAGCTGGCGATTTAATAGTTGTAGTCCAAGAAACGATCGACAGGTCCGTCCCTCCGCCGCGCCGTTCAGTGTTGATCCCGTTTTATGGTCGAATTTCACGAAGACGTTGTTTCTGCGTTTACTCGAGTCAAGCCGAATTCCACAGCCGTGCTAGTCCGTCTCTTCGTTTCACCTTACGTTCGTTCGGAGATGAAGCACTAGCACGGCAGACGCGGCACTAGTAATTGATAAAAACTGTGATCAAGGTGTACGATGTGAATTGTATTATTTGTGGAAACTTATGTTTTCAGCAGTGAGTGGTTGTCGAGGTTTGATCGAAAGGCGATTGGTGTGATTCGAACGAGGCGCAAAGAGGAGAGGAGAGGAGAAAACCTGGGCAATCGGAAAGAAAGAAATTTTCCGAAGCGAAATCGGATTGGGATATACATACAACGTACACCACGTGGATGGCGAAGTGCGCGAAATAAGAATGCTGAATACAATGCTTCCGTGCAACGGGTGCTTGGAAGTTTCGTTGATCGTGAGCGATCCAAGCATCGGCGACATGAATGGGAATCGAAACGGAAGCGGGACTGGGCACGGGAACGAGACCGGCAGAGGCAGCGGGAGCGGGAGCGGTAGTGGGAACGGCAACGGCGATATCAATGACAGTGACAATGACAACAACGTGACTTCGAACGTTATAGTGCAGCTAATCTTTTATATCTTTTACGGGAATATCTTCGTAGTCGGTCTGCTTGGCAACGCGCTGGTCTGCTTTGTCGTGGCACGGAATCGTCAGATGCAGACGGTGACCAACCTGTTTATCGCGAACCTGGCGTTAAGCGACGTGCTGCTCTGCGTGCTGGCAGTTCCGTTCACCCCTCTGTACACATTTCTCGGCGGCTGGATATTCGGCCGGACGCTCTGCCACTTGGTTCCGTACGCGCAAGGTGTCAGCATCTACATTAGCACGCTGACTTTAACGAGCATCGCGATCGACAGATTCATAGTGATCATATATCCGTTCCATCCTCGCATGAAAATCCACGTCTGCCTGGCCGTGATCGCGGGCATCTGGATAGTGGCACTGCTGGTCACGCTGCCGTACGGGCTTTACATGTATCTCGAGGAACCGCACAGCTATTGCGAGGAGCACTGGCCGAGCGAGCGGTTTCGGAAAATCTTTAGCACGGTCACCTCGGTACTCCAGTTCGTGCTGCCGTTCTTCGTGATCACATTTTGCTACACCTGCGTCTCGATTAAGTTGAAGGATCGAGCGAGATCGAAACCCGGCGCCAGCGTCAATAGGAGGGAGAGAGCCGATAGGGAGAGAAAGAAGCGGACGAACCGAATGTTGATAGCCATGGTCACTATATTCGCCATTTCCTGGCTACCCCTCAATATCGTCAATGTTGCCAACGATTTCTACTCGCCGGCCAACGATTGGTCCTACTATAGACTCTGTTTTTTCATGACGCACTGCCTCGCTATGAGCAGCACCTGTTACAATCCATTCGTTTACGCTTGGCTCAACGAGAATTTTCGAAAGGAGTTTAAGCAAGTACGAACTTATCGTCAAACAACCAAATATAATTCCGACGCAGCTTCTTCTCGCAGACCGAATACTTTTCCATTTATTCGTCTAAGTAGTCGCGTACTCGTTCCTTCTCTTTCGCCTTCTTTCGAACCATTAATAGCGCTTCAAGGGACCGCGAAAAGGACCGACATAAAGGATTCTGTTCTGTGAAAAATCGCTATTCCGCGAAACCTTCTTTTCCATAAGCAATGCTGAAATTCCGTAAGAAAAGAAGGGAGGTTACTCGACAATGATCGTAAAATTGGTTTCGTGGGCATTATCCAAGGGGGAAGGAACCTCGCGCGTTAAAAGTTTTCTCATTTCCATCGTATTTACGTAACTTTGGCTAGGCAGATGTAGCTATTCGTTGCTCTGAATAGCCGAGTGTCCTGTTGCTTTCTTTATGCATACATACGCACCTACTGCGTTTTTATCGTGTGTCTGGCGTTCTCGGAGGTTGTATGTAAAAATTAAATGGTCGATCGAATCATCGGCACTATTATACACGCTCGTGCGTATGTATATATGTATTTAATTTACAGTGGCGGATTTAACTGGCTAGAACGCCCCCAGGGCCTCATTCTAAAAAAATTATAATTTTATTTAAACTATGTTTTTTCTGTACTATTACGCTTTGCCCGTTTTTAATAAAGTACTCTTCAATTTCCCGGAAAATGGACCCCTCGGAACGTTTGCCACCTGGGTCTTTTTCTTTAAATCCGCCACTGATATTTTGGTGAGATTATGGGAGATGGGACGTTGCAACTTGCAATTACCCATGTACAACGCACGTCCGTACACTTCTCCTTTTCTTTAAACGACGAATAGCTTTCCGATAACTATAACGTAGGCTCCGATAATCCGATGATTCGGATCTAGGATGAAACGACCTGCGAGTTTCACCTCCGGAAATTGTTTTCAAGGTACTCCCATGTTTCCCGAGAGCAGCCAGCGGAAGCACTGCAACAACTACCGAGCGACTTAAGAATCATAAAGCGTGCAACGGCCATAGCACCCTCCAGGAGTCTTTGCTACCCGGCCAATCTCAAAACAGAACTCTGAATCCGGACGGTTGCGAATTAATCGTTCTCGACGCGACCACCACCAATCTGTCGAAAGAGATCGAAGAGGATGGAACTCTGTGACCGGTTGCGACTTGCGACCGGCCGCCTATCGCCAGTGGTAAGTGGACATTACAGTTCTATGTACATATTCCGTAACTGTATCAGGCCGCCCTTAAATTACGTAAGGGTAATTAAGGCGATTTACGTAATATTCTTGACATTTAATTTTTTCAGTTATTAAAATTCTTTTAAAGGTTTATATAATTCATTTAACTCGTTTCGGGAAATTTAAACTAAAACTACCTTTCTGGAATATTAATTTTAAAATTTGTATTCATTGGAAATTGAGTTAAAAAATATTACGTAAGGCGCTACCTGACTCCCCCCCTTGTAAAAAAACGTAAAAAATTCGCGACTCCCCCAAGGCCTTACGTAATTTAAAGATGACCCCTATGATGGACTTCATTTGCATTTCCTTTTCCCATCGTTTTCATTCACCTATTCCTACTTCTGTCCTCGGATGCAACCCCTTTCCATATAAAATTTCCCATGGCAACGTCGATAGTATGCAGTATATATATTATTTATCAGTGGCGCACTCAGAATTTAATCTCGGGGGAGTTAAAGAGATAAAATATTTTCAATGCGAATTCAATAAAATTCATTAGGTGATTAGGAAAAGTTTGAAGAATAAAATCCAGTTCTCTTTTTTTACAGAGCTCCTTCTTTAGGGGTGCCGGGACCCCTTGGTCCCCCCTCTGAGTGCGCCACCCTGCGGTGACTAATTTTTATTTCGTTCACGGTTTTTGCCTACGACACAATACGAAAGGAAGCCTGAAGCGACGATAGGGAAGAGAATAATGCATATTCGACTGCGCCTACGATATGCATACACACTTTTCTATCGAACCATAGCTTGTTCTTATCGATTAGAATAATCCCTCCTCGAAACCGATTACGTTATCTGTTGGTCGATGGGGTTTCGCCGGGCGATATCGAGAAGCAGAGATTGCGTTGTCGCTGACAAATTGCGGTTCCACTTTAGCCCTCACATAATGCGTCACGGTAATGGATGCTTCTAGTTCTTCCATAGTGGGTACATGGATACGAGCTGAAAACGAGGATCAACATTCATCGCCGTCCATTCGTCAGCAGGGTTATTTAACCCTTCCCCTTCCAAACCACATACACAATCACCAACACCCCCCTGTCGCCTATCCTATTGTTTGCTCGAAATCAAAGGGGAATTTAATTCAAAACACGATCATAACGACATAGCCGTCCGATCGCATCGATTTCTGGACACGCGCGCCCCCTTTTAAAATTCCGCCTGGCTCGGTTCAATATTAAATCGATCGCGAAGGGCAGAGATAGAATAAGAACTGGGCTAGAAAGGGGTGGGCGGAAGTGCGGACAGGGGCAGCAGCGCGATTTAATAGAAATTGAAAATGCCATTCAAATTCAAAACAAAGCGAGTCTTTTAAGCGCGAATATTGCAGGGCTGTTATTCTAAGAATTTGCCCGTTGCAAATTGTACCCGCGCCGCGCATATCGTAAAGCTGAGATTCCCAAGTCCGTACCGCGTTACCTTTAACAACCTCGCTCCTATTGTTAAGGGCAGAGAATCGAACGAGAAAGGGGCCGCGTTTCAGCTTTCTGTGAAAATCATTTCTGAGAAATGTTTCTTCTGGGGTAGCCCAGGTCAGTGAAATTTTCAGAATTTTCATTCATCCCGCGAGCACGTACGTAGTAGTATATTGATTTTTCGAGCGGCCGAATGCAAACAGAAGCACGAGCGCGAGTGCACGGCGGGTATGTAACGATTGCGTAAGACGATATACAAGAAGCAAGTCGAAGATGTTATTATACTGAGTAATTTCAGCCAGTTCATATCTCACGCCCACTCGCTGAGCATAAGTATGCCTTTTCAATAGACTGCCGTTGCTTCGGGGCTCCCTCCGTCGAGATGGTTGAAAAAGAATGCATAGGGTAGATGCCCCAATTACTGCTGGTGTCCCTATTACTACCACTTTATTTATTTCGCTTAATAAAAACGTGACGTGTAAAGAATGTAGTGTTCAGAAAAATTTATTAGTAAATTGGGACTGCTCTTAAGGGCCGTCCTTAAATTACGTAACGGTAATTTTGGCGAATTCTTACCCTCTCCCTCTCTCAGTATAAGAATTCGTAAGATTTGATATTCCAATCCCCTCCTTACGTAATATTTTTTACATTTAATTTTTCCGGTTATTAAAATTCTTTTAAAGGTTTATATAATTCATTTAACTCGTTTCGGGAAATTTAAACTAAAACTAATTTTCTGGAATATTAATTTAAAAAATTTGTATTTATTGGAAATTGAGTTAAAAAATATTACGTAAGACGCTACCTGACTTCTCCTTACGTAATTTAAGGATGACCCCTTATTAATATTATTGTACACTATTCTTTTATACGTTACGTTTCTATTAAGTGTAATAAATAAAATGGCAGTAATGGGGACATCTACCCTACACCGTTCTCTGTCTGTATCGTCACTTCAAACTTTTAAGCGCTCATTATTAATAATTCATTTGTCATGTTGCAGGAGCAGCTAAATAAGATTACCGCGGAGATGGTAAGCTATCATTGGGAAGCACTGCAACAGAGTTTGTTAAACTTAATCTTGTAATTATGTAAAATGGGTAACAATGGCCTGAAAAGAAATGCCTATCATTTAAGTGTAATGACGTTGAGAATCGACTTGTAAAAATCTTAGGGAGAAGCGAAACATATTCGATTACAAACGGCCTCGTCTCTTTTTATTCTGACCAATGGTGAACGTGACTAGAAGTTTCCTTATTTACATGGTAATTATAAGTACGAGTGATGGAGAATCAAGACGTGCAACCGACAAACTGAAACTCGTGGTTAAAAGATACATACACGTGTCACGTATGTACATTAGGGTGGCTGTATCTTCTATATTTTTGCGAATTTCGGTCTCAAATTTTCAGGAAAGAAGCATTTAAACTTTCAAAATTTTAGATTTTTTTCAGTTTTTCAGACTTTTTTCGAAAACCGTTTGTCGCGCGAGAAAAAGTAATGAAGCATAAAGGATACACCTTGTCCGAATCTACAACTTTTGTTTGACATATTTTTTGATATAATAAATAACTTGGAGGATATTATATAAACTCAACTTTTAGAGCTGTTAAATAATTATTGAAATGTTCAAGGGCCCAGGGGTACCTTTTCTCGTTATCCGATCTTGCTTAAACTTTACACAGATGTTTTTGTAATTATTCGGAACTATTCTGGAGGGTGCCCCGAAGAAAATCTTGAAAAAAATCTCTACCAAAAGTAAATAAGAGCCACCCTAATGTACATGTACCACTTGTGAACGCGATCGACAGATTGAAAGCAACGAATTTCCGGTCCACTGTTGAAGAAACGAAAGAAAATATATTTCCGACTTGGCTGCAGTTGACTATCTAATTTCCTAAGCTTCCTCCCATACATACGTCACCTGTGTACCTGCACCAACATCGATGGTTTGCTAACAAGAGAATATATATATATATTGTGAGAACCGGTCAGCTGATAAAAGCCTCGCTCGGATCGTCGACCACCCTCGAGGGCGAGTTCTTCTCCCCTTTCGCTCATCTCCGATTTCAATTCCGCAGTAACTCCTCATTATCCTAGGAAATGATTGTGGTAATCCGAGTCTGCTTCCTAAGGAACGGTGCTTGCCGAGGGGCGGACAGGGTGAAAGGTGAAGCGTGTATGTGTGTATACTATGTACCTATGTGCGCGCGCTCTTTCGCGTGACATTCTCTGCGCGAGATAGAAATAGCCGAGTCTGAAAACATTTATGCATTTTTATTAACATTTTTACACTTTTTAATATTTACGTGTACGATCTGTGCCTCGCATTTATTTTATACAAAGATAGATACATGTAATGAACGAACAGCGGTAAATACGGCTTTGCGTTAGGAATATTATAGTTTGGCAAATGATAATTCTTTCCTTAGTTCTCTGTGTTCATGTATACATATATATATATATATATATGAATAAATATATATATATTCATACACGTACACGGGTCTATGTTTATGTGTGCATACATCTATCGCGCACGCGCCCATATACATATACGTAAGGAACAAAATATACATAGGTACATACATACATGCATTCGTACGCATGTATGTACTTACATACTCAGGCATCCAACTTTACACGCTTCCATTTACTATGTTACAGTGATGTCCGAATGAAAATACTCGATTCGACAGCTTTAGCGTCCGCGAGACTCTGAATTTTATCGTGTGCCCGATTGTCCGATACCTGATACCCGACACAATGAACTCGTACCAACCATTCTCTTTACTGCATATGTGCGTGTACACGTCTAGAAATAATATCTATTAACGTTGACAAAGGATCCTATCGTTCGATTAACGCATTTTGTACGACAAGCGACAACAGATTTTCCTTCCGCGACAGTGGGCCAAGGATCCAAGGTAACTTAAACGCACTGATTAGGGGATCATTTTATAGCGTTACAGTGTCGCACTGTCATTGATCGCGTTCGTTCACCGACTATGAGTTTAGTACTTCATTGTATCAGAGCGCATGTTCGTGTAGCCTTAACGCACGAGAAAAACATTGATTATTTTCGGTAGACGCTTCATTGTTTCGACTTTCTTTTTCCATCAGCTTCCACTTTCATATCCATAGCTGCCACTTCGAGCCGTTCGCCAAACAAGTTAATGCCAAAGAGATTATCTGCTTAACGTTCAATTGCGACAATTCAAATGACGAATCGATTTTGCTCAGGCAACGCTTCGACCCGCCTTCTATTCTGTTTCCATATAGGCATACATACAGACGTATGTATAGATACAGGCGTATTACGTATGGCGATATAAAGGCGCAGACAGACCGGCAGGAAATACTCAACCGTCAAGTTTAATATTCCCCGCCGTTCGATGATACACGCGCGCGCTAATCGCCGTGAAACGTTGCGGTGTTACTTGGAAGAGGAATCTCTTGTGCGTATACAGTTAGAGTAATCGACGATCTCTTTGGCAGCAACGTTACTACGGATTTCTCGGCCTTAGAGAAATACAGATGTTGTCTCTCCCTCAGCAATTATCGAAATCTTTTATTGGCGCGAATGTACAAGTGAATTTCACCTGAGCCAGAGCTTTAGTCGAAGAGCATCCACGCCGTTCAAGTAATACCGGAACAATCGTTTGTCGCGCACAAAGCCTAGATTCTCGTACAGGCGTAGCGCCGGTCGATTAGTGATCTCCGTTTCCAACACCACCTCGTCCGCGTTATCCTCCACCATAGCTTGAATCACTCTCCTCACCAGATTCGATCCGATCTTCCGCTTTCGGTATTTCACGTCGACGGCTAACATCGCGATGTATCCTCGTTTTATCACCTTTCTGTGGATATCCAACTTGCAGACTATGGCGCCGACGCACTCGTCACCATGCATCGCCTTGACGAACAGAAAGCAACAGTTTTCTTTAAATCCTACGCGTTCAAGAGCAAGACAACCCGACGAAAGCTGGCTAAAAGTTCTTTTGGCATCTGCACAGTCTCTACGGCCGTGTCTCTGATCCCCTCTCTTCCTTTAAACTCTACACAGGCAACGACCAGCAAGAACAATGTATACACGCTATATCGTATCAACTTCTATACAGAATCGCAAGAGTATCGTACGTATGTGTGCTATTTATACCAGCATCGTTCGAAACATACTTGATTATTTCTATAGAATAATACATACCAGAAAGCACAATTTTGGCCAATTATGAATGAAATATCTATACGTATAAATAGAGTACGGTTCGCTTAGGTCCTTTTGTATCAATTTCATAATATCAGGCATTTGTAATTCGCTTGTGTAACTAACGTACTGAATGTCATCGCCTTTACTCTCTAAGGGTAACGTGTCTGTTTTATCTAAACGTATACAAGAAGAATATGATAGAAATAAGTTATACATAGGCAGTGTTTATAGTAGATATATATGGAATAATATTGACTAATCGTACGAAAGCTCGATTGTACACGTTATGCGGAGAGGCCGCTTCCGACACTGGTTTTACGTTTTGAATAGGTTCGTTTCGATGTGCTCTATCATCTACGTTCCAGTTAAATGTCCCTCGCGGAATACGCGCGAGGTATTTATCGAAAGAGACGTTTAGACGTGGATAAGCACTATAAGCGGACGCCGTCCACACGCTAAAGATTAACATGAATTTCCCATACCGTGTTGACTTAAATGACTAGTATCCATAGTTTTAGATTGCGGGAGGTTAGCCGTGCTGGCGATTCTCTCGGGTGAATCGTAGATACCGTTCACTCGACTTATCCCATTCTCATGTAGTTCTTCGTATATCTCGGTCGCTTTCAAAGTGAGTCGCGACTTAATGTCCAGCGAGGCGATATCTGTCAGAGAATCATGCTTCTTCTCCTCGACCTTACTTTCGTCGCTCTCCGATCTATTTACATCCGCGGCCTTTGCCACCTCGACGCTCTCCATCTCGCTTAATTTCCCTACCTCCCGGACGTCAGAATTTCACTGCTTCGCTGCGTCAGCTGAGACACGAGCAGAGTGTTTTGGTGGCACCGTTCCCACAGTTCCCTCCGCGATCCCAGTAACGTGTCAGCAGAATCTTTAGATGCTGCACAGACTTTTCAATCGAATTTTCATAATTACGGCAGGCTAGATAATGGCTCGTCGGTGATTTTACGTTAAAACGCGGATATCCGACAGAAACTTCGGAACGACAGAGACGACACCATATTGAATTTCTGATTTCTGCCAAATTCTGCCAATTTCTGCAATGACTGCTGCAAGTCGAACATAAACAATGATCTTACGAGAAACAACGGTTGAGCCGACACGGCTCGGAAGTGCCGCAAACGCGCAACGCGCACCGCGGGCACAACGGGCACTGGAGCGATTCCCGCGGTTGGAATCTGCTTCGCGACCATCCCATCTACAATGTTTTGTGAATGTGATGAGAGGCGAAGCACGCCATAGGCTCTTACCTTTATCATATTCACGAGACATTCAATGTAGAAGGGATGGTCGCGAAGCAGTACGAGCTGCGTGAAGTTAGTCCTCCCACCCTCTTTGCACTTGCGCCCAAATCGCTCGAGAGTTTCATTAGGGCGGATTTCCTTACACGCGACTGGACGCATCGCAAGAATTTCAAAGTCGATTTTCTCGAAAATGAAGCGCAATATCAAAAAATTTTATACCTTTTTCTCGACTTATTTCCTTGTTATAAGTCGAAAAGAAAGAATACTTTTTTTTCATATCGCGCTTCATTTTCGAGGAAATCGACTTTGAAATTCTTGACGTTGCATCCAGGAAAACCTAGCTTAATGAAAAGCACGGGCGATTTGGGCATAAGTGGAAATTGCCCTATGTATGCAGTTCGAAAGATATTTTTTAGCGATTGAGAATCTTAACACGTAACGTTAAATTCTACTGTATTTATATACCTATTTTGTTGTTTATTTCCGGATGTTTATAAATATGCGTTGCGCTTGTCTTTCTTGTCAGCAGAGGTCGCTCGCGTCGTCAAGCGGCACCGGAAGTAAAGAGAGGCCATACTAGTAAATCGTATATTCAAGTTTCTTTTGGACCTAGGCACCTAGGCACGATGGGTGAGATATCCGATTTTATACGAGTTTTGTTTTCATCCCTTTGAATCCGTACTTTCTCTTTAGAACTAGCCAATAAAGAATTATCGGTTGCTCACAACCGAGTCTGTACCTACAGTCTCGGTTTATATTATTTCGATGAATGTAACTTAAAGATTGAAAGATCGATTTGTCAGCGGCGCTTCGATGTTTCGTTGCTTGAGCATGTGATACCGTTTCGGTGTATCTACATATTTCCCACGATCGCGTGTACTTGTTGCCGTTCTTCCAAACTTCTAACGCGTCGTTCGAGTAGACGAAGAGCTACGCGTCGTATAATCCTCCTTTCCACACAAATCGACCGATCGGTTTATTTTCACATATACCAGATTAGAAGGAATCTCTCCGTTTCAGGTATCTCCCGGGATCATTGGCACAAGAGGCGAGCAACTGGTGGTAAAAGGAAGCCCATCCGCAAGAAGAGGAAGTTCGAGTTAGGACGTCCGGCTGCAAACACCAAACTTGGAACTCAGCGTATTCACACGGTATTGTTACTTGGTGTTTTCCATTATTGCCTCGCGTCTTACTATCTCTTTCAAAGTTCTCGCAACACAAACGGCTCGCAAAGATCCAATAATTTATTTTTCCTTTGAGCCTAATACAATATTTCTTGATCATGAAATGATGACGACCTTTACCTACTCTGAATAATGTGCTGACCAAAAATCTCACAGCGTACTGATCGAACCCCGTAAATCGAACGATCCTCGTCGAGCGAACAATGCAACGGTAACCATTATGGATCTCTTTCTATTTCTGCATAAGTCAGGTACGCACACGAGGTGGCAACAAGAAATACAGAGCTCTCCGTCTGGACACGGGAAATTTTTCTTGGGGATCTGAATGTACCACGAGAAAGACACGTATCATCGATGTTGTATACAACGCATCGAATAACGAATTAGTAAGGACAAAGACTCTGGTGAAGAATGCGATTGTCACTATCGACGCCACACCTTTCAGACAGTGGTACGAAAGCCATTACGCTTTGCCACTGGGTCGTAAACGGGGTGCTAAATTGGTGAGTAATTATTTTCATAGAGTTGCCGTCGATTAAGCATTGTAACCGAAAGACGAACTAAATGTGTACAGACGGAAGCCGAGGAAGAAGTTTTAAATAAGAAACGCTCGAAGAAAGCGGAAGCTAAGTACAATGGAAGACAGCGATTCGCTAAAGTTGAACCTGCTCTGGAGGAACAATTCGCTACGGGACGTGTGCTTGGTAGGCAATCTTTTATCTAACGATTCAATGTAATACATATACTGCTAGTCCTTTAGAATAGGTAGCATACTATTTCGGTTCAGTATTTTATATAGAATTATCGCAACCCCGCGCTTTCAGTATTGCTGCCTTAAATTTTGTATCACAATCAGTTGCAATCGAGAGTTTCTACGTTCTCGTATATTTTCTCTCTCTCTCTCTCTCTCTCTCTCTCTCTCTCTCTTTCCCTCGTGTGCTTTCGCGGATTCTGTAACTGAATGAATTAACGGTGAACATGGGCGTCCGGAGGGGGAGGCAAAAGAGGCAGTTGCCCCCCTGGCTTCTGAGAAAAAAATCTCTTATTTTGTCAAAACTGATCTTTATTAAGTTTATACTAAAAAAGGGAATATTTTAAAATTTTCAATTAAATTGGCGCTATAAAATGGGTTAACAAAGCAAGAGGGATATATTTTTCTTGATCATCATCTCAAAGTTGCCCTCCCCTTCTGGAAAAAAATCCGGACGCCCCTGACGGTGAATCACAATGCATACCGAAGAATAGAGAATACGTTAAGACATATCGAAGAGAAATATTCAACAGTTCGTTTTAAGTTGAAATTTGAATTTCAGCCTGTATAGCGAGTAGACCCGGGCAATGTGGTCGAGCGGACGGTTACATACTTGAAGGCAAGGAACTTGAATTTTATATGAGGAAAATTAAAAGCAAAAAAGCTAAATAATCATGTAGCTACAGGAACAAGATAATAAAGTAATCTATATGAAAAAAGAGACTGGCGAGAAGAGAAGTTCGTAAATGAGCAAAATATATCCCATGCATGTCTCAACATCCCCACGTGACAGAGTTTGAAATATGTTCATTACCTTGTCCCCAGCACAACAAATACAGTTTTCTATGCGAATTAATGGGAAGGAGTCGGTTCTGTCACGTGAATATAACGCTGTGCGTCCGAGATCTGAGCGAAGGAAGGTATAATTAGCAAGTGAGCTGCAACAGGTTAGCGAAATAATGAACAGACTCTGTTGAAATGAAACGTTTATGTGCTTCCATTGAACTGTAACGTTAAACATAGAATTTCGTCGCTAGTTAATGAATCTACGCGGTAGTGTTTAGACACGAACGCAGGCGCGCGCCAGTTAACCAAAACGTAACTTGCCCAAACGGTTGTTCGCGGTAATATCAGCAATATACAATCCAACGTATAAAAATTTAATATCGTACAATCTTACTTCGAGTATATTCATTTATACTTACAGTATGTATAACTACGTAGCTCAATTGCCCACATACAAATGTTTATAAAAGCACTCCTACTATATATTTCAGTCTACTTGGACGCTTCGCAGAGCGTGTATTAACAATCTTGCGTATCGATTTGTACACACGATTCTTTTTGCCACGGCCCGTTAATTGGAACGATGCTCGTGGCAAGACCTCGTTTCCGCGCAAAATGCGATTCACAGCTATGTTGGATCTTGATTATCTTCGGTTTTCGAATAGGACAAAGACAGGGACGCCAATATTTCGCTCAATTTATTATGCGACAATGCATAGATCCTGTCAACGGGGCTGTTTACTTTGGCATTATGATTCTGAAAAAACATAAGGGATTTTTGGAGTATCGTATTAGGGCAGACGAAGAGAAACCTGCAGGCTTACATAATCTTAAATGCTTCTTTCACTGGATTATTGTAACGACGAGACTCGACGAAGGTATGAAGGGACCAAAGGCACGCTCAGTGTAAGTTGAATCGCGGACATAGGTCTCCAATTTCTAGTTTTCAATTTAATGCGATTATAGGACTGGCTAAAGTAACGCTCGCTATCGATGATTGTACATACATATACGTGTGTGTGTGTGTGTGTGTGTACGAGTTTGCGTGAGTGCATGCATGCTGCGTATAAAATGCGCAAAGTAAAAGTTTCTTTATTTACTGCGTACGTGCAGGAGCGAACAGTACTCCTTGAATAAATATCCTTTATTTCTTATCTGTTGTATTTTTACATTACAAAAAATGCCGTGTA
Source organism: Andrena haemorrhoa (assembly GCA_910592295.1). NCBI lineage: Eukaryota > Metazoa > Arthropoda > Insecta > Hymenoptera > Andrenidae > Andrena > Andrena haemorrhoa. The sequence goes on from OU342946.1 coordinate 5,761,269, forward strand.
ACGAGTGCGTGCGCGTGTGAATGCGCGCGGTGTGACCCACGCGCGCATGCACACGCGCACGCACGCACACACACCTTTTTAATGTTTTAATTATAACACTTACATGTAAACACAGGACGCGACAGCGGTGGAATAAAAATCTAACGTTATTATCAAAACTTATGGGGGAATCGCATGTAAAGTTACGCACAGATTTCAATGAAACTTCGTATTCAGACAGAGAAGTGGGAAAATGTATCGGACCAGCGTTTCGCCCGGCATGGAGGGTTGAGCCTAATACTTTCCGGTATTCTATGTGTGTAACTACAAAATTTCATTAAACCCGCCGATCAACATTTCGCTGGATTCCCGTGTTAGATTAGGGACTAAGTATTGATCGTTTATTAAACTTGTGGCTTCGATTTCAGAGACTTACACCGATGCGTTCTAGGCCCTCCATACGTTTGCGCTCGCATGCTGTGTATTTATCATGAGTCTGGGCATCACCTGCTGCTGATTCGAATTCGCAGCAGAGCTGGTTACGATAGTGAACGAAGGTTTTTGTGCGCAGGTTCTCATATGCATCGGCCAGTGCGACTGTTGGCATGGATAGTCGCAGTATGCCGTGTTCCAGCAACAATAGAACAATGCCTCCCGACCGCACATCGCACACCATTGTTTACGTTTAATTTCTTCGATAGATCGTAGTTTCTCTTCTTCGGCTTCTCTACGAGTCTCTTCGATAGCACGCAACCGTTCGGCCTCTAGGCTTGCCTTCATCTCTCTTAATATCCGATCTGCAATTCAGAACATCTAGAAATGCTTTGTAACGGTCCAAAACGATTATTCAGCAGATATTTAAGGTTCTTAGCAGGGGAAAATAGTATATGCGCGCACAGCAGTGACGAGCAACCTGCGGGCCGCATTTCGCCTTCCAGCCACTGACCTGCAAATCTAGGTATGTTAGAAATAACAAATTCACCCCGTACATTAAAATCCTTCGATTAGTATATTTAAGTATTTAATATTGCGGCCCGCGTAGAGTATTAGGTTTCCACTTTTGGCCCACTACGGGCCACAGGTTGCTTATCACTGCGCTGCAGTATGGTCGAAAAGGGGACGTACCAGTGTTGTGTTTCAATTCGGCTATCTGTTGTTGATGCTGCCATCTCATACGTTCTATTTGTAACCGTAGAAAGTGAACTGTCGCTTGATGATTATCCGACGTAGCGTATTCGCAAATCTGATTCTGTTGAGCTACCTCTTTGTACGCCTCTTCCATCAGTTGGGCCATTTTTCTGGCCAAATCTTGCGCGCCGTGATACAAACGGGCACTAAGAGGGCCAGCTTCCGGTGGGAGCATCTGATATTCGATAGAATTCCCAGTCTGTTGAGCAGGTACGTAGACTATAGATTCGCCCAAATTCGACAATAGACTAGCCGATGAATGCGAAACAACAGCTAGTGGCGGGCAAGTGCGAGCCTTATTAGGGAACGATTTTCTGGCTTTGCTTTCCTTTTTTTGATGCGGCGTGTCTCCCGGAGGCTGTTGGGTCTCTGGAACGCCACCACCCTTTTCTTTCTCTTTCCCAATTTTCTCGGCGCTCTCGGTGCACTCAGTTTTCTCAATTTTCTCGACCTTCTCGACTGCCGACAAACCGTCGATAGGCTTCTTAGTCGAGTCGGGTGTACCATTGTTTACAACAAACAATAGCGCAACAGACTGATCGGTGGGAGATTTTTTCAACGTCGAAGCGTCCAGGATATCGGCTTGCGTTTTGCTACCGGACATCGAACTGGGCGACGATATTGCCTTGCTATCGTTGGAATTGTTTAAAGTATCCTTCAGCGATGCTGGGTTGGTTTGTATAACCGAAATGGTCGGTTCCGCCTTTATCGATTTCTGTGTTTGATTGTTCACGATGGACCTCAAAGCTTTCTCCGCATTCACTTTATCAACCATTCTAGTTTTTGGCTTATAAACCTTTCCCGCGGTTTTAGCACCCTTCGAGCCACTTCTCAGCGGGCTTGGCAAATTTTGATTGGCGGCGTCTCCTTTATTAACGTTAATTCTCAAAAGAGACGATTCGTTTTTCAGCATCACCGTCATTGGACCGTCGCCCACCGTTGAATGCTTGCCCAGAGACGTTGCCGCTTGTTTTCGCGACTTCTCCATAGATTTTCCGTCATCGACTACTTTCTCGGAATTATTATTCTGTTCTAGCAGCGCGACGTTCGATTCGACTGGATCGTCCTTAGCTGTATCACTTTCGGCCGTACTGTTTGCGTCGGTACTTTTGCTAGTGCCGGGTTTCGCGTCTTCTTTCTTGGCCAGTTTTGCGTTCGCAAGGTGTTTGTCGGATTTTGTGCCCCCCTTAGAAGTACGCTCCCCTGTCGTCGATTCGTCGTTCGACTTCGGAGGAGGATCGGAACGCGCGTCCCGTTCGCGAGTAATCGAGAGCAACTGGAGTTGGTTCTGACTGGAGTTTTCGGGTTCATCTACTTGCGGGTTCGCCTGTGGATCCTCTTCGACTTTGCTTTGCTCGATACTCGCGTCAAGATCGGCGAACGACTTGCTCTCGTTGTCAGAATTATCCGCTCTCTCCGAATCACTTTGCGACTTGTCTTTAACGTGCAGCCGTTTCTTGACAAACGGCTTCTTCTTGGGGCCGGGAAATTGCGAAGATGCACAGCCATTGGAGCATAGAGGATCGTAATTCGGTAGCAATAATTTTATTTGCGTTGGATCATGCGGATTGTATTGCACTTTCGGAGGCGCGAATTTAAACTGGCCAAATACAAGCTCAAGCTTTCGGCAATGCCGTGTAATCTCTCTGACGCATTCCTCCATATCCAATTTCCTTTTGCGTGGCAATGGAACCGGTGGCTCTTCGGAGTACAAGTACAGGTCTCGCGGCGGTACCCATGCACGATCGTGCTCGCCAAAGAAACGCACGTCTACGAAACCTTGGGAGTTTATTCGCGGCATAGCTTTGGCCGGCCAGAACGGGAAACCTTTCAGCTTGGCCCACACGAGTGGATGAGGACGGTGGCAGGGTTCGATGAACCACGATGGTTGTGGTCTCGGTAAGTTCCTCCCATGAGCATAACAATCCGGACAAGCCTCGATCTCGGACACTTCTTGGCGCGCCAACTTAATTATCTGTTTCGCAGCATTCGTTAATTTAGATGTATCGGTGTACACACCGCCGCCTGAATAATTCAAATGAAACTGTAGAAATTATTTAATCCTACCTCCTATCAAGTTAACGTACGACGATAGAATGCATTACGTACACGTGTTGAACACAATACAATTGTGCTGTATCCATTTGGCATCGGCCATGAACGCGTCCGTACTGCCGTACAATTTAGCCCGCACGTTCGACTCCAGCAGGCTCAGATCCATTGGTTTCACCACGTAGTGCAGATAATTTGGAGCTTCGGAGAGTTCGACTGGTTTCCAGAATGGCTCGGACTGTGACAGAAAAGTCCTGAAATTTCATGGGACGGGACAACGGAGATGTAAATAGAAGTATGGCACAGTACGTACGCCAGGGTACTCTCTCATTCTCTCGACTACATGCTTCAATAACAAACACAACTGATCGACCGACAATTGAGCCATAGCGGTAGACCGTGTTTCTGCGTTCTCCGCTCGCAAAATAGCTGCGCAATCCCCGCATATCCAATTCTGGATAGGCGCTCGCGGCATCCCTATGCACCTGCGGTGCCAGGATCGCGGACACGCGCTGCAATGCGCTTCCACCGACTCTTTGTGGCATCGCCAGCAAAACTTATCGTTCGCACTTTTTTTCTTTCGTTTACTCCTGGGATTATGTTCCTCTGAAAGTGAATCTGCTTCTTGAGTACTAGAAAGTTAATTAAGTTCCTTAATGACATGTACGTGTGTGCGTGCGTGCGTGCGAGTGTGTAGTTCTGCGTGTATGTATCGATATATATATATATATATATATAACGAACGACGTCGAGATCGCATATGAAATCTGTCGAGAAATATGTTATAAGCAGATACTGTCCGCACTCACACAGTGTTCCGCTGCTTTCTTTTCAGACTAGTCCCGCTCCTGACCGTCGTTTCTTTCGCACCGTCGCTCTTACTAATCTTGGAGCCATTTTCCAGTACAGAGGAAAGCGTGTCCAACTTTTCTATATCTTTCGCGCAATCTGCTTTACTCTCGTTACATTCATCCTTGATATCGTTTTCTAAAATAATCACCTCCTGCTCGTTCTCACTCCTCCGCTCATCGTGCTTCGCAGCTCTCTCCGTGTCGTTAATACTATCTATTGCGTCCGCAACTAAGATTTTACTGTCGTCCCCGGCAGGCGCATCGACGGAATTATCTCGATCGTTCCGAACGGCCATCAGCTGCGAAGCTTCCTTTTGCGAGTCCGATATACCCAGGCTCTCTAGCTGCAGAGAATTTGCCAGCCTTTCTTGAGCCTCTACAGATGTCATTTTTACTCATTGCACGCGTTTACTTGTGTATATGTTGGCTGAAACGTAAGAACGAAGAACAGGACGATTAGTGCTCGCATAAATGGACGTAAAATTTATTTGTTACAAATAAACATCTCTCCTTTCGAACGAAACGTTTACGTCATTGATTTATAACGCACGATCTTGTAGAAAACTGAGGAATCTTATTACATACACTTTCGTTACAAACGCAGCACTTAGTAGACTTTATATCGTAAAGCTTTGCGCAAACAATGATAATATTCTGTTATATATATATACGTATATATAATTTATTCATTTCCAGCCACATTAAAATACACCGACGATTTCTCGCTAGAAGATTAATGTGCTATGATTGTACTGTTTGCATTCACTGCTGTTCTCCATTTCACACACAGTCACGCGCGCGAACGCACACACGGGTGCGCGCGCGCGCGCGCACATATACGCGCGCAGTGGCATAGTATATTTTTTGCTTTCTTGCTCCGACACAATCGGATGAAGATGTACATACTATCAATTGGGAAATCAATAGGAAATTATGAAAATTGGCATTGAACGCTACGATTAGAGTTTTATAACAAAGGTATCGCGTTGGGTATTGATTGAGGCGATAGTGTACGATAATAGGAACTGTAGAAAAGAACTCGGTAGAGTACATTCTACAGTCTGCACTGTATGAACATGTATGTATGTATGTATGAGACAGTTACCATCTATGGAGCTCTTAAATAAATCCAGGCCTGTAATTGGCGACAGTGTTTCGGATGGTTCACCAGTATTAGGATGTGTTCGGCAGGTTGAACAAACCACCATCCATACAAATGTTAAACAGCATGGATAAGCAAGATATATCACTTCCCAACACGACATTGCATCAAAACCAAAACCATAAGCATTCCTTCCCCCTCTACGTGCAAGGCTCCTGTAGGCGCGTATACATATGTACCTACGTGAAATTATCAGCGAATCGTATACACGCGAAGACGTGTACTTAATACTATTAGCCAGGCACATACATATGTATGTACTTACGTGAAGATATGTTTCGTATGTATGTGCGTGCACACGCGTGAATTTCCTAACGGGCCACATACGCGTGAAATTACTCCCAGACATAACTAAATACCGATAACCAATCGAAGCACATTTCCCCGATCACCAATAAAAACACTTGTTTCATTCTTCTTCCTGCAGTGTTGTTTCTAATAAGATTCCATAGTGTATGGAAACGAAGAAAAACCGAGCAATATTATTACCACGATTGAACTATCTATGATCGGTAGGAAATTAAAATTGTGAGCAGCTTGCGGAACGGAGCTGGGGTTAGTCACACGGTTGACGGAGATGCCCTGTTTCAGCGATACATAGTGTGTACATATATGCGATAAAGAAACTAATTATAACTGTGTTGTTGATCAAGATGGTTGCATAATGAGTTACACTTAGTTACAGTGTCCTCAGAATCGGACAAGGTAAATAAATGAAAAAGTTTTTTTTAACGAAGTTAGTTTGATACAGTTCCTAGGTGTCACCGGTAGATGGCCACCGAGATTCCTGGCCCGCACGTTCGAGAAATCTTTTTAAAATTAGCGCCAGTCGAACGGTCCTGCCGAGTTGAGCTGCTTCGTTGCGAATCTAATTCTTTGTAAATTGCGAGAAGCTAATTTTAAACCGTTTAAACGGTTCCGCGTTGTCAGTTGTGGTCAGTTTGATTCTCCTTTCCGGATCGATTGTGGTGTAGCAGGTGAATCGCGGGAATTACGGTAAGAGCGGTAAGTTGCGCGCGTAAAAGAACGCAGACGGAAACGTTTCCTTGTGCCTTACGCACGTAAATATGTTTAAATCTGCACATTAAACGATTTCGCAAACGTTTCAGATGACCGTCGATTATACGAGAGATTTGCTGAGAAACGTTCATCGCGGCATTCTTCCACCCGAGCCTGGACAAAGTTTCTTGATCCGCGGAGATTACGAATATTGGCATTACGGTTGCGATGGCTTCAACGACAAGGTCTGTAACATATGCATTCGTACGCACATACCTACACACGTATTATTCAATATGAATCTCTCAACAGCTGGTTGAAATCATCGAATAATGTAGTTAGGCTACTATGATTTTAATTATCGAAAGAATTTAGCGGAAGACAATTTCGGAAGATTTCTCTAGCTACGTTCTTTTCCCACGAAAATTAACACGTTAGTTGAGACAAGTTTAATTGTTAAGGAAGCAATATTGGGTGCGTTCCACTTACGCCCAAATCGCCTGTGATTTCATTAAGCTAGGTTCTCCTGTACGCGACTGGACGCAACATCAAGAACTTCAAAGTCGATTTTCTTGAAAGTTAAGCGCGATATGGAAAATAGTTACGTCTTTCTTTTCAACTTATAATAAGGAAATAAGTCGAGAAAAGAAGAGTACAATTTTTTGATATCGCGCTTTATTTTCGAGAAAATCAACTTTGAAGTTCTTGACATTGCGTCCAGTCGCGTACAGGAGAACCTAGCTTAATGAAATCACGGGCGATTTGGGCGTAAGTGGAATGCACCCATTATAGCGAATTCGGTATCTCGCACTGACTCTGCACTGGTGCCAGAAAATGACTTGGATTGGTTGTTTCTGATAGAAACGAAGATAGCTCTATAAGAATCAACCAATCCAAGTGATTTTTTGGCACCAGTGCAGAGTCAGTGCGAGTTATCGAATTCGCTATTAGAATTATTGTTTCTCTTGATGAGTGTACAGGGATGGGGCTGCGGGTACAGAACGCTACAAACAATTTGTTCATGGATCATAATGAACAGAAACTTAGAACAGAGTGTCCCAAGTCTGAGGACTATACAAGAAGTATTAGTTGCGTTAGAGGACAAAGAAAAGTCCTTCGTCGGGTCGAGAGAGTGGATAGGAAGTTTTGAAGTAAGCGGTAGTTAAGTTACTCTCCCTTTCTTCGGCTGTCCCAGACTGTATAACTGTCTCATGCGATTAGCTGTTGTTTCTGTAATTTTGCGAATTCAAACTACTAAATATTGTGTATAAAGGAGTTCGCCTGTTCCCAAGAATCTACTTCGATGCGTATGGCACGGTCGAAGAAAGGGACGTATGCTAAACATAAAAGTGAAGAGGCCGATTAATGATAAATCGTAGGTATGCCTGGTGCTGAATCACTTGTACAACGTTCTTAGTAAGATTGTTCATATTCCAAGCGGCAATTCATTATTGAGCCAAATACCCACTATCAAAAGGCACTTCGAGGAATTTTCCAGCCCTATTATGATGGGCGGGGACAGAGACTGTTCTAGCAAATGCATAACGGGAGTCCACGAAGGCTTGAACGATACCTACTTGTTGATTGTCGATCCGCATTTTAGCGGCAGAGTGAAAAGCATCCAACAGTTAGAAGCTTGGGTAACATGGCATAGCGTTAAGAACTTTGTGGACGGTTCGTTTTATAATCTGTGTTTGCCACAGGTCAAATATGTATCGTGATAAGAAGGACAACTGCGTAGGTGCGAATAAAATTAATTGAAAATGCAAATTTGTCCGTTATTCCCGCATCGATTAGAACACTGATGGAGGTTTTCAGGAAACTAGTTTAACACATACATATGTACATCGTCACATTACAGTATACATATAAAACATGTTCTCCGCAATGCGTATACAGCGTATCTTGTAAAGCTACTGAATGATGCTGCTGGTTGAATAGCCTATTAATCGGTATTTAGTATCAAAGCAACTCCTTGCAGCACCCAATGCGAGATGTGTTCGGATGTAGCGAGATTTGCCTCGAACACCAGACCTATTCCCATCGCGTTGCGCCGATTGGACGTCGTGTAGACGGGCGTCTTGAAAGTATTCTACAATCACAGCGACGTATGATTTAGTAAATATCAGATGTTCACAGGTTTAAACACGCAATGGTACATAAGAATATTACCATTTGACAAATTTATAAAGTATATATAAATATATTTGTGCGCTCGTTTGATTCGATACCTGGAGCCTAAGTCTATGAGCTTCGACTGGGATGATGATAAGAATCGGTAGGTCTTGGACTAGGATCTTCGGATGCGATCTTTTCAGGCATTGTTCTTCCATATCCCACCTAGCACCTTCCAGGTACAAACCACTTACGTAGCAACCCTGCAAACATTAAACGATATTGTGAATCTGATTACACGTTGCAGCACAATCGCCTCTTTCTACCTGATCTGGTCTCTCTTCCACTTGATCGGGATTGGTGTATCTCGAGACTGCTGTGTAAGTGAGAGCCCGATCGAGAGACCAACTGTTTCTGCGACAAGCCATTTGCACGAGGGCCGCCAAGAAAGTTTCCGGAATGTGCAGGCCAGATAACCAGAGAACGATTGGTTCGCTTGATGCCTAAAAGAGTTTTAATATCGTCGATGATACGTGACGTCGATGATGCGACACATCTAATTTTTCATCCACACACCCAATTATTATACTGATCTATTCTTTTCACAAAATGCTCCATCCAACCAGCAAGTGTTTTTCTCGTGTCTGGTGCTAATCTGATCCACTCGTTTGGCAGCACACCATTATACAAGGCTGTAGAAATACTCTCGAGTGTTGAGTCCATCCCAATTTCACCAACGATAGCCTGGCACGTGGGACATTTGAAAGATTCTAGTCAACTGGACCCGGATCTACTCGGAATTGAAGAGCTACAAACCTTTCTTAACTGCACGAGCGTCCTCTTCATCGTTTTGATTAGCCGATTAAATCTCTCCAGTTCTTGAAAGAGAACGATCGTGGTTGGCGTGACGGATACTCCGAAATGTTTCTTCACCCTTTCGAGGTCGTATTCGTCTGGAACTTTGCCTAGTATCTCCTCGGCGACGTTGTCGATGAATTTATCTTTGCTTATGCCAGTGCTGTCAACTTCTACGATTTCAGTGTCATTTCGTGAAATGAATTGTAATTCGTAGATGCATAGAACTTTGGCTAGTTTTAGCCGAGCATAGTATCAAGGGAACATATCGAACTTTATGGGCTCTTTTCACCCCTTCGATATATGGGCGATTGCCGATAAAATAGAAATACGTTGCAAATGTTTTTCACTATTTTGCAAATCTGCAGGGTCTCATCAAAGTCGGCGTGTGAGATGACATTGTCAGATTAATATTACAGATATAAATATCGATAGAGAGTTGGTTGTTGAATAAGAAGAAATGGCGTTAGCGATTGTACTTGCCAATTCGTGGTTGCAATTCCGTAAGGCTGCTCCACATCTCTCTCGTTGCTTGAGTAAAATATCCAATTTCGGCATTCGGATGGAGCCCAAAGACTTCCGGGGTGTTGACCAGCGGGAGGTGCTCGATGAACTTTAGATAATCGTCGCGTTCACCTTCCGGGGGTATCACGTAATCGACGTGACTGTCGTGGTAGAAATGGAACGGCTGGAAAGAGTCGAACAAAAAGTCCCCGAAGTACTCGTCCATGTAAACTTGAGACACCCGGCGATCGTAGCCATCTATCACTCGGCCGCCGTACATTACCTGGCGATTTGAAAGGGATTTCGATTGCGTTATCGAATGAGAAGCCTATTATCTGGGAGAGACTTGGAATCAGAGTTGGGGATTATTCGAATAAATTTAAATCATCTTTGAATACAAATTTCGAATAAAATGAAGTTATTCGTGAATAACAAATAAATTTTTAATTATTTTTTTCGAATAAATTTTTATAAATTTTTAATTATTTTTTTCGAATAAATTTTTATAAATTTTTAATTATTTTTTTCGAATAAATTTTTATAAATTTTTAATTATTTTTTTCGAATAAATTTTTATAAATTTTTAATTATTTTTTTCCGAATTTCCGAATAAATTTCGAAATTATTCGAACAAAAATTTATTCGGATAATGCCCAACTCTGGTTGGAATTTCGAATCACTACTCTACCTCGCCTATTAGGTATTTCAAGCTGTTCCAAGGTATCCTTGTGTCTTTCGTTAATATAGCCTTGTCGAGATATGTGGCCAGGATAGTTGTGCAGACGTTGAAGTCCGACTCGTTGAAGTCGTAATTTATGTTCCATCCGATCTTGTCGTACCTTCTTCTTTCCTGTATATACATATAATATATTATATATTTCCTATGTATACGTAGGAGGAAGAAGAAAATAATTTACATACATATCGCGTGTGGTTTTCCTTTCATTCCTATATAGGTACTTACTTGAATAACCGCGTGATAGAAGGCTAAGACGTAAATTAAGTTCTTGTAGGCGGAGTGGCTGCAGCTTTCCAACACGTCTCCCCCGATTTTCAAGTAAGTGTTCTCCAGGTTCAGCTTTAATCCACTCGGTGGTTCCGTGACCACTACAGGACACACACTGTTAGCTGAATATGTCATTGTACTAAATCAGGTCAGTTGGCTGCGTTGGCGAACCTTTCAAGGACTGTTGCAGTATTCCGATCGGGAAGTTCGGCGTTGGATCGGTCGTAAGCCACAACCGGAAGTCCGGATGGGGGTTTCCAGCGTTCTCCAAAAGTTTCTCTAATTCTCTCGTAAATTTCAAAAGCAAGTGGCAATTTTGTAGCATCAGCCATTGCCCTCTGGTCACGGCTATCTCCAGTAACTCTGTGGCAGTCTAGAGAGAAACATATTGTACGCGTGTAAACGTTGGTGTAGTCGGGCAAAACCGACTGAAACTTAAGGGGTAAATGGTAGGATAAGTTTCGAGGTGATTTTAAAGAAATTTATGAACTTTATTAAAAATTCATCACAAAGAAGAACAAGAAAACATTTTTTTCCTTCAGATTTTTGGTATATTCTAGGTCGAACGGCGTGGACGAGAAAAATTCCACCGCGGAATGACCCAAATGGAAAATACTTTCGTTAAAAAAAAATCTGAAAGAAAAAGAATATTGTTGTGTTCGTCTCAGTTCATGAATTTCTTTAAAATCACCTTCAAAGTTACCCCACCATTGTTGGCCTATCATCGTGGCGTTATCCCTTAACTTACCCGAAAGCAACCGGTCCAATCGTACAATGGCTAATTATACGTACTCACATACGTCGAGTCTCACCTTTTCCTGGCCTTGCCCTAGCGACAAGCATTTAAATTTCCCTCCTCCACAGCCGTGCTTGTCGGCTAGCTTCATCAATTCCGCGGACGGATCCGAACCGGGGCTTAGGATGAACACGATAGGCATCGTGGACGTGCTTTGCTCCAGGATCAACTCGAAACTGATGTGAGGTGGAGTGATGTACTCCTCGCCCATCACTTCGCTGATGTAATTTATCACAGCCCGGTACACTCGATCCACACGGAAGCACCGCATCAGCATCAATTTCTCGAAGGGTTCCAACTTGCTGCTGTAACCCAGTGGGAAGGTCTCCGATTCTGGAGCGTCCCCGTCGTACCACTGGTAACACGAAACACAGATGGTCTGAATCACCTGTTCAACTATTTAATAGAGCGGAGCGAAAGACCACAATTCGGTATTTGTGTATGGTAAAAATTTATGAAATTTCAGGCTCGACGAACCGCTTCCCAATCGTCGGCGTGCTCCTGCAATTCCGCCGCAAGTTGGTCGAAAGTTTCCGGGAAATCGCTGCTCAATTTCAGTAGATCCATCCATCGAGTGGAGGGCAGCCAATCGGTGGGATTCATTTTGGTCGCTTTCTCCAGCGCGATGCTGCCCTTGATGAAGTAGTCCAGTTGCCGTTGAGGCAGGTGGCCCAGGGTCTGCTCTAGCCTAGTGGAGATTTGAAAGGAGAAGAGCAGCTTGTGCCTCTCGAAGATTCCAGTGCAGCCGTAATCGTACACGTTCTTGGTCAGCATCACAATGATATTTTTCAAACGTTGCTGCAACGAGGGGTCGGGCAGCGCTTTTCTCAGGGAGTAAAGGAACACCTCCACGTAGCTTATAAGGGAGTACTGATACATCGAGTTCACCATTGCCATGTCGGCTAGAACGAAGAAGAGGATCGCCCCGCGTTTCGCTACCGGCCGATAGCCGTCACGGAGCTTGTTCACGTCCGTGGCAGTGACCTGAGCGAGGTACAGCTTGCTCATCGCGTCGTTGGCGCTTGACTTCGTGTTGTCCAGGGTTTCGATCAGCTCCATGTTGTCCAACATGTTGCCCTGATTGGTGGAGATCTCTAGCAGCAAACTGTCTTCGAGCTGCTGCAGCAGATTTTTGTTCTCGCTGGTCTCGATGATCAGTGTCTCGCGTTGCGCCTCGACATCCGGCCTCTCTGTTCTCACTACCACCGACAGCAGTTGGTCCTCCAGGCCCTGTATATTATAACATGTATGTCACGAGTCACTTTGCCTTGCTTTCTTTCCACTCCGTATTAAGCGACATGGAACATTACCCTAATGGTCACCATATAATTCACTATGGTTGCTTTGGCGTACAAGGCAGGATCGAAAATCGGATTCGAGATTTTGGTTGTTAGGTACATCCGGAATTTCGGATCGTAATCCACTTCTTTATCGCCGAGAATGACGAACGTTCGACCACCAACGTCTGCAACAAAGTCTCTTTGCATGTAGACACATGCAACGCTTGTACCCGGCATCCTGGGTCTTCTTCGACATTAGTGGGCACGTATAGGGTTATCCACTTAACTCCCAAGGGAAGTCAGGCAGCCCGGAAAATCAGAAGATTGTGCAACTTTGTGCGCAAGTAGGGCTGCCATCCGCAAAATCACTAATCCAGGGCAAAGAGCATCAAAACCTCGGACATTTGCACTTGAAACCCGGACAGTTTGAACTATTTCTTATATTAGGTATGATATCCCAAGACAAAAATGTCTGTGAATTATAGAAAAACCCGGATCACTATAGAAAATCCCCCCGGACGCCTTAAAACAGAGGACAAATCCGGGGAAACCTGGACGGATGGCAGCCATATGTGCAAGTAGGGTAGTTTATCCGTAACGCCAACTTATTTTTTGTAGGTGTCATAGTGCGGTTTGAAATCACCCCATGAAAAACATGCAGAGTTTTCTTTTTCGTAGAATATCTCGAGAACGGTAAGTGGACAACCCTGTACGTTAATTTTACACACGATATTGTTAACTAGGCTGATCACTTACTTTGTATATCTTTCGACAAAACGTTCTCTATGACAGGATCGACGTCCTCGATGTCTTGAAACAACACTGGCATACCGTATTTTATCGCCAGCTCTAACTGTTTCAGAAATTCCGGATCTAAGAACGAAAGGATCTTCAGGTTCTTCTGCTCCTTCTTCTTTATCCAATTCAGCGCTTGCTGTTGGGGATCGATGCAGATAGCGAATCTTGACGCTCTGGTGGTTAGTATACCGTTCTGCACGGATAGTTCGTCCGGTGGTAAACCCTCCGACGTCCAGCTTGAAAAGCAACGATATTAATTGCTTCACGACCGTCGACGATTATGCGGATCAAGCGAGCAGGCACGCTCACTCTAAACGCAGAGCTGAATGGCATCTTACGTGCTGATTTCGACATCGTTGCTCAGCTGCGTCTCGATCGTCAAGGTGTCGGTAAACGGGATCTTTTTGGTCAGCAAGTTGTTCCACCAATCGTTGTACAGCATCCGATTTCGATACTCGTATGTGAACGGGCCGCAGTAGGCGAGAAATCCGGCGGAAATAAGGCAGTTGCCAATGATATTGTCGATCTGACCTTGCAGGCTGTCCAACTCTTTCTTCCAGCGCTGGTTCTCCGACGACAGGCCAGTGATCAATCTGTCGGCAGCTACCAATCGCCTTTGCATAATGTCCGTCTCCTCCTGCAACTCTTGCCTCTCCGCCATCGCGGTCTCGTACTTGGCGTTCAGCTCTGTTATGGCCTTCTCGATTCTTTTCAACTCTTTCTGCTCCCTCTCCATAGCCCTTCGAGCTCGCTCCGATTCCGCCTCCAGCATTTCCACCCGCTCTATCTTCGGCTTCACCTGAAACGGAAAGCGTGTTCGCAAAGTGGGCCTGGTTACGAAGACCATCCGCTTTGCCGATAGAGGCCGTAAGGCGTGACGCGCAAGCACCTCTCTGTAGACGGCGCAGTAGTCCAAAACAGCGAGCACAAACTTGTACAGGCCGAATCCAGCTCTGCTGATGCTCTGCATCTGATCCAGCTTGGTCGTTTTCTTCATGTGCGCTCTAACCGCCTGCTGTTGCTTAAGCGTGATCCGCTCGACATTCATTTCTTGCAGCGACCTCAGGAACGCAGGATCGCCCATCATCCCCTTGGCGCCTTTCCATGAAATGTCCTTTACGTTTCGTAGTATGGCCACGCATTCCGAGACTATTTGCACAGCCTCGTGGGGAGTGGCGAACGATCTGAGGATTTAACCAATGCCTATTGTGTCATGTTGCACTTACGAGTAGTCGTTAGTGTAATAGGTAATGAATCCGGTGCTAATGAATTGTAGAGTTTTCTGGTCTGAGGCTAGGTTTCCAGGATAGGGAGGGAGGAAGGTAAGGGTTGGGTCCCGAAGTGTTTTCTGGGGGTCGCCACAATTTTTTGGAGTTTTTTTTTAATATTATCAAGTTAGAATTATATGTATTCTGAAATTCTTATTTTTAATTTGTCTCCTTTACCTTATCAAATTTATCTTATCTTATATAGGACGCTGGTTATTTGAATATTGTAAAAGGAGATTGCGGCTGAAGAAAGTTTGGGAAACACTGAGCTAGGTAATAGAAGGGAAAACCTTATTTCGGTGATATCCGCTTTATCGAGGTCCCCAAGGGCCGCTCTAGCTCCGTCGAGGGCAGGTTGCGCCTCGGCCAATGCCTGCCTGGCTTCCGTTTGTTCTTTAACAATAATTACTCTCTGCGTTTCTATTTCTTGCCTCTTCTCCTCGCTCAACTGCTTCTTTTCCAACGCAATATCCGTGCTCTCGCCGATAGACCCCAACAATTGTTCGCAGTTTTTCGTTTGATCCGCCACCTTCACTCTTTGCACTACCAAAATCTCATTGAGCTCGGACAGAGTCGTGGAGGCCTCGGCGATCTTGAGCAAGCCTTGGAAACACACAGAAGTAGCATTAGATTAATTTTCTCTTTTCTTTTTCCTTGCTTTGCTAAGCAATTTTCCTGGAGCACACCTCCTGCAAGTCGATCGCACTGCGAGTTTATGTAATTCTTTGTCTCTAGTAAGAGATCCACGTATGAGTTTACAAAGTCTAGATAGTGTTTCGGAGTTACGTAGTTCCTTCTTCGTAATGTCGCGTGGAATTCAAGCGTGCTGTCGCAGACCGTTTTGTGGACATACACCATATGCTCCACCAAGGCTTCCCTATAGTTTTGCGACACATTTGGATTCTGAAATGCAGGGAATTGTAGGGAAACGATTTATCGAGCGTGCAAGCTTCGCTAATGATAAGTGAACTGGAGCAACTATAGCTTATTTTCTGCACGCACATCCCTGAGCGTAACGTTAGCGACAGCTACTAGGGCCTGCTCGGGCCACGGGAACATCCAGTCTATGGTGGTGCTGTTCACCAAACCGGGGTAATTACGGCATCTTATCCTTAATGCGTCTCCCGCAGGACTCATAGACAATGCGATTCGTAAATTGTCCATGCTGGTCTTTACAAAAAACGACCACACGTTCTCCCTAAGGGGCAGAAAGGAAATAACGAGTGATGGGCAGCAACGCATTTGTAAAGAGCGACAAACTCTGGGGAAGAGTAAGAGAGAAGGAGAACGAGGGAAGATGGGGAAAAAGAGAAAAAGGGAAAGGGGGAAAAAGAGAAAATGGAAAAGGGGAAAAGGGGAAAAGGGGAAAAGGGAAAAAAGAACTAGGGACAATAGGAAAAAGAGAAAAATGGGAAAGGAGAAAGGGGAAAATGAGAAAATGGGAAATTGGAAAAGGAGGAAAAAGAGAAAAAGGGAAAAGAGAGAAAGAGAAGAAGAGACACTTGGATTAAAAGAACACTTTGATTAAAATTACATCGTGGATACAACTAAAGAAACTTTCACCTGTTGATCCCGAAACCAGCCTTCCCAGCTTCGTCTCTGCAAGAGCTGACGATTTCATCCTTATCTTCGTCGGTGAAGAGGGACGGTGTGACGCCGGTCATCAGCATATTGTTCACCAGCTCCAAGAAACTTTCGTCGACGACATGCGAGGAGGTGAAGAGGAAGACGACCCTCTTATTCCCGACGCCGACCGTGTTGTACAGTGCCTTCATATCGTCGCGGAAAGAGGCCTGGTTGTAGCCGCGGCTCAACTGGATCTGAAAGGTCTGGAAGGTGGCTGCGAACGCGGCCAGCTTTATCACCGATTTCTTGCCGCTGCCGCCGACGCCGATCACCAGAACGTGACCTCGATGCATCCGAAGCACACGATGCACTCTGGTCAGATGCTGTAGCGCATCGTTGAACAGGACCATCTGCAGTTGCATCGTATTCCTCTCGTTGTACTCATCGAAGATCTACGGACGTTGGGATTCAAGTGAGATAGACCGCCGGCTAAGGGATTCTAGCATAGAATTCGTGGGTGTGTCCTGCATCACCTCGACGAACAAATTATAGACAGCCTCGTAGTCGAGCAAGTCTTCGTAGAACCGCGGTTCACCGTCATTGATCGCGTTCCGGAAATCACCGAATAGCAGAGGATCTCTTAACGTGTATTCGATCACCTTGGGCTTCTCTTCCCAGTGCTCTCCGATCTTCTCCTTCATGTATCCAGCAACGAGCTTCTCATCCTGCAATCACGCGTGTCCCATTCACCCGAACATTTCTCCCCTTCTCACCGCAAAATTACCCTCCGCTCTATCGACACACGAGTCTAGGTATCTCTACTTATCGTTAGCCCAAGACAGATGGAAGAATCACCTGCTCGCTGATCAGACGATCGCATATGACTCTGGTGCATTCGTTCCTCCAAAGTCTGGCCATCTGTTTGGTCGTTGGCTGGTAATCGGGATGGCTTTGAAGAAGGCCGGCCGTAATTCTCGAGAGGTCCCGCATGTTGAACACGTAATGGAATTTGTTCGGCGTGGGTAATAGCTCTCTGGTAACCATCTGAGGAGAAACGATTAATGCATAAAGCGGGGATTAGGCGAGAATTTCTGCGACAATAGAAAAGGGGAGAGAGAGAGAGAGAGAAAGAGAGAGAGAGGAGAACCTGGTAGAGGTCTAACGTTATTTCCACCAATTCCCCGGCAGACCCTTGCACTTCTTCCGGGAATATTTCCAAGTGTCCACCCAGAATGCTCGTGTAAATATAGCCAAATGTTTCCGTTGACGGGATTGTGACGTTGTAAACGGAGAACATGGAGATAAATCTGGGATCCACCTCGTTTCTACCGCCGCCTGGCTCCCCCATCGCTGCTAGGTAGCCTGTAGTAACCTTGTAGTCACTTTTTCCCCTCAACTAACACCTTCCGCGTGGTTAAGCTGGCCATTCTTAGCCAACAGCAATGAAAGCCTAACGCAGGCCTGATCGATCAACTCACACAGATCCTTCATGTACTTGAGAGTAAGATCCCCGCCGCGATCGTAGAATCGGCCCTTCTCCAGCAGAAACTTGAGAAATGCGATCGGCTGTTGAGTACCGTAAGTATCTAGCATCGGCATGTTCATGTCGTCGATGAAAACCAGCAATTTCTTGCCAGGCGGTGGCCCATAAATCTCTCTGGTTCTCTTCTCCACGGCCGCTTCTATATTCCTCTGTACATCGATCGAGGTTGTCCTCGACGAGAAGTTGATTAGAAGCTGGTTCTGTTCGGAGACAGGCAACATTTATATTTCAATAAAATATCGAATAAAAATTCGTTAATTCTGTTCAATCAGGTGGTTCCGATTCATTTCCACTCGCTTGCTTACTCGCTTGCTACTCGCTTACCACACGCTTTGTGCGCTTCGAAACTCACGTATCTTTCTCTGCTGAGATTACGAAGGAACTCTTGAATTATTGCCGTTTTCGAAGTGCCAGTTTCGCCTACCAGCAGCGCTGGCCGACCCAGTCTATTCATCGTTTCGACGAACCAAGTCGCTCGCAAAGTATCGACGGTAGGAACCAGGATGTCCGAGAAATTTCTCTGCCTGTCGTGCACGTAAGCGGGGACTACCGATTCCCATGGCACCCAAATCTTCTCTTTTATGTCCAGCCGATAGTCGTACAATGTTGCGTACGTCACGGGAAGATATTCTGTCGATAAATCACCACGTTAAGCAGTATCTATTCGCTAAGAGCTCGCGGCTCGGTACCGGTGGCGAGCATTTAACGTAGAGGTGGCACGGTTCCGAGCGATTGTTCCTCGCTTCTTTCTTCGAGAGCGCGATGGAACGACAGCTCTCAGCGAAGAAGTACGGTAGTACAACAATATAGGCACTGCTACAGGTTACTACTTAGGCAATCGATCGTGGATAGTTAAATCGAGTATTCTGTTGATATTGTTAAGGTGGAGACACCACGATAATGGCCCGAAAAGTAAAGCTATCTTTGGCAATTTATTAAAAGCAAACTACGCAATGAATCTTTTTCAAACTTTCAGGACTTTTCATTGGATATCTAAGTTATACGAATATCTTTTTTAGCTCTAAGTTACTGGTCCCGTGCAGCTTATAAATCTGCAGTAAATAAATTTTAAAAAAGATACTCGTATAACTTAAATATCCAATACGAAGTGCTGAAAGTTTAAAAAAAGCTTCATTACGTAGTTTGCTTTTAATAAATTACCAAAGATACCTTTACTTTTCGGGCCATTACCGCGGTGTCCCCTTCTTAAAGCCTACTTATAGTGGCTGGTTTCTGAACGGTTTCTTGAACGAGCATTAGGCCGGCCGTTTTCTTCACGAACTCGTCAAAGTGGCTCCTATGTGCGGCAATTAAGCAAGCACCGAACGACCAGTAACAGGCTTGAATGTACATCGCTTCGAGAAGTTGATCCCTGGTGGTGGCCAGTCCCAGCTGTGCGGTGTCGTCGTCGTCGTCGCGTTCGTCGCCGGCCTGCTGTTTCTCGGTTTGGCTCCCGAAAGCCGACGGTTCGTCCAGGATCGAGAGAAGCCCGTCGAACACGTAACAAAGTTGAGACACCTGAGAGAAAGAGAGAGACAGAGAGAATAAGCTGAAATGGAACCCTCGACCAAGTGGACTGCTCTTCGAATACCATAGAAAGTTGCAAGTCGATTCATCATAATTATCGCAGGTACTCGTACCTAGAATATTTGTAAAATTATTACCATGTTCAATCCGGTTTGCGGTATGATCAGTTTAAGTGGCGCGAGCATTTGCAGGCCCAGCATTCCGTCTCTAATGAACAGAATCGCGCCATCCACGTACTTGTCGCGCATTCCGGTGAAGAATTCCTCGTCGGATGTGGCCTTGCCTCTTATCCATTTGTCCATGTAAGGCTGATGGCCAAGGTTCTTGGGATCCACGTATACCATGCCTGCCCTGGACACCGTGGCCGGTGAGGCGTACTGTAGATCGCCCACCTTTTCATACAAATGCCAATATAAACATTCGTGGAATTACAAGCTTGGAACAAGTTGGTTCTAGGGTCATTGGGAACCTCGAACAGCAGGCTGCAGTGATTCTGCATCCTGATCCTCTCTTGATTGGCCAGCGTGAGCAGCTTGTTGTCGTCCATCACCGAGTTCATGTTCTCGATCCATTGAGGATCAACGTCACCGTCGAACAGAATATAGCGGCGCTCGTCTTTCTCTGTGTCCAGAGGTTTGTTCACGTGGCGGAAGATGTTGCTGAGAAGGCCGTCCGTCCAATCGCGCGTCGCTGGATCCAGCACTCCGTAAAGTTCCACCACCGTGCATGCCTCGAACCGGTTCACACCGTTGCCCGTATGCCACCATTTAGGGTGCGGCTAGGTTAGATTACGGATACTCACCTTTGGATTCAGGGTGTACAGTTTTGTCGGCTTGTCGAGACGGATCTGGGCTCTGCACAAAGTTTCGATTACCACGGTTTTCCCGCCACCTGTCGGCCCGACTACCATCGTCGAATGTCTGGTCATCATCACTTCGTACAGTTGAATCACTTTGTCGACCTGGCGGGCAGCAGTTGCGGATTGCGGCCAGCGAGAGATTTGTGTTACACGCGCACAAGTACCTCTATGATTTTCTGCGTTACCTGGTCGGGTATCAAGCTGTACCCCCGTTCCTCGAGCGTTCGCTCCACGGCTTCGTTGAAGTCCGGATAATGAACTCTGGGACAATCCAGGTCGGGGAAGAGGTCCGTTATCAGGCCCAAGAACAGAGGCACGTCGTCGAATATAAATTTCGGTAGATTCATGTCCCTGAGGGCTCTCATCAGCACCAGGTCCTCGGGCATCTCGGCGAATTTTCTCTTCAACTCGCCAGCCATCTTGAGCACGGAGTTCAGAGCTCTCAGACCAAAGTCGTAGTGATTCTGTTTGCTCAGCTGCTCGCGCGCCAAGCTGTACAGAACGGTCATCTTCTTGGCCAGGACTTTGGCGGTCAAGAAGCCGGCGCTGAACAGCTTTATCTGGCAGATCAGCTCGTTGTCCGGGACTATGCAGACCACTGGCCTAAACAGCGCTTTCACCGATTCGGGCAATTCCGTTCGACCGGCGTAGCCGGGGTTCATTGTGATAAATATGCCCACCTTGGAGTCCAGCACGATGTCTTGGCCCTCGAACTTTTATAATAACAGAGCGAACAGAGTACGTATTAGTGTTTTGTGTTATGCCATCGGTATGCTATATAAATCGGATCAGGTTAAATATTAAATCTGGAGGAAAAGGTATTTCACACACGTCCGAAATATAAACTCTTATATCTTCAGTAACTTACAACTTATTTCAATCTACAAACTGGGTTTTTTTAATCTGCATCACAGGCTCACAAAAAAGTTAAAAAAACGACATTTACTATTATTTGTTTGCTATTCCGACAATTGCATTTTTTTCTAAACCTTCTAGTTTCTAAAAAAAACTTAAGTCGTTTGGACCAATTCTAAAAAAGTTATGCGATTTTAAATGTTGTAAACTTTATTTCCTCCGTCACTGTGGATAAACTACTTCTGCGCTACCCGGCGGCAATAACTCAATTTAAGCGAAAGTTGCAGATACGCCCTTTCGGATTAAGACGCCGTATTCTGTACTCGCACGTAGTTACGTAACAAGATATTATATTCATATGTATACCATGAATCGGTTCGCTTTCACTTGCAGCGCGGTGCGTATAGTTTGGAGTTGCGTGGAGATGACGGAGAGCACAGAAATGTCGATGCGATTGAATTCGTCGAAGCAGCCCCATGCACCGCACTGCGCTAATCCGCTCAGTGTCTTTCCAATCGCCACGTAATCCATCCCTTCTCCGCAATTCGTCACCATGCACAGCAGCCCCATTGCTTTCGCCAAGTCTTTGGTGGTCTCGGTTTTGCCAGTTCCAGCCGGGCCTTGTGTGCATTAAATACTGCGTGATCTTTGCCGATCGATCGAAACCAGGCGGCTTACTCACCTGCGGGAGCACCGCCCAGATGCATTGACAGAGCTTGTGTAATAGTCAAGTATATCCTGCCCGTCAGAGGTGTGACTACCAGCCTGCCGTTAAGGCCCATGTACTCGTAGCCGTATTCGAACGTACCCGTGCACTGACGCACCCAGGCATTGTCCAGGTCGTGAACCCAGTAAAACCTTTGAGAAACACGTTCACCACAAGTTTCTTATTCTCGTTCTTCTTTCAGGTTTATAAAATCGCGACACGAAGAAGGATTTCTAATCTGACAAGGGACTTTCGGTTATCTGAATAATCTGATTTTTTTAAACCGCGCACGTCTGCAGAGGGCTTCGGTAGAAGTGTCAGAAAATTTCTCGTTCGCGCCCGCTTTTTGGTTCTTCGGGGTGAAAATACTCCTTAAAGATTAATGTGGGGTTTTTTATTTTCCTGCATATGTATCTTGAAAGCTATGGTGGATACAAGAAATTGTTAGAAATAATATTCAATGGCTTTTATGCTGTTGAAAACTATGGGATTGCATACAACTTCTGGCGGGGAATATTTTGCAATTTTATCTTAATATATAAAGCAGAAAGTGTTTGTGTTTGTCTGTCGCCTGAAAATTTTCGAACGGTAAACTCTGGGCTTCGAAATGTGTCTCAGATCATTGTGCATAGCTAATACAGATGAATGTGATTATTTTCAGAAAAAAGTAAATAAATGAAAAATTTTTATATAAAATCAGAATCCAAATTTCGGGCGAAACTGAGTAGTAAAGCTGGTAGGTCATAAAAAGCTGTTAAGTTTTCATTATAATAATTTTTTTAGATTCACTGTAGCTTTCAAGATACACAGGAAGGTGATGAACCTTTAAGGTGTGTTTTTATCCTGAAGGATCGAAAATGGGCACAAACGAAAAATCGCATTGTGCCGCGCTACTATTACAGTGCACGCGAGAAAGCGCATGGAAGACCTTTCTTCGGACTGTTTCGTGAATTGAACATTGAACCGGTCCAGTGATATGAGCAGATCGGTCCATGGTGTCGCGTAACGTGTACGCACAATATCAAGTTTGAAAAGCAATCGTACGAGTGTGCTGGCATGCACGTAGAATAGATAGAGAATAGTAAACCTTAGCTGACTTTCCCATTCGAATTCCATAGGATCTCTAATGCTGTCTCGGACGAAGCTCTCGATAATGTCCCGCATATGAACGTCGAGCGTCAGTAACATATCGAACTTTTTTCTGTCATTGTTTGTCAACGAATCGCTGCCCATCAACGTGACCACTTCATTCAGCTGATCGTTGAGTTGCTTCAAGTACTGAGCACGAATCAAACGACATTTAAAGGTTCCCGTAAATGCCAGGGCCGAGACAAGTTGTGGGAACCAATGTTGCACATGTGTCTGCTTACATACGTGCATGTGTATTCGCGTACCTCTTTCATAGCACGCTTCTCTCCTTGAGAAATCCTAACAAACACGTTCTCCACCTCGGTTGTCCACCAAATTTGATCTGCCGCGAGGACCATCATGCCTTGGAAATCGAGCATCCAATCTGTCCTTGGCCTTCTTACCTGCAAGGCAACATATTGCATGTATGCATAATATTTATTATGCGTGCAATTTAGGACCTTGCAGCAAGAGGGGTGCAGCTCCATTTTTACGAACTTGGAGTAAATTAGAAAGAAATGTTTATAATATTATTGCTTTGACTTAACGTTGAAAAGAGAAGAGTAATTGAAAAATATATATATTTACACAATAGTTAGTAGTTATTGAGTTGATAAGTTTTTATTTCTATTTTTAGCAAACAATATTCTATAATAAAAATATTAATATTCCTATTTTTATTAAATATGAATATTTTTATTATTATTTATTCGCAATAAATCGATCACTTGTTATCAGATTTGCATCACACGTGCCCCAAACGATTTAGAATTCTCTTGACGTATATTACACAGTAATAACTCAAAAACTGTCAAAAATGTCTTTGCACTCCTCTCACTGCAAGGTTCCTCGATTATTATCAGATTATTATTAGATAGAGAATACTCTCGAATGTTGCCATTTAGATAATCCCCCCGAAGGAAACGCCCGGCTCACCTTTCCGTAGTTGTAGACAGCCTTCTTCGTTAAATATCGATTGGAGCGTTTCATTTCCTCCAAAGCAACCACCATCCATTCCTCGATTTTCCCCTCGGTGAGCACGGGGTTTCGAAACTCCATCACCTCTTGCTCGCCCGAAATCAGTCCAGCCGCTACCATTCGATCGCCATGATTCACTTCGAACTGAAATTTCTGCAAGTTATCGAACATCTTGCCGACGTGCTCTTGAATCGCCGACGGCACGCCGCTGCCAAGAATACTCAGCAACTCGTCGTCGCTGAGGAAGGTGAATCTTGGAAAGATCGCTCGTTTGCTATTTAAATAGTCCGAGAGGGATTTCTGGCATCTGTCGAGCCCGCTGATCATCGCTTCGAATTCCTCCATTCGCCCTGAAGTGACACGGTAACGACAACCATTAGGGTGTGCATGTACCCTATTAGGGGTGCGCCAGCAAACCCCAAAAAACATTTAAGTCGCGCTTTTGCAGCGCGATCAGATGTAAGAATTTTTAAGCAAAAAAATCGGCTCCCGAGTCGCAAATCGGGTCCCGTAATTTATACACGTATGTACAATAATACAGACGGATTAATCCAGGGCTGCGGAGTCGGCAGTGAAAACCCTCGACTCCGACCCCGACTCCGACTCCTCTTTTTTTTTTACTGTAATCAGAAATTCCTTCTGAACTCCGACTCCGACTACACAGCCCTGGATTAATCATCGTGTACCTTTAATCGTGCAACACTCGAGAACGTTGATCCTCTTCGACGTGTCGACCATGATTTTCCTGAACGACTTGTCGATGTCGTCGAACCTTTTCGCTTCGTCCGGCAACTGCAGCCTAATGTCGCCGCCCACGAAGATACCCTCGAGGTACAGCCACTTGTTTTGAAGCAGCGTCCACAGTTCCAGGACCTCTGAGACCGTATGCATGATACCCTCCCATTTGTTTACGGCCTGGAGAAACGGCCCAATAAACTGGGAGGCGGCCATCCCGTTCACGTTCATCATATTGTCCTCCAGGATTTGATTTAATTCGTCCATGGGTCCGAGTATGTATCCGCGATCCTCTATGCCTGCAGGTTCAGGTAGCGACTATATTCCTGTATCTTAGTTAAAAGGTTCCGTTAAAAGGCGAACGGTTTACCTTTCGTGTGCTTCTCCACCGTGAATTCCATGGATTTCCACACCTCGGTTAAATCCTTCAGGCCTCTTTCTATGGCCAGCTCCTTTATGGCATTCGTCACTATTTCTCTCGCGATATCTTGATACTTTCCTAATTCCATCGCGAACATATTTTGCAGGGTGAACCTTCAAGATGAACGTTCAAGGGGAGATTTACTGTTTGTCGGATCAACCGGATCGATATTGCTATTTAAGTGCGCGCATCTTTCACCGAACGATCGCGCGATCAACTCACCCCTTCACTATTTCTATCCCGTTCTCTTCCATAATACAAACGGTTCGCAGTTGTTTAATTAAAAGCGGAGTAGTCTTTTGACGAATCGACGTCAAAGATCAAAGAGTCTTTTGTGTGAAAGGGAAAGGAGAAAAGAGAAGAAGATTCTGTAAAGATGCTCGATTATGGAGACAGAGAAATGATGGTTGCACGCTCATAATTTTCCAATTATTATAAATACGACGATTAACAAAATTCTAAATAAAGATGTGACGTTTATAAGATTCTCAGAATGTAACTAAAAACTACACGCACGCGGTTAAGGATCCCTATGCGCGGTTCAGAGATGGGCAAACTTTTTATTCAAATGCAATTTCGAATAACGACTAGAAGTTAAAATTCGTCCTTCGTTAACCCGAGTTAACTTTATTCAACACACGACGAATAATTCTTTTAACTTCTACTCGAAATTTTATTTAAATAATAATTCTACCCATCTCCGGCGCGGTTTCGCCATGCCCACGCAAAGAGCCGTGGCTCGTTCTCAATCGTGTTCACACCTGTCCGGGTCCATATCGAAATACTGTCCAGTCTTTGTCATCAACGTGGTCCAGTGTCTCTCGCGCATAGCCTCGTTCTTTAATTGGATGAACAACGGCACCGAATTCTTGAAGCTCTTCATATTGGCGTCTAGAGACTGCCCGATACCTAAGCTTCTAACGAACTTTGGAAGCCGGCGGAATTCACGGATAAAGTGATCCATGCCGTCGATCAGCTGCTGAGGATTCAAGTTCACCCAAAGCGTCTGCGCCCAGACGTCCCGGCTGATTTTCTGCTCGTTATACAGCTCGAACAACATTTCCATGCCTTCGTACTCCTTCTTGATCTTCAGGAACACCGAGTAATCGGTGGCTGGAAGGTCGAATAGCAGCTCCGAATTGATCAAGCTCTGCCTGCGCTCTTCGTGCTTCGCGATCAGCTTGCTGTATTCCTTCGCGGATCAACTTGTTCTTAGTGAATTGAATTAAATTAAATTAAACTCGCACACGTACTTCCATTTTCTTCAGTCCAAGTTCTAAGTCATCTCCGGCACTGCCCGGGCCATTCTCTTCGAAGTCCTCCGCGAACTGCACGAGCTCCGCAACGAACTGGTCTATCTGCTCCTGCGTCATCTCCGAGAACCTATCGCTGGTGCTTTCCAGAGTGGAAGCTCTGTACAGAGCGCCGAGGTAAAGCGATTCCCAGTCCCGTTGCACGTCCAGAGCCATTTGCTCGTCCTCCAAGGGAAAGTCTATCCGGTGACTGCGGAAATTTGCAAATGTTTCCTGGAATAAAACGTGTACATTATTCGTTATCCACCGTTACCTGTACCGTATCGTCGGTCAGCTCACCTGATAAGTCTTGAATTGGACTTCGACTCGTACTGCCGATTTCTTGATGTCAGAGATTGCCTGCATCACCGACGTGAAACGATCTAGACCAGTGATCACCAGCTCCACTTCGCCGCGAAAGTTTTCGATGGTCGTCTTCAGATCACCCATCCCTTCGACGGTGTCGGCTAATAGGAAGTTACCCAGCACTTGCTTCCATTCTTTGGCGTGTTGCTCGATACCCGAGAGCAGAGGGCCAAGATTGATGCTACAGCAAAGAAATAAGAAATAGACGACGAAAGAAACTAGACAAATGAAACTGTAGAATGTAGCCGTTTGGATGGGACCTTACCTTAGGCAGTGCAAGTTATAGTGAGTGTCCATTTCCTCGAGCTCTCCCAGAATGTTATCGTAGAACGTAAATTTGTCGTCGTACTGGAAAAGAGTGGGCTCCGTCGCGGCGAATTTCTCGCCGGCCAAGTTCTTGTCGAATGACCAAAGGTTGCTGTATTTTCGCCATCTGTGGAGGTAGTGCCAGCATTCCAGCGCTATTTTATGCGCAGATCCTTGAATCGCGAGTATCTCATCGTTTACTATCTGTGTGAAAATTGATATTCGAAGATTATTTGAATAAAGATTTATTCGAATAAAAATTGATATTCGAAGATTATTTGAATAAAGATTTATTCGAATAAAAATTGATATTCGAAGATTACTTGAATAAAGATTTATTCGAATACAAATTGATACTCGAAGATTATTTGAATAGAAATTTATTCGAATAATGTCCAAGTCTTCGTATGTATCATTTTATATGCATCGAGACAATCATGATTATGGACGTTATTTACTTGAATGCTCATCACATCCTCGAAGAAGCTGAGCGTAACGTACTGGTCGGATTCGCTTTTCCTTTGCGGTCTACATTCCAGGCAGGTGCCGCTTAACCACCTTGGGAACTGTTTCAGCTCCTCCAGCAGATTCTTCCCGTTCTGAATGATAATGTTGTAGATTTCACTTGGGGATGGTCTCAGGACAGCCTCCGAGGCGATTAACACAGCGTCTACTTGAAAGATCGGCGTCGAACCCATTAGAGTTCTGTTGAACATCCTTAGATTCGCCACCATGCATCTGAAGAGGTTTTTAAAGTAAAAGCTGTTAAAATTTCGTTGAAATTAATGGATTCCAGATCTGTGTGGAATAACAGCTATGTACAGGATAAACGCGGTGAACAATTTTTTCTCATATTTCTCGTAGAACAGCTGCATGGCTGGGCTTCTTCCGGTGGACGTTCCTTGCACCAAGCTCTCCAATTTCTTTAATATCGGGCCCGTCGATTGGTAGATCTTTTTCATCGAGCTAACCAGCTCTGTCCTTCGGTTTTGTAGCTCTTGAAAGTAAATCTTTGAACGACAATCGGAAACAAGTTATTGTATACTATCCAGTGTCTCTTACAGGTTGATGGGTTATTCTGTTTGGTTGATGCTACGTAACTCATACCGTAAAGTGGGAAAACATTGCCAGCTACTTAACATGTATTAAACAATTCGCATTCACAAAAGATGCAATGTTACGATAGAATACTTAAAGCAACTATACAAATTAAAAAAAAAATGAAAACCGACTTCTACAAAATAAAAATGCACTAAAAAGTAAAAAATAAGTTTCTTTCGTTATTTAGTCTGTGACTCTCAATCTTTTTAAGTTGACCCAAGATTTACACTGTACAAATGATGAGGCGCCGATATAAAAAAAATGGAGTGTCGTAGATTAAATAAGGAAAATACTTATTTTGTACTTTTTAGTGCATTTTCATTTTTCTGAAGTCGGTTTTAATTTAAAAACACTATATAACGCGTTCTTGTCGTAGCATCAGCTTAACCAGGTATTATTCCCGGTTTAAAGGTAGCGGTAAACGAAGATAAACCTTGCACGGCAATAGTTCCTCGCCTGTGTACAACTCGGGCGGTAGGGAGAACAGATTAAACGACTTCAGCTCCGAAGTAATCCTGCCGTCGAGATCATTTTTCATATGGTTCACTTGGTTCACGATCGAGCTCAAATTTTTTAGCAACGTTTTGCAATCGTACGCGTAATCCGCTATATTTAGGGAGTCCCAATTGAAACGCATCGCTCCAGGTTGAATGTGTTTCTCGATATCCAGCAGGATGTTTTTTAATAATTGTATCTGTGGCGATTAAAATCGGTCAGTTCTGCGGTCTATCGCCACGGTCGCGTCGCCTTTTTATCGACGAGAGAGATATTAACAAATTATGAGCAGAGCTGGAAAGCAAACTGTTTATACGAATAGTTGGAAACGTACATCAGCTTTGTCCATTGTATCTATCATCCTGTTATACTGGTCAATCATTCTTTTCGTCACTTCAATGTCATTTTGCAACCGATCTTTTTGAATACCGGCTTCCTTTACTATCGGGGATAATTCGAAGCCCAATTGCTCCATTAATTCAGCCTGCATGAAGAATAGATAGATAACTAGAATTTTCCTGACCGCAACGATCGTTGCATAGCTATCTATGTATGTAGTTTAGAAGCATTCTGTCCATTCAATAACCAATTTTTACCATTTTTACCATTTTTACCATTTTTACCATTTTTACCATTTTTATCATTTCTACCATTTCTACCATTTCTACCAGTTTTACCATTTTTACCATTTTCGTATTTTTGAATCTTTTAACTTTTGAGTAATAATTGTACGTTCGTAATATCCATACAATCGTGCCCTAATATTCTTTTCCTAGTATTGTAAATTTTATTTTGATATGATGAAATTTGTATTTGGAAAAATAGCTATTTCTTGTTAAGATTCACCAAGTTTTTAAGTTTTAATATTAATGCGCTAAAAGTTTACAGAAATATTGGAAAAGAAAAGAAAATTGCCTGGGGGTGTGATACACCCCGTGTGACCATGAAGGATTAATTAACAATTAGGAACCATTCTCAACGCTGTACTTTTATTACAGCAAGAATTTCAATTCTACATATTTTACGGAATGAAAACTATTTAGACTACTTAGTACTACGTAATATTCGTATAATAGGTGGGCGCGAAAGTTGCTCGATGTTTGTGAATGCCGAACGGAGGAAGAATACGTACCTCGTGAATGATTTCGAAAACTTCCCAGTTAAAGTTCACTTGAAAACGTAGCTGACACTCAACCAAAATGGAACCGCTCATGAATTCCGTCCAAGTGATCTTTGTCCCATGAGGGCCGTCCTTCTCCGCCGAGGAAGGTGTCGTGGACCCTTTAGCTTCCTGTTTCCCTAGGTCTGATCGCGTGTGTCCCCTGGCGGAAGGAACTCTCAGGGCGGCCGCTCCTGAAGTACTCATTTCTGTTTCATAAATAGAAGAACACCAAACCTTTATATTCCGTTACGCGGAATAGGAATTACGCAGGATATTAGTAAGCGGTAATTCACCGATGTTTCCTTTCAAAGTCACTTCGCCCTTCTGAACCGATCCCTGAGGAGTCGATCCAGCCGACTCGAAATCTTTATACTTCGCTTTCTTCGACATGTGAATGGTCTGAACATTTTTCGTGGCTACCGATTTCTCGATATCGGGGAACGTCAGCAGACCTGCGACACAAGCGTTGCTTAATCGTCGTTTCGCTTGAAACGCTGCAATTCGGGGTACAACCTTTGCCTGGCTCCGAGCGCACCATCTTCAGAACATTCTTCTTCATGGTGTTCATCACGACGAACTGCGCCTTGTCGGCCCACGTATGAAACTTTCTTTCCTCGAACGTTTTCATCTGCTTGGCGACCTCGAGGTATTGGTTGAAAGCGATAAGCTTCAGCTCGCTGTCCTTTAATTCCGGAACGTCCTGCAAGGTGAGAACTGGCTTCCTCAGTCGATGGAACAGCTGCCTAACCCAGAATATCGCGCCAGCCATGGGTGGGTGATACGTTAACAGAGGAGGATTTCGTTTCCCTGGCCGTGAGAAGCTGCGGTTAGTTGCA
This sequence comes from Andrena haemorrhoa, assembly GCA_910592295.1. Lineage (NCBI taxonomy): Eukaryota > Metazoa > Arthropoda > Insecta > Hymenoptera > Andrenidae > Andrena > Andrena haemorrhoa. Next base: position 5,791,998 of record OU342946.1, read on the forward strand.
CTCGCGATCATTCGACTTACCGTTCACCGTTCAAGAAACAGTGGATTAAGGTGGAGCCTTATTTCTCAACTACGAAAACATGATCTTCACCATCTAAATTTGTTCCTTTTTATATAAAATAAAATCGAGCAGAATATGTCTGAGCCTCTGTGAGCAATAAATGTAACATATTATTGAATGTAAATGTAATGTAAATGCATTAATTAAAATATGGCCATTATATCTTGCACTCTCATAATTTCCATAATCTTTGACTCACATGAGCTGCCCCTAAACATAAGAATGTGTTGTCCGAAGTTTTTATATAGTTTCTCTATATCTAAAGGAACAAATCAGGATGCATAAAAAATGTTAAATTTCTTTATCAACTTTTAAGCTCCACCCTAGATCGTTACCTCTGTTATATATGCCCTCCACTATACTGATTTCCTTGCTGAATTGCTGCATAATCACGTCAAACTTCCTCAGCAATTGCTGGTGAATGGTGTCCCTGGTCTTCGTGTTTTTAAATATAATGAGGACCTTAAGCGCCTCCTCCGCGTTTATCAGCACCATGAAGCACTCGTCGATGAAGAACCTCGCCTCGTTCTCGAGGAATCGTACTTCCTCCATGAACAAGCCCATGGTAGCCTCCCAGTTATCCCTGTTGAACTCGTCGTAGATGTTGAAGTCCGCCTCCTGGATCGGCACGATCAGCCTGTCCACCCTCTTCATTATGGTGTCGATTTGCGCCGGATCGCTTATGATGGACTTCAGGTGGGGCCCGAAAATGTTGTAAAAATCCTGCAGCACGCTCGCGATCTGATTCAGACCCTTGCACACGGAGGCTATGTAATCGGTCGTTTTAAACAACCGGCGCTGATCGAACTCCCAACGCGTCCCTTTGCCCGACACCTCGATCTTCTCCCTGTTCTGCAGGTACGAGTCTTTCCAGCTATTTAGCATCGTGTGAGCGTCCCCGGTTTGCTGCAGAATCTCCTCCAAAGGTCTCCTGGACAATAAATTATTATCATGCCGCGTACAGATTGTTCTCTATCAATCTCTCCCCCGTGGGGCACTCACTTGAACAGGTCGGCGATGGACAAGTTCTTTATCACATTTTGACAAAGCTTCCACGATATCCTCTCTAACAAATCCATCATTTTCTCCTCGGAGGAGTAATAGTTCGAGAGTACCCAAATCATCCGTAGCCCTTCCGTCAGCGAGGGAATCGTTTGCGTGATGCGCTTGAAGGAATCCGAATCTGCCATCATCTGTCAGCATAATTGCGCATGGAATTGTTCGAAGTCAATGAAATTATTTAAACGCCCCTAAATGGCTGCTAATAACCCGTGAACGGAGACGAGTGCTGTTTCTCATTCTCTTACAGTCAAGTGCCTCAGTATTGTTTGAAGGAATTTGTTATTGTCCCTGGCTTCCGCGTAAGATCTCCATAGATCCTGGTAAAAGTATTGGAAGTTGGAAACGATCGGCGAGTCCGTTTTATTCAACAGGCCCAGAATCCTTTTGGCGATCGGGATCTTCAGCTGCTCCGCCAGCATCAGCAATCCCGTCTCTCGATCTTCCCAATAACTGCACTCTGCGAGCGGGCCTTTGCCTTGCGGCTCTTTCATCTCGAACGATTCCAGCACCTAGGAATCATAGAAGCTCGTAAACGCGAGACGCAGGCACATCTGTGCAGGATAATACCTTTTGTATGTGCGCGCCCCAAGACATTATCACTTGTTCCAGCTGCTCGATCGCTTCTTGATTCTTCTCTAACATCTCGTCGGTAATGTTTGGATCATCGAACTCTGGGATGTTTGGCATCCTTAGCAGAATGTCACCTTCGATGTGTTCCAAAGTCCTGGATCAATGATAGTTATTAATTCTGTAGGCGTGACTAATTAAACTAATTAATCTATGTCACTGTAATTATAATAAACAGGGGTCGAGCGGAACTGTTAACTTTTATGAATAAAAGTTACTTATCCAACTTTTATCTTTCAAATCGTTTCTTTTCAATTTTGACAGTTATTTCGTGTGAGATTAATAACTGTTCTGGAGGATCATATACTTTTCAATAGATATTTAAGGGTAAAATATAAAGGTGAGGAATATTTTTTTAATTAATATTATTCGAGGGATTGGAAGCAGTATAAATATAGAAGAGAAAGCACAGTGCGATTTTTATAAAATTCTTTTCACCGAATGGTTTAAGGTTTCAACTTCAAATCTCTCCACCCCCAATATTTTCAGCGAATCTGCTTGTCGCAACTTAAACTTTTTCAGAGAAAAATAATTGTTCCTCTTTAACTAGAACTTTTTCTCACTTTCAAGAAGGTAAAAGTTCCTTATTTACAGAAGAATATATGGAATAAACGTTTCAGTTTATAAGTTTCCTTATTTTATAAGTAATTGAAAATTTTAGCAGTTTCTGTCGACCCCTGAAAATAAAGGCAGAGAATCGAGATTCGGTGGAAGAAAACGTTGAAGGAAGCGGATGATTACCAACCATTCCACGCTGCTTATCAATTTATCCATATAAGACATGATATCGTGTTTGCTCTGATCCAGTGATCGCGCTGCCATCGTGTCGTCGAGCCCGAGCTGCTTACTCGATCTTTCGAAACTCACGCCGGATAACTTCTGACTGTCCGATTTCCCTCGTAATTTCCCAACCGCCTCATCGTCCGTGAATTCTATCGTGACACGGCGACCGATGCTCAGCTCCGCGCTCTTTCGGAAGCTCTTCTTCTCGTCCTCGTCGTCGTCCGTCTCCGCGCCAGCTGCACTTTGCGCAATTATCATGGAAGCTCGGCGAAACTCCGAGGGTCTCCTGAAGATCGAGGTCTGTCGAATTACAGAACAATTAAGTACAAGCGTCGATACAATCGGCGGTAGCTTGATCTCTATAATTCAGCGCACTCGAGACTCGATGAGATTTATCAAATTAGGGTCTTCGTCGTCCGAGTCTGCTTCGTTAACAGGATCTGCGAACTTCGGTCCCCGAAACTGACTGTCCACCAATGGCTTGAACAGCTGCAAAAGTACAATCGCAACGTGACGTTAACTATCGAACTGGGTCCAACGAAAACGAACAATAATACAGCCTCGCTACCTGGACGAGCATTTTATTTAACGATAGCAGAAATTTCCCTTGGATGGACCCGACAATCAGATATTTCGTGATTTCTGCGAGACACTCCTTGTAAGAGTCGAAGGCTGGCACACCGAGGTCCGTTGTCCTCATGAAGTAGATGAGCGTAAGATTTTGTAGATCTGCCCTGCCAGCGTCCACCTCGCCGCATATCATGTGAAGCTTCGGGATTTTCTCTATGGTATCTACCGTTTTCTGCAATCATTCCCTTTTCCTCTCACGCGTCGCATTAAACCGATTTCGACTAGTATGATCAAACCTCTGACTGTACGTACTTTAGTCAGAACATATAAGTGTTGCTGCCCTGGCGGTGGCACGAACCTTGACTTCATCCCTGACGACAGAGGAACCCAATCAGCACTTGTAATTAATAGATCTCTGTAATTTGGTAGGGGAGGCCGGGGGTAGTTTGGACACGGGGTAACATTGGACACTTTCACAATTGCCCCCATAGTGTCATGATTATTGCAGCTGTTTATTCAGTTTGTGCCTAGTTTCCCTATTTACACACCACATAGGGTGACCTGTCCAGTGAATGAACACCCCCCAGTGAATGAACGTTGCTCGTGTAATACGAAAAATGAACGCCTGTCGCGCTCACTTCACATTGAAACTTACACCGAAATTTAGACTGGACACCCACAGGCGTCTCGCAAAAGCGTTTTCCTTTTCACTTATAACTTATACGGCATTAATTCCGTTTATTCAATAGTTGTCCTCACGGCCGTCCATTCACTGGCAAAAGCGGACATTTCTTACTTTACCAATGAATGAACAGCTTACCCGGTATTTTTTTCTCTTGACCCTTTCGCCGCCAGTGTGGAGATTTTAGTTTAACCTACCCCAGAAACTGAATTTCAACTATGCGTAATTATGATCTTGTAAGACTAGTAAAGTATCAAATCAATAATATTATTGCAATTGGAGAATGAAAATTGTTTTCACAAAAAATCGTCTAAATACATTGGAAACCTGACCACTGTTTTTGACCCGTTCATTCACCGGGGTACCCCTGTTCATTCATTAGAAATTTATGTTCATTCACTGGTCATCGGCCTATTTTTTTATTTAATCCTTTGCCAGACTTTTAATGAAAGTTATAACTATCAAACATTGCTAGAATTGTGTTCTGGGATGTCTGATTTTAGTAATAAAACAGCTCGCTTATAGCAATAACATTCAGGGGATTAAATAACGAATTTTGAATACTAATTTTAACAGACATGCAGCTTAAGGGGTTAGGACACAGTAACGGGCCAAGAAAGCAGACGATTTTTAGGCGACGATAATAAGAAAAATAAACAATCGATTAATATAAGTTTTTGTATTTTAGTTCACTATATTATGAACTATAAGAAAATCATATAATAGTTACAAAATACCATTTGTACGCCGTGCAATGTCTCCATTTAAAATGTCCTTTTTTTTCGGGATGGTCAACTGGTGGGTCGGATTCCGGGAAACCCCGAAGAACTGTATCAAAATCCCCCAAAATATCATAAACTATAATATATTTCCTAGGCATTGACGATCCAACATTTTAAATTTTTTGATTATTGTACAAAATAATAAACAAAAAGGTCACACACTTTTATCGAAATTTGACCACTATTTTTAAAACATCTGCCATTTTGTCAATTTTCGCAAAAATTGAAATGTTGGATCGTCAATGCCTAGGAAATATATTATAGTTTATGATATTTTTGGGGATTTTGATACAGTTCATCGGATTTCCCGGAATCCGACCCACCAGTTGACCATCCCGAAAAAAAGGACATTTTAAATGGAGACATTGCACGGCGTACAAATGGTATTTTGTAACTATTATATGATTTTCTTATAGTTCATAATATAGTGAACTAAAATACAAAAACTTATATTAATTGATTGTTTATTTTTCTTATTATCGTCGTCTAAAAATCGTCTGCTTTCTTGGCCCGTTACTGTGTCCTAACCCCTTAAGTGTTCGTTCACTGGACAGGTCACCTTACAAACTAAACAAACAGTTGCAACAATCAAGACACTATGGAGGCAATTGTAAAAGTGTCCAATGTTACCCCGTGTCCAAAGTATCCCCGCTCACCCCTACATGTCAATTTTCCAGCAAGCACGCTCTTTCACTTACTCGCCGTTTTCGAATAGACCAAAGTACTGCTGCTGTCCATTTCCACTGATTCTTCCTCTCCCCCGTACTCGCCCTCCTCCTCCTCCTCCTCCCCTTTCTGTTCCTCCTCCTCCCCTTTCTGTTCCTCTTCCTCCCCTTTCTGTTCCTCTTCCTCCTCCTTTCCTTCCTCCTTCCTTTCCTCCTCCTCCGCTTCCTCCTCCCCCGATGCCTCTTCCCCGTCGATATCGTCCGTGTCGTCATCGCCGAGGGTGCTTTGAGTCGCCGAGCCTTGCAACGCCATGCTAGATTTCTCGAGCAGCTCGAAAATCGCACTGGCATCCACTTTTGGCACTTTCATCCTACTTCTCTTCCCTTTTCTCTTAGTCTTTTTAAGATCCTTCTCCCCGACTTTTGCCACTCTTTCTGTCGCGGTGATATTTTCATTTTAGAACTATGTATGTGTTTCTCGTTTGCTTCCTCTTCGTTAACCCTTAATTAGTCGCATGGGGTAAATTTCACCCCACTTGCGACATTCTCTTAAATTCTCATTATTTCCGACGGAATGTTTTTATTTATTATAAGTTGGCTTGTGGCGAGTAAAATCGAGATAAACAAATCAATAATGCTCCTTTATTTTTATATTAATTATCAACACTAATTAACTTTTGTTTTGGCACGGGGATACCAAGAAACTCAGCTACTTGGAATCTCAAAAAAAATCCATCATTGGTTTTGTCAGAAATCGAACTTGTATGACAGCTGGGGTCAAATAGACCCCAGCGACTGATTAAGGGTTAATATGAATTTCATACTTATTTCTCTATTTTCCAAGCGAACTACGCGCACAGAAACTACCTACTTACTTTCCCACACCGGAATCTCCTCTTGAACAACTCTGCTGGTATAAGTTGTGTAGAAAAATATTACTTTTCTCTCAAGATCCGTTATCCCGTAGAGGTCGAGTATCAAAAAGTTTAAAAGCTTGTCCTCCAAATATCGATTGTTCGCCTGTCGTTTCCAAAAGAATCGGCATCAGCATAAAAGTCTAATTAACCAGCCTTCGTGGTATTCGTGATAATCCCGAAATCATTACCAGCGCGCGAACCTACTTATGTTTCGTAAATCCATAAATTTGCAATCGGAACTTACGTTCAGGATATTATGTAAGAGATCCTCGTGCCCAGTTATGCCCAGGAACGTCATTATTCTGTCGCGTATCCACATTATTCTGCGAAAACGAATCATTCGAAGTACCGAATAAACACAGCAGGTAGATCACTTTGGCAACGCAATGAAAGTGTGCTTTGTACCGATAATCCATCTGCAGAATTGATTCTTTACTTAGCGCGGGAATGTCATCGTCCGAGTCGTCGTCATCCTCCTCGCTCCCCACATCGTCTTCAGCAACTTTGATCTCCGAATCTGCCATACTTTATCAAACGGGCCGTTTCGATTCTAGCGTCTAAGAAAAAAAAAACAAAGAAAAAAGAGTCTTGGACTTTTCCATGAGAATTAGACTTGCTCGGCGCTGTACGACATGCTCCTTGCTCTTCTTCATCTACATACGCTACCTTTGTAGTCAGTCTGTTTGCAAGAATCACTTGGCCGCCGAATGGCTCGTTTCAATCGCGTTAACGATTCAACATTCACGGATTCTTCTCGGCGAAATTCAGCAAATTTTATCCGCGTACTTTACACACTGAATCGATTAACCACGTTCATGAATTGGGAGTCTCTTCGGCGTATGTATCGATGTTGTCATGGAAATTAAACAGGATTCCATGGAGAGGGAGAAAATAAGCGTTAACTTGTGTGTACTTGTATGGAATGCTTCTCTTCGCACCTCTATCGTTTCGGATGATTTCCAAGCGAAAGTACAGTGAAATAAAGGAGAATGTTTGTAGCATCTTGCTGAACCACTGAGAGCAGATTTAATTGATTGCGGGTACTAGATAAGTTTGTCCTTACAACGGGTGGGTTTAGTGAAAGAAGCGTAAAGTACTGGGTTACATAAGGTACATGTTTCATAATTATATAATTATTACATATTTTCCGCTTGCACAAATGTACATAGTTGGGAGTACGAGCGAACACACCATGACACACACAAGCACGCACACGCACACACCTGCGAATTCATCGCACTCAGCTCCTAGCACAAAACCCTGTTCCCTGTCATTGGTAGGAATTAGGAATAAACTTAATAAAGCGCTGATGATCTCTAATGGAATAGTAACAGGAGAGAATCGTGTGCAAATTTGCCGCTCAAGATAAACTACCACATTTACATATCATACGTATTATTAATATTTGTTTGTACATGTAATTATTACTGTGCGCGTGAAGCCATATCTTTTCAATGAAATGGAATTCATATCTATACGCAGAATATCGAGTTAAAGGGGTTTTATTTAGAATAGAGATCCTCGTTCGGTTGTTAAGGGAACTAGGCAGTGAAATCGCTCGAAAATTGACCCAAAATTATTAAAATAGGAGAAGGCGATTTGTACGATAAATGTCAATTTTCGGGGTGCGCAGAGGTCTGTTTTTTTATCTCAAAAACTGGAGCTTTTACGCTTAATCCCAAGCTCCACTGTAAAAAGGAATATATTTTGAGCATGCTGCGAAAATTTAAAGTCGATTTACCAAAGATAAAACCACAGAAAAAACGACTACACATCACACGACTGCATCGCCGTGTTTTTTACAGTTTATAGTATTAATAAATATTACCCGAAAGTACTAGTCGCAATATGTATTAATCTGCTTGTAATTAATTCGCAAAAAATACTTGATTTTCGAGCGATTTCACTGCCTAGTCCCCTAAATGGTACTCCTCCTAACTGTCTCTATTAATCCTGTCTCCTGTTACTTGGGGTACCAACTTTCTCGAGAAGGAACAGTCAGCTAGCTGAAGGCTAAAGCGTAAAACAGCACGACATCACAGATTTCGTTTTGAAACAGAGTTTCATTTTTCAGCATTCAATGTCCACGACGGCCATTCGTGTCCTGGGCCCTCTCCGAGGTCCCCTTATTTGAGAACGTTGACTGTCCCGAATCAGGCCTCTCACTGTCCTCTATTTTCCTGCTCTCCTCGGGCTGCGGTTCGATCAGTCCATCGAGAACAGCCTCGACGTATTCCTTTCGGTCCCTGTCCGTGTCAAAAGAGAAGCCAATCGACGGAAGAAACTCGGTCTTCACGACCGTCTTCGCAGACTCGGTCGTAAGGATACTCTTCGGCGTGGGTGTTGTCGCCATCGCCGTTGTCGTCCTCGTTCCGGTACTCGGTTCAGAAGACACAGTCGTGGATAATGTTGATTCGATACCTCTGGAATTCTGACACCGACCGGAACCCTCGCTCCTAGGAAGACCCGTGCGGGAGTCGAGGCACCCTTCTGTTTCGGCAAGACGAGAATCGAGACGTTCGTCCGTCCTACGCAGAGGCTCTCCGAAATTCTCGGTCAAGCGATCCAGGATTTGCTCCTTCGACAGGGAAGCTTTGCTCGCAGAGTCTGTCGAACTCTGTCCCCACGGACGGATGGTCGAGGATGATCCCTCTTGCTCGATGCCCGAGTTTACGTGTTTGGCAGTGGTTCCGAAAGATTCACGATGACGGGTCAAGGCGAATGGCCGGGGGGCTCGATCCAACTTCAGCAACTCCGACATTAGCTGAAGGAGACTTAGAGTGTCGAAATTCTGCTTCTCCGAATCCTCCGACTCGGCCACACCCGTAATATTCCTTCCACCGTTTGAGCGGTCCGTGCTTTCTTTGTCCAGAACGTTCGCAGCATCCTGCAGACGCGATTCTGACCTGTCTGGGACTTCTGCCTCCACGGATTTAACTACCTCCAGTTTGTTGACCGTTGAACCTTGCTTGCTCTGTCGAGCTATCAGTTTGCCGATCAAGTCGCCCCCGTCAGGCGCCAGTTCTTCATCCCTGTCCAGCGTTAAGGTCACTTTGTAGGGGGAGTTGTTCCTCTCTATGCTTTCCTCGATTTCCTTCAAAGTCTCTGGTCCGATCGACCTGAAGAAATCGTCGGTTGTCGGAGCCTCGGTTAACTTTCCTTCATCCGTGGCTAGTTTCTCCGGCATTACGCTCAACTTCTCACTGCTTCTCTCTGTGGTAGGTCTGAAAGGCGCCTCGAGGCATTCAAGATCGTTAGTTCTCGCCACCAAAGATATCGGAGCTCCACCGGGAGCGTCGGTGACTGTCCTACACTTTGCAAAATAGGGAGAACTTGGAGATAGCGTGGTTGGCTTAATTGTTCTGTCAAGACCAGCTGGAACGAAAGTAGCGTCGCAAGCTTTCCCATTTGCATCCGCGCAGGCGATCTTCTCCGGTTCAGTCGCACGGGTAACAGAAGGTATAGACGCGTTCAAATGACTCGAGCTATTGCTGTGGTCTCTTGATAGCAGCTGCTCCGAAAGATAAGGAGAAGGCGAAGAGGAGGAAGACCAAGATCCAGTGGAAGAAATCAAGGGTTTGGTAGCAGTTGTCCGATATTCCTCAGGAGTGAAACCTTCCAGTGGTTCTCGACTGACATAGTTACCGATCACGCCGGGCTTTCCGTCCTCAGACGTTGGCTGATTATCGTAATCTTCCGAATCAGTGGCTGGGAGTCTCGGCGACTCGGTGGTTCTCGTGTCTGAATCGGATTCAGTGTTGAGAGTCGAGTAACGAATCAATAGACTAGACACTGGAGGAACATCTGGCACCTTTATCTGAAATTTCGGAGCTTTGAAAAATCCCCTCGGTTCGTGCGATCGCGTATCAATCGAAGGATACTTCTCCTCCGAACCCTCGACATTCAGATCCGCAGAATTGCCGCTGGAGTTGACACCGATCGACGATTCGTCTGTAATAGCTTCTTCGAGCGGAGGAATCGTCGATGCTGGAAACGTGTCTGTGTCGTCAGCTGCTTGGTATTGTTCAGTTGTGCCTTGGTCCTCTTCCTTGTCCTCAAAGGAGACTGTGGACTCTGGCCTCGGCAATGTGTGCTGAGCGCCTGCGCGAATCGAGCTATCTGTTTGACTAGAATCCTTCGGTACAGACGAGAGAATCTCTCCTCGAGTTTCTTTATCACTGGTCGTCAGAAGATTCCGACTGTGGTTGAATGGCTGACGCAAGGCGTGCACCAGACCAACGCTGTCTTTAGTTTCAATATCCTCCGCGCTCTCCTCGAACTGAAGGTCTTCTTCTCTTCCTCCTATGGCATCGTTGAACGGCCGATAAGATTGGTGGAACAGAGGGCTCGGTTCGCCGTGTATCCTAGTCCGATTCGGTTGAAAGTCTAGACCGACTCTGGTTACGAACCTTTCCGCATATTGGCCACTGTCCGCGGCGTTTCTCCCAGCGTAATCGTAGTCGCGCTGGTACTGGAGCTCCTCGTGGATCCGCAGAGGATCGTAAGGGACGATAGAAGGGTTGTTTTCGCTTTCTTTCGAAGCTCCGCCGTTGAACACGCTGGTCGGCGGGGTGACGAAACTGCCTAGCGTAGTCCTACCGCGGGTGAACAAGTAGTCGGAGCTGTCCGTCAGCTGATCTAAGTTATTGTAGGCGAAGGTGGACGGTCGGAAGGTGGTGGGAACGGTGGGCGAGTAGAATCTTCTGGTGGTGGTGGTGACAGTGGGCACCGTGGGCGCGTAAGACGGCTGGAAGTGATTCTTCAGCTCCTTAAGCGTCGGATGCTTGCCGGAGATCTGGAAGCCCGGGTTTCTCCCTTGGTCGTCGTAGGCACGAAAGTCGGGGATCTTTTGCAGCATCGGTGGCCTCTGCAAGCGACGCGGCTGTGACTTCTCCTCGGGATAGAAATCCTGCTGCTGGTAAGTTGGTCTTCGCCCCTGGAACTCGTAGGCTAGCAGAGAATCGCGGCTCGGATAGTCCTGAGCGTTGGATCTCAAGTCGTTGCCAGTTGCAAACATCGCCGCGTAGTCGAGGATCCTTCTTGTTCCCGGCTGGTAGTCCAGCAGGCTCCCTGTCCTGTCAGGGTCCACCAGACCGTCCTTGGTCACGTCTGTTCCGGACTGCAGGCTGATCATAGCGTACGCGTTGCGTATCATTTCGTCGTCGTCCTGCTGGTAGCTGTTCCGATTCACGTCCATGTACTTGGCGCTGGAGGAGCAATCCACTTTCGTCCACCAGTCGCAGGTGAGCAGCTTCTGGCTGAAGACCGAGCCCATCGGGCACAGGAACGAAGACACCAGCACGTCGTGGCACACGTGGAACACTTGACAGCCCGCCACTTGGTCCGCGTAGTAACCTGTTGGGACATGGCTATCTGTCAATCTGCTCTGTATTCCTCCCTGCCAGCCGAATCAGTGCGAGAACCACCCGCAGACCTCCCCTCGCCGCCGAGGCAGTGACCTATTGCGAAAGTAATGAAAATACTAGGCAGGAGAGTTTACGGGCTACGCGCGTTGTCGTGCGTACGTGTTGCCTGTGCACGCGAGACTCAGCCTTGACATCGATATTAAACGGTAGAAATGGCACGCGACGGATTGACGCGACAGCGGTGACTAGGACTCGATTTTTCTCGCAACCCTTTGGGAACGTTGAAACCTGCAGTTTCTCCAGTTACGCGATTGCTGCTTTTGTACCGTCGAGGTATTCGCTGCCGCTATCATGATCGATGGTGGAGCTGGCCGCTGTAAACACTGTTGCGACAGTCGGAGGATCGACCGAGATTGAATAAGACGGAAAAGGAAACCCCTGGAGAAACGATGGGAACGAGTCGACGGGGGGGAGTGTTGATATCTTACCACCGGTGAAATCGTGAATAAAGCTACGCGGCAATGGTTCATTTGAATCTCATTCACCTCGAGAACGTCCTTCGCACGTGAATCCTGTCTGCGGCAGCGTTGTGTATGTAGGGTAATCGATGCCCGGCTCTCCTGGCACGTTCCTTCTAATGTCGGAGAAGTCTGGAACATTGAGGAGGGGCACGCTTACGCGGTATCTTTTATATCAAGGATTATCGTCTTATAAATTTTTAATCCTGTAAGAGTGTAAGAGATTCATACTAGCCCCTTTCAAATCAACCCTCATAATTATAAACCTTTAAGGTAGTTCCTAACCAAATTTGAAAGAATTCTGTAATTTAGTACATTATTCAGGAACTACCTTAAAATTATAAGAAATTAAAAAAAACTTTAAAAAATATGTAGAAACAAAAAATAAACAAAATTCAAATAATTCATTATGTTATTTAAATAAATCAGCCCAAGAATAATTCATACATATATATTTTTAAAATTAAAATTTTATCAAAATTTATTAACATAAAAAATATTTCCTATAAATTAAATTCATAAAAAAATACCACGAAAAATTGACGTCAACATTAAAATCATTATACTAACTCTAATTAAATATTACTTGATAATGATTGAAATAACAGCTGATTGAAATGAAGTAATAATCTTTTGCGCAGTGGTTCCCAAATTTTTTTTGAGTAGCGATCTACTTTTATAATTTTGTAAGGTAAATTTAATCAGGCAAACAAATCACATTAAAAATAGATATTTTAGAATTTAATTCAAACTTAATAATATTAAAAAAAATAGCGACCTCCCAGAAAACACTGAAGACTATTAAACGTCGTGGAAAGATAGAGATTTCTTTAACCATTTCACTGGGAGACCAGCGAAGAGAGGTGAACCGATGAGAAGAAGGTTGGAAAAAGGAGTCGTTCAGGATCTGTGACATTTAGATGGATAGCTCGCGCTTACGGTTTTCTTAACGTAAGACGCTACAGGTAATTCCGTAATTTGCAAAAGGCTCCACGTGACCTATACCAATACTTTTTTCCGCATTTGTCATAGCCATCGCCTCTCACGCCACTCGTTAATGGTAATGGTCTACAGTTTGACGCGTGTCGAGAGCTTGGACGAGCAATTTCGATTCTCAGCAGAAAATGGCAAATATAACAAGTGGGAAAAGTGAGCTGTGAGTAATGAGTGACGCGGCTCCTTTCATAGAATAAGGATGGACCGTGTAAAGTGTAAATGAAAGCTACTCCTTTTACGAGTGTCGTACAGAAGAAGCAACACCTTGGATTTTAGACGACGAATATACATATGGAGGGTAAGGGAACAAACAGGGAATGTCACAAAACAGCTGTATCGAGAAAATTAAATTTTAATACTTTAGCTCGCCATTAAAGAAGCAAGGTTCAATGAATTTAATTTTCTTATATAATTTTCTTCTTAAACAATTTCTTATTTTACCTTGACGACAAAAGCTTGAAGCTTGGGCAAAGAGTGTACCAAATATTTAACGTTATCTTACGGGGGTATTTAAACTTTATAACCCCTTGTGATTCGACAGTTCTGTAGTCCCAGTTGCCATCAACAAAATATCCTATAAATCGCAAAATCACGAAAAACGGTCATTCCTTGTTTACCCTGTCCACTGCACCCTTCATATGATCCGCCGAGATATGTCGAAGGAAAAGACTCGAGAGAACCCGTGGAAATATTGGCTCGTTACCTGTTTTCTCCTCGTAAGGATCGTACTGGCCACCGGCTGATCCATAACTATCAAAGTCCCCTTCTCCTTCCGGATCGAAATATTTCCTGGAAGAAAATCGACACGGGTTTTGCATCCACACGTTTTTACGCGGATAGGTGTAACCTAATTATTATTCTACTGTGTACAGATAATGCGAAAGAGTGCCGAAGGTAATACCTGCCTCTGGTTCCATCGATGGCCCTTCGCGACAGGGAGCTCTTCCTCGTAATTTCATGCTCAACGCTGCCGTAAATATTTCTCAAGACCAACGTCACGAGACCTGCGGAACAAGGAGTTGCAAAGACTGCTACGACTGAATAATTTTTCAGAAACTTTCCACCATGAATCGAGCATGAGACGTCAATCGAATACGAAGTGACATTAATCAAGTATTAGGGAATCAGTCGTTTGTGTGGTAGTTGACTCTCGGAATTATCGTCGATCAAAAGAATTATTATACAATCGGTGGATCGGTGCGGTGCCATTCCAATGTTTAAGGGCACGTTTACGTTGGAGCTGCGATAAACGATTAGAGCGGTGACGAGAGCGAAGCGTAGAAATACATTCTATAGTTTTACAACGGAAGTGTTTACGTTTCGCAGCGAGCAGAGCTACGCTTAGTAAACAACCACCGATACAAGCGTCGATAATCAAAGATTACCGTTTCTTCGCTACTATCTACGTCTTCGTCGTTGATGCACAACAGATTTGTTTTAGATAAGTTATCCGATGAAGTAGCCGTTGAATTAAATACAACACACTGTTTACGTTCACTGCGCAGACCTTTCCCGATGTGCCATTTTACCGAACTGGAAGGTACTAATAATTCTTCTTCAGAGTCATTCAAGTTTAAATGCTTCATCCTTGCGAAACCTTAACGACTGAAACTGTACTAATGTCACACTCCAAAATATATGAAAAAAGAATTTTATGTTAAACGATTTTACTAAAAATGCACTAAAAACTAAAGAATAATGCTTTTTCTAATTCTTTTTTCTCACTTTAAATAAAATTGTGGCGCTGTATTAAATTGATTCATCTTCTATTGTGAAATATCCCACGCCACGATTTTATTTAAAGTGAGAAAACACCGTCGAAATTGTAGTACAATAAAATAATTATCTTTTACTTTCTAGTGTATTTTTAGAAAAATCGTTTAACAAACATTTTTTTATATATTTCGTATTTTCCAGATTTCAGTGTTTGTGGATTTTTTCATTTCTTAATTTTCCTTTTATTTATAAAGAATTATATTGTCACCGCACTCACGCACGTCTACAAAGTTTCAAGACAATCAGACTGGTGGAAGTGGGTGAATATTGATTTGCCAGATTTGAACCAAAAAAAAAAAACACTAAACATACAGAGGATTAGCTAAGTAAAATCGTTCGAAAGAGAGATTTTCGAGCAGCTTTTATTTTGATCGAAAAATTACACGAGACCTACGAGAAGAGGCATTGGCATTATTTAAGAGATATTACAATTAACATTATCTGTCCTCGGTGTGCGAATCGGACGGTGGAAAAATCGAGCACTTACACAGACTATGAATGCTGAGCGACGGCATTTCGTAGCACGTTGCATGAGCAGCTCTCTGCGGTCTGCGGGCAGCTGTTTCGCGCCGAACGTCCGGCCACCGTGAAGCAGCCGATGCACTGCGATCCCCACGATCTCCATCATCTCCTCCCGAGTCTTCTCCTCGGTGTCTCCGACCCATGGAAGGGATGGATCACGGGTCTTACCTTTCCTCTCCAGCTCTCCAGCTCTCCACCTCTCACCTGGCGCGGGACCAAGGTGGCACCGCTCATCCCTCGCGCAGGAATTTCAGCCGCGCCTCTCTGGAAATTCGGTGTCCTCTGCTAACAACTTGCCTGCCCTTTCCTTTTTTATTTCTTTTCCTTTTCTCCTGCGCAACGCGGGACGAGAGTTTCGCGCGCCAGCGCCTGTACAACGTTTACGTAGTATATACGTAAACACGGTACACGTTTGCGCCTGTATATACCTGTATTGATAAAGGCAACGTCTCGCAAATATCATCGGCCGCGTCCTTTATAGATATAGCCTTTCCATTTGCACAGTGTGCGCCGCATCTGCTTCAGGCTTCCAAGTATTATACAAGCAAGAAATTCCAGCAGAAAGTTCGCGATGCTTGCAATTAAAATGGAAAGTGGAGCAGAGCGATAAGTTGGAAGCGTGCGACTGGTAGCGAGGTATCGAGCATGGTTAATGGAGCGCCCGCGTCGTTGCGTGCGTTCACATCAATTTCCTTCCAATCTCTTTCACGTCCTCTTACGTCCACGTGTACGCCTGTGCCTTTCTCAGCGGCCTATCCTCGATCGGGCATTCCCACTGAATTCTAAATGGAAAACGCTAAACGAGGATTTACGATTTAGGTATATATGCGCGTGGCGAACCGTGCATCATACGCGTCGCTTTAAGGGGACATTTAACAGTTAATGAGAATTCTGCCATTTTTCGCTGATGGTTTTTATAATGAAATAGACACTTAACGATTTCAAACTTCTCAGGGCATATTCGTCCAATCTTGAAATACAAGAAAAAATCTTTGTTTATTTCGTTTGTTTGGATAAATATTTAGCAATGAAATTGGCGTCGTCAGAATTTCATCCCTCGATGGCGGTTGAAATTTAGGACGACTGGATTATCTGAAATATCAACACCAAAGATATTTTTAATTTCCAGAAGTGTTGTTATCCGGTATACCGCGGAAAAACAATTTTTGGCAAAAATTATTAAAATGGTGATCGATGAGAGTCGAAAGTACCGAAAATGGCACTTCTTTTCTATATTTAATTGATACAAAAGTGGGGAAATATTTTCACCTTACACTGCTCGCTCGATTACGTTATAGAATCTCGTCGCTTCTCCTGTGTCAGATACGTGAAATAATTAAGAATTTACGAGGCTTGCTACAGCCACGAAAATGCAATTGCGTACCGGGAATCTCATTCGCCTGAATTCTTTCCAGAGATACGTGCGTACCTACATGCATCATCGGCAAAGAAAGAGGATTGCGTTATGCAAGCCAGATTAAAAGGAAAACAGCGACTTGTCATAGTGGCATACCGCGAAGAAAGGAAAGACTCAAGGATGCTTGTCACACAGGACGTCGTTTATTTTTAACCGATCATCTGGGAGAAAGGGGCACAGGAGTGAAGGACTAACGTTTCATATTCTTTGTCAAAGGTAGGAGGCGAATGCTAATCAGCGTAATTAAAATTGCTTATTCGCCACGGTGCACCTACTTACAGTAGCGGACAAAACATTTACCATTTCTTCGATCCACTCTGCTCCTATTACTTTCGTTACTATTACATATTCTGGTAGAGAATTAAAAGCTATATAAAACCCAGCTAAAGGTGAATTAATTTAATTAACAAACAAAACCCTTACGCACCATTAAACATGACAACTCGCTTTAAACACATACCACAGTTCCAAAAAATCCAGTTCCTAAAAAATAAAAAAAAGGTAACTTTTTTATCCGTTACTGTTCCAACACGCAAGGAAAACTCATGTCAGCCCAGCCACGGCCCTCCTTTCCACCCCAATTCCTTCCCCTTGATACTTTAAATTTAAATAGCTGGAATATATCATTTTCTGATTACTTTTTTATTTTTGAAATAGTTACGTAAACACACAACAGTCGCGA
This sequence comes from Andrena haemorrhoa, assembly GCA_910592295.1. Taxonomy (NCBI): domain Eukaryota; kingdom Metazoa; phylum Arthropoda; class Insecta; order Hymenoptera; family Andrenidae; genus Andrena; species Andrena haemorrhoa. The sequence continues at coordinate 5,809,423 of OU342946.1, forward strand.
TATCGGTTTGTACCTGCCTACTTATATATTCTAGATCTAGAATCGGAACAAGCAGAGAAACCAGAGGGACAAGGTTCTTCAACATTTCCTCCTTTCTTCGTTACCTATCCGCTCGAGGTACTGAAGAAATTCACCGATGGGCCAAACGATCGACTCCTCCGTAAGTCCAAACACATCGACTTTTACTTTCGTAGCAAATGCGAGTGGAAAGGAGAAGTGCGTTGTGGTGCATCGGCGCCTAAGAGGTCTCTTATGTACCTATTTAGCTGGGCCTTGCCGGGGCCGCGTGGTTGGACACTGGACAGGGACGGTGCCGTTTTCTTCGTGAAAGCAGCCAGCCCGCCGGCCGACTTTGTTGTAGATCGTTACGATCCTCCTTCGGTGAGAACCGGCGAAAGGATCAGCTACAAGCTGCATCCTCCCAATGAGCACAGTGTCCAGTTACTCGAGAAATACGAGTGCTACCTGGCCTCGCGTTACGTCAGCCGAACCTGGTCAGCTGCAAACGATCGATGATGCACGCACCTCCTCCCTCGCACCACGAATTACCATCCATCACAATTTCTCAGAAATCTCCGTTATTTACAGTATCCCTATGGGACAAGGAGAAGACACAGAAGAGCGAAGACGAACCGATCCGATCCCACCTGATCCGGTCGATCGGACGTGTCGCAGGCTTGCGCGCAAGTTGCGAAGGCTCTGATCCAAAAATGGTCCTCCACTGTGCTCGAGTTGCACAGCGAAAGAAACTGAATCTGTACGGAGACGTACCAAAGCTTCAACTTCTACCATTTCGCTTCGGATTGACTCGCTATAAGTGCCCACTTACGCGTACCTCCTCCGCGATTTATGTTACACTTGCTTTTCACTCGCAGAGGTAACGAAAGGTGAAAGTATCGGAGTAACGCCTATGTGTGTTATATTATTGCTTGAGAAAGAAACGAAGAGAACCACTGTTCAGCCATTATTGGATTCTTATTGAGAAAGGTCGCTGCCTAGTTTTCCTCGCCATGCTAGCCTGATCTCCAGATCGAAACGAGGTCAAAACGAAAATCCACGTCATCGGGCGAAGGGTGAAAGTTCTTTTTGTCATTTCGATGTTACTGCTCGCGATGGCTTTGTAGCACATTCCTGGCCGGTTACAAGTTGCCGTGCAGATGATCTGCACCGCATATTCGGAACGGCATCAAACTACTCTGCGCCGATCTTGTAAAGATCCTCCCACTCATTCGATTGTGTAAAAATTGTCGACAGGACTGTGTACTTATGCAAGAGAAGATTCGACGCGTTTGACACGATGCTTCGTTCTTTTTAACTGTTCCAGGCCGTCGGAGAATCAACAGGACCCTGCTTGGGGAACTTGAACGCCGAGAAACGTTTACTTTGAGTTTACGCAATGCCTGCTGCCTGAACGGTGACGAGAAAACTGCACAATCGTCGGACGGACCTGTACGTACCAAAAACCGGAATCCCCTCACAAAGTCTACGAATACATTACAATTCCTACAGCAGTGTTAGATGTCATCTCGGATGTCCAAACACTTATGTACATAGATGTATCTCTGTTATTCCACGTCCCGCGGGAGAATGTTATAAGAAGGCATAAGGGAAAGTTGCGTAGAATTTGATCCTTTATGATATAAAATCTAGCTTCTATCTTCTTAAGGGGCTGTCCCGGTCTAGAGCCCATGAAAATAGGTGATCTTTAGGAATTAATTAAAGGAAAACTACTACATATAATTTAATGTGAATAAATCTTTGGTACTGTACAGTAATTCCCTGTATCTTTATTATTCATATCCATCCACACTCCGCTTAATTGATAATTTATTAGATTTCCGAGCCGAATTTACGAAGCTTTTCAGTTGCATTCGAAAATAGAGATCCTCGAAACGCCTCAGTCACGCCTTTTGTGCATATATTACAAATTACATAAAGGTAAGTTGTAGTTATCAAGCGTTGTTCGAAGCGGTAACGTTGTGCTCCGTTATACGTGTGTATGAAACGCGTCGGTAATTTGGTCGGTTGGACCAGGAAATTCGCCCGAGTTAAGAGGAACACATGATGCTAGAGGAGGTAGCACAGTGGAGCTGTGCGAGAGAGAGAGCTAGCGCGCGCGACAAGGATAGAGATATATGGCGTGCCACTAACTCTGGTTATGTGCTCCTGACACTTTCCAGCTACTGAGAGCAGGAGCGCATGCCGCAAGGAAGTGGTGGCTAGAATGAGAGATGATGCTGTTTAGCAAGAGACTTTCCGTTAGATCTCACAATCAAACGCGATAGCTGACAACTACATGTATTGTATATGGATACAGTAAAGGTAAACCCTTATGGTAATAAATATTTTTCTGCATTTTCTACGTCCATACATACCATTTATATACTTGAAAAGGTATATTCCAAATTATAAGTCAGTGGTAGCCTTCAGAAGCGACTTCCGTATATACTTTGTTCATAAATCCATAGTTATCAATAAATCATTGCTTTCTATCCACACTTCTGTTGTGTAATTGAAACTAATGCATGCACTTTTTGAGTCGCATTTGAAAATAGTGATTCATAAAAAGCCTCGGTTACGCCTTTTAAGAATATATTACCTAAAAGTAAGTGTAAGTGGTTATCAAGTGCGTTGTTCGAAGCGGTAATTGCTGCTTTTACACATATACGCGATGCATGCGTGTATGGAATGCGTCGGCAGTTTGGTCGGTTCGGATCAGAAAATTCCCCCGAATTAACAGGAACACATGATACTAAAGTAGGTGGCACAGTGGAACTGTGCGAGAGAGAAAGCGAGTGCGCGCGACAAGGATAGAGATAGATGGCGTGCCACTAACTTTGGTAATGCTCTCCTGCTCCTGTATCAGGGGCACATAACCAGAGTTAGTGGCACGCCATCTATCTCTATCCTTGTCGCGCGCTAGCTTTCTTTCTCGCACAGCTCCACTGTGCCACCTCCTCCAGTATCATGTGTTCCTCTTAACTGGGGCGAATTTCCTGGTCCAAACCGACCAAATTACCGACGCGTTCAATACATATACAATACCTATGTACATGTATACACACGTGTAACGTAGCAATTACCGCTTCGAACAACACTTGATAACTACTCACCTTTATGCAATTCCTAATATATGCACAAAAGGCGTGACTAAGGCGTCTTGAGTACCTCTATTTTCGAATGCGACTGAAAAACTTCATGAATTGAGCTCGGAAATCTAATAAATAATCAATTAATTGGAGTATGATGTGAAAGGATATGAATAAGAATTTATTCACAACTATACATTTATAAAGAGAATCTGTACATTAAGAATTAAATCGTTGCTGAAAACTGTCGCGCGATTACAGTTTCAAATCTGTGTAAGTAACTGCAAAACAACATAAACATTGCACGGTGGATGCATAATGAATTTAGTGTCGTGTTGCCAGATGTAAATAGAATAACTCGCTTCTGTGTTTATGCATTCGGAACCTGAAGGTTTATGTAGGTTCCTTTGTGCTATCGATCGTTATCCAGCCATAGTTAGCAATGAAACTGTTTAGTTGTTGTTGAAAAGCAACTTAAATAGTTGAAAAGAGGGGCGTCGAAACGCGCCAACGCCAAGCTTGGGCGTGAGAGGAGATCGAAATCGCATACCCTACTCTGGCACTGACGTGTTACGGCGCCCACCTTTTTCAATTTTTCAAATTTACTTTTTTCTAACAAATGAAGAGGTTTGTTGCTAACCATAGCTGCCAGTCAATCGGTGGCGACTGTACAAAGGAGTCTAGGAGTTCATATTGCGAATTAATAAATTAACAAACGAGGCATTCCGATCTGGCAGCGTGACTTTGAGAAACAAATGAACCGGCTTTGCCAAATTTGGAGCTGGAACGTTTCCAGAAATAGATTGCCCGATTCGAGAGTTGCTTCTCAAAGCCTGGACCCTTCGGACTGTGTCTTGTGATTTTCATGAACATTGCTCTTAGATTTAATTAGTTATAAGAGTTCTATGAAACGAGGCGTGCTGGAAAAATGAACGTCTAAAGGCGCCAGCATCAGTCTACAATAAATCGAGTACACATTGAAACTGCCCGCTTGGCGTGTTTTAACGCCCATTTTAGTTGATACCTTCTATCGCTACGCGCCGCCAGCATTCCTGTGTCTTTACAATAAACAATTTAAAGTGCTTTTCTAAGCATTAAATACAGAATTTTGTTGTTGAAAATGGATGTATAATGATTTGTAGAAGTCCTTCAACAGCTCCGACATCTCAGATTACAAATAAATAGAAAAATAAAGAATTAAGTAAATTTGTGTCACGGCTACCTACTATGCATCTAAATTCTGAACGTACACTTTCTCACTGATATGTACCATAGCCGAAAATTAAAAAATTCTTGCTTCTTTAATCGACTTTACATGCTTTTAGCGTTAGTACAAATGAAAAACAGTATAAATTATTTGTAAAAGGTGAATAGTGTATATGAATACTTGCCGAAGCTGTCACGTAAGTACGTATATATGTATACATATGTTGTAATCATGCCCAGGTACTCTTAGTAACTGCTTAATTGTAATCATAACTACTTTAAGAATGTAATTTATTGCGTAACAGTGGAGGTTCATAAATCATTTATAGGAAATCGATAATTTATTAAAAATGCTGACTGCTTAGGTACAATCTGTACTGTTGTTGATGACTAATAAATTACTACCAAGATAGGTTAGGTACAAATAACATATATAAAAATAGCCACGGGTCTATTGAATTACAAATATAAAAAGCTCTTTAAGTAAGTACATACAGAGTTGGGAAATTATTCGAATAAATTTAATCTTCGAATAAAGATTTCGAATAAACTGAAGTTATACGAGAATAACGAGTAATTTTCTCTTCGGATAATGCCCAACTTCTCCGCACTGAACCGTTAAACAGATTTTCTATTATGACACGTACAAACAGAAGAAATACGATAGGAAGGAGAAAAGTTGGGGAGGGAGAGAAAGGAAGGAAGGAAGGAAGGAAGGAGAAGAACCGATCGAAAGATATGGGTATGTGGCGCAATAAAACAAAGCCCAGCGATACAAGAGAGTGGTAGTAATTGTGGTTTCTGTTTGGGTGGACGGTGAAAACGCGTGTCCGTATAGCTACGTATAAATGTGTACAGATAGGTGTCTGAGCTGGCGTTTACAATGGCATTCCATACGGGCAGTAGTGAGCACTGAGCGGAGGCGGTAAAGGGAAACTGGCCTTAAACTGGTCCTGGATTGTCCGACTATCGGCGTTACCTGAAAAGTAAACGGCGCTGTTTCGAACGCCACTGACAACGAGAGACGTCTGAAACGATAGAAAACGAGGCGTTGTCGCGAGTGCGTACCTTTTGTTTATCCCGGTTTTCGCCGGTGCAGAGAAGATTCGAGGAGGGAACGGAGATTCGACAAGCTTGCCAGAGGGGAACGGGCATCGAGCGCCGCGCTCGAGGATGAGTGAGATAAACAAACGAGCAGCCCAGTGGCTTCCTAGCAAGAAGATACCCTCTTTCCGCCATCGATTGTCGCGCTTGCAGGAAAATTTTCCTGGAAACACGAGATCCGCACCGTGACTCATGGCCCCTCTAGCGAGATTCAAGGTCGTCGATCCGCCCACCAAACGCGACGCTTTGCAGCTGTACTTCTCCCGACGGTCGCGTATAGAGGAACAGTTAGTTGAGTATTGCGATGGAAAGAGGAGGAGGAGGAGAGAGGAAGGGTGGATGAAAGAGGGGAAAGGAACGGGGACGGAAAAAACACTGCTTACGAGAAAGCAAACAATGAAATGTTAGTGATTGATGGTGTGGAATTGGGTAATAAATAACTTACGAGCAATAAATTTTTTATAAAACAGAAGGCTTTTGTTATTTACCAAGCACCTACGAAAAATGTCCCTCAATGTCAAAAATTGTGTCTTAAGATAATTATTTACAATTAAATATAATGCCGTTGTGTTCGGAAACCCAGGCTCGGTAAGCCCAGAACTACATAATTGTAATTGTGACGTCCTTCCGTAATTAAGACTCCGGTTCACGTTAATTGGTCACCAATTAATTGCAAGATATATATACTCTGTAAGTTCGTACTTACTGCCGCGATCTATTCGTGTCTCCGATGAAGCCTTATCCATTGGAAATGTCAGGCATGCTGGGAATGGAAAAAGTCTTCTCGAGAGAATGATAATTTGCTTGCGGCTGCACGTTTGTCGACCTCCTGGTGCTCTATCGATACGGATAGCGACCAGTCTAATATCATGATTGGGTATCATTCTCGCAATTGGACATCGTCGTTTCGTAGGATGATACACAGGGGAGAGTTGCCAATATCGTACTGGTCGCCTAAATGATCCCTTATCAATTTCTGAATCTTAATGTATAAAACCGAACGCGTTTGTGTTTTGTCTGTCGCCTGAAAACTTTCGAACGGTAAACTCTAGGGTCACAAAATGTCCCCCAGCTTATTATGCCTAGCTAATCCAGACGAATGTGACTAAAAAAATATAAATAATAAATCTTTTTTTTTATAAAATCAGAATCTAAATTTCGGGCGACGCCGATTGGTAAAGCTAGTAATTAAAGAATATAAATACGAAATGAGAAATAGACTTATTGACTTAGACTAACATATTAACTAGACAATATTAACTTGCGTTCAAATTAGTACCCAATACGAAATATAACGTAAAATATCTTAAGTGGCACGATATACATATATAGGCAACCCTCGCCTATGAGACGCGTAAGAGGGAGATAGGAGCAGCATCTCCCCAAGTAATCGCGGCGATTAACGAATGGTAATGGTAGTACAGTAACGATAGCGATAACGCTAACGATAACGATACTGATAACGACGTTTAACACTTTTCTCTCTCTCGCAATTACGCGTACATACTTTTACAGATTCACAGTTTTATTGCACAGTCTGACCGATCGTGCCTTCTACAATAACGTGACTGTTGATATATCTGGAAAGAAGTGACTCGAGACCGGTGATTACCGAGCGTCGGTGTTCACCGGTACCGGGCGGAGAAACAGCTTTGAAAAAGAAGCGAGTTTCTCGTGTTTCCTCAGGTGTAGGAATGCAGGTACCGCTGTGTGAGTGGGATGTGAGTCACCCGGGTAGAGACGTGGTCGGCAGAGGAGGTGCGAGAGGGAGGGAAAACGATCAACATTCCGGGAGCAACCCCATGAGTCACCGAGTCCTCATCCCCCGTTGCCTACCTGTCGCCACCTGTTGCGCCCCTACTTTCTAACCCGTTTTACTCTCTCTCCTCGCCTTTCCCCCGTCTATACACGCGTCCACGGCCCTTTACTTAACTTTCCGCCAACAATTAGAGAAAGTAGAAGGCGCCTACTACTCTTTAGCAGTGTTTGTGGGAGAAGTAGAGAACCAGTTGCCACTTGGTCTCGAGAACTTATATATGCATACAGCCTGTATCGATAAGAGTACATATTAAATAAAATAAAAAAATAGTGAGAAAGTTATACTTAGGTACCTACTTCAAAATTTTCAGATTTTGTCAACATTTATTGAATTAAAAAAATATAATGAAATAAAATAGGTATACTCTATACAAAACCAAGTAAATACAAAAAATTGAAGTAACTAAAATTTCTACTATTTCCCAGTTCATTTAATATTTATGGAACTACAAAGAAATGACAAAATTAAATATACTCCGTGCATAGCTAAGGAATAAATAAAATCCGGACGAAGTATAAATTATAAAGCTTTACTTCATTTAGTAGTTTTCTTCGGAAAATATGAACTAGTGAAGATTTGTTTTACAGTATACTTTTACTATAATATGATTGCGCCCGAGGCGATTTCGAGTCAAATTGGTAGAGTTTTTAATTAATTAATTAAGTTTTATATATTAACTCTAGTATCTAAAACCGTTTTTTTAAACACCGACTACTTAAGAAATGTTACTCTATCTATGAATTTTATTCAGAATCGGTACAAAAATCGCAGGTGGTCTGCGGATGGAGAGTCCCGGTTTCTCGTGATGATTCACGAGAGGCTCATTGAAGAAATCGCGTCTTCCGAGAACACATCGATTCCGCGGTTTCTCGCTTCCGTTAGTCCACTTAAACGTTTCCGGACAAACGCGCGTCATTGTCGCGTAAGAAAGAATTGAGGGCCTTGCAGCATCGTTACCAACGTCAAGTAAATTAGAAAGAAATGTTTATAAAACTATTGCTTCGACTTAACATTACAAAGAGAACCCTATTCAAGAAGAATATATTTTCGCACAATAATTAGTATTTATCTATATAGAAATTTGTCAACTCTTTAGCATTCATATTGCACTAACTAAATAATAGGTTCGGATTCAAAAATTTGCTACAAATCGCTCATTTGCTATCGGATTTGCGTCAAACGATGTAGAATTTTTTTTACACACATTACACGTCGTAACTCAAAAACTAGGAAAAATAAAGGTGCACCCCTCTCGCTGCAAGGTCCTCAATTTCAAATGGTACGTTCCATGATGTTCTTGGGTCTTATGTATTTCTGGGGAAATTAAAATTAGTATCAAGCCTATCACGCAACGGTGCCGATAATAGTCTGGCGTTGAGGCCGGAGTTTACGTTTCAAGCGACTCGTGAAAATATTCCAGCACCACTCGCAGACTGCTTGACCAGCTCGTTGGGACCACCGTGAATGATTCGTAGCTGCAGGTATGCTCGACACGAGCCGTGCCGTACAGGTACGCGCAAATAGCTGACTCATCTCCACAACTAATTGGGTAAACACCGGTCTAGAAGAGATCTCGTGTTTTCCACAATATTTCAACAATTTCTAATTATCGCCTTCGAATATCCATCTGCGTCTGGAAGCGTACATATACATCTACCCCATACATATGTAGGTACACCGACATACATAAATATAGGTAGGTATTCAGTGAGTCAAAAAATTATTGGCACACCAATATGCGGATTCAGCACCTCAAAAAACATACCAATGTCAGGTTTTTCCCGATTATTCTTAAATAAGAGGATTTCGCGGTTTCGCGTACGCTTCAATAAAAATGAGTAAAATCAGTCCACTGCAGATACAACTTTCAGGATTTTAGTTACTATAAGAACGTTCAAAAAAATATATTTCAAATCGGGGAACTCTATTCACTATAAGTAAATATCTACTTGTGAGCCTCTAATGCAAATTTAAAAATCCCATTCATAGATTTAAGTAGATAAATAATAATAATTTCATTATTCAAAGTTGAAAAAGCGATCTTCACTATTTTCATCGCTATTCCAACCAATTGCAATTTTTTTTCAAAACAATTAGATTAAACTAATCCTTCTAGCTTCTCAAAAACGTCGTTTGGAGGAATTTTAATAAAGTTATTCTGTTTCAAAGTGTGTGCGGATAATTAGTTGCCCCACTGTGTGCCCCATTTCTCTAATTTTTCACGGGACCTAGAGAATACCTATTTTATTTGTGTATCCGTCGAGTAATAGGCACAGCCAACGCTGTTCCTTTCATTATCACTTAATTTCTCCAACGCGGGTCAGTTCGTTTTTGCTCCCAATGCCTCGTATTTCAATTTCGACGCGAAACCGATCTGACGCATGCGAATGCCCACATATCGCTCTCGTGTATTCATTTTACGCTCTACCCCACATATCATTACATTCGATAACGAACGCTGAATAATAGTTCAGAAAACACAGCATACCAATGTTACTTGCTGCCATACCAATACAGCAAAAATTCGCCTTATCTGTCCCGTCGGTTCTTATCGAAACGCGACCGACTCGCTATCGTTATCAACCGATAGAATTCGTAGCATTCGCAGACACACAGTTGCGCGCCCTTGTTTCTCTTCAACCGGTTACATAATGTTGCAGCATTTTCCTCTCCCGTACACGGAATCGTTGCGGAAAGTCCAGAAACGCTGATTCCAGTCCCGGTGGCCATCAATGAATCTCCGCGTAGCCATTGCGCAACGAAAATTTCACATTCTACGGTCTAATGTTTGCAGAGGTGGAAAACTGACCTACGTTTTCGCGGTAAACAGACAGGCGGACCGCGATCACGGCGACAACGTCGTCGATGACGAGGGAACGGTGACGTATCAAACACCACCTACTTACGTCATTCTTCCGAGTTCTAATTCACGCGTGGGTCGGCCTTGTAGTAGGTATCCACCTACAGCAGTTCTGATCAGAGTTGCCACGTCCCGATGTTTTACCGGGGACTTCGGGTTTCGGAGAAAATCTCTGGGTTTACTGGAGAAATCTCCTTGTTGTAGAAAAAAAAATGAGATAATAAGGAATTGTGGCATTAAAAAAGGTTATTAATTAAGGTTATTTAAGGTTATTAAAGGTTATTAATTAAAAAACTGATATCTTAAAATTTTCAATTATTTATGCTTAAAAGAATTGCACATTCGTTTCCCGGATATTCGTGAAGAAACCTTATTTCGGCTTTTGCCATTTCCGGGTTTCCAGTCGAGCCTCCGGATGGGAATGACACTCCGGGATTTATAATTCGGTGAAAAAAGCATAGGTAATTGTAACAAGCCTGAAATGACCACTACACGCGAATAGGGCCATGGGAACGTTGCCACGAAGCTCGACGACCAAGGCGAGCCTTAATTACCCTCTTCAATGAAACTTTATTAACTTTCGGACCGCGTATAATTTTAGGAGCTTCGTTTCTGCGTAGCCGGTGTTGGCAGACATTTTTCATTGGAGAGAAGGCGGCGGTAGTAGGCGTAGGACGATAAAAAAGGAGGAATGGAAATTCGCGTTGAGATAGCAGCGCAAAGAGGCGACCGTACTGAATTTGGTCAGACAGGAATAACCAGACTGTGGGCGAACTATCGAACCGTGGGTGAACTGGTAGCCATCGACCAAGTTCACCGTTTCAAGTTCCCACGCTGGTACGCGAAACTTTGCCGAGCTTAGAGCCTGTTGGCCCTTTCGGAATCGGTTGCGAATAAAGAAGGGGAAAGAACGTTGGAGCCGAATAATCGACCTCGGGGGCTCGTTCGCAGATTCGTTCTACGCAGCTCGATAAGAGAAGACTCGCGGTCGCTTGGCATGCGGTTCATATAGGCCGGGATATAGCGCCAGCGCCTCTGAGAAAACGGCCGGTTTGGCTGCCAAAGGGATCGCATTCTACGAACGCTATAAATCGATTCATACGCGCCGCGCGAGTTCGCGCCTATTGCCTATTGCGAACGACCGTGGACGGACGACCGATCTCGACGGATTCTACGAACGCGCGTCGATGGTCCTCGACTGCCCAGACCACCTCCGAATCGAGCGCTCGCCTCATCGTATTGCTAAACAAACACGAGCAACAAATTCGACCGGCCGGTACCTACAGGCGAACCTCGATAACTCGAACCTCTGAGAAGGGAAACAGATCGTTCGAATTACAGAGGATTCGGCTTACCGAGTTTTCGGGTAACAGAGGCTCGACAAACGAGAATTCGACTTACAGAGGCTTTATACGACTGGGAATTTGTCGAATTGCGAGGCTGTAAAATAAGGGAAATTCAAGTTCTAATGGTCAATTGTTTATTGGTGCGAGGGTTTATTGGGAGGAGTGTTGATGCTGCGCACAGCAGAGTCGGGCAAAATGTAATCTAATTACAAATTACGATTAAACTGTACTTGTGTAATTGATTATACATTATTTTCTGTAATTGTTAATTTAGATAGTTGACCATTTGGTTTTGTCGACTATCTAAATGAACGATTACAGAAAATAATGTGTAATCAATTACACAATTACAGATTAATCGTAATTTGTAATTAGACTACATTTTGCCCAACTCTGGCGCACAGCATGTCCACTGCCACGGCACGTTACCGTCAGTTCCCTTTTAGCTCTAGATTAGATTGAACTTGCATCTAGACCCCAGGTTACGAGCGGATAAGACACAACTTTTCATTCTCTATCCGTAGGTTAAATCGGAACGTGGATTTCGCTAAGCGTTTAATCATAAATGTCCAAATGAAACGTCGCTAGCAACTGTGCGAACGTATCCAGCGAAAATGGCCTATTAGGTCTAGGCCCCTTGAGCCTTGTAATCTTGTAACGCAGTTCTTTCAGACAACTAATTCGACGGAGTGAGCAAATGGCCACTGCCGTTCGCTTTTTCTGCTGGGGGGGGCGAAAATCAATACTCGCCACGAGCCCCCTGTGCTCGTGGCTATAAACCGAGGGGACCAGCGGTTTCATGTCGAAAATGTGACCAAGGAGGTCCTCGTGTTCCTCATCGACCATCGCCGCCCATATCCAATATCCATACATGTGCGGAGAGAGAGCTGACAACGATCGGGCAATAGATTTTAAGGCGCAGACAGTATTTTATTCCTCGGACGTGCTCGGCTGGAAATAATGGCGTACCGCCACGCACCGTGGTGCACGCGTGGATGATTGAATACCAATGAGGATTCCTCTTTGATCACATCTTCCCAGCGATGCCCACGCGATCCTTTGCCATCCGCAGCGTCGTCGCTTCTCGCGGCTGTTGCGTTTCGCCCCTTCTTCCTTCCGGTCACGCGACAGCACGTGAGCACGGCCGGTCGGCTTCCGGCCGATTTTCCCCTCTAGGATCGAGGTGGCTGTTGAAAGGGGCATTTTTCACTGGTTCACCCTCAAGCTACACGCTTCTTCAGGGCCGTATACGTGGGCTGCTTCCAGCGCTGTATCCACCGATAAGCGGAACGAGCGTCATAGAAATTTTCTGAATTTTAATATCTAACTTCTGTTAGAAACACTTTTAGTCGAATTACATTGAAAATGCCTGAAGAAATCGTACTTTGCGTTGAAGTGGTCACCCTGTATAAGGGAGCCTGAAAATCTTTTAAGTGCTGCAGGGCCTCTAAATGTCTTAACTCAACTCCGGCTGCTTCGTAATTGGTCCCTCGAAAAATGTCACTGGGAAAATCTGCCATTCACGTTTCCAACAGTCTCTTTCGACTCGTTGGAAGGAACAGAGAATGAAAGAGGGATTAACTAACGGAGCTGAAGCTCTGAAAGCTTGGGGGCGGTACCGCAGAAACGTTTTGTGCAAACAGGCTTCGTTTCGTCACTGTTCTCCCGTGCAAATACAAGATAAGCGTATGTTGAAACAGGAAACCGAAAGAAACCTAAACGAATGGACGCTATCTCTTCGACGTAATAAATGACCAGCGAGAGGAGACTCGCTTGATATCTACAATTTTTTTATTCATCTGAATTAAAATGCCCTGCAATCGTCAGAGAACTGACAACTTCTAAAAAGGGGATTTAAGAGATTAGAATTGAAAGCCAGTCAAAGCTGCAAGACTCTTTTAAAGGGGGAGCCAACTCTGTGCTGAAGGTAAAGAAAAATATTGTAATGAAAAAACAACATGAAACTAATTTATTCCATCGCTTAAACTTATAAAGTGTCAACCTTTTTCTTCGAGTATAATAATTTAGCCACCCACTGTAAACTTAGTGAAGATCAGTTTTTAAAAACAAACCATTTTTTTCTCAAAGCCAGGGGGGCAACTGCCCCTTTTGCCACCCTCCGGACGCCCATGGGCGTAAGCCGTAGGGTATAGTTTTAAAGTTACGTACATAATATGTACAGCAGCACGCGACCAGCTGCCTCGGCAATGGGAATAAAGTACACGGGGCACGCGGGCAAAAAGGGTCGGTTGAAAGCAGAGCGTTGGGGCAGAGCGTTGGAGCAGAGCTCGGAGCTGGAGCGCGGAGCAGTGGAGCAACAGAGTGTTGCCGGAGCAGGAGCGGAGTCGGAGCGCAGAAAATGTTTACTGCTCCAAATTGATTTTTATTCGAATCTTCTTTCATTTTATAAGAGCAGATGAACGAAATGTTTTTACTAAATAACAATTCTCAAATTTTCATCATTGGAGAAATATTATAGTACTCTCTTTGCCCGAAAATTAAGCATTCTTTATGAATTTTTTTACATGACAATGACAAGCTAGAAACATGGGGTTTGTTGCAAAAGTGGAGGCTCACAGTTTGAAAATATTAAAAGAATTTTTATTTTAAAAACACAGCTGCAGCGAAGCAAGATCAGAGCTGGAGCAAGTATTTTGATGTCAGAGCAGGAGCGGAGCAAATAAAAAATTAATCCGCTCCAATCCCCTGGTTGAATAAATTTAAATCTATGGGGTCACCGCGTTCGAAAGGATACCAAAGTCGAGCTTCTGTTTCTCGGGTTGACGAACAGGATCCGATGGAAAGCGATCGCGAGATTCCCCGCGGTCAAACTCTTTACCTGGCAGTCGGTGAAACGTTGATACACAGGTGTTTATCGACTCATCGTCGTTCGCTTCGTTGCAACCGCTGTTACAGCATTGCCTTTCTCGCTTGCCAGAGGATAAAGCCGCGGCGCGAATATTGTTGCTCGTTTGTAGGTGCTAAGCTTGCGCGAACGTTATTCCAAGAAGAGATAATTGGCAGAGGCTGGTGACAAGTGTGCCCCTAACGGACCGGCCTTGCGCTTTTATCATCGTTAAATGCGGTGAAATCCGCGGAAGCCACGGATCACCGAGCTTGCTCTCGGGATCTATGTAGGCCTGCGACCGATCCAAGATCGTCACCAGCGTAACGCGGGGCCGTTTGATTTTCCTAAAAGGCGCGTGCGTTCACGCGTCCCTTCTCGCTGTTGACATTGTCGGCGTAACCATGCGTCGTGTCTTATTCATCGATTTATTTTTAAGCGTACTCCTCTCTGTGCCGCTGCGAATTGCGCAACCGGCGCGTTTGAAGGGTGAAACGCCGTACAGTTAGGATTTAGAATGCGTATTCAGTATTCACTGATCTCGTGATTGACTTCTATTGCCGTCGAGAGCCGGTGCTTTCCAGAAAGGGGCCCTTGCTTCCAACTTACCTTTATTCACGGCAAATAATGGCCAATCGTTCGATCGTGCTTGCTCGTTCTTAGAAGCAAAGCCAAATACGTAACGATGTCGCTTCCTTTCGACAAGACTCGCGCAAACTTTCTCGAATCGCCGCGCTGGTATATGCGTGCCTACAGCGCTGTTCACACCAATGGTAAACAAACCGATACTATCGTTCCTAAAGGCGATATTAATATAAAGTCGCGAGATAAGATAGCCACAAGGTGAGCGTAAAAAGGGGCACGGCGAAATGAGAGACTCGACTCGCTGCGGGGATCCAGGAGAAAAATGGCACCAAGGGACGAGGGTGCGTTCAGCGGACCCAACTGTTGAGTGATTTCACTGGACTCTACTCGCGTCGACCAACGAACGTGCGACTATAGAGTAAAATCTAGCAAGATCGCTCAACAGTTGAGTCTGCTGAACGCACTCGTAGAAAGAGCCATGGATTTGGGAATTGTACCGCGAAAAAACTCGCGACTCGACATTTTCAGGGGAAAGAAGGAGAACGCCACGCGGTGTAACGTATTGGATTATAATAATAGTAGAAAGCATGAGCGCGTGGCGAAGGGATAATGTCTATTTAAAGTTGTTGCGTTACAGTCGTTTCCCTCGAGGTGAAACGCAATACCGTGCATACGCGGAATTAAAAATGACGAAGTCGATCGTTGAAGCTTCTCTAATCAGCTGCCACGATCGCCGACTGATTCAATAGTTGGCTGTAAATTTACATATAACTGCGTGCCTACCCTCGATGCAATCGCATGCACATTACAGGAGATGAATAGGTAGATAATGCTTGGGTTGAAGCAACCTAACCACCGGAATCTGGGATACTGTGAAGGTACAAATCCACGATGGGACAAAATATCGTGTCTCGCATGAGACTTCAATCTCACGAGACAGGTATTTCGAGATGTGCTTCTACTAATGGACAAATTTGAATTTTTTTCATGAAACTAGGCTCTCGTGAGACAAGTCTCTTGGTATATTTTTAAGAATCTTAGCTCTCGATACTGTTTCCATTATTTACATTTAGTTGTTGCTGATGCTGTTAGAATTGGGTGCAGGTTATAGAGTTCAATCACTATTATTAAGGGGACTAAGTAGGCAGACGTTTTCCAAGATAGAAACACTTTCTTTTTAATGTGTGGTAGACTGAATAAGGATTGGCACCCTATGTGGAAATCCCAATTGGAAGGTCTATGTTTTTTTTGTGAACTTTTTATATGGTCCTAATTTTTAGTTATTATCAATGATTATGGATTTCTCGTGGAAATAAAAGTACAATCATTGGCACCCCTAAAATTTGGGGTTACATACATAGAAAACCATGTGTAGTTAAAAAGAACATTTAAAGTGTTTAAACAGACTATTTCATTCACTATTAAATACCTACAGCACTTAGTAAATGTGTATTTCAATCAGAGATGGGCAAAAAATTATTTGAAATAAAAATTTGTGTGCGAAATTTTTATTCCAAATAATTTTTTGCCCATCGCTGATTTCAATCCATTACTTACAAGGGGAGGACACCACGTGGTAAACACCGATTTTGATGAGCCTTGGCACGATGGATCTCTGTCGAAAATAAGTAAATAGGTGTCCGAGCGTTTCAGCCAATAAGCCTTAATAATAGATATATTTACATGTAAATTATTAAAAATTTGATAGTGGCCGTTGGGTTTTAGTGGGTAAAAATCCCACACTATCCTAGCACCCGCGGGAGATTCCCTTCTGGAGGCGTCGAGGTACCTTTTGAACATGTCTCCAAGTTAAAAAAATATTTTATAATTTTTTCTTATAAATTTATTGTTTATAATTTTTTTTTAACTTGGGGAAATCTTCAAAAGGCTCCCCGACTCCTTCAGAGGAGAATCCCTCGGGGGCGCCAGGGTAATGTGGGATTTTAACCCGTTAAAACCCCACGGCCACTATGAAATTTTTAATAATTTCCATGTAAATATCTCTATTATTAAGGCCCATTGGCAGAAACGCTCGGACACCTATTTACTTATTTTCGACATAGATCCATCGTGCCAAGGCTCATCAAAATCGGTGTCTACCACATGATGTCCTCCCCTTGTTAGTTATAAAGCGACAAAATATACTTACTTCATCATATCTCGATCTGGTAACCCATGCAACAAAGTATTAAAACTTAATATTCTCGATAAAGCTGCTCTGTGGCAGTCTCTGCTTTCCCCTTACCCTTCACACGTAAGTCCCCACCAGAAAATGGTAAAATTCTTCCGCTGGCATCGTAGCATCATTACCGCACGCGTAGATTCCTTTGTTCATCTAAAAACACGTTCACCCCATTTTTTTTTCTCGACAAGAAAGCCCGCTGGCCTTCGGCTTATCCATAGCCACGGTAGATACATACCTAGAACTCGCGTTTACACGAGCTCGTAGATTCGAAACGGTGACCCTGGCTCACTGACCCTTTTAAACCGTGAAACCTTCGCTTCGCTTTGCTGCGCCTCGCCTCGCTTTACCACGCTTCGCCCCGCCTATCCTAGCCTTGCCACGCAACACTCTGAACTCGATGTTGCAATCTCGATGGTGCCTCTTAGTCAACGCTTGCAGCATCCTTCGTTTCTCCTTTTCCTTCTCCTGTTTGGTCTCGCGACGTAGCCGCGGGGCGGTGTGCCATCTCATTGTCAACGGCCGAGAACAATTTCACTCGATGGACCTCCAAATTACGGCGCACACAGTGAAACGGTAACCGGAGTCCCTATCGCGTCAAAAACGCACAAACAATTAAATCACATATTTCTGCAAGCGAGATAATTGAGTTAACGTCGGGTGAAACGAACAGGAGTGCAACAAAAGAAGAGAACCTTGACGGGGAAAAGGGAAAAGCGAAGGAAGCAAGGAAACGCAAGGAGACGCGCGCGCGCGGATGGACAGAAACCCTTCAGCAGGGCTTAGGAAATTCGGCAGCAGGCCAATTTTCCAAATCCGGAACGATGACTAAGAGCTCGAGAAGCAAGGACGGCCAATCGCGCGTCGGCTCAATTTTAGCACCGCCAATCGGCCGCAACCTGCTTCGAGAATCGCCACCCCGAATGTCAGCGCAACGACGGTCCTCCTCCCATCTGTCTCTCTTCCTTC
The DNA here is from genome assembly GCA_910592295.1 of Andrena haemorrhoa. Classification (NCBI taxonomy): domain Eukaryota; kingdom Metazoa; phylum Arthropoda; class Insecta; order Hymenoptera; family Andrenidae; genus Andrena; species Andrena haemorrhoa. The sequence goes on from OU342946.1 coordinate 5,827,428, forward strand.
TGGCCATTTCTCGCCTTCCTTTCCTTCCTTTCTGATCGTCTGCCAGCCGAGGCCGACAGTGCCGCTGCAATCGGCGTCGGGCGCATTTGCCACCGATCGAGGATACCATCGGCAGCGATCCGCGAACATGCCGTGACTCCCCGCCGATCCAACGGGGGATCCAGCGATTGCGTAACCCTCGCGATTCCGCCTGACCTTTAAAAAATTATACCGGCGATCGCGCATGCGCGTGCGCGAGTCGCTGAACATCGGCCCCACGGTTCTCTCTCGCTCGTATCTTTCTCCGTCGCTATTCCTGGACGCAGAGGATAACGACTCTTCTGTAAAAATTCCCCCCGGGCAAGATAAATGGATCCTGCTTTCGAAATTACAATATGAATCGCGCCCACTTTTTCGTGGAAGGATCCGAGGAGCGAGAGCGACTCGGCCGGAGGAAGAGGCAGCCGTTTGTTCCTGTTTTCTTGAGAGGCGAGGCCCCCGCCTATTCATAGCTCGTATCGAGCCGCTCGTTAGGCGAATGAATAAATAAACCTCGGAGGTGGCTGGAGAATACTGCAAATGACAATGAGAATCGCGGCGAGGAGACGCGTTCGGGGAGAGCAAAAAAAATCGATGACTTGTTTCTCACGGCGGTGGAAGGCAAACAGCTTCGAAACAGTGAACAGTCCTCTCGCGGGGACTTTCTCGGGGACGTTAATGTGTCTTCGAGGCGATTACGGCACACACACACGCCGGCCCTTAAACGTCCCCCCTCGCGCCAACTGTCTTTTCATGGAGAGCTGGGTCGCGTAAATATTTAGGCTTTTCGGTCGGCACTGATCGTGAGTGTTTTATATTTCCACGACTCCCTCGGCAAATAAACCCGTTTCGACGACGGATTCGCCGAAAGCGGGTAACGAGACCGTAACATCTGTTGGTCGATGGTCTCTGGCTCTGTTTCCTGGATTTTTAGAATACTTCGTCGAGAAAATTGACAAAAATTTAGTAGCTTGAATTGAAGCTTGGACTCGGTAATCGCGGCGTTATTCAACCGTTTTATCCTGTCGGCAGCTGATTCGACTGTTTCCACTATACAATCGGCAGAGTTGGGCAAAATGTAATCTAATTACAAATCAGGGATCGAAAAAGTTCTCGAACCCACGTTTTTAAAAGAATTCTGTTAGAACTTATTTGCTTTGTTTAAGAAAATATCTGTTTCTGTAGAATTTTTATTGAAAAAAATGTTACCTTTAGGAATTTCTTTAAAAAGTGTTCTCATGGAATAAATATTTTAGAACCTATATAATAAAAGTTCCATGGAAACAAGTTACTTTAGAACATTTATTAAAAAAGTTTTCATAAGATAAAGAAAAGTACTAAACTATTAGGTGCTAGTTTTATTTAACAATATAATATCATATTCTTCATATATTTATTTAATAAAAGGTATGAAAATCATAACATTAGAAATATCTACGTAGGTAAGTATTACAAATAAATAACACATTCAGAATATCAATTTAACTGTAATAATTATTTAATATTGTTGTAGTACTATCCATTGAATAGTATTCAGTATTTGTTACAACGATTGAGAACTTTTTTAATATTGGTGAACAAAATATCTGTTCCTGTTATAGAACATTTTTTATTTTTATATTTTACAAGTTCCATTCCAACTAGAACCTTTATTTTTAAGAACTTTTATTTTATCGGTTCTTCTGGGAACTTATAATGCGAGAACATTTTTAAAAAAGTTCCGCGGTCTATGTTTTAAATGGAACCTATTGAAAAGTACCAGAACTTTTTCGATCCCTGTTACAAATTACGATTAAAATGTACCTCTGTAATTGATTACACAATATTCTTTGTAATAGTTAATTCAGGTAGCTGGCCACAATTTTGTCAACCACCCAAATTAACGATCACAGAAAATAATGTGTAATCAATTATACAATTACATTTCAACCGTAATTCGTAATTTGTACATAGATCACTCATTTTTCCCGGCCAAGCCGCGGCCAAGCTAATTTTCTCCCACGACCGTGACACTAGCTCCTCTCGAAACTCTTGCAACGCGCACATGTAGATACATACTTGTGTTTCTATTCGCGAGCCACGGCAACACTACCGGGTGAATCACGAGTTTTCATAATACACGTACCGTACACCAAACCCGTTGACGGATCAAGGTGTCTCGTGTCCACCACGTGTCTCCCGGTGGTGATAAGAGGAACGCGATCGTTCGAAGCTCGCGTCGCCATTTGGCTCTGCATAATCAATTACACCGCCCTATGTATCTACACATATGCCTATAATATTATGGGAGAAAACGAAGCTCCAAACAGGTTGCTAAGCGCTACGTATATTTAGCTACCGCGTGCAGTGTGCGCCGTATGGTAACGCTTGCCGATTTTATCTCTGGCAGAACTTCGACTGACAATGAAAGCCGGGGTGGACGGCAGGGCAGGAGAATTCACAAAGTCGATGTACATGTTGCAGTGGATTAACATTTCAAATGAGCTTCGAACACGTGGCTTAACTGCGAAAATCAACTTTCGTTACGCAAACGCGCGTGGTAATCGGTATTGCGCAATGCGCCGAGCGAAAGAGAAACACCAGCAACGATACAACGCATCAATTATATGTGTGTACATGCGTATGCATGTGTATATATATATATACCAGCGAAAGAACTTGGCGAGGCGAGGCGAGGCGCAACGAGCTCGGTAATGATCGGTAGATCGTTGACGGTTTAATCGGCATTATTTCACATCTATTTTCATGATCCTAGGCGAGGTCTGCGCTGACATCACTAATCGATCGATCGAGTAGGCTTTCTTCTATCGGAACTTGAATAATTGTACAGCTGTACACACCAGTGGAGGATTTCTTCTGTCCATCGATCGTTCCTGATCCTCCTCTCCGCCCATCGTCCTCGCTCTTGCCTTTCGGGCTTTACGCTTACGTTTTCGCTAGTTTCGCTATCCGGCTTCGCCTGGAAATTAAATTCTGATTTTGTAAAGAAATATTTTTTTATTTTTTTTTGTGTGAAAATAGGTAGTCACGTTCATCTTGATTGGCCAGGCATAAAGAGCTGAGGCTCATCTCGTGGCCCTAGAGTTTACCGTTCGAGAGCTTTTGCCACGGTGACAAACACAAACACAAACTTTTCGCTTTATACAGTGGATGGCCAAATTATTATACTCAAACGAAACGGTTTGAAATTTTGTAAGTTTAAGATTTATCTCTGCGAAAAATGGTCACGAAAAGTATTTAAAAAACGCATTTTAACGCTTGAAGGTTCTAGTTTTTGAATCAAGGACTCAATTTTTTCTTCTTCCATTATGATACTGTTTTATCAAGATGGAAACGAAGTTTCAAAAATTTTTGTCCAGCTCGAACGTATGCACGAGCCAAAAATATTTTCAACGAAGAGTTCTTACAGAGCAAACATTTCTCTTCTATTTCGTTTTTTTTTTGGTTTTGCAGCACCTATAACTTGCGAACTCATGATCGGAGACAAATTTTCCTGAGTGCTTTGGAAAGCTAAGATGGTTTTCTTTGAGAACCTGTAGTTGCCAATTTAAGATTTGTTTTAATCATATTAAATCCATTTTAAAGTGATCCCAAAAATTGTCGAAACTCTGTATTGAGTATAATAATTTGGCCGTCCTCTGTATATTAAGATTTTCGAGCCGAATGCAGCGACTGTTCCAACGATTGGCGTATTCATTCGATTTTATCTCAACTTTTACTTAAGTATTCATGCTCAATGAATAGGCGAGATGAAGACGGAGAAAGTAGCCCGGATTAAATGATAAACGCCCAACAGAGTGGCATGTCGATATTCCGTTTTCAGATACCGTCCATCACCGTTCCCTAAAATGGCAACAACAAGGGGCCGAATGGAAAGGTTCGGATGCCCCGCGGAATCCTCCCACTAGCTGAGCCGCGAGTCCTTCGCGCGTATGGATTTCCGCAAGGCCGTTGTCGCGACGCAATGCGTGTTTACTTTAACACCTGGATCAGCCGACCCACTTCCCTATTTCTCTTCCACTGATGCGTACACTAGTCAAGCGGAATACGAGACGCCGCGAGCTCGTTGCCAGCCACGCATTAAATGTAAACACGATTCGAGAGCTGGGACAAGGAGGTTGAGAGAAAAAACGTGGGAAAATAAACAGCCGAGGCTCGCTTGGGGTCGTAAGGAGTATCTGTGTCTCGCTGCTCTCGCTCCTCGCTCCTCGCACCTCTCGCTCACTTCCCATTCATCCCCCATTGATGGGTGCGCGGAACCTTAAAGTGGCATGTCGCTGCGCTGGCGGCTCGTGGCTCTGTCGATCGCTCGATCGAAAATACATACCAGCTACGTTGATACGTAGGCATGTGTAAAGGGCCCAAATTTCGTCCCCGTGCCTAATTTGTGGTAAATGTTGCATTAGCATACGTCAGTATTCTGGCAGATTTTCAAGTATTAGTTTGTGCGTCTGCGAAGATGATTCTCGAGCACGGTGAGTGTTTACAGACTTCGGTGTGATAGCACGTTACTTGTAGAAATGAATATTATTTCGAATTCCAAGTTGTAGCACTTTTTCGGGCATATCTCGTAGTTTCTTACCCGCAATAACTTTGATGGGAATCACTCGTGTGGTCTGTTAGAGCGATCACCGTATTGTAATAATTACATTCCGCGATTCGTGGATACATAGAGAAACGTTCAAAGAAAATCATGCCAAGTGCCAGCTCATTCTAATCTATCTATCTATACTATTATTTAATGAGAGGGCCGATTTTTATGTTCGCGCAAAACTCAAGACCTATTGAACCGATCTTCCTCAAATTTTAACGCGTTATTCATGGATACCCCAGGACGGACATAGGCTATGTAGCATGTCTCAAAAACGCGTTATTAAGTAAATCTCCCAAAAGAGAGAATGTTATTTTTTCCGAAATCTTATGAAGAAATTAACCTTTTTCTCAAAATACTTAATTTCCTTAAATGATATTAATTCTAATAAATATGAAGCAGTCACGCTAATATCTCGGGCGAAGCCGACACGGGGGACGCTAGTATTTTATACACCACCTACATGGTGAAATGTAAACGGTGAACGAAATTTGGGCCCTTTAGCCTGCGTACATAACTACATATCTCCAGTTCGATTTTTTCTTTGCCAAAGTAAGACGCTGCGGTATGCGTGTATCTATTGTGGCACGGGAATTTCAGGCGCTGCGTGCAGAGAAAGAGAGAGTGAGAGAGAGAGAGGAAGACGTGCGTGAGGAGTGCCTAATTGAGCGAATAAGTAGGCTCTGTGCGAGCGCGACAGCAAACAGGCACGATTGTGAAATAAAGTTATAAAAGTTGCTAGAGTACTGAGAGTTTCAATTACTACATTATGCATGGACTTAGGCATAGGTATTAGGAAGTAGGGCCCGAAGCAACGTACGTAAGATCAAGTATGACACATGTTCTCATATCTGAAGCTTACTCGATGCAAATTAGTCGACACGATTATACGCCAGTCTTGTTCGTTACTTTCTCTTTGCCAGCCGTTCATTCGCGTACATTCCTCGCCACTGAATCACCAATATTTTTCTTCTGCAGACGATCGTTGCTACCGATGCGAGAAGGTCAATGGGAATAGCTCGGATAATAGGGACGAATGGCCAGCAACGAAATCGTCCGGATAAATAAAGAAGAAAGAGGAGGGAATTTTATTAATTTTTATTAATTCCAACGGATTCTATCGACGTGCCAGCATCCAAACGAGACAGCACGTTACCGAGATTGCGCAATCGAATGCATCACGCGCCGGGACGTGCAGAGACCGTGAAAATCACGCACAGACACGTACGCAGATATGTGATATATGTAAGTGGACAGCCGTACCAGTTGCGTTAATTATGCCAGCCAGACGCGGTGCAACGAAGAAGGCGCAGCCGTCGCCGATCCCCCTTCTGCCATGTCCTAAGTGACTGGCGCCTAAAGCCAAGATAGCGGGTAAATCAATAAACGAGAGATCTCGGAGACGGAGACCGTCGTGATCGCCGTTGTCCTTGGCACGTTTCTTTTAAGGACTGGCCAGTCAAGGTTGCCCGCTTGAAAAGTATCGCTCTTCCACGAACCCGGCGACCGCGATCCTTCGCCGCGCGCCGTTTTAATTCCACGCCGAGCACTTTTCCAACAAATACTGCCGCGTTTCGCCGAATTTTTACAATGTAAAATCACGTTTTCTTCGGAACGTTTTATCAGCTTCTCAGCTGGGATGATTCATATTACGGTACGGTGCGACGAAGAGAACGTTTCTAAAAGTAAAGGCGATTTGTTGTGCAGAAAGCTACCGTCAATGATCTGAAACTGAGTAGATTTAGCTTGGAGATTTTAATTGTTGAAGAAAAGTGGCTTTATTTCTATTGGGTAGATTTTATTTCTGGTTATTTCTTTAGAATGTTTTTAATGGGTTATTTAATAGCGAGTAGTATTATTAATATTATTTTAAATCTTTTGTAGCTTTTGCTTTTTCAGGCTAAAATAGAACTGTAGCTTGATAATTTTAATAATTATTGTATAATGTAAGAGTTCTTCTGTGGGTAATTTTTTGCAAATTAAAGATCACAAGATAATGGGTTCAATAATGCTTTTAACTAATTTTTGGTGATTTCGAGGGTTGGTGGCTTTCTGCGTAGGGCCATTTGTGTCCCTGGGATGTAAAGCGAACTCGTTTGGATGAGAAGCACTGTCCTCTCGACAGGATGTGGGAGGCGAATGTCAAGGCTGAATGCTGCTTGTAACTTGTAACCCGTGCCCCTCGCTCGGCTCTCGCTCTCGCACCCGATTCTCTTCCTACTCCGATTTTCGCCCCTCTTTTTAACCGGGCACCCCTCGACCCGCGTCACGGACAGAACTATCCTATCTTGCCCGCAGAAAATAATTTACGGCTGTTGTTACGCCACTGCGGGCCGGGGTCGGCCCGGATACTGTACCTCTTTCATGCAGGAATTCATGAAAACCGCGGGGTGCGCGCTCACGCGGCAAATAATTCACTTCGGAGTTTGTGTTCCTTTTTCCAAGTTTACTGGAATATTCTATATCGCGTGCGAATGTCTGGAACAGTAGGCGCGCCCTAATCGTCGCAGCGAAATACTACGTGTGTTGTATAATTTTACCATGGCCAGAACGGCCAAACGCGACAATTGTGGAGTTTTAGATAATTGGTCGCGGTACGAAACCCCTCCGGACAGCCGACAACAGTCTCGCTGCGGTTCGAGTCTCTTCTCTCCCCTATTGTCGTCGACCAACAGAACTATCATTGGTCTTGGGAAGTGTTCTAATAAACTCTGAAGCGCTTGTAGGGTCTTGGAGAGAACGACACAGCAGGGCAGAGTAGGGCAGGATGGGCAAAAGTTTTAATTAAATAAAGCTTCGAATAATCAATGAATGTTAAAAAAATTATTCGTCGTGTGTCGAATAAAGTTGGCTCGGATTAACTTTATTCGACGAATTTATTCTGCTTTAGTTCACTTTAGTTGATCTTTTTATTCATCAAACGTTTCAACTTTAACGACGAATAAACTATTCAACTTTAACTTTCACTTTAAGGGGTTAAACCACTGTAGAATTTTCAAAAGAAAACATTTTTTGTTTAAAAGGTGCTTTAGGGTCTTAAAAATAATATACCAAAAGATGGAGGGCGGCAAAAATGTCTAAATGTCCAAATTTTCAATTCTACAGTTCAAACTTTAAACGCGTTTTTCTCGAAACCACTTTTTTTAACTGGCCGGAAACATAACTCGAACAAATCTTCACCGATCGATCTGAAAAATTTAACAGTATATTCAAAATTGTTTTCTCCAGCGACGTACGTAGGATTTTTTTTTATATTGCATATTTTTTGTTTAAAAACAATTTTTGTGCCGATTTCTTTCAAGAAATTTTAAACTTTTTTTCAAAAATGCACCATTTCGCGAAAAATCAATATATCGGAAAAATCCTACGTACGTCTCTTGCTGTTGTTCTATAGAATCGAAACGACTTTGGTTTTTTGTTTCACGTCAAAAATTGCGGGAGTTAGGTTTCCGGCCGCGGACCCTTTCAAAAAACAGGCACCGACGGAGAAATGCTGCGCAGCCACCATTTTGTCATGAACGAAGTTGAAACAAATATTTTTTGTACTTCGTTACTAGAATTATAAATCCCAGTTTACAGAATTTCGATTGCTATCTTTATTGCGCAAAAAAAATTCCCGAAATATGCCTATTTTTTCGTGCTCTACAGTGGTTTAACCCCTTAACTTTATTCGACGTCGAATAAAGTTAAAGTTAAAGATAAAGTTTAGGTTAAAGTTGAAAAACTTATTCGACGCTAACGAAATTATACTATTAAAACGCTCGGCGATTAAATAAAATTAACTTTATTCGTCGAATAAATTCCTGGCAAATAAAAACACCAACTTTTAGATTATTCGTAAAACCGTCAGAAGTTACAGTAACTTTTATTTGATCCGTTATCGAAACAATGTTGTATTTAGTAAAGTTTCTATTTATAATCGAACAACAACAAAGAGCATATGCGATCGTGAACGATGTAAAAGTTGGTTTAACTTGCGCAATGGTATATAAGCGTCGCTCAAAGTTCTTCCTGCTTGGAAGAAAGTGAAACGGATGCCGCCCACGGCACGCCAACCACTAGCCTGGTCTCCGCTAGCCTGGAGCCGTTGCGGAGCGTGCAATTTCATAGGAATATCGTCCTGCTTCGTTATATAAATTCCATGGGGAATCTGCGCTGAAGTTAGCCAGATATTAAATGGAATTTTATTAGGATGTGGTAGCGCGAGAAGGGGGCGGAAAGGTTTGACAAGTCAAGTCTCAGTTTCCACGCTAGCATCTACCTAGACGTCACTTGCGCCCTTTCATTACAGACACAAAGTGACTTGGCTGCTAATTTCTTTCGCCCAGGGTACCGGGGTACCGATAAGGTGCATGGGGGTGCAGGGGGTGCAGACGTGGCGCCGAGCCGCGCCGCGCCGGGACGCCTGGCGCGACACGACGCCCAGACTGGCAGGGGCCGCACGCACGTTGACCGTGAAACCCGAGACGAACGATCGCCCCAACCCTAACCACTTCTCGCTCACTCGCTTCCTCTATCGAGCTTCACCTTATCGCTTTCGATTGCGAATACACGGCCAATATGAACGTTCGTTAACATAGTTTCACAAACAAATTATCAGGACAGTCACTTAGGAATCGAGTCTGTTGGCGCATCGCGAGAATCGTAGGTTCCGCTCAGTGGTACAGACTGCACTCTTTCGTGCCAAAAAAGCAGAACTTTTGATATAAATAAGACAGACGGGTGAATCTTTTTGGAGGTTACAGCTAAGATATTCCGGAATAAGGGAAAAATATTGAAAGAGTATGACAGACAAGTTGTGACATTAAAAATCCATGTCCAAAGATCCTAACGGAAAGCCCGCAATTTTCTTGGAAAATGTCAACTTTCACATTTTCAAAGTCAAAACCAGTTCGTCACACATTCCCAACATTCTCCCTTATTCTGCGACACCTTGGCTTTACTCTCCAAAAAAGATTCAACCCTCGATCTCATTGCTATCAAAAGTTCCGCAATTTTGGCACGAAAGACTGCAGCTCGTCCCACTGTGTGCCGTCGCGACGCTCGCGAGACAGTCGCTTCGAAAGAAAGAGGCAAAGCAATACCGGGATGAGGGAGACGGACACTCGGGGCAGCGGGATCGGATCGCTCGCGTCCCAAGGGGAGGACGCAAACAGGGAATGCCCGTTCCACCGAGGATCGATAATGTTGGAGGGTTCCGCGCGATAGTTCCCCTTCTGTCTCCCCTTCGGGGCTCGCGTATAGAATTAGAAATTCTTACATGCAGGGGTGTGGTTCCCCTGTACGCGATATTTATTCCGTGGTTCGGGGGTGGTGGCCTCCGTTTTCATTCACCCTCGGCCAACGAGCGATATCCTAGAGGGGTCACTGAATCACCCAGGCAACACGACGCCAGCGGAGGAACGCGTCGACTAGTTCATACTCCAGACAGAGACTCGGAACCGACCAAAACTTTGACCCTGCCAGTCACGATTGCTTTCACTCGCGGCTAACAGGAACACTTGGTCGCGCAACGGTTGTTCTCTAGGACTCATAGAAATTAGAAGGCCGAGGGAAATTAGCGGGGACGTTCCTCTCATCGGCGATAAGCGGCCAATTCTAGGCGTGGCGTTTCTGTGGCTTTTTATCAGCTTCTTGGTCCGGATGAAAGTCTTGCAGGGCGATAAGAATTGGTCGGACGCGGATACGGGAAAGAGGGCGAGACAGGGAGGGAAGTGACGAGAAATAGATAAGGGCCCGTTCGGCGCTTCCAAATGCACCGTGCCATCGCGAGATACGAATTTCAAAGTTTGCGTATAAGCGAGCGCGAGATCGCGCACCGGTACGAAATAGACTCGTCAGTTCCACGACGGAGCCTCCATCTGCCAGGTTGATCGGTGTTACGGACATGGGAATATCCAGCGACGATTTCTCTCGCAACCAGCCCGACTTTCGACGCTCGTCTCAGACGGTGGCCAGCAGGAAGTTGTTGAAAGCTTACCACCGTGCCGCTGTTTTTATTGGCGATCGACCGATAAACATTTACATCCTCCGACGAAAACAGTTCGACGTGCCATTTTCCGAACCCGGCTCCCGTAGCAGACTCGTGTTCGTTAGACTTTCGATTTGTCACAGTCACGTCTTTGTCGCTTACTAATCCTCGGCTTGCTTTCGAACGCGGGCCCAACCCACTCGTCCATAAATCCTCCTTACCCTCCGGGAGTTTTCAGAAACGCGCTCGCCTGGTGCCATTCTTACGTAACGCGGATGTTTCCATAAAAACACAAAGTACGAGTGTCGGAGTGTTTCGGGAGAGCGGTGCCAAAACACCTAAGCGGCTAGACACCGCGGCGATCTGTCTCTGACCATTGGAGGATCCCGCGATGATTGGTCACGGTTGCGCAAGCGAAAGGGGCCCAACGATGATTGGCCATTTGTTCCGCAGTGCGAAACAGCGTTTTTAAACCGTTTGAAACGCGTTTCCACGTACATACGTGTCACGAATCGCCCGCTTTATCTGGGACGTGGACGTTACGATACTTTTTTATCGGCCAACCGAGGGACCGAGACCTTGGAGCGCCCACGCGTTCTCACGCCCGTCTACGTTGCCGTTGCTGCTTTTCGTTCGCTTCGATATTCCCCGGTTTATTGCGGATCTGTTGCAAGCTCCTTGGACGCTGCGTGTGACATTCGGGGGGAGTTTCCGTTGGGAGTTTCCGTTGGGACTGCGTTAATGTAACTGGTTAACGATAGATAGGTTACGTTTATCTTTGATCGGATGATTCAAAGGAACTCGGCTTTCCCCGAACGAACACCACCGCCACCTGTCACGTAATTGACAGCTCTCGTACATTGAAACTTTTCGAAGGCACGGCTCGTTATTTTCGGCCCATCTTACCAGTTGAGCTATTGGTACATTGGCAACTGTCCAAATGGGATAAGCCCTGACGTATCCTTGCAAAAGCAGTTTCGCCTCTGTTTTGCTTCTAACGCGTCCGCGTCGGCCAGCATGAATCCTATTAACACAGGGTAAACCAGAGACGGGCAAAAAATTATTTAAGGAAAAATCTCTTTTTCGAATAAAAGACACAAATTTTTTTCGTTCTTCGTCGAATAAAGGTAACCCCGAATTGTTTTGTTCGGAGCACCACGGATGGAACAGTTTATTCGACGGGAACTCATCGGACGAGGCAAAGATACTTTTCTTAAGGACTTTCACCTAATTTTGTTAGCTAGATAATGCCCACCATTTCACCCCTTTTCACCACCCCCTTAGGGATTGATTAGGGCAAAATCCTGAATTTGGTTTCTAGGCATTGTGTGGGTGACATTTGTTTGTAAAAGCCAAGTTGATGTCTAATCGGGCCTGAGAGATATTAAGCAATCCGTGAAAACACATTTTACCCCGTTTCACCCCTTTGGGGATGGAATTTCAGAAAATCCCTTCTTATCGAACACCTACGTCTTAAAAGGAATATATCCTCCGAATTTCATGTTTCTAGGGTCAGCGATTTCGCTTGGACCGCGATGAATCAGTGACTCAACGATTACATAAGTTTAGATTTTAATAAAACTGTTCTGAAAAGGGAAGATCCCGAACCCGGAAATTACAAAAATGCTGAAACTTTGTGAATATGTAGGGAATTTCCTCCTGATTACAACGCAATTTTTGTTCGCTGCCCAAATTCACTCGAAGGGTGTGAAATTAACCCCTGAAAATTCGGCTATTTTCCGATTTTGTGTTATAACTCGCGAACTGTAAGAGATAGAAAAAAAAGTGTCACGACAAAAGTTACTTCTTTTAATTAGATCTATCATTTGGTAAACAATTATTTTACAGTTCCCGAGTTATCGCACAAAATTGGAAAATAACCGAATTTTCAGAGGTCAAATACACCCCATTAGAGTGAATTTGGGCAGCAAACAAAAATTGCGTCGTAATCGGGAGGAAATTCCCTACATATTCACAAAGATTCAGAATCTTTTGAATTGCCGGATTCGGGATGTTCCCTTGTGAGTCGAGAGTTATGATTCTTTGAAGAAATCGGTCTCATAGCAGGCTGCTTTACTTATGCAGATACACCGAATAAATTCGAATTGTTCGCGTTGCAGGATCCGTCTGTTTGCAAGCTTGCGAGCCCGCGTAACTCGGGTCATTTTACGCGCGTTGCTAATCGAATCAAGTTCGCTGGCCCTCGTTAAAACCAACAAAAACATGTAGGTATGTAACGCTTCTCGGTCGCCGTTCGGAATCGGGCCTCTGCCAAATAAACGCCGATGACACATGCGACTGAAATTTTAGAGATATTGGCTTTGTTGACGGGAAGGGATCAACGAAGACGTTCGCGGCGGAACGATTTCGCGAAGCCACTTGCTTATCACCGCGATACGCGTAACCGATAACAATCGGCCAGGGAAGCGCGCCCCTCTGCGTCACCGCGAGGCGAAAGGAAAGCCGAGATCACCCTTATCCTTATCGTCCACTCGACTGACAGAAATTGAGCTTACGAGACGCGAATAGGATCTAGCCAGTTGTGCACACGCACGACCCACGTGCATCGGACGGCTGACCACCTGCTCCAGAAGCATCTTCGCCGCGTACCGCGAACGCAATTGCGAGCGCTCGCTGCCCGCCGCTCGCTGTTTTCAACGTGGCCGTCGGTGCGAGGCGCGCCGTATCTCGAGTTGCAAAGAAAACAGACTGCGCTCCGTGCCAAGCCAGCATGCTACGTTACACCGCGGAATAGAGGCTTCGCCGCTTCTCAATTCTCCAATAATAATGCTTCCGAGACGGATCGGCGATAAATGTTTATCAAGTTTTCTGTCTGGCAAATTGTACACCGCAGTGACGTTTCACAGGAGAAGTACCTGCGAGTAGACGCTGATGTCAATGATTCGCGAGATTCTCGGTATTTACCGAACGTCGATGAAAGGAAGTCGACCCGGAGACGCGGGACGGGACGCGCTTCGGACTTTCGTCGCGATTAGTCATACGTTGCGGTATCACGGGCGAGAAAAGCCGGCCAACGCAACGGTGTCACGAAGGGCTACTTGGCACCGAGTAGAATGGAAGCTTGTGCGAGGAGGAAGTGACCACCAAGAAGATGTGGGTATTTACCTATGCACAGTGGCTCACGCCAATAATCGTACGCGCTTTATAATCGCGTAAGATTTTTAAAATTCGTCCAAACGACTTGAGTTTTTTTGAGACGCTAGAGGGATTCATTTCCTATGTGACGTGTATCGTCGTTTTGAGAAAAGTTGCAATTGGTCGGAAGAGCAAAATTAAATAGTAATGGTCGTCTTTTCAGCTGTTTTCTCCTAGTTGCGAATGATCGGAGGTTCAGATCGACTTGAAGCAATTACAGGATGTGTAAACCATGTGCCATTTCCCGCGCAACCTATGATACGGTCTGTAAAAAATCGAGATTTTCATGAAAAAAATTAAAAACTCACGAATTTTAATAATCCACAAACACGACCGAATTTTTCTTGAAATAATCGACGTTTCTCGGCCACCAACTTAATAATTCTGTTTTAAATTTAGCTTTTATTAATTCCGCGGGAAACCACGGACGTAACAAGCAAGAGTCACACCTTGAAATTGGATTACGTCATTGTTTAAGACCAATATTACAGCGAAATCACAGCAGAACGTTGAAATGTTTACCAGTCAGCGCCGTCATCTTTGAAGCACATGTATATTTCATACGAACTTTCTTTCAATCTCAACGATAATAATAAACATTGGGTTGAAGGATACATTTGGATTTGCTTTCATTCTTTTACAAATGCATTAAAAGGAAAGAGTTTCTTTCGCGAGAATCGACTGAGAATCCCCTTAATGGAATCCACACACGTATTCCCTGGATACATAAATACCTATCCTTTAGGTGATTTAGTCGCGTAAACTATGAATATTGCCGTGTCCATATATACTCAAAATGCAATCGCACGTTTCACTAAACATTGTCCAGACGATCACGATCCAGGGGTTGCGGTGTGCATGGCAGGCGTGTCCGCCTCTTCGGATCTACGCCTGTTAAGATTAACGACTGCAGCCGAGCAACAGGAGATAGGGAACACACTCTCGTATCCCAGTACATATCGTAAACTTTTTACGACAGCGCGCCATTCGCCGGCAGCAGAAAAAATAGATTCCAGGACGACGGTATCTGTTTTTCCGTCGATCGTAAGCTGAAATATATCCGATGCAATAATACGCGCACTGTGCAATATTTACATCAGCTATATATCATCCGCTATATCGAAAGATAAAGGAGAGGTATCTATCGCAATAAATGCACGGCGAAACACCGCCTTTACCCGCAGGAGTATAATCCACGCAAGGATACGGCCAGTGTTTGTTTCGGCGCTGCTTTATTTTCGTCGTCCCGAAAGCAAGCATCGTTTCGTGGAAGGAGAACCGGTCGTTTCGAAATCTACTCGCGGTCGCGGTGCAACCGGCGCGCGCGGCGCAGCGACCGGATAAAGAAACTGGTCCAGAGGACGCCGGGAGAAGCCGGTGGTGCTTGGCCCGCTTCCAAATCTCGCCAGCCCACGGATTTATTCGCGAGAAAATTCGTATTGCTAGGTGGCTTAACGCGCGGGCAAACCCGGATTCGCTAGCCGCTCTTCCACGCCCCGATCCTTCTCGCTTTTCGTAAAACCACCTCGGAGCTGAAGGCAGCCGGCGAAGTGGGGATCGCCGGAGCCAGTGTGTTCCGACCAACTAAATACACGTGTACGTTGCAAATTGTACTTCACCCCGAGATGACAGATTACCTGTTGCGTATGAAACCTTCATACATATACATACACGCCTATGCATGATATTATGAGTCTAGCAGCAGATTCTGTAGCCATTCGCGAGGTTGATGAAATTTTAATTTACAGTGGCGAGCTAAAAAGTTACCACTTTTTCGATCCACTGTACCTGTATTATTTTTTTAACATTCACTCAAAACTGCAGCATGTGCCCAATATGCATATTTTGATAGAGAATTAAAAACTGTATACAGCTCAGTTTAAGTTGAATTTATTTTAATAAACAAAATCCCTACATAACATTAAGCCCGACAACACACTTTTAAAGCTGTTGAAAAGTTACCACTTTTGAAAAGTAATAAAAATCTGATATTTCGCCAGGGCACCTGCTTTTAGGACGCCCTAAAGGAATACCAAAAGTGGTAAAACTCCTTTGTCGGCCCCAAAAATGTGTTATCCCGTTCAATGTCATACAATTTTTTTGTTAGTTACATAAATTCCATTTTAACTAGGTTTTATACAGCTTTCAATTATCCATCGGAATATGTATATTAAACACATACCGCAGTTCCAAGTCGATGTTAAAAAGTAGCAAAAATAATGGAAATCGAGAAAGTGGTAACTATTTTGTCCGCTACTGTAAATAAAATTTCGAATAACGAAGGAAAGTTAAAAAAATTATTCGTCATTCGTTCGTTAACGCGAGCGGACTATATTCGACGCATTCGTCGTAACCCCAAACGTGCCTCCGCCTGGAAAAAACACTACGGACGCCCTTGTGGTCAGTAGTTACCTAGAACCGCGTGAAATCTCTACGCGTTTCGTATAGTACGAGTGGAAACGATAGGCGACTGTGGCCTCTGTGGCCTCTGCGGCCTCCGTGGCTTTAACAGCCCGAGTCTACGTCACTCGCCGCTAAAAGCCAGTAAGTATGCTTGCAATGTCGATAATCTCGCACGGCAGACTAACAGGAAGCTACAGAAAGCAACGAGTAATTTCGATCGTTGCTCGTGTCTTTTGCTGTGCTCGTGATTGTTCAAGGCTAGAATTCGTGCTCGGTTCCGGACTAGCGGCAGCGCGTTTTCTCCAACCTTGGACATCAGACGTGCGTCAGACTTGGAAGAACCGGCGCGGCGGCGGGGTTAGCGGCGACGAACATTGAACGGAATCGAGAGAAAGAGAATGTCGCTGTGTACTGTACGTGGACAGTGTGCACACGTAGCTGGTGGATCACGTTTGGCGTTCGTGTCTTCTCCACTTAGGAGTTAGCGGTAACCAAAATAAAATTCGGATCGTCGATAATGGTTGCTGGTAGCCGAAAGAAATTAACAGTGGTTAGTCGTAATGAGAACAATTCAAAACTAATATTCTTTAATCGTTTCATGTTTCGAGAAATTTCTTCGAGATTTAATGGTAACTGGCTTCCACTTAGAATCAATTTTTACTTAACGACTTTTTCTAAAGATTTTCTTAAATATCTGTTATTTTGGATCTCTGACTACGTACACGCATACATACTACGCAACCACCTTGTGTTACGCATGTTTATCCTTCTCTCTTGTTCTCTTACCGTTCTTCTTCTTTTTCTTCTTCTTCCTCTAGAGTTGTCCCAGCCCCTCCCTCCCAACCTCCCTCTCTCCACAGTTTCTCCTTTTCCACCGCTTTTTTGTTCCCGTTTTCTCCGGCCTCCTCATCCGCTGCGGGAGTCGTGCTTAATTCGAGCCGTTCCCGCAGTTTATTTGCGCGTTTTAACTGAAAAGTCCTCCGCCGCACGCAATATGTACCGCCAACGATCCTCCAAGAGTATTCCGACACTCGTGGCCAAGTCCGGGGCCTGCTCGACTCTTTATCAGCCGGTCAATCAGACTTTCCGTACACGTAACTATTTACTTTCCCTTAGACCGCACCGTGGACGTTTCCCGATGGTAGGGTCACTATATGGTATCCAAAAGGAGGATGTCCTTCTAGGACTAGGATATGGCCCTGACGGGGCTTTCTGAGCAGAGGCCCAGTTTTCGGAAAAATAAAGCGGTACTTTGCTGAAAGGGGGTAACAGAGAAGTATAGAAAAAAAATATAGTGCTTGGATAAAATCATAATGTATTTTTTAAGACAGGGCCCTAGGGGGGCCTTCTGAGCAGGGGCCCATTTTTTCGGGAAAATAAAGCGGTAGTTTACTAGAACCGGGTTCAGTGTAATAATACAGAAAAAAAACTTTGGATAAAATAATAATTTTTTTTAGCGATGGGGCCCCGGGGGCCTTCCTTCCGGGCAGGGGCCCAGGTGACAACTGCTCATCGTCCGCCCTGTTAAATCCGCCATTGTACATGCGTCGACCTAAAGGAGCTTCCAGACGCTGATACATGTTGCAGTGAAACATTGATACATGCATCAAGATCTAGGATTCATGAAACTTGCATCCTGCTCACGCACCTGGCTGGTGAGCAAGATGCCAGTTCTGCTTCTCTTGAAACCTGTATCACGAAGCGTGTATCAACGTTTCACGAAGCATGTTTTAGCGTCTGTAGGACCCTTTACTCTAAGCGCAGCTGACTTGTAAATGGCCAAACTGTTAAGGAATAGCTTCGCCTTCGTTAAAGCACGTGTGCGCACGCACACGCGCCCTAGCGCACACGTGCAAGCGTGCACACGCGGCGAAGCCCGGTGTCAGTAACACCGCTCCGTCAGTTCGGAATTACCCAATGTATTTTCCACACTAGGTCGTCGGGCTGTCGCCTCGGTTTCGAGCATTGTACGCATTGGCCTAACCATCGCCTCCTGCACGTGCTCCTTCTCCCTGCTCACCCGACTATCTCTCCCCTGCACGTCCCTCGTGTCGCCGCCTCCGCCGCCTCCGCCACCTCTACCACCGCCATCGTCGCGCTTCGACTCTCTTATCTTCTCCCGAGATTAGCTCGCTGCGCAGTTGCACGCGGCAGTATGCACGTACACAGGCAGAGGCGTGAACGTGTGCGCGTGCACGCGCGAGTCGCGCGATGCGCCGCAGGAACAAAGGATGCCCCTCGATCGAAGCGGGAGAGCACCGCTGCCGCAATTGTTATTACTTTGTCGCCCCTTTGTCCGCTTCCATGCGGAACGAACGCGAGCGGAAGAAGGAAAAAGCTGGACTTTGGATCGAACACAGGCATACTCCGCATAGCAGGCACTCTGGGCAGCTTAGAATTTAGATTCCAGAACGAGGAAGTGGTGCCCGAAGGATATTCGGCGGTTTTATTTTTTTTATCTCGCATTCCTCGCGAGCTCGAGAACGTCGGGTTCGGTAGGGCGCGCGTGACCTTGCTCGCTTCTGCGAAGAAAACCTTGCGACGTTCGGCGAATTTTAGAGGCCGCCTGAAGCCATTAGGCCGATCGAACGATACGGCGTTGAGGGTAAATTGCTTCCTTTCGGAAAAGCAGGATTAGGAGATCGGTAGATACAGCACACCGATGCCAGTCGTTACGGTAAGTACTCGCAGCACTTGGGCATCATTTTTCGAAGCGTACGCGGAGCTTCCACATCCGGAAGTCTGATGGGTGACGAGCGTAATAAATTTACTACCTAACGCTGTGATGCCACGTTATTTTCTGATTCGTTCTTATGCTTCTCAAGCTGTTGTGTAAGTTGGTACATAGTTTCGCGATGCCACGCTCCATATGTTTCGAGAGATTAAGCGACAAAACTAGAGCACTAAAGAGGTGAGCATGCGTAGCTGCCATATTTAGTCCTCTGGAGAGAGAAGAGGAGAGAAAACCCTTCTCTCTGCAGCTTGTAATAGTTACTAGAGTTTCCTTGTGTTTTCCCCTGATCTATAGGTCGTTAAGAAGCGTTACTCTTTTTATAAAATAATAATTGGTTGTCGGAGGAGAATTACCTAAGAAGGGAATGTATTTAATTCGTTCGAAGATGGTTGCAGCTCCTTATTTAATAAATATTGTTGGGTTGAAGTTTGGCGATTGAGTTTCCTATGACTAAACAAATGCGAAAAATCGGCACTAACAGCCAAATCTCTCCAGAGGACCGAATATGCCGGATGCGCGTACTCGCCTATTTAGTGCTCCAGCGAAACGCGCGTTTCAATTGTTTTATTGAGTTTCTTTGTTCCGTGTGTACCGAGACTGCCGAGTCGATATACATACATATCTAACCATGGCCTTCGAACTATTCCCTTATCGCGAGTCCACTGCTCGCCTCGCATAATCTGGATCTTTGTCAGCGATTCCAAACAAAGAGTTGGAAAGGACTGTTTGGTCGACAAGCACGCAACTCTTTATCTAACGTAAACTTTGCTTTCCTTTACGAACAAGAAATATCCGTTTCACTGCCAACTATAGACAAGCTCCTCGAGAAGGGGCCTGAACGTAAAAGCGATTTATGTTTAAAATTTGTCCACGACCGCTATTCGTCCGGGTTAAATACGTCAGTGACGTTCTGCGAAATCTATTGGCTCGTTAGGTGACCACGTGATGGATTGGCACGGTGCCAAAAGGTGTGTTGGCCCGAGCCTGGCGGAGTGCCATTTCTTTACCGAACCTTTGAACGACTCGATTATTAAGTTTCTGATTTAAGTCGTTCCTCCCCTATCGCTTATTCCACTGACCATCTTTCCTCATCGATTCCACCTGTTAATCGACTTTAGCCTTTAGTTCAGCTTCTTTACCTCTTGTCCACACACACACACACTTCTAAAAATGAAAAAGCAACCCTGGCGATGACATCGACGAATCGAATTCAATTAAATAGTAATTTAATTAAAAATTTAGAAATATTCACTTTATTAGTACGAGCTTAATAAAGATCAGTTTTTAAAAATAAGCGATTTTTATTTTCAAAATCCAGGAGGGGGCAATGCCCCTCTGGCATTTGTTACCCCTCTGAACGCCCATAATTCGTGATTTGATTTGGAAAAATATCCAACACTCGGAAGATGGTTCAGGTCTTTAAAGACTAAAATAAATAAAGCATAGCTATGCAAAGAAGGAACGTGTTGACAGAAAAGTCGGAAAGGGAAACCTTATACAGCCGGTTGAAAAGCTATAGAATTATTATTCGAGTCCTCGCGTTTCTTAAACGTGCATACCAAGCTTCGGCTACGTATTTTGCAAGCCCGCGATCCGTGACACGGTTTTAAAGGAAACGCGATCCTCTTGTTGCAAATGTACAAACGTGAAGCGAATTAAGCGCATCCTCGGGCATACACGGAGTCCGTTCAGAAGGAATTCCGTTCAATGGAGGCCGTCCATCGGAATTAGCATAAGAAAATTGGAAGCCCACTTTCGTGTTTCACGCATACCCACGTATACATTTCGGGCTCGGGCACCGGCGTAATATGAATTAACATGCAAGCTGCACGCATTATGTACGCGCTTCGGTGTATTGCATCGCATCCTATCGCATTTCCATTCGAATCGATCTTTAGAAACGCAACGCATCCATGTGGTCCGGATGTCACATATTCGTCGATAATGGACCTCGTTTTATAAATACGATAGCTACGCTCGCCAGATATGCTTAAGCATACGATATAGGACGAAGAACAAGCCACCTCGCGCAGTTCTCATATCTCTCCACCCTTAACCACAAAATATCACAAGTTAAGGGGTTATACCTAGTCAGGAGGCCGAAAAGAGGCGATTTTTTTTTTAAAAAGTGGATGCATATATTTTTACAGAACTTTTTGCACTTAAAAGAGCAACATTTAAAGAACATTTGCTAATTTTTTTGGTAGAAAAATATTTACGTTTATAATAAAAATACGACATCCAAGAAGCCTTTTTAAAAACAGTGAGCAAGATATCTCGAAAACTGCTGCATCAATCGTTCTAAAATTTTGTGGGCTTGTCAATCCCTATTATTTATTAATTATTCTGGAATCTGTTTTCCCTTATAGGTACTACAATTCCACGAGGTCACGGGCGACCTCCAAATTCCAACTACATAGAACTTTCCAACGATCACGCTGCTGTAAAAATGCCACGCAAGGAAATAAGTGTTTAGCTAAACGCCAAACTCTTCAAACTTCGTTTCTCTTGCAATTAGAACCCAGCGAATTCGTTCCTCTTATTGTTGGAATCCAGCGATGCGTTTAGAATAGCAGAAGGGTGACGATAGGGGAGAATGCAAACCGCGAATGCTGCCGGGTGATACCAAGCAATGCAATTCTATTGCGGTTAATAACACGGATAAAAATAATACGATACAAGCGTACTATCAAAAATGTCGTTTTGCTCGCGGCTATCATAGTACTAGGTCAGTGGTGTGCATTCCGTTATCCCTGCCAGGAATTATGGTATGCATTATTATCGCGGCGCGCACATCGTTGGGGTTTAACGACTAATTTGTGGCCTTTAAGCCTACCCTCCCCGACCAATACGACTGAACGACAGGCAGTCTCGGCTCGAACTATGTACGGCATTGCAATTCAATGTAGATTTCCTTTGTCCCGAGGTATTACAAGTTACAAGTGCCTGGGTACGTATATACAGGCTGCTCCAACCTGCGATCATGCAGAAGCCACATGTTTCTAATATATAAACTTTCTATTAAATTTTCTGTAGCTTTTGTTTTCTAAGCCTAAAATAGCACTATGGCTTGGCAGTTTGAATAATGAGGGGTCCACTGGAAAACAGGCAAATTTGCCTTTTTTTGTGTACCATTAATTAGTTCCTGCAATGTAGTGTAATTCTACCACCTCCAAATATAATTGTACGTTTCTCCGAGCAAAATCATATTAAATTTTCTTCGCGCTATGAAGAAACAATTTAATTATATATACTATTATTTCTTAGTTATTTACTAAATGCACAACGCATATTTAGAAATATAATTTTCCAATTTGTTCAAAATTATTCAAATTATAGGAGTTAATAACCAATGATTTACTCGAAGTAAAATATACTGAAAACCGAACCTGATAACAGTAATTTTTCAGCAAAAATTTAATAATAGTTGTCATTTACCATCTAGTTCGAGTACCGCTTAAAATAATAGCAATATCGTGCCGCATTTCTTATGAAAATAATTCTTCCTTCAACTTGCTTTCCTCTAAAATAAAGATCACACACTTATGGAATCCGCACTGCGTTTAACCAATTTTTTTTCTCATTTTCAGAGTTAGTAGCTTTCTGCACGCCCAATTACCATTCAACAATCTTATTCATTTTCGTTTGTTACTAAGGGTAGCCTAGATAGCGCGTACCTGTGTACAGCTCGCTAATGACAGCGCAAGGCGACTCTACATTCACTGTACGGCGTATCCTGGACTTACGCCAGTTTCTCAAATTCGACACTACTTTGCAGCACCTTGAAAGCATCGCGATACGCCTTCCGTGAAATGGCCTGTACTCACGCGTGCTCTTTGTTTACCCGCGCATTCCATTGGTTCTGGCACACGTGAACACGGGAACGTATTCGCATTCAGGCAGTCGCAACGCCGCGGCGCATACGCGCGGCAGCCTCTCGTGCGTGTGCATAGATTGGACATGCGTGCATTTGCATTAGCCGCGAGCTAGCCATCTACATCACAAAGCATTGCCGCTCGGACTCGGATGGCCTACTTATCCCGCGTCTCGCCGCTTAATAACACGGGGAGTAGGGAGCGCCCAGATAACGCGCCGCGCCGCAACCATTCGCATTTTCCACGAATTTTCCTGCCCGTGTCGAAACCGTGATTCTCGCCTCGCTTTCAACCTCGCTCGCCTACAACGGCACTGTTTACGCTCGATAGTAAACTACGCGCCTAGCACAAAGGTAGCCTTACCGCGGGCATTCTCGTTGCCTGCGGGGGGAAAAAAACATAGCGCCGTGACTTTTACTTTGCGACGGGGCTAGCTGATGAAAGTGTGCGTGCGTGAATAAAGTATTGAAACGAGAGGATTAAGAATTTCGATTCAAGGATACCGCGTCGCGTTGAATAACGAGATGCGCTAGAGTCCAGACTCTGGACTCTAGACCGCTAGACGGAACCGGCGATAATAGCGCTCCTTTTCCCGATTAGCTGCATAGCTGCACACTACTCTCTACATTCTGTGCACACATATCTGCGATCGTCCTCGCATTTTTCTCCATCTCGGTAAAGTATGTTGCATCGATTAAGGAGATCTAGACGCGGGGCAACCTTCCCGCGCACACGTACATGCAGCCTTCGCATCCAATTATCCATTCGGAGCGACGACAGCCTTCCTTTTTTCCCCGCGTAATCCGACTCAATCTATCACTCCAGGCGGATTCGTCGGAACTGCGATTCCCGCGATTACGAGCGAACTCTGCTGTGAATTAAAGCTATTTAAGTTTTTTTTCCTTACATATGATACCTGAATTAAAAAGTTACGTGTAAATAAAGAGAAATAAGTTTTTTTTAATCAAATCGTGGGTGAAATATATCACAGATAGCATTTCTAGGGGCACTTTGGAAAGTTTCCATTCGGCAACTTCTTATTTACGGTTTTATTAGCTCGGGGTGTGTTTGCACCCCTGTGCACAGAGTGAAGGTTAAAGCAATCTATTCGTGCATGTAGGGGAGAGTCGTACAGTGCCGGTTAAAGCTAGATCTCGCTTCTAGTGTTATTTGAGTGCACTATCGATGGAGAAATAAATGAATACTATCGTCCTAAGCAATGTATTCCGGCGACTTTTTTTTTTCTTCAGTTTTATCAGAGTTCTAAAATGTTTAACGTTTACACTGGTGTTTTGTATGACAAAAGTAATTTTTCAGAGATGATCTTTTATTTTTCAGGTCATTAAATAATTTTGTCATATTATGTACATTTTTTTAGACCATAAATGCCCCGGTTTTTGCAATTTGCTTTGTATAGTATGCATCAAACCTAAGACTTATTTTTTCACGTGTCTTGTGGTACAAGTATCGGTCAATTTTTTTTTTTTTAATTTTTTCCTACAATTACAGTCTTTAGCTTTTTCGTCAGATAAATGTCCGAAATTAAACAGAAAAATGGAAAATCGACGCAGAACGATATGGATGCGGCTTTGAAAATGCTAGTTTAAAATTAGACTACACTAAACTAAACTTAAACTAGACTTTGATAAAGAATGACTGCATCATCTGTAAAGAAACCTCAACGCAGATTGGCTGCAGTGCAACAAATGCAAGGGTTGGGCTCACGTGGAGTGTACAGACCAAGAAAATATCGATCATTTTACCTGTGATATTTGTACTTTTGTAGATGCACCTAAATAAAAGTTCTATTGTATTTATAAATGCATTTTACTAAGATTATCAATTACTTAGACCTTAAAACCCACTAAGTAATCCTCTTTACCATAAAATTTAATAAAACCGATTTGTCCCCTTTTATTAAGCGCCATTTGCACTACAAATTACTTCTTTGAAATTTCATTTTTACCAACAATAGCCCAAGCTATGGTACAAAAACTGTGAGAGCAGCTACATATCTAATTATCTACATACCTACCTATACACCTGCGCATCGCGCGCGAATTTTTCTAACGTGCCACTTAGAAAATTCCTTCCCGCAAGAATATGTACCGAGCGGCCAGATCTCGGAGAAACACGATCCCAAACGAGCGCTCGAATTCGCTCCAAACGACTCGTACAAATTTACGATCGTCGTTAATTCGTACCGAGAACTTTCCCAATTGAGTCAATTAGCCAATTGCGATAATTAACGCGGCGCACGATGGAGCACGAGGCTCGGGGCTGGAATTCCGGATTCTTCCTCTGATAAATCCCCTCCGAGGACGCGAGATGTTTCCATACTTTATAAAGGAAAACGCGTTACACAAACTGAAATCGCGCTGTGTCATGGTGAGAGTTGATCGGACGTTAATTAATGCGAAAACCGCTTCAAAAGAATCACCCAGCACAAACGAAAAGGTTAACGACACGATTCTTCCTTAAAACCTAAAATAGGCATACGTGGGAGAGCATGGTTGATTTGGGGAACGGTCTATTAAACAACACTCGCCGCTTTAGTTCAATATAATGAAATTTTATTTTTCATTGCATTTCATTCAAAAATAAAATTATTCGTAAAAAAAGATTTCTCCGCTCTTGTCGTAAGACAATATATATATATATATAATTATATAATAGTTATATTTACTCTCATGTATAAAGTTATACATAACTCTCTCTCCCTTCTTACATACACATGTACACACAGAGGACTTACGCGCGCGCGAGATGCAAACGATCCGTGTTGTCATTAACGTACGACTCTACACACATGCGTGCGTATATTGCGTTGCATGTACATACACGTACCAAACGCGTGCACACGTATGTACATATACTTTAACGTGGGGGGGTTTTTCACTTACTGACTAAATCACATTGTGGTTTCCTTTACTTTCATACGTTTTGTGCCACCGCTGTTCTCGCTCGCTTTCTAATTGGCATTAGAGCTTTAATCGTCACGAGTTCGATCACTTGTCTTCCTATCGTAGCTAACCGCCGCCGAATATACGCGGCTCGAAAGAACGCTCGACGCTCTTTCGACTCTGATGTATGATTTTATTTTGATAATGGAGAAAAAGGGCAAGCGCGAGAGAGAGAGAGATAGAGAGAGAGAGCGATAGAGAAAGAGAGAGAGAAAGGGAGAGAGCGAAAGAGAGATAGAGGCGGAAACGTATGGACGAGAAGTCTTCGGAAATTGCCATCGATCCAGTTACTTTGAGAAAATTACTTTGGGAAAAAGGCACACTGTACGCCGCACGCGATGGCTGTACTCCACAAGGCAACGCTTCCACCTCCCCTCCGCTTTTCATCTCCACCCTATTTTGCCGCGGTAGCGTATCCAAAAAGATGTCGGGAAACTAAAAGCGAGGCTGTGATTTGCTAATAACTGTACTAGGAAAGCCTCGGGGATATACACCTTCCTTTTTCCTCCGTTCGAAGGGAATCGGGCATTGAATTGAAAACGCTACGACGTCTGAGAAGACCTCTCTGTCTAGGAAACGCTACCCTTTAACGGTGAGAATGATCGTGCGACGAATCGAGGACGAAGCAAGAGAAACAGAACACAGTTAACTGTTCGGAGAGAAATAAATATTTGGGCGTTAAGATCGTTAAAAGCTGAGATGGGCATGATTTTTTTATTTAAATAAAATTTCGAGTAACGAGTTGAATAGAGTTAACTCGGGTTCACGAACGAGTGACGAATCATTTTCTTTAACTTCTACTAGTCACTCGAAATTCTATTTAAACTTTGCCCAACTGCGATGCGGCGAGGTGATTCTGAAAGTGAAAGAAAGAATAAGCGAGAAATTTAGTCGCGGGAGCTTTACCACAAGCGTTTTGGAATTCTCCTCGGCCGAATAAGAGAAAAGAATTTCCTCCGCGTGAGAGACGTATACGCACGAAATTCTACGAAGTGCAGGAAAAAAAATTTCTGCTCCTCGTTGAAATTGCAATCACCCGATAGCAAATCCCTGAAATCCGCCTATGCCAGCTACTACAATTAAACCTATCTCGCGCCGAACAGATTCGTAATCAACGAAACACGGGGAATCACAAGAATCTGTGGGATTTCTCTAGCGGAAATCCGTCTCGTCGTTGTCCGTTCGCGCTATCGGCGCAGGCATCGTAAACTCAGAATCTACGAGCTCGAGTTACACGCGCACACACACACACACATTGGATATTTCACGAAGCAACGAAGAAACAGTAGGATCGCTTGATTATTGCTCGCCGTTTTACATAGGTACTCCGAGTCACGTAGAGACTTTATTGCTGAAACGAGTTGCAGCACTTCGCAGGCAAACGTCGGTTTAAAAAGATTCCTTACACAATGGCACAACGCTAATGCCGTCCGCTTCTACGCGCTCCTTAAATTCCGAAAATGCAAAAGATAACGGCACGCCGTTCGTCGTGTTTCTCCCCTTTTATGCACCGAAAAAACGGTAACTCGATGCCGTTTCGTATTATTGTTAGGTGCGGAGTATCATAGCGCACGTGGCAACACTATCGAAAGCTTCTCTATTAACGCGCGTTTTATTGCGGATCTGCAGTAGTAGTAATAGTAGTAGTAGTACGCAAGTGTGCACAAGTTACAAGAGCATACTGGACAAGACTAGATGCACATCATATTGACGAAACCGAGTTCCAAGGCATTTCAGAGACGGCAAAGAACCGAAGGGAATGCGACTCGTCACGCCTAGTCTCCGGTTTAAAGGCTACAAGGGAAAGATTCGGGGCTTCCTCGCCAACGATTGCAGCCTGAACGCGACGCAGCAATACATAGATATACAATATCCGGCAAGCCCTCTTACGAGCATCGTAAGAGCTTAGAGCACAGTCTGTAAACGTTCCGCACACAAATGCCCACGTCGCGTTCAGACGCGTCGGGAAGATAGTCTCTAACGGTGATTTCAACGCTGGCAACTGCTGCCGATACTATGATACTCTATTTGTACAGCCTTAAACGGTAATGGTAGTTTTCCTTTAAAGAGGAGGTTAAACGATCGACACCGAGATCGACGAGTTCCGTAAACTCGCGATTTGATAAAAAAAAAATTGGGAGAGAAGAAATAAAAGGAGAAAGCAAAGTAGATACAACGATCGCGCAGACCCGCGCATTTCGAGAAATTTCTACAGCACCGTGCCAACGATCTGCAGCGATTAATATTTAACGACCCGGTGCGTGCACGCGCACCGAAGCTTCCAATTACACAAAGCACTTTTTTCCGTTTTCTCTTGCCTCATAGGTACCGTTCGCATTCAACACACTCGTCCCTCCCTGTCAGCCTTAACCTATTAATTGTTACTCTGCGCGTGTATACGTGTACATACTAGAGCATATTATTCTACGAGTCTTCGAAAGAAGCTTTTGATCGAGTAAGGTCGAATAAAATTTATTCAAGAGAGACGAGAAAAGCGCGCGACCGCCTTACAGGTTCGAGGGTGAAAATATAATATTCCCGAAGCGTGTCCGGTCGCGGAACGTCGGGAATCCCCGGCGAGCTCGGATCGCCGCGCCGTGGTAAATAACGATCGAGCTTACTCGTTGAACAAGCGCGCGTAGCGATCGCACTCTTCGCAGGCCGGTTACAATCAATGCAAAGACGGTATTATTCTCTGTCAGAGAGAAAAGCAAGATAAGACTACTAAACTAGAAGAAAAAAACGGTCCCCGATTATCAATCCGGGTGGACAAAACAACCTAAGTCCGGTCCTCGATCGGCCAAGTAACCGATCCGTTTCCTTCGGGCGAATATAAATAAAATGGAAAATTTCTACGCGCCGGGAAATTCGAATCTCCCGCCAGCACTCGCGATTCTCCAAAATGGCCGCTTGTGATACAAGATCTCTCCTCTCTTCTCTGCCAAGTCCCACCCACTCTCTGCCTTTCCTCTCTCCTTCTCCCGCGTCATCGCCACCTCCTTCTCTCACTCTCTATCTCTCTCTCCACCTTTTCCTCCTCCTCGAGTACGCGTTACTCGAGGCGTGGGCTACCCGGTGGCCGATGTGTTGGTTCTCACGTACGAGCCGCGCGCAAATGTACCGATAATGACGTTAACTTCGTCCCGTGCCCTGTTCCGTGTCCCAAACGCGTATCCATCACCGCGCGACGCACCAACTTACACTCGTCCTTCCCGCTGCTTCGTTGCGCGTCACAGTCTCCCTTTTCCCCCGGACACAACGATGTGAACGAAGAAACTAAAAGGACAAGCCGCGCCCACGTAGCTGGCTAGAGCAGGACGACGAACGCGGACAGCGATGTCCCTGTGGCCCACAGAAGCCCCCTCCGGTCGAGGAGGATCGTCCATTGTTGGTTTCGCAAGAACCGCGCACGCTAAGTCACCAGGCGAGATAACAACAACAACAACAACAACAGCGGCAACAGCAACAAGAATAAGAAGAATAACAGGTTGGCAGCGACGCGGAGGAAAGGACCTGAACGTGGCGGCCGGGTGACGCGTATGTTTGGCTCAGAATTGGCCCGATACGGTCATGATCTGGCAGCCGGAATGCACATGGTCCATGACCTGCTCCTTGAGCCGGCACACGTGCTCCTTGAGCCTGTGCACCACGGCGCTGAGCTCGGTGTTCTCGCCCTTGAGCAACTTAACCTTGTCCTCGAGCCTGGAGATGCGCTCGAGCTTGCGCCTGCGGCACTTGGACGCGGCCACGCGGTTCCTCTGACGTTTCCTCTCCAGTTTGATCCGCTCCTGGTTCTCCATGTCGATCGGGGACATGGGCGGCGAGCTGGACACGCTGGGCACTGTCTGCGGCTCGTCCTTGATCTGAACTAGCCCTTGGCTCACCGACGATTCCGTGCTCTGCACGCTGCCCGGCGGCTCCAGAGTCGTGTAGGTCGCACCATGGATGCTACCCGGCTCCTGCGAGCTGTCCGAGTGGTGAAGCTCGTTCAGGGCGTCCACAAATCCGCGGGCGTACATCTCCTGCGCCTCGGTCACCGCCTTCGGGAACAAGATTTGCGTGGGCGTCGGTAAATTCGTCACAAGGGTATCCTGCTGGGCGATTATGAACTTCTCCAGCTCCGGCGAGCCAAGCTTCAACATGTTCAAGTCCGGGGAGCTGAGTATGGGCGCGACATTGTTCAGCGCCGGTGGCAGCGGTCCCAATCGCGGCCTCTTCGCCTGCGGCCCCTGCCTTTGACATCCATTCAGATCCAGCGTCAGATTGCGCTTCAACTGGCTCACGTTGTTCTCGCGATTCACGGCGCCGTAGACGCTCGCGTCCTCGTAGAACGTCTGTTCCATCGTCGAACTTCGCACCATCGATGCCGCGCGCACAACTGAGCAGTGCGTGCCAACTTGAACTTCACCTCTAGTCTTTCGTGCCTGGTGGACAGAACCGGTGGTTGCGCGACTGGAGCACGATACGTTGATGATTCCGCCGCCGTTGCTGCTTGTCACGCGTAGATGATATCTACCCGCGGGAACGCCGATGGATCTCTCCAATTCGATCGATCGCTCTCTACGTGTTCTTCCTTCGTTTCCTTTCTTCCTTCCTATATCCACCCAACACACGCGCGTCTAGTTTTCCGCCACAGTTACATAACCGTACGCGGCGAACAACAGTTTGAAAATTCTCAGGCCACGCAGCGCCTCCTGGTCTATCACAACTCTTTTTGATTTAGCGCGTTTCTTTCCCGTCGCCAGATGCCACTTCTCCTCTTTGGTCACACACGGAACAATGTTCACTGGGGGGGACCACTTGGTTCGTGTACGCGTACTTATGTGTGTGTGGCACGCGCGCGCGCGCGCGCGTATGTATGTGCCTCGTCTCGCGATGTCGACGACACGTAAGTCGAGACGCAAAAGGTGCGTTTCGCGTAATATCGCGTGACTCGCGGCACGACGCGTCGCGAGAGATTCCTGCACGGATCTCTCTGAACCGCTGACGGCGACGTTAACGGTAACGTTGACGGTGACACGAGGGTCGACCTGGTTCAACTGTCAACACACAACAATGACTCACGACGGGCGCACGATCCAACGGATGTGATATATGTTCCTGCGCGTGTGCACTTCTAGAACAGCCTGCGATTACGTACGTCGGATGCGAGCATCGACGTTGAACGTCACACGGCCGCACGGTACGATGTCTCGACAACTTGTGAACACCCAACTAAACGTACTGCCTTATATCCCGTGACTCACGTATACTAAAAATAATTCGGTCGTCACCAGCACGGACACCGATTGGTCACCGATGCCGTCATCGACCTACTCTCATTGGTTCCGCGATCCGGCGCTACTAGGAAATGGCCGGTGCATGCGCACTGGTACACTGTCTCTTCCGTGGAGGGAAAGTTTGAACGGAAATAAGCGCCAGGCAACCTGTACTCCCTGAAATTTACGTTATTTTCGTGCCCTGGTAATAGCGATGTTCTAATAAGTCTGTCAGATACTAACGCGTCGCGAATACAATATTGTTTTGTACCCAGTTGCTACACAAATCACAATTTTTTTCGTACGATCTAAATGTCGAGGTCGTTGGAATTTTACACTCCACGTTCATATTTGCTAATTTAAATCCATTCGAAAATATAAGTAAAAAATACATATTTTTTTCTCCTGAGTATAAATTTGTCTAAATGACACGTGAAATTAAGTTAAAGAAAGGAAAGTTGAGCTGAAAGCTGTGAAATGTAACATATTTCACTTGAAACGTGAGAAAATGATGAAAACCTGTGCTATTTACGTGTGCGATGATCCTATTGTTTGTGAGCAGGTAGTCAGGTATGCGCGGATTCGTGGGTTGCTTCAGGTAAAATGTTTGTTTCCGCATGCGCCCGACCGCCCGTTGATCCACAGGTAATATGTTTACTCATTACGGACCCAGCTGAAAGCGAAACGCATCTAAATCAAGGAATTACGGTTCTGTTGACAATTGCATCGCGCCGCGTCGGATGCGTAACTATCTGGCGGAGAAGCTCGTCCGATATATAAAACTACCTGGACAAAATCACGCTAGTAGATTCTTATCTCGAAATTCAATAACCGGAATGAATTTCTGCATATAACCTGCAGTCTAACCATACTATATATACATACGCGTATATACATATCGTATGATTTTCCCTTCGCCCATATTGCGCTTCAAAGTCTTTAACAAATCGTGGTATTCTCACCTTTATGCGGACTCACTGAAATATTTATTCCGTTAAAACTCTTAGAATTCTGTTGCGTATTTCTTCGACGCTTTATTTCGACCCTACGTATCCAGACTGGCGAGTATTGACGAGATCGTATCGTGATGTATCGATTATCGACTAGGGTTAGTTAATGGACGAGATATATGGTAGGCATAGCTTTAGCTTTAGTTGTACCTTTCACGGTTCGACGAAGAATATCGCAAGATCCGTTTTA
This sequence comes from Andrena haemorrhoa, assembly GCA_910592295.1. Lineage (NCBI taxonomy): Eukaryota > Metazoa > Arthropoda > Insecta > Hymenoptera > Andrenidae > Andrena > Andrena haemorrhoa. Next base: position 5,859,597 of record OU342946.1, read on the forward strand.
CTTTTTACCAATTAAAATACTTTCAAACACTTTCGAAAGCATCGGCTTCATCGCGCACAGTGGACCGATTAGGTAATAAACGTTACACACTCTTGAATTTTCTCGTATTTATTTCTCGTAACATTAGATAAGGGTACAAAAAGTACAACATACGAAACGAAGAATATCACGAGAGGAAGCAAAATTATTGAAGCTACGACTATGACAAGGCATACTGATCTTCTGTAAACAATCAACGGTGTTCCATTTAACAAATATGTGCGTAACAATGGAAGCAGAATGGTTCAAAGCTCAACACGAAAACGGCTTATGGCGGTAACGGCCGCTGATTCAAATATTCCCATTTTTGTCCTCTTTTAAAATCTCAAATCCAATGTATCAATTTAATCGCAAGCAATTATTTACATTTCTTCGCCGAGTACATGAATGCGTTGCGCTGTATTTGATCGTGACTCGTGTCCCGAGTGTCGATAAATATCGCATATCTGTATTAATGGTTCCTTCGCAGTTTCCTGAAAACAAACATCAATTAGGATTTCGTATAATCGCGCACGATGGAATCGCCGAAATAACCGATTCTTTACTTTCTCAAGTTGGGTTCTTGTAAACTTGTTGGAGCTCTCTTCCGTCTAGGTCGATTTAAAGTATACATGCTATTTATACTTGCGCTACTGCTTTCCGAATCGCTCGAGTTGTCTATGCGCAAACCGACGGAGCTCCTGCAAATAAATTGTATATTCAGATCACAGTTGTCTATACTTGATATACGTATGGGTTAATATGTCCGTCGTACGCACAAGGACTGATTATAATCGTGAGAAATCTCCTCGGGGGAAGGTGTTCTCGACTTAACGCCGGATTCGTCCAATTTTTGTAACACAACTTTAGCGGCACTCGGATCTTTGTTCGCAGGCTTTTCCTTATTCTTTCTCTTCTTCTGATTTGTCTTCTTATTAAACGTTGGCGTACTGTCGCTCAACTCGCCCGAAAGTGTCATTACTTTCTTGAATCTTCTCTTCGATTGGAAGGATTCCGACTTATCTTTCATCGGAGTCAAGTCTTTATTGTCGTAATCGTTATTCATAAGCAGTGGCAGTTTCGCGGTGGATTGATTGAACGCGGACTCGTCCAGAGTGATGTTCGAAACAGGTGGAATCGGACAGATCTGGGATATATGTCGAAGAGTGCCGGTTATTTCTGGTTGTGGCTCTGGTTCTGGATCGGCTCGGACTAATCTATTTAGCGAGGATTCTTCTAAAGCAGGCAACTTCAAATCGTTTATGTCAAAATCCACGTTACGCGGTTGCCTCACTTGCATCAAAGTAAAATCATCCTCATCCTCGCTATCGAAATAGCCTCGTCTTTGCGTAATAAAATTTGCAGAATTTACAAAAGGCTTGCTCTCTATTCTACACCTGTCCTCGGTTGCGTCCGTTGGAACGGTCGATTTCGGTGTATTACAGGCAGTGTCGATGTTTCCATTCTCTTCGTAGAGCGTGCATTCGTTGTGCCTATTATTTATTCGTTTGCTCTTCTTTGAATGTACCAGTTGGCTTCCACGTTTGTTTAACGTTGCCAGTGATATAGTTTGCTGCATACACCTCTCGCTGTCCGACTCGTCGCTTAATTCTGTTGCTTTTAAAGTTGAACACATACTATTATCGCTTGAAACATTTAAAGCGTCAGTCTTCTTCTCGTTATTTCCGTAGCAAGGCACAGTTTGTGAATTGTCGAACAACCAACTTGGCCCTTCAAGAGGATCCTCCAAATTAGACGCAACAGCTTGCGTTTCAGTGGGATTTTCTTTTATCTTTTCATCCATATTGTCCGATCTCTTATCATTCTGTTCAGTTTCATCATCGACGTTCCTATCATCATCAGCAGCAGTAGCACCGTAATCATCAACCTTCGAATTATCGGAAGATGATGTTTCCGGTATTGTAGTAGCTATCCGAGAGGAGCCTTGATGATTCGCAGCGCTGCTGGTCTCTGGGCTAACGATCTCACGATCGCTTCGACTCCTCCCTGCTAACTATAGATAGATAAATAAATTGTCATGACCGTTACAGGACGAAATAAAAAGAGATCGATCAACCGCACGAACCATTCGAATGTTGATACTCTGAGAATTCTGCAGTAACTTCGACACATCGTTCAGCTTTACTCTGGGACTTGTGATGTGTTGGAAGCTATCAGTACTACGTCGGGAGGTTTTGCTCGCGGACAATCTATCCGACTTTGGTCTCGAACGTCTGCTACTTCTCTTACTTAACCTTCGTTCATTTTCTTCTACAAATGAGCGTTAAAAAATGCGATTAATTTCGTGCGAAATGTAGATATTAATACTGCATCGCATACTAGTACAGCGTACCACTATTTCTTGGCGAAACAACAGTTAGTCTTTCAGGCATCCTACACGCACGCCCGTTCTCCTAGAAGAACAGGAATATAACTTGATCCTACGAATCTACTAATGGAAACTCGAGACTTTTAATAAAATACATACGCATCTACGTTGCCTGCCAGGAACAGCAATGGGAGACCTTGGACTGTTTAAGTTTTGATTTCTGGGAGGCGTCGTAGCCTCTTGTATTATACTTAAGTTCGATGGGTTATTAAAGTGTTGCATATTTACTCTACTTAAATTAATCGTGGGTTTCGTAATGGTGTGACCGCTCACCATGGGCTTCACTACTCCCCTGGTTGGAGATTTAGTCGACAATCTCCTGTACGATTCCCGCCCTGCAATAATATTCTTTGCTAGATAATCGTACTAAAAGAGATATATAAATACTATAAAGAGTAACGTTCTGGAAATCATACTTCCAGCGGAGTTACACGACATTCGCAGATTGGTGCCCGAAGAAGCCGCAAACTCTTGGCAGCAAGAGATTGTATTTGTTAAGTAACCGGTCATTGTCACTAACATTTTAAGCATCTCGTTGGCGTTCTTCAGGACATTTGATATAACAGCCTGAAATACATATTCTCGTATTATGCAACACTACTATTCCGTTAAATTCTTGCCACGTTTCTATAAAACTTTACGCACATCGCTCTTACTACAGGCTAAGCCCAAATCTTGCACCTCGGCGACCAAAGCGACATTCTGAGAAAATAACAGTTGGCTCTCCTGCTTCTCTTTGGACAACGCCTTTGCCAGCGAGTTGTTATTAATTTTTAACTTCTCGCACACTGTGGAGAATGAGATCTCACGTTAATAGGTTGTCGTGCTACAAACACCCGAGATATTCAGAACTTACAGGGTTTATAAGATTTGCTTTTGGAGTAGTTTCTCAAGCATTGCGTTCTCTTAATGAGCACTGTGGCTCTTTTAACTTTCCGGTGTTTTGGTATCTGAGCCATTTTTCATTTATTCGCTGACCTAAAAGATGAAAGCAACGGGAACGCTGAACTAAAACGAATACTTTTTAAGAACAAACTGCAGTTGTAAATCTTGTCTCGTAGTTTTACAACCAAAGATTTGCAAATATTACAGTAGATACGGTGATGTAACCGCAATAACATATATTTCGGGACTGTCCGCGATTAGTTGCGAGCAATTATTGAAGATTTAGTTTCAATAAATCTTTGAGCATTAAGAATAGCACGTTAGAAATGCGTATAGGCATATGGGGTTATCAGTTATCACACGCACGTTACTTTACGCGATGGAATGTTTACTCGAACGAAACCATCCGCATAAAATAAAATTATAATTCCCGACGGGATTAACGAAATTGCGTGGCGTGAAACTTAAACAAAGCATGAAAGTTAACGCTGGCAATTAAGAAATCTATGCAACCCTGATGCGTACCTGTTAAACGCGATTCGACCTCCTCGCTCCCTGGATCTTTTTTTCATAAATATTCTCTTGACGATTTACATATACTTATCTCAGTCTTAGTATGTACAACGGCAAATTACTTAAAGTCTTTTAAAATCATACAATCACGTCAACGTGCCTATTTCGTATCAAGTGCAGCCGTACATTTCCGCCATCTCCGCCATTGTGGAAGCATTGGACAGTTGGACTCACAACGGTTCGCAACCACACCAACAACGGCGGGCTAATGTCAGTCGTTAGAATTATGAAACTAACGTCTCGATGTTAAATTTCAATGAAAAGTATTAAGCATATGAATGCAGAAAGTGTATCAGTATACATACTACACTTGCACCGGTTCTTTTATATACATTTCTAAACTCTACGTGTCTCGAGCGTCTGGAAGATTTAAATTAGTATTTTCTCGTAATAAATATCTGACAAACAATTAAAATGTGGTTAGAGTAGGTATTTGCCCGTCAAAGAATTCACGGACTTTGGTTCTCTTAAAAAAAAACATAAATAAAGAATTATGTATACATATAATATATCTACTAACTGATCTTAATATATTTGAATTGAAATACATATTCTTGAGATTGGCAGACTTTTTTTTATTAATCATATAACTGAAACTTTTAAAAACTTCGTAAAATATAATATTATATATTTACATACATACCGAAGGAGAAAAATTATTGTGATTAAATTGAAAGAAATCGTATACAGACACTGAAATAATAATGGTAGAAAAAGTTTCTCGTACAAGGGATCAAAATTGCGCTAATTGTCTTCTGATCGAAATTATTTATTGTAAGATTCCACAATTTTCATTAAAAAAAAGCTCGAGAAGAAATTTTTTCGTTCGTAAGTCCCGAACGTTCGGTTCTGCCGAATCCATCAATCGCTCGAATCGCTGGCCCCATCTACCTATGTAGATTGTAGTTTGAAACACCTGGAAACGCTGGGGGCACCGTGAAACCCCCCGTGAAACACCGCTACGAGCTGCAAGCTTCTGTCCACGTCAGTCTGACTTTTTGTAACATAACCTTAAGCTCGCTATCCGGCACTGTCCGGCACTCAGTGTTCAGTCTTGCCAATGAACAGGACCGTCGCGTACTACATGTTAGTTTTTGTGTACACCCCCTAACGTAAACCAGGTATTTACAAAGGTATCGTCGTAATTCATTACAGTTTAGAATTTAATAGGTCACAGATAACGCTAACACGCATGTGTAACACACGCGTATCGTTCGTCCGACAGATTTCGAACATGTAATTACGTGCGCGAATTTACTGTTCGCAGAATAATATTGCAAAATGAATTGGACTTTGTGGTTGTTTATAATCGGATCCTTCGGCTGTAAATATATACACGCTCAGGTGCAAAGAGTTCCACCAGGTGTGTCGCCCCAACATTATCAACAAGTAAGTTTTATCTTTCAGATAAGCGAAACATATGTTTACTACTTTTCCATAGCATCAGTTGTGTTTCTTTAATTTCCCTTGAAACACTGCTGGGAAATGTTAAGATTAATACGTATGCACCTCGGGATCTCACGAGAGCAACATTTTTAATGGATCTAATTCATAGATCGCTACATAATCGATTTGTTTCAGCCTGTTCAACCACTATACCAAGTGCCACAAGTTCCACCGCAACAGGTAGACGACCGTAGCGATACAAAAGACCAGCTACTTCTTAATCGCCAATTGTTAATAACTAAAAATTAAACACGTCGTACGCGTAAAGTTTCAGCAAGCGACGGGTCAACCAGCCGTGCACCAACAGGTTCCGATGCAACAACAGGTCCCGATGCAACAACAGGTCCCAATGCAACAACAGGTTCCAGTGCAACAAGTACCTGTGCAACAACATATGCCAACTCATCAAGTACCGGTCCAACAAGGACACGCTCACGGTCACGGTCACGAACACCCGCAACAAATACTTAACGCTGCCAATATAGTCCATGAAAAAGCGTATGTTACTATGATTTTGTTGTACGTACAGCGCGTTTATTAAATGTCTAAGAATTGCTTGAAATTCCATTTTCGTACAGCCATATCGCAGAGCATATGGACGTTCCGATAGATATTAGTAAAATGACGGACCAGGAACTGCAATTCCATTATTTCAAGATGCACGACGCAGACAACAACAATAAACTGGACGGTTGCGAACTTATAAAGTCCTTGATTCATTGGCACGGTATGTATTTAGCTATTAGTTTCTAACGTAATATTCGATACTGCGACGAGTGTGTTGTAACATCTCTGGTACGCTCAGAACAAGGTAACAAAGAGGTAGGAGGACCCAGCGCTGGGGAGAAGTTATTTAAGGACGAGGAGTTGGTCACTTTGATAGATCCGATACTCTCTATGGATGATACTAATAATGATGGATACATAGATTATCCGGAATTTATACAAGCGCAACAAAATGCAGCGGCTACTGGCCGCCAGTAGTTGCTCACAGTGGTGTAACATGGAATGCAATTAAACGATACCTTTTATTTCGTTTCGAACAAACATACAGCTCTATTTATAAGCATCTCACGACCTTCACTTGTTCTACAGTGTAAGTGTAAGTAATTGTACAAGTTTGCGTACAACTGAAATTATTTTCATTCTCTTCATTCTCCCCCCTTCGGACACGGAATGTATTGAAAATTAATTTTTTAAGCTTCGAAGGAACAAATTTATCTTTCATCCTCGCGATTATTATTTCTTCCGATGTACATACCGAAGAATTAGCACTGTAATCTTTATGAGAAAACTAATTAGAATAATAATTGGAATAAGGTAATCATTGGTATTTGAATACTTGGTTATTGATGATAAGTGATATATTAAAGGTATTTGAAAAATATTCCGTATGATTCAGTTTACTCGAATGGAGTTTAATGTTCATCAAGGATGCAAAACCTCTCCGACTTTCTAGATAAATTACTATTCTCTTACTATTAATGACGATTAAACCCGAGTGCTTCCATCGTTTCGTCCACATTTCACGAGAATTAGAATTGCCGAGCTTCGTAAAGCTTGGCAACGATGTGGCCTTTGCCTTTAACGATAAGACAGCGCTAAGTACCGAAAGACTTATGCATATAATACGTATGTACCTATATGTATCTTGTATACATATCTGCATCGCGCTCAATAGTGTCAATTAGTAAAATTTATATAAATTATTATAAATACAATTCTTCATCTAGCTAGAGCCTAGAGATACAAAACATACAATGTATGTAGTATACATATTATCATATTGCTACAAACTCGAATACATATGTATATTGAAATGTGCTTTGTACTTACTCGGCACTTTTCATGCATTTAAAATACAGAAGACTATACGAACGTAATTTTATACGATTGGTTAATATAATTTCCAGAACAATGATTCTGTTATCAAGAATCATAAAGATGTATTATGCAGCATATGATTGTAAAAATGATATATAAATATAGCTTTATTTCTTGTAAATCGTTAGCTTTTCTCCGTTTATGCGGGACTGTGGAAGTTATACATACATGCGTTCAAGTTCCCTGATATGAAGAATTTTATTGCACCGAAGTATCCCCCAATTACACAGCAAACTTTCCGGTAAACGTTACACTAAACATCGCGCTATTCGGGAATGCCTAAATTTACATTTCTGTTCGTATTGTCAACATTTTCCGTCGTAAAATCTATGATCTAACGTACATACAAATTAAAGCATTGGCTGGTGAGATATAAATTATTCGAACGAAAATCGATTTTATGAAACGCTTTAATATTTTGTTACGAATATATAAATTTAACAGAATATATTCACTTTATCGTACAGTACAAGTGTACTAAATAATATGTATATCTAGAGACGCGGTAGCGTCTCGACGCCAAGTACATGAAAGACACCCGGTATATGTGTCGATGTCGCTACCGTGTATCTTTACTCGTCGCAGAGCCATTCCAACCTAAGTTTTTATTTATTTTTCATATACATACACGTATATGGAACAAAGTCTTCGTTAAACACCGAATGTTGCTCGTACCAAGTACACACATACATATTCCCGATACAAATTGATCGCTCTCAATTCATATCGAAGCCATACGATTAAAGTAGAAACACTTTTTATCGTGTATCGTGTATTCGTGTCGCCATTTAAAGTCGTATGAAAATATCGTACCAAACACATTTGACTAACTAAATTCATACTTACAGTTAGAGATACATCCCGTTAACTAAATAATCCGCGTCATGAGCGTACGGCCCATGACGTCTTCCGCGTCTTCGAACGACTCGTAAACGGCAAGCAATTAATGCAGCTGTAATGGCTGTTATTGTAAGTCCTAAAGCCAAAGATATGACCGCCCCTCTGGGTCTTAAACCTTCGCTTTCACTTGCTTGCTTCAAATGCTCCGCCATTAAAGTATTTCTTCCATGCTCTCTGCTATGATCTTTAATAACTATTAAGCTTTTATGCTCTACGCGAAAGAAGCATTTAAATTAAATAAGCATGAGTAATCGTTGAATAATATGTATGACAGAGAGAAAGTAACATTGATAACCCACCCTGCGGCTCCTTTGCCTGGACGTGGTTAAATTTTGGCGCCTCTTTTGCCAGCATACTTCCTTTATCCTTGTTTTCATTAACTTTCTTCTCGTGAACGATATGTTTCTCCCCTTGCTGGTTAATTTGCTCGGTTTCCTTGTTCTTCGTTATTACATCCGTCTGCTCGTGCGATATCTACGACAACTCTGTATAAATATCGCGATGCATTGAAATACATAAGGATATTATTCCGAAAGAGCCCGGTGGCCGATCGAGATGAGGTTCGGAGGGAGAGGGTGTGGACCCTAAATCTAAAATTGTAGCTTCAGGTATTTATTAGTTTCCGAAATATTAATAAAAAAATCGGTAAGGTGTACCTTTTTATACACAATTACCCCAGTATCTTTTAAACACATTAATTGCTGAAGCTAAAATTTTAGATTTCGGGTCTTTCAACCCACCAAGTTTCATCTCGATCGGCCACCGGTCCCTTTCGGAACCACAGCCGTACATATTACGTATCATAAGGACGAAAGTAGACTAACATCGCACAGAGGTGTAGTTGTAATAGCGAGACTCTTCTCCATTTCATTAATCGGTTTCTGTTGTATATTCGATGCCGGGGAAGGAGATGGGAACACCTGAGTGTTTTGCCATACTCCTCTATTTGGGGATACAAGGTGCGACGTAAACGGGTGTCTCACATCCACGAATGCACTGCGAGCAGAAGATTTTCAAATAATTCTAGCATATTGTTATTCGACGCTCCATTTTCGTTCTACTACATCGATATCTTACGTGTCTGCTTCCTTTTCTCCTATAACGCTCGATCCCTTATGATTGAAAATATGCGGTTGATCCTCTAAAAGAACACAATGCAATAGGTATTATTTGATTTAAAATACGCAAACATGCCTCGAGGCTTAGCCACATAAGTAGATACACACTACTTACGCTCGTAAGTGTTCAAATTATTTGGCTCGCGATAAGAATTAACGGCGTTGTAAATGTTCTTATCCTGCTCGTAGACGGGTTGATAATCCCATTGGTATCCCGGAGCACCGAAACCTTTATGCAACTCAGGTATGTCCATTTGTTGCGCCGGGTATAAAAGAGGAGGCTGCTGTTGCGGCATCATTTGATGAGCTACGTTAGCCAATTCCCAAGGCTTGGGATTAACTCCTGGAACACGAGGGTACAGCGGAGCGAGAGATTTATGTTGATCGACCGTTTGCTGATATTTTATAACATCGACGGGCAGAAGTGGCGCAGGCTGAGGCGCTTGTATTATAGGAGAGACCGTCGGCTTCTCCATAGGGCACCCAAGGTCCGCCGCTTCGTCGGATCCATCCGCGCATTGCGGAATGCCGTCGCATACATTGTATATAGCAATGCAGACTCCGGACGAACGACACTCGTATTGGTTATGGCTACAAGCTAATGTATGCAAGTATATGTTAGTGTTTCTTTCCTATGTACCGTTATAAATTATATGATTTCTTGAATCTTAAATTGAACCTTGCTTGGCAGGCGGGGAGGGTGTTGTTAGTGATAGTTTTGGTGTTAGAGTGGCGATTAATTTTATGGAAGGCTCTGAAAAGAAGTATTCCCCTGGCACTGGGTCTGCCAATTTCCTACGTCCAAAAAATTCCATCGTTTCATTACGTTCGAAGCGTTTGCGAGTAGAACGATCGCTTACCTAAGAGATTTCAATTCGTGTTCCTGCTGAGAGATTCGAATTTCCTCCTCCAGTTGCGCGTTGTTGCGTGGATAATAATTAACGCGTACTGCGCTGCTGTAATTAGCGTGAGTGGTGAATTTACATTTAAAATCGTGCTGCGGTCCGCATTGAAAGAGGTAACAACTCCCGGGTTTCTGTAGGACACATGGAATCGATTTATCGTTAGCGGTGTGTGATTAAATAACGAACCAATGTCTGATATGTACGGTGATTTCTATTACTAATTTATTATTATTTACTCTACGAATAAAGCAGATACGTTAATAGGAGATATGGGAACGATACTTAACTTACTGTGTACTATTAAAAGTATATCTGCGCTTAGTTTCCTGAAAGTCACGATACATACACAGGCCTCGCGAGCGAAGCAACTGAATTTTAATATTTTAGGGAGAGATGTATGTGTGTGTGTTTGGATATAGTAGAGGCGTATAGGAATGCATGTACCTTTTCCTCGAAAACAAACACGTCGCAACCGTCCGTATCACAGCAAAATTTTAGGCATTCCTCCTTAGAATCAAACTCGTCCTCGTTCAAGTACTTGGCACCCATGTCTCGAGACTCGTGCGTCCGAATAATCTTATCCCTGTGAATGTCAAAGCGATCGGGGCACATCTTATAATTGTTTCTCGTGTTAAGTCGTTTCTCGTTCGTCTTCATTAATGTTTCACTATTCACGCAGCAGAAGATCGTAAAAAAGTGGAAATAGTAGACTTGCAGGGCTCTGTAAAACATCGTGTTATATTTACATACACGGAGTGCAAGCAAGTGCAAGCAATCTCTCGGACGCCAGCCACATATGTAGGTAAGGTACACAGTTGTACGCAGTCGTACGCACTACGCAGTCAGAGAGCCGCCCGCGCGCTGCGCAAGAAAGTATACATACAGGGAGCGCTTAAAGGCAAATTTATGCGGTTCGCTGTGTGAGTCGACTGGTGTCCGAGAGTTGCTTGCAGTCCGTGCACATGCACACACCTACATGTACGATTTATAAGCTGAGGCGAGTGAGAAAGGCGCGCATGCTTTCCGGGATTCGGAATTTGATCAATAATTTTACGTTACATTACGTTGTCTTTTTATTGCGTTAATTGATGTGATTAATGAATCATTCCAGGTAAGATGACAACGTTATTATTTGTTTGCGTGTTAATTGTAACAATCAAACTACATTATATGTATATATGTATTTGAAAGCTTAATGTCTTTGGAGGCTATTATATTCGCGGGCTTACAGTTTAAAATCATATATGCATATGCACGTCACGCATGTATGCAGTGGCGCATCAAGAAGGGAGCCCAAGGGGCCCTGGCGCCCCCAAAGAAAAAGGAGATTAATGTAACCACGACCATGGGCGCCCGAAGGGGGTGCCAAAGGGTAGTTGCTTTTAAGAAAAAATCGTTTAGGTATTTTTCAAAACTGATCTTTATTAAGTTTATACTAGAAACGGGAATATTTTTAAATTTTGGTTTTAAATTTTTAATTAAATTCGCACTATAAAATAGGTTAAAAAAAGCAAGAGGGGTATATTTTTCTTTATCATCATCCCAAAGTTGCAAAAAAATCTCCGGACGTCGTTGACCACGACTGAAGTAATTCAAGAGCTTTGTAAATGGAAAAGAAAAATGGATTTTATTTTTTAAATAAATTTTTATAATCACCTAATGAATTTTATTGATTTTGCGTTGAAACTATTTCTATCCCTTCAACTCAGCTCCCCCAAAATTAAATCCTGAGCGCGCCAGCAGCGCAAGTCAAGGTGCGATTTCATGTTGACACTCGACGCTCGTTCTGAGCGTTAAAACCAGTCACGTGATCGGTCCACGTGACTTTCAGCATCAAGCGGGAGAGCTAAATTCGGTTTATGAAAAGTCAATCAATAAAACGTTTGTAATAGCAATATAAACGAAGCAGGGATCTGTAAATGAATTAAAAAGTGCACGCATCGATGAGAATATTTGCTATTTATTTCTTCGTATCATATATCTAACTAGGATTTTGTATACACTTCTGTAGCCTAAGTACAATAACAGAAACTAATCAATCGATTCGCATAATTCTTACTTCTACAGATAAAACTTCTGTCACTTCATGGAATGATTTTGTGTATGTGTGTATAGATGTGTACATTCTTATAATGTATTTTCAGAACTGCAGACTAATCTGTTGCTCGTCTTTAAAACTTAAATCATCGTAACACTTTTAACACGCTCCTTCTATAAATCTAAATAATTAATAAATATTGTCGCTACTGTATCATGATTAAGCGAAGGTATGTATTTTGATTTTCATTTAAAATTGAATGAATTCATCAGAGACATTACGATCGAAAAAATGTTACAGATCTGAAACACACTTTTAGCTTAATATATTACATGTCCGATGATTATTCTATTGTCTATAACTATATCAATCACATGTAGCGTACAAAGTTAGCAGAACTGTATAAATCGTCCGCATCATTTAGAATTGCACTGCTAACAACCATTTTAAAAATGAATATTCCCCGCGGAACAATCCATTGTAAGCATCGTAAAAATATATATATATATGTATAATTAGATAATTACGCTTATTTCGCTAAACAGATCTGCGCCATTCAAGTGGTGCTGCTATCCGACTCGTATTCAATGTGCAGTATTTCATTTAAAGGTTTAAAAATGTAAAAAAATTACAAATTAAAGTTTGATATTTAGAACATCAAACTCAATAAAGACATTACGTTAGGTTTTATCGACAAACAGGAGTATAATATATATATCGATGTAATGTACGGAAATTATTTGTTACACTGAAATCTATATTTGCATTATTTTTGATTGTATCGTAAATATGTATTTCGTCGTTACACATGCAATTCTCCCGTGTAAGTTTACAACTACATTTCATTTGAATCATAAATCATTTCTTAACTTGCTCCCAGGAATTAACTTTCAAACGAAGTAAAAGAGTTTGCTTTTATAATTGGAAATACATACATACATATCGATGGATCAGTGCAATCTTATATTAATTTATATTAATGGAAGTCAACAATCGAATTCACTAAAAATCCATTGTTTGTCTAACTAAAGCATATGCTGAATATAATTTAATTATTCAAGCATATTCTGATCTTTTAAATGTGTATAATAAACTAATTAAATTCACATAAAAGAATCTTACTAGTGAAATTTGCTGGATCAGTGTAATGTCGAATGATAAAAATGCCCTGTTCGTAACTTTGCTGCGTTTGCTTTGTACGAGCATTATTACATATCCGTAAGTGAAATATCGAGAAATTTTCGAGTTCCTAGGTCTGTTTGCAATACAACACAGCACAGCACAGAACACGTGTCACCGAACAGATACGATTCCGTAGCGCAGAACCCTTAGTATCCATTTTATATAAAACAACTTTCAGATATCTTTTTCTTTCTACAGAATGTACACGTGATGCATTTTCATATTATGTTGAATGTGCATAAATAGTATTATGCACTTGAATGCATATCAGTTTCTTAAGGTTTAGGCACATAGAACACACAATGATATCGTAAAACATGTGCATAATACAACTTCAATTACGAGAGTACATCTCTCCACGCTCTCTCCACGGTATATGTACACGGTTGCTTCGTCTTGCGCATGTAAATATGGTTAAAAAGTTATAAGGATTTCATTTACTTCGAATAGGATCGAAAGATCTCTAGTGAGATACCCTTCGTTTATGCCCTTAGCCGTACACCTTTAATTAATATATGCCCTCATAATTGCAGCGCGCATTATGCACATTCCGTACAAGAACATTAGGAATACGCACGAAAATACAGTGCGTACAAGTATATATAGTTTCATTTAATCTTATATGTATATAACACGACACAACAAATACTGTTAGGTGTATTCTTAAGGCACTCGTGCGAATAAAATATGAAATGGTTAAAACAAACAAACAAACTTGTCAAACAAGAAACATTAAGTGGAATAACAATCGATAGACTTCTACATTCTCCTATTTGGTTGAATTTCACAATAAAATTAGATCTTTCCCTCTAATGAAAACCACTTCCACTGCATGTTTGTTTATTCTTTGGAATGTAAACCAGGAAAGAAAGAAAACTATGACACGATTGTCAATATAGTCTGTTAACCCTGTACGAGTATGTATAATACCTGTTTTTTTAGCCTCTTAACAAGGAATATATCTATTTCGCTTTTTCTATACAGCCAGGAACTTATTCGTTAAGAATTTTTTTCTTACTTCTCATATATATCGATATAGTATAATATAAGAGAAAACAGTGATAACATTTAAAACAATTAAAAACTTTTCACTATCGTATGAACAGTAACTTATTAGGCACATTTAAATAGCTTCGATCAAATGTAAACATGTGACAGGGGGAGTGAACAGGTATTATTTTATTATGTGTAAATTTCTGTATGAGCTATGAGATGTTAGTATTTATATAAGATACGTAACAAAACAAACAACGATAGGAGTGATGCTTTGCGTGTAATATATATATATATATAAAAGAAAGTCAACAAATTATCTATTATACGTAACGGATAAATTAAAAATAAGCATTCATGTTTTTTTCTGTTAAGAAGAGATAAATAATAGATTTAAAAATTCGAAATCCCTTATATACATGTATGTATATATATGTACAAATAGCGGTATCCGCGCATACTTTTCACGTATATTATTTCTACAATATCTCTTTCAACATATCTTCATATATAAATATATATATATATATTATCATACATATAAATTTGAATTAGAATCACAGTATGTATGTACTTGAAATGATCTTTTTGTATAAAATTTTCGTAATCTGAAGTTTACAGCAATAACTTCGCATTCATGTTTTCTCTTCGTCGTATCAATGCTAAAAACCTTAACATCTCATAGTTCATTCATTTCGTCGTCTTATATCCTTATAACGTACAATATAGACATCTTTCGTATTGACTACCCCTGCTTAAAATATATGATTTTATACAAATGTAACCGTATATGCGTGTACCCTTCGATCCGTTTAACGTCCCCGAGGATACACATATTTTGAAACAAGAACATAATATAGATATAACACAATAAGTATATTATGTTATGTATGTAGGTACGTATGTATATCTATACATCATATACATAAGTCTTTTCGCATTATAAATAAAAATTTATAACGAGCACATCCCCTTACTGTATTACTCGTAACTTGGTTTGTACAAATAAAAGACTGCGTAGCCTTTCGAAAACTATAAATAATCTAACACGTATCATTTAGCTAAAATCTTTGGCTAAATATCTAACTATTCAAAATAAGTTTTCCTCTCAAGTAACATTCAACAATTAACATCGATCAACAAAGCGTTTCGCGGCAAAGTTCACGGATGTTAATTTCTCTATAACTGTAATTGTACATACAATGGTGATGTTATTATAAATATAGCAGTAATTATAATGAACATGTACCGTTCAATTGAGATTGAAAGTGTCACAGAATCCCTTCGTTTTCTGCGCTTTATAGTATTTTTATATATCTTTATAGTAGAGGTACTCACATCGTGTATTTGTTCCAGTATAAGCGATCACAGAAAGTGTATGCGCGTAGCCAAAATAATTTGCGGTAACACATTGCTATCATTCTTTCGTTTTAACATCCAGTTGCGTATGCTCCACATACTTCGCAATATCCTGAAACATCGATAAGCGCATATTTATTTGCGAAATCTGACGAGCAGTAGATGATAGAATTGTGGTATTGCGTATAGAAATACAGAAATGAAGTTTAAAAATTAAAAGCTGATTACAATGCGATACCTGAACAGCGACTTGTAAAGGCGTTAGTTCTCCTATGGAACAATCGTTCCGGATCATGTTCGCTGGCAGAAGTTTTGGACAAGGTTTGCCAGTGAACAGGATGAAAAGAGTGTGAATGCTCTTCCGTTGCGACAGTTCCATGTAACGATGTTGATAACCAGCTAAATGCCGCCGGTGTCGCGCCGTTGTAGGGAACCATCTCTCGCATAAATTACAGTATCTTTTGTGTTTTATTGTTGCCTGTAACGTTGCATTAGAGTGGATATGTATACAGACAAGAAAAGTTAACATATTTAAAACTAAGTTTTAGTTTGAGCAAGATGAACAAGTCTCTTTACCTTCTCGTGGTATGCTAATTGTGTTATAATATCAGCGATGGTCATCTCACAGTCTTCGTAGGAATGTTTCTCGTTCTCCTCCGCTTTCTCCATTGGAATTATTACTTTACTCTTCATATTTTCTACGTCCTCTACCGCGTTAGCAACCTCGTCTTGATTCGTTATAACAGGTGGCGATCTAGAACTATCCCTATCTGAATTGGAATCGAAATTTAAAGCAAACTCTGGCACTAGTAATGGCATATTGTCTTCTTTCGACTTTCTTTCGCTCGAACTGTCTTTCTGATCTTGAGCGTCGTCAATGGTCCTTTTCTCCTCAGGCTTCTCTTCGCCAGACTTCTCTGTCTTATTATGTACTGTATTATGTTTGGTAGATAGGTCAGGATTGGCAGCTCCTATATTCGTGGACGCTTCGTTCATTGTACACTGACCAAATTTCTTAGAAGCTTTTAAAGAAATTGTATGCAACTCGGAAATACTGGTATACCCGCACGTCGAAGCCGCAGGACAGTCCGTAGGGTAAGATATCTCGTCGCGCGAATGCTTCACTTCCATCCGTCTCTCTACAGAGGGATATTTGTCTTGCCCGGCGAGTCTTTCTTCGGTTTCTTCGATGGTCCGTTTATGACCGGATTTGTATTCTTTCCTTTCCGCGTTTGCACATTTGCCGTGTAACTTCGAGCTCTCGTTGTTATAATCACAACTTTCATTCTCAGACTTGTAATAGGATTTCTGAAGATCTTTAAAGTTGAAGCTTAAACCTTGCTTCTTTTCTGCCAATGTTTTCGGCCTCGAGTTCCTTTTCTCCGCGTCGTTTGCGGGCTTGTACGCAGGCCTAATTAGACACTTCTTTAATGTTTCCTTGGCAGCCAACACTTCCTTGACTAACAAGTCGTTACAGTAAAAATAATCATTCGGTCTCTTCTCTGGACTCTTCGCTCGTTTATTTGGCAAAAACTTGTCCTGATTAGAAGTATTCTGCAATGAATATGGAAGATCCCTAAAATATGCTTTTGCTGATTCTTCGTTCGTGTATCCGTTTCTTGAGTGCGACGCGAGCTCATACTTTTCAATGTCCGATCCGGCAAGTTGCTCCGCAATTACACTCGAGCCTTGTACATTATTATTATCGATAAGTTCTAATTCGAGCTCCAATTGAGTTGGCATTGCGTCGTCTATATGTAGCCTACTTATATTTTCAAATTCGTTGTTCTTTGAACGTTGTTCTTCGTCTTCGCTGCTGTCGGGAGATGCCGCAAGGATTTCTATTGTGGTCTGGCTTTCGTCCGAGGAATCAACTTTAATGATGGAATTGCCATTATCGTCGAAAGTACTTGAACGTATGATACCAGATATTCGGAAATTGTCTCCGATAGTAGATGCACTTCTTCCCTTGGTTCCGAAAGATGAACATTCATTTTTCTCTACCACCAGATCGTCGCCATTGTTGATCAAGAAATTTCTAAACGAACTTTCTCTGGTATCGTTAGATTCGGTCCTTTCTCTTATTTCATCCTCACTTTCGCCATTTAAATCGTCATTCGTCAGTTTATTACGAGAAAATGCTCTTCTCTTACCCTTCTTCTTCAAATTCTTATTTTTATTCCTATTGTTATTTTCATTCTCATTCTCATTCTCATTTTCAGTCGCGTCGATATCAGACACCTTATTCTTATCCAGAGATCTATGTTTATTGCCATCTGGACTAGTAGAAACGAAATCAACAGACGACGAAGACTTTGTGTTCGCTTTCATGTAATCGGAGTCGGACAATCTTCTCTGTTTATATTTAACAGGGGACAGATTTGATGCTGAGCTAGATCTACATAGTTTTACATTCCTATCATCACTCGAGTCTACCTCTTTAATATCATTAATATCATCTTTAACGCACACGGGCATATTGACCACCATTGCGTTTATCAGAGACTTGTCTTTTAACGTGACTCTTGATTGCTTCAAATCCTTCACCATATAATCCAGCATTTGTAATCTTTGTAATTTGACTTTCGGCTGCCACATTGCTGACGTTTCGGTAGCCAGAGTCTTTTTACTCTTACTAATTTCGCATTTAAATTCTGCCCCAATTTGCGTCCTTTTTATTATAACTTTCGGAATCTTCTCAGTAATGCACTGTGGATATTTGTTTTTTATCTCGTCAGTTATCTCGTTCTTCGTGTCTTCTTCTCTTGTTTTCCTGCTTTTCCTGAATGGTACTTTTGAAAGACTCGTGTTTTCTCTGATACCATCTGGCGACACCAGGGAATGCTCGTCGTCGACGCCGTCGTCGTCCTCTTCTTGCCTCTTGAGTTTCAATTTCGGTACTTTCTCAGCATCACTAGGCAACAATTCTTGTAGCGTTTCATCTTTATCCCCATCATCGTCGTCGTTGTCACAGTCTGTAGGTTCCATTTCTGAATTATCGTCCGTTTCAGTTTTCGTTGCCGAATTCTTGCTCTCCTGTGTCTTAATCTTCTTAATCATCATCTTTGGAATGCTCTTTTTCGTAGCTTTTCGTTTCAAGTACAATTTCAAGTCCTTGGTAGATATGTCCTCCAATTTTATCTTTACCCTCGGTACTTTGCCTTCGTAATTATTATATTTCAATGTGTACAATTCAGAATCGCTGTTCTCTAGGCTCATGCTGGTATCGGTGTGCTCCGAGGGAAAAGACTGAGTCCGTCCGGATTTATTCTTCTCCAAGATTTCAGTGGTCGGAGTGACCGAACGAGATCTGCTTTTCATGATTATCATTTTTGGTATTTTCGGTCGAACGTCAGTTAACAGCTTTGTATCGTCGATACGTTCGTCGATAGGATTCTCAGGTTCTGTATGGTCTAATGAACATTCCGATTTCGGATTTAAATGATCGGTTTTCTTTATAACAAGCTTAGGCACCGCTTTTATGTCCGTATCGCCCTCCGACGAATGACCTAAGCTTTTGTAAGATTCAAGCAAAGGCGACTGACACTCTTCTTCTTTCTGCACATTGTCTTTAGTTTCATCTTCTTTGTATTCAGTGCTTTCAGCTGGAGACTCTTTTATGGCGCAGTACGAGCTTAAGACGGGCATCTCGTTTTCCACCAAGCACTCCACCTCTCCACTACGATCAGTTTCCTCTTTATCAAGCAAAAACGTTGATTCTTCTGTTGGTACTTCCATCACATTTGCCACGGCAATTTCTATTTCGTTTCCATTATTCAGAATCGAATTTTCAACGGTGTTATCGCCTTCAATATGATCTGTGTCCTTTGAAATACCTGGAAAGATGGATTCCTCGAACTTATCGGCTTCTAAAGTATCTGCTTCTTTGCAACTTGTATTCAAACTTTCCGTATACTCGGTAGAAATATATTTTACATTTGCTTTGTCGGTTGCATCTATCTGCGCTACATGAGATTCCGATTCCTCTTGGTTTGTATAAGTACTTTCTGAAGTCTCCTTTGGCGAACTATTTCTCTCATATTCTAAAAATTCAATATCTGCACTTTCTTCACGATTCTCAGCCACTTTTGAACTTTGCGCATCCTCGATGATCCGAATACTTTTTTCTTCGCATTCACATTCAAAAATAGATTTCTCAGCCGTTGCAAATATTCTCTCAGGTGGTTCACTGATCTCTGTTCCGGACAACGTTTCTGTTGGACCGGTAGGTGTATTGCTGGAATCTTCTACTTTAGAACAAGTTTGCGACTCTGGTTCAACCATCTCTCCGGTATTTCTGTGAAGTTCCGAAATTTCTTTTGCTGGAGGACAATTGTTTTCGCCGATTTCATCAATTTCTTCAAGAAACTCTGACTCTGTGATCTGACTAGTATTCTGGAAATTACCAGCTGTGTCTCCTACAGGAGTCTGATTATCAAATGCCTTTATGTCTACAAAAGACTTGTTCAGATGTTCAGAGTGGTTTAAAGTGAGCAATCCAGTATTCTCGGTCTCCTCGAGTGCACGTGAGTTAGGCGTTCGATCACCTTCTTTTAGTGAGGATACATTTTTGGGCGACTTTGAACTTGATGATTCACCTCTGGCACTTGCCTCTTTTTTATAACAGACAAAACTACCTTGTTGGTCTCTTGAGCTACTATGTTCATCATTTAACTGAATACTTTCTATAACATAATCTCGAGATTTAGCTGGCATTGAGGATTCATTTGCCTTAGATTCAGTAATTTTTTCTATATTTTCATTGTTGCTGTTAGCAGCAGCGCTCTGAGTGTCTTCATTACCCGCTTTATTGTCAACGAAAGGAGATCGATCCAACTGCATCTCTACCAAGTGTGTAGCTTTATCTTTCCGTGAATTAGCATCAGACGCAGTAGCTTCTTTACCTTCATTTCTCACGGCCAGATCATCTATAATCGTTTCACTTTTGTACAACGCAGGCACAGCCGTAGTAGCTTTAGTTTCAACGGCGCAGTTCCTTTTGTAATTGCTTGTTTCAACGCCGCAACTCTTACCGTGGCTCATGATTTCCTCATCAGACTCGCTGCTGCTATACATTCTGTTCATTTTGCAATGATCCGACCAAACAGCATTGTTATTCTTAATGCTGTGCACGTAATCCTTGTGCTTAACGTGATTACTCCGCCCGTAAAATTCGTCCAAATAATCCCTCCTCCGTTCGTATAAATACTTCATATCTTGAAAGTCGTGTTTCCTCTTATCGCTGAGATCATGATGTCGCTTCCTCTTGTAGAATCTTCGAAATCTCGAGCTGTAATAGCTACTCCAAGCGTCCGTGTAGTAGGGCTTTCGTATCGAAGAGGATCCTTCTCGTTTGCGAGCCTCCATCATCAATTCGTGATATGTGAATTTGCGGTTGGGGCTGTAAGATATCTTCCCATCTTTGGTAGTGTATACAGGCACTGTGTGCAAATCGTCCACTTTATTTATGCTTGAAAAAATAGGATTTATGTACCCGCTGGTACTTTGGAACATTTCACAGTCTTCAAAAATATTATCTATCTTTGGCTTCCTCCACTTTCCCATATAACTATCATCTAGCTCCCCAGGTTCGTTCACACGCCCGTGAACACGATCGACGCTTGCGTTCGAGCACTTCTTGTGGTCCAACTTGTCGAAATTCAAGTCCAGAGCACTGACGGAATTTAACGATTTCACACTCGACTCCAGAAGGCTATCGTCTCGTAGCTTTTTCATGTTCTCCAACACGTGGGACGCAATGGCTACCTTTTTCTCGTCATTCTTTATCGATCCTCCTATTATCACTTGCGAAGAACTTGCTCCTAAATTACAACTCTGCTTCTGCGTTCCGGCTATGTGATCACGTTTCTCTGCGTTCGTAGAACCATCTTCTCCCTCAAGCTTATCTCTCATCTTAATTAACATTTTATTATTTGCATCAACTATGGCAGTACTAGATATTGCACAGTTTGACTTAATTGTATCTGTATCATCATCATCGTCATCAAGAAAATAATTAGTACCTTCGATTACTTCTGCGCCGGATGTATCCTTACACGGTACATTATTATGTAATAAGTTACTAAGGGCCTGGCTTTCTGAAGCCAGATTGCACGTTTCCTTGAAAGTAACAGGAGTAAGAGCTATTTCATTCGCTTTCAATGGATTTCTTCCAGCTTTTTGAAGAACGGTACTCATGTTCGAGTCTGTCGCCAGTGTCGCAGCATCGTCAATAGTATCGTCTGCTGCACCAACAGACTCTTCAGTGATTCTGTTAGAAATGATTAAATTGCTGTCCGTTTCCTGCTCGTCGGCGTGCACTCGGTGATGTTGACCGTCCGCTGCATTATTCGAATAAGTAGTAATAGAATAAGGAAGCGAATCGTCGATTTCGTACAGCGGCAATTTTAATAGCTGCTTGTTCTGCTCCTGCCCTTTCGAGTTTCTTTCCGTGCACGAGACGTTTATTTCAATTTTTATCCGATCCATCGAATCCTTGGGATCCTGGGCCTTGTCGCCTAGAACCAACTCTTTCCCCATCTCGCTCTCGTTGATCTTCAAGTTCACGTTCGCCACTTGAATCCCAAAATCAGAGTTGACGTTCTTCACAAAACCCTTGGAATGTGTATGCTTGGCTTTATTGTTTCTACGATAAAACGAGCTGTCGTTGCTCTTCGACGAACCCTCCTCTGTCGTTTTGAGAGAATGCTCCTTATAATTTGTACAGTGCTTGCCGTGCGTGTTCCGAGCTTGGTGCAATCTATCCTTCTTCTTTCTGTACTCCTTCAGCCGAACTCCCCCTTCGTCTACGATTTTCAGATCTTTCTGCGGTACTTCGGATTTTTTAGAACCCCGGGAATGCACATTCTCATGCGACGTAGGAATATGTTTATTGGAAGTGCGCTTCGTGTTTTTGCCCTCCTCTTCGGAATGTTCTTTGGTATTGTTTGCTCTTAGCTGAACGTCTGCTGACTTTTCGCAGCGAATGTTGAGATTTTTTTCTGCGGTGCCGTGCGATTTCTTATCGCTCAAAATAACGTTATCCTTTATCACAGCAGCAGTGTAATTCTTATATCGAGAAGCGGTATGGCACACAGAATGCTCTTCGTTTTGAGACAGGCATAAATCGTTCGCGGAGAATTTTCTCGTGTCTGAACTTTTTGATTGTTTTACCCGATGTTCCGTGTCTGTTTTCTGAGCTTTTATCAGCTTACCCAAACTTCTATGCATCAACTTGTCTTCCCAAACTACAGTTCCCTTTGTCTTTTGCTTCCTGTTTGACTGGGCTTCGGGCGAGGCTAACGATGGCTCGGTGGTATGAACAGATCTAGTCGAACCTTTTACCTTTTGCCCCTCGGCTAGGTCTCCTTTGTGTTTGGACATTTCAGTTTCATCGTCAGATTCGGCGTGCCTCGTGAAATCTGCGTGAGAGGCGGTTGGGTCTATGGTGCCTACAAAATTCTCCACAGCGATAATAACTGGCTTACTACTTTGGATCGCAGATTCCATTGAATTTGTCGAGCTTCTTGCACCTTTATGTTTCTGTTCGTGCACAGACTTCGTAGGTTCGCATTCGGGATTCTTTTCGCTTTTGGCCTTTTGTCCAACCTCCAGCTGATATTCCAGGGATGTTAAAGCAGCGCACGTATCAGAAATTCTTGGATCGTTCTCTTTACCATTTATTAAGAACACTTTTTTCCTCGTTAAATTGATTTGTTTCTCTTTAGAGACGTCGGGAGACTTGGTGGTGGGGTCGGATACAGAGAAATCGAAGCTATCAAGGCTTATATCCTGCTCGTGGGTGCTGTTGGTGTCAGTTTCATAACAGTTCTCGCACTGTTCCTGGTCCTGGTCCAATTCCAATGGATCGAGGGATCTATCTTTAACCATGTCTTCGGTGCTCAATTGGCCGTACGGCTCCATTTTCACTGGAGACTGCGTGAAGCTTATTACAGGGCTGTTCTGCATTACTTCTATCGGGTTGGTCGACATAGACAGATCTTCGATGTTTTGCGAAGATTCCTCGCTATCGGAATGAATAGGTGTGTTCAATGTTGTGGAGATCGGTGTGCATTCTGACGTTGGTAGATCAGGTAAGCTTATGTCATCAGGATTATGGGACTCTTCGCTGGAGAAATGGTTTTGCTTCTTGAAAGCCAGATCGTCTGTAATTTCCAGATTAGTCTTCGCTTGATTATTGGTGACCGAGGCCACAGTAGCCGTTTGTATCGTTTCAGAAATGCTGGAATGTTGAATATTCGAGCCCTTGTTCTGGCTAGCCAGAGGCGCGTTGTCATATTTCACGGGCAACACGGCAGCTTCGCTTTTGTCGTACCGTTTGGCATTCTGAAGAGGCATCGTATTCGGCTTGCTGTTAGCCGTGTCCTTAAAGAACGATATTGTCTTTTGTTTATCTAAAGTCTCCGCGACTTGGTCGTTAGAAGCCCCCAAAATGTTGCTTATTTCTAAGTTATCTACTATGTGTATCGTGGGTATCTCGTCGGGGCCATTGCTTATACAGTGTATAATGCTGCCAGGCTTCACCACACCTTCGGCTATCGTCCGCTTAGAGGCTTTGACGATCTCAGCGCTTTCCGGCGATGGATACGATACCGTTAAGCAGTCCTTCGCCTGTATCGCGTTCCCGTTACCGTTACCGTTGCCCTCTTTCTCGTTGTCCACGGCTGCCTCGCTCGGACAGAAGCTGTTCCTTTTATGCACCTCCGCACTTTGCGACGTTCTCGGCGACAGATCCACGTTCTCGTAGCTCACCACCACGACTGGCGTTGTTTCACTTAGGACAGACTCCGGTAAGTTGGACGTCGTTCCCTCTTCGTCGTCAGTCTCGTCCCAATTGGCTAGAAATTGCCGAACATCGAGGTCTGGTTTGTTGGCGAATTCTTTCGAAGCCTTCTGATGCATCATCGTTTTGCTGTTGTTGTCGGTGTTTAAGGTATCATAGCCATGAGCCTCGCTCGTTTGTACTTTTAATTGATTCTGATTAGAGTGATGGTGCATAGAGAACTGAGACGGTTTCTTCATGTGGTCTATACTGTAGGAAGGAACGTGCTCATTTTGCAGCGGAATTATCAACTGTTCCGGCTGCTGTTTCGGTTGAGGCTTCTCGTTGGCTATCGCGGGGGCTCGGTCCTTGACTGGCTTGTCTATATTCTCCGACGACTGACCCCTGGCTGGCACGTGCTGCAATTTCGAGAAACCATCTGGAGGATAGCTCGAGTTTATTAACATACCATTTTGATCGAAATGCAAGTTAATCGGCGGTACAGCGCTGCTGTTAATCGGCGTCGCGACGCACGAGCTCTGTTGGACAGGATTTTGGTAACCAGCCGACTGCTGTAGCTTTTGTAATTCTTTGTATCGCAACAAGCATTCCTTGTACTTCGATTGCGACTGGTAGCCGGGTATTCTGCTCAACTCTCGAAGATGAGTCTCCATCGAGAACTTTTGCATCGCGATCTTATGCTGATACGCCTGGTGCTGCTGAGGGGAGTTGTGCATGAAAGTAGCCGGCGGCGGTATTCTATTTACCAGCGTGTTGTCGGTAGTTTCCTGGGATTCATGAGACACTTCCGTCGGCATATTCCTTACGAATTGCGAATTATAATAATTATTCTGCGGAGACGACGCCATGTTTCCGCCGACGTTTAACGTAGGCACTCCTTTCGGCAACACGTTACCGTTCTGATACTGAAACTGTTTGTTGTTAAACTTCTGTTGAGCCATCAAATGTTGCTCCTGATGCTTAAGTACACCCGAGTTCGGTACATTCATGTTGCTCGCCTTAGAATGCTCTTTAACAGGATAAGGGTACTTTTGATGCTCCGCTGAGTAATTGTAAGTCTGCATAGGATAGCTATGGTACATTCCCGACGGTGCTGAATAGTTTCTATGCGTTAAGTGATCTTTGTGATACTTGTAGTCGACGAAATTTCGTCGATGATCTATGGCAGATGCGTTGGGTAACACAGGTCCCATCGTTTCTTTACTCTCTAGATTGTCTTTCCTAAAATTACAATTATTCCCATAGTGTCTGTTCTCCATCTGGTAGCCAGATTGGTGAACATTATCCCTGTATGACGTATTGGTCTGATAGGATCCGAATTTCTCCCACTGCTGATAATTCATACTAGGATCCGAATTGCAGCATAATCCCTTGCAAGGGAAGAACGAAGGGGGTCCGTGTTTCCCAGGATGTATGGAACCAATGTTAGTACTTCGTGGTCCCATATTTCCGGTTCCTGATCCCGGTACAGGTCCAGGTCCGTGCCTGGCACCGGATCCGAACACAGAGCCATGAGCGGCTCCACTTCCAGGACTAGTTTCAGGTCCTGTTCCAGTATGCGTTCGGGACCCAGGACCAGGCCCAGGTACAGCTCCCGTTCCTGCTCCAGCTCCAAGTCCAGACCCAGAAGATGTGTTTAGATTACAACTTGGCACGCTCATGTGGCCAATAGGTCCATTAAAAGGCACCTGGTTACTTCTGTATGCCATCTCATCGCTTATAGTTGCAATTGTACTATTCCTATGGTCCAGCGGAGGATTTAAATTGTCTAGCATCAGATTCCTTGGGTTCGGAGAACCATAATGGCTAACGCAGCCCTGCATTTGCATCATGGACATAAGAGGGCTGTTGTTCGAAATGTTTGATCCACTCGAGGCATTGTTGAACGACTGGAAATTTCGTGGATTATAATTGGAATCGTTCTGGTGTTTATTCAGACCCTCCGAGTTCAGAGCAAGCGCGTTCAGCGTCTGTGGATTAACACCAGGGATGAACGCCAAATGCCCGGAATTCACATTCTGCGTAGACGGTATAGCCTCGTTCGTTTGTGAAACATTAAACTGGTGCCAATCTGGCATATTTCCATTGTAGTTCATTGTACATTGTTTGACTACAGATTTCTTATAATCGCCTCATGCTCTTTATCCTCGAGAACTATTGAACCAGAGGCAGGAACTAAACCTGTAGAAACAAACACTTTTGTCAGAACAGAGCTATGCGGCGATAGATTTATCTGTGCTCGTACGTCGCATAATTTCCATAGTGGTTCCAAAATTTTAGCGACACCAGATCGTACTATTGGAACCCGATGCCTTGGAACTCGATACCTAACACTCTTCACCCTCAAATGTAAAAGACAGAGCAGGTTTTTCGACTTTACGATTTAGAGAACACCTATTTGTAGTTCGATTTTTAGCAAACACCGTTTTATTCAGGCCTAAATAACAGCAGTTACCAACAGCAGATTTAATTTCCATTGAATGTGCGGGGAATCACGTTTCAGCTAGCTATGTTTTCTCGTTTTACGCCAACAGGCTACAGCTCGCGTAACAATTAGACGGGGACCATATTTTTCACACGGCGACGTACCTGTCACCACAAATACGCCTCGTTAATCGGGCAGTGAAGGTGCAAAGGTTGTCCAAGTTCACATATTTTATGGAAAAACTGGCATTAACAAAGGGCCTTGCGTTTTAGGATTGAAAACAGCAGTGAACGCGGATAGTTATTGTCGGAGATTGCGCGGATTTTCATTGTATAATTTATCCGTCGCGTGTAAATCGGAAAATATTCAACGAAGACTCACCTGCACGTTAAAACGATTCACGATACACACGCCATGTTGGACACAACTACTAGACAGGGCATCACGCGCCTGCTGGAACCAGGTAGCCTAGCTACGTTTCATTATAATCGTATGTTCCGTATGCTCGTCGCTCGATCGTATCGATCATGCTATCTGCCTTCTCCATGGAAAGCTTCATTATCACGTCCGTCGGTGTGTTTTCCTGTTACCGAGATGCAATCCGAAAGTCTGCATCTCTTTCGGTTCTATGTGTATGCATTTAATCGGCAAGAAACACTTATAATCCCCGTCGGAGACTCGACGAACCGAATCAAGAAGTCAGAACGTCAGAGCTCTGCGTTACTCCTTCCTGCTTGCCCACATTGATCTTTGACATTAACCGGACTAAAGAATTCACCAATTACATATACGTTGCCTATAACATCGGGTTCATTCCTACGACTTTTCTTCGGAAAGATTTCTTACAGATACCTATCGTTACATTTCGTTTCTTCGATACGATAGCTTTCTGTACGAAAAGTATGTTCACGCGCATCTCTTACAGAATTATGTGGAATATGGAATATGGATTTCGATGCAGATTCATTCCAACTGACGGACTTTATGCGTCGCAACTCTTTATCCGCGACTGGTATTGCTATGTATTACCATTGGATGGTAAAGCGTTTCTATTTCTGTAGGTAATGCAGCTTGTGTAGGTAATGTGTACCTCGTCTGCGATGCAGCGAGTTCAGTACAAGCACAGCGAGGTCCACATAACAAGTATCGGGTGCACATAACAAGAGTCAGCGGGACGCAGTGGCGTACTCAGAAGGGGGGCCAAGGACCCCGGCACCTCCCAAAGAAAACGGAAAAAGGAGATTAATGTAACTACGACTGAAAGCTGAATTTTATTCTATAAATAAATTTTTATAATCACCTAATGAATTTTATTGAGTTTGCATTAAAAATATTTGTATCCCTTCAACAAGGTTCCCCTCAAGATTAAATCCTGAGTGCGCCACCTACGCCAACTATCTCTGCCCTTATCACACGCGCAGAGGCGGATTTAACGGCGGGCGCACCGGGCGCGCGTCCGGGGCCCCGACTTCTCAGGGGCCCCACAAAAACCAACTTTCCACTTTTTTTTAATGACACCAAATTTGATTTCATATTGTAAACGGATCGTAAAATTGTAAGAAAAGTATAAGACTGTGAAACGCTGCGCAGTCGCGATTTTATTTTTCCTGTCTTTCCCTTTTTCGTAAGGGGCCCAATATTTTCTTTTGCGCCCGGGGCCTCAATCGACCTTAATCCGCCTCTGCGCACGCGCTAGCTTTTTCTTTCGCACTAGCAATCATTGGGCTCGGAAATCTAATAAATTATGCAATTAATAATTAATAGGGGTGTGGATGGATATGGATAATAACGACACAGAGAATTACTGTGCTATAGAAAAACCGACATCTAAAGTGCCAGCTATAAGAAATCGCGTACGCCTTAAAACTGGCAAATCGGCGTGTTTTAACGCCCATTTTGACTCACACCTTTCACCGCTACGCGCCGCCAGCAGTTCTGTCCATAAAATGAATAAATATTCAAAATCCTTCTCTAAGCAATAAATAAAGAATCCTGTTGATGGAAATGGTTGCGTAATAATTAGCGGATCCCCAACAAGAAACCTAGGTGCTCAGAATAAGAATAAATAGAGAAATAAAGAAATAAAGAAATCTATATTCGACGAGTTGTGAATTATGATCAGTTAGCTTGCTGCATTGGCGTCGGCGTGTTCCGTCGGCAATCATTTGGCATGCCTAGCCCGAGTAACTGTTAATAATTAAACAATCGGAATTCGAAGGAAATCATCATAAATATACACATATGTATCATAGAGGACCATAAGGAATCATAACCGCAGAAATTATTTTCATTATTTCAGAGTTGCCTGTACTGCGCGAATCGTACATGTGTGTTGTGCATACGTGCACGTGCCCGTGGCATACACACCGTGCATACATATATGCTTTTGTTTTCTTTCATAAACGTTTGACGTTCGTGGTATAAAGAAGAGAAGTTCGCGATGCCGTTGCAGGTTCACGACGTTCAGGTAATTCCTCGAAAAAATATGCATTACTTGCTCGTAAAGTCGTCTCATACCACAACTTGAAATTGAAAAGTTGGGCTCCTGCTCATCTCCTAGTGATTGCACTTGCTCTGTCGGTTCAATGTTCTTCTACCTAATCCGTTAATTCTCAGCTTCCTATATAAGATACTGTTTATATCCCATGGTGTTCTATGAGTTTAGCAGAATGTGGTGGAGCCTATGCAAGTCGATGCCCCCACGGAAGATAACGACAATGCGGAAGAAGAACCTTACATCGTGGAGAATCCAACACTGGTAAGCGCACTCTTCATATTATACAGCTCTCTTACAAGCCTATTTAGTTACGAGTACTTTAGATCAATATCGATCGCAGTTTGTATATCCCTTATCTTGTATTTCCTTCAGGACTTGGAAGTCTATGCTAACAGCTACATAGGCCTCGCCAAACTGTACAGATTGATATACATAGCCGACCATTGTCCAATGTTAAGAGTGGAAGCGCTAAAGATGGCTATCTCGTACGTGATGACGACTTACAACGTTTCCCTCTACGTGAATCTACACAAGAAACTGGTACAAGCTGTAGGCACCCCCGGCTTACCCGACGTAGCTGCGCAGTCCTCGTCTCAGGACATGCTAACGCTGGACCAAGCTTGGGTCGAGTCTCGGTCTAAGAAGGCCGCTCTGAAGCTAGAAAAGTTCGACACAGATCTTAAGAATTACAGGAGTAATTCGATCAAGGAAAGTATCAGAAGGGGCCACGACGACTTAGGGGATCACTATCTCGATTGCGGAGATCTCGTTCACGCGCTGAAATGTTATTCCAGAGCACGGGATTACTGCACCAGCGGCAAGCACGTGGTGAACATGTGTCTGAACGTTATCAAAGTCTCTATTTACTTGCAAAATTGGTCTCACGTGCTGAGCTACGTAACGAAGGCTGAAAGTACGCCGGACTTCTCCGATGTTCACGGTAAAGATAACAATCAATCTATAGTAACAAAGTTAAAAGTCGCCGCTGGCTTGGCCGAACTGGCGACGAGAAAGTACAAAATGGCAGCGAGGCACTTTCTGCAGGCGTCGCTAGATCATTGCGATTGCCCCGAACTGCTGTCCCCCGGAAACGTCGCTCTGTACGGAGGACTGTGCGCTTTAGCTACGTTCGATAGGCACGAATTACGGAAGCAGGTGATTTTCAGCAGTTCGTTCAAGCTGTTCCTGGAATTGGAGCCGCAGCTGCGTGATATAATTTTTAAATTCTACGAGTCGAAGTACGCGTCCTGTTTGAAATTGCTGGACGAGATAAAGGATAATATACTGCTGGACATGTACATAGCGCCGCACGTTAACGTGTTGTACACGCAGATCCGAAATAGAGCGTTGATACAATATTTTAGCCCGTACTTGAGCGCGGATATGCGGCGCATGGCGACCGCTTTCAATAGGACAGTCTCGGAATTGGAAGACGAGCTGATGCAGCTGATTCTCGATGGTCAGATTCAAGCGCGCATAGATTCTCATAACAAGGTAAATATTCCTACTTGTTCTCGGTACTAACCGGTGATTACTACGAGTATCGATGTGTTAATGATAAACTAGTGCCCATACACCGACTGTTGCGTATGTGCAGATTTTATATGCAAAGGATGTCGATCAACGCAGCACAACTTTCGAGAAATCTATGAGCGTTGGCAAAGAATACCAACGACGCACTCGCATGTTAATTCTAAGGGCTGCTATGTTAAAACAACAGATACACGTTAAGGTAATCCTCTTCTATTACGTGGCGCAAGTACGTAGTACGTTCTAGTTTCTGGACAACGCGACATTTATGCATCTCAAACTATTTGGTGCGCGCTGCTTTGGTGTACAGTTCTTTTTTCAACGCTTTTACAGAGTCCCCAACGGGATAGTACTCAAGGGGGAGAGATGTCAGTCACCTGGAAACAATAGTTTAGTGGTAAGAAATTGAACTGTGACTTGTGCTAACCAGTTGCGCTTAGTCGATGTATGTTTATGTAAATGAAAGATATGAAAGACTATAGAAATATTAGATAAAGTAAGCTTAACACACTGATATTGAATTTCATTTTTCGCAACTATTATATAATATGTACATACATATATATTACGATATGCTGTAAGCAAAATATTTAGTATTTTCAAACTTACGATAATTACATACATGTGATGTACATTAGTAACTTTACTGTCAATAAATCGTATAAATTCGTTTTTCATTAAAAAATAATATAAAAATAAAATCTTTCATATGTCGTTTTTGTGGATTTTTGTTTCTCGTTTTTTTTCTTACATAAAAGCAAACTGTAATCTACAATGTAACGGGTTTTTTGAATTTTTATTACGGACCTACAAAAAATAGTTTAAAAAACATTTACTATTTTTTTGCTACTCCGACCAATGGCACTTTTTTTCAAAACGACGAAACACGTCACTCAGCAATCTCATCCGTCTAGCTTCTCAAAAAAACTCGTGTCGTTTGGACGAATTCTAAAAAAGTTATGCGATTTTAAAAGTCGTAAACTTTCTTTCGATCGCCACTGTATAAGACACAATGTTGTAGCGAAGAAGAAGCCATTGTTTTTTCAATAAGAAGCTTCCTCGCGTGAATTTCATAATTATTTTATTCAGTACGAAAGGTTGTTATATTTCATATACAGTCCATGCGAAATATTTTATTATAAACAGTGTATAACGATTGTCGTACATCGAAACTTACAAATGTTCGTAGATTTAGTAGAAATAGCGGAATGTTAGCGTTTTCATATACAATTTGAGAAAGTGTTTCATTGAAAGTTCAACAGAGACCGAGAAATACACTAATATTAACGGTTAAACAATTATTTCTATTATAAAAATATGATATCTTGAAAGTCGACGCTTCTACCAACACCTATTTTACAGTTGCCACAGTCGTCGTGTTTCTGTGTGATGTGTCTTTACATGTAGCCAAGAACAGCGATTATCAGAATTTTATAATCGAATAATTCTGAGAATGTACGTTTACACGTATTATACTTGTACTGTGCATGTATGTACGTATGTATGTGCATTCATAGACGTTTCATCACTTTCAAATACATATGTACGTGTAAATGTATGCTCAGTCATTTACAATAAGAATGAATACATATCCGGATCCAGAAACTTTCTCTTTTCGGAGTATTTAAAATTTAAATAATCGATGTTGCAGCAACAGGTTGGCCGTCTTCAAATGGAAACGAGAAGTCATCGAGGTATAATTTCTCTACGCTCTACAGGAACGTCTTGTATAAAAAACCAGAAGAAAAAGAATACAAATATTTGTAAGTCTGTAATTATTGCACTCCATTTGTAACAAACAGTATATCCTTTGTAACGATATTGAGGGTGGACATTGATCCATTATAAACTGTCGTCTTGGGCCTGAAAAAAGGTATTTTCGTGTCATCGAACATTTTCAATTTCAACCAATAGCTTTGGCAATCCATAAGTATAATGCATATTAAATTTCTCGTACTTAACTTGACTCTGTGTTTATACGAAAATGTTTTAGTGTTTGTATGTATATCTTGACGTGTTATTTGCGTTTAATTGTTTAAATGTTCACGGCTATAAATGAATTGTTAACAGATTCTTTCGATACATACTGCTTCATCACGGAAATGAATTAATTGATTTGACCCTCGGTTGTCACACTGGGCCAACTCACCCGAAAATCACCCGAAATTTGGCTTCCAGGCGGAGATGGGCAAAATTTTTATGTAAATAAAAATTATTCGTCAATTATTCGTCGAATAAAAAAAAATAACTTTATTCGTCAAATAATCTAAAGTGAAAGTAACTTATTTGATCCGTTATTTAAATAATGTTTTATTTAGTTAATGCCCAACTCTGCCTTGAGGTATAAAAAAACTTCGGGGCATCATTGAAAATAGTACCACCGGCGCAATGTAGTAGTAATTTCGTGTATCATCTATACACTCTACGGGTACAGATTTTATTTATTTAATTTTTTCATGTTTTTTCCTTAAAGTCGCATATCTCGAGAGTAAAACCATAAATTTGACGTGACAATCGAGAGTTAAATGTAGCTGGCTAGGAAAGATTCAGATTAAGATAATCATCATTTATGCAGCAAATATGATTGCCTTTATTGAGTCGCGTAAATTTGGTACATAAACTTCTAATTACCGTTAGCTTTTACACAGATTTATTCAAGATAAAGGGTATAAAACATGCAAAATATAGAATATATAAAGATTTAACAAAATTACAACTCATCACTTCGACAGTTGATTATGGTGAATTATTGTGAAGAATGTGCGGCGAGGTGACAGCTCTAACAATTATTCGTGACATGACAAACTTACATTGGCATTGTCTAAACTTCAAAGTTCAAAATACTGTTCGTAAGTATGGAAAGGTGCATTAAATGCGCCTGGATTTGGATACCTTTAAAGCGGCGGCAACGCCAACGGTCGCGAGAATTCCGAGACCAAAGGCTAAAAGATGCGGGATATATTTAATTCCTGGTATACCGCGTCGTTTTGCCATTAGATTTCCCAAGAAAGATAGCTTCTTGTCGGAATACGGCGGATAACGGCATCTGGAATATCAAATTTACTTCGTCAGTAGCAACCTTTGAGTAATTGCATAATATCGAAGTATCAGTGATAAAAATTTGCTTACGATGCTATCGATTCCGCCAATCTGTTGAAATCTTTGATAAGGCACCCCTTTTTATGAACGAACGCTTCATACGTATACTTTCCATGGTAAGCACCCATGCCTGAATATCCAACTCCGCCGAACGGTAAAGTGTCAACTGAAGCAACGAATATTCGTGTATAATTATGTGCAACTAATGTAATGGTTGATCGTTTTCTTGCTCTAAAGGTGGGATTCCACCGAGGCAACGCAAGGCAACGTATCGCATGCGATGCGTGCGAGGGTGATTGTATGTGCTGCATGCGAAAAAATAATGCGACGATGTTGCCAGTTGCCAGAAGGTTGCTTCGGTGAAATCCCACCTTTATACTAGATACTAGACACTAGACAATAGACATGGCATTGCATGCAGAGTATAAAATCTTAATGAAGCAAGGTAATAACTCGATGACAAGATGAGATACATATACACTCGTGTATCTACAGTATAAAGTGCAATGCATAGACACAATAACTTGGGGAATCCACTATCCCGAAGTTATGCAAAAAGCGTAAAAAGAAACTTGGAAAATGCATACTGAAAACTGAACAGTGGATGGTGAGAAGTTTTAAAATATGCTAGAGTAAAGGTCTTCACACATTTCGGCGAATCGAAGAAATTAATAATAATTAATTAATTGTCGCTGTGCTTCGGTGCATCAATTGTTTATAAACTTTTCTCATCGTGTCGCCGCCCTTCGCCAAAATACGCGACGGCCTTAAATCATTCCTCGCTTCTCCCAAATGCATGGTATCTATAAATAGCCACGTAAGAATTCCGTTTCAATATGCATCCGTTATTACGAAAGTTCCTTTGTCAGCGACAAACAAAAAGCAAAGAAGAAGAGGAGGAGGAAGACGAAGAACAAGGAGATCAAGAAGAAGACTTCAAATACCTGCCACCTGTAGCACTGTGTCGTTAACACAAATACTACCACTGCTGGTGTTCTCAAGAATCAACGATACATTGTTACCATCGTTGCTAAATATATACAATGCTAATGGCTTTTCCCTGTACAAAACATGTAAGAATGTACAAATCGTTAGTAGAAATAATCATGTGCAAGACCGTTTAAAACACAATTTCGTCGATATGGGAGTAGCAGGGGTACATTCATTGCCGCTTTAAAGTTAATACATACTTACAAGTCCTTCATTCAATAGAGATTTCTTTCCATGCAGCGAATAACAGGGGTGTAGCTTGGATTTCATTCGGGGAAGGGCGATAAATATTAAAACCGAATTTTATAACCGGGGTCGTGTAACGCGGAATTACTTCACAGCTTAACTTATTTCTATTTTGTAATAAATTAATTTAAATTTCAACGAACGACTAATTTATTACTTTTATCCTGTGGCCGGCTCCACCTTCGCTACGCCCGTGTTTACAAAAGTAAAGTGAAATATTGGATTCTGCTGTGGGGTACTATGTACAATGCAAATCTAATAGCATCTACATAATTATAGTGGTGTTTGTCAATGTGCGATCCTTCTACCTGTCACTTCTACCGACTCCACCGACCATGCTGATCATACGATATGCATGTGATAATTGCAATGGCTAATTTTAACATGCGTAACAGCGTAATTCGATTGTGAAATAGAGAACCCACACCTTACTTACGATTAGCAACTTAATTCCAACTAAGTGTTTAAAATAAAACCGTACATGCTACAGTAAATGATTCTCTCGTTATAAAGTAGAACACTTTGCATGAGAACATATATACATTATATCTTTATACACACGAAAGTAATGTAACGAAATATCATCTGGCAGTGTTTAAGGAACCGCATGTACTTTATATCTAATTTAATGCTTTACTAGAAAGCAGCAAGCTGTCGAGAAAACTGAAATAGATTTTCTCTACTGTTTGTTTTCTACATTAACAAGCCATTTAATGGTCATTGCCTAATATCCTGACTCACCAGAGAATTGCATTATCGTTTCGTTCACTGCTACGCTCCCGCTACGAGTCTGATTTATTATTAATTCTTGAACTCCCCTGTCCTTGGTAAATATATACAATACTAGTGGGGTTTCGCTAAATTTAACAAATCAATCGCTGTGCATTAATTTTATAAATAAATACACAAAATGGATCGCTGCTACTTCGCGGCATCAATTGCGCGCACGCCGTCGGAACCGTGCGAGTTCTGAACATTCGACTGCGTAGCTTTTGTAAAACAAGGAAAACACAACAATCTCGACATACACACACGTCTGGAACGTTTTTAAAGTACTTAAAAAAGAAAACGTGTAAACTGAAAGAGGCTGTAGTTGTATACGTGCCACAACGCAAGCTTGCAGAAATTGCATATAGTCAAGAGAAACGTAGTGTCTCGTCCATGGAAAATTGGATATCATTATCGACTGACGCAAAAAATGAAGCTACGCGTACTATAACCGTTGCATAATAATTTGTATATAGTTTAGAATATTATTTCCTTCTTTTTCCGTTGTATGTTGTAAATACAGAAGGAAATTGTTACTGAAAATGAAAATAAAGACTCACCGGCTGTTTATAAATTTAATCGCTTCGTAGGCATTATTCACGTTTATGAAAGGTAATATCGGCCCGAATATTTCATCCTGCATGATCGGGTCCGTTGGTTTAACATCGACTAGTATAGTCGGGGAGATATACTTTTCGCTGGGGTCGCAGTTACCTCCTACGGCTACTTTACCATTTCCATTCAAATATTTTACAAGCCGTCTGCAAAAGGATCGTTTAATATCGTTTATAACAAAGTAAAAAGAGAAAAAAAATTGTTACAAAGTTCTACTCACTGATAATGATTATCATTAATTATACGCGCCAAGTCTGGGCTATCCTTGGGATTATCGCCATACCATTCCTTTAAAACCTCTTTCGCTCTTTCTAGAAATTTATTCTGCACTTCCGGAGAACATAGTACGTAATCAGGAGCGATACAGGTTTGCCCGACGTTAACGCATTTACCCCAAAGTATTCGTTTCACAGCCAGGCTTATATCTGCTGTATGGTCCAGGTATACGGGACTGCAAATGGTTGGGATTCGTTTGTATTTCTACGGGTATTGCCGATCTCTATAAAGTATGAAATTTAAACAACTCAATTTTATACCTTTTGCCGCCAAGTTCTAACGTAACTGGTGTCAAATATTTGTTCGCTGCGTCGCGAATGATTTTACCAACTACAGTAGAACCCGTATAAAATATATAATCGAATCTCTGCTTGAGTAATTCTGTAGTCTCGGCGACGCCTCCCAACACTACCTGCACACACTCCTATGGGGAAAAATAGACGTAAATGTAAAATATACTTCAGTCTAATTAGTAGACTGCGGATATTTATGCAAATGCACATATGACTACTCCGCGTGATGCAGCAGACATTTTTCCTTCGTAAAGCATCAACAGAAGTGGTAAGACACGTTTTGTTTTCAATACAGAAACGAAATAGTTTGGCGAAACGTGCGATCGCGCGCCGCTGTTGACTATCGCTGTCCACGGCGCACGTTTTGCCAAACTATTTCGTTTCTGTATTCAAAACAAAACGTGACTTACCACTTCCGTTTATGCTTTCCGAAGGGAAAATGTCTGCTGCATCGCGCGGAGTAGACAGAATTTCTCCCAGACCCTTACTTTTGCAAATAAATTGAAAGTTATCTGCGAAAATGGGTGTACTTCGGGTGTTTCTTTTCCCTTCGATCGTTTTGTTTAAACATATTTAAACGAAAACCTATAAGAAACGGCTACTGGATGTTACGAATCCAGATGTCTGTCGAACCGTATTATTCAGCCGTTACGTGACATTAGTAATAAGTTGATACCATGCGATAGAATAAGTCATTAGTAGAGACTAAATATTCATTCATTAATTGTAACGAATGAATATGTCATTAGTAGAGACTGAATATTCATTCATTACATTCATTAGAATTAATGAATGAATATTTAGTCTCTACTAATGACTTAATGACTTATTCTATTGCATGATACAAATAAACAATTTCGATAAAATCAAAGAGGTTCGGGCATTTTTCCTCTTAACACCCAAAAATACTAAAATTATTAATTTTTACTCTTCATTTCATTTCTGCGAGTACGCAGTTGAAACTTCTAATAGAAATAATGTCG
This sequence comes from Andrena haemorrhoa, assembly GCA_910592295.1. Lineage (NCBI taxonomy): Eukaryota > Metazoa > Arthropoda > Insecta > Hymenoptera > Andrenidae > Andrena > Andrena haemorrhoa. The sequence continues at coordinate 5,897,812 of OU342946.1, forward strand.
TTGCAGTTGCAACTGCTCAGAGTACTTTCCAACAGGCACAAGTTGCTCAAAATTTAACATTTCTTAAGGCACATTTACAAATTCTTCCAGCCACAATAAAGAAATTGGCAACTGTCGGTCTACCCTCAACAAATTCGATAATAACAGACACGGCATATTTTACGCGCATATTGCATATATTACATGCATAAACATCCGCAGTCTACTAATTAACTCCGAATGAATTGGTAATAATTAAATTCCTGGTAAATGTTCAGATTAGGGAAGGCATCTCCGATAACCTTGACCTCGACCTATGTCGCCAAGGTCATCATTATGAACATTTCCCTTTAAACTTTTCGGCGGTCGGCTTTAGTTTACGAGATATTCGCAAGAAACTTTAGTTAACACCAGAACCAATACTAACACCGTCGGTTGTGAAACAGATTTCAATATATTATGCCGAAAGTTTTTTTATCATCTCTGAAACTAAGGTCGACCGCCGAAACGTTCGGAGAGAAATATTGTTCAGAATGCTGACCTTGGCGACATAAGTCAAGATCATTGAAATCGGAGATGCCTCGCCTAAAGTAAACATTTACCAAATCCCTTTGCAATACATACTGTATCTAAATACTTTGGAATAATTTTCGCGAGAAGTTGCGACGTAGCCGGCGATACTTCCGACGGCTTAAGAATAACACAGTTTCCAGCAGCTATCGCACCTATCAGAGGAACCATACTTAATTGGAAAGGATAGTTCCACGGTCCTATGACAAGAACCACGCCGTACGGATCTTTCCGAATCACAACCTTGTCGAACATATTGACCATTGATTTCGGAGGCTGAAATGCAAATGAAAAATTTAAAAATAATATAACAACGAACGGAAAAGATAGCACGCATACCTTTTCGTCAGCTGCCCATTCTTTAATGTTCATAAGCGTGTGGTGGATGTCCCCTTCTGTAACTTGTATCTCGAAGGCGACGGATTCAAATTTACACTGAACATAGGAACGCATCGGAAAGGAATATTTCATTATTAAAGCAGTACTAACGACAAAGACTCGCGGGATAAACGAGACGCTATACGAACCCGGTGTAAATCAGATTCAAGCGCGGATAAAATTTCCGACTTGCATTCTTTTATCATAACGAGTGCTTGCTTCAATTGCTTTATCCTCCATTCTAACGACTTTGTTTTACCGCTATAAAAGGCATTCTGCGTCCTTTCGACAAGCTGGAAGAGAAGAGAATTTTACAATAGCGTTGTTGGCTGAAATTAAGTGCTTTAACAACCGGGCAGTTCTTTTTTTAATTCTAATTATTCATGCGGAATACAAGAAACGGCTGGAATACTTACGTTCGGATAATCGGACACCATCTTCCCATTAGAACTTGCTAGAATGAAAACAGACGTACGACCGTTTAACGAATTCTTGGAAAATAATTACTTATTCGCCGCGCATAAGAATAAATTGTAAAAATGTTACACGGGCTTATTTGTAATTCAATTAATCTTGTTGTTGATTTTTCAAACCTGTGGCCTTGCGGCCGGGAGAAAGATCAATTAATAAGGTCAGTCTGTTAATGTAAATGATGCTGATACAAATGCCGAATGAGCAATAAAACTTTGTATTTTCCGAGAGCAAAATGATTATACCGAGGTAAACGCATTTAAATGCGAGATACCGTTTCAATGGGTTCAAGGGGCGACGCACTCACATACGTACGATAAATAATAAATTGATACGTGTACGAAAGGATATGTAGAAATGTTAAATCTGCGTTTAAATAATGCATAAGTGGCGTAAATTCGACTTTCTCAAGCGACTCGACAAGTTGGTTATAAAGAAATGCTTTGTTAGGAATTAAAAGGCAAATTAGGTACCTGCAATGTAAACATTCGAATTAATTGCCGAGATCGATTAGGTTAGGTTAGGTTTATTTTTTCTTTGGTACAGTTTACAGCAATAGTACATTTTCTCAAGAGTGGCATTTGAAGAACTGTCTTCTTATATTAGCCCAACGAACTCTAGATCCTCCGCCAGGATTAATTGATTAACTGATTTATAAATCCGCCGAAAAAGGATAAGCAGTATAGTGGAGTGCATTTATAAATATTAAGTACGTAGCTGTGTGATACATAGTCCTACTGTGGACACGCATAGAGATCAAACCGTAAATGCATAATTCATTTTTATTGCCGCTCGGAACTTCTCCGTATTAATTTGATTTATGAGAGTTTGTCCACCGAATCACTGCAATTCCGTTTCCCTCGTATTTCGAGCGAAATACGAGATTATGGATAAAAACTTTCGCGATCTACATATTGCTTCTGTGTAGGTATATGTAGATTCAAATAAAGCGAAAAGCAACTGTTTCTTTGGTGTTCTTTAATAAATATGCTAATCAAAAATCTTGACAGTTGAACGAAGTTCAAGTAGATATATATTACCTTTGCACCCACCGCGATTATTTATATGTACTGCACTGTGATTTATTACATACATACATGTACATACATGTATGGGGTGTCTCGCAGAATTGGACTAAGCTAAACGAGAGTAAGTTTGAAAGTTGATGTAGATTTAGAGCACTGTTACATTAACGATCAATGTATATTTTTCTGTCGAACATGAGTGTTTAAACTGTGCTTGAATTGACTTGAACGCTTTTCACTTGATTTGATTCGTAAAAGCAATACATTAAACGCGTTCTCTCTATTCCGCAACCAAAGCGATATCGAAGGAATGAAAGTAAACATAATGTATGTACGTTGGAAAAGGTTTTATCGACCTGAGTATACGCACATAAAAAGCGGTGAATTATCGAATAAGTCCGATCCCTCCGTCAATTTTAATCGTCGACGGATAATCGAGAAAAGACAGAAAAACTATAGGTGCGTGCATATATGCGAAAGCGCTGTAAGAAGCGGAAAAATCTGGAATAGCAAATGTTCCGAAAGATTACCTAGCACGTATTACGGGACTTTAAATGATAGCAAACTATCGTGAGTGAATTATCACATCATTATCGTCGCACGGAATGTATTTTTAAGACAGTTTAATAATTTAAGCGATCTACAACAACGTATCGCAAATATTTGGTGGGATAATAAATATTTGATTTTACAAGTACCGTCGCAGGCATACATACATATATATAAATCCCACACTGAACCATGCTATATGACTTTTTAAAGTACGATATAATATATGTACCGTTGTATTCCACTAAATGATTAAACTAAACGGTTCAAATTTTTTTCCCCGATGAAACTGTAAGAAGTGCGATTTTCGGCCGCGATGAAAGCGAGAAGATCGGCGAAAGTAACCAATGTATATATGTTATTTGTATTTTATATTTCTTAGCGACAAATAGGTATCGCGAGAAAATGAAAGGCAACGGAGAATTGTAATATCAGCCTTAGCGAACATAACCTTAGTATGTATAAGATAAATTTTCGACACTTATGCATCTACGTCACTTGTTTTCTTTAATCACCGATCTCCGTACGTCCATACGAGCGTTATACATACCTACATGCACGGATACTTAATGGAAACAGTGATATTTCAGAAGAAAGCGAAAATGAATTCTATTGCAGATGGAAATATGTATAAATGAATAGATCGGGGGAAAGGGCCGTAAAGAGATACGAAGAATTGACCACGCGGAGGTATACGTACATGCACTCGGTACTCCAAGCAACTACGGAAAAAGACTGAAAAGATGCCGAGCATGTCATAAAGAGAGCTTGCAATCTCGCTTTACTGCGTGTGTGTGTTTGTGTGCAGCTCAATCGATAAGAAAGATTCGACACGTATCCAGATGCCAGCACTGCGCGGATTTACCAGCGAATGTCGGTAAACAATTGTTTGACCAACGGAGCTTATCCAAAAATAAAAGCGAACCCAGCCGAGTCGAAGTTAGCCGAAGAAAGCCGAAGATTTGAATATTTCGAGCTTCGAGTATTGCACGTGGATCTCGATACAATTACAAATCGCCGCCAATTTTGAATGGATTTTTCTCTGCGTCGATTCGCCACTGCAGTACGCGATTGAAATAATATACAAGAATGACCTAAACTGTTAAATATGATATAAAGAGTTAAGATTTACCATTATATTGCCGCGGGAAATTTAAAAATCCCAGGGAACTCTGTGGAATAGATTGAACACAATTCTCCTGGCACAATCGCATTCTAGCCACTGTTAGCGACAAAACATGAAGTAGGGTAGACCGGGGGCTGTAGTAACGCGTTAAATATCTCAAAACGTATAATAGATATTAACTCAAATTTTGTAAAGGAAGTTTGAAAGTTATGAGAAGGTTGTTAGAAAATTTTGTAGAGAACTTAATTATGAAAAGATACATTTGGAATATATACATCCATGTCCTAGCAGTATAGATACGCAATAGGCAGTGGCGGTTCTAACACTTTCTCCGCTTCCCAGTTTTTATTAATAACCTGGTTAGTACTTGGCGTGCAGCGAAGTTGGTGGGACTCAATAATATCAGATAAGTGAGTAATATTTTGGTATAAGATCTTTTGTTCTAAAGTCAAAGTGTTACTGCCGCCCCCGGTCTACCCTACTGATAATAAGATATTACAAAAGACAAGCAAACAGACAAATACAACATGGAAATATTATTGAAACATGCATAATCCATATTCCATACCAGTATGGTTAACGTGCAAGTTTGGGGATGGTTGGACGTTAATTATCACATGGCCTTCTGAATTTTTCATTCTTCAATAGCGCTATTACTGTCTAGCAACGAGCAACGAAGCTTTGGATTCGAGTTTTCTCTACTCTCTAGATAAAGAATAAAAATTATAAGAATTATCGACGCGTATAGGCAGTGGCGCGTCCAGAGGGAAAGGGGTAAGGGTCTCTGGCACCCCCAAAGAAAAAGGAAAAATGGGATTACTGTAACCGCGACTGAAGTAATTCAAGAGCTTTGTAAGTGGAAAAGAAAACTGGATTTTCTTCTTTCACTAATTTTTGTATAATCATCTAATGAATTTTATATTTTCATCCCCTCAATTCGGCTCTCCCCAAGGTTACCCTGAGTGAAAGGGTGCGTGCAGTGTACATAAGGGGTAGGCGCCTATGAATATTAATTCGAAGAAATAAATTACTTACGTAAAGTAAACAAATGTTAAATGGGTTTCTCAGGTAATTAGTAAACAAGTGTTCTAACGCAAAAGCACGAGTAATACCCCCGCGAGTGGGGTGAAAACATATTTTCCTTTCGTGTCGTTAATCAAAGAGTGACACAAGAAATCACCCCTCTTTGGTCCCACGATTTTGGAACTAAATTTTATCCCAAACGATACCTTACACCATACGCTTCGATTCTCAATATTCTTCGAGAATTGAAATCGTTGAAAACTTGTACCTTTCAGGTATGTAGCGAGCGCAGTCCTTTAGCAATACCAAGAAGCTCTGCTCTCGGAGTTTCGCGTAGATCTGCAGACTGTGTAGAATTGAATGGGGCCAGTCTTACGCTCACTTGTGTATGAAATCTATCGGAGCTGGTGGTGGTGACTGCTTTTTATAACTGTCTTAGGTTGCTATAACTAACTACTTCGTCCGCGCCTGCGAAGAAGGTCCCGCGACGCGGGTGGGTGGCGCGCGCTGCCATTAATTTGGCCGTTTTCGCGTTTCCCCCCTTTTCCTATCGCTCCCTCGGAGGCAGCAAGGCATTTCTCACATTTACACTTGCAAGAATCTAAACACCGATTCGAGGCAGCCAACCAACGACCGCGGGGCCGTTCGCGTTTGTCGCAAGGACAAATTTTTCGATTTCTCTTACGTTAATCGGGGGGATGGGACAGAGTGTGATTTTTGTTGTAAAAGCTACGAGAATGATCCTAGAAATGAAATAGAAACGGAAAGGAAGCGATTACGATGGCTTGAGCATGAGACACGTAGCACCTGGCATTTATGAAAATAAACATTGCGATTAATTTCACTCACTCGTGTCAGTGTCGTTCAGTAATTCCGGCTGAATGTCGATCCGGCAGGATTCCGTGCTCGCGGTCTGCTCTTCCGTGTTCGACGGCGAGGCTTCTTGCCTCGTATCTGACATGTCGACAATCACTTCCGCCTGCGAATGGTACACGGTAATTAGCTTACGTACGTACACAGCAATAAGATGCTGAAGGTGAACGCGATTAAACCTATCGGCGACCAGTTTTTGCGACTCCTTGCGTTCTTCTCGCAGGCCAAGTTCGTCGGCGGTATAAAAAGTGGCGGCTGAAACGCTCAGCACGTTTTTCATAACGCGTCGATAATTCATTGTTATCGTTTTAAGTGCTTATCTTAATAGAAGTAAAACTCTATTTGTTCAATTTCACTTATCACCGTTACGAATGTCCCTATTTAGAGACCTTGATTACCTTGCGCCTAATGCCTGATACGAACATGTACTGGGTCAGATTAAGTCCTTTATAGGCCCTAAGTACTTAAAAAATTTGAGGCCCCTTGCACTTCACCGCAATGCACGATTTCTTAGCCATTTCCGATAATTTTATCAGGAAGAGTTTCCACCAAAAGTTAGATTTTAAAATTAAAAAAATTACTATGCTGCCCTCCGTTCCTCCCGAAGCCCTGAGCACGTGCTTACTTTGCTCACTACTTAATCCAACACTGACTAGAAAATGCAGTTGCACAAGTTACCGGTATTAATGGTAATGGAAAGTTTCCATTCCGCTTAGAATCGCTAACGTTCAGAAATTATCTCGTGTTTTTAATTACACGTCTTAATGGTTTTCCCATTAAGGCAAGTAGCTTGAAAAATAGCTGTCGTTATTAATAGGAGCAGCTATCCTACGAATAACGAGCTAACTCGGTTATCGGTAGAAACAAACGAGGCGATTAAGCGGCTCCGTTGCATCGTTAACGTTTCATAAGATGCGGTACTTACGCGGCGAGAAATGAAAGTGCACTTTCCACGCGTAATAACACCCACGTTATGCAATAACCGTGAGGTTGTTTGAGATCTTGTTGAACTAGGACTGCGCGTTTACACGCGGAGAACAATGCCGCGCGGACTTTAACATTTGCTGTTCAGTGTTCGATGGTCGGCGACCAGAATGTCGGGAAGGATGCTGTTGCAGCTGCTGCCGCCTTTCACGCAGCTGTGTCTACCACAGATGAACACAACTGAACGGAGGCATCAGTGTCCTTTTCAGGAGCAACGCTGCTGCGGTAAATGTTACGGGAAATGTCTAATAATTGTAAGTATAGCATGTCGTCCAAGTGGTCGGGACTCGTCGTTTTAAAATACTCTGTGACGCAATTGTCATTTAAATGCACCGAGACTCGGCTGTTTATTTGAGGATGGATCAAAGATCAGAGACAGGAAAGTAGAAATACCTTGTACGCGTGTGCATATGTCAGTCGCGGGGAAGACGGCTTATCGTTGGATGCATCATTCTCATCTTGCGAATGCTTGATTTTCCATTGAAAGTAGGTAAGCTCTAACGTGCTTCGGGTGGGAAATGAGCTACGCATAATTCATATCGAGCCCATGCATAGTATGTACCTGTATCTACTGAATCTCTTGGGTATTCTAAGTGGGTATACAATGTCTAGGGCAGCTTTTTTCGTTTCTATTTTCGAAGGGAAGACGAGTGTCGAAGGAATATTATACTGATTTCAGAATATCGCGGTATTTGGTCGTTATCGCGTTGAAAGAATTTTATATAGTTCAATGTGGTCGATTGGTATCAGGGCCAGCGGAATTCATTATGCAAGTTATGCGCCGCGTAAAGGCTAAAAATTTATATACCGCACGCTTAATAATATAGAAATTCAACTCCCACGTAAACGAAGCGTAAACGTAATTCTTTTGTTCTTGTACTCCGTAAAGGTATTCGTAAAATTTGCACAATAGCTTTTATTTAATCTCTTGAAAATTGACCGAACCGGTGCGCCGATAACACTTACTTTTAACTTGTAAAGGCAAAGCATATTAAATAGAAAGGAGGTGTAAGAATTTTCGACGGGCCAACAATTTTCTTGCATAAGGGCGCCAACGATCCTCGCGCTGGCCCTGATTGGTATTCTCAAACGGACAAACGTTCAATCGGATTCAATTTTTATGTGGAAGAAATCCAGCAACCGTGCTAATGGCTTTCGAACAAAATTTTTTTGGAATTTTGTTTACCTACAACTTATGATTGAGGAGAGGAAAATCGTATGTATACATATACATAGGTATATGATGTAGCCGTCATTGTTTTTTCATTAAAGATACATTGACTCTGCCTTTATTTGGTATGTAAATGTACAATTGAAGGGTAAGGGGGAAATGAATTATAGGATACTAGCTTTACTACTCGGCTTCGCCCAAAATTTAGATTCTGATTTTATAAAAGAGAAATTTATATTTGAAATTTTATATTTTTGTTTTGTGAAAACAGTCACATCCATCTGGATTAGCCAGACATAAGAAGCTGGTACACATTTCGTGACCCCCAGAGTTTACCGTTTGAAAGTTTTTAGGCGACAGGCAAACACACAAACACTTTCTGTTTTATGAAGTCAAAGATTCGGTATTCTGTTTAATAACAGAAAATGTCCACTTGGCACTGGAACAAAATTAGGAATGTCCCCAGCCTTTGACCAAGCATAAGCTTCTGTCGTCAAGGTAAAACGAGAAATTATTTAAGAAGGAAATGAAAAATTTTTCTAAAGAAAAAGCTTACTTTTCCTTTCAAACGCTATAACTCTTCCAATTTTTCATTTTTTTTTAAGTGGACCAATACCAGCGTAAACTAACTTTAAGAGACTTCTATTTGTTTTGCAATCAGACGAAGAAGTGGACAAGATTCCACAATAATTAATAAATAATAAGAAGCATCAACATAAAAGAAAAATATTTTCTGCAAGTTTAAAGATGCCTCATTACATCCCAATGGATTTTAATCCAATATGTCCAACAGTTTTTCCAAAAACAATTCTTAAATATCAGTTACATACTGTTGGGGCTGTTAGACGAGAGTCCCCCCTGAAATCCGCCACTGGGTGTTTACAAGAATACGAGACACTCTCGGACATATGCGTAGTTATACCAACATTTTTTTCTTATTTTAGTGAGCAAAACCGATCCTGAAGAAGTGTTCCACGTTTTGCTAAACCCAACATTCGTACATATTTCAGCCGCTGCTACATGCTTAAATTATAACTGGCAGCCTCGGAATGAAGAAAAACACCTCTCGATTAACTAGCTACATGTAAATAGCGCTGCTCCTCAGCAGCAGTTTAACGGGTTAACTATGTATGTAATTTGCTGACAAGGAAACTTGTTGCTATTTAGTTGCTTCAGTTATCCCTCACACTATCCGCACGCGTTTTCGGTTAACAATGCCGAGTCACGATATGCATACATACATTATCGTTCTTTGGAACGTAGACGTTCGTTGAAATCGACGCTTCTGAACGCTCGCTTTCAATCTCGCTCATAAATGATTTACAGTGACAAAATCGCGTCGCGTAACGCAACGCTGTCGCTCGATCTAACAACACCCTGCTGCCTGCGCACACATAGCTACATAGAACGGAACTTGATCGTTCGTTTCTAAACGATCAACTTTCCAACGATGGTCACCGCTACTTGCACACTATCTACTAAAACGAGTCCCACACGAACATGCGCATACATATTCGCAAGAAATATCTCGTCATCTGTTGTCCAGGTTGACCCGTGAATACAAAAATCGTTTTGTCCAGCTGGAGACGAATAATGCACTCGCGCAGAAGAATCACAGCTAGCGGAAGATTCTGTTACGATGCGGACAGTCGAACGCAATGACAAGCTCGACGAGCTGCTGGAATCGGCACTCACCATTTCGAACAGCGATCGCCTGAGACAGGTCTTTCGCAGATTTCAGAGCCAACAGCCAGATGGCAATTGTGTCCAGAGCTGCAGACGCCGCGATGGAATAGTAAAACAGGCACTGCGTAATCCTAATCGTTATCGATCGGTAGATTAAATGATAAATCCTTGCGAAGATCGGACCGAACCGGACCGCGTGTACGCCGCGCTGCGTTGGTGCCTATGTACTTACAACATCGGTTACATTCGATCCTCGCCGCATCGAGCGCCGATTAAATTGATTTTAGAAGCGACCTGGGCGGAAGTGGCTGGCGGGGGAAAGAGGCGAGTTCATCGTAACATATGCATCGTGTCAAAAAAGTCGAGGTCGCGCGCATTTAAATGGGTCTGGCGCATATACCTCTCTGCTATGTATACCCGCTACGGCGCGGGAGATGTGCCTCGGTAACCGAACGTTTGCTTTGATCGGTATTGGGATCGAATGCTGATAGCAGGCTTTGAACCCGCGCAAGTGGATGTGCAAACCCTGCGAGTTCACCACGTCAGAAGACTGAAACTTTTGATAGCAGCGTTGAACCATTGCATTATTTGGATCACGCTGGGAATCGATGTCGGGAGCGGTTGCAATCGTAATGAAAATTGCTCGCGCACGCACAAGGTGCCCTCCAGGGGAATTTTAACGTTTCATTTTCTTATACTCCTCAGCTGCGCGGCCAAAATCATATGTTATTTTGTGTAGCGCGGCGTGCGACACACGTGCAGCTGTACGCGAGTGTTTCAGAATTTTCTAGCCACTCTGACCTTTTCCGCGTGGTATGTGCATCAACGTATGTACGCGTGATACTCGATCCTCGGTTAATACCGTCGCGAATGAAGGAAACTTCTTGTAAAACGTATTTTATCTGCGGTCGAGCGTACCTGTTTGGGCTCATTTGATAACGGATGGTAGATTTTGCTTTTGTGTAAAATTAAACCCGTCTTCAAAGGAATAAAAATGCAGTAAAGAGGGAAAAATAATTTTTTCCCTTATTTAATCCGCGACGATCGTATTTTTTAGGTCGGCGCCAGATTTACAGAGCGCAAGTGCTGAGGCGCTGACTTAAATATGGGAGTCGTAGATTAAATAAGGGAAAGAATTATCTTTTACTGTTTGGTGCATTTGTATTTTTTTTAAGTCGGTTTTAATTTTTCCTTAATTCTTTTATTTTTATGTTTCCAGTTTTATATATATTGACACAACATGCTGAGGAGATATAATAAAATAATAATAATTAGGTGACAATAGTCTTTATTTTTAACCAGAGCTATCAAAATATTGGGCCAATATTGATGCAGTGTAGGAATAAAAAAAAAAGATTATCAAAGTCGGTCCATATGCTGGGGAGTTATGCGGAGACAAACATAAAAAAAAATAAAAAATCAAGAATAAACGGGTAATAAATAATAAGGAATAAACGTGGTCTCGAATTTTTTACAAATCATCTGTATTTACAGGAATTATGCAACATGCGGTAACAAATGTTATCAACATTAGTTAACAAGTCTTATCTGTGTTTGATACACAGATCGAGAGTTTTCAGTACCATTGTCCAAGCCGCTGGACGGCTCGTCTCCACTGAGCGATCGTGGGTCGATATCGCGATCCGGTCTCTTCTCTCGATTTAAATACCGTTTCCGTTTCACGGAGTTTCAAGACGTCTTCTCTGTTCTTCCAAATGCCTGCAAAGAAACACCTACTGGATAATGCGAATCGCGTGGTAATTCCGGATCGATTATAAATATGTAGATTGCGTGATGCGCAGGACGTCGATACGTAAATAGTGTTGGATTGGGAATTTTAATTGATCTCTCGCGAATTCTTTACTCATACTCTACTCTTTCAGCCCGGATCCCTAATATTTAGTGCTCTTTTAGACCGGTAAAAGAACCGGCAAGTGACCGGGGGAATTCGAAGGTTACCGTTCTCAAGTTCCAAGAAAGGCACTGGAGAATGCCCCAACTACATACACGGCACGAACACATAGGAATGCAGATTTCCATGCATACGTATAACGAAGGTTGATTGTTTCGTCTTCTTTTCTTTTCCTCGTGGGGGAATAGCCGGCGCGCGGCTTGGTAAGCATGTTATGATCGGTGGATAAAATGTTTTTGTCGTGAACGAGGTGCGCGATTGAAAATCGTAGTAGGCAGGTGTGTGAGGAGGGAAGTAGACTCACGTATTGTGTTTCATTGAATATTACAAGGATCTTCTAAATTTAATGTACCTAATTCCACATTCGGGAATTTAGAAGGCACTTTTACCGTTTTTTATTTTTCGTTTGGGCACTGCTGTTTTTTAATCCGATAATCCACCTAGAAGCTAAGCTATGCTATGCGATGCCAAAGGCTAAGTTAAAACACAGCATCGCATAGCACAGCTTAGCTTAGCTTCCAGATGGATTCCCGGGTTTAAGGTTCTCCAGCCTCGCCTCGCCTCGGCTCATTTTATTCTTCCTATGCTTTTCTTATCTATTTTGACAATTTGACTCACACTGGGCCTCGTCCCGCCTCGCCTCGGCGCGACTCCGAGCCGCGGATTTTTCCTCGGGAATATTTTGAGGAACAGAGGCGAGGAGCAGTGTGAGTGGACGCAACGCCACCGCTTTCGGTGACCGCTAAAAGAGGAAGGAAGAGGTTCTCCGAGCAACTGACCAAACACATGAAACGAGGCAAACTCAGATAACTTCAGATACGGAAAACCCGAGGCGATGCGAGCCTAGATGCGAGTGCGAAAAGAAGCTGCGCCGAGGCGAGGCGTATTGAGAGCCTACCTTTAGACTCTTGAAATTTGATTCTTTTAATTTGCACTCCCTCCGCTCCTCCAACTCCGCGCACGGGAGAAATTGACTCCGCCGACCCTGCTTCCGTGGCATTATTGCGCCATTCAAATGGAATTACATACCGCATTGTAAGCCAGCGAGATACGCTACTCCTAAAATAGACATCTCTGTGGTTGTTGCTCGCTCCACTTGCAGGCCAGTCAGGTCGGCCAGTAACTGCAGCACAAAATTATTCGTAGATACACCACCGTCCACTCTAGAAAAGTGAGTTGTTCAAATATCGACGTGACCAGGCGCGAGGCATCCTCTGTTGCTTAATCCAACTACTCTGACCGTATTGTGTGATACGTGAAGCAAGTTTCTGCGCAAAGGGTCTCGTAAAGAAGTAGCACCCTGTAGACGATACTCTCCAACAGCGACCGAACGATGTGACTTTTCTCAGTCGTCGGTTTTATTCCGATAAACCCAGTGGCTGCGGAATAATCGTTTATAGGAGCCTGCGAAGCAATCATAAGTTAGCAGTAAGAACAATCAAAGAAGGAATCAACCCGCATTAGATTTATAGATGAAACACACTTGCAATCCACTAAACGCAGGGACAAAGTACACACCATCGGAATCGTCCACAGCACTTGCAATGCTCGCTGTTTCAGCAGCGTTGTTAATGATACCTGACAGAAGCTGCATACTTAGCATTCTAGTTAAATTAACACGAGACAGTAAGGTTTGTGGTACGACTAAAGTAGCTACCGATATTTTTCGCCCATTCGACAAGAACTCCAGTGTCGTTCGACGCGCCTTCCACTACGTATACCAATTCGTCACGGATGCGCCATCCGACTAGAGGATATAAACCTGTTGAAGCATTGAAAATAATTAATAGTAAGTAGCTTCTATTTAGGTAATTATTCGTCATTCGTTTGTTAACCCGAGTTAACTTTATTCGACACATGACAAATGATTTTTTTATACCTTTTATTGGATATTCGAAATTTTATTTAAATAAAAATTTTGCCCTGCTCTGCTAGTAACGCAGAGCATTGGAGTTTGGAAATTTTAAATTGCAGTTGAATATATATTTTAGTATGCAAAAGTTACCTGTAATAGAAGCGTGTGGTTTTGTTCCCGTATTAACGTTTAGAAAGGTCCCTGTCCCCATCGTGATCTTTAAATCACCTGGCTCGGTGCACCCTGAACCAAACAGCGAAGCGGATTGATCTGCCATCTACTTTAAATACTTAATATCATGAGTATGAAAGGGAAATAGGGGCTGGTGCATTTTTTAACCATCTACGTATATATGTACCGACTAACCGAGCAAAGTATGGGAATTTCAACGCCAAATATCTCCTTCGGCGTGACACCGAAATCTCCAGCCGTGTCCAGCACCTCCGGGAAAATGTTGTTCGGAATTTTCAGCAAATTTATCATTACGCTGGACCAACTCATCGTGAATGGATCGAAAAGCCCCGTCGCTGATGCACTGGAGACGTCCGTTACATGTCTCCCTACGAGTATGTATGCATAACACAGCTTGCAATAGACAATTGGGCAGAATTCTCTGCGCATGTAATTCGATTCGTTCGTTTGCACAGGAATCATTAGTCGATTATAAAATGAGATTAAAGCCGGGAGTCCACCTGAAAGCTACGCTGAGTTTTAAAAAATTAGCTTCGATGTATCCTTATGGAACTGTTTCCACCGAAAGCTAAGCTAAGCTGTGCTATGTTTTTTATATTTTATAGCATAATATAGGGTAGCTTGGCTTGTAGGGTGGATTCCCGGCTTAACTCTCACTCCGTACCAGTCAGTTTGTGCATAAGCCAGCAATCAACGCCTCCGAAAACTGCATTTCCATTACTCGCTGCCTCCTGTAAACCTGGCACGTGTTGCAACGCCCATAATAATCTCAGAGTCATCTACAGTTTAGTGTAAAATAAACGGTAAAAAGTAAACAATAGAGAAAACAAAGGCGGTTGAGGCGAGACTCTTTTAAATCAAGAATAATTAGTGTTAGAGGGGACGGGAATGTGTGACGAGCCTGATAAACGTCCGAAGAAAATGCGAACGGAATGTAAGAAATAATTCCGATCAAATAAATTAACGGAACGGAACAGAAAATACGAGAAAAGATATGAACCTGTGTATTCATGAATTTAAAAACACTAGCAGCTAAGTATCGCTTTTTTCTAGTAAGTGTGTATAAAATTTGTGATCCTATTCGCAGTCCTTTCATCGTTAAAGCCGCATTCCATTCTTTCACCATTGCGTCGGCGCGCAGATCTTTCCAAGTTATAAAACTGAAACAAAGAGAGTCGCTGGTAGATTTAAAGAGTCGAGATCTGAACGTAGAAATACGTACAGTAGATCAAAAAATGATTGGGACCCCCTTTGGGACAAAATAACTTTTTTTAAAATTGGTTCAAATCGATTTCCAAAATCTGCAAATGGAATTTTTAAATTTTCATTACAGGTTCAGGTAAAAAAAAGTTGAAAAAGCGACCTTCGATATTTTTGCCATTTTTTTTAAAAAACGACGAAACACGTCGCTTAGTAAGCTGATTATTTTAGCTTCTCAAAAAACTCAAGTCGTTTGGGACAATTCTAAAAAAGTTATTCTGTTTTAAAGAGTGCGCCAATAATTGTTTGACTCACTGTGTATACTTATGCAGATAGTATTGCACCAACTTGTGATAGTGCCTTCCGTCTTTCAGGTTCCATGTTGTGAAGCTACCTCGCTGTGTTGATATCCCGAGGCAAGCAACTAATTCTGGTTTAACTCGGCTATCTGCAAGTGGCATAACTTGAATTTTACGCCCATGTTGGCCCCGTCCCTGATTCAAATACTCTAAAATTTACCTTGTAAAGTATCTTTCATTACTTTTACTATGGTCCTCCACAGTTCATCCGGGTCGATTTCCACGTAGCCTGGTTTCGGGTACAGCAATTGGACCTAGTAAATAATGTAGATACGTGAAAAGGGGTGTAAAGTCACTATAAACACGTGGCAGGTGATTCGAGAAACTAATTTCGAAAGACTCGCGCAACGTAAATGCGGATGAACGCAGATGATAATGCAGCGCTTCCCAACATTTTTTGAGCCGCGATCCCTTTTTATAATACTCAAATAACCTACGCCCCTAATATAGGATAAGTTAAAGAAAACATTAAAAATAGGTATTTCAGAATATAATTCTGATTTAATAAACAACCCTTCTTATAATCACAAATCGGTCACACGGTGTTCACTGTACCTCAGCGTCATTTTTTGAGTTACCATTTTCGTATTTTTGAATCTTTAACTTTTCAGTGATAATTGTACATTCGTAATAGCCTTTTTCTAGAAATGTAAATTTTGATATGATAAAATTTCTAGTTAAAATGTTTTAATTTTTTTTGCGATAAATCCCCTTTGGATGACGTAAAGGCGCGACATTTTAACTCGAAAATCGCTCTTAGAGTGTGACACACCCCGTGTGACCATGAAGGGTTAAAATAAGTGCTGAAAATCGTCAATTAAAAATAAGCGTGGCGACCTCCCAGAAAACATCTCGCGGTTGGGAACCACTGGTTTAATGAGCATAACATCGCTTTGTAATATTTCAACATTTCGTAAATCAAAAGTCACATTTTCGAACCGGTTTATTTGAATACGGTACTGCGGAGACAAATAACACTCGTGCCAATACATATACGGCGAATGAAAATTGGGACACTATTGAATTCCATGAGAAACTTGACCCGCAATTGCATCAATTTCTTCTGATAATTTACTCGTGCACAGTTATGCATCTCCAAAGAGTAGGATACGGCGATCGAGGAGTGATGTCTACGATTAATTTTAATCTCCCTGCTCTTTGACATTAACCGACTATAAAAACAACTGCGTGGCTAATTTTCTTGCAAATTCTGCGAATAATACAGTGTGGAATATGTACTTGCCTTATCATCGCGGCGGTTACAAAGTCGATCAGACCATACATATAGGGTGTTTATAAATATGTGGGACAATATTTCAGGGTTGGTTCTACTCATTAAGATAATAAGAAAAGTTGGTGTACGCATATGCCCGATAATGCTAAATACCGGCCCGAAACGTGTATTAAAGAGTAACCTTCAGACTGGCGGTCGTCAGTTTATCTAATCTAATATACTATATTTTCATTCATAGGATAAGGTAAAGAAAACACATATAAAATATGTATTTCGGAATATAATTCTAATTTAATAATTAAAAAAAGTCCTTTCCTTCGCGCCTTTAAAAAAACAAAAGCGAAATGATAGTCAATATATCACAACTGGGCTTCGTTAAATGTCACTTTAATAGCCGTTTCGGGCCCGTGTTTTACAAATGCTTATAACCGTGAAACTAAGCTTTCCACTCGGACACTTTCGTACACCAACTTGTCTTCTTATCTTGATGAGTAAAACCCATCCTGAAAAACTGTCCCACACATTTATAAACACCCTGTATAAATTGCAATGTTTCGCTTATGAGGTATATATCATATATTCCAACCAAATGGTACTTTCTTTAGTAACACTGTGTAGGTGCCATCAGCTGTTTCAAAGAGTATCGATAGCTTAGTACAGAAATATTGTACGTCTCCTTTCAGTGTTTCCGAGAAAGAACAGGCTTAAACATATAATGGCACATAAGATTCAGGGGCATTTAACGAGAATAAATATTATTTTTGACAAATTTCTGAAATAGATATAAACGTGATTTTTATACACCATAACGAAAACAGTGAAGAGCTACTTGTTGCGTATAAAAACAGAAATTACACAAAAAGTGGACGTACAATATTTCTGCAGAGTATACAGTTGGCGCGACGATTAAAGATATAGAAAAGTTCATCGTTCTCTATCTCTGTCACCCTGCCCCTTTTCTCTCTCCCTCTCCTATTCGCTCCCTCTTTTGCCTTGAACGAGAAGACACGAGCAACACGTTTGACGATTCCAAGTAACTCATGGTTCCGAGCGCGATAGCGAAGATTCGCATCATCCACCGAGGCGCGGAGAAATTTCCGAACAATGATATTCGCCGGCCGCGTTACGTCATTGACATTTCTCGAGGAGCACCGACGCTACGATCTAATATTCTAGTCAGACCTTTTCCACGGAGGAGGCGACGGTGGCCGCTTTCTCGTCGAGGATGTGAAAACGCACGGTGGTGGTGCCGACATCGAGTGCCCCGATGTACGTCATTGTTCCTGTGCAACAGCGAGATTGACTTTTTCGCCCATTCGAGGGAATCGTCGGGATCGGATGGAGACCGCGTGGCAGCGAGGAGCAGAGGCGCGTCGCGTCGCGGCGCCGCGCGGCCGGGCCGGGCCGCTAGGAAAAGTCCGGGCGACGTGTCCGACGACGAGAGTTGACGTATCGCGTGTCGCACGAAAATGCGCGGCAGACTACGGAGTACGGACTACGGCCACTTATCGTGTGCTGTGCTTCCTCTAGGTAGAACGAACAAGTACGCATGCTCGCGCGGTAGGAAGGCAGCACACAGGGAACTGGTGGATCTGATGTCACGAGTGAACAACCTCCGCAATGAATCTTATCACTGTGTGGCTGTGCGCGGATGTGGCTGGCCTTCGAGCAAAATTAAATATACCCTTCGTCCTTATTTCATGCAAGATTTATTGAGGCATCGAGAGAAACAAAAGTTATTTCTTCCTGTTTCATATGATCAGCACTGCGTATTGGAATACATCATTGCCGATGACTCAATTTCGCCGAACTTTGGGTTGGTCCGTTTTTGCTCTCAATGTCGCAATTATTATTCGTCAGTTGGGCGAAGCCTTTTTAGATATCAGCAAGCATTGGCGGAACTAGTTAGAGGCCGGGTGGGCCAAGCCCCCCTAAAATGAGGATCGGTCCCTCCCTAGAAGCTATCGAAATAAGTAGAAAACATTCGTCTGTTAAATAATCAATAATTTTGTATTCACTTTACTCTTTCGTTCAGTGTTAAATAAATATGTAGGTAAATGATTAAAGTTTCTCTCTACCTATACGAAAAGAGAGCGCGAGGGAGGAAGAGAGAGAGAGAGGGAGAAGATGGGACCTGGCCCCCTCAAGACAGAAATCCTATTTAGTTACGCCAATGTCAGCAAGGTCCTCCTTGTATTTCATTGCTACTTTAGATTTAGGTACCCAGTTGTATGTGTTTACCTACCCTTTACCGTTTTTTTATCGTTCGCCTCAAGTGGATAACTAAATCGTGATTGTGATAGGGTTCTCCAAGAAATTGTTTAATTAATAAATAAATAAATAAATTAATAAAAATAATAAATTGCTTAGATAAACCATTTAGATACCTATATGTTTGTCTCGTTATTGTTATACCAACACGCATAAATATCTGGAAATAATAAGTATGTTTGTACTCGTAAAGCACTGAAGCACTCTGGGGGCGTCTCTTGTATCTGCGGCTTCAAATTTCGCAGGGCGTTTGATAATCGTTGGAGTAGGAACGAGGAGAAACAGTCAGTTGACTGGTGGCTGTTAGATCAATTCGACCAAAATGAGAAGAATAGTAACGGTGCTCTGCTTGTTCGCTTTCCTTTCGCAGGATCGTTTCGGTAATGTGTCATAAAGTGTCCACGCAAGTCTAATAATATTCTGTTGTACGTACATGATCCGAGCATGCGATCTGAAGAATCCGATTCCCTAAGTAACCAGCGCGACCCTCGGTCGCGCTCCTTTCCCTCTTCGTTGCGTTACCGGTCTTTTTAAATAGCGATATTAACGACGCGAACTATTAAAAATTCACCGTAGCGGATGCGTTCGAGCTGAGCGAAGAGCTGCGGTGTAAAAATTACAACACTCCAACGCCGATGCTGTCCCTGAAGAGGCATCTCTTCTGCGAGTACGATCGAACGGTTCGACCGGCCGCCTCTCACAAAGATGCGAACAACGTGACTATGAACCTGATACCAAAGCTATTAGAATTCGTAAGCGTTCGCCCCGACATTTTCGCACTCTTTCTCACTTAATCAATTGGTTGCGCTGTCGATCCACCCATCTATCATCATCCACCGATTGTTGTTTAGGACGAATGGACCAGCACAATGAGTTTGCACAGTTGGATGGGGCTCGTAAGTGATGCTTGTTGTTGCCACCGGTTTATGTGCGACGCCTATGCGTATCGTCCTGCGGCAGGCGTCGCGGCGAGGACGGTCGTCATTGAAAGCCTTGAATGTTTCTCTCCCGCAGGTTTGGACCGATTCGCATCTCACTTGGAAGACGAGTGATTTCGACGGGATTAATTATATTCACGTGAAAAGCGACGACATATGGCTGCCTGATCTTTCAGTTTACAATTCGTAAGCATTCGTAGAGTATAAAGTACATGTGTTATGTATAGTCTGTAGCAGAGTTGGGCGTTGTGCGAATAAGAATTGCGAATAAAATGAAGTTACTCGAGAATAAGGAGTAATTTTGTATTTGAATACAAAATTATTCGAGATCATTTCAATACAAATTTATTCGAATACAAATTCTTTCGAATAAAAATTTATTCGTTATTCTCGAATAACTTCAGTTTCTTCGACATTTTTATTCGAATAATGCCCAACTCTGGTCTGTAGAGTAAGAGCTGAAGTCTAAAGCAGTGTAAAGAATTCTCGGCGAACGGCTAAGTAATTTAATTAACAGACCATACAATCTGTTACTCGTTACTTGACGTAGGCATTGTTTTACCACGAAACAGGGGCGATATGGCAGTGGATCAAAACACTATACCTTCCACGACCTGCTTAGTGTTCAATTCAGGATTGGTCAGCTGCCTGCCATCGTTGAAGCACGTCGCTAAATGCGCCACGGATTACTCCGATTGGCCTTACGATATCCATCACTGTCGAATCCATTTCGGTTCTTGGTCGCATGCTCAGGGGGAAATGGATATCCATCTGGATAAAAAAGGGGTAATTAGCACGTCGACGATATTCTTCTAAAGTGATCGGGTGACGACTTAAAGCAGGGTTGCTCCCCCTGATCGGTCGTTGCTGTTATCTGCTTCGATGTTACTCGAAGAGCATTAACTATTAACAGTTTCGCTGCAACAATTCATCTGCTCCGTCTACTCTCCCTTCTTTTTTCTATGATAACACGCGGTGCGATTCTCCAGTATCAAATGGCAGGGTACATGAACAGTAGTATGTGGGATTTGAATTTGGTAAAAGCTTACAAAGTGCTGAAGAAGTACAAATGCTGTCCGAACGATAGCTACCCCATAATCGTGTACGAATTCTCGTTAACACGACATTACGGCATAATGCACATTACCTACGTTACTCCTGCTGTCGGTATGAATAATTTTCTTTAACCGTTAATCGTTTCCATCAACGGGTCTTCCTACCTTGACGGACGAAAAATGATGCGAACTTTGGGAATTTTTTAAAACAAAACCATTAAATATATTCACTTCCAGCTTTGTGGATTTATTTGTCAATCTTTAGAGAATGTGAAGAAAAAAATTGTATGCAAAAATAGTGGTTACATCCGGAGTTATAGTGCTTCAAATAGGGCGCCTTACAAAAATCATATGCATAAAATCAACCCTTGTAGTTGTCTGAAATAGAAAATTTAAAAATTTGTGTAATCTGTACGAGTGTGTCTACCGTCTGAACTAGCTTAAATGAGAAATACTGAAAAGTAAAAAAAAAAAATGGCAGAACCAATTCGAAGAACATCATTTTGAGAAAAGCGCGCTTAAAGTTTTAGGTACCGTTCTTTACAACTGAATTTTTTTAAAAATGCTGCCTAAATACGTACAAATACAGGCACAAAGTTTTCAGTTAATATAATTCGAAGGTTTTCTTAAAAAAATTCCAAATATCGCGCTCCTTTTCAGGCCGTCAAAGTATGGAGACCCCTTAACGCGAATTAATTCATACGCCATTCTCCCCTTTCTTCTCTTTTCTTGTTTCCCTCATTTTCAGTCGTCATGCTGCTAACGTTAACGGTGCTCTGGTTGGATTCAAGATCGACCGAACGAATGGCTGTGGCTGGCGTAAATCTAATTTGCCATATGCTTTGCATGTTCGATTTGCATTGGCAAGTGCCGCATAACGGCACAAACACACCTAAGATATGTAAGTACATAACTAAATAGCTTTGCCACCTCTAGCCGCTATATATATATTTATCTGCGTAATGCCAAAGTAATTCATCTCTTCCAGTACTGTACTACCGAGATTCCCTGGCCTTGGCTGTCTTCGCGTTCATTTTGACCGCCGCGCTGCGGAAAATACAGGACTCGAGCGTCCAAGTGCCGAAGTGGATCTCCTCGACCACGTCGTTCGTACTGAGCAACAGAGCCGGGCGCTTTCTTATCCTCGCCGAGGACGAGGACTCCAGTAGAATACTCGCCGGCGAGACGGAGGACAATTCCGATCTGCCGAACCCCCCAGCCGGATCGGCGGAATCATCGTGGAGACATTTCGCGGCCATCGTCGAGTGGCTGTCCTTCTTCGCCGTGGTTTTCGCCTACATCATTATTCTGTCCATTCGCGTCCCTTCCACTTAGACTTACTGTTAGAGGGAAGATCGATGAAAAGCGTTGTGTATGCACATTGTGCTGGGCTTGGTCAAAACTTCACTGTAGATTCTCATTTTCAATAAACGATCATGTATAGCGATTTTTCTACTGTACTCTGCGCACTGTAAACCTCAATTGTGCTTCGTAAGCTCTGCTGTCACATTGTCATTGAAATAAACAACCTTGCGTTTCCGTTTTTACGTGTATAGTTTCATTCGCAGAAGCTGCATCCCTTCTGCATGGTCCTCCGTCAATCTTTGCCAGTTCCCTTCTCTTAATCTGTTGCATAAGTATTGGGTATATCTACAGCGCCGTGATAGGATTGATAAATTCGCGGGTAGGAGACGATTGACACTTTATCGATCGAATTAATAATAGTAACCGCCTCTTTGGATACGCGGGCATTGATAATGGGGACATATGTATCGAATTTCATACTGTGACAATTAATATGAGAGACTAGAAAATACCCGTGCTTCGCTACGGTGGAATAGTTAAAAGGATTCACTTTCATATCTGTTTTTTAAGTAATTTTTCATGTAATTTGTGGGGAATAATATTTAGATAATACTGATACTACATGTTACAAACGAATTCGAGATTTGGCCCTTTAGGGGCTGATTAGGGCGAAATTTACAAATTGGTTTTTAGGCATTTGTGTGTCTGGCTAAAACCAAGTACCGATATCCAATTGGGGCGAAGTGATTTGGAGGAATCCGTGAAAGCACACTTTTCCCCTTTTCACCCCTTTAGGGGTAGATTAGGGCAATATCCCGAGATTTGATTTTGGACATTTGTGTGGGTAAGCTTTGTAAGTAAAAACCAAGAGAAAATACATTTTACTGTAAATGGATGAACTTTTGCGAAATCTTCCGAATTATTTGACTGCACACCTATAAACGAGCCCGGATGATAGTGGCCTTGGCGGTGGAGAAAGAATTTTCTTGCGATATGGTGGAAATCGGTGCAAGCTGCGCACATACACACGTGTGTGTGTGTAATCAAGAATAATTCCAAAGCTGATAAAATGTCGGTTGCTCGAAAGAGGGCGGTTTCAATGGCCCACGTCCCCGGTTTTACGTTTCACTGGGCGTACAACTGTTGGCGCTTGGTTGTGGGAAATTGGCTGTGCGCGCTGTGCAGTCGTCGCAGGCCTACCCATTCAATCGAATCTGTGCCGGTGATCGAAAATGAAAAGCTTCTTGGTGCCGTTCGCCTGGCTGGTGGTGTTTCGCGTGCCGCGGACGGGGGCGAGCTGGGAGACGTTGGACTGCAAAGACATCACGAGCAATACCCCGGTAATGGAACTCAAGAGGTATCTGTTCTGTAATTACGACTCGGAGGTGAGGCCGACCAAGGATTCCAGAAACGCCACTGTTGTTCGCTATGGCCTTAGCGTAATACATTTCGAAGTGGTGAGTAGCTCAGCTCGAGGTCCAAGCTGCGAATGACAGCGCAAGCGTCTCGGAATTTCGGATTCCGCCCTCGTTTCTTACGATTAGTTGAAACAGTTCTTTTCCACCAGGACGAGCTGGCAAACACGCTCGAGATGCTCGTTTGGACGAGACTGGTGAGTAGATTTATGCACGGATGCACGTAGGTAGATACTATAGTTTGAATACACAACGGCGAATCGTTGATGAAAAATGGACATTTCCCGTGTTGCTGGTGGCGCGATAGCAATGGACAGATCCTCATCTCACGTGGAACCCGTCGGAGTTTGGAGATGTCAGTACGATTCATGTGATGAGTTATGAGATTTGGGTACCGGATATCACGTTGCACAGCGCGTAAGTTTGAGAAGCCAGTAGCGTGTATGTAGCGGCTATATTCAGTGGCGGATTTAAGGAAAATGGCCCAGGTGGTGGCCATTCCGAGGGGCCCATTTTTTCCTGGAAAAGGAAGAGGTAGTTTACTAAAAAGTAGCAGGGGAGACCGGGGCTGCTAGGCCAGTTTTTATGATTTCAAATTTTAATAATAAACTGAACATTTTTTCAACTTAAACATAAATTATAATGTGTTTATAACAGAGCATAGCTTAGTTTCTCGGTAGATTTCCGGCTTTATTTTTTACCAAAGGGTGCCCACCTGTATATAAATAAATAATTTTGTATAAATTAAATCCGCCACTGACTGTATTGTGACACGCTGGACGAATACAATTTACCTCCCCGCAACGATCATTTTTTAACTGCATTCAGGACGACCCAAAACATCGACGTCAATATGCCAATAACCCAATGCGTCTTGAGCCACGAAGGGCGCGTGCTTTGCGTGCCGGTAATGGTTTACAAGACGCACTGCGATTCGGACCATACTTGGTGGCCTTACGATATGATGAATTGTTCGGTGCATGTCTCTCCTTGGTCTTATAGCAACAACGAAATCGATGTGCACCTCTGGGACGACGATCTCAGCGTCCAAGTGTGTACCGTACTCTTCTACCACGTCCAGCTTCGCGATGTATAATCGAAAACAGAAGAGAGATTAATCTTAAGGCGTTTTAATCCTCAGGACACGGCGGACCTGAACAAACATCACTTGCAGTGGAGGGTGATGGAAATACTTGTGAGCAATCGCACGATTCAATCGAAATTCCTTTTGAATTTCACTAGTAGCATCATTTCTTATCATATTCTACTGCAAAGATATTCGGCCATGTATATCGGAATTTACACGACGGAGGCTATAGGTTTGTAACAGTTACAACGTATACAGTTATTAATTGAGTAATTGTTACATATTAAACGACGAGACGTGAGGCTGAAGTTGGGAATCCACCTGGAAGCTAAGCTAAGCCATGCTATGTTATGTTTTAAAAAAATTGGTTTCAATACATTCTTATTGAACCCTTCCCACCAAAAGCTAAGCTAAGCTGTGCCATGCTACAGTATTTTTCAAAAAACACATTTTGAAAACGCTTCAATACATTATTTTCCACCAAAATCTATGTTTCTGTGTTATGTTTTTGTTGAGTTAGCTCGACGTAGCACGAGATTGCTCCGCGAGCGATTTTTCGGAAACGTAGCTTTTGATAGAAAATGATGTATTGAAGCTGATTTTTTTTATAAAAAGAAAATTAAAACCGACTTAAAAAAATGCACTAAAAAGTAAAAAATAATTGAATCCTTTTTTTAATCTACGACTCTCATATTTTTTCAGTATATTTTACAGTTCACAAGTTATAACACAAAATCGGAAAATAGCCGAATTTTCAGGGCTTAATTTCACCCCCTTCGAGTGAATTTGGGCTGCAAACAAAAATTGCGTTGTAATCAGGAGGAAGTCCCTTACATATTCACTAAGTTTCAGAATTTTTTGAATTTTCGAGTTCGGGATCTTCCCTTGTTAGCTTAGCTCAGCTTCCAGGTGGATTCCTAGCTTTAGGCTGTTAAATTAAATGTGTATCTCGTATTTGTTCCTGTACAGTGCTGATGACAATGACGTTGATGACACTTTGGCTGGAGCCAAACTCCACGGAACGCATGATAATTGCTAATTTGAATTTCGTTCTTCATCTAATTGCCTTGCAAGATCTGTGCTGGGTTATTCCTTTTAATGGTAGTCGCTCGCCAAAATTACGTAAGTCTCGTCATTTCCTAGGACTCCTTTTTCAATCGCAGCACAGAGTGCTGAAGATAGTACATAGCTAATCACGAGGGAGAGAATCGAACGCACTGACGTTTCCGACGCACAATTTCCGTTCTTTTCGTTTTTCTTTCAGTTCGATTGTACGAAAGTTCCCTGATCATGGCTGCGTTCTCGCTTATTTTAACCAGCATCCTGCGCCACTTGCAGCAATTGAACACCGACGCGCCTGCGTGGGTATCGTCAGGCACCGTCTTAATTTTGAAAAGCAGAGTAGGCCAAATTCTCTTAATGAGCACGTTGGATCCGAAGGTGTCGGCCAAGATGCAGCTACTGAACGCCGACGACAACACCAATCTTGTGTCTCCGAATAAAACGGACTCTACTTGGAGGTATATTTCAATTCTGATCGGGTGGCTTGCGCTTTTCAGCATTTTCCTCGTCTACGTAATAATGTTGGGAGTTTTCCTTCCGACAAGCACGAGTCCAAGTCACTTTGCGCACAAAGAATAATTGGCGAACGAATCGCGAGAGTAAGCGAAGCTTCACGACGTATGTATATATAAATACAAATGTTCAATTAATTAAAATAGGTACGCAGCCTGAGACGATCGATCGTTGCGTCGTCTCCGTCGGTAACGCTCGACGACTAGAATGTATCAAAAAAGATTAGCACCATGGTTCTCGTTTATTTCGTTCTTTCTAACAAATACATTTACTTTGGAAAAACATTTCGGCCTTAATCGATCGATCCTCGCGTGCGTTAAACAGTGCGGCGGATTGAGTTCTGAATGAAGGGGATTGTAAGAACAGGGGAGAGAACGTTGTGTTTATAGTATGCGTTATATTTACGATGAGATTGTACACGAACGGGCGAGCGTAATGAGTCGTGCGACTGTGACTGTGCCGTGTGACTATAAAAGTATCGTAGCGATAGATACAGCTAATACACTGAGAATGCTCCCTATTCCCCGTCGGTTCCCGTCGGAATTCGGGGCTGCTCTGTCAACAATTTCTTACATTATGTACACGTCAAAATGTAGCATTCAATTCACGCGAATGACGAACGACAAACGACAAATTCATTTATACGTATAACGACAATTATAACGTAGATAACACGTATGTTATATACACGGTAAGTTATATGTATAAAAGGTAGAGAACGGAGAAAAACAACCGCCCGGAAGGGACAAAAGCAATCTCGTTTGGCAGGCTATTCCTCATTCGTCAAATAGGCTAACGAGTAGTAAACGAAAAGAGGCGATTCGTGCGATATACACGTGTCGCGGGTTGCGAGACAATTCGACACCGCATGTCGAGATCGCTGCTCGACGATGGTGAAAGGTAGAGTCGAAGGGGAGAATGGAATGACGCGGGTGTTTCACTGCGACTGATACAGCAAGTAATCTTTCAGAGCGCGCGGAAGTGGAAGCGAATCGATCGCGTCTCTCCTGGTATACTGTAGTATAGCGTCACGGCAGGCACTCTGCAGGGTAGATACTGCTGGAACACGTGAATGTTAGAGAAAGAGGCAGCAGATTATCCTAGCTAGGGTTTGAGACGGAGGAGCGCAACATACCGCCGTACAGTTGAACTATCCTGACTTGTTTGGTGGTACCGTAGATATCCACCACAGCGCGTAAAGGTCCCGCCTTATAGGGTATGTCCTTCCCACACACCCCTTGATCCTCGCCGTTTATTATAAAATGCATCTCTGCCTTGTCAGAGCCAGCCTGTGGCACGTACATAATCCCGATGCGGCTACCCGCATCCGTGGGTAGGATATACTGAGAAGAATCGATTGTGTTCGGTCTGAGAGCGTTGTACGGAATAACTCCTCGAGACGTTTGCACGTTAACTCCGTCCGTTATCAGTTTCTTCTCCCTGGATGGTATTCCTTCGCCTTGCAGACGTGTATTAACGGGTTAATTAATGGTACAATCCTAGTCTAGGTAAATGGACGTGGCGTGTTCTCACCGTAGCCTGTGCCCGCGATACTCTCGAAGCTGTCCCATATCGTGTGGCTCTTGGTAATGGCGAATATCCATGTGTGCCCCAGTTTCACCAGATTAGGCATCGCGTACTGCGGCAAGCTGTTGGACACGGAGGCTGGATCGATGAGCGTAAGCCCGAGTCGCATGTGACCGCTCCATCCTCGCTCGGTCTTCTCGATCTCCACCAGGAAGATCTCGCCCGGCTGCAGTGGCTTCTCGCTGAAGGCCAGGGAGTTGGCGAAGCTGACGGCGCGATACGCCACCGTGCTGTCCTCGCGGAGCACGATATTCTCCCCGTGAGTAGGGTGGAACCTCGTCACTATCTTCCTGGACTTCTCCGTCATCGTGTCGACTACGCTCGGAGAAGATTCGGCCCCGAGTGCCGGTACTACGAGTTAACGCTGTACGGACTCGCGTTCGCGAGAAACTTCATCGAGAGGTACGATGTTCCGCGGGAAGCAGCGGTTAGACGCGCCAACACTCGCCAGGAAACAACGTGGAACGTGGATGCACCCTCCGCACGGAATGTCCGGCTTGAATGACACATTGGAACGCTTTTGGCAATGGGTTACGCTCACGCTTACATGATCACTCGAGGCGGCGGGTGGCTCGGAGAGTGAGGTTAGGTGTTGATCGCGGCAGTGCTTTTTGCTTTTGCCGAGATCGTTGCCGAATGTCGCGGTCGTGCGGCACATTATTTCAAATAATCGTTGTTAGAACAAACTTCCACGCCGATTCCCATTGTGATTCCGATTCGCGAACGAGGACAGAAGTGGACGCGAAGTTAAAGGTATTTCAACGTTACGAGAAATTCTACAAATACAAAGGAAACAGCTGGTTTAGCGTACCGTTCGTTTCCCTAGCCCCCTTTTCTCGCGTGATTTCTAACCTAACTCGAAGATTCTCTTACTAATAATAATAACCGTTCGATATCCTTCGATAATACAGTGTATATAGCTTTGTGGTATTGCTCGTGGTCTATCGAAAGAAATGAAAAGCGAAGTATTCAAATATTGTTGCGACGCGTTCCACGATCTTGGTCTTAATCGATAGCACAGCGTCGCGGTCGCGACCACGCTACCATTAGACGTTACACGCACGGTCCTCTTTCTATGCGTAGCAAACCAATGGTATTGCTATTTTGTTCAAGGAATAGTTTAGCCTGGATCGCAATGGATTTCATTAGTTAGTAAGAATACGTTTATTTCATTCAAAAATTCCTCTCAAATAGTACACCCAGTTGATATCGGAGAGCTCATGATCGGAGCAATATACCAACAGCTTTCCTGTAACAGGATACCTTTCTCTCGTAACGTTTTCATCGTCCTCTTCGTCCTCCAAAAGACTCACTTTGATATCGATAACCTTGACGAAAATGTTGCGAAGATATCAGAACAGGGAAGATAACAAATTGTACAGAAACACTGAATCGTACCTGCTTGGACTGTAGAGTGGTCGATAGCGTTTCTAGTGCAAAAGTCTCAGGCAGGTCGACGAAGAAATTGAAAGTCTTAGTTTCTTGAAAAATATTTCGGAAAGGTATCGATGTGGATGACTCTTGGGTAATTATGTAAGGTCCCGTGGGCTTCGGTAACGAGTACGTACCAATCAAGGGGAATCTACGAGATGAACAGATTTCTTTTTTAATCTGTTTCTCCAGATTCACACGCTCGTATCCTTACTCAAATTCTCCAGCAGTATCGGACGATGCCGTTAACGTGGCAGTGACGTTTTCGACATTGCACGGCTCGTAAATAACGTCGATCACGCCTTTGCTCGATTCTGGCACTTGAATGCTTTTTGGGCCGACGAAACAGTCGTTATCCACCTGCGACGTGATGTAACATCGAAATTTTTTCCCACAATGATATCGCAGTGGGTGAAAGGGACTCGATTGTTTAGGTTCGTTCGACGTACCGTGATCGCGAATTCAACCGCTTCGTTGGTATAGTTGTTGAGAAGCAGTGGGAACGTGCAAGAGGCTCCCAGAGTCGCGCTCACGCGAGTTACTTTTTCCGGAAGTGCTGGTGTAGCTTTCAGCCGTAACTCGTACGGAAAGCTTCCGAGTAGTTGGCAATTAATGTCGAGCGCCACGACAGATTCCTCGGATGGCAGTATCGGGTAATATGCCACTTGAATGTACTCCTACGGTTTACGGCGACAGTATCGTAAATGTAGGAGAAAACTGGAGAAGGAGCCGCGTTTACTTACACGCGCCAATGGCAGTACAATTTTCGGCATATGACGAATAGTGACGAACGGATGTTGACACTCTGCCGCGTACGTTATGGACTCGCATTCCAGAGGATTTTCCAGCTTTATAGTGTGACACACCTCAGATCGTACCGGGCTTGTCAGTTTGATCGATTCGATCACTTCCGGCTCCGTGAGGTCGTACTCGATTTCGTAGAACTGATACTCGTTGTCCTCGTTGGTGAACGTCACCTGAATCGATTTTAAAACTGAATTAAGCACGAAAAGCATGGAACTTTCAACGTTCCTCTTTGATACTACATACTTTGAAATGGAAACTTGACTCCTCATAGGAGTGGAAGACTGCGCGGTAGTCTCTTTGATTATTCGGTGGAACGTCGATGGTATTATTCCCGACAAAGGTGAACAGGGGAGTATGCTATTGAGAAAAGATAATTGTACATATTCGTAGTGGAAGACGCGTGATTCGACCAGAACCAGAAATCGAACCTTTAATTCAGCTTTGCCGATTGTCACCAGTTCGATCTTGCAGCGGAACCGCTGTTTTCTATCGAGCCAGTTGTGAACGGGCAATAATTCGGTGTACTTTGTCTTCGCGGGGAACTGGCGGTAAATTTTTTCGAGAACTTGCGGAGGCGAGCTCCTCCCGTGTAGGGAATAAAGTAAGGGAGCTCCATCGTCTGGTATTTTCAATAGCAGCGTACTCTACGTGTACAGATGTAACATGTAAAAGGGAATAAAAGGGAAGGATAATCTTTTGCGCTGAAAGAAAAACATTGATAATCTATTACAATATGCAGAGCATCCTCTGTGTTTGTGACGAGAGGCGCGTAAGTGACGATGCAAGAGGCAAATCCTTTGGCAGGAACGTGCAAGACCTCGTCGACGGAGAAATAATTGCCGGACACTTGAGGCTTGAGTTTCCAAGGTACGTTCGTGTCATTCGCCACGGTTACGGACCGCGTCTGGTGCTCGCGAACAACACAGTCGAAAAGGATGGTCTCGGTCGCTTCTGGCAGTTTACAGCATTCCCCGCTAACTCTGAGCGTTAAGGGTTCGTACTTCTCCACCTCTATGACTGCCTTAAAGGAGTAATAGATTTCATTGGAATGATGTGACGTGCGGTACGTTTGCGAGTGCCACTCACTTCACCCTCGATTGAACCGCGTTCCCCAGAAGGCATCAACTTTACCAGGAAACTGATGTCCATACCAGGGGAGCAGTAGCCAGACATGGGGGTGATACTATAATCTATCGGCAACTTCGATGTATTCCACTTGAATCTAAATAGATGAATTCTCGCGTCAGAACTTTGTCTTTACTTTGCTATTGCGAGACGTCGCGGTGGTGTTAGGAAAGTGGCGACGTTTAATCTGTACGAGAATCGAATCAAACAACCAGTGGCGGATTTAACTTCAAAAAAAAGAAATTATGATTTTATCCAAACACTATTTTTTTTCTGCACTACTACACTTAGCCCGTTTTTAGTAAACTACCTCTTCATGTTCCCGAGGTTAACACGATTCTGCAATAATTAATACACAATAAGAAGGGTCGACATAAAAAAGATTCTACAAGTTTAAAGATGCCTTCTTATATCCCGAAAGAGTTTAATGCAATATTAACCCTAGTTTTTCCCCCAAAAATTCATAAATTTCGGGGTCTGTTACACGATAATCCCCCCTTTAAATCCGCCACTGCGAGCAACACTTGGACCAACCTTGCCCCGACGTCGCCGGTGTTCATCAAGAGTACCGGAGCTTCTGCGCTGCACCCTCGGACCACCGTGCCGAGAGAAAGACGGCTCCTGTTTAATCGGAACTCTGCCCCGATGCAACTTGCGCGCAGCACGAATAGTGGCAGAATCGTGGAGGACGTGGAGAGGGCCACTTTTCTGGTGAATTGTCTGAGTCTGAAGGTAGGCTTGAAGCTGATGGTCACGTTGATTGTTTGGTTGGGTCGTACGATCACATTCGACGACGGTTCGATCCGTAGAATGTCCAATAGGTGCATGTCCCCGGTTTCAAGATCGTTATCGGTGGTCCAGGAACGTTTCGTTTCTATCACGGACGCGTACGTCAACCCCCTGGTCTCCTCCTCGTTCTCTTGGATCCCGCACGGTCGTGTACGATCGCGATGCTCCTCGTGGCCGGCCAGATTTCGTAGTAGATCAAACTTCACCTGGATCGACGCCGAGCCTTCGTTTATCACCGGTACTTTCCTGTTGACGGTCTTGAAAGCGGAAACGCTGCCGAGATCGATAAATTTGTCCCGCGGGTTCACCAGTCGGACCTGAAAAATCGGTTCCAGAGGCTTCACTCGTTTCGTGTGTAATAAAAAGCACCGGTCCTTTTCGAGCCTGTGCGAAGTCTCTGTTTTTAGTAAACTAACTCTTCATTTTCCTGACAAAAATGGGCCCCTTCAGAAGGCCCCCTAGGACCCCATCCTTAAAAAAATTATGATTATATCCAATCTATATTTTTTTGTACTACTACCCTTAGCCCGCTTTTAGTAAACTACCTCTTCATTTTTCTGGAAAAATTGGGCCCCTCAGTGCGTTTGCTATCTGGGCCTTTTTTCTTAAATCCGCCACTGAGCTTCCCTTGTTAAGAGCGTAGATCTAATATTGATCTCATTTATGACAATTATACACGTTGTTGTAACCCAACTAACGCCTTGGCGTAACAACACCGCCCTACATTTCGATTGCCATAATCGAACGCCGAAATCCAGCACAACCGCGTAAGGATTCTCGGTAACGCGACTGTAAGCATCAGCACATGATGAAACAGTCGAAAAGCAGGCCGAAGGCGGAGACCCCGATGGTCCCCGCTTCGCCCCGATTAAAGTATAAGAATGATGTACGAGCAATGCGAGCTCAGACTTATTACCGACTTGACACGAGTCCTGTCGGATGTCTCACGCGTGATGGTCACAGTGTCCTGTAACCCAGATCGGGATTGAATAAACTTGTTAAACCTTACGGTGAGTGCTAACTCTTTAACCGGCCAAGGATCCTACTACCCTCGGTTTCCAACCGAGTATACCCGTCCCGGCATCTTCACCCGAGTATCCGGAGCCCGTCGGACGACAACCGCAGAGGACGCCTTAGGAACACCGCGAGATTCTCAGGGAGAATCTCGATCCAGGCCCTTTGCACAACAAAATTGGTGGCAGCGGTGGGATCCAGCCAACGTAAGGAACAAGTCAGACCGACTGAGGAACAACAGGACATAGCGGAGACAACTACCCACAAAAGTTGGGCAGCTCACTCCGCACTGCTGACATCCGTCTACAGAGGGCACCTGCAGGAAATTCCACGACCGACATCGAGACGACCATGCTTCGCCAGCTCTACGTGCTGTAAGTGCGAAAATTCACATTCAGCAAAAACGAGCCGAACACCGTCGTTCTCATGCGCCGAGCAAAGTCCGTAGACGCAAATATCGAGCGAAACATAGAATTAACCGAGCGAAGGGAACCAACCTCGCCCTTCGCCCTCAGTCGGAGCAGCCCGCGTAGACTCAGAAAACCGCGACCGCGACCGTCAGAGGACGACCCTCTAGTTTTCGCACTCGACAACATCCGTAGATCCGGAATCCGTACGCGATCTGCCCTCGAGCAGACAAATAGCGACAATCATTTCCCTCTAGAAGCGATACAAAACGCATTAAATCCCGAAGGATCCGTAGTATCCGAGCGACGATACCCGCTTAGAGAACTAGATTTTAGCTTACTTCCACGTATGGACCGGACGACAGCTATTAACCTAGGAAGCCCGCGTAACCAAGGGGAAAGCACTCTATTAAATCAGACTGACCTCCAAACCACGGATATGTCAAGCACTGAGCCAGTACCCGCACGCGACATAGTCGCAGAAAGCGTCGCGATCCTAGTAGAACAGATAGCTGCAATGGAACGGTCTATCGACCGACTAACAGACACGGTAGCAATCGCTCTAACCTCGCGTCACGACGATACGGTAGGTCAGGAGATGGACCCGGGGCAAACGGCAAGGACGCCGTCCCCCGCCCCTGACCCACCAGCAGTAACAAGAACCGCGGTCCGATTTAGGGACGAAACCGTACCTAGACGCACCAGCCTGTTCATACCCCCCGTAACAGACGGGAACCCAAACCGAAATTCGAGAGCATTCAGGGTGACCAACGAGGTCTCGAGAGCACTAAAATCAGTCCCGAAATTCGACGGGACCAGACCGGACGATTTAACCGCGTTTCTCAACCATTGCCATTTCGCGCTTACGTCATACGGAGAACCCGAAGAAGAAGCCGCAATACTACGTGGAATCATCTTGACGCGATTCTCGGGTGCGGCCCTTGCCGAGGTCAACACACGAAAGATAGAAACGTACGAGGAACTAGAAGACTTGCTAACCGCATTGTATAAACCATTGAGGACAGGCACGACCATTGTGTCGGAATTGCTCGCGAGTAAACAGGGAATACACGAGGACGCTCACACGTTCGGAAATCGCGTAGCGAAATTAGTCAACGAGCAAGTGGCAGTAAACACCGCGGGTGGGGACAACCCGATAGCCCGGGGAGGAGCCATCGAGGCCATCAAACAACAGGGTCAACACGTCTTTCAGGAAGGGCTCCGCGAAGATTTAAAATTTTTAGTCAAGACACGACGGGCCATCGACCTCCCCGAGGCCATTGCGATAGCCGTAGAAGAAGAACGGACCATGGGAAAAGGGACCGCCACCCCCGCTGGTGCACGTGCTGCAAGTAGCACGGCGACCTCAAGCACCACAGCAAGCAAATATTGCCTCAATTGTAAACGATCAGGGCATTATACAAAGGACTGCTGGAAGGGACAGTCTAAAAATAATCCGCGCCGAAGTTTCCCTGCACCCGGAGGTAACCGGAGAGTACAAACCATAACGGCCGACACCGAGGGTCGACAACCGACCTTCGGGGCTAGGTCGACACCGCGATACGGAAACGCTGATCGCGCGCATTCCGCAGCTCGAAACAGTGACGAGCGCGCCGGACTGCCGCGAAGAAATTCGCCTGCCCGAGAGCAGACGCGAACTATTCGAATGATTAGAATAGACTCACTCGCGAACAAGAGATTCTTGTCAGATAGGGTAGGAGTCGCGATAGGAGAAGCTAGACAGGGTAAAACTACAATGATGATAGACAACGGCGCAGAAGTATCATTGATAGTAAGGAAAGCACTAGCAGCTAATATCAAAATAGAGCCCAGCGAAGTACTACTCACTTCGTTTACAGGAGACAAGGCTAAAACCCTAGGGAAAATAGAAGCCACATTCCGCATAAACGGGAAAGAAGTAAGACACCCGCTACATGTAGTCGACACCGACACACTAGGCAACGCAGACGGAATTCTAGGGTTAGATTTCCTCAAAACCAATAGAATTGCCATAAACTACGACACTCAGGAAGTGTCAATAAAGGGAAAGCCCTGGCAAACGTTAAAAGCAAACGTTAAGAGTTACGCGACAGTAAATGTACCCGCGCGCACTCAGAAAATATGTCTGATACGGACAGACAGCCTCAAAGAAGGAATTATAGAAAAACGCCAGTTAATAGAAGGTGTATATCTAGGAGAAGGACTAACTACGCCCAAAAAGGGCCATTGCATAGGCTGTGTCATGAATACAACAGACCAAGCACAGGAGGTAGTTATACCGCGAATTACGTTAGCCGACACACCGGACTACGAAACCGTTCAAGCTAACGATAGCGCCGCGGTCGTCCGAGCATTGACCGCGCGCGAATCGCTGACGGCGCGAATTTCTCGAATTATGGAACAGGTGAACTGCGAACACCTGAATTCCGAAGAAGAAGAGTCCATAATCGAAATCTGTAGGGAATATCACGACATATTCCATTTACCGGGAGATAAACTCACCACGGCTACAGTGACTACGCATAGGATCCCGATAACCAAGGATACCTTACCCTGCAACGTTAAACCTTATAGGTTACCCGAAATGCATAAGCGCGAAGTCGAGAAGCAGGTAAATGAAATGCTAGAGGACGGAATAGTGCAGCACAGCTCAAGCCCGTGGAACGCACCGTTATTAGTAGTCCCGAAGAAACCAGATGCGGAAGGAAACGTCAAGAAGCGCGTAGTTGTAGATTTCAGAAAGCTAAACGAAGTTACAATAGGAGATTCGTACCCCTTGCCGAATATCACAGATATACTCGACCAACTAGGGAAAGCACTGTATTTTACCACACTAGATCTCGCGTCAGGATATCACCAGATACCCATGGACGACAGGGACAAGGGAAAGACTGCGTTCTCTACGCCTCAAGGCCACTACGAATTCAATCGTATGCCTTTCGGCCTAAAAAAACGCACCCGCGACGTTCCAACGAGCCATGAACACCGTGCTAGTCGGACTGCAAGGAATAGATTGCTTCGTCTACCTCGACGATATTGTTATCCACGGGGCAAGCCTAACGGAACACAATACGCGAATACGAAAGGTCTTAGACAACTTGCGCCGGTACAATCTGAAGCTACAACCAGGAAAATGCGCATTCCTGCGAAAGGAAGTGGGATTTTTAGGGCACATAATTACGCCCGAAGGGATCAAGCCGAATCCCGAAAAAACCCAAGCAGTAAGAGAATTTCCAGTTCCAATCAAGCTAAAGGAACTGCAAGCATTCTTAGGACTAGCAGGATACTATCGCAGATTTATCCCAAAGTACTCCAAAATAGCTAAGCCCTTGTCAAGTATTACGAGCAATAAAGTAGACTTCAAGTGGACAGCCGAACAGCAGAACGCGTTCGAAACATTAAAGGAGTCCCTGACGACAGCACCACTCCTAATCTATCCAGATTTTACAAAGGAATTCATCGTGACCACCGACGCCTCAGACGTAGCGGTAGGCGCGATACTGTCACAAGGAAAAATAGGTGAGGACAAGCCAATAGCTTACGCCAGCAGAGTACTAAATAAAGCTGAGCGGAACTACAGTACGACCGAGAAAGAGTTGCTAGCCATTGTGTGGGCAGTAAAACATTTCCGGCCCTACGTGTATGGCACAACGTTCAAGGTAGTAACGGATCATAAGGCCCTAGTATGGTTATTCAAAGTACAGGACCCAGGATCCAGACTAATCAGGTGGAGAATACAACTAGCCGAATACGACTACCAAATCATCCACAAAGCAGGGAAAAGCAACACAAACGCAGACGCGCTAAGCCGAAATGTGCATGCACTGCAAACAGCCAACGAGCAACACCTGACAAACCATTCGACGGAAGAGGCACCGATCGAGGTCACTGAGCAGGAAGATAAACAACAGATTCTATATGAATACCACTTGGCACCCCTAGGAGGACACCAAGGCATCCAGCGTACTACGCAGCGAATCAAGAAAAAATACCGATGGCCAGGAATGGACAAGGACATCGAAGACTACATACAGAAATGCAGTCTATGCCAAAAGAATAAATTGAGCAGAAGAAGTAAAGCGCCAATGGAGATCACGGACACCCCCCGAAATCCATTCGAAAAAGCAGCGTTAGACATCGTAGGACCCCTACCTGAAACAGAACATGGGAATACCTGCATATTGACGTTCCAGGACCACCTTACCAAACTCAGTAAGGCGATCCCCCTTCCTAACCAGGAAGCACGAACCGTCGCAAAAGCATTCGTCACCCGAATAGTCTGCGAGTACGGAGTACCCGAGAAAATACTCACCGACCAGGGAACGAATTTTCTAAGCGACATGTTTAAGAACGTCTGTAAATTGCTACGGATTAACAAAATCCAGACTACAGCGTACCATCCCGAGTCTAACGGAGCCCTAGAAAGGTCGCACCGAACCCTCGTGGAATACCTACGCCACTATATAGACCACGACCAGAAGGACTGGGACGAATGGTTACCATACGCGATGTTTACGTACAATACTACGCCCCATACGGCGACAGGCTATACGACTTTTGAATTAACGTTCGGAAAAACCGCGGAACTACCAACCGCGTTAAGGGTACCCCCCAGACCAACGTATAATTACGATGACTACGCCCAAGAGACCCGAGAAAGGCTACGAGCGGCACACGAAGTCGCAAGAGAAAAACTGCAAGGCGCAAAGGAGAAATCGAAGGTAAACTACGACAAGAAAACCCGCGAAATAGACTTCAAAACGGGAGACAAAGTATTACTGTATGACGAAACAATACGGCGAGGAAGATCTAAGAAACTAGAAAGCAAATGGATCGGACCATATACAATCTTAAAACAAAATTCGCGAGTAAACTACACGATTCAAAAGGGAAAGAAAACTCTACTTACTCACGCGAACAAACTAAAGCATTTCATCGAATAATCGAGACTATTACGTACGCGGATCGAGACGGCCTTACTACAGCAAAATCGAAGAGCTGACGCAGTAGACCATTTCACTACATTAAATGCCCTACTGACCGACCTGACTCAGGACGTAGACGACGTGTTGCAATATTACACCAGTCTGAAAGCAGGCATAATCCACAGTAACGTATTAGGAAGCATGCAAATCACTAAGTTGTTACAAACCGCCGTACAACATCTCCCAAACGGGCTTACGTTCCCCATCGCGCCAAACATAGAAAATACTAACGTGATCGAAAAATTGTCATCGGTCACCGCGTATTTTGATAGGACTACGTTAATAGCAGTAATAACCGTCCCATTAATATCTTCGCAAACATTTACGGCGATCGAGGCAACCCCAGCCCCGATCCACGTCCACGACAACACGTACGCGCTGTTAGTCATAAGGACCCCAATCCTCGTCATCGACGCGAGCACCGACCAATACGTGCTCACCGATCAGGACGAACTAAAGGGATGCAAACAGGTAGCTACCCAATATTATTGCGAACGGCCAATGCTCGCACATACCGTAAACGACGATCTTGAGTGCGAAGCAAGCCTATGGCTGCAACCGTCGGACAAGTTCCCGAAAAATTGCGAGATAAAACACATCGCGGCAAACCACACGATGTGGGTAGGGACCTCGCGAGCGGACACGTGGATTTTCGCGGCGCACCAAACGGAAACACTGACTATACAATGTAACGAACGACCGCCTGAGCACGTCGATATTGACAAAACAGGAATCCTCAGGATTCCGGGATTAGGATTACGGGAAATTGTAACGTCCGAAGCAAGGACATAGTGCTAAAAAAGCGACAGACATCGTATAGTCAGGATTTCGAACTACCGACGGCACCACGTTACGATATAACGGCAGCAATAAACGCAACGCAACGAGGCGAACCGCCGCAGGCCCTCACGCGTTTTCAGTTAGACAAGCTACTAAAAAACCC
Source organism: Andrena haemorrhoa (assembly GCA_910592295.1). Lineage (NCBI taxonomy): Eukaryota > Metazoa > Arthropoda > Insecta > Hymenoptera > Andrenidae > Andrena > Andrena haemorrhoa. The sequence continues at coordinate 5,937,133 of OU342946.1, forward strand.
AGCCGAGTTTTCAGCATTGTACAATCAACTGAACAAGGTGGACAGCGATCTAACTAACAACAGCTACTCAGCAGGGTTAGCAACCTGGCAAATTGTACACCCAACGACGACAACTATTGTATTAGTAATACTTAGCATACTCGTCGCATACTTAATAACACGCGACTACCAACTGCGCCGGAGATGGCAAATACCCATACCAGCGAAAGCGCAGGAACCAGCAGCACCAAACTCGCACGTAGCGACAAACAGATTGCCTGTCACGAACAGCGATTACGCCGTGTGCGCTATGACGATTTAGGGTACCGGGAAATTTCACCAATAACTTGCGAAAAAATTTCCCTAAGCACCCTTTCCTCAAAGGGGGGGGGATGTTGTAACCCAACTAACGCCTTGGCGTAACAACACCGCCCTACATTTCGATTGCCATAATCGAACGCCGAAATCCAGCACAACCGCGTAAGGATTCTCGGTAACGCGACTGTAAGCATCAGCACATGATGAAACAGTCGAAAAGCAGGCCGAAGGCGGAGACCCCGATGGTCCCCGCTTCGCCCCGATTAAAGTATAAGAATGATGTACGAGCAATGCGAGCTCAGACTTATTACCGACTTGACACGAGTCCTGTCGGATGTCTCACGCGTGATGGTCACAGTGTCCTGTAACCCAGATCGGGATTGAATAAACTTGTTAAACCTTACGGTGAGTGCTAACTCTTTAACCGGCCAAGGATCCTACTACCCTCGGTTTCCAACCGAGTATACCCGTCCCGGCATCTTCACCCGAGTATCCGGAGCCCGTCGGACGACAACCGCAGAGGACGCCTTAGGAACACCGCGAGATTCTCAGGGAGAATCTCGATCCAGGCCCTTTGCACAACAACGTGTATGCTGTAACTTGCCTTGTAAGTGATTCCTTCGCCGGCGATAATGACTCTCCTCTCGTACCCCGAGTTGATCGTGAACACCAGACATTCCTGATACTTCGTTTCCTTGAGCGGTCGAAACACGATCGGTATAGCGATCGTTGAGTGAGCAGCGAGAGCCTCCGAGATGGAATTCATGTCGACCGATAGGTGCGGCTGATCCTCGAATTTGCACTCGATTCTGCCACAGAATGAACGTTACCGGATATTAAGTAAGATCGGTAATGCTTGAGTGGTATCTTACACGTATGCCACGTCCTCGGTGTTGGTCAACAGAAGCTCCACGTAATAAGAGAGCGCGTTGTTCTCTTGTATGTAACAGGGGCCGAAATCGTGGCGAAAGAAGCTGAAGTCGACAGCAGGCTTCGCCGAAGAAGCCCTCAGCAGAAACGAGTACGTGGGCCCGTTCGAGATCTGGAATTCATTCCAGTGGTACGACGCACGAGACGAGAATCGGTTAGCTTACCTTCAACGCAAGCCGGTGATCTTTGATCGTTGTTTTCCGAAATGTGGTCAACGTTAGGCAACAGGTCGATCGAGACTCGGTAAACAAGTGCCCTTGTTCTTGCACGATCACCACGTTGTAGGCTTTCTTGTTAGTTATCTGTGGCGTCATGCCGCGGTCCCAAGCGTAATGGAACATTATTTTGCCGGAATTCGCTATGTCGAAGTTGACGGTGATCGGTACCTTCAGCATCAGCTATGGAAAAGAAATGTTCTAACGCACATACCTATGTAGGGTAAACGCACTAATAAATGAACAGTTAAGGGGCCATTCTACTTTGATCGACCAAAAAATGACGTTATTATATTATACAAAAAAATTTTGAAAGATTTTTTTCAATTTGTCGCAAACGTTCATGGCGCGCAGGTGGTTTCCCGGTTCAGGCTTATTTGAAACGAAAAATTCGAAAAGATTCTTAATCTGTACGAGTGTCGCCATCGCCCGTAGCTCAATTAACAATTTTTGTCGAGAAACAACCGAGATTTTTCTCGGGGAACATTTGAGAAAATACCCTTTTGGGATACGAAGCAAGAAATTAAAAGAAGTCTCTAATTAATTAGTTACTTATTTTACTGGTTTTAATAAAATATGTTCAATCAATGGCACGTGTCCATTCACTGGTACGCCCACCCTATGTAAGTAGCCAACTCGAGTGACTTTTCTCCAACAATGTTGAGCCAGCTCACTTTGCCCAGGTCGATTATGTTTTCCGAATCCTTGCTGGCTTCCACTATTTCGCCCGCCGCGTTCCAGTAAGAGACCGAAGATGCGACCTCGTAAACGGAGGCGGTCACAAAAACGGTGAGAGGACTTTTCATCAGCTTCACGGCGCACTGAATGGAAAAGTGGAATTCACCGACCCGGGTTGGATGATACTCGACCCTGCGGATGAATTAAAAACCTCACCGAGCCATTCCGTTCGTGGCTTACCGCCGCGCCGCTCTAATTCAACGATACATACTCCAGACACGAGAAATATCAAATCAACGCTGATGAGTATCGATTATATTCGACCGAAAACGCGTTAAAATACAAAGCGTATCAATTAAGAGTCGAGGGATTGTCGATCGAACTCCATTAATTGGAAATAAGGATAGTCACCACAGTAGTTGCTCGCTATTCGATGGGAGGGTTCCAGTAATTGGAGTGACGGCGAGCTTTTGAAATTTACCCTCGGAGTACAAAGACTCTTCCAACACGTTGAACGGTATGTGAAAATTCTCGTCGTTCAACAGCCTTATCGGATCTCGAACACTGAATCCTAACAGCGAATAAACAAGTGCATACCTGCATATACAGTGCGTTCAGCCGAAAAACGATGAAATGTATCGCAATTGTTGATTGCAATATCGTGTCACGCAGAGACGGGCAAAGATTTATTTAGATAAAAATTTTGGGTTCGAATAAAAGATAACAATTTTATTCGTTTCGGCAAAGATAACTCGGGTTGCCTTTATTCTTCAACGGATAAAGTTAAAGTATCTTTTATTCGATGCGTTATTTAAATATTTTTTTATTTAGATAACGCTGAATTCTGGTGTGCATATTCTATATTGAAACTCAACCCAAGATTGTTGGCTTCAGTTTCACGTGAGCGGTGAGGCAGTGCACCGAGGGCTCGGTCACGATGCCGACGACCAGAAAAAGGCACTCCAGATTGTATCTCTGGATGGAGAAGAGCCAGAAGGACTCGAACACACCGACGTCCTCTGCGAAGAACGTGAAAGCCAGGTCGGTTTGTTGTCCGCTTTCCGCCACCCCCTCGGACACTGTGCACTGGAAGTTCGATATCTCGCTCGCCAGAGCGGGCGTTCGATCCTTCCAGGAAAAGCGGTAATCGTCTGTCGTCGGATTGATAAGGTGGAAGTTCCTGGAATCGATAAAGTATATATTTATACGGACTCGTTCGCTTCTATTCCCGTGTTCACCTGTCGCCCAACATTCAGTTTTACTTGACGTGATTCTCGCCGACGCCGACCACGTTAAATTCGATTGCCCTGACATTCTGCCACAAATGAGGATCAACCGTGTCGTATCCAACCGGGCCTGGTAGCTTTGGGTCTCGTCTGCCGCTGGTTACGTAGTCGGTCTCTTGCACGTCGAAATGGCAATACGGCAATAAACTTCTCGCCGCCACGGGAATCGTCAAGATTGTCTGCTCTGGATTCAGATTCTCTACCCTGCCCAACAAGATCACACTTTCGTCTTTCTATTATCCACTTTCCGCCTTAGAGTAAATGCATTTAAATTGTAATCTTTGGGGATACGTAGAGAAGATATATTTAATTTTTTTGTTCCCTAAATTCACCCCTGAAAATCCGGTTATTTTCCGATTTCCTATTACAACTCGCGAACTGTCAGAACTATAAATTACTGTGCAACGGAAACTACACTCATATAGTTTATAAAAAAAAAGAAATTTGATTTCGGACCTGCTGTTCCATAGTTACACATTCCACCAGCGCGCGTGAGGGGTCTAGAAGATTGATTAATATATTAAAATTTATGCACGTTTTTCTACTCATTTTTTTATAGCCTCTTAAGACATTGTACTAAAGGTAGATAATAACAATTTTCTATGAAAACTGTAAATTATTCCCGGAAAAAAATTCTTAAAAATGGCTTACTTTTTCGGTCGTCACAGGGGTGTTGCCCCTTAAGGACGACCTCCTACTTTGCACGTACCTGCACGTAAGGTAGGCCTTGTAGTAGAACACGTCCAAGGGGGAGAACTTGAATGCGCATTCTATGGACTGTCCAGGCGGTATAGTACCTCCCTCCGGGAAAATTGCAAACGGCAAATTGTCACCGTCTAACCAGCTGTCGGTGGTCCGTTGCGAGAACCCAGCGGTGCTACTGAAAAGGTCCGACGGCCTTGCGCTCGAAGCTGGTCTAGTGCCCGTGTCTACGTTCAGAAACATTTGACAACCGTAGCGGGGACGAAATCGTTACTAAGGGCAGATAATTTGGCCGGTCTGAAGTTGCTTCGCGAACAACGATCGAGGAAAAATCGGACACCTCCAGTGAGCCTGCTCCTTGCCTTGACGTTCTGGCTCTCTCTCTCGTCCTACGCCACGAGGCTCATTGGAGGGCATGGGCGTCCGGAATGGGGAGGCTAAAGGGGCAGTTGCCCCCTGGCTTCTGAGAAAAAATCGCTTATTTTTCAAAACTAATCTTTATTAAGTTTATACTAAAAAAGGGAATATTCTTAAATTTCGGTTTTAATTTTTTAATTAAATTGGCACTATAAAATGGATTAAAAAAAGCAAGAGGGGTATATTTTAATAAGTTGTCCCTCCCACCCTGGAAAAAAGTCTCCGGACGCCCCTGTTGGAGCGGGATTTCCCCTCGATCGCTGTTCCCGAAACAACTTCAAACCGGCCAATATATCTCAGCTCTGCTACACTCCGTTCCATATAAGAGCGGACCCACGCCCCTACCGATTTACGACCGATCTGCGCAGCTCCCACGGATCTGACACACGTGATTGGTCGTAGTACTCTCCCCGCCGGTTTCCTACCAATCAACAGTGTATCCCTGCGCGGAACGAGTCCGCTCTAAAATGGAATGCAGCGTAGATCTAAGAATCGGCCATCATCGAGATCGCGCAATGCCACGGAATTATGTACCGGGAGGCGAGGGCGTGGACTGTCGTAAATATAGATTCGCGCTGTCGCCCTCGGCCTTTTCGTCTCTGTCGAAATTCTTGGGGGCCAGCGTGCTCGTTGTCCTCAATTTCCTCTGTGCGGAGAAGATTCCCCTGGACGATCTAGAATTCGTCCGAGAAACAGCCGGATACTCCGTGGACTTCGGCGTGGAAGTGACGTTTCGATCGTTTTCCGTTAATCTTTTCGGATATTGTTCGTCCGTGATTATCTTCCAGGCGAACACTGTGTTCACCACGCCCGGGTTCGACAGGGTGAACTTGTACTCTCGAGTCTGACGAACGAAATTCTCGTTAAAACACGATCGGTACAGTAGGATTATAATCGGTGGGATGGGAAAGTGTGTATGCAGGGTAGATGCACCATTTGTGGCCACTTTAAGGTATTTTACCAGTTTTGGCCACTTCTTAAAAAAATATAATATTTTTCCCTGTAAGCAATAAATGTAACCTTAAATTTCTGGCGGTATATTAAAGAAAATATTTATGATGTGAATTTCTCCGCATAATATTGATCAGGAAGCAATTTAAACATAAGATAATTATGCAAATGGCCAAAAACAGTGCAATGGCCACAAACGGTACGTCTACCCTACCTGGAACATGAGCGTGTCCTTGAAAGAAATCTCTTGGACGGGGCAGAGGTATTCGGAGAACGCCACCGTGGCGTTCAGCAGCACTTGGATGCATTTGCCTGTCCCAGGGACCATTTCGCATTTCGGCTCGATAGTCGGTTGCACCACTTTCTTCGACAGCACTTCCACCTCCTTCGGCTGGTCGACGATGTCGGGGTGCACTTTCTCCCATCGCACCTCCGTCTGTCGGTCATCCCAACCCAGACCATCCACCGAGTCAAGCATCTCGATTTCCCATATGACGCACTCGATGGCACTCTATCCAGTCGAACAGCGGATTAACGAAAGAATATGTAGCGGGTGGAACGTACCCAGGTCCTTTCACCTCTACACATCGGTGAACTTCCGTTTAGACTTGTACGGAGCACTTACGTTCGTATGATTCGTAGGTTCCGATGCCAGGAAAGTAGCGACGACTTCCTTGCGCGTGAGATACTTGATGTGCCCGATCGATGGCACGAAGACAACGCTCGGATGCGCGCTCCATTGGAAACGGTACCACCGGTCCCTCGATTTATTGGCAATCTTGAAAGTCTTTTTGTACATTTTGCTAACGAAGCAGAGCCCATAGCTGAGGATGTAGGTCAGAGATACCGCGAACGCCAAGCCATTCGAGACTGCGGAATAGGAATCGTCGTGCTAATAGACTGATCCAGCGACTCCGCTCGACTCCATTGCCCTTTACCTGACGTCAGAGAATTCTGACGGGATGCTTCGGACGGAATTCTGCTGGCCCTCTGTCGTTTGTGGACGGAGTCCCTGTGCCCGGTGTTCGCTTTCTGCTTCTCCTCGTGCATCTCCAAACCGTACAGCACCATCGCTTCCATGTACGATTCCGCTTCGAGATTTATCATCAGATTTTCGTACGGATTGTCGACGACAAACAGGCGAATTTTGCCGGTGTGCTTGCCGATTTCGTCCGGCGAGAACGCCACCTTGAAGCGAGCCACCTTCCCGGGCATCAGACCAACCACGGTGCATCGGTCGTTGCTCTCTAAAAATTTCGTCCACATCCTCTACCCGAAGCTTTGCGAACGGCGAGCCAAACAGGTGGTAGGAATCGAGTGAACTCACCGGGACAATCGCTGTCCAAAATCTGCAAGAAACACCGAGTCTCCGCGGTGGCCAAGAAGCTGAAGAGGCCGTTCTGGTCCTCGTCGATCTCCACGATGATCTTCGCTTTAACGAAGCCGATATTCTCCAGAGCGAACTGCCTGTAGCTGACTTCGTTGATCAGCGTACGAGGGAACTTCAAGCTGCCACTTTCCCGGCTCCCGTGGAGCGGTTCTATAATCGCTACCTCCGGAACGCAAGACTCCCCAATCAGCTTAACGGATAGCTTCTCCTCGTCCAGATGCTCCGGCAGGACTAACAATACCTCTAAACTTGCTTCGAATGTCTGCGAAGATCCACGCGCCGATTGAAATGGATCGTCACGCAGTTGGGCACAGTAAAGATTCCTTCGCGTCGCTTACTCACCTCTATGATGGTCGGCGTGAAAGACACCGTCACCGTTTTGCAGCTCATAGGAGGGATGCGTTCGTTCAGCGGCTCCACTTGGAACGTGTCGGGTTTGGCTGTCGCCGGCATCAACGAGTCCGGCTTCAAGAGCACCTCGACGTCCGCGGTCACTGCGTTTCGATTGTACAGCCTGAAGCAAGTCGCGTGAGTGCTCGACACCCTGACGTACCGGAAGTACAGACACTTCTCTTGACGCGCAAACACCGTGTGCGGCCCGATCTGCTCAACAGAGGCGAGAGGCAGGTAATTCTCTCTCTGAAGCAACGAAGCAACCGTAATAGCAACCTGCTTAGGGCAATCAAAGTCTTGAATCCGTTCGAGCACGTGATTCTCTTGGAACATCGAGTCGAGATCCTGGAAATCAATGCTCGGCACCGACGAGTATACAGCCAGCGTCACCACTTTGCCGTCTCTGTCTTCGGATAGGCTGCCGTCTATGAGAACGGTGATCTGCTCCTCCTCGGAGCCGACGAATTCAGGGCAACAGTTGATGGCGATGCTTTCCGTTTGGCCCGCGTCAACGTCACCCTCGATTTTGGTCACCGTCATTGGTCCCACTATTAACTGCCCCGGTTCCGAGCGATCTCTGTTCCTCCCGGGTGTCCAAGTTAGAAGTTACCTTTCACACTCGATGTAGAACGACTCTGGTAGAACTTACCTGGCCTCGGTCTTCTTCCTTCTTCTGCCCGATTTTTTACCGGTCCTCGAACCCGCCGTCCTTCCCGTCAAATTCCGCTTCTTATCGCCAGCCTCGCTAGCCAGCTTGCTCATGTAAAATATCGACGGATGTTCGTTTGGCACGTAAATGGTGTAGTGCAACGGGAACTTGCCGGTGTTCTCTATGTGCAGGTACATGGTTTTCTCCGAGCACGTGGCCACCGTTCCGAAGTCCAGCAATGGGTAAGGGTAGATGCGAAATCTTTGGCAAATAGTGGGTAGTAAGTATGTACATTTGACAAGGGGGGGATACCATGTGGTAGACACTGATTTTGATGAGCCTTGGCACGATGGATCTATGTCGAAAATAAGTAAATAGGTGTCCCAGCATTTCAGACAATAGGCCTTAATAATAGAGATAATGGAGATTCCCGTCTGGAGGCGTCGGGGTACCTTTTGAAGATGTCTCCAAGTTAAAAAAATATTTTATAATTTTTTTTATAAATATTAAAAATATTTTATAATTTTTTTTATAAATATTAAAAATATTTTATAATTTTTTTTATAAATATTAAAAATATTTTATAATTTTTTTTATAAATATTAAAAATATTTTATAATTTTTTTTATAAATATTAAAAATATTTTATAATTTTTTTTATAAATTTTTTTTTTAACTTGGGGAAATCTTCAAGAGGCACCCCAGCTCCTTCGTAGGGGAATCCCCCGGGGACGCCAGGGTAATGTCGGATTTTTACCCATTAAAACCCCACGGCCACTATGAAATTTTTAATAACTTCCATGTAAATATCTCTATTATTAAGGCCCATTGGCAGAAACGCTCGGACACCTATTTACTTATTTTCGACATAGATTCATCGTGCCAAGGCTCATCGAAATCGGTGTCTACCACATGGTGTCCTCCCCTTGTGAGTAGATATCGGTGAAAGGGGCTGGTGAAGTTTATCGAATGGTACCTGGTGTAATACGCGACGAGAGAAACTGCGAGCGGGATCTCAGCGACGATCGTGGTCTCCTTATTCGCATCGACCAAGTGGCATTTTAGTATCGGAGCCTTTTTAAGAATTAATTCGTTCTTCGATATGAATCTCACCTACAACAGCGGGTGGTGCATTAAACTTCGCGAAACAACGTAGGTACGTGTTGTCTCTCGGTAAATATCTATGTACAAACTTGTACGGTTCTCCGCGCGTTCGGGGGAACGGAGCCTGAGGTTGGACCAATTTCAAGATCTCGCTTGAAATTCGCGGGCAGATTTAGTTTCTCCAGTTTTCCTTTGTCTTCTAACGTAATGCTGTAATGTACACAATGACTGTCGTATGTACATATGAAGGTAACAGGGGAATTGTTGATATAGCGATGGTAATACATTAGGGTGGCCCTTGTTTTCATCCTGCGATTTCTTTTGCTCTCATCCCCTAGTATGGTTCCATTTTATAAAAAAATACTCTGTGAAAAAGATTATTGCAATCGGACAACAGGAAAGGAACAGACCAGGCTTTAAAGTTTAGAATTCAGCAATGGTTTGAATTTGAAGAATTTCTCAAAAATGGCAAGCCCTATGGAAATTTTGTTCAAATAATATTAAAGGAGCGTTCAATTTTCTACAATTACTGTATTTCAGGGACTATTTCTTTATCAAATGGTACCGTTCTAGGGAGTGAGAGCAATGAAATACAAAAAAAAATTTCGACACGTATAAATAAGTATTTACACGTATTTCACTTCGTAATCGCCTCGATTTCTTATGACGAACGAGCCGTTTGTGGGCTGATGGACCATTATGCATTTCAAGTCAATCGGGTTCGCATGCTCGATGTCAACCGCAACGTCGTAAGTTTCGCCTGACATGAGGATAACGTCCGTGAAGACCGGCTCTTCGTCTTCTTCTTGTTCGCGTAGAAACGCTTCGAAAGTCATGGATTTCTTGTCGATCACGCCCACCTATAGTGGTTCGAACCGCAAGCAATGATTCCCCGTGATGGTAGGGACGTAAAGCGTATCACAACGCGCCTTACCGTAACCCCGTGATAGCAGAACTCGATTTCCTGCTGGGCCCAGGCTTCAATCGCACCTCGAACAGGGGCGAACGTTATCTGAGGCTCGGGAGGTTCTGGGACGCTTATTTGCCAGAGAATCGGCACTGCACTTTCGTTCCGAACTGTCAGAACTTGCGACTCCGTTCGGTAGAGAAGCGTGCGTCCGAACGACAGCGGTTTTCCGTCCAGGTGGACGTTGAGCTTGGTGCCCTCCACTTGCAACTGAATCGTTCAACATTGAACAAGCTTTAAAATATAAATCCGGTACTAGTATTCCTATAGATCGCCACAATTACAAGCCATGGCTGTCCAGACTAAACTTGTTAACTCTCGAAAACAGAAGAATCATATCAGACCTGACCTTTTTATTTAATATCATAAATAGTCGAATAAATTGTCAACCCATATTAAACAACTCAATTTCAATGCAATCACTAAGAGCCTAAGGAGCGTAATTCTTATCACGACCAACTTTACTTTTTCTCCGATTCAATAGATAAGATCCGCACAAAGCTTTCACGACTGTTGCGTTGAACGACTCATATTGTATAATCATGCCTTTCTTTTTCTCTCTGTCTTTCTTCCGTAATGCGCGTCCGTTTTTCTACCTCATTTTGTAATTAATCGTACCAAACGGTTGTCTAACCCGTCTATTGTAATTAAAATTAAAAAAAAAATTAAAAATTAAAAATCATTTCATGCGTGTTGCGCGATTACCTGGAACACTTCGACCTTCGGATTATTCTTCACGCAGAAGTACAGTCTCCCCGAAATGGTACCGAGCTTCGTGGCAGTGGCCGATAACATCAAAGTCTCGCATTCGCCAGGCTACATAGATTTCACTTCTCGTTAGGAAATATATAATTGGATACCACTACGAACGGTAAGCGTAATTAAGGCTAGAGCATCGTTACTGGTACTGATGACGCACAGCGATCAAAAGATTCTCAGGCTGGATGGAGAAACAGGCCGGATCGGCGATACTTTCCGCCAAAGAGAACCACACATCCGCCTCCAGTTTCGAAATGTTGCAGAAATTCAGCTTAGCCTCGCGACGGTGTGGACTGTTTAGGAATAAGTAGTGAAAAGTTACGAGATTACAAGATTATGTATCGTCTGTTCTTAAGGGGACTAACAACAAGTAGGCAGTCGGATCGCTGGAAAATTAAGTATTCTTTGCGAATTAATTACAAGCGGATGAAAGCAAGCACAGATTTTCCCTTTTATGCAATGCTTATTACTATCACGTAGAGTAGACAAATATTTTTTTCAGACTGTAGCGCCGTCATATAATAATAATAATAATAACATTATTGCACAGAACTCTTTACAAAAGAAAACATACCTATGCGAATGCGAGAATTTATATACAATAAAATTTTTTTACAATTTATAGAATTAATAAACATTACCCAAAAGTACCAGTCACAATGTGTATTCATCTCCTTGTAATTAATCCGCAAAAAATACTTGACTTTCGAGCGATTTGACTGCCCAGTTTTCTTAAGTCACGAAACTGGACCTTTTGGTTTGCCCAAGTGCCAACACCGATCCCATATCGAAAATTCCAGTGTCCAGGAAGTACGTAGGGCCATTCGCGTCGTTCACCTTTGCGCTTTCAATCTGTCACGTGTTCATCGGTAGAGAGAATAATACAATAAGAAAACTATGCAAGCCGAAAGCCCCAATGCCAGATACGATATTCAATATCTATTCGTTACTTGTGTAAAAATCGTGGAAGGATCCATGTCCAGCCTCGGTACATCGGCGATGCCAGTGACGTTGAGTTCGTAAGTGACATTATTTCCACCCAGGATGGTGAGCGCGTAAGTCTCCTCGTAGAGACCCGTTTCTTCCGGTTGGAAGCGTATCTTGAAACTGTGCGATTCGTTCGGCTGGAGGATCCACCGAGGCTTCAAAGGCTCCTCCAGGATCACCTTTGAGGCGGAGACGCTCTTCGCGTCTTCCCTCTCGGTCGTCCACTCTACCAACGACCGATCCCCCGTTTTGCTCGGCGATATTTGCTCCTCCGTTTTACGCGACGATCTTCGTCCCCGCCTTTTGCGAGTCCCTTGATTTTCTACGCGACTCTCTCGCAGGCTCGCCTCGCTGGCCTGCATCGGTTCGCTGATCGGCAAGGCTTCCGGTATCGGTGTCAACGAGACCAGTCCATAAACGTCTGTGTGCACAGGCATTGTAATTGGAGCGCTCGTCTTTCTCAATTGTCCGCGCGCGATAGCTAAAAGACTCGTTGTTAAGTAACGTACTTCCGTGAAGCTGTCTGTCTCGTTTTTGGAGGTTTCTTGCGGCCAGGGTGGAATAGAGCTTCGGTCGAAGATCCGGCTCTTTCGCAACCTCGGCTGTTGCGACATAAAAAAATTGATAGTCGTAGATTAAATAAGGGAAAAATTATTGTTTACTTTTTAGTTCATTTTTATGCTTTGGAAGTCGGTTTTAATTTTTTTATACCGATGAAGTTCGCGTATCGGATATTACGTGAATGGGAACTTACAAAGAACAGATTTCGCCAAAACGTTTTCGCTCATCCGAGCAACTATTGTATCGTTGATGGTGCGCTGCCAAGGATCGCTTGCCTTTACGTACCACACGTGGAATTTTTGTTCCTCCGAGCCCACCTATTTGAACATTTTCTTTCAACCTTTATTTACTTCTCTAAGTCAGTCTATTTCTTTATCAAATACTCCCCCGTTACGCGAAACAAGTGCATACGTATCTTGGACGATATTACCTCGCTGGCGGTATCAAGAGGTTCCGTGTCCCTGGACTTGGGACTTCTTGGTCCCCTGCTTCTCCTTGCGGAAGCTGCTTCCTGAGAAGAGGGTAGCAAGCTAAATCTTAGGAAATTATCAAGTTGCGATATACGCGTGCAGTGGCGCACTCAAGATTCAATCTTATGGAGAGCCGAGTCTCTCTTAAAAATAAATCCCAAATATCGCGTTCCTCTTCAGGTCGTCAAAGTAGGGTAGTCTTCCCCTTAAAGAATAAAATCCAGTTTTCTTTTCTCCTCACCAAACCCCTTCTTTGGGGGGTGCCAGGGCCCGTTGGCCCCCTGGGTGCGCCACTGTATTTATATATTATTTAGCCAGTAGGCAAATACAATGTACCCGTGCGATAGTCCCTTTTACGGGATCCCAATTATGAATCACGTTCTCTATAGCGGAGAGATCCGAATAGTATCGATCCATGGCCATCGCGACTTCTTTAATCTCGCTCGGGATGTTTGCTTTCCCTAGGAATTCACAAATCTCAGATTTTAATGCCTCCGGAGACTTTCGCGTATATGTTACCGCGTCTGGAGCTGTCTCTGCTTTTCGTTGTTTTAGTTCTCCCAGAGGTTTCCAGTTTGCTGGAAGCCGGCCTCGAACTCGCCGACTTTTTATTACTACGCCCGCGCCTCGCCGACTTTACGCTTCCCTTCCCTTGTCCCTTGGCTGTCTTTGAGCCGGAAGCGCGCCTACGAGTCACCTGCAGCACCGAAACAATTGCATTCCGTGGATAAAAATCGACGACGAATCGAGCCGGTTTTTGCTAGCAGAATTTCTCGGACTTTTGCCGGTCGGTCCTTTTGCCTCTGGGGGTGCATCTTCCATTGAGCGAATCGAGCTCGCCTGCTGGATGCTCTCTCCTTCTTGCCAGGCAGGATCGACTCCAGGTACATGATTTTCTCCTGGTCGGTGAGCAGATCGTAGCCGGATGACGACAGCTTTTCGATGGCCTGGATCCACGCGCTGTGTTCGGCCGCTTTGTCTGTTGCAAATATTCCGCACATCTCTCTTTGCATCGATCATTTTCCCGTGCGTCTAATTCTCGAGCCAGTGATCTTACCGTGTCTCCGTGCAAACTCCTCGGCCTTGCGATTGTAATCGGCCATCGAGTTACGGAAACTAACGAACAGAAAGTACTCCGCGTGGCCAACGACCCGTAATAGAAGAAGCAGCGTGTCGACGGCGCTACCGCGGAGGAAATCGCTTTCCAAGCTTTGGAGGACGAAGCCGCGTTTAAAATCGTCCCCGGTTAATCTGCGGATAATTAGTGTGAATTTTTATTCGAACAATCTCGAATAAGAATCGCGGATAAAACGAGGTGATTCGAGAATAAGGAATAATTTTTTATTCGAGTAAATTTTAAGTAATAAAAGTAATAAAAATTTATTCTAACGATGCCCAACTCTTGGTACCTTTCTTCGAGAGCCTCGGCGAGCATCTTGGAATCCATTCCGAGGAACGAAGTCTCCTTTTTCCTGCTACTTCCACTCCTCGCGCTAACTTTGCCTCTCGAACCAACTATCTGTTCCAGCTGTTTCACAGCTTGAACCGTGTACTCGTATCGACTCAAGGGATCCAACCTCTCCAGTGTATCGCGAGCGGGAACTTTATCGAATTCTTTCAAAGGATCCGACTGTTCTGGAAGCCGAAGGGCTCTGTCTACTTTCGTCTCAGCGTCCTCTGAACCTTTCCTTTCACCGGATTTCCGTGCTCTAGCTTTTCTCCCCCTTGACGATTTGCTTCCCTTCAACTCCCCTTTCGCTGATTTCGAATCGCTCTCGGGTGCCTCGCCGGAACCGTCGCGGGCCGATTGAACCGGCTGTCGATCCCTAATAACGAATCATTCGATAGGACGCGTACTTGGAATTAAATAGCAAAACGGATTCACGCTTTCTCGCACTTGTGCTTTTCAAAAGCTTCCATGTAGCTCTCATAAGCGTCGTCAATGATTTGTCGTAGTTCGACCGAGCTGGAGCCGGCACCGAGTGCTATTGCCTCTGTGATCGCTTTGTCGATGCAAAGTACAGGAACTTTCAACGCCGTCCCGCTTCTGCATGCTGTTTCTTGATATTCTACAATATAAACGGCACAGAGCTCGGTTTTAATCGATGTGATCGTCAGTGCTTGAACCGCGCGGAATACTGTAATTAATGTCACACCTGTGAAAGGAGCACCATGGAAAATGATACAGACTTGCTTCTTCGGCTTCGTGGCTTCCGAAAGATCATTCAGTGGGGCGGATTCCTGTTCGATACTCTCGAAAAGGTCTTTAACGGGGTCCTTTGTTCTCTCGAGGTAACCTGCAATCGAAAACACGTGCACAGTAAAATATGTATGTATATATACTAGAGTGACCCTTATTTTCAACATGCGATTTCGTTTGCTCTCATCCCTTACTCTGGTTTCATAAAGAAATAGTCCCCGAAAAAGGTAATTGAATTTTTTTGTTCCTTTTTATACAAAGCATAAGAAGCTTATGTTACATTTTTAATAAAGTTTATGAATTTCTTTAGATTCTTTTACCATCTTTGGCCTAACATCGTGGCGTTATCCCCTAATAATTATCTGAACCAAATTTCGATAGGGCCTTCCTATTTTTAGAAATTACTGAAATTCAAACCGTTCATCAATTCTCAATTTTAAGGCCTGGCGCCACTATTTCAAGGATTATTTTTTTATGAAATAAAAAAGGGGGCGACAGCAAAGAAATACGAGAAGGAAAAATTCAACACGTTTATATAAGAGCCACCCTAATATGTACATACACGTTTGTACCTATTTCTTTCGTTTCGCTAGGATGTTGTTGCTGTTCATCTTCGTCAAAGCTTTCGATCAACCGAGCTCGAGCCGCTTCTTCGCGGAGGTCGTCGTAAAATTTCACGAAAATCGGTGGGATCGGTTCGCCAGGCTTTCTGGGAGGCAGCAGTATTTCCCTGGCTTGGTAATAACTCAGCAACGCGTTCGCGACTTGATCCTCGATTTGACAATATCTGGGAAACCATCGTTTCTTTGCATTCCCCGCAGAGCATGTAAAAGATTATTCAGACCGTTCTACGTAACACGAAGGCTCGCTTACTCATCTAGGTGATGCCAGAAGAACTCGACAGGGTAATCGACGGCGTTCTCAATTCTGAAAACTATCTCCTGCACCTCGGTGAACGGCACTGACGCTGCAAATTCAATACTGGGTTCGATGATATTCAGGCTCCTTTCGATCCCACGGCCCTTTAACGAAACCACCTGCGTTTCCAGACTCATATTCACGACTATCTTTAGTTTCGCCTCCACGCAACACTGAAAACGGCAACATCTTTCAGTGATCCTTTCGTCCTGTTCGATGTAAGCAACTGGGGCTTCGTTTGTACCGTTGTTCGCGGCTGGAAGTGTACACGAAGGATCTGTGCGCGATCAGGTGGGCAGCGATTCGATTCTTGCTGCACGTAGAATGGGCATTCCTCTACTTGCTTCTTGCCTGCGCACGTTAACTTGGCTTCCCAGTCGCAATCGACCAGTCCCCTGAGAAATCATGAAAATAACCGAGCCTGAAGAAAAGAATACGGAGAGAAATGGGATATGATCGATGCACGCGCCAGCGAGCCCTTTGGGCATGGAAGAACGGGGTGTTCTTGCTGCGGTGAAGTGGAAAATTGCTAGACTCTCGTGGTACATATAGTCCTGCCCAGTCAGCGGTTTTTATCGGTCTCGTTTCCACGTACGCGCATTTCCAGGTGCATATTTATGTGGGTCACGCGGCCGGACTTCATTCATACCCGATACTCGAACCGGGTAGATGTTTCGGCAACCGTGAATCCCTGTACAATTCTACGATTCGGATCGAAGAAGCTTTAAATGCTCGATAGATTTTTTTTAAACATACGAATTTTGTACTGTTCATCTTAAGGGATTATACTGGCTTCATGGTTACCACTAATGGCTGTTTTTCGTTGATAAAAACGAAACTATACAATGGGGAAAAAATCCCTCCGTCATTCGGTAGATTTTTATATAAAAAAGAAGCCCACCAAATTTCAGAAAGATTGGTGCAGTAGTTTCTAAGATATCTTGCTCACCGTTTTTAAAAAGGCTTCTTGGATGTCGTTGTATTTTTATTATAAACGTAAATATTTTTCTACAAAAAAATTACCAAATGTTCTTTAAATGTTGCTCTTTTAAGTGCAAAAAGTTCTGTGAAAATACATGCTTCCGCGTTTTCAAAAAAAATTCACAAACATTCGCCTCTTTTCGGCCTCCTGACTAGGTATAACCCCTCAATATATAAATAAAAGAAAAACTCTGGGGTCACAATGCCCAGCTCATTATGCCTGGCTAATCCAGATAAAGCTGACTATTTTCACAAAAAATAAATAAATAAATAAAAATTTTGTTTTATAAAATCAGAATCTAAATTTTGGGCAAAGCCGAGTAGCAAAGCTAGTATTACATATGTAAAAAACCAGACAACTCGATGCTATTTCGTTTTCGGAATGCTTATGGTTGGGTCGAGATCTGGATGGGGCTGTGGCGCGAGCCATGCCATCAACTCAGATAGCTATCGGGTCTCATATGATTGCTTAGAGTGTGAGAGAGGGACAGAGAGAGAACGGTGAAGAGTATGGGCTCCGTTTGAGAAGATGCCTTCTGGCCAGAGGCCTGTAATTAATCACATGCCAGTTGTCCTCGAACCGTGGAATCAAAGCAGTTACATATAATTTACCTTCCTTCCTTACAAACTACCTTGTCATTATATAATCGCGTTAAATTGCGAGTGAGGAAATATGGTGGATTACTGGTTCGTGATCAAGATGCACAGGACCAGACATTCTCCCACGACGACGTCCTGGAAGTCCAAAAGTTTCGGGTTCGCTGTAACGTAGGGGTAGGTCACTGTCCCTTGTATGGTAATAGGGATCGTGCATCCGTGTACCACCTGAATATCATTACGTTGCATTACTCGAGGCAAGAGACGAACGATTTCCCTACCGCGCTCAATATCCTTTGAATAAAATCGAACGATTACGCATATACCTCTACGTGAATCGTGTGTCCCACCGGCGTGCTCCTTTCGGTATATTTCTCTCGAGTTGGATGCCAAGTTACCTCAAGAACAGCGTGGTCGCCGACTACTAAATTCGTGTGCTTGAATTCCACTTGCATGCCGGCCTTCGCCAGTGCCTCCTTCTTCTTCGTTCCCAACTTTTTCATTCGCATCTGCACGTTCCAGGGACCGTAGTTAATTATCATCGCAGAGTAATGAGC
Organism: Andrena haemorrhoa; assembly: GCA_910592295.1. Classification (NCBI taxonomy): domain Eukaryota; kingdom Metazoa; phylum Arthropoda; class Insecta; order Hymenoptera; family Andrenidae; genus Andrena; species Andrena haemorrhoa. Next base: position 5,955,142 of record OU342946.1, read on the forward strand.
GGGATGTTCGATAATCACGTGCTTCATATCTGCGCGGAAGATTTGCGAAATGAATACGAGTGTTTCCCTCCGTGTATTTGCCAAATATTCAGCGGGAAAGGAGAATTCTTAATTAACGAGATCATTAAATACGGAGGTACCGATAATGTATCGGGAAGAGAGGAGGCGAGGAATCGCCTGTTTCTTGCCGGTCGTGCTGTACTGCAGTGCGATATATAAATTCGAATCGAGGAATCTTCTTGCCAAATGTCTTTCCATCGCCATATCTATGTCCATGTTGCGTAGTAATATTTCGTCGTAGCAAACGACGATCCATTCTTCCACTTGGAGGGAATATATTGTAAAATGTTTACCGCTCGAATTTCTGGCTTAATTGAATTATTAAAACTTGGGTCCGTTTTACCGGTCAGAATGTCGATGTCATCTGGGGACAAATCGTTCGCTTCTCCGGGAATATCGCGGGCGTGGGAGACAGCCTCCAGTTTCTACCACGGTAAACGAAATTGTTGAGAAAGGTTGGAGATATCGAGAGAATTGCTTGGCTCCTTACGCTAATAATGTATTCGCTGGTCAGGCATTGAATCGCGGAGTATTCCAACGTGATAGGCTGCTCCGGATCACCATTTCCACGAGGAATACACGGATACACTTGCGGAAATGTTCCAAAAGCTTTCACTGTCATCGTCATTGGCATCACGTGATCGATCTGAGGAAGATTAAATACTTTTTACATCATGGGGGTCCGGAGGGCGGCAAAAGGGGTAGTTGCCCTGCCCCCGTGGATTTTGAGAAAGAATCGCTTATTTTTAAAAACTGATTTATATTAGAAACGTGAATATTTTTAAATTTTTAATTAAATCGCGATTGTTTTTTCATTGCTATAATTCTCTTTACCGTTACCCCAAAGTTACCCTCCCTGGGAAAAGTCCGCGGACGCCCTTGTCTTAGATATTTCAGGCTTCTGTAAATTAGACGCGCGCAGGTACCTCGAGCATGAATCGACGATCGATGGGACCAAGGATCGTTGGCCGATGCTCCACGTTGAATTTAACAAACGACTGGCCATCCACAGAACCCGCGGTTGGTTCGACTTTCAACGAATTTATGTGGAAACAGTCGCACTGCTTGGCGGCGGGTGTCGAACTAGTTATTTTATATCGAAGCTCTATGTTGCTGCGATTCTTCAGCGTGAAACTTTTCTGACTCAGCTCCAGGAATCGCTGTAATATACATGATACCAGTATTCTGCTTCGGATTCCTGTTGCAACGCGCGGACGTGTTACCTGTTGACCAAAATCGATCACATCCGTGTCTACTGAGAATTGAATGGCGTCCGCGCTCGCGAGTATGTTGATCCTCTCCGAAGGGCCGCGAACAATTTCACAAACCGCCGTGGCTTTTACTTTAAGCACCTCGAAACCGTGGAACCCTACGTGAACATGTTGCACGGTGTACGGTGGTATGGTTCCTTGGCTTGGAACGATTTTCAACACCTGAAACAGCTGATCCTTCCATCGGTCCTTTTCAACGAAAGGGGCCGTCCTTAAATTACGTAAAGGTAATTTTTGCGATTTCTTACACCTCCCACACTCGGTATAAAAATTCGTAACATTTTATATTCCAACCCCATCTCCTCCCTTCCTTACATAATATTTTTTTTATATTGCATTTTTGTAATTATTAAAATTCTTTTAAAGGTTCCTGTAAAATTCTTTTAAAGGTGCCTGTAAAATTCTTTTAATCATTTTTTGGGCCACTTATATTGAAATTTAGGTGAGAGAAATATTACGTAAGACACTACCCGACTCCCTCCTCCTTGTAAGAAAACGTAAGAAAGCCTTACGTAATTTAAGGACGACTGAAAATCTATTTAATTGAGGAAATTAAGAACTTGGTTAATGTAGTGTTTCGACCGAGGCTCAGAGGTGAGTGTTTCCAAAGCGGCAACCTCCTCGGTCTCTTCAAAGTGTTTGCCAACGATCGACAGTAAAAATTCTCGTATTTCCTCGTCGGGCACGGAGTTGTGAAAATTCTCCTTCGTCTCTGTAATTTCCGATTTCTGTCTCCGCGTGTTCGTCTCCGAAGCAGGCGCTAGAAGGGAATTCCCCGATATCAAAGGATTTATTATATCGAGTTATCTCTGCTAATACGTGGGTGGCATTCTGGTTATTACTGTGGCTACGATTAATTAAAACGATCGGTACAATTGACTGGTGGTGGCAGCGACTGCGCCGGCCCGTCTCCACTTCCGTCCTGTTTGTCATTTGTCTCGTTTGTGCTAACATCTTGGTTTGTCGTAGATGATTCGCACGAGACGCGATCGAGTAATTGCGTGTGCTCAGACGATTGCAATCTGCATCCCTGTACACACGCACGTAAATGCATCAGGCGTCGGTCGACTTCGCGTTACAATTAATATTCGGTATTAGATTAGGGGGCAGGGGTGGCTCGCAATGAATTCTGGCACGATGGAATTGATAAGAATGATTGATTTTCGAACTTACGCAACTTTCGCGCGTGTCGCGTGCTATCTCGATGGAATCAGGTTGCCATAGAAATTTGTAGAGGACCGACACGGGTCCGTTATTGGTCAGCGTCAAGAGTTTCTCGGCACTCGAGCCAAGCACGCAATTGAACACAAGATCCGTAGAATCGAAAAGCAGATTCGGAAAATTCACTGTGCCTGTGCATGGAATTTGCTCCTGAATGGAAGCGTCGTATCGTAGATTAGAGAACAGGTTGCTGTTATAGATACGTGCCGGGGATTAGGAAAGTGGTGAAAGACCAACAAAATTGGGATTTCTCTTATTTTACGTTATATTGATTTATATTTCAATATTATGAAAGAATGTTGCAAAATAGTCGTCAAGTAAGCAATGACGATAGTGGTGTAAGTCGTTTGTTCTCTGTAAGTTATTTGTGAGAAAGGAAATAATTACATATTTTTTTATTATGTATTAAATAAACGAAATTTACCTAATCATGCTGAAAATATGAGAGAAATTAGGAGAAATAGTGGTAAAGAATACATTACCAGAAATGGTAAAGTTGTTAGTGGCAAAGTATTTGAAAATAAAAATTGCTTTTGTTCGAAACACTACGTTCCAGCAGTTTTGCAATTTGGGGGACGTTCAAAGGTTTAAAAAATACATTTCCTCGTACAATTTAAAACGTTAGATAAATTCGACATTAGAGGAGCATATAGGTTGCGAAACATTTCCTCCGATAAGAGAAAAATATTTTCCAGTAAGCACAAATGCAGAAGCCGAAATAACAAAAAATACATGACTTAAAGCACTTTCATAACCACCGGCTCATATAGCCCACAGTGTTACCCGGTTAGGATGCTCGTCGTATGACATCCGAAGCGCGCCAGAGTAGATTCGCGAATAGAAATCACTCGTTTCCTTATCGAAGAAGAAGAATGCGCGTATGTTCGTAGTGGCGCCATCGATTAAAACAATTTTCATGCTCTGCACGTGCTCGTCCGTGCTGGTCAACAATTGAAACGGAGGTGTGACCGTAAGTCGCACGTTCAAGTCCAGCTTCGACTGATTCGTTACCAGCAATTCATCTGTAAATATCCATACAGTAAAACTGGAGAATATAAAGGAAAGCCTAGGGTTTATACAAGAACCGACTTTTGAAAAAAAACGGATTTCTAATTCCACTATTCCCCCCAAAAACGGTTAAACCGGTTTTCGAATTTTCACCAAAAAATGTAATTAAAATACTAACTAAATATTTGTACTTATTTCTAAAAATTTCAGTTTCCTTAACATTATGGAATTACAAAAATATATCCAAATAAAATATACTCTATCTATTCAAAACCAAACAAAAAGAAAAAAAAATTAAAATAACTAAAACCCGCGCATATGTGTACAATTTTTGAGTTCACTTAATATTTATGCATCTAAAAAAATATAACACAATAAAATAGACTGCATGCAAAACCAAATGAAAAAAAAAAAACTAAAATCCGTACAAAATCTAAATCTTGTAAAAGGTGCTACCCAAATTATAAATCTTTATTCCACTCAGTATTTTCTTCAGAAAATATGAACTCATGATGATTAGTGTTACAGTAAACCGGTTTTCGAATTTTACAAATTTATAAATAAATACCGGTTTTTAAAAACCGGCCAATCCTAGGAAAAATTATTCACAGGATAATCGAACCTGTCTGTTGTAATTTATCATCATCCGGACATATGTCAACGCGGAACGTTAATTCCCTTTTACTGAATAAAACATGTGGCTTGGTGAGAATGACCTTGAAAGTCGAGGTGCCGATCAGTTCCCGTTTCCCGATTCTTTGAATCTGGCCGAACACGTGCCAGTCTTCTTGTATACACTTATTCCTATCGAGAACAGGATATCTACATACATGTGCGTATTTCGGATGACCGAAGCCTTGAATCGAACACGTTTCGCTTTGCCTTGCTTCGCTATCGATAGTACTTACTCGGTCCAGACTAACTTGCACTGCACAGCCGCCGTTCCTTCGGCTGGAACTTCCACAATCAGAGGCTCAATCTGAAACTTGGTGCTGCGTCGAGGCGTTGGTTTAGCGTAGAAATAACGAAGCAGGTAAGTATTTGTATCTACTCACGTGTCCGGTAGCACCACCCGACCTCGATTAAATTGGAGTTCCCGATTAGTTGACCATATTATCTGATACTGATGGCTCCCGTAGTTTCTCAATGTTATCCTGCGATTTATTCTCTGATGGCTGTCGAAGAAAGCGTTGAAGAGGCATCGTTAATCGCTACGTATTAAAAGCCGAGGGAAATGAGGAGCGATTTAAACCTGAAAAGCAGACCCAAATCGAAAAGGGGGAATATTTCGGGCTCGAAGACGACGCTGCATCCGGTTCCGATCGCGGTCAGGCCGACTGATATCGTTCTATCGCCAACAATAGATATCAGAATCCTGTCGTTGCATTTTCCAGCATCGCGAAGGTACAGTGTAACGACTATCCTCATTGATCCGTACGGTTCCAGATCCCCGGACTCCGGGCTAAGGGTGAACGGTGATTTTTTCCGTTCCTGGAAACGATTTTAAAACCGGAATGGAATTCTATTCGCTGGTCAATCGACCCTTTAAGAGGTTACGCCACCCTGAGACGCTTAAAATGCCACCACGTTAGATGAATTTTTTATTATGATACTATGAGGCTGAAAATTATTTCTATACTCCTTATGTTTAGGGCATGTTTTGATGAATATATAGTGCAAATATTGTACAGATATATTAAAAAATCGCCGAGTTATGTGTTGTCCCCCGAAATCACTTTTTTCAAATTGGCTAGCAGCATGACTTGAATAATTTTTATTCGATTCACTTGAAATTTTTATAGTATCTTCTGTAATAGATTATCTACAGAAGTACACGCGGATTTTACGATTCGTTAAAAATATTTTTTGCTACCGGCAATTTTAGACACAATTTAGGCAAATTTTTCAGCTAAAACTGATATTCTCTTCAAATCTCAACCATTTTCAGAAGAATCATTTTGTTTAAAAAAAATATACTTACAATTTGATTTTTATGTACCATAAGGCAAGTAGAATAAAGGCCTTAAAAAGTGTATTCATATATATTCTACTTTCGCACAAAAAATTCCGAAACTTACATATGATTTTCGGGCCTCAGAGGTGGCCTAACCCCTTAAGATAAAAATACTGGGGGGGAACTGCACCAAGGTAGCACGAAATCCAGCCGGTATCGGTGATTCGTTGGATACCAGCAAGTTCATCGGCACTGGCTCGAGAACTTGGACTTGACCGAAGTCTAAACTGTCTGGTTCGACGGACACGACAGGTCCTTGACCGGTGGCCACGATCACGCAGCACACCTTCGCCGATTTCTCTCCCATTGTCAACATACTAAGACGAACCAGCAGGAGAATCTCAATCAACGCGATTCTTAAGGAGCCATTCCGGTTAGACGGGATTTTTTTTAAAACATTTTTCGAATTTTTAATCATGTCATCAAGACCGCTTTCAAAAGCATTTTAAACGCAATAAATTGATTACATTTATATTCTATCTTTACCGTAGAAATGTAGTTTAATAAATAAAAAAAGTTTCATTCCATTACTATAATTATTTTCGTCGCAATAAATTCCTGAAAATCGCTGAATTTGTCGACGCGCTGACCGGAATGAGCCCTCAAGTAAAACTTGACTTCCATTTTACCTGAGCGTGATGGTTTGCCTGCCCAACGCTCTCGCAATGATAGTCACCTGGATCGTTCTCAACTGGCGCGCTTTAATAAAGCCTTGGTACATCGAGAGAGAATAAATGACGGTAGCATTCTCGGGATCCTGCGTGAATCGTCAAGTGAATGTCTCGTATATTTCGGCTTCTGAGCTATTTACCGGTTGCGGTAGCAAGCAAAAGTATGCGTCCAGATCGGACGCGTTCTCCACATCGATGCAGTGCGAATAGGCGAAATTGGTGAAGCAGAATGGAACAATGATCTCGTAGGGCATGATGAAGAGGGAAGCGACGTGGCCGCAGAATTTCATAGGCAGGATCACCGGATCCGAGTCCGAGTCCCACATGTCCACTTGCATCGCGATGTTGCCTTCGCGAGCGATATTAGCCGTGTAAATGACCTGTAACACAGCATTTATTATTATTATTATTCGTCTTTATTGCTCAGTAAGTATATAAAGAGAGCAGCTAGTAACACGTTAAAGCAGATCGAAGTGAAAGGCGAGGCTGCAGTGCGATACATGGGCAAGAATGCAGAGGTAAATTAGGAATAGTGTAGAAATATATAACGTCCAGTTTTAGATTTAAAAGCCGAGTAGGAATTTAGCCCTCGAATGCCGGGTGGAAGAGAATTGTAATAATCAGCAGCAAAATAAGTGAAGGAAGACTCAAAAACATCTTGTGCCTTTCCAATAGCTTGTTTACTCTACCGATCGGTTGAAATTACTTTGATCCTGAAGGAGCTTTCAGCAGAGACCACTCCTTCCTCGGGCGTAACGTAGAATTCTCGAGGATTCGAAGGGAAACTCGGCTTCGTGCGAGCTGCCGCGAATTCCTCGGAGAGCAACGGTAGCTGGTCCCCGTCGTCGAGCACTTTTATTACAAACGCCACAGGCACCAGGGACAAATTAAGCAGGGACACTGTTCGTCGACTAGCGAACCCTACGATCACACGAATCGTCAAATAACACGATAAACTGTATACATATACTCGATTTAACCTTCCGCGGGGTGAATCGCACCCCAAGAGCAATTTTCAAGTTCAAGTGTCGCGCCTTTACGACTTCCAAAAGGGATTTATCGCCAAAAAGGGGAAAATTGCTACAACAGTAGAAAATCGCTTGTTTTCAACTAGATTTCATCATATCAAAATTTACAATTCTAGAAAAAGACTATTCGAGCGTTACGAGTGTACAATGATCACTGAAAAGTTAAAAAATCCAAAAATATAAAAATGGTAACTCAGACATCACGCTGGGGCGCAGTGAACCCCGTGTAACCAATTTCTGATTATAAGCTGTGACCACGAAGAGTTAACTCTTATTGTTAGATTACCTAGAGCAGTTGTACCAAAATCGAGGATCTCCTTATCGAAGTGCAATGTCGGGCATATGATACATCCCCTGTGAGACAGAGGAGCGTACAGCTTCAGTATACCTTTCAAAGATCTGTTTTACACGCGTCTTCGCTGCTCGGAGAAATAACGCACTTGATGTGAACGCTGAGTACTTGCAGGCTCTCTTTCACCACGAAATCGAGTCTCTCCACAAATTCGCCCTTGCGATTCGAGACGAACGACATGTTGAAGGACTTGTGCTCGCCGGGCGCCAACGCGAGACTGGTAGGCGTAATATGGATGCTACCACCAAAGTCGCTTGGTCTCGGTTTGTGAATCAACGTACCGGGAATATGGCCCTGGTTGGCGGCTATTATCTAAAACGATGCGCCGCGTGCTTCTTCAATTTTCCCTTTTGTACCTATACCGCGTAACAGGGTGGGCCGAAGAAATTAAATCTTCGAGACTCGAAACAGGCCAGTGCGGGATAGTTGCGTCTGGGGAAGACAAATCGAGGCAAACAAATTTATTTTGAAATCGGCCAAACTTGCCAAAAAATTAAAAACTTTGACCCCGATGGGGGCCGGTCAAATATTGACCGATTTTTAAAAAAAATCGTTTGCCTCGATTCGTCTTCCCCAGGCGCAACTCTCCCGCGCTAGGTTGTTTCGACTTTCGAAAATTTGAATATTCTCGGCCCACCTTACTGCACAATCAACGAGTTACCTCGTAATTGTGTGCGGAGCACAAATAAACGTTTTGCAAATCGATGGTGATGACGTTCAGGCGAAACACCGGTCCCAGGCCCGTCCCATGCAGACTATTGTAAACCAATCGATTCAGGGTCCGTCTGGATTCTAACAATTACCGTAGAGCGTAGTGGAAGATTAATTAAAGTTACTTGAGCGGTATTCTGTCTTGGCGGCCGGTGATTTCCAAGTAGGCGGTGCTGGTTACTTCGCCGACTTCCAGGGCGCGAAACAAAACGGTCACGTCCTTCGAGCACTTCGGCCAAATCTCGGCTTCCTGAGGCACGAGCACGAAACACGTGTGATTGTATTGGAAAGTTTTCTTGGTCAGGGACTCGACCTCGTCCGCGTAGATCCGCTGATAAACCAGCTGATGGACGTCGGGCATGCAGACGTTGTAATACTCGAGATCGACGCACCGAGTCAGCTCCATCTCGTAAACCAGATGGAACAGCCTTTCGTGTCTGTGGCGAGCGCAAGCTTCTGTTATCATTAACGTCACTTCGATCCGTCGCGGCCGTGTCGCCTGTTTAATCAGCGCCAGCTTACTCTTCCCTCCGCTGGGTATCAGCATTCGCGTCCTTAAGAAGCATCCACTTGTAGTTGACGATATAATCGCTTCTGTTGTGAATGGTGAGCACCTTGCTCCTGGATAATCCTAGATAAGTGTCTTCCATCCTGATGCTGCCCCTGTCGATGCGGATAGGGCAGTCTCTCGCGGAGCATCGAACATCTATTACAACCTTCTCCCCTGGAGAAGAAGGCGGAATGAAGAGGGAGATTGAAACTTTCACCCTGCACGTCGCTCGCAAGGGCAGTTAGGCAACCTGGAAATTCAGGAAATTATGCAACCTTGCGTGCAAGTAGAGTAGTTCATGCGCAAGGGAAACCTGTTTTTTGTTGGGGTCATAGTGCGGTTTAGGGGGTGAAATCACCCCTTTAAGGGGGGATTCTCGTCTAACAACCCCAAAAGTAACTGATATTTAATTTTTTTTTAAAAAACTGTTGGACATATTGGCTTAAACTATTAATTAATTAATAAATAATAAGAACGATCGACATAAAACAAATATTTTCTGCGAGTTTAAAGATACCTCCTCATATCCCAAAATAGTTTAATCCAATATGGCCAGCAGTTTTTTTTTCAAATTCTTAAATAGCTACTTTTGCGGCTGTTAGACGAGAATCCCTCTTTCAAGGGGTGATTTCACCCCCTAAAACCGCACTATGACACTAACAGAAAAACAGGTTTCCTTACGCACGAACTACTCTACTTGCACGCGAAGTTGCATAATTCTCTAAATTTCCGGGTTGCCTCGCTTCAGTTACCTGTTTCGTATTCGAGAAAGAGCCTCCCTTGAAAATCGCCGGATTCGTTGGACAAGAAGTGCGTGGTGAATTGCAGAGACTCCTCCTCCGCTACTCTGCCCTTGGACGGCTCGATCCAAAAGCGCGGGCTAGCATTTGTTGCGAAGCAAATCTAAGTGTTATTCCGTGTACGTACTGCACGTCGCGTTTGCAACACGATCTTTCGCTCGCTAATCTTACTCGTCGCTGTAAAGAGCAAAGAGGGCTGGCGCATCCCCTACGTTGCGGACGAATGTCGTCTTGGAGGAAGGAATCTTCACTGCGGTCGAGGGCACTTCAATTTCGTCGGGGAAATCCAACAGTCCTCTCGGCCCGACAGCTGAAAATCGTTTCGAATCGGTTACACGGTCAGATTTCGCAGGAATGCACATCCGAGCTGCATTCCTCTTCTCCGATGTTAAGAAATATTCAGGGCTCGATCTAGGGGGCGCAAGCAGGGCAACTGTCCGGAGTGGCAAAATTAGCTAATTCGTAATTTGCGAATATTAAATTTTCTATACAGCTTGAGGCTTTTATTATTCAAAAAATACCTGCAAAAATTTTCACTCGCTGCCGAAAATTATATTTCAGAATAATTGTTTATGTGTAATTAAATATAAAGCGCGGTAAAAATCTAGAAGATCTAGATCGGACCCTGGAAAGATGTGTGCGGTTATTTAATCGCACCTATAACCGGCACGATCAGTTCCTTCGTGTCAGTGAGAAACCTCAACTTGTAATCGTAATCTCTTCTCTTCTCGGGGACAAATTTCACGATGTAAGAGTTGGAGAGGCCCGGTGCAAGCATCATCGAGTGATCGGCTCCGCGATGCTCCACGGAAAAGAAAGGATCGCGTTCGCCGGAAATTTTCATGTATCGCGACACCTTTTTTGTTCAGGGAAATCAGGGGAGGTTTTTTAGTTGAAAGATCGCCAAATGCAAGTGGAAATTAAATCACCTGGGTCGCGTTACGAACTGTCACCGTCACGGTCGACGTTTCTCCGGAAGTGAATCGTTGGAAAATCACGACCCTGGGAGTTACTTGAAAGGTGTGCTCCTCCGCTTTGCAAACGTTGGGCAAGTCGAGTATGTTCCTCGGTTTCGAGACATACTCCGCCCTTTCCTCCGTTGTCATTGACATTTGCTTCATGTACTCGGATGGACGTGCTCTGAGCTAAACGTCTCAAGCTTTTATTCTCTTTCCTTTACTAATTCATATGTGCGGGAAAACACTTTGGTACGCAGAGAATAGAGAAAACCAGTAGAGTACTAATGCATAAAGGTAGAAACACAAAAATTGACAAAATAAGGGGAAAACAGAAGTAGTGTGAAGATAGAAAATGAGCAAAAAGGAAAATACAATGGAAGTACTTAAAAAGCAGTTAACGAGAATTGTTAGCAGCCTTCCTCACTGAGTGCTTCAAAGAGTGTAGTGAGTGGCACACGAAATCAACTAAGTAAATGCGCAACAGAATTAAAAGATAATCTATCAACACAGTTGTTCGTGCCAATTGCAATGTGGAAATAAGCTTTTCCTCACCTCTTCATCCTTTTCATTCTTCTTGTCTCGTGGCTGTTGCAACAAACATTGCACGATGTGTGACACGTTCAATTGTACCCTTGGTTGATTCGTGATACGATGTTCTGCTCTCTCGTCCATCTCAATGTCACTGTAGGTATATTTTAGCAAAATCTGGGATACGTATATCGCAGAGTCGCTGATTAAATGAAATGGCTATAGTATCGACGAGTTTGCCGTGGGTATCTCAACCTCTTTATACCTATCGGTTTTTCTCGGAGATGCTTAAGGGTACATAAGTTGTTTTTAACAGTTGACGTCGCATCGATAATCGAAATCGTTATTTAATGTAACCTTAAAGGTACCCTCCCATCGAGTCACTTTGAAATTATATAGGTCATTTTTAGGATTTTATTGAAAAGAAAGTAAACGTCATACGCCCGATTTCTTCACCTGCAGTAATCTTCCGGTCAGTGAACGACCAATTGGATTAGAGCATTTAAATGCTCTAAACCAGTAGGATTCTATCATTTGGCAGTTATGTGGAACATAACTCTAACCGGAAGATTACCGAAGGTGAAGAAATCGGGCGATAGTGTTAAAAAATTTTGCAGGCTGTATTTGTACATAATTGAAGATAGTAACAAATTTTTTTGCATATTTTATCTAATGCTGCTGTCTATTGGTGGCTGCAACTGTCATGGTGGTGTAAACAAATCTGCGGAATTTATAACGCCTTGTAGAATTATGTAAAATCAACAAACCAAGAGAATTCTTAAAGTTTATAAGACCCTCAATGGAATCATGTACGATCATCACTTTTCAACAATCTTCTTCTTTTTATAAACATTTTCGTGCGTACAGTTCCCCTTCTTTTTAAGCTTGTGGTTCAAACGTCTGCCAAAACATGAAATTACAATATTTTGCTATGACCATAGATGATTCTATGAACAATCTTATCAACTTTAAGAATTTTCTTGCAAAAAATTGTTTATTATCTTCAATGATGCACAAATACAGCATAAAATGTTTTTTAACACTATGACGTTTACTTTTTTTTTAAATAAAACCCTAAAAATTACATATTTACGGAGTGATTTGGCGGGTACCCTTAATTGCGTCTCGTGTACCTACTTCACGTGTTACCATTGATCAACAATTCCAAAATAATCTGCATAGGAGACGTATTACAGCAAGGAACTGTCAATAACCGGTCATTTCTAAAGATGCAGTTTAATACTCTCCTCGGTTCCATACAAACATGTATTCTATACACAAATATACGTTTACCAAAAGAACAAGCGATTAGAACGTAATTCAGTTATAAATTTTGATCACGAAAGCAGGAATCACGCCACCATAAATTTGATGCTCGTTGCGGAATAAGGGTGCGGATGATGTAACTAGATTGTGTTGTCGATACGCCACGCAGGTCTTTGACGAATTGATCCGGAATCGGTGAAAGTTCGTGCGGTTTGGAAACTCGAGCGGTGCCCCTTATTTAATCACTGACTGCGAATTCAGCGGGCAATCAAGCTGGTCGTCGATCAATGTACATAGTTGTAATAGAAATCGCGCTACGAGCTTACCACCTCTGGAACGTCAATATCGTTACATCACTTAAGGGGTCATGTACGTTTCCCGGCACTAAAACGTGGTCAATGTTTGAGAGTGATTCAGGCATAAACTATTAGTCCGATTGGTCTGGGTGAGATTTATGAACATATACCTATAAGACACAAAAAGAATTAAACCGATCAGATTAATAGTTTATCCCCGAGTCACTCGCAAACATTGACTACGTTTTAGCGCTGAGAAACGTATATGACCCGTTAAAGCGACTGATCGTTCCAAGTATCTCAATAAGCGTGAGAAATATTTTAGCAGCGATAATAACTCGTGGGTGGACAGCAATGCCCGACATAGATGGGCACACCGTTACAAACTGGTGGTTTAGGAAGGGGGTAGCAATTGGGTGGTGGACAGCAATTGGGTGGCGGACAGCAAATTGGTGGCGGACAGCAATTGGGTGGCGGACAGCAAATGGGTGGTGGACAGCAAATGGGTGGTGGACAGCAGTTGGGTGGCGGACAGCAATTGGGTGGTGGACAGCAATTGGGTGGTGGACAGGGAGGCGCAGGGGGGTAGCAAGGATCTTGTTGACTGCGTGCGTTTTGCGGGGAAAGACAGGATTCCGGGGGGTAGCCAACTGCTTTGGCGTAAGCTTTAAGCATGCTAAGCGGCGGTGCACGGCAACGTGGAGGGTGCGGGCATGGCGGACAACGCGGCACCTCTGACATGCAACAGGGATCGCAGAAGCCATCGTAGCAACACATCCCCGGGCACGGTCCCCGCGGGCATCCGAACGGAGGGCATCTTATATTGCAAACTTCTGGCTCCGGCTTTCTGGGCAAACGGAGCACGGCTCGTTTCAATCAAAACCTCTTACGATTAGTCGAACGTTGAAAAATAATCTGCTCACAGGCATTCAATTTCACCGATGATATTCAGCAATTCTTCCATATAATTACGATACTCGCCCTTACAGTCCATGTTTGCTCGCGTTTCGAGTAGACGGTCACTGGAAATTTTGGATTTCTCCGAAATTATCGTGGGAAGTGTAGTTTCTTACATCTCTGAGCAACAGACGGAAGTCGGTACATATAGTTGCGGGGGGAAATAAAGGAATGCCAGTGTGCGCACTCGGCAATGTTCATGTTAACCTTTAGGAGTACTTTAGGAGACCGGCAAAACCCCTTTTGGGGCTCTGCGCAGGTCCTCTAATTCTGCATTAATATATATATATATATATAGCTTCCCTTGAATTAATTCCTAAATTTATATATATTTATATATAAATTTATATTATATATATATATATAAATTTTTGGAGACTGAAAACCACTATTTTTAAAAAAAAAACCGGCCCTCTAAATGTTAAGGGAAGGTTCCCGTCTAGAGCCCATACAAATAGGTGATCTTTAGGAATTAATTCAAGGGAAACTACTACAGATTATTTAAACGGACTTTTTGCATTGTATTAAGAATGTCTTAAACTATAGAAATATTTTTGTTAATGTAATTAATCATTGCAAATGGCACTGGGGATTCCTTGAAGTGGAAGCGTAAAAAACGTCGTTTCAAAAAATCCTTACAGGATTCCTAAAATGGCAAATAAAAAAAAATCAATTTTTAGCCCGGAACCCCCTTAATCGTAATTCATTCGAATTTCAATGATTGTACACGCGAGGATAATGCCATAAAAGTTGTGCATTTTATTCAGAAAAATACAATGAAAATAGAAAGGAAAATACAAACCGCATCCTTTGAGACTACTACATCAGAGTTCATAGAACGCGGTACTCTAAAAAAGTACACGATTACAAAGTCACCACGAGTACACAGTAAACGAAATACAAGGGCCGATAGGACGCGTACAAATGCGCGAATAAAATAAGCATAGAAAATCACTGAGGAAAAGAGGAACACAGCGGCGTTTGGTCCGTTCGTCAGTACATCATCGGTGGTTGCAGGTGTCTATTAGCGAGTATAGTTTCCGGCGAAACGAATTGCGGGTTCGGAATACAGTCTTGCCTCCTGGCCAGGTACTTGATACCCCCGATGGTCCTAGCCTCGTGGAGGTCGGGTTGGCTGTGATGTATCCGCTGGACCGGCACTCTGTTATCCGGTGCTGGGGCAGGCGTGACCGTTCTGCCCGCCATGGTGTTGAAGTTCTCGGAGGCATCTCCCCCGGCACGCTCTAGCCTCCCTTTACCCTGCGTGTCGTAGCTTTTAGTCGCCGCCACGTCACCCTCGCCGCTGTTCTTCCCGAGATTCCACGCGTTCTGGTAGTACTGTTGCATTTGCTGATAATGAGGAGGGTAAGCCCCGTCGAACTTGTACGAAGTTAGGTTGCACCTAGCGGTCAGCGGGTTCTTCTCGTTATAAGGAATGCCACCGGCCGAGTTCTGCCCTGGAGCTTGGGGAGCTTGGTATTGCGCGAAAGGAGCCTGCTGCTGCTCCGCCACGCCGGTGCCATTTTCCCTTTCAGCCTGCAGGCTGTAACAGTTCCGCGGGTTGTACTGCTTCTGTCTGGGGTACTCTCTCGCCATGTCGTTGTCCACCTTCTTCAGAGTGGCCTGACGTTGCGGAGGAGGATTGTTCGGCCCCCTGTCGTTCATCAGACCATTGGCAGGGATTCTCTTCGACGGCGATTGCTGGTTCGACGCGATCAGTTGCTCCCTCCACTCCTCTTCCATCTCGTTGCGGTCTTGGGTGCCGTTCAGCTTCACCGGCTGCTTGTTCGGGCTCAACTTGGCCAGATACTCCAGCCCCATTCTGACGTCCGCCGTTGTCTTCAGCTCCTCCAGCTGTTTCCGCGCTATATCCGGATCCTGCAACCCGTTGTTGCTCCTCTGAGGTCGGATCACTTGCTTGTACACGCGCATCTTCAGCAAGCTCGAGGGCTCCGAGCTGTGTCTGTTCTCTTGGCGTGGCGGGGGATCGTTAATCGGATGAGCGCGCTGTTGACTTTGCTGCGGGCTATCTCGATAGATCTGCTGGTGCTGTTGTTGCATGGGATGAGGAACGGGTTGCTGATAGTATCGGTAGTCGACGTTGGGCGAGTTGGGTGCTGGTTTGACGGGTTGACTCGCGTGGTAGTTGCCAGGAATGGCGTAGGGTTGAGGGTGGGCGACGCTGGCAGGCTGTGGAGCTTGTCGTTGCCAATTAGGCTGCTGCCTGAACTGCTGGTGCTGATAGTTCTGTTGATTACTCGGAGGAACGGGAAGCTGTTGGTTGGACGTCTCACTGAGCTGCTGTTGCTGAACCTGTTCGAACCGGGGAGCTTGTTCTTGCTGCGTTCTTAGCTCGTGCAGCCTCTCCAGCTCCATATAAGACAGCCGCGATGGCGTCAGATGAATCATCCACTCTGGCTTCTCGTCCACCGGTTTCCTTTTGCGCGCGACGCTGACGGGTCTCTTCACTTGGGTTCCCTCCTCCTGTTTCCGAATCTCCTCGAGGTACTCGAGCTGCCTCCGTTGTTCGTTCAGCAACGTGTCGAACTGCCTTCTCATCACGTCAAGGGGCACCCGTTGCTGCTTCATGGTAGCCACCAGCTTCTCCTGGTCGCGTATCATGCTTGCGCTGAACTGCAGGCCTTTCTTCTTGCTACGTTGATTGTCCTGCGCAGTGGGCGGTCGATTCTGCTGAGCGTAGGCCATCGGGTTCTGCTGGTTTTCATTCATCGCGGTCGCTGGTGCAGCATTTCTATACAGCTGTTGATACCGATACCCTGGTTGCTGCTGCTGCGGCGGCTGTTGCTGCTGCTGCTGCTGCTGTGGCGGCTGTTGCTGTTGCTGATACTGCTGCGGCGGCTGTTGCTGTTGCTGATACTGCTGCGCGAACATGTGTTGTTGATTCTGCGATCGAAAAAGTGGCCGCGGCTGGGTGTTAGAAGACTCGATTGCTTCTTGATTGCTTCTTGGCCAGCCTGCTTGATTCGGCGCGTATTCCATGCCCCCCTGGTCTACCGGATAGTTCTGTTGAACGTTCCTTTGCGGGTATTTGATTTGATTCGCCGCCGCGTCCTGCGGCGATGTCATACCCTGTCCGGGCAAATGTCTTCTGAACTGTTGATCGTCGTAATTACCAGGGGCGGTCCACTGGTTCCCCTGTAACTGTTGCTGACTGCCCATCATCTGCATCTGATAGCTACTGGCCCGTCGCTGCAGCTGCTGCTGTTGGGCCAAGTTCTGTTGCATCTGCTGATAGATTTGGCGCGGATCTTGTTGAATCGCGTGCGCTGACATACGATTGCGTGCCAAATAATTGCTCTGTGCTCGTTGATAATCGGCACCCCACGGGTTGGACGGCTCGGTGCCGATGACTTGTTGCGACTGCGCTTGCCCTTGCTGCTTGTCCATCATCATTTTCCGGTACAGCGAGGCGTTTCGGCCACCGATCGGCTGTTTCTCGTAATCGGGACACACAGCGTCGCTGGCCTGTTCCTCCGTTTTGCTCCTGCCTTGATCCGTCGTTGGCCCTGGATTGCTCGGAGGCTGCTGGGAAGACGGATGAACGATTGTTGGGGCTTGAGGAGCGTCGTGGGCGGACGCTGTGCTCTTCTGCGGCGCGTGAGGCACGAAAGGACGATGCGGCTGACCGTTCGGCATTTGGCCCAGCGTGCAATCGGGGTTTGCATTCGTCTGACCAGCCTGAGGATGGATGCCGTGGCGAGGAGCGATCGGTTGCTGGCTGACAGCGTGCATGTTCTGCTGGAAGAGGATTTAATAATCGGCGTTTCGTAATCGAGTATCTATAGTCTAGCGAAACATCGCACAGTGTTTCGCGCATATGCGGGTTTGGGGGGAAAATTATAACTTCCGAACGAATCGATTTTCGATGCAAGTAACTTGATATTTTTTTAAAAGGAATATAAAGCTGCCTTGATTGGCGTATAAAAAAAGAAGTCTTTTGCCAATTTGCATTATTGCAATTTGTTGTTAACTGAAAAACAGAAAAGTTTTGAGAAAAAGGCGTTTAAAGTTTTAG
This sequence comes from Andrena haemorrhoa, assembly GCA_910592295.1. NCBI lineage: Eukaryota > Metazoa > Arthropoda > Insecta > Hymenoptera > Andrenidae > Andrena > Andrena haemorrhoa. The sequence goes on from OU342946.1 coordinate 5,972,870, forward strand.
GTGCCGTTTTTTAAAATTAAATTTTGCTTAAAATATCGCCTAAATATGTACAAATATAGGCATAAAGTTTTCAATTAATATAATTCGAGGGTTTCTCTTAAATAAATCCCAAATATCGCGCTCCTTTTCAGGCCGTCAAAGTAGGGAGACCCCTTGAAGAATAAAAAATGCGGACGAATTGTTAATATAAATACAAAAATCGAAATAAACACGTGAATATTCAGCAAATGACACGTGTTTAAAGAAATTTATAACAAATTGGCAACTTCAGTGAAAATTATGCACAGTACTGAAAGCTACGTTCTTTTAATATTATTGCAAGATATAAGAATTTACGAATCGTGGACTTTAGTTTTTGGAATTTTTCCATCGCTCGAAACACTGTGCGTCGGTGACTTTACTTGGTGATGTTGATGCTGGAAAGGTTGCGTTACCGCCGCTGTATCGCCCTGTCCATTGTTGTAAGACTGATCGGCGGCCGCAGTCGCGAACACTGTGCCCGTTTCACGTGGGTTTTGCTGTCCAATGAGAGCGCCCATCGAGTTGGGGGTGTACGGCGGAGGGCTTTCCAATTTTTTGATTTTCTCGGCCGGGAAGGACTTGAGCCTCGGCGACGAACAGGATCTGGTCTCTCTAGACCTGTCCAGAGAGGTGAACCTGGTCTTTGGTAGAATGCACGCGTCGACGGGCTTGTTCACCATCGTGGAGCATTCGCGGGGCAGATTCTGCGAGGACGGTGTCTTTTCGGGCCCCGGTTGCCTCGGTTGCCTCTGGTGCCCGTGCAAGCTGGTCACGCTCGTACGTCTCGACTGAGCCTTCTGCTTGGCGTTTCTATCCGCCGAATCCTTTCTGGACGCAAAGATTTTTTACTTTTCGACGCTTTCGGCAAATGGCAACTTTACCGTCTAGAATCGCAAAATGTTGCGGAAAGAAGCTTGAAGACAATTCGGACACTGTACGGCTCGCCACGGTTTGGTGGCCACGAACGGTCCGTTGCTCGAATTCTAGGCTAATCTATCCTACCTCTTGTTCATCGTTGTTCGGAATTTTGCTTGGGACCGTAATCGTGTTGTGGTCAACGAAATAACATCTGGAACGGCCTAGGCAATTCTCTAGCTCGGATTTTGCATTACCGCCGGACTGGGAACTCTAATTTTAAAAACGAGAAGGAGAAGTCGACGGGACAGCGGACGGGGTTGCCATGGACGCGTCTCTGGCTATGCTCTCGATTCCGAATTCCATCTTCGGCTTTCGAGAGAATCTTCTGCTAACTTCGTTTTCGTGCTAAGTTCGTGGCGAAATTCGGTGCAAGAACGGCCCTCGGAACACTCGGGCCTTTCTTGCATGAAACGCATAAGTAGATTCCTCGTTGTTTAAAATTGACAGAGATATGGTAAATTTTGTAAATCGGCGTTGGCCAGCTGAGGACCTTAATAGAAGTATTAAACAATTTTTGCAATAATGTGTAATTTCCAAATTTTCCTGCTTGAAAACTTAGGGGCGAATTCCACTTACGCCCAAATCGCTCGCCGTAGCTGCGATATGTAATGGAAATCTAGGGGGTTGCAGGCGCTTTAGGCGTAAGTGGAATTCGCCTTAGACATAAAAAAATGATTCCAATAAAAATCTAAGGCTTTTCATGCTCTACGAAACTATGCAATCAAATTGCTTACAAATTGTAGTTTCAATACAAAATCGTTCGTCGTTCCAAATTTTGGAGATATCTCAAATTTGTAAATATTATGTATAAAATGTATAAAAAATATGTAATTCGGTAATATTTGCGGATACTTTTCTCGAAACTGACCATCACCACTGAGGGCCATCTCGCATCCAAGGGTACAATTACAGCTTCCATTGTCAAAATTGTTTGCACTGCTTGTAGTTTGACTCAGATTATGGCAACACGCATAGCGAAGCGCGCACCAGCAATTAAATATGTTACACAACTTCAGTAGCCCGAAAGCATCTATTCGAAGCTCGTCACTTTGGTCGTGTAAATGGTCACAGCAATTTGGCAAGATTAATGAGCATTGCTTTCAATATAATTTTACTGTTTTTATTGTGTATCGTTTATACAGGTAGAAGCACATGTTAATACATATTGAGTATTACGATATGTCGCGTAACAGTATTCTTTCTCAATATACACAATTCGCACTAATTTCGTTGATCAATGCCGACGGAGCCTGCTGCAAATGCCTTGCCCGAACGCGGCACGCTCGACCGGCAATCAGTCATCCGCCACGGTCGCCGCAATCGTACGTACCAAAATCCTGACAACGTGACTTGATTGATAAAAAAAAAATCACAGCAAAAAAATGAATGGCACCTGCTTTTTCATTGCGAGCAACTGGTTAAAAATGCTGAAAGCCCGTCGTAGCCGGGCGTCGAGCAAGCATTCCTGGTATCCCTAAAAGTGCAAAATGTCGCGTTTCGTCCATCGACGGTGGCTCTGCACTTGCTTGCGTGGGACATACCTTGTCTACTCTCGTTCTGCAAAAACACACATTTCTAGGGGGGAGTAACGTGTATCGAAGCAAAGTCAACCGAAGGTACGCACACATATATGTATAATACGCGAGGCGGGCGTCAGCGAGATTGCGTCGGCGTTGATAAATGGAATTATTGCGACTAGTTGCAATTAAAATGAGTAGCAGTTATTTTAGATTCTAATCGAGATTTGCGATTTGTCCCTTCGAGAGGGACCCTTCAAACCTACGCTTGAAGTAATTGGGAGTTGGTCGTGTTCGGGCTTCGACAAAGTTCGGTTTCACAATTAAAGCGTCGTTAATTGGTAGTTAAGATACGCCCGAGTAAAGTCAAATCCGGGTATAAGGGATCGCTTATAAAAATTCAGCGGTCCTTTGTCTTGATTAGGTAGACAATAATTGGGAGATTAATCAAATCCTGGTTCAGTCTAAATCTTGGAAGCTTCCGTCACAATTCGTTTATTTCCATCGTTCGAGTGTAAAGACTTGATCGGTGATGCAAAGTCGATCCAGTTCTTCTCGTATCGCGCAGAATTCAGTCTGCCGACACTTTCCAGAAGAACCATAAGAATAGGTTCAATTTCGTGTACGTCCAATCAGGTTTCGAGTTTAGTTGTTCTGAAAAGGAAAATTTCCACATCGTTCACGTTATCTAATCGAATTAAGGGTACCCCTTGCCATTCAAATTTTCCAACAAAATCGATTTTTTTTAATATATATTTTGGTAGTACATTATCTTGAAGAATGACCAGTAAAAATTTCGCGTCAAGAATCGTAGCGATGAAGAGTCTACAGGTATAAAAGTGACGTTTTTCTCAAAACTCGTTTTCTTAAAACTGCGGAAGTCTTAACAAAAAAATAATCGACCGATTTCAAAAATTCTTGCGCGATTTCGTTCGTTACTAAATTCTCTGTGGAATCATCTATGATTGTATCTGTGCGACCAATCGTTTTCTTTTTATAAACATTTTCGTGCGCAAGAATACCCATTTTTTCCGATGCTTGTGATTCAAACGTCTGCCAACACAAGAGATTACAATATGTTTGCTATGACCGTCGATAATTCCACGAGCAATCTTCTAAACTTGAAGAATTTTCGTGGTTCATTAATTTCACATAATTCTACGAGCCGTTAAAAATTCCGCAGATAAGAAACTTTTTTTTTGTACCACCCGGACAGTCACAGCCACCAACAGTCAGCAGTATTAGATACAATTTCCCAAAAAATTTTCTATTATCTTTAAAGATGCACGAATACAGCCGAAAAAGTTTTTTGACCCTACGAAGTTTACTTTTTTTTAAATAAAATCCTAAAAATGACCTGTTTCCGGAGTGATTTAATCGGATTAATCAGCATTACTGTACCTTTGCCGTTTCAAAGACACTGTTACGCATCCATCCGTCGTTCTCGTCGGGTTCCGTGAACAAAATGAAGGAAAAACGAACCACAGGGTTGATTTCTATTTTCCAGGGACAATTATCGGCCGGTGGTGCAGGACTAGCAACGGGGATAGGACACTGCGCAAACGAAATAGCATCGCAGTTGGTATCGAGCGACGGTCGTCCGCTATCGGAGTATCTATTCGCAATGGAGCACATTAAGGTCATTCTGGAGAACTAACAACAAGCTGGACGGCAAGGGGAGCAAGCTGGAGGCGTGGGCGGCGGGCAGGGCATAACGGGGACCAACTTCTTGGTACAGATGTAAGCGATGGTTGGGGGTGGTGGTTTACAAGGCGGCGGACGCGGAGGACAGGTAAGGACCACTTTTGGCGGACAGGGCAGCGGGCAACAAGGTGGACAAGGCGGACAAGGCCGTAGGTAAACCTAATTTTCAGTGGATATTAAATTACCTGCGACGACCTAACCCTGGAGAGACATTCATAGGAGGGCGCTTGATAAAGGACAATGGTAGAAATTGGCCAATTTTCGGCTGGCAATGAAAGTTTTTTACAAGATATGTTTCTACAGGTTTTAAGGAGTCCGAAATGTTAAATAATTTAATTCAATTTAAGCGAAAGTTGCAGATACGCCCTTTCAAATTAACACGGCGGAATTAACCTGATTAAAATTAATCGTCCGGGATTAGATTGATAATTTCGCTGAATTTAGAAGAGATCGGAAATATGGAAATTAGCGTTTGTATTGAAGAACTGAGCACCGAGTTGCATAGAAAGCAGAGTTCGTTATTAACTAAATAAAAAATGATTTAAATAACGGACCGAATGAAAGTTACTCTAAGATTATTTGACGAGTAAAGTTAACTTTTCATTCGAGAAAAACTCTCGTAACTTTTATTCGTTATTCGAAATTTTTATTTAAATAAAATGTTCGCCCATCTCTGATGGGAAGTCGAGGGAATATAACTCACAGTCGTTTTCGTTGGTCTAGGAAGGCACCGAGGTGGGCAAGGCGGTCTGCACGCAATACACGGTGCACAGCAGGGTGTGCAGGGTGCACAGGGCGAGCAGGGTGCGCAGGCTGCACAAGATATCGGGGGGGAGCAGCACGGTACCGAAGAACAACACGACTCTTTCGGACAGGTCTGGACACCTCCGCCGCATCCTCTGTATAGCAGAGAGAAGTTGTACTCTCTTTGCACCGTAAGCGGAGGATATTAAAGAACCACTAAATGTCCCCGATCCGATTAATCTTGCCCGAATTTTTTCCCACCCGTCTTTTTAGCGGTCTCGGATTTAGGTGAGCTACGTACGTATATCTACGTATACGAGGAATTTACTTGATCATCGCGGCGGCTGGGAGACACTGCTGCGGCAAATGTAATTATGCGGAGGTTTCTGCCAGCGATCCATAAGCCTGTGTCTGTGCGTCTGTGATGAATTAGTTCACGGTCCAACGAGAGACGACGGCATTGCTGTGCTTCAGTTACTCCTCATCGTTCCTGGTCACTTGAAATTTTGCCTCTGATTAACGAGAAATGGGATTGAATGGGAATGATTTGCTTGTTTCTCTCGTTCGTTCCCCGGACGATCCGATCTTCTGATCTTTCGAACGGTCAATTGTTTTTCCAGCGGGATCAACGCGGCGCGGTCATTTGTATCGGTTCGATTCAGGTGTCGAACGCACGCGTGTACAGTTTGCCAACGATCGTTCCGTTTATTTCTAGACTGTACAAGTGTGATGCACGCACACCGAGAAAGGAAAAAGAAGGCTTGCTGAGCGCAGAGGCGTTCAATTTCGCTTGGAAGACGGTTATTTGATGAGTACAGTAAATATCCGTTACATGTTCACCACTCGGTACCGGGCACGAGCGTGTAACGTGTAGGACGGCACGAATGTCAGCTCGAGCTGGCTTGTGTTATTCCACATCCGCCTAAATCGCCCGTGAGTTTCATTAAGGTTCTCGAAAATGAAGCGTAATATCAAAAATTGTTATTCCTGCCTCTCGTCTTATTTACGTTAAAATCACGAGCGTGTTTACCGACCGCGGCAATCGGCAGTCGAAGAAAGGGACAGCGAGTGAGAAAGAGCGAGAGCGAAGAATGAACGACAGTCGACTGATAATGGCTCTTTCACAGATTTCTCTTCCATACTTCAAGAGATTCTGATAAATTTTGGAATGTTAACCACGGGCGTTGCAGGCGATTTGGGCGTACGTGGAATTCGCCCTATGAAAATGACTCAATACGATCCAAATCACATCTTGTTTGGTCTTATTTCCACCAGAAAACCTCCCTGATTCGTTAAAAATATTTTCGCAAGAATAAAATCAAGAATTTAAGCATTCAATTTCTCATTAAGCCTGTGGTCTTTAAACGCGAGGTCGCGCGGGCACTTGTCTTGTCTCAGGATCAGCTTGTCTTGACTCCTGTCGCCTTTCACGCTTGGCTGGTTCCGAGGGATCTCCCCCAGTTCGTGGGGCGAGGCGACGATCGTATAACGAATATTTCTGGCGAGCACATAACGAATATTTACTGTACCGACCAGAGCTATGGTAAATTCGGAAGCTCGATCGCGGCAGTGTAAGATTCCTAGACACATGCCGTCTACAGTGAGCCGCTAAGTTTCCGTACACCCATCGGTGGGATGAATGGGAAGTGAATGAGAGGTGTGAGTAGTGAGACACAGATACTGCTTGCTACCCAAAGCGAGCCTCGATCGTTTATTTCCCCGCGTGTTTGTTGAGCCTGCTTGCATCGCGAGATGCGTTGACTTTGACGCGTGACCGGCTTGCCGACTTCTCGCGTTTCGTTGGGAACGCGTGTAGCGGCAGTGGAAGTGAAACAGAGAAGTAGGCGAGCCCGTTCAGGCGTTAAAGTAAAGAAGCCTCGAGGCCTTGGAAACGAGCAGGTGTACGCGCAGTAAGTGATGTGGTGGACGTGGACCGGTCCTTTCGGGCAGTGGCGTTATCAGATGACGCAAAAGCCAGGCCCGTTGGGCGGCTGGGCCGGAATCCCTCGTCTGTTCATGCGACAGGCGTGCTCCTCGAGCCGCTGAGCAGCCTTGTTCTCGTCTTGCTTCACGCTGCTCCAGAGACGTTCCGCGGCGGCGCTAGCCCGTGGCCATATCCTGGGATGCACGTTGTTCCTGAAACGGTGTATGAACGCTGGTATATGGGCACCGGCTATCTCCAGGCTAATCTAGGTGAAAGCGGAAAGAAGAATCACCTGTCGACGAACTCTCCCCACATACAGGCCTCGCCGCCGAGCATCAAACTCGTTACGTTCGCTGCGCCGCCGAACGCGAGCGGGTCGCATTTGTAAAACTTTTTCCAATCGCCGCCGCCAGCGATGTGATCTAGATACCAGCAGGCGGACAACAGCACCGGATGTCCTGCCTTCGTCGCGTTTTCCAGCTCTTTCGCCCACAAACCCGTCCACACGTGAACCACCGTGCTGCTTGGCATGGGCACTCCATTGTCGAATACCTGCCGGGTTAAGTTGGACGTTACATGTATTATGCAGCGAGCAGTGGATGCAACATCTCTCTGTGTCAGTGGCGCGCCCAGAGGAGGGGGCCAAGGGGCCCTGGCACCCTCCAAAGATAAAGGTGAAAAGAGATTAATGTAAGCACGACCGAAGTGATTCGAGAGTTTTGTGAAAAGAAGAGACAACTGAGTTTTATTCTTTAAATAAATTCTCATAATCACCTTTTTCTCCCCCAAGATTAAATCCTGGGGCCGCCACTGCTTTATATAGCCTGGCCGACGGCTCGACTCGAATTGACAGCTGCGAATTAATTATTATACCTCCTGCCAGACGATGCTGCTGGCCTGCAGAGAGTCGGTGATCCGAAGAAGCTTAGCTATGTAGTCTCCCTCGAGGAGGGCGTAATTCCTGGACATATTACGCGCATTCATGTACGCGTTGATTTCCGGATTGCTCCTCCAGCAGTCGAACGGCACCTCGTCGCCACCCAGATGGACGTATTGCTCTGGAAACACCTGAACGACCTCGGACAATAGATTCCGCAGGAAGTCGTAGAGATTCGTGTTGGTCGGATTCATCGGGCCCAATTTGCCGTTCGGCTTCCCTTTCGCGTCTGGTACAAAGTACGTACACGGTGCACGGGATCAGCAAAGTTTCACGCGTTGAAAGGCACCAGTGTGACGGTCGTAAAAGTAAGCTATTTTTAAGAATTTTCTTCAGGAATATATTACAGTTTGGGAGTAAATTACGGCCGTCACAGTGGTGTTCCCCCTTAAGCAGGTATGTATTAATTGTATTAAGTGATCCGTAGTCTGAATGCGACGGATCGAGACCGGCGATACGTGTAGGTATTTACCATAGCAAGTGGTCAAGAGATCGGGGTAAGCCAAACCCCAGGACCTGGTATGCCCGGGGGTGTCGAACTCTGGCATCACTCGGATCCCTCTCAACCTGGCGTAGTCAACGATCTTTTGGATGTCGTTTAGAGTGTAGATCATCGAAGGGTGGAACGCCCCCTTTGCGGACAATTCAGGATAGCTGGAGCTCTGATACGGGAAGCTGTTGTCGTCCACGATGTGCCAGTGGAGAACGTTCATTTTGTTATAGGACATTGCGTCCAGGGTCAGCAATATGTCGGAGATGGGCAGGTAATGCCGCGACGTGTCCAAGAGGAGGCCGCGGTGGGGTAGCTTCGGTCGATCCACGATCGTCTGACATCTTACCTTTAGCTGTAGAATGTAGTGGAAGCTCGTTAGAGCGCGTATAGATACTTTGCCGTACTTTCAGATCACCTTAGACGTATGTTAAAATTTGTAGTTGCGGGAGATAAATTTTTTGTAAATTTAGTTGAAATTAACTTTTATCTTAATTGATTGCGTTAAAATTTCTAATTGGAAGCGCTAAATTTTTCCGTAAATCTTAGACCTTAGATCAGGCGCGCCCACCCGCGATAGGGTGTCTTTTATGACCTTTTTAAATTTAAGAATTTGATCCGATACGCATCTTGATTTATGTTCCTTTGGTGTAGTAAATATGTGTGCAAAATTTTTGCTCGATCAAACAACTCTAAACCCTGCCTCAAGAGGCTCAAAGTTCCGAACGAAACTGTGCTCTTGTAAACACCTGTTTTTTTTATGTGCAATCTTGTACGTAAACAAATGTGTGATGGAACTGGAGTTGAGACTATTGATTATCGATATCCTATCGATAATTTATTGATATTTATCGATAATTTATTGATATTTATCGATAATTTATTGATATTTATCGATGTATCGATAATATCTTTAAGCTATCGTTAAGTGGTGGAAGATCAAAGGCGGTAAAAGTTTTCCATTTCTCCAGTCTTTGGACTATGGCGGTAAAATATTTATGCATTCCACGAACCTGTGTTCCAAGTGAACGATTATTTTCTAAAGGTGGACAAAAAAATACAAAGAAGTTTATAGTATATCGTAACTTTAAGCTTCTTGCGGCAGGGTTCAGAATAATCCGATTGTACCGAAAATTTGCATACTTATTTAGTACATCGAAATGAATAAAATTAGGGGGCGTCCCAAGATTTTATCGCACCTTCAATTTTAAAGGACACCCTAACCCGCGACCCCGGACAGCTTGACCAAAATGGTCAAATGTCCCGCTAGTAAACTAGTTATATATATGTTTATGTTGCCCTTCCTTGTTAAATATCATAATAAAAAATATAAATTGATAAAGGAAGTCTTGTTACATATTAACTATATTATACTATACTCTACATGCGACCCAAGACAATTTCTCTTCACTCAATGCGGCCCAGGCGAGCCGAAAGGTTGGACACCCCTTCCTCATACCCAAGATGTGTTTCGCATACTTACATTGGAGCCGTCGCCAGCCGGGAACAAGAGCTGGGAAAACGTTTCGAGACCCCGAAGGACTCCCCAGACCGATTCAGCGAAAAGATTGGCGACAGCAGAAGTCTCATTAACGCTCAGAGTATCTGCGAAAGTGAAATCTCTTTGACGCTAGCATGGAAGAGCGTTCAGTCAATTCGCTAGCGGGCTGGCTCGCGATTAATGTATGTATGTATGTATGCACGTATGTAAGTATATACCCGCGCGTAATCTGCAGAGTCTGCAGAGTCTCGTGCTAATCGCCCGATCCGACCTCCAAGTTGCGCTCGATAAGAAAAGATGAAACAAGATCGAAGTCTCGCCTCCGCCGCCTCTGTCTCAATCGCCCGCGGCTATAATCCCCGCCGCGATTACTCGCATATCTTCGAATCTTGTTATTCGTTGTGCGGTGATCGATGCACTCATGCTAAGCGGGTTAGAATGACTGATATCTGTCGCTTACGCAAGCAGCAATTCGTTTGCAAATAATTAAACAGCCTTTCCTTCCAAGAAGTACAAATACAAAGGCAGGCTAGAGCGCACGGACATGGCTGAGTGACTTAACCGAGGTAGATACGTTCGCAATGTTGCGCGGGAAGATACATATTTTACGGCGAAATATCATAAACAGCGAGGAACTTACATGACTCTTTCATTCGCAAGTGGGGCCAGTGGTTGCCATCCTTCTCGCAGGGCTCCTCCAGGTGAATGGCCAAAGCGCTGAGGGTACCTTTCACGGTGCCGTTGTCTCGCCCCGGCGAGGATCTCGCGTGCCCTTGCGAGAAGATCCGTGCTATTCGCGCCTCCGTCAGAATGATCGCTTTATATCTCTCAACCGCCTCGGCCACTATGTCGCAAGTCTCGTCCACTACCTATACAGCGGATGCGAATGCCAAGCGGTACCAGTAACAGAGAATAAAGGGCGAAGGAGCGAGAGGGGACGCGAAAGATGGCGGAGAGTCACTCACGTTGAACTGAAAGGTAGACGCTCTTAGGAAATAAAACGCGTTGCTGAGGCGTCGGAGGCTCGGCAGCGGCCAAGGTTCGCCGTACGTCGCTTGGACCCAGGCACCGGCGTCCGGGTTCAACGAGTTGCTTTGGCACACGATCACGGCCAGCAGAAGCGGCAAGGATCTCAGCAGCGTCGCCCGCATGTTGACTTCCGACGTGCGGTTCAGCGGTCGCGAATAACTAGGAAGGGAAGACCGATGCGATGCCAGCGAATGGTCATCGGCTACTGAACGCGGTGGACGATGCGTACGGTAAGCAGAGTGGTAACGACCTTAGCCATCGGTTGGGCTGCTCACGGTCAAGTGGGAACACGACCAGTCAGACCACTGCCCCAGCCCTACTCGCAAGTACGTATTCTTCTCGCAGAGATAGCTCGCTCGGGGATTCCACTGCACCGAGTCGCGCCAACTCGGGCCGTTCACACCGCGCGATACTTTACCACACATCCTATATACACCTACGTGCCCGCGCGTCTGTTTATCAGATTCACGTAATTCTTTCCGACACGGGATCTCGCTGGAGCTTGATCCTTGGGCAATCTCGCCGACCAACGATGGATACTCTCTTTACAGGAGGATTTCATAGATTCGGCAAAGTAGTCTGAATACATAGCCGCTGGCTGCTGTCCAATTGTTTCCAAGTTCGGATTAGTTGAGCAATATTCTGAATGAAGCAACCGTGGTATATATTCCTGTTTCTTTCATGCACCGCAGGAGGGTGTCGCGCGACGAATCCCTATTCCCTGCGTCTTTTGCAGGTTAGGTACTCTAAATCCGACGTGGCGGGATGAACCTCGGAGATTAACTCGGGGCATGGAGGAACGTGAAACGGGGGAAAGCTCTCGCAACCGCTGTGCTATCAAAGAAGCCACTGGCCGATCGTAAAATACGAGCTTGCGCGTTTCCTCCGGCTTCCAGAAACGATCACAACCGATCTGAAACTCTACGGTCGAAGGCGAGCGTGTTCGACGTATCGATCGAGGCATCGGACTAGTGCTCGGGGAATTGTTTGATCGACTGGAATCTGCTGGTGACGAAAATGACCGCCTATAGTCGCTCCGTGTCAGACACACGTTGCGGTTACCTAAATATGTAGGAGAGGTAAAATATTCGCGACACGTGCCGTTTTATACGTCCACGGAGGACCAGCGGTGCAGGGGTTCGGTGTTCGGTGGTACGGCACTGCTCCGTGAATCGTAGTTTCATTGATTGCGATGTCGTACGCTGGCCCGACGGTTGGCAGGGAGGGAAGGACGAGGAGCCGCCAAGTGGAACGTGCACTCAGCAGTGGCTTACGAAAACGAGGCGCCTCGGTCTGCTGGACCGGTTATCTGCACATGCTCTCGGTGTACTTATTATTCCAGGCTCTCTCAGTGTTCGACCTTTCCTTTACAGTCGGCTCAAGATTCCCGAGGAAATTAACGGCGGAGAAGGAATCGATAGCGTCGCTCGGCGTGGAGAATAGAAGAACCGAAGGTCCCGGGCGATTGGTCGCCACTTTTCATCCGCTGCTGAGAGCGCTGAGTCCATCACCCTTTGACTCACCATTCACCGAATCGTCCACGATGCGCGACGAAATAATATCTCGGCAGTCCCCGTGCTTTCCCCCCGGCACGATTAATTTCTATCCCGTTTTTACTATCATTTCGTCGCAACGAGAAATCAAGGGGGCTTCGGTAACTACCGAACGAGATAGCCGAGAAATGCGACGGGGAATAGGAGGAAGTTAGGTTTTCAGCTATCGAGTTTGCCCGCGTGAAGGCTCGCAGGGGAATCTCGAGTTCTCCGGTTCGTTCCAACCCCCCGAGTGGAATTGTTGGGAAACCTTGGCTCATTATGTCACACCGGTCCGTTGGCCCCGTGGTGAACGGAGGCTGATGTACATAGGTATAGCCGGCGAAGTTGATCTCGGGGATCGGAAAACAAGGGTCCCGAGGAAAAATCTCTCCGGCAATGCTGCACGTCGGCCTCGCATGGATCCGCGCGCGCAACTGCGCGCGAGGGAGGGTTCCTCGGGCTAGGTGGGGCACCCGCGCGAGGGGTGTCGGGGCAGAATCGAGCGGGCGACGCGCCGCGCCGCGCCGGTATCATGCCCGCGATAGTAGTAGTCGCTCGTGACGACGTCGATTTCGTAGTCGGGAGGGCGCCGTCGCGTAGCCGACTTAATCGCTGGTAGTAGTAGTAGCCGCGCCGCTGCTGGTGGTGGTGAGCTCCCACTGATCGCGAGAGAGCGTAGTGGCGTGCGTACACGCGACGGGCTCGTGTACGGGGGTAAGGGAGCTTTGACATCGGCTCTGGCCGGCGGTGGTGTGCGGCGGCGGCGGCGATAGCGAAGACCAGGAAGGGCGAGCGAGAGGAAAGAAAAGGGGATCGAGCAGCCGGCGTCGGTGAGGCGGAAGGGTGTTTCACCCGGCTCGTTTCGGAGTAGTCTGCCGGTTCGCGTGGTAGAGGTTCGATGGTGGCGTGTGTCTCGGTCGGAGCGGTGGCTGGTTGAAACTTGAAACGCGTCGCTTTCCGGCACGTCTCCGCCGTGTTGGCGCGCGTGGCCACGCTCCATCATCATCCCCATCGCGGACGGGGCCGAGAACGCCTGACGAAGAAAGGGGACGGAGACGAAGAGAGAGAGAGAGAGAGAGAGAGAGAGAGAGGGAGGGAAAGGGAGGAGCGAGAGAGAGAGAGAGAGAGAGAGAAGGTGGTGCGTAGGTGTGTGCGCAACGGCGACGGTGGCTGGTGGCGGTAGCCTTTCGATAGAAAGAGTGGTGTACGGAAGTGGCGGTGGCAAGTCGTGGTGGATGGTGGAGTTTTCCGCGATAGGTTGGATCGGTGGAGATCTCGGTGATTTCGAGAGTACACGCGAGGTTGGGTTAGGGTGGAAGAGCGTCGGCGAGCGAGGCGAGAGCGCACGAGACGCGACGGGACGACGACGGGAGCAGAGAGAAGAGATGCGAGGATGTGATCGATAAGGAAGGGTGTCGAGGTGCGGGTTTCGCGAAACGGGGACGCCGGGAGCGCGCGTAGATACGCCGCTGATAAACATACGCGCGTAAAGTACTTGTCACTCGGGCACGCAGTGACGCACGCGCCGACCACGACGCTTGCGTCGGCGAGACAGCGGTGAAAGTCGGTTATCGTGGCCGGACACCGGGACGCGAGGATCACGGGGACTCACCCTCGTCCGGAGGATCGGGAGACGGAGGGCGAGGGCGAGGGCGAGAGCGAGAGCGAGGGCGAGGAGGGCGAAGGAGAGGGCGAGGAGGGCGAAGGAGAGAGGAGAGCTGGGAAGACGGCGAGAAGGAGAGGCAGGGGGAAGACGGCGGCTGGATACCGGGCTGGTGCGCGGCTTCGCGGAGGGAACGTGATCCTCGCCATCGTCGCGAGAAGATTCCTCTTCCTCTTCTCCTCATCTTTCTCTCTCCCCCTGGATGTGCGCTATCTTCGCGTGTGCTCGATGGGCTTTGCCGGCGAAAGAAGGTCAAAGATCGATCGGCGAGTACGAGGGTCGTGACCGGACGCAGACACGGGCCGAGCCACGCGCGCGACACGGGCGTGAAGGTGGGTCCCGGAGACGGCAAGGAAGAGGATCCGCGAAGCCGATCCGATGAGGCGGATCGATCGCCGAGGGGAAGCAGAACCGCTAGGCGTCATCGTCGATGCCCGCCGATCCCCCACGAGCGGTTCCGCTTAGAGTAGAAGCGGCCAGGGGACCACGTTGCCACCGAAATCCGGACGAGTCGAGCAAGTAACGGCGCGGCCCGGCGTGCCGCGATGGAGGATGATGCGTCCGGAGGCAGTGAGCAAGCGTAGGATACGGAGCTCGCCTCGTACGTGGGCCTGGTAGCTTCGAGTCAATCTCCAGACTTGCGGAGGTTCGATCGTTGGACGACAGCGTCGGCGACGCTGAATATCGACGGAGAGGCAAGAAGATTGATTGATATTAGAGGGAGAGAGGAGATAGCGGATAGTTGATAGTGGAGGGTGGAGGAGCGAGAGGGCGATAGCGAGGGAGAGAGGGAGAGAGAGAGAGAGAGAGGTAGAGGTAGAGGTAGAGGTAGAGGGAGAAGGGAGTGGAAGGGTGGTGAGGGTGAGGTAAAGGGATCGAGGAAGAAGGATGTCGAGGGACCCGTATTCGACCGGAAGCGGAGTAGTCGGCGGGCCAGGAGGAGGCGGAACTCGTTCGCCGAGAAGCGGTCGCCGCGTGGGCGAGCTGCCTACGGTGGACCGTAGCCCGTCTCGGAGCTACGCGAGCGGTCGCGGGAGCCCGCTGGGTCGGAAGAGAGGCACCCGCAGCGGGAATAACTCGCCGGAGCACCTCGGATACAGTAGCTACCATCACCATCAGCTGAGCAGCCCGTACTACTCCCGCGAGGAGGACCTCGCCAGTCCCGTGATGCTCGAGGAGAGGGGCAGGAGTATGTCAACCGGGGGCGGTGGGGGCGGACATCACAGATCCAGAAGCGCCTCGAGACCCGCCATGTCCAGCTCGGCGGGCATGTCGACGAGGTACACCAGCCTCGATCGGGCATCGGCCGGGATCCTCGATCACGATCGCGAGTTCGTCCCGATACGGGATCCGCGTGAGCGCAGCAGGGACCGCGGCCTCTACCTCGAGGATGAGCTCTACCCGTCGAGATCGGCCAGGCAGAGCCCGAATCCGCACATGCTGCGCGACGGCGGCGGCTACATCGGCGAGCTCCAGCACCAGAACAACGATCTCCAACGAGAGCTCGGGAACCTCAAGAAGGAGCTCGAGCTGACGAACCAAAAGCTCGGCAGCTCGATGCACAGCATCAAGACCTTCTGGAGTCCCGAGCTTAAGAAGGAGAGAGCGTTGAGGAAGGAGGAGAGCACCAAGTACAGCCTCATCAACGAACAGCTCAAGCTGCTCAACTCCGAGAATCAGGTCAGTGGGACTTATCCATTTTTTGCCCCCTTCGCCGCCTGTTGTCCACGCCAGGGCGACATGGTGTTTCTCGCCGTCTCGCCGTCCTCTCCCTACGCTTTGTCCTTGTCTCGCCAGCGCTCCGCGGACGCGCGCTCCAGTTTCCGTCACGTTCGCGCGTACAATCTAGGTCGAAGCGATTAGGACGATTCCTCCTGTCGGGCTGTTCCGCGAATCGCTCGGTAAATATCGTCCACGGTGCTCCTTGCTGTTGCTGATAGTAATATTCTAGAATAAGTGTCGTTCGGCGTACATGGCTGCTGGAATGCGTCAGTGAGCGTGTGCACCGAGGAACGTCACACGAGGGACGCGTCCGCGTTCGAACGCATCGAGAGACACGGCCATTATCCGCTGTAAGATCGCCGCGATTGTGCAATTCATCCTCAATCTGTATTTCCAGCAATTATAAATAAACTCCAACAGTGTTGTCGGATAGGTGCTTCCGCGCGAATTCCCTAGCTTTTCAGCCCTAGCTAGCTCTTCAACGGAGGAACCTCCTCCTACGTCCTCGGCATCCAATTTCAGCGAGCTTTTCGAAAGGCGCAGAGGGAAGACGATTTTTACCACCGGTCTGTTGGTCTCTCGATCATCCCCGAGTGATAGAATCACCTGTCAACTCGTTTCTCCGACGTGTCTTCATAGACGCGCTTATCGATTAGCCAAAAATACGGTGCAGAGGGGGAGCCACCGATAGAACGATTCGCAATGATTAGGTATTATCCGGTTGACGTGAAACCGACGAGCAATCGAACGTTCTGCAGCAGTGTACGCTTACTCCGGCGCTCTTAACGCGGTGAATTATCGACCAATTAAATTCGCGTGCCTGATTATTGACCGCGCCGCGATCCTTGCCAACGGTAGAAGCATCCCGACCTTTTGCAACAAGTCTCGTTGGTCAAGAAGCATGCAGGGCCTTTCTGCGTTTCCTCCAAGCAGACACAGACGCACTGTCTTGAAGGACGACGAATGGGTCGATACGTTAACTGCTCGCGAAGCCCGGCGCATATTTATATAACGATGTCGAACAGAGTGGCGCGCTTTCCAAACAACCTCTCGTCTCTTTCGAACAATTCCTTTTTCCCTTTCGTTTGATTACGATCTCGCATTTGGACGACGAATTCCGTGACTTTAGAAACTTTAAGAGGGAAGCTGGTTTAATCGGCAGAGATCAAGGCTCTTTTAGAGAATTTTTTATAAGGAAACTATGGTGCAATCGTTTTTTTAAACTTTCAGGGTAGGTGATTACGTATTTCGAGAAGTGAGAAAACATTTTTCGGTATAAAAAATAACGCGGTTATTCCAAATGGCGTCGTGCGTTCCGCTACGTATTCACCATCTGCCACTGATGATCGTTTACCCAGCGCATCATAGCCACGCTTTTGCGGATCGATCCTACGAAATTACAAACTTCGGGGCATCTTTCGGATCGTGTTTAGCCGCGCACCAGTGCAGCTCAGCCTCGCTTGATTTTCCTCAAACTATCCGAACTGCGATGGTTCGTTAGTGTTGGCCGCGTGGGCATATTTTTGGCCGCGTTGGCGATGGCGAAGGCTGACACTGCATGAGTCATTGCCACCGAGAGTAGAAGAATCTCGGAGAGTCAGATTCCCTGGCCATCTGCCCACGTTTCTTCCTCTTTATCTGCCGTCTGTCTTTTCACGAGCACGTCCACGGGGGATTCTTATACCCGCGCATGTGCCTACATCCGTGGCAATGGCACGTGCCTAATGCCTATTGCATATTGCCAGCTGCGAACGCGCCCCCGATTGCAGCATTCTCTCGCGCCCTGCTCCTCCTTTCCAGCAGAATTACAAAACGATATTGACCGAAAGTCTTGTGCAAACACGATCGCGAATCGATCGGCAGTTCGTCACCGGTGCTGGCCAACTTGGAGCTTTGCCCCTCCGTTCGATTAACCCCGAGAAGTCTCTGCAGTGGGGCGCGCAAAGAACCCATCAAACCGATGGAAGCGGCTTGAAAGCGAGCAGGGGTGGCATTAATTAATTGTCCCTTTCTGCTGGCTCGTGAAAACTATCGTTCGCTTGTCGCGCGCGCGCGCGATCCTCGGCAGCGCGGATATGAAAATGATAATAATTTGCGGTTGCACGCGGCGCGGGATCGCATTATCAGTTCCCCTTTTGTCGAGGAAGCTATAAGTAATCGAATCGACGCGACGTCGAGCGGAAACTCTGCGGTTTATGCGGCAAATTCACTGTCGAACTTCTTTGTACGTGGGTATGTAGGCAGGTACGCGTGTTTCGTTCGGTGGGCCAAGGTGCGCGCATAAGCTCCAGTGCCATTTTCAACTTCGATGCCCTAAAAGTGAGATCGACCACGCAGCACTATCGACCGCGATATTCCGTTCGTAACTTAACACGGTTAAAGTGGGGCTGTTTAATGGTTGGTGCTCGACTGCTCGCGCATACCGCGCTGCTTCAATTCATCGAAACTGCAGCTGCTGGCCAGTGACGTGCTTGGACCAAGAGAACCCGAGCGTTGGGGTCCATTTTTTTCAGTATAAAATCTAGGCTTTCGGCAAGGCTGCTTTTGCTCCGAACGTGCTGACTAATACCTGTGAGAAATTTCAGCCTGGTCGGGCAATATTTTTCGGGGGCGTGGGAAAGACTTGCTGTCTGTTTTCCAATTAGGGTTACCGCAGTCAGTGAGGTCAGAAAAAGAACGATTCTTTGGGAATTCATTTCAGAAAGTAGATGCATATTTTTAGGCAAAGGTTTTTGTATTCAGACGAGGGACACTTTAACGGATTATTATATCATGCTTTGGTGTAAAAGTAT
Organism: Andrena haemorrhoa; assembly: GCA_910592295.1. Classification (NCBI taxonomy): domain Eukaryota; kingdom Metazoa; phylum Arthropoda; class Insecta; order Hymenoptera; family Andrenidae; genus Andrena; species Andrena haemorrhoa. Next base: position 5,991,367 of record OU342946.1, read on the forward strand.
TTATTTATTGCAAAATTACTATTAGTTTAGATTGCCAAAAGAACACGATTTCTCAAGAACCACTTCACCAATCTTTCTGAAACTTTGTAGGATTCTTCTAAATACACTTAATTGTGTAAAATAATGTTGCAAATCGTAGGGACCTGTAAATGCCAACGCTTCACACGGGCCATTTTTTGATACACACAATTACACGCTTCTTTTGGTTGAAGGACCAAAAGCAGGCTTGTCGAGAGCAACAAAGAATATGAAATATATTTCCCACGAGGCCGTGGACCACCCAAGCGTCTATGAAGAATTTAACTCCTCTCCTTCCAACTTGACAAGCTTTTCAACAATAAACCGACAGTTAGCCGCGGCAAATAATTAGAGGAAATCTCGAGTTGGTGTTGGTGGGAAGAGACTCGTGGAAGTCTGTCCCCACAAATGGCAACTTATTGTTCCGCTTTCATTCCGTACCATCTGCTCTCCTCAAATTCTTTTCACCGCCATCAGACGGAGACTACCTATACATAGTTGGTCCTCTTGGCGTGTATCCACACTATCCACTATCCCGCTTCTACGCCTTTCACTCTACCTCCGCCGTCGGGATCTTTGAAATTCCCTCCGATACTGTCGGCTGGCTTCGCTTCGTAGAACCTTCTCTCGCATACATTAAGAGCCCAACAATTGCTTTCGTTTGTAAGCCCACGGGGGGGCGAGTCCCGAATGTCCTCGTTAGCTTTCCTTTTTAGTCACGCTAACAACGATCCTCGGGCTGCCGAATCCAACGCCGAGGATCGATTCGGTTTTCTTTGTTCGATCGCCTGTGTGGTACTTATTGAGAATGGTAATAGCCGGCGGAATAATTCCTCCGGATAATGGGACATGTTGCGGGGCGACGAGGAAGAAGGGGCCATTCTCCGTGTTAGAATTCCTCTTTCGGGAATCGATAACCCAGCAGGCCAGCTTATTTCTATATCTATAATATATAAGAACACGTGTGTGAATGAGGTGGCCTGGCTCGCAAGAATTGCCGCGGTCGTCGTGCCATTTTTCAACTTTTTGCCCGGCGCGCTCTTTTTGCAACTCTCGTCCCGCTGCTCCGAACGATTGGCTTTAAAACACCAGCGGAGGATAGCAGCGACTACCAGGAAGCGTTGAAGTTTCTTTGCACGGATATTAGGTCGAAACGATGCCCCGTGGAACTCGCGGCGTCAGATGGCGATACATAATGGGGCAATTTCGAAGGTTTCCGTTGTTGGAAAAGTATGCGAACACTGTATAGATATAGGTATGGAGGTAGGACGCGCCGCGCTGCCCGATCGATCGATTTATTTTCAAAGTCCACGGAGAGACGCGTTTTACGCCCTAACCCCGAGGAACAATGCGGCCGTGCCATAGTTAGACCGCGTGGCATAGGTTCCCTCTAATAATCCACCTCGATATATTTAGGCCGATCGATATAGACGGACGTATGCGGCGGTGTACTTTGCGCGACCTGAACCGCATTCTCACGGCAAATCCCTATCTCCCTCCCTCGCGTGTCAGTGGATTCTTCTTTCACCCCGGTCGTTTCATACTTTTGTGACGTCCACGAAAGTCTACCGCGAGGAACCGACTTGGTCGCGGACGACGAGGAGGGCGTTTCATTCGCCGCGGTTGAAATTACATTCGACGACTCGACGCGCATAATCTTTCCCCGTTTTGAATGGCTGTCATCTCGGGCCACGATATAGTCGGCTATAAATCATACTTCGGGAGCATGTGCGCGCGCGAGCGCGGAGCACGAGTGGGTTAATGAGGAAGCGAGTTGCAGCGTGTCGCTCGGCGTTATTTGTATAACAGCGGAGGCGTATCACAGTGCCGGGACATGCTTTATTCGCCCCTCCACCGTGCGTTCTCGAAATTATTGTGACGTCAACTATGCGTCTAGAAGACGCTTGCCGCGTCTAATAGAGGTAATGCTGGATCGATCGCGTCGTGTGCGACGATTCTGTGCCGCTCGCCGCTCGTGACCGAATTCCTGATTGAATCGTGCGGCAACTTTGCCCTTAATGGTCGCCGGGGGGTGGTCGTGTATGAAATCTCATTACCCTCACCATAACCCTGTAGTTGCATTTTCTTTGACTTTTCCCGAAATTAGGTTTCAGATTGGTTTCTGCGCCCAATGACAATGCTGCAGTCTTGAATGTTCCAATTACACAGGAGCGAGAGTTGAGAGAGTTGAGAGGGTTGGGAGGGTTGGGAGAGCTGAGAGAGCTGGGAGTGCTGAGAGCGCTGAAAAAGCTGAGAGCGCTGAAAAAGCTGAGAGAGCTGAGAGAGCTGAGAGTGCTGAGAGAGCTCAGAGCGCGGAAAAAACTGAGAGAGAGCTGAGAGGGTTGAGGGATCTGAGAGAGCTGAGAGACCTGAGAGAGTTCAGAGAGCTCAGAGCGCTGAAAAAACTGAGAGAGCTGAAAGACCTGAGAGGGCTGAGGGATCTGAGAGAACTGGGGGATCTGAGAGAACTGAGGGATCTGAGAGAGCTGAGGGATCTGAGAGAGCTGAGAGACTTTAGAGACCTGAGAGAGCTAAGGGATCTGAGAGAGCTGAGGGATCTGAGATAGTTGAGGAATCTAAAAGACCTGAGAGAGCTGAGAGACCTGAGAGAGCTGAGAGACCTGAGGGAGCTGAGAGTTTCGGCAGTTTCGAGAGTTGAGAGTTGCGAATTGAGAGTTGGGTGGGCTGCTAACGCAACGCGAAACAGCCGCTTTACCGAAAGAAATATCCTCTCTGGTAGATATATGTATCTGGGTCAGTCTCCGGGACATCTGGGTTACGTCAGGGACACACGATAAACTCCACTTTTATTCGGCGTTTTACGATCGATACTTCCGGCCGGCGCGGCGCGGCGTTATCGGTGATGTTCTATTCGTCCACGCGACCTGTACTCACCAGCCGGACAGGGTGGTGGCTGGGGTGGTTGGGATGATGTGAAGTGGTGTAGAGCGAGATTGCTACGACATTCGAAACGAAAAATTACTCGTACTCGTGACCCGCTTCCCGTGGCGCTTTAATTTGCCAGCGGAGAAACAAAGAAGAGAAAGGAAACGGAAATAAACCTTGGGGATATAAAAATCCTTTTAGTCAAAGTACCAGCGCGGCGCCGCGCAGTTTTCTCGAGCGTGGCTTATTCAGCGTCGAAACGCTCCCAGGAAATGATCGTCCCACGAGCACGATTCCTTTGGCGTGTTAAGATTTCTCGCTGCGTCTTCGCGATCACGGTGCATATGTAAGTACTCGGTCTACTCTGGCGAACGACGCCACTAGCGACTATTCCCCCGAGGGCTTTTATGCGCGTTTTAGTGGCGCTCATTTATCGGGCCAGGTTTATCAGCGAGCTTTCATCGGAGTGGGACGTAAACAGGCAATAAAGTCGAGTATTGCAATGGCTGACAACACCGTGGTCTAATGACAGACGATGCGATGCGTCTAGGTAGTAGGAGCACGAGAAATCCGCCTCGTAAACTCCGTCACGATGGAAAATCAATGGCGGCTCGACGGTCACGAGTTCGCAATCCCATTTTACAATACTTGGCCGGGCTGAATGGAAATGTCTTGGTTCAGTCGCGAATTCAATCACGATTACCTATTATTCAACTTGATTCTGGCAAAGTATAATACAGTAACGCGCCAATTATCCGAACCAGTGTTGCATATACAGTGGCGGACGAAAGAAAGTATACAACTTTGAAAATCGCATAACTTTTTTAAAATTAGTCCAAACAACATGAGCTTTTTTTTGAGAAGTTGGAAAGGTTAGTTTGCTGAGCGATGTGTCTCGTCGTTTTGAAAAAAAAATGCAATTGGCCGAAATAGCAAAAAATTATTCTGCGATCTGTAAGCGTGTATAGCTTAGAGCAACGTTAACCGATTTTGATGAAATTTTAGGCATGTATGCAACTTACTTCAATCTCCAAACGGGTTTTTCGATTTTTCATTACAGGCTCGCAAAAAAAGTTTAAGAAACAACCTTTACTACTTTTTCTGCTATTCCGACTAATTGCATTTTATTCCAAAACGATGAAACACGTTACTTAGGAAACTAATCTTTCCAGCTTCTCGAAAAAAAAACTCATGTAGATGGACCAATTGTAAAAAAGTTACGCGACTTTAAAAGTTGTAAACTTTCTTTCGTCCGCCACTGTACAGTACCTACATTATAAATGACAGCAGTAGCACTCTTGTATTTAATAAGTAATTTTAGTGTAATTCCTATGGTCAGAAAGCGGGTAAGTACATGCAAGCTTCATTCCCCGAACAATTCGATTATCCGAACCACCTCGGGGTCCCAAGTGGTTCGGATAATTGACGCTCCACTGTAATCCGGGTCTGGTGGCCGTCGTGCGGGTTCCGACGTGGAAAAGATTCTTAGCTTCGCTTGTCAGGGAGGAATTGTATTTGTCCCGACAAATGCCTGCCGTAAATCGAGCTCGCGAGTCTATATATAAAGGGAGCATGCCGCGTCTATAAATGTGCAGCGTTCGATTGGAGGTGCGATACCGAAACACACGGTCGCGCAAACGCTTCCCCTTTCGCACGAACATCGCCCGGGTTTTTGCTCGAGCGCCGTGGATCAGATATACACGCGCGCATGTATATCGCACTTGCTAGGCCATTTTCCACCCGGCAACATAATTACCGTTGCCACGGTTGATTCATCGCCGCAATTTCTCGGATGTAATCGCGAGGCTGCGGCTCGGGCTGCGACCGCGGCTTCGGAGCAGCCAGTTTTATCGAAGGCAGAAGAGCGGTGGAAGTCGGCGACCCTTTCACGGATATTTCAGCAGTATTCGTGGAATTGGAGATTTCGGAATGCCGAAAGAAAAAGCGACGTGTAGATATGTAGGGTGGTATGGGTGCCGAGGTCATAGGAGAGAAAGAGAGGACGACGAGGGAGCAGAAGCAGTGGCGTTATCGAGCGACAGCGGTTGGTCCCTTCCAACTCGCACACACACACACACACACACACACACACACCCTCCCTCTTTCCCTCTGCCACCTCCCTTGTTATTCTTCCTTGTGCCCCTCTTTCTTCCTCGCTCTCTTTGTGCTTTCACCTCTTCTTTACGCACGTTTGTGACCCTGTTTCTACCTTCCTCTTTCCCACGCTTTCAACCCCTACTTTTCAGCCCGCGCCCCTTCGTCCCTCTGTTTTCCCGTTCCTCAGCCCAGCCAGCCCTCCATTCCCCCAACACACATGCACCACTTCCACTTTCGATTCACCCTTATCACGCCCTCTCTCTCTCACTACAACCCCTACGCAGCAGGAAAATCCGGCGAAACGTCATCGAAGCTGTCCCGATGAAAAATCCCGATTTAAGGGTCGCGCGACGTCTTTTGCTTCCACTCCGCTTCATCAGCGCCGAAATAATTCAGCGCCGTTCGAAAGAAGCTACGGTTAACCGAGCAATTACGGGGATGCACGCGCGCTGTCTCGTGCAAATCCCGATATTGCAACGCAAACGTGGAAACCAGACTCTAGTTCCTTGGGGTCGTCGTACCTTAGATCGATCTTCCAGCTAGAACCGAGCTTTGCCAGGCGGGGTCGACCCGAAGGCGGACGTTTCTCTGCCAGCGAAACGCTCGGCGTTTCCCTTCCATTTCGTCGCACGATTCTGTGCTTTAATATTTATGAGATTCGCGAAGGAAGCGCGCTGGCGGGTCCATTAGGACACTTGTTTTTTTCACGGTCAACGTAGATACGTTAGCAACACTTAGGTACGCGGATCTAACGGCGCTGCTAATGCCGGTACGTACTGGCATTCTAGTGGTTAGCGTAAATGGACCACTGACCTACATACGCGGTCGGAAAATGGGGTGAGGTGAAACGGCGGGAAATTAGGTCAGGGGAATTTGCATGGTTGGAATCGGCGTTGCAGTTTTACGCTTCGCTTTGTCCTTCGCGTTTAACGCAATCGATTTGCCAGATGCGACAGTTGTTGCCCGTTGGAAAAATTCGAATGGGATTGTATCCCTCGGAGCGGCGGGCTTTATCGCGTTTGCTCAGGTTGGAATAGCTAGCGGGTCCCTCGATGTCGTTGACGCTGGATAATTGCGGCCGCGTAAACATCGCGCTGAACTGCGCGCGTGTCTGACCATGCACGATGCATATCTACTTCGTAGTATTTATGAGCAGCGGCCAGTGGCACACGAAACAGGGGCTCGCTAGCCACGAGCATCGAGGGCCCCGAAAGAGATCGATCTATCGTGCAACGACCCGAGAAAAATCACGGGGGTAGCTTGTACAGGGTTTGCTTCCTAGTAGAGGCACGCCACATTTTACGCCTTATTCTCTAGGTATTCTTGGAAGCACGTTATCGTGCCGCGTGAAAGTCGTGGAACTTTCCTCTTATCAAAGCGTATTTACGATCCTTTTTATTATCGATGTGGGAATCTAGAATTGCAGCTGGCGATAAATGTTTTAAGAAGCATTCTGTGGAAGTTTAAACGGCGGAAGAGTTGTTCTACGTGATTTTTTGCAAAATTCTGAGATCCATACTGCGTTCAACTAATTTTTCACATTTTAAGGGTTGGTAGCTTTCTGCGTAACTAGGTGCAATTTGGCATGGAAAGGGCGTGGAATCTCAGGCGTAAGATGGACTTAAATCGGACACGCACTACTACTACTACTATTACACGGACTTGGCTTGTCACATGAAATAGGGGATGCTGCTCGGGGGTATTAAGTTTCCGTAAAAAGCGCAAGCAACAGTAGCCCTGTGGAGTGCGAAGATTGGCCCGATGCGATGGGGTGAGAGCGTGTCGATTACAGGGTGTCGCGTGTTCTGGTTTCGAAACGATTAGCCTTCGATTAACCCTCGACGCGGAACCCGATCTCCGGGGTGCGATTGGTATCGTCCATCGACACACTTGCCAAAGGGTGGATCGAGCGGGTGGAAGGTCGGAGGAAGAAGAAAGATGGAAGGTTTAAAGTTTAAACGAAGCCCCTCTTAAGACGAGATCCTATTAACGATCACGTAAACCCTATCTCGCGGCGTTTCTCCTTACACGGGGCCCAGACCGAACACTGTCGCGAAAACAACCGGTCGTCGTCCCCTGTCTGCGTTAATGGTGGACGCCAACGACGAGGGCGACGGTAGCGGCGACAGTGACGGGAAAAGCAACGTTAAACGCGATCAATGATTTTTACCGTCTATAGTAGACAACCACGGAGCAACTTTTCGTCGGATCATTTGATTACGGGGCTGACTCGCGTCATGCCACGTCACATCGCCGCACGGAGGCAGGTATTTCCTCGACATCCACGCCCCTTTTCTTATGCCGTCGTTTCCGCCAAAATATCATTTCTATCGTATAGGTAAGAATATGTGAGTGTAGGATTTTGGTGTTTAGGAACGGCCTATGGTGCGAGTGTGGCGCATAGGTGGCGCCCCTTGAGGGGTTGTTCCGGTCTAAAGCCCATAAAAATAGGTGGTTTTTAGGAATTAATACAAGGAAAACTACTGCATATAATTTAACGAGACTTTTTGCATTGTATTAAGCATATCTTAAACTATAGAAATATATTTTTTGTTTTATAATTAATTATTGCAGGCGGCACTGCGGAGTCGTTAAAGTCGAGGCGTCAAAAAATTCATCCAAATCGGTGGAATCTGTAGCACCTAAACCATTCGTCTGAAATAAAAAAGCAATGCCAGATTAGTAAAGGACATGCAACTCGCTCGTGGACTAGATGAGAAAAATTACAAAAGTGACATTTTTTAGAAAATAACGACACTTGAAGTTTTAAATTACTTTCCCCATATTTTTCGTCCTTTCAACGCCTTTAAAAATGAAAAATTTTCAATTTTTCTTAAATTTCACTGGTCTATCCACGAGCCAGAAGTACAGTCTTTAAAATAAAAAAGTTTTAGTCGAATCGGATAATAACTTTTGGAGATACAGGTCCGATTTTGAGAACACTGTTTCGAGAAAAACGCGTTTAAAGTTTGACGCGAGTAAACTGAAATTTTACGAATTTCAAAAATCCTTTTAAACATTCCTAAAAGGTTGAGCATTTGAAAAATAAAATAAAATAAATCGATTTTTAGACTGGAACGTCCACTTAAGTAGAATCCGAAGCATAGTGATTTCGGGGAGTCGGCTTTGGGGGAAGGCGGCTGGCCAGCGCGCAGTGGATTCGAAGATCGTGGGTTCGAGTCCCATCGCCCAAGGTTCATTTTTCTTCTACGTAAAAAAAGAGTGTATGAAAGGAAGAAAAGAGAAGAAAAGATGGTTGTACACTCGGTTAAATGCAGAATTCCATTTCCATGCTAAAGCGCGCCCCAAAAACATAGACACTGCCTGTAATCATCCGGTCCAGCAGAGAAACATACTCAGACATTTTTCGTCAGACTTTCCTTTGTCCAACAAACGTAGCGTTTACGCGTGTGCTCGCGGCCCTTGCCGCGATGTCGTCATTAACGATGGCTAACGAGCTGAACCAACCCTCGGGAACAATACGTCGGTACTGGGAACATAGTTGAGTACGAGGTTCGGGAAAACAGTGGGAAGAGTGTTGAAGAGTATGACGTAAAAGAAAAGGAAAGGAAAATACGCGAACGGTGATCAAGAAAAGGATTACATATCGAGGAGGAAAAGTCGAAGGAGGAGAACGGAGTAGACACTGTTATGATAGTAGAATAGCAGAGACGAAGGTATTAAGAGAAATAAGTGGAGGAAGCTGAAGAAAGTCTTAGAGAGCTGAAGGAGTGAAGGATGCGTTAAGAGGAGATATTTTAGGAGGAGGAAAGCGAGAAAAAGCTTTTCACGAGCGGCGAATCCGACAGGAAACACGCCCCGAATGGTTTCGTGCTCCGTTACATTAAGTTGTTATGGTGTTTCGTGGGAAGCTCTTTTCCAGCTGGAAAATCTTCTTTCGCTCCGTAATCGGCCGATTCTCTCCGTTTCGACCATTCCGTGTGGCTGGCAATCTTATTTCGCCGCTGAGTAAGCAGAGCGCGTTTATGCCGAATCCATCGTAAAGTCTAATGCCGTCGTCGTGAAAGTTAAGGGTGTATTTTCATGGGGGAGCTGATTATCGATTTAAAAGGTTCCGCGGAACGGGAACGAGCGATCGTTCCGACGAACGCATTTACGTTTCGCGCAACGCACAACGCGCAAACGTGCGGCACTGCAAGCTTTGCCCCGTGTTGACTTTCTATCGATCCGCTTATCGGTCTCATGCTTGAATTAGTTTCGCGTGGCTCGAGTGTGCAATTATTCTAGCAAGAGTGTGTTTCTAAGGTAACGAGCTTTCTAGGGAGTCGGTAATGGTTCGTTCTCCGGGAAAATTACATGGAAGAACGAAACGATCGTTGAAATAACACAACTGTGAAGCCTACCTAGGCTTCTGGGAATATCGACAATTCAGGACCTCGCAGCAGGAGGGGTGCAACACCGCTCTTCATAGCTTTTGAGTTATAACGTGTAATATATGTAAAAAAAATTGTACATCGTTTGATACAAATGAGCGATTTATTGCAATTAAATAAAAATAGAAATATTAATATTTTAATAATATTTTACCAATTTTATACGTATTAATATTTTAAAATTAACATTAACACTTTTATTTTAGAATCTTTTCCGCCAAAAATAGGAACAAAAACTTCTCAACTTATCAACAGTTTTCTGTTTTCAATTGTTAAGTCGAAGCAATAATCTTATAAACACTTCTCTCTGATTTACTCGAAGTTATTTTGAAAACTGTAAAAAGCTGCGAATCTCGTTTGTTTTGCATTACAGAAACAAAGCATGATGGTGCGTCAGCTGGAGGAGGAGCTCAGAATGAGAATGCGCGGGCCGAGCGTCGAGATGCAGCAGCAAATGGAAGTTTTGTACAACGAGAACGAGCATCTGACGCGAGAGATCGCCATACTTCGCGATACGATAAAGGTAAGGGGCTGTTCGCTGCTTGCGCGTAAAATCAATGGATTCCATAACTCATAACAAATCATACCAGACGCCCCTCGACCTCGCATAAAAGACGATGCATCTCGCGTGGAGAATGGAGGATCGTTGGCATTCGTTCAAATTGTAGTTGACCGGAAAAATGGTGTTCAAGAGCGGGGCCGTTATAGTCGCGAATGCCGAGGATACCTAATATCCACGCAATCCGAGATCGAGCCATCAATCTGCACATCTCGGTCTCGGTTTCGGTCTGTCTCCGTTCATTATCATATATATATATATACATGTTATACAACCTCGTTCAGTGGCGCACCCAGAGGGAATGGGGGCCAAGGGGCCCCAGCCGCCCCAAAGAAAAAAGAGAAGTAATTCAACAGCTTCCTAAAAAGAAACCTAGATTTTATTCTTCAAATAAATTTTTACAATCCCCCAATAAATGTTATCGAAAATATTTCGATCCCTTCAACTCGGCTCCCATCAAGATTAAATTCTGAGTGCGCCACCGACCTCGTTTGGCACGTTCCGTTCTGTGCTTTTTCCTTCTATTTCTTTCCGATGCAAAAAAGGTGTTATCATGGAAGATGAACAGTCCAACTGATAAAAGTTTCAACGGACAGCGATTCGTTAGACTTTAGAAGTTTAGACTAATCCCGCGGTGCGGTGTGACGAACGGGCAGCCCAGCCTGTGCGCGGTATATACGCGGAGCCCCGACACCGAAATAGACAGGAGGTTTAGGTCTTGTTCGAGGTAAACGACCGATTGTCTGCCAACGGTCCGCGATGCTTCCGGAAATCTTGGCAGCGGCTATCAGCTTCCCGCAATAACTCCGTTAAGTCTGCCACCGATGGCACCCGGTGGCGCCGAAAGCGATCCCTCTTTCTCCGAATAGCTCCGGATCGATGAACTTGCGGAACGACCGACGCGACGCAACGTGGCCCCTTGTTCATCCCTGGAACCGAATCGGCTTGCCGTACCGACGCATCTGTCCAATTTCATAGCGGATACCGATCGCAGCGACCAGTCGCAACCGCCGCGTATTCATTGGACGGGCACAGGCGACCACGTGCGTATCAACCTAAAAAGGCACGTCTAAATTCGTTTGTTGGGCGATCGAAAATTGTTGCGAGCAAGCCGGCACACCGCGAGCTCGATGAAATCGTCCCGCGGACAGGTCAAACGTGCAACGAACGCGCGCTGGAAGCAACTAGTCGCCTTTGGCCACTCGCCAAATTATGCAGTCGGTTTCTGGCGACGCGACGGCCCTGTGGCCTTTATTATCGAATCCGGCGATCGCGGCCAGGTCGATCGGCACCGTCGGTCCGTTCTCTCTTCCCGTGCGACGGGATCTCGTCGCGTTTCCATCGCGACCCCGGCCATCGATCGATGGCGTTCTTTGCGAGCCGAGAACGCTGGTAGGTGCTGCGAACCGCTGCCGCCTCGCAGCGATTCCTTTCCCACGATGATCGGGGGAAAATCGAAAAGTCGGCGAGCGGATCCAGAGAGAAAGGCCAGATGGAGAATTGCGGAGTGTGTAGATGGAAATTGCGCAGGCCGGAAGAGCCGAGGGGAGAGAGGAAAGAGCGTGTCGGCGAGGAGGAGAGGGAGACTACGGTTTCCAGCGACGGTGCTGGTTAGAAGAGGCAAAGGGAAGGCCAGCGGGTGTCTAATTCCAGACTAATTACGTTGCTGTCGTCAAAGGGGCGGTCTAAATTCGTTATGCGGGCGTCAAGTACCGCCACTGTCTACCAGGGACGCGGAGACCTAAGCACAAATCGAGCATTTCCCACTGACGACGAAACAACTCCCGCCTCCGTTCCTTTGGTCCTCCTGTCTCCTCTTTGCCGTAGCGCCGGGACTGGCAACACCCGGAACACAATCGCCCGCGCCTTTGCGCGTGCCGGTGAATCCTATTGCCGTCGTTGATAAAACCGGGACTCAACGGGGATGTTAAGCCACCTCGACTCCACTTAACGCCGTCGAGGGAATGATTCTGGCGTGGCCGCGATTACTAGATACAATTGTTATGGTGTGATTGCTTTGCCGACGTTCTCCGATTTTTTCCGAGCATCAAGTAGAATGCGATTTCTTTTTGTGGCAGGAGCTGGAATTGAGAATAGAGACACAGAAGCAGACCCTTCAAGCTCGGGATGAAAGCATCAAGAAGCTCCTCGAGATGCTCCAAAACAAGGGGATGGGTGAGGCATTCCTTTCAAATCTTTCTCTCCTACGCAGCCGCGTGGTCATTTAATTAACGAGCCCGCCCGTTCACACATACAACAGTCGCAACTAACGGTTCTCATCGGGACTAAGGCTGAAGCGGAGACATTGCTGGTTACAGTAAACTCAATTGGACCCGAATTATTTAAATGCCATCGCCTCTTGCGACGAGTACAGTCACGTCGCTACGCTGTGTACGTTTCCCCTTTGCGCAGCCGACCCGATGTTCTTCGCTGCCGCTTCGAAACTTTCAGTCTTTAGTATCGCACACGTAAAGTCGTTCCGTTCTAAACTCATTCTCCGCTGAGCTGGGTTCTACGTACAATACAAACGCTTATTAGGAATTCCCTAGATTATATTCTGCCTGTACACAGCAACAGAGGTTCTCCTATCTCGCTGGCAGTCAATGGGTACAGAGAAACTTTGGCCATTTCTTTGATAAGGAGGATCCTTTTTATACTCTTCGAGTTGCTCCCACGCGAACATACGCAAAATGTAATGCGTGTTGCATTGGTAACTGTATCCTCCACTCTAAGGATCATGGACCAGCATCCCTGAACGTACATACGCCTACACTCGTATTTTAACGGAAAATCTCTGTCGATAAGTGACTGTGGAATCGAGGGAAAATTAGCGGAGTTTTTGGCACGGCGCACGACTGCGCGTCGCTCGTCGGTCGAAGTGAAGGCTCGCGAGCGACGCAACCACCGTTCCCCGACGTTGCGTTTCACCGGAAATTTCGAGCGGGTCTCGCCGCTGGTCGCACGGACGCTTTCCTTTAGATTCTCTGTAATTCGAGAGACTTAGATAGGTACCATGCATACAGTAGAACGGTAAGGGAAGTAGAGCAACCGCTGCGGCGATGGTCACGCGCCACTCTCATAAACACAAGCTCATCGGACACAGCTTTCCATCGTTCTCCCTCGCACGAAACCAATGAGTGCCGTGCGAGAAATAAAGTTGAGGTTAAATCGTGAAACGCAGATAGAGACCGTCCTCGAATCTGGAGCCCGAGCAGACCTCCCAAGAGCTTCTCGTTGCTTTCTGCTGTTCCAGGAAAAGAAGAAGAAAGGATCATGTTCCAGCAGATGCAGTCGTTGGCACAGAAGCAGGTCCTTAAGCTATTTCTACCCATGTCGACATAATCATATACATATATATATTATTACCATTATTACCATTACTATTATTACCATTGCTACTGTTATTACCATTACTATTATTCCATATATATATATATATATATCTATATATATATACCATTCCATGTACGTATACGTACAAGCGCACGTATACGTATATGCGTATGCGTATGCATCGTAATCACTTGATCGACGATTATGCCACGCTCATCAACGTATATGTACATATCATGTATCGTTCGTCCGAGGGACAATGTACACGCTTCCACCTGTGCGTGCACGCGTGCACGCGAGCGCACATGGCACAACCCGCACAACCTGCACACGTGCACACGTGCATACGTGCACAGGCGACAAGGGTATCGCGTGCACGCACGTATACGGGATCAACGCGTATTAATCGCTGTCCACTGTTGTGTTACGTAGTTGCTTGCAAGTAGAAAGTTTATTGGGCTGCCAGTGGCTTCAGTCTCTTGCCCCGCGTCATTCTCACGCTTTTCGGTCCTCCCTCGCGCTCCGTTCCGCCCCGTTCCGCGCCGGGAAACAGTCGAGACAAAGCCCCGTTTTTTTCCCCGCGAGAAATAAGCGCGACAAGCCTGTCTATCTTAACGTTCGAGAGCAGATGTTTACGAATGGTCGAGGCTGGTGCGTATGCGTATCCTTGGCGCGAATCGTGCACGAGCAGGACAAGCAGAAACGCATTGGAATCATCCCTTCTCCAGCAAAGCTAAAGAAACCTCCCTTGTGAACGTCGCCGGTCGTCACATATTTCGCTCCTCGTCTCTCTCCGCGTTGAAGGGTAGATCGCGCCGGACAATCGGCAACAGCTAGTTACCCAACGAATTCTCGGCTTAACGGGAGAATCCTATTCTCTCGGCTAAAAACATAGCGAGATTTGGGATTTTTTTTCTTAGGAACCAGCGTTCCGATTCATCTGAAATTTGGACCATGTTTTGATGCATCTTTGAAGAAGCTGCAGGTTTTTTCCTTTTAATTTTTAACCGTAAATGTGGTAGTTATGCATGATCGACCATCACGCAAAATTCGTCGTCCGTTGGTTACTTGATATTTATCTACTCAGGTAATCTGAAACGGAAAAATGAAACGGCGTTTTATTTTATATATATGTAGCTTGAAATTGATGAACCAGCAAAGAACAAAAAAATTTCTTAAGCAGTGTAGAGAGTTTTCAAACTGAAAGGTCTGAACATTTCATTTTTGCGATCCAATTTGGCGCCAATTTAAGTATAGAACTTAGCGGTATTCTGATTCATCCATTTCGAGCTACATACGTACAAAGTAAAATGAGATTACCTGGAAAGTAAATATGCACACCAGCGGACGACGAGTTTCGCGCGGCGTGACGCGTAACTCCTATATGTACTATTAAAAACGAATTAAAAAAAACTGCAACTTCTTGAAGGATGCATAAAAACATGGTCAAAATTTCAGATGAATCGAAAAGCTAGTTTCTTAAAAAAAAATCCTAAATTCTGCTGTGTTTTCAGCCCAGAAAATAGTGTTCCCCCTTTAAGTCGCTTCGGGTTTGGAAAAGGCTCACGTTCAAACACGAACAGCACACGTTCAGCCGAATACAGACACACACATTGCCCGTCCCATAGGCACGCACTTTACCGCGATCACTGTGTATAATACTATATTATAAATATGTAGCACGTCGGCGTCGATGCACGCATCCCTCTCTGTTGCTCGCACGGTGGTCGTACACGCGCCTCTACCATGCGCGCGTGTCCCCTTTTCTTTCCCGTCACGCGAAACGTCCAAAAGTTCACAATCACTGCTCGCGATCGGATGGAAGAGGAAAGAAAACGAAAACCCAGATGAAATGCAGCTTTCCATGTCGCTGAGACATAATAATTTCGGATTCCAACGTTTTAAGCCTGAGCTTTTGAACCGTTTCCACGCGTGGCCCCATCAGTGCTTATTCTCGTAGCGTTATACGTACATACTTACTGTCGCCGCTAGCAAAATATCCCTATCGTCATTGTCGTCACTGTTCCACGAGCACCGTCTCCACTATGCTCGCCTACCTGGCGTGATTCGCGGTAGAAGAGTGGTAGTCGTACCCAAAGCCGTTCACATTAGTAGCTGTCCCCCGTTAACCGGAGCTCGAGTGCGAGGTCGCCCTGGACGCTGAATCGGACGAATTAAAGCTGCCGCGCGCTGGAAATTCCGCTTGCACTTGACCCAACAGCCGAGGGGGGAAAAGAAATGGAAGACGGTCGGAACGGGACCACGGGCGACGTCGCGTCAGCCTCAACTCTCCAAACCTCCTGCATCCACGTGTATGCGCCTGTTAGACCTAGGACTTACAATTAGACGAAGTGTACGTGGCTTGAACGGCATTCACGGATTAGCGAGAGGGAAACCGCACGAAAGATGACAGAGAAATCATGGTACTCGAAGAGCAGAGTAGTCGGTATGAGCTGGACAGAGCACGCGTACACCTAACCCAGACCACGAGTCACCATCGCTTTTCTTATTCTTTCTTTCTCTCCTCTCTTGCACCGGAAACGTGCGCCGGTCACCGTCTACCCTTCCATCGTCGCCTACGTGCCCGGCCGCGGGCTCGCCGCCTCTGAAAGCGAAACGTCCGACGATCGAACGATGCACCAGCACCACGCCCCTGCCTCATCGCCCGCAGTTCTTCTCTCCGTCGATCTAGCAGCACATCCTCGTTTCACACCCTCTAATCTTCCGTTCTTAATCAACCACCCCATCCAGCCCCTAGATCCTCTCGACGACTGACATACTTCATCCTCGAGACCGTACCACTCGAGATTCGATCAGATTCGCATGCGGCACGCGGTGCTACACGCACGTGGAACGGTACGCCGTCGAACGGGGTTGTCGTCTAGACTTGGGAGAGTCTCCGTCGCCGAACGCAACGGTGCTCCATGGTCGGGTCGAGTTTTTGCTAAACGCCGAAGGCGCGTTACCGTGTCGAGAATTTGGGAAGCGAGGTCCGCACTTTGGTGCCGTAATAGACTGGTTAGCGTACGAAACGATTTCTGTTCCGTTTAACTTCGTGCCAAGTAGACGATGGGAAGCGTCCCCCTGTCGATGGAAAAAATCGTTATTAACGACGCACGACAGTTGGCTTCCGTGTGGTCGGTTTCCTTTGCTGTCCGATGTTTCTTGTTTCTAAACGAGAAATTTCGGGATCGCGATCGCAGTGTCTCCGATTAGTAAGATTCACGATTAGCTGGAGCTGTGCAGGAAATGAAGCATGAGCCTCGAGGTCGGAGGTGGAGCGTCGAGATACCATCGCATAATGCACACGTGCGTCTAAAGCCAATGAAGTATGTCAAAGCGTGTACATCTCCTTGACAAAGCATGCGACAGGTACCGGTTCTCCTAGAAACGGCGTAGGTAACGCAAGAGTTTCCCTCATCCTTGGATCGCGATCAGTCGTGTCGCTCTTTCTCTCTTTCTCTCTTTCTTTCTCCATCTACTTCTTTCTTCTTCTTCTTCTTCTTCTGTCTTTCTCTTTGCACCCTGCGGATCGTACTGCGACAATACGAGACGCCGACGAGGACATTGGGGGGAAAAAAGGACGGCTCGGGGGAAGATCGGGGAAACCGCAGAGGGCGCACGCGTAACCAAAGAAACGGATAACACCGGCGGCAATGCTGCGATAAACGGGCGATCGGTTCGGATGGAAAAGAAACGACTAAAAGTGCTGCGATTGGAATGCGTGGAATGAGCTGCTTTGGATGTGTAGGTGATAAAACGTTTAGCAAGCCCCGACCGGGGGGAAATGTCACGCCCGCATCCGTACCCTCTCTCACTCACCCCCACCCCCGTTTAACGACAATTACTACAACAACCATCACATGATTAGCCATCGTCGCCGTCACCGCCATCATCGTTCATCATCGCCACGAGAAACAACAGCGACAACACCGGTCTCAGGCCACCGCGAGAGTCCACGACACGTACCCACTTAGAAACTAGTGGCCCCCAAGTCATGCACGTGACCCTCTTCCTCGATCCAGGCCCTGCCAGGGAGGACCCAGCAGGTACACACACACGCACACACACACACCGCGCCGTTAATCTCGACGGGGTTGGTAGCGCGCCGAGAAGCAGACAATCGTACACAATCCCCAACTTCCACCATGGCCCCGCATACTCCATTGAATACCCCATCGGGCAAGCTGATTGATTCGTTTGGATGAAGCGAGCGTGCTGTCGATGTTCTCGATTAACTTCTTTATACGTTTCTTTGCGTCAGTCACTGGAAGGAATTTCGCGCAATCGAACGATCCCGAGACGAGATTCTGATTAAAGTAGACAAGCATTCTTTAGCGGGCTATGCTTCTTAACCTTGGCCGGGCTTGGTCTCCAGCGAAACGCTATCGGATAAGAAGGGCAGGCTTACAGCAAAGGCCCCGCCTTTGCGTCCATTCGAATCCAAAGAACAGTTGGACCATATATCGGTGGAGAGTCGACTCTACGATCTCGACGGGTTCCATTGCGCGAGGTCTATAGCCTCTGCCAAATATTATGTCGCACCTCCGATAAAATACGACGTATACGTACCTATGTGTATATTACATGCGCGTATATACATTGCGTGTATACACCTGCTGGAGATGGTGCCGAATCGGGAAAACCATGGTATGTATGCCACACTATACCGGACTTCGAGTTGGAAGCCACGCCTAGCCCGCGTCTCGATCCCCGTATTTCCCTGCTTTATTCTTCTCGCGAAGCCTGAAAAGCGACGAGAAGCGATTCGTGCAGAAAGGAACCGTCGGGCCGGGCGAGGCTTTTCACTCGCCCCGCAAGAGAATCATTCTCATACGATTGTTTTCTTTAATGTGCAAGTTCATTGATCACGTTACATGCACACCGAGCCGAGCCAGCTAACGATGCAACCAGAAACGGTCCCGTCAGCCATTAGTACCGCGGGCAATGCTGCATGTGTACCCACACATGTACGCGGACGAAAGTCTCGCCTCGATGCTCCTCTCCCTGCAAGTCTCATAGTTCCGGACATAGTTGAGGTTGGATCGTCCGGTAGCTCAGCCCCTGTGTATATACATACACGTACACTAAAAGAATGGTTAACCTACTCTTTGAATATGTATATTTTCTACATAATACGGAATGTTGGCCCTGTTTTCTTTCACATCACCTTACCTACCTACTAAATGCACCACCCTTTCGATCTGTACATTCACGTATATATTCTACTGTGTATGTACGTTGTATATTACATATTGCCTATCATTTTCCGTTGATTCGATCCAAATTCATCCCCCCGATGATCACCCCCGCCCCCCCCCAACGAATGTTTTTGTCATTCAAATTTATATTTATATCAATACATACATCTATACTCTCTCTCTTCTCATTCTTGTACGTCTCAGACACGTTCTTGTTCATCACGACTTACCGCTATCATGGCCAATCGTCGTAATCGATGCACGAGCAGCGGGACGGTGCGAAAGTCGTCAAGTCGTGTCAAGACGAGCCGATCCCAGGCCCAAGGGAGGACTTTGCGACTGTTTGGCACCGACCTGGTGCGACATGCGATAATACGACGTCACTCTCCTCGCGTAATCTACTGTCTTATCTCCTCTACCGATTGTACCGATTATTGTGTGTTGCCTAGCACGGCAATGGTGGTCGCAACCCGACACTCATCGATGCCGTAACGTTCCATTGTGGTATTTTATTGCTTCCGTGTACCTGCGCGGCATGTTTCGTCGCGTTTGATAAATAAATTCTCTTTAGATATCGCCATTCGGTTTGCGACCACTCTTCGGATTTGTCCTACACACAATCAGACACTCACACATACTCAAGCACCACACAAGCATCACACGCACATTCTCGCTGAAATGCGTATCCACGAGTTTATCGGCGTTCATCTCGCAAGGACCGATTTTATGCATGAATATTCTCCTCCGATCGCGCAGATATCGTCGAATGAATCCATTCGATCGAGCGTCGTCCGACCGCGATCGCGGTCGTGGATACGCACGATGCTCGCTCATTCATCTTGTCCATTCGACGTAGCCGCGTTTCGAGTATCCGCGATCAAAAGTGACGCCAGCGAAATGTCCTGTTTCCCATTACACTGATTCGCGATCACGCGGCGCATCTCGTTCCTTGGACCGTGATAAGCAAGCCCGCCAGATGATCCGTTTACCGTCCGGTTGCTCCCGGATGGGCGATTATTGGGAATTCGAGGAACGTTGGGAGCACGAAACAGGATAGGGAAAAAGTAATGGAGCGAAAAGTGGTCGAAACGCCGCGCGCAGAACTATGGGCAACGATGTCGGCCGTACGTCGCGGTGGGCGAAAGAACTGCGGCGGCGCCCGGCGTCCGCAAGAGGATCTTTCTGCTGTGGAAAACGGCGAGACTCGAGCACCGTTCGGAGTAGAAAAAAAAAATAACAAACAAAAGAAATCGCATCCGAAAGAGGTGGAAGGCTCGGGTGAGAAAGCCTTCCCTCGTCCTTTTGAGTGACCTTGCGATCGCGGCGTCCGCGAGATCCTTAGATCGGGATTGCTTGCCCCTCGAAAGTGAGTGGCGAACGATCTGCGCTTCTTCGCGATCGTGGACATGTAATCAGGCGATCGGTGGTGCTTCTCTAGCACCGCTGAGAGTGACGGCGGGAGGATCGCGAACAGATCGTTCTGCTCGTCGTCGTTGGCCAACTGCTAATTCAGAGAAACGAGAATAGAGCGAGATAAGTAGATGAGAAACCGAGAAGCACACGAGAAGCAGCTAGAATGCCCCGGGAAACGATACGGCACGTGGTCATTCGGAGGAGCGTAAAATTTAATCGGCTGGATGTGTCGAGGGAAGAAGGAAGCTCGGCGGAACGTCGCTTTTCTTTCGTCAACCGGGCGGGACGCTGCTGGTGCCACTTCCGCTTCCTCGAGGCTGTCCCGTGCGGAGCAAAGCAACCGGGACCGTCTATCCTCTAGCTCTCGTAGCCCTCTCGCGATTACCTTGGGAGCTAGAGTCACATGCTACTTGCCACGATTCGCCTCTCGAGCAGCAAACCGAGCGGGACAGGTTCGTGCGTAAACGAAGCCGCATCAGGCCATCGTAGAGTACAATCTACCCTCCACCGAATCACCGCATACATCACACCAAGAAAGAACCGTAGCAGTAACGATACCAAATGAAAAAAAAAATACAAAAAAAAAAATGAATCCAAACAAATCCTCGCACGCCCGCTAGAGAGACACGAGACGGGCGAAAGGTGGACGAGTGTAACCTTGCCCCTATTGCTTGTGTTGTAAAGGAGCTCAAAGCGACGAACGAGACCCTGAAGAGTCTTCAGACGCAGTTGGAGCTGGCGTACGCGTCGACCGCGTGCTCGGGTGCAGCCGTGGCCGGTGGAGTTGCTGTTCTCGGGCTAGGTAGCGTATCAGGTACAGGCGGTACCGTCCTCGGAGGTAGCGTGGCGGTTCCAGGCGGCGTGCCCGGTAGCACCACCCTGACGGCCATCATGGAGACGAAAGACGCGCGCATACAGACCTTGGAGAATGAGGTGGAATTGCTCGAGACGGAATTGCAGCGCATCAAGGAGTGCGGCGGTAAATTGAGGGAGCAGCTGCTGCAATTGCAACAGACCCCGACGCAACAGCAACTGCCGCTGCAGCAGCAGCTGCAACAGCAACAGCAACTGCAACAGCAGCAACAGCAACAGAATAAGTTAGCCGCGGGAGGTATAGAGTCGCTTGCGCGGCAGGGATTGGTAACGGCTATGGGTGGTCCGCAGCAGCCCGGCACGTTGGCCTTGGCCAGGGGACCGTCCGTGATGACCTCGCTGGTACCGTGTGGTCACTCGTCGTCCTCGGCATTAACCAGTTCATTGTTTGCCGGTTCGACAGGTGGGATCATGAGCGGCGGATGCGGTGGGGGCGGTGGGGGCGGTTCCTCGTGCCTGGCCGGCATCTCGTCGGGCGCTACCACCGGCGTAGTCAATCCCTATACCGATCGTTACGCCGATCATCATCTCCATCAGCTTCATCATCACCCTCCTCATATTCATCAGCCTCACCTCCATCATCAGCAGCAGCTGCAGCTGCAGCTGCAACAGCAGCAGCAGCACCACCACCAGCAGCAGCAAATGCGACAGCACTTGAAACATATTGAGCCCGCGGCGCAGGGCGCGCTGGCGTTGCACGCGCACACCTTCAACAAGCACGACATGAACTTCAAACGGCAAGTAAGTTTCTTCATCAACAACGTGCGCATCGAAAAGAACGACGCCGTCTAGAGACGTCCGCACACGGCTATCTCTCCTCCGTTCTGTTACGTCGGATCTCGAGCGCCGCAGCTCCCTCCGCGTGAGTACTTTACCCTCCCCCATTAATAGGTGATTAAAATCGGAAGGAGGTCTCGCGCCCGCTCGAGTCAACTCGCGTCAGCTCGCGGTCAACTCGCGTCAACTCGCGGTCCCGATCGACAACCCCGCCGGCCGAGCTCCGGTGACGGCTCCTCTCCGTCTGTCCGCCCTCCGGGGCGCAAAGCTCCCGAGGAAGCCGAATAAACGGGAGAGACCCGGGCCCAGGTCGACACGCGTTCGAGTTGCCGATGATTCGCGGGGAGAATGAACGTGGGAGAGAAAGAGGGAAAGCCTGAATGCGCGCGTCTGTCTGTCTGTGTGTCTGCCTGCGCGCGTGCACCTAGCGCCCGTAGAGAGGAGAAGAAGCCGGACGGGGCTATCGCCAGGAAGCTGCGCGACGCGCTCGTCCTCGAGGCGTCGCGCGGATCTCTCGATTCCTCTCGTCTTCTCTCCCGAACGCTGCGTCCTACGTGCCACGCGAATGCATATTGTGGACGTCGCATATCTATGAGTCTGTGAGAACTAAGATGACGCTAATCGTCGCCGAACATGCTCCGTCGAACAAGAATTTCGTTGCTAATGGCTACAGATACGCACACTATTCCCCGCCAATGGTTCGAGAGCGCACCTTCCGCGATTGGTCTAATTGTATTAATAAAACACGATACGCTTACTTTTCTACGTTTCATCGGTAGCCGCGGAAAGGAGAATGTTCCTGCACCTCCTCTAGCTCGACGACTCGATAGCTTCCTCTCCACACGAGCCCCGACCATTTTACTTCTCATCGACTCGTACATGCACTCGTAACACATTAGCGTACCTGTGTTTTCTTTACCTCCCTACATCCCTCTTCTTATTCGAACAGCAGAGTTTCTATTTTTTCACTCGATTGTACCTGTTTAAGAAGTGGTAGGTTTACGAGAACAACCGATCCGAGGAACCGAGAGTTCTGATTTTCCTTCCCCTCGTCGCGTCCGTCGAGTCATCGTCGATCCACCCCCTCGGGAACTATCGTACACACGGTTATATATCTGCGATCATTCCGTAGGATCCTTACGATCGGGGGGTCGCCGGAAGTTCGGAAGTGGGAACACACGACGGCAAGCGGCGGAATCGCGCGACAACAGGGAGCCGGGGAATGGTTTCGAGTAGCTTTAGCTGAAAGTCAATGAGAAAGTCACAATTCGGTAGCTTCTACGCGTAGAGCCCGAGACCAACCATGCGTACCTAATCTGTAGGCCTTAGAATGTTGTTGAATTCTCAGATGTTGTTAGACGTTGACTCTAGTCAGACCTCGACAGTCTCCGGGTGGAAGGCGGTCTTTATAGCAGATAGGCACACACGTTCTTTCGATTCTGGTAGAATAGATTCTCGAAGGAGGGTTGTTTCGTGAAACGTTCATAGAACACCATGCGTGTCGCCTGCTTCTTTTGGCAAGAAGTTTCTCGCGAACTCTCGAGAGGCATTCCCAAGGAGATTCCCAGGCCCCGTCCACGTAACAACCACGTTTGTTAGAAACGTCTGCGCAAAAATTAGCAAAACCGCACGTTGCTGTGCCATGAACGTTCCATAACCGAGCACTCGATCTGTACGTATAGATCGACGTTCCCCCGCGCGTACAATATAAGCTTATGCGAAGGAGGAGAAGGAGGAGGAGGAGGTGGAGGTGGTGGAGCAAGAGGAGGAGGAGAAAATGGAAACGGAGAGGGCAAGGAAGACGAAGAAGACGAGGACGAAGAAGTATGAGATGACGAAGAAGGAGGAGAAGAAGAAAGCGTGCGAGTGCAGTGTGTGCATATTGACGAAGGAGAAGCTAACGGACAGAGCCTTCCAACGGTACCTACCTATATATTTTCGTAACTCGGAGCGTGTTAACCCGCCTCGGTATCCACTATCGTTTTCCAAATGTCACCCCCCCAATCTCGTTCAACCACGTCGCCTTCTCTTTTTCGCCGTTCACGCGTTTAGACTCGCCGTGAGAAAGGGTTTTCCGGGTCCCGGGGTTCTGACAATCTTTATTTTTCTACTTAAAGCTAGGACCGCGTGCCCCGCGTAGGGGGCACTAGCGGGAACGAGTACAGAAATTAGCGGATGGTAGCGACGAACGTCCGAATCGTGTCCCGGAGGCAGAAGATGCTGAACGTTTCGGCCAGGATCTGGCTGGGCCTCTGAAAGTCAGCCTAACAGTAGTCGAGCTGCTTGGCCGTACCCTGAAATCGTTAGCCCCGCAGAAATGCTACCCTGTTCCCGGAGTCTCGTTACGGTGCTCGCAGCAACTTGAGATCTCCAACTATTCTTCCACCTCGACGACGCGGGCGCCGATGTTCGCGATCACGCGCGTCAGCCATCTCGGGAACGACTCTACGTTCGCAAGGTCCACGTCGAGCCTAAACGAAACCGCGTTCACGTACTCTACCGATCCTCTTCGGACTCTTGGCACGAAAATGTGCTCGAAACGAAACAGAGGAAGCAGGAGAGAGGATGAAGAGAAACGATTTTGTTTTCACGCATTCCTGATATTCCTGATCCTCCCTTCTCTCTCTTTCTCGCCTTCCCTCCCCCAAGCATGCCAGCGAAACCATTCTCCTTGAAACCTTGACAGCCTCTGGTCTGGTGTCACGAGTTCGACTAGATCGAATCGGAGAATAAGGGAAGACACGTCCAAGTGAGAATCAGTTCCTTTGTTAGGCCTATTCCTATCTCTTCGCCTCTCCTTTGATTCTTTGCTCATTGGAATTACTGTGTTGCGGTCGGAATGCCTACAAGCTGAAGTGAATGGCGTCCATCTACCTCCAGGCTGACCTGTCCTCCCAATTCCCTAGACGAGCTAGATAGAATTCAGGACAGGGGTGCAACAGTGATGGCAACGGTGACTCGTTTATCTCGCGACGGAGCCACGCTGGCGAGAATAACGTCGATAGAAGGAAAGAAAGAAAGAAGGAAAGAATGATCGTGTCCAATTGTTCTCCGATCTATCTTGAATTCATCCAAGTCCTCCTTCGTCCCGTCCACCTGTTCTTCCACGAGAATTCCTGCACGTGGTGAATACCATCTATACCTGTTCCGATCCCATCCTCCCGACCCACAAAGAAGTATTTGACTGCCAGAAAATTCGTACACATGATTGTGACGCGAGCCCATCGTTCCTCCTCATCTTTCACGCATCCCTCTCGAAATCCCACACGAAAGTAATCGACCGCATCGATTCACCGCCCGTACTCGTTTCACTTCATCCTCGGGGGATTATTATTCATTATTCGAGGACGACGAATCTGCATACAGATCTCGCCACATGTGCACCGAACAACGACAATCCAAGTCACCACGGTGGACACTTCCGAATTTTTTCGATCCACAGTCATGCACTCTCTCTCTCCCCCCAGCTTGCGAGAACATCCACAGTATATAGAATTATCAATCATTCGTCCGACCGCGGCGCCTGGCCGGCGTCACGCTTAATTTTTAGCAGCCACCGACACCGCTCATCCGTAACGATCATCCTTCTCCTCGGGGATCATGCTTCATTTATTATAAACATGTACGTGTACTGTGTAGGTTATTACCGATACATTAACGTCGTGTCATGCTCGCTCCATCTTACCCTCCGAATTTCGTCGCCGGGATGTCAAGAGACTTTGGTGAAGCAGCATCGGTTCTCGAGCAGCAGCATTCGAATATATGTAGGTGTCGAGCACCGTCGATGGGTAGAGTTGGCATCGCCGTTCCTCCTCGTCATCGATAGGAACTCGTCTCATCGCAATCATCCCGTTCATGCGTAGCAGAATGAAGAATCATTAGGCGCGACACGTAGCCACTCTCGACGCAAGCTGATCGTCGTTTCGCTCGTCATTCCATTCGTCGCGTAGAATTCGAATGCGACTATACGCCGTCTAGGCGTTCAGGCATGATGCATGCACGCGTCAAAGAGTAGGGCGAAGTAGACAATTGTTTTTATCAGAATACTGTTTGCTAAGTACCTTGGGTACTCGGTTCGTATGAAAGTGCGGGACCTCTTGACGCGCGGGTCGCCGCGTCAAGTTCGAACAGAGAGAACTGGAATTTACTTTGGGAACAGGAATTGAGAGACTCGTTGCAAAGACACACTTTGCTCTCGGACCGCTTTGGGAGCGGTTAGGCTCACTTTCATACCGACAGCGAACAAAGGAAAGTGTACTTACTTGCCGATTGCTATCTCCCTAACCGAAATGGCAATCGTTGTTACCGTTTTCTAGGAGTCGAAAGGTCTACAGGGTTTCCTCGATATCGTTACGTAAATCGCAAGCGGTGCGTTGAGCTTCGTAGAGATTACTGGGAAGTTAGAGCCAAGAATTAGAATAGGGGTACAATGAAAGTAGAGAGGATTAAATTGGACCGGGCGCGGCGCCTCGTCGAGGATTGTCGACGTAGCCGGCGATCGCAGGGAATCCCGGTGGAAGCTGGAGACTGGAAAGCGAATAAATTAGCCGAGCAACTGTCTGCTTCACGCCATTTCGACATCATCGGGTAGTGCCGGTGGAAGTAAATTAGGCCATGTTTGACCGTAGATCGTAGAGAGTTGACGCGCCGATGCGATCGTAAGAGCCGCGGCTGCCGCGGCCGTGCATGCGGCAGCGGCAGCGACAGCGGGACCGTTTGTTCGTGTTTGTCCGTGTCTGACCACGCTTGATTTGCCGTGCAGTCTCATCGTCCAGCGTTCTTCACCCCTCACGATTCATCGCCGGTGTAATCCGATTTTAGAAGCGCATGCGAGTTTTCCAAGTCGTCCTTTACTATGCATGCTGCATGCACGCAGACAACTCGTTTCGTTACTCGACGCATCTCTCTCATCATCTAGCCGTTTGTCGTCTCGTTGATCGATTTCCGATAAGGTAAACGAACACATCGGATCACCGTCGTTTGCGCGGAACTCGCAGCTGATCCGTAGTCGCGGGCAGCTAGCGAGTTCCATCGATCGCCAACCAAAAAAAAAGAAAAAAGAACAGTCGTTCGATCTTACTGCGAGACGTTGCCTCGGCGGAGTCTCTGATATTATTATCCACTAGAGACTCTCGGTGCCGTTCTGCTGGGAAATCTTTCGAGCCTCGACACTCCCGAATAGGTAGAATGTCCGGTCAGAACTCGCAGTTAAATCGAACGCCACCCTTCGCCATCCGCGTAGACATAAGGGTACGACATTAGCAGTTAAGCTAGAGCTAAGTTAGCGATAAGTGAGCAATGGACGGCAGTCCCCAATTCCGCTGAATTCCGGTTCCTTTTTGGTAACCGTGCCGCGGAAGATCGTTAACAACGTCGCGGCCCTTAACCAGGGCCCGGAATAAATTCCCACGAATTAGCGAGCCAGCAGATAAACGCGCCGAAGCCGGAAAGTTAATCGCGTTCAACTCGTTGCAAACGAACGCTTCCTTTCCCGCAGATTGGAACAAAATGTCGCAGCGCGAGCGCTGAAATTAAGAACGCGTGGCTACTCTCACCGCGTCGGAATAATATCAACGGACACGAGGATTAGCTAATTTAACCCTTTCGTTGCGACGTGGCTATACGCGGCTACATTGACATTAGAAGCAAGTATGCAGAGTGGTTTTATCGGCAATTCCGTATCGAAAGGGTTAAGGGTGAGAGGACGATTTAAAGAGAAAAGGGGCAGGCGGAATTGGGCGGCCCTCGTGGTGTGCGAAGCATTATTAAATGTGGTGCCCCAATATTCTAGCTTTCTGAGGAGGTAAGGATATTCTTCACCCGACAAAGAAGCACTTCCGAGCCACTACCTATCCTTCGTTTCCATCTACATACGTGATTACCGTATTATGTAACGGAGTGTTTCGATGTTCCGTAGTAACACCTTTTCTTACACACATGCAACACCCCTCTTTCTCTCTCTCTCTCCCCTAATCTTTCTGCTTCACATTCTCTTGGAATGGCCAGCGAGTTTCCCAACGATTTTCAACTTGCCTAACTACTTAATCTTTCCTCGCGAAATTCCAGTGATCAAATTGTGTCGCGTTACCGTTTAAACGTCAGCCTCGTAATTCCTTTTAGAGATCTGCCTCTGCTGTTCGCTGCGCAGGAAAATTCGCGGTTCTGGTGAATGAGACGAAATCTGATGGATACGCTTTGAAAGTTATCGAAGCTACGGTTCGCCCAGGGAGCTCGCCAACCACCCCGACAACTCTCTCTATCTGTCTATCTCTCTGTCTCTCTGTCCACCATCTCACCGTTCTCTTTCTCCTCTTCTCTATATCTGTCTCTCTGTCCCTTTCTCTGGTGTGAGTCGTTGATCTGACTGTTCGCAATCATTCACGTACCACGCGCGAAAGCGATCTCTGGCTCGGTGCCTTCTCGTCGACCGTCGTCGTTGCGTCGACGGTGAGCCGTAACGACGAAGGGCGAGAATGCCTCCGCTCGATGTTCCCCGCGTGCGTGCGTGCGTGTGCAGCCTAACGATGATGGTAGATAGTTGCGTAGATCGTACTGTTTCCGTATATTTTTTTCTCTCTTTTTTTTTGTTTAAATCTCTTCATTATCCTCTGTGGTTCTTCGTGGCCGTCGTTGAGAAACACCGAGGAACCCGAGACGATGACGCCGCTTTGCGCACCGAGCGATCGGGACGATTCGAACGATCGCTCGCCTCTCTCCGTAGACCTGTTGTTTATTACTTGGCACGACATAGAGAACGCTGAAGAGACGCGGGATCGACGATCGATCGCGACCTATCCGTAGACAGGTCGGTTCGATCAATCGGTGCCTGGTGCTTTGTGTTGGGTAACTGCGTGAGATACACACGCGTGGGTCCTCTCTGATCCAAAGGGCGGCCACTGGTCGAAGTATGTCGGAGGTAGAAGAGGGCTAGCCTCTTTGAATTCAAGGCGAGTGATCGCGATCGGGCCAATGTGCCTCGAAACGCGGAATGAACAATTGCTTCGATCATGGGACGCCGTTGCCAAGGAGGACCGCGATATCTCCTCCACGCTGCGTACTGTGCTAGTTGATTAGCTACATAGTGAACATTTAGCTGTGTAATTCTGCTTGCGATCCCGCCGCGAGATCTCCGCTAGAGAGCTCGCCACGGGATCCTCACGCGGCCTGCCGTCACCAGAGTAGATCAGACGAGCGTAGTAGGTACGTACATACACGAAAAAAAAAAATAAAGAGAGAGACACAATACATAATACGTCCTAGCCTTCTTCCCAGCTCCTCTGCTCCCTGGATCTCGCATACTTCCTCACACTCGTCTCACAATAACTGATACATACATATATCTCTCGTACACGCAGCAAACACTGTTTGTAAGTTTGTATCGTTGGTCTCGATATCGCTGCATGCTCAGTATGACGAGTCCTGTCCGAGTACGACGACGACGACGACGACGAAGACAGAGACAGTGACGACAACGACAGCGACGACGACGACGACGACGACGACGACGTTCCGCGACCTCGGGGATGAAAGAGAACCCTTCAAAGAGAAACAACTTGCTGTGATCGAACTCGGGAGTACGTTTTTCTCCAGCCGATGGGGCAAGCTTTTGGAAACGAAATTTTTGAAAGTCGTCACGGCCCACTCTACGTTTCGGAGCTGCGTGTAATCGAAAGAGTGGCCGGCGATCCTCGTCGTACTCGATCGCTCTGGAGAGACGACAGAGCCGACGCGACGCCTCTGTCGTCGTCGCCGCCGTCGCCGTCGTCGTCGTCGTCGTCGTCGTCGAGGTAAACGAGGCGCGCGGACTGATCCTCTCCTGGACGACGAATCTTTTCGCAGCTGGACGAACTCCGGACGGAAGTACAGCGCAGGGACCAGGAACTACTCGCGATGTCCGCCAAGATGAAGACGCTGGAGGAACAGCAGCAGGACTACCAGCGGCACATCGCGGTGCTGAAGGAGTCGCTTTGCGCCAAGGAGGAGCACTACAACATGCTGCAGGCTGACGTGAGTTCCCCACTCGATACGTTCTTTTGGGAATCGTTGGAAAATTCCGGGATATTATGGTTGACGTTGGTCTAACTTTTCCGCGGGCTGAAAATCGAGGCTTTCCGGAGGAACTCTCCGTTGACAGTTGGTGAAAGTAGCAGTGACCGCATTAGAGAAAGGAAAAATAGAAGAAAAGGGGAAAGAAAAGAGACAAAATGAGAATGATAATTATTTTATTTGATTGAAATTAAGAGAAAAAGAAATTTCTAATGTTATAGTATAATATTCTAATATTATTAATGTTAAATATGTTAATGCTTATTTATTTTATTTTTTATTATCTTTTTTACCGTTGAGAAATTCTTTGGGGCCCCAAAATATTTCTTCCACTCTTCTCTCGCTCTTCATTTCATTTCTAGTTCTATATCTGTCGTTGCAAACGTCGCGTGCACACAAGTGTCGTACGTATTGCACGCGAGTTTACGAATCGTTCTCTCCAGGCGGCTAGGTGGATCCACGTACGTAGACACGATGACCTGACGTGCGTGCACGCCTGTTTGCAGGTGGAAGAAATGCGGCAGAGGCTCGAGGATAAGAACCGGATGATCGAGCAGAAGACGCAGGCCGCCATGCAGGCGCAACAAGAGCGAAATCGCATGAGCACCGAGCTCACAGAGCTCAAGGATCACATGGATATCAAAGACAAGAAGATTAACGTTCTTCTGCGCAAGGTGAGTGCTCTTGGATACTATCCTTTAGCGATTTTAAGCGCGCGCCCTACCACCAACGGAGGATCCAACTTGAAATTAACCCTTTGTTGGCTGGCAGGACTATAACGGATGAAGGATTAAGAGAATGTGTACAAAGGGTTAATAGGTATCAACTTGGATCGCTTTTCCTTCGTTCCAGCTAGTGGACTTGTAATTAGAGATCATTCGGGTTTTCCGTTCTTTCAGTAAAATCTCAATTTTCCTTGTCGAATATTCTTACTTATACATATAATTTCACGTTGATCGTCCATTGCCACTCCTTCATTCGCACTCCTAAGTGAACTGTTGCCTGAAAAGGCTAAGCGGTTCCACGTTCCACGATAACGGCCCGATATGTAAATTACACTTTCTAATTAATTAGAAAAATCCGCTTTAAAGGGTTATACCGAGTCAGGAGGCCGAAAAGAGGCGAATGTTTGTGATTTTTTTTCAAATTATTTTTTTTTATTTAGTAATTTTTTATGTAGAAAAATATTTACTTTTATATTAATATTTACGTAAATATTTTTCTACAAAATAATTACCAAATGTTCTTTAAATGTTGCTCTTTCAAGTGCAAAAAGTTCTGTAAAAATCTGTGCTCCCGCTTTATAAAAAAAATCACAAACATTTGCCTCTTTTCGGCCTCCTGACTAGGTATAACCCCTAAATTGCGAGTTAAACGGTAGATGCGCGTCAACGCGTCTTCATTATCCCCATTATCCCTTCACGAGCACCCTTCATCTTCTCGATCAGATACCTCCGCAGTTGTCTACCCCTCTTTTGCGCTGACATTTGCAATTTCTGGCATTTAGACATTTTAGAACACCTTGTTCGAAATTTATTTCTATTCCACGTATTTACCGAAGTAGTACGCTAATAAATCGTGGCTGCGGAGTGTGCGTGAGTGTGAATCTTACCCTCGACTGGTGTGAGTGAGGAGCTGCGACGTATTTTAATATTTTTTAGCGAATTCATAGCCAATGTACGACTGGAAACGCCGTTTATTATTCTTAAATCCGCACCCATTAGTCCATTTTGTATCCCCTGTCAATAAAACCTTTAGAAATTATTGCGTTGTGCCCTTTTCATTTACTTTCGTTCTTACTTGTTTTCGTTGAAACGCACATTCCTATTATAAGTATGTATTTGTTTTTTTCACCATCGATTTCTGACGAGCAAGTCTCGTCATTAATCTTTGGTGCGCTATGTAAACAACAGAATTACTGCTTCGGCATTATTTTCGTTACGTTTTCCTTTTTCGCGCGACGTAGTAGAACATTTTATTTTCAACTTTTATTATTTTCTAAAGTTGTGATAATTGTTCGTGAGTTGTTGTATCGGGAGTACAGTTGTGCGTAAATGTTGTTGCGTTGCGGATAACGTTTGGGAAGATTGCGATCGATGGGGTGGAATGGAGCGACAGGTAAGTAAGGATTTATAATTACGTTGATAAAGGTTGGCGGTTTCCATACCACTAACAAGGAGAGTTTCCCAGGTATCCGCCTGCAATTGGTTTGATTTTTGAAAAATAAGATATACGTGTTTTTTTTATAGCGGCCTGGTTGCTTGTTTAGGGGGTGAAATCACCCCTCAAATTTCATAAGAATAGGTGGTAGCCCGCCTCCCATCGCTTTAGTTTTTGGAAACGTTTTTTCACACGAAGTTTTACTCAACACAATTTTGTACCCCTTATGAGCTTTGAGGTGTGGTTTCACCCCCTAAAGATGCGAACGGGGCGAAATAAAAAGACACATATTTCTCATTTTTGGGCCCTCTAAAACATATCCAAAAACCAAAGCAATCAAAGGCGAACACCTGAAAATCTTATAAATTTGAGGGGTGTTTCACCCCCTAAACATTCAGGCGGGTACCTGAGAAACTCTCCTTGTAAGAGGAATGTTTGTACCTGTCGAAGAGCAGCCTACAAGGTAAAAGAGAAATCTACTAACCCTCGTAACGTTTGTCCGAGCTGTGAAGCTGGTAGCCTGATTAATGGTCCCCAATCCCTAATATTACACGTGTAATAGGTGCACACGTGTTCTGCTCTATTGTCATAGACAATGTTATTCCCGATAACTCTGATTTTCATCTCCAGATCGAAAACCTGGAGGATCTATTGAAAGAGAAGGACAACCAGGTGGACATGGCCAGAGCACGTTTAACGGCAATGCAGGCGCACCGTTGCAGCAGCGAGGGCGCGCTTAGTAGCCTGGAGGAAGCGATAGGAGATAAGGAGAAGCAAATGGCACAATTACGGGAACAGAGGGACCGAGCGGAGCAAGAGAAGCAGGAAGAAAGAGAATTACACGAGAGGGAGATCGCCGAGTACAAAATGAAAATTCACGCCCTCGAGTCTGAGGTGACTACCTAGTCTCCATTATTTAAATTCTTCTATATCAGAATCCCTAATACCGTGCAGCGTTTATTAATCTGAACGGGAGATAGTGAATTAAGGGGATTAGGCAGTCGTTTTCCCTGAAAGAAACACTTTCTTTTTTAATGTACTTGCAAAAAAATGCAATAATAAAATCGATTCTTCGACTGCCTAGTCCCTTAAATAGAGATGTTTAAAATACTTTTACTCAGTAGTTACTTGGTGTGACGTGGTCGGGACTTTGTCCACAGGTGGAGAAGCTGGGTGCCCGTTTGGAGAGGGCACAGGCAGAGAAGGAGCGACTGGAGACCAAGCTGGAGAGCTCCCAGTCGGAGCTGGGCAAGAGCAAAGCCGAGCTTGACAAAGCTGCGTCCGAGGTCGGTCGCAGCGGCGCCGACTGGGAGGCTGCCAAGCAGAGGATGGCCAGGTTGGAATTGGAGAACGAGAAGCTCAGGCACGATATCGACAGGCAGAGCACTTACGGAAAGAGCACGCTGAATTCTTCCCAGGAAATGGACAGGATTCAGGATCGCGCCGAGAAGGCAGCCGCTGAACTCAGGAGAGCCCAGACCGAGCTCAGAGTCACGCAGGCTGAGAATGAAAGGGCCAGAGCTGAGGCTGCAGCTCTCCAAGAGAAGGTAAGGCAGCCTACAAGTGCATATTATAATTCCAAAACTCCTCCAATCTGTCCTACCGATATTTTAACCCTGAAATTGAGTCCTACCACTTGGTTCCTCCTAAGGGATTGAGGATTCCCTGTGACCGAGCAGCCACCGAGGTAGCCTCAACTAGCCCCGACAATCTCTATCAGACTATTAAACGACCGATAATTGTTTCGCGAGTACCTATTGATCGACGATCGAGTCGTGTCGACTCGGCAGCTTCGTTTCGCCACCCCCCAAGAACCGCTTGAACCACGAGAACAATCGCCTCCAATCTCGATCGATTCATCGTCCTGATCCCGATCCCCGTTGATACCACCGACCCCGCCGAGCAGTTGGATCTAATTTCCAATCACGCCTTCGTTCTTCCTGGCATCCTCGTTTCGACGAGCTTCGCCGAGTTTTGCCGATGCTGCAAAACGAACCGGTAATGAAACTGTCCTGTGACCCCCCGATAGCCAAAGTCCGTTTCGATACATACAACTGTGCTCGAAGCTCCTATCGTGACTGTGACGGTGTGCTCTGCTACTCTAAAGGTGGAAAAGAGTCAAGGGGAGGTGTACAGGCTGAAGGCCAGGCTGGAAAATGCTGTCGGCGAACAGGAGAGCCTTCGGAACGAGTACGATAGAGCGCAAGCGTCCGTGGCTCGGCTTCACTCGGAAAGGGACAAGGCGATCGCGGACCTCGAGAAGGCGCAAGAGGAACTCGAACGTACCCACGCAGCCCTTGGGAAATCGCAACATCAGCAGGACAAGCTGCAGAATCAACTGTACAAAACGCAGAGCGATGTCGACAAGCATCAGGAGAAGCTGGAAAAGTCGCACGCGGAAATTCGTAGGGTAAGTCTCAATGAGACGTCAGGGTCACACTTGATATTCAACCTTACGCTACCCGCGCGTTGTAGTTTTTACATCACGATTTTATCGTGTTCTTTTTTTAATTTTTACAGGGTTCTTTGTTTTAGTTGGTATTCTGAATTTTTTAAGTTAAGAAGGCGAATTTTCTTTAAAAATAATTTTATACCAAAAAATAAAAAGCTATATAGTTGTCTTCAAAAAATAAGAAAATGGAATAGAGTAGGCGGCTACTATTATAAATAAGTACTGTTTTATTTGCTACCATTGCTCTGGTTGCACTTTCTACGAAATTACGACTTTTTCTCTTCAACAAAAAATGGAGTAAGAGTCTAGAGGATTACTAGAGGATTAGAAAAAGGTTCAAAACCGATTGGCTCTCAGGCAGAAAACGAAATAATAATTCACTGCTGTTGTACTTTTTACAACATCGCGGGTAACGAACGGTTAAAAGGCTGTCTGCTTTCCCACAGATGCAAATGGAGAAGGAAAAGCAGAACTACGATTTCGAGAATCTGCAAAGCCAGCTGGACAAAGCGCTCGGTCAGTCGACGAGGATTCAAAAGGAGCGAGAAACGATTCAGCTGGAGGTCGACCGTCTGCAGGATAAATACGAGAAAGCTCAGGTAAGTTGACGTCGCACATGCATTGCGTACTCGCGTCTCGAATCCTGTTGGATGACGACGGTGACTGTTCTCTTCTCCTGTCCGACAGCTGATGATGCAGCGGCTGCAGAAGGAGCGGGACAGCTTCCAGGAGGAAATGGAGAAGCTCCACGAGAGGATAGAGTTCCAGCAGAATCAGATGACGAAGGTGCAGCGCGAGAAGGAGAATGTGCTCTCGGAGTTGGACCTGGTGAAGGACAGATGGGAGAAGACGCACACTTCGCAGCAGAAGTTGAGCGTGAGTTGCGTGATAATTGAGGAGTCGTACGATCGACGAAATGATACATGGTAGCGTTTCTCTTCTCTTGCCCGTTTGCCGCGTAGCTGGAACGAGACGATGCTCTGACCGAGATCGAAATCCTGAAAGATAAATTGGACAAGGCTCAGTATTCGATGAACAAGGCGCACGAGGAACGGGAGAACGCGAACAAGGAGTTTGAGAAAATGCTTGAGAAGTACGACAGGTAAGCGTGGCTCCTGTGGGCAGTAATGGTGTGCGTAGCAGTCGGTAGAATAGAATGGAATGGGATAGGTCTGAGGGTGTGATGAGCGATGGGTGATGGGTGATGGGTGATGAGGTGTGCTCTGTCCCGCAGGGCGCAGAGCGAAGTGTATCGGCTGCAGAATCGCGTGGAAGTGATGGAGGCGGACAAAGACCAGCTGGAGCTGGAGGCGGAGAAGCAACAAATGCTGGGGACCAAGAGCCGGGAGGAGGCGCGAAAGGCCCAGGAGGAGTTGGCTCGCGTGCAAGAAATGTACGACAGGGCAGCCCTTCAGCTGGGCCGTACCAAGGAGCAGGAGGAGAGGTCGAAGGAGAACCTGGACAGGCTGACGGTGGACCTGGAGATGGTGCGGGAGCGATACGAGAAGTCACAGATCGAGCTGCGCCGGCTGCAGACCGAGCGGGAGAATCTGAACGCGGACAACGAGCAGATCAGCTTCGAGCTGGAGCGGGCCCACTCCCAGGTGAACAAGGCCCAGTCGGCGACGGAGAAGACGCAGGAGGAGCTGAAGCGGATGCAGCTGGAGATCGACAAGATGTACGAGAAGCACGACCGGCAGCAGGCGGAAGTGAGGAAAGCGCAGGCGGAGGCGGAACGGCTGCGCGCCGAGGCGGAGAGCGCCCGCGAGGAGTGCGAGAGGTACGCGGCGAGGTTCAGCAAGTATCAGGAGAGCCAAGAGCGGCAGAAGGAGGAGCACGAGTGGGCGAAGCTGGAAGTGGAGCGGCTCCGGGACCGGCTGGACAAGGTGGTGGCGGAGCTGGATCGCGCGAGGAAGGCCGAGCAGGACGCCTCCAGGCTGCGCGCCGATCTGGAGCGTGCGGAAGGGGTGCGAGGTAAATACCAGTACGAGCAGGAGAAGTGGCAGAGCGAGGGTATTAGGCTACAGCAGGAGGTGGAGAAGCTGCAGGAGCGGCTGGAGGGTCGGGAGAACGAGCTGAAGAGGACGCAGACCAGCAACGCGGAGCTCGAGGCGAAGCTGCACGAGACGCAGCTTCAGCTCGAGCGAGCGCGTGAGGAGACGCTCAAGGTGACCGGCGTTCAGGAGCGTAACCGCGGCGAGATGGAACGCGCGCGAATCGAGACCGAAAAGATACGGGACCGCCACGACAAGGTGAAGGCGAGGGCGGACGCGCTGGAGGCCGACAACGAGAAGCTCCGCGTGGAGATCGTCCGGCTGGAGAGGTTGATGCAAACGGAGGGTAAGACCAGGTCGGAGAGCGCTAGCATCGAGGTGGAACGGCTGCGCGCCAGCCTGGACAAGGCGATCGTGGCTCGCGACCAGGTCGAGCTAGAGGCGGGCAGGCTGGCCAAGGAGCTAGAGAAGGCGCACATGCAGACCGCCAAGTTCCAGGAGGCCGTCGAGGCTAACAAGAAGGAGCTCGAGCGGCTGGCCGCGGAGACCCAGCTGCTCAGGGAAGAGCGGGACACTCTCAGGCAGGAACTGAGGCGGGTCCAGCAGCACCAGCAGCAGCAACAGCAGCAGCAACAACTTGCCGGCAACGAGGAGATGGCGAAGCTGCAGCACGAGCTGCAGATGGTCCAGTGGGACCGCGAGAAGATGGCCGCGATCCTCGAGAACCGGGAGAAACACTCGGAGAAGGTGGAGAAGGTGAAGGAGAAGCTCGAGGCGGAGGCGAAGCAGCTGCAGGTAGAGCGGGACCAGCTGGTCATACAGCTGGAGAAGTCGCAGGAGATGCTGGTCAACTTCCAGCAGGAGTTGAACGCGA
This sequence comes from Andrena haemorrhoa, assembly GCA_910592295.1. NCBI lineage: Eukaryota > Metazoa > Arthropoda > Insecta > Hymenoptera > Andrenidae > Andrena > Andrena haemorrhoa. The sequence continues at coordinate 6,028,444 of OU342946.1, forward strand.
ACGAGGCGGAATTGGAGCGTCAGCGCGACGAGGTACGCCGGTTGCAGCAGCTCCAGCAGCAGAGGGCGCACGCGCAAACGCCGGACAGGGCGGCCAAGGACGCCCTCGAGGCGCAGATGAGAGCAGAGATTCATCGGCTGGGCCAGCAGGTGCAGAGCGTGACGCAGGCACAGACCAAGGAGCGACAGAGGGCCGAGCAGGCCGAGAAGAGGCTGCAAGAGCTGCAGAAGCAGATGGCCTCGAGGGACGCGGCCGCGTCGGCCACCAGCGGAGCCAACGACGCGCAGCTCGAGCACTGGAGGAAGCTCTGCGAGACGGAGAAGCAACGGGCGGAGGCGGCCGAGAGGCAGCTGCACGTACAGCAACAGCAGATCCAGCAGATGCAGGCCACTATACAGCAGCACCAGCAGCAACTCCAACAGCACCAGCAACAGCAACAGCACCAGCACCAGCAACAACAACAGCAGAACGGCCAGGAGGCTGCCAGGTTGCGAGAGGAGCTCGAACGCGCGCGAGAGGACATTAAGCAGGCGACCGTCGAGCGCGTGCGGTTCCAGGCGCAGCTCGAATTGCTGTGCCAGGAACTCGAGAAAAACCAGGTTAGCTGCACGACCTGCACTCGCTCGCGCTGACCTACCACACTACGCCTACACCCGCACTCTGTCTGCACTATGCTCGCCCTACCGTGGCGTGGCCGATGGCTGTCGACAGTGCCGACACACTTGTGTCTCCTCTACCTCTCTTCGCTCACTTTATGTCTTCTCGTTTTTACCGCAGCCTCTGCCTTCGTTCGCTTCCACGAAGCACAACTCCTCGCCCACAAGCTCATACACGCCGCTATTATTATTATTATTATTATTGTTATTATTATTATTCTTATTATTATTATTATTATTATCCTTATTATTATCATTATTATTATTATTATTATACGTATACGAGTACATAGAACGATCGACCGACGTGCACACTATACTATGTATAGACGAAACCAAAAACCAACAACGATGCACCCCCACACCTATCTTCTCATCATTCTCTCATTGCGTTGGATGCGCGACCTGCGAGATCTCCTGACCTCACGTCGCGTCGTCAGGTCCCACCTGTGTTGTGTCATCATCCCCTCGGGTCCATTTCCTTCTATGCCCACCGGATCGATTCATCTCGATCTCTTTCTTTCAGGATATCCCCCCGTTACTCCTGTGAGCACGTTCAAGTACTTTCACTCATTGAAACCCCATCAATGTCTTTACCTCTCGTTACGTTTATCGCTGTTATTACCGTCAGCGACAGCAAGGAGACGAACGTCCCGGGGGAAATGGACCGTTCTCCGTTCGAACGAAAATGTAACACGATCGTCTCCTTCTTCGCGATCGGTACATTCGGCACATCGAACGCGTTCTTATTATCTATTATCGCTCCGGCGTATCGCGTTTCGTTTTTATGTTTTTTGTGGAAACTGATTTTTCCGATTGTAAGGGATCTTGCGCACTTTTCTTCCCTCGTTCGCCACCGGCTGGATCTCGTCCGCACGATTACCAAGATCGCTCCGCACTCGCGTGTATCCCGGATACATTCATGTAGTATATCGTCTCGCATTCTTTATCCGATTTAATCTGACGATGTGTACCACACGAATACTCCGTCACTGCCAGCGCCACTAGATTGCCAGACGCGTGCGTGAGACACTTTTCCTTTTCGGGATCTGTGCATCTCTGAATTAATGGCGGTGTGACGAAAGAGAATGGCTTTCATCTGCCGCTCTATACCGTGTCGCGAACACGGACGGGTGAAATGAGACGGGAGAGTTTAGAGGGTCCGTTTGGATGCAGGTGGACTTGCACGAGGCGAACAGGAAACTCCAAGCAGGCGCCGCGAAAACTGGCACCGATACTACACAAGAGAGAAGACAGCTGGAGGAGCAGAGACGGCAGCTGGAAGATCAGAGAAGGCAGACGGAAGAGCGAGTCAAGTCCGTGGATCAAAAAGCTAGGACGTTGGAGGAGAAGGAGAGGACGCTCCAAAGTCTCGACCAAGATCTGAAGAAGAGGAAAGCGAAAATGGACCAGCTGGAGCAACAGTTGCAAAGGGTAGGCGGGCCATTCTAGCCGAGTCCGAGAAATACAGCGAGTAGGTATTACGTTTATCGGTGTTTGCAGAGCGGCGGGTCGCCGGACAAAAGATTGGCGGAAATGCAAAAGGCCCTCGAAACAGCCGAGAGGGAATTGGAGAAAGCGAAAGAGGAGACGACCAGGAGCTCCGCCGAAACCGAGAGGCTACTGCAGCTCATGCAGATGACTCAGGAGGAGCAAAACGCCAAGGAGAGACAAATCAGAGAACTGCAAGAGTGAGTATTTCCCATTACGTCATTTAAGGGGGTATTCTCGTCTATAAGGCCAATTTTTTGCCTTTCCACACGTGTTTATTAACATTTCACTTGTTGACTGAAATTTTTTTTACAACTTACTGAAATGGTAGTAGACGTAGATAATACTTATCGGTAAAAATTGCGTAGTTTCTTTGTGGGTCGTCCCTAAAGAGAATAGAGGATCTCTAGACGAGAACACCCCCTTAAATGATTAATATCTCGATTACTGCTCAAGTTCTGCTCTTGGCATTCGACAAACGACGAATATTCCACATAAACATATGTTTTTCCCACAGTGCACTGAAAGCCGCACAAGCCAAGTTGAAACAAGCCGCAACTGCACAGCAACAAGAGGTCAGTACGCAACCTTCGTTCCCATTAAATTTCCTAGCTTTCCAAAATTTATTCTACTCTGAAAGGGAAATGAAAGGTGGCGTTACGTCTTACCGTCGTAATTAAGTCAGCCACCTCTTTATAGAGAAGTAGTCGGTCTAATGTCGATTCCCACTTACAATTAGTAGATAGGGTGCAAGAGCACGACTAATCGGCTGTCTTCTTGAATTTTCACGCTGCCCCTGGACACGACGGGTACACACGGTGTATTTGCTTATTTGATTCTCTTCTTTGCTTTCCGTTTGTATCTCTTCGTTTCCGTTTACCCAATCCCCGGCCCGTGTGCGTCTTTGCGACCAACGACGAATGATAACAACAACAAAAAATATGTGCGTTTCCGAATGATCTCGCTGCGAAACGGGGAATAATGCCGGGAATGGTAATAAAAAAGCAGTCGGGTCCCGCCGGATTCCTAAAAAGCTTGTTCTAAGGTCGATTTTCTTTGGGGACGCCTTCTCCGTTCTTTTCAGTACAATTTGCATATTAAGCGAACTTTACAAGTACACGAACTTATTATACGAACTAATTAAACGAAGGATCGTACTGATTTGCCATGGACAAGACACGTCAAGATATACATATATAATTATTTTACGTAACGCCGCGACCATTGTTAACGTATTCTATAATACTAATTATAGGGGGGAGATGATGACGATAATAACAATAATTATTGATATATGCATAAACACGTACACTCACACACATTCACACCCACACGAACTGGTAAATAAATATAAATATATAAATATAAATATAAATATAAATATACAGATATAAATATAAATATAAATATAATTATAAATATAATTATAAATATAAATGTAAATGTAAAGGTAACGAGAAAGGACAACGGCAACAATAATGTTAATTATTATTACCGACGTGATGATATACATAAGGGGGAAAAAAAGGACAAACGTATGTATGTACATGTGTATATATACACGTACAGTGCAAAGATATACGTATGTAGATATATAAATACAAATGTATACATAAATCGTAAGATGTAAATGGTGAGAGGCCGAGACGGAGAACGGCCAAGAGAGCGCTGAGAGAACATTAGAGGCTGACTTTTCACGCCACCGTGCCATAGAGCAATGGATTCGCTGAAACTGAGGGAAGCGAGGGAAATGATAAGAGCGATCGCAAGTCCCGTAAAAATAAGAAAAAGGCACATTCCGGATGGTGGCACGTTCGCAGACGTTCCATTCGGAGACGCACTCTTACGTCGCGTGGTCGAGCACACGAGGCAGCTCGACGCACACGAGCCGACCCTACATATTATGCGTTTCCCCCCCGTCCACCTTCCCTTTCGTTCACCTTTTCTTTACGTTCACACTGTATTGCCTCTACACACGCACCACAACGCCCGTGTTACGACGTGCTAGGACCTAGACAACTCTGCTACCTATTCCGAGAACGGAATCGAGGATACGAGGAGGAAGGAGCTGCAGGCCAAAGACAAGCGAATAGCCGAGCTCGAGTCGAGAGCAGCCTCCCTGGAGAATCTGCTGAGAGAGCAGTCCTCGTGCTGCAAGAGGCTGAAGGACGCGCGGAACGTGAGCTTGGAGGACAACGGTGGCTGGAAGAAGGAGCTCGAGCTGCAGAACCGGCGTATAATCGAGCTGGAGAGCGAGCTGGTCGCTTGGAAGAGCGACACCGGTCACGCCTCCATGGAGAGTTTGAAGCTGCTGGACGAGCTGAAGGAGGAGAAGGACTCGTGGAAACGGGAGCTCGAGGCGAAGAACAGGCGAATCGCGCAGCTCGAGGACGAGATAGAGGCTCTGAAGGGACTGCTGAAGGAGGATGGCGAAACGACGAGGTCCAGTGATCCAAGGAGGCCCAACGAGGGCAACGAGTCCTGGAAGCAGGAGATCGAGACGAAGAATCGAAGGATCGTTGAGCTGGAGCAGGAGATGGAATCACTGGAGAACTTTCTCAGGGAGCACGCGGACACGGAGAGCCTGCGAGACCTGGAGATCTCGGTGAAGAGGAAGGCGAAGAGGATCGAGCAGCTGGAGGACACCGTGGCTGAGTTCGAGGATTTCCTCAAGCAGAATCCGGACGTGAAGGAGCTGCACGAGCTTCGCTGCCAGCTGACCGCCGGGAACAGGCGGATTCAGGAGCTGGAGAGGTGGATCCAGAAGAATGGCGAGAACAGGGAGGCGAGCATCGATCAGGAGAGGGTTATCGAGCTGGAGGAGATGGTCACGCAGCTGGAGGATTACGTGAGGGAGCACAATGTGGATGGGCTGAAGAGGAAGCTGCAGGATCGGGAATGCAGGATCGAGCAGCTGCAGAACCGCGTTGGACACCTGGAGAAGGAACTGGCGAGGCTCCAGGAAAGTTGCCAAGGTAAGCTTTATAGCGATCAACCATTAACCGATGCTCTAAAATAGATGAATCACCTGAACAGGCAGAGAGGCAGAAACGCGCCATCGGAACGTTCAAGATAAAGGGACAGCGACCAAGCTGGAGGACTTCCCCTGCGATCTACGTTCGATCGTCGGTGAGAACGCAGAGCTACGCGACAGGGAGAAGCAAAAATTGAAGAAGATGGAGCACGCGATCTGCGAGAAGGACAACAAGATACAGGCGTACGAGCAGAGGCTCGTTGAGAGTAAAGATGAGATAGCGAAGCTTGGAAGGGACATGGCCAGTCTGAAGAAGGAGCTGAGCGAGTACGATGATATCGGTGTTCTGAAGGAAGAGATCCGAGTGAGGGACGAGAGGGTTCAGCAGCTCGAGGACGAAGTGGACTCTCTGGAGAGGGCCTTTAGCGAGAGGATCGATCTCGAGCAAATCGAGGAACTGGTGAACGTTATAAAAGAAAAGGAGTACAAGGAGTTGCAGATGTCGAAAGATCTGGCGGACAAGAGGAACACGATCGAGGAGCTCGGCGAGGCCCTACGCGAAAGCGTCATCATTGCGAGCGATGGGGAGAGGACCTTGAAGAGCGAGGAAAAGATGAAGATGGACGCCCTTCAAAGAGTAAGCAAAAATATATTATTTAGTGCGTAAATATTGTTTAAAAATGCAATGGTACATGAGATTCAGGGACAAATTTATGAAACAGACATAAATGTGATTTTTACACAGCATAAATTTGACAAAAAGTGGTAAAATTCTTAATTTTGCGAATTTTAACATAAACCAACGGCATTTGACTCGGGAAGGGTGGTACTTTCGAAAAATGCAAAATAATTTGAGTTTCCGACTGCCTAGTCCCCTTAATTAAAATGTCCTATTACCGTTTTACCATTTTTCGAAAAATGTTGAAATATTTCAAGTTCCACGCATCTTTTATCATCTTGTTTCGCATGATCGTTTTACAAATAGATCTAGCCCCGTGACGTTCCATTGCCTCGCACTTACAGGTAGCTAAACTAGAGCAGAGAATCGCATCGATGCAAACAGCTTCGGCGTTGAAATGCATCACCTGCGAACCTCTTCTCTCGAAGCTGCACAAGTACGAAATGAAGCTCGAACGGCTCGTCGAAGAAAGAACTGTGAAGCTCGAGGATCTCCGTCAACTTAAGTGAGTGGCTAATTCAGTGACTGAGAAGCTAGTTGGTGCTAATTAAGAATTTTCACGACAGGCGAGAAGCTTTGAAAGCTGCAGTCTCCGAGAGAGACGCGCATCTGGCTTTGCTCGAGCTTTCCGGGATAAAAACCGCTGTTCAATCGGAACAAGCGGATCAGTTGAAAGCGGAGAGGAACAGGCTGTTGGAGAAACTAAAGAAAGAGGTGAGGGTAGAAGCGAACGCGGTCTGGGCGGATAACATTTACACGTTGCGATGTTTCGTGAACAGGACGAAAAGTGCATCGAATCACCGGTAGAGTACAGCTCGACTGGTTCGGAGAGAACGCCGCAGCTGCTGTCGAAAGTTTTGGAAACATCTGATGACGACAACGACGACGGAGAAGAAAGTTTGAGCGATCGTTGCTGTGATCCCAGTTGCCCGCGGCCAGCTACGACAAACGGCCACAGCTGCGATCACGCGTGAGTTAATAGAACGTCCATCGATCCATCAGTCCACTAATGCAATTCAGGGGCCCAGTAGAAAACCATCAATTTTCGTTTCTTTGTACCATTAATTGTAATTCCACCGCCTCCTAATGTAATAGCATGCAAAAACAATGCGCTGTTGAAAAGGGACCATGCCACTCGGCTCCTTGAGGACACGTGGCTTAATAAAAATAATTTCCCAGCTAAAGCTTGACAATAATTGCCATTTACCATCTAATTCAAGTGCCGTTTAAACTAACTATATACAATTTCACACCGCATTTCCCATGAAAACAATTGGTCCCTTTCCCTTGCTTCCCTCTAAAGTCAAAAAGCGGTGGCACGTGCCAGCTTTCCACTGGGCCTCTCAATTACAAACAGAAGATGAAGTAGAAGAGTTAGTACTCTAAAAGTGCCTATTCTTTAACGACTAACTGGAGCGGGGTCGTGGTATTATTTCGCAGCAAAAGAAAGCCATCGAAGGGATCGGAGCCGAGAAGCAAGCGGGACCAGTCGAAAACGAAAACTCATCAGCCGGATAGCAGATAAGTACTCGAGGCCCCCTACGGTTATTACGGTGTAGAAAACAAAAAAATTGGCCTCTTCGTTTCTTCGATGTTGTGTTGAATGCACACACAAGACACAGACACAGGCACAGGACATGGACGCAAGACACAGACGTAGACGCGGACACGGACCAGACACGCATACATACGCGTAGACACATACGCTTACACAAATACGCAACCGTAGGAGCAATCTAGAGCATTTCTAGAGTCTTACTTATTGTTAGAGAGAGACCGACAGCCAACAGAGATACCTCATCGACTCCAACAACGACAATACCATCCGACAGCATTTCTTTCATCACTCATTCGATACCATCAGCATTATCACCACCGCCACCATCATCATCGTCATCCATCAGTCTCACCGCAGTACCATCACCTCCATTCCACGAAATTATTGACGAAGGATCGTCCCGCGATGTGTACCGATAGCCTCGTTTCTAAGGGATCGCAAACGAGGCTCTCCGTTCGAGGAGGGTCTTTCCGAGGTGTCCGGCGGATCGGATCAAGAGAATCTTCTTAAGAGACGGCAGGACGCTTCTCTTGATCTTTAAACCGACGTCAGTGACGAAACGTATCCACCGGCGTTGAAGGAACGCGTGTACGATGCCTCGCTTCCATTCGAAGCACTGACCTGAGCCAGCAGGAGTCAGGATCTCTGAATAACAATTCACGAAACTCGACGGTCCACGAGGACGCGCGGCTGTTGAACGCGATTGGAACTCGGGGCGAGTGAAACAGAGCGTCGATGGAAGATCGGTACACCTGTTACGATAGAGTTTAGGTAGTGGTTTTCGCTAGACGAGTTGATTGCATGTCTCAGAGTCCTCCAGGGATGCTCTGTTTCGAGGGACGAGAAACTAACCGAGGCTGCTTCCGTTAATCACGGCGCCGGATCGTTACGACGTCGAGTTTCGTCCGAACGTACTCGCTCTTTTAATGCCGTTGCTCGTTAGAGATTGAGAATAATGTCCCGACACCCATCAAAATTCTTAAGCAAACGAGGCAATTGTCGCGCGGCGAAGGCGACGCGACGTAAGAGTGGCAGCTTGCTCCTCGTCCATTGGGCAAGCTGACGTAGCTGTATGCTCGTTTCGTCTCCGCGAATAATCGGAGAAGTCGCCTGCTAATCGTTCCCGATAGCGGATCAAGTCTAGCAAACGCCGTACCCTCTCCCACCGCAAAAATCTCTCCCCATTCGTCCGCGACTCCAGCGAAAGCAGCTCGGTCGATTAAGCGCGAGGTGAGACGACCAGCACCCTCTAAGCTTTTCCCTCTCTTCCTTTCTTTTCTTTATTTTCTGGATTTCTTGTCACGGGTCCAAAGATCGTCCTTGTATAACGAGTGCTAGAGCTCTAGTTAAAAGGAAACCGAGAATAAGGAAACGAATTAAACGGAGAAGAAGATGAAACCCGCAGGATCGTTAGTTAGCGCGAGGTGGTAGCCTTTAGACTCTAAACGTGTCCTCGAGAAAAAGGCAGGAACTTGGGCCGAAGTTGCTTCGGGATTAACGAGAAGCCTGGGTAGAGGAGTAGAAGACGAACCTCGGCTCGTGGTGCTGATTAGCTTTCACGATGACAATAAACGAACGTTTCGTGCATCCGGCACGTCGCGCGTCGCTTGATGATTACGAATTGCGATGCAGAGAGGAGACACGCGAAGCAAACGCCAACCGGTCCGCCGAACTCGGCTAAACGATCGGCCAGCCCGTTTCCAATTCCCATGCCTTCTTCGCGCTTCGCGGCGGCATTCGCCGTTTACCGCGCGGCCCGAACGACGATCGACAGAAGCGTAAATACGAGCCGGACGGAGATTCTCGCGCGCCCCTGAGCGGCTGCGAGAACGGAGGCCAGAGGCGAGGAGTGACATTTATCCAGTTAAATATCGCGCGTGGCGTAACGAGTACAATATTCACGCCACGTTGCGGAGTGCGTAATGTACATAGAGACATAGCAGACCACCCTATATAACACAGTTTGTAGGATACTATTATAGACGAGATTGCCGATCGCATTTAATCGGGGCCGCGATTATTGCAAGCGGCGCCTATAGGAACTGTTGACGCGTTAAAACTACTTCCATATACGATATACATAGTTTCTCGACTTCAGTGACTCGGTACGCGTCTATTTTACGTTGACAGCCGTGCAGATATTCTATGGAGATTGTTGGGAAGCTTCCGTTTGTCGATTGATTGTTCGATATTTATGAAAATTGTTGCGAAATCGTTGACCCTGTACATACTTACGTGTATAGATATATATGGTACATAGATGCGAGAGTTAGAGTACGGTAATTCTATGTAAATATGGTTACAAAGGTTTGTTTAAGTTGTTCGTTGCGAGGTTCCAAAGAGATCTGGCTTCCTCCGGTGTCACGCTCTTCTTTACGCTACTTGTTTCAGTGCTCATCGATTCGGTACCGTTGCCGATCCAATCCCATCCAACCCCTTGAATATTAAACATTCAACGTCCCGAGAACGTACCATTCCACTTCAACAACGTCCCTTTCGGTTCCTTCGCTCCCTCTCTACTCGCGCAGATAGCAAACGGCACCTTAGGTTCGCGAACTTTAAACAGTAGCTACTGTAATTACCGCGCTGATGCTGCTCGACGAAGATCACGGAAACAGAGAACGGTCGATTCGTGGAGCGCGTTTTCTTCGTGCTTCGCCGAGAAGGCATCCAGAACGGCGACCAGAAAGGTTGCTCCCATTAGAGAGACTGGCTTCTTGCCTGTTCTCGCGAGGTCTCCGTCAACGGCCCGAGGCCGCGCGACTATGTACTTACGGTAGGGACGCGCGTCGAAGTATACACGGAGCCGTTCGCGGACCCCGAAGACCGAGGAGAATCTGCGGGGATCGCAGAGTTCGATCCTCGAGCCTTGCGAATGGCTTCTGGAGGTCTGAAGATGCGAGAGAGGCTGGGCGTAGGGAAAGCGGCGATGCCCGAAAGTGAAACCCGGGGCACTGGGGAGAGTAGAAAAAAGAAACGAGTCCGTTTGTAAATAATCGTGCGTTGACGTTTCTTCGACCGGCCCTGCTAGCCCGCTTATGGCCCGGCTCGTGTCCACTCTGACTCTGCACCCATTCCCGAACACAATTGATCTAGAGATTACCCTAAGTGTACGCATACATAGATATATCTTGCCAAATGAACTCGCCAGTTGAATCCGCGAACGTAGTAGCGGGCCGAGATTTCGCGCGCTACGAAGAGAGACAGGCAAGCACGGATGGAGCAGGGAAAGGTTTCGATCGCGAGCAGCTCTTCCGTTTCTTCGAGCGGAGCGCGCGGAGAGATATATCGGCTGCGAATCAGAGGGACGACAGGTGTGCATATTACACAAGCGACACGGACGGTAGCGCGTCAGTTGAAAAGCGAGGCACGAAAAGAAGCGCGTCGGGAGCGGTGTTGAGCGCGTCGACGAAGCTCGCGGAACGTCGAGGTTCGGAGCTGAGAGCCAGCAAGGCATTCCTCGCACGACTCTCACTCGCTCTATACATATTATATACATATACAAGAACAAATACAAATACATATACAAATACATATACATATATATATATATATACACACAAAAAAATATTCATATATCGTCGTGTCTGCCGTACGGAGAGTTAAGTGACATGTTGAAAGTGTAAAATTTTATCGTTAATACTTTAAAAGATGCTCTCTTTAATTCGTCGATAATGCGCTCTTTCTCGTTGCTGGTACACGACTTTTTCCAATCGATCTCTGACGCCCGCGCGCGGACAAGAACGCGACCGCGAACCTTATTCTCAAAGACTTTATCACTCGTCGACTCTACTACCTAGGAGCTAGATTACACGGAACTCGAGGGGCATCGGATGGTAGACCGTCGGGGCGGAACGATCGTCGAGGGTGGTAGATAGGCGTAGGCTGGGCGACGCTCGACGCGGCAGCGATACCTCGTCGAGCCGCTTCTCTGCCCTGTGTAATCGAACGAACGACGCCCGAGCTTTGTCGCCGACCTGCACTCACCCGGAGAGACGCTCCCCGTTTCGCCCCTTTCATCTCCACTCGGGCATCCGGCGTGGACCAAATGTAACAGTTTCAGAGCGAGGCTGCGTAGCGAGAGTGCAAACTGTTGAAACGTTGTTACATGTTTAACCGAATACGATACTTAAATGGCACCTGCACTTGTTTCGTTTCGCGTGCATGCGTTGGATATCACCGGCCTCCCCCGCAGCCGCCGAGTCTCGCTCTTGCGGCTGTATCAGCTGCCAGGAACGTCGAGAGCAAAGACTCTCCTGGTCGGACCTCTTCGAGAGCTCCGGAGCAAAAAGGAGTCCAGACAATCCAACGACGATGATAATCAAAGACACGGTGAATAATAAAATTCATATTTCGACGCTCAGTTTACTTCTGTCCTCTTCACGGTGAATTCTACAGTCGCGGGACGTTTCGTTGTACCTAAGCACCATTGCCAAGCGCAGCAGTAGCTGACGGCGCGAACCGTTTAGGAGCAGGTTTCGTCGGAGGGTTTTTGCTCCCCAGCCAGAAATCGCGGGACGCGATAAGCGAGTTCGTTGCTGCTGATCTCCGGGTGGAGAGAGGGATGGACGGGGGAGATTCCGGAGGGGTGTGGAGTGGAAGGAAAGGGAGAAAAAGATACGGTTAAGTAAACGTGTGCCATCGTCATATCAAGCCTATATCATTGTGTTATATTACATATACATATAGCTAAGCAGAAAGATTAATGATACCGTTAACTGGCAGAGTTGTTAATGAGGAGTGACTGCGTCCCGTGTACATGAATGATGACGAGGGGAAAAAAGAGAAAGGTCTTTCTTTCGATCGCTCGAGGACTGAGAAGACCCCGAGGTGTTTTTGAATCTTACGACTCTTCTACTGGCACTCTTTATTGCCTGAAATATTGAATATTTACATGAATCAGTAAGAAAACAATCGTTCCAGTATTTGTCATCGTACCGTCTTTATTAGGATAATAACCGCGGTTGTAAGTGTAGCATGTAATCGCTTTAATAATTGAGTATTTATCTTCAATTTTAAGACTGTTCAACGAATAAGTTACCGAGCGAACGTGACGAAATTATGCGGATATCGCGATCGTTCTATTTGAGACGATATCCACCTAGGATTTATTGAGTATTTAAGGCGAGATACCTACGCGAAGGGTAGATGGGGAAACCAGGGGAGGGGAACGGGAGGAGCAGGCAGGAACGGTGAAAATGTTTTGTTAGTAGGTTGACGATTTTTCTGACACCGCGTTACCGTTCACGGGTTCGGTTCAATCGCGCCGCAAGGATTTTCTTAAACAGACGCGACGGAATAGGCTCGAGTTGCGAGAACGAAGGGGGGTAGTTAGGTGTAACTAGTTAAGCGTGAGACAGGGGAGGAAGTTAATTAAGCCCGCGGGGGAGTTCACGGAGGAAGTGTGCGTGTGTAAATCGGATCGTTCGGTCCGCACTCGAGTGATCCTGAGAGTGTTCGTTGAACGCAAGTGCGAGGCGTGGGAAGAGTGTGTGATCGCGAGAGCGCGTGAACGAGGCCGTCTCGATATTATTTTTCGAATTAACTGCTTGGTAACTGCAATGAAAAACGGTGAAAAATGGCCAAAATTCAAGATCTCAGCGGACCTTTCTGAAACTTGGTGATCAGGGATTTTCGAGGTCGCTGGCACCGAAAAGTCAAAACTCGAGGTAGCGGATTCAATACGCTGCACAGTGGTCTGGAAAGCGGTATCAGAGTTGGGCAAAATGTAATCTAATTACAAATTACAAATTACCAATGAATTATCGTAATTTGTAATTAGATTACATTTTGCCCAACTCCTAGCAGTATTATTCTATAGCCAAAATTAAAAACACAAGTCAAGTTTCTATCATGGATTTTGATTAAATATATGCGCGTAACATTTTTTAAACGAGTTACGACACATAAATAACTGAAATATACTTGCTCGCCTAAATAACAGTACCTACAATACGCAACTGTGTTCGGACGTTCTATAATAAATAATTAAAACAATTAGGTTCACTCGAAGCTTCATGGTTTTATCTTCACAACGCTGTATCTAAAGGAAGAATCATCTGAAAGGCAAAGGTTCATAGAAGAAAAAGAATCATTTCAAATTAAACTTGCGAAATGTGATTTTGGCCAGGAATTACCGTTTTCCGAGGCGCGGCCGCTCAAAGAATATTCATAGAAAACAGTCCCGATCAACCAAGCAGTCTTTGCTAATCGTTCGAATGAAGTTTCCCCGCGTTTCCCACGATTTTCCCCATTCCGTGTTCGATTGGCAAACTAAGCGCGAGAGATATAAATAAAACGAGGCCGCGAATCCGACTGGAATCAACATCGTGGCGACGTGGCTCCTCCTCACCCCTTTTTTTATTCTCCAATTTCTACGTGTCTAATCGTTAAGTGAACCAGATGCTCTGGCGAGGGGGAGAGGGCGGGGACATGTGGAGCAAGAGAGAGTGAATGAGTGACTGATAAAGAGAGAGAGAGAGAGAGAGAGAGAGAGAGAGAGAGAGAGAGAGAGAAAGAGAGAAGCGAGATAATAATGTGAAAAGATGAAGTGGATCGAGTGTCGTGTTTCAGTTTGATCCTTAATTAAAGACGGAATAGGACCCTTGATCACTTGTTCATAAAATAGGGGAAGGATAAAATTTGTGCGTGTGTGGCGAAGGAAGAATGAGAGATGGAGAGTAACGGATGCGAACGAAGCGAGAGTCGTGCTAAGCCTAGTCTTTACGGCGTTTAATTAACCGATCGAACGACGACGGACGCGATCGAGGGACCTTATCGCGGCGCGACGTTTCCTTTCACCTTTCTTTATCACAGACGATCAGGCACCCTCGATCGCGGACGGTCGGTCGAAACAGAGGGTAGGAGCGAAACGACGAGACTAGAGTAAGTTTAACGAATAAGCTAGGCTAAGGTATAAAAGAAGTAAACAATTTATTAAAGTACATCGTTGCAACTGCCATGCTGTGTGCCATTATATAACGCGTCACGATTGTCGTAGAACGCAAAAGAAGAAAGAGTAATATGTCCCGCGAAACGAGAATCCCTCGTGCGCGTCCCCGTCTGCGCTGGATTATTTCCCTGAAACGCTTTCGGGACGCGTCGAACGTCCGCCGCGCTCTCGCGCGCGGTATGCGATTCTGATGCCGAAGAGGACGATAATAATGAACGAGCTGAAGTAGTCGGGAGCACCTGATTTCGTTGATTTATAAAGTATCGCTGCGCCAAGGAAATTGCGAATCTCGAGCTTGTATTTCACTACTTTCCCAAGGTTCTTTCGGCAATTCCACTGACTCCGGCTTTCATTATCGAACCTTTCGTTGAACACGCATTTGTATCTCACGAGACCGACTGGTCGGAGAATGTGAGGAGAAGAACAATTTCCAGGGTAGTTTCTCGCATACCGAATCCATGCCGTCGTGGAATTCGCGTACACTTGCTCGCGCGAATCGGCATGTACGTTGTATCGACGATCGAACAACCGTAATACGAGTAATAACAATTAATGTTTACGTAAACATATGCGCATACATGTATGTGTGTGTGTGTGTGTTAAGGCGGGCGGGCACGTGTACGGTGTTTTCCTCGAACTTGCAAGGCTCCGCAGCAGACGATGATGCTTTCCTGTAGACCGGGCGAAAACGTATTTGCGAGGATTCGTTCCTGCATTGGGAATACGCGAAGAGATATTTTTTATGTACGTATGCGCCGTCAATGTTTGTGATGTTGAATTAATCGCACGCACGTTTCGTCGAGTGTCAATGCATAGCCGATTTAACGAGCATGCAACCGAGATTCTTCCATCGAGGCATGGAATGTTCGCCGATTTGGGAGATCGGTTGCGAGATTTTTTTAAAACCGTCGCGACGCTCGCTTTCGTCTCATGTATCGTCTAATATCGTTTTTAAGGGACACTTTTGTTAACCAGTAACTACAGTAACTACCGTAATCACACACGCTTGAAGGATAGGGGAAACTTTGCCGAGCTTCTCTTCCCCTTCGTATGCCGAAATGACGCGAATGATGAGCGTGCATGAATCTGTTTCTTTGCATTCACAAAGGGCGGGTGCGTAGATACAGGTTAACAGTTGTCATTTATCGAGCTGTAACAACAATATTGTATTACGTCGTCTTATGTAATGTACACGGATCCCTGGATAGTTTACGTATGTATTTGTATGTCGTCCGATGACCGTTGCAAAGATGCTGGGCTAGAATCAGTTTCTGGCGACGAGTACGACGAGGCGACGAGACGACGAAACGACACGCAACGCAAGACTAATGTGTTCATAGATCGTGTTACAGGCATCACTACGCGTTGCATTAAAGGAGAAAAACGATAAAAAAAAAAGAGGACGTCATTAATTTGTTAGAGACCCGCGCAAGAACGAATACCTGCGTCCGCGAGACTTTTATTGACAGTTTCACGTGTCGCGGCGTCTAGGAACGTCTTAAAAAGCACCGCGTATAATCCGATTTGTTAGTTGACCACCGACGGTGTGAAAATGATAAAAGGGAGAAACGAAGGAAGAGTAATCACGTAAGCCGAAGATAACGTCGCCCATCATAGATTCAAGCACAATAAGGAACTGTAGTAGGGCCAGGCACAATAAAATTCGGCCGTCACGTTGTAGGCAGCGATCTGTTAGAGCGACAAGTCATATAAGTATCTATATAGCGGGACTATTAAATAAACACATATTGTCTATTGTCACGAGAAGTATATTCATTGTTAAACGCTAGACCCTGCATCAACACTCTGATTAATCATTATACATCTGACATTCAATTGAATAAATGGAATTAACGAAACAGAAAGACACACGTGTATGATTTTGGGGATACCCTCACGCCCCGCCTCATCCTCTAATCCGGGCCCGTCCAATTTCCGCTGTTGTCTTTGAAGAGCAGCCGCGAGTGGTTGTGAGTAGAGGTGTAGATTCCCGGGAGATCGGGTACCCGGGTACCCGTGAGATACCCGGGAAGAAAATAATTTCCCGGGAAGACGATACCCGGGTAAGCTTTAGTTCCATAATTTATGCCACAATGAGCGCCATGGCATTCGGGTCAAAGGCTTCGACCCCCAGGGAGACAGGAATACCCATTAAGAAGTGAGAGATCGCCAGTTCCGCATTTCTCGGCAGATCTTTGCGAAAACGACGCCAATCGATTCCTTATGTCGCTCCGATGAAAATAACACCAAGAACGACGTAATTCGGACCATAATGAAGGAAATCACATGAAACAATGATTTGCGTCATTTCAAATTGACTTCGTTAGATATAGTCCGATTTACATGATGTTTGGTATGATTTTCATCGGAAGAACATAAGGAATCCATCGGTGTCGCTTCCATATCGATACGATAAAGAATAAATATCTTTTTTTAAACTGGCACGAATCCTCGGCCGACCGCAGCGAATCGAGGGTAAAATATTCGTTATAGTATATGAAGAAGTTCTTTATTGTTCATCGTATTGATACGAAAGTAACACCAATGGATTTCAGGCTTGCTCTAATCGATACATTTCCTATCGCCGAAAATTGACACTCAACTGTTACGAACCGTACAACTTCACGTATGTAATTTCCCTTCGTATCCCATGCACGCGTATCGTTTACAAGATCGGTTGAAATATGAATCCGCGGGAAGACTCGATGGAACAATTAAGGAGTGAAGGTACACACATACTTTCCCTAATTCGTTGTAAAGTATTTCAATCGAACGTCTGCTCGTCCGTTAGATTCGACTTATGACCGTGGTAGCGAAGTGGAAATGGAATCGCATCATTACCGGTGGATTGCGAAAAAGAAATTGGAGCAGCATACGAAAATATTTGCCTCGATGTGTCCGGACGAGATTCTGGATCATTACGACAATTATGACACTAGAATGTACTACACCACTTTGATGTTGGGCGATGTATCAGGTACAAGAGGAGCTTTCGGTGGTATCGAGAAATTATGTGTGCACCTATATACGTGTGGATGCAACAGGCTTCACGGATCTGGCTGAGAAGTACACGCAAGCGGGCAGAGGCGGTCCTTCGAAACTGACGGACACCCTAAACAGCTACATCGGAGCGATGGTGCAGGAGATACTGTCGCATAACGGCGACGTGGTCAAGTTCTCCGGGGATGCGTTCATAGTGATGTGGAAGCTGAACGATGGGATGATAATGCGCGACCTGGCGATAGAGGCGATGCAGACTGCTTGCATTATTCAGAAACACTTCGGCACGTACGAGACCGAGATTGGAGTGACTCTGAAAGGTCCGCAGTCTAGGATTTAGCATTAGTTTAATTAGAGACCTCACGAGCTACCTGCTAATTCTGTGACAGTGAAATTAGCGATAGCGTCTGGCAGGACGTACTTCACGTCTATCGGAGATCCGAATTCCAAGTCTCACTACATTATCACCGGCAAGCCGGTGTGGGATGTGAAGTTCGCCGAGGGTCTATGTCGGTAATGATAAGAATGGGCCGTTTACAGCTTCCTAGAAGCTTCCTAGTACGTTAGTGTATAATCGCAGAGGCAACAGGCTCGTAACTCTGGCGTTCTATGCGTTGAATTAGGGGTGGTGATATCCTGGTGGCTTCCAGCAGCTGGCAGTGGGTGAATCCGAACGAGTACGTGCACGAAACGCTTCCAGACGGCGTGCACACCCTTATAATAGCTTGTACAAATACATGGTACCAGTCACAGGACGTTAGCCCAGAAAATAGCCAGGGTAAAATAATGCGACTCGTCGAACAGCTCGGTTTCTTTCAATTCCATTAGATGCATTTCATTTAGACGAAGATAGTAACGACGAGAGCGACTACGACGCTTACGATACGAAGTACATGTCGGAAACGATCGTGGATTCGGAAGCCAAAGCGGTGATGATGAGTATAACCGGAAACACGTTCGAAACAAAGAACTTTCGACAAGTCGATTACAGCTGTGAGCAAGTCAAAGAATCGGAATGCATTCCTATTAGGGTGGCCCTTATACGTGTCGAAATTTCTTTTTTGTATTCCTTTGCTCTCACCACTTAGAACGGTGCCATTTGATAACACAAATGGTCCCTGAAAAAGTTTATTGCAATCGGAAACCAGGGACTATTTTTCATGAAATGGAACCATATTAGGGGATGAGAACAAGAGAAATCGTAGGTCGAAAATAAGGGCCACCCTAATGCCTATATGTATCAGTGTCGTCTTATCGTTTTCTCTATTCTAAATTAAATAAAATAAAAAATACTGCGCTAACACGCGAAGTGAAAACAATTAAATAAATAAGATTAAACGTGGCTTCCATTCCACGAAAAAAAGGCCACGTTTTAAAATCTAAATTTTGGTGTATTCTTTATTTTTTTCCGTCACAGTTAGAGTGCCCATTTCCATTTTTTTCCTTTTACAACCCTATTCCTCTTTTAATTTTCTAATTTTGCGGGGGCCTCCTGAGCTCTGGGGCTCTGAGGCGGCTGCTCCTTTCGCCTCCAGATTAAGATGGCACTGCTACGTATCTAATTACACTCTTCAAATCCATCAATCAAACACCTTGCAGTACGGCCCAAAGTCATAAAGATCGCGAAAGCTTGCTTGAAAAACGCTCTACAAAGCTACATGCTGAGACCAGTGATTCGATCGGTGGAAATGGACGAGCCTCTGGAATATCTGACCGAAATGAGACAAGTGGTGGTACTGTTCATCAACGTTGTTACTGGGACCGTGGGCAAGAGAACTCTAATCTCCTTTGTCGACTCGGCCTACAAGCTGGTCTGCAAGTGAGCCTACTGATCCTAATCCAGTCGTTAACTTTTTTTTCTATTACAGCAATAAAGAACATTATTAATAATAATAATTCACGGCCTCGCGTTATCGTACAAATCCATTTTTCTTCTTCCGCTGCGCGAAGGACCGTTGGCGAGATGCACGGGTGCGTAAACAAGACGTCCCTCTTCGACAAGGATCTGATGTTCCTGTGCGTTTTTGGATTACGAGGCGACAAGCACGAATTAGAATCTCAGATCGGTCTGAGATGCGCGTCGAAAGTGCGAACGAGCCTGATAGCGATGGAGAATGTGAAGCATGCGACTGTCGGCGTAACCACAGGGATGACGTACTGCGGGGTCGTGGGCCACATATTGCGGAGGGAGTACACTGTGATTGGAATATCGGTGAACAAAGCTGCGAGACTTATGGTCGCGTATCCGAACAAGGCAAGATTTCTCGAAAGACGTTGCTGGCCACCGGTGGTTTGTAAAACAGCTGTTTCACGAGCAGGTAGTCTGCGACCGAGAGAGCTTCCTCCACTCGCGCCTCGAAGCCAAACACTTTATCCTCCAAGAACCGAAATACTTGAAGGGAATCACCAACATTGGCCCCATATATGAATTTCAGGAGCAGCCAAAGTATTTACTACTTCTATTTAAATGTGCATTCAGTCGCTGGCCTGGGTTAGGCCGTCGAAAGCCAGGACGAAACGGTTACTATTCCGCGTTTAATTTGTCAGGTTCAACGTGTCGGATCTAGTTTGGAACAAGTACCCTCTGCTGGGTCGAGAAGCTGAAATTAAGACGTTCAGATGGATGCTGGTAGAATTACTGAGCAACAGGAGTGACAGTAGCTTGAAACCAGAGTACAATACACTTGTCATAAAGTACCCACATTTCTTTCGCACATACGTATGTAAATCGCTCCCGTCCAGTCTATTGAGAATGACACGTCTTTTGTTGTTGCGCAATCGAGAGGCGAGCCAAGAATAGGAAAGACACGATTGCTGGATGAATTTACGCAAAACATTCCGGACAGAGTGTATTGCAACTATGTGTCTTTGCATATGGACAACAACAAGGTTGACACCTGATAAGAGATAGCTCAGGTTCGCAGCCGAGAGATCAGAAGCAATCTGACATGTCTGATTGTGAGTGCAGATCCCCTACAACCTGATTCACCTGATATTCTCGATGCCGCTCGGCTTCACCCTGACTTCCACGCGGAAAGAACGGGAGGACAAGCTGCTCTTCCGACTCGGCAAGGTGCGCCAGACGCATTTCCTGTGCGCCCTTAATCAGCCGTTCAACGTGCGTTTCGCGATAAGTCACCGTTATAACGCTTTGACCAATCTAGAGAAACAGAAAGTTTTACGGAAATTTCTGTTGAAACTGATGAAAGGCTGTTTCGAGGAGCTCTGGGTGATCATCATCGACGACGCTGAATACAGTGACCAGGAGTCCCTGCAACTTTTCGACGTGCTCCTTAAGGGGGACTTGGCCTTCTATGTACTGGGCATCGGCCGGAAACTCGGCGCTGATTTTCAAATGAATTACATGAATCTGAGGAAAGTCAAGGTGCGTCCCTGCAATTGTTTTTAAGAAATCCTTGAAAGCCAACGCTCGAACGCAGTCGTCGCTTTGTCGAAAGGTCATTGAACTCCTTGGGATAGACAGATGGTACCACGCTGGTCTTGCCTGTCAGATACTTAACGTGAACGGCTTACCCGCGGAGCTTGAAAAGTATGCCTACGTATTCGTGCATATTTGTTGCGATAGTAATCGACGGGCAGAAACTTTACGTTGCTGTCTCTTCAAGGCTGATACAAGAAAGGAGCTTCGGGAATCCAGGCTGGATCGAAAGCTACTTGATCAGCCTTCTGCAAGCTGGAGGCCTGGAAATACTAAACATCACTAGAAAGGACGCTATTATCCAGGGCTACGTCATGCCCCCCATTTCCATGCTGAAAAGGTTCGCTTAAGGGGGTACTCTAATGTAACTACCCGTTTTTCAATGCCATCTTCGGGAATTTATTTAACAAAGCCTATAAGTTTATACTATCTGGCGTTTTGCCTGCTTATTAAGGTATGTTTGAAGTAATACTCAGAATTTTTTTGACCTTTTTTATCGCACATATACATAGATATAGTCGGTGGCGCAAGCTTCTTCAAAAAAATTATTTTCCAACGGGCGTTGGTGTGGGAACTGTTCTAGTCATCCAAAATGGAAAAACTAAAGTTCATTTTCTTTATTATGTTTGTCGCTATGGTTGGAACCTCGGACGAGTTTCTATCTTGTATAAAATTAATTCTACCGAACGATAGCAGCTAAATTTATTAGAAAAAATCAAACATCAACCCACATCAACGCTTGTCGAAAAAGAATTTTTTTTAACAAGCTTGCGCCACTGACTATATTTATGTGTATGTGCGACAAAAAAGTTCAAAGATATTCTGAGTTTTACTTCAAACATACCTTAATATGCAGGCAAAACGCCCGGTAGTATAAACTGATAGTTATTGTTAAATAAATCCCCGAAGATGGCGTTGAAAAACGGGCAGTTACCCCCTTAAATGCAAATATTGATTCCTCCGCGTGGATTACTACTTATATTCCTAAGTAATCATGTCCAATTATTCATCAGATTTGTGTCACAATCGTTGAACTCGAACTACCCTGGGCGCAGGGACAGATGGCAGATGTACAGGTCGAGTTTCAAAGTTGGTTCCTTTTCCATTACCGTCCTCTATTATACAATGTATAACTAACTAAACCGTTCTGCTAGGATAGCACGATTTCAATGAACGAAAGGAACTTGACTCGAGATTCCCAGCTGATAGTACTAAACGATGCAACGATAATTGCGGTCTGCAACCTATCGGAGAAGTTTACGTACGAGGATGTCGAAACTGAGATCACGATGGACGGTAAAGAACAATCGGAACGTTTCTTTCCTTTAGTAGGAGGAATATAACAGAAAACATTCTATCGTGATAGTTATGATCCTGAAGCTGTTCGATTCCTTGACACCCCTCGATCAACTTCTCTTGAAATGCGCTTCCGTGATCGGAGAAACGGTCAACAGGCACATGCTGGAGAGTCTAATGAATCTCTCTGCGACAAGAGAGATTGGACTCGGTAGGGTATCGCTGTGTTTAAGGGGGGGAATCTTATTTTATGGGCTCAAAACATAGCAAAAGTAAAAAATTTTTTTTTAAGAAACTAACATTTCGATTCATCTGAAATTTGGACCATGTTTTTATGCATCCTTGAAGAAGTTGCAGTTTTTTTGTATTCATTTTTAATAATAAATATAGGAGTTATGCGTAACGCCGTGCAAAACTCGGCGTCCGCTAGTGTGCATGATATTTACCTTCCAGGTAATCTGAAATAGAAAAATGAAACGGTCGAGCATGCAAAACTACTATATTTTTGGTTAAAAATTAATAAAAAAACTGCAGCCTCTTCGAAGATGCATCAAAACATGGTCCAAATTTCAGATGAATTGAATCGCTAATTTCTTAAAAAAAATCACAAATTTTGCTATGTTTTTAGCCCAAAGAATAGGATTCCCCCTTAACCGCGCGTGGTCCATCAAGCTCTCTACGCACGTGCAACTTATCGTTAGTTACCGTTTGTGTTATTTGTACCAGCTATCTCGAAGCTGTTCGAAATACGGGTGTTTGTCTGCGCGATAGGAGACTTTTCTAGGAATCCGGGACCGATTATATTAATCAGGAACATGAGGAATCCTAGTTTAGAGGTGGATATTTTCTGCGGCTGCATTGATCTTCGTGTTACAAGTACCTACTAATTACTGTTAAGGGGTCATTCGGGAGCGATGCATGAATTTTTAAACATGTCATCAAGACCACTTTCAAAAGCATTTGAAAAGCAATAATTTGATTACTTTTATATTTTTTATTTACTGTAGAAGTGTAGTTTAATAAATAGAAAAAAGTTTTATTCCATTACTATAATTATTTCCTTCGCAATAAATTCCTGAAAATCACCGAATTTTTCGGCGCGCTAACCGGAATGACCCCTTAAATTAGAATTAGATAGCGAGCAACTATCCAAGGCATAGACTCGCAAGTAGTTGAGGTAAACGCATGGCTCTATTCCCTTAGACGAGCTGAGAGACTTGCCAAAGTACGCCTCCTGCGGCTTGATGAGGTTCAAGATGTCGATGTTTCGCGACACGACTTATCGGTGAGTAATTACACGCCCGTGATCCCTCAGTTGCATAACGCAAGCTTACATATTTGGAGTTTTAATTAGAAACTTAACACAATAAGATTGCTTACGGAGAACCAAAAAATGGAACTGCACAGCCTAGCGTTAAAGTATCTGCAACAGAATACGAAACGTTGCGTACCTTGCGGGGAAGGTCAATTTGCAAAGTTGCTTGGGAAAATTTCGAAGAAGGAAGATAGGAGGAAGAGAACGACCGATATAGATCGTATCCTTGGTAATGTCGAGTTCTATGATAGCGGCGATGGCGAGGAGAACGGGAAAGGTAAATTGTCGAGTTTCTGCGAAACAAGAAATTACTCGAGTGGCTTACAATTGCGTGTAATGTCGGCTAATGATAAATGATAAATGACAGAGAGCAAGGTGCCACTTTCTTGCTTGAACTTGTTCCGGAGGGTCGAAAGGAAGCCAACGCTTATGTTTTCGGACGTGGATTTCAGTGATTGCCAGTGTCATTTGATATTAATGACTGTCTACACCCAAATGGTGGACCATTGCTTTGGCATTGGTAAGTCTGATCGTAGGCACCTTCGTAAGTAAATAGATGAGATTCGTACCTACATACTTGTAGTGCATTTAGAGTAAATATGCCTTGATCATCATATGTACTTACTTCTATAGGGAAGAATGAACTGACATTGACCGCCCTCTTAGAATTCGCAGAAATTTGCCTAATGATTTGCAACATACCGCAAGCCCGGAAGCTTTTAATGGAGAGCGAGAAGATTCTCGAAGAAGTATGTGTACATAATACAAAAATCGGGAAAAAAAATTGAACCTGACTTAAAAAAACATCCGCTAAGAACTAAAAAATAATTTAGTTCCTTATTTAATCTAAGACTCTCAATTTTTTATATCGGCCCCTTATCATTTGCACTGTCTAAATCTGGCGCCGACTTAAAACAATTGAGAGTCGTAGAATAAATAAGGAACAAACTTATTTTTTACTTTTTAGCGCATTTTTTTAAATCGATTTTAAATTTTTATTTTTTACTTTTTAGTTATTTCAGTTATATAACTACATTTATTTATTTAAGTGATATAACTACATTTATTTAAAGAACGAAGTTGGTTAATGAAACAGATTTCTTATTTTTGGTGTAACTTAAAAATTACTGAACCGATTTTGATGATTCTTGTTTCATGGCCTAAGTTGATTAAGGCTAAACCAAATGCAATAAGCTTCGCGAAAATCGGTCCGGTAGTTACGGAGAAATTCGCGGACAAACATAATACAAACATACACATCGGAGGCAGAACCTCTTTCTCAATTTAAAGATTGTAAACTTTACGCTCATCGTCTGTAGCTGTTCGAGTCTAACGAAGACGAAGCGATCTTTTTGACCTACCTGAGGGCGAAAATTCAGACCCTCCAAGGTCAGTGTTTCCTCGAGAGCGGCTCTATTTTCGAGGCTGAGCAAACCCTGGAAATGGCGTTAAACAATTTGGGTTACACATTCCCAAGGCACGAGCTGATGATCGATCTGAAGTCGTTTGTCCAACTGATTCGTCTGAGGTTCACATTTGCATGCTCCACAGTTCGGAGGCGCGACGACGTATACGAAGAGATCAGTATGGATTACACCGATCAGTTGGCCGAGTGTTTAGCACAGATGTTTAATCTTTTCAGGGTAATTAATTAAATGAAATGATCACGTTGTGTTGATTGATCGCCGAGGCTTGCAATTAGATTATGTGCTTGAAAGCTTGAAACTGTGCGTGTCGCGTAGATCAGAGGCATGAAGAAGCAAGCTCGTTTGGCAGCAATTTGGGGTTTGAACACAGCTCTGGCTTCCAACAGGAACCCACTTGTTCTCTGTACGTCATACACCAATATGCTGATTACCGCGCACATGTATCAGGACAGGTGAGAATTTCGGCACGATACGTACGCGTGGAGTCGATGATATATGAAATTGGGACTCGTGCTCTGACGGAGCGATACCCTTTGCCAGGACTATCATCCCGTACTTGGAGGAGAGGGGTATGAATATTTACAGCGAAACCGGAGACGCCCTGGAACCCCAGGAGTTCAACATTATCGCCGAGCTTTACGCAGGAATCTTCTTCTCCCGGTGGGTCAGGGGACAAATCAACAAGGCCATTTCGATTGGCTTCATCTGCTGCAGAATGGCCAATACAACTGGATCCACGTTCCTCAAGCTGTTGATAATGCCCCGACTCCTTCACCTGCTTATACTTTCTTGCCGTAACGCCGAAGTGGTCGTTCACTTGAGAGAATTGGGTAACCAGCCACTCACGTTTGTCTATTCTTCTACACAAGTATACGCATATACAGCGGGGGAGGGGGCGGGTCTAATATTATAGAATTTGTGTCTCACACCGATTTGGACAACTCTGGGCGCACCTGGTACTATGCACTGTGCGCCGATGTCCAACTGGACCTCGGCTTGACCATCCTTTCCTTCCGACGGTGCGAACAGTACTTCCTTCGAGAAGGTGAGACGTTGATCAGTCTACGTGATCCGGAAGCTGAAAGGCGATACTTCATCTCCATGTGGCTGTGGTATGCAGTCATGCACTTATGTGTAAATGCGCCGCATTAGGTCAATTCACTTTAACACCTTATGATACGCTTCTAAGGTGCATCAGGACGGAGCAGTGGGAGGCTGCCAAAGTATGGGGCGGCAGGAACGTAAACGACGGCCCTATTATGGACGAGCATATAGTTGCGGCAACGGTAACTTCTTTGAAAAAGCTCGAAGGACTGCTTATTCTCTACGGTATCAGTGTTCAGCATCGATACTTTATCGCGAAGCACATTATTAGCCCTTCGTTGACACGCCTCCTTTTTCGATCAACTTTGACATACCAGGGTGAAATTGTCCTCACACCGAGAACAATCCTTGAACGACTGCCATTCTCATCTAAAGAATGCAATCGTTATGAACAAAAATCATGGCTCAATTTCAAAGTGTCTAGAATATATTCCAATAGTTTTTTTATTGGCAAAATCTAGATTACCATATGTCGAGAAAATACGAAGAAAATCTTCGGAAAATTGTAACTTCTACAAATTTCAATATTAGAAGCTAAAAATCCACAGAGTTGTTGTTCAGATATAATATTTTGAGGGAAAAAATAGTTTATAAGTCGGCTTTGGAGAAACGGTATTTATTTTACATATAGAAAGTGCAAAGCGTCGAAATCAGTTTGCGGGTGGCTCACACCCAGAGTGCCAACGAAGGGTTGATCATTAATTACGTTACGTCTAACGATATGCACTGTCCCTTCGTCCGCAGTGCACAAAATAAACAGCAGGAACAGTGACGCGGCTGCTACTATGACGACCATCAGAAGTATGTTCAAAGGCATAAAGAAACTGAGTAAGGTCGTTACAGTGATAATTCCCAGGTGAAACAATTACCGTTTGAGTTTCGGCTATAATAATTGATTGATTTGAATTGAGAATTGTTCTAGGTACATGTTGTTGCAAGCGTATTACTTTATGATTAAATTTCAAAACCGCGCGGCGATGAAATTATTGAAACAACTGCAAAAGGTGTGCGTGAAGGCTGAGAACAAAATGATTTACGCTTGGGCGCTGCATTGCGAAAAGGTTCTCCATCGTGATATACATAATTAAAATGTTTACAGCAAGCCTGCTGTAAGCCTAAAAATTGATCTACGGTTCAAGGAACAATAAATACTCGTTTGCAGACTTGGTCTAGGAATATGTCTTCCGTGGAACAAGATATGTGGCAGGAACCCCCGGACAACAAGTTACAACACAACTGGAGTGAAATCAATGCAAATAAATCAACCATGGTCGTGTATACATTTCCCTTGCCGAGACACCCGGGGTGACTGACCATTACACAATTCACATTATTAATAATAATCAGTATCAACGGACTGTTAATAACTCATTAATTGGGAAGCTCGCCAAGATCTGTACATTAAACTGCAATCGCAAAATAAATAAATAAATTCACTTTGGAAAAGCTATAATTTAAAATGGCACTGTAATCCATGCATACATATATCATCGTCCATAGAAAGCAAACCGCTGACCCTAGAAACATGAAATTCGGAGGGTACATTCCTTTTAACATGTAGGTGCTAAGAACGAATTTTTTTAAATTTCAATCCGAAGGGGGTAAAAAGGGGTGAAATATGTTTTCTCGGATTTCTTAAAATCTCTTCGGCCCGATTAGATATCAACTAGGTTTTTACAAACAAATGTTACCCGCACAAATGCCTAAAAACCAGATTCAGAATTTTGCCCTAATCAACCCCTAAGGGGGTGGTGAAAAGGGGTGAAATGTGTTTTTATATAGTCCTTAATATCTCTTAGGCTCGAAGCGAAGCGTGGAGGGTTTCGAATTCCACTATTCCCGAAAAACCGGTTAAACCGATTTTCGAGTTTTCAGAAAAATATAATCAAAATAGAAAGTAAATAGTATTACTTATTATAACAATTTTGAGTTTTTTTTAATATTTATGAAATTATAAAAAAATAATATATACTCTATCTATATAAAACCAAATTTAAAAAAAATGAAAATAACTAAAATCCGTACAATTTCGAGTTCATTTAATATTTATGGATCTACAAAAATATAATGCAATAAAATACACTGCATACAAATGAAAAAAATACTAAAATAACTGAAATAAAATATTCTTAAAAATATTCCTATCCGTTCAACTCAGCTCCCACCAAGATTAAATTCCGAGCGCGCCACTGTATTAGAATATCATCGATTTATTGATCTATAAGATGCAGAGGGGTACAAGCGCTATAACGAATTTTATAGTACGACGTAAAGTACAATAAACCGTGGGTTGTCCTTGAAATAATTTTATTTCTATATATGGTACAATTAACACCTATGAAATATATTATTCTCCTACCATTCGCGTACTGGCTTTTGCGAAGCACTTGTTAATATCCAAGTTTTGTACGGTTGCGGTTTCCTTTCTACTTGATTGTGTCTCGGGTGTTTCTTGCACATTATATATTTCCTGTCGCTCTTCCATAAGAGAAGGCAGCTTTTACAACGGCGATGCAACACAGTCTTCATTTTCAAGCCACAAGCGAGATTATACGAAGGTACCGATGGCTGAAGCAAACCTGTCGAACTGGCTTTATTTAAACATATATTCGACAGGTGGTGCAGATATTGTCCGTTGCACATTTGATGTAGATTACGATTTATAATGCTTGTTAAGGATGTCACTGGCATTATTCTTGGAGCAATAGAACCTACAGTTTGATACATTGTCCTAAATAACGGAGATATATTCATGGTTCCTGCGAACATATTTCAGCAGAATCAGTAACAATAATATCCGTTTGAACGCCGATTTCGCTAAATAATTCACGCTGATATAGCATTGAACCTGAACGTAATAGATAAAAATGCATTTAAAAAGTCACGCTTAATCTCTCGTGAAAAAACAAATTCTAAATTGCTTGAAGGTTAGATCGATCTGTATAACCTAGAATTACTTTTACTAACCGATAATTCGTAACGATGCTGGTATTCGGAAATAAATATCGATGATTCCGTTGGCGTTACACTTTACGCTCCGTTTCAGATTAAAAGAATTGCATTAATCTGGAAGAAAATTGACAATCGGTCAAAAGTTACGGTGAACATTGAAATTGAACGGAATAAAGCGTCGTTCACACGTATTGTTTTGATGAGAAAGACGATAATAATATTTAATACCGCATTTTAATTACGGCTTATAAGCGTAGCTAGCGATTTATTGGAATTAACGAATTAATCGTAGACTAACGCTGACAACGTAAATAAAAGTAACAGGTTGCAGAAACCAATTCGCTATTTACCTAAATATTTGCGTCGCTTTTGAAACAAGTTAGTTTCCATGGACATCTGACAATGAGAAATATTGTTCGTGGTTAGATATCCGATTTATTCCAATAGAGAATTTCGTATTAGAAACAAAATATGCCGAATAAGTACTGCGGCGTATATAAAAGGACATATAAGTTAAAAGAAATAAAATATAACCTGCAAAAGATCGACTACAACCAAGATCAAAAAGATATTATTTCCAACGCCTCTGTTCTAATCATGACACTATCATCGTCGATGTATCATTAAAAATCTATTCCCTTGATATCCTTTGATCGACATTATGATAATAAGTTATTCGTTTAGGTTATGTCTTATTCCTTGCTTATTGTGTATAAAGCAGTATAAAGAGCTCTCGCTCTCGAAACTGCTCGTACGTTAGTTTGTTATGTGAAATATTGTTTTACAGTTGTACACATCGGTGTTTTATGAAAGTAGTAAACGTTAAATTTGCAAAATGTTATTTCGAAAGATAAACAGTTTATTACAAATCTCTGTAAGTATTTTGTAGAATTGGCAAAATGTTTTAACCGTCGTTTGAAATTCTTAAGAAAATCCTATAAACATCACGTTGCCGTTACCGTGATCGTATATAATCCGATTAATTATTCCATTAACTAACTCAAGATATTTGAAACTTTACAGATCCCTGGTCAGAGAATAAGCAGCCGGTATCTGAACTTTGTGCCGGTTGTGGTGGAGCAAAGTGGTCGAGGCGAACGCGCGTACGATATTTATTCGCGGCTTCTGAAGGAACGGATCATTTGTCTTATGGGCCCGGTATAATTTCACGCATACACTTCTATTTCGTTCGAATCTTAATACCCAAACCCTCTTGGATCACAAACTACAGAAGTGTATACTGCTTTACAGATCACAGACAATGTGTCTTCCGTAGTCATTGCTCAACTGCTGTTCTTGCAGTCGGAAAGTAGTAAAAATCCAATTCACATGTACATTAATTCGCCGGGTGGAAGCGTGACGGCGGGCCTTGGTATATATGATACCATGCAATATGTTCTTCCTCCAGTAGCGACATGGTGCGTAGGACAGGCATGTTCGATGGCGAGTTTATTATTAGCTGCAGGCGCAAAGGGCATGCGTCACTCGTTGCCCAATGCGAGAATAATGACGCACCAGCCGTCCGGAGGAGTGTCCGGTCAGGCTACAGATATACAGATACAGGCCTTAGAGATATTAAAGCTGAAGAAACAAATTAACAACTTGTACGTAAAGCACACCGGCATGGACTTAGAGAAAATAGGTGCGTAAGTTCGGGAGATCCCACTGGCGGAGCGCCGCGGTTGTAAATTTACCGAGCGTTACAATTTCACAGAGCGCTGTATGGAAAGGGACAATTTTATGAGTCCGGGCCAGGCGAAGCAATTCGGAATAATAGACAAAGTATTGGCGCATCCTATGCAAGAAGAAACAGAGGAGGGCATCGCAAAGTTGACGGAAACCACTCTCGAAGTCACTGTGCAACCTTAATATTAGGGATTGATAGACAGGTGTTATTTAAAATTATGGAATTATGAAATTTTATTAAAACGTGTATTTATCAATATTTAAAAATAGTAATAAAATATTTTTAAAACAATTACAGTCTACATCTATGTCTATGTTGTTGTATGTAACTGCGGCGGAGTAGAGTCAGCGTGCCGATATTTTCGACGATTTACGTACGTATGGAACACGAAACGATCGACTTTTTATACGATAAACATACGAAACGATAATAGTCTCGATAATAAACCACTTTAATATCATTCCTCGGGCAAGCGTAGCGTGTATGTATATCACCAAGCATTGTTTTTATATAATAAAAGTACGTAATGCCTGCGTTTCTAGGAAAGATCGCGTTACGAGATAATGGAAGACGAGATTTTGCGTGAGAACGTGTGTAGGTATATACAAATTATTGGTAATTTTGATCGAGAAATTGGCAGTTACTCGCTTAAAGTATCCTTAAAAGTACATGGAGTTTATGATCCCATTAACAGTCTATTATCACCAAGAGTACTTCGTAAAAAGGACGGAATTGTTTATATATCTGGATGCTAGACAATGATAAAGTACGTTACTTTAATACTAGCTTCTGCGAAAGCAGTTTCATGTATCTTCTTGGATCGCGCAACCCTGCCGTCCAGTCTGCTTCACTGAGGGCATACTTGAGCGTGCGCGAGCATCAGTATATCCTTTTTCTCTTTAGGAAATCTAAGTTCCCTCCCAGCCAAGCGTGCTGTTTCCAGTTCTCTCTCGGCCAGCGCCAGTTCCATGGCGACGATGCCGCCGCCGCTTTCGTGCTCCCTTGCCACCCAGTCTAATGCCATCTGGCTACGCATCTCGTCGTCCAAAGCTCTATGAGTGTAATGAGCGACTACCTCCTGTCTGCTGCATTGCCTCTCCCTCATAGCTTTCAAAGATCCGTTCCAATGGAGCAATTGAAAGACCGTCATTAACTCTTGGAATTCTAACATAGTCCTCCCACGATTGCATTCTAACATAAAACGAAACGCACCGATACCTGTGTTCGGATCCTCCTTCTCATCTCCGTTTCCCTGCAAACGAAGACTACTTTGAATACGATAAATTGCTAGCGGCGATCACGTTCGAGCGAACAGACGAACAACATACTTGCGTTTGATTCCCGACGCCGTTAGACGTCGCGGAGGGCTTGGCGAAGCTAGCTCTCGCCTCCGCGACAGCTTTCTCTATAAAGTCGTCCGTTATCTTCCTCGCCGGGTGCTCGTTGAACACGGAATTCATCAAGGCGATCTTTGCAGCCGATCTGCGCGCCTCCGCTTTAGTGGGGCACGTTTGAAAGCTGCCGAAACAAGATCCTCCTGGAAGGGTCACGTAGCATACATAAGGCGGACTGGTGCCAGGTACTGATTCATAAATAACTAAAGCTCCGTTTCTCAGCTGCGTTCCTCTGCTCTGTTTCATTTGCCAGAATTCCTGAAGAGCCTCCACCACGTTCACTACGAAAAGAAACAAAGATCTCGTTACGTAGCTCGCGAACAGAGTAACAAGATTATCGCTCGACCGGAGAAGATTATACCTCTTCCGTAGCCCTGCGTGTGCTTCGCGAAACTATTGACAACAGCCTCCACCGCTTCCTTTAACACCTGCTTGTCTCTAGCGTCTACCAGTCCACCTGTGATACCCATATTTTCAGAAACACGGGATTTTGTCTTAACTGGCATTATGCCCTGCATCACCCTTTAAAGGTTTCTGTGCATTTACGTTCTAGAAGCACAACAGTTGCGGAGAACGTGTAAGTATATTGATAATCCAACCGTACAGCTGATGGCAACGTCGATAACGGACAAGCTAAACAACTAAAGGGTTCGATTTGAAATAAAAAAAGATGTCGTGGACAATGCATAAACGAAGGTTTTTCTCTCGGTGCGCCGCGGCGGTGCGATGGAGAAAGGGATCGACTGTAGAACTGGCTGGAACTAAGAAAGCGAGAGAATCGGGTGCGAGGAGAATATCTACGTACGTAATTAAAATCAGCGGGGCAGTGTTAGCGAGGATTGTCTTTCGGAAATGTTCGGTCGGACGAGTGGCGAAGGTTGCGCGAATAATGAGGCGGTATAACAATTGCTGCAGCACCGAATGCATCAGACGCGAGAAGAAACCCAGGAGGCCCACCTGCAGAGAGACCCGGATGCCCAGGAATTCGCGTAAATTACTCTCTGATCGGCGCACCGACCGCTATGGGATCAAATTGCAAGGCACATATAAAGCGTTTAATGGCCCCGGATCACTGACGATTTCCAGAAAACCAGGGCTGTCCGCAACACTCGGGCACCCTGTTCTGTATTCCGTCCAGTTCTGTCTATATACTGGTTACTGCTGGCCCCTACTGGTCTGCCGCGATCCCGCAATGCCCAACATTCTCTTCGAGAACTTTGCTAACCGAGCGTCTGTCAGTGCTTTCCACCAGAATGTCTGTTTCTAAAAAACGCATTCTCGCGTGGATATAAACAGGGAAACGCGAGTTCACCTGTTGAATATCCTGCTTTTAAATTAACAAGAAATATTAACATTACCACGGACAAGCTATAGGATAGACTTCACATCGTATGGGAGTTCGTATCATACGATCTGAAATACCGACCTCGTGAGAATTTAATGCTTTGTCGCGCGCTCTACGTTTGAAAACGGTAACTCTGGGGGAGCCATGTTCAAGTCAATTTTTTCACGTCGGTAAAGTGGGAATCGTCTTGGACGACCGTACATACGGTGTGGAGAAAGTGGCTCTTTCTATTCCTAGGCACGCCTTCCAACGAAATGCCGCAGGTGACGAGGTGACGAGTGATGACAAGCGGCGGTGAGCACCTTTCTCACTCTCTTTGTATTATATTTTTATACACCGGATATATGCGTGTATTTAACGTTAATTCAAACCGCTGGTGGCGTTGTGATCGTATTCTATTCTGAATCGGTAACGTTGCATGTGACGTGAAAGTGGTTAGGGAACTTTAAAGCCCCCGAGCCGTGTGACAAAAATTTACATTGGATGTTAGATCTATCCTATACCTCGTTTGTGGTATATGGTTAATGCATCCTAGATAATGTAACTAGACGTTCCATATTATGCTACAAAGTCCCGGAACATTTTCATCAATCTTATACGCCTGTGTCTATGAAAGCATCCTAATGTTCCTGGTTTAATTCTGTTGAAAACGAAAAATGGAGCTTATATCTAGTATTTTAGGGAGCATGAGGAGGGGCTGGGGAGGGGAGAATTTAGAAGTCAGTTCGTGATTCAGCACTAGGGTTCGGCAGAAAGATGGTCGCGTTAATCATGGAATTAGTCCCGTTGATTGCCGCCGGATAAATAAAACATGTATCGTTAAAATGAACTCGTAGGACTTTGTAACTTAGAAAACAGATGGTAGGCCGAATACGTGGCAAAAGGCTGTTCGTCTTCCTATCGTCATG
Source organism: Andrena haemorrhoa (assembly GCA_910592295.1). Lineage (NCBI taxonomy): Eukaryota > Metazoa > Arthropoda > Insecta > Hymenoptera > Andrenidae > Andrena > Andrena haemorrhoa. The sequence goes on from OU342946.1 coordinate 6,062,621, forward strand.
GTTCAGAATCGCGATCAACAATTTACGCGCGCATATTTCCCGCGTGGTCAGGGCATAAGTGCATGCTTGCATAGAAAAGTGCATTTGTGTGCGTAGAATGGATCAGCTGAGCGCCAGCTGTGCTCCTCGTGTCGACCAATAGGAGAGGCGGAAGGACAGCACAGCAGCGCCCCAAATACACGGCCGGTACCCACTGCTTTGGCGTTCCCGCGAAAGTAATTCGTAAACGTTAGTTGCCGATTTAAAAGCACTGTTCTGCTCGCGTGTGCCTCCTGTTTCGCGCGCCTGGCATCGTTTTGGTAGAATCGTACACGATGCGTCCAATGGTAAAAGTATCTTCTGGTGTTCCGTGAAAAACTCGTGGGAAAATCGAGCGGGAAATATAGATGCGCAGTGCGCGTGGGTGTTGCAACTCCTCGGACTTACACACCGCGTATATCGAAGATTTCGTGTCCCGATGCGAATGTATCGCATCGTGAGAGTGAAATACGTCTCCCTTTGTTCGCCGAACGTTATTTGTGCGAGCTTCTAAAAGATTTTACCGCGGAAAAGCGTCGCAAGAGCAGGGCGTCTGTCAAGGGACGCCAATGTCCACCGTGCGTCTACGGTTGTTAAATGTGATGCCTATACGCCGAAGTATCGCTGTTTGTGGGCTGAGAACAGATAATTAGGCTTCGAAGAAGCTGTCCTGTGAAAATCGGAAATTTTTTTGCCCCTTTGAGGTTATGGTGCGCATATAGAGGGCGTGACAGTGCTGGATTGCAAGCAGGGGTTGGTCACTGTTTCGCGCGCTGGTCTCCCGCGCTTCGACTTCCACGTCCCTTATTTTTCCCAATAACTACAGTTTTGTGATAGTTGGGGGCGTGAAACGGTATCAGAAAAGATTCGGAGAAATTTCTGTGCCACGTAACCGGCCGCGAGCGAAAAGTTATGGTATAAAATATTAAATGAAAGGCAGCCAAGTATAGGTGCATTATGGCGATCGAGTGCATGTAAAGTTCGCGCGCTCGCTTACTTTTCGGCATATTTCTGGGAAAATTCTCAAGTGTACGCTACAGAAATTCAGCGGACGTTCAATCGAACCACTGGCCAGTTTATCTGCAAATTAAAAAACCCTGTAAACGTTTGAAATATTTTCTGAACACGTCGACAATTTTGCAGCAAGATGCCACAGACGAGGTGAGTGAACGACTTTCCATTTGGTCTCGAAATTTCCTCCGATCCCCTCGATCTTTCGCTGTAAACATTAGCAGTTCACTTAGAACGGTTCTAATTGCTTCGAACATTTCGCTCCGTTTCTTAATTCGACAAAAAATCGGAGTAATACGCATGTATAACCTTTTTTAACTGCCACTCGCTACTGAAAAGCTTTCGGCGATGTTGCACGAATAATATCCGTACAAATTTTTATTCCGCCGTTTTACGAGCTATTTACGATTGCCTGCAGTATCACGTAAGATTTCTATATTCCATATATGGTTCGAAAAAAATATTACGCCTCCTACAAAGTATTTCTCTGCCACAAGCCACAAGTGCTCCAATCGATTCTACATTCTCTGTTTACTCCGTACGAACGGCTCGTTCGAAATCAAACACACTGCGACCACAGCAATGAAAGGGCGTCTCTTTTGGTTTGTCTAGCTTACAGGGGAAAAAATCACAGACGTACTTGCAAGGCGGCAAAGTGGCAACACAGTCTCTAAAACGCAAAAGACGTGCAACAGAAATCTCCGAAGATTCGGAAAACGTGTATCCACCTAGCAAAATACCAGCATTGGCAAACACCTCGTACACAGAGTCCTGTCACGCCGTACATCCTGCGGAAAATTCCTGCACACCGCATCAAGTATCCCCGTTGAAAGAGCAGCAAGAGCCGGCCACATGGTCCGAACTACGAAGTGCCACTTGCTTCTTAACGCCGTCGTCTTCGAGCAACGTATCGAACAGACCTAGTCCCTTGCCTTCGTTCCCATGGGCCGACGGTTCCCAGGTCTGGTCTCTCATGTGTTTGGGGGATCAGAAAACAATCACACAGAGGAATCCGCAAATGTTTCAAAGGCATCCAACGCTGCAACCGAGGATGCGGGCAATTTTGTTGGACTGGTTAATCGAAGTGTGTGAGGTATACAAGCTGCATAGAGAGACTTATTATCTTGCAATGGATTACATAGACAGATACCTGTCCATTCATCAGAATGTACCCAAGAATCAATTACAATTAATAGGTATCACGTGCCTTTTTATAGCTGCCAAGGTTTGTATTTTTCACTCTACTTTCTCGTATATTGTTCTCAAATTATATAATCGCTTTGCGGAAATCGACCGGTTTTTTATTTATTTATTTTTCTTTCGTAGGTTGAAGAAATATATCCGCCGAAAATAGCAGAGTTTGCATATGTCACTGACGGGGCATGCACAGAGGAAGAAATTCTGGGGAAGGAGCTGGTGATTTTGAAAGGTCTCGGATGGAACTTATCCCCCGTCACGGCTCCCGGTTGGCTTAATATTTATATGCAGATCGAGTCGGGCGATTGGTCGAGGCCGAATGCTTTTATTTATCCTCAATACGGAGGCCTACAATATTCCCAGGCAGCTCAGCTGTTAGATCTGGCCACCTTGGACGAGCGAAGTTTAAAGTTCCCGTACAGTCACATAGCGGCAGCAGCTATCTATCACACGCTAGGAAGGGAATGCGCGTTGAGGGTGTCGCGCATCCCGTGGGACCAGCTCTCCACCTGCGTGAAATGGCTCACTCCGTTCGCGATGACAGCCGCGGAAGAGGGCTCCCAGTTCCTGTTAAGATCCACGGTGCCACCTGTGGAGTCTCATTCCGGGTCGGGCCTGAGGGCAACAGTGCCGAATATAGTAATGGACGAGTCGCACCGCATACAAACGCACGTAGTGGATTTAAACATGCTGGAGAGGGCGCAGCAACGATTAACGGACGAGGTCCCGTCGACCGACGCGCACGAATCCGACTCTAATCCCGAGTCCGGCAGACAGAGCCCGAACGAAAGCGGCCTTTTAACTCCGCCGTCCAGTAGTCAAAAGAATTCTACAACACCGTCGCGTCCGCCGCCGCAATTACATCCGTATACATAATTAAATATTTACAGACGCTCCGTATTGTAGCACGGAGGCGTTTCGTTTACTAATTGTTGGTGAATGATTTTAATTAGACACGGTAGTGTATATGTCTACTAGGAGATATCATTTAAATGCTTGAAATAGTTCTGGCTTGTGTAAAACTGCACACGCGCCACTAAGTACGGGATTGCACTAGTGCACGATAGTAGCGGTGCGTATCGTGTATCGTATACTGTACTATCGTATATACCTAACATGGTGCTTCCCCATTTTTAAATCCATTGTCCCGCGCGATGGTACTTCAGTTATAGCAGTAAGACTTACAAGTACAAGGTGTTAACCATCTTCTAAAGTGTTCAAAGTAGCACTGAAATTTATTTAACATTTACTTGTTTTATCATAGACATTAAAGAGAGAGAGAGAGAGAGAAAATGTGCCTTGTGTGAAGGGATGTAAACGTACGCAAAAGCCTATGGCCAATTTCTGTGATTATACCCCTGCAGTGAAACTCGATGCATTATATTAATACGTTAGGCTGAATTAATAATCATTACTACTACATCCACGGATCTACGCAAGACTAGTGCCTGGAGAAAAAGTGTCCTTAAAGAAACTGTTTTTATTGCCTCCGAGATCGAAGGAGAACATTGTGAATAGTATTCTTTTATATAATTCGCTTTATTTTAACGCAACGTATTATAACAATGCGTTATCGAGCCGGGTGAATGTATTTTTATGTATATGTATATTGCGAGGTACTAATAATAGGAGAGGAAAAAAAAGAGGGTGTGAAGGGATGAATGCACGCGCGATCGATAAGTCTACTAATTATTGAATAAGATTGAAACTTCGTGATCGATGTACACTGCCTTGCATGTAGCGACGTGGCGGTTTATACACATTTGTATGAAAAATTTGACAATAAACACTTGTAAATCTCACGAGTAAATTCCAAACTTCACCTTGGCAGCGGTCATCATTCGCGGTACGATGTTCTAAAGCTAGAGAAATTTCACTCGGCATAATTTACGCGAATCGGCGAATCGAAATCTGCCTCGCGCGTCGCTCAAACCCAGATCGATCGTCGGAATTCGCATTACCGGCTGGGAAAGCAGTAAAAGCAGCGCCACGACGATCCTTCGAGAAACGCGATAACGCGCTCCGATTGGCTGCTCCGCTCGCATTCAAGTTGTCAAACGGCAGACGGCCGTTAAGAAGGCGGTTGCGAGCTAAACATTGCAACGGTGGCGAAATCGAGGACCGTGTGCGCGTAGTTCTTTCGTATTTAAGTCCTTTATGTGTCCGAGTATCGTAGCATATCCATGCACCGACCGTGACGTGAAAAGTGATAAGAAAACCGAAGGTGAACGCATGCTTGCAGCAAGTCGTGTCTTTGTTCGTAGCGTCGAAGAAGAGGGAGCGTGAATGCCAACGCCGATACTAGTGTTCTACGATTTGTGTACAAAACGATCTAGGGTGCAGTAAAGTGTGATTAATAATTCGCCGACTAATGCAGTGACGAATGCACGTGACTGGACTGACAACGAATTTCTAGCGAAGATCGAAGTCGTTTCGTGGCGATGTCGAGCCCAAAGAGCATCGGTGGTTCGGTTCGCGAGGGTACCCGGGTGGTGCTCCGAGAAATCACCGCATCCCTTCACAATTCACCTCCGATGCAACCGCTTCGTTGCAAGGTATTACCGCATTCTTGCTTTCTTCTACATATATTCGTTCGACAGCTCGTTCCCCGGGGCACGTGACCGCGAGCCTTCAACTTGCTCGCACATTTAGCTTTCTTATTATTTTTTTTATCGCCTCTTTTCTCCCTCTCTCGTTCCGCCTTTCCTCTCTGTTTTTATTGCCAACAGTTGCTAACAGCCGGAGAATCCCTATAAATAAACCCTGAATCTCCAGGAGCACCTTGAAACGAAAATAAGTTTCGCTTCCCGCGCGGGGGCATTTCTTTCGCGTCCGAAAAGAACGCATGCCTCTATAGATCTTGTCAAATTATTCTACGTAGACAGAGAGGCAACGTGCATGCGTCTTGCGTTTCATTTTGCGCAGGACGCCGCATGTGAAACAGTTTGCAACAGGTTATGCGATGACCTGCGACCATAGATAACTGTATACCAATCATTTAGTTCCTGGATATCGTAATATCTGTCACATGCGTGGAATAATAACTTCTGGAAAGTACAGTTAATACACGACAGACGAAGCCACAGACCTACGGTTTCTGCGATTCGTTCGTTCGCGATACGCGGTTCGCATTTCTTGCGTGTATCGGACAGAAACTGGTTTACTCCCGGCTGCAAAACCGGTTCGTTTAATTATCGTAGAAAGGGCGCTGCATTTCCGTTCGATTTTTTGTTTACGGAAATAGCAGCAACGAAATTATCTGCAGTGGTATCAATGGTATCCTGCACGTGTAGGGATCAATGTATCGGATGAAAATAGACTATCAACTATGGAGAAGTGAAAAAGTATATGTACACGTAGGAGAAAACGCGTTAGAAGTCCGTTGTATGCTTCATAGCTGCTCACGCCAAGCTACTTAGAATTCATGGAAATTCAAGTGTTCATCGCTTCGATCTCATCTAGCGTACAGAAACACTCGATCTCGTTCAAACTACACACGTTTAACACGCAACTATCTCCATTGGAGAGAAAGCGTGAATTAATCCACACCGCGCGGGACAGAGATTATGAAAAGTAATAGTGTAATTTACATAATTATTCTACATCTCCCGTCTGCTCGCGTGTCCGCAGCGATCCTCGCGATTTCTGGCCAGAGATCGATCGAAATTTCTGATTTACCATCGCAGCAGCAGTTGATTAACGTTTATCCACGTATCGCCCTAGATAGCGCCACGCCGGTCGCACCTCCGCTACTGGGGAACGTGTTCCACTACTTTGGCTTCCATAGTTGGTGTTCTTTACAGCATAATGCCCGTGCGGCGTGTGCGCGGTCCGACGTGCTGGAGCGGTGTGGGAACGGCGTAGGAACGACAAGTGTTGGTACGCGTATCATCGTGGATCGTGGCAGGACTGTGGCGATGGCTCCGTCGTCGCCGGTGTCTTACCTTAGCTTGCTTACCTAGAAGTTCGCCCCGCGTTAGACGCGATCTAGCCGCGACGCTCGGGTCGCGAGCGTCATTGCAAAATCGTTTCCACGAAAGAAAGTGAGCCGAGCCACTACGCCGTTTTACCAGCAACAACCGTACGCTCCGCAGTCTCTCTACACCTATACACACGTACACACATCCTACGCACACTTGTGTGCACGTAGCGGCGGCCTCTGTCGCGTCGCGAAATCGCAGTGGTAGTGGTGGATGTCTAGAGTATCGACTGGAGAATGCGCTGCGCTAATATTAGAATTTCGACCAGAGATATCCTCCGTTGACCGTCAAGTTCGGTGAGTGCATGCTCTTCCGGCGAGTTTGTCACGATGAGGCGAGCAGGCTGCGAGCGCGTGATATATACCGCTCGCCTATTCGACACCTATCTTTCCTCGATCCGGTTTAACCACGTCGCATCAAGCGTTCCGTCGAACGCAGCCTGCTCGCGGATACGTGCAGCGATTCTGCTCGATGGTTAAGAAGGCGCACAGCTATCGAGCACGCAGGGATGAGAGAGGCACACCCCTCCGAGAAATGGAGAAGTGTCACGCATTCTTTCTTACTGTCATCGCGACCAGATGAGAATGACTCATGCCCGATAGGCGTGCGTGTGGCCAGTGTAGACGGATGCATGTGTGCGCCGCGTTGCATGGCTCTCGATGATGTCAAGAACGCGCCGAATAAGGAGAGCTCGGGCTTCTCGAGTTTCCAAGGGAATTACTTCTGATTGCATCGGTTCACTCGCTTCAACACTTTGGATACTCCGTGCTCCAGTGAACGCGTTCAGTTTACACTATAGATTTAACCAGTAAAGCGTATTATCGAGTCCAGGTTCCAGAGTCGGTCACGCTCCACGGAGATGTTGACGCGGGACTTCTTCGCGTAAGAAAAATGAATTTCAGAGTGAATTTATAGAGGATAGGCGAGCTTTAATCCATCGATTCTACCAAAAAGAAATGTAACGTATAATGAGAGTGGTTACTTCTTATCGGTCGGTGTCGCGAGTACGGGTTCCTGAATTTCGGACGGTGTTAACGGGTGCGAACGTTTCTAGGCCATTCGATATCCACTGCTGGAGGTTTCTATATTTTTGTAATCGATTTTCCGCGAGTATCCAATGCATTTGCAAGCCTGCGAAGGATGAGATTCATAGGATAGCTGTACGATATATGTACTGTGCGTGTTTGGCTGGCAGTGCACACGCGTGATCGACTTGCTTCTCACTTGTCCTCTATAGAAACGAAAGATTGGGTTAATATCGTCTCGCCGATATTTCATTTCGTGGAGTGCGACGTTTAACGCAAGCGGTAGTGGCGTGTTGGATTAGCGTGAGGTTTACGTGTTCTACTTTCTAAATGCGTGTGGTTCCCACAGAGTAAAGCTTGTAGAATTCGCGCAACCTTAAACAGATTCGATCTAATACAAAGCCGACGGAACTCAGGGCGGTGGTCTTGGCCCTGATTCTTTATTAAAATTCTTCCTGCCAATTTGTTTGATCGGTGCCAGAATTTTTCCTCGTTTCGTTGTTGCGTTATAATTGGAGCGATAAGATTGTAGAATGAAATTGGAGAGATAAGACTCTGGTGTTATTGGGGAGTATAAAGGAAAAGAGAAACCGTTTCGAATGGACTATATAGGCGAGAATATTTAGCTGGTAATTAAACTGATAATGCACCAGCAGGTATTGCATTAAGAAATTCTTTGAAATCAGCGAGTCGTGTGCTTTGTAGAAAAGTAAGAGGTGACCCTTCTAAAACACAAATGGGTGTATTAGTTTAACAAGCAAGATGATGGCCGAAACTGACTGGAATTGAATGGAGGTGGGGAAAGAATTGTGGAAAAGTGGAAAGGGGTGAATGACGAAAGAAAGACGCCTGGTGTGGTCGAAAATAAACGTGTCAGGGGTGAGAACACATAGGTGGGGAAAGGAAGAAAGTTGACTGCGTGGGGTTCCGTGAACTTGCGTGTAAATATGGGTTCATATCGGGCGGCAGTGACACCCGAAAGTGGAGGTCCTTTTCGAAGTCATGGGAAATCTGCTCGTCCGTAAGGTAATCTCGCGACATACTGCCTAAAATCTAAAGCTTCAGAGAAACTTCATTTCGCTGCCACGTTGACGGATCGCGCAAGCTTGCTTGAAATTTCATTTAACAAAAATACGAAATCTTTAGCTGATCTAACGTAACTATCGGGAGGGATAACTGAAGCGTATTAATGCACATTAAAAACGCGAATCTTTGTCATGGGATTGGAGTCAGGGGAGTAAAGGTCAGCGTGTTGTCATTCGATTCGAGCAAGATACGGATTTCTATCTGGAATCGTGGTTGAAGAAGGCGCTGATCTGCCTGTAACCAGAGTTGGGCATTATTTGAATATTCTTTGACCAAAAATTTCGAACAAAATCAAGTTATTCGAGAATAAAGAATAAATTCTTATTCAAATAAGAATAGCGAATAAAACGAAGTTATTAAAAACAACCGAGTACATAAAAATTATTCGTTATTCTCGTATAACTTCATTTTATTCGAAATTCTTGTTCGAAATTATTCGAATAAATTTTTAATTGATTTAATTAAAAACAATTTTAAATTTAGAATTACAAATTTTGTAATTTTTACATTTATTTAACTCTGCCTGTAACACACGGTCGTACCACACTACATACTACCTCAGTAATTCGATGAAAACCGAGGATTTAAGAGGACAGTAGGATAAACGGAGAGCAAGAATTATACCACCATCCATATTTACAACTGCAGAAGACATGGTCGACTGTGCGTGTACTCGGTTAATTTTCAAACCTGAGAAGACACGAAATGAAAAGGGTCGTGCACACTGCGAAGCCAATGGATAATCTGTATCGACTTACCACATTTTCCGTATCGAAAAGTCTACTACTATATATTTATCGCGATCGGATCGAATGAAACCACGGAGCGAGCGAGCGACTGACTACTTTTTCGTCTCGACTGCTCGCGCTGTCCTCTCATAACTGCTCTTGGCATGGATACGCGGCCGAGACTGGCGCGAGATCCAGCAAAACAAAATCCTCTCTCCACCCGTATATTTTATAATTAGTCGCAGCGGCGAACAAGTTGCGCAATTCCTGAAAGAAATCGGCGGGCTCTCGGCGTCAGCTGATCCCCGTCTCGCGTTCAGTGAATAACAGACTGGCCGCGGGATACCTACGTACGCACAGCGGCGGACTCGACGTATTCACGCGCGATGGATTATATCAATAAGTTGCTGCATCGTGCTGCCGCGATTCCGCCTAGAACGCTGTCGCCCACGTCACCGGTACTTCCATTCGAACTTGACGCTTACCTGTCGCGAAACTCTAATTTCTCCGCGATTATCGCATTCATCTTCGGCGAACTAAGAAGGGCAGGCTGCGGTATCTACCGGATTCTTAATAATAGCAAAATGTGCGAGCGATCGTGAATATTGTGACGTTGAATGTCCCTTGTCAGCCAACACGGCGATTCGCGTGGTTCTCCTTGGGTTAATCTACATTGATCGAGAGTCTCACAGGGACACGGTGTCGAATGCCAGAGTTTCAGCCAGAGATGAGCAAAATTTGCAGTCAAATAAAATTTTGAATAAAAGTGAAGAAAATCATTCTTTCATTAATTTTCTAAGCTCCTATTCATTATTCCGAATTGTATTTAAATGAAAATTTGCCCACCTCTGGTTACAGATACATATATGTTTGATCTGTATTGCGTAGTTTTAGCGGGATAAGAATAGAATATACTCGTAGAACCTCCCGCAGGCATCGACTAATACAATTGCTTTTCTATTGAACAGAGCGGCGGCGACAACACTCCATCGGCGAAGACAGGAGAGCATGAGGTGAAGGTCCGCTTCGCTCGGGAGTTTGCCGATGTTGGATCGATCGGTTACACAGCGCCGGAGAGCCTGTCGTCGGCCAGCAGTTTCCAAAGCCTGAGCAGCAGTCTCAGCGTGAAGAGCAGCAGCGGCATATGCGGGGACTCGGTGCTTGGGAGCCCGAATCCCGCTGCAGATCAGTCCTACGTAAACTCCGTTATACCCGGCGTGGAAGACTTGATCGCCGGTTGCGCCGACATACACCTCGAGGACGACGAGGATCAATCGTTCGACGCGCATCAGAGTAGTATCCAGGATCTCAGTCAGGACCAGACATTCACATCTGCCAACGACAACCCGATCGACGAGCTGATCGACGATCTGATCGAGGATAATATCGCCAGCGACGTAGACTCTCGCAACGTCACGCAGATTATCGGCAACGACGAATTGTCCAAGTCACTGGAGAACGCGTACTCGCCGCATAATTGCGCGCAGGATCGTCGAGAGCGACCGATCTTAGTAATTCCTCCGAACAGCAGCGTCGCAAAGCCTGCGGAGCCCGCGGAGAGCGGTGCTGAAACGCTCAATTCCACCGTGTCGATCAGCGTCGACGACACTCCGCTGCCGCATCACAGCGCAGAGGGGTCGAACTTAAATTCTACGGTGTGCTTGTCCGGCATTGAAGCTGTCTCTGCGGCCACATCGGAGGAACGTGTCGCGCTAGACGACGACTCGACCGAGGCGGGCTCTTTAACATTCAATTTCCCACCTTGCTCCTCTGCGGATTCCGTAGCGTCGGTGTTAGAACCGGCGGAACATGCGGGAGAGCCGTCGTTGCCTAGTATATCGCCGATATCGTCTGTGATCGCGATAGACTCTACGAAAATCAGCGAAGAAGATTCTGGGGAGCGCGAGGAGGATGTAAAGAGCCTGTTGGCAAGGTCCTCGTCTCCCTTTAGCGACTCTATAGTTGCGACTGCGTCCACAGAGAATGTATCGGTATTGACTAGTCCTGAGCGGGAGATAGGAGATAAAAGCGACAGTAGTCTGGCACAAGCGGTCTCGCCGAGCCTTCATGATGTTACGAATAGTCCAGAAAGTAGCGCGAACTTGTTAAACGAAACTGCTGTTCTGAGGCCGAAAACGCCTCCGCTACAGGAAGAGGATTCGACGAGTATTCGCGCGGAAAGTGACCGCGATAATACGGCTGCTGATAACGTTCAGCTTCCTCCGACGGAGGTAGACGGTCAAGTGAATGTTTCTCCTGTAGCTGAGAAGGAAGAAGAGAGCGACAAGTCGGAGGAGCGTTTGGACGCGGCAGGAGTAGACATTGCTGAGGAGCCAGGTGCGTTAAGCCCGGCGAAGGAAGAGGATAGCCCGGAGAGGAAAGAAGAATCCTCGGATGAGAAATTAGACACGACTCTTACCTTCCAAGATGCTTCGTTTAATTTAGAAACCGTAGCGGAGGTAGATCTGTACACGGAATTCAAGCCAGAGAGGCAAAGCACCACGTTACCTTTACCTGCCATCGGTCAGCCGAATTTCGACGAATTCGAATCCGCTGCTGAACACGTGGCCGATGATATTTTTAAATCTTCGTTGGAAAATTCAGGCGAGAACGATTGCTTTGTCACCGCCACGTCCGAAAGTAGGTACACGCATCATTTGCTCGTCTCGCATTCATTCGCTAATACTTTACTCCTGATAATTTGCGCGCGCAGTTTTCCAGGACCCTACGAGCTTCGACTTTCTGATAGCTCACGGTAACTCTAAGACCATCAATCGACTGAGAGCCGAATCTTTGTACGTGAAGTTCGACCCGTTGGTGTCGGATACCAGTATGTTGCCCCAAGGAAACCCTCAACCCATAAACGAGGAGCAGAACGGCAAAACGGAGAGCAGCCCGCCCCCAACTATCGTTACTCCGAAACGTAATCCCGCCATAGCGGCCATAGATAGGCTACTTTTTTACAGTCCCATTACTACCAGTATGACGCCGAAAACGGAGGAGCCTCAGGAAAAGATTGTGAGCAGACATTCCGGTCATTCCCGTTCCTGTCTAATCTATCCTTACTAATACGTGTGTAAAATACCCGTAGGAACAGGCAACCGAGGAATCGAAATCAAGCGCTCCGCTGATTAACGATGTTAATATAAGCAAAGAGCTGGAATTAGTGAGGGCAACCGTACTGCAATTAGAAGAAGAGCTGGACAAACAGAAGAAGGAATACGAAGCGGAGCTGGAAAGGCAAAAGAATGCTTTCCAAGAGAAGATTAATAAGCTTCAGGCACAAATAGCGCAGGGGGTGAAAAGTAAATCTGAGATGACGTAAGTTCGTTGTTATCCTTAAAATATTCCGTTGCTAGTAGATTAGAAGTGCCTAATTGAAGTAAATGTGCCCCTCTTACAGGGTCGTGGTCGACGAGTATGAAAAATCGATTAGTCGGCTGCTCACGAAGAGAGAAAGAGATCGTACAAATTTCGAGCAAGACAAGGCCAAGCTACAAGAGGAGTTGCAGGCGACGAACGTTCATTTAACGAACACGGAGGCTGCGTTCAACGACGTCCATCAAAAGTACGAGAAGCTTAAAGGAGTTGTATCCGTGTATAAGAATAACGAGTTGGTGTTGAAAGAAAGCGCGCAGGAAAATATGGAGACTATAAAAGGCTTGGAAGCTCGATACGAGCAGTTGAAAAATTACGCCATGGCTCAGCTCGAAAAGTACGTGTTCAAATCGGATTAACCAGCATTATGTTCATCAACGGAACGTTGGAAACGCGTTCTCTAACCACTTTCGATAAATATTTCAGGGCCAACATCGATCTGGAGGTGATACGAAAGCAGCACGACGACGAGACGGTAAAGCTTCACGCTATGGTGCGAAAGGCGGAGCTTAAAAGTAATTCGCTGGCTGAATTGGTGGAGCAGAAAACTAAAGAGAACAAGGAACTCACGCAAATATTGGACGAAGTGATCGCCAGGGTGGGCCACCAAAACGCGGAATAAAATTCGGAGGCGCGAAGCGGAAGAATAAACGAGTATCGCGAATGCAACGCGATTAGTCTTTATTTTTTTACTCGCCCCCCCTTAAACGTTTTAGACACATCCGAGTGCTAGGTATGATTGATATATATTGTATATGTATGCATGCGTTGTTTCTAAAATCATTAATTGCAATTTACGTTCCGTTTCAAAGAAGCACCTTTTATTAATTATTTATAAGTTGTGAAATATATATATATATACTATTTTACCGCTAATAAAAATAGGCATATTTAAAACAACCTCTCGTTTATATTTGTGCAGTAACAAGTACTCCTAATACTCCGCCAAACTTTCAACATTCACACGTTACGCTTTAAAGTCCCACACGATTTGTTATAATACAGCTCAATGCGACGTCTCACTATATTCAGTTAAATAAAACTCACCGTTTCGCGTATGCGTATGCCATCCCGACATACGTACATATACACGAACGCCGGTGACCGATCACTTGCAGTTTGTCGATAAATAATGAATTTCTAGCAGCAATGAGTATTGTCAGTCTGTTGGTCTTGCATCGATAAGAAACAAAACGTGATGCTTCGCTAGCTTCAACATCCGATCGCTGGTACTGCCCGGCTTACGGGGAATATTCCTGTTCTCCAGGTCGGGCATAAGTTTCTTGATGGTTCGCACCAAGTTTGTAGCATGCTGCTTGAATTGCGGGTGGGTCATGCCGATCCCTTTACCTCGTAGTGCCTCTGCTACCGCCCATAGTAATTTCTAAAAACACGCATTAAAGATAAATTATTAAAAGACAATGATGCCGAAGGACAGAAATATTTTTTTAAAAGACAGTGTACTTTTCTGTGCGAGTCGCTAAGCTCGTTTCTTCCTTCAGTCAATTGAGGCTTATTCTTCTCGATTATATTACTGGACGAGTGTCTATCCCACGGGGTCAGCGTGTTATTGTGCAATTCATGAGGGCAATCAAAAGACAAACTCTTCGCCCACTTGTACCGCGGTCCCTCCAACTCCTCCTCGCTCTTCCGTTTCCTCGATTCTTCCGCGCTCACCTTCTGAACGCATTCGGAATCATTCTCCGTTGCCTTCTGCGCGAACAGTACGCGCTTAATGGTCTGCATACTCGAGCCGGTCTCGAGCAATTTGCTCGGTCCAGCTCGGTCGGAGGGAGGACTTTGGAAGAGGGCACGCTTCGACGTTTCCACTTTGGACTTTAACGGACTAGCAGCGTCTAGAACGAGCCTTCGAGACACTTTCTTCTTCGTTGAGCTCCGAGGAGTTCCTCTGGGACTCTTACCCCGTGGACTTTTCCCTCTCGGACTTTTGCCCTTTTTAACGGTGGGCTTTCTACATCGCGGGGAGAAAAGAAAATTAATGTCATACTGGAAATTAATACAATCCTTCTAAACTGTTCCGATCCTTGATTACATACTTGATATTTAACACTAGCAATCGTTTATTGTTCAGCGCTAATCCTTGTAAATTCGCGCTGGAAAATGTTCTCCGTCTCCTCGTTAAATGATTCAATCTCTTTCCTGGACTTTGACCATTGTCGCGTTTAGCCAAAAGGTTTCGTTTCTTGGCACTTCCTGGCGCATGCTTGGAGAACCATACGGTACAAGTAGATTGCGTTTCAGCCCCTATATACCTTTCGCATAACTTCGACGTAAGATTTTCGAACTCCTCCATTGTTCTACTTCTGTTGTAGCTGAAATTTCGTCAAGTACCGTTACAACGTATTCCTGAAAAGATGTGTCGAGCGAGAAGTAGAAACAAATACGTAGAATGCCAATGCCCTTACTGTATTCCGTGAAATTTCTGAAGATACGCCTCCGGCCAAGTCAAAGGGGCAGCTTCTTTTGCAGTAGCAATAGGATAAACGATCGATCGCTCTCTCGTACAAGCGAGAGACGGCTCTTGTTTCTCATCTTTACGTACAGTATTTTGTACCTGCTCAGGGCTCAAAGTGTTTATTGTACTTTCTTTAGCGTCGAGTACATGTTTCTGATCGTTAGGAACTATCTGATTTATTCTAAAGTTATCACTGGAAATATTATTCTTTACTTCCGACGTATCTACACTGTTGCCAACGTTATTTGGATATTGTGGATCACAAGCATCAAAAGCGGTGGATAGATTTCTGGGCGTGCTTTTGGTGCGCTGGTATGAATTATTTGTACTTATATTCTCTTTCTGCTGTTCCGCGGACTCCTGCCTCGTATCCTGTTGCGATTGTTTCTCCGGTAACACGCACGGTGTCCAGAACAGGTGGTGGTTCTCATAGATTCGTAGCAGCAATTCCGTGCAGTCGGTTCTACAGATTGTATGCTTAGGCGGTGGAGGTACGCCGCTTAGAAACTTATTAATTCTAGCTAGTAAATTATGGTCAGATTTGGCGAGCAAGTCAGCCTGAGAAGGCTTTTCAGGGCTGACCGCTACCGTCGCCGCTTCGTTCGTTAATGTCTCATTGTCCTTTGAATCATCTTCGCCGTCGCTGTCGAACATCTCCGGGCTACAGACATTTGGAAGTTCATTCCCGATCGCGGGACTTCCAGGTCTGTTGAAGTAACAGCAATCCATGGCATTGTCTATGGAAAGTGGGCAATTCAATTTATGTAGTAGCCATAAGAAAATGCAACACAATTCTGGCTATACTACACTTTTTTTATACCTTGCCTACTTAATTTTCATAAATCTTGCGGATTCGAATATTTAAAAGGTGTTTCGTGTCGTTGGCTTGCAATTAAAACCAAGCTACTTTACTCCCGAAGTTTTCGTGTTACGTTTAAAATTCTATCTTATCTGCATCCACCTGGACATGCAGTATTTAAAATTCCACGACTTTAAATAGTGGTCCATTCTATACGCGAGCGGTACCCGCAATACGAAATGGCTTTTTCGGTAGGATCGTTATTTAACGTGGTAGAAAGTTGAAGGTTAAGTGAAATGTAAGTAAGTGCGCTACAGGTTCGTAAATGCTTTTTATGTCAGTTACATTTTATTTGGTATATAAATAACAGTTAGCATTCGTGATGAAAACACGAATGGTCTGTTGCTTCGTTGGAGGTACCATGCAAGTACAGATCGTCGCATATCGCGGTTTGAAAAGGAACAGTGAAATAAGCCGTTCACGGGAATACTGTGCATAGAAATTCGAATGTACTTACGTCTTTCGATTTATCGATGTTCGAATGTTTTTCGGCCGATGTTTCACTGGCAGAAAAAAGAATTCATCTGTTTCCCTTCCCGATACGTAGAACAACAGTTCACTGCGCACAACGCTCACGTCACAGGCTCTCATACGCCCCATACGTCATGCAACTGACGGCAGCACAAGTCTGGCTTTAAGGCTGCTTTTCGTTTTCGTGTTACGCATCGCTCAATCTGACACGTACGAAATATCTACATTTTTTTCAATCAAACCTCAACGCTGTCTACGTTTGATTTCTGACGGAACTTTTTCCATTGACTTTCCCATTGACGATTCTAAATCGCGTCCCACTACGAATACGTAGTAAGCGATCACCCGTTATTTCTTCGGTTCTTCCCATTCTTGGTATCTTGAGCGATACGATTATCTCGAAGAATTATCTACGAAAGTAGATTGTCGACAATTCGAAACGCAACTGAATAGGAAGCATACGAGCATATGCATTATGTACTAAATAGTATAATAATATATCGGTCATAACATGCGATAACGTTCCAACTAACACAGACACACAGTGCACGATGCATTAACTTCGCACAGCTGGCGTTTCCTTCGCAACCATCCCTTCTGCAATGTTTTGTGCCACGGTGATGGTAGGCAAAGCCACGCCATAGGCCACTGATATATATACTAGCGGCCAAAACCCAGGATATATATATCAGCAGGGCCGTTCCTGGGTTTTGGCCGCTCGGGTGCAAAGACAATATTGCCGCCCTTATTAATTCAATATTCTTTAATTAAGAATTTAATATGCAGTGTTTACTTTTATATCTATACCTACATAATTTTAAACAGTTATCGTGCAAAAGAGTTTCGATTATTATTCTTATTAATCAAAATTTTACATATAATAAATGGCCTGCGGCCGCCCCTAGGTTTGGCCGCCCAGGTGCGGGGGCACCTTCTGCACCCCTGCTAGGAACGGCCCTGTATATCAGTGCCGTCCTTGGAGCATATATACGCTCTAAGGTGCCGTCAGTGCCATAGGCTCTTACTTAAACCATATTCACGAAACATTGTAGAGGGGATGGTCGCGAAGCAAATGTCGTGCTTGAAGTTGTCCATTCTCCAACCGTGCATCTGCGGTAAATGGTGAGTAGTTGGAGAGATGTTTTTGAGCCGTATGTCTGCTCGGTTGCCTATCTAATCAGTCTAAACTCTATAATGCTACAACAGAAACGGAAATAATAATCGATTGCCGTGCCCGCTTCACGTTACAATACCAAAGACTGCGAATTCCGTTTCATTACGACATCATATTTTTCTAAAAATACATGAGATAATAACAGGCTCTTTTGTAAACCGTCCGGTGCTCGAGATTAATGCCAGTATCGGCCAGTATCATGTTTGAGGTTGACAAGAAAGGTATTATTCATCTGTCAAGTACGTAAACATTTAAACATTTCTCCGCTTTCTTCGTGTGTCTCTAAATTATAATTAGTACATTAGCACCTATATTCGCGGTAAATTATCGTTCTCCCGTGTAATTTGTGTGCGTCACTTTATAACAGCAGGAGTCACTTTTCTTTCAGGCAAACACGATGTGACGACTGTCAAGAAGTGAAGAGAAACAGCGCAAAGAGATTTTTACTCGAATTTATACAAAGCCTCTGCCCAAAATCCACGGAACTAAGTTAATTTAATAATATGCTACTCAGGGCTAAACATTTGTATTCTAACGGAGCGCGTGGTGATTCACACATCAATTTCCATAACTTATTCAATGCGCTTTTATGAACTTTCAATGGCACTGTGTAGCTTATTGGTTCGTATGGATGAAGCACATGTATTGATTGTTTGAGAAGCGAACTGCCCCTAAAACCAAACTAGTCAGCCGACAACAAAAATGGCGAACAAAATGAGAATTTTCGGTTTGCTTCTGTACAAGAATTTGATAGTACGAATGAGGCATTGGAAAATGGGGATATTCCTGCAATGTCTGGTGCCTGTCGCCCTGTTTGTACTAATACAAGCTGTAAGAGATTTCAGCGTTCAACCGCCACGCGTAATTAACGAAAGTACATATTACCCGATCGAAACCCAAGAAGAACTGACGGTGATAAACAGGGATTTCACATTTTTATACTACGTACCAAAGGATGCGGACACGGACAGCATTATGAACGACGCCAGGATGTGTTTGAAAATGCCAGCCCAAGGTAAGCGTCGCCTTCGAGCTCGAGATTTCACGTCGTTTCGCCGCGAATCTTTTGAAATACGACACGCTGGTTTTCTGGATGTTCGCAGGGGTGGCTGGATTCGCAACCGAACAAGACATGATAAAGGCGTATACGGTCTTACAAGCTAAATCGCCCGCTACGCAAGTTTTAGCTCTTGTATTCGAGCGGTACACTACGAGCGATATAAGGTACAAGATCAGACATCCTCTGAAAATTCCAAATATGTTGTTTCAGAATACGTTCGATCAGCCTTCGTATAATACATACACTATATACTTGACGGCCATGCCATTTGTACAATTACAAATGTGCGTCGACGAGTCCTTTATAAATCGCGCATCGTCACAATCCGTAAACGGTACAAAGGTATTGAAAAGTATAGAATACACCGATCGGCGCGGTCAAAGTACCTTTTACATCGCACTGTACGGAATATATATTTCAGGTTTCGCTACAGAGAATGCCTTACCCGCCGTACGTTAAGATAGACGAATCTGACATGATTCTGAGAGTAGCGATATGTATGTTCGCGGTCATTGCTTTTCTAATTCCACTGTGTATAGAAACGAATTACGCAACGAAAGAGAAGTACATTGGTGTTAATGTTAGTAGCGTAGAATATAAGACTATTAAAATTCTTTTAACAGGCACTGCTACTTTATATATATATTGCGTAATCGTGTTCAGGTACTAATGGCGATGAACGGAGTGAAACAGTACCAGAATTTATTAAGTTGGCTACTCACCGGCATATTATTCAGCGTTTTTTATACCGTGCCAGTGATAATACTGTTCAAGAATACTTTTTCTGGAAACGTGGATCCGTACTTGTATTATAGCAATACTTTTATATTCTGGCTAATACTTACAGTACACG
Organism: Andrena haemorrhoa; assembly: GCA_910592295.1. Lineage (NCBI taxonomy): Eukaryota > Metazoa > Arthropoda > Insecta > Hymenoptera > Andrenidae > Andrena > Andrena haemorrhoa. The sequence goes on from OU342946.1 coordinate 6,081,937, forward strand.
TTACTCACTTAATATTATTTGGTATGCACGTCGCTGCATACTTTTCGAAACGTAAGTTTCATTTGGACGCGAAAGACGGAAATTGATGAATAACCGTGACTCATAATCAGATGTTTTTTCAGCACGATTTGTGATAATAACGTTATCGATTGTTTACATCGCCTCTTTTTCACTGCACGGCAATCTGATTAGGGAAGAAGTATTCTCGGTAATACCGTGCTTGGGAATATTGTTTCCAAACATACTGTTGTATAGATTCCTTGAAGAAGTAAACGCATACGAAGCTCAATGTACGTAAACACTTATTACGTAGCTACGTTAATGCGTTTTCCATTAACAGTGCATTAAACGTACATGTATCGTTTTCAGTAACCGGTATTCAATGGTCAAACATGTTCACTACTGGAAATGCACAGTACAATATCGATGGATGTATTGGATTTATATTGATTTTCTCATTGCTGGGTATCTTGATACACTTCTCTCTTGCGGTATACGTTAATGCCGTATTGCCAGGGAAGTACGGAGTCCGTAAAGAGCCGCTTTATTTTCTGAAGGTAAATCTTCTAACATCGCGATAGTGCTCTGAATATCTGAATGTTCGTACGATCAAAGCAAATTCTTTTTCAGTATGTCAGGAAGAATAAAGTGAATCTTGACGAGGATATAGTGGATTTTGATTACGACCAAGTAGATAGTGAGAATTTTGAGCCAGTAGCGAAAGGTGTACTTACCCCTGGAATTCAGATTCGTAATCTTAAAAAAACCTACAAGACTGGTTTTCCACGAAGGACGGTAGGTTTCCGATATAAATTCCGCTACAATTCTATGCAGATTAACATTGCGTTTCTTTCATTACGATCGTATCTTTTTTTATAATAGCTGGTGCAAGCTTTGAGAGGGATATCACTGGATTTGTACAAAGGACAAATAACAGCCTTGTTGGGTCACAACGGTGCTGGGAAAACCACACTCATGTCTATTCTAACAGGTACGAATTGTATCTGTTAACGAGGGAGCTTATCCATTCCTGTTTCTCATCATGCACTTCTCGATAGGTGTTATAAGCGCAACCGAGGGAACGGTCGTTATAAATGGTCAAAGCATTGCCAAACACCTAGAATCCATTAGAAAAGATCTGGGATTATGCCCGCAAGAGAACATGGTCTTCCCAGATTTGAATGTATTCGAGCAACTGGAATTCTTTGGCTTGGTAAGTAATTTAATACACACAGCTGAATAATGTTGTACATCGATAGCAATGCATGGTAGATTAATGCCACGCGGCATTTCAGCTGAAAGGTGGAAATAGAACGAAGAAAGAAATCGAACAGAATATTTACTTGCTGTTGGATAAATTAAAATTACGCGATAAGAGGAAGGCTCTTCCAAGTACATTATCCGGAGGTCAAAAGAGAAGACTGTGTCTTGGGATGGCCCTCGTTGGCGATGCTAGTGTAAGGATTTATTGGCGTTAATATATTTATCCTTTTAACGAAGATAAGTGCATCAGCTGACAATTCATTCCGATATTTTGTCTAGACTATAATCTTGGATGAACCAACGTCGGGAATGGACCCGGAAACTAGAAGGGACATATGGGATGTTATACTTGTAATTATACACATACACGCGTATTTAGAATAACACGAGGTTGATTTTATACGTTAATTAACTTTTTCCAGAAAATAAGAGGAAGGAAAACAATTTTGATTAGCACACATAATATGGAGGAGGCTGATGTACTTGGAGATAGAATTGCTATTGTACACGGAGGCAGATTAAAATGCTACGGCACGTCAATGTTTTTAAAGAAACAATACGGTTAGTCGGTGTGCTGCTTAAAAGTTTATATACAGTAGCGTAATATGTACATACTAAGCAAAATATTGTTTCATTGTAGGCTACGGTCATATAGAAATTACATTATCAACTAAATCGTGGTGCAATTCAGAAAAAGTAATAAATAAGTTCGATCCAAGAACGCAGCAAATAAGCGTGGACAGCGAAAAGATTGTTTTAAGTGCACCAAACACCGAAGCATTGCCACAGTCTCTGGATAAAGTAGAAAGCCAGAAGAAGAAATTGGGGGTTACAGGGATCAGTGTGTCGCTCATCACCTTGGAAGAAGTATTCTTAAAGTGCGTTATTCCCCAGCTACATTTCCGTCTTGCTTAATACAATTTATAAAACAAAAAGATATGATTTATCGATCCTCGAATTTTTTAGAGTCATTAAGAAAGAAGACAGTGGGAAGCATTTAAATGAATTATTCTGCCCTCCGTCGCAGAGGGTCGAAGGGTGGAATTTACGCGTGCAGGCGATTCTGGCGTTGTATCACAAGAAACTCACCTATACCAAGAAAAATTTAAGTCATACATTATTGACGGTAAGTGTCGAGGCAGTATTAGAAGTTAAGTAACAAAGAGAAATGTTTCCAGGAATTCGCATTTTAACGTAACTATGATTATGATTTCTTTAGTTATTTTTCCCAATGTTATCGATTGTGCTGATGGCCTTGAGTTACGACACACCCAGCGAGTCCACACATGTATTTCCATTAGAACTTGACATGTATAGACATCCTAAAGCTGTGTATTCAAGTAGTAACAAAAGCTTTGGTACATACTACAAACACACAGTAGAAAGTTTCGGCGGATATTCGGAAGAGGCGGCACAAAATAAAAGCGTTACGCATGGCAAGTACTTAATTAACTTTATCTCTGTTGCGAGAAGTTGCAAGATCATCAGAAACTTATAGTAACTTTATCCTTTCAGCCCTGCTGGATCGCTCTATAGATAATATTGCCGAGTATCGTAATAATTATGTTGTTTCCGCAGAATTTAATATGTCTGGCGGAATTTTATACGCTAATGGCTTTTATTCTAGCATCGCGCTTCACAGCGCGCCATTAACTATGAATCTTTTATCGAATGCGTTGATCAAAAGCGTAGCTGGCGACGCGTACTCCATTCGCGTTTCCAGTCAACAATTACCGAACAGCCTTTCTGCGACGGCGTTATATATGCCAGAAACGGAATCGTTGTCAAGAGTGTTGACGTTCTGCTGTATCTTCTTTCCCACTATTGCACTCTTCGTTGTGCATCCCTTTCAAGAAATGGAAACTAAAGTGAAGCAGCTACAGAGGATGACAGGCGTCACGTCCATATCGTATTGGTGCACTATGATTACATTTGACGTTATAATTCTCACAGCATCTGTGCTTATTATCATTCTCGGCTTTTACGTGATGGATGTTATCTTGGACATTCGCTTGTATTACAGGATAGAAATACGTAAGATCGCGAAGGGAAATACCTTTACGCTCTCTGATTTACGTGAATGTGAAATGTTATCGTTGTGTTGCTTTCAGTGACGATGATATTACTGCTGATGCTCTTTGGCATCAATTCCCTATTGATAACATATATCTTCAGTTTTTCGAATAAATCGAGAAACACTGTTGTAACTATGTTGAGTCTCGTACCCGTCGGACTTGGTAAGTCAGTTTGATGTATTAAATATTCCGTTGATTACAATTTTGAGAAACACTGTTAATTGGTTTCTGTGTTTCAGTTCTGCTCCAATATCTGTTGCACGAAGTGATCCATAGTTTCGACAACCTGAAAGTTCTACACGCATTCCAGAAGAGATTGTTTCGCTTGATACCCCATGTTAGTCTGTTCCATGGCCAGTTGTCTTTCTTCGACGTAGCTTTGCAAAACTCGAGATGCCGTCGATTACCGAACCGATTGCAGGATGTAGTTTGCCTTGGCTTCCGGGATATTTGTTGTGGTAAGAATACATCGCCAATCTCCGTTCCTTCCACCGTACGTATAATCACTGACGCTTGTATTTGTAGGCTTAGAATGCGCAGATGGAGTCTGTAAGAAGCAGCTTCCTTACTTCTCCAATTTCGACAAGGACATGAGTTTAGCGGAATGCGTCGTGTATTTATCCGTCACTCCTTTAATATATTTCGCTTTACTTATCGCTTTAGAGGAGGGGTTATTTAACAAATTATACGTCAGAATGTTTGGGCAAGGTTTAAGAAACGGCTGCGAGATAATGGACGAGCAAGTGAAAAAGGAGAAGCATATGACGGCGCTGGAGATCAGGAAGCTGAAAGATCGTGGTACGACTTTAAGAATCAGATTTATTTATTTAAATACCTATAGTGGAAAAACAACTGGGTACGATACGTGACACATTTAGGTACGATGAACGGGACCGAAAAGGGCCGAACAATCCCTGGCATGGATTCTAACATGCTAGAAAGCCCAGAGAACAACGACGACAGTCTGTTCATGGTTTACGAACTAAGTAAATACTACGGAAGGCTAATGGCCGTGCAAGAAATCAGTTTCCGGGTAAAACAACGCGAATGCTTCGGATTACTCGGCGTGAACGGTGCTGGAAAAAGCACCACCTTCAGGATGCTGACTGGCGAAGAGATACCGGCTAGCGGTACCATGTACTTGGGAAGATCGGAAATTCATACAGATAGGAAAAACGTAATAACACTAAATTTATGTACAAAATACTCAGCGTGTCTATATTCTCTATGTTGTGCCTGTAAATACGATCTTCTCCACAGTATCTGGCACAAATGGGATATTGCCCGCAAACAGACGCGTTGCTCAATTCCTTGAATTCGTTCGATCACTTGCGATTATTCGCCTTGCTCCGTGGCATACCCAAATCGAAGGTGGACTTAGAAGTGAATAAATGGATCAATCGACTCAGTAAGCGACGCGAGTATTAAATTTAATTCGAGGAATTATTACGCGGATATAGATACGCGTGTTCTTTCAGACTTGAATGCTTGCATGTCTCAGCCGAGCGGCACGTACAGCGGGGGGAATAAAAGGCGTTTAAACATCGCGATGGCGCTTATCGGGAATCCAACTCTTGTTCTAATGGACGAGCCAACGACTGGCGTCGATCCCGCAGCCAGGCGGTCACTGTGGAATATACTTCAGTCGTGTCAAGCAATGGGACAAGCCATTATACTTACTTCTCACAGGTATTTCGCAGGTAGTTCGTATTATCTAGAAAGCTACGCCTCCGTTTATATAAAAACAAATGTATCCGTAATAGCATGGAGGAATGCGAGGCTTTGTGCAACCGGCTAGTCATTATGGTGAAAGGTCAATTGGTTTGTATCGGCGCGAGTCAAGAATTGAAGCAACGATTCGGCGCTGGTTACGATATTCACATTAAATTGAACCCGAGCCGAACGGACGATGATGTCAGCAGTATAAAGAGAATCATCGAGACCTCGTTGCCGTGTGAAATCCGAGACGAGAACTTGGTAATAATTCTGGATAGCTTTGCCGTGCCCGCGGGTGTACCATTGAAATTCTCGCTCGTGTAATTCCGTCGCTTGTTTTCGCAGGGGCTACTCGCGTATCACGTAAGTGATTCGGGAACCACTTGGGAACTAATGTACAGCACGATAAACGACTTGAAAGGGCGGTACAGCTGCATCGACGACTACGCCGTTTTGTCGGCCACGTTAGAGCAGCTTTTCATTCAGTTCGCCAGGGGAACTGAATCGACAGAGCGACAAGAGCCTGTTGTAATTTCAACTGCCCGCGCAGAAATAGTGTAAATGCCCTGCAGTACTGTAACGAGGAGCTCGCCTTTATAAGCTACGTTTCCTCGAAGGCTTTGGCAGCGCCGATTTATGAAAAGTATTAATATATGCACGTGTGTATATATGCGTGTGCAGATATACAAGCTATACTCTTAGCGAATATTGTATAAATTCCAGTTTCAAAGACATGCATATTATACATAAATATGATATAATTTATTTTTGTAAAATATATTGAAAATTGAGTTGTAACATGTATGTGTTATAATAGTTGGCTGCGAACGGTCGAAAGCTACTTTCGACCTAGAACCAACGTTATTACGAAGGAGGGCAATAATGCCGTTCGAATACACGAGGTATATCCGATCAATTGCACAGGGAAAGGAAACAACGATTTAAATCTCTCACTCACTCGTGTTTTGTATAAATAAAAAAGTTACGTATACGATATGTTCTTATGTACATAAGTCCGCCTTTAGATGAGATTCGTGTAATGGAGCAAAACTGATCACGTAATACGGAATGACTCTTACGATGTCGTTGTCTAGTAGCGGTATCCACCCGAGCTAGTCTGATACGAATTTGGACCTTGATAAGAGCCGCCGCCGCCTCCTCCTCGACCGCCACCGCCGCCTGCACCGCCGCTGCCGCTGCCGCCGCCGCCGCCGCCGCTACCGCCACCGCCACTGCCGCCGCCGCCGCTTCCTTTTTGGAGGATTAAACAGATGGCAACGAACTTAAAAATTCGGGGAAGATTTCTTAAATCGATATTATCAATGAATCATACCGTAGCCACCGCCTGAAGGGTATCCGGGTCCACCGCCGCCTGAAGGATATCCGGGTCCACCACCGCCGCCTGAAGGATATCCGGGTCCACCACCGCCGCCGCCGCCACCCCCACGTCCACCGCCACCACCTCCGCCCCCGGAGGTGTCTTGATTTTCGCCCCTAGCCTCGGCAGCAAGCGCCAGTTCGACACCTCGTTGAATTTCCGGCGGGATCGGGGGTGGAGTTGGAAGATGAGCGCCTTGCGGATGGAATCCTTCCTCATCCGCGGTGTAACTAACGCTGTACTGCACACCATCCGGCCCAGTGTACGAATACGATCCACTCACCGCTTCTCCGTTACCTGTGGAGAAGAACGCGCGTTGTGCGTGGATGTTTGGGCAACAGGCACTCGACCGTATTGCATCGTGGTGGTAGCCAGCATTTTTGCGGCTCTCCAGCCAGTTAGGAGCGATCATTGTTCGGTAACTATTCGTCACGCATTGAATCGGCAGTCGAAACGAAGGTGGATGAAACGTCGATGAACGGAGATAGCCGAGTGTGTCAGTGAAACACACCGAGATGGAGAGCATAATAAGGCTTGGGTGGAAGCCACATTTTAGGAGTTGCAGCCTTATTACGTTCACCGGTTCCATTGTGAGGCGGGCAGGTCCGAGGTCGAGCGCGATGATGGATAGGAATTCATAACACCGCGAAATGGCAGCGACGGACCGCGAAGAAAAGGAACACGGGATGTCGTAGTTGAGAAACGAGAATGGCCCTGATCTCACCTTGCTGATGACCCGTTTCCTGCGCGCTGATACCGTTTCCTGTTTCGTAGCTGAATTGGTAGTTGCCATCGCCGCTGTTCTGATTATCGAACGAGACGATGGGTATCTCCTGGCCGGCGCCGGGGCCACCGGGCCCTCCTGGTCCTCCGGGTCCGCGCGGACCACCGCCGCCGCCGCCGCCGCCACCTGCTAAAAAATAAAATCTAATGCTCAGGGCTGTTTCGTGTCACGCGTCACTTTGTTTGTCGAGTATTCCAATTGTGCCGATTATAGAAAGCTTCTCCGATACTTTTCCTCATCGTCGTTGCACAACGATCTTGTTTAACTATCCTGCTGCGATACTCGCGCGAGATTTTCAGCTAAATAGTCACACCAGTTCGAACTTGGAGAGCGTTTCTCTCCTCCCTGGGAATAATCGAGTTTACGTCGATTGGCGTGCGTGTGCAATACGGCGTCGCGTTGCGCCACGGCGAGAGAAATCCGGGAATGTACCCGAGATTAATTCGTAATTGAATGGAGCGTAATTACTCGGTTCGTCGCGACGCTGTACAAAGAGCACGACACGAGATGCCCCGATGTTCCTATTTTCGCAACCGCGTACATTCTCACCGACTTCGAATCGTACCCGAGCCGCTCTTACCGAGAGCAGCGTCTCCGTTGCGTCTTCATTAGACGAGTGCCTCGGGGGATAAAGTGATTAGCTATTTCGCGTTAGCGGTTTTCACTTTTCTTTCGTGCTCATTTAGCTCCCAATTCCACGGCATGCATTACGTATTTGATGCAACGCGAGCGACAAGTGTCTCCCATTGCGCGACTTCTTCTGTTCCGCCCTAAGCGTGGCAACATTGGGCAACATTATTCCGTTGCGAAACTACCTAACGCGTCGCACACTAATTTCCCAGCAACTATATCTACCGTAATGATACATCGAAGAAAGACTATTCTTCACGATTTCTCCTTGCAAAGAATTTCAATCGGATCGACGAAACTCGTGTGTGTATATATATATATATATATATATAAAGGATAATATTGCCTTTTAATGGACCTCAGTACCCGCGCGCGTTACTTTAAACGCTAACGTGCAATAGTTAATAATAGTCATTACTGTATCCTACGAGGTAACTCGGGGTGAAATGTTCGAATTGCGAGGCACGGTAATTTGCCGGAGGATAATCAATCTTACGGCCCAATTTCTTGGGGATTATAAGTTACTGCAAGATTCTAACTTACGACCACCGTATCCACCACCGCCGCCTCCACCGAAGCCGGTGCCTCCTCCGCCGCCTCCACCGAAGCCGCTGCCTCCTCCGCCACTACTACCGCCGCCGCCGCCGTATCCACCGGGCCCTCCTGGTCCACCCGGTCCGCCACCGGGTCTCCCGGATCCACCGTGTCCGCCCGGACCACCGGGCCCCCCGAATCCTCCAGGCCCCCCGGGACCCCCAGGACCTCCAGGTCCCCGCTTGGGAGCTTGGATCAGGCCCGCTCCTCCAGCGGTGCCCGCGTTCCCCGGGGGAAGATATGTGTTTTCAAGCCGAGCCGCGTAACACGTGCCGACCACGGCCAGTAATGCAACAGCGAGCTGTTAAAATTGTGCATTTCGATTATTCTTAGTAAATAACGCTGATCTCTTATATACCGTCTCACTGGCAGCATCCACCGAGCGCACTTCGCGTTATTTCACCAACTTCGATCGGAAGATACAGGGCCGAGAATGCGGGAGGGAATCCCCCCCGGGGGGCTTTCAAAGTGCTCGATAGAAGCCGCGGTTGGGAGCAGTGTACGAAGAACTTTGGCAAGCCTCGCGGAATTCGACACACTAGGTCCGCGCGGCCCTCGCAAGGGGTTCGGGACTCTGAACGAGAAGCGGAGGCCGCCGGGCCGGCCGGTCCGGCACCTAGCCGCGGGGTAACGTATCGCAGATTCGTACCGATCTCATCCTCGCTGGTGAACTGTTCGGTACGTTCGAAAAATGGAGCTTCTCAGGCGATACTGGTCGCACAGCCGGGACGATCTATCGCCAAACGACGGCAATAATTGGTCTGTGCAGATTCAGGTCGAAGCAACCGTGCTTATATACCGATCCGTGCCGGAGGATCGTCTTCCTCCCACCCACCAACGAAAGAAGAGTCTGGTCTCATCGGGTCTGGTGAACACCCGGTGCCGTGTCCCTCGGCGAAGTTCGCCAACGACGGAGAAAGAGTCGCACGGGTAGAAGCAGGAGGGCGGCGAGGGAGAGGGCGGCTGTGCGGATGAGCTCCTTCGTCGTAGGTGAGAGACGTGGGATGAGGGGGTGATTGCGCAAGCCGGGTGATACAGATCGACGGGCACCTCTGGTCGGACCTGAAGGTCGGCTAATCGGGTCGACATGAAAGTGAACTGAGCGAGCCCTGGTCGTGTACGAGAGGCATAGACGGGCAAAGGGACGGGGCGACGCGCGCGTCTCGGTCACCACCAGAAAAAGAGAGGTGTCCCGGCTAGGGAAAGGGTATCCGCGAAAGAGAGAAACAAAAAAAAAAAGAAGGAGAGTAGGTACCGGCCGCGGGGATGCGGGTTAGCGGTCGGCGCGTCTCTGTGATAGCTTTGGATTGCGTCGTAGGCGCGATCCCAACGTGCGTGCGTTCCTCCTTGTAATTATATCGGTCGCCTCGCGGCCGACATCGCGGGGTCGCGGCGGCGGCGTCGTCGTCATCATCATCATCATCATCATCATCGTGGCCATCATCCTGGATGGATAGAATGGCTTATAGAGAGCAATGCGCGCTCTCCGCAACCGCGCGCGATCATTGCGCAACCGGGTGCGTTGCGCATCTTCGATCGTACACTGTATCGACCAATACGTAACGTCTATGTGTGTGCGAAGGTGTAGGTATGTTTGTAGACGAGAGGCCGCTCCAAATCGTTGTCCTGAGCGTTACCGATTGGCACGTAACTCGCCGCTTAACGATCCCCTTCGGGTCACCGTACTCACGCTCCGAGGCAGAGGTAGACGCAGCATCGACAGTGATCGCTTCCCAATACCCGTCTTTCTTTTACGTCTGCCTCGCCTCGAACTGGAGTTTCCAAAGATCTCTAGTCGCTTCCTGGTTCGCTTCACCCGTGGATATATATATATACACGGCGAATCAGTACCGTGGTCTCCGGAGCACTCTGGTCCAATGCCTTTTCGAGCAGAGACCGGGTTAAGGGTAAGGGCGGAAAGACCTGCCGCCCACCCATTGTCAGCCGGATCAGTCGTGATCCCCGTGGCTAGACGCTCTTCTATCGAAAGCTTCTACGTGATCCCGCGGTTTTCGCGCGTTGTCTACTATCCCACGTGCTTCGTCTAAAGGGCGAGTGAAATGCTTTACGTAACCGGTCATGCTTTCTTTCTATAAGATTCATAATAAGCGCCTGCGAAAGAAAGTTCCTGAACCGATGAGGTAATCCAGCTCACTCCCCGAACGAGTTACCTTAGAATGCTCCTCGCAGTTATGTAAACCCTTCGATTCCTAACGTCGATTTATGGCCCGAAATGTCTGGAGGCTTCTTTATTCCGACGATCCGATAAATCTGTTGCCGCGGTTAAAATAGAACAGAGTGTAGAGAAAAAGAAACGTTGGATCGTTCGGCTTCTTCCTGCAACCCATATCTCACCGCGTCCCTGCCCGTTTGTCCCAGCTTGCAGCGGTTTCGAAAGTCGGGAGAGATTAGAGCTTCCCTGACTAACGCGCGAGATCCGCTGACCCGATCCTTGCCTTGTTCGCTCGGCCAGTAAATCCTTCAAATTCAGTTCTGACAAGCGTCTGGCGCGGCCGACTATCCGAGGGTTTTAATACACTTATCTGAGCATCGATGGTAATAGATTCCGCGGTGGGTTACACGGTCAGGCTGCTCCGCGGGCGAGACGGCACAGGCCAGGAATCGGGTGAAACGTCGGACAGGATGCGGAGAGCAGCCGTGATTTGATGATCGATAGGATCGGTTCGCTGCAAGCCATTCGAATTAGCTGATGCCACGGGGTGCGGCTCGCGTAAAAAACAGGGCGATCGTGAGCCGGAGCCTCGATAATAGGATACCATGACCGTTCGAGACAATGTACCCCGCTCGGGAGTACCGTGGATGCTTTCTAAACGGATCGAGTCACCGAACGTACCGATACGCTTTGAGAAGACCCAGCCCTTTGCCGTGCTATCCGCGCATTCATCTATCTTGCTGCTCGTGTTATGCCAGAGGTGAGGTTCACCGGAGAAACACTTCTCGAAGAGCTGTTCCGCCGCGGCCCTCGAGGCTTATGGTGCTATTTGACGGTGGGCGCTGTCGCCAAAAAAGGCTCGCGCATGAGAAGCCGGGAGACGGAGGTTCCTAGATGGGTAATAAGCGTCCCATGCTCCGCCGCATCCGTCCAAACGCAGACACCTGATCTCCGCGGCGAAGCCCGAATAAGGAGCCACGACGCTTTGCAAAATTAACATCCCCCTCCCGTTCCCCGAACCTCCGCGGGAGGAAAATACCTTCCTCGGGTTTTTTTCAACCCCGCGTTATGTCGTTATTATTTAAGCAATATTGTCCGCGCTCCTCCGCTGTAACGGATTAAGAAACACTCTCCTAATACAGCTGATTGGATGGCTAATTGCTGTTATGTACGTGGCGTGTTACCTGTACGTGCAGAGAGAAATGATTCCGTGAGCCACCCGTGGCTCAACAATATTCCCGTAATCAGAATAATCAGAGGGCACAATTCCAATCAACTTTCTCCGTGGTACAAATTCCAGGCGAACAAGACACGAGCGACGGATCGCGGAAGCGACTCACACCTCGTTATTGAATAATGATCGCGTAGACGGAGGCTGCACGCATAATGCCTCCCTCCAAGCCACCTCTCTTTTGCTTTCTTTGTTACAAACTGGCCGCGCGCGCGCGGATCACCTGGATGATGCGGGCCGACGAGGACAGAGGTGTAGAATGATTTCGAAAGAGCCACGCCAGGGATCGATCTAGGGGAAAAAAGTCTGCGGTCTCGGCGGTCTTGTACGCCCTGACGCAACGAGCGTGAACGCTCGCGACGATATCAGGGAGGACGGCCAAGTGGACGAGAAGAGCGCGTTTGCCGAAGCTGTCTTCTCGCAATTCCATCCAGCCTGACGCAACGGCGATACTCGGGCATCGGAATTTCTAAATACGTGCCGGCACTTTCATCCCGGATACCAACCGGCCACGGCATCGCCGAGATAATGCTCTTGGTTTACGATAACGTGTAAAATTTCAGCGTCCCTGTCTTGGCACAGTGTGCACAGTGCGCTGCTCTCCGCTGTGCCCTCGGGGTACCGAGCGGTCAGGCACAGTGGAGAACAGTGTAATCGGGAGATACGAGGCCGGGTGACGGGTGCAGTGAGCAAACAGGCTTCAGCGAAATTGTCTCTTCGTCGTTAGCCGTCGGCGTCGTCCCACGCTGTTGGGCCTCAAAAATTTATCGGGATATATCCAGTCAGCTATCGATTCCAGCCGATCGCGATCGCGCGGCGTAACGTTCCTCGGTTTGAGAGGATCGCCTCGCGAGAGGAAGAGCGACCGAGTGAATGGGTGGCTACGGTAGCGCTCAGCCTTTTCTCCTACCTAGCCGAGCCGGGGAAAGAAAATATAGTTCAGACCGGTTGCATAATGGAACGGAGGCGCATCACATTGGTTCGAGTCGACGCCAAGTACTTTGAGAATCCACGTTCGGAGTAACAGCCGAGCGTCTCTTCTCCGCCGTCAACGATGACCTTTGCAATTGAAGGCGCAGAGCGGCTGGTGTAAGCGTGTAACAGCCGCGCTCGCTCAGGGTAGGGGTGCTCTAATGAATATCTGTACTCTCTACACTTCGAGGCAGCCCCGGGCGATGGAGGTGGATGATCTAATTTCTAGGAGTTTGCGACGTATGCATGTATATCGGCACCCGGACCCGTTCGCCTTGGATGCCGGCGGATATAAGGGCAGATCCTTGGAGTGTTAGCGCAGAGCCGCGCGCGACGCCTGACATCTTGCATTAAATTGATTCGTCCGATCGTACGACAATTAGACAGCTCGGGATGCACCGTATTTATCTTCAGACCTCTCTCCACTGGCTGCCGGGAGTGACGCAGGCTCGCTAGGATGCATGACAGATAACGCCGCTAACGAACCAATTAACATTTTAGCAATGAGGATCCGATCGTTTAAGTGGCGCAACCCGTGTCCTGCAATTAATATAGAAATTCGGAAAATGGTTATGTCAGCGAGGTCGAAAGGTTCTCTAGGAGACACGTTCTAATTAGTTACATCTAATTAATTGAAGGGACGCCGGTGGTTAGGACAGATAGCTAGCGTTCTTGTATAATTCCACAAGAATGTTAATTAGGTAAAAGTAAGTTATTGCGCGACTCCTCGCGGAGGCTGTTTTTACGAAGAGCAACAGACCTTCAATTCTGCTCTTGTTTGCTGCTAACTTCGCTCGTGCGAAATCGTGTTCCCTCGTAGTTGTGTAATAGTGCATTCTTTCGTGGCGTCGGATGACACACTCTCATTCCTTGAATATCACTTACGATACCCCGTTTATAAACAGCTGCACTGCTCCAAAGGAGAACTCTTTTGCAACGCAATTACTACCCGCGGTTTGCAATACGGATAATCGATTAAACACTCTTTCACAACTAATAATATGATTAGCATTATTATTTCACGAATTTCTTCATGTTTCTCGCGTTTACGACACGTAGTTGAACATTCTATGGATTTGAATGTGAGTCGCAGGGTTGCCAACGTATTATTTTGTGCAAAATAAAGTTGGCAACGCTTCAGTCCATCAGCCACCTTCCAGGACTCTTTTGAACTACTTGAAAACTTGCGCTACACTTTCAAACGAACTCGAATAATTTCTTACACTCCCTACAGTTAGGCGCCAAAGTGAAAGCTTCGGTTGATTGTAGTCAGATGCATTGTACAATGTAATTGTTTGTCATTATAAGAATAAGAATATTATCGGGTCAGGATGGAATAAGAATCGAACGCTACTGGCGGCAAGAATTGAAACTAAACGTTACATTTGGTAATAAGGAAACCCGAGCGATCGTGTGTTTATCGACCGGCACAATCTGCCATAAAACATCACGCTTGGTCTATCCTGTACCAGCTCGTCTGTGGTAGAATGTAAGAACCGTTATGGCCAGCTTTCGTTGAAGTATTCGGTTACCGAAATTCAGGGATCCAGTGATTATACGGAACGTAGCCCGTAGCCAGCCATGGAGGAGGATCAAACGTATGGGCACCAGAATAATATTCTTCTATTTCGTCTCGCCCTTTCAAATAGTTTCAAACGCATCGCGGAATCGGTGAGGTGAGTAACGTTCTTTCGAACAAGTCGAGTGTGATTCTGGTAAACCTGCAGAACCTTCTGGTTCACTACAGTTTCTATAAAACGTAGCGATCTCGGTGCTATGCTGCGAGACGTAAGGGTATAAGTAGTTTACGTCAGCAACTTGTTTGTAGAGGTTATGGGCACTCTCGCGTGTAATCCCGACGCTCGCTATTCTTTTGGATATTTCGTCACGCATGCGCGACAAGTTCGTTCGCAATTTTGAATTTGTACTACATTCCCTTGATCCCTTAATTATAAGTGTGTGCACAGAATGGGAATGTATGCGAGAATGAAAACTGAAATGAGTGTGTGGAGATAAAATCGAAGACGGGAGATCCTAAACGCGTCAACTCGCGATGGACGAAGCGCGAGCAAGACTTACACGGTTTATTGTTTATGAAAGCATGGTTTGCTTTAGCCAGGTCGAATTTTAACCGCGGCAGTTATGTCTTACGTACAGCGTACAGTGACACGGTAACAGTACTGCCAACGTAAAGTGTGTCAAGTACAAGTTGCGGTCAAGAATGCTGCTTTAATTAAGATTGAAAGCCCAAGGGAAGGCGGACACGCGGCGCATAGAGGAGCGGGTCTCGGTTCGTCCGAACTGTAATACGTTTTAGAGAAGCTCGATGGCTCGTTTATCCACGGGCAATGCGGGAGGGAGGCAGGGCCCGGGTCACCAATGACCCAAACGAGCTATGGTGTTACTCGATGTCATTGGCCTCTGTGCCTCGCACGTTAATTTATCGGTGTTCACGTGGCCGCGCAATTCTCTGTTATTATTCGAGCGTGCCAGCAGCACGGTGCTCGCGGTCGATCTTCGAAATCGGTTCTTTCGGTTTCCGCTTCCCAGAAACCGCCTCTCTTTGAAACCCAACACACCAGTTGACCTTCGAAGAATTCCACGAAGTGTTGGAGGAAACAAAGGGCCCCTGCCGTGGTCACCATGCTCGCCATCGTTCGGCTGGCTTCATCATTCGTGCAGTGCGTGTCGCAGAGATCGCGCGTAAATCTCCTCTCCGTTATTCTCACGTTGTGATCGCATTTATTGTTAGTGACGAACGTTACAACCAGCGTCGCCGTCTCACCTTCTCGTGCAACCAACTCGCAGTCGTATTTCTCACGCGCTCGTCAACCGCCTCGCCATTCTTTTAAACTTGTACTAGAATTTTTCCTACGTCGGCCGCGTAGAAACGGAAGTGAACGTTACGTGTCGGCGTGGAAAGTTGGTTTCATACACTCCCCGAAGATCTTGGCTAGATCGAGGCGTATTGGAAGAGAACTTCAACAAAGCATGCTCAACTAGGTCTGGACTTATGCAAATATGTAGCATCGATATCAAATTGCACCCGTCCCGGCCTGATTGAGTACGCGTGAGACGTCCGACGACGAATCGAAGGTGTGGCCTTCATCTTCCAAACTTTACGCGCTTCCCACGAGAACCGTAACCATTTTTTTTCAACTTGTATTCTTATGATAATGTTAACGAATGCTGTACGTTGATAAATAAAGCTGCTCTGCTTCCTAACATTTTTACGATTATTCGGACTGCCTCTTAAACCCATCATCGGTGCACGGAAGCGTTCCAGAAATTGTGCAACATAATTACGTCTTACTATTGTATAATTATCATGATCCTATGAAACTAGATGTTGGTGTAGAATTTTGCTCGATAGTTCTGTTACGCGGATTGGGACTTGTGCTTTGTTCGAGCGACGCTCGCTCCTTACACTCGATAATATTGGAATCGCGTAAAAATTTTCTTTCAGCAAAGATGAATTCCTCGACGTTCTTCCGATATTGAAACAAAAGCCGAATATTGCACACAAGTTACATAAAGCTATGTCCAGAGCCCTTGCCGATAGCATGAACGAGGAATTGGAAGATATATTGAACGAAGGTAGTTTGGAGCCGCTATTAGAGAAGGTGTCGAAACTGTCCGACGCAGATTCGTCCGTGCACGAGAACGCTTGGTAAGTTTTTCTATCGAAGTACACTTTGTTAGCAGTTTCTTACTTTTTTATTTATATTATTATTTTATTCCAGGAGACCACCAGGAAATGTAAACTTGCATATGCGATCTGTGGACGCGGAAAGGATCAAGGACGAAACTGAACAATTAGCGGAACGGGTGCACGAAATGGAAGAGGAAAATGCAGCCTTGATTGGGGAAATTACAGAGAAGAGATCGAAAATATCCGCCTTACACGACAACATAACTCGATCCTTGAATAAGTCGCCAATTGCCATAGACCTGCTAGAAAAACGCTTGGAACATTTGGAAAAGTGTCTAAAGTTACTAGACCATGAATGATTAATCAACCACCGCTATAAGAATTAAGAGTGAGATGTGAAAAAATGCGTGCCGAACCGAATGTCTTGGAACGAGCGATTCTTGTGCCTAATTACAATTTTATTAAATTATTACATGTAACATTTTATAATCGAAGTAATGTAAATAATTATCATTTTGCTACATATTTTTCATTCAATCTTTTCATTCGGAACGTTGGTTTTCGTGTTCCTAGGGTCGCACAGGACTGCGTTTATTCTTTCCTTCAAATCTTGCGTTATGTTTGGCCTTTCCATTATTCTCTTCAGCTTTCTTATCATAGCGGCGTTCTTCTTCTGCACACGAAAGTTTGGAAAACTTTAATCAGTTCTATTAATATAATATAGGATTTAAAGAGTACTCGTACTTCTAGGGCTGTGATTATTTTCCATATCTCTGCCAATTTTTTACTGCTCTCATCTGCAGTCTTCTTCAACTCTAGCAATTCTTGTTTCAAACTGTCCCTCTGCAGCGTTAAGAAATTAATCTCCTGATCAATGTCCTTGCGAGAGTTTACTTTGGAAACGCATTTTACGTAATTATCATGTAGGTCTTTCAATTCCTCGTTCACGTTTTCGTATTGCCTCTCGAAATTTTTCAGTATAAATAATCCTTTATCCTTCAATTGCATCACGTCGTCCATCTCCCTATCTGTACACTCGCATTTCTTACGAGATTCCAACAGTTTTAACTTGAGGTCTTCCATTTGTTTACCCACTTCATATAACCCCAAGGAATTCCAGTCTTGCTGCATCTGGTCGTACTTTTCCGTTCGGATTCCCTTTGGGATGCTAAATCTGTTTGCCTATGATTAAGAAACTTTTCATCGACAACTTGTTATTATGCGAAAATACAGTACGAAAGAGGTTTACTACGCACCTTAGCACTTTACCAATATTCCCGTTTACGTAAGTATTTTTTATTTATTTGTTTCTTCTTGCGCAGATTTCCATTCGATTCAAACGAGCAACTAACATGGCCGACATCGCGCCAAGCGATTCCCGCGTAAACGGCTACTGCTCGCTGATTGGCCCTCGCGAGCGAATAGGATTATCCGTTTTTGCAGGTAACTGGTGAGAATGGTCGGTAGATGGCAAGAGCGTTAGCTCAGTCCCTGCTGCGCACCCGCTGTTCGCCATTGTATCGCGATTGCTGTTAAGTTTCGTGTTTGTGAGTGAGAATTGATCCGGTTTACCAAGTTCTGGGGCCTTTCCACGCATCACGTAAGTCGATAATCACGTTACGTTGTAACGCTGCTTGCCATACCGCCAATGGATTTCGCATAATTCACGCGTTTACGCCGGCAGAGTGTTGGATTTCGATGGGAGGACGTGTACGGTTTTTAGGGTTAGTTTGTGACCCTCGCGCGTCGTCGGGTTAGCCCTCTTCCGTGCGCGTGGTCAAACCGCGTGCCAATCGCTCGAATCTTCCCTTTTTCCAACAGTTTAGCAAGCTTCCGATGAAGAATCGGTTGAAAGTTTTGGTGAATCATTGAGGTTATATGTCGGGCACGATAACGAACTGGCCGCTTTTCCAGCGGCGATACTACGCCGCGGAGTTTTAGGCGGACCGTGACTCGACATGTAAGTCAATAATTTTCGGCCATGCCACGAGGCGCAACGTGTCGGTAGAGTAAATGTACCGTACTCTCTTTGCTCGCGTGCGTGCACGTCACGTACATACATACATACGTACGTTACCACCGCTTCCATTCGATATCATATTTTTCGTACTCATTATAAGTGTTATCTTGCTCGATAAGACCAGAGCTTCCACACCGCCGCTGGCCGCTTTCAGGCGCGCGCGTATCTTCGCCACTCTCCGTACCCCGGCTTTGTAACTGATGGCACTGATGCATTTCCATATTTAGGTTAATATGTTACCGAGAAACCGTTAACGGTGTGTGCTTTTTTTATCTCGTAGTTGGAATCCGATAACAGAATTTTTAGAATTCTTTCAGCGCTTATTTGTTATCTAACTTGTTATTCGGTGCAGAGCGCGTAAAGGCGTGGAAAAAATGTTCCGTAACGAACGTGACACAATAACTGCGTATCACGTGTTTACTTGCATCGTGCATTATCTTAGAAAAGCTATTATAAAGTAGTGCCTCGAGGATACATTTATGATATTATGTATAATGACTCAAAGTACGTGCTAAACGATTGATTTATTGTGTGAAACAACGCGACGTTGCGCAATTTAAGTGAGCTTATGACCACATTCGCAAGGAAATACGCTCCCTATGTGGATGGATAGCGGTGTCATCCGTTAAGGTCACAGATTACCATTTTTACATGTTAATCAATGCGACCTTAACTTACCGCGATGTCTCTGTTAAGAATTCTTTCCTTTCAACGTCGAATACACGTACATTTGTCAGCATTTAATAACTTAAGAAATTAGAACTTGACGTAGAACGTTTAGAACGATGTTTAGTTCGTACGTTAATATTTAAGAACTTGACGAATGTGTTTGTACTCTACATATCTTCCCTACTGCATCCATTTAGCAACTTATAATTACGGACGCTAATATGATTATCTTCATCTATTGCGATAACCTTGGTAGGTATTACCGAGTCGATTAGGTGAATCCTAGTTCCACAATTCGACTCTAACACGCGCGTTAGTTGCATTATTTGGTCAGCTACTGAAGCCGTAAATCACATACGTTCAGGGCATTCCATTGTGCCATTTAATTGAATTTATACGCGCGTGCTTTTGGTGGAATTAACTTATCGTTAAACACATTCCTTTTACTTGGTCGTAGTTGTTTTTTTTCCTACGAGACTTCTCCTAGACCAGGAATGACGAAATAGTTCCAAGGGAAATAGAACCACCCCCACGTCATTCTGGTCCGGAGAGGACGCGTGAGGAGGGCGATGGGTGGTGGGTGGGGCGGTAGTTTGGGCTAGGTCAAGCCGGGTTACGGCGGGTTCAGGTAGGGGATCCGTCCGGTCGGGGGATGGCTGCAGGCAACGACACAGGGTGGGTGGATCTTCCCCTCCAGTTGAGAACAGCGGTACAACAAACCGTTACCGGGGTAACTGGTCGCTTGGGGTTGCCATCACAAAACTTTCCAACTTATGACTGCAAACATTAGCCGCGCGGCACACGCGCTATCGAGAGAGAAAAGCTGCGGAAGGGAAGAGAAGGGGCGGCTGTGGGCTAGGCGGGGGTGGTGGGGCCGCGTGAGTTCACACGCATGGCTATTGTCACGCGATCACGCGTGCTACCACACGCACCACCGTGTCACCGCACGGAAAACAATGGAAAAAGGGGGAAGGATGCTTGGTGGCCACCCCTGTTTCATTATTTTCGGGGGTGTATTATTTTTTAATGCCTGCTTATTTACCTGCGACACCATGTAATTTCTCCTCCGGCTCGTCTTCCCCTTTTCAGTAGGCCTTATTGACATCTGTTTGTCTTCTCGCTCTAGGCTAAAGCAGCAGGATGGAAAGCTGCGCGGCTAGTCCACTTGAAATTTGTTTGTGGAAAATTAAATGTATATTTTTTACAACTATTTGCTTATTTTAAAAGTACATATATTCAGCGACTCTCGGTAATTTTGTTATAGAAAAATATTAAAAACGAACGAATACTAACCACTCTCGCGGAAACTGTTTTTATGAAGGCGCTTTGCAGCGAGCATAATTTCTCCGAGCTGGATCATCTGAACAGGAAAAGTGAAGAGGATTCTGTTAGTATACGAGTACATCTGGTAGTTGAAGGATTGTTCTTTTTGATGAAAACTCTATTTTTAATTAACGAAAAATGAAGAATTCAAAAATCGAAAAATCGTGGTTTTGCGTTAAACGGCCGCTATTTTGTCTGAATTCAATTTTTTGAAAAATCCTTCGTTCAGATAAACTCGTACATTAACAGAATCTTCTTCACTTTTTGATTTTAAAAGATCCAGCTCGCAGAAATCGTGCTCCGCTAAAAAAAGTAGCTTCCGGGAGAGTGACTGTTATTCGTTCATTTTTTAATATTGTTCTATAACAAAATTACCGCGAGTTGCTGAATACGTGTACTTTTAAAATCAGCAAACAGTTGTAAAAAATATACATCCGATATTCCACAAAAAATTTCCGAAAATCACGTTCTTTTTCGCCTGCCAACTGGGCATGACCACTTAATAACATCTGGGCGATCAAGGGTACCTTCGTTTTCAAGGGAACACAAATCTATTGAGAACGTGTTATTTAGTAAATAAACAATGTACCGACGGATCGGATTTCACCTACACGAAACGATCGCCGCGTGGAGGTTCTTGTTTCGTGTTTACATAGCCGGCTCGCGACGATCGGGTGTTGACAATTAGATAGGCAGAGGCGAACGATTCGCAGAGAAGCAAAACTGCTCGTGGCTCGAGTAGTTGGAATCATCGTGACGGACGAAATGCTTGCTATGCCTCTGTGTCTGTGTCTGTAATTACATGAGCTCGGCGGATGGCGTAATGCCATCCCACATTGACCAAGGTCAGTAATAAGAGCAGTTTCGCCGAGGAATAAAATGCAACGCGAGACGCAGACGCAAAGCGGAGGGCATTTGTCTGTCTCCGAAACTGGAAATCTCGAAATAATGAACACTCGTATCGTAGAACTGGAGAATAGCATGTAAACATGCGAACGTTTACGTAGGCCGTTACCCGATTGATGCGGGCTTTAGGTTAATTGATTCTCAAGTATCGGCCCGGGTATGATAATATCGAGGCATCGAAATAATTGCATGGATTCGAGATCGCCGCGCATGCTCATGCGCATTAATTATTTCGCTTGAATCTTAATTTGCATAAAGCGTCGGTTACTTTGGCCTCAATGCCTTCCAGTTTTTTGCTGCATCCGACGTTGCAATGCCAGCTACGTGTTTCGTAATCCATCCCTCTTGCCCCCTTTTTTTTACACAGGCATCGGCGGAGGAATAACTATGAATGGCAGAAGCGTTGCGTTGAAACGAGCGTGCCCCGGCGCGATATAAACGGTTTTTATTTCCTTTAAGCAAAACGTGGTCGATCACTTTTTCGCGCAAACGTTCGGATGAAATATTTCAGTCTGTCCGCACATGTGGAATTTACACGGTTGCTTCGGTTTGATAAATTCCACTTTCGTGTCGCTTCGGCGTCGCGGGAAAAGTATGTATAAGGAACGGCGAAAAAGGAAAATGGCACATAGGGGGGGGGGGGGGGATAATCGTTTGGATGCCTTATCGGGAGGATGGCTAGCGGACGTCTCCCATTTTAGCGCATAGTTTTAGAACCGTGTCGTTCGCTGTGCGAGTTTCACTTTACCTGTGAGAACAAGTTCCTCGAACCACGTGGCTAACTGGAACGCCACAAAAGTCAGCGAATCGATGACACATTTTTGTGCACGTCGTTGCGCTGTGTTATGCCCCTCCCTCTCGCCACCGCATCGTGTCGCCTGCCACGAGTCAACCCGAAAGGAAAATTCTGTTCTCGCTGAAGCACACCAAGTGCCTTCCTTGCGCAATTAAAGCCGTTTCCCCTTTAGTCCCTAGGCTTTTCTTCGCTGCGAGGCGAGTGACGACGTCCGCGACACTAATGTAAATAAGTCATATTTGGACAGATAAAACTGTCGTCCCTTTACGAAATTCCGAACGAAGGCCCCGCTTCGGGCCTTTCCGCTTTCTTCTCTTCACGCGAAAATTCTCGTGTCGGCCATCGAGCTCCTCCGCATGGATTCCGTTTTATCGATCCTCGGGCGAGTAATTTGTTTACCGATGGCGTTCACACGATTCGGGTTTTGGACGGAGAGATGGTACGAGAAGGAAGACACGAAGTTCGACCAGTTACGCAATAGTAACAGGTGCTTCTTTTTTTCGTTTTCAATATCACGGCTGTGCTGGACGAAACGGCACGCGTTACGCAAGCCGGTGCTCTTACGGCACTACGCTCCGAGATATCGGTCTAACGATGTAATAAAGCGAGGTTGCGGTGGTGTTTGGTGTACGAGTAGGTAACTCGAATTTTGCAATAGCGGTTGGCTCGCTTATAGGGAATGCCAGGCGTTCCGCGGAATCTACGTAGGCAGTAGGGCACGGGAGAAAAAAAGGAGGGAAGGGCAGAATTTTGAAGCGTGGCCTGATTGAACGATGCAAGTCACGAGCGCCTCTCCTCGTTAGCCGAGCAGACGCGAAATTTTATGGCGGTGTATGACTGCGCGCGGTGGAGAAGAAAGAGCCGTTGTTTTGTCCTGCCTCGAAAGCAAGTTACATCGTGCCCGTGAATATTCCGGTCGGTCGCAGCTCGGGCGCGTGCAACGTTGCTCAAGAAAATTGCGAAAGCGCGCGCGCGCGCACTGAGTTTCCCTTTTTTGAATCTCCTTGCCATCGCCATCTCTTCTCTCTTGACTCGTAGTCCTTGGAAACCACCGCCGTGCCGCGACCGCCGTCCGTGTACTTTTACAACGATGGAATGCAGCGATTGCCGGTGTCGCTCGTTGTTGATCTAGGCCTACCGTTCGAGAATGCCGCGAATCGCATCCGCCGAGAATACGCTTGGCCATAGCTCGCGCTCCGCACCGTAAACGCTCGTTGTATGCGTTACATTCTCCCTTGCCGCAGCTTCAGCGAATTCCTAGCAGTCCTCGCTGTCCTCCGGCTGTTGCTGGGTGCCACGAATGGCTCAGATTCGACAGGCAGGATTTTTATAGGAAATTGGAAATTCGTTCGGGCCGGGCTGGATTAACCAATCAGCGAAATAGGGATGTGCTTAGGGCTCCTCCTTAAATTACTTAAGGCTTTTTTGGGGGAAGGGAATTTCTTAAGTTGTCCCACAAAGGGGAGAGGGAGCCAGGTAGCTTCTTACGTAATATTTTTTAACGTAATTTTCAAGATTAGTAGCCTAAAAGCAATGTCCCATCGCTTACGTGAAAGTGAGTTGGATGAAGTATATAAAGCTTTAAAGGGATTTTAATAACTGAAAAAATGCAATGTAAAAAATATGTTGGAATATAAAATCTTGTCTTATACTGGGGGATGGAGGTAAGAAATCGCAAAAATGATCCTTACTTAATTTAAGGATGACTCCTTGGGGCATCAGGAGAAACGGCGGGGGGCACCATAGAAATTTTCTGAATTTTAAAATTTAACTTTTGTTAGAAATACTGTTTAGTAAAATTATCGCAAATTCATAAAAAATCGAACTCCCTGTATAAGGGGGGCTCAGAATCCTTTAAGTGCTTAAGGCCTCTAAAGATTTTAATCCGGCCTTCGCTCGAGCCTGTATTTTTTTTTTAGAACTCCTATTCTCGAGTTGATTGACTCTCGTATGACCAAGAAGGTCGATCCGCAAGGAGATATGCTTTCGCTCTTCATTTGCCGCTTATCAATAAAAGACTTTCTATTTTCTCGTGTGATTGTCGTTCCACAAGCTATCGAGGTGCGCCAAAAAATGCTCAATGTCGAAGAGGTTTTAATTGTTCGAGATACCCTGGCGTGGTTGGCGGCCGCGAGTCGAAAAAAATATTCAAACAGGTTCTTCCAACGTTCCATGTTTACGAGATTCCGTTCTCCACATCTGGTAGGTGATACTCGGGTTAATTAATTTTTCGCCCGTTAAGCTGCTTTATGGTTGTTGTTTCCCCTGATATTTAAATGTGCATCCATCGAGGAGCGAGGAGGGGGAGATCTTTTTCAAAATAGGAATTTTCTACCTAAAAATACTAGGCAGCCCTTTTTGTCGAAAATGCAGCATTTATTTAATTTCAAAGAAATAAATTGAAGCTGAGACTTGTTCTTTGACACAACGTTTGTTAACATTATAAGCTTTAAAAAAACATATTTGTCTGGTCAAAATATGCATTTCGTCATAACGAAACAGATGGATCATTAGGCTTTTTTAACAAATTTATTCCCCTTGAAAAAGAATCTACCTATCACCCTTAAATAATCTTTTGAAAGTTTTTCCTGCCCACCCGAAGTGGCTATGTAGCTTCGCTAATCTACTATCACTATTGAGAGGAAAATCATTGAACATCGGTATTGGGCAAAACGCTTGTAAATTGTTTGAATCATCGTGAAGCTGGTTTCCCATTTCATACGAGTAATTGCATCTGATTGCAGGACGGTTCTCTTTCCATCCTGGATCACCAGCTCATTAGCGGGAATCGCGTACGAAACGCATTCATCGTTTATATGCAAGGTAAATGCGAAGTAATTAGTAAAGTTTCACACGGTTGGTTAGATGCAGGTGGATTTAAAATTACACGTAGAGATTTACTATTTGCTGATAGGTTTGGCGCGTTGATTCAGATTATCTTTCTTTCTTCTCGTACGTTACGTCGTCAGCTGCCGCTACCATTGTTATTTAATATGTCGGTAGGTGCGGCGTATTATCTCTACTATTGTCATGTAAAACTGTTATGGTAGATATAGTAGGTATATTGTAACTATATACTATCGCTTACTGCTATTTCTTATCACTATATCTTATTATCACACAATTATTCTTGTAATTAGTATACGTCGCTGTTTTCCTAGTGAAATATTTCTTCCAGCAACCACTTACACAATGCTACTACGTTCGATAAATAATTCAAGTACCAATAGCGCTAAAAAGTGCGCATCGGTAATAAGAGTAGTGCAACTTTATAAGCTTCTTCTTGACAGTAAAAATGAGAATGCAACCCACCCGATTCGTTACTTGAAACATCATTTTCGCTGGGTATTTCAAATAGCTACCGCTAATGAATCTATTATTATTTTTACGACCCTAACTACATACATAAACAACTTTCCCCAAGCGAGAATGAAAAGGGGGAACCGATGAAAATATGCTCGCAGCGGGCAAGCGAGTGGATCGGTTCAATGGGTCAGTTTTTCTTAAACGTCGCGAGTAATTAACACTAATTAAGGGAGAGACGGGAGCTTTTTGCAGAAGGATTGCGAGAAGTCGCGAGGGCCGGTAAATACGCGCGCTTTCGTCGGTTCTGGTTGCTCCTCGCCGCTTGTCGTCGACATGCTCCAATTAAAGGCTTCCGACAGTAATGACTGTCTGGCTGTGTTTACCGTACCGATGAATGGGTTGAAAAAAGACAGGCCTTGAGTAATCGGCACCGCGTTCCGCCTTCTATCTCGATCCACGGTGCGCGCGAGTTGATCTGCTTCGGCTATGAGTGCCTGGTGGCTGTGCATTACGCCTGTTTCCTCGTTCATCGATACCACGCCTGAACTCTAGCTTGCGTTCTCCTCCATCGGTTGCGTCGGTAGCTTAAATCTCATCATGGATTAATCAAATCCCTGCATTCTACGACCCCCTTACCGCGTTCCTGTTTCTCCGCGCAGAGCAGTCACTGGTTGGCAAGTATCGAAGCGATCGCAGGTGCAGCTTTTACCGCGCAGAAGGGCAGCTGCAACGATCGTGCTTTCGCAATCGCTTGTTCATCTTCGATGACCTTGAACCTGCCATTGCGCGACCTTGTGGATCCAGTGCTTTCGCGAGTACGAAACCTTCGCTTTCACTTTCAGCCGTGTTCTTGCCCACGCCTCCTTAATGCGCCTTTGAAAGAAAAACATTAAGGACAGCGTGGACGCGCGATCACGATTGCGCTCGCCGCTGCTCGCCGACTGGCATCGTCGCCAGTCAGACTTGCATTTCTCTAGCGTCGAGAAATTACGCCAACCGTCTCCATTGTACGCGCGTTGGCGCTCATTCTTCAATTGGGCCTAGTTGCGCGGGAAGCTGCCGTCAATGATCTGAAATTCAGTGAATTTAGTTGGAAGATTTTAATTGTTGAAGAAAAGTAGGTCTCTTTCTATTGGATATATTTTATTTCTTGTTATTGTTTTATGTTTTCAATGGGTTATTTAATAGGGAGTAGTGTAATTAATATTATTTTAAATTGGGACTATGGCTTGGCGGTTTTAATAATTGTATAAGCTGAGAGTTGTTCTATGGCTTGGTAATTTTTTGTAAAATAAATATCACAAAATTGTGGGATTTATACGGCGTTTAAGTAATTTTTGGTCGTTTTGTGAGTCGGTAGCTTTCTGCATCACGAGGTCCAACTAGAGTTTTCGCTGCGAAACTGTGCCAAGCGTTGCCAATCGGCGAAACGCAGAAATATGTAGTAACTACCTGACTCGTTACCCGGCTTCACACGGGAATTATTTATGATGTTTGAAAAATAAAAGAGCCCAAACAAAAATAAATAAATAGCCTATAATCTAATCTAGGACGCGTGCAATATATATTCCAAATTTCATTGAAATCCGTTCAGCCGTTTCGCCGTGGAAGAAGGAGAAACGAACAGACAACGTTTCACTTTTGTATATTAGCGAAGATAAAGATAACAATAAGTGCCAGCTGATTAGCATTTCTCCGAAGTTGTTGCATGGAATATCCCCGAGGCGGAGACGGAATTGAGGCGTGGGTGAGAATTTTTGTGCCGAAGCTGAATGAACGTAGTTGATTGATAATGAGCTGGTGTCGAGCTGTCGTGCTTTCCAAGTGGCAGCAGCGTGTTTTTGAAATGTTAATTCGTGCCATTACGTATGATCCTGGCACACTGACCACTTTAGTTTCGTCGTGAATGAGGCACAAGCCTCGATTCTCGTTTTCATACCGGATAGACCAGGAACTGTTTCTTGGTATTATGCCTGGTATAAAAGGGGACCCCTCGAGCTCGTAAAAAAGGAAAGAAAAAAGACAAAACGAGAGCCTCTGGAAGGTTGATTTCGAAACGAAATTCACCGTGGTTGGTAAAATGCGGTTGAACGAAGAGCGATGTTTTCTCACGCTCGTCGCCGCGGCGTAGTGTTCATCGATCCACGTGGAATTTGAACGTATTGCGTATACGCGGAACTCTCGGATGCCAAAGGATCCTCGAGACTTTGTGCATAGGTACTATATGACGAAGGCTTCCACATAAATGCCACAGCTAATCGACGCGACGGGAATGGGGCCATGCATTCGCATGCATGATTTGAAGAATTGTTTTACGACGGATAAATGTTTTTGTCAAAGAAACATTATATACATTAGAAAGCCTGAACTTTTGTCTATAAAATGCGGATTTTTATTAAAAAATTCTGAGAAGAAGCTGCGCAGTAGCTGTTTCCGTACAAAGGTTTTTTTTCAAAAAAGGCGTCTGCGGCAACCGATAATATCCTCGCTGTTTTTCATCCGAAACGAAAAAGGAAAAATTATATTTAAAGTAGACGAAGAAACTATTACTTCTCGTAGCCGATTTTTTTCAATATTTCGCAAAAAGGCATTTGAACATAGAAGTCGACTTTTTATTATTTTTCACATTTTCAGTCGTCTTCCCTTATTTGCCCCTTTCAATTTTGTACACTTTTTTATCCAGCTGCCGTACGATTCCGCGTGTGTTCTCCTTATTTTTGATCGGCCAGCGCTACCATATCCAAGCTATGCATTTTAAGGATGATAACTTCGTATAAGCCAATAACAATGAAGAATATGCAACGAAGCTGCTGAATTTATTGGGGCAGACGATCCGACAATAACGATAGACATCTGGTATCGACGGTCAAGCAGAAGGCCTCGCGAAGCGAATACAAACTAGCTGCAATCTCGATGATAGAAAGAAACACGCGTGTCTTGAATCAGGCTTAGCGGCGATTTACGAGCCACGTTTATGCCCGGATTGTCTTTGCCGCCTAATAGATGGCCGATAGAAAGAAGAACGCTCGCGTAGAAAAGTCGAGGCGCGAGAGTGCGAAATATGTATACACCTATATAGAGCCGAGAGCGCGTAACAAAGATAGCAAAGTGGCAAACTGAAATCTATGCACGCGAGCGAGCGAGGGGATGTTCTATCGCGGTCAAATCGATAACGCGAAGCCGGAGGACGGTAGAATTATTGCAAAGTCAGGATACTTGTGGCGGGATGCAGTGCTGGGTGTCGAAGTGAGATCGACGGTCTGAAAAGTGGCACGGAACGGCTTAAGGAGAGAGTCCTATTTTTGGGGCTAAAACATAGTAAAATTTGGGAATTTTTTTTAAGAAACTAGGGGTTCTATTTATCTGAAATTTGGACCCTGTTTTTATGCATCTTTGCAGAACTTGCAGTTTTTTTATTATTAATTTTTAATAATAAATATGCCTAGGAGTTAAAGCAGGAGTTAACTCGGCGGGTTAAATTGACAGAATTTCCAAGATTCATGGAGATAAGAAACTGTTGGTTTCTCGTCGAATAAAATCGAGGGAAGCTTCGAGATACGAGAAGCCTGTAATTGTTCTCTCGCTGATAGACGCAGGTATACACCAGCCTTGTATTTTCCCCGCACATCGGACTTGCTCGAGTATCTGGCTGCGAGAAGCCACGATAGCAGTGACTTGCCTTGAAAGATAGAACTTCGTGTCTGAATTATTGAGGATGGCGTGTGCGACTCGTTGCTGTCCTCGCAACGGAGCCGCCTTTCCGTCTGTCCGTTTCCAGTAATGCCTTAATGTTACATCAAACGATCGGTTCACTGCAGGACGAATCGACCTGACGATTCTCCCCTCGATCCTGCCTACTCATCCTGTCTCTCTGCCCTCGGCTGCTGTGCACCTGACGTCAGGTATTTTTACACACCTGACGCGCACCGCGCGGCTCTTCTCTCTAATTCTTATTTCTAGCTTACTGGGGAAATAGTCTCCAGCCAGTCGCTTCTCTGCTGAATTTCGGAGGGGGATTATCGGAAGCAGGGCGTGAAGGTGCAAATCCCCTAGGAGAGAAAAATATCGTGTCCCACACGAGGCCCTAATCTCAAGAGACGATTATTCTATTATTTTTTAATTATTTTGTCTCATAAAATCAGACTCCCACGAGATATAAGTTCTTTAAAGAAAAAGGGCCTTTGTGCCAAACGCCCTCAAACACCCTGCATGCATAACAGAATTACAAATAAATTAACGCGCGTCTGGTTGCCAAGATTTTTTATTCAATACAGAAAACTCTCCCGTAAAATCTCATCGTGGATTCGCGCCTTCACAGCGATATCACGCGTTTCGCGAGCGCTTCAGCTTCCAGCACGAATCGCCGAGAATGGGAGTACGAGATGCGAAGGACGTGAATGCCATTCATCGTCAAGTGGGCGAGTCGAACGACTTTAGGTCATCTTGCGCTTACAGCGGCTTTAATTAAGACGCTCGTTAACGATTACGACCTTGTTAATTTGTGCCGCGGCTTCGCCTGCGTTTCCACGCAGCTCCCCCGTATCTCCGGCTCTACTTGCTTCGCGCTGTCGCGGAGAAATATTACGCCCGGTCTAACGGCGCGTTATCAATTATTTGCTAATTATATGCAAATGTAAAATATCCCTGGCGTCGAACGTCCCGCGTCGAACTAGTAATCCTGCTTCCCCCGACCCCGTCGCGTGGCGATTTTATCGGAGCTATTTACGGGTGCTCCCAATTCCACTCTTAATCAGGGATCGAGAAAGTTCTGGTACTTTTCAATAGGTTCCATTTAAAACATGGACCGCGGAACATTTTTTTAAAAATGTTCTCACATTATAAGTTCTCAGAAGAACCGATAAAATTCTAGTTGTTGTGAAACTTATAAAATATAAAAATAAAAAATTTTCTATAACAGGAACAGATATTTTGTTGACCAATATTAAAAAAGTTCTCAATCGTTGTAACAAATACTGAATACTATTCGATGGATAGTACTACAACAATATTAAATAATTATTACAGTTAAATTGATATTCTGAATGTGGTATTTATTTGTAATACTTACCTACGTAGATATTTCTAATGTTATGATTTTCATACCATTTATTAAATAAACATATGAAGAATATGATATTATATTGTTAAATAAAACTAGTACCTAATAGTTTAGTACTTTTCTTTGTCTTATGAAACCTTTTTTAATAAATGTTTTAATATAACTTGTTTCCATGGAACTTTTATTCCATGAGAACACTTTTTAAAGAAGTTCCTAAAGGTAACATTTTTTTCAATAAAAATTCCACAGAAACAGATATTTTCTTAAACAAAACATATAAGTTCTAACAGAATTTTTTTAAAAACGAGGGTTCGAGAACTTTTTCGATCCCTGCTCTTAATCACGGGGCTAAGCGTCAGAAGCTCGGAGAATTTGTACACCGACGCGAGCGGTTCGCCTAAGTTGCGCGAGATTACGGTTTCCCAGGTGGTCGACCTTCAATCTGGTTAATTCAATGCTTATAGAGCGAACGTATGCATCAAGGGTTGGTGGGAAATTCATGGGGACCTTTTTTTATTAGCACGAACTTCAGTTCTTTAACTAGTTGATAAAGTTCGTGTCGGCGCGAGGGTGGGCAAGAAGAATGCCAGGCGTAGGCTGCTAGAAACGCGAGATGAAGCGCAGCGCGAGGGCAAAATTGCACCGGACTCTGTCCCGTTGGGTAATCTTGCTAATCTGAGAAACGCCGATGAAAATGGTAATACATGCTGTTGTACACTGGGAAAGAATGTTGAACACGTTTCGCAATGGTAAAAACGAGCCAGCGGAGGTAAATCGTTCGATCGGAGCACGCAGCGATCTCTTGAGTAATCATCCGCGATGACGCACTTGCGCACGCCTCATTCGCAAGACGTTTATAAATTATTGGTCATTAACGGCCCCGCCTGCCTTCAAAGAATTCTGTGCATCAAGTGTGTTCCATTCGGTGCTCACTAGAATATTTACTCGCGGAGGTTCGCAACCGGGGGAATCGGTAATACTTTTACATTAGCCGTTGTAATTTATCCAAGTTTGCGTGGGCGTAGCGGCATACGGCCGCGATATTATGCGCGTAACACGTAAACCGGCCTTATTACGCGGCGGTATCCTCGCATCGTTGGTTCTATCGATCGATCGCGTCACGGAAACATTTAGCCGACAGTTGGAACCTACACACGGTCCTTTGCCTCTGTACTTTCCTAATTATTTGCCAGCCGTCGATAATGGATTCGTTCGTCATTCGTTGCGGGATTGCGAATTAGGTGTGCACGGACGTGACTCGTTGCCACGGTCATATTAAATTTAAACCTCCGGAATGGCAAAGGAAAGAGGAACGGAACGAACGTGTAATTTTATGCTTTATTCATTTTCATTTCGATCCCCTCGAGTAGCCTGCGGTGAAAGGAGAGATATAGTCGAACCTCCTGCGTGTTCTCCAGCGAAAGCTCTGGTTCGCCATCCACGACTCCACGCTAGCTAATTATGCTACCTATTCTCTCCTAGCCGTTACTATCGCTCTTGTCCACTTGTGCCTCTCGGTACACCGCCCCGTCCGGTCCTGTCTCAAATTTACGCCCGCCGTATTTGCAACTGCCTCGTCCCGGGGAGGATTTCGCGGTGTCGCGGCGCGGACTTAAGGCCGTGAATGTATATCGGCGAAGGGTGAGAGCGCGAGCCAGAGAGAAAAGTAGTTGGAAGAAGCAGGGTAGATGCAAGGGGCATGGGGGATTGTATGGGGGTGGGCGAGGACGAGGGCGAGGGTGGGTGGCAGTGTCGAAGGAGAGAGGGTGGATATCAAATATGCTTAGACAGATGCGTCGTCCCACAGTAGTTTGCCATTCTTTCTCGTTGGTTTCTCTCTTTCCCTTTCTTCTGCAGCCTGGTTTCCCTATTTTCCCGTCTCTGTCCCGGCCGGCTCGCTCCGCTTTCAAACCCCCGTCTTTGTGCTCGGACCTGCTGGCTCTTTCCCCGTTTTTCCCGCCACGTAATTATAGTTTCCAGCGTGTTGCATGCCCGGCAAGAGTTCACGTACTCTCGGGCCACTCGGCCGCGACACCCGTATTAGACCTGAAAGGTGGTAATCTAACGTCACGGCTGCCCGTCGTGCCTCCTTTTATTCCTTCTACCCGATACCGAAGCGCGCCGGTTGCTCGCGAAACTCTCCCAGGAGGAACCACGAGCGACCGAACGAATCGCATACGACGCTTTCGCGGGGAGCCCCGAAGAATAACAGCGTTACGCGATCGACCCAGCCACGAAAGGATCCTCGAATGATCCAGCCGGCGAATCCAATTTATTCATTGCACTTCGGCGGAAGCGTTACTCCTTCAGGAAGACCTTCACGGTCTGTGCCATCCCTTTCGGGTTATCCGCTTTTAAATATTGAACTTGGGATTCGCCGAAAACGCCTTCCTACATCCTTTCGATCAGCATTTCCTTCATTCACCGGCTCTCCCGCCGACTTACGGCTTCGCCTCCAATTCCGCCCGGTGTCCACAGCTCCTTCGAGCTGCTTTCAATCGCTCCGTGCAACTTACGTCCGCGATCGAGGCGTTTGAGTTTAAGCTCGCAGGCGAATCGGCGGAGCTTTAATTGCTTTAATTGTTCTGTGGCTCGGCTCTCAATGGAACCATCCCCGAGATGCTCGGGGGGAGCTGAGGAGCTTATCGGTTCGATAAAAATCCACGTAACTCGCGTCGCAGATTCGAGTCGCAAGATTCGCCATGGTGCCTGGACTAGAGGCGGGGGGCGAGAGAGGGTGGTTCGCGAGTCTGGACGGCGCGATTAATTATGCAGAAAAGCTGCGATCGATGGAGGAACGTGCCCCCTTAAAATATTGATACCACGAACAGACTCTACTATTCTCCACCCTCGATCCAACAGCTACGACCGTGCTATTTCGTGGAGAACCAGGGGTAGGCGCGCGCAAGTGTGCGCGGACTCTGGATTGTTCTATGATCGATGACGCGATGCGTCGATAGTTGGAGGGAAAAAGAGGAAAAGATGGAAATTTATTTAATGACCGATAGTTTATCGCGAAGCTATAGGGTGGACGGGGAAAGCGCGATCGAAAGGAACAGGGGGAGGTTTTACAGAATTTCCTCCAAGCCTGTAATAGTCTTTTCTTTTGCTTTGAGAAACCTTCTTCGCCGTCGGTTCTACATTTCCAAAAGAAAATCCTCTTCATCCCGATAAGTGCCTTTAATTCTCTCCTGACACTCGGCTACCAATCATTAATTTCGCAACGATGACATTTCGCCAGTTGATCAGCTCGGAGAAGTAGCCGAGCCACGCCACGCGAGTAAACACAATAACCTTGTAATAAGAGAATACACCGCGAGAAACAAAGGGGGTCCTTTCCCTTTTTCTTCTTCTCTCTGGTTCACCAATCCTTCGACTTTGCGGTCGAAGCATACCCTCGAGCCGTGAGAAAGATTCTCCGGTCGGTTCTCCTCCTTCGACTGGCCAGGGATCGAGCCAACCACCAGCTTCTCGTCTCTTCCTTGACGAGTTTCCACTGCGCGCAGGACAATGGACCTGTTCGTCTCCTTTTAATACGCGACTTTATTGCGCCGTTCCGTTAGGAGAAGAATTTCACGAGCTGCTCGCTACACCGAGAAGATCGCGGCGTGCTTCTTTCTCGGCTGATAATAATGTTCGGCGTACCTTCGGTTGTCTCTGAAGTTTCACTCTGTCCAATAGCCTGGAATTTATCGGCTAAATCTCAGAATGCAATGTTTTCTGAGACCTTTTATGCCTACGAAACGGAGTAGCCGAAGGAACAATAAATTCTGCCCGGCATTCTCGGCCTGTTTCTCATCTTTCCCTCTCGCCATTTCCTCGCTCCTCTTTCACTCCTCGCTCTCCAGTCTCCGCTCTCCACTCTCCCTTTCTCCGTGAAGTTGCACGTGATTTCCGTTCGTTCACCCTTTCCGGTCATCAGCCTCTGGTCTCCCGTTCCATCGCATTGTTGTCCCTTCGCGATTCACTTCCGCGATTTCTTCTCAGGATCGTTTCCCCCTAGGCATTGAAAAATGCATCGCTGAAAAGCCTTGGCGCTTCGTAGGAATGATTCTAGGATAGCAGATTCGCGCTCTCGACGTTCCGTTCAGCTTTCCGCGACTGGGAATAATTATCCTGTTAAATCGGTCGGTCATTTCTTAATCGCTGAAGCGTTTCGGCGATATCGCGTCTCGGTGGCTTTCTTATCGCGGGACAGTCGCGATCATCGTAGTTTTGGATGTCGGACGGCGAAAAGCCTGTTCCATCGCGATATCGAATTCCTATGCACCTCGCTTACTGGTAATTGGAATTTCATTCTCTGATAATTGGCAATTCAATTGCCGGGGCAAATTTGAGCTGTGCAAATGGAATTTGCGGCACGAGATTTCAATGTTTGCGCTACGCCGACCCACCATCGCTCGGCGACTACGCAAACTCGAATTAAATAAGTATTCCCATTAATATTCCCGCTTAGCGTGAATAGTCGTGCGAGAACAGTGGGCATTTTTAATCGTCCTGTGATTCGCTGGAAAATATTCAAACGAGCGCTTCGGCATTCCCATTCGAGACTCTATTTCGCCACGTCCACAGTTCCCACCCAGATTTCTTCTCCTTTGTCAATTTCAATCGTTGGAAGTTCCGCGGTGACTTTGACGAACCTCGAAGAAATGGCTCCACAGAGATGTTCGGCACCTTTGAACCGTGCTGCGGAAGCTCGTGGTCTTACGTGCTTAACATCGGCAGACAATTTATCACGCGATAAATTAGTACTAAAATCTCTACATATTCTGGACCAGCTACGGCACTACGCTCGCCCCATGCGAAAGTAAAGGGCGGAAAGAGCTGGGTTTCGGGTCGCAAGGTCCCCCGAAGAGGAACGTGTCCTATGGGGAATCGGTGCCCGCTGGTGGCACAGATGGGGGTGCGCGATCTAGGGGGTGGCGTAGCGAGCGATGGTGGTGGAAAAGAAGAAGCGGTTGCCCTCGAGAATTCCGGCCCGAGGTTATAGGCGCTAATCGCGGCTTGTGCGTGGAAGGGTGGAGAAGGGTTGGCAGGGGAAGGAAAGGGAGGAAAGGTAACGCGCGGCAAAGGTAGCCAAGGTGGTGATATCGACCGTAGATGTTGTTGATGCAAACGGTAACCATGGGTGACTTGGGCCGATTGACCAATTGCAGTGTTCACGGTGGCCGTGCCTGACCAATCGGCGCACGGTAAGCTGCCGGTTTTTTGATTGGGCGATACCAGGGATAAGAGACCAGTTCGAGGCCGTCGAGATCCAGAAACGGACGTCGAGACATCGAGCCGACATCATCGTTCTGGTCGAGAAGTGGAAGAACTTGGTTCGCCGCGTCGCCGATGTCCACTCGTCCCCCTTTGCCACTTTGGATTTGGATTCTCTGTTTCCGTCCTCGGCCCGTCCTGTGTAAGGATCTTTTACGCTTTCCTCTTCCGCACCGTCGTCGTCACACCGCACCGTCGTCGTCACACCGCACCGTCACCCCTCGACGTCACCTTGTTTTTGCGTAGATTCGCACCAAACTCCCGTTCACTCTTGCCTCACATTCGGCTCACCGGTTGGTTCGTTGGCTACTCGCGCTGGTACCTTCCGACTAGACCCCGATCTTCCGCACAGCACTCCTTGGCAGTTCTCTCCGAGAATCCCCACAGCTTTGTCTAGCCTTCTTTGTTGCCCCCGCGCCCATTGTTTCGTTCGTATTTTTACGCCACTCCGGCACGGGTTTACCCCGGATTGTTCTCTGCTCCTGGCGAATTCCCCGAGTCGTTTAATTTCGCGGCTCGTGCGCTGGATATACGAGAACGTCGTCTCTCCTCCTGGCTGAAACAGCCGAACGCGACGATGTAGCAAATGTCACTACTCGAATTTGTCATCGAGATATTCGCTGAAAAAGCTTTCCTCCGTCGTGGACGAATATTTCCTTTATCGGGAGAGAAGCCTCCTCCAGTATTTCTGTCACAGAAGCTCGGTCGCTTATCGCGTTCCGCTTGAATATTTCTCTCGCCCATTCCAACTCCTGATTAACTACTCGCTGTTTCGACGAGTATGCGGGCTGCTTGAACGTAGAAGGAGTGTACACTAGATCAGTCTGGCAAAGTGGATTACAGCATACTCGAATGTTCAGCACGCTTTTCACCGGCCGAGCGCCGCATACTTTACAGCGGATCCGCGCACCGCGATCTCCCTCCCGCACCTCGCTCTCCACTCGCTGATCTATGTGTTTGCCGATAGAGAATCAAGTTATTTCATTATCCGACGCCGTTGCAGTGGCCGGCTAGCGCGGAGGTGCTGGTGTTTTGGCGCCAAGAAGCTTCGCTAGCTGCACGAAAAACGACATCGGTGTCTTCGGCCGTTCGTGTTGTTTTTCCTCGGCTCCGCGTTCCGAATCACTTTGCGCTCGATCGAGTAGCTTATTTCATGTATCGGGGGTTATAATCGCAGCATAGCAGATCAGAGAGTATATTATCGTTGAATAAAACGGGCTACAAAGTTTCTATTATTCTCTGCTATTTTTAGTTTTATTTTATTCGCACACTTTGCCGACACGCCGACAGCTAAACGAATTATTTGTTGTGTTTCAGAAAGCTTCAATTGCAAGGAGGTGGTCACCGCTGTGAAGTAGGTGGTTACTCCGAAGGTGAGTTGCAAACATGATCATGCGTTAGTGATTAATATGTAGTTTGTTTAAAATGTCACAAACGGGACCCTTATCTACGACAGTTCAGTGAAATAGATTTATCACCGGCTGATAAGTTCTGAAGAGTTTTCTTCTGGAGAAAAGGTTACAGACGGTGCGAGAGGGTACCTATACAGTTGCTAATTAATCTCCTCTTTCCAAACGGCAGTGTCTTCCGAGTCCTTCGTGGATTGCAAATGAGTACCAGTTGCAACCGGACGGGCACCTCTTTAATTGTTAATTACACACCGGTTTCGCACTCTGCCTACTTAGTTTACAGTGATACCTCGATAAGGTCGTTTTCACATCTCCATTGTTTGGAGCCGGAGATTTTTTATTTATTTATATATACACGGGAAAGCCTTGGGCAGAGGACTAATACATAAAAGCAGAAGTACAGAAATTAACAGAATAGAAATACTGCCAGGTTTTGAATTTTTTAACCGAGTCCTATTAAGAAGTAGCTTCTCGCGCCAGCTTGTTCCTCTTTTCTTCTCCAGTAACACGCCGACCGAAAAAGGTGCCTTTCGGTATTAACGTCGAGTTGCATGAGAAAATGAAGAAACCCCTCCGTCCGCGGGTTTCCACATTTTCGCGTATATTCTTTCTGGGGTTTCCGCGCGAAAGCCGCGTTTCGAAATGCTCGTTTGTCGATCACGTAAAGATAACGTGTCCGTTATCCGATCCTTCTTGCAACCTGCATTCAAATGAACGGA
Organism: Andrena haemorrhoa; assembly: GCA_910592295.1. Lineage (NCBI taxonomy): Eukaryota > Metazoa > Arthropoda > Insecta > Hymenoptera > Andrenidae > Andrena > Andrena haemorrhoa. The sequence continues at coordinate 6,119,874 of OU342946.1, forward strand.
AAACTGAGACCCACGTCGATAGATAACGACCTCCGCCGCGGTGTTCCTCCTCCACGCGCAATAACGTATTCTCACGGTGGCGGGCGAATGAATGGAATGGTTAGAAAGTTCATTTGCAATGTTTGCATCTTCGAAGCAGCTCGGCGAGAGAGGCTCTTCCTAGACGGAACCTTCTGCGCCGGTTGCCGCTCGACTTCTCTCTCCGTTTCTTCGATCGTGTTTCGCATATAATTTCCTCTGAATTTTCCGGCCGAATTAAAAGCTGCGCGCTTCTCGACCCTCGTTCTCCGCAATTGGAAACGGAGCGACCAGCTTCGGCGCGAGAGTGAAATAATGCTTTCCGTTTCTTTTCTTGTGGATCAACAGCCGAATCGCGGTGCATGACTGTGAATCCTATATAGCGCGTGTTCCAACCATGAAATAACAGCCCACTGTGGCTCCATTTTTTTCCTTCTGTTCTACGAGTCTGTCTATTTCGTCCTCTCCACTTGGTTGAGCTCAGCTTCTCTGCTGTATTCTTCGGATCATCTAACCACATATGCCCGTTTCCGCATCGTTACTCCCCTTCTTTCAAATCCCCCGTTCCTCGGAGACAATCTTGTGTCGTTATTCGCTGCGTTTCGATTCGAAACGGTAACGAAGCCTGGCTACCTAATTCGCGTAGGAAAGGGGGAACAGTCAGAGCTCGACATAGTTTCCCGATCATAAGGAATATTCACTCGGAATATTCAGCAAACCTCGGGCATGCACGCTCGTCGCTAACGAGGTTCTTTGATCGCATGGATCCGTGTTGCAAGTTCGTTCCCCGAATATTTTCCGGGAAATGCTTCAGGGTAGGGGAGACCGGGGTTAGATGTTACAAAGCAGTTTAAATTTTTGTCGCTTGGACTATCGTGTGTTTCAACATCACACAGTTGTATACGGTGGTTTTTGTAGTCATTTCACGCGTTGCCACGTTAATACCGTGTTTGTGTTTTCGGTAGTAATAGTAACTTTGAAATTTCTTCTTCCTGTCTTGCAAAATTTAATTCTGCACCAACTTGCCCCTTATCGATACAAATTTTTTCAAATTCATGCTCTTCGTTTAATTACACGAGGTAGCGGCCATCGGTAGAGGAAAGTAAAATGAACGGTTCCTTTTGGGTTGGATTGAAGGACGACTAATAATTCGTACAATTTGCACGTTTTACAATACTTTATTACGGATATAACACGCATTTTAAGACCAGCAAACCTCAAAAATATTTAAAATTAAAGGACTTACAAAGCGTCAAAGTGGGCGCTGCGCAATGCACGCGTTAAAACGGTGAACATCATAAGTCGAGAACGGATTAATATTTTTAGTTGAAATTTTAACTGAAGCTACAAAACACTCTTCTCCGCAATGTGGGACCCGGTCGAAAAATTTTAATAAAAATTCACGGAGTTATACAACAAATATGAACGTCGAAGAATTTTACATGAAGTAATCCTGTGATAAATGTTGTCTTAAATGTTGTTAAAGTTATGCGATCTTATTGAGCGAGTTCCACATTGTGGAGAAAAGTGTTTTATAGGTTCAGTTAAAATTTCAACAAAAAATATCGATCCGTTCCCGAGTTACAATTTTCACCGTCTTGGGAAACATAGTTTTGAGAAATCGACTTTAAATTAAATCCTGCCGCGGCGCGTTCACCTGCATTGGCCCGTCCGTTACTTTTTACGCTGTAACTCGCAATTTTTCAAAGAAATCTTTTTCGAAGTACTTCTAAGATTTGTGGTTATCATAAACAATTTTTCACCCCGAAACACCCGTGCACCCCATTAAGTAAGAGTCATTAATAGTATCGAATATGGAATGCAAAAAAAATGTGCAAAATGTAACAACTAGCCCCAATCTCCCCTGTATCAATCAAACACCCGAATACTCGGGTACTACACAGCTTTCTCCAGTTTTCCGAGCACTAAATAAGGAGTTAGACGTGGAGTAAGCACGATCCGCGAGACTCTAGCCAAAGTCGATTTAAAGCATTCAGTTTGCTTCACCGCGGAAAGTAGTCGCGTTAAGTCCGTAATGCGATTCGCTCGGTACAGAGGGAAAGCAGGAAGCAGTCAACTGGTATCGGACATCACCGTTAACGAAACGAAAAGTCCGTTTTACTTTTCGAGTTACGTAACAACTCTCCGCGCGGCGTTTCCTATTCCATCGCCGGCTCGCGTTTTTCCGCGGCGGCCTGGAAATCTGGAATTTATTTCCCTCCCGCCCTCCGGCCTGTGCACCCTTGGTCCGTCCCGGTTTCTTTCGGCATTTTTCATTGAACAATAGAGCAACTAGGTTGGGAAAGAGCGGCACCGGCGGCATAGACGCGCGCGGCGGGGAGGACGGCAGCGTTCGTCGTGGGGGTTGAAACGCACCGTGGTGGCGAGAACGAAGGGACGAGGCGAGGGTTCGGCGCAGGCGCGTTGTCGCAACAATATGGTGAATTTAGCGAAGCCGACCAGTATCCACCCGACCATCAGCTGATCAATATACTTCCGCACACACGCCACGTCATACGCGCGACACGCATGTCACGCATCGTGCGAGCCGTTACGCGTGCAACACTTTGTGAATCTGTGAACGTGCACCAAGTTTTGTGCACGACGCCGTCGCCCTGTCCGAGTTACCCGCAGCAACCACGGTCCTCCATCGCCAGGAAGGCGAGACCGAGAACGAGAACGAAAACGAGAACGAAAACGAGGACTCGCGGTGGACGAGGGACAGAAGGTATGCCCACCACCACCGCCACGTTTTCCACCCCTAGTCCCTTTTCATTCTCTACGTTTTCGTGTGCTTTCGGCGTCGTCGGCGCTGGCGCTGCTGCCGTTTTCTACCGCCTCTTCGATCTCCCCGATCGCTTCTCTATCCTAAACTTCCGAGCCGTACGAGCTTTCCACGATGCGTTCCCCTTGCCGATATCGATCGGCGTGTTTACCTTGCTCCGGCAGAGATTCTTTAGGAGAGGGTGGCAAATGAGCATCTTCGATGACCGACCGTGACGCTCACGCCATACGGTTTGAAAATCTGATTTCCAAGCAGAACGTGTACGCCTCGGTCGAAGGAAACTTTTGGTTCGGCAAGTCTCGCCACGAGACAAATATTTCTCGGTGGATTCATGTTGCTAGGCGCGCGTGAATGCTTGGGTACTATTAGCGGATCGCAGGGGTTGATTGTAAGGGGAAGAGAAAAGGGAAAGATGGGAGGATTCTGATTTTGGGTAATTAATGGAGATATTTTTTTAGACCTCTGGCGTACTGCGTTCGCTTGACCCGTGGTCAGGTGTGCCAACTTTCTCGCGATCGTGGAATTCGTCGACACTTGTGTTGAATAGGAGCTGTCGAATTTTCTGCAAATAGGATTTGCTTATCCGCGCGATAGGGAGTAACGAGTTGCGTTTCGCGTTACGTCTTCCGAGCTCCCCTGACCGAGCATTGGCTCGTGAATTTCGCATCGACCTGACGAATGTACAGCGACACCGTTGCGGGGAGCATTTTTCTTGTTCGAGCACGTTTGCCACCGCAGCAGCACCGGGGATACTTCTCCGAGTTGCTATCGGATATTCACTCGCACTCGTTAAAGTGCAAATCCACGGCGAGGCGAAAATATCGTGTCTCACGTGAGACTTTAATCTCACGAGACGATTATTCCATTATTTTTTAATTAATTTGTTGTTAATTTCGTGAAATTAGATTCTCGCGAGACAAGTTTCTTGATATATTTTCAAAAATCTCAGCTTTCGCGATTATTCGTGTTATTTACATTTAGTTATTAGGGGAGACCTGGGCTAGTTGATACGTTATTCTGTTTTCGATTTTTTCATTTTTTGTTTGAATTAATTACTTGATAACAAATATGCTAAATTATACTTTGGTCCTTCCGCTTTAATATATTGTAAATGAAAAGTTGAGAGAATACATACAAAATGAATGAAAAATTGTTATTTGGACGAAGGTAAAATGTATCAATTTACCCCACTGCAGTGCTAGCTGATACGTTATTCTGTTTTAAATTTTTTCATTTTTTGGCTGAATTAATTACTTGATAACAAATATGCCAAAATATACTTTGGTCCTTCCTCTTTAATATATAGTAAGCGACAACTTGAGAAAATATATACAAAATGAATGAAAAAAATGTTATTTGGACGATCAATTTGGATGTATCAAAACTATTTACTATTTCTCTGTACAAACAAAAACAGTAAAAAAAACATTGATTAACGTCAATGTACACACACGTACGCTATCATATCTTCACATATTGCGCTCAAATGGAGCTATATATATACGGTGTCGAGATAATTCGTCTGTATCAACTTGCCCCGGTCTCCCCTACTGAGATTCTTCTCAGGATAGAAAATTTATGTAAAATCTCATCGCGGCCTCGCACCTTTATTGATTCACACATACGCATTGGCCCGCAATTTTCTGCAACATATTGCCACATTGTTGACATCCGTCCCTCCCCCGAGCAGATTCGTTCGAATTAGAAGCAGGAACGGTGTCCGATTAAAGTTGGCTAGAGCATCGACACGGCCAGCTGAATTATTCACGTATCCGAGACGCGTGCAGATAATTCCCGAACTCGCGTGTCCACGACCGGCTGGCCGACCGGCATTAACGTTTTCGCGGCGAGTGGGCGAGAGCGTATTTTCGGAACTCCTCTTACAACATCCGACTCGCCTGTCCACGATAAAGTTGAATGGAATTTAAATTTAATTCTCAAGTTTAGAGCCAGTTCATTTGGCGCGGCGAAATCCAGTGGTTTTTTCTAAATAAGCAGCCTTTTCTCGTCTGCGCCTCTTATGGAGATTGAATCGTTACTGTATCATCGACGCTATCCAGAAGTGTTGCGCTGGCTCGGTTGAATTAGGATGATAGAGGGCCAGTCAGAGTGTGTGCATTAGGAACGCTTACAAACGTACTGAAAGGTTTTTAGGTGTATAGTTGACGAAGGACCTAGATTCTGGTCGATGAATAGGATCCGAAACCGCTGTGCTCGTTGCAGCTCCTCTTTCGTTGCCTTTGATGTTAGAAATGGCTTTTCTGTGAGCGAGCTCTTCGGGAGCATCGTTAATTTCTGATGCTTTTTCTTTGAACGGTGCCCTTGTTTGCTCTTAAATCTTCCGATGCAACCGGCTGATCTGGAAATACTGCGCAAACTTCAACTGGGACCGTATTACACGATAGTAAGTCTATTTATGTTCTTGAAACTTATAAATAGTATCTCCAGACATTGCTTACCGTATTATCAGCGCTATCAGTCTCTTTTTATTGACTCAGTCTACGTTCTACAGTTCCCTAGCAAATTAAAAGATTCTATCAAAGTAGATTGCACTGACGTATCTTATGCTTTTTTATACATAAATGTACTCTATATTAAGTGCAATAACTCCATTGAATTATTTAAAAATAATAAAATATCGCTCTGCAATGGTAAAAGCAATAAAAAATATTTCACAGCGCAATAGAAGCTTTAATTTTGCGTTCTCTTTTAACTGCACGAAAGCAAATTTACGTTACTTCCCTGTAAAAAACGCGGCAACCGTGTATAGGTCCGCGTTAGATTAATAAAATCGCGACGAACCGAAGAGAATAGAAACGCAGGGGGTCGTTTATCTAATCACGTGGCCGGGCCCAATCGGAAGGCTAGAGAAGGAGAAGGCGCGCGAGATAAGGGCGAGCGAGCGAGCGAGAAGCCCAGAACCGTGAAATTCTGTTGCTGCGTGGCGATCGCGGAGAAGTCGTTCATTGACTTCTCTCCACTATCCCTCTCCTCGTGTCTCCGTCCCTCCCCAGCCTGGACGCATCCGGATTATTCGTGCACGTTGCAGCTCGCAGCCGAGTGCACTTACGTACACACATGTGCGTTTTCATCCTCGCCTCTCTCTCCCCCTGCGAGCCTCGCTCGCTAGATTCCTCCTCTCCCTCCGTTCTTTCATCCCCCCGTGCCGAGGGGGGCTCCTTCCTCGCGATTCTCCCCACCGGCTCGGTCCTCTTCGCGATGAAGGAAGAGGTAGAAGACGCCGAAGGAGGGGAGGCGGAGGTGTAGGCCGACTACTCGCTGGAAGAAACAGGCCTCACCACTTGGCAAAGTTACTCGTGTTCCGCGCCTAGTGGTCGGTTCTTGCTCGTAGCGGCTCCCTGCTCGCGCGTCCCAGGCTCCTAGGCCGTGCAGGATACACGTTGGCAGCAGGTCCAGGGATTTCGATATCAAGGTATCGAGGCGCGGCGCCTATGTCCCGCGTCACGTTGCTCCGACAGAGGATTAATTAACAGCGACGCGCGATGGGAGGAATAAGCGTTCGATCGCGGGACCGCGGCGTGGCCTTGCTCGTATCTCGTATCGTTCGGTCTAGTTAGAACACCGTGCACGTGCTTCTCCGTGGTGATTTTCATTGTCGGTGGAGCAGCAGTGAAGTGACTGGTGTGCGCGGCGAGATCCGTTGATCGACGAATCGGGTTTGGGACAGTCGATTCGGAACGCCAGGGGAATATAAGCCTGCGTAGTTGGCTCGCCGACCGTGTCCGGTTAACGGAAAGGCGTTATAGCGTTAATATATAATCGGAGGCGGTCGTGATCGCGCCTTCACCGTGCAACGAACGCTTCTCGCACACCTCGCCTTTTATCCAGCAGAGAAGACGCACTACTACGTTCGACTTTCACTCACGAAAGGACGTAGTAGTACGTCAGCGGGGTAGCAAAGCGTTACGCGCGGCGGAATAGCGTGTGCCGCGTGACCCGATGGTCCATTCTAATCGATCGCGCGAGTGCAACATCACGGACGAGGATTAAAGCGACCGTTGTTGTTTTCTCTGTGCAGGGTTCACTGCCGATCCATCCCGGAGGCTGCAGCACCGACTACCATTATCGGTGAGTAACTGTTTCGCATTGACGCGGTAAGAACGCAGGCAGGCATGCCTCATTCCATATGCGAGACACGCGACCGAGGAATTCAATGGGCGACGATGGTCGCGCGCGGATCCCTTCGAGAGTCGTCCGCGGGGCCGACTTAAAGCCTGCGCGAACCCGGTCGCCTAACGACGCCCGTGTTCGCGCGTTTACCACTCGAGGCGAAACAGATTTATCGTCGTCCCCATTGCTGTTCCTCGCGCTCCTAGCTGGCACAGAGTAGCGGCTCCGGTCTACTCGGAGAGGATAAGTCCCTTGCCAACTGGTTTCGATGAACGAGGAACGTTCGAACGGTTCCGCCGGTGAATGAGAACGAATTGTTTGCGCCGGTTGGCTTATCCATCGGCAATCGGTTACTTGCGAAGCTGTCGAATCGAATCTGCTGACGGGAGCGCGCGGTCTGCGGCTCGCGCGCTGCAGCTCTCGGGAGAAGGCGAAAGCCTTCGTCGCGAAATAAAACGATGCCTCGTGGAAGAAGGGAGCAAGGATACGCGGAGGGCGAAGGGAGGCAAGTGGTCAGACTGGTGTAACAGGACGTTACTCGTTGGCTGGCAAGGGCAGGCTTGTATTATTGCTCGGTCCTCCTCGGGTCCGCTTGCCGGCGCTCCGCTCGTTACTCGAGTATCTAAGTCTAAGCTTGGAATGCCGCGGCGGGAGGCGAGATCTATGTGTACGTGCTGTACGGATGGGGAGGGTTAGCGAACGGATGAAAGACCCTTCGCGGCCGTGCCTACAGGCTGAGAGGGTTTTCGTCGCAGGGTCAAGGAACGCGGGTGATAGTCTCGACGCTTTCGCGGCCTTTACGCCAGTTGATTGTGCGGGCTTTTGTAAACCCAAGCGCATCGAGGCACAGCTTGTCAGATTAAATGGTCAACGCTGAAGTTCTTTCGTAACGTAGAACTCTCGGCCCTTTATGCAATTGCGGAGACGGGGAAATACGAGCCAGTTAACGAAAAGTCAGGATATTTAATAAATCAGTTGAAGTATTTATTAGAACAAGTAATAAACAATAATATAAGAGTGAGCTTTTTCACGTGCCACAACTCAAAGTAAACTATAACATTTTCTTGAAAGAGTATCGAAATAGTCTTGAAATGAGAGCCAAGGAAGTCTTCACACAGAAGGCAGAAAATTATGTAGCTCAAAACAGAATTAAAATCTTCTCTTCTAATACTAGAAGGATAGCAATTATTAGAGATCCGTCCAACAATCAAATTTAGTAATTTGATTAACGTTTAACGAATTCTAATTAGTGGATACACATTGTTACAGAAATCACACGTGTAAGTACTTACTTGGTGTGTCAACCTGTGCCCACCGTTTCCAAGTTCTTGGCATCTGTAGCAAAAAAGCTGTCACTGTTCAAAGTTTTTGTGGGGTAAGGAGCCACTTGACTCTCATTCCCACCGTGGGCGTTATTTATTTCTGTAAAAATAGCAGAATAACATTTGAAATAAACACAAAAGTCATCGTAACAAAGTTTAACTATGGATCTTTCAAAAATGGCCTCGATAAAATATAATACGCAAAGGTTTTGTACTTATTATTTCGATGGAAATTTTGAAGAAATCTCAGGAAATACGTGCTGAGCAAACAACGTTCTATGTCGTCGTTCGATTTACAATCTTGCTAAAACTATACTAGCTCCTATTACCCACTGGCTCTCATTTCCCCCGTGTCCCCTATATGCATCCTGTAGGATTAATCGTGAATCTTGACCAGCGGCAGATTTAAGGGTAAAGGCCCAGGTGGCAAACCTTCCGAGAGGCCCATTGTTTCAGGAAACTGAAGAGGAGGTAGTTTGCTAAAAACGGGCCAAGTGTAGTAGTACAGAAAAAGATACAGCGTTAATGACAAAATCCTAATTTTTTTTCTGAAGATGGAGCCTTCAGGGCAGAGGCCCAGGCGGCAACCTGCTGATCGGCTGCCGGTTAAATCCGCCACTGATCGTGGCCACTCGATCGAATGAAAGAATCGCCGCGGTCGCTGGAATCCACACCAAATAATCGCGCTAAATAAATTACGTAGAGACTCTCTCGCTGTGTTTCCGGCCTCTTCGTTTCATAGAATCTAATTTTAAAGGCCCGGCCGGTCGGTCGGACGGACACTGACACGAAAGCTCGTTAGATGCTCGTCTTTTGAGAATAATTGAACCGTCGGGCGCAGAGAAAACACGTGGCGATCGATCGAATGCATTTTGCTCCGGCATTATTTCGGCAACTGATGAGTTACAAAAGAGCCTCGAACGTGTTTGGTTTTCAAGGGATCCTTTTGGTCATTATCCGCTGCGGCTCTATTCTTTCAATAACGTGTAATCGTTAATGGAGCGCTGCTACCGAGGTCTCTCTCCTGCGTTCGCCTTTGTGCTTTCTAGTTGATTTGATTTCATAACAACAGTGGATATCGGGCCCCCTTGCGCTGTGTACTCCACATTCAGTTAATTAATTGGCTCGCTTTAGCAACGAGAGATGGCGCGTACAAAGTGTCGATTGCCCGTCTTTTCTCGTATCGTCGCGAGAGATAGCGGTCCGCGCGCGTCTGTTTGCTCGCCGCGTCCTTGTTCCCGTGCGATTAAACGCACGATAATTCTGTGTGCGTAGCTTGGCAGGTGACATTTCACGCGATAACTGTAATCAGAGTCGGGACGGGAAAGTAATTTGTAAGCCCAGCCATTGATTTCATTGCCGGGCGGGCTCCATTTAGAAATTTATGTCCGCTTGGGGTCAGCGAGGCGCAAACATACTCGCTGGACGTTTCGTATCCTTCAATCTAAGTTTGGAATGATCGACCCCCGCGCCAGGGCGGACAAAAGTACGAGGTAATCTTGTCCCGACCCTCCGGGAGAAACGTAAGCCTGAATATCTGAAGGAGCGCGGGAAGAATCGGGCGTATTACTTGTTCGGTCGACTGTGAATTACTGGCTCGCCGAACAATCCCATTTACACGAGTAATCAGAGTGAGGCTGCCCGTTGGATCCTCTCGGTGACGGATCGTCGTATCGTTGAATTGTCTGATAAAAATACTAGCCTCTGTGAAGCGCGACTGCGAGAAATACGAGGTCTCTCGTCGTTCGCGAAATATTCATAAAACTCGGTAACTATACGTGACCGCGAGAAATGAGACGCGTTCCCTTGCTTGGTGCGCAGGCAACGTTAGGGGAATTCCACAAAGCAAGATCCCGTATAGTTGATTCAGCCTTATCTCGTAGTCGTTTGTCAATAGCGAGGCGATAAAACTCTGCGGAGGATACAGAGTTGGGTTTACAGTTATTCGGTGTTTAACTAAAGAGGGAAGGTACCGAACCAGGAAATTCAAAAGACGATGAAGACGATATATAGATATGTATTACACAATTTTTTCTGCGCAAATTCACTCTAAGTTTCTGTTATAACTCGCGAACTGTGAGATACATTTTTAACCGAATGGTATTCCTAATTAAAAGAGTGTAACTTTTGAGTGAAAACTTTTCTCCCTTGTAAGAAGAAATTCCAAAGATTCCGGGTGTATTTCCTTGGACCAGGAATTCTTTTTATCAGGCAGCCTCGTCTATCCTCGAATTGCACTCGATGCACCAACCTGCTCTCTGTTTTGTCAGCGAGCTGCATAAGCAGCGTGAAAACGTTCGACAACGGCAGTGAGTTAACGCCTCCCCTGTTGACATAACTGTCTTGTCCGGTTGGAAAGTACGAGGATCCCGGTGCTTCTCGAAACTCTTTAAAGAGTCGCCTACCACGAGCAAAACGTTGGCGAACAAGAGCCAGCCTTGTTTGCACAGCCGATTTCAATGGTTAGCACGTTCGAGGTGAGTCGCTGGCCGATATCTGTCCGCTTCTTTCGTCCGAGTTTTCCGCTCCGCGATTCAACCTCGATTCGGCGTGCCGCTGCACGCCTGATTTTCCTGAAATCGCATCGACTCGATCTCGAACGCCCTTTCTCCACTCGTCGATTGGAAAATCTTCGAACTATCCATGGGTTTACGAAAAAGCACACCCGTTGCCTTTGGAATCATTTTTTATTCAGCTCTTCGTACCCACGCGACTTCTATCTGCTAGAAAATTCAAGGCGGAGGCGTGCGCGTCCGTTTCGGCCGAAGCTGGTGTGTCCATCCAATCAGCGATATCATTGATCACTCTATTTAAAGAAGCCTATGGAAAGCCGTGCAGCGTGACGTCAAGCGCCGAGATTTCCAAGCCAACTCCGTTTAGTCTCGAGCCGAGCCAATAATCTCGCGGCTCACCTGCCAGAGGTCCCCTTCGGCCCTTGGCTCGCATATTATGCGGGAGGCCAAGACCCTTCATCCATATTCATACCAATTTTCATGGCACGCGTCGAATTTTCTCTTCCCCTCCGAGGATCTACGCCGGCTACTTCTCCTGCCGTTGCACCGCTACGAAGTCACGAGTTTACGGATCGCGCGGCGAACAATTATTTATTGGATAAACGAGAAAGCCTGCGTCTTGCTAGATACGGGTAAACAGGCTACCAGCAACCAGAAGGAAGCAGAGTAAGAAGCATCGAGTGGAACGAAAGCATGAAAGCTTGCTGGAGAAACGATAAACAGGCTTCATTTCCTGACAGCAGATTTATGATGCTTAGCTTTGTTCCCCGTTCGGTATGATTCGGATGGAAAGACCAATCGGTTTTCAATAAAACTGCGGAAAAGGCGGAGCTATTCGATGTCGGAATTGTAACGGGCTCGAGAGGAGCTTTACAACAAAGATGGGCAAAATTTTTAGTTCATTGAAAATTTCGAATAGGTAACGAATAAAAGGTAAAATAATTATTCGTTAAGTTAAAGTTACAGTTAAAGTTACAGTTAAAGTTAAAGTTGGAAAGCTCAACGAATAATTTCTTAATCAGTTAATGCCCAACTCAGCTTTAGCGTACCGAAACGGTCATGAAAGTAAAGTGTTCCGCTCAGAATTAATTAATTAACTAATTAATTACTACAATCCTCGATAGTGATTCTTGAGTTACCCACCTATTTCGCAATAATTAGTTCTACCGTAAATTTGTTCCCACATTGCTCGGTCATTAATTTGTAAATTAAGTAATAATTGTAATCTCCGCAAACGGTTATCGATACTTTGCGCTCATTATCCTGTAATCATCGGAGTGGCCAGATTTTCGCTCGCATTTCCACCAAACTAGTTCCCACATTATTCCCTGGCTCGCAGTCTTCACGAGTGACTTTCGATACCCGATACCCCAGTTCCTAGCAATTACCAGCATCACCGCGTTTCGCGCACACCCCCTGCGAACTCATTTTTATCTATCATCATTAAATCTTCACGAGTGTGTGACCAGGATCGCAGGTTCTCCACTCGTGTACCCGGGGCTGAATCAGTTACGAGTAGAATGGACGAGGGGTAGTTTAGAAAATTACGAGAAAACCAACCCCCCTGTGGAATCGGTCGTTAGAGTTTGGACAGGCAGAACGACGACGAGACAGACAAAAGATCGTAGGAGGAAAGTGTGTTAAAAACAGTGAGGAAGCTTGTTTAGTCGCCACCGAGACTTGGATTTATAGTCTACCCCGTGCTCACTGCGTGGCCACTGTTACGATTCCTGCTTTTTCCACGTTATTCGTCTGGCTCCCTTTCTCTGGGTGGAGGCGACACGTTCGAGTTGATTATTTCTGGCTTCCTCAAGATGTTTACTCGTGCCCTGGAAAAGGGGCAAGTTACTGTGGCGATCGTGATCCCATTGCCCCACGGGGAACAGACACCAGCACGGGGTCTCAAGGAAAATTGCGACATACGAGCTTGATAATTGGCTGGTGCCGAGGAATTTTGAGGACGGTATCATTGTCACGTTCGCTGCAATAATTGTCCCGAATCTCCGTTGCCTCTGCCACATCGGAATAATTACTTGGACCGTGTAACTACGGAGGCACAATTATCGCGACAAGAGGCAGCTCTCGTTCCCCGCGTTCCACGGATTCTCCTCGCGATCCTCTTTCATCGAACTTTCGCGAAAATTGGAATAGTTGAGCCCTTCTGGCTCAGCAACGTTGCTTCCTCCTCTGTGACTCTCGCGATACACTTAATTTCGTTTCTCGCCTTTCACGGCATATCCTCGTGGAAAACTTGGCCAAGCTTCTCGGGGTCTATCCGAGCCAGAGCGACACTTTGTTCGCTCGCATTTATCGTCGCTGCTTCTCCAGCGAACACTATATTGGTTTCCCTCTGTCCGAGCTTACTCTCGTTTAGATTATCACTCGGCCAACGGCAGCCGGAATATGCACGATTACGGGCGTCGATAAGGTAATTGTAACTTTCCCGGCATCGCGATTAAAGCCGAGTATCTGGCCCGCATCTCGGCGCGACGCTTCGGCCGAGTAAAAAGAAGCAGGGAACGGAGAATTTTGTAAACGCGATGGGAGACGCAGATCACGCGACACGGCTGAAGATTAGCATTTATCGTCGCACGAAATCTCCGCTGGCAAACGGTGAAATACCGTCCTGCGACACGCCTGAAAGGGCGCTGCTTATGCATATCTGTCGGAGTACTCGAAGGGGCGAAGAAAGCTACCGCGTAGCGATTTGAGATTGTTTAATCTGTAGAATTGCATAAATACAAGTCGTGGCATAAACTGTTCAGCGAGGTCGACGCGCACCGCAAGTTCGTCAAGTTCAAATACCCACCGCAAGTTCAGCGAGTTGAAGCTGGCCGCGGATTCTAATTCCTACCTCCCCCTCGTTTTCTATTCGACGTCATCTATCCTCGTTGCCGTGTGTCAAGCAAGCTGGTGACCCTTGGAGTGGCGTGCGGACTGGTTATGGACTAGTTAGTCGATGCACTGCTGCCAGCAGTGGACTCTTGGGCGCCTCACGCTACTCGCATTGCAGACTCTGCGGCGCCCTTTTCACCCCTTTGCACCCCCTCTCACCCCCTTACGCGGTGTCTCCCGCACCCCCTTCTCTGGCATTTCACGCTCGAGCGGCGGCGCGTGGTAGAGGAACCAAGTAGATACAGATGACATTAGGGAAATGAAATATTTAACACGGGTATGAAGTTCTTGGAACATCTTTTCTCGTTTATTTTGCTTCGAGCCTCGTTCCTGAAACGATTGACGTAGGCAGGCACCGCGGGCAAAATTATCCATTCGTTTTCCCCCCCGCGAGTATGACGATCTACTGTCAACCCCAGTCGCAGCCCTTAGTAATGGCGGCGGCTGGCTTGGGGCAGCCAGGAAACGTAGGAGGTCCTTTCGAGCTGGTATCACGTCACATCCTGGTCACGCACGCCACCTCTTTGTTCAAAGCATGTCGGCGATTATAAACGTGAATCATTTTTCTTGCGACGCTAGTGGGAAAAGTGATAATTAATCAGGGCGTTGCACAGTGGCGGATTTGCCCGAAATAATGGCTGAAAGTAAATTCTTTTTTTCTAAAAATCCGATTGGAATCTCATTTATGAAATATCAGAGCATGTATTTCCATTAAGATTCATCTTTAATCTGCAATTCTCTAAGAAATATGCAACTTAATAGCGTTAGAAAATATATCTTTCAATGTTGGTATCATTTAATACGCTATTATTTTGTTAATATTTCTACAGCCGTGGTAGATAAAAATACAAGACCTATATATGTTTCTCTTTCTTTGTTGTATTTTTGTATTATTCTGTTAAAGTAAAATTTTAAGGCCACAGCAGCTCTGATTGAAATTAGCCGCGACAATCGGTGACCTTACCAGTTAATCGTAATTTGTAAATATTAATTTTGCCCACATTTTTTAATTCCATAGTTAAAAAGCAGTTGGCATGTTATTGCATATATTCAACCATCGTATTACAACAGTTAAATATCACGTAGAACGTGTTTTATGTACATTATAAAAATATAATAGTATAATTCAAAATTTTTCGTTAAAAAGCTACAGAGAATATCTTTCTAGAGTCATGTTATCGTAATTCCTTTCAGCAATTCAACTTAGACTCGAAGATTTAATTTCAGCCACGATTTCGGGCAAATTCGCCACCGTGCGTCGAAGCAACCACAGTATTTTCAAGGGGAAAAAATCCAGCGGACGAGTAAGAATGCCCACCTATAACAGTTTCGATCGCGAGTAGGCGCGTCTTCGGGAAGCCGCTGTTGAATTTTTCGGACCACGAAATTACGAAAACTTTCCCCGCGGTTTCCTTTAACGAGCCCGCCGTTACTTACTCGCGACTAGATACCACTGTTGCGTGGTTTTGGTCACGCGAGTTCGTGCCTCGTGATTCTTTAACGAGCCGCGAACAAACACGAATGGAAATTCACCGGCGGCGGTTTTTCCTGCCTTTTTCCCCGTCGGGCCGGCCGCAATCGCAATGAAATCGAAACGGCGGATCGTCGCGGTGACCGTTCGCCCCCGAATCGTCACGATAAATTATTAACGTCGCGTGTTGACCGCACGGCTATCGATTCGACCGGTCTCCTAGCTCCTCCTAGTCGTTTTTTTCCAGCCGCTTCTTCGTCGCTTCGATTTCCAAGCGGCCTTCTCTCGTTCATTATCGTTTGCAACATCGGCCGCGTTGAAACGAGTTTCGTTCTAGGTTGAACGTGTTATGCATGCGTGTCGCAACGTCTGAGCCGACGATAACGCATTACGGGGCACAAAGAGTCGAGATTGCATTGCGAATGTCGCGTAGCCAGTCGCTTTCCTCTCGGATCGGTATCCGAATAGGCCGAACAGCTCTGACGTATTTGCCGAATAATCAGGCAGGCTTAAACGTTTCGCGGCCCTCGGCACGTGCGGCAATTAACGTTCGGCGAAGGCGCGTTGCGGGTGGATCCTCGGCGTGCTCCATTGTTGACTTGCGACTTCGTATGCTCGTCGCGCGGCCCCGATTTCTATGCTAAATGCGTATTATCGCGTTATAGCCGCACGAGCGGTCGTCACCGTCACGTTCCGCTTCGTTTTCGAGGCGGCCGAGATGCGAGCACGCCGTACGTCCTGGAATTTTCCGCGCGTGCCACTCGCGAATAGATTGGACTGCTGGCCCCCTATCGATCCTTCAAATTACGCCGGCGAATTCGGTTGTCGCTAACGGCGGAATCGATTCCGCCGGTCTTCGCCTGTCCCGACGTGCTGCCTGCCTATTTTCCGCCATTCGCTAAACACCGCTCGGTTATAAATTCTAGAGTATATCCATGCTTCATTTTACGACCGATTTAGCTTTAAAACTGTAAGTTAGTACAGCACTCGCTTTGCGCGAGCTCACGACACGCTGCACACTCGCTGCTTCGTCGTTTAAAGCACGGCTGTCGCGACTCCTTCGTTACGCGTTTTACTGCCAAATGAGTTGTTGCGTAAGCTTTTATTGAGAGCTCCGGGACTGCGACGATATTAGAATCCAGAGGATGATGCTCGTGCCCTGCGGAATTAACCCATATCGACGGTCATAAAAGGAGGTTTAACCGAGTCTCCGCGGATCAAGGATTTCTAATTTTTACTCCGCCGCTTGTCCCTCGATTGCCGGAATTGCTAGAATTGCCAGGATTTTCCTAGTTTATCGGCAGTAGTGTCATGCTCTCGCGGTGGTTGGATGGAAGCAATTCCGGGCCTCTAATTGCGCCATTAATCTCGGAGGGGGCTCTCGCGCGTTTCAGAGATTCCACGACACGCGCGAAAGAAATGTGTTGCCACTTGGGCTGAATCAATAGTTGCTTCTATTTAACCCGGACCGCGATAAAAATGCCGCTGCGCGTAACGAGGTCTTCTTGATCGGGATTTCTGCCCACGTAATATAAGCCTATAAACTCCGTTCGTATTCGTGTAACTGTTTGCAGCCAGCGGTAGGTAATTCGTTGCCCGTTAAATCGGTTTGTTCGGCCTAATCACGCGGAGAGCATGGGAAACCGATGCAACGTAACGGCCTAGCCCGTCGGGTCCATGACAAAATCACTGTCCTAAATTCGTTAACGTTTCTCCGTAGCAGATCCGGTTAGAAAAATTCAGCGATTTTCAGGAATTTATTGCGACGAAAATAATTACGGTAATGGAACAAAACTATTTTCTATTTATTAAATTACATTTCTACGGCGAATAAAGAATATAAAAGTAATCAAATTATCGCTTTCCAAATGCTTTTGAGAGTAGGCTTGATGACACATTGCTCGGAGCGATTAAACAATGGCGTTGCCTTTCTGTTGCAGGAATAATGAAGAGAGAAGCTGATGCAGGCGCTATGGCAGGTTCAGGAGGACCAACAAGTCCTCACAAGCGTTATAGACAGGGTGACGATGAACTTCGTCTTCTGATCCCCAGCAAGGTAAGCTTTGGTCGCCACCTCTTCTAATGCTGTACATGGGAAAAATGAATTTCTTAGGGGAATCGATATTTGACCATTCGTGTGTTATGTAAATTTTAAGTGAGAACCCGGAGAAACTACTCGTGGGACTTTCTAACTTGCGGTGAAACTGCTTCAGTACTTTCCAATTTCTAGAGGCTTTTAAATTTTCTAAGTCCTCGTTAGAAGCCGAGGTTGTTGCTGTCGAAGGGAACGTGTCTGGCAGGGAGTCTCGGAAATGCC
Source organism: Andrena haemorrhoa (assembly GCA_910592295.1). Taxonomy (NCBI): domain Eukaryota; kingdom Metazoa; phylum Arthropoda; class Insecta; order Hymenoptera; family Andrenidae; genus Andrena; species Andrena haemorrhoa. Next base: position 6,137,326 of record OU342946.1, read on the forward strand.
GAAGGGATTGCGTCCTTACGCGCGAATAGAAGCCTCTGTAGCGAATCTTCCCAGCTACCGTTTTTCCTAGACGCCCGCCACGGATCTGGGTGTGTTCCCGCGTGTTTTCCCACGCGCAATCGCCTCGGTTTTCCACTGGCTTTTTCATCGCGCGGACGCGATTGTTTCAGTAAAAGCCGACTGCCATACGCGCAACGTTCTTCCGGTCATTGTCGCTCCGGCCGACGAACCATTATCAGATTTCCTTCCACTTTCTTCCGCCAGGGAAATTCCCTGAAATTCTCTGAAATTGGCCTGAAATGTTTCCCGGGCTAACGGATATCCTTTCGCGTGCTCAGTCCCCTTTTCGAGCCGCGGGATAGTCTGCTGTTGCACCTTCTTCCCTCGGACGGTCCCGCTCCGTTGATTACAAGCATAGATCGATCTTGATTATTAATCGTATACCGCCACGATGGTACTCCACGAAGAAGGAACAAAAGCCCGCCGAGGAGATATTTCCAGCGTTTCAGCCGTCAGCTTCGATCGCCGTTCGATATCATCTTCGTCGGTTTCGCTGGCGATCGAAGCGGTCGCGCGCCAGCGATCGAGCACAATGTCGATCGTTGTTGTTAAACGCTAGCCACGCAATCGAGATCTCCGCGAGAATGGCTGTCGATGTCAGGGTCGATCGGCCTGGATATTGGCGAGGCGAGGGATCGCTCCTTTCGAGAGTGAACTCATTCACTCGCGACTGCTTGGACGATGGGAGAACGTAATTATCGCGGCTACGGCAGCAACTCTTGCAACAGTCCTCGCGACTTATCGTTGCTAATCGTTGGAACGTCGGGCCGGTGCACGGTTCGAGAATCGATCGACCTTCTGGCAGGTTCCTTGGCCAAGATCCCGCGGCTCGCGTTCCCCGCGAATAATAATCGATCGCCCCTGGCAGGGACGAAGAAGAACGAGAGAAATTAAAGCGAGATAATTAAGACGGACCGTTCGGTGGAAGTTTTCGAGGTGTCTGGGTCGACGAGACACTTCGTCCCGTCGTGTTCTCGCTTTCTTACTTTGTCCCCGATCTCGACAGAGATATTTAGAAATAACGCATCTTGCCCTCGCGTGCGAAAAGAAAGGAAGCATCTTGAAGTTCCTTTTACGTGCCACGGGCGATGCTTTTGTGGACGAGACTGTTGGAGAATCATCGGCCCCTTGTGCCGGCTTTAATGACAGAAAACACGACGTTCTGTTGCAGGTAGCCGGTTCGATAATCGGCAAGGGTGGCCAGAATATCACCAAACTGAGAAGTCAGGTAAGCCTTTTGCTTGTTTCGTTCGACGATTACCTACTTTCCCGTCGTCCCGTTCTCCCCGCTTCGTCCTCGTTGCTTGTCGACGGCAAACACGAGAGACGGAAGAGGGCGAGAAACGGTTGGGGACGTTAGGCCGAGAACGACGCGAGAACGAATGCGTGCGGCGAACGCGGACTCGCCGAACGTTAGCCGCGGCCGATCGTTCATCGGCGGCAGATTTATTTTCACGAGCCTCTCGGCCGGTTCCCGCGCGGAACCATGCGCGGGAACTTTGGTGGCGGACAGCTCCGACACGGCGAGATCGATCTGATCGCTGCCGATCGATCGTGTTTCGCGTCGATGGTATTTCAGGGAAGTTCCGATGCGTGTATTTCCGGGACGTGTGTGGACAAAAATTACGAGCTGCCACGAAGGTGCCATGGCCCTTCTTCTCGCGGTCCATGGCGCGCTTGCAACTTTAGCCTAACCTAGTCGATTTCGTAGAGAGTCAGAGAGATGTGGTAGAAAGTAGGAGGCGATCTAGCATTTTGCAATCCTTTAAAAATCCGCCGGTCCCGCCGAACACGTGTGGCCACAGTCGCATTGTTTTTACGGCCAGAATGCTTCACACACGTACGAAATGCCGTCATCGCACATTTGGTTCTTGAACTGGGAAGTTTCATTCGTCTCCCGCAATTACACAGCTCGCAATTAACAACGTTTTGTTTCCCTTTTTTTTTGTGCCCGATCGTTGTGGAATCTCTTGGACCGTGCCTACGCAACTCGCACGCCGTAACTATATAGTCATCCAAGGGAGCACACGAACGTAAAGCTGCATCGACACTCAACGGTTGATTAAAGCCTGTCGCACGCCTGCGCGGATCGGACGTCTTCGTTGCCCTCGCCATTGCGCCTTTGCTCGGAGCGGTGATATCCGACGATGTCCACCCTCGGAAACGATCGGTTCGGACAGGCGTGCAACGGGCTTTACGCTCACCAACTTCCCACTCGATTTCATTGCGCAACATCGATTGTTCTCCTCGGCCATTTGTTCGCCAACCTTGAGACGCCGACGAGACTCACCCTGCACGAACCAAATGATTAAACGAACACCGATAAAAGTAGGCCTGCAGGGCGTAACGCTTGCCTGCGAGTTACCTCACTGGCGAGGTGCGTTCCTCGCGACGAGTGGGCAAACAACGAATCGACGATGGTTCCGTTGCCCGAGCCGTGTTCCCAGCGGTGGTCGGGACGAGAAGGGTTACTGGTCCTCGCGTCACACGGCCGGCAAACGCGAGCTTAAGCCCATCGAACTCTCTTCCCACGTCTGTTCTTTGCTGCCTAAGCTCACGTTGCCTTTCGAATTGCTCCACGATTACGCGCTTGTCTTTCTCGCGCCCAGGGGAGGAGGAGAGTGGACCTGGCTTGGCCTGTGCGTTCGCGGGAATTAGAGAATTGAACGGAGGGAAAATAGACGCCGAACGTAGAATGTCTTTAACGTTTCGATCACCTTGAAGCCGGCAACCAGGCGCAAACCAGTCGTCCCCTCTCGATCTTGCCCCTGCTCGCAAGTGCCCGGCGAGAAGATGTTCGTTTACCTGAGCTTTGCCGCATTACCCCTGAGATTCGTAGGTAACGCACCTGCGTGACCCCAAGGTGGAAGGCCAGGTACCCAGTGGGCGGGAGGGGGAGAAAGAGGGAGGGACAAGGGAAGCTTTGGGAAAGTGGAATATCTCGGGGTAAGATTTTTACCGTCCGTTGTCCAATGTCCCCTTAGCAGCGAGCTCCCTGCGAGTCCGTCGTTAAATGAATGGGGAATCGTGCGCCGCTTTGGGGAATCTCATGGCCGAACGGTTGTGTCGGGCAATGGCCGGTGAAGGACCGCGGAAACTTGGCTAGAGCCGTCCCGCGTACGGAGAAATATCTGCAAGCGACATTCTTGCTACGTTGACCTGCTGTGACGTTCACCGGTGGAAAGTAAAGTTCCGAGGATCGATCGTTGCCCGCCTGGGCGGGAAATTAAAAGGAATAAGGGTCACTGGTTCCGACGATGGTCCCGCGTTACATTTAAATCCGACTGAAATCCGATGACCGAGAGAATCCGTTGGTCACAGCAGTGATTTGTAATTCCGGCACGTAGACCGCGAGTTCGCGGTAATTATTGAAAGTTCCTTTAATTAGCCACGTTTAAACGACTTCGTTAGCAATTGAAATACCGTCGGAGTCGGTGTTAAGGTTCAGCTGGCCCGGCCGTAATTGCGGGTTCGAGGAGGAGGAGAGCTTCTTGAAAGTACTCTCGGTATATTTAGACCAACGTGGAAGTTGATTCGTCACCGACAGTACAGTCGCGTTTGTTGCCCCATCAAAATCCCGCGAACCTCCTCTCGGCGGAGGCTCCCGCGCAGTCATTTCTCTAATTAATTTCATTCTCCTTTTGTGCCGGCAAGGTGGATATTTCCATAAGAATCCCGACGATGCCTCGAGCGAAACGAACAGACGAGAAGCGCCTCGGCGCCGGCTCGCGCTCTGCTCGGAGTTCGATCGATTCCGTACACGGTTTGCGCCGCGATCGGTGGGGAGCTTTTCGATCCGCGAGGCTTCTCGCGGTTATTCGATCGAGAGCAGTTGCGCGAGAGTGCGCGTAGCAATGGTCGCCGTGCAAATATTTCTCCGATCGGTCGCGCGATTGAAGGCGAGCTAGGAGGAAGGAGAGACGAAGGGGATGCAAGGGGGTTAAAAGGGGGTGGGGGATAGGCTCGATAAAAGATCGCGCCGAGCGGTGTTCTCCGTAGCGGGCGGAGAGGGGCTAGACAATTAAGCCGCGAATTAATCGAACCGTGAGAGACATGATGTCTAACTTGGTTGATGGTTTGTGCCCTGGCCCCGCCCCAACCCCGGCGTTGCCCCCCTGGTGTTGCCCTGCCGTTGCCCTGCCGTTGCCCTGCCCGGAACGACGGACCCTGACTCGATCGGCAAATGGACCACCCCACCAACAATCGACAACAACCACCAACCAACCACCAATGAACCAACCACCAACCACCACGGCCCGACAGTACAAAGCCTCAATCATTGTACCCGATTGCCCCGGACCCGAACGGTAATGACCAACACCACTACTTAATGTCTTATTTTTCTTTGTCTCTAATTACAAGAATACCTAAGGCGCCGACATATACTGATCGCTGTGCTGTTCTTATCAAACGACAGCAACGTTTCTCTATTTCTTTCTCTATATCTCTCTATCTATCTCTATCTCTGTCTATTTATCTATCTATCTATCTATCTATCTATCTATCTATCTATCTATCTATCTTTCTATCTTTCTATTTATCTTTCTTTCTTTCTTTCTTCTTCCTTCCTTCCTACTTATCTCTCTCTATCTACATTCTTTGTATACCGTCTCTCTTTCACGTTCACCTATGTACCCGTCTCTGTTTGTCTCTGCCTTGCCATAATCGCCTGTGTCTGTTCGTCTCTCACCAGCCGCTCCGAACCCTGTACGTGTCCTCGACCAGCGTCTCCCGACGTGGTTGCGCTATGATTCATTGCGAAAGCCGTGTGCTCGCGTGCCTCTAAAGAATATAAAGGAAAAATAACGCGGCGCGATGCCGTCCCGAGTTGTCTCGGCGATCGCACTTGTCACCGCGCGGTTGCATGTCCTCCGTCGTTCTCTGCAAATCTGTTCTCCCGTGGGCGGAGATCACTCACGTCTCTCCTCATCCTGGGCCACACTTTGTCTTTTAATCCCCGTCTTTTACCGCCTTCGCATCCACCGGCACACCGGAGCTTTCGTTGCCGCTCGAAAGTTGGCTCTCCCAGGTCCAGCAGGAGAGGTCTCCTCCTTGCAACTTGCTTCTTCATCATCTTCATCATCTCGCGCTGCACGCGAACGAGGATGCCCGCCTCGATGCTTTTCAAGCTTCTCGCAGCGAGCCAACCGTGAAGTTCGATCGACTCTCTTGTCGTTTGTCGAGTCGAGAGTGAAACGCTTCTGAGCACGCTGCAACCACTGGAGCAATGCATCGGCGATTTATCACAACAGCCTTGGGCAGTAGCGGTCCCAGAAGGCTCTCGAGGACACGCAGACTCGTCTTCCATTCTCTCCTCAAGTCCTACGCGATGGTACATGCCGGTAGAGATACAGTGAAGTTATAAAATCCGACAGGAGTATTACGAGCCTCGAAGTTGCTCGGAGTTGTATTGAATCGAGGTAGTTGGAAGTCTACGGCGCGCCAATTTAAGGCACCTTGTATCCATCAATGGGACGAATGGGGAGTTAGCGAGAAGCGCGAGGTGCGAAGAGTTAGACACACATACTTCTTACGACTCCAAACGCGGCTCGAGTGTGTACTCTCCCAAGTTCATTTTCTCAACTCGCGCTGGCGCTCGAAATGCAGTTACTTTGACGCGTGGCTAAGTTTACGTCTCGCATTTCGCGGACCACGCAGCTCGGCGATAGTGGAAGTGAATCAGGGAAGTGGGTCAACCGATTCAGGTGTCAAAGTAAATTCCTGCGAAGGACTCGCGCCACTTTTTTTTTATATTCAATTGCTCGTTAATTCCCATTGTAGGATGCAGCGTGTCCCGAAACGGGATAGCGATACAACTTTGGCCGCTCTATCACTGTGTCTCTACCACCAAGTACGATTCCCTTCACGAAGCACAGGTACATGGGCGATTCGCAAGCTTGTCCGACACACTTACACACAGAGGATCCGAAAGCTTCCTGCTCACAATCAGCCACCATCAGACTCATCGACTTACCTTCGTTCAATTCTGTTTCTTTCGAACAATTTCTCTTCTATCTCGGTCTCTCTCTCTCTCTCTGTCTGTATTTTCGTTTCTCCTCGGATGGTCTTGCGCGCGAACGACACGCCCGACATCTCACACACGCAGAAAACCACATTTCACGATTGTAATCGGGGATATGTACACCGTTGTGTCTCTAATCTTGTGGCTAACACGGATCGCTAATCTGTGGAAGTAGGCGACCGCCGATTCCACGCTTAACGTCGATATATCACGCTTACTTTTTAGGTACGCCCCGGTCAAGGCACGACCGACCCTCCTGCCAGAGACCTGCCGAAACGATTAACGAACTGTCCGCAAGTCGAAAGTCATTACCGATCTGTTGTCCCCGTATCTCGCTGTCACTCGACTCTTTCGTTGCTGTGGCTGATGGAGAGAAGTCTAGTCTGGTCCAACCGTCGAACGCTCTTTCGATTAATTACGCCGACAATTAGGACGTCCGTTGGTGACTCGGAACGCCGCGGTGCCCTGCTCACACTCGGAATCTAACAAGAAATTTATCTTCCTCCCGGAACGGTCACGTGCCGCGACAGTAAATTTTTTTTTATCGCCCACTATAAAAGTCCCCGCGGGCTGGCCTTAATGCGATTTCTATTCGCCGGCGGACGGACGTTTTCAGAATTTTATCGAGCAAGTTTTAACGGGGCCACTTCCATATCGCGGACGTGCTTTTCCTCTCCCGTTCAAAATTCACCGTAATTCCTGGAGAAACCGGCCCTTCGATGGCGCGCGATTAATTACGCAGATTCGATATTAGATATATAACCAGATCCGAGGTATAACTAGACTCGACGTCTCTGATCGCAAACTGCACCCACACTTGCCCACACTCGCAACAGATCGAGCAGGCCCAACAGAAAGGGACAGATTTCCTTCTCAGTCTAGCACGTCGGTAGGTCCTGACGGATGTTGAACGAGAAACGAGCGCAATCGGTTTTCCCTTTCAACCATCGATCGATGCGTTGACTGGCACCTCTGCAAGTCGGAGCTTCGCGGTTCAAAGGGTTTCCAGAAGAGAACGCACCGCTCGGGGTCCTTGTTCTCTTGCTCCGCGGAAAACTTGAGATCGGTCGGCATCTTTTAGAAGGCGATGACTTTCGACCCGACCGCCCGTGCGTCCAGCAAACACACGATTCTCCGTTTCAGCTTGTGTGACTCTTAGAACTGGGGAAATAGGGAAGAGAGCTAGTTGGTGATGGCCGCTTTCACGGCTTTAGCAGTCGTATCTAATAATCGTGATACGGTGCCTGATAGGAGGACATTAACGGTTCAATTAACTTTGTGTTCCTGGCGATCCAACGATCTCACGCGTCGTCTAGAGTCGAACGAGAGAGTAGTACGGATCTCTGTTGGGGACCTCTGCTCTGCCAGTCGACGAGGGTTCGCACTAACGATAACCAACAGCGCTCGAAACAGCGATTCATCCATGATGCTAATGTTCGCTTCGTTCGCTGAACGAGAGATCCGATTTCGCAGCTGTTTTCGGTGAATTCTGTTAAAAGAGGATCGAGGGAACCTGTCGGAGAGAGGGGAAACGTCGAAAGAGCTTGCGGAGCGGATGTGAAGAGTGCTTGATTTATCGATCCGTGGTCGGGGGGGTTTCCTTTTCTAGTTTTACAAGCGAATATTAGTCGAGTACTTGGATAGGATAAGGGGGGGATAGTTTGATCCTGTTATCGATACGCGGTTTCCGGTTTCCTTGGAGCACTCTCGGAATCAAAGTACGGAAATGATCGCGACGTTTCAATTAATCGAGTCGCGATCAGAGCGAAGACTCTCTCCTTCGAGGGAAAATTAATCAAGCGACAGTGAAAAGTCTCTGGCCATTCTCGGTAGCCGCTCGTTGCTCCTGAAGAATTCCAGTGGCAAAGGTGACGATCCGTCTGATCGTAACGCGAATTGTTCCCGTTGTCGAGACGGAGAAACGAGGCAAGGCGTTTGCCGCGGTGTCCACGGCCAAATGGAGGGACCATTGAAAATTGGGGAAGGAGAGAAAGAAAAGGAAAGGCCGCCATCGGAGTTGATTTGTATCCAGCATCGTTTGAAAAGTCGCGTGTTTATCTTTGGACACTGCCCGGGAAGTTTGCTCGTAACTCTCGAAGCGGCATTTCCCCGGCGCTGCTCCTCTTCCAGAATAGTGCCGGTTGTGCCGCGTGAATCTCGATCGCTACAATTAGAGCAAGCTGCGACGAAGGAAAGCTCTCTCGCCGCTACAAAATTGCACGGAGATTGGCCGGTTCGAAGGGACGTTGGTTTGCCAGTTTCTGTAACCGCAATATGTGACCCAAGCTCCGTGGCAATTCGCGCCGGCTCCTCCGCTTTTAACCGAGCAATCTCGGATAATTCGCGGCCAATTTTCCATGAAGGAGAGAGGCCTCGACGCGATATTCCAAGTGCTTCGCGGAACACGCCTCGCGTCGCGAACCAAGGGTATCTCGTAGAACGTAATCGCGCACGGCCATCGAGGACCCGAGTGATTGTTGGAGTCTTTTTGATTCTAGGGTGCTTACCATCAGCTCGGATCTGACCACCGTTCTTCAGGTGTTGAACGAGGTCGTACCTAATCTCGAGGAGGTAAGTCTTGCTACCGGAAGAGGATCGCAGGGGAAAAGAAATGACTCGGTCGCGAGACTTGTGTTTCTTTGTTAAAACTCGCTAGCCCGCTGCTCACGGTCCGATTCCTCCGATTTTTGCCCTTCTTTTCCCTTCTTCGTATCGAACGGTCAAAGTTCCTCGCTAATCGTTGCGCAAAATGAGGCTGCCAGGAATAGCGGTAGAAGTTTGAAAAGATTCGTTTGATGGCCGGCGATCGGACCGCGGACGCTGAACGCTGGAAATGATTTCAGAACGGATCGCGCCACGGCAGCGATGAGATCGACGTACGCATGCTGGTGCATCAGAGCCAAGCTGGGTGCATCATAGGCAAAGGAGGCTTAAAGATCAAGGAGCTTCGAGAGGTGAGTCATATTTACAGCATACCACTAACGCTAGTCACGGGCCGACATAACTTTCGCGATTGTCACGTTCGACGCGTGCCAAGGCCTCTGACGACTATTCAGATTCATCCGACGAATTTAGCAGAGAGTCGGCTCTCCGATTTACAAGATTTCCTATCCAGCGTGTCCAGCAACTCTAATGCACGCGTAGCGTCGCGGCACTGCTTGTTCGCAAAGCGATGTTTCGGAAACGATTTCAGAGCCCCGCGACAATTCAGAAACACCGATTGGAATTCCTCATTTTCCATAACAGAGGCACTCTATCTGGGAATTTCAACCAGACGTCCAAGTAATTAGCCCGGAATTACCGTAATTATCAGCAGTAACTCGCGCGACGGTCCTGCCGTCTTAATTACGAGCCCGCGGTAACGAGCGGTTTTGATGTTGTCGCCGAAATTGGGCACGTTAACGCGGATCTCGTTCGTCGTCGCGCGATTAATCGCCGGGGAAAAGAATTTCTTATCGCCTAAATCTTTAAATCCACGATCGGTTGGAGAGAGTGTAGCCGTTTGTCGTTGCAAAGGAAGATGGAGAAAGGGGGATGAAGTGTGCCAAGTCGCCGACGTGCAATAACGGTGAAAAATGGGAAACGAGTCGCTTTCAATTAGTCGATCACTCGAGGCAGTATCGCGGCTAGGTTTCACGTAACAGCGAACGGCGGGGCTAGGTCATGCCGGGGTATGCAACGTGGCCAAGTGGCTCGTTACGTTTTCGCGTTCAGAAGAGGGAAAATCGAACGGCGCAAGACCTCTTGTCCTGGCCGGAGTCGCAATAGGCCACTCGAGTGCCGCCGCGACTTCCCTTTCGGGCTTTGTCGGCTTCTCCTTCTCGAACTTGACACACTTCCTCGTATCTTTTGAGTTGCGCGTCTTTGACGAGTAACGAATGCATTATCCTTCTTATAACAAGGAAGGGAAGGAGCCGTATCCAAGTTGCCAGCAATTAATCCAAATTAACGTGTTTCCCTCCCCGCGCTTTCTTGTACCCGGTGGACTTGGCGCGTGCCTCGAGTTTCTCTGCATCACAGAGAAGAAAAAAAAAACGAACAGAAAACCGTGTGTCGGAGATAATAGGGCGTGCCGTTGCAAACTATGCCATCACGGCCAGCAGACCCACCACAACCCCTTTCGCGTCTTGGCTGGTAGGGGGATGAAGACGTGGCACTGCCACTCGGCGACGTCGCCGAGTCGTTTTATTTCGACTCCTCGTCGCAAGGGGTGACTTTATTGATTCCGAATGGCTGCTTTTTACGTGTAACCGAAGATTTTATCCTCTCCACCCCGCATCCTCCAACTTAAATCGAGCTCACGGGAAACGATTATTCCTCTCGTCCTCTCGCGAGTCTCTCGGCCAGGACTCTGCGATTAAGATCAAGGCTAGGCGATTTGTGCAAATTCGGGGAATTTCAAGGTAAATATAAAGGAGGCCCAAAGTGTGGAGAGGTCCGCATAGCAATCCGACTACGAACTTAATCCCAAGTTTAATGGCCCCGCGGTTCACCGATCCGTTTTCCTCATTTTCCGCCGCGCCTGCGTTCCCCCTTTGTGCTCGGCACCGTCGTCTCGCCCTTCTGCCCTATCTTTCCATCTATTTGTCAACAATAATCGACGCTATTCCGACGCTCTGGAGCGCACTTAACACGTGCAATATTTCGAGTGGAGCTACGCGTCTGGTGTATTGTGATACCTCGCAGAATCCCCGCGCGGAAATCTCTCCGCCATTGGAAGCAATAAAGCTCGTTGTTTGCACCGCGCGTTCTTCCCGCGATTTCTTGATACGGAGCGCGACGGAATTGCTTGCTTCGAGCATAGCCAGGAAGATAAAAGTTTGCGAGTTTTATTATTAAAATTTCTCCCCGCTTTGCTGAATTCCTGCCGATTCCTTTTTTTACGGGCGGTTCGGGTTGCTGAGCCGGTGCTCGCACGTACGCGCACCGAAACAAGCGGAACCCGGTCGATTCGGATGCACGTAGGCAATCATTAAGCGCACACGCACCCTAGGGACACGCTGGCCAGCCGCGTGCTTCATCAGGAAAGTGCGTTTTCACACGCACGAGTGCGTGCCCGGTGCACTCGATTAGCTCTCGTATGCGTTTCAAACGAGTCCCGGCTGAAAATTGCTTTCCTTTCTTTTTTCATTTCATTCCCCGCGATCCTATCGTAGATTCAATGTCCGCGTAGCTTCTCGTTGTCTGCCAGGACGTTCGATGGAAACGGGGAACCTGGGGCGAGAGAGTCTCGCGGAAAAACCATCGGATTCCGGCTGCCAGCGATAGGTTTCTTTTCCGGTTTCGTCACCGTCGACAAAGTCCTGTCGTGCCTCGGGAGCAACGCCTCGTCACGGACGGTGGCTGACCGTGGATCGTGGAGGGTAGAAAAAGCTCTTTCAGGGAAGCGCGAAATTAATTCCAGGAAAGTAACGGCGGGTAATTATGCACACGCGATGCCTTTATTATCTGGCGCCGGCGTTTCGTCTACGTTCGAGGCGGGCGCGACAAGAGCAGCCCGCAAACAGCTTTGCTAATTTACTTTGGCCGCCGCTGCTGAACGCGCGTGCCCTTTAATAGGGCTTCGTGAAATCGACACGACGATTTCTCGCAGTTGTCAGGGAATCTTCTTTGCCCGTGGCTGATTTTTATTGGAAGAGTCACTGGATCTTTCTTCGTACAGAGACAGAGGAGTCTGTTGGTAGAGCGGGGCCTTGTTAACGGCGGGCACTCGGGGCTTTCCACCTCGTGTTCTCCGGCAACATGTGTTGCTATGGGCAGTCCTCGAAGGTCCATGCGGCACGCAATCCGAACAGGTGCTGGGGAACCAGGTAACGGACGGTTTCTAACAGCTGCCGTGCCAGGTGCAGCTGCCTCTCCGGGCGAGGCGAGGCGACGTGACACGCGGCAACAGGAGATTTTCATGTGCGGGCACCGTCTCCTTCCCATCACCCCTTGGCTTCTGTCCGGAGAAACCTGCCTGTTTATCTAGCACTAGTTTCGAAAATTGTCCACGTCTCGGAGAGAATCATTATTATTTGCCGAGCCACGGATTATTTGGGTTAAGGGTTGAAGAACACTGTTTTCCGTGAAAAATTCCAACCGGAGAATGCATAGGCGAGCGAGTCGGTATTGCTGGCAGGGACCGAAGGTGCTCGGAAATTTCGGAAATCGCGAGAAGAATGGCCTGGGGAACTTGCGACTATCTGGAAACACACCTCCATCCTGGATGAATGCAAGGCTGGCAACTTTCCCTTTTCCCGCGGGAGAACGGTTCGAGCGTCGTGCCGCGTCGGTGCAAAGCTGCATGCTAAGACACGAATAATGAAAAGCAGCGGCTGGTAATTCCCTTCGTGGATGAATGAAGGTGGGTGGAGTCGGAACAGCCGCCGAAACGGAATCAGGGGCGCATGACAGTCCTTCGAACCCTCTGCCTTTTCAGTTCACGTTCGGACGTCCGCGCGAGAGGTTCTTCCTTCCGCTTATTATCCCCTGCTCGGGGCCCTAGTTCGTCGGCTCACTCGATTCTTACATTTTACCTGGTGTTTGTGATCTTTTCTCTATCGCTGTCTCGTCGATCGAGGGCTACGGCGCCATGCGTTCCGGATTTTGGTGGCATTTCGAAGATTTTCTCGACGATGGGTACGTGTGTCTTCGAGCTTCATTATTTTAAGGATTTTCGCCGGGCTTTTAGTGATACGCGAATTTAATAGAAACACGTGCTTTCTGTTAGAGTTTTTCTTTCTCTTTCTTCTTGTTAATGTTTCCTTCCTCTTGGCCCGTACGCTGGTACCAGGAGAGCGCGTCACGATTCAGCCCACGAAACAAGACGAAAGAGCAGTCGGTTGCTCGCAATGCGACGCGATAATCTCGAGATTGGATTCGCGATCGCCTCGCGGCCAGTGTTTCCCTCTCTTAATTACGTAATACGCGGCCGGGACGGATGGTCGCACGGCAACGGGCGTAAAAATGCTCACGTGAGTGCCTCACCTCGCCCCCTAGCCTTGCGCTTTCGTCTCGAGGGTGGCAAAGGAGCGATTGGTAAGCGGAGATCTCGCGTGTCATTTCGCTATAATTCTCGCCGGCAATTTATGCTTTTCGCAGAAAAGCTTCTGGAACTGGGGGGGTGGCGAGCTAAAAAGGGAGAAGGGGGATGGCGACGGTGGAGGCGAAGGAGGGAAGAATGTCAGAGACGAGGTAGAGACGAAAAGGGAATTCGCGAACCACTTTGCCGGGGACAATATCGTATGTCTTAGCTACTTCGTAAAATAAACACCGACCCTCCTCGTTCTTCTTCCACTACCCCTGGCGCAGGCTACATTTTCATACGTTCAACCCAACCACCGCTTCGGCGGTTGTTCTCGGAAGGTAAACTCTCTCGGCATGCCTGCGATTCCCTCGTCCTTTCTGCGCCGCATTTCCCTTCGCAGTTTTCAGTTTCCTTTCTGATCCCCTAATCGCGCCTGTTCCTTTTCGTCGCCACTTCGCTTTCTTAATTCCGTTCAGACACTTTCGTTAATTTAATTAATCCTTGTTACGTCGTTTTAACTATTCTTATCTCCTCCCGTCACGATTCCTCCATTCGGCACTACTTACCTCTCCCTGGCTACCTCCTACAGGTTCCCTCCGCTACTGCAATTCCATTTCCTTCTCGCCTCCTTCTCGCCCGCGCGTCTTCACTCGTTTCCTCCCCGAATTTTCTTTCCTCCGTTCTTCCCCCCTTCACTTTCCAATTGTTCCGAGCACGCTTCCACCGGCGCTTCGCCATTCAATCTTCCCTGTTCCGTGTTTTCGGAGAAAGGGGGAGATCCTCGCGAGAAGACACCCTAGCCTGCCCGGTTGCATGCGCGCACAGGCCCGTATTCTTACGCAAGCAGCCGGCCGCGCCGACGTGCTCAAAGACTGTTTATTAAAAAGCTTTTAGCGATATTAGACCGCGCGCGTCCACAAGGAAGTTTCCTACCGGCGAAGACTCTGAGAAATTTCGCGGCGCTCCGTTGCTCGGATGCTTCGCGGAAAAGAAGGTGCGCGCGAGATTCGCGGAACGTAATCGATGGGGGAATTCCTTTGAAAGCCGTGGGCGGTTCATTAGAATCGGAGGGGAGAAGTTAGAGATTCTATTTGTCGACTATCGCCGATGAAAAGGCCGGGAATCGTTGCTTTCGCTAGATTACCACGGCTCGCGTGGCGCGAACAAAAGCACAGGGCGGCAAGTTTTTCTGACACCTGTGCGGCTTGCGCAACGGCCTGCATATTCCCCGCTGCCGCTAATTGCCGCGTTCTCGCCACGCTGTTGACCGATCCGCCTCTTCTTCCTGTAGAAAGTGGCCCCTGGCTGGTCATCGCGAGCCTGACTTCCTGGCCGTTCCGACGATCCCGCCGTCCACTTTCTTCTGCTCGTGGGTGCGGTTTACGGCGGCCACCAGAGCCGGCCGAATGGGTGACACATGTGGAAAGCCACAGATCCTTCCTGCCGACCGTCCACCATCTGCCTTCCACGACCACTTCCGGCCGCTGCTCGACCCAACTCCTCGGGCCTCCCTCTATCATAAGAGGATCCTCCTCCGCTCTCGCAGGCTTCCCCGCTTCACCTTTCGTCGCCTCCTCGGCGGACCTCGTATCCATCAAAAACCCCGAAAGAAAAGTTGCAATCTCGGACGCTACGAGTGCCAATTATCCCCCGGTGCCTGGTTAATTCGTTTAACTCCGACCGAATGCGCTCCGCTCGTCGAATACCCTCGAGCGAGAGGAACCTAGAAATTTGAATCGGTGATGCCTTAAATAGCATTCTCGCATCGATATAAACTCTCGAGTGCACTCTATTAAACATTTTCTTTACCTTGCAAACGAAGTTAGCGAGGCAAGAGGGCATCTCTCCCCGATCGAAACGATCGATAAGCAACGAGACGCTTCTAGTTAATCAACGGACGCGAACAAAGTATTCTTTGTGCCGCGAAGGGTTGAGCGGTATCGCGAAACATTCCGGTAGAAGCCTCCTCCGGCGGATCCACCGAATCGATGCATCATCCAATCGATTTTCCGACTTCCCGAAGTGTTGGCGTCTCCGCGAAGCCGCTTCGTCCCCTTCTCAATTACCCTTATTTTTCCTGTAAGCTCGTTCCTCTGCAGAGGGAAGCGGGGAACGGATCGAAGCTGTTTACGCTCGCGATTCACCGACCACATTCAATCACTTATTGCCGCGCGTACAGTGGGTCTCTCGGTTTTCGGCTGGCCGAGCGGCGAACTCCTCCCGACGAGCCTGTTACGCGCGCGTCAGCGTCATTCGGTTCGACAGCGCGTTCGCTGAATGCCGGCCAAAGTATTCACTTTAGCGAATAAGTCTGGAAAAGAACATCGTCGCTCCAGCAACCCCCCGCCGGAATGGTTTATTAGCGAGGGACATGCGCGAAAGAGCATTCTTCTTTGGCTGATCCTTGTGCCCTCTCCAATTTTCCGCACCCCTTTCGTCGACCAGCCGTGCGTTGTTAAATTCTCGCGCTCCAGTTGACGCCGACAATCGGCCCGCTTCGTTAATACCCAGGATTTTTCCAATTAGTCGACTCGGATTATTCACTGCCTCTGTTTGCAACTGGCGCAGCGAATAACAGTCGCGAGCCTAGCCAATCGCTTCTGGCGGCGACGATGATGCCCTGCAACCGTCTTGTCTCTTTACTCAAGAACGACGGCGCTACGGAGTCGCTATTTTTCGCAGCTGGAAAAGGTGGAAACTGGAGGAGAAGGGTGCTACTGTAATTAGGAGTTTCAGTTCTCCGAGGATTGTCTCGGGAAAAACAGTAGGAACACAATAGTTGGCGGAGTGCAAGGAGACACGTAAGCGGTGGCATGGAATTCTATCGATCGAATCGCGTCGCGTCGCTTTCTCGGCTCTTCCGCTCATTGAAAGCTTGTAACGAGGCTTTTGTAACGCGAGCCATTCGGATGCAAATCCTCCCCGGGTTTCTTCTCGACGATTCGCTTAGAAACGACCGATGCAACGATCAGGTTGGTCGGGAGGAGGAATTTGTTGCGGTTCGAACACGGGTCACGGAACGATCGGGGCCCTATTCTTCGGCTGCATTCAATCCCCGACCGATTGACCTCCGCCTTTTCCTTCTGCGTTCAACGGGCAGCCAAGAATACATGATAACTCGAACTCGGGAGAAGCTTGCGCGCGTCCTCCTGTCAGGTGAGACTTGGAAGATTTGTGAAATCTGTTTCTGCTGGGAGAAAAGAAAGAGAGAATGGCGACGGTTCGGTGACTCGAAGAATATATATTTAGTGTCTGTTTTCGAGCAGGGATACCTCCTTGACGCTCTAGTTTACAAGATGACAGTAACAAGCACGAAATAGCGGAATAGCCGCGGCGAAATCTTGTCTCCGAGGAAACTTGCATTCGCCGGACCTCGGGCTCGAGTATCGGGAAGCCGATAACCCTTCTTAAAAGAATAACACGCGCAGAGATTGATAGGCAGGCTTATCTGAACACTGAACGTTCCCGTTACACTCGAGTGGCATGACGTTATGCTCGGGTAAAGTAGTAAAGGCCATGTTGAAGGAACCGGGACCACTCGCGATGGTTCCCGTTTACTTATCCAGGCAATGAGCCGCTTTTCCTCGTAGCGCGCAACTTTTCACACGTTTCGACTCTCTGTATACAAAGGGAATCTTGCCTGCCGCGAGGCTACAGGTAGATTAAATAGAAGGTGGCTATGAGGACGACGACGGCGGCCACCACGAGCAGAACGGGACTTTGACCGTCGCTCTTCTTCTCCGACTGTTTGCCGTAGGTGGCCGCCCAGGTCTTCTTCGGCGACTTGTTGGTCCGCTCGGATTCCACCAGCTCGCCGACTCGGTACTTGTTCATCAGCTCGAAAGCGTCCTTGGAGTGGCCGACATCGTCGAAGTCCTCGGAGCCGTCTTTGCCCGCGTGATCCAGCAGGATCTCCTCGCCACCCGGGTGCTCGTTCAGGAAGCCCGAGACGTCGTACACCTTGTCGTGCAGGATTACCAGGGTCTTGTTCTTCCCATCGGTGCTCGTCACAACCTCGCTCCTCGTGTACTGCTTGGTCATCCTTTTGCCGGGATAATCTGCGGACAAAGAACGATTAGGCTTTATTGTTTTCCTCCTCTCTTTCGACCGATTCTCTTTGGGCAGTTTTCGAGGCAACTCGTCCTCGACGGAGCGTTTGAAAAAGGAAAACCGTGTGGCAGGGTACGATCCTTGGTATCAGTTTAATAGGTAGAGTCTTGTCACGTTTCGTTCTCGTGCATGCGATCCGCGTGTCTCGGGAATGATTCGCTAGACCGGCATCATCGAGTTACTCTAGCAAATTATATTGAATACTAATTAATGGGAATGACCAATTGTTTGCATGAAACCGACAAGGCAAGGCAGTACTATAAACTGGGAAAACATTGGCGGGACGGGGTAACATTGGCATCTACTTAACATCTATTAACCCTTAACTGGTATCCTGGGGTCGGTCATGACCCCAAGCAAGCAAAGTTCGCTGCAAAATTTTTGGTTGCCTAAGTTTGTAAACTGAATTTCTACTTAATTTTATAATAATAGCTTAACTTTCTACGTTTCTGTTATTTTATACATTGCCTAAGAACAAAATATTCATAGAGGTTCATCTAATGTCGATTTTAAAAATTTCTATGTGCATTTTTATTTGGGGTCTGCCGTGACCTCAGTATACCAATTACGTTTGAAAAAAACAGTATACCAGTTAAGGGTTAAAAAGGAAAAATATAATGCTTGTACAAGCATTTGTAAATTGAAAAACACCTTTCTAGGAGTAGAAATAAGCCTGTCGTTCGAGTTCCTCGCGTCTAGATTACTATACTCTAGACGTAGATATTCAAGTATTTCAAATTTCATATACTTTTGTCTAAAATTGCACGTACGACACTTGCAGCGCATTAACAAAAGCTGCAATGTTACGATAGGATACTTAAAGCAAATGTAAACATGTTAGTTTATATATTATGTAGCAAAATGTTCCAGAAACATGCCAATGTTCCCCCAGTTTACAGTATCAGTTTCGACCTTTCAATTTCGATACTTTATTTCTGACGCGATAAACGCCTGCTACTTATACGCGTAACGTTGCGCAACAATGACCGAAGACGACGCAGAAATGTGACGAAAATACGCATCTGGGAGAAGTTATGTAGTACTTTTTGTCGGGGATTTATCGTTAGCTGTTTATCGGCAAGCGAGTGACGTGTACTCTGAATATTTTTACCCAGAGAACTCTCTCTCGTTCGAACACGTACTATACTCGAAACGGCAAAAGCGCTCGCTATCAAACGCAATTACGCCAAGGTCATCGGCATTACGTAATCTGCGTGGCGTGAACAATGACACGCGCTATTACAGTTTTTATTTCTGGAAACATTGCGTAGGAGCTACTTCGAGTTTCCAAGTAGTCGCCGAGTCGCCTATGTTATTATCGATAGCAGAATCTAATCAACGGCTAATTATATATCTCCATGAAGGTTGCTCTAAGCAAATAAGTTCTAGAAGCTTCCCCACCAACGACTTCGGTTGCCATCCTCTGCTAACGATTACCTAAAGAAGGCAAATGCCTTCGCCTAAAAAATCGGCGTCGCTCGGTTCCGTTTCCCACGTGAGCGTTCGAAAAGTTCAGGGAAAACGTGCTAGAAAAGACAAGAAGTATATGGGAGGCGTTGAGAATGATTCCACGAGAGCATGTATTGAAAAGGCCGCGACACTGTGTACGGAAGAAGGTTGGAATTCAAGGGGAATCGGTCCTGTCGGCAGAGAGTCAGGCACGCGCGCGCCAAAGCAAGCTCGCTGAAGTAGTCCAGCGCGCTACGTCAGACATGGCGGCCAAGGCGACTGCCGACGCGAATAAGGCGAATGCCTGGCGTCAGCGGCGCTCTCGTCCGCTCGATGATGTATGAATTATGCTACATGCTCCGCGGGAGACAAGGCCAGCACAGTGTTCACTTCCGGTGGTGAAGTGGTCGTCGTCGATCGCGATGCCTAACCGAGGATCAGCTTTGGCCGGCCGACCAATCCACGTACCTTCTCGTTCAGTCGTTTACGTGCCGGCCCGAGAAGGCGCTGCTGCTCTCGATCGGTCTCTCTTGGAATTCCTTCGTTAGCTCTGACGGGAGAGAGAGCAGGAGAGGGCAGACGAAGGAACGCGATAGAACAATCTCGGCGGATGGTTATTTCTAAAGCGGTTTCTTCGCGAGGCTACACTAGCACAAACACTGCAAGGTCCACTGAGCTGAGTAGTAGCTTTATCCTGGCCCCTCTCTAGATGCTGCCCCACTACCTGCTCCTGTCCCCTTATCATCTTCGACTCCCACTCGCTCGCGCTCAGTTCTCCAGCTCCCTTTCTCTCTCGCTCTGTTGCCCTGTCTCGGCAGCGAAGCCGCCGCAGAACTGGATGCGAGAGGCGAGCCCGCGGTAACGTCGAACGCCGTCCGAGCGTTCGCCGCGAGACACTTGCTGCACAATTGTGGATGAACGGGGAACTGATGCGAGAGCAGATTGAATCATTCTTAACAGTTGTTCACGCTGCGTACAAGAGACTAAATAGTTCTCTTTATTTGTTTATCGCGCAGACCCGCGTACCTTCGTGAATCGCTCGAGAGTATCGCTCCAGCGATTTAACCCGCGATAATGCTCGGTCGCTTCGAGGCATAAGCTTGGTTCATATTGGCCGACCGGTACACGGCCGCTATTCTATAAATAGCGTTAGGCTGTGTGCTTTCGATAAGATTAGGAATTGTCAACGATTCCCCGGAGGCAGCGAACAATAACACGGAATCGATATTCATTTCGGCATCCGTTTAACGAGATTTCCGTTACCACTGAACGACGCACTATTCTAGCGTTCTTTCGCTCGAATGTTGTTACTCTCTGCTCGGCGATTGGGTGACTGTTGAGTAACGTCTCGGAAGTAGGACGGAAGTAGGGGATTTCGGTGGAAGAGGCAGTCGACTCGTGTTCTTTCGTAAATTATCGAGGAGATTGACGACAGGCTTGGGGCCGTAGAGTCTAGGTAAATCCGAATGGTCGGTATTGATCGGAAACTGTGCATCATCGTGTGCCACTCTCCATCAGCCGCATGCGACTGCATTCAACGGGAATGTTACACGCCGGTCGTATACCGTGCTGCGTCAACTGTGAATGGGGCTTTATTAAATATCTGCGACTGATACCTGCTGACATCATTCTCGAACGCGACGCGCAAATAGGCAACTCTATATGCCCGTGTCCTCTATTCCCGTAACCTGGAATGTATACGAGGATAATGGTAAACATTATCGTGCTTGTTTATGCCTTCTTTCCCGGCGTTATCAATGGAATTGATTAAATTATCCCGAAGCACAACAATCTCGCGAAATCTAAGCCTTGTTATCTTAAAGTGTCCGCGATTCTTGCTGTGAAAATCGCTAGTCACGCTGACGAACGAAGTTCCTTACATGCTAAGTCTTTGGTCGCGATCAGTTGAACCGCGTACGTACCGCGCTAGTAAAATTCCACGTCACTCGGCGATACTAGATTGCGATAGGCTTTTCACTGGCTTCTCGACTCGATCACTTTATGCTTAACATTCTCGTAACACCCTTATCGCGCGGTCATTTTCGTTACGCAAAAACAAATGTTGGATTACGCGCATATCGATAAGTGGCACCGAATTCGATAAGCAATCTATCGCTCGGTCTTGAGAGGAGGGAATAGGTTGTACATACACGGATTCCGTGCTCGATTCATTCTGACAACGGTGCATAAGAAAATTCACCCGTGATTAACTTCCACGCAGCATAAATAGATGTTTTATTCGTTGTAATTGTACAGATTGCCTATAGAGATATTTGAATAACGGTGATTCAACTAGCTTCTACGAGAAGAATAAGTAATAGAATATGACGGCGTAAACGGCGACTCCAGTTGCGATAGTCCCGGTGAGCCATGGTGACGATTCACTTTTTGGTTCATCGTACGTCCAATTGTCGTCGTCTATCGTCAGGTCTTGTACACCTGCCGCGATAACAAACCAAACCGTTGAAAATTCATTTAACGAACCGTGGTGTACTTTGCCGAGACACTTATTCGGAGCGGCGTTCCTTAGGCTTTGGTAAGAAATCGCGAAGAATTGAGGCATTGATAGCAAACACTGATTAACCCACATTGGAAAGAAATTAATTTCTCCTATTTTACATGATTAACTAAATTTCGCAGAAATGTGGGCTAGGGTAGATGTACCAGTGCATAAACACGTACCAGTGAATGAACATTTTATATTGAAATGAGTAAAATAAGTTATTAAAATAAGCAACTAATTAATTAGAGACTTCGTTTAATTTCTTACTTCATATCCAAACAATTTTTGCACCACGTGAAATCAATCGCGCTGCAAATATAATTTTTAAAAAGTGTTCATTCATTAGCCTTAAGTGTACATTTATTGGTGCGTTTACCCTAGTCCGTTTTCGCTGCCAATGCCTCGATTCGTGATTATTGGAAGATCGTACCTCTGTCAGATTGTTCGGCAGGTTGATCGGTAGGCTCTCCGGTAAGAGGGCCCGTTACTGTACCGATCTTGAAAGTTTCTCGAAGCTGCACGGCTTCTAACGTGTGCCCTATCTCGTCGAAGCACACGGTCGAATCTTGCCCGCCTAAACTCACCAGCACTTCTTCACCACCGGGATGTTCTTTCAGAAATTTCGTGATGTCGTACACACCGTCTTTATACACGATCCACAGATCGTCCTCCCGATTGTGTTTCGCCACCTCTGCTCCCGTGTAGACGGTCGACATATTTCCTGCACTATCGTCTCTCATACGCCTCGCTTCTCTCGAAAGATCGTCAGCGGCGTGAATATTTTATCGCACCCAAAGCGTTAGTGCTCGATTTAAATGCAGAGTCGCTCGTTCGATTTCCAGCGGATCGAAAGTAGAGCAGTCTCTATCGACCGATCTGAAACGCAAGACAACATTTTCCGAATCCTCCTCTCGTGGAATCTACTACTCCCCCGGTCGCTCGATCTATTCCCGTCCTCGCGGATATTGTAATACCGCGGGAGTATCGTATACCGGAAGAATAGAAGTCAGCTCGTCGAAGCCTTGGACGCCCGAGGTATCGACCATGGCCGATGCCCGACCGCGACGTTTCTTTTTCTCCTTTGCTCGCCGCGAAAGCTGGTTTCTCGACCTCTTTCGCCCGTCTTCCACCTCGGCCGCGATCGGTCGCGCGAAATATTCGCCGGACGAGACGGTGTTGCGCGCTCTGGACAGCTCCGACGTTATACCTCACTTGTAACTCACCTGGCTTTTTCATTAACCGATGATCCACTTCTCGCGTGCGTGTTTCGTGCTAGCTGACGCAGCCCAAGGTTCCAAGCAATGCCCGCGGATGTTACGGATCGACTAACTACTCGCGCGCGCTCCTCTTCCCTCGATCGTTGAAATTCATGCCTGTTCGAACAATGATTTGATGAAAATGCATAGTCCCACCAATCGCACAAAGAGTCATTTGCACAGAATGGAATTGCGTTTACGATCAATGAATGTTTTATTTACCCTTGTAGATCGCGCTCGGTGTGCTCTCTTTGAAACCGTTGCTCGGTGTATTTCTCCGAGGAATCGGCAGTTAATGATAAATATCGAAGTGGTTTTTTTCTATCGCGTGAATCGCTCGGAGAAAATTCTATGTAAACGGATCGTAATACCTCCGGCTTTCCTGCCATTTTCAGCCTCTTTCCCCTTATCGTTTCGAGTAATAAGGCTAACTTTTCCAGACGCCATGCACACGCGACAGAACTTCGCTTCAAGTTTCCCCTCGGCAATCGCTTTTCCGCGTTGAGAACCGAGAAAGGGAGAGAACGCAGTTCCGCGCACGGTCATCCAACTTCAAAGTACCCGCGGCCACGAATTCTCGTTCCTATTGGACCGTGATGCATCTTTTTCTTCGAGGTTCCAGAGGTCTTGGCGGTGTAATTACGTTACTCGCGTTTTAACAAATAAAAACGTGGGTCGGCTACTAGGAAGCGAGAGAGCGACAGAGCTGCCTCTGAAAGCACAATCTCGCGTATGAGGGGTTGCCTGTTAAGCAACTCGCAACACGCGATCCACTCATTGCCACCGAAAGCTAGGTTCTCCTATACAAGACAGGACGGAACGTCAAGACTTTCAAAGGCGATTTTCTCGAAAACGAAGCGGAAAATCGAAAAATGTTATTCTTTTTTCTCGACTTAGTTACCTATTATAAGTCGAAAAGAAACAGTAGCTTTTTTTGATATCGCGCTTCGTTTTCGAGAAAATCGACATCTAAAGTCTCGACGTTGCTTTTAGTCGCCTATACGATGACCTGCTTTGAGAAATATTTCCAGGCTCTCGCGTCGTTTTCCCTACTCCCCCTAAGCGTGTTCTTCCCTGCTAAAGTGGAACCGGTTGACATTCGTGTTGCAGAAAACTGGCGCGAGGATCAAGATCTATTCGCACTGCTGTCCGCACAGCACCGACCGGCTGATCAGCATCTGCGGGAAGCCGAACACATGCATCGAGTGTATTCGCGAGCTGATCGCCACCATTAAAGCTGTAAGTATAGAAAGAGCGTGCATGTGCATCCTCCGCGTGGTTTGCGCATCGTCGTGGACCCTGTCCGTGGATTATCCGGTCTAATCAGGATCCGATACGGTTGCAGTCGCCGTTGAAGGGTGTGAACAACCCGTACGACCCGCACAACTTCGACGACTTCTACGCGGACGACTACGGCGGCTATGGGAGCGGAGACGGTGGCCAGGGCAAAGGGGGTGGCTTCGGTGGTCCAGGGGTGCGAGGCGGCGGCGGTGGAGGAGGCGGCGGCGGCGGCGGAGGCATGCCACCGAGGCGCGACAACCGCGGCGGTGGACCCGGTGACATGAACCGCGGTTTCCCGCCGCCGCCGAGGGGAGGACCTCGCGGTGGAGCCGGTGGAATGTCCGGTGGACCGCCCGATCGCGGCTACGGGGGTAATCGCGGTGGCGGAGGTGCTGGCGGAGGCGGCTACGAGGGTGGACGAGGAGGAGGCGGCTACGGAGGGAACAGGGGTGGCCCACCACCGTACGGCGGTGGAAATTACAACGGTAAGTGACGGGTTTGCGGGGAGACGCCAGGAAAAGCTCGATGAAATAGCGTGCTTATTTTGATCGTTGTTATTTCTCCCAGGCGACGGATGGGGTATGCAAGGAGGAGGTGCGCCGAACGGCTTGGGCGGCGGAGGCGGTGGAGGAGGAGGCGGTGGCGGCGGCGGAGGTGGTGGCGGTGGCGGCGGCAACTCCGGGATGAGTGGCGGCCCACCCATGGGTGGAAATAATCAAGGGAATCAAGGCAGCATGAGTGGAAACAAGACGAGCACTCAAGTCACCATTCCCAAGGACGTAAGTAAAAGTAACATGTATAATCCCATCGGTAGGGTTGAAGGGGGTGAGTGGCAGAGGGGAATAGAACAAGGGTGGTTGGGGAAGATCGCTATATTCCTGCTTCCCTATCGTTTCTCTTCGCACAAGAACGCCAATCAATGATATCCCAGCAAGATGCTCGCTAATAGTCGATTGCCCTTTTTGTCGACAGCTTGCCGGCGCCATTATCGGGAAGGGGGGTGCCAGAATCCGGAAAATCAGATCGGACAGCGGCGCTGGAATCACTATAGACGAGCCGTTGCCTGGTAGTAACGATCGTATCATTACCATTACCGGGTTACCCAGTCAGATACAAATGGCCCAGTACCTGCTTCAGCAGAGGTAATTGTTTCTCTCATTCTATCATCGTTCCTTAAGCCGCGTCTTTGCCACAGCCGCGCATTTCTGCGCTCTTTTGCTCGTTCATTTTCATTACGATCTCTCGGACCGTAAGAGAGTCATTTAGAAGATACTCCTTAACCAACTGCAGCTGTAGATAACGATTATCGTTTGTTAAATTAGTATGGCGGTTCCGCTTGTCTGATATGGCAATATTAAGACTTAGGTAAGTAAACGTAGATTAAAGAGTGAATGAGAAAAAAAAGTAGGTAGTAATTGTCCGCGAGGCGTGCGCTGAAATATCTTGCAAAGTACAGTTGGTGTATATCGCGAGTGCCTTAGAAACGATATAAGTAGGAGCCCGTTGTACCAGCATGCGTTCCATGATACGTTCGTCGCAGAAGCAGCAACTTCTTGTTTATCCGAGATCGACATCGGTGAAAGAAACCTGAACTTTTATCAATGGCGGTGCACAGCACTATTGTCCGTGGTAATGCGTAGGTCAGGAACAGAGAAACGATAGAAACGGTTGCAACGGAATGTATACACAGTGTAGCTTTAATAACGTTGCCAGTTGGCGGGCGATCGTGGCCGCATTGTCGCATTAACATCCATCGCTTATCACCACGATCGATAATACGTATGTAACAAGCTCCATGCTACTCAAGCCGGCGCCAGCCAACCAACTAACTCCATCTCATGGCTTTTGGGTCGCGCCTCGCCTCATCTCATCGCATCGAATCATCAACCCCTCGACACCTGCGATCCTGCACGAGGAACTAACAAAAATCCGACTAACCAACCCGATGGAGGGGAATGCGTGAATCTGTAAAGCTTCGCGAAGGTGGAGGAGCGAGATCGAAGGTGCACCGTGAGACAGAGGACACGGTCTAGAGAAGCGAAACGTCTGCTAGATCAACGTTGCAAAGTGGGACTAATCGAGTGCCGTTGTATGGAAGACTAGTGATTTTGTTGTTCTACTTTCGATGTAACAAGGAATCACTAATCATCCTACGAAGGCATTCGCGATCGTCGGCTTCCGAGACACCTGCTTTTGGAACTAACATCAACCTTGCTGCGGATCCATTTGCTCGTGGAACACGCGCGACACACACGATCCTTTCCGTTGCAACGGAGCGCAATAACTCGTCTCTTCTCGCTTGGCAGTCTCTCACGCGTGTATATCGCGCGCGCGCGCGCGGGAGAAAGTGTAACGCAGAAATTAGCTAGATTAGTCGGTTCAGGCGAATTAGCCGCGGCAGCTACGACTTTGGCGTGCGTATAGTTTAACATGTATGTGCATCGGTGGCGTGCTTTGCGAGAGCGGTAGGCGTGCTTGGACGGAGGCGAGGCAAGATAAAACGGAGTGCTTAGGCTGTTAGGGGCAAGATATTCCACGGCGAAGAATGCATGGAACGTTAACGACAAGAACGATAACAGCGAAACGCGGGGCTACCGAGATCTAACGGGATCTAACGAAATGTCTGCGTGGTTTCTTCTGTTGCAGCGTGCACGAGAATGCGGACCATTATTAGGACGGTGGTAAAGGAAGCATTCGGGGGAGCCAAAGATGCGTTTGTAATTTTTTTAGGAATACTTCACACGAGTATATGTGCGCGAAATGTGGAAACCGGAACCGTAACCGTAACGACACGGACTTCTACCGCCTAAAGGAACCACAGGCGGAAACGTGTACGTTTCTCCTTGTGCGTTGCCTCTGACGAACAAAGCCTCTCTCAGGAAGAAAACTCGATCAACGTGGCCAGACTAGACAAGGAGAGACACACAATTTTTCCATTCGATTCCATGGTCTCGTCAGCGAACAAAACTGTTTTTTCACGCCCGCTTCTTTCCCAGTCGAATCAAGCTCGACCGGCCTTTTATCAAGCCCTTCGAAGGCCTTCTCAGGCCCTGTTCCCGATTTTCAATCACGCCGAGGACGATCCTCTCCGCTTTAACGCAACGCTAGTTGGGCATACTGCGACGAGTGGCCTTAGTCGGCCAGTCGATTGCGATTCGACGCTATTCCGACTGGAGGAATCGAGAATCATTTCGAATCGGCGGTCGAGATTTTGCTCGGAGTTATATGAACGTTCCTCGTCCAAGAAAGGCCAAAGAAAAGTATTGTTCGTACGTCTAAAATCGTTCTCGCGAATGCGTTTCTTTTTTCCCCCCTTTTTTTTATCGTTTTGTATCGCATAATTTTTGCCGACGGCATCAGACGAGCTTTGATAATCATTTTTTTCCTTTTACGTCCTGCCCTCCCCCTCGTTTTTTCTCTTTTAAATGTAATCGAAATCGAAGGATTCGAGACCGCCAGCAATCACGGCCGGTTCTCCATCCACTAACGGACTTTTAAAGCGCACACATCATTGTCTAATTTCGCTCTTCGCCTTTTCGCTACGGGAGAACCAACCTCCCCGTGCCGATCAAACCGATTCCTTGCCGAAGAATAAGGCGTCGAAGGCCCCGACGAGAATAATACCCCGTTCCTCTCCCCTCTTCCGACTTAACTTCGGACGACGAATCACCCTTTTCCCAGACCCTCGCCGAAAAGTTCTACGATCGCTTCTCGGTAACAAGTAATCGCTGCGGAAATTCTCGAGTTTAATAGCCTCTCGTGGCGGAAGGGTTGAAGAAGATCGGGTGAATTGAGAATCAGTGGAAAATGTAGCGGTAAGTCGAAGGGAAGGGGGAGATCTCCGAGAGAGGAGAGACACCGAGAAACGGAAACGATACGATACAGTTATTGTAGTACGCGAATGGAGTTTTGTATATACATATATAAAACAGAGAAAAAAGGAAGAAAGAAAAAGAGGAAAAAGAAACTACTAACAATGTCCTTTCCCTTTCCTTAATCGCCACGTACCACGTTTCTGCTGTTGCATCATGATTATGATTATTATTATTATTATCATTACTGTACGATTATTAATAAGAATAATTTTGCATTAATTATATTCCACCTTCCTCCCCCCAAGTCTTGTACTAACGATACCCTCATTCGTAGATCGAGCGCGTAACGGGCGTTCTTAATTTTACGCGGTATAATTGTTAAGTGTATAGAATTACGTAGAATGTGTAAATGAAAGAAAGAAGGGGGCACTATCGGGGGGACACCAATCGCGGTGTGTGTCAAGGGTCGAAACGACGAAAATCAAAAGGAACAGAAAGGAAAACTTGCAACGAAGTCCGATATTTAGAACGTAATAGATACGCGCCGTTTAACGAACCACTGGAACCTTAAGCGTTAATAACCGCATGCTGAACGCACGCGTGCGCACGCCTGCTCCCCCGCTGCGTACAAAGTGTCTTTGTATTTTTTATAGGCGATCGTCGATGCAGAAACAGCAACCAAATCCGACCGATACCGTTGGTTTATACAGTTAAGCGGGCGCGTGCGTTCGGTGTTATTAAAGTTTAACGGATTGAACATCGAACCACCTAGGTTGAGACACCTGAAAGGGAACGCTTTAATATCCGTGCTGCGCTCTCGAGTTACATTTGGCGTAGAGGTGTGACAACGATCCTTTCGCTTCGGGCTCGCTTCTTAATTTAACATCTTTCTGCTTCTCATTATCTTAAGAGA
This sequence comes from Andrena haemorrhoa, assembly GCA_910592295.1. Taxonomy (NCBI): domain Eukaryota; kingdom Metazoa; phylum Arthropoda; class Insecta; order Hymenoptera; family Andrenidae; genus Andrena; species Andrena haemorrhoa. The sequence continues at coordinate 6,165,744 of OU342946.1, forward strand.
GGAATAAAAAGTATTCGTCTCTTTTGACGATTTTAACAGAGACCCAAAGGAAGGGAGAGTTGCTTAAAAATGTCCCTCGGGCTACTCGCTGTTTTCTGTGTCCCAGAGAATCGCTGGTATTCGGGCGTTCCTTTTTGCGAGTCGCATCCCGGAGAAGAGCACGGATTTACCGAACAGATAAGCCGCAGAAGTCGAAAAGCCGACCTAAAGTTCGAACGAGATCGTTCTGTCTCCCTTCCGTGAACACACCAACTCCGTGTCCCAAGAGAAAAACTCCCAGCACCCTTGCCTCTCTCCCCCTGCGTTCCGCGACGGCACGGCTTCTTCCCGCGACGAAAGAGAAGCGAGAGGGAGCTATGGAAATCGCGGCCAGGGTGCGCTCTCCGCGGGGAGGGCCGCGCGAAAAGGGCATTCTTTTAACGCACCTCCAAGCGACCGGCGATCGTATCGCGAAGCCGGTCTTCTCCTCGGCTCGACAAAGACCACCGTCTCCTCCCCTCAACCATCCGATCCCCGTGCAATCTTCGTTTCTCCGTCGCAGCGACGACTGCGAGAATCAAAAGTGAATTACGTCCGCGCGGTGGCGAACACGCGCATGCATTTCCGTTCGACTCGCGATCTATTCGTGCCGTCTCGTGGCGGGAGCGATTGGAAGATGTTTCTCGCACCTCCCCTGGCAAAGGCGCGGCGAGATCTGTCGCCGACTCCGGTGCCAGGGGGTAACAAAGAAACGCGTGCAGTCGGCACCAACCGCTAGCCTTCGTCCGTAACCGCTTTGTTCTTTCACGTTTCACCCCCTATTCTAGGCGCTGTTAACGTGCTCAGGGCGAAGATACTGTTCCATTGCTCCGCTACCAATTTGCGCAATTAGGATTACACGCGAAATAAAATACCAGGCATACAAAGACACACACACATACACACACACACACACACGAGATGCGTGAAAGAAAGAGAATTAGGTGCGTTTTGTGTGCGCGCGTGCGTGCGTGGAGAAGAACAAATCTTGTAACTCTGAACTGCGAGAGAGGAGTTGAACGAGGGAGAGAGAAAGAGAATATATGTGTGTGTGCGCGTGAGAGAGAGAAAGAGAGCCATAAACTCGCTCGTATCACGATGTGTGTACTATATAAGATATACAGTTTACAATTATTTGTAATGGATACTTTTTATTTGTCAAATAAAAGTTAGTACAAAGGAAGGTGAATTGGAGATGCACTTTTCCTCTTTTACACGGAGCACATTCACGATACGCTGCGACCGGTGTCGTCCCTAGAATTATTCTCTCCGGCGGTACCGATTCAAGGAAATAATATGAATTCTTTTCACATCCAGATATATTGATACTTCGGGATTACACAGGTGTTTGCCGGTTCTTTCTACCATAATTGAGCATTAAGACACGGGGGAAAGGGGTAGAGAGAGAGAGAGAGAGAGAGAGAGCGAGAGAGAGAAAGAGAGAGAGAGAGAGCGAGAGAGAGACAGTTCAGTGACAAGTACTATACAATATCCATTTCACGGCGAAGTATTTAAATACCTTGTTTATTCCTTTGCATTGGGGAAATCAGACTCGCGATAATTATTAACATTTCACGGCTGACAGAGGACGTTCTTTCGCCAACGGCACTGCCACGCGTGAAGCGCCATTCGCCGTCGAGTCGCCGATGTTAAATCGGCGCTGATTGCGGGCGCTCGGATCGCTTCTCCGTCGAGGAACTGTGGCGCGCTGTTGGCGAATAAGTGATTGCGGAGGGCATCTAAAACAATAGGTCCTCCGTTTAATGTTCCCCTCGCAATCGACGATCCATCGACCATTTGCACACGGCTATGCATCGATTTACCTTTTGCACCGATTCCTCAACAGTTTTGATCGTGTTGATGCTGGCGGAAGGTATCACGGTAGAGGGAACCGGGCGTGCGATGCATCACCGTCACGTAGGAGCTCCCCGACGCCGGCGTCGTCGTCGGATTCGGCGTCGGCGTCAACAGCGGCGTACCCTGAAGACTAATGGCCAGTGGAAGGGCCGTTGGGGTGCAGAGGCTCATCGCGTTCCGGCCACCTTCCGTCACCGAGCGATACCGCGGCGGCCTAGCTGACCTGCAACCACCACCACCACCGCCACCACCCCCCGTGTTTCCAGCGAGTCGCATCGAGAACACGCTAATTGTAAGAATGTTTCCGGCGCCGTTGAGCCAGCGACATTCCACGCCTCTCCGACTGTACGTACACTTACCCGCGACGCGGCGCTCGACTCGCTCACCTGGAACATTTGCATTTCAATAGCCGAATGAACGCGGCCCTGAACGTTTTGTTGAAGACGGTATAAATAACTGGGTTGATGGTGGAGGACACGTATCCGAGCCACAGGCACGTGTCGACCACGTGCCCCGGCACCGGGCACTCGGGGCAGGCGGCGAAGAAGATGTTCAGGAGGAAGAACGGCGCCCAGCACAGGACGAAAGTGAAGAACACCAGGCCCAACACCTTGCTGGCCTTCTGCTCCGTGGCCACCGCGTTCGCCGCGAACGATCTCCTTTTCGTCCGGCCCGCCAGGAACCTGAGAGAAACGGTGTGCGCCGCGTTTCGGGCGATCAGCGATTTCCACCGCCGCGGTAATTCCGGATCGCGGGATTTCGGGATTTCGGTACGGTCCGACATCGTGGCTGAGGGACGAGCTATTTGCAAATGCAAATAGCTACTCACGCCTCGGAGCTAATCCGCTCGGAACCCCGAGCGCGCCCGTAACTCGTTTCGCGTTAATGCAAGATCAACCTCGTGCCGGACATCGCCGCGGAAACGGGCGAGCCAGGGATTTTCGCGAACGAGCAATTTCCGCGAGCCGTCGCCCTCGTTCCGTAGACCAGGCCGAGGGACGTGCGCTGTCGTCGAGGGGGGGGGTAGTTTAGCTCGCGATTTAGCTCGGCGGGTCGCCCGTGGCATTCGAAGGCGACGCGCGGAACGATCAGGGGGATCGGTAATACGTTTACCTGAGATTAAGGGTGGTCGGCGTGACGTTCAGTTGCAGCTTTAGAGCCCTCAGAGTGAAGTTTCTTGTTTCACGGGCAATGTTCTCCGGTGTTTGAGTGGCTTGATCCACTTTCGACGTCAGTTTCGCAGCGGCGGTGCTTCCGGCCGGACCGCCTGCCCCGTTCACAGCGAAATTCAACTGCGGCTCAGTCTTGCCCGTCCTCGCTCCCTTGCACCTGTTATATACACATATTTACAGGCAGGGGGTGGCTATAACTCGGTTAAACTGAAAGCTGTTGTCCCGGGCAAACAAGTTATCGGTTCGATGTACGTAGCGAGTAACGATAGAATAAAGTAATAAACCGAGCCACGCTGTGTCTGACTAAGCGCCATCTAATACTACTTGCCGCGGACTTCAGATCGCCCGTCATCTCTTAACTTTCCGGTGTTAGAAAGGAATCTGATCCTTGGGATACCTCCCTGAACGAATTTCTGTCGAAATCAATATTTACGGAGTTTTCCAGCTGATTCCAGACGCGCGATTCGCCTCTGCTGTATGTGTGTTCAATAACGCAGGTACGAGCGAAACGGAAATGGGGCTTTGCAAATTTTATTCCCTTTCGCGTCGCGCTGTTACCCGTCGATTGTCGCGGGTCCCTTTTCCCTCCTTTTCCCCTGCTTCTCTCTCTCTCTCTCTCTCTCTCTCTCTCTCTCTCTCTCTCTCTCTCTCTCTCTCTCTCTCTCTCTCTCTCTCTCTCTCTCTCTCTCTCTCTCTGCGTGTTCAGTTTTTAATTCGATTGCCGGTGTCTCGTAGCAATTTCAGAGAACGGCGCGCACAGTGTTACCCGATGCTTTCCGAAAGAGCAATTGGGGACTCTGCGGCAAGAGGGGTGCAGCTCCATCTTTACCAACTTCAAGTAAATTAGGAAAAACTGTTTATAAGAGTATTTTCCAGTTTTGACTTAGCATTAAAAAGAGAACACTAATTTAAAAATATATATTTTCATATAATAAGTAGTGGTTACTGAGTTGATAAGTTTTTATTTCTATTTTTGGCGAAAAATATTCTATAATAAATATATTAATATTTCTATTTTGATTAAATATCAATATTAATATTTTTATTTTGATTAAATATTAATATTAATATTTCTATTTTTATTAAATATTAATATTTCTATTTCATTAAATATTAATATTTCTATTTTATTCAGTATTAATATTTCTATTTCTTTAAATATTAATATTTCTATTTCATTAAATATTAATATTTCTATTTCATTAAATATTAATATTTCTATTTTTATTTATTTGCAATAAATCGCTCATTTGATATCAGATTTACAATCACACGTGCCCCAAACAATTTAGAATTGTATATTACACGCCATAACTAAAAAATTTGTCAAAAACAGAGTTGCACCCCTCCTGCTGCAAGGCCCCCAATTTGCAACGCTCGCCATCGATGGTGACATTTCCACGCGCGCGTCACGACAATCGCAAGGATACTTTACCTGTGTTTTCCAATGCCACCGGACATCCGCCACCCGTGTCGCGTGGACAAGGACGAAGTGGTGGTGGTGCCGGTGGTCGCCGTGGTCGACGCGGTGGAAGACTCCTTCGTCGACGAATATCTGCCGCCTGGTCTGCGATGCCGATCCCCTTCAGGGTGTTCCGCGACGAAACGCGCCTTCTGCCTGAGCAGCTGTACCGTCAGCACGTACGTGGCCACCATGACGATCATGGGAACGTAGAAGGCGACCAGGGAGCCGAACACGAAGAACGCCCTGTTGTTTATCACGCACGTGTCTGGCCGCGGCATGATGTTCAGGGGGTTGATTATACCTGCGAGGGAAACGGGCACGTATAGAACGATTCCCGAGAAGCCTCTTACACAATCGACTGTAAAGTAGGTCTCTCCGCCGTGACAGACAGGGAGCGAGAGAATTCGCGAATGTATTTCGAGAGGCAGGGGACCATTCCGATCGTGGAATTCGACTCGGTCGATGGTTATACGCGAGAACTTGAAACGTTCGCTCGCGTCGAAGCTCCGAAGGAAAGGGAACTGTCCACGAGGACATTTGCTCACGATGCTGCAGAGCCAATGGAGACGCAGCCTCTTTTTTTCCCTCGGTTTACTTTAGTCGGAAAACAATTGCAGAAAAACGTGATCGCGTAAATGCAAGAAATCAAGCCCGGGCGCGCGCAACTTTTTCGTTTACCGTGTCACTGGAGGAAGGAGCTCGCGAAACTACTATTTGTAGCCCGGATACTTTCAATGAAACTCCTCCGCTACTCCAACTACTCCGCTCGAAACGACTCGTCTTCTCCGTTGGTTTTACAACATTTTCCTCCTGGATACGTCAGGCCCGTAGGAAGAATTGCTCGAAATTCGAGTTAAGACTGCGGAGCGTTCGCGATGGTAATGCAACGGGTAACGAAGCGGGGCTCGAAGGGGACATTGTCATCCGCCAGACGCTAGATGAAGCGGGGATCCAGTTTACCTAATACAGTAATGGAACTAGAGACCAACATGGCGAGCAGCCAGACGGCCGCGATCTTGAAACCGACCATCCGCTTGGTGGACGTGTGCCGCGTCCTCAGCGGATTCCGGATGCCCAGATAACGACCCAGCGAGATGAAGCACATGTGCATTATGCTCGCCGAACACGCCAGCACGTCGCACGTCACGTAAACGTTGCACCAGAGCACGCCGAATGGCCAGTATCCTGCAACATAAAACGTCACGGGAGAGGGATCGATCGATCATGCCGATTGTTAGACAGAGCGCTCGTAAATCGATCCACGCGACCTCCGCGCCCCGGCAAAATTGCTTGCTACCGGGTCGCTAGATTCGTGCCCTAAAACCGAATGGGGCATTCCCGAGTACATCGATGCACGAGCACTATAACCGAAGAGCTTTCTGGGGAGAGGTAGAAGTTGGAGTGTTTCAGTTACTGGGAAGATTTCTTTCGAATCCGCACGGAGCAGAGTGAACGGGAAAGACAGCAAAATAAATATTGATACCTGTACAATCGGGGCGTACAGTACTCCCCATTGCTTTCATATTTTTATTCAAGATATTCCCAGGGTATTCTCATTTTTATTCTAGATAATTCTATAATTTCCACAGTGGTACGATAAATGCTGTAGGGTAAATGTCCCAATTACTGCCAGTGTCCCTATTACTGCCACTTTATTTATTTTACTTAATAAACACGCGACGTGTGAAGATTGTGGAAGAAAAAAATTTATCATTAAATTGGGACTGTTCTTCTTATTATTATAGTTTTCTATTCAGTTTGCTATTCTTTATGCGCTACGTTTTCATTAAGTAAAATAAATAGAGTGGCAGTAATAGGGAGGCTGACAGTAATTGGGACATCTGCCCTATATCTAATGCAAAAATTAATAAAATTCAAACAGTATTTTTCTGTTCGTTCTTCGAATATGTAGCAATAAAGTCCAAGAAGCTTCTTTACTGTGTGTCGTTCAGTTTCTTTCTTTTTAATTCGTGAAAATCACGCACGTTTCAAGAAAAAGAAATGCTTCATTTTCGACAGAAACGACTGCTTACTTAGGGCGTCGAGGTTCCCTCCACTTTTCGCTAGGATTTCCCGCAATAATCGATTAGGATGTAAGCCAAGTTATCTGTCCCATTCATTCCCGGGCTCCCTACTTTTACGCGGATCCATTATTAGCCGGATAGTTTGAATAACTTCCCGCTATCTGGACATAATTATCTCTTAACTCCTCCGACTGAATTGCGATTTTACTTATCCCCGTCTCGGTAACGCGGAATTCGGTCGCGCCGTGCCTCGATCGACCGTTTCGAATTCGTTTCCACGGGATTTTAACTCGCGGAGGTCGACGCTAAACGTCCGTTCTGGCTTCACGGGAAGCCGCGCAATAATGGTTTATTGTTTTATATTTGCGCGGATAAAGCGGCACGTGAGCAGCTGTTTACAGATTCGAGGGAAAGAGCTGGAAACGCGATTTCAATAGCGAGCGAGCTCGGACCACCTACCGGCGCTGGATCTCGTGCATCGCACGTGCGCCGTGCATCGGCCGAATCTTTGCGAGAGGTAGCTATAGCGAACGGAAGGCTCGTGCTGTTTCGTTAATTCTAGGTGTTACACGAGAGCAAACGAACGCGACGTAGAACCGAGATTAGTCTGGCCCCGGACTCTCGAGTGTTTAATTAAATTTGTTCTGTCACCGGCGGATGGGAAGCCGCGTCGCGTGAGTTTCGAGCCAGGGCCCTTGAAAGTTGCGGCGCGGCTCTGCCGATTTTAACCGGCGGCAGCCACGCGGAAACGGGCGACTTCAAAGAACGTCAACGTCAATAGTCCGTTTACATTAGCGGGATTCGGCGTGCTTCTGAATCCCGACTGTTTCGTTGGGTCGAGTAACCAACTGGCCGTCTGAGATCATCGAGGTTCCATCGAATGTTTTCGATTTGAGAGTTTTCCAGTCTCCGAAACACTGTAACGCGATACGACATGACAGTGGTATATTTCTAAGCACGGTTTTAATTTGTCAACGTGACAGCACGCGAGCTCCAGGAACGTGATAACACTCCGATTCCGCCTTCGCTCGCTCCAGCTTCGATATCATCGGCAAACAAAAGCTTTCTTTCGATTCGCCTGCCAAGTGTTTCTGTCGCTCTCGCGAAAGTTTGCCGTGCACTTGGAAGACTGTACCCGATGCACTTTCGAAGAGCGTCGCCTCGGAATCGTTATGCAATTTCACCATCGCTTCTGCGATTCAGCGGAAGCAGCCACGATCAGCCAGACTCGTCCCGCGCGACTCGCGCAATTACATCGGGTGTGAGTCAGAATCTGGGACAATTAGAGAGTCGCGAGCTGCACGCCCCTAGCTTTTCTTCTCCCTGCTGGCTTCCCGATACTTCGGATCGACAGGTGACGCGTGTAACCGTTTCCTCGGCATCGCTCGCATAATTGTGTATCTAATGAAATTCCTCGGGAGCGGACCCCTCGGCGGCGTGCGTGGCTGCTTTGGATTAATAACGCCTCCGTGGAATTTTTTGCATACATGTAAACGGCGGCAGTCTCCGACTAATTGCGGCCTCGGTAGGGAACGTTGTTCTTTCGCCGCGAATCAACGTCGAACGCGCGCCGGTTTCTTTCGGCCAACCGAACTCGTCGGAACCGTCTGGCGAGAGGACACGGCCCGGGAAAATGGGGCAAGTGTTTCGGGAAATAAATCCTATAGCCTGCTACCCCTGGGAACCTCTCGGTAATCCGTGACCGTAATTTCGGAAAAATTATCTGCTCTCCACTGAGTTTATCCCCTGAACCTCTCTCCGTTCGATGGAGGAACGTTCGAAGGGCGAGGGCGGAAAAGTGATGTCACGAAACAGCTTTATCGAGGAAATGAAGTTTTAATACTTTAGTCCATTGGTAAAGACACGTGGTTCAATGAATTTATCTACCTTCTTCGTAATGTGAAGCTTATACCCTAATCAGGCGTCAGAAAATATAAGCAGTGAAAGAATAATTGTTTTACAGTATTTTAATATTCTCTCAAGTTTGAACAGAGGAGCATACTGAAGGAAAATAAAAGATTTCCACTTGTATCGTAATAAAAACTCGTTTTATAAATTGTCAGATATTTTATTTCTCGCTTACTTGTTATGCATAAGACAGGGACTCGTAAAACCGCCAAGTTTTAGGATCGCTGAGTTTTTTTTAAGACCATGAGGGCTTCGTATTTTGCTTTTCGAATAGGCAAGAGTTCTGTGTATTCTCTATTGGGAAGTTCGAACTCTCATCTTATTCTATTACTACCTTCTCTTCTTTTTTTTAATGTGGACGAGATTACTCGACCAACAACCATTATATGTGGACGGTTCGATAAAAAATATCACGTATTATTGGCAACTTCTGTCGTCTTGTCTCCGAGATTCGATCGCTGAGGTTCTCTCATCCAATGAAGGCTCCATGCTACAGAGCCTAACAAGTAGCGTTTCGTCGGGGAACGCCAGGGCCCGTGCAGCATTGTAATGTTAAACATACGCGAAAGGAAGTTGAAAGATGAACGGGAGCGGGCTCGACTTAAAATCAAATTTCGCCACCGCCTTTGTGAGCGCAACGTTGCAGCATCATTGAGGTGAATCTGCAGGGAGTCACGCAGCGGCCAGGAAAACGGGGAAAACAAAGGGGCTCGAGCGAGACGCTCCCGCGAACGTAAAGTATTTGCTGTGAATTCTGTGACAAAAGGAAAATAAAGCTATTGAAAGCAGACCTTCTGGTAAACTAAACTTGTTAGCTTGTTACATGCTTTACGATCGATACAAAGTAGTGCCGCCCAGTCTGCAATTATTTTCAAGATGACGACGCATAGAATAAAACCTCGCTTTTCTGGAGTCCTTTTGTCCAGTGGCGCACTCAGGATTTAATCTTAGGGGGAGCTGAGTAGAGCGGAGAAAAATATTCGTGAGAAAAATTGATTTAATACAATTTCATTTAATGCAAATTTAATAAAATTCATTAGGCGATTAGAAAAATTGATTTAAAGAATAAAATCCAGTTTTCTTTTCTTTTTACAAAGCGCCTTCTTTGCGGATGCCAGGGCCTTTTGGCTCCCCTCTGGGTGCGCCACTAATTTTGTGTTTTTACCGATAAGGTAACCAGCTGAAACGTCGATATTCATTTTATCAGCTGGCGTAGACTCGTCAGAGCGGAGGAAAGAAGATTTTGTTCATCGTTAGTAGCTAAAAACTGAGTGGGACGAAGGAGTTTGGCAATTTTCCTCGGTCCAATTCGATCGCTCTCTAAGGTGGGTCCGAGAGCATCGTCCATCCCGAGCAATAGTTCCCAGCGAAAAGATTTCGATCTACCTTGGCCCTCATCCTGCCGAGATCCCATTAACTTTGCCCATTACTTCGCTCCTCCATGTTGTCGGTACATTCGCTGAAAATCTGGATAAGGGGCGAGCAGGAGAGGTGCTCGAAGGGTTACGTCCACTGCGAAGGTGAGGAAGATGGCGAGGACTTACGAAGTGGAATCTAGAACCTAGAATCTAGATTATCTAGAACCACAGACGAGGTGTAGGATAGACCTCGCATCCGAAGGCAGTTGGTGTGACTTTTCCGAGGAGATTGTACCCGGGGAAATCGACAGGACGTTTCTACTATGTACCATTTCTAGAATAGTCTAATTGTCTAATAAATAAAATACTTCTACGCTACACCCGCATAATTTATTCGATATTTCTACATTATTCCCACATCGTCTTTCCTGTATACAAGGACCATTCTTAGGGGTTGTTCAAGTACTGTTGAATTTTCATGGAAAAATTCCTATTATTTTAGCTTCAACAGAGGCATTTTGTAAGGAGCGCAGAGGCTCAGCCTCTACAGATGAAAACTTTGAACGCGTTTTTCTCGAAACGTCATTTTTTTCACATCTGAAGATAAAATCTCTCAAAATCTATCGACCCGATTGCTTTGTAAATTTGTCTGCCTATTCTGCACACCTGTGACTCTCGCAGGGACTACAGCCAAGTATTTTCATTGAGTCTAACCCCTACTTTTAAAATTGAAAATAGCAAAAGAAAAAAGCCGGAAATATATTTTTCTTGCATTCTGCTCGCCATTTTAAAAAGCAATAATATTATTACTTTTATATTTTTTATTTACCGTAGATATGTAGTCTAATAAATAGAAATTGTTTTATTCCATTACTATAATTATTTCCGTCGCAATAAATTCCTGAAAATAGTCGAGTTTATCGGCGCGCTAACCGGAACGAACCCTTAAATTACGCGAGGCTTTTTGGGGGTCAGGAACCAAAGCCCCCGTTCGCAACTTTGTGTGCTTCACGAGAAGTATAATTCCACTGTTACAACGATTTATGCGTATGCGAACACATGCCTCCTTCACACTTCACTCTATACATATATACATCGGAAGATAATCGAATGATGGTCCTATTTATAGTAACTTCTCGCGATCGACCGGCAAGGAAAAGTTTTTACGATTCTTCATTTTATAACTTCGAAACTGTTCGTCTGCTTCGTAGCAATGTTGAAAATAAATGAAACTCGTATTCCGCAATCGCGAAACCGGGCGCTATCGGATCCTTTTTAATATCGAAACATCGTTCGGGGATCGAGTTGCTCCCCGTTGATGAAAGCTCGCAACGAAATAAAATAGAAGCCTTCGTAGGGGTAGAATTCAGTTGGGCGAAGGAGCGGCCGCGATGGACCAGCCGCGAGCTTTCAATTAATGCCAGGAATCGATCAGACTTTTTGAACAGCGTCCACTGTGTACACGCTCGTGAGTAAGAGGATGCAATTATCTTGAGGATAACGACAAGGACAGGCCGGAAGGGGTTTGCACAACCCTTAACATTCGCGGAAATTCAATTTCGCTCGCGTTATTTTAGACACTATCCAGGGATGTTTCGTCTTGCCCTCTGTTCGCCTACAAACTATTATGTAATCCTGTGACGACGCGACGGGGCTTGTTTTATTTTATTATTTTCGCGAATCTGGCGAACAGTTTCGCGAAACGAGCAACGGAACGGTGGCATCTCTATCGTTGGGAAAGTGAGATTTAGTGAAAAATGAGAATTCTTGTCAGTGATCATTTACAAGGTTCTAACAGTTCTCACGGCTCCAGAGTAGAGAATTAATCTGCAAAAGTGTTTCCATTAACAGGGCTATCGCTGGGGCTTTCTGACCACGGAGCATGTGGGACGAAAGGCAGTTGCAGCGGTCGCCCTGGCGAATATTTAACCGAACGCAAGAAAATCTCCTCGTAATTAGAAGTGTGGAGTCACGAGGCGGCTGAATTTAATGAACCCGTGCACGTAAGTACTTCGGAGCTTGGCTGAAATAAGTTTTACGCGGAGGAAGATATTCGAGAGACTCGCGGGAGATTGAAGAGGGAAGCGCTATTCACTTTGATGGGATTAGGCCTTACTGTAAACCCCGTAAACATTTTTAGCGTCTCTCTTCCCCATGGGTTCCCCTTTCCTGCTCCCTGGACGATAAAGAAGAGCCTCTGGCTTCGGTAGATCTACTTCTAGACGATGATCCCGCTACTCCGCTCCCACGCTGAAAAGAAACTTCCTGCCGGTTTGTATACTTGACGTACTTTGTTCGATACACGACTAGTTTTCCAACGTCCTTACTTTCGTAATATTTTCCCGTAGGACGTCCGATATGTAGAAAGTTACAGCTTTTTGAAATTTCCAAAGTGACCAGTGGAGTTGGTAGATTGTCTACCTACAGGGGTGGGTGGTTAATAATTTCAAACGCTTGTGTCTCACCCGTCCGTCAATTATCATTGGCGTACTATATACGTGCCAAGGTTCGAAAGAATTCTGGAACTTTTCAGTAGGTTCTATTTGACTGTGGAACTTTTTTAACCTTCCTGAACTCGCGTGATTTTTCATTGCATAATGACTCGCGTCGGTCTGTGAGACCGTGTTTTACGCGTTGAAGTTATGATATTTATTCTGTATAGTTCCATAAAATTAATTTTTAATATTTATTCAGGGTTTTAATACAATGAAAAAATGCACAAACTAATTTGGAAAATATATATGTATATTTCTTTCATTAGTATTCTTCCGAGACAGTCTTCAATAATTTGAACTTAAAACTACATTCCGCGGCTGTATTATAAAAAATCAACTTTCCCTTTATAAACTAAAAAAATGTTAAACCAAAAATAAAATATAATAAGTATGATGTTACAAATATAGGAACTAATTATATTCGCCGGTCTGTGAGACCAACACGCGAGTTCAGGAAGGTTAAGAATGTTCTGACATTGCGAGTTCCCATGAGAACTGATAAAGTAAAAGTCCTTGAAAATAAAAGTTTTAGTTGGAATGGAACTTGTAAAATATAAAATTAAAAATTTCTCTATAACAGCAACAGATATTTTGTTTATAAATATTAGAAAAGTTCTCAACCGTTGTAACAAATACTGAATACTCCGTAGATCATTTCTACGCAGATATTATAGAACTTTTGTGTATTTCGATTCATGTAAGTTATAAAGAAATGTTATTTAAGTATTATTCTTGACAAGTTCTCTTTTCTGTTCAATTCTTCTTATGAAACTATTAATTACTTGTGTTATGATTCTCTTACCTTTTATTAAATAAACGCGACGAATGTGATATTGTATTGTTAAATAAAACTAGTACCTAATAGTTTAGTACCTACTTTTCTTTATCTTGTGGAACCTTTTTTAATAAATGTTCTAATATAACTGTTTCCATGGAACTTTTATTATATAACTTCTAAAGGGTAACATCTATTTCCTAAGGGTAACATTTCTTTCATTAAAAATTCCCCAGGAACAGATATTTCCTTAAACGAAACATATGTTAGAACAGAATTTTTTAAAAAATTCTTCCAGTCTCAGATACCACTTTACGGTAAAAAAGATTTTTAACATTACAATCGTAAGTGGAGAGAATTAATTCACTTTTCGTAATAATGCACATATTACAGGACACGGTGAGACATAAGGTTTGATATGCACGAGTGGAGAGCGAGAGGGCAGTAGCCTGTACAAGAGCAAGTGAAAGCAGTCCGCGAATGGTCAGACGGAACTGACCTGCCGTCTCCATAACTAACGATCTCGAGTAGGAATAATAAAATTATAAACCTTCGCCTGTAAAATCGACGACCGTACTTTAAACTCCGACAACGAGTACTTACAGAGCGTTGATTAACACTCATTGGGCCCGAAATTGGCCAGAGAGGAGTGCCCACAGTTCTCGTTACCGCCGAGCGTTAAACATCGAATGCACCCGACGACAAGCAATCGGAGCGTCGAATTCTCGAGTGAAAGCAAGTGACAGCTGTCCGTCGCTAAATTTCGCGCTAATGCGCTGCAAGTGGTTGGAGCCTGCTCGCCGAGGAATAGCGTTCGCATGGGGATTGGCATTTTCAGGGAACTCCTACGACCCGGAGTCTAGAGAGCGGAGACGACACGATCCTCCTCCCTAACGAGCGAACAATGCTGTTGCCAAGGATTTAACTGGCATCGCCAGAAACAAGCCCCCTTGCTTTCCTGTTTTATCTGGCCGTTAGAAAGAGTTACGTCATCTCGAGATGAGTTAATCCTGTGTACCTGGCTCTTTCACTGGTACTACAGATTTCGTTAAACCTAAACCGAGGGTAGGTTTAATCAGCGCGGTTCTTTACGCGTTCTTCTGTCGAAGAATTCCTGGGAATATCGCTGACCCAGGTCCAGGCGCCGGGACATTTAGGAAATCCGTTTACATCAAGGCTAGAACGTAATGCACTGGCTAGGAGGGAATCGTGAAACTTTGTCCGCAGTCAGGGCGAAATGCCACCGCTGTTCCACGGAATTTGCCGCGACGAGAATCCGCGCGCGGCGAATTCATATGAAAAATTAATTAATGCCAGTCAAACTGGCGCGGAGAAGCGGGCGACAGTTTGAACCGCAACGCTCCGTTTTTGCCCCTGCCAAAGGCCATAGTGAATTTCCATTTTTGACAAGCGCAAAAACCGAGCCGCGGTCTATTGGCTGGCCATTCGGCCGGTCGGCTGGCCACCTATAAAAACCAAATATATCTCAATCGCGGTCGGCACAGCTGCCGTTTTCACCATTGCTAGCTACCTCCCCCTTTTTTTCGACAAGCCCATTTATCAAGTTGCAATGCAACGTCTCGCGGACGCTCGAATCTCGCGGAAACAATAAATCCAGGCGCGTTTAATCTGCAGAATACGTTTGAACTCGCGATAATGCGGCGTTCTTCCACCGGAGATAGCGGATGGTGCGCCGAGCTGGCGTGGAAGCGGCTGGGTTGAAAAATTAAAGAAACGAAAAATAAACGATTTCGAATAATTTTACAGTTGCGCGTACGTAGCTGGAAATATCTGCTCGCCCATTTTTCACGGCCGGATAATCAGAAATCGGCAGCCCGCTCCGCCAGCTGCCCCGATGAAATGGGTAAAAATTGTTGTTCGTTTCAATTGGCGAGGCGCGCTCGCCGCGTTTAATCTCGTTTGCCGAGGCGACCGGCCGAAAGCCGGGCTGTCAAGAAAGTCAATCGCATTAATGCGTCTGGACGGTAACTGCATACACGCTATAACGCGACCGGTACGCGCGCTTGATTGCGATTTACTCGACACCGCAGGTGAGCCGGGACACCGTGACCCGAATTTCCAGGCAACGTTTAACCCCGGCTCGGCCATTATGGCGCTGTTGGCTGAGGAAATTTCGCGAAAGCGCTTTGTGCCGCGAAGCTGGGAAACTTTATAGGCGTAGAACATTAGCACGTTCACTAGCTGGCGATAATAGGTGAAAATTAATGATTGCGATGCTGTTCGACGGTGGTCCTTCTCCCCGAGGGAGTAAAGAAAGCAAGCATCTTCTTTCAACCCAAATTTCACCCTCCATTTGTGTTTGACCCTGTAGAGGGTGTATAAAGGGTTAGAACGAGCTGGCACTTGGCAGGAATTTTCTTTCAACGTTTCTCTATGTAGCCACGAACCGGAAAATGTAAGGATGTAACACGTTTCGATTTTCTTAGGAAAAACAGTACGTTTGTCTTTGTTGTTACGAAAACTATCACGTTTCGGTTTTCAAACTACCATGTTTGAGCGGTTTGCCACGAAAAGTAGCATGTTCCGTTTTTAGAGACGACAAGCAGCGCATTTGGATGGTTGGCAACGAAACATCGAGTGCGTCAACTTAAATACCTTCCGACGTAATTTTTATTTAGTACTAGGTCGGTGATTTATTAAACATTAAAATACCGTACTTAAATTATGTAGATTAAAATTGACGTGCGTGTTTCCTTTTGGAGATTAGTTGGAGTTGTTATTTATTAAATAATAGTTTCAAAAGTTGCGTTCTTTGATGCAAAATGCACTTCAACAATTTAAACTAATTACGCGCTGAAATGTGATAGTTTCTGCTGTATAGTCAATACGAGATAATAAACAAAATGTGCGATCTGAAAAAAGTGTTCGTAATTTCGTCCCCCAAG
Organism: Andrena haemorrhoa; assembly: GCA_910592295.1. Classification (NCBI taxonomy): domain Eukaryota; kingdom Metazoa; phylum Arthropoda; class Insecta; order Hymenoptera; family Andrenidae; genus Andrena; species Andrena haemorrhoa. The sequence goes on from OU342946.1 coordinate 6,181,722, forward strand.
AAAACGTTCATAAAACGGGAAATAAATTGAAAAATTAATTTCTTCATTGATTCAAGTGATCTTACAAATATACGCGCGCAAGCAGTCACGGAAAATACACGTCTTCTTTTCGCATGGACTCCTCATTCCACCGATTTCGTTTCGGCATCTACAAAACATTAAACATTTCTACCGAAATTGCTTGAAAACCGATAAAAGCTAATTCATTCCTGTAACTGTTCACGTTTCAGCCCTTTTTATTTCAAATAACCAATTTTTAGAAAATCGATCTCAATCTCCTTTAGAGTTCCGGGGACAAAATTAGGACACCTCCGGGGGGCGAAATTTGGAATTCGCGCAGCTTCAATATGGTGATCGTTCTAACAGACCACGCGAGTGATGGCCATCAAAGTTGTAGCTTCGAAGAAACTACAAGACACGCCCGATAAAGTGCCACAACTTGGAATTCGAAATAATATTCACTTCTACCACACCGAAGTCTGCAAAAACGCGCCGTGCTCGAGAATCATCTTCGCGAGCGCACAAATGTTACTTGCAAGTCTGTCAGAATACTGACGTATACTAACTAACGAATATTACATTTTTTATCAAACAAAAGGCTTTAGATCTCCAACAAGTACCTACCTACACAAAATTTCGCTCACTGTCAAAAATTATATTTCAAACTAATTACTTATAATTAATTATAGAAGCCGGCAAAAATTACTTTTGCCCAGAGCGGCGTAAGAGCTAGATCAGGCTCTGTACACTAATGCAACGTTAACCACCAGACGACACTGAAAATGCAACAACAGAGAAACGCAGAGGGACGGCGCCGTTTACCCTAACAAACCGCGGTGATTCGAGTGGCACGGTATACAGTACTTACTCATTTCGAGGGTTTATCGAGCACGGGCATCAGAACTTTTCATCGTTTCTCGCGAGTACAAATACCTGGGGGAGGCGTATAACTCAGCCGGTATCCCTGGTGCTTGCTCTTTCAAATAAATTCTCCGGACGGCGTATAAGAAGCTATGTATCTCGAATGCGCTTCATCCAGAGCTCCTTCTCACGGCCTGGTGAAACTTCTCGAAGCCACGTCCCTTGTACAGAATGCTCCCTGCTGTGCCATGCAGTCGGGAGAAAAAGCTAGACGCCGGATAGAAAAAGGGGTGGAAATTGCGAAATAAATTTTGCCCTCACAATCGGCGGAAAGTGATTTCGATGTAACCGCGAGCGAAAACGGGTGGCGACTATTTTTCGCTCGCGACCGATAAGAATTTAAGTAGCTTATGAAAGTTAACCGCGGTCGCTTTGCACTCGTGGAGCACGCGACTCGACCCGCGGTTCGCGTTACAAACGTAATCAGAGCATAACTCGGTAAGGTAAGCTACAGTTGCTCGGCTTCCGTTTCGGTGGCGTTCAACGAGTTCCCACGGTCATACGCTTTCCGCGTCTCGACAGTTTCCCCGCAACGATTACGGCCGCCACTCGATCAAAGCATTTGCGCCGGCCCTAAGGAGGAAACGCGTTTTGCTGCTCGTTAAGGAAACGAGGGGATCTTTTCTTTTGGAGAGGACAAGCAAACGCCCTGATCTGTAGGAGCGGATTATTATCGGTCGGCTTCGCCCGAAGCCCGGACAATCAGATTTCTATTCCTTCCCCGTTCGAGCACCGTCTGCCATCGGAAATCGTTTGTCAGCACTTGGAGGACGAGAAGCAGATCGTAAGCCCTCGACTTAGCGTCCATTTTTTCGGCTTACTCCCGGCGTCCCCGTTTTCATTAATTCCTTTTCAAGCCGCGCGGTTTCCCTCCGGCCGGGACGCTCGCCCGGCACCGCCGAGTCCCGTTCGATTTCAATCCGATTATTCGCTGATCAATATTGTACACGGATGAATAATATTTAACGCGAAACCATGTTGATTTAAATCCACCTTAAGGGTCTTAAGCGCAGTCATCCTCTTAACTCTATCGGCTCCCGTTCCGCTCGCATTCGACGCAGTGACGTTTGCAAAGTTAAACTGTTATTCCCGTGTCTGGTAAGACACAAGGTAAAGCTTCGGAGGGTGTTATTTTACGAAGCCAATTAAAGCAGACGCGATGCACTGCGCGCAGACGGTTCACTGGCTGTCGTCTAAGAAAATGCTGAAAGCTTTCTCGCATACGGGACTTGTTAGAAAAGTCCTCCAGTCACTTCAGTTCTGCTCGTCGGGTTTGTCGCTTTATAATTTCACCCCTTCGCTCAAACTTCTCCCTCTCGCGTGCGCAAAAGAACTCCGAAACCCGCTCTCCATCGACGACCGAGAGGGATACATGCCGTTAAGATCGACAATCTTTCCCGAGCTTATCAAAGTCGAGGCCCACCTCTGACCATACTAACCATAAACCCACTGCTTATCTCCAATTCCCGTCACACTTTTTTTTTTACCGTCGATTGATATTGGCTGCAGAGGAGCCCACGGAAATGTGATTTCATTGCCACTCTCCTCCCTCCGAATCGAACTGTTTTACTTTTCTTTTGTCGCAATGACAGAAAAACGTTTTCAATTAGAGCCGGCATCGATCGGCGGGGAATTTCGTGGCCGATGGATCAGCACATTGCTACGGAACTTTGCCAGAGCTCTCTAATTTGTTCGATTTAACCGACTGATCGCATCTCCGTTGTTTTCGCCCGAGCTGGCGTTATTCCAACGCCTCGGTGTCGCGGCCGTAGCTCGGATTGAATCGCGTGGGTGGAACCGAAGGAAAAGGGACGTCAGGTGGGGCGTTTAAAGTAAACAGTCTTCGGGCGACGGGACGCCGACGTACACTTGAACTTGGCGCCGCGGTAGCAGTCTGCTGCGTTCGGCAACTTACCTAAGAATCCCGGTATCGCGCCGAGCGGCATGACGAACAGGCTGACGAGGAGATCGGCGACGGCGAGAGACAGCAGGAAATAATTCGTGACGTTGTGCAGTCTTCTGTCGAGGCCCACGGCCAGGCAGACCAATATGTTGCCCAGGCCGCCGGCCACAATGAACACCGCCACGAACAGGAAGCTCCAGTCGAAACGGCGGCCCCTCGTGGACGAGTTTAATCTTCCCCGGCGCGCACAGGTTACCGCGAGATCGTCCGTCGTTGCGTTCTCTGCCGGCGTGCATTCCAGGATCTGCGGGAGCAACGAGGTCCGGGGAGAAGTTTCACTGGGGCGGATTGCCTGGACGAAGCACCGCGCGACTCGTACGAATACTTTTTTCCTCTCCGCCCGGGCAAAGTTGTTTTTCCCGAGGTGTGCCGATTCTCAGGCGACTAGGAACTTTCGAAACGCCGGGCGAGTCTGAAGTTCGCGTTAATTATCGCGAGTCCTCGCCGAGCGCGAAGCGGATGGGAAGCATTACACTCGCATTAATGAATTTTCCTTACCGCCGGCGACCGAAGCGTTCGAAACAGCGGAGACGTGTCGAGCGGAATTGTACAACTTTCGGGGAGCATCGCGGGACTTTGCTCGGCGAATGTTAATCATCCGCGTAAACGAATTTGCAACTCGAGACCGCTGTCGCGCGGGCTAAAAGTGTCCCAAGGAGAGTTCCCGAGGAGGAGCGCGTGGAATTAAAACGCAGCCGCCAGGGCGAGGATGATTTCGAGAGCCGAGGCGCAGAAGCCTGAAACCGGGGACTCACCTCGTCCTCGAAGTCCGTCTGGTTGCACTCCCTGAACCTCGGTATCCTCGACAGGAAGACACCCTCTATGCTCTCGAAGCCGCCGAGAACCAGCGACACGTTCACGTCGCAGGCGGAGTAGTCGCAGGGTCTGCAGAGCAGCGTCATAGACGAGGCGAAGGTGGCCCTCTCCGCCGCGCAGACATGGTCGAACCCTATGAAACCGGCCCCGCACTCGTCCGCGCAGCCGAGGAAGCTGCCGTTGCAGGGCACCTGGTGCAGCATCGCCGTCAGGTTGCTCGCCAGTGAGGTCAGGTTGCCGTCCATCATTTCCAGCGCGAAGCTTCTCCACTCTTCTCGAGCACGGCGGCTACATCTGCGCTCTGTCCTTGGATACGGCCAGGCGGCGGGTCGTCTTCATGTCCTAGCCTCTAGGGCACTTTGTCCAGGAACGAGCAGCGCCTGTGCCGCGTGATCCTGGTCACGTCCGCGGATACCGAGCCTTCGCTTTGTCGTCCGTTCCGCATAGTCACCGGTCGAAGCTGTCCGCGGCGGAATCAGGGGTCGGCAGGCCGGGCGACCGCCGCAACCAGCGCAACAACCTCCGCTGCTCCGTTATGTGAACGCGACGTGGAAAGAGCGAGCCTCCCTCTGCAACGTGGCCCCCGTGCCCTCGTAAAAGAACTTCGTCCCCCGCATCGCTTGGAAATTCACCTCGGACCGGAGCACCGCGAAGACCGGTGCGTTTTATTCGGCAGCCGCGAGACCGGCAACAGTTTATGGATGCCTCAGGTCCGACTTTACGACCGGCTGTACTACTAGCTTCCCAGGGATCGGCCGGCGTATCAATCCGACCTCGCCGCCTGGAACAAACGATGACAATTTGACATTCTCCCCGGAGAAATCGATTTATTGCGGGAATCGTTGCAGGTTTACATTCTGGAATCCCCGTCATTCCAGTCGCCTCGAGACAGACAAGCACCCTTAAAAAGATACTCGAGGGGCAGCGGAGGGAAGCTGATCGAACGGGGGTTGTCCCGATGCGAAGCTCGAACGACACTCGCTGATAGAAACGTGGCGCCGCGCAACTTGGCCCGTCAAGGAGAAAGCTTCTCGAGTCCCGCGTTTCTTTTTCAATTATTGGGGGCGACTTATCCGTCGTGTAAAAAATTAGGCGATACGAAATCTATCAGTTCTTTCGTTGGCGAGTCTTTTTATCGGGGCAGCAGCGTTACCTTTGATGCTCCGTGTGGAATATTTATGAGGATTACAAAGCAGACGACGGGGTATCAGGAATCGATACTAATGCCACAGGAGGAACAAACTCGGGATATCGTCAGTGTTCCACGGCTTATATTTTATTCAAGGAGCGTCACCCGAGGATCCCGCGGCAGATATAATAATATTGCATCGATCAGGAATAAGGCGAGCTTAAGGTGACACCGCTGCCGATACGTATCTGGCTGAAGCCGCTCGATAAATCACGTTCCCGTGAAAATACGGCGACAGCCTCGATAAGCCGTCCCACTTATGAATTTCGCTACACCGCCGGCGAACGCGGGTGGGAAAAAATTGTTTCTCCTTCTTGCGCGTGTTCCCTCTTTGCTCGGGGAAAGCTGGCCACCGAAATCGCACCGGCATCCCTGTCGACGGGAATAAAGTAACCTCGCGCAAAAACGCTTCTTCCTTCTCGCTTTCCATCGACCCCTCTCCGCGTTCCATTTCTCCGTCGCGTTATCGAAAGATTCGGATATTAAAAGTTACGCTGCCTCGTTATCCGCCTCCCCGGCGCGCTTCGTCTCTCGGCGATACATTCCGGTCACAATACCCGAACCTCATAACCGCGGAGCCGCTTTATTTGCGGCGGGGAGCTACTTTGTTCGTAGGGAAATCTCATTTCACGGCCCCGCGGTTCATTTCGCATGGAGTTTCACGCGATACGCTGCTCCGTGTCTTCCTAATTCAACCAATAAACCGCCGACAAGCTTTCTGATTTCGATGAATATTTTCTCGTACTTCGCTATCGACCGACACTTTAATATCGACGCTTCCGATACACGTAGAGCAGTCTTTCAAGAACGAGCACCCGGGTTATCTTCGCATGAATTCCCGGAAATCTGTATATTGATATCTGCTCATAAAATATGTATCCTGCGATATCGGCCACCCCTTCTGCGTCCTTGCTTCCACCCTCATTTCTATTTCAGCCGCAGAGGCTTGCTTTAAGGACACCCAGCCGGGGAAAGGCTTGCAAATATAAATTACGCGAGCATATCGATGCCTCGACCTCGCATCCAGAAGCTTTATGAAGTGGCTGCTTCTTTGTCCGTCTCCCTATTCTCAGAGATGACCAATCCAGCTTCGTAGGCACCTAAGCCGGACCGGAGCCATTGTTTCCCCTCGGTGGGACTTGAAACAAGAATTTGTTTGTCCGGTCGTCAAAGGAAGCCCGCTAATGAGCAGGCCTGATTTCCGAGCGCTCTGATTATAATTTCAGAGTGGACTCTGGTAATTGTCGCGGCGGGCGCAGAGGAATGCAAATGGGAACTAGAAATTCCGACGATACGTGGAAATAGCGGCGACTATATTCCACGCGACTCTATACGCGTGCTCGTGCATTCTCGTTGTGATTTTTAATTATCTATTCGGAGAGTTATTAAAGGCTTTCGACTGACTCGCGCCCAAGGCAGTGGGTCCAGCCTCGTTTCAACGAAATCATCCTCTTTCCGCGGTGCAAATGAGAAATCCCCGCGCCTTCTCCTTCGCGGGTGAAAAAGGTGAAGCGTGGCTGCCTCTTCAGTCCTCCGATAGCGTTCGAGCTTGCACTTTTAGCTGCTGCTGATCATTAACCGGCTAATTAGAAGCGAGTTACGGCGAATGCGAAGCTCCCTGGCTGATGATTCGGTGCGCGTAACTTTCTGCAAGTTAGTTCCTCCTCTGAAGCTCGGAAATCTTTTAAGATATTTCACGAGCAACCTTGTTTGCCTAGCTTCGGTCACGCGAGCAAGTTCGATCGTCATAGAAACTCGAAAGACTCGCAAAGTTTTCACGGCGCTGCGAGGCCGAGTTCGTTAAAGGTATGATACTAATCATTCGCTTCTATTCACTTACAATCGCTGCATCGCGCGTTCATTTCGCCACGTGAACCAGCAACGCCGCTATTTAATGCGATCAGATTCAGGGGAAAGCTCCCACGGCTAAATTGCACGTCTAAGCGAGTTGATCGACGTTCAAACTGTTAATTGGAACAGCGTTCGGCAAATCCATAATCAGGTTGCTCAGTTCTTCCAACGCGCTCCGCGAATAATTCTCCGGCCTGTCACCGAGAAACATTTCCACGTATATTTCGTTCTGAATCGATGCGGCACAACACCCGCGGCTTCTTACGCGCACAGAGCGCGCACAATGCATCCCCCGTTGCGTTTCCGCTGCAATATCCGCGAGGACGCGGTCCGGCAGATGTCCGCCGCGCTTGAAAGCGTTATCAATTTACATTAAAGTGAACAACCGTCCGTGGGATACAGCGCAAGGTGCAGCTTCCACTCGCGGACGAAGAGCAACGCTCCTTCGCTAATGAAAGCAACGAATTCGGCGGTTAGCGATGCACGGAGAACTACGCGGCTCGCGTTGACGCCGAGTATCGATAGGTTGTTGCGATGCACCGAGGCATCCATATTAATTTGCGCGCCCAAAACCATCGACGAAATTCTCGCCTCGCGCGCTGCCGGGCACGCGAGAGATTGCAGCTGCAATTAAGTGACGCGCGGCGAATCGCTGAAAAATGGCACGGAATAATTGTGAACAGTGACAGAATTATGAGCGAAACAATTAACGACGAAAATACAGCGGCCGGGGCTCGGAAACACGCCGGCAGGGAGACAGGGGAATTTAGGCACACGGAAATACGAGACTGTAAACATGTTGCAGGTTCGAAAGCATGGGAATACAGAACACGTAGTGAACCAGAAATATAGCGGACCGAAAATGCGGGAAATATGTGTATGTATGAGACACGGAAATGCAGGAAGCTGAATATAGAGAACCCGGAAATTCGGGGATGTTGAAATACGAGTGTAAAGAAACATACAGCCTGGTCCAGAAGAGCGTGTTCCTCGTAGCCACGGCCCAGTAGTTTGAAGAGTGGGTCCTTGAGAATTCCGAGAAGAAAAGTGTCTTCTACTACGCTGATTAACGCGTGTGGAATTTTAGTTTCTGATTCCGTAGAAAACAGGCGATTTTTAAAACGAGAGCTCCGTATTTTTTGTCGTTTTTGCGCGACGTGGAAAGAAGAGGAGAGCATGGGTAGTAACGTTTGTACTGGCCTGCACAATCCTCCGATGCGAATCCAATCGAAAACGTTTGGGGTTTCCTAAAGCACAAGCTTCAAGGAAAACCTCGCGGTTACCTCGAGAAATTCGAGAAATATGGTCTTTATCTTCGGAGTATGCAGAAAAGTTAATTGAATGCATGCCTGAACGGTGTCAAGCGATTATTTATCGACAACGGAGGCTGGACCGTGTACCAGGTAATTGCGTAGAGTAAACGTAGGTAAAAGTTCGCAGCGGGTAAAAGTTCGCATAATGCGAATTTCATTGTTTGAGTTGTGGCAGTGGCCAGTGGTGATTAACAGTCAAGTGTCAATCAAGGTAGAGTCACCAGTGTCGAATTGTGTAGCTGTGCTTCGTTTTGTTATCGTACAGTGTGGTAAGTACTGAATTCGTTAGTTCTAATGTAATATTCTCATTTTTAGGAATCAATATTATTCTTGTAAATTGATCAGTAAATATTTTAATTAATACGTCGTCTGAAAGTGCTGAAATTCTTCTATTCAAAAGTACTAATAGAAGTTTTCAGTTCTCCTCACAGATAACAGGATTGATTAAACAATGGAAAAGTAGCTGTGGGGGCAAGAGTTCGCACAATGCAGTGGGCCAAGAATTCGAATGCAAACTCCCTATTTAAATATCAGCTTGAAGTGAATGAAGCAATGAAAAGAAAATCTGAATGCGAACGTGCAAAGAAATAATTAGGAAAGCAACAAAAATAAAAAAATAACATTTTTTCAAAAAATAGCATTTTCAATTTTCAAAGGAACAACACGAATCGGTTCCAAAAAGAGAATAACCCAAACATCAACGTCTATGGAAAAAATAATTTGCCCTGCGTGTGAAGAAGAATACTACACTGATCCTCAAGAAGACTCATGCCCGCGCAAACTACGAAGGTAGGGGTAATGTTATGTGCTATTACAGTTACCTTGATTAAAAACAAATTAATTGTAAACTATTAGTCGTTTTTCTATATTACCACAACTATTTTATGCAGGAAAATAAAACACTTTTGTGAAAATTTCTCGTTGCGTTCTTTTACCCGATAACATGCGAACTTTTGCCCCACATATTGGGTAAAAGTTCGCATTTGACACTTTTTGGAAATATTTATTTTATATAAGTTGTGACAGGTAAATTTACATGAAGCCACTGCCTATCGAATAATAAGGGATATGACTATTAGTGTAATACCAAGGATTTTAGGGAAGTCTAAACTTTAAGTGCGCACTCTTGCCCCACTATTAGTTCATAAAACGTACGGTTCGGCAATATAGACATTTTTAAATCTAATCATTCCTTTCGGAGACACGAGGAACACGCTCTTGTGGAACAGGCTGTACAGTGGAGTAACTCTAGGGATTCGAACAGAAATAAAGCCACCTTTTCATGCTCTCCTCCGACTTTTGCCAACTTATTATTAGAGACACTTCCGAACAACTGATATCAGAAATAAGAAAAATTCTTGTTTCCAAAGGCGCGTCCGGTTGAATGATGATTCTCTGCGTCTGAACGAGCTGAACCTTAAGACCGCCTTTCTCCGCTTTATCGGCAACACCGACACCGGAGAAGTAAGCTCTGTTCTCCTTCTTTTCGCCATTCCACCTACATTCCTGCCATTTTTCATTTGCCTGTATGGTCCCGAACAAACGTCGGAAGAGCCACGGCGTGCTCCGACGAAAAATTGCTCCACTTTGTAGGGAAATCATCTCTGCCCGGAGGGAGTCTTTGTGTGGTCAAAGTCTCGCTAACGGATAACGGGTCGCATGTCCCTCGAATAAACAAGCTGTTTGCTAATTTCGATGCTGGGAAAGGCGGAAATATTTAGCGAAGCCTGGCATAATTGTGAGCCAAAGTAAATTAGCTTTTTATATTTTGAAGGAGGGTTTCTAATTAAGAGTCGCGTTTCAAGTAGCACCGCAACGGTGGCCGCGAGTTCCTCCGTCGTAAGCGTCCGAGCGTCTTGCCGCGTTATGTTTTAATTACCTTTGTAATTGCCGCGGCGATGAAGACCGACGTCTGCTAAATGGGATTTCCATTTCTGGGCAGCGAAGACATTCGCGAGTCGGGGACGGTGGACTAACAAGCACGGAATCGCGTTAGTCGATTCGGTTTCGTTAGTTCGTTAGGGGAATCCGTGGTATTATCACTTAGTACGTTTAATATTTAATGCCGGGCTAGTTGGACGTAATCCGAGTTCGAACGTGCAACGAGTCGAGTCCGAACGGGGCCGACCGATTGGATTTGCAAAAGTGCATCGGTGAGCGGAGACGTTATCACGGTCAGAGTGCATCGGCCGTTCTGTCGGTGCTACGGGGAGTAAAGCTTGGATCTAGTTGATGATTGCGGATCGACCGATGGGAACGAGAGGCGGATGTAATTTGTTAACGGGCCCGCATGGAAAATAATACCACTCGATAACGAGATATGACACACCAGCGGAGGTTACTAAGGCCAATGACAGTGATTCGCGTTGCAATGGAGTTTATTTCACTCGCCAGTGGCTACCGTTTACCTGGGAAATTTTAATTCCAACAACCGCGCCAACTTTGGAAAAGTATATTTTCACAGTGGCCGCCCTCGGGATTTAATCCGGGGGGACGCGAGTTGAGGGGATAAAAATATTTTTAAGCAAAATGTATTTAATGCAAATTCAATAAAATTCATGAGATGATTATAAAAATTTATTTAAAGTCAGTTAAAGTAAATTAATTTCAGTTTTCTTTTCTCTCTGCAAAGCCCCTCTGGGCGCGCCACTGTATTCTCGCGCAACATTATTAAATTTTCGTTTAGCAATCGCGACAGCTCCGACATAGTTATTTCTATCGTTTCATTTGCTCCATTGAAACCCTTAAAAATACAAGCTTCCTGGACTCAAGGGGAGATAGCAGGTTGCTCGAATTCTCTATTACGGTGGAGCACGTAAAACGCTGAATAGAATAAAGAAAAAACGTCGAGTACAATACCCGCCTAATTCGCCGAGCGAACGGGAATTCGGCGTTCCCCTTTTCTCGCGCGGAGTCAGGCTTCGATTACGGAACACGATCAAACATTGAGAAAATGAAATGCGGCGTGGATGCGCGCTCCGCTAAAAGTTCCATCGAATTCCCTGGCCAACGAGTCGAAGCAAACGCGCGAATAACCGCGAACTTAAACATTTCTAAATCCCCGCATTAAAATGTAAATTCCCCTTTGCCGCGTTACGCTCGCCGGCGTCGGAGCGGGGGATTCACTTTAAGTTTTATGAATTTCTTATTGTTTCGCTATTATAGGATGCTAATAAGGGCCGTCAGCGTCTCTGATTTATTTGATCGCAGTTCATTTTCTTGCAGCTGATTTACCCGCTTCTCGCTCGGTCCTTGATTTATTAACGCATTATTAATTGTTGAATATTTTATAATAACACAGCCGGCGAAGCGTGCAATCCCTGGACGAAATACAGCGGAAAATTAATCGTCGGCTCTGCGACCCACCATTATATGGCGTTCAAGTTGCTGCGCGCCCAAGTCTCTGATTTTACGAGCAGTTTTACGCGCGACTCCGCGAGTTTTACGTGGCCATTGTGCGCTCATCGTAAAAAGCGAAGCCTCTCTTTGGGCGAAGATTTTCATGTGGGTGCAAATAGCTCAACGGGACGAACCGAGAAGCACAGATTACCAAATTGCAGTCCACTATGTTTATTTGCCTTGCACCGAAACCAGCAAAAGTATTCTATTACTCGCGCGCAGTTTCTTTAAACACCTTTAAGGGGGATTCTCGTCTAGAGGGACGAGATCCTCTTTAGAGACGACCCTCAAAAAAATTATGCAATATTTTATAATAAGTATTATCCACCAGGAAGTTGAAAAAAAAATCAGTCATATATAATAATAATTAATGGACATAGTCTTGACTTCTAAACGAGAATACCCCTTTAAAAAGACTTATTTGCTAACGCTGTATAATAAAAAACGATTCTTAATGTATGCTGGAGTTTGAACTTCGAAATATATCCGTTCGAGTGATACGATATTTCTACTGGAAACGAATAAAGCGCGTTTCATCTTTCCTCGACTTTAACTGGGATTTTCGGGGTCTATTGGCGTGCGAAATAAAGACGCTCGAAGCGAAACCGAGTTCCCGACAGAAAGGAGCTTTGAACATGATCTGGCTACAGCTGAATCTCGCAGTGCACGCGACTTATTGGTATCTCGCCACCGGCGAAGGAAATACGGCTTCGGCCTACAACGCAAACACGAGTAATCCAATCAGGATAATCCCTTCTTCTTAAACGCGGTGTAACTTGCCAAGAGCTTGTCACGTTCTAATTGTCGGCAAGAAAAGAACGTTAAGCTCTGATTACCTATTCTCGAGGGGAAGAAAGGACACGCTTAAGCGTGTCGCTAACGAAGGGTGGCCGAGTGTTTCATCTCCCCGCCAATCTGTTGCTAAATTGCTGCGGACATGTAAGTTAGGACTCGCAGATCCCATGGATTTTTCAAGAATTCATCAACAACGAGAAGCGTGAAACTTGGGTGGAGTAAAAGAGCACTGAAACGAGAAGCAAATGCGAGAATAACGAACTGCAATTGTTTTCCAAAGAATAATTGCTAGAGGCTATTAATTATCCAGAAGTTAAGAATTTCTCTCCCTCTGGGGAAATATATTTTCTTCGCAAGAGTTCTGCCTTGGAAGATCTTCTTGCCGGTTAGAAGAATGATATCGGGAGGAAAGTGATTAAAGTACTGATATTAAAGAACAGGATCTGGCGAGACTGCAGGGGTGGCAGTAAATGCACAGGGTACACTATCCTGTTTTCCCATCGATAACGAGGGAGCAAAAAGGGAATAAAGGACGGATGATACAAATTGCTTCCACTTGCGGGCCAGATTGGGTTATGAAGGAGCAACAGTGTCATTTTCGCGGCATTGCGCTTCGTTATCGCAGAATCTGCACCATTACGGGGACGATGAAAGATGTTCCAGACGGTACGCGCACCTCGCGTCGAACCTCAACCGCGATTTAATTTAGTTGAACTTACCATAGACGCTTAAACCTCGTCGTTAAATATTTGCTAAATAACCGATAAGGAATTTCATGTATGTACAAATAGAAATAAGAAAGTAATATGGATTTCGAGCATATTTCCCAGTCGATGCCATCAACGCTTTTCCCTGCTCGAAGCTGCCTATCTTCTTCGGCTTTCGCTGCTCGCGTTTCAAAATTAAATAGAATGGTGAGGAACGATCACCGATAATCGATAACCAAATGATTTGCGCGACGATCACGCACGGTGGCGCCTCGAAGTGTTTTGTGGCCAACGTCAGTTCGTAACTACTTACTCGTTAGCGCGGTCGAGTCGTCACAGTTTCCATTTCAAAAGGCGAGGAAACCCGGCGAACGAAGTGAAAATTGATTGTCCTCGGTCTGCCGAAAGGTCCGCGACGCTAGACGCGATTGGATTGGCTACTCGTCTGAGATATCAAGTGACAAGTCCAATCGGAAAGTGGCTTCGTTAAGTCCCGCGCGATCGTCACAAATCGCGATCATACCCGATGACAATTCGTTTGGATTTTACCACATCCTCCCGTAAATTGACGCAGTCGTGGCTAGACACTTTACGAGTCGACGAGAACTGTGTTAAACGATCGCTCGGTGGCAAAGATAAAATCCGTTAGAGCGAGTTCGCGCGCGAAATTATCCACGAGAGGGCCACGCGAAGGTTTCCCGTTTCTTTCGGTCTTGAACAACGCGTCTCGTCTTCCCTCGTGTCTCGCGTACGCAGTGACCAGTGTTTCTTTTTTTTACGTCAATCGAGAAGACTACGCGATCCAGGACTGCGAGATCCTGGTCTGCTTCGATCGAGCCAGGTTCTCGCCGTTACACAGGTTATAATCTTGTCCATGATTGCACTTCTCGATCATTATACACTTCTCGGCTGTCGCGACCACTTTTCTTCTCGCGTGGCAACGAACGTGCGAAATTGTCTGCACCTCACTGTATCGAACAATTTCACTCACCCAGCTACGTAGTAATTTCAACGACTACGATGCGTATCGGTGGAAGAGTTCCCCTTTCGAACATTTTGGAATTTCAAGGCTAGAATCGTGACATTCGAGAACCATGGAATAAATCTCGATACCGTGAGAGATCTCGTGATGATCGACGCGGTTTAATTTATCTTGGAACACACCGTCGTGGAAACTGAGAAAGTTGCGAGGGAAAGTCGAAGTTGAAGGGTAATTGAAGTAGTTTCGGTAGAGTTTTTGTGTCTTGAATCACAAGATTAATCGGAAGTGGTTAGCGTTGCTCGGTGGTAGGTTGTGAATAAAAACACGAGCGAAACACAACATTACAGGCACACATCCTCCCGGTCAGACCGCGTGGATCGCACTGAACAATTACGAGCGCGCGAGCGCGAGCGGTTGCATCGCAAGGACGCCGAGGGGACGAACGGGAGGGAGAGGACCCGGAGCGCGCGCCAAAACTTCACCGTTCCAACTTCCTGATCCTAAAACCGTTCTTCTGTTTCCTTCCCTCATTCGTTCAACTGCACAGGTATGTAATAACGATCTCATATTCCGCACCCTTTGTATACAATACACGGAGCTCTCTTTGAAACGCAAATATTATTGCATTTGGCGTTCAAAGTGGTACAGAGTTATCAATGAGATATGTAATTCATGATTGCGTCCACAGTATTCGTTTAATGCAACGAAACAGCGAGCTTTCTGCGCACACTTTTGCACAAGGAACACTCGTTGACCTAGCTGCTCCCAATTTTTCGTATAAATTCTTCCGAAATTTTCTGTCCCTCTCTGACTCTGCTACGAGATAGCTTTTCTTATTTCCTCCAGTTCGAGCGATGGTTTAGTCCCCCTGTAACTCTTATCGTACTTCCAAAGCATTTTCTTATCTCCCTGATTGTCCTCTCTTCAGCTGTGTAATAGTCTTCATTTCATTTAACTTTCGAACTTTCTTGGTCAAATTTCCCCTGTTTTTGGTGTCCTGCGATGCAACGCTAACGTATTTTACCCTCTTCTCGGTTCTACCGCGAACCTTTGCCTTGCAATTTCCTTAAGACTGTAAATATAAAGAAGCACCGCGCTTCCCGAGCTAAGACTTTAAGCGCGAGATTAATTTTTGAAATTAATTTTAAAGAAATGCAATTAATTTAAAAGAAATAGGATTAATTTTTTTCTTTCTTCATTCAGGGAAGAACGGTTTTTTAGGTATTTAATTATTCTATTTCTGTGTTATTTCATCTAGCACTGTGGATCCCTAGTCTATCGAAGCGATGTAAAGATTTCTTCTAGTTTGCTCACTGTTCGTGTGCCACCCTTTTCCCGGCATGTTATTCAGAAGGGCAACAGTACGGAGCTTTTCCTTTTCCCGGAACCGTGCTTGCTTCCTCTGGTTTCTTTTCTTCTTTGTACTACGTACCATTCTGTCAGAAATTTCATTCTACGTATAATTCGTTCAATGCTACAACGTAATGGAAAATGGGGCAAATAGGGGAGGTCGACCCTGTAAAGGTTCTCCGTCCGGTCTTTCTATACCCATCCGCATTGTTATTTATTCTACGATTAATGATTCTTATTCAACAAATAGCCATATAATTCCACTGAACACTCCTTCCTCCCCTTTTATTTTCAACCGTGCCACGAACCAAAAGTCAGTGGAATTTTCTTGGGAAATTGTTCCGAAAAAAAGTTGCCAACCGACTTGCGAACCGTGAAGCACGACAAACGCGGATATTCTCGGTAAAGTCACGTTTGATATTAACTTTGAGGATAGTTCCTGCTGGATAACCGAATAGCGTATCCAATAACTATGGTATCGAAAATTCCTAGCAGCATCGAATAGTAAATTTCAATGCTCCTTGGCGAAACCGGAAATTTCCGCAGTTCGTAAGTAATCGCTAAACGCGCGGAATACGAATGAAAACGTTTCGCTGTACATCCGTTACCTTTTTCGGAAACGAATAACACCTTCGTCGCGTTGCATCGCTAATCGAGGAAAAGTGAAGTTGAAAAACGTTCGTTCGCACGGCAGGGAGTGATTAACCCGCACGGTGCCGTAAACTGGGTGAATATTGGCAGTTAATTAACATGTATTAAGGGGTCTTTCCACTGTGACGTCCTGATAAAGTACAGTTGGTTGGAACTGTTTTTTTGTTGCAAAAAGAATGCGTTTATTAAATTGAAGTCTCCTCTAGGGTAGACCGGGGGCAATAGTAACAGGGGGGCGATTGTGACACGTTAAATATCTCAAAACATATGGAAGATATTAACACAAATTTTGGATATATGATGAAGAATGACATTTCGAATACACACATCCATATCCTAGCAGAATAGATACACAATAGACATGCACAGTGAAGAAAATAACTTTTCGGTAACCCTAAAGTAACTTTTCCTTACTGATTTAAAATTCTAATATAAATACTCCCTTTGCAACTACGCGTTTTCTCTATTTTTTAATATTTAATCTGGACATTTTTAGAGTAATACTGATCGTTACTTATCACTTTTAAGTGTCGTGTTAATAAGAATTTATAATTTAAGTTCAAAAGCCAGGTCGGGGGCGATTGTAACATCGGCAGTCGGGGTCGGTTGTACCGCGACAGAAGCCCATAGTGATAAAAAAGATTAATAATATTGTCTTGATTGCATGGAATCCTATAGCACAGCACAAGCAAACCAAATAAAAAATGGGTGCAATGTACTGAATGTAAGGATTGATCACATGAAGAATGCACCAGCCAAAACGTTTTCTATGTTTGCCACAATGGCGACACTGCATAATTGATTATAAATTTTACTTTTTTTCAGTTATTATTATAATTAAAATCAATAAATATTTTAATTTTGTAATGTTAAATTTGTGCTAATATCGACTCAATGCAGTGTTACAACCGACCCGGGGCCAAGGACGGTTGTAACACTTTACACGCTTCTCATTTTTTATTAATAACCGCAATATTACTTGACATACAACGAAACTGTTGTGGCTCAAATAATGTCAGATAAGTAAGTAACATTTTCGTTAAAAAACTGTTACTGTAACTGTAATAGTTTTTGCGTAATCGTATTCCAAAGTCAAAGTGTTACTACCGCCCCTGGTCTACCCTATTTGTTAATATGTGTTTTGAGAATACAAAAAAAATTAGGGGGTGTAATATGCCATGTGAAAAAAAACTCTTCGACTGCGTGGTCGATTTTGGAGAAACCATGTATCTGGCGCGGTGGTAGCAGGGAGGTTTGTAATCAGCATGACTGTCACTATGCCCCGAACTAGAATCACACATTTTCGTGTTTTTTTTGCTCATTTTTTGCGTCGGAGAATAATTAAAAAATTTAGCTAATTTTGAGGCTTCAGCTTTGGACGTCCGCCATTTTGTTAATTCTTCATTGATCTAATTAATCTTAGTCCCTGCCATAGCGACAGTCATACTGATTACAGATCTTTTTGACTTCTTGGTTTCAGCTACACGGTTCCCCCAAAATCAACCCCGTACCAAAAAGAATAAAATTGTTGTACATTTTGACACTTGCAGTACATTCACGAGAATGTTAATTTCTATATTATCCAGCAAAATGTTCCGAAAACATGCCCCAGTTTACGGTAGCGAGCGATCAAGCATTTTTCCTATTTGCTCGTATTATCATCCCTATTGGCCCCCCTAATTTTCTTCATACCGGCGTAATATTATGTATAACACGCCCGAAAGTTTTCATATTGGGGTAGAAACTTCCTAATAACTTCCCACTAAATCGCACACCCGCGAAAGTGTATGGTTACATCGTAATGGTTTTCTTTGTGCCTCTCGTTTCGTGTACGCGCGCCCTACAGAATGCAAATTATTCTTACCCTTGGCCCTTTCCAGCGAGCCGCGATGAAACGTATTTCATCCATCCTTGATCTATTAAGTTTCTCCAGCAAAGTTGTGTCGTTTCTTCTTATGGACGGCCGTCGTGAATTCCAACGAGTTATCCTGTATATCAGTTGCTATTTACGCGATATCTGGATGGAAAGTGCGTCGTTCAGGGCGCGATAAAGTGCTTATTAAGGTCCTCATTAAAGGGCACGATAGGGGCTTCGAGGCGCTATACATTGCAAGAGTTCGTAAAGGGGGTTTGCAGTTGCATATAAAACTTTAAGTAAAAAGCTACAATCGTCGAGGAACGCGATCCAATCTTTCAATCTTCCCCTGGCAAATAGAATGTCCGGGTTGCTTTAAACCTCCCTCGCGTTGCTTCCCTCGGATGGCTTCGATAGCGCAAAACTACAAAACTAGCCGTATAATCGAGCTAATTACAAAGTGTCTGCTGGCTTTACAGTTATCGATTAAAAGCTGGCGGCGCGTTGAAGTGTGCCGACCGGAATACGAGGCGGCAGGTTCACAGAAAACTAGATGTCAGTAATCCCTTTGGCGCACAGTCAAATACTTGTTGCTCGTGGATGACAGTAAAGAAGAATAAGTTCAAAGCGGCTCAACTGTAGCTACGCACGCTGGTAGTTTAATTATGGTTCGTGTTCCTCAGCTTCTGTCGGAGAATGCTACCATCAAAATAACTTCTGCTTTACTCCCTTGAATAATGCATGAAATTTATCGGTTACGCACTCTTCTACTTACCGCTAAATACTCGCGAAACGGTGGCAATGGCCCTCCCTCGGGAGGGAAAGCTACTGGAAATAGGCACAACGAACGCCGGTCCGATATACAGGATTTATTAAATTATTACAAGTATCACTATATGAGAATACACAATTTTTTACATGTACCTACATTATAATATATTACGTATCTCGCTATTTACTCTCTTCTTCCATTTCCTTTCTATACACACTTTTTAATAAGATGTTCGCTTCGTTCGTTTCTCCCGCAGCACCCTGTTCTCGTAGAAAAATGAATTGCTCGGTGGACACGCGTGGTTCTCTTTCCCCCATCGTTTCACCGAGCCGTGGCTCGCGGCGAATAAATTAACCCGCTTGAAACGTAATTTACACGTGGATAACGCCGTTCGCTCCGTATATTTGCAAACCTCGCCGTTTCTCATTTCGCAAACAGGATCGCGCGATTTCGCGCCCGGGAATCGAATGCTGCGATTACATACCTACGCGCACACTTGGACATGGACGAAACTGTTTCCCCCTTTCCCGCGACTCCGCGCGTCTAGCTTAGCCAACTATTATGCCCGCTGCGTAAATCTGCTCGTCGAACGTGATTACGCACAATATACAATTTACCGCTGAATACGCATCCCGTTTATCGTTTAGATTGCCCCCCGAGGAGGTGTTAGACATATCAGTAACATCGACGTGGTTTAATGAATACACTCGACCCGTTCGGACGAGAGAAAGAGCAAAATCTGAAGGATGGCAGAGCGGATCGCTCAATATAAAATGTTCACGGTTAAAGCGTAATGGGCTCGTTCATGTTACATCGAATTAGCGCAATAATCGACACTACGCGTTCGTCAAAACGACACGGTACGGTTGTAAACAGCACCCATTATTGACTTTAGGAAGCGACGCTCGCGTCGCAATTTTTTTTGTGCAGTAGAATGGTCTCTCTTCTGCTCCAGCTTGTACTCGCTCGTTCAAGGTTCACCGCAACTCCTCCACTCGATCTACCATCCGAATTTCGTTATTATACAAAAAATATTCGCGCGCACCCCCGCGCACTTGAATATAAAATATGTTCTCGCGCGTATTTTACAAGCCCGCATTCCTTCTATCCGTTCCCTTTCGTTCCTCTGCGTCGATAAATTTGGGGCCTATCGTCCCTTTCTTTCCACAGAATCAGAGTGTGTACAGGTGTACGTTCCGTGGACCAATAACCCGCCTCTCGGACCCCAAATTTATGAACGCTAACACACTTCTACCTGGAGGTAGTTTAAACGTTAAGTCGACGTCTACAATGAATTCCGTAGGTGGTTGGATCAGTAATTCTTAGAGAATCCTATGTTCGTTGGTGCGCAACATGCACGCTCGTACCTCCCGTTCGTCCAGAAGCTTCTTTGCTTACGAAACATCGAAGAGAGAGATGCTGGCTTTGGTATAATCGATAATCTCTCGTAAATACACTTTGTATATGCTAAATCGATAAAAAATACTATCTTTCCTTGACTCCTGTATATACATGTGCACGTTAAAACGCCAGGAGCACGGTCGACGTTGTCTCTGGCTAAATTCTGTGGTTCAGAATTGAAGAGAACCGAACGGAAGGTTTACAATTCGTTTGGTCTATCGAATTCACGTTTCCCCCGTTAAGGGGGTATTCTCGTCTAGAAGGCTAATTCTTTGCTTTTCTTCAGGGGCGATGCACAAAAAAACACACAGTTTTCACCAATGAGCATTATCCACACGTATTTATTAACATTTCACTTAGTTGTAAACAAATTTCAGCCATATATAATAATAATTAATGGAATAAAAAGTTGCCTCGTGGTACACACGATTCCGGCTGTTCCACTGATCCAAAACGAAAATACCAAAAGGATTCTTAATCAGTAATAGTGTGGCTATAGCCGGTAGCAGATTTATGAAAATAAATTAAAAATTCATAAAACGGCGGGACTTTGAATTTAAAACCCATCTTTTCCGTGTTCTCTTCATCTTTAAACGGCCTTAAACTTGTGAAAGAAACTATTTCGCCTTGATTCTGCTACCGGCTAGAATTATATGCTTTCTGATGGTGTACGAAAAAGATGGACCAGATTGACCCACTAGAAGTTGAGATATCGTGCGTACCGTCATGAAAAACACCGTTTTGAGAAAAATCCATATCTCCATTAATTATTATTATACAAGACTGAAATTTGTTTACAACTTCCCGAAATGTTAGTAAATGCACGTGGATAATGCTTATCGGTAAAAGTTACGTAATTTCTTTGTGGCTCGTCCCTCTAGACGAGAATACCCCCTTAACGCAACGAGGAGGAGATTTAGGAGAATATAAATTCTAAATGAACGTTTTCGTTTTAGTCTTCTTTTTCTTTCTGGAGACGGTGCGTTCTTAAGACAATACTTTGCTAATTAGTTCTCTTCAGTTTTGAGCCACCCATTCATTCTCTTTGATACATACAATTAGACTAATTGTAAGTTACACTGATCGGCACGCGAAGGTTCCTTCGATTAACGCGTCCGCTGTCGTCATAGTGTCCTCGGGGAAAGTATCAATTAATATCGGTAAAATAACGACGAATTGACAACGGCCGCGTTAATGTCTGCATCGTGCTAATACAACATAGAGAGATAGAGAGAGAGAGAGTTCCTAAGTTGCAGACCAGTGACTCATAAAATGCGACAAATAGAAGAAGAAATTATTCCAATTACTTCAATTACAAGGTTTCGGATACAACCCAAACCGTAAAACACACACCTCGCTTTCATCCTCTTAGTGTCATGTGAATTAAAAACCTTCGCGACATCGTCAAACTGTTCAATCGCTTACCCCTATCGTCTAAGACCTAAGACTTGGCTGAAATCGAAATCTTAAAAGTTAACTCTCGAACGGTTCGCGACTCGTAGTTTCTCTGGATAAAAACACAGTAACATTCAGCGATACTATGCGATCGAGTCGGATGCCGCGGATCTGCCGCTTAGAGAATACTTAAATATTTTACGTTTATTCCTAAAGGCATATTTGCATATTACATTAGTCACGTACACCTGGAATGATCCCTTTCTCCCAATTGCGCTTGGAATTATATAGTAAAGTCTTGTTTAGTTCATTATGCGTTATCCCTTGAGAATCGCCGTGAAATTGGCGAACACCGAACGTAAAATTGTTAAAGGATCCATCGATTTCCGTCTGCGCCCGTCGAGATCTCCTCGAAGAAAGAATTTTTTTCAGTAGTAATCCCAATAATATGGATGGCACTGTGATACTTCGTTCGGTAAAAAAACGTGATACATAAAAAAGGAATACAAACTCGTAGGATTAGTAACGTGGCGAAGAACCAAATGCTTTCTTGGCCCCGGTATAAACGTGTAAAAGCTAAATCACTGGAATTCATCTAATTCTTGTTTATAACCGTTGCTTAATCCACTGTTAAGCATGTGACGCCAGGTTTACATACATATATATCTAGCTATACACAGCTGCGTGTGGTGTGTGTACATGTGTATATATAAATTTTTATATATAACGTCTAACTGTAAGTAGGATTCGTTGAACTTGTTGCGATGTTTTGCAAAGAAATCCGCAGTGTTCGTTCGATATTCGATGATAGAAAAAAGAAACATTCTTTAAAACGTGAACCTTCGATCGCGCGTAAGACATCGAGTAATACGAAGATGTAGTAGGTATATCTACGATCAACGCAACACATCTTTCCAACGATATATTCGTATCTCGATCGTTTCTAAACATCCGACACATTTAGCTGACAGCTGGTGAAGTTGTTTCGTGAATTCTTCACTCGTCCAAAGCCGTGATAAACCGAAGTTACAATCGATCCCAACTCGTTTGAAATCCTTCAGCGTCTCATTGTCGTTTCGCGGTCTGTAATGCTGTAAAATGTTGGACGCTTCGACAGTTCTGGCTGCGAAGCTACGTTAAACGGTAAGTAATGCGTTGTTACGACGTAGGAAAAGAAGATGTATTAGGTCTAACCGGATCGCCTCGTAACTCCACCAACTGTGATCGAGAGTTATATCCAGGCCGTAGAGCATAGACAGATTCATTCGTTCGTTTCTAACTGTAAAGCTTACGGATGTAAAGATTGCCTGCAATAAAGTCGACTCCTTTAAGACGGCAAAAGAAAAGGAAACGTGCAACGTGCACCTTTCTATCGAGGACAATCGAAAGGCTCCGCGACAAAGTAAACTATAATAATTCTACGGAAACAAATAAATTAGTAATAGTCTATATTTCTCTTCTCCGAGCAATCGGCAAACAAGTGTGAGTTTCTTTCGACTTGGATGAGAACGTAACACCGTGTACCACCCAAGTCTTCCGACTGAGGTGATTAATTTCGCGCGAATCAACGTGCAACACTGGCTGCAATTACGATATAGGTAATATTACTGGCCACGTAATTAAAGTTACAGAAACACCTGCCCCGTTTATATTTATAGTCCCGCGCGGAGACTCTGCTTCTCGCACCTCTCCCGAATGCGATCTCGCCTGTCCCAGAAAAGATGAATCCATCCTCTCGTCACTCGTAATCGATAGAGCTATAATAAATACGTCATTGGCTAAAGTTTTTGGATATCCTCCTTTCAACGGCGGTGTTCAGTCTTTGATGCCTCGTTTTATTTGTCACGAACAGAATGCGTCAAAGTGCAACGGCGCGCTTCGCCAGGGCGAGCGGCGCGACTTTCCTGGGACGAGCTTCCGAGCTTCCGCGACTAAATAATTATTGTTCTCGTAGTCCGGGACGACTCGAGGTACGTACGTTCGCCTGCTCGGGAGGCGTGTGTTACTCTCTCTTTTGTGCAAGAATTAGTACCATTCTAAACGTATGTTGGTCTCGTGTCGGATAGAAATTCGCGATGGACCGGCGACGAATTGCAAACGGATTCCTACGGAATACGCTCGGCGAACGATACGAAGCTTTCCTTCGCATTGCATCGCGGCGCGACTAATTTGTAAGCTTCGTTCTTCCCGAGTCGAACAGCATTGCGACACGCGCGCGCGCGCGCGCGCACACAGACGCGCACAGGTGATTCCTTCGCGATAGCTTGCGAGGCGAGACAATCATTTCCCATCGAATCGAGTATCTTTTATAGAATCAGCTGGCGTACTTTCGTCGGCGATGCGACGCTTTTGAACATTGGACGTTTTGCCGTTTCGTACAAGTGAATGGTGTCGGAACAACTTGGTCAGGCCTCCGTCTCGCCTTTCAGCCTGAGGCGAGCAAAGTCCTCGAAGATTATATCGTCGTCGCCGTCAGCCTCTCTGCAACGGGAAAGACACGACGCAAATTTAAAAGGGGCTCCCAGCACAGGTATGGTGCCGTTTTCGGATGCTTTTCGATACGCGAGAATTGGCAAGTGATGATCGCGCGTGAGCCTGAGCAGTGAGCTATGGATGACAAGCCTGCAAACGCTTCCGTTCCGAGAAAACACTCCGAGCGTTTTTCCCGGTAATATCGAATAAGAGACTTATTGTGAGTGGTGGGCGCGTGAGCGTCGAATGATTTCGTTGAAGCGAGCGAAACGATCCGGACCGACGAGAATAGCTCGAAAGCATTACTCAAATATTGACCACGTACGTGTCCAATTGGATGAGGTTCGTGTCCAGCGGTATTTCGCCGCTGTCTGCTTTTTGCGTCGGACTTGGACGCGCGGTGGGTGGTGCCGGCTCCTCTTCTTCCGGTTTAGGGTGCATCAAGATGAACGGCAGCTCCGCGACTAGTTCACTGTTAACGTGACACGTGAAATTATAAAATCATCTCGTTCCGGCGATGGTACCTGCGATTAACACGTAACGCTTCGGGCTTACCCTGCAAGTGGGCTGAGGCAGAGTTTCACTTTCACTTTGTATTGGACGATAATCCCGAGGTTCTCGCGTTGCGAGGCATCCACCACACTGCGAAACGATATAATTACCATCCACATCTGGCTCCCTTATAAATTAGATTCTCCAAGCTGAGCATGCACCAGTAGCGCTACCGCGCCTTCCCGCGCGGAAAGGGAAGACGCCTTTGCTTTTAGCGGACAACAGACATTCTGCAGACAGACGATAGGAACAGCAGCGAAAGCGTAAGTCGATCAACAATTGAAAAGGTTCTATCGAGATTCGAGGTTGTAGAATTATTGTTGATAATAATTGAGGAGACGTGTAACTTTGTAAGATCTCAGAGAAGGAGTCGAAAGCGAACGTAGAGTATAGAGAGGCGGAAGCATGCAGTTCCGTAGCAACAAGTACAAAGCATCCATTGAAACGAGAAGAAGCGGAAGGGTGGGATATGTCGATTCTGGCCAAGCTTGTACGCTTTGGAATTCGTACTATTTGTATTTAAGTTCTTGCAAGTGACGAGTACAGGTGAAGGAGGAGTGTCAAACGAATGCGAAAAGAATTGGGATCTCGATGCAAGGTGGTAGTTGAAACGGTGTAGATACTATTGTCGAGAAATAACAAGCTTTCGATCTGATTGGTACTTTTGCATTTAAGTAAAGACGAAAATGCTTATTAAGGGGAATCTTGTTTTTTGAGCTAAAGCGTAGCAAAATTTGTGATTTTTTTTTAAGAAACTAGCGATTCGATTGATCTGCAATTTGGAGCTTAGTTTTATGCGTCTTTGAAGAAGCTGTGTTTTTATTATTATTAATTTTTAATCGTGAATATAGGAGTTATGCATGATCCACCAACACGCAGCACGAAATTCCAAATTTCAGATCCATCGAATCGCTAGTCTCTTCTGAAAAAATTCAATGTTTCCTTTCTTTTAGCCCATAGAATAGAAATCCTTCTTAAAAGCATTGCCTGAAACTTAAAAAATATACATTGAAATGTGCCCACATATTTAATCGTAATTTAGAGTGGAAACGAGAAAGTATTATAGGCAACATACAGTTAAAACCCCTTACAACAGCATTTGTCTTTGAATCAAGTTAGAATTGTTTGATAATCCTCCCTTCCACCGCGTTCATCAAATGCAATTCGTTCTCTCTGCCGTATCTCTTCACGGATTAACAGTATTTAGGACTCGTGACAGTGTCGACGCGACGGAACAGAATCGATTCTCTAACGCGCCTCTAACGTTTCAAGCTCGAAAGTTCTTGGAATCTAGAACCCGTAATCGTTCCAACGACGAAACGCATCTGTCCTCAGCAGAGTGTAGAAGAAATCGTGTCCAGAAATACATACGCACTAGTGTTCTATCAAGCAGCCAACGTGATGCCTAAAGTTTCCTTTTGTACTCTGTACTAAACGTGCCAATTCGCTACATCGTCAGCCAGCGATATTTCTCAAAAAGAAACGATTGAAAGAATACAGAGCATGGTGTAACGCACACTAGTCTTCACAACTTCTCCCCTGTCATGCCGCAGAATTATGGTTCCCTTATTATTCCCGCAATCGCATGTAATTACCGTCGCGCGCTGTATCATTAATACGCTATCGAAAACAATAACGCAGTGATCGTTCCTTTTACGAGGACGGGACTGCCGCGTTTCAAGCTGCGAATTATTCAATCTGTCTCATAAAAGAAAAAAAAGCCCCATAATCCTGCGAATGTTTCGTAATAAAGTTAGGACTGAGCGAGGCAATGGAGCATCCTGGAGGAATACGAATCCAGACGATGTTCCACAGCTTCATCCAGGTTCTAACGCGTGACAGAGAGTTCTTCCGTTTGACAATGAGAAAAGTCTTGATGAATCTCGTTGCGCAAGAGTAATATCGTAAAACTATGCGTGTGCTCGAAGAATTTGGTCCGTGATCGATGGTCGCCAATGTCTCGAGCTATATTGCTCACCGTACAATCCCCCGATACCGACGAAGTTAATCCACAAGACACTGTTTAACAAATAATGAGTATGATTCAGGTTGAGAATGAGGAAGCCACCAATTCTCGAAATTCCGGTGTCCGAAGGAACGTCGTATTTTCCACGGAAACTCCAGTGCAAGCTGCTCCGTTCAAGCTGGGGACTCGCGGTGATCGTGAAACTAATAAGAATGTGCGAAATGATCAGCGACAAGCTGCGGCGTCAAAAGGTCGGCTCCGCTGAACAGCCGATCGATATCACCGAAGTTAGCTCGCGAGTTAGCTACAGGTCCCCTGGCACACGTGACCGCAATTTCGGGCACACGCAGCTTCGCAAACAGAGAAATCGTGATTGCACGCGTGATCAACCGTACAATGTTCATACGAATAGAGAAATAGAGCAAGAGAGATGATAGATATAGAAAGAGAGAAAGAGAGAGAGAGAAAGAGAGTGAGAGAAACAGAGGCACGTACAACGTACACACAGAACCGATCGAGAGTTTGGGTGCAGCGCTTTTTATCGCACGTTCTGAAAGTTACACGTAGGAATCGATCATCTTAATCCAAATTCTACGAAGTGACCCCGTTATCGATTCCGAGGACGAATCGCGCCGATAAGCGTTAAGCTTTTAACACGTTTGCGCGGGTAATCCCGGAATTGCGTGGATTCAATGATCGCCGAGGATCGAGACGGAAAGTGCGCGGTGGTTGCGAACGAGGTGGCATTTTGACATGTTGCCGGGCCGTGATGGAAGCGGAGAGAGTGTACGAGAGATGGGGCATGCGATGGAAGCGTCCGCGTCTGTTTCCCGCGCGAGTACTACATGCGCGCCAAAACTTTCGATCGACGGTGTCGATATTCATATGTATGTATATGTATATCCAGGCGTGTAGATGACGTCCATCATGACAAGCAGCAGTTTCCTTACAGGGTGCTGGACGCCAGATTGGTGTCCTCGTGTTTGAGCTGGCCGTCGAGGGCTAGCCCCCATTTATTTTTGTTGTTGGCGACAAGCGGTGTCAGAGAGAACACTTTGCTCAGCGTGAAACCTGGCCCCACCGGGCACCCCTCCCTGACAAACACGTAGCAGAAGGGTGAAGGTAAACGTGCCACGGGCCTAATTATCCGGATCTCGGAATCCCGGTTCGCCCGGCTCATCCGATCACCGGAACAAGTACACGCGCGATATGTATTACACGTTCTGCGCATTTTCCTTTCGAACCTTTCCATCGTTTTCGTCGCGAGGTCTGCTTTCAGAATAGCGTAGGCTTCTTTGGAAACGACTGCGTGGCGTCTATCGGCCTTCGGCCTTTTTCTTTTAAATTAGACATCCAAGTGAACGAAGCTATTTCGCGGCCGCGTTAATTGAAACTCTTTGAGACTACGCTCGTTTCCCGGTAGCTCTGTAGAGCGCCACCGGCCGCGCAATAATTGCATTTGAAATTGAAATTTGGTTACGTCGCCACCGGTGGTTTCTCCGACCATCCGAGAGCAACATTCCCCTGCCGACGTACACTCGACTGTGTACGCGAATTTTACGGCACAGTCGCTGGCACAAAATGAAGGCGCAAGCTAACTAACGCTTCCGCCTGTCCATTGGAATTTCGTTCCCTGTCAATTCCTGTCGCATCGTACATATTTGCAATGAACTCTGAGCAAACTGAATTCCGTTCGAGATCTTACTACATCT
The DNA here is from genome assembly GCA_910592295.1 of Andrena haemorrhoa. Lineage (NCBI taxonomy): Eukaryota > Metazoa > Arthropoda > Insecta > Hymenoptera > Andrenidae > Andrena > Andrena haemorrhoa. The sequence goes on from OU342946.1 coordinate 6,209,784, forward strand.
GACTAGCTTTCACGACAGATCCCACGGTTTGAAATCCCTGCTACGGGAGAATTTGCATCGAGCCCGATGTCCCGGTTGAAACAGAGCAATAGTAAACTACTTGACACGGGCTGCGAATATTATAAGTACACCCACGCGTGTGTATGCGTGTATACGCGAAACTTCAGCTTGTGCGTCACACTGCAATACAGACTACGGAATTCGAAGGGTCCAGGGAGACAGAGAGAATGAGAGGAGGATAAACCTGGGTGTTTTATCGATCAGCATATCAATCGTGGAAAGACACAAACATGGGGATAATAGAAAATAAACGTGAACGGGGGATTGGGCGAGGGGGTTAGAAAGGGGACCGATGATCTTTGTACAGGAAAACAGTAGACCACCACCGACGAAGTTCCATATTCATAAAATGTTCCCAGCAAACAACCACCAAGAAAAATACTGGCATTCCACTTTGGAACGGTGTTCCCATACAATATCGTACTTCGTTTTAGCAATGGTCGTCCGCGAAAACGGCAAACGGGCCTGAATGAACAGCTAGTTTCGCCCGCGAAGCGTAATTCACCTTTCGGTTTGCGGCACGCGTGTCTCACTGTTGCGACAACGGTCCAGATCGATGGGAAAGAAGGAGAGTCGCAAGAGCTCGGTGAATTGTGACTACACCCCTCTCTTGAAACCCCCGGAAAAGAAAAAGAAAAACATGGAAAAGAGCGAGGTCCATTAGTCTGCGGAATGTACACACGTTGTTGACTATTTTTAAAGCAAGTACTGGATCGATGGAAGCAGTGAGAGTTTCGCCTAGGATCATTTGGCCCGTTTCCAGTCTTCGTCTCCGAACGTTTGGCAAAGAAAGAAAAAAGTACGGCGACCAATGTTTGAGCACTCACATTGTGCTAGATGCAAGATTGGTGTCCTCGTGTTTAAGCTGACCGTCTAGAGCAAGACCTCGCTTGTCTTTATTGTCAGCAAGCGTCGGCCTTAGAGAAAAGACCTTGCTCAGGGTGAATCCTGGCGCTACCCCTATACTGCCAGTGCAATCATCTTATTTTCCTTTTCGTCATTGCACAATATCCTTTCGGCATTTATCGCGCTCTATCATTGTACACCTAGCGTTAATACTAATCGGGACAGTCTCATGTAGTGCGTCACCTTCATCGGCCGATTTATCCTGCGTACGACTAGTGCTACCATCTAGTTCCATACTTTCGCGTGCAATTAAATCCTTCAAATTCTTTGGGCTCGACTTTAAGACAAGCTGACTGCGAGAGAAACAAGACAAGCGTTCAAATCGATCCTCATCCACCTTCCTGTTCCCGTTCTCCTTCCCCCGGAGACGCCGAGAGAACCGATAAACACGCTCGGGACCCGATTTGAACGGTTGCCGAATTTTCGTCGCCCCGTTCGCTCGAGTCGCAGGGACTGGTACAAGGTAGCCGCCGATACAAGTTATTCGATGCAATGCGAGTACCCGAGGCGAAGTGAAATTTATCATGGCCCTTTGGAATTTATGTGTTCCTGCGCTGGGGTCGATAGATCTCGAGTGGCCGGTGTCTAGTCACGGTGGAGAATCTATTACTCGTAAATTTTCAGTGGCTGCCACGGGCGTGGGTATATAAAACACTCGTTCAGGGATATCGACCAATCCAGAAGACCGAATGTCTTGGAGCGTTCTATAGACTCCAGGCGCCGTGTTCTCAAAGTAAATGCATGCATATATGTATAATGTATAAGATATAAGATGCTAGGTCAAGTGGAACGAGTCAACCATGATCGGACACGCGACTCTTGGTTCTTCTACCGCGGAAACGTCGCGAGTTCTGAATGTTTTCAGTAGGGAGACTTCGAAAAACTTGTAACTCTTGCGAACGCTTGGCAACAAACAGTAGCGAGGAGAAATTCGTACGTATCTGTTCCGCGTTGCTTCTGCCGTATATGTATATGTAACCGAGAAGGCAGTGTACGGAGTTGCCATGCATTCGCAATGACTGAATTTCACGTTTTCTACCGTTCGACTGTCTGAAGGAATAACAAATTGAATAATACTCACTCGCTCTCCGCTTCGGCGACCGTGCACTTGTACTGCGCCGTGGAGAACAGGCAAATGTCCGCGAATTGCCTCACGGACACTTTGATCTTTTTAACAGACCGGTTGCTATTGTTCGCTATGTGTACGTTCACGGCAATGTTCTCGCCGTGGTGATAGAGTTCCTTGTCGAGGGACGCCTCGAGGTACAGCTTGTTCGGCGACATCATGAACTCTTTGCTGACTTCGACAGAGGGCTGCTCGCCTTGCTTCGAGGGCGCGTACATAATCTTTCGTATGGCCAATCTCACCAAGTCTCTGCAACGCACAATTCACGGCCGTGAATCTTGGCGAACCAAAGGTCCCGCGAAAGGGGAGCGATTTGTTAAAATTGGAAGCATAAGTGCGGGAAGTGTTGGGAAGGCTAGCTGGTAGGGTGCTCTCTTTATCAAGATACACGCGTATCGTACCGTTTGTGCGGTTTCTCGTCCTGCGTCACACCCACGAACGCTTTAAATTCGTAGTCGACGCCGCACGGTTTGCCGGTGTCGCCGGGCGCAGGTTGCAGCGTGACCGACGCGGGGCAATGGGGCGGCAGCTCGAAGTAAAACGGGTACGCGTTGCTGCCCAATTTCCGGATCAACCTCTCCTGCAACCGCGTGAGTTCCCTCTGCTGGGAGCCAGGTACCACGGGATAGATCTGATCGGCCGCGAGGTAGAGGTCCTTGCGAAACGATAGCCCAAGAACGTCCAGGTCCTCTCTGCCGTACTTGAACACGGCCAGAACATGGCCGAAGACTTTGCGATTCTTCACGTCGTCCGGGTCAATCAGCACGACCCCGTCTGTAACCATTCGACAGCTATCGGTCAGGAGGCCTTTGAGCAGCCTTCGCGCTTGAAATGAATTGATCGCAGAGTAAATCGAGTTTTCCAATTGCTATTCGGAGGTACGAGCGAGCAGACTTTCGAACGGCCATTGATTCTTTCGCTTGAATGGATCCGTTCCAATGGCACACATACACTCGGGAGGTAACCCTCGACTGATATCGCGCAACGGCCGTTGCGCAACTGCTAGTGCAAGGTCAATCTCATCTTGATCTTTAAACTACCGACACGAGGCGATCTAAGGACATCTACACCCCGATGGTTAATTTGCTTTTGCGAATCTTACCGATAGGGTCGACGTGGGTTATGTGATCGACGAAATCCCTTTTCCCAAGGTACACCGTGATCTTTCCATTCAGACTAGACTTCTTGAAGACACGAGTAGCTTGCCGCTTGCTGGCACTGTCCACAGTGTCCATCGCGCAGATGTCGGGCCCAACAATGGCCCTTAACTCATTTGAGTCCTCAGCCTCCGAACACTCGGATTCTGAACTGTCCCACTGTGCAGAAAGATGAAAGGATTATTGTAAACATTGGGAGAAGTTCTCTTTCCTCCCAATCTTTCCCTGTTCCGCTTAATACCGGATTTTTCGCGAGTCAATTTTTAGCGAACAGTGGTCGGCCACTTCTCAACATTTACGGTTCCATCGTCTCGCACACCACCGGCGTTCACCTCCGCTCGAGGACGCGACTCGCACGCATCGTGAATGGACAAAGCCCCACTGCATACCGTGACACGTAATGTACGTCGAAAAGGATGTTCATCGTTGCGCTTTGAGGACAGCGCACGTAAAACGGCCTTTTGATCGGCGCACCGTCAAAGAATCGCCAAAGAGAGGCAGAGAAGAAACAGTATGAAAAGGAGATGAGGAGAAGGTCTATGATACGTTTGTTTCGAGGGGAGCGCCCGATCAAAGCTCTGGGGGCACACTATATTTCGCGAAGGGTGTCTTCGAGGATCCGTTTCCGAGAGACAGCGTTTGACGCGCCGCGCCGCGCCGCTTGCTCCGTCAAGTGCACGGAGCTGGAACTTTGATTTTCAGTCTTGCAAAATTTCCGGCAAATGCACTTCGCTGATACAAACGGTGAAATTGGTCGGAGGAATTCTATGATCGAATTCCAAGACTTGTATTTATTAGATAATTAAAAGAGAACCATAGAGTTTTATAAATTGTCACCTTCGCCATCCTCGATTCACTGCGCTCTGTCCACGCCTCTGTTTTCTATTTTTCTCTTATCCGAGAATTTGCTGCGCTAGCGCGACAAATAATCTAATCGCAAAAGCTCGCCCGAGTAATCGTGTTTTAAAGAGCGTTCTTCGTTGAAATCGCTGGATAATCCGATAATAACAACTTCTTTTCGCGAAACGCTGATTTTACATTTCGCGAGCGCTAAATGACATTGACACGAACATTCCTCGATCGTTGAATTCCTAACTTGTCGATGAATATGTTGAACGCATTAGTTGGCTAGGTTTCTTTGGTACAAATGGCCGCGGTTTTAACGGCGGAATAAATAATGCGCGTTGCGATCCAATTGGTTCCACTTGAAGCAGGAAGAAACACTTTGGCGAATGTAATTTCTTTCTCTCTTTCTTTCTTTCTTTACTGTAATACAGTTGACAGGGCACGTATGTCCATTAGTGTGGCTCTTATTTATTCTTAGTGAAATTATTTTTCAAGATTTTCTTCGCGGCACCCCTAGAATAGTTCCAAATAATAAGAAAAAAAATCTGTGTAAAGTTTGAACCCGATCGGATAACGGGAAAAGGTGCCCCTGGGCCCTTGAACATTTAAATAATTATTTAATAGCTCACAAAGTCGATTTTATATAATATTCTCGAAGTTATTGATTATATCCCTGATGTCTATATCTCCGATATGTTTTGCGAATTTCGGTCCCTAAATTTCAGGAAATTTTTTATCATTTTGGCATATCTCTGAATGATCAAAAAATAGTCCTCGAAATTAAAAATTACAATTTTGTTCTTCACCTTCATAAATAAAAAGTGTTCGAGAAGGATTTAAACTTTAAAAATTTGAAAAATAACATTTTTCTCTGTAGTTTCTCGAACTGTTCTCGAAAACCGTTTGTCGCACGAGAAAAAATAATACAACACAAAAGATGCTCCTTGCCTGGATCTACAACTTTTGTTTGACATATTTTTCGGCATAATCAATAACTCGGGGGATATTACATAAAATTGACTTTGTAAGCTGTTAAATAATTAGGGGCACTTTTCCCGTTATCCGCTCAAACTTTACACAGATTTTCTTTTATTATTCGGAACCATTCTGGGGGTGCCGCGAAGAAAATTCCAAAGTCGAAAATAAGAGCCACCCTAACGTACAAACATACAGGTACAATAAAATAAATAGAAAACTCGAAGGGCGAAAATGGCCACAGCAAAAGCGCGAGAGCACGAGCGGTTTTTCAGCAACAAAGTGCAATCCTCGCGAGCGTTGAGCACAGACTAAACAGGTCTTGACAAATAGATGTCAATTTCAATCGACGCCCGTGTGATTGTTAATGCGATCTACCGAGCGATTCATGCTCGCTGGAGCGTGCAAGCACGCGAACAGGTTCCGTATCGGTTGCGAATGGCGATGGCAAAAGGACACTCCGGCGACTCCGAAAATTCATCTTTCTGGCAGACCGAGAGATCCGTTCCCTGGATTCGGCCAACGTAGTAAACGCTCGCTCGTCGAGACATTTTCCGCACCGTGAAATGCTGAGGCCCGCGCGCAGGCACAAAGCCCTTTCTTCAGCGAGGTGCGCGTCGATCTGGAGATGTATCAGTCGTGAAACGCAACCGAGCGCGTTCGATCGAACATGCATTCCGGAACATGCGAATGACGCAAGGCTAGATCAAGAACGATCCAAACATTGCAAGCCGTACATGTGCATTTAGTATGCTACGTCAGCGAATGGTAAAAGGAATCGGAGATGCGCGGGTTTCACAATATTTCAGCGGAAATCCTTATTTGACGAGGCAGCCGTTAGAGTTTGCAAATGAGAGTGCGCGAGCAAACTAACAACTGCAGGCGGCGGTTGACGGAAAATTCGCTCGAATGGCAAACATCGAGATAAACGGTCCGCAACGAACGCAATGGATACATTCAAGATCCGACGATAGTTTCGAGCGACTCGCCGGGGGAATTATTACGGCACAATGGCACAATAGATTTAAAGCTGGCCAGGATTAAACGGCTGTCGGTTTGAACGCGTTCTGTAGCACGTGAGCGATATAAAGAGCCATTGCGAGAGCGACCGCACGTTACGTTCCATCCCGTCCCGTTCTGTTCCTGACGCAACGGTTCAGAAAATACTACATTCGACGTGGTTCAGCATCGACAGCCCAGCGTATAATTCCAGCTTTCCAAGCGACATATTCGTGGAGCCCGGGTCTCAGGTAGACAACACAATCGCCTTGGAATAGACATCGTTTCGCGGAAATCTCGGGCGGAAAATGTCGAGACGAAAGTCGCCTCACTTTTAACGTAGCTGCATAATTGAATAACCCAGAGCTCGTGGCAGAAATTAAATCAGCCGAGAGCGGAACACGGCGCCCTGTGAGAAAAAAAGAACGGTAAAGCTGATAAGCCGCCGAATCGACTCGATTAGCAACGGGGGAAAAAATCGATTTCACTGTCGCGGGGCGTGGAATGACGCTGGTCGAGTGTAAAATATACTTGAGCGTGAGTTGGAACTTAATCTGTAACGTGGCTCCTACTCTGTTCACGTAATTCGCGCAGCTACGTAAGCCACGTTGTCCCAATCCGAGGGAACCATGGGAATCCATCCGGCGGAGTGCCATTTCCAAGGGATACAGTCGTACGATTTCGTACTAATTACGTCACGACTATCATTTCCAAGCTGATTGTGAGGCGAACTGGTAAATGTGACGGGGCTCGCCGAGCCTCCCAAGCAATCAGCTTCAACGTGGCTCACGTGGGAAAACGCAACGAGACAGAGAGCTGCATCAGCGCTGCTGTTCTCAAAGCGAAGAAATATTTGAAAAAAAAAACGGTGATCTCCGCTAAAGCGTTACCTAATTTACTGCGGCGATAGAGGGCGAATTGTTCGAGACGGGACGAAAGCGTTCAGAAGATACTGAGTTGTGTTTGAGGGGGTAGGAAAATTGCTGGTTTAATGTTGCAATTTCCTTCGGAAATAGAAGCGTTTTCCACGGCTTTGATGCGGCAGAGTTTATACGATGGTTACGACGACACTTTGTACACGTGTACCGAACGAGGGTGCAGAGGTAATGAACGTCCCACTATACTAAATTGCAAAATTTATTACTTATTATCAGGAGCATGCGTGCGCTTGCATGCATCACGCAGCGCGCGGTCAGAAGCCGTAGATCGCCAGCGGGATCGTTTAAATTGCATGCAGAAAAGCATGGGAAATGGAAATGCCTGTGGGAATTGGTACTGGAGGTTCTGATAAATATTAAGCGAGAATGAAGTCGCGGGTGATGATAAAAAAGAGAGGAGATAAACGGGAAAAGGGGGCTTTGGCTGCATATTCGAAATGCATTAATCCTCTGGTAAATTCATGGAGCACGTTTCGTTACCAGCAGACTTTAATCCCCGGGATTAAGCGGCGGCCATATTTGTTATTTCGTGCGTTTGTTATTATTTTATTAAACTCGAGGAATTTCGAATTGATAGCGTGCGTGAGTAAGCGCGGGCATCGCGACACGATCGATAGCGCACCGATCGATCTACGGTAATTAAATAATCCAGAGCATTTGTCGTAAATATCCAAACTGCTTTAACCTACATTCTTTTGGTAAACTTCTGTCTCCGTCGATATTTAATTATACAATTTCCGTACAACGGCTGACGTTTGAGTAATTATGTAGTTAGCAGTAATAAGAAGTTTGTTTGCACGATACTCTGTCATTCATCGTAATTCTAATTGATCGTCGCAACATGATAACCCGAGGAAGATAAGTTTCAACGACTTTGTACGAAAGGCTTGAATCTTTCGCGACAGAACTGACGAGCGCGGGAAGGAAATGCCGCGATAAAATCGTAGACGAGCACGCCTCCCGTACAAATGAATTATTAAGTCTGTTAATTAGACCGGCTGTATATTAAGCCCGACTCTGACGGATAAAGCGTTTCCGATTCTACGTGAGAAAAGCGATGCAGAAGTCGCGCGGACACCGTTTACAACGAAAGCGAGTGAAATACTACCTTGCTTTGTTTCCGAGGCATGTAATTGCGTTATCAGTGCCAAGAAAACCTATTAAAAACGGATTTCCACGGTTGTTACACTGTCAGGTTAGAATTGCAGGCGAAAGATCAAGAAAGAACGCGGGGAATTGCGATTGTTTTCCTTCCATTTTCACCTCCACGCTTTCAGATTAAATTCCACCGATCCAATTATACCAAGTCGTAAGTCAGCCAGCTACAAAACTTAGGCGGACGTTCTAGAAAAGTTGAACGATCCATTATTTCACGCGACGCTGCGACACGGTATCAATTTCACTTATATCAAGCTCCAGTGGCTATTTTCTTCGCGGAGAAAATTATACATTCTCACTATTAAATTGATCGACGTCTGTGTCGAAGTGACTGGCCGTAATCTGTTTGCAAAATTCAAACATACATATATTTATTCGCCGAGAACGTATCATCGATCCGGGAAACGTGTCGCGCGATTTAATCGGCCATTGCACGATCGCGCCTTTTAATCTTCAACGACGCATTTAAGGCCATAACGAATTCCAAAGAGAACCTTTCGACTGTTTAAAGGTTACCGTCATCGCATTTGCATCGAAAGCCGAGCATGTGGCGCACGTTGGCGCTTTGATGCAGGTCATGGTTCGCGGCCGAACGATCCTCATTTAAAAGCTTAGACAGTTACTCGCCCTTTCCCAGCGACTGGGCGCAAGGGCGGAAACTTTCCGCGTTAGACATTTGTGTGCAAAGCCTGATAAGCAAGTAGCGACACCGAGTGCTAATCTATGAGAAAGGCTGCATGCTGTTGGATCGATCGTGGGCAGTAAACGTCGAAACCGTCGGGCGTATAGTCCTCGGCTATAGGCAAGATTCCTTCAGATTTCTTAATTAGCCTCTACGTGGCTCTTTAAAGAATCAACCGGTCCCCGAAAATCCTTGTGGCCGGGCGATCGTTACCAACGATATGACGGCCACGCGGCGCGCGACACGCGATTAAATTCCTCTGTTTCGTATACGCGCGCCGTTTCTTTGTGACGCACGTAGAGGTACGGTTGTTATATTCATAGCGAGAGTACTTCCAGGAATCTTAACGGCGGATTTGAACGTTAAACACGCTGCGGCTGGAATACCAGCTCGTTACGTTGAGTTATTTTCGGTGGACTATTAAAATTTTCAGTCGTTGAACGCATTTAGGATCCGCGTCCGAGCAGAGGAACCCGGTACAGTCGACTCGGCTCCAGCGCTGACTCGATCATTCAGCTTTCGAAACGAAATTTAGGTAGCCGTAAATAAGGTCGGCTCGTTGGAGGATGAAGCGTTTGCGAGTCGGGGATCGATCATAGCCCCTCGAGGAAATTTGATAAACATTCCGCTGCTCCCCGGTCCGCCGGAATGTCGTGGGAATCGGTGGTTATTGTTTTTTTTTTTAAAAACCGGAGGAGGTACCGCGGCGGGGCAACGATATCCGTGAGAACGATTTTTGCAGAGACATGCCGACGATTCCGCGATCGCTCGAAGCCAATTTCTGTGTCACGATCACGACCAATCCGGATGTGCGCGCGGACACGATATGTTCGTCAGTCATCGAATACCTACTAATTCAAGGCCGACCAGTTCGCGGAGCCAGAGGTCCTTGATCGGTTTCGCAATGATCGCGCGTATCCGCGACAGCGAATTCGTGCGCTGCGCACGATTTTTCGCGGCTGATCGGAACTGAATTCGCGACGATTCCGTTCACCCGAATCCCTGATACGTACCGTGCCCGATTTCTTTGATCGCTTTCGCAGGTAGTAACTCGCGTGGCATTTGTGGAAATCTGTTACAGGGAGGACACGATTAATTTGGTGTTTTAGAAAAATTTATTTCGCTGCAGCTCCATGCGTCTAGTGCTCGCGAGACATCGTCGTTTCCTCAGGCGAAAAAGAAATTGGGTTAATTAATGCGATCTCGTGATTCGCTTCACGCGAGACACACCGCGTGTCTAGCGATCAAAGTTTCCTACGTGACCTACACAACTTACTGCGACTTGTGCAAATTATTCGCGGACCGTATGAAAAATTGCAACATTGCTCCGTCTACCTCGCAGAATGATATTATTTACATTGCAAATAGGCGGCGGGGCTCGAGGCACGGGCGATTTTCTTAGTTCTCTTTTCGTGATTATGGGGAAACTGGGACGAGCAGTATCGACGAAAGCACAGGGGTATATTTTACGGCGTTGCATCGCGGAATGTTATTAAAATTCTACTAATAACATACGGGTGGGTTCAATGCACCACGGAAGCAGGAAAATTCTTTCTATTACACCACGACGGCCTCGCAGCGGAGACGGATACAATGAAATTTATTTTTTATCCATTATATTAGTTGAGGATTTCCTTATGGTTACATGCAGTATCAATAAGTATCATAATAAATTATTTGTTTATATATTTATACATATGTGTGTTATTTATTTGTATTTTACATATATTGTATATTACCTTTTATTAGTTTAATATCATTCTTATTATAATTACTATATTTATGTACTAAATCTCAGTTAACTTAACTAGAACTTTTGATATAAAAGTGAATTATCACCGCATTGTATGTATTCCTTTATTTTTGTCCCAAATCCCCATTCAAGTGCCGCACTGTGCGCCGTAACAAATCACAAGTCGAGCCTGAACTGAAAAAACTAGTTTCGCCGTTACGTTGATTTGCTTGGTCGCGTTATTGTTGGAAAAAGTGTTCACGAGGGATACCGAAGTTTTAATCAAGCACAGATGACATTCATGGGATCGCGAATACGAGAACGTATAGTGGAAAGTTTTCGTGCGTGAAGAATACGCCGTGGATATTACGTTGTTCTTTGCCCGGCGTCGTAAAGTTTTAATGAAAGATCCGAGAAGCGACGATCCCCCATCGCGATTCGAAAGAAACGAGGGGGTGACTTTCATTTTCGCTTGGGTTTCAGCAGAAAGCTACGAGCCTCCGTTATTGTCTTGTTTAACGAGAGCGAAATTTCACTAGCCAGGTTTTGCGACACCATTTCGAGGGTACCCGCAGCGATACATAATGACATTGTTCTTTCAAATCAGTCTACAGGTCGTAACTTTTCAGTGAACTCGACAACTTTTGTTTTAAATTCGTCTCAATTAAATTCTCTATCGAGCAGCACTTTAAAAAGATCAGTGTCGATGGAGAATTTAATTGCAAAGAATGTAGCACTGTGTTGGGCTAACAAGGAGAGTATTTTAGGTGTCCGCCTCCGATCATTTTGATTTTTGGATATGTTATAGAGGACCGAAAAATAAGAAATACGTGTTTTTTTATTTTTCCCCGTTTTCATATTTGGGGGGTGAAAACTGCGTTCAAAGTTAGGGTTGAAAAATCATTTTTGTGGAATATCTCGAGAACTATTAGAGATAGGGGAATAGTGTCAATGGACGAATTTTGTGTCTTTGAATGCGAAATATGACTGACTCACCAGATTTTCAAAAAAATAACAATTTTTTATGTATTATTTAAACAAATGGACTTTTTGAAAATCTGGTGAGTCAGTCATATTTCGCATTCAAAGACACAAAATTCGTCCATTGACACTATTCCCCTATCTCTAATAGTTCTCGAGATATTCCACAAAAATGATTTTTCAACCCTAACTTTGAACGCAGTTTTCACCCCCCAAATATGAAAACGGGGAAAAATAAAAAAACACGTATTTCTTATTTTTCGGTCCTCTATAACATATCCAAAAATCAAAATGATCGGAGGCGGACACCTAAAATACTCTCCTTGTAAGTAACGCTGATCGAGGGAATTAGAGGTGTGAAAGTAATCAGAGCAATTAAGAGGAAGTCAATGCGATTAGAAGAACTTTCAGTATCGTTCGTGGCATTCCTCGGCTGTTTTATCGCCCGGTACAAACAGCGCGGCGAAACAATCCCGTCTTAATTGCACCGCCTTTCACGATCTTCCGGTGCTATAGAATCTTCCGGTCAGATTGACGATCGCCTTCCGGTCTACTGACTCCTCGAATAAAGCACCCCGGCCACGGAAACAGGTGGCGGCCTGACAGAGGATGACGAACGGCCGTAACGTGGTTGAAGTTCGCCGCGCGAAAATGTCCGTTTAAATTCAGCGAAAGTCTCGCAGCTTACCGTCCGAACGGCCCGCAGTCGAATTACACGGGGGGAGAAGTACCAAGACACGAGGGTGTTCTCCGTAGAAATAGATTCCCCGTCGATTATCCGAGAGCCGAAAATAAACCGGGGGGTTGATCGTCCCGCAATACCGTTCGAGCTGAATAAGCAATTCATAAAGCCCCGAGTCGCGATCGATGTTGGCTCCTATCGCCGAAATGCATGGGTTCTACGTCTACGACGTCGTGAAACGGCATTCGAGCCAATGAATGAACCTTATCTCGCAGGCTAGTCGTCTTCGGGCCGTGGCGTGATAATAGAACCGCTTCGTTATCTGCCCCAGTTCGCGACGTTCCGCCGACTTCCACCGTGGAACTCTGAGCACGCACATTCCAGGCTCTCAGCATCATCCCCCTTCGAAAAATCCTCGAAAACAATCTCGAGAGAATCACTCTGCCTGGATTAATGGTCCCCCGTTATCGGCGAACTGTGCAATGTTTTCCTCCCAGCGAGATTCGAGGAGAATATGCGCGCGGGCCTTTATTACGGCGCAGAAGGTTTCTTTTTCTCCTAACCGACTAGCATTCCAGAAATGCCTATCAATTAGCGAATGAATCACACGCTTCGCGATGCAGATCGCCGTTTTTCCTGCCTGCGGGACACGGTATCTCGAAATCGACGCGACTCGCGAAGGATACACGGATCGTCGATTACGCATACAATGAATCCTCGATCCCATTGTTTGATCGTGATATCCTCCGCGTAGCCTGTCATCGATCACCGATGGAATCAAGGACAGTGGGGGCATCGCGGAACAGACAGCAAGGCTGCGTTTTCACTCTGCCGCGACAAAAGGCGTGATTTCAATGGGAAGCGCGAATAGATCTGGGTTAGGTGAGCTCGCGATTAGAAGACTTCGAATAGATCTGTTCCATGTATCACTCCGATTACCGGCCAGCGCTTCTCGCCACAAATTGGTGATCCGTGAACTACTATATTAGCGGGTTATCGATTCGCGATCGCAGAATCGCGACACTTATCGAAACCGACGCCAGTTGCCACCTTTGAACTCGGATTCGGTCGAATTGGAAACTTTTTCTGTTGAGTTTCGATCTACGCGGCTTCGCTTTGATAAAGAAACTTGTCGTTTGCGCAATGTTTAATAGGTTTCGCCGGTCACGCTGATTAGCAGGGGTGAATCATGATTTCGGTACAGCGATACGTATTTCGGAGTCTAATATTGTAATTTATACGAGGAAGCACGATTTTCTAGCTCGGATAAATCCGCGAATACGAGCGACTCTTCTGTCGTGGAAGACAGGAAAATTTTAGCTGAATTTCCCTTTGTAAATGAGAATTTATCCAAGGTAGGTAGTTCATTGGCGGAGCTCGCATAGCGCGGCTTGATTGTGCCGTCGCGATTCAACGGCATGGAATTTCAATGGAATTCGTTTATACCGCGCTGTCATTTGTGAAACTGTATCGGTGGATTCGTGAAAAACCTTCCCCTTGGAATTGATACCCTGTGAAACAGAAACTACCCGAACTTTGCGTCCAATCAAACGCCGCGGTGAAATGGAAAACGGGAGCTGAAAGGCACGGCGATACCCAGGCTGTCGTTTATTGTGAATTCTCTGCGCGTCTGTACAGTGGCCACACATTTCATTTACAATTCGATCGCGCAGATATTACGGGTACCTTTACTCTTTCTCTCCGGGAAATCATTGCTAATGGACGATTATAAATAACCGATGATGCCGACGAGTTGAGAGGAATCGTGCCGTTGCTCGCAGTAATAAATACTTGTTAATAAATGCGACGAAACTAGAAACGAGCCAGTGAACGAGTTCTTTTTATTCGCCTATTCACCTGTTCCATTAAATTTCATTCTTAATTCGGATTATCGCGTGCACGTTTAGGAATAACACTGTCCACATATTTGCGTTTCCATGCGCAGTGGATTAGGAGTGTAATCTTCGTGCGAGTGCCGACGCGATACGTCGACGGGATAATTTGCGTTATCACGGGGGGTTCCCGAGCGTAGCGTCAACGGAAACGCAAATATGATCGAGCAATGGAGAAAGATCTCCTCTCGCAATGGTCGATCGTTGAACAGCGGTGAGAAAAAGAATAGAAGTAGAAAGGGGATGAAAATAAAAGCGTGTGCAACGCAATGGCGTTTCGCGCGAATCCGCTGTCGAAATATCGATAAGCGGCCGGAAACGTTTTGCGTGCCGAGGCGCATTTAATTTCGCTTGGTTGCTGGGAAATTAGTATGCGATGCGGCGTGCAACGACGCTGTGTGTCGTTACGTCCGCGTTCGACCACGTCAAATTAAGGGAACGAAATACATATGTAGCCTGGCTAAGGAAGGCGACGTAAGCACAGCGCAGAGCACACGCAGCGAGCAAACGCGCGCATACAAACAACCACACGCACAGGCTGCTCCCACGGTGCTCGGCCATTTTCCCATGGATTTCGTGCAACCGGTTCCGAAAACGTACCGGGAGCCTTTAATGCGTGAATGGGACTTTGTACGGTCGCGGCCATTCACCTCCCGTGATTTTGGCCAGAGGCCTAGCTTTTATTCGTACGCATCCTACCGAGCGGACCAACTTTTTCCACGCTACGCGCTCGCAGCCGAACGTTTCCTTTCCATTTGCCCCGTTTCCTCCCGTTCGTCGCTTCTTTCTTTCCCCCCTTTACGCGGGACAGTCGGCGGTCGGTCACGCGTTCACGGGATACCCGAGAATTTCCCACAGGAAACGTTGGACTGACACGAGAAACAGATCGATCGCGTACGGCAGTGTGTCTGTGCATTCGTTTTCGGCTCGCGAGAAGACTCGTCAAAGTAATTTCCCTCGAGGAATGTTGACACACCATCGGTCGCACGTCCATCACGCTCCGAACGCGCTACTCTTTTCGCTCCCCGTGTCCCAGGTGCGTGCGCGTGTCGCGATGGCACGCGGATTACGAATCAGTTTCGATAATTGCACGACGACGAATCGATCGTATTTCGGATGTACTTTAAAGGACACGCTTGTGCTGCGTTGACGTCCTACGAGCTTTCGTAGGCGCGTATTCGTAGCACGGCACCAAATTTGGGGGGGCCAACGAGAGGACACAACAGCGCGGCGCAGAAGTCTGCTTTAAAACCAGACACAAACGCTTAACCTATATTTTCGAGTTATTGCAAGGAAGGGCTGGGGTCGGACTTTCGATTTCGCGGTTATAGATCTTGCCGCAGGCCGCCGTCGGCGGATACTTGCACGACCGACGCAACGGTCGGCTGTGCTTATTCGCGGCGACGGGAAACGTGTTCCCAGCTCGGCGATTGTTTACAACGACGGTGAAAGAGGGAGATTCGGTTTTTAAACGCGACACATCGCTCCTATCCCGGGGATTCTAATGCAATATTTCGGTGGGTTGGCGCATGTGACCGACGGAGATGTGGCGCGATGGGTCCGTTTTTCACGTTTACAAAAATGCTACCTTTTACGAAGAGCTGCACCACCGTTCCGTTTGATGCAACACCCTCCGGTCGCGCTCTCGCCCCGAGAAGCACGAGCAACGAAAACGTCGTCGCGGGAACGTTGTAGCGAGATCTTACCTAATGTTTCCTGGCGTCGTGGCCCACACCCTTTTCGAGTCTAGACTAACTGTCACTGATGACGCCTACGGTCCAACACGAGTCTTCGCCGCGTACACGCCGCTTCGCGACACCCACTGCTTTGCTCTTATTTACGTGGAAAACGCGAAATGTACAAAGGAGCGAATCGTCAGAAACGTACACTGACTGTGATTACTTCACGAATGCCCCGAGCACGTCACGTATCGAGAAGCCAGCGCCGCAGTGCGAACTGCTCGCACGCTGCCTCCTGCTTCAGAGGCACGTCTAGGGTTTTTTTGCCGCGAGACTACTCCAGTCATGCCTGTAAACAGTAATTTTTTGTTTACATTCGAACCTTTCCTCTTCGCGTGTACGTTTTGAGTGGACGTCTGCGATCAACTTGCCCGTACTTGTCACCTTTCAATTTCTTTTGCGCTTCAAACGTTCGAGGAAATCGCTTCGTTCGCCCGGAGTTGTTCCTATACGAAAGATTTAACGGCTCGGTTAGGGCAACCCGGACAGTGCTAGGTAAAAATCACAACGAATTATTTAAAATACTACTTTAAACAATGGACGCCAAGGGGAATGCAAATAAAATAGTATATCAAATGTAACGTGTAGCCGAACAATTAAACGATAATATTTTATTCCGCTTTGTACTTTCAACCTTGAACTGTAACGTTAAAGTAGCTTGGCAACAGAGAACATAAGGCTCCGGACGCGTCATTTCGTATAGAACCACGCTCTGTTTTGATTGAATCTCGGGATAATTTCGTCCGTTGTTTATTCTGTCGAACGCGTATTTCATCCGCCTCCGTTACCTCTGCTCTATTAATCTCGATCGAATGGAGTCCATTAAGAAACAGTTAATTCTCCAAAACAGCAACATGGTAGATGACACAAACGACGAAGCGATACCAAACAAGTCCGCCGAATGTAAAGACCATCCTACGATGACGGCTGCGGAGGAACGTTCCGAATATTTTAATAAGCTGGAGAAATGGTTGCACGAAGCGTACGCCTGGCAAAGCATGGCCACGATGTTTCCTTATTACCTAATGTCCGGTCAGATACTGAATCCAGCGTCTGGTACGATCGTAGTTATACTCCTACTCTCGCATCACCGCGACGTGTGCAATTTATAAACGTTCGTTGCATTCCCTCGACATGGCAAAATTATTCTATAAAATAGAATAATTATAGGTATACCGTCGTTCTCGTCTCAAATACCGAATATAGCGAGTACGCAAAGGTTACTTATCGGCGCGACTGGCCAGCAGATCGATCCGTTAAGACAGAGAAGGGCGCAAGACCGTATAGGACCTCCATTCCAACCTCCTGGAACCGAAGGTAGAAGGTTATAATGATAACTCCTGAGTTCGTCGCATTCCAACAGAGGTTCAGCCGGTACCATATGTGCTTTTGATACAAAAACACTGCATTCCGCACGGTCGCCTCTCTCGTATGTAGTCTGTCTATACATCCGCGTATCCCCAGTAACGTACAAACGTTTCTGAAATGCAGTATTTTTGAAACATACGTCTTCATTGTTTATCATTTGATTTAAGGGTGACTGTATTTATTGATATCTGAGGACACGTAATCTTTCAGGTTTCGAGTATCGCATACCGCCGGTATGGAAACGATTCGCAGCCGAGTTGATAGACTTGACGATGTTATTCCTCTTGAAATTCTCCATCGCCTTTATCGCTATCGATGTTTTCGCTTTCATGTACGTAAAACCAAGAGACTACGCACGCGCCGTCCTATATGCTTGTAATATCTTTTATGTGTTCTACATTCTTCCAGAAATATAGACGACTTGCGGATGGACTTGCGAATCGATTATAAAATGGCTTTAGATATGACGTACGGAATGCTAGTATTGGAAATGATCCATCGCGTGATAGTTTGCATCTTCGAGGTGAGAGCGACATTGTCGAAGGCGGCGTTGAGGACTGGTTAACTGAGATTGAGAAATATTGTAGGCATTTTGGCTGCAGCACGGTGTAAACGGTCGCATAGGCGGCGCGACCCCTGGGAAATCTATGATGGGACTGAGGGTCGTTCAGTGCCGCAACGTTACACCCGTCGACCGACCGGACGACCCCAATCTTGTACTTGTTTCACCGGGAACAGATTTAGGCCTGCCGCTCGCGCTTGGCCGATCGGTTGTGAAGAATTTGATTTCAGCAATTCTATTCCCAGTAGGCTTTACGCTATTTTTCTTTAGATTTAATAGAACCGTGTACGATCTACTTTGTAACTCTATCGTGGTGGAGGATCCTTACAGAAACTTGAATATCAACAGACTCCATCAGCAGTAAATGTGTACTTCGACAGATCCAGATATGTATGTATGCGCGGGCGTATGTCATATGTATATAAAAATGTATAAATCCACCATAGCAATGTTGCGAAGTATTTTTCTAAAGTAAAAAGGTGATTTATAAATGTACCAATGTAATCTACAAAGACTATGTAATATACCGAAACCGAATGTTTACGAGCTATTTAAGGAGGAACAGTTAATTACGTTAAACCTACAAGAAATGTACAGATTCTAACTATTACAGTAATTAATAAACCATTTTATAAATAGTTTATCTTTAATCGTTTCGATATTTCATATTTGCCCTCCAGAGTAGAATAAAGAGGGTTTCAAGGGATTCTATTTTTCATCATATCGCGTGTAACATTTCGCTTTCGATTTCGCTGTTAAATTTAAATAGGTTTGCTCGAAATTTTACGTAATTGGTCATCGTTATGTTAGTTCGGTTTGAACGTTCGAACGCCATCTGGGAGAGACGGCGGCTGGCGACTAACCAATGACGTCACTTCCCAGTTAAACGTGGCTGCCTCGCGATTCAAGGAAGGAGTGGCTTTGCGATCTGTCAAGTTAAATGATTCCTTCTGAAAATTAAAGACTCGTTGCATCGGTTAAGTTCTGCTCGTCACTTCGGTACTGATAACCCATCGTGCAGTAGTTCCGATATACAAGGAAAATGTCATCCTCGGGTGATTTTGGAAACCCGTTGCGGAAATTTAAGCTTGTCTTTCTCGGCGAACAGAGCGGTATGTATTTTCCCCATATACTTCCGTTGATTTTCGATCAATATTGCCGATGTACCTCGCGGCTTTATCCTCCCGGTGATTTCTTCTCTGTCGAGAGCCAGTGTTCCCGTCCATTCCCGATCACTGTTCTAGGTTATAGATCAATATTTCTGCTCGCTCTGTAATTTAATAGTTGCGATCGAATTCGGCGTCGTTCTTGTTGTCACCCTTTCGATCTTCTATTCAGCCTTCTTCGTGATACATTTATTTACATTTCACGATTCCCGCGATTACAACGCGGACTGGTAGAAACGTCCTTTCATCTCCGATTTGTAGAAATATGTAATACCATTGATGTCCATAATTCATTCTCCTTCCTTTGTACGGCTGTACGGTGTATTTGTTTCCCTTTGAACAATCACAGAACACATTGGAACGGCAGATTTGCGGTGCAATTGAAGAATCTCTAAATAATTAAATAATTTATGCTTCTTCCTGGAAGACATGATCTACTTACTTTATATTTATTTAAATTGTCAACAATATAGTCTAATTGCGATGCTAGCATATCATTGTATAAATCTTTAAGTCAGAAAAATCGATAGCTTCAAATCTAATTTCATAATTATTTAATAACGCGATTTGGTGTTGCAGTAGGAAAAACGTCTCTCATCACACGGTTTATGTATGACAGCTTCGACAACACGTATCAGGTATGAAAGCAATGGTTTCTTCATATATACATATGTATGTGTTATAATATTTACGTGTATTCCATCTGTTTTATCAAAAAATGTATCACTCTGTCCTTGAATATAGTTTAAATACATAATATAGCAGTAAAGGTCAGATTAATCCATTAAACGATCACATAAATTCACTTGTCATTAAGATTTATTTGATACGCTTTGTTTATGCATATTAAACGTTACTTTGTGGAATGTACGAGAACTTGTGCTCTTATGAAAACTTACTCAAAGAGCCTGTTACTTGTCTTCTTTATCATCCAACCCACATTAAAATCTTGTGAGATCATCCGATTGCAGTGACACACTTTCCAATGACCTTATGAGAATATAGCGAGTCATTAATTTCGTTTTGTTGCGCGCCTCGGTTAATCGAGCTCGATAAGAACTTTAAACTAAAATATGTTTCTATCCTGCAAAATAGTCAATATCAGATGTCAGGGGCAAATGCTAGCAGGAGAGGCAGTAGAGAAGCCAAGATATTGACTTTTTCTAATAGACGGATTCATAAAAACAGAATTCTAGGACAATCATAAGAATTTTATTACTATACTCTTTTATGAACAGCAGAAATGAATCTCTTGCTCTCCATTAACTTAGTATACATTGGTAATTAAAAGGACGTTAATATTGAAGATGTTATAAAAGCATTAACGAGGCTAAGATAATTCATTCTCAGTGTGTTTGTTTCTCTTTCGAATATATGTAGAAGCTTCATCGAAGCATATGGTACGGGTGGTGCACGAAATAATAATGTAGCGCATTATTATTTGTTGCAGGCAACGATAGGTATAGATTTTTTAAGTAAAACCATGTATTTAGAGGATAGAACTGTAAGATTACAGCTATGGGACACCGCGGGTCAAGAGCGATTTCGATCCCTGATACCCAGTTATATCAGAGATTCTACGGTGGCGGTTGTCGTATATGATATTACTAGTGAGTGTAGTTTATGGTAGAAGCGCAGCGCCTATGGTCGGACGTTGTTGCATTGGCTCAAGCGAAACTATTTACACAGATGCGAACTCATTTCATCAAACATCGAAATGGATCGACGACGTACGAGCCGAAAGAGGAAGCGATGTAATTATAATGCTAGTGGGTAATAAGACAGACTTGAGCGAGAAGAGACAAGTATCGATGGAAGAAGGGGAACGAAAAGCTAAAGAATTGAACGTAATGTTCATTGAAACCAGCGCTAAAGCTGGTTACAATGTGAAACAAGTATATGTACTTAATATTGGCTTATAGTTTTATTATACCTGCAGTCGTGAGATATTAATGATATTTGGTTTGATTCTCAGTTGTTTAGAAGAGTAGCAGCAGCTTTACCAGGCATGGATTCCACTGAAAATAAGCCACCCGAAGACAGTATCCTTTGCGAAAGATGCGTAATGTACACATTTGCATGATACATTTACATATAATCATATTTCAGGAATTTTTTCTTTCTTCGATATACAGCAGTACACCCTACATCCTCAATTCTTTTATCGTAATTACGTTTGTTATGATCTTATTAATTACTTTCAGAGTAGCCTCATTTGAGTGTATCATATTTATTTATTATATATGTTTAGAGGAAACGCTTAATTACCAAAATTTCGGACTTCTTCCAAACGTAACGTCATACTTAAATATTTATATACATAACTTCACGTGTCTTATTAAGGTTTGTCGTTATCGTTATCGATATTTCGAATCGTCGCTACGAATATGTTACTTTTAATATTATTATTTAACATTCTTAACATTTTCAGTTTCCGTTATATTTTTTGTGTTTTCCTTAATATGTTGGTAAACCCGTAGTGCAAGAAGTAGTTCTCAAGGACACACCAATTGAACTAAAACCATCGGAAAGCAGTTGTGCATGTTAAACCACCGATCAGCCTAATGGTAGACAAGGCACTGATTGAAGTTAAATTATAAATTAAACTTTCAACGCTAGGACAGTGAAATTCAGTCTGTGTCTTTTTCACAGTTTAAAGTGTGGAAAGTAATAGCACTGTACTAAATAGCTATAATTCTTTATTCATGGAAAATAAGTATCACACAGTAGCTTAAACAGACTGCTTTTACACAATAACGTGTTCGTGTGTATTAGCACATCATAGCATCCACGCAATCCAATTTATTTAAACTCTGGAACTCTACATCAAAGCTGCAGGCTTCTTTTTTAACATGTCGATAGCTAATAACTTTCATATTTAGATAGTGCATTGATTTTGTTTCTTTTTTTTTAATTGGAAAATAAATTTTTTAATACATATTTTGTTCGTCGCGTGTACTTATCATAATTTTAACTTTAAGTAATGAAATTTCTGTATTTTGCAATCCGACAAAAGAAGACTTAACGAAATACTAGTCGTGTGCATGATCAGTGTTGCAGTTGCATGACGTGGTGCACTTATATATATATATATTTATAGTTATGTATATGTAAGATGCAATGTGGTGAATTTAACTGACGCTAAAATCGTACAATTGCGTATTGCGTAAATGCAGTCAAGAGAATAGTCGGCCACAATTGTTCATTCACATGAAACGATTGCGAGTACCAGCAATAAGGATCTTGTATATCATGATTCCATTCAATTTACATTCGAACTGATATATATACATAGAAGACAGGAAATCTCGTGCATAGTATGTACTTGTGTGTGTACTACAGACGAATACAAAGAGAATAACTTTAAGAAAAGAAGTGCAACGATGCAAAAACTAGCAGCTAATGTTGTCTCATTTTTTAAGAATATTTTAAGAAAACATTGCTCACGCTCGATAGGGTTTCCTTGATTTGGAACTACCATTGCATACATTAACACATTGCATACATTTCGTACTCAAGTATTATTTATACATTTCGAACTTGATTAGACTCGTTTATACATATATATACAAAAAAAAAGAAGAAGAAAAACAAGGTGTACTTAGAAAAAGTAATTCAGAAAGAGATACTGACAAAATTGCATTTGTATATATTAATTTAAAATCGGGATATGGCTAGGCAGAATGCTATTATATCTAATATTGTGACATTTTTGTTAATAATTATTGTAATATTTTTATTTATATAAAAAACCTCAAATAGCATTATTATTTTTCTTTTTACGTTAATTTCTCAAAATCCACGCTCTTGCCATTTTCTCCCTACAAATACACGTATTCGCATTTTTCTTTTACGATTCACGCGAAAAACTTGTCTCTTTCTATTTTCAGTAGAACTTATAGGTATACAATATTTTATACTATATCGTAAGATTATGATAAACAGCACTCAATGTATAATTTTAATTAAGGTGCTTTGTGGCTGTAAATTTCACTACAATTAATATTAGGGAATGCTCCGTCCCATTTTTGAACTATTTAAATTTTATATGCTTTTTAAATTACAGCTATTCTAGCTTTGAAAAACAAAAAACTCAAATACATACATGTACTTAATGACTCAAATTGAATGGGACTAATTTTATGATTAATCTTAAGAGTCGTACCGTATGTGTTTTAAACGATTCGTAACGATGTTACAATTGTACGGTGTGAAACCTTGTTACGCTGCCTAAATGCAAGGGATAATTAAAGTCTACAATATCATTCCTAAGGCCTAACGTTCTTTGCATTAAACTGTCTCTAAGCTCACAAATTTCCATTATGATATTACGCGAGAGTGATCCTTTCGCTAGAAATCGGAGCACCCAACGTTTCTGAACACAATCAGACGCGCGGTTGCGTACACGATGTAACGCGATGAATCTCATGAAATCAAATGGTCACTGTAATAACGCCTTAACACACGAAAGCAGCTGTCGACTTGCAGAATCAATCACCGATGCAGAACGGCTCCGAGTCGGAGGGGGAGAGTGGCTGCATTTGCTAGGGAGGTGGTTTATCAGTGTGCAGCTAATAATGCTAACTCCTTTGAGACATTCAGATACGAACCAAAACAATGAATCATCACATACTATTAACAAGATACTGGCTTCCTCCGATGTCTACATCGTGGCCCACATGTTGCGCGGCAAAGGCACAAAGCGTTTCATTAACATCGTTCTTACGACTACTGTCCTAATCGCTCTCATTTCACTTTGTTTCTAGCGAGATTCCTTGCCGCTCATGTTACTGCGAGAGACAGCTTCGCGCGGCTGTAGCGCGCGTTATTGTCCGTAGCTACGTACGCGGCGCTCTTCGACAACAAATCTACGCTCTATTTCTGTGACGGCGCGAGCCGCAAAATCGACGTCGTTCGAACACCAAACCCGCGACCGGTTGCATCGATGTAAAGCTACGGTTGCGATGATAGGGTGTGCGCCTCCTTAACTCGTCGGAACATCATTGTACGCGTTGTCAATGAAATTAATCGAAGCTTTCTAGGACTCGTACATATCACGATTCTCCGTGTTTTCCGAATCACGTTCGAACGTACCCAAGACTACTATCTTCTCCGAATTACACCGCATAACTCCGCCGCCGATCTCTTGCGAGAGTACATGTTCTCATTCACCCTATCGTCGTTCGCTTCGATCGCTATTTAGAAGCGAGATCTACCCGACACGCACAACACACCGAGAAGCTTAAGGCGAGCTTCTGACACGCGAGATCACGGGACTTACGAAAACGACTGAAAGTATTCATTATCCCGCACAGTAGTGTCGCGGAATCGAACGACCGAGCAACTTATTTGCGATCAGTTGCGGATAGTGTGATTCGATAGAGCACGTTTATTGGCGAGTCTGTTCGATGCCGGGTTGTTCGTGGTTTATAATGTAATCGTAACTACAATCTTTATAGACGTTTTTCGATATTTCTTGATAATAAGCAAGCGACTCTTGACACGCGATCCGTTCATAAATTGAGAAAGAAGACGCGTGTTGACGGAGCAACCTAAAGTGCAATATTATACAATGATACACTCTTGTTTTAAACATTAAGCCGTTGACGAATACTCGACGATCGCTTCCACTCTTACGATTCTTTCGACAAGACTTAATCGTCTGTTTATTAAATTCGCCGAAATCAAAGCACACTGTTTAATCATAGGAGTGAGTAAAAGAGAATATTACGCAATACCGCAATGTTTAAAGCTGGAGGCAGCAGCGAAGCTTCACGGGCGAGGGAAGAATAAAGCTGCGTCTTCTTTCTTTCCGAGAGAACGAGCATATACCCGCAAAAAGTATGGAATGCTGGGATTAGTACGAGGATGTGTGCGTGCATCAATTCATGAACGTGTCTCGTGCGACGCCAACGTAAAGCGCGTCGAGCGACGAAACACTTTGCGCGTGTTTCATCAAGGAGACTGAACGCTTCTAGTGCGCCAATATCTAATTAACTAAAGAAATTAGACGGAACTCGAGCGATGCATAAGAGCGTATATGTACCGAGCGAGACACATACGACAAGGAACGCCTTGAGGGGGTGTGTGTGGAAAAAATCGTGTTTCGAAAGGGCCATAGGATCGATCGAGAGTGCCACGAGCGGGCCAATTTTGCACCTGCTAATTAGAAGTTAGAGAACTGTAGACGCAATCCGAGGGAGAAATGCGAGGATGAGAAAGTTCCGGTTGGGGCGTTCCACCGCTGCTTGCAGTGCCGAGCGAGCGAGCGCAGCTTCCCCTAGTGTTCGTCGTTGTACATTGATGTGATAAGGCTTCTTCGAGGAAACTATACAAAACGAAAGGAAGGGAGAATGATAAGTCGTACGTTGTAATTCCATTAATCCGCTGTGCTTGACGTGAACTCTACATGCCCTAGCACTGTTTTCTCAACGTTAAACTCTCTCCCTAGCGCAGCCCCCGTGTATAACGTCTCGCGTAGCGTCGATTCGCAGCGTAATTGTATCGCAGCGCATCAAGATCTCGGGCCTGTTGGTGGGTCGATGCGAGTCCACGGAGACCAACGACAGCGCGTTCCGCTCTGTCCGCCGAGAAGACCAGACACGAGGGGAACGATCCCAAAGACCGCCTAATAGCTCAGACTTTACCGATGGACTCGTGTCATTCGGCGCGGCGTCAGGATCCCTCGCGTTGTACTCGTAGCGCGCGCGAAACGTGTATTTTTCATTTGTTTCGGCCTCGCGAGAGCGGAGGAGGCACTCGTCTGTAGACTCCTCGACCGGAAACGCGCCTCGTACATAGTTCAACGTAGGATAGATCATCTATGACTTTCCACACTGATCGTGAGAGTAAACGCGCTAATGTTAATCTCGCCTACTATAAGACTCGCTCGCCTAAGAGGACGTGCGCCAGTTGCGCACGGTCAGAAGCACCCTTAAAGTTAGGGGGAGGTTCTGCGGTTCCAGGGACTGTCTCCTCCGCGGACAGCGAACCGGATCGATACCAGCACGCCGATCTAGTCGGAACGATCGACGCGTTGGTCGTTCAATGATCCACGGTGCTTGCTTTTCGTTGCGGTTTAACCCTTTCGCTACGGCGAACCCTTTTGCATTGGTTCCTTATAGGAGCTCGGTCTAAGAAGTCGAGTGTCTTGGATTAGCTTTCTCGCTGAATGAAACGATCGCAATAATTGGAATATCGTTGTAACGTATATGAATAATAACGTGGATAAATGGGTACCTCGACCTTTTAATTGTACCCTCGCTTTGTAGCACCTATCTACCTGTTTCTCCGAGATCGATTAGTCCCTACGATCGCTCTTCGTAGCGAAGGGGTTAATAGAAATTAATAGTACGATAGCGATAATGATTTGTAGCAATTTTCAAAGGAACACTTGCGAATGTAATTTGCAAGGCGGTCGCGTTCTATGGTAAAGTCACTGTAGCCGATGTTTCTTAGTTGAATAGAGGTATTTGCTGTATCGTCTCTTTGCAATTAAATTGTCAAACATTCACGTAGGAGTAGGGCGCGATATTCATTAATTGTAAGATTAACCCTTCGAGTCTTGACGTTGTTCAGCCACTGATTAATATTAAATCTGGTCCAATCAACCCCCTTCGTTTAGAAATAACACTACGAACCAGGCTTCTCGTAAATCGTTGCAGAGATGGAGAAAACTGAAGTTTGTGATACTTTGTATGCCTTCGATTCCCTTCGTGTAGCACCTCGTGCCATTTGTGGATTGTCTTTTATATGGTTCAGCCCTGTTTCTTGAGAAGCTCGAGACTCGGGGGGTTAAATATCGAGGCTTTAAGTTTCCCATGCATTATATAAAATAGAAAATAATGTACGCTTTTGTTTAACGTCGTCAACAGAGATCTTGCAGAAATATAATTGAAAATAAAACTCTGAGACTTTGTCCTTTCAGGAACGACTAACGAACAATCGATTGATGTCGTCGTTTTTCTTTCGTGCGAGATATGAACGTCCCGACTGGACCGGAACCTAAAGTGCATTTGAGACTCACATTAAACGTATATATATAAATATACACGTATTATGTATATCTGCCGATCTGATTCGTTGAAGAAGAGAAAACGTAGATACCAAATGATAAACTGAACCTTGCTATTGTTTCTCGTCCGCTTTAGTGCAATAACGAGGTAGTAGTGGATAGCGAGTGGCGCATTATCGTTTAGCTTCGAGCTATACAGTCTTAGCGAAACGCAAACATCGATTGTATTGCATAAATATTAGAGGACGCGTATTGTCCTATCTCGATTCACGTTTTTGTCCGAGCTACAACGAACCACGGTCGGAGAAAACTATGGAGAACGATGCGTTTGTCAGTTGTCGAAAGGGAAATCACTTTATTTTTCTAGTTTAATCAGTCGTTTCAAGTTCGGGACAAAATTTTCGCGGTACCATTGTTTCTTTGAAGGTTCATTGAAACCCTTAGGTAGGATAACAGATTTCAGTTTGGTTGACTGTTGCTTAAGTTATTCTTTTGAAAATGTTGCGTCGGATTAATATTAGTAAGAAACATTCTACTTATTCCGTTGTCGAAATTTGGCTCCGTGTATCGAATTCATTCTACAATCCCGTAAACTATTGCTAGAGTTTGTCGCGTATTTAGTTGCACCTGTTGCTTCGATCGGGATAATATTATCGCCACCCTAGTTGTTGGGAGCTAATGCCACTTTTGCCAAATGGTGCTTTTGTGTAAATACGCGTAACACTGCCTGGATGTAGCGATCTGAAGTGACATCCACAATCTTTTTTCATGGTTTTCTGTTTTGCGGCGCACGCTTGTATCGCTAATATCGGAGATGAGTTGCTGAAGGGATGATATCGAATGCAGAGGGGGTCGAGTATATTTACACTAACGGTACAGCCTGGGCACGATGATTGTTTGATCGCACTTGGATCACACCTACAGTACGAAATTCATTATGGGGCAAGCAGTTGAATCCTGTTTGGAAATAGACAGAGTACATTCGCAGAGCAATGACCTCAGGGCTTGCGGCTCGCCTTCGGGGATGCTTTTAACCCCAGAAGCATGTCCTCGAGACGGGAACTGGCGGCCCAGGGGTCCCGAGCTTAACTTTCCAGCGTCAGAAGCCGTGCAAGAAGCATTCTGGGAACATTCTTCGAGCTTGACAGCTTCAGCTAGGTTCAATTAGGGTTCCCTTTTTAATGTTAAGTTAAAGCAATAATTTTATAAACAGTTTTTTTCTAATTTACTCAAAGTCAGTAAAGATGGAGCTGCACCCCTGTTGCTGCAGGGTCCCCAATTGGGTTTAGAATTTCGCAGGAAGTGATTAGGCGCTAAAGACACACGCGGAGTCCGGGTCTCGGGACCCTGTTAAAAAACTTGGTGGCAGGGGCTTGCATTGCTGGCTCGAAAACGCAGAGTGATAGATACAGGTATAGGCGAAAGCCTGGCTACTTTGGAAGCTTCAACTCGTGGCTACCCTCAATTCGTATCGCATTTAAATGCAACCTCGTCCCAGACTCGTCTCAAAGACGATTATCCACTTGATCTGACCGTGATAAATGCTAGAACTGATCGAGCTCGACTGAACCGCTAGTGTAAATGAGGTTCAGCGAAAGCATACCGGTTGAAACGCTGTCGTATCACTTCGACGTGTTTGCTGGCCCGCATTTCATTGTCTACGGTGTATAGGCACGGATCCAGGGTGGTCTGTAACTTCGAGACGGTTGAAATTACGGATCGAAGGGGAAATTAAATTTCTCCAAGTTGGAAAGTTGCGCCGTGAAAGGGAACGTCGAGCTCTCTCCAGCTATCCATTAAAAATTGGACGAATTCACCGTTAAAGTTCCCGAACGAGGGTAACGAGAAGCTTCGCGTAAACTTTCGGGGCGAGGGGGTGAACATCGATTGTTTAATCCTCTCTCCTTCTTTTTTATTTGAACGTAATTTCAATTGAATCGAAAGTATAATCAGCCTTGGTCCGCGAACAACTTTTCGTTTCGCCAGGGAAACTTTTTCACCGGCGAGTGTGTTGGTAAGTCGAGTGGAGCGAGTAATTGCGCAAATCTGGGGAAATATTGCGACCGATTAAAAGGAAGTTAGGAGGAACAGTGGAAAATGCGGGGGGAATAACGTTTGATTAATCCGAATATTTCCGGAAAAAGATCGTCGCGGGGGGTCAAGTAGTTGAAATTAAACGAAGATTCGGATTAAAGTGGATCCAGGCTGCTGGCGGGATTTCCCGAATTAAAAACAGATCGTGGGAAGAAAAATGTAGTAAAATCCCGCTGAGCCGTATTAATGGACGAGACTGGTCGTACAAATGATATGGGGGCTGAAATTAACAAAATCCGCGCTGATGAGATTTCACTGCTCCGGACGCAGATCGGAGAGATAAAAGTACGATAAAAGCCTGCTAGTTTAGATTAACGGGATTGAGAAATGCTGAAGCGAATGGGACGCTAATTATAGAGTGGAGCATACAGCTGGAGGGATGATTACAAATTTGGAAATATACGCACACTGAACGAAAAAAATTAACAAAGACTATCACAGACTTACCAACTCATACCTATCGTGCACGTATTTTTCATTATTTATATTTAGTAATGCGTGAGATGTTCAGCGAGACGCTGGATCATGGATCATCGAACGTATCTCTGAGCGTAGAGTTCGTCTGTTGTTGCGATGACAAAGATACCAAGCCAGTTCTTTTGTACCGTGTCTAGTTATTTAGACATAGTCTCGTTTCGAAATAAGCTCACAGGATTTTTACAAACTTGTCATAACTGTATATCGCGTTTACATTATTAAACTAATGGAGCTTCAAATGAACGAACAAATAAAGGTTTGTGTTCACGAAATGCTCTGTTTGATTAATTCCAGGGATTAAAAATCTTTTAAGATTATTCCTTACGTTATCATTCTTTAATCATTATAGCTGTACCGTCGCTTGTTATCGCTAGTACTACCTACTTACCTGATTCCTTTGACAAGCTGCCCACGCGTTACAAACAAAGCAAGTCTTCAGAGTATTATTACTCGCAGAATTAACCGGTTAACTATCAATGTATCATATATGATCAAATGGAATAACTTTTTTGATTGTCAAAAGATTTGAATGAAACTTGGTATGTAATGGTTTTTGGGGTCGCTGAATCTGAATTTTGCATCGGAATTGTAAAATTCAACATGGCAGACTCAAAATGGCCGAACCAAATTGGCTGTCAAATATTAAAATATTATCGAGATTTAGAAAAATTGTATATAGGGGTTTTTGGGGTCGCTGCATCTGAATTTGGCATTGGAATTTTAAATTTCAATATGGCAGACTCAACATGGCCGAACCAAAATGACTAGCGAATTGTTGGGATTTGTATAAATTATTCGTACTGTGGCATTGAAAAAAGTAACTGCTGCAATTGAATTATAGACAAGAAAACTTCACAAATAAAAAATTTTTAAATAAAAAAAAAGGTTTAGTAAAGAATTGACAAACTCACGCCCGAATAATGAAGAGGACCGTGCCAGTTAACCGGTTAAAGAGCTACGAAATGCCTAGAGTCGTCACGAAACGTCAACAAGAGATTCAAAAGATAGCTTGAAAATCTGGTCAGTTTTTTAATGGAAGCATTCGGTATTCTCCGTGGGTAATAGTAATTGTTTACATGGTTTATTGTAATGTCAATTATATACAAATTTAAAATTACGTCCAGTGCTTATACGCGCTCACACCGTCTCATTGTTCGACGCACAGTTACAATCGGGTTCCCCGGTTGTTCTTCGCCTCGTCCCGTTTCTCTCGACACAGGAATGTCAATGACTTCGCACACCGTTAAACTTAATTAAACATTATTTACAGTCTAAACCTGCTCTCCGTCAAAGAGTCCGTGCCTTTTCGTCACTCTAAAAAATCTTACTAAAAACAATGCGTTCGTTCGGTTCCTCTTCACTCCACACTTTGACTATCGTGCACGCGATCGGTGATTTCTTACAGCGAATCGATCGCCGTCGAAGCAACGACGCTTCGTATTGACTCATCCTGCTAACTAAGTGCCCTTCGCAAATGTATGGCAGTATGCTGTTGTTTATTTTTTAATGATAAATTGTCGATCCCGCGTTAATCCCGCCTCTCCGTCCTCTCCTCTTCTTCTCCCTCTTCTTCGGTAAAAAAAATGAACTCTTTCGCTGTTTTTATTGAGCATTTAGGCGATCGACGTTACTTCCAGCACCTTGGAATTCAGACAGACTTGTTCTCTGTAGACCAAATAACGACGAATCAAGCGAATTGGATCGATCCCGGGGGTCTGTTGTCTTTAAGTGACGAAAGAATATCTTTTTCCCGCGGGTCTAAAGCTTCGGGCGAAAAGAACCAGACGCACGGACTGCCGGACCAGAAATCCAATGAAAAATCAAGAATCGTTTATTTTTCAAAAGATTATCCTGCCACTGGAGCTGCCCTGCCCACACGTGGATTCTTTTCCCACGGTAGCGAAATGCTTGCGAATGAAATATCTCACTTGCCATTTTCAGCTTCGCGTGTTCTTAGAGTCAAGGGGCAGATTTTCAGATCGGTCTTTTGGGACGCGAAACAAGGAACGAATGATCGAAGCGCGAAGGGTTACAAAATGCACAGACCTGAAAACGTTGAGGGACGATCCTTTGGTGAACCGATCGGGCGATCGCCAGGAAACCAGCTTCGTGTTTTCTTCAGAGATCGGGGGAGTTCTACTTATATTTCGCTATTATATATCGAAGACTACACGGTTTCTCGGCAGTTGGTCGCGTATTTTTTCTTTGCCTTTCTTTTTTTTTGCAATAAGTAGAAAACGATAACATTCTCAGAGGCACTGGCTTCTCGTGCCAGCCCTCGCGTGACGATTCAGGCTGCACTTTCATACGTGTTTTCTATAGCGTTCACTTTACACAGCAGTTCTCTCCGAAACGTGTCCACTGTTTATTGGCAGAGGGTGATATTTGATTCAGTCGATCGGACATTCTTGAGGATTTTCAAGGACCTTTCCGGGGATCGTCGAGAATCGCCAGGAGTGTCTCTGATTCTACAAGTTCCCATTCATTCTTTAGCATTGTCGCGAATCAACGTATTGGCTGGACGTCTTATCGACAGAGATTTGGAAAATGTGTAGAGATTTACCACGCTGCTTTCACGATCCTTCAATGACTAATTCGAAACAGAGACCAGGTGTTATTTCCAGCATTGAAAAATTCATCAACGCGTCTTTCCGAAGTTTCACAGAATGGCCAAAATCTTCGCGACAAAGCTTCAGTCTATTAAACCCCTCCTCTTTAGAAGTCTCTTACCGCGGCAGTTCCGATTCAAGACTCGAGCACTCGAACTCAGGCTGAAATCTCCGAATCGTCTTTTCGAATACCAGCACTATTCAGCAAACCAGTTCACTTAGACATTCAACGAACACCTTGCTCAAATTCCCTTCGAAGCTATCAATTGTCCGCGACAGTTCAGCCCCGTCTACAAGGTACTCGTGGAGTCAGACTCTTAGCTCGTCCATCACCTGCTGTTGATGATTGTGTCCCTTCTTCAAGGTCCCGGTGCCGGTCATCGCCATGCTCTCCTGCTGCAGCTGATTCGGGCTGATGATCAGATTCTGGCCCGGCTTGCCTGGCTTGGTATTCTTCGGCGGTGGCGGCGGCATCGGCACGTGGCAGCTGTTGTTCTGCAGATCGGCGAATTCCGGCGGAGGGATGTGCTGAATGTGGTGCCTCTCAGCTGTTTTCGTCTCCAGGTCCCCGCAAATGTTGTTGGGCATCTGTCCGTTCTCCTGTCGCTTCTTCGAGCAATTGTGCTGATTGCTCTTGTCGCGCTGGTAGTAAACACCCGCGAATATCAGGACGTTCAGGATTAGCAGACTGCAGCCGATCGCTATCGTGACGCTCAGGGCTGTGGAGTAGGCCGCGAAACCATCCTCGGGCTGTACGGTCGAGTCCTCGAACGCCAGCTCGCTTGGTATCGCTGTCGAGACGTTCGGCGCCTTTTCCGTGAGGGTCACCTCCACTGTGGTCATTCTGGTCGTCGTTGGTATCCTCTGAATGAACCTCGGCGGCACCTGTAACAGGAGGGCACCGATGGTAGCTAGGTAATTCGCCGGGCACGTTCGTAAATACGGATTGCGAATGGATCGCGTACCTGTTCAGTGTCGAGGAGATGATGCGACCTGGGAACATCGTCCGAGCCGGGTTTGTGGAGGTCGGGCACCAGGTTCAACCAGAACGAGAGTCTGTGCGCCCGGTAGTGGTTCTTCAGCTTCGATTTCAGCTCTGAAAGCACAGATAGGTGATTCGCGGCGAGGTCAGCGGAAGGAAAAGGCGAGGGAGGAGGGTTGAAAGAAATTGCTTCGCTTCGGAGGGAACGGGGCGGTGAGCTGTTCGCACGGTAACCCCGAAAGGCTGCTACCTTTCGGAGCCCTTTCGTATTAACAGCGGCTGGTAATTAATTATTGTCGCGCTGTAATTCCATACAGAAGGCAGCTTCGTTAGTCAGCGCGGCTTGAAAGTTCCAAACTACCACCGAGCCGGTGCAGACCGCACTAGGGTAAAGAGCATCCAGACAGGCGCGGGTAGAGAAGAGCACGGTTACCCCTTAGGCTGACTTTGCGCGGACTTTTCTCCTCGCGGCCACGGCGCGGCATAGTTCGAGCTGCACTGCACTCAAGTGCGAGCCAACTTTCATGCACCAGTGTTATTCTGTTCGCGCCAACGATTCTCTTTCCCGAGGTAGCTTCTCGCGTTGGATGCAGTGTTAGCTGTAGCGAGAAGGATCCTGC
This sequence comes from Andrena haemorrhoa, assembly GCA_910592295.1. Taxonomy (NCBI): domain Eukaryota; kingdom Metazoa; phylum Arthropoda; class Insecta; order Hymenoptera; family Andrenidae; genus Andrena; species Andrena haemorrhoa. Next base: position 6,243,549 of record OU342946.1, read on the forward strand.
AACTCTGTTTGTTACACCCCTCTGTCTCTCCGATACACCCGGAGCTTTCTGCTAGATCGCGATTTTTAGGTCACAGAGTAGACAACAGCGTCCCGCAGTTCCGTGATTGCAGAAAATTGCATGTACTTCCCCGCGTTTCTCACCCTTTCCACGATCATTTGTCTCCCTTTTAGACTCGAAGGGTAGGTAAAAAGAGCGCCGTATCCTGGCTCGAGATTCAAAGCGTTAAAGGGTGTCGCGGGCGATGCGACGCCGTTGGCTTTTCATTTCAAAGTCGCAATGCAATTTGAGGAGCTCCGGGAAGCTCTACAAGCAAAAGTGAACTCCCCCCGGGGACTCTGGTTGTTTCTGACGAGTTGCCATTCTCATTCCTCTTCGAGAACGAGAATTATGCAAATAAATCTTCGCTTGATCCTCTTAGTTACACGTACGTAGTGCGTGCAACCTCGCCCAACCTCAACCAGGGTCTAGATTCGTTATATTCGCTTTGCAACATAATAGGATTAAATTATAATTGTTGGTTCCGTTCCGAAGCTCGAGGATCCTGCGAGGAGAACGGGTGGCTTTTAAGCCTACCGCGTACTCGAGGTAAAGGTCAGCAACATTTTTCTTTTCAATATTAATGTTTCGCGACTTGAGATCGTTTCCCCTAAATTTCCCATCGCGGTCTTTGAATCGCGATTCTCGATTTTTATTCCCTACCCCTATCCCACGGGTGGAAGAATTTAACGAGGGTAGACGTAGTCCGATCGCAGCTTCAGGAATTTTAGGGCTCGTAATCGTTAGGAAGTTTGACCGAAACTAATTCCAAGTTCGTACTTTTTCTCGATCGCTCACCTATGCTCAGGTATTTCTTGTGTACGGCTTCGTAGGCGGTCCAATCGATGTTCTTGAACTTCGTCCGCTCCGGCCTCGTAGGTCCGAGCTCCGGCGTGCCCTCGTTCGGATTTCTGTCGGGTAACAACGGCACACGATCGTTTACTCCCGATCAGCCCCGGACATTCGGACTCTCGCTCGCGAGATCGCTCTTCCGCCACTCACCCTGTGCGCGCGAAGTTCGCCAAGTAGAGTATCACGCTCTCCGAGAGGGCGATCTCTGCTCTGGTGTAATTCTTCGGCCAGTGAGACAGACCGCTCACTATGGGCGCCCCGAAGAAATATGGCAGGTCCTCGCCGTGGATGCACCCCGGCCTCTGCAAAGAAAATTATCCAATGAAAATTCGGGAGAGGATCGATAGAGTTACTCGAAGTCCCGGGAAGCAAGAAACCCGAGACAATGAATTATCAAAGAATCAGATGATTCGGGGTTCGAACGACGTACAAATCGAGATATTGTGGCATCGGCACAAACCAGCATTTTCCTGAAATATTCCAGAATTTCAGACAAATTCTCATCGAATCGTACGACTTGCTCTTTCAATTCCTCTGCGGAACGTCTGAATGTAATTTTTTTTTCCACCTCGAAGAAAGGATCGACGTCCACAAAGGCTGGCCTGACTGAAGTATTGATGGCATTTTAACGACGCGGGACGTCGCTCGTATTTCAAACGCGGAGAAAGGCTTTTCCGGCGGCACGGAGATATCGAGGAGGAGAGAGCCGGATGAGCATGGCATGATATGTGCTCGACCTCGGTTTCGAGATTACTCTCGTCCTCTTGTCGCTCGACTTGACCGTTGGGAAAGCTACTGCCCTTTCGAAACCCTTCGTTAAGTCTGAACGGCCGGTGGTCCCAGAGATTCATGCGCACCCTATCTCTTTTCGAAAGCCAGGTGTTGTAATCTTGTAACAGCGGTCGCGGGGATGACGATATTCATAAGGCTTTGACGTAGACAGAGCCGAAGTTATTAAGTAATTTCCTTTGAGACTTGCCGCCACCGTTAGCAAATTTTCTGTTGACAAAGCGAAGAGAGTGTGTTGTTTCGTGCTCCTTCAGTCGGCGCTTCGATCGAATATCGCGAACGCATCTTTGGATGTCTCGAAATAAAGAGAAAGTCGATTCTTTTCGCCGAGATTGGGCTTCGAGGCTTCGCAGTTCCCTTTGAGCTCGCCCTGTAATGGAGACCTTCTGCATCTTTTGTAGTTGCACCGTTTTCTCCCTAATATTTCCCTTATCGATTTCCGTGCAAGCCTTCGACCCCTTTTGAGAATCACCTAGCTCGGTGCGCCTCGCTGGATCCGCTGCTCCAGCTTACTTTCGGTTTCCTGCTGAAATAGAATCGAGTGGACGCGTGGCATTCGTACGAGAAAGTCCCAAGTTACGCGCGTGACCGATCAGAGATCGAACGTTTGACATCGGTGTGCCGATATTCACGATAATAGGGCGTGGTATGCTTGTCGCACAAATCTTCGCGGTATCTCCGCCGCTCGCAAAGCTACGCGTAGTTGCGAAGTTCCTCTCGAAGATGTCAGTATCCCAAACGATTACAGCATCCTCGCCGTTACAGCTGTCTCCTGTCAACCCCCTGATGCACCAGCTACTTGTTAAACTTCGGCGAACTTGACGAACAGCTCGCGGATGCTCGCGCAACTTTCCTCCCCTGGCGAAACTCGAAATCTATCAGCGATCAGTTCGAGAGGCAGGTGCACGCATGGTTTCGCGAGTCGACAATTCGCCAAGACAGATCGAATCGCGTGGTTCCCCTTCGACGCGCCGTTAACTCCCTTGCCACTCGTGAGAATTTCCGAACCCCCTCGCGAGCAACTACCCTCGCGCAATTTTTCGTTCCATCAAGCTTCGTTTTCTCGTTCCCGCGAGCGTTGCGTGTTATCAAATAATTTTATATTCCGCTCCCCCGTGCGCTTTCGCAGGCCGATGATTAATTATGCACGGTAACACCAGCCTTCTATCTACTTCGCAGCTTTCGTCTTTGCTCGCGTTTCTTCGCCCGTTTTAATTACGAATCGCCATTGTTTACCTTTCTTACCGAGCTACCGGATTCAATTTTATTTTTCAGCCTCCCACCCTCTGTCACGCTCTCCTTCGCTTCGCAGGGGTTGACGCCCCGTTTCTCATTGCGGTCACGAATCTCGCTCTCCCTTCTACGAAGCTTCTCCTCGTCCTAGAGCTTTCTAGTCCTATCCTTCCTGACTGGAGGCTCGCCTAGGTGCAATCGATACATCGAATTTCCTGCCACCGGTACACCCACGGACATCCAAAAACACGTTGCGGGGAAAAGTTGGAGTCTGCGACTTGAAATTGAGATTCGCGCCAGTATCAATTCTTGGGGCTCCAAGTTAGAATGGTCCGTGTAGTCGTATTAAGTTGGCTGCAAGTACGCGCCGTCTCTTTCATCCCCGAGCTGCAGTTATTTTCGCGCGAGAATTGCCCGTAATAAGGGATTATTTCCCGGAAAATTGTCCCCGCATTTTCCGAGAAACGAAGAAAATTTCTGACGGCATTAACGCGCAGTCGCGCCATTCTCCTGTTGTGTTCCCCAAGTTGGAAACCCTTGAATGCGTTCCGCGCCTCTTTCCGACCTGTTCATTTCTTTTTTTCAACCCTTCTTTTCATCGACTTCATCCTGCGCGCCCTCCTCCCTAGTTCTCCCCCATTTTGCATGCGAATACCCTTCCTCTTTGGTCCGTGGAAATCGACGTTGCTGAATTTGCAATTTCCTCCAACGAACGCTGCAGCGCGGTGACAATGCCACCGGCGAAATGAATGCGCGTTAAACACCTCTCGCGATAGCAGATACACAGATGGATAAGCGTCCTCTTAGAGGAAACGCGTGCAAGGGAGATGATCTAGTGTTGATTATTGAAATCACCGCTCGGAAAGTTCCTTTGAAAAATTCTTTCTCATCCCGAGAATCGCCCTGTCGTTAGGGAAGTTTTCGCTCCTCTGAAGCAGGCTTCGAGCGATCGAAACAGATTGTGAAGTTCCTTTCAGCAGTTGGAATTAAAGGTTTGCTCAGCTCGCGATGCCGAGGCGTCAGGTTGCATTTACGTGACTAAAAGGATTACATTCGCCTCGACGTGCACTCTGACCCCGTTAAAACAGCTCTAATCTTGAGTGGCTTGTTAATTTCTCCCGATTACATTATGCATGCTGTTCTACGCGTGCCGTTATCATACCGAAGCCGGGAATTAAATATGAGATTAATCTCGCCGCCTCCTTCTTTGCTAATTCCCGACCGATTCTAAATGCTGATTGCTGGCGGCGTTGCCGTCATTGGGGAAACGGATACCCATCGGTTCATTTGTTCGCCGCTGACACCCCACCACGTACCTATTATCGATTAATTTAACCGTGTAATTTAAATACCGAAAAGCTGTCGCCACTTTCTCGCTGTTTAAATGGAAATTGTTCTCCGTAACTCGCTGACTATCAAGTTGGCAAAAGTGACACCTAATTTCTGAAACTCCATAATCATTAACTTTAACGAGAAAATTTGAAAACTTTTAAAGATGTCTTACTCACCCTCTTCATCGCCGACGATCACTTTACACTCTCCTCCTTCAGATTTTATTGCATATCGTTACGGGATATTTTTGTACTTTCAAAAACAATTCTTTAAGGAATACTTTCAAAGGAACGGGACCAGAAAGATTTCCTGATAAGCAAATGTTTTAAAGTAGGGGATTTAGAAACTTTTACAGAACTTTAAATTCTTCATTGTCGACAATCTCTCCTATCTCCTCCTTCTTTTCGTTCGACTTTCCGCTTCCTCCTCTCCCCTGAACTCTTTAATCCCTTGAAATAATTCTTCCAGCACACGGGAACACCAAAAGTTCCACCCTATCGAGGAACGCTGCCCAAAGAGATTGAACGCGAAGCATCGCGAAGACAAGAACGATACGTGTAACATATTTTCAACGATATCTCCGATTTCCTTCTTTCGTGACTTTCTGTCCCGAATGATCGTGTGATTAACAAATTTGGGGAGGGCGCAATCATTCCACGTATTTCACGCGCACGGACCTCAGAGTTTTTCAGCGCGTTTTCCCTCAATTACCGAGGCTCCTTTAAGCCCTCTGTGTACACGCGCAATCGGCAAACGGAAGTTTAATCTAAATTCCGCTCCCAGGTCGTCTTTACACAGCTCCGCTTTGACGGCGACGAGCACACAGCCGGCCGTTCTTGCGACTCGTCGCTTTGGGGATCCAACACGCGGGCTGACTGAAATTTTTCGTGGTAGAAAAGGAAACGCAGACGCTGTGCCCGACGGTTTTTCAGAAACTCGCTACCGTCGTTATCGGATTCCTCCTTTTCTGACCCGGCAGGCGTGGTGCGAGAGAAGAATGACGCCGGCTTGTTGAATCTGTTTGATAATGTGTTTACGTTTCAATTTTAAATTTCGACAGTGTTTGGTATGCTATTTAGGGTAAGTTGAGGACGGTCGGGGCCCAGCTGACCTAAAGAGGCTATTAAAACTGGCTCTGATATTATTTATTTTAGCAGAATGGACCTAATACTGCCCTCCTTAATTAAGATGTACTATCTAGTGTTTTTACATTTTACAAGGTATTTGGAAATATTTGACGTTCCACGCGTCTTTTGCCTTTTAAGTAGAGTTAGAAAACCCTACGTGGTTCGTAGAGATCTAGAAAAAGTCTAATTTATTAATTTTTGTTACAAGAACCGCACACAGAAAATGATAAAACTTCAGTTTTCTCCGAATATGTTCAGAATTTTATGCTGGTTCAGAAAACCTGGTAGATATTTGCTATCGGACAATACTTTTGGTCAACTCGCCTAAGGGTACGTTTATGTTGGAGCTGCGATAAACGATCAGAGCGACGATAAGAGCGAAGCATCGAAATTACATTCTATAGTATTCGTTGCTCTACTCGCTGCTCCAATATAAACAGTTCCATTATAAAACTATAGAATGTATTTCGACGCTTCGCTCTTATCGTCGCTCTGATCGTTTATCGCAGCTCCAACATAAACGTACCCTAAGGTGCTAGGAGAGATGGCCCGCGTGTTTTAGAGCGAAGACCCACAAAATCATTCGCGAAAAAGTAACAAAAAAGAAAGCAAAATTCTTCACAACTACAGATTTATTGAAATTTTATTTGCTTACGCTAAACAAGCAAAGAACGCATCAAATAAAAATTGAACTACCTACTGGCGATTAGCAAAGCAAATGAATACAAGACGTTCTCCTGTCTGCCAGAAAAACGCCTTCCCATGGAAACCACGAATATTAACCGAATATCCTTCGACTTGTGATTCTCCGTGGTTTTACGTTGCCAGAATTCGGCACTCGAAACCCCTTGGAGAACATTTACACCCGAATATCGCGCGCTTAGTTTCAGTAAGCAGTTCCTACGGAGCGTCCTCCAAAATCCGGAAACTCCACTTGAGAATTAATTCCATTACCGGGTTTGTCGCTATCAGCAACGACCAATCCCCCGCCCGTTTCTTCGCAATTAACATCGCCGACCGTTTCCAGCCGCGTTTCCTTTTTTCAGCCCCGTTCAGACAGGGGCCTCTTATCTCGGCAATTCCCGAACGCGCGGGGTCCGCGCGCGTACTTTCCCGGGGAGTCGCGGCGTTATCGGGCGACGATAACCGGATATCCGCGGCGAGCCGAAACTCCCACGGAAACGCCGAGTTCTAACGTGACACACAACCGATGATCGCGCGCGCGCGCCGCCGCTACCGTAATTTTACAATTTCCCCTCGCGTATCCGTTTCCCGTGCGAAGCGACGCGCCGCGCAAGATTTACCGCGTAATGTATACCCGCTCGCGGTAATAATAATCGTTCCCGGGGAAATTCATCCCCCGGTTTGAAATTGCTCCTTCGAAGGCGGGGAGAGACGCGGGGCTCGAGTGGCAGCAAGTTTCAGAAATCTGATACAACGACCGAGTGTAAACGGGGACAGAAGCCAGCCGGGATTTGCTGCCGAGACACTGCATAATCCAGCAAGCCACGTTTGATATTTTTCGCGAAGTTTTCGCCGAGGCTCGGAGGGGAAAAAAATTAGCCGCGACCTGCGGGGAAAATTCACTAGCCGTTCGCCACGCTTCATCCGCGGCAACGAGGTATGTAATTAGACGAGAAATTACCGGGACACCGCGGTGGCCGTGCGAAAAATTTACCGCGCGCGCGGTCGCAGTACAGCGGGTGGAGACAGAGCCCGCAGCGTACTGGATGCATAAGCAGCGACGCCTCCCTTTTGGAGCAGTTGCTTTCGCTTTGCTTGGCTTCGGAGCGTTTGCGGGCTAGAAATTACATTCCCTCGTCAGGCGAATCGCCGGTAACGAGTATCGAGGGCGATCCATCCCCCGCGTTCTCAATTCCGAGGGAATTCGCCATACGCGCCGGTCGGCGTGCAAACTTGAAGAAACAGCGATAGAAGGCGAGGGATAATTATTCAACGGAGGAAGATCGATGGAAGCAACGGCGAAGGGGTTAAATTTACCGATCGACAGTTTTGTTCACCGAGCGGACGCAATTCTTCCTTAATTTCACGGCTCACACTCCGACAATGGAAAGCGTCTTTCGCTTCCCGCCGTTAAACTGGGAAACGTCAGCGTGGAAACGGATGCGCGGGGCGAAGAATGGAATTTAAATTTGAATGAACGAGGATGCGCGGCGAATATGCGAAGAAATAGCGTAATGTATCATCGTTAGTAATAAAATATGCGAAATGTGGGTTAATGGCTGCCTCTTTGATTAAATTACTGACAATTTTGCCCCGCTCTCGCCGACGCCATTGCTCGTAAGAGTTTTTCAACCCCCCGGGACCTACGTGCACGTGCAGGCCTGTCTAAGCGCGCAGCTGTTCGTGATATTTGAGGCATACATACCTGCGGGTAGTCGCCGAATTTCGTTTGGTAATCGAACACGTAGAGGTAGGAGTTGCGATGAGAATGGCTGTGAAGGTCCGCCGTTCTCGTCGCCGGCGCCACGGTGTTCGCATCCCCCAGAGCTTCGAGGGTTTCGTCCCTGGAAAATTGAAAAAAAAAAAGATTCTTTCATTCGAAGCGCACAGCCCCGTATTAATTCGAAGGGGTGTGTAATCTCGTCTTTCGGGCTCACTTTATGTTCACTGGATGTTGCACAGGTCTTTCCCAGTCGGTGTACTCGTTGATTATCGTGGCGAGGATCTCCGCCTGATGATAGGTGTAGGTGTTTCGAACAAACTCCCTCAGAATTTTGGTTCTCCTGTCAGCTTCGATTCCGTACTGTGCATCGTCGGCGGTCAAAGAAAAATACGCCTCGGACTTTACCACGCCGATCATCAGATCGTACCTGAACAATCGATCGGCAATTTATTTTTCTGTACACGTATATTGCATACGCGACCGTGTAGGACAGTTTTATAATTATTCCTCAGCTTTCTCCTTCTACGGTAATTACGAGATTAAGACTCAAGCTTCCGCGCACCTCTAATTTCAAACCGAAAACATCTCTTTGCGGTGGCACGGTGTTCTATAAGCGAACGCTGTAAACATTTTTCCTTCGCGTTGAATCGCTTAACGCGGCGCACTTGTTAAATTACTTTTGCAAGCGGGACACTGTCTCGAAAATAGGGACAAAGAGGACGAAGCCCGGCGAGCGTCTCTGGCAACGAAAATGGCCGGGGGGGGGAATTGCGAGCAAAAACACTTGGGGCAAAAAGACAGTAATTAAAAGTGGAGTATACAGGGTGCGCGGGCAGAGACGGTGATAAAAAACCCGCGAGTGAATGATTGCGGTAGGGAACGAAAACGAACAATTCGAGGGGAAAGGAGATGCGAGGATTCTGAGTGCTCGAAGGGTTGGCGAGGGCAGGAAGCAAGGGTGAAAGATAAAGGGACAGCGTAAGTACAAAGAGTTGCGCGATAGAGGACGATATGGGCGAAAGGATGGAAAGAAGGGGGCGCAGGACAACGTACGCGAAGAAGTACAGGGCGAAGGGGTGGCACGGGGGTGGTAAGATTGAAAGGCATAAAATGGGGAACTCGAGGGTGAAAGGGAGAAATAGAAGAAGCTCATAGAACGACGCCAGACTGCAGAGGGGTGAGTCGCGAAAACGCTCTATTTATCACAGCTTCGGACGAAAGCATCCCCCTTAGTTTTACCCCAACTCAGGTCCAGTAATGAGTTCCCAGCACGCGTTAACCGATCTCGTTTCTGACGGAAGATAGAATCTGTTTCCTGTTGGGCCGAAGAACTATGGCTCTGCGTTACGGTGTTGAACTGTTCAACGTGATTCGAGGAGCTCGAGCTGTTTAATAGGCTACGAAATGAAGAATTTGTGGGAAGTCAGCACACTCGACAAAACTGTCGCTCTTTTGGCTGAAGCGGGCGTGAAAGGTGGCAGTGGAAAAATTAAATTTTATCGTATTGTGCCTCGGCAGTAATTTGCTAAGAAAGAGAGAAAAGAGAAGTGGCGCTACGGCGAAACGAAATGCGTGAAAAGTGTTGAAAAAGGCTACTCGTACTAGTTGGGTATAGTTCGCGTTCCGAATAAGACTGCTGCCAGTTTTTCTGCTCGGTGTGCCAGTCAGTTAGTATGCTTCGTTTAGCCACATAACGAGAGCCTCTGTTTTGTTTGAATCCGACCGGCAACAGGACCGTGGACGCATTCGCGATTACGTGATCGTCTGGAATTCGCGGTGAAACGAGCACCGAAGTATGCCTGTCCCTATTTGGCCGGTATTCCGACAGAGGAGTACAGGAATCGGAAGGGAGCCCCGTTGAAAAGGCATTCGTGACATCAACCGAGCGGTTACACCCGAAATTCGTCGCGGAATTACCGAGCAGCTCGACGCTCGCCACTACAATTGGCCCTTCCTGATTCCGAGCAAACGAAGTCTCCTTCTCTCCTTTTCTGTTCTAGAACAGTATTGAGAAGGAAAACTGCACGCGTGGAAAGTTGCGAATGCCCTGAGCTCTCGCGTCGAAGAATAGGTAACTGAATTCTCGCGCTTATCATGCACCGGTTCGCAACGCATTTATTTGTATTTCCCTCTCGCTAATTTCCCCTGTTCGACTCGCGGAGCATACTCGCGCAGTGCACACGGAACTCCAGTTTCTTGGCACACAAGGAAAGGGGTAGCGGCGCGGTGGCGAAGTTCGCCGGTCTATTTCTGTTGGTTCCCGTTGAAACGGAACGGGACGGGATGGACCGGCGATCGAGGGAAAATACGAGAGCGGAAATGGAGAAAGAGCGGGGCGGAAGTACCTCGAGAGTTTGGCTATGACGTCCTTCCGCAGCAAAATGTTATTCAGTGTATTGATCGTGTCGACCTGCAGGGTGAAGTCTTGATCATCTGGATCACCAGGATCAATCACGACTCCGTCGATGCTGGGGCCGAATGCGGGGGCGAATTCCAAGCCCTTAACAGGCACCGCCACCAGAGTCTGCAGTGGCACTTCCCTCAGGCATCTCAGCAATGCCTGAGGATCACTTGCGGCCTGCGCAAACAGAGCACGTTAGTTTACCTACGCGTACCTTGCACCTTTGTCAAAATTCGCCGATCGATTCGAATCCCCCTCCGTTTTCCGCCCCATTCGTCTCACGTGGAATCAAAGGCTGACCGACCGGAAATATCGAAACGGAAAGGGCAACGCATCTGGAACGAGGGGGTGAAAAAAAATAGACTAGGAACAGTCTAATTTTACGGTTTTGCTTGCACGGGAACTGGTCCAAAAGCTGCAGGCGAGAAAAAACCAATCTCGCGCTCCGATTCGATCCTCGAAAAATTCCCGGCGAAATTGTCGCTCCCTTCCATCCCCCCTTACCCGGTGTACCCTCCCCTCACCCGCGCCCCGTGGATCGCAAATTGGAAACTCTTCCGCGGAATCGGTGTTTCCGGCCGGCACTCAGCCATATTAGGCCGCCGATTAAATTCGTCAAGCGAACGAATCGGCATGCTCGTGGCCGACAGCATCCTGCCCGATGATTCTGCACTCCCAGTGTTCCCTCTGCACCGATTTCCTCGACGCGGACGCAGCATTCGTGAACCGACGTTTGATTGCGGCCGGCCTCCGTCTACGACCAGCAGCATTTCCAAAGGCGATTACTGGCCGGACGTTGAAGCAATTCATTTGCGTGCAGCGAAATTAAAGTCAATCGGTTCACCGGCACCCGTCCGTTCAACGTCGGCCGCGCTCCGCCTCGTGGCAGCCCCTGTTTACCGGGGGCTACGTTAATCCCTTTTCGAAGAGCCTCGTTATCTGGTCCGATTCCGTTTGAACAACAAGCGAGGAGCTGTTGTCACCGCAGAACGTATTTTCGCCTTCTCCTAAATCCTCAAAATCTGCCGTTACCCGTCGATATTATTATTATTAAACGTCTTTATTGCACAGCAGAGAAACAACTAAAAGAAGGGAAACAAAGGCAAAATCAAAGGCGAAGTTCAGTCGGGGACTGTTTTTCAACCTAGCCTAAGACCATAACTTAATCTAGGCTTAAATTAACGCAAGAATTTTGATAAAAGAAAAGGAGGCAAAACATACTCAGAAGAAAGAGAATTATTATAATGGGGGTCGACGTAGGAGAAGGAAGCACGAGGGTAGTTTGTACGACGACAAGGGATAGCTTCTGAACCCCGTGGCGAAATTAATTTCGCTATTTTTTCCGGGACGCATTCGACGAATTCGTAACCGGCAACGCGTATCGGCCGGCATAACATAATCCCATCCCCGTTTTTCCCATTTCGTCCGAAGCCACTTTTTTTTCCCCGGGAAGCTACGAGAGGGTGGCTCGAGGGTGGCCGGGGAAAAATCGGCGCCGCTTATCCCGATTCCGCGTTTAATCGTTATTTTCAATCGGCTGCAAATCGAGGGTCTGTTTAGGCCTGTGTACGTAGAACGTGTTTCCTGTTGTGAGCATTCGAGCCGCATCGATATTGCCTCTCGACGAAATCTGCATCTCGATACGCTTGAGCCACGTATTCCACGATACCGATACGCTTCAGTTTGATTACGAAAATTGCTTACTATGAATTCTCTAAACCCTCCCTCGCGCTTTATACCACTGTCAATTCTGTTTTCCCAAGCTGTGTCCAGTAGTACAGGTCAGCGATTCGTCAGACGCGCTTGTCTGCCCAGCAACGTCCTCGATCTACTTGCCACTGTTTTTACCTCCTTAGTCGTTGGCAATCTCTACCAAGTGTTTGTCAGCCTGTGCAACTTTTCTCTCGAAAGATTATTCAAGATCGATGCCCACGGAGAAGCAGCGTCGCTTCTGCTCGAGCTTCTACTCGCCAGAGAATCCCCCGTGTCGACCGCAAGCAATTTAACGAAACAGCGAGGCGACAGTGTCGAAACGTTTACGCCGTAGCGCTCCGCGGCCGGATATAAATTAAACTATCAAATTATACCGGTGGAAACGGTGTTTTTACGCCCGTTAGTTACGCACTACCAATTATATTAACGACGCGTTTCAATTAAGCTAATATGCGCTCTGGACATCGCGCGACTCCCCCGCCGGGAGTTGTCGCGTTTCAACGCGAGTAATGCGCGCTACGAAAATATCCTCTCGTCGAATAGAATTAAACGGCAAGCGATACGGGAACGAAAATAGCGCCTGGCATTCGACGTTTTGACGTTCCCGTGCTCTCGGGTAATCTGTTTCCTATATTTCGCGTCGCGCGCTACGTTCCAGCCCGCTTTTTACGTCGAGTTCTGTTTAATGCAGCCCCACGTCCCTTTCGCCTGCTCGGCTATCCGACGTTCATGGGATTTCTAGATCTTTGCGAGATACGTGGACGTGCCGAGATATTAGACAAATTGTTTGGATTCGAGGGAAAGCCGTCCAGTGGATTATTCGCCTCGTAGTTGTCACCGAGCCGCAGACCTTAATGTAATGCCCTCCAGGCGGTACTCACCCGCGAGCAATTTAGATGTTCGGCAACTTGCAAAGCGTAATTTGCGGCCCCTCTCACCAGCGCCCACGGGGAGAGCGCGCTGCCAGACATTAGGACGCTGCGATGGAACAGCAATCCTGCAACATTAAGAAACCAATAACTCCGTGGCACCTGCGAATTTCAGAGGAGAAGGCTGTCAACCTGGGACTCATTTTCACCCACCCGAAAATCTGCCCTGGAAACAAACACGAGGGATGAAATAAATCTCCGAGGCAGCGAAGTGCACCCACTTTGGTTTCCGCCGGGTCATTATCGTGGAAAAATCAAATACGCGAGCCAACATAGATTCCATCGGGAGCTGGGTAGTCGGCGGTAACGCAAATTCATTCGCCTGCTTGGCATGGAAGTGGCATAGGTCGCAGTTCCAGAACAGAATTCTAAATGGTACGGGAATTTGTAACTGTCTTCGGCTTGGCTCCCATTGCCAATAGCGTCTACTCCATTTTCGGGATCGTGAATTGATAGGGGGCCGAAAATTCCGAGAACTTTGCAGGCGTGTTTCGATCCAGACATCAATCGCTTTATTTCAAATCTCGGAGTTATCGATGCGAGCAGGTTCGATAAAAAAAACACGAGTGTGCACGCTACTTTTCACTGACACGGCGTCACCAGCTTGATATACATCGGCCGGAATTCCATTCTGAGTTCACTTAAATCTTAGGAGTCGTTAATCTTCGTATTGGGAGGACAGACTTCATTGGCGACGAGTAATCCTATCGCAACGGTTGACGAAGATACATCATTATCTCAGTGAAAGCCAGCCCCGATAGCGGTGTGTTTTGAGAACGGATTTTCTCCATGGCTTTCTCCTGGAGGAACTGCGATACACGGCGCGAAGTGTGTATTTCCAGTCCCGTGGCTATCGCGATCTTGGCTGGCTTCGTCGGCGGATCGAGATAACGCTGTTTCCTAGCCTCAGACAAAAGGGACTTGCAGCGTTTTCCCCGGTTACTTGTTTAATCGGAAACGTGGGAGTCGTTAATCTTCATATTGGAAGCCGAAGGTTTCGCCCTCGGAGATCTCGCCGCCAAGATATTTCCGCTTTGATAAACACGAAGGCGTAATTGTTTAAGTTTAAAGTCGTAACGGCGGTGTTGCCAGTTGCTAAATAAACCAATAACTTTGCGAACTTTAATTAATGCGCCACGAACCTATTTCAACAGCTTTATCGCGACGAACATTGTCTGACATGTAGTGGAAAATCTCGCACGAGCATGATACTTATCGCTTCTCGAGGTACATCGACCCATTAGCTTTATTTATGTACCAACGATGTCCACGTTCCAGCTGTTTAAATTACGCCCCTTTCCTCTATCAGAAGCTGTCGCTCAAAGGACAGGCGACGAGCGACGCTTTCCCTTCGCCGATGCACATTTCTCCAATTTGCATAATCTTTATGACAACATTATACCAGAGCTTTGGCACAAATAACGGAGGAAATTAATTTCTGCGACAGTCGACGTATCGATTGCTCCCCTTCAGCGGCTGCAAGTAATTGCCTTCGACCAGCGCTCGCGTCAATTTTCTTTTCATCTACTGTTGAATTTCAAAAGATGCGAACGCATTTGTAAGCATCCTGGGAGACTAGCCTCGACAGCTTTCATTTAATCGTCCTGCCGAAGATTCTGTCCGGGTAATACGCGTCAAGACACTGTTATTCACCGTGGCTGCTCAATATCCAGTCATGGGAAAATTAACCTGTCAGCTCACCCATTAATATGCATATGTCCCGGTGGGTAGCAGGCATGATGGCGTACTGCAACATCCGTCACTAAAGAGTTGCCCACACTTTAGGGTCTGTACCAATTAAGTTGCATCTGCATAATAACAGCGGTGTCTTAAAGATCCCAGCACTTTCGAGTACACAGTAAAAGTAAGGCGGTGTCTGATAACTGATTGACTCGTACTACTTAGTCGACAGGCTCCCCACGCAGATTTTCGTTAATTTTGTTGTGTCAACTTAATGGCGGAAATGTAATTACTAAATGAGTTTTTGCAGAATAATTTATGTCTTTCGGTTACGCATTCAGGATTTAATTTTGGGGGGTGCCCAGTTGAAGGGGTGAAAATATTTTTAATGCGAATTCGATAAAATTCATTAGGTGATTAGAAAAATTTATTTAAAGACGTAAAATCCAGGTTATGTTAATCTTATTTTTCCCTTTTCTTTGGGGGTGCCAGAGCCCAGGGGCGGATTTTGGTATATACTAACTAGGCTGCAGCCTAGGGCGGCAAATTTTGGGGTGTGGACAATTGGGGGACCGGAAAATTTTGGGGAGCGACAAATTTTGGGAAGCGGCAAATTCTGGGTAGCGATAAATTTGGGGAAGCATCCAATTTGGAGCGAAAGAAATTGGAAAAGGTTCAAACACAGAGGCTTGAGATAACTTTATAAACAATTCACTTATTTTTCATCTGGCGAATTCGCAATAATTCATATGTAAGTTGCCATATTGAATTAACTTTGAAATTGTCTCGACTCTTTTAAATTAAAATATTTGGTGATATTTCGCGAAAAAGGCGGCAGAGGTTTATTAGCCTAGGGGCGCCAAATCTTTAAAACCGCCCTTGCCAGGACCCTTTTCTTTCAGGGTAAATTTACTTTAATTCTCGTTGCTATCCTTCGCTTCTTTAATCTTCATAGTGGATCTGTTCGTTTCTTTGGATTTCTACAATTTACGAGGCACGGATATTCAAAATAGAAGTCAGAGTACGTCACAACTAGCTACCACGTAACGCGTTATCTTGCTAATCAGCACGACACGGGAAACTGTGGGCGAGTGTAAGTGCAGGCGATGCGATGCGTAATACATAGCCTACAGAAATAACGCCTCTGAATAAAAGCTATCAACACGTATAATGCTGCCTTCAATTTCTCGAGAAGGTGACGACGTTCTACCGCTGCGACTTGAAATCTCCAAGAAAAGAAAAAGAAAGGAAAAGTAGGGGCTTGCGAGGGAGAGAATAGAGTAGAATTCTAGATTCGTTGGTAATATTTATAAGTTGCAAGCGGCTTACCGTTCTCTCCTCCCGGAGCATTCGCTGGAATGTTTATGCGGTCGATATTTAAATTAACGGGGCAGCCGAACAAGTTTTTCCTCTTTGCCCGCAGTTATAAATACAATCTCCACCGTGAATATTCTCGGTTTCGTGGCGCATTAAGCGTTCGTTTCGCATTACACTTCCCATTTTCCAACGTAACTGTGAGAAGGAATCGTCTGGGAAAGCCGGCAAGAGAACGACTTTCCACGGGTCACGCTTTCCATGGATTCTGTTTTCCATAGTATGATGGTTACTCGAGGAATGAATAAGCATCGTGGGTCGAGTGATGTATAAATATTATAGTTACGTCTACCACGACTCTCACATACAAATCTCCACGTCGCACGGCTAAACAATGCTTCGAACGCGAAAAAAACCTGTGCGGTCGTCGCGGTCGGTATAGAGTTCAATCTGTTTCCTCGCTGTTGATCGCGATAAGTAGAATGTCCAAAACGAGGAATCCCCTATAGTATCGCGCCAATTCATTAAGGGCCTTAAAGACTGGAGACTGTGACAATCGATGCCCAGGGTGCATGCGACGTTTCGCGCGTTGCATACGCGTATGCAGCCGGAGCTGCATAGATAGGTATGCATTCGGTGCTGCGCTGGCAACTATACGTCATTCCGCAGTACGGTAATGGGCAGCCGAACGTTATAGAGCAATATCGATCCGTCGTTTCCTCCACATCTTCCATCCTCTCGCCTTTTCCTGTTTAAAAGTGCCCGCGGGGCATCGCGATAGAAGCTCAAACTTTTTCCAACAATCGCCTCTCCTCTCTCCTCGTCGTTAACTCGATGCTGGTTTGTACCTCGTCCTCTATCTTTTCCTCTATTTACCACCGCTCTCACCCTTGTCTCCCTTACCATTCCCCTTCCTCCCTTTGGCCCGCCTCACCCTCACGTTCCCTGCCCGAATAACAGGGGAGCCGTGTCTCGGTTTTCAGAGGTTCCTCCGCTTGCAGGTAAGCTCGTGTACCTTAACGCTTCTAAACGCCCCTCTTCCGTCAGGATTCCCGCTGAAATGCCAGATGGATCGTCTCGATATCGCAAAAGCTCGATCCGGATAATTGTTCTCGGCAACGTGAATACGGGGTGCCGCGCGAAGAATCGCCGCGGCAAAAGGTTAATCGGGGGAAGCGAAACTGGGCTGATTACATCGATTCCTCGGCCTTCATGTTTTATTGAATACGCTCGTTGGCCGCGGCGCGAGTGCTCTCCTCTCGAGCTAGCACTCGACCAAGAAAGAAGTCGCTTGGTCGGTGACGACGCGAGGATTCCTTTCACGGTCAGAATCGTGCCGCGAAATGACCTCGTTAGGGGAGCGATTTGATCCGCGCCTTTGCCGCAGGCGGGCAGGGATGACGAGCTTCAGCATCCGCGGTTTCTTTCTCCGCCGGTGTGTCCTCTTTCGTCGCGGAAGAGTCGAGTAGGTACCTCAGGGAGCAGGCTTTGAAACGCGTTAGACTTTAGAGTTTCCACGGTCCTGGGTAGCCAGACGTATCTGTAACTCTGTACCGATGTCGATAGTCCTTCGCGGAGTTGGGCTGATTCTTCAGCGTCGGGGAATATCGGGAAAGTCGCCCGAAGTGTGCAGAGAGAGATGAGCGCGGGCAGGCGAATTCGCGATTCGCTTGGGTCTCGAAGGGATTCGAGTTCCAAGGAAGCTGCTAATACGTGTACAGTCCTCAGTCCCTCGCCCTTCGAACCTTTTCCAATGAGAATAGTTTCTCAATATAGGTGAAAGCAGTTTGGGGAGCTAAAGCACACCGGGAACGGCGAGGGAGCGGGAGCGGACAAGGGTGGTTCCTTTTACCGGATCGCAAGTGATACCGGTCCTGTGCGGCTCGCCGCATGATAAAGAGTCCCTGACCGCGAGCATTATCCATTCGGGTCAACCGTCCCGCGTAGATTAAATTCGACGGATTAGATCCCATCAGCGAACAGACCGCTGAAGGGAGCCGAGGGGGGTGGGATGTGATTTCAAACAGTCGCTCGAGCAACGCTCGCATCGCGCGCAGGCATTTTAGTAATTGCGATCGAATGCCTCGGATACTTTCGTGAATGTAAGTCTCGGCAAGAGCTCTTGATAAATTCCGCGGGCCCGGAGCTTCACCAAGATTAACTGCTGCGGATTTATACGACACTTCGCCGAGTCCTGGCGTCGATTGAGGTATTTAATTGTGTTTCGGAATCTCCCCAGAACTTGGGGCATGCTTCGTGGGTATTCCCTGGAACCATGTCACGGGAACCGGCGATCTCGGGGCACCCGAGCTGCCTCATCAGTGCCGAGGTCGTGCAAAAATTTTCTCACGAGCTGTAGAAAAGCGATAGGACTTCCGGAGGTTCCGGTCTAAAAATTGATTTTTTTATTTCATTTTTAGAGTCTTCAAGCTTTTAGAAATGCGTGTTTAAAAGGATTTATTGAAATTCGTAAAATTCCCGAAGTTATAGGCATTTGAGTGCGTGAGAAACACCCGGCCACTCGGCACTGACGTAAAACTTCAAACGCGTTTTCTCGAAATAGTGTTCTCAAAATCGGTGGAACCTGTATCTCCAAAAGTTATTATTTGATTTGACTGAAACTTTTTTTTAAATACACTTCCGGCTCACCAGGCTATATTATTCATACGGAGTTGAATGTCTGCCCGTAACTGAGAATATATTTTTGAAATGTTTTAGAAGCGATTTATGGAATTTTATATTCAATTTTTTAATTGATTTATAAGGTCTCCTTGCCTTAAGCGGGGAGCCTTTTTTGAACCATGAGTTCAAGCTTTGTATATATTTCAAATGACACCTTACCTAGATGAACCTAAATCGCAAGAAACACTGTAAAAACCAAGTCACGATAAAGTGCAAGTATTTAGTCATGTCGTGCTAATTCCGAGAGGGTAAGAAAAATGTTACCCCTTGTTGGAAACGACACCGTAATGGATAAAGCGACAGAAACCAGGATAATTTCCAAGAGCGACCGGCGTAAAAATGTTAACGAATCCGAGCAAGGTTTAAATGTTGCCGGTCGCGTTTCTAGTTAGTTGCGACTGTGCCTGAGTTTGCGAAAAAAGGACGACATCTCGCGCGACGAGTAGCGGGCAAGTTTAATCGCCTGCCGTGTCACACGTGCCAGAAAAGTCGCGCTCGTCGTCAGGCCGAGCAACGTCGAGAGATATTACGAGGGGAAGACTCGTCTAATGAGACCGCGGCTGGCAAGTGCCACGCAATACCGCCATTTCTGTGATAAAATGCGTCGCGTAATTTGCGCCGGTGCGGTTTAACGAGGGGGGTCGTTTATACGCGCATTAAATTCCCTAGGAATTAGCCGATCTAATCCCCCATCGGCAGCTTCTAGCTGTAGCAAATTATCGTTCAACGGAGCGGACGATAAGTCGGAACCCTCGGGCACACTACTTTGCCGTTTTTCCTCGGCCCGAAGGTCGATCTGTCTTCTATGCACCGAAACACCCCCGACCAGCTTCCGCTCACGCGACCGTTACGAAGGAAAGGCTTGAGAAACGATTTTCAGCAAGGTTTGGTTATTAATTTCGCCTCGCGATACGCCTGCGTCGAGTTTAAAGAAATTTATGCACATTGCGATAACACATCGTTACACGAGATTCAGGGCTGTAGGGAGAATGGAACGGCGGGCGTGAGTAGAATAACTCAAAAGTGTATCGGAGTCTCTGATAGAAGAAAGCGCACTCGCGGGTTAGTCCCTATTCTTGTGACGGGTATAGTGTAAACTGTACAATGATTGGCACCCTAAGCGGATTTTCCAATTGAATGTTTATATTTTTTGTGAACTTTCTATATCGTCTCAATTTTCAGTTATTATCAATGATTATGGATTTCTCATTAAAATAAAACATCTTGAGTACCTATTTAATCTTTTATTTTAAAAATATTTATGAAAATAGGCATAAAAGTACTATCATTGGCACCCTAAAATTTGAGGTGATTTAGAAAAACATATGTAGTTAAAAACGAAGTCTAAAGTGTTTGAGCAGACTATTTCATTCACTATTAAATACCTGCGACACTTAGTAAATCTGTATTTCAATCCATTACTTACAATTAGTTATAAAGCGACAAAATATACGTACCTACCCCTCATCAAAATTTTAAGAAAACGCCTAAATCTCAGCCCTTTGTCCCACTTCGCGGTGTTGCCAGATGTAAAATCTGTAGTTCAACTACTTAGCTCTGCAGTGTAGTAGTGAAGGAAAAATAAGAAATTGTAAAAAAGTGCTTTCTAAGCTTGAACTTCTTAACATTTAGCTTTTTAATCAGGAGTGCCAATGATTAATGCAGTGCCAGCATTAGTGCAGTTTACCCTAGTCCCCGTCTCGCGACGTTGCCATTTCTGTCAAAATACATATCCAAATATAGCGGAAAATGTCCATGACCTACAGCTTATTTCTGTCTAGACAGACTTGCGAACACCAAAAGAGAACCCTTTACAATTCTTATCGATGGACCTCTTTGTAGACGAATTCAAGCAAGATAACTCGCGTTCGAAGCGTCTACTGGAAGCCGACGACAGTTTTTGCGGCTCGCCATCGTTCAATGTCCCAACCCCGTCCCCACCCCCTCTTCCCCCGTTTACATCTAACGCTTTAATCTCGAATATTCCGTCAGTTATTTCTAGACGCGGCTGTTAAGAGGGTTAGCGTGACCCGACGTTAATTATTCCGAGGGTCGGCGCGCGACAGAAATAAAATACACAGCGTCCTGTCCCCGACACGCTCCAAGGGGGTGAATTACCTGTAACTCGATTAAAGAGAGGCCGCCTCTCTCTCTAATGGCCAGAGAAATTCTTTTGATCTCTCGTACCGCATCGAATTCCCCGTGTATACTTGCTTTGGTACCGCCGAGACTTGGTGCTTCCGACACCTTTTAGTATTGAAATAAACCCCTTTGACGCGGGTCGCAAGCACTGTCCCATCTCCATCAGAGAGAGAGAGAGAGATAGTGAGAGAGTGTAATCCGTAATCTCGATTCAACGCGACCATTCAGGTCTTCCATTTCTATTATAATTCCCAACCCCGAACGATCTCCGAAGTTGGCGCGATTTAAAGGACTCACCGTCGGGCACCGCGTGGCTCGTCATCAGGAAGTTGACGCAGGCAGCACCAGTCCCGTGGCCGATCAACGTCACGTTCGCCGGATCCCCGCCGAAGTAGCCGATGTTCTCCTGCACCCAGTGCAGCGCTGCGATCTGGTCCATCAACCCGTAATTCGCCGGCGACCGTAAGTGCGAATCCGTGTTAGCATTTAGAAAGCCTGTAATCAAAACAAGCCCGCTTATGGTCGCTGCGGCCGTCTCTGCTATCGTTGCCAGCCTGTAACTGCCCCGAAATTACCGAGGCCGTCGTAATCGGGATTAATTCGAATAGGCGGATCAGCAGCCGACGATGCGCTATGGATTACCGGCCGCAGCTGTAAATTATTCTTTACGAGCTTCTTTGGCCGGTCCGCCAGGGCGAATCGTCCGGGCAATTGTCCGCGGTGTGTTATTTCCGCCCATCAGGGTTTATCTCGATCGAGAGCGAGCACGCTCGATCCACGCGATGTCTCCCGGCTACCACGCGACTCGAGAAATACCTTTGTTTGGGGAAACAATGAATAAGGATGCCAGTTCGAAGGAACCTTCAGGAACAGCCTCCGCGGAAAATTGAATAAAACATTATATGGAAACGTAGCAAATCGACCGCGCCTGACCTGGACCGTAATATGAATTCGTAGCGGCTCATCTGCTTCAGAAACACCTGGTAAATATGTACGTAAACGTGTGTAAGCGAATCCGCGGAGTTCCTTCTGAAAAGGACGCCGGGGGAATAAGGAGTAGCTGCGGCTTTTCCGGTTGCTGCTCTTCCGCCCGCCGTAAATACCCTGTTCCAATGAGCTGCATCGATTGATAGCGATACCTCGCGCGGTCGAACGATATGCAAAATAGAACACGTCGGGGAGCAGCGAATAAATCGTCCGATTATTTGATCGGCGAATGCGTCGGTCTGGATTCATTGTCGTTTAATTGCACCCGATGGGTGCCCAGAATTTTCCAGAATCCTCCCTCGCCCACCCTTTTTCTACGCTGTTTCGAAAATGGTTTTGCAAATATTAACGAACGCGTCATTGTCGTTCCCGATGAATTGTTTCATGTCGCTCAAATAGTCGCTCGTAGAATGCAAACACAATGTTTTTCCCAGCTTTTCTGACTGCGTAAGCTGCACTGAAACTCTCTCAAAATTCTGTCCACAGAAATTGCGAGCGGGTATAGTGATTGTTTGTCTCTGGGTATACGAAAGCGGGAGTGAAGGATGCTCGCGACTTCTTTTCACACTTTTATCGAGGACAAAACCACCGATCGCTGTCGCGCTGAGGCGAGGCGTAGTGTGAGTCAAATTGTCAAACTGCATAAGAAATTCATGGGGGGAATAAAATAAGCCGAGGCGAGGCGTAGTGAGAGCCAGCTTTAAGGGGAAGCCACTGGGAATTTTTTTTTCCCGATTTTTCTTTTCGTGCACTTTCGTAATATTTGGAGTCTCAAAAATATACCTGCACAGTTTCAAAGTGGATCTCGAAAAATTGTGGGAGCTACGGAAGGATCTGTAGATGGTAATTAAGATTTTTCGTAGAAAGTTACATTTCATTATAAAAGAATGCTTTGACAGTAATTAATTGTTGTAAAATGTTGCGAATGCCTTGAAAGTAGTTTCAATTAATTACAAAGAAACAGATTGAAACTGAGACTTGTTCTTTGGCATGAAGTCTAATAACATCACAAGCTTTAAAAAACATGTTTGTTTAGTCAAAAATATGTATTATATATGACGCTACAGATGGATCATTAAAGATCATTAAGGATCATTTAATAAAATCGTTTAACACACAAATTTTTTTTATATATTTTTTTAAAGCCTGCGATGCTACTAAACTTCATGCCAAAGAACAACTCTCGGTTTCAATTTGTTTCTTTGTAATTAATTGAAACAGAAATGCCGCATTTTAGACAGGAACGACTGCCTAGCACCCTTAAGTCGAGTACGCGCTCTCGGCAAATAATTATAGAGTTCGGCTGAAAGGGCAACACGTGGACTCTGATCTTGATAACTAAACAGTCGCAACGTCCACAATCCCTAGGACACGGAGCGATATACTCGCCAACCTATTCGCGCTCCCGACGTTTCAACCCTCTGGCAATTGCTCGTTTGTGCGACGATAAACGGAACGATTTGTCGCTTGGAAATTCCTTTCAACCGTCTCCCGTTGTTCGGGGGCGCGCATTTTTCGACGAGTGTCGACGAGCTTTTCAAATTATCGATTTGGCAACGGTTCCGGTGAACAGACAGTGGAACGACGTTGACCCATTTTCGAAGGCTAGGAAAGCCTCCCTTGTTAAGAGACTAACGCACGGAAGCATGTGTACGGAAGCTTCGAAATCCTCTTACCCCTGAAACTTGCGAATAACTTCATTGCCGAACGGATAAATAAATGGACATTCCGACGAACAAGCCGATCGACCAGCTATCCGTGACTTTTCATCCTAGAAAGCCACCTAATTCCTTTACTCACCATCGAGGGTACTTAATCCGTGTCCTTGCATGAAATTATTGCGTAAGAAGAACCCTGCTATCAGTGCAACCTTTGGCCAAGAAAAACTGCGTCTATTCATCATCGAGGAAATGTGAACAAATTGCTCGCCGTTGATCGGCCCCTCGTACATTGAACCCGTCACGCTTAATTTCGGCGCACTCCGACATGATCGATGAAAACGAGGTTTATA
The DNA here is from genome assembly GCA_910592295.1 of Andrena haemorrhoa. NCBI lineage: Eukaryota > Metazoa > Arthropoda > Insecta > Hymenoptera > Andrenidae > Andrena > Andrena haemorrhoa. The sequence goes on from OU342946.1 coordinate 6,267,187, forward strand.
GGAACGCTTACGTTCTAAACAATGCACGTTGAATATGCATGCGCGATTCTCAATTTCCCGGGGTAATATATCGCGCTGCAATTTTCTAGGCTGCCCGCTCATTTTGCATTATCGCTTGATCGATGATACTTTTAAACGTATTACCGGACTGGCTTACAGGCTTGCAATTCGAAAACTTTGGTTCATTCAATATTACCCTAAATGACCCCCGTCGTAGCTCGCGCGTCTTACGCAAAGCGGCGGAGGAACGTTGCGGGCCGCGACGTTGATGATTCGAATTTTGTCGATATCAGGTGAGAGAAGAGGGACGAGCGCGCGGAACCACCGGAAAAGGTGGTAGGATAGTTTACAGAGGGTGAACGGCAGGGGGTAGACGACGCCGAGAAGGGGGGAAAATCCGCGAAACTAGAATAGAAATAAACCACCACCGGTCATATCCCATTTGATATTCAACCTCCGGAGTATCTGTCGTGCTGCACTTCCGTGTCTCCTATTCTTCTCGTTACAATGGAACTGCTGAACGTTACTCGTTGATTTAAATTTTCCGGTACATGGGCGTGCATAGCCGCGGCTGGATATCGTGCCCACCCCCGTCCCAGCCCGGCCCACACCCTGCCACCCCCGCGACTTCTCGTTCGACACAAAGCACCGCGCCACTTTTGCAGGCCCGAAGTGAAAACGAGAAAAATGAACGGGGGAAAATTGCGGCCGCGAGAGCTACGTGCTTCCTGAAACCGAGCCCCTTCCGTTCCAACGAAGTAATGATGGAATCAAATTTCGATATTTTTTCGAGCCACCAGGCCTTTGCCCTTGGCCCGTTCGTTCCGCCGTAGTACCTTTTTTCGGTCTATCACACAGCTCTTTGGCGTTCCGATGGTCAATTTTTTGGTCAGGGGGACAAACGGCGGATAGGTTTCGATCGATCTTTCTTTTTTTTCCAACGATACTTCGACACTTTAGAATGGTCGAATGTTTGGCCTTTATTTAAAGGACCGAGGGAACTGGATTCTCCGCAGGCTCGCATTATTCAACGTTAAACGTACGAAAAATCTTGCTGACGTTTAAAGCGCCCGGGATGTAATTCAAGAAACGGAACTTTGTTATGTCGCCTGCATGCCGCGGAACACGCACCGGCCACCGCATCGCGCTACCTGCCCAAAGGGGACAGCAGCGGAAATGCACGGGGAAAAAAAACCGCGATGCATTCGTGACATAGTAAAACTGGATTCCCGCTTCATTTCCATACAAGATTAACGTCCGGCATGCTTAAAAATTCGGATTTACCCGCGGCCCGCTATTTTCCCTGGAATTTACGTTCGGGGAACGAGGACATGTGGTCTATGAAAATGCCGAGTATCCTTTAATTATCCGTTTCGCGACTGAGGCGGAAGGAAGGCAGGCTTTTTGGCTGGTAAAGGTGCGCCGAGGGTATCGGAATCATATTTTCCCCGCTGACTTTTAAAATGCACGCGGACGTTAAAATGTATCGGGGGAAATATTATATCGAGAAGAATACTCATTGTCAGCTAACACAATAGAATTCGACGGAATATCGGTTCCCTGATAAGCTGCGAGATAAAAAGCAGGGGCTCCGGACGGATTCGAGATCTATTCGCTGCTGCCCGATCTCGGTTCCCGTTTTCGTCGATGTTCCCGTAATCGGGAACGCGGGACTTGCTAATTACAAGAAGTTAAGCTCCGTTCGACAATTGGCTTGGCGTAAAATCCCGATTAATCTCCGCGAGGGGGCACGAACGTCGGCGTCGGCTTCATTTCCAGAAATCCGTGTCCCGTCGTCGGCAGAGCAGCCCTCTCCGCTCTTAGACGTCGAAGAATCGCGCTGACGTCACTCGAATATATCATAGCTCGAAGAACTAGGCGGGCCGACACGGCGCGGCGGCGTATATTGCCGGAGCAGACACGAGAATAGCTGCAGCCGCTGTCACGGAAGCGGAGGCAGAGTCAAGAATTTAGTTTGGTGAAACGGAAGACCTGGCCGTAATGAGTTTCCTATTAGATTTGGTTGCCGAGTTGCCAGGCAACCCAGCTCAACTTTCAATCCCATCGACTTCGGCCCCACTTCGCGGCCAAACACGCCGTTTTCTTCTCCCCTATTTCTATCCTCTGCTCACCGATCGTCCCTGTTTATCGTTCCTATATATCGGGATAAGTTCCCCGCGAATTCGGAGGACTGAATTAGGTCGCCTGCTCGACCAGCGTTCGAACGAGCTGCGATCCACTATCTGCTAGTTTCACCTGACTGGCAAGGTAGACAATCGTCCCGCTAATGACTATGCTCGTCTCATCAGGGACGGTTGTAGCTGCGTTCGCACCCGTTCGACAAAGTTCTCCACGCACGTAATTAAGGCGGCGCTCGAAGCGTTAACGATCGGTTTCTGTATCGTTCCCGGCTAGACAGCGGAATTTCCAGAAACTGGGTGACAAACTAACTCGCTCGCGCTTGCCGAGGGTTCGGAATTAATTCATCGTCCCCCGCACCTATTCACCTTTAGACATTGTTCCCCGCGAAAGGACGAAATGAGATTCCCTTCGTTTACTCCCCCGACCGTTTATTCGCAAAGTAATCGGCAGCGCGTTGTACCGCGGGGCTTCCTTCGACTGTATGCCCCGTCGAATGGTTATCGGCTAACAAACGAAGGGAGGAAACGGAATCTTTCGTGCAATCGGCGGAGGGAAAAAACAGAGGAATAAAGTGACTCACCTAAAATGCCAAGTCTGTAATTTATTGTGACGACGACGACACCCCCGTAGCTCGCCAGCACGCTGCCGTCGTAGGGGTTGCCGCTGCTCCATTCGTAGCTCTCCCCGTGCACGAACACGATTACCGGGTATCTCCTTCCGCCCCCGTCCCTCGAGCCGGCTGTAATCAATAAAATTATCTGGTGATCGATCGGCACCGCTGGCACTTGATAGTTCACGTCGCGCATCCTTAAAGGGCCATTTTTCAAAGGCGTCGCGTCGCTCTATAAAGTTCTGACAGCGCAGTAAAGGATTATCAGTGGCTTTCGCCTGCACGGCGGGGGGGTTGATAGACAAGGCTGTGCCGCACGCAAACGAAACAGCTCGCCCGTGTGCGCGCTAACGATTCCTTAGGTGTGCAGGAAATTTTCGGTTCACGCCGCAAGCGGCGTTGTAGCTTCCAACGAACGAACCGATGAGCCTTTACAAGCATCCCTCGATCGCTCCGATCTTGACTCGAGCGTCAAACGGAATTAATATTTCCACCGGCGGTCAAGCTTTTCTCGCCAGCCACCCCCGTTCAACCCTTCGGTCCGACGACTCGATAAGTGTCGATTTATCGACAGTGTCTCTGATATCGATTTAGTTATCGTGGCTCGGTTGGAGCCTGAGAGGAGAGAGGCGGCATTGTGACAACGGTTATTAAGCCTCTTTTATTTGTCTCCTTTCTAGAGCATCCTTTTATGCGCCACTTCCGCGATTGGTCGTTAAGGGTGCTCGCGGTGGCTCTCGAGATCGAAACGCCTTTTAAGGCTCCACTTTGAATTTGCTTTTACGCCACACTCGCTCGTAATTTAAGAAGTGGAATTATTTTTTAAATCGTTCCGCTGTTAAGTCGCGACGACTTTATAATGGAATTGAACGGGGGAGGAGAGCATTTTTACGGTTTGAAGATCGCCGTTTGAAAGACGGAACGCTCTTTGCGATGTTCCCGAAGGTAGATGAATGTGCTTGCAGAAGCAAGTCGGACGTCGCGGTCGCTTTTGTTCCTCGGAAAAGAAACAGCATTAACTAGGTCATTTCGACTTAATAGCCGGTCCCTGGGAAGCATTAAAGATCCGCCTATTGTGGTTCGCGGGTTATTATACCGCTCGTAATTAGCTAAATTGCGTATTGCATTATTGACCGACTTTGCATCGGCACCCCCGGTAGTGCTGGAATCGATGTATTCTGGATATCGATATTGAAGTATCGAAGTGGTGTTACGATTCTGTGCGCGACCCAATTGGTGTTTAAGGGGGACACCAAGGTAATGGCCCGAAAAGTAAAGGTATCTTTGGCAATTTATTAAAAGCAAACTACGTAATGAATCTTTCCTAAACTTTCAGGACTTTTTATTGGATATTTAAGTTACACGAATATCTTTTTTTAAATTTATTTAAAGCAGATTAAAAGCAGTTTAAAAAAGATTCATTGCGTAGTTTGCTTTTTATTAATTTTGTAAGATACCTTTAGTTTTCGGACGATTACCGTGGTGTCCGCCCTTAAACGCTTACTTAGGATTTGCGAGGGTATCTAAATGTTGAAATAGAAAGTTTCCCTTTCAATTTCTCACGGAGGGTACATTAATATGAATTCTGATGTACTGTTCCAGAGCGAATTTGAAGAGAGGCATTTAAACGTCCTGGCCAGCCGATTGAATCCTTCGAACACGACTCGCGGAACATTATCTGGCGACACGCGACGTATCGCGCTCGAGGTAATTAAAACGGGGATTCACGGATGCGAGAGCGGAGTACGTCAATCGGATTTAGTATGCTAATACGGGGCTGGGACACACGTGAGCATGATCGTTGTGGTAGGTAGTCGCGTCGGCCATAATTCAACAAATCACGCGTTACCACCGCCGCTATGAGCAATACTGTTCATACGATGCTATTCGATCTTTGTCTGCTCGAATCACCGTTCGTTGGTCCGTAATGTAATAGAAAGAAGCGAGATGGAGAAAAGGAGGGAAAGCAGCTGGCCTCGAAAGCCAACGGAGAGACCCTACTTATACGGAGAAGATACAGAAAAAAGTTAAGTCGATTAAATATTTAATTTAAGCCGGCTCTTACACACTTTCCCTCGATATTAACCAATTTACTTTTATAAAGAAGACATTCCTGCCGTAGATTCGGGTCGTCGGTCCTTCCATCTTTATTCCTTTTAATATGCAGGGTGGGACATTGTCCAATTAACGGTCGACACAAATAACATGTATCCTTCCTTTACGTTTTCTTCATTCACATTTTCTTATTTCCTTTTGCCAGGGAAAAGCTACTCGTAATTCGTCTTCTTGCGAAGGGCAGACGTCGGGGAATAAAAAATGTAATTCGGGGAACTGCTATCCTCGTTTCTACTCTTCATTTCTATTCTCATTTGCGGCAGTTTAAAAACAGTTACATACAGTGGGCGACCAAAGTATTATCATGAAACAAAAAAGTTTATATTTTGTAAATTTGAGCGATGGAATAAAATAGATGTCTCGTTTTTAATGTTATAATATTATTTTCTAATACTAGCATATGTATTTAAGATACAAATTAAATACATTTATATGGGTTTAAGGCTATTTGTACGAGAAATACGATTACTTAATATTTGGTTTACTCCGCCTTTATCTTCCACCACAGCTTGGATTCGTCGTGGCATGCTGAGGCTACTTACTGCAGTTTTCCAGCGTTGTGCCATACTCTGATATTCTCTGTTAGTTCTGTCTTATTTGCAATAATTTTATCCACGCCCTTTGAAAAACAAATGAGACTTATATGCTGAAAATTTATTCACACTGTTGCCAGATGTGGCGGCTAATCAATAAATGAAGAAACAATAGCATTCATGCATTGTTACTTTAATTACAGCCACGACTTTCACAGATATCGACGAACATTTTTTGAGTATAATATTCTCGCCACCCTTTGTGTATGCACAGAACGAAAAGCTGAAAAGGCATATTATTTCATTTATTGAAGTACGAGTCCATAATAAAATACAGGCCTCAGCGATAACGTATTTTTCATATCACTAATTGCCTATTTCCGAGTTAGTTTCGCGCAGTTTCCAGTTTCACATTTCCCTGCCTTTTTCTTGCGACGGCATATTTCCATCTGATTGCTTCTCCAGTTACTTATACTCCCCTTTCATCTTATCTCCGCGCTTCTGCTATCTTGGCTCGCAAAATGGTCCCCGCTGTTCGCTTCTCCCTCATCGTGTTTCCACCAGCAACATTTTCCAGCGTATGGACCGCGTATACACTTCGGAAATATTTTTGCAGAATGAACTGCGAGGCTTATCGGGGAATGCGCCCTTTCCCAATTTTGTCTCGCGTTTTATTGAACCCGAGGAGAAGCCGCGCTTTTTGCGTCCGTCCGTTCGTGTTTCTACTGCACGCGAAGCTTACAGCGGAGGAAAACTTCCTTCCCAGAATGTAACGTCCTCCCTTTTTTCGTTTACAAGGGAAAATGAAGTGACGTTCGTTCCGCGTAAAGCCACAAGTACTTCGCTAACCCCAATGGCGAGCCCGAAATGGAAATTCAAGGTGTCGGTACCATGGAAAGAGTTCAGTTATAATAAGAGAGCCTGATAATATGCAAAAATCCTTATCCGGAATTTCCGTGAGGGATTTTAGCGTAGAAATATCCGAGAAAATACTGGCCACGATTTCCTATCACTTTTCAACCCCTTAGCCATTTCTTTCCCCGATATACTCGGCCGAGTACACGGACGATAGAAACATTGTCTTCGTTCTGAATTATAACCGCTCGAGGATACTGTGATCGTGATCCTCGATCAACGCCGTCATTTCTCTTGTCAACAAGATTTCCCGGCGCGGCGCGAGAAGGAAGCAGCCGAGGGTAAAAAAGCGTTATCGCGGGGCGCAAGCCTAGACGCCGCACCGAGGTGAGCGCGCGCGCGCGCGCGCCGGGGGGAAGGAATTTAATCGCCGAGCAAATTTACCCGATCGAAATTTTCGGCTGTCAGCCTCCGGCAGGTAACGATCGAGGATGATAAATTCGGCGGATCGGGGCGTTAAGGCGCGGACATTCGATTTTATCGGGCGTGCACGATACATTATTTCAGCCGGTGAATAAATTTGCCGTTGCACTGTCAATATTTGATACGATGTGCAAACAGTTTCGTGTGCCGGGAACGCCTCTAACGGACTTTACATATTCATAAAGCCGCGCCGCTCCGCAGTTTGATCGCAGATGGTAAACGGGGAGAACGAACCGTACATCCTCGCCGCCGCCGCCGAATCACTTTATTTTCAGGACGTGCCCCTGCTCGCGAACGATCGGTATCCCATTGCACGGCGACTCGACCGTCTCAGACAGTCGTCGTCCGTGTCCTTTCTTCGCGCACTGGGGACCATTCCTACCGTCGATGTTTCCGTAACTCAGCGAACCGTGTACCTGTCATTGAGGAATCACGCGGAATCAGCCGACTTGACAGTCTCGCGCGCGCTACGAGTATCTTGGTTGACAGAGAGAGGTGGTTTACCGTATTCATTGGTGGTGTCCGAAAACAAAAGCCTCTGGAAAGCGGCTTCCGCGGGAAGTAAAAGGAATGCTTTCCTTCGGTTGGCCTCCAAGTTTTACGAACTTCTTTTGGGATCGTGTTTGCTGATAAAACAGGGCATGTATCTCCGAGAAGATTTTCTTAAAAGGGCGGGGCTGAAAGTGAGACAGACAGAAGATACGGGATATATGAGCCACCCTTCGCGTTTCGAAGCCGTGTGTGCATAATTTCCAAGCGCGACGTTGCTATCAGCTCTGGCTGTTGCAATTCGGAACAGGATTTTTGGTCGAAGCCCCCTGCTCCATGATCCGAATATGATGAAAAAGTAAAAATCCCTCGTTTCTTTTCTCATCTCTCATGCGAATGCATGCGGGCGTGCGAGGAGGAGCCATCACAGCGGACGGGGTTATTCTTTACGATGGAACGAAAGCACCTAACGTGACAACGGTTCGTGGGTTTACGCCGTTTTAAAGCTCGTCTCGTCGGGCCACCCCCTCCTCGGGGGGGAGTTGGACTAGATAAGGGAAACCCTCTACAACGGCGTACGTGCGGGGGGCGTCGACGAAACTTTTATAACATCCGAATTGAATTTCATAAATCCCGAAATCGTTGTCTCGCAGACAGCGCTTCCTCTCCGCGTAATCATCCCGCGATTCGCATCCGCCCCGGCGAATGGAAAACTCGCCTCGTTGCCTTACCAATAAGAGGATAGTGTTCCACTTGTTTATCCTCGTAACGGTGAAACGGCGAAACTTCGGCGAGGCGAGGTTTGCAAACGGTATCAGGATTATTCCCTGATTCTCTCTTCAGCGCCACGCTCAGGCCGCGCGCGTTGCAGTTGCTAGATGGCTGTAACAATTCCGAGCGGACTATAGAATATTCCACTTCGTCACCGGGCGCCAAACTATCTGGCCCCAGCACTGTTTCATCCCCCGAACAATCGGGGGCTTCGTGTGCGGCCTGGGAGCCGCGTTTTCATCGACGCGTCCTTTCCGCCGAGCGGGCTCAGCTCGGACAATGTAGCGACGGGAATATTACGAGATATAAACTGGACTAACACGATGTAATTCTGCTTAGCATGCTAACTGCGTGTTCAGTTGTAAGTCCGAGCGGAGGGTGGCCGCGGCCGCCCTTATCCCGGAAACAATCTGAAACTGCTGTACGTATTCCACCACTTCCAACTACCTTCTAACGTCCCTGTGGCCTGCTCCCTCCTCTCCTCGTGTCTACTCGCGCCGTACCTACCCTCGAAAGGAGCCAAGGGGTGGGTAGATTCACGGGTTGTTTGCGTCGGAGGGATGAAACGCAAAGAGAGTCTGTCCGAGTTCACTGTGCGATCATTTTTTTTCTGATCTTCTTGCTCGCACGGCTGATCGTTTGTTCGTTCAATTTTCTGGCATTCACGGGGAACAGGGTCGATGGGGAAGCTGACGCGAAGCTCAAAGTAGAGGGTAGCTAATTAAACTGATATTAAAAGGAGAGAAGTGGAAAAATATTATAAAATGTTTGAAAATGTTTTATGCTGAAGTTGACTTCTAATATGTTGCTTTTCTTTTACCAGGTTTGAAGTCTTTATAACGTAAAAGATGCAAATTTATTTCTATATCTAGGTCCGTGCCCGATAGTAGCTAATAATAAGAAGGATAACTATAGATTCACGCACTTATTACAGAAATAGAAATTAAGAAGTGAAGATAATTTAAATACTCCTAAGAGGTCGCGTCATCTTCCCCATTGTATCTCTTTGACTCTACCACACTTCTCGCATGTTGGAAGATCGTCGTTATTTCTCCGCCCTTGAATAACTCGCAATCTAACGGTGGCAAAAAACAGATCTTTTCAATTTTCTCAATCGGAAGGGAAAAACCATTGGTCGCGATGTGACACCGATTGAATCGTCGACCAGACAAGCCCGGGGGAGGATCCGGCCGATTGTTTTTCCGGTATCCTCCAGGATGGTTTCCGCGAAACGACCTACATCAACCCCGATCGTCGGCACATCGAAATATAGGATCGTTTCTAACTCCCCGCGCCCCGAGCCACCCTCGCCGCACCAGCAGAAGCAAGAAATCCTTGGCGAATTAGTGAATTAGTACGTGGACCGGAGAATATTTCCAGGGGGTTGTGGAGCCACGGCGAAGACTTCGCAAACATTGAGAGGGGGTGGCTTTTACCCTTTGATATTCTTTCTCCGCTGGTAGGGCGGACATCGTAAAAAACGGGGAAAGTCACGGGGATTAGAGAGTGCGGATTAGTAGAATCTACGAGCAAACGTGCGCTGCTAGCCTCGGGGATGAAATTGGTACAATTTTTTCGGGAGAGAAATGAAACGCAGATGAACGTGCGGGGAGCGGGGCGGATGAAAAATGGTCGGGCAACGAAACGCGTTCAGGAACGATCGTTTCAGGGGAATTTGAACGCTTTTATAGAATTCGGTCTGCGCGACGGAAAAAGAGAAACGACAATTTTATGTGTTTTCACACCGCATGATGTTCGTTAAATTGAGTTTGCCTGTAAATATTTTGCCTGCAAATATCTCCCTGCAGAAATAAGCTTTCGCGCGTTCAGCCTCGATTGCCTTCATCTCCTTCGCCTTGGCGGAGACGAAGCGAATTAACAGCTGACGAGCCATCGGGCTTAAGCCGAGAGACGGAACGGAAAGAATGCCGGGGGCAGAATTTTGTTTATACGAGAGAGGGTGCATAGGGGCGGGAGGTGCGGCGGGGAAAATAGAAAATAGGCGTCGGCAGCACGCTGTACATGACGCGGCAGGTCCCTTTCCGGTGAAAGCGCTTCCGGAGAAATAAGGAGGGAACAAAAGGCGAGCAAAAGGCCCCGGAGGAAATGTCAACTTTTTTATTAAATATCTCGTGCACCAGCGCCCAAGAAAACTGGATGGTGAAGCAAAACGAATTGGATCCGCTCCACCTCGCCTCCACCTCAGCTCCAGTCAATCGAGTTTCTCGTTGACGCCCCCATACCCGCCAGACGGCTCCGTCAACGTCGCGACGGCTGCCCTTCGATTTAACGACACGTCCCACCAAGTAAATGCTTGTCGAACGAAAAAAATACCCGCTTGTTAAGAACGCTGTCGCGTGTCGCTGGAGTCTCATATAAAAGAACGGACGAGGCATTAACGATCGATCCGAGTGAATTTCGGGGCAATAGAAATCGAACCGAACCACGCGTTGCGTCGCGTCGCGTCGTCAACTCGCGATCCTCCAGCTCCAACTATTTTCGCGGACCTGATGCTCGAAGAATTCCCGGGGCAAAGGGCCTCGAGGATCTCGTTTATACTCGAGTACCCTTCACTCATTAATTAACTCTCGCGTTACAAGATCCTTTTTCCACCCCCAGCTCGCCGCAGCCGCCCCTCGCCCTGCTCGTTGCGGGGGGGCGGTTGAAGGGATTCCTTTTTACCGCGGCGACTTCACGCGACTTTGCCGCTTTATTCGCGAGGCCGAAGGCCGTCGAGGAGCACGGTTAACGGTAAGTTTAACCGGATAATGACCCGCGAGGCGGGTCATTACAAACAAGCTCGGCTGCAGCTGTAATGCAGTACTTTATGCTGCAGCCTTGCAGTGACACGGCCAGGATTATGGCGTGCAGATAAGGACGATGACTGTGGGGCTATCGGTCGCGGGATCACCGTGCGTGCACGGCAGACGAGAGGCGTGTTCGACGAGATAAGGCTAGTTATTGTTGCGAACATCGTTGGACCGGTAAAAATTACAGCGTGGCCGCGAACGATGCGACCGGTCGTGAATTCGCTGGTTCCAGCCGAAACGAGGAAAGGGAAACGGAATTTTCAATCGCGCGGTGGACGGCGTAGAAAAATTCTCCCGGCACACCTGAAGGTATGAAAAGGATCTTTGATTTATTTCGTTGAAATTCATCGAGGCCGACAAAAGGCCAGCGGGTATAAAAGAATCGATCGAGCCTGAAATTTGGATGACAGCCAATTTACGAACTATCTCCTGTCACTTGGGACAGTTTTCTAGTTTTTCGGTGGCGACGATACCCGCCCCAAATTGATCCGTGCATCGCCGAACGCGATCCGTCGTTTTTCCTACTTTATTTTCACGCGATTGTCGACGGCAACGCCTTCTCGTCGCGTTGGGAAAATGGAAGACGGTCGGACGGGAATGGCGAGGGGAACAGCAGGGCGACGAGTTTTCTGGGGTGCGCATTTTCACGGCAATCGCGGTAATTTCCCCGAGGATAGCGGCGTGCCTTTGGCGTCCACCGCCAACCAGAGACGGCCAGACTTATGCTAATTAAACGTAGAGACTGCGGTGAAAGGGATAAACGGGGAAAAATGATATACTTGGTCCTATTGTGTGGCAGAATGAAGCCAAACGTGGCGCCAGCCGCCGTCTAGAGTCTAAAGCGTCGCTTTCGTGGCTAATGGCTGTCGCGAGATTGTCCTTTCGATTTTACCCCGACAATGAGAGCAGCAAAACGTATTTATTCCTGCTGGATTCCTTCCATACAGATCTGCCGCACCGTAAATCCGGCGTTATTCATGGCAGCCTTTTAATCTTTAAAACTTAGTTCGCACTCCTTTACGCAAATGTAGGCATTCTTCGCTCCGAGGAAACAGACTCGCGCCAAATAAAGGAGTCTCTGAATTTAAATAAAGAATGACTACTCTGGTCGTCGCTATTCTCCTCGCAGTTCTTTCCTCTGCTGTCCCGCTAAAAGTATTTCCCCGCGGACGGAAAATTAATCTCCATTTGAAAAGCAACATTTCCGAACCTGCGATTACCTTAACAAATAGTAGCCACCTTGCGCTCGAGTTCCAAAGTTTGCGAGCACGCTCCATGAACTCCGGTGTTTTCCCGACCTTTTAAGCCGATGGGGCTCTGCAAGATTTCCGCGCGGGGCCGCGTAATAAGAAAGTGACACTCGAACAATGAGAATCGACGTCTGACACAGAGCAGACGCGTTGTTCTCCGGTCGGACCAGGCTGGTCGGTACAAGGCGGCAGGTCTGCCGTGTAATTTCAGCCGGCACGGAGTCACGGCTCCCTGTTTAATTCCCGAACTCCTTTCGCGGCGCGGCGGAATTAAAATACACGTGCAAGTGGAAACGAAAACCGGGAAAGGTAACTCGCGCAATTGGTAGCGCGTTCACGAGCGTGCTAGAAGAAAATTTAATTTCATTACGAGAGCCCTTCCAGACTTTTTCTGGCCCACTGAAATATCGGCTGGGGCCGGGGGAAACGTTGGCCCTTAATCTCCGGCTTTTTACATCAACTTAGTTTCACAAAAGTTATCGCGAGACTACCGCCGGCCTTATATCACGAAACTTGCTTACTTAACTAATTGCTCCGGCTGATCCCAGCAGCTGGGGGGGACAAGTTTCTTTAGAATAACGCGTGCGCGTACAGAACAGTCGATTGATGTAAGTACACATGAAACCGCAGGACGACCTCCTCGCGATCTCCAATTTAATTATCGCCGTCGATAATTATCGCTTCTCTGAAACTCCTCAAAACGAATCCAGCCTTTCCACTGTTCGAGCCCCTCCGCCGGTTGAATCGCCCGGCCGGGGCCACTCGAGTAATTACTTAACAAAATAAATTCAACCGGGAGAGTCCTTTCGGTGGCGCAATTCGGCGTAAATCATAGGGGGCCGTCCGCGGGGCTGCGCGGGCGCTGGCCGGGTTGTCCGTGAACGATGCGCGATAAATTATTTAATTTAACACTACGAAGGATAAGGTACTTGGGGCCAAGAGGAGCTCGAGGCTGAAGTATGCACGGGCCAGGTCCGAGGGGCAGAGGGAAAGGGGAGGAAGGGGAGAGAGAGAGAGAGAGAGAAAGAGATAGCCTTAACAGGGTCGGACGTGTGGCACCTCCCTTGGCGTGTACCGTATTAAATTTATGCCACTCGTATAGCTTTCCAGGCTGCGCGGGGGCGCGAGAGGGTGGCCGTGTATGCGCGCGTGTAAATGAGAGAGACGGCCAGAGGGAGGCCAGGGGCGGGGGCCTCTTCGACCCCTGCCAGAGACGTGTACCTTAATTCGTTCAATTTCGTGGCTCCTGCAAGAGTAATCGGGCCAGATTGGATAGCATTACTGGATCATAAAGCCTCTAAGGCGGCACAATTATGATAAGAAAGTAGGCCAGCGTTGCTGATGGCAGCGACGCACGAAGAGACCTTCGAGACACGAATCGGGGGGATCGGTCGACCATGGGACGTTCGATTCCGGCGGCTGGATTAATCTTTGCATTAATCTTTATCCACCGAGGGAGGCTAACGAGCGGCAGGCATGTTTCCTACGTACTCTCCCGCCATTCACTTCCAAGCTGATCACGCGTTTCTTTGCCTCCTAATCCGCGAGCGTCAGATTAATCTGCTCACGGCACCCGTTCGCAAAAAAGCTTCCGGGTGCAGCATCCTCGCCTCTCTGTCCGCCTCTCGCATCCTCGCTTTATTGTTTACATCCCCGTCTCCCTCGGCGGCGCTCTCATTACTCGTTTTCAACCCTCGCCCCGCGCCTCGTCTCCCCCCCGCGGCTCTCCCCTGGGAAAAGGCGCATGGTCCAAGTGCAGCGCAGCTACGCGACAAATGGAGATTATTCGGGGCTGCGAACAAGGACGCGACGATTCCTTACCATTTTCCGAGTCGTTGCCGTCTTTCCGCCGGGATAATCTTTCGCTCGATCTCCGGGATTACCGTTAACGCCGCGACGTTTTCCCAGTTCAAAGCGTCGACGAAATACTTGCTGGGAACGTGCCGGGTAAAAGGAGAAATTCCACCCACCCCGATTAGAATCTAATTGTAAGCGTAAGCGCGGTTTCCCTTCTAATTGAATTTATAATAGACACTCTCCTTTCTTCTTAACGAACAGACCCGCAGGATCTTAGATAGTTTACGATTAAATATCGATTAGAAGCGTTGCGATAGACGAGAGGGTCGGCGACCGACTATGAAATCTCCTTCCACGAAGAATCGACAATTCTCGTTTAGCAAGTGCAAGGTGGAAACTAGGAAAGGGAACCGAATGGCCCCTCCACGGCTGCCAAACGCGTCGTTTATGCAGCTCGTGAAAACGCCACCGAGGAGTGTAATTCTCCTTTTTGTTGCAAGCTTTCGGCTTCTCCTGTCCGCCATTAAATTTCGGCGGTTGCGCCGTCATTTCTCCCCCTGCCATCTCCGCGGCGTCATGGTAAATCGAATTATGTCCCCGGGGCTGCCAGTGGTTCCACCGCGGAGAAACGAGAGCCGAGGAGAATCGCGGTTGGTCAGACGTTGGCAGCTTAGAGTATTCGCGCAGCCTTTAGGACGCTTTTTATCGGGCGGTCGCGAGGGAAATTGGAAATCCCCGTCAAGGTATGCCGTGCGCGGGATTTCTGCATCTCAGCGGCAATCAGGGAATCGGAGGCGGACCTGTCTTCGCCGGGCTAGGAAAGTTAATGGGGGAAGATCGAACGACAGTAGGCAATGGAGTGTAAACGGCGGGCGAGATATGATGGTGTTAGGGGCCTTAAACAAAATTAGTAGTCGGCCAGCTCCCCGGGGTGTGGCACGTTCGCTCCGAGCTAAGGGAAAATTCGGGGACGCGCGCGGAGAGATCAATTTCGCCGTAGTTTCAAAGTGAAGCCTATTAAATTCCGGGTTGCGTCTCTCGAGAGGCTCAAAGGAGCAGGGGTTGGGGGCTGGCGCTAAGCCCCGTCCCGCTCCCTAGTAAACGCGCGTATAAGCGCGGGATTGGAGCCACGCTTGTAACGGGCCGGGAGGAAATTTGTAATCGGACAACACTTCGATATACTTGACGGTGTACCCTCGCGTCGACGCCGCCAGTCGCAATTCGCCCCTGCGGATCCGACGTCGTTGCTTAGATATTCGAAGGGCCGGATCTCCTGGGAACCAGGAAGCAACCTGCGAGCTTCGGACCTCGTCTGCTTCGTGCTTCATCTGCTCCCGCTGTGTAATCAAACGCGCAGCCGCGTGTCTGATCGCGAGTAAAGAACAGGCTGATTCACCCTGCCGCAGCGAACCTGCCCGCGATTCGCGCTCGATACCCTTAGAATTCCTGCGGTGCAAAGCGTCGAGCACCGTCGCCGGAAGTGGCGTTCGAACGAAGAGAGAAACGCGGGCCTTGTAAATGCAAAACACAGGACTAATAAAAGGAGGGTGCCGGAGGGCGAGAGGCAGGGGGTCGTTAAAAATAACGAGTTCGTTAGAGCTAGCCGTTCGGAACGCTTATCCGGACAGTCGCGGCCGTCAAATCGAGTTTTGACTCGCGGCGCGGGATTTAGTGATTTAAATTGTGTTATAACGTCGACAGAGTTTTATTCAAAAAAAAAAAAAATGAAATAGACGAACGAGTCTCTGCGCTACGTCGAATGAACCTATCGAACTAAACTGCAGATTCGTCGACGTTTTCGAGATGTTCTTCTGACTCCTCTGGTCTCTCGGCCTCGCTGCTTCAATTATCTCTGCACGTTTACACGAGAGGTTTGGAGGCGCGGGTGGAAACGTAACACGAAACGGTGCCGCGCTTTCATTGTTTCTCAACTACCGAAGTTCGGGATAGAGGTATTACGGAAACGAGTGCGGGAAGATCGAAATGCTTCGAGGTTGGCAAATAGCAGCACGCGTTACTCATCTTGCTGGTATAAATTCCAGAGGGAACTTTCGGTCCGACTCGACGGGAATACTTGCTACTTCAAATAGCTGGCACTTGTAGAGCATCGTGTATTTGCGTAGCTGATAGCGATTTCACTTGACCCTTTTATTACAACCAAGTGCTTCGGCACCATTTTTCGCGAGGTTTTTTTTGGAACTAATTGTAAGGGGGATTGAAACAGCACGAGCGTAACGAGTATAACGAAATGGAAGCCTGTAGAGTCGAACGAGACACTGCGTATAAGTATGTTTGTGAGAAGGGTCGCATTTCACTCTGCGGAGATCCGTACATAGAGGAGAGCCGAGGGACCGATGATGTTTATCAAGTTTTCGTTTCGCGACTTTTCGACTGTCGCCCGGGATCCGAAGTCGTCGTCGGTTTCGAGCAGTGAGAAATGGTGCCGTGGGGTAAGAAGGCCGCCCAACGGGTGAAAAAAAGAAGCGAGAAGAGAACGAGGCGAGACAAGCGTCGCTGGAAACGTCATACCGGGGAAACGCGACGACTGTGAAGCGACAGGACTGCAGGCAAGTGGAAATTCAAGGAGGCAAGGAACCGGAAAAATGCGGACCTGGTCCGGTCGATCGGCACGCTCTTAAGAAGATTACGGTTCTCCCGTCCCATCTTCTGGCTGCGAGGGGTGAGACACGATCCGAAGATGGTCCGGGCGCGGGCGGATCCTTGAGAGACACGCGGACTTATGAAACTTACGCTCGAATACGATCTCGATCTCGTGCGACCGATCTTCCGCGAACTCTCGAATCGTTAAGGGAATTGTTTTGAGGCGCAGCGATCCGCGGCAGCGGGGCTGTCCGCTGTCCGAGGATCGCGTCCAGCCCGCTCCCGAAAACCGTGCGTCCTCGGGCCCCACGAATTACGTAACTCTTTCACCCGTGAATAACGATCGACGAAAACGCGAGGGTGGGCAAAGGCTCTCGGTTGAGAATCGAGGGACAAGCAGACCATGAACGTTAAGGTGACCGACGGACAGGAAAGAAACGTTCGGTCAATCAACCCTGCCCTCTTTCTTTATGATGGCGATTACACTTTCGAGGGTGGCCTCGGATAGACTGAAGTGGAATGGAAGCCAAGGGCGGCGAAGAGGAGAGGAAAAAATGAAGGAGACCGAAGAAACCAGTGTTGATTGCGTTCCCCTTAATGTCGGTCCACTCTGCTCGATAATTCGCTTTCGTTGTACGGGGTGTTGCTGGTCATTACGCGCAATCCGAGCTGCATTTCGCTTTTCAAAATGGTCCACGGATAACGGCCGAGGTGAGCTCATTACCTAATGCTCGCGCAATCCCAATTCGGTTCATGATTTCGCGTATGTAACGCGATATCTCAGGTAGAATATATCAGGTCAATTCACTTTTGTACAGAACAATTTTACAGAAATGACGATAGACAAGACCATTGACTCTCCAAGTGGTATATTCTTAATGTGGTCAGGCGATAAGTAGATGGCCCAGTTAGTGGTCAGCCAAGTGGCACGACTCTGGCAATCATCAGACAAATACTCGTTGAGGAAAGACTTTCATCGCGTTTTTAATCTTAATATATAAAGCAGAAAGCTTATATATGAGCCGTTTATTTTGAAAGTGGCCTAACTCCATTTATACTTAAATCAAAATGAAAATTTTAAAGTCCTGAATTTATTACCACGTCGGGGTAGACCAAGAAAGTTCGAAAATATTGTATTGACACCACTGTATAAAAATATCAGACAAATTACAACAGCAAAATTCAAGGACATAATGGACCTATTACGATATATACCACCGGAACATCATGATTTCTTCAAATCCCTTTCACACGCACAAAATGTAGATGAGTAGTAAATTGTTTTGTAATAAATTTATGTTTGTAATTTTGTACGTTATGTAGTTAAAAAATGTTTTGAATCGCATAAATTATGTTTCCGAAGTGTTTGAACGATATGTAAAATAAATTCAGTATTGTTTTTTTCAATTTGAAGCATCTTAAATTATGTTGAATGGACTTGGGCACCTTCAAATTTTATAATGAATCTGGTTGTTAATTTTGAAAGTGGCCTAACTCCATTCTTGATAAGAAAACGCATATTATTCACTTAATAATTGCCACTATTTTAATAGGAACTATAAATTTAACATCCTTAGATACACTTAAGCAGTATGACTCATTAGTATCCTATACGTATATTTTTAAATTCATTGAAACGCAAACCCTTAAATATCTCGATTTGAAGATAAATGGACTTAGGCCACTTTCAAAATAAACGGCTCATATGTTTGCGTGCTTGTCTGTCGCCTAAAAACTTTCGTAAGATAAACTCTGCGATCACAAAATGTGCCTCAGATCATTGTGACTGTTTTCCACAAAAGAAAAAAGAAAACAGAATCTAAATTTCGAGCGAAGCCGAGTAGCAAAGCTAGTGTTACATAAACAAATGCTGCACTTGTTATTGAATATAGTATATTTTACTTTGTTGCTTGATAATTCTTTTGCTGCCTCGATTACAACGATAAATGGGAATAATCGAGGCGTGGCGAATCATGTATCGCAATGACGTAGGTACGTACGTAGGTCTTGACGCTGAGACTTTTCTATTAGAAGTAGAGAGCGAAGTGTAACATGCGATCGATTCAGCTTGGAATAGTATTTCGTGCAGAAAACGCATGGCGGTGCTTGAGGCAACGATTGTTCAAGAAATCTGTATCGTTCAATTGCACACGTTGCAATGAAATGGTATTTGGCGTGCTACTACCTACGAGTTGTGTTAAATTGATACTTGTAACCGGTGCAGAGTGGTAATCCGAATGCTGTCTTATTTCACGATTGTTCCGATGAAATACGAGTCTCGTTCCACTTGATATGTGGAGCTTTGCTTTATCGCTCCTTTTTTCCCCTCAGAATTCCAGCAAGTGCGGACCGCGAAGAATCGATGGGCAGAATAAAGCAGCTTTTAATATGCTTACGCTGACGTGGAATTTCAAGCCTTTGGACGGTTGGCAGCATATTCGGTCCGCTGTTTCAACCCTCGTCCATGCCATTTGGTAATACAACGGACGGGGGCAAAACAGCCGGCGCGAAGTTAACGGCGAGTTAGTCGGTGGCCAGAGTCGTTCGGAACACCGGTTTGATATGACCATCCTCAGCCTCCGCTCGAACTGCTAGCTAATATGTCAAGCCGTTTATCCTCCATGCACGTTTGTAACTCCGCGCACGTATGTTCGAATCCACCTCTTCTCCGAGCGCCCTTCGACCACTTCCAGCCTCCTGCACACCGCACCCCCTACGACACCCATTTTCCGACCCTTCTCCTCCGCCGTCTCTGCCTTCATTTGCAATTCACGCGCATACTAATTTCCTACCTCCTTTCGCGTTATTCTATTTCACGGGCTGATCTCTTTCGTGCTCCCTTGTCTCGCTATAATTCATCCTGCTGCTTTTCCTCCGTGTCTGTTTATAATTCACGCGTTGGCCATTTTGCGAATTGCTTCGTTGGCTTTTACATGCTACGTCTTTCGCATTCGTATTTTCCATTTACAGACCTACCTGGCTTGTCCGTTTAGTTTGCCGTTTAGGTAACTCTTCGCCTCTTTCTATCTCCGTCTCTGCATTGTTCTTTTCCCGACAGCTTCTCTAGATCGTTCCCAGATGAAAGTAAATCGGACGCGGTCACGATCGAAATTCCATCGCACCGATGGTGCTCGGTTTCGTTCCCGCTTCGAAATTCGAATTAACCGCCGTCCACCGTGCTGCAGATAGGTATCTGGAATCACGGTACCGCGGGGATTACCCCAGAATTTTGGTTTATCGCTGGCCGGGTCGCCGGGGTTAACCACACGGGATAAAACGTCGCGTTTCGATGCACCACGCTCCTCCACCCTGGCCCTTCAACCCCATCGAGGTGGTTGTCAACGATCGTGTAACCAGCGCGACGAAAGACAAACTTCTGCTGCGCCAGCCGATGGTCGCGTTTCGAAATCGACCACTGTAAGGGGTCGTCCGTGAATTACGTAAGGCTTCTTGAGGGGAGGTCCCGCGAATTTCTTATGCTTTCTTACGGGGGGAGTCGCGTAGCGTCTTACGTAATATTTTTTAACCTAATTTTCAGTAAATACAAATTCTATCATTAATGTTCCAGACAAAGTAATTTTAGTTTAAACTTCTCAAAACCGAATTAAGGGGTCTCCCTTTAACAGGGTAACCCTCAAATTGCATTACAAAAAATATATTTCTATAGCTTAAGACATCCTTAATACAATGCAAAAAGTTCCATTAAATTATATGCAGTAGTTTTCCTTTAATTAATTTCTAAAGATCGCCTATTTTTATGGGCTCTAGACCTGAACAGCCCCTTAATGGTTTTGTTTCAAAAAATTCCCAAAGTTCGCATCATTTCTCGTCCGTCAAGGTAGGGAGGCCCCTTAAACGAATTTTATAAACTAAGAGCCGTGGCTTATTAGCGAGCCGTGTTTCGGATATGTTGCAAAAGTATGGGCGAGATTTAATTATCCGCAGGAGAGGTTCAGACGTTTCCACGGATATTGTCGAGCATCGCGTAGCTGCGCCCCTTTTAATATTCACCCGACGTTCCTTTGTGCGAATTTCTATGTAAATCGCCCGTGCAACGTCTCGGACCTCCTGCGGAAACGTATGAGACTGCGGGAGATACGGTATTCCAGGAATGCAGGAGGGTCTGTCTTGTCAAGGTTCGCGGACTGGAATGCTCTAATAGTCTTTTGTAATAGAATAAAGAAGAAAGTAAGTCCGCCGGGAGTAAGGGGTGCTCCGCGAGAGAAGGGTGTACGCAGGGGTTGAAAGGAGGGCGGTAATGACCAACCCGATTGAGCGCGATAAATCAGTTAGCTTTGTATGCAAATCGCTTCCTTTAAGCTGTGAATGAACCGCGGTCGCAATTTTCTTGGACGCGTGTGCGCCAAGATTGCTCCGGGCAAATCAGCCGTGAATAATACGCGAGAAGAAAGGGGTTTTATCGAGCGGACTCGCGAGATAACATTTGAAGTAAGAGGGGCGGGGGGGGTTTGCGGGGCCGTGATATAATCGGTCCCTCACCCCCTGAGCAATGGGCACTCGTTAGTTTCGCGAAACTTTCGCGGCGGGCTTTAACATAATGCGAAAATAAATCCGACGGAAAATTCCGTGGCGCGGAATCGCGTAATTTAAAGTCCGCGTGCGCATGAAAACCTGTTGGTTAAGGTTGAAGGATTTATAATCGAGCCGACGAGACCCGGTCGTTTGCGTTCAAGGCGAGCCTTGATTGTACTATCAAAATCTTTACAAAAATTCCGTACAAGGCGTGCTATTTTTTGCGAGTGAAAAAAAACTGTGCGCAGGATCGATCGATGCTAAACCATTACCAGCGTAAAATTGTGCTCGCGTAATCCTAAACTTCGCCCTGCTATTTCAAACGAATTCCGTACGTGTTCGCTAACTGTTTCGATACATTATACTTCTTACAGGTTTCGGAAAAGTTGTCGCGTATGCTCGTCAGGTATTTCAGCGCGCAAAACCTCCGAAAGGAAGTTGCAGCCCCGACTTCACCCGCGGCTAGAGAAGGCGGGATGCAAAAGCGAACCTACATTCGGAATTCAGACGCAAGTTGGAGGGTGTTTTTCGGGCTCGTTATGGCACGAACGAGCACGCGACTAGCCCTATCAGCTGCTCGGAACTTGGAACAGAATTCCTAATTTGGCAACGCGATTGTTATTCATCGTCGGTTTCGAGGCGGAGCGTTTATACTCTGGAACTGAATCACATTTCGTCTAAGAATATTATATTAGGTTGTACGTTATCCAGCCCTTTGCGTCTCCACTCTTCGAGCCATTTTGCGGTTCGTCCTGGATAACTCTTTATCGATGCACCTGAAGAGTGCACAAACCTCTCTGTCATAGAGGTTTGTAGCGGGGAGCCGTGAGATTCGGATACCGATTGTATTTCGAACGACAAGGGAGCGCAATGTGCGCCTCCTTTGGTGTGAATTTTTAAATTTTTATTGCTTTCTTTCCAGAGTTAACATGCATAATACAAATGCACACAAAGTTCAGGTAGGTCCATCCTTCTTCAAAAATAGAACTACTCTGGACATGTAAATTATTGTTTAATAGTCTTAAAAGGTGATAGAATAAAGCTACAAACGTCCAAAATGATACATGCAACACTTGTTTCTTTTTTTAATTCCCGAAACTAGAAGGCCTCTTAAAGAAGCAGTTATATTGAGTTAATAGATTCATTAAACTCAGTGGATCATTTACTCCCACAACGCACCAGATTAGAGAGCGTGGATTTAATAAATTTCTGTTTAAAGAACGCCGGGAATGGCGAGCGCTGCGTCTGACACATAACTGACATGTTCTACTAGCTAGAGGAAAGTGAGGTGATCCAGCTGCCCGCTTCAAGCCTCTATCAGCTTCCGGCTGCTCTAGCACAAATATATCGCAGTTCAAACTTCCACTACGCTATTTAACAATACGTTCGCAACCTGCTGAACTCATTATTTCAGTAGCGCGAGCCGGTAACGAGGTCCGGGTGAACTGAATCATTTGCATTTATTTTTCCGAAGCTTCTCTTGTCAGACTTCTCCGTTCGGACTGAGCGGAACTATTTTATTTCCAATTACATTTCGCATTAGTAAGCGTAATCCCGGCGGATGTAAAATAATCAGGAATAACTTTCTTGTTACGTAATCACTTTAGTTCGAGTCTGCCTTGCTGAGCGTTCAGTTCCGCCAGTCAGAAATTCGTTGCCAGCAGGCATCGACGTGTTTACACGGCGTGCAGGTCTCGTTATTTATACGTCGTTATTTCAGCGTGTACGCTAGCCTGTCGGCAGCGACATGCTGCGCATTATCCGGAGGAAAGTTTACGGTTAAGCCGGGTGACGGCTTAGCGTCAGTTATTTCAAGAAACTTCATCAAAACTTTCCCCATTTGCCTTTGCGCCCGGCCGATGGATTAGAGTTCTCATTATAATTTTTCGCTTTCCGCTGTTAATAAACAACTTATTATTCGTCTGTCGCGAATTCGGCGAGCCGTTAAGCGGCGTCCCCAAGCTCATCTCTCGTTGCAATCACTAAACCCGCCGAATCTTCCTTTCATCCCCTCTCGTGGCTCAAACTCTCGCGGTACTCGGCGATGTTCAGTTTCCAGGATCTACGAAGAAACACTTAAATGGCAACGAGGATATCCGCACGCGTCCGATCCCCACAAACAGACGTCACTTTCACGCGCCATCGATTTAAATCCATCCCCCCCCCCCCCCCCCCCCGCCGTTAATATTTAACTACCCCGAGCGGAATTTCTTCCAGCGAGCGGGGTTGGCGACAATCTACCAAAGCTCCTTCGTTAATTACCCCGGCGACGGGGTGGGGAACGAAGCACCGGTATCGGAGCCAGGCCGATAAGGCAATACCGGCGGCTTGTTACGCGCCGACAGTAAAATTGCCCTTCGTTTTGTTCTTTCGGCGCGGTGATGGCTGGCGAGGGGTGGCAGCGGAACCAGCCGGCTAAGGGGTACGGCGCGGCTCGATCCAGCGAGCGCGAGGGATTATTCGATTGAATAATATTGAAGTTCCCCAGCCAGTGGTCGGCGCAGGGACGGCCGGATGGAATTTCACCCTCTCCCGAAGCCCCTCGCCAACGTTTCACCCTTCCGCGGAAGACGCTGCGAGCAAAAAGGAGTGGCCGCAGCGGAATTGGTACGGGAGACTGTATAACCTTTCTCTCTCCGAGGGAAGGTAGTCGACCTTTGTATAGTCCCTCTTCCCTGCTACACTCCAATCTCTCTCCCCTTTCCCCCAACTCTATCCCTATATCTTCTACTACAGTTCCATCCCCCTCCGTCGGTCTTGACGAATCGTTCGTTAGTCATCGTCGCACGGTCTGCTGAAATCTTCGCAAATAATCAAACACTGCTCGGGGAAACGAAGAGGACCGGTTCCGATTACTGAAATTATGCGATCACGGTGGCCTTCGGTTGGCGGAGTGGAATTAAAGGGAAGGACCGGCGAGTTCGTCCGTTCGAGCTCAGCTCTTTGGAGTCTTGTTATAACGACTCTTTGCTTGATCCGCCATGTCAATAGATATTATAATTGCTGGCTCGCTCGATTTTAAACATTCTCGGTCGTTTCATCGTCCGCATTCTCTCCTCGGAGTGGAACTATATATCGACGCTCCGATAACAATGTCGGCCGCGTATAGAAGAACGAAGGACGACGCGACGGTGCGGGGGATGCAGCCGGACGACAGTTCGAATCGACGACATATAACAGTGTTATCGCTGCGGCAGACAGTTATGTGGAATTTACGCGAGGCAAACAGAACGCGGGGGCTAGAATCGTGTAAGTGAAATATATCTCAGTTCGCCCTGCACCGGGCATCACGAGAGCCGCCATCATCGACCAGTGGCGTTCATTTCCCTGCGAGCTTGTTCTGGTGTTTTAATTTCCAAGCTCGATGATTAAATGCTCGGTGGAGCGACTTCACACGGCCGACTGTAAATTATTCATAAGCGCAACCGGGGAATCACTCTCTCCCCTGCGGGAGTGTTTCGAATAGTTGTCAGACCGTTTTGTTCGCGGAACTTGCCGCTCTTCATTCGCTTATCGCGAGTTGGGAAAACGCGGAATCCGGGGTTGAACTTTTCCCCGAGCTTCACCTCCGTCAGATTTCCTCGCCGCTTGTTAGCGATCTGCTTAATGAAAGGATTCGCCGGGGAAAGGAACAACCCTATCACGTTCCACCTGTTCATCACGCTGAACGTAACGCGCGAAGCTTGTCACGTTCGAGTGCTTTGCTCGCAGACCACTTTGCACGTCCGCGAGAATGTAGTGTCCGAATTTGTCACCCCCTATCTGCCGTCTTTTTACCCCATTCAACTCCGATCGACCGTCTAAGCGGGGAGAATGTTATCGGGAGCCATGGAACGGTTTATCGGGGAAAAATACAGTCCCGAAAGCACAGGCCGCCGCGCGCGATCTGTCGCCGAAACAAATAACAGCTTCGTGCTGTGTAACATAACGAGTGCTCGCACACGTTCTCACGGTGATTGTTTCCTGGCTCGGCCGTTCGCAATGTTTAATGTAAAATATTTAATGCCTCTGTCGCTCTCTCGCGCTCGGCTATCGCTTAATATCGCGCGGTTCTGCAAAATGGGCACCGCGATCGACGCGTCACTCGAAATCGTCGCCAGCTGAAAATGTCACTCGTCGCCGGAGCTTTAATGCCACGATTATGAGTTTTGGGACGCGAGCGCGGTGTTCGACGATACACGCTCGGTTCGCCTCGATGCGTTCCCTCGCCTCGATTGCGATGCTCAATATTTACGAGCAATTATTCTCGTCGCCGACTCTTTTTCCATTGGAATCGCGGGTCCTAACTGCAGTCCCCATATTCCGCCCCGCTCGCCGGCGGATGCGAACGAGTCCATAACTCTCTAACAATGCGCGAAATGAGCTGGCAGAATCGTCATTTGCGTTCGCTTCACGTATGCTGGCCGCGGGGCCAATCTCGATCGCCGCCGTCGCCGTCGTCGCCGGCAAAAAGAGATCGAACGCTGGGATTCGGGTCCCGTTGACCCGGCCACGACGTATCCCGTCGGTACGCCGAGTGATCTTCGCCCCCTCGTTCCGTCTCCGCTCCTCCTCCGCCCAGCGATGTCACTGAAACTGATGGTAACGTGGATCCCGAACGAGGAGCTGTCCTCGGGAAATCGGAAGAAACGCGCCGGAAAAATGAACCTGTCCTCGCAGCCACTCGCGCGGGAGCGTCCTCCAGCTCGGGCTCAAACGTTCTATTCGACCCTTTTTTCGAGTCAGTCGAGCTGGTTAGACCTTTGGCTGGCAATCTTCTCGAGACGTGCATGAAAGACAGAGGTTCGGTCTGGCGAATACTGGCAGGGTCGCGATAAATGGTGCGGTGGACGTTGAATAAAAGCTTCCAACGCGCTGCGTACAGTTACCATATCTTTAATCGAAATTGTGGTTCGACAGTTTTCAATGTAGGTACGCCACCTTCAATATTTTCCCGTTCGTCTGGATGCTTTTAAAAAAAAAATGGTTCCCACAATGGTTCACGTTTATGTATTCATTCTACATATTGCTCCCCGCGAAACAGGCGACACATACATTTTTGAGAAATTTGGAAATCAGAACAGACCGACACAGAGACTCAAAAATGCAATTACTCTTGCCGCTATCGATGGAAGCACATGTCAAACATGTACATTAATTAATTCCGACCGTGCTGCTGCGCGGAACGTTAAAAATATTGCCCTCGCGATTCGCTCGCAGCCAGCTTCACCGGCATTTTTCAACGTTCGCGGAATGTGCCGGACCCTAGAAAATTTCCCGAAAATTTCCCACGGAGGCTTGCGCGGACAGGGGATGAAGTTGTAGCACGGCCAACAACGCAGCTCGAATCTTTTCCGCGTCATAGGTTCGCGCGCAGATTGCTTTTGCGTCAAATACATATTTTACCCGCTCAACCGAGCGTGCTCTCCGAAACGGCCCCGAGTGACACGCATCTCGCCCTTTCTCTAACCCCCGGTGTGTCCCTCGCATCGTGCTTTGGGGACGGGGCGGGAGGGGTGGTTGATTGCCGAAATTCATCATCTTTCGTGATGTTAGCTTCGCCCTCGGTGCGTCATCTTGCTGACATTGAATCCGACGGGAGGGCCAGGATTTATGGGGCGAAAGGGTCTCGAGTGAACTTGTAAACTCCGACGTACGCCCCAATCGAACGTGACAATTTAGAATCCTCCTCGGTGCGGCCCCATTCCAGGCAGATGAATGGAGGCGTCTCGCGCGGCGGTCGTTTATCGACGCTGTAACGGAAATCTGATAATTAGAACGGGGTGGGATTCTTCGGGCGAAAGGAGAAGCGGAGTCATTCGTCGAGCGTCCCGATCGGTTCGGCTACCATCGACCGTCAGCCACGCACGCGGGAATCAGCGGATCAGCGAATGGAACTCCTATGTTTTCCTGAGAGAGACGGATCCAGGGCTTTTCATTTCCGCGCCGAGCTCTCGCGAGAAGGCGGTACCGTCGGGTGGCTGACGGTGTAAACCGACGCAAAGAAGATCACGGCGCTCACTTCCGAGGCGAAGTTTCGAAAGGCCCGCCCTCTGTACACATCTGGATACAGTGGTTCGATTAAGCTTATGGGAGAACTTGGATTCGACCTGCTGGAGCTTTCCATCGGTCTGGAGACGTTGTTGCGCGAGCGGCAAGTTTCTCGCCATTCAGCCAGCGCGGAGTGACGTGGAAAGCTATTTCTTTCGCTTTATTCGATTCTCTCGAGTAGGGCGCCCCGGGGACAAAAGTTCAAAAGCGAGTCGCGAAACGTGACAAGCCTTTTAAGTGTTCGCCGCGGATTAAGAATTATCCGCGGAGGTTCGGAGCTATTGGGAAGAGAGGATCGTTTAAACGCGGCAGCAATATAAAATATTAAGCAGCGCGAGATGCGAAAGAAAATTGGTATGCTCGAACCGCAAAGTCTACCCCGAGGGTACTCAAATTTCCTCGGCGAAGCCAGTTCACAGATTCGCCAATTCTGCTCGTTTAAGTGGAACCAAAAGCGAGGCTCCCCCTTGTTGTTCTCGCGGGCAAAAGCGCAATCTCGTGTATATTAGATTATTTCGATCGCGAGCACTGATATTTAGGGGTAGCTGTGCGCGTTGCGGTTTTATTGCGCCGGGGTAAAACAAACCATGCCCAAGGCGAACCCTTGTTCCACGCTTTTTCTCCTTCCTTTTCTTCGTCGAATTATCCGCGCCTTGTTTTCCTCCACAACTTTCCCCCGAATTTTTATTTTACCTCTCGTTTTCCAATTTCCTCCATTCCCGCCGTTTGCTTGTTTAATTTATCCGCAGCCGATTTCATTTCTCTTTTGGAATTTCATTTAAATCTTCTCCTCCAGCTGATTTTGTTTTCTTTGGTCGCTCCTCAATTATCCCTTATCTGTTCTCATCTCGTCCTTCCGTGCTCCTTTCCCTCCTCGCGCCCATTTTCGCCCTCGTCTGGCTTACATTCAATCCGATCGCAACCTGCTTCTGTCTCTCCCTCGCGCCCCGCTTTAATCTCTATCTGTTCCTCGCCCATTCCTTCCTCGATCCTCCCTTATCCGCCCTCATCTATCTGCCCGCCCCTCCGCCTTCGCTTCCGTGTCTTGTTCACCCGGCTTTATCACAGCCTACCCTTCCGAACCCGTGAAAGAGAATCGAGATTATCTCTGTCGTGGGCCACATGGGCACGTACGTCGCTTCGGTTCGTTAATTATCTTTTAATTATCTTGTTTATCTTGGCAACCGATGGCTCGCGGAGGTGAAGTTTCAGCCAGGGTGAAACCTCCCTCTTAAAATTCTCCACCGCAACGCTACGTTGCTGAGAAACTTCAGCTGTTGTTTGTAAATCAAGAAATAACATCCCCTCCCGAATGTGAGCCTTGTAAAATGCTGATAAGCATGGAACATGTTTTGCTGGAATGCCCCAAGCTTTCGCAGGAAAGAAGTCGACTCAACATCAAAGAGAATTTGAACTTAAGGGGTTGTGCCTAGTCAGCTTTCGATAAAGATTTTCCAGAATTTTTTGTGGAATATCTACTGTATATTTTTTGACGATAGTTGCACTCCACAAAATCGAGCATCCCTTATCCAGCAACTCCATAATGATCGCGGAACATTCGGCAACGGTGCGTGCCACTAGCTAAATCCTCTCAGCTGGCGTCAAGGAGACGAAAAGTGGCAGCTAGTAAGAAGCCACTAGGTCGATGGGAAGCTCATTTTTCATTTCGACACAGTGCATGACAATGGCCCTGCCAATCGTTACTTTTATACGGATTTTCAGCGCGAGCTTCAGAGATACATTATTCATTCGGCTGGTTATTAACTTTTACAACTTTTCCGCGAAATTTACGAGCTCTCGGTCATCCTCGACCACCAAAAGGGTACACGGAGTGCCTGCAGAGACGCCTCGCCGCTTTTTTTTTTCATTTCTATATCGATTTCGGTTACTCTGACAATGAGAGAGATGCATTTAGCTTTGGCAATGCTCGCAAACGCGAGGGAATTTCTATTTGATCGTTGAGATACACTTCACGCGGACGCAACTGATGGTTTAATAACGCGGCAGGCAGCTTTTAATATTTACTTTGGCGAAATTAACTTTTCGCGAGTGTATTATGTTTGGACCCGACGCGTTCGACAAAACTGTTTGCCGCGGAGCAATGGAAAAACGATGACGGGGAATTCGTAAATATTATGCCGACCGAATAGCGATGCCCGAAACGAATCGCTGAAAGTCCACGCTTCTGGCTTGTAGACGAGAGTTTCTTGGTTGCGAACCGAGCCCTGTGTTCCTTTTCGTTGCACGGCGCCGATAATTGCAGCTATAATTCGTCCATTTTTTTAATTAGATCCCTCGCGATGTTAAGGCACTCTAAATAATTGCTGCACATCGGTTGCTCCGTAAGTTCGCTCATTTAAACTTTTTCAAACAACACTCTCGAACTTTCCGCCGCGCTTTAAACATCTCAAGTATCGACAAAATACACTTGCCTCTCGTTCATTCCTATCTCGTGTTTCAGGGTTTGAATACGCGATAAATTTTCAATCGTTCCTAACAATTTCGCGCCGCCCACCGACGTCGCATTCTGTATAATTAATCGTTTAATCTGTCTGCTAGGACGGCTTGTAAATTTTTGTCGCAACTGAAAAACGAAGGGAACGGGGATTTTGAAAGAGTAAGAAAATTTAAACAACTTTTTACATCGAAAATTCTCGGCACTCGAGGAAAGTTTCGCGATGCTCGTTGATTCCATATTTTTGCCAGGGAGCACACCAGCCTGTTCTGCTTAAAGAAAGGGAACAGATTTCCTTCATATACATTTATAATCCGGCGACTTAAAAGTCTGGCGGGGCTGAAGCTCGGTTTTTTACGTCCCCCGGAATAAAGGCACTCCCTTCTTGGGTAATAACCGGAGAAGAAGAAACTCCCACGGGTGAAATTTTCCATTTCCCTTGAGTCGCGATGTAACGTTTATTTGCGAGGAACTTGGAATGTGTCCACACTCGTGGCCCCCTTGCTACTTGAGTGTTGTCATTGCGTAGTCGAATCCTTTGCCCCGGCGAGGCAGTAATTCCTAAAAGAATGAGACAAAGGTTTGCGGTTCCCAGCGAGCCACCTAATTTCCGCAAATTCCTTCTGACGTTGAGAATTAGCCGAGCCGGGGCCGGTGTTTTTCTGTTCACACGAGAAAATCCGAGTGGACGTAACGCAAAGCCCCCGAGACCCCTTTACCTTTCCCTCTTTTCCTTTTTTTTTACGGAAATATTCCTGACACCGAGGAACGCGACGGGGCTCTTTTTAGCACTGCACTCTCCGATAACGAAATACCCGAGTATATCCGATTTTATACTTGTCTTAACTGTTCGCCGGATCCGAGGAATTCCTCTAACGACCGGGCTCCGCAGCGATAAAGATGTCTGACGGCTGGGAAAGCTCAGCCAAGTACGGGGAAAGAAGGAGCGGTGAAATTTAGTGGGAAAGACGGCTGGAGGGTTTTGCGGATTGTTCCTTTGTGATCTCTCGGCTGCATTTATCATTACATCCAACGATCCATTCCCAGCGTAATCCTGCGAGCTCGCAGAGCTGCCATTTAGCGGCATTGTCCCCTCTGTTCCAGGGAGATCGTTTGACGGAACGCGCGCTCGCTATCGAAGCGCCGCGATAGAGATGTTTGACCGCGGAAGGTGGCCGTTAAGGAGGAAAAAGCACAGGGTGGTTTGGGTTTTTTTCCCGGTGAATGGGCGTGCTCGTAACGGCCCGGCCCGATGGCAGACTCATTTTTCAGCGTGACATTCTGCATGACAATGGCTCGGGCGGTGTATCGGTAGCGGCGTAGCTCCGCAGTATCGGCAAAACCGAGTCATCCAGGCTGCGGCCACATCGTTTCACGGCACATTGCTCGTCGTCGCGAGAGAAATACGCGCGCCGTCGCCCTCGAAAAAGCTCGGCCAAAGAAAATAGGTGACCGAGCGATTCGCGAAGCGTTCCGATGCTCGCCGCGCCGCGGCGTCGAGCAGCCGCTTGGATCCACGCGCAACCCAAGTTACAACGTTTCGATTTCAACATCGCGCGGCAAGTTCGACGCGCTTTAGTTCGTAACGCCATTGCCGTTCTTCTAGCAGGTGTAAACGAACCGCGACGCTGCACAGATTTTCGCCTCCCAGCTTCGTGATTAAACGCCAACCGACCCGCGCCGAGAGCTCCGCTCGCCGTCAAGTCTCCGTTAATTTCCCCGAAAGGATTTAATTTGCTGGTGATTTGGCTGCCACAGAGGGACAAAGCGGCACCCTTTAATCTCGCTCCAGGTCCGGCCACTGTTCCTCTACAATGCACGCGAGAAGCTCGGCGAAACTGAACGCTGCCTGTCGAGTACCTACATGGCCTACTTCGGTGGCCGGGAGTCGAATTTCGGTGTCGGTGACGTTGGCCGGCCCTTCCTGACGGGTCCCGAAGAGTCCTATCTCTACAGAAGACTCTGTTGCTTCTTTTTATCGCGAGGAACGAGATACGGATCGTGTCGTGGCTTCTGTGTGGTAACTCTTTTTGTAGCGGTACAGTTTATTCGTGATAGGGAACGGTCACCTCTCTCTCTCTCAGCTTACCTACTCTCCTCAATCCTCACAACTGTCCCTTAGTTGGACCGTGTCCGCCTAAGAGGACCATTGGTTTTGCCCTCCTCGAGCACGCCTTATCGCAGTCGTTAATAAGCCGATCTCTGTGACACGCAGTTTCGATGTCTCTGTCACTAACGATTATTAGCTATACCGCAGTGTAATGCAAGCGGATAGGTAGTAGGTGTAGGTGTGCAGTGGGGGAGGGCCGTAGTACACGATCGGGCAATAGGAGCCGGAACCACTACAAGCTGTTACCGAATTACATCCACGGCAATCCCGCTGACCATCGGACCGTGTGAGCGCAGTTAGACAAATTATGTAGGTACGTGCTCGAGTTGTCCCACGTTAATCCCTTCTAACCGGCTTTTCCCTCTGCTCTCTCTTTTATCCTGATCTTCCCAGCTGCTTTCTTTGCCCCGGTGTTTAACTTTGTCAACCCTTCTGCTTCCCGCGACCCCACTTTCGAGTCCGGATACCTTTTCCTCTCCCAATCGTCTCGACTTTGAAGCGTCCCTGAGTGCACGTTCCGCGCCTTCTGTATCCGAAGATTGATGTAGGAGTACCTCGCTAGGGTATCTATTTAGGTGAATTACAGCTGCTGAAAGAGATTCCTAAATTCTGGCTACGAGTTGCATCTCTTTTAAATGGCGCCAGGAAAAATATACACGCATGTACGTAGGTGTGTGCCGTGCACAGGGGAAGGATGCACGTTTGCGAAGCCCGAAAACCGTGGGGCAGGTGTACGGTGGGCTGTAACGGGAGATATTAATATTCACTCGTTAACGTCCGTGGTCAATCGATACTTTGCGGACACCGTACACTAACAAGCTCGCCGGTGCCCAGGAAGCACGTAACACGTATTCCCAAACGTTCCGGTACTCTGGGAATCGAAACCGAGCCGGCTGAAAATAATTTCCCGCCCGCTTCGGTCCAATTGAAATGCGGCAAATATTTTTTTATCGAGTGGAGGGGAAAAAGTTGTTGTTCGATCGCGGGGTAGAAGCGTGGCCGGATACCTCGGGCAGCTCTTATAAATTAATTTCTTCCCGCTGTACGCGGGATCCGGGTTCTCCTTGTCTGCGATCCGATCGATCAGCAATTTATCCAACCGTTCATAGGACGTTGCCCGAAAATCCAGCAGTTAATTCGTCACTGTAACCGCCCTCTTTCTTCTCCGTTCCGCCCACGTTGCCCGCTAATTCCTCAGACTACCCACGAATCGATCCGCCAGTCGGTTCGAGGGTCCGACGCGGCTCCCAGCCGTTCGCAAATTATCATTGCCTCTATTGGTGTCTGCCGGCGTGAAACCGCACCCCGCCCGATATTCATGCAAATCCGAGGAAAGTTCGCAACACCGTGCAAGTCGGCACTTGGCTGCCGGCCGCGCTAATAGCGGAAATCGCGTGAAAATCGCGAGACCGTGTCGAAATCGTCTGCGAAGTTCGATAGGATTTTGTTAAACGAACGCCGCTGTATCGGCTCCCCCGTGTAGCATGCTTCCGGGCGACTTCGGAACAGTCGCGCTGGGCTGGCGGCGTTGCGCAGGAACGCGCCACGCATCCTCCCGTCGCGTCCCATCCCGTTTTCAAGTGGCGGCTGACAGTTCTTGTGTACATAATTAATAGCATCGGCACGCTCGGCAGTGCACACTTAATTCCTGCGACTCAATTCGCTGCAAAGGCAAGCGGATTGCCTATCGCGTTTCCTGTTGTCAGTACGCGTGCAAATAAAGTGTCCCTTCTAGGTAGATGATCCTTACTGCACCGTGCACCGAATTATCGAACGGTAAATTATTCCGTGTGTGCGCGTGACGCGAGCGCTGTTTGCGACACAGCTGAAATGTGCACTGACGCCACGGCCGCCTGGATTATTAATTTAAACATTCGCCGTGACTGCTCGATCATCGCGCCCGATTGATTCGCCAGCGGCGCTAGTAGTTTCAGAGAGCCCCCGGTCGAATCGCGCGAATACATAGGTGACTTTTATGATTTTTTCTAGAATGAAGTATACAGTGTATGGGCCTAAAACTTTCGGCACTTCATTCTGCTACAAATGTAGAGTATAAAACAATTTTTTTATTTCACTTTTGCCCACCCCTGCCTCTGATATGCATTGCGTGCTGCATCGTTGTAAAAGAAACTGGCCTGGACTATCGCCACGATATCTGTAGACAGGATCATCCAAAATAAAAAACGCGAAGGTATTCCTTAATTGGACATGCGTGGTTATCGCGCTACCCTCGGGCAGTGTTAAGAAACAACTGGGCGATGATTGCCATATGTTTAAACGAGAAGGTTCCGAAACATGGGTTTTTTCGCACAAAAAATGTTTCGTAAAAAAAATGGAGTGTTTGAAAATTCGGAATAGAGAGTGGCGCGGAAGCTAGTGTAATTACGAGTAGAATCCCGTTTGAATATTTAGATTCGGTCAAGAATTGAATTTTTTATCGTGGAGATAGTGCGCGAAAAATTATTTCGAGAAAAACGTACTTTTTGACGCCGTTCGTCTATTTAGTGACGGGGACTTGCCCGTGAGCGCCCTATTTTCCATGCGTTTATTCGATTAAACCAAAATTTGATTATTTTTTAGACCAATAACTGTATTATTAATTAAAAAAATCACAATTTCTATCTATTCTACCTGCGTCACAATCCATCTTCAAAAAACACCTATTTTTAAGGCCGTCGCACTGTTGCTTCCTGTGAACTGCCTGTAAAATCTGTACCGACAGGAATTTCGTTCTAAAATTTTACCCAGTCATTCTTGAGATGTGGAATGAAAATATGCAAAGAAAAAATTTTGTTATGTTTTGACCGGGCAGTGCCCGTAACCGGCTCTCTGGCTCCTTACCGATATCATTCCCACATTCACAGAGACCTCTGGGTTTTTTCCTTAAAAACACATTCTTGCATTATTTTAACGCGGCGCTACGCGACGACGGTGGAGATTAATTTACAGGAGGAAAGACGTCGCGCGATTGGGTCTGAGAACATCCTTCCGCTGGGACGAGGACCAACGTATTAAAAGTGTAATTAAGACGGAGCTACTTAAAGGCAGCGCTGGCAGATGTAAGAATCTTAAAATGCTCGAGTGCGCCAACGTAATATTAAGCTTGTCCGCGACGGAATTGTTAATTTAACGCGACCCCTGCCCCGACCTCCCCTCTGTCCCCCGACTATACAAGTTTACGGCTATCGCGCATCTCTATGTCCGCTTGAAATTCATTCGCCATCGAACAATCTCGCCCGCGGCTTGGGATTAATCAGCTTGTCCTATTTAGCATGAGCAGCTCCAAGTTATCAATCCTCCGCTGCCCTCTGACTAGTCGCTGGAATTTTGGTCGCGTTCGGAGCAAGTGTTACATTTTCCCGGGCACATTGTGCCAGCCAGCAGATGTAACGGGAAGTCCATTGATATAATTGTGGTCACGGAGACGATGAAGGACGATGCATTAAGCGCACCACCGTCTCAAGCTGCAGCGCGCGACAGTCAGACGTATGTGCAGGTGTAACTGTCAGCGAGGGGCAGAGCAATTCGCGTCAGGAACACAAGGCGTTGGTCCGGCGGCAGTGAGGGTAACGTTGCTCGGTAGTAAATTATCATTCAGCAGATGGTACGTCAACACTTCTACGGGAACGGCCGATTGGCGTAACGGCGCATTCGGGAATTAGAAACAGCCACTCCCATCCTGGCGAGCGCATTATACTCATTATCCCTTCGTCGCCAAAAATCGCCCGATCGAGACTTTGTTCCGCGGAAGGATAATAAAACCGGGACGGTTCGATTAACACGCTTGACGACCGTTGCGCATTAATTATCGAGCCGATGCGTCCCATTCCGTGCGCGTAATTAACGCGATCATTAATAATAAATTGATTAATCGTGCTTTCCCGTAATTACCCCGTTGTTCGTGCGTGCGCCCATGCGTGCAATGCTCGCGACCGTACGCCGCGCGACAAAGACGATTTTTCGGGACAAGAAGGGTGGCGTTTCGGGGCGTTTTTCATCCACGGTAACACTCGAATTAATCGTCGGGAGCCACCCCTCGCGAAACTTTCGCGAAGCTGAAAAAGCCTTGATCCTCTCTCAAACGTTAATACTTCTTTCTCCCGCTCAGCTGGCTCGTCATCGTATGGTTATTCATCAAACGTTCTTCCCCCGCGTGGTTTTTCACAGCGCAGTCGACCTGGGGGAAAAACCTGCCGTCTCGAGGGTTCCGCTCGGATGCCGGATCGACCGTTCGAGCGTAAGTTTCTTCCGCGAATTTTTGGTCAATCGCCCTCGCAGTGTATTTCGGACGTTTGCTCGCTCGCGGAATCTATGTGATTCCGTGCATTCGCGCGAGCAAATTGCGAGTCAACTCGCTGTAACGCGGTACGAACGCAAATATTCAGTGGTGGAAATGGGATTGTAATTAACAGTGAAAGGGGCAAGATTCAATGGCGATCAATTGCCATCTGCGTTAATCGATTACGCGCGCGATACCCGCTTAAATATATCCGTCAACATTGATGGAAAATTCGTTTCTCTTTTTGGCAGGTGGTCGCGCTTGCCACAAATGAGACGAACACTCAACCCGTTCAAGCGTCAGGATGATCTGAGCGATGCCGCGCCACAAATTCTTCCCCGGATATACGGATAGCCTCCGAAAGCAGCTCGTGATGTCTTAATAGCGTCGATCAACGTTTTACGATGGCATGCCATCCATCAGCTTGAAAATAATCAGGAGCGACGTGAGTCGTGCCAAGTCACCCTCGACTGTTGGAAAATGCGGTCTGTTTCCTAGAAGTCAGACACGCGTTCGAGGGTCTAACCAGGCTTAGGGACCTGGCTTGGAAAATTGACGGCCCCCAGCGGAACTACCCTCCACTTCGCTTTATGGTAACTGGAAAAAGAATGACGACGACTCGTCTATATCAGTGATGAGCAACCCGCTGCATTTGGCCCTTCAGCCGCTGACCTGCGGTCCAAAATCATTTCAATTATAATAATAATAATAATTTCTTATTGCACAGTATAGGTACATTACATAAGAAAACGAGAGAGAAAAAGGAAAGAAGAAAAAGAATAGTTAGAACTTATATAACAGTAGAGGAGTGCAAAAGGCGAGGTGGAGGTTGTCAGCTGTTGTTAACCTTACCACTTAAGGGGTTACATCCACCTAGAGGTCCGGGAAAAGCATACAAGTTCAGGATTTTGTTTGGGGGAAAGTATAAGTGAAAATCATACGCAATGCTTTTCTACTAAAAGATATATCTTTTAACTATATTATTCTAAATTTTCATGAGATATTAAATTTTCGGCGATAAAGCTTTTCTCATAAACAATCGTGCGTCTCGTTTCTTGATGCGAGCAGTGCACCGGTGGGCCGAGGCGATCAAACCGCACCCCCAGCCTGTTAGCTATACGAATGAAATAAATTACGGCTTTCTATTTAATAATAGGTCCGCCATCCCTTTTCTCTGCGTTAACGTTGCCGGATTTTACGAGCATTTACCTCGTGCCTGGGGACTATTAAGTTTTATTGCCAGAGGAGGAACGAGCTGCCTGGACGAGGGAAGGAAAGAATATCTTGCGAGAGGGTAGGGGGATTCTTTGGACCTGCAACCACTTTGGAACTTCCGCCTCCATTGTCTGGTATCCATGTATTGGTAACGGGTAAGTATATTTGTTCCCCTCTGGGACATATTGGATATTGTTTCTCTTCCTGGATTTACTGGCTATGGTCAAATAAGAGTTTGGAAGATTTTTAATACAGGCTCTCCTGTCGGCCACAGGATAGGACGTCTCGCGGTGTTCTGTTCTTCCCTGTCCTTACCGCGAATCGATATCGCACAAGCTCCTATCGCGAATTTTCGCGAAATTACTTCTGCAAAATGCTCGGGGCCTCCACGCGGTGATGTTCGGACAGCCATTCTCCGAATCATCGACGGGAGTGAAGAAAATATAATTGAAACACCGGTGGATAGCCTATTTTTCCGGCTATCGTTGTTCAAACAGCGGCCAGGATACCAGTCGTCAAACAGAGAACGAAAGAAGCCGAGAGGACGATGAAAAGCCCGGGAGATCTTTGCTCTCGAAACATCTTCTCGGAAGTGGCCCACTCGCGGAAAGAAAAGCTCTCTATTGCTGATTGTTCCAGAATCAGGAAAGCGCACGATCGACCCGCGCACGTGCAATCGATCTCCCGCGATTGCGAACTTCTCCTCGTTCCGATGTTTACTGGAAAATAGCAATTCAGCCCCTTTTACTAACGGTTTTCAAAGTCGGCTTTCATAACGCGACCTCTCCCCGCGGAAACGTCTCGCCGCGTTCTAACGAAGTCTGCGGAATAATAAATTGTTTCCGCGGCCAGGGAAATTGAATTGAAAGTTTGAAATGGAAGAGCGAAAGGGTATTCGAAATCAGAGCTGGTCATAAGTTTTTCTCCCGTACACGTGACTGCGAAGCGAATCGTCGAGCTTGCTCCTCCATTTTTCCCGCAGAGAAATTAAGCTGATTGTGGAAAAGGGATTGCCGTTGCGTTAAAAGTAGGATTCCGAGACAAAAGAGCGAGGGCAGATCGAGGCAAGTACAAAGAGGAGCGAACGTGAAAACCTTCTCACCATTGTTTCGCACCTATTCTGTTCGAAGACCTTTTCACATTCTCACGCGGAAACGCACAAATTACCGCTCACCCGGGAAACATTATTCGCTCCACATTAAAGAGCCCTCTTCGTGTACCTGTCGTATCTATCTGGACACCGTAACCACCGCACAAACGCGTCCAATTTATAAACTGGTGATTTCTGAAACTTCATCCCGCGCAACAGAAATGCAGAATAATAATAACCGCACCTAATGATTTTTCCGGCCTAGATGTATCGATGCCTCTCGTTAGCGGCTCCACACTTTCTCCGCTCTCCGTCCGCGGGTATCGGTGTCTCTCGTTAGCGGCTCTAAATTCCCGCGATTCGGTATATTAAATACAGACGTTTCCAATTAAAACTATCGCGGAGCCGTTTCCTTGCGCTAATTAAAGCAGACGCGCGAGGAAGCGTGGGGGCGAAGTAGGTTGCGGGGGGAGAATTAGCGCGTTGGCTCGAAGCAGCAGGAAAGTAGACGAAGGTTCGAATCGGTGAAGAGCGACGCGAACCCGGCAGAAAAATATTCCCGGCGAAACGCATCCTGATCGGATAGCCATTTTCAAATTAAATCCCATCGAGGAGCATCCCGCGGGCGAATATCGTCCGACGAAATTGCTCGGCGAAGTATTCACTTATCGGCGCGAGTTTAGACTCACGGGGAAGAAACTGTCGGAGCAGGTCTCGAGCGGATCGATCGGATGGGAATGGCGAGGCAGCCGAGGCGGTTCGGCTTTACGATCGCTCGTTTTCGGATATACCGTTTCCGGATGTTGGATGCGTCATTCCGCGTGCACGAGCATCATCCGGGCCTCAGCCAGCGAAAACGATCCGGTTCTACTTGATACCCCTGCCTTCCCAAACGGCGCGACGGCAACTGCGTTTCTTGCGTCAGTGTTCGATCCTCGCGTCTCTGGGGAGAACACTGGCTCGCCAGTTCTTACTTCGAGGGATCGCCGATTATGTCGAAAGTGTCTGAGCGCAGGTAAGTGTGATCAGCTTAGGAATAAGGAATCGATCGTCGAGTAAGAGATTTCACATCGTCAGAATAAGTTATCGGTTTGATTGAAGAATTGCGAATGAGACTGGAGAGCAGGGGAGGTCGGAGAGAACGGCGGCTGTGTTATCGGCGAGTCGCGAACGTCCGTTGCAGGACCTTTACTTCCCGTTCTTTAACGCTGTCGAGGTAAATTGCAATTCAGCGACGATTATTTGCAAGGAACTCGTGCTTCGCCGTCGCACTCGCTATGGCACATATTGACGCGACGCTGTTGCCCGGTTCAACAAAAACGTATAGAGAGAACAATAGGGGAGGAAAAGGGGCAAAGGGGCGCAGACGGGGGTGAAAGAAAGAGTTCCTGTTGCCGTCAGGTGGGTAGTAATTGCGAAAGTAAGAGGGCGGATCTCTTTTTCTTCATTCCTTTTCTCTTTTTCCCATCTGCTCGGAGATGTTTGTGATGTAAAGCGCGAACCAGGATTGAACCTCTATCCTCCTTTCTTCTCCTTGTCACTTGTGCGCCACTTTTGTCTCCTTTTAACTGGAGCGTATTCTTTTTATTGGTTTAGCAACGTGCCAGCTTTGGTTCACGAGAGCACGAATAATACGAGCGTTGAAAGCTCCAACGTGTATATATATATATATACATATATTCCGCGTTGAAGATCCTTGGAAACTGATCGGACGTTGTTACCGTTTCTGGCTGGCTGTCGTATCAGTCGGTTCACCAAGAAGGTCCCATTAAGTTTTCACTTTGACCGAGCGAATTAATCGCCTCTAACGATCACCGAGGCCCTAGAGAGAGCTGGCTGAATCTATGAAACAGAATCGATCGGGGACATTAATTGTTGCGCGGAAATGTTGGAGTACAGTCGTGGACGAATGGTTTCATCGACGGTGGCCCGCTACTTGCACGCTTCATCCCCTCAAATGGGAGAGGAGATAACGCGCTCCCGAAGCCTAGCCCCGGCCAGGGCGTTGAACGAGGATTGTCGTTAATTTTAATTAAAACGTTATACCGCTGCAGAGAAACGGGGAGTTTTATCTCGGCCAAACTTTCCGTTTATTTTCCCGTTGCCGCGCGGCTCACGCTCCTCCTTCTTGACTCTGTTTTGCGGGGCTTACTCGGAGGACAGGGATCCCAGAAACAGATGAATCTTGATAGAAGACGGAGTTGGACCTAGGAGAATTAATTTAACCAAGTTCGCGAAAAACTTCGAAATTGACACGAGAAGTTCCGGGCCCTTGAATAAAATATCGCCCCGACAAATCTACACTCCCGACGTGGAAAAATTCTCTCGAAACGAGCGAGCGGAACTCAGAAAAATGGAGGCTAAATCTCTTGCTGGATATTATCGCGAAATACCCAGTCTTTTCAAACGAATTAAAGCCGAAAACATCCGTGTATTTCTTTGGCAGCGGCTGGGCGCTAGCGTTCCGCAGCCATCGCGCGCAAAATAAATTCCAAAACACATCGCATCCGCCTGTAAACACTCGGCGTTAAAAAAAAAAATAGCAAACTGCGAATGCATTCAGGGAACCGAATCCCCCGAAGACGAGTCCCTGGGAATCCGGGCCTCGGCGGATTAATTAACGCCGCAAACATTCGCGAAGCGCGTTCCCCAATAAAAGCCACGCTTCCGGGCAAAGTCTCGCGGAAGAAAAAAGGGAGAAAGCCGTGAAAAGCAAACACGAAGTCTCCGCCGGGCCATCGAGTTTAATTAAAAATTTTTAATCGCCGAGACAAGGAGTTTCGCGCAGGGGAGCAGCTCGATGCGTTCGGGACGGGAAAAGTAGCCTTCCGACTACCTTGCGCGTATTCCTTGGATCGTCAGGCCGGTTAGCACGTTCGGTGGAAATTTTCGCAACATCCGAATGAACTTTAATTCAACCGCGGACAGAAGCGCGGGTGGTTTGCGCGCGCGGAACGCGTGGTATTCATGCAGACCGTTAGCGCCACCCCCAGCGAGCCAGCGAGCCCTTTCCCCATTGTAGCTGGAAAACGGTCGGACAGCCTGGAACACATTATACAGTGGAAAAGCGAGCCGGAGATGAAGCTGAAACAAAAGTGTTTCAGCGAGCGGAATAGGAAATAGTCGGTAAGCCGGCGCGGGGGGTGGCTGCGGGGGGGCGAGGAAGGCCGTAGATATTGTCTAGGAACCGAGGAAACGTTTCGCGCTCGCTGAACGCTCGCGTGTATCGATAATGCGCTGGCGGAGTCTGTCCGTTCCTGAAGAGACCTCGGCACAACAGGAACGTCCAGGAATATCCCCAGACGCGTATTGTTGTCCAGCGGACGGGTAGTAGCGAA
Source organism: Andrena haemorrhoa (assembly GCA_910592295.1). Classification (NCBI taxonomy): domain Eukaryota; kingdom Metazoa; phylum Arthropoda; class Insecta; order Hymenoptera; family Andrenidae; genus Andrena; species Andrena haemorrhoa. The sequence goes on from OU342946.1 coordinate 6,308,693, forward strand.
ACACGAAACTCATTTTCACCTGATTTTTGCGTCTTCGTTGTCCGCAATTCAATTGCAATTCGCGGATCGAAATTGCCGGTCAGTCTAGTGCTTCGTGGGCTCGACGATGAAGGAAGATTTAATAGGCAGGTTCACCTCGATCCGCTGGTAAATTAGACGGTGTAGCAAGAAATTTTCGATCTCTGAATCAGCAGAGACGTCCGCAAATACTTAATGCACCGTTCCTGTGAATTACTTTGCGCGAGGCGGTTGTAAATGGTCCGGTTGGTTTTCGGTGTTGCTCGCAGTAACGGGAGCAGATGCGGCCAGTGCAATATCGACCTGAAATCGAATCCCGAGGGAAGCCCTGCGTCGTTTCTTGCTCTCCCTTGACACCTACCTCCCGTAGTTGCTCGAGAACGGTCGCGGCGTTCCTTGCGAAATCGATAGCCCAGGTTCTCTCGCGTGGCCCTCGTCGGTAAATCGAGCGAACGCTTTGAATTCGTTGGCAGGGAAACGACCCGATCGCGCCTCGAGAAACGCTGATGATCGGGCAAGGGTTCCGCCGAACCCTGTCTCGCTCAAGAGCACTCCGCCCTTCTATACACTCTAGAGATTTTAGTGCTTTTTGAGGGCTCGTTTTACGGCGCTGTAAAACTTAGGGAGTTGCTAAATTTAGGGGACGATTGCGTGAAACGAGTTGCTCGGCGAAGCGAACATGTTGGCTGAGGGAATATTTGGAAACGATCAAAGTGGAGGAAGGGCCAATGATACCTCTAATTTCTGCAGGTGTTAAGTGACATTGGCATGTACATAGGTTATATTATTTATTTATTTATTTCACTTGCTCGGGTAAAACCCATTTGGTAACAAAATAAGAGTAAACTGGACATCGTAAAGGTGAGTCCTCACCAGCGAACAGTTCGTGAACACTGTTCGCAAACAATGCCCGCAAGTTGTTCGCAAACTTTTTATAACCATTGCTCGTGTAAAGGTGCGTCCTCACCAGCGAACAGTTGGCGAACAGACGATTCCTAGGAAATTCAATTCCCATACTGTTCGTGAACAGTTTGCGAACGCTGGTGGAGACGCACCTTTAAGAACACAACAGAGTACAATAAACATGGGCCAGAGAAAAGAGTATATGGCTAACCAGATCTGTCATGGAAAACTACCGCTCTGTAGACGCTTGTCTTAGAAGTAGAAGATCCGTAATAAAAATCAACATCCTTCCCGTACAAATTAGCCGGATTACTGATCGTGTTAATGGGATCAGTGGTGCCAAATCTGGAGGTTAGTCTAGAAGTCTAAATAGCAAAGTATGTCTGACAGCTCGTTCCGGAGCATTAAGATTGATTTGACTGATAACAGGTGGCTGCATTAACGATCTTAAATAAAAAGGTCAAATCATTAACAGTCCTCCTACACTCCAGTGTTTGGATACCCAGCCTCCGCATAATAGGACCATAGTCGTGATCATAACGCTGAAGGGGCTGGTCCATCTAGAATACTAAGAAGCGCAAGAAATTATGCTGGACCTGCTTCTTTCTTCCGGAAAAGTACGGTGTAGCTGGTTTAAAAGGAGCGCGAGTGAAGCAGTGATTTCAAACCGTCTGACTTTTTGTACAGCACAACTACTGGCCGCCTATTGAAATCGCGCTAAACCAAACGGCTGAAATTCATTTCTAATTCGGCGAACGCACTCTGGTCCCGCTGCATTCTAATGAATATTTAAACGCAAAATCTAATTGCTAGAATACAGTAATTAAATATTTAATTCGCAGTGCGGGCAATTTGGTTTCACGTACAAACATCCGGGAACCGCTCCGGGCATGTGTAGGAAAGTTTGCATTTGGCGCACGTGATATGAACGCGTAAATATTGCAAATGTTGTAAATGTTGTAACTGTTTCAATTGCAAGGTAACGCAGAATTGGTGAAATTTAAATCTAACGTTTACCCACCATCCGATTGGAAAAGAAAGAAGCCGAAGTCTGCTGCTTTATATTTTTCCCTTCTCAATGCGGAACGAGAAGCTCCTATGCCGAAAACACATTTGCGTATTAATCGAACCGATAAATTACGTGAATCGAAGGTGAGTAACGCCGGATATTCAACGAGAACTCAAACCCTATTTAAAGAGAGCTGAACCGAACGAATTTGTCACAAATCCGATCCCGTTTTACGCCGCGATTCGTTCGATTCTCAAACGCGAGTAGCCGTTTAAAAAAGTTCAATCGAGCGAAATTCATTTTCCCGCGGATGCTGTCGCGCGGCCTCACGACTTCTGGCGTTTATTTTTTAATGGTGATCACAGGCCGGAGTTAAACGAGAGGCTTTATCGATTCCGTCTCACCTGTCCCTTCGGCGCGTCACATCCCGTTTCCTCTCGTTGACGTTGCGCCGAGCACAGACCGCCGCGGCAACAGCTTCGATCTTCCTCTTCCAAAGAGAATTATCGATGCGCAAATTAAAAATTGAATTCCAATCGCGCGCGTTCATCGAGCCGCTTACGCGTCTTCAATCGCACGAATTCTCTTCAGTCCTCGGCACCTCGAACACGGGGTCACCGCTCTTTTTATCTTTCGATCACGAATTCTGGCATTCCGAAGTTAATTGGAATGGCTTACAGGAAGACAACGCGAAAGCTCACGAAAAACGCACCCTAACTATTCAGGGCAGGAAAGTCACGAATTTCACAATCTACGTCCTCCTGCTTTATTGATCTACAGCGCGAGTATTTCCACCAAACACTTTTCGGGAACCAGCTGTTGAAGAAGCAAAGAAGAAGTTTCAGGTTTCCGTCGCACAAGTGTGACGAATTCGGCAGGTGGAAATAATCGAGCGATACTGTTTATTATTTCATATCGATTATTATCCACCTAAGCTATCTAAAACAAATCGTCATTATTTCTTCGACTCTTTATGAAGCCGCACAGCGGCCACTTCTCTTTCGACGCTAAAGCTTTTTCGCGAGCCGTTGGAAAGTGCAACAGAACGTGACGAACGGAAGAAGAAAAGAAGGGACGTGGACGGCCGCGGTTCGCGCAGTCGATCGATCGGTACGCCGAAAGACAAAAGCCTCCGAATGAACCCCGAGGCTTTACTTCAGCTCGATTTCTCGTTGCAATGCGAACGAGTGGAAGGGTTGCGTAGTAAAAGGATTGTACCGATTCCTGTGTGCCTCAGTCGCTCGATGCGCAGTCGCCGCGTTTCAAAACATCGAATGACACTAGGGAGGATGGCAAAGTGCGGAGGATGCTGCTTATCAGGTAGAACAGACACGCGCCCAATACTTAAAACATGTCCCACCGTTCAAAATGCACAAGCACCGTGCCATTCACAGACAAACAACGCTTCTCTTCCTGATTTAATTCTTAAAACTCGTCACAGCTTGACCCCATTTTGGTATCGCGTAGGTAAAAGTTTTTCCCTCGCTACATTTTCCTATCGAGTGTTTACCACAGACGAACGTTTGATAAATTGCAGCTACCTCTTTATGCCGTCGTCACGCGAATGGTTAATTCGATGAAAATTCCGCATCGCGAAGAAGAAGCGTCTGGTTTCCTCACGGGGGTGAAACGCCTCGAGGATAAACAAGGGAGCTCGTTTACGGGTTTAAAAAATTCACTGGCTGCTCCTGGCATGGCTGGTATATTGTTGTACGATCTAATTTTCTCCGGGCATAAAGGGGGATTTACGATCATAAGCGAAATTCATGAATCAACACGGAGCGGCTCGGATAGTCTACTTCGTCATCGGAAATAAGGGATCGGATTAGTCGTTTAATACAGCGCGTAGTCTTGAAGGCGACACGTGCAGTTGCAACTTATCGGTCGCGATCGCACTCGGAACCGTCCAAGCCTGCACGGACAACGCACCTCGGGCTAAGTAATTTTCGATTAACGTACAGGTTTCGCGGGAGAAGAGTTTTTCACGAGTTAGAATTTTACGTTTCGCGTTGGCCGGACTATCGGAAACCACCAGCTGCGCAATTGAAATCAGAGGTGTCCCTCGACCTATGGTTCCTCACCAGCAACTGTTCACGGATTTCCCTGTCACGGGTTCATCCGTGCCGGTGTATGCGCATGCAGAGAGATTTTTCGATATTGAAATTGACACTGACCGGAGTTTTCACGGTTCTGCGTTAACGGATTGCCAGTATCGCGTTGGATTGATTGAAATATACTTCGTCGGCTCGTAGGAATTGAATCGCAGACGCATTTATTTTTCAATGTTTAGCAAACGCGCTGGTGGCTGTGGACGGAATAGTTAGGCTGAATATAACGGAGCAAGGTATGCATGGGAAGGTACGAAAATATGGGCAGACATACCAGGGAGACTTAACTAGGTACCAGAGCAATGAATATATCGCGGAAAGAGCCTGGTGAAGTGACAGAAGAAAGCGTGGATAGTTAAGCGCGGAGGTGAAATGTGCGGCGAGGTCAGAGGCGGACAAAGAAACTGCGGGATGGTGATATATAGACGGAGAAGAAGTATCTAGGGTGGTCTGGGTTCGCACGAACACCGTAGAGATTCCCCGTTCGCTTTTTCGCGTTCACGTCTGATCGATATCGACCGAGTCGTTATTGGCGCAGTAGGTGATCGTGACTCGCTATCGAGAGGGAAAGAAGTAGAATCGGGTTCGGTGCATAGTCGGCTTTTGTACGTGCACAGGGCTTAATGGATTAGCTGCATCCGTATCGGAGCGAGCGCGCACACGTTTAGTCGAAGATGAGACGGTATTGCTGATGACTAATGGAATGTTCCCGGAGATCAGTTTCAAGGTTCCAGGGATGAAATCGAAACCTTATCCCTTGGAAGGTGCACATCGTGACATTTCAGCGAGGAGAGAGGGATCGATTGGGACTTCAACAACCGTTGCTTCCTGTTCAGACGCCAAATGCTGTATTTTTCTTGTCAGCGTTTCGACGCAGCCATAACTTCGGGACAGTTTATTGCGGGTCAGTTGTAACGGCTCTCGGCTGGTATAAGCCAGATGTCCGGGCCCGAGCCTAGACGTAAGATTGTTTGGGTTTGTCGAGTGGTATCGCAGGGCTGAGTTTTAAGAGACCTATGGTGCGAGGGTGAGAACGACTTTCCCTCGGATAAGCGCGACTTCCCACCACTGACTGACCCCGCGCGCCTAGCTTTGGGCCCAGCCAAAAGGGTGGGATTCATTTCACACCCTGTTTGTTTGAAGCAACCGATCAGGTTGGTTTAACATTAACTTCAGCGGGAACTTTCGATCCTCTGGCAGATCGAAGGAAACATTCAAGCTGGCAACAGCTATCAGATCACCCTTCTGTATTTTACATTAAATATACCAGGTATTCTTCCATGTTAATCCACGAGTACAGATTTATTAACACCTGAACTGGCACGCGATATCAAGTCGACTAGTGTAAAAGTACGCCTCTGGTTCGACAAACGCGCCAAACATTCGCGTCAAACAACACTTCTAATGAAACACTTTGCGAGTGTACGGTTATATGTTGTATTCCATTGGAAAGAATTGCAACAATCCTTTGCTTTATTATTCCTAAGAGAAGCTAAGACTTAAGCTCCAGACCTAACCCAGAATCTCGGCCGATGGGATTCGAACCCATAATCTTCGACTGGGCGCTGACCAGCCGCCTTAACCGCACTCGCACCATAGGCCGTTCCTAAACGCCGAACTCCTAGATATATATTTCTTGCGTTTGACGATAGAAAGAAACGCCGGAGGAAAACGTCACATCAGAATTTTCCAATGTAACGGTAGAAATAAACTTTCTTTCAGAGCCGCCATTGTAGTCGGAGAGTTACAGGGACTAGATGATACGCTCCGAAATGAGATAACACAAAGTCGGCAAATTTAAGCCCACCTCATTTCTCGAGCGTGCAGCGCTGCGGTGGCGGCTCTTTCTTTTTGCGACTCTGATTCTTCGCGAATTTCGAAACAATGGGTTCTCCGCGGAGAATTCGCGCGTCCCTGCCACTTTCGCGGAGAAGGAAGTGGTTAAACTTCAAAGGGGCGATGTTTAATCAGAGTCCTCAGCCACCGTCGCGGTCGTTTGACGAAGTCCGACTTTTATTTCGGGTCGAGTGACGTCGCAACCCCCGTTTCTATTATTCCGCGACTTCCGGCCGGCCTCCGCGCTCTTCCTTTCTTCCGCTAATCGAGTCGACGGAACAGCGTCTCGCTCGCGTTTCTTCGTCTTTTCCACCCGCTGCCAGCAGCCATTTTCGCGCGAAGAACGTCCACCGAATGCCCTACTAACGTCATCAACCTCTGGAATGCAATCGCCGTCCGAAACTTGGACGCGAACCTCCCCCGAATGTGAATTACGAGTTCCCCCGGATATTTGGGACGCGTAACACGACACACCCCTTTCCCAGCCGGCGAAATTTGTAAAGCTCTGCTCCCGGAACGCGAGCTGTTTAAAGGGATTACGAAACTTTCAACCCTCGAAACTCGACCGGCTATCGGACATCGCCGAGAACAAAGAGCGAGAAGGGAGGATCAATTTTTGAGGCGAGAGCTTAAACGTGCGGAAAACTTAGTTTCTTCCCGGGTTGCCGGGAAGAGCCAGGCTACAAAATACATATTTCTCGGGCAGGTTGCCTCGCCGAGGACGCCGCGACGGCCCGCTGCCGTCGCCTGCTTTTTTTACCAAGAAAGTTGGTTAGTTCGATTGCGCGGTGAAATACGGCGCGAGAAAAAGTTTCCGCCGGGGTAATAGGAGTTGTGACTGCGTAATTGAGGAGCGGAACACGGTTTCTCCATTTTTAACTTGACGCAAAGCAAACGACGGGTAAACAGTGGAAAGCGAGAGTGCCGGGAAGCTGGTAGCGCGAGGAAATTAACTTGGCGACTTGTTTGAGCGGTGGAGAAACTTAGAGTGCTGCGAGCTCGCGAACCCCAGCCACTCTTTAAGGGCAGAAGGGTAACAATCTTCGCGAATCAGAGACTAATAATTCGCTTGGACATCTCCCTTGCTGAAGGGATCCCAAAATCGCCGAGTGTCTAGGGTCAAAGGAATAACAGCCGAAAGCATAGCAGTTAATGAACCGAGAAGCCGGACGATTACGCGGAGGCAGTCAGAAGACGGGGGAGTAGCCTGGCGGAGGAAAGTCGGGCCAGAATTAATGGCGGGCACAGGATAGAACATTCCTTATGCTATTCCTCTCTGGCTTTCCTACTGACAACGGCCCCGGTAACAGCCTTCCTGTACTTCGTCCTTCGCCAGCTCCAAGGAATTATCGCCCTCCGCTGTTTCAACCACACGTGCACACGTTCCGTACACACACGTACGCTTGCTGGCGTGTTCCCCCGCGCTGGCTGCGACCGAGGCTGCGCTCGCGACCAAACACCAGCTCTCGTCGGTGTGACCATACAACAGACACGTCGAAGCCTCGCGGCACTATGCGACCGTATATTTAGAGCGGCGTCAGTACTTTGTCTGACCGAATGAATGGCTGTACTACTGGCGGAGCGGTGGATGGCGCGGCGGCGGCCCCGGCCGCGTACCTGCGCCGGTATCACTGGCAATAAAGGACAGACGGGAGTGTCGACTGGCATGGATGCGTGGACCCGCGCGAATAACTGGCCACCGGCGGAGGATTAATATTCATTTCGGGGGAAATGCGAGGCCGATGACGGCCGCTGACGCACGCTTGTCGCTGTTCCCGGCTACGTAAGGCCGCGGACGTTTTCACTTTAAGCGACGCTCATCGACGGATCATTGAAATTCCTCGCCCGGCGGATCATTCGTTCCACTCGCACCAGGGATTAGAGACGGCTGCGGAGTTTTCCTCCAGGTACGAGCTCCGGCCTATGGCTTACGTTGGTATATAACTTTCGAAAGCTTCTCCATAAATTCGTGCATCAAAAATTGACGCCCGCATTGGGAAGCGGGCCAATACGTGACACGAGCACCGCTGGCGGAAGATGTTGCGCGCTCTCAAACTTTCATAGGGATTTATGTCCACCGGCTTATCATTATCGCGTTCAGTGTCACCGTTCATACGGGGAGGGAATATTTAGGATGACAAAGGAGGTGAAATAATGAAGGGCTGCCCTTCTACTATTCCGAGGACCGGCCCAGTGGAGCGTGTATCACGGTATTTCGCGATAATAATTCGAGACAATGCTTTTCTTTCTCCAATGAAACTCACCTCTTCACCTCTCACCTCTCGCGCCTCTTTATCCTCCGCTTCTTTTTTCTCCGACACCCTCTTGCCCCTTTCTTTTAATCCCCTTTCGCCCTCCATCTCTGCTACTCTCTCTCTCTCTCTCTCTCTCTCTCTCTCTCTCTCTCTCTCTCTCTCTCTCTCTCTCTCTCTCTCTCTCTCTCTCTCTCTCTTTCATTTCCCCCGTCTCCTCGTTTCACTCCCTTTTCACGTTTTATCCCCTCTGTTCTGTTTTCACCCGGCGACAAAGCGTCGAGACGCGTAACAACCCCTTCCAAGTGCTGCGAATATTGTTTCGCGTCAAGCAGCCGGCTGGAGGTATTAATTTACACCGTTCGCGGGGAAACAGGCCGTAGCACCGGGGCCAGAGGGATTCTTTAATTTCGTGGGAGTGTTCCCTTATCGGAGGAGCGCGTTCCGCTCGAGCGGAGAGGGCTCTTTCGCGTGGCGAAACCTTTTTATAATACACTCGCTCCGCGGTAACGTTGTTACGGTCTCTTTACGCGCGCGCTGAAATTACGACGCGGTTTCCGCGGGCCTGGCGTTTCCCTCGATATTTTTCGCGCCCTTGCCGCCCGATTGCGAGGCTCAAGTGGCGTTTATGCGCTACCCCGTGCCGGGGAAGCAGCGTCGCCGTGGAATTCTGATTGAAATCACGATCGAACGGTCGCTCCGCGACGCCGAGCTTCTCGTAAACATTGCGGGATATTTATTCGGAAGGAGGACAGCGAGCGGGAGTGTAGCAACGTGTACACGCATACGCTCGCGTCACGAGCACGGCGGGATTGGATGTCGCGCGTGGAACGTGACTGTGACACATGGAGGTATCGTAAGCGCGAGGCGTATTACGCCGTCGGAGCGATCTGAAATCGATTGACTCTGACCCAGAAGGAAGGTTAATTTGGAATCGCGTGCATAGGTTTCAATTAGGAGTTCGCCGGAATGCGTCGACACGTGCGGCTCGACGCCTCGCGCGGCGGCGCGTGCACGGCGCATTCGTCCGTTTTCGGGCGCATTTTAAGCCCGATAGCTGGCACGTGCTGCAGAAATTTACTCCTCGAGAACTTCGACCAGGAAAGTTTGTGGCGCAGAAATGCCTTCTGGAAGAATTACACCGCCGTATTTTATGGCCACTCAGAGGTGGAAGGTTGAGTTTAAATACTTCGGGTAACTCCGGTTGGAATGAGTCTTGCGCCTTCACAAATTTCACAAGTTAGATTGGGTAACTTAAAGGGACACGGGGATCAAGGAGACGATATGAATCGTCCCGTATGTAGCTGCCCCGTTCAACCTGTGTTCTTTACTGAAACGAAAACGAGTGGCCCGGCAGAGCGGTGGAGGCGAAGTCTGGGAGGGCACAAAGAGGTCTGGCGACGTTACGTTCTATCGAGTTTGTCCGAGAACGTCTTCCGGCTGGGAAGCAAGGGAGTCTAATTACCGTTGCCTCGGTCAAGTGGCGGCCGTACGGAGAACAAGCCACCCCGCGGTCTGCGGTAATTGAAACTAAATGAATTTTCAAATGTCGTTCAAAGCCAGCGGCGCGGCGCGGCGCGGCTCGAGCAAAAGGTGGAAAGTTTACTGACCGTAAGCGGCAGCCGTGACTCCCCGGATGACCCAATTCGTGGACGACACGGAAAATAACGAAACGCCCGGGAATTCAATTAACGACGCGCTGCCGCAGCCAGAATTTAGCCCCAACTTTTCCGCCGGGTCTGAATTAACAATAAGGTGGAAATCAGGCTGCCGCCCGACCGCCGCTTCTCGTCATTCGCTTTAATTATCATTCGCGTGGCTCGACCCCGCCCCGCGTAGAAGACGAGGAGCCGAGATTGGCCACCGAGAGCTTGCGAGTTTGGGTCTCTTTGTTACCAGAGAAATATGCAATCGATGGTGCACGAAGGTCTGTGTCGTGACCCAAATCGGGCAAGACCGAGGGGGCGCAGCATCTGAGAACTATATCGAAGAAGAACCGCGTGCCGCCTTGATCCCGATTGATCGATTTATGGCGGACGCAACAGCCGCGCCGCCCAGAGGTTGCGGAGCCCAGGCCACTCATCTCGCGCCGCTGCACCCCACCAAGACACACAGATACACATTATCGTCTCGGCTGAATTACGGGACCCGCTGGGGAAGTTCCCCCAGCCGACGCTAAATTTTCATTTGCCCGGGTATAAATCCGTGGCAGAAGCCGGCGATCCTGGCGTTTGAGCTGGCGGTACACGCCGCGCACGTACCGTCCCGGCAGTATATCGCCCAAGTCTGCAACTTGATGTCTCCGCCGCATACGACCGTCGCGTCGGCTCCTGCTACATAATCGTGCATAATAATTATGACGTCATCAATTAGCCGGCCGCCAGTGACATTAATGCGTGCTCGTATGACCGCGACAGGTCCTCGTCGTGTAGATTAACAGAGAGGTGCATCGAACATTCGTATGTGCGAGCGAGCGAGCGCGCGCGCGCGCCTCGAAATCGAATTCGGGCTCTCGATCGCGACCGAAATCACAGCTATTTCACGAAAACCGCTTCGTCTATTAGCGGGGAATCGAAATTTCTCTGATCGCCCACCCCTTCCGCGTCGCCAGCCGCAGCTGGCCACCCCTTTGAGTCGTTTCACCCGCCGGCGTCTGGGGATTTTATTGGACCGCCGCGCCGGTTAGCCGTGAAATCGTATTAATTGCGCCGGCGAGGCATCGCCGTGGCAGGTGGAACGCGCTTCCCCCCTGTTTTTAATTATGTTAACGTATGCGGTCCAGATTATAGATACGATCGGTGTAATTCGTTATCGTTCCTCCGCTCGATATGTGTCCACTGTGAACTGTGACGCCGCGCCGGCCGTTGCCGCATGCCGAACCGAAATTCAGTTTATCGCTAACGCTTCGTGCGTTATTGTTTTAACGACAAATGACGTGACGCATTGCGCACCACCGTGTCCGTGTGTGATCAATGATTTCCCAATTTTCTCGCCTGCGTTTGCGCATACCTTCTTCCTGGCGGCGAACCTCAAATGTTTCACGGAGACCACGATTCCGGGACTCTTACCGATTTCTTGCTACTATTTTCTCCGATCCCTAGTCTCATCCACTGACAAGGAGGGTTTTCCAGGTCTCCGCCTCCGGTTGCTTTGATTTTTTTGGATATGTTTTAGAGGTCCGAGAAATAAGATATACGTGTTTGTTTATAGCGGCCTGTTTGCATGTTTAGGGGGTGAAAACACCCCCTCAAGGTTGTAAGATTTTCAGGTGTTCGTCTCCGAGTGCTTTGGATTTTGGATGGGGTTTAGAGGGCCGAGATATAAGGAACAGGTGTCTTTTTATTTCAGCCTGTTTGCATGTTTGAGGGGTGAAACCGTCCCTCAAATTTCATAAGAATAAGTGGTGCCCGCCTCCCGTTGCTTTGGTTTTTGGGTATGTTCTTTCATACGAAGTTTTACTCAGTACAATTTTGTACCCCTCATGAACCTTTAAGGGTGGTTTCACCCTCTAAACATGCAAACAGGCCAAAATAAAAGGACACCTGTTTCTTATATTTCGGCCCTCTAACACACATCCAAAAACCAAAGCAATCGGAGACGAAGACCTGGGAAACTGTCCTTGTGAGTAGGGTTTGGCCTGTGCTAATGATCCAGCAATAATTCAGAACTCGGAGAACAACGCCGTTCCTGAAATCCAGCCCGATTTATGTGATAATGACATCCAAAATTGGGTCTCTCGGATCGCCTGCTGCAATCGAAGCCGCGGAGGCTATTAGAACCCTGTTGTTTTTAAAATATAATGACACTGAATGTACACCATACCTCACATACACCTCTTTTTATTCAATTTGAAAGATCGAGTGCCGTTATTGAAAGACCCGTTACTTCTTACGTAGGCTTCCTCGGCGTACAATATTATCAGGTTCGTCGGGTTAATTGGTATCCCAAGAGACTGCAGGATGGAGCCTTTGGCTGAGCATCTGCCACTTTTACCAGGCACGATGGGGAGACCATTCAATATTTGATGGTAACGCGCTCGACGAGCTGTAAATGAACCCTTCCCCGAGCCAGCAGCCGCGAAAGAGCGGAGGTACGCATAAAATAGAAGGTTGTTGGCTCATCTGCACCCCCTCGCCCCATTTACCAAGCCCACTAGTGAAAGGTTTATGTGTTATCTGGGGAAGTTTTGCCGTTGATAAATTTCCTCGGCGAAAGCGTGCCGAAGGAACGTTTCCCTCGTCGAACGGTGCAAGCTGCCGCCGCGCCGTGTCCCAGCTATTCATCATAATCCTTCGCTTTTACGCGTTTTCCTTCGGGTATAGTTCCCTGTAGTTTCATACTTTCCGTGCCCTTCGCTTCTGCCCCATGAACGTTAAGGGCGATCGTTCGCGCGTGTCCGTAATTTTGTCAAACAAATTCCGTAGCAAATTGTACGCGTATATTTGAAGATAATGAATATTTCATTGTAACGTTTGATGTGGTTTTTGGACGGAGCATCGGTGCAAGGGCGAAACAGTTATTCGGAGCAGTTATTGGATACCCTGCGCCATGCAATAGACGAATGAAAATTATATATAATTGTTCGCGATAACATGTTAAAAAGGGGGAAACGACATAATGAATTACTACGTATTAATTTATAATAATTATAAATAAAGACACATATTTTCAAAGCATGACTTCTGTTTTTAGAACGTTTGAAGGACAGGGGACTACATCCTTAAAAAATTGGATTTAATTGCATTACTTTTTATTAAGTTATACTATAATGAAAACTTTGTAATCGATTCTCTTGAAATGGCATTTTGGTGTATGCGCCCTTTTTCCATCGAATGCCTCAATTAGCATGTGGGAAGGAACGTATCGTGGGAGGGATCTATTGTACCCGCAATATGCGCAAGTTACAGGTGTGTGGGAAGGGCTAGGTTAATTTATCCGATACAGGCAATGCCTTGTGTCCATACGAGAGGTCATTGGCAGCCTTTCACGCTCTAATTCGCATGCATGCGCATCTAGTGTAATTCGCTAATACGGCGTCTCGATTTCCGCTTCATTGGCCCCCAATTAATAACTCAACATCTACATACTACCCGACTATACCCGCGAGCTCGTGCAGCTTCCGAATTCAAATAGGACGCGATAAGTTATGCGAGCGTTTCATGTTTATTTGCATGCTAAGAACTCTCCGCTGTGCCGTAGTCCCCGCGGCTGACTAAAGCCGGTTCGTTCCACTTGCGCTCCTCAGTCGCTACAAGGCTCGGGCGAGAATTTCTTTTGCGCTACAAATGAATCGAACACGTTGGTTGCGCTGCTCGCAATGAGACTCGCGCGCTGCTTCCTCGCTCCGCGACACGCGGCAAGAGTAGCGCAAATAGACCGACGTAAGGGCCAGCTCTGACGGAGTACTAATATTCGCACATTTGCGACTTAACAAAGGTCCGTTTGCCGTGCAAACATCGCTTCTCCCTCGCGGTGTATCTGCAAGCTAAAACTCCCGCTTCGTTACAAGGCGCAGATTAAGTCCGCCTAATTCGGCCGACACAAGAATACACGGGGGAAGCTGGAAGCTCGCTGCAGCAGGGGCAGAGCAAACGTGTCGAGCGCGTAGCATTTAAGTTCGCAGGTGGACGACGCTGGGAACTTGCGGTGGCCGGCAAACAAACAGCAAACACAGCGCGAACAGCCAACGTGCATTCCCGCTGAAAATGATAAAGTTGCCCAAACACGGCGCATCCAGACCCAAATAAACTCGTCGCACGCGCGAAATTACGTTGAACGGTTGTAGCAAGAAGTAAAAGGTGATTTCGCTGAAAGGAACTTCGAGGAGGGAATTTCGCGTCGTCAGCTCCCCGTTGAAGATCCTCATCGATCAGTTTCCTCGTCGATCCACGTTGGCGCGTTCTGAGGGCCGGAGGAGTCAGGCGAACGCTCGGTTGAAGGACTGGAGGATCAAGGAAGGACCGCGCCAAGGTCTTTCCAACCACTTGACTGTACTTAAAGCGACGTCTTCGCGGCGGGGTGCGATCAGGTTGATTCGCGGGACGGGCTTCGACTGCTGCCTAACTAGAATGATCCGAGGAACGAGTTAGGAAGTTCCTCGTTGCGGTACACCCCGGCAGCTGAACGGGAAAGACCCAGAGACAGGTCAGCCTCGTCAGCCGGAAACCATTCACTGGACTGTCCGGGGCAGAAGTCGTTTAACGGTATGTCCGAGAATTGCTGTAGATTAGGGAAGCGATTCAGCGATCACAGCGAGGGTCTAGCAATTACGGTGGTCCGTGCCGAAGCAGTACATTACAGAGCGTGCACTCTAATACGGCCGAAATAACCTTCTATTATTATACGTTCGGGGGAACGTAGCTGCTTAACGGGTGTCTGAGGTTAACAAGAGGCAAGTGGGCGAAAAGTGTTGCGATTGTCGTTTACGCCAAGTTCGCCCTCGTACTCGCGTGGCTCTATAACCCCCTCAGGTGCGGAAAGTTAAGATGATTGCGCGGGGCAACTGCCGAATAGCATTGCGGATGACTATCAGAGGAGTCCTCAAGTTCTGCACGAGGTTCCCGGCGATCGCGAGTTGAAAAAGTCGGATAACTGTCGCCGCTTACATAATTGCTTTTGATCGTTCGAAACTTACTCTGTTACTCTTTCCACGGTACTTAGCATTGTTTGAAACTCGGCAAACTTTCCGCGAATTGATCCCTGCACAGCGGAAATCTTCTTTGCGCGGAAATTATTGAGATTCCAGCGAGTAGCTTGCAAGTGTAAGTAACTCCTTGGGCCCGGGAAAGTTGCAGATACACGTCGCTCCAGCCTCCTCCTTCGTTCTGCCCGCGTTCCTGTCCCGCTCTTGTCACCAGCCCCTATAAATATTATCGTCGACGCTGTATCCGTTTACCTCGCATCTGTTTGCACACTTTTCATCTCTTGTTATCGGATCCGCGCCGAGCCTCTCGAGAGGAAGTTGAAGCTTCGCCTTAAATAACCCGAAGCGGCTAAACAGTTTTGCCAACCGTCGCCCTCCCCGCCACGAAACTTTCCTTTCAAACCGGGGAACGTTTTGCAACTTTCCCCAGCCCTCCCCCGCGCGCCACCCCGCGTGATAAATAGCTCGGTTCGCAAACGTTACCATTCGCCGACACGAATTTTCATTTTATCCACCACGCACGCTACATTGTCCGAGATTTTCTAGGGCGACACACGCTCTCATAAATTGCTCCGCGCCCGCTGGAATTGTATGCGTTACGCGCGATACAATAGTGCCGGTTTCTAATTTGATTTATAGGACACCGCGGAGCGGGCAAACCTTGAAACGATCATTCCAGCCGGTTCTGGAGAAAAGTGGAAAATATTGTCGGCTGTGAAAGCGGTCAGTAGTATCGGGAAGATATAAATCCTTTTCGTTTTGCCGGAGAGAATAGTCGAGATTTCTGGCCGAGGAGCACGCCAGAACTGTGCGCAGAGCGTTTCATTCAACGCGCCTGTTTTTTTCTTTCGTTTTTTTTTTTACCTTTTTCGAGAAAATGCACTTTATAAATTTATTGGGTGTCCGTGTACTCGACAGAAACGTCTCGGTGATTCATTCGCTGTTAAAACGCGAAGCGTTAACCGACGTATCGCGGAGAGTGCGCATGGTAACCGTGGGAGCACGTGCCGCGTGCGCCGTTTCTTTCCACTTTCGGGAGATTGTGAACGAGAAAACGACTTACCGATGGAAGCAAAATTTCCTCCACATCTCCGAGCGTCGCCGGCCCCGCGATCGTTCACGAGCTACCCCAGAATTTGCGCGAGACACCCCCTAGTGTATCGATCCGAGTCAGCCTGTATCGCGCGCGGGGGACACAACCCTCGTAGCGGGGGCTGATTCGCGACGTCGTGCCCGATAAAGTCACCGGCTCCCAGTGATTTCCTACAGCTTAAAACAGCTTTTAAAATCCCGGTGAGCCTGGCTCGATATCGGAAAATGTAAATACGCCTCTCCGGGGCCGTGGTTAAGGGTGGGTGTTTCAGGGGGGGTGCGCGGCTGACGGCCGGCCGCGACCGGTCGAATTTGCCCGTTTCCCCGAATTCGCCTTTATTTGTTCGCGTATCCAGGTTCGCAAGTGGATAGCTGCTGCCGGAATGCGAAACAAAAGAGAATGAGCTGTAGAATATCCGGAAACAATACATTGTGCCCCGCGATCGACTGACTGCCACTCCCCCGCGCCCCGAAACGCGCCGCATAAAGATCTAGCCGCCGCTCTCGGGGCTATTCGGCACGATGCACTGCAAAGATGCTCGGCACTCCTTGCCAAATGTCTGGCCGGACACGTTCACCGAACCGGCTACTCGCTTTGTTCGCCGTTCGCCGGCATCCCCCGCCGCGCGCAGGGAGGAACGGTGGTTGCGTGCATCGCGCAGGGGCACCGGAGTACAATACACATAAAGAGAGAAATATACGCGCGTCACCTGAACGGAGCGCAGAAAAAGTTTATCGATTTAAATATCAATTTCTGCGAAATCGATTCGATTCCCGCGAGTCGCTCGGTAAATGGCAGGTGGCAATTTCCTCGCGGACCGAATCGTCATTAAAGCCCGGTAGCTGGGCTCGCGCCTCGCGGGACTTTAACGAACGAATCATTTTTCACGATGCATCGGCGAACGGCGGTGAATGAATCGGAACGGAAGGAAACGACGAGGAGGAACGAGGGGGGTGGAAAAAAAGGGGCCAGCGTTGCAACGTTTACAGGTCGTGAATTTCCCGGAGCCGTCCATCGGGCCGAGCTGCAATTCCGTTTAAGTGGAAAAACTCTCGCCGGTGGTCGATCACTCTGCTGATAATATTTGCAAGCCCCGCAAGGGCTCGTGAAATTTTCACGAGATATACGCGCGTGCAAGACCCGCGGGTTACGCCAGCCTGCCGTCGATCGATTCCCAAGGAAATGTATCGCGAACTTCCCCGGATCTCGCTCGAGCTCGCTGATCGATTTATCGGGGCTATCTCGAGCGCGGGGCAAGGAGATCCTCCGCGCTTATGAGTATTAACGATGGATTAGGGCGCAACCCGCCGGGAATACTATTCACCCGGAGGAGGCTGTTCGGCGGGTTTTTTTCCTGGGGTCGGCTCGACAACGTCAACCCCATTGCGTCGGGAATTAATCTCCTTGGGCGGAAGTAGAATTTTATCGCGGCGGGGTAATTGGCAGTTTCGGGGTGCGACGAAATAAGGGGGTGATATTTTAGAGGGATCTCTGGTGATTTCATCCTCGCCCCAACGATTCCTGTATAACTTTTGGCCACGTCTATCCTCGGGAACAAAGGTGAAGTTCTTAATTCTAAGATTGGCGAGCGAAAGAATCCGTTCTGTGAAGCTGGTAGTGATTTGCGGCACGTGTACGCGGAGATCCGGTGAAAAGTAATGACAGCTTCTACACAGATGATCACACGGCGCGGAGAAATTAATTTCAAAAAGAAATAGAACGTCTCTAGGGGATGGAAGCGTCGAGAAGCATTCAACAGCGGAAGAAGGGAGAAAATAAAAGCGTCAACTCCGTTGAATTTACACGAACAAAATAGGGAAGAGTGCTGGTGTTTTCAGCCGCGGTATACTCGTAAACCGGTGGATTTTTTTTATAGTTTGTCCATTTAATTCCAGCTGCGGCGACGGCGTCTCCTCTTTTTATGTTTAAAAATCGGAATAATAATTTCCCGTGTATTTGTTGCGACGTGGACGCGGAATATATTTCTGCTCGGACTCGGAATATTTTCGCGATGGAAATCCTTTCGGAGATGCGAAAACAGGAATTCGAAGAATGCCGGGGAAGGCAAAGGGCGATTTAAACCGGGGGGACGATTTACTTTTCTCAATGCAGTTGCAAAGAAAACAATTATAAATACACTAAACAGTTCGACTTTGAATTACAACACCTTAATTTTGTTTGAAGCTCTCGAATCTCCGAACGCGCCCTTCGTCCCTATTAGCGAACTCGGATGCAAAGAGAACGATCTCTTCAAACGCTGATCCGTTTCCCCGCGGCAGTTTCATCTACATGCCAGTGCATATTGCGAGCATCTCGCGGCGCTTGTGATCTTATCGCAAAGCACGCGAACAAATCCGACGTCAGATAAATTTCCAATTTACTTGTGTCGACTTTACGAGCTGGAGCGCGGCCTTTTAACGGATTAATGAAACTCGACGATGCCTGGCGTGTTCATCTGGCCACAACGATCGCTCAAGGAAACATAATAACCAGTCATAGCCACACTCAGATAAGAGCAA
The DNA here is from genome assembly GCA_910592295.1 of Andrena haemorrhoa. Taxonomy (NCBI): domain Eukaryota; kingdom Metazoa; phylum Arthropoda; class Insecta; order Hymenoptera; family Andrenidae; genus Andrena; species Andrena haemorrhoa. The sequence continues at coordinate 6,327,074 of OU342946.1, forward strand.
AGTGGCTCCGTTAACCCTCCCCCGAGGTTCAACGTCACAAGGGGTGGAAGTAACGTGCTCTCTGCACTTTAGGAGATATCTGGACCGTTGATCTTGGTCCAGCAAGTGGATTTTGCTTGACTAGTCGCGTTTTGTCTTCAAAAAATTCTGCAGCCCTGGTCGCATCACGTGCTCGTCCAATCTTTTCCGCGTAAAAACGTCTGTCGTGCTTCGAGCAATTACTCTCGAATCATTTATAAACTGCCCCCAATGCCTGATCTCGCAGGGTACTCGCTCGACGAGCTGAAAAATCTCGCGGGTGGAAATAACCCGTCCGCACCACGCACTCCTCGCGTTTTCCACCCTTATCGAGCTCATTGATCCGCCAGTTTGCTGAAAAACGACCGTCTATGCGAAATTTCATAAAGCCGTATCGTAACAGGGTTGCGAAATTGTGTCATTACGCTGTGCTCGCTCACGACGTCGTCGTCGTCGTCGTCGTCGTCGTCGTCGAGCAGTTTTAATGAGCTTCGAAATTACAAAAATGCAAAAAAAACACGACGGCAGAGCCGCGGGATGCTTTAAATGGTGGCAACGAATCACGGTAAAAAGCAATTTATTTTCCATTCTGCCTTGCAGTATTCCATCTTGCTAGCGGGAAGTATTAAAGCCGCGAGGTTACTTTTAAAATTCAGCTTCTGCGGGTCACCGTCGCGTCGCCCCACACACATCGGGCTTTATCATTTATTATTCATTATGTGCGCGTTTAATCGGATTCTTGTTCCTCTCGGGATGGAAAATCCGGGGTGATGTTATTAAATGGTTCTCGGAAAGTGCAGGCTACTTAAACGGAGCGAATGCTTGTAAAGCGACTTTAGCCGTGCACGAAGACAATTTTCCCCAAACCCGGCCATAAACATCAGAATAATACAGCACTGCGCGATGTGCAAGCAGCCTGTTTAAATGTATCGTCGCCGTCACTATTCGGAGCGAGGAATTCCGGGAAATACAGATTTTCGCGAAATTCGAGTGTCCTATCGGTTGTTCGATCGGTGGATTATTCCTTTACTGTCGCGGTTTCGATTGTTTCGAAATTGACGGGAAGCGGGAACGTTTACGCGAAGATAAGCCAGCGTAAAAGCGACCTATCGTGGTCAATCATCGATGGATTACCGTTTAATTAATCCGTCGAATTCGTTTTCGCGGGATCATCGCCAGCACAATGGCGTTCTGCAACCTCGTTTATCCGCGGGGAATTAGCGGCTTCGGAACGAAACCGCCCGTGTACTCGTTACTGTGCCGCGACCTACCTGATGCAGGCATCGATGACACAATTTCGTCGAGTCACTATGGGAGACAGGCCTACACCATTTCCCATGGCCCATAAGCGATTCACCATTCGTCTTGTCAGAGAGACAGCTCTGCTTCAAAACGCTATCCTTATTTGAGGACCTTTCAGCAAGAACATTGCGGCTTCATCTTTAACAACTTCGTGTAGATTAAAAAACAATATTTATAAAATTATTGCTTTGACTAATAATAAAATTAGTGCTACTTTTATTTATTTACAATAAATCGCTTATTCTTCGCTTATTATTCGACTCGAAAATTCAGAAATGGAGCTGCACTCCTTTTGCCGCAAGATCCCCGTTTCTGCTTACAGAGCGTACAAAGTGACGGCGTTTCTATAAAAAGAGTGTCGGTGTCGAAGATATTAACGCCCCCTGAGAGCATACAACCTTCTGCCGCTCGTAAATTCTGCATCCTCTTTATCGTGGAAGGAAAAAGTTTTACGACGAAGAATTATTTTAGCGCGATCGCTTACTTTTCGGATATGCCGCGGAAAAATATGAGCCTCATAAATATCAGCGGCTTTGGAGTGAAAATACCGCTCTCTGTATCGGGGTTTTCCACCGGTCAAAACAGAGTCTCACCTCGTTGATTATCGATTAATTGGTCACTGTACGCAATTGTTCGCGTCACAGAGGCTCTGTTTAACAAATGATTTCGTTAAAGGAGATACAGAGTTCGAATGGCAGCCTGGGAGAGATTCAGCTGTTATCGATTCGAAGGAAATTCCGATGATAACTCTGCCGGGGAACGATGCACGAACGAGATCGGAAAGCGAACGCGCGTACGCGTACTCCAGTCGCTCTTATTCCTTCGGATTAACTCGACTCCTTCGGTATTCCGGGGAACTTTGCCGCGTTCTTCGCGAACGTATCGCTTGTTCCGAAACAATAGATGTTTACTTTATTGAATACTGTTAAGCGAGAGCGCGCACGAACTATTTCTGAAACCGATCGTGCAGTAGGTACGTAGCCGGGGCGTACGTGGGTTGCATGCGTTCCCAGATGGAAAACGGATGGTATTCGGTTTCACGAATTCATCGACGCGCAGGAAGCTAAATGTTCGCTCCCCCAAGTGCATCTGCATTGGCCTGGAAACCGTGCAGGTGCTCGTGTTCTCAGAGCTATCAATCGTTAATGAGGAAAAAGGTAATCAGCTTCAGGGATCGAACAGAAATTAATTCAGCCGGCTATTCCACTGGCACCAGTCATTCCAGCCTGATAAAGATGGTTCATGAAGGAAGGATAATGTCTTCCAGGGTATTGCAGGGGTGGCAGCGTACGCGGGCGGCCGTGATTTCGCGACAGGCGGCAAGAGCTTCGCGATAAATACCACGACAGCCTCCTTGGATAATTTATTCGCCAAGTTAACGCGCCGACCTGGCAGTCCTCCCTACGGACCACCATCTCGACCTTCTTACCCCTTACCCCACGCTCGTCCCGTTGCCCTACATCCCGCTGGAAACTGGGTCGCCGAGGTTCGAGGTATCCGCGCGCTAAGTACTATCCCGCGAGCGGGTTTTGCCAAGGAAATTCGTGCCTCAGAGGGATCCTCGCCACCCCCAACCGCCACTATCTCCATTCCCTTGGTATTCCTTTTTTTTTTTTCTAAGTCGTCGTCGCCGTCGTCGGCGTCGTCGTTTCGTTCGCTTTTGCTGCAGTGCCAAGAACTGGCTGCGCGTAATGCATCTCTGTGCGCCAGCCAGTCCTCCCTAATGAGGCCACTTCGAAGGTTTCGCCATGTCTAATCGAAGGGGGTTAACGGTGTCAGGGTTCGAGGACAGCGCGCGTCAATGTCTCGGCTGAAACCTAATGCAGCCGCTCTGATCCTCGCGGTTCCAGCATTATCGTTTAATCACCGCAGCCACTCCGGGCGAAGCGAGCGTTTCGCGAGAGTCATCCAGCTAATTTTCATCGGACCCATGCCGAAACTTTATAGCCGCGAAGTTATTTCCACATACATAATTGGAAAGCAAGCGCGGGCCGCGGCGAATAAAGAATGCATGGGAATTTCCGCGGAGCGTTCGCGAATTTTGGAAATGTTACGAACCGGAAGGGAACAAGCTCGTACCATTCAACCCCGGGCTGGAACTTGTGTAATTGCTTAACGCGTCGCGGCGCATTGCCGGCGAGCACGAAACTGCGTTCCCCGCTGGGAATGGCTCCTTGACGGAATTATTACTTGCCCAGTGGAGTTTGTTGGGCGTTCGAAAAAATGCCTCCCTACTCTCGTTTTTCTTTCGCCACCCTCGCCAATAAATATAGCCTGTCGGGGAATTCTTCCCCGCTGCGAACCTCTTCCTTCCTGCTTCCTCGAGCCTGGCTGCTGGAATATCATTAAGCACGAGCTTCTTTACGTCGCTCACACGCCGCCGCCGCAGCGAGATTTTAACGGTGGCCCATCGTGGACCGAGTTACAACGAACGGCGCACTCGTCCAGGAATATATAATCACGTTACCAGGGGGTTAATTAATCCGCGGCCGAATAAATTGAATTTCCCGGTGGCACCGCTCGTTCCCCTAGCGTCTTCAATTACGTAACGATTACGCCCACTCGTATTTCATGAGCGCCATTAGCGCGGCAATCCGGGATTCAGGTTTACATACAAGCAAGGCGGACGGTCGAAAGTACGTTTGTGAAAATAGCCATTTCCTGGGACACTGGTATTAATTGATTCCGACCTTCTGCGACCTGGCTCTTGAACCTCGAGGTGCTTAAATAACCGATCAGACCGATAATTGTACAAGACTCCTCGGTTTTCTCGGATTTCGACAATTCCTACTCGTTAAACCGACTGACAAGGGAAAGTCCGGGAAATTCGAGAAATTATGAATCTTTTGGGATATGCAAAGGATATATACCTAGGTATGTATCACGCATTATTTTTTGTTACTCGAATTCACTCCAAGGGGATGAAATTGACCCCTGAAGATCTGGTTATTTTCCGGTTTTGTGTTATAACTCGCGAACTGGAAGAGATTGAAACAAAGTTTTCCGACAAAGGTTACTTCTTTTAATTGGGACTATCAATTGGTAACTTACAGCTCTTACAGTTCGCGAGTTATAACACAAAATCGGATAAAAATTGCCGGATTGTCGGGGGTCAATATCGCCCCCTTAGAATGAATTTAGGCATCAAAAAAGCGTAATGTATGGTGACCGTACCTAATATCGCCTGACAAAAGTTAAATAGCTGTCAATTGAATAATAATTGATATTTTTACATGCAATTCGGTCCAAAGTAAAGAGAAATTATTTATCTCTCGTGTGGCATAAGTTAGAATTGTTTAAACCTACAATTTTTTTATTTTGGAATTAAAAAACTTAAGGCATGCAAAAATCGGGTCCTGAAAAAGGTGTACCTAATATCGCCTACTCAAGTGTGTTTTAAAGTCTAGTGTTGTAAAAATTAACGCCTAGGTATGGTGCTCATTTCACGTTGAAACTTACACCGAAACTTAGAGCTGAGCAGTCCAATAAATATTTACACTATTAATATTTTGTAAAATACTTCCCCTTCTACAATTGTTGATCGCGTGACGCTGCAATTACAGTATGTCTTCCTACATATGTTTACTTAGGTACTAATTCAATGCAGAACCGATAAATTTTATTGCTAGAAAAAAAAGATTCATAATTTTTTTTGAGTTTCCGGAGTGGGAATCTTCCCTCGTCAACCGCACTCGAGGCCCGTCTTCCGCGGTTGCCGATATTTCATTCCCCTCGCTCCGCAAAGAGGCGGTGGAAATTGCTGCGAGCCGAGTTCGTAAAATGATCACTCTATCGAGGAGGCCAGTTCGGGTGGAGTTAATCGAGTACCAGGCAGCGATACGGGCTATTTTACGGCTAATGCCCAATAACTAGCCGGGAAAAGTAACGTAAATCGTTTGCAAAGCGGCACGAAACTCTGGCGACCGTATCGAATCGTCGCGTCGATACTTTTGTATACCCAGAGAGAACCGGTCAACTGTGAATTCAGCCAGCAGCGTTCCACGGGGTCGCGTCAAAAGGCCGAATCGAATTTCCCGTTAATTGCCAGAAGCAGCGCGCAAATACCTATTTCCAGGCTCGTTCGATCTATTCACCGAGGAAAATTGCAAAAGATAAGCGTCAGCCTGGGGGGGTAACGAATCGAAAGAAGACGGCCGAACAGAGCTCGAATCGATGGCATCTTGCCGTGCTCGCGACGATAAGCGTTTGTCGAGCGTACCGATCCCTGGCGATATTACCGAACATTTCATCCCTTAGCCTATCCCCCGTCCTGCTGGCCTGCAACGGTTGTCGCTCGTTAATCCCGAAACCCGTCACTTTGTCGGCTTTAATTACGCGACGTAACGGCGAGGAGGCGTTGAAACGATTGCCGGGAAGAAAATTTCGCGGCAAATTGCCCGGCTCGAACGGTTGAGCGGCTGAGTGCGCGGTCAAGTGCTCGCGTTTTATACTTGTGCATGGGGAAGAGGTTTTTTGTTTAACGCTGCGCAGCAGCTCGGCTATTAGGTACGCTGGTTATAAATGATCGATTGGAGGCGATAACGCCGCGCGCGTTGTTGGGGCTTGCAGGTGTTGGCACGATATACCCGTGAATAGTTGCCACCGTCGCCTTCTCCGCGTTCTAAACGCACGCCCATTGTCCGCCGAAAAATCTGAATTTCATATTCCCTTTAAATCGCGCCTAGCCGGATCGGCAGCAGGCAATTATCAGCGGGGATAAAGAACGCGACACCTCCCGCGTAAATCCCCGGCTTTTTGTTAACGTGTCACTGTTAATTTCGGGTCACGCGGGATAAGCGAAACAATTCCACCGGAGTTTCTTTCTCGCTCGCCTTCCAACAGGAATACACAGCGGCCCGCTCAAAATACAATAGAATTCCATTATCCGGCACTCGGGGAAAATTGTAGAATATAATTGCTCGTCGGCGAATCCGTTAAATCGTTTACTCGAACAAGCGATGCTTTAACGAAGCACGGGCTAATTACGAATAATTCTCGCCGATTAATGATGCACCGTAGACACTGCGATCGCGTCGACACGCTTGCACGCGTGTCGCTTTTCCGTTCCCGATCTCCCTTTCCTCCGTCAACGTTATTCCCCCTTTTGGGTCTGTTTTGTTTTTTTTTTATTTTCACCGCGATATTCATCGCTCGTTCACCGAGGCGGACGTAACGCACGATTATTATCGTGTAGCCTGTCGGGGAGCGAGATCGATTCCGGCCGCTGCGTTGATTTTTTTCTGCACGCGGGGGAGGATGTCTCGTCGCTGTGCCGGGCAGGTGGGCACAGTTTCACGCAAATCAATCGTTGTTTAACCGCGAGTGCTCGGCGAAATAACGTCGGCCGAACGCGGAGCCGCGCCCCGCCTGGCCGATGCTTTTCAGACGCTCCGAAGCTTTATCCCCTGGTTTCTTTATCGCTGTACTCTTTATGAAACATTACGCGAGCGCTTCGTTCCCTCCCATGGCTGCCGACAATCAAGGCAATCGCCGGGACGTGCCATGTTTACAGCCCCGCTCGTACGAGGGGTAGTAAAACTCGCGTAACTGTACGTCAATCTCGCGTGCGCAATTACAGGCGTCGCGAGATTACAAATGCCTCCGCCCCGCTCGCTTTTGTCGCGAAATTGGGAGGGGGCGGTTATAGTCGTTCGATAAAAGCCAACTTATCGGGCGAGGGCTCCGACCGAACGCATACGTAACGTCCCCCGTAACTTTCGCCAGGGATCACGGTATAATTGCACGTGAAATTTCATTCTCGCGTGCACGCGAAGCTCGAGACCGCGCGAAACGGGGTGCGGTTTTCACGATCCACTTCCGTCACCTTGGATACGATTCCGACGGATCTCGAGATTAAAGGGCACCGGGCGCTCGCCAATTTTCGCCGGAAACGTCACGTTAAATAGGAAATCGGTTGTCAGCCGCGAGAACGGTGTAAGCCAATTGTGCCCCGTTTATTCCTGTCCGTGGGAGAAGTGACGAGAAGTTTCCTCGCGACAGCCGGCTCGCTACGTCGAAAAGAACCGCACGTCGATAGACGAAATTGGTGGCCAATTCGCGGAGCCGGGACGTGGTATTATAAAACTTCTCGGCGGCGCTGGTGAGAGCGGCGCGATTGAATTTTATTTCCCCGGTCGCGACGTGTAAAAATGTGGCGGGAGCGAGAACGGAGGAACGGAATGAACCGGTCGCGGCATTTGCTTCAACGTTCCCTTGACTGATTTGATTTATCCGAGCCCTTGATTTATCGACCGACGCCAGCCGCCGGCGATTTCGCTCGGATTCGACCGCCTACTGGCGTTTACAAGGAAGAAGGGGCTCTGCCGCCGTTCAATCGCCGGAACAATTAATTGAACCGGTTATTCGGCGGGGCCACAAATTTTTCAGGGGCCGCAGGAAACTGGAGCGCTCCTCTCCAGGTTGTTACATCTGCCGAAGCGAGCGAACGAAGAATGGCCGACATAAACCCCTCGATCTCCTCGACCACTTCCCCGAAAAAAGTCGATACATCGCGCGGCGTCGTATGTAATTCCTACGTGCGCCAAGCCACGGAACGACAATGACCTCGTTTATTCCGCCGTTTCATCGACTTCTCGGTTGATGGAAGGGATTATGCGCGCTAGGGTGGCACGGGGAAACAGGGTGAATCAGAATGAAAGAGGGCGGCGATCGAGCGAAGAAAGATTGTGGGATTACGAAGCAACGGCGTGCCGCGCTGGCCTTCCTATCAGACGTATTCTTCTTTATTGCATCTCGGGGGGTGCTTCTGGATGGGCGAGAGAAAAAAAAATACTCCGTTAATTGATCGCTGCCGAGTTTGGAAGCCGTCTGGTATCTGGCACCTTCATCTCCAAGCTTCTTCTTTATTCCCGGAGTCGCGTGTTAAATAAACCGTCCCGCGGTAGGAACTTTTTGGAGAGGGTGGAGGTTGGAAGTTAGAACGAGTGGTTTATTTAATCCGCCGTGGAACCTCGCGCTGGCTCGATTTATTGGTTTCCTTTCGTTCGGCTTTAAGACCGTTCGAGAGGGCGAAGAAACGTGTTTTGTATTTCGAGTGGTTGATTCGCGCATTGTTAAGTGGGAGTTTTTCCTCCACGGATCTTTTCACTCGTCCAGGGCCCTCGCGGCTCTTACAAACAGCAGCGAAGGGTGTTTTATGACGTTACAACTTTCCAAACAACTTTCATCGTTTCTCCGGCGCCGCGCGAGTGTGTACACCTAACTCCTTTTGAATACCGTGCGAGATGATTTTCAGAGGGAACACCGGCTAACTGCTGAATAGCTACAGTCTGTCGGCAACCGTGTTACGCGCGCCCGTAGTTAAGACCGAATTGAAATGTATGAATAGCGATCTGTTTGACGAGTTATTATGCCACGTATTTCGAGCAGAAAACGCCGCGACCACGCGTGGCTCAAAATTGAAGGGAAACGATCCAACTTTTCAAACATTTTAACGAGTCTGTCGCTCTGAAATAATACACCGCTCCCTGCGAGTGTGGCAACACAGGCGAAATTATTTTCACTGACACGTTCCTAACAAATGACCTTTTTCTAGAGAAGCTTAATATAAAATTTACGTTTCAAAGCAGCGGCAGGATTGTGAAAAGGAATAAAGCGATGAAATTCCGCTGGTTCGTAACGTCTCTGAAACGGGCGAAATATAAAAATGATATTTTAAAGCGGTGTAACCACAAAACGGTCCCACAAATGGGTTTAAGGGAAGCATCGCGCTGCGGCGAGATCGCGGCTGCGTTCCGAAATATTGCGTATTGTGTTATTCCCTGGAACTTAGCGTCCCTCGGACGAGGCTTGTGTCCCGTATACGCGGCACACATCTTGCAAAAGGTCGATGCGAATTCTCCCCTGGAAAGTTCCCTTCGGTTACGCTTCTTGATAAACAGGATTTCAGTCCATGGCAGCGACAAATCGGATTCTAGTTTTCGCGTGCGCAGCACTCGCAAGAGAAACGTGTACAAACGGAACGTAGAATAGTCTCGGTCCACCAAGTGTGAAGTTTATGGTTTACAGATAACGGGGGTTAAGTGCTTCTTTTCTATTGGTCGTGAAGCACGTTACGCCGGGCTCCTACACGATTTTCTTTCCTCGTTCTGATTTTCCAGCCATTCCAGTTTCTTTTCCCCCTTCCACCCTCCTATTGATTCCGTCCTCCCCTTTCTTGAACTTTCATCCACGGCAATCGTTAGTTCGCGCACCAGGCCGTCGGTGTATTTCGCGTTTATTTTATTCCCCTTTTCCCCGCGGAGCAGGTTCCATCGACCGATTGAACTGTTTACTGAAATCGCGCTTGCTGCCGAAGCGTTTCCGTAGCGTGACTAGGATAGCTTAAGAATCGTTGCTCGACCGTGAATAACAGAATCTTCTTTTTCCACTGTTATACGTGGCCCGCCCTCGTCGACACAGATTCCACCCCCCATTTCCCTATCACCCCCGCCGCTTCGAGGCACTCGAGTCTCCCCAGGAGAGCCGATGTACGTTTTCCACGAAACACGGTTCATCAGCTGGAGGGGCAAGAGGAGGCACAGGCAAGTAGAGAGGAAGACTGAGAGTCTCCTCGACGAGCAACAACTTTACGGATTACAAATGCTCCACTTCGCGCAGTTTGCATTGTATTTCAGCACCGAGCTCCTACTCCCTTTCCGAAGCCCCATTCTCCACGCTCTTTGTATCTCTTATCGTAGAAGAATGCCACTGCGTGGACAATTACGTAGATCACCGACCGAGCAATATCATAGTTAGTCCGTCCCGTTGGCGCGTCACGCGCAATGGCTCAACCCCTCCTATTAAGCGATCCAGCGTTTACGTGACTGTTACGGGGACGGCGGTGTCGAGACGTCAATGCGCCTCCTGTCTGCACGCTTGTTACCACAAGGGCGCGTAATCTTGCCGATATCTTGGTACAAGGTCCAATTGCATTCGCCGGCGACGGTGAACGGCGTCTGTTTCGGGGTGGTTGCGTTTCGCTCGAATTATTATTCAAGTTGACTTCTTGAAGCCTCTGCAGGTACAAAGGCTTCGGCGGGACGTGAAACGGGGAGCTACGGGCGTAGAATGAAAGAGTGAAGCTCGCGAAGCTGATCGCAATCGGATACGGGGGGAACGGATTCATTTAATTATATTTCCCGGCGTCCGGGCATTGTGTTCTAACAGAGCGGCGGTGTTCGATGCAAGCGGCGGGATCGATTTGCAATTAACATTCGTTCCAGCTGATCCACCTCGAAAAACCAATTAAAACGTCCAACGCGGCGGCTGGTTTCCACAACGGTAGACGACAACAACGCGTGTATCCGTATCGTGCAGGACCGACGGGGGGAGGGCCAGGGGCGAGGTAAACGCCGGTAACGTGCGCGCGGATTCGGTATAGAACAGAGGAGCGACCGGGGAAAAATAATTAATGAGCGAGAGCTAAGCCATTGTCAGGTGGGCGCGAGCTCGCCGATGATGGATCGTGTCGAGATTATCGGGACCGGTTCTCTTTCCCGTCGCTCGAGTGCCAGATAATGAAACATTTATGAAAGGACTTTTGTGCCGGGGGTACACAATCGGCGACGAGATAACGAGATCGATGGCTGGCGTAAAATCGTTCGAGCTGAAGGAATCCGAACTGAAAATGTTCCGTATAAGACGCCGATAGGCATCCACCAACGAACACCCTTCCTTTTTTCCCGTTACAAATGATCGAGGAATGCGACGCGACGCGGGAACAAGCGATCCCGCAGAGTTCAGTGGAACGAACCTACGAATGGTCAGACCACGTCGCAAAAAGTGACTCGAGAAGCTCCCCATTCCAAAATCCTCCTGCAAATGCAGCGACTAGAGATTGAAGGAACCTTCCCGAGACTGCCTCGCTCAATTTCACCCAGAAACTGTTCAGCTGCCGTAGACTATTCTCACTTTTCGGACAGACGAAGAAGTATCGAGGCGCTCGGTACATCTCGCGCAAGGACCAGCAGCTCCCCCTTGCGATCGCTCCGCGAGACCGGTCGAAACATCGATTCCGAGATGTAAATGGGTTGCCGAGGATCACCGGGCTGTTCTATTTCTCCCCCAGTTCCAATCACGGAAAACTGAAACCTGGCGCAGGGGTTTCCACGCTCATTTTTCCTCAGACGCGTCTCACACCCTCCCATGTGCTTATTACACGAAAAAAGGGGCGCAGAGGAGAAGCCTCTATATCACTAACGCATCAAAATTACGTCCACATGCACTAAAAAGACGGGTATACCCGCGCCCTCGTTGCCGAGCCCCTCGGAGAACTTCCCCCTTGTAGCTTGACAAGAACGAGGGAGCTCTAGCTCGCAGCGGGGCGAGAAAAACTTGGAAGCAATATCCCGACTGAGGCTCGGACGACCTTAACCGGCATAACTGCCAAAACGTGGATCCCATTTTGTCGCGGGCAGATAAAGCGGGAAAAAGCTGGCCAGACGCTCCTACGTATGGTTCCGCAGTCGGAGCACCGCGGCGGGGATGGGAAGTGGGCGAGCGTGGTGGCTTTCTTGCTGCCGCGAATGTCGGTTGAAAGTACTGGCGATGCAACCGCTGTCGTTAGCCAGCGAAACAGGCGTAAGTAGCGCGGGCGGACGGGGGTTGGCGGTCGGACAGAGGGGCCGAGACACGAGCGGGGTACTTGGGCCAACTGACACGGCACTGTTTTAGCCACTGTCACTGGCAAGAAACAAAAGCCCCACGGCAGCGTCCTCCAGGGTCGAGATAAAATGGAAATGTACGTTCTATCTGCGGCCGTGTACCGTCTGGTTCCGCGCGACAGTGTGCGCGTGTTTGCGTCCGGATTGGGCGCGGGGTGCTTCGACTTTAAGCTCCTCCGCAGGGGTGTGATAATATTTTGCTCGCTGCGTGCTCTCGCCCGCATTATTTTCGTCGCTGTTTTTTTTTTGCCAGGCACGCGTATCGAAGGCCGAACGCGATCAAATATTCTTTATTCCTCTGGGAGTGCTTTAGCAGCGTGTTGTAGAAAGAGCGTAGTTCGGAAACAGCTGTTCCCAGCCGAAGTTACGATGGCCAACGTGGCTCGTTAAGTCACGCTACCGTCTCGTCAGAACCTAATTGGCACACGCTCCGCCACTAATTGCGCTGATTCGCGGCGAAGTAAAGCATTGCATTACCGGCGATGGAAGAACTTCAGGACGAGTGGCTCCCCGCGTATACCGCCGGCGAAAGGGCGCTTGAAACTTCCGAATTATTACATCACGCAATCCCGTTCCCGTTCGAGTAGCGGAAGATTACTTCCGGCGGAATTGAAATTCGTCGATGCTTAGTTCCTCGCAACTCGGGGCCTCGCAGGAAGATTCTCGCGTCTATTCGGAGTTGGAAGAACGTTCGTCGTTTAGCCCGCCCGCTTTGTAGTTGCCGGGAAGGTGGATATTCAAGTTCTGCACTTCGGTAACTCGAAGAACCCCCTGTTTGGTATTTAGTCGCTCGTCACTGGGAGTTGCAAGAACAATTTGGATATGTAATTCTACGATCCGACGGCGCTGGAACGTTCCGCGGAGCTGGTTTCGGATGGTTCGGTGGAATTCGAATTCTGAGTTATTCCGGGGCGGATAAGTGAGCTCGCCGGTCTCCGTCGTTCGGATTACCTTGCTGGCGTAAAGCGACAAAACGAATTTCCGAACTCGTTCAATTACAGCGGAGCCTGGAAACCGTCCAATCTCATCGGGGAATTTTTCTTCGGCGAGGCAATCGCGATCGAGGGAGCGGAGGATCGATTAACAGGTAACAAAGAGGCTCCGCTCGCGTTTGTCTTGTCGTAATCCTACGCGAAAGTGGCGCGATGGCTGGCCGAGGGGATATGGAAGACGTTTCGTCGTTAACGCTCGTAAATCGTTCGTAATAAAGTCATCAAGTCGGCGATAAATCTTGTTAAGTGTTATACGCTGCCGCGAAACCGACTGCTCCGGTCGTATTACGCCGTATCCAAACGAACCCGTTTCCCACTGCAAATTAATCTCGCCGTCTAATTAATTATTCGGTTATCACGCGACGACTATTCCCGAGAGAATAGGCTCAGCCCATTCGAGTTCATCGTTCGTGTAACTAGCACGGCGACCAGGTATACTGGGTGTGATTCTCTTCCTCCCCTTCTCCGGCCGCGAGGAGAGACGTTAAATATGGTGGTAGGATAGTCAGTGATAAATGAATCGGCCTTCCAGCTCGTCGTACTCGTTTAATCCGGCCGCGAGAACAACTCGATTCTTCGTGCCATCCGTGCGAGTGTTCCCGGGGCCGTTTCCCGGCGAATCTGTCACTGCACTAGGCGACAACGCAATCCATAGTATCCGCGGCTCTGTTAAGTCTCATTATCAGCCGGAAGCGTTCCCTTTCCCGCTTCGCACATCATATCCTGCTGTACGAAACAGTTTTCTGGCTTTTCAGTCGCTAGCTCATTCCGAGCAGACATCCGGCACATTTGTATCCTCCGTCGACGTGGCATATCCACGTGGATAAATCGGCGAAGCCAGATGTACCTGCCTCCTACATTCGCGGAATAAAAATCATGGGGTGGAAGCGATTCGAAGTCGTTAGAATAGCGAGCGAACTGACGTCGCTCCGTTATTCCAAGGGAACAGATGACGGCGACGCAGCTACTGAAAATCGAATCGCTGCACGCTCGGCGTTGCCTCGATTTTATCCAGCATCGATCGAACGGACGAACATTACAATTTTCAATTTCTGTTGCATTTGCCCGTTACGATGTTACCGTCGGTTATTCCGTTCGGTTAATATCGCTCGGCCATCGATATTTACCGGGAAGCGTCGATTTTAAAAGGAACCGGATGGAAGCTCGGGATAAATGGGACGGCTGTATGATCGATTAATAGCAAATAGAAATGTCTGCGAGGTGCCTTCGATTGAGAATTGGTCGGGAACAGAGTAAATAAACCGTCGCTGGAAATTGCAAAGTTTCATTGACCTCCGGGCGCGTTTAATGCGAATTCTGCCATTCGCGGAGACGGGTTAAATACTGTTTGCAAAGGGACAGAAAACCGTCCATCACCATCAACAGCGACTTCCCGATTGATCCTGGGAACAAGGTCGCCGCGGGCCGACCGACGTGTTCATTTATAGAAACGCACGCGTAAATTCACAGCGCCCGCTATCCCCCTCAACAGTACAATTCATTACCGGGGGAAAAATCAGTCAATTAATCAGCGGCAGGACGTTCGTTCCGCCCGATGGAAATTACAGGCCGATCGTGTGCCGGCCTTCCAATATTTTATACCCGTTGTTTAACGAACGATTCGCGGCGCGTGAAATACGCGAGCGTTGCAAATAAAATAAAATAAAATAAAGAAAAACCGAGCGCAGAGGTGGAAAGAGGCTGCGCCCGCAAAACGATCCCTGCATAATCGACGCGTAATCGGCATTCTATGCCACGCGAAAAAAAACATTGTATCCTATTTGCAAGTAAATCGACGTTCAGCCAGCGGTGCCCGTTGCTCGATTGGCTTATCAAAATTTTAGCGTCGAGCCTCGGCTCACCACGCGCTTCCTCCGACCTCGCTTCTTCGCCGTCTCTGATTCGCCGACGTTTATGACTCAATTAATTAAATTTTGACGAATGCATGGCTGCAACTGCGGAGCGCGCAACTAAGTAAACCACGCGTCCCGCTCGCGAGCTGCTTTAAAAGCGCATTCGGCTACGCGCCTGGGATTCCGATTCGAGCTTTCCAACTTGAAACCAGTTTAGCTATGAACTATAGTTTCTTCTGTACTTCTGCGTACGTTGAAACGAACGAGTATTAGAAGAATAATACGGGGCTCGGAAGACTCCAAGTCGACTAAACGCTGGCAGACCAGCTTCCCATCGATACACCCTCTACCCCCGTAGAATCTTTCGCTACGATAAAAAGAGGAATCGTATTTCTCCTGCAATTAGTTCTGCTCGATAAAGCAGCAAGGAAATGCTTTCGATATCCGGCACTGCCGCGTGTCGTCGGAGACGATTCACCAGCCACTTGGCAATTAGAGCATCCCCTATCCTTGTCCTCGATTTTTATACCGCTTTAGATCGATACTGTTACTCAATCTTCCACCGAAGAACGACGACTACGACTCCGCGTCCTGTGTGGCGTGAAAGATTCCGGAGCAACGATATCGCTGCATGCTGGCCGAAGCGGATTCAGCAATGCGTGCGATATTTCAAAGAGCAATGCAGATAGTAGCGCGGTTCAAGAGTTCGTGCGCTAATATGCAGCAGAATCGTTGCCCAATCCGCTGGGACTACACAGCAACGACAATCGTAACCGAATGGCTGTACATGCTCACTTAAGTAACATCGTAGCTGACCCAATTACGGGCCAGCCGTAGCCGAGACGATATACCTGCTGTGCTCCGAGATATCTAGCACTGTTCAGCAAACCCTTCCCCGCCTCTCCAGCGCCAATTTCTTTCCCAAGATATCTCTCGAACGGTCCGGCGATCATCTTATCGTCATCTCTCCGCGAAAAGGTTTCCAAGCACGCACGGAGGCATTACTTTATTGAAAATCGCAGCCCGATAAGTCGAACAATGGCGAGTAGAAGCTCACAGTTCCACTCCTCAGCGAACCTCCCTTCTAGTCATTTTACCCCCTCGATACGCGACGGCGCCTGATTACACACAATCACCATTGGTCACTCTGCAGACCAGTCAGTTGCCTTTGTTTTATCGGAATGCGACGCAGCAGGCTCTGCTGCAACGGAGGTTAACGACTGTTAAAGTCCACTCTATCACCGGAATCGTACGTACGGTCTCGACGCAGGTTGTGCGTGTCAACGGTTGCATCGTAATCAAATCAGATCCTCGTTAAATTCACCTTGGACACTTGGAACGTATTCCACTCTCCGAGGATTGTATTATTTGGTTTTCTCCGCTGCTTCTTTGAGTTGATTGCGCGATTGGAATGTATAGGAGGGGGCGGAGAGAGTACAAAGAAAGAACCTGACCAGTGCAGGCCGGGGGCAAGAAGCTTCAAAGCTTTTCAATGGGATTGGAAATGATGGATTACCTGCATTCTCCGGATATGACATTCGTTTTTCTGTTGTTCGTGACAAATGCTGCGAGATAATAGGATCGATGGGGAAAGAACCTCGTGGTACCAATGATGGACTAACAAATTTACTGGCCACCATCCGAGGAGCATCGAATTAAATACAGATTTAAGTAAATCCTTCTCGACGGTATTAAGACTTTCGGGCTGACGTGTTGCGGTAAGAAGTATTTGGAACATGATCGAGTAGGAGAACGCCGGCAAGAAGGCTCGAAGGAGGATCGGTTTCGCGCGAGTAAAATTGCACGATGAAATATTGAAGAAGTTCGGGCGGACGAGTAAGGCCGGCGCAGGGTAGTAAGTCGCGGTGAGACAGAAAAAGACGCCTCTAGTTTTTAGCAATATCGATATCACGGCTCCGCTGGCTGGCACAAATACCACAGCACGCGTAAATAATATATTGTGTGCCGCAGGTAGGCTGAGACTCGTACGGGAAAAGCTAGGGGATGGGAGAAAGCTGTGCGATTCGATGAGAAATGCATGAAACTGAGCAACGACGTGGAATGTGACAGAGGGTCAAGAATTTATTGAAAATTCTCAAGTTCCCTTTGAAAGGGGAACGAGCGGTAATCAACAGATTCCTTCGTGAATCTTATTCTCCCGCATCGGCGGGGGATAAAATAAATGGAACCCGAAGGAACAAAAGACTAGCGTAAAATGAAGCCAGTTACGAAGCGGAAATGCATTAAGTCACGCTTCTGCTCACTTTTATCGATGCTCCGGCTCTGTCCCCGTGAAATTTCGGTGCTGCAGAAGGACAGAGAGTAGACTAGTTGGTTGTAATTGCAAATACGCGGACTGCGCTTCGTTCTGGTCATGGCTGCGAGAAACAGGCGCTGTTTATCTAGTATTAGCTGTTCGACTTTCATCGCTCGTAAGTAAAGTCAACAAGGAACCCTTGGATCTAAAAAATTTCTTGCAAAAAGTGGAGCACTCGAGAGTTCTCGAAATGTTCGCCAGTCCCACTTTTATTTATCTTGTTAGCTTACGTACCTACACCTTTCGACCCAATTTCGGATCTTTCAGAGCACGAACGAACGACAATGCCGAAGCTCGAGTGCGGGCCACTTTCTATCGAGTGCATTCGTGGAATAATAGTCAAGTTTCATAACGACGGAACACCCGTCCCATCGTTAGTGGCAATTATTTCATATCAAGTGGCGGGAACTCGAGACTTATCAGTTCGCCGATTAATTATTTAACGAACTCCTTCGTGCCTGTCGCTGTTATTCGATCCGCCGTTGGCGAAAGTGCGCGTAAGTCCGAATTGCGGTTCCCACCGCAATTTCGCAAAGAGACTCTTGTCGCGTACTAAATGCGCGACCGCACGCCTAATTAAAATTGTGCGACCGATTGGGAGGCAATTTTTAACCGTTCAAATATAATTTATTTTAACGTGATTGCGTACAATTAAGCCATGTGTTGTGGCGACTTCGTCGAATACAGCTCTGCCACTCAAGGTCCGCGCCAACCGAGAACACGCTTAGCGCAAAACCCAGACGAACAAAAAATGCGAGGCTAGAAATCTGCCTCGCGGCAATTCTTTTTACTTAAAATGCAGATGAACGTCTATTGGTTCTGAGTAATAACGTTACATAAAAACGCTAGAGGGAACTAGAAATATACTAGTACACAATTTACAAGGAAGGTAGGTATAGTGTGACTTATTGTTAGCAAAAGAATCATCGACCTACATTCCAGTTGAGCCCGTTATGAAATATCAGCTCCTCTCGCAGAATACCTTCGATATTGTTTTCGCCGATTTTATCGTTGTTTCAACGGCGGAGTCGCCGTGAATTACACGATCGGCCCGTTACAATTTCAATTTGCGAGTACGTAACCCGTTGCGCAGCACGAGTTTTCGAGCCACACTCCACACATAGCATCCTCGAAAAAAATGTTGCAATCGCTCGGTAGTGTATGGACGTATGTACTTTCAATATTTCAAATCAATACACCCGCTGAATTCCAAGAAATTCCGACTGTGAATTAAATTGCGAAACAGTGTCGTCGGAAATACCGCAACTCGGAATGTTTTAAGGTGACAATTTGCAGCGGTACACGGAATTGGAGCGAGTAGACAACGGCACTGTTGCGCGAATGGGGAAAAAACGAGGAGCGCAGGGTTTGAGGCCGAGCGGTCGTGTCCAGGTTCATACATCAATTAACAGTGGCTCTACTTGCAGTTATTTACCGTAAATCGATGAAGACTGTGCCGGGGATTTTTGGGACAGATTAAAGCCGATTCTACCGCACTGTTGCTACTGGTTAGCGGGCGGAGTCCGCGTGACTGCTAGCGCTTTTAATCCCATTAAAATCCCATCATTCTAACCCTCGATGCCAGGGCTACTAGCTCCGGGAGCGCAGCCTCGTACCGTCCCGCTCGGAGATTATCTGCTTCCGCGTCCTTCCGTGTTTTATTTTAAACGGTTTTTGCGCCACTTTTACGGCCCCGGTTGCCTGCATTGCGGTAACGAAGAATGTAATTCCTGTCCTCGCTAATGACACTCATTTCACCCGTGAAAACAAACGACCACCGTTCCGAGATCCTCCTTAGATCGATATCCTTCGTTTTCGGGGGATTGAATTCCTTTTTACGGGGGTGTCCCGGCCTTACAGATCGCAGACTGTTACTCCAACAAGTTCTGGCTGATGCTCGCCTTACAATCTCGCCAGCGACAAGCTATTCGCCTCCGAATAATACAGTCCCTCGTATCGCGGCTTGGCCGAAAGGGGTCCGGTGGAAAACTCTAAAAAGCTGCAAGCGCCTCGCTCTCATCGAGATTTAGAGAAGGTCGATGCACAATTCCCTCGGTCGTACCGGTGTCATGTGCGCTACGTGCGAAGCACCGTCGGGCATCAAGATTATCGATAAGTCTGGCCGAGGGGAATTTTATAGTCGCGAAACGTGTCTCCCAATCGATAAGACGAGAATTTTATCGGAGACACGAGACTGTCAGTGACTGAAAATTTCCAAGCGCGGCAACTTGCTTCCTCATTGTCGTGGAGATTCTACAGAAGTGGGGCGCAGCAAATCCTTTAGGTACCTGCTCGAATGCCCGCAAGAAAAGGCCTCGCGAGATGCTCACTTTCTGCACGCGGTATCTCTGTGGAATTTTTTATAAGAAAGATCCCCGGATCACCCTCGACATGAATAATTCGTCCCAAGCTAATCGAGAATGTACCGCGGTACTAGCGGGATACAGAATAGGACTTTCCACTGGGGAAAAGTGAAAGAATTGGTGACACCGGCCCGTTGTTAATATTTATTCAATTTTCACGAGGGGGCAGCGAGATAGTCGCCACCTTACACAACTGCCCGTTACGCGATCGACGTTCTGGAAACGTACTGATCCACCAGCGTTACGTAAAATACGAGCTGGTCCATTTGCAGGGACGTGTCCGCATAAGCAGGCTGAGCAATCTCTGCGGAATAACTGGCCGTGTACTTGAACGAGGAGTGCCCCTCTATTAAATCTGAGCTTATAAAACGTTCGCGCGCCCCGCTGCCGTGCAACATAAATAATCGAAGGCCACGAGATGACGCAATTCGCTCGGTGCGCGGGCGTCGTCTCGTCTCGCGGAGCTCAGCTTTAATTTATCGGCCGGCAGCGAGCGTAATTTGTTTGCCGACCGCGTTTAATTGTGAGTAACGCTCCATGGAGCCGGCGCTGTCGAATTAGCCGCGGCGGTTTCGCGGAAATCCAGCTGTTTCCGCCCCCGCGGAATTCGGGCCCAGCATTCGTGTCAGAATTTTTGTCGCGATCGTTTTCCCACCGCGGCGACCGGGGGGCGCGGAGGCAGACGGAGAAGAGAGGAAAAAAAGTCGACCGCCGTGATTTTCGTCGCTATTGTGCGACTCCGGGGGGGTCAAAGCCCGCCGGGACCACCAAAGTATAACGGATGTTGGTCAGCCTGCGAGGGAAATGGAAATGCCCGGCAGTTGCCCGAAAATGTTTGGTCGCCCAGTGATTGGCGGATTTGCCGTTTTTCGCCAGATATTTATATAAGTACGGGGAAATATTCCGCGCGTTGGTCACGCGGTTAAACGAAGTTTCGCCCCGATGCTTTATGCATGAACCTCCCTCTATCTTCGCCTCTCCCTCGCCCCGCATTTGCTTCCGACACGCGTCACGTTCGACCAAAAAAAAAGAAAAAAGGGAACTGTACGGTTTTTTGGGAGTTGAAGCTTCAACGCGGCCCGTCACGTATTTATTTGTTTATTCGCCCGGGTCTGTTTTAAATATTGCATAGTGCGCGATCATGTATTGTCGGGCGCCGATCTGCCAGTCCATTTTTACCGTTTTCGAAGTCGAACAGCAGCATTTATTAGCAACGCTTCGGCTGGCGAGCTGCTGTAGCGTCTGGTGCTGTCCGCGATTCCTACGTGCAACGTTCGAGCGCGTTTAATCGAACCTTGTCGAGGCTCCTAATGAGAGATTAGATGCAACAATCGCTAATAGTCCGCGAGAGGGTAGCCTGCAGCACTCTGCGTGGACCGACCGGCCGAATTTCGGCGGAACTTTACTCTTCCTAAGCGTTTCGGCGAACTGCAAACCGCTGAATATTGCAACGGAATGTAAACACTTAGCTGGTAGGTATGTACCTTGGCTGCGTAACTTTTCTCTAGTGGCATTGTTACATCGATCCTGTCAGCGTGCAGGCTGACCACATATTGGCTGTCAGAATAGGGGTATCTTGTAATAGAGGCAACCTATACAGGCTAGCCATTGAATACCGGCAGCCACGGACGTTTGAAGTGGCACTCTGCAGCTTAGAAACACTTTGGTTAACGCTGAATGCCTGATGCTACTTAATATCTTGTTACGGTGCGATGAAGTGCGATGTGCCATGTGCGCGGCTAAGGCTAAACGGTTTGCACGCGGAACTTCAATCGCCCTTTATTACATGCGTGCCATGCCTGGCAATTAAGAGCTTCGAAATTAATTGCGCCCAGGTATTCGGCTTTAATATCGCAAACCGGCAACTTCGCCTACTCCGAAAGATCCTATAAATGAAATTAGCTCCATCGCGTCTCGTTAACTTTCCTCGAGGAGTCCTTCCCTGGACCTGCTCGCAAATAGTCCGAGTTAAATTCTCTCTTTGTCTCGTTGCCAATCCCCTGTTTACACCCCCTTGCAGTTAATAATTACATTCCGACTGCTTTAAATAACGTTGGCTTCGAGGGAAGCCAACTCTGATGCCCTTACAATTACTCATTGTAAGCGTCGCGAAACTTTCCCTCGATTTTCTTTCTCTCAAGTAGTTTACAAGATCCTCTTGCGATCGTTAAGAGTATCGGAGGAATCTTCTTTTGCGGAAGTTTGCTGTTCGAAAGAATTCCTGTTGCTCTCGCTAATTGTACACTCGGTTTAATTAAATCTCTCCTCTCGCACTAAACGTAAAGAATTTGATGGTATTGAAACGGTGTATCGAGGCGGATATTAAATTCCGAAGTTAGAACCGCCGGGATTTCTGGGCCTCGTTGAAAACAGCGGGTTCGATGGGAGTATAAATATGCGGAGCTGTGTGGAATATTTTCAGATCTTTCGTGCCCGATAAAGATTCGAACCTCGCGTGTTTCAAGCAATAACGATGCCTGTTGAGTAACTGCGATCCTCCAGTAATAACGAGTAACGCAACTGGGAAGGTTTGAATAAAACTTCGATCCTCCAGTTGAAACTTTGCAGTTCCCCAAGCGAGCATTCCCTTTTCGCATAATCGCCCGCTGAAGTTTGCTTATGAATAAATTTCGTCGTATCATCGTTCTTGGCCTCCCTTCCCCGTCACTCAGCCTCGTTATTACTTTCCCCGGTTTACTGCCGCGTTAATTTACTTAGTTCTTCGTGCAAACACCAGCGGAGACGAACTTATTAGGGAAGCTCGTCACCGTGAATTCGCGGATGGACTTCCCGGCCACGTATCGATTAGCTGTTCTCTTCTGGACGTTCGTCAACTTAACGCGATCGTGGAAAACGCGGGAAATGGAAAGGTCCTGTGCATCCTTTCACTGTTTCTTACAACGGCTACAAATTATCGCGGACCCGAACGCCATTAAATTGCGATTAGCGTAAACCTCTGCACAAGTCTGTTCCTTATTTAAACCGCCCACCACGCTGCTCCCCCGTTTTTTCCTCGTTCATTACGAGCCAAACTACCACCCATGTTCTCCATCGATTCGGTTCCTGTCTTTTTCCGGGGGCCCTGGGTTTCCGGGACTCGAGGGTATGTCGCCGCGATTCCCCGGCGCCGTCTGATTAGCATACGCATCAATCCTCGAGACAAAATCGCCGTTTTTGTCTGTAGAGGGTGGACGTGCGACATATTTTCGGCGCCGAACATTAAGGCAGCCAATCGGTGACGAAGCGTTTCTCGATAGAGGGAACGTCGCCGCGGTTTGCCGTTTCTTTATGGCCCTCCCGAATCGTTTAATCCCTCTTCTTATTCCCCGCCGTCGCGTCGCTTTTCGCGGCGTCAGGGCGAATAAGAGAGTTATGCGCGCCGAAAGCCTGCGACGTTGGCTCTCGCGCGTGAAACTGAGTTTACCGATTTTTTTTCGAGCTGTCGAAGCGGAGCTTCCCCGAGACTTCTTTCGTAACATAAATTCAAGCGGACACCGTCACAGAGACGTTCCGCGGCAAGAAAGTCGCGTCCCGTGTTATTATTTTCAGTCGCCAGGAAATTGCTGTTGCTTGAGCCGCGACTGCTCGGACCGGGGAACGGTGGGCGACGCGAAGAAACGGTAGCGCGTCGCATCGTCGGCGTCGCTCGGACGGAAAGAAAGGTTCGCGCGAGCCAGGTGGTTGGCGAGATTAGCCGCGGGACAAAAGATTCGTTTTATGAGCGGTTTAATTGAGCCGCTAGGTTCGAATGATTCGCGAAGGCGTGGCGACTCTTATTTCTGATTAAACCGCTTTGCGGCCGGGGGTTAATGAAGAAGAGAAACGAACGCTAGATTTCCCCCGGTGCCATCGGATTAAACGTCACAGCTGCCGGAAATGGATAGCGTCATTTTCTGTTCGACCGTATATAATCCTTACGGAAATTTATTCGACTCGTTTGCAGTGGCGCGAACCTCTGTATTGCGGAGTGTAATCGATAGATCCCCCGAGATAATGACAAATGATTCGGCTGTTTGTTCGCCGATAAAGACCTTGGACGTATCGGCCAGAGTTATGATCTTTCCTTTGTAAGCGTATTTGCAAGTGATTTGTCGCGTAAAACACAGCGGGGATACGCTCGCGAAACGCTGGGACCGTTGACTTACAGTTCGCGACGTAGATCATTTCTCGACGGCTTCTGAATTAAATGCCACCTCTTCGCCGCGGCACGAAGGCAGAATTATGGAAGCGCCTTTCGAGGCAGATTCGTTTACGAAAATAATATTCGGCGATAAATTTCAATTCCGTGAATTCGGCGAAGATGGAGTTTATCCCGTACGTGCATGCATAATAATTTAATAATGTTGTACGCGAGATGGTTGCCCCTGATTTATATGGGGAATTAATGTATCCACCGTTTTTAAGTATATTCTCCATGATTCGGCGATAAATTTCAAATTGAACGTATCGCGCGATGCGTTGCGTTATTACTTTCAGTGCGCTGCAATTTTCTGACGCTCGGAGAGCGTTCACCACCGGCAAATCCCTCTTAATTTTCAATTTACTTTAATTAAAGCGTCGTGCGGGGCAACCTGGTATATCGACTTACATCAGTTCGGCGGTTTCGCGCTAATGGATCTGACCCCCCGAAACGTTTACCGAATTCCGAACTACCTCTATCGTAGATCAAATATTTAGACCCTCACTCACGGGACACGTACGTAGATCAAAGACAGCAAACCAGAAGCGATTAGCAAATGTTATAGCTTCGCCATTTTTCCAGCTACTTCTTCATCGTCTCACGCGTCGAATTATATTATAGATCTGATACTAATACCTCACGCCGATGTGTACTTGCTGGTTGTGTTCCCCTACACATTGATGATCGGACGTTTTCATTGCGGAGGGTTAACTTCGACTTATCGTTATCGAACTGTGCAACTTCACTCAGACGTAATGCTTGCACCTGAAAACTCGACGAATCTTCGCGTACAAAGAAGTCGCGCTGCTTTTGTTCTCACAGACCCTCTGCCCGATGTCCCTGAACGATAGCACTCACAAAGACCCTAGACAATTCATTTTTATACACGGATCTTGTGTTAATTAGACTTCCAAAGTTCGAAACAAGAGCACCCTAATTATAGAGCTCGCGAAGAGATTTCCCACCGAGTCTTTCAATTTCCTCGCCGGGAATATTAACGTAATTAGATGCCTCCTGGAAACGCAATGTAAAGCCGTGATAGTTATTAAAATTCCATTTTAATATTCGTCTAATTACGGTAGAAGCTACTCGAGCGTCGATGGCACGTAATAACATCTGATAACAGATCAGTGGGGATAACACGCGTTAATTAGTCCACGATTGGCCATTATCAATGCGATCATTTATAATAAATAATTCGCCAATATTTGTTCGCATTACACAGTAGACTTTTCAATATCCTTTACCGCGATATATCGATGCATGTACGTAAAGTGATACCGGTCCTTTTAAAAGGCAGTGGCGGAGATGATTTGCGAGCCCTTTATAGGAGGATTTGTGGTTCCTCCGGCCGCAGAACGCAAATATATTTCCCCCTGATCCCTCGAATTACCAAATTATCCAACTCGAAGAGTTCCAACTGGGAAGATCCAGCATTTTTATTGCCCCAACGAGACTTTCGCGAGCGAGGATATTCTATGTATGCATCCTTTACTGTTTTCAGTTTCTTTTCCCGTTGCCCCGTTTCCATATTCGTTGGATTACGATTGAAGCGACTTCAACAAGTGAACTTCCCTATGCAAC
This sequence comes from Andrena haemorrhoa, assembly GCA_910592295.1. NCBI lineage: Eukaryota > Metazoa > Arthropoda > Insecta > Hymenoptera > Andrenidae > Andrena > Andrena haemorrhoa. The sequence goes on from OU342946.1 coordinate 6,352,347, forward strand.
CAAGTATTACCGCTTCCTATACCGAGTCCTCGTTTAAACTCCAACTCCGAATCAACTGCGACACTTAATATACTTGATTCAATGCCCGAAACTTCGATCAGTCTCGTGTTATTCGTCTGGATTTTATTTCCCGTCTGGCAGGGATCTTTCTTATTCAAGTTCAAGCGAAGTTCCAAGGTGCACGTCCATTCACAGAGCTGCCCGCTTTCGAATTGCAGCCAATGTTCCCAGTTTTTCCGTCCTAGCCTCGAAATACGAACTTATCTAGTTGGAAGGGTGCGGTGTTCGATACTTTGTCTCGTCGAGTGAAAGAACGAAGTCCCGGAATGTCGTTTAAACTTTCAGACAACTTCTACAGTCGCTGGGGCCCCTTGCTACGCTTCCGTTTCTCCATTTCCTCTCTCATGGGCCATTCGGGGAGCATGTAATCGCGTGCGGAACGTCCCTGCAGCTTCTATATATTATAATTACTCTTTCGAACCGAACGCGAGAGATCGGAATCCCCCGCGTTGCTTCCCGAAGCTTTAATTCTTCCAGCAATCGCCAACTCGCGCGCAACACTTCGAGAAAACGGATTCAAACGAAAGAAGCAACGTCGCAGTAATTGCGCGGAGAAGCCTCGCTGTAGCTGCTGGGCTGCAAATTCGCGGAACAATAAGTTGCTGAAGGGAAGGACGAAGCTTGTTAGGGACAGACCAGCGGCATATTGACCCGTCACCCTAACTGGAAATGATAGTACGTAATCGCGCGGAACAGCAAAAAGGAATGGAAAGAAAGGGCTTCTTTCGTGACGGGAAACGCCGGCAGAAAGGGAGGAAATGGGGTTTGTAAATAAAGCAGGAGAGAAACAAAAGGGAAATGGACGGATATTGCAGATAGACACAGAATGTACGTCAATTACGCAGCTGATCAATAATGGTGTCTACCTGCGCGTCTACCTTAACGAGGGTTACTCTTTCATCATTAAAGTTGATCTCTCCCCGACGGTCAAACCCTTTGAGGATGCCGGGAAGAGGATGAGCAATAGCGATAAAAAGTTTAAGAACCACCGACGTCTTGGAGACATCTCGCCGAGGTCGGGAGCCGTCGCAAATCAATATTGCAACGGCTTATCCAACCAGACGTTTGATAATTACGTCTCAATTAAGGGATCCGACTTAATTTCAGACGTGGCTCGTTGCCTGCTCAAGACCAGCTTCAAGATCTTCCGGCTCGGTGCGCTCTCAGAAACGTTTATACCCCCGGTTGCGGTAAATACCTTAAACGGCGATGAACTCGGAAACGATCCGTGCACGTAAACCGCAGTTTCATTATCTTCTGTCCTCGTAGCGGCCGCAAAGTTCATCGGTGCGGGGAGATGGTTATTTCACATTGGAAATTGCCTTCCGAGATTATCGATATTAAGCGCCTTCTTCTACCTTCCCGGCCGAATTAATTACTGCCGTTTCGGAGTCTCGGATCCTCCACCCTCCCCCTGAAGTCTCGTTATCTTCTCTAAACACGTGCCGATGGTATATCCGCTAAACGGACGCATTCAATCGGATTCACTGGTGTATTATTTTAAACGGCGAGCGTTCAGCCTGCTTGCGAATGTTTCCACTAAAGGGCATGCCGATTACCGAGCATTTCATTTCGCCGGTCGATTGTAGTGGAAAGTAGTTGTCGTTCAACTTAGCAAACGTCTCGGCGCCTTAGTTAAAGCATAATTGCCTTTCATGTCAGAGGAGGAACAAGGAGAAGCTTTTGAAGGAACCTAAAGACCTCTCGGTCGTAGACGGTGTACGTCTTAATAAGGCTTAATTTGCAAAGTATCCTAAGTAGATCTTGTCCCGGCAACGATTCAGTTTGAGAGGCTGAAAAGAGGGTAGGGGATGGCCTAGTTAGGATCCTCCCTCTAATTTGTATAAAATTTACTTTCCGCCGTGGTTGCTGCTGCCCGCTCTTTTGCCGCGAGCTAACTTAATTTAAGTTGAAAAGTTAACATCACAGCTGTGGATCGTAGGTACTTCAGGCACACTCTTGGATGCTGATGTAGATTTCCACGCCCGTTCACCGGCATTAATCTTCTGTGCATTAATGGGGGGAACCTGGTTTAGGACGCTGAAGAAATGGATTTTTCTTTCCTTTTTTTTAATCGATAGTAATACTCGTGGAGAATGTATTCCCAAAGTTACGGACAGAAATTCGAAGTAGCTTCGTAGATACGGTCGAATATTTTGAACGCGTTTCTCTCGAAACAACGTTTTCGAAATTTGTGTACACGGTAGAGAAAAATTTAATTGACCGGTTGCCTTCGCCCGGGGCTTTTTAGTTACACACTGACCAACCATCGTCGATGAATGAAAAACATTTATTCAGAATTTAAATTAAACCATTTTTTTGCGTAAAATCGTCGAAATTTTTCCGTCGAAATGGTGAGTTTTTCTTTAAAGTTACATTCTCACGCGAGTGTCACTTTTTTGCTGTAAGGGTGCAAATTCAGGATGAGATTTTGCAACACCTAAATGTAAATAATGTAAATAATCGCGAGAGATGAGAGTTTTTTTAAATATATCATGAAACTTGTCTCATGAGAGTCTGATTTAATGAAATTCATGACGAAATAATTAAAGAATAATTAAATAATTGTTTCGTGAGATTAAAGTCTCTCGCGAGACACGATATTTTCGTCTCGTCGTGGATTTGCACCTTAACGAATAACGAATGCCGGAGGTAAAAGAAGGGCAAGGATTCTGGTTAGAAATTACCTTATCGTTGTTGAGCTTCCTCTTTGAATCGCGGACACGGAAGTTTGTAGGAGGATTCCCCAGAGTGAACGCAGTATGTTTCTGGAGGATGTTCGTCGGCCGCGTGTGATTGCACGGGAATCGTCGGACAATTGTAATTCCGTGCAGCGATTCCTGGATAGTGTCCTGCAATTTTGTTACACTTTGTTGCGCGCTTTTTGTACGCCTCGTCGTAACCAACGGCGTATCGTACGTGCCAGGAATAAGGGGAGCACGTATGCCAGTTAACCGGATGAAATAATGCATTTCCTTGAAGCCACAAATAGAGAAATCGATGCCTCGCATGGAGCGCATATCTGTTTTTCGGGGGGCCAGAAATGGCTACATTTATTTCGCGGGGGAGCAATGAATTTTAGAAGTTTCCGCCATATTGAGGGTCAACGAAGGAGGGGAAGGTTCTGCGGCGCGCTTTTAATTCCATTTGTCCTTAATCGGGAAAGTTTCGCTGCAGCTAGTTCCAGAGCTGCCGTCGTTTGTTGAATCTGTTAATAAAATTATCTTCGGGATTGCTGAGGGATTGGTGGGTTGTAGTCACCGGGAACTTGCTGGCCGCTTAATCAGGGTGGAAAACCCGGGTTGCAGTTAACGCGAGGTGCGAAAAGGGATCGTGCAGATTTTATTACAACTGACAACGGTGTAGAAACTACGGCTGCGACTATTCGATAATAATTTAATATTCGAATACATATTTTACAAGTATTCGAATGCTGCGAAAAAACTTCGAATATTTGAGTATTCGAATACTTGGATATTCGATTTATATTCGCCGAATAATTAAGCAACTGAGGTATTCGAATACTCGAATACCGAAAAATTCGACAAATAGTCCCAGCCCTGGTAGAAACCCGGGGTGGCAATGAGGAGCGCGCATATAGAGGCCCGCATGATCGAGCCTCGAATTTGTGTCCGTAAATGGAAGGGTTTAAAAACAGACGTGCCATAAAGTTGAACAAATTAACCGACGATTACCGCGCGAACGACAAAATCGCTGGTGGAAAACGTGCTTCTGTCACGAGAAGGGCATTAATGTCCTCGCTGCCGTTATTTCTGTAATGGGCAACATTAATAGTTCCACGGGGAGTGTCGCTTTAATGACATCGCGGCAGAGACAATTGCAGAAGCTTCGCGACTTGGAGCTTTAAAGAGCGAAGTATCACTCCGCGCACCCTCTATTTGCATCCCTGTCATTGTTCGCTCGCCGTCCATTTAGCTGGGACGGGAAAGAAGCCCGCGCGCCTCCTTGGAAACTTCTCTCCCGTCGATTCGCTCGGCGGTGTGTGCCGCCGGCCTGTTCCGTATCGGTCCGCGGAACAGAATCGACGCGGCCATTTGCAAAACGTCCAACAACAAATTCCCCTTGGCCTCCTATTAGCCAGCTTGCTGAAACTCGCCGCGACCTAGAATACTCCTGCTGGCTGCTCCGGGCCTTTTCAACGCACCACTTCCGACACCTTGACGTAAAACGCTTTTCAAACGCGCTGTCCGGTAAATGATTACTTTTGTCGCGAACTGTCTGCGCGGCAAGAGAGGCATAGATTAGGGCTTGCTTTCAGGTCGCTTTTAGGTCACCAGCAACTTCGCGCGAAACGAGAAATAAATACCTCTGAACGTTACTTCGGCGTGCAACCCGCGTCGCACACGCCCTCGTTCTAACGGCACTCGCTCGCTGAAATTACACTGGCACGCTGAGGTTATTGTGTAATTTTTAAGAAACCAAACAAAAAACAACCGAGGGAGCGGTGGCGCCAATTACATAGTTCGCGAACAACCCCCAGCGGCTATGGGAACTTGTAACAAATTTATCGACGGTCCTTCGCGTTCATCGAACGCCGAGCAACATCCAAACTGTTGACCTCGGCTGTCCGTCGAATAATTTTCCGCTTTATTGCTTTGCACATTGCAAACGCCTGAAACTTGTTCGCTGACACTTGCCCGAATATTCCCGTCGAGCGTCAGCCACCGTAAAACTTCACGCCGCGCTGCTGAACCGTGCACCACAACCGCCCCGACAAACATCGTTTGATCTCGAGAACGTGAGAACTCGTTACGGTAAGGGACATAAAAGAAAGTGACGGACAGGCTGCCAGCCAAAACGGTTTCCTTATCACTGGAGAACACTCGCGATAAAACATAGCGGGCACGTGATCGTAAAAACAAGCAAGGCTGAAGGGAACGTCTACAGTGCACGCGGGTAACTGTTTTCACATCAGAGCTTGGAAAATTTCAATGGAACATGCCCGAAATCGTGGGAGAGTCGCGAGTTCTCACGGCGCCTGTATTAAAAATTAAAGACCACGAGAAAACGCGCGTTGCCTCGCGAAGAGGCTTTCCCTTCGAACGACGGAGCGGCTCGAGCGCAAACGTTGCAGTCGACGCATGATTGCTTCCGCGGGAATACAATCTGGAACAGTGCACATTTCCATTTACCGTTCCTCTCCGAGATTTAGAGGCTCGTTGCCAAATGTCAGGGCGCCGAGCACCACCCAGTAATTAAGTTTACTCCAAGAAACGCTCCATCCGATTCTGCCCTGATTCTACCAGCTCCCGTGTCCCTGCGCGCCCTGCAGCTTCTCTTTGTCGAGCCGCTACTTCGCCCTTCCGCCGAATCGTAAGCGGGTTTCGGGTCCCGTGCTTGTAGGACAAGCTCTTTGTCGACGAGCAGCCATCAGAATGAAGCATCTTTGCCGTTGTGTCACCGGCGAGCTTTCGCCGCGTGCTCGATCGACGGCAGTCGGGCGATTTGCTCGTAGAGTCGGCAGTGAATCGTTCTTTTCCCCGTCTCTGCTTCGAGTTAATCAACTAATTAGCACTGGAGCAGGGCTCGCGAATGCCAGAGGTGTTATTTCAGCGCGAGGCAAACTCCCGGCGAGCCTGGAAATTTCGTGAACTGCGAACTCCATCCGTTCTTGCTCGTTTTCCGCCCCGCGGTGACGCGCCGTTGTGCCGACGCCCTCGCGAAACTTGTGCTCCCAGCCCCGCGAATTTCGAGAACCGCCGACGGGCCGCGGAAGATGTAGGAAAAAACGCCGACACGTAGCGGAAAGTTTCCCAGGAGGATGCTCGCGGCCGCGCGCAACAACTCGCTCCGGGTGATCTCTGGAAGACCCGACGTGTTACGCGACTCCGGCCTGAAATTTCCAGGCAGACTCGCTGGGAAATTGCGAATAACACGCGGCAAAGGATTGCGGAAACGGGGCGTTAACTTTTTCGTACGCGCGCGAGCCTGAGATACGTGCATGGTTTCGGGGGGCCGGGGAAATTGAAATGCCGGGCGACTTGGAGATAAAACCGGATGGAATTACTTTCGGCCGCGGGAACAAGGGGTTTGCGAAACGTGTGCAATTTTTTGGATCCGTCTTCTCGGCCGCCGCCCGATTTCCAAGTTATTCCTTTGGTATTCATTCGCGGCTTTGAACAATAGCGTTTTCTTTTATTTGCAAAGCCCGTCTGTCGATGCGGCTGGGAACGTGTGATCGCAATTCGTACGGGAATAGCCGCGGAGCCGCAAGAAATCGGTCGGGAAGCCGAGCAGCGAGGTCATAAATATTACCAAGTGCGAAGTCGCCTGTCTAAACGCATTGGTATTCATACGGCGGAATTCACATTTCGCCGAAAGTGTATAATAAAATTCCGCGGTCGGAGGTGTTCGTGGCTCAGCGACGTAAGAACGAGAACGGGCACGTTATAAATGCTGGTCCGTGACTCGGTCGCGTTGCACACGACGTGTTAATAAAAATCGCGGACGATTTCTTCGCGGGGCGCGCCGATGGTCCACACCGCCGCGGCGAACAAGTGTCGCGGAAAACTTAAAGTTCCGAATGCTTTTCCCTCGCATGGAATATCGTTTCGGAATATACGACGCGTCGCGGAGCTCGCGTGCCTGTAACTGTAACACGTCCTGACGGTCTTCACGCGCGACTCTTTCCTCGGCGAGCACACGTCGAGGTAAGTAGCTGTTTCCCCGTTTAGTATTTTAATTTACCTGAGAACGCGAGCCGGCCAGGTGTCGCGTGAAACAGTAAAAAAAGCGCGGTGAGAAGAGGCGACAAGTGCGACAAGAATAGGGCAGGTGGAAAAATTCGCTCCCATGTCAGAATGCATATCGAGGTCGGCGTGGTATCGTGACGTTCCAACAGCTGCTGCACCATGATCGCTCGAACCGTGAAATTACGGTGGAATCGATATTCGAACCAGCCGAGGTTTTTGCGGAGTAATGGGAGAGCTCGATGAACAAGAAAATACCGATTGGAGTCCGACTTGGAAGCGGACCTGTTTCCTCGAGATATTCGCCGCGATGCGATAGTTGGCGGAGTTCCTGTGATTCCTAATTTCTCGTCCCCGGCTGCGAGGTTAAAAAAAAAAGGATAATTATCGCGGCGATACAGGGTCGGTTCCGAGTGGCGACAACTGGGAACTTGATTGATTTCGTCCTCTCGTTTCCACGCAATTACCGCGGCATTACGTCCCGAGTCAGATTAGCGGAGTTTCGAGCAATCAGCTTCGGCCGGCGACTCGATCAAGCCATCTTCATCCAACGACAGTTCATCTGTCGGGACTTTTGAGGGCGGGCACGAGGTTAAGCCGCGATTAAGTACAAGCGTGCTCGACGACCGGCCGCGATAGGCTATGCAAGTGTACAGCCGAATTTCGTGCTCGATAGCTCGCTCGCGTGTACCTCGAATAAATCTGTTTATCTAATGGCCAGGCCACAAGGAGACGGCCCCTTATCGCGTACGCCAACATCGTTCTTTATTCGCATCGCGGACCTGTTTTATTCACCAGCCGACCGTAAACCCGCCCTTCAGATAACATTGTGACGCGATACCACCCCCCGCGGCCATGTTTCCTCCCCCCCGGGCAGATAAGTCTGTTCCCTTTCTGCGCCGATCGACAGCCATTAGGGAAGTTATGGTTCCGTCGATGGGCGACTATTGTATACAGTATGAGAGTTAGCGTATAGAGGATCTCTGGTGCCTCTCGACAGCCAGCGACTGCGTATTTTAAAAAAAAAGAAATCCTGCCACTGCGTGCAACGGGACTATTAATTTATCGCTCTTGATCCGCAACACGTCTCAATCAAGCCTCCTCTAATGAAAAAACCGATACTCGGGTCTCGATGTATATTCGTTTATCAAATTACGACGCGAACGGACGAGGGAAGCTTTTCTATCTTTATATCGAATAATTGAGAAAGATCGGGGTTGGTTAACGGCCGTGATAGCTACGAGAGTAGCGAAGCCCGAACGAGCTGAAGGGTGTAATAAAACTTGGAAGCCGGGTGGTGGAGGTTTTCGGGCCGCGACCCGTTTCCCGGGTTCCTCGACTCGCGATTTCCGGTCTGGTCCGAAAGTAACGAGCCTGTTGGGCGGAATAAGGAGAGGATAAGCACCTGCCACACTTTTTAAAGGAAGCACAAGGTGCGAAGCTGTCGGTTCTCTCACGGCCTCTGCTCCGAGACGCGCGAGAGGTGAGCCAAAATACCCGACTGAGAAAAAAAGCTGCGGAAGTTGCTCGTTCCGCGATGCAACGGAACCGATATGGAGCTCTGGCTTTCTTCAGCGTCTCGGGAAAGTGTCTTGGCGCTTGGATGGAAATTCGCAGCGTCGAGTCTGACGCAACTGCGATCGAATCGCGGAAAAATCGGTACCCGTTTCTCCGTTTTAAGAACAACACTCCGGCACTCGCAGGAATAAAAATATCCGACACTGGGAAGTGGACGAAAATTGAGTGGAAGCTCAGTTTGGAATAATATCCGGCTAAGTAGATTGAAACGAAAAAACTGCCTCGTAATTCTGGGAACTGCTGTACCTATACCTTTAGTTGATAATTATAACCCCATTTCTTCCATTTCGCCCGTTCCCTCCGTCTCTCTCGCTCATTTATTCCAACGATTGCGCACCGACTCCACCACTTAGCTACTCTTCCTGCACCTCGACTTTATTACTTCGCTAACTAGCTTTAAACGCGAACTTTAGTTTCGCGTCTGGAATCTCAACTCCGGAATATACTGGCCGTCGCTAAAATTACTTCACCTCGGAATCGTCAAGAGCCACTGCAAGTAATTAAACGCCGTGGGACCATTTTCAACCGCCGGGAAACGTCAATCGCTCTTCGCACGGTCAATGACATCCTGGCGTTTCTATTACAAGTATTGCATTACCGTTACCAGCGCGGCAAAATCGGCTGTCTGGAATCAAGGGAATTAAGGGCGGGGAGAAGGTGTCAGCCTTGTCACCCGATCAGAAACATTCTCACCGATACCGTGACAAATCCTTGAACAGGCGAGGTAACGATATACAAATAGCATTGTTCTCGATAACGGATACGCGAGCAGAATCAATAGAATCTTGCCGGGATTTTGAAATATTTCTGCGCGGAACAGAATTCAGATAGTGTATGTGATTTACGGCGGCACGTCTGAAAATAAATATTGGCAAAGAAAAATCCTGTTTGAGAGGAGGATGCGGCCGTTTGTGCGAACATCAAGCGTTCAAATTCGATCGAAAAGAGGAGCCAAATTTGCCGGCGACGAGAAGGATTAAAGGCTGCCGTCGAACATGGAGGGCGGATTTGCGTATCCGCGGATAGGATCTCGTGTTTGCTTTGGATCTCGTCCGTTTATAGCCTTACATCGAATAGAAGGAATAAACAAGGGACGTTCGGGTCGCGGATACGTTCAATCTCACCCGCTGGGGGAATCCTTTTGACGGCGCGGAACGCTGACTCGCAGAATTGAATTTTCGAAATTACCAGGCGAACGAGGTGACGCGGGCAGAATTTATCGGGTCTAATGCGAAGTTGTCGGCCCTCGGTGGCTACCTGGTCAGATCAATCAGATAGTCGACGCGGGTCCTGCTTTATTAGATCGGGCGAGGGAGGAATTTTAAAGGATCCCGCCGAGGAATAAATTCGACTGTCGAAGGGAAGCAACGCCGTTTGCTGACCCAGAGGGGACTGCTCCTTTGATGACGAACGAACGGAGCAGTTTGTTTTTCAGCTGCAGCTTGGAAGGGCTCCATTGAAGCGTGGAAAAGCGACGTGGAAGTTAAACGTGGCCGTGTCAAAGGGGTTGCACGTGTGATTAGCAGATATGCGTTCGGTTGACAGGCGGAATTATAATGTTTGACGAGTGAATGATTGAGGTGTTTGCAAAGGTTAACGACTTTGTTGTATTATATCGTCGGATTTCAGTGCACTCGATTCCACGGGTGTTTAATTCTTCTGAAACGAGAGAAGCATTTTGATAGTTACGGACTGGAGGGACTGCCACCCCGTCTGAGAGCGCAAACAATAAATAGTAAAGAGGCAGAACGGTGGCACTGACAATAAGGTGTTAATAGGGATCGAGGAGGATCGCAATTAAATCCATTGAAACAAGTGGATCGCTCGCCGCGCCTCCGTCTCGTTACTCGAGATAGGCTGTCGCGCGCGAATTAAGGATTCGCAGTACGAGCAAGACCGACTGTCCCCCTCTCGTCAAGACCCTACATTATTATCCCCCGGAATTTCTGGAATTTCCTAGGAACAGTTAGGGAAGTGGATCTCGACGGGAGTCGGTAATTGCTTCCTACGTGCAAGACGCGCTGATTAAACTAGTTGCCAAAAAGTGTAGCCCGGCTGAGCTTAGTTTACCCCTCGGAATACGTATTAATTTGACGCGGCCGCTGTGAACTGTCGGCCTCCGGATTGTCAAAACGAGTCAGCTGTACATTTTCCAGAAGAAACGTCCCGCTGAAATATTAGACTCGTCGGTTAGTCGTCGACGCCGGGCGCGTATTGTTCGTCTGCTCGAGATTTACACGAACGACCTGTGAAAATTCAGCCTCGTCTCGTCCAGAACTGGGTCTGTCGGCGCTAGTATTGCCTCCGCTCTTCAAAGGGGAACCGCCTTCAAGGCCTTCGTCTATCCTGTTGCACCGAACTCAATCCGGGAACACTTGCGGCCTCCCGAGACTTTGTTCAAACGAGCGGCATTTCAGCTCGAGGCCTTAAGATTGCTGTTTTCAGACGGCGGATCGGTACACTTACCGCCGTCCTTTAGCGAGCATGGCAGGAAGCTTTAGACAGTGGTGTGCGTCAATAATTCCTCCCAGCTGTCTACATCTATTTCCACATCTATCCGGTATTGCGGTCCTTTTACAGGATCCTCGTCCCGACGGGACACGGTTCTATAATAGTTTGACCCCTCGTCCAATCTAATTTGCCAGCACAACATCTACTGATCTCTCTCCAGGCCTGACCTCTCCAAGTATCGATCAGGCATCGCTCTCGAAAGAGACTTCCCACCTTGCGGAGGCAAGCCCAAGCGCACCAGACGAAACAGTGCACCTTAACGAGCCCGATGACTTAAATTGCCCCGTAATCAACATTCCACCCTAGCCATTTTCCGAACGCGGACGCACGCGGATTGTTTTGTTCGCGGTAAAAGCCAGCGAGCCTGAGTTTGTTTTTTTTATACAGCAGGGAGTTGCCTTAGGGTGAAGCGCGCGGCGCATTTCGAGGGAAACGGGACGATGGTTTCACGTGAAAGCGGCACCCTCTAAATCAGCCGAAAATCAGTGACAAAGCAGGGTAGTATACACATGCACCGGTTCGCTCGTTTGTCTTGTTTGCGCTAGTGCTTGGGGGCTCGTTTGCTCACGAGCACACGCGTGTGTTAACGTTAATATGCACCGCTGCGCGATATTTTGCCCATGCCGCGATACGTCGCTGTCGTTTGCGCGTGACGTTGCTTCGGGCCCGGCGTAAACGCGCGAGATGAGCTACCGGTCTCAAACCATGGGGCCCCTTTGTCGCCATCGGACCTGGAAACTCTCTATTGTTTCTGCGGGCTCCTTAACTCGATGGCGAGCAGCCAGGTGGTCCTGTGTCAAGGCACTATCTCTGCTACAAACTTCCTCTTCTGCCCGCTCCTCCACGCGCCTCGGTCTCCGCTTTTCATTCGGGAATATAGCCGCGTGTGCAATTAGACGCTGCACTGACGATCAGATAGCTTCCCCATTTCAGCGTGTCAAGTATGCAAAAATGAACGTGCCATTTTCAGCAAGCGATACAGCAACTTTTGCTACATCGAATTCCTTCGTAATAGAGTTTATAGCTGATACCTTATGTTTCAATATGGGAACAGAAAGTCCTCGAGTATGAAAATCCAGAGATATTCTCGCTGTGCTCGATATCCCTCTTCCGCTGAAGCAGCATAGTTTAATATGGATGTGTGGAGGCAAAGATCGGTTACTTTGACCGTGTAATTTTATACCAAAGGCTTCCCAAGAATCCTCTCCAATTCCGGGGAACCGGATCCGTAAAGATTCATATAGAATTTCTCATAAGAGAGAAACAGAGCAGCCGCGTTTCTCTTCGGGGGAACTCGGACTGATCGCGGAAAATATCGACGCCAGTTAAACGGCCACTGGCCAGCAGCGTGCGCACTGGTCGCGCGATAAATTTCCAACGCAAATGTTCGAATCGATGAGAGCACGTCCGAGAGGACAGTTACAAAGGAGATGCAGCCTCCGTCTGAAGATGTATGTACTTAGCCCTGCACCGTAAGAAATATATTGCAGCCCGCCGGTTGCGGCGACCGAGGGATGAGATGGTTTCGAGCGGATTGATCAGAGGGACTTGGCAGGACATTTATCTGGCTGGCTACTCGGTCCCGGGGAATTATCATATTTTTGCATAATGGAATCAACCGCGACCTACGTGTGTGCACGTTCACGTGTACGCGCGCGGGCCATGTATGCATGGTGCCCCTAAAAAATAACGCCGTCGCCTGAAAATTTTATGGGCGCGATGAAATTCAAGTCGGGAAATTATGCGGGTTCCTGAATCGCTGGATTTCGATAAATGTAAGGGGGTAATAGTAGCCATGAGCCGGAGCTGGTTATCTTTATCCCTTTCTTCGTATCCGCACACCTTCCCCTGGGAAAATCGACGATTGCTTTATGCGTGAACTTTTGCTTGGCGATCAGCGATCGTGGAACTGAGAGGCGAAAAGGCGGGAGTGAGTTGTTAGAGTAATCATGGTAATTGAAGGGTTTATGAAATAATAGGGGGATGTAATGATCCCTGCCCTTCCCCTGTAGACGATCGAGTTAATCGATGGATGAACGTAAATCACGAGATACTACTTTCAATAGGGTGAAACGGTGAAGTAAAAATTGTGTGACTGTTTTCTAATTGTGAAAACTTCGGGGGGAAAATACTTTGGGCCTCTACTACGGATTCCGCACCACGAGACCCCTAATTTACCTGAAGAAGCCGAGTGGCATCGTGAAAAAGGTAGTCTATGGGTCGCGCAGACCCAGTGTGGTGTCCACGTTAGTATTTTCTGAAAAGTGGATTTAACAGTTGCCACTGAACACATACAGTTCAATCGATGGAAAGTGTTTAAAATGCTACCGGCCGATGTGTAGGAAACATGTGGCGAAAATATGTTGCGACTGTTCTTAGTGTAAACGAACGATTTCATTGTAATTTATACTGTTTTCATAAACTAAATTATTATTCCAACCATTTCATTGTACAATTTCACCGAGAACATTCGTTCGGCAGAATTAAAAAATCACTCGACTTCACCTCTCGAAATAATTATATTTTTTAGAATCACCAATCATAACGACATGTATATTTAAAGTATGACTCAAAACCTTTCGATTGACGTGTAATAAAATTTCCCTATCTTTCTTGAGAAAACACTGCGATCGCAAGAAAAAAAAAACGGAACTTTCAGAGCACGGACGTCTTTTTTAAAAATATCTTGAGCATCACAATATTTTCGACCAAACTATCGATACATTCCATTTCCTTATTGTCTGACCAATTGATTAAAAAAAAAATTGTTTAAATCGGTGCAGCAGATCCTGACATATAGAGGAGAGAAGATTCTAGTTTGCGTGGACCCAGTGTGGTGGAAGCCTTAGGAAAGTATAGCGTGATGTTTGAGGGTTAAAGAGTCATGAATAATACAAAAAATCTGCCCCTATATTCGTTTTACCCTAACTTTCGATCGTCTACAGTTGTTCTCAATTGTTCCAATTCAAACTTCCCCTAATTCATAAAGCCACAAGCATTCTGGAGGACTGTAGCTGGTAAATTCGTTGCCCAGTGGAACGGGACGCTATATTATAGCTGCCCGTTCGATTCCCGAGCCGAGGGTAGCCCAATTTTGCAACCCTTTCTGACATACAAGTGCGCAAACGGTCGTACTTTGGATTACACGCGCTGGGCCGAGCATCCGGTTAATACGCTGCTCCTAATGGTCGAGTCAACTATTATTGTTATTATCACGGTTACGGGCGAGGGTGGAGATTTGCGGGGGTGGGTATACGTAACGATGCAGTCGCAAAAGGAATAACCCTCGGTGGTCTGGACATTACCGATGCGAACGGCTCGGCTCGGCGCGGCGTAAAAATTAAGCAATTAGGTGCACGGCTGATTACGGCCCCGTTACGAAAGTTCCTTAATTTTAATACAGTCAGGCGCCCTCTTTCTCGGCCAGCCGAGAATAACACTTCCGAATCAGGTTGCGTCAAAATCTCTCGCAGCTGCTTCGGTCGAACGCGTTCGACGTGCACCGATGTAAAATTTCGGAAGCAATGGATCCCGAGGCAACGTTTAAATATTGCTGGACATCGCCGACGCTCTAGTAATGCTGATCTAGGGAACAATGAACAGCGATTAGAGATGGTGGCCTGGAAAAGGGCGAAACCCGCGCAACAAACACAACAGATGTCACGCGAAGCGTCGGTATTATTCGTGGCTATTAACACGATCATGAACACGTACTAAACGCAATCGATTAATATCCGTATTACCCAGCAATTCGGGCAGCAATAGAGTTACTTGCCCCCATCGGGCAATAAGCTAACACCGTGTCAGGGTTCATAATCGACAAATAGCGCGGCTATACCGTTGAGACAATGCTTGCCTTGCTCCGATTCTGAAACGAACAATATCCACGCACTACAATGTGCCGTCAATGACAGCCCTGCCAGTGCTTTTCGCAGCAACATTTCTGCCCTGCCGTCGTGAATGATATTCATTTAACGACACTCTGGTTAGAACCACTCACAGGCTGGAGAACCATTCCAGCCGCTGGTAATCCAAACAAGTTCTCAGAGCGCCTTTGCATTTTTCATCTTTCTAAATCGCCGGACAAGCAGGGTCCACGAGCCAGCTACCGCGGTCTGATCCTCTCGCTCTGCAGATCAAAAGAGTCGATAATTGAAGGCACGACGACGAAGCAACCTCACGGTGGATCGCGGCTAACGATGTCGTTAAGAACGTCTCTTTTGGGACGTTGAACAAGGAATTTGGGCTTTTAAGCAAATCCACGACCCGAGGGAATTGGAGAGAGGTTGTCTGGCAGAACGGATTGACTCTGCTGCAGGAGCATTTGCCAGGGCCTCGGTTACGTTAACGGGGCAGATGCGTGCTCCAGATGCACCGGTTTTTGCACACGTCGGTGGGGTATTAAATCGTCAAGGCAGTGTGCAGGCATTAGCCTTTGGCAGGCAACAAGGTTTCGTACTTTAACCGGCGCAGCAGCCGTCGTGTTCAACCAGGCTTCGCAGACAGGCATTGCGGAGCAGAAGCCCTCGCAGCGTTTCTGGAAACGATTCTTCGGCGATTAAGCAGCAACCGGCGTCCGAAGTTAACTCGCACAAGCTCCCCGACAGCTCGTTGTTCGTTCCGGTCTCGACCCGATCGACCCTCGAATCTTTGATCGTCGGGCGCACTCGTGCGAGCCAAGGAGCCTCTAGAAGGGAATTCAGAGCGGTGATCGGAGACAGACGGAGGATACCGGGAGAAAAGCCCTTCGTCGCGCGAGCAAGATATCCGATCGCGACGGGACCTCGCATTTTCAGTGGCACAGAAAGGATCCCTCTTTGTCGTCCCTTACGTCTGTTTTCGCGTCAGCGCGTGGACGCGGCAGCTGAAAGGAGAGGCGCCGTTCCGTTTGAGAGGCGCTCGTCTTTCCGACATGCTCGCGTTACTCGCGCATGTACGCCCGTAGAATTCGGTTCGGAACGGGCGATGGCTGCGCGTCGCGACGCTCGTTGCGCCGCGCCGTTCCGATGGCTGCCCTCGAGAAACGGGGGTAACGATGGCAAATGGCTGCGAAAATTTATGGTCGCGTGGCTCCGGGATATCGTGAACGCTTCACTAATTGTAGGTCCATTCCGTTCGGTTTGTTACAGCAAAGGGCGGATAGAAAGTTCTACCCACGCGAATTCGTATCGAGAACGCGGCGGGATCGGTGTAGGGGAACCGCAGGCGTGTATTAGCGAATGAGCTGCAAGCCGTAAACGGAAATGCGCGAGGCCTCTGTCCGGGTGATCCGCGGCGCGGAGACCGCGAAGGAACGTGGCCCGGCGTATGCGCGAGCCCCACGTATCCCGAGAACGAATAGAATTCAGCCCTCGTTCCTTGGTCCAAGCATCGCTGCGGGTTCAATTCAGATAGCCTTTCTACTCGGCATATTAAATTTATGGTATGCACGCCGCACATAACTCACCCCTCGGGGGGTGCACGCGCGACGCCGCCTGAAAAGGACGCGGCACCGACGCGGCGTGGCGCGGAACGGCACTCCGCTCGCTGTTCTTTCCTCTCGTTTTGCTATTTCCCTTTTCACGGTTATTTCCGCGCGGCCACCTGAGAGAATGAATCTTTCGCCGCTTTTTTGCCGGGTCGCGTCCCCCTCGTTGCTTCGAATATTTACGGCGCGCCCTTTCAGCCGCGATTCTCGTGGCACTGCGAATGCTCTGCTACAGACTCGCCGAGATTCGGGAACTGTCATCGAGGATGACGGTAGCGGCGAGGGTAGGGAGGAGGAACCTGGCAGAGTTTTCAAGGTGCTCCAGTCGAAGAAGACGGGTAGGGTAGGTTGGGGCTAAGAGTCCCGTTTTTCGTATAAACCTATGTCAAATTTAGTACTAACAATCTAGAGATATCTGGGGTTATTTTGTATAAACTATAACTATTATGCTTTACGTCCACGAAGTTCGTTTGTTGATACTGTCATTTTCTGTTGAGTTATACGGGCAAATTCTTTATCAATGCAAAATGAACTTCTTGCCCCACGCACGAGGCACACAGTCCCTCGCATAGGGTAGAAAGTCCCTAACGTCTTGTCGCGTAATGTTAAATTAAATAAGTGAAAAACTCTTTTCAAATCAACAAATATTTAGTAAACCAATTCTTTATGGTACACAATATCGAAGGGAAAGCATGACTGCTTTAACAGAAAATAAAAATACAAGTCGGAGACTCGGTTTAAACTAAAAATTAAAAAAACTCACTCAACCTCGACCTTACCGACCCTACCCTACTCCGTTCAAGTTCCATCGAACGAGCAAGGCTCTCGCGTGGCTGCGAACCGTGCTTTTCTGGCGGAAAGTGAAATCCGTAATGCCGATGATCGCCAGGAAAACACTTATCCGCATGCAAGATGCCGGTGCTCCCTAAAGAGCATTACAAAGAAAATGTCGTACACTTTCGTGGCTCCCCCGTGCAACGGAGAGGTTTCGAGGAAATTGGAGGCCACCCCGTCGGCGACGGAGACCACGAGATTATTTTCATCCGATAAAAGGAGCGAGCTCGGCATCGCCGATATACAAGTCGACTCGTTATTTTTGCACGAGTCCTCCACCACATCCTCCGCCGCATCCACCACCTCTATCAGCTCCGCGACGCCTGTACCTTAGGAAATATCGCGTTGCTCCGTTCCAAGTAATTCGCGAGTAGAGTTCAGCGTAGTTTGCTGCGAGTAGCGGAGGGAATCGCGCGAAATCGAGGCAACGACGTCGGTGGTAACGGCGCCGCGGAGTAACGGAGAGAGGAGGGAACGAGATCTGAAATAGAAAGGAAGGAAAGTAAAAAGGGACGCGCGGCGGAAGGAGGATGGGAAAGGGGCACGTAAAAGAAGACCCTCGACGTGGTCCACCGCCGTCACGCTTCCGTAATTGAACTACTTCCGGCCAATTATAAAAACCGCTGACTAGCGTGGGCTTGTTAGTCGTTGGATGAAGATGGAAACACTCGGTGGCTGGGTATCGGTATCCTTCTTCCTCGGTAATTCCCGTTTCCTTTCTTCCACCCTCGTCCCCAGGCGGCTTTTAGGGGCACAACTTTTTCCCTATCCTCCTCGATCAGCGTTTGGCCAACCCCCACTTTCATCAAATTTCCGCTCGTACGAAGCTATCTTCCTTCCATTCAGCCGCGCCCAAGCCTTTCGAACGGCCCCGCAAATCGTTCGCCGCCCAAGGAGCCATTCGTTCGGATATTATCGTTCCCGTGAATGGTTAAATCTTCGCTCGAGAAGATCGATGAAGTGAAAAGAGTCATTGTGCCCGGCCCGGCACGGTCGAGCACGCTTATGGAAAAGAATCTCGGCTGCGAGTGACCTAGAAACTGCGTCAATTATCGAGCAGCTTGATCGGTGCTCGGTCCTGTCACCAGCCGATCCGGCCGGGCCAGGGGGTGATGATTTCCGGTCGGCTCATTGCACGAGTCCCAATTAAATCAATTTCTGCGCGCCCGGGCGAAAAACAACGGCGGCCTCGAGTGGGGCATCATTGCCGCCGGCGCGGGAGGAGCAATTCATTATTTCAAGTGTAATAAAGGTAAAAGTATTTGCGGACAATATAGCGGATCCCCGGCGGCCGCGCTGACGAAATTTATATGCAAAACCGTGGAAGCCCTGAAAAGATCTCGGCCCGAAACAACATTTCCACAATGAAACGCCGCTTTTGTTTGGTAATAGCTATTGGGGGAAAAAAAAAAATTCTGTCCGCGCTTTTTCTCGCCGCACCGCTCAAATTCTGAGCGTGCTAACACGCTTTCAATGGGGCCGGTTTAGTTGAACTCGTGCCCCCGGACAAACAAAACAGGCTTCCCGCGATTCCTGAAAACTTCACGCACTGTTTGCGCCGGGAGAAATATCCGCCCCCGCATTATCCAATCCGCGGACTTTCATTTCGCGCCGTAAGCGAATTGCGCCGATAAAACGGGAATAAAGTCAGTGTTGCTTTTACGTGGAAATTAAATGTCGCTCGAATTTCGAAGTCCGTAGAAAAATTTGCTATACAAATTTCTGCTCGTTGCTTAAAACCGCGCCCACCGTTGTGAACCGCGGAGAAGGGTGAATTAAAATAATTCTCCTCCACGCTCGTTTGTTTTGTTTTCGCATGAAATTCTTTGCGCGAGTTCTCTGAATGGAATGTCAAGGAGCGAGCGCGCAAATAAACTTTCTGGCAAAACAATTGCGTTAACTTTTCCACCGCGCCACGCAATTACAGTTGTATAATATAAAAATCTAGCTAGCGTGAGTACCAGCTTTTTTTCAACCGAACACGGAGATCGAGGAAAAAGTCTTTTCATTCTTAATGATCGCCGATGTAGATCCGTGGCGTATTAATAATATCTCTTGTTACGTGCAAATATTCCCTTTGTTTGAATAAACCAGGGTTGAGAATATTACACGTGGCTGGATAGATTCGTAACCGATATTCCCGGTCGAAAATGGCCCGCCAGCTGTGTGAAAGGGTAGAATTGAGACGCGAGTATGACACGAGGGGTGAAGAATGCTCGCCTGCGAGAGGGATGAAAGGGAGAACGTGCGTGTAGGAGCCGAAGTTTAGGGTGGCGAGGTCAAACGCGAGTCCACGAACCTTGAAAGACCTCCGGTCGACAAGTTCTTCGGAGAAATATGATCGGGGAATAATCCTTGACTCTGGTACTCGATAGCGGCGAGATGGATAGAGTTACCGACGGTTTGTGCCCGCGGAAAGTATAACAGATCCTCGGCGAAGGAGCGTTGACAGTCCGGCCACGCGTTGCTCGAGACCGAAATGATTCTGCTGCTGGGCTGCGGTTGAAGCATTAAAATAGACCGTTCTCAGACTCGTCGGAATAAGAACCGAGGCGTGTGTCACCGTTAAAAAGTAGCGTAAAACCGCGGGGAAACATTTGTAGGTTGGTCGGAGAACCTGTCGCGCAGAAAATCTGTCGTTCGCTCCGAGACCGTCCGAGGAACGAACGTTGTTCTCGATGGCCGATCGAACGTAAAAACTGCTCCGACTGTCGAGATTGCGGTCGGACGAAGAGTAATGACGGCGCGCAAGTCGGAGAGAATACGGAAGGGAGAAAAGGTCGAGGGGGTGAAACGGAGGGAGACCGGCGGAGAAAGATGAGACGGGAATTAAGTGGACGAGGAGAGGTCGAGAAGGAACTGGGACCGAGAGACGGAGCTTGGCCAGCACTTTAATATGTCTTCGACCATCTTCGCGACTTGTATGGAATATCGCTTAACTGCAATCCGGCCCCCCCGGTTCTTTTGTCTTGCTATTTGCGCCGCCAACCCCCGTACAAATTAGACCGTAATAGATGGCCGTTCTGCGTGGAACCGCGGGGAAATAAACGTCTGTTTACGAATAACACACGCGCGGAGTCTCGATGAGGTTGAGGTATTTGTTGATACACGCCCAAAAACCAACGTGGCCGAGCAAGTTGTCCGCGTTTACACGGGATCCGACCACTTCGCATTCGACGCACGTGCCGGCGGAAGAGGCAAATGTTTGACATTTCAGCTGGAGTCGAATAAATGCGATTGTTGACATTTAGTTACGCGCGGACAGGTGCGCGAAAGAAAAACGCGATCGCGGCGGGTCGTCACCGGGGAATTGAATGCAAACATCGTCGTAACGCGATGTCAACGGGCGCGATAATTACTTCAAACGTCCCGCGACTCTAAACGCGGGCCAGAGTTTGCCGTCAAACAATCGAAGGGGCCAGTGGCAACACGCGCGGAAATTATTCTTTAGTCGCGATAACAGCCAGAAAACAGCATTCGAGTTACACGGTCGTTGGGTTGTAATATGTCGCGAACCTTCTTGACATTTTGCGTCGCCTAGCGTTCCCCTTGCTCGGAGTCGCCGCGACGTTGGGAATGCGTTAACATTTATTCGGGCAGGTAAATGAAAACAGAGGAGTAATTACGCCCGGTAACAGGGCTGGCCCGGGAAATTTTGACGAGCGGCCAGAGAACAGGGGTTGGTTTCCCATCGCTTCTGCCGACGCGCAGGCAAGACCGATCGCTTTTTAATCAATTTTAAAAAGCAATTACACGCTCGTTAAGGGCGGAGAGAAATGGATTGAGATCGGGCTCGCGAAATGTCGCGCTGGAGACCCCCCGTTCTCGCGGTTATTATTTTCCAACCCCACTGACACGTTTTTGCATGACGGCGTTACATGATTGATGCGTGAAAAATGGTACCTACACCCGGGCTTCCTGCAGCGACTGCGGAGAGCAATTTTGCCGCGATTTGTCCCGGACCTTCGCCGCGAAATTTTAGTGCTTACGGCGACGTTACCCGGGATAAGAAGACTGCGCGAGTATCCCCCGGAGACGTCTCGAGCGAAAGCTTCGCCAACGTTCTAAAGTATGTCCACTTAAACGGATCGAGGAGACTCATCTCCGGGGGAAATCTCAAGAAAACTAATTGCCCGGATTCTATTCACCCCCCGAACTTTATTTCCATTCACCGGGGTAGTCGGCGTCGTTCGCCGGATTCAATTTTCGTCGACGGTGAAATGCACTTCCGGCTGGTTTCCGTGCCGCGGCGTCACGCGCGACCCGAAACACCGGGGCGTCGAAAGTGGCAAGGAACGGCCCGGAAACGTGCGATCGTCCGATTGTCCGTTTTTATGAAAAGCTTCGATACGCGCGCGCGCGAGTGTTGTTATTCAGCGCGGGAAAGTATTGGCCCTGCGGACAAATAACGCGGCCCAACTACACGTTCCAACTCCTTCGATTAAGGTCAAGACAAATGGAGCCGGATGTCGGTCGGAAATTAAAATCTCGAGGACGAGCCGCTCGTTAAGCGCCCCGACTGCTACGATCGAACGGGAAACCACCGCCAGCTCCGCGAAATTCGACGAGAAACTTGTGGCGCGATTGAACTTTTACCCTTGATGCATCAATCCGTCGCATTCTCCACTGTTCCGCGCGTTGGAGAGACCATAAGTAATTCCCGCTTCGTGGAACGTACAGCGATTTCTTGTGAAAGAGAAACGAGGTCTGGTTTAATGGAATAGAATGAACATTTTCCACGACTAATTCTTTCACATTTTTTGTCGATACAATATACCGTTCCACGCTAACGAATTCCAAAGGGAAGTCGAGCGCAGTGGACGGTCGTCAAAGAGTATCCTCCAACTCCCCTAGGAATAACTTTCAGGAACGTTCCAGGCAGACTCGCGTGCAAATCGACGCGCAAAGCTGAAGGTTCGCGATCAATCACCAGCCCATCTCGTACCTCCATCATCCGTTAATTCAAAATCACCCCATGTAACCTATGTCACCCCCTAAAATGGCGTGCCGAAATGAAAACCAACCACCGACGACTATAATATGGTTTCTGATGCTCGGATCGTTCCAATTCACGCGCGCGAGCAAAAACCTGCCAGAAGGGAAGTCTATTTGCGCGTTCGGCGCATAAAACCGACGGAATTACAGGGAGCATGTAAGCGCGCTTACTGCGAAACAATTACGCGGGCCGAACGAATGCGAGGTGTATTTGCATGAGAGCCGCGTTCTCTCGCTCTAGGTCTCCACGCTGGAGGCTCGTTTCAAACTTATTATTCTGCCGGGGGAAAAGAACGGCAAGCTAGTTTTGGCTCCGGCGACGTTCCCGAATAAGAATACGCATTAACATACCGCGCTAACCTTTCAGCTACTTCGCGTGACTTGACTTTAATTAAATTCCTTTGAAATCCGTTTCAATATGATTTCCCTCGCAGCCGCGGCCGCGGTGAATTATGCTTAATAGCACAGAACAATGAACGTTCGCGTTCGCTTGACATCACAAATTCCCCTATTCGCCCACGTACCGGCGGACAAAGGTGGCCCACGCTCGGCGAGCCTCCTCTTTTCCAAATGAAGAGCCGGGGCGAGGAGAATATTTTCTTGCGTTCACGTGGGGAAATTCGGGGGTAACGCAACGTCGACCTACATACATTCGCATACATTTGCTTTTAAGGGCGGTGAAAAAAGGAAGCGGGGCGGATGACAGAATGAGCGAAACGGATGGAAGAGGCGATCCTACGGTTCCCGAGCCACGAATTCCCGCGAATACCACGGGAACGATTCGTTCTGAACTCTGCACGCTTCCGTTTCCCTTCTGGGCCAGCGGAAATTTCAGGAACGACCTGAAAATAGTTGCGCCATCCGACATCGAGCCAGTGTGTAACGGGCCGTCAGTCCCTGGCAGGAATACCACCCCCGGCTTCGGGACTCCAAGTTTCGAGATAAATCGGCCTGCTTGGACGGATGTTCTGCTTCGGAGCCGGCATACCCGCGACGTTATATTACTTGCCGAACTTTCTTTTTCCTTTCTTCCGTCGCGACTGCTGCCGTCCGGGTCGACCGGGGAGGTCGAGGAGGATTGCATGAGCAACACGGACGCCAACTGTTGGCTAACGACACCACCGTAGCGTCCGGAATAGGAAAAGTTTCCACCCTTCGGGCGAAAAATTCATTAAGTCGTCCGGCTCGCGGCGGGCTCGGCTGGCCTTCCCGCGTTTCCGGTGATGGCCCGTTTTGCGGTGACAATTGTCGGCACGCGGGGCAACGATTAACCGCACGCGTGTACCTTTCCCTCTCAAAATTTCAGGCCCCCCTGTTTTTGCCACGCTATCGTTCGATTAAGATGAGATAGCCTGCTCGTCATGGTCTGACCAACCGCGGACTGAGACTACTGCTGCGCCCCGGCCCGTCTGATCGAGCACGGTTTCTCACTACTTACTAGCGATTTTGAGCATAAAAGAGGCGTGCTCTTCAATAGTTCGGCGGAAATGATGTTTTTCGATTAATTGAATGCTTTGCGGAAATGTTTGATGGACTCTGAAATGATGTGGAACGTTACGTATTAATGCCTCTTAGCGGAGATCATTAATACGGGATAGCGTTTGAAACGTTTACGTGATTAAACAGTGATCCATCGAAACGTTACGAGATAAGTGCGTTTAATGAAAGGAATTTCACTGCTAATAAATATTGCAGTGAACTGAATCGAAACGTTGCGAATGTGCTGTTCGTGAGTGAAGATCATCGTGGCTCATTTTGACTGTGCGCGTAGGAACTATGACCCTTCCAACGAGAAGAAACAGTTTTGCGTTGTGAAAGATGATGACCACTTTTGAGTTTCGAGGATCGCATAGAAATATCGTGGCGGGTTCGTGTGGAGAGAGGCAGTTTTAAACGAAGAACCTGTTGGGTACTCGGAAGGTGATCGATGGCCCCTCGACGGGAAATGTTTCTTTATTTATCCGACTTGCAAGCTCACCAATTTACGCAAATGGCTTTCCGCGCGACGAATCGATAGCTTGTAGAAGAAATATTTTCACGGCGTTACAGGATTAATCGGGCTTCGAGTCGTGCAATTAAAGGCACTGAATCATCTGTACTTTAATGAAACTGGCCCCCGATGGCCAAGCATCTCAAGCGATGGCTCGAAAGATTTCAATGAATTAAATACTCTCGAAATACGGATACCATGCTTCGTTCCGGAATTTCTTTTACGCGGAATCCAGAGACCCCCAGTCTCACTGACACAAGTAAAATTATTGGATGCTCAGCCTTCGAGGGTTGAACCCCTGTTTCATCGTGTGACGCCTGCTCATACGAATATTCGTAATTTCAACCTTCCCTCTCTGAAGGGCAGACTCGACCCTGGATTTCGAAACGAGGGGACACGGGGTTGCGTATGAATTTCTGGGTGAATGTGAAAATATTTCATACGGCGAGTCGCGAGATTGCGGAGCGGCCGAGATGGTCTCGTTTCCAAGAAATTTATCACAGAAATAGAATATGTTTCGACGTCTTTGTTCTCTTTAGTTGTGTAATTCAAAGGCAAAATGTCCAGAACAAAGTAGCAACGAGTTCGGTAACGTTACAAACATAAACGCGATGCAAAACAAAATTGCCTGCATTAAGGAGGTAGTGTAACTGCCCGTTTCTCAACGCCATCTTCGGGAATTTATTTAAGAAAAATTATAAGTTTATACTGTCTGGCGCTTTGCCTGCATATTAAGGTATGTTTGAAGTAATACTTAGAATTTTTTTGAGCTATTTTATCGCATATTTACATAAATAGAGCCGGTGACGCAAGCTTCTACAAAATATTATTTTCCAACGCAAAGTGATGCATAATGACATTTTTTGTTCAAATCACCCTGCACGTCGTAATTTTTCAGTACTCTTGACGATTTTTTTTTAATTCTTCGCAATTAAATTCTCTACCCATCTGTCCGGTCGGAATTTTGAATTTTGCACTGATTTTTTTTATATTTTGCGAAGTATACAGCACTTTTTGGAGATCAGTATCTGAAAGGAAAAAGTTTGATACTTACGCCAATGAAGAACAGAGGAAAATGCAGGAAAACGAAGGGCAACTGGTCCTTACGCCAATGCGTCCTGCAGCTGGCTTGCAAAAATGGTCATCCCCTGAAGGTGGCCAGTAAACACTGCTGCGTCAGTTATGTTTACTTCCTCTTGCATGCGTATACATTTTCGGGATTTATGTGGGTCAGTGGGTCAGTGGGTCAGTCCCCACTTCCCGAGGTAAGTAGAGAACTTTAAACAGCCGTAACTCAGCTTAGAGTATTCGTACTTGCCTCGAACAATATCGAAATTAAGGGGTGCGACTTCTTCTACGCAACGAGCTTTCGCTACGGCGTCTCGAGTGTCTGGAACATCCTCTGTATCCTGGTGCACCTGCTCGCTCGCACAGGGTGCCGAGCAACCATCTACGTCTGTGCGGAAAATTCTCGCATTATCATTTCCCCAGGGGCACCGTGGGACGTAGCGTACACACCCGCGCGATCCCTCGATATATTTACGCTCGGAGCTCCGTTCCCGCGGCGAGCGTATCCGTTTCGCGAGCCAGGACAATATCTCATCGACGCTCGAGACGCAGGGAACCGAGTGGAGAGTTCGCTGGTCGCGCGCGCATTTGTTGCGTCTCCCAGAGCTTCGTTCTTTCACTTTGCTGCTAGACCTCGCCGCGCCGCTTATCTCGCCGCTGGGAAAGCGACGGTCGACGAGCATCTATCGCGCGAAACGACAGCCTGCGCTCTCCTTCTGCCGCGCCCAGCTTCCTCGAGCTTCGCTCATGCGAGTCGATGTTTTCCCCTGCGAAGCGGTCCCCGCCAACCCCCTCGTTGCCCGACCGTGAGAATTTAAGGGTGGTGTCTGCGTCTCGATTTCGGCGCCTCCTTATCGTTCATGATTCGTTCGGGAGAAAGTGGAACGTTTCCGCTCCAACGCGCCCCCGCGCGCTCTGTCTTTCAACGTGGAAAATTGTCCCCCGGTCTCGAGCCGCATTTCACCCGCTAATAATTGCAAGCTCGGGGCTCGGTTAAAGTTCACGGCGACGCGACAGCGAGCAACGGGGGATTCCAGAGGCGACGGATCCAAGTAACCGGAGCGGCGCGCGAAATGAGCGCCGAAGAATTCAAGTGATCCCGAAGGTGTCATCCGTGACAAAGCGTCGACATTCGGGAGAGGCAGCGACAAAAATCTGCCCTGACGGTGAATCGCTGGCGCATCAGTCGGCCGTCAAGCGGGAGCTTGTCAAATGACCCATGCCTGGGTAATAAACAGCGAGGCACGAGCAAACTGGCCCGGTGATATTTTTCACCCGGCCCCCCGGGCTTCGGTTTCGAGACGCTGTATAATGCACCGCGCCGGGCAAATACAAACGGGCGCATAATGCACGGCGGTGGTAAATAATGCATGTTTCTCGCGTCAAGGGGACTCTATAAATATATTATACGTCAGCTTTTCCAGCGAGCCGGCGAGGCATTTCCACCGGGTGGGCCGTGGGAAACGGGGGAGGCCCGGCGAAACGGCCGACAAATAATCCTTGGGAGGTGGCGGTTCTCGCGGCGCATCCGCCGAACACGATACCTACCTCTCGCAATTTAGTGTAACTGCGCTCCTTTAACTGCAGGAATTTCAATAAGCGCGGGACCGTGGCCGAGCGACGCGCGATTTTTCGTCAGCCGGAAATTTCGCTAGGAACGAACGCGGGGGTGGGATGCGGTGGGACGGGGAAGCGGAGCGAGCGGGGGCAGAAAAAGCCAAATGGTTTCGAACGCCGTTCGAGAATGCCGGGGCGGTGTTTCTTGCGCGGCTCGGGTTTCGATGCTGGGGCGCAACGATCCGTGCCGGACGCGCATCGACGCGTGCGACTCGCAGCATGTATACGCTCGCGAGCCGCAATAATAACGCGGGGATGACGAATAACGCGCCACCGATGCATTATGCAATAGACTAAAATATTCATGATCGCTGTTTCCTGCGCCGGCTATTGAACCGTAGCCGGTCATGATTTGCAGCTCGACTATCGGCAAACGCTTCGCCGCGATTGTCAGCGTTGAAAAATTGATGCTGACGCTCTGGTATATCGCGACCGAAGGGATAATTGAGGGCACGTGTGCGAGAGAACGACACTTCGAGCCGGCGACACTCGACGTCGTAATCTGAGGTAGCGAAACGGTGAGTTGTCTTTCTTAAATGGATCACGCTGACGTCAGGGTGGAGAAGCAAAGTGTATCTACCCTTTCGGATAGAGAAAGTACGCGCCTTCAGTGCACGCGCAGCTGTGCAGCTTGAGTGAGATTTGTTCCAAGTACCTGCAATATTACTGGCCTCCTCGCGTTCATTGTTTTCTACAACCGGCTCCAATTCGGTTCCCTTTACTCTTACCTGAAACAAGGAATAATACCGGCGTTAGTTGCAATATGCCGCCATTACGCGGAATACTGGAAACGTCATAGAAGCCTCCGATAATGGTCTCATAGAGAGAAAAAGCGAGCTGAGCTCCGGCAGCAGATATTGCCACTCTCGAAATGACTTGCCCGTGCAGCCAAGTGAAAGACGTACATAGGTGCGCGGGGAAAATTGAACAGCATTCGCCTTTTAATTTCGCGCTCGTTTATGCGATCGCGGCTGCCCCGCCGGAAATTCGGTTCCACCTCCGCGATTTATCTTCGCGAAGAACAATCACAGTTTTTCAACGAATATTCGGCTTTAAATGACATCCACCGTACCATATCCAATTTCAGTACCCCGCTAGAACTCGATTACGAATTGAAACTAGATACCTATATTTTTTTCACACAAATGGATATTTGGAATTTGATATTTATACTGACATAGAATGTAGACAGTTAATTTAACGGGGAATGGTTTCGCATTAAAATGGTTTCGATAAAAGGTTGAGCGGTGTCGAGAGTTCGCTGTTTAAAGCGGTGCCATTTTTAATACTTTCCTCGGGCTGTCCCGCCAGCCGAGGCTGGGGCTCGTATTACGGTGTCTTTTGCCCGGGATAGTTACATCCCTGTTTCTCGTCCTCCTTGGCGCAGCGCGGCGCAAGAAACTAAGACGCGAGAGTGTTCTTCGCGGGAACGCACACTTCACTTTTTATAGGGATTTTATTCCTCCGCCGCCGCGCCGAGGGAAAACCAGCGCGGCACAACTGTCTGGCAAGTTCCTAAAGCAGCCGAGTGCTTCCACGGGGGTTTCTTCTGATCCTCAGGCAGTCGGGTTCACGCGTATACTTTTATTTTTCTCGCGTACCGCGTTCCCACCGCGAAAAACATTTCGGTTTCGCGCTGACGGGCAAGTGGCGCAACAAATATTTCTTGCCGACCACGAGCTGCTGCGAGGGGATCGTCAGTTTGACAACTAATTTCCAAGGCTCTCGCGATAGGGGCAAATGACCGGGAGCACGTGACCGAAGGTGTTGGCGGAAAAAAGAACCTCGGGCGCCGGGATTCGAACCCAAGATCGGCGGGGGTCCTCTGCGTGCTGGTCAGGCGCCTAACCAAGTTCTTTTTTTCTTAACAAACGGTTATTGTGCCAGAAACAAGGAAGAGTAATAAATAATAACAGGGGTACAATGAACATAACGAAAAAAAGTTTTAAAGTCGTAGTCCTAGGATGTTAGATTAAAGGCTATAACACTGGAGCACCCACAGTCTTATCGTTAGTCTGCTATTTAGGTTGCACTTAATGCTGTATTATTATACTTACAATTAGACCAAGTTTATGATACTTCAGTTAGACAGTTTGGTTTGTTGCACAGCGAGGCACGGAGCTGTTGCAACCATCTTTAGTGTTTGTTACTTAGATTATTAGCTGGCAGGCACGTTAATTAGAATACTTTTGCTCTTACGTTAAATTCTTAATGAAGCCACCAGTATTTCTCAGTGTTTGTTCCGGTGTTTCTCTTTGTAGTCGTAAAGTGTTAGCTTATATTTCAAACGCGTCACAGGATCCGCCTAACCAACTCCACCAACGCTGACTCTCCAAGGGGCCTCTCTTCCGAGCTCCACATATATCAAACTAAAGGTGCGCCACCTATGGACCAATATCGCGCCATAGGCCGTTCTCAAACGCCAAATGCCTGTAAAGGAGAAGGTCGAGGGCGACGAAGCCGGCGACAGTCAGCAGCCGTTAGAATGCTTTAAAGTAAAGTGTCACGGGCCTCCTCTTTATCCGCACGGTCCCGTGACAGGGTGACAGTTTTTCCCCGTGAACCCCACGGCGCGGCGCCGGGACGCGGGCGCGAAAATAAATTCGTGAAAAGGGGGCGAACGCCGGACGTCCGTTCTTCGTAATAAACTACGCTTGCTGCTGCGGAAATATTCGCGTCTACATTCAGCGGCCACGCCGGAAAACAACCGTGTTCGCGTGGAAAATAGAGGGCTACAAGTCGAAAATTCCCGCCCCCCGTTGCCGTTAAATTATGTTGGCCACACTTCAAACGTCCCTGTCTGCCTCGCATTCATTGCGAGCTGAATTTACGGCCGCGCGCTCGCGTAACGCTTATCTTTCGCGTGTTACGTGGATCTTCGGCTCCGTTTCCTTATTGTCAGAAACACTGAACCGGAGTTCTATTCCCGCGGCTGTGTAATTCTTGACAAATTGTCCCCTGACCCGAACACGCGGGCGCTCAACTAGTTTCTAATTGTATCGCGGGATCTTTCCGCCGTACACTACTTCATCCCGGTTTAATCTCCAGAGATCCAGAAACTTCCCGATCGCTATCCGTACGCCGGGAATCCTGCGAAGATCCAACGACGTCTCGATGTCGACCACGTTCTCGTTACCGGCTACAAAAACTGTTCCAATTAGAGGACAGAAGTAAATGATTTTCGTGAAGTTAGACCGAACGATCCGGCGCTCGTTATCCTTCGTTCATCTACACCTGCACAGTTCGTGGAACAACTTGTGCCGTTCGTTTAATGAGTGCACGTCCAGCTAAACAAAGGCAATCGAACCGTGAGAAGAAAAATATTCCTTAACGAGAATCGTGACGAAACTGTTGGAGAAGGCGACGCGGTCGGTGTTAGATGTAATCGCGATTCTTTCCCCGTGTAATTAATATCATTAATTGCAGTGCCAAGAACAGAAATGATCAATTGTTTTGCGCGGCCGTGTCGAGCTGGCGCGTCCGTATTGCCTGCTTCGCGACGGAGCGTAATGAAAATTCTACAGAATCCCGCAGAGGGAAAATGTGAAAAGGGGACTGAGAGTTATTTATTTACATCCCGTGACATTTCGACAGTTCATTATTCTCGTATTACGACTTCCACATTCATTATACTAATGAAATATCCCATCAATCCAGTATAACTTTGTGACGTTTCGCGTCGGCCGGTATGCGCGCCGCATTCTGTTAAATCGATCATCATGTTTTACGCTGCTGCTTCACTGCTCGCGGAAAGGACGCGCAATCAAAGCTGCATGAAAAGATTGAAAAGCGTGACAGGGGACATTCGCGATTGTTATCGAAGGAGCGGAGTGGAATGAATCGCCAAAGGATCAAAGTAAATAGCGAAATAGACGCGTGCGTGTGCATCGCAACCGAATGTATGGTCGAAAAATGGTCCGACGCGAGGTCGTACCTGGTCCTCTGCCTGCGACGAGAGGCTTTACGCGTCGGAAACGACGCATTCCTCGGCAGAAAGCCGCGAACACCAGAATACACGCCGCCGGCTGGAATTCCTGGTGGTTGCCGACGCAATCACTTCATCGGTGCGCGGCGACCGAGAGAATACAGTCGGCTCGCTGAAGGAGCAGAATTGAGACTGAGACGCAGGGGAAGGTCCTTTGTGTCCTACCGTTTACCACACTTGGAGTCTGACTGCGTTACCGAGTACCTCCGCTCGCAGGCTCCGCTTTTCTCTGGTACCGAGCTCCGTTTACCCCGTTCCCTCCCCCAGCCTTTCCTTTGCGTTTCCGTCCCCACGCCGGTGTTGTCGCAGCAGCATCGATGGGGAAACGTAGCGCGAACCCAGGGCGAATATACGCGCGTACGTGGCGCGCAGCGAGATGCACAGCCACAGCCACCGAGCCAGGAACGATTTAATTGGGATCGCAGGGTTCGGCTTGCAAGCATCTACAGATACGCTCGCGAGAGATCCTTGTTTACCGTTGTATTAAACGACTTGAAATAGATCGAGTATCCGAGTAACACGACCCGAGTGTCAGTTTTTAAGCGAAGCGTCCCCATCGGACAATCTGCTCGTGCATGAAAAGCAACGCGTTGCAACGACACCTCCGACAAAGTCGAAGCAATCTTGGCCGAAACGCGCGACGCTATTATCATTCGCCCCGAGCGCAAACATCAAGCGTGACACTCGTCAGATCGGCTGTCTCTCGTTCGCGTTCTCTGGCTCTCTGGTTCCCTCGTCAAGAGACGAGCGCCGCGCCGCGCCGCGTTCACGTGGCAGCCAACCGGGTCGTTTCGCTCGGCGACGCGTAATTTTACAATACAGGAGCGCGTGAGCGTGGGAGGCGCACGACGCGACACGACAAACACACGGCAGAAGGAAGGAGAAGGTATACAAAGCTCGGCCGAGGGTAAATGTTTACGCACCTAAAGTTACGCGTTCCAGCGACGGAATTACACGACGTACGAGGGAGGCCGGCGCGGCGTCGGCGTCGCCGTCGACGGGCGCGATGTATCAGGAGAATTAAATTTAATGAATCCCCATAACGTTGGGGCACTGCATTATCCGACCTCCTCTCAGCGTACTTTGTCCAGCTTATACGACCGCTAAGGCGAAAGGCTGGCGTAATTTGATTTAGCAAATGCGCCAGCGACGCTGTTACGGCCCCTGCTAATCTAGACTCTTCGCTTCTCGACCCCAACGGTGGCGTGCCTCGTGCCTCGCGCAACGGAGTTCCGTCAATCGTCTATGGAGGATTCATAGCTTGGCGCGCCTCGCACAGATGACAAGCACTGTACTTCTTTTTCAGCCGGAGCGTCTCGAGGTCGCTGCTATTCAAAGGGATTCCTAGAGTTCGTAAATCTCGTTTACGTCTAAATCGCGATGAAGATCCATCTGACACCGTTCGTTAAGGGGGCATAGTACTTTTCTGGATTGGAAAAAATTTGATTTTTTTTCACCCTGGTATCGATGATTACATGTAAGTTGTGCAATAAATATCTCGATAACGTATCAACTGATATACATAATTTTTTTTTTAATGAAAGTTTATAAAAGTCCCTGGTCGTTGATCGACGTTTTTTTATATTTTAATTTTTTCTATTTTTTTTTACACAAAAAAGAATTTAAAATTTTTTGCGACAATCGATACCTACAGTTTCACAATCCTACAGAGAATCGGTTCTGTCAATGAGCACAAAATGTAATGAATTTTAATTTCTCAATTTGCTTTTACGGTTCTGATAAGCACAGAAGGCGGATTTATTAAGAGGGCCAACTTTCCGCGACTATAGTGAGGGGAGAGAGGGTGTTTTTTTTTATAAAAATTCTTTTAATACTTTCCAACAGTGATCTTTGATTTGCAACAAACCCTATCTTCCTCGCTATTCATTTTCATATAGAAAGGAATTCATAAATAATGCTTAATTTTCGGGCAAAGGAAGTAGTAAGCACCCTTAAATCAATGCCGTAGAATCGCTCCAATTGTAGAACTCGAGTATTATCCCAGGTACTGCTGTTTGCTGTTAATGTCCTTTCCCCCTGGAAGCCGTGAACATTCGAGTGGAAAATACGCGAAGAATAAAAATGCAGTAAAACGGTGACATCGATTGATGGCTAATTCCCGAAATAGCAAACTTCACTTTGGTCCCGCTTCATCTGTGTCACCAGAGGCAAATTGTGTAACAGCAAACTTGCCAAGGACTACGACATCCCCTCCCAATGATATTTCGCTGACAGTCGAGCGAACAAAATCTCACCATCGCGATCTGTTAAGGACAGTCCCGAGGATGAGAGTACTTTGCTCGTTTCCAAGTTTATTCGTTCATAGCCCGGAGGATCGCGGAATCTTTGCTTTAACCAGGAAACTTTAACCAGAACTTTGGAGATTTAGAGTCTCCTCCGGAGTCTCGGTAACGACTGACCTATTATAAACAGACGTGAACGAGAGACTTGGACGATGAGGGACTTGAGAAATAGCGGATCAGCCTTTCTCGAAATCAACAACGTGGAATGAGTCGCTGTTTCCAAGGAAACGGCAAGCTTCACCATCCGACGTCGAGATTCACTTTCCTATACCATTTCGAAATACACAGGATGTCTTGGATGACCATTGCGATGCTTATCGGTCTTGCTTTGGAATTCTTTTGGCACGATGGTTGACGTCACGTCGATAGGAATCTGCGACGCGAATTCGCGTCCAATCGAACGATTTATGGGTAGGTACACGTTGAGTCGAATAGGGCGACTATAACAACTGCCGCGAGGGCAGAACCGTAAAATTTCCACGGCAGCCCTCGTAAAAGCCACTTACGTCGCGGAAGCGGTTGTGGTTTTGTTGATGACGCGGAACGGCATAAGTATAAACCGCAACACCTTCCCGGCAATAATATTTGATGGCCACCGGCGATAGGATTGTTGTGTCCTCGCGACCGAGAAACGCTCGGGATTAATCTTATTGCCAGCCATTGTTGCAGCCGCCGTGAAAGTGTAATTGGTATCGCAAGAAGTTTCGAATGGATGGTCCAACTTGTACAATACGAGGCTACTCGAACCCGCCGGCCTCGGAGCGTGTGAGAAATAAAGTGCGAATAGTGAGGGGGAGGTTGGCGTTGTTAAAGCTATCCAGCCTGGATTCACCACTCGTCGGCAACGACGGCGCGCAAACTTGACGAGCTTATCAGGAAGGAGAGTAAACATCCCCGAGACCTCTCCTGAGGATTGGAAAACGTTTAGAGGGCGGCAGCGCGAGTCACGAACACTGTTTGCACTGACAGCTTCGAGGGGTGTGTCCTTCCCTCCAGTCTCCCTCCCCCTCGTTACGCTGAAAAATACAGTTAAAAATGGACTCGTAAATTCTTCCGCGAGCGCAATAAAGCCCCTACGTCCGCGGCTATCGCGTTACGCAACCATTCGCTAACGAACACAGCCCCGCGCACGATCACCCACACAAAAATATTATTCCAGAAGGTTTCTCCGTCCCTTCTCTGGCGCCCATCGCCGCAGAATAGAAAATCGATTCAACGTCTGAATACTTAATGTAGCCAACCACTCTCTTTCGCGCGAATATCCCTCCAGCGTTCCCGGCCGCCCCGCCCCGCGCCGCAGACTCCGGGATCCCGGGATAATGAAGCAGAAATTATTTAAACAAATGCCGATTATCATGGAGAAACTTTCGCTGGCTCGCGCGCCTCACCCCGCCCACCCGGCACCGGTTCGATCCAGGATGGTCCAAGTTCGAACTTTCAGCAGCCCTGGCACGGGGAAAAGGGTTCGCGTGGGCGGGCAGGGGGTCAAACCACAACTTTGCTCAGCTCCCGTGTAGCCAGGCGGAGGCGTCCATTATAATGCGTCGCAACTTTGCGCCAGAAACGAGTTCCCAGATATTTCTTCATTAGATTCTTCCGCGTTGTTGATCATACAGTCTTGGTAAACAATCTCCTCGCCCCCACTTCCGGCAACGGAACAGAGAGTTTCGAACGTGTAAAACGATTACGGCGAATTCTCTGGATGCTGTTGGTCGAATGAACTGTCACTCCTACGCCCGGGCGTTGGGGCGTCTGACAAATGGCACGCTCTACTACTTGGACGCCTTCGAATCCCGCGGCTGGGCGAATCATAAGTCACGACTCTCTGCATTTGCCTTTGGGAAAGCTTGTCGAAGTCGTCTCAACGTCCCGTCGATGACTAGGGAACTAGGAAAAAGGGTCGCTGATGCCATTCAGAGATCGACTCCCAAATGGCAGCTCCTCTGTACCAGGCGTTAAACAGTTAGCAGTCCGTTGGCAGTCAGCCAGCAGTGAATCGACTATTAATTAGCAATCAGCTGGCTATCAGTCGGCAGTCAGTCGGTAATTAGTTGGCATTGAATTGACAATCAGTCCATGGCCGATCGGCAATCAACAGATAGCAGTTGGTGATAATCGGTCACTTGTCAGGGGAGATTATTTCGCTCAGAAGTAAAGAAGTAGAGGAGACCGGGGCAGATTGTAACAAAAAAGTTTTCACTGTTTTTTCTCAAAAGTGTTTTCCTCAATCGGGAAATAAAATCTTGGACACTTAGACATCTAGCTTCATCTTAAACAAATCTGAACCTTTGTTACAATGGCCCCAGTCCGGGGTGAAAAGTAACACCATGTGGGGTAAATTGTAACACATCTGTTTTACTTATTTAAATACAAATATGAACAGAAATAAACATTTCTAAAAAATATAAATGAAAACACATATCATTATAAATATTTAATATACACGATTTAAACATCATTGCTTTTTCATCTGATTCTATCAAAATCTTCTTCTCCGCTCTCTTTACTTTTGCCTTTATACTTTTTTTCTACTTCTTGGATTCTCGATTGTTCTGTTGTTCATCTAGAGCATCTTTTTCCGGTGTGTCAGCAAATAGCATGTTTGCTTTATCACCGTTTAGAGCGGTGTAATTAATAACATGTTACAATATACCCTGAGTGTTAAGTGCTAAGACAAAATTTACTTACGTGCTTTACATACTAAAATTCTGGGCTATAACCACAAAATGAATACATAACGCTCGTTTGTGTGACTAAAACTGACGGTGCTAATATCGCCGAGCAGCTCTCGCATGCTGTGGGTTACCAGATTTGTCGTTCAAAAGATTTTACTTACGTTACAATTTACCCCGTGTTAAAACCTACCCCGGTCTCCCCTGCACGTACCTATTCGACTACCTCCGCTAACATGGTTTCGTCAGGCGGAGACGTGGCTGGGAATTAAAACAATAGAGTGTACATCCGATCGCTTCTAGTGTACGGAACAGCGTAGCTGAAGCGAGGGCGACGTCGCCCCTGCACTTAGTTCGAGCAGGATTCGAGGAAAATTTAACGACACCGCTGTACAGTGTCTTAATTTCATTTACGGCGAAAGAAACGAGAAATTTCTCGGGTGGAGTGTCAGCCAGAGGGATTCTCGCGGGGAGAAAGACGGGTCTGTGAGCGACTTAATATATTAAGCTCCCATTGTAGACCCGTGACGCGCCCATTCTCTCCTTCTTCCCTCGTTTCTCGCGTACTTATTTCCTCGTTTCGACGGAGCTGCTCTCTGTCAAGCGTTCCCCTTATGCACGCTGCCAATTTTATACCGGCATATTGCGCGATGGTCCGCTAGATCCGTTTACCTCCTAGGAATATTCATCGAGCTAGGTGAGAGGGTGGAACCGTGAGAAACGTGCAAGATTCTTCTGAGTTCTCCTCAGACGGAACGTTGCTTGAACATTCAGATATGTTTAAGTGTTTACCCGAAGCAGCAATTTCGATCGCGGTAAAGCTTCTTGTCAGCAAACCCCCCAAAAAGTTACCACTGAATCGTCGTTCACCAGGGTGAACGACAACCACCGAGGGCGGAAGCGGTTTCGCGCGGGGAATGGCCCGACTTAACGAGAGACTTCCGTGTGGGCGTGAACCGTGGAAAACCGCGGGATCGAGAACGACGCGAAGAAAAAAAAGTCGAGGGGGCCAATTGTTTTAATTGCCCGGTGGACGACTAATTGCCACCGCCTATGTCCAACCTCCTCCCGTCTCGCATTACAGTTTTCATCGCCGCGACATGAAAAGTGCAGCCGGCGGAGGAGAATTAAATAATTAGCCGCGGTTCAGCCGGGTGCCGAGGAGGAAATTAATTGAAACCCTCATGGAACAAGCGTCGCGATAATTAAAAGGGGACCGTTAGAATCGAAAGGTTCTCCGTTTCTGTCGCGCTTCCGTGGAAATCACGCGGAAAATCGAGAGCCCTCTCCGGAAGAGAAGCTGGAAAGAATTAATCCACCGCCACGAGAAAGGGAAACACTCGGGAAAAGTGAACAAGAAAATCGGATCTGGCTCCGGCTCGTTAAGTTCCGTAAATGGACGGACGTTCGCACAGCATGTTCGGTATTCAACGGAGTACTACGATTTCGAATCCCTACGCCGTCGCCTCGCATCCGATGGCTGACCCCGCTAATTTTTCGAGCTGTTGACCTTTTCAGGCCATCCTCCTTTCCTTTGATCTTCTCGAACCTGAAAGTTGTCGTGCTCCTAATGCCCCGCTAGCCCTCTGCCAGACTAAAGGGTGCTTAGAAGTTCTTGAATTAAGCAGCTCCGAGTATTTTAATTGAAGAATGACGGGGCCGATGGAAAGTAACGCCCAACGACAACGAAACTCCGCTTACCAGATATTTCCGGGGGCCTTCTCTGGACGAAACTCTGTCGAAGCTTATGCGAAATTTGCAGCTGTTAAGGGCGTCTTCCGTTTCCCTGGGTATTAGTAGCTAAGCTTGCGTATTCCCGTGTCGCAGTGGCTCGACCATCGCGAATTGAAAGCGTCCGCCGGCTCGGCCAACTTTCATTTAGAAAATTTCTCACGCTCAGCGGGAGCTCAGGGTATCCCCAGGAATTAGAGTGCTTGAAAATCGAGGGATCTCACGGCCAGGATTCACCCGGCCAGCCACACCTTTTCGCCTCCACGGCCACGTTCAAATTTCTTGTTACTCTTACTGCTTTGTGCCCCTATCGAAACTGATCCAGTCCGGATCATCGCTTTTCAGCATCCAGGATCATCCTCCAACAACGACAAGCTTTCGTTCGAACCTGCACCTTTCACTGTGGATCTTCGGCGGTTAACTCTTGCGGCTGAGGGTGCTTTTAATGTCGACGTACGAGAATCGTTTTTTTAATCGCCTACACCGACCGACGGCTGTGGGTTCGTGTAAAAGGAATTCACCCAGAGCTCATGGAATAATCCTTTATACGATATTTTGGTGCACCAAGCTGCTGTTAGGGATTGCGATCCCTTTGCTCCTAGTTGGACGTTCTTTTTTCGTTAATCTCTTTCGATTTCTTTCTAATCGCGAGCGTCATATTTTCGTTGATTTTTTAAGGTGCCTTAGTTAGCGAGGCAAACAAAAATATTAAATTCGTGGATTGCGACGAACGAAGCCGCAGATATTAAATCTTCCGGCAGAATTGATTGTTTGATTGACAAGTCTGATATTCCGTTCGATGGGAAAGGCCCGTTTCGATAAATCGGGTGGAGAAGTTCGAGTGTGCCGTGAAACTGGATGGCGTGACGTGATCGCGTCCACTTTTCCAGAAGGAAATTTCGTTTCGGAGAAAATTCCAGGATCCAAAGACGCTGTCTCCCCTTAATCCCGCAGGATACCGAACACCCGGTCTCGAAGAAGTTCCTTGCACTCTGTCAAATCCGCCGGCGAATTTAGATGCGACAACCGCGGCGGGAAAGCTTAAGCCGCGTCTACCTTGTTAGGTTCTGGCTGCTTTAACGAATTCATCGTCATCGAATCGCTAACTATCGGCTCCTCGGAGCTTCGTCCTCGATCTTCTCATTTTCTCTGCCCTCGTCCCATGATCAACGTTAAACCGATACTTTGTCGTGCATCAGCTTGATGAGAAAATGTGGCCAAGAGCGTTCCACTCGCTTTGCCTTCGTCCACGTTCTCGTGATCACGCTTCTAGCTGCAACCCTTTAAGAATATCTTGGAGGAAGAAATTACGACGAAGGTGCACCGTGTCACCCTTAATCAGACGCCTTTGAACTTCACTGAAACTCGTCGCCAATTTTACCGTGAACTTCAACGGCGAGCGAAGACAGCGTGCAACGTTTTCAAGGTAAATTGACTGCGTCGCGAGGTAAATGATGCGAAATTATCTGGTAGACTCGTGTACTTGGTTGCGAGGGATCTAGAGTAATCTAGACGATGGCAAGCCTGTCTGAATAGACTCCGTCTCCCTACAGCGTCAGCTCATGTCAATGGCGACAGCCACGGGGCGATGCACATAGACAGTCGGGCGCACTTTTCACGAGCAGGGTCGGGTTGTATATTCTGTTGCAATAAATACAGCTCGGGATTCGCGGCGGCCCCGAAGGTGAACCTCAATTGAAACGTCCGCCCGCGTATAAACGGCGCTTCCGCGGCAACGGGACAGCCGTTGCTCCTTTTTTCCACCGCAATAGGGAGCTTGTTAGAATGGATTACGTTTGTTCGAGTTTCATAATGCGAGCAGGCTTCTCGCGGAGCTTCCTGCAGGGGCTGTTTCAATCGAGCTGCCTTCCCAGGGGAGAAAAGAAGCCACCGTTGACCCCTTGAGTCGTTGCCGTTGCGACAGTAATAGCTTCCAAGCAAGTATATATACCTTATTATCGTAGACATGGGCTGCGCGAGTGGGAGCGTTGACAATTAGTTGGCAATTAGTCGGCAAAGTATCCAGCCACACGGTGTGCCAATTTGCCCAATAACAGACTGAACACCCTAGGCTACCTGGCGGCGCTACCCCGCAATTTTTATTCGCCCACTACGCCGCGCCGTAATTCTCAGCCGCTTTTATTTTTCTAGTAACGAGCGCGTCCCTCTTTGCGGGACAAATTTTAAATTACTCGCGCACCGTGTCGCCCCGGTCACTAACTGCACCGCGACGTCGAATAATTTGCGGCGACGAAACCGGGAATAAATAACCAGGCCGGAAGCGCGTGATATAATTAACGTCGGATACGGTCCCGTGAAAAAAATATCTAATTTCTTCTTGACCCGGAAAGAAGGCAAATGCGCGCCGAGAACGTTCCGCTGACATTGCGCGAAACAGCCGTGTGTAATTTGCGATGGGAATGAACCTCGGGTGCGACTGAAATCATCCACGGCCTCGTCAACGCATCGACGAAGAGAGTACAACGTAGGTGGAGCCGCCCCTTCTTTCCCACCTCATTCGAAACGCGTACAGTTGTAGCCACGCGGCGGCAAGCGTATTAATAAAACGATGATTCCCTTAACAGAATTTAACGAACATTATCCCGGGGAATTGTCGTTAGAGAAGTGCGTAAAAAAGCTGATGGGAGAATGCAAATGCGTCGAACGTGACCGTGCCGGGGAAATATGCAATGTGGGTAGTGAGGAGAATTAATTTTTCATCAGGAGCGCAACCTTTCGCGGAATATTTTTTCATATTAAGGGCGAATCGTTTTTTGCGAACACCCTTATTTCCATCTATCCGAGGCTGAGCCCGCTCACCGGCGTAATTAGCTTCGTTGAATATTACATGAAGCTCAAATTTATTAAAATGGTCCTCAGCCACGCGAAATTGCGGCCGAGTCACTGCTACGTAAACGATACCCCGTTACACTCGTGATTTTATTAATCTGTTTATCGAGAAATCGTGCCTGGCGAGATGATTAAACGCGACGCGAATCAGTCTTTGTTCGCGCGGCCCCATACGCGATGCCTTCAGGAAGCCGTGATTGGCAATAATTGGTGATTAAAATTTTACAGAGACGCGTAATCTGTTTCGCGGAGTCCACGAATCGCGATACAGTTCATTAGCGACTAGTTCCTGCGTGTCCCGAAACAATTGATCGATCCGAGTTGTCGCTTCTCGAAACCAAGAATCAGTTCGCAGGTCTCTTGATTTCGATCTACCGCAGCGGCAATCTCTAATTAGCGTGGGAAAACGCAGAGAAGGCGATGCGGCTCGTGAATCTCAGCCGGAGAAGTCGCGGAGAGAAATCTCGAGAATTCCAATATAAAATGCCCTCGAGAACCTGAATGCACCTGCCGCTGTTGCCGCGAATCC
Source organism: Andrena haemorrhoa (assembly GCA_910592295.1). NCBI lineage: Eukaryota > Metazoa > Arthropoda > Insecta > Hymenoptera > Andrenidae > Andrena > Andrena haemorrhoa. Next base: position 6,393,247 of record OU342946.1, read on the forward strand.
CTGGTTCGACGCCCGACGAGAACTGCATCCGTCTCTGCGTCGTGCCGCGCCGGAGAAATCCCCTGGCTGGAGTAGTTCTTCAGGGAATACGAGTCGCGTGCATTTCATTCGTCGCGTAGCTGCAGGTGCACGTGTCTCAAGGTTTTACGAGCGTGCTGCAATTCCAGTCCCGTTTGTCCCCAGCCCCGAGCTTCTACCTCGCGAAATGCAATCGTTTGCCAGTTGCATTACACGTTTCCGATACAAGCTCGACTTCTCGTTAAACTTCCAACGGATTATCGAGAACAAAAGGAGGAATAAGTACGAAGAGTTCCGAAGCGTCTGCCGGTTGTTCCATAATATCCGGCAAGATTATTGCATACTTGCAATGCAGCCGGGTAAATTGCGGTCGCGATCCTTGATAGAGCGGGATCCGCGAGCCTGCGTGGAAGATATCACGGTTGGATTTCTTTGGGGGCCGCTTGGTGGCCGGCAAAGCAACATTAATCAAAATTCCGAGCGTTGCCTCCGCGTGGAAGGTCTCTGCGGATGCAATTTATTAAGGTTCTCCGGGGCCACTTAATTACTTGCAACGCGCGGCCCGCGAGCCCGGCATGTTTTCTTCGTCTGGGACGAGAGAAACGGCGACCTGCTGCTCGCGAAACAAAGATCTCCGCCGCGAGGCTGGCGCTTTCCAACGATTCCTCCCTCGATCCGCAGCATTGTTGGCCGAGCTGTGTTCGCGGATAAATCAAATTCACCGCAAATAAAGTGCGCCGGGTCGCGGGATAAACGACTCCGAACGCTCACAATTAGAACTCGCCCTCGGTGAAATATGTATCGATCGTGCTCGAGGCGCGGCGGGGCGCGGCACGGAACCAGCCAGCGGAATATTTTTAACCGTGCCGCCCCGCGCGCAAATCGCTCTCGAATTATTCTCACAGAAATATTGTCGCCGACCCCTGGAAGAGGGATATTCGAATTACAGCTCGAGCCTGCTATTTCATCGAATATTATTCGACGCGAGGAGCCGGGAGGCGATCTCCCAACCGGAGTCGGGGACCCTTGAAACCCGAAGGATCGAGTTCTTCCAGCCATCGGGTCTGAAGTTTCAGGGCTCGGTGCTTCCGCTGCGACAGAGATATTAACTGTTTAGAATTCCGCGGTTAAGCCGCACGCCGCCAGTTCGGTATACTTAACCAAGTATTTTGGGGCTGCGGGGGGCGCGGAGGAGGAGACAGAGCAAAGGAAGTAAGCCGCAGAAGCTTAGAGCGACCCTAGACTCTCCTTCCTCTTCGCCGTTCGTCTTCAGCGCTCGCGGGTCAAGTATTTTCTCCACCTTCGTCTCCGCCTCCATCCGGGACCATTTTCACGCCGATGCTAACGCCGAGTGACACCTCGCAACCGGAATCGCCAGCTCGAAAATATCGAGCGCCTAACCGCGAAGGAATTTATTAAGCGACACAATTCAGCCGCTTAACACGCCGAACCGCTTTGCGCGGAAACTCACGCGGGAAACCCCCAGCCTCGAGAAATTCTTCCCCCCGCCCCCTCCGCTCGAATCCGTTAATGCGAAAATCGATTATTAATCGAGCGTGAGATTCGTCTCGGACGAAAAAGCAGGGTTCGCCAGGCTTTCTGGTTCGGTTCTTGCGAATTTTCGCAGAGAACAGAGCGCTTACCCAAGACTGACGACGTATTTAACGCCGGAGATTAGGTGGACCAAAGAGGGTACGCGTTAACCACTCCCGGCGGCCAATTTTTTACACTTAATCGGTCGGGCTTTCTGTGCTTTCGTCGAGCGACTTAACGGGCAACACCGCCGCGCCGTATTCTTTGCCCGTGCGTTATTTACTTGTTGCTCGGGCCGAGGATAAATATCCGCGGGAACGGATCGATCGGCTTCGCCGAGCGAAACCCGGGCGGATCGATACGCGGCGCCGATGGAGAAGGAACGGCCGAACGAAAAACATTGCGTCGATTCCCATTTCTTCGTTGAAATCAGTCGACGGCTCGTGACGTGAAAGACAAGCCGAGGTCGGATTCAAGGGAAACGGAACGGTATTCATGAGACGGATCGTATTATGTGATAGGGGAGGAGTTATTCGAAACGCCTGACGTTACTTCGTATGATTCACACGCCGGCATAGATATATCGGACGTGAATTCCGCGGGATACCTCGATCTCGGAATTCCCCACGATAAATACACACGCATAAATGTCAATTTTTCAGTTCCCTCCGCGCGAATACGCCATTGGGTAAACGTTATCGAATAAAGGGGAATGTATGCCGCGTACGTGACCCTTCAGAAGGTGAGCACCGCCGCCGCCCGCCACTGTGCGGAATATATTCATTTCCTGGAATAATTCCGTTGTTTCCGGGGCGAACGGAAGACGGCTCTTGCTCGAACCACGTCCTCGGCGAATTTGCTGAAATTGCGAGGGCGGCGAGGGCTCGTTGCGCCGGCCGCTCTCAGAAAGATCCATTCGCCTGATCTCGCCCGAAGGAAAAAAATCACGTTGAAAATGTTGAAGCGGGCAGCCGGGGTTCGCTTCGTTTTCTTTGGCGCGTCGATGAGTCTTTTTGTCGCCGCTCGGCGTCAAGATTGCCGATTTTTGAAGGCGTCTGCCTCGCGAGGGGGATGCATCGCGGTACGGAAAGTTTCTCAAGCACGTGGATGCCGCGTCTCCGTGGCCGGATTACGTCGGAATTCCTCTGTTTCGCGGCGTTTTCTATATTCCCGGTGCCCTCTCGCGCGCTATGAAAGGGAGAGATTGGAAATCCTTCGGTGTCGTGGGTATTGCGGATCTGAAAGGCGGAGAGAGGTCGTGTGACACGTGTCATGAATACGCGGGAACCACGCGAGAGCGAAAAATAGACAAATCCTACCCTCTCCTTCCCTTTTTACTTTCGTCGTGCTCGCGTACGTTGTTTGAAATGCGCGTTGGCTGGAGACTACCCTGCCTCTTCATTCTCTACCGGATGCTCGCCTCTCTCGTTCTCATTTCAAGGATATTCTATGACAGACGAGCGATCAAACGGTCATTAAGGGGTTATTCTACTGTGGCGGTCGAAGAGACGAAAAATCGGCTCATTGTCAGCGTGACTTCTTTGAGGAAGTGGAATGTGTTCTCTATGGACCGGGCGTGGCAGATTAGTTGTAAGTAGAGAATTTTGTTTACTTTAAAGGAGTCTCCCTACCTTGATGGACAGAACATAGTGCGAACTATGGAAATTTTTTAAAACAAAACCTTTAAATGTCTTTACTTCCAGCTTTGCGGCTTCATTTGTAAATCTTTAGAGAACATGGAAAAAAAATTGTATGCAAAAATAGTGGTTATATCCGGAGTTATAGTGCTTTAAATAGAACGCCTTACAAAAATCATATGCACGTTGTTAGCATAAAATCAGCCGTTGTAGTTGTCTGAAATAGAAAGTTTAAAAATTTGTGTAATCTGTATGAGTGTGGCTACCGCCTGAACTAGATTAAATGAGAAATACTGAAACTTAAAAAAAAATGGCAGCGTCTAAAACAAAAAACGATTCCGCAAACAATTCGCTGGTTTTTTAGTCGCAGAAGTCTAATTTTGGAAAAACCGACTTAGTTTTATCGGGTGATTGGTTTTTGCGATAGTCATCCCCGAATAATTTAACAATCTTTTGGGCTTTTAGTTTCAGATGAGCAGAACGACCAGAATCATGGCGCCAAATCGAGCAATCTTTTCCGAGGTGGTCGACTTTCGTGGGGCTGTGGCGCCACCTCTATTTCATACTGTCAACAAAATAAAATTAATAGAGTTTAAGATATAACAAATGCACAGTAAAAACTCCGGCATAAAAATCTTTCAACAAGTTCCTAAAAAAAGGCTGAAAGAATTTAAAAAAATCGCATGTCACAGTAGAATACCACCGCAAGGGATCCCAGGTCCAAAGGACCTCTAAAATTCGAGGAGAATGCTTCGGAATGGAGCCACGTTAATTTACGTAACAGGCTTTCACGCCACGCTAGAGCCGTTGTATTTTTTCGCGAGGTCTTGATCTAAAAGAATCCACAGTCGAAAGAAGCCCGCGAGTCCAACGAGGCGACAGAACGCGTTAGTTAAATCGTAATGCGATGCAATTAATTGCTCCAACAAACACGTATGCTCCGCGCGAGATTTATACGTGCCCGTAAACCGCAAACAAGGGACGGGCTGTTGCCCCGTTGCCCGTGGAAAGAAATGCCCGGGGGGGGGTGGAGGGAAAACTGCACGAGAGCCGGGCAGAAGCAAAAAGGAAGCGGAGATATGCGAAAAACGGCACGTAAAGGAAGAACGAAATAGAGAGGACAGCGCGAAGGGAATAGAACGAACGCCAGCAAACTGGAGGAACGGAGAAGGTGGAAGCGTAGGAGGAGCAGAGAGAAACATTTTAGCCGGTTATATACAGTACGAGCTGTTGCCAAAAAATATCAAAAATCTTTTGGCCGCTGGCCAGTGGAGGTTGAACAGAAACCGCGGACCACACGCACGGCGAATAGCCAGCCGAATAATAGGACTTTATTGTTCGACGTAGAAGTCCATGTATGAGCCGTACGTGTTCGTTCATATATTCTCCACGCAGATATTGCCCCTCAGAGGGGTGGCTGATCGACGGGCCGTTCGTTCGAGTCACGATCTATTCGCTCGCACGGAAAAGCCGGCGGACTTGAGGAAACATAGAGACCGAAAATTAACTCGATCGATAAACCTTTGAACTTTGGCCAGCTGACGAGCGCCGGAACTACTGTCCCCGCCGGCGCGGCGTAATCTTCTTTTCCCTTAATCTTCTGTAATCAGTTTTCTTAAAGTGCAATCTCCAGTTACGGAGGAGCTTCCCTCCCGAGTCTTATGTCCCTCAGCTCCGACTCGAAACATTCTCAGATGTCGGTAATAATTTCAAAGATGAGATCGCGGGTCGATTGGAACGGAGCGATTTTGTACAACAGCGAACGGATTATATGGAACGATCTGTACTTATAATTCTGGTTCGAGCTATGCTGAAAGGGAAGCATGAATGGCGCGGAACAGGCAATTCAATAAACCCGCCGCTGTCCATCGAGTAAACGAACTTTCTTTGCTTCTCATCTACCCATCCGTTCCCTCGCTCCTCCTCCTCTAACTACTCCGGCTCTAGCATCGCGATTCAAGAACGGCAATAGAAAGTTTTCTAGTTGCCAGCGAACAAGCATTCATAATTAACGATCGAAGTTACGCGCTTCGTCCGTGCGCGCGCGCGCGAGCTAGACCGGGTATTATCATCAATTTCGTGTAATTGCATAACGGGCCTGTATATTAGGGAATAAATTGACGTCCTGTGTCATCTAATTAGCGCGCGCACCCATACTTGGAATTGTTTGAGCGTGTAATTATCGCGAATTTCTCGGGCACCGGTTGGTAATTAGTGATAAAGCGTTATCAAGCTGTATAATCATCAGAGACGGCTACGTTCCCACGTACAATGACACGTCGCCGGAAATCGATACGCGATGTTTTCGCGCCTCGGCTCCTAGACCGTGGCCCCGCGACGAGCAAGCTTATACGCCTCGCCGACATCGCTTCTGGTCCCGGTCCAATTCGATGGAAATGAATTTCGTTAATGGGGGAAGATGCGAGGACTCTCCAGTCCGTCTTCGCCCCCTTCGTTCCGCAGCTGCAACTCTGCAGATTCCCCTGCGAATATGGCTGACCGACAACCCCAAAGGTTCCAGAGCCCCTTCATACCCAGGATTCCTCTGCGCCTTGCATTCCTCGCACAGGTCTCTGTCGTCCGACGGAGGAGCTCTAGCAAGTGACTACTCGAAAGACAGAAGAATCGCTGGACTCGCTCGAGTGCCCTACGGCGCAATTTCAATGCCGTAAACAGTCAGATATCTGGCAACAGGTACTCACCATACCTGTCATATTCGCACGTAAATTGCACCGGTTGGCCGAAACTCAAGGGCACCGGCAATTCGTTAGCGTTACCGTCTCTGTCTGGCTGCCGCGCTCTCATTCCACTTCGTTTGCGGCGAAACGGTCAGAAAGCCACGCGCGGCATCGGCGCGGCCAAGGAGAAACGGAGTTCGTCGCCCCGATTGCACTGAGCTGTAATTTATCGCGCGCGCGTTCCCGCGCAGCTTCCCTTTGCGTCGCGTCACGCCGTAATTGCAACATTTTTCCATCATTGCCGGAACTAATTAGTGTCGGCGACGCCACTTCTGCGGCAGTTTTAGGCGCGGTTCAGCTCCGCTTTCCGCCGCGGCGATTACGCTCGGCATCCGAGCTTTTCCCTCCGTCGCGATCCTACTCGCCTTTGTTTCTCGAGCACGCAATTTCGCTCGGACCGCAGAGAGTCTCCCGGCGAAACCCTCTGGACTCCTTTCGCTCGCCGTTCGAATCGGCGTCGACGCGCGGAGGGGTTGAAGGGCGCGCGCTAGTTGGAAATCCTCGCGACAGGAATTGGCGGGAGCGAAGACGAGCGCCGGGTGTTATAGGAATTTCGCGTGGCTCTTTAGAAATCGTTAAGTGGAGGTATGTAAACGAAAGCGTAGTTTGGCTTCGGAATAGAGGAGGCCGTAAGTCGCTTAGGTAACGCCGACGGCGGCGAATCGATAACTTTTGTGTTGGTCTGGCATGAATTATCGAGAAATACGTGTAACGATAATGCGCGGAGGGACGGGGTTGCTCTTCCGAGAGCGGTTTCGCCGCGATTCTCCGCCGGCGCCACCTCTCCAGAGTAATTTAAATTCAGTGGGTGCCGCAATTAAGGAGACCACTCGAACGAAGTACCGGCGTGTTCGTGTGGACTTTTCTATTTCCGTTCTTACGTAATTTGCGTCGCTCGTGGTAGGAGCTTATCGCGGGTCACGCGATTACGGCCCGATAAAGGGGGAGTTATTGTTCGGCGGGGGTGAGATATTCGTCGAGTTTCACTTGGCATGCACGAAACCGAATTCGGCCGTACGCGGCGGCCGTTCAACAGAAATTAAACGACTGATTACGCTAGACTGTTGAAATTTTCTTGGCCTCAGAGTAAATTAGATCCGTTAGAGGAGCTCCAATCTCTATAGTGGCGGAGAAGTCACGTCCCAATCCCTATCAGCCGCCCCTAATACCTTTCTCTCATATATGCCCCTCCACTGTCCCGGCCCCGCGCCATTCTCACCCCCAGCTCCTTCTTTTATTCGAGGGTAAACGATCGTCAGGTTCTCCGGATTCGCGTGTGGCCCATTGATTTCGCCCAAGTTTCGCCGAAAAGGCGATTAATCTGCTCCTCGCGTCGCGCCGCTCCCCGGTTCAGGGGGGACGAGCGGCACCGAACGGGGGAGTTTCGAAAGAGAGAAGGGACGATATTTCAGGCAAAGATCAGTCGCGCCGTATGCCGGCGGACTTTCTTCGCCGACGGCCATTAACTCGAATTACGGTCGCTTCGGCGGCCGGCCTGAAAGGAGGAACTTCAATTCGAACGCTGCGCAGGCGACCGCGAACCGTAAGAGAGATCTTTACGAGTCCCCGCGATTGGTCGGACTCGAAAAACGCTCGCCAGGTCCTTCGCTACTCGTAAAACGCCTAAGGAGCAACGTGACTGCGAGTTTGCGCGCCCCGCCCGGTAACGTCCCTGTAGAAATCGCATGGCCGATCTCGTCTTGTTCGTTAGATTCCGAGGGATCTAATCCGTGGAGGAACCGGCACGAGCGGAGCTGTCCTTTTGCCCTTAAGAGCGCCGCTAAAATTCCCAGGATTTCACATTTCCCTCGCGTAGCGTCGTAACAAAGCTGGAGCGGAAAACGCGGGCGGTTTCTCGCGCGAGATCGTTGGTTGACACACGGCGCACTTTGCCTCGCGAATTCCTCGGGGACTCGCGGATTTCTTTGAAAACTGTTTGCGAGGTAATCTCCGTGGGGTTCGCGGAGAAAATGTTTTATGTTTCGTGCATGCCTGCTGCCGGGAAATGTTTGCCTTTCGCCTCCGCCTTTCATTGGAACTGGGTTACAAGGTGTTCCTTACTTTTCAAAGGAAATATTTCATCATTCGAACACGGGTCGACGCTTATTCGCTGCCGCCCATGAAGAAATAGTGACCAATAATAGCAACAATTCAGTGGAGCGAGAAATCCTTTTAATAAGTTATACTGTTTGCAGAGCAGCTACCTTTCCCCCAAGGGATCGCATTCACAGGGCGGAGCGAAGAGAAGCCTCTTGGAAAATAGGTGCAACGTCAATTTCTCCCGCGTTAATCGACATTTTATTATCATCATGGTGGCGATTCTTTCGGTAACTCCATTATCGATGCCCTTCGCTTGGATCCTGCCGCGAATGAAAGAGCCTTCGAGGTGAAAGGAGGCCCGCGATAAAAACCTCCTAAGACCCCTTTCTTTCTTCCTTTTAACCCCGCGAAAATTACTTTGACGCCTCTTTGCCTGTCTAATCTGAAACGTCCGGGAGGGTGATTTCCGTCTGGCGGGCTTTGATCTTTGATTTTCGGAGAGCCTCGCCGGAGGAAGTTCGCAGCTCCGCGAGAATATCTCTCGGTTCGCGAATCACTCGATGGAAAATTCCTCTGAGAAAGTCGCGGGAGCTCGGCCTCCGGAGTAGCGGAACTTGAAGGACAACTATTCGAGCAACAAGTAATCAGCGCGAACGGGATTGCGGCGGAATCTATGATAATAATAAAGTGGTGGTTCAAGTTTCTTCGGATCGAAAACAGCCCGGCGAACGGGAGGGATCCAGTGAGCGCGAGGAGGGAAGAATGCAATCGTGGGCCGTAATTAGATTCGTGAATAATAGAGAGGCCGGTGTGCCACTTGTGCGAGCGAACTTATGCATCGGAGAAGGAGTCAGGTTAACAGAAAGTGGAACGAGCTCTTGAAAACGAGGCGATCGCCGGGCAGATATATACAGCCGGCGGGGTAAGGGATTGACCGTGTAAATTTCCCTGGAAAGACGGCCCGGTAGCTTTACGCATTTACGGCGGGCATAAAAGAATACGGATATTATAAATGAAACATTCCGGTTTCGCGGGAGTGGCAGGACGCGAGGGAAATAAGGCGGGCGCGGCTGTTACGTGAAATTTTCAACAAGCCCGATGCCGTCAGTACCATTTGTTAACTGTTTATGTTCGTTGCGCTCCGGCCGAGCGAAATTCATTTCCCGCCTGTCTGGGAATTTCGTTCAATGATAATATATTGCTTCCGCGACGGTTATCTCGCCTCCCCTTCTACCTCTTTTTTAATTGTCTCCCGGATCGTCGAGCGAATTGCATTCCTTTGCCTCGCGCTTCACTTTATCATAGCCGCTCCGTCCGACTTATTGCTGGCGCCTGTAAGTCACGTAGGCACCTAACATTGAACTTCGACTGCAGCGAGTGATTTATTATAAATAATACGTACTCCCGTTGCCGTGAAATATCTGTTTGTTTGTTGCAATCCACCGCCGAGTTGCAAGCCGGGACAAAAGGGGTTGAAACGTTCGAGGCTGACCCATTAATCCGCAATATACGCGGTTGCAGGTTAAACCGTCGGTTCAACCCGTTGATAATCGATTCCTGATAATTATATTGTATTCGAATACACGCGGATTTTAATTATTCATCGATGGCGGTCGCGAGAGTCCCGCGTGAAATAATAAGGTTATTAATAACATTCCTGGCGGCCTCAATGGGAGGCTATCCCGCGGCCAGTCTGTGACAAATGCGGCTCGTATCGATACCTTTCAATGATTTATACAGCTTTACGTTCCGTGAAATATACCGGGGGGGTTCCTTCAGCCCCGCTACATCGAGCGTCGTTTTATTGCCGGGAGCACGAAGGAATGCTCGGAGAAACGAAACATGTTCACCGAGTAGGACGACGTTATGAAAAGTTCGCCGAACTACTGACCTATACTACTAGATACGCTACCGGGAGGATTCCTCGAACGCCTCCAGCAGTAAATTGCCAAGTCGGAACACGCGTAAGACTGTATCTCTCTCCTCCAGCGGCCTGCCTGCGTCTGAAATTATGTAAGTCATACGGAGTTTCCTTTCCTTGAATATGCAAAGCATCCTGGACAATAGGAACTAAATTGCCCGAACCTCGCGGCTCACCGACGTAAACCGAATGCAGACGAGCACGCCGAATTCCGTAACGTGCGCCATGTAACTTGTTGCAGATTTATTCCAGAGGCATTCACGATCCAGGCCACTTGATCGTTCGTTATCCCGGCGATGCGTTACTTGTCAACCATCGTCGATCCCTTCGTTTCTTCGGTTCAAACACACGATTCTACGAGAGTCCAAGTTCATTTCCTTTGGCGGTTGTTCGAGCAGAATAATCCCAGGCATCCCCGCCGCGTAGCCAGTGTTCAATCGCGACGGCGTCTCGGAGTTGTTCCCGGATGCCCGCTGTAATTATGCGCAACGATTCCGCACGCGCGTCGCATCCGCGTCTGCGTAGGTGGGCCGGGAACGGGATACCGATACCGGCGAACGATCGGATGCAAGAGATTTTACCGTCGGAATTTCAAAATGAAGCGCTCGAATCGCTCGCGGACCTCTGCCGAGGTAGGTCGCGATGCAGGCGGATGCGCATGCCGCAGAAATTCTGCAGCGTCACACGACGTTCTTGAAGGCTTTACGATTTTATCGGAACACCGACTTCCGTCGGCCGTGATCCCCGGGCGGTGGGAACGGTCGGTATGCCGGCGCGCGCGCAGCCGTGAAAAGCGTAAAGTTGACAATTCCCGACGCTCGTCTCGAACGCAGCTCCCCGGTGGTGCTAACGTTCCGGCTTGCGGAATGACTATAAAGGAAGTGTTGGATCCACCGGGGTTGCCGGCGGTGGTGAGGAATTTCCCAAGCTATGGAGAGAGGATTTCGTAGGGCGAGCGTGCAGCGTCCCTTTGCCGGTGACAAAGGACACCTGGAATCCCCCAAATCTGGTCTCCGATGTCACCTCGGCGACTGATCCTGATAGTCACTCGTGTTTCACGGGAATATCCGACGGGCGGCGAACGGAACCGCTGAAAGTCTTGCTGAGCCTTGCAAGAACTACCCCTCCGCGGCGGTTCAATCTGTATATTTTAATTACGCTTCCATCGATCATCGGCGAAATTAATTATGGATACTGAAGGCAACGTCACAAACACTGCCCCGTAGCTGTTGATCGATGGGCAGATTACTCTCGGCGTATTCGTATAATTACTTTTCCGTCCGAGATGGGAGACACCCTCCGACCCCGTCAGGCATGTATTCGGTAAATTAAAAGCGGCCGCGTTTAAAAGGATTCGGGTATAATTTCCCGTGGCCGGTTATACGGGCCCGCGTATGCACATCGCGCACACGAGAGGGCAAGCAGAAAGACGGGGGAGTCTTGTTTCGTTGGTTTTGAAACCGAATACATTAGCGGAGGGTGCTGGGAAATATTTTTTACCCCCGTTGTTCCCGGGAAGCAGTTAATTCCCGGCGCGACTCGAATCCGTATGCCGCTTTATCAAAGCGTGGCTGTATCCGAAACGCGACCAAAAATTCCCTGTGTTTTACGACGGAACCGTCCGCCCACGTTCCTCCATATATTTCACGATTCTCGATAACCGTGTTTTACGCAGCCAGCGGAGGGGAAACGATCGCGTGAAATCCAAGAACAAAGGGTGTGCCGTTTCAGGCCGGGGGAGTACTGAAAGTGAGCTCGCACCTGGCCGAGTGACGTGCAGGTGACGACCGTGGCTAAGAATGATTTATTGGGCGCCACGGCTGGAGAATAATGCCAAGGAATTTTACGACGGCAACGGTAACGACCTGCCTCTAAAATGGAGGGGAACATTAGCGATTTCGGGGCGAAAAAAAAATGAATAACTGTCAGTCGTCCCCTCGCCTCGTATATAGAAGGCTTAGATGGAAAAATTGCCGGAATAAATAAGGGTGACTGGGTGTCACCCGAAGGGGGCAGGCGAATGTATTTCCAGCGCGAGATGCTTGCGCGTGATATCGGGAACTCTGGAAGATTCGGAGAATTCGTCGCACCGAAGGTGCGTGGCGATTCCAAAGTACGAATTTCTGGCAACTCAGAGACGCACAGCCACGCTCCACTATCGTAAAGTTGCAGCGAGAAGTGGGGCTTGGTATTCATCATATTTCAAGCTGAGATAAACTAGTTTCCGACCTGCGGATCGTCAAGATTCTGACGTGCTTGTAGCTGCATGAAGCGCAGCTTGTCTCAGCTCGAAGCTCAGCTGCCACGTGGAAGAAAAAGTTTGTCGGTGCCGCGCTGGAAAATATATTAACCCATGAACACAGGGGAAAACTCTTGGCGGACGGTATATCGCACGCTGCAATCTGTCTCTCGCAGGATTCTTTTCTATCTGCTGGGAAATGCTGACAAAATTTCGTATCCACCGGAGTATTGGAGCATTCGTCATGCGAACGCACGAGTGATACGGAACGCCGAGCGATTATTCTTTCTATTCGCCTCGCGCCGATAGGGAAGAAGTCTCGTTTAAGCGGACAAAGAGCCGCGTGGCAATTAAGCGAAGCGCTAATCACCTCGAAACTTCAGAAATCTCGAGCGGGCAGCTCATAGAAACGTGCAAATTGATAATACGCGGCAAGTATCGACCAACACTGGTACTCATTTCCGCGGCAGAGGTAAAAAGGGAAGAGGAACAAAGACGGGAGGGAAACAAAGTGAAAACCTGCAATCTGTTATTAATTCCGCGGCGCGTTGCTCGCGAGAGTTCGTTTTCTCGTTAACTAAACCGTCAGCGGCACAGAATTTATCGCCGCCGGAATTATAAGCAATCCACTGAAAGTGATTTAAAGAGGGAATAGATGCTAGCAATTTCTGCTACGCTCACCGTTCCCTTCTGCCTAACGGAAACAGCGAACTTGGGTTTCGCCGTTTCACCCTTGGCTCCTCGCCGATTGGTGAAAGGAACTTTTTGAAGCGAAATGAATCCCTGTCGCCGCTGTCACCAGAAATGCAGAAAGGCAATACCGATTTTTCACGCGCCTTTTCTCCTCTTTGTGCGATTTACGTAGCCCGCCTTCATCGCCGCTCGGTGTTCTCAGAATTTGGTTGCAGCTCCCGGCGCTCCATTTAGGAAAATCCGTCTCGCTACTGACCTTTCCCGGATATTTTCTACATTCCGGTCAAATTTCGATTCGACGCAATTTACATCGACTACTTTAAGCGTATACCTGATTCGGTGGTTCCTGCGAGGGAACACTCCGCACACTAACCACCACACTTTCCCCGGCATTTTCTCTCCAACACGCTCTGAAAGAAACAGACTGTCGCGAACCGTGCGGCGCTCGAATTTTCACCTTCATTCCAGGAGAAAGGCACTCAGTCGAAGGGTTAATCTAAAGGGAGCGTCGTTTCGTTTGCATTCCCACCTTTCGTATTTAAATATAAAAACTTTTCTTCTCTTTCCCCGGCGATGGAACGATTCGACGTCGGGAGCGTTAGCCATTCGGGAGGGGAAAGTTCCCGGTTTATTCGACTTGCTACAGGCTCTCCCCGCTGGAAAAACGAAGTTTCGCAGTTTTTCAGGAAACTTTCTTATCTGGCAGCAGGGCTACGAGAGCGAGATAAAGCACGTCGATTGCCGCTGCTGCGAAGATAGTCGGGCACCAACTTTTCGGTCACGATTACGTATCTAATTACGGTTAATCGGTTCGTAATACATAAATCCGTTTTATCCGTCCCTCTCTTATCTGCCGCGCCGTTTTCTTGTTCAAAGGGGCCCTCGGATCGGCGAACCACTTGTAATATTCTTTCAAGTGTATGTTAACGAGTGAATCTCGCTTCCCTGATATCAGTTCCGATGCTTTCGTTTTCCGTTTCACGGTTTCCAGACGCGAAACTACTTGCATACTGCAGATTTAATGCGTGCCTACGCTTGACGCTGAAGTGAAACATGAATAAATAGCGAGACCCACGAAACTGGCGACACAGCTTTAAGATGCTTCGAAGGCAACGCAGTGGTTCGGAGAATCAACAAGAGTCTCGGGAAAATCTACTGGCACTGGCCGAGCGACTCAATAAATTCAAAACTTAAACCTTCTACCGATGATCGGAGCAGCCGGCTGACCTTTATCGCACCTATACTACTCGCAGCTCTCGGGGAACCGCATGTGTCCAATGTTTGCGTCCTAAATTTGGTTTGCGAGGGATTCGGAACTTCGGGGAGACTGTTAGCGCTTGTAAAACTATCGCGAGGGTGCCGTGGTATTTGGATTTACTCGGATGATCGATTGGAAATAATCGGTACGCGAAGGGAATTCAGTGTTGAATGGGACGAAAGTTTCGGGGAATACTATTTAGCATTTTCGCACCGCTACTCGGGAAAAGTACTTCTATAAATCAGTCTCGCGTAAGATTCATCGCGGAGTTGCTGAAATTCGTTCTCGGTGGCCGGCGAACGTCGCCGTGTCGTTTCGCTCGCGTCAAAGAGCGCTGAAGGGTGCTCGCCACACTCGCAACTTCCTCCGCGGCGGAATTCAAAGTGGTTCCGCATTGTGTCGCGGCTTAAATTCACCGCTCGCCGCGAATCGACACGGTGAAATCCAGCGAGGTGGCCGCGGTGTACCGTGTCCACGCGAGTCTCGAAACTCTAAGCCCGGTATTCAGCTGGGAATCGACAATGGACTGCGGAGAGAGAGAAGGAAACTCTGTACCAAGATTTAGGCGAATCTCGCGACGTCCCTGCTTCATTGTGCCTCTCTGAATGGCTTGAAGACGCTTCACGGCGGCGAGCGATCTCCGCAGCCTGAGAAAAATGTCGAGAGACACGTATTCGGTGTGATAGGCGTTTCTTCCGAGTCGAAACAAGCAAACGATTTAGGTGTCACATTTCCCACGAAAATGATCCTATTTCGGGAAGCTGCGCCCAGTTTCCTGTTGATATTTCCGTGTCATTTGATTTTGCTATTGTCTCGGTAGAATATCGTCGAACACAGAGATTCAACGGGGTTGCCGCGGCAATTAAGAAATTTATAAAGCTGCAGTCACGATCGCGGCGGTCGCGGCATTTAAAGGGATTGCAAAGTGGCTACGTGCGCCTCCGCGAAGCTGTGTCCGCGATGCACGGAACGCTTCCTCATTACGGAAACAACGCTCCCGACGCCGTATTTCAACCCTAATCTGGCTGGCCATTACTTGCCCCGAATTAAAAATATCAAAACAATTTATTCTGCGGCGCGCATCTCGATGATCTACGGGCAAATTACGGCCCGCGGGTTGGAGAGCTCCGGCGCAGAGTGATTCTAAAAGCTGAAATGGATTTCGCGCGGAGAGCGAGCCTCGCCGGTTTCAAGAGTAGCCCCTGTACATTCCTCTCGCTTTTTCTATCTTCTAAGAGTTCGGAAAGAGGATTATAGGGCGAGTTATTACGGCGCGCGCGGAATTTGCAGCCTCGCGCGATCATACAGCGTAAAAAAATTCCGCCGATAAGGGTATCGCAGCCACGGTGGCCCGTGAAATGCAGAAAGATTAGGAGCCCCTCGAAATTTAGCACGGGCGAATGCGTTCGCTCTTTAACGACCGGGGATTATCTTTATCGGAGTCCACTCTCCAAGCAGCTTCAGAGAAATGCAGGATAATAAGTGTCAGAACGATCGCGTGATATCGGTGGCTTGGTCTGCGCTAAAAATTCCCCGCAAAAAGTGCCTGTTCTCTGAGAACCTGACTGCTCGTTTGGCAAGCATTTGGAGTGCGGGGAACAGCGGAGCGAGATCTCAGGTCTAGATTCAGAATTTCAACAATATTCGTGTTCGTCAGGGTTCTAGGCTGGCACAGATCGGTAGATCGCAGTACCTCCAGGTATTTGTCGATTCCCAATCTCAGGCTTGTAATTAATAAAAGATCAGGGGAGAAACGGGGCACGATCGTAATCTGTGGTAGCGACAGGAAAATTGATAATTCATCGTTCGCGTCCGATCGAAACGAACTCGATACTCCTGGCCCGTGATAAATTCGTAATCACCAGGGACTCGAAGCGTGGGCGGGGCTGCCTTTTTATCGGCACACGGTGTCCCCGTATAGTTGGCCACCGTATATTGTATCGCATGCAGAATTTAATGTCCAGCTGTCGATCGCAACTTCGTTCCGAGGAACCGCTCGTTATTAACCGGAGGCAGCTGGAACTTTTCGATTCTCGCTGTCGCCGGTTCAAACGGCAGGGAACCGAGTGTTTCTCGCTGGCGGAGGGAAATGTAGTAAATAACCAACAACCCGAAGTCCGCAATTCCTTTGAGCTACGTTTTCTTCTTTTTCCGCACGCCTGACTGTTATTTCATGGAAATTATGCTTTCCCGACAAACACTGGAGGCTAACGTAAATATTATCGTTGCAAGCTCGTTCCTTGTACCGCGAAATACTCTCCGCGGCATGAATAACGTTTAAAGATGGTTTTTCCTATTTCAACTCGTATCCTGAGCTGCACAGATATTCAAAGGATCTGCAAGCATCGGATCGACAGAGAGCACCGCGATGCTCTGTCCTCCCGACTCACCCTCTGAACTCCCGTTATAAATATAGCGGATAGAAGTCCAGAGAGCTTCGACGAGTGGTTCATGTTTTGTGGAACAGTTGGATCTAGCGCTCGTAATTATTCGACGGCGCGGGTCGCGCGCGAGAATCTCGTAAATTCGGCTTAAAAGCCAGCGTATAATCGTGGATTACGCGTCAGCGTATTAATACGGATACTCGTAGGCATATTCGAAAATCACCGACGAATCGATCGTCGGCGACTCGAGCGTGTAATGAGTGCAGATTGTTTATAACGATGTTTATCGGGCAGCCTTGCAGACCGTGCTCCAGCTTTATTCCTCCCGCACATACTATCCAGCGGTTTGCGTCTGTGCTATCTGACAAGCAATTAATGCAAACGCACGGCGGTCCTCGGCGCCGTTAACGAGGCAGTATTTGTTTAAATAATATAACGGCAGCCGGTCGAAGCGCGGCTTTCGGTTTTTCCGCGGCGCTACTTGCCACTGTTCTCGCAAATGATTCGATTGCCGCTGCACCTACAATGGAAAAAGCACGAAAGTGGAAATAACAGGCCGCGCGAGTAACGCTGAATTCTCCCTCGGAGGAAGCGTTATGCAGTTGTACCAATTTAATTACCGCCCGTTATCGTTCTTTCCCGCGCTTGGTATCGACTTTGCAGCCGAGAATTATACTCGCACCTCTCGCCATTATTAAACATTAACGTACTGCCCGTGCGAGCTGTTAAGCCGCTTTAAGGACGGCATTTACAGGACGTGATAAGGCTTCTTATCGCGCGACGGCTGGGATAACGTGTATCACTCTTGAGCCATGCTCGCAGCGAAGCGTTCGCGCGGCATCGGCGTGAATTTCGTTTCTCTTCAACGTCGTAATGGCGACGATGTGATAAGCCGTTTGACTCGGGGGAGACAGCGGGCAGGTTTGACGGCCAGAAGAGTTTCGCGCGAGGATACCCGATCGCTCTGTCCGAATTGTGTCACGATAAACGGCAGACGAGCTGGGTGTCGCGAAAAGCGGCCAGTGTTGGGGGGCCGGTGCCAGGTGGCTGACCGTTTATAGATTATCGATTCGCCGGCTATGACGAACAAAAGCCACTTCGCGGTGAATGGTCGAAACTTTAGTCGTTAAAACACTCAGCCCTCGCGGTTCCGCGCTACTCGCGCCGGCGGCTCGATGACTGATAACGGGGCTGATAGACGGTAAATCCAATCCCGGGGAAGTTAGAAGGGCCGTAAACGTCCGATTAAGAAGCGAACGATCAGAATTCCGCGCGAGACAGATCGCGCGTCCCTTACGTCCACGTCATCGGGGGGTTAACGGTTGAAAGCGCTTGGTCCGTGCATCCCTCCTGGGAGTCATCGGGCCCCGATTCTCAAGCTAATCGAACCAATTCGCACGCAGGTATCTGCATTCACAATGAGCCACAAGATCGACGAGTAACTTCAGGTTTTCACGATTCACTGTCCTTCGAGCTCGCATTGACGCGTGATTGCGCAGCTACCGCGTAACATACGGCCCCGGTGAATCAGAGGAGGGAGCGGACAAACGATTCCGCCGGAACGACAAGTAATGGTTGCGCAGCTCGTTGAAAATCGAGGTAACGAGTCGCATATTCCCTCTGTTTCCGTTCCGACCTCGTTTTCTTGCTGCGACGTTCCAGCCAACGCTTTTGGCTTAGTCGCCGGTGGAGATGCGCGGCCCAGTCCGACCCGGCTAAGTATTGCACCGTTCCTATTACAGCGAACGCTGTATCGGAAGCATTGTGCGCTGCGAGAACAGGGAACCGGGCCGTTGCGTGCATACAATAATTGTACGCGCCGCTGGTGTGCCGTTATGGTAGCAGCGCGAACCGTAAGAGATACTCAGGGGCACCGCGCACGAATCTCGCTGCGGATTAGCCAGAGATCGGCGCTGGAAAAACCACAGCGAGCCGGCGGTTAGGGCGAGGAGAGCGGTAAGGCGCGGAGCGCAGAGCGCAGCAGGGAAGTGGCGCATTATACACAATAAAGGAGAAACAAGAGGGTAACGTCAGACACACTTAACGTCGGAACTTTTTGCCAGCGGCTCGGCCCATCCTTTTTCCTGCTGGCGCGGAGACCAGAAGAATGAAAGGGCAAGAAGGGGGAGCGTTAAACCCAGAGGCAGGATTTAAAACGTTCCCGGCCAGCCTGGCAAAACAGCGACGACAACGACGACAACGACAGCCCTTCCTAGCTGCGACGGACCGAAACCGGACCGAGCAAAAGTTATTCCTGAAAGCCGGCAAAATTATTCCGGGTATCTTTAATCAGGAAATAGAAGCCTCCTTCCCATATACCGAAGTTTGCCGTTGATTAATATTGCGCGAACAATTACCAAGCTGATTCGACTCGCTCCGCTCTGTTTCACGTCGATCGATTCTCTGCGTAACGTTAGCAGAGACCACATAATCGGACTTGCGAGCAAAGAAACAGGCCCTCGAGGTACCGTCGCGCCGGGAACATTGATTAAATCGGATGTTTCCTGTTCAAACTGTCCGCGCGTTCGAGTAGGACGCGTTTAATTGTGCCGATGCGTGTCCTTGCGATAGCTAGAATCAAACGAGAAGCTGCCGCGTCGCGCGCCATCGACGCGGAACAAAAGGCTGGAGAAGTATCGAAAGCGATCGACGTCGAAATTAGCGATATGAAGAGAGGCAGCCCGGGAGCGAGCAACCGCCCCGTCGAAACGAACTGGCAGCCAGCGGCGTTCGACGATCTTTCATTCCCGGGGATTATTCGGCCGGGCTGATTGAAAAATCAACGGAGAGCCGTGTTGCGCGAATAATTTCGTGCTTACCCTCTCGACGGGCCCTCGTCTCCGCGGAGGGTCATCAAGCAGCGTTAATTCGCGGAACAACGATCGCGGCTCGGCCGAACGGTACGCTCTCCGCTTCGACCTCCCCCCGGGGCTCGGCGATAATGCATCACGGTCAATTTGCGACCGGTACTTTGTAATTCCCGTGTTTGTTTTTCCATCGTGGCCCCCCTTGCGAACCGGGGATTTCGATTTACGGGGGAATTAACGACCGTTTATATTGTCCTTTGTATCGTCCGCTGGACGGCGCAGGAATTTATTCAATTCCGCGTGTGCCGCTGAATAATTGCTCCTCGGATAAAGGCGGGGGAATTCGAAAGGGGAAGAAAACGGGCGTGTTGCCGCTGGAAACTGGGACAGGAATCGTGTCGTTTCGGGCGCGTGTGCGAGCGCCCGCGGTAGCCATCGCGTTGTTTCGCGAGCAAGTTCGCTGTACGCGTTATGCTTCCACCTCTCTACACCATTCCGCTTCCCATATCGAAACGGCTGGCCAACGAACTCGACGAGAACGCGGCAAGTTACAGCTTCCAGAGCGCTGTCGGACGAACGCGACCGTCTTCCGTGCAACGGATACAAGATAAACGATCGGGTCGATGGCGTTTATGAAATACTCCGAGGTGGGGCTGTTGTTAATGGGTGGGACACTAATACCCGTAGGAAAATGGAATGTTAACGCAAACGATTTAGTCCTCGCGCAGCTCTGGGGGGGATTTCTAGTAAGGGATGCGACGTCGTATTATAAATAACTCAAAGAAGACGCTGTCGGTCATGGTGCGTAATTGATGGTAAAAGTGCGCGGTGTCTATAGCAACGGAGCCGAGAAAAGTGGCCGAAGGGACGGGAAGACGGAAAACTCGAAGAAAAGAATTCGAATAACGATGGCAACGCGGCGTGTTACTTACGAAAGCCCCAGCAGCTACTTAACGTCACAGCTACGCTCAGCTCAGCCATTGTGCTTAAAGCAAACTAGCTTTTTGCAAAGTTTCCTCGCGAGAGACATAGCAGCACTCTCGGCAACCATGGGACACATTTCAGGCACCCTGGAACGATCCCCGTTGCACGGCTCGTCGAACGTCAAACGCAACGGTGTGCTCCTATAGAGTCGCTTTGGTAATTTGCCCTCACAAATACGATAAAACCGCGATACTCGCGTACACCGAACTTTGAGGCGGACAGCATGCTGCCGCGTGTTCTGACAGCAAGCTAATATTTCGGTGGGGTGTCGAGCCGCGAGGCGGTAAAAACTTTCAGTACGCGGTAAACCGAAGAACGTCAAAGAGCAAGCTCTCTGTTGCTTTTCTGCATTTTCGTGGGAACCGAAGCTTTCGATTAATAATTCATTTCGATTAATAATTCGCAGCTGCGTGGAGGCTCCTTTGGGCGCAGCTTGTTAACTCGTGACCAAATAGCCATTATATATATATATATATATCCGTCGCGGCAACAGAGGATCGTCATACTGTTGCGAGCTTTCGCCCGGCAATTAAGCGGAATTACGAACAGGTAAACAGCGGAGCGGTGATAAAGTAGCTTGCCCAAGAATCCCGGGCTTCAGACTGGCGGTCACGTCCCACTGGGGATTCGAGAGATAAAGGACAAGTCCGAGTGTGGTGCTGCGGCTGCGGCGGTGGTCTCTCGAGAAGGCGCATTAAGCAAGAAGTCGAGTACGGCCGTGACCGGTACGGTTTGCAGCCTTGCCGCCTTATTTTCTCTTCCACTGACAGCCCCGTGCAAGATTAATCGCCGTCCGATGCGTCTCGCCCGCGAATTGAAATGAATTTTTCATCGAACCCCCTGGGTTGCTGCCACCTTCTTGCTCCGCGAGCGCAAGCAAGCTCGTCAAGCCCGCGCGACAACATCGGCCGCGTAACGGCAACTCGACAAACATGTCGCAGGCGTGCGCCTATATTAGTAATTACCGCAGATTGGCCGCTGAGCGAACTCCATCGACGACGGTATCGATCTTTCGCGACGACCACGGTGCTTTCAGGAACGGGGGGAGACCGGAGCGCGGTAATAAAAAACGATAACAGCGATCGTTGTTTCATTAGAGGGAAGAAATGAGCGGGACGGAAGGGCTCCCGTTGCTCTCCGTTGCCTTCCTTTCGAGCCGCGCGGCACGTTTCGCGAGATTAACGGGAAAGAGCGTCATCCCCAGTGGTAACGGAGCTATTGTTGAATCACGCCGAAGCCCTTAGCCTACAACACGACTGCGTCCTCGTCCTCGCGCGTACAGGCAATTATTGCGTCGTTAAGCCCTTTGTTAGTACTTGAAACTTCCTTTGTCCTTTCTCGGTTGTCGCGCGGGCGACGCCACCCGTCGCAACCAACGTCCGACCGTAATCTCTAGGAGACGTCACCGTTAACGCAAAGTGCTAATCCAATCGTGACTGCGGGGCACAGCGGAATCGTCTTGCGCGCAATCAACCTAATTACGCCGGAAAAGCTTTGATAAAACCGGCGGCGTTTTGTATCGGAAACGAGGGTGTCAGTCTTCGCGGCCAGGTCCGCGGCCGTCCGCCTCGTTTCACCATCAATTTTTCCAGAGCACGGTGCTCGTAAATCCATTGGACCAGCCAGACCCCGAAAGCTGCGTCGCTAAAAACCGCGTTAATCGAAACGGCCGTGGCCGGGTCTCGGCTTTCCTCGAGGAACCGGTCCCGCGGTGCTTTCCGTGAGTTCCAACGGGATGCAGGGGTTTAACGGTCCCGTAATTATTTTCGCTGCGACCGCGGTAAACCCAGCCCTTGTATAAAACGTCACCTCCAGCGCGCTGGCAAGGATCAGGGCCGAAACAAGGCGAAGGCGGAGAGAGAAAAAGCGAAAAAGCGAGAAAGCGGAAAAAGGGAAAAACGGGGGAGAGAGAGAGAGAGGAAGAAGCATGGCTGAAGGAAACCGGGAACAGGAAGGGGCAGGGGTAGGGAAAGGGGGGAAAAAGGCGGCCCGCGGCATGGCAAAGAACTTTTCCTCGCTCCTTTCCCACCGCTTCCTGCCTCTTCTCCCAGCATTTTCATTCGCTGCTCCACTGCCCGTGGAAAGTCTTTTTTAATGACCGTTCCCGGTCCGAGTGCGGACAGAGGCCGAACGGTCTAGGGTCTGGCGGGGTTAGAGGGGCGCAGGATATAAGACTTGTTCCCTTAAAGCGAGTAGGAGCCATTAGGGAGGAATATAATTTTTTTCACGCTGTCTCCTTCCCAACCTCTGTCTCGTGGTCCACGCCTTATGCCCTCTTTCTCGGTCCCCGTCTCTTCCTCCACCGTTCCGCCCCCGCCCCCTCCCCGAGCCGACCGTAATTCAAAAAGTTTTGCCGGATTAAAAATGTGACCGGACTGTCGCGATGAAGGAGGTCGTTCGCATTCGCCCGATGTCTTTGTCTCTTCAGCCTTCTCCTCGCCTTTTGTACGGCGCCCCACTATGCAGACCCTTCGTCAGCTGCTCTTCCGCCCTCTCCACTGTGCGGCGGGAGAATTTTTTTGCCAGTCAGCTCTATCTGTGCCTCGGCGCGGCCAGGGCCACGGACCGCGCGCGCGGAAGTGCGCGCCCGTAAAGAGGAGCCCCTCTTCGAAATAAGAGCGAAAGAGTTCAATCAGAATCGCGGACGGGGAATCGACGCCGACTCCCGTTTCCGGGCTGGCATCTCCGATCGAAATCTGGAACGATCCGCCCGCTGTTCCCGACAACCGCAAAAAAGATCGCTGTATAAGCTCCGCGACGTTGCTCGTAATAAATCGCGAAGTGGTTCTTCCAGGAGCGTGGAAAGACCGCCTTCAGCGAAGAGATTGTTATCTCGAGGCTCGGAGATACCGTGGCGAGTTTGGTGTAATCATAAAACTCGTCGAACACGCCCAGGGGCGACGTTTCGAACCTCGTGAAACGTCGCCGCGTCGCGCGTAGACAGGAATGTGTCATAAAGAGCGTTTCGTTAAGAAGGGAACAAGATGGAGATTAAATTCGCTGATGCGTGCAATGAGTCGTCTCGCTTCGAGGAACCGACGGTATTCAGAACTCGGGAATCGTATCACGTCTGAAATATTCTTAAATGTCACGCGAAATTCTCAAACGTGAATTGTAATGAGTAGGGAATTGGGGAAAACACGGGGAAAGTCACAAAACAGTTTTATCGAGAAAATTAAGTTTGAATACTTTAGTCCACCATTAAAGAAACAGGGTTCAATGAATTTCTTAGATAATTCTCTTCTTAAATACTTTTTCGCGTTATCTTAACGACAGCAGCTTGAAGCTTGCGCTTAGGCAAAGTGTGGAAACATTTGTTTTCTTCCAGCGTAGGGTGGAGATTTTCTGCTTTTAAACAGCACACCAAATCTTTAACGTTGTTTTACTGGGGTGTTTGAACGTTGTAATCGTTCGTGAATCGACAGTTCGGTAGTCCCAGTTGCCACCAACAAAATATCGCGAAATCACGAAAAATGGACGTTCCCTGTTTTTCCCTGGACCCCTCGGATGTTACTTTTATCCCGGATAACACAACAAACGCGTCGATAGATGCCCGCAATAAACATTTATCTACTATCAACCGTATCGCTCCACGCCCCTTGGAAAATCGATAAAATGGCGCCGCGTGTCGCATGTTTATGCAGCATCCTATTTAAAGACGTCGTTTGGCGGTATTACGCGCGGCAATTTGGTATAGTTAAGCCGCGGTCTCGACGATTATTAACGAATTCCAGTGTGGCTGGCGAATACCCGATCAGTAATCGTGTTTGCAAACCTGGATAATTACCGCGGGACAACGAGTCGGCTGCAATTTTCGCGGGGCTGTCACGCCATTGGTCGGCGAATCCATTTCCGTTGATTGAGCGGGGGAAAAAAGAAACAGGCGCGTGGAGAGACGGCCACGGGCCTGCCTAATGAAAAGGTTTCAAGTAGAACGTTCGATCGCTCGGTGGTTAATAGCGGAGATTAACTGGTATTAGGTAGTAATGGAGATCGAAAGGCCAAGTAATTCCGCGAGAACTTGAGAACGTATAGTTCCTGCGACAAGAATACCAGTCGCCCATAAATTTCGATGTGGTATTAATTCCGAGGAATACCCGAATGGCTGGAAGGAGTCTAGCAGACTTTCGAGGCGGCGTTCGTTTCGGGACGTATTCGCGGTCTATTTGTCAAAGCGGTAGTAAGTGGTATACCGCAAGGTCTATTTTTATTAAATAGCGACGCGGGATTCGGCTACGCAGAGAGCGTAGCGGGGGGCACACTTTTCACCGCGGAACGGCCAATAAATCAGTTTTTGAACCGCGTAACGAGAGTAATCCGCACGCGGACCCATTAATCTTCCGCTCGTGATAAATCGTCGCGGACTTTCCCTGCTTACGATCAACTTTCGGCGACACTTGGTTCTCGAGTGGCGCTTATTATTTTCCAGGTAGCTGGTCGCAGCGTGCACGGCGAACGATAGCAACGTCTTTGTCCTGATCACCCTGCGCTTTCCTGCACGGCGACGTACCCTCCTCTGCAACATCAGAGTCTTGTTAGATATAATCTCCTTAACGCGCGCAACGTCTGACGTAGATTTTCGTGTTGTCGGCGCGATGCAATAAGCGCGGACTCGACGTCCGTTCACCTGCGAAGCTCTCCCCTTGTATCATCGCGAGCAGCTTCGGTTTAATTGAAATTGCTTTAACGAGTGCGAGGAACGGACGAGGATGGCACGCGAAGTCTAGAACTTTCGACTCCGGGCCGCTCCATCAACCGAATCTTTCCCGTTGCACACGCTAGCCTTTCGCCAAGATCTCGGTCGATCATTAATCACCGGCGGCGCAAAAAGCCCCGGGAATAATGTGCCTCGAGGACTCTTCATCGGCTCGTAAATCCTTGAGCAGAGGCTGCACGTGTCGTTGCTAGACAAACTTCGTTAGCTGACGATATTGAGTACGACGTGAAATTATCGACGGATTAAGGTATCCACCGACAGCGTCATTGTTGTCTTTCAGCTGCTACCCCTCTCAAAGTGCTTTAGAAGTCAGCTTACACGTCGGGGCTCACGGCTCCATCGAACTTGTCCCTTGAAAGTATATACGGCTTCACAATCTCCACCATCGAACGCGATTAGTCTTACGGTGCTTCGCGTGTTTGGTGTCCTTTATACGTCCGAAGCGACGCGTCATCAATTTCTCCGCGCTCCTCTTCCCGGAGAACTTCTTTGAACAATTCCCGGAAACATGATACCCGTTCCCCCGGTCTCTCGGCCCCCGCAGTTAGGTGTTCGGCCAATTTAAATATTTATCTGTCCGATACCCCTTTCACGCTGCTAGTCGCGGCCGCTCTTGCGCGGAAATCCATTACGGACCGTTCGGCTCCGATTCTGCAACTGACAGCTCCATCAGCTCGCGCTGGATGATTGGACCGTGGAGAGTGTTGCTTGGTAAGAGAAGCTTCTCCACTGGAACTCACGCGACTCACAATGCTTTCGAATTAGCTCCTTACGCCTTTGTCGCCGTGCTCGCGATCGGTCCCACATTTTTTTTCTCCCAGCCACTTATTTCATCGCGGCTTTGTACGGGCTCGAGCGTCGAATTTTTCAACGGTCACGTCTCTCCTTTTTCCCCGGTGTCTGAGAAACGCGGTCGTACGTGTTCGCCGATAAAAGCGTCGGGGACGTGTTTCGTCGGTCGTTAGAGCCGCGAGCTATCTTCTTCGGGACAGTCTCTTCTTTGTAATTGCCGGCTTTCAAATCTCTGTTTCGAGCTGGAACACGCCTGATTTAATAACTCGAATTGCGCGCAGGCAGTCCGTTTCGGGAAACGACGTCGTAGAATTTCGCGGGGCAAAACGTATCGCGGGGGAACGGGGATGCCCGAAGAAACGTTGCAGCGAGAAGAGTGAAACGCCTCTGAGCTCCTCCTCCCAGAAACAAAACCCAACTCGAGACTGCCGGTGTACAGCAGGCGCTGGGACGACGTTAGATAATGCAAACCCCGGAATAGTTATCGAACAAGTTGCAACGTTTCCCGACAATGCCCGGAAAATTAAGGGAATTATTATTATTGTCTGCGTAAGCTCTCCCTCGCGCCGTGTCGCTTAATGCCTTTACTGCTGACTGCCAACTACTCCAACATTTTGCAACCGATTTTTCTCCTCGCAGTTCCTCCCGACTTGCCGGTACTTCGCGGCGTTTCAGCCAACGTTTACTCGCGCGGGTAACGCGGCAATTGATTCCTCGCAATTAGCGCCCAAATTACGAGCCGCGGTGATTAAACGACATTTTAGTTTGCCCGAGTCCCTTCGTATTTGCGCAGGTATAATGCCACCGCGAACGCATGATAATCACTGTCTAATCGGTCGGCGGGGGTTGACGTTTCAAAGGGTGCAGTGTCACGCGATATTTCCAGGTGCGCTGTTCGCGCGACGCTTTCGCCATTCGATATCCCGATAGAATATAATGTGAAACGAGGACGATGAGCTGCGAGCAGGGTGAAAATGCGGAACCGTCACCGGTAAATCATCTTTCTGTCATGTTTAATGCATGTTTTTCAATTGTTTCAGGGGTCACGTATTCAGAGGGCCATTCCTTCGACGCGATCGATTTACTGCCGTCACTGTACTGTTTGGATTGCGGACGTCGTTATCGGGTTTGATGTTTCTCCTCTGTCCTCGGAACACTTCGGTCCTCCGCGCGAACTTCGGGCAGAAGAAAAAAAATAGGATATGAATGAAATAAGGTTTGCAGGTTTCCAGAGGACATTAAACGTTTCTTCTGAGTTTACGATTTCTTTGAAGTCGTAGAAAGGTATGCGGGATATCGATTGCCGACTCCCAGCCAGAGAAACGCTTCAACCACTGAACCCAATTTTCCTGCGAGCTGAACTATCTTTCTTGACGCGATTAACCGAGCTTATGTCTAAAAGAAAAAACTGTTTTTCTACTGAAGGATGAAGGGATTCATTCCCATGCCAGCTGTATGTATCATGGCATATATTAGACTCTTATTCCGCGCAAAGGAGATTTGCGAACTCGTTAACAGAAATGTGAGATAATATGGACGCTGAACTTTCACCCGTGGTGTGAACTTTCACACCTGGACGCCCGACATTCGTTTATTTTCCGCAATTTTTATTTCCATCCCTTCGCGCATAATTGCATAAAAGAAGGAAAATACGAGGAATGTTTCAGTGATAAAATTAAGCATGAAAATGCTTCGTTTCTCCGAGCCATGAATTTTTCTCCGCTTACCGCGTCACGCAGTCCCCGCCTCTGTCTGATATGTGACGTTCCTGTTCTACTTACGGCGGCCGGCTCCGCGCTATAGCAGCCACTGCTTCGGTCGCATGAATCATAACGCAAATTAATGTTGCATCGTACATCGATAACGCAATCCTACGACCGTTCCACTTCAAAACTTTCAGATATCTCTTCCATCGTTATGAATCAGAGCTCGCCGGATGCATCGCGAAATTCGGCCAGCACGGCCACGGAGCACAATGAGCGGCTGCTTTTTTTAAATTTCCCAGCGACACGGCGGAGCTCGCCGCGAAAATTCCGCGGAGTTTACCCTCGGCAAATCTATTATCCGGATGATCCGATATACAGTCGCGCTCGCGCAACAGGATTCCCGCGTAACCCAACACTTTGCCCAGCGGTGTCAAAAGAAGCAACGTTATTCCTTCGGAACGAGTTCTCCCTTGAAATTGAAAAGTCCTGCCAGTTCTTGACGCGCACATGTCTCCTTTACCGTCGCTACACCGATGTTATTCCACGAATTCCATCCGATCGTGATCCCTGAAATATCTCCGAGGTCTCTCCCCTCGAAGACGAACCGAGGAAACGAGGATGGACAGACGTGTCGCGATATCCTGGAAACGTTGCCCCGGAATCGAACGTGCAGATAGAAAGGATACCTTCTCCGATCGTATACTTGTTGTCATACGATGCTAATTCCACGGCTGATAGCGTTCCTCGACGGTAGCGAAGCTCGCGTAGCGCGTAAGCCGCGGCGTGGAGTGCGAAGAGTGGAAATCTCGACGGTGACATGAAATCCCGTCTCTTTCTCTCGCAGTAAATAAGCGACGGAGTCGTCCCGCGTACCTTCAAAGCCTCCCACGTACGACCGCGGCGGTTTAATTAAATTTCATAATTAGTCGCGGCGTGTAAGATCCGTCACGAGGTTAGCTGCACCTTAATCTCGCCACTCATCAGCGGTCACACGGCTCGATCGCTGGATCTGTGAATTAGACCGGCAAATGGGACCGGCGGTTTAGCAATTTCGTTCGACCGATTGTGGAACGCCGGCGAACTTCGTTCCCTCTTCCGCGTAATAAGGAACGACTGGATTTTCCCGTGGAATCTCATTTCCCTTGGCATCAAAGAACAGTCTGTTGCTGCAAGTTGCGATAGATCAAAGTATCCCCGGGACTTTCGCACGTAGACGCATCGTACGTGCCGGGAGGATCGATCGGCCGTCGACCGGCTGGAGAATCCTGCGCGGGCATCGACCAAGCCGCGGTGGAACGCAAAATGTTGCCGAGAATTAGCATAACAGGATTCCCTGGTGCACGTAATGCAGCAACGCCACGGGCCTCCCGCAGATTTGCATGGTCCATTTAAATACAATTTCTTTTCCCCGATCAAGAAATTACGTGAATACGCAAGCCAAGCAGCGCAACGCTCCCTCATGTTTGCCCGGACCGAGGCCGGATTAAAGGAGGCTGGCGTATTAAAGCCGCCGACCGAAGAAAAACACCGCGATTCACTACCGTTCCTTCCGCTTTATACGCGCCTCCCGTAATTAATTCTGTTTGCACGTTAGCCGCGCTGCCTTTCGCGTCGCTCGGGACGCTTGGACACGAGCTGCTCTAGCTTTCCTCCGCCAGCATGCATTTCCTGCCGCTTCGACTTCGCAGTGGCAATCCCTAAAAGGAACTAGCAAATCCCTTTACGCGCAAAGGAGAAAAATATGTCGGAGGAATTACGAACGGTGGTTGCGATCAACGCGTAAGTAGAAACGGTGTGTCAAAGTCAGACGGCCGCGGCGAGGGTCCCCCAGATAACGTCCGAAAGAGTGACACTTTGAGATCCACAGCCCTAATGTTTCGTCAAACAAAACTTTCTCCATAAATTTCGCCGATTACTGTTTGGGGTAACAGCGTTTCCAAGCTTGTTAAAGAGAAGTCGCGAGACGGTCCGCGAGATCTGCTTGCCGGGTAGGTTGACCTCGAATGGTAAAACCAGTTCGCGGAGATCCAGGCCGGAGGAAGCTTCTTCCCGGAAAGAGAGCTTCGCGTCGTTTTTCACTCTCGAGTCGGTAAGCGATAAGCGGGGCCGGGAGGAGCCTCGAGGAAGATAGAAACCGACTGGCTGGATCTTTTGAAACAAATGCCCCGAACGTGTTACCTCTCCGTACGTACGGATGTATTTTCGGCTGGCTGAAGCGATCTGCAAACACGTACCGCGCCAGGGATTACGTCTAAGTATCGCGAACGATACAAATAAGTGGGTAGAACGGAATCGAAATCGACGGCTTCGGCAAGGCGCGGCCTCGGCGAGGCCAGGGCAACCCGCTGGCAGAGTTTGCGCGCACACGTGCAATCGTGGACGAGATCATCGGTTCACCACCTCAATGTCCACGCGAATACGCCTCGCAGGGTAGTCGAAGGTGGGATCACGATACTTGTAATATTTCGGCAGCGTCCGCGAGAGACGTAAAAAATCGAGGGTACGCGCGCAGCGCATACGCGAGAGCGAAGGGCACAAAGTGATGCATCGTAATGGCGGGGCTCGGGGCGAGCGGGGTGATCGGGTAAATTCCACGGGGGCAAAGCGATTTATGGCAAGCGAACACCCGGCTATAAAATAACACTTCCCATTCAAATCGGCAAATTAATGGCCGTTTTCGCGGATTCTTTGTTTGCGCCGGCTAACAATGGCTCGCTGCTGGGTTATTATTCCGAAATAGTGCGGCCAAGTGGGGAACGAGCAAAATCCGTGGAACGTACGCCGGCTGGAGTCCCTGCTTTCACCGGCAGCTTTTTCCCGGAGACGCGGCAGGTTGAATTAGGGACAGGGAATTTTGTCGTATCCGATCTTGTGCTAATCGTGGAATGCACCGAACGACACCAGTGAAACTCACAATTTCACGTTTCCGAAGGCAGACTGTTTCGGCATATTCGTTGGCTAAACGGTTGCCAGCGTCCAATTTTCGGGCGACTTCCTATTTTCCCTTTGCCTGCCGCCCTTTTTGTATTGAAATTAATTCATGTCACCAGCTAGACGCGCGGAAATGCATCGAGAATTCCTTTGACAGCGGCGGAGCGTCGATGAATGGCTGCTGAAAAATTGGCATACATTTCTGCCGTTCGAAAGGACTCCGGTGCACCTAGCGCGCACAAAGAGCCTCGCTGTTGGGAATGAAAACACGAGAAGCAGACGAAAGGAAATGGAGAAAGCAGAGCGGGGAGGAACATTAACTAGTCTGTGACATTTGGACCTATTTCGAGGAACCGAGAGATAATTGAAGTTAATCCCTTTGAGCCCCGTTGCTAAACAAGCACTTGCCTGATTCGCTTGATTAAACACTTATGTATTCAATCCACGCTAATCATCCCTAATTTTAACGGCCTGAACGCGGCGTATCAGAAAATCTGCCGATAGTCCCGAAACGCGTAGAACGGCAGCCGCCCACGTCGAGCGAAACGTCAAGCTTACTATCAAAGCGCCTCGCAGACGGCAAGGCTGACAACTTTTTCGTGGCATTCACCAAAGGAGCAGGCATTTGGCTCGACGTGCTTCTTGCGGACCGTTGCTGGATCCAAAGAATAATCGTCCAACGAATGCTGCAGAAAATTCCAAGCGTGCTTCGAGCAAATAAAGGCAAATACAGTTGCACGGCATAAAGAAATTCCTGGCACAAAGGGACAAAGCGCGGAGACTCGGAGAAATGACGAGAATTCTTGAGTTCCTTTAGTTTGAAATTTTTACCTTGAACCGGCGCGTAAATGTTGAGGTAGAGACAGTCCTCGCTCTGGTTCCTCAGGTAGGGCAGCAGCCTCCTCAGATAATCGAGCCGCCCTTTGGGCATCTTGTCGGTGAGCTCCGGGAGCCTCTGGGGGCAGACGGGCCCAAACTTGTCGGCCACCTTGACGCCGTGCCAGAGCGCGCCGCTGACAGGCGGCATGAATCGTAACGATCCGATCGGCGGCGACGCGTACGGAACACCGCGGAACACCTCGACGCCCTCGAGGTGCCGATCGAGGGTCACGATCACGCCCGAAAGTTCCCCGTACTTTGTCCTGACGATCCTCGAGCTAAGCTCGGCGCTGGCGGACGCCAGCACGAGACCGAGCAGCGCCAGGATCGACGACGTCATCTTAGTTCGCGCCCTTCAAACCCCGTCACCACGCCTCGTGTTCACTCGATCCACTTGGAACATTCCATCCCCTGGCTCTAGCCGCCTGCCGAGGCTCGGACGTACGCGATCGTGCCCACCCCGTTGCCACGAGGATCGGTGGCGCGTCCAGGAGGCATCAGAAGTTGCCACGACCGACGCCAGAAGGATTTCGAAGACGGCAACGGCGAACGATCCGAACGAGACGCTGCTTCCTGGATCACGATCGATCAGCCGGACAGATTCACGTCACTCCTCGATCCTCGGAGGTCCTGTCGGCTTTTCCGTTGCTGTTCGCAAGGGTCGGTGGGATTAATTGAACGCTACCCTGTTACTCTTTAAATCAAGTTGCCCATCCACCTCTGTTTGGCTACCTCCGCTCGCTCGGAAAACCTGCTGACGATTTTCCGCAGGAAGTCAACACGCGTTTGTAGACATCCTTGATTCAGCGTTCTGAAGGGTAAATAGTCAAACTTCGCGCGGTAAGCCTCCTCGACGGAATTCCCGAGCTTTGTTTCCGCTACGCCTGGCACGATCCTCTTCCACTCACCGACGTGTATCCTGAAGATGGGATGCCGCTTGTTCGACGACCATAGAGGAACGCGGTTCACCAGAGAATAGATTGTCCTTAGGTCGCGCCCGTCCTGGTCAATCCTCGAGAAACCAGCCTAACCGTTTCTTGGCCCCGGTGACCATTCCCAGGCTGTCTTTCCAGGCCCCAAGTTTATTGAAGCTGCTCTCGCTCGAGGATTAAATTAGCCGCGGGGTTTCGCTTGGAACCCATTAGATCGAGTTACAGGAAGACGATCTCATTTCTAATGGCATGCTTGATGTGTCGGTACAGATAAAACGCGCCTGCCCTAATGACGCCCAAGAGAAAACCACCCCTCGAGTGTTTACCGGTTCGCTTCATCCTTACGAGCCAGCCTCTTCGAGAAGCCGGGGCAAAGAAGACACCGGAAGCCGTGGAATTGTGTCCACCGTTACAACCGGACGCTTGATTGCCCCTTTCCGCGAGACCTCTCTGGACGGACCCAAGCTTCGCGAATTGCTCCTTTCTGCTGTCACACGGGCATCGCAGCCCTCGCGCACACCTAGTTCTCGCGGAATCGTAGGAGAATCGACGATTCGGAGATTGGACGCGGAGGACCTATCGGCCCCTAACATCACCATCGAGCGTGGATCCTCGGCCGAATCGGAGTAACTCTGGAGATCACCATCCAACGATATCAACTCCGATCACTGGGGACTCGCGGAGAATCGGCACCGAACCACCGTCGCACTACATGCCGCGATCATTGTCTCGATTAAGGGAGAAGAATCTTCATGCTCGATGAAAACTCCGAGGCACTTAGTCCCGGCTACGCCGATCTCTCCCCTCGATCAGGCTAGTTCAAACTTTCCGAACCGACCGAGACATAGCAGGGACGCGTCCCTCGATTCCGGGCTGCGTCCCAGCGGACCCGGCTACGAAGATGCAAGCAGATCCCCGTTGCCAATCCGCTCCGGACTGGCTCGGCGACACACGCGGACACTGGACCCCCCGAACACTGGACGCCGACGACTCTCTTGCGCACTTCACTCCCGTTGCGACCGGTGGTGATCGCCGTCGCGTGGATCCAGCGGCATCACGCGAACCGATCCACGATGATCGCGGGGGAGAACGGAGAGGGTGAAAAAGGCCGAGACGCGGCGGCAGGACGCGCTGGATCAGAGGAGCCGATGTTGCTGTCACTTCGACCTCGGGCAAACTGGCATCAAGCGACACCGCTCGTTCGGATATGCGCATGCCCCGCGCAAACGTTGCCCACTCTGTACGGGACATGGGCGTAAGTCCGCGGGCTCGTCGATACGGCAGCACGGGATCGATGCCCGCGGAAAGCTGGTTCGAGTCCGGAGCACGTTCGGCTGTTTGTTTCTACTGCGACGTCGCGCGCCGCTCGGACGAAAAACGCGATACAATTAGGACAATTAGCCCGATGATCGCTGCCACTGTTTCAGTGCTATGAGCGCCGGTGACTAGCGACGGGACCGAGTCCACTGTGAACACTCCGGATCAAAGCCGGACACCTGACGTCTATGGTGCAGCGTCATATCAAATTTGAGGAGAGTCAAGCGACAGCCAGAATCATGGGGTGCTTTGCCAGAGTGTATAGGGAAGTACTAGATATTATGAGACACTCTGACAACATCGACCGTGATCGCTACCGCTTCAGTTCTATTCGAAACACTTCCCTTCCCGGTTTTATGATCGATCAGCTTAAGTGCTACTCGCAATCCTCTTAAACTCATCTCAAGTCGCAACTTGCATAAGTATGCGGTGTACGGCTGACAGATTTATAAACGTTGTTTCGGAATATGCGAGACTGCGTGAAAGATGGCTGAGGGGGCTGAAGATAATACAGCCGTGCAACTGACATGGTCTTATCTGAGAGTTATAATCATGTTTGTGTTACATTGATCCTTTTCACAAACTGAACTAATATAACTGGATTCATATAACTGTTTGCAAACACAATTTGATATTCGGTGTATGCTCTCGCTAATTATTTTGTAAACACGATAGCACTATGGTTCTATGTGCCCCGAGCCATGCCTGCTTGCCCCCGCGGTAAAGGCTCTACGCGTTGGTGTTTACTGTTAAAATTTTGCAGCAACTCCGCGATGCTTCGATAATGGAGATTAAAGTGTACCTAGCGAATGAACTTTTACAGCTCAGATGATATTTCCAATAAGATCATTTTATCTCGCAGCGGATAATGTTAAATTGAGAATCAGCAACGAGGTAGCTATGGTTCCACCTTAATAGAGTTTAATCCATGGTATCTTTTATTCGACAATAGCCTGCATTAATATCGTAATTCGATGATTGTCCGCAGACCCTATCCGCCGCCCTGAATGATGTTGCCACGTAGATAATTTCGATCAGAAGAAAAAGCGATGCTAAGGGAAAAATTGGAATATCAGCCACATAGAACGGGAAAACTTTATAACGAGAATTTCAGGGAAGAATGACTACAAGCGGTCGGTTTCTTCGCAAAGTTTCGCAATGTACTCAGTCTCGTCTTCATAGTTTACCGCGTAGTTATCCTTGTTAACAAACTTCGATGCTCGTCGAGCTCCCGTTTAAAAACAGACGGCGTGCCAGCTTTTGCGCAGGTGTGGCTCTGGCTAGGCTCAGGGAGACGCAAAGTGTCTTCATTAAGAGTCCTCTTGAACGTGATAATACAGGCTACACGTGTACGTCGCGAGCCCCTCGAATCCGGGGCCCAAGATTAGCGGCACACATCGCAGGAACCAGGAGGAAATCGATCTAATCGACCTAACCGGGGCGAAGAACAATAGGCACGGCAGTCTCGAGCAAGGAGATCGCGCAAGGGTTTAATACAGACGCTCTATCGTATCGTTGCTCGAAGGTGTTATCGCGAAAGCTGTCGACCGTAGCCGCCCTGTACGACGAAGTTTACTTAACGTCGAGATAACGAGGCCGAGAGTGCCTCTCGGACGACCCTTCATGAATTACTGACTTAATTCTTCCGGGCACGGAGGTATAACGCATTTAACATCGTTCCCGTCCCGTCGTCGTTCTGGTGCGTCAACTTTGCCAATGCTATTAACTCGTATCCTAAGGCTAACGTCAGCCTCGCGGTGCTCCCCCTAATCGCGAGGGCGCGACGG
Source organism: Andrena haemorrhoa (assembly GCA_910592295.1). Classification (NCBI taxonomy): domain Eukaryota; kingdom Metazoa; phylum Arthropoda; class Insecta; order Hymenoptera; family Andrenidae; genus Andrena; species Andrena haemorrhoa. Next base: position 6,428,560 of record OU342946.1, read on the forward strand.
AAGCCTACGTGTTGTTGCTCGTCGAAAGCAATGCGTAATTCAATCAAGCACCCTTCTCACGAGACTTCGCCCCGGGCCATCAAGCGTTAAGATAATGGATCGATTGAAATATGATAGCAGGCGTGCGAAAGACGAGCCACTGGCTTGAGAAGGGCTTCCTGCAGTTTTCAGATGCCTGAAAGTCTGTCGGGGCACGAGACACTGCCTGGATTCTCTGACTAACAAAGTACCCCGTCATGCTCCGTCTTCTATCCACCCCTGCGACCGCGACACATCTCAAACCGCGCGCTCAACCGCGTTAGAATCCCGCGAATACAGTTCTCACGCCACTAAAAATCGACGATCCGTACAGCCGACCAATGGTCACAGTTGACGGTGGCGTGGCCGAGGAAGAAAGTAGCTGACCTCCCGCCGCATGTTTCCGGTGACACGTACGCCACCCTAGACCCGCCTTCGATTTATAATGATGCACGACCAGCATCCACAAGCGTGCCAGTCGTGTCGAATCCCTCTCCCGATGATAAATCTAGCCACTCCGAGCCACGGATTCTCTCCGGTGAATCCTCGTGCCTCGCGGTCCGCTAATAAATCGAGAAGCCAGCCTGCACGGTGTATACAACGGACTTTTCATATCGATTAGCGAGCAACCCTGTCATCCCGACTCGTCAAAGCGGAAAACGCAGTTTTTATGGGCTGCCGGCAAATGAATGTCACGTAAAATCTGCGGGATCGAGATGCAGGTGCACCAGTTTCAAAATTCGGTTCGGTATCTCCTGAATCAACGAGAATTGTAAAGGGTGGCATCCTTTAAAGGTATTTATCACGAAGCTTTGAATGTCCGTATTGAATGGACGAGCTTTATGGTCACTTTTAGGGGTGTTGTGAGCTTTAGAGCGCAAATGATATCGAGGCTGCAGGCGCGGATGTATTTAGCTTTGCTTGTCGAGAATGCGTGGAGGAGGAATGATTGTCGAGGACAATTAAAAGACTCGTTTGCATTACAAAGGGCGCGAAGTCAATGGACGAGCGGGATAGGGACAGGCAGGTCTCTGTCGAGGATGTGATTATGATTCACAGCGCACGCCCGTGAGCAGGGAACTCTGCCGGTGGATTCAAATCGTTATGACTTATTCATTCCCGTTAAAGTACCCTGTCCAGTGGATGTCGCGCGGGAAAAGTAGGGAAGAGGGAACGGAGGAATTTATCTGAACGAGGTTCATTCCAGGCCACCACCGGTCCCTCCATAAGGACAAAGGACCTGTCTTGGAAACGGACAGTTCTTTACGAGGATCTCCTTGGTCGTGGCGTTTCACATCTCGCGGGGAACAGCTCGGATCGATAAGAGTTTGAGGCGCCCTCAAATCTGTCCGTCACTATCGCGCAGTTTCGGATGATCTACATTTTACTGACGCTGGCTGTAAGATGAGATGCGCAGCTTTTATTCTGGGAAACGTCATTTTGTGGAAATTGTAAATGAAAATGTAAAAGTGGTTGCGACTCGAAAGATGCAGCGAAGGAGAAGTACCTGGAATAAAGCTCGCCGTATCCATCTTCTCCATGAGAGTGCTTCGTATTCAGGAAAAAAGGCAATTTATACGTAGAAAGAGGAAGCAATTATTAGCCGAGGAAAGGTTTATCGACGTTAATCAGGCGGGGGCATCGATTATTCTTTACTTGGAAAAACGTCATCCGTAGCAGGTGGCATTGTCTTCAGTTTCGCTTCGCGATTATTCCGCCGCTCGGTCTTACCGTACCCGTCCATCACCGATTTTTCTCCGCGCGAGGGACGCCCTTTATGTCCAGGGCATAAATTAATTTCGTCGCGTGCGCTCAATCGTAGGACGTCCCTCGGCTGTCTCATAAATTTCTCGAAATTCAACGAGCGACGTGGAGGAAACGCGTCCGCGCAACTGGTCTCTCCTTCCGAAGGTAGTTCATCGTTGTTGTATCGAGTGCTCCGCATAGTCAAGCGAGAAACAATACGACTGCATCGAATAAAAGGGAGTCCCACCGATACGTGGCAAAGAATTTCGGTAATGAAAACCTCCCCGAGAAACCCGTCTCCCATTCGACTCTCGTCTGTCCGCGTTAATTAAGAGTCTTGACTCACATTCGAAGCTCTTCAACCGCGGCTTTGCGAATAAAACACGCGAATAGCGAATAGCGGATCGATCTAGCCGGATTCATCTTGAATACCGAAGCGCTAAGAGACGCGCGCACCACTGAGAGTCGAAACTACCCAGCCGTTTGTGGATTAAGCACGTGGAAATGATGAAAGAAATTTCATTCACTCCGGGGAACGCGTTTACCATTCACCGTTCATCCCAACTTCTCTCCTTTGGCAAGCGTTTACGCGTAGACGGACCTAGCCGGGACCTCTCGACAAAGCCTGGAGAGGTAGAGAATGAATTACAGCGAAGATTGGAGGTTTAGGAGTTAACCAAAGTGCTTTGCAGAGGAAGAAGACCGGGGGTGCTCTTTACGTTCAATGCTGTGCTTACGGTGATGTTTCATCAGACTCGAAGCGAATTCTGCAGTTGAAAAATTCGATATCGGAGAGAAATTGGTGCGCAGAGGAGAAGAGAAAAGTGCGGTAACTTGGGAAACGTGTCGTAGTGAACTGGCTACGTCAGATCCGGCTTCCGCGTGGCTCTGTATAATATTCGCGTAATCTATCAAAATCTATCGGGCGGGATGACGCTTCGACGTCCACTGTCACCTCCCCGGTGTGAAAATCTGCAGTGGAAATTCGCGGTGGCCCATATTCGCCGGGGAGATGTAAGAAGCCACGCTGGACACCGTTTATTTAATAGAAACGTTCCGCGAATGTATCGAGAAATAAAGCGCATTTTGTACATCCCGCGAGACAGTCGGACGAGTTGGTAGTTTCGTGCGATCGGCGTCGATAACTGTTCTCCATCGCGAGGAGACGGTATTTTCGTTCTTTACGACGGAGCTCGCTTCAAACGATTTCCCCTCGGCTCTGCTTTGAGTTATGAAAACACTTTTGGAACCTTGCGCACATTCTAGGGCGATGGCACGGTCGCAAAGGAACGATCGTAAACGGGATTTCTCTCCCTTACACGACGCTTCGTTTCCTTTCTCTGGATGCCGGGCGTCTATATCTTGGCCGTAGAGTGCGGTCATCAAGTACCGCGTTGAAATTACGCCGGTAGGCGAGTTTCATTGGCGACCCGAGATATTTTCCCCCGCGATCTATCGATATTTGTTCCGCTTGTTTCCGTATCGACGAGGACTCCGCCATTCCGCTCCCCGCTGGAAACACAAATGGAGCGAGTCGACCAACCCCGGCGGTTCGAATTTGAAATAAAAAGGCTGTTAACAACGGAGCCAGTATCGCGGGAACGGACTGCCGGATAATTGTACGGCGAATAATACGACGAGATCCAGCTAATCCCGGAAAAATCCGCCGTGAATGAAAGCCTTTCCTCCTCCTTTCATCCGTCGCGTCGTTTAATACTACCTGTTACGTACACGGCTCTCACTATTTCCTTCGAATTATCGCCTTGCCATCGGACAAATGTTATCCGACCATTCGGCACAGATCGAAGCATTATTTCTCGCCGCGAAGGAACATAAATTTTGAACGAACAAATGCGCGATACCGCCGGAAAATTAATCGCTATTCCTCCGAGTGGGAACGGTCGCATCTGTTGAGATTAATTTCGAAAAGTTACGATGATTCGCACCGAGTGCAATAATTCGCAGCATTTTCACTGAGAATCACCTTATCGGCGCGATTCACTCGAGAAGAGCGTCGTGCTCTTTCGAGACGTCTCATAACAGAGGAAAGGAAAACTAGCGGAAAGCAGGAGAGGAAGTTCACGAGGGATTTTTCACGGATTAGCAAGGGCCCGTGGCTTGGCTCTCGCGGTGTTCGGAGTACGTTTTTCCATGCGGCTATCGTTTCAACATGCCGGATATACGTGTACGTTCTTCGAGGTCCACGGGGGTTGGTTGTTTTTCTTCTGCGGATAATCCCGCGGGCGTTTTACAAGTGCTACATTATTTCCTGTCAGCCGGAGGGCGGGCTTTCTCTGGAACACGGGTAACCGTTTCCTTTTTTTATATATTTTGTCTCTTACATTTGCAGAAACGCCTGGACGTGTCAAAAAATGTAGCACCTACTGATTCTCTCGTGAACGAGCATCGCTCAACACCCCGGAGGCACCATCAATCGAATATCCCGCAACAATTAATCCCCCCGCCGTGGCTGCGAACGCTCGCATCTACAACAATTAAATGGCTGAGAACCCATGAGAGCATCGTTTAAGGTTCCCTCTATCGAGTAAACGCACATCCTGTACACGCGCACGCCTAGACACGTATCTATGTACACCGGAATTGCTCAGCGCTTCGACGTGGCCGAACTTCAATCAGCCTCAACATTCAACTATTCCAATCCTATCGTTCCGTTGGTTCACCGTCGATTGGCCAAATCAAACACGATTACCTGGCGCACGCCTCTCTTGTGTCCCTAATCTCATGAGCCATGAAATCCCATCGGCTGCTGGTTTTTGGTCCGACTCGCTGTTTGATTCGAAATCGTCCCGGTGAACGAGGGTGGGCAAGCATCGCCGACTTTCCCTTTTCGCTCTCGAACCAGGTATAAACGCGCATTTCGCTAGGAGCACTTCGACGAGCCAGTGCCTCGCGCGTTTCCGTAGTAATTTCCACCGCGGACAGCCAGCTACGCGAAAAAGACAATTTTGCGAGTGGGTCGTCCGCGAGGCGTCGCGAGTTTTACGGGGAGTTGCTCAAAATTTCATGAGAGACTGGCAGCATAGGGGATGCACCGCGGAAACGCGTATAATCCACTTTCTCCGCAGATACCGAGGCCCGGGGTACCCGTGTAACTTTCAGTATTACGAGCAGATTACGTATCCTTATCACTGGCACGAAACCGTGGATTTAAATGAAATTTAAATGAAATTTCGCCGCGGGCAAGGTACACACGCGAATTCTTCTGATAAAACTGCCTGTCACCGGGCGTCGCTCTAAAATCGCTTAAGGGGCGTCAAGTGGCCCGGGCGCACTGTGCCCGTTGGATTTATTAAATCGACGGCGAAAAATCTTGCTGGAAACGTTCCCGGCGAAACAGCGGGGCGATGTAAAATAACGCTGGAGGAGACGCGTGGCGCTATGGATCCCAAGCGTTATATCGTTTCGGCCGTAGACGGCGAGCGGTGGAATAATATGGTGGACTGCGAGCGAGGAGTTTACGTAACAATCCCGGTTTCAAGGAGATTGTAATTCTGGAGCGGACCGCGCGCCGGTCGAGAATTAGGAGCTTTCCGGAGTTTATAGGCCGTGCGGGCGAACCGTTTAGGGAATTGAACTTTCATGCAGAGCGCAACAAAGAAGGGGATCCGAGGGATCGGAGGGAAAAGAATGGCAACCGCGGGCAGAGAAGTAGAACGCGTTCAATCCCGATTTTCACGAAAGAACCGATACCGAGCCCTCGACAAGCAGAGGAGCCAGAAGAACGCCGAGGCGGTGGTTATCGGGGCGCGGAATCTTGTAAAGTAGGTAAAGTATAACGCGCTGGGAGTGAGAGCATGGGAAGCTTGAAAGAAGGCACCACGGGGTCCCTTTCTTTCGCTTCCCTAGCCTCTCCGCCAGTCGAGGAATCCAAGAATCCGGCCTGCCTTGTCAAGATCCCTCCATCGATTCCTTGGATTTGAATGTTCGACAATCCAGGCACGAACTCCCTGCGTCACACTCCGTCGGCTTTCTTCCCTCCCGTCGAATCTCTCCCGCGCCCTTCCACTCCCGGAGGTCTACCCTGCTCCGATGTCTCCTGCTTCTCCCTCCGAGGCGACTCTCAGTCCTATCTACGATATATCGAAAGACTGGGGTAGTGTCCTCTCGGACGACCCCATTGGGCTTTTCGATCGTGATTAATTCGTCCCCTGGTATCGATCAGAGAAAAAGGAAAGCGATACGCCGGCCACGAGCTCTTGGGTATTCAGAAACAAATTTTATGGGCAACTTCTTCATAGCCTCGCTAATGTTTCGTGGAATGGACTCTCTACGATTTCCACTCTATTTAGCGATGATATTGCAAGTATTACCTTCAGTCTCGACGAATCCACGGATTTTTCGAGAGGAGCCTGCGACGACACTACTTCCCCCAGAGGCTGCACCCTTTTCACGCTTGAATGGATAATGCAGTCTATCTCCCCGCAGCTCGCGCAACCGCGCGTCGTAAATAAATAAGTTTCCCTGAATATCTGGTCGCGAGGGTTGCGCGGTTGCAGCCTCCATGTCGAACCAGCGGCATGGAACTCTCAAAACTAAGATTCGTGAACTTGGCTCGCGTACACGGCCAATAAAATCGGAAGAATAAATGGAACAGGGGGGGGGGTGCAACCTTGATCGAACCCTGTGAATCCACTGCGGAGCCCCTCCCAGCTCGTACTCAACCTAATTTACGCTTTCCAACTTTCCTCCCACACTTCCGTTCATCCCCGCTTCGTATTCACCCCCTGCCTCCAGCGACTTTTCAGTCGCCTTTTTTCCACAGTTTCAAACTAACCCGTAAACTAGTTCCCTTTAACATCGTTGCTTGTCTTTCGCCCTATTTGCATCAGCTGACGGTAAACAAGCTTAAAGATTACATTTGGCGCTCGTCAAAGGGATGAAAATGCTTTGCATCAAATCAGTGGCCAACTTTTCTTCGTGCCTGCATTCCAGCGAAAAACTGAGTTATCGCATCGGTTTATTCGAAGGAGGGAAGATTCAGTTCTACTTGGCGAGAAGCTACGATGGAGCAGACTATGATTCCTTAATTTTAATCAAATTAACTCAACAAAAGCGAATGGGAATTGAGACGAGTGTATCCGACTGAAAACGACAATGACCAAGGTAACCAAAGTTCGCCAAAAAGGAGAGTAGTTGGATTCACGATGGCCAGGGGGGAGAAAGCGAGGGAAACAATTTCTAATATCGTGACTTGGCGAGTTAAAAGTTGGGGAACCGCCGTGCCGTGTCGTCTTAAAAATGGAAGTTAATTATCCGCCCCCATCGTCCGCGGTTCCCGTTGCTTTCGCATGGTCGTATTTCGTAAAAGAAGAAACTTGCTGCGACCGAACCACGGTCTTCGCGGCAACCTCTGAGAGTGCATTATTCAGGGCTGGATGGCGTCCCGCAATTAGACGCATTTAGTACTTCGCCGGGTGAAGTTGCGACAGCATTTCTTGCACGATTTCTTTCGCAGGTACCGTCCCGCGACACTTGCTTGATTTACAGACGCGTTGAGTTACTGCTGTCTATTTTTCCAACGATCTACTTAGTGTCCCGGTACATTCGAGAACTTACTAAACACATAATGTGAAAGGAGGACAGGCTTCCCAAATAGAAAAGACAATTATGTGTCTCTCGATCGACCAGTTTTCCTGTCCGTGGAAAAAAATATTTGCCCAGGAAAGAGGGCGAGCCGGATGATTTCCAGCTGGACTAAACAAGCCAACTTCGAAGACGGACAAATTCTCCAGGGACTGGCATGTATCACGAACGAACTGTTTACGCACCACATGTTATTTATCTTCATATCGCAGCCGTTTGTTCTACGATCGGTAGCCAGAGAAACGGTACGTTGCGCCATTGTGTATGCATAATGCTGCGCTTGAGAGAGCCTGTTGGAAAATATTGGAAAACTTCGCGGACGTTGTTAAGATAGAGCGTGGCATTCAAATTAATTGTTGAGTTTCATCCGCGGCGGGCGAGAGTTTCCCTTGTAAATATCAAATATAACGCTTGGGTGCCTGCTGGGCGCAGTGCAGTAGGGGCGGGGTTGAAACTTGAAACCGACGATACAGTTCGAATCGAGCAATTGGTTTCATTGAAATGATCAAATTATATGCTCAATTATATTCGTTAATTAAACAGCGCTCTTGATTGTTGTTTCGTGACTATAGGGGTGGGTATCGTTACATTTTTTGAGTCCCCTGTTTCCACGGTGGGGTGGTGCACTTCCCTTCTCATGCGTCTCGGGAACCAAGTAAGTTCATTAACGTAAATGAGGTGTTTTTGAAGGGGAGTCACTCATCGACGAACTCCTCTCGCCTCCAGGACTTCTCCAAGCCTTCTTATCGGTGCTTTAGCACGTCGTTGCGTAGGGGAGACCGGGTCTGGTAGGCCAGTTTTTCAGTCTTTGTTTTTTAATAAATTATGTGGACGAAATATCGTTAAACCGGTTAGTATATTTGATAGGGCATGCATTTGGCTATCTGATTAAATTATTAAAGTTGACTTAATGTTTTTCTAACACCTTCCGTGCTAGTCAACCAGCCCCATGATCGGGGTTGGTTGACTTACAGTATGGGGTAGGTTGACTATAGGTACAATCCGTTAAGAAAATGTTATTAGTAACTTATCTTTGTGGTAATAAAATAACACAATGTCACAAGAGTTTTTTCATTATAAGATATTAATTTCTTTCTTTCATATTTTGATAATAAACTGACAAATTTTTCAACTTAAACATAAATTATAATGTATTTATAACAGTGAAATTTAAACAAAAAATAAAAATCGCTTTCTGAATAACAAAATAACAATTTAAACCTTATTAAGGTTATTAGTCACCCAGCCCCGACCGATCATTTTGACTTCAACAATCCATATAACCTTCAATTAGTTACGTATAAACAAAAATACTATGTCAATAGATCGCCTAATCATTTATTGCAACTATGTCGGTGCAAAGTTATTAACAATTAGTCAACCTACCCCTTGAGAGAACCAGCCTCGGTCTCGCCTACAGTGACAGAAGCCGTGTGTGAACTTATCGAACGTCAGCTATTATTTCCTCGCATTTCTCTCCAGAATAATTTGTTGGAAGGGCCTCGGAAAGCCGGCCCATAGACGCGTGAAGCAAAATTTGATGGGCGATCGCGAAACGTTGTTCCGAAAATAAAAGTTTCAGCTTGTAACGCAACCGCCCGGCGGCGCTTCCTTCTCAACGTATTCGCGTTTTAATTTTAGCACACACGGACTCAGTTCGCTCGCGAGTTCCATCGAGGCGAAACTGAGTTCGCGATATTCGACGTACGTTCAACGATTTCGGGTGTTAATTCGGGGAGAGCTGGGAAGCTGAGGGTCAAGCAAGGCTCTCCTCTTTTTCATCCATCTGATTGCAGCTTTTCATGAAAGGGGAACTTGCGTGAACGTGTTCACGTTCATTTAAAATATTCCGGTCCCGATTTCCATCGAGATCGGTTTACGTGTTTCTGCAGCTGAAGGTAACACGAGCGGAATGGTGATTAGTTGAACTATTCGCCGGTCGATTTCCTTCGCGGCTTATTGTTAGAAATATCGACGGATCAACGATAGAACAGAAAGCGGCATAACGCGGTCCAAGAATATCCGTGTCGCTTGGAGCAAGGGCAGCCAAAAGTTCAATATCCTCGACAAAAGCAACGCGTACTCTCCTATCCTCGTACCCTTATCGCGACGGATCGGTAAAATATACGATAAATCGCGACCCACGGTTCCCTAATACCGTCAGTTTCTATTCTACCACGCCGGGGCGAAAGCTCTCCAGCGAAATCACGCGTTCTCGCGATTGAATTCAGTATTGCGCATTCATCGAGAAAGCTCCCGCTCTCACTAGACGTAACGTGATTCGCTTGCGTGTAAATCGCGTCAGGGGAGATCGATAACCGTCGCGTAGCCGTGAAACTTCACGCTGAGGTTATTAAAAGGGAAATAAAAAAAAAGGAACTTGAGAGTAGGTACGGAGAGAAACGAAAAGCACCGGGCGGGATTTATTCGACCGACAATTAGTCACGATGTAAATCACGGGTATTCATAATTTAACGCTATTGACCGCCTTTAAACGCGCGTTAAAACGGCCCTCGTTCCAGTGCGCCCCCCGCGTAATCCGGTTTACCGTTTCACGCGCGTGGCAAGGTTTTTTCGTAAATTTCGTTGAATGATTCCCGCGACGAAACAGAAGCGCTTTTGATGGCTGCTTTTTCAGGGGTGTGAATGCAGTAAATTGACACTTTTCCAGCTGGTTTGCCCGCCGCCGCCGGACCTGGTGTCCGACGTATTTTTATTTCTTTGAATTAATTCGTTGGATTAATTATTCCTGTGGTATAGTATCGCTTTGCTAAGAAATTCTTCTTCTACCCGTCCTCAGTTAAAACAACTCGAGATCCCCGAGGAGAAAGGAATTTTTCTAACGAAATTACAACGAATACTCGTTTCATTATCTGTCCGTTATGAAATTAACGTGTAGTGAACGCTGCCGTGACAAAGAGCGCGGTGAAATCCGCCGAACAAAAGGTGGAGGCATTAGGGATTAAAAATTCATGAAAAATCTCATAAATCCCGGCACGAAAATGTTCTACAGAGGGAGAGGAGGAACTTGGCGTTCTAGCGCGAACGTGCGCGAAGTTTACCAACAGAAGGAGCGTTCTATTTAGGTCGAAAATAGAGTGCGTGCACGGCCCGCTCTTTTTCTCTCTGTCCCTCTCTCCTCGCGCACGTACGTTCACCCTTGTTCAGTCCCAAGAATATCTCCGGTGGAGGACAGCGTCAGAGAGTCTTCTTGCCTGCTTTTAATCGCCATCAGGCCGGTCAGCGTAGCACGGAGTCGAAACCGCAGTGCTCTCGTGGCCTGTCACCTATATTTAAAGCGGCCGTGGTGGAACGAGAGTCTCTTCAGACGTGAAACTGGAGGAGCTTGACTCTGAACTTCCCGTTCCATTTGATCGTTGGACTTAGAAGGTGCGACGAAGCAGTGCAGTGCCGTGAGATTGTGAATACTTCGGCGAGGATTTAGTAGGTAAAGGAGCTCGACAAAAGACTCGACCGGGGCCTCGCGAAGATGTGATGTCAGAGGAGCTGTCAGTGCATCGATCGCCAGCAGAGGAAAGGAGACCAGGAAGCTGTCGACGAAAATGTGAGACACGCGCGCACGTGGTGCCAAAACTGACTCGAAACGATTTTGGCACGGCGCGGCACGGGGAAGATCATCGTGCGCCTTTCGTCCGCCAGCTACGAGATAGTGTCGCCCGTGAAAGCTAGAGCCACCGAGCGATAACCGAGGAGCGACCGGCTTTCCCTCGCATCCGGTGCAAGAACGGAAGAAGCAGGAACGGTGAAAAATTATTTTTATCCCGCTGCTCGACCAGCTTCGCGGCGCGTGACTCTGTCCAGGCCAGCCGAGTCGCAAGGTGTTCCCGTGGAAATTCATTGCCACGCTTCCCGGCCATCGAGCGACCAAACAAATGTCGAGGATGCTGCGATTGGAGCTGGTAGGTCTCGTGCTGTTGGCCTGCACCCAGATCCTCACGGAGCACCGCGATTTTTACGAGTCCAGGACCCAATATGGCTACCGCTCAAGGTTCCACGAGCCCCCGGAACGTGCGACCAGAGAGGTACGGGTGAAACAGGGACGATTGCGGGGCATGGTGGCCCAGCCGAGGACCAATCACGATCTGCAGCCGGTCGACGTTTTCCTGGGTGAGTGTCGAGTCTCGAACGCCTTGCTAAATCTCATTGCATCGAGCCCCGGTGGATCGGCTACTTGAATCGAATACTCGGGCAGTTTCTATTGTCACGGGATTGTTAAACAGCCTTGATTGGATGGCGTCGCGGACGAACTCTCCGAAGTAACAGTAAACGGGGAATATGTGGCGTTAAGCGGGTACTCTAGTGTACCTACCTGCCCGTTTTTCAACGCCATCTTCGAGAATTTATTTAACAAAAACTATAAGCTCATACTATCTGGCGTTTTTCCAGCATATTATGGTATGTTTGAGGTAATGCTCAGAATTTTTTTGAATTTTTTTATCGCACACATGTGCGCTAACGCAAATCTCTTCAAAAAATTATTTTCCAACGGGCCTTGGTGCGGGAACTGCTCTAGTCATCTGAAGTGGGAAAACTAAGGTTTATTTTCTTTATTATGTTTGTCGTTATGGTTGGAACCACAGAGACCCCCTAGCAATAAAAATTTGCAGAATGACAGCATTTTGAAAGAAATGTTCGATTTTTCCTCATAAACTTAGCTGTTTTCGTTCCGTAGAATTAATTTTATACGAGATAGAAACTCGTCCGAGGTTCCAACCTTAGCGACAAAGGTAATAAAGAAAATGAACCTTAGTTTTTCTAATTTCGATGACTAGAACAGTTCCCACAGCAACGCTCGTCGGAAAAGAATTTTTTGAAGAAGCTCGCGCCACCGACTATATGTGCGATAAAAAAGTTCAAGCAAACTCCGAGCATTATTTCAACCATACCTTAATATGCATGCAAAACGCCGGATAGTATAAACTTATAGTTGTTGTTAAATAAATTCCCGAAGATGGCGTGGAAAAACGGGCAGTTACACCAGAGCACCCCCTTAATTCCATCGCGCCTCGGCGAATCGTATCTGTTAAGCAGAAATTTGTAAATTAATTTCGTTCCGGGAGCAAATTTGATATCATGAATAAACATGAATCATATCTGAACGAATAACATGCGCGGGGACAATATTTCATTTCGTTCCCTGCATGAATATCGATTATCTGAAAGGATTAGTTGTTTAATACTAACGAATGTGACCACGCGCCGGCGACGCTAACGGTGTGAAATAAATAGGCCACTAAAGTTGACTGCGTGCACTAACGAACAGAGATTCTGTGCGGCGAAAGCGGAGGCGCGGTAAATGCCGAAAGTAAGGCGGGATACGTGTTTAAATCTTCGAAGAGTCAATCACGACCATTGAAATCCGTTCACAATCATGGTTAAACGTCGAACGGCGGTAAGTTCCGAACTCCGGGCCCAATCATAGCCCCTCCGCCCTTTCCCAATCGAGCCCTATCAGTCGGGGGAACGATAGTACGCCACGATCCCCAGCGCCAGCCCGCCGATGGTTGCTGAACTTTGGTCAGCGAACGAAAGTTTCCACTCAGCTGCATCAGCTTCCCTGCTGCATTACCACGATGTATCCGCGCTTCGAGAATCCCGATACGTCAAAGGCTCCGAAACGAGAGCCGTGCTGGCTATTTCAGGTACAGACGGGCTACCCTTCCCCGTCCTTCTCCCATCACGCGTATACCGCTCTCTCGTTCGCACGCCAGCCTACAGCCGTTGCACTTTCCCGAGTTCTACGAGAGCCCCTGACATTCCTTGGCAACGATTCGTCCTCCGCCACGATCGTTCCCAACTCGTTTCGTCGCCTGGAAGCGACCTTACCGTACCGAGGAATAATCTGCAATTACGCGGCGGACGATTGGACGCTGTTAGGAAGCTTAGTGTCGATCTCGCTGAGAAAGAAAACAGCTGGTAATCAAGAATTTCAAGGTCGCTCCAATTTCGCCCCATACGTTTCGAATGGCACCGTTCACAATCAGGCTCCTCGATTCGTACCCACCGCTCGGGCGACGCGCGATTTAATATTTTACGTAGGAAACGGGGCCCCGAGAATCCAATTTACCCGGGAATTGGATGAAATGGATCGCCGTGATCCTTGCCGCCAAGGTGGAGCGTGTTAACACGAATGCCGGACGAACGCGATCAATTTAATCGATCCGAGCACGGCCCAATAAAACTTTACGGTGATTGCCTTGGCGATAATTCGCGCCAGATCATCTCCAGCCGAGCTCCGCTCGCTAACAATAAGGACTTTCATTTGCCGCGAGAGTTTCCCTTGATATATCGACTGTTTACTGTGAACGCAACTCTGATTGGGAAGAATATTTCGCCTCCGTGTTCTCTCGGTGCCCCGGTCAGCTGACTGAAAATTCTAGGAGGCAGGTGTTTGGTCCAACTGTATTTCCTGATCCTCTATTATATTACCCTATGAAGCCTGGGCGTGCCTGTCGCTCTCGCAAAATGGTCCCAGTCGAGTCTCTCGCATGAGCACTGGCGAGCTAGATCGGGTCCCCGGGATCGCCAGCTCCCGGTCTGAGCACATGCTTCCGGGAAATAATCCCCCATGAAACGAGCCTCGTGCCCCGGGGATTTACCAATTGACAATCATGCCAGCCGGGTACTCGATGTTCCAGGAGTGCCGTACGCGGAGCCTCCGGTGGGATCCTTAAGATTCTCCCCGCCGAGGTCGCCGGAACCGTGGCGCGGTGTGAGACAATCCCTGGAATTCGCCCCCGTGTGTCCGCAAGTGGTGCCGAAACTACGGGACGAGGTGAAGCCAGTTCGTTACGAGTACCTGGAGAAGCTGTTGCCGTACCTGAAGAACCAGAGCGAGGACTGTCTCTACTTGAACGTCTACGCGCCGCACCAGCCCGAAGGTAAGCGACCCCGTAAATGGAGATTAATTGTTTCCAAGATCCTCGAGCTCCCGATGGCAGTTCGGAATCGAGTTACCCGCCCGGTCCGAGACTAGTTAGGTGTTCCGAACGTGTCTTATGAGAGCGCGGGATTCGTTCGTCCGGCCCAACTGTTAATGAGTTCATGAGACATCCAATTTGGGGCTTGAAGAACGATCTGTAAGGCAGGTGTTTCGCGCGGATAGTAATCGGGGCTGAGACGCCAATTTCCCGGGTCAGCGGGAAATGAAGTTAGCGCGGATGTCTGGTATTGCGAATGTATTTCATTCCTGACAATTGCCGCCACTTATCTCCTTCGGCGAGAGCCCAGTGTACTCGGCAGTAATTAAATGCCCCTCGAAATATGCTTCGGGGGAACTTTATTACCTTGTGAAAAAGAATACCGTGCTGTTATAAGAATGGCACGTCAAAGTGACGAGCGTTCTTCGAACACCATCCTCAGCTTTATGAGGAAATTTTTGGAAAAAATTCCTGCATTCCCGAAGCTCTTTAAAGGCAGACTCTTCCTTATAGCTGGATTGATAGTGTGCTATCACGTGGAAATCTCGCGTTGATTCAAATTTTTATGACGCTTGCAAAGAGAATGATTGATGTTGCTAGGGTGTGATACATCCTGCGAATATCAACCCTGATTTAAACAGAAACAGTGTGTGCATGCGTTTCCACAAGACGACGATGTTTTACATTCTCCCGCACAACGGTTACGACTGGGTACATAGGGAACATCCATTCAAGCTACAGTTTTTATCACGAACTTTCGTGTATGTCGACAGCGCGAGCATCCAGGCAGCAGAGGCACGCATCGCTCTTGTTCAAATGAGTCGAACGTAAGGAACACGGAAATCCTTTCACAAGAGAACGATAAAGTATCTGCATTGTGTATCCGTTGAGACAGAGTTGGGCATTAACTAAATACAAAATTATTTTTGTAACGGATCGAATAAAAGTTACTTTAACTTTAAATTATTTGACGAATAATGGTATTTTTTTATTTGTCAAGTGTTTTAACTCGAGTGTCGAATAAAATTTTTAACTTTAAGTTTAAGTTGAAGTTTCCTCGACACATGACGAATAATTTTTTTAAATTTTATTTGACATTTGCAATTTTATTCGTACAAAAATTTTGCCCACCTCATACTCACTCGCTTGAAAGACATCAAACGCTGAATAAACAAGGCGACTGGAAATAAGAGTTTGAACTTATGTAAATGGATAAAAAATCGTCCGAAACAAATGTTTGATATCCAATCCTGTCGGACTGAGCTGGAATCCCTGGCTCTATTAACTAATCCCTTTTGTGAAAACGGTTTTCCGAGAGCCTTAACTGTATGACTGGATTCAAGCGCGTCATGTACGTCTGAGAGCTTAACCGTTTCCACCTTCCCTGTCCCCTTCAAGAAGCTAATTAAAAGTAATCCCTCGCGTTTGCGATGAGCAGTTAATTAGGGAGAAAAAATTGTGGAGTGCCACGTCGATTATTCCTCCGGGGATTACGCGAGATTTCCTTCCTTTTCCTCCGGCCCAACGCTGCTGAAAACTCTCGTCTCTTTTCCTCGCCCTCGTGGCAAGCTTCCTTTTCCTGTCGCGTCGCAATCAACATTTCTTTTTCTCCGCTCCGCAGATAAGGGTAAGAATTAACCAACAGCGGGTCTGTTTAGCATTGAAGAGTAAGTATTATTAGCTGCTCGGTGTACACTCCTCCGGTGCGAAACGGGGAGCAAAAATGCTTTCCTTTAGAATCCTTGATTTCCTTTCCCAGGAGTCCGTGGCGCGTCTCGGTGTCTGAAGCGCGAAAATAATTGTGGCAATCGATAAATATTTGCATCTATTGTCCGTTAATTGCGATTCGAAGTCGCGTTGCATCCGCTGGGAGGAAGAAAAAAGAAACGAGCAGTCGAGCTGTGCGATTGGACGGTGCGTTGAAGGAAACACGAACGGTCGATGAAAGATGCGGCGGCGTTGCAAATAAATTGGAACCGTCCGGCTGGGGGTTGCAGGGGCTGTTCTCAGGAAGATATATATGGCCCTCTTAAATACTGGAACGAGTGGTGCTGGACGCAAGGGTCGGGGATGGCGGATGTGGAGGAAGCCGCTTTCAGCGGGCTTGCGTCTGCGATAGGGCGCGTGCCCCCCCGCGAGCTTGTAAAATATCGGGAAATTCATTAACGGTCGATCTGCTGGGCTCGGTCAAATAAATTTCGCGCACGGATGAAATTTGCTGCGGCTGCACGCTGGCGCGTTCACATGAAAGCAGACAGCGGCGTCGATACCCCACTGTTCCTCAACAGCTTTGTCATGATCAGGATGCTGTAGACGTTATTGCCAATCCCTTTCTGCCTCTTACCGCGCCCAAGCCTGCGGTAATAAAAAATTTCACGTTGAACAGCGCGGCGGTCACATAATTGGCAGAATTTTATTGTTTCACATTATCGTTCAATCGTACGATATGGACGAGTAAGATGAACGTACCTAATATCGCTTAGCTAAAGTTAAATCGCTGTCAATCGAATAACAATTGATATTTTTGCACGCGATTCGTTTCGAAGTAAAGAGAAATTATTCATCTTTCATGTAGCATACGTTAGAATCGTTACAACCTACAAATTTTTAATTAGTGATTAAAAAATGTAAAACATGCAAAAATCGGGTCCTAAGAAAAGTGTACCTAATATTTCCTACTCAAGAAATATTGATTAATTCAAGTTTTTAAAATCATTTTCACATGTGTTTTTATTATTTCTTCCTCTATACATGTTTTTTTATCGATCTTTGATTTTATTTTTTTACAAAAATATAGAAATAGAATTTTTTAAATATTTTATTTTTTACGTTCGGATGTACATATTGGACAAATACAGTTATTTCAATTGCTCCGCGAATTTCGTGACCCCATCTGTGACAAACATTACATCGAAACTATTGTTCTCCGGTAGGCGGTAATGACAACACGAATACTGCTAAAAGAAAAACGCATTCATTAAATACATCATTAATTAGGTATTTCTAGTAGATAATCTTGCGTTCACAGAATTATTAGACTTACCTTCTCCGAATGTAACGTAAAATTGTGGCAGTCCAATAAATTTTGATATTTTACATATGTTTAGGTACTAATTCAGTGCATAACCGATAAATTTGAATGCTTATTTTGCGAGATATAATGAGCGGCGATATTAGGTACGGTCACCCAACCGAAAAACTCGATGCCATTGTATTTCGGACAAGAAAGCGACCATTTATTACAATTTTGATCATCACCCGCCTCCATAAAGCATTTTAATTAGACTTTACCCGAAATGCGATAAAAATATAATAATTCGACCAGTTCACAACGCTGCAGGCTGACTTTTCAATGCGAATCTGACCCATTCAACTGGCCAAACTCGCATGATATCGTCCCCGAGATGATTTTGTTTTAACTGTCGCCGAAAGCCACTCTTTTTTTATCATTCGTACGAGTAACTTCATTTCGAGCTGGCAAATGACCGGGGTTGATCTGCGAGCCACGTAGCCGCCGCGCGCCGGTAACAACCTTTTCGGTTCTTTTATACGTCGAAATGAATCGCACGGTGCCACGAGCGCGGCATGCCCGGGGAATAATAAAGAATCAACCGTTTCTATAATGCAGGTACTGCATGATGCGCGTACACGTGACTAGGAGCCTGGGGAAATTCGACAGAGGCCAATTAATCTTGGAATAACTGATAAGACAGCAGGCTTCTGCGGGTTCCGCGTGGTACGATTCCTCTTCGCGATGCCCTCGGGGAAGAGGGAAGAGAGACTAGACAAGGGAGAACAGGCCGGGCGAAGCAGTTTGGAGAAGTAGTGCCAGGTGTGCGGCCGGAAACACGTCGACGCTGCTCGATTCTCTTCGCGTGGTTCCGCGTCTACGGATTTCCGCCAAATTCAATTTCTTCGTCGGCCTTAATCCTTGCCGTTCGCAGGATGCTCGTTGATCCCCTTTGTCCGACATCGGAGTATCGGATCCCCGTAATCCCGCGCGGAGACAAATTTAAGGCAGGACGAGGTGCTCGAGCAAATTTCGTTTCCTTCCTCAGAGCTTCGCGCACTTTGATCCCTGGAGCTACCGGTGGAAATCGCGTCTATTGCTTCTTCACCCTGTTTAAACGCCGATCCGAAAACAGGGTGTCCTTACTTTCATTTCCACCTCGCGCCCGTTTCCACGTTCGAGCTTTATTTTTCTCTTGGAATCGCTTCAAGAACAGGTAGCGGCAATCGAGGGCGCCCGGATTAGGTAGAACGGCCAATGAGAATCGAACAGGTATTGTAATTGGGGGTGCACGGGATGAAGGCTAAACGGAACGGTCCGGGGGATCAAAAATCTATCGGGTGGTGTTGAAATTGAATTTTATTGCCACCTTTCATTCCAGCTCTGTTCCTACTTCTCTTTTTCCCAAGTTGCTTTCCCTTTGCTTTACCCACGTTCGCGGGATCTCGATTTTCTTGGGTGCTTCTAACAGGTATCGGTACATTTCCATAAATGAATTTTCATTTAAAACAGAACGGCGCTAATTCCCTCGCAAATTTTCCGCATTTTCTGCAATCAGCAAGCCGCGTAACGCGCGGGCTGCCCCTCGGGCAGAAGTAGGAAGAAGCACGCCCGAATCCGAGCGTGGAAAAAAAGTTGCTACGCCCGGCGAGCAGAAAGTTTATGGATTCCAAGTTGAGTGCCGTTCTTCAGGAAAGCGGTCGCCGCGCTGCCCCCGCGAATTCCTCAGAAGTCAAAAGTCCGGCGAACCGAGGCAAACCGCTGAATCAAAGGCGGCTAACACACAAGACCTCGTTAAGAAGACTTTATAATGACCCTAACGAGCCGTGGAGTAGCTTAGAGAGCAGCCTCCTCGAATGGAGACGCCGCGTCAAAGAAGATCCCTGACAAGGTCATCGAAACGTCGAACTCCCCATCAATTCACCGAGCTTGACCCACTTGCCGTTTCCTTCGTTGCGATCGGAAATGGCACGGAACGTCCTCAAAGCGGCGCCGGCGTTCGACTCTGCCGCCAGCGCCAACTTATTAATCAAAAGCAACCGACGATCGTCTGTCTGCAGGTGAGCCCGAGTTACGAGCTCGAGGATGATCCGAGACGGAAACGTGTGTTCGAGTGCCACTCAGCTGACTCGAAGCTTTTGTGCAGCCTTGTCCTCGCGGGCTTCCAGAAGGTTCAGTCCTCTTTGTACCGCGTTTTATCTCATACCAGACAGACAGACAGAGTCGCGTCTTCCTCTTTCCTTCATTCATTCCCGTCGCCCTTTCTAACGTCTGTTTCGGTTATCACCAACTTGACGTGTTAATAATCCATTCTCCAGTCGATCCGACACCACTGTCCCACCTGCAACTTCGGAAAACCGATTCCCAGAAACGCCGACGAATCACCGAAACAAATCCTTCGCCAAATCCGCCTGATTCCGCTTCCGACTTCGCCGCGAATTTTCCTGCCGCGAGATATGAATTTCGCTTGATAGTTGTGCTAATTGAGCGTCCACATCCCATCACCCCGCTGAAATGTTTCGCGAGCATTTACCGGCTCGTTTACCGGGCAACTGCGTCGAAAGGGGACGCGAACCGTCCCCCTATCTCCGAAACAGAGTGTAACGAATGAAATTCCGCGGCCACCTTTCCCCCGTTGATACTACTAATTAATAGTAAATCAGTCTGGTTGGGTAATGGATGACGTTTTACCAGGTTGCATCAGCGCACGTCGGCGTATCGCGAATAACAGGCGTGCTCCATGTCGGGCCGATAACGTCGTTATCAGTGCATATGGGTTTCAGGGCCCACGTGCGTTTGTCATATCTGCAGCCGTGACGTCGGCGTCGGGGGTTGGCGGTTCGGAAGAGGGTCGAACGACAGAAGAGGAGAATAGCGCCCGTCCATGCATCCTTCTGCCGCTCTCCTCCATTCCTACGTCCTCTCTATCCCGCGAGGGTTGCGCTCCAGCATTAGAGGCTGGTTTTCATCCTACAACTTAATACGGAATTTAAACGGGACGGCAGGTCTTTCTCCTTTTCACACGCGTTGACATAGTTTGGGGGAAGATCCTCGGTGTATCGGGGAATCACAGTGGCCTGTCTGGCCTCGCGGATATTCGAATCTTCCTCTGTTCTCCTTCGTTTCAACAACCGACGAAATAAGTTTCCACGCGTCCGCGCTAACTTGGCACAGCTTCGTAAACACCGCGAGTTCTTTCTCCCTGCGCGAACGGCTGATCAAATTAGTTTGCATTTTCGCGCTGGGAAACTTCCAACGTTTGTTCCGAGCTCCTTCCTTTTTGGTGGATTCTTTTTAATGGCCAGACTAGGGAACTTTGTATTTTTAAGCCAGGGAATTTAAACTACCAGAGTCTCGCGTCTATTATCGTGATTATTTCCCTCTCTTGAAGCGAAGAGTAAAGTAAGTCGGTGCTTTGAAGCTTCATCGCTTTGCGAGAAGTGATTCAACGTGAAGCAGGTAGAGATTGAGGAGTATTTCTAAATCAGAAATGCGTTTATACAAATGCGGAGGATCGCTCGCTAGGATCCGGGAGAAAGAAAGCGGGAAACGTTCACGAGGGTTTCCAAGGATGTTCCCGATGCACGGAAATTTCAGCGACTGTTCCTCGAGGAGCGTCTTCCACCGACGAAAATAACTCCGATAGAGAATATCGCGTTGGAATAGATCAAAATCTGGACCACCTGAGTTCCCGAAACGGAAATTGAAAATCTAGTCAGACTGTCGTACATCACGTCGATGCGGAAGCAATGAAAATCGCGGGGGAAGATGAAACACTTCCCGGACGGGAAGTATTTTTCAATTCACTTGATAATATTCTCCTACCTCCATAAGATGGCCGTCCATCAATTTCGGAAACAAACAGATTCAGTCGCGAGTGTCCTCGACTCTCCTATTTTAAACAATAGGAACTCGAAAGCAACACAGATTTTTATAACAAATTCTGTTAACATTATGAGAAAATTGGTCTTCCCAAACGAAGCAAGAGCAATTTGCATGTTCGAAATTGAAGCGAATCACCGCATCGATATTGGAGCAAAATAAGTGTCTTAAGCCCGTATAAACGGCTTATTCTTGTATCAATTTTTAGGAATTTTTTGCAAAGATACCAATGCGCTAATCCTTTCGGAACTTTAAGGGTACTTTATTTAATATTAGAACAAGTAAACAAAATTTTTATATCAGTACAATTATAATAAATACAAAAGAAATAGAGCTGTATTTGAAATAGATTTTTTTTTAGATACAAAAAAAATTCTGACAGTTATCTAAAACAGACCAATAAATTGGTTTTTCAATTTACGTGCCAATTGTAAGAAGACGAACCACAAATGGTGTAAAAAAATTGCATATTTTAAAAATGCCGAAACTTCAAACAATTAGGTGCGATTTTCTGGTTATACCTTGCGGGTCATATTCTAAGGAATATTATAAACTAAAAGTATGCCAAATTTGAAGTGGATTGGTTAAATAGTTTTTCAGTTATCCCCGTCTCCAATTTTGAAAACGTGGTTTCGAGAAAAACGCGTTTAAAATTCGTTTTAGGTATGCTCGGCACTCAGACACGCGCTGACTCGCCGGGTTATAGTATCGATACGGAGTTGAATTTCGGCCTATAACTTTGAGAATATATTTTTGAAATGTTTTAGTAGCAATTTATAAAAAAAAGTTTGAACCTATTTTTCGTTCGATTTACACGGTCTTCTCCCCTTAAAGTCCGACGCTAGACTAGCCGCCTGGCTATATACAGGCGCTTTCCACTTGGCGCAGTATCGTGTCGCAGGTTGCGCGAGGATAGGGCATGAAAAGAGAATTACGCGAGAAGCGATGTTAAGGAAGAATGCCGGGTCGTGAAGAAGTTGGTCCCGTTAGTGGTGTTATGGGATCGAGCCGGGAAATTGGCTTTGTTAAGACAGGGAGTCGTGCGTTTCCTCGCGTCGTCGAGTTTTCTGAAATAGTTGCACGCGTCACTTAAAAGGAACATTTAACGGCCTGTGTCGTGAAAGTCTTTCCCGTTACGACACCCCCTCTCGTTACAACGCGCATTTTCGACATGTCACGTGTAACACGCAGATATATTACGCGCTAGCTACTTGCCTCGCAGCATACAACAGTTCTACCGATCAACCGGAGTACTATTGGACATTTTCGAAACGCAAGAATTCAAGAAGCTACGCTATTTGAAAATTGCCGCGAGTAGAGATGGAAAAATGGTCCCACCGATTGGAACATTTGCCAGGTCATCGGCTTCGTCGGGCGCGGCACCGCGGGGAAACGTTAAATGATCGATTATAATGAGGGGTAGGGACCAATAGTCGGTAACGATGTGCAGCAAAAACGAATGAGCCTTCAACTGCTATATATAAAATTTGTCTAATGGTTCAGAGAGCGCGCCGTGCCGCGTCGTCCCCCTTACTCCATCCGCCCTTTCTTTGCTCTATTTCCAGCACGATACCTCCGCTCTTTCGCCTGGCAGCTGACCTTTCTTTCCTTTTCCCTATCTCTTCCTTTGTACCACGGCCACCCCGCCGAGCCCCTGCTGCTCCTTCACCACCGACGCCTTCTTCCTTTCTCGGCGAGTGCGCCGGAGAGTTTGAAAGAACTTAAAATAAACGGCGCGCACCGGCTACCGTTCCTCTCACCGACCGACAATACTTCCTACCGTTTCTACCCCTATCATTGTTGCTTCTGGAGAGCCGAAACTTTTGTCCCTGTCCACGCGACTTGCCCGAACAGTGGCCACCGCAAGGAGCACGCGCGCTCAAGGATTCGTTCGTGCGATCTTAATCTTTCAGGATTCTTACAATTCTCTATATAAATTCGCATTTCAATTTGCGCGATCCTATGGTGGCATCGTAATCGAGGGTGCCGTTTGTTTCGCGCTCGAGAAGCTTGCGGCCCCGCTTCCTCTCGAAACGTAGACTGGATAATGTAACGGGGAACAGAGGAAACAGCTTGCGCGCCTGTAACCGGTCTTCTTAAAACGTTCGTTAACTAAATAGCACTTTACCGTATAGCTCATTAGTCGGTAATAGTAATTTCCTGGAACGACGCTGCGGAGAGTTCGGGATCGGAGGCGGACGTCTTGAGAGCTAGCAGACACTGCGGACGTTGCGGACGTTGCACACACGACAAGCTCGACGACATTCACCGACCACCCGGCGAAACCAGACGCCTCCCGGGACTCGCGGCTATTTGCATTCCCTATCTCTGTAGTTAATCGTTATTCGGTAAACAACTGTCCGTGCCCCGACTGGCGCAGTCCACCCAGATTGACACTCCCGTACAGGGTGCTCGGTTTCGACCTGACCGCTCTGCCGCGTAATCATTTGAATAAGCGGAGTGTTTTAAGGCGGAGTGCCTCGTCTCCAACGAGGTCATAGATGAGGGAAATACATCGGAACGGCTATCTGCACGTCTCGCGAGGACAACGCGCGATTGTGCAAAATCCCTTTTGTTTTGGCGCATATGATAATGAAGTCAGCAACCTACTTCGTCAAGGTCGAACCAGGTCGCAGCCCTTGCACGGCAGAGCACGTATTGATAAAAGGTTTCACGTTGATTAAAATTGTGATTGCGTCACGAACGCGGCACGGAAATAGCGTCCATTGAATTGTAGCGCCGGTCGCATTGATGTGCAGCACCATTCATTCGCGACATTCCCGTATTAAAAACGTGCGCCGTCATCGGCCTCTCGAAATCACGAAACGCGGAATTATTAAATACTTGATTAAAAGCGCGGGACCAGCGTTGCATCAGGGTATCCGTGTGGTCTCGCGCGCCCGCTAGTGCGAGTGCGGGTGCGAGCGCAGCGGTGTAATTACCTCAAATGGTTTTTCCAATGGAACGCGTAATTACGTTAAAGGATTACAGACAGGCTGGAAAATTAAAAATCGTATTAACCTCGAGCACGTACACCGTCGAACAGCCATTAACCGTGACTAATTGAAATCTGACTTAACGAGCCGAGTTACCATCGCGCTGAAAGCACGTGCTGAGGTGTAACGTCAAGCTGCTGACACGAGATTAGTATTTAGGCTCTCGGCGGGAGGCGGAGGAAGTGTTAAAGAAAGCTGGCCCATGCAAAGGACTGCAACTCGATCAGAAAGCCGATTTCCTCCGAAGCAGGACGACCGGGTTTAATCGTCGCGTCAACGAAATGTGTAGTTGCCAGAAAAGAGTTGTTAGCGAAGTTACTTAATATGAAGGGAAAGCGTTATTCGGTGCGACTGCTGTTCATGGCCTATCTACGGGCCACCAGACGCCGGCCGCCGCCGTGGCAGATAGTAACATATCGACGGTGCATGCTACGGGTTACGGTTCATCGTTATGGAAGTCTCGAACCGTGCCGCATCGAAGAACCCCTCCGATAGCACCCAGCTCCTATGAATATCCGTCTATTCAGCTGGTCGTGTTTACCCGCGGTTAGACCTTCGCCAGAGACCACGTAAGGAATAGGAACGTGAGCTTCATAATGATTGTCCTCGGTGGCCCGACGTGGATTAATTTCCACGTTAAATGTTGGGAGCCCTTGATTGTACGAGGACCTTTTCGTTGGAACGCTCGATTGATCCAGAGACGTGGGTACCTACTTCTTGCATGCCACGAAACCTGACGCGGTTGCCCGATGCCAATCCATCGCGGATAGGAGGATTAACTCCTTTTGAACAACCGCGCGCAATCGGCCCAGTTAATAATAGAATTCTACAAATTCTGGAAATTAAATCCAGTCGTTACGCAGATTCGGATGATTCGACATTTTCGAGCCGGCAGCGTTATCAATTCCCCCGCTCCTCCGCCACTTCCACTATTTCGCTGTCGAATTTCTATCCGTCGATCTCGCGCGGATTAATTTCCACGCTAAAAGTGCAAATTAATATCGCCGCGGGTGTCGCGCGGACCCATTTTCAATCCTCCAATGTAAAATATCAATTACCCGTTGGGCGTTGGAACGTTTCCGCCCGAGGGATATTAAGAAAGTTCGAAAACAAAAACGCGGAGCGCGTGCGTCGACCATCGACGTCCCGATCGGCGCAGATCGATCCACTGAACCATTTAAACGCTCCGCTTTTCCCGTCCCTGATGAATATTCAGCGAGGGAACCATAAATAACTGTGACATCCTGGAACCTGTGAATTTTGAGTCCCCTTATCCGACAGCGGCCGTAGCCGAAAGTTCTTGTTCAAATGAATGCTCGGTATCTCGAGGATGTAAGACGATTAATCCAGTTCGGGTCTCGTCACTTTGTCGACTATAAAATTCATTTTGTCACCCGCCACCGCGGATGTTTCGTGGAATATTCAACGATTGATCCGTCCTCTTCGTCGCGGCGGAAAGCTCGATCCTCGGGGGTTTCGTTTATCGTTTACAAATCGTGGCAATTCAACGGGGGATCGGTTCGAGGGGGCTACTGTAAATTCATGAAGCATCGATGGGACTCGAACGAGGCGGTTTCGCGCGCGGACGCGCAGAAACGTCTGCACGATGAACGGAAATAGACGAAGAGCTGTTTGGATCGGATCACCGTCGCCCCAGGGATCGATGGATCGGCGTTCCTTCGCGACGTGACTCGTTTGTCGCGATAAATGACGCGCGAAACGATGCTGTTCCTCGTGGAAACTTGCCTATTCCGATTCCCTAGCTTCCGCCTTCGCCCCTGGGTAGTTTGAAATTGAAATTAGAAACGGAATTGGGATCGCGGGCTATTCTTTCGATCGAAGTGTCCTTGTATCGTGCCCGTCCATTCCCTGCGAAGATTAATTGATTGCCCTTTCAGTAATTAATTTAAAGTGTGGCGCACTCGAATAAGGTAAACTGAATTCGAGCAGAATTTTGAACAGCACGATCTGCAATGTAAATGTTACTTGTGCAGAAAAACTTGTGTTGCATACATAATTTATCGTGTCTTAAAGACCACCCGAGAACCACTAGAACGGGGATTCGCGGTGTATGATTAAATTGGGACGATGGATATTCGAGGCGACGTGTGTACTTGTAAGAAGAATAATAAGTTGAAGTGTTTGCACCTTTTTACGGTATTTTTTCGATTGCGAAATGAATGAAGTTAGGTTCTAGTTAAATCGTTGTGAAGCCATCGAGAGATTTGAAAGTAGATAAAAATATTTCTGAAGAGATTCCTTCAACAGTGGTTACATTGCTCTTTCCATTTACCTTTCTGTGGGCCACAGTAGCTCCGGTTGTCGGCTGTGCCAGCACTCGAACTTGTCTGATGCAGATTTGCATAATAAGAAAGTTATCGAGATGCCTCGGGGTGGAATTGTCACCCACCGTCGCTCGAACTTGCTGTCGCTTAGGCAACGAAATGGCAGCTAAACTTCGAAATGTTGCTTGTTGGTCGTTACGCCTGCACGTATACATGCACGAGTGACTGAAGCGCAATTCGAAGATCAGACGAAGTCTGCTTCTGGTAATCCAGCCACTGTGCTGGGACTGACTCGCGAGAATACAGCGCGCTGCGAGTTCTTTGTTGGCTTCGAGCAGAGTTAATTATACGCCAGTGCGTCGCAACCAGCCTGCAAATGTGATTAAACGGGGAAGGAAAAAGAGATATCGGAGAAATTGAATTGTAAGGGAATGGATAACAGGAAGGTGAAGGATTAAACCAACAATCCCATCAATTTTTCATTCGACTCGTTCGTTGAAAACGTCGCGTCGCCTCGGACATATCGACGGATCTATCGAAGAATATCAAGCGTAACGACACCGTCAGACATTTACGAAGAGCATCAATTTAATAAATGTCTCGCGACCGGATTATTGACGACTGCACTCAACTTCGGGGCTTAAAATCAATGCGGTCTCTCCGCGTAACGAATCCTCCCCTTGCCTTGAACGCATTGGATTGGCCGTTCGGCGCTTGCGATTCCGTGCCGCGCCGTCGGATCGAGATTTAAGTAAGGAGAAAACACTCGCGACTCAAAGCGACGAGAAAAAGCGGACTGGGAGGTCGGGAGGTGGGCGGAAAAACGAGGAATGTTAATCGATGTCCCTTTTGCACGGCTACGGAAACCATTAGCCCGCCATTCCCTCCCCCAGCTCGCTCGCGGGAGGGAAATCGTAATGCACGACAGGGAGACGGAAGTTTTCAATCTCGCTAATCGATGTCTCGAAACTTCTTCCCGGATGCGGAGACTTCGAAACTTCCGGCCCTTCGTTCTCCGCGTTTCGCGGGGTGCGTGAGATCGGGGGCTGAAGCAACACGGCCGGGGGATGATTTATGAACGGAAGAAATTTGGTACTCGTTCGCGGAATCGCAGGAAGGCGGCTAAAGTTTTCGTGGAAAGTAAAGCATTACGCGTTGCTCGAATAACACTCAGACGCAAGTACAAATAACGAGTAATTTAATCTTCCACTGTGCGTCACGTCCAGCAAAAAAGCCAGGGAAATTAATATCGAAACTTCAAAGCCACATTGAGACACCGGAAAAGTATAGAAACGCTCAAAACTGATCCCGAACGAGTCCAGGCGATTCTACGCTTGCGTAAATAGCCGCTCGGGGGCAAAGGCCGCGGGTGCACACCCCCATTAAACATTGCCAAGCTGTAACTACGCTCTAGCATCAGCCGACTTCTTACTTTCTAATGAATATAAATATCCAGCCGTTCTCTTTCCCCGTCTTTCTTTCGTCCTCGCCAGCTCGCTCTCCCTCGCCGCGTCTTTTTGTCTTAACTCCTCCCGGTTCCTCTATTCCCCGCCCTATTTCACTTCCGTCTCCCTCCTCGGTAACCCTACCTCTAACCCCTGAGCCCCCATATAATTGTTTCCGAGCGAACCCGCGGACTTACAGATAAACTTCCTATTATTTTACTAACACCGCGCTCTCTCCGCGTCCCTTTTTCTCAGGCTTGGCTTCTCTGTCGCTTGCGGCTTCTCCGTTTCGCCTTTCATTCCGCAAGCCAGTCCGGAATACCCAAGAAATTGTCCGCCTCCCTCGTCCGTGCGCTCGATAAAGCCTCGCGAAGCTTCGGACAATTTATTCGATCCAAAATACTCTGTTTCAGGCGATACAGGATCGTTGACTACGTTCTTCCTGATCTTTAATTAGAATTGCGTGATCTGCGCGCTCTTATCGGGCGCGATTCAACCCCGGCGAGTACAAAGATAGCCACTCGACGAAATCTCACGCTTAATCAGGCAACGCACACCCCGCGAGGACGTCACGAAGGGGATTTAAAGTGGGGTGCTTTGTTAGTCATGAATTTTTATGACACGGATTAGCGGCCGGCCAACCGAGCAGAGAGGGTCAGGAAATTTCATTTAAAGTTATATACCGTGTCACGCTTCTTTCCTGCGCCTTCGGAGCGAATTGGCTTGGGGATGTGTTCGTTGTCGCGACGTCGGCGTCGCGACACCGGCTAACGGCTATGTGCGCGTGTACACTTAAAATCACCTTCCCCGAGAGCCAATAGACGTACACACGGCCTCGTGTAACAGCGTTCTAATACGATTTCTGCCCGATAACTTCCGGCACCGATAGGACAGCTTAAACGGTAATTTTCCGCGTCCACCGGAGAATCCGCTTTAATCGATTCCAATTAATTCCTGCAATGTAGGACGCGCCGAGTTTTTTGCTCCTTCCAGGGGTTGCTACACGCGTTGAATTAATTCGAAGCTAATGAACGCAGATGGGAGAGCATTGGCTTTGTCCCTTCCGTCGGGTTTCCGCAGCTTTCGCCAGGGAAGATGGTGAAGGCGGCAACGTGGCTGGTGAAAGTGGATCTCGATGTTCATCTGAACCCCTCGAAACGCGAAACAGAAGCGCCGCTGCTGACAGAATGGACTAATCGCGTGCCGAGCCGCTTCATGTTGCTCTTTATTCGGGAAGCGTGAACTCCCCGAGCCGCGAGCACGAGATTTTTTCCAACCGTACATCAAGTACAGATAAGGGCTCGCCACTTATTGCCGAGAAATATATGGGGACCCATTAAGCTCTGTAAGAAGCCAGGCAACCGCGTTGCTTTGATGATTTACTGGCCGCCAGCTGAAAAATGCCGCGTGGCTGCGTTCGAGTTCGTGCAACGGTGTCCCACGTTCCGCGAATTTCACGGACCATCGCCGTTGCACAGAATGAAACGGATAAAAACAGTGCGCCGGTGAAGGTACCAGCATTCGGGCAAGCGGCGAGAAAGAAACTGCAGCGAGCCCCGCGGCTTGGAAACGCGTCCACTTTTGGCAGCAACGAAATGCGATAATCGAATAATGAAGCGAGTGAAACTTCTTCTAAAATTGAAGGAGCAAGGGGGGGTGCAGCTCCATCTTTACCAGCTTCAAATAAATTAGAAACATTATTGCTTTGACTTGAAATTAAAAAGGGAACACTAATTGAAGAATAGGTGTATATTTTCGCACAATAAGTACGATTGCTTTGACTTTTGGATATGTTTTAGAGAAGTCAAAAATAAGACAGAGATGTCTTTTTATATTGGCCTGTTTGCATGTTTCGGGGGTGAAACCACCCCTCAAAGATACAAGATTTTTAGCTGTTCGTCTCCGATTGCTCTGGCCAAAAACCAAAGCAATCGGAGGCGGGCATTACCTATTCTTATGAAATTTTAGGGATGGTTTCACCCCCTGAATACGTAAATAGGCGAAAATAAAAAGACACCTGTTTTCTTATTTTTCGGTCCAGTAAAAAATTATCTAAAAACCAAAGCCATCCGAGACGAACACCTGAAAATCATATAACTTTGAGGGGTGGTTTCACCCCCTAAATATGTAAACAAGCCGCTATAAAAAATTCAAAGCAATCGGAGGCGGACTCCTGGGATACTCTTCTTATAAGTGATGAGTTAATATGTCTTTATTTCTATTTTTGGCAAATTTTTCAAATCTGAACTGAAGCATTCATGCTGCGTAAAACAGTGATGGGTGCAGGCTGAAAATTTGCAATAAATCGCTCATTTGTTATCGGATTTGCATCAAACATGCACCATGCGATGTAGAATTTTTTACGTACATTGCACGTCGTAACTCAAAACCTGTCAAAAGTGGAACTGCGCTCGCTGCAAGGTCCTCAATTCTTAGTGCGTGACATGTGTAGACACATTCATCGATGTGATTGTTTCTCCCCTGCATGCAGCGATGAGAATTAGTACGCCGGACAGTAGTATAGACCGCCATTGGTCAGACAGCCTCGCTTCGAGCCTCCTTCCGTTCAGCCATTCGGCTCGTCGTGATTAACGACTCCACGCGACCCCCGGAATCCATCTGCGCGCGTATTTATTGCGCCAGGGATCACGGCTACAATTAGTCGGCTGTTCATAATTCGTAATTAATCGTTGCGCATCGTTACGCGGACTTTTTCGAAAGTCGTGCTCATAAATTTCCTATCAGCCTCGCTCGTAAACAGAGCGACTGATACATTAATCAATCGCGGATCTATCTAATCTGTCTTTTCAAGATGTTTGTCAATTCGAGACAGATCCGTATCCCGATGGCTATGATGCCGATGCTCGTGATTTCGAGCAGGACCGATTCTACGCGAGCGAGGGTTGTTTCGCACCGGAATGCCCTTATAGGACTGTTGAGTGTACCGCTCTACTCAACTGCGGTATCCCGTATTATGCCGAGGTTGCTAAAGGACGCTGTACACGCGCGGAGCGGTACAGCTTTCAATCAAAGGCGAGTCATTGTGCGTCCCCACGCAACTATGCGAACGAGACCAGCACTCTCGGTCTGCCGATCGTTCGAATGCACCGATATTCGGCCGTCCGATTTCGCTCCAACGTTTTCAGGACTTTTATCGAATTTTCTACCGGCACGGCCGCTTTGTTCTCCGTCGACGGTCAGGTAAAAAAATGTCACGCATCGGAAAGCACGGAGCGCGTCTGTGCAAAGGATCAGGTTTAACTGTTAACGTTGCGCGGCGTAGTGGCCTATTTTCTACTCGCTTAAACTTGTCGCGTTTCTGTATAACGCCCCGCGGATTTTATGTACGCACGTCCACCGGAACCATCCAAGGGAGCAGTCACGTCCGCGACTGGTTGAGCACAGAGCGGAGGAAGTCTCTATTCCTGCGGGAGGGAGCGAAGAACTCCGGGGCCAGGAATTCAAACGTGCGCCGCTACGACCAATTATCGTACTTGCGGTAGGCTTCGCAACGCGTAATGCAGCCCCGTAACTTCTCTTAACGCGGCACTCAATGGTGGAGCGGAGGCGGTGTTTCCGTGAGACCGACTCCGCTGGAGCAGCGAGCTGTTCGTGAAATGAACGTCGCGTGTGCATGCCACTCAGCAGATTGCACTTGACTAAAGTCCGGGCCTCTGAAGTGGTGGCGTTTTTGAATGGCGTCGATGATGCTGACGGCCGCGGCCGTCGCGTTGCCGAGGATTCGACACCACCGACGGAGCCACGGACTACGAACAATGCCGAGCTTAATGAGTCCTTAATTATTGTGTCAACGCGCAAGGTTATCGCCCGACGTTTATTAACCTCGATCAGCCGGCTGGACTTAATTAATTAATAGTTCAACACTGCCTTCGTTAAAGAGACGGACGGCTCCCTCTGCAGGCGATTCTAGCATCGGTTCTTGTAGCTTGTGATTTTCCAAAGGAGTCCGATATAAGGCAAAACTAACCTGACTAGGTTTATCTCGGGCAATATTTTCTGAACCGCACATTCGCTACTTGAATTCATGGTTGGGAATAACTACGCCTGAAAGTCTTACACGGGGGCATAATTTAATGTACAAAGACCTGTACTTATCTTGCTAATCTCGCTGCGCAGTTACTGCAACGCGCTTTACTCTTACGCGCTGAGTTACGGTTTCGTGGGAGTCACTCGTTAGAATCGTCGTTTAGCGTGCGTTCTTCTACCGTGCGGAGTACGAAGTCGCGTTCTGTCCGTGGTCTCAACTTTAGCAAACACAAAGGCGCGGCGTGCCAGTGATTCGCTGCATTTCGAAAACGTCACGGCACGCAAACCGAAAGCAGCGTGTGAAACGTTGGACAAATACTCGTGGCTGATCCGCGGAGTTCCACGGGCTTTTCCGGCTACCGAGGGCCCAGGATGGGTCAGGGCTCCGCTGAGATCCGTGTGCAAAGATAACGAAGAGTAATCAGGAGCAGGATGGACCCAGGGAAACGAGCAGACGCGTCTCCAGGCGGCGATTCCCATTTCTTGAAAGGTATTTCCATTCGCTGAGTGGCTGCTTTCCATTTAATTATTCCCTCTTATCCCGATATCTCACCGTTCGTTGAATACCTCGGTAAATTAAGTTACCCGTTCCGCTCCGGGGAAGCTTTGAGAACGAGACAGCGGTCGAACGAGGAGAAGGTAGGACTGGGATCAAAGGGAGAGGAGAAAAGTGCAGGGAGCCGGAGACTGTCTTCGCTGCAACTGATTCAAACAACGGATTCGTTTCACGCCGAGATAAACCAGAGGAGCTTCGTTTGATTATTAATAACGCTGCGTGTGCAGTTTATACCGTGACTTGCACCGGCAGAAACCATCACGAGCTTCCACCAATTAACTAATTTCGATTCGGTTCGATGATTCATGAAACATTACGAACATCAATCGAGCATTGAATCGAAACATCCGTATCCTTATCGCACGGTTTTTCCATACGGCAGATGCTTGATGCGTTTCCAATTCCCAAGCTTCTCCTTTATTCGCGGCAGGAATTCCGGTTCAATTAGTGGCGCGACATTGTAGAAATTATTGGCGATTCCGGCCGAGAAACGGAACGCGAAATGTCCACTGCGAACGCGGTATTAAAACTTTATGACGTGTCGTTCCGGGGGATATTTCGCTTCATAACTCACGGTCCGGGGCCAGCTCGGACCTTGTTTGCGCGGCACAAAAGAGCGGACGAATGCTTTCGCCTTCGAGCCGACGACCGGCCGCGCCGTTTCTTATTTCACCGTGAATATTTTCGAACGAGCTCGCCGATCCGAGGGAAATATCGCAGGAATAAATCGGACGGCGTCCATTGAAACGTCCGCGAGCGGAATTACAGGAAACACCGGACCGTACGTTTCTCTTTAGCGCTTGTAAAATCGAATTCCCCTCGGTATTCCTTTGCCCCGGGAATAAAACGTCTCGATTGATAACGGGTTATCGTGAAACGGCACCGTAAACGGCGGAGAATTAAACTATCGTAGCAGATGGATGCGACACGAAATTCACGGGTAAAGAAACCCAGAAACTCGGCTCCCCGAGTGGGCAGCCTGTTCGGAAGCAAGCTGCCGCGAGCCTGGATCGATAATCATTTTCGAGGCTTTCGATCCCTTCCCCTCGGAGGGACCCAAAGACATTTTCCTCTTCTCGTCAGTGTAACGGCTCGAATAACGGCCCCGGCGATAGCGTCAACTTCTCGTGACGTCGAGCGTTTTCCACTTGGCCGAGCCTCGGCGAAATATACATGCGGCTTCCCTCGGCTTTCTGCAATCAGCCCAGCTCCCACGATGTCCCCAAGCGTTCGCAGGCAACGTGCTCGCTCACGCAACGTTCAATGAATTTCAGATACTGCGCTGGTCTATATTTTTCAATCACATTTCACTCCCCGACACCGTCCACCGTTAGAGCCACTTAAACGAACTAGCATTTGCTATTTCCTATATTCGACATCCTGCTTACAAGGGGAGGACAGGGTGTGGTAGATATCGATTTCGATGAGCCTTGGATGTATGTCGAAAAGAAGTAAATAGGTGTCCGAGTCTATTAAACATTTCATGGTGGCCGTGGAGTTTTAGTGGGTGAAAATCCCATATTACCCTGGCGCCTCCGGGGAATTTCCCTCTGTAGGCGTCGAGGTGCCTTTTGAACATTTCCCCGCGTTAAAAAAGAGAAAATAATTTATACATATAATTAACATGTTTTTAACGTGGAGAAATCTTCAAAAGACACCCCGGCGTGTCCACAGGGGATTCCACGGGGGGCGCCAAGGTAGTGTGTGATTTTTACCCACTAAAAGTAGTAAAACACCACGGCCACCATAAAATGCTTAATAATTTACATATAAATATCCCCATTATTAAATCCTATTGGCTTAAACGCTCGGAAACCTATTTACTTAATTTCGACATAGATCCATCGTGCCAAGGCTCATCGAAATCGATGTCTACCACACCGCGTCCTCTCCTTGTTAGCTTCACAGTAGAACACTAAATGGCCCTTTCATAGTACGGCGACGAAAATATCGGGGAAATCGATGCAAACGGCGAAAGAATGAAAGGAAGAGAGGCAAACGGATGGAGAAAGAGAGGACCATGGTACAGCCTCGCGGCACAAGCTGCGCGACGATTTTCGATGTCGAATAATTTCCAAGTGATTATCGCCTCCGATGATACGTTCAATCCTCTCGGCATGCACACAGGTGCATCCGAATGTGACGTGCACGGTTGGAAATGTCAGTATCAGGCTACCGATGCCAGCAGCGCGCAGCGTTGTCGACTGTACAAGGAGCGGGTGACGTCAGAGCAGAAGGAGGTGGCTCGGCGGCGACCCAATTTTTCATTTTGCAACCGGGACTAAAAGAATATGCGGGGGCTGTGAAATCGGGGGCTCGTAGCGAGGGAATGCGATATCTCGGCGAACTTGTCTCTTTTCCCTCTTTTTCGTTTTCGGGTGTTCGCGTTCCTTTATTTCGATACGCTGTAAAGTTCTTGCGGCTCGAGGGCGGCTGGATGGCTCGTTTCCACGCCGGTGCAGCGGCGCTCCTCGAATAGAAGTATGTACCTCGGAACGTGAAGTTTTTACGCGCACGGTCATTTGCGTTTACATTTCCTTTTCAATCGCGCGACGCGCGGCCCGCCCGTCCCCTGCACCGGGGTTTATTGAACGGTAGTAAAGGGGGAGCGCGCAGCCAGCCAAGGAAATTTCAAAACTTTATTCCAGGCTATTGTATATCAATCAGCGAAACATCTGGACACCGCGCGTCCAAGCAGTACCGAGACCGTTTCATTCGGCTGAGCCTCGATTTCTCACCAAAATCGAACCTTCGCGTGGAAAATATTCAGTCGGCTCGTAACCGTTGCCATTCGCGTAATTCCAACAATGACGCGGTACGCTGGCCGATGCATCGCGCGGGAATAACTCGGGAACGATAGAATCCGCAAAGTTATCGATCATTATGGCGAAACGATCGCGTCAGGAATTTTTATTCGAGTGCGTGCGTAATTCCGACCGTTATGAACGGTGAACAACCGATGGAAATTCGTGAAATACCGCGCAGCGAGGATGAACGCGCACAAAAGGCACCGCGGTATCCAATTCCATTTGGTCGTTACGAGCGAACGCGAACTTCTATTCGAGAGATTCTTGCAGCTTCTATTGCTGCGATTCTTATGAAATTCGGCGGAGGCTTCTCTGCCGCGAAAAACCATACCGCTGAATGGAGTGGCGAATGGCGCTAATAATACGCGACAGTGACGACCACAGATGGGCCAAGAAATGTAGGACAGCAACGGATCGAAATAGCCGGAAAAGGAGGAGAGAGATAGAGAGAGAGAGAGAGGAGGCTAAAAAATAAAAGGTTCCAAGAGAAGTCGATATCCCAGGGGCGCATTAACGCGGACGGCGCGCGTTAATTTCACGGTGCAGCCGGTGCATAAAGTGCATAAAGTGCATCTAACGACACCGATGACACGAATTCACCGAGTCGTGAGGCGCGAGCGGGTGGAAAGAAGCGGCGCGGAACGGAGCAGGTCGCAAAGTAAACAAGCCCGGGCTTATTAATGCGTCGATCCGTCGAAACGTCATTACGCGCGCGGCGCGATCATTTCGGGTTTACTCCCGGCGGCATTAGCGCGCGACCGTCGCGAATACTCGAGCCCTGAAACCCCCGCCGCCGCCGCCGCCGCCGCGCCGCAACGTTACCCGATGATTATCCGAGGGGTTTGATTAATTGCTTCGTTAATTCATTCGCGGGGACTCGAGTCGATGCGCAATAACCGACGGAGGGTGATGCGACGCGTGAAAGGCCGGACGGGACGCTCGTTTGTACGTTCGCGAGTCGATGGGAAGCTCGGCTCGGCTAGCGTTGCGACGCGACACGTGGGATTGTAGAGAAAACTCCGAATACGTAATCCCCCCGGCGCCCTTGAAAGGACGAAAATGCTCCAAGGGGTCCCATGGTGCGCGCGGCTCACGCTCCTGTCCGCGTCGATCGTCCCGTCGTGGTTTTTCGACGCCGGATACACGGAGGGCAGGAAGCAGGGCGCAATGTCCGACCGTGGCAAATAGTCCGGCAAATTACAGCGGCGATGACTGGCGAGCATCGGGCAACAAAGTGTGACTACGCCGGTAGCTTGTAGTTTACAGGGGCGCTCGGCCGGCTCGGCTCCATAATCTGGTACAGAGGAACCGGCGAATTCGGGCGGCGCGTAGAACACGAGCGTGCCAGGGGGTTGGGCAACGATGGCGCGAGAAGGGTGGCTCGCTCCGACCGACACGGTGAGAGGGAACGAGTAGGGGGTGACAGAGACGGAGGAAGATAGACTAGAAGGGTGAGCAATGGAAACGGGGTGATTGAAGGGGGGCAGGGGAAATGGTGCACACCGCGGGCACGTACGTGTGAACGTGCGGAGAACCGTGTACGTAGAATCGCGCGTCTCGATCGCGGCTCAGAGTTGAAGCGAAAAAATAAATAGGGGAGACCGGGGCTAGTTGATACGAGTTATCTCGACGATGTATGCAGTTCCATTTCAGCGAGATGTGTGAAGATTGTTGTTCAATTCTTTACTACGACCCAGCGTGCGTCTGTACAGCTTGACGTTAACAATCGTCTTTTAACTGTTTTCGTTTATAGGAAGTAAATAGTTGCGTTCTCTTTTCGATCCATCTTTAGACGATATAGGGAATTTTATTAATTTGGCATCACATTGAGGCTTTTGAAGGTAAGGTAATTACATTTTGTTATTTTGTTTATATGCTCTACAGTTTTTTATGCAGATGTTTGTACTTACATAATGACTTCCTGTATTATGGTAAGTTGATACGTTTTATCTTCGTTCAAATAACATTTTTTCGTTTACTATGTATTAAAGAGGAAGGACCAAAGTATATTTTGGCGTATTTATTATTAAGTAATTACTGCAAACGAAATTGAAAAAAATTTAAAACCGAATAACTAGCCCCGGTCTCCCCTGTGCGTGGAAAGATTCGCAGATGGAGTAGGTATATCAGGGTGGGAGAAGGCGAGAGGTTGGCAGAGAGTGACAAGTGGCCGAAACAGTGATGGAGAAGGGTGTACTCCCGAAGGGGTGAGCGAAGAAGGAAAAAGTTAAGGGCAAACCGAACGATTTGCAATTCGTAGCGGTGCGAGGGGAACCGAGGGGCGACGGGGGGGGGGCGAGAGACGCGACGGAGACGGGGGGTGAATTGGCAATTTCGAGCGGGCAAGCGTGTATTCGTGTACCCGGTTGTTTGTATTCGTAGCGGCGGCATTGCCTCGAGCATCGTTTTCCGAAATTACGAGCCGATACCGTTACAATCGGTTGAGCGATGCACCGCCGCGGCACGTCAATCGCTATATATTTTCTGCTAATCGATCGCCGCCGCTTCCGGTGAAATAGATCACCGCGCCTAGACACCACGGACGTGTCGGCCGGCGTGGAAATAACGGCAATGAATTTACCGCGGTTTTTGATAGCCCCGGATTTAACGACCTCTCCTCCGCACGTCGCCCTGCTGTCAATCAAATATTGGTCACACTCGAGGGGTTAATGGAGGGCCGGCCCTCGTCTTCCAGTCGGCCGGCTCGCCTTGAATAATTAACGCTTCCGCGAGGATATCGATTAGTTGAACGGGGATCGGCGGGATTAAGCCGGTAGAAACGATGGAATTAGCGTCGAGCACCTCGAGATCAGCCCAAGTCGTTCGCTCGTTATTGAATTCCCTTCCGGTTCTACCCCCAATTCTTTTCCTCGCGCTTCCACGGATTTCAAAGAACGCGCGCTGCATTGCATAATCCAGTTTGCACCCGGCAATCAGAATTCTTAGGCACCCGGCATTATTAAGCGCGACGAAACGCGCCGGAATTGTTTCATTTTTGGTTTAATTACCGTCATTTGTCGCGCGAAATGAACGTCGCGGGTCAACTATGCACTCGCGGCATTAAATTGTCACAATAGCATAAAGATACATTATTCCCCGCCCAATTTCCGTGCATAATCCTGCACGGCGGTCAGCCAGAGATTTCTTTCATCTGGCCGCGAAGCGATTAGACGATGTTACGGCGGTATGGTCCAGCTGGAAAGTGAACGCGAACGGTTGAGCTGCGAACGTTACGTGTGCCCGGTGCTCGGTGAACGCGGAAGAAGGAAGTTAGGAGAGCACGAAACTGGCAAGAATTTCCACGGGACATTAGTATTCCCCGAAAGTCGCGGTGACCACCGCCTAGGCGGCGTTTACGGCTGGTCCTCTTCCCGACGTGACAGAAAAGCTTTTAAGCTCCGCTTTAAAAAGGACAGTCCGGTTATCGTGGGCCGCGTAAATATATCTAGACACCGAGTAAAACCTTGCCGCTTTTTGCCGCCGCAATATCGGATAACTCGGGCCACAACGGCGAGCTACGCTTCATGCATTTAAACGGGCGAACTAAAAACGTTATTAAGCTTAATAATGCTGCTTATTATTAGGTTTGTTCGCGCTGTGATTGGTTCCGCTCCACCCAGCTATCGTTTCGCCTCGCTACACGAAAGGGGGGATGTAGCATCCTCGGGTAGTTAAGTTCTGATCAATGTTCATTTATGCAATCGTTCATTGTGCCGGCTTTAATCACAAAATCAACGGAGATAATGAGAGAGAGAGAGAGAGAGAGAGAGAGGGAGAGAGAGTTATAATGGCGTCCCAGGTTTGTATAATTCAAGAGAACTGAAGAATCACGAATTTATCATTTAATAATGGGCACTGCTCTAATGATTGCGACGATATAGGTCAACTGAATAGGAATCTGGGCAGAGGAATGTTAGAGAGATTCACGTAGCTACTGTTGAAGTTTTTGAATCAGCTGTAATTACTTCGCAGAGTTCGTTTACAGAGCTTCGAAATAGAACGGGGGGGAGGGGGGCTCCCTGAATCAACAAGTAGCTTTAGTTAGTTCTTTTTTAAGCCGAAGGCGTAGTTAGATTGGATTAAAAATTACTTTCCCGGTGCAAACTCGGGAAAAGCATTAT
The DNA here is from genome assembly GCA_910592295.1 of Andrena haemorrhoa. NCBI lineage: Eukaryota > Metazoa > Arthropoda > Insecta > Hymenoptera > Andrenidae > Andrena > Andrena haemorrhoa. The sequence continues at coordinate 6,468,018 of OU342946.1, forward strand.
ATAAAGTGGAAACAGATTGAGCGACTAAAGCGCCGAGAGGAACATTCTACGAATCCGCGTTACGCAAGCTTCCATAATGCGTTCATTAAACCTTCCCTCTTGATATAAAGATCAATTTATAAGCTACTGAGATAATATACTAGATTGAATAACACCCTTCCCAATTTCCAAGATAAATGAAATACGCAGGGCGTTATACCAACGATATCGTGTCGTTACACGTAACTGGTATTCATTCCCGTGAATGATTAGCATCGGATTCATTCGCCAGTTTGTGCGGTAAATTTGCGAGGGCAAAGTAGCTCGACGCGAAATACGAACGAAACGCGATCGACTGCGTATCGTGCGTCACCATTTCCGCGCTTCACCGCTTCGTTCAGCATTCTTTCTCGCGTATTGTCGACTCCCGACGGAACGTGAACAAGTTTCGAATCGCACGGAGTTATATCGCCGCAAGAGCTGGGCGCTACCGCGGAGAACGCAATTGCTAATACACACAATTTACCGCGTGCAATTAGTTTGCGTGCACCGGAACTTGATGATATTTACAACGGCTGCTCCGTCGTTCATTAACGCCCTCTCGCGTTCAAAGTCCCGTTGCCATTTTGGCAAAAAGTATCTACTATCGCAATCGACCGAGGAAGAAAGTATCGCTAATAAAATATCGGGAAGTTTCGTCGAGGGGGGTGGTGAATCGTTCGACGAATATTCCAACTCGTTCCCTTCGCATTGTTCCAGAATATCGATGGAAAAACGACAGCCGTGACTGCAGTTTCTTTCGTGCATCGCTTCATTATGCATGCGATTCTCATTATCCACGGAACGAACGTTAATCGCCCGCATCGTTAGAGGCCCGCCAGTTTCTTTCTACATCCCCGGCGCGTCGAAATTCGTCTTCGGGCGTGCCTAACGAGTTGTCAGTTTTGCGAGGTCCGTCGCGGGAGGAGCGACCCTGTTTGCTCCCAGCATCGCTGACCGAATCGTTCCCGTACAATATCGGCCGCTTCCTCGGCACCCGCGCTGTCGAGATTGGAGGCGGACGAAAAATGGGACGCGCGTCGGGGCTCGCGAATCTTAAAAGGAATCGGAAGGGGCGCTGCGAAGGTCTGGATAGAGCTGACAGATTCCCGCGTCCGGACTGCGAGTTTATCACGGGGCTCACTGATAAACGGATCTGTTTATGGAGAGCGGCGCACACGAGAGAGGTGATGGCTGCAACGGCCTATCTGCTCGAGACGCTCCGCGTAATACATCGGGATACGTGTAGCTTGGATTGAATAGCGTCGTCCAGGATAATGGAAGGCTTTGCCTGACCATGTATCTACACCGCGCTGCGCCCGTATCGCGCATTGGGATCTCTCACGGTTCTGTATCCCCGCTGGCGAAGCGAAAGATAAAGAAGAAGAAGCAGAAGAGAGAGAATAAGAAGACACTGAAGGAGAGGAAGAAGCCGGAAGAGAGAATAAGAAGACACCGAAGGCGAGGAAGAAGCCGGAAGAAGCAAAGTAGAAAGTCGGCACGCCGGGAGTAAAGGTTCTCGTTCTTGTTTTTCAGAGCCGCTAGCCGGGATCTGCATGGAGAATCTGTCGTGTTTGTTTAACGATAGGAATCCAGGACTTAGCTGGAGATCCATTGAGCGAAGTTGATGTAGCCTACAAAGCATTCATTCGTCCACCAGCGGGGCTGGTCCTCCGCTCGCTTTTCTTTCATTTCCCCTATCCTGCGCCCGTGGCTGCCTTTTGTTGCGATGCTTGTTGCCTCCGGACCAATTTCTCTGTTTAGAAACTCGATAGAGGAAGATGGGAATTCCCTGCTGGGTCAAGGGAACGTCGAGGGAATCTTCGGCGACACTTAGTGGGAGATTCGAGGGACTCGCTAATGGAATTTGGCGGCGTTGACACGGCGTAAGTCGAGTGGCTGGTAGCTTGGCAATTTCCCCGCAATAGACACTTCTATTTGGAGCCAAGCTCCCTACCTGAAAGAGAAAAATTTCGAAAGCGCTCGCGGTGGAACGAGAACAAGGGGGGAAACGCCGCGCAAGAAGGATTAGGAGGGAAATCGATCAAAGGGAGACTGGCAAACACTGGTGGAGGGCTCTGCCAAATTCTAGTTCGCGCGCGGCATACTTTTGCGGCGAAATGAATACGTCGGTCAACCGGAGAATCTCGGGTCGCAACGGGGAGGCACGTTTCTCTCGTCGAACAGCGCGCAGACCCTAGGAATCGGTAGTTACTGGAAGGTGCATACGATCCGGCATGAAAGATAGGTACCTACCATCCGCTCGACTCGCATGCAAAGTCGAATAACGACGGATTTCCAGGAGCTCCAAAGTGAATGGTCGAGGAGCGGCCAAAGGGGGCATAATTCTTTGAGATGAAAATGCGGAGACGAAGGTAATATGACGCTGCGCCCGCGCAGACTCGTCTCTGCTTCTTCTCAGAGGGCAGCGAAAAAAGGTCCGCCGAAATTCTTTTTACCTCCTAACGTTGCTGGCCTTTGACCGTGGAAAATGTAACGCTATTATGCGCCCGGATCGTTCTCCTCCAATTGAAACGGGACTGTTGTGCTTTGGCGCGCGTTCACGGCCGTTAAACGGGAGCTGGGAAGCGTTGCTCGGAGCGGCGGCTCGTGCAACGGATAGCGCAGTCGATTCCAACAACGGAGGTCGCAGGATCGAGTCCCTGACGGATGAGGAATCACTTTTCGCCGGGATTATACGTAGTAGGAAAGGGGCGAAGCTGTGCGAGAAGGAAGAGCAATATTGCTTCGCCCCCGTCAATTTCAAATCAATCAGCATTTCGCCAGTCGTATTCCGTTGCTCGATTAACGTCTCGCTGTTCCGCCCCTGAACGCGCGAGTTAAAGGCAACGAACCACGAGAGTTTCCAGCACCGGGAGTTGATTGCTATGGGGTTGGAAACGCGGATCCTCCGCCCCCAGCCCCTTGTTATGCCATTTTCCAACAGCCGTTTGCCAGCCTCGGTTCTTCTCTCCTCGATTCTCGAGGCACGGCCGCCTCATAAAAAGCGGATGACACGATTTCGCACTTTGCCTGCGCGAAACGGTGCCGGGTCGAAGGAAGCTCGCGAAAGTAGCTGTTGTCTGGCGAAATGTGGCGTCGATAAATTCATATCGAAACGCGCGCTTCGAGAGTGGTATATTAAATGAGCTCCGCTTTTCGACTCGCTCGCCGGTGTCGTGGTGGGTTCGCGCTAAAGGGTGGCATGCTTGTAAACCCTTTAAAGTTACCGAGTCAATGGCCGGGACAATGGTTGCATTTAAAATACATCGTTGCAAACACTGCTTGAAAAGTAATGGAGGAAATTACGTGGAAATACGAAAACCTCTGTAAATTATCGTAGACCCGCGGTCACGTATGTCTTTTCGCAGTGGTACAAGTCAATACGAGGCGCATCGGTTACCGCGCGAATCCAAGTACAGAGATACTATTTACTCTTGCAAATCCCACCGAGCTTTAAAAACATTTTCCAATAAAGTAACTACCGGAACGATGCAAAAAATGAATGTAAAAAAGGAGACGTCGATTTAAATAACAGGATAACGTTTGTCAAGCTCGAGTCAACGATAATCCGAGCATTATAACTACTGTTCGTCGTATCTTGCGCGCACCTGGGTTCCCTCGTTTCAATTTAATTAGGTAATTAGCTCGTTTGCACATTCGAATAGTCGGCGAGCGTGTGCACAGAGCAAGTTCGCCAACCGATCGACGAAACACACGAACCTCGCGAGTCGGAAGTTCTGTTGTCTGTGCAGCGTAAAGAGACTCCATTAACCCCCGTAAGCTGAACTAATGAGTTTATGATTCTGTACGCCTAAGTGGCCGCCAGGATACAGGGACGACTGTAGATTTTCAATCAGTAGCTAGGAGACGGTAGAATCTATAATCTCTTGCCGTGGAAAATGAAAAGGCGATTATTGATCGCGTGGAAAATAATTGCGAAGTGTAAGAATGCTTAACCTTCGCCCCTTGGGAATTCTCGGACGGAACGAGTGGTTTCATAAACGCTACGACACACGGGCTCAACTTGAAGGAATGTTTCCTTGGTGGATGCCAAGTCGCATTACGGCTCTTATCGCGGGCCAAATGAAGTTCAGTTCCGACGGTGCAGCGCGTCGAAAACAACCCTCCAGCTTTTACCACCACTTTGCCCCGTTATTGCTGCAACTCCTTATTTTGCTTCCCCAGCGTGAGATAATTCTGAAGAGGACACGCATGATTCGTGCTTGTCTGTTTTTCATTCGAGGGTGACTAAGGGTAATTAAATAACTGAGGTGAAATAAGCACCGCTGACAGGTGAATGGCCACCTGTATCTTCTGACGCCTTCCTCGTTCTATCGCCCCTTCACCACCAGCAATGCTATTTTCGAGCAAAGCGTGCTCGCATTATTCTCCCTCCAACCGAAATGGCGAGTCAATGGGGGTGTCTCGGAGCTCCTGGAAACGCGACGTGTGCCGACATCTACCCGAGTGTCGGGCAACCTCGGTCGACCGGAGTTTCGCCGCTCGCCTGAAAGGTGGCGGAAGCTGGCGCGTTTTCCACCCCCGAGACCCACCCCTTTGCGAGACCAGATGCTGTACCGTTTCCGTAGAGACGGAACACTCCCCTTCGCTCGATGGCGTTCGCCCCGAATCTTTGAATCTTGGGATTTCGTTGGTTTCGGGGGCTCGCCGGTGACTACAGAATTCATCTAAACGCGAGCCCAGACACCCGTGGTCTCCGAAGGGAGGCCCATAAAAGAAAATCGGCCGTACGGGCTGAGTTACGAGGCCATCGACGTCCGAATGCCGTATATACGCCGGCCATAAATATTTATCCGACGCCGGTCAGAAACGACGAAGAAGCGGGCGCACGGGGGGTGCCGATAAAAATGATTACGTCGCGGTAAAAACCGCCCCCGACGCAAAAGGGGCTCGCTCGTAAATCGAACGTTGATTTGTTTTATGTAGAAGCGCGGCGGCTGGCGACTACGTCGATTCGAATCTTGAATTATTCCAGGGCGCCGGGACGTAAGTTACGCGCCACCGGTGTTAGGATGAATTCAACAATACGGGCTACGCCGAGCCCTTCTGCTGCTGCTGTTCGCGGTGGGGGGGCCGATAAGAAGAATGGAACTTTTAATTTTACGAGCCCGCCGGCCGTAACTCTTCGCGTATCGTCGATGTCGAGTTATTGTTTTCAGGCGCGGCCGAGGATTGCACTTGGAGTCTCGGTGGTCGACGGTTTCATGTGGAAATTTAGAGGTGCGTCGTTGGCGCTTGATTTAGGTACCTTTAGATTTTGTATCCTCCGATGCTTTTATCCACCCAACTATTACTTCTCTTCCCTTGTTTCCTGTCACTGCAATCTTGCGCGCCAGAATCCTTCTATTTCCGCTCCGATAACGGTGCAATGGCAAGAGTAAATGCCTCGTTTCTTGATCGGGTATCTTGACTGGTCCATTGGTCGACACCAACAAAACAGTCGGAGGTGTTGTAATGTTACGGACCATCGAGGCTTTAAACGTGAGAGATATTTCCATACAGGGCTCGGCTTGAACCGAGATGGTTACGTTGCGCAGCACAGTGTACCGCCCGATATCTTTTTACAGCTACACGGCCACCGCGTTGGTTCTTTTATTAGGATATACATTCGCGTCAATTGATTTATGGCAGATGCTTCGATCTCCACTAGGATGCAGCGGCATGCACCGTCGCACCAAGATGAAAATATCCCGAGGCACGAGCGCCATACGTCAATTTCTCGCGGACCGTATCGATCTAGCTTTTAATTTTCATGGAAATTTCACGGCTGGAGCTTCGCCCGCGCGCTTCTCTTTGTTCCCGCGATCCACTGAATGCTCTTCCCTGCGACTTTTTTTCTGTTGGTATTAAAATGCAAAGAGCTGTATGCCCTTAACCCAACGTAATAATCGAACATGGAAAGATGGTAGAACAAACAGCCGTAGCACGGACTCTTGGAAAACAATGTCCGAGAATTTTTCCTACATTTCAATTTACCAATGGTAAAATAAAAAAAAATAAAGAAGCCAATGAGTTTGTAAATTTGTGATATATCTATTAGATATGCATATGCATGTTTGGAAATGAATTTCAACGAAATTAATACAGCCTCTGACAGTCCGATCGGTAAAACACATCTCTTTTTCAACGCGTTATCGTATGCACCCGGAGGAATCAATTCTCCTGACCCAAAAGCAAAAGTTAATTAAAACGTCGGGACTTGGCAGGGCGGTGCTTTTCGCTGGTACTCGAGTTAACACGTCTCGTCTGTTGCACGCTCCGAGCATCTTTCTGACATTTGGACGGTGATGAATCCCCGTCATTAACCACGAAGATGGAGCATCCCTTGAATAGGGGTGAGATCGTACCAGGCCCTTTTTAACGCGGCTATTTGCGGGAAAACGTAACCGGAAATAGGTCGATATGATCTTATGGATGCGGGCACACGGCGCATTTATTATTGCAGGAGAGCCTCCTGTATGATCGCATCGACCTATTTCCCCGTTTCGTTTCTGATCCGCGAAATGTGCTGCGCTGAAAATGCGCCTCGCGCGACCGAAATCAACCGATACTTGGGGAACTAACTTGCCTCGGCTCCGAGGAACATTTTATTAAAATGAAGAAACTTAATCCCGGGAAACTTGAGATCGATATGTGTGTCTTCAACAGAAGCGAGAACATGTTTAAAAGTAAGAAGACAAGGGAGAACGCTGTGTGAAGCGAGAAGCGGGTAAAGTCTGAAACTATGATGGAGTAATGTAAACGTTTATGCAACAAAATAACAATTTTGGACGACTGTAGAAGGTAATCACGACGAAATAACGTGCATAACCACCCTCGTAGCATATAATTAATTAGTGAAAAGGTGGGTTGTTGGGAATAGCAGTTTCGTGTGATGAGAAAAGATCATGGCGAGGCAGGAAGCTCATAAACAACGTCCCGTTTCATCCCTCAGTAGCAAATGATTCAATTTGACCCCGCAGATAGAGCGATATTTCTCTGACAGTCCATAAACGTGTTAACAGGTCGTCAACGGACGCTGACGCTTCCCCCAACCTCTACCCCCGACGTTTATTTCTCCCCTGTTTACTTGCAATATTTTTTCACATACCCTAGTGCCCGAGCCAGCTGCCAGGTAAACTGCGCAGCGGAGCATTAGCATAACAAATTTCGACTCTCGCTGCAAAATATTAAGCGAAGGATTACTGATGCCTGCTGCGAGAGAGCTTGCTAATAAAGCACCCACTTTTTCTCACTCGACTCGTAGATGGACGAGATAACGCCGGATGGTAGCTTTCGAGATTGGACACGCGCGCAACCGCGTCCATTATTCCCCACCCCTTAAAAAAAAGGGAGAGAGTATACGAGGAGGTAAGTTGCACCGGTACGTCTCATCCGCCGGAAATTACTTAAGCAACAGACTTCGCCCTGTTTGAAAGGAACATTCAGACTTAGAAAAGGTTGCCTCTTGGGTGGAAGTCGGAGTAGTTTACAGTTTACGGGGATGCTTACTGGCATTTCTCCTTCGACCTTACTGTTTTAATGGATCTTACATTTTCGACCAATCCGGCACAGAAATATCGTGATCAGATGGGGAGTAAAGTGTGCGACGGAACGGAGTTAGGTGCTCGTTAGTAATTTCCTTGGGGTGAAGTACCTAATTACCTTTCAGGGGTTGATAAGACGAGCACGGGTAAATACAACCCCCGATTGGCATGGTATTCAAATGTCAGCGCGAAGTTCGCTGCTGAACGGAAACTGGAATCGTGTAAAACAGATTCCCCAATAAATCTTGGGGGGCGGGGGGTTGTAGGGCGGGGGTGGCTGGGCGGTTCGCTGCAGTCTAATTTGTGGATCGTTCACTAAAAGGAAACTACGTCGTCTACAGGATGGGAGAGAAGAATTTATAGATACCCTAATACCGAAAACTCACAGTGAATAGTTGGTGAACAGGGTAGAGGGTGGAGGGGCGGAAGAGTGATAAATTTTGGAACTGACCCGACTCACACGTGTGTTCGCTCCCATAGGCAAACTCCGCCAATAATTTTTCAGCTAGCGTAAATCAAAAGTCCTCGTAAAAAAGGCTCTGGCAGGGAGGACACCCTCGCGACAATCGTAATTCAAAGCGGATGTTACTGTTGCTAATAAGCAACGGGGATGGTTGCTATTTATTCTGTCAGGAGCGATCGTTTTACGTTTAAACTTTTTATTAAACGAATATGAACCAGTCGCGGGTATATAATTACTCGCACCTTTTCATAATTGAAGTTCTACTTAAATATATTTCCAGAGATGTGATTTTAATTATTCACGGCGATGCTTGATGCGCTATTAACGAGGATAATATTCCAGAATATTCGTTCGCCCTTCGGAGGGTAGATGCTCTTAACGCTTTTGCGTTAACAGTCTGTGCCGTTTTGTTTTCAGGTCAAAAGGTGTTGCGAAAGTACCCCGTGATGGTGTTCATTCACGGGGAGGGTTTTGAATGGAACAGCGGCAACCCCTACGACGGTACTATATTGGCAGCTTATGGTAACGTCGTCTTCGTCACTATCAACTTTCGCTTAGGCATCCTGGGTAAGTAGATTAAGCATCGTGGTCGGGCGCGTTCCAGTGGTACAGCTCAATACCGAGCTCCAAGTAACGCGAGTCAATAATTCGCGCGCCCCTCACATTTTCTGGATGCCTGCCCGAAAACTTTTGCCATATCAAAGGAAATCGAAACAGTATTGAGGCGAGGAGGGCTTGCACATCGTGTATAACCGTTTCGGTTGGAAAATTTCATCGGGAAATGTGGGACAAGCCTCCCGGACGTCTCGGGCGCGGATTTATGAAATCTTGACGAATGCGCCCCGCCGCGTCAGTCTTGCATGAAATCAGGAATTCTGCTTCATTAACGTTCGCGCTCCGCTGCCCCATCGGTTTTTGATCTTCGACCAACTTCTTTCTCCTTTTCCCCCGCAACTGTCTATCGATCCGTCACCGCCCGGCAAAAGAAGCAATACTCCTCCGATATCTTTTACAGTTCGCTCGTATAAATAACACGCTTGAAGCTCTTTGCTCTTACGACAGAATTCTACACGGCCCGGGCGACATTTTTATCGTTCCCAGGCGGCTCCAGGCACGGCCAACGTTCGCATAAATTTGTACTCCGAATGGAAATTTGAGCAACTTTGTGTTTAACGGATTTAAAGTAGTACGAGGGCGAGTGTAGCTTGTCTTCTGCCTTACTTGCTCGAGTGACACGCGAGATATCAGCCAGCCGGAGTCACGCGATTTTCCTGCGCAACGTGCAAGCCGCGCAGCTGAATTTTTAACCCCGTCCAATTACGCGGTCGAACATTTATCCTCCGAAGAAAAACTCCTATTCGTTACTCAAGGGCAAAAAGTCGCTACGACACCGGTGACCGTAAAATTCCGTGCAACCCCGCCGGTCTGCATATCGCGCAAAAGAAAACTTTTCCCGGCAAAGGAAGCTTCCGCAGCCGAGACAAAGGCTCTCTTTTTGCCCCCCCCGAAGCTTCCATCGATCCTCGCCGGTTTTCCGTGGCCTGCTCTATTTTTTTTCCACCCTTCGTGCCACTTCCTCCCGCCCACTGTCACCCTTCCCCGCCCCCTCTTCTCGACGCCGTAACGACGAGCTTCCGCTTATCCTTTCCCTTGAAATGATAACGCGACCTCCGCGCGCAATGCAAATGGACGGACGTCGCGCGGCGCGCGGCCTGAGCTGCGGCATGCTACATCCGACAAGTGGGGTGCTTTGAGGGAGGAGAGAGAGAGAGAAAAAAAGGGCGAGGAGGCCGCGAAACCATAATCATAAATTAGGTTAAAGTGCTGGGAGGGCGCTTAGTTAACTTCACCCTTGCCCCCTGCTCGCCAGCAGCCGGGTACAGTTAGTTTGTGAGAAGTCCGCGGATAACTTCAGCCCTTTGCGAAACAAGGGAGGAAAAATATGGCCTCCAGCGTGGTTCGTGCGAGCAAAAAGAACGATCTCGCTGCACGAGGGTAGTTTACATTCCGGCAGGTGATTCCTTGGCGCGCTGCGCAGATCGCTATAATCCAACCAGCACTCTCCACTGAATGAATCACCGATGAATTTAATCATCTTAACACATGGACCAATCTAACGTTAATTTACGCACAGCATGGAGGTGAACCTTGTAAAGGGTAATACAAGCTTCAACTACCACCACCGAGAGCTTACCACGAACCCAGCAGAGGCTGATCCTTACAGACAGCAATGTAGTAGGTTCGATTAATTCGAATCTCGTTACAGGTTTCTTGAGACCCGGTATCCGGGACGACACGGCCAGCAATTTCGGACTTCTCGATCAAATAGCGGCGCTGTTGTGGCTCCGGGAGAATATCGCCGAGTTCGGGGGCGATCCGAACAGCGTCACGTTGGTGGGCCACGGTACCGGTGCCATTTTTGCTAATCTGCTGCTTATCAGCCCTGTGGCTAATAAGAAAGGTAACGGTTATTGCCGCGTCGCGTGTTTGCGACTTCTGCGATGCCTGAATATTAAGAGGACGCTTCCAGGGGAACACGTGACCTCCATGCTCGTGAAATTGATAAGAACCCCGCGTTTACACTTTGATTTCGGATACTGCAAATCAGATACCGCATTAAAGAACCCATTTTCCCCTATAATTTCAAGTAGTACAACTCGATCGTATATCGCACGGCTCCCCGACGCTGGATGCAAGAGCCAGGATCGAGTCTTAGGGATGACGCGGTTGCGCCGAGGACACGCATGTTCCCCCGGGAGATTCGGGCGAAAGAGAATACGTATTGTGGACGCGGAAAGAGAGGGGAAGAAAAGAGAGAACAACGACGGCCATTTTTCACCTGCGGTGAAGGCCGAAGGGAACTTTTCTCGTCCGGCTGGGGCCGCTCTACCAGACTGTCTGGTCAATAATTACATCGCGCAATGAAAAATAACCGGATTTAATATTTCACGCGTAAAGGCAGCCGGTTTTCCGCGTCCCGGGGGACGCTGGTTATTAATCGTTCTCCCACCGACCGTTTGCCTAGGTCTGTTTAAGCGGGCGATACTGATGTCCGGATCGGCGCTGAGCGCGGACGCTATCGGCAAGGCACCTCTGCAGATCACCAAGCAGGTGAGGACACTCTTTTTGGCGTTGCACCGGAGCGACTCTGCTCCCCCCGTCTTCGGGGAAAAAGCAAAGTCACGTCGAGTTCGAACGGTCGAGTCGCCGGCGCAAGCTCGATCGACAGCGTGTTCGCGGTCCGGGTAGAAAAAGGGAACGAAAGAAGAGACGACGTGGTTGCGATTCAAACCCGCCGGGGAGAAATATCGCCTCCCGTCCCGTGGAGGAGCAGCCACGATCGTCGGAGACGGAACGTTCATCGCATCGCTGAGAAATGGTCCGAATCATTTTTCAGGTGGCGCACGCTTTAAATTGTCCCACCACCACCGACAGCGACCTGGCGTTTTGTTTGCGCGGCCAGGACGTGAACACGCTGCTGGACGTGAAGATTCACAAGCCGAAATACGTACCGGCGTTCGCGCCGCTGATCGATAACGCGGTCATCCCGGACAAGCCTGGGAATTTAATGAAAAACCCCCAACTGTTCGGCAGGTGCGATTCACCGTGCTGGATTTAAAGGGGAACCATTGACGTCCGCGCGTTTCACGAATTAATGTTTCTCGCAGGTTCGATCTGATGTACGGCGTCACCGAATCGGAGAAATTTCACATTCTACCACCGGTTGCTTTGCTGCACGGGATGCTGGACGGACAAAGGGACGAGGTTCTAAAAGATCACGCTATGGTATGAATGTAGGGAACGATTTGCATCCGGACTCCGTTACTTTGACGTTCCAACGACGAACGCTTGCCAAAATCCAAGCAGCGTCCTTTCGAAGGGGGGCGGGGGATGAAATTTTGCGAAACAAATTATCGCGCAAGTCGGATACGATTCCACGGGGAATTCGCCAGGCATTCCGACCGGGAAGTGACGCGATATTTCTTCGTCGGCAGGCAACGCACGAATTGGAGCCGGAACTCATTCTATCGAAGATTCTGGAACAATACGGCGATTTCTCGGCCGGGTATACGAACGAATACGCCATGAAGAATCGGGACCTGGTGCTCGAGGCGCTCTCCGACAGCGGCACCGTCGCGCCATTAATAATGACCGCGAATTTACATTCAAGGGCGAACCCGAAGAGCTACATGTACGTTTTCTCGCATCCGAAGGCGATGCAGGACTACTCCGGCGTAAGTACGTTTCTGTTCACACGTAGGAACATCCGTTACGCCCCTTGGGAATTTATTGAAAGCGCGGCGGCAAGTCGACCGTCTCCTGAAATAACGATCCTTTATCCTTTGACGAAGGAACTCTCGCGACTGTGCACCCTCTCATTCATCTCCGACATTCACCTTAACTAAACTAGACCTAATTCGAGCATGATCCAGACTTTCTCCGACGGAACGTAAATACCGTTGCCACGCTCGCGAAGCCGCTCGGTTCACGTAGCTCTGCCGCATCCTGGGGCGACGCGCGTACAATTAGTTTCTTTTGCCAAAGCCGCGCGGCGGAAGGGCAGAAAAATTTCACGACGCGGCACCGGTGGCTCGCGCGCATCGCGGCCTCCCCTGTGGCCTGACAAATTCATCCGGGTCAAGGATCCGGAAGCCAGCGTAGATATTAAGGGAGCGCATAAATCGCGCCGGCTCTTCCCGTCTGCCGTGGAAACTGGAGCACGTACGATTAGACGGTGTACTTTGCATTTTATTCATTTTCCCCGCGCCGGATTCCTTAGCCGGCGGGGGAGGAGGGAGGGCGGCAGGGTGAGCGTGACCTACTGGCTATTCATTGTATTCGTGCGCGCAGGGGCGCGCAGGGGGGAGGAAGGGAAGAAAAATCCCGGCTACGAACCCATTTGGACCCCGGCCAACTATTTTTATCGTCGCTGCGTGCCGGCTTGTTACGCTCCGAGTACAGTGACCGGCGGTGTCGTTAAACCGAATGTAACAACGTTCCTGGTTTTCAACTCGGGGTTAGAGGGCCGGAGTCGCATTAGATATGAAATTTACGAACGACACCGAGCCTGCAGACGTTGTTCCCCGAGCCCGCAACGCGAGACCGTTTAACCGGTATCAGGGTCATTCTTGCGTACGGCGCCTGAAAACGCCCCGAGGGCCACCGACCAATTGGGAATCCCGGTTTCCAACGATTAACACACCGAGCGGCCACAGTAACCGGTAGCGCGCAATCGGCGAGAGGACCGCTACCTTCGAGAAAATACACCGGGAATTGTTTTAAAATATTCCATCGCGGGCGTATCGATTGCCCGGCGACTAGCGAGCGATTCTGCAAAGTTACGATTACGTAGGCTACAGAGGAGGCCGGCGGAGAGGGCCGGAAGTTAATAACAATGGCCGCAGTTTCGAGGACCAGACGAGCACTCTTGGCCCTTCTTCTGGTCCGGCAAATTTCGGCCGACTCCCCGCCGCTCCGCGCCGCGCAAAACTTTGTTTCGATGGGAAGGTACACCGCGAGCCGGCTCGTTATATTTGCAGCAACAACGTCAGCGGACGGTGCACGGAGAGGAACTGCCCTACGTGCTGGGGCTGCCTCTCGATGGAAATAAGTACGACTTGCGTCGCCGATATAATATCGGGGAAACACTTTTCTCGGAGGCCATGATGAACTGGTGGTGCAGCTTCGCGTACGTGGGGTGAGTTCTCCATCTATTTTTATACTCTCGTTAGACACCCAGCGAATGCCGTAATGGAATTTTTTTATGATAAATGGACGGCTTATTGAATCACGCGACACAGCAGTGCGTTAAACGGCGGAACGAGGTGGACAGTAAAGAAGTTGCAGTCGCCCCCTTTCGTCTAAAAGCTTCTACTTCTCCACATATACTTTTTACCATGAATGTTTTACCGGAAATCCAATGAACGGGCGTTAGCTCTCTTCTAGCGCGATAACGCTGAAAACTCGAACCTCGGAAGCTCTCAAATCAGCGACGCTTGCCAGCAACGCTGCGCTCGCAGAGTGGTAGAATGTCGTACGCTAGCGTTGCTCCTGTCCGCGTATTGTTTACACCGTGATCAAGTGAGATTAGCGACTCGAATCGGCCGCGGAGACGCGGGGTATACACTTATTAGATAATAAATTCGAGAACGCGCGGCCGTTCGACAATGCGTCGTTCGACAACGGGAAACATTTCGCGCTTCCCCGTTCTCTGCCCGCGGCTCACAATAAATCCCCTCCGAGTTTTATAGAAATTTCCGAATAATAGGTCGAACGCGTGACAACCGTTGCCAGCGGAGAAACAATTTCGTGGTAGCGCGAGCCCCGTCGGGAAATTCTCGCTGGACTGAAAATTCATTATCAGCCGGCCGCGGGAAAATAGACTGGCGCGCTTTCAAACATGATTTTCAATAATCCAAGCTTTTGAATATTTATGTTTTTTCCGGTTGCCCGGGGGGGTCCTGCCACTTGTAACGTCCGGTAATTAGATCTCGAAACAGGAAGCTCGCCGGGGCGCACCCGTGAAATTGACTTTTGCTGTTGCGCCCGGGAGGGGTGGGAAAGAACATTTACCCCCGGCAAGTCGATTTTCGCGCTTCGCAAGGGATGTATGTACTTGCCTGCGCGGACTCGCGCGTGAAGAATACTCGTTTGAAGGAGAACCTCCCGCCGTCTAGCGGTGGTTTCTGCTCATGAATTCGCGGATTTTCCGTCGCGACGGATGCATATGCATCGCGACTCGTCGCCGGATCGCGAGGAACTGGGTCGATCCAATTAAGCGAAACAAAGCTGTTTAATGCGCGCGAGTCAAAGTAGGGACAGCGTGTGTTTTACACGCCCCGTGACGCGAGCTGATCGATATAGCGTGTGTCACTGTGCCCTCCTCGCCTTCCGTAAGAATGCGTCTTCCCGTTCCCGGGCTGCAGCGATGCACCCGATGCAAAAGCGGAGGGCGTGGCGCATCGCTACGTGACTTTGCAACCGGAAGCAGCGGACGACCATTAAATGAAACGACTTTTAAAGGTCCCCCTCTTTTTATCTTGTCCCGACGCATACGATTGTCCTCTTCAACGACACAGCTCCAACCCCTTTGATCGTCAAGTCAGTCTCGATCGGTAAATTTCGCGACGCTGGAAAATTCTGCGCCACGTCGCCTCTAGGAGAAATCAGAGTGTCAGATGGTAGAAAATAGCTGCCCCTTTGAGGTAGTCGCTTCGATGAGAAATTCTTCCATACCGGAAGTGCGATTGCCGTATATCTGGAGGAGATTCGCGATATCTTTCATCAACATTTCGTTGGGCAATTACCTTTCAACACTTCAGCGCGAGGGAAGCGTTATTTTTGTTTTCTATTCATTTGTTACCTTTCACGGGAAGACCCCATTATTTACAAAGAGAAAATATAACAACACAAGCATTACCGCACACGAGAAGTAAGCCATCCAACACCGAGAACAAAAATTAAAAGTACAAACAGATTAGCATAATAAAGCAATACTAGAAGATACATTCGCGACTGAACGAGTAACTTTTCGCGTAAAGAACTCTAAGCAGTTCGTGTCGGTTGAAAATTTTTGGAAGAATTTATAAAATATCAATTATAATTTTCGCTTCGTGATTCGATCCGGGGCCTATCGACTAAACAGGCTACGAGCAAACGACGATGTCGTCGTGGAGCTTCTGTTATTTATAAGCTTACAGTTTGCTTTGCAGCTTCCTAATTCAGATTCAATCGATAACTCAGTTTACCAATTCCATAGACGTCGTTCTCGGAACACCAATATGTAGTATCGACGGTGCTCCGGATGCTTGAATCTTCGATAGTGGAATGTCGTACAGCACGATGACTAAAACATTGTTTACGATAACGGTGTAATTGTATCGCGAAGCACATTGATCTTTCAGCAAGCCCTCGATGAAAATGAATGAAGAGGAAGATGAAGTAGGACGCGGTCCATTTATTGAATAAGGCGACTGTACTGTAGTAAATCACATTGTAAATCCGTATCTCTGTTTCGCATTCTCGTGACAGGAACCCTAATATTGCGAAACGGTACCCGTACCTGACGGACGGACTGAAAGAATGGGGCCAGTACGAGATCGACTGGCCAGAATACGATGTCCAGAATCAGACGTACCTGAACCTAAGTAAGCCCGCAGCACTTGCGCGTTCCATGTGGTTCGTTAGCGGAGATAAAGCTTAAATAAAATACGTTGTTTCGTTGGCGCAGCGATACCACCAACCTCAGGCTCGCACTACCGTTCGGCAGAGGTGCAGTTTTGGAACGAGCACCTGCCAAACATGCTCCGTCATCCGAACAAAGACATTCCTCTCCCGATACGACCGAAGGGGCCGCGACCGCGTATTCTTGACATAGCTGACGGGATTCCGAAGAACGCGAGCACCAACAGGGGCTACGAGACCAGCGACACGAGGTTGGTAACGAGTTCGACGAGAAACTTCTGTTTCCGTCTCTTTGACCAAGTCCTCGGGGCTAGAATTGGTCCGGGGATCTCGACGACGCACAGTGGGCTAAGCCATGCTTCGAGCGCGAAAAAAGTATTATTATGCCTCTGGCAGTGTTATTGATTAAGCAATGAAATGTATTTGAATGATAGATGTTCATTTATAAGAAATAGCTTTAACTTTAATTTTATTTGAATTGCTATCTATAACTACAAGAATGATCTTCGGTTGATATTCTATTTTTGTATAACTGTTTGGTAAGTCTAAGAAATCGAACATATCTGCATGAATCTCTTCTTTTTCGCGAAATAAAAAGTTTCGTAACTTCAGAAAATGCACAAATATGGAAATTCTATTTATACCAATAATTTCTTAAATATACGTGTTATTATATACGAAAAGCACAATACATGCAAATACGTGCAGTTTTTTTTACATTTCGATAAAGTTAGGATATCTGCTGACAGAAAGTGTGAGAAGAACTTCAAGCAATTTATCTATGTCATGTGTAAAAAATTAGTACAGAAACATATGTTACATTCCTGGAGGAACACAAGCCATTACAGACAAATAAAAAGAAATGAAAAATGCTTGCAATTCACCACTGTACACCACTAAAGACTAAAGAATTTCTTAAAATGTTTTATAATTTCCAGTACTCTAAGGTCTATACCTACAGCTCTAATAAATACCCAAAAGTAATATACAAGGACCATTTGTTTTTACTTTTTTTCACGTTCGAAGCATGGTTTAGTCCACTATGCGACGACTAAGTGGAAGTTTTAATTTTAACTCTACAGGGTAAACGAGGAACAAATGACTCGAAATCACCTTTCAAAGCGCACCATTTTGTTGATTTGTGGTGGCGTAGACAGGCCTAATTAATTCAACGCGATATTTTCTTGGTGCCACCGACGTCACGGCATATTTAATTTCACGTTCGTTTACAGAAAGAACGGAGAGCGCGCTAATTGAAAAATTGAATGTACTCATTTGCGCGTATCTTTATGCATGCGTGCCGGTATTGTTTTTCATTAATGAAATGTCACTTGCATCCTATCGCATTCAACGCCTCCTCTTGTCTCGACCGCTTAACTGTCTGTACGCGTCGTTTAAATTGGAATTTATTCAAACTTCTGCACAATGGAATAAAGCATTAGCAATTTAAAGTTTCAATTACGTGTGCCGGCGGATCAATACCATTCACGCTCAAGATATCGTATTGTCGGGAAGTTAATATTTTCGTTGGGAAAGGAGGCGTAGAATACACCGAGAGTGTTTCGTAACGTTATTAAACGTTACATGCAGAGGGTATGAGAAAAACAGATGAATGCAGAGATCTGTATACTTCTCCCCTTGTCACTTGCAATTCACCCGTCAACTCACGTATCCAGGCGCAATCAGCTATGTGCTAGTACCTTCAAATTCTCACTCTTCCCCATTAGAATTTGTCTCTGTGGCACGTAACTGTTCGACCTTTAAGGTTCCCAGCAATGGAACGGCACTTGACGTCGTCTGTGACAGAGGTAAACGACGACAAAGGGACGAGCCCAGATTCCACGAGCCCTCAGCCAGATGAAGACACTGTCTCCCAGTCTGGCACACCTCGGAGCACCTCGGTGATCACTATGCTGACCGGGTTTGGAGTGGTGTTCCTCCTGATAAACTTCACCGCGTTCCTCTACTTCTACTGCAAAAAGCAGGACGCGAAGGGCAAGGAGGCTGGACTGAAGAGGCGCGTCAGCCAGAAGGACGACTCGAAGCGTGCGAAGTCGGACAAGTACGAGAATCACTACGGCGACCTGGGTTATAAAAGCGACAGCAAGCCGGACTTGAACGACGTGATCAAGAACGACAAGGCGTACGACAACAACTCGAACTTCGGCCGGCGCTCGAAACTGTCTAGACAGAACTCGGGCTCCACCATCGACACCCACATCAAGGTTAGGGAGTGGATACAGCAGGAGATCGTGCACAGGTCTGTAAATATTCCGCGTGCCGTGATCGAGGGGGTGCGTCCCTTTGAACTCCCTTCGCTTTCCCTTACTAATTGCACAGATTCGACGGCAAGTTCTCGCAAATTCGCGGATAGTAGACGAACCGAGTTGCCGAGCACTGTGTCAATTGAATTAGTAATCCCATTTAAAGACCAGTCGTTTCGAAACGTCGAGAGTGTTTCCGGTGTACCGCTATATTTGGCGATTAACTTGTTCCCTCGACACTCTTATTCAGTATTGATTCGGTATCTCTCTGAAGCCAGCAAACGTTCACCAGGCATTTCTGTATGTTTATGAAGGTGTTCACCGAGGTTTCTCCGTAAAACTCGAGAAACCTTGCAGAAAGAGCACCAGGACAAGCTGACAAAACAACAGGAGGACGAGGAGAAGAGGCTGGAGGAGGAGATACTGAAGGAGAAGAAGGAGGATCCGATTTACGACGAGAGTCCCGCGCTCGTCGTGCGCCCTGGCAAGAAGTCAAAGCTAGCAAAGGTCTCCGTGGCCATTGACGCCACACCCGCGACTAGGACCGAATCGATCCTCAACCAGGTGCCTATCGAGCTGGCGAAACGCGTCGAGCCGTCGGACGAGCCATTTAGCAAAAGCTTCGACTTTCAAGCCGCTCCTCAGGTGGTCGTCATAGAGCACCATCACTCAAAGAGTGACCCGCTGCCGATGGAAAGCGTGCTGAAGAGCGTGAGGCCGAACTTTTCCACTCCGAGGATTTACGAGTCGGACTCGGGTAGCGCGAGCAGCCTGTACGCGAAAATTAACCCGAAGCTCAAGTCCCGGCTGCCCCGTTGCGAGCTCGGCGCCAATCCTGAAGAATCCGTCGCAGGCGAGTCCGATGATATCTACATAAAAGCGGGGCCGAAGCTGACCACTTTCGGCGTGAACAGTCCGCCGCCGTGCGACATAAACGTAACGTGCAGAGAACCGATGGTAGAAAGGGAATGCATCAGCCCGGAAGAAGCTCTCAGGACGATCAAACGCAGGAACTACCCGAAGGTTCTGCCAGACATCGAGAAAAGGCGATCGCTGCCGGCACCTAGCAGCCTATTCGCGCCCAAGCAGCATGCCAATTCGTTCAGGGAGTACAGGGGCGGGCTACATTCGTCCGCGTCCTCCTCCTCTCACCAGCCACCCCAACCCCCGCCGAGGATGTTCGGACCGTCTAAGAGTCTGGACTTTGCGGAGGAACACGAGAACCAATGCGACACCGAGCCGGTTACAACTAACCTACACGTTGGCCCGCTACTCAGAAGGCAGGAGTACTCGACGAAAAATAACTCCGACCCCAGCATCATCGACTCCCTCGACGAGAGGATAGACAGAACAACGAGGACGCAGGCCGGCGGCAGCGTCGACACCATCTACTCGAACCCCATGTGTCCTGTTCATGGAATGTGCCAGCCGACCTCCCACAGCATGGACAAGAACGTTGGAAATCCGATAGCTCTATTGGAGGCAGGAAGGGGCAACCCCAATTGGTTCAAATCGTCCTCGTCAGGGAACGAAGTCTCGATGCTAACAGCTTCGTCAGAGCCGCGGATTATCGGCAGGGAAGTGGACAATCAGCTGCAACTTGGTGGCTCGAACTGGGACACCAGGGTTCCTGCAATGGAACCCCGGATCGTAATCACCCCAAGGGTGGGCAATCTCTTGGGCCAGGCGAACCAGAACTTGAGTCAGACGGTGGTGAATCTGGGAAGCGGGTGTCCCGACGACAGGATGCATCGGGAGCCTAGAACAGGCGCTCTATCCGACTCAATACCGACGATCAATGCGAACGCAGCTAGCAAATATAAGGCTGGTTCTGCCGAACAGCTGCTAGACTCGCTAGCGGCCTGTGCTTCTCCAGAGCCCGGTTTACCGGCTGCAGCTAACCTGGAGAGAAAGGAGCCGCGAATAATAATCATGGCCAGAGACACGAAGGGGCCTTCGAATTTGAAACAGCCGAAGATCATCATCAAGCCTACGTCTAGCCTGCAGAGGCCGCGCGACCAGCGTAACATACCCAAGGTGTCGGCCATTCCGCCGCCAGAATCCCCGAGCTGTCAAAGCAACGAGAAGGACAAGGTCCTCGAGCAAAGAGAGAAGCCACCCCTCAGGGAGAAGCCGAAGGTTACGAGGATCCCATCGTTTTCGAGGCGCAAGGAGGACTTCCCGAGCGGAATTGAGAGGCCATCTGGCCCCGTATACACCGAGAAGACGGAAATCGTGCAGAGGGTGGAGGCGGTGCCCAATAAAGTCGCGAACGTGTCTCTGACTGGCGACGGCAAGTCAAGCATTCCGACGTTACAGAGGAAAGAGACGGAGAAGTCTTCGAGTATGGACTCCTCTGCGAGCAACGGCAACTCCAGCACCGGTACGATCAAGAAAAAAACGGCGAGCACAAAGTAGAATCTGCATGTGTGGGCTGCTTTGACGGGCGAAGATGTTCTCAGTCGGGGATGAAAATGTCGCGGATGAAAGCTGAGGAGCCGAGTCAAGCCAACATCAATCCAGGGACTAAATCGTGTGTTTAATCTGATTGTACTGAAGAAATCTGGCCCACACAAGTGTACATAGTTTTATTTGATTCAGGAGGTTTGATATTCAGTTGCTATACATTCGCATACCCTACCCGCTAGCCCATCGATCAAAGACTTTGCTTAATGAAACTTTATTAATATCGGACGAACAACCTCCATCCCATTACTCTTCGGCAACGTTTCAAGACTGTACTCAAGTATGCGTTAAGTAGTAGCCTATAATCGCGCATCTAATCACGCATTTTTTACGCTAATCTTCACGTCATTATTTATGTAAATTAATATTCGCTTCTATGGACGGAATTACGAAGTGTTCCTTAACGCGCCACCGGTCATTTTGTAAGTTTGTTACCTTGTACAAGCCTGAAATAAACGATTTTCATACTTTTCCAGTAGAAAGCCGAGGGCTGAGTGTATGTCCCGGGCGAAGTGTCGCGGCGAGTTTCCGGTTATCATTTTTCAGTACGCGCCTGGCGTACGGTATCATTTATCTTGTAACTTTACCTTTATCCAGGGGAACTTTATTATTAAGTAAAACAAAGTCTATAAGTCACAGCGGTGCCAGTGTGTTCATGGGGCTGTCTAGAGGGGGGGGCCGGGCTGACGTGAAAATAGCCAGCGACTTTGCCAGTTCCCGTTCTTGCATCGTTCACTCGCGGATCGAATTGATTCTCGAAGTTCCGTTCGAGTAAAGCGATTTCCCTGCCGACCGATAAAGAAAACTTCATTCTCCCCGCGCCTTGTCCCGCCCTCGCCCTGATTACTTACGAAGTCAATTCTGCTTGGCGAATCGGACCATTTAGAATTCACTTTAAAAAGCATTTAGAACCACAAAAGATTGCTTTCGACCGTGGAAACCTATCTGCTTGAATTAGGAACAGGAAGACCCGAAGTATCAGGCACAGGAGTAGATATTTCGTAGTTGATGTCGGGGGGGATCGAAGTGTCGATGGTGGAAACGATGTACCAGTCTACTGGACTAGAAGTGCCTGTGCACGCACGTGCATCTATAAGTCGCGCACGTGCGAATACACAACAAGAAAATATATCCAGAGGCAGCATCGAGGCAATTTGCATTGCTAAACGTCGCTTCACATTCGATTCGCTCTTCCTTCCTTCGGTTTCAGTGTTTGCACCCGCGCATATGCACTTTCCCGAGTGTCGGAATTTGCCCACGATTGGCGGGTTTCAATGGAAAATGGTTAACGTCTTCGAAGATAATTTTTAAACCCAGCGTTCTCTCATTTTGTGGAAAAAGGCAGACCATTGTTCGCTGCAAATTTAGGGTTTTATCCCACCTTCTTTTCTGCCTCGGTAGGTAAACTCTGAAATGATCTGCTTCCCTCAAAAAATTCTACCAAGCGTGGTGTATACGAAGAGTTACGAGGGCTATTCATAAAGTAAAGCTTCTCCTGTTACAAAAAAAAGTTTATTAATCCGAGCGTATATACCACGTTCAACTCAGCTTTCATCGCAGCCCGTTCCCCGGCTTATTACTATTCTCGTCGCCCCCGAAAGTGATAAGAATGTTACTCGCGAACATTCTCCGCATAAAAAACTTTGTTCGAGGCAAGTGAATGTGTGTCCCTCATCGAATCATGCGTCACATTGAGCAGCCAGAATGTCCATCGAAAAACTTCCGCCACGGCAAACGTTCCGATAATGAGATACATATATTCGTTCGATCGCGTCCTCTGCCAGCAAATAGCCGGGCAGATTCGGGGAGCGGGGTAGCCGGTTGACAATGAAACAGGGCCGAAGAGGGTAAAGCGGGGACCCGGGGAGGGAATCTGGAAACATAGAAACAGGAAACCGGCGAGAACTGAACCGAACGATTACCAAGCATTAGTTACGGAGAGCGTAACGCAGTTTCTGGGTGCAGCAGTTTGGAAAGCCGTAATTGCAAGACAACTCCCCGTTCTCCGGTTGACGGGGGCGGATTAGCGGGAACGAATGCTTACGCGACACCGTGAAACTGTCGTCCAGCATGCGTTCAGTCAGCTTGACGAGCATGCGACCCATCACAAGGATGATGTACGATTAACTGCCGCGAATGAATCGCGGCTCGAAACGAGCTGGATACGAGAGCGGAAAGAGGAATCTGGCCGAAGTGATTCCGCACCCGAAGACTCGACGTTGATACGTAGATGTTGGGCCTGCGCTCGTAGGCGGGTCTAATCTACGCGGGGGGGATCGATAGCAGAGGCTGAAAGGGAATTCGAAAGCTTCTTAATGGCGGTGAGTGTGACAGACGCAGGGGAAAGTGGAATTTTGCCGCGTTAAACGTGAACGAGGCACCCTTGAGGTTCGCGAGCCTATTGTCCAGGTCCTCGTGAACGGACATCGAGATATTTGAGAAGGATGAGCTTTCGATTTGTAGGTCGAGTGGACAGGTCGATAGGGAAGATGGTCGTTTTGCTTTCCCTCTTTCGCGAGATGCTTTTAATATGTAGGCTGAAGGGTGTGCGGGGATATCGTTGTGATCCTTTTAGGGGACTTGACCCTTTGCTGAACTCTTCTGGGTCTCGTTCTGTTCAATGCCCTCGCGTCCCCTTCCGGCCAATTCACGTCCAGTTCCGAAATACCAGCCGCAATTCTACGGACTAGTTTTCCCGTAACGTTTCCTTTACCTTTCACCCAATTTCCAGGACCGCGGGATACGATATTAGACTGACTTTAAAGCTGGTCGCACACGTCCAGCGGAATGTAACACCAGGGAACTAGGTCTGTTTGTCGCGAGGTGGCCAAGTTTCAGGATCATCCTATAAATCCACTATGCCTTTAGACTGACACGAGAGCCACGTATCATGAATTATTCCAGCTGTGCTGGTTTTGCGAATTATTCATAAGAAAACAAATGCTGGCTGGTGTAGTTCATTTTATTCGGAAGTTCTACTTCGACTTGCGTCGCGGATGGGAAGAAAGAAGAAACTATAAATCTGGCGTATCCTGTTTTGCCCTTATGTTCCTGTCTTCCGTGCTTTCGGCTCAGCTTTGAAAAGTCGATGCTTGAAATGATTGGAAGGGCGCAACCGAGGAGATTATACGACGGCGTAGACGTCTACTTGTTACCCCGAATTTCTTCGACAGCAGCGCTGCATAATTAGCGCTCGGAAGGCCTGATCAACCTCTAAACAGCGCAAGTACCTACGTTCGTCTTTTATTAACGTACTGTCGACGAACTGCGAGCCGCAGCTGCGGCAGCCTAATTCCCTGCCTTCGGCACGAGCCAATTAATAAATTTGTACCGCTCGACTGGCCACAGAACAGGCCGTCTCCGCCTCTGTTTCAAGAGGTATCCATTGTTGCGGAGACAATGCCAGCTACTTGCCGGTTAGACTACCTAATTGTCCGCAGTTAACGACCGACTGTGATGTCGGATTAATTAGATTTCAAAGTGAACAACTACGAAGCCGAATTCTGTTTAATCAAGCCTAAAGCCTGGCAAAGAGCAGGACGTCGGGGCTGGGCAGAACCGGGGATGATGATAATCGAGAAACACTCAACGCAGAAGAAACGCAGACTTCCCTGCCAGTTTTTATCGACAGAATTTCGTAATTTCTTTTGGAAGGGCCGCGTTGGCTAACGACACCGTCGCGGCCTCCCCTTCCCAATCAATTTCACCCTGAATCCATGAAATAGCCAAGATAACTGCTGCTCTGCTCCAGGCCCACCGTCCCGTCGTTAATCATTCGTGTCTTGATTGTGTTTCCATGGAACGTAATTTCAGAGGCGCGGGGACGAGGGAAGGTGCAATGAATCCGAAGGAATGGCTCGATGCGAGATAGAGTGGCGTCGAATTGCTTTGAAGACAAGTCTTTGAGAACTTTGTGATGAACTATCATTCCTGATGAGCTCCGGAATATACACCTTTCTGTATAAACTTCCCATAGCTTGCACGCAACCAGCATCTCCATTCCACGGCCTCCTCCCCTATTTTCCAGTGATGAACAACGCAGCTCTATCTCCGTGAAAAGGTCACAGCGTAAGGAGAAAACACGCAATTTTCCTGCAGGCTTTGCATCGGAGACGGCTCGATTACCAACAAAGTGCGATCTCGCAATCGCATTCCAGCCGAGGCCGGTGTTCCCAAAGACACATTCGCGGGCGATATCGATTATCGGATGTTCGAGTGATTAAATGCATCTGCGAGGTGTAACGTTTCGGTCAGAGCTCAGTGTTAAACGACCCGCACCACTCGTAAATCATGGAACACTATGTTGCCAGCGCCTCTTTTTCCCATCGGCGCCGAAACACCGAACCACTATCCGATTTTCCGACTTTAATTAGGCGATATTCGTTAGGTGCCCGAATCTAAACCTTCGGTCCGATCAATCGTGGGAAAGTTACCACTGTCGTCTCTGTGTTGAGATATTAATATCCCTCCAGAATTTTCAGTGTTAACGTTTAATAGAAATTTGCCGGAGGCTGCTCCATTTCTGCTCACCCTAATTCCAGCAATTCTTTTTCATACGCAAATGATCCTGTATCCCGTTCGCGTGCAGTGCACGGTAAAACATGAGATGGATTGTATTCTTGTATGAAATTTCTGTGAGCGAAGGAAATGGACACCTTCATTCCGTGCCTTAGCATTTCATTGCCGGGCGGGGTGCCTCGTAAAAGTATGTCTTATCTTGCTAAGGGTAAGTACCATTTGAGTGCCAAGTTATACGAGATCGTATCTGGAAATGCTGCTCTAAGGTCAGACTCCGAATAAAATTTTCACGACCGCTAATTTACAGGAAAATGTCCTCTCGTTTGTCGTACGACTGATCAGCCGAATCTCATTCTTCGCGAGCATTCTAATGTGAACCTAACTCAACGATCAGATCACATTTCACGTGTGCAGGAAACACTTGAATATCTATACTTATACCACAATTGCGCGATAGCAATCTTCCCCACCGCAAACATATTCTTTCCCTTCGAGCAATAAAATTCCACGCTTCCGCGAAACGTAAATTACACGAAACCGGACAACAAAGTCCCTTTATCGGGCCAGAATTCCAGGAGATCTAGAGGCGAGGGCGTTTCTTCGCGGTCGTCGGGATTCCAACACTTCTTTCGTCAGTAATTAATACAGAATGCAGGAAATACCCTATACGGCGATCGGGGTGAAAGGTGGATGAGAACGGGAGAGGCAAAAAGGGACGCGGAAAGAGAGAAAGGGTCGAAAGAACGCGGCTCGGCAATTCCAGAGACACGGTCCTCGTCTATCTATAATGAAATCTCCGGCAATATTTTCATCGCGGTGACTGCGAGAACTGCAGCAATACTGAAAATCCTCCAGATACTCTGACTCGAGCTAATGTTCTTCCAGTCATAATCCCATCGCATTCTAAACTCTGGATTTGAATGCGGGTGGGGCTTGTGGACCAAAAGTTTCGTAGACTGCACTCAACTTCCAACTTCTGTCGACGTCTACCTTTCTACTTGTCCCGTCGTTTCGATGTCGTTCTCTCTATCGAGTTCTCGTCGATCGATCTGAATTCCACGCGGTTCCCTTTGTCTCGTTAGTAGTTTGAGGGCTTAAGAACTTTTTCGAGAAAACAGAGACTTGGTACTCTGTACTTAGCTCTGAGAATCCTTATCACGCTCAAAAGCTCCCTAATTATTAATTCTTATACAATATAAAAAAACAGCGAAGAATTATTTGTGACATATAAAAGCTCAAATTTCATAAAAAGTGGACATGCAATTGGTGCACTAAGCCATCGATATCGTTGCAGGCCAGTAGTTGAACATAACGCGAAAAGGTTCAAAGCAAACCAACATTCCGATAGATTAAAAGGTGCACTTGTTAGAAGGGCCACGTTCTACCTTCGCTCGTTACTGAAAACTGGCTTACGTACTTGAACCATCAAGCTTCGTTTCTGTCACGATCCTCTTTCTTTCTCTTCCACGTCGGCCCCCACCCTCTGGCCTCTCATTAAAGATCTTTATTTCACCGCGCGACCCGAATTGAACCCTAGACTCTCCTCCGTGTTTCATTTTACTTCCACTTTGGCAGCGGACAGAACTGTGTGCACTGGGAACACGATCCACCGCCACAGTGGCTGGCGCTCTCCGAGCTTGTTGCTGCACGAATCTATTTTCTTCGGTCCCAATTTTTCCCCTCGAACGATACTAGCCTTTCCACGAATCTCGCCGGGATCTTCGAACTACTGCATAAGGGAAATTTCGGAGGAGGCTGCCGCGATTGTATTCCCTGAGAATACGTGTGTACAAGGGGAAAACGAAGGGGGTTGTTCTCATAATAACTAAATGGAACAGGCTGCGACTAAAGGGCATTGCAGGAGCTCGAAGGTATTGTGCGACTTCCTCGGATCGGAGACAAGAAAGCAATAACTACAGAACGAGTTGCTCGCTAGCTTATTAATTACAGAAGGGTAAAAACAAACCGGTCGATTCAGAAAACAGGAGGACTTGCAGTCTTAAAATTGTTCAGACTTACTTATTCTTCTCTGCTTCTTTTATTTCGTTTGATAGTGCTTTTCACTCCAACAGGCTGGAAATCCTTCCTTGTAAAAAGATACCCGAAGTCTTCCAATAGACTTCGTTCCATTATGTAAGAAATAATTAATAGAGGTAAAATTTCTCATCAGGGACTCCTTTACCTGGCATTACGACAATGGTCGAAGGAATAATTAATCATAAACCATATCGTTATGAAGTCCATCGTTAATTAAACATGCCCCCGGAGCGGAAATTGTAATTTCAATTAAAGTAAAGTAATGGTTATTCGCAAAAGGGGCTGAAATGCTGAGACTGCCAACGGAGCTGTATATTCTAACCTTCTAAGTCTGTTACCCAATGAGGGACACTTTCATATTAGCATGCTGCTACATTGATAAGCACGCATTCAGAGTCTGTTCGCCGCGATTCCCACGTCCGTAACATTTCTATTCCAATTTTCCTAAAAGCCACATTGTCATGTGACTCGTCTCCGTTCGTCGAAATGTCACAGCGGTTTCGCGGGAGCAAGGAAGCCGGTCCAGCGAGTGGCAAGGCGAAGCGTTTTAAAAGGAACCGACGCGTAATTCCATTTTATTATATTTCATAAACGTTCGCGGCCAGGCACCAATGAGCGAGGTCGCAGAGAAGCCCGTGGCGTTCGGTCAACCATTCCCTGAACATTACCTTCCGCCTCGGCACACCCGATGGTCGCGGCCCTTCGTTTTGTCACGCCGCGCCGGGCCAAATTGAATTTCATGCCGCGTTTTCATTCATTTTCTTCGCCCTTTTAGAATTGCCGGCCCCCGTCGCCACCTATCTCGCTGCCCCACGGTGTTCGCGCGGATGTCCACAAAGGGCAGAGAGTCCGAGGGCTGGTGCCAGCAGCTGCCGCTGAAGCCAGCCACCTTCTTCCAGCCGTCTCTATCTCGCCATCAGCGTGTCTTGAGAGACGGTAGACAGGGTGATTCATCTTCCGGGAGGGGATTATTGTGGGCTGGCTGTGCGCGAAAGCTCCCCGTGACTCGTCCTCCTTTGGTGTCAGCTTCTCGCGCTTCTTCTTCTTCTTCTTCTTGCTTTCTTCTACGTTCCACTGATCCCGTGCCAGCAGCTCGATGGCCGCGTCCCATTTTACCGGAGCACAACCAGCCCCGAGCTTCCTTCCGTTAAACCAGAGTCATTCGACGGCCGAAGTTCAACCCTGCCGTCCCCGAGCTTCCTTCCGCGGAAAACTCAAGTTAATTCTCGACCATCGACGGACACCTGCTCCTGCCTAGTGCTCGTTAATTCGGCGGCTGTTGTACAGCCTCGGGAGCGGTAAACAGTTTGCTTGACCAGGGAAGCGTTACGGGGTGGCTTTTCCCCTAAAGAGCCTCCAGAACCTCGATTCGAGGACTTGCAGGCCATCCCCCTTATCAGGCATCGAACGAAACCCATGAAAGAGTGCTCGAAGGGCAATAAAAGTGGATGGCGAGAGGAAGAGGAGTGTACAGCGGCGGTGGGGAGGACTTATTACCGTCCCGATCCGGGTAGTAATTGCCGCTTATCGATCGAGCAGAGATATAGATGACGCGTTTAATTACGATACGACGGGTACAGGTGTTCGCAGATGGCCAAGAACTAACTGGGAAGTTCGGGATCTCCCTAGGGAGGACGATGGAGGAGATGCCGATCGGAAGTTGAAATGGGTGTCCGATGTTCCCGCGACTCCGAGATGAGAGGCGCGGGGAGGGGTTTAAGATACTGACACCGACACGTGAACTGCTTCCTAGTTTTGCGAAACAAAGTGATTCCGTGCCCGCCGCAGCGGAGTTTGTTGACGGAAACTTATTACCGTAGGTATTACCGAAGCCGAAACGAGCGCTTCTGCCAGAGACACGAGTCTGTCCCCGGGATCAATGCGAAACCCGGACACTTGGACCTCTTCCATTCAGTGTCGGGGATTTTGATTAAGAAATAACGCGCGTCCCTCGCTCGCATCAGAGGTTGTGGCGCGAAGCAGAAACTCGCTGAAAGTGGATAGGATATGCGCCCCAAATGCCACCGCAGCCGTTATAACTTTAACCGAAGCGGTGGGTGCGCGCTGGTGTGCGCCCGTCCGTGTTTCCTTCGCGGTATATCTTCGTTGGAGAGACGCATGCACGCCACGCGCCTTCCAGCCTCGGTATATTAGAGGGATTCTTTGACTTCGGAAAGGTATATAGCGCGGTCTTCTTCGAAGCCCCAGGTCTCTCACTCTTACAGGAAGAGGAGCAAGGGAAGCAAGAGGAGGAGGAAATAGGTCGCATCGAAAGGTTCCCCGAAGTACCACGAACGTAGTGAACCGCGAGCAGGAGACGTCTGCGTTCCCCACAGACAAACGCATTATCTGAACGGCGCAGGCTTCACCTTTACCAACACTGTTGCTCCTCTCAGCAACGTCCTTAAAAGCGGATCAAGAAAAACCCATTCCTTAGAAGACACTAATTCGGTAAACTCCGTTCCTTATCGCCTGCCCATCTAAGAAGTGCTTATTGTAGAAGCTTGCAATCAATGCTTCGAGTACGAATAGAGAAGACGAACGTTCGAATTCTGGCGTGCGAACTACTACTCGCCGTTCCATTTTCATCGGTTTCATGGTAAAACGCTTCGGTTAATTGTTATGGATGCGAAGATGTACGGTTATGGCTTCTGTTAAATATCGAGCGGAGTAATGTCCATTTCGAAATGGGTGGGAAACATCGCGGTGATGGAAACGTAAGTTAATAGAACTAGCATTTACCAGGAATTGTGACTTGAATGCTAGTGAACCCTGGTAAACTGGAAGTTCGATTACAATGCAAGTCGCGGTACGCGCGGCAAGTAAATTGTGACGCAGCGTAATAAATATAATAAATACAAATTCTAAATCAAGTCTCCAGGCGTGATCTCTTACCTATACGTATGCTGCGGAGCGTTGCAGGTCGCTTTGACGGGGACGGAGAGGTTCAGAATGGCAGGTCCCTCTCCCAGCTTCCCGCAACGCAGGGATTCGTGATAAGGAACAGCATTTAAAGGAACATCCCCGTAAAGTTCCCAAGAAGATTCATTCATTGAAGTTCCCGATTAAGAAAACTTTCCGCTTTAATTTCCCAGGGACCGGCGGATAATTCTCCGCATCGGGCGAAGCTCAATGCTTCCAATTCTCCAGACGCCGAAGAAAAGGGCACAAATGGGTAAACAAGCGCGTCCAAAGTCCCCCCGCTGTTCCGATTTCAGGAGAGGCTAACCCGCGAAGTGTGCTGCCTTCTCGTTTCGCGGTCTAATTAACCACAATATGGCGCTCGAAAGCCCGCCAAAACCTTCACCGCAATCGGCTAAACCATTTCAGCGGGTTTCCACAAGCCTGCTCACGGACGCCTATACTTTCAAATCACTCGCGAGTTTGTCCATACTTTTTCCGCGAAAGGGGTACTTTTTAATAAACTTGTACACAGTTATCCCTTAATTTTAACTCGAGTAAGACGCGAGAAGAATGTTACTATGCTTGCCATTGCCGCGAACTGATTTGTGACATGCACGCGACCACGCAATCCCTAGGTGCCGCTAAAGTTACCAAAAGTGCTCTTCGGTTGGCAGAACTGAATCAATAGCGGGCTGTTCTCGCCCAGAGGAGTCTGCGCGGCGCGAAGCTATCTAGCTTCCCCGGTGTTTCAATATTCTAACAGTAAAACAGTTGCTTCGCATCTCACATTACCCAACATGTTCAAGGTGAACTATAATATAAGAAGCTCCATGGTGACGAATAGATTATCTTTGGTTATCTTCACTGAAGCGTCGCCAAGATCAAGCATCCCTCAGGTTCAGACGTGGCTTTAGAGAACGTCGCCCAAGTATAGCTACGCGACAACCGAAAGGAGGAAAAGGCCGGGTACACTGTGCTCGTTGAAAATGGAAAAGAGACCGGCGACAGGGTCGGACGCGCCGACGAGAGGCGTCGGAACAGGAAGCCAGTGGTGTTGACAGAGCGCGCGAATATTTGAGTCGCGGAATCGACCGTGGCGCGCTTGAACTCGATAGGCGGACGGTGATGGCTCTGGGGTCGCGATGCGCGAGAGCTCGCGGACATCTCATTCCCCTACCGTAGTCCGTCTCGCGAGCTTCGAGGCGACGCGACGTCACGTTACGACGTTTCGCCGGCTTATCTCGGCCCTTGCCTGGGTGTCGCGTTCTCTCTCGCGAGTGTTCAGTGCTCCGTGCCGATACCGTTTCGCGTGTTCTACGCCTCGTACATTCCCACGGCGTCGACAATCACGAGAACCGCAGGCGACAGCGTGACCCGGGACGACAGCCAGACGGGATCTCACCCTCCGGCGAGATGACGTTTGATTCGTTCGACGCTCGCGGCAACGTTCGTCACCCCGCGACGTGGATCGAACAGAAATGGGAGAGATTAGCAGCTGGACACTGAGTTGGAGCGAGCTTGCCGTCAACGCGACACGCTTCACCCGTTGCCAAGTAGCCGCGCTGTCACCGGGTGGTTCTCTCTTGTCACTTGTTGTCAACAGTGTCGTGTGATAGTTTCGTGCACCTGTGACCTGAGAGGCTAGTCGAGCAGGGGCCCTTTCATCGGGAAGCTGACGCCGAGCCGGAGGGCGACTCCAAACGGAGCAGCGATAACTTTACAGCGCTGGTCCTGCCGAACGCGTGGTCGTGTGTGTAGCGATCCTTCTTCTCGTGGATGTATATGGAGTTCAGTGCACCACCGGCGGAGGCTGCATCGTTCCGGGCACGGTGAGTGGAGAACAATCACCTTTCTTCTAATCTTGCTCCGTGGATTGTAGCTAATGGCTAGTTCGATCATAAGAATACTTTAAAATTCATCGCGACGTTGCTCCGTCACGCAATCGGTCCGCTCGCATCGATGGATTCGGCCACGAAGACTCATTTAAGTTTGGCGGGTCGGTGTGAAACTAATTTCAATGTCGCCCGATATGTAAATTGTGGTTACTGTGTGCGGTTTTGGTTTCGCATTTTCCTATACAGTCTCTGCGGTTCTCTCATGCATTTCGCAAACACCCACACTTTGTAGCCAGCGTTTCATTGAATTGCTTCGTAATTTCTTCAATTCGCAACCTGCCCTTCGTGGCAGTTCAATGGTCAGCGACATCGATTCTGGGATTCGATTCGGAGTAGAATTGATAATAGATCGCGGAATTATTAGACGAGGATTGGTTTATTCTGCTAATCTCGAAAGACTGAAGGAATATTAAATCTTCTTTGCAATTGTTCTGCTCTTGGAAAATCGCAGCTGCGTTTTGGATCGTCCAAACATAAATTCCGTGCAGCCTGTAGTTGCGTCTATCGCATAGTATTTAAATGCGGGGAGGGAAGCGAAGTTTCATAAATCGGATGGAAGAGTGCATCGACTGGAGGTATCGAGAGTTTATAGGTGGGCCGGTGTAGGCGGCTGCACGCGACAATGTATTAGCTCGGGTCCCATCAATAATTTGCATAAACCGGCGGCGAAATTTACGTGTACGCGGCCGGGCGCTGTTCCGCGCGAACTTGAAAGTGGATTACAAGTTACGACGGGCCGATTTATGCGACCATTACACCGCTGTAAGGTCTTAATTACCCGCGAGAACTTTTCGACCGGAGCAATTTTGTTGTAGAGCGGCGTGCGACCCTTTGTTGTCCGTTTGACGGGGGAAAAAAGCTGGCGGTTCGTTATAAATCGTCATTGATAGAACAACCGGGAAATCCACGCTCGGGGAGGCCAAACGATATCGACGCCGGTTTTATTGTCACTCACAGAAACTGTTGCCATTATCGTCCGCTTGTTTCCCGCTTGACAGCGAATTCGTTTGGACGTTTTCCCGTGTTTCCCCGTGGCCGTTCCAAGTGCTTTCGGCACATTGCGTTTATAAATTTTATTTCGCGGGCTTTCGAGGAAATCGCCGGGGGAATTGTGCCTCGCCACGCGGGCGCGGCAGGGAAAAGTTCGAAAATGGCGCGATGGAAACACGATTAACGGAGGAGTTGGAGAACTCTTGCAAATTATGGACCATTCGAGCGTGGAATCCTTCCACGTTTCACAATTCCTGCCAGGCATCTTCTTTTTCCTTCTTTTCTTTTCTTCTTCCTCCATTCCATTTGCTTCATCTCATTTCCCCTCGCATTCTCCCTTTTCTTCTATCTTCTCTACGCTACGATATAGCCCTTCTCGCCCTGGCTGACAGCAGCTTCCTTATCTGTTCGAAATTTGTTGCACAGAACGCTCGGCTCGAGACACAAAATTCATACGAATTCAATGGAGATTCTTCTCGATTCAAGTGCAAGTGAATCGAGCGGCGCTATCGACAAACCGGATCAAGACTTCTGAACCCTCCAAATTTTCCACAGAGTTTGTTCTGCAGAGCTTAAAGTTGCAAATTCTACTGTGTTGCACGTCCGGTCGGAGATGAGAAGCTTAAAGTAAACTACAAATATGTACATGCGCAATTATTATCAGAAAGCCCGTAGAATATTTTCCTCGTGGCACAGTGCTTTCATATGGAAATCTGGGAAACGTCGACCTCTCCAGAGCGCAGGACAAATGCCAAGGATCTCTCAAATTTTCTGCACACGACATTCCTTTCAGAAGACGAGATGTATGCAGGTCCGATATACGTTTCCTTATATTCAGAATTTTAGCCGAATGTTCGATCGTGGAACTAGATACCAACAAAATCTACTATCGATATCAACAGACTCGTACAACGCTCTTCCCAATAAGTATCGCGGAATATTTGTTCAATTCGCGTGGGAATAACGGACCTCTGAGTCTGCCAAACTAGGCACTCGCTTCGAGAGATTAGATTGCTGTTGAACCGTCGAACTCCCCTAAAAAAATACAGCCAATTCATGTTTCCTCGTCCAATAACGCGCAAAGTCAGGCAATTAGGTCGACCAGGTCCCTCTCGTAGTCAAATATACTCCGAACCTGGAAGTCGCTAGATACTTGCAGTTGCCCAAAACGCGGGACAAACATCCGTACGATATTCGGCGGGTATATTCCCGTTGGCGTATTCTAGCCGTTGGCTTCCGTGCTATCAGAAGCGGATATTGGTACAGACGCAATATCCTTCTCCGCTCCAGAGCTATGCAGCTGTATTTAAGCAAAAGGCTAAGTCTCGCGTCAGCGGGGAGTATTAGGGCGAACAATAGGATCGCGGAATGAATGTCAGTCAGGTGGAGGCGTTAAAAGGATGAAGTTTCTGAACTATGATTATGTCGCGAGACGTATTCCTGCCAGTGAACAAAGTCGAATAGCCCCCGACTTGCCGGAGGGAGTGAGAGAGAGAGAGAGAGAGAGAGAGAGAGGAGCGGCTGAACTAAAGAAGAGAGTTCCGTCTTTCAGTCAGGAGCCTCGCTCTGTTTTCCACCGCCGAGACAAGCGAACGCGATTCCAGCAAATGCGCATAGCCAACTTCTTCCTGGGTCATCGCCGCGCGGCAGTCGGAATGCATTTCATCAAAACTTACGGCTTTTAAGTCGCCGTTCCATTCGCAATCCTCTATTCACCTTGCGTGCGCGAATAGGAGCCTCAATTTCGGCTGGATTGCCGTGGTAAACAGTAGTCTGTGCATTCGCGGGATTCGTTTGCCGAGACTTCCACTATTAAAGTGTCTGGAGTAGCTTAGAACACACGGAACTGCCTATTCCGTAACGGCTTCTCGTTTATCTTGCCGCATATTTATGAAACGGTAACCTGAAAGCATCTCGGGATAAACTGCTCATCGAATTATATTGCATTCTCGCTTAAACTGTCCCCACGTTCTCGAGCATGGACGAGCGGCTTTCCTCCGGGTCTCGACAGCATTGAAACTTCCTCCTTTTGGCTGCTTCTTTTCGAAGTTTTAACGTATACCCCGGAATATTCCGGTGCTTTCCACGAGATCCCCTTTCTCGGGAGAAGCGTATGCTTATTCAAGGCACGTAATCCATGCTGCACTCCGTGTGGCGGAAGATAAATCAGCTGTTTTCTATACTCGCGAGCAGAAGGAACTTCGTTCAATAGTTGAAATCGCGTGTCCATTGGTCGCGAGCCTCTGAACGTTCGCGTCAATTAAACGCGATTCTGGCAGGCCTCCTTCGATCGCCAACAGCCCCCGCGAACGTTTTTGCAGGATTACGAGGGTCGTTGAACGGAACTGTTTATACCCCGCGGCGGCTTGCAGTAGGTGTGTGTCGAATATAAACAAGTCTTTGATCCAGGAATTCTCCGCGAGGAAAACTTCCCTTCGTCCAAGTGGTTGTTTAACCGCTGATTTTTTCCCCGTTTCGAATCGAACTAAAGCTTCGAACACATGCTAGGAAATTTCATGCTAGCGTTTCAACGACCGGTGCGATGAATTTGCATCCCTGTTTCAATTGAAGGGATTCGGAAAATTGAACGGGTAAAGAGGCTCGGCCGTTTCTCGGGAAACACACGCTGATAAAAGCTACTCCGCTTGAATGTAAAAATTTGCGAAACGTCTCTTGATTTCGGTGTAGCCGGAAGCTTGCCACAGATGCGCCGGGTTAAATGGTTCATCCAGCTCCCGAGAGGTCTTTGCGGGACGGCCGTTGATTTATAGAAAAAGTTGGTGGCGCACTTGAAAACTTATTTGGTGGCGCGGTTCGAAAACTGAACGAGGGCTTTCGCCGCGGTCGGGGCGGAGTGATCTTCTCGGGGAAAGTTTGTCATCGAGGAAAAGGGTAAGGACCCGTCGCGAACTCGGACGAATCCGTTCTCCCCCGCGAGTGCCTCGCGGGATCCTCGAGGCTGGCTCGGCCATTAAGAGCGGAAAGGACGCGGCGAATCGATGGGAGGTCGGGACCCGGCGACTTAATTTCGCTCGCGGGCGGCACGCAATATTTCTGCGCGAGTTCGGGATGAGCATGGAAGCTGGCCAAACGCGGAGTGCACGAAATGACGTGGTTCGCCGCCTCCTCTCCCCGAGCCCGCCGAATTCCAGTGAGAAATGTCTCGTTTTACGGTCTAACTTCGGGATCGCCGTTTAAGCAACATATCGTGGACGCGATCGCTGAAAGCTCCGACGATTTCTGGCTGATCGGAGTTGGCACAACACCGCGGCGATACGTAGCACGGCTTCCACCCTGTTTTTTTCTCCTCGCATTGACGTAGTGTAATTGTCGGGCGAAGATTGCCAGTCTAAATTGCCGCGGACGCACGGCCGGCGTTCAATATGGATTCCGGTGTTAGTTCCGTTTCTTCCGGAGTCCCGAACGCTTTTAATCGGCGCTCGTAGTCGGCGATCGCGAGCCAGTAAAGATGCTGCTCCCCGGATTCGTGTTCCCGACAAAGTGCCAGTGCCGCGAACTGATCCGATACCGAACCCACCGAGTCATGTCGATGTTCCGTGCTCAGTTTCCGGTTTATTGTACCGGTCTGTTCGTGGGAAGCTCGAGGCTGCCGGTTTTCGTGATATCGGGCAACCTCAACCCACTGGCGCTCTCTCTCTCTCGTCGCGAACGGCCAGAGGCAATCATTGTCCGTGGCGTAACTGGATTCCTTCTGGCTTCGTGGCGACGATTGGCCTCTGCTCGAAATCGAGTCCTCGTGGCCCCTTAATATCGCCGAGTGTTAGGACCTTGGGCGGGGATCAATGGGGTCAAGCCGTTTCGATGACCAGCGACATCGGATATTCCGGCAAAAACGGCACGCGAAACGATCGGGCTTAACTGGATTCCTCAGCCAGATGGGGACGCCACGGTCGCCGGGATACCTGTAAATATTAATACTCGGGACACGTGGGGCATATTCGGTTGACACTTTTCTCGGTGTGTTCGGCAGGAATGGATAGTAATCTTGTTGCGCGAGATTATCAAGGTGAACCGCGCGTGGCGAAGGTACGGGGCTAAACGGTAAGAGTTAAGGGTTGCTGCGCGGAGTGCACGGGGTTGGGTTGACGTGGGAGATCACCGGGGACGATTTCGAATGCCTTTGATAGGAAGTGGACGGAATTGGTGTTTCGAGCGGCATCGATCGCCCGGCTCCTTTCGCTTTTGGCAAGTGATCCGAGAAGTAAATTGCCTTAAGTGGGCGATAACGCTGTTCTCCGCCGGCGAAGAGACTGAGACGCGGCTGTTGCATAGACCGTGCATAGAGGGACCCGAGGCACGGACATCTACGTGCGCCGTACGGGCGTGTACACATAGATTTCGAGTTCGTGAGCGGTTCGTCGAACCGGCTGGTGCCTTTGTGCTTGCCACCGGCGCGTATACGTACGAGCAAGCACCAGCACACAGTCTGGAACACGCTGATGAGTTCTTCCCCGCGCAATAATACTCCCTTGGCCGGAGTCGCCGCTCCGTCCTCCTCTTGTTTCTGCTGCTCTCGGCTCCAGGCCGCGAAACGCTCGCTGCATGTACACAGTAATGTCCAGGAGATAGTAGACGTATCTTCGTGTCGTCTCGAGGGCGTAGATGTCGCATCAGGGCATTAGCATCGGTCTCAAGATACTCTGCTGATCCTCGAGGACATCCTGGAAATGTCTGTGATGCTATCTCGCGGAGAGCAACGATGTCGATGAGGCCTGATGGCTTGCGCGTTCGCGACCCGCTCATTGATATTTACGGCGGGATGGTCACTGCTTTCCGATGTTACGTGCCGACCATTTTTGCCTAAATTTCTTTTACGCCAGCATTGACATTTTATCCAACCGTTGCGTGTTATGGGAATTTCCCTCGATCCACTGTTGCCTTCCTTACCGTGTTCCGAAAATTCTCTTATTTGTGTAATGCTGAGTTTACACCTGTGTTCGGCCGAGCGAGCCCACTGGTCCGAGCACTCGCCCAGTCTGAACGCATGTACTAGTACATACTCGGCCGAGTAATTGCTACTCGTCTGCTGACCGAGTGACTCGAATATCGGCCAATAACTCTGGCTGTGACAAAATTTTAATAATCATTTCTTCTATTCGTTAAGCGTCGCGCGAGAAAATTAGACTCAACCGCTCGGTCGTTCAAAATAAACGCCCTCGCGTAACACCGAAGATGCGGCGTGTCAGCAATGGTCGAGGTTTAAAGGGAACGTACCTATTCGTTGATGAGTTCTAACGCGATTACCATTCCTGATGGATTCGGCAATGAAGTTTGTTGATGGTCCACGGACCGAAATATTACACGTTCCTCCCCGACGCGCTATAGCGCAGTCTCTTTCGAGCGAGGCGCTGCATCGCCGTGCAATTTTTCCACCCTTTCTTCCGCAGCCTGTGTGTATAGCGTGGATTTCCGCGATGAAAGCAATAAATCCTGCGTCTATCCGCCATGCGGAACTGACTCGTGCCCCGTGACGCGTGTCTACGTGCATGCATGTACACGTAGGATTCGCCTCTCGCAACGGTCCCTGGAAGCGATGCATTTTAGCACAATACGTCCATCCTCGTCTCGGCGCGAAGGGAAGTGTCAGGCTGCTCCTCCGAAGCGATGATTGTAGCGTGGCCAGGGCTTTGTGAGCTCGCCGGAAAGTTTGCAGTAATGTCCCCGCGACTGAATTTTCGCCGGCAAAAGGGAGGTTGCATCATGCCCCCCGCGGGAATAACTGCCTGCTTCTTAAGATGCAAATCGTTGTTCGCGGCGGAGAACGAAGGTGTTAGGGACGGTAGGACGAAGGGGTATCGGTTTACACGGGCGATAATCGGTGAAAAGGGAGTCGTAGCCGCGTGGTGGATAAAGTCGACAAAGGTCGTGTCTCTTCAACGTGTGATCCCGAAGGGAAAACTGTTTCAGGGTTTCGCGTAGTGCGGTAGGCAATGGTCCAGACTCGATGTAGCTCAATATTATTGCCAGTCCAACACGCGTTAACCGCTTCCATCGCAGAAATTCGCCATTTCCATGCTACTCTTTCAACAATTCTCGCCTCGTTGTTTTCACTTTACCAGCCCGTTTCAGCTTGTTCACCGGAACACGTGCGCGGCGTTTAACGGGCCAGGTTGCTATACTGACGCCTCGTCGTTTATTCGCCAATGGGATTAACGTTAATTGAATACGGATCGGAGGATGTTGCGTACATCGTTTGCCATTGCTTAACGCGGGGCACGTACACCGGCCGAATTCGTCCACGAGACGCTTCTCGAGTATTCCGCGCGTCCTACACACCAGATTAACGCGGCTGCGTCGGCGACGCGCGAATATTTTTGCATAATCTCCGGTCCGCCACCTATTCCTCCGCTTAGACCATCGAATATGTATGAGGGGATAACAGGGAAAATGAATTTGCCATTTCTAGCGTGAGCTCACTCTGATCTTCCGATCTTCCACCGTAATCGCGCCATCGTTCCTCTCGCGAATTTTCAAATTTCTTATCAATTCCACTTAGGCGAACCGCTGGTTTGCTCTAAAGTCCTCTAAGTTATAGTCGAAGCAGATCTTGGCAGATACTTCTGCCCGACCACGATGCTCATCCATCGGCGAAAACGTGTTGCATTCACACTCGAACAGTTGAACGGGATGCTCGATTCAGGCGGCGGCGGATGTACAGCCGCGCGTCAGTAATATCGTTGAGACAATTCCGTTATCAGCATTCTACCTGAAACGTTGCGACGGATCAAGCTTTGTCGTAGGTAACCCGGGTTCTCTGTCAAATATGCGCCCCTCGCCACAGATTCGGTTTCACTGACTTGGAATTTCACTGCTCCCAATGTTGTAATAGTTAAATTAGAGATCCTGTTGTGCTGTAAGCGTATCGATACTGTATAGGAGCGAATGATACTCCTGCGCATGTTTGGGCGTAGACGATTGAAAATGGTAAGGTAGGGTAGACCGGGGCGAATCGGATCAAAATAAGAATTTACTCCATATTTCTCACATCGCCCCAAGTTTCGGGGCGAATCGGAAACATAAATGAAAGATTTTTATGTTTAAATTCAATTTTTATATATTAATGTTCAAGCCAAAGGTGTACCGATTACGAATATATAATAAAAAAACAGTTTTTTAATGTTTGAGTATTATTTTTTACCATCAAATACATAGTGAGCCGATTCGCCCCGGTCTACCCTGTATCTGAGAGAAATTAGTGAGATCGGTTGATGATTCGACTACCTCGACAGTCCCTAATCCGAAAGAACGGGTGCAAATACTTTTTGCTTGAAATTACCATAAAACGAACAGTTAAAACACCGTCGTTGGGCGGGGCGCTTCTGCTGGCAGGCTGGAAAGGCAATTCAGCCGAACGAGAAGTGGAGGCCTGTCGGTTTTCGGTTTTCTGAACTAGAAAACGCATATAATGATCCGTGAAACGAGGGGCAAATAATCTTACCGCAAACGAGGAGCGGCCGGACGTTGCGCGTTCCTGGCGACGGCCTCGTTTAAATTTAAATCGTCAGGTTTCCGCTGCTAGAAACAGGAGTCAACCATAATGCGAAATACGCGGTGAGAGTGAACCGCGATAAATGGGAACCTCGAATTTCATGGGAACGTGAAATCGAATCCCGGAACCAGCGCATCTCTCGTCGCGAGTTACTCGCGTGTGATCGCGACTGAGTTTCGGCAGCGCAAAAAATTCGAATTTTCCGCGAACTGTGCCGTCATATCGGACACAAAGCTGAACAAATTCGTAATACGGCAGCGGTGCTCTTAAAAATATGTGTTCCACTCTCATTTGCATCCGCTGTACAGTGAGTGCACCCATTTAAACTACCTACCTGGGGAAAATATCGGTTATTACATTTAACGACGGCGTACTTGGCGCATCACATCTGTTTTTCGCCATTTTACTTGGCAGCTTGAAATTATTCTTTGAAATATTTCATCCCCCGCGTTGTAAAGTAATGTTTCCGTGGACAATGACGTTACGCCGTGGCAGCCGGCGTGCAACGCGTCTGGTTTGTATTGCACACGACTCATCGCGCAAAAATAAATTAAAAATAAATTCTCGGTGCACGACCGGCATGATTTAGCAGTCAGGCCCTTTAAAAGTAATTTCGATGCGCATAACTCAGTGTCCCTGCACGAAGTTTCAGGGCGACCGTTTCTACTTGCTTTTTCTATGCCGCGATTGTTCCAACGCAGAGTTAACACTGCCAATTGTCGCTAAGCTACTAGCGTTCGTAATTAGAATACAGATACTTATAACTAAGCTTCCAGTGCTTAATGCTGAGTACTAACCTACGCACCCGGCGCCTCTGCTTTCCTCTGTGCAGTTAAATAAATTCTGTTAGCTGGTTAGCTCTCCTGACTGATTAGGATCCCCCTGCCAATAACAGTCACGTTCATTTCTTTGGTTCGTTCGAGCGGACTGAAACTTGTCCATCGACTTTTCACCCCACAATGG
Source organism: Andrena haemorrhoa (assembly GCA_910592295.1). Classification (NCBI taxonomy): domain Eukaryota; kingdom Metazoa; phylum Arthropoda; class Insecta; order Hymenoptera; family Andrenidae; genus Andrena; species Andrena haemorrhoa. The sequence goes on from OU342946.1 coordinate 6,509,780, forward strand.
CCACAGGAGCGTGAAAGCGTGGTACTCGGGTGGTCGATTTCGCTAGGAAGCTGATCCATCGCCACTGCAGCATTTATACCGAAATTGCCTTGGGCCTGTGCTCGCGCTTTGCTTAAAATTTAATAGCCCGTGTAGAGGAGACTCTGTAATTAGCTGGCTCGCTTTTTCCTCCGCCCCCTGCGCCGTTCACCCGCGAGCTGAAAAAGCTGCACAGGTAGATGTGTAAACGACATTAGGAGAGTTCAGAGGCAGTGTTTCGTCGACGGCCGAGCCAGGTCGAACGCTCGTTTGATGCAGACTTTACGGAAGAGCGGGTCCACGGTTGGCTGCGCGTCGGCCAAGTCTGTCGGATTCAGCTCATTGGGATTTGCCCGTCCGATGGCGAAAGAGCTGCGGCGCAATCATCAAGAGAGCTTGCGTGCGCTTTCAGTGCAGCTTAATCGCCGAAACAATGACTGACCGTCCCTCGTTTACGTGACGAGAACAATGCGATCCAGGTTAGAGGCCTCCTCTACAATCATCCGAAATCACGGCGCTCAGAATTCCAACTTAGAAAAAGGTACGGCGCACCTGAACCACACCAGTCCGTCGCTATTCGTCCGGTAAATCGCCGTCAAAGTATCCACGGGGATCTAACCACGGGAAAAGTGAAAGCACCGGTTTGGGAAGTTGATGGGGCGGCATGCCGCAGTTGAATCGGATCCCCGCGCAGTACGTCGTCGCGATTTACGCGACTGCTGTGCCATTGGGAATCACCGGATGAGGTCGAATCCTAACGCCTCGACCCTGAGCTTAACCTTACGTAACAATCCCACCGGCGTAGGACAATAAATCTCCGACGGGGCATTAGTGGCCCCTTGTCCCTGTAGCTGGGCCACGTACACCGTCGGCCGTTTCCGACCGGTTGCTCAATAGCTTTACGAGTTCATATTTCCACGTCGTTGCGGGATTAACGTCCGAAAGCCTTAGCCTGGTGAGATTAAAGCGTAAGTTTGCGTTATGCGCGCAACTTGCCTGTGTCCGCCTACAGTTTCGCTAATGGAAAAATGGCCAGTGAAAGGACCCTTGGTAGTTGGGTACAGGCTCTGGGATCACGAAGGTCTTTTCGGCTTGCCAGTTTCAATGTTTCCCATGGCTCGTACGTTTTTATTTAGTACACGGTTAGATAAAGGTAATCCCGCTGTATTTGCTCGTATATATTCGCCGAAAGAGTAGCCAGCGACGTGCCTACGTCGCTGACAGAGTTCAGCCTCTGACCACCGTTGACTTATACTACTGATTCTCCGCGGAGCCGAGTAGGCAGAGGCGAGCATTGTTCCACTTTCGCAAAACATTGAAATTGTACCGAAATACGAGCGTGTTTTCATTTGCCGGCGCAGTAATTCGCCGAGTTCATTACAAAATATTTAATCATAAATTAACCGTTTCATTTCGCGTTGTTACGTAGGTACTCGAGTATACCAACAAGTTCCGTACATCCAAATTACTACGCGGGCGTAGCTGGTGTAGCTAATTAAACAAATTTCACGTGCATCGCGCAACGCCTTACAGAAGTTCTACGAGACCAGAATTCCCCTCTTCTTGCTTGCTGCTCTTCATTTAACTTTCCAGGGAACGGTTGCAGCGAACCCCTGACGGCCGACAACGCCGCTGCCAGTCGCCGAATCGAAAAGCAAACCGTGACGCGTGATTTACGCTTTTAATCGAATCTCAAGCACACCTGACGGGACCAGTCTTCCTGTCCCACGAGCCCGCGCTACATTCGCAGAAGCTATCGCGAAGAATTATGTTCCTCTTCGGTGCTTTATCACAGGATGAGGTGGAGCTTGATCGATGCGATCCACCCTTCTTTTTTCTGCACTCCTCCGCAGAGTGTCCAGCGATTGTGTGCACGTCTCGCCCGCGATCGTCCTCTTTCACCATCGGAAATTGCGATTCCTCAGTCGGCGTTCTGGCCCACGGCGCGGCAGTCGCATGTGCGCGACGCTGTTTAATAAATCCCGCGGACACAACGGCCGCAATCTGCCCGTCGGACACGTAATTTAGCTTAACGTATGTATCCACCCTCGACTTCCTCGCGCTGCCTCGTTCCTCCGCGTCGTTGGTCCTGTTCCCGCGATCACTCGATATCGCGACTCGCAGGAATGCCGTTCTTCGAGTAACCCGTGATTAGCCAAGTCTGGGGTGGCTGCTAATTTTCATCTCCTCGAGAGTTGGACCCTCGAGCCAGCGGAAGCCGAAGGCGAGCGCCGGGCGAGGATCAGTTTTATCAAGTATTTTAATCCGCCCGCATAGTTCCGGCATTCCAACTCTTGGGATTCTTTCCCTTTCACCAGATTCCCCTCCATTCAACCACCTAGCGTACATTCCAATTCGAAACCGATCGGCTAGTATTATACACTGCTAAACAACAACGGTCGGACGTTTCTTCCGAGGACACGATAGTCGAACGCTGCGATGCCTGTTCGCAGGGGAAGTGTTCGACTGTTTGGAAATCCGCGTGATTCGTTATGCCGCTTTTGCCGGCAGCAGTCTGCAAGCTGGCGCGTCTGCTTGCGCACTCACTTTCCTTTTCTGTTTCCGCAGGCTCTTTTGTGGCCGGCGAACGTTCCCGGCTTTTCGACGCTCGACGTTACGCTTTTTTGCTCCCTCTGTGCGCACGACTTTTTTCCTTGGATGCGCTGATATCCTTGGTCGGTCGATTTTTCCCTGCCGGTGACAGCTGCCCGGCCGAAATGCTACGCCATCCGATAATATACGCGCCAGTTGCAATGAGAACCGCGGCGAAGCTGACGCCGAGTTGTTTCGCATTTTGTCGCTGGGATCGGATTGCTCCTCGAAGCGTTATATCAAATGTTTGCACGCTTCTGGAAGGCGTTGCGTCGGTATTTTCCTCGGAGTAGTAGAAGCCTGTATTAGTCAGGCTGCCGCATCGTAGTCATTCGTTCTATCGTGGAGCTGCGAAGCAGCGACTCCCAAGTGAACAAAACGGTTCTCCAAGCAACTTCATCTAAATCTCACCAAACTCATCGCATTCGCATACACTCGTGGGTCTTAACGCTCGTTCGGCTTCCAACACACCCCGACGTTGCAATCGCAGAACGCACTGCAAACGCGATCGATCAACGGCCGGAAAACGCCATTTTCGCCCACGAGTTTGCACTTATCCCGGGATCTAACTGCTAACTGTATCCTCGAGCGCGGGACGGGATCTTGCGCAGGCCCAGCGGGAACTTTTTCCTCGCGGTATTGACTGACACGGGCAGACGGTGTTTTGAGTGGTTAATGAGTGCGAAGATCAGCAAGAGCCGGCCGCGATTTCCATGGAAGAAAAACACCGGCTCCCGTTGGGGTTTCGCCGTTACGGGAGTTTCGGTTCGTTGCGCCGCGAATTGCCGGCGAGTCTTGTGGCTGCGCGAAGGGAGTTTCGATTAGGCGTCGTAACGCGCCGCGATCGATTGAACCGCACGATTTAACATCGCATTACACGTTTTGTTTGACCGCCCCGCGAACCCGGCTGGGCCTGAAACACGTTGAACACCGAAGCGTGGTCGCATCGTGCCCCTGCTATCCGTCCCTTTGCTCTAATCGCGTCGATCCTTTGATAATAAGCGGCAATTTGCGCAGAAATTCATGGGTCTATCGGCAGAGAAACGGCAGATCCTCGTTACGTATTCGGCGGAAATTTATTCGGTAGTGGTGTAATTCCGGGATCAAGGGAGCTGAATAATCGAGCGACTTTAGGGAACGAGATTTCTTTATTAGATAGACGCAATCGGACACGAGTGGATTTTCTGTAAAAATTGAAACGGGAGATGTGGAAAGAGCAAGGGGTCGGGAGAACTGGAGATTTCTGTGTAAATTGAAACAGTGGAGAGAGTCCTCTCCTACAAGCAGAATCGAGATGTTGGAGATTTTTCAAATAGCGCGATTACATGCCTGTGCGAGCTTGGAAGTGTGACTTTGCTGTTTGCGGAACGATAGCATCGTTTGCTTACACTTGCGCGTGTAACTTAATCTTCTTTGCAAGGAATCCTAGGGAAACCCCGGTAAAGCGATCAGTCGACAAGGTGGATCACATTTCTCTATCAATCGAAGCCGTTTAATCGGTTCATTGCCTCGCAGTCTCGCCTAAGCATCTTATTCTCCCTGATGGCGAGACGGCACCGACTATTTTACCATAAATTACGCCGCGATATCGTAAATCCCATTAGGGTGGAGTGGTTCGCGGCTTCGCTTCACGCTCAAACGGCCAAATTGGATTTTGTTCTTAAGCCCCGAATTTCGTTAAGGGCGGATGCCGGAATTATGGACCCGCCTTGTGAACCGCGCCCATAATAAACGAGGGTCGCAAACCCTCGCGCGCCATAGGTTTTAGCGGGGGAAAAACGGTCTGCGGCCGTATTATCGAATTCTAATGCCACGTGACGCGCGGCGGCCGGGCCAGCGTTTCTGAATAAAATATCGCCCCTACCTCGGAGTTTGGTTCATACATTTTAATCCTGCGGCTTTCTGTAACTCGCCGTTAAGAAACGAGATTTCGGGGTTGCATAGAGAGCCGCCGCATGCGAGGGGACGCGCAAAAAGGGGTGCTGCACGCGGGGCGGAGCGAGGAATTAAAAAGAGAAGATGAGAAAAGGGAACCGCGCGCCACCGCGGAATCTAAATTTTTCCCGTTTTATGCCGCCGCTTGCGGGGTACTCCGCTTCATTTCCTATTTTATGTCCCAGGAACGACGGAACGCAACGGTTCCCACCCTCTCTATCTCGGGTATGCATAATGCATATTCTGTTTTTGGGATGCCTGAATTGCGAAGGGTCTTTGGCATTGGTAGGAAAACTCAATTTGGAATTCGAAATGGCTGGGATACATATTCGGCTGTCGGTACGTACGTGCAGGGAAGAGTATGTTTGACTAATGCCCGCTTATACTACTGACGCTACTACCGAAAGCTCGCGCGGGAAGAGAGTTGGTGAGACTTGGCGAGGTTCGATGAACCTGCCGCGATTTTGTGATCCCGCGGAAAGTCCTGATTTATTCCAGACGATTTTGTACAGATAAAGAACAGGCTTCAGACGAATCACCCTCGTGTACGTCGCGGCCCGATGATTTATTACAGCGAGGGCGCTCGAGCAATTGAATCGACAGTGCGTAGGTCAGCCATTCGATCAATCTTCCTTTCTCAAGTTGCACAACAGACTCGTTTGTAGCTGGTGCAGCGATCGATAAATATAGGGAGCGAGAGAGCCGGGCAAATAAAAATCGCAGTTTCATCGTCTACAGAGTTGCACGACCTGCAGCCCTCGCTGAATTTCTTCTCTCCCACCGTTATCTCGTTAAGATTCCAGCTGCCTTTGCGAGCGATTTGTTTACACAGGAAGCTAATTAAAACTCGTGCATCGGCTTTTCCCTTCGCGGAAGATTATTCTGTTGTTGCTGGTAGAACTTCAGAGACAGTCCCGGTAAATCTTTTTTAATGTAGCAGGCACCGTTTCTAATGATCTCTGTATATCTCTCGAGCATTCGTGTTTCATTCTCCTCGGCTTTTATTCCTCCCTTCTTAATGCAAACAACAGAACGGGAATACTGAAGCACGAGAGATCGATCGAACGATGCGTCTTCGCTATTAAACTACAATCGAACGTGTCTCCCCGGGAGAAAGTAAAATCCGTGCGTTGGTCTTTCCTTTGGAGCGGCGAAACAATCCCCGGGCAGAATAAGTAAAATTTCCGGTTCAGCTAACGGTTACGATTCTTCGTGTCGCCCCCGGGATCGTCGAGGAATTCGAGGAATCTAACGCGTATACGGGTGCCTTCGAAGGGAGTCGCGATATATCCGGGCTTCCTCGGATTCTGTATCTCCGTAGACACTCGGAGTAAATCGCTCGAATTTAATTTGCAATTCCTGACGCGTAACATTCGAAGCTGATAGGGCAGCTTTCTCGAGCACGCTCGAGTCCGGCCCGAGTGCGAGCGGGAGCGCGCGCGATGTATCTGGGACATTACGTGCCTGGACGAAAATCGAGGAAACGCGTCGGGCTTGTACGACGCGTCTAAAAACAGTTTCCGGCTTGTCCGTCGCGAGGGAGGCGGACCGGAAGCGGCGACGTGGATCCTCGTTTAAATTCAGATCCCATCACCGCTCCCGAGATATTCAGGACTGTTCACGCGCGAGTACCTAAACGATCATGCGACCAGTTCGCACGTACAACTACCCTGGCCGGCGCACCACGAGTCGACTATTAACCTGCAACTGCAAGCACATACGTCGATCCTTCCGCTCCCGAGGCGGTGGACAACTATTTGATCGATAAGCGCGATTACGGCCCGGCAAAACTGCTCTTAGACGAGCAAAGTTGCGGGGGGCTTATGGTTTAATTAACCGCAAAGAAACCTCGAATGCTTTCCACGTGCCAGGTAGTGTGGATCACCGGGGACCTAATAGGCTTTCCGTCTACACGCTTTGAACTTTACATTGCTAGGAAGGAACGGCGATATAACAGCGTGCCACTGTGTCGTATCGGAAGCCTTTGTATAGAAACCGTAGGCGGTTGGTTCGTGCATAGAAATACTTGGAAAAGTCAAGGGATACCAATATGGCTGCGGGGGTTGCAAAGAATAGGCTGTGCGCTTGGAATACAATTGCTCTGCGTTTGAAGCTTCGTGCCGCGACATTCACCGAGTTTCACAAATATTTAACGATTAGAGCCGCCGGAGTCCCGTCAAAGCTTCTGGAAACATTTCCAGGCTGCGTGAGAAAATCGAAATTCATTCGATTAAAATTCACTGTGCGACGAAGCTATAAAAATATGAAATACCTTTTGCCTGTCCACTGAAAAGGGGAATTGATCAGGGAACAATGAATTCCAATTCCCGAACCATTGCTGAGGCCAAAGCCAGGTCGAAATCCCCAGGAACATATGAAAACCGAATATTTCGCGCGGATGCGGGTGGCAGAGGAGGAAGAGATGTACGAATGCGCGAGGCGGCAAGGAGAGATGAGTTTGTTGTCAAAAATTTCCGAGTGGTGGTTCGAAGGGAATTGGAAAACGTTGAACGATCTTCGAAACTCAACGTTTCGATTTCAATTTTCCAATTTCTCGGTCAGTCCCAGGCGTTGCTGTTGCGGGGGTTCGCTGGGATATTCCTCGACGAACCAGGCGATTCCTTTTCGCCGTCTCTTGGTCACCCCTCCGCCGAGGCTCCCTTCACCTGGTCGCGACGGTTGTTTAAGATTCCCGCGGGCGCCCCGTCTTCTATTTTAAAAATCACTCCCGACCCGCTTAGTATGCCGGCTGAGCCCGCGCTAGTCGACTGTGATATTGCCCCAGCGTTACTCTTACCCTCGTTCTCGTTGCCGCCTCTTCTCGCCCATCTTTCATTCCACCCCTTTCTACCTTTCCTCCTCATTTTTATCTTCCCCCGTGTGCCTCACCTACGCCCCTCCTCTCCTATTCGTTTCTTTCGGCCGAGTCACCCATTCGATCTGGCATATCTTGATGCTCCAAGGCTGAGGGACGTGGGACACAGAGCTCTACGGCTCTGGAACTTTCCATAACCGGCGGGCCTCGTTCGAAGTGAGATTCAGAGTGGCACCGCAGTTGCACCGGCCTGTTCTTTGGCTCTGCGTGCCGCTAATCTCATGTTCGACTCTGACGATAACATCCAACGAATCCCGGAGCCAAGATACCCGCGTTCTACCAGTGCGTGTTAATTAAGGGAGCCAGTACGTATCTTCGTGAAGGGGCGCGATTGTAAAACCGTTTTAATTATCCCCGCGGCCGCCGGAGGCTAACCGGGAATATTAGCCCGGGTAACTGATATCGGAGATGTAGCAGTTTACAGCCGGATCTTTCGGGAAGGGTAACGTCGCTGGGACGAAATTGGTCCGGTCTTTATCGTTCGAGGGGCGGGCGATTCCATCGAAAGCTCCGCTAATGCTGGAACTCCGTGATATCCGCTCAAACTGGCCGTAATTCCTGCGTCGGGGAATATAAAGTAATTTAGATAATGCCGGAAGTTGGCGTAACAAGCCGCTCCGCGGTCAGACCAACAGTATCATCCTGCGTACTGTTTAGCTACCGAGCTAGCTCTACCTAGTTATTTCCGGTGCTCCAGGGAAAAGTAGACGGGGCTCGCGGCAGGAGAAAGATGCTGACGCGGACTTGGCGAACCACTGTCCGAAAACTTCAACCGCAAGCTTGCGAAGAAAAGCTTGCCTCTCCTTCTTAAACTCTAACGATGTCGAGAGAAGTTCGAAGCGCTACCGCGGCAGGGTGCCATCGGATCACATTGCGGCATACAGAACGGAGTATTCTTGAGGAATCTGTCTACCCATCGATAGACGATCAATGTCGCCTCGAAAGTGCAGGCTTTCCAACGAGCCCAATCGCGTTGATTGCAGCAATTTTAATCGTTCGGCGCAAATAAAGTTCCCCTAATGCAATCGGGTATGTGCTGCGCCGAAGTTTCTGCTTGCTTGTTAACAAGACACCATGGTTCCAAGATCAGGCGCCATCGAACTAGCCCGCTGACGCGATGTCTGACGAAATGTAGCCAGGTAAAATTCAATTAACTGTAATTAAGGCGTCGCTGCCGCCTCGCGTCGAAATAGCTGCTGCCTTCGTCGATCTACATAGTGTAACCGCGCTTGCAACTTGTATGAATTTACTATTAATAGGTCGTCGAAATTCCTGCCAGGCTGTCGTCATTTTCGATCGCAGAGTGACTGTTATTCGCCGAAATTAATTCCAGATTTTCTTAGTACAGGATTAGACTTGTTAGCTTTCCTTCAGCCTGTAACCCAGAACGGAATTTTCAGGTGCTTCTTCGTCGTTAGTTGCCGCGTTCTACAGGGCACGCTGTGTTCTAAGCTGGTTTCTTTTTAATCAGTCTATGATGTTCCCTGAGAGATTTGCCGCCCGAGTCCGTTGCAAACGCTATTTCTATCGGTCGGGATCAACGCCGTTCAGCGGAAACATTCGCCCGGCTGCAGTCAAAGGCAGAAATTAACGAGGCAGCTTAAGAGGAGGCCCGCGCGATCCGCTCCGCGGGATTGCCTGGGCGAGCATTGTTGAGTAAGAGGCTGAAAAAGGGCGCAGCGGGAGAATATCAAACGAGACGATCGATTCGAATAGGAAATCGAATAAATCCCTGGAGGTCCGAGTTACTTTTGTAGGGACCGCCCCGCCGCCTAATTTCAATGCATTGTGATGAGCATGCCAAGAGGAGGGTCGGTAATTCGATCGAATATTACTTGGAGAAGTTCTTGCCTAGACGTAGCGTCGCGGTTGAAGGATAAAACCGAATATTCTGGATGACTTGTACGTTTGAAGACGTTCCGTATTAAGTTACTTCTTCCGGACGCAGAGCTCGTGTTTTATACACTATTTACGGAATTCGGAAATTTCCCCGAAACGATTGCATAGACACGTTAGTCGCTGGCTATCGATCCGCCTGGCACGTAGCTCCTAGCCCAGACGCAGTTTATTTTACAAAATTTTTATTTCGCACATAGAAAATTAATAGGTTCCCTTCAGTCGTCAAGCTGGATAACGAATACACAGTAATGGTTCAGCGATTGCTGATAGGGTGCAATTGTTGCCCCTAACGATCGTGCTAAAGTCCTTTGAATGCAGGGAAGTATAGGATTTAAAGAAAGTACCTACGTCTTGCGTCGATTTCTTTTGCAATTATTCTCCAACCACTTTAACCGCAGCTGCTGCATTTCAATAGTAAAACAGCTGGTCCTGGAAATCATTTCACAGCTTTATTCTGTCTGGATTTGATTCGCGGTTACTCCCTGCTCCCCTAACTCGTTTCATACTCGGGTCGCGGGAAAACACGACACAGCCACCTCCATCGCGTCAGAAAAGTTTGGAAAAAGTTTCTAGCCGACAGGAAGGCGGCCGTATGTTCGAATTTCAGCTCGTTCGAATATTTATAGAAGTTGGCTTGCAGCGTCGAGGAAGCTGCGAGTCGTACGAATGCAAGACACCGAGGGATTTACAGTGCAGCTCAACAAGCGGGTTCGCTCAACAATTTCATTCTCATCGGCGCACAGTGTTCTTAGCCACTCAACCAGCGGAATGGAAAACGTTGGGGGTCGCGACGCATCGATATCGACCCGCTCGCGACGTCCCGACGTTCTCGGCGATGGAGACGTCAACGACGGGAAACAAACGTCCGCTGCTAGGTGACGGTAATGAAATTTGCTAGGGGATTGCGTGCCACTACCTCCTTTGAGAATCGAGTCCGCTGATAGCCTGTAAACTTGCAGCTAAGGGAGCTTGATTCGTACACCAATAATTGCCTTCGTCCATCCTCGATGCGGTCCGTTATTCCTCTGTACCTATGAACCTCAAGTTTGTCCCTCGGACGAAGTTGGGCCGCCTGCGCCTAGCGAATATTGTTTGCGCCTGGGTATAGAGAGTTCTGGCTTTTAACGAATCGAAATCTCGGGGACGTGCGCGCCCCGACTTCCTCGGATGCAACGATACCCGACGATGTGTGTGCACATCGGCCGTGTGGGCCGGCTGACTTTTTCAATAATATTTCCCCGCGGCATTGTTCGCTCCATTTGCAAACTGGTATCGTGTACGCCGGGACTTGCGCTTGTTTCCATCCTCCACTCCGCTCGTTTCCGCGAAGGGTGGGTAGGTGGTGGTGCGTGTCGTCGGTGCGGAGCGACGGGTTGAAAAAAAAATTGCGGACAGGTCGCAGCGACGTAACCGGAACAGAATTTCGCGCTGCAGCTACACGCGACACGGTTCTCGCGCCGCTGTAAAATTAACCCTCTTTTGTTCCACGCGGAACGCCTCTCCGCGCACCTCGGCTCTTTAACTGACCTTCCGCGCCGACTTTTCTACTTTTACTTTCAAGACTCCGCCGAGGCTCCGCACCCTCCGAAAGTTTTAACCAAATTTCCTGCCGACCTCGCGCGCGCGCGTTATCGGGAACAGGCGATTGTCACCGCGCTAAGAGCCCAGTGCTCGTCGTCGCCCAGATAATTAGTCGAATGGAAAATTTGACCCGCATACCCGTGTCTATTATCGGCGCTCCCTGATCGATGCGCTCCTTTCGCTGCTGCTCGTTCAGCTCTGAAACAATCGATGCACGTTCGTTCGACGGTTCGTAAACACGCGGGCCCTTTCGCGATTCCAGAGAGGCGCACCAATTGCTTTGACGTTTCCCATCGCGGAATGATTGATGTTTCGTTGCTTCTAATATTTAGAACTTGGCGACCGGAGTGACAACCGTTTCGAGTAGCCGAGTGTTTATTTTAGGGAGGAAAGGGTTCCCTTGGAGAGGCGGGCGTTAGCAAACGTCGATAAATCCGGGGATTGTACGTTTTAGGCATCTGGTTGTGAAAGTGATGTGGAAGAATGATTTGTCGACGGGCATTTTGGATTTATCGCTGAGGAGAAGGGTAGTTTTTCGGCCTCGACGTGGATTCCCAGAGGTATTCAATGGGCCATTGGAATAGGCTCCCTCCTTCACCCTCGATTAACGATCGATTGGTATTTTTCGATCGTATACATTTATCGTCCCTCAACAGATGGATTTCGTACGTTGGTTTCGGCCTTTCCTCGTGATGGTTATTCATTGCTCGACTGGTCCGCGAATAATACGTTGGAAGTAACAATCGCTGCGAGTCCGACGAAATATTATCAACGAACCCTTGGATCGCATTAATATCGCGATGATGTATCGAAGTATGTTCTTCTACCAGAGAACATATTTGGCCGAAATATTTATCCTGACGTCTACCTAGCAGTGTTCTGTTGTCTCGCGGTACTTACTGTATGAACGTCTGTCTGCACTTTGTGACATTTATCCGACAAACAATTTAACTGCGCCAAGAGTTTACTTCAGCACGCGAAGAATTTACTTTGAGATATTTGACATGCCTCTATACTTACCTTTACAAAGAGTATTTTTTGAAATGTTTGCACCGCCGTCGTTCGCCTTACAATACCTGCCTTTAGTTACTTCGAAATGTTTACCATCTCTGCCGAAAAACTTCCTTTCATCCGCCGCCGTTGCGAAGCTTCGGTAATTCAATAGCCCTGTTTCCGAGATAAGTTCTGAATAACAGTCCTTAAGCAGCAAACTTATTCGAAGGAAGCCTCGTCTGACACGACTTCCCTGAATTTCCCCGCAGAAACCGTTGGCTGCGCTCGTTTCGAATTTCCTCGATTCCTTTTCCGACTGACACACCGAATGGGACGGTGCATCTATTTTGTTTGCCCAATGGCGCATAACTTGTCCAATTCTAAACCAGTATTCCATTGGACTGAAATATATTTCGCGGATACATATGTTTCTCGGTGCTCGCGTTCTCCGCCACCGCGTTATTCATCTCGCGACACTCAAGATACGGGCGGCACAGAAGCTGAACTCGTTTCGACACCTTTTTATCCGCGAAACCTGTAGCCAGCGAAACGCAACCATTCATATATCTGTCCGCATTGTACGAGCTACAAGAATCCAGTTACTTTAAATATCGATCATGCGACAGGTATTGAAATGCAATCGCGTTCGGTGCCCGTGAGAGGCCCGCGAACTTCGTCGCTGTGGCGTTAACGAATGCAATTCCTAGGGAAGCGATTCCTATCCAATCGAGGCTCCATCCACCAGCAAGGAGGATGCAGCCGGCGCTCCAGGGAATCATTAAACCCGAGATGCAGGCACTGCACCAGTTCGCACGCTGGAATCTCGCCGCGTAAACGGAGCCGTTTGACGAGCCTTTGGCGTTGATTGATCGATCAATCGTTCAATCGTTCAATCGGCGGCGCGTGCACGCAAATCGGCATTATCCCATCGGCGGCTCGCGGCCGTATTATCCGCCGTTTCCAGTGGAACAACGCGAATGGTTTATGGGCACGGCGGAGCCTGTGTGCTGGCCAAGGTGGAAGGAGACCATTTCCGTATAATTCATTCTGCCGCGTATGTACGTCGGGCGCGTCCATGCGTGCCTGACATACCGCGGACTGTTCTACTGATCGCGGACACGGGTACAATTCAGTTTGGGGCTTTAAACCTGAAGGGTTGTCACTGCTGCACGATCTTCGTGCGCCTGTGGTCAGTGAGTTGTGACAAAATGCGATTCCAGGGACGTCTGAATGGTCGAATCCCACGGTAGGTGTGTAGTATTCGTCGCAGGTAAAGTGCAAGTGTGCCTGGCTTTGGTGTCCATTAGACAAAAGCGCTCCGCTAATTACAGAGGCATCTTTTAAGCCCCAGAATTCAAATATAGCATAAATCGTTGACGTCACTGTAATTTATATCGTCGCTACGTAAATAACTGCGGAGACCAGGAAGTTGGCCGGAAAGGTGTATTCTGAATGAGCTTACGCGTAAGCTCGATATCTCGGTTGGTTGAGCGCTGAGATTCTTCGTTTTTTTTTGTAGCCGAAGGAAACGCGCCGACCTGTTTATTGATAAAGCTGACCCTCCGGGTGATAGGGGCTCATGGACCGTGATGTGATCGATATTACTTTATTGGCCAGCCACCATACGTGAACGCAATCGTGGGAATGAATGGGTGATCCGTTCTGTGGCCTTTTTATGGGGTGAACCCCTGCACTGTAACAGGAGGGGAACGTTTCGCGAAGCATCGTCGCATAAAAATAACGAGGGTGAAGTATCGAATGGTAGCCGCGCACCGACCACTCCTACAATATTATCGCGTTGTTATTTCTCGTAAAGGGCGGCTGAAGCAATTGATACGAACACCCTCCTCTCTTTTTTCCCGACGCCACAAACGAGGCGGCGGGTTTTGAGAAGGTATCGGCGCTGTCAATTGCGAACGGAGCTGAACGTAATGCCCCTACGAAAATATAATTCTTTATGCACCGCATCGCCCGGTATTTCAACTCTTATCGTTCTTCTTCTCGATCACGCGTGGGCTGTAAGTTCGACGGCGCAATATCATCGTCTACCGCGCGTCGCCCTAGGTTGAAGTATCGCTCCCGTGCCACCCAACAATTTTTTCTGACTGCTCCGAGGTGGGTTGCCATCAGCGAGATTGAGATCAAAGTTTATGAAAGATTAGAACCGTCTTACGAAAGTTTCGGCCGGAAGAACCAGAGGAAGACGTCCAGCCGGTGGGATCTTAATGCCAGCGGCGAAACTTTATTAAATCCATCAGTGAAATGACCGTAAAAAGGAGTCGACGTCGCTCCTCGGCGTTCTTTTAATTAACGTTTTCCCGGGACGTTTCGTCGTAGTGCATTTCGCGCTGCGGTGATCCATTTTGCAGGTGGAAGCCCTCAACTTTTATTCGAATACGCGACCGTTGAACACTGAGACCCTAAAAGCTCCCTCAATGTTTCAATAATTTCGAGATGCCTGCGCGCGATTCTCCGACGCTATCCGAACTACCTTTCCCCGCGAAAGAAGAGGACAGAGAGTCGTGAAAGGGAGGCAATTGAGATCGTGTACATGTTTGATGCTGGAACAGCAAGATGCAGCAGATAACGGCATTGATCTTGGGAGTAATTCAAGATTCGAGTTTCCTCATCGAGAATTCCATGTCAGGAACATTCATAATTAGCAAGCTTGACACGAGCAACGGCGGCAGGCCTGTTCTTCCGCAGCTAATCTTCGCTTGTAAAATAGTGGAAACGCCATTCGATACCGTTCCACTTTTCTCACCTGCTTAAATCTCAATTCGTCCCTTTCGACTCGCCGCAAGAAGAGAAGGCGAGATTTCTCTAGAAAACAACGGCAACCACGAAGCACCAGCGGGGGGTTTTTTCTCTGATGGAAAAACGTAAGCTAACGATCGGGCTGCCTAACGATTTCCCTTTCTTGTGCGCGACTAGGGTGATTTGCGAATCCGAAGCGCAAACGGGATCTCTTTATCCCGACTGTTTCTTCGACGCTAATGACAGTCACTCGAGGCACTGCTTTTTAACGAATGCGAATGTTTAGCCAATACATTCGAGTACGGCTCTTGACGTAAATCTTCCAAGGGAAAACGATTGAAGTTGCATTGTTAAAGCTTTGAATACCATTGAGACTGCGATGTCGACGGAGTGGATCCTTTCGCGTGACGAATCATGAGGCCCTAGTTCTTTCGAATATTTCTTAAATTATGAACGATAAATTCAACTGTTAAGGTCCGTTTACACCAAAGGAACGAATGCTCGTTTGCCCCCCAATTCGATAAAATTCATGCTCATTCAATGTAAACGGTAATCGATAAATGGTCGCGTCGAATGCGAGCGAATGTTCGTGTAGTTTATATCAGCCGAATATTTGTTGAACGTTCGTCATACATTCAGTATTTGTTTATAAAATGAAACGAGCATTCCAAAATGTTCGACGAATTTTTTACCGAGTATAAACGAATGCTCCTTTAGACTTCAATTTTGTCGAAATGGGGGGTAAACGAGTATTAGTTCCTTTGGACTATTCTTTAGGCTAAAAACATATAAAAATTGGGGATTTTTTTATAAGAAACTAGCGTTTCGATTCATCTGAAATTTGAACCATGTTTTGACGCATCTTTGAGGAAGCTGCAGTTTTTTTTTTACTAATTTTTAACCATAAATATAGAAGTTATACATGATCGACCATCACCCCGCGCAAAATTTGCCGACCGTTGGTGTGCATGATATTTATCTACCAGATAATCTGAAACAGAAAAATTAAGCGGCGTTTTATTTTGTACATATGTAGCTTGAAATTGATGAACCAGCAAGAAACAAAAAAATTCATTGAGCAGTGTGGAGAGTTTTCAAACCCAAAGGTCTGAACCTTTAATTTTTGCGATCCAATTTTGCGCCAATTTTCTTATGTACCAAAAGAAGTATAGAACTTAGCGATATTCTGGTTCATCAAATTAGTAAAACGTGATACATAACTCCTATATTTATTATTAAAAATGAATAAAAAAGCTGCACCCTCTTCAAGGATGCATAAAAACATGGTTCAAATTTCAGATGAATCGAAGATAAGTTTCTTAAAAAGAATTCCTAAATTTTGCTATGTTTTTAGCCCATAAAATAGGATTCCCCTTAACGCGCCAGGCTGTGATCCCAAGTGAAATCGAAGGTTCGCGGTTTGTCTAGGAGGAGCCTCTTCTCCATCGAGCGTCTTTTGAAAGATGCTCGCCCAATGCTCGATCGTTACCGACTCCAACAATAAGATTTCTAGATCGTCTAGGCGGGCGATCGCGGAAATAGGCGGCGAGAGATGAAACTGAAACGAGGGTTAAATTTAAAGTGGGTCGACGGTGGACGGGGCCCGTCATCCGAGGGGAATTCATCGTCGTGGAAGATAGTTGGGGGAGCTCCTTGCGCGCGCGATTTCTTCGTGAATAATGTACATGCACGAAAGATAACGTCGAACGGACGTAAATTACCGCGGCCATTACGTATTCACGCGGCAAGAGGACGCGTTACGAAGACGAAGTTTACCGCGTGTAAGAAAGTAATCGCGCCACCCCGTGATCCATTTTACGGGGGTCCCATCGGGCTCATTTGCAAGTCTCTTTTACGCGCGTGAACGAGAGCGGGGAAAGTTGGAGGAGTTTGCGAGGAAGCACCCAGCCACTGACCGCGGCTCCGTGCGGCATCAAGTTCAATATGTACACCTTGTTGGCAGTTCGAAAGAATGCTTTGCTCGCCGGGGCAATTATTCCTCTGCACACAGTTGCCGGCCATCGCCGAGGCTGATACGCGGCTCAGCATTAGATATCTCCCCGGATTAAAGTCGAAAGAAGAGACAATACAAAACCGTCGCCTTTGTCGAGACGCCTTTTTCTTTATCGACAATCCTCTGGTTTCGAGACTCGGAATAATTCCAGCCCCGGCTGTGTTCGCGTCGTAATTCCAGCCAGGCGTGTTTGCGCACACCTCGAGATCGACGCATACCCACGGGCGTTCCCGTGCACACAGAGCCGCGCAAAGACAATCGACGTCCCATTTCTACTAGTTCGACTTACAGAGATTTCAAAGCGTCAAACGCGACAGGGACCTGCTCGCGATTAATGAACCTGACTCGGTGTAACGATCCTCTCCACCCGCGCGTGCCTTTGTAAGCGGGGAAATCCATCGCGCTGCCGGGACCAGCCACGGTCGCTGAACACACAGCCCTATCGATTAGATAGATAGTCGATAAATCGAACACACTAATCGCCGGTGCGCGCCAGTCGCCTTCTTTGACACTTTCCACCTGGCTCGCGGAAAGAAGCCTGCCGGATCGAACAGTGGCCCGTTGTCGTCGGTGCACACAGCCTCGGCCGCGGATTGATTAAATTGCAATCTCGCCCGACCTCCCCGTGCTCCGCCTACCGCGCTTTTTCCGTGCTTCTTGCCTCGCAAAGCCGTGAAGCGTTCATTTCCCTCGGGCACTGTAATGGCGCAGATATTAACTTCCTCATCACGGATACAACGGCAAACGTGTCGCTAGTCGCTTGATCGCGGGCTGAATTACAAAGTGAACGACGGGTAATTCCGATAAAGAACTGTAAGACGTTGCATTTATCTGTTGGGAAGAGAGAGAGGCGACGTTTTGGAGTCGACTAGTTGGCAGAAATTATTGCAAGAAGAGAATTATGATTTTACCTTTGCCCAAGTTAATGGCCAGTTAGTCGAAGTTCTCAAGGTTCGGCGGTGCTCAAGGTTCGATGGCGAGATCGACCAAAGCCGCTAAAGGACGAGAGACCACCTAGACGATATTAATCCCTGGAAGGACGATGATTTTCCATTCGACCGACCTTGGACCGTCGGCCTCGGTTCACACGAGCGCCTCTGGGTTGAGGGGCTATTCGGGGGGAAAATTATGTTGAAATGAATAATGAAATAGGGCGGTTGCTTGGCGACAAGCTGCTGAAAAAGTTCCACTTTATTCGGGACGGTTCGGAAGCTGGCACGCGTGACACTCTTGGCTCAGAGGCTCGTCTCAAATAAAGGAATTCGCCGGCATACTTGGCGGCAGGGAGCATCCCCTGCATGCATAACACGACAAATAACTTCGAGACTGGCTTGTCAACACGTCGGCGCGGCGTACGGTGCGTCGGAGCGTAGACATTCGGGTTCACGGTGCCCGGGGAACACTCTTTACGAGACCTTTCGTTCCCCTCCAGGTTAAAGTGGTCGGCATTTAACGATTCGTCGGCTCACTCTTTATCTGCAAATAGATGGCAAATTCCATCCCCCTCGCTTTTCATACGACCTCCATTCAAACGCTCGCCGGCGCGCGTAATAGTTGAAATTTAATTCCGAGTTCGTGCAGTTTGCGCAGTTTATCCGCGGTTCTCGGGAATTACGAATTACGCCGGGCCTGATGCATACACGGTGGAAAGGACGCGGAGATGGCTCGGCGGGTTGCGCGGCCGCAGTTGGCGACGTTTACGGACAAAGGGCGGCGAAAAGTTTCGCAGGAAGACGGAATGTAGGTTAACTCAGACTTTCACCTCGATAATAAACTCGCGGCAGTAAGTCGCGAGATTAAAGCCCGGGTTCACCAGTTCCGGTGGCCGCGGTTCTGGAACTGCCAGAGCGGTTGTAACGACGCGAACTCGCTCCTCCGGTCGAAATTAAAGTAACGCCGCACTTTTTCCCGGCCCGGCGACGTTTACAGCCCCGAAACGCAATGGTAACTTGGATCGTAAAGAACGAGGAGCGCGCGGCCCCTTTAAAATCCCGGAAACCGCCCGCTGCTTTTGCTGCTAGCCAATAAACGGGCTCGGACGATCCCCGGTGTTTAAAGAACTTTGACGAATAGTTGTTGGAGAATTTCTTGGAGCGGCCCGCCGCGAATCGCCGCGCGGATCCTGTCGTCGCGTAATCCACGGAGAATGCTCCCCGCCCGAGAATCAGTTTTCCGGGGCTCCGGGCAAACTGAGCTCGCCGCTCTGTCTCAATCCGGCTTCACCTTTCACGAGCGCGCGATTCGCAATTGCGGCCGGCGTGTAAATCGATGACGTCAACCGAGAATCAAAAGCCGTGGCGGGCAAATTACCGCGAACACTAGCCGAAATCGATCGGGACGCGCATAAACTACTGTGCACGCCAAACCTCCGCGCCGCAGGCACCGAACCGTTCTTCACCCTCTTGCGACCGCGCCTTTTGCCCCCTTGTTTTCGTACCCACGATCACCGACGCTTCAAGACAACCGCGCGTGCGATTGAGCGGTTACTTTATCGGCCAACGATCGAATCTGGCTAGCCGCGGTTCACCCATTCGCCGGTTAATCACCCTGAAATGCTTGGAATTTCTTCGACGCGACTGCCGGGCACTCGATACGGAGTGTGGGATCAGAGAATCAAGTTTGACAAAGTTTACTTGATTACGTTGGCGCGCTACAAAGTGTGCAGAGAAAGCAAAAAGAAGCATCAACCGGGGAACAACCCTGGAACGGCTAAATCTCATTAACTGCAAGCTGCGAGGAAGGCGTGGATGGCGCGGGGTGGGCGGAAGGGACGGAACGATGTATATCCCGTTCACAGGGAGTTTGACAAAAAACAGAGAGCAGAGAACGAATTCCCGTAGAGAAGCTGAACTGCCGACTAATCAAACGTACAGAGCGGACGCGTCCTCGCTGGGAAAACATGGGGTGAACGTGATTCGGGACTCGCGCAGAGGTGCAGCGCGACATGCGCGAAGCGAAAGGCGATGAAAAAGGCAAAACAAGGGAGGGGAAAAAAAGTGTTACACGCCGAAACGGGCGTGTCTCTCGCTGCGGCAGCAAGCACCGTTCCCATTGATCAACATTACCACCGGTGAAATCAAAGTCAAGTCTCGTTAAATTGCGTTCGCAAAGGACCGACGTTCCTTCTCATCGAGGCGCACCCCTCTGCCCCGGGCGGGAGCGCGCGTCACGTTTCGCCCGTGGAAAAGCGCGGAAACGGGAGTCCGTTCGATCGTTAAGTAGCGAATAATAGGACTAGGGGCGATCGTCGGGCGTTAAAAAATGCCGCGGGCAACAGGTAAATGGACGTTTCACGGGTGGCCGAACGGAACGGCAATATTTTCCATCGTGGAAATGTATCGGTCGCGACGCGTGCCGGAACAGGGTAGGAAAAAAAAAAGGAACCTGGTCGCTCGCGTCCGCCCCTCCGGTCGCATGTTTCCAGCAACAACGGAACCATTAAGCGGGGACCGTGCAACGAAGACGAATCACCTGTTAATTTTTTATTAATCTCGAAGCACCGAACCGGCATGGGGAGAAGGTGCGGGTGGCGTGCATGTGTTCGAGTATGTACGAGCGGACGACATTAGTCACACTGAACGAAACATTTATCGGCTGCACACCGGCTAAAGCTCCGGCAATAAAAATGTCTCCTGCATCGGTATTGCTTGGTGCAGCCGCGGTCAGAGTGCACTAAGCTGTACGTGCACTTAAAAGTGCCGGCTGAGAGGGAGCGAAAAGGCAGCGGCCCTGCAACGGTGCGGGCGCGGATGGGAGGGCGGACAGGGGAGAGAAAGAGAGAGAGAGAGAAAGAGAGAGAGAGAGAGGGCTGGGGAAAAAAGGCTGAAAAGCTCTCAGCACAAAAAAGTGGGATAAATTGGGGCAACTGCTCGTAACGTTCCGCGCGTTGCACATCCTATCGACAAAGTGTAGATACCTCGTGCCAGGACCGTAATGCGCCACGTGCGTCCGTGTGCGTGTACGTGTTTCCACGCGAGATTAAACCCCCTCAAAGGGGTGCCTTTCTTTCGCCCTGCCGCGAGGGGAGAGTCATTTCGAATATTATCATGAAGACGGTCATTAGGGGTGGCTGCGTGGCCGGCGCGATTCTTTGCACGTTAATTTAGCGTGCGTCACCGCAGCTCCGCCCCTCCGGAAGGTGGCTCGGTATCGATCAGGAAATAATAGAGCGTGGCTCGACTGTCGTTTAACGGCGCCGAACGTTGCACATTAAAGCGGCAATTTCGAGGAGTATTAAGTGTTTATAGATCCTGCGTCGACCTTTATCGCGGCGGGGTAATAAATATGAATCGGCGACGGGGGCGGCGGTGCGCGGCGAACGGCAGGTAGCGCGCGAGCGGAATTTCTATGGAAAGCAATTTTTTTCCCCCGATGTGCAATTTTCGCAGCGTAGCGCGGCAGGGGTTCGGAGATGCCGGTTTTTATTAAAGAACGTCGAAGGTTTCGAGAGTGGTGGACGTAGGAGCATATGAAATTACCGATATCACGGAATTACGGGCAAATTTAATCCCGGCGAATAATATTGATCCTCGAATATTCAAGGATACGCCGAAGCGAGGGAATTACCGAGAACGGTTAAACAGTGTAATGTTACCCCGTTCAGAAGTTAGACTCTTTTGTAGCCTGGGAACTGATTTAAATATACCCGGGCGCATCGCCCTCGCTACCCTTTAATTTCCATTTTACGACTCCGATGCCTGCCCGTATAAAATTCACGCAGAGCGATAAAATATACACCGCCGGGGAGAACGTACGGACAATTTGCAATTCTGTGGAAGCTCATTGGAATCCTATTGCTTCTGCAGCCACTAAACGGAACACGAAGATCGATTCTCTGCGCCGCGTAGTCCGTGTCACCAGCGCGAAAGTGGAGCGAGTCAGCGTATCGGTGAGCGGCATGTAGAACGACGGGGCGACGCGAGCGGCACCGTATTCTCTGGCGTAGGTACCTGTAACGCGCGGGGCACGATTGAAGGGGGAGAAAAAGTGAGCGCGGCGACCGTGACAATAGAATAATTTTACAGGATGCTCCGGGTTAAAAGTGTCCTTTCTGGCCGCGGCTATTAGGGGACGCTCCATGACGGGGTGGATCCAGTTGTGGTTGCATCCGACGAGCAATATCCTCTTTATTCGAGCCGAACCGAGCACGCAGGTTACTGGCTCATGATATATACTCTGACGAGCACGGAAATCCGTTATGCGTGCTATCTGGGTGCATGCGTGTGCGGCAACGCAGAAGCTCCGGTGTACAATGGTATAAAGTCAATATAATTATACACCGTAGCCTGGCTAGGGATTCCGACGTAATGCAGATCTCGCGGCCGGACAAAGGCTGAGAGCCGGAATAATTTAAACGAGCCTGATGCCGGCGCGGACTGATAATAATGTTAATAATAACACGTTGGAACTGGGCCGCGGCGGAAGTGATAGTCGGCCGAGGGTGGGAATGTTTTGAAGGGCGCACAGGGGAGAAGCTTAATTCGGTCAGCTTGAATTTAAATACCCTTCAGGCTGACTGGCACCGAGCGAACGTTTTCGGCTGGCTCGCGAGACCGAGGGTTTTTCCGAAATTCACCGTTCAGGCGAGGAGAGGGTAGGCATCTGGGTGATTGGGTTAGTCGGCGTGAAAGGGGAAAGCGATTTAAACGGTTAGCGTGTAAATCCTGGGAACGGCGCGGCGCTGTTTCAGTCGGCGTTAATGTTTGACCGCGATATTACCAGCACAAAACAGAAACCCAATCCGAACGCCCGGCGTTTCCGGCTGAATATAAATTACCCTCGGTCGCGACTGGTCAGCCGCACCCCTCGGACGTCATCCCTGTGTCGGATTATACGCGAATATCTTGCGCATACCGAATATCAGGCCGGGCCGAACAGAGGCCAGAGCCGGTTGAATGGGCATTTTTCCGAGGGTTCCTTCGCCGTTCTCGAAATTGCCGTAATACTTTTTCTCGCTGACGTTTAGATTGGAAGACTGTCTTCGGGCGAGGTTACATCATTGCAAGGGGTGAGTTATACCCCGTCGGTGACGCGCCGTGGCTGTTTGGTTGACTGGTGGTCTTCCGGCGGTAGTCGATGATCGATGAAATATGTCCCATGATCCGGAAACCTGTTAGTCGGTCAGTTATCAAAAATTGAACTTCTCAGTGCTGCTAAATTTGTTCTCCTTTCTCGGGATAAATATTCCGTCCCGAATGGAATGGCGCCGAAGTGTTGAATTACGAATTAGCGTTATTAATAGAGGTATTAATCAAGCGGCATCATTAACTGAACGTCAAAGTAACACGAAACGAGCTCAATATAGATTTTACGGTTCAGTTATTCGAGCCAACTAGGGATGTAGGGAAACCTCGCGTGTTTGCAGATGTACACACGTGTATATCCGTTACGTGTCACCGTTGCTATTAATGCCGCTGTTATGAAGGCTTTAAATTAATAATAGCTCGTTTCTGATTATCCCCACGTTGCGCCGGTGAATATAGTTTCAAAGCATCAAATCACTAATCCCGTCTATGCTCGCCAAATCGATCATGTGAGGACGAATGACGTCACTCGCATGGCGTCCCCGTTCCGAAGAAGCTCACCGCGCGAAAACTGCGCGCAGCAGGGATACATGGAACAGGCGAACTCTGGAAGACCAGCGTCCGTTGCCACGCAATTATATCTCCATCAGTCGCAGATCTCTGAAACGGAACGGCCGGAAAGGGAGCATCTTGTTTCCGCTCTTATCCGAGTGGCTAATTAAATCCGCGGTATTGTGCCGAGCGTAAAATTACCGCAGTCAGAGTCCGAGAATGAATAAGACCGCGGTCTGAATTCCATCGCTCGAAGTTCGCCCTCTAAAAATATTTTCTTGCCGAGGCAATCGGACTTCCCCATCATTTTCGCCATTAATCGGGAAATTGTAATTAATGGCCGTGAATGTTGAAGGCGCGAGGCGCGAATAACGTAGCATCTATAGTCTGTACTCCAGAGCGTCGAGGATTTATAGGGCAGGGTTTCGATAATACTGTGCCGAGCATCGTCTAGCCGGAAAGGAGGTCAAGTTTGACTTCCAAACGATGGATTACTTCGTCCTTACCTCTTCTTGCCGCGAGAGATTAATCGATGGAACATCGGATTGTAAGAATTTCCCGGGCGACACAAAGGACCAAGCAGCAGAGACGAAAGGGTAGCGGCGGTACTAAAAATTGAATGGGCTCGGGTTTAAGTTCGGAAGAGGGTTCCCCGAGATCTTCGCGGCTCTCGCGGATATTACAGTGGCGCAATAGGCGCGCCATAAAGAAAATGAAACGACGAACAGGCGACGGGACGTTGTACAGTCTGATGCCTCCACGTGGCGGCTCTGTTTCGGTTATGAAGGAGAAGGAATAAAGGTTGGCCGGGGTGCGGAGGAAGAGGGCGGGAAGAGCGAAAGGGAGACAGAAGACGCAACAGTGGTGGATGGAAATAAAGAAACAGAAAGAGAAGGGGGGTCGGCGCGATGCAGATGAAGGCCTGTTCTGCAAATCTCTCGCCTAAAATCAGGACGCAAACACGCCGCGAGGGGGAGATATGCAAAGTGGCAGACGCTTTATGCAAAAGGTCCTCCAGCACCAATTCACTTTCCGTCGGTCTTATCATTCTGCGCGCGACCGGTACGGCTCTCGCGATGTTCCCTTTATTTATTTTACGAGGCGCGCATACAGGAGCAACGACAACCGTGGCAAAAACCGCCCCACGGTCAATTCGTCCATTCCTCTCCAGTTTCACCTGGACGGCATCCCCCCCGACATCGGGGGAGCGACAGTCGATACCTGTCTCCGCGACCATCTTGTCAAAGTCTTCCTCTTTCTATCTCTCCTCTTATTTCCAACATTGACGTCCAGTTACGAATCCATAGCACTTTGTCTCGCTGCAGAGCTTTGTCGATCCTGGCGCTGTTTCTTGGTAAAACTGCGCGAGTTGAATTCGATATCTGTCCCTTTGTTCCTGCCGGTTGTTCATTCAGGGCGGACGCTCGAGGAGCAAATAGAACACTGAGGCAGGATAACGTTGTATCCTATTGTCCACAAGGTGCGTCTGCTCGGTGTAGTAGGCCACTTAAGCGAGTTTGTTGTTTCGGGGGCCGACGGAAAATCGAAGGGGATTAAACTCTCTTCAGTCTTCGACGAGAACTTAATTAAATTTGCCGGGCGAACGCGGGCATCGCCGAAATTGATTCCGGCGATAGCGTGGAACGAGCGCGATACACGCAGAAGCTTGCTAATTATTGCGTCTCTCGATCGGACGGAGATAAATGCAACTCTGCACGCAATAGCGTGTATGCACACCGCGGAAGCTTAAGTAACTACACGCTTCTGCTTGTGTACTTAGCAGAAAGTCGTGATTCTCTCGGAATCTCAGGTATTCGCTGTGGGCACTCGAGTCTCCAGCGCTTTCGACCATCTTATTGGGTGAAGAACCGAGGTGACAGAGTAGAGTCTTGCAAATAATTCGGCAACCCCGGTTTCGAGGGCTGCTGGAAGTGGTTCCGGCGTGTCGAACTGAATCAACTGCGTGTTAACTACCGTCAAACCGATAATCCGATCATACGAACGATCGACACGCGTACGTCTCTGCGAAGTTCCTCGACGCGGCACGGTGGAATTCACGGGTGGAGCCTCTCAAGTGATTTTGTATCCTTGCGGGGACCGGGCCGTGTATTATGCTCGCACGATCCGATAACCTGAAGCCGTTTAATCGTGAAGCGAACTCGAGCGAACGTCGCGCTATCATGGCCAAGCCCGAATATCCGAACAGTTCCCGGTCTGCGAATGTTTGACCGCACGGTATTCGATGGAGCGTCCCTTGGACGCGCCGATTCTGGAATCTAATCGTGGCTCGACCCAGATAACGACTGACAGAAGCACCCGGGGTCCTGGGCTATTCCGGCGAGCGCTGCGATATTTGATATTCGTCCGCGATTAAATTAAAGGCGAGTCGTGGCCCGCGCGGCTGCTTTCCCTGGCAGATGACGGAGAAGACACTCGGACGAGCTTCGCTGGGGCAACTTCGACTTCGACTTTATGGCTCACTGATCCCTCGCGAGCCTAATTGGGGGAGGACCGAGGGTCGGGGCCTTTTTTTTTTTGCCTCGTTTGTCGCAGGAATTTTACTCGGGCGCATTTTGAACCTACTCTTTCAAGCTTCTCGCTGATTACCAGCAAGTACGGTGACGTACAAATGAAATGTCGCCACTATGGGCTGACGAGCCAAATTTTTGAATACGAAAATAATGAACAATTTATGTTACTTTGAATTTAAATGAATTATTTTCACGCAAAATTTTGCTCTGTAATTGCGTGAAAAGATAATTAAACCAAATCACAAAAGAATGGCTTGTCAGCCCAGAATGGTATCGTTATTTCGCAAGAATATCATATTATTTTTCAGGCATCGATGTTTTTAGGAGATATCATGCGGGCCATTTTTGCTGCAGTGGGCCAAAGAACCTCAGAAATCATAAATAATTTAAATACAGAAATTATCCTGAATAAATGTCTTCGTGCAATTTATGGACTAATAAATCACGTAAATTCATTTTCGCCATGGCGAAACGTACGTAACCCCTTAAGGGGGATTGCCACACAAAAATTCAGAACAGTAGGTCGAGGTACAATAAAACAGCCTGCCAAACCTCGAAATTAATTTGTCGAATCGTTTTTATACAAAAAATTCACAAAGAATTGCCGTTCTCCCGGCCCAACAAGGCGCAATCCCCCATTAATTACAAGTAATTACCACGATATCCTGCCAACGCAGCGTTGCAACGAGGATTCAGGCCTGTTATGATCCAGCCGAACCCAACAGAAAGCGTGTAGGCACTTGTACGAGACTTGCCAGAGAAAATTGGCGTGGGCAATAATGGCCGAGCTAAGAAGCTGTTCCGAACTCGTTACCATGAAACCGCGGAGCAGAGAATCGACGGAGAAGGATGTATTGCCATCGGCGCGAAGGGAAGAGAAGAGAAAGCTAGTTACGTGTTCTTTGAGGAAAGAAAGTATTTCTGCTGGATGACCTACATCGGCTCTGCTAGGAGGAAGGCGAGCCCCGAGCCGTCTGCCGGAAGGAAGGAAGAAAAGGAACGAGGAAGCTTCGGATTTGTGCATTCGAACACGGAAAACAGAATGCGGCTACTTTCGCATCGCGTAATAAGCGAGTGGCCACTAGACGAGCAGCCTTCCTGGCTCATTAGGCGAAATATAGGCACGTTCGCGTGCCTGCATCTCTGCGGAGCTGGTTTTCCCTCGGACCGCAGCGAGAGGAGATACTCGTCAGACACGGCGCAAAGTCACGTACGCCTAGCAAGAAGACCGCTGCTCGGGGAGTAACTCCCTTAAGGATAAAGAAAGCCTCGACGAACGTTTCCGGTTCCGTTACAGTGACAGATTGCCCGTACGCCATCGATTATCGACGATACGTACACCAGCGCGCACGATAGGCAAACGACCATCGCGCGCGCGAGAAATTCGAGCAATTTAAACGCAAACTTGGCCACGGAACCTTTTCAACGCACGTCGAAAGCTTGGAGAACGTGAATACGAGCGGCAAAAAGATCGGCCGGCTTGGCTTGTTTATTTAAGCTCATGTTCCCATGACAATGTTTGCTCGATACTCGATAGTACCAGTTTCGCAAAGTATTCCCCGGCTCCGATATAATTTCCGCGGAATCAATTATTGGATCGTTGTAAATGGGGAGGAGACGCGAATAAATTTCGCGGCAAAAACCTGCCGCGAAATGGAATTTCCGGGGAGCAGCGTGCGAGCGGTTGTTCGATAAATCGCGGCCGGCTGTAATGTACGCGGTCGCGTTATAATTCAGAGGGACGCTAATTGTCCGCCGTCGATCGACGCGAAGGAATTATCCCGACGGCGCCAGCGGTGGCTTTAATGAAACCGACTAATTCAATGCGGAGCCTGCAACTTAAAGCCTTCGTGTTTTCTACGCGGGCGCAGCCACCGGGGTTGCGCTGCGTCCCATTTGTTGCATGCCAATCGGTTCCCACTGCGAACACCAGCCGTCTATCTTTCGGCGCAGGCCTGTGCACGCCGAACCGCTGTTCTCCGGAACGAAGAGGGAATGGAAAGTAGGTCACAGGCGAGTGCACGCGTCATACAAAAAGTGTCTTCTATACGCGGATAAGTACTCTAATTTGCAGCGGGTAATTAGCTGAAAACATAAACTGCGTTGAATCCCGGCTAACGAGGATAAAGATTCCGAGTTGAAGGGTGCCGTTGGGGTTCGCGCAACATCCGCGGCCTTCGTTCTAATTGAAAGAGCGTGTACAAAGGTTGGAGAGCAGACGCGTGAATCACCTTTATTTATTGTAATCCTCTGATAGAGCTAATAAACAGGGAACGGAAGGAACGAAGTATAAAGGAAACTCGGAGCAGAAGGTCTCCCCTTCTACGGTCTAATTCATTGCTCTCGTTAAACAAGATAAGCGACTGTTCGGCAGGGTTTAAAGTTTAAAGAACGCCGCTCTCGTGCCGGCACACGGCCCGTTCTAACGCGGGAAGACGAGGAAACGCTTATAGGAAACCATTCCTGACGATTGTGGCGATAAGTCATCCCGGGGATACTTGGGAACTGCCCTATCAGTCGTCCAGGCGAAAACTGCTCGCCGATCGAAATTCGGATAGTCCCGACACGCGACGTAGATCTCCGACGCGACAATGCACCACGACAGCCGTTGCCGGATTATTAATGGCCCGGCGGATTTTCGTTTTTCTTCGTCTTCGGTGTAAATAATGAACGGGAGCGGTTCAGGTTGCGACGAAACTCGCGCGAGCACGCTCGAACAAGCGCGTCCGGGGTTAAGAATGGACGCGGCACGCCGGATAGGTTCCGCGGAGGCGAATGTGGCTTAATTAATCACCCGATTTATTACATTTCCCCATTATTTTTCCCCGCTCGCAGCGAGCTTTTGTGCGAAACAAAGCGTCGGCCCGGGCTTTGTCCACGTCTCTGGCCGGGCTCGTTGGAAAAAAGAACTGAAAGGACCATCGTGGTTTGAGTTAATTAGATGCTAGCTACAGGACACCGGTGATTTTTCTTGGTTTAAATTAAACACGGTCCCGAGCGTGGACCGTTCCGTTCCACTTCGAGCTTCTTAATTAATGTTTCAATGAACTCGCTTGTCCACCGGCTTCTCGCCCTGCCTGTGCCACGCGTCAAAGGGAATCTCCAGCAGGGAGGCGCGAGGCTGCGAAACGACTCGTCGTTCCTCTTCGCGTGTCCGTTCATCGCGTCCCATTTCAGTTCCCTCTGATATCCGCGCGGA
This sequence comes from Andrena haemorrhoa, assembly GCA_910592295.1. Classification (NCBI taxonomy): domain Eukaryota; kingdom Metazoa; phylum Arthropoda; class Insecta; order Hymenoptera; family Andrenidae; genus Andrena; species Andrena haemorrhoa. The sequence goes on from OU342946.1 coordinate 6,538,749, forward strand.
TATCTGATAGCTGGCTCTTCCGGTCGAATTATAAACTCGCGCGGGCTCGCTTATCCGACGGCTATCCCACGCGGGTGGTAATCATTCGCTATCCCAAGGATTTCTAGGGGTCCGATTGTGAGGAAGCAGGAGTTACCCGCGAGTCGCCTGGAAGCTGAACGAAGTTTGTGTTTCACGTGCAATTTCCATTCATCGTGACCTGATACATCGCTGAACGACTCTCCGAGGTCGTTGCGATCGGCTAGTAATCGCGAACGTCAACCGTCCCATTGTACGAACGCTGCCCTGACGAGCAAACAGCGAGCTGCTTCGTAGGATCGAGTAGCAAACAGCGGCCCGATCGAATAGCTTCTCGTTTGCAGTGCACTCTTTCGCGGTAATGTTATTTCGCGACGTCCCGTTGCAAGTGATCCCTTCGCTCGATTATTCCCGTTGATTAAGGCGGCGAGGAGAAGAGTCGGCGCACTTTTTAAATGAGCCATTCGGGGCATCGTGAATTGATTAAAACAAAAACGCGGGTAAGCGGGGGTGGAGGGACTATTTGCAAGTGAAATGACGTTCGTGCGTCGATTCTGAAAAAAAGCAGAATCGCTCCAACGAGCGGGTCGAGGGAAAAGTGGAACCGCGACTATTAATCACAATTGAACAATTGAACCTGGCGCAATTAAGCCGCGGGGGAAACGGTCGAGGAGTGTCTCTCGAATTTAATAAAGATTAGAATCCAAAGCTGTTCATATTATTGCTCGCAACTTTTTCTTTGCGAGGAGTTCGGGTGAAATGCTGCTACCGTGAGACCGTCGCATCAACAACGATTTCGGTTCGACTGTTGTGTCGTTGTAAACGACGCATTCTCGAAACAGCGAAATAACGTAAACGACAGCTGGGAGAGCGCGAATGGTCCGCCGCGGAAGTTCGTCCTCTCTTCGGGGATCCTCGTCGGCGAACCGCCTGATCCGGTTTCCGATATGCAATTCGAAATATCGCCGGAGATCTCGAGAAAAGCGGGGAAGCCGCAGTTGGACGCATCTGGCGCAGAAACTACGGCATCCAGTGGCCGTAACCGCGAAGGCAACGATCCACGGAAGAACTGTGCACGTCTGTCCAGCTCTGAAAGTACATTTTATCCCGCGCCATTTCACTGAGGCGGAAAATGCGGCGGTGGTGGACCGTGGCTTCTCATTTTTTTTCCAGCAGAGACGCGAGGCTAAGCCAGACGAAGCCGTCTGGACCCTCTTTTCCCTGTTCACGTCCCTTCTTATCGCGTCGTAAAATATGCACGCGGCCGCGTTCCCTCCGCGCCGCGGAAAAATCTCTGGATCCAGAGAGAAAGCCGAGCGAGCCGTTGGGAAGGGGATGCGTGTTCACGAGCTTCAGGGCTCCGGAGCTTAGAGAACCGACGATTCCCCGCGAAAAGCTGATTCTATGCGTCAAGTATATTCCTCGCCGTGGGGCCTCTAGACCCCGGCCAAATTGCCTGTATAAATGATAGCAGGGAAATTGAAAGCGCTACGGGGCTGAAGTTCCATCCTTTTTGCTCTCCGTTACGTTAGCAACTAATCGATTCAGGGGCTGAAGAAAAGTAGTGTCGAGAGTCAACCGAACGGAGGCGACGAAGAAAGTTACCGCCGAAGCGCAAACAATAAATCTGCAAGAGTCCGCGGCTGTGAAAGTTGGGTAGTTTCGCAAACAGCCGAGTTTGAAACGCCCGTTTTGACACGATTTCTCCGCGCGATTCGGGGCAAAGTGCCGGGCGGAAGGACGTCAGCGGTTTACGAGAAGAAACGAGAAAGCATAATTTTCTATTTCCCCGAAAATCCAGAGGGAGAATTCACAACGCGAAATGAATGTAGAGTTGCAACTTCCTGCCCGCCTTGGTCGCAAATTAAGGGAGCTTAAATATTTCCCTTCGGCTCCTCTCCTCGGGGGTAGTCGACCTATCCAGTCGCAGCGAAAGCACTTAGTCTCCCCGGTGCCACCTGAAAATCCCGCCACGAATCGACCGCGTAAGAAATTCTCCAGTGATTTTTCCCAATTCTCCCTCGCTGCCTCCTGCTCTGCCCATTTTCCCGGGGAGAAGCTCGCGAACAATTTAATTCGAGGGACAAAGAAGCTCGCGTAAGAAACGTGTGCTCGAATGCAGCCTTGGGATAGACCGGCAAGTTTGAAGAGGGGTTGGCCACCGCCTCTGGGATCCCGCGGCACCAATCGAGGACCTCCCCAGCCCGGCGACGATGATGCGAGCTCGGATGGCCGGCAAATTTTCACGAGGAAACCGTAAGCCCGGTGAATCCAATTCGCGGAACAATAACGACGAACTTTCAACCCCTTGTCAGGTGTCGGGCCAGACGCCCCGACAACTCGAAAACTGCCCCTCGAAATGGATACTGCTCGCCAGGGTTATTGCTCAGCCGAGAACATTATCTTCCCTCCGTATTCTCTCGGTCCTTTCACTTTGCCCGGCTCTTTCCCGCCGCTTCCACCCCATCTTTGAGCGGCGACGACGTTTATGCGCTGAGAGCAGCCAGCGCCCCGCATCGGCAGAAATCCACGGCGAGAATGGTTTTGAAGACGCCGCTTGATCTACAACGCGCTAAAAATTCCGAAAAGCCGATCGGATTTCGCGCTGTTTTCTTCAGCTTTAGAGGGGAACGGCGATGAAATATGCTGGCGGAGGTGGGCGGGATGTTTCGCTGAATGTTTTATGCCGGTTTCTGACGGGCGGCAGGGAAAATTGGAATTCCGGGGTGACTGGCATTCGTCTGTTCGTCAGAACGGTCACCATTTATTCGGCTGGCCGTGAAAAATGTCGAGCTGACCCTTCCGCGTGTTTAATCCGAGCCGGCCCAATTAAACTGTCAAGCGAAATTAATCTGCCACTTGTTTGCGGCCCTGTCATCGGCCACATCTTCCCTGCGCCGGGACAAATGATTGCCGAACCGTGTCGTAGCTACCGTAAAGCGGCGCGAAACATCCGCTGGAGCCTTTAGACGCAGCTAGCATTTCCACGGATAGGTGGAAAGCCTAGGATGCGTCGCGGATCAACTTTAACGGAGGCTCGCGCGGACGCGGGAAGCGCGGAGTGACGACTGTTTAATCAGACGACAGATTGATGCCAGCCGAGGCCAGCGCTGGAGGATTTTAATTGCTCGAACGCCGCCCGGTATCGATCATCGTTATTATATCGACGTTTAGTCGCAGTTTACATGGATTTCGGAGCTCCGGGGTGCCGTGAAGTTTGCGCGTCGTACATTTATCAGGTTACATGTTAATCGAGTTAGGCGAAGTTACGGTTTATGACGGTGGATGCAGATGCGTGTGTCCTCGAGGTGGTTCCGCACGCCCGGTCTAACTTGCGAGCGAAAGACGCGCTTCTAAGTTATTCGCCGACTTCGGAATCGAACGCTCGCTTGGTATTACTCTCGTGCTCCTCGAACAGGCGACACCTTCAGGATTTCTGAGGACTTGGGGAGCGAGCGGGACGTTGCCAGGGAATAAACTTTGATCTGCGAGCGAACGTGACGCAATCGTAGACACGCACTCAGCTTTCGTACGACTTGGCGGCGCATAATTATGCGCGGGACCGGGAGTCCCTCCAACTGTGCACTTACTTTGCCTTTTAATTTCCTTGACGTATCGCCGCGATTCGAATCTCCGTGCCCGACGCGATCGGCGACGTACGTGCAGTCGCGGAACGAGCGGAATAATCAGCAGGGCGTGCAGAAATCGCGCCTCACAATCCGTTACCCACGTACACCAGACACCGTTGAATAATTGACTAACGTTACAAAAATTCCGACGCCAGCGCGACGACGACGAGGCGACAGAATGTTCGATCGTATCCGATATCCGAAAAGATCCCTCCCAATTAACGATAACGAGACGAATCGAACGCGCCACGATGCGTTCGTCTCGTTTACACGTGAAAAAGCTTCGCTTCGGCCTCGAGAAACGCTGACGCGGTACCCATCGCGGGTCCTGCACCCTGATAAATCACGCTGCTCATTATCGATGACATCGTCGCTCGTAGAAATACCTTGGCGCGCCCTTGCGTAGCAGATGCGCGGAGTAAAATCAGTTAGCGGAGCTCTCCAACTTTCCGCGGGACATTAATTCCTGCGAAAAAGGGATCACGAGTCCTAGAAAGGAAATGGAGCTCGCAGGTCTCGTGGAAAAATCACGGGCTAGTAACGCGCGTATCGGGCATAAAGTGGACCAAACCGACACCGAAAAGGGAACGGGAGGAGGGACACGTCGGTGAAGGAGGAAGTTGCCTGATTAGCGGTATTGTTCCGGAAACGGAGTGAATCCGTACGTTGCGGGTCCATTGTTGCTGTGTTCCAATCTGGTTTGACCAGGCCTGCCGCCTGCGAAAACAGCAAATTGCATTTCCAGCTCGGCGCGAACTTGTGCAGCCTTTTTGAACAGTGATCGCGCAGCTGCGGTGAAAAGACTGCCTCGATATTTCGGTGAAAGCAATTAGGAATTTTCCGGTTAGTCTGGGCGTCACAGAGAAGAAGGGAAATTTCGGTTTAACCGGTCACGGAGATTGCTTGTTGCTTCGTTGTTTCTCTTTCGCCATCCTTTTTGCGAATTGAAGCAGTATTGGCTGTAGAGGCCGTTTTGCTCGTTAGCTCATCAGAGTAACAAGAAGCTGCGTGAAAGACCCTTGACGAAAGCGAAACGATTTTTCGGATAAATCTTGAGTACGCTGGAGTATTATTCTATCCCCGGTTCAAAGCCCTGCGTTCCGACGGGTCGTTCCGCAATCCACGATCGAAACGCGAGTCGATACGTCGCGAGCACTTGGCTATTCGAAAGCTGCATGCTGTCGATGAAACTTTTCCAATTAAATTTCCAGGATTTCGCCGACCTCGTTACGCTCTTGTCCGCGAAAGAAGATAATGCCGGCTCATCCCCGCGCATCAGATGAAACTTTGGCTCTGTGAACGCCACGGATGATCGATAGCCCTCTATTTATTTCAACAATTTTTCTTGCCTTATTATAATACTCGGATACCTCGTTCGCTATTCCTCAATAATATTACCTTCTGCCACGGTTCGTTTCGAGGCCGACCCAGGTACCATTTTGGTATCGAGCAATTCGACACGGTATGTCGACCTCACTTTCGCATTCTTCCGCAAGTATCGGCTTCGCCTTGAATCGAGCTGGGAGCTGGCAAAGCATCCTCAGAAATTGGTCACTTGAATCGCAGAAATTCCGAAGCAACAGTCTCATTAGTATCCTGAATCTCACGTTCCGCCAAACCGATTCAACAAAGATCGCGGGAGCACGAGGTAGAAGCGGATTCGTTTGATCGGCAAACGGCGAAGGGCAAGAAGATGGTACCGAGGAGACTTCGGCGAAAGAAATTCCCTCCAGGATTCGATTGTTACGCGGCATTGGGAATATCGATTCGGTGTTGGGTGTTCAGCCGGCCTCCTCGACGACAAAAGAAAGCAGAAAAGTCTCCCCCGTCCGTTCTTCGGGGGCGACGTGATCGACATAGATGGTCGAAGGCTATTGTTCGGGGCCGTCGTTACGCGACGCAGTTCGGTCGTCGTGTAACTCCATGGAACAATCCCTTGTACCCGCCGCTTGCACCCGCTGCACCGCCGCCCACGTCTGTGCGCGTGTATGCGGGCGTGTCACACTGCCAGAAGCATCTCGCGAGGAATCAGCAGCCAAGATTTTCCCACACCGGGATCCGGGGAATTCCGGAAGAATGCAATGCCAATGGGATTCTTCCCCCGCGATTTAGAAACCGTTTTTAGATGGGAAATCGTAAATGGAGCGGATGAATCCGAGATCATTCGTGTCCTTAATTCCAGCTCGGAGTGAAACGGCAGATCGAATGATAGTGTTTGCGTAGAACACACTTCCTTTTATTCGGCGAACAGAACGCGAAGAGTGCTGGTAATTGAAAGTAAATTTCCTACGGACGCATCGTCGGTAGTAAACACGCGTGGGATGTACAGGTTAAAATAATTAAAAGTGAATTTCGCGTAACACCGATCGCCGGATTTTCCGTGCTCGTCGTGCTTACCTCGTCGATACGAAATTGCTCGTTGCAGCCATCAAACCGATCGAATTCGCGGAATGGAATTGACAACGCGACGTGTAAAGTGGCGAGGGGCTGGCGGCAGAGAAAAGCTTTCGCCGCGAAAGTATATTTTTTGCAAAATGTGTCTTCGTGCTGCAAAAGGTAGGGGTTGCGGTACCTTGGAGCGGAGGGAGGCCTACGCAAATTGCCGTCATATTTCGCGTACAATGGAGGCGAAATTGACTATCCAGAAGCTGGCATTTGCCGGGCAAAAAAGGGGCTCCAGAGACTTCCTCTCCTCTGTTCAATCCATTCGATCACCGATACAGTGCGCCACGGTGGCGAATCTTTTCATTGGGCGTTTCGTTGGAATTCCATCGAGACGTCAAGCCTCCTCCCCTGCGAATTTCAATATTGCTTGATGAACATTGGACAAGTGTCTTCCCTCCTTTATTTGCAACGTGACTTCTTAATGGCTGTAAAGTCTGTCGGCCGCAGTAGTGTAAGCATGCGTATAGTCGGACCGTGATCGATGGGCCAGTGAAAGCATTCAGAACGCGGTCAAAAGTCTCTCGGTCACGGGACGAACTGTTTATCTTATGGTTGAACGCCAGCTGGAGGCCGGTGAAAAACTCTTTCATCAATATTTGACTAGGGTAACGTGTAATGAACACATCAACGTCCTTACACCCTTACGCTGTGTAGTAGCCACACACTGCATAATGAAGAACCACAGACGCAGTCGGTCGACTCATTGACTACCGATTCAAATTGTAAAAGTAGCTCTTCTTTTTTCGCCAATACGTCGATAGCCGGTATGTTTTGAAGACTAACGAGCAAATAGTCAGGCATCACACTGGTCGGACTGAAAAAAATACACAGTTCAACGTAAAGCCCTCTGTACACATTGATGACACAGCCGTGTTAGCAATACTGCTCGGAGCGTTATGCTGGTATCCTCCCACCGTCTGTACAACGTTGCCCACCAGAAACAATTATTACTATCCGGCCAACTCAAACAGCCCAGCCTACAGACGCCGGTCGGCAACATCTCACAGCAGGTGCACGATGTTGCGCTGCGTGCGTGTCAACGTGCGGGCACGTACCCGCGTGCGACGTTGAATCGCTTGGTATGTCAACGACTAGGCCATCTAGTCCAGCATGGAATGATCAGCGTGTAATTGAGTGTAGCGCAGTTAATGACGTACCACTTGGTAGTCGCCCGACGAGGATCCCGTCAGCCGAAAATTGGCAGCGCCGCTGTATGCTTCTCTTCCAGCGCCTCATCTCGTTCACTTCGGCTACCTATTCGTTTGCCCGGAGTACCGTGCGAAGCAGGTGCGAATACGTTCGCGATATGCGGTTTTAGTTGAACAGAAAGCCGGTGTTAGCATTAGTCTGTCGGCAGTTCGTGATCCCGGAGTTTCGGGTTAATTTAATTTATAAATATGTAACTTGCCGCGTGAATAAGCTGCAGCGCGCAGCGCGTGAATATGGTAGACGCGAGCGTACATGCAAGAGCTCGACGGTGGAAACGTTGACTTGAACTACTTGCAACGTTCATACCTTCAGTAGTCCATTAGTAGAAGGGCTATTGTACTTAGTTGTCAGACATCAAGCTTCCTTGCTCTTTCTCCATCCCTCTGGCGGCCTGCGTGCCTGCCTGTTGTCTGTCTCCCAGCCTATCGCCGAGCGAATCGAAACACATTCAGTTACGCTTCTCATCGCAGCCTCCCTTCATTTGCCCCCGGCAGCCGGATAATATCCGCGCCGCCGAGTCGCTTATTGGGTAGTCGTCTAATCGACTGTGGAGTTCGATATACGCGCGGTAGGCACGCCAGTTGCCGTCTTCTGCCGCTCCGTTCCCTCGACTAGTCTATTTAACGGCGCTAATTGGACGCGAAACTGCGCGTCGTTAGAGGGTCCTTGCTTCCGCGAGAAGCCACCTTCCTTTCTTTCCAACGGGCAGACACCGAACAACAGCCTCGGATTGGACTCCTTAGATAGCGGAGAAGCTAGAAGAAACGCAAACTTTCGAGTTTGGTAATTCGAGTTATCCGCCGCTACCCCCGCTGAGGATACAAGCGGGATTATTTAAGGGCCGGTCCGAACGACTCAATCGCGAGAACGACCGTTCGGAGGAATATTGAGTTAGGAAAATTAGCAGAATCGGGTGACCCAGTTTCGCGAAGTTACGCGAAGAGGTTTCGAGCTGTCGCGAGAGAAGTGGTCGTAGGTACCCGAGATACTTTAAGCGGTTTAATTCCATACAGACTGTCTCCTCCATCGTCCAGTCCCTGTTTTATCAGACTTAGTCTTTGCTACTATAAATTGTTACTCTTCCGCGCAACATGTATCGAACCCCGTAAAAGTGGATTATCTCCGTCAGGAGGCTCTACTCCCTGTTCGATTGAAGCACCGGATGCAGGGGGAAAGTTGAAGGTTGTACATTGCTCGTTCGATATCAAGGACCGACATCAGTGTTTGACTAGCCTCCCAATCTCTCTGGAGTTTTCCTTACTTCCCTTCTTATCTTGATCGACTTATAGAAAAGATAGAGCTATACCTTTTCACGTGTTCCCTTCGCCCTTCACTCTTATCCTACGGCACATACAGATCCATCGGCTTTGGAAGATCTTACGATCTCGTAACGACAGAACGCATCGGCCGAGATCGATCTGTTTAGGGCAGGCTGATACCGCGGTCGTGAAAAACGTCGCTACCTCCACGGTGCTCTTTATCCGCGAATACCGTTCATTTCTGCGGTGCTTCCTCTTCGCAACCCGGCTTGCGATTCAATTTTATCTAAATCTTCGTTCCCTGTTCTTCTGTTTCAGGACTTAACGCGGGTCTAGAGGGAGCAACATTTAGGTCCTGGGCCTTGAAGAGCGTCCAGGTGAAGAGAGTGACTCAACCGAGTGGATAAATGACAACGTGTAACGCTTCGTACCGGTGTTTCCGCGATCCCCACCCTCCTCGATCCAAGTTCAGCACGTGGAGACGATAATGGGGACAAGATTGAAGAATTAAGCAGGAACGGTCCGTTCCTCCTGCCGAAAGTTGCCTCGAGATTCGTAGACGCGAATCCTCGCTTACGCTTTTCGATCCTGACAATCCAGAAGGCAAGGGAGACATTAATTAGTGCCAATGAACGAATCTGATGGTAAGCCCCGGTGATCGTTAGTTAAATATCGGGCCGATCATTTCCTCTTACGTTTTCGTCTCCTGCAATGGGTGAAGTCGAAGCTCGAGGGAACTCGGAACGAGTAGCTAAGGAAATTCCCAAGTTTCGCGATGCAACCATTTTCCTGGTGGGTTCGAACCTGCTTCCGGGGTAACGGCAGCTACTTTTATAATTCGGAATAGCTACTTGGGGTGAAGGGGGCACTTGGAAACTTGTCAGACAACAATGTGCCACGGGGAAAGAAGGCGCAGTTCGCGGCGTCTGCGTGATCGTCGATTCGTACTACCGGGGCCCGCTATCCGGGGAACGATGATCGAGCCAACATCATTTCGAAAATCTCCGCCGTCGTTTCGAAGGGCTTGGAGATATCCTCTCGAGTAAGATGGAAAATCTTCAAGATAGATTCGGGAAGAAAGATTCCCGCGTCACTGATAAGCGGGGCCGGGATCACGGAGGAAAGCCGTGCGTCCGAAATAGCTTATCTCCTTTTTCCTTGCCTTCCGCCCGCGAATGACGAAGAGTAGGTGAGCCAGTCGGCCGATAGCGGACTCCAGTTTCCCTTCGAGCCTGATAAGTGCTGATTTCCATAATGGTTCCGCGTACCAGCGCGCTCGTTTACGCCCGAGTCCCCTCGGTACACTCTCTGACGGCTTATCAGCCTTCAGCCTCCGAAATTGATGGATATCAGATTGATTCGCAGTAATTTCAGTCTGCCGTTAAATTCTCACTGTGATCCAACCGGAATGACGGAGGACTCGAAACCGTTGCACTGAAGAATACGCGAGTCTGACTCGAGCGTCGCTGTCCACTTGAGTTTCAATTAGGTCTGCGAGATAGTTGGATATCTCGGTTGAACCGCGCGCCATCTCCATAAAGCGTTATACTTCACTGGCCTTATCGAACTCGCAAACTTCTCGTCTTCTCCCGCGTATCCAAGGTACTCCCCCGCTCCTTCTTTACGTATGCACGCTTTACTGACAGTCGTTTCGCTTTATCTCGCATCAAAGACCCAGGAATGAAAATTCCCGGCACGAGATGAGAATTTGAAACGAGCGAGCCCCGGGATGGATGGAAGGGCTTCGCTTTGCTGTATTATTCTTCTGTTTAGAGCGCCGTCGATGAGCCTCGAACCCGCCGGGAGAAAGGTCGACAGGTTTCCCAGAGGAAACACTTTCTGCTCAATATCGTAGAGCTTAAAAGAGTTGAAAAAGTGAGAGGAAATGATCGAAAATCCCGGAATTAAGGATTCCCATGGTGACGCCGGTTAGCGTGATCGCGGTTGCTTTGGAAGTGGCACGCGAACGATAAGATTTCGGTGGCCGGTAGGTTGGAAGGCTCGGCGAAACCATGGGAGACAGGTCCAGCTCGGACTCTGAGCCAGTTGCGATTGAAATTTCAGGGAAAACCGCAAGCTCGCGTCGGGGAGGCGCGCGTTTAGCGCTTGAGCAGGCCTAAATGAAGAGCGATCGTCGCCGGGACAGGTGATCGATACCGATTACGAGGAGCGGCGCGCTCTTGTGGGTGCGGGTGCGGGTGCGGGCGCGCGCGCGCGGATCTCGCAGGGTAATCGTGGCGAAAGTACGCGAGGGGAGGGCCGGAGAGCAAGATGGAACTCTTCCTGATTCTCGTCTGTCTGATTGCGCCGCCCACCCTCTCGCTCTCGATCAACAGCAAGATCAATCCGCGGATCGTTCAGACCCGGTACGGCGAGGTGCAGGGGGTCATACGGTCCTTCGACGCCAAGTTCCTCAAGCCAATCGACGTCTACCTAGGGATACCGTACGCCACCCCTCCGGTCGGGGGTAACAGATTCTCGCCGACCAGGGCGCCCAGCCCGTGGGAAGGAGTCAGGTGAGCACCAGATTCCCTTCATCCTTCTAACCGTTGCACGTGATCGTCAAACCCTTCGCCGTGGACGGTAAACCCTGCCGAGTAAGAATACTGAACGCGGGGGAACAGGTCTTGCGTTTTGGCAAAGGAAGATGCGTCGAGAGGAAACAACTCGACTAGCCCGGAGAGCTTTATTTCCTTCGAACGTGCAAATATTACGCTTTTTCTCGCAGCTGCATGGAGACCTTTCAATTTTTACGCACGCCTCTGAAAACTTTGCTGCATGATTTTCTAAGCAAACCCTTTCTAATTACGGGGCAAGTGGCTCGCAAATTCTGCAGTTCATCTTTTAATTGGTATGCCTGTACGTTCACGTGAATATGCGAGGCGAATTCTATTCAGAAACAGGAGAGTGCACTTGCTTCTCCAGCTGCTAATTAGAGCCTGCAGCTTTTCGGGCCATAAATGGTTAAGTTTAAGACGCGCAGAGCACAATATCGCGCGTATCGGTCGAAACGCACGACTTATTAGCCTGGTACGAGACGAATCCGGCAGTTCTCTTACGCGACAGCTGGATTCCCGAAATTTTGCGAGCAGTTTGATTTCCGAGAAATGCATTCCGACTACCGGAATCCCCTTAATGCGCGAATTCTTAAACGTATTCCGGCAGCATATTTCCTGCAAAGTTATGTCAAGCTGTTCCTTTGAAATTCGCTCAAGTATTCAGATTCTATGCCCTTTTCAGACCCACTGCTCTGTCATTTTGCACAGTTCGTCGCAATAAAACCGGGCTCAGATTCAGCACTTTCGGAAAGCTTCTATATCTCGTGCGCCGCCGTAGAAGCTAATGCGAAGGAACAATCGCCTATCGCTAATTAGTTTACGTTGACGATGCTCGTGGCGCGTGGAGCATATGTTTCGGATATTCTCTAGAAACGAACAATGAATTTTCATTTAAAATGGGCTCTTTCCTTCGCCTCTGCGGCGAAACAAAAACGGAGATGTAATTATTCACGAGCTTAATCTACGCATATTATGCAGGCTAGAGAGACAAAAGGTGTTGGAGATACAACCGTGATAAATTGTTCGCGGCAGAAGTGCAACGCTTTCGCAAAATTCCTGGGAGGCATTGCCCGGGGAATTAAACTGTAAATGATCGCTAATCCGCGATTGAAAGGAACGAGATCGTCGAGCCTTTCTTTTCAAGCGGGAGTAGGGACGGAATTACCGTTGATGATTCTTTGGAAAAGTTGTGGCTCGCCCAAATTGAAGCGTTTCGAGGATTCGGTTTATCCGGGCTATCACGGACGAGCAGGCTAAAGTGAATCCTGGCTTGCAGATTATCGGACTCGGTCAGTCCAGTCTGCCCCCAAAAGCTGCCCGACATCTCCAATGAACAAGAAGCACTGGAGCGTATGCCGAAAGGCCGGCTGGAGTACTTGAAGAGACTGCTGCCTCATCTGCGGAATCAAAGCGAGGATTGCCTCTACTTGAACATCTACGCACCAGCCATGGGTGAGTAATTCCGCGGTTTATCCGCTTACACTTCAGACATTCTCGTGAATAGGTATTACCGATCCCTCCGCGATCGTGCCAACGCTGGTATATCGTCGAGCGCGCGTTTTAAGATCCCGCGAAGTTGAACGAGAGAACCTTTATCCGCTGACATTTCATATTTCACGGGCCACGGAGCACGTTGCTCGCGACTCCGTAGTCCTCGACTAATTAAGCCGCTATCCCCGCTGTAATTAGTAAAAGTGCGAACGTCGACCGTGAAATATTTCACTGCGATAGGCGCAGAGATGCCGATAAACGAGACAACGAGAGGCGCGAGACGGTTTGCTTCGGCGACGCGGAGACGCGGAACATCGCGGCATGTACACGCAATATGTTTCCCTCCTGTGGCGCGCGTTCGTCTCGAACCACGACCGCCACCCTCCCGCCTGATCCCTCAACACCCTTCCGCGTTTCTCCCACGTCGTTCTCTCGCCATTTTTATTTCGTCGGCGCTGCGTGCACCGAGCACAGAGAGGAACGGTTTCAATAATAGTACATCACTGCATTTTCTCTTCGAAATAGGAAATTTTACTTTTCTCCCGCGTCTTGCGCTCGCCACTTCTCTCCCCGCTTTCTCCCCGTGGCCCCCGTTTTTCTTGTAGCCTCTCTCGAGCCGGAAATTGAACGGCAAAGGCGACAGGAATGCCACGACGTTTTCTTGCGGGACGCGAAACGGTGGAAATGGGGTGGGACGGGCGTGCGATGTCGAGGGATGGGACAGAGTTGAATTGTTCGGTCAGGTTGGAATGTAAATTGGCGGAGACGTGTACTTTCGTCTCGAGTGCGCGTCGACTTATACGGAACCTGTGCGCTACAAATCAAGAGAAACCATTCAGGCGATATTGCAATTGTTATCGCAATTCAACATTGATAAGCGCTTGGCTGTCCGCGCGGGGATAGATGCTGCTGCAAAAGAAAGCGAAAGGCAACGCTCGAATGGCATTACTTAGCTACAAAAGCTGAAAACGTCTGCTGGAGCATTTGCAAGAGCACGGCAAGCCTGCGACAATAGGGAGAAAGGCTTTGCAGTGATTAGAGTCGCGCATTCTACGTCCGACATTTCCTAACCCCTGTCCTCTCGTGACCGGGTCAAACCGTTCTCATCTCTTTCGTGTATCGCGGCGCGCACATTCGCGTTTCGACAATGAAATATCCAGACGTAAATGTAAGCCGGAACAGGAAACCAGAACACGCTATTCTGCGAGTCTGCGCGCGAGCGTGACTATCCGGTACCCGCTGCCTCGGCAACCGTCCAGAATGCACAACTACCTCGGACCTGTTCGTCCCTGTCGTTCTCCCCCGTTCACCGCCCTCCTTCCGCTGTATTTGAAAAATAGTCACGGTCCTTTTGCCTGGTAAATAATGCGAAATTTGTATGTACCGACAGAACAGAAAGGACCGAGGCAGCTGCCACGCGGCGGAAGCTCCAATTTTACCGAATTTCTTTCTACGCTCTTCTCGCCCGTCCCTCTTTCTTTTCGCCGTCGATACACAGAGCCGGGAATCCAATTGGTGCGCGGCAGGGAAGGCTTTTTAAGGAAGGAAGCTGGATATTAAAAGTGTGGATGACCCAACCGACGTAAGGTTCCATGAACCGCGGGGCTAAATGTTGCCTAGCAACGAAGGATACCGTCTACGTTGCCATTGGTGACACGTAGGATTACCTAGCCACGCATTGATTCTACGCGGAAGCAGGAAGATGCTTGGTAAAGCATTACACGTGTTTAGTGGACTGCCGATGGGCTACACGTGTTTGCTACCCCGTGATCCTTGGACATTAGAGACGTACTACTCTTGTTGACCACCTTGTGCTCGGAGGAGGAAGACACTCGACCGAGAACCACGCAACTAAATAATCAGAGACGTTCATGTGTCGGGACCTGAAACAGCCTTTGATACTTCGTCAAAATGATGACCCCCTCGGTATCCCTTCATCTTGCAAATTCCGTGCACAGAAAGTTCCTCTGGGTCGATGAAATTACCGCGCCGCACGGCTCGATCGGGCTTACAAGTTTGGATATTCAGAAAGATAGGGACGAGCGGGTCCAATTAAAGCCTCAGAGTATCCTGAGCAGCCAGCGGCGCGTAGAGAGTGCAAACATCAAAGGGACGGTGTTTGCAATTAGTATTGTTACGTCTCATTGACGGAGCTCGCGGCTTCTCGCCACACAGGTTTATGAAGTTACCTATTTAAGCGCGCAACAAGCATACCATTGCGTCACAATAGCGAGACTCCGTAGGAGCTTCATCTAAGTGCAATCCTCGGCGACAAGGACGTCGAGAGTCCTTCCGACGGTCGTTCTAAACAGCCATCAGCAGAAGTTCATACACGCCGCCGTATTATTAAATGTGATTCTTCTTGCTCCGGCCGCGTTGAAGCGCCATGAAGGATCGATCGATCGCCCAGCTTCGACGGAGGGGTAAAAGTAACGCCAGCCATTGTAGCTGGCTTTCAAAGACACCGTTCGAACTTGCTAATTAAAGTTTCCCGGTAAATTCCTGGGCCCTCGGAATCGATTTAATTGATCCTTTAACGAGAGGGCTGAACGTGCGACGCTTGGGGGACATTTCTCTTTCAAGAATCATCTCGGTGGGTGAAGAGCGCTGCGAGCATCCGATGGCGCACAATGGGAAACGCTTTAAGTTTCGAATATTTCATATCCCGAGGAACGAGTGTTCAATTTCTGCCAGGAGAGAATATCTAGGGCACTGATCTTCAGTCGCATACAGTTTGACGATTAAGATAGCGGTAGGGGGACTGGCGTCGTCGTCATTTCCGTCGTAAAATACTTGCGGAGCCACGTTAGTGCCGCTTTGAATACGTGAACAGCACGCATCAATGTTGGCGGGAAGAGGACGCGGATGAGAAACAGCCCGCAGAGATGAAATTCTTAGACAGAGGAAAGAAAGTAGACAGTGGAGAGTGGGACCATCAAACGCGAGAGGATCGGGGGATTCTCTGAATATTTCACACCGCTCGTCTCTCGTGCAGCTTTTCGAATTCGGTCTCTCTCGGCTCCTTCATTCGTCTTCGAAGTTCGACCTATATTCTTCGGGATGAAAAATAAAGGGCCCGTAGGAGGAAAGGCTTTGCCCGTTACCGGCGCACAGTTGTTCGATTAGAGAGAGAACTTGAACGCTCCACGCGTTTCTTCTTCCCTTCTCCGGCGACCGCTTTTATTAATGGTCCATCTAATCCCCGTTGCTCCGGGCGATTCTTCAACCGATCCTAGAATACAACGTTAAGGTTTAAGCAGTCGTGCTCGGCGTGTCATACGTGGATCGTAAATAACGTAGCAGAATCGGAGCGCAGCTAGGGTTTGCGAACGTATTGACGAGTCGCGGAGGCAATATTTACGGGCTGAAATGTTTGGTCGCCCATTGTGCAACATGTGGCGTGGGACCGATAACAATTGGCAATTTAAATAAAAACAATTCCTATCATGTTTGACTGTTTTTTAGCTGTTCCATCAAGCATTGTGTATTCTGAGTTATCAATACCAACATTTTCAATAACTCCACCGTGTATTCATTTATATGTAACCGTTACGTCGGCTCAAATAGCAGTTAAACTACTACACTGCAAAAGTAAGCAAACATGGCCTCGTTTCATGAATGCAATTAGGGTGAAATTCCAAACCAAACTACTCCTTTGAAACGCAGATTAAATCCCCTTGATATTTCAATCTAGACTTTCCGAGGGTTAAAGCGATTCCATCAATTTTTCGTCACTCAAAATTACCCAGCCAGCAACTTTTGCGCTCGTCCAGCCAACAGTGTCATAAAGCAAATTTTTCCTCGACGCTTGAGTGATATAGAACCGCCCTAATAACGTCGATTCTTCTTTCCGTCAAGAGAGCCACGTCGCTGGAAAGGATTTACGCTCGCGCAGGAAGGCTGCGCGGCCAGCTGACCTTCGTTAGTTCGCGGTGATTAATAAAATGACGAGATGGGAGGCGGTTTGGCCGCCATTAATTACCAGCGGCCACCGGGGACATTAGTAATGCTCTTTCGACCCGGAAATCGAGCAAGCGTCCACACTTGTCGCGTCCACTTTCCGCCAACTTTTTTCATTCGCCCGCCTATGGGCGGCGAGGGAAACGATATTTCACGGGTTCGTACCAACCCGCCGACTGCATTCTGATCTGCCGTAATTGAGGGTGCGAGGAGTGTCACCCGCTGGGAATTATTATACAAATGAAAGGAAGCTAGACGAAGCTCAGCATCGCGACGTTGAAGACACATAGTCGAGAATGCAAGATTGCTCAGGAGAGGACTTAACTTGCGAAAGCCAAGAATCCTCATCAACGTGTCATTCACAGGTTCCGTGCCACAGTTGCCATAATACCTGTCAAGCACACTCAAACGTTCGCGCGTCAGCGCATTCGAAAGAGCCTGAAATGATTTTTCCAGTCGCTTATCCTTGCGAAAACTGCACGGAGCCGTTACCCAGGAATCCGACTTCGTTATTTGGCCGGCATCGCGTTCTATAATTCAGCCTACGGGAATGCAAGGCTTGCTTAGAAACTTGAAATTCGTCCGCCAAGTTTCCATCGAAAATCTGTGAATCTCGCGGCGCGGCCGCCCGCTCTCGCGATTTCTGGCTGAAGCTGTCGGGTCGAGCGAGAGGGAAGTAGGTGGCAAGTTTCCCCGAGTCGCCAACTAATAATCGAATCTTTAAGTTCCGGGAATTCGTTTCAACTCCGGAATACTTTGTCGCGAGGCGCGAACCTTTCTTCCCCCCCGAGGTGCGGCCCGTGAAATTATTTGTTCGTTCGCTCGGGACGAGAGATAAAGTGGCTTCCCCTGTTCCGTCGGGAGCTTTCCTTTATATCGTTGATCCGGGAACCACCTTAATGCCACGATCCACCACCATTTGTATCTTCCCGTGTGCTCTCGGTCGCATCTCGTAGGTACTCTCCTCGACGCGGCGAGAGAGAACAGCCCAGCTGCGGACTTGCGAAAGATTTTGCGACAATGGGACGTCACCAAGTTCGCCTATAGGTACGAGATATTCGAGGAGGGAGGATACGTGTCTGTCAAAGATATTCCGCGCAAAGTGTCGTTCGTTTGGTAGTGCGCGCTGTCGCGCTGCCTCGTTAGCTCGCAAAGATGTCGTTTTAATTAATCACACCGTAAAGAAGCGTTGTCGCGTACACCCCCCTTATCTTCTTGCCATCGTGCTAATCCCTAATGAGAAAAGAAGAGGCGAAAGCAGGGGGAGAGAGACATCAAAGACCCCCAGCTGGCAGCGGATGAACGGTCGGCTCGCACTTGGAATACGAATTATGTTTCACAAAGGACAGCTACCCTTACATTCTCGTGCTCTTCAACTTTCTTCCGTCCCCACGCTGCCTCGGAGCATTTGTGTGCCGCGAGAAGGCAACCAAGCAGGAAGAGGAATCGTCGGTCTGGCGAGCACGCATTATTTTATCCAGAATTCAACCCCCACGGCCCAGATTACATGCCGCGTACCGCCCAATGGCAACGTAAAACTCGCGTCGCCAGCGCACGATATCGCGTACGACAGTCGAGAGTTATCGCAGCGATTTAGCTGGCGAGCAAAACGAACCGGTAATTACGAGCCGGTTGTTTCTCAGCCACCGGCCGATCGATACCGTTGCCCGCCGTTCATTATGGATAAATAAACTTATTTACGAGAACGCCGAGCGAAAGGTACTCTCATCTCTGCCGATCTATTAATCCAGCACCGGTCTCGTAAAATTCAATTCGTAGCTGGCAAACGTACCGATCCCTGTCGCCTTTCCGGCTCGCAATCTCGTTCCCGTCGAAGGTAGAATCGCAGACCTAACGACTCTCCGTCCCTAAAATACGAGAGACTTCGTTCAAAGGTGACAGCAGAGACCTCCTCGCAATTTTTGAACGCGAGGTGCGTTTAACATCGGCAGAAACTGAAGGGGTTGCAAAGCGGCGAATGGTAAGTCAGAAAGCTCCATATGCCGTGGAATTATGAGGTTGGAACGAAAACAGCGAGGGCGGACGAGGGGTCGTGACGCTTGTTACAGGTTGTACCGATTAAAAAACGATTTAGAGGATGATTTACTGCCGGGTCAAATTGAATCGCTAATCTAAGTTGGAGAAGTTCCCGCGAGAGCTGCGAGGACGTTGGTGAATTATGGCCATCGGAAATAGATGTCATCGACCTTTATGCGATGGCTCTCGATTACCTAAAACTGAACTTTCGCGTTCAGAATTGTCCCAAGTCGCTGACTTTCGACGGGGGAGCGGGGCGAGGGGTCCGGCCCCGCCGAACGTATGGGTCGAAAAAGCTTCGACGTTTTGATTAAGAGGCACTCGGTGAAAGCACGCTGGAATGGCGGGCGCTAAGAGTTATATCGCTGCTCCGAATTGGAAATTCTTATGCATCCAGCAATAAGTGCTTCCGACTTATTTGTCGCCTTCCTGCTTCCGCATGCAAATTATTAGCTTCAAATTGCCGCGTACGACGGGGGTGACTTATAAAAATTCGAATGTAGTTGCAAAATCTGTGGTTCGTAAATCAAACGGCTCGACAGTCCCGAGTTTATCGTTCGCGTCTTCGCTTCTACTCTTCTGGCATCAACGGTTTGATTACCCCTTTCTGTTCTGCCGTGCCCTCCTTCCAGTTTTCTCCTTTACCCGAGCAGAAAATGCACGAACGAATCGTTCCGAGCACGCAACATGCCCCCGGTGCATCGATTTTGTCGGTTCGAATACAGCTCGTACCATCCGCAATGAAACAATTGCTCCAAATGCATCCTGACCTGGCCGATTGCTTTTATTTAGTTCTCAGCCAACCGCTGGCCCGCCGCGAAATTTTGCGCCGTTGCTGCAGCCGCGACCGCTAAGGGTTGTTCTCTGGAAACAATGGAAGTCGGCTCCTGGTGAAATTGAGAATGTAATTGGCCACCCCCGATGGCACCGCTACCCGTTTCCGATGCAAACCACTTGCAGATTCGCGTTGTCGCGCTGCGAACAGCAAAGGGGTGGGTTTTTGCAGTTCGACACCCGAGACCTGTTTATTTGCTCCCGAGCATGTAATTAATGAAACGAGCTCGCAATTTGTAGCCCTCGTTGTAGACGGTCGTTACGAATCGCGACCGCGGAACTTGCATCCAGAGATTCGAGTACGAAGAATGTAAAATATATAGTAGAATATTCCCAGGCTCGCCTAATCTTGCCATAGTTGCTGAAACTTTGGTTTTCTAGGAGCACAAGGTAGCCCCCGTGAGCTCGCGCTCCGACCCTTAATCGCGGGCTGTGCAACGCCACCCCTCTCAGCAAGTCGTTATTGTTTCCCTCGACCGATAATTAAATTTCTTCGTGGGACTGTTCGGAAGCTCGTTACACTTAACCCGCTTAGACGACAATCCCTCCGGTTTGTATGCGTGCCAACGAGTGTGTTAACCCCCCGTGGCCGACGCGTCCATGGCCAGGGGATGATTATCGACGTCATTGTGAAATGTTTACTAGTTAGGGAAAGATAAATTGGTTGAAAGGTGGGGAATTGTGGTCAAGTTGGCGCGAACAATGCGGCGAGGTTGATAAATCCATTCAACCTAATGGAGCGGTCGTTTCGACGTTGCTCTAAACAATTAGCTGTGTTCTTATATTCCCGCGGCAAGCGCGCAACCCTCTGATCTTACACTGCCTCCCCCAATTGGCTCGCAGAATCGATACACGGAAACGGAGGAGCGATAGCGCGTGAGGCACTTCGAATTTCCCTTGCAGAAACCGCGAGCACTCTAAGTCGAATATCAATCTTCACCTGGGGCATTTTCGCCGCGAAGTAGAATTCCGCGATCCATGGCCAGACATACCGGCGACGAGGAATTCACGTCCGGATTGCTGGCGTCCCGGGCGCACGGCTCGCGAAAACGATATCCGGGTCGTTGCGATTTCGCGACTGTTCCCGTTTATTCGACGTCCCTGGGACCGCCTATGCAAATGTCCGTCATCCCTCCTCACCGTCAACGGGGGGTGTCACGGGCATAAAACAATCACGTCCTGGATTGTCCGGTGAAAAAGAGACGCTGCCAGGCAATACGTTCGCGCGCCGCGCGTGTCGTGTAAACGATTGTTTGGTTGAAACGCGACCCCGGATTGCGGGGTGGGTTCGAGGGCGATGCATATTTTAACAGCGAAACTTTGCGCCCGGGGACGGAAAATTGCGCGAGCTTTCGTTCGAAATAACTTGCAACACCGAGGATCGAGTTCGGAACGGCGAGAGGAATCTTTTTAGTTACTTTTACGAGTACTTCACCCTTAAATACATCCTTTCCTGTTTACGCGAACATACCGAAAGCACCGGGCTGTTGCAGGTATCGCCGCGAAGCAGACTGAAGGGTAGTCGGGGAAAAATGAGTACGTTCCGCCGTAGCTACCCCTTCGCGTTCAACGTCAACCCCTAATTTCGGAGTGACGGCTAGGCGATGCAACCCCGTAAACAGGCATCGGTGTCCACACAGAATGTGAGAACAGAAAAACGAGAAAAAACGAGCAGGAAAAGGGCGACAGCGTAGAAAAAAGCTGGCGCTCCGGAGGTCGGTGTGAGAATTGAAAAAGAACAATGATGAAGGTGACGCGGAGGCACTCGGACGTGAGCAAGGAAGGGCGGTCGAGGGCTGTCGAGGGACGAAGGAGGGTTGAACGCTCCCGCCAGCAGCCGGAGGGATGTAAAATTGCAAGAAGGCCGCGTCTCTCTCGACAAACTCTCGACAACCCTGAGAGTATGTATTTCGTGCCGCGCCCCTAGCCTCTGCATACGAAAGCGATGGACACGCTTATTCGGGATTGTGTGCGCAACAGACGCGACAGAAAATGATATGATGGCTGTTGAGAGGTGATTTCACTGAGCTCTGCTCGTCCAGCCACCGTCGCGTCGTCAGACGTTTAGCAGCCGGGGAGTGCCGTTGACGCTGTATCGTCTCCATTTTCGAGGGTTCATCGCGATTCCTTGCTCCACGGCTACATCACCTCCCTCATCGATCCCGATAGAAACGACAAACGATTATGCAAACGAGCCTGGAGATACCGGGGAACCGAAGTTCTCTCGGTGACGAGCAACGGATGCCCCGTTCGTGAATCATTCCCCGGTCAGATTGATCGAACGTACGAGGAAGCGATCGGTGGAATTGGCGATTGTACGAAGGACGTGGCCTATCTATCATTCGGGCTACGTCTCCGGCTATCGTGGATCCCGGCTCGATCAATCAGACCCTCCCGCGCGCCTCCGTCCGACCGAGAGCTTCCCTTTCTTCGCGTGTAACTGCGGCTAGATGCGTGTTTTTTCGTCGTGCAACTGCAAGTTTCTTCCGTTGCGGCTGAAACACAGTCGCGGGTTATCGATCGTTCGCCCGTCCGAACCCGGAGACTGGAGACCGTTGTCGGAGGCGGATTTCGCCTGTTCCGGAGCTTTTTCCAGGCTGCAGGATCGTCCGGGTGACGCGGCGGGTGTGCAATGAATGGTGAACGAAACATCTTCGCAGAGATGTTGCAATCTATGAGGCATTGTTTTATATTCAGAGATGCGTTTGCACGGTGGGGTGCTCCGGATTTAATCTTGGGGGAACCGAGTTGAAGGGACACAAATATTTGTTTACTGCAAATTCAATAAAATTCATTAGGTGATTATAAAAATTTACTTACCTAAAGAATAAAATCCAGTTTTCTTTTCTTATTTACTGAATCTCTTCTTTGGATCCGCCGCTGTACCTAATTGGCAGGGAAATGTTAGCTACCCAATGCGAGATTCTTTCGCAACAACACAAGAATCCAATGGATCAACCAGGCAAAGTGTATTCACATTAGCGTCGTCAGCTCCACGTACGTCTCGCCATAAAGATGCGGGCGCTTCTTCGCGGCGTGGTGTTTTCTCATTTTGGTGAAAGAAGTCACGCCGGCGTACACTTTAGCAACGTCCCCCGACATACGTGCCCCGTATTTCGTCCGGTTTGATCCTCTTCTGGAGCAAGAAGGCGGGGCCGGTCACGTCAGCCGCTTATTTACCGATATATGCTGTCGGAGGCACAAAGGAGAATCCCGGTTCCGCAGACGTGAAATCGCGGGCAAGCTTCTTCGCGTGTCGCATTAAAATCATCCGCGCAGTGTGACACACAGCTCTTGCTACTTGCCGGGGCATCGAATTTACGGCTTTCTCTTTCGCGAAAAGAGGCGTCTTACCGTCTGCGAGGGTGCTTCTCCAGCGAGCAGAAATTCAATTTCCCCCGCGACCGAATCTTCACGTGACTCCTCCGGTTCTTAGCGCCATTATCCGGCTGTCCGCCATAAATTATGGCCGGCCGAGCGAACGAGTTTGTCCATTTAAATCGACCGTTCGTTCGTTATTTGCCAATCACGGCAGCGATCGCGTGCGTCGAGCAGGTCTAACAAATCACGCGATGCGGTTCAGCTATTGGCCCGAATCAATATGCATTTGTTTCTTTCACGACGATTGAAAAGCTCCGCTCACCTGGTAGCGTCGGTCAATTTATCGCATTAGCAGTTCCAGCAACAGAACTGCGTTTCGAACCCAACGGCGCGGTAAATTATTTGGTGTGCACGCGATTATCCTTATGACACCGCGGCAGATGCCGCGGGTGGGGCGTGCATTCTCCTGGAAACGGACGTTAAACTTGTTTCACTCCAGACTTATCCTCGTTTTTCTTGGCCGATCCGTTCGGTCGTGTCGTCGGGCCGCGCCGCGCGGAATAAAGAAATTTGAATAATGCTCGTTGAAACGAAGCTCGCGATGTAAATAAAACGATAACTTCCAGGCTTCCAATTTTCAAGCAGGAGTATCTTTGGCAGCGGCAATCGGGTCCTCTTTGGCGGTGATCCAAGGCACGCTACAGCCGCATTAAGTTCCATAGAAATTCGAAAATATCGCCGCGGCGAGTCAATCACTCGCTCGCCTCCATTCCCATCCCCGCGCGAGTTATCCGCAAAATTCTGCCGCGACGAATATACGAAAATTACCCGAATCCCTGTTGTATTATTATTTGTCGCGTTATCCCCGCTTTCGAACGCACACGGTTAAAAGAACATATTTGTTAATCCACGGATATGGCAGCGGGGTATCGCGAATTCCCATCGTATCGGATTGATACGATCGCCCGTCAGATTGTCGGTGTACCAAAATGATCGATGCAACGCTGTGGCGGCGATCCATCAGTCGTTTCAATTTAACCGAGAGTCGAGAACATTGTTGAAAATCTGTCGCGCGTTTAACTCGTGCTTTGGCGAGAAAATGGGAGGTCCCGCATAAATTTCGCGGATCTTGGGCGAAATCTAAAGGCGGTAGATGTAAGGGAACGATGCTTAGGAAAAATTATCGTCGGACTCGAGGCGCGGAGAAAAAGTGGACCGTTTAGCAAGCACAGGTCGCGGTGTAGGGTGGTAGCAGGACATTTCACCGGCAGCCTTCGCTTTTGCACCCCCCGAAGTACTGCCCGCCTCCTTTCGCACTTCTCTTCTCCAGCACAGCCGAGCAACCCCGTTTCTCGTCGTTTTCCGGCATCGCCGTTGCCTTGCACTTTGTTTTGCGCCTTCCTGCCGTTCCGTCTTCCTCCGGCGGCGTTTCCTCTCCTTTTCGAGGGAGGGCGGGCGGAGACGCGGCGGCACGGCTGCTGATACGGTGTTGGCAACTGTTTCGAGTACTTAAGGAACCAGGGAAAAAGTTTTGGCCCCCGCTAGCAGCCAGTCCTCCAGCCCAACGATTAAACCGGCCTCGTGGCTCGCCTTTGTCGCGCGATCTCGCGCCGTAAATCCTCGGAGAAGGGCGCGAGAAATCGACCGGCCGCTCTCCACGACCCGGCTAGACCTTTCGCGACGATTTCTCGCGACAGACGCGAAACCCGTGCAACGATCGGACAATAGTAATCCCGTCCTGGCAAGGAGGTGTGGTGGCGGATCGTATTTCAGAGTCAAGCGCAGAACCACCGGGAACAAGTGGAATCGGTTGCCGCGAGTACTCGCACGCGAATACCGGGCCGAAGGGTGGGGCCCGTGTCCGACCTGAAAAGAGCAAAAATCCATTTGTTACCCGCGGAACGATCGGTAAAGATTTATCGAGTTATCGGGCCTGTGCCTGCCTCGAGTACGCCGACCAAATGCTCGAGCTCTACTACTTGCGACGCGGCTGCTCTTCCGTCTGCCTGCGCTACTTGGCCACGCACGCGTCCTCTGTTGCCGCGTACTGCCGCCTTTGCCGCGTACTTGGAGACGCGTGGGAAGATCGCGATGGGTTCGACTTTAAACGTAGAATGACGTCTATCGCGATGGATTCAGAGAACGGCTTCGCAACGATCTACTTGGGAATAACCGTAATTTGATTAATTCGAGAGGGGGCATGAAATCATGCCCGTTGGCAAATACACGGATGAATTTATTTCCTTAGCCCCCGAGTGGAAACCCTCTGCTCGTTGCGCCGACGTCGGCGCGTTATTTTAAAAGACGACCCCTTTAATTAAAAGGTTCCATCGCACACCAAAGCGGAGTGTTTACTCTTCCTTGGGAGAAAGTCTTCCAATTTCACGACACCGTTACTGGGTAAATTCAAGAGGGGGATAAGTTTCATTTCGACAGCCAGGCCGTACAATACGCGCTCCCTTATTTGTCTCGTACTGTTTTCTCTTGAAATTCCACGCCGTTTGCGAGAGCGGCGAGGAAGGAAAAAAAGCTGCTGCAACGTTTAACCCGGGGGCTCGTGAAATTGCATCTCTTTGTTCGTCCGGCGATCGTGTCGTGTTCGTCCATGTAATCTTGACGGTGTTCCCCGGAAGCAGCGATACCGGCGGATTCATATTTCCTTCGTTGCGCGTAACTCAATTCGCGCGGATTCGCATCGAGACGCAATAGAAACACTGCAGGTACGACGGGAACCTCGGCGCACCGCTGCATATTAATTCTTAGCGTTCGCCGACGAAAACAGGAGGGACGGGCGCGCGGGGACGGTGAAACACGACGACGGGGATGCGAGTCGTGTAGGTGGCAGAAGAATCGGCCGAGAACGAGTCTTTTGAAATCCACCGTTGCTCGGCGGTGTGTCTGTTCGCGAGCACTTTTGCCTGGTCGTCGCCCCAGCCGAGAAAAATTACGTCTGCCGGCGGCGTAATTGAAGAGGGCGAGAGGAAAAAATGGTATCAAGTGTCGGTCGAGGAACACACGGCATACGTTTACTGGATCCTCGCCTATACGCTCAACCCCCTTGTGCTCGCCGCTTACTTTTCACGCTTTTTATCATACACTTGCTCATCAGCGAGCAGCTGAACCGGCGGCGTATCAGCGCCACCGTCGTCCCAGGATCTCTCCTCTGTTAAGGGGCTGTAAACCCTTGGCTGGAACGAGGCAGGGCGGCTGATTTCCGGGGGTGCGAGCGTGTGTGCGTCGCTGTCCCGGCCGGCTGTACGCGTCGGGGCGCGGCGGTGTGTCCTTTGTGGCGGGCACGACTGCGGCGACGTAAAGTTGGCGATATTGCGAGCACCCTCGCGAAATAAAATCGTTGCAGCTTCCATCCCCTCGCTCGTTCGATCGCGTCGTTCCTTCCGGAGCCTTCCTTTCTCCTTTCCTTCTCGCCCGATCCCCCTCGTTTCATCTGGCCACGGATTGCACGGCAGCCGAGATAGCTAAATTAGCTGTGACGTCCTATTGTTGCGGGATTGGAACCACTCCCGTCTTCGAAACCTGTATTGCTCGCTGGAGAGTACTATTTCGATCGGTTGTGCCCTGTTGTCTCTGTACTTTCCTCTCCACCACTCCTTCGCCCACCCTTCTCGTAATATAATTGATATCGCGATGGAAGCGGAGCTTTCGTGATGATATCCCCTCAATTCCATTTGCATGATGAGAAATACCGAAGCAATTCCGAAACAGCAGTCGATAGAGACTAATTTTATGGTCGCCGACGGAGACGCAACTGTTCCGCGACCTTTCGGAGAGAGGGAACGTGGACGGAATACAGCAGCTCCCGGACCGGTGTAATGGAAATAGAGGGAAAAATGCCTGCAGCGAGCTCCGAAATGAAACTTTGCACAGCCAGGACGTCGAGAATGGGCGAGGTGTCGGTCGCCAGACATAACTGTCCCGAACAGATGGCCTGATTTTTCGGCGCGCCGGGCGCGGATAAAAAAATAGAGGAGGGAAGGGTCGGGGTGGCACGAAGGCGAGGATCTCGCGCGGTTTAACCGTAGGGATTAGTTCCTGGAGGAAGCCCCGAGTTCTCTCAGAGACGAATGTCCTTTGACGGTTCCCTTCTGCCCGACAGCAGAAGCAGCCCCACGAGTTTCGAGGGTAACGACGGCGGCGTTCGCGGGTGACAGGATGTTTTCTGATATCTTGCGAGGGAATTACGCTCCCCTGCCTCGAATTGGGGGCGAGTCAAGGAGATTGAAGGGGATTGAAATCCTGAAACTCTGCTGATGAGTCCCGTGACTCCTGCTGAGAAATTTTTAAGCGGACACGACCTTGACAAGGCAGGCAATCGTAACTCGGCAAATATTTATCGAAATATTTCATTCCATCGAGACTGTTCTTTGGTGTCGTTTCATCGATCGCAACCCTTAGCTCCTCCCCCGCGTTATTTCGAATACTCCGAGTGATGGCGATCGTTGCGACGCGAGACTGTAATTGTTATCGTCCGCCCGAGCATCAAATAGCCAGGCGTGTCACGAAGGCCGAATAAGTTTTCCAATATCTCGATGCACTTAGACGAAGCGCCTCTCCATTTTCCTTGCAGCGCCGCCGCCGCCGCCCTGTCGGAGATAATCGAAAAGATTTGGATGGAATCGTGCGGCAAGAACGAATGCACGCCGACAGAATATAATAAGCACCCGCCCCTTTCCCATTCTTTCCTCCCCTTTCCGCTGTTCGGCGAGTAAACGAGAGTCGGCGACGTCGCGTCGTCCTCCGCTATCAGAGAAACACCGTCGGCCGAGAGCGACGCGACGAGCAATTGTAAAAGTATTAGCAGCGCGGCAGAAATAAGCACGGGAAGGATCGGGGAAGCCCCCTCGAGCGAGAACTGCCGCCGAACAAAATCTCTGGAAAGTTGCGAGCTAAGAAAAAGCCCCGGCTGCATCCAAATCCAGCGGCAGCTCGAACCGCGGCTCCGCGACAATTAATGCGTTTCCGGCAGCTCGTCGCGCGGACGGAGATATCCCGGGCGGAGCTCGGCACTCGCTCGCGAAAATTACCTCGGCGGGGGCAAGAAAACGGTTCAACCGCCTCGAATCTCCGCCTGGAAATCGTGAGCGGGGATTGCGCGACTCGGGTCTCTTCCTGAGCGGCCGATAAGAAACCCAGTTCCCGACTGTTTCGAGGAACGATTTAAAAATCCATTTGCGCGTCATCCGGGACGAGGATAGGGCCGGCGAGCGCCGACAAGAAATGGAATTGGAAGCGTGCATCTGGAAGGAGACAGTTTCCATCCGACGAACTGACTTCCCGCCTCGGATAACGAAGTTATTCTCCCGGGGATCGGATTACAAGCGTCGTATACACCCGCGTCTACGGTTATACTTCTGCCAGACGCCCCAATCCGACCGTTACACCAAGCTGCGCCCCCTCCAGCGGGGTGGCTGTACCGTACGTTCCACCCTCTCGGTTCGATTTGCTCGATCATTCTCGCATACTTGCCATCGATGGGAATCTCGCCAGTGGTCGTATAGGCGAAGGTCCTCCGAGATTGGACCCTTGGATACCCTCCCGACGAGACAGAGTCGGTTTCGAAGATTTCCGAGCGCCGCATTACGCGCTCTCGGAGGGCTAGTAAAATTCCCGGGAGGGTATTATTCTGGATACCTTCCGAGGCGTAGTAATTTCTTGTCATTCGAATTTTCGGGGTTGCCGGGGAGATCGGGCAGCAATGCGTGGCTTAAAGGGGAAGCGAGACGAACCACGGGGAACGGAGGGAGCGGTATTTCAGATTTTTTTAATAATCTTCCCAACATGAAATATTATATTTCGTCAATATTCGGTGGCATTCTTGAATCGATCGCCGGGTATAGTTGATGCAACAGGGACCGAGTTTTCGAATTACTGCCTAAAAGAGGAATTCTATAGTGGAATTTTTTAATAACACTTTATTGCGATATTAGGTATCGAAATATTTGTTTTTTATCGACCGCTGTTTGAATGGATATCAACATTTCTGAACTGTTGCCCCGTTGAGAATAGAAATCGAACATTTGCTTCCGGGAAGGCTAAATTTCCATTGGAAAATAGATTCTTCGGCGACCGCTGCACGATCCGGTAAAGCCCTTCTCTTTCCACTTTACCTGCAGTATCCCCGTCGGTCGATTTCAACTATCGTGTACTCTGTTACACGTAGCACTTTCCGCCCGGACGATACGGTTCGCCTCCATCGAAGGATTCTATCTGACAGGGTCATCAGGACGACCTTCGATCCGCCCGCCCTGTATTTCCGAGGATCTCCTCCGCCACGATCTCGCCCTAATTTTCCACGAAGCTATCCGTATCTTACAAATAGAAATCGCTTTTCGCGTCCCTTGCAATTTTCCCTTTCTAATCGAACCGGTATCGAGCCGTGACCGATCGCAGGACCGTGTCAGGCGTTTTCACGTGATCCTTGCCTGGTTTAGGGTCGCTGTTAAACCTTTCAAGTCCGGCTCGATGCCATTAGCGACATCCAGGTTCGTTTCGGCTTGAGCCGAGTGAGTGGATCGTGCGGTGGACGCGGGCAAAGTGATCGCGGCTCGTTTGCGCGAGCCTAACCGCGATGATACATTTTCACGGGTCGACTTTAATCGTCAGTGAGTGCGCGGGGCTACATGATACACCGCGAGATAGCAAATGTTGCGTTTCCGCTTTACCGTTGTTATAGGTGCTCCAGCATGCGTGCTATACATATTGTCCGCGTTACGTACACCGGTGTAATCGCACGGCGAGCTACACGTTAACCGCTATCTCTAACCGAATTGTTATGGCGGTTTCGAACAGTCGGTCAACGCAGCGCTCGGCTACGCTGACATTATTTTCCGAGAGATTTCACGCTTTGATGCTCGTCTCCGATCGGAACCGCTGGCGGCAGATAAATTCACCGGCTGGCGGGGACAGTGACAGACTACGGATTGCCAGAAGATCGGGAACTGACAAGAGGCGAAACGGCGGATTCGAAAATACGGCAAGAAAATAGAAATTCGCGAGGTGTACAGCGAACTCTGCTAAATAGCGAGAGCGGCAAATTGCGTTTTCGAGCTACTCTGTTCTGCTCGCGACAGCGTTCGACGAACGCGAAAAAGACAGCTGTTCCGGCGATACGCGCTAAACCGATCGAATTACGTCCGAGCAATTTTCATCGGTCGCAATTAACAGACATAACGCGCTGCCGCAAAAAGTGAGACAATAATTTCCGCCCGCCGCCCTATCCCGTTGTCGATAAAACGTAATTACGATAATTAACGGACGGGGCGGGTTGGAAATTCGGTCGAATTTGTTAGTGGTCGGTCGCAGATACCCGCTTCGCAGAACCTCTATATAGAGTTTACCGTTCAATTATGTTTTGTAACTACATCGCTGCTTCGCATTTAAAATTCCTCTCTCATTCAACACGCTTACGCGCTTTCGAGTAGAAGTGTGTAAAAATTGCTGGATATGTAGAAATAGGGAAATCAGGAGCACGGGAATTGGAGGGATGCACTATGGGCAGAATGGAAAACAGGACATGGGACTCGGGGATAGGAGAATAGAGTTAGAGAAGCATAAAGCTATCGAAGTGGAGTTGGAGTGTCGCGTGCACGATTGCTGTTAAATTTTCTTTCAATTCGCCGTGTGCCAATTTTAACACGTTGCAACACGATAAATCGATATTCAGAACGTCGCCGTCTTCCCAGCGTCTGTTTGTACTACTGAGAAAATGGAGATCAAGTAGTCGAGCCAATTTCTCCGGAACAGGAAACTACACGTAGCTCACTTTATTGCTCACAGCGGTAACTACGTTTTAATGAGAGCTCAATTGCGTCTCGTCATTGCTGGCCGTCTCGTCGGTCTGCGAGTGTGCAGCGCGTTGTTGTTTCCAAGATAGCAATTACGCGACGCGATCTTCCATTCAGATTGTTGTTAGACTATTTCGTATTTAATCCCCGGTGGGGTCCTTCGGTCCATTCGTTTCCTGGCGAAACACTTGCGCGGGAATACGTCCGCGAAGAATATACATCAATTCCTGTCAGAGTTTATTTCTGCAAGAGGTTACCCTCTTGGTTGCCGCGTATATACCGAGGAGGGTAAGAAAGGCACTCGAAACGTTTATTTCAGGGCTGGTTTGGATAGAGGTCTCTCGGCCAAGTCGGTGACACGGTTATTGGTTATGAGGATACTTTTTCCGAGTTGGCTGGACCACGGTTAAGTGTTGACATTGGAGACACAGGGCGGCTGACTTGGGAAGAAATCGAATTAGTCGCCTAACTTCCTTTGCCACTAAGGAAAGTTTATTTACCCTTCTGCCATCGAGGAAGGCTATAATCTTTCAGAGCAACTTCTTCGCGCGATAATAAAGTTTGTGTGCTTTACCCCGAACCTAGTGCCTCTTGCCTTTGACCGGCGCGAGGACTGAGTAAACAAAAACATTATATATTAGGTAGTGCCACTCTCTGCAATTCCTGGGAATATTTTTTCGGCTGAAACGTAACCACTTGGTCCAGGAAGCTCTTCATGGCCAGCAGGCTGTGCAGTTGATTGTCGATTATCTGCGCGAGGAGTATGTATTCCTCGATCGAAATCGCGTGTATCTGGGATTCGTTCGGCCACAGTTCCTTCGAAGCGTCCCCTTGTCGGACGTCGACACCGTCGAGACAACGTAAATTGTAGTGGCATCACTTTTATGACCCTCGACGCGTTCGTTACGGTAGCTAAGAAGTGCTATCCTCTGTACGCCAAGTATGCTTAAGACCGTGTCCTCTTCTTTTCACTCTTCTTGGTCTTCTGCTCTCTTCAGCGACTGAAGGGCTGGCAAGGCGATGGGAAACTTGGCAGATGAAGGAAACTGAGGACATTCCTGACGCCAGGAAGGGTAGCTTTCGATTCAGAGCCGTACCTGCCTCGGAGCCACTGAGCGTACATTTCGATACTGTGTTTTGCAAGGAACTTTTCATATTATCGTCACGAAGGCAACAGCATTTACTCCGGCGTACCCCTGACAGGTTAATATCGGCGTCTACTTTCATCCCCCTCCATAAAAACAACCCCCCGCGATGGATGTTATCTAAGGAGTCGCATAACCATGGCTGCAATTGTACATTCAGAGGCAGTCGATGCGTCATAAAACTTTTTTATCGTCGACATTTACTTCGTGCCCCCCTGAATTTCCCTCGGTTTCAAGCTCCGCTCCATCCACCCGTCCTACCCATTTCGATGGAATCACACGGAGCAGAGCTACCTGGCCGCCAGAAGACTGGAATAGCAAAATTATAGTTTTGTTCACGGCTGTATAATTTCGCAATAAACGGCGAACGAGCGTCGTAGAAGCGACTCGCGATATCGGCTCGCGAATTTATCCAGATTTCCATGCATATTTCTCGACGACCCGATAACGAACCGACAGTCCCCGAGAATCGCGTGCGCCGCTCCGTCATCTTCGCCCTAGCGATCTCACCCAGTAGCTTCGGAGTTGATAATGAGGTCGTTAAAAAGAGCTGCTATCACGACTGGTAGTGTTCCCCCTCGTTCCCTTTTTTCAGGAATCCCTTCTCGCAAACCGTTGGAGAGACCATTTCTTTCCAAGGGACATGTCTGCGATTTTAATCCAAGGGGAGGCTAATTCGGACTTGTCGAGGAGCAATGAATCTCCAGCGCGCGGCTTTTGAGATCGAGATCAAGAATAGAAGTAAACTTTCCGCAGGCGTCGAGTCGCTAATGGAAATATGAAAATAGGAACAGTGGTTTCCGCGAGCAGTTTGTAATTGGAATTTGAAATTTGAATTCTGTAATTAAACGCCCAGCTTTCGAGTCACACCAACACCAGCACGAATCGCTAGTTGCCAAATAAAAAAGGGCGCGATGTGAATTCGGACTTGCCCGAAAAATGTCGGCGTGGCTAAAAGCTGAAGCGAGGCGCGAAGCGTCAGACTTCCGCGGGCAAATTTTTAGAGCGGCGAATAAAAATTCGTTCCACGTGTCATCTTTCTAGTAACTGGACGGAAACGGAATAGGGAATGGGTCGGGGCGAAATTCGAAAATCCTGAAACGGTTTGACGAAAGTATGGGTGATCGGGGAGGGAAAAAAGGCAGCGGAATGGACAGGACCGTTCGAAATCAATGCGGCATGGTTTTATCGGGTGCGACGGCCAATCGAGCGGATTTGATATCTCTTTCCCGGGTTCGACTTCCCTGCAGGCCGTATTGTCACGACACTGGCATTGTTGGTAACCTTTGTCCGATATGAAAGTTTCCTGGCGTTCGCTTCGAAATTTCAGTAACGACTTCCTTTAGTGCTGCGAGTTCTTCTTTTACGGTAGACCTCGGGCAGACAAGTAGCTCGGTTCGGTCGCCCGCAATTGTGCGGCATCGCAAGAAATATCAACGGGACGGAGTATGGCCTGCCACTTTCGCCCTGAAACATTCTTCTGTAAGAGCAAAACTTTGTTCCCCCATTCACGCTGGCATTCGTCTTCGTCCTCCTATAATCAGAAACAGAATTCTGATCGGGATTAGGTCCCTCGGGGCTTGGGCCCTGTTTCGTGGGTGATTATTCCCCGGAAGCATGTCCCCAAGACGGGAATTAGGGATCCAGGGGTACCCGAGCTGGCTCGCCCGTGCTGTGGGCAGTGTTTGTGCCCGAAAATTTGGTAGGGCAAACAAATTATCAGGCCTGTTCGAAAACGCGGGCCAAGAGCTTACAGCAATAGATTGCGCACTGTGTAATCGGTACATATTGGGATAGGCGAAGGCGTAGACGCTACGCGGATGATTTGTTTCTCTATTACACCAGCGAGGTTGCTTCCAATATAATTACATGTTCCGCACAGATTCGGCTTTGCTGCTGTTCAAACAGCCCCCTGTTCCTGACAAGCGTTAATAAACCGCGTTTTTTATCACAGCGGAGGGAAATAAAGGAACGGCGTAACGTAACTCGACTTCTCGCTTTGCTTTCCTTCCTTTCTAGTTGCACGAAACACTGGATGAAATGCGCGCGCTCCCCGTTACATTTGTATATCCTAAAACGTCACCGTTACGGCTCTTGCCGTGCATTTCTCTTCATTATTCGTCATTATGAGCTAAGAGGATTCAGCGCGGATTTTTCACCGTGAACTTGCTCAGAAATCGAAATTTATGTGGCCACGGGAAGGCGTGTGCCCGACCTTTCCACCGCTCAGTGGTATTCTTCGTAATTTTTCCTTCC
Organism: Andrena haemorrhoa; assembly: GCA_910592295.1. NCBI lineage: Eukaryota > Metazoa > Arthropoda > Insecta > Hymenoptera > Andrenidae > Andrena > Andrena haemorrhoa. Next base: position 6,572,713 of record OU342946.1, read on the forward strand.
TTTTCGGTTAAACATTGCCTTTGGAGAAGAGCGTTGCTTGTACCGTTTATTCTCCTGGCTTCGCCCTCATTGAATTATTTATCTCAGGTGTATAGAAATTGCAATTCAACGCGTTTCTACTTCCCGTTAACGTTTTTAAGCACGTGTTTTTCACTTGTTTAAAAGCAAATGTCTGCTCCTGACAGGAGCGTCGAAATAGTGGGGTTTGATATTTTGTAAGCTGTTCACGGAATTATTATCGTCGGAGCGGGAATTGTTTAACGGAAGCGACTAGCTCCCTCAACTTCCAACTCGAAATCATTTTCGCTAAAAATAAAATCGCGTCTATCATAACTTTACGATTTTAGAGGTAACAGGGGCAAAAGTTGCGTGGGTACAAGGCAGGCGTTTGAATTTTTTTTTTACTAAAATGGGGATACGTTTCCGTGCAGCGAGCTCCCTGCGCCTGATCTCGTCGTGGCTATTGAAATAAATGTTCAGGGATGAAACTCGTATTTAAATTTTCCGGAATATCGTATTTTTAAGAATGTCAGTCTAGGTTTAAATTTCCACTGTCAGAATTTTAAGAATCCCTCATAGTTGGGAACAGCGTGGAACCATGTTCGAGCGACTCGTATCAGTATTTTCAATTATTATGATTAAGTGGTTAAATCGAATCGGTAAATCAGGCCAAGGTGCAGCCATTTGGCGATTGGAATTGCAACGCCGAGGCTCCTAAGAACTCCTTCGAATCAGAACATTGCCATTTGGCAATACCTTGATGAATAGCATCCTGGGGAAACTTTGTGGAAGCTGTAGTAGCACTGTCCCCTCGATCTTGAAAAGCACCCTCGACAACTATACGGTTTCTATCGCGCAACCAATGCATTCCACTGGCTCGCGTCACACAAGATTAGCGGACGTGTTATCGGAATTCCGTTATGATAAGTACGTTCCCGAGGAACGTGTCGCGATTTATTTCCTCGGCAAGAACGACAGAGAGCGACGTGCCGCTTCGAGCACCGCCACGTCCACGCCATTTACCCTTAACGATAAATCGATACTTGGGATGTTGGAAGTCGAACGTTAATTATCGAAGGGGCTACAGTCTCCTCGGGCTGTTTTCCTTTGAGCAGGTCCGGGTTGACGTTGAAGTTACCAATATCGACACCTCGGGCCGATATTTCGAATTTATCATGGCTAGAACGACTAATTCTGATCTAAGTTTCGCTTATAAAAGGTACCCAATTTTAATCATTACGCGCAGAGCACCGTGGTTAGCGAACGATTAAGCTCGCGACTCGAAGCACCCAGCTTCTAGACAGAAACAGATAAAGTGTTTGAACGTGCACCATAACAAAGAGTGACGAGCGTCGACCGTCCACGTAACACGTCTAATTACAAGTTAACTTGAGCCGAAACTTGCGTTCATCTCAGATACGAATGGAAGTTCTACCAGTGGGAAGTTTCGTGCATCATGCAGCGGCATAATTACTTTGCGCAAACAGGTTCTCGACTGAAAACAATTTCCTCGAATGTTTCCCCCGAGAAAGTGGGACCTTTCTCGTCAGAATTATAACCACCGCTGAAGGCAGAAGCTCTCTTGTCGCAAGCAGTTAGCGACTTAATCGAATCGGCTATTAGATTACTCGGCTCTTAGATTGAATCCACGGGGGCATGAATCCTATCACGCGTGATCGAGTAGCACGCGAGGAAAGTTCCCAGGCGCGAAACGATCGGGAAGCGCGAGATGCCCCGTGGGAAGGGACGCGCGACAGTTAACGGGCTGCCATTTTATTGGCCATTCAGACACGCGGCGGTAAATCGGCGAGGAAGTTAGGCAGTCGCAGTCGTCGAGGCTTCTGACCCGGTAGGGGCTCCGAGCGCAACGTCACCAACTGCTATAAATTTTCGTACAATTTACGGGACGCCAGCGGAACTTGCTTCCGGCATCCCTGGAGAGTACTCTTTCCACACTACTCTCGCGACAATGCGAACCTATGCTTCTTCTTGCGCCAGTGTCTTCAAAGGCCGAATAACATTTTGGCTGAGCGTGTAACCGATTGTGTTCCGGGGGACGAGTGGAGCTTTTCGCCACCCTCTCTGTCCACCGTGATCTTCAGAAGAGTCTACGATTCGATTCGCATCGCCGCGTGGCAACGAATTTAGGGACAACAACCCCCGTCTCAACCCCTTCGCCCCCTCCAACAGGACAACAATCCCTGTCGTAAGCAGGCAAATTGAATGAAACATTCTCGCCGATAATCGAGGCTGCGAACAACGGGGTTGACGGAGGCGGGAGGGGTGGTGTCCCGAATTAAAGGTTTTCAATTTCTATCAGGAATCGAGGGACAAATAACAAGTCCTGGCCGTGGGGTAAATGATTCGACGCAAATTCCACCATCCGTATGCATGTCCAAGGAGGCTGGCCCGTTTCGAGCGTGGGCCAAAAGGGAAATGCAAACACAATTTCGTCCGACCTGGTCCTCTCTCCCTCCCTTTCGCCCTCCCTCGCGCCCACCCTCCGCCGGCAGCTCGGTATTTGCGTGAAACTAAATTGAATGGCCGAACGAAACGGGCGGCCATGTCGCTGGCCCGAAATCGGGTTAATCCCGCCGAGCCATTGAATTCATTTTTATCATCCGCCTTGAATCGTTCGACCTGGCACCCGACCACCTCCCCGAAGCTTCCTCCCCCCCGACCGATCTTTGTGCCCTGCCTCGGGCTTTTCGCGTCAACTACGAATAATGGATTCCCTCCGGAGTGACATTATTGTGGTCATTCCCTGCTCATTGGTCGCGTCAAGACGCCGCGTGCGTCGAGGACGTACGGGAATTTCGACTGATTCTGCTTGAGGAGAGAAGAGAGGGGAAAATACGGTTCGAGGCGTGCGTTAACTATCCGGATTCGGCAGAAATGTCGGTGGGTTTGGATAGCTTGCGGCGGGGGCAGCCGTTATCGCGGCGGGAGCCGCGTCAAAATGTACTATACGCGCAGATACCCGCGGGGTCGCGCACGTTGTCGCTCGTTACGGGGGGTTACGCCGCCGAAATTGGCCCAATAAAATAGTTACGAGGTCGTCGCTATTATCGATACGTAACAGCGCCGGTGAAATCCATTTCGCTAGCGTGATTCTCTGATCCCATCATCGAGAATGTTTGTTCGAAACGACGCGACGCGGCGGGGACGGAACGTCGAAAATATTGGTACGGCCGGTGTTTCCCGGCGGTATCCACTTGTTCCTTTTTAATCCAATACTCGCGGCGCGCGAGTCTGTCAAATCGAGCATCGACGTATCGCGGTTGTCTGCCGGCGAAACGTATCGACGTTTCTTTGACGGGTCGCGCAAATTCTTGGCAAAGTTCGCCGCCCGAGCGACACGTGCCCCGTCCTAAAGTGCGAATAAATTACGCGAAACGGCAACGCGCGATTCGACAAGCAGGCATGTGCCTCCCATTTCGACGAGGGGCGCCGCGTGGGCCGCGGGGGATTGAGCGGCTCGCCTGACCTCCGGCATCTTTTCATTCGCCAGCGTGGAAGGCAAGGCGCGTATGCGAGGGACAGCTTAAGATATAATTTTTCTCCGAGGCGCGCGGATCGCCCTCGCATTTTTCATGCTAAGCTTACAGCGACGCGGGCGGCAGCCAAGCGAGCCACGTCGTTCTCTTTGCCACGTTAACGGCGCCACCCCTGATCCTCCCTTGTCCTTTTCACCCTGCGTCGGGCGCCGCGCGCATTATCAAGTTTCCAGAGGTCACAGCGCCCGTCCAAATTGCACGGAACGGAATCCCAAACGGAGCGCGAATCGCCGTCGTTTCTGGCAAGAAGAATGCATTCAGTGGACCGACCGAGTATTCACCAGACCCGGAACAGTTCATCTCGGGGGAGGGAGCGAGATGTCGGTGCTCGTCGGACCGAGGTGTAATTACGGTTATTGGAAGACGGATCGCCCTGCCTTCCGCTACGCGAATACCGTTTCGCGCCTGATGGAAAAACCGCAGTGTTGCTGCGCAAGGGTCACCCACTCACGGGCACGCCGCGAGAAATAATTGAGACACCCTTTTCGCAGGCAGACCCGGTCGCTGTGATTCCATCCCGCACGTCTCTTGAAATGTGGTGACTTTTCAACTCAATCCTGCGAATTCTGACAGTTACGACCGCCCAAAACGTACGTAAACTATGCCGGGTATAAATCAATCCTACCCGCCTTCTTATTCTTCGCCGTGCATCGGAATTCGAATTTCTAAGCAGCCACTGCCGAATCCGGCGAATACGAAATACGGGGCAGTAAGAAGAGTCATTTGCATTCGACGTGCGTCCGTAAGAAATCGATACATCGTATATTCGCGCACGAGTCGCCAGGCGAACGCAATAGTTTGTGGGATATTTATGTTAATTCGTATCGGAATCGCATACACCATTTAGCCAGCGATCATTCTTTCGCCTTGCATTATGTGCGGTTGCCGCCGCAGTACGGTCGCGTTGAAAATTTGAAATTTAAAAATTCAGATCGCCCGGAACATCCGCCAGCAGCCGTTCTGGAGAGCGTAAAGGCTCTTCGCGAGTTCAGTCTGCTAAATGGTTCGTTAAACTCTTAACAGGCGGGACGTTATCGTAGCAGTCTACGCATAGCACTGCTAAGTATTAATAAAGGGAACGGTCGTATACTTTTAACAGATTTCAATTACGACCCACTAGGATCTCGGTGTATTGTCAAAGTTTCCGCGAAGTTCCTTCGTCGCGCTCCAAGTAGAAGTCACCTAATAGGAGAATCGTAGCCTACGCGTTCTCTCCGCGGGGAAAAGAATTTTTCTGGGGCGAAGCTTCCTCTTGTATCCCGATTCTCCGCGGAAGGAAAGGAAAAAGACAGACGTTCGTGTGGCCCGGGGTGTGTACGCGAGACACGCGGACTCGGTCAGCAACTCCGTGCACCGAAATAAAATCCTTAACGATCCCTCGTCTCCCTTTCCACGCCCCCGTTGCAGCGGGCGTGATCAATTACATTTCAGCGTTTCCCTCGATCGTACACGTAGCGCGTTTCTCCGGGGGCGCATTCTCAGCCGCCACCCAAGCCGCCAGTCAGCCACCCGGATCCAGGCGGAAACAAAAGGAGCTGGGAAGAAAACAGAAATCCGCTGGAAACTGCTCGTTCCGCTTCTTCCGCGGACTATTATACACCATTACCTCGTTTCCCGAGTGTGGCCTCCTGCGCACACACTTGGAAAAAATTGGGCGAGGAGCTCCCACTATCGTCAAGTGACCGTCCTCCTACACACACACACACTTATATGTATATAGATGTACTATATATGATATCCAGCTAAGAAAGTGGGAGGGTGTATGCAACAGCCAGGCTCTAGCGTGCAACGGGGGTGGCGCTGATGCTCCAGAAACTCCACTCGCGACACTCACGACTCCCAGTTCCCTTCTTCCTTCAGCGAAGCCCAGGGAATAAGAGGACGAGGGGGCGGAAAAAAAAAGAAAATGGCAGCAGTTGAGCTACCGTAGAAAATTACCTCCGTCCGTTTATCCGGCTACCATCAGATCCTGCGTGCCTTCCCCTCCGCATCTCACCCCCGTCCCCAACTACCGCGCTCTGTTTCACCTTTTTCGTTTTATTCCACCACCCGCCCCGAGCCCCTCTGCCCAGCTTCTTCGTTCCTCTTATTGGCCCCACTTCCGGCTGCGGACTTGGAGCCGGTCGTGCTGTCGCGTTTCCGCTGACTTTTTGCACTCTCGCCGCGCTGAGACTGTAAGGGAGTCAGGATTTCTGGCTGGTGGCGAAGCGTTCGCTACCCAGCTCGCGTCGTTTGCCCTTTCGATTCTCCCTCGCTCGCACCCCTCGCGCTTCCCCCCTCGGACTTCTATCCTGCAGGGGAAATTCTGTCTCGCGGGGGAAGGGGACAGGAAATCCTCCGTAATGGAGAAAATCGACATTGAAACGCCTTGTTTTCCTACGCGTTTTCCTCTTTGTAAGTTACGAGGGAGTCGCACGTGCTCTGTTGAATAATTTGAAGAAAAAAAAACTGGCCGCGCGGAAAGCGCGCGCCAGAGACGAGAGAATTTTAATTTTCATTTACGATCTTCCTCGGTGACTGATAAACTCGCGCTGTCCAGATACGAACCGCGAGAATTACGAGCTTGTCGCGCGACTGTTGGCGCAAATTAATTTACGATTTGTATTCGGGTTACGGTAACCCGATGCATACGGAAATGTGCACTGGTAAATTCGAACAGAGGCTGCTTTTATCTGTGAAAGTTTTTAAGCAGAATATCCGAGATAGTTATGTTCCCTGTACGCGAATCCTTTAATTAAATATCGTCCGTTCAGATGAAAGGACCGACAGTTGTCACGCATCCAGCTCGCGGAGCGGAACTCCCAAATGGCCCTAACTGGATTTCCTCGATGCTTTCTGTAGTACATAATCGAAGCAATCGTCGAGCCGAATCAAGCCCCAATAGCAGCAGCGCCTGCGTTTCGGCTCCAATTTTATTGCATTCCGCTCGGCTCGATCGAAATTAGCATTTCCGTGGAAACGGGGCGCATCGTTGCAGGAACAAATAAACCGGCGGCGTGCGCCTCTGCTCGAGAAATTTCTAAGCAAAGTTGAAACAATTTGCGACTGCAGCTCGGTCGAGATAATAGCCGGAACTTGATCAATGGAAGGAAGAATCTCGGCGAGGGATCCGCGAAGACACGAGCGGCGCAAGGAGGATTCCGCCGCGAAAGAGGTACCCGCCGAGTACGTATTAGGGACGGCGCGTCGCTCGCTTGATTTGCATAGAACGCGGTGCTTGACTGGCAAGCCGAAATCACTCTGGTGAACGCGAAAGGGGAGAAGGAATTCGGATATCCGGTTCGCGGGCAAGATAGCGTTTACGAGACGATAATCGAGCCAGCACGCGGGAAAGAGGCTTCGCCTTTTCACGAGCGCTCTGTTTTCCCGCTCGTTTTCCACGGACGAGCCGCGAGAGAGATAATAAAAGCAGGAAGATGGCAGGGGAGAGAGCTGCCGGGGAATTGCTTTTGTTCTTTTCAGTGTTTCCCCGATTGCTGCCCGGCCATTCTTATCGATTGTTTGCACCGCGAATAACGCAAACAGTGAATTTCTATTTAACGACACACGCGCTCCACCTATTTCAACCCCGGCGGGCTGTATCGCGACAATGTTTACTCGTGCCCGCACGTTCGTAAGCGAAATGAAAACGCGAATCCCGCGCCGAAGATCGCATCGAGTAGCTCCCTTTGATAAGGGAGAGAGTTGAATAAAGTTGAATCGAACCGCGACCGAAAATATTTGCCTTTCTTTCGCGGACCTACGTAAAGTTCGCGACCAAGTACAAGAAAGAAGAAGACTGATCGCAGAGCGTACGAACCGAAATGCGGAAGATAGAGACGCAGCGTGGCACGGCACGAGCAATTTATTAAGGTACATCCAGTGCGGCTTAACCATTTCTCCCCAACCAGCGAAAACTTTCTCGCGTCGCCTATTTCCCAAGCAGAATTGAGTTTCCCGAAGCGAAGTGCCGTTGCGGGAAAGCGACGGAGGCCCCGTGCCGCGCGATTTTTCGGCGGTGAACCCTCCTCTCGGACGCTTATCGCTCTCCGCGCCGCTGGAGAAACCGCGAGAAATAACAACGAGCGCCGGAATAATAGTCGTCGTTAAACGGCTAAATGATAGTCGGGGAGTCTCTAACGACGGTATCGAAGTAAAAGTGGGCGCCTATTAATATGCAACGTTTCGAGTAATAGCCGAGGCATCTATGGTCGTTGGCTCGACCCGATGCTCGGAGCCGCGGAAAAATGGCACGTTGCCACGATTTTCAAGATAATCGTTATTCGCGCAAGAGCCCGTTCGCGGAATTACGAACCCCCTATCGGGGACGCCGACGAAAATACGACACCCGACGGCACCGCCGGATATTTGTGTATCGCAAATCGCGGAACAGCTTTCGCCGAAACAATATGGAAGCTACCGAAACTCCGGCCGAACGATATCGCCCCGCTCTCCGGCTCGGTTTCACGGAATATTCCCGTTAAAAGGGCAACCGCCTTCGGAGGCCATATGTATGTAAAATATAATACTCCATGGGGTGCAATATTGACTACGCAGAACGACAAACTCCGAGCGCTCTCGATTCTCCTCGGCGCGCGGCTCTATCGTCGATGCCCTTTCGCGATACACAGCCGAATCAAATTACGATCAAGCAGCAAGATAGCGATATTCGTTTAATGAATAATTTAGCTGGGGAATAGTTGCGAGGAAGTGGCTTTGAAAAATTCTTACGCGAAGCAACGAAAAGGCGTAACGTACCTGCAAATCCCATGCAGTAATCGGCACCGTCGCGAATTTGGATCAAACTCTTCACGAACAAGCTATTCATCTGAGACGCGATCGTGAAAGGAATATTCTGCATTCTACTTTCATGACGATCTTGTATGCGGTTCTCAGGAGATTTTCCTCGGAGTATGTTTCTCAACTACTTTGGCTCAGCCGGTGTATTCTATTTAAAGTAATGCCTTCAGATCGTCTATAAGATCAACAAGAAGGGACGTCGTTTAAATGCTCAGGATTGAAAGGTGCACAGTGTATTTTGCCGATCTGGGCGGCCAAAATTATTTTTCCACTTCACTCGATTTCAAACATGCTGTTAGGCTAATCCCATTAATATAAGGCATAAAAAACAATATTATAAGGGATAACAAATTATTTTTGTTCATTCCATCTCCGTTTCAATTTTTATTATTATTTTTCTTTATTTTGGACCTGAAACGCGAGAAATTATGCTTCATTTCCATCGTATGCTCGTCAGAGAAATTAGCCAATTGTAGTATGTAGGTATTTTCCCATAAATTCAACGAAAAAGACAAACAGGTGCCTGGTTATTTTTTCTTTTTATCTACACTCATTTTCGAAGAGCGTTATTTAAAAATCGCAAAAAATCGCAAAAAAAATTCAAGTATCCTAAAGAATAAGACCCTGGCTTTCTATTAAGCCCATATTCAGCAAACTAGCCCACTGTGAGGCGGCAGAAGATTTCCAACTATAAGGTACCAACTATCCAGTGGTACTTGCACCTGTTTGTAAAACCCCGGTTATCTTTTCACCGCGAAACGCGTACTCGGGAAGCGTTTAATTTTTTCCACTGATTTTTATTGCAAATTGTTTGGAACGAGTTAAGCACAGACGCCCGGAACACCAGCGGCGCGCTTTCGTACTACCTCGAAACTGCCAGCTGGATATTATAAAGGTGTCGAGGTGTTATGATGGACAGTTACAAAGTAGAAAGTTCTCAATTACCCAAGTTCCGCGATGAAAACACGAAAACGCGACGGGTGAGTGCATGGGAAAGTTTTTCCCGTGCTTTTCGCTGCTAAGGGGGCGAAACTTCCCGTCAAATTCTGCCTTCCATAAGTAGCCGGGCCGCCCTAGGAGTTTATCGTTTCCTCAGCTCGTTCCGATGCCCTCGTTAAGAAAGCTTTATACATTTCCCGGCGATACTGTCGCTCCACCGTCCGCCACGAAATATCGCCGATAATTTCTTTCTTGCCCGGCCGTTAATCGACGGGGAACAATATTTCCAGCAAGAACCGCGGCCAGAAGCGCAATAAATGTTCTCGATCTGAACGAATTCCCCCGACGCGAAACGCCCGACTGCCTCTTTTTCTACCGGCGATTTCAACGTTCGATGATTGTGGTAACCGGCAGGGAAGTTAAACGTTCCGCGACCACCGTGAAAAAAGAGCGAACGGTTCCATGTCCAGTCTCTGGTGCCTGGCCGGTGTATCGAGGAAAATACGCGGCTGTTTTGTATAAGTCGTAACGATATATGACGCCGACAACGAAGACCGATTGCAGAGTGCGGTTGCACGTCGGGCCCAGTAGAACGATCGCTTTATATCCCGACGTCCGCCGCGATCTCACGGGGGTTCATACAAACGAGATTGCTGTCGTACCGGTTCCCCTCGTTCGGCATTTCCCGCACGAAGTTGCCGCAGAATCAGCTGATCTAATTATGGCGAATTTCTGATCAAACGAACGGCCTGGCTGCCTGCTCGATGCTCACGCGGAACAGCGTTTCGGGCCTGCGGATAAATGTTTTGCAATTTGCCCGACTAAAATCCACTTTCGCGTCGATATTCTTTGCCAATGGAAGATTAAATTCGTTACCAGAGTACGTCGGCGAATCGGACGAGCCGAGTGGCATTGAAAATTCTCCATTAGCAATAAAGTGAAACTGATTAACTTTGAATTAACGCAGGCTTAGAGCTTGTTAGGCGAAACTTGACCGGCACCCAAGGGACCCAGGTAGAGGCAAAGTGGACACGTAGAGGCTGCTCCCATGGCTAACTAGGACCTAAGTTAGACGCTGCTGAGAAAGAGTTAACTAAGACTTAACCGAAACACCGTTGGTCCTTTTGGGTGAGGAGGGAGTTACGCGGTGACGTGCAGACCGATGAAAGCCACCGGAGACTCTCATCTAACTGCTCCAATGTTGGCAACAAAGTCTCGTTGTGTTTTTGTACCGACGAGACATAGCGGGGGTGAAATGAATCTCTGAGCTAAGGTTCTAATGGGCGAGCTGCATCCCGGAAATTGGCCAAAAATCAGAGCGTAGTATCGACGCGAACAAGCCGGCCGTGACGTCAGCATTGCTTTGGAGCGACGTGGAATTCAACAAATCCGGAGTCGAACGTCGAGCCTCGCTACGGTAGAATGGTCAAGGGAAGAAGGAGTTACTGCCGCGAGGCAAACAACCAAGAGATATTTCGTCCTGGGAGAGTGCTCGTCTGAAACGTTTTCCCCTTGATGTTCCTTCCGTTCGCTCGCATAAATAACGGTCGATACTCCGCGGCGGTTGAGTTCAGAGGTTCAGCCAGCACGTGGACTCGAAATCACATTAGTCTGACTTTAATTCTGCTCGGAGTGATTCAGTGCCTTGATCGAATGGGGCAATAATGTCGCGCGAAGCGCCACGAAAGCGCGGAAATTTATTCCCCGCTGCGTCCAGGAAGGAAGAGGATCGTTCAAGGAATCGCTTTGGATCTTGGGACACAACATTGTTCGTTTTATCTCGCTACGGCTGCAAAGAGCACGGACCGCCGCCGCTTCTCTCGCCCGTCGCTCGAACTTCTCTCAACACTTTTCATACGAGGTTCCGCGATTTCTATGGGAGTCATTTCAGAATCCGACATTTTCAAGGACTTCATCAGGAAAGTTGCGATTGGATATTGTCATCCCTTTCAAGGTATCGCTGACATGCCCAGCAGTACCATGTCCTATCGATTCCTCTCTTCGAATGTTCTTTCACACTTTTGGATTTTACTTGAAAGACGGTCTCGATAGTTTTCTTCTGAAGCCACGTACTTACTTTAATGGTTCCAGCAGACGTAAAAGAAGGATAGAGGAGCCTGCTCCGGATCTCATCTTGCCTTTATAACCTTGCCCCTTTGTATATGTATAATCTGCGACTACCTCCTGCATCCCTTTGAATTCTTTCCTGACACAACTAATATCATCTTGAACCTACGATACAAGATTTACATGGAAATTCAACGAGGAAGATTGAAATCGACAGTGGTTTTCAACCAAGCTTTATCAACGGTGTTGAGAACCATTAACGCACAGTGCGGCAGCCTGTGTCGAGCCGGGGTTTCGGCACATCGGTGTACGAATATTGCGAAAAGTTATCTTGCGTCCGATGAAACCGCGAGTATCTAATTCTAAGTATCGAGTCGGTAAAATAGCCTCTGTAATCGATTGCAGGCACCCACCGATAAATGGGACGAAAGCTATCTGCGCGTTTGCACTTGTATGCGAAATCGATTCGGGGGATCGATTAATCCATAACGCAGGCATGTCCGTTGGTTAATAAAATACATAAATCCACCTTATCGGTTCGCCTCTTTGCCATCGATTTCGCGGAACGACCGCCGATGCTTTACGCTCGCGTTGCCGCAAAGTCGTCAGTGGGTCATAAAGTTTCTCGCTAGATAGAACGCGATTGCTTTCCCATTGACAGCTCCAGGGATCCCGAGGAAGCTGCTAATGAAATTGCAACAATTTCATCGGGTCACGTGCTACGAAAATTCCTGACCAACTGCGGCCTTTGAAGACACCTAGTTACTCAAGTCTCGCAAGACTTTCCTTCCTTCTTTCACCCAGTTAACTTCTATCTTGCGTTACCCTAATTCTTAATGTGCTTCGAGCCGTTGGACGTTTCCTTGCTGTGCTTCAGCAGCTTCGCGTTCCGTCCTCAAATCAACTGCTCCAAAATTTATATACGATTGTTTCACGAAAACCAAGCGGCTTGCCATTATCAAAGAGACGTAGATTAGCTTTGCTCTCGACACAACCCTCCCTGTGATCTCAGTGTTTAGGTTCTGAACGAGACAGTAGTATTTAAAGGGAACGAGGAGCAAGGCGACCCTTTGCTTCCCGAGCTTCGGCACCGTTCTGAATTCTCTGAAATGCCCCTCTCCGTGGTGGTGCGGCAGGTGAATGCCAGCAGAAAGTGGAAGGTGGCGGATAAAAGGGGTTGACGATCTTCACTGAAAAGCCAGCCCTCTCGCCCAACCCCCGCGAGATAAGCTTCTTCGCCTTAATTCCGCTGGTTTGTCTAAGACTGCCATCCGTGCTATCCGGATTATACGAATCTTTTTCCATTTCGCTGTGGCTCCTCGCCGAGCAGCGGTTTCAGTGAATTTTTAGCGCGGCCAACTGGGATAGCTAGTGTAATTGGGGTGAATCGTAATTCTTCCTCCGCGGGCAATTCTTGCGGGACACTTGAGCGTATTGCATATACATATTCTGTACTCGCGGAGGATTCAAGGTGGTTTAGATCGTGCATAGTCAGACACACGCCGGTGCTAGTAGAACAGTATTTATACGAAAACGAACCAACGCGTGCCACGTAAAGACAGATCGGTGTCCCATTTGCAACCGTTTCGAAGACGAGCGTCCCCGCAAAACGTAATCCAACGCCGTTGTTTGATTTGGAGAAACAAAAGTGTCCGTTTACAAAGGGTTGATGGAACGCTCGGTATGCAAACAAGATTCCGGTATTCGATCACACACTACCATGCTCCTCTCTGGAATGTCATCCCTTGACATCGACGGAACGTTTTCAGCTGCCACGTGCCTTGTGTTTTGATCAAGTGAAATTATTCACTGCGACGTAACTAACGAACAATAATTGCTGTAACATTCAGAGTCGAATCCTCGAGCTTGCACAGTTACGGTGCAATAAAAGGAACGCGGCTGACATTCTCTTGAAGCACAGTCAGATATTTTCGCAGCAACGGCGAGGGAATGTAGGTGAGAAAACACGCCTCAGGGTTCCAAGGTTCTCTTTCGATAGTCTTAGAGGGTGTGTGCCTCGACTCAACCCCTGAAAGCGCCCGTGTATTCGTAACTTGCAAGCGACGTTTTGATGCCTTTTTGAATGAGAGACGACGGTACATACGTACGTCGACACAATTCCTCTTTTACTTTCAGCGACAGAGCAATGAAATTCTGAAGATTTTTTGAAGTCGTCTAGGAACCTTGATCGACGATTCTTCACGAAGTAAGCGCGTTGAAGTCGACGAGTTTCCCCGCGGAGGGCAAAAGGGGTCGCGAAAATTTGGCGCAGTTAGGACATCGAGGACTACAAGTAGAAGCGCGCAGCGTGCAGGAAGTTCCGAAGCTTTGAACGCGTGTACGCGACACACGGAATGATGAAGGGATTCCTAGAAGACGGTGTCCCTAATTCACTTGAACCCTCGTCTAAACACAGGAGAACGAGTCTCAACAACGATGGATGATAAAGGTTTCCCCGGGACGACTTTTCTTCCAACGTCGGCGAATAGGCCCGTCGTGCCCTAAGTCTCCGTTGATTTGACAGCGCCCTGACGTTCCCCGAGAAGACAAGGGTTCTCTTTGGATCACGTTCCTGCGTTCCACACCCGGTTTCCTCTGAGCGCGCAGGCACTAGGTCCCGTGATTCGACTTTCGGGCCACGTAGCTGTAGGAAATTAGGACCAATCGCCAATGATGTGTGATTTACGGGTTGGCCGGTGTATCGTTGGAACCGGCCAACGCGACGGGGATCACCAGGACTACATCGTTGTTCTTCTCGCCCCTCGTCCGCTCCCTTGTTCTCGAGATTCATTCCATTAACGTGCAGGCTCTTTGTCCACATTACCAGACAAGCCCCATAAATCTGCAGCTCCGACGATTCGGCATGTACCTGTCTGGAGACTTTTTCGGCCATGCGGAAAGAATGTTTACTACTCGAGAGCCGCTGCCCGGCAGAATTTACTGTCGATTGGCAGGAAATTGCGGCTTCCGCGATCACGGCTCGAACACGTCCGACCCTCGTGCAGACTTCGGCGATTCGAACGATAGCACGTGACGTCCAAAATCGACGTCTGCTAGCGCAGGCAAGCTATACGGGTATCGTGTAACCGAGCACTGCCATTCTAACCGAGAGGCCGGCGTTTCAGAGTGGAAGGGTTTAGGGGAGGATGGCGCCGTTTAAGTCGCAGGGAAAACTACGTCGTCATGAGGCACACCAGCAATTACGCGGCACGTATAGGTATGTCCGCGATGACTATTGCCGGCTACAGCGTGGCCGGAGAGGTAAACACACAGGAGTTGGCCGGCCTCTCGCCGGCATCCCTGGACTTTTGTCGGTGAATACGCGCATTCAGGGCAATTAGTCCCGAGCTGTCCTCGTCGATCAGAGACAGCGCAACACACATTCACGTCATTCTTGCTGTATAATTAAGCAGCGTCGCACTACGCTCGCGCAACTGGGTCAGCCAGGCGTGCCCCGAGAGGATCGCGTAGCTTCGCTCTTCATCTTAAACGAATATTTTCAATCAACACGTAGCGATACCTATGTCTGTCAGAAGCTTTCAGCTCGAGTAGCCAAGAACTCGAGAGCTCTTGATGCCGGCAATTTATAACCCCTGGCACGGCTAATCGAAATTCTGCTCCGTTGTTTCATCCGATCTGCGAATCGTCCGTGCTTGAAATAAATTTCCAGCCGCGTGGAATCGACGCGAGCGGGAAAATGTAAATATCACGGATGCGTTGGAATTCTTCGCTAGCGGGGCGTAGGGGTGGTCAGCACACCCCCGCACTTATTTGCCCCGCGCGTTTCTCGATTTCCACGCGATCAATCTCCTCCGCCACTCGCATTCTTCGGCGACGTACGCGGCGTTCCGAGAAAGGTTGCCGCTTTTCTCCCGCGGACACTTACGCGTCGGGCCTAATTATTTTCTAACGCCGAGAGGGATGTGACGTTATCAGCTGGCCCCCCGCGGACCCTCTAATTTAACGCCATTAGCGTTTCCCCTTTTCGACTTTCGACCGAAAATTAACCGGGCCGGCGATAATCATTCAGCAGCGACGACACAGGCGCGAGGCGTCGCTTGTATGCGTTCTCCACTCGTTTTCGCGATTACAGAGGCAAAGGGAGGTTGAAAGTGCCGGCGCATAGTGCTCCCTGTAATGGCGCGTTGCATTAATCATGCACCATCGTAAAGCGTTGTCCATTTAAAATTCCACCGCCTGCAGAGTGTCGGCGGCCGCGAGGAAAATTCGCGCGAGCGGCGGTCGTTACAGGGCGAGTGGTTTAATTTGTTTCAACCACGGCGCAATTAGAGACAGAATTCTGCTATTGACGTTTCGGGTTGACCAGCTGTTTTCGGCATCCTTTAGCTTCCTCCTAAGTAAATGTCCATTAATTCGCCTTGGACGGAAACTTTGCGGCGGAACTCTCCTTCGATGTACTTACACATACGAGTGTGGCCTTTACAACATGTAACCAGGGAAGCTACTCCGTTCTTTCCACCTTCAACTTTCTACAATCAAAGGAGTAGGCACATAAATGCTGGTAGAACATGGTTAGCTGAGAATCTTTGAAAGGTCAACGAACATCGGCTTCGGCTAAGCTTCTTTGCCGCTGCTTATCTGTGTGGATTAGGCAAATCGATCGAACGTAGAACTCTACTCTCTCAGAAGCTAATGTTATCGCTGAGTTAATGCAGCAGCCACTGGAAGCATTGTAAAATTTCCATACGCTCGCGATAATTCCATCCGATTATTTTAACCGGCTGCTTTCTTTCTGAAGCAAAAGCACTCGAGAATGCAATTACCAACGGCGAACGAACTCGATCCGTAGGTACACTAATCCCGTCCGAACTGTGAGATATGAATAATGCGACTCGGAAAACTGCGTGGAAACAGACGTACAATGTCGGGGAAACATAAAAGTTCGTTTCCCAAATTTACACCGCGGTGTCGTATTTCTCTACAGGCACGCTGTTGCAGGAACTGTTGAATCGCGGGCAAGGATTCAATCTCCTCGACTTTTAATCGCGCAAAAGCGAGGCGCTTTTGAATCTGCCCCTCGTTGATTGCGATTAAGTCGATTAAAGTCGCTGCGAACACCCTGTCGTGTAACAGGGTATAATTAAGATTTTTCATTTGCCCGGACCCCTTAATGATCCTCGTTAGCTGTCATAATTGAGAACACACAGCCAGGCGAGTACTTAAGGTGATTAGTGGGGCCAAGGGGGATCTGCAAAATATAACATGTTCATCGGCAAGGCTCCGCCTCCTTCCGACGTAAAATCGAATAACCGATAACGTACTTGCTGTTCTAATTAATGCGTCCCATATTTCTATAAATTCCCTCCGCTTTTCGACGATGAAATATTGCGACACCGGGAAAAAGACACCCCTACCACTGCTTGCTCCTCCCATCGAAAGTTGTATCACAGAGACATGTTTGAAATGGCAATAACTATTTCTGCCAGTGACGAAAGCAAGCTTCAACGACTTGGAAACGAATGAAAGCATCTCCTCCCGTCGTACAGTGGCGCGTGTCATAGGGAAGGCTGGCCGAAAGTAATACTTTCAAATTCAAGATAAATTGTTGGAATAAATTGCAATACTATGATTCTAAAATGATAAAAGCACATTAACTTTTTTAATGTTAAATATTGAATATAAAAATAATGATAAATAACTGTAAGTATACAAATTTAATATACATGAAGATATCACTAGGAGAAGAATATTACAGTTAAGAGTATAATAATTATAATTAATTAATAATGTATAATAAATAGTAGAATGCATTTTACATTTTTATACTTAGGTACAGGTAATTAACATCATTTTCAATATCGTAATTAATTAATTATAATATTCGTCTACTGTTTTTCTTCTTCTTCTTGTTCTTCTGCTTCATCTTCATCAACGCGATAACTGGAAACGCGATATTCCGATCCAATGCCATAAATATACCTCTCCATAAACGGCGCGGGAATTTCTTCCCTTCTGGCCAGGTTTTCGTACAGGGCGTGCCACTGTGCATCGTCCTGGCCGCGATTGCACTGCCCGACGCGCGTCAAAGCCTCAAAACCTGCGGCCTGAAATCACGTTAATTCCATCGATCGCGCTGATCACGCACCCAGGCCTCGTGATCCCTTAATTCCACGGAGGAATTAATCCCGAAACAACGGTGCGCGATAGAGGGTTACGCGGAGAAACTGCGGCTCGAGCACACTCGAAACGGGGACGTAGAGGGAACCGAAAAAGAACGTCGCTGGAATAGGGGAGAAATGTGCGAGGCTGTGAAAGAGGGATGGACAGGGTTGAGGGAAGGCCTCCCCCAGCTTAGAGCGAAGAGTTTACTGGCTCATCGAGCGTATCAGGTGAAGGTTCGCAGGTGGAGTTGCGGAAGAAGAGCGGAGCGAGGGCGGGCGTGTAAGCAATAAACGATGGGCCAGACGAGCGGAAGAGAAGCGCCGGAATTCGGTGGGGGGATGGTATCTATAACCTTGCATCCTGTCGCTCGGTTACCAGACGAGCTTTTTTCCAACCATTCGTCACGCACGCCGAGCGGAATGTATGGGCGCTCGCTCGTTCGCTCGTGCGATACCGCTATGATTTCGAAGCTGCCGTGTACGCGTCGATTCAACTTTTACCGGCCTCCTCTCGAGCGAAACGCGAAGAATGCACGTCACGTAGAAATACGAACGCATTCCGATGTCGGCCGCTTTGTCGCGGATGCCGTGTGCCTGACCCGGTCTTCACGGAGCATCTGCCTCCCCAGTGATCAATTGTCCAAGTTGCGAGCAACGGCTCGCTACCCCTTTTAGCACGGTATTGCCAGCTACGATCAACTGCTCTAAACCGCCAGACCAGACTTCGGGGAAATGGGGATTTATACCATTTGCTAAGCAGTAATTAATATGGAGAGGAAGCTGAGCAAAAGCTTTCTTAAAAAATTTAGAAAGCTGAGAAAAAGCTTTCTTAAAAAATTAAGAAAGCTGAACTGTAATACTTAGACTTATTAGTAATTGTACGCGTTCCACCGATATATCAAAGCATTCAGACTCTTATCTCGCGAGGGGCTTCAAGTGGGTGCGTAAAACGACGTGGAAAAGGAATAAAAGGATCGTGCGGTCGACGTCGTTCGAAGCTCACCGTCCATTTACGGCCAACAGAAGTGCCCTCGATGACGACATAACCGGAGAGATGACTTTCGAAACGAGCCATCTCGCGGATGGAACACAAAGGCCTAGCTGGCCGCGGCTGGGATCACGGACTTCGACAGAGTAATATCGTTGAACCTATAATCCTGTTTCACGGGCTGGATTGGTGCAACGCGATCGAGCAATCGACGGGATCGACTCGCCGAAATTCCACGAAGTGGCCGGTGAATGGCTGTAATTCGACGTAAACGCGTTCAGCAAGATCCGCGAGTTTTCCGCGAGTAATTGGAGCCCATTTGGCTACGACTATCAACATTACGAAACGGACGCTCGAAGAAAGTTGGAGTTTGATGGCGCAGGGAAAGATGAAAGTGAGCAATTAACCCCGAATCGCTTAAATTCCCCATTCGTTTCAATCCCGGCACGATCCCCACTAATTTCAGAGCGGCAGCCTGTTTACTGTTTACCAGGCACCGTTTAATATTCCTAATTCCTTGAGGCGTTATCGCGAATGGAATTCGCACGTAGCCGGGAGTTTAATAAGCCGGGTCACCGAGAACATCGCCGGTAAATCACCGTTCCAACCCTCCTCCCTCGCGTTATTGGAAAGCGGAAGTTAAATAAGACGGCACAAATGGTTGGGGCAATAAATCGTGAGATAGCGGTCGAAACCCACCGGGGACACTCCTGGACCTCCGTTTCCGGTAGCATTGTTACACTTTACGCCGCCCCTTCCGGAACAGTCGGTTGCTGGCCGATTTTTCCAACGTGCCTCTCAAGGCTTCCGTTGTTTTCAACTTCCGTGGAACTTGTCCCGGGAACAATCTCAATCTCCCCTCGAGTTGCATCTCCTCTTCCCTGACTCCGACCTCCCGGCTTTGATCTCGCTTGATCCTGCCAGTGTTAGTTGAGAATTCCCTCAAATACACTTCTTCTGTTCTTCATTTACCTGCCCCCGCGTAGGTCAAGGCGATCTCTCCTGGCGCCTAACGCGGAGAATTGAGTCGCGAGCAACTTAGGAAAACAATTCCGACGAGAAAAGTACTCGGAGATTGCCTCCTCACAATTTCATAGCAATCTGGTCACGAACCGGTATTACGCGAGCGGTTGCCCCGCGAGTAGCAATGTTAAAAGCAGGCCATAAATTAAAAGTAAACTTTGCCCGATTACCGTGATCCAGGAAAGTACCATTAAGCGATATCTGCGAATCTCTGCGTCACTATTACGAAAGCACACGCAGGGTTTGCCCTTAATTACGCGGGTATCTGAACGCGTGGTCGGCGCTCGCGTCGACTAGCTGATTTCAACTCGTTGCGTTCGTCGATAATGGACCGTGGACGAAATAAATGGCCACGAGGGTACAGGTCCTGAAAAATACACCGTGCCGCGGGCCGAACGCGACTCGCGTTAGCCAAGCTGATTAATACATTGCTGAATTAATTTCCACGAGATTTCCGGGAATTAACGGGTTCGCGTTTCGCGATCAATAATTAATCCGCAGGCAAACGCGTGCCGGGTTAATTGGATACCCAAGGTGTGTACAAGGACTCGCGCCACTAACGAAATCAGGCTGACTCTTCCTACGAAAGCGTTCGATAAATAAAGAGCACGGCTCGAATCCTGCGAGTGCGAAGTAACGCGGAAAAATTACCCTGCCACTGCGGTTACGCCACGATCTTAACCGCGCCCCCTATATTTCCGCGATGACCGCAACGTTTCAGAGAAAGGCGCATGAAGTTGCAATTTAATATTCTTCAAAGAGGGCCTCCGTAATAAAACTTTTTACACGTTTCAGCATTTTTATCGTCCGACGCCAACCACGGCGAATAACCAAACGGTATCGGGGAAACTTCCGGAAGCAGCAGGAGAAAGAGTCTCCTCAAACTTCGAAAAAGCCCTTGAACGTTGCATCGAACTTGGAGATGAGAAATTCCCATTTAACTGCAAATTTCTCTCGAACCGAAAATCGCCCGTGAAGTTCGACCGCCACATTTCCGAGGGTTTCTGCCTTGATCAGGGCCATTGAATGGTAAAAAGGTGTGCGTCGCGGTGCACAGGTGCCTACCACTCTTTCCTGAAATAGCGAAACTTAACAGCACCTCGCGACGCGCCGCAGAAACCCGCTGAAAATATCCGTCTCTCGGAATGCCTGGCGCATCAACTGCCTTTCAGCGCGTAAACAGTCGAGCCCTGTGTTTTCAGCAATAATGTCCCCCGAATAGCTTCGGCGACGGGGAAGAAGATGAAGGAGGTAGCTCGCAAACTTCACTTAGCCATAACAGCTAACCATATCTACTAATTAACATGCAGCAAGTTTCGCCTAACACAAATATGCAACGACAGAGGGTTGGGGTAACGAAGGCTTTCCACCCTGTCAGAGACGCCTCGAGCTCCATGTAGCGGCGGTGCGCGCGATGGGGTGGCTCGGCCCGGCGCTCCCATCGCTTTGAGCGGCCGCATTAGTCCAGTTATTAGCATGATTCCATTTTCCTTGGAATTACGCTTTGAAACGGGACGGCTCGCAAAAAGCGGGGACGCTCCGTAAAAAGCAAAGGCCACTTGGCATGGGCCAAGCAGCCGCGGAGGGGTGGCGGGTCACTCGTTCATACCGAGGGTGCTACTTTACGACTTTTTCCACGATGTTCTTTCACGAATGATTTCGCGATGCTTTTCACCGTGGGATGCGGGTCGCCCGTTAAACGCACCTTTAGAAACTTCAAGCGATTCGAGAGCGCACGAATTAGATTTGAACGTGCGGCGTGTTTTAACGCAGCGCGAGGCGAACCTCAAGAATTTTTGCCCCACGGTAACCGAGGTACGCTCTATTTCGCGCACAGATATTATCTTTAATCAAGCCCGGGGCGATTGAGTAACACGGCGTGTAACGTTGCCACTCGCGGGGAACACTTTCTCTCGTGTTAGATGTAACCCCGTACATCGAGGGATGCTTCTAGCTTAACCCCTGCCGATGTTAACAGAATTTAGCGCACCGGAGCATTGCAACGACACCGTTGGGTTAGCGTGCGATGTTCTTTCGCCGTGTATCCAGCCTCGTAACGGGCGACCTGGAAAACCGCTTCGAGAGAAACACACGGAGTCAAGTATATGCTCTCCCAGCGGGGCTGCATCCACGAGGGCGACTGCGATGGAGACAAAATATTGGAGCGCGGAAATTACGATGAGAAAATTCTGCGCAAACATTTGCGCGACGTTATCTCGCCGCGCGGACGTACATACACGCCGCTATGCCGCTAAACAGCCGATAGCGAGAAAAGGAACACCATCCTATTTCCCTTCGACGTAATACCGAACCATGGAACAGTGGAACTAGAGGGCTTCCAGGCCACTGTCGCAGTTCCCTGCTGACGATAGCCTATGGTTAAGCAAATACTCGGGGCGGTAAACAACGTCGCCCTTTTTCTCTAGAGACGTTGTTCGTCAGCGGAGTTCAGTTCGCTCGCAACCCAGCAGTTATTGATGTTTCCGGGGTGGTTTCGATTCTTGGCGTGGATCGCGCGAAATTCCGTTTATTATCCGGGCAATCCCCGAACGAATCCGCAACCGTCCCGTCAACTTCACGCCGACCGCGCTGATCGTTCTAATATCAATCGAACGCGACGCGACGCCACCGAAACCCGTAACTAGGCGAATGGCAAAATTTCATCAGGAGCGGTAGGCGCGGTTTAATCCATCCCGATGATTAATCCCGCCGGCTAACCGACGACCAGACGGGGGGGATGGAATCGTACGCGTGACCCCGCTACAAATCGCGCGACAGTTTCGTTCCAGCCAGACCACCCCTTATCCGCTCTACGGTGTCCCGTTTCCAATTACGCTCACTGCCTCGAGATAACTGGTGGTTACAGTTACGGTTATACGGTTACACCTTACGTCACCGTGCCATCCGAGCGGCGTTTCGTCCTCGCGTTACGTGCCCCGGCTAATATCTCTTTTCATCGGCTACGATTACCGGGGATATGTTACCCTTAACTACCACTCGTTCGTCCACCCCGAGGATATCACGTTGACGGTTCGGCTAAAGAGTCGCCGAGGCTTCTAACTCGCTTCTACCAACGGTTCCTTGGCGTGTTTAAAGCCTGCAAGACGGGGGTGCAAAATTGTGGGACTACTTATTTTCTCTGGCGCACCCCGGTGCACAGTTTTAAATGGTACCTCAAGACAGCGTCCAGTAGGGACCGTGTAATTGATCAGAACTTCCACGGAGACCCGATAACCGCCAGTAAATTGCTGGGGAAATTATATAATACTTTCCGGAGCGACGACAAACGCACAGAAGTCGCTGTACTCGGTCGTTATCGTTTGATGTGCCATTTACGCAGCAAACTGGCTACTCGTTACCGGGTTTCCGTAGGTTTTGAAAACGCTGGAACCTCTAATGAGTATCTTTGACAGGCCAGGTGATAAATTGGCGGTAGAGCTGCGAAGATCGTCGTTTTCCGCGGAGCTACCGAGCCAGCGCGCAAGGACATTCATTACACGACGTGTAATGAATAACGCACGTGCTCGCGTGATGTCAAAGGCAGAATCGTTGTTGTTACTCTCCTTTCGGTACAACGATCACGCTGGCAAAGAAACGAATACCAACCGGTTGTGGACGCGAGTTGCACGCCGATCTCCAACCTCTCGGCCTCCGTTCATTTAGTTAAGCGGATACGCGGAAGCGACTGGGTATGAAGACTGCTTCGGGGCTTGAACTCGTGGAACGCTCGCCTCGTTTTACTTTTAGGGGTCGTCGTCTTAAGAATGACTGGCACTTAAGCGACTGCAGTTGCCAGGGAGGAGCGAGGGGAGACGTCGGAGCGGGCGTGAGAGAAAAAATGGGAGAGGAAGCGGAGACACGCGGGAAAGTGGCTGGGGCCGGGGGAACGATGATCTCGAAGGGAAGACGAATAACCTGCTGAGCTGCCGTCGACGAACGGTGGAAAGTCCGTCCGCGTCGAGAACTTTTCTATTACGGCCGAATGATGTATAGAGCGGCGCAACGACGAGCCCGGTCTTCCCCGGTGCGAAATATGCCGGGGGGTTCAGTGTTTCGCGCCAGGCCCCGGCTCGGGGTTAAGTGGAAGTATCGAGACTGCCTCGATGGCTCAATTTTCGAAAAGACGGTTCAGCTGGATTCGTCGAGGAATGATTCGTAGTCGACTTATTTGGTAGACTTGATTCGCTGGAAAAATCGATTTTTGTATTGCATTTCACTGAAAACGACTGCTTAGTCCCCTTAAGGGGGTATTCTGGTCTAGCGCGCGAGTTTCATGACCATTTTTCAAATTTTTTATGGGCAATGAAAGTAAGTGTACTACACAAAGTTTTTCCTAAAATCTTAATCGTCCTTTTAACTATATTTACAAACTTTTTTGTCGTGAAAAATTAGTATGGCACCTCTGAATGAAGACATGAGGATTTTGCGTTTTGCCATGTGGCTGCCATTATTCTGTTTTTCGTAGGCATCTGAAACAAATGATTAATGAAAAAATGTATTCAGTAAGAATGTGGCTATCGTCCGAGTCGAGATTATTTATTGGAATTAATTTTTCGCAAAATGGCACTATGTTGGACAGAAAAGTCCGCCAGAAAAAAACGAACTTGTCTGTTCAACATGGCGCCATTTTGCGAAAAATTAATTCCAATAAATAATCTCGACTCAGACGATAGCCATATTCTTACTGAATAAAAGTGTTCATTAATCATTTGTTTCAGATGCCTACGGAAGACAGAATCATGGCAGCCACATGGCAAAACGCAACATCTTCACGTCTTCATACATACATGTCCCAACAAATTTTTCACGACAAAAAAAATTGTAAATATAGTTAAAAGGACGATTAAGATTTTAGGCAAAACTTCGTGTAGTCCACTTACTTTCGTTGCCCCTTAAAAATTCTGAAAAATGGTCACGAAACTCGCGCGCTGCACCAGAATACCCCCCTTAATGTGTCCCGACAGCGCGAGGTTTCGTTCTATTCCCCAAATGATATCGATCTCGCTCGGGGATCTATTTCTGGCCGCAGCTGCAACACAGCAGAAGTAGAGTAGCCCCGTTTTTGGTCAGACACCGCGGAGAGTTACGATCCGAATGTGTTGTAATTCATCGGAATCGGATCAGTCCGATTGTGAGACGGACCAGGGGGCGTTCTAGCAATCGCAGCCCGGTAATCTCAAGCCATTAACTGTCCACCGATATACCGGTCCCTTAATCGACAGGCCTGTGACTCCGGTGATCAATAGTGCGTGCGGCAATCGAGCTCTAATTTCTGGGGACGCGGTACCGCCAGTTTCCGCGGTAATGCCCATAATGCTTCGCTGATTGTGCTTAAACTGTCGTTTAACAAGCTGTACGGATATCGATCATTTCCGGGGATCGGTCACTCCTACGATTCACGATTCCGCAGCTCCTTTTTCGGCAAGATATCCTCTCTGGATCCTCCCACTGTGCAATTTTCTCTCCGTCTCTCCCTGCCTGTTCGCCTCTCTCTACTGGCGGTTCCCTTGTCGGAAAGCAGGGCTTGCCGTGGTTGCCCGGAGCTTCCGTAATTAGTGCCGTTTTCCAGCGGGATGCCAGGGCGCGTTTACAAACGGCTACTCCCGGTCGCGTGCTACGGAAATTAGAATTATCGGTATTGTGCATAACAAAATGAAACGAAGCCTGTACACGGAATCGCAATGCGGGATGCCGCGCGCAACTTCGCAGCCTGCTTCCCTCCGTTGGGAGCAGTGTAATAAGGGGTAATAAAAGCTAGGAGCTCCGTGCTGTTCGCGCGGTTTCTTCCGGTTTAGTATTTAATGCCCCGATGTTTAAGCCTCTGCGTAAGCTCCCTGCGCTTGAATATATTGTGCGGATTGCTGAATTTGCCACTCAACTTCCAATCGGTTTAGTAGAAACTCTTGCTGCCCGAATAGTTGCAATTCGTCGCCGACTCAGTGAATCTTTTCTCCGCGTCGCTGACTGCTGCACGCACTCAAGCTTCGCCCGTACAACCGCTCATACATTCTATTAATTAATCTCCGCTTCCGCTTTTCTCGAATCCACGCTAGATCCTAGCAACTTCTGCCAACTGATTCCTAGATGCCTGACGCGAACATTCCGGCCGATATCATCGCGATAAACCGCGAAACAGTTGTACACACGTACAAACAGGTTGCGCGGAGCCACAAGTAGTACGAGAGTTGGGAAGCTGCACAGCAGTAGCGCATCCGTAGGTCTGCTGCGACATTGCCGTTGGAGAACCCTTCGCCTGCATGCGGCTCGTGCGACGACGTGAACGTGTCACGCATATTTCGGCGAAATTTATTATTCCACTTGTTTGCGGGGGTATCGGGTTGCGATTAAACGCAACGGAAACGAAACGCAGAGAACGAAAGGCATAAATAACGCGACCGTGCGGAAGGGACTCGGTTAAGGGTCGAATTCGGTTCTCGTTAGATCGATGGTCGAGACGAAATTTCAATGATTTCTGAGATGAAATCGACCACGCAGGTTTGCAAGTTACTCGAGTTTTCCACGATGTGGCACACGTATCACGTTCTCCCTAGACATCGGTTTTCTGCAATCTCTATGCTGAAAACCGCCATGTTCGCGCGGGTCGTTGGGGGAGTGCGAGGAATATTAAATCGATAAACAAGAAGAGGGTAAATTTTCTATACGCTCCGCTTCGATTGCGGTGTCGGCGTGGCTTTTCCTTTCGGAGCAACGTGCGTCGGCCGTTCATTCTTCGCGAATAATTAACGTCGTTCTGGTTACGGTAATTCTGGAACACGGTCACGGTGTTTTACTCCGCGTTTTAATTACAAGATGCGGAAGATTACGTCGATTAATGTTAGTAGAATGCTCTGCTCTGCGTTTAATGCACTCGCAAGTAGTATTAGTCTGCGATTACCAAGACGCCTTATTGTCTGACTAGCTGCAAGATAATTCTACTTCTAACTGTGCTTAAACGGAGCAGGAAGCGCGGGTAATTGCAGCGTGCGTGTGAAGCTTTCCAGATCAATGTTGGTGTACACTTCTATTCTCTTTTCCAACTTTATATCCCCCATCATTTTGGAGAACACTAATGTTTCCGTTAAAGTATTATTCAGGGAACTGTTAAGAGGAGTTCTGGTTTTATTAATACTTCTGCGAGAGCATTCTTCGAGCGTCTACCCTGCTACTGATCTACATTTCAAACACCATCGATCTCTCGCACGAGCACAACTTCAACCAGGCTCACGAATGGAGGCGCTAATCACGCGGGGCGTCGCGTGACGACAAACGAGCGACATTCGAGACACACCGACGAAGATGAAGGCAGCTAACGACGTAATTAGTGCGCAAAAAGTCGGGAACGCGATTCCAATAAGAGAAAGAAGGCAAGGTATCGATCGTGTGCAATTGTAAATTGCTTCTGATAATCGCTATCGACTTCTCTAAGGAGTCAAATAAAGTAAGCTTCCTCGGTGTGTCACTTGTACAAATCGATGTCTGTTATCTGAGAATCTTCACGAGTCCCGTCGCAGCCGGAGCAAGAAGTTGAAGAGAAATATCCACGAGAATTACCGCGCCGTCCCTTTTACAGTGTAAGAGAAATTCCTCCTACGGCCAAACTTGCCACAGGCATCTTGAATACTTGAACGCAATCTTAACAACTATTTAAGGCACCGCCGACCCGTTCGTTGTACAAACAGAACTGCCCCACAGGATGTGAAGAGATCCTTTGATCCTCGTAACAGATCAGGAATAAAAAAAATAATTTGTTGCCCTTACGTATCGACGCGTCAGAAGAGAACTAACGACCCCGCCGTAAAGTTTCACGAGACTGCATTATATTCCTAGCAACTGGCGTCGTTAAAGTCTTCTGACATCGATGAAGATTTATTAAGAAATTCATTATACCCAGAACGCCCCGCGTTACGAGCGCTCCTCCTTTTTCTTTTTCCATAAAACTCTTCGATCAATGCTTCTTGAAGCTCGCTCGCTCGCGGCTGTATTCAGGAAGCTGAGGGGACGAGCAGCGAGTTAAATAACATGTAAATCCTGTAAATAAATATTCCCGCGTCATTGTCTGGCTTCAAGTTGCCTCGTCGCGGTTCAAGTCGGATCGCGGCGTAATTGGAAAATCATAATTTCAAATCTGTCGCTGATCGGCATTCCATGTCAGGGTGCCTTGCCGCGTGATATACACGGGAGATTGAAATATAAACATGCAAGTTTCCTTTCTTCATAACATTTTGGAATATCGATGCAACGTACACCACGTATCCGAGCCAGTATGCGTGTATAAAAGCGTTCGCTCCATCCACCCAGGAACCTCGCGCTATCCTTTGAAGGCAGCTTCGCCAGGCATAACAGTGTTATAGCTAATTCGATGAACATTTCACGACAGTTGGGATAAATAATATAGTCGAACTGCAAACACTTCGGGGAATGGTTTTACTGGATGGCATTGAGTTCTCTATTGTCCCGACTAGGTAGTATTCGGTTGATCGACGGTTTCAGCAATCGCGAGTAGAGTAAACATACTCGCAGCACTAAATACCAACGCTATTATCCTCTATTAAAACAATTTTCCAAAAGTGCTTGCCCTATTATAGCCGGCGATCGCTCCTCCAATAGCTGGGACGCGAAATTGCTTCAGGATTATTCATGAGCACCACTTATCCGTGAACACAGATCGGCCACTATTAATATGATTTTTCATTCGCATAGAGCCTGTTTGCTAAACTTTGAACTCAGCCGATTGCGCGAAATCGTTCGGAAAAATGGACAGTTGATAAAAAGTTGATCCTCCCCGATCGTTCAACAGCTGCCGTCACTATCGGTGATTTTTAATAGATCACTTCCTCATAATCCTAGGCATACTAAGTATATTAAATCTATTGAAAGGGTGCGGCATAAATTTGCGAGGTTCCCCTCGCGTATTCTAGGTAGCCCTATGGATAGTGATGATCACGACTATCGCCCAGCATTGGCATCGTTTAATACCGGAACTCTCGAAGATCGTAGTCATATTGCTGACATGATTTTTCTATATAAGGTTATTAACGGCCACATAAATTACCCTGGTCCGCTTGCCCCAGTTACTTACAATACCCCAGTGATTCACGTGCGATCTACGGCTCTCTTTGTTACGAGTCTACCTAAATATCAGTGCTACGTAATTGATCCTATTAAGGGAGTATATCTAAGTAGTTAGGAGGCCGAAAAGAGGCGAATGTTCGTGAATTATTTTTTAAAAAGTGGAAGCATATATTTTTACAGAACTTTTTGCACTTAAAAGAGCAGCATTTAAAGAACATTTGGTAATTCTTTGTAGAAAAATATTTACGTTTATAATAAAAATGCAACGACATTCAAGAAGCCTTTTTAATAACGGTGAGCAAGATATCTCAAAAACTACTGCACCAATCTTTCTGAAACTTTGTGAGCTTATTTCTTGTATAAAAATCTACTGAATGACGGAAGGATTTTTTCAATGTATAGTTTCGATTATATCAACGAAAAATGTCTTCATAATTACCACTAATTTATTTAATACTGTTTAATTTGAATGTGATCGAACTCTGCATATTGGACTGTCTTATGTATTTCCTATACTATGGATATTCCTGTATAATAATAATAATAATAATAACAATAATAATAATAATAATTGCTCCTGGTCCGAATGAACGAACATCAGTTTGAACGTACAGCGAGTCAGATTAGAATCCCTACGGCTGCATAGTTGTCCGCTGCAAAACTTTCAGTCTGCATCTCGACTGCACTTACGGTGCTAATTGAGACCTGAAAAGCCTGAAGGAATTCGGTCGGGCCCGTGCTCCCGACGTGTCCAACACTTGGACGTCCACGACGACGTCACCAACTCAACAACTTTTTCCCTTCTTCGCGCCTCCATTCCCTTAATGGACGTTCCAGCATGTAAATATAGGTGGGCAAGGTGTTTCACGCTCGATTAAGGGGCTCTGCCTCGTCCCACGGCCAAAGGAAAGTTTCGGATAGAGCGTGCTACAATGTCCCCGTAGGGAATCGAAAATCATCGCGCTTTAAGCGAGTTTTCACCGGCCGAGAATCACTTTCCGCCGTACCATGAATGTCTTTGGAACTTCCTCGAGAGCTGTCGTGCTTGCTCGAGCCACTTGCCACTGGCTGCTCCCCGAAAGTCTGCTGTTCGGTTATCAGACAGAACGAGGAGCACGCCGTTTCGCCGACTCGTCGCTAGCCGATTACGCTGTCGCGCTAACGGGTGTGCTCCACGAGCCGCCAGCCTTTTGTCGAACGACCCGATGTTTCCGTACTCCCACGATTATTTAAAACCAAGCCTGCAGTCCATATTGAGTTTCAGGCAACTGAATACGATCAACAAGTTGCTCGTTAGGGAACTTTGCGATGCTCATCAATCGCTATATTGTTTAGCCTTCTCGCGTAACGAACTTAGAAAGTTCTGACGTCATTGTCCCCGAACTTTGCAACGTTTCGGAAAATATGGATTTGTCGGGAACTTTCGATTAAACTGCCGTTCGGGAGGTCGCTTCACGGTGCTTCCGCTAACGCTGTCGCTAACCATTCAGCTCCTAATAAGAATAATAAAGGGAATTAATTTTACGGCAGAGTTTCGCCAGCGCTAGTGATCGAGATCTACGCGTGGTCAGACGCTACGGAGACCGTGGAAGCGCGTGAATTCTGTAATATTTATTGGAATCGACGTCGGATGAGTGAGACTTCCAAGCAGACTTCCATAATCGCTGGCAACGGCGTTCGCGTTCACGAGATTAAGTACGCGATGAGCCGTTGATGAGCATCGATTTGTATTCCATCGGTGATTCGACACTGACATCGCTCTCTGCCAATCACTCGCACACGCGTGACGGAACCACGTCACACGCTCTCCGATTGCCCATACAGTATACCGTGATCTACTGTTCCAACGTGGCTAGAGTTTTCCAGGAATTTGCATTAAAGGTCCAAGCAAATTGGCATGAGGGAAGGGTGTCGATTCGGTGCGATCGATGGTGTTCCGTCGCACAGGCTTCGCGTGCCCGCGTATTTCGGGAACGTTAAAGCTGCCTAGGAGCACCCAATTATGAGAATATATTTTATCGCACAGGAGGTACAGAGAAATTGTCGCGTTTCATCGGTGAAAATCATTGCGGCCACTCGAAACAACTCGAAACAGTTAAAGGAGTGATAGTCTCGAGAATCGAGAGATTTTAGAGGACTCGATGCCTCTTCGTTCGACGATTACAGCTAGTGTTTCAACTCGAAATGCTGTCAGCTCCTATCGAGTGTCTTTTCAACGCGAAGGATCGATAGCCTCTGAAACGGGAACATTTTTCGGGATTAAGCGACGCGAGGATTTCCCGCGATAATTATGCGACAATTTTATCAGCCGGCGAATGATCGTTCGGACAAAGCTCGCGACAACGAGAGTTCAAAACGTCCGCGTCAAATTGAATGGCGGCAGCTTGAACAAATGTATTCGTTCCTGGAGCGAGCCGATATACGCGGCCATTGTCGCAGAGATTGAAAATTTTTCGCGGAACGCTTTTATCGGCTTTTCTAAAGCGCATTAGGCGCCATTCAAATACCACGCGGCTCGCACTTGCGCGTCCGTCGCGCTGCCAAGATAAAACATCGACGGGGACAGACTGTTGCCTGCAAATGCCAGGAAAATTGAATCCTTTTCGACGAATATTAAACAATTCACTTGACGGTATTACTGTCCCTTTAAACCGATATCCCTTACACGCGCCTCTTTGTGTGACGAACGATCGCGGCCCGTGGCAGAATGCTCGGTGTTAAAAATCCCTGCGAAACATTCATCGGCTAGTCGCCCGATCCTAACTTTTTTCGCCGGGTTTTTATTAATTAAACTCCGCAGCGGGGAAGATCGAGAGCACGATTGCCGAAACGACGCGACTCGCGCGGGCTGAAATTCCGAGCGCTCAGACGTGCAAACGATAATTCGTCGACGCATCGGAATCGGGCGGACCATCGGTTTTTATTCGTCCCGTCCGCCGTTGTACGGTGTCCGGGATCGAGGAGCCGCTCGAATTGAACGCGACTCGCGCCAACTTCCGTAATTAGTTGGACGTCCGGTGGAAAATTAGGAACGGAAGCTGGCGCGCGTCGGCGAATCGACGATCGCGGAAAATCCGTGATTGTTCTCGCGTGGTATGCGCGAGCCTGGAGATCGAGGCTGGCCGGCCACGGGAAAAGTCATTATTTTCACGAAGCAGGATTTCGGCGCAGCGGGCAGAACGGCTTTCCGCGTGATCGGAGGAAGGAAAGGTTGCGGGGGCGGCCGACGTATCGCCGCATTGTCCCCGACGAGAATCAACGCGCGAATGATTATTTCGCGAGCCCGTTTCACCGTGCGCTCGTGTAATTGCGCGTCGCGCGTCTACGTACACCCGAAACCGGTTAAACGGAGCTGCACGCGAAATGAATTAATATTTTATCGTTCACGGTGTATTGCTCGTTAAACGCGTTTAAGGGGGCTTTCGGCTCGACGAGAATTTAACAGAGAAAGAATCAGCATAATGAGATTGGCACATCGGAACGGGGGTGGTCGTTGGAGCTTCGTTAATATTTAATATATTTGCATAGCCGTTTATCCTATTACGAAGCGACGCTTCAATTTTTCTTTTAATTGCTGGTAATTGTCGCGCCAGGCAACGTGTTCGATCAAGTGATTCTGTAGCTGCGGAGAGGGGAGATTTCACCCGCTAAATCACCGTGTCGGCGAAGCAATTGAGATCGCTAAAGTCCGTGCTTTGAACCGTAACCAAACGGTCAACCATGAATGCGACTATTTTGCATGTTTTAAATGTGAATGGTACTTAAATGGAAACAAAAAAGTAACGCCGGAGGCACGGTCGAAAGGGATGACAGGCCGATGGCTGGGGTGGGAAAACTCGCCAGGCCATAGAAGACGCGCGTTGAACAGTAAAATAAAATCCAGTCGCCGGCGTCACTATTACATTCAGCCGCACTTTTGTTCAGCCCCTGCATTTACATGTGAAAAGGTGCCTGGGTACGTCCGAATTTACGATTTTTTCTTGTTGCATTTCGCCATTCCGCCTCTGTCCCTCGGCTGGCGCGCTAGAAGGATGAAGAATTTACAGCGCACCGTCTCCGGTTACAACGCGAGTAACGCGATTCTCCACGCGCCGATCGTCTTCGTCGTGCGCTCTTTCTCCTGTTCCCGAATCTCCCAGTTGTGCCCACTTTTGTGCAGTTGTCACGGTGATTAGCGGCGACAGGCGTGGAGCCATTAAGGCGGTTGGTTCCGAGTGGCGATAGAATTGGACGCTGCTTCATTTCTTGCCTTGTTTTCAACGAGTGCCTCTGGATTGATTGCGGCGGGAACACTTGTTCTCCGATCTCCCTTGCGTTTGCTTATGTACAACTGTCTACTCTATAATGACACTTGAAACTAATGGAGTAATATGTGGATATAAAGTCAAGTACTAAGCACAGGGATGAGGCCAAGTGCAAACTACAGATTACAAATAACGACTCGAAGTCGTGTATGCAGCGCAATTGAAACTTTGCGGGCGAAACTCAAACACGGAATCAAACGTTGATGCATCCTCGACGTTCTGCAGACTCCGGCGGTGACCTAACCCCGTTGGCTGACGACGATGCGACGATTATTTCGAATATCATTATTATTACTATCGATCTGGTTGCGTCTGCATTCTTTTCTATAATAATAGGTACCGTAAGAAACTTCGTCACGCGCTGAAAAGAATTTCATCGAGCGAAGAAGAAACCGCTTGACAGGCGGGAAATAGAAATTAATCTTGCGCGATTAAGGTGCGCGCGGTTCGTCCACTCTGCCAGAAGAGAAAAACCCTTGGCCGCGAAAGTAAATTCGTTTGCTAATCGCGCGTAATCCCAGCGAACCGTGCACGCTACGGGTTCCCGCAATCGATAGTATCCGGCTGCTTCCTTTCGACGTTAAACGAGCAGATTGAAAGGTTCGCGCGGCCGTTCCCAGGCATCCCGAACCAGTGGATCGTCGTAAATTACAAACGAAATGCCGGCCGAGTAGCGCGATTAATTATCGACTGTTTCGCAGTTTTATCCATCTCGCGCATCCCTCTATCTCCGCCTCTGTGTTCCCGTCAATCTTCCCGCGGATGTTTCTCTCCGCTCTGTGCCGCGTATGCACGAATATGCGCGTACGCGCCCCATTTTTTCTGTCGCTTCCACGCGGCCAGCGTTCGCCTGTTCGTCTGAAAAATCGATAGCGCCGCGAGTTACCCCCGCTGGAACGACCAGGGAAAATTGTCGAAATAGCGATATGTTAATTAGCACGCGTGTCAGAAACTCCGCGGGCCGAGAGGCAGGAAATTTCAAATCCGGGGGATGAAAGTTTCAGGCTGCGACGCGAACCTAATGAATGATACCGGATCGCGGCGCGGATGCTAAATTTTAATGTTGCCGGTGGCGTATATTTCGTAGACTTCTTACCGTAATTCAAGCTCCCTCCGTGACGCGAGAGAAGGAACTCGTTCGAAACCGTCCCCGCTCCGATATTCCATTAAATGCGTAATAACGTAGAGAGGCGGCAATTAGTGTGTCAGAAAATCCGCTTTCCCAGGGATTTTCTGCGAATGTAGGAGAGTAAACCGTCGGATAATCCTCGCCGGGCAAATCGACCATCCGATTTTCCCCGCCGTCCGCCTCTGCCTGCGGTTTAAAAATATTTTCCAACGGTCTCGCGGCTCAAGAGTGGCCCAAAGGATCGCTGCGGGAGGGAACAGGCGCAATATTAATCATCGCGGGCCTCGTGAAAGCAGCTGCCGATCGTCTGCGCGATTGTACGCGCGGCCCGCGCGAAAGCACCGCCGTCAGTTCATCAATATCAGCATCCGAAATCATTAATCGTTGGAGGGGAACGGCTCGAAAATTACTTGACGCGCGGCTGCTTGTTATTTATCGAAGAAAACTGGGTCACGGCGAAGCATGTCGCTGATTGTTAATGCTTCGGCGTTCGAGCCTCGGCTGCTTGATCAAGATCAACGGCTCCGACTCCCGGCTTCCATGATGACTCGGTAGCAACTTCCCGTTTTCTGCCCCCTGCGAGCTCGTTCCCGTCGAAATTAGGAAACCTTCGCGCCACCTCCGCGCAGGCCCCGTAAGGGAGGAAAAAATTAAAAGCAACCAATGACTCAGCTTTGAAATTGCCAGGAATTCAGCCCTCGCGTCGAGCCCCGTCAACACTTCAGCCTCTCCAAATAAAAAGCGACCGGGGGCGTCGAGCTTCGCGCACTTCCATTTCCACCCCCGCGATGTCACTTTTATTAAACGCCACGTCGACTCGTCGTTCAAACGTCCCAGACGTTCGAACGGAACGGGAAAACCGTGCGGAGCATTTTTTTCCTCTGTGTTTTCGCCCCAGTTTCATTAACTGTTCGGCGTGTAGAAGCGTGCTTCATTTTACTACTCCATCGAAAGCCCCGAGCAAAAAATCCGACGTAGTTTCAGCACCAACGTAATAATCGATCGTTCGGAGAAATAGTTTTTAAAAACAGGAAACATCGTGCACAGGGATGCACGATCTTTACCTCACGGGAATGGAACTCTTGTTCTCTGTCTGACAAACACCTTTCTGCGCGAAACTTTGAAGGGGAGTTCTTTAAAGGTAATCCGGGCCACGGTAAACACTGGAATTTCATTATTCCGCGAATAAACCGGCATTTTGCCTTTCCTCAGCTTTACTGACTGAAAAGCAGCGAACCTGGAGTATTGCCGAGATAAAACATGTAATACTGAACAAAGCAACTCGCAGGAGGGGCGCAACGAGCCGAGGAACGGCTCATTCAGCAAGCGAAACATGACTCTTTGGAAAATACGCGGCCTTTAAGTATTAAATAAGGGGATAATTTCGAGGTGTAAGTGCCAGAGATGGTTAACGCTGAAATTGAAGAGCGCTCGCTTCTTTCCTTCCTGAAATTACATTTTTTTTGTGAGCACCCATTACCTGCGCGTTAATCAAACTCTTTGAAAGAAAAGTTGGGAAGCGCATAATGCAGATTTTCGATAATCTTCCCTGCGTGCTACAATATCACGATGCACCTCGCTCCCTTCACTTCCTTTTTAATAAACGAAGTAATTTTGACTGTTAATTGCTCAAGGATATGTACGAGTGGGTGCCTGCGCTGCTTTTTGGCGTATAATATTAATATTACGTAGTTTACGGGAGAAAGTTACCTGTTAATGAAGAAATACCGTTTGTGATATCTGCAGATATATTTCATACGTTCTGACGTAATATTTTCATTATAAAAGCGAGGTGAACTTGAATAATGCTCGGAATATTCATTTCTCACTGTCACTTTAACTCGAAATTTCAAAGAATATACCGAAGAGCATCGAGCTAAATGATGAAATATTGCCTGATACCTCCGATACACGTATAATCCACCAAAGTTCAGTTAATACGAGAAATATTACACATCCACAGTGTGATTTCTACAAAATAGATTCGCAACAATGCTGAAACATCGATGAAATACCAGTTAGTTTTAATAATTCGGCAGTTGCTTCCGGTATTCATTAATACTAAACAATGCGATAAATATTAATGCAAAGGGGCGCAGTGCAAATGGTAAGTAAGTTAAATATATCGTACATTCGCAGGCGAGTGAAGAGAGAAGGTGGCGAAGTAAACGCAACCATGAAACATTACTATTCCCAAGTTTCATCTTCCACAGCACGTTCTCAATTGCCTCTTTTCCCAAATGTATACTCCTGTTTGTCCGTGTGACAAGCAGATGCACGCGCTTCTATAGAAATAGACGGATTTTCTAAGACAACGCGGAAAGACTTAGGAAACCTCCGTGGATTTCAGGGGAAATATCTTAGCCCAAGGAAACTTCTTTTCACGGAAGCCCCAGAACCAGAACTTGTCCCGACACATTCGTAAAACGATCCGGGGGATTTTCGGCGGTGGCTGCCGAATAGCGTCAGAATTATTCCACGTTTCATAAACTATTCGCGAGTAAGTGGTCTCGGTTCGACGTATCGTTAATTAAACCGCGGAAACGGCGAGAAGTTCTCGGTAAATACGAATCCTTGGCCGGCGGTAGAGCCTGCTTTGCCGTTCCCCGCTCAACTCTCAGCATATTCGTAATGGCTGAGGATCCTCCTCGGCTACGAGAATGAGGTTAGTGGCAAGGAGTTTCCTGCTAGGGACGAGGGGGAACTGTAAAACGTACACCTCAACCAGCGTCTCCGCTTCCGCTGGAATGTGTCTTATAATTAAGTATTAATTAAACGGTTAACCCGTGCCTTGGTGTTTCGTTTATGCGGGAGTTTATCAGCGCCGACGCGTAAAAGGCTGCAATTCGCATTACGCCTCAATATTTGACGAGAAAGTCGAGGGAAATTTCCCTCCTCCGAGCTGCGCCGTCAAAGGTCGTTGAAAGATTTAGGGAAAGTTTGGTGAAACTCCGCGTGGGGAAGGTAAATCAAAGAATTCTTGTCAAAGCTGTCGCTGGCGTTTCTTATCCCCGGTGCTTATCATTTCATCCGTCATCGGTTTGATGTCGCGCTCAGGACCGAAGTTTAATTCAGTCTGCGCCGTGACGGCGCGCGTATTCGATCAAAGCTCGACAAGGGATTGGTTTCCAGTCAAATAACTTTGCGAAGCTGAGTTCCGCGGCGCCCCGAGCCGGAAGCTTTCCTGTTCGACGAGGGTTGCGCGACAAGAAGCAGATCGATTTAAGCCCGAAGTCTATTGTAACGAGGATCCCTGGTACCGAATAAAAAGATTCACGTTCAATACGTGCCATTTAATCTTCGTCCACGTCACGAAACCTCCAGCAATAGGAGCTCGAATCTGGAGGTAGGATTCGGGCGTAGCAACACTTTCAACCGCGCACTCGGCCAGCTGCCCCGTGTCCTTTAACAGCGGCCAAAACTCACGGGAAATAAGTAACGCAATCGATAGATTTCCCCTCGATCCCTCTCTATCCTCAATCAACGAGAGGCGCATCGTTATGCGCGTGAAACTTGAAAATCAATTGCCATCGGCAAATTCGAGCTGCGATCAAGCAAACTTAGACCCTCGTCTTAGCCAGGCTAGATGCAAATTATTCGGGATGCAGATTCGGGTCAGCGCAGGTCGTCATAGCAAGGAGAAACTCTTGCTATCAATATTGATGAAACATTTCGGTCCGCGTTCGCGGAATATCTTCGATCCCTCAGACGGACGTGTACCGAAACCAGCAAGTTAAGGGGAACAAGTAAATGATATCTTCGCCATGGGATCTGGATGTTACAGTAAACGAAACGCTTTAAATTAAAAGGTAACAGAGCTCTCGAAGCCTGGACAGTTTCAATGGGGTAAGATTGTTGGTGTATCCGTCGACCCTACAAGTTTATGATTGCACCCCAACAAATACAACCGTTTCAATGGAACCGGAGATAAGGGCGGAAGAGTGTGGTTGATGGAAAGAAACAGAGCGAGGGTGAGAAATAGAAACACGAGATGAAACATATTTTCGAGCACATCTTTCGTATCGACCCGGCACAGGGACAGAAGGAGACAGAGAAATCAAAGCGTTCTTTGTCTTGATTCCCGATCGAGTTAACGAGATCCCTTTTGCGAGTGTCGTGACGGCGAGTCCGGCGGTTCCTCTCTCCGCGCCGGTGGTTCTTCCTTTTTCCCGGTTTCCGTCAAATAATACCTGGATATGAAAGAAATACAAGCCAAGGTCTTGGCGAATCACCCAACGATAGAATCCGTCCCCTATTTCCATCGGGATTTCTGTTATTTCATTTTATTTTTTACACCGACCAAAAGATCTTCGCCGCGTTCCAGTTAGGAATAGAAATAACATTCTCCCTCGGCGAAAACTTTTTCCCTCGACGCGTATCGCCCGCTGCTTTTTACCATTAATTAATGCGGTAGAGACTGGCTGCGTAACTACACGCTGTGCAAACCGACTAGAGCTGCAATTTTGCGCATTACACGGTTGTAAGAAGTTCCGTTCTTTGGACAATGGGGCGCCGGAATTATCGCTTTATTACGCTTCAGCTATCAATTGTTCGGAGAGAAGTCGTATTTTGCCAGGTGGAATTGAATGTGTTAATGTTAAACGAATGGTGTTCGATTTCTCCTTGGAAAGACAGTAGTACAAGTACACGATAAATACGACTTCACGAATAGCAATCGTATTACCCAATTTTTCGCATTACGAGAGCAACAAGTCTCTATGGTTACGCTTCTGGAGGCCGATAGTCTGACAGTTGGAAAAATATCAACGAGTTTAGCCACTCGATGCAGCAGTTGGCGTTTAATTCTGCCGAGCATCTTGAACTCGGCTGAGCGTAACAAGCAGGGTGGAGGGCACATGGATTCTCGTTTCACTGGAATATCCCCTTTAACCATTAGTTTGCAAGCTTGTTGTATAATAATAATAATTAGTTATTTACGGGATGAGGAGTTAGTCGAAACATGAGTGTTCACGTTAATTAGCAAGGATGAAGGTAGTTGATACGTGTCTTATTTGCGCGCGCTGAAATGAATTCCGAACGCAGCCACTGGCAGAGGTATTATGAGATTTCAGATAAAATATTTTTACATTACTAGCTCTCCGACGGGCATTCTCAACGAGGAACGAGTTGGAGCGCAGAAATCAACCAGTGACTTTTTTTTCACATTCCGTACGCGTTGTTTCGAGCACGTGGCGTTGCATGTTTTATTCCATCGAAAAGATAAGGACGCGAGTTCAGCGATTCACCTGTCAGTGTTTTTCATTTCGGTTTCGCATTTCCCACAAATTACCGTGCATTTCGCAATCACCTCCAATCCTTTACCTTATTCAAACCAAAATAAAGCTAACGTAGGACAATTTGGAAACGATCAGACAATTTGTCTGATTACACTACCCGCCTATTCGTTTGACGAATTCGAGCTTACCGAACAGAAGCGCCTCGTTCGAGGAAGGAACATCACCGATAATTACCATAATTATCCCGCAATTAGGGCTCAGTTCTAGCGGAAGACGACAATGCGAGGAAGACTATGGAAACGATTAGTATCCATCTTCCAATGACGTCATCCATCAAAGATAACAATAGACGGAGGCGTCAGGTGTCGATGTAAGCCTATAAATCTACCAGGGGTCAATGTATCCGATAAATAGGGTCCGCCGTTATCTCTTCCTGGACTCTGTTTCCCCATCTCGCGAAACAGCGTCGGCGAATCGACACGGGGCTTCCCCGAATTTCATTCTCGATCAACCAAAGTGTCTTTAAACCCGAAATAAATATTCCACTTAAATTCTCACTCGACGAAACGATTCGAACACTTCGTTGAGTCGCATATTTAACCGAATCCCGGCCTGTGCTGCGCGTCAACATCGCTCGACCTCACAAGCGAATTTTCAGCGCCGAGCATTTAATTGTTTCTGCGGGAGAAGAGATTGCAGAAGAAGAAAGGACCGCAGAAACTACGCCTCACAATGCGCACGGTGCGTCCGTAGTAAACATTGCTTTAGTGCCGACCTTTTCTTCGGGCCGTAATTCACAGATTCCAATTAACAGCCAGCCCCAGGCAGGTTAATATTACAGGCGGAGGTGCATTAACCGGGAATATGTGCTCGCGCTGGTTCTGATAGCCGTTGCTAGGCTTTCTTCCGCAAGCTCGTTCGCCCGGATTATCCTTGCGCGAGGAAGTTCCGTGATCTCGACGTGGAAACGCCGGCGGAAGGATAGCTTTTT
Organism: Andrena haemorrhoa; assembly: GCA_910592295.1. NCBI lineage: Eukaryota > Metazoa > Arthropoda > Insecta > Hymenoptera > Andrenidae > Andrena > Andrena haemorrhoa. The sequence continues at coordinate 6,612,921 of OU342946.1, forward strand.
ACCGTCCGCGCGTCTCCTCTGTCTATCGGTGCTTCGAAGGGCGCGCAGCTTGCAGGACTCAGCGCGGCCCCGCGCGACACTCCGGCGAAACGGTGGAATAAAAAGGTTGCACTCTGTCGCAGTGCAGATAAACGGCGATTATCGTCGTTAGAGATGGGCAACGGCGTTATCGGGATTGCTTGGAACAATACCAAACGGCTGTCTAATCTCCATTACGGGATGGAAGTTCAAACACTTCCCAGACACTTAGCCGGAGCGGGCGGCGCTCGATAATTCGCATAACTTACACCCGCAGTCGTGCGTCACCGGTATAAAATATGCAGGGGAAACGCGCGATTTAACGTAATAGAATCAGGTCAGCCGGGAACTCTTGCGATTTAGTAGCGGCGACGTGACTCGGAAATGCTGGCAGCCGTCGGGAAGCGTTAATTGTCGCGGCGTTTCATCGAACTCCGCTCCACTTTACAGCGCTGGGCCGGCGAGATGTGGTGTTAGCTTGTTTCGAATTATTTCCGCGCCGGCCGCGGCTCGAAGAACGGAAACGTAATGCGGGCTCTATCGGGCCAGGAACGAGCTACGAGCTTACGCGCCTAATACAACAGACAATCACGCGAACGTGCCTCGCCAGGTGAGGACAAGCTTTATCGGAATAGGTGCAGCGTGAACGCGTTACCGTATATATCCGGTCTCCGGTTTACTTTACAGCACCCGCCGTGCCTCCAAGGAAACGCCGGAAGTGGCGGAGGGATTCGTGCACGCGCGGCCAAGTACGTCGCTTTTCCGGAGCTCGAGGCTCTGCAGGAGTAATTGCGCGTGAGCCCCTTAATTAATGACCAGTCGAGAGGGGGACGAGAAAACCGGGATCCGACTTTGCGGGCATGTCTTCATAATTTCAGCCGTGCTCCGTCGAAATCGTACAAGTAATCAGAGCTCGCGTACGAGTAATTAGAGCAGCTGAAAGCTAGAGCTTGCAGCCAGACTCGCGCCACTTTATATACCGGATTGCGGCTAAAATTCAATCAACTTCGCCGTTAGCGATTGTGATATACGAACTCAGGCGGCGGTCGATACCATATTTCGTTGCCTTCGTATCGAGACGGGTGACGGATACGCGGCGACGAAATTGAATTAGCCAGGAACAAGGGAAATCGCGTAGGTCCCTGCCGAAGAATTAAATAAAGCTCGCCGTTATCGCGTCCCGCTTTCCTACGCTCGCCTCCCTCGTTCGCCCAGTGCGTCGCATCTAATTAATTCATGCCCGACTAAAACTCCCGCTGTGCGGATTATTCGGAAGCAGTCGGCTACTCGCTCCTCGAATGGATACACATAATAACGGCGTATCGCGAACGAGCTACTTTCGCGTAATCGCCGGGAAAGGCTAGCCCGCTAAATTGCCGTATCCGCGCAATGATTGTTTCGAAGTAGACGCGGGCACGCGCGGCGAAGCGAGCGGAGGAAAATATTTGCCCGACCGTCCGTCGTTAGACACGGGTTTTCCGGCGCGCGCGCGCCATTCGTTTTTTTTTTAATTCTGAGATACGCGAGCCGAACAATCGGGGCCGAACTGCGGCCGCGTTATTCATGGCTCGTTTCACTAGGGACGAGCTTTCGCGTGTATCATCACTTCGATTACTGCTGGCCACGATTGTTTATTGTGCGCTTGGAATAATTGTTTTGAGTGGTGGTCCTTTCTCCCGCCCGTAGCAGTGAGATTTAGGTGTTTTGGATCGTATCGAACGTGCGAGGGAATCATGTCGCTTCGAGTGCTGTCCGATGCTAGAATTTCGCCACTGTAGCTGGAAAGTGTGAAGCGTTTAAAAGCTATCAAGATACAAGAGGCTAGGATGAAAGGATACTTTTGACTCTGTAGAGATATTGCAGGCATTTGGCGTTTGGGAAACGGCCTGAGGTTTGGTGTATGAGGAGGTTGGAAGTGTTGGGAGAATCGGTTAAAGGGTTATACCTGGTCAGGCGGCCGAGAAGAGGCGAATCTTTGTGAATTTTTTTCTGAACAAGCAAAAGCTTACATTTTTACAGACCTTTTCGCACTTAAAAGATATTTAAAGAAAATTTGGTAATTTTTACTTTGTAGGAAAATATTTACGTTTATAATAAAGTAACAATCGACATACCTGAAGCCTTTTTAAAAATTTGGTTTTGCGATCAGCACTGCCATTCCCAGCCAGATTATCTAAAATCAAAAAACGAAAAAGTTTTCGTTAGTATATTAATGTATCCTCTGATTAAGGGAGGGAATTTCTGAAATATTAATTTAAAACAAAAACCGCCTGATATAACCCCTTAAGGGGACAAGACAGTTGAAAAATCGATTTTTTATTACATTTTCCGAAAGTACTATCTTTTCTGAATATCATGCCGTTTGGTTTATATTAAAATTCGCAGTATTGTTGATTTGGCAGCTAAATAGGTCAAGCGGCAACTTATAGCGTCACCATTGCCCAGAAACTTTAAACGCGTTTTTCTCGAATCTTTTTCTCTCTTGGTTTTTCCATATTTGCGAATGAACGGAGGTTCAAGTTGACTTGAAAAAATGACAGAATATATAAAACATGTACCATTTCCCGCGGAACCTATTATATGGTCCGTAAAAATTCGATATTTTCATCAAGAAATTAAAAAGTCACAGATTTTTAGTAACCCACAAAACACGACCGAATTTTTATTGAAATAATCGTCGTTTTCCGGCCACCAATTTAACAATTCTGTTTTAATTTTATTGGTTGCGCGGGAAACTACGGATATATAACAAATAAGAATCACACTTTGAAATTGGATTACGTCACTTTTTAATAGTTCATCCCTGAATCACTGCCAAACATTGACCACGCTTTAGTCCCGAGAACCGTATGCGCGCAATGAATCCAAAGATCGTGGGTTCGAGTCTTATTCCATCTCCTACAATATTGCAGTGAAAATGTTAAATGTTTGCTATGCCGTGTTAATCTACAAAGCATAGGAATAGAGAGCATAGAGGTGTCTCAATAGTAGTTCGTTAGCAGAGAAATCTTTCAATAGTTCGTTAGATAGCGGAGGCACGTTGATCTTGCACCGCCACTGAATTAATCTTTATGCGATAATCGGGGAACGACAATCAGAACCCGTTTTCCGTTCGCACGATTATTCCCTCCGCACGGCAAAGAGAGTCGCGTCGCTAGAGCGGCTTTTTCCCCTCCTGGCTGTTCCGCCTGCAGCAAACATGGGTGAAATGATCGCTAACAAACGCCGCTTCGGAGCGGAAGCATTCCTCCAATTCGTTTTCTTCTCGCGAGCTTGTCGCGCATTTACCGTTGAAACGGAACGGCGACGCTGTGAAACTCCGGGAAACAAAGATCCGTTTGTTCGTATCGGCCGAGAAGACGACTCGGGGGACACAGGCGAGAGAGCCGGAGAAAAACGGGGGGACGGAGGCGAGGAGACGTAAAAAGCCACGCGGACGAAGAATGGGCTGAAAGGATCGAGTCGCATAGAGATGCGCCGGGGCGAATAAAGAATAATAAAGGTGAGCGACGACCGGCGTCGCTGCCGCGAAATGAAAACTCAGACAGAGGAGAGGCTGAAACGGTGGATGGGACTCCATTTAAATGCGCGAAACACGTGAATCTTCAGCCCCAGGTGTAATGAAATTGTCGCCTCGTTGTTTCTCCCTGGTCCGGCGACACCGGCTTCCCCGCCACTTCGACCCTCCTAACCCCCTCCTAAAGCCATTACGATACTTTCGAGCCTTCCCGGGGCCAAAGAGTCCGGGATCACGCGTGGCCGGCAAAGTCGAAATCCGACAAGTAACTGCGAAACAAAGTTAGGAAGAACCTGGGAAGGACTTGGGCACTAGAGACCGTTCTGGAGGCGGCGAAAAGTGGAGAAGGCACGGCGAGGCGGAACCACGGGCTGTTCGAAAGAGTCCGGCTGGAATAAAGAATAATAAAGCGGAGCAACGAGCACGGTCGGCTGTCGCGACGGAAGTAAAAGAGTGGAGTAGAGTCTGGCGAAACGACTGAGGCTCGCTGAGGCTGATTTAAAAGCACTAAACACTGATTTCGACTTAACGCTGAGATACAACTGGCCACGTTACGAGCTGGCGTGTTTTGTGGCCAGGCAGACCTCGAGTCCGACGATTTAGGGAAGCCCGACGGAAAAGCCACGTTTTATGAAGAAACTTCTGCAACGGTAAGTTACGCCTGGCAGTGTCCACTCCGCCGGTTGCTTTCTTCGCTCCACTTTCGCAGATATCTTTTCATTCCCGTTAACCTATTAGACCGAGACACTTCCAGCTAATGCCCGCTTGAATCTCGGTGCCCCCGAGAGGTGTCTTCGAGCCTTATAGCGCTGGTTTTAGCGCCGAGGTCGAGATTGGTCGAGTGGATCCCCCGGGTGAACGAGAACGAAATAACCTCGGCCTCTTTCTTCTTAAACCCGGCCAGATTGATTCCAAGTCCTTCCTCGAAATTCGTAAGTCATCATATTTAGTGGGGCCAGGCTGGGCACTGTAATTGACGGTCTCCGAGCGATCAATCATGCCGATGTGGGTACTGATGCAGCGGAGGAAGCGAATACTAAAATACTTCGGGACTCCGAAGCTGTCGGTAATTTCATTTGCGGTACCCGTGTAGCGTGTAAAAGGGTGAGGATGGATCGTCTGCTTGAAAGAAAAGGGAGAAGAGCCCTGGAAAATTCTCGATGGCTGACCTCTGCATCGAAAGGCTTGAGTAACGCTCGAAATCCGTAAAACCCATAAAACCAGCTGCCTCGGATCCCAAATGCAACATTAAACTACAGAGGATCAGAAGTTACGTTACGACGTGACATTAAATCGCGCGCCGTTCGCGCTGGCGCGATAAAATACTTGAACCTGCTGGAATTTCAAAGTTCCCCGTTAAATAATCGCGCAGCCGGGGTAATGGATTTATTTCAAGCAGCAGGATCTTGGGCCGGTTACTTGGATATTCCATGTAAATTCGAAAGTGTATCCGGGCCTTAGTTGACCGCGGTCGTTCCACACGGCACGCAGTGTCGCACGTGTTCAAAAAGCAAGAATTTGAGGTTTGAAATTTTGTATTTCATTTCATGGAATTGGTAGTGAAAACATCATAGCTCGGTAACATAAATAACGGATTTAAGGTTAGTAATTATTACATTCAGAGTCGAATAACCAAACGCAAGCTGCCACAGACTACACATAGGAAATATTTATCCACAGCATTTTTGTTCTATTTGTAAGTTCTTTTCTTTCTTTTTTTTTAAATAAGCAAAATATATCCTTCTTTCGTTTTATTGATTAAAAATTCTTGCATTTAAAGATATGGATATGTACCAGTGGCTCGAATTATTACTTTCTTGTCGCATCTTCTAAATTCTGAAGAGACTTAAACAAAAACGAAACATATCGGTTCTTTCATCTTTTGACTACAAGTAGTTCTTTTTATGGCCTTTAATTTGGTATAAATTGTACCTGCTCCCCAATGCTATCACATAAGAAAAAGTACACATAATAAAACGAAAAAACTAGACAAATCTGTGCTAGAATATTTATTTCTAAAAGACACTGAGCTTTGAATTCCTTCAAATTCAACTGACAGAGACGAAGATGTATAATAAGACTGAATAATTTAAAATTTATTATCAATACGAATTATTTACAAAATTAATTTTATTTTTTATAATTGTTTCATGTGTTTCTTATTAATTTGTGTTTAAATGTATTTAAAAAAATATATATATTATTTGTTTTACTTGTATTATGTTCAAAAATATATTTTGCTGAATTATTTTATGTTAAAAATTAATTGTTTTACGTATAAATATGATTAACTCGGAAAATTGATTTTTTTCACGGAAAATTGATTTTTTTCCCCAATACACTCGTTGCACTGTTGCGGAAGCCGTAAAAGCAGCTCCCTTCCTGTGACTTCCAATCAATCCCACGCGCCACGAATTTCATCGATATTCCAAATCATCGGGACCAGACACACGTAGAACACATTAATATTCCGATTGGCTGAAAAGTCTCGATCTAAAGCGGTGCTATTTCTATTTCTCACTCGTGAATCATTCGATGCCAGTGCGGGCGAAAGTTTCCATCGGAGACAATGCGAGGCGAGCAGCGTGCAAGCGGAAGTAGCGAGTCGAGATTCAAGCGCCAGGTGCAAGAACAGGAATGCAAGAAGCGTGCTCGAGGGAGGCGAAGAAAGACAATGAACGCGAGAAGTCGCGGTCCCGGGGACAAAGGATTCGAACGGAAGTGTCATGGCAACGTGGTAAAAACGAAGGGGGCCATTTCCTTGCTTTCCCTTCCGCGATTATTTTTCTCTCTCGATATCGCGGCTCGAAATTACCAAGCACTTTCAGGCAACGGTAAGCTTCGCGGGTACTTACCGCTCCCGAACTTGCAAACGGTGGATTCAGCTTCTAATTGTCCCGATTTCTGAAAGTTTTGATTGCCAAGAAGAAAAGCGATTCTCGCGGGGGCTTCGAGCACCACGTCTAAATTACACGGACCAAAGCGGTGGATCGTCCAGCGAAAGAAGGATCGCCCGAGCAGCGTGACGCGTCTTCGCTCGACGTTTCCTCGTTACCGGAGCGGCGAGCGGCAATAACGTGGAACTAGCGTGGAAGTAGATGAACGAGAAAGCCCTGGGACGTCCACGGCTGCGGAGGCAGAGATTTGTTGCGTCGTAAATCGGATCACGGCGGGACTAACGATTTTGTCGATACCCAAAGAGCGTTTTCGGGTCCGGCGGTCAACCGTAACTAACTCCGTATCGAGATTTAGATTTGTGCCCCGTCCACCGCTCACTGCGTCCGTCTATCGAATCCGCGATTTTTAACGTTAACACGGATACATCGATCTTAAGTCCCGACAGAACATTGGAGGATGAATTTCGCCCACGATGAAGCTGCTGGATATACGACTGTTAAACCTGGCTATACCGAGAACCCAGTACACTTTGTCAATACCATTTGGTGATTTCCGGTGTCTGGCGGGTAATTAAGCAGCTGGACACGAATGCTCGCCGTTTATCTACCAGCCGATTCGCCACTAATTCTCGGGATTCCGTTTAAATTCCGAAACACCCCGCCGCCTTCGCGTCTCAGTAATCCCTCTTAAAATACTTTAACTGGAATTCTCCGGCGCCGATCCATAACACCGGGCATCGCCCGGCTAGTTGTTCACGGATTCTCGAAAAAGGGCGCCGCGACGTTAATTAAAAACTGATACATCCCCGCCGTCTGGGATCCCAGACACAAAAGCCACCTCTCGGAGGCTCGGGAGAAAAAAATTTGCTAACCAGTTTCATGGTCGTTGGCTCTTCGAAGAAAGATTTCGTGGAGGACGGAGGTGAACGGAGGGGTGGAAGTCGGGTACAAAAAGTTTTCCAGGGGCACGTTAAGAGATTACCTTCACCCCTGGATAAAAGGGTGAAGGTGTAGGTCCCTCGAAGAATGGATGGCGAGCCCCTCCGACCGAAGATTGATCACCCTTATTTTTAATCAAATACCACTTTCATTTTACTATTTTATTACAAGCGTGGAATTTACATTCAAACGAGGCTGGATTAAGGGGATAACTAAGGCGTCTCCAGTCTTGTACCACGCGATGTCCACAGGAAACATTGATAACGACGTATCCAGTGGGAGTTGGTAGGTGAAATTTGAATTTTCATCCCCCTTCGCGTTGATCGTCTTCGCGACCGTCTCGGGAAGGAAAGAGGTGGGTTTAACGAGTGCGGGAAATGGTTTTATGGAAATTAAAAGTTGCTCACTGAGTGAGTTATGCATGACGGGTACTCGGCATAATCTAACGCTCCTGGGGCTCTTGAATCTTTTGAAACACCCCTCCCCTTCTATCCGAATGATGCGATTCTCTTAACTCGAGAGATGCCGCGGTGTTCGAGGAAAAAGTTCACCGAGTCTGCCGACAAATGGAACGGTGTAAGCGACGATTCCGTGGCTTTAATCGACCTTTCGATTCACGAGTCCCCGCGCCGATTCAGAGCCGTTGCCCCGAATCGTCGTTTAAACGCAATATTCCGCGGGAACGTTTACTCGACGATGCTTTTAACAGAGGTATCAACGAGTCCGCATCGCAGCTGGATATTAAATAAACCGTTTTATCACGCGAACACGGGCTCCTTGATAGGAAAACTGCGACGTAAATTGGCACCGCGGTGCTGTTTTGCACCTGGAAATTATCTTGGTGTTTTAATTTATATGGTGTTTTAAATTGCACGTAGCGGGGCGCGCGCAATTTCATTTCGCAGAGCGGAGGGAAATAAAAATGAGGCGAGACGTGATTGCATGAAAGCCGACCTAATAGCTTGCCGACAAACAGGAAAAATTCACGCGCCGGGAAAATCGCTGATGTGTTTGTAATGGGCAGGTCAATTCGCAGGAACATTGGCGGAGTAATTGCATACGTACTGGCAAATGGTACGAGGACTCTCAACAATTTCGCGTCCCCCTCTGCGATTTCTGCTGCGTGAATTTTCCCTAACATACTCGCGTAAGCTGAAGAATCAACAAGTGAGTCTAGTTACAAGGAAATGTAACTAATGGTGTTACAACAGAACATTTAACCCGCGCCAAGCGACCCGCTTACTCAAAAATATTTGTCCAGGAGATGGGTGCGATTAAAGGCTGGAAAGATCGTCTCACACCTACCCTTAATACCCAGCATAATGGAAGCACCACTGTTGAAGACGATAGGAGCAGTTTTGAAATTATTTTCCGCCAAAGGTAGTTCGTGAACCTGCATATTTATGCTCGGCTGCGAGCTGCCGATTCTTGAAGCCTGCGCCAGCCAGCTCGACCCCAATAACTTGCTGAAATTTGCGTGCATTCCGCATGAGGGGGGCGCGAGCATAGATCAGGGATATGTACAGAGGAGCGGTAATGTAGGTACTGGCGCAGCCTGCAAATTATTTTATCGTTGATCAATAACGCAAACCGTTACGCCGAGCGAAATCCGGTAATCGAAACGCTTTGCTATTCAATCAGCTATCTCATCAATTGGCCCGTGGAGCGTGGTGGAATTGAATTTGTTCCGGATTTGCCTGAGAAAACGCTTTTCGTAGTTTGCCGGGTCATGGGGCATTTGACCGTGTCCCGTTTGATCAGTATGCGCGTCGAATGACTGATAAAGATCGCGATTCATCCGGCTAATGGGCTCCGCTTTGGCGAACAGGATCTTTCAACTCCTCGAGATGCTTAACTCTAGCTTCTTCGCGCCTTTCGAACTCTTTGGCAGTTTTTCTGCCCTCCTAATTCTAGATCGTTTAAGGGGTTATGCCTAGTCAGCTCTGGTAAAAGAACGCGATTTTCAGGATTTTTTTGCGGAACATCTACTGTATATTTTTTTACAACTTTACGCTTATTTTAAAAGTACATATATGGAGAAACTTTTATTAATTTTATTATAGAAAAACATTAAAAAATGAACGAATAACAGCCATTCTCGCGGAAGTTTTCTCTGAGCCGGATCATCTGAAATTAAAAATTCAAAAACATTCAAAAAATTTATTTTTGACAAATTGGCGGCCGTTTAACGCAAAACCACGCTTTTTCGATGTCTGAATTGTTCGTTTTTTGTTAATTAAAAACAGAGTTTTTGTTAAAATAAAAAATCCTTCATTTATATACTAGTCTTTGGTATATAAAAGCAGTCTTCGAAAGTTTAGGCCAATCGATACAGCGGTTTCCGAAATATCTTGCTCACCGATATCAAAACAGTTTCCGCGAGAATGGCTGTTACTCGTTCATTTTTTAATGTTTTTCTATAACAAAATTGCTAAAAGTTTTTCCAAATATGTACTTTTAAAATAAGCGAATAGTTGTAAAAAAATATACAGTAGATGTTTTACAAAAAATTCCTGAAAATCGCATTCTTTTACGAAAGCTGACTAGGCATAACCCCTTAAGTTTCTTTTTCTAGGTGCCCTACACACTTTAGTCCAGATTCCGTTGGATCATATAGGTTTCATGGAATTTTCGAATCCTACAGCTTCTCTGAATATCCTACACAATCTACATTACCTACATTCCTCGCTATTTCAAGATTCTTGGTCTTGGAGGTCTTATGGTTGATTTGTACTACTTAAAATGTCGCGTTAAGCGCTGTTCACACCGATTGAATTCACGATCAACTTGGAATTTGTTACGCACACCTACATCTACGCGATTTCACCTATAATGCGACAGATTGGTTATTAATCATGGATATTTTTGATGTCGATGTTTAATCGACTAGACGAACGAAGAGCGACATGTTCATTCGCTTCCTGACAGACGCCGCCGCGCAGTCTGCGCTTTCATTACGTTTTTCACCAGAGGACAGCGTTGCTGTTAATTTATCATCACTGTGCTCTGTGTGGAAGTAACTCGCGCGACAGTATCACCTGGCTGATTACAATTCGCATTCAGAGCAAAAGTACGGGCACCCGTTAAACGTCCGTAATTGCTGCATTATAATGTCATTCCGCATGAATTTCACGAGGAATCGACCGGATGCAGCTGTAGCCTTCCAATGCCACGCTTATTACACGAACGGCCGACGGAAAGAATGCCATCGCTTCGCAATATGACGATCTTGGTATAATTAATCGTTATTGCGCAACACGATCGATCGCGTTCACGTCGCTCTCGCGAATTTCGTGTAATTGTCGGCACCGCCCGTGCTCCGTCGCGCACAATGCTCCGAAATACCAAAAACCTCGAAGGGAACAGATGAAAATGCGGTCTGAGCTAACCACCGGGACGTGGTTTGCTCGCCATTTTCGAGATTCGGGACTTAAGCGTTCTTTGCTCTAGTATTATACTTCCGAGCTGCTTATTCGCGTGAACAGCACAGCTTGCAATTTCAACCGAGGACTTTGATGCACTTCAGATTCCCCCTCGAAGCTTTCCGTAGAGATGAAGTGCACGTAGTGCCGCAAATACTAAATGAACGAGGACACGGTAAAACATTGGAAAATGTTGAATGCTGTGAATTTCAAAATCGATAGGGATCAGCGTCCGAGAATTATGAAATCCGCAGTCGCCAGTTTTATCCGGAATAAAATGCCGCGCTCGTTGCTGAACGGAATTTCCAGCATTTTATACATCGGCGTAAGTTAAAAATGATGCAAAGATCGCGCTTATAAACATGAAAGAAGATTGAGTTGAATGCAAGCCCGTGGCCGGATCGATCGTTTCGACGGAGTAATCCTATTTAAATATATGAATAAACTTGTCGGTTGAAATACTGCACGTTTTATACTGTTCTGCTCTATTCAACCTGATTTCATTTTAAACGATTTCCTTTTTACAGCGAATCTACTCTGACCATTCCACACTTCGCCATTTCGTTCAACCTCCATCTTTCTCAACGTTCTCCCGAGTATTTTCAATTCTTTCCCTCGCGAGCGTCTATCGTTGCAAGTTGCTCCAATCGCAGCATCAGAATATTAATCGATAATACCACCAATTGTTTCTCCTGCGTCCCGTCGTTGTCCTGCACGTACGCGTTTACACGCGAGTCGGCCGATCGGAAGTGAATCGGCTCGCGCAGGCTGCGCAAAATTCGTCGGCGGACAGCGTCGAGCCCCGTTGGAGAAATAACGAAGAAATACAAAAAAAAATGCTATTTACGAGGGCAGTAGCGAGAACGGGAAGCCACACTATGAATTACACGTGCCGCGCGACAATGGATCCTTTTTTTTCGCACGTTTCCTAGGGACGTGTCTGCGCGGCTAGCCAGCGAATGGCGATCAATTCTTCTCCATTCAGATCCTAACAATCGGCGACCGGGGTTGCGGCGCCGCGGCGCCGCCGCTGCGCTGAAAGATCGAGCGGAATTCGATCGTCACTCGAGTCACGGCATGCATAACGATCCCGCGCTTTTATGCACTCCCCGTCCTATCTGTGCTCGCAGTTTGCGCAAGCGATTCGTTGGACACGGCAAAAATATGCGGCCCCGCAGGAGAACGTAGGAACGAGTCGATCGTGCTGCCAGCGATGCGCGTTTTTCAGCCGGAATTTTTTAACTCCCCTTCGATTCTACTGGGAAATTACAACAGCGATGTTGGATATGCTCTCGCTGTAACTTATCGCAGCTCGGACATTCCGGCAGGCTCGCCAATGCTCAGATGCGCGACTAACCTGGTCGTTTTCTTCGCAGAATGGGTTAGCAAGTAAAAGTTTTATCTCTGTAAGAAGCATGTATCTCGTTGCCCAGTTAATTGCTCGTAGGTGGGAAGCAATTCCGCGCCTAGAGCGACCGTTTTCCACTAAACAAGCCCGCCCGTGTACGGTGAATAACGATCAGCAACACTTTAAAGCATAAAATTGAACTGCCCCCGTTTCCAGGCGAGCGGAGCGCTTTAAGCATTGTTTAACCATTGATCCTGTAGACAACGGGCCTCGCGTAAACATCGAGTTTGATTAAAAATTTACATGGCCCCCGGGCACCGTTCCGTAAAATTTTAAGGCAGCGTGCTTTACAAGCTTCGCGTTCAACATAAGTAGCCCGGAACACGAGGAAGAGGCACTTTGTTTAAGCTTCGGTCTTGGCGCAACATTAAAACCCTCTCGCGATACAGGTCCCGAAAGCTCATTTCTTCGCGGCGTCACAATTAAGGGGATCCTAGTTATTGCTGCGCAGCTCGATTCGGAGGAGTTGAACTGGAAGAGTAAGCGGGGCAGCCTATGATTTCGAATTAACGAAGCTTGCATTCGAAACTCCCGACCAGATGACTCGATTATAGACTCGCAAGTGTCCCACGGATTATCAGCGTAATGCGAATCGGTCCAACTGGCAATACGCTTATGGAAAGCCGCCGCATGTCCCGCAACTCTCGCCTATCTCGCCTGGTATTACGCCGAAGACTGCAAATTGCTGCGCGCTCCCGACGAAGCCTGCAACTCCGCTGGAGACCGGCTGGTAATACAACCAGCGACAATATTCGATCGATGGCTGGATCTTGTTGAAAAGCTTGCGCTCGCCGATCAGGAAACAGAGCCCGAAGTTGGAACGCGCATACAATTTACCTACTTGGCGGTACCCGTGAACAATTCACCTTTTCAATGAATGATAACGACGAACTTTATAGACGAGGCGCAGTTCATGGCAGCAAAAATTTGTTCGTTCCGCAGCGCGAGTTTGAACGGAAGAATAATAATATTTCTACCTCGCTTTTCCAATATTGCGCACTTTTCCTGCTGCATTTGGATCTCATCACACTTGTCAAATATTCCGTATCATCGGGAAGTTTGTACTTATTTTCAACGCAATGCAATTAAATGAAATACCGGGCGATTTCATATTTGTCGAAATTGCACGCTCAATTGAATTAAGCGCAAATACTTTGGAAATTCAACAACGGGACATGTGAAATCCGAGTCGCGCCAGAAAATCATGAAATCGATTGCGTTCGATTCTTCCATTAAAGTGGCAACGACTTATGTTAAGTTGGTACCAAGCTCATTTACCAGGAATACTGTTCCTTTGTGTTAGAAGATTTCCTATTACCGATTAAATTAAAATATAGCGTGGACGTAGCCGAGGCAGTATTTCCCTCGTCGTCCACTCGTTATACCTTCATCCCCAGGCTTGTCACCCCTTTAACGGAACCCGCTGTAACACAAAGCTGCAGCGTGGACTTTTACGCGCGTGTGCGCCCGTGCACAGTGTCTCCAACAATATCCGGTAACGAGCGTTTCACCGTTTCGTCGACGCGTATTACGGTGCACGTTAATCAGATATCGGAATTCATAGCCTCGCAATTAGGGAAGTCCTGGCAGTGAGACCACAGGATACAGTTTGGAGCGGTGCGAACTCAATATTCATAAAGGCAAGGGCCGCGGGGCAATCGGACTCGTATCGAGAAATTGATCAGTCGCCAGTCATGCATATGAATACGACCCTTGAAACGTATCGAAGAAAGTCGCCCAGAGGCTGGGGCGAGGGTGAAGAAGCTAATGAAATCGGGGAGTAACGAACCACGGTGTGCCTGGGAACCCCTATCATAGAATCCTCCGCTTAGCTTCCAGATAGCTTCTTCTGCTTCAGTTTCAGATATCAAGTCAGGAATTGAACGCTTTACTCTTACACATAGTGGCGCGCTCAGAGGGTGTCAAGGGGCTCTGGCACCCCCAAAGAAGGGGCTTCGTAACAAGAAAAGAAAAGAAAACTGGATTTTATTCTTTAAATAAATTCTTCTAATCACCTAATGAATTTTATTGAATTTGCATTAAAAATATTTGTATCCCTTCAACTCCCCAAGATTCGATCCTGAGATTCTTCTTCAATAAATTACAACTCCTTTCCCAAGCATCTTCAAGCTGGTAGACCCTCACGAAACGACCCTTCTCTAGAAGCGAAACGACAGTCTCTCGAAATATGTCCGCCGAGATGCTCGAAAATGATGAAACACGTTTCCTAATCTATTCATTCGCGGGGAGAGGCAGGAGACGCAAAGTTCTGTTCGCCGCGAGACTGACGGCAACACGGGAACAAGACCGCGGGAAGGGAGATTGAAAACGGAAGGCTCGATAAATAATTCAGTAATCAATTTACACAAACTTTCCGACCGGCATTTGCATTCTTTGGCTGGGTCGTTGATTTTATTTCGCGTCGCGGTTGCTTTGATTACGAAGGCCGCTTTTTATTCGAGCCTCAGCTGGCCCACCCTCTCTGCTTGCCTCCATTTATTTGCAGCGACCGACCGCGACTGCTAGGCGACGCCAGCCCATCTTATTTCCGATTCCACGCACGGAAACGCGCTGTCTCGTTGCCGCGCTTTTGTCTCGAATCCATATGACGTCCACAGGAGAAACGTTCCCGGAGAGCGGGTGGCGAGATTGAACCTTCACAAATTCGGGACACTCGCGGGTAATGAATACGCCGCGTCGTTCCCCGCGCGCGTTTCCTTGTCTCCCCGCTGACGAATCTCTTTTTACCAAAGAGGAAAGAAGAGAGAGAGAGAGAGAGAGAGCCGACCAGAATCAGAACGAAGAGCAACAAATGGTTCCTAAACAGTGTCCCACGAGAACACGGAGGAAAAGATTCGTCGGGTGAAACGACAGAGCATCGCACCCCCTTAAGGCAATAACGTATTTATGACGCTCAAGTGAAATGCCGGGGTACGCGTATACTTTGCGTGCACACGGAGGCGCGCCGTGGACGCGTGTGAATTGTGAATCCCACCCCTGGGAGGGACGTACACGTGTGCACGGGCACGGGCCATAAAACTTGGTCGCACACGCAACCGCCATTTTCCACGATCCTGAAGGATCCACCTTTTACGATATTATTTCGAGGGAATTCCATTACCGCCGCGCTCCCTTTCGATCCTTGCCACCACGTTTCCCCGAGCGCGAAATTTCGGCGAAATTACACGGGGATGAGATAGGCGAGAGAGCCCAGCGCCGGGGAAAAGTCGACCTGCGCATAATACCGCGTACTTACAAGGCCGATAGTTACTTTTAACTCAATTAATGCGACAATGGCGACACCGAGACGAACACAGCCAGGCTAACACAATTGCCCGCGCGCACGGGAGGGGGCGGAATTGGCGGCGCTGATTCAAGTGCAAAGCAGACAGCGACGTAATTTCGCCGAATCTGCGTTCGATGTCCAACAGAGGAAGGAACAATACGTATTACGCTCGCATTTTTGCGAGGCGGGGTGCAAAACGAGCCGGTATTAGCAGGGAATTCACCGTTCCATTGACTCCCGCGGAATGACACTTATACAACCCTGTTCTTCGCCCTTTTATACGACTCGAAACAAAAGCTTTCGGCATGGATCGAGCCTACTGATCACCGATTGTGCCGTGCAAACGCGGTTCAATTACCCCACACGGTCCTTATTCCCGTCCATTATCAGTTTTCGATAAATCAATTCCAACGCTGTTTTCACGCAATTATTCAGCCTGGGTGGCAGGATTTAAGCCCTCCACCGACGTGTAGGGTGCCACGGGGAGGTAAGGCGTGTTGTTCAGACTCCTCCAGTCTTCGAACGTCAATCCACGTAATGTAGGTGCATGTCGTTTTTCGTAAAACGTTTGTCCACCGTCATAATCTCGCTAAAAAAGCAGAAGCTGTGCGTCGATCTGTCTCGGCTTTTCGACAAGCAGCAATTTTCGCCGGTAATCTCTGAGCGTGTGCAGCCGCACAAAAGTAACAGTCTCGCGTGCTCTCTCTCTCTCTCTCTCTCTCTCTTTGTAGCAAGATAGTGGCCCCTGTTTGACGCGACGCCCGGCAGCAATCTTTCCGCCATAATTCCGTTCTAACCTGGGAAAAGGGCAAGCCGGGGAAAGGATCAACCTTTGGCGAGCCTCTGTAAGCAAAGAATTTCCCGAGAGTTCGACAATACTCGATCTTATCACTCCTCCTTTCTATCGGCCGGAAGAACGGCTGTGGCAGGAATGCTCCGACGACTTTCTTCTAGATTCTAGAGGGATTCGCCCCCTTTGCTTCCACTGGCTAGGCGAACAGTCGGCACTTCCCTTTTATGACAACTTTAGTTTGAGAAATATGCATGGGATGTCGAGGGCATCCTCGGCTTTCTAATGCAACGAAATTGACTCGTTGATATTGGAATTGTTAAGGGGCGTTCAATGTGAATCGAAGGCTTCGCCGGTACACAATCCCATTGCCGATTCTAGTCGCCCGCCCTAATTTCGAATAATTGACTCGGAGTAGTTGGGGTCTAAAGGCCAGGAGGAGTTGGAAATCGAATCCGTCGACTCGATTGCTGAAGTAATAATAAATTTATGCCTGCTCGGCCATCGTTCACGGATCGTACGATCGATAACAACGTTACCTCTCTTCCTGCCTGGCTTGTTAATCAATCTTTGGAGGCAGTCGCTTGTAATCAACGGATCTACTTGTCGCCGTCAACCGCCACGTAGCAGAGCCGCAACGCCCTGGCGTTTTTAAAGGACAACACGGGGAAACGGTTTTCTTTACGGCTCCCTGCCTTCTCTTTCACCCAGCGAACGACGGAAGGCATGCATAGCATTCTTCCTTCCGCGCCAGGCCCCTGTACGTGACGCTTTTAGTTAAGACCTTGAGGAGGTTAAGGTCCCCATGAAACCACCGACAAGGTGCGCCCGAATCTCGAAAAGGAAGTCGTGCTTCACTGACCCATTCTCCATGAATCTCTTTTCTTCCCCGAAATTCGCTCCTCCTTTCGCTGCTCCGTTCCCGGCTATACAGGAGGAACATCGTGAAAGTCTTTTAGCCCGCGGCCCGAACGCGGCAGCCTCGCCGTCCTCAGTGATTTACCGAAATTGCTTCGAGTTTCAAAGTGAATTACGTTGAAAGTACCGAGATTTCAGAGACTCTGACCACGTTTCTTAGCGTCCAGCTATGAGGGATCCTCGATCCGGGAACGATAACCCGAGAAATATTCGCAGAAAGAAAGGGGTGGAACTCCGTATTTCGAGCGCTCGCTGTCCCGCTGTAAACGTAATAGTCGTTGAAAACGATGTGGAAGGGAAACGTCGGCTATTTCCAAGCGTTGCGGAATTTCCCAGCTGCGAAAGAATACCGCGCTCTTCGCACTCGCATATTCAGGTGGAAATTCATTTATTGCACATTGCTGACGAACTACGAGCACCCTCGAGCACCGGGAAAGCGCCACTTAAACGGATTCAGAGGTACCGCAACGCCTAAAACAGCAACGAGCGCTAGCGTCGCGGTCAAATGAAATTTAACGAAAGCCTCGGACTGTAAATCGATATGCTCCACCGTTTCATCCCTCCCTCCCCCCCGCCCCTTGCCTTGGCTTTCGAATTTTCCCTTGGAGGAAGAAGTTGGCGGTTTCGCGGCGCTCGAGGTTGGTTAATTGACTTATCGTTGATGGCGTTACCGCGACGAAGAGCTGTGTGCGTCTGTGTGCAGGCGCTGCCGAACGTGCGCGCGTACATTTGCAGGGAGAGCGCGATACTCGGCGAACAGTTATCGAGTAATCGAGCAGAAAAACGTAACAAGCTCCACTTTCACGCTACAACTTTTCCAATGAAATTGAACTCCTGCTGAAACTACGACTGTTACCTGACAACCAGGCGAGAGCTTTCACTGTGAAAAAAAAAAGGAGATTTCGCCAAGGGGATGAACCCTTTTACAGCTCACCGTCCTCAGCGGGGCACTATAGCCCCTGTGGCGCGGATTTTGCATTGAAAGTCTGGTTGAATACCATCGATGGTTGTAATACAAATTCATCTCTCATTAACGAGATCCAATTGCTTACGGAACACTCGTAAAAGATTCACGATATCGTCTCGCGAGTGTCCCTACATCCCCTAAAATTCCTCCCCTAACCGGAGCCCACGTCCTTCCATCTGCTCATAAAGAAAGCTCTAACGTCCCATCATTATTCGACGATAATCGTGCGAAATCTGAGTGAGAGATGTGGGGGTGGGCGACTAGAGGGGTGGCGCTGCTGGAATGACACGAGCGTAAACACGTAAGAGGCAGTGTGTGACCGGACGGCTGCGAACACACTGGGTGCTCCTCAGTAGTGCGTTTTGTTAACGTGTTATTCTTATAGTTGTTATTGGAGTCGAGGTGAGGTACCGAATAGTTAGTGGTGATTACCGATACTTATTCCCGTGCACGCGGGTTTGCGGAAGTGTATGAGAAACCGAGAAACTCCCCGGCTCCCCCTAATCCCCATGCGTTCTACGTGGCGAATTGCTGATTCTCGCCGGCAGCAGGCACGAAGGTACGTGCGCAAGCCCGCTTTAATTTGCTTAAATACTCCGCGAATGTTTCGAGTAGGCTTCGCCGGCGTTGTCTTTCCGCTCGAGGGCGACGCGAGTTGAAGCTGGTGGCCGCGTCAGACTTGAGGAGCGTTCAGCAGCGTAGAACGGTGGTTTCGCAGATTCGGGTTTAGCCAGCTGCGGCATTTCACGCGTATAAGCCTGAGGTTTGGCACTCGAGAGCTGTGTTGGCAATCCGCGAGCCTGCCCATCCGTTCGCGTTCGTTTCGCCTCGCTGTCTCCGCGGAAAGTCCGTCCGTCGGTGAACCAGCGACGGTGCGCCGTAAACTTCCGCTTACGCGGGATGGAAATGTCGATCGTGGCGACGATGCGATGACAATTAGAAGCAGAAAGAGGCGGCGCAGCCTGATTAGTGTTTTACGTTTTCCGCCAGAGCTAGAGAGTTGTTAGTCGAGACACGACTCGGTAGACAGGGAATGCGACCGCAGTTACGTTTGCGTCGTCTTGGAAAGTTTCTCCTCCGCTCGCAGTTTGCAGGCTGCTCCGCTCTTTCGACGCTGACAATGAGGCGGGCTTAGTAAACGGTTCTTACGGGTCCCGAAACAAACGCTTGCCGGCAATCAGGAACCGTTGAAGCCAAGCCCCTGCCGAGGGAATGTTCAAGATCCTTCTGAGGCAGGAGCAGCCGGTTTGAAAGGAGAGTGCGTGGGCTGGAGAACTTTCGGAGTGATCAGTGGGGAGCCGAACAATTTCGCTCGTCTGGCTCCCCTTTGACGTAGTTTTCTAGCGAGGCAGGTGATAAATCGAGTTGAACGCAAACGAATCGATCGACGTGAATAAGGAGGGAAGGCATTTCGAGGGAGATAAGTTTGCAGAGTAGATCCGGGCGCTGGAAGCATTAGAAACAAGGGAGTAGTTAGGATAGATTCGGGTGTAACCAGCTGCGATCTCTCACGTGTATAAGCTCCAGGATAGACAAGCCAGAGATTTAACGCTGCGAAACGCCTCTGGGACATGCGCGCTCGCTCGCACGCGTACGTTTCAACGCCTGCGACTTATTGTCGCGAGAATGGTTTCCGCTGATCGTTTCGCCACCGATGGAACCGAAACTTGTGAAATAGGCATAATTCTCGCACAGGCATTTCCCTCGGTTTCGGAACGCTTGACCACGGAATTTCGCGGGAGTGAAAGAGAGACGCGCGCGAGAGTGATATCTGGCCAAATGGAGTTAGGGGAAATAAAATGAACGGGAGAGTGGAATAAAATAGATCAGAGCAACAGGGTAGAAATTTCTCTCCTCAGGACGTTTCTGTTTCGCGGAGCTCAGACGTCGAGCGATCGCAAATTGAATTTTTCACGTACAGAGAGCCAGAGCTGCCCTTCAGCCACTTGTAAGCCGTATTCGACGATACGGGGGGATAGTAAGCTCTTAATCGCGTTATCCGTATTTCCATATAATGCCTAGAAGCCTGTTATCTACCTGTCGTTACCCACACGACTACCCCTTTTAATCGCCTCCTGCGCCATTATACGCATACCAGCGAACAATTTAATAATCGGAAGCGTTGTAACGGAGAACCTTTCCGTCCACCTCCACCTGATCGACGACACGCTCGCGCGATCGATCGATCGTATGTTCGCCACCCGTGGCCCTCGTTATTAACCTCCTCGTCCCCTTTTCATCGTCTCGATCGGCATAATGAGCTTTGCGGAAATATTACGTTCGGAACGGAGGTATTTCGCAGTTAGAATGCCTCTGAGGGTATTATGCTTAGAACCGATGAACGTTTCAGAGACATGATCCTCGCGCTGCTCGCAGCATCTACAGCGGGAACTCCGTACTGATCATTTGATAGATTCTATTGGGAGGCTCAATTAAGAGCTAGCAAAATATCCCCGCGCTTCGCTTCGGGCCTAAGCGATATTAAGGGAGGATTCTCGTGTAACAGCCCCCGAAGTTTGTGATTTTTAAAAAAAAAAGTGTTGGTCATATTGCTTCAAACTCTTTTGGGATATGAGGAGGCATCTTTAAACTTGAAGAATCTTGTTTTTGTATCTGATTGCAAAAAGTAGTAAATTTTCGGGTCTAAGAAATAATAAGGAGTCCGAGAAAACATATTTCACCCCTTTTTACCATCTTCGGGTTGTGATTTCAGAAAATCTCTTCTTATCGAACACCTATGTCACAAAAGGAATATACCCTCCGAATTTCATGTTCCTAGGGTCAGCGGTTTGGACTGGACGATGATGAATCAGTGACACAATAATTACATAATTATAGATGAATTATGGGAAACGCAAATTCCTAGCATCACTTCTTGTCCATCTTTCCCTTACACCGTCGTTTGATGGGTATCTCTTATTAACACTACTATTTACGTGGCTGCTTCGAGGTAAGCCACAAGTTGGACAAGTTTGAAAGCCACATCTCTGGAGAGACCGCGATCCAAGAGACCCGCGACGAACTTCCAACTGATGTTAAATTATTTATGATTTTAAGCAGCGGCGAGTAAAGAGTTACAGTTTATCTAGCTTCAAAGTAATCAATGCCTCGCAGATCTTCAAACGAAGGTTTAGCGACTCTGAACCTGCTCTTTAATCATTTCCCCTCGAGAGTCAGCTTCAAAGAATCTGCTCGACCAGATGAGTCGAAGGTTCTTCTGAAAGCTGTCGAAGTTTTTCACGAAGCAACGATTTTGCGAATCGATAATCCTGGCATCGCGAGATAACGAAGAGGTGTATTATACATATATGTATGCATAGGAAGCTGAGTGCGAGCCTGCGCGTTAACATAGCCTCGATTAAATCCCGAGCGCTTGCAATATCTGGTTTTCGGCGGGGCGATGGGGGAAAAAAAGGGAAGATAGAAGACAGGTCGAAACCGAAACAATTTACAGGGCGAGGCGCCCGCTGTTTCCTGCCGTTAAACGATTTCCGATTACAACACGTACGCCGAAATATGGCCGGGGGTATAGGTGCATAACGGATGCATGCAATTACGATTCAAATTTTACGACTTGCTTAACTTAAATTACGCGACCTCAATTAAGCGAGATCGCGCGCGGCTGCCAAGTTTCTTCCCCTTCGGTGGGCCAGGCTGCCAGCTTTGTATCAAAATGTGGTCGTTTATGGCCTCATTCCGCTTCCAGACGCGACTTCGTCGCGCGAGCGCCGAATCCCCTGTTAAGGCGCACGTAAAGTTATTTAGCAAATAATGACTGCTGTTCGCCCGCGCGATAGACATTATTAACGCTTTAAACCGAGGACTAAAACGGACTTAGCTCCCACCCGAATTCGGACTTGGCTAGCGTCTAGCAGCTCTGCTAGATTCCAACTCTGACAAGTTTCGAATCTAACCCCGGGCCACGGCGCAGATCCATCCGTAACTTAGCCCGGGGTGCGGTAACGCTTGTAATTCCATCGGCTTAGGAAAAAACCTTGAGGCTTTAAGAGGCAATCTTCAGATGAGCATAGAGTATTGGATCTAAGAAGCTTCTCAGACCTTTCTAGCCCAGAAACATAATCATCTTCTACAAGTATAGGAGATATCTGCTGGAAAGCGTTTGCCAGTTACAATTGCAGATCGATTCCGATTAGCTTCGCAGGATTCCACATGCAAATTGCATCGCGAGAGATATCTATGAGATAGGACGATCCGTCGTTTAGCTGAGTACTTACGGGGGATTTCACTATCTGTAATCCTATATATGTAATATATATACATGCTTTAATTACACCGACGCATCTAGCCGCACCATGTGTGTATATACAGTGAGTAAAAAAAGTATTGGCACACTTTTTAAAATCGCATAACTTTTTTAGAATTGGTCCGAACGAAATGAGTTTTTTTTAGAAGGTAGAAGGATTAGTTTGCTTCAATTTGATTTCGGGAATTTCGCGATTTTCGAACTTATTATGCGATCATTAAATGTTTGTAACTCAGAGCACCGTTAACCGATTTTGATGAAATTTTCAGCATGTATACAGCTCACTTAAATCTACAAACTGGTTTTTGGAATTTTCGTTACCGGCTCAGAAAAAAAGTTGAAAAAAACGGCCTTTACTATTTTTTTTGCTATTCCGACAAATTTAATTTTTTTTCAAAACTACGAAATACGTCACTTAGCAAACTAATCCTTCTACCTCCTAAAAAAAACTCATGTCGTTTGGACCAATTCTAAAAAAGTTATGCGATTTCAAAAAGTGTGCCAATACTTTTTTTACTCACTGTATATGCAGACGCGTGTAGGTGCGTAAAATTGAAATTTTTATCTATAAAATCGTTGCTCGACTTTCCGAATAAAAGCTGTCCGGAGGAACAAACGGGGTTCTAGACACTTTAGGCCATACTGCACTCTGTTCAACTTGTTTCTAAATTAATCTAACTCGAGCTTCTGCCAGTCAAACTTAAGTGAACCGCTACACCATACCAATCGTACACGTTCATAAGATCTCGGGTGCATGTGGTACAAGCAACTCACCAGTATGAGAAGCTCGATGCTCCTACGGTCGAGGAGGTGCAAGTACGTGTAATACAATATACGTCTGCTTGAGGAGGGCAAATGGAAGGAAGGAAGGGGATTCGGTTGGTTCGCATACCATCGATTTAGGACAGCATCCAATCAAGGATAAAGACAGTGTGGAGATGGCATCCCGCGTGATTGCAAGTGTTTGCCTGGTGTATGTGCTCGCGCAGACAGTATTGTATCTAGCCCTTGCAGTTCGATGCAAATGGGAAATTAGGCAGTAGTCTGCCTCGGCGTAACTGCTACACGCCGCATTAAGGGATGTCAGAGCTTTTTTGCACCCGTGCAGGATCTATCGTAGCCGCGGAAGCGATGCAACTGATGCTGACTGTACGTTTAGGCAACCTTTCAATTTGAATAAACAATCTGGCAATTGCCCTCCTCTCGCTCTTAATTAACCAACAGAAATCTTCACTCCAATTTTGCTCGAAGCTCCCCTCAGGACTTAATTCCTTTACGCCCTCTGTCTCGATACTACAGCTTCTGAAACTGGCTTCCGCTGCAACGGCAATATCGCCTCGTGCACCCCTTTTCAAGCGCCGTGATCGCAACTTCTGTCAACTGGGAACGCGACGGAAGAAAAGGCCAGCTCCCCCAGCCACGGTGTGTAAATCGAAACAATCTCGTCTCTCCGCGCAGCAGCCGGGGCTGTTCTTTCGAGGCGAAGCACAAAGAAGCGGAATCCGCGTGTTTCTGACGCGACAAATCGAAGGGGCGCGCGCGAACGCCGTCTACGTGCTGGAGAGGAATTTCCGAGCAGACGCGGGCACGGGAAGAAGGTGAACGCTTAAGTGCGCCGGGCGAGAGTACGCGTCTAAGTTCCGCCTGATCCCTCCGCCCGAGCGGATTCACGCGGGAATGCATAGGCATAACGTAAATCCATGTTTACTATGCTAATACCGGCAAACTTGCCGGCTGAAAGGATGCCGAGAAACGTCCCATCAAATATGCAGCGCTACTTGCGCGAGCTCCAACCAGGCCAAACAGCAGGTAACCAGAGTGGCTGAGCAACGAAGAAGCCCCGGCTCATTTTGATGGGGTCTGATAGACCAGAGACCCCTGGCCGAGTCTTCTTTTCTTTTCTTCCACTCCGCTAGCGACGAGGCTGCATCCCCCGTTGCTAAATTTCTTTACGAGCTCCGAGCGTTCTCTAGCTGATCACTCTTCAGACATCCTTCACTCTGCCTCCCTTACAACGTTCCATGAAATGCCCACGTCAATTGAGGACACTGTAATTTAATCCGCGACTGATAGATAGTCGCTTCGCACTTGTGCTAGCTGAGGATGATGAGTTTCCCAAGGAGCTAATGACGCAGGATAATGCGACTACAGATGAAGGCAGGCAACATCTATTGCCTCCGTTTTTCATATACAGCCTGGTGGTACTTTGATCGCAACGCTTGTTCACTTAGTTTCAAGAGAAACGCGCAAAGACACGAGCCGCAACGCGCGCACGCTGGCCAGAGTAGGTCTAGAGCGAGCAGATTCAGACGGTTTCGAAATGGAAGCCGGATAACCTCTAGGCGGGCGCGCTGTCACATTTCTCAGCCACGTCCACGTCTACTTCTAGCCAGGCATGTATTCATAAATAAGAGGACTGGTTGCGGGAGTACGCCGTTAAACGTGCAACCTCGCTGAGTAACCGCCCTCATCGTAGTTTACAATTTAGAAGCAGCGTGTCGGCGATGAATCTCGATGCATAATGCGCTAGAAGCTGCGATAGAATCGATACACTCGCCGTGGCGGGTTTATTAACACCAATTTGGTGGCTCGGGGAACGTTGCTCGGCAACAGGAATCCTCGACAGCCTCCAAGACAGTGATTGAAGGGCGACATTAAACAGAACACATCGCAGGAGCTCCCTCGGTTATTTTTATATGCCGAATTCACCGTTCCAGTTATTACCGCGCTCGCGAAGCTCCCGGGAAGTTACTCGGCAGGCTGCGATAAAAAATACTGAATGCCCACCATCAGGTTTCACTGCTTGATTAACGGGACGATATTAGCGAGACGACGATCCGCCCGCAGCCCCTCCGCCGCCCCTGCGCCCGATAAATCTTGGATCAGGCGGGCATCTCGGGGCCCTTTGATGTTTCTCGTTGCGTTCGCCGACGCGAAATTAAATCGTTAGGCAGTTTCTGAAATTACCTCATTTCGTGTTTCAACCCCTGTAACGAATGGCGGTGCTCCTCTGCGAGGGGACGGCTCGGATTTCTTCGTTCACTAGCAAGGGTAGCAAAGGTCCAGGAATATGTCTTAGCACGGTGAACGCTGTACATCGAAATACTCTCACACCTTAAAGGGGTACATGGGTATTTCGGAGTCAAAAATCGAAAATTTGTTTTCGATTGTTTATCGAAAATTTTTGTGAAACCAGTGTTGCGCGTATCCCTATGCACGTTGGTAGCTTTACTCTATCACCTTTTTAAGCCTCTAAAAAAATGTTGTGGTTAAAAACGTTTGTTTATCGTTCGAACTGGAACTTGGCAAATATTTAGAAACTCGAATTGCTACGGTCAACAAAACCATAACATCGTCTTGCTAAAATTGACACAAATTTTCAGCCGGGGATACTTTGCTTAGCTACCTTTGGCAGCAATCCTGTCACGAGTGACGAATACAAAAAATCGAAGGAAGTTACGACTGTCTCGCGAAAGCTAGAAAGCGTCGGGCAAGTTTCACGAACGTTTCCGCGAGAGTTGGGGGGGCTGCGAACGATTCAAGCTGTTCGACAGATTCAGGTGTAACAGAATATCTGGAAGAACGGCCTTTGAAGATCGTCGAATCGATTTGTCAGGCCTGGAACGGTGCCGGTTCTCCCGAGCCCGCCGAAAACCACTTTTAACTCGTCCTACTTTATAGTTTCTGCGGCCGCGAGAAGGCGGAGTGCAATCATAACGGTTGGAAAAGAATGAAATCCGGCGGACGTCCGGCGT
The DNA here is from genome assembly GCA_910592295.1 of Andrena haemorrhoa. Classification (NCBI taxonomy): domain Eukaryota; kingdom Metazoa; phylum Arthropoda; class Insecta; order Hymenoptera; family Andrenidae; genus Andrena; species Andrena haemorrhoa. The sequence goes on from OU342946.1 coordinate 6,639,102, forward strand.
CCAGAATAGAGCGAAACTCCGTACGGCTTTTTTACGGTTCCGTAGGTGGTGAGATAAAAGGCGGTCCGCGGTTATTTGTCTTTTGCCAGCGGATGACAAAGGCCAGTTACGAAAGCTTGCTTGCCCGTTAACTTTCCCCGCGCCTCTGCTCCATCGTCTCTAAATAGGACACTTCTTTCGGCTCTTCCAGCGGCAACGTAACCATTATCAGCGACCTGGCTCTCTCCCTGGAAGATGGTGTCCTTTAATTTTGTCCTGCCCGTCGTCGCCTCGAAGCTTCCTCGAAATTAATGAAGAAGAATCGCGGGGTCGACCAGGACGCGTGGTATCTCTTACTCGGTCACATTTAGGCTGAGTAGCTGGACGGCGAGCGACTTTGTCCACCGATTCAACTAAATAGATAAAACACAGGAATTTTAACGCTCTCGGAAGAACTGCGCTTACGTGCTTAGATAGACAACTGCATCGGGGAATATAAATTGAAACGATGGAGGGAGCAGAGATATAAATAGCTCGTTCCATTTCTGATATTTACCTTGATTCGGTGCAAAGCGTAATGGTAAAAACGTACGAGGATTTCATTATAAATTACACGGTTGTGCTCGTCGTCAAGCGAACAATTCGTGTTCGCCGGCGTCGCGCGACTCAGTAAATAATGTTTAAATGAAATACGGTATGGAATGCACGCTTCGGACGAACGCGCGCATACTGCATTAATAAACTGGCCTGTGTTTATGCGGGAAACGCATCGGTCATGGTAAACAGGGCCGGCTGAGTGCTACAGAAGTTTCGTGGGGCTCTTTGTAACGGAATACTTACTTGATTAAGATCCTCGGATAATTCAAGCAGGGCCAAGAGTAGCCACGAACAGGCTGCGGCAAGCAGAAGGGAAGAAATTCCTGGGAACGAGTTAAAGAGTTGTTCAAAAGCGACGGGGAACTAATGAAAGGTTAATCGGACGAAGATAAATCTGCTGGCTGGCGTAAAATGAAAGCAAACTGAATGCTGAAATTAAAGGAGGTAGAATCTGCAAAAAATTTCTATAAATTGAGTTTCCTGAAAAGTTGCGGATGCGGATAAGCACTCGTTTCAATTTTGTAAAACTGTTCCTGATTCGTCTTTGAATAAGCCCTGTGTAAAGTCAGACGTTTGAGATATTGGCGAGAGCGCAGTTTCTAAGTAGTTCGGGCGAACGCTTTGTCAGCCGCTGGGGTCAGATTTCGTGGGAATTATTCTCTGGTAGAAATCAAAGCTCGCAGATACCCGCTCGCGGGATTGTCACGAGTCATCGTAGCCTTCGAAATATTTGATGAATAAGCAGGTTTATGGGCCGGGGAGGGTTCGGCGGGGTGGAAGGTCAGCGAGGGTCCTCTACTTAAACGCAGCCAGCAATTTAATTTTGCCGGGGCAGGCCGAGGGGGTGGTCGGGTGTTCGGGGGGTTGCGAGCCACCGCATTATTGCACTTTCTCGACGTGGCCGCGGCACAATGCACCCTGTGAACCGCCCTTTCGGCGGCGCTGACGCGTGCACCGTGGAGATTTCGGCTGGCAAAAGAGAATGTTGGCCGCTGGACCTCCCTGGGCATCCCTTTTGAAGCGTGTCTCTAAGGGATTGCGATACGGTTCGTTGAGGGAACGGTAAACGCCAAAGCGTCGAACAAGCTGATTTACACAACGTTAACGATCCGCATCCGCCACTCGTTATCTGCCGCGGCTTTTAAATCAAAGGGGACCGGCGCAGCCTCAGAGAAAACGAAGCGCGGGGATGGCTGGGACGCACGCGGTACTATAATAACCGAGAAATATGAAGCAGCTGGTGCGTGTTCTCTCTCTCTATCTCTCGATGATTAAAAATCGTTTCGCGTACGAGGCGTTGACGGTTATCGGAGGCCTGTACTTTTTTACCTTTCGTCTCGGCCGGGGGCGCGAAAATCGCACTCGAAACGGCACTCCATCGGACGAGCTAAAAGTGATCCGAACAGATTTTATTACACAGCCCTATGGCCACGTTTCTAATTTTCTCTATCGCCAGTCTGCTTCGATAAAAGCTTTTAAGCCTCGGGTTTCGCTCATTGATCCACTGAAATATGTCGGAACGCCAACGCCGCGGAAGACGGGGCTAAAAGGTAAGGGAATTAAAAGGAAAAAATGCAAGGGGCAAGAAAGTCCGCCGGCGGCTTCTGGCCGACGCGACGGCCTGCCGGCTAAAAGTGACAAAATAATACTCGGCAGAAGTTCTCGGACGAGAAATGGAGGCGGGTGACAAGAAAGTTCGAGGACGGGGAATTGACGCTGATCGGCTGCGAAAAGTCACGTATTTCTACTTGCGATCCACTTGCCCGGTAATCGAGAACACTCGTTCGTCTTAGAAAGACGCTTTGAAACGCCAGCGAAGCTTCGTTTACAATGATCTGTCGTTATATCTTCTTCGGGCAGCTTGCAAGTACATTGCGTTCTATCTTATTGCCTGTGACCGTAGAGGAAGTGGAACAATTGGAGCCCAAGTATCGTGAAACACACGCAAACCTCCCGCACTCCACGTTTGTGTAATATCGCGCAGATTTGAAGCGACGTAGGTATCGCGCGTCGTCGAAAAGGAACGTATTACGCGGGGGGTGCCAAATTTAATAACTACCCTCTGTACGGTTCAAATAAAAATACGATACGTTCTAATTTACAGCTTCCGGCTGCGCTCTAGGGCGAATGCTCCGCGAAATTAAAAATACAAGAGTTAAATGGGAAACGTGATACCGGGTATCCGTTTCAGCCAGCAAGAATTTATTCGATCTATGTGCGCGCGTGTACCTATACACCGATCGCCGCGTGGCGCTACCGCAAAGTTTTGATGCAATCGGCGCCGAAATTAAATGTCCCAAATGGCTGGCGAAATTTTTGCACTTCGTTCGCAGGAATGAATTTAAAGCGGCGACAAATAGCGGGGAAACGTGAAACACGTACCGACGGAATCACCTGTCGAGGATTCCGGGGCTGTTGAAGGTGGCGTTGATTATCTAAGGGGTAGGGCAGCCGACCACGGGGTACTATATTTTCTGAAGCGCGAAAGGAAGACGAGCTTGAGTCCCCTTTGGCAGCCGCACCACCGCCGCCGCCGCCACCACCGAGGGTGGGTCTCCCTCTTCAGTCGGCTGCAACTTTTCTATAGGACCAGACACATGGTCAACATCGGTCTTTGTTTCGGTAAGGGCCGCCCTTGTGCCTGCTTTCTTTATCGCTCCTTTCCGCTTCTCGTGGACGTTACTATTGTCGAGCAAACGAGGCTACCAGAGGTCGGTGTCCCTGCGATAAGATGCAGCCGAGCTGCTCAAATTCCACCCCCGAGCGTCGCAAAGTTTCTCCCTTTCAGTGACATCGAGGGAAAATATAAAGAAAGAATTTCAACATAAAACAATCAACCCTCTAATCAAAATGTTCGCCATCCACGGCGCGCCTTCTTATTAGGTGTGCTCCACCGTCGAAGCGTCGCTTCGCATTACGAATCGACACATACTGTCGCCGCATTAACGTGTGCACAGGCTTGTCACAGAGGAGCACGCAGGAGCGGCGGTAACAATAGCAGAAGAAGCATTAACGGGCCGTCATATCCGCCAGAATATCCCGTCATGCCCGCCATTCCTGTCGCAAGGTTAATTCTCGCCGTGTTACGTTTCTCTCGCGACCGTAAATCGCTGACAGACTCCGAGGGAACAATAGAACCCTCGCCCCCTAAACCCCTTGATTCTCCGCCCCCCCGGCGTCGCGTTCTTCGCTGGGCTTACCTGAGAGTTAAGCGAGAGACGACGCGACGACGAGGGGAGCGAGGGCTGCGACAGACCTTGAAGCAGCGTGTCAAACAACAACTATATAGATGCGCTATTCGATCGCTCGATTTCTCCTGGAGCGCATAAGAAATAAGGGACTCGAGTCATAGGCGCGGACGAGTGCAATTCGTTCCATTCCAGCTTCCTACCGCTACTCTCTAATGTCCCTTCCAGCAGCAAAAAACACGCATTCGTGCAGCGTAAAGTTTGAAACGGTGGTAAGCGTAATTACGCGTCGTTACGCGTAAAGTAGGAAGCCCGGCGGGCGTTTTACGCAGGCACGGTTCTAAAGAGACGCTGAAAGGAGAGTTTTCTGTCCGCAGGGATGGTGGACAGTGGTAGGAGGCATCCGGTGTTACTGTACATTCACGGCGAGAGCTACGACTGGGGCAGCGGAAACCCGTACGACGGCAGCGTCCTGGCCAGCTACACCAACCAAGTAATCGTCACGATGAACTACCGGCTGGGCGTGCTCGGCTTCCTGAACGCCAACGTGGCGCCTCAGACCAAGGCGAGGGTCGCGAATTACGGGCTCATGGATCAGATCGCAGCCCTCCAGTGGGTCAATGAGCACATCGGCCTGTTTGGCGGCGATCCCGGCAACGTGACGCTGATGGGCCAAGGGACCGGGGCTGCCTGCGTTCATTTTCTCGCCATCAGCCCGACCGTCATACGCGGTGAGTGGCCTTTGTGCTAGGAGAACGGCCGAGGCCGGAAATGAGTTTACCGGCGCGCGACTGATGGGACATGTTCAGACCGTCGCCGTCGCCGACGCCCGCCGCTATCGTCGGCGCGTTGCGTTCCTCGAAATCCTTTCGAGCTACTTGTCCGCCGGTTCTTCGGGGCGTTCCGGCTGGTCCTCTCGACCCGCCGAGCCCGCGCTTCTTTCCATTTATCTTTGCTCCCTAAGTGTACGTCGTAAGTGTTTTCGAGACCGAATGATAAATGATGAAATCGCCGAAGCCCGAGCGATGCCAAGAACCGGCGGGGAAGCGGAGCGAGCAGAAGAAACATTTAACTTCGTATTACAACGTATCTTCGCCCTCCGCTCTCCAGTTGGAAGTTCATCCAATTGAGAGCCACTTCCGCCGAGTAATCTGAACGCTTCACCGAGACGCCGGCAACTCCTTAAACTTGGCATGTAACACCGGTGAGAATCGGGTCTCACATTTGACGCTTGTAACTTGGCAGCGGACTCCTTGGTTGAGCAACACAAACATCTCCTCCTATCTTTTTCAGTTTCTCTCTCTCTTTCTACTCTTTCTTTTCGAGTTTGTCGTACACCATCGTCAGCAAACACTCGGTGCATGTTTGTCAATCGGATTCTCGGCCGATAGACGCTTCAACGGCACAATGATACAATTCTCGGCGCGCATCCTTCTCGTGAGCTCGGTTGCTGTATTGACAGGCCGTTAAAAATAGTTCAGACTGAGAAATCGTTATCCGATAAGCAAGAGAACGTGAAACATCCCTCCTTGAATGGTAGGTACTCGATCCTGTTCGGAGATTCCCACTGATTCCTTCGATCGGGGACAGGACCGCTAACGAGACTCTCGAGGAGAATCGAGAAGGAAACGAGCTTACGTGTGTCGAGCAGATTTCTCAACAGCGCTCAAGCTCGTACGTATGACGTACTTTTACGATAACCGGCAGAGCATATCGAGATACGAGTTCCGAAATTGACGATTCATTGATCTTCGGCTGGGTCTCAATTAAGGGGTCAGTCCACCGTGACGGTTTGAAAATTAAGCTATTTTTAAAGATTTTTTCTCCGCAGACACAACATATAATGCAATAAACCTTTTTGTTCATTATTAAGCTACTCGTATATTATACAAAAAAAATTTAAAAGAATTTTTTTAATTTGATTTAAAACTTATAATGATTACAACACACTTTGAATTTTTGTTTTCAAATGCGTCGTTCTCCCGGAATTACCTGCACTATATCGCTTTCTCAGGGCGCTCACATCAGTTCATCACATATATTGAAAAAAAAACTGTTAGAAATTTAAAATAATTTTTTTTATAAATTAACAAGTTGACAGAAAATTATTTACGTTGGACATTCCGTTTACTAAAAAATAAATCCTAAAAAAATGCCAATTTTCCACGACCTCACAGTGGACTGACCCATTAAAAGAAAAGAAAGAATAAAGAAATATCGTGTACCTACTACGATCGCGTGAAGTAATTCTTACGTGATTAGATCAGTAGATAGTCAGACATTGACCGGGCGTTCGACTTATTATTGACTCGTACCATCCCTGCAACTCCTCGAGGATCTAGGCATCTAAACGTCTAAAAAATCTCACGGAAACGTGTCTATCATTATATACAGTGCAGAAGCATCTCTTGGGGAGACAATAAATCAATGACGGGAGAGTATCGAGAAAAAGTAAGCTGGATTACCAGTCTCGATAACTAGATGAACAAGGCTCTTTCTGAATTGTACAGGGCTGAAATCCCCCCAGGTCCGGCTGGCAAAAAGCCACATTTTTCATTCAAGCAAAAAGCCAACATCTAATTCTCTCCTCGTCCCCAATGAATTCATTGTCCATCGCTGCTGGCCCCATAGAAACCAAGCTTCCCGAATCAATCCTGACCGTACGATCAATTTCCCCGGAAAGTTCAAAGCACAATGCTCGGGGATACGGTTCCCAATACCCAAACAACCTGCTACAATCTCCCTTACAGAAGTCGATTCTCCCGAAATTATATCTACCGTGTCGTAGCTTAATTTTAGAGCCGCACTTAGCTACTCCCGAAGCTATTCTGCCCTGCGTACTCGCGCGTACCTTGGTCATTATTTCTCTCTCCGTTGCGAATTGACGAAAGCCACCAGACGGCAGGTTCCCCTCGTCAAGGCCTGCGTATTCCGATGGAATTCTTCTGGAATTTCTCACGGCTGAGCCGAAGCAGAACAGAATCGGCGGATGATTATCCTGGGAACGTGACGATCGGCGAAAAGCACATCCGGCGGGCCTGTTACTTCGATACCGCTCCCTCGGATATAATTTCCTTCTTATTCGCCGCGGTCTCTGCACGTTTCCTGCTTAACATCGATCTTCGTTCTCGTTTCCAGCCGCTTCGAAACAACCTCGCCTCGAATTCCATTAAAAGTCTCGGCTGCTGCGCTTCCTCGCTCTACCCGCAAGTCAATTGTACTCGGCGTAATACCGTATTACACGAAACTTCGTTTAATATCAGATGTTAACTGACCTTCCTAGCCTCGATATCGAGTGCCGCGGATCGTTCCTTACTCCACGAATTATCTTCGATACGAAGCGTCTCGCACGGAATTGATGATTAGGTAGCAGAAAGGGCTCGATAACTGAACTTCGTCTATATTCCGTATTAAGCGATGTTCAGCTCTCGCCAGCGAATTAAGCCCGAAGTTCCAGTGTTCCTTGGGAATCCTCTTCCCGCTGCAACGTATGAAAACGTGGCTGTTTGAGGATCCGTCGATGTGAGCCACGGCGTGGCTGTCACTCGACACACGCCCGCGCACTCGTGAAAACTTTCCTCGTCCGATACAGAAACTGATTAATTAGGGAATCTTCCGGGAGCTTCTTTCGTGTACTTTGGAAGATATCCGTCGGCAACCGGGGGGACTCCGTGGAAAGTTCCCGTCGTTTGTCCCAACTTCCTCTGCAGTTCCTGGGCACGACGTTCTCTTCGACAGATTACAGAATGTCCTGTTATAAATCACGCGAAGCAGCTTCGATGCTGCGGCTGGAATCGTCATGGCATGCGATGAAACATTGATAAGGGAAACTTGACCGTTATCGTTGGCAGTTTGGTGCATTAACATGAAATTTGGTAAAGAAATCTGGAAATTAGCATCTGTAGAGGAAATTTCGACACAGAAATGATGAAGCTAAAGATACTCACCGTTCCACCCTCGCTTTTCTATTCGTTTGAACCCAGAATGGCACCAGTCGATAATTTCACCTACATTCGTCTCGTTGGTCGTTGAATTTGAAAAGGCTCAGAGGGGTATAAAGGAATTGAACGTCCTTGTCTGTTAAATTAAGAAATTGGTCGCCTTGTCTGTGCAGGCCTTTTCAAGAGAGCCATTCTACTCTCGGGCAGCGCCCTCTCGTCCTGGGCAGTGATCGAAGATCCCGTCTCGTACGCGTTGAAGCTCGCCGAAGCCATCAACTGCTCGATCCCCGAGGATATGCTCAAACACAACGAGCTGATTGTCAATTGTCTGCGAGACCGTAGCCTGGAGGAGCTGATGCAGATTGACGTTCAGCCGCCGACATTTCTAAGCGCTTTTGGCCCGAGCGTCGACGGGGTGGTCATCAAGCCTGACTTCCAAAAAGATCTGCTGTCTTACATGGGCCCCGAGTTCCAAGGATTCGGGTAAGCTAGTCGAAGCTCGATAACGGGCTACGTTCGCCAGCTAAATCTAGCGAGCAGTGCGAATGAAATGTTCGTTTAATTACTCGTTGCAGGCCGCTTTCGAAAAAAGCTGAGCACGGGGCTCCGATTACCAGCAACAACAAGTACGACCTGTTGTTCGGTGTAACGACCAGCGAGGCCCTATGGAAATTCGCCGAGAAGGATGTGTTGCACGGATTCGAAGGCGAGAGGAGAGACAGGATCATCAGGACGTACGTGAGGAACGCCTACGTGTATCACCTCACTGAAATATTCTACACGGTGAGTTCGCCTCGCTGGAACTTTTGAAAATCAACTTAATTAAGTGCATTCGAAAGAACACAATACGCCCCGGTTAGTAATTTAATTGCGCAGGATATTCCATTAGTGTGGATGAGATTCTTAATGAACATTCTTTAGAATGAGCTTATAACAGTTGCCAATTATGTAGTATAATATAGAATTGGGCATTAACTAAATGAAAAATTATTTAACCCTCGGTTGTCACACCTACTTTTTCGAACGTCGTTGTTACACTGGGTCAATTAGACCCTGCCAATTTTCAATCAATTGTTATTTAAAAACTATTTGTTAAATTAAGGCTCAAAAAATCTGAGATACAGTTTGAACATTGTAGAATATATGTCCATCGTTGAAAGTTGACATTTAAAGTGTCATCGTGATTTAAAAAAAATTTGCAGCAATAAGAGTTCCGACAAAAAGTTTTTTGCTTAAATAATTGCAGGGTCAACTTGACCCAGTGTGACAACCGAGGGTTAAATAAGGATCAAATAAAAGTTACTTTAACTTTAGATTATTCGACGAATAAAGTTAATTTTTTTTATTCGACGAACAAAGTTAACTTTATTATTCGACGAATAACGTTAATTTATTTATTCGTCGCGAGTTGCAACTTCAGCGTCGAAAAAATTTTTAATTTTAACTGTACCTGTAACTTAAACTGTATTCGACGGTGTATTCAGCGTCCCTTTCCGCGAAATCTGCAAAATCTGCAAAGTCTAGATGATAGAAAATGGTGAAAACTTTCGGCACAGCGAACTGCCACAGAGTTCGTCTTTCGGGAATGTCGCTAAGCTGCCAATTGCGACGATTATTTCGCAGCCGTATCGCGTTCGTTTTCATAATGCTGTTAGGGAATAATTTGTTGGCCATTCAGCGGATCACGGAGCCCTCGTTGCTGCTATAAAAACGTATCGCCCCGGGCATACGCGTCTAATTATCGACAATCGTTACGTGATATTTAACTACAAATGGCGAGATAATGGCCCTCCTCGTTCGGGCTACGTGTCGAGTTACGTGAAAACGCGCAATTCGATTCGCGGGGATTTCGACTGAAAATTGTCCCTCGTGACGGATGGGTTTCCAATTTCGATATTCGACGCGACGGCAGCTGACTGTAGGGTTGCTCTTTAAAGAAGAATACCGGCATATTTAGGTGGTGAACGAGTACACGGATTGGGAGCGCACGGTCCAACACCCTGTCAATACGAAAGACGCCTGCGTCCAGGCGCTGAGCGACGCGCAATTTGTTGCACCGCTGGTGCAAACTGGGGATCTCTTCACCCTCAGGCACACGAAAAAACCGAACAACCCCCACATCGCACCGCTACAGGAGACTGAGAAGGAACCGATGCCCAAAACCTACTTCTACGTGTTCGACTATCAGATGAAGGACGGCGATTACCCGCAGGTAAGCGGTCCTTTCACTGCACACAGATAAATTGAACAATCGCAAAATTTTCTCGTTCGTCGACGGATGTGCCGTATACGAGACTCGTTTAACGATATAATTATGCCAAGCATGGTCGGTGAAAACTGCACTATCGTGTAGGGAATTAGGCCTATGTATGACAAGCCTGGAAGAATCGGAAAAAGAGCAGAAGGTCTGAGACTCAATTTTTTATTAATTAACTATCCTACTTTCCCACACTGCTCCACGTCGCTCGAGCAACGAGTTCGGTACGAATCTTTTAATTAAGAAAAATATCTGGGAAATTCTTACCCGCATAAACGAGGATCAAGATTCTACCCTCGTTCGTGTATCTCTCTAGAAGTTTCACCTCATCAGCGTTCTTCGCCAAGCTCCAATCGTACTTGACGCATTACAGAAGCTTTAATATCTGTCAGGGAAATGATTAAGCAATATTCATTATATTTCGCAAACAATAGAAGACAATATCATAAATGAAATTCAATTATTTGTAATTACTGTTAATTTGATGATTGAAATTAATTACAGAAATTGCGGAATCAGTTGAAGTGCTTGTGACGAACAGATGGCCATAATTAATCAGATTATCCTCATCACATCGGCTAGGTATTATTCCTTCGCGGCAATATTTTCGCGCGATATTAAATCAATGTAATGTTCTCTTTGCGTAAATAGTCACTGAGCCCGCAGTTAATTAATTAATCATGCTGGCTGTGTTCAACGAGCATGTTACGAAGTTGATGTGCACACCAACAGAACCATCGCCGGGGGCAGAACTTCGAGGAGTAGGTAGATTGAAGGTGAACTCTGCCGTCACGAATTTGCATAGCCGGTTAATGGTGGTCGCGTGAGAAAACACAGAAGAAACCATTCAGATAACTCACTTAGGGAACTAGCACGCTCATAGTATGTACATAGGGAGATCTGTCCAGTGAATGAACACCTAAGAAAATTAACAACACAGGACTTACCTTCAACTTAACGAGGAACTTAAAAAGATCTTATTTGAATAAAGAAGTGCTGTGCAAACTTTAACGTGCAAAGAGGTGTATATTTTCGTATAATACGAGCAGGGTTCATTCACTGGGGGGTGTTCAGTCACTGGACAGGTCACCCTACGTAAATAAACAATAATCTTATGAATCCGGAAAGTGAAAGAAATAAACGTTGTACATACACGTCATCGGAGCGTATTCTGAACCATCTACCGTTGCACACAGTCAACTCCGTTCAACGTCTTCTAAAAATTTCCTTAACATATAAAAGTTTCACAAGACACAGACAGAATGGATCGAACATACTTGCATGCACGCATATGACCCAAAGTATAAATATATGAAAATCCTCTTGAAGACTTTGGTCCTGGAGTGATCGTAGGGTCCTGGCCAACAAGGGTGGCGATGAATCTTGTTGGCCTTGTAATACCGATTTCCCATCGACATCCCTCGAAGGCCGACAGGCGTCTGTTCCCTCGAACAATTCAACCCTTTTGTCGAGCTACGGCTTTCCCCTTCCGTTTCGCACGCGCGATTCAGCGTCCTGAATGATTAAAGGTAGCTAATGTCACCGTTTTACCGCGAAACAACCCAAATTGCCCCTAATAACGCGTGCGGCGGAGGAGATCGTACTCGCCAGTGGGAAATTCGCCATAGTTTTCAGAGGCGCGCGTATTATTTTCTCCAGGCGTTCGAATTTCGCGTTTCCCTTTTGCCGCATCTGTGGCAGGCTCCCGTGACAAAATAACGTAGAATTTTTCTGTCTCTGCTGGTCGATTGCAAACGGCTTCGATCGATGGTTCCCGACGGCGTAGAGCGAGTGCTTCGCTCAGTCACGCAGCTTTTCCTTTTTTGATCGACGACTCGCCACGCGGTGTTCCTCCCTTGTGATGCTCGTGTGGCCTCGATCGAAGATGAAAGTTTAAAAAAGTACTGCGAATCTCACTGATCCTCTGCGAGAGCTGGCTGCTGAGTGCGGCGAGAAACGTTCGTCCTGCGAGAGCTCGTTGCTGGATCATCGAACGGGAGTTATTATACATATATTAACCTCTGCTTCTTGAACCGAGAAATTGGAGGCAATGTCTATAGGATGGTATACGATCAGAGTTGGGCATTTTAACTAAATAAAAAATGATTTAAGTAACGGTTCAAATAGAAGTTACTTATTATACAGATTATTTGACGAATAAAGTTAATTTTTTTATTCGACGAGAATTTATTCGACACTTGACGATTTTTTTTTTAACTTTTATTCGTTATTCGAAGTTTGATTTAAATAAAATTTTTGCCCATTTCTGTATAAGATGCATCGAGTATTATATGATCTCCGAATCAAGCGGGAGACAATATCTTTGTCATTGACGGTAATTAATTTCTGTAGAATGGAATAATTGATTGCAATTCGATATTACTATTTAAGCTAGCTTGAACTTTTATATACCTCACAATGAGCCGTATCATTGGGTGTCGGCTTATATCCCGCCTGTGAGGGTTAATTAAAGTTTCTCTGATTATCTTTCATAAATTTTCACCGAGGGCTACGATAGGTACCGAAAAAATGGCGATCCTCCTTTGAAGGAACCTTATTACCCGGGAGATAGAAAAATCCAATCCTCCTGAAATTAGTTTCTCTCGTTAAAGTTTCTGCTTTGAAAGCTCTCAGAAAGGGAACGTAATAAATTCCTTTCGAAGTTTGCTCGGTTATTATACCGCTTCCTAAATTAAGGTAACAGAGCAGTATATTAAGCTGAAGCAAACGTGAATCTTTCCTCGGACGGTCGTGGCCTTTTTATCATTTATAACTTTCCGGAGCTCTCGCAAGCCCGAACGAAACGATTCGATTAGAAATTCTTAGTGCCCGAAGCGTGCGGCGGGGTGCGAAGAAACAAAATATTTGAATACCACGAAACGTTAGCCGGCGAACCTGCCGGGAATCGCTTTCTTCTTGAGCAGTGGCGGAGCGAGTCGAGCGTCTCTTGGTGAAATCGTCGCCTTAAACACGGGAACGAGTGAACGCAGCCGGACGGGCGATGCTGGGGAATGCGTTTATTAAAGCGAAACTTAATTCAATCTCGGAGTTTCTACAAAGATACAATTGCCATGGTCCGTGCTACCCGTTCATCATTCGCTACCGGTGACTGTTGCAATTTCCGATCTCTGGCGATCCCTGTCCCTCTGTGCCAGTTACTGTTTCAGCGCGCAAAGCACGGTGAAGTAAGATATCGACATCTGGACGAGCTTGAATGGAAAATATTGTGCGAGATCAGTGGAAAGACACGAACTCCTGATAAACGCGAGTTCGTAATCCAAACGGACCGACCATGGATCTATTTTCCTTCCGATCGATCGGTCGCTACCTTTTCCTTCGTTGATTTTCCAAAATCAGTGGCAAACTATACGCTTAATTATGCGTTATAATCGTTTTGATAAACTAATTTAAACTCTTTGCTTTTTGAAAGGTTCCCTCAAACTATGGGAGCGGATTCCACTGTAAAAGCTGCTTCTTTAGTCCCCGAAAGCAATTAGGTGCATTCCGTGAATGGAAACATCTTTTCAAAGTGGCAATTGATCAATCTAAATTTGGAGTAGGTACGCGGGTTCGGGAGAGACGCAGCTCGGCCCTTTTAGGATACCATCGACTGTTCGGCAGAATAACGAAGTTTACCTTTGCATACATTTCCATCGACGCGGTCATAACATAAGCGAATGTTATACGGCTCGGTTCCATACATTTCTGTATCAGCAGCACCAGCAACTGTTGAGCTTTCACAGGGGCCATGTACCAGCGTCCATAATACCTGAAAAATTGTTGAACAAACTTAGCGGTCATTCACGAACCGGCACCGCGATTGTAAACAAAAGTATTCCAGGGACTGTCGCGAGATTAAGCGACCTCTTTTAATAAGTATCGTGGCCATTGGATTATTATCTCGCGTGTGAATTTTATAATTTCGACAAATCGAAATTTCTGTCCCACTACTTTCGCGGCACTCATTTAAGCCGTTGAAAATCCGCCCGTAGGTTAACCAGAAACAGTTGGATCGCCCTGAAGCTCCGGTTTCTCCGGCGGAGAAGTCGAGGGAAAAATGTTCTCGTTATCTTTCACGTAAAGGAAGATGAAAAGAGATCCTATTAGTAGCGTGTTTTATACCGACGAAATTGATCTAGGTTCGAATCTCCGTTCAAATATCACAATGTGGCCAAATTTGGGGGGAAAATTTCTCTGAAAATTGCACTAACCATGGTACAGAGAAAGAAGAAAGCAGACGCTGAAAGACGTAAATAATCCCATAACAAATCAACAGTAGGTACACTCACGCGTGATAAAAGTTGTCGGCGCTCGAGTCTATTACCATTTGCGTCGGGTATACATTCACGAACGCGATTAGCAGGAATCCCATGATGTGGACCACTGACCATACAACCTCGTTTGTGTTTTTCAATGGTGTTAGTTTGTCGAAGAGCTGAAAACATGGTGCAAACTCAACGAAGATCACACTCAAAGATACGTTCTGTATCTCATACGTATTAATAAAACAGTGCACCCTGCTGTTACGTTACTCCGCTTCTGCATATCGCAAGCGTATCGGAACTATTAATAAACTGTGTAGCGGGTGATTTATCAACTATCAACATTCGCAAATATATTTACGTCTATAATGTATTAAATTCTACTACAAGAAAAGATATTAAGCACTAATTAATCGTTCAATCGACATGATCTCCAATAACATATACGCGTAACGCGTCGCATAACGGAAATGTAAGCGTTTCGAAAGTTCTTATAGTACCTATGCAATCTACTGTACTTCTACCTCCCGTCACATCGAAAACTTAAAAAAAACTGTAACTTTGTTATAAGGTCGCTAACGGCAAAACTTCATTAGGAAAACTTGTTCTGAGTTTACGCCCCTACCAGTTCACGGAGTTCGCAACTTATAGGAATGAACCCCATAGAAACCTGCGAATGGTCGCAGCGCATTCAAAATTCAGTTAGCTTATTGAGGATCGAACATTTCTTGCCAGCTTTCTTGTGTTCTGTGACCAGTGCTATGGGTCATGGGTAGCGTGAGAATGATGCAGGAGTAGAGTAAAGACAGTGTACGTATAATGTAGCAACATAGTAGCAATAGTGCAGCAACTCTGTGGGAGCAATAATAGTGTAAACATTAAGTGGAAACTCTATGGGGACGATGAGAGTGCATTGGTGCATTAAAACTCCGTGAGGTTGTTGGTGACGAAATTCTGAACAAATTTTCCTAATAACTATTTCGCGTAGGACGTCGTTTAACAATGTTACAGGATGTCATATTGAAATGGCAACTAGCTGCGACAACGTATGGTAATTTTGACCGAATGACTACTTAGGCAGTCGAAAACCGATTTTTTATTGCATTTTCCGAAAGTAAAATTCGCAAAACTGTTGATTTGGAAGCTGAAATGGTCAAGCAGTAACTTATAGCGTCGCCTTTGCCCAGAATCTTTAAACGCGTTTTTCTCGAATCTTGTTTTCTTATTTCTTGTTTTTATTATTTTGATTCAATTTCTGTTTTTATAGGTTCCACTGGAAACTATGAATCCAACAAACAAGAATCATACCTTTGCAATCGGATTACGTCACATTTTGAAACTGATATTATTAAGGCAAAGCCACAGAAAAACGTTAAAATGTTTACCAGGCTGCAGCGCTATTTGTAAAGCACATATATATTCCATACCAATTAT
Source organism: Andrena haemorrhoa (assembly GCA_910592295.1). NCBI lineage: Eukaryota > Metazoa > Arthropoda > Insecta > Hymenoptera > Andrenidae > Andrena > Andrena haemorrhoa. Next base: position 6,654,760 of record OU342946.1, read on the forward strand.
TTTTCAATCTGCATGGTAGTAATAAACATTGGGTAAAAGGATACACCTGGATTTGCGTTCATTTTTTACAAAAAAGTAAAGACCAGAGTCTCTTTTTCACGAAAAACGACTGCCTAAATAGTCCCCTTAAGAAATTTTCCAATGATAACTCTGATATATTTGCAAACAAGCTTTGGTGCTTACATGTAGAATTGAAAGATTTCGTGATATTCCGATAGTGCCCGAAGTAGCGAGTGAATATATTTATTGAACTTACGCTAAACAAGAGGGCCACTAGAATTAGTACAAAGAGTACGACTTCCACAATAGCCACGTAACCGTAACAGTTGATTGTAACTTTTACGAATCTGTAGATAATAATTCGTTCGCATCACATAAATTTTCCATGCCGTTTCGATATCCATAACAAGTTGATACAGACTGTATTGCTCTTAAATGGTGTTGGACACAGCGATCCATTCTTTCGTAAAATCTACAATTCCATTTTGCAACTGCGTCTTCTGTTTCGGCGGTATTGTGGGCGTCGTCGAATAAGTGTTCGAATCGATACCTGAGGGGGATAGAGGAGAAAGAAATCATTAATATACCTATATTGTACAAAGATACAATTTTCTCGGCTATCGTGCTTATAACCTTGCTCAAAGAACCACATGTTGAAACTGAACCGTGAAATTAATTGAACCGAACTCGCGTTCAGACGCAGTGCGTACAGATAATAGAACCAATTAATTACAGAGAGAATTCGGTTTCAAGCTCCTCCATTGTTCGAGTAAAGAGTAGGCATGTATCTCGTTTACCCGAGTATGTTAAACATAGCGCAGGCATGTAAAAGGAAAATCAAGAGGACCCCGTCGGTGGCCACGATGATGAAGTGTATCGCAATAATTGACAACAATGTGTGCACCAGAATCGGATAAAAGTACTTCTGATCATCGACGAAGTACTCCCCTCCGTAGACGATGTCAACATGCTGCGTTTCGTTCGAAGAGCGTGTATAATTTAAGATTATCGGTGTGTACAGCCCGAGTAAGCCTACTGTTATGGCACCGCACAGGCAGGCTGAAATTCAAGGGTAAAGTATTAGTAGGTACTGACAATCAGAACATTCAGATTTGAGTAACTGATATAGGTGACGAAATAATGTAAACTACATAATACAATTCCGTGCTTCATTGTTTTGAATCAACTTTAAAAGGTAATGCCACTGTAGAGCCCCGAAGAGCAGCCTGATTCTGTGATTTATTTATGCGAGAATAGCGAATGGAATACAAAATCTGTTTGAAGGCCTTTATTGTACATACCTTGAAGTATGATCACAATGTTTTAAAAAAAATGTTAAGTATAAAATGGCGGCGCAGCTCAACAAAAGAAGCTTCTCCTGAAAAACAGGGTTCCGCGGCCGGAAAGATTTGTCCTTCAATGTTTGACCTAGAACAAATAACCAACAATTTTTTAATTCTATATAAGATTATCCCGGGAAGTACACGAGGGAAAAACATACTGTTTTTTTGGAAGAATGTTGCGTGATTGAACAAAACGTTTCAACAATTTTTCACGTCACTTTTTGTTGAATCACTCAACATTCTTACAAAAAACAGTATTTTTTCATTTCCTCGTGTAATCTTATATAGAATTCAAAAATGTTTGGCTTTTTGTTCTGGGTCAAAAATTGAAGGAGAAATCTTTCTGGCCACAGAACACTGTTTTTCAGAAGAAGCTTCTTTAGTTTAGCTGTGGCGCCGCCATTTTGTATTACAATTTTTTTTTAAAAATTGTGATCATACTTCAAGGTATGCACAATAAAGCCCTTCAAACAGATTTTGTATTCTGCTCACTATACTCGCATAAAAAATTCTCAAAATCAGGCTGCCTACAGTGGCATTACCGCTTAAGCGGTCGTCATATTAAATCGATATAAATTGAGAAACTGCTGCCTATTATTCTTACACGTGTAAAGTAGACCAAAGTGTCGGGCGTATTCCGCATACTTTCGCAAGATGAGCAATTCCTCCTTATCTTTGATTGTGTGCCAGTCCTGTTTAATTCGTTCCAAGAGTTCCTTTATCTGTAATTTCATTCCCGTGTGACCAGACGCGACGCGTTGCGTTACAATTGTAACAGTAGCGCCCGAAATTTACCATTTGGCTGTTAATCCATGAAGCGACAAATTTTGCAAAGCAGATCCCTCCGATCAAGATTGCCATAAAGTGTTCCACGTAGAGATCTAAATTGTAGTCCATGGTTAGGAGTTTGGCGGCCTAGAAGATGCAAAATCAGCGTAGAGTCTGCCTGAAAACCTCCGTATAAAAAAATAGTCTTCCAAATGTAGCCTGACAGAGATATTCAAGTTAAGAAAGTTAGAAATGTAGCATGGATTTTGAAATTCGGAGAGCAACTTGTTTAGGAACTGTAGAAAAATCTGTTATTGAACGTGAATTTTGTTTCGAGTCGATGTGTCAATCGATTCCTGAATTGCAAGGCATCAAAGTGCAACGGTGAAGCTCTGGGAATGCGGAATAGGGGATCGAAATCGTGACCCACTTCTGTCCCTGCAAATACGCACGTCGCGACTAGTAATAGCGAAAATAAAACGTTAACTCAGCGTCGGCCACTGACCACCCCACATCAATCCTGCTTGGGGTAGGTCAGCGAGGGCGTGCAAGCGGGAAGACCCTTCGTGCAACAGAGAAATACATAGCCAACTATTGAAAACCATGCTTCCCTTCGAACAACGACATGTCAGGGGTGGAGGGTCTTATCGATTTGAAATAAAAAGCATTTTAAAAAGGAGACTCGGTAATCTGAACCAACGTTAAAAAGTAGATGCTGCGACGGCTTATGATTAAGCTGTACACCATTCACTTTTACCAATAAAAGCAATCCATCCACAGTTCATTGCAAAATACCATTTAACAGTATTATTATCCTTAAAGCAGATTTATAGTGTGTATTATACTGTTCAAATTAACATTCATCAACCATTAAACTGGATTTATTATTGAACGCAGTATTATTTAGTCATTGAAGTGATGCGAACGAATTTCCACCACAAATTTATAGCCTCACCAATATCTTTGCAGACAATAAAAAAGCGTCGTCGTAAAATGCAGTCGCCACTTCTCTGTGTTAGAAAATTGAAGGCTAAGTGTGGTACCTCGACTAGGCCTTTGGTGACAAACAGAAAGGACAGCACTGCCCTTCGGAACGTTCTCCTATTCGAGATGTCGTAGGGCCACATCCCGATCCACAGCATGACGTTCCGAGACAGCCTGAAGTAGCGATTCTTGAAAAAGTCCATAGTTCCCCGAGAGTTCGTGGATCGTTTGATGAACAGCCCCGGAACAGTCGATCGCGAGTCTCTACATTTTCGAGTTCTCATATTTTCCGCCTCGAATTTTCTTACTACCTAAGTAATAATGCATCTCCGTGCTTCCAACGTGTCGTGCGTGATGCGAATTCTTTTATTTACGACACAAGCACGATATTACCAGAGGGGAAGTATTTCTTTCGGACTTTTTCACCCCTCGGGAAGTTGAAGTTTGCATTTATTTTCCCTCTCGGGGGGTAGTATTTTCCGTATCGACCACGTGTCCTTGACTACCGCGATGCGACACATTGACTCCGCTTGCAAGCGGGAGGTGTCATAGAGCTCAGTCCGCTTTTAAGGCTCGATGGTGATGCACGTGGATGCATGGACGAGTACTTCGTCGATGGAAACGTTTAAGAAAATAACGTGTTTTTCGATCGTGCTGTTAAAATTCAACGAGGTGAACTTCAGCATCTTCGTGATTAGATGGTCCATGAAAGTATTCGGTGAAATGGAACGGGAGAATCACTAGTGTTGAGAAAGGGTCGCAAAAGTAAAATTGGCCTACCGGTCCAATCACACGTGAGTGTACAATGAATTAAGTTGATTTCACGTCGATACGATGAGACCGTGTGATCACCTTCGTTTAATATTATTTATACGCAAATTTTAAGCCTGAAAATTTATTGGTGGATTATTTTATATTTGAATGCCTGCAGGAATGTGTTTATAAGAGATCACGTTGAACAGCTTAAATGAATATTCGTTGATATCAATGGAAAACGTTACTAACCACTATTATAAATAACCGCGCGGATCGCAGTGATCGTTGGTTTGTAATTAAACGATGTGCATGCTGAGCAACGTTGGATATCCTAAATGATTAAAAGCGGTAATTCGTACCGTTTAATCGCACATGAGTGGACATAATTTTCACATAATCTTCAGGATATTCAATATTCTCGCGAAAATGTAATTGTTAAAGGTGAAAGTATTTACCCCTTACAGTTACCAAGTACTACACACCTCTAATCAAGGATAGTAGTTGATTCGGTGCAATGCATCCCAGCATCTATTAAAAAGTGAGAAGCAAAAAGACGTGTCAGATCAAAATACGATGAGCAGAAAACGTATGATGAAGCGTATATCTTCGTAGCGTCATCCCTTTGCGGAACAAAGGTTGACGCGGAATAATTGAGTTCTGCACCGATAGCAATGAATGTGCTAATATTATTCATGGAATCTGTTAAGGAGCATAATCCTTAGAAGCGAAGTAACTTTGAATTTTAGTAAATGGACGTGATTTAAATAAAATCTGACACAAAGAGAGCTTTCATTACAACTTTGTCATCGTGTATATTTGCAATTTCTCGTGTGTTGTCACAGAAGAACATTCTGCTCCATGCTTCGCTGAGGCTGTGTGCAATAATTGTCACTGGACGAACCCAACGGTTGTTGAAACAGTTTGGCCAAACTAATTGAAAATACTAATTTGGTTGAAACAATTTTCCATGCGCGTCGAAATCAGTGTGCGTGCCCGCGCGCAACGATCTGCTCGCCCCCAGTTTTCACTTTCCACCATTAGAGTTCCCTGTTTTTCTGCACGCGTGACGTGTAATTTGCCTGGTATAAGATAATGCCGCGACACGTCGATCAGTCGCGCGTAAGCTCGAAATAAGGGAGGGAAATAAGAGGGAAGTATAGAGAATGTAGCAAACGTGTCCGCTAATTCTGGAAAATTGCCGGCGTAATTCTTCAGCCTGGTCTGGTCTCCCTCGACCGGGAATCGACAGCTGCCGTTTCTCAGACAGCTATTGCCAGACCAAGAGACAGACACCCGGGCAGTCATTGTTGAGCAATCGCGCGTGACGTATCTGTATGCTACAGCTGTTACGAAACAGAAACATTTTTCAAGGCAAACGGAGCTTCGTGATCGAGGAGTGAAAAGCGCGCCAATGAATCTCGCAGCTTCTGGGAACTTTCAATATATTTTCCCTGGGACTTGATCGCGTAGCGCGAGCAGCTTCGGCACTCCCGGTCGTTCCGGTTCATCAATCTGTAAAATCATTTTAGGAAAAGAGAACTCCTCAAATAGCAAGTAATTAAATCGCATTCCAAAGTTCCACTCGGATTCGATAAAATATTTGCGCAGGCTAATTCGTTCGTCCGGCGAACCGGTAATCAATTAACAATTATCAAACGGACGGCTCGCGCTTCTTATACCGTTAAATTGCGATAGAATTTTAGTACGGCTCCGCGGAGAGAAAAATACTCATTACAGCGCGGTTTATGAGAATTTTGTTACAGTCGAACAAATATTCGTTTCGTACTTGTCCAGCAAACAATCGGGAAATGCGACGCGGGATGCCACGCTTATTGCGACCATTCCAATAATTTGTAAACCAATGCGACCGCAATCGGTCCACCATTTAACAATATTCATCGTTGTCGGCTGTGTCACTGAATAATTTGCATACCTCGCGTGTGTTATTAAATATACGCGATTACGCATGTAAACACGATTAACATTCTGGCCAAACACTGAAATGCTGCCGCATTTGAAATTCTCCAAGTCACGGGAGAAGCCATACTGTGGGGTATAAAATTGCGAGGTACGTAACGGTAAATTACAATGGCGATGTTTGCTGGAAGCTTTGAAAACACAATCAAAAATAATTGTCGCAAATACGGGGAACATGTCGGAGCGGAATAAAGCGAGCGCGTGGCACAATATATAATGCCGTAATGGAACGTCACATAACTCGATTTTGAAATGCCGAACATTTTTCACGAACTCCGTAATACGAGGCACTTTTCGGATTTCCATTGGATCTCGTAATATTTTCATATTTATTTGTAGCTTGCACGCTGTACAGCTTCATACGGATATCCGGGAACAAAGAATAAATTGTATAAATAACCCGAGTACCTGATGGTAGAAAACATTTTGTTTATGCTAGTAATTGATTACACATCGTTAAAATCATATGGGATGGGTCTGTAAAAAATATGCGCACATCATTCCACTGTACAGAATTTCTTTTCAATATTTCATTACACGAATAAGGAAATTGTATGTGTGTGTATAGTGTCAAGGATCCGTCTGACCATTCGTAGTCCGTTACTACTTACGCGCGCTTCCTACTCCAACACCTCTTCTATTCTAACTTCTAACCGGGGATCCCCGGCATCATTTTCATGAGTTTCCTTTCATTCTCAATGTCCCCCTCAGATATTCTCCCCCTGGTTGTCTACGTAAACTGTAATCAAACTGTAAGTGTGTAAGGGTGCAAGGCGCGCACCATGACACCCTCAGTTCTCCATCATTCCCTCCAATACCGTAATAACACACACACGGCAGGCCATTATATTTTTCGCACGAGCACGGCTGGGTAGTTGGTAGGCGCGCCTGTAACCTTGTCGTGGTATGAATAAAGATAGAAATTTTTTGTGAAAACACCGAGCGCACTTCTTCTCTGTACACGTGCCTTTCATTCCAAATTGATGGTTCTGTTGCAAGTGCGCGACGCTTTGGCAATTACGCCACCCCTAAAACTTGTCACTAGTGTGACAGGTATTGCGGTCGTCAGCCATCCCCTCGGAAAACAAACCGCAGAACGGTTTACCCGCTGGGTTGTACCTCGTACTCGCGAATATCCGTCTTTCAGCTTTGCCCAGGCAAACCGGAGCTTCTTTTCAGGCGAGAACAAACGAACGGAAAGCTATCTGATTGTACCGTAAACAGCACTAATGTTGCACAGTTTACCACCTCCGTTTTTCGAAGCTACACATGTTCTAAGCCTGTTCAGGCACAGGGTACGATGCGTATGCAGATAATTGCGTTGGTGTTCGTTTTCACGCGAAGAGGCGCCAGAGGGGATCCCTTTGCGACATTTCCCATCGATTTTCTCGCGCTCGCTTGACAGGTAACAGGTTGCGTGTTACGACGCTAGACACCGGATGAGATGGTATTGGTCGAAGAGTCACTTTGGCAACGAACTCGAGGGCACGGTCGCGTTCTCGCGAGGGTGTATGATGGCTCGACGAGGACAAGAACGATAAGCTATGCGCTGTTCAACTTCATGCGGAGCGCAAATTTTCCATCTACAGCTGGACTGTTTAAATTTATTGGAAACAGAGGATAACGTTCCGTGACAGAAAATCGACTGTGATATAATAGCAATTGGAACATTGGTCATTTGGTGCACTTTAACTCAAATGCTACGCGAGACGTTCTTGATCGATTAAAGGTAACAATGCAAGCAATTATCATTAACAGTATTTTTTATGTGTTTTACACTTTTATACCTGTTTATACTTCTGATAAACTGTTACTTTTCAGACACGTCTGATATTATTGTAATATTTCTGTCCGCACTTTAGGAAAATCCGTTTCAGACATTTATCTGAAACTTCCTAATATGCACTTTGATTTCTCGACACGTTTGAATCCCTGTGTATTTTGTGCAATAATTTCCAGTTATTTAGTACGCTTCGCCGATACCTTTCTACATTTTGCATGGATTGGAACGGACAAATATCTTACTGCCGTTTGGGAAAGTAAATTCTGCGTAATCGGTGGCTTTCCAGGCAATAGTAGCCAAATTGTCAACGAGATAATAACGGAGGACTATAATGCGCGCAAAGAGGCGCGGCCTGCTATCAGGAACGTCAGCGCCGCGAGGCGGCGAGTGAATGTTACGAGAATATTTCCATCGAAGCGTTTCTGTTCCGAATGATCCGGCGATCGCTTTTAAGCGATTCGAGTTATCGCTCGGTCATGCGGTACCGTGAATATCGGTTACCATTTTCAGAACAATTACGGCAGGGAGCTAGTGAAACGCGTCACCCTTTATCCGCGCTGGGTTTTTGTGAACCGAACAGACGTGTAATTCAATGTTACAGCGAATGAGTGGCCTCCGTTTCCGTGCCGCGTTTCCCATTGTTTCGGGAATCACCGATTGTTAAAGGTTCCCCGGTGAAACAGCCGCGGGCTACTCACCAAATAAGTTGGCGTCGTAATTTCTTCCAATTATCGGATATTTTGACACGTAGCTCGGTGTTTTATTGCTCGTAGGTTTAACCGGCATCCCGTGCCTAGGGATGCGAGCAGACAATCGTGGGCGACAAGCTCGACGTGTCCAAGCGACGTTACAATTCCTGAAAACGTATCAGTGATGATACACGCGGTATACTAACCCGATCAGACGAGCGTCACGCGTTAGGCTGGTTGACAACCGTCCATAATTGCGGCCGGCTCTAGCCGGAATCACGTTGTTTCGGGGCAGCAATATCAGCCGGTGTAATGACCCAGCTAGCCTCCAGGACTCGTACTCCGCGCCGCTGGATAATAATTGAAACATCACAGCACCGGTGAATCGCCTGTAACGCGCTCACTGTTACGGAATCGCGGGATTTATTCGCGGCTGCGGAGGATCCGGTCGCCACCTTGCCAGTAGCTTCCGCTTCAACAAGCCCCGGTCAAATATGAATTGCCGGGAGCGAATGCATACGGCGGGGGTGGCGGAATAAACTTCGAAATGAGTTTAAAACTCCCCGGATTGTTAAGCGAACTGTCGACAGGTTTGCTATCTAGCAAGTGGGTCGAAGGGGCAGGGAGGATGTCTGGGGCCAGGTTAGACGCGCAGACAGCGAGTTCGCAAGACGACCAGCGGCTTGGTTAATCCCTGGAAATTATATTTACGTCTGTGCGGGCTGTCTGAAAGTAAACAAGCTCGCGTTGCTTCGCTTTAATTGCGTTCAACCATGGTAATCGCCTCGTTCCTGCCCGCACAATGGAAGGAAGTTTAGAGCGCGAATTTCGACGGGGCTCGCGCTATCAAACGCTCGAGCGATGGACTCGCTGTCTGACCAGTCGCAGGCCTTTTCTACTGCGAGAGCTTTCTTCGATAACCGCGCGCATCGATAAAATATCACATGGAACATAAATTCGGTTCCCCGGTGCTCAGAGGTTTTTCGCAATGTGGCTGCAATGCATCGCTCTGAAGTACTGATGCATTCACCGTGAAAATAAATTGATAGCTTAAATTCGTTGATAATTATCTGCCGTGCTGAGTAAATTATTATAATGGCTGCGCCGTTGTTATCGTTAATTATGAATATCGCCGCGTGATGTATGTACACCGCAGTCAATAGGAAGCTCCCAGATGCATTGAAACAGTCTCGCCTTGTGGCCCATTACAGCGTGAACATTTCGCTGCGATAGCATCGATTATTGATATTCAAATAACTGTTAATATTTTATCAAGCATTAATAAGGTTAATATCGCACGATATTTACGTGCGATCGATGCACTGACAAATTACCGTGCGCATATTGCCGTTAATTGGTAAGAAAGTAACACGTTAGTGCATTAAGCGGGAGTTACGCGAAACACCGATAACGCCGGTGGGATATTAAATTTGTTAACCAATTCCAATTTACACGGAACCGAGGGCCATTTCCTTTTTGCTGCATCCGCGTTAGACGGGAATTACGCGACAACACCGGCGAAGAATTAATTCGGAAGGCAGATGGAAGCTGAGGTGTCGGATATAATAGACGTCGGTCTTCTAACGTCCTGTGCACCCTACCGCTGCCCATTAGAACTTCAATCCGATTTCAATTTGCGCTAAATAGTTTGCGGATGCGATCGTCCTTTCTTCGGCTGTTTACCGACCGCCCCCCTCGCCCCTTCCTTTGTCCTCGTTTTCTATCCTTCCAACAGATCCTTGATCGCCCATGCGCCGTGCCTCTCGATTATAGAAAAATTGATCGATCACGTCGAGACGGCGGCGCGCGAGGAATCGGAGAGACGTCGGGGGAAACATTATATCCGCTGGAACACTGAATATTCGTAAGTAAACTCACCGTCGAGTATTCGCGACCGATGGCGTTACTTTTAAGCAATCGACTTTTATTAATTTCCTCGTTCCACTGACAACTATATAAGAGTCGTGAGGAAAGGAAGGGGCGAAGCAGAGCCTTGACTTGAAATAAATTTCAGTGTAATTACTCGCAAGGGAAGATCCCGAAGCCGGAACTGGAGATATGTTGAAGATACATAGGTATGTATTCTGCAATTTTTTTGCTGCTTAAATTCACTTTAAGGGGTGAAATTGGCCCCTGAAAATCCGGCTATTTTCCGATTACATATGTGTTATGTTATAACTCGCGAACTGAAAGAGATAGATTTTGATCAAATTATAGTCCTAATTAAAGGAAGTAATGTTAGTCTGAAAATTCTTTTTTTATCTCTTATAATTCACGAGTTATAACACAAAATCGGAATATAGCCGGATTTTCAAGGGTGAATTTCGCCGCCGCGGAGTGAATTCGGGTAAAAAAGATTGCAGAATACATACCTATGTATCCTCAAGGTTTCATAATTTTTTGAATTTCCAGCTTGGGGATCTTCCCTTGTCAGACTGGGATAATCGAGCGTTGGATCTCCAGCCATAAACACAACAACCGGCTCCACTGAAGTCGAGGAAAAGGTTACTCCAGTGTTTCATGATCGAAAAATGCGCAACGTCAGTCATCCGAAATCGGTGCTAAGAAAATCACTAGCAGGCGTCGGGAAAGTAGGGAAAAGGAAGTACGTTCGTGGTCGAACGATGGCAGATTGTCGTGCGGTTGGGAAAGAGAGGAGGGTGTACGTGACACTACGTGCAGGCACGTTTCCTGCTGATAAAGTTGACTGTGGATGCACGCCCGTTTACATGATGCGACATACAAACGCGTGGGAATCGCATAGAACGCGCGTCGTGTACACCTGACGTACCCGGAGATCCGTTAATGCGAGTATTGATGATACTTAAACGTAGACGGGCCCCTGTGTCTGGAAACGCGAGTTTACACGATCGGGCGAAATTACGCGAGTGTGCGTTGCGAACATTTACCTGTTCGAACCAGGCATTCCATTGATATCCGTCGAGTGCCTTGAATAAACATCAAGATACGCTAATTAGGGAATTGAATGAGAATAGAGAAAGTTGTGGTTTCGGGGTTTAGAGAACCTTCTTAAGGGGTAACACCATTGTGACGGCCGGAAAAGTAAGCCATTTTTAAGAATTTTTTTTCAGCAATAATTTACAGTTTTCATAGAAAATTTTTATTACCTACCTTTAGTACGCTGTCTTAAGAGACTATACAAAAAAAGATAGGAAAACATTCATAAATTTTAATATATTAATTAATTGCAACGGAAACTACACTCATATAGTTTATAAAAAAAAATGAAATTTGATTTCGGATCTGCTGTTCCACAGTTACATCTTGCATGCTTTTCTATTTGTTTTTTAAAATCTCTTAAGACATAATACTAAAGGTGGGTAATACAATTTTTCTATGAAAACTGCGAAATTATTCCTGAAAAAATTCTTAAAAATGGCTTACATTTCCGGCCGCCACAGTGGTGTTCCCCCTTAAACTGCTTAAAGACACCTAGCTCCGCGACGTTATGTATTCAGTTTACCTTTATTTTTCTCCGCGGAATTTCATTGACTACAATTCCATTTATTGGCCCGCGCACACACCTCTATGCGCAATTTTCCTGGCGAATAACAAAACGGCACAGCGCCGGCGTTCAAAACGAAGGAAATGAATGCCCCTTCGTCGTATATTCTCATTTCACCGCCTATACGGTAAATCAGTGCAGCAGCGAGCCTTTAAATGGAAGTAATTGGCGCGGCGTTTTCGGGCCGCGTAATATAACGCACTCATAAAGTGCCCTTCGGAAAGAACTTGTAGATCGATTATATCGGTATCGTTGCGACGATTCTGTTGGCCGCTGGGATTTGATCGAGCCAGACGATTCAATGGAAATCGACGCGAATCGGGCTTACACGATTTTTCTCTTTGTCCCAATTCGTAGCCAGCGTTGTGCCGCGATCGATTTACCTTTCTCTGCGCTCAGGAGCATTATTCAAGGACAGGCTCGCGTTTTCCAGGGGGTCTATTCACTGCTAATTGAAAGTACTTTGAGCTAAAGCACACTCTGGGACATTCATCCTTGCATTTATTCCTTGGAACACTTGATAAGAAATGTCACGTGTCCTGGTTAAAGAAAAACGTAAACGAATGGCGCGCCATCGGGATTGTCTCGAAGCCGATAGATCGTGGACGGTGACTTGTAAGGTCCGATGGTATCTGCGAAAGAGGCCTCACAAATCTCCCGAAACGATCTTTCGAACGAATTTCGTTCCCTGCCGGAAAATCGATGGCGGCCATTCGCGACGTCAGTTTTCACTTCGACCGCGGATTACAAGCGGCTCTCTTCGTGAAAGCTTTCACGAATTCGAGGGGAGGACTTTCCCTTCTCCGGTCCTTCTTCACGGCCACGGGGCCGCGTTGGGGAGCGCTCGGGAAAATAATTCCCGATAGTATCTGAAGCTCGCCGACGAAAGCTCGCGACTCGATGCCTTTTAGGAGAATCGTGGACACTGAAATGCTTAATTGCGACGGAATGGTTGTTAAGACGAGTTCCGAACTCGATTCAGCTTGCACTTTGTACCTCCGTTGCTGCAGGCACGTTAGCTTGTATTAATTGTAATACAGGTTTTCATTGTCACCGAAAGGAGCCGGGCTCGCAAATTAATACCCGCACACCGCGAGATTCTTCTGGCGTGTACCGTTGCGTTTCGCCTCGTGTTTATTTTCCATCGCGGCGCAATAGAATCCATGTGAAAGAAAAACTTACAATTGAAACACAATTTCGGTTGAATATCGTGCGCGAACGAGACTCGGAATTTCTCGCGCAGCCGAGTAACTCTATTATCGTTTTATCGTTAATGAAACTCTTTTAATCATGTCGATACCGTGTTATCTATAAATGACATGAAAGCGTGGCAAAACGTGTGTGCAAACCACATTGCGGACAATATGTTTGTGCAGCGTAATTCCCTCTTGTCGCATAATGGGGCTACTTCAATTACTGCCTCGCCATTTAATTCGATACACAACGAATTAATTGGATCCCGTTAGCATAACGGACATTGTTAATATAATTTTCTAGGAAATATTTCCATGAAATCAGCGGCGCTGCTTGGAACATTGCTGACAACGTGGAGAAAATCGTGGTAAGGGCGTACGAACGACGGAGCTTCGCCGTTTGATTCCGGGGAAGGGAAGGCGAAAAGAATCGCGAAACTTCGCGACTAGATTGTAAAGCAGCCGCTTGAAGCTTTCACATCTAGTGCAGGTGCAATTGAAATGAAATAGACTTGGACAGAAGCGTGGTTCCAAAATCCTCCTTCATCCTCTTCCTGTGTATCGCGCGCGACGTGTACGCCACAGGCGTACTAAATATAATAACGTCAAGTATGTAATAACATCTGTTGAGAGGTTCACGATGTTTCGTACGCTTTCTAGCCCGGCAAATCGTATTATTAGATTTAATTGTCAAAGAAAGCTCGACTTAGCTGTCTGCCAGCCGCCGGGGGCGGAAATCCCATTGAGTGACTTACGTTTCCCTTTGTTTCATTGCTCGCGAGGACACCTTGTATGCCCCTTCTATCGCGACTCGCTTGCAATTAGCGTTAATTGCGCGACGTAGAATGGCCCCATAACTTTGCCCCTGTGAAGTGTCTGCGCAGCCCTCGTGATTTTTCGCGAACGCGCTCGGCGACAGTGCGACTCATGCGGGTAGTCAAAAGCATTTACAAACGGATCCCGCGACGCTTCGCCTACTTGCTTTCCCGGCAACGAAAACTATCAACCCGTCGAGTCGAGACTGTTAGGCGCACGCTCGCGCGGGAAAATAATTTTGCGCGTCGAGAGACGAGGAGAACGCCGACGACAAACAGATACAGCTATCGAATATGCGCAATCGAATAAACTGTTCGTCGATCCGGCGCAAAGCCCATGTAGGTGTGTGCCTCGATACGGCAGGAGCAAACTAACTGTCCTGCGGCACTGCGAACCGGAAATATGGTATACACAAGCGACGTCCGGAATAAATACAGAACCCCGTCGACGTGTCCGCCAAATGTTTTGTTTACTTCCTGTTCTTGCGCGTGTACACACCGGCCGCGCATATGTATGCATGTACATCATTTCGCCATGGCTGAAATTTCCGAGGACGTTGAATCGGTTTTGCGCGATAGAAATATTTGCTTTGGCTCTCCCTGGTCGCGCACAGAAAATCCCTGCCCCTTCGGGCGAAGCGTTTGCACTCGCCCCGTCCGAGTCGCCCGTCGTTTCACGGGCTCCCGGCTGCCATCGATCGCGATCAGAGAATTCGGAATCAAACGTACCTACGTGATCGTTTCCCTCTCCGCTCCCTGGAACTCTAGACAGAGACCCATCCATTGCGACAAAATGAACGTCATCGATTCCTCTGAAACACCGCTGAAATTCTCTCAGCAGGTGGTAATTTGCAGTCCGATTCAGCTATCTTATCGACGCGAACGTGTTTACCCTTGCTCGTAAAAATGCCCCTCTCGGTCTCGGGTGAAACGATCACCGGGGAAAGGGACGGGGCTTAATATCGCGCGTTAAATCGGCCACCATCGAACGAATTGCTCCAATTCTGTTGAAGGTCCGTGAGAAGTTGCTCTCCCGTTCCCTCCGGCACTGCCGGTTCCTCGTCCCTCGCTCCGTGTTCCCGTATGATTGATGATGTTAGGATGACAGAAACATTCCTTCGAGAAACTTCATTAACGGGGCCGCGAGCCTAGCCGACGAGGCACAGTAAAAAGGGCGAGGGGTGGGCGAGAGGCCGGGGGCGTATTATTTAATTAAAGTTATCCGGGACGCGATTGTACCGAGGATTTTACTGCTGTCTCCTCGGTCCTCTGACTCGTCCACCTCGGGGCACCTTGCTCCTTTCAAGAGCTTCGAGCCGATTCTTTACCGAGCTAATTAAAAAGGATCTCCCCAGGTCTTAATGAGTGATGTCGAACGAGAACGCCTTAGAACCTCTCGCGAGTAAGAAGCTGCCTCGAGTGCCGGGGGAAACGGGGTTTGTTATGGAAAATTCCGTGGACCCTTGTCCCGAGTTCCAGTTCCTTTATCACCGTGTTTGCTTTGTCGCGCGCGAGTGGTCGGGAGAGGTAGGATAAATGGGGGAATGCCGATTCGATTTCTATTTCTCGGAGAAGCTAATTAAAGAGCAAGGCGTTATATGCGAAAGGTATGAATACACTTTGCACTCAAGCAGAACTTACAACTTGCAAGATCCCCGAGGCAGAGTTTAAAGTGCCGTGCGCGTTGAACGTGTTTCGTTCAATCATCCGGATGATCTCGCAAACAGAGCCGAAAAGAAATTCTCAAGTCTCTACAGTAGCCTGTAAGGTAGATTATCAATGAGCTCCCAAGGCAGATTAAAGGGGATTCCCGGTGTATCCCTAAAGTAAAGCCCACAATAAATTTCTGGGTAATCTCAGGCAGACAACTCTCGGAGGTTGTTCGCGAAAAAGCGCCCGGCGCCCGTCTTTCGTCGCTCGTCTTTTGCATCGCAATTTCCACGAGCAATCAGCTTGGCGCTGCGGGAGATCGACAAGGCTAATCCCGGGCAGAATGTAGCAGGCGATGAAAGAAAATGAGATTCGTTTGGACGCAACTCGAGTCGCGTTCACCTGCATTACTCGCGGATATGCATACCTGTTGCTGTCAAGCGCATGCATAATCGGCCTATGACGCGTATATACACACACGGACCCTGAAATGTACATATATATTTCAGAAAAACAAATTACTTAGCTGCGCTGCACCGAGCCAGCTCTTGCTACGAGGCTTAAGCCGCTTTGCTGTA
Organism: Andrena haemorrhoa; assembly: GCA_910592295.1. Lineage (NCBI taxonomy): Eukaryota > Metazoa > Arthropoda > Insecta > Hymenoptera > Andrenidae > Andrena > Andrena haemorrhoa. Next base: position 6,670,822 of record OU342946.1, read on the forward strand.
CAGCCGTGCCTTAAAATTGCTCCCTGACAACCGTAAACTTCCCAATGAATACTTCATCGGCCGTGTGCCGGCTCAATGCGCGAAAACACGAATGCAAAATGCACGCCGCTGCATGGCTCGGCGACCCTTGATCCCCGAGAAATAAGCGCGCCTAGGCTGCGAGACGTATCCCTCTACGTGCTTAGTTTGCATTTTGCGAAATGAAATTACAAGCAGCGGATAAATCGTGTGTCGCGACTTCGTTCCACCCGCCAAGTAAAATCGTATCAGCCGACCGGATCATACCGTCGACGAGGAAGATACATGCTCCTAACTAGCACTTACAACGGTTCTTTGGTTCTTCTATCGCGCAGGCGAAACGCATGGGACCCTTCTCGTCCACTCCCCGACTCGATAAATTAACGACCCCGAGGATCCTCCTAGTGGAAGGTCGGGAGATCGGCGCGTTATCCTTTTTCCCTCCCATTTCCTGCCGAACTGAACTATAGCCGTGCTGCTCGATAGAGGATGGGTCAGGTCACGCGTGGTCAAAGATCCCTGGATACTGGGAATGTGCCTTTGAAGACACGCTGGCTAACTGGCGAGTAAACAGTCGCGCGCTTCTTTCCAGATTAATTAAAACCGACGATTGAAATGAACGTTTAATCCGCGGCTCAGGTTCAACTGATTTCCAAGAGCAATCTCTGTCGGATATAATCCGGAATCGCGAGGCGATACCCCTCGAAGTTTCGCCCGCGTTTAATTAAACGCTTCCTAAGCTCTCTTCCTCGTCAGCGCAGACTCCCGGGCATTCCCTAATCGTTGGCGCGATCTAAAACACCGTTTAGAATTAGACAGTTTAATGCTGCAATTACCGGGTAACGCATTCCGGCGCAAGAAGCGATTCCGAATGGAAGTCGAAACGCCTCGCACGCGTTGCAACTCGAGTAGGTAGAACACCGAAAGGCTCGCCGGTTTTATCCGTGAATCCGGACCGCGTTTGTTAGTTACCGAATTCCCTGAATCGCCTGCTAACGCCAAAGCCGATCCCGTGAAACGTTAACGGCACGCGAGATTCCATCGAAAAGATTCGCGACTCGTTGGATTCTTTTTTCGAAATACTTCATCGGAGGAATGGGATCGGAATGCGGAGTTGAACTCCACCGATGCAACTGGCGATTGTACTCCGGAGCGGGAGGACCTCTCCCTCCATCGAAGACAATGAAACTGCTATTAGAATTAATTAAATCTGATATCGCCGCGCAAAGGTTTGTCGTGAAAAATAAGTTGGTTCTCGGTTCGAACGGGGACGAAGCAGGGGGGATAATCGGGCTCTAATTAAGCTCCTCTGCTAGAATTAATTAAATCTGATAGCCTGGATTCGCCGGACCATCTCCGGAGTTATTGCAGTCATCGCTTTGGCGGAACATTTTGGCGAGTAAAAGAGGGAATCGGGCAGTTTTCTGCCGGAGAAGGAACGAGCGTGTGGAAAAGAATCATCGATAGATACTTGACTCTGATCGAACGACGATTTGCATGTCTCGTGGAATATATAATAGACGAGGCAGCGTGTAAGCCACTTTTAGAATCAAACGGGAACGGAGAACTCCGCGATTCCAACTGGACGAAAGCGGTATGTCGTCCGGACCCCACAAAAGAGTCGAGCAACGTTCCCAGAGAAAAGGAGAAGCGCTGTGTGCGGCGTGCGTGTGCTCTTGAATAAGCTGGCTCTCTAAATGCGATATACCTAATACATGCCCATACTATCCACGGGGACCAGGCGTGCCTGTAAAATGCTCGATAAGTAGCGAACCGCCGGACCGTTGAAATGAAAAGCGGCGGAACAATGACGAGTGACTTGCCTCGTGTCGTCCTATTGGAACCGCGTAATGGACAATGACCAGTTAAACCTCTCGGTATCCGATTACCTGCTCGTACTACCTTAATGCACCGACGAGCATAAGCGGTTCCAGGGGAAATAGATCCTCTCCAGGGGTAGTATTATACGGTACGGTGGTTAACGCTGGAAAGAAGCAGCTTCTCCCATCTTGTCTCTGGGAAATTCTGCATCAATGTATGGTAATTTTCGCCCGGAAGTCTCGCGAGTTTCTGTTTTCCTTTCCAAGATGAGACGGATGGGAGACAATGATAGCAATGTTAACGCGAAGCCATCGCCGCTAGCAGGAGTTAAGCGAAAGACGCGGGTGTAAAGGGGACCGTACGGCGGAGCTTAGATTCTTGTGTAATTTTTATTAATAACAAAAGTGAAACTCCCCTCAAGAGGAAACGTGCAAGTTTCCCTGGTTAAAATAACAGCTAAAGTAAAGGAAAAGGGAGAGAGAGAGAGAGAGAGAGAGAGAGAGAGAGAGTTGTAAGTGGATGACCAATGCTTACGCAGCAGCTTATAGTCTAGTAAATTTCCCTCATTGTTGGGAAAGTTGAAACCTCTGTGGACGGGACTCGAGAAAGTTTCGATAGCGAGTGTAGCGAGAATAGTGAAACTCCAAGAGCAACCGGCGGACGTAAGTCGATAAAATCGCGCTTACAGCGTAGCTTCAACCTCGTTAGATATCTTTTAGCGGTAAACACGTGAGCTCCTTGGTAAAGGATTCCGAAGCGATTGGTTAGCGGAAATCAATGTAAGCCCCGTCGAACGCGGATATCTCCGCGTTGTTAGACGATCCTCTGCTCGCGATTGTCGCGGCCTCTCGTTTGGGAACGGCGACCTTACACCGCTGCCAATTTCCTCGGCATTTTCTCGCTTTCCCGGCAACGACCGCATTGTACGAGTGCGCTGACCCGCGCTCCCGCCCGCGGTCCCACCGCGCCGCGGATTTAAATTTAAATGGGAAAGTCCGGGCCACGGCGGTGATCGTTTTCATCCAGCTTTTCCGGCGGCCGCGCGAAACGCCGCCAATTCCGCGCAAAAACCGGATACGCCCCGCGAATCCATCCCCCCGGCTTCTTCGCGAACAATGGTCCAGGAAGCTTTGCGAGGACCGCCGGGAGCGTTATTCTATTCCTCAATATTTTCGAGCCGTTTTTAGTAGCCTTAGCTGCGAGTTGTCTTGCGCGTCTGACTTATGGTTGACCCGATCTCTTGCGCGCAAGCGACTCACCTTTGCCTTCCATCGGGACGTGCTTGTCGGCTTGTAGAATTGCTTCGGAAAGGTGTTAGTTAATTGGAGATTCTGTTTCCGTGTACGTGATTATAGTTCTCGAGCTTCCGTGGAGATTTTTTGGTAGGTTCTCTTGAAATTCGAAATGCTTCAGAGGTTTTGCCTCGGGAACCGCACTATATTCGAGGAAACGCTATTCTACCCGAGAAATTCTAGTCGTGTTTCGATCGGGTGCGTTGCTTTATAACGCCATTCATGGCTCGACTCAAGTTTCGCTCAATTTTAAGAAATACTGAGGCACGAAGAATGACAGGAGCTGGGTGGGGGGGGGGGGGGGGGGACGGAAAACTCGTTCCACGAATTCATGGTAACGGGAGAAGCTTCGAAGGAATCGCAGCGGTGAAAGGAATCTTTGGAGTGAAGCAAGAGGGAGAAAATCGATATCGGTCCACAAATGAAACATTACACTTTGCTGGAAGGAAACGCAGCGACAGATTCGACGACGGCTCCTCTCGTGGAAACCGATGGAACTTTAATGAATTAAGTAACGAAAGATTACGTGGTCCATTAGATTCTGTAGGGAGGGTAAATGATGAATCAATGAGCCCGCGAGTGGGCGAGGCTTTTAATTAATGTTCAATTTATTCCCTTTTCCTTTGACATCAGATCGAGTGCTCTCTTCTCCCGCTGAGTTAATTAATTTTTCTAGTAGCATGCACAACGAGTTGTATTACAGAGGAATTTCTGTTATTCTCTATTTGAGGATAGCATTCGCGTGAAAGAAGATCATTATCGAATGAAATGAAATATTCAAGTGGCTGGACTGATCGGGGACGTGGAACAGCGGAAACTGATTTCTGTATTCCTTTGTGCTCGACGTGAACGAGCGCGGCGAAGTCCGGCCCTACGAAATTATTAATGTCTTGCACCTAAGTCCTGGGAGCCCAGTGACCTTAATTCTCCGCTAAAAGTGCGACTCCTCTATCGGTTAAATGGAGGCCGAAGACGCGAGAACGTCCCCGGGGTGATTTAAAATCGCTTTGACCGCGTAATAAAACCGTAAGGCCTGGCCTCGAACCGACGCGGAAATAACACGGTGGAGAGCTTCGCAAGTTCTACTGGCCGATAAAACGCTCGTGTTTAGCGACCTAACACAGTTAAGTACTGGAAAAGTGGCGTATCCGTGGCGGAGACATGGTGAAATAATAGCAAATAAAACAGAAAGCTGGGATTGCCTCAACCTTTACTCTCGGAACATCGTTCCGAGCCAGATGGGGCACATAATCTCTAGCTCCCGTCTTCTTTTCGTATTCCCTCCCTCTGATTCGATCGCTCGTTCATGCGCGAACCAATCAGTTATCCAACCGCTCGCGCTCAGAATTTCTGCAGCATTTAATCGTTCACCAATTTATTTACTGCTTAAGTAAATTTTGCATTTCGTTTCTTCGAATTCCCACTCAATTTCTATTCACCGATTCATTTATTCGGTAGCTCGTTCAACCGATCAGTCCTCGAGCCACTAATTCATTCGATTAACCAGCCGCTTCTACTTGATTGTCGTGATCAATCATTTACTCGAATCCTCGCTCGTACTATCACTTATTCGTTCATTGTTCGCGAGCTCGCACACTAATACCTTCGATTACTTGATTAATCACAGGGCCACGCATTCGCGCAACCGACCGTTTCATCATTTCGTCACCTCTCGCAATCTAACGTTCTTTATTCAACCCCAAGTATTCTCATTCAATCCGGATAATATTTACGCTTATTCGTTACCAAAGAACCATTACTTGAAGAATGTTCGCGATGCTTAAACTACTCGAGTGTTTCCGGTATTCAGAGAGAGCAGAGGCTCCAAAGTTCAACTGCGAGCGGAAAGAGCGAATCGACTCGCGGGTTTGAAGTTTCCTACGACCGCGGGTAAAAATTCCGTGTAATTTACGAACAGCTTACTCAGACTCTCGCCGATGTTCCCGTAAACCGAGCTTCGCGTGCGTTCGAATTTTCATTTCGCCCCTCGAGGATCCGGTTGTTCGCGAGTTGAGAAATTTGCGAGGGAAGAGCAGGATTACCAATTCTAAAACATTCGGATTCCAGGGAGATGCAATTTTCGAGCAACAATAGCCGACAGCGGGATGCCGGCGATATAATTCCGGGAAATATCGCGGGGAACGAGACGAGGCAGAGGACGTGTTAACAATATGTCGAAAGCGCGCGCGGATCGCGGAAACATTCGGGTGAACAGTTGAACAGCGCGGAGCGACTACAATGTCGGTTGTCCTTGCTGTTTCGCAGTTACTAAACTTGCCGCCGTTACGAAGACATCGCGAAACCAAGGAAAGCTCCTTTCCTTCGTATCGCGGCATTAACCGAAGGTCTTCGCCAGCGAACTTGGGGGCTTACAACGTAACTTTCATCCGGCAATTAAACGGCAACCGTGCCGCCTATCGGGTGCGCGTGCTCCTCGAAACAGGCGCGAGGAACGTTTGCGTTTTCGAGCGAGAGATAAGTGAGAATTAACCTTTCCCCGTGACGATCGAGTCGAGCACAGGGAAACGGAAGGCTGCGAATGGCTGCGCGCCCCGCCGAGTCGCCGCTCGCAAGTAGGTCGTTCCAAATTGATATTTAAAAAAAAAATGTGTGTCTCAGCGACGAGTGGGCGAGAGATGGTATCGATGTTTGCGCTTCCACGTCGTGGGTAGCGCCTCGTCGCGGTCGTTGCTTCCCCGTCATTAAGCCCGGCCTCGTTACAAAAGCGTCACGATGCACCTCCGTGCCCCTCTTCATTCCCGGCATAATATTCGCGGAGCGTTTCCCGGGCGTCGGGCGAACTTGGACCATTACGATGTAACTTTCACCGGTGAATTCCGCGCCGCGTGTGTGTCTCGTGGAACGCGAAACACGCGTCGTCGCGAGGGAAATTGTCTGTCCCCGGGACGAGTTACACCCTTGATGACTTTACGCCTCACGGACCTTGCAATCAGGCTGGATTGATTTTTAGATTCCCTTCTCTTCAAATCGAAAGGATTCACGGAAACCTTCTTCGCTGCCGTCGTTCCCTTTTATCGTGGTAATGCGCTCGAAGCACACTCCAGGGAAACAATTTACAAAGAAAAGCTCTCGACGTGTCATCGTCCGAGCGAAGTACAGTTCCGCGAAGGTGTCGATGGCTGGCTGAAACGTTCGCGGAAGCCCCATTCATTACAGTTCCTTGAAAAAGAGCCGGAGCGAAACTGAACGAACCTCGTACCGTCTTCAGTTAGCTATTTTATTAAGCCCGTTACCGCCACTCTTTACTGTCCACTCTTATTTACTTAAGCCGATGGCCCGCTTCTCCTCGACCTATTTCGCTGCTCGCTCTTCGATCCACTCGGGGCGGAAGCGCGTCCCTCCTTTTTGGAAAGGCTCCCTGTTCCAGCTATCCGCGGATCTCGGGCTTAATCAGGGCCCTCCCTTTATAAATACAGCGGGACTTCGTCGAAGTAATCCGTGGATTCGAATGTATCGCCCGACCGATCTTGTTTCTCGGAAAGCTTTCGTTTATTTTCTCCTCCGCGAGCGATTCTGGCCCCCTTTAGGGGCATTTGCTCTATCTCGAGGTGCACACGCTTAAATCGCCGGGACGTAAATTCCTGAACGAGGCATTCCCCGGCAATCCTTAATCTTTCCTCGAAATTTTCCCTCATCTTTGCCTCGGGACCGAGATATCCATCGTGCGCCCCCGTGTACCAACTGTCTAACTCGCGCTTACCTTCTGGCTCGCAGGCTCTGACAGTCGGGGGCAACTTTGACGCGTATGATTTATTTGACGGGGGAGCAGCAGCTCGGGAACACACTCGACCGTCGTTAAACGCACTCGACTCAGCCCGCCGAGACACACGGGAAGCGGAACCACTGCAATAGTGATACGAAGACTGATTATTGTCAAGCGTGTGCGCGGAGAAGCGTTCGCCAAGCGTGGTTGTGTTTCGCGTTGAGAATAATGGGTGTTTTGCCAACTTGCTGATCGATTCGAGTATCGAGGGAGGACAGGGCGAAGCGTCCATCTGCTAGTGATTAACTGCCACGCCAATGATCAGTTAATATTCCGCAATTCCTGTGGAAACGTAGCCATTGCTGTGCGGTCAGGCTTAAGTTCTGGAGATGCGGTTGAAGCGCTTGTACATAGAACGCATTCTAGAGAGACCATCGAGAGTTCGTGATCTTTCATCAGCTTTAGACCATAATCACACCCACATGGAATATTATCCGACCCCCTTCTGCGAAATCGAAATGCTATCTACTTGTCTGATCAAGCGCTGGCTCGTTCTACTTAATCCGCCCAAAGCTCTTGTCTAGTGACGGGATCCGAAGCGCTTCGAATCTATATATGTATGACAAAAACTTCGAACCACTTCGAACATGATTCGAACCTTAAAACTCTTGAAAGTCTTGATAGGTCTTGAGTCTTCATAGGTCTTGAAAGTCTTGATAGGTCTTGAGTCTTCATAGGTCTTGAAAGTCTTGAAAGTCTTGGAAGTCTTGGAAATTTTGAAAGTGTATCAACACAGCCACAGGGGCAGAGGCCAGAGGGTATTGTCCCGCGGGTGTATTGACATGCGGATCCGAAACGTACCAAGACTTTGAAGCAAGAGTTTCAAGACTTTCAAGAATTTCAACACTTCCAAGACGATCAAGACTTTCTAGACTTTCAAGACTTCCAAGACTTTCAAGACCTATCAAGACTTTCAAGAATTTTAAACTTCGAATCAAGTTCGAAGTGCTTCGAATTAGTCGCCTGATATACAAGACAGTTTCGCAGCGCTTCGAATTGCTTCAGATCCCAGCACTACTCTTGCCCTACTCCGTGTTTCTGACACACAGAGTGCCATTCCACTATACGTTCCCCATCTCTGATCAACTCGAACGCTTCTTATTTTCCTCTTATTCCGTCAACTGCCGTAATTCAAAGGCAACGTTTCCCATCAAGCGATCCCCCGTGGCCGACTGCCAGAAAAGTAACTCGAACTTAATTCTCCGTGTTGTCGAGTATCTGAACGCGAGTCTTTCTGCCATCCGTACACGTAAATGGAACTAGAAGCGCGTTCGTTGAATCCGAGAAGAAGCCGGCGCACGGAGAATCGCGGCGGTAACGTCTGCCAAGAAAGGAAGGGAGATGCGCCGTGGAGGAATATCCTCGTAGCTGGATTCAAAATACGATCCGCCAAGGAGAAGCCGTGTCGAGTATCCGTCACTGTCCTGGCCGCCAGCGGGGCTTTATCAAGGTTGTTTCGCCAACTGGTCTCTGTCATTGTCGGGCAGCATGGTTAACGGGGAATGCACGGCTGTTCTCGATCCCATTAATTTCGTTTGGAAACATATCGGTGCGCGCCGCAGCAAGCAAATACGATTCCGAGGAAACGTGATCGATGCGGTTTCTTCCGCGGTCCATTATTTCCCAGTGGTTGTTCGTTCCGATAGCGCGCCGCTGCGTTTTCGCAGGCGAAACGGTGTCGAGTTGAGTGGCTCCAATCTTTGCCCGGCAGTCTCCGCATTATACTACTACATAATACGCGCGCGAAACGTCTGCTGGAAAAAGCCACGAATACGTCGAGTGCAAAGTACCCGCAAATAAGAGTGTACACCAAGAATGTGCACGGCTGCCAGTTTCTTGCAGCCAGCGCGGGTCGTGCGCTTGTTTGCGCGCGTTTGTTTATACCTGCAATCGTGCAAAAAAGACCGGGGATCGTAAAGTGTTCCCCGAAGAAAGTTTGCTGCGCGCTTTCCGTCGCGCAAAACTTCCACGGAGCTGCAACGGAGCCGAACAAAAACGCGGCAAGTTTTTCTCAGCCACCTAATAGCATGAAGTAATTCCTCGCCCGCTACGCTATTTACTCTGTCTCAATCAGAAAACCGTATCCAGGCGGGAACTTTCGCGGACGTTCGCAACGAAATCCGCCTAGAGAGAGCTACGAAGGACATTCACCCGGCGAAAAAGTTCGGCGCGCCGTTCACCCGGGCATCCATAAGCGAAAAGCCCAACAGTGAGTCTTACAAAGTGGCAACTGCGACCCTCCTTCGTCACTCGTCGCCCCTCTTCTCCTCCGCCGGCAACTCCATACCCCATTCACACGGAGAAATTGTTTCCCAGCGATTACTATGCCCGTTACGCCCCTGCAACGCGAATGGCAAGCAACGACGAACCACCGAGCGCGCGCATAAGGCTGGAGAAAAATGATCCAATAAACGGGACGCGCAATTGGGGCGCCACAATGCGGGAACGATTCGGCTCGATTAATCGGCAGAAATTCGCAACCGGATTATTAATGCGTCACCCGGGACAGTGCTTTACCGTGCGCCGGAAAAAAAAAGGGAAATCCTTAATGCCGGCATTTGTTTCATCCGCGGCAAAAACAGTCTACCGCGCGATGCGCAATGTAACAACGAAGAGATAGATTTCGGTATGTAGCCGGGAATACACGGACGTAACGCCAAATCATATTTTCCCAGGAAATTGATATTTACCCATGCACCGTGCAAACCTGCGGAACAAAGTCGAGTTTATTAAATGCTGCGTCGACGCGCCTCGCGCGGCGACGTATTAAAAATAAACGTTGCCCGTGAAATAACACCAGCGATCGCTCGAATTTTCCGCCGAAGAAGAACAATATTTTGTAATAAACCGGCACGATCAGTATCGCGCGGGCGTGTTATGTACGATGAAATATGGAAAATCGCAGAGCTGAATTGACGTGACAAATTGAGAATTTCACTGCAACGGGAGGCGATGGAGTTAACTTTATTGCCACGTGATCGTTTAATTCAAAGGGTTTCGATCCACTCCGTGGCGCGAGGACGAGAATTCGTTCGTGGCCAGCCCGGCGAGAACTTGAAACGTCACACGTGCCGTTCCCACCCGATATTACATAACTGGTCGTTTCACTCGGTAACGGCAAGTCGGAGTCAGGGGGTGTGGTAATTCATGCCGAAAGGGTCGTGGAAACCCGAAGAAATCGAGTTGCGCGCAGCTGACATGTCCATCGTGATTCGAGGCTGCGGCCAAATCCGCCTCCGAGAGGGTAGGGTTTCGTGAATCTTGCGGAACTGCCGGGCGACGTATTCCGGGGCTCGCGAGCTGATCCAGGGGATCTTGGGACGAATGATCTTACGAGTGGAAATTTGTTGAAATGCAACGGCTCACTTGTCTCTTTAAACAAATTAGGCGTAGGTGATAAGAAGCGAAGATGATGCGAGGAAGCTTGGTTGATGCTGGAAGAATCAAGGATTAAACGATTGTGTGCGTGATTGTTGGTTTCAGAAGATGGGCCCGGTTCACGGGGAGGAATTACCGTTCGTTTTCGGAGCGGCGCTGGTGGATGGCTTCGGCCACTTCCCCAAGAATTATACCAAGTCTGAAGCGGCACTCTCGGAGAGCATCGTGCAGTACTTCGCCAACTTCGTAAGGACGGGGTGAGTAGACGGAATCTCGATTGGCTGTTGGAGTGTTTTTTATGCCAATCACCTACCTCGATTCCTCCTTATCGGTATTTTTCTAGACGATTTCGCGAGAGGAGGTGTGTCTTAAATTTGCTTTGCAACTTGATCATTTCGTTGACAGCGGCGCGGCGCATTCTGTGTATCGATATTCGTGGAATATAATACAATAGAAGACGAGGGTTTCAGAGGACCCAAACAGCTCGGTAACTCGATAACGCGTGGAGCACGAGGCAAGCGCGAAAATTTGAATTCCGTGGCGACACAGAGCCTCCCCTTGTCACGAAGATGAACCGCGCATCGGTGTCGTCGTTTCGTCGCCCGCGAATCCATTCTCCGTCACTTCGGGGCGTCCCGTGAATTTCAATTTTCGCCCGTGAGAGAGAGAGAGTGGCCCCGCGGAAAAGCAATCCTTTTCTCTTTGAATCAACAGCAACGCGCAAGCTCCCGAGACCCGACGCGCCGCTTGCGTCGAATCAATTTGCGGACCGCGCGAATACGACCGAGAGGGAAGGCGGAATGAGAGGGCGGAAAGAGGAGGGGTCCGCCCGTCACCGAAAGGTCTAATTTTCCATATTCATGAACAGACCCGCGGGCTGGGGAAAAAGAAGCGACCGTTGCCAGGGGATGGATATGTGGTTTAGGCGAGGACCGCGCGCGCCACGAGAACCGGAGAAACAGAGAAGGCGGATTAGAACGAAAATATTTTTCGGACACGCTCGCGGGGAACAGCGAGCGTGTGCATTTCGCCGGTCGTGCTGAATTTCTGATCGAGCCGCGAGCCGACGGTATTCAAATTTACGGATTATCGGGCCCTGGGAAAAAGAGAAGCGACGCGCTGTGTCGTTGATATGCATGCGATACCCAAATTCCACGCGAACGCTGCTGTCTAGCAGCCTGTAAAATTAAATATAAGAGATTTTCTAGTGTCACCGGAAACGTAATGAGTGACACGCGCGATATCGGGAATATTGGGAATACTTGGACACCTTGGTGTCTGTGTAGGGAATACAATCCCGGGATCCCGCGATCCCGGCTGTTCTTTTTTTTATTCCAAAAAACCATGAATTTGATACAACTAATTCCGAGAATTTCGGGATTTTTTAAAAATGTGAATTACTTTATGAACACCTGAAAAATATAAAAATAATAAGGACAATAATAATAATAATAATAACGATTTATTTAAATGATAATATTAAGTCGCATGCAACTAACTGAACCATATTTATTTTTACAATGATATTCTCACTTTCCGCTATTTCGAAATCGCACGGGTTGCAAATCGCAACTTATCTGAACACGTAAAGTCGAAACATTGTAGAATCTACGTACTTTAGGTGGTTTGCTGTTTCTTCGTTCGCATCTCCAAAAATCTTCATAATTGCTCACTGATATTATCCACTTCTTGAGACGTTATTATTCTTTATTGTTCTACTGTTTTTATTGTAAAAACATGATATTAGTTTATGCTTCAAACTAATGTGGGATCAGGAACCCCCATAGAATAAAAGGGAATCCGGACTAAGAGACCAGGGAGAGTCTGCGTAGCCGCGGTGGCAAACGCGACTGATCAGCGCGCGGGCGGGCTCGGGTTCGATCCCCGACGCCCTGACTCTCTTTTTACGTGGTTCCCGAACACGTAGGAGTTACTACATCTATTCCTACACTAATGATAGAAAGTAAGTTTGTATAGTTTAAATCAGAGTTGGGCAAAATGTAATCTAATTACAAATTGCAAATTACGATTAAACTGTAATTGTGTAATTGATTACACATTATTCTCTGTATGTAATCGTTCATTTAGATAGTTGACAAAACCAAATGGTCAACTATCTAAATTAACAATTGCAGAAAATAATGTGTAATCAATTACACAATTACAGATTAATCGTAATTTGTAATTAGATTACATTTTGCCCAACTCTGGTTTAAATAAAGATTTAGAATTTTACCACATAATAAGTCATTTTAATTTCTGAAATTTTCTATTATCCAATCCGGGATTAGTCTCGGAATCCCGAGATAGACTTTAAAAAATCCCGCAATCCAAGGATACTAAGTAACGGCTGGGATTGTATTCCCTATATCTGCGCCCTTACATGGCGTCGCGGCGACGAGTTAACGCGCGAAAACATACGTCCCAATTATCCACCTGGAAACTCAATAGGCGTGGCGAAAAAACAGAGCACGCCTCGATAAATATTCGGGGATGCAGCGATGAGATATCCATTAACCGCGAGCGAGCATTTAGCTGGCAATCGACCGCGCGCTTTTCACTCGCAACGAGACAGCGGGAGTAGAACGAGCTTCTTCGTGTAAATGTCCCTCGGTGGGAACGAAATTGCCGCGTCTCCCTCGGAGGAATGGGTTGTCGCGAAATTTCGAGGGAAGTTGGCAATTGCCCGGTGGAAACTGTCCCAGAACCAGATATCGCTTCTGAGTATCGAGCGACAACTAATCGCGTAGCTGGAGCACGCTCCTCCGCACGTTTCCCGCGACAAGAAGGCGCACAATAACAAGCAATTTCGGCTACGAGTTCAGATACGGCCACGTGCCGTAGAAGATATTACGTGATGCCGGCTGCACGGTCCTCCGCGTCTCCCCTACGTGACGCGGGAATCGGGAACTGTTCGCGGCGAATAATCCATTCGCCCGTTTTCCGGCCGGTGAATTTATTTCATCAACGTGCGGCAATCAACGATCAACAATCTCGATGGCGATGCAGGAAGAACTCCGGAGCCGCGTAGGGTGAAAGGGTTAAGAAACTTCTCGTCGCTTCCTATTACGTAATTCACAAGAAACTCTCGTCTCTGTGGATCCATCTCACCATTCCACAGCCCCCTTCGCCCTTCCACCTTTGTCTATTCTACTCTTCTCGGTTTATCCCGCTTCCCTTTGAAACTCCTCCTGTATCTGTATTTCCCCCTTAATCATGCCCTCTTCCTCCCGCATTCGACCGCCACTCGTTGCCCTCGTTTCTCCGCCGCGGCATGAATATGCAAAAGCGAGCTTGAAACGAACCCATGATATTTCAGTGCGACCCTCGCTCGAAACGACGTAAATTTCCCTTCGTCGATACACCGCCCCCTGTGCACCTCCGTGAACGCTGCGCGTGTGCACGCGCGCACACCAGCGCGCGGTGGCCCGTAACGTCGAGAATTTGACGTGCAGTAATGCGATTCTCTTTTTCGGCGTAGCGATCTATGAGCGGGCCTTTAACGGTCGACAAAGTGCACAGGCTGAAATAGGGGAGTTCTTCTTAAAGCTCGCACGACGCCGGGGCGGTAGGCTCTTCGCGCTTCGTGAATTCTGCAGTCCCGCGAAGCTGTTTTTCATGCTCAGCTCGCGCCCTTCGTACACGGCTGCTTTTGGTTCCGAGCAGACTTAGGTACTCCTCGAAAGAACCACCGTCTATTTCCACTTTAAAATGCACTCGCCGTCTCCGCTCCGCGCCCCTGGCCCCGATACCACGACAATTTCCCAAGCATCGAGCCACGGCGAGAGCAAGAATCCATTGTCTACCTCTCTTCTCTCTACGTTAACCCCCGCGTCAAGAATAACACGGTAAATCCGATCGAAATTCCAATTTCTTCTTCCCCGACCCCGTACTTCGGTGCTCCCCGTGTATCATTGGCCTTTCGAAGAATTCTGGCAAATCGGTGGCAGAGATGAGAGAGCAGAGTCGCGTTTGCAGTCGACGACAAGTCGATGGCAGTCTCCGCGGAAGATCCTGGCACGGATTAGGGAAAAAATTGGGCGATTCCCACGCAAAGGACCGCTTTCGAATATGCTTCTCGGCGCCTTCGTGCGGCTGGGAAAATGGAAGTATCGGTAAAGTTCACTGTAGCGCCTTATGCCACGAAATCCTTGAAACTGCAGCTTCTTTTCTAGCGCGCGAGTCTGATTGTTGAGGACGGAAGTGGGAACGGAAATTCGCGATGGGGAACCCTGCGGCTTCCATTATTAACAGTTAACGGGGACTGCGATGTACCGCGATGTGCTTCGATCCTCTCGCGTAGGTACATACATAGGTACATTCCACGATGAACGAACTGTAGGTACAGTTCTACCGTGGAGCAATGATTTATGAAATAAATAGAAATGTATGCATTCTGGACGCGATAAAAGGCAGTTTTGGGGGCAAATTCCAGCCGTCGATTTCGAAATATGTACGCGAAAGATAACCGGATCGTTGAAAATCGAAATTTCGTTATCTCTTTGTTTGCAAACCACTGCCCCTCCGCGCCGCTCCACTCGGCCTCGTCCGTTTAAATGCTAATTTTATTTAGATATTACACAAATGCCGGGCCCGATATGTTTGCCGTTGACGGTCGTTTAATCCCTGGCCGTCGATGCAAATAAGGATGATGGCCGGGACAATGGCGACGCGGAAATTTACGCCAAACTTTATCGGCGTAGGCCGTCGATTTCGGAACTGTCAGTAGTAAGGGTCAACTATTTGTCAGCCGGTACCTTAATGCTTATACGCATCAATTTGTGCGAAGCCGCAATAACCCGCTGCAATTGAACTGAGAAATATTTTGCATTCGAATTGGCACTAGTTATCCCATTTCGCTATATTCAGGGTAAATCCGGGGGAGATGGTGATAGTTTCGTTCCGAGCCTCCTACAGCCAACGTATTTGAAATAAAGCAACGAAAATGATGCAGGGCAAAACTTCAATCCTTCGTCTAGCTATCCGTTAACATCAAGAAACGAAAAATTGTTATTTAATGCAGAAATTGTACAAATGAAAGAAAGTGTCATTGACCATCTCTCCCTTAAAGCCCTGGTAAGATGGCCATTCCCATTTCACTTAGACTAACAAACGTAACCCTGAATACTTTGCCGTTAAAAACACTGTAAACAATACACTATCCAAAATACATCTCGAGAACTAAAAATATTCCGCATAAATAACACAAATAAGGTGACCAAAATATAAACCAAACATTTTGACGCACTAGCTTAAATTTCACAGCGTATTTACAAACCTTTAGAAACGTTCTATTCCAACACTTTGAACTGAGAATATTGCTTTTCTATGACGCTTTGTAGCCACGCGAAGGCAACGTCATCAGGCGTTTCCTTCTAAAAAAATACTGTCACTGCCCATCTCTCCCTGACTTACTCTAATTACCGTAGGCAATTTCGTTGCAGCGAGTAATTGATATTCTACAAGGTGTTCCTCCTCAATTTCTCGGCACTATTCGACATCGGGTTCCATTGCAAGGCTGTTTTGGTAGTCTCTAGTGTTTCCCTCGCTTCGCTCGCGCGGGATTGCGAGGAAGCGAGTTGCTGTGCGAACAGCGGCACGGGGTACGGATCGAAAGGGGTCGCGCGTCCAAAATAAACAGAAGAGACAGAGGCCTGGGGTGATGGTATCGCGAGAGTTGCCTTCGACGGACCGATTTCCAAGCCGCCGGAAATTATTTCCCAACTGTTTTCCCTCCGTTCGCGTTCCCATCAGCGTGCACAACGCGCGGATCGTTTCATTCGTCCATCTGTCGCGGACCCGGCAATTCCTGACGCAACATTTTACCGGCCTCCGCCATCGGCGGGAGCGGCGGAATTGTTCGCCTAACAGATTCCCAGCACAATTATACGAATCGATATTCGCGCCGTGAATCGGCCGACACTCTCGATTATCCTATCGTCATAGGAAGTATCATTCATTAAGCATTTCGGGGGGGCGCTCTATAACGGGACACGGCAATGGAATTGGCCAAATGCACCAGAAGCGTTCGAGTTTTAACGCAAACGAGATTCGACTCAGCTGGCAATCAGCGCACGGTGATTGTTAAACTCGCGACAGAAACGAGCATGCCTCGCTTGGCCGCCGGTATTTTTTAATCGTTCATTTGACTAACGAGGAAAAAATAGTCGGCCGGACAGGTGGCTCGAAACGCGCCTCGCCGCTTGCGGGGAACAGGGTTTATGCATACAGGTCCATTATCACCGTCAAATAGAATTTTCCCACTGACGAATTCAACGATGAAACGCGTCGCTCCCGTTCGCTGCGAACGGCAACGAAGCGCCGAACGCGGTACACCCCCGCGACATATCGACAATCGCGAGCAACTTGCTGGGGTTTTTAATCCAAAGTCTCTCAGCCGTCCCGACGTGCGCACGGTTTGCTATTCTACGCGGCGAACGGAATGGGCGCGCGGCGCGCGAACACAGGCGAGCCCGTGTCAAAGAGACGCGACAAAGGGCGAGAGACATCGGTCGCAGTATCTCCCGCATCGCGTGTTCGTTTGCTCCTCAAACCTAGTTGCTAAAGTAAGTAAGAAGGAAGGAAGGAACGAAAGCCACTCGTCGCGTCTGCTGCATCTCGCATTCATCGAAAAAACTCGACAACCCTCTCGGCCGGCTACTCAAGCGCGGATCGAACGTGACGTATTTACTTCCTTTCCGGCTTTTCCCAGTGTGCCCGGAAGTGAGGAGCGCCTCGATGGCAAACTTTCCGAGTAAATTTCAATCCGTGCTGCCCCCTCTGGCCCCCATTCGCCCCCCCGCCGCTCCGCCTGTCTATGATTCCCACGGCAAACAGAGGAGTTTTCCACTACGTACGACTTTCCACTTCGGGAAAAGTCCGTTGTCCGACACACACAGTCTGTTACTGCTTGCCCTGGAAACGATTTAAGCGAGCACTCCGCCCCGCTTCCGGTCCCCGCCTCTCAGCCTCGGGCCTCTTCTTCTCGCCGTGGATAGGTATAGACGTGCGGGAGAGATACGGACGGACGGCGGAGGGGGATCAGGCGGAAAATAAAAGCGCGGCAGTAAACTCTCGGTCTAAGAATCGACCGTGTGTGACCGTAAGTGACTTTATCGGCCATCGCACGGTCGAGTAAAAGTTGAACCGGGTGTTGTTGGGGGATTCCCCCCGAGCAACCCGTGGCGAATTACCGCCAGCTTCTGTTTCTCATCGAGACGAGTCGGCTGCGGCCCGAGATTAACCGCGACGAATCGAGCGGAAACTCGTCCTACACGATCTCCATGAACCCCCCCGTTTCTTTTCCCGTTTCTATTTCAGCAACGCGATCCTACGTCTATCTACGATCGGTACTTGAGGACAAACGGTAAGCGAGGAATCAGTGCGCGAGCACAATACCGGAATCGATCGACGCAGGATCCTGTGTGCTAAGAAAATGTGAGAAATCCATCGACGAGTGCTCTCCGCCTACATTACCGGAGCCCCGGTCCGATCGGCAAGCAGCGTGTTCGCGGGAAAGGAGATCACCGACGGTGCGCGCATCTCGAAAAAGCTCCCGCCCCGGGTTTGATCGTAATCCTCGCATGAATCGAGCCGTATCGAACGCGCACAATGCGACGAAACTTGGTCCGAGGGTTTCGATGGGACCTTTGTGTCCTCGTAGAAAGAGATAAGGGGGAAACAGAAAAGAACCACCGACGTCTCCTAGCAGGAAAATCGCTCGAGCGAGTTTCCAGGCATAACCTTGACAATAGCCTTATTCCGGGACCGCCGAGGTCTCTTTCTCTTTGAGGAGGAGAGGAGCAAAATGTCGCTGGATCACTGGGAGAAGAGCATCCTAACCTGCCTCTCTGTGTCCTCCGCTCGTCGAGCTTTGTTAGACGTCAGAGCAATCTACCAGACGGCGCAATCTCTGCTTCAATGCCCCTTCCATTTCCATTATTGGGAAGGAGTTCCCGCGGCATACACGTACAATGATAAAACGCTCGCTCTTTATCAGTAACGGCGCATGATCCGGCCCCGCCGACCGTCGCGGATACGCGCGATATCGTGTCGAGCGAAACGTCCAAAGGGAGAGAGGTGACGTTTCCGACTTTCCGGTATTTTAGAAACACCAACGCAATCCGCGGATCGCGATGGGATCCAACTAATAGCGAACGACTGCGGGCATGCAACAGAACGAGCGCATCAAGAAGATACAGGGCAAACGTCCGAGCGACGCCTGTGGCCAGCGAATGAATCCATCATCGTTTCTTTCAATATCTCGCGAAACAGCAACACGCCTCGGTGGCGTCAATTACGCGACAGAAAAAAAGGAACGGTTGAACCGCAAAGTCCGTAACGGGGAGGCAGCATCGTGACGAGGTGAATCCAGGTGGGCAGAAGGGATAATCCTGCAGAGTTAGCGTCAGTCAAGCCTGAATTACGACGTGTGATGGCGCGAGGCCGGCCTATTTGCCGTAAATTATGATAAACTACGTTACCGCTGCCTTCCCCTCGCCTGCTCCCTACGCCCCGCCCACCCCCCCAATAATAAATACGAAATCGATACCGCCGGTATTCGAAACTTGCGCGCGTCAACGGCGCCGTTACGTGTAATGAGCTATCATACAGAAATATCGAAAAGCGGCTGCAAATTGATCACCGGCGACCGATCAAATTAACCTTGTATCGCAGCGAACTGACGCGACTGCGAAGTTTTAAGTGACAGCCGGTTATTTATCAGCAGGCTCCGCGCTTTAATGGACACCGGCGCTGATTGTGAAACGACGGACGCGCGAGCCAATGGATTTATAGTGTTTAACCGTGGCTACGTACGGTGATTAACAAGGATTACTTCGTGCCGATCGCCGAAAGACACCCGCCTGGCTATATTTACAGCGCGGTTACGTTCGTATTACTTCGCTCCCGTTGCTGCGCAACGAGCAGCGAAGAAACATTGAAACCCTCTCCCGCATACCAAGCAAAGAAATACATTTCTCCGTAGTGTTCCTCTTTCTCGCTCCTCCGCGAAAGCTCCAACGCGCGCGGAGTGCCTCGAAACGGTTCAACCCTCCCCCCCCCGAGGAACTCGCCCGCGACCACCGGTTTTCATTCTGGTCGCGATCGCGTGTACCCGGCCAAGAAATAATCTGTATTCCCGGCAAGAACGGCGGACTTTATCTGCAATGATCCCCGGCGCGGAAACAGGAAGGGCCGTGAGAGGCGTTAAGGACAGTTTGGGGAGGTCGCTGCCACGTATGTCTGTATTATGCGGCGTTTGCTGGTGGATTACGAGAGTAAAGTACGCCGCTCCCACGCCACTGTTTGCGATTGCCGCGTTCGCGGTTATTGGCCCGGCGTAACGTTTAGTCCGGACGATTATGCTAAATTATTGTTTACAGAGGCTGTATCCTATATGTCTATTTGCCTAGACTAGGGCAACGTTGGTCCAGCGATCGTTAACTGCGCTGCTTGCGCGCGTATACGGTCCCCGCTACGATGAAGAGGATGGCGCGCTTAAAATTTAGCGATCCAAGCGGCGCAGCCGCGGAGAAAAAGAGATTGTGAACGGTCCCTCCGGGACGAAGTAACTTCGATTCGGAGGCCGTCTTAACCGAGAGTATCCGCTGCCCCTGTCGAATTGAAGGGAACGCGTTTTCTTTCGCGTAACTCTTTTACTACCGAAGTCGTAGCTGTTTCAGTTAAATTCACTGGGTCCTGGAAGATCCTTGGTAGAAGTTGACAGTGTTCACTGTTTCGGAAACACTTCGTTGGCCGAGTGTGCGTCGATTTCGTCGAACTTTGAAAGGAACGGGGCTAAAGAAAGGCCAGGAAACAGACGGCATTGGGCGAGAAGGAGAGAGAAAGTGAGAAAGAAGTTCGGGATTGCCGATTGCAAGAAGGAATATCAGTGGCTAGAAGCAGAGGCTGAAGAAAGTACGGAGCTTCTAGGCGGAAGACGAGGTGAAGTTTGCTACACGGTGTAAACACGGCAACTCGGCTACTCAGTAGCTGGATGTATAGAGTTAGGGGTCATAAAAAGCGAGATACTGTTAGTAATTGCAACGAGGAGGAACAAAGTTTCTTTACAGGTGCTATTAATTAGGAGAAGGAAAACTTATTCAAGAGGAGGTGCTTTGGGAACTTTGCGTGCTGTTGGAATCGATAGCCGGCCGCTACCAAAGCTGTAAATTCATAGCTAATAATCGATAACCATCAATGGCCATTAATGAGCAGATAAAGGGGTTTCCCTGGAGCTTTGAATACGGTCTTCGGCGACTTAACGCGGAGGCAAAGCTGAAGGAGAAAATCTGATAGAGATCGTTGAAGAGAAAGCGACGCGAGAGATTGCCAGCTGAGGAATGATGCATTCCAGCGCGTCTCGGTGTGCCTGTTTTATCGAACCTAACCCCTGCAGAAGAAACAGCGAGCTTGCCGAAGCAGTCTACCCAGCTGAGTAGCGCGGAGAGCGATATCACGATGAATCTATAACGCAAACAACTCTGCCGAGGGAGATTCTCTCAGGGGGGGAAGCTTTGTACGCGCCCCTTACGCAGGGCATCGAGTTCTTTGGGAATTCCACAGGCTCCCAGCCGTGCAGCTCGCAACAGGTAAGTCGGCGGTTAGAAGGCTCTTCCGCTCTCGCGGTATGCATAATGGATGGATGAAAAGAGGGTGGCGGCAGGGATGGTGTGCTGTAAGGGGAGCGAATCAATAGATGTGACGCGACAGAGAGAAGAGGACCGAAATCACAGCCACCGGGGAGAAGAAAGGGGAAACGATGAGCCTCCGATAATTCCGAGGGATAAATGGTCTGGAGGGGTGCGCGGCTTCTCCGAGAGGATGCGCGAAAAGGGGCTTCCTTCGGGGAGGGACGCGGCCCTGGCTTCGTCGACGGCGACTTTGCATACTTTCCGAATCTTCGACGTTAATTAATACCGCGCTGACCCGTTGGATATCGCTTGGGGAGTCTATGAATTTCAGAAAAAGGCATCCGAGAATTATGGCGCACGAATGACGATCAACTTTGAATACCACCGGGGTGTAAACGAAACGAGGATTTTCCCTACCTCGCGATCCCGTTGCACGCGATCCCGCGCATCGATATCGAGAAGCATCGCGTCCGCGCTGCTCTGTCACGACATTCGCCGCATGATCCGATCGTAACTCGCTACTCATTACGTGCCTCGCGTCCATTAGCCGTGTCGCTTAAATTGCAGAGAATGGCCGCCGCGCAAGGGACAAAGTTTCCAGTTCCGTTGGCAACTTCGTGGAATCTAAATGTTGCCAATTACGGGCCGTCGGGCGGAACTTTTAACCCTGACTAACCAATAGCGGCCCTTTAAAAGTCCCAAGCGTTTCCGACGTTTACGCTCGCGAAACAAAGTGGTAATTACGGTGTATACCTAGTTAGCGGGGCTTTCCTGTAAGAATCGTGACAGTCACCGGTTGCCTCGAGAACCTCGTAGCAGCCTGGTACCGTGGAAACGCTCCGCAAACCACCGGCACTTGTTTCGTTTGGGGGATGAAATGTGAATCGAGTTCGCGATCGATAGCGCGAATACCGGTGAGACGCGACGAAACACCGAACGAGGAGGCTGGAGCGCGAGCATTTTTACTAATACGAACGCGGACCTTTGCCACCCTGTGCTTTTTAAGTACGCTTCCGCATTTGTTCGCCTCCGTTTCGCGTAAATGTAAATACGCTGCCCAGACAGCGGGGACTTCGCGTGTTTTACAGCATCGTTTTCAACGATATTGAATAGCAGGCGGAATTCAATTAATTCGCGCAACGTTTCTCCCCCGTTCTCCATCCGCTAGCGTGAATTTATGATTTGGAAATCGTCCGAGCCTTTGCAGTTAATACCAATGATATTATTTCGATATCCATTGAGCGTATCGTTGAATCCGAACGCAATTACCGTACACGCTGCACATGTTTTTAGCGCCGACGGCGCAGGCTATGCTAAATATGCGCACATGCGAAATTAGAAATTTCAGGCGTAGCGGCGGGCCAGTAGGAAATTCGCAATTGATAACGAATTCGATGATCAATTATTAGCCGCTTGCCCGACGGCGCATAAATTTGATCATTAATCTCGCGGCGAACGAGTGCAATCGTTACAGTAATATTAATCGCGCGGGAGGCGGTGCGCGCGCGCCTCGGATAATATACGATTTAAGTTCGCCTTCTTTCCAATTTTCTTCCCCTTCGACGCCGGTCTTCGCCCGCTGGAAAGTTCTCCGGAACGAGCCCGGTGTGCCTGAGACACAATTGCAACGCGTTCCGAAACCGCTAATAGCAGTTTAGCCCGGCGCATAGATCCACGTAGCGCGTAATTAAGCCTCGCAACGTCCGCCGAGCTTCTATCGTTCTCTAAACGCGTTCCCGTCGTTCCATAAACGAGGAACCGAGCAGATTTTGCGGCCACGTAGGGGCGTGTAGCGCGTTATGAAGCCGGTAGTGTACCGACCACATTAGTCGCGCTACAACCCTGTTAAATATCCTCCCCTACCTGCTGCACCGAGAAACATCACATTTTTCCTTCCACAACAGCGAGAGCCGTCCGCGACACTCTCGTTACCCAAGTCTAAACACGTGCAATTACAGCTGTTCGAAAATCGAGTCTCGCAGACGCTCCGAGAGCGAGCAGAGATTCGTGAGATTTGAGGATTTCCTTGGGCCGCGGGACGAGTCGCTATTCGCCGTATGGTCGGGTCATCGACGAGAATTCCACTGATCCCGGGGCCGTTTCACGGAACTTTCCATCCCATTCGACTGCGAATGAAAGGCAGCCGGCGTTCCGCGATGGAGTTTAACTGGCACCGACAGAAGTACGATATGTCGCGGCTTCGCGATGATTGCGCGCATTCGCGTACATTGGATGGCGTCGCGTCTGCGGCAAGGATTCACGTGGAGTAATCAAATCGCGCGGACGGGCGTTTCCTCGAACTTGGGTCGCGCCCGAGGGTCGAACCCGGCGCTCCTACCGAAACCCAGCGAGCGGGCCATTTTTTAGCCGGCGTGTTAGCGGGAAAGAAAATCTGCCCTCTTCTTCGAGCACGGTTGCCCAGGGGACGACGGAGGCGGGGGGGTGGACAGGGGCAATGCATCAGCGGTTAATGAGCAAACTTTAATATTCCCCCGGACTAAAACCCGACCCGCCGCTACCTATCTTCCAACGGCCACGAAGCACAACCCCTTTGCGCCGGGGCGAGGGGAGCGTGGAAGAGAGGGAGGAGGAATGACACAATGCGCGATCACACGACTGCCATAATTATTGCGCGCTGCCAGACGTAAGAGGAAATGGAAGCGCGTTATTGCAGCTACCCCGGTGGCGGAAGGTGTTCTTTTGACAGCGCCGCTTCAAACGTTGCTTTCATTAATTTCGTGTATGTTCAATTAACGTGGACCCAGCGCGCCCCAAGCTTCTGGCGGCCGGTATCCCCTTTGGCAATGCTAGCCGGCGTTCGACTTAATGAAAAATTGCTGATGAACTTCCCTGTGCTCGCAAGAATCCCCGCTGAAATCTTTTTCAGATCCGACGCCGCTGCGCGCAGCGTGCGTTCCGCGGTTCCGAAATTCGAACGCGAGAGGTCTATTTCTGGCCAATGCGATAGAACAATACATACAGTTATTCGGTGGGCTTGAGTGACACTCGAACGACCGGCGTATCGGGCGAAATAAGCTTTTTTGCGGGCGATTTAATCGAGCCGTGTATGGCCGACTTAATAGCGACGAGTTTGCAGGCATAGACAGGAAATTATTCCAGTGCGCCTATAGACAATACGCGCGCTGTCCACGGCGTGCAATCGACGTTGCCTGCTCGCTTCAGCCAGACTTCGCTGTTTCTTGCTGAAATTCGCCGCGACTTGCGGCTCAACTCTGGCTGCACTGTACAGCCCATCGATCGCGGCTAATCCCCCAAGTATCTCGTTACGGCCTAACCGCGGTATTGACGGTCGGAGTTACGTCTGAAAGCGGCGCGGCGGGAACAGCTGTTATCGCGAGCTCTTTTCATCGCCGCGGCTCGCTCAATTAGGGGCAGGCTCTTCGAGGCGTCGAGGGGGAGAAAATCCGTGTTAAACCGACTCGAAGATGGGGTTCGATTGTCAGTCGATCGTCTTTGGCGCCGGAACAACGGGCGGGTAATTGAATTCCAATCACATTTCGGCAGCGTTGCATACTGAAAAGCAATTTAGTGGTGCCAGCGCCAGCGGTCGGTCACCTAGGCGTAGGACCTTCGCATTACCTTTCCGGACTGCCTCTCGCTCGCTCTACAAGTGTCCCTTTTTCGTTTCAACTCGCTGGTGCAGGCCAGGGTATTTCCAATTATCCCCGCAGCCTAACAACGTTGCCTACCCACCGAAATTCTCCAACCCTTCATAAGTCGAGGGTCAGCGCCGAATTGCCAGCAAGATCCGAGCGAATTCATCGCTGTTCGTGGTGGGAAAGTTTCCAAAGAATCGCGGGTTCAAAGAATTAACGAGGTCCAACCGCGGAAAGGAAACCGGACGATCGCACTGCTTGCGCGTGGAGAATTCCGTGGACCAAGCAGTTCCGCTCGGTTGCCTCGCTGAAACCGAGTCGAGAATACAAAGGGCGTGTGTGCGGGCGCGTTCTCGCGGGTGTTTCGCGACGAATGGCACCGCGACCCGTGCAATTTCAAGATGTACGCGCAACAGAGGGTGCGGACCGAGGGTGCGCGCAGGGGTTGAAACTATCCCCCGCCCGATGGATCGTCGGATCGTAAAGCGGGCGTTAAGCCCGAATATGAAGCTTTTTCGTCGGTATCAGCAGGAAATTCTGCAGTGCGGCGGCCAAGAATGTCCTCTAACTGCTTGGGAGGGAAAGAGAAGGCGAAATTGAGGGGACGGCAAGTCGGCATGGCGCGTTATAACGATGATATAGCGCCGGTTGTAATTACGACTGCCACATACCTTTCTCCCGCCACCGCCGCAGACCTTCGACGTTTTTCGTCCGCCTCCCCGAGTAATTCCGTTTGTCGCGAAACGTAGCCCGGGACTTTTTAGCCCGAGAGGGACACCTGATCTTCTACATACCCGCAGGATATTTAGCTGAGTGCTTGTGAAACAAAAAAAGGGAGGCGGACTGCCGGAATTAGAACGTGATACTACAGACGACTTAGATTTAATGAACAGCTGGAAATTCGCGTCGCTTCTGGCTGCACACTCGAGGAGGGAAGAAACCCTCCTCCGCAGAGAAATATTCGTCGCAGCAGCGATCACCTGCTAATCGATGGCTAAAGAGCGCGCAACTGTTTTTCCTCGATCGGCTTTTATCCGACGCGCAATAAACCGCCGCTTATTTATCCGGCCGCAACTCAATGGGCTGTGTAACCTTGCCAGAAGTGGCGCGTGACTAACTGAGAATCGAAGAAGAATAGAAGATAGCTCGTTGAACGGGATCGCTGCTCTTCGGAGCGATCGGCGGAAAGTGCTCGTTACCCGACTCGCTGCCGGTGTCTGCAATCAATCGGGCAACTTTAATCAAAATAATTCGCCCCCGGCGCTGGTTGTCCAGCAGGGTATGTATATCGCGTTTCCGGTCACTGGAAAGACGAGATCGTCGGAATTTCGTTGCGATTGAAGAGTGCATTTGGCTAATGAAAGTGCCGTTTAGAGTCATTAATTCGGGGAAAAATAGAGTGCCCAAACACGTGTTTATCGCTGTTCGATGGCATTTAGCTGCAGCGAAATGCGCTGTAAATCGCTCGCTGGGGCAATTCATCGACAAGCATGCGGATATTGAAGGAATGAAGATTAATTCGCAATTTATAGACGCGTTGCACGTATGCGATACGCGGATATTGATCTCCACAACTGAGAATCTGTTTTACTGATACTCGTGCAAAATAGAGGAATCGCATTTAATCGAATTTCTAATGTAACCACGCTTAACTGAATAACTAGCACATTGCAGTGTATAGTCAGGGAAGTAGGTAGGCCTGCATATGTTTCGAGGAGTGGAACATGATAGTACTGAAGCAGACAAGTAGAATAGGATTATCGTAGGCCCAACGAGTAGAGTAGGTCTGTACTGGATTAGACAGGTGGAACATAGTTGCGCTGGATTAGACAAGGAAGGTGGACGAGTGAAACAGGACCCGGTTTGGCGAACAATTGAAATAGCGAAGTGATCTTTTCATTGAAGATTTTTGGCAATTAATTTACCTTCAGGGGTCATGCCTAGGTTGGCAGGCGAAAAAGAACGTGATTTTCGGGAATTTCTTGTGGAAAGTCTAATGTATATTTTTCACAACAATTTGCTTATTTAAAAGGTATATATATTCAACAACTCTCAGTAATTTTTTTATAGGAAAATATTAGAAAATGAATGAATAACAGCCACTCTCCCGGAAGCTATTTTTTTAGCGGTGAGCACTAATTGTTTTGATTTCTCCGAGCCGGAACATCTGCTATCGACACGTGAAGAAGATTGTGTTAGTATATGAGTGTATCTGGTGCGTGAACGAAGTATTTCTGTTTCTGATGAAAGAAAAATTCTTAATTCACGAAAAACCAACAATTTCGACATCGAAAAATCATGATAGTGCGTTAAACGGCCACCATTTTGTCTGAAATCATTTTTTTGAAAAATCCTTCGTTTGCCCACCAGATAAACACATCTATTAACAGAATCTTCTTCACTTTCTGATTTCTGAAATGGTGCTCACCTCGCAGCGCCTTCATAAGAACAGCTTTCGCGAGAGTGGTTGTTATTCTTTCATTTTTTAATATTTTCCTATAACAAAATTACTGAGGGTAGCTGAATATATGTACTTCTAAATTAAGCAAATTGTTGTAAGAAACATACATCACATTTTTCACAAAAAATTCCCGAAAATCACGTTCTGTTTCGCCTGCCAACTAGGCATGACCCGTAGCTGTGGAACATACTACGGCGTGAATCGTGCTCCTTAGAATCCGGTAACTAATTGCAAGCTAAGGAGGTGTCCGACCTGAAGAACCCGGAAACTAGAGGGCGATATCACGCTTAAACGAATCCTGTCCGCTTACAAGTGACAAGCTGACAGCCCCGCGCCTACGAGCTTACAATCAACACTCGGAAGAGAGGTGTCTGACGGTCTCGTACGGTTGCCAACTTTTCTGCGGCTGCCTACTCTGTTTCCACCGGGCCAACCTTGAAGCCATCACGAGGACCATCATTGCTTCCCGTCCAACTTATTGGACTGCGGCCAAATCGGCTCCCCCGACTCGCCGGATCTACTCTCGGGCGCGATGATTCGAAGGTGTCCGCGTGCCCGAAAGAGAAGATACGCGTCGACGTTTCAATTTAGTGGAAACGAAGGAGCGGCGGGGGGCAGTAATCTGAGAAATATCATAGTAGATTGAGCACGTCCGCGCCACAAAGTCCAGCCGCGTACAGAATTTTAATAAGGATCGAACCTCACGAACCCGAGGAACGTCACGATTTTTTACCATGCTCCCCTGCGTAGAATCTCAACGAAAGCTTTCCTTCGACTTTTCAGCGAGTTACCGCCACTTGCTCGCGGACGAAGTAGCGTAGGAGGCGCGCGTGCATGAAAGGAAAGCAGGGCGAGCATCCGCTTTCGAGGGACGGATAAAAGAACGCGCAAGCTCGGAAACAACGGCGGAAAGAAAACGCAAAAGTCTTTTCACGCACCTTCCGCGCGCTTGCCTCGTCCCCGGTCGCCGCCCTCTGCGAGCCACCGTGTCGCGAAGGGGTGGGCAGAGGCGAGCGGAGGCCAGCAGCGGCGCAAATTCGCGTGGCTTTGTGCGAGGCACGGGGCCGGGACGCCTTAAAACGCGCGCAATTGAGTCCCTTCGGGGGAGGGTTCGAGTGTCTCGTCGCTCGCGCATTCGCGTTCATTCCGATTCGAGAAAAGAAGGGACGAGCTACTTGACGAATCATCCACGAACGGGGGAAACAAAAGGGAGCTTGTGAATGACGAGCGTGAAAACGCGCAGGTGGCCCTTTTGTTCGGCCCCCAATCATCTTCCTTCACTTGGCTTTTCACTCCGCGTAAAAAGAATGAGCCAGGGGACGAACGTGATGTCCAACTGACAGACGCTCAAGAATATTAATCAAGGTTACCGCGACGAATGAATGTTAAGGAGTAAATTGATTAGTTTTACAAGAGAGACTTTTAAAACTTCGCGTCCCATTCAATCCATCAGCCACCGCCTCCATTCCACCGTTCGGATCGGTTGCAGACCTATTCTACGTGTCTGGGCAGAGACTGCCCTATTCTACTTGGCTGGCCAGGCTTCGCCTCGTTCTACTGGTCTATTAGAACGCAATCATGTTCCATTTACTCGCACGAGCGCCGCGCCAGTCTATTCTACTGGCCTAATTGTGCGCCTTCTATTCTGCCGATCTCTTCAAACGCCGGTCCTCGACGCGCATAAAGGGGAACTTTCCCGATTACGATAACGCTGTAAACTGTAATTCGCAGGCAGTCACGTCTACCGGTATCGCAACTATCCCGAGATGAGCACGGTTTATAGTATTATAGTCCCCGATGAACATCAAACCACGTTGGAGCAATGTCCCTTTGACGAGTGTACAGTCAGGCGGGGTAAGGAACACATAGGTAGGTTTCCCTGGTGGAGGAACTTCTGTACAATGCTGAGCGTTCACGGATCATCGCCACCTCCCTGATTACAGGATCTATACGGATATCTGTTTGTTGACTTGGTGTCAGTTGCAACCAAACACGCACGTGCCCCCAATTGCCCGTGTGTGGAGACGCGTTAAAGCTGCGGCAGATGAGCCAACTTCCGCCTAGCATTGGCTGCTACAATTCAATCCTCACCTCGCAAAATACACCGTCCGCGCCTGTAAACTGAGCGCGTCTCACAAGTTCTTCCTTCCATTAAACATTCTTTGTGCTCGGCAAGTGATTCCCCGGCAACTTTGAACTCTGCTCCCGGCAGATACTTCTTTGTGCCGTAACGGTTGCATTTTTCATCTGAATTCCGGCGTGATGCGCGGCCGCCTCTTTAAGCACTTGATCCAGTAACGCCGAAATCGCGACTGTACGACCGGCCTGCTGGGAATTCTGTTCGAGACACTTCACCCCGAAGCAGGTCAGGGACTGCGTGCTCTAAACGCGAGAAGCACAATTGGGGCGTCCGAGGATTACCATTTACCTCTTTAATTACGGAATTAAAGCGGATGGGATATTCCTTCTCCGTTGGAATCCGCGACACGGCTGGCAAACATCCCCTAGGTGCGTTCCTCCTCGAATTCTTCCCCGTTTAAGTCCGCGACGTTTCGCTAATTAGGCGTAAAATTTCGGGACGGAAAGTATCGCCTAAATATGCCCGGGACTACTCTGCAGTCTGTATCGGCCGCGTCGTTAATTGGTAAGCACGAAGTTTGCAGCTAGGGAACAACTTCACCGTTTAATGACATCGTATTCCCGTCGCGAATCTCCTCTCTTCGCGGGAGCTTCCCTCTCTGCACGGTCCCCTTTATCTCTTTGTCCCTCATCTAATTTCACCGATTGTTAAAGCAGTAATTTTCTCGTTCCTTCTATTTGCTCTTTCTTCGGACTCGGCGCGCCACTTGGACAACAGTTTCCAATAAAATTCACGCGCAACAATTGAAGCACTTAGCGTCAAAGGGGAACTTTTTAAAGAGCCGCGCGGCCCCCGCGGCCGACGTTTCTCTCGCTCCTGGCGAATAATTCCGCGACGCTTAAACGTCGGTCGGTTATTCGCCTAAATTGCACGGCGATGGCTTCTCTGCGACGCCAGTTTCGCAGCTCGTAAATCAGCCGCGGGTGTCTAAATAACCGGAAGCTATGCCCTCATCTGGTATTTTTTGCCCTCTTGATTATTCCCGCTGTATTTTGTTTCGACCGTGTTGGCCCGCGGGGCCAATTTTCACGATTATTTGTCGCCAGCGGTTCGCCAGGAAAATGGTTTCCCAGCCGGAGGCGCTATTCATCAAAACCGCTTCAAAATCAGGCATCGCGAAATTTAACATTTATCCCCTGTCCGGCAATAAATCTTATGAATCGTCCGGCTGAATAATACATAGCCCCGGTTCCATTATCGGCCCGGGGATATCGCGATCGATGGTTTTTCCAAACTGCGCATTATAAACGTCGGTCGATCGGACACGTCGATTAAATGTTCGCCCGATCGAAAATCCCCGCGTTTTGCAACAACCAGCGAATTCCTTCGGCGGGTGTATAGGTACGTATCTGGCACGATAGCGGGTGCCAGTCTTTGAATAATAAATTGCTTTTCGATTGGACAGCTCGCTTCTACTTAACAGAGGGGCTAATTAACTGGACTTGACTTTTGCTGCACGCTACGCTGCAACCTAACAACAGTCTCCGTCATCATCGTTCTCGGAGCATACCTTCGGAAGAGAAACAAGTTACGCGGGGCGTGCCAAAGTAATACAGAGTAATCAGCGTTTTATTGCTCCTTTGCGCACGGCTGCATGGCCTCCGCGAAGAAAATGGAACGCCTTGGGACCGGTGATTTCCGACCGGAAATGGCTGCGAACCCATTCGCGGCAAGAAATTACGAAAGGAAGATAACCGGACGGATTATTGCGCAGCGCGGTGATCCCGTCGTTCGCCGGTTATGTTTGACAGTGAAAATAGAATGGCCGTGGAATGGAAATGAGAGATTACCCGAAGACCGGCGGTGAAAGAATTTTGTAGAATCGCCTCTCCTGTTTTCCCTTAAATATTCCTCGAAAATATCGCGGCAGAAGCGCCCCGTGGCTTGCGAGTTCAGCCAGGTTTCCAAAGCGCCTCTTCCAATTCGGGATTTCTTATCGCTTGAAGTGGGACTCTCGGCTCGCAGGCTTGCCGCACTCTCGTCGACTGTAAACCTATTTCCTTCGCGGCCGTATGTCGAAATCCATTTCGTTCCACACGCGACCACGCCGCGCCGTTCCAAAGTATTACACCCTCTTTCGCGGATATACAACGAGCCTGAAACTTTCTTACACCGGGCTTCTAATATTCCCCCCAGGCGGCGAATCGAATTTTCCCTCGCAAATCGGGGGTTCACGGGCGCGTTTTCTCGCTCGTGAAAGGACCATTTCTCTTTTTCCCCGCCTGACGTTCAAGTCCGCGTCTCGCGCGGCGGGGAAACACCGCTGTCAGGCGCGAGGGGATATCTCTATCGCGCGCCTCCGACCTCTGCGACGTTTTCCATCATTTTATTGCTAAATTCACGACCAATTTATGGCGACGCAACCTGCTAACAGTTTTAATTAAAGTGTGGAAGAACATTAATCGCATCGGCAAATCACGCCGGTGCACGTTGTGTAATTACTTTGGTATCCGGAGTTCGGCAA
The DNA here is from genome assembly GCA_910592295.1 of Andrena haemorrhoa. Lineage (NCBI taxonomy): Eukaryota > Metazoa > Arthropoda > Insecta > Hymenoptera > Andrenidae > Andrena > Andrena haemorrhoa. Next base: position 6,702,431 of record OU342946.1, read on the forward strand.
ATTATTGTGTCACATTACCGACAGCACGTTTTAATTAAATTGTTAAATGTAATTTAACTTTCTACAAAAGTGCGATTGTGACGAAGTAACGGTGTACAACAACCGCCTCGTGTTACTTATTGTTTAACGTCATGGAGGTTGCAGCATAACAACCAATACTCAAAGTACTGGTCGCGCGTGCGTGTCTGGCCCGTCACTGTTTAATACTACTTAGCGCCACTTCAGCCTGCGCGAGTTGCAACGTTCGTTTTAAGGGGTTATGCCTACCTGTGGGCTCTGAAGAAACATGTATATTTTGGAGGGAAGAACTTGAAGGCTTTTTTAACCAAACCTTTATGTATTCGAGAGTGTACATGGTTAACTACTTGTAATTTTTGCGATGGAAAATATAAATAAATAAAAGAGATATCAGCGATCTTCCGACAGCGATTTTTTAACAGTAGTTTGCGGTAACCACCCTATTTTTGAGTTGGTTCATTCGAAATAAAAAGTTCGCGGGAATTTAGTTAGTGTATTAGATTATCTAGTCCTTAATCGTTCATTATATCGAAAAATTAATTTGCTACGAAATGGCGGCTTCTCATAGCAAAAATATCGATTTTCTCCACAGGAGCGCTCTCATTTTTCATCTGTAAAATAAAAACTACGCAACGATGATGAAAAAGCCAAGATTAAGGACAAGATAATCTAATATACTAACTAAATTATGTCGAATCTTTTATTTCTGATGAACCAGGTCAAAGATAATAAGAAAACGGTACCGGGAGATCACCTATAACTCCATTATTTATATAAAAAAGTCCAAATTTAAAAAAAAAATCCAGAAATACTTGTTTTCAGACCTTACAGATACGCATAACCCCTTAAGAAGATAATGAGAATTACATGCGAAGCAAGGGAATGAGCGTCTCACCCATTACTGGCTAATACTACTAACGCATTCCTCTATTCCCCGCGTGCCAGACTCCTATTGGTTTTAACAAGATAAAGAACTGGTATCCGAAAGACGACGTTTACTTCTCTTCGATCTTCGACCCCTCCGGTTCGCCCTTTATAAAAATACAGAGGGTGGATATGTAGGGGGTGAAAATGCTGTTCCAGGGTCGCTCAAAGGACACGCATGGACGTATATGTCGATATAAACGACACCCTCGCCTAGTATTATTTTGCTGCGAGCAGGACAAAGTAACCGAGGCGTGTGTCACAGGGTGCTGCGGGGGATGTCGGCCCTTCGTCGCATGCACAAGGCGCGCGGGCGACCAAAGTTCTCGATAGTGAATTATGCCACGGCCGTGTCTCGAATCCCCGTGCGAACGGACCTGCCCGATTGCGGATTCCGCGGTCGTCTTTTTCCAGCCGCTCCGTGGTCGGACTCGGAACGCGCGAACAAAGCGCACGTCGCGGCCTCGCTGCTTAATTCCCTTTCGATTCCCTACTTGTTGCGCTAATTCACCGGCAACCGATGCGCGGTTTTCTCCACCCGGGGGCCGCGAGTCTCCGTTCCAACTGCACGACTCAAAGAGTACTTAAGGAACATTGTAGCTCCGAGGCTCGTTGCGGTTGGTAATCTTGCGTTTTCGGTGTTCGACGGAATGTAAATGAAGGTTCCAGAGCTCGAGGTGTATACTAACTTCGGTTGCCGGCGAACAACAACAGCTGCGTTCGCGCTAACAATAAGGAGCAGGTCGGCCGACTAAGCGCCGGCCGATACTACTTATTCCCGGCTGACTAAGCGTTGGCTAATTCTACTGATACCAAACTTCCGCAAGGTACACAGCCCGTATGACAGACCCGCGCGTCCCACTCCAATACTCCGTTGACCGTTTCCCCGCGATCGATATCGATAATCTGAGCAACCATTGGCGTTCTCCTTGCAGGAACCCGAACGTGATCGATCACCACGGCCGAAACGACACGCTGCTGCCGACCACCCGGGAGAAGAGCCGTTTCCGCAATTTGACGTGGGATGAGTACGACCCGGTGCACCAGAAATACCTGGAAATCGGTGAGTCAACAACCCGCGAACGCCTCTTTCCTCGTCCCCTTCGGAGCGCACGTAGCGCGCGTAGCCATAATTATTCGTTTCCACGTATCCTGTCGAGCGGCTAATTAAACGGCCGGCCGTTCGCGAGAGCGTACGCGAAATAATTCCGCGCGGAGCCGCGTAACTCGCGAGGATCGTGCGAGTCGAATTAACCGGGATCCAGAGGCGCCCCGGGGCCACATTTCATCGCGACGCTCGTCCAGAGTGCAGCGGGTGCGCGCGCGTTCAAAGAAAGCGGGCGAAATGAAGTGGCAGGGCAGAAACGCAGCGCTAGCCAGGAGGCCGCTCGCGCTGGTCCAGCTGGCAGAGAGAGAGAGAGGGAGAGAGAGAGAGAGAGAGAGAGCCGAGGGAAAGACTTTCCGCGAGGTCATTTTTATTTCCAGCGGCTCTCGAGCACGACAAATGACGTGAAAGGAACTCTTTGACCTGAAAAAGAATTTGCGGTCTCTCTCCCCGCTGCTTCTTCTTCTACCACACACTCTCCCTTTCCCTCTGTGTCTCTCCTTCCTTCTCCAACCTCCTCCCTGCCTCCGCCCCTTTCTCCCTCCTCTATTTTGCCCGTTCTTTTTTCTTTTTGCCACGCGTAACCGTACGACGGACAGCGGCATAATTCCATTAGCATTTGAAGGCAATGTAAAAGCACTAATTAAGCTAATTAGGAGTGTTTCATGGCAGCGATGCTCTTGATGCCGCGCCGTATTTCACGCGGCAGAAAGGAACGCGGCGCGGCGTACGTGAAAATGTAGCGGACTAATTAGAATAGAAGGGGCTATGCCTCCTTGATGTAATCGAGCTGAAGAGCGGGCTCACCTCGAGGAGTAAATGACTTTCAACGTTCGTTTAATCAATTCCTTGGAATTAAACAGAACCGCGCGGAAATACACCGCTTCTTGAAAGTCTCCCAAACTACCCGGCTGTCTTTTGTAACTTCGCAACGTTGTAACTCGAGAGGGCATTCTGCTACAATATTAATGCTACGATCCTTTAATAAACTTCGCCGCTTTGCAAAGGAAGCCAGTGGACGTCTATCAGGGTCAAGATTAATATTAGTGCCGGCCGATATTCGCATATCCTGCTGGTAATAACTGGCCGATCTAATCGCGTCCTCCGGACACCATCGAGGCCGGGACCGCCGCCGCGGTGAAATATTGAGCTGTCAAGTGTGCCGCGTGTGTGTATGATACTTGAGTGGGCCAGAAACTCGCCGAACGTATCAGAGGATCGTTTCATTAATGAGTGATCAATAGCAGGGCATAATCGCGCCGACTCCGGCTTAACCGCCTGACCACCGCGCTGTCGGCCACTTCTATTGTGCCTAATATGTTATTACCGTTAGTCCAATCGCTCGAAATTCATTAAGCACTAATTACCTCGCCCGCTGCTAACAATGTTATCGAATTCTCGAGGATCCCGAGCGAGTGCCGCGGCTGAACTCATTAGTCCGCGTGTTCTCGTCACCGTGCCTAGCTTCTAATCATTCCGCCTGACTTTTCGCACTCCCTTCGACTTCTGTACGAGCACCATGATTCTTGTCGGAGTGCAGGTGTGGAAAAGGAATGCCAGAATTTTGCTCGATACACCGTTCCTTCGGTCGTGTCCTTTTTCTCGCGCGCAATCGTCTCCCCGGTTGGTGGAAACGGGGAGAACAGGATTCGTTCGATCGACGACAGCCCGCAAAACAGATCACCGGCAGTTCTGGATGGTTTCGGTAACGTTCTGTATCGGTCGAAAGGATCGGTGGGCGCGGCGGAAACACCGGTTGAAATCGGCCAGACACGACGGGGACGCGCGGGACACGTCCGCCTCGCCGTCTCCATTTCTCAGGGAGGTTGGTGAAAAATCACGGCGAAACGATCGCCCGCATTCCGTCCTCGGCTCGTCTCTTCCCGATCCTCGCCCAGCTCTGCCGCGATCCAAGAAAAATGGGCCGTGAGAATGGACCGGAAGGGGAGCGAGCCCGGCGCGCCGCCGCGCCGCCCCGTGATTAATTTTTTTCCTTTGTCTCTCTTATCTTGGCCGAATGAGAGCCTCGGGCCAATGGGCGGTTCGTTACCAGCCAAGGAGGAATCACCTTCTCCGCCGGTGTCGAAAGCGACGGCCCTCGGCCGAGCGATTCTTAAATTACACCGTTTCGGTGCACGTCCGTGGGTAATTAATCCAGGGGCCGCTCGAAGCCGGTCGTGGCACCAGAAATATAACTAATTCAATTCTTCCCAGTGTTCCTTCACGTCCCTAGGCTTCTTGCCTCGTCCAATCCCGCGCTCTGCACAGCCATCCCTTATCTTCAATACGGACACGTGCCGCATCAGCGTCAATTAAGATTCTCCCCTACTCCGGTGGCCGGCAAGAATCAACCGCAGGGCTAAGACAACGCCTGGCCACCATAATTTACTTGTAGTACACGTCCAAGCCGTTTTCCGTCTTGCGCACTCGCAGCACGTAAGCAAACTCCCTTAGACATCGACAAGAAGCTGGCATTCGGTGCTCCGCCGGGTTTCTAGTGGACCAATCCACGGAGGCTCATCGGTCGGCGGGAAGAAGGATCTTTCTGCTTTATACTTGCCTATTCTTTCGACGGCCCTCCAGTGTCCTCCAGTGTCCTCCGTCGTTAGAAGAAAGAAGAAGAGCGACTCGAGTTGAAAATAATGCACGAGACCAGGCTCGAAGGGCTGCGCAGCTCGGGGGCCGCCGTAAAATCTATCTCCACCAGTCCACCTCTGTCCCCTGGAGCCGTTTGCCGGCGGTGCTCCGTATTCGCAGGCGCATGCATCTGGCCGTGCAGTGGCGTAAACACGTCGTCTCGGAGCCGCCGGTTACGGATCCCTCGCGGAGAGGTGTCGCGCGAGCGATCGCGTAATGGGGCTGTCGTGTGCCGCAGCTGCTAGGAGTTCGGCTGTTTGCAAACTACACGTGACCGCGTTTGCCGTATCTGCACAATCTGCATCCTCCCCGCAGTACCGCCCGCCCTCCCCGCGCCGCACCCTCGGCGCTCAGCCGTCTGCGGGAGTCGCGAAAAACGAGCGGAAAAAGAGCAGCGGCAGGGAGGCAGGAAAGGGAAATGGAAGCGGGGCGAGAGCATTTCGAGCGAGGGATTTCCCGGCCGCAAAGGATCCTCGCGGAAACGATTCTCCGCGGAGGCGGGATCGTGCAAATCGTTTGGTAACGAAGTAAGCAATTCTTGGCGGACCTTCTAACGACCCACCGCAAACGGCGAGTCTGGGAAATCATTTTTCTTACCCTGGGATCGCGGAATCGTCGGTAACGCGCTCGAGAGCACACTAACGGCGGGGGTCCTGATAATAACGATATTCCGATGGTCTGTTTCGAAAATGAGGTTACTTGAATGTTACTCGGGGGAGACCGCTAGCGCACGGAAAAACGCTGGGAGCATGGAATATGTATACAGCGTTTTCGGTGTATTTCGCGAAAGGAATAGGTAAAGAGTACGGGCGGCACGTGCCCGCCGCGGCACATGCAAAGCTTTCATTGGTCGGGAGACCGGGGCTGGTTGTCTCAAGGGGCAGGTTGATTAATTGTTAATAACATTGCACCGATATATGCTCTACTGCGGAACGATTTACACCTAAGATGGATAAACACCAAAGCTAGTGACAATTGTGTGAAAACAATTAAATTTCATTTTTTCTCAGTTTTTGTGTTTTTTTCCAGTTGATTGTGTTATTTCAATTTTGATTCATTCTGTATATTTTTTCAAGTATTTTGTTAATATATGCGCGTTTTAGAAATAGTTCTGGCTCTTTTTTTGTATTTTGTTCGTTTTGGGATTCGTTTCTTTTATGAAGAACCAAATATAATCTCCCATTATTCAGTTTCGGTGTTTATCCATAGATTTTCTTCAGTAGCACCTTCTTTCCTTCGCAAAAGTGCAGACCCATCGTAAGAAATGAGAAACTGGGCCCATCTTTGAGATTTCGATTTTGCCCAGATGATTAAATGAATTTTCGATGTCAATTTCGGTAGAAAAAAATTTCTTCACCCGATTTCACCCGAACTACTGAAAGATGCGTTGGTGGTTCAATTATCTTTAATTTGAGATCATTTTCGACCATATCGGTCATTCGCAACACGAGATATTCGCGATTAAGTGGGACCACCTTTTTGACAGACAGGTAAAGAATTCACCTGCCGATATCTGGACAACGTATCTATATGAAATTTTTTAGACATTATTTTCGGAATCAGCAGGCCATTTTACACAAGAGAAAAATAGTGGCATCTGCTGCACAAAATTGTTTTGTATTTTGTAAACTAGAGTATTTTATACTGAAACAACTCTTGTGACATTGTGTTATTTTATTACTACTGAGATAAGTGGCTAATAACATTTTCTTTGTCACCCATAACAAATTAATCAGATAGCCAAATGTATGCCCTATCAAATATACTAACCCTTTCAATGACATTTCGTCCACATAATTTATTAAAAACCAAATACTGAAAAACTGGCCTACCAGCCCCGGTCTCCCTATTTTAATTCAACTACGATAAGCAGAGGGAAATACAGTGCCGCTTGCAAAGCTACCACGAAGCTACCGCTGAACGCGTGCGTTTGCGTGATATAATACGTTGCAAGTATCGAATCGACGAGACTTCGAATGGAAGATTTCACAGGTATCACTCAGAGTACTCCGTAATCTGTGACCAAATGTGTGCAAACGACGCGCGTTCGATTTCAATTCCGTGCCCGGATTTCCAACATCCCCCTTCTCCCAAGGAAAAATCTGCGATTCAGTTCGCCGTTACCTCGCCATTCTCTCCTTCCGCGGCCGTCGCGCTGTCATAATCATAAAAACGAGCAGCAACGTTTTACAACTCTCTCCATAAATACATCCAGCGAAGGGCCGTTTCCCTTCGAACGAAAAGACCGCGGGGCGATCTCGGTACATTCAACTGCGCGGCGACTTCCCCAAACAGATGCGCGCGATCGAATGCGAAACGATAGGGGGCGAAGTCGATCTATCGTCTCGCGATCAGGCGAGACTATTCGACCCGGCGGAAGCGGAAAAAGAGCTCAGCCCTGCCGTTATAACGGAAGCCAGTGAAACGGTGTAGTAAAGGTTCGTTAAACGCGACTTCACTGCGAGGCATCCTGTAACGTCTTCCCTTCCTTCTCCTGGTGCTTGCGCAAGCCGGGAGTGCCTGCGAGCCAGAGGAACGGCGGAAGTCGATAATCGCTTGTCATGAATCCGAAATTACACGGGGACATTCCGGCACGCTCCATTTAGGAGGGACGCAATCTAAGGGGATAATATCTGGAGTCGTTGAACATTTTTAACGATATGTCCCGAAGGAACGGCGCGCTTTCCACCCCGTAAGACGCCCCCTCGCGTCCAGAGGCCATCTTTCCCGCTCCCTCTCCCGGCTTCTCGTGCCGGCCGCGAGTTCAACGGACAACGCTCGCCGCGAAACGAGATACTCAAGTAGAGACAGAATTTCGGTTCGGTCCCGCGGGAAGGCTTTAAAGTGCCGGCCGCAACGTGATATTAAAATCCGCGACTCCAGCAGCGCGCCGGTAAGTTTACGTCTAATTAAAACCGTGGCGGCCGCGCATCACTTTATACCTCGCGGCGAAAGAAATTGCGCCGGAACGCGTAATTGTTAAATGAGTAACGAGTTCTATTCCGACGCCTTGTTGCCCGCCTTCTGCCACCGGCAACAGCTTTCTCTGCTTGCCCCGCATTCAACTTCGTTAAGGTGTTTGAAACGGGAAGCTTAGTTCCGCGGGTGACTCTCGAAAAATATTTGCCAAGTGACGGTTGAGACGGTGAGACCTGGTGAATTCGATGGAAGACAGCATCGGCGGGTCTCGGTTTGCTATTATAAACTTGAATATCGACGACGGGGAGGAAACCAGCGTCGTATTTCAAAGTGGACAGTTTCTAGACCGGTGACTAACGAAACGACAATGCCCCGCCGCGCGAATTATGAACGAACAGTTTATCAGGCTGATCGATCACGCCTGCGGCCCCGGTATCGGGGCACGGTATCGAAGCCGGATTAACGATAACGGCTGACACGATCCGCGATACAGCTTCCCGTCGTTGCGCCCCGTCGATTTATAATCGAGCTTTTATTAAACATTTCCGGCTACCGTTTCGAAATAGAACGAGGAAGGCCGACGATAAAGTCCGCGAAGTTTGCTCGCTCGATGGCCACGTTTCGCGGAACACTCGACGATTCCCGGGATCAAGGGGATTCGGTGTTTCGGTCAATTTTTGCGGCCAGCTTCCTTTATTTTTCACAACAGCTGGCACAGTACGTCCAGCTATCCCGGCGGGATCATCCGCGAGCTGAATCGTAAAACCTGCGCGTTAACTTCCCCGAGTGGAGGGGCTGAAGATCGACTTTGCCGCGGAATGTCAACGGGAGACAGAATTGTTAGTACATTGTATCGGAGTTGGCAGTAGCGGAGGCGATCCCACGGCGATTTTCCGATTCCAGAGATGATCTCGGCTCCGTAGATAGGAAATTCATCGTTCATCATCGTCGAGCGGGATTATAAACGTTCCCCGGGAAATATGCTACCTCTCGCCGACCGTGTCGCACCTCTGTGTTTTCTCTCCCGAAACTGGCATCAGTTTTAATTAAAGGGCCGGTATTAATTTAGTGGCCGCCGTTGAGAAAATTATTAACCGTTCCCGCGACGAATGCGACGGTGCTCGAGCTGCTGACGGGGGAGCCGGGACTTTCGAGGCGGCGAAAGGCAAAGGGGAGTCGCGGACAGATTCATTTCCTCGAGTGTCCGAGAGTCCATCGAACGCGACTTAGAGACGGTGGCGGTGTAGGCGGCTGGAAACGAATAGAAGCGGAATTTAATTCTACTCAAACTCGGCTCAACGTGTCCGTCGAAACGACCAGTTTGAAATTCGTTCGAAACTTCCTATCAAAGAATAATTTAGGCTACAGTGAGCCGAGCCGCGTCTTTTGTCGTGTTACCTCGAAGGGACGGTCATTCCAGTTTGCTAAGTGGTAATGCGGAATCGATTGCTCTTACATCGATGCTTTAAACATTTCTACCCCACGACTAACTCGAACTACTCTGCTCGGAAAAGTCGTGCCGTGGATCATGTGATAATGAAATGCGAAAAGTGGGTTCTTGGGTTCAAGAATGTAGACCTCGGTTTAAGCCTGAACCGTTCGATGCAGAAGTGAGGATGTTGATCTTTTTCGAACTGCAACTATGCGGTCGAAAATAATTAATTCGAACGGTAATGATTTATGATGGCAAGGGTGAGGAACTCCCCGGCGCAAAACGAGACCGTCATTTTCGATAAAACTTCAGAAGCGATATTGAACTTCCGCGGAAGTCCCGCGGAAATTTTCGGCTCCCCGCGTCAGCTATTTAATCGCATAAATTAAGCTCTGCCGTCGTCCGGGAAACAAATTTGCCAAAACTTTGATTACGTTTAACAACACTGTGCGTGTTTGCCGATGAAAAACCGAGTTAAACTCTCGTTGAATAGGTTTGCCCGACCGCTGCGCCGTTTACTTTGGATGCCCGTCCGACAAATACGACTGATAACACGGGGATCGGGGATACCGTGAAATAGGAAATCAGGCGCACCGTTAAGGGGGTAGGTTACCCTCGACAGCCCAAAAACAGCCCCTTTTCAAACGCAACTTCTGCAGTCATAGATAAACATAGAGTGTACTTTTGTTTTATTTTCAAACGCCATTGCGTTAACTTTGACACAAACTCACAAAGTAAGAAAGTTATAAATATAAATGTGAAAGCTTGTACGCAATGTACAGTCCCACGAAACGAAAGCGTTTTTATAATCAGTAAGGCAGTCTATACAAAAATTAATACAATTTTTATATTCAAATATATGAGTCTATCCTTTTTCTGTATTGAAAAATATTTTTTATCGCATCTCCCTGTAAATATTCATTCTCATCGTTGGAGCGGTTTTCGAGATTCTGTGTCTACCGCCGCGGAAAGCGTAGTTAACGGGAAATCGGTTTTACCGTACTTCACGCATTAATAATTGCTACCTGCGGATTTCAATCGATGACTGGTCTTCTTTAGGTTCTCTGGCCTTTCTTTTTCTTCTGATTTCAATTCTGCCTTCTTTCGTCACAGGTGAGGAACGGCACGGCACTCACACTCGAGACTAAGTCAACTGAAACTAAGGGCACCGTTTAAAGCTCTTCGTCCCGGACCGAAATCTAGGAAACTCTACCAAGAACTATAAAAATTCTTTGCATTAAAATGGTATCATAGGCGCGCCGCGAGCGTCCAGAAGGAATTCGTTAATATCCTTTGCCGGAGTCTCCCGCGCTCGCAGATTTATTCGGCTGATTACCGGGCGGAAGTTTGCATAACGTAGCCCCGAATCGGCGGGAAGTTTTGCCAACTTTTCTCCTCGCGCTTCTCGCGGCTGAATCCATTACGCGGATCCAAGGGGAAACTGATACAGGTATACGGGAGAAGAAGCCGCGCCGGTTCGCTCTTCTTTATACCGAGCTGGCAGGGGAATATCTCGCGGAGGAGACGGCGATACGACTCGGAGAGCGGTGAAACTTTTCCAGGTACAAACATTGTCGTCCAAGCAGAGGATCGTAAGAAAGTAGCATCGCTGGGACGTCGTGTAAGTTTCCCGTCTGCTCGCGCATGCTTTACAGCTCGGATCGGTGAACTTTCTCGGCGTTGTAGCGCGATACGCACAAACTCGTCCCACGGACCTGGCTCTCGAGTAAGACAAAGGGGGTCCGGTGGATTGGAGCGAGATTACACGATGCAGCGTTTCGCAAACGAATTAAGCCTCGGAACATCCGTAGCCGATTAAAATCCCCGGGAAAACCACGAAAGCGGATCATCGGTGTCGCGACGGGAGCAGCAAGTTCGATGGCTGTCACCCTCGATATTTCGCAATAAATTAGTGAGCACGCGCGGGTTCCTTGCGAGTTTTCGGCGGTGGATCGACTAATCTCGGTAAGAGCAAAGTCCCGGCGCGTCGGAACTTCGACGGGGGAAGTTGCTGTTTAGCGCTTTATACGTTCGACGATAGTCTATGGCAGTGCTCGCGCGGCTGTTTCGACTGGCTTGCCATCTTTAATCCCGGGGATAAGGAACAGCCCCAAAAAGGAGCACCGTTTCTCAAGCGCTGACGTTCCCGCCGCTTCACGGCTGCCCTCCATTGGCTTCCACTTCCATTCAATTCGTTTTATCGAACTTCGCCCTGATTAATCCGCCAACGATTCGTCGGAGGATTGCCTAAACGCAGGCAGCATTTGCTGGCGCGATCATAAACAGTCAGGGACGTTGGAAGAATGCACGTTTAAATCATACTTTCCAAACTAACAATCCCCGCGTAATCACGTCCAATTAATTCGTCGAATAAAAACCTTCACTTTTCCCCGTGGAAATCTAAATAGAAAGAATATCCTACCGTGACGAACTTATAAAATACGAGCGTGGAACTATGCGAACGGAGGGACTAAACGCGAGGGAAACAAAAGCCAGTGTGTCTCTGAAACGTTGGGAATAAAATTGCTGGATACTCGGAACCACTTTGCCGCGCGCCCGCGAAAATCTCAGAGTTATCCAAACAGAATTCGCCGGGGGTTTAACTTTTCGTTCGGGGCGAAACTGCCCGCTGACAAACGGCGGACGCGTCGCGTCACGCAACAGCGGCAGAAGGGAACGCGAGGGGGTGGACTGCCGCGGGGGTGGTGGAGGAAAAAAACCGTTTCCACGCTTCCTTTCCCCTTTCTTCCGGGATTTCGAGCAGTTTTATCGCGCCGATTTTCACGTACAACGACGAAACGAGGCGGCGGCATTACCAGCCGTCACGCACGCGTGTGCAGCAACATAAATCGTCACGTAGTATCACTTAGGCCACGCATACGTGCACTCGTGAATTACTACGTGCTCTCCTACGTACGCTTTATCCTGCCACGTCTCCATCCGTTGCACACGCAGCCGATCTCTCTTCCTCGAAATAGCTCGAGCCACCCCTACCCCCGCCCGCCCGCCCCTGCGCGCCCCCGCCTTGTTCTCCACGCATCCACGATGCATTCGGCCGGGCTGATGTATCGCGCAAAGTGATACGTAAATTCTAACAACGTTCTCCCGTAGCCAATAGCTTCCGCTCTCTATCGTTCGTTTCTCCCATTCGTTTCCGCGAGGGAGACGGGATTCGTACTGATTAGAGGACAGTGTGAGATCGACGCGCCTGCAATGTCGTTTCTTTGGCGGTGCAACTCTCCGCGAAGCCTGTGATTCCTTTACAGTTTCGCCAGCGAGTAGATGGCTTTGATATTTCAGCTTGATAGAAATCTGTTCCGGTGATTAAAGGTTTTTTAGAGGTGGTTCCGAATGATTCAGGAATCCGGGAAGGAGAGTACAGTGATGTGGTTTCTTTGAAGGATAAGCTGCTACTAACAACGAAGCTTAGATTTCGAGATGAAGAGTGAGAGGAGTATCGAACGGCGCGTAAGGAAACGCTGTGTCTGACCGTACGCCGACCACTACTACTTGCGCCGCACTCGAAACTCCGTAATTCGCTATTGAAAGGAACGGCGCGAGGTGACGAGTGCCTCGACAACGAAGGGACCGGCCACGGGGCGAAAGTTTCGCAGGGAATTCTGCAGAGTCATTTCCGCAAACGATAATATTAACATTTAAAGTAACAGGGAAAGAAAAACGAGCGCCAACTTCGCTTCGCTCGGTAAAAAGTTTAAAAAAATAAAGGTCTGGCAGGTCGCGCCAAATTGCCAGGAAAATAGAATAATAGGGAAAGCTACATTGCCGCGCGGAAACTCGTGTCCCCCCGTTCCAGACCCAATTTCGCCTTTTCATTTCAACTCCAGGCTCCTTCTATAATTTAACAAACTTAGGCGCGAGATTTATCATCCCTTTAAAGACTCCCGATGCATCACGCGGGGTTTTTACGCTCCCGCTTCCATCGGGCGGGAAACAAAGTGGATCCCAACGAGGTGAAAAGTAGCGTCGGCGGTTAAAGGAACGAATGGGGCTCATAATTTGCCGAGATGGACACTGGGGTAATGCTGATGCATTACGAGGATGCGTTAACTCCGGCAACACGTTCTTACGGCTGATGCGCCGTCAATGCCGAAAGTGTCTCAGGATACGTGGAGCCGTAAAACGTGAATCTATAAAAAAAAATATATAGTCCACGTAAAAGTCCAGTCATCCGTGAAAGGCACTGAAACTTATCTTTCTCTCTTGAAGCAGGCGCGTCGATACAATACGGCTCCCTTCTGGTAATTCAGAAATCTCTCGCTCCCCTTCGTTTCACGTATCGCAGCCGGAAACTCGAAGCGGACCAGAGGCTTCCGAATATCGTCATTTCGCTGACATCGAACTGCAGCGGCGATAAATTCTGCCCAGCTGAAGAGCCCGACCGATTAAACGCGGAAGAGACGGAAATACCTGCCGAGTCAGATGCGTTCGGGAGGAGTCACAAACAACCGAGCAGAGCATAGAGAAGAACGTTAATCGAATGAACGGGAACCTCGCGTCAGTTAATTTAAACGGGCAGAAATTATATAAAGAGAGAATTGAATTTCACGGGAATACAGTTGCCCCTGAGCGAAGTGCATTCGCGTTCGATAACCTTCCCCGTGCCCGGCTTAAATTCGTCTCGATAAATATTAATCGTCGGGCAGGCTCGCCGCCGCAGCGCGCCGGTAGAAAGTGGATCGCGTGCATATTGCAGCGCCTGCACACGCGTGCGCGCACCGTAGTGCACTCGACGTGTGCATAAGTCGAAGGTGTTCGTAGAATAAGAGAGCAGAAACTCGCTGGAACGGACGAGACAATGCGAGCGTAAGAGGGCACGTACCGCGGATAAACGATATTTCGACACCAGGGTAGGCTCGAGGGTTCCCCGTGAATACCAAGCGGGCAAATGGAATTATTATTTCACGCCGCGATACAGACTCGCCTCCTCCAAGAACTGTAACCGTGACTCCAGTAATTCCTCCTCTCCCATTACAACAATCGCGTTGGATTAATCTTCGGGATACAAAGGTGCCGTCTCGGAGACTGAATTACAATTCCGCATACGCTGGGAGGTCGAAAGTGAACTGCGCTCCGCGCCGTTACACGGAACGACGCCGACGGGCTAGGAAGCTGCATTTCGGCAGAATTTTGCAAGCGCAGACAGCGCGGAGAAATTCGAGACGGTCCCCTCTCGAGGAACAATGACAGCTCCGGGGAAAAGCTTCGACGTGGGATCGTCCACTCTCTGCTGTCAAACACGATCGAAGAAAGGATCGGAAACTCACGATATACTCGACGCTGTCGCGCGCGGCAGATTCTCCAAGAATAGTTTGCTCGGACGTCCAGCGTTAATGAAGCCCCGCGGACGGAGAGCCAGAGTTGCCGAGGATCGAGAGTCCACGAACTCGAGCGGAGCCGTTCGTTTCCGTCGTTCAGCCCTAAAAACAACGAGACGACACCGAACTAGAGAGGCACGAGGCTGTGTTAGGGTAGTTCGGCAAACAGGGGCGCGCGAACCGAATTCTCTTACACGATGCTTTCCTAGCCAGGCTCTCGAGCCAACCCCGCACATACACATCCTCTTAACGGGGACTGAACTAATGCACGTGGGAACTTGGGCACATTACGACAGCTAGCGTCGATCGGCTAGCAACGCTGAACAACTGGATCAGACTGCGGCACCCCCGCCAAATTGTAATGGCGTCGTATTATCTTGAACCGACTGGTCTCTCGATTACGTTTCGATTCGTTCCCTCCCTCTCTCTCTCTCTCTCTCTCTCCGCCCCTCCCTGTCTCTTCGTTATCTCCAGCCCGTTCCATCTATTTGCCGCGAGATCGAAATGAACGCCGGTGTGCAGGAGTTGGGCGAGATTTTTTATCGCCGCCGTAAAATCGTGACGATCGGCTTTCCACCGAGGGGTGCTGGCTTTCGCGTGGACATCTAATTGCTCTATCACAGGCTATGAGTTTAAGAATTCACGGCACGAGACACGAGTTCTGATTAGCTTTGATTTCACGCCACACGTGGTTGGTGTCGAAGTCGCCATGTGAAAAGTGCAAGCATTCATAATTCCTTAGAAACGTAGCCTGGCTACGTCGCGCAGTGTCCCGCTGCACCCACGTCATGATTCGCGTTCAGTTCGATAGCAGCTGTCGGTTGTTGGAAAGCTGCAGCGGCCTCGCGAAAACTTAACAGCAAAGTTACCCAGAGCCCGAACTCCAACTTGATATCCCACACGTACACGCGCGCACACCAGTGCAGGCAGACTCGACCAACCCCCGTCGCCATCGCGCGGGGGTTTACCTTTATTTTTATGTAGCGAAGTTGGAGCAGTTGTCGATCGTCGGAACGTTAAACCTCGAGCACCGCGAGGTACCGGAGAATAAACGAGCCCGAAAAGGGGGAAGGAGACTCTTCCAGTTGCACGTTAATTCGACGCGATCGCTTCTTCGAAACCGGAACCACGCCGGGGGATCAGGGTGAACTTCTGGGATCGGGATTCTTGTGGACCCGTGCCTCGTTTAAGTAGTTTCAGAAGCGTCGGCTCCATCCCGCTACAGTCGAGTGTACTTTCATTCATTACCTAAGGTTAACTCGAGTAACTATGTGTGTTGCATATATTCGATACGCTAGCAGAAGTCTAGTTCAAGTCCCCCGCTCTTCCTTGCGTACAATTTCAACGATCACCGCCAAATATCCCATCGAATCGCCGTTCCAGCGTCATCGGGGCCCGCCTCCGCACAAATCATCGACCGCAACCAGCGCTGCGAGCCGTCGCGTCGGTTATTTGAGCCGGTGAAATTATTTAACGGAACAGTAATTAGAGCCCGCGCGTGCGAGCCAAGAGAAACGATGAATTTGCCGCCTCGCCCCGCTAAATAGCGTGCCGATTGTAACGTTCAGCAAATAAGATAGAATTTACCCGGCAAGCGTGACCCTCTGCGGGTGCTGTCGCGTTAACGAAATTGAGAGTGAACTTATTACCTGGCAACTCCGCGCTAACTGAGAGGATTACGCCGCGGCGGTCGTTACAAACGCGCGCCGCAAACAGAAATTTATGGCGCGTAATTGACGGGCATAGCCGCGAATAAATACAACAGATACCACCGTAGATCATGCGAGTGGAACGACGGGGGTTAATCCACGTACACAAAGCTGACACCTAGAATTATAGCGCGCGCACGCCAGCGACAATGGCCGACGGGAGACGGCCGCGCGTTTACGCACGTGCACCCTCTTGTGTGCTCTGGGACTTCTGAGGGACAGCTGCCTTCATGCAAGAAAACCAATTACCGAATTACCCTACAACTACTCCCGAAACGACACGCAATTAATTCCGCCAGATTCATGGTGTCACGCGTGCGGAACCTTAAGGGCTCCCTCCGCGGCAGGCTTCTGGTTACTTTGGAAATGAATTAACGACGCTTCATACCCCATCGCGAAGCACTGAAACTTTTCAACGCAGACCGATCGGTTGAGCGTCTCGCACAGGCATCGGTAAGCCTGCCGAGGCACCCGGGACATGCTTCCGAGGAATGATCACCCACGAAGCAAGCCTTGAGCTTTGGGGAAAGGAAATAGCACAGGTATAATGTACTCCAAGCCTGAGGAGTAGCTCTTTAGACCGCAATTCTACCCCACGACATAGTAGCATCAGCATATCCGTGGATATTTGCGCGATCAGAGGATCTAGAGTGGCAATCACGAAAGCAGAAATTCGGCTGAGTGGCGGGCAGAAAGCGGGCGCGGGTAAATTAAATCATCTTGCCGATCTCGCGACAGCAATTGACATCAAGAGGGCAAAGTAGCGATTTGCGAGGTAGCGTAGGTGCGAGCTCTATGAAATTGTTTCGCGTACATGCCGGGGGGAATCTGTGTGACGTTCCCGCACACCACCCGTTCAACCTGCCACCTACGCGCGCAAACAGCCCAGTGTCCAGTTAATTTATGCTCGAACCATATCCACGTACACGGCCGGAATACGGAACCGCCGCGTGCATTACATAAACTCGAAACATGCCGCAGAGGGACGGCCGGTCGTAAAGGCTGATGGAAACGGGCTCATCAGCTTCCGTATAACCGTCGATCCTTTAACTCGCTCGGTTTAATCTTTGGCGCTTGATCGGCGACACTCGTGTCCCCGATTTTCGGCCCGGCCTTGAGGAACAGATCGGTTCGACCGGCTGTCGGACAATGCGACGCGCTTCACGATGTCTTTAGCGCTCGTATCGCGATCATATCGTGACAGAGATCGACTGTCCCTTCTCTAGGGTTGATAAACGAGGCTTCGCGTAAAGTAACGTGGTAATTTGGCTGTTGTAGTGACAATTTTGAATATTTATTTAGTTACAAACAATTCAATTACCGCGCTTCAAATTAACATTGTTTATTAAATAAAGAACTGATACGCAAACATGTGGAAAATTGATGAAATAAATTGCCTTCTTAATTGATTCTTGCGTACCAACCAATTATTATTTCATGAAAAGAAGCAACGCTTATTGTCAACATATAGCTTAGGGGAAGAACTCCAGGAAACTCTAGCGACTATTAACAACAGTACGGTAAAAGTTACTTTGCGGTGGTCAGCCTTATTGCTTCCGCCAATGAGAAGCTCGCTGCAGTTGCACGCAATTATTCCACCGTCGGCTAATTTTAATCTTCGAGCGAGTAGCGAGGGAATTTGTTCTTTTTCCTGTCCAGCCGAGTGATCGAGTAGCGACCACCAGGCTTCCAGCGGATGGTCACAGGACTCATCCATAATGCAAACACTTTTTTCGGCTACTTAAGAGCTACTGAAGTAAGTAATCGGTCTGGAAAAGCGACACGGTCGACGGATTGCGTGGCTATCGATTTCTACTTAGAAGAAATTCCAAGGAGGGAGTTGAAAGACGTATTTTCATTTGGGATACTTAACCGGGTTAGTGTCTCCTCGTCTCATCCAATATTCATTTCACCCCTGAGAACCCTTAATCCTGGAGACTCGAGTTCTATTCACCATCTTAACAAAATACAGTTTTATTCAGCGCGGAGTTCAGCCTGTACTTTTAAATCGCGCCTAAACGATTCGGCGATTCCCTAACAGAGATCAAATTGCTCGCGCGAGTCATTTAACAGGGAGAGTCTCGCTTCTTTGGTTTAAAGTTGCGAGTAAGTAGTATTAGACTGTCTACGGCGGGCGCCGCGAGGTCTGTCCTGCTACGGACTTACACCACTGACCACCAACTCGCAGCGTCCAATTCATCGAATTACAGGGCCCGTGATAAATCACAGGCCCTCCTTTAATTCTCGTAAACTAACGAAACGTTAAGAGGCTACAAAATAAAACCCCGCGCTCCAAGGTTACTCGTCGGAAGAGATATTCCAGACGACATCAAAGCGTCTTTGGCTACTCGGTCGCGCTGGGACGCGAAATCGGTTTCATTCAGACACAGCTGCTGGATCTCGGGCCTCGAATTTCACAGCTCACTGCCCCGATCTTTACTCTTCCCTGGACCGGGAGATCTCTCGAAAGCATGTCCTCTTAAATACGCCGAGACTCCGAAGGAGGCGGGTCGATCGAAAGCAAATTAATGATTCAGGTTAGCTCGCGACAGAATGGAAAACAGGAAAGTTTCGTGACGAAGAGAAGACATTGAAGCGACCGTCATGAAGTTCAGGAATCTTTACATTTCGGAGAAATAAGACACCTCGAGACGTCCGAATTGAACGAGTAATTTCCACGGGGTTGCGTTAGTTTGTTTTTGGTAATCTGCAGCGGGAGTACCGGTACAGGGGTCAATTAATTAAAATACGAGGCAGCCGGTACACTAAAAGCTCCGTCGGGTTGCGTTTCCACAGGCCCGGAACATTTTTTAATTCCTCTTTCACGCCGGCCTCGCCGCGACGTCCGGCTGACAGCGTAATCTTAATTATTTCCGCGCGCAGAGACGCGAAAGCCCTCCGTCACAGCTTCATCCCCCCGTTGACGCGAACACGACGAGTTCCCTATAACAGCCGCTAAGCCGCGCCGTGGGCACATTAATTCTTAACGCCAAATTGGCATCGCGTTAGCGCCGCTCCGTCACTGTAATACCATGATTAACTGGGACACACCGGGCCCACCGAGCCATTCGTTTGTCCCGACGGCCGTGCCGGAAATAATCGAATGTCCCGATATGTAGCTTGGATTCATCGCTTCCCGCTACCGACAAAATTGAGCGCGTGCCCGAACACCTCTGCGCGTGAAAAATAAGAAACCCGAGGCCATGTTAAACAGTCCCATCAGGGATTGGTCAATGGAACTTTCGATTCGGGGGAGGGAATTTAGATTAAAGACCTGGGGGACCTTTAGTCCTTGCTGGCTACTCTTCGGGAATCTGAGAAGGACCATTAGAAAGAGAGACTAGAAACTTTCGCTTTTAAACCCGTCGTGGTTGTGAAGTTCCGCGGTGCTCTCCCACTGGGTGGCGAACTGTACCAGTTCAATCGAGTCTCAAAAATTATAATACACACTTTGAACATTGTAGAATATGGAATAGTCGTGTTTTATAAAGAAATAAAATGACAACATGTAACAAAAAAAATGGGAAATGTGTAAAGTCATGAAAAATGAGTTTTTTTTCACTAAAACAATAATACCTTTTTTATTTTTCAAGTAATTTTCCTGCAGATTGTGGCTGATACTAATAAGATATAGTCTTTTAAAAAATGATACAGTTTCATACTGTGCGTTTCAAAAAGGTATTTATTTTGAGATCTGAAGATGGTCAATTGTGGAGACAAAATCACGTTTAATTTAGAGAAATAACTATTTATTATTATAGTAATGATTCTTATTATTATTAGGTGATTTTTTTTTTTATTCATAAGAAAGTAATATAACAATAAAGTAAATTTCTCGAATTACAGTAGAATACAAATTTTTCATTTTTTCGATCAAATTTACACGTTGTTGGCTTTTTGCAATGGCTGCCGCTCACCACCGAACGTTCTGATTCAAAACCTGGCGGTCTCTACCGGAAAAGAAAACCTCAAATATCCGTAAAATGTCAGATCAATGCCATTTCAAAGCCACGAATTTACCGGTATCAAGGTTGAAAGTTAAAAAGCGCGTCTATTGCACCCAGTGTGACCATAAAATGTTAAAGTAGAAAGGAATGAAAAAAGAGAGGATGGGAAGACTTGAATGATCGAGGAATACCGTGGTGGTATCCTGTTATCAATCGTTTCAACTAAACGAGCATTGGTTTGTCGACAAGTCGACGGGCGTTTGAGTAATTTTTGAAAAATAAAGAGCGC
Organism: Andrena haemorrhoa; assembly: GCA_910592295.1. Classification (NCBI taxonomy): domain Eukaryota; kingdom Metazoa; phylum Arthropoda; class Insecta; order Hymenoptera; family Andrenidae; genus Andrena; species Andrena haemorrhoa. The sequence goes on from OU342946.1 coordinate 6,722,747, forward strand.
GCAGGAGGTAAATGATGAAACGATATATTTTCGAATTCAACGCGTTAATTGAAACTGCATTTCGTACTCGGAAACGGTCCGCAGTCGCGCCGGGAACGGTGTGCGCGTTTTCAATTTCAAATTAAAATCGCGTCACATCGTTTGACCGTGACAGAAAGTATTGCGTAAACGAGAGGAAATATACGGACGAATGGGAAGAATGTTTTGTTCGGGGTGCATTGAAAATTAAATCTGCCAGGGCCCCGCCTTTGCCACAAACAAGCGGGGAATTAAAACTGTATCTCTGCTTTGCCCGGGAATAATTGAAACAAGCCGCTCGTGACCGTTTACTCGAAGCGACGAGCGTCAATTTAGTGGTCAACCCCATGCTTGTTCCCGGCGCGCAATTTTTACAGTACTCCACCCTTTAATCAATAATATATTACATTCACTGCAGTTTCTCATGTCACAACTGCTCGTAATTATCGGCTAATATTAAGAAACCGAAAGTGTTAGTTACTTCCCTTAGAAATATAGATTACTGCCTAGCCAAACAATATACACAGCTCCGCAAACGCGATAATTTCGTAAAGCGAAAGAAATCAAAAACCATTATCACCCCCGTTCCCCGGATCCTTACGAATTCAGTCTACTCAGAATATAATTACGCGAGATTTCCTCACCCGTCAATGTCAAAGGCAGAAAACTTTCGAGAGGACCTGTCTGGCTCGCGATACGAGCAGAAAGCCTGTTTGCCGCTGGACAATATCACCCCCTTCGTTTCGTTTTTAAATTAAAAATTCCCACCGACGCGCCGCCGCCCAGGAATGTTCATTACACTTTGATCAGTTCGTGGGAAATTAATTTCGCTCCTAAAACAACTGCATTTAACTCCGCGAAATAGAATCTTTTACGGGCAAACACCGAATGGAATTCGCGGAACGAAACGCGCTTCTCTGTCTGCGGAAAATCCTGCAGAAAATTCTCGGCCAAGTTTTCACAAAACAAGGATGAATAATTTCATGGGATGAATTCAATGAAACTTCATTACGCCCCAAAGAGAGCTATTCCGCTCGTACAATTAATAACGTCAATGGAGTAGAGAGAAGCAATCTGGGCACTGATGAATGCGCGAAGTTGCAGGCGAACTGCACGAATCAAAAGAAGCCCCAGTGTACGGTGGCTGTAGGTAAATCGTCAACAAAATCACTTCATTACCGTCCGAATCCACTGTATAATTCGCAGCTGTTTTATCAGGCGCACGTCCGAGTCCGAATGAAGACGTTCGTCGCACGTGTGCCTCCGGGAGGCAAAGTATTTTCTGCCGTTCGCCGGGGACAAGGCTTAATTGCGTATTCGGTGTTTCGGACGTAATTAACATGCCGCCGATACGACGGGCTCCGCGATAATCGTCTTACGTGGCTCGGTGCCGCGTGCTGCAGCCCTTTGAATGCAAGCCAGGGCTTACATCCGATATTAATATCGCTTTTCCGTAACCGGAGGGTGCCGACGAAACGGGAATAACCGTAAGTTAGGCGCACAACGTGTCCGTCGATATTGCGATAGTTAAGCGCACGATCGCGCGCGCCTAACACAACGCAGCACCCTTCCTTTGTCGCCGCGACTACGGGTGACCTGGGAGCAGAAACTTGCAGCGAAGTTAGCACCTGCCGCACCTGCAGCCACTAAAGCACCGCTCGGCGATCATTTGCGAGCTGCCCGGACTCGTTTCGAAAGAAATCCGGCGGCCAGTAGACTCTTGCCGCAAATCGGCTCCTCTAAACTCGCCCTCCACTATCCCCGGGTGGTTCTGCTAAAGCGAATGAATAATACGGCAGGATCGCCCGAACACAGGAATTACTCCCGTCTCCGCGGAACGTAACGGGGAGAAGCGGGGCAAAAGTTGCGAGTTATCTGAAATGGCTCTCCACTCGCCTAATGAAGTTCGTGCTTTCCGCCGTTTGCGCCGGCGAAGTTACGCGCAACATTTTTTTTCTCTCTCCCCGGGAAAAGTATGGGCGGAAGAACCGCGGTCAAATTAAACTAAACCGTATTAAATGTTAGTGCGGCTACGTGATATAAACGCGGTTAATTAAAGCTGCAGAAGTTGGCGATGTTATAACGGAATGCTGCGCGCCGGGCTCCTCGGGGGGATCCGTTTCGCGTTTCCCATGCGCCCGGGAAAGGTATTAAACCATTACCCGCATAATTTGTTATGTAAGCGGGCATGCAACTTCGGGGGAATTCCATCGGCAACGGTTGCTCGATCAATGTCAGCGTCGCCTCTTTAATATCCGTCGTGTTCGCTCGGCATCGTGTGATGAATTTAATTTTATTTCTCGAGCAGCCGAACACAGCCATTCATCACGAGGCGTGTTTCGCCCGGGTCGCAGCAAATACGTGATTAAATGCAGATTGCGGGCGAGACATTCGATGCCCCTGCTGGTGAATATTTCGGCAAGTTACCCAAACTGTATCCGGGGCCTCTTAACCCGAATTTTTCGGGCCGCGGACGAGTCTCCGCGCTTGAGAAAGCGACTGGGCGTTGGTAGCCGCGAGGAATTCGCGAATGAGAAGGGAAATGGGGCAGGTCGTGCAGCTGATGGCTAGATAGAGGTAGATGGTAACTAAAGCAACGAACTTTCTGGGCTAAGAAGAGCCGATGCGGTCGAAGAATTCGAGCGTAACGCACGTCACAAAAATGGCTTTTAATAATATGCAGGTACCGTTCAAGCTATATACGTAATTTAGTAGCCGCGATAAGCGGTCCAGCCGGTGGCCGACGAGGGATAAAAATGGAAGGCAAATACGATAAATTTGCGGGGGCGGTTGGACCGTGACTCGGAGCACCGTGGAAAGATCGACGCCCGAGAAAGACTCTGAAGACCTCGCCCCGTAATTCTTGAGTCCTCCGGCGATACTTTCTGGTTATCTCGACCGCAGAGCTCGCCGACGTGTACGTACGTCGTTACGAGAGCCGCACTTGAATGGTGACAAGAAACGACCGCGTTAGAAATACGATTTCACTGGCGCGGTCATAACGGACGACGTCCCCCGTGGAACATATCGAGATTCCGACTGCGTATAACCGTGATGGCTTAAAACGGGAGCAGCCAGCAAGCGTCCCGGCTCCTACGGTCCATTTCCTACCTACCCCGAATTCGCCCGGAACGCCGTAGACGATTAAAACGGAATATCTGAGCGTCTCCGGTCTAATCGTCCGTCCCTCTGTCCCGATGACCGTCGCGATCGAGCTCTATCCCCTTTGTCCTGCATTCGGTTCGCCCTGTGTATCGCGCGCATTCCTCGAAACGAGCACGGACACCCAGCGCACCGTGCCCGTTATCATGTTTCAATGAAATAGCCGAGCATGTTCCCCGATCTCGTTCGCCTTTCCAGCATCGACTTTCCCACGGATCGACGTCTCGAGCACCCGCTCTTGAATTTTCCGGAAAATCACTTTCCGTGCAGTTTAAAATTCTTGCGAACACTCGATTGTCGCGTTTAAACGAAGCTTGAGACGCTCCGAGCGGAGGAGACAGGTGGGTCCAGCTTGTAACTGACTTTTGCGAACGCAAAAGCTCTCGGCGACAATGGATAGGGTATTCTGGAAAAGTGTCAGTTAATGAGCTGTCGTAGAGTGTGCAGGAGACCGTCAAAGACGTTTAGCAGCGACAAAAGGTCAGCCGACGCAGCGCTAACAACTGGGTTTCATCCGGCAAAGATGCAAATTAACTTGAGCCCGCTCGCTGCACGCTTGTCCCGCGTACCAGGGCATTAACGCAGCGGCGTGCACGAGACACGCTATCGCGATGCATCCGGTGTACAACGGCCAGCGATGCCCCTTCAGCTCCTCTTTGCAAGCGAGCGCTACGAGCGACGTGTTACAAACCTTGTTTTCCGCGATCTTTGTACCCCGCTGTTGTCGGGCACGCCTCGCCCGCGTTACGCGCCCGATACCCGCAAGCTGTTTCGTATAAAACGACACCGCCGAATCGGCAATGCCGCGGAAAAACACGTTTCCAAATGCAAACGGCGCGAAGCTCGCGGCTGGACCGTTTATCGCCGAGTTCAGGGGCAAAGGCAAAAAATGTTTCACGAGAATCGACGCGAAAGTACCGGACGTTTTTACGACGCGAGTATTTAACACCGCAGCGTATTGCGATCGCGAGATTATTGGGAAACGCTGGGGCAACGTGATCGCTGTCGAATTGAACCGGCCAGGCGAAATCTGGCAACTGGACTCCAGGATTTCCACTGGGGAAATGCGGATCTAGTTGGAGATGGCTTAACCAATCGTTCTTAAGCGGTAACACCACTGTAGCGGCACAGCGACGTGGTGTGCCTTTAACAATTGCTTGTGGATAAACAAAGAAATAGGTGGAGGATCTGTTTAAATGCCTTTACATCTTAAGTAGGTTCAATCTACTTTTTTCTTTTCTTTTTTTTTAAATGGCACTTTAAACGCATTTTTCTGGGAACCATATTTTTTAAATTGGCCAGCAGTACCATTTGAACAAATTTGATTTATTTGAAATTTTTATAGCATCTTCTAAACTACATTCTGCATCCCTTACATCCCTTAACCTAAAACCCCATTGATGAGGTTTTACCCACTCCAAAACCCCAAAAGATGAAGTCTTTTTTTCATAAAGATTAAGAGTTTTCATTAACTTCAATTTAGGTCCGAATCTGCACATTTTGTGAACATGTTCGAATTTGATTTGAATCGGTTGAAACCTTCGTTTTTGAGTTACCACTGTAAAGCAAATGAAACATTTTTGAAAAGCCTCTTTAATGATCTGTAGCGTCATAAATAATGCATATTTTTGACTAAACAAACATGTTTTTAAAGTTTACGATGTCAATAAACTTCATGCCAAATAGCAAGCCTCAGTTTCAATTTGTTTCTTTGTAATTACTTGAAACAGAAATGCTTCATTTTTGACAGACACGACTGCCTAGTACCCTTAAGGGATAGTTTGTTGTATTATCTCGAAATCGATCATACAACCACACGATTCTCATCTATATGCTACGAACTACTTTCTCTGACTTTCTCTGACTTTCGCCGTCGGTGCTCTCGATTCTATTTCGAGAGAAAAGACCTTGATCTTCGGAAACAGGTCAGCCCCTTAATCCCTTTTTGATCGGTGCTCCACTTGTCGGCTAAACCCTGATCGTTTACGTAGCTATTATTCCACAACTCTCTCCACGTGCACGAGGCATTTACAGAAGGATTTGCGTGCACCCCAACCTCGTTTCGCACTGAACTCTAATAAAAAGGGATGTCCTAAATTGCTCGACAAATTAGCAACACTTCCGCGCGAAAATTGAAACCCGTAATTTAATGAGCCAGCGCTGAACAATTTTACCGCGGATTCCGCCTGAAACGTAATCCCAACTGCTGGAGGAATAATAATCACCTATTTACAAAATAATTATGGACACTTGTCTGTCGCGATAGAATTTCTCCCTCGACTCCCCTCGTTCGAGCAAATCACCATCAAGCTCCTCGAGCATCGCGTTTCCCCGCCCACCCCGTCTCTTTTTTTTCTCTCGCTCGCGTTGTAGAATGTGATTTCACGGAAAGCAGTTACCAATTCTGCAGAGAGAAAGAGCGATGAATAGACACTCTTTCCCCTATCTGTTTCATCTCTCGCGAGGGGCATAAGGGCCTCTAAATCGCAACACAATAAAGCATCCCCTAATAGGCGGTACCCTCGCACTCTCGCTCGCTCTCTCGCCCCTATTGAAGCTTCCTCCTCGTTGCTTTCGAGCAGCTAGATAGCTAAAGGGTTTCTCGTTTCATATTATCGTCGAAGGTCGTCAGACTATCGATCGATCTTGGATTCTCTCTGCCGTGTCTTATACGCACTCGTGCACAGGGTGGCTCGTTTTGTAAAGTTCGGGGAATTGAATGGGATATCGAACTTGATCGAATTGGAGTCAGGAGAAGCTCGTTGAAACTGGGAACGGGTAGTGTGGCGCAGCTTTTGCACAAGCTTTTAACGAACATATCGAGTTTTTTGTTACAAATCGACGGTTTCCAGGAATCGGTGCCCCAAGAGAAAGACGTGACACAAACGAGCATCCATCGAGCGTTCCGATAAACGACCAATCGACTTCCGACGGCCCTATAAAGTCACTTATGATTTAAGTAAACGCAACGCCGACCAAGTCTCGTAAAAAGTCTTCATTGGAAAACGCTTTGCCACTGTCGGCAGATGCCGTGGAAAACTTGCCGGCAAGTTTATCACGTTGGCTGGCGACGCTCGAAGCCGTGTGGCTGCATTTTAAACGCGAAAATAAAAGGCGCGGTTAGCGAAATTGCCGCGAGAATCGCGGCTCGACTCGACGCCCTCCCAGAGAACAGTTTGCTCCATTTATCAATGAGAAAGTTTACATATTCTGTTCCCAGCAGCGTGCACCACGCATGTATAATATACGTGCATCGATTTTGCGCGGAACTGGTTAGAAATTCCTCGGGGACTGTTGGGGGGACTGGCAAATCCTGCTTGGTCCGAGCTTAATCTTTCCATTTCCGCAAGGGAAAGCTGGGAGAGGCTACGGTGGGTGCGTTTATTTACTTCACCTTCTCGTAGTCGCAGGTGCCTGCTACCAGCAATTAAGCTCCATTTGCTGCAGCTTGCCCTCTATAAACAGAATTTCATCGCACCTTCCTCTATAGTTAGCGAAGGGGATGCCGTTTCTTTCGTCGGGGAACGTCTGAGCCGACGTAGGGTTAATGGATAGCCGGGTGTTTCCGGCCTTGAAACGTGGGGGATTTATTTCCCGTCGCCTGCGTGAGTTCGTCAGAGGCCATTAGCGCCGAAGGGGGGGCGGAGTGTAAACATGTTATTCGAATTCCGGCTTCATATCCGTTTCTAGGAGACGGTGCCACCCACTCTGTCCCGAGAACCGTTACCTTCGCAGGTTGCCGGGAGGCCGTCGAGGGCTGAGTCGATAAAATAATCCGAGAGAAAGAGACGGGCTTCGGAGAGGATCGAGGAAGGTCTCGCCAAGACGCTGGGAAGGAAAGGGCGCGGGCGCGCGCGCGCTCAGTCAAATTAGAATGACTTGGGGTGGCTGAAAATGAGGAAACAAGGGAGGGATGAAGCACAGGAAAAAGGGAACGACGGGCGGAGGGGAGTGGCGTTGAAGTGGCGAAGCTTGTAGAGCTGTCTCCAACTCGTATTGAATTAGTCGAGGATTACAGATCCCAGCACTCCCGATCTTTGACGCTTGCTCGCCTGTGAACGCTTTCGAATTACATTCTGCCGCTGGTTAATCGCGCGCAGCTCGGCAACCGACGCGCCTGTAATAATTGCCTGGCAGTCGCAATAAAATTTTCTCTTCCCTTCTCCATTGTCTGCTTATCGATCCTCGCGCTTATCTATCCGCCTGGCCATCAATCTTTCCGCCTATTTCTTTCGCTCTCCGGAGCTTTACCGAACCCGATGAGGGATTTACCCAAAGTAAACGAGGCTTGGCGTGGGATGGAATCTCGACTCTGGTAGATTCGACGGGGCTGCGTTAATTTTCGTCGTGGAACTTTCCTTTCTGCCGCGTAGAACACGCTGGCAGGCCTTCGGCGCGAGCTTGCTCCTTTCTGATCGCGGCAACAGCACAGCGGGAGAACAAGCAGGGAGGAAGGATCCCCATCCTCCGGGATCGCTAAGGGAATCTCCCACGTTTGCGTAGGAAATAGGTTTCTTTGTCGACGACGGCAAACAAGCCGCGATCGGTGTATCGAATTCGGTATTATCAGCTCTCCGACAGGGTCGAAGACGTCGCGGTGTTTAGACAATTCTTCACCTGCGGGAGTACATGGATTCTCACTCTGCATTGGTCATCGATGCCGCCCTGAAAGAGCCCGACTCTCGCGGCATCGCGGAAGGAAGATATCGGGAAGGGGCTCAGCCAAAGGCGGACAGTTCGATGCCTCCTCGATTAGCATCGAGGCTTCTAGCGTCGGTGTATTTACATTTAGATCGAAAAATGATTTATCACGCGTAGCGCGTTATCAGGTGGCCCACTGTCCAAGAGTGCTATGAAATATTCATATCCTTCTCGCGTGGCCACTCATAAAATTTTCGCGCTCCCCCTCCCCGCCGCCGAGCAAGATTTATGATCCGTTTGTACGCCTCGCGTACGCGCCTGGCCCCTCATTCCAAGCATACCGGTGATTAATTAGCTTCGAGCTGGCGGATGTGCGAATATTTGGGGAACGCTTGTCACGGCACGCCCGCGAGTTTATTAGGTAATCATTGCGATTGATCGCCGGCCGGCTCAATAACAGTTAATGAACTGTAATGACAGCTGGTCGAAATTAGAAAACTCGACGTCCAATCGCGCGCCGCGGCGAAACGCGGAAAACCTACGTCGAGCGGCCTTCGATCGCGGCGAGTTTGACGGCGCTTTATCGCTCGCTTTCCTCGCGATGAGAAACGACCGGAGGGGTGGGTGGCAGGTCCCTCGCGGTTCGCTAGCAACAGGGCGCATAAAGCGGGATGGCGAGGCCGTTGATCGTGAAATAATCATCGCCCGCGGGCCTCGATTATGTCTGTCGCAGATATCGTCGCTTCCCGCGGAACTCCGTCGAACAAATGAGAAATAGAAGGCGGCGCGACGGGCGAGGGAGAGAGGACGTAGGGGGCGAGGGCGCTGAGAAACGGCGACGAGATAGGGGTTCGGAGGGTTGCCGTCTCAGATAGTGGAAGATAAGTCGCGTAGACGGCGAAGGGAAGAGAAGGCGGAGAAGACGCGAGGAACCGAGCGATAGCGATGCCTCGGGAGGGGTTGGGGCTTCAAGACCGCCGAAGATGGCTGCCAGAGTGGCGATGGGCGCAGGCTAAACGACAGAGGGGCTGAGAAGGGAGGTGCAAGAAGGATCGAGGCACGAATTTACTTGGGGGTTGCCGAGGGCCAAGAGGATGGGGGGGCCGTGAGGAATAGTTTGCGAAAGAATTTCTTATTAGATTGGAAATTAAAATAAACTCCCGACAGAAGCTCGCTGCTCGACTACAATGACAATCGGCGCGTCGCCGATTCGCACGATCGCGTCGGACGAGGATCGATTCTCTTAATCGTGGATCGGGCCACTGAATTCCCTACACCCTGCACGACCTGCTTACCTTCCAGTAATTGCATACCTTAGCAATCCGGGCTTTTTCCAGAGTGGGTGTGTCTCGTTTCTTCCTGGCGTTCTTAAAGGGTCCTTTTTAATATATTTGTAAAGAAAATGGAAGCAAATCCAGATGTATCCTTTTATCCAATGTTTATTATTATCATGGAGATTTAAAAAAAAAGTTGGTATGAAATATACACGTGCTTTAAAAATAGCGGGAATGATTGTTAAACAGTTTAATGTTCTTCTGTGGTTTTGCTGTAATATTGGTCTTAAGAAGTGACGTAATCCAATTTCAAGGTGCGATTCTTGCTCATTAGCTTGGGGGTGAAAGTTGAAGAAAAAAAGCTAGTAGTTTCTCGTCGTTTTCCCGATTACTTTTCTATATTTCTCGGCAGCTGCTCGTTTGCATACTCGCGCAAGGACAGTCCGACTCCGGCTTGCCGAGAAAAAGAGAGAATCGTTCCGAGGGTCGTGTTATCCTCTTAAGTTGCCTAGTAGGAAGTTTCCTCGTTACGGTTCGCTGAAGAATACTCGTAAGCCGCGGGAAATTCGTTCCGCTCGTAACAGAGAAATAGGAGAGAGTAGCAGAACGGCGGAATACTCGCGAGAATGATAAAAAATAGAGGAGGAAACGGATCTGGCCCTGATTCCGACACTTAATTCCTTGAGATTACGCCCAGCGCGAGCGTAAAGTGTTATGGGACTTGGCGAGGACGCGACGGGGACCGGCATCGGCAGTCCCTCAATTTCATTTTAATCTGCCGCCATCGGCCGAGCTCGTAAAATGATTAAACCAGCAGAAAAGCTTCGCGGGCAGCCTGCTCTTTGTCTTCCCCCGCGGTTTTCCCTTCTTCGCGTAACTGTGCTTTTCCCTGGGAATAAAAACTAGCGCAATAGGTCACAGGGAAGACCTCTAACGGCGGGGCCACGCGACTCGGTCGCTGAACCAAGAAAAGGGGGTTTCCAATTAGGGAAGTACGGAGTCGAGTTCGCCTCGAAAACCACGAATTAGCGGTCTCGAGATCGTCGAAGAGCTCGGCTAGCTTCTCCGCGACCAAGGAACTCTCTGTCGTGATATAAATTAAGGCTGAGGTTCAACGGATTACACGGGCCAAGAAGCCCATTGTTACCGCCCAAAAAATTCTCCAATGACGATGGAGCGAAATCTCTCGAGGAGACATTCTTCAGTGTTTCCCGAGGTTTTCGGACTAAATGCATCTTTCATTCTAACTCTACTTACTCCCGGCGTACACCTGCCCAGCGAAGGTAACAATAGCGGCGACCGAAACACGTGATGTAAAGAAAAATGTACACGGTATTAGGTATGCACCTAATTTGATTTGTGTAATGTTGTACAGACTCCGCATTCGGTGGAACGTGGAAGTTGAAGACCCCAGCGTTCTTGCTCGCCCTGTCGTTGGTGGAACGCGATAGTGGCGTCCTCGAGGGTCCCATTACCCTCCTTCATTCCTTCGCGTCCTTCCTGCTCGTGGATTCACCGTGGGAAGTCATTGCGGGCTCACAATACTGGCATCAGAATTCCCTTCGGTGGCCAAGCTTATCCCGTCCCTCGAAGCAAATTGGCACGAACGCAAATCAAATCGGTATACGTGAGATGAAGGGTTCATGACGATGCATAAATCAGTCCCCCGTTGCGCCCGACTTGATCGAGCGCCAGTGATCTTTCCTGATTCATACCGAAACGAAAGAGAAAGGCATCCCGCTCGCCCGTACAGATCCACGGCCGCAAAATGAACGGGAATTGGCATCGGGATGGGAATATACGAGGGTAGCCGGGAGATTGGAGGAGCCTACCCCGTGGCAAGATTGGAACCACCCTCGATGACCCTGAGACTATCTCGACAATTACCGCGAATGCGAACAGCCGAGTACGTGAGGCTGTTGCTGAGAGCCAGATCCATCTACCCCCTCGAGAGAGAAGCGGGCTTTAATACAATCACCATGATGAACAACAAAAGTGACTGCACGCACAATTTCTTGCACCTGTTCTCGTTCCCTTTGCCAATACCACTGTTCAGACGGGCAGCGGCGTTTAGAAAGTTCAACCCCTGAGAACCCCTCGAGTGCCAAGGATATTTCGACCATCCTCCCCGTTTATATAAAACTGTACCACTGTGACCGCTAAAAATTCCAAGAATGGAGGAAACTTGTACGCTCCTAGGGCGTCGCCCTCGCAATGACTTTCCTCCCGTTCTTTTTATTTTCGACCTCGTCCGAGCACCGAAACACTTCGTCCTAATGGCACACAGGACTGAAAGTCTGGACCGTCATTGTCATTTAACGCGCACAGACGCGCGAGGCACGTAACAGTTCTACGCCGGCATCCCCTTAAAAGAGGCAATCTTATGAATATTACAATTCGCCATTGTCCTGGCAAACCTGGTTCAACGATCTTCAGCTATTTAGCGCGAAAAACGTCCTGTACCCGATGCTACTTTAAAAGCTCACTTGGCAAGTTACGTGCGAACCTGACGATTAATCTCTCGCGAATGGTTAGAAATTATTCCTGTTCAGGATGAGTAGATTCGCGCTGCTACCCGATATTTTCCCGGTTCGTTCCGCGAGTTTCAATTTGCCCGGGGATACGCATCCAAGGGAGTGCAGACTGCGCTTGAGTGGGAACGATATTAGCAGTCGGATCTACTGGTCGCAACGCGACGATAAGCTCCTGGCGCACAAAGAGGGATTCATAAAGATGGTATCTTAAAAGGTGGCCGAACCATTTAAGTTTTTATGGGCAGCCGTGCTGGCCGAGGAAGGGTATCGCAGGAAAGTTGGAGCTGCCGCGCAATTATCGAGGCAATGCGCGGAGCTTACGGTGGTTATGAAAAACAGGGCGATAAAAGACAGAAGCGGTAGGGAATCCCGAAGACAACAGGGAACGGGGATTCGCAAGCCAGCGGTCGTTTTGCCGCCATGTAACCGCTTTCACGGATTTCGCCGACGATTCCGCCGTTCCCGGCCTCTATGGTTTCGCAGTTCCGCGTTTCCGTTAATAGCAACAACTCCGACAATAATTCTGCCGCCGGAAGCCGTACCATTGCCAAGCACTGTCGTATTGGCCGACGACACTCTGCGCCCGATAGCGACGCTGGAAATAAGCTCGTTGTATCAATTTCCACGGACCCGTTTCGCTGCCGCTTTGCTGCCCTGTTCGCGACGAGTTTCATCGCGGAGACATCGCGAAACGAAGAGCACCGGTTTGTTATTGTAATTACGAACTCCCTTTAAAGAACTGCGCAGACGTATCCTAGCTTCTGGTGTCGCAGACTCGTGGACTGATATATGTTTAATAGGGCGAGACCACCTGGCGCAACGTTCCGATCGCGTGGACGACGAAAATGCGATTCCAAGTCGCCGCCAGATTGCAGCCTGGATTCGGAAAGACACGTTGTCCACGGACGGTGGATAAAATCGATGGGAAATGTCTTCCTCTTCTTCTCTCTTCGTTGCTCGCAAGAATCTACTTCGATTTCCGGAATTGAAACGGGACCGCTACTCTTTCGGTTCGTGATATTAACAGCTGCACTCGCATTTCGCAAACAATTGCACGGAGCGGCGCAAATGGCACGGGACGCTGGAGTAAGGGCTAATAGAAGCATGGAGGAGAATTTCACGCGTCAAGCACTCGACGATCTGAAGATCGTGCTGGGGTAGACGTCGACAAAAGTTCGCGTATCAATATGAAAATCCGATTCGAGGATCACAGCGGCTTTCGCACGACACTCCCTAATGTTGTTTGCCCATGTTTCCTGGGGCTCCTCCGTCGAGCTCAAGGGGGTAGAAAACGAATATTCTGGTCGACCTCGTGCCATCTGGATTTTATTCTTCTTACGATCGGACAACCCTTGCCTGAACACATCCGCTTAACGGGGTAGTGGACTATTTCAGCTTCGAAAAATCGATTTTGTTTTCACTGATTTCGAAAGTCTTATCCTTTATGAACGTTTTAAACAAAAATTGATGAAGAAATTCAAATAATTGCATAGGGGACTTAATTTCCAAGCCGTTTTATCTCGAAACACCATTTTCAGACACGGTGTACATTGTAACTCTTGAACCAATGAATATTTTCACTTGAAATTTTGACTGGATATGTAGAATTCCTTCCTCTACAGAGTGGAATTCCCGCATCAACGTTGGACGTTTGTAAAACATTTTATAACTGATTAGAGATGATTTTTCACGTAAAAATGTGGGGGGAAAATTGATTCGTGTGTAACTTCCACAATTTTCGTTCAAATTCACCGGGAAAGTTCCACTCTGTAGATTTTGGCGTATAAAGTACTCACCCCAAAGCATTTTGCTTTCACATGATTGGCTCACCTGAATCGATGTTCACCACCCGCAACGGCGCGCCGTATCTTCAACGATTAATAACTTCGACAATTTTATACATTCCGACGATTTTTTTTTGGTAATTACTCGCAAACGTGCTCACAATAGATTGTGAAAAGCCCGAGTATAACGATTATTTGGTATCAAAGTAATTTAGCGTCAAAGAATAGTCCACGTTCGGTCAAAAAATCGAATTTTTTTATTTCAGTTTTCGAATTTTCAATCTTTTAAGAATACGCGTTTAAAAGGATTTGTTGAAATTCGTCAAATTCCCGAAGTTATGGGCATTTGAGTAGCGGCATGCGCGTGGGTAAAACCCGGCCACTTGGCACTCACGTAAAACTTTAAACGCGTTTTTCCCGAATCATGATGTTTCCGAACGGTAGACAGCATAACAAAAGAAATTCTTAACCGATTCCAAAAAACTTGGTGTCATTTTCTTTGTCATTGAATTCCCTATCGCATCAGCCATTGACCATCAATTTTAGAGGTCATAGTTCTTCGTTGTTAACATTTTTAGGCGCAGAATTACCCCCTTTTTTCGCATGTTTGCGTTAAAACGTGTACCAAACATCGCCATTTTGCTTTATTTGCCTTCTCAAAGGCTGATGCGATAGCGATTGAAATAACCTAGAAGAATATCTTTTGTTTTTCGATTTCCGACAATCCTACGTCGAGTTCTACTGTCTACCGTTTACGCCTCTTTTACTGCAGCAGTGCACTGAGCGCCACGTGAAATTAGAACCATTATAGAAAAATGAAAAAAAAAATGTTTTTTATATTCTTGAAGAACGAATAAAGAAAGACCATAAAGTTATTTTACTGCAAATTGTATACTTTTTTGGAAAAAAAATCACAAAGACCACCTATTTTTCGAGCGTTTTCACCGAACGGTCCCCTTAAAATAAAATCATATTTAATAATAATTCACATACGCGAAGACACGCGCGCGGTCTGTTTTAATTAGTTCACTTTAGTTCTCTGCCATCTAGTCCTACATTCCCCCATTGAAAACCTAACACACCCCTCTACGATGCAGAGAAAAAGGAGAATATAAATGGCACTTCTTCATAAGCAAATTAATTTAACGATCAAAGGTGTAATTTGATAACTGCCCCGCGTCCCAAGTGGTATCAGCTCGGGCTGTGGTGGAGATAGCCGGCCGTCCTAGGGCAAAATTCACGGGAACAAAAGGAACTCGCAGCTCTTGAGCGCAGATGCGAGCGTGCACCCTTCAACTGCACCCGGCAAAGGAGCAGCTTTTGCGCTCGGGATCCGCCAGGCCGCTGAAAGAGGAGTTTATTGTATGTGGTAGGTGGTGCTGCACGAAGGAGGCTCCATTGGCCACCGTTCCTCTCTCCCCCGATCGAACGAGAAAGAGAGCCGGCGAACTCGGGGATCTGAATATCGAGCAAGCCCCTGCGAGCGGCTAGCGGGGATCGAAAGAATATCGGCTGAGAAAGGAGGGAAAGCGACGAAGAAGAACGGAGGATGTTTCCGGATAGAAAGGGGAAGCTGACACGCGAAATACGGATGAGAACCGGTGGGAACGGCGAGGGGGTGGCGGGCGAGGTCGGGATTTCGAGCAGAAGAACGAGGAGATGAAGCGCATCGCGACAGAAGCAGAAGAAAATACCATGAGACATGTGTTGGCATTTATGCCACGACTTATCTACTGCGATGGGTTTCCTCGTTTTATTCTCTGGCGGGTCGGAAGCGAGCAGCCTGGGATATTCCCGGGTAAGGCTCTCGAAAAGTCGAGAGAATATGGCGTCTGCCGAGGAAAGACGTCCTTTAGAAGCTTTAGTGAGTCTTAAAAGAATAAGTCGTTAGCCTCGATATATACGCACCGGGTGTCCCGGCGGACTTTATAACCTGAAATGCTTCTACCCCCCGTTCCCAAAGTTCAAGAAAAATCTCTTCCACGAGAGACGTACGATTCTTAGACCGTCGCTTGTCGCCCCCTGACAGCCACCGCGATTTTTCACACGTCCTATACAGGTTTCAGAGCAGGCGAGAGCAAAAATCGGGGAGTTCTAGTTAAACCTGCGGAAGGTCATGAAATACGATGTAACGAGTGTCGCGGGCCGTGAAAGATGCGTTGGAAAACAATCTGGAGCGCGGCGGAGGAACTCTCTCGGACAGATCAAACATCGACGAGAAGGGAAGCTGGTAACGAGGGAAGAGGAGAGCATGAAGCTCGAGAAAAATGATCCTGAAAATGCGCGCCACTTCGGGGAATGTGATTCCCCAGTTTCTCACGCCATTTCGCCTGATCCCGCTTAGCTGCCGGCAAGTTTATCGCGAGCTTAATATTAATGGTTAACGTGTGACCAGGAATCTACCAGCAATTAGATCGACAGGGATAAAAGCTCCGATAAAAGCGTTTGAGATCGTCTCAAAGAGAAGGGGGATGCGTAGGCGCAGCATATTGCATTCTCAATCCGCGGCCCCGCTGTCAAGCATTCAGAGGATCTTGCACGCTCGATCTCGTGACTACCCATACGTGAGACCGATCTCTCGGATCCCTTCCGCACGCTCAACGAAGCGAACGCGCGAGACCAGAATATTCTGACAGCGCATACATCAATATTTAAGCGCGCGCTGTGCTTTCGATTTGCAATAAATCGTATTAAATCTATCGCGGCAACTGCGAGGACGTTTCCCGAAAATTTCCCGGACGGACAACCGCCCGGATCTTCTTCCTCGCCGTTGAAACGCGTGGAAACGAAGCGATACGCTCTACGACCCTTGGGGTTATCTATTAACTCAGGGTATCCTAAATTTCAACCACCGGTTAACAGGTATACACTGTTGATCGAACGTTGACACATCGGTGGGCCAAGTGGCGCACGGTGTCGGACTTGAGCGCGCCACAGGTCCCGCTCGAGATCTCGCGAGGGGTCGATCGCGGAATCTCTCCATGAATCATTCGCCGATCGAAAATCACTGAACCGTGGACGCGTCAGTCGGATCGCGCGGACGGTACTTTGGGGGCAATCAATTCGCTGCCCTTTCAAATCGAACGATACACACTGGCGCGGCGCGCACACGCAGCGGCCGCGACCGGGAGGGTGAAAAGCTGTGAAATGGCCGCCGAAAAATGGATTTTATCGGCGATCGGGGCGTGCACGATTCGTGGGCATCGGCTGAAAGAGGCGGCCGCTCGTTATCACCCGGGAACAGTCGACTGTATCGGGCGATAAACGATGAGGAGAGGAGCGTCGTCGCGGAGGAGCCTCGTAAAACGCGCGGAGGATTCACGGATCTGTGAAGCCCCGGCTTTCGACCGGCTCTCTGTATCGGGCGGTATCGTGTCGCTGATCGAGAACCTAAGAGGATTAATTTTCGTGTTCGGATTCAGCACCCGCGCGTTCGTTTTTCCTATCGCCAATAGGCTCGCACACTCCAATCACGGGCGGCGTTCAATGAACCCCTGATATTAATTTAATCGATGAATGAAGATCGCACTTTAATTGGAAGCCCCGTGCACGGCTTCGTGTGGCGAGTGGGGCCCCTCCTATATCGCGTCGAATCCAGCATCGTATTCAACCTCGTACATTTTTTATTTCTGTGCCGAATTAAAAGCGATAATTGAATCGTCCTTCTCCGATGTTACGTCGCTGTCGCAGCTTTACTCGAGGCACACGCCCGTCACTGGCTTCCTATCCTGCGGACTCTAGCAGGCACGTGAAGAGACGTGATAAGCTACGCAGGAGGAAGCGCGGCTGCGACCGCAAGCCTAAAGGAATTCATCTCCCTGGTCCCGTCGGTGGCTCGAAATTTCTGCAGCAGCTTCGTGGTTCCGCAATACGGGAAATCGAATGTCGCGGAGAAACGCGTCGCGACACCTCCGCAATATCATTTTTCACGTCGATTTCCGGCTCCTGTGCCCGTGTTCTCGCCCTATTTGGCACGCACGCCCAGCCATCGTAAATTGATCGAAATTAATATCTGTAATTTCGAAGGGCGTGGGCGGGAGAGGAACCAGCGGGATCCAATCACGAGATGTAAATTTCCAGAGAAATTCAAACAGAAATCCTTGGGTGAACGCTTAAAAACATGGAATTATAATTCGCGGTACGAGCAGACGTACGATGCAGGGAACGCGGGGCGGGTTAATTCGATTCGCGATCAAATAAAACGAAAATCATTTCAATTTCATATCGCGTTTAATTCTCACGGTCGCTAATTGTTTCTAAAAGGGAAGGACCGTTTTATACCGCTGAATAAATCCGCCGTCCGGTTAAGCCTGTCCACATCAAACTTAATAATCCATTTTCGTGTTTAATTAGGCCGCGTAGAAAACTCAAATATGTTCTTCCGCTAATCGGGTAAACGTCTGAAAAGGCGGACGGGGCGTGCTCCGGAATCCCGCTGGCCTCAAACAGCGATAAATCCGCGCGCAGTATTTGGAGATTTACGGGAAGGAAAAAATGGACATAGAATTCCCGTTTGTCCTAATGCGTCCGTTGCGAGAGCCTCGGTGCGCAGTCTATATAAGCAAGGAATTAGATTGAAAAAGTAGACGGGCGATCCGGATTCACGGGCAGCGACCATCGATCGTGGGAAAAAGTCACGAAGCGGCTGGGACGTATCGCCCAGTGGGCAAATACGGAAAAGAGGCGATCTTCTAATCAAACTAAAAGATTCAAGCGCATCCGGCCATCAAACTCGCCCCTAGCTCTCTTCTCTACTGATCCGCACGAGCGCACTCCAGCAAATCAAATGTCAGTGACGGTGCTTTGAAATGATTCACGAGCCTCGATACAGGAGATTCCTGACGGAAATCGCTCTCTATGCCACTCCACGCCTCGTCCTCGCCGTCGTATCGCTGGCGCACGGAGCCGTTCCCATCGTCCAGATTCCCCTGCGAATGATCCGACAATTTTCTGTCCACTTCTTGGCGCCCCACCAGTAGTACGAGTCCGCCATACGTCAGGCGCCACTGATTAATTCTTTAAACTACTTAAAGGGGGATTCTCGTCTAACAGCCCCAAAAGTAACTGATATTTACGAATTTTTTGTTTAAAAACTGTTGGTCATATTGGATTAAAATCTTTTGGGATATAAAGAGGCATCTTTAAACTTGCAGTAAATATTTTTTTTATGTCGATCCTTCTTATTATTTATTAATTATTGTGGACTCTTGTCCACGTCTGCGACGATGTAACTCCTGTTGACAGCATGTGTAGCATCTATCACAGTCATCTCATTGTAAAATAAATAGAAGTTTCTTAAAGATAGATAGTTTACGCTGTTATTGGTCCACTTTAAAGAAAAAGAATGAAAAATTGAAGGAGCTATAGCGTTTGAAAGAAAAAGTAAGTTTTTCCATAGACAAATTTGTCATATTATTCCTTATATCGACGAAAAAATTATTATAAAGAATAACTAAAATTAAAGTTTTAGGTCCAGTAACAGCGTAAGTTATTTAACTCTAAGAAAATTCTCTTCTTTTTGCAATCAGATGACTGTGACAGGTGCTACACCTGACGCCAACATCGTCGAACAGATAATTTAATAACACAGTAATTAATAAATAATAAGAAGCATCGACATAAAAAATATATTTTCTGCGAGTTTAAAGATGCCTCCTTATATCCGAATAGAGTTTAATGGAATATTAACAATAGTTTTTTCAAAAAAATGTATAAATTTCCCCTTAAGTAGTTTACTCGATTGTCGAAAAATAAAGTATCCACTTTATTTCTCGCTATTTCGCGTATCCTAAAATTCCCCTGGCTTTCCGCGCCTCCGTCACCGTTTCTATGAGTCGTCGGGCCATCGAGATGAAACGCATTCACGCGCCCAGTGTTCTCTTTCCCGCGGTTAGCCCCGCCGTTAATTCTTAGCAGCCCGCGAGGAATGACGGCGCACATTTACCGGCAAACCACTCGGAAATTCGCGCGGGACAATTATTTTCATTAATTTCATTGTTCCAGTTTCGTGCACGCGCGTGCTGGCACACGCGTTAATGCCGGCCGTTTTCTCATTTGCAGGGATGACAAATCCGTCAGCCGCGACCCGCTTTAATTAACCGGCCTGCTCTAGAACGTATTCTCGCGTACAGTCCATCCCGAAAAATCCCGCCTAATTAATGTTCCGCCAATTTCCCCGCGCCTGCTCGTCATTTTTCAACCGTTCCCCACAATTTATCGTGATACCTCGGCAATTTCGCACGTCTCCCGTGTCGACGTCGACGTTTCGCGAAATCTTGTAGCGCTCGGTAACGAGCTGCGCCTTTCGCACGGTTCGCCGCGTTCCAGTACGATCATCAAGAGCACTGCAACAGCAGTTGCCTCGTCTTTTATATCCAGGCCATCGAAAGCAGGCGCCCGAGTTCAGAATCCAATGAGACCGTCGCGTACTAGAACCTCGAGGATCTCAATTGTTGGCGAAACACACGCGACTATTTAGCAGCTTAGCACCGAGAGCTTCGATTCTTCAATCCCAAAAAGATCCCACAGTGCTCCGTTTCGCGCTCGAGAACGCGAAACGGATACTCGCTTGGACCCGTACACTTCGTTCGCGCTAGCAAAGGAAAACAGAATCACTTCGAATGCCATCTCCGACGCGGCCGACTGAAGCGCTTCTTTATCACGCTGTAATTCTGGCGAATCGTCGGCGTGTCGCGCAGAAATTTTTCCCAGAACAGCATATCATTTCGTGCCGACCTATTTCCAGAGAAATACGAATAACTCCGGTCGCACCGGAACGGGGCAGTAGCGTTATAAATTCTTCATTACGCGCCGGAGATCTTATAACTCGATAATATATAGGGAGCAAGGAACGCGAGATGTTCCGAAGATGAATCCCCAAGTGTTTTAATGAAGCGTACTTTACGAAGTATCATAGCGCTCGGTCTGCTCGCCGTTAATGGCGTTGTACACGGAACGCGTTTTAAAACTCTTTAATGAATGACGAACGATCCTTCTGGTTCCGAATGCTCCTTTGCGGGGAGACTCAATGGAACACGGACGCGGTCAATCGTTGCAGGTAGAAGCACTTAATGGTCGCTATTAACGAGCGTTCTCTCCGTTACAGGTCTGAGACCGAAAATGAGAAATCATTACCGGGCTCATCAGCTCTCTGTGTGGCTGCGCCTGATCCCGGAGCTACACCGGGCCGGAATGGAAGACGTGGATTCCAGGCACAACCTATTCCGAGGACACTCGGACCCTAGCCTTTACGACGGATCGGTCAGGCCGGACCCGTTGAGCAGGATCAGCGACGAGTTTAAAAGGAAGAACATTACTACGGAGCCACCGACCACCATCGACTACAACGCTGTCACGTGTGTCAGCTACATACAGAGCACGAACCTTCAGAATGTCCATAACGCCAGCACGGACACGTTGGCCGGCTTGGACGCAGAAGGGTGCGTAGCAAACGAATCTCAGTTAGC
This sequence comes from Andrena haemorrhoa, assembly GCA_910592295.1. Lineage (NCBI taxonomy): Eukaryota > Metazoa > Arthropoda > Insecta > Hymenoptera > Andrenidae > Andrena > Andrena haemorrhoa. The sequence goes on from OU342946.1 coordinate 6,743,626, forward strand.
GGTATTGATAATCGAAGCACTCGTGAACGTGTAGAGGCTGATTTGTTTCCGTTGGCGCAGGTATGCCGCGTACTCGACAGCCCTGAGCGTCACCATCGCCATCGGCTGCAGTTTGCTGATACTGAACGTTCTGATCTTCGCGGGCGTCTATTATCAGCGGGACAAGACAAGGCTCGAGGTGAAGAGCCTCCAGCAGCAACAGATGTTGAATCAACAGTGCGGGCCGCGGGGTTTCACCGAGCTCAAACAGCCGCCACCGCCGCACACCCATTTTCCTGGGAGCGGTCAAGTGATAGTGGACGTGGAGAACGAGATGTTAAGAAGGTAACCGCGCGACGCTCCTTGCTCAGTATCGATCACTCGGATCACTCATACACCGCACGACATTCTTTCATCTGTAAATATTAACATGCTCGTGTGTCTATTACTCCCGTGTGTTATGGAACTCGTAACGATCGATTGTAGGAATGTAATGAAAGGCCCTCCGAACGATCCCAACACGCTCCTCCAACAGGGCCAAGGAACTCACACGTTGCCTCATCAGCATCACTATCAAAAGCAACATCAGCAACAGCATGCCACTCTTCCCCGAGCTTCCGTCATACAGGACATGAACGCACAAACCCAAGTGAGAGCCTATCGTTTTACTTCAACGGATCAACCCTCGAATCCCCGTTCAGGATCCAACGAGACGATTCCCTAGCATTTCGCCCATCTTCGCTACTTACCATCCCTTCAGCCTACTCCTTTAATCTTTCTAAGTAGCCGCCTCTCCAGCTTTGATACGGTAATCACTCTGGCACCCGAGCGAAGAAAGAGTTTCTGTTGCCCCCGCGAACTATAATTGAAACTCCTAACGAGTATTATTTCGCATCACGACGAGTCTCCGCCGGTTAGTAGCAATTTGTTAAACGCAATCAAAGCATCGTTTAAGCAAGGCAGCCCCCCGGAAATGCTTTTCATTCGTCCAACGAGCCAGCCTTAAAAAAGTAACTCGCTGCTCCGTATAACTCTTATTGTCCATAAACAGAAAGTTTATTTACGAACGGGGGAACGGGCCATTCGCAACACGGGCTTGAAATATTTTACGTCCGTCGTTGATTTAAAAAAGTTTCGTTAACGACCGCCGGCCTTTGGAAGTTTAATTCATAATCCTATTAAGAAACTTTTAAACTTCTAAGCTGCGGCGCCGGTGAAATTTACACTGGCAAGGCTTCTGACATTCTTCGCCCCGGTCATTATTCCACCTACGGACAGTATCACCTTTCATCTCGTTACTGAATTTCCGCGGGGGAGGAGGGGGCCCAAAGAGTTCCGAGCGAGCTCCTCAACTTCATTAAACGAGAACTTTAACGGCCGCCCGTTAGCTTCCCATCCTGGATTTTGATTTTCATTTTTCATCCCGGGTATTTCAATTTCCCGCCGATTCACGCCTCCGTCGCTGAAGACCTCTTCGCTTCGCTTAATCCTCCCCAAGTCGCGATATCTCGCCTCCACTTTATCACAGACGTTCCGAGCGATATACTTCCGCAACTGACGACCGGTATCTCCAACGGTACTCGCGCCTTCTCCATCCCTCTTTTAACCGTTCGCTGTGACCATGCCACCGAGTATATCCTGTACACCATCCGCACCTCCGTTTCCAGCGCTGATCGTGCTTGATTTCCAACTAATCGTCCAACTTCTGCCCGTTCGCGGTCTGACAAGAACGATTGCTCCGTCTTTCAGGGTCCACCAAACGGGTCCATACACCTGACAGTGCCAAGAGCACCACCACCCCCTCGAGCAAAGAGTCCACCAGAGAACCAGCCCCTGCTGCAAAGTGCCACCGTGTCGAGTCGCGTGTCCCAGGCGACAATGAGCGAGATGAGAGTGTGATGCTTGGACCCCCCTCCGAAGCCAGTCGTTCCGGATGTCCTGACAGCGTCGACCTTGCTTTAAGCGTCTCGCCGGTGCCGACCGAGCTTCTACGGGGGGGATTCGCGCGGCTCGGAGGCGTCTGTGTCTTCGATAGCTCGCCAAGACTCCCTTGGACCTCGAGGCAAGCGAGACGCTGGAACGGCGCCTGGCCTGGCGCGGTTTCGCAGCGACGCAACTTCCTGGATATCTAGGTGACGACGAGCCAGCGACTGACGGAGGGGGGTGAATCAGGCTTTCGCTCGACGACAAAGAAGACGAAGAAGAGGAGCTGGGAGGAAGAGGAGGCTCTACCCAGTGGGACGCGAGGCATCGCTCGATACAGTCGGACTGTGGGGAAGAGATTGGGAGACCGGCAATCTTCCGCGAGCAAGTAACTCGGCTACGAGTTATTTCGATAGTCTCGAGGACCTCGGGAGGATCCGCGATGCGGGAGAACGGCTGATGAACATTCCGCGAAGGTTATTTTGAAAAGTTTGCGAGCAAGTCCCGCGATCGAAGGCGGGGGAGATGTTTCGTGGGCGTTCTGCGAAGGTTGGTTTTGAAAGCTCGCGAATCAAGAGAAGCCGCGGAACGACGCAGCGACGATCAGACTGATATTCGCCGAGAGGTTCACTGTGATGACGATGATTATCGTGTCTTTTGACTGGTAGATAGATCCTTCTTTGATACGAGTACCGAGCGAGCAATCGTGATACCTCGACGGATACGAAAGATCTATAGGGATCGGCAACGATACGTAGATGGTGAATATCATAGATGAAGGGGGAATTCCCGGCGATACGAACTTCTCTCTGCGAGCCGTCGGACTTCGATTAAAGATCCTTTCAGGGGTGGAATGAAACGCGGTACGTTCAGCCGGCTAGTCGGTAATAATGAATTCTAGCTGTTACGGGGAAGGGAGAGACGCTCAACCACGTGAATCGATCATGGAGACCCGTGTATAAAACGCTATCCACTACGATGTTAGATGTTCCTTGTACATAAAAGTGAATTTATACCGTAAGAACGTCAGAAACGTTTGCTACTTTCTAAGGACCTGTACTTGTGTCGCGTACCGTTTAGTTGTCCGGTTCTTTCCCATTCTTCCTCCGTTTGCGGTGACAAACGTTAACGTTGCGCGGTGTAAGCGTATGAAATCAATGCTCGGATCATCGAGCAGTTGCTCGTCGACGATTCCACCTAATTCCACCGCTTTCGATTGGTCCGGAGATATCTGGACCCACGGTGCTGAGAAAGGACTGCGTGTAAAATCTTTTTCTAGCTATCTTATCGGAGAAAAGGAGAAGGCAACTGTCAGCAGAATGCTATAAAGGCTAACGAAACTTTCGGGGAACCAAGATTTCCATTTTTAACTCGTATACATTCTCTTCGCTTATTTAATCCCACTGTGATTGAAATCAGAATTATAGCAGAATTAGAAATAGCGAGACAGGTACCTCCTGTGTTTAAAACACGATGGACCGTACATGAGTACCTAATTTTATCAAAGCTCCGTTTAGATACAGTTTCATTCTTAAGGGGCTGTTCCGGTCTAGAGCCCATAAAAATAGGTGATCTTTAGGAATTAATTAAAGAAAAGCTACTACATATAATTTAATGAGACTTTTTGCGTTTTATTAAGGATGTCTTAAACTATAGAAACAAATTTTTTGTTTTACAAAGAACTTCGAAAAATTACATTTTTTGAGAAAATAACACTTGAATTTTGAAATCACTTTTTCCCTATATTTTTCGTCCTTTCAAGGCCTTTAAAAATTACAAAATTTCAATATTTTTAAATTTTACTGGTTTCCCCACGAGCCAGAAGTATATTCTTCAAAATAAGCAAAGGTTTCAGTCGAATGGGATAATAACTTTTCGAGATATAGATTCCCCTGATTTTAAGAACACTGTTTCCAGAAAAACGCGTTTAAAGTTTCACGTAAGCGTCGAGTGGCCGGGTGTTAGCCATGCATTTGCCGCTACTTAAATGCCTATAATTTCGGGAATTTTACGAATTGCAAATAATATTTTTAAACGCGTATTCTTAAACGATTAAACATTCGAAAAATGAAATAAACAAAAATCGATTTTCAGACCGGAACCTCCCCTTAATTGGCTGGAAATCTCCCAACTTTAATATCGTTATTCAATAGGGAGCAATATATTCTACCACAACTTGTGTTCTATTTGAGTACCTGTTCAATTAAAAGATTCTATTTGCATTAACCTTAATGAACAAAGACTGGAAAATTAAAGAGCTGCTGGTGTATTCTGCTCAAATCTTTCTTCAGAAATGGAATTGAAATTTATAATTGTAATATTCTTCTCCGCCAATCGAAAGCTTCGATCGTCGACGAGCAACACAATTCATCCTCGTCCTAATACGCACAATCGCTACTCAAGATGAATCTCATCGTCCGTGCGAAAATCAAAATCGCCACGTATGTTGTAAAGAAGAAAAGATGGACTAACGATCCTTCGAGGGAAACTTGGCTCGCATTTGATCTAATGATGCTTTAATCACAAAGCTGACCACGAATTAGTCGCAACTCAATTTCCATCTGCACGACATTCGACCGCTTAAGTTATTATAAGTTGAGATCTTGCGCAATGCGTTCGAATATGACTGGAAAAGCTGATTAGTGATTAGATCGCTAGCGCAAATCGAGCCGATATGTTAGCGAGAGCTGGACGAGCCTTATCCAAAGTCAAAATCTGTGAATTTATTTCAAGTAATTGGAGAACAGTATCGCTGCACAATTGAAACTATCGATCGCTACGTTGAAAATAATCCAAATTGCTTGCTGCGTAAAGGCGACTGTACACCGCGTAATTGGCAACTTCGTGATTCCCAGGAATCCACGCTATACCGAACAGCCACCGATATAAAAGTGTTAAAGTGTTAAGACGAAAGGATTCTTCGATCACGTACGAGACTCGAAGTGTGCGTGACATTTTGTAAAGATATACGTATACATATAGGTGTAACATAAAGACTAACCGTAAATCCGTTATTATGCGTAACACACTGCCACAGGACTCGGATATTCACGCGAGGCGACAGGAAAAAGCGCAACAGAGTTTCGATTTAAACAACAGAGACTGTCCTCCAACTTGGTTCGATCCTTTGAGACTCCACTTTACCGTGATTTAACCGCAACCTCGCGATTACCTTAATTCTATTGGTTCTCGGTGCCCTCGACTATAAGTTACCGATTTTACACCTCAAGTTCCCAATCACTTCAAAGGATTAATCACGGAATGGAATTTAACGTATTCACTGCAGTCGAACGAGCAAAATCAAAACCCCGAATGAAATCAAAGAGAATGATCAAACGTTTGTTTAAACAATTTTTATTAATATTAACGAGCAAATGATACGCGGTGATGTAGTCTTTACACTACACGCCGGAGGGGATCGCGGACCTTTTCAATCGCCACTGCACCCTCGCGCGTTCGCGGCAGTGAAGGTGTTAAGTGAAGTTCGCACGATCGATAGATCTAGAATTCCATTTGAAAATGAAACCGAGGCGTGAGGACCGAGCTTAAAGGGGAAAAGAGCAGGTATATTAGAGAAGAAGGGGATAAAATCAAAGTTTTTTTGTACATACGTTAAAGAATTGAAAGGGGAAGAATCAAAAGACGCGTTTTGAAATGTTCTCGCGGAGAAATCTGCGACGATTCGCAATCTCATCGATGGCACTGTCGCGGGTAAGATGAGAACAAAAGAAACAATGTTTATTGCACCGAACAATGTTCTTTCTTTTTTAAGAGAACTCGCGGGATTTCGTGAGAGAATTACTTAATAAATATCATCAAGTACGGACAATCCGAATATACTAAAGACTAAAAGAAAAGCGAGTAATAGTAGGACGTAATCAAGAACAAGCCACCGGTCGGTAAAGGGAAAATTACGCTGAAGGGAAACACTGAACCGATTAAACAGATGTTTAAGGAAATTTAAATAACGTATATTACATATACATATTATGGATTGTAATGAATTTATTATGACGAATATTATATTTATGTGACTTTTAGCTGGCCTCGCGCTCTACTGGAAAGATGCCCGGAGTAGATCTTTCAGTCGAGGGGGAGGCTACCTGTTACGTTTAACGTTTCTGTTATCAAATTGTAAATATATAACAAAATACATGGAGATATTAATTGTACGTGTTAAATATCCATCCCGGCGCGTTCTTCGTATTCAGAGATGGTAAAATAATTTCATACCACGAAGTAACGATGCAAAGCAATGGTGGTGCTACTACCCCAAGGAAGGTATACGTATGCGCGGGGCGTCAGCTGTATAAGATCAACCTACCTAACAGCTAACGATAAAAGAATTAAAAATAACAACCCCCGCTCAACTTTGCGTAAGTATTTATCTTCAACAAAGCGTCACATAGGACTATCGTAAATGTCTCGATGTTGGTAACATTTTATAACGTCAACAGGCCAGTATATCGCTAAGACAGAATGAAAGGATGTACGAGCCTTGTTACATACATGAGAGGAGTTATGCGAGAGGAACAGCCTCCGTGAAATTCCAGGCTTGCGAGATCAACGCAAACCAACTTGTTCAACAATTGGCATAGGCAGTACGTAGTTATAGTGATGACAAATTATGGACTTGTAAACCTATGCAATAATAACAAATTATTCTGGTCTTTGACTTTCAGACTGGACAGAAAATATCTCACTGCGTGGGACGATCTTTCTTCTCAACCAATCTATCAGACTGTACAACTGAAACTACCGACGATTTTAATAAATTTAATAAAATATTAAATCTAACACATAAAAGAGCCTCTATGAGTAAACTACCTTTAGAATAAGCTAAACGAGAATCGCAGGCATTGGTTAGAATCATTTCACATTATAGTTAATAATAATTGTATTGCGTAGTAGCTGGTGATACGATTAGTAACTGTATATCAAATGGTTAAATTTCCCGAAATAAATGATGGATTCCCGTAGAAGACGTGCTTTCATGATCTAACGTGGAATACCTCACCAAGGGATTGTACCTTGGTATATTCAATAACGTGTTGGAGCAGAGAAGACTTTAGAAATCATCAAAAACCCATCAGTTCCAGTATCTCGCTGAAATATGCCAACTTGCAGTTATTCTTTTATCTTAACACTGTACTCGTGTTCTGGGGTCTGGTTCGAACAATCAAACAACATTTCAAGTTACATTGTACCATAGTATTGCAAGTTAAAGAAATTCTTAAATCTAATTAGAATATTTGACAATAGCAGCTATCGGCTCGGTTCTCACCGATTACCAGGTCTCACCACGAGGAGGTTGCTGCGTTTCGAGACCCATAGAGAGATAGATGGAATCAAAGTTCCATCGATCTCCCTGTACATGAAACACTACTAAACCAAAGAGATGGATGGACACACAAAGTTCCATCGATCCCTTCGGTTTAGACGTAGAAGCTAGGGAACTGCCAAGCAATCACGCGAGTAAAAGAAATTCAGGAAAAAAGAAAAGACGAAGGGTAAGCATGAAAAGAGTATTGAATGGCGCAGTTCCTACCACCCTAATGTCCGAGACGAAAGGGAAAAGCGCTCGGCGCCTCCCAGACGATTCCCGTTGCACCGATGCAACTCGCCAGGAGCAACACTAAGTATGACCTGACTTGAGCCGTCCAACACGGAGACTGGGCACCGATGCGACTCGCCAGGAGCAACACTAAGCGTGACCTGACTTGAGCCGTCTAACACGGAGCGTGGGTATCGGACCGGGTGACTTACGCAGGCAGTGTACCAAAAAGTACACCCCCTACGCCCGAAACTTTTCCCTTTGGACAAGAACACCAAGGGATGGAACCGATCCACCCATACCAATTCCAGGCTCAGTCGCTTGCTTCCGGAAAAGGAACCAGCGGCGACCTCCTCATCACGGATGAGGAGCCAACAAACGAGCAACAAAGCTAATGATTTAGTGACTACTTCGCAATTTTACATGGGGCCTTAAATACTTCATGCACTGTCACTTTACACGATCACTTTTCACTGTCACTTTACACGATCACTTTTCACTGTCACTTTTCACTGTCACTTTTCACTGTCACTTTTCACTATTTTGTTTTAAATATATTATTTTACTGTCCCTCTTCCTATTCTCCTAGATGGAATCAAAGTTCCATCGATCTCCCTGTACATGGAGCCTACTAAACCAAAGAGATCGATGGAACTTTGTTTCCATCGATCTCCCTGTACATGGAGCCTACTAAACCAAAGAGATCGATGGAAACAAAGTTCCATCGATCCCTTTAGTTTAGATGTAGAATCTAGGGAACTGCCAAGCAATCACTCGATTAAAAAAAATTCAGGTAAGAAACAAAGACGAAGGGTAAGCATGAAAAGAGTATTGAATGGCGCAGTTCCTACCACCCTAATGTCCGAGACGAAAGAGAAAAGCGCTCGGCGCCTCCCAGACGATTCCCGTTGCACCGATGCAACTCGCCAGGAGCAACACTAAGTATGACCTGACTTGAGCCGTCCAACACGGAGACTGGGCACCGATGCGACTCGCCAGGAGCAACACTAAGCGTGACCTGACTTGAGCCGTCTAACACGGAGCATGGGATCCGGACCGGGTGACTTACGCAGGCAGTGTACCAATAGGTACACCCCCTACGCCCGAAACTTTTCCCTTTGGACAAGAACACCAAGGGATGGAACCGATCCACCCATACCGATTCCATGCTCAGTCGCTTGTTTCCGGAAAAGGAACCAGCGGCGACCTCCTCATCAGGGATGAGGAGCCAACAAACGAGCAACAAAGCTAATGATTTAGTGACTACTTCGCAATTTTACATGGGGCCTTAAATACTTCATGCACTGTCACTTTACACGATCACTTTTCACTGTCACTTTTCACTGTCACTTTTCACTATCACTTTTCACTATCACTTTTCACTATTTTGAAAAAATGCTGAAATAATCAAATATGGTATATTAGGAAAACTAGGAAAATACATCAAATGGGAATAAATGAGGCAAAACCATTGAAGCAATACATAAAATCGAATAAATGATGCAAACCCATAGAAGACATGCATGAAATAAAATAAATCAGGCAAACCCATCTTTATTAAAGAATTCAACAGAGGAAACCATGGCGTATCCCTCGGCGAATCCCTCGGCGAATCCCTCGGCGAATCCCTCGGCGAATGCTTCGATGATGCGCTTAAAACTAGACGCGCCTGGCTTAATTTTTTAAGTTTCGCAGCCACACACGCCACTCTACATTTAGTTTTCGCAGAATAAGCATAACAGACTATGCTTTGGTATACTAACCCTTTGGACCGTGATTGCACTATAAGGTAAAAGACTACTAGAATTCTTTCCAAAGACTTTACTTTAAAGTCCAAAGGGTTAACATGCGCACGTAACAGACATTCTCGTCGATCTTTCTACACATATCCCATTACAATTTCTTTCGTAAATTTTAGAGATACGCTTGCATTGCTTTCAAGTGGCAAATAGACTCTAAGTATCTCATTGCGGAGATAGAAAAATAATTGACCCACGGACACGGATTCGCCGTCGCGAGAGATCTCGAGCTGCTCGATACACTCACGCATTGCAGTTGCACAGACAAAACGCTAATACGGTACCACCATTCATCCAGCCCCCCCATTAACGGGAGTTCCCCGCTCGGGGCCGCGCCTGAGGGGTCAGAATCACAGCAGCCCGCCTCACAATTAAATCACATGCAGCTGCAATACGCGCTCCCATCACAAAGCCGACAATTTGCACAGGCGAGTGTATCGTGCCCGAGCATCTTGTGCTAATTCAAGATCTCTCCCGAGAGCGAATTATATTTCCGGAAAGAAAGGTAAAGAGAATTGAAAGTAAGGAATAAAAGAGACACTATGCCAAGTCTCTAAAAGTATATTAGATGGGAAACGATACGATGCACGGTGAAGCTAATTGTAAGCGAAAGCAAAAGTAAAAGATGTCACTCTCAACAAGCAAGCATACCTCCACCCTTAAATCTAGCCTATCGCACTCTTTACAATGGGCCCTAGTGGCATAATCTATTGCAAATATGCACTTGCGTAACTTTCGAGGGATATGCGAAAGCTAAGAATCTCCCGATTGAGATTGCGAAAGAGACTAAACTACTAAAGGACCGAAAGACTTGAACATTCACCCTCGATCCACCGAAATTTCGTTTCTACATGGCGTACTCCATATCACGACTGCACACAGCCATGGCGAGCGTGACCGAGAACGAGCCATCTGAGACCACAGAGCGGGCCGAGGTGGACCGAAGCCCGGTATCGGCGCGATAACTAGAAAATCAGAATGGTCACGAACTGGCGCACATCATCGTCTAACAATGGTCCTCTGTGTAAAGCCGTAATAAGTTGTACCCAGCACAGCCGGCCTATGAAGGGCGAGCACACCATGCGCGAAATCGAAATCAGCGATCGAAGGCGAATTGTATTTCTAGAAGAGTGCGTTTGGCACTCTTATATTTAAAAAGAACGAGGCAGAACAGAAGCTTATCGCTCGAAGTACGCAAGTGCATTTCTGAATAGATGTCCAGACAGAACCAAACTCACCGAATGTAAGTTTGGCTCGATCTGGACCCGTAAACTAGATCGTAGGCTTCAGCTTGATAACGTTTTGCAAGACGCAATGCATTGGAAAACGTTACCAAGTCCAGGCTACACCAACGTGGAGGTACCTACGAAAGTAACCCATTTCTACGAAATATTTCTGGTCCATATTCGACCAATGCATTTTTGAAAATTTGGAAAAAGTCTTACGTCTAAAGTTCTTAAACTAAGACTTATTGCTAGGACTATGGCTTGTGGAAACTAAGCCGCGTGCAAGTTCTTCCGTCATGTATACAATTTTAGGTTTAGTAGCTGATACTATTCAAAGCATCAAGCTTTGATTATAAAATTCCAGAAAAATAATTTGGAATATTTAAACCGCGATATTAGAACTTTGACCTCGAATTTGAAATTTATTTACATATTGTTTTTGTCTGTATTAAACATTTGGAAGCACGCGCGTTAATCTTACTATTCACGAGTACTAAGTATGTAATCGTGGTCACAGTGCTCGCTACAGCAATCATTTGTTCAATAGAATGCAGAAAAATTGAAAAAATTAAAATGTACCACTCACCGATCGTTGAACACAGTCTCAATGCTATGAATGCAGACAGGCAGCCGCTTCAGCAGGTTCACAGTCCAAGGTCAGTAGTATCGAATAGAATGTATCACACTCACAAATATGTCACTTTAATTTCACGATCAAAAAGCAATTTGAGCACCGGTGCTTAGTCTTAAATAGTTCTAGGTGCGTAAAACACTGACTCTACACTCGCGTTGACACTACTAACACGCACAGCCATCTCATGTTTTTAAACACAAAGCACTGCACGTTTTTAAATGTCTCTGAGCAGTGGGGACCCATGATAGCACCCGAGAAAAGTGTTGCCTCAAGAAGTCTTCTAGCTACTGGGTGAATTGCAGTAGAATCTTGTTGAGCAAGCTCCCACATAGTTCACTAATCGATGAAATTAATCCACGAATCGAAATATCACGAAATAATATGCACACGCGTTCACTGAGATCCGATCACTGTCGCGGGTAAAGTTAAACTGACAAGTTACATCGCTCCTCGGTGGTGCGACTTTGGTAGAGGTTGTTGACGTTGTTGTCTCGCTCCAACGACTCCCAGCTAACTTGAAATTCGTCAAGGCCCCAAATAATTTTACGTAGCAACTCTGATTGCAGAATTTGCACGTTTTGCAGCTGTAGCTATGCAAACATTGCAAACTGCACTTTCCGTATGTCTTCCAATACTGGGGACCCATGCTAGGACTCGAGAATAGTGTTGCCTCGAGAAGTCTTCTAGCTACTGGGTGAATTGCAGTAGAATCTTGTTAAGCGAGCTCCCATATGGTCCACTAATCGATGAAATTAATCCACGAATCGAGATATCACGAAATAATATGCACACGCGTTCAATGAGATCCGATCACTGTCGCGGGTAAAGTTAAACTGACAAGTTACATCCCTCGGTGGTGCGACTTTGGTAGAGGTTGTTGACGTTGTTGTCTCGCTCCAACGACTCCCAACTAACTTGAAATTCGTCAAGTCCCCAAATAATTTTACGTAGCAATGCTGATTCCCGAATTTGCACCTTTCGCAACTGCAGCTATGCATCCCACGCATTCTACATACACGTGTCTCAGCAGGGGATGTGTTCGAACCCTCGGATGGACACATGTAGTTTCAAGGCCCGAACCAGCTCTTCCGCCGGTCTGGGCAAATGTGATTTTTGTCGCCCATTATATTTAATTATAAATAATTATTTTAAAATATAATTTTCGGCAATGAATGTAACTTAATAACAAAAGCCTTCTGTTTCATACAAAAATGTAATATTCAAAAATTACCAATTCACCAATTTTGCCGCTCTCGGCATTTTGCAACTCTTCTATGATGTAGTACTTCAAGGGAATATCTAGGGGTGAAGGAGGGTGTATAAGACAGTAGCTTCTTTCCACTGAAACATTTTTTATTTAGTGCTATCTACATAATTTTGACTCCTACTTTAGAAGCTTCTTGCTTCTACTGAATACATTCTACAGTGTAACTCTCCCAGGTGTGTTTACTGTGCACTCTTTCCCTAATCTCCTAGTTTTGTCTGTCACAATTCCCTTCCGGCTCATCTGTGGCTATCCACCCTCGATTTCTAATCCTGCGTCTCTTGGATCTCTGGGGACACAACGCTGGCTACTCCAACTGGACTTGCTAGACACCTGGACACATTCCTGTAACAGGAATCATTTGTAAATCGCGGGTTTCGAATTACCTAAATTTCTACTTCTTGAATTCTAATTCCTGCCATGCGTAGCGTTACAATCTGTGTCGAGACTTCACCGGTAACGTTGCACGTGACACGAAAATGGTAAGGGGGCTCGCGAGCCCCCCGAGCGTGTGACACAAAATGACATTGCGTGATAGGTCTATCCTATACGTTTGGATCTCGCCCAAGTCCTCCCCTCCCGTGCGGGCCTCCCCAGTCAGGAGGCCACCCTGGAGTTTTTTAGTGGGTGCAAACCCCACATAACCCCGTCCATCCCCCGGGGGACGGGGCATCCGTTAGGGATTTTCCTCCAGGTGAAAAAAAAAAAAAGGTCTATCCTATACCTGGTCTGTGCCTATACTTCGTCCACAGACTACACCTGGTCTGTGGCATTATCCATTCGGAACAGAATAAGATTACAGCGCTATTAGCGGTAAGCATTGAAGCTAAGCGTAACCGCATGATGGTATTCGCGTTTCAAAAAATAGCTACAGTTTTTCAACGAGCTAAAACATTTTAATAACAATATCCTCCTTTGCGTGCCGCAGTCGGGTAAAAAGGCTAGTCATGATATTCATAGGTCAAATTCTTTAACAAATAACTTTAAGGAATACTGATATTTAAAAGAGAGATACGTATGCGAAATTAATTGCACACTCGTTACGAAGTGAAAGTACATAGAAAGTTGCTACTAAACAAGTAAAAGTGCATACATAAGTAAAGTAAGTACGCGGTGCTCGATAAACATCGTTACTCTTCGACCGAAGAAGAAGTTATATTATAACTTTTTGTTACTCATTGTTAGAACTAACTATTCATTCAAAGTGTGTTCCTATAAACGCTCTTTTTCTATAAAAGGACTGCAAAAGTTTGTTGACGCGACCGAGAATAGCGCGTGGCAGATCGCTAAACACGCATGCGCGACCACGTATGATATTCGGTCGACAACACAATTGCCAACAAACACTTCAGTGCCTTTTAGTAGTATCTTTAGAAGTCCGTTTGTTTACTGCGTCTACTGCAATATGTCATCTGGCGGTTGGGAATTAGTTGGAAGGAACAAAAAGGACAAAACCAATGGAAAGATCACCAAACTCTCGAAGGCTGAGAAAAAGAAATTTATCGAAAACTCACCTAAAGTGGAAGACTTTCGTAAGCTATTAGTTTTAACCCCAGCTGACTCTAATAATTTTCACCTACAGTATTGTCAATTAAAAGTATCATAATTACCATTGAATACTGTTTAATTGAAATCACAACTAGAATAACTTTTGGACGCATATATAGGAGAATGTTTAATGTTAAATCCCGTACAGTTTAAAAATATGTTTCCCAAAGGGTTTATTCGCTTTCAGTTCCCTTGAGCCAAGTAAAAACATTGTACGATAATTTGGACAGTAATAAAGAAAATAAGAAACCGTCGAAAGAGAAAGAAAGCAAAACTAAAGAAAATGAAGAGAAGAAGAAGCAGCAGAAACAGCAGCAACAACAACAGCAACCTGAGAAAAAGAAACAAGAGCCTAAAGAGAAACCTCCGAAGTCTATAAAAGATGCGCTAAATATGGTACCTATAAACGTGTATATTTTCAATTCACATCTTATCCCATTTATATAAAGCTGTAATCATCGAAGCTCTCTCTCTCTCGTAGATCAATCCAGACGAGCTGCACGATATTTTGATTACTGGTCAGACCAGATTCCCCGAAGCTCCGTTGATCTGGTTGAAGGACCTCGCCGCATTCCTCAATGTAAAAATACCCATCGACAAAGAAGACGGAGTCTTCTCTGGGAAGTCCAAAGATTATCCACTGAGCATAGTACCTAAGCAAATCTCTTCCACCTTGGAGAAAGCAATAGAGATGGCGGGCAAACAGACAGCACACATTTTTTACGAAAATACTCTCACCGCGATGGCCACAGACATGGTAAAAGGATCGCCGGTAGTGGGGCACAAGATATTTTTACAGCTTCTGGCATCCACTAACCCTGAAATGACCATCGCTAACATTCCTAAACTGATCAGCGCGAGAAATTCCTATCAGAATAGAAAATCTATTGGCTTGTCTCTGCTGTGGTCGCTGTCCCAAGCTGGCAGGAAAAACTTGGCTGTGGGCTTGAAAGTATGGCACGAAGTAATGTCTCCCATGCTGGAGACGAAGAGTTACTCCAGTTACGTAGCGGAAATTCTTAACGATCTTGTTTTCGGCCACGAGAACTCTCACGATCTTACGCCGGAACTGTACCTCGACATCGTCGAAGATACGTGTTCCGGTAAGCTTAACGTTCCCGCCTCGGTGGGCGGTGAAATCAGCACCAGCATCGAGAAATTAAGAGTGAGCATTCGAACCTTACAGACACTAACAACCACTCGAAACTAGAAAACTATATTCTCTATACTTTTTTAGTTAATACTCTCCAAAAATAAAAGCGTGAGTTACGCAAAGCTGTTCGAGTTGTTAATGGGAAAAGTTACGCAGAAAATACACGCGGACTACAGAAACGAGTTGATTAAAACACTCGTAGTTTGTTTGACCACCGATCCTCTTTGCTTTTCCGTTTGGAGGTCCCTTTACGCCAAGAATCTCTACCAATCTCACCTTCTCTTGACACACATAGGTGAGATTCCTCGCTGAGAGCGAGAAGCCGATCGACGCGTTCGCAGATTCAATTGTTACTTTATTCACCAGATACTAACTGGAGCACCTTACGTTCGACTTTGAAAGCAAAGTGTTTGAAGGAGACGTGTATAGTATTCCAGACGACTAACGAAAAATGGAAAAAGGGCAGAGACGAGAATCTTGCCAACAGTTGCAATAAGATATGCAAGGTACGTTCCTGTTTATAGATTTTTATACACTTACTATAGTTGCTTCCGTGCGAAAATCATTTTGAAATGGCCCGCCTTGTCGGGGTGCTTTTAATTATGCACGCCCTACGTTTGCGCAGAGGGCCGGGATTAGGTACACTCCACGGTATTCTAGCGGCACGGAACGTTATAATCCGTTTTTCGACTAGTTGCCGGAGTTCGTGCGTGAAAACGACCGCGTAGCCGAGTGGTAATCGTTCGGTAATTAACTACCGAACCTGTCGCTCCAAGGTTATCTCACGTTATCGAAATTCTCGATCGTGAACGGTCTCGATAGATTCAAATTGCAGGCATAGCTTAGGTTAGGTAAGCTTGTTTTTTTGGGAGTAGGTTATCGATCGCATGTTGTCCCCTCGCGCACCGCCAGTGACGACATTCATCGTGTTCATCGCCATCGTATCTTTTTTTTTTACAAGCAGATACGCATTTGAAAGAATTAAAATAGCATACGTTAGAAAAGATTCTCCTCTCGCATGAATTATAGAGGTAAGAGGTGCATAGACACGTGAATCGGAACGGAGCATATAATTCGTTTACACGTATGACGACAAATGGTTTTTATGGTATCTTCGTGTTGACCTTTAAACCTTAAACTTGCTAACAAGAACGGTGTATTAGTTGTCGGTATTTTGAACGGTAAACAAATTATCGCGATCGAGATGTCGGATGATCATTCAATCGCTATCACGTTTGCAGGTTCTGCTAGCGAAAATGACAGCTTCATCTAATAAGAAGTTTCCCTGGGGAAAGGGAATTATTTTGTTATTACTTTTGACTGGTGCTGTTGTAGGTTACGATACGTACAAGCACGGTAATTTTGAAGGTAATAAACGATCGAGATATAACACACTCGTCTTGGGTAAGCACGACGGTTACCGTTTGATAATTAATTATTAATGTTACTGTTGCTCAGAATCTAGTACAGGTAAGTTCTTGAAAAGGAGCGGATTATCTGATCATGGACAAAAGGCATGGATCGTGACGCAAGACTATTCTTCTAAAGTGCTTGAATTTATAGAAGCTAGTTCGCCAGAATATTACAAAGCAACCATCGAAACCTGTAAACCTTATATCATACTGGCCGAAGACTTTTATATAGTGGTGAAGAATGTTTCCTTGAAAATTTATGATAACGCTGTAGTGTATGTGGGAAAGAACGGACCTGTGGTTGTACAAGCAGTAAGTATTAAACGTCTCTGCGCAAGTAAACGTCTCTGCGTAATCTAAATCCCTCTGCTCGCTCCACAGATCGAACACTACGTTCCGGGAATGCTGGACGAAGTCCGTTTGCGAAGTAACCAAGGATTCGAACTCGTGAAAGTTTATTCGAGCGTGTGCGCAGAAAAGCTCGGCGAACAGTCGGTCGCGACGCTTCAGTGGTTGCGGCACAACGTTTTTGTGTAAGTAAGAAAGTCCGTTAATGTCGCGGACCGTTGTGCTTAATCTTGTCGCTGTTTCAGTGGAAAACTGAGCCCAGAGAATTTACAAAATTACGCCTCGAAAGCTATCAACACTACGCAGTCATTGGCGAGCCAAACGTACGACTGGGTGTACGAGAAGGTGCAAACGCTGTCCAAAGTCCCGTGAACGCGATTCGTTGGACGTTGCGAGTGATTCGTCTTGATGATTTAAAATCTCCTCCATCACCTGTGCATTTATTTCTATGATTCCGAAGTTGAAACGTTGCATATTTCCAAATATATTGCGGCGGCCATTTCACCTGTGATATTTGAAGAATGTATCCTGTTCTGATTAATTGTGACATTTTGAAAATCTGGAAATTTCGTCGAAGTGTCGATCCTTACCTTTCCTAAGTTAATGTTCATGTCAAGGGAAATAATTATGAAAGTAATATATAGACTGCATAGCGTCGAAACTTGAACCTATTACTTTGTACATTTACTAATATATTTTCACTTAATAATTCTGGTACGTGGATTGAATGGTAATATAACAAGTTAATATGTGGATTAAACAGTATATTGAATAAAGGTATTTTTTTGGTATTTTTCTTATAAAAATAAAGGAGGAGTAGAGAGTGTCATTAAACTTCTTAATGTGTCTAGAATATTAACTTAATGTCGTTGGGTACAGTGACGAGAGTATCAAATGATTGTTCATAGGAATAGTAGAATAATGCTGATAAATATAGGAATAGTAATAATTATTATTATAATCATAGTAGCGTTACTAATGCAACTAATGGAGATAATTATGGTGGCGATGATCATTTTAACAAGAATATATTAAAATTTTATATGGAAAGAGATCGATGGAACGCGACTACAGTCGCGTCCATAGAGCTATGCATGTAAAAATGAGTGTCTTCATTTCCTTCCTTTAGAGAAATGAATTTTGGTAGAAATTCTTCTTTCCTTTGTTACAGTTTCACAGCATTCCTCCCTGATTATACGTATAAGTGTACAATGATAAAGTGCACACTGCTTGTAAATTAGTTTCTCAGTCATTTCTCACACGTTACAGTTCATGAGGGAAAAAGACCTTCATCGTGTTTTTATATATTTGGTTGCACAGGTATTCTTCCTCGTCGTCCCTGATTCGCGCGAGCACTTCCAAAATTTGACTGTAAAAACAGAAGCAAACAGTAGCGGAGAAGAACGCGTTATAATTGCAGCTTAACTCCTTCGATCAGCTTTCTAACGATCGTTTAACGCTTACACTATGGTGCACGGTTCGTTTCTTCCTTTAACCATCTGATCGGGTTGCCACTTCTCCTTTTTAACGGACGGGAAATGCGTGATAACGTCTTTCGCCGAAGCATGAGCTGGTCTTATTTCGCACCACGGGCAATCAGTCTCTATCATCAGCCTGTCCGACGGTATACTCGTAATGGCGAAAAGGCTCTCTTCTGTTTTCAAAGAGCTGCGACAGAGAACGGACGTTTAATCTCATAGAAAACTGCAAGCGCGTCCACTTATCAGCCATACCATCCGTTAATACCAATATATAATCCCATTTGCAAAATGGAATTGGCTTCTTCCGGATTGCCATCGAAGGAGTGTACGACACCAGCCGTTAACTTATCTTTGTGTTTTCTTAAAATCCTTACAAAATCTTCGCTAGCGTTACGGCAGTGTAAAAACATCGGTAGTTTCAGAGCTGAGCACAAAGACAATTGCATCTCGAAATACTTCTTCTGCACATCCTTGGAACAGAATTGTAGCCTATCGTAATCTAGCCCCATTTCACCGATAGCAATGATTTTATCCCTGTTATCTTCAGCTAGGTCTGACAACGACTTAAGATACGCCTCCGGATCACCGCTCGCCTCGAATTCATTGCAACGCGTCGGATGGCAACCAACCGTCGAAAACAATCGTTCTGGAATACACGGAACAGTAAATACAGAATCAGATACGATAGAGGGCAAGAGAGGGTAACATAACATATACCTAGATATTTCCATCGACATGCATATCGTTGTCGCAGTTACAGAACAGAATCACGGCAACCATTGCATCTCTCTTTCAGCGGTCTCTTCTTACGCAACGATTGTATTGCGATCTAACAAGAAAGAAATAGAAACTGTAACCGTACGCTATACCGACAAATCTTTACCCTCGCAGTTGAACGCCTGCAAGGTATATAATAAAACATTAATTGTACCAGAGTCACGGTGGCTGTTCGCGACGCATCGATAGCTCTACGCAGGAAAGGAATTTCAAAATAATAGACCATAGCTAGCCGTGATAGAGAGACGCGATAGTGTCGGTGCTGTCTTTCTTAAACAGATTCGTGTACAATTTGACTAAGATCTTTCGGATATTCAGGCGCTAGGATCTTACCATCTGTTCGTGCTAGTTCGAGGGCCTTTTTACTCTCTTCTATGTTGCCGGCAGTTATTATAAGTTTCGAGAGATTGTTATTCCAACTTCGCTCTAATACCTTATCTAAATCTGGCTGATGCTTCTGAGATCCGTGGTAAATTCCTTGGTACATGGGATCCGTCAAATTGGCTCCAATATCTACGCGAGAATTGGCAGCGGAACGTATTAATCGTCGATGTATAACCTTCGCATTAATATTTCAAATCGGCAGAAAAAAATGAGCTATAGCTTGCAGAGAAATGTCGAGCGCTAATGCGTCAACGTAATCGCCGAGAAAAGAATTCGATTACCTATGAATTTTCGTAGATTACTCATTTTAACTCTGAGCATTCGACGAATCAACCAAGTGACAGTTTCCCAAGACACGGCACTACCTGACAGGTTAGCAGGTGTCTTATTTAACCGGTGTTGGCAACTGACGCACGAGTTTCATCGAAGTTAAAGTTTATAATACATCGTAATTATGCTTCTCGGAAATTATTATCGTTTCCACCGTGTATACCGAATAATTTCTCTTTAGTTCCGATAGTTGAATACATTCTGCGGATTTAAACGCATCTCGAGTCTACCACGTAACTTACGACGACACGAAAGTATAATAGCCGCTTCGCATGCATAATTTTCTGGAATAACGACATGGATGAAAAACGTCGGAGCGTAGAATTTACGGTTCTTTATTACAAATCTTAATATATTATACAGGAGAAGTTCAGTTCTAACTTATTACAAAGAAATCTTCAGCGAGCTGTTGCGTTGATCTTTGTCAAGTCTCTTGTTTCTAAATTCCATTATTGCAAAGACTTCACGATCAAATTTATCTTCTCGACGCATTCCTCTTTCTTCTTCGCAATGGCTGCCTCCGCCTCTACGAATTGCTGGCGGCCTATTTTGCCCGGTACTAATTTGTCTACGTAGAGCGCTTGCTGCTGATTATAAAGTTCCTTCAATGTTCTGTCGTACTTCTGTAACTCCTGAACTCGATCGTACACATCTCCGGACTCCCCTTTCAAACGTTGCACGATTTCTGTGATGGCATTCGTCGCGCCTTTGTACTCCTGGTTGATACCTTTGACAATGGACAGGAACACATTGGCGTCCTTGTTCGTCTTGAGATAAGCCAACTGATCGTCCAGTTCGTTGTAAGAAGTTACCCGGCGATCTTGCGCCGCTAAGATCTTCTCGCATTGGCCAGCGATCCTCAACTTGCTCTCCGAAACCTCGTCTTTGTCGATGGAGAAGTCGAGTCTGACGTAAGTGATTACTAATAAGAACAGTAAGTACAGGGCTGCCGCGACGAGTAGCGGCTCTTGCAGCATCAATATACGCGGGAACGTGTACTTGAGCTTGAAATTTTGAATGTGATTCTCGACCAAGTTCCTCTTGGTAATGGAAAGTACCGGGCGGCCAGTGGTATCTAGATATGTGTAATGAAGAGTGTCGGGCAAGCGTGTCGCAGGGTACGGCAAGCTCAGTTCGATGTTCTTCGAACCTTCCGGCAAGATAATCTTTACGACTAGCTCGTCGACCATCATATCGTCGAACACGTGGTCCAGTAATCTCATTTCCAAAGTGTACTGATCCCCGGAATGGAACAGATACTCGTAACTAGGTACGTTATACCCGACGATGTACTTGGTTTTCCAACCACCGAACAGTGGAAATCGTGGACGAAGGTTCAGCTCCACGGAATCTTTCTTAACGCGAGTGTGCGACGTCGAGATATTGCCGATTTCGTCCCTGTAGTAAATATCAGAGGCAGCCGCAGGTAAAATGGTATCGAAACTCTGAATGCTAGCCTGCCCTGATTTCGATTCTCTGGCGTATTCGTAACGCGAGAACGAGCCTTTCAATAAAGCGCCGGTATGCAGCAGATCGATGTGTTCTTCTACCGCGATATTTCCCCAATGCGATATCTCGATACTTCTCTCCAGTCTGGTTACAGTGAGGAACTTGTTGTTGTTCTCGAAATGTATGTTCAGTTCCTCGTACGAGAATGGAGAGAGCTTTTCATACGGACCATATGTGATCATCGAGTCGCTTTGCGACGCTGGTTTAAGCTTAGTGTAACTTTCGATGTTCCTTGTTGGCAGGGATACAGTGGTTGTCTGTTTCATTATATTATACGGCGAATAAAGGTAGATGTTCCCTATGTACTTTACTAATTGCTTCTCCTTCTGAGTAATCTCTTTCGGGTGAGGCACGAGTTCGTGAGTTAATATAGTTTCGATTTCAACGGACATAGTTCTGCCCGGCGGTAGCGGGTCCTTCAATTCAATTCGATAGAAGGTCTTGTCCGGATCTGTGTTCACCTTTGTTTCGGTCAACTTCAGCTCGACCCGCACAGGCTCCCTGTAAGCGGCTATATAGCTAAGACTAGTCTTCTGCGTGGATTCCAATGCGAAGAGGAAGTTTCGTATATGTCGATCCTTGCTTCCATTCTCTAATACCAGTCTGGTGGTGATTTTCGTTAATTGAGATTGCAGATCAATATGTTTCTCCACATTTTTAAGGCTCAAGTTCGTGTCGACGACGTCGGTGGCGGCAAGAAATCGGATATGCAAACTGAGGAGCAACGTAATGCTCCACGCTAATGGAATTAGACAATGCCGAGTCATACTTCTCCTCGTTGAAATGTCTTTTCACTTACAATATTATTATATTTCAATTTCTCCAGTTCACCGGTAAATGGGTTACTCTAGGGTTACTGTCGGCACATAGACGTGGCGTTTACCTAAAGACACTTATCGCTAAGACGGGAAACTCGTGCAGAACTGTACGCACAAAAGGCCGGCGATCATTCATGCTGTATTAAGGGGGGAGACCACTGCAAAAGATCGGAAAAATTGATTTTCTCTTTTTCACATTTTCTGAAAGACATATGCTTCAAGAATGGTCTCTCCAAGTTTCATGATGAAATTCGGAAAATTGACGGAGGTGTAATATTTTCTGTGAAGCGGTGTCAAGCGCGCGACTGAACTAGCGGAACTTCGAATGCGTTTTGTACGAAAAACCCGTCTCTATTACGTGACGATCAGTATTTTTTTTAATTAACCGCCCAGATAGCACAACGTCTGGTAAAGTCTTAAAGACGTCCAGAAGGCGTCTTAAAGACGTCTCTAAAACGTCTCTAAGACGTCTTTAAGACGCCTTCTGGACGTCTTTAAGACTTTACCAAACGTTGTGCTATCTGGGCGCCTCCTATTTTTTTTACCAACATCTTCACCCCAAAAAATGTTTTTTCTCAACATCCACGCTAAGACTTTAATTAATGCTATCCCTGTCATTTCCTACGAAGTGCGTTGTTCCGATTACACTTTTACAGCAAACAGTTACGTTTATTGTTCAAGAACTGCACTACCGTGCAATTCCAATTTCTCCCGTTAATTTCTGGACAAGAAACTCGGAGCTTTTAGTATCGAGTTGCAGGCACTATGTGCTTGTAAGTTGAAGGTACTATTATGTTCTTGTGAGTCGCGTGGTCGCGTGGTGGATAGATAAATAATATCTATCACAATAATTAATATACGTGCGCTTAATGTACGTAAAATAATGCACGAGTCGAAACCCCTGAAGTACTCATTCTTTTACAGTTTTGTCATGTAATGCGAAAAAATGTTTCTATCAGAAATTACGGGCACTTTAAGGAAATCAGTGTGCAGTTAGTAAGTAGTGAATAACATTTCTAAAAATGTGCATAGAAAATCAGTGAAGAATATGAACTGACGATACTTTTATTAAACAGTTTAACGTTGCACCACACACATCAATTATGCAGGCCGTACTTCCGACAGATCAGTGTGCACCCAGCAAAATCGTATTGTTCTCACAGAAAAGAATTCAAAACTTATAAACGTTCTAATCGGTATTTGCAGGTAAAACACTACGAAACTTCGAACTTATTTTTATTAAAGATATGAGCCTTAATATAACACTCTCCTTCCTTTTTAAGTTACGCCTGAATGAAAATGAAGAGGCAACTGATGAAACAGACGACTTTGAGAAGGTAATTATCTTAATATATAAAGCAGAAAGGTTTCGAACGATAAACTCTGGGATCGCGAATTGTGCCTCAGCTTATTATGTTCGCCTAATCCAGATGAATGTGACCATTTAAAAAAAATTAATAAATTTTTTTTTTATAAAATCGGAATCTAAATTTCGGGCAAAGCCGAGTAATAAAGTTAGTACTGGATAAAAGGAAGATAAACAGCTAATATATCATTTCTGTAATAGGTATACGTACAAGCTGAAAATGGAAGAATAATTTCCCACGATGCAAAAGTCTCGAAGGATCGTAAGTACAATAAAGTAACAGCACTATTAAATACAACTGGTAAATATTTCATCCGGGACTACAGATAAAAAATATCCCTGCTTTATCCGTTTTAGGTACTGAAAAATTATTGAAGGATCCTGTTGGAAACCTTCTTGCTATATATAAGCATGTGAATAGCGAATTTAACGATAAAGAATGTATACATTTTATTCACGAAGTAGACCATAAATCCCCCACCAAGCGACATAAGTGTATTATCAATATATCATGGCCCACGGAAATGTCTTTCAATAATGTAGCATCGAATAAGAAAGCAGCTACGAAAAACGCTGCATCGAAGTGCTTACAGTGGTTGCACGCGAACAATAAAGTAAAACACTTAAAACCTATCATATACGACAAGAGTGAGATTCAGACTCTCTCGAAGGATACCAGCAGAATAAATCTGGAACCGGAATTTATGAATGAGATAGAATCTCTAGTGGACACGTTCGATCGTGTAAGTTTCATAAGCATTATAGAATACACGTTCGATACTTATTACTTTATATCGATTCTAGGAAATAAAACCTATAGTAGCAGCATCATCTACGATGGCGGGTGTTGAAGGTGTTTCGGAACAGAAACAATCGAATTGGTACTCGGCGGAAGGTGAGGAGTCGCGAATTGAAAGACGTAATTCTAGATTAGCGAATCGTCTTCAATTACAGACAAGAGACAATAGTGATCTACCTATTCATAGCTACAAGTATGTAACGAATGTTTGCGCTTGTACTCGCATTTGAATGTTGAATTATTTATTATTTAAGAAATTAAACATTTTACGGTTCGTGCGTAGTTTTAAAGGAATAAAAAAAACATACTTTGCAGGGAAGAAATCCTGGATAGTTTAGAGGCTAATCAGGTGCTGTTAATTAAAGGTGATACCGGTTGCGGGAAAAGCACCCAGGTCCCACAATTCATAATCGATGCGTTCACGGAAGAGAATAGAGCGAGTGAATGTAATATACTCGTGTCGCAGCCTCGTAGGATTTCAGCTACCTCCTTGGCTAACCGCGTTGCGCGCGAGAGATACGAGACTGTGGGCGACGTGGTTGGCTATCACGTACGACTTCAGAATTCAATACCGAGATCGCGGGGATCGATTCTGTTCTGCACGACGGGTATATTGCTGCAGAGGATACAAAGTAATCCTACTCTGGAAGGAGTGTCGCATGTAATTATAGACGAGGCTCACGAGAGAACTCTACAGATCGATATGCTGCTCGCGCTGTTAAAGAGGACGTTGAATGTTAACCCGTCTTTAAAGATTATAATCATGTCCGCGACGGTGAACGTAGAATTGTTCCAGCAATATTTCGACTGCGCGGTCATTGATGTACCTGGTAAAGTGTACCCCGTGAAAATGCACTATCTGGACGACATGAGTCTGTTTAAAGGAGACCCTCAAAGCAATAACAGTTACACGGGCATAACGATCCCTTATGAGAAGATAGTATTATTGATACAGTGGATTATGAAGAATAAACAGCCGGGGGCTATTTTATGCTTTCTTCCTGGTTGGCAAGAAATTAAGTGTCTTCATGATATGCTAGAAAGATCTAGAGTCCCCAATAATTACATAATGCCCCTTCACTCTAAGCTCAGCATCGATGCCCAACAGAAGATTTTTGATCCCGTTCCAGAATCTGCTCAGAAGATCATTTTGGCAACAGACATCGCTGAAAGCAGTATTACCATTCAAGACGTTAGTTACGTTATAGACACCGTTCTTAAGAAAGAAATGCAATGGAACGAAGAGAAGTGTATGTACAGTTTAAAAACTACTTGGGTATCGCAGGCAAATATTTGTCAAAGGTAATTGTTATTCTATTCTGTGTTCCGTAGTTCTATTTTTAACGGGGAAAAGATTAAAATGTGTTGTGTATATGTAGAAAAGGCAGAGCTGGGCGCACTAGACCCGGTGAAAGTTACCATTTTATTACAAAGAAAGACTACAGCCGATTGAACGTCTACCCAGTCCCGGAAATACGTAGGACATCGCTGGAGCAAGCAATCCTTCTCAGTAAAACATACAATAGCGAGAAGATAAATGATTTCTTTAGCAATATGCTTGAAAAGCCTAGCAACGTAGCAATGTCTGGCGCTTTAAGTAGTCTGCAAAGTCTCGGCATTCTTGACGAAGAAGAAAATCTCACTGCGTTAGGAAAGCGTATAACAAACTTTAGCTTGGACCCTAAGCTAAGTAGAGCACTGGTGTTTTCTAGCGCCTTTCAGTGAGTGTGGATGTACATACATAACAATTTTTGTCCAGTTAGATTACTTCGTAGTAACTGCTTCTCTTCTCATTTACAGGTGTTTAAATCCTATTTTAAACATAATCGTTATGTTCACTACCGACAATGAATTAGCCGTTACTTCGTTAGGTGATAAATCGGTCATGAGGAAGCAAAAGCAACAGTTTCACAAAACAAGCGATCACATTGCTACCTTAGAATATTTTTCGAGTTTGAAGGATAGCAACAATTACCGAATGCCCACAGACAATTACAAAAAGAAGAATTTCCGTATGATAAAACGTAAGTTCGTTTGACACTTGAGAATGCATTACGTTTCCCTCGATATTTCATCCACCTATTATTTACTTATAGAAATATGCGAATTGCACATAACCGAGCTTGTCGAAAGCGGTCTTCTGGGGACAGAGTCTGATTGCGACGCTGTGAATACATATACCGGAAATAGGGAATTAATTCGAGCAATTTTGTATTCGGCTACGAACCAGTTGATAAAACTATCGAGCTATGGATATAAAAACGGTGTTTTTACGAGAAACGCGAACGTCTTACTATCGTCGTGAGTAGAGCTTTAGAAATATGTGCGAGCGCGGTGGAGGATAAGTAATCGAAGTGCACGCCTTCCCTCTGTTCGTCTAGCAATAACGAGAAGTGCGTTTTGAAAACGCACAGTGTAAATTACAACAGAAAAATATGGCCGAGTCCGTTTTTAACGTACATCGTTCGAATGGAGCACATCGATCGGAGAAGCTGCATGGTTCCAGACACGAGTATAATCTCTCCCTTGACAGTCCTATTATTTACTCAAGGTGGCATTGAATGCGAGAAGGTACGTTCTCAGTGATCGAACAAGAATCTAGGTTTGGGAAGTTCTAACCATTGTATTTGCAGGAGCAAGAGCCATCGTCTGATGAAAGCACGGATGTTATTATCAAATTTGAAAGATTGAAAAATATACAGTTGCGCTGCGACGAAGAGTTTGTATTTTAGCATTTACTTTTTACGCGCCACATTCTCGTAAACACTTGCTGAACATATTCCCTTTCTTTTAGAACGGCAAGATCATTATTGGAGTTGCGAAGTATCGTATGGAATGTTGTAGATTATATTATTCGGTACGAAGGCATAGATAACGCGGAAGAGAATTTGAAAGTAGTTAAACCCTACAGAGAGAAATTGCTGTGTTTACTTTCGAAAATATTAAACGAAGCAGCAAAAGACATAGACATTTCCGACAAATATGTTGATAGAACTGAATCAGCCTTCACACAGTGAAAGTTATAATTAATTATTGTAAAGAGTTTTTATTAAATATATTTACACTTATTTGTACGAATTCTTAAGATTCTTTAAACCATCACCGACCCATCGTTCAATGGAACTTTTATTATCAGGAGGTGGGTTTAATGTCACATTAAATATAAATCTTTTACCTTTATTTATTGTACATCAAGACTTACAAAAATCATTACACTTATCCGAAAGGATTGAAATTCAGAAATTTATTTGTTTACTTACAACCTGAGGCCCTACATTTCTCGCGGAGGCCTTCTAACTGATTATGCAACCGTTTTCAACAAATTCGCTTGATTGCAAAGGCCTTTTAAATATTTAAAATCGTGGATTATTTCGCAACAGCCTGGCGCTGGCGTGTTTTGACGCCCACTTTGTCGAGTCTTTAAATCGTATTTTTAACAATAAATAAATGGTTCCTTTGCTAATTATTGTTGCATCGTCATCGGCAGCGACTTCACTCACTAAATACACTATTGAACGTGTTACTTCATTCTGGCAGCGTGACTTGGGGCGTGAGATGAGCCCTCTCTGCCAAATTCGGAATTGTAGCTTTTTCAAAATGAATAAGTGTACTTTGACTATCGCATCTCAAAATATAGACCTTATGAATGCCTTGAGTGAAATTGGCGATGATTGCCTTTACAATTAATTAGTTGTGAGCAATCATTGAGCATCGTGTATACTGAAAAACCGGGTGTCGGAACACGCCAGCGCCAGTCTATAGCAAAGCAAGGCCCATTTTAGTTTACCCTGTTCGCCGCTACGCGCCGCTAGCATTTCTATGCCCATGATTTGAATAAACATTTCAAAGGCTCTTTTGCGCAATGAATAAGCAACTTCATTATAGAGAATACTTGCGTAATGATATGCAGAGCCTGTTGAAGGGGACCAGGAGCCCAGATTGCAAGCAAGTATAGAAATAAAGAAATCGGCATACTCTTGCATACAGCTCGTTTTACAACACATTCTTTAACTGTAAGTTGGAGGTAGTTATTAATAAAATTAATTGTAATGAATTAGGAGACTGTACGACTACTAAACGCACAAAAGAAAGATTAAATAGCGAGCGATAATAAATATATATGAATGCATGTTCATCACATTAGCAAGCGCTGTATAAAATAGTACTACTACATCGTAGTGAATATATTATAAAAATTCAATATATTAATGTCTATCTTGTATATACATTTGGCAGGTACATTTGAAGCATGCGCTTCCAGTATAAAAATAAGAGCCATTATTTTACTACAAGTCGCGTGGGAATTATTCAAAATGTTTTCCCTTTCTCCTAGTATCGATATAATAAATTGCAATAAATTAACGCAATAATGAATGTGTATGCTAGGATATATTATGTTGTGAATTAAATATGAAACGCGTAGATAAAAAATGTTTATACATCCAAGTCGCTAGTAACAGTTATAGTTAACTCTGTTTTATAGTGTATGCCATCGCTAAACGAAGCGTAACATTTTCCAACAACAAAGGCAACACCGTACTCTTTGAGTAGGCGAGATTAATTTACAGATAAATAAATATAGTGCGCGATGGGATGGTGTTTATCATCGAGACTACACGAAGTAAAACTATACTATTAAACTGAGAAACAACAATAACATTTCGTAACGTTGATGAAAGAACAGTATAGAATCTTAATACCATTTCGGCAAGATATCGTTATATTTTAATTCGTGGTAGAAATAATTAAAATCATCTGTTTAAATTCGTATATTACACCTGCAGCAAACTTTTATGATTCTTTTGTCATTTTTTAATCCACCATCGGGGTTGGAGCTGGGCACAGAGAAATATACTGCATATTTCTCGCTTGCCACATGCAGTACCACCTCTTTACAGTTTCTTCAGGAAGTTATTATAGTATCGACTAGCAATTAACATCTAATCGCCGAGGTTCTGCTATTTACACGGCATGTTAATAGGAATGCAAGCATTCCTTTAAAAAATTAACTATTACGCCTCTCGTTAAGAGCTAATATTGCACTTCCGGCCAATTTATAACGAAGCTAAATTCTACGATGGCAATGTTCAAGCAACGTTGGCCGACCTTGTTTCGTAGAAAGT
The DNA here is from genome assembly GCA_910592295.1 of Andrena haemorrhoa. NCBI lineage: Eukaryota > Metazoa > Arthropoda > Insecta > Hymenoptera > Andrenidae > Andrena > Andrena haemorrhoa. The sequence continues at coordinate 6,773,053 of OU342946.1, forward strand.
ATTCATACAAATATATTAGATTTCTATAACTTAAGATTGCAGATAAATTCTACGCCGGACTTGCCGGTTCCTATAATAGAAGAAGCTAAGAAAATGCGAAGCGTACAGCGGCGCCCGTGTCGCTGCGTGATTTACGCGCCGGCTAGCCGCTTTAATAGTCTAAAAGAACAACTTGTCTAAGTGGACTTTAATTACACGTGTTACCCGCTTGACGAACTTCTGAACGCGTCGCCTTTCAAACTCAATTACCTAAACGAAACTTTCGCTAAAATAGACGTAGCAGATCACGAGTTAATCAACTATAATATCTATGTTAATTCTACAATGTTAACGTACTGGCCGCAAACATTCCATCAGGCATGATTAGAAACGTTAGACGGAATATATTGCCATGCTAAAGGATCTCTACCTAGGTGGATGGCAATTCAGTTTTGATTTCTATGCACTCCAAATGTATATAATAATACTGAAGTATGTACAGGGTATCTGGTTAAAATGGGGCGTACAATTACCATCACAATGCTCGTTGCAAGCTCTTTGCTAAAGCTAAACTGGCTCTCGAATGGTCCCGCAGGGCGGGAGGACAGTGACGAAGCTCTCGGCCTCGCTGTCGCTGGTGCTGAAGTTCGTCCTCTCCGTAACTCCATTCTCGTTCCTGCGGCTGTAAGGATGAAGGTACGCGTTCCGCGCGCCGATCTCGAGACCGGAGTCCAGGCTCTTAGGAAAGCCGGAGAACTCGGAGAGCCTGCGGAAGTTGCCGAAGAACACGCTGTCGGTGCCCACGCTCTCAGCGCCGCTTTCGCTAGCACCGTCGCAGACGGACTCTGTTTCGTCTGTTTCCGAGACGCTGCTCACCTCGTGCCTCAGCAATCGCTTGTGGGAGCCGTTGCTGTCGGTGCTGCTCAGGTAGCCGCTGTCCTCCACCTTCGCCCGTGGCTGCGGATTCTCGAGTAAACGGTTCGCAGAATTGCTTATCGATTCACAGCTTCTGAAGAGCCTGGTCGAGTGCTTCCTGGGACAAGAGTGGGCATCATCCTGCCTCCTCTGAGAATCCTTCACCGTCGAGCTAGTTGCATGAGCGTCGCACTGTCCCAGAAGCCTCCTCCTGTCCCCCTGGCAGCCGCCGCTGCTCCTCGGAGCGGCAAATCTCTGCTTACAGCCTCCGCAGACTACGGGAGAGTTCTCCTGCGCCAGGTCGAAGTACGCCTTCGACTTCCCCCGCGAGAAGCTGTTCCTGGCGCAGCTCTGCAGCTGGCGTCTACCCCGCGTCGTCGATCCGTCAGAATGTGCCTTGCAGGAGCAGGAGTCAGTGGTCCCTACGTTGGAATCGTCGCAGGGGACAGGAGCACCGTTGCTGGTCGTAGGGTCACTCGCTTCGGCAGGGCTCCTGTCCCACAGGTTTTTTGACGAGTTGGGCGACGGCTTGCCATCCTTGACGCGCCGCGGGGGCTTCGGATGCTGGTAGATCTCGTCCGTAGGCGGCGTCGGCACCACGTCCGGCTGATTGCTCGGCTGCCTCTGCCTCCTCGCCTGCCTGGTCTCTGGCGTTAGATACTTGCCCCTGTTGCAGGACTCGGCGCGCTCCAAGTGGCCGTTCAACGACCCGTTGCTACCGTTCAGACTGGAGTCCCTGACGTTCGACTTCAGCCTGGCTTCGTAGATCTCACGGAGGCTGCCGTAGCCTCGCTGCATGCAGTCATCATTCTTCGCGGGGTCCTGGTCGCGAAAGCTGCCCTTGCTCTTCAGCAGTATCTGAGCTGGTCTCTCGAGGGAGTCCACGTAGACCTCGTCCGGAAGCTCCCTCTCGTAGCTGACGTCGTCGTTGATCTTCAGCTTCATCGGCTTCCTGTCGAGCGTGTCCGGCTCGTACTCCGATTCGTCCTGCTTCACGTAGTTCTCCGGCGAGTCCTGCACCTTGATGGTTAAATGCCCCGGGTTCTCCGGCTCGTACTGGATCTCCGGGCCGGAGTCGTCGCTGCAGGCTGGACTGTCGTAGCCGTCGTTCACGTAGACCTCGCTCACCAGGGAGTAACTCTCGGACCTCTGCGAAGAGATCAGCTCCGGCAGACTGTTGTAATAGTTCCTCTCCAGCACCTCTTTGTTCAGCTTCATCATCTCGCCGGTCCTGGTGTTGATCACCGCGTTCTGCATCGTCAACTCCTCGTCCATTGGCAGGGCCGTGGACAACGCCGGGCTCGATTGGTCCGTGGATTCCGGGGAAGTCGAGGACTTCCTGCTACACTTGGACCGTTCCAAGCTGTCCACCTCGTAATCAGTGACGTTCTCCGGCCTGATGTGCTGCTCCAGCACTTTCGCGTCCACCATCTCGCGAATCACAGCGTCCATTATGCGCTTCGCCGTGTTCTTCGCGTTGGGAAGCTCGTTAATCATGTCCGGCAGCTCCTTCTTCGCTGGACTCGAATTCGCTTTCGACCTCTTCCCGCGATCTTCTAAAGAAGTCTCGTCAGCCGCCGTCTCCCCTGCCTCCTTGCCGCCTTCAGTCACAATAGCCGTCTCCTCTATTCTCGCCCGTTTCTCAACAGCTTTCTCCTGCAGGGCAGCGTTCTCCTCCATCTGCTTGATGAACGAGTTCTCAATAGCCTTCCTCACTTTCGCATTCACGGCGTCGTCACCGCTGGAACCGGTCGGAGAATCCCCGTTCCTCTGGCCGTAGTAGTTGGGCTCTTCGAACATGGACTTGGTAGACCGCTTGGAGATGCTGTGTCGGTCGTTCGTCTCCAGGATCTCGCTCCTCGCCGCGTTCTGGAAGCTCCTCAGCATCGGTAGGTTCACCTTCCACGGGGAGAAGCCCCGGCCCGTCAAGCTCTTCACGTCCAGATCGAAATCTCGCTTGGCCAACTCCTTCAAGTACTCGAAATTCTTGGCGAAAGACCCGGTGCTCTCTTGGGGACCTTTCTTAGCCTCATCGGCGTAACGCCAGCGTCGTTGAGGGGTCGTGACGTCTTCCAACCACGCTCGCACCTTGTTCTCGCCCGGGCTCGCTCTGTCGGACTCCAGAAGTGCGGTGTTCTTGAAGGAGTCGCTGCAACCGGGGCACCCGGTGCATCGCTGGGACTTCCTCGACTTGGTGATCGAGCTGGACGCGGACCGCTGCTGATTCTTGCCCGTGGAGTCGCAACGATCCGAACCGACCTCCTCCTCCGGAATACCTGAATCGTTCATAGACTGTAAATCCTCTCCTTACCTTTCCTTAGAAGATCCTTCTTCAGTTTCTCTAACAGAGGAGTCGAGCAACTCACCGCCGAGGGTCGGGACAAATCTCTTCGCAGCCATTTTGTGCTTGGCGATGGAGATTACCTCCCGGATCTTGAAAAGGAACTCGATTGCAGCTGGAGGGGGAGCCTAGAAAGATACCGGGCTGTCTTTAAATTACCTCAGGATCATTCGAGTTCGCGATGAAGGGCACAGGAGATGGGGGAATTGTCTCAGGGACAGACTCGATGAGCGAACAGCTTACCAATAAAAGTTGCCTGTCAAAATAGGCGGGGTTGAAGTATAACTTCCTCCTCTGGGCCCCGGGTAGCACAGGGATATCCTGCTGGTGAGGGTTGTCTGCGGTTTCCACGACACGTACATCCTCTTCCGGTAACCTCTCGCCCAAAATCGAACCGGAGCCGAAGCAGATCTCGGATTGCTCCAGATACACGCAGTGCGGGTGAATGATGGCTGACGTTATCTGTTCAGTAGATATGTGAACATTCACTGTAATTTCTGATCAAGTTCTCTGACTTGAAATGTCGCTCCGCTGGCTCACGACCAACGATGCTCACTAAAGCCATCCCGAAGCAACTAAGAAATAATATCGAAACCACTTATGTGCGCCGTACTCACGTTCTCGAAGCCCTGCTCACTGTCGCTTGTAGGAAGATCGTCCCCAAGATCGCTTTCCGTGAGGCCGCTGTTAGTGTCGCTCTCAAAGTGCCTGGAAGTGTTGAGCAAAGGGTTGTTCTTCACCAATCCGCTGACTTCGCGGCCAGGCGTCAAGCTTATCTCCGGCTCTTCGACGATCTTCCTCTTGCTCTTCTTGCTGTGGAGGTACAAGGACACGCTGGCGACGTAGATCAGGGCCAGGATCACGGACGAGAGGCCGATCGCTGTGTATTCCGTGGTGGAGAGCCCTTGGGAGAGTTGCGTCGTTGAGGAGAACATCACTTCTCGAACGTCTGCATGAGAACGCAGAAGAAAGAGGGAGAAAAGGCTTGGGAACACCCGACGACAGAGGTGCGCGTGAAACGAAGGAAGAAACACTTGGAGTACTGACTGCTTTTCGAGGGTGAACCGGCCACCCTGAAGGCCACGCACGGCGTGAACACAGAGGGAAGGTTCGATTTTGGAGAGGCGTCCCTGCAGACCAATTTCGCTGTGACCACTCGACCTTCGGCTGCTTCCTTCAACCCTGCTTCGCCGATCCACTGCAATTGAATATTGCACCCGGAATGATTCGAGGCGCGCAGAACATCGCGGGGAAATTTCAAACTAGATCAGCCAGCAGAATCGATGTATCTAGCAATTTCAACTTCTCGCTGCTTACTGTAACAATTCGGAGGATTACAATCTTTGCCACATTGCTTTTGAACTCTTGATTTAACCCGACTGGACTCGTTGGCAGTCGAAAGAACACTGGACACATCGCTCTGCTCCGAAGAATAGCCTTTCGGTGGGCTCCAGAGACTTGGCTAGTTAAGATCTCACTATTTGACAGCGTAATGACTTGTTTATTCGACGCAGGGCAACGTTACCAACCTGCAGGAACGTCCTGCCCTCGTCACGAAACAGCCTGAAGGGTGGCTCCGTGTCCGAGAGGTTCCTCAGCTCGGACCATCCGGACCGTCCTAATTGCTGAGCGCCAGTGATTCCGCACACCGGGGTCGTTACCCCTTCATCCACCGTACAGAAATAGCTTCTTTAGCAATGGTCGGGATCGAAAGGTGCAAGGATCGCGTCAGGTGGACAATTACGCGACGTGGAGTCTGTTAGTGGATCTAGAAAATGGGGCGAGCTCACCTTCGAAACGAATTTCAGCGTGGGGGTAGATGATCTGGCCACGCTGAGGCAGAAAAACGTACGGGACCCTCTCTACCTGACCTGCGTTGCTGACGAAACCAGCGACGTTGCACTCTAGAATCATTAAAGCAAGCGTGTGGATTTAGCGGATCGGAGGAGGACCCTTCGAGTTTGCTCATTGCATAACTCAGGCTTTGCTCGAGTCCCATGCGCTCCCGAATGCGCGGCGTGTCCTTCGAGGGAGCATAAATTAAGATCAAGGCGTTCCCTTTCCTCTCGGAATTTCGCGTGCCATTTTAACTGACGATTCGGTGGATTCGCGGGACAGTTTGTAATTCCCAGGCCGAGTATCGCTCGCAGTCATCTGCGTAAACTGCAATTACACGGCGGAAGAAGGTGGCGTCGGCGACGAACGCCTTCAGCAAAGAACCTCCTTTCGATGCGGCAATCGAAGCACTGCGGAGGGCGTGCAGACATTTCGACGAAACGTCTCTTTCCTCGTCGGTGCGAACGTGCCCGTGAGATTCGACAGGGAAAGGAAAGAAGACGCCGCAACGCGATAATGTTTGGTAATAAAAATCGTTTGGAATTGAATTAGACATCTGTAACTGCGTTAGCTACCTGTAACGAATTCAAGATCTTTGAAGATTCACGTATTACCATACGAAATTACCTCGTTTCGTATCAACGTCTTCCCGAAATTTGAAACCCGATTTCCGTGTACGTATAGAGATCGCCAGCCGAGGATCATTGACGAGCATGTGGCTCGATTCGTAATTAGCGGTCGGGAAAGGAACACGCCGCTCGTCAAAATGTTAATACGCTCGTCGATACGACCAGCCTCGTTCGGCAGGCTCACGAAATTCACGAGTGGAATAATTAGATACCGAATAGAACCGGTCTTAGAACGTTGCACCCGGTAGTCGCTCGTCAAAATAAGTGAGCAACACGAACGGAACGCTGCCGATTTCGATTCTTAATAGCGGAACCTGTGGAGAAGAAAACGAGAGCGAGGAGGACGATCTCTCGTGGCGGATGCCAGCCGCAGGAAGAGGAACGCCACACTTTCTACGCCAAGAGTTACGACTATGCTTTAAAGTTTCTCGATTCGGGGCAATAAACGCGGCGCTTTTGCACGGTTACTGTGCAGCAATAAAGTTCCGTTTCACCGGGGAGCCGAGGAGCGCGGAGGGAGCGCGGACGCGTCACCGATTTCATAAATCTCGAGCTTTCCACTGGAAGGTGGATTCCTTTTCTGGCGGAGAGCTGTCGGGCGCAGCTGATACAACTCTTGCTTATGGTAATCGTTGCCCTTCAACTTGGAGAAACTTGGGGGAAAGCTGCGAGTAGTGTAGCAAGACGGTGTCTAAATCAAATTTGAGTTTTGGGGAGGGGAAATCCAAATTTCAGTTTGGTTAAAAGTGGTTCGATAGACGTTCAGAGTGGTACGTCTATCGAACATCTGTCGAACCACTCTGAACGCCTATCGGACGTCTATCTCAAACTTGGCGTGATACTTTTTCATTCGTCTGTAACTCAAAGTTGCCAGACCCAATTTAGATAAAAAAAAAGAACAAACTAATAGACAGCGTTGATCTTCTAGCCAGACCTATCATTATATCCTAGACTCACTTTCGGAACATGCGAATATTAGCAGTTAATAGAGAACTTCTAAAACTATCACGGAGTTACCGGAGTTTATCCTACCACTGTTGTACCACGCGCAACGAATAGAAGTTCCCGGGTTCATTCATATCCGTCGCGAATAGTTTCTAATGCATTAAGCAGACGGGTCCGGGTAAGTTGCCGAGGAAGTTACGGCCAGGAGAAGGATGAAACCATTAGGAACACGAGCCGCAATTTACCTGGTGCCTCGTGATTCCAGTGCGCGAGCTGAGTTGCCCGCAATAGCAGCTTCTTCTCGGGATACCTAATCGGCCGTAAACTCCTCGTTACATGTAATCCAATGCACTTTCGCGCGAATTCGCTTTTGCCGAGGGGGACTATCTCCAACGAGGCAGCCGCGAAACTGTATGCAGCCCCCCTGCAAAATTGTAGCACCCGCCGACTCGACTGTATTTAAGTGCTCGGGGTCTTGGCCTCGGGTCTGTGGACATGTAAATCCGGCCGGTGGTAGTTTCTCTTTTGGTATCCGCGTGTCTTTTTCTACGAACTCGCGTATACGATCTAAAAGAATCGAAAGATCTACGAGACTCTCCCTCGAGCTTTCGCCGCGAGGAACAATGATGCCCTACTAAGCGTGACCAGGCCAATTGGCCAAGTTCTTGGGGATTCTGCTTGTCGAGTGCCTCTCCGTTTCGTATCTCGCTGCCTAGATCGCTGTACAAGGCAGTCGTGCATGATTTGCGATGCATTCGGCTGCAACGGATGGCGCGTACATCGACGAATCCTCGTGGAGGAAGAGGCACGTCGTGTTCCCTTTAATTGAACTTTATTCTATATTGCGCTGCCACTGAAGACACATGCACAATGATTTTTTATATTCTCACGTAATATAGATACAGCGGTCATCAAGCTTCTACTCGTATATTAAGGGTACCCTCCGGTCAAAACGCTTGAAAAATACGCGATATTCATGGATTAAAAAAAAACAAACTCAACGACATACAGTAAAAATGCTTTTCGGACTTTATTACTTCATATTTGAAGAATAAATAAATAAATTATTGCTTGAATTTGATTGCATTGTAGTAGAAATTAGAGCTCTTGACGGGTGCCATCAGAACAACAAACAACTGTTCATGAAAGCCACGTATTTTTCAAGCCTCTTGACCGGAGGTTACCCTAAAACCCGGAGCCAGCACTCGTTCATCGTTTCGCCGCCTACAGCTTCCGCACCATTCAAACGGTTGATTCTAATTCGTCGCATAAATTCGACGTTAGACAGCCTTAATATTCGACATCACGCGGTCAGGCTTGGCGTTACGTCCGTTAAGAGGGTGCCTTTAACGTCGCGCGCGCGGAATAAATTTGTCCACCCAAAAATTTCGAGATTTATCGAGCTATTAAGCGAGAAACACATCAGCCGGACGACTCCCGCGGTTAGTAGGTCCCGTCGCATAAATTTCATTTCGCCGTAAAAGAATTCAGCGTCCGCCTGGGACCGGGGAATCCGCGCGTTCTTCTTTTCGACTCGGTGTTTTTCCTGGCGAATCTTAAGGGTTATTAGGTTCTAAACTCCGCAATAAAACGGCCCGTCGATAACGCGCTGTTCAGTCGCGAGCGTTCCGCGATTAATGCAATCCATATTTCGTTTTAAAACAGCCCCGCGTCGCCGACGGCCGCCCGGTGAAAAATGACGGCGCGGTGGCTCGCCGTTCCTTAAGGATCCATCGAGAAACGGCATTTTCCAGAATAACACGTTTCGCGCATTTTCAGGCATTCCAGCGAGCCTCGCACAGTAGGGACGTCAAACACTTAAATCTTGATAAACGGGCAAGCATTATCCTATGGCGGTCTCTCGTTAAGGAACCGGTACCCGCGACGCTATTTGCGAGCGTGTCGACTTGGCGCACTTTAATGTCCCGAGATACGCTGCTTTCCAGCTGCTTTTCCATTTCTAAACCCTGCAAATGGGTCTACGTTGTATTCGGGACGGGCATGCACAATGCGATACTTCATTGCCGTCTATTTTCATTTTCGGTTGCCTTCGACCTTCTCAATGGAACGCCACTGTTCGTTACCGGACGCACGAGTGCCGCTGAAAATATGTCCTGGACCGCGAGAACAGTGGCTAAGCTGACAGGCATGGCCCCACTTACATCCTCCGCATCATTGCCGAGCACATATTCTTCCCAGAGCTCCCGCTGACTTCGCGCAAAGCCGAGGGAATGGACATCGCGCGCCTCGTGTCCCAGCGCGTTAACAGTACATTACCAGACGGATTATGGTGTTATCCTCGAGACCCGCCAAGAGGAGCCGCGCCAGGACATTAGTCATGTCGCCAGGATGGCCGAGCCTCTGCGTCGCCTTCCCAATCGCGTCAGCGTGGCGATCGGTGGTCCTAATGAATTACACGACTTTCCTGTCATCAATTTCCCCCCGAGTTTCCCTCGCCGCGCGCACAACGGCGCCGGTTTCGACGGTTCCGCGGCACCAGCGAGTTCGCCAGCGTGCTGGAGATACGGCAGGTGTATCCTTGATGAATTTTGCTCGGCGAGGCACGTTTCGACGTATCGTATCGGGATTCGTTCGCACATTAGTCAGAGGTGGTAGCCAGGGCCTGGGAACGAGGCTCCGACGAGCCGGCTCGAGCATTTAACCGTTTCGACTGTCTTGCTTTCGGTTCAGCCGCGATCGGACGAACCATTTCTCTCGCTCAATTTATGGGGGTGGGTTGAATCGACCTTTGCCCACGATTTTTCGCGCCATTTCGCTATCGACGTCGAGGCACGTCCCTGGCTCGCATCAACGGAATTCCTGGCTCCATTCCAGATTGGGTAACGCAATCGCTCGCATGCCGATCGTTCTTCACGGAGCCCGCGAGATAGGTACGCTTGGAATGGACGCATTAGACGGACATCCCTTTTTAATGACAGCTGACAGATAGCTGATGGTAGCCGGCAATTAGAAAAGTTCGGGAACCAGTACCGTGGAGACGGGGGCCAGTACTGTGCCAGCTTCCCGAGGGTCAAGCGGACGTGTCAGATGCCGTCCCTCGCCGTTTCCAAGGCCGGTTGCGGCTCTCCTGCAACCGATAAATAACCGATCCGCGGGACTCAGGCTGCGCCGAAGACCGGAGGCTAGGGGGACACGCGGCGCAGCGATCAAAAGTACCGCAAGAAACAATATTTCTTTCTGGCCTCCAGGGCTGTCCACTCGCCGCGCGCTGTACGGATCTTCATCCCGAACGGACTCCACGATCAGCGAGTCTCGTGTCCCGGGCCCTTTTCACCGCGACGACCGATCTATTCGCGGGAGCTCTTACTTAATCAGGCCTAGACGGAGCTAAAATCGAGGTGGTCCATTGGTATCCCTCGGCGAGCAGCGATCAGACTGCCAAACAGTACCTACCTACACTGGTATATGAGAAAGATGAGGAAAGAAGTGAAGAAATTTCATTGACTCGCCAAATTTCTCCACGCTTCCGTTGAGTCATCTGGCATAAATATTAACCAGTCGCTTCTAGCCGCTTTAGAACACGGTATCGCGCGCATTAAATCAACGGAGAACCGTTTGGCGAAGGGAGCGCTGCTCGAAGCGGCTCCAGTCAGAGAGGATCGGCGCTTATCGGCCACCGGGGCCCATAATTCCGCGATTCCTATTCCGGTGTGACACTATCTATCACGAGGCGAACAGGCGCGCTCGGTTTCGAGGATTCATCCGTCGTTCGACGAAGGTCAGGGTTCATCGGCGTGGATCGTCCCGTTGGCTCTCGTTCCACGAGGTCGAGCCCGGCGATCGTTAATCAACGGGTCGTTATCCGCTGGTCGATCGTATAAGGCACAAGTAGCCAGGGCCGCTCTCACTCCTACGAGCTAAATGAGGACACCGCGAAGAGAGCTGCCGGTGTTAATTGCTCTCGGCCGTCGATTATCGTAAATCGTGTCGTCCCGCGGGCCTCTTTAATGAGACACGGCCGTCCGGAGCCGTCGATCGACGCTGGCTTGAATGAAGGGTTCGCGCCGAACCGGTGGCTCCTTCGTGAAAGTGAGAAGAGGCGATCCCGCGGTACCGCGGCCGAAATTCGACGCCCCGCGAGGACGCTGGGTCTCCTACGACAAGCTTGAATGGCATTCAAGGACAACGCGCCGCGGCCCGATCGTATTTTCGGCGTTATGGCTCTTTATGAGCTCGTAAACGTCACCATCAGCTTTTTAAGTGTAGCCACGGCTATGGGGTCTTTATGTAAGCCTCGGAGGAGGTGGGAATCCCGCGTGAAAAGGTATCATCGTTCATTTAGGAAGGCTTTAATAATCCGTTCCCCAGCCTGATCGATCGCCTACTTCGAGCGGACCTTTTAAATATAATCTATTGGCGCCGATTCGTGACGCATGGAGTATTAGCGCGCAGTCCTACGCCGGAACCCGCTTCGAATTATGACAAATACCCTGGCCGTTGAATTTTTGATCAACCGGACAGATGTACGAATTTCATCTCCGGGTTTAATCCAGGTTAATGATAGATCGACGGCGATTCGTCATCGGTTAGGCTAACGGTGCAAATACGTGTGCGATATCGAGCAGGATTTCAATGCGGCGTTCGTTAGGCGGATTTAATCAATTAGTAGATAATCGCGCGGAGCTGGAATTCGCAGAGCCAGTTCGTTCAGAGGGAAACGGAAACGCAGCTGGTAATAAGATACTTTAGAAATCACCCACTGGCCAGTCGAATGAATCTCTCGAAGCAGAATCGTTTGTTAATCTCACCGAGGAGCTTGTTCCCCGCGCGATTCTTTGGCCAATTCGACGCGCAACGCTGAAAGAGGCTTCGGTCGTGGCTGCATGCTAATAGAAACTGAAAATTACAGCCTGACCATCGAACGGACAATTTTTCCGCCGCCCCTTCGATATGACTAATGCGCGCACGTGTACAATTTACAAGCGAGCCGCTCGATGCAATTAATATTAAGATTGCGCGAATGGCCTGGCGATACCGGTCCATTCCGTGGAGTTTAGAGGTCTTACGGAGATTAAGGTCGCGCTTGTAATACCGGGAACAATGGGATTTGTTTAACATTCCCATCAAGCAGCTGTAGGCGACGTTACCTCGGTACTGTCTATAGCGCAGACGTTCTGCAGTCAGTATTAAAGTGATTTCTCTCTTCCGTGCACTCGAACAGTTGTAGTCACTCCGTCGGCTAATGCCCGGCGACTGAGAACAATTCTACGAGCATATGCCCCTCGAAGGTTCGGATTCCGCTAGTTGTTCGAGGAACGCGCAGATTTTTTTTAGAGCGCTCTGCTTGCCGAAGATGTACCTATGTAGCATGAGTGGCCGAGGGACGCTTGGAAATTATGTTTCCGCGTGTACTTACAACACAGAACCGGGGTATACTTAGGGTTGCGCGATTGCATCATTACTGGAGCGGTCGGCGAGAGGCCCCGAGGGGGAGGAAGATGAAGTCACGAGGTGGAATCCTCGCTTGACCTTCTGGAATGAACACGAAGGCCCCGAACTAATGTGAGCTTTGGAACGCTGACATCCCCAGTTCCTCGCAAAGAATGAAAGCATTCGCCGTCCGGCCAGTTCTATGGAGCCGTTTGTGTGATATATAGATGCTGGTAATGTATGCGCCTACACGGTAGCAGGTAGGGAACGGTTGTTTGCAACTTGCAGAACGGTTAGGTGTACTCCAGGACGCGAGTCGAAGGTGACGGTGATTCCGATCGGTATTGTGAGAATGCCTCGCTGCTAAACGACCCCGTGGACTAGGACCCTGGACGAGAAAAGTGCATACCGCCGGGATGGAGTGGAGGATCGCTAGCTCGAGAGAATCGACGCAACAGAGAATTGGGAGAATTGGGTGGATTCAAAGGATGTTATAGTGCTCGAAATTATTTTTTGTCGATTATATGATGATGTATAGCTACATAATGACCAAGAAAGGCATATACAATCGAGGGGCCCAGTGGGAAACGAGCACATGCCACCGTTTCCTGATTTTAGAGGAGAGCTGGTTGAAGGAAAAATTATTTTCATAAGAAATGCGGTACGATACTGTAATTATTTTAAGCGGTACTTGAACTAGACGGTAAATGACAACTATTATCAAATTTTTCCTGAAAAATTACTTTCATTTGGTCAGTTTTTAGTACATTTTACTTCGGATAAATCATTGGTTATTAGCTCCTATAATTTGAATATTTTTGAACAAATTGCAAAATTATATTGATAAATATGTGTTGTGTATTTAGTAAATAACTAAGAAATAATAGTATAAATAATTAAACTCTCTATGGGTTATATCCATTTTGAAAACGATGCCCCTCTTCCACTACACATTTGTTTTTTCACAGCGCGAAGAAAATTTAATGATTTTGCTCGGAGAAACGTACATGCTATTATATTAGGCGGTGGTGGAATTACACTGCATTGCAGGAACTACTTAATGGTACAAAAGACGCAAATTTATGCATATCTGGCATGTGCCTGTTTTCCACTGGGCCCCTCAATTTATCTTCTTAGAAGTCATGTAAGAAGTAAATAATTTGAATACACGAAATTTGCATACAACTCTAGAAAACTTATACCCAGGGCTAATTAATTTATTGCGACACTGTTTTTGACGATTAAGCCTGTCGCTTTGAATAGTCCCTGGTTTATTGATTCTGAAATTCAAAACAATAAGCCATCTTCTTCTAAATAATAATTATCACATGACACACTACTTTACTGGAGCTTCGCTGAACTTTTCGCGTGACCGATCGGCAATAAATAACGGCCAACACTATGCCGAGGTTCCTTATGAATTTCTCTAACAGAATTTACGTTATTTATCAAAATAACGTACTTACGAAGCGCGGTGCGCATTAAGGTAGACCGCATGATGGAGAACGATGTCTATGAAGTGGGAAGAAAATTACAGCGTTGTACGGCGGAATATTAATCCCTTCGTTGCGGCGTGCATCAAATGTAAAGCGACGTTGGGGTTCGCGAAGGGTTCCTCGAACCCACCGCTTCCCACAAGCTGTACACCTTTGTGTATTATTTAAACAACTCCTTCTGTGACCAAGTGAATCAGTCAAGGAGCCATCCTCATCTTCGTACAGGCCGCTGCGGAAACGCGCACGCTCGTTCGTTCGGGGCTCACAATGGCGCGATTAAATGCGTAAGTGAGTATTTATTACGTATAAGTGGCGAGAAAGTTTACGGTTATGCGCGAGGTGGTGAAAATTGAGAGATTCGAGAGTCATAACGGAAGGAACGAGCGACGACGCACGGGAGGTGCTTCGCGGCTGACTCAGCAACGCGGATGCTAATGACTCGGGATAATTTCCGTGGCACGAAGGTCATTGCTTGGGGTCAGGGCTACGCAGAAGCGTACGCTGTATGAGAATCGACTCCGCTTTGAATGGGCTGGTATCGGTGCTAGATGATTTGCGATTATCTAACAGCGACGGGCAATAGGAAACAAACGACATGCGCGGCTGATGTACGCGATGCTGTATAGTTGCGCAACTCTGTGCGCCGCTAGCCTCGCTGGGAACACGAACAGGATTATCCTTAAATAGCAACCCGATAAGAGAATCGAAGTTCCGAGATAAAGTAACTGGTCTTAAAGGCTTTTCCAAGTAGCTTCGTTAACTCTACCGATTATCAGCGAGATAGAGGGGACCTCTGTGGTTTTCCACAGACGTAAAGCTTCACGCTTGAGTAAGGATTCTGAAAAGCTGTCACATGAATTTTGATAAACCTCGTGGTTTATTCCAGCCACGCGAAAGTAACACGTTTCCTGCGTGACCTGTGTAGAAGTAGACACTTCCAGGCGCGATACGAACAGCTAGAGCATTGAGCAGCTTTGCTCTTTTTCTCGGAGCGTCATGTCTCGCGCGGGCATCGAGCTCTGCAATCGCCTGCGCGCCGTCTCGTGACTCCCGCAATCCTAGAAATTCGAGATCGATGAGAAGCATCGGTGCGCGGTCACCGGAGGTCGCAGAGGGTTCACCTAGTGGCGTAGTGAATATATTTCACGCCTCCGCCTCTCTCCCCGTCGCTGCCCGAGAGAGGCGAACCGCGCGCGATTTCTATGGAATCGACAATGTACAGCTACGTTGCCCTACCATAAACTGTAACCGTATACACACTTTTCCTCTACCCCAGCTAGAACTTTCCTAATTTCAGTGCGAGTGACTCACAGCTTCACCATTGCTCACTGTCAGATCACAGCGGAAAAATGGAATGGCACCGTGGCCGTGGCAGAGGTTAATGCTCGGTGTTATTGCAACTGCATAATTGTTTTACAAACCAGCCTGCGGCTACACGCTGCGGTTTGGGAAGCGAGGGATCTATCCGACGCTGCGGGAAAGACTGGAGAACGATTCTGCTCAAGAGGATGTATAACGAGGTTTTAAGTACAGCGCATTACGTGGTCACTTAGGGATCGAACGGGCAGAAATCAGCGATATAAAGTTCGTGGCTGGCCAGCGGGGGAACCTTACCTACCCGCTAATTTCCCTGCGAGGCACGGGGCTCGAAGCGTTCCAAATTGCAAATTAATCCAATTAGCCCGGCGGAGCGACGGTCTGCAATTATGTTAATTTAACCACACGCCTTCCCGACCGACTCACGTGTGCTATTACGCGATTCGATTAAACCGCGCTTGCCGGTAATAAGGGTACTTATCAAATCAATCAAACCCATCGATCGGAACGAAGCTCCGCACGTCTCTCGAGTATGTATGTAGGTCCGTTTTTCGTCTAATCTCGGAGCCGCAGCGGTTGGCACGTAGAAAATCAAAGTAAACGGATCGCGCGGCACGCGGCCGCTCGTGGTTTTGCCCTGCGGCGATGTCGCTTAGAAACCGCGCGGCACGAGGACGATTCGCTTAAACAGCTGGGGCAATCATTTCCGATGACACGGTTCGATTGAAAACGGTACGTGCGCGCAACCGTTCGCTCTCCGGGGGACGAGCGACTCGATTATACTTCGAGGAAAAGTGTCCGGTTTTCAATACGCTCGTTCGCAATTAGGGAAGAGCTGTTGAACGTCCGGCTTTGATTATTTCCAAGGGAATCGATACAATGTTCTACGCCGCATGCGATTTGATTATGCGCATTTGAAAGGGAAGTTCCCCGGACGTTCCGCTCGGTTGATTCGCAATTGAAAGTTGGCGCGCATCGCGGCGGATTAAAGCCACTTACCGTGGATGTCATTAACGCAGATATGAAGATCCTCCCGGAAGGTAGGAAGCCCGTGGTTGCACTGGCAGGTGCAGCTGTTGTTCGGAGGAACGAGTCCCGCGGTTGAAGGACTACGCGTGTAAGGACTGGCGGTGCCGCTGCTGAGCACCGTGCAGGCCTCCGTGCAGGAACCTGAAGGGTCACATTTCCAACTTTTATCCGTGCCCTTCTGCCTGGAGCTTTAATTACACGGCAGGGGTTCGATCGCCGGTAGGTCCCGGCTACCCTGCGCCGCAACCGAAGTTTCTTTCGCCGCGAGCTAACTGTACAGTCGCGCGTGTGCAACCGAGGGACTTTCGGAGATAAATTTCCAGGATGAGGAAACTCACGCGCCGACGCGAGCGGAACGGCCAGCTGATATACAGCTGTCAAACCGTTACATCGTAATTTCATGGATAATCTGCCGCGAACTTTTTCCCCCCGGCAGGCTTTGTACTCGGGACGTGCTCGCGTACCATTTCTTTTTAATATCGGGTCCCGTATGATTTCGCGGGAAATCGCAAATCACCGCCACCGCTACTCGCGCAGTCGCGTTCCTCGAGGAAGACGGCACTCGCCCGGGCGAATCGCAGAGGCTGCGCCTGATAATTTATGCAAGAAAGAGTAGCAGGGAACAGTGGCGTGACAGCGAGCCGGTGTCTTCGAGAGATTTACAATCGCGGCTTTTGTGCAGGCTTACCTTCCAGCGTGAAAATATCTCCATCGGAGTGCCTGATGACCGAAAGCTCTTGACAGCGAGTAATCTCGAGGATGTTCAAGCAGCCTGCGAGGACGAGAACTAGAAGACGCATCTTCCCCACAGCATTCTGAAACAAAGTGGAGCAAATTACTGCGGCTTCGCGCGGGGAACGTCCGCGAGGCTGGCGAAGAGGGCCGCTTGTCTGTAGCCACGAATAAATCAACCGTTTCTCTTACACTATCAGGGGATCTGTCTTAATAATTCGCAACGCGTGCTGGAACGGCCAGAAAAAAATCACAGCTCAATTGCGAGTGTCCTCGCTGTCGAAGCGTCTCACTTAATTGATTGCCGAATAATTTCCTGATTTATAGGGGTCATACGACTGCGGGGGCGTGGCCGTGAAATTGCGGTAATTACAGGACTAAAATAGACGGCCACGGACGGCTCCGTCGGCTAGAATTGATAACAGTAATTAATCAGCGTTAAAGGCTGCCCAGCAATCAAGCGTTGCTGGCGGGCATGTCGCGAGAAATCTCTTCCTTCGCCCGGCAGCGTCGTCACGACACTTTTAAATATATCTACTTCTCTGCCGAGGAGAGTCGAAGGGAAACTGTTCAGGCTTCCGAATCGATTGGCTGGTAATACGCGAGGAATCGTAATCTCTCTTGTAACGAGACGTCCCGAACACCGATGCACCGCGAAATTACAGGGTGCAACGGCATGTAACTTCCGCGGTCGAAAAAAGGCCCCGAAGAATCCACTCGCCGGCTGGAACCGTACACCGTCCCAGTGCGTCTTCTTGCTGAGCTACGGTCGCACGGGGGCATAAATTACACGTTCGATGCGTGTCGCGAGCGGTGCATCAACGTCACGTGTGTCCACGTTATGCACAATCGAGCTGATGGCACGCGTGTGATAGGGCAGCCATCATCGATGGGAAACTCGCAAGAAGAAGCGGCAGGAATGGCTACCTCGAGACTTCGCGAAACTGTTGCCGTTTTTGCCGCTTGCCATTTTCTTTCGTGGTTGCGGAAAACCGGCAGCTTGTATCCCCGTGGGTATCCTTTACATACCGCGTACATTCGGTGCTTTACTATATTCCACTCGAGATTCGAGGTGACGTTGTCCGTTGATTCAAGATTGTGGACTCGCAAGAATATCCCCTTTGCACGGGACTTGCCGGTTTTATTGCGCAGGGCGGAGAAAAACGAGGAGTGCTGGGTGGGAATGCCCGATGGTCGATAAAGGCACGCGTTCCCCTTAGGAGCCATCTGAATGTCAAAATGCGGATAATTGTCGCGATCGGATGTAGATAGTTCGCGGCCTGCTCTGAGCAAAGGGAGCTGCTGGATGCTGGAGGTTCATTTGGAGGAACGCGTGCATTCCTCGCGCCGATTAATCGCCCCCTTCCCTTTTAATTGCCTCCAACATTAATAGCTCGATAAGCTACAGTTCCTCGTATCGTGGCCACTGAAATGTGGTACAACGGGAGCTTTCGGAGATGGCGAGTCCGTGTGGCGGGCTGTAAATGTTCCCGCGTGTGGGACCTATTGGATTGAAATACGTCTGAGATTGGATGGTGACGAATGATCAGTATGTATTACTTTATTCGAGAGATATGTAATTTATGATCGGCGAATCGGCTTCTTGCGTGTCGAGATGCGAGTACCATAATGTGTTTTACTATCGCTCGACCAATCCCGGTGCAGGGTGACGCGCATTAAAATTTCACCAGCGGTGTGAAAACTCGCCCGCAACCGGAGAAATTTATGCCTCGATCAAAGGAGGCGATATTTGCATATCTCGATAAAAATTTATACATTCGAATTTAATCCCTCGCGTGTATCGCGGCTCCAGTTGGATGGCACGGCTATAAAGAATCCCCATCAATAGAGCCGCGTGTGACCGATGAGATCGACGAGAAAACACCGATGCTTCTTTCCTGGTACAGATCCAAAGTTATTCCCTGCGGGGCTGGTTCGACGCACAAAAGGGGGCAGATATTCCGCGAACTAATTTCGTCCGGAAATAATAATTTGATATACTGTACTTGAATAAAAAACACCCAACCCTGCTATTGGAAAAGTAAATTGATAGTATTCGGTTTAATGCACACCCTGCTATCCGTGTAATTTCCTTAAGGTACCTACTTGAATTATTCTTGTTAAAATTTCCGAAGAAACGATTATCTCCGCTGCATCGAAATTAACAGCGAGAGTGGCTCAGAAAATGAAGTCCCTTCGACGGTCGCTTAAAAATTAGCGAAAGGAAGAACCAAGTTGCGCGCTCCACTTTCACGCCAGTTTTTGCTTCCTTGCCGTTTTCCCGCGTTCCTTGAGATTCTATGAAATTCCTCGCGGAAAATGCGGTCACGGGTAGACGTGATGGATACGTGGCAATCTCAGAGGCTGTTTCACTGACTGTCTGTCATTTGCATGAACATAATTACGAGTGTTCCAAACGAGAATGTCGTTAGCACGAATTGCTGCAACGCTTTGGGGTACACTGTGACTCTAAAGGTATATTTTAGTGCCGTTAGTTATAATTTCATTCGAGTGTTTACGACAGCGAAGGGGCATACCTATCTAAGGTGTGAAACTAAGCTCCTCAAATAATTCTAGATTAGCTCCTCGGACGTCATAAAAGTTCAACTCGAGTCGCGTTTAAATGGAGTCACGGTATAATTTACGGCGTCTACAGTCCCGATCGAGAGGTGAACCCGAACGTAAATCATTCACGAGGGCGTTTATCTGGCGTCATTAGCAAAACGCTACTATGTATTCAATTCGCTACGTGGAGCCATAAAACGCGGCTGGATCTAACTCCGATCGGATGTATTTCATTAAAAGGACCTTCTTGTTTGCTTCTGAGAGAACTCGTTTCGCGGTAAAAATATTAAAATTATATCCGCGTGGTCCGTCGCTTGGCAGCCTGTCCACGAATTATGAACGCCTCGGTATCGCCGTGATTAACGGCCGCGATTAATCTTGAGTACATTCCGCAAAAACCGATAGAGGCGTACCGGTGAATTCACGATACGTTCCCGATTCCTGCCAGGCGAAACGATAAATTTCTTTACAGCGACATTAAACAGCCCCTTTATGAAGTGTGTCATATGTAACGTTCAGCCGGCGACTTCAATGCTTCGCGTGCGTGCATAGACGATGACGATTCCAACGAAGCATCCCCTCTCGCAGGAATACATAGTCTGTTCGTCTTTATGAGTAGTAAATTAATAGGAGATTCCACAAGCATGTACGCCGTAATAAATTATTAGTTTGCTCGCTACTGTTCCTTTTGTAGTTTCAAAGTACCGCTCGTCCTTGGTTCTTTCTTTCGACCACTAAGCTCCAATGAACCGCGGAAGATAAAAGTTTTGGGGAAATACAGCTTCATACGTTGGTTGCACGCAAGACACTTTCTGCGTTGAGCAGGAAATTAGCAATTTGTTTGAACAGACAAGTAAGATCTCTACGATACCATCTGAGCACCGGTTGATTCCAAAACGAGGAACCGCAATCGAACGGGTTGAATGTTAATGGTCTACGGTCGGATCACAACGGAACAACCGGAATGCGAGCAATTAGCCTGCATTTGCAGGGACATGCGTCCTTCTCGGGCACGTTCGCGGGTAGCTTGCAACATTTCCGGTTCACGATTTCAGATTATGCAAAGCGAAGGGGTCGCAGATGAGCGTGGATCAAGAGCAGATCGCAGCCCGAGATCGTACGTGACTGATTCCGCAGAGAGGAATGTCGCGTTCTGTGTCAGGGTGGAGGCAGCGCAGAGATCCCATCTTCCTCGCGAGTTGCCCCGCGATACGAAAATTATCTTCGAAGCAGACTGCGCAGTGCACTCTCGAAATTCATACGTACAGCGGACTGATTAAAACAGTAAAAGGAGCTGGGGAAATCAGAAGTAGCTGAGACGTCTCCCCTAATTGGGTTGTCCACCTGCGCGGCCGCGCCAACGAAACAAGAGCAGCTGGATTAAAATAATTTACGTCTAATTTCCATCGTACGAAGGGACTGCTCCCTCCAGCGACTCATCGATCTTCCCGCTCGAGATTGAGCCGCACTCTGCTCGCCCTTCATCAGCCTCGATGAAGCTGCAGTTACGCGCGATCAAGCTAATTATTTCCGAGCAGCCGCGCCACGACATGTCGTCGCATGTTGCTGATTAATTAACAGCAGACTGACGCGATACATCGATACATCCACGCGCTGCAATCATCTGGCCCGTCAGCCCAAGGGGCGCTGATTTTCTTAAGTGATTTTTGCCTGCCTGGGTTAATCTTCATCGTCAGCTTTAATCGCATCTGCCACAAAAGCCCCACGAATTAACGTCCCGCTGATCTCTCCGCCGCGCCGGAGCCAGACGCACAGGCACCAGGCATTACGTCCAGGACAAATAGCAAATCGATCACGTACAACAGAACCGTCGATCCTCCGTGGATCACAGAATCATCTCGCATCAGCGAGGATCGAGCCAACTCCCGCCGCCTGTTATTTCCCGTCGATCCCTTTAATAAGCAGCCAGCCGGCGCGAATTCTGGGGCGTGATTCTTCAAAATCGAAGCCGTTTTCGACGTGCCGTAATTTTGCGAACGTAGGTACGTCGGACGATTCGACGCGACGGGGACACCTGGGGACACCCAAGGCGTATTGGGGATGCCGTAAGCTTCGCCATGCGGAACACTGCTGAAAGACGTATACAGCTACGTGTCCTCAACTTCGGTTGAAAAATGGAGGTCAGTTCCGCTTTGCCGAGATTAATGTGTATCTCGGTGTCTAACGTTTGTGCCGGTTGTGAAAATTCTAAGCGGAAGATGTATAGCTATCGCCTGCTATGACAGATCTTCCATAATTCAGCGCAAGGAGGGACGTATCGCATGTCCCACGAGAAATCCACGTAATTCTTCCCCGCTGAATATTCATACGTTTCCGAAACGTGGACGCAGCCTCTCGCCGTACCCGTGTATATACCGATATCAGCGGCGTATCCTAATACCGATTGCTGTTCCATGATAAATTTCACGCGCGACAGGACGCCTTATGTACGACAGGCGAGTCCGCGAGGGATTCGGATATTTTCGTGCCTCGATGGTCTGCCATGCGATCACGGAGTTTCTAATACGCGGACAACTTAATCAAACGCGAAATAACTTCCTCGTTCCTCTGTCCCGCGGAGACCGCCAGCCGTCGCTGTTCCACAAAACATCCTTGTAACTTTTTACTCCAGTAAACCGCGTTAATCTTTCCGCCAAACTGGTGCGTCAGCGTGTTAAAACGCCGTTCCGCGGAGCTTCTTAATCCTTGGACCGTTAGCCTCTGCGGCGAGGACGCTGTGTCGCGATTACGTCCCCGGCGCGATCTTAAATAATAGTGTAAAATTGCGTGGGCTTGCGTTGTCCGCGACGGAGCAAGCTCTGTGCTTCTCGATCCCAGTACTTAGTTCCTTAATGCTTGGGGAAGAACCTGCCTCGGGGGCCAACGCCGCGACCTAGCACCTCAGCCCTTTCAGAGGATGCTTTAGAATAGAACCGAGTTGCGCAAACACGGATAAACGCAGGTGATTTTGCTATCTACAGTTTCAAGGATGGGATCCCCGTGTTTCTACTAAGCCGTGCGACGATTTACATCGAGATTAGAAAGGGATTTGTAGTCTGAATGTCCTCGATGAATATTAAAGCGCTTTCCTCGTCCAATGCGCGAGGTTGGATTCCGAATCGGAGGCCTCATTCCTCGATCCGAATTTATTCCGTTTGCCCGCGAGGATTCGGCGGGTTCCGACCAGAGTCAAGGAATTACGGGCGGTGAAACGGAGAGTTCGGAAAGTAGAAGTTATGCTCGCATTAGAAGGTGGTCAGAGACGCCAAAGAATTTCGGCCAGCACCGCTAATCCCTTTCTCTGTCTCGTTATTTCGAATGATCGAGCGCGTGGATAATTCTAGAGAAAGGTCCGATAATTTGTCCGACATTCTGCATTACGTTAATTTCGATTCGAGAACGATTTCTAACGGTTGCTGATGGCAAGCCGAACGAAATTACAGGTTCCGATGAACCACTGGATTCGTAGTGGAAGATGGACAGGGCTGGCGGAGTTATCGAGTCTTCCTAAATTAATACAAGCACGTGTTCAGGAAGCATCGAGTCTCGGCGGCGCATGAAGAAGGATCTTCGGCCTAATACGTCTAAACGGAGTGGTTCGTCCAGGTAAGGTCGTGGCGCGGGACGAGAAAAGTATATTTACTGTTACAGCCTCCCTGACACGGTGTTCGAATTACCTGAACATGGCTGGCAAGTCTTGCTTTACGAGGATTTAGGATAAACTATTCTTTACCGAACACGAAACGCAGTCTATCTGATCTGGTCCCGCCGTGTCAGCGCGTAGAAAGCGGCTGTTAACTAAATCCTACCCATTTTATTCGATTCTAGGTTGTTCAACTTCCGAGAAGACGAACGGTGTCATTTTTCAGCCGAACATTCCCCGATTTACACGCAGCCAGGAAGGGGTGGTTACACTCTGCCGCTTCTACTAAAACCAACACTCTGTCCCGCGCGTTATATTCCCACTGGCGTAACATTAAAAGTCCTACAAATTGGCCCCGAATCTCGTATCGAATTTTTACGTCCTCCGCGGAGGAAACCGACGTCGTGCAAACGGCTCGGGCGGATAGTATACTGACAAAGAAACTCGCCTCGAGAGGCTGTTCGCGTCTTTATTAGCCAATAACTTTCGACAATTATGCAAATGACCTGGAACGTAACGTTTACCGGTCGTACAGGAGATCCGATCGGGGGCCTAAATCGGAGGCAATGAACTTTGACGCAACAACGATGCACTTCGCTCCCTGTGGCGCTCTGTTGCATCATGTAGCTTTATAGAATGCGCCAGGTTGCTTGCCAACGTCTGGAATGTTTGAATCGTGTAAGGTTCAGACAAGTAGGCTTCGAAAATCGAGAAGCTTGCGACGAAGCTTCGAGAAGCTCCAGAAACGAAGCTTCTTTTTTAACACGGCATTCCTCACGCGACTAGTAGAAAATCTCGTGGCGTTTGAAAGAGAAAACACTTCTCCTTAGGACACGTGTTTGCCGGCAAACTCGGGGCTGTTGACCAAGCTGCGTTTCGTTTTCCGGAACTTCCGATTCCAATGGCCAGCTCGGTCGTAAAACCCTGCTCCTTCTGCTTCTTCGTTCCAATATTTGCGAGCTTGAACGACTGTCTTCCTTGCCAGCCAAGCTGCCAGTTTGTTCACTTGTACAAACTGACGGGCTGCCGAAGGGAAACTCGGCAGAGTTTCATTTCACCCAACGCGCCTAGCGAAAGTCAACGATTCTTTTGGAGACAAGTGAACGTTCGTCGCTGGAGTCCCGCCTATGCGATACAGGAGAGATTTAGCGATCGAGTGTCCGATTTTGGTTTCTACGTTGCATTCAACTTTACGAAGCATCTTTCGATATACGACCTGAATTCCCGTGTTTGATCATCGACGAAGGTCCACGAGGGACCTGAGATTCTCATAAAGCACTGTGAAAGATATTCCAGTGGAAAGAGTCAGGGTTGCCGAAGACGATGTTGAGACGGATTATAATGATTGCAGGTGAAAGAAGAGCAAGAAGAAGGGCGTGTAAACACACTCGAGCCTCGCCGTGGGGGACAGAGGCCCCACAAGTATCATGAATCGTGGCTCGCCAAGTGACTAACGAGCGAACAAATTACTTCCACCCATGAATTGTATTTTTCGCGACACGAAATCACGATAATCGCCGCTCCTCCGCGTTCGGGGTACAAGCAGAAGCACTTGGCACGCTTGGCCGCGACTTATTGGCTGTAATTGGTAGGCAGAGGAGTGGTAGCTTCGCCCTTCATCCGGCACGGGTCAAAAATACGTTCGCGAATTATTTACAACGACACCGTGAAACTCAAGAAGGACCTTAATCCTGGACTTCGCTGACGCAGAACCGGCTGAATAAGCTGCAATCTGTTACACCATTACAGAGCAAGGATACAGGAGGAGAACGGTAAACAGAGCACCGTCCAATTGCAACCTCAATTTCAATTTCAATTTCAATGCAAGCGGACAGGTCGTCGGCGAACATTGAGTCACGCATCGACAGGCCAATGAACCGAGGCTAATCTCGCGTGCATTGCAAGCAGAATCGCGAATCATCGTCGCGAGGCATTAGAAAAGTGTGACCTTGCGATCGGATCATGCATAGCTTAAGCTGTGGAATCACGCGCAGCACGCGCTCCAACCGATCATCAATCCCCGTGTAACTGTCGTCTTAAGGTTCACTTGCGCGGAATAATACCCCGCCGAGTTCATTCTCATGGGGACACTGTACAGACGCAACTAACGGCGACCGTCGATGTTCCTCCGGAAAGCCGTAAATACAACGGCAGCCTGCGACCTGTCTCGGCATCGGTGGCATCGATGTTTCTCCTTTGCCGGTAGCCTGGCTCCGTCCGAGGACGTTATTTCCGATTATAATCGCGTCTCCCTGCCCTTTGTTTTCTAATTTCAGCAGGGAAAGAATCCACGTGAGCTATGGGCCGCGCACGGCCCCAAGTTTTTGCAGCTTTATGCTCGTCGGAGCTGCGCAGAGCTGAGGTGAAACCAGGAGAGAAATCAGTGGTATAGGACAGCCAACGCACGACACGATCGTTGAGGAGGAATCTATCGACGGCCAGGTCGATTCGGCTGACACAGCAGTCATTCGAGTGACTTCTATCGGCGGGGGTGCTACTGTTTGCCCTCTTCTTCCCGAGGTTTATCAATTCCCATCTGCAGGCCTCTCCCAAATATTTCACCGTGAAATTAAGAAGGTATTGGAAGGAGCGCCGGCTTAAAAGTGCGTATAAGGGTAAACGGCAACTGAAAAGCGGTGTCGTGCACAGTGGACAGCGTGAATCGCTGTCCCCGCGACGCGGAGAGATGAAATTTAGCACGAGGAGCCCGGTAAAATCGCGGCCCGCGCAGTAAAGACCGGCGAAACACGGCCCTGATACCTCCGACGCATCGGGAATTTTAACGGATAAAGCCACTGCTGGTAAGCGATCCACGAAAACTGGACGACGAGCTTTTTATGCAAATCTCAGATTAAGAGTCACGGAGGAACGCGCGCAGTTGCTTACTGCCAACGGTCCACGGCAATAATATCGCGAGACGCGAGAGAAGACGAGAGGGGCCAGATAACAGGCACCGTGTAATTAGGAAGATCGGGTTCGCCCCAGCCATGAGACCATACGAAACGTGTGCGGATTTCCACGCGGCTCGCTGACACGATCCTTGATAACCTCCATCCCCAGCGACCATACGGTTCGAAGGCGCAATCGTGCGATAGGTACATATTCCTTTTGTCGGCGGCCTGCTGCAAGAATCATCCGGGTCTTACCAGTTTTCGCGTAGCAACGCGCGTGCGCACCGATTGGCCACTCTACGAAATCCGAGAAAACGAGATCTTTCGGTTTCTTTGGTCCAAGATCTAGAACGGTATCTTTGTCAATTTTATGGCTGCGAAATCGTACTTTGGCCTTAATGACCACGGAAATAACACGTTTAGGAACACTCGACCGGTCCCATTTTTTTTTCTACTTAATCGAGCACATGTCGCGGGTAATTCTCACCTGAGGTGAGAAAAGAGCTGTCAGCAGAAAGCACGGGTTTGATCCTATGGCGAATGGTCGCCAATAAATTCCTGGTAGCCACAAAATGTACCCTTAAAAGGATCGATGTTAAGTCGCTCTGGACACTCATGTTCGTGGTTTCACCAACGGCGGCTGAATTTGCGAGGTGGTTTTTGTGGTTGATAACTAATGTATAATTATTACACGGATTCCTTCGTGTAACTCGATCGCCCTTCATCTTCGGAGGCTTGCGGAATACGCACCACATGTAAGCGGCCGCTCGTGTGACGGGAACACGACTCGTAATCGTAAAGTATTCATTTCGGCAGGCTGCGTTCCACGCGCTCGCCCTAAAACCGCTAACGTGCCCGGTTTTTGGTGAAAAAGTCACGAGCACGGTAACCAGAAACCGATCCCAAGTGACCACGAACGGCTTCGACTAGTAAGTTTCGCGAAACAAATCCCATTCTTGAGATAAACACTCTCGCGATGAGTCATCCGTTAAGGGGAGGTTCTCGGTTAAAAATCGATTTTTTATTTCATTTTTAAGATGTTCAACCTTTTAAGAATAAGTGATTAAAAGGATTTTTTGAAATTCGTAAAATTTCCGAAGTTATAGGCATTTGTTTTGCTCGCGTAAATCTTTAAACGCGTTTTTCTCGAAATTGTGTTCTTAAAATCCGTGGAAACTATATCTGGAAAAGTTGTTATCCGATTCGACTGAATCTTTTCTTATTTTGAAGAATATACTTCTGGCTCTTGGAGAAACCAGTAAAATTTATAAAAAATTGAAAAATTGTCATTTTTAAA
Source organism: Andrena haemorrhoa (assembly GCA_910592295.1). Classification (NCBI taxonomy): domain Eukaryota; kingdom Metazoa; phylum Arthropoda; class Insecta; order Hymenoptera; family Andrenidae; genus Andrena; species Andrena haemorrhoa. The sequence continues at coordinate 6,800,059 of OU342946.1, forward strand.
GGCGTTGAAAGGACGAAAAATATAGGGAAACAGTGATTTCAAACTTCAAGTGTCGTTATTTTCAAAAAATGTAATTTTTTGTCATTTTTACTGCTAAGTCCACGAGCGAGTTCCATGCCCTTTTATAATCTGGCATTGTTTTTTATTTCAAACCAATGGTTTAGGTGCTACAGGTTCCACCGTTTTGGATGAATTTTTCGACGCCTCGAATTTAACGACTCCCCAGTGCCTTCTGCAATGATTAATTATAAAACAAAAAATATATTTCCATAGTTTAAAATATCCTTAATACAATGCAAAAAGTCCCATTAAATTATATGTAATAGTTTTCCTTTAATTAATTCCTAAAGATCACCTATTTTTATGGGCTCTAGACAAGATCACCCCTTAAGCAAATCTAACAGGAAAAGTGAAATGGGTTTCCTCCGCGCGAGGACAGGGGTGACATTCGAACCCCGCTTTACAAGAACCCTTGGTGATCGTCTCACCGAGCAGTGGGTGCTTCCAAATCCTTCAACAACTCCGTCTGTCACGCTGGTGGGCCTTAAAGATCGGATAATGACAAGCCGCGTCGACGTGATACTCGGACATGGATTACCCAAAGTGGCGCAGAAACAGGGACCAATTTATCACTGAGCGGAGATGTGTAATTATTGAGATTAAAGAAGTCTCGAGTCTTCATCGAGGCGGGCAGCCGAGCGGCTTCAGACGAGCATCACCGATGAGGACGTCCTGTGATTATCGGTTATTAATTCTGATCGAGTTCCTTTGATATCCGCTTCCAAGGGCTAGCTTTGCCGCTCGTTCGCCGAATTAATTCGTACGCGGAAACTGTACGTACGTGATCACCGTGGACCGTGTAATTACAACGAGCAGAGGTAATTAATGTAAATAGGGCGACAAATAACGGGCGGGAAAAGCTTTGGACATAATAGGCGAGGAAGAGCTACGGGGCACGATGACAAATAACGTTAAGTGGCGTTTACGTAGCGCGACCAGGAAAATTAAAAAGGAGGTAGCTAAACGAGAGCCTCGGGAGCATTGAAACGTGGATGATGACAGAGTAAGGACACCAAAGGGGTGCAGAACTACCAGATATTAGTCTGCGGACATTTTGGTGTGAAAGCTTTGGAGACCGAACACGCAAAACCGTTGGCACACGTATTCGAAGGTAACAGCTGTGTATGTCGTGAATTCGAGTGGAGAATTTTTAATGATTGTTCGACATGACGCCGCGAACACGGAACAGTTACGCGCGTTTCTTCGGGTGATCGAACCTGCTGGAATTTTTATGATAATTATTGCGCTGCTCGTAAAATGGCGTGGACGAGGTGTCGTTTTTGGTACCAAAGATTGACGTTGCGCCACGTCTTCGAGGACCTCGTCGCTGCTTCGATTTCGGCGGTATAAAGCAGCGCTCGTCCGATGGGTCACTGTTGCTGGCGTGCAGAAATGTCGAGTGCCGCGGGTGAATCGCGATTGCGCCTCAAGTATTAGGAATCGTCTGCCCTGGCCATTATCCCGGTTGAACGGGCAGCTCTTGCTCGTCGTCCATGTTTGATCGTCGCCCATAAAGATTCTGCGGTATCATCAGCGCGCAGCGGGAACACACACGCAGCAAGCGTGTACGTGGCTCATCGCGGCTATTACTATTCGATGAAGAAGGAGCAGCTGGACCTGGATCACATGTTCCGCGGTAGCTGCGGCACGGTAGCCCAAGTGCGCGGCTGCACTTAATGCAGCTAACCGCGTCTTGCGTTACACGAGCACGTTCAGTTCGAGCACCATGGGATCACAGCAACGCAGGCTCTTGCAGAGGGGTGCATTAGCAGCTCGTAGCGACCCCGTGGGACCCGTCTTCCCGTAAACAAAATTAACTCCTCCCGTTAGATTACTGCGGTGTTCCGCGAATAGTTGGGAAGTTCTGTTTTACAGCTGCAGATGCTTAATTCTGAGTTCAAGGACACTTGTTGGGTTTGGGGTGCAATGCGAGGAGAAAGAGGAAGAGAAAAGAAGCAGTGGCGCTTCCCCCAAAGAAGGGGCTTTGTAAAAGAAAAGAAAACTGGATGTTATTATTTAAATAAATTTTTATAATCACCTAATTAATTTTGTTGAATTCGCATTAAATAAAATGGCACTAAATAAATTTTTCTTAATATTTTTATGCATTCAACTTGGCTCCCTCCGAGATTAAATCCTGAGTGCGCCACTGGGTTGGGGATTTGAGTGCGTTTGACTTTCCTTTCATATCGCTAGCTTGTCTGCCAAAAGTGCCATTCGCCTACCTTGTTGGAAGATTAACTTTTATTCGTTAAATAACTGATCGTACACGGCGGTGCGTAGCGAGGACGTTTCCTTGATGAAAACGAGATATGCCGATTCCGTAGCGTGGTTGCGGTACAAAGTTCCACGAGGAACGTGATATGATTCAATTGTTGAGACGGATGAAGGTATTTGCCACGAAATGACGTTTCTTTTAACGGCCTTGCGCTTATCGTGATTGGCATACTTTCATTATTGCGTGCTTCGAAGAACACGCGACCTGAATTCCATGCAATAATGTTTCCCCAAAAAAGTCGAAATTACTTCATTTCGTAGGCAGTACGCCTGAGGAAGTACATATGTGGCCATTAGGGGGCCATTTTTTTCTAGAATAAAATTTAGATTTTCAACAATAAGGTTGCTTTTGTTCCAAACGTGTTAACTAACACCTGTGCAAAAATTGAGCCTAATCGGACAATGTTTCGAGATCATGGCCATAGTTTTAGGGGCATGGTATAGAGTTTCTGTCTGTTTTCCTATTAACGACTCTCTAGTTTTCGGGGTACTGTAGTAGCAGCCATTTTTATACTTGACGCAAAAGCAACATATTTTTTCTACGCCATTAGGGAATAATATACACTTAATTGGCCAATTTTTGTTTAATTTTTTCCTCTAATTAAAGTGTTTTTCTCCTTCGTTTTTCCGCAGACAAATGTCCGAAATTAAATAGAAAAAAAGGAAAATGCGCGCAGAACGATGTGAATGCGGCTTTGAAAATGCTATTATAAAACAAAATTAGGCAAAACTAAACTAAACTTAAACTAGGCTTTGATGAACAAGTCACTGAGTGCTTCATTTATAAAGAATCATTCCACGAAAATTTAGTGCAGTGCATCAAATGCAAGGGTTGGGCGTACGAGGACTGTACAGACCAAGAAAATATCGATCATTTTGCCTGTGATATTTATAGTGCCTAAATAAATATTTCATTGTATTTTTAAATGTTTTACTAACATTATTAATTACTCAGACCTTATAATCTACTAAGTAGTTGGCCGGTACTGGATGACAATTTTTCGTTCGCTGCGAATTACAACTTTTTTATTCCAGCGAATTATGAATCTTTATAACAAAATTTAAGAAAAACAATTTGCCCCATTTATTAAGCACACTTTGAACTACAAATTACATTTTTGAATTTTGATTTTTGCCAACCATAGTCCAAGTTATAGTACAAAAACTTAGAGCGCTGCAGAACTCTCCCCTACAGACTTGTTTTGGTTTAAGGAACAAAAACAGACTTGTGGAGAGCAACAAAAAATACAAAAAAAATCGCATCATTGCTTGGAATACTATGGTGGGTACAGAAGAAGAAACCATCCTACTTCAAACAATGAATAGCGTGGCATTACACTGAATACAATTCCATTGATCACGTCTAAATTCTTCCCATCATTTTTACCGTTCGCACCCCGACGCGAGCGCGAAAAAAACCCACCGAGTTCCTCCCCTGCAAACAATACCTTCCGTCGCGCGACCATAAATTATTCCCCAGCGTTGGATTCCACCCACGACGAAGGACCTCGCGCCCATTCACACCCGCGGAAATCGCAAGCGCGCCTGCCTAAGAGATTTATAATTCCTCGCGATAACTTCCGCGAGCTCTTTGTCTCGGCAGACCGCCCCTGTTAAGCGCATCCCCGTAGCGGTAAGCTATGCGATTCCGAAGCGTTCGGGAAAAAATTGGAGGCTCAGATTTATCACCTTCGCTCTTTCTGCCCGCCCACATGCATGCCTGCCTCCTGCTATCTACCCTCCTCTTCGTTATCTTCTGGCTTTCTGTGCCTCCTCGAACGATTCCAGGCATCGTTAGAAAGTAGGTTAGAAAGGATTAGCCGCCCTCGATTCGAGTACACGTGGGTGGTTCGAGCCTCGGAACCTCCGGCACTTTTCACTCTCTAATTGACAGTTCCATCATTGTCGATTAGACCCTAAAATTGGTTAACTCGCATCTCTGGCGGTGCCGGATCCTTTCCAGGAGTCATTGAACCCCAGCCGCGGCAACAATCGATCGAAAGACGGGGAACATTTGGCTAAACGAACGTCGAGGGTGAAAGAACGCAAGAATATGGACACTGCCGCGGCACGCAGGCCGACTATGCATTTGTTTGCATGCTGACAGGCACGTACGGAAGACGAAACGTGTTCCCGTGCGTCGACGATAAAGTCCGTATACTCGGCCCGTTCCTTTTTCCCTTCGATGCGTTTGCCTTTCCTTCCCTCCGACGCTTTCCTCTCCCTTCCTCCTCCCTTTTCTCGCCGGCCGTCCGCTTTCTCTACGAAGGTATCGACTTTGACTGAGCAGCTTTTGTGCAACGCGGATGCAGGAGGATCGCGAATAACGGCGGGAGTAAGTCGCCGGGATTCGATGCTCGTACGGTCTCCGCTATCTGTATTCATCAAAAGGGCGGTGAACGACACTGCGCCAGGCAGATGACGCGAATCCTCGAGGAGGAGAGACTCACCGCGGCGGTTCGTCCAGCCACGAGAAATCTCCGCGGACATCGCAACGACGTGATTGAACCTTTTCTTTCGAACGGCACAAGTATCGATCACGTCGTGTAAATGATGAAAATTTCCCGCGGAAAACCGTTGCAATTGCGTGTCGCGGGTGACAGGCTCGTTTTCCGTGAAAGATGCTCCTTCCTGCTTCTTCAATTTCCTTCGATTCAACTATTTTCTCCGCTAATTTCCTTCGTTCGCGTTTAGCAAAAGAAACTCTATCCAATCGCGGGCTCGACGGTGACTTTGTGTTTGTTTAAAGTGTTCGGTTTAAGGAGCTTTATTGAGAGCCGGGTAGGATTAATAACATTTTTGCTAATAAGCGGAGATAGTGTTTACACGGTGCAGTGGTAATTGCTTCGTTCATAAACCTCCCCGATTGCCTTGGAGTTAACGCGCAACACTATCGCACCGGGAAACCAGTTTTCATACCTCTATGCCTCGCCAGCCTATCTTGCATAATTACGAAGCGATCTTCCACGCGGTACAAAGTAGTATCTACTGAGTTACGAAGTAATGGTATTACTTTCCGTTTAATTACGCCGCTTCATGCCTATTAAACCCCCGATTTCAGATATATTTAATACCTCTGTAATTCCATCTCGTGCTGATCACAGAATACCTCTATAATTAAGATAAATCTGGCAATTAATTCCACCGATGCCACGGACCTGCGAAGTCTATGTTCAGATCATCGAAGAAAGTCGAAGCTCGTGTCGCGAGCGATAATTGGTTGCTCGAAAGTATCGCCTGTCGCGCTTGGAATCGAGCCTCCACGTGAAAAATAGCACCTAATTGTCCTGGAAACGGAGTGACCGTGTTCGAGTCCACGGAGCCATCCCGAGGGAGTTAGCTATTACCTTAATTACGTTATCTCACGAATCGTCAGCTGACTTGGGAATTCGAAGTCTAGCCATTTTATCTCTCGGGAATGATCGTGGAGCGACCCGCGGTCCCTTGCAGCGCTTTTCACGGGCGAGAAATTTATCGTTTCGCCGCGTGAGCACCGTTCTGTCCACTGGAGATCCGTGGCGGTCCATTTCTCCCTTGGAACGCCAGGAAAAGACGGAGTGCGAGAGGCCACTTAATTATCAATGATTTGTTGTCCGTGCGGCAGCGGAGAGCGCCCGAAATCTCCGTCATTTGTAAGATTAGATCTAGATCGTCGGAATACCGAAAGCCTCTTATGCGGCAGCTTATTAAGCCCCGTCGGTCGTACGTTTTTGGCTCGCGTTGAACGAGCTCCCCAGGAATTTGAACGGCGCCGTTCCCGATCACCAGCACCGCGTAATGTTTGTTTAAATTTGGCGAAGGTGGTCGGGCCACGAGAAGAGGCCCGCAATGTACGAGCATGTACATACTTGGGAAGTGGCCACTTTGCGCGACATTCGTGAAACGGGACTGTGAAATTATTAAGAGTGGATCGATCGAATCCATTAGAGCCTTATCGTTTCGTAGCTCCGGCCTGATGATCACCTATTTCGAAGGGAGCCACGTCGTCGTTTAAAGCCTCGCTCTCTTATCGACTCGCTTGCTGAAGAGATAGCAGGCTGGAACCTAACGAATCCAAATATTTCGGTTTAGAATGAGGAACGCGAGGAGTAGAAGAATGGGCGATTCCAAGTATCTCGAATGCCCCTTTCCACGAATACCAGCGGGGAAGAATGAAACGGGGCAAAGAAGCGAAGGCCTGGCCTACCGCGGGTGACTTATGGCTCGCGAAAGTGGCCGATGAATCACGCGAACGTCAAAAGAACATTCTCGGCCGGTCGCGTTTTAATTAATCTCCGTAATTAATACGCGAAACCCTCGCGGCCAGAATATCATTATTACTATGGCGGAAGAGGTTCTCTGTCTGCACGCGCATCGAGATTTCCAGGGAACATCCGACGAGGAGCGAGGTTGTTAATGAGGCAGTCGTAGCAAATGAGCCTAGCACGTGCTGTGTTCGCGCGCGCCATCCCAGAAGTCCACTTAAGGGGACAATTCTCTGCTGCTAGGGCAAAGAAAGTGGCGTAATCGAGAAAAACAATAGGCGACCAGCGCCGCCGGCTAAATCTGCCCGCTTAGTTAGCTTAATTGAACCATGTCGGAACGCGAGGATTCCGCGGCATCGCGGCTTTTTGCCGCGCGCATGGGCTGGTCGAGGAGGACGGTACGAGCCCGCCGGCAATCCTTTTCAATCGCGAACGAGCAGAGGCGTAAATATCCTGGTTTAATTGTACGGGCCGGGACTTCTTCATTAGATGTCGCGAGCACTCGTGACGGCGGAGAAGTTTAATTTATGGATCAGCCGTGAAATTCACGAACTGTCGACGGGCTTTATTGGACTCCTCGGTTATCCTTTCGCCGCCAGAGTGGAAGATCCGTGGCTCTTCGGGGTCTTTGTTCTACTTTCTCGAAAAGTGCTCTATGGAACTATAAATTCCTAGTGAAAGACACTATTTCCACAGACTTTTTTTTAGGGATAGAGTGTATTTTGCCTTTCCTTTTAGGATCGAGAGGAAGATAAATCTGCACGCGATAATAAAGATTTCTGCACGCGCTCACAGGCGGAATCGCATTCTTTTTCATCGATAATGCGGCGAGGAATTTTGAGAATAAAATCCGGTGTTTGGCTTTGGCGACAACCGTTATACTTCTTTGGCCGAGGGGAAAAGAATGCGAAAAGAACGAGGAACCAGGGCCTGCGCTCGGGATACTTACACGTTTGATAGCGCCTCGTATAATCTTTATTGGGAAGCTCGTTGTCTCCGACACTCGTGCAGGTCGTTTTGGGCAGAATTTAATACCACTCTGACGTCTTTTTTTAAAGGAGATAAATATAAAATGAAACGTTCGCGTTCTGTCCGCTGGTGGATGCGAAGGCGTCGGCGGGATAACGAGATTCCCTGGGAGCTTCTCGATTTTCGGGAATCGACGAAGACGTTATCAACGGGATAACGACTGCTGCCTACATTCTGAATTTCGATAAAAACCTTCTGCCGGCCATAACTTCTCCGCGGTGCTTCCTGGTTTCGGCTGCTCGATCGTAAACACGTTCCCTTCTCTTCTAAACAGTAGTGTATTTCCACTTGCGTCACGATGACAGGTGGCGGACGAGCCGAGTCTTCGATCCGTTCCTTCGATTTCACTTTTTTCGCCGAATTCCAGCGTTACGGCGCGTGAACGATCGTATCGCTGGCGTCAATAATTGAGACGTATCGCGGCGACTTTTACGAGCCCCCGTCGATTTATGGACTGTCAGTTGTGTTTTGTCGATCGACCGATCGGTATTTAAGTAAACGTCCGCGCAACCCGCGAAACCTCGACGAGCATTCGTTACAGAGATCCGCCGACGATTATCGGCGCCGTAAACATTTCCTTTCGTATACGTGGCCAGCAAGGATTTCGTCATTCCCTTTCCAACATTTTGAAAGGAAAGATCGTCGTTTACTCTGCTATAGGTAACTGACGCATTAGCGCTGGGACTCGTTTAATTTCGCACCCCGTATGCAACAAGCTCAACGATCCTGGTTCAATCGTGGATGTAGCAGTTCCTTAAAATCCGGTTCGACGGCAGTCCTGTTGCGGTCCTGTTGCATTTTTTACGACCGTCGCCGAGTGATTTAATGACTGTCACATTAAAGCTTCACGGGCAGCAACGTGTACGAGGCTGCCTCGCAGGCGCAGCAATATCGGTCGTTCTTCCTGTAACATTAGAGTGCTGTCCGCGGTCTCGCACGTTATCAGCAGATTTTTCACTTGAGCAATGCGGCTGGGTCATAAGTGAGCTGACACTTTTAAAAGCTTGACGTGATCTTATTTCCTTCTTATTAAATGCAGCGGTTCGTTCACATTATTTCGAACGGGCAGCTTCGTTAGAGCATTAAGATTAAACACGTGTACAATGGTGTCTCGGGCAAATACAAGGGCTGATGAAACGGTCGGGGACATTATTTGCAAAACGCGAATATTTCGTGCTCTTTATTCAGTTGAGTTATCCTTGCTTTAAGAAAACGTGTTTTGCATCTTCAGCGATGTTCAGTAATGTGCTGGTTTCAAGGGAAGGTGTAGTAAATTTAGTTATGTAAGTACTCGGAACAAGTGGCTCGGAATCGTTGCAAATGATTCGGGCAGCCTTTGAAGGTACTGCTATGAATCGTTGAAAAGTTTACGAGCGCTGTAACAGGTTTACAAATGGTCGAACATCGATTGAAGACGACCCAAGGCCTTCAACCTCAACTACCGAAATAATAATGCAGGAAATCGATGCCCTCGTGCAGAAAATCGACGAATCACAATAAGGGAATAAGTGGGGTGTTGCAATGATTGCGTGAACAAGTGCGAAGCGAGAGATTGAAATTGCGGTAAGAGGATCATGATAATGAAAGGCCACATACGGCACTTCTAGTTCAAGAGATTTTGGCCTGAAATTCATTTCCTGTAGTCCCGCAACCTCCATATTCGCCTGATTTGTGTCTGTAAATAATTGTAAGACTAACAATAAAATATTTATAAACAATGTGCCCGAACTTTTTCATCACTGTCACTTCCCAAACGCTCGGCGCATCGTTAACGGGGAATCCTATTCTTTGGGCTAAAAACATAGCGAAATTTTAGATTTTTTTATTAAGAAACAAGCGATTCGAATAATCCTAAATTTGGACCATGTTTTTATGCATCTTTGAGGAAGTTGTAGTTTTTTTTAAATTAATTTTTAATAATGAATATAGAAGTTATGCGTGATCGACCATCACGTCACCGTCGTCCGCTGGTGTGCACGAAATTTCTCTAACCACTGAACCGATTACCTTCAAATTTGGCTTGTACGTCCAACAAACATTACTTTATACTTTGATGAACCAGGATACCGATATGTTATATACTTCTTTGATTACATAAGAAAATTGGCGCAAAATTGTATAGCAAAAGTTAAAGTTTCAGACCTTCCAATTTAAAAACATATTCCACACTCCTCAGAAACTTTTTGTATTTTTTCTGGCTCATCAAACTAAGGCTACATATGTATAAGTTGACACCGCTTCACGGAAAACACTATACCTCCGTCAATTTTACGAATTTCTTCATAAAATTTGGAGAAGACCATTCTTCAAACTTCAAAGTCTTTCAGAAAATGTGAAGAAGAAAAAATCGATTGTACCGATCTTTTACAGTGCCCCCACGCTTAATCCTAATGCGATTGAATCGCTTTCTACTCTGCCCGACTAATACGGAGTTATACCACTAGCGGGAACCGATAACTCGTGAAAGTCACGGTCGCAGATAAAATGACGAAAGTAGGCATAAAGTTGTGTCCCACCGACTCCATAAATACTGCACAATTTTCCCTCATAAATTTCCCCGCGAGCGCAACGAAAACGCAACATTGGCTAAACAAATAAATCACCGATCGCGAAAATGTAACCCACCCACTTTTCACCGCTGGCATCGAGCTATCGCATTCCGAATTCCGTGCCACGATCCTCGTTCTCCCCCTGAAAAAAAAAGCGAACAGCTTGTTTCGGACCAAATCAGGCGGTAAGGAGAGCAAGCGTCCCTTCGATAAAATAATTCAATAGCCGACAGATCAATTATCCGTAATGTAACGGACCACTGGCCGACGCAGTAGGATAAAAAGAAGCAGCGAGACCTGATTCGCGCAAGCGCCGGTGAAAAAACGTCCCCGGTGGTGTTACACACCTGTTTCCCCTCGCGGTAACATGGTCGGCAACACGCACGAGCAACGAACGGGTCGCTTTCGTCCCAGTTGGTTTCTTCCGACCGTGCCGCGATTACCCGGGTATCCCTCCTCGATCTTCGATCCGGAGGATGGGGTAATCACGCGATCAAACGACCTAGGCGTCCCGAGGCCAGGGTTAACGCGTATTCGCGGTTGCACGGTGTCATTACGTAAGCTGCATCCGCGATGCATCGGCTCGACGAGCCACTATGCACCGTACAGCGAATTTCCATACGAGTCGACGCAGGCCAATGTCAAGGAGGTAGGAAGCAGGGGGAATTCTATAGAAAGCGCGGCAACGCGTGACTTTGTTTAAATCGAATCAGAGATTATTCGATTTCTCGTCCTTCCTCCGGCAATCTCTACGACATCTGCAATCTAGATTATTCTCCGCGATTTCTTAGCGCGTAATTCGAACAGGAGCTTATCTCCAAGTGGATATTAGAGTTCTCCAGAGGCGCGAGCGAAGGATCGAGGAGAATCCTCGGACAATTTGTGGCCCGCAACGGAACTTTTCTGCGACGCAGGTGGCCGCGTGAAAGTAGCGCAAGGAAATCGCGGATCGTGCCTATAATTCTTGCCGGTCGCGTCTTTTCGCGAGGCTTCCACCGCGTCCCCGGGCAGAAACAAGCGTTTCTATCGCGCGCGCCGAAACCCAGCGCAGGAATGACTTTCGCGGGGCAATTTATTTACGATTAAGAGGCGGCACGGTCGAATTCAACCGTGAACAGGTCTCGTATCGTTCGCGCAGGTCGTTAAGCCTGCTGGTCTTGCACAGCGATTATTAAGATTCGCGGAACGATCCTTCAAGTGTAATTAGCAGGGGATTCTGGCTGCATAGCCTGCCGGCGTATTGTCCTCGATAAACTGAAGCCAAACAGCCCGGGGTTCGGATGTAACGGTATCGATGTTCCCTCGTCGCGTATCACCTTTGATCTCGGTATCAGCGGCCGTACAAATGTTCCAGCGGGAGGTGCAAACGTCTTTTCTGCCTGCCGGGTGACCAATAATTCAGCACTTGCCCGAGTTGCCAGGGCGCGGCAACACGGCGCGGCGGCGATCCACATTCGTAAATTTCGTGGCGTGCCGTCGCGTGGGGTGCGCGCGAGATACGAGTCGAGATAAAAAGCTGCGGGATCGTTCTTGGAGCAGATCGGAGTCCCGGCTCCGAGGTGGAGCAGACGTTAACAGTTCTCTGATAATGAGTCGCGGTTATACGTAAAGGAACCGCCTCGGATCGCGGAGATCGCCGCTGTCACTGCAAAGAGAAAGCCCCGGCTTGTTCGGGTGGCAACGAAAGTAACCGGGTGAGTGATCACTCGCGGCTGATGGGCCTGTCACGTTTTCGTGGACGGTGTCGCGGCGCGATTTATGTAGCAGGGCGTCGTCTTACGCGGCAGCGGGCACTGGAGTAGACGCGGTGGGAGCTTCGAAGGTGATCGGCGTTGGAGAGACGTATTTGCGCGAGCAGCGAGAAATTCGACGGAAATTTCGGGGCAGCGGCGACAGGGAGAGTATCTTGTTTTCGCGATCGAAGAGCGACGAAACGCGAGGAGAAGACGAACGGGCCAGCGATTCCTTTGTCGGCAATTAATGGGCCCGCGGCTGGCAGGAATCGTAAATTCGAGCCCTTAAATGCGCGCGGGGTCGTTAACAGAGCCGCCGGCGGTAATTTTATTGCGAGGCAATCCTACGGCTAGCTCTTGACACTTTAATTCCAACCGACGCCAACGATCGGATCACCTTATCGCGACAAAGACACGCCCGCTACTCCTCGGCCGTGTAACGACTAAATCTCGGAGGAGACTCTCGTTTTTTTATGCTCCCATGAGCCAGCTCGGGGCTCGCCATTTCCATGGCATTTTTAATTGCCACAGACGGCGTTTTAATGACTTTCGGCGTCCGGGGGCCGCGTGCATCCGCTGGAGGACCACGGTGGACCGGTTATTTAGCATCATAAGAAGCCACGCTGCTTCCGAGCACATCATTATCGAGCTTTTCTTGCGCAAGAAGAGTGCTCGCTTTTCTGGCAACCTTCTATTACCGATCTCTGAATCGCAACTTCTTCGCGATCCTCTTCTCCGATTATTTCACGTTAAACTCTCGATTCGATGGCTCTTCCCGCCAGGGACATTAATGCATTTCCTTGCCACCCCTGTATTTTATTTCCGTTACGATCCGAAATGATGGCCCCGGCCGAGGAACGCCCGGAAACCGGCAATTTCATCGCAAATTTGTACTCCGGTTACTGCCCTTATTTGCATCCGCGATATTTCAACGTTCTGTCGCTGAACAGATTCGGTATCCGCGATAATGTTATGAGGTAATTTAACGTCTGATGTTAGAAGCGACATGCATTATTCAGCGGCGAATCAGCCGGAGAATTCGTCAGGGGGGAAGCCTGCTCCTCCGATTTAATCGCGCACGAGCGAAAATTCTACGACACGGAATCGATATTCGCGGCGGATGATCGTTAAAAGAGATTCGCGAAAAGGCGCAATGGTATTTGCACGCTCGAGGGCCTCCGCGAAGTACTATCGACGAAAATTCAACAATCACTTCCCGCCGCGATGTAACGAACCCACGTAACACGCTACATACGCTTTTACGAGAATTAATTACGAGACCGTGCGTTGTAATCGCGCGATTTAAAATCATTCCCGTCTTCTGCCAGATCAGGATGCCGTCGAACTGTTTTAATAGCGGTATGTATCTGGGTCGCCTATTAAATGGTAAACGCTGCTTCGAGCCGTGGCGGAAATTTTCGCGGATAAACGACGCGAGGTCGTTTAGCGGGCTGCAAATGTCCGAAAATTGGCGATTCAGGGTTCGCCGGGGTAGGTACCACGGACTTAATGGGAATCGTACAGGCGATCGCGAGAAAACGTCGGCCGATTACGAGCTCTGTGTCGTGAGAAGAAAAAAATGAGTTCTTGCTTGAAACTGCGAGGGTAAGGATCTTGGCCTAACGGTGGTAGCGTTCGGTAATTAAGTCTCATCGACAGATGAGAGGAAATTAATCCCCCAACGACAATGGGTCCCCGAGGGGCCGTGTGTCGTAAAGCAGCACGCTTTTTTCCCTCCCGACACCATTGCGATTCCCTGCAGGCAGGTGCAGTCCGGTGCATCGCCTTGCTTCGCGCAACAGTAGCGCGGTGCATCGCATTCCGTGAAAGTAAAAAACCAGCCCGAACCGAGTTATGTGCGAGATGCAGCATGTGCCTTCCTGTCGGTTCCTCGTCTTTTATCCGGGCAAAAAGATCATTGAGACGATTCGAATCGAAGGGAGACACTGTTTCTCCATCCTCTCGCCGGCGTCGTTGGCTCTTCGACTCGGACGGTCGATGCGCCGCGAAGATATCGGCGGCCAAATTTGTACCGCGCGAGCACCGTGACACCGGCGGGAATTAATTTCATCGGACTCGCGGCTTCTATCGGGCGTGCGCGAGGGTCTTGGGGAAAAAAAATTCAACACAGTCGCTGCTCCGAGAACAATGAAATTCCTTCGCGATTCAGCTGGCACGTATGTAGCTGCTTAAGCGATTCTACGCGGAAAGATGAGAATGGTTCGAGCGATTAGTACTATTACGGCAGAACGGTGTACAGATAAGGAGCTCTCCACATAGAAGCTCGAGCAATTAATACCCCCCCAGCCCGGTAGTATGGTTACATCCACGGCGAGGAGGAAGTACGCTTCCTGTAAATGGTGCTTTTAATATTTCATGACTTTCCGCGGCTGCCCCTGCCTCTGGCACGGAAAGTGAGAGACAAGAAAGCAATTTGGCTTTCGTTCGTTCCTTCTCCTCGCGCGGCGGAAAACAAACGTTACCCGAAGAGTCGGAAAGCCCTGGGTAGACAGACAAATTCTCACGGCGGAGTGTACTCGGAAAAATAGTTTCAGCGGTAATGAGCGATTGCATTAATTATCGATGATATTTCTGCGGGTACGTGAGCAGGCATACAGATTGCACGCTCCGTCTGTAATCTTGCAAGCCTTTCATCCAACGGATACCCCTTTTCACGTCTCTTCCGGACGAATGACTTTCCGAGAAGCGACAATTTTAACATCTGCCTGTCGTAGCCCTCTTTCTGCTGCTCGTTTTCAATTACGGCACACGGCGCACGCTGATTTATTTGACGCCACTATTGTTGCTCGCGTGCTGATGGCTAGGAGGGTATTGTTTATCGTTTAGGCCACGATGTTTCTGGGAGGAAATCGAGACTGTGTCTTGTATCAAGGAGCGGGCTTAAACAACAACAGCTTCCAATTGAAGACCTTGCAGCAAGAGGGGTGCTACTCCACTTTTGACAGTTTTTTAGTTATGACGTGTAATATTCGTAAAAAAAACATACATCGTTTGGTGCAAGTTTGATGAAAGTCCGAACACAAATGGGTAATTTTGGATAATTATTGCAAATTTTGGACTTGCAGCCGTTACCGTTTTGTGCAATACGAATGGAGGTCCGGGTCTGCCTCCTTCTTGCATCAAAGCAGTGATGTATAATCTATCAGTGGAGCTCCGCAATCCACTGTATATTGCTACTTTGCCACTGAAAGGCTCTCAAACATGCGTTGACTGAGGATGAGGATATTTCCGCAGATAATAATGACGAGCAGGCGCGAGAATAATGCTATTTTTGTATGTCTACGACAAATACCGACGTATTTCTTCCATATTCGATTAATAAAGCAACGATAAATCAATGAAATGTGTTCCTTATTGTGCATAGTTATCAAAAAGCGACCGATTTTTGTACTCTCTGGTGCAAGAAAGGTGCAGCTTCAGACTTGAAAAATTCGCCAAAAATAGAAATAAAAGCTTATCAACTCAATAACTACTACTTATTGCATGAAAATGTATATTTTTCACTTAGTTGTTCTCCTTTTAAAGTTATGAGACAGCATTAACTTTAAAAACAGTTTTTTTCCAGTTTACTCGAAACTGGTAAATCTGGAGTTGCACCCCTCTTGCTGCAAGGTCTCCAATTCGTGTACTGTTATGTTTCAGCGGAGGAAATAGACTCGCAGAAAAAGAGGGCGGGCAACGCGAAGATTGGCTACCTATTAATTTGTATCAAACAACACCTTCCAGCAGTAGGTGTTCAGGTAGCCGGAGCATGCTTTCAGGATCACCTCCGTCCATGAAAGTCGTCGAGGCGTGGCAAGACTCACCTCCTTGTCTTAATAATGGTCCATTAATTTTATTTACATTCTGTCTACATGGACCATGGCATTTCCTTTCGCACATACGTTGCATCTACCGCGAGTCCGATTAGCCCGGCTTATTAAACAGCAGAATTAAGGCTCTGTAACCCTCCCAAAATAGCCCCGCTGGCATCATCTCATTCGATGAATATTTAACACACTCTACCTGCGGCAGCCCTTACATCTCCCTTTCATTTCGTCTCACTTTTGATACCACAAGAGAATCCAAACCGATTTCTATCTGCCCGCAGGTAGAATGGTTATTGGATACGCCGAGGCACAGAGGGGCATGGAGGGAATATGAAAATGAAAGACGGAGGTACGAGGCTAATTGGGAGCTCCGCTTGTAAAAACTGTAGGAAGATGAAAAGGAGAAGTCTATCGATTCTCTATTCAGATGTGAATTGATACCTTCCACCAGATGGCCACCTGCTGCGACACATATGGTAGCCTTATCGGAGGCTCCTTCGGGATCTCGGGAGCAAAAACGAGACCGAGCATAAAAGAATGAATAACGATAATAGCCGAGGCTTAAGCCTTAAAAAAAAGGCTCGGCGCTGCCGCGGCAGATTAAAATCCAATGCCCCCGAAACGGGACCGCGATTGAAGCGCAGCTATATCGGAATAACTATATACCAGATCTGATAGGGCGAGCGGAGCTGGGCGGGTAATAAAATCCACCCTGCAAGATTCGATTTTCCCGCCGGAATTCATCTGACCACGCCAATTAACCGAGCCACCCATTCCCTCGGCGTTCGCGTTAATGAGGCCGCGAGAGTTGTTGCCCAATAAATAACAGCAAACCGTGGAGCACAGGGTTATGCCGCAATTACGCGACTGGTTCGTACGCGAACGCGTTCCTGGCGCACATACTTGTGGAACAACGCGGGGAACTTAGCTCCGCCTAGCAGGATCACGGATGGAGGCATTCGTATTGATCGTAGCGGCGTGACGGCCGAGTTCTAACCCGCGATTCTTCCTTCCACGACCTGGTCTAAGGATCCGCTTGTGCCGTGCGAACGGAAGGAACGTCTTCTCGGGGAAATGACGCGAGGATCGGCTGACGGATGCCGCGGAGGATATCACGCGGATCGATTCCACGCTTGCGGAATTCCATCCGCGTTGAGGAATGCTTAGCAGAGGATTAGGGGGTCACGTGTATCTCGGGATCAGAAGCATTGAGAAATCAGCAGGGAACACCTCGATTCTTCGAACGAAAATTCCATTTTACGTCCCTCCCGTTCTGTCGAGTCTGGAAAGTCTGTTATCGTAGCGAAGGTACTCAAACCGCGTATGCTGAGTAGAAAATGAAAGGGTTAGTGAAGTATAGTGAATCGGACCGGGCTTCGAATCGTTCCTATCGCTGGCTAACGAGAGCATTGTATCGTAGAAAAAGGAGGGTTGGCGAGCGTGTAATAAGAAAAGAACGGCAGCAGCGTATCGCACCGGGGGAATCATAACGCGGAAGAGGCTCGTTCGTGTGTACATTGCGGAATACATTATACACCCTTCGTGGAGCAGACGTCTCTGGAAACCCTGACACCCTCGGTTTTCCTCGCTCCGCGAACGCTCGAGTAAGGAACACCGCGGGACTCGGAGCACAGGAAATATTAAAATATGACTGCAACAACTGGCACTTAGTTTTCAGACACTTTGTCTTACTTATTCCAGTCGAGGAATACTGAAGAAAATTAGTCCAACGAGCTTGTTCAAAGTGAGCAGGACATAGCGGTATCAATTAAGGTATGACATTTAATATGCGGCAGGACGACAAGAATGAAACATCGCGATAAGCGCGCGGATCGCGAGTTTCCATTACATACACTTGAACTTTCTTGACTCTGAGGTCTGCGAGTGCACCTGCAACCTGTTACTCCTGTTTAAAGTAACGTTACGAGCCCAGCGCATTCTTTTCTCGTTGCACTTGTACATAAAATAAGCGGCTAAAATTGACTCGATGACGATGATGCGCGCAACGAGACCGTCGACCCTTCAACCCCTCGATCGAACTTTGGATTATCGTCAGGTCATATGTTTGGCTGATTAGCTAACTTCGACAGAGTTCGCGATCCATCCGAGCCGAAAGCGAATCAATATTCTACTCCTTGGAGTGATTAATCGACCGACGGACGTCCATCAGTATTTTCCATTCAGCTTTTCATTAATAACGATGCTACGGCAAATATCCATGGGCGAATTTGCGAAGTGAGCGATTAACTCGTAATCTTTCAGTGGAGCAGAGAGGAGACTTACAGGTGGCATCGTTTACACCTGCACAATCGTGACAACGGTGCGTGGATATCAGGAGACGGCACCTGTATATCAAACACGAGAACGTTATCGAGATCTAACGATCAGAGATACGCTTAACTAGACGGCTGAGTGACATACGAGTACGCTCTAGCCGAGGAATGTCATCTATTCTTAGTCCCGACGACCATTCATAAAGCGCGCCGACCGGCGGACAAATTAATGACAAATCTTCTGTGGCATAGAGGAATTTTGATTAATTCGACGTCTGCTACATAAAATCCACAGCAGGCAGTCTTCTCTGCTCTCCGTATCGACGTCTAAGCTTCTCGAAGCGAGGAAGCAAAGGATTCGTGCCATTAGGTGATCGAGGGATTCACGAAGCCACGGCTTCGATACACTCGATCTCCTCGAAATTTCAGGAAGCGGTGAGAACGGTGGGAATAGTAACTCACTCGCGTTTAGTGTCGTAAATCCTGACTACCATATCAATGAAACATCAGGCTTCGCTATAGTGATCGGTCCACTGAACTCCCCTAACGGATTCCTTTTCCCATCATTGGCGATGGACGAAAGAAAATCGTGGGACACTTTAGTGTGCTGCCTGTTAACTGTACGACCGGCTGCAACCGAACATCACAATGGAATTGAAGAACCTAATGAGGTATGTGCGTGTACGTGCCGCTAATTATCAATCGAATAGGAACAATGATCGTATCGTGACTGCGGATACGAAGAACGGAAACAAACCTTCCACCAACTTATTCGTTGATAAAAACAGCCGCTTTTTAGCAAGTTTGACGAGTAATCGGAAAAGTGTAACTTGACACTGCAATACCGCATTGCAAATGCAGTGCGTTCAACTAAGCAGGATGAGAATGCCGGCGAAGACCAGATCCTCGGTGCGCTTTTACTTTCAAAGGATGCTATTAAGTCATCGAACGCGCTATAATTAGAACACGCTGGTAATTATGCTGTTCTCCTAACGAGCATATTATAACGCTCTCTATTCGAGTGAAAGTGTGCTCGATATCACAGCGATCGTCCGAGTCCCGACGCAGAATGAATTCTACGATCGGTAAATTTCCTCCGGTCGCGTTTCCTCGTCCGCCTCGCCGGGGACTTTAGAGCCGGAGTCCAGCGAGCATTTCGGATAGAGCGTTTTCGGCGAGAATGTAATTTACCAGAAGAGTTTCGTAATATGTTTCGTTTACATAATACCGCAAGTTACGAGCAATATCGATGCTTCCTCTATTAAAGCGAACCACGATCGTCCACTTTCTGCTTCCTTTACAGTGGAATGGCTTCGGTCGCGTCGAGGCTAGATTAATAGAGGAAGATACCGTGAAACTTTTATAGAAGAAAATAACAAATCGCCTCTGCCCATTTCTCACCATTTCGCGGTGTAATATCAGCATACTTGGCTATCATTAAGAGGTATCTCACCGCGTTCTATTACGGCACTACAAGGTGTAAATGAACGAATTACTCGCGAACGGGCGACGAAGGTGTGACGAGAGTCGAGGATTGAGACAGCGGCAGCTCGGATTCTGTTCGCGACCGAGTGTTCCAGACAGTTTGGAATCGTGGAGGTCCTGCGAATGCCAAATAAATGAGATAGCGGTATGGAAGAGACATGTACATTTACAAGATAAGAAGACAGGAAACGGAAACACAGGCCAGACAGACCGTTAAGTTCGACGGCACTCCGAAACATGTGTGTTTAATGAGTAGATAATGAGGAGGCGACGAAAGGTAGCGAGGAGCGGGAAAGACCGAGACACTCGTAGGAATCGCAGGAGGCTGGTTAAACAAAATTGTCGTGCGTCCTTAGCTGTGATACACGACTATAGGTCGTAAATCGACGCGTAGTCTGCAAAATCCGCTTAGCGATCGAGAGGCGCACGTTAATCATATCAGGCACTATTACAGCGAACGAGAGAACCGTTTTCAGCGGCATATGGGCGCTGTGGATTTCATCGAGGCGCGCTAATCGAATCTCGTAACGGGTCCCCTCGAGTCCGACTCCGATTCTTGGATCTGTCTGGAAGATATTCGGAATATTTCGGCATGTGCAATGGCGCAACGATGTCCACTCGACTCGATGAATCGGGATCGGTTGACTCGCGACTGCCTAGCAGTGCTCCCGGCTGACGGATTTCGTGGGATTGAAATAACAATCCATTTATCGACTGATTATCCAGTATAGAATTCTATGTTTCTAACGCGGGCCTTGGGATCGCGCGAGATCGATTCCGAGATCCTTAATGGGGTCGTAACGACTATAATTACAACTCACTGGAAATTGACGGCTGAAGCTGCTTTGATTACATGTTCCCAGCGGTAATGGGTACCTGGTGTGTTAGGTGTCAGTTAGGTTGTTTCCAGAATCAATCGCTCACACCGCTGGGTACGCGGGATAATCTCGAAGGACCCGAAAATGCTTGCTGAATCACGGTGCTTGGAAGTTGGGAGTTCAATTTCCGCGAGAAATGTCTCGGCGCGAATCCACGTGGCCGAGATCTCGAAGAGCTCCAACTTGAGCTTGGAATATTCATAAGCGTTCGAGCCTGTGTAGAGGAACGCGCAACACAATTGGTTCGGAGACGAGTAAATAACTGGTATCTGGCTGGCAGCTGTGTTCACGTTCGCTCTACAGTCAACGGGATCTGTTACATCCGGATGCACGATCGTATTATTCCGTGGCGGTGAGTCGTAAATTAGCGAAGGATCAATTTTAAACCCTGCTCAGTTGAGCATATGGTATGCAATGAGGAGTTAAATCAACCATCCAGACCTTTGTGCTCTTTCACGACACAAGTGGGCAAGGTAAATGAGTTTGCGGTGTCAGAGTTTAGAAGGACGGGACGAAAGTCGGGTTTCCCAATCCCCTCTAACGGTGCGAATCCACGGTGAGATTTTACATGTTACTTTTCTATCGCAAGACAATAATCCCAGCAACAACTAAATGTGAATAATGGAAACAGTCGCGAGAGATGAGATTGTTGAAAATATATCGTGAAACTTGTCTCGCGAGAGTCTAATTTCATGAAACCGATGACAAGATATGTAATTAGAAAATATAAGTTTCATTATTAAATCATATAAGTTTCACACGAGACCTGCTATTTTTAACCGACTTCAAAAAGGAGGAGTTCCTCATTTGCACTGCATAAATCTGGCGTCGACTTAAAAAATATGAGAGTCGTAGATTAAATAGGGAAACAAAATTATTGCTTACTTTTTAGTGCATTTTTATTTTTTTGAAGTCAGTTTTAATTTGTTTTTTAATTATGTATTGTCTCATCGTGGATCTGCACCTTTAGAGAATCGGCGCTCAGCTTGGTTGAGGAAGCTCTTGCCTGTATCCACGCGCGCGACCGCAAAACCGTGGAACGATAAAAGTCGGTAGCGCCGTCGCGCCAATGCTAACGAGATTTCGAAGCGACCAGTTGTCGCAGGCGCGCTTTACCGCCTGGCCACCTGTTCCCCGGGGTAGGCAATAATTAAAATTACTCTCTTTGAAGCGACGAGACGGCGTAAATAGCGGCTGATTGCGCGCCACCGACAGCTCCTCGGCCGCCTGATTGATTAATCGCGCCCAGAAACACGAGCATCATAATCCATATTCGTAACGCCGTCGCTTCCGCGTCTCGTCGGCCACCGCGCTTCTTCCGCGCAAGCTCGATAACGCCGATGTGAAAGGAACCGGCGAAAATGTCGCGTAACGGTGAAGAGACGAAGGGCGCAGGACTAATAAACGATCTCGACTTTTCGGCGGACAGGATGCTGGGGCAGATTGCGGTTCAGCGGCGAACGGGCAGGAAGAAGAGAAAGCAGGGATAATGGGAATCGGAGGATCGAGGTGTGGCAGCTTGAATGAACGTAACAGAAGCCCGTCTAGCGAGCGAGGAACGCGGGAGAAGCTCGCTCCCTAGGTGAGTTCCACGGGCGGCATCTAGTACACCAGACCGCCTTGCTCTGGTCTTATTTTACCAGCGCAAAGTGGGTGTGTGTGCCGAGACGGCTCCTACGTGGCCTTGCAAGGCCGTTCCGCGGCCAGCGAGATCCTATCTCCGTGGGTCGTCCCCTCGTTCGATGAGCGGCCGAGGGGATCTTCCCCGGACGAAACGCGCGCGGTTGCGCCCCCAATTAAAAAAGAATCGGCACGACTCGGCGTACAATCGCAATTACGATCGATCGAGACGAGTAACGGTGTTCCCGAGCGATTTTCGACGCGTTCGTTGAACCTGCCGACAGCTTCTTTGCGTTTCGGGACCCATTAGAAGCGTAGAGACGCTTAGTAATTAGGCGAGAAGTAGTAAAACCATTCCGTGGGCCGGGCGACCGAAATTTTATAGGGCCGCGGTAGCGATTAGATGCGGGATTAGAGGTTTCTTAAACTGTTCTTTACTGCTTCGAAATATAATTTAGAAGGCAGATATTTTGCCTAGTTAAATGTCAAGCGCTCGCCCCGTTGGTCGGGTAAACCGCGACCGGCGCAAAAAGACGGTTTAAGTTACATATCTGTTGATCGCCCATTGATTCTGTTTACCACAAGGCGGACCTTACCTTTCGGCTATCAGCTGGAATGCTAGAATTTTACTTTTTCCCGGGACTCGTCAGGAAACACGGATTTACATGTTAGTGATATATTGCTGTATCTATAATCGCCTGAATATTCCTCCTTCAATACACCTCCTCTGCGCGCGAGCCTGCACGAGGTTTATCAATAATTAATGGTCGTGTTTGGCCGAGTATGCCTCCCTCCTTCCGCGCTATCTGTGTGGAGATCGAATGTACGCATACTCGTAGGTAAAAGAATTCACGGGAGACCGGCGAATTTCACAGGTGGCAGTATCGTTATTCCTCTATTCTCTCCGGTGGAAAGGAACACGAAGGATCGATACGCTCGAGCAAATTGATGGTGGCGAAATCGCTTGTAGCGATTTAAATTCGACGAAGGATCATGATCAGTGCATTCAGGATGAACGCAGCGAGGCCTGCCGCGCGGCGCTGCCGTTAAAAAGACACGCGTGGTGCCCGGCTGCTCCTCGAACGATGATTAATGGTTGCGCGCTAATTAGGGAAGAGTAATCGCCCGTCGGATTTTGGTAGCGCGAGCGGTTGAATTGACAGAGCTACGGGTATCGCGAGGTAGCTATATTTTAATAGACTTCGCCGATTTAACGCCGCGCAGATGTTTGACGTAGCCAAATGATGAAGCGACGGACGGATTTTTTTACTTTTCATCGGCGAACTTTGGGAATTGATCTCTCGATTCATTAGGAGGGGACGTATGATATGCTGCGATGGCTTTGATCGTTTAATAATTATTTCGCAAATTTCAAGGATTCACAGTTTCTGGAATTCCATGGTCAAAGATTCGCGCGGCATTTTCAGACGTTCGAGAAGAAGGGATGAGATCTGAATGGAGAAGACTCACCTGTTAAGTTACAAGTGGATTCGACGGGCCGTGCGGTGAATCCCATCTGTCACAGCGATTAATGTGGGCTGATGATCGATGATGTTCGGAGCACGTGTACGATGTCCATCAGCACGCATGAGATACTCGCTCCGTTCAAAGAGTCCTCTTCATTTCGTCGCCCTCTCCGACCTCCTTGTCTCCGTATCTGTCACAGTATTCACCACTATCTACCCCGCGACAGTCCCAGTTCTCCTCCACGAGCGACTCTCTGTTCTGTCGACCGCACAACTGTCTCCTCTTCTCGGTCAACAGTTCCCTCCTGTATTTTCGCCCCTGTCCTTCGGGGATCACTTTTCCGTCTCGCCGGTGAAGCTTGCGAGAGCTTTCGATGCACAGCGTACCTCCGCGTGTCGGCAACGAGTCGAACCACTTGCTGTCTGCTCTTACAACCGAACGCTCCGCGCCAGGATACCATCAAGGTGTTCTGTCGAACGACTAGGCGAAACTACGTGAAAATTCGTGAATCAGGCACTGTTCGCTGGATAAGCTCGGCGGCGGCGTGAGAATCGGCTGATCGATGGTCATGATCGTGCATAGAGCTGCGAGAGGAGCCGCGGACGGCGGAGCGAGAAAAGGAACAGTAACAGGTGCGTCGTCCTCGAGAGATTGTTGACGAATGTCGGGGCCAAAGGCGGCTGGGTGGCGCGTGTCGGTGCCTCGTTTTATCTCGGCGAGATGGAAGGGTGGTGCCAGGATCGAGATAGGATTCGGGGCTGTCGCGCGGAGGTGCTGCACCGCGAGGAACAACGTGTCCCGCGAAACGAGCAAACAGAGTGAGCGCCAAGGTACGGTTTCGGATCCGTGCTGGCTGGTGGTCGGGTAGTTTGTGCCCGAGAGCGCAAGCGGAGCTACGACGATCTTCCTCCGTCTCCTTTCCTTCTGCTTCCTCTTCCCTCTTTAGATCCTGCGTCGCGATCCCTCGGAGAACTTCTTTCTCTTTCGGTCGTTCGCCTTGCTAGATGGCGCCAACAAATGACGGCCGCAAACGATCTTTCCACGCGGGACTGAAGTTCCGAACACGAGGATCAAGTGAGCCAATTGCCCAATGAAATCGCCGGCTAATCTCTCGTGCGATCTCCTCCGGTACGGGATTGCTGCGAAACTTATTCCTGACAGAGGCAAACGCTAGCGCGAGTGCCTTCGTCACCCGTCCTTTTTTGGCTACCAGTGTTTTACACCAATCATTGCTTACATCATCCGGACATGTCTTTCGATCATCGTTGCCTGCCTGCCCATCTTCGCTCGCTCCTCCCCCGGCCGAGGCATTCGTCTTCAAACTACTAGGGTATTGTCCTTTGCCAATTCGTTGAGGCGTTCCTGTCAGTGACAAATAGCGACAGGCGTTCAAGACCCGTACGTGGACTTTTCAGAAATATTCTGTACACCTTGCTTGTCGCATACCGCTGAACACGCAACATTAGAATCGCGGTAGAGCGTTCATTGATCAGATACCCGTTACCGAGTACATATTCCCAGCCAGCTTTCGATCATTAATAAGTCTCGTGCGTGGCAGAATTATCAGTCACGACGCCACTATTCTCAACATTTTCGCTTCCGTTCCTTCGGTTGCAGCTAACGGGCGCCGAGCAAGGTGTCCTCCGCGCCGCGGCCATCAAACGCCCCTTAGAAAACGCGACGAAACAGCCTTCAGACACCTTTAGACACTGCAAACCACTTGGAATCTTTCGAACAGTTATGCGCGGGCATCGATAAACAGAGTGCCATTATAGAGAAACTGAAAGGCCCGGCAGAGCGGAGAGGCGTCGTTGAGGAGACTCAATGATCACGGGCGTGCAACTGTGCCTGGTTCGAGGAGGCGCAGCGAATAAGAGAAACACCGGCTCGGTGTAGCGATCCGTGCTAGAAAGAAGTCTGAAAACGGGGACAACTCTCGTTTTATTAGAGGCGTCGCTTTGCGTCGTGACGCTTTTCACGATCAGCGATGTCGTTCACGGACGACCAGGCGCCCGCTCGAGCACGCAGCCAGGCCCAGTTTCTAGTTCGCGGATTATTAAAGGCTATCATAATCGGATCCAAGTCGCGAACAAACTACGCGGAACGTCGTTTCGCATTTCGCTTGTCTGGAATTCCGGGAAATCGTTGCTGATCGTCGCTGCGGCACTTGCCGCTAACAGAACGCGACTTTATGCGACAGCGTGGGAATTTCACTGGCGTTTTATGCACTGATCTTATCGGCTCGATAATCACGAGTCACTTGCTTCCCTTTGTTTCCCGAGAGGCGAAGGACGAAATAATTTGCACGACGGCCTTAAAAAAGGATGGACGAGGTGTCAAATGGAATCGAATCGAATCGATCCACGCGTCGCTTATTAATTATCTCTGCTCTGATAGCGAGAGGAGAGAAGAAGCACGAGAAGAGAACGAAAGGTCCGGAACGGGTCTGGAAGATAAGATAAAGGCAGCTTGTTAAACGACGGTTTATACGACAATTTGAAGGAAACATTTTAACAAGAAACTACTCGGGTGATGACTAGTCTTCGGAGCATAAACTCGCGTGAGTAACTACTATAATTTCGCGGAGGGACGAAGAATCGAATAAAGTATCGCCGCATATAATAAATTTTTAATGGGCGGTTACATCGCCGATGAACGGGGATCAGAATTTACAGCATTCCCTCGATATTTCAACCAACGATTACTCATTTTCCGGATAAGATAGAGTGTGTTAAAGTGTCGCTGTAAATATGAAGTCCGAGCGGGGGAATGTTCGAAGATAACGAGGACGTTCTCTTCGTGACTTTAAGTGACGCGAAGATAGCGCTACGCTAAATAAAATCGGAATATAATAATTTATTTACTCTTCTGCGAGAACTAGCAGTCAATACATAATGTCTATCTAAATCGTTTACATTCACGTTAATAGCGAGCAGTCGAAACGAAAATGTATGTAAAATAGACTTCCATGCACGCATCGACGAGAAAAAGAGGACAAGAGCTTTTTTTCTGGTGATTTAGTAACATCCTGGGTCCGGCAATAATTCTTCAAATTTGCCAAACACCGATACGCTGCTGATTATGACCATTAATTGATCAGACCCCACCGATACATATATACATAATATTATATTATATTACAATCCCCCCGCAAATCAATGTATCTCCAGCAATAGCCAGTAAAAATCTAAAATGTTTCGAATAAAAGTTAGTCAGTATTCAGTTGACAACAAATTGCAAAAGTAAATATTGATAAAAAACTTTTTATTCATTAAAAAATCGAGATCTCCTCAATTTCTTTGAATGTTGTATATTTTTTTGTACACCAATCGATGCATCTTTATATTCTCGTTAAAAAAGTATTAGGGTATGATTAAACTGATTAAATAGTTCAGAAGTTATGATTTTTGTCCCGAATTCCCATTGATTCAACGCACTGTGGGGCGGCTGAGGAGCAGTTGCCACCTAGGCCCCTGCATAGAAGGCCCCCGCAGGGCCCCATGGCCAAAGAAAAATTATAATTAGGCATAGGTATCCAAACGCTACATTTTTTTCGTACTACTACACTTTAGCCCGTTTTTAGTAAACTACCTCTTCATTTTCCCCAAAAATGGGCCCCTCAGAACGTTTGCCACCTGGGCCTTTTTTCTGAAATCCGTCACTGGCAATAACCTTTCATAATAATGACAGGAAGCACTTGACAGGGTGAGCATAAGAAATGGATGTGTACTTTAGAAATATGAAGCTCGCATCATAATCGTGGTATCAGGCTAACGAAACATGACGGATGTACTTATCTCTGTCCATCGGACTCCTATCAGTTACCTTCTGTCTCGGGTATTGGTAGCTTTCGGCAATTCTTAGGCTGATTACACGGCGAGATCGGAGCAGGCATCCGCCTTTCAGAATCACAGGCGCCGTTTTTACTCCTCCAACCGGCCACGCAGATGCCGGGCTTCGAATATTGGGCCTGACCACCCGGAAGGTAATTAAAGGGTAATCGCCTTCTTTCCATTCGTCGAACACAGTATTCCTTGGCAACGACGGTATAATCGCGACCCCCTAAGACGAGGGTAAGTAGCTTCGAAATGTTCATTACGCTCCGTCAAGGAGAAGATGCTCCTTGCACCTATCTCTCGGAATTTTAATGAATCCGATTCCCGATCGAATCTCGGCCCGTGGGCGACGCGTAACACTTTTCACCGATAAGGCCGGCGTGGTTTAGCTGGCCAGCCCGGATAAGGCAGCGCCAGAGTGTTCGCAGCTGCGTGTTGCATTGTGTGCACGAAAAAGTCATAAATTATTAGCAATATCGGGGAGATTTATGGAGGCCAACGAAAAAACAGGACGCGTATCTCCTTTTAAGACATTTAATTATGCCCTGCTTCTTTGCTCGTCTCTTTTCCTCCTTTTCAAGCAATAGGGATGCTGCATCGATGCAACGGAACTCAAGCGACATTACAAGTACGTACAATATTACAGACGTGAACGCAATGATGAGGTAGATATTGCGGACAAATTTTGGTGCCGCGTTTACCCGGAGTACCCGTCACACTTTAGTTTTTATTCCCTCATGGCACGCCACTTGCGAGACTCCAGTACCTCCGAGCCGTGTACGTGGGCCGTTTTATCCAATGTTTCCGCGATACATCAGTCGGTTGATTGGTTATCAACATAATTGTTATATGTCGTCGTCATACTTTCGGCGGGGACGCGATTAACCGCTGTCGTCACACTTTATGTTCACCGTTCCCATGCTTGGAACACCCACTGCGCCGGCCTTATTAATTTCCGCGATAAAACACGGAAGATGGGACAGCGATGCAGAGAGCCGTGTTTCGTTGCCCTAAAAATTCATTACACCCGGTTAATCAATCTTGTTTGCTCGCCTGCGACACTCGTCAGCGGCCCGTTAAATCTTTACCTTGCCATTGAATATCGGGTGCCTCGACTGCCTCGGAATCCTGTTTGGGTCGTATCGTTAGCATGCGCAACGAAATTTTCACCGCCGCCAACGGTAGTACACGCGCTATACAACAGGTTGACAAATGACGAGGCCGCGCAGGCGGGAATTCGGATGGCGAATTGCTACTCCAGTTTCTAGATTCAGCTTCTGCTACAGAGACCTCGGCAATCAGCGAGGGGACGAAAGACACGTCGTCTTTCGGGAGAGCCGCGAGGAAGGGGCGCATCCCAACACCAGCTGAATTTATGTGCCCGGCGCTTGGAAAAAAGTGCTCGCGATAACTAAGGAACGTGAGCTCGCTGGGAACCGCGCGTAAAATTCTTGCCTCGTTTTCCGCCAGCCTTCAGCTCGGAGCACGGTGCCTGCGCATTCTCCGGCATCGTTGCAAAGGCACCGGTTATTTTTCACGAGGAGACCTCTGGAGACGCGGCGGATGATGAGGCACGGTCGCGTAAAAATCACGCACAACGCGCTCATCAAGGGATGATTAGTGCAACCCTGGTAAGAAGAAGTGATCAGGGAAGAGACGCGCGATACGCGCGGCAGAAATGGTGCTCGAAAGAGGTCTACAGTTAGGTACGTAACATGTGGCAAAGCGACCATCTGTCTAGGAAGCAAGTGCCGGGCACAACGGCCACGCGTTCTTCCTACCTCCTCTTAGCCTGTCCGTGAACGAAACTGCCCCCAGCATGTAGCAAGGTGGACAATTACGCGTGACGGGTTCGAGTTCAGGCAGCTATGCCTATGTGCATGCCTAACTGCTCTTCGATAGCTGGCGTTCCGTCATCCGCCACGTACCACGGAACGGTCGAAGCGATCAGCGAAATGCTGCGGTTTTAAAGAAACCACCGTAACAACTTGAAAAACAACACGTGCTGTGCGTAGCAGGTGGGACACCGTAAATCAGGTCAGATAGCCATCGTCCCATCAGTCAGATGAAAGCACAGATTTCAATGTGGAAGGAGGAAACGCTCGACATGGCATACGCGACGTATAACACGCGCGTGTACCACCCGAACAACCGGGATCTTCTCGTATTTCAGCAGATCCTTTTTAACTGGTCTTTGATATCGTTTCGTCTACGCCAGGATATTTATGAAGGGGGATGTTAGCCACGTCGTTTAATAGAGACGCGGCCCCGTTTATGCCTAATCGTAAATTAACGAATCACGGCGATCGGCTGTTAATCTGCGCACGGGCAAGCAGCGTGGCTTCGCTTAATTAACAAATCCGCTCGGCGAAACGGCGGATCGTGGAATATCGTCGCGTATACAGAGCGTCGCAGCCGTAATGTAAGATGCAGCGCGACGTCCGGCAGACCGATAATAATTTCTCCTTATTAATAATTTGTTTAATACCCTTCAGCCGGTCCGCCGTTGATTGGCGGCTGGATACAAGTTCCCGCGGCTGCTGTTAATCGCGAGAAATGCGGGGAGATAAATTGAATAACGGTTAAGAGCCAGGGGAGCCTGGTGGTTTCGCGTTTTGCCACATTAAACTCGAAGCGTGTGGCTGAAGGATCGCTGCGCAACCAAATGCAAGATTGGCCGAATCTTTGCTGCGACACATTCACACGCTTGGAGAAACTTAGTGGACAGTCTAGCTTGCTTCGAGATCGCTCGAGTTCTGGCAACAATGCCTCTGTTTCCATCGGGAGATCTCCAATTTCCTCGACTTTTAGTAGACGCGTAACACTCGGTATGTATATGCAAAACGAATCTGTTAATATCGAGAATACTCTGAAGCATAATTTACAAGGCTGTCGGCAGGAATAGAACAGGTTGCTGCAGACAGATTAACGATTACGAGTCTTCCGAAAACAGTAAATATTTTTATTTCCGCGCTCAGCCACGGGAGGCGCTGGCCTCGAACGATTATTTCTTGTCGAATTGCTGCGTGATCAGTGACGCGTTGGAGAAGTTCCAGTCAACAGATTGCACAGTAAATAGCAACGGACTTCTGTCTTTAGGAATCCTCTAAATGCACGTTGTTCAGCAAAGTGTAGACCGAATACGACCTCCTAACAATCTGCAATGATCGTTGCGTGTAAAGTTTATGAAGTAAGAACACTACATACGTTTAATTGGCACTTACGTACCGCGACGAACGTTTGCAAAGACAGTATATAAAATGTGCCAGCCTTCAGTTCTACCGACTGTCTCGCAAACATCGTGGATAACGCGAACACTTGCACGATATCGGTGGAGCGTTCATCAATCCAGCCTGAGAGCCATTGGCTTTTGTCCAGCACAGAGCTCTGAGCAATGACTTGAATTAGAATCGGCCGTTTTCGGGGAAGACCGCGCGATCAATCAGTCGCCTCTAATTAGCCCTCACCGAATAGCTCAGCTCATTTCCTACCCAGCAGATGTATAAGAGCTGAGATATGGCAGCGTTCAGGAATATACCGAACTTTATGACGTCTGAGCTTTGCCCTCCGACCTGTTACGAACCATGCAAATCGATCACGGACTGGCCAGCACACTCGACCATCATGTCTTACCACGACAGCCTGGAAACCAGTCAGGCAAATAATCGAAGTGCTCGAAAGCATCTGAACGCACATACTCGAGCTGTAGGTTTCGTTGTAATCGTTGGTCATGGACACTAATCGCTGATGGAAGCGAATACACGTCTTGTAACGATGCACGAAAGTATTGCCAGTTCTCCGTTCGTCGTCTTTCGCGATATTCTTGTCGCAAACTCTCTCAGTCTGTGGAGAAAAATTGCACGTAGGTATATTGTAGCTGGCCAGAATGCTCTAAACCAGAGTTGGGCATTGTTCGAATACATTTTTTATTCGAATGAAAATAAAAAATAAAAACTTATTCTAATAAATATAAAAAATAAAAATTCATTCGAATAATGCTCAACTCAGCTCTGAACCTATTCTATTCCTCTGGGAAGTCTACTAGATACACGACAGTAGAATACCCTCGCTTGCTTACGTCCCGCGCTACTTCTTTCCCGCAGTTCTCAAAATTTACGCTGAGAATGTCGAACTCCATGGTGATCATGCTACATATCAGTATCGTGATACTGTCTATTGAAACGATTGTCATTACGCCGGCGCAAACCGCGCACGATTCAATGGATATACCGATCTCGTGCCAAGGCGATATCGTCGTGTTGAAAGGATAGGTGGCTCTGATCGGCAACCCATTTTTCATCGGGGAAAAGAATAACAGAGCGATCCCTAAGAGGCATCCTAACACGCCAAACCCGTAGAAGATCACTTTGTTACGCATATGACACCTCTCGATAATGTCTTTGACAATTCTGGCATGTTCGACATCTAAAAGTAATGTTTTTGTCATGAGCGTGCGACGTGCCTTCTTCAGTTGAAAAATTACAGTGGCATTAGCAGGAAATCGACGAGTTAACACAGCAATATATTCGTAAAACTATTTGGATAGATCTGCATTGTTCCCAGTGATGGGCAAACTTTTTGTTGCAATAAAATTTCTAATAACGAATAAAAGTTAACAAACTCGTTTGTCATGTGTCGAATAAAGTTAACTCGAGTTAACGAACATATGATGAATTTTTTTTCAACTTTTATTCGTTATTCAAAATTTATTTAAATACAAATTTTGCCCATCTCTGATTGTTCCACATACTTGTAAACTCGGAGAGATCGTCGGCGCATTTCAATGTCTCCTCCATCAATCGCGTTATTTTCGCGCGACGTATTTGGTAGTTCATCGCTTTGAAAATCACAACGACGATCCCAGCGTAGATGCAACCGTCGTCGGTGGCCACCGAGAGTTTGTCCACGTTCGCGCAAATATCGACGAACACGGTGATCGCGAAGATGTACATCGTCGCCAGTATCGATATCTTGTAAGCGAAGTACACGCATCGTAGAGCCGACGAACTTTCTGGATCTATTTGCCAGAGGCCACAAGACCTACGCAAATAGGAAGAAAACGATCTCTATGTAATTCACACCGCCGATAACGGCACACCAATAACGCGGATATATTGCCACCACTCTCACTTTAAATAAGATGTTTGAACGTTTAGTAAATTTCGACACGGTTTTACCCACTCGTGACCTGGCACGCGATCCATCGGTAACGTGTCTGCCAACAGGCGAGTCAGAGTGCAGGAAAGGTGTCCCGGGCAAAAGCTACGAAGTCGCTTCTGTTGTGTAGGTTCAATTTGTTCTGCGGCATGTACTTTCGCGCGACTCTGCCACGTTATCAAGGGTTATTTTCATTCAATCTTCCACGGTGCCTTTCAGGAAAATTGCGAATAAACGGATGCGACTCCGCGAACGTTTTTCGGAATTATAGACCTCGTCGCGGTACACGTGTCAGATCCCCTAGTTACTTCCGCGAATGTCGATAAAATTGACGGTAATTGCATACCGGTAGAAAGATGAGGGCACGTTCTTCTACGTGCCCACCACTTGCTACGTCCATCCTAACGTAAGAATGGACGCCCGCCGTGTAAAGAAAACATCCAGCCTAGCATTTGTATTCAGCCCTGCAACTGAAACAATTGAACGTTGCAGTAGCGCACGGGCGCTCGTCACACTGCCAGTGACGCAAGGCAAATTTAAAGTTCGCATGATTTGTGGCATAGCCACTGTTTGTATAGCTCGAGTGGAAAACCGCATTCGTGCATTTACAAGGCTGCTGTGATTGATCGTTCAATTTACTTCTGACGAAGTAATTGTGTTTAAAAATAAAAAAACCGCGGAAAACATTTGTTTTGTTGTACGAATACACTATCCCTCGACACCCCTTAGTCGCGAATGTTGTATTTTTGCAATTGTGCGAAATTAAAAAAAATTACCCGCACCGGGAATCGACCTCGGGACGTATCGCGTAGCGGGTTCCGTGCGCCCGCAACGATTTCTAGAGGGATTATTCTAATAAAACATTTAATAACAGGTGATGTGGATAAAAAATCTCGCCTGCGAATTGTAAAAAAGTTTGTCAGAAGTGGGATTCGAACCCACGCCCTCAGAGAGGACCAGAAGCCTCGGGGAAACTCAGATATTAAACTGAGAAGGTGTGAACCTTGAGTCTGGCGCCTTAGACCGCTCGGCCATCCTGACACTTGATGACATTCATCTATAATGCACATGAATAGCTTGCTCGCTAGTTGATCACGTAATCACGTGAAACTCGTTGTTTCTGAATAAATCTATTAAAGTAGATGAAAGGTAGAAAAAAACGTTGTTTAGAAGTTTCGCGAAATAAAATAAAATGGAGATATATGGAAATGGCGGAATATATTAGCATGAAATATCGTTTTGAAGGGAGAAATTAAAAAGGAAAAATTGCAAAAATGTTTCAACGGTAATATGTTGTAACAATGTATTATAATTCTGATTGATTATTGAAAAAAAAAAATGTTTCCGCCCGGGATCGAACCGGGGGCCTTGTGCGTGTGAAGCACACGTGATAACCACTACACTACGGAAACCACATTCGTAACATTCGTACAAGTTGAAGATCTTTGTACCAAGAAAATCGACGTTTTATAATTTTTAAGAATAAATCTTTTTTATAGGATTTCCGTTCCGTGAAAGAAGAAACATGAATCATAAAATATTTCTTCGCAACTGTATGCGTAACGGAATTTTTATGGATTTAGGTTTCGCGATATACCGAAAACGTTATTCTTTAATACGCGCATAATTTTCACAAAATTGTGCGATTAGAACTAGAATTTAAAAAAATCGTAGGAGTTTGAAACCTCTATTGTTTCAATAAGATAATGTTTAATAATGTGTAATAATGTTTCGAGAGCTTGGAGAGGAGAGGAGGCTTGAGTAAAAGAGGAAGAATAATAAACTATTTTTTGCAGAGAACGCTTGTATATTTTATAAAAATCGTATTAATTGGTAAAAAAATGCTAATTTAAAAAAAATCACATTTACTTAGTATTACGGTCAGTAGTCTTTTGTATTATCAGTTTATTTCGTTGCCTAGTTACTTTCGTTGTTGTTGTTGTATTCTTCTGACCTTGACTTCTGTGGTCATTAACTATAACAGGGTTTGATGGCATATCTAATCTCGTTGCCAGTTCTGTGTCTTTGCGCTTATCGTCCGCGTCTTTAGAATTTTTGGATTGTAAGTCCGCGTGATAATATGTTTCCTTTGAGAAATGTTTAAACATAAGATGCATCTGTTCTTGAAACGCTTTTTGCGCGCACAGATATTTCGATTCAGCCGCTATCTTAGTTGTTTTCAATGCATCAGTCAGAGTTTGTATGAGCACATCTCTCGACTCTACGCTGCTTTCTAATTTTGCTATTTGAACTTCCAAGTTCCTCGAGCTCTCCTTCAAATCGATTACTTTCAAAAAATATTTATAAAACAAAGTTCTCATTTCGCCGTCCGACAGCTTTGCCAGTCTTTCCATTAACATTCTCTCTCCTTTCTCGCGTTGAGATTGATTCTCATCGAAATCTTTTCTCCCACAAATCATTTCATTCTTATGTTCAATCATAGCGTCAATGGCTTCGATAGTTTCGCCGAATTCCAATAATTTTCGTTCCTCTACCGTGGACGAAGTCTTTTCTTTTTGAAGCTTATCATCCAACCGGCATTTCTCATCTAACAGAAGATCTCTGGTACGCCTTAAGTGTTCGATCTCACCGCGCAAATCTTGCTTTTCGTATTTATGAAACGACCTTTCCATGTCCATGGACATCTCTTTTATAACATAGTCCAGGTGCGATATCTTTGCCCCGACGTATACTCTCTTCTTCTTGTGTACTTCAGATTTAATAACATTTCTTTCATCGTCGAACAATTTAGAAACAGTTAAATTGCATTTCTCCTCGAGCTCATGAATTTTTTCTTCATCTTCTGCAAATTTCTCTTCCAATTCTTTCTTACGCTTCTCCACTTCCTTTACCTGCTGCAGCAACCCTACCCTTTGGTTCTTAGAGGCAATTATAGAATCAGCGAGCGTTTCAATTCTGAGCGAATCGTTTATAATTTCGAGTAACCCTTGAATCTCGCTTAATCTCTCATTGTAAGATGCCATTTTCGTTCGGTTCAAACGATATTTACTTTTCAATTTCCTCTTCAACTCCTCCCTTTTCTTCTGAAACATTCCTTTCGCTGTGCTAAGTATTTCAAGATTCTTATCCAGCCCCTTGATCAGATCTTGCTTCACCCATATAGCTACCCCAGTTTCGAACAGAATGTCGTACGTCAGCTCCAGATCAGCCTCGATCGCTGTCATTTCCGTTTGCTTCCCTTCGTTCCTTAATACTAAAACTTTCAGCTCCTTCAACGACTCCAGTACTTCCATCGACTCGGGAATATTGCTCAGCAGGTCCGGCGAATTGTCGTTGTGCTTTGTACAATTATCGCTGTCGCTCGTTTCGACCCTATAATTCTCTGAAAGTCCTATACTAGAGGATTCTGGTATTACGTTGCTCAACATTTGACTATTGTTAGGAATAAATCTGTTGTTAAAAGCTAATACTTCGTTACACATTTCAGAGCCGGGAAGCATCGAGCTTCTCCTAGAGTTTGGATTTCTAAGTGGAACCGGTTGAATTATAGGTAGTTCGTTGTGACTATTTATTAGTTTAGTTAGAGACATGCTCATACTATCGCTACTCTCCTCTAATTTAGAACGCTTGGAATCGATTAGTTCGTTAGTTTGAATTTTAAATTCATCCATGTACATATCCAATTTCTCTAAACAATCCGAATGTTCCGAACTCGAGTCACTTTCGTCATCCTCGTCTTCGTCGTCATCCTCGTCCTCCTCGTCTTCCTCGTCTTTCTCGTCCTCCTCGTATCTCTCGTCTTCCTTAGTTTCTTCGCATTGCACGTAGTCGTATTCTTCGCTGCCTACATCTTCGTCGTCGGTGTAATATTGGTACATGTTAATTTCTGGCCTTGGAGAATAATTTCTGTGGTAGTAGGCCTGCTCTGTTTGATCAATGAAGTCATGTGTATTTTGTATGGCTTCATGACTGTGTCCCATGCCACAGATATCTGAAACCCTCGCCCTTTCGGTCAGACCCTTGTCCCTTTTGTTATAAATAGAGGTACTTTGATTGCATCTTTCGTGCCTTGCCATCGCCCACATGTTCGATGGAATGCTTTGTCTTATTACCTTATGACATACATATACATTTAACGTAACTAATAAACAACGCAATATTGGAATTTAATATTTGCTTGTGTTATTCCTAACCTATTTGGAACAGTTCATTCGAAATGCAATTTATAACACTGCTATAAATTCACCATAATCGAACGGCAATGATACTGCCGATAATAATAATTGTTATTCAATTAACAAATGATGTTGCACGATTTGGTGCGGTATTTTTATTAAAAGTATACATGAATAATAGATTCTACAGATTGGCGTCATGGCGTGTGCCCCGGGTTTATTCCCGTATTCACCAGTCAATATGTTAAAATTTTATGAACGATTTGTTTTATTCGTTCTTCATTTGTTTACTTTCTGAACAGTTTAGAGATTGTAGAGCTTCGCGCTTTTAAACATGTATCAGGCAAAACATTTTGCAAAGATTGGAATAGAATAAATAACAGATGTATCTAGTGACAGTAATCATTGCCAACTTGTGATTAATAAACAGAGAACGATGTTTTTTTATGTTATTATAAGGATATTATTTATAAGAATCTTTTGCGATACTTGCGTTTGTCACACTACGAAGCAATAGAAGATTGTTGTAATACATATAAATATTTTACAAGTATGAACTAAATTAAGGAATGGAAAGTGATCCGGTGATTTTATTGAATTCACTAACCTTGATATCAATGTAGTCAATAAATTTGCTGTCTCACTTATAAAAACAATAGCTTTTACTTGGATTTTCGAAATATATTGTTGCTTTATTGTCCACGTCCTTCTTGCCATACACTTTTGCACGCATTCACAATTCAAATGAATTAAAAACACATAAAAGTTTATTACCGGCCGTTAGTTAACGTTCGCTACCGTGTACTAGCGAATGTTCAATGTGTAATAATCGTTAAATAATAGAAATAAAATTAAATGCGCGCGTATACCGATTACTTGGACCATCGTCAATTTCGGAGATCGGAAATATGGGACGCCCGATTTGTCAATTTGAACTTTCGCGCCGTCTCGCATGGTTTCAATTGGTCTCAATCGTGAGGCACTTCGAGGCCTCTGATTGGTCGCCGGGAAAAGTTGCAACAGAGAACAGAGTCAAACAGAGACTTCTGGTCGTTCTACAAGGAACGTCGCGAGTTTACGGGCTGTTGTGTTTTTCCTCGTTTTTACTTTAAATTCGCACAAAAAGTGTTCCACGTAGTGTTATAAGTTGCTTGAGCCTCATACGATGACGGGTGTGTAATTATTACACTCGCCGCGAGTACATTTCGTTGGTATTTTGTGGTGCTGGTGTCTAACCTCTCTTTCGCTGGCTACATCTGCACTCAGAATTCTCCGAGACTTAATACACGTAAGTGTTTTAATGCATCACGTTCCTTTCATTCCCTATTCGACGCTAGATCCTTTCACGAACGTAAAGGTACAATTAGAATATGCTTGAATCGCGATTACAGTATCCTTGTGTAATGATTTTGAAAGTAGTTACATTGACGTGTGACATTTTTACGTCATGCTCGTACATTAGCAGATCTCGATTGGAAAAAAGTGCAGTTCCTATATAATTTCCTCTTTGTTATTATCATCTCGGATAGTTATATAGGCGATTATATAATGGGAAGCACATACGCTTGGCAAAATGGTAAATTGCAGAAGTATAAATATTCCACGGAATCGCTCTATTCGTTGAATACCAAGTTGTTGATGTAGGCCAGTAGGCATTGTTAAAACACGCCTATAGAAAATATATTTCCGTTCGCGAATCGTGCATAAATTTTGATCTTTATTCGCGACTTTCTAGTGTTATTCGATTTGATTGATATGTTACTCCGTATTCTATATGCACAATCTCGTGACGCTTCTCGTTTTTACATAGCAGTTCTGTAAATCTGTAGTCCAGTTTGATATATAAACATTTTTAAATGAATAAACGGAGGTTGCAAAATAAGTTATCTTCTTCACAGTTTATTACCGCTCCGTCACGCTGATCTTTCGCTTCTTATCGTAATAGTTTTGCATCGCTCCTTTCCGAGAATCTGCAGCATATACGTGTCATGTGGCGTTTCGCGTGCACTTATCACGTATTCGTATCTGAATTCTGAATGTTGGCGTTTTCGCAACACGCGGAGTATGTTGCAACGCTTTGTTTGCCCGTGTCACAGATGATTATCGTGGTAGGCGCGTTTCGCAGGCAATATACAAAATTGATAATTTATTATCGGAAATGCTGTCGCCTTTTATAATCAATTTTGCATGCTTTGCAGATTAACAGAATCGAAACGCGCAGTGAAGCGTGCCCGCCCGCATAACCCCGCGTATTTTCAAATTCGATTTTCTGGTAAACGCATATAGGCTCCCACGTAAACGGTTCATTCAAGCCAGACATTTTCGACCGTACCTATTTTTTCTCGCCTCTTTGAAGCAAACGATCATAATGCGTGGCTGAACGGAGGGTAACGATTCTGCATTCTCGGTTCGAAACTTTTAGGCACGCCTCTGTAAACGGGCGAACGCGCATCGTTGTTACCTCCGTTACTTAACATCCGTCCAACTTTCTATTCGCACACGAGCACTTTCGCGCTCATTTGGCCGTGCTATTTTCTATGCCGAACGCTAATGCATACGCGATCTTTGAACCGACCTAATTTACACTAGGTTATCGAGGGGATCCTCCTCTGGTATGCGATCGAATTAAACCCTTTATCTGGAACACCTTTCCCGAACGCTCGTTAATTTAGCAAATTCTCGTCAGCCCGTTATCGCCAAGATAAGCGGGAAGGACATTTCGCGGATCAATCTCGTTGTATTAGATGACGAGTTCATTTGAGGTCACACGTACATACACGTATATAAGTGACAATATATAGCATATTCGATATTCATCTTTTCATGGTACATTTTTAAAGCTTCGACCATCAACTTATCGGTGAAATATTTATAGATTGAAACAGGGTAACCCTCGTACATACAAAGAGCACCAATTGCCCATTGCATAGAAGGGCCACTATTTTGTAGTGTACAGTGATTATCAGTGAATGTCTAATTAATGTGCCATCCAAACGTTGTGTCAGGGAACATGGAGAAGAATATAGGATTCGCCAGTGGGAGTGCACAGCCCTCTGCACCTCCACCCACAGCACCCCCTTCGTACGAGGAAGCCGTTGGAAATGTTACGAGCCCACCACTACAACCAAGCATTCCACCATATCCAGTAGGACCATCTACGATGCCATTACCATCTTGTAAGTATCACTTTCACATTGTTCATTGAAATCTTCGTTTCTCCCGCGATAAGATGGACGTTGTCGGCATCGATATTTTATTCATGGATGATGCCGATTTCAACCACTTCCCCCTAACTCCGAGAACTATAATGCCCTTAACACATTCAGCACGGCTGATGTCATAAGACACAAAGCGACACCACCTGCCCTATACCTTCAGAAATGGCCGTGCGGAACGTGTTAAGGGGAGAAGCTTACCTAGAACGGCCATGCTTCTTTCGGAATTTTTTCTAGAAAAACCCGATAAAATTTTATTATTAAACATTAGCCTATTGGAAAGAGTACATCTTACGGATATTTCAGTATTTTTTCTGGTAAAAGTATTGAAAGGTTTGTGACTTATAGGTGATGCCCGAGACGTCCTTTTTTTTAGGCACTTTGCGGTGACAACCGTAGCTCGGTGCAGGATCATCAAAAATTGAAAATTCGACATTTTTTTAGATAATATATGAAATTATCTAGGCGTTATCGGGCCGGATTT
The DNA here is from genome assembly GCA_910592295.1 of Andrena haemorrhoa. NCBI lineage: Eukaryota > Metazoa > Arthropoda > Insecta > Hymenoptera > Andrenidae > Andrena > Andrena haemorrhoa. Next base: position 6,840,332 of record OU342946.1, read on the forward strand.
TGGAAAATTATTTTGAGACAAAATGGCTGCTTTGCAAAGTTGAAGCATCGATATTTGGCAAAAAATCGTTGGTGTTTCAAAAAAAGGGAAAGCTCCCGACAGCGCTTAGATTTTTAATCCTAAAATAGGCCTGCAAAGCCTCGAGTAAATCGGTTCATTAATCTTTGAGTAATGTGTGTCTATCGAAAATTTCAGATAATCAGCCGCCGAATAAACCTACGATGCCATTCCCACCTAATTACTCAGCAGCTTCCGGCGAACCAACGCCTCACGGTGGTGCCCAGTCGCAGGCCCACCACACTGCGAATCCCGCACAATTCCAGCCCTCGTTGCCGGTGTCGACAGAAGTCAGGATAATCCACCAGCCCGTGACTTACGCGATGAGCCCCAACCCCATAAAAATGACTTGCCCGACGTGTCACGCCAGCGTCAAGACCGCCACGATATCGGATCATCAGCCGAGCGCACACATCTGCTGTATCGTGCTCTGCTTACTCGGGTGAGTGATCGAATACCTTTTTCTTCGCTTCGCATTATCCTACGCTTTTAATTTGCTCTTAATTTGCTCCCACTGTAATCCGACATCCGTGCTCCCTCACGTCCACCATCGCGGCGAACGAATTCTCCGGTCACGGGTTCTGAACCTACTAAACTTTCGGGAGGTATTCCGTTGCACCCAGAGGGCGGGGACAAGGGGCTTCGTAAGAAGAAAAGAAACCTAGATTTTACTCTTGAAATAAATTTGTATAATCGCCTAATGAATTTGCATTGAAAATATCTTTATCCATCGAACTCGGCTTCCCGTAAGATGAAATCCTGAGTGCGCAGCTGACCCCTTCCCTCGTCGTCCTTGACAAACACGACTCCGCTTTCTTTACTCTCGGCACCATCCGCTGACCTTTGTCCTCCGTTCATCCAGCAACGTTCAGCTGTGCCCGTAGGAGCTAGGGAAACACTTTTTTCTTCTGTTTGCACACGGTTCTCTCCTCTCAGCCCCGTCGAATCACTCACTCTGACCAATGAACTTTCGATTTCAGTTGTTGCCTTTGCTCCTGCCTGCCGTACTGTATGAGCAGCTTCATGAGCGTCCACCATTTCTGTCCGAATTGTAAAAACTACATTGGCACGTGGAAGGGTTGAATGGGACTCGACGCCGGGCATATTTCCACGCTGTTAGATACGGCCCTCTATGTAATCCGATACAGAGTGTTGTAACGTTACGGAGAGTAATCCGCTATTTCCTTGCTTGTCGCGTATTCCGTTAAAAGCCGAACAGTCTTGAAGTGATTAGTCATAGATCGCGTCACAAATACTACGTGTGACGCTTATTACTCGCGAGTCGATGCGAATGCAACCGATTAATTAGCTAATGAGCGATAGTTGGCGATGATTATATATTCCATATTTCGTACGAGTTAAATGCGCACGGGTGGGTCTGTTTGTCCGAATGCTGCGTGTGTGTGTGTGTATGCGTGTGCGCGCGATTTCTAGGTAGAATGGAACGATGCCACGAAGATATTTTTCGGCATTGGTACACTTGAGAACAGCCGCCGCTCTTGATTGCATTTATCGTATTCCGTATCTTTATGAAATGGTTTCACCGGGAAGAAGCAAAGGCATCTTACGTTTATCGGGGTCGTCTGTATTTGTTGGACATCTCCCTTGGACGTTTATGTTGATATTTTGGCTGAAACGCGACGGAAATCGAAACACTACTTCCGCCCGCGTTTCCGGCTGATTCGCGTGAGAACTATTCGAACGACACTCGTTCCCTTCCTTCTTCCCGACGAATCTCGACTTTGGAAGAAGAAGGAAGCGAACGATGATGAACGGAAGAGTGTGCATAGAATGCGAGAGCTTCTTCCTGTTCGCAAACGGTGCTCGCGCATTTTTATTTTTGTAATATGGTAAATTCGTAACCGGATCGAACTCGATCGTCTAGATCAATGGAACTTAGGAGCCCCGTTTCTCCCGCGATGGAGGAATGAAATTGACGTAAGTAGATGGACGCACACGTTTACTTTGGTGCTTCCGACAACCTTTGATAAAACGTATTCCTGCGTATAGTGTCTGTATTATACATATAAGCTGTCGTGTGGATGGTGATATTTTTATGCGAACTGCCAAAGGATTTGCAAATTTCGAGGAGCAATCGTCCGCATTGCGTTGGCAAACCGGGAGAATTACTGTTCACTTGCGTTTGTTTCGTGCTCGAACGGTGGTGCGTTACTACGTTCCAGCTATTTATATCGAACTGTATCGAGTTAAATACTTGGAAGGAATCTCTTATGTAAAGGGAAATTCGAAATAAACAGGAAAAACGAAACGATGTTGTGGATACCCTCGAACTGTTATTAATTGTTAATGTATTCGACAAGATATTCCGTATAGTTGTGGATTACCGTGTGTTGGCCTCGAGCGGCCCCTGCACACAGTTCAGAAGTATGAAATATATGCATTTTTACTCTTTTCGTATTTCTCAAAAATTTCTTACCCGCCGGGGAATATGTCCTCACTAATGTCGAAGACATGTGGCAAGCAATGTAAGCGTTACACGGCTGTACGCGCGTTTCATGTATGATACTTTTCTTGTACGTGTTCGACGTAATAAAATATGTATACGTTCGTTTCGAAGTGCGTGTGTAGGTCAGTGGGAACGAAGATCGAAGTACGGTAAGATTAATTACGAATTAACGGTAAAGTAACTCATAATCATAGTTGTTTATTTTACTTGTTATAGCCATACAAGATATCGAACAGATCCGAGTATATATCTCGTTCGCAATGAAAAAGATTAATTTATATTTTAGTGTGTAAGATGAAAAATTCCGTATACATACTACGTAACAATTCTTTGTGATGGCTCATCGGGAAGATATTAAGTCGAGCAGAAGATGGCTGCCTATACGACTACACTCGTAGGTGGATTTCGACAGGGATTTATAGACTGTTCGTACTTTCTACGTAACCGACGTTACAAAATTCCTACAAGTAATATCGGAGTGTTCCTGTTGGCTGCACGGTAACATGTTTCTCGTTAATCAACAGCAGTTGTCCGTTCTGTGCATATACTAGAGCAATAAGTACAAATTAAGTATACTTTTAGACATGAGACGCTATCGAAGATTGCATACTTCTCGATAAAAAGACGAAAAAGCTGGAGGTGTTGATTCGTTTAATATTTCGTAGGAAATATATGAACGCGTAATCAAGATCTCAGCTTCCTAGTGTTCTTCCTTCACTTCTAATGATTCTAGACAAGTGTGTCTAGCAAATTTTCGTGGGGGAGGAATTGCTGTTGAGCGACAGAAGAGTACTCCATGTCGATTGGCTTCGTGTCGTCGTAAAGAGCTGGAGCCTCGCAAAGAATGGTAAACGTGCCGACGATGGAAGCGATCGTGAAGATCCAGAGGAAAAGTCGATCCAGAACCATCGCCACGAAGCCCCAATCTTGATCCTCCTATAGTAGAACCAGCAGAACTTAGAAATCCAAATCTCTCGCGACAAACTGTTTTTTTTATCTACTATTTAGTCTTCGCTCGACTGATCCAAAACAATTGTCTCCTCAACAGTGGCGGATTTAAGGAAAAAGGCCCAGGTGGCAGACATAAGTCTAAGTATCAGTGCCGTCTTATCGTTTTCGGTGGCCCTGAGGCAACCTCCATACGTGGCTCCCTAAATTATTCTAAATTAAATCAAATCAAAAATACCGCGCCAACATACCAGGCGAATAAGTATTAAAACAATTAAATAAATAAGATTAACCGTGGGGTCCATTCCACGAAAAAAGGCCCTAATTTTACAATCTACATTTCTGTGTATTCGTTATTTTCTTTCCGTCACAGTTGGAGGACCATTTCAATTATTTTTCTAGCTTTCACAACCCTATTTTTAATTTTCCAATTTCTCGGGGGTCCCCTAAGCTCCGGGGCCCTGAGGCGGCTGCCTCTTTCGCCTCCAGGTTAAGACGGCACTGATACGCACTGCGATTTTTCTAAAACACTTCGAAACGAAAGATGTTTACCGCGTTAAACTCGTCTTGGCGTTGTATATGGTGCTGAATGAACATCACGTTGTGCAGAGCTTTCTCAAGCTCGAAGGGATATTTCTTTTTGGGTGTAACGTCGCTCAATGATTCGTCTAGACCGGACATCACTGTCGGGAGTCCGTTGTACCCGCCTATACCACCCAAAAATCTGTTATGGGCAGTTGTGTGCAAGCCGTTGCATCCTGAAACCACGAGCCTCTGTAAACCGTGTCTGCTCGTCGTCGATCAAAGATCTTTCATCACACATACATACCGCCGATTCTTTGATGGCGGGCCGAATCAGGGGACGACACTATCGAAGAGGACTGCATGGCGGCCGCGACAGCCGAGTTGAACTTGCTCTTTTTACCGGACCTTCCTCTGCCGTGTATCTTGTGCGCGGCGAGGTCGTTGAGGAGGTCGTCGGGCACCCTCATTAGCAGCAGCTTCGGCAGTCTCCTTATGAAAATTTTCCTGACCCACGGCGCCATTTTATGGGTGCTCGGCTTGCGGTAGTGAACGTTCAGTATAATGATCGTTATCACTACCGACAGGCCGACCAGAATCATCGTGAACAGCAAATACTTGCCCAGCAACGGCAGGGCTAGCGACGTCGACGGTATGATCTCGGATATCAACAGGAAGAACATGGTCTGCGACAGTAGGATGTTGATGCACAGGGCGATCTTCTCGCCCGAGTCGGCGGGCAGGTAGAAGGCCAGCACCGACAAGTACGAGATGCTCACGCACGGCACGATCAGGTTCACCGTGTAGAACAGCGTCTTTCGGCGCAACGTGATGTTGAAGAAGATGTCGGGATAGGGCTCGTCGCAGCAGGGATAGTACTTCTTGTGCCGTTCCGCTGGAACCCCTAGTATGTCCCATTCCACGCTGGGGTAGTACTCGCGAAGATCGATGCCGACTTCCACTTTGTCACCCATGTTCTGATTAATATGCTTCAAGTCGATCTGTGGAACATAGCCAGAGTGAAAGGGTTTCCTCCCTCTTCCTCTCCCTCGAGGAAGCTATAATAGCTTTGCCCATACCTGAAAGCCGTCGTAGGTCCACGACCCGAACTTCATGAAGCAAGTCTGTTGATCGAACGGGAAGTATCTAACGTCTATTTCGCACGACGACTTGAAGATCGCTGGGGGCGTCCAAAGAACCTTCCCCGTATAATGCAGTATTGCCTTCGTCATCGTGGTGACACCGTACTCTCCATCGGCACTGAAAATTCAATCGAAACAGTTGCACTTGGCGATACCGAGCTTGTAAGCTCCGCTCGCATCTCGCGCATCGATTACGTACTTGTTGTAAAGGACAATGTCGGGAAGCCATATATGCTCGCTAGGCACGTAGAGTTCAGTGACCCCTCCGTATTCTGTCGGGTCCCATTGGAACTTATGATCTTGCCATTCCTGTGGAAAGTTCGCCATCGTTAAGTCAAACGTCCCGCGACTGACATCCGAAAGCGTATTATATTCGAGACTTACGTGTTCGAGCCAAACGTTCGTCGTGAGGATTTGATCCTTCAAGTTCTGAAAGAATGGTGAACGGGGCGCTGGTTACTTTCTCGATTACGGGTGTGGGTACATATAGTTACGGAATCACGTACGAGATCGATGAGCTGCGAAAGACGAAGCCCCAGTTTAACGATCACGGTATCGGTGTTATTGGAGACCGGGCGAATCAGCCGATTGTAAGTCGACAGCAGGTCGTCGTACAGTCGCTTTGCGTCGGGATTGCTGTTGCACGCCCTCGCCGCGAGGATCAAGACGATCGCTCGCAGTAACATTTTCACCGGCTGCCGTGTGTACGTCTATTAAAGTCCAATCAACATCCTGTCGCGTTGCACGAAACTTTCCAACGATCGCTCGTGATACGCTGGCTGTTGAATTAATCTCACGCTCGGTCTAAGAAAGGTGTCGTTTTGTCAGTTTAAATAATCAATAATCGAGGGAAATGTAGGCTCTCGCTACCTTGACGGAACTTTGGAAATTTTGAATTCTGAATTCTGAACCTGTTGCGTTAATCAGGGATCGTCTATCTATACTAATTTCTTCCTTATCAAATTTAATTCGGTTCTTATATTTCGCCGCGATAGGAGACGCAGGTCACCGCCACCGTCTTCGAAAGCTTCGATTTCCATGTCGCGCAACAGATTACTTTGTTCTCACCGTGGAAACACTAATGTTATTCATGCATCGCGAAATTCCGCCGCGAGTAACGGGATCCGAGGAGCAACGCTAGGGGCAAAGTGACGATCGTCCCGATCGATTCGCGGGATCGATGGCTCGCTACGCGCGCTAGTGTTTAGGAGAATGTAAGCTCGCACGGTTACGTACTTGGGATTCCGTACTCTTCAGGCTTCACCTCGGGGGTGGGCACGCTTCCCAACGGATCCAATCCCGTGCCCTCCTGCGAATATCATAATCTTCTAGCGCGGTCCCTTCGAATATCCGCGATCCGCCGGCCGATTGGGAACGCGAGGAGGAATCGATGCGTGTCGCATTACTGACCCGCCGTCCCGTTCTGCTCGCGAGACACCGGAAGAGCGCCGAACAGAAATGACATTGTGTACAGTCAATGGACCACTGGATGATGTTACGTGCATCTCAGATTCTGCGGGATCAATACGGCATTGCGCATGCACCGGGCTGGTCGCGAGTGCTTGCGCCCTGCGGACCGGCGTTCACGGCGCATGCCCCTGGCCCGACGGTAGAAAAAGGCGTGCAAGTCCGCCGGCTCTGCTCGATCCTCTCCGCTTCCACAGCTGGTCCTACGCCCTTCCCAACTGCTCCCTGTCGTCCCCCGGCTGGAAATTTCTCTATCCCCCCGCCGGGACCCGCCTCACCCCCTTTTTCGAGTGTTTCCACCTACCGCTCCGCTCACTGGGTCAATCGGCAAATAATCTCGATGAGAAATCGATATTATCAATCCTCGGAACGGGCCAACTCGTTCCATCGAATCGCTGTGCGTGGAAGCTTCCTTCCGGAGAGGGAAAGACGAGTTTTTCGATAACGGGAGCCGAAGGTCGATAAGAGCGGGTGTATTTCGTTCCAGTGAAGTTTACTTCTACTCGAGCCTGTCAGCTGGCCGACCGACACAAGGGAGTTCCCCTGTGTTTATCCCCGCTCGTAAACACAGGGAGAAATCCTTTCGCTGCTTCCTCGTTCGTCAAACGGATTCTAAAAGAAGCCTATAGAGATATTAAACACTTATCGTTTCCAAGTTGGGAGGCGCACTCTGGATCATACTTGCCCCGAGATAGAGCTCCTCTATTTTACATACCTTAGAAACTCCTGTCCACCGCTGCGCAGAATAATGCCGCGGACGTTTTTCACCGTAAATTTGTTCAACAATTCTCGCGCGATAATTGCTTAGCGAGTAGCTATCACGGTTCTCATTTATAAATTAGGGGTGTATTCGTTTAACATTTACCACGCGTGCGAATTAGCTCGAGAAAGTTTGTTTTATGGTAATTCCGCGGCGCTGGCCTCCCTGTAGACACCACGCACGATGATAAACGGGATTATTTTTCCGGGTCTCGTCGCTGCGAAGCACTAGCAAGCGCGCTAGGGAACCACTTTCGTGTGCCGGAGACAAAGGTAACTGCCCTCTTCTGCTCGTACGGGTGCACGCTTATGCTAATGCATTTTATAGTTTGTCCTTAAGCATTTTATTCTCCATATTAACGAGATCTCGGCTCGCCGGAAATTCAGGGGATCGAATATTTACAGCGTCGTTAAATTATTCAATGTCCGGGGTAGCCGTTCTTTTTTCAACAGCAATACGCTCGCCGAGCAGTGACGGGGTAACTACGCTTTTAACGCGGGGTCAGAGGGCATTAACATGCAACGAGAATGGGCATCAGCTTCTCGAAATGTACCCATTATAGTCCTCAGGTAACTCCGGTGTTGCGCGAGGGAACGAAACGAGCAATCCGCTGTGCCAACGCCTTCAGCAGTTTAGCAAGCCTCGAACGGAAAGAAATGCCCGTGCAATGTATATCCCGCACTGTGCTGTTCTTATTTTCGCGCGAGGGATCGCGCCGCGAATTCGTCCCCTTCCCCTATTACGGGAATTCGTTCACGTAGGAAGCACCGTCCTCGACACCAATGCTATACTTTTCAGTGCCGGAAACCGGCCGTTATACGTTCGTACATTACAGCACTTTATCCTTACATACTGGCCATTTTCTTGCGCTTATATCCCCGGCTGGGCTGAGCGCATCGCGCGATGCGCTCGCGGGGGCTCGATGATAAACGTGACTGTTTTTCCGGGTTTCTTCGTCGCGAAGCACGGCAAGAGAGGAAGGAGGCCACAGTGCCACTTTCCAGCACGGAAGGGTGTAGCTTCCCTGCGAGGGAAGCCGTGTGTGCGTGCTCACGAGTGTATCGCGAGTAAGCTCGGGGAGAGGCGGAGAGCAAGAGAGAGAGAGAGAGAGAGAGAGAGAGAGAGAGAGAGAGGCATGTGCAACCTGCGTACGGGGGGCATCTGGTTGTGTCGAGGAATATGTTCTGCACCGAGGTGCATTGAAATGCGCTGCAAGTCTCCTCGCCGCCACCCCCATCCCCTTCGTTTCCCACCCTTGCTTAGCTACTCGAAGTGTTAATGCCAGATCCTGGGGCCAGTAAACCATGGCGGAGTTTACGGCGATATATTTTTTAGTCACCGTTGCCTTTCGCCCGGCGCTAGTAAAACGGCAGAAGCTGCGGACGATTTAAGATCATCGACCGAACATTCTGCGTACGTACGATCGTTCGTACGATGGACCTGACTCGGCAGAATGTATTTCAGCCTCGGAGGCGAGTTATTATGCGGGATTCGACGTCCGTGCGCGGCGATAGCCGATGATCCGGAATTTATTTCGTCTGGTCGCCGTGCCGGGGGTAGGTAGTTTGGCTTCGAGAAATTCGGGGCTAACGAGTATCTCCCCGGTCGGGAAAAAGTCCGCCGCGATGTCGCGGCGCTGTACCCTCGTGAAATATGCATCTGGTTAAAAGCTCGGCGCACGTGTGCACAGGAGAGAGGGAGGGTCTTATCTGCAGCCAGTGCAAGGTATTTTACGCTCCGTGCCTGCCTCGTACTTTAGCGCAACTGCCTCAGAATGGAATAAGAATGTTCCGCGATAGCGCTTCTTAGGTAATGGCCTTCTATAGGCGACGCAGGGATTAACGCGACGATACCGAGTACGGTTCGTATCGTGTTCTCTCGACAGTAGCTCCGTCATCTCGAGGCTCAAGAGGCTAAGGGTTGCTCTTAATCGCACGAACGTCTCCGAGACACGTTCGAATTTTTCGGATAGAACGCCGGCGAAGGGAGCCGCCCCGCATTTACACCGTCCCCCGAATTATTAATGGGGAAAGTGCTCGTGGAATTTCGTTCCGAGTGGTATTCCTTAGCTGCGTCGGAAGCGGCGTAAGCGCGTTTGAAATTTCCGCGAGACAAGGAAAACCGGTTGCCGTTGGAACGAAAGAGAATCAGAGGAGTCTCCTGTCGAAGGGTGGAGCGGGAGATACGGGGAGCGATAGAGAGGGTGGAGTAGACGGAACGCGAGCATAGTTCCTAGAGGCGGAGGAGTGGAATGGTCGAAGGGGTAGCTGGCAACGGGATACACCTCGAAAGTGGTTGGTTCTTGGGACGTAGGGGTAATTGATGTGGTCTCACGCATCGAACAACCTTCTATCTTTTGCCTCGCCACTCGTTCCCTCGCGCTCTCGCGCAGATAGCGCTCCCCGAGCCGCGGGATAAACTGAAATCCCATTAGTTCGTTGTTAGATTCCCCCGTCGCACTGTGAGAACAGTTGCCCGTCGCTAGTCTCCCTTTTCTCCTCTCTTTCTCTCTCTCTCTCTCTCTCCCTCTACATATCTCCCTCCCTTCTTGCCCCTCCTTTGCCGCCGCCTTTCTCCGCTCTCCACCACCCCCTAAAACCCGGGATAATGGTCAAGGCGTGTTGGAGTTTAAATGAATGTTTGCGCGCGCTCTGTAAATTATGGTGGCCCCTTTCGGGACACCCGGTATACACACACGTGCACACATTCAGGAATATAGGTCTCAGAAGGTGCACCGTCGTCACGCCTCATGCTCGGCTGATCATTTTGCAGTGGGTAGTCTGCGTTAGCGTTGCGATAACACTTTTAAATCCTCGCCCCCGATCTACCCCTGCGGCAGTTGGTTCGAACTCGTTGCTTCGCCCCTGGAATTGTTAGCCGCGTTGCTCGAGAAACGGCGCTTGCTCCTGTAACACCCAGCCCCTGGTTTTCACGGCGGCAACAGCCTTTGCCCAGCCTCGTCCCCATCTTTTACCGCAGTCCTGGGATCTGATGCAGCACGATGCGCTTCCGTGTAAACGGATACCGAGCGGCGCAGAGGAGACGTCGACGGCTTCGTTGATCGAGAGCCGTAATTTCCTTCGAGTTTCCAAGGTTTCCGTTCCATTCAGTTCCATTCGATTCCAGTCGGTTCCATTCGCTGGCCCCGCCGCGCGCGTGGAACGAGAGAAATGACTCCGCGGCGAGCAGTCCGCGCGCTAACCTCCATGGCTTTTCTCCCTTTTCCACCGGCCGGAGGAACTCCCCCTCTCTTTGTCTGCCCGGGCTCCCACAAGGGTTGCCACGGCCGGTCCGTCACACCGACGTCGCTCGCTCGAGTTCTGATCTTCCAGCAACATTAAAGCAAGATGTTCGGTCCCACGAGGCCGGGGGGACGGCGGGAGACAAAGGGTGGATAGGGAGAAAAAGAGGGAACTCGAGCCCGTGGAAACATCATTATAAAGGGAGGAAGGAATAGCGAGGAGACTCGCAGCCGCATTGGGAATAATGTCGAGCGATTGTGCGGCATGATGTAACGTAACGGGTCGTTCGACGAGCTGCTTCTTAAGTCCGACCGCTGTATTACAAACACACTCCTCGCTCTGCACAATTTCTATACTTCCTGTGTCATCGTTTTTTCGATACACCGGCGGCGTCCTAAAGCAGAGAGGATAAGGGGCGAGAGGACGTCCGTGCCAGGGGTAGGTAAGTGGTGAAGCTGGAAAATAGAAATAGAGCGAGGAAGGGGTGGGAATAAAGCAATATATAGCTTCGAGATAATATTATTCCAGTGGCTTTGGAAACGAACACCTTTTAATTAATGACGATGGATATTAATTGCTGTCGAAAAGGACTTACAGGACGAGCGAATGCGATTGTCTAATGCACAGCGTATAGTACAAGCTTACACATTAGAAATTAAACGAGAGGCTGCCGCGTATTCGTGCGGTTGTTAGTGGTTACAAATACCTACGTCGCGTTGAGTGGTGAATTCGAAAACAGTCGCGGTTCTATTGCCCGCCTGTGCTGTACGGAGCCGTAATGAGGAATCAATATTGAAAATGAATTTATTTGCGCAAGTGGGTCTAACGCGGATTATCGTATACCAGCGTGCTATTAATCTACGCGTTGCGTTCAAATTTCGCTACACATTTATTACGAACAGATGCACTCGTGTCTTTCGAAATGATAGCTTCTTGTCCATTTTACGTACAATTGTTTTTTTGTACGGCCCGTTAACGACGTCGTACGCTCGAAATCTATGGACATCGAGATTCGAGTCCATGGTCATCTCGGCCGTCTTTCAGATCGAATACACCTCTGGGAAATACGTCCAGCGCGCGGCACGTGCCGAGCAGTTTCTTGGTCGTTTCCATTTTCGCGAGGCATTACGACGTTGCAGTACAATATGGAGACCTTAATGTTTGACAATATGTTAGGAGTGTAGCAGCACTTAGGCGACACACTTTCCAGGGAAGTGGAATGATTTTTTCATTGTATTTTAAAGGCGCCGTAGCGCGCGGTGCAATAACACTTGTAGGAGAAGCAGAATTGGAGGTTGGTCGCTGAGAATCGTTTGAGAAAAGCGGACGGAGGTCCCCGACAGAAAGATGGATGGACCCTCTGCCCCTGGACAGATTCCTCGTGTCACTCGCTATCTCCGGTGGAAATTAACGACGTAATTAGAGATCCCGCGGACGATAGGTCGGTCTACGCGAAATATAACGAATCAATTTATGGACCGCGAACGCAAATGCCATTCGGTCAGCGATCGCCTGAGCAGTGCATGAATTATTGATATATCGCCGTTGCGCATCGGTATAATGTTGATCGTCAGGGTGTCTACGGGCCAGCGCAAACCGGCGCGGCTATTGGATGCGCCAACAGTCTCGAATTCCGTCGAATTTTCGTTAGCAGCCCGCCTCGGGTAGGGCGTGTTCGCTCGCGTTGTCCAGAGGCAATGCAGAGCGTGGCGGCCCTCGAGGAATGCCGGCGTCCGCGCCCCGAAACAAGAACTTCACGCATACCCGCTTATTTTGGAGGACCCCCCGCCCGGTGTAGATTGCCGGCCCCGGGAATACCTTACACATACCCCATCAGGCCAGCGTGCAACGGAGCGCCGCATATCTGAGGTTGCGCCGCGTACCTGGCCTGCATTTATGCATTTACGTGCACGCGCTTGTCACATATTTTCCACGATTTGATCCGTTTCGCTCCGATTAACCGGCGAGCCCCTGCGGGCCACGATTACGCGACTATTTCCCTGGAAATTCGAGGCGTATCGGTAACCGATCGCCAGCACGCGATGGTAGCCTCGCGCGGATCCCTCCCCGCGTCGTAGAAATCTCGGCGAATATTTCTCCCCGCGCTCTCGCCGGCTGTTTACCCTTCCCAATTTTATTACGAGGCGCGGTTACCGCGCACGACCGCGCGGTATTGAGTATCAAGGTACGGCTAGAAACACCGCTCGCTTTGGCATTCACCGCGGTACACGTTCTCTCGGCGCTGAAGAGGTCAAGCAAACGGAGCAGCCCGCGTTTTTCGTTGTTCGACGGAGGTGGAGCGGCGCGCGCGGCGGGCGATCTCTGGGGTCCCCGCTTAAATAAATCTCGAGTCAATATCGAGCCACTCGACGAGCCAAGCGTTCTGGACGCTTGCTCAACAAGTTATAACGGGGCACAGGTTGATTCGTGTCGCTCTACTTCCGTTTCTTTTACGCCCCCCCTCGCGCAACTGAAAGCGCGGGCGTATGCTTTCAGAGGGGCAAACCCCGTGCCTCCGACAGTTGTTAATCCACGCAACTTACCGCAGCATTTCATTATTCCGCCCTCTCCCCGCCGCGAGCGTCTGGCAGCTGGAATGATAACGGGGTCGTGGAACTGCGGGGGATACGATCTTTTCAACCGTCGCGATGGAACATTAATCGAAAGCGTTGTACTCTGTCTGGCGCAGCTGTGCCTTGGCGCGGTGTTCGGCTCTCGATTCTCCTTGGCTTCGTCGACGCCGGACACTCGAAGATCCCGTTCGTTACCGTCGCTCCTCGCGGACGATTATGCAGCCTGTTGTCATCATCGATAACGATACCCATTCATACGGCTGACCCATTAACGTCTCCACCCCTTAGCTGCGCGGAGGGCTCTGAAAATCCCCGTGCCGTTTCATTAAACGTAACAATTCCAGCCCGCCAGCGGCGAAGGGCGCTAGGGTAGGACGAAGAGGCGGGAGAGACCGCGAAAGTACGGCGAAGAAAGAAAGGGAGGGAGATGGAAGTTGCGGGGGTGCTATGTCCGATATGTCCGCATCGGATAAGGCTTCGTTTCTATTGTGCAATTTCAACGGAGAGAGAAAGAGAAGGAGAGAGAGGGGCAGAGACGGAGAGAGAGAGAGATAGAGAGAAAGGGGACCGAAAAGAATGAGAGTAACGTAGGCTACCCTACTCCCTTTTTTCGTCGACGCTACCCTCCACCTCGCAACCCCTACGTTGCTTCTGCACCCCGTTCAGCACCCTCTGACGAGTCGACCTCGCACCGCCAGTGTCAGTATCGACTGGGATACCTCGCGGAGAGAACAGCAACGCGGAAGGACAGAGGATAGGCAAGATGCCGAACACATACAAGTGGAACAGAAAGCGCAGGGTGGATTGGGGCTGGAGAGAGAACGGGGGTTGAGGAGGAGAGGGAGAGACAGATAGGGCGGCTCGTCGATTCTCGGCGAGCGTCGTGCACAGTGCCGTGCTTCAGGTGCACCTAATTCGGTGCGATGAAAATTCCTCGGGGAAATCGTTGTCCACCCTCTCCAGCCCGAGCTCACAGCTTCCGTAGGATCGCCAAGATTTGCCCCGTTGGCGGTTGACCGAGCCGGTCGGACGACACGAGGGGCCCGGCCTCCAGCACTGCAGCCGGCCCGCGAATGCTCGATTCCGTCGATACATTCGGCCCTCGCGGGCCCGTTTCGTCGCGATCGTTGCGTGGCGAACGGGCAGTAGTAGTACGAAGCGATATATGGCGCGGCGGAGCTTACGACCCTGTCGGCGCGTCGCCGCGTCGCCGCCTCAAGGTATCCACATGGTCTCGCTGCTGGATACTCGGTCGCGGCTCGTAGCCGGTCCTGTCGGTGCTGCCACATGGCCGCGCGTCGTGTTTTGCGGGCTCCTCGCGAGGGTTTCAGGGGCGGCACCTGGATAGTGGGAGATATCCCGTCGGTGCACGGGATAGGGGTGGAATAGAAAGAGAACGCGAAGAGCGGGGGGGAGAGAGAGTATAGCGGCGAAGCGGGGTGCAGAGAGAGAGAGAGAGAGAGAGAGAGAGAGAGAGAGAGAGAGAGAGAGAGAGAGAGAGAGAGAGAGAGAGAAGGAGAAGGCGCGCGAGAGAGCGTGGTGGTTTACGCGCAGGGGTGGCGGCTCGGCTACGTTCGGTCGACTTCGCAAGTCATCGCTAGCGTCTCGCGTTGGAGCTTCCACATGGGTTGGTATTGGCTCCCGGGGCGCAGGGTGGTTTGTGCGGCGGAGCTCTAACCGGAGAGGGACTCTAAGCGTAGAGGGTATAGCCGGAGCGAAGTGGCGCAGGAGGGAAAGAGAACGAGGCGGCGAGCACGGGCAGGGGAGGAAGAGGAGAGGAGCCGAGAGGGTGAACGCGCGCCACCGAGCGAGCGAAAGAGGGAGAGACACGGCTCGCCACAACACCCCTCGCCACCCTCCTGCCATGGAGCGGGCAGAGCGTCAGTGCTAAGGTGGGTTGCTCGGTCGGAACATTGCCAGAGAGAGAGAGACACGTCCTGGGAGTGCCTGCTGCACCGACACGACTTTGGTGCAGGACCCGCAGCGGTGCAAGGATCGGGAGAACGCGCGCAGCATCAGCGAGTGAGCGAGTGACCGAGCGATCGACACGCGCCTTCGGACGGTGTATACGCGCGCGTCGGCAGGCACGCGAGAACGAGCTGGTGTTTAGCGAGAGAAGATCACGGGGAACGGTAACGGGAACGGGAACGGGAACGGGAACGGAAGCAGCCAGCTGCCAGGCACATATTCGGGTTTGTGGAAAGCCAGCGGCGGAACGCAGTTCAGCCTGTGCGTCGCGCAGAGACCGTCTGGAGCGTCGTATCCTAGTGCGTTGCGTCCGCGAGCAGCGCCGCGGGTACACGGTGGGGGATTTGTTTGGTGGAAACGTGAAATCGTGTACAGCCGCGGCCGTAATCATGAGAGAATCGGAGCGGTGTCGGAGGCTGGTCGAAACCCTCGGCGCGGCTGAGACGGCGGCCTTCCGTTTGGTCGGCTAGGCCGTGCGGAGGGATGCACACGTACGTACGCGCGTGCATGTCGTTGCGAAACGGACGGAAAAGCTGGTAGAGAAAGGGAGGGAGAGGCGGATGAGAAAGGTGTGTCGAGGAGACGAAAGTCGGTAGGAGGTCAACGTGACTTGAGGCCCTTGAGGCCCTTCAGGCCGGTTGAAGCTGGTTCAGGGTGGCGGTGGCCGATAGTGATGGTAGTGGTGGTGGTGGTGGTGGTGTAGTGGTGGGTGCTCCGAGCGGTGAATGATCGTCGTCAGCCTCGTGGAAGAGGCGGCCGCCGCTTATGCGGGCTGCCGCGCGTGCCGCATCATCGCAACGGAGTAATCGGCGTCCGGGGTGGTTAGTATCGCTGGAGAGGAAAAAAAGGGGGAGGCAGAAGGGAGTAGTCGTGGCCACGATTGCTAGTGATCCGTGGGATCCTGTCGGGTACACGGTTGTAGCATCCTATCGCAAAGTGGAAGTTGACAGACTCGAAGGGACACGAAAAGGAGGAGGAGGAGGAGGAGGAGGAGGAGGTGGAGGCGGAGGGGGTGGTGGTGGTGGAGGAGGTGGAGGAGGAAGCGGAGGTGGCACAAGTCCGCAGTCGTCGAGCTGGCGGCTGCCAGGAGCCGCTGGATTCCGCCGGTTATGGCAAGTTGGACCGCGCTGCTGCCGGATTTCCCTTGGAGAGCCATGACGTACGCGTCGATGAGAATGACCGGATTGCGAGCAAGCTCGAGCACGATCGGGACAAGTATCTCGCGGACGCTGACCATGCCGACGACAAAGAGCACGGGGACGAGGATCGCGTCAGCGCCGAGGAAAACGACGTCGATGATCACCAGCCCGCCGAGGAACACAGAGATCATCCCATCGAACAGCCTGTCAATGATGCTGGCTGTAGTTGTTGTTGTTATTGGCGGTGCTGTAGTTTCTGGCTCGTACGGTCTCGGGCCATCGAAGGCCTGGTAGCGTGAAGGCAAGGCTCATCGGTGCCCGGTGTCCCTCGCCTCTTACTCGTTAGTAGCAGTGCTGTTGTTGTGCCGTCCGGATCTATTGTCGGGGCTATCATTCGTATGAATCTGTTGGTGCCGCGTCTGGTGGGTGTTGGTGTATTGGTGCGCCGTCTACCGATCCCTCGTGTGTCAGGGGTGAGCTCGACTACTGCCGGCCGGCCGGTCGTTCGTCTCGATAGCCGCGTACCCGCACTGCGGTCCGCTGTCGGCTAATTACGTGGGCTCCGTGTCACGGTGACTGGCCAACGACCACGACTTCGACTTTGACCACGACTTTGACCACGGCCACGACCAAGACCAAGACAAAGACCAAGACCAAGACCACGACCAAGACCACGACCAAGACAACGACCAAGACCACGACCACGACCGACGACCGCGACGGTTACGTGTCCGGTTTTGACGCGCGACCCCTGCGACGACGACTGTCTTAGACGCGACGACGGTCACGCCGGCGGCCACCACGACCACGACGACGTCGAGTACGCGGGGGATATGTGCGGGCGCGCCACGTCCACGCGACGAGGACTGGGGACTGCTGCGGGTAAATCGGCACGGCGCACCAAGTCCTCGTGCTCGCTACACAGGACGCCTGGGATACGGTAGCTCGTCCTTCACCGTTACTCCTCATCGACGCCCGCGGGCAATGTGCCCACCCGCCGGCAGAGCAACGTGAGTCCACTTTTGCTTTTCCATCAGCCCTAGCTGATCCATTAGGTCCCTGCCTATGGAAAGCTCCTCCCGGTGTTCTTTGGCCTATGCTTATACCAACTTCATTTCACTTCTCGATCATCGTGCAATGATCCCTCTTTAGCGACCACGTTCCTTCGATCGGACGATTGTCTTCGTTTCTCTATTTCGCGAATAGAGAAATGTACCAGGGAAAACGATTGAAAATCTAGCCGACCTAGCACTGCTTTTCTTTCTCGAGCATGTTTAAAGCTTGCAATATCCTCGCACAGCCAACGATTGTTTATCGATCTCTTGCACTCCTCTTAGAATTACCTGAACAAATTTTACGCTTTTCATCGAGTGACTTTGCATCTCGTACTATTACTCTTTTCGCAATTATGTTCATGCACAGCCTGTGTCGCGAATGGTATTTACAAACGTCATTGTTAATCAAGTAATGAAATGCCGGAGGCGTCGCGTTTCGTTCCGAGCGAACATGGAAAAAGTATTCCGCGACAACGTTGCGCGAAGCGATGCCCGGAACACGCGTGTGAATTAATTTAATTAGACCGCCGAAGCGTGTAATTTTAAGGGCGTTATCGCCGTCACGCATCGCCCGTCACGAGAAAAACAAAAGAGTACATATAATTAAATTCCTCCTCTCTCGACTTTCGACCGGGAGCAAAGCGCAGCCTGCAAAACACAACTTCTCCGCTTCACAGACAAATAATCGCATTCCTCACCTTCTGTCGACTGTTCCGCTTCCAAGGGTTTCCTGTTGCGGATTGCTTTTGCAACACGGATCTTAAAAGCTTTCGGAACTTTCCGCCCGGAGCCGAAGTAAGCTGAAGTAAGACGCCCTTTCCTCGTAGCGAAAATATAATATAAGGAACCGACAACATTACCAGTGGTAAAAGAGTAGCGAAAGAGACTGCCGAGGCTGTTTGCTCGAATCTCGCAGCCGCGGTTCTCCAATTAGCGATCGCAGTCGAAAGTGCCCGCCAATATTTACCCTTCGATCCGGAAAATGGAAGGCGCGGGACATCGGGCGTTGGAAGGTCCGTCTCGGGGAGCCGCGAGAAGGCAGCCTTTCGGAATTCTTGTTTAATTTTAGCTGGCCTTTGGAGGAAATCAATTCAAGGGAGCGATCGGTCGACGCGAAATCCTGGTTAAATACGGAGTGGAAATGTTTTCTCTCGCCGTGACCGTGTCTTTACCCAGGGGCGGCGAATAAATTGCTTCTTACCCGAACTTTTACCGGGAAAAGCCATCCGAAAGCTCCTACGGAATCGCGCGAAAACGTCGGAGTGCTTTCAAGGGGTGCCGTGGTCCTGGGCGTAGTCTTCCACTCTCTCCCTCGCTCTCTTCGTCCACTCCCTCTGCCTGTCTACCACCGGCGTCCCTTTTCCTCTCGCTCACGTTCCTCTCCTTCTCCCGATATTTCCATCGCGGTGTTTTATCGATACCCCATGCTTAGCAAACTTCCAAATGGAACCGTCGGCTGAGACTTCTAAGCGAGACATCATCGTCGCCCGAATTTTCTTTACTTCGCATTGCTTTCGGGGTTCGCGAAACACGTACATGTCTGGTCCTCGTCCGCGAGCCCGCCCCGAATCGAGCAGGACGAACATTTGCGTTCGTTTCGTCGGCGCTGTTTGCGTTTCGCTCGCGCCCCCGCGAATCGGCGCGCAATCCGCGATAGAGTATTTTTCATTCGGCCATTGAACGTTTGCGCGCAATGTAAACCGCGGTTCGTTCCGAAAATTCAACCGCGTGCACCGTCGTAAACGCTGATTCGCGCATAATTAAACCGCTTATACTTCTGCGGGCGGACTTTAATCTCTTCGTTCGTTCGCTCGTGTTTTCCGCGGCAGCGCTCTGAATCGTGACGACGATAACAGCGACGCTCGTAACGGGCAATTTGCGCGTTTCTTCCGTGATGTTAAGCGTTTTAAACCCGACACGGTATCTACGTCCTTCCGCCGAGCGATCGATTCGAGCGCTCGGCGAATCCCGCGAAACAACGCGTCTCCGCGGTCGTCGAGGTCCGTCATCGTTTGTCCGACCGTCGCGATTGTCGCGTTTCATCCGCGGTGCACGTCGATCAAGCCGCGCCGCAATCTCTTTCGCGGCCATTCGAGCCGTCAATAAATACAAATCGATGATATTTCCCAGCGCTTCATCTGTCTGGAAGCTGAAACAGAAGTCTGCCCCGCGAAACGAATCTGTCACTGTTCTATCCGCGACATTTCGCCTCCGAGTAACTTGACTCGCAGTTGGCAATTCTGCGGATCGATTGCGCGCCGGTTTTTTTCTCCGATTTTCACGCAGACTCCGGGGCCTTTAGGAAGGTTTCTGGCGAGCTCGTGACTCTCGCGAGGCCGTTTCGCCGTCACCGCGACGCTTCCGGATAAAGCCTGACACATCCGGTGCGTCGGGCGAACACCGGTCTCCATGGAAATGGCGAGAGCGAATAGTCAAAACCTGCTGACGTGGTGGGTGCTTCCGGAACGGTCCCCGATTCCATGTCATTTTATCGGTGAATCCTTGATTAAAGCACTCTATCGTTGCGCGTTACGATTCAATTTTCCGATGAAATATCGGCTTTTCGGGAGCCGGGTATTATCGTGCATCCACGGCGAAAGATTTCGTGTCTGCTGGCTGTTGTAATTTCTCTTTACTGGCGACTCCGATGCTTTCGTTTATCCCGCGTGTGTTATTGAAAAAGCGGAGCATAGTCGTTCCCTCTTCGCTGGTTTTAGGGTAACCAGAGCACACAAGCCAGAGCTCGACGTTATGCAAGTTTTTCCTATCATAAAAGTCCAGCTTTCTCGTGGCGGAGAGGTGGCGTTAAATGCGCAACGTTCGCGCAAGAAACGCCATTAGCAGCGAGGGGACTGTCATCGTCAGTCAATCGTCTCGCCTAGGTTCGATGCGAGCGTGATTTAGTGGCCGGGATTTATTGATATTATTCAAATTTACGATCCAGCTGGCGCATGGTTATGCGACAGTGGAATTTACATTCGAATTAACGTTTGCATGGCCGTGCAGCGTTCCGATTTCCCTCCGCCTCTCGCGTTCGTCACGGTTCTTCTATTGTCGTTCTTTCAGGAATGTCGTTACGGACAAACTACGAAATCTTCGCGCTCTCTAATCGGAGCGAAACACTTGCGGAAAATATTAAGGAGTAGATACTTGAAGCACGAGTCTCGTGTCCGCGGGGATGGTGAAAGGAAAGTTTAACAGGTGAACGATAACAGAAATATCGTCAGTCGACTCGGAGGATGTGCACCGTGGGAATTTCCCAGAATAGCCCAGCGACTATTTATATACACGTGTGAAAGCAGCAATTTAAAACACTCTGTTGACCGTCATCGCACGTTCAGCGACGTATCAAACTTCCCTCTTCGCGATCCAAGTTACAAAGCGCCGTGCACGCAGGGATTCGATTCCCGCGAATCGAGTTACCCTCCTTCCGTCAGCCCGCTGTTCTTCAGCCCTGTTAATTATTGCCGTCGCGAAATTCCGGCCGCCGTACCGCCTAACGCGGCAACGGGAATTGTCAACGCGATAGGGACGGAGGCAGCTGGAACGGTCGGAGAGGGGCCGGGTGACGTTATAAAGTTGCGCCTCTGCTGCGCTCCTGGGAAAATGGATACTTGTCAACTTTCCATTCCTACGTTTCGACACTCAATTGGGACAGGAGTTGTTTCGCGGAGCGGCAAACACGGTTAAATTATATGGAGCGTTTAATCAGGTTACCGGCTGGCCACCGCGGAATAAAAATTCAGCCGCGGAGCGGAAGGAGGGTGGAGAGACGAAGTGGGGAAAAAAGGATCGATCTCCGTGGCTCGCGGTCCTCGGCCCGCGGCCCGCCGAGCTGGGCTGCTTGGGATTTACGATGATTTTCAACTGCCCCCGAGTTTTTCACGTTCGCCCTATTTACTCTCAGAATTGTTGGTCCCAGTAACAACGTTCCCTCATTGTTCCAACGGTCGGACACGATTCCGTATCCCCGTTTCACCGGATTGCTGCCGCGTATTATCGCATAATCCCGACCATTCTCGTTCCTCCTCCCCGCCTCCACTTTTAATCGCAGCCACCGCGTTCAACGAACTTTTAAATTCACGGGCTTATTGACCGCGCACGATTCGCGCGATTACGATCCACCGTTAGACGTCGAACCCCTTGCGGACAGACCGGCGAAATTAGTATTCACAGCGGCGAGCGTTCGACCTCGCAATAATCCTATTTCTTAATTGTTTAATCCGGAAATTACAATCTATAATCGGTGGCCGGCGATACAGCGGTTTTGAAAGGGATCCGGTTTGCGTTTGAAAATCAAAGATACCTTTGATATGCAGAGGGGCGCGGGTGTTCCGGGAGCACAAATATTATCGCAATCTGCGCGGAAGGGCGGTAACGATTGAAACGGACCCGCCGTGTGGATGTAAAATTAGCGACACGTGCATTGGAAGGGACAAAGGCGCGATTAAACGTGCATCTAACGCACGGCCCGACGAAATTAATGGAGGTCGAGGCTCGGTCGAGTTACATTGCATTATCGCGAGTCAAAACGATTTGCGCCTCCCGCGGCCGTCCCCCCTCAGTGTACGCACTTGCAAATAGTTCGCCCGCTCGCCAAATATAGCCGCGCCACGTCAATATTTTCGCCCGTGATAATTTCCCCTATTGTGATTACGGAGTCGCGCTGCGACGTTGCCGCCAAACGTCGCATTATCATGCACCTAACGCGGGCCGCGCGCGTAACGAACTGGCATGTCGGCGGAACGAGGTCAGACGGATCATTTGCGAAAACAGGAAATCCCCCGATGAAGTTTAATCGAGCAGGCGCGCGTGTACCAGCGAAATCGCCGACTTAATGGCGCAAAGTAAGCCTGCCAATAATTAATAGTCGAGGCACACTTTCTATCGGTTTTTTTCTTCTCTCTCTCTCTCTCTCTCTCTCTCTCTCTCTCTCTCACTCTTTTTTTTTACCCCGGAGGGTAGCGACTAGGCAGTCGGGGGGGTATATACAGGTTAAAGCGACCGAGTTGGTCGGTCACTGTAAAGTGCTGGTGGCGTTACACCACGTAACCAAGTGAACCGCACCCACCGCACTGCTCCATTTTCTTACTCGAACGTAATTGAGTGATAGTGTGCGACGAACCGTCCCGGCCATTGTAATTCCACCAAGATATAATGTGGCTCTAATGGCGCTGAATGCCCGAAGTATCATCGCTCCGAGTATTGGCATAAGATTTCCCCCGAGTCTGCGTCGCGTCGCGCTTCTCCCGCTTGTCCGATCACCCTCGCGCCGATAGATCGATTCTTTCGCAGCGATCCATAGATCTTTGAGGGAAGCTCGAGGGGAATCGCCAGATCTGCTGTCATCCTTCACGCGTGCGGTGTATACCAGACACGTGCTCCCTAAATTGCGACTCCACGCTCCCCGCGATTCCTCCCAAATGATGATTTTCAACTAGCTGGAAATACCATACGCTCTCGACGGTGTACCTACACGGATGTTCAGCTGTCGTTTAGTTTAACGCAATCGTCGTGAAAGCCAGCGGCGTTTCAGTTCGGGCGCGGCCGCAGTATCGACAAAATCTCGTCGCTTTTGCCATTTTCGATTTGACCCACTTTCCGATATTCTCGAAAATCTTGTTGGAGCGACGATGCAATTTTGTCCGGGCGGTGTATCGTCTTTCGCAAATCCTGATCAGGTGCCGATACAATTTTGTTTATACTCCAAATGGCGTTTTACAAATCTCCCGGGATTTACGTTACCGCGTTCGGGGGGGCGTGGTCGCGGCGACGCGTGCGATTTTGTAATACGATTACGTAATGGCAGCATGTTCAAGTCGCTTCCGTACCGTGCCCCGTATAAATCAATCGTGTCTGATTGCATTCCCGGAACAAACATTTTCCCATCGATTGCAACGCGATTGCAGCCTTCGCGTGTTTCGAATGAAACCGGGCGTGGACGCCTCGAGGTTCGCGACGAAATCATCAAATTGCTTATTCAATGTCGAGTGTGTGCACGTAGCGGTTCGTTTCCTTGCCTTCTTTTATCGATTGCTCTCGAACGATGCCCTCGAACCGACGTCCAAACCGGGTGTATTCAAATTCATCTTGCTGACACTCCGCGCGAGTGTTTCCTAAAGAACAGGGGTTTCGCGGATGCGAGCTGACTGTTAGCCATTTGCGGCATTCGAGTCAAGCGAATCCTATATAGAACCGGATTAAATGGCCAACGCTTCGCTTGATTCCGCGCGACGTGAAACCTGCGATGCTTTCGGCGACAAAGTGACGTGTGGAAAAATATAAACAATCTTCTCGATCCTCGCGTCTTTACCTGATTCGGCCCTCGTGGTTGAAACGATCGAGGGTCTATAAAGCCACGGTGAATCGAGGTATCGGGGAGGTTGATTTCCATCCGACCGAGGGCAGCATGCACGGACTGCATTTTTCATTTCGAGGCTATTGCCGGCGCAGTCGCGAATGCAGGTTAAAGGGACCGAGTTGGCCCCCCCTGTATGAAGTGACACACAGTGTGTTGCGCCGGCGAGGCCGAGGGAAACCGGCATCCACCGGCGCGCTGCTCCATTTTTCTCCCCCTTTTCGTTGGCCGCGGTGCACACCGCTGCACCACTTTGTAATGCAAATGTTGCGAAATAATAATTTCATCCCGGGGCCGGTCGCGGCGCGGCTCGGCGCGGCTGGGGCTTCTCCACAGTATTAAACGTCGTGTGTCGCCAGCGACGAGAAACGAGCCGCCGTTGACCGTGTTGACCGTGTTGACCAAGTCCCTGGAAACCAGGGAAATGAGAAAATAAGAATTTCAGAACAGCCTGCGAGCCGAGCCCCTCCTGGTGAACCCACTCGGTCACGCCGCCGACTGGCGCATAATCCTGAATGATGCACGAGCGACGGCGCTAGAACCACCGTGCACTCCCGCCGCGGCGAAATCGCGCGATTGTTAGTTTTTAATGAGCTTGTCCAGCGGCTGCATTAAACCGCGACTCGTCGTGGAGCACTCGCTGCCGCTCTTCCCTATGGTTGCGCCAAGGATTTCTGTAGCCTCCAGTTCGGCAACTCCAGCTTCAACTCTACCTGCCAAGCCTTCTCTCTGCCCTTCGATTCAGAATAATTTCGGACCCCGCCGTTTCATTCCGTGCGGCCAAGTGTGCTGCACTGTTTACTCCACACTTTTGCTCGCCGATGGGATGACGGGCTACGTCGAGAGGGTGCGAAACGAGGGTGTAAACAAGCTGACTAGCAAAGCATCTTGAAAAGGGATAAGAATGGGAATACAAAGGGCGAGGAAATATTAATATAGGATTATTATCGCAGTATTCGCTCTATTTACTGCTTCCCGCGGAGAGCCCACGGTCGCATAGAGGAGTTCCGACTGATTTAACCGAACGCCGTTAACTAACTGTGTTTAACTACGTTACCAGTTGGAAGCAGTTTCGAAATTTTCCGCGTACGTGCAACGGGGCTGCGGCGCGTACGATTTGCTATTTAAATACCAGTCTGGTTGTAATATTTTACAGAGTCTCCGCTCCCTTGTATTACCTCCGACGGAGCTTTTCCTCGGGATCAACGCGCATAAAGTTTTCGCGACCTGAATTTACATTTGCTCTTCCTCGCTTTACACTCGCCGTAACGAGGCTGGCTGAAAATCATTGAATCCCTCGTAAGCGACGTATTTCTCGTAGGTGTGCCTGCACACTGATAAGCAGAAGTCAGCAGTCAAAGGACACCCGCGGGTCGTTAGGAAAAATGCGCGGAGAGTCTTTGCTCTGTGGAAATCGATCGTCGGTGTCCGATATTGATAACGCCACAGCAAATGAACGTGGGGTTGTTTTTTAGTAATTAAAGTTGCCTGCCGCCAGGTGGAAGCGGGTAGCATTCATTTCGAACCGAAGATCAAACGAATTCGTCCGTAATTTTTAATCGTTTCAAGGAGCGTGCACACGACTCGTTCCTCTTCCCTTCGACTTAGCGATTTGCTCCACGGCTCTGTGCCTTCTGCAGGGTTGATTCCTACTTTGAAACAGTAAATCGTGGTGCCCGGGCAATTTAACGGATCCCGTTTGCTTCTGAAATGGCAGCAAGAAGGAGGAAAGCAGGCTGATAGCACCGAGACGCCAGTTTTCCACTGTTTATTTCAATCCGCTAGTAGATTCGGATAAACGAACCGTCAAAAGCGATTCGGACGCGGCGAACGCGGACATAAAGGCGCCAGGTGGTGGCGGGCAGCCCCTAATTTCTTGTCGGGCAGTTCACCTCGCCAGAGCAGAAACTTTCAGTCGTTGAAATCAGTTGCGGCGCGTGACTTTAATGGCAGTCCACGGCCAGGCGATAACCGTTTATGGTTTCTCTGGTGCCGATGCTAGTCCAGACCGCTTGGCAATCCCGGGGTTTTGGACGCGCCTAGTTTGTTATTCCCGACGGCTTGGGGATCGACGGGGTTCGTCGCACGCTCGGAGGAAGCTATCCTCCGGCTGACAGCGGCGGCGATGGAAGAAAAACGGTCGGAGAACGGACGAAGGGGCCAGCAAAAAATTGCCCTCGTTAAACACGACGACCCCCATTTGTCTGGCTATAAAGGAACTTTATGACTGTCAAGTGGATTCGCACGTTCGAATTATTTTTAATAGACGACATCGGAAGCCAGGGGTTGCAAGCTTCGGAGGCGCACCACGATCTCCCAACAAATCGGGCAAGGAAGCACGGTGCCAGGCGATGTCAATCAAGGGAACGCGCCCGAAATCACACCTGGTCTTATCGCGGCGGCAGTCTCGCGATAAACGGACGGCGAAGGGCGCGCGGATGCCCGACGAGAAACGTCAATTCCAATCTCTCTCCGGTAATTGCAATTTATAACGAAACCCGCGGGGGCTCGATCGCGAACAAAACGCGGAGGATCGCGGCTCCCCCATTGTTCGCCGGTGAAAGAGCGACGGAATAAGACAGCGGCCGCGTATCCAGATAAAGGAGCTTCGAAAAAATAAAAGATTACGTTTTCGCGGATAGAGGGGCAGCCGGGGGGATCGGGCGCTCGGCAATGGAAAACGGTCAAAGGATACGGGAAAAAGAGAATTAAGCAGCGGCCCACAAATTCCGCGCTCGGCGTCCGCGCCAGAAGAAAAAGGTACTTTAAACACGGCAAAAAGTGAGCGCAGCCGTACAATAGAGCGGGCGGACAGTTTCGAGAAACGCAGAGGCTACGGAACTACGTGGCTAATGTATTTCGAATGGGGCTGCGCGAAATCCCCATCGAGATTGCTCGAGATTTTCAAGGAAGCTGAGCTTCTGGCCGCACGGACTGCTCCGTCGACTCTGCAACGCTTCGTCAATCTCAAGTTTTGACAGTAACTTGGTAAGCATCGATGGGCATCGAAATAATAGTTCTCTGCCCGTTCTTCCATTGGAAATGAACCGGTTGGCCAGTCGCGTTTGTTTGCGCGGCACGCGGATATCCCGGGACAAGTCGACGCTTTGAAATGCGCGAACTGCTCCTCGAAGCATGATCGAGCATCGAAGGCGGCGAGAACTTTTCACAAGAACCTCCGCACGTGCCTTGAAGTTTCGAGGGCCCAGCGTGCAAGAGGAAACTGCTCATTTACCGCAATTTTTAAGCGAAGTCCCGCGGAAAGTTACCAGTCGAATGGTTTTTCTCCCGGTTAGAGTCTTATCGTTGCCCTCCCGCGTCTGCATTAAAAGAAACTACGGAGAACGCGCAAATAGCGTTCCCAGGCTTTTTATTTACGTTTTACGGTACGACGGTCAAGCGACGGGTTATTAGCGTTTGCCACCGTTTCATGGGACAGTGATTTTTTAAAGGGATAGAACGTTACACTTTGCAGCCCCCTTTTCTGCAACAAACTTAGCACGCTCGGAACGAACGCGTCTCGCTAGAATCAAAGGGGAAAGAGACGTGAAAAAGAAACAAATTTCTGTGACGTAGCCTGTATAATTGTACAGAGACGCTTTACTCGGGAGAAATAGGTGACCGGTAATTCTCGCGAGAGGGGAAATATTCTGATAACGCCCCGTCTGACTTTCCGTACGGAGAACCACTGATTTCCGGAGCAAGAGCTGGTTGGCGAGAGTATTCTCCCGAAAAATCGTTAACAAGCTATTCTCGGTTTTCTAATATTTCACGTGGCGGCGCCTCGTGCTCCTCTGTTAACTTTCGAAATTAGCGTCGCGCTCGGAAGTAACGTTGCAATTTCTGAATTGCAGTTTTCCACTAAATCGTCCATCGCTGGTCGAAACACGACGGCAGATCTCGGGCGTCGTCGATCTCGGCCCGAACGGGCAAGAATACTCTGCCAAATTAAAAAATATGGCACCGGTCCAGCTCACTGGCACCGACTACACGCTTCCCACTTCTTTTCTTCCATTTCGTCGGGCTCGGCCGTCGGTCGGCTAATCCTCGCGAGAATTCCTGCCATTTTTCCAGCGCGTACGTTCCCGCGCGAGCCATCTTCCAGGATATGGATGCGAAATGACGCGTCTTCCTGCACGGATCCCTTCCCCGCGTTTAAGCTCGTCATCCATTTCTGGGCTTCGATGGCGAAGCTTTTCCTTGGAGAATCTCCTGAAACCAGACGTCCAAGCTATTCGTTTAAATTTTACAGCAGCTTTTGCTTCACCATCGATTCGGTCTATAATTAGAGAGTCCCTTTCCAAAAGGATTTCAACGGATGGAATAGTGAAAACACAGTTGTCTGACATAGCCGGGGAGTATCTACTTCCCGCAGACTTTAAAGCCTCTACATACTTCTACTGTTTCCCCTTCGTTTTCGCGGTGCACTCGAATCTGAACTCGTGTAAAACGATTAGAGGAACGCGGGGACTTGGTAAAACTTGGAAATGCTGGCCGACTTGTTCGACTGCAGCTTCTTGCAGCCTCTTACTTCGTTTCCACGCCCTTTCCCGCGGACTGAATGGTCAGACTTCTCGGACAGCTTGATCGCCGTGATATCGCGGTTTCCCAAGAGCACGCGATAGAAGAATGTCGGAACGAAGGATTTAGCATGGAGGTTCAGTGGTTGCAGATGAATCGAAATCATTGAAGGGAGGCAAGAAGGTGACAGGGTGGCCCTGACGAGCTATAGAAAGGGGCGCTAGCGAGCGCTTCTTCTCGCGTCTGATTCCTAGGGAACCTCGGGCTTTGTTCATCTTTTTCGTTTCACCGTCGCCTGTGTGGGTCGTTAAACGTTCCGTGAACCGTTTAACGTGTCCTCCCCGTTCTTTGAGGCTCGTAACAATGTCGAGGAAATTGTCAGTATTCAACCGCCTCGGCGTGCAATTAAAATTGCAATTTTCTTTCGTAACTATCGCGGGCGCAGGTATTGGAAAGTATCGCCGCGACTCGACGTATCGCGACATTATATCCCTCTCTCGTCGCGCGTTTCAGGCGGAATGGTCGTGAAAGGGTGTGCGAGGTGAATTCCTCGATTACATCGACGCCCATCCAGCCGCTCTCGATTCCTGCGTTTCTCTCCCGAAAGTCATGAAAGTACAAGTGGATAGGAGAGATAGCGACTACCTACGCGATTCTGGGTCGCTCCCTGTTTCCATCTTGGCGGTACTAATATGCACGCACGTTTTAATGGCCGCTGCATTCATATTCATTCCCCTTGTCCCGTTTCGAGCGACCGTGACAGAGCTCGGCTTTCTTTTTAATCACGTACACGCGTCGGGGGTTTCCGTCTCTTTCTTTCTCCCTTGCGTTTCGTTTTTTTTTTTGTTTCGTTTGAACGCGCGCGGAGGTCGGCAGAAGCCGATGTTTCGCTCGCTTTTCCACGGGCACCCGCATTAATTTTGTCGGAAATCATTGTCCGCCGGCACGCTTAACGAAACGCCGGGCTGCTTTGCATACCGTGAACGAGCGCGCGAGGAAACAACGCGCGACTCGGAAAATCGGATCCGCGGAAACAGCATATCGCGTCGCGGCACAGCGTTGCGCATAGAATGGAGCACATGGCCGCGGAAAATACCACGGATCCCGGGTGCCCCCAGCGAATTATTCGTGCTTCTCCAGCCCCACCCACTGGATCAACCCGTCTGACCGCTTTATCGACGAAATCTGGATAAACGGTTGGTTTCGAGGCCTCGCTCGCGACAAGTGAAAAACAACGTGCCCGGGGTCGACGGGATTCATCAATTTCTCGTGAAACTGAATATCACGGTGTCTGGATAACGATCCGTTCGAAGCGGTTCGCAGCCTCTGAAAACAGAGAGAGGCTGGCCGCGTTGACCGCGCCTGCCTCTTGCTAATCGGATTTCATTTTGCATTCGGGCAGAGATTTAATGCACGAAATATAATGATCGCGCGGCAGTTTCTCGATTAGGTCATTCTGCGGGTGGAGGTTTCAATATGAAAGAATCCCGATTTCATTAAGCGACCATGATTCGACGAACGGGGAGATCTATCGTCGCCTTCTTCGGAGGAGAGCGTTATCTGCTGTTCCGCAAAAACGGGCCACGTCAGGAAATTTATCAATGGAAGTAAGTCATGCCACTGGGGCCTCGTAAATACCTTAGCCCTTCCGTCATCCCCCTGGAACTCCCCGGAACTCCCTGCAGCCGTGTTACCCGTCGGGATCCTTCATAATTCACACCCGATTCGAACAAAGTTTTCAAACTAGCACGATTTCCTTAATACACTGCTGTCCCCCTTTTCACTGTCTCTTCTCTCCCTCTATCGCCCTTTCTCCCTCATCTTTCGACAATCGTTTATTACTCGATCGTGCCCCGCGTGTGTATATATTTGCGGTTAATTCAGTTAAGAAGGTTTCTAATTCCATTACTCGTTTCACCACGCTCAAGCTTTTCGATGCTTCAAGGAGCACCGTCATCCCGTTTCGCAAGTGGCTCCTCGCTTCAACGGTAGGCACGGATCGGATAACGACCAATTACGCGTTGACAGTGCTTCATTCGAGACGGTGGCATTTTTATTGTCCTTTCAGTGCGTGTCAGTTTCCCTTTCGTCGAGAAACTGCAGCTCGGAATTAATAGGGATGATATCGTTACTGCTAGATACGTTTCGGCGATACTATCTCTTATTAACGCCCCGTAGAAATTTACGACGCCGTTGCGTCGCTACAGCGCTCGGCGTCTTCGGTGGAGCGCGAACAGCTGAGAAATTCGGCTAATTTATCAACACCGGATGGGGCCGATTAATCGTTATCGCTGACCAGACTGACGTTCAATTAACAGAACATTCGGGATTACGGATCCTCGGGTTTAATTAATCGCGGCGGGTGTATTAAGCGCAGTTTTACATAATCCGTTTAACTCCTGGAGAATCCAACTTTGGCCGGAGCCACCTCCGTCGGTCTTTCTTTTTTTCTCGCCTCGAACTCATTAAATTCCCGGGGCAAATCAATCGCGCGGAAAAATCCGCCACTTCGTTTCGGCGGCGAACACGCTTCTCCTCCTCCTTTTAATTAAATTCCGCGAACCGGCGAGGCAACCTCCGGCAGGAGTTTGTGTTTTCGTCGCGATCATCGCGAACGCTTTTGGCGAATTCACGCCGATCAAACGGCCCCGCGGAACTTTCGCGCACCCTCGCCGAGAACAATGTCGCATCCCCCGGGTAATTAATTATCGAAATTGTGTAGCCGGCTCCCATCCCGGGCGGCTGACTGGCCGCGGAACTTTTACTTACTTAAACCACCCACTCGCCGCCACTTTTGTCGGATAATTTTTGTTCACCGGGCATATACACGTGCCAGCCGAGGAATATTAACGGCTCGCTGACAAGGGGTGGAATATTCGTAAAACTATGCATAGCCCCTGGGTACTTGATGGGGACATGCCAGCGCGCGGGTAGAAATATGACGAGCTTCCAGGGGAAATACCCCAGGGAGCAGTAGCCGAGGTGAACTAAAAGCGCTTTAAACTATACGTGTACACAAGCCGTACGTGCGCGCGCGTATGCACGTATCTCCTGCATGGCGCTCCATCGGAATACCGAGGGCAGCGGCTTTGCGAGACAAGGGTCGGGGTGTTTCTTAGCGGTTTCCTCGGCCGATGCGACGTACGGGGCATCTACGTTTTTGGCATTTCTCCGGGATTGTCTGCCGGGGCTCGAGACGAAAGCGCGAGCAGTAGAAGACGGCGGACGGATTCTACGGCATACCGAGCGTGTTTCCTGCGTTCGGAGACGCCGGCGTTGTGCCGCTGCAAGCTCCTCGTCATCGTTCCCCCGAATCCGGAAATTCCGGGCGGGGTGGAAAGAATACGAGATGCTCGGCCCCGTCGCGCCCGCCCTCGCCCCTCGAGCCGGGGCGAAACGAAGTTTCGTCGAACGACAATGCGGCCCGGATGTGCGAGTCTCGAAGATTTTCAGAGGGGATTCCCGCGGAGGGCAGCCGCCCATCGGGACCATCTATAATTTAGCAGCGATCTGAAGTTTCCCGCTGGCGGGGAATACTTGTTCGACGCAGCGGTGTGTGCTCCTCTTTAACCCCCTTGACACGTTTTCGCAGCGGATTCGAGGCAACGGCCACTCCCGGAGCTTTTTACCCCGGGACAAATTCTGCGGTTCGCCCCTCCTCTCGGTAAGATTCTACTTACAAAAGCAGCCACGCTCCTTTTGACAAACTTCGAATCCAATCGACAAACGAATCGATCGACGACCCGACCGCATCTCGGGGATATTCAATGGCCCTCCCCCCGCCTCGATTCAGACCGTTCCTCGTTTTCTTTCCGTCCCCTCGAGCCGCCATTCAGCCGGCACAATACTTGGGCAAAGTAAGCTTCGGTTGCTCTTGTTACGTGTAATTTCGAATCTAATTACAAGTTACGTTCTCCTCGGGGCCTCGATTGAAAGCGCGCAACTCGCGGAGCGGCGATCAGCCTGGTAGTCAGCCAGATCCCGCGATGAATTGGACCTCGGTGAATTTGTGTCGTTCGTCCCTTGATGTCCCGGTCGCTGTTGCGAGCAGCTCGGCAAATTCCACGCTCAGCCTCTCCGCAGACTTTCCACGCGCCGTCTTATTTCACAAAGACACACCTTCTATCAATTTAATTGCCGCCCGCCGATCGATAGAATCAAGGAGCTTCAGAGGAATTCGTTTCCCGCCCCCGCCGGTCCCTCGGTCACCGAGTGCCCCCGGTGTTTGGATAGAACCCGCGCGCCATCCTTTATGTACCGAACTCGAAGGCAGCTCGCGAGCCTAGATCGGCGAATCCTTCTTGCGCGCAATCTAACTTCTAATTACAAGCTTCTTGTCCGTCCAACTTTCACAGCTCTCAAAGCTTACCCTCTTCCCGTGTCGCCTGTCCGTTCCCACCGGCACCGCAACCAGTACATCTCGATCTAAGACACTCGGAGTTAATGTTTATGATTAACCCTATCTCGCGAGCTTCAATTATCACCTCGGATGCTCCTTCAGCGAAAGCGAGTCCCCCGCGTCTTTCCCAACACGCGCCGTCACCTGCTCCGACGCTGATTCACCCCCTGTACACAGGATTTTCTAGCGCATTTCCCCATAAGCCGGCAGAAAAAACAGTCGAGTCCCGCTCTCGACGCGCAGAATTTAACCGCGCTGTTCATTTCGTCGGCGCGGCGCTTACAGATTTACGGCGCGAATCACGCGGTCCCCCGGAACCGACGTTTGCACATGCACGCGCAATTTATTTTCCAACGAGGACACTCCCTCTTTCTCTCTCTCGCCCCCCGCACCTTCCGCCCCCTCTGCTTTATCCCTGCGCCCGGTTGCTCGCGTGTTCCAGTCTCGTCGCCGCTGAATCGACCACCCACGCTTCAGCTCCGAACGCTCTCGCCACGGCTGTCGTCTTGATGCCTCGCTCGAGGTATAATCCGCCGCGAGCCGTCTTGAGCCAGCTTTGATGCTGGTCACGCGGAAGTCCAAATCCTACGGCCGGAGACTTTTCGCGGTCGGGGAAGCACGGGGGATTTTGTTTGTTTTTTCGATATGCCAGCTGATGCGAGGTCTCGAGGCGCGCGCGGTCCACGGTTGCCGGTATGCATGTATATTTGGGTTCGTTAGGCGTGCAAATAAACTGCTCCTCGAGTACTCGCCCGGCTGCTTTGACGAGGCGGCTCGGTGCCAACGTCGACGGGGAAGTATTTATCGAGATGCTGGCCCAGGGCAGATGGAAATACGCCAGAGTCGCGGGAAACAGTTGCGCATCTAATAGTGGGCACGAAAAGTGTGCACACTGAATTAACGTTTACGCAGGGCTGGAAGTCCGGTGGGTAAAAAGTCACGAATGCAGAATCGCCATTCGTAAACAATCGATTGAATATTGCGGCATAACTATGTTGATGGCAAGGGAAATGGGAGGACCGCAGAGTTGTCAGTCGTTTTTTGCGCGTTCGTGCGTGTCATATGACGCGGAAAAGGTACCTACGTCGTTTTTGTGGTGTTAGTCGAAGTAAACTACAGTTTACCAGCGTATCAGGAGAATACGTTAAGTCTGTATGTTTCTTTAGCAATGTGTGCATGACATTGTTTACTTATGAATGATGATATTTTCGAACTTATACATCGGCGAAACTATAGAGGTACCACTGGGGCAAAAAGCCTCTTATCTATATCTTTGACCTACTTATATTTTTATTTTCTGTTAAAGAAGTCATGTTAAAATACTAAAAAGAGTGGTTGTCTTTGTTGAAGCATACCACTTAGTCAAGTAATAAATTATCTCTTTTTTCCTGTGGTTTTATATTAAAATAATTTGAGTTTAAGAAATAAGGCCAAAGTGCTTAAAACAGAGTTATATTTTTATGTTGACCCAAGATTATTTTGCAATTTTTTGTTTCAAGCTGAATCTATCCTTTATTTTCATTCTTTTATTTAAAAAAAGGTTGCTACAGTATTTCCTTTCAATATTGTACACCAAAAAAATTGGTTTAATAAGTATTTGTTGATTTGAAAAGAGGTTTTTACTTATTTTATTGTATGTTGTATATACGCAAGCAATAAACTTTTTGCCCCATGCCCGAACAAAATTTCCATTTGAATTGACACATATTTTGTGATATAATTCAGCAAAAAATAACACCATCAACCAACGACTTTGTAAGAGTAAAGCATAATAGTTGTCGTTTATACAAAATAACAACGTATATCTCTAGATTGTTATTACTAAATTTTACATAGGGTTATACGAGAAACAGGACCTTCAGCCCCACCCTACCCTATTTAGGGTATAGCGTAGGTAAAAGGGTTGTCGTTTTAAAGCTTTCAAGTATCCAGGTAACCGAATCCAGACATTGGAATTCATTAAGTACGCAGCTGCGTGGAACGTCAGATAATCCTTGCGCAATGAAACAACCGGACCGTTTTCATTATTCCGGCGGATAAAACGGCTAATCGAATGAAGCGGGTCGCGCCGGCGGAGGAATCGATTTTCGATGCAATCGTCGCGATTAGATTCGCAAAACTGTCGCGTCGGATTTGTAAAAAAAAACCCTGTACCGTTTGCAGTTGTGCTGCTTTGTACCCCGCCCGCCAAATGGTCCCTGGTAGCCGTGGCAAAAAAAAAAGTTTCAAAACTTTCACGCGATACATTTTCCCGGCCGCCGTGAATCGATCACCATCGAACAGAAAGAGAAGGGGGCCGCGGCTAATAAACGCATTTCGCGAGAAATAAAAGAGTCGGCGCGTATCGGTAAAACTGTGGCCGGCAACGTCCGTCGTGTTTGCTGGAAATTTTACGGCGGCCGTTTAAATAAGCCGGAAATATTAGTTTTCGGAAGGGCCCGTCGGAATGTTAAATTTGTTTACAACAATCTGTCGTGCGTGTTGATCGTCGCAGCGGAGCGCGCAGTTTATAGCAATTTCGCGTCGAGTGGCTGCGGTATTATTAGTTTCACCGTGGAAAATTAAGCTGGTCGCTCGATATTCGAATTTACTAGCTCGGAAATCAATGCCCGCGCATATTCATGCTCGAAATCGAGGCGCTCTTTTCGCCGCAATATTCGTCCCTGTTGACTTTACGAGGACACCTCCCGTCGTTCCCGATGAAAAAGGGATTAAAATTTCGCTGGAAAACAGTCGCGCGTTGCCTCCTATCCAGCGTTCTGCGGATCAATGAATTTCCGGGATTCGAGTTGGATCATCGGAGCATCGAGAGTGATTAACTCCATTCGCTTGACCCGTCGAACCGTCCGTCGAGCTTAATCAAGGCCTTAGGCCTGCGCCGGGTAATTCGGGTAATTAGAGGGTCGGCGGGGGTTAACGACGCGGGCGACACTGAAAGGTGCAGTGGATGGCGCGTGCTCGGGGGTGGAAGGGGAGGAAGCTAGAAAGGAGTCGTTGGGGACGCGAGAACGCATCCAAGATCCCGGCAGCTTTGTGCGGAATCTGCCCGGCAAAAAGAAAAGGGATAAAGGAAAAGGGACTGGAGGGCGGTGGGGGGTGGAGGAAGATGGGGAATGGGGGTGGTGGTGTGCAGTAGGAAGCGGCGAAGGGGGTAAAGAGGAACTCCGACACGACGTGGACGCGCTAGACAAAGGAACGATGGAAAAGAAGCAGAAGCAGCCAAGCCAGCTCAGCCGGCGTGTATTATTTCCCAGGATGATGAGGGCAGCTGCTGGTCGAGCTGGTTGCTTTTTAGGGGCTGCTGCAGGCTGGCTGAGACAGGATGAGAGGACGAGACGTACAATTAGTACAGCGTCTCTCCTCTCCCCTCCTCCCCTATCCGCTGCTCTCCTCCCTGTTCCGCAACTCGCCCCCTTTCGTCTGGCGACGACTGTCAACTCGCCGGGCGGTCTCGATGCCGCGCCAACCTATCGTGGGATCTTCGACCGCGCAGGGGTGAAGGGTTAAAGACTTGGAACCACCGAGCCGATATCGCTTCCTGCCGGCTAACTGCTTTCTCATCGGCGGAACGTCGGGAATTAGTTCGCCCCGAGATCTCGGCTTTACGTGTGGCTATGCAAATGAAGACCACCGAGGCCGAGGGTGCTGTTCCGGGGCTGGATGAAACTCGTTGGGGGACTTCCGCCGAGCTGCTCCGCCTTTGGGAATCGGCGAACGGTCTCCGGTTATTGATTCGAGAAGCCACTCGGTCCTCGCGGTTCTCTCCCCGTAGGAAACAGGCGGGTGGACAGCGAGAGACTCGACGAGTCCACGAATATACGGGGGAATCGTAATTCGTTCGACGTTTATCCCGACATTGCCGCGTTTACTCGGGTTTCTCGAGCGAGACGGGGAGAACGGAGAGGAAAGAACAGCTTCGCGGACCTCGTTTTCCCTTATCGCGGATTCCAGGCCATTGTCCAGGCCCTGGCTCGGTGGTGCATAAATTTCCACCCTCCCCTCACCCTCCGCGGACCGAGTGATAAGTATCGTAGGCCGCGCAGGGTGCACGGTTTGTGATTTAATTTTCCCGTTATAGGATCAGCCGGTGAAATGGGAAGGAGCGGCTAAGAGGGTCGATCGCTGGCACATCTGGCGTGCTTTGTGGCTTCAACGGTCCTCGAAATTGACTCGGCCGCGAAAAGGAAGGCGGGCTCCGGCATCAGCCGTCGGCTGACCCAGTGACACGCATCGCATTCGTTTCGCTCGACGCTTGAAAAGTCGACGGAAAAATGCGCCACGAAGACGCCGCGCCGTGAAAGTATTATCGACCGTCGCCACCCCCTCGCCGGGAGACGAACCATTTCGTTCGACGTGGAAACGTATCGAGTGACGCGAACCACTCCCCTGTTTTTCGCGAAAAAGGATGGACAGTCACGAAAGCCCCGCGTTGCTCATAAACACGGGGTGTCATTGATACCGAAGCTCCCGCGCAACTCTACTTATAGATACACACGTGACCCCTCGATAACTTACACGCACGAGTTTGAAAACGTACAAACCCGTTTCCGCAAACGAGGCGTACAGACGATAAAGTCGATCTATCTCCTCGTGCTCTTTCGAAATCCGGTTCCTTTGTGGGGAATCGAAAGGGGAGAGCTTTAAAGCTCGCGCGCGGGTACGATTTCCCTGCAACTTTGTAAGCTGGCTGAAATACGATTCCGCTTTGAGAACGGTACCGCTGATCCGCGGGATGCGAACGGGCGAGGCGGGCATACATTTTCGAATGATAGAAATATTAAGGGGGTATTAAAC
Source organism: Andrena haemorrhoa (assembly GCA_910592295.1). Taxonomy (NCBI): domain Eukaryota; kingdom Metazoa; phylum Arthropoda; class Insecta; order Hymenoptera; family Andrenidae; genus Andrena; species Andrena haemorrhoa. The sequence continues at coordinate 6,877,744 of OU342946.1, forward strand.
GCCCGATTAAGCGCCGGAGCTCGGAGGCTGCGCTGGGTTACCGAGAGAGTAGCGATTTAAAACGAAGCGAGTCGCTGATCGAGCTTCCAGGCGAATAGGATACCTTTCTTGGAAACCCACTTACACTTCAACAACACAGCTGTATTTACCACGATGCCGGCGGAAATGAGATTTGCTTAGGCACTCGATCAACCAATACGAATCTTAGCGAGCGAACTCCGCGGAGACGCGGGTCTCGTGACCTGATTCGCGAGAGCCGCGTCGGAAATCGTTCCCGTACGAGTCACGAAAACGGGAAAGCCGTGACGTTTCATCTACGCGAGAATTCGACACCCCGTTCCAATTCCGCGCTAATCGATTTCGGCCCGCGCGCGAACGCCGGATTAGAATTACAGGAGACGTTGCTACGATTTGCCCGCTGTACGCAGCAGTTTCCAAGGCTCGCGCGTGGTCAAGTGTCCCTGTAATAGGGTGTAATCGAGGCAGACGCGATCGCCGTCGATATCCAGACACATATCACCGTTGTTCCCTCGTATTGGATAAATATTGAGGCAACGTTACACCCCATGCAGACAATATCCGCCGTTTGATACTCGCACGCTCGTGGAATCGCTCGGGCTTCGCGTATTAGATGGGAATAATGACAGCTGATCGCGTCGGTAGGTCTGCGTGATAAACTGACAGGCACGGCCGGCCCGGGGTTGTTGGATTCAATCCATCAGCGTGGAGTGTCGCGAATGCGCGAGTGCAAAAAATATATATCAAGTGAATTTCATCAGATCCGCGTAGAGCTTGTCACGGTCATCGATACAATGCATAAATGTTGAAGAGCTCTCTGTCCTATTCACCGGAATTGTGTAAAACGGTGTTTGACATACAAACGAGCCTAGTGAACTGAAATATGCGGAAAAATATCGCCGGTCGAGCAGGAATGGCACTGTTCGCTTCACGACACAGATTCCGCGGCGCAATTGTGCGCTTCGGCCCACTACGCGCGGATGTAACGTTGTTCGCGAATCGTTTCGGAACTCGTTCCCGGATCTTTGTCGGATCGGCGCGCGGGAGTGGCTCGGCGCCACGCGTAATGGTGAAAGTTAACAGGATTTTTAGGGAGCTCCCCTCCGCAGTGACCGAGCCGCCGAGGCTTCATAAATACGGAAACTTTTTGGAAGATATTTAATTTCTTCGCGGATTAGCGTATCCCGCGGGGGAGGGTATTATACACTTGAGTTTGATAGAGGATCTCGTAATAAGATGAGAAGTTTTAATGGGGGCGCTGTGAAATCCCAAGTTCTCGGGCAGCCTGCGAGACTTTTACTTCGTAAATCACTCATCCCAAGCAAATTTTCGCCCGCGCTCGGCGAAGAATAGCGTTCTTCAGGGTAATCTGCACGCAGAGTTGCGCGGGTCCGGGCGTTCGATGGCTGCAGGTTCGCTTTGAAAGCTGCAAGGGAGTATCGGAACGAGAGGGGTTTGAATCGAGCTGGGCTTGCTGAAAGGGCACAGGGAGAAGGGGTCAGCGAGATTCGGGATATTCCGCTAATCTCTAGCATCAATATTAGCACTAAGCTTTAGACACAGAGCTTGATTAGCAGGGCAACCGGCATTCGGCCTGTACCTACGCCCTCCCTGCATCAGACATCCTGCGGGAACATGTAGGTGTCAAGTGTAGTATTGTCAACGACGAACTGACACTGACCACTCCAACCTGGCTATATTCGGTTTCAACGTTCCGTTTTATCTCCTCGGAAAGTATAAATGCTAGGGGAAGTGGGCATGATGGGTGAGGTAAGCAAACATGCAAAAAGATTGATAATTATACCTCTTATTTAAGTTTTTATGAATCAATATATAATTAGTTAATACTTTAACCTTTGGTACATAGTTTGAGCAACATTTAAATACGAATTTGAGGTTATTCAAAAAAAGGAATAAAAACCATCTTGCCCCTGCCACGGGGTATGACGGGGTACCGAAAATGGGGCAAGACGGTTCCCCTAAATATGTCAATAATCGATGCAAATATGAATTTCTTCTAAATTATTCTCTTCCCACCCTCGTACAGGAGTGGTGCGACCATATCTTTTAAATATTCGACAAGTTCTTCCTCTTCTGTTTGCGAAAATACACTCTTAATTGGACCCAATGGTAAACCCATGACCACTTCATTTCTCTGTTTCAATTTTTGGACATAACGTTCCAATGTTGTTTGTGGAAGGTAATATATTCTCGAGAAGCTTTCTTGTATCCCATTTTGTTGCTTAAAACTTCATCTACAGATTTCTTCATAACTTCTTTTGACCATTTTCCTCGTCTAGTATATTCTTATGTTTTACCATTTTCAAATCCGAATTAAAAGTAACGAAAATTCCACCTAAATTGTAATAGAGAATGATGGCGTTGTTCAACCTCACATGAACAAGCACCCCATCTTGCCTCAAACCATCGTTTTCCAGAGACTGATGTTATTTGTACAACAAATACAAAAATATTGCTATTTTTAATATTGTACACTAAAGTAAATAGAATGGAGATTGTAATGTAACAAAAATAATTGACCTACTGCTTTTAAATATATATTTATTATAAGTCTTTTTAGTACGCGAAATAAGATCCGCGCAGCATGTGGACGATTTCACAGCTCTAAATCAAAGACGCGTGCTCCTTTTGGCACTTTCATCAAATGTCTAGCATTTTCCGATTATGTTTCTTTTACGAAACCCCATCTAACCTCGCTACCCCACCACGCCCCATTCCCCTATTTATGCAGGTCGTAACGAATGTCCAGCGCGAGAATGAAAAGAATCCGCGAGTTTGAAAGTTTCCCCTGCGAATGGATGTTGCAATAAAAAGCTCGTCTAAAGGCAACGAACATTATACCTACCGTCCTCTATCTCTCCCTGGTTATTGTATCACTGGCCGACAGATCTGAAATTAAACTCTCTGGAAGCCTTTCTCTTCGTCTTGCTTCACTTTCTCCCGACGAACCACCCCGACGGCAACAACCCCTGCAATTTCCGTCCCTGGCGTGCCTTTCGCTAACAGCGAAACGATTCATCCCACGAAATCGATCTCCCGCTGTCTCCCTTCCTCTCTCCCCTATCGCGGAATCGCATCTGCGGTATCCGTTGAGCGCGGTTCCACGATTCCCGATGCTATCTGGGGCGGTTGCGCGGGGGATGTAAACGAATCGAGCCAGTTATTGTTTCGCGTTTCGCCGAATGCACGATACTTCGGGAAAGATAGGAGAAGCGGAAGTCATCGGGGGGCGCGCGATGGAAACTGCCGTTTAAAAAGTTCCCCTCGTCTAAAATCGCGCTGGGTTTCAGCCGGGTATCGAACATTTGATCGATGATTTGTTCGCTGATTCTAGCTCTTCTCCCCTTTCGATTACCAAATCCACAATCCGATATTTATGCTTGTACGGAATCCGTGCAAGATGGCGAGGTGGTCTTTCCTTTAATTTTTTGTCAACCTCGACTCTTCGCTGATTCGATAGCAGTATTATTCACGCACTCTCCGACTCATCGCCACTTCCTGGCCTCTATTCGCGGAAAAAAGCGGTTCCGCGAACCATCGACGACGCGATGCAATTTTTCCCAGACCTATCCGCGATAACCACGCGATGACACGCACGACGACCGATTTAACAGCTCCCGCCCGCAACGAGCAGCGATCCGGAATTGAAACATGGGACAAGTTAGGAACACTAAACTGATTTCGCAGCGGCTCTGATAGCGATACCTCGGTTCCGCGATCCACGCTGATATACCGTAACAGTTACGTTCCGCGCTGTATCCCGAAGAACAACGCCCAGGCGGCGCAAATGCCGCGGCGCTTTAAGAACTTCCTGCGTAGAAGTACAATTCCATTTTCAGAAAACTTGGAGAACGATACTGCTAATCGTTCCGCGGAGCTCTTTCGCGGGAGTTACGGCGCCCCGAGTCCGGCGGACCGAGAAGCAAAATGATATCGGTTAATTGCATTGTCTTCTGCCAGCAGTTCCGTTCGAATTCTCTGCAGCCGGGGGTTACGGGTTTCGAGATAAAGTCCGGTCTAACTGAAAATCCAGACGCACTGCTTCCCTTTTCCAGTGACGCAGATACGTGACCCGCGGAACGAGATATTTCATTTGCTTCGTTAGCGGGCAAACTCCGACTACTAGTATCAGGCGCGAATCACTCTGTGGATCAATTTGCTCCGAACGCGGCGCGTCCTCGGGTCGCAGAGGCGCACGGGACTTATAGAAACGAAAGTTTCGGGGACTAATTTACACGGGGGTGGGACGGGGGTGAGCAGCGTTACGAGGTTTGTATATAGTGGCAGGAAATTTTCAGCTCTGGAGTAGTGGCGCCGTCGGGGGTGGCTGATGGGCGTGCCTTTGTATACTTTGTAGCCGTGAGCGACAGATTTAGTTTGCGTAATAAGCTCGCGTTTACGCGCAGCCGCGACGGGCCTCGCGGAACGAAATCCCTCGCTCCCTCCCGGTGGATCCTGAATTTAATATAAACTCGTCCATTCTTCGGCCGCGAACTTCCGCGTTTCGGCGCTGGCAGGAGCGCTCGCACGACGATTTATTAAAGCGTCGCTGGGAGGAAGAGGGAATGATTCGCGGGAGGAAGGCGCGGAGGATCGACGTTCCTCTTCGCCGCCGTTCGAACTCGCCGCGTTTCAGCCGACGGAGGAAGAAACGACGATTATTAAACGGGGCAACGCCTCGCGTGTTATTCCGACATCGATGAATTCGCCACTTCTGGAGGTGGACACATAGATATTATTATTTTACTTAATTCTATTTATTATGCGCACTAAGAAACTGCTAGACTGCTTTTTACCGTTAGAAGGCACAACAGACCCGAGTCGCATGGAAATTTTACAAGTCTTTCGCTGACCCAAATATGTACAGACAGAACATGACGATTCGCGGCGATTTCGTTGGATTATTCAGGCGTCTGAGAAGCCAGAAAGCCCCGACAGTTATGAGGCTCGATGCCGTTAACCTTTTTCGGTTTCGTTGCAATGCACGGCTAATAAAGCGGCCACTTCAATTGATGATGCTTGACCTTCGATGTCTGATGAAAATAGAGTGTCGATAGCCTCTCTGATATATTAATGAGCCGCTAACAATGAGGGCCGTCTAGACGTCTCGACCAAAGATAATCACGAAGCAACGTCTCCTTGATTCCTTCGGTGTATCGAGCATGAATTTCATAGAAGTCTGTCGAGATAGCCACGAAGTTCTTACCTTCTGCTTTTTATACAGCTTCTTCTTTTTAATCTCACCCGATATTCGACCGCGGGAACAGTAGCTTCTTCTTTCGTCGACGAAAACATTACTCTTCCTTTATGACTCCCTCGGACCTTGTTTCGCGCGTACAATACATCCTCGAAGGAGGAATGCGACGTCCGAGGAATGTGGAGTCGAAGCGGAAACGCGGGAATGCTCGACGGAGGAGCGAGCTCGGTACGATCGTTGACGAACGCCGCTAGCGAAGCTCGAATAAATTGTCGAGCTGCCGGGTAAACACCGAGTGCTAACCGATTTCGGTGGGAAATGAGCGGAGGCCCTTGTAAGCAAGAGTAACAGCCTGGATAGAGAACCACGTTATTGGCTTCGGGAATAACCCCGGGGGCCAGAACGTGTCAAGACTTACAACCTATCCCCGCAGCGTTAACAATAAACAGGCGGTCGCTCGGAGGGGAAACGTAACGTTATTTTCCACGTAACTCACGTTTCCCTGCAATTTCCGTGCGAGATACCTCGCGTGAACCGTGAATTTCCCTCGGAAAATCAATACGTTGCCCGGCTGTGCGCGCTCTTGCGAGGAACACGTATAAATAAAGGCGCAGTAAATAGACACAGTCGCTTGTCGAGACGCAAAAACCGGGCGCGCTGCCTCTCGAGCTATTTTTTCGGCATCCTGCAGTCGGGAAACGGCGTTCATTACGGTCTTCCGGAAATGGAGCGGCTCGAATCGGCGCGCAAGTATTCGTAACTTTGCCGGCGAGCGTAACCGTGTCGGTTCCGCGGGTCGACGAATGTTCAATTCGATGCAGTATTTTCTGGCCATTTGATACGTGCACGCGGAGGACGGCGGTATCGTTGACTCGCACTACTTGGGCGTCTGACCAGTCCTCTGACAGCTGTCCTCTACTAGAACGCTCAAGAATAACAGTTCCGCGATGATTCTCGTTTGCCAGCATCTATTGTGAACAATTCACACGGTGCTTTACTATTAGCATTGTTTGCTTGTTCATACGACGTATCACGGTTGCTCCCCTGCTTCGCAATCTTTCGTCTATTTTTCTTTGAGTCGGCGCGGATTTAAATCTTCGACTCGCACTTTTGAGTCAGCCTGTAGATTTGTCTCGCTCGCCTCTCTTCGTCTTTCCTACTCCCCCCGGGTCTCCTTCTTTTTCACCCGCTCCCAAAGATCCCCGTGCCACTGCCCATTCTCTCGTCTCACTCGGCTCTGCTTTACATAATTTCTGTAGCTGCGCGCGGAACAGAGGCCCGCCTAACTGCCACACGCTCTCTCGCTCCCGCGTGTCTGTGTGTACATTATGCTGTGCACCCTCGTTCCGGAGGTAAATTGACACGAAGGGACTGAAAATCCGCGGCGACGAGGACGGTGCGCGAGCATCCGCTCGCTTATTAGTAGCTACATAAACGGGTCAACGTTGATTCATTTCTTCGAAGCTGAAGGGCCTCGGCGGGAAGACACTCGATCACTCGACATCCTGTTCCGCTCCCCGATGGGAAAACCCCCGAACATGTGCAATGAAAGTTAGCTACTCGAGTCCATTTGTTTGCCGGCTCCCGCTAACTCGCCTGACAGGCAATATTTTACCGTTCAGGAAACGTCCGGATATTTAGATTCAGGAAACGTGCGCGCCGAAAATTGTCCCGCGGAGCCACTGGATCCAAGTAAACAGAAGGTTCGTCGGAATTCCTTTCCCCTCCGTTAACTTCTTTCCACTCGACGATTCCTTGCTTCGATACGCAGGCTTCGCGGTCGAAATTTGGACCAGGTTGGTATCGCGCGCGAAATTCGTCGGCACACCCATCAATCCGATCTCCCGATACGAAACATTAGATTATGCTCCAAAGCGTCGCAGGATTTGTAGTTATTTCATTCGTTTGAGATTAATTAAATTCACTTAGCTCGCTCGCTCGCGCCCGTCTACCTCCGATTTCTCGATTTAAACGGTAATTCATACGATTAAACCTGAATTCACGGCCGCGCCAGCGCGCTTCGCTTATCACGCGGCGAGGAATTATCCCTTTCCGGATATTTCCGCAGGGGCGGAAGATTTGAAAGCATCGCGGATCGTCGCGATCGATTTTAATCTACAAATTCCGCGCAACTTGGACGTTATGATGTCCAGTAGCTGCAGTGGCGAGTTTTAATTAAATTGAATAATTGAAATACCAGCGGCTGCACTCCAACGTTTTTCGGCGAACGCTTTCGCGACAATTTCGCGCATTTTTCCCGGCGGCCTCGGTCGCTCTTTCGTTGTATCAATTTTTACAGGACGGTCTAAATTAAACGCGGCCGACATTCCTGGCAAATTTCGTTAGGTGATCGAATTAAATGTATCATTCTGCGTGATATTTCCGCGGGACTCTATCGTCCGCGGCAGTCGCATTCTCTGTTTTTTATGTAACGGTGGTAGTCACTTCGTAACGGAATGGCGCTTTTCGCGTCTATCGATTTCGTTGCTCGTCGAGACGTTTAACGCGCGAAAGTAACAATGCGATAGCGGCGGGCCATCGTGAAATAAAACAATAGAAACGAACGGGGCTAGCTCTGCCGCTGGCTGACCACAGTAATTTAACAAACTGCAAGGAGAGTCTGCGGTGTAACCTAGCGAATGTAGTTTGTAATGGAAACCGGACCCACTGAACAATCCGAGCCTTGCCCGAAATTCTATCCGTGATTGTCGAACTGGCCCGGATTTTTCGAATTTCACGAAGCAGAAGCTGTCTATTAATTTCATGCTCGAGACTGCCGATTGTATAATTTTGAAGGCAGGGGAGACCGGGGATAGTTTGGACACGGGGATACATTGGACAGTCTTAAAATTGCCTCCACAGTGTGATGATTATTGCAATTATTTTGTAGTTTGTTCCTATGATCACACCGAATCAACTGATATTCAATATGGCGTGTTGCATTCACGAATAACAAGATAAGTCACACTTTTCAATTCTTGTATGTTACTGTATAATATTTTCATATACTTTTTGTTGTGATTCGGATACTTCATTATGGAAGAATTTTATTGTAACTTTTTCGAGGCATTGCTGAATGTGTTTAGAATAAAGTAATGCTATGCAAAAATCAAAGTATCCTTTTTGAAGAAAGGCACGAATCATTTTGTTTCGATTTGGTATGAGTTACATTGGACAGACTTGGGAATACATTGGACAGACTTGGCAGATGTCCAATGTATTCCCAAGTCTGTCCAATGTAAACCCTATTTTACTTTGGTTACAAATATTTAAAAGTAATGGTGAAGTATTGGCTTCGAGTTCCCCTTCCGGGCGGGTCTGGAAAGCACCATGGAGGTCGGGCTCCTTAATGGCCCAACAGGCCCCAACTACTGGAAGCATACCTTGCAAAGTGTTTAAACTTCATTATTTCTTATCTATTTGACATTTTAAATAAATTATATATTCGTTGGATTATTCATTATCATTTCTTTCCATCTGTCCAAACTATCCCCGTGCTATGTCCAGTGTAACTTTTTTCATCTCAAAGTAATACTAGGGAATGTGAGGCCCGTTTCTCAGGTTCAAATGAATAGCGCACATTCTAAGCTATCGAATGGTGTATAATTTATAGCCGTAAGGCATTTTACCAGCCCGCTAAAGACTACATTAATCAAAAATTGTCCAATCTATCCCCGGTCTCCCCTACCTTATATTCCTCGTTAGGACAATCACGAGTACGTACCGCGAAGCACGGATCAATGGACAATCGTCGAGGATTAATTAAAATCCTGTTGGCAGTTGTTTCGTCGCGATACAGCAAACATTGGAATACAGCCGAGCCCAAGAATTTCCCGGGGAAGCCATTAATTTGCATCCTAATCGAGGAAATCATTATTTTCACCGGAGCATGGACCATTTACAAAGTAAACAGATTAGCCCCGCTATGAATAATTAGCTTTAACGTTAATTCTGTAATTAATATTAATGCGGTGTTAACAAACATCACCGTTGCTTAAACTTTCGAGTCGGATTGCTCCTCGGCCGATACGCGCCTGCACTCGTCTCTGCCAAATTTTCCCGAGGATTCTCTAGAAACAACCGTCACGATTGTCCGATTTATTATCGAAATTCGATATCGCCGCGACAGGGCGCGCGCGAAATAATCGATATTCATGCTATTCATTTTAAATGAGGAGTATTTAATAACTGACGCATTCTTCCTCGCCAATTAATGACTGTTCGCGGGAAACTTTCACTCGTTACGCCAACGACAATCACCCTCGTTAATTAAAATTCCCTTGCTGACGTCGCAATTTATTTTATCAACTGTCCGCCGAAATTATCTTTATTCGGTCTGTCTAGTTAAAGCTCGAATAACCCTGCGAAGTGTGTCGAAGCTGTGCTATCGTTGAGTCGTACTACTCGAGTGTCTGACCAAATACGGTCTCATTCCACTCGGAAAGCTCCGAGCCACACTACCATAATTAATTTTTCTACAAATATAATTCCCGTCGAATCCTCGACGTGTAATTTGATATTTCTTTAACGCGGATTCGTTTCACTTTGATTCCCAGCCCTCTGATTTCACTGGCAGGTGATTTCTGTACCCCGCTGTCGTAGTTCCATTCGCTCACCGTGGATACCTCCCATTTCCCGGTCGAGATTCTCAAAAATCGTGGTTGCGTTCGCCGCGTACCTCTCAGTGCTCGCTTCATCCACGAACGTGAAGGGTTTAGAAGTATCAAATGAATCCACTATCTCGCTGGCGTACCGAAATACGTCTTCTTAGCCCGGGGAAGGCGATTTTCCCCGAGAAACGCGTCACTGCTTGGTGTTCCCGTTATAAATAATGTCGGGACGTGAGTAACCTACCGAAAAAGCTGGCTTTCTGCGGACCATCATTCTTTCCCCTTGCTCTCTCCGCGTCTCTGCCTCTTCTTCCTCGCCGACGTTCTTCTCCACCCTTTCCTCCCATCTTTCCACCCACCCTCGCCGATTCCTGAGATTCTATTCGCTCCGCATTGGTCTGCGGCTCTGCGAATTACCCGCAACACCGTATCCTTCGGTCGGTCGAGACTGTTCGGTTTTTATGCAACTTTTGACCCGCAGTGTACCTTCTACTTGAACAGCAGTATATTTGTCTGCGCGGCCTGTTCCAGACAGACGGCGAAAATATTGTAATCGGCGTATCCCGCGGCAATAAATTCACCCGTGAATCGTCGACTAATGACGAGTCGGCTGTAATAGTTCCGCGATATTACACTGTCTCGTCGATAACGAGCAATATTTCAATACGCCGGCCGTTATTGCCACCTGAAGTGACGGCCCTGACTGTAAATCAGTGAATCGCCCATTACGGGAATCGCGACTTGCGTTGTCCAACTTTGTTAACAAAGAATGCTTCCGACTCTCTGTTAACTGCACTCAGGATAAGCGAGAGATTAATCGTAGTCGTATTTAGACGGTTGTCAGTGTACGGCGTGGAACTGTATAATTATCCAGGCCGGAGAAATATGTTCTCGCGTTCCCTTTGGGCGTGGATTCTGCTCCCCGAAGCTGTTTATATGCCGAATATTAAACGTTGCACGGACCACTTGACTTCTTTCCTGAGATTCAATAGAACGCGTTCACGAGTGACCGAAGCAGAAACCGATGTGCACGTCCCTCTTCCTTTCCCTGACGCGCAATTACTTAAAACCCGGCGCTCATCAGCGAGCTACAATTTTCTCGGTTATTTTACTCGAGTGTTTTGCAGCGTATTGCCCGCAAATTGGTGTAAGAGAGCGTTGATCCTCGGCGCATAAAAATCCATGCCTCGGGGTTAATTTACCAGCAGGGAAGCTGGAAGCTGCAAAACACGAAGATTCCGTTCACCGCTCGGATGACGGGCAGCTTTCGCGCGCGAGAAATTCTCGATGAAAAGCTGTCCACTCGAAGGAGTAACAAGGATGCGTCGTTCCAGTATCCTGCGCTTAGAATTCACTGTCACTCCCGAAACGAACTCGATCGAGCGGGGATTTATCGTGGCGCTTGCTCCCCGAAAATTACCAGGCCCGACCGCGGTCGATGGGACGAGAAACGGGGTAAGGGATTTTCCAGCGAGGGTCGAACGGTAAGAGCGTTTTCTGGTGATTAGAGTTCGGCCGACCGAAGCAACCGGCTCGAGTCCAATAAAAAACGAGAAGAGACGAGCTCAGCTCCCGGCTAGATACATACACAGGCATACAGGGTGCTCTCTGCGACTTTACCGCCTCAATTACTCTCCAATTTTTATAGAATCCCTAAGAATCTTCCTAACTTTATTAACTCTCAACGTCTCAACAGTGGGAAGCAATGGGAATTTTTAGCAAAATTCCCTGCCGACTGGACCAACTTTTACTCGACTTTCTTATTAAAATAAGAATCGAGGACAGAGGCGACGTGGAGACATAGCTCCACTCGGTTGGTCCACAGACGGACCAGCATCACTTGCGCTCTGTTCCCCGTTCCTCTCCACCCACGCACGAAATAGTAAACGAGACTATATTCCAGGCATGAAATATTCACCAGTCACGTTTATATATTCTACGTGGCGCGAACAAATCATTCCCCGCAACCGTAAAAATGACGGGAACATTTGCGGCTGCGGTGTCGGATGGAGCACCCTATACGTGCAGGTGACTGTCGTGGATTTATCGATAGGTTGAGCCCAGGTTAAGACTCGTCGGCCAGTGTGGGTGAGAGACGGTGGTCCGTGTGTATCGGCGGCACGACGAATCCGGCCGGGGCAATCAAGCGTGTGCCGTAGAAACGGCGCAGTTGTTAATTGTTGCTGCGGCCTGTCTGCGGAATGGCCATCGGCGAGCGTTCTAAGATTTATTCTCGGCATCGGCCGCGCATCGAGCTCGTTCCCTCGTAATCTTTTAATCCGCAGTTGCAGCAAGTACACCGTGATTTTCGGCGGGGATACCGGTCGGATTAACCCCGCGCAGACGAACCCCGAACCGGGGAGGAAGCAGATTTCCATCAAGTGTGTTCCACCGTGAAATATTTACCACTCGATTCGAGGCGGGTTGCTCGACTAATCCTCAGACGCTCGACCTTCGACCGGCTGCGAGCACCGGTGAGCCCACCGACTCGGGCGACTTCGAACAATTAGATGTACAGGTCGCTTCACGCTGCGAGCATGGGTTTAGTTGATTCGAGGATCAGTTGGATATTTGCACCAGACGATTTCCAGGGCGAATAGTATGGCAGGGGCAAGACGTCGGGGGAATAGATTTCTGTAGGATGCTTGATAGGGTGGTGTTTATTTAACCGCAAAAATTCTTTTTGTATTTTTTCACGAGGCACCATCAATGTGCTCATCCTTGTGAGTAAGCAATGTGTTTTTTTTTAATTTTTTCAAGTACATATTTAAGGTGTTTTGGCCGTGAATTTACCACTTGCGTACGAATTTCGACGAAATTAATGACGGTGGAGAAGGTTATAATAAGGAAATAGAGGCACAAGTTGGAAAACAATAACAGAATATTCTAAACTTTAACAGTAAAGGTTGTGGATGAACAATGTCTTTACGCTTGATGCGTCTTGTACAAAGATCTATTCTAGAGTGTCGCAGCCACGAGAAAATCGCCTCTCCTACAGCCTCTGTGCGGGTGGAGCCCAATTACTATCTCCAAATTATTCGTAGCTTATTGGTGATCACCTAACGTAGGCGTGACCTTTGCCTGGTGTTCGGTCCCCAAGGAAAGGAAAAAATCTCCCAGGACGACCGTCCATACGCTCTGTCACCTCGAAGACACTGTCCAGACGCCCGAGTTCCAATGTTTGGGCCTAGACTATCTGGTGCCCGCCAGAGTAAACCCTTGATAATTTATGAGTCCCCTTTTCCGAGACGGAACATTAGGGGTTGCTACCAGGCAATTCTGCTCCAGCAATATTTTAAAAGTTGGATTTTAAGCACCACCTTAATGCCTGTATCTGTTCACGAATACGCAGATCCAGTAGATTGTACCCACTGCGTGGATCTTGCACTGCGCTCTTCTGAGAGCTCCCCTTCCGCGTCGTTCTGCTTATCTTGGCGAGGAACGATTAAAAGGAGCGTCTCACTTCTGAATGCAGGCCGTGGAGCTTCCAAGTCTCTCCATCTTTCGTCCCGACTTTGATTAAATTCGACAGAAAGTTAAACGTCTGCAGCGGGTGAATCCAGCCGCGTCAATGCCACGAAGGGATAATCACACACGGCCCCGCAGCCAGGGCATCGTTTAAAAGTCGCGGCGGACATTGAAATCCCTGTCTCGCGCAGCCCTCGCCCCGTTACATTCGCCGGCATATCTTCCTTGATACACGCTATAGGTCCGGTGCCTTCTCCGGCGGTGTTGTGACGCATTTAGAAAACGCCAGACCCCCTTTGCATCTGCCATTTAAAAGTTTCCCTTGATACAAGCATTTTACGCGCTGGTGCCTTTCAATTAAATTCCGGGGGATGTCTGCCCCGGCGGTGGTGGTTTCGCGCGGTCGAAAGGCGCGCTTCTCCTTGGCCGAGCTCCTCGCCCCGCCGCAAACCCGCCCCCGTTTGTTCGCGCCGAGGGGTGAGAGACCGTCTTCAAAAAAAATCGATGCCTCTGGGTAGACAATTTAAATCCACCCCCGCGGCCGTAAACCGCCGCGATCCGTTAACGATGCGAATTTCCCTCGCGGCGCGTGAAAAGAGGCGAAGCTTACGGAGAACAGAGGCTTTTGAATCGAGCCCGGCTCTTGTACGATCACAGCCGCTTGTTCAACGAACTCTTTCGGGCTCGCTCACTAATTTGCCGTATTAAAAAAAACCCGCGGAGCAGGGGGGAAGAGCGCGAGAGGAGGAGGGCGGGAGGGAGGGAGGGAAAAGAACCCGCGTGTCATTAAGCCTCGCTGCTTAATTGGGTTAATGAGGCGATGGACCCGCCGCGCGAAATGACAGGCCCCCGTTATTCGAAGGACCCGCTGCTCCGGAAAATTCATTAGGAAAAGTCTCCCCGCCCATCGCGGCCTCGTAAACGCGCCGTGTTCCTCGCGTTGGTTCCCTTTTCTCGGATTTCCTGCAACCTATCGTGGATGGCTCGTGGAATCCGACTGCTGGAACCGCGTGTCGAGAGCCGGACGTTGGTCAGCTTGCAAAGGGATCCGAGTAACGTAAAGAAGTAGCGAAGCTGCAGATAGGACTCGCAATCAGTGATACAAGTAAACGATTTATGCCACGATCCCTGCCAGCGCGTGGCTTTCACTTCTCCACTGGTTCCTCGTCGTCTGTTCGCCAGAGTCGTGCTCCTAAAACGTTGTATTTTCAATGGAAAACTTACAGCCGAAGAGTGCATCAGGAATAAATGTCTGGTAGGAAAAAAAGTTGGCTTTCCGCGGCACGAAACGACGCATCCGGCATACATTTCGTCGCGACGGCGACGCGGTGCCGTGAAAATCCTCTGGAAGCGCATTCGCCAGCAGAGCCGCGCGCGTGTTAGACGCTGAGAGCCGTTGAAATATCTTTCCCTGTGTGTGTGTGTACGGTGCGCGTCAGTTGCAAAGCCGATATATCAGCGGCGCCGCGTATAAACACGACTAAAGGGACTGCTTCGCGCCCCTGTCACCGCCCCGGTTCCAACCCCGAGAACCACCGAATTTTGATTCCTATCACCTCAAGTCAAATGCAGCGGCCTTTAAATCTCCGTGCTACGTGAAATTTCACAGTTTCCCGTGCGAGTCACTCCGCGATCCATGCACTCGCCACCACGCGTCTCCCCGCGAAATCTAGATCCTCCCGCCAATTTGCTCGAACATTAGATTAATGACGGAAATTAGTAGATTAAGAGTAATGGAGGCAGGTGTTATCACGCGCTAGGAAAAAGAGCCAGTGCAGCCAGAAGCTTCAATTACCTAAAAGGGGAGAAAGCGTAAGGACCATTCGGTTGCTACTTGGAGCAGAAATAGTCGACGCTGCCGAGGCTGTTCCGAGCGTTATGGGCAGGCTGTTGGGAGCAAAAGGTGTTTCGGTATTTGCGCGAAAGGCGTAGGGACGTTTCCCATTGAATCGACATCACCCCCAGGAACCTTTCGCATTGTGATGCGGCCGTATAAAGCGGCGGGCGTCTTGAATTAGTTTATCCATATGGATCGAGATGGTCGGCGCATGCTTCTCGTAGATCACCCGGATCGCTTTCCATTGTGTTCTTCGTTCGACCCGCGGCCATTCTCTACGGTTTGCATCTGAATGCCCCCCGCCTCTCTATCCCCACGGCCATTCTGTCAGCTGCCCTCCTCGCGCGTCGGCCATTATTAAATTATCCCACGCTTGACGCGCGAATGCCGTTTTCAACGAATCGCCCGCTTTTCAGCTGTCCGCGGGGCACCGCGGCCAGATCTTTCGGATCGAGATACAGCCGTGAAAATGGCAACGGAAAGGACCTCTGTCACTGGATACGTCCCTCGCGCATTCAACCGCCAACTGTCCCCGTCTTATTGCTGGCTCCCTCGATTCGGTTGTCGTATCTCACCGTTTCAAATTGACAATAGAGAGCTTTCGGTGACAAGCGGCGGCGAGTCTGCTGCTAAAGTATCACGGCCACGCGTGACAAAGCATCGGCCCCGTTCGTTCCCGTAATACACCGGTCACACGGATAGTTAGTTTCTCGTTCGGACTAAATAGTTGAGCAGCACCAGCGCGAGTCCGTTGGCTCGTGTAGGTCGGCGACGAAATGGGCGCGCGACGCGCCCATGTCGCTGGGAAAATGTTGGCGTTCAGTAACAGCCGCACCATTTGAATAATTATAAGCCATAAAGGGCGGCGTTTGTCATTCCTTCCACGGTGGAATCGGTCGTTGTCCTCGCCACGCCACCGAATCAAAATCTCCACCCTCCCTGGCCGGACGCCCTGCCCCTTTGTCGGCTTTTAACTCGCCCTCCCCCCCCCGGGTCGACGCGGTTTTTCCCCTCAAATGGCCGAGAATTAATCCGCGTTTGGCGAGCATTCATTCGCGACGATTTACGCAAGAACCCCGCTGCGGTTTTTCCAAGGCTTCCCCCGCGCCACGGGGGCGTAAAAAGTGTTGGTCATTAGGAGCGGGGCAAAGCGAAAAACAGAGAGTTCCGCGGGGAATCGTCACAGTTCCGCCGGTGTTTCGATCACGAAATGGGTATGGCGACCGGCTCTCCGCGTTCCTCTTCGAGCGCCGATTAATTCGCGACCCCTGTCATCAGGCGACAGTCATATTTTTCACCGTACCCCGCGCCTGTAATTTCCAGCCGTATCCGCGCGGCACTTTCGTCGCTGCCATTGACGGGACAGAAGTATCATCGATCGTGAACGAGCCCAGGCCCCCGCGCCCCGGAGGCAGGATGTATGGTGTGTCCGGCTATGGCAATTCATTCTGCCCGGATTTATCTGAAAAGCCGCGCTGCCGAAGATCCACGGGAGATGGATGCAGGAGACAATTGATTTTTTCCCCTCCACACTCCTCTACCCATCGCGTGTACACGCGCACGGACACAGCAGCTCGCAGTGCCACCCACATCGTTTCAGTCCTTGCAATCTCCAATCCTCCTGCGTTGTCACGCGTCAAGCGGTACACGATCCATAACCTGCGACGCTCGAGGGAGGGTCGCCCCCGTAAATCTAGCCAGTGCTCTAAATTAAGCCGCATCTCGCCGGCTAAAAACAGTGCACAGGGGGTTGCAAAGCCGCGGAAAATCGACGGTGAACGTTGATTCTGTTGTCACGCCGTTTATACACCCGTCTTCTCTTCCATCGAACCCAACCTCAATGCCATTCTAAGGTACTCTGAATCTACTCTATTAGGTGGGTCAGAGGAATTCTTCTTCGCCGGGTGCAACTCCAATTCCAGATCCACGGATTCTTCCGGGTAAAAGTGGAGGTGTATCATTCAAATGAAGGAAGAAGAGTTGACTCTTTTGAAGATTCTCCACCTTCTCTTCCTCCCCATCTATCACGACGATATCCTTTCACGCTGTTTCTGCCCTCGTTAGAGCGACGCGTTATTAATTTTCCTTGCAGCTTTTCACGGCTAACAGACGCGGCCAGCAAATGGACTAGAGAGTCGGTCCAATTAATGCTCCATCCGTGTGTATAAAAGCCTGGGTTAGTGGTCGCGCGTCGCGCACGATATTTGATTAGCCCAGTTGCGAGGCTCGAGCTGCACCAGGACACCCGACGATGACGACGTGCATTCATGCCCGGTCCTTTCAATGAATGCGCGCAAAGTTTCCGTAAATTTAATAAAGCGACCGATTCGTAGTTGCCAACTGTTACTCCGCGCTCGCTTGCGAGCAGCGCGAGCCTGCCGGTGATTTAACCGGTGGCGTACACCCTTCAGGATTTAATATCGACGAGACGGGTTCCGCGATTCTTTCGCAACATCCCCGACGATCCTGCCTCGGGGGTGCACATTAGGTCGGGCCCTCGTAATTGCGCTCCCTGTCCCTGAGTTCGCCGCAAAGGCTTGTCGGAGAGCGGGCTGGGCCAGATTGATGGATCACAAGCCGCTGGTCACGGCCCATTATTGGTTCCATTATATCCACTTCCTGGAGCCGCAACTGACTGCCGTTAGACAAACTGCTGGATCGACTGGCCCCTGTATCGTTCAGCCAACTTGATCGCCCGCTGCCCGAGAGTCTCTTCCACCCGTCCACTTTTTCCCCCGGCGTTTACTTTAGTCGCTGAAGCGTCCGGGGAACAGATTGCTCGTTAAACAATAAATCCATCGGTTGGCCGTGGCCGGGCAGAGTGCTGAGAACCGCCCTAGGACAAAAACCGGGGGTTAATCTTGTCTGTGGTGGTACGTAGCCGTTGCTCTTTGGTCTCTGGTGCTTCGTTTGCCCGTTGATGGATGGTATCGATCTCTCCCCGAGCTCGATATCACGGCTGACGACCGAGCAGTTCCGTTTTCGTAAATTGCTGGAACATTAAGAAACTGTTGGACGGAGAAGAGAGGAAGGGCTGCGATGCTCAAAGACGAAGTATCCCCGAGCACATTCTTATCGTTCATCCAGCTCCTCGGACATAAATCGGCCGGAATCCTCCCCCTGAATTCTGTTAAGGACGTATCGACCCGCGGACCTGTATCCGCTGACCCCAGTCTCCGAGGAGATTGACAGGGGACTGTACTGCTGGAACACGGAGCTCGGTGGGAGTGGATACAAGGAGGAGTCGGCGAAGGGATCCCAGGGAAGGAAGTGCAACGAAAGGGATTCGAGGGAAAGCCGGGAATGTACGGAATTCCGGTGTAATTAACTCGGTGGCCAGTGGGTGGAGCCCGCTGGGAACGAAGGGGGATGATAATGACCGCAGGGTCGCCTTATCTACGGTCGGTCGACCCGACGCTGTCCAGATAAGGGGTCCCGCGAGGTCCTCGGCCGACTTTAGCCGTCTTGACTCACCGCGCCCATTTTTCATTTGCTAATACGGCGAAATAGTCCGTCGGCGATAAAAACCGATGGAAATGCGGCGACCGCGTCGCTCAAAATTCGCGCCGTGTAATCACTCGCTACAATTGCCACCGAGGAAGCAGAAACTCGAAATTGCATTCTCGTAATGCGACAGTTCGACGGGAGCGCTCGCAGTCACGTCCAATTTTCATTTTTCCTCCCGTAAATTCCGTTATAATTGTTGCCGCGTTGCAAACACGCGCGGCACAAATGGCCGAGGGAAAAATCAATAAATCGGTGCATTTCGGCGCATTAGTCAAACAGACGGGAACGTTGATACGCAACATCACTAGGGCACGTTTGACGCGCGGCGTTGAAATAGAAGCGTGCGCGGTCGCAGCCGGCGATAGGTCCTGACGTGGCATTTGGCGAATTCGCAGTGCACGCGTAAACATTGAATCGTGATGCTGCTGTGTATGTAATGAAAGCAATCAGCGACTAAAGAAATCAAAGACCGGGGCGAAACAGCGAATTTCGGGGTGGGTTTATTCGTTTATCCTTGGCTCGCGACGAGTCGGCCGCGATGTATCGATAGCGGCGTGGAAACGCTGGCGAGTGAAACGCACGGACACGTATAATTTCGCGCATTAGCGGAGGCACAATTGGCGCGTCGCGCGAATTCGCGGCGAACCGATCGATAGCGCAAGCCATAAAATTGCAAGTACGCGCAAGCGATACTCGCGGACGTGCAATTTCAGCGGCACCGATTGTAATTTTACTGAGCTCGCGCCCACGGAATCGTCCGTATTTCACGAATATTTATTTACCGACCGACGCGGGACACATAAATTTCATTTGCATATCAATAATGAATACACCTTTTCATATAATTCGTCAATTAACCGGCACGCGGCGGGGAATCGATGAAATGGAAACAACGTGACGATTTATCATTCAGCGTTTGTTTACACAATCGCCGGGGGGGCGTAAATGTTTAAT
The DNA here is from genome assembly GCA_910592295.1 of Andrena haemorrhoa. NCBI lineage: Eukaryota > Metazoa > Arthropoda > Insecta > Hymenoptera > Andrenidae > Andrena > Andrena haemorrhoa. The sequence goes on from OU342946.1 coordinate 6,897,356, forward strand.
AACCCATTGTTTGCAAACTTTTTCCGCTTTCATTCAACCCGCGAGCGTATCAAATGTTTTCATCTCCGAGCTTCGAAACGAAGGAAAATGGGATGGATTCTAACTAAGCGTAGTTAATCTGCGATCAGCGGTGACTGCGATTCGACGCGCGTAAGATCTGCGCGTGTCCGAGGCGGTTTCGATTCGGAGCTAACGAACGAACATCGAGGGGCTTAGATCTTCGGATAATGCGGGGAAGTAGCTCCTCCAGGCGTATAGGTACACTGATAATGGCCCTAGGTAGGTCAGCAACGAAGCGATAAAAGTTCCTCAAGAGAGCTTCTCCGTCCCTTCCCCTCCTTTTCAGCGACACAACAATGCCGTTCAAGCCCTCCTTTATGGCTGGTTACGCTCTTCTCCACGGCTAGTAAATGACTCCGTCTGGCAAGCAACTTACACCTTACCGTGTACCATGATTCGCTCGAGAAGTTAACGCGAAAGCATTATGAGATGCCGACCAGCACATGTCTTCCCTGCGGGTCCTCGATGCCTCGCCTAGACGAATTCCACGAGGTTCAGCTTGTTTCGAATATCACTCCTCTGTTCATTCTCGGTGTGACTGGTTCTAATTGGTTATAAATTTTACTTTCTTCATTTAATATTATAATTAAAATCAATAAATATTTTAATATTGCGAAGTTAAATTTGTGCTGCTATCGGCTAGATGCAGTGTTACAATCGACCCGGGGTCAGGGACGCTTGTAACACTTTCTCCGCTTCTCATTTTTTATTAATAACCTGGGTATTACATGACGTACAGCGAAACTGTTGTGTCTCGATAGTGTCAGATAAGTGAATAACATTTTCGTATAAGAACTTTTGTTCTAACCGTGATAGTTCTTGCGTAATCGTATTCCAAAGTCAAAGTGGTACTACCGCCCCCGGTCTACCCTATTGGCCATTGCTGGAGGAACACCCTGTAGATAAAGGAACTCAGAATTCTTCAAAGTCGATTCTCTCGAATTTGGCTGAAAAGCGCGTCTTACTGCTTTGGGAAATTAATGCTGGAGTTAGGGATTGCAAACCGCTAAATCGGTAAATCTGTCTGGGAATTCGATGAATTATGTATTTCTCGATATTTACCGGTGAATCGCGAGAAATACATAATTTATCGAATTACCGGTAAAAATTGTATATATAGCAATGTAGCGCATAATTCCGTCGATATCTTCTACGTTATCAGTGAAAAGAAAACGTCAAACCGATTTACCAATTTACCGATTTGCAATCCCTAGTCCGAGTGAACACCTTCCATTAAGTATCAAAATTTTCTGAAATCGCCAAGCCTGAAGATCCCCTCGTAAGTATTGAAATTTATGGTAGGATACAGCGACGAATGATTAGAATGGAGGAAAGCACGATGGAAGGCCAGCAAGGTAAGAGAGCCCGAGTGGAAACGGATCGTTTCTAGTCAGACACAGCCTACGCATGCCACATTGCTTTCTAGCGGGTGCATTCTTTTCAACATTGGTTTCGGTAGCGGTCGCCTCGACTAGCAAATGTATCGATCGAATCTGCGCGTGAATCTTTCTCCCCGGAATTATAGCAGCAGCCAGTGCAGCGAGATCGGACGCGAAGCTTAACGGTGAAATATATGGTTTCAGGGGTGGACAAGGCGTACGATGCTTAGGGATGCTTGGTCGAACGACGGTGGGAAAGGCTGGTGGCGATGGTGGTCTAGGCTGGGCGGATTGCTGGCGATGGCGACGGCCATTTCCTGTCTTGTTGCCCCGTTTCCGGGTGCCTCGGCCAATCCGGAAGCGAAGCGTCTCTACGACGACCTGCTGTCGAACTACAACCGCCTCATCCGCCCTGTTGGCAACAACAGCGATCGCCTCACTGTCAAAATGGGACTACGCCTCTCCCAGCTCATCGACGTTGTAAGTAAACTCCACTTAACCCATTACCCGACCGCGCGAATAGCGTCAGAAGCTACGGTTACGAGACACGTGGAATAAGGGCACCTACGTCAACATCCCGCAGCCCCGATTCCCCTTGGGAAATTCCACTCTGCTCCTTCAAGTCTTTTAAACACCGATCCTAGTCGTTCCTTTAATTATCTATCGACTACTCTCTTCAAACTGGCTACAAGACCGCCGCCGCGCGTGTTCCACTCTCTTCGTGAAAATTTGGTCACCGGGGCTTCGGTCCCCGAAACAATTCGTCTTCCGGCATCGAGAAGTGCAAAGTTCTCGTGACATCGTCGAAAGACAAGCGCGACCGTTCGAGGAAGATGGGATGGAAAGTGGCCGCGTGAAAATTCCTTGACTGGGAAATATGAAAACTATCGAGGGGCCCAGGCAGCCCCGACCAGCAGCCAAGTATACCTAAAATATTCCAGGGAAATTCGGTGCGCCCCGTGCCTGGAATATTTGTTCCGGTATTCTCGTTGAGCGTGGTCGTGCAGCAAGGCTACGAAGGCTAGCTGGGAAACTCGTTCGTGCCCCGACACGTACATCGTGTGGCGTATGGATTATGTAGGAGATGCAGCCCCGATATACCGTTCGCGTCCACGTACTTGCGGCGATAAGTTGAATTCCGGGAGTTTCTAGCCCCCCCCCTGACTCGGAATCGGAACTAATTTACAAGCGAGCGGGGGTGATCCATAGCACTCGAGCCATTAATTGCCATAATCTGATCGCAAGCAATCAATCGCGGCTCGGCGAGCCGTTCGCCGGGGCCTCGAGACCGGTCACCAATATACTCCAGGCCATCTTCTCGACGGATCAATGTGCTACAATTACGCGATTGTCTCCCCTTCGCTCCCCTGCCCCGGCGCTAGACCACGCATTGTCTCCTTGGTTATTACATTCGTGTTACATGCTTATATAGCACAGGCCCGAATTTCGCTTGTAATTACCTCGATCACCAGCGTCTATAGACTAAATACGTGTTCACCCGGTCAAACTATAATTAATTTGTTATCGACCCTCGCGCGCCTGGCCAATCCCATACCGGATTTTACACGAGTCTTTTCTATCGTAAGACAAACATCTCAGAATTAATGGCAATAGTCGCGAGAGATGAGATTCGTGAGAACATATCACAAAACTTGTCTCGCGAGTGTCTAATTTCGTGAAACTAATGACGAAGTAATTGAAGAATAATAGAAGAATTAAATAACTGTCTCGTGAGATTAGAGTCTAACGCGAGCCAAGATATTTCTGTCTCATAGTGGATTTCCACCTTAAAACATCCACATTCATTTACGAGCTGCTCCCACTTTCTACCGTGACGATACGTCGTCTGGAAATTTTCTGGTACTAGTGGAGACTCTTCCTGCGCGATGCCACCTGCACCCTCGTCCACTCGGTCGCCGCGGAAGCATCTCGGGGTATTAGAGTACACAAGAACTTGCCCGCGGAATTCAACGAAATCCTCGGCCCGAATGTGCGCAAAGGACGGAGGAAATCTAATTGGCCAGCTGTCGTATACGTGTGTTGTTATAAACTGGAGCGCGTTAAAATTTACCAACCGCCCGGGATTATTCGATTAAACCTCCGTTCATGGTTGTTTGCGCGATGCCCCGACGCGTTATATTCATGCGGCGAGTTAGTTATCGAATTAAAATTCGCCGGTCGATGCGACTCCGTGCGATGCGAAAAATCTATCTGCGCGACGACGAAGCAACAGATGCACGCCTCCGGCTGGAACAGAAATTTCAGGTCAGGGGGATCGCCATGGGACTCGACTCGAATAGTCGCGCGAATCGTTAGTGTCAGCCCTTGTACGTTCGACAGTCTGCCGATGACATTTGCAATTTACGAGTTGACACGGGCAAAAAACTTCTGGCCGGCGTCACGCGGGCGATAATTATCGCGGCGGACAATCTCTCGCGGACTTGTCCCAGTCAGTGGCATCAGCGGAAACGTGGGATTTCAATGACCCTCGGTCACGCCGCGATTCGCTGGCCAGGTCCGCCCGATGGCAAGCGGGACGGCATTACGTTGAATGGCTTAACTTATCCGAGGCAGATGAAAGTGTTTGAGCACCAAACAAATGTCTAGGTCCACCGGACAGGGGCGGCCGATTTATTTCGCACACAAAGGACACCGCGATCCGATGCTCGTGTGCGCATATCGAGTGTAATAGAGACGAGCAGTTCGGGCGGGCGTGATACACGAACACCGTCGGAATTCTCTGAATTTATTCTATGGGAAATGAATTCCGGTATTCCCGTGACAAGGGTGTAGCGTCCCGGGAAATCGAATACCGCGCAGTTACCTCGGCTAATTGTTTTTCCGTAGGAACTTTTCGCGGGCAACGGTTCGCTTTGATTTGCGCGGCGGTCGTAATTCACGAGCGCGGCAGCATAATTTAATTGCCGGGCGAAGCTCGGTAGGAATTTTCAGGAGGGTCGAACCGAGTAGGCGCGAGGAATTCTCGCCGGTAGCGATTCGCGTCGCGAACTTCCCCCGTTCGATCGGCAAAGGGCGCGGAGTACCTTCGCGCTAACTGCGAAGCGTGCAGTTTAATGGGAATCGATAATCTCGTTGGGCGATTCCTTCGCCAAGTTCTTCGGTACAGAATATTCAACGGTGACGGCTCGTTAACTCGACTCTTGAATCGCGTGGGTGATGAAACCGATCCGACCACGAGAGGATAACGCGAAAGCTCGATTGCGCATTTCAATAATGACTCTGTCGTAAACTAAAAATTGCCGGGTCGCTCGGCGCCGCTGTAATTTGCATCCGCGGCGAAAAGGCGCTCGTGTGTCGCGACGGGGAACGGAAGAAACGGAGAAGTAGCGGGCGGGGTAGTCGCGAGCTAACGACCGGTAAACTGGCCAACACGGAAAATCCATTTGGAATGTGGCGAGAACGATTAAAATAACGCGAACGCCGGTATCGGCGACTGCCCGCCGTTCTGTTCACCTTTCCTTCCCTTTCGAGGGCTGGGCTGGTCTCGAATAGTAATTCAAGGCGCGCCACCCCATTGTGGATCGGTTCGGAGCGTGATCCCCGGTCGTTCGACGACCTCGAATCGATCCTCCGCATCGACGTTCTCCTCTTTCAGCCGGCGACTCTCTTGTCACGCAACAGCCAACGCCCACTTTTCACGGCCGACGAAAGCTTCGGTATCCGATCAATAATCGCAGGCTAACCGGCCAATTTTTGCTGCGCGTAAGTGGAATGCAAGCTGTATGGCCAGACAGCCGCTGCCTTCTCCAGGGATTCACGGCTGAGCTCACTCCGCACACCTCGAGTCCGTCTGTTTCTCCCGTGCACGTATCTTTCTCGAGTCTTCGGTGGCAATTCGGTCCCTTAGCTCCCCCGTCTGCAGCAGCTCGTCATTTGTTATTTCGCGCAGATGGGACACGTGTAGCGTCTCGGAATCGTCGCTCGCATCGGCGTGACCCAGGCAGTAAACCGCGCGAGGTTTGCGTGCAGAATTCAGGACACCTATGACAAACTCCCGCCGGTCATTCCATTTCCCACACCGGCCACGTTCACAACCCTTTCGGAGCGACTTGGCCAGGACCGGTTAGGATTAGTTTTCAGCAGCAGAACAAGGATGTCAGAAGGATTTCGCAATCCCAGGTCCCCTGTAAGAGAATCCTGATAGGATTTCATAAAAGTTCGCCTCTTTTTAACCAGGAATTACATTTCCCGGGGTATTGAATGGAAATCTGGCTTGGACCGAACAAAGGGTGAAATTCTCCTGCAATCGAATGGATCGGATTAATACCGCGCCGTGGTCTATTTGCTGTATCGGATCCCGCGAATTAAAAGAGCCGAAAGTTTTCGGCTGGCTGGTCGCGGTGATCGATAAACACCTGTAGAAAACTTCCAGCCGTTTACCGGCGCCGTTATGATCCTGCTCGACCGGGCACGCCAGCAAAAAAATGTTGAGCCGCGAGAAATGGCCCCGGTTAACGCGCTGCGGTCCGCAGCTCGGACGATAAGCCACTGTATTAAACTCCAGCGGATAGCATCGCGCCAACCGCGCTTTCTGCCGCTGTAAACGCCCGAATATCGAAGTTACGGTGCCCCCGGAGGTTCGCGGGAACGTTCTGCCGTTTACTTTACGGCGGCGCTGCCGGGAACGGACGCACCGACCGATCACTCGGGCCAAGGCTCGGCGAGGAATCGTCGAAACGGCGGAGCGACGCGGCGGACGAGATAAAGTCGACGATGGCGAGGGAGAAGAATGGAAGCGCACCAGGTGGATTGAATCGCGGCTTCGCGCCAGCCGCTGGGAGAGGAAACGAGCGGCAATGGGTTAATGGATGTGGCAAGTGGCAGGTCTGGTCACGGAGGGATGACGTCCCAGAAGAGCCGTAAGAGGAGCGATTGCTGGGGCAACGGCGGCTGCGGCGCTCGACCATTATTTACACGGCCTCCTTTTCAAAGGAAACACCTCCTTCGAATCGCGGCCGTTCTCCACGGGACAGGGGCTTTCGACTTTATAGGGATTTACGAGCCGCAGCAGCGCGGCGAGATTGACTCTCGCCTGGACGACCGGCAGCGCGGAATCACGGTCAGCCGTCGTTTGTATTGCCAGAGGATTCCCCTTCTTTCACAAACACACGGAAGCCCCGGCGAAAGGAGCCACCACCACCCCCCCGTGGCCGTGCAAATATTGTCGTTTCATACGGTTCCCGGAGAAAAACAGTAATTAAACGTTGGCTGACTCTCTGCCAGACGAAAAATCCATTCCACGGTCACCGGCCATATTTGCCCTATCGATCATTCTTCGGAAGGAGCCCGATTGATTAGTAAATATTTGAGTGCCACGCGACAACCTGTCGAATATTATCTGTGCTCCGGGGGGAGGTGGCGGGGACAGGCTCCGGGGAATTACTTTCTTCTGGCGAGGAATCAGGAATTGGAAGTTGATGGAATTACGGGGAGGGAATGTTAATCATCGGAGCGGAACGGGGGGCGTGCTCGCGACAGTGATCGGGCGACGCCGACGGCGGAAAGATTAACCGAAGTTTAATCGAAAATTGAAATCTTCGGGATCGGGGCGCGAGCTGTTGATCGATTACGCTGAGAAGTAATAATTTTTCTACCCTCGGTTATGGGAGGCGAGCCCTCGAGAATCTATCCACGGTAAAAACGGGCATAACTCTTTCGTTCGTTATTCGAAAAACTGTAATCGAAAGACTGGCCGTGAAGGGAAATCGATACGTAGCTTGAACATGCAATCTGCTTCAAAGCCGGAGTCCGCAGCGTTTCGACTTTGGAATCCCGGATTGCGTTCCCGCTGGATTTATTTGCTTGGTACGCTGTACAAATAACGTTGGAAGAACGAGCATATTGGCTTGTTCGGATAATTTCTTTGCGACGAGTCTGCCGTTGAAGCGAGCGCGAAATATTTCAGAGCTCGATGCCTTATCCTCTCCAGAAGTCGAGGCGAAAGAAACAGCGAACGCCGGTGATTGGTGTCCGTTATCGAATGGCCCAATCAAATCGAGCATTCCGGGACAGGTGTAATTGAAGAGGTTGCCGATGCTGCAAGAGGGAAGCTAACTCTCGCCTCGTTACGGCTGCGCAGGGAAACAAGAGGGGCCTCGACCCTTCGTTGCTCCCTTCGTTTCTTCCAATTAAGTTGGAGCTCGCGATATTTATCCGGGAACCGAAGCGTGGAAGACTCGCAACGCTTCGATTATTCTCGCCCGTTTCCCACCAAAGAACGAACAGCTACTGATCGTGACGGGCAATTGGCTGGTTAGAAGCGGTTTAATTAGATATCCAACCGCTCGCGCCGGCTTGCCGCGTTTAATCACGCGACTTTTAAAGGCGGATCTCGCTTCGTGAAGCAAGGAGGGAGATAGAGAGAGAGGGGCAATTGGCTGGTCGAAAGCAGTTCAATTGGAATTGGATGCCTGATAATGGAGAGCTCCTTGAGTTTAATTGACGCGATTTTTTAAGGATCCCTGCGCGAGAATCGGTTCAGCTGTCTCGTTTCTAAAATTGTATGCCGCTGGTCCTTTTGCTGATTGGGTCGCTAGGATAAGATGGGCGAGATTAGATAAACGACGAAGCTAGCTGGGAATAGATTCCCTCTGCAACAATCTTTTACTGTCTTCAAGTGGCTGACGAGCTTTTTGCCGAGGGTGAGTCCGAGCTTCTGCTTAATTTCTTCTTTCATCACTGTCAATTAACTCGAGTTACTTGGTCGAGCAATTACGCCGCATCATCCGCGTAATCCTTTTCGGTCGGACAAGGAAATATTGCGTCGTCAGGATATCCGAAGGGACGTCCACGGTGCTCGTTCTTAAGATAGTGTTACAGGGTCGCGTTACCCCCGCCGCGCTGTAACGAAGACGCGCTCTCGCTCATTAGGTTCCACCGGAGGAACTGGCTCGCTAACGATTCGATATCGAGTGGTCGTGGAAGTCGGACGTAAGGGAACTTCGAAATTGCCGGGGACCATGTTTCTGGACGGTCGAACATTGATTACCGAAGAACGTCGGAAGGGCACTTCGAAGATATTTAGAGATCCTGTTCCCGAAGATTAAGCGATCGAGAGATGCCCCAAGTTACCTTGCTGTCAAAATGCTATTCTCGCGATACTCGAAAATCCTCTTTACTCGAACTCGGTGAAAGCGAGCCCGAAAACATTCATCGGCGGTTCAAAGAGGTTCTCGAACCGTTGTTCGCGAACGTTTCATCCTCGGCTGCTAGTTTCGAAGTCAATTTCAAGCTCGACGCGGCGTCGAAGATAGTGTAAAATTTGCATAAAACGGCCCCGGGCTGGGAGAGGGGTTCGCCGACAGTCAATCCTCGTCTGCCCAGTGTCACTGGAGTAATTGTCATCAGACTGACGCCAATCAAAATCCATGGTCTGATCGATCGGCGCGAGGCTCCGTGTGCCCTCGAAATTAATAGCCGCCCAGTCGGTTGTCGAGTTTAACTTTCAGCTCTGTTATACTTGTGTGTCCTCGATCGATTATATACCTCCGCAATTGGCTGCGCTGTTGATTGCGATAGTTACGCCCCGGCTATCCCCGGCTTCTCGTCAAAGCCCGATAATGTCGGCCCTTGGCAGCTAGATCGGAAACTAGATTTTCAAAGTTTTCACGTACACCGGCCACTCGGAGGATCGATACAGATTGAAGGGGAGCGCTTGCACGTGCCCCCGCGCAGGGCACTCGCGAGCTTCGGTTCTAAATCAACGTCGCTTAGCAGAGAGAGCAGTCATTTCCTGCCTTGTTACCGGTCGACGCGAATAATTAAATTTCCTTCGGTCTTCGTAGGTGACTGGGCTCGGACTAATTGTGATGATTAACCTCGGCTCGCGCAGCTCCTCCGCCGGCGTTAAATATTTTCCTCGCGTATCCGGTGAAATTGAAATGGCCTGCGAAATCGCGCGCGACATAAACCAACGAATTTTAACGGACTGCGGGAACAGAGGTGGACGCTTTGAAAATTGATTTCTTCCTTTGTACGGACGCCTCCGGTTTCGCTGGAAAATCGATAGGCAGCAGGAAATAACGTTCCCCTTTGCCTCCGCCTGGCCTGAATAATTACATTTTCCTTTAGTTTCCATGGGTGACTGACCCCTGAGTAATTTTAATAGTTAAGCTCGCGATTCTGGGTATTTCTGCTCGAGAGGATATTACGTTCCACCGCAATTGTTGAACGAGACGGGTCCAGGTTTGTACTTACCTGAGCTCAGATTTTCTGTGAAAAAAGAAAAACAAGGACATCCTCGACTGTTTCATTAAATCCGTTGCTGGCCGACTAAGTGTCGCGGCAATTTCTGCGAAATCTTCGGTGTTCGTTTCTTAGCAAACTGCGGCAGCGGAGGAACAGGGGCCAAGACAGTTGAAGTGAAATACCGGTAAAAGGGAATGACGCGGGGTCAAGTGGATTCTACGGTTAACGGCCTCCCTGACAGATGCCACGACAGTTTCGTCGCGGGGCGTCTATTAAAATCTCGAATCTATTAGAGAGGCATGTCTCCGGCGTTAACACTCCGCGCTGGAACGCCCCAAGGACTCGAGCAGCTGCTGTAGAGCCCAGTTACTTTAGAATCGCAGCTCCTCGATCGAAATCGGACCAGAGTCTTGGATAAACCGACTTCCCGTTTCAAGAGGCACTTGTCTCACAATTCCATCCGAGGCGAGCCCCGGCGAAACTTTTGCGATTGAACTTGAAGCATTCTCAACCCTGTGTTTGAGGTTGTTTGCCCTCGCTTCTTCAGATAACAGGCTTTGATACATGCGCCTCGCTCCGCTATTTCGCAAGTTCATGGATGTTTTACTGCTACATCGCTGCTAAATCACGCTTCGTCTACGGAGAAATCATTGGCAGGCTTATGCGACAGATGTAACCAGCTGTTACAGGGAGCTGCTCCAAATTAGCAGCGCCGCGGATCTCAGGCCTGCGGAATCAATGCAGCGACAGTTATCGTGGCATCTTGAGCTGTAATTTCCTGTTCGACGAGCCTCTCGAACGGATCGCCGTCTCCCGTCGGAGGAGACGCGTCGGGTCGCCTGGGGGTAGTCGGTGGAAACAAAACGAGGGTCGGTCGCAGCAACAATGCCCGGTCGATATCTATTTTCGGGGCGTCTCGGCGCGACTGGGCGCAAAAGGTGCGCGGTGTAAACGCACGTGAACGCGTACAGTCGCCCCTAAATTGACGGCGCTGCCTAGACACTGATCAACGGGATTTAACGCGACGAGTAATCGCTCTCTCCCTTGTTACCGGCCACTTCGGCTAATTAAGTTTCCTGTAGTTTTCACAGGCCAGCAGCCACCGACCGGTCGAAATCCAATTGCCCAACTACCGGCCGCAACTCTTGTATCCACCCTTCGTGGCGTTTCACGAGCTTCGTCCCGCGTCCAACAGCAAAGTCTCGATTCAAATTTAACCCTCGATCAACCCTTAAATATGGAATTTAGAAGAATGACGTTTTCGCGAATCCTCAGCATTGAAGGTAAAACAATAAAGTAGAGAACAGAAATGAACTGTTGTTGAATCTGTGTCTTACATCTGAAAAATTTCACGCTGGAAATTAAAGCTGGGAATATTCCTCGGAAAGTCAATGTTCGCGCGAGCTTGTCTCGGGACATTTCCTCGCGGGCTTATCCCGCGGTGATTTAAGGGCGAGGAAAAAAGGAGGGAAGAAGCGCATTAAAGATAAGACCGTCGCGGCGTATCTCAGCAATGAAGGCGTATCAGTCGCTGGCATACACATCTGTGCATCGAGCCTCAGGATATCGATTTTCGCGTAAAAGCACCGAGGCTGTATCGGTATCGTTACGCTGCCAGCGAACACGCGAGAGTGTTCCCGCGATCAATCGATTCCTCGGGCTCTCGTTTGTCACGTGAACGTGGCTGGTCTATCGTCTTATCGCGTTCGGGTTTCGGGGAAAGCGAAACGAGGGCAGAAGCGAGCTCTATGGTTCCTCAAACACCGTGTCGACTGCGATTTTCTTATCAAACTTCGATCGCCTGCCTGCTTCGCGTCCCTCGCACGGAATCTTCGCGCATCAGTCATTCCGAGCTCGTCTTAATGTCCCGAGATTGCTCGTCGCCACCCCGGTGCGGAGATAACTGCGCGAGATCGCAAATAATTTCCAAGTTCCCTGGGAAACTTCCTTTTTCGTTCGAGCACACAAACGTCGCGACGCGCCCTTAGCGCCGTCGGTGCATTCGCTGGTTTCAGCTGGATTCTAGGGGAAGGTAGGGGACGTTAGAGATAGTTGCCCACCTCTCGAGGGAACAGGACGCGTTCGCTCGGCAACTTCGCTCGGTCTAAGGATCGACGGAAAGGGGTTAACTGGCCCTTTGAGTGAATCGCTAACTTGGACTGGATAATGGAGGCCGGCGCACTCGAGCCCCGCATTCTGGTCAGGCTCGTGTATTGTTGCGGGGCTTGCCTATATTTGATAACGAATCTCTCGACCTCGTATCGGGAGGGCGTATCGCTGTTTGCACCGGCGACTTCCGTTAAATTAGCTATGCCTCATTTATATTCCGCGCTAGCTGTTTGGACAGTTTCCACGAACTACTTATCTGATGGACGTGCACCAATGGAATCCCGGCATCGGTGGGCGCCTATTTTTCCCAACGACGACACGCTCGCGATACCCACTTTCCCGAAAATCCTTGCTGGAAAGCGCGAGTTTATTATGTCGAACTTCCTAATTCGAATCTGTGAGTCACTAGACAACAGAAGCAGAGGGGACGTTTCCTCCTGCCTTTTGCTCGAGAGATATGCAGTTTGGTAACTCTTTTATCTGTTTGTTCGCCGGCCCGATGTGACGCTACCGATCGATGTACAGCGTCAGCCCAATTCCGCAGACTTGAGTTTGCCAGACTCGGCAAAACACGAGGCCGGAGAACCGAGGCAGTCTTCCTGCTACGCGAAAACGCTCGTCGGACCGAGGAAAGTCGCCGCGAGGGCGCGGCGGGGCTGGTGCTGAGCGTGCATCTTGCAGGATGCATCGCGACGAGATGTCGTTTAAGTAAATTGCTGCCGGCAGCAATAATCGAGCGCGCGCAGCCAGAAATTCCCTCGGAATCGGCGCTTGAGTAATTGGTCACCTTTGATAGCGGGACAGGCTCTCTGAATGCCGTCGCTGACGACATTCTTGTCGCTGTTGGCGCGTCTCCTCGCGATGCTCGATATCGATGTCTGATACGCGCATCACGCCACAAAAGTCCGCAGTCGATTGCTCTCGGCCCGTCAATTTCTCGTCCCGGGTGTCCCGCGAGAGCATCGGGGCACGCAGTATATTAAATAACTTCTCTCTATCTTTCGCCGCGCAACACGGAATCTGCATATGTATTTGGGGTCTCGGGCGGACCCGCCAAACAACAATTTGCATATGGATCACGCTATTAGTATGGAGAAGCCTGCAGGACGCCGCGAAGCTGTTAAATAATTATCAACAGCGTCTGTCTTCCGCGATCGTAAATCAAAGTCATCGATGCCGGGGCTGCGGTTCGTCGATCGATAGCACGTTCGGTCGAAAGGAGTGGACGCGACGCGTCGTCGGCTCCGAACAGCCCCGGAACGATTCAGCGCGGCAAGTTCCCTGGAAATTGCATTTCCAGCTCGCCATTGTGATTCCTGACGAAACGCCAGCGCCGCTCCACGTTTGTTTCAATGCACCGACGAGAAGAGTTTCATTTCTTCTCGGGGCTACGTCTCAGAAGTTGTGGAAAAGACTCGGTAGTTACTGATTAGTCGTGCTGCCCGGCGAAATTTCGGAAAGTAGGTGATTCCGGCGAGAAGCGTGCATGGATCGGTTGCTCTCGATTAGGACAGTTACATCCCTCGAGTTAAACAAGTAGAGAAGGGCGGTGGGTAGTATTAAAGTCGGAAGACAACTTTAATTGGCTTCTATTAAATTCCTAATTTACTCGGGATTTTAATGTCAACAGTATCTTCTACTAGGAATAATAATAATAATAAAATAATAATAATAATAATAATAATAATTCTTTATTACACAGTAGACATTACAAAAGAAAACATAAGAAAACGAGAAAGAGAAAGAAAAAATAAAAGAATAGTTAGAACTATCGAACCCGCACACGTCGATTTTGATATAACTGCAGATTTGCAGAATAGTGAAAACTACTTGACACGTATTTTTTGTTATCGGCAATCCTCCACGTTGAAGGGGTGAAAGGAGCTCTTAAAGTGTGTGTCGAAAACATATTTTCTGAAATTTTCTAAAAACTGAACAGGGTGTTGAATTCGTCTTTAAAAAATTCACCCTTCAAAAAGAAAAAAATGTCCTACGCCTAATAGACCTCGAGATATTTCAGAAAATATGTTTTCGACTCCCAACTTTAGATGTTTTCACCCCGTCAGTATTATCGATTGCCAATACCAAAAAATACGTGCCAAATATTTTTCACTATTCTGAAAGTCTGAAGTCTCATAATAATCGTCGTGTTCCCTCGTCACATTCTTCGCACACTTTCGCGGTCGCCGGCCGCGCGCAAACTTGGTAACGCGAATTCGCGGGCACTCTCTATACGACGTCAGTCGCGAAGCTCATCCGAGTCTCCGTTGGCCGGCAATTTTGCCGCGGAACAGCGTCGGGAGACGTGCCGCGGCGTACTCCTGTCGGCTTTTCACTTGCACAGGGCGGAGGCGGGGTTAATTTGCTAATGAATTTTAAAAAGTGCCGAGCAGCACGGGAGTGCTCGACCGGTCTTTCATCATAATAATTCGATTCCGCCGCGCCTGGCCAATGCAGCGACGGTTTTGTTTACTCTCGGATATTAACCAGCTGGCGAGGTGGGGGTGGTTGAAATGGGAGGAGGGCGGCGAACGGGGCGATTCAAAGGCAACAAGATTTTTCAACTACAATGCTCCACAATTACGTTTTATTCTTCTTTTACGCGAACACTGTTGGCGGAACCGCGGCGGCGTTCGCTCGCTTTCACCGAAATTCGCAATGTTTCCTCTCGAAGGGGATGAAAGTACACGGCTATCCATAGGTCAGGCTATAAAAAAATGATGCACCTTTCAAACGTTCGGCGAACTTTCCCGGGTACACGTCCCGTTGACACGCGATAAAGCGATAGCGCCAGCCAGGCTACGTTGTCCCCTCGTTACGAGTTTCGTCGGCGATCGTTTCGCGCTGCGTGCCGCGGAATCGTATTTCCAGCAACGTTCCTTTCACGCGAAACCGTTTTACAGCGCAACCCCCTCGCTTCCCTGAGAGCTATTTTACAGACTGCACCGGTGTTGTTGCGCGCCGGCCAAAGTTGATCGATCGAGCGCGCCTTCTATTCGAGGAATAACACCTCCCCGGCGAATTCGACGACCGGGGAAAGAAAGTTGCCAGTATAGGGGAGGACCGAATTCGAGCGATTCGCTGGAGTTGCGGCGATATTCGTAGGTACGACGCCGGCACCACCCTGCCTTCGCGTCCCCCCGCTCTCGTCCCTGACGCGCCCCGAGCATGCCGGGAAATTTCTCGGGTAGAAAACGGGAGGGAGGAACAGACGATTCGACGTTACTTTTGCCGGGTAAATATGGAGGCGTATCGATGCGCGAGAGCGTCGCCGGTGCAATCCAGTCGAGGGTCATCGAACCGTGGCTGCTGCACCCGCAGCTGCAACGACTCCGCGGACAGCCAAACGGTGGCGGCTATTGCAGCTGCACCCTGCTTTTACAGCCACGCCGCCTCCGCCGCGACGCGACGCCACGCGGCAGTGAAATAATAACGGGCGTGGCGGCGGCGGCGGCAGCCGTCGCTCAGCGATCCTCCGAAATAAATACTTCCGATTAGAGGCGATAACGGCGTTTAACCGCGATAATGACGCAGGCTGGCCGTTACTTGGACGGCGCAGCCTTAAATCCGCACTGCCTGGGCGCGGTGGCAGGACCGCACCCCCTAGCCAGGCCAGATCGTTTCACCAATTTATGGGGCACGCTCGCTCCGGGGCTGTTCGCGAAATATTTCCCGGCGAGTCGTTCGATGCCTGGCGTAATTAAATCGACTAGTAACTTTCACCCCCTACGCGCGCCTCTGCAAATTAGCGTGCGGAGAAGAATTCTTTCCGATCGGTAATCTTGAGGAATTCGTGATTGCCCCTAAACCCTCCCGCGCGCGATAACTTTGCGAGAAGTTTAACGCGATGCGAGGGAAGGGCGAAGCACATCGATATATCGCGTTCGCGCATTTTCCTACCCCTCGAGCCTCCCCGCAGCTACGGTCCAGCCAGCCAGCGAAGAAACTTCTAGCGCCGGAAGTTTTTCCATTTGCATATTTTCGCGCGATCGCCGCGTCGCTGTCAGCCGTGCAAATTGAAGCCGGGAATCGCCGCGACTGGTTATTGTTAACCTCGTTATCCGACGGTAATCCGTTCCAGGAGCCGGCAATCGATACGCGACGTATTTTCCATCAGCCGTCACGCTCGATTATTGATACGGCGTTGCCAGACGTCTGTCTATTCCTGCGTGTCTTCCTGAGAGACAGGCCTCTTCAAAACGCGCGACGGGTCACTTTTCCAATCTGACCCACCGTCGCGTTTTACGAGTGAACCTCCGATAAGAGCAACTATTATCTCATTCGCGTTTGAGATAAAAGTGAAGGAACCTGAGTGGTGCGTGTGATAACGATTAAGAAGGTCAATCTTAGGAGAGAGAACGTTCAGGGCGACCGAACGCTTTTCTTCGACCGCTTTAAAGCTCATCCTCCGTCGCCACCCTCCCGAGCGGCGCACCCATCTTCGTTTTTGCCTCGGAGTGGCTGAGCGTTCTTTTGTGTCGCGTCGCGACACTGGAGACGCTAATGCCGCGACCGGCATCATTCCAGCCGATTTCACGCGGCGAACATCCGCGGTCGAGACGGTAAGCGCCGGCAGTAATTAAAGACCGGGTTAATTAGCGGCCGCCGCGATCGTTGGAGCGTAATCGCGGTCTATATAACGCACGCGCATCCGATCGCGCCGTCAAACTTCACCGAAGCTTCGGCTATTTTTGTTTCATCCCCCGCGTTTTAAAGCGCGACCCGCCCCGCCGCGATTTCCCGATGATGGATTACAGTGTTGTGCATGGTTAACCAACCTCCCTGCACCTCGCAGCTGATTTTACCCGCGGCTTTAATTCAGTCGCTTCGCGAACCCTGGAATTCTCATCGGAGCGACTGGAGATTCTGAATTTAAGGTAATCTGTCTGGCGAAACAGACACGCGAAGGGGCTGATATCGGTCATGTTGCTAACGGAGCTAGCCCGGGCACTTGGTTTCCCCCATGCGTCTTCGTCTGCCCGCGTTAAGAGGAATCCGCGAGCAAACTGGATCGCTAATTGTGCGAGGCGGTGTATCGCGATATTCGCAGGAGGATGCAGCAGTGTTTCACGCGTCTTTAACCGCAGGGAAGAGCAACGGGGTTGAGAGGCGCGCACGTGAACCGCGCGGAATACACGTAAAGTCCTCGTAAATGCGATAATGTTTGTAGAAGCGGTTTGCTCTCGCGAATTACGTTGCGGTTGATGCAGTGTTAATTGATAGTGGCTTTAACCGCGGCACCTTTGCTGCCTCTCGTATTTTCGTAACGATTTCACCGGCTGGCCGGACCCGCGCGATCCCCCGGATCCGCGACAAGCTATATTAACGCGTTAATTTCGATTTTACGGCAGCGGAGCGTAGGGCCGCGGACGGGTCCCAATAATTTCAACAAAAGCTGCGAGCGGAAACGTCGCAGCGAATTGATATGTATCGGCGGGTATCGCGGCGGGATCGCGCCAGCTATAGATTCCCGCGCAGCCAGAATTAATTAAAAAGTTTCACGCTTTCGATAAATTTCGACGCTGCGCGTAACAGGATCATAAGCTCGCCGGGAAAGCTCCGGCGCGACCCACCGCTTTAGCCTCTCAGTGGCGTTTATCGAACGGGATCTTCGTGGAGCCGCGTCGATCTCCGATCGATTCGGCTGTGAATAATTAATTTGGAATGGGGTAGGGTAAAGGCAGGTAATATGGAACGTCTGATTTCAAAAGCTTCTCAAAAGTAGGGAATTTGTTTTTTGTAATAAAAATGACATGAGGGGACGAAGAATCTAATACATAATCATATTTACATAGTCAAATGTAAAAAATCCAATTGTTTTGCAATTATAATAAAACAACTGGAAAGAGTGAATATCAGCTGTTTGAAAAATGGGTCCTAATATGAAGCACCTAGGAAATTTGTAAAGAAAACTAAAAAATCTTAATTTTTTTAATAAAATAAAAATAAATAAATAAATAAATAAATAAAAAAATAAATTTTCTTTTATAAAATCAGAATCTAAATTTCAGGCGAAGCCGAGTAGTAAGGTTAGTGTTCTATATTACGTACACACATGTTCCGACAAGAAATTAAAAATTATACTAAGAAGAAAGTAACTTTATTGGTAAACTATTGTTGACTAATCAAGAACACGTATATTTAATGATGAATTATACCAAAATAATACTTTGTAACATACCTTCGCTACAATATTCAACTGTTCGATGCACTTTTCAGTAACTTTTACACCCCACGATAAATATACACGTTTCTCTTTCAACGATGGATGCCCGACTGATGCTCAATTGTCAGTAGCATCGTTTATTATGTCTACGGATCTAGTGTTACCTGCACAATTGCGTACAACTCTTCAGAGTTCATTATTTCTTTATCGAAATTTTACAAACTTCCATACTATGTTCCATATTACTTGCCATTACCCTAACACTCGTGCTCGTGAGAATATAATACGTTTCCGGAACGGTCTCGGCGATTCCCATCCCCCCGATCGCAACGAGCGAAAGAGGGAGGCTGGATTCGAAGACGCGGTGACAAACGGCATCGCTAACCAACCAATAATCCGTGTCCGAACGTATCGGGCGCGATCTAATCGACCCATCGATCATCGCGTCGCGCGGCCAAGTTATCGCCCCCCCCCACTGTTGTTCCGCGAGGATCGAGGAGCGATTCGCCGATTTATTTGAAGTAGTCGCTGACAGATGGAAACGATATATCGGGAATCGACAATGAAAGTTGGCTGCGATTCGTATTCGTATATCGATTGAATACCGTTCAGCGGCGGAAGTGCTTTTCCGATATTTAAATACCGTGCGCGAACGCGCGCGCCACGTCGCGACCGGACGCAACGATTGTTCCTTTTTAATTGCGCGACTTTTGTTACGTGTCCGGATGGCCGTTTCGCCCGTCCAGCGATTTCGCCAGCGACAGCGACGATAAACAGCCGGAAGTCAAGCGGAGATTATTGGATCTCGGGTGACGTCGCGTCGTTCGTCGTCTTTTATTGCCCTCGTTTGCGTTTACGGTGGATTTACGCTCGGCGGCACGTTTCCCTCCTCGCAGCGGCTTCTTTCGGCAGCGCGAGCCGCGCGAGACGAGTCCATTCAGCTTTATGAATAATAACTATTTATTGCGCGTTTAGGAACTGCCATATATATATATATATGTAGAGAGCAATGTGGTCACGAAACTTAGGGACGCACGGTAGATGAGAATAATTGTGAATCTAGAGCACGCTAATGATCCTGCTCGCCTTCTAATTAGGATAAAATTCGAATATACCCAAGGAGGGGCGCGTTACGCGCAGGACTCCCCGAGCGGTGTAACGATCGCGGG
Organism: Andrena haemorrhoa; assembly: GCA_910592295.1. Lineage (NCBI taxonomy): Eukaryota > Metazoa > Arthropoda > Insecta > Hymenoptera > Andrenidae > Andrena > Andrena haemorrhoa. The sequence goes on from OU342946.1 coordinate 6,916,447, forward strand.
GCAGAGTCAGCGAGGATCGAGTGCTCGTTACCGGGGCTCTCGGAGGTTTCGATAAAACGGATAACAAAGCTGGCGATGCTTGACGGAACGCAGTCGAACTCCGCGGCGTAAACGGCGAACAACCAAGTGATTCGCGAGTTTCGAGGGCGCTTAGGAAACTTTGCCTCCCCCAAATGGATTATAGAGGCCTCTTTAAGAGAAACTGGAGAGAAGGCCCGGAGGAGGCGCGGCCGTGCCGAAGCAAACTAATATATCCTCTTAGGACTGACTGTGTTCCCGGACTAATTGGATTTGTGTCTGCTCCCATAAATTTCGCGGTAATCTCCCCCCCGCGTTGTTCATGGAAATCGTAACCGTGAACGTGTCCCGGCTTCGATTGAAACTTTCCTGCAAAGCCGAGGCTGTGTCCTTCCGTTACCGCAGGCCATTACTCCTATTCCTTCTTCCAGCTGATAGCTAACGCAGATCCAGGCGATTAGCTGATCGGTTATAAAAGTCGGGCAGGTTTCATTACCATAGAATCGCGTTTAATTACCGAAGCGTATCGATGTCAGGCTTCGTTACAGGCTATTCTGTACACACGTTGTTAAAATTACTTACAAGTGGCCCGTACGGAGCTCCCTGTTTGCGCTCGGGAAACTGCACGCGCCTGCATCTTTGAGTTACAGCAACTTGCGAACCCCGTCTCGCTCCTAAATGGCTTACGAGCCGAGCAGGGCATAAAGGGAGCTCGTCTGCTCGATATTGCCGCTAGTCACTGGCGACGATCTCGGCGAATAAAGAAAGTGCTACGGGGTCCCTTTGTCTCGTCGATGCAATAAACATCGGTTACGAATCGAACGAAGTGATTGCGAGGAAGCTACGGTCGTTCAACGTAGGTCGTGAAAGCCACTGTAAGAACTGGTCGCAATATGAAAAACTTCTCACGGATCGAAATGAATCACCTACCTAGAAGAATCGAAGATCCAGTTCCACGATATCCGTTATATATATATATCAGTGAATCATTGATCCAGCCCTGATCTAATACGAGCACAGTCCTTCGCGATTTCTTTAGCAGCATCTGGAAAGTAATTAAGCCTCGCTTGTCCCTCCCTGCAGTCGCTTCTCAGGTCTGTCGTCTGAGGCTTAATTGAATTTACCGTCTTGCAGGGGAGGGCGAGCCTCGAAGTGCAGCGAATGAAATTTTACTTTTCCACAAAGGGCCTGCACTTTAGGTGAATTGAGCGAGACCCGGTTGCTCGATTGTCGAGCAGGAAATTGTCGATGCCGGTAATTTTCATAAAATCCTGGCACCGAGGCGGTTGCCTAATCCATTTCATCGGAGAAGTACGAACAGCGTCCCCCGATCGTTGCCGACGGGCAACGATCGCGAAGGCCACGAAGACAGCGGAAAGGAGAGGCTGGAGTCGCAGCAATCGGGAGATCGATGTTCCTCGAAGCAAACCCATTTAACGAGCTCGGTCCTCGAAGAGTCGTTACCGCGGAACAGGGGCGACATTTCACGGGGCCAGGAATAAGAATAATCCACCATTACCATTCGCCGTTACCTTTTTCAACGCGTCCCACGACTATGGGAACGGCGGGGGAGAAGCGGGCGGCGGGTGGTCGATCCTCGGTTGAAAGTTTCGTGGCGGCTGGCCATAGCTAGTCGAACCTCACTCTTTTCTCTCGCGATCTTTCGACGCCAGCGGGGATAACGTCGCGGTTCGATCGCGCGCGAATCGAAGTCGGTGTGGCGCACAAGCGACCGCAGGGCCGAGAACAAAAAGCGAAAGAGGAGGGAAACGGGGAGGAGGACGTCAAAGGATCCCGCTGATTCGGTGGCCGAATGCAATTAAAACTTTCCCGCTCGCACCGGTTAATTTGTCTTTGTTGCCTGGATCCGACGGGTGCCCCCGAACGCGCCACCCGACGTCTTTTTGCGAAGCTGCCCCGTAATTATCGGGCTCTTTCCCTCCTCAGAGCAGGTCCACAAACGGGATCGGTAGTCTTCGAGCATCGTAACCGAGGTAACCCCCGTAAACATTAACAATTAAGTTCCCGCGAACGGCCCGGGCACGTTGCCTGCTTTGAAGCGCCGATCGCCTCACTTGCCCGTTAAGCTGTTTGTTTGCGCGAGGCTTGCGCACTTCGCGCCGGTTAATCGTACCAAATATAATCTGTCTTTGTCGTGAAATATGAATGACCAAGCGCGGACAACGGATAAATAAGCAACGAGCGGTAAATGTCCGCGGAGATTGTGGCACTGAAATATGTAGGACCAGTGGAATACACCGTCAATAGTCAGCCGCTCTGAATGGCATAATGCGGAGCACTCTCCACGGTTGGAGCGTCGGGGTAAGTAAATAGAAAAAGGGGGAATGAATTGCAAAATGTGTTGCAAGTGAATTACGGCGAGATGAAAAGCGTGGAATACGCGTGTGCATTCAGCTTCCGTGAATATAATAAAAGAGAAAGGGGAGAAAAATGAGGGAGATGCGAAGGTAGGGCAAGCCAGGGGAAGGACACGGTTGCGCAGGCAAGTTGCGTATTAGAGGTTAATTGCGGGTGAGCAATTGAGTATCGCTGGAGTCCCTCTCGGATGACATATTTTCGCGGAGGAAATCTCCAGCGCGTTGGCTGCTCAGTGTCATCGCGATTCAGCGAGAAAAGTCGCCTCGCGCGGGATAAGTTCGCTGACACGTTACCGCGCTCGTCGAGTGGCAAGAACGAGCACGTCAGATCCACCCACGCCCCTCGCGCGACTGCGTTAAGAATTTCTGTTTCCGACTTCGGCCCCCTCTTGATCACGCGTATGCGCGTACAGATTGCGAGCGAGATGCGTCCAACGGACGATTCGATTTACGATCATCGTAAAAATGTACCCGGAGCGCGTTACGATCCGTATAAACGTGCGAACTGTGTGTTTCATTCGTGAACTTTACTACGCTATCGGCGCGATCTTGGATAAATGCTTTTGTCAAGCAGGCCGGAGGGTGCGACGAGATGGAAGATTTATTTTAATAGCCTCCCGATGCATTACGGTGCTTGTATGTAAACAATCTTTTATGAGCAGACACTCTACGCGAGGGAATCAGTGGTACGAGGCCGTAAATGGCGAGACTCGCGCATCCTTCCAGTGGGGACTGCTTTCCTCTACGAAAGCTGAATCGACATTGACGAACCAAAGAGTTCGTCGCTCGTATAAATTTCAAGGTCTTTCCTCCGATTCTCTTCGACCCGGCGAACTGTGTTTTCTTTTTTCGTTCCAATAAATCCGTGGGACGCAGCCGGCGAATGTTGAATATTCGAAGAAGACGGTCGGGCGTCGTGGCGTCGCCGCGAGTAGAAGAAGGCTGAAAGGAGAGCCTAACAAAAAGCTCCTTCGCACCAGCTGGCCGGACGTTTTTATCAGCAGTCTGGTGCTCGTTCTTGTCGACGAGATGTTCAAAAATCGCTTAGCCCCGGCGAATGGGCGGTCGATAAGGGAAACCACCCGACTGATATACGACGTCACTTCCGTTCTCGCCCATCCTGTTTCACCTGGTTGGTCACATTCTTCCTCCCTTTGTCGGCGTCCCTTCTGCCCACGGTTCTTGCGCTTTAACGAGGCTAAAAGGCGCCGCTGTAATTCGATTCGCGACATCTGTCACGCGAGTGGAAACCCGTGTCGTTGCCTCCTAATTTCCAGGCAACGGAGCCGGGGAACGCCCTTAGCGGCATGTCCCTCGAGATGCTGTTTCTATCCGCGTGTAATAACAGGAAACTTGTTTGCGTCTGATCCACGGAGCGTTTCTTCTAACGTGCCGAATGTTTGGCTCGTTACGCGGGTACTTCGAGGATCCCGGGGACGATCTGGCTGTTCCCCCCCCGGAAGCGAGCGACGTGCGCGACGCGTTCGACGTTTATTCGAGCGGAGGACAAGCTGCTCCCCCGCTGGAAGATCTACCGCGACGGCGGCGTGCTTTCAGACTGCATTTCAAAGAGAGAAATTGTCGCGGCTGGAGGAGGGGCTAACGGAAAGTGGTGTCGATGAAATTCCAGGCAACAAATTGCCACAGGAGTTCTCGGTTTTCACGTTTCTTGAGCATCGCGAGGGATGTCTGGTTTCCTTCCCCTTGTCCTCGCCATTCGTATCACGATTCGGTCCCGAGACACCGACGTGTCTTGCTGACACTCGAGGAATTCTCATAGCGTTCTCTTCGACGATCCCGGAAGGCGGCGGATTTACGTGCCGCGTTCCAAACGATCGGGCGCGATTCGTCAAAGGAGCGGGATCCCCTTTGAACGTAAATAAATCTATGTCCAATTTCGCGCTCGCGTCTCTCGTTGTTCTCGCGTAGCTCCGCTTCAAAGCGCTTTAGCCACCCAAGTGTTACGGGTTCCATTGATCCAAGAGGTGCTGCTGGAACGGCGGTGAAAATATTTTTCATTTAAATAAAAGTTTCCCCCGATCCTCGAATACATCGACTGCTGGATCGTTCCACGTCTCTTCGCCCAAGAAGCTGAAAGAGAAACTCACGGTGTCAGCGCACACTTCGCGCGGTCCGTTTAGAAAATATACCACAGCGGTGCTCGAAGCTCCGAAGCGAGCTTTCGGCGTGCAGGCGCGGCACCACGCCCCTTCTGAATATTTCCTCGCAGTGACCAAGCGTCCTCGGCTCTCCTCGAACGAAGGAGTGCATTATGCACGTCCCAGTGCATAATTCCTGTACTCCGAGTCCAAGGAATTCGAGCATCCTCTGCTTGAACGTTTCCAACGGTCTCCAGGGGTAGAAGGAACGCGATAAGGATCCGGAATAGTGGCTCCACTCGATTCCCCTCCCCGCGTCCTCCTTTTCTTCTTTCGCCGTTTCTTCCTCAAAATTTCTCCGAGGTGTCGTTAACGGCGCGGCCGTGGAATTCCCTGCACGCGGCTGCTCCAGACCTATCCGAATGTGCCGCGTAAACTGGTAAATAGATAGAAGCGATACTGGGGGAACGACATCGACCGGGCGGCCCGGGGCTGGGAGGAAAGGGGGTTGAAAGCGGCAGATAGAGGTTGGAGACTAAGGAAACGCGGTTAAGAGGGGCCGACGGCGAATAAGACAGACCGAGACGGGGAAAGTGAAACTGAAATTACGTGCGACAGAGAAGAAGGGTAGGGAGGAAAAAGAAGATATGGTGTAACGGGCGGAAAGTGGATCGTGCCGAGTGTGGAATGGGGCTGGAATGGGAGAGGGAAGAAAACACGCTACTCTCGTATTCTTCCATTGGTTCGTCTACGGAGCCAGCTACGACGCAGACCCCTCTGTTTTCTTTCGACATCCAATTTCCATAACATTAGGCTGCTTACACGTAAACGGGCAGACGTGTTTTCCAGGGCACTCCGTTTCGGGATCGTCACCCAATGAACGATCTCGGGGAACGCGTTTACGTGGCCGACTCTTTTTTCGGATAATCTGGCCGTTTCGAGTCGGTTGCCCTTCGGGCGACGATGCGCGTCGTTTCACGGGTGAATCTCCTGTCATTCCCGGCGTGGAATCGCGCGAATTGCTGCCGTCGAGTAACCCCCCGTGTTGTTGTTTCTCCTTCTGCGCTTCAACTCGAGCGGCGGCGGTACTGGCAGTAGTACATCCCGTCCATAGTCGGACACGGCTGCTCTCGCGGAGCACACTGCTGGTAGATAAACAAGTCGAGTTACTGTGTATAAAGGATAAAGGATCTTTGGCCATCTGAAAATTCATTCCATAGTTAAGGACAATAATGCTTTAAATAATAACAATTCGAGCTCCAGTTAAGGGGGTATTACACCTAGGGATAGTAAACCGGTTTGCCGGTAAATCGCGAGAAATACCCTCAAATTTTTACCGGCAATTCACTTTGAACGTGCGTGAAATTTTAGCTCAATCGGTCCAGTAGTTTTCGAGAAAAATGTGCGCCCGATTTAAAAATATTGTTTCGTGAAAAATGCATTCAAACTTTTTGCAGTTGCAACCTGTACGGCTGAAGTTACGGTAGGTAACGACTAATTTCTGTAACTTACCCCTAATCTGCTGTACCAGGACCGTAGAGGAAACCGTCCTCAGCTTCAAAGAACTCTTGTTGGGCAGCTCTCTCTTCTCTGCTGGCAGTTCTAGCCTCTTTAGATAGCAAGTACCAGGTACTGCGGCCTTGAGCCCCTATAACTCTGGGAGTTCTACGAATTTCACCTGAATATTTTAGGGACATATTTCCGAAACCCCAAACTATTAGAAAATCTAAAAAAAAAATCGAATCTTTGTGTGTAATACCCCCTTAAGTGCGTAATCGTCTCGTGCGTAATCCTATGCACCTCTTAGGGTTATTCGCAGCATGTGAAGCCTCCCCTTTCTCCACGCCCAGCTCGTGTTTAACTTCGTAACGAAAGGCAAAGGGTACGCTAATAAAAACACTCGGGTGAATTTTTTTCCACGACACGCGTCGCAAACGGAATAGGTACGCGGCTCTGAAACGCGCGGCAGCGTTAACAACGCGTCTCCTCTCGCGTTTAGAACAGTATACACGGGATAAACTGGCCGGCGCTCCTGCGACGAATTTATTTTCACTGTATAATTACGGGCGCGCAGACAGTGGCCGTACCTCGAGCCGCTCGGAATAACAATTCCCGGGCGTAATTTCAAGCAGAACGGCGCGCGTAAAAACGCGATTTACGCGATGTTAATAATCACGGGCCCGGCGATTCTCCTCGTTACTCTCTCGCAAATTGCCAGCGAATTTTACCATTGAACGCAGACACTTGTTACCACGGCGCGTCAAAGCCATCGCGAACGTTTGATAGAAAATCAACACTGTTCGGCTTCTTTTTCGCAACTAGTGCTAACTAGGCGTCGAGAGACTGTCTTCGGTGGGCCGGATGAACGATCCAACGGAAACCCGACAGTCTGGAATATATTTCTCGTGGGTAAGCGCGGTGCTAGCTGCTCCTTCTAATCCAAGCGAAGCTGTATCCTTGCGGAACCATAATTCTCGCTTCTTCGCGAGAACAGTCGTACGTTCCGCCTCCCCCCGCGACAGCTTTATCCAGCTCCCTGTTATTTCCCTTTCTTATACTGCACTTTTCCCTGGGAAACAACGGGGCCGGAAGCATCTAGATCGCGTCGGCGGATCCCGAGCAGCCAGCGTCTTTGCTAAATCCTCGCTGGCCGAGGAAAGGGTGCCTTTGTCGAAAACGGCAATCTAATTGCTGGATCAAGGGATTTGCTCGGCGCATTCTTAACGACGCTCGTCCTCCCCGGCGCGGTGGGGTGGTCGAGTATCGCGCGATCGGCGCAGACTCTTGCGTCGCGGGAACGAGATGATTGCCAGATTACGAGTCTCCGATTCATTTGAAATTGGGGGAGGCTTTGCTACACCACAATCGTAAACTCAACGAGTTCTGTTATCGTGGTTATCGTTGTTTGCTAGTCCCGCGGGACAGGTATGCGATCAGTAATCGTGCATTAGCCCCTGTGGAAAGAATTGGAGCTAGATTAACAATAACGATCGCCTCTGCCGACGTGCGCCTGGTTCGATAACAAATATCTCGCATGATGGAATCATAAGCAGCCTGACATTTGTCGATTACGATTCCCATTGTGCGATCGGCGCCGGCATTGAATCGAGTCGGTGTACCACGTGGATGTCGAGCACCGACATTACCATCATCTGTCCACGGGTTCGGTGAGCAGCCATGCCCGGTTATATTAATACCCCTTGTGCGTTATTAAACCGATCTCGTTGCAAACGAATGCCTATCGCGGTCCACAGCTGCCGAGGAAATTGGAAAGGGGAATGGCAGATAGTGGTAATTGACGCTCAAAGATTATTCGCCGCGCTTTGAAATCTGATTATATGGGCCGGCCGAGGAGCAAAGCTCGGCTTCCCTTTGTGGAAAAAATCGGTATGTGCCTCGATTCTACCGCCAAAGGATCATAGAATGTCTGTTCGAAGCCATCGGGAACTAGATCTCCGCCGAGAGGTTTTCAATCGCGTATTCTCGAGCGACGCGTTTCTCGCGCGAAAGCTGCGCGTGGATTCTCGGAAAGCGTTTTAAGTTTACAATTTAATGTCGACGGATCGAGGGCGGTTTCGTTGGCTGGTAAGATGATTTGTTGGGTTTCCCAATGATCGGGACCCCTCGTTCTCTCTTCCGTTCTTCCGCCGTTGCAGTATCTTGAAAACCCAATAAATCCGTCCTCCAGTAACTAGAAACACTCGAGACAGAGTGAAGTATACATACCTACTGGGAAATCCGATCTCTTCATCCAGCTCTTTCTTCTTTCTGTTTCAGAACCTGAAGAACCAGATCATGACGACGAACGTTTGGGTGGAACAAGTAAGTGCCGCGATTTCGCCTCTCAGCGCGTTGAGTACAGGCTACTATATACCTCGGCGTACACCACCGCGTTTCCATTTCCCCCCCGAGCTCGATCGCGATGGCCCCGGTGTCCGGAGTTAACGAACCGTGGTCAACTAGATTCGCAAAGCGATCCCTCAGCAGCAGAAACGGCTCGCCAGAAGCTTCTATCTTCCGAAAAACGGTCGAGTCGCCGCTGGACGAAAACGATCGGGAAAAAGAGTCTGTTCGACTAGCGAAACACGATTTCCTCGGGTAACGATATCTCGGCGAAACAGGAAAACGGGGGAATGGGGAATGGGGAAAGGGGGAGGGTGGGGCCGGCCTGGCGGCGTCACTTTGACCGACAGAATCTCCCCTTTCCGCGGAGCTTGGAATTTCAAAGCAGGCAAATTTCATCTCTGCTGCCTGTCGACGGCGAAATACGAATCACGGAATGCTAGCTGATCCTTATTGACGCGTCGCTCCCTGTGAATCTTGCGAGTTCGATCCTCGGGTCGCGACGTTCCTCGAATTTTCCCGAGAACGCCGAGCTCTCCGTCCAAGCTTTTCACGGTATTCTGAAAATTAATCGATCCGGATGAGAGCGCAGTTTATCGTCCCGGGATCACCGGCCCCGGAATCTTGTCCCCCCGGTAACCCAATTCCGATTTCATCTCCACGCGTAACAAGAAACCGAAAGGATCGGTTCGGATCGCGAGGCTCATCCCGGGCCAACAGTCGTAATTGAAATTGCATTCGATGCCGGTCTCTGGTTTCATCCAATAACGCGAGCGGTACAGAAGTAATCCTCCGCTTTGTAACGCTCGAGGAGAGGCGGCAGAGTGCAAGAAATCAGCCGCGACGCCCCGCCCGGGCAATTTTTCTCGGGGCCCGCTGGAATCAGCAGGCGGGCAATTGGCAAGCCAGCCCTCCCGGTTTTTTCGTCGCCGTTCTCCTCCCCTTTGGCTCGTCGCGATCGTTTGTCCGCATCAATAGACCTAGCGCCTCTTTTTCATGCGTCGGCTGGAGAGACGCTTCGAGCGCTGGATCAGGGCACAAAGTATAGCGGGGGAAAGCCCGCCGTCAGCCGTGGATGGCCTGCCAAGGCAAGTGGCCCGTTCTTTGCCGTGTCCAAGGAACTGTTTGCCATTGTCGGATGGCGCAGGAAGTTCCGCGATGCGGGATGAGTAAACAGTCGTGTAAACAGCGATCTCGAAACGTCGCCGAGAATCATTTTAGCCTTGTTGACTCGGTCTGACACGACGGACGAGGACGTCTTCGCTTCCGTCACGTAGTTGCTGGATGTTTCCTCCGAGGGGCTGGCGGTGTGTTTGCTGCGGATACGCCGGCAGGAGAGGGCCAAGATATTTCTATTAACTTTCACACTTGGACCGTGCCGCTCCCCTCGAATCGATACGAAGCTGGTCTTAGTTTAGCAATCGCTTCTCGAATCTTCCCCGAGCCACCCTCCTCGGCCGGCTGACTAACCCCGAACGACCGATGGTCCCCTCGGCATTCAAATTTTCCTATTTATTCTAGCGTCCCGGCCATTGTTGCCAGGAGCTGGCGTGTCTCTTCCGAATGCTTTCACGATCTATCCCCGGCTTTGCCAACGGGGGCGAATCGACCCGCCCGAACCGACTCTCCCCCCAAGTCCCTTTACACTTCCATTCATCGCCTCGTCATCGACTTCCAACTTTCTCTGTCATTTGCATCTCTCGATCGTCCACCGGAAGAACTCGGCGGCAGGTTTTCCAGGCCACAATTGACAGCCAAGCCTCCTCTGTGGCCCCGACGTCTTCAGCCAGCGAAATAAGCTGGCAATCTTCGGCACGCCAGCTGTACGACTCCTCGCGGCTGCGAATTTCCTCTCCGGAATTCCAAGCGTGTCTCCTTTCGAGGAGATCCATCGAAAATCCTCAGAAGCAGGCCTCGGTGGGTTGCGAGACGTCGAGGAGGAAACACGCAAATTTCCAGATATCCGCGAGTTTAAAGGGTTACATCGAAGCTTCGGAGGCCTCGCCTCCCTCCGCCAGCGTAAATCGTGCGCAATTTCGGCCTCCGCGGATAGAAAGCCGCGTCTTCGGGGCCGATAGCTTTCCGATAAGGCGACAGCTTTCGACAATCTGGTGCAGCCAAGGGTTCTGCGCCCCATCGATTTTCGTTTTCCACTTCTCGCTCTATCTTCGCGTGGAACTGCGTGTCGTTTCGCGCTGCAATTAATCTCACGCGTCGGCGTCAAACGATCGCCATAAAAATCCGAATCTCCTTCTTCTTGCTCCACCTTTCATCGTCGCGGCTTCTCCGCGGCGCGATCCGCTCTCGCCCGCAGGGGCTCGTTACGGGAATTCATGGGCGGCGAAATTTTAATTTCTATCCCTTGCAGCGAGAGTTTAGAGCTCGCTTCGTTAATTCGGCCACGGCCGTAAGAATCTCTTTTTTTCCTCCGCCTGACAGACGCTTCTCAGCGTGAACTCCATTTCTCAACGTTCGCGGGCGAAGAGAAAGATTCGATAGCGATCTCGGGTGAGGAATCACGAAAGAATGGAATGAGATTCAAGGGGCAGCGCCCCCTCCGGGTGGAAGACTAACAAGGCACATTTGTCAGACGCTTTCGTAACCGATATCCCAAACGGTTGAACCCGCGCGAGCAGGAAAGCGTTCCCGAGAAAATTGGCGACGCTTTTTTTTCTCTCCTCTCGCAACGGCGCCACAGCCCCTCGCGATTTTACGACGTCGTACGGCTTTCCTGGCAACGGGGAAGCCTTCCTTCGAGAGCGGAGAAACCCGAATGCGAGCGACGACCGGGCATAATTTATTGTTCCCTCTCCTCCCAGGTACAGTAAATTTTTACGGGCCGGGAAGCGACTCGCTCGCGTCTACGAGCCTCGGATAACGAACGTCCGACGTATCGGGTTCTCGCTAATCGAGGGAGAGCGGTAAAATATGGGGCAGCTCGTGACGGTGTAATTGAAGAATTAGCAATTTTGTCGCGGCACTCTGCGAGCGGCGATAAAGGGAAGTGGTGTGGTAGTTTCCTGAGGAAATTTCGGCCGTTCAATTTAATGAGTACACCGCGTGCCGAGCGGGGCGTTAATTGCTTCAGCGCAATTGAATCGACTCGGGGCTGTGCGCGGTGTAATCGAGCGAATGTATCCCGCCAAAAAGGGCTCGCGTTGCTTGACTAAGTACGAAAGGGTTGTCGATCCTGTAATTGCTTTCAGCCAGGACAACCGTAGCTTTCCGCTAAATCACGCGACGGATCTTCTTTCGAATTTCGATGCATTTTATTCGGGTCTCGAAATCTCCCAGTGCAGAGTTGCGAGTGAGTAGCTGCGTTACCCTTAAGGGTACTAGGCAGTCGTTCCTGTCTAAAATGAAGCATTTCTGTTACAATTAACTGGAAAGAAACAAATTGAAACTGAGACTTGTTCTTTGGCATGAAGTTTATTAACATCATAAGCTTTAAAAATCTTGTTTGCTTAGTCAAAAATATGCATTATATATGGCGCTACAAACGGATCAATAAAGAGGCTTTTTCGAGCATCTTCACAAAATGTGTAGTTTCGGATCACACCTAAATTAAAGTTAATGAAAACTCTTATTCGTTATGAAAAGAAACCAAGATATCATCTTTTGGGTCTTGCGGGATGGTAGAACCTCATCAATGGGGTCTCAATGGGGTTTTAGTTTTTTTTTCATAAAGAATAATAGTTTTCATTAACTTCAATTTAAGTGTGGTCCGAAACTACACATTTTGCGAAGATGCTCGCATTCGTTTTAAATCGATTGGAACCTCCGTTTCTGAATTATCACTGCAAAACAAATTAAACTTTTGTTAAAAAGCCTGTTGAATGATTCATCTGTAGCGTCATATATAATGCATATTTTTTACAAAAAAAACATGATTTTTAAAGCTTATGATGTTAATAAACTTCATGCCAAAGAACAAGTCTCAGTTTCAATTTGTGTCTTTGTAATTAAATGATACAGAAATGCTTCATTTTAGAGAGGAAACGACTGTCTAGTACCCTTTATCGAACAGTTACATTCACGCACTTGGAATTTAGTGGCTTTCAATTCCGGAGCTAGATATTTCCACTACGAGAGGGGCAACGAGTCGACGAGGCAAAAAATTGCAGTTCCATTAAGTCTCCAAATGAAATTCATTGGGGCAGAGAGCCGATCGCTCCTCCTTTTCGAGACAAGTCTTTCAAACTACTTGGTGGCTCGAGTTCATTTACTTAAAACGCGAGGTACGGAGTCGCCTCACGTGCACGCAGCAATAATTGATTTAGATTCGCGAGGAGGATCGTGCTCGGAATTTTTATCGGACGCCCGATCGGCTAGCGAGCCCCGTTAATTCGCAACGAAATAACTCGGGCCCTCGAAAATCGACAAATCTCCGCGAATGCCCTGCGTCTCCACGAGCATCCTAATTGCGTCCGAGTATTAATCACGAATAGATGGCAATTGGCGTGAAGGTTGAACGCGAAACGGAATTCAGATGCACCGCGTCGACGTATTTCGTTGAATCGTTTATGAATCCTTAATCGAAACGGAGTCGCATTGTGTTTTAAATTTTCAAGCCGGGGTATCGCGAATCACTGATCCGTAAATAATTAACATAAATGGTTACGATGTGTCGGCTCGTTAAATGAATATTAATTGGACGGCTTCGAAACGTTGGAGCGTTATTAAAAATCGAGCGAATTGCCCCGACCGGTCCCGAAGTGGGAACACGCGATGGAATTTTCATTCGCCGAACCGTTCGGGCGTTAAATTTCTCTATACAATCACCGAATTCATTCGCGAGCATCAGGTGCATTCGGTGCGTCGAGATATTTCGGTCCGATCGATTTTCTTCCACCTCGAGGCGTAAATAGAGCGCAAGAATCATTTGCTCCCTAATTTTCTGTCTCGCTGGCTCCAAGGGGGTGGCAGACGAGCAAGAATCATTTTCCAATTTACAACCACCCGAAAATTACATCGCTCCCGTTCCTCGAAACATCACGGGTGATTGCTCCCTTCGTTTCCAAGAGATATCATAAAAATCAACCCCGAGATGCACCTAGAAATCGTCCACGCGTGACCGAGAAGAACTGGGGAGAACCTCCTCGCCCCTTCGTTTCCCTCGAATGCCACCGCGTTGCCCAAATCGCGACAAAGCTCGATAGAAAAGGAGAAAGAGCGCGGAATGCGGCGCGTGCAGGCCAGGGACTAGGCAGAAGCGTTGGTAATTACTTTTCCTCCCTCTTAATCGTTTCGGCTCGTTCGAACGCGCCGAGTCGCCCCGCTGAAAAGTGAATTCTCGCGGGCGGGCCTTTTTCTAGCCGGGCACGGTCGGTTACTGAACTTCCAACAGCCAATTACTCGGCCTGCGTTGATTTCCTGGGGCGAGCGAGTTTCCAGCGGAGGGAAGGCTGCGTGCTCGGCGATGCATGCAAGTGGAAAGCGTGACACCGATGGCGAGCGCGCTGGAAAACGGACGGGACGCGGCTGGATTCGTTTAACAGCGCGTGCAACTTTGCGAAACTTTCGCCGAGAGCATCGGTTTATCGTTGTTGTTATTCCCGCCGAGGGAGGAGGCACGAGCTACCGAGGATTTCGCGTGTTACGGCGAGCTCTCGCGGCGTCGTGCCTTTTAATCTACCACTTCGCAGAGCGCCCGTTTGTCGCGGGCATCGTGCATCGGATTTCACGGCTGGTTGGTGGATCGGGAGCTCATTAGACCGTCTTTCTTCGGGTGGTCGGGGGATACCCGCGCATCGGAATCAAAGAACTCACGAGTGTAATCCCTCTCTTAGCCCTCGAGCCTCAAGACTCTGCCCTCGACGGCTCTGCGCTGCATTGTTCTTAGTGGTTCGAGCGATAATGAACTTTAACGCCACTCCAGACGCTAAGGACACGGAATCGAAGTGAGTTTAAGGGCCGGACGGTATTGTATCGTCATTTTCCAGAGCAGCAAGTTACCTCCTCTCCAAAGGAATTATCAGTTTCTGACCCCGGGAACTAACCTGCTCAGGATTTGCCCGCAAGTTTAGCGCTTCCTGCGAGATAGCGAACGACGTGTCGTAATCCCATTTTCAAGATCAGTGAACAGCGGGGGTGGGCGGTTGACCGTATCGGAGATTAAAATTGACAAGTCGATTCTCCCGTAATTAGAATTTTCATAGACACCGATCAACACCCTACTCTCGTTTCCCTTTTATATAGAACTGTTTACCAGTATCAACAATTTGATAGTGTATTAAGGCGGTCGATGGTTTCCTCGCAAATTACGATTAATACACGAAATTAGAAAGTGCATAGCGAACATCTAGCATCACTGGTGTCTCCACTTGTGCTAGAAAGCCGCCACATTCTCATTGAAGCAGTGACATTAGTTGCGGCATTGAGAGCAAAAACGGACTATCCCACATTTTTGCGAAAGGTTGTACTAAATATACAAAACAGAAAAATTATCTGTTTTCAATGTGGTTTAGCCTGTTTTTGCTCTGAGTGCCTCAGTTCATTTTGACATCGATGTTAAAAACAACTATCCAAAGTGTCCAAAGCACTGGTGCACCGTATCTAACTATTCAATCCTTCTTCCCTGCAAATGATGAATTTCGGTGCCCTCTGTGCTTGCAGGAGTGGAACGATTACAAGTTGAAGTGGAACCCGGAAGACTACGGCGGTGTATACACTCTTCACGTGCCCTCGGAGCATATATGGTTGCCGGACATTGTTCTCTACAACAAGTAAGTACGATTTGATTTAGCGAACCACCTCGGGCGAACCGCCACTGAAATCCTACATCGTCCTCGCAATTTTAAACTCGAACCGGCTTATCGAAACGAAATTGCGGTGTCCCTCCGTGTCTAAGGACGTTAGAGCGTCTCGAGCTGGGCTGTCCGATAAAATTAAGAAATGGAATTAAGAACATAAACGCCCGGGTGGCTGCGCGACGGGCACAGCGGTTTGTCGCTTGACAGAAAAAGGATAAAAGAAGGGTATATACTGTCGTGACCGAGAAGCAATTTGCCGCGCGCGCGGCGCCTTGCGCGAACGGGTGTTGCAAGCCCGGCTGCGGAAGCAATTTGTCCGTTGCAGCGATTTTATTTTTATAACCGTGGAAAGGCCACCCTTAAACAGCTGTTCGATACGCCCGCGGAGGATATTGCAAAAGCTCTGCGCTCGGTCTCGTTCAACCTTCTGCCGGCGATGTCGTTTGTAATTTATATCGATACGTAGCAGAGCAATAAACACCAGGGCGAACGTTGCGAGAGTCATTTCGCGAAGCCGAGCGCGGGGGAGAGCGTTATTGTCTCGTTCGATCAGCTGTGCACCCGCAACATCGGTACTTAAACCCTATATATATATATACAGTCTTAGAGGAACTAAGATTCCGAGGGAAAAGTGTGTGCCCCGCCAAAGCGTTGATCTCCGAACTAAGACGTCAATAGAGAGATCCGTTGGAAGTGTGGCCTTAATCCCACGAAAGTCGTGAATCATCGTCGAAAACGAAGCAACCGCTTCGTATTGCCCCGCGAGGGTGGTCAGCCTTATCCAACCGCCCACGCGACCCCTTCTATTCTTTTACTTTAATCTGGTCCACGCTGATCCCGTTCCTCCCATTCTTCTCCCGGGGATGGGTGTTGTATCGGGCGCGCCCGGTCGTCGTCCGTCAGCCGGGCCCGGCTGTACCTCATAGGATTTTAGCGGAGAAGTGCAGGGAACGGTATCTCGTAAACTCCCGCGGAATATTCCCGCGGCGGTACGTGACATTCCGGGGCCATTTTGAAAATCCACGGAGGTACGGGCCGCATACGTTGCACGTATCCCTGGCCTGGGCTAACGCTGAGAAATAGGATGTACTTGGCCGACGAGGACGACACTTTTACGAGGAAGTAGAGCCGCGCCACCGACGTCTCGCAGCCCCGAACAACCTTGCTCGTTCAGCAACCACCGCCTTCTACTCGTCCCTTCCTCGACTTCGCCGCCTGTTATCGCTTCTGTAGGTCCCTCTTTGCGGCTGACGGCCGACAATCCGAATTACGACCGTGACACTCGGGTGTAACCGTCAGCCGAGCGTTAACCCCTCGACTCCTCCCGATTAGTTATTTCAACGACGGAGAAACTCGGATTTCGATTGGAGTTGTTGCGTTCGATCCGAATCGTTGCCGGGCCTGGTCTCTCGGCGTTGGCCGCGCGCTACGAATAAGCACGCTGCTTCGAGAGACAAACACTGCCGGTTCGGTATCACAACAGTTTTTTCATTGAACGCGTCGCGAGCGTCACAGCCTCGACGAGCTTATTTCGATCACGCGGCGAAGTGGCTTCGACGCGACACGCGTTCTCAATGGAAAATCATAAAGAACGTTCTCGAAACTCTCGACATACATTACGTCGTTTCAATTAATCGGGGTGGGGCGGGTGAATCGATTGTCCTGGCGGCGCTTCGAAAGGCTCAAAGTATCGAGGCTTTGTGGCCCGACAGCATGGAAATAGCGCCCACCCCCCCGACGCCCACCCGCGCTTCGAGACGGGTGGGTCGGGAGAAGTAATTTGTATGGAATATTCGAATTCGATTAATAATTCACCAACATTGGGGGGGCGTGGTCCGCGGCGAAAGGGAAGTGCCTGCTCGGAATGAGATTCAGAGGGGGCCAAGGAAGGATTCTTGCCTGATTTCAGGCTATCGAGGGTATAACGCGGCATCGTTAGGGGTGAATTTTGATGGCGGCCGTCCGTTTGACGTCCGCGAGAACCCAGTGACCCGGTGTTCCTTTGGCTTTATCGAATTTTAAGCCTCTGTCGGAGGCAATTCGCTGTTTAATAACTTGGTCACAGCCTTGTCTCGAGGAGATGCAGGTTCCTCGATTGCTTTTGTGCGCTTTGAACCGGCAGATACCGCGAGGAATCGAATTATTAACTCTTGGCCGGAGAATTCTATTTCTTGCGACTCGTAAAATTAAGGCTGTTGGGTTTCTAGCAGTATATTGAATGTATCATCTCGTTGCTCCGCAAACATATTGGCCGTTGATAGAAAATTGATCGATTTATTATCAGTGGCCAACTAGAGCAAGTGAACTCGCTGTTGAAATCGATTGGAAGCGGAGTATTTATTATCCCACGGAAATCTATAGGCGTCTTCGTGACAATCGACCTGAAAGTCAACGAAATTATCGGAGAGGGCTCCCGAGAGGCCATGGCGTACCGATTTCCCGTAACTTCTCCCTGATTAACTCTTCTCGCGTACAACTTTGAGGTCAACGCCCACCCCCCCCGACTAGCTCAGACCACCAGCCACCCTCCGACGGTTCTTCATCAACCCTCCTGAAGGTGGCGGAGAGGTTCCCTTAGGTGTGGGTGGTGTGTCAATTAAATCGAAATCAACTTGCTCCAGTAAACTTGACTTAGTCGCGGGGCGTTTGATCGTCGCCTTTTCAGCCCTTCTTGCGCGTTTCCCTTCGTGCTTCGCAATAAAGTGACACTTCGTGCCGCGGCGTTAAGCACACCCGCGTTCGCACAGGAATCTCAAAGGGCCGTCGAGCTGCCGTAATCACTGATCACCGAAACTCTTCCGTTTCCCACGAATTTTCGCCCGCGTGTCCGATATCGCGATGCATTATGTAAAAGTCGGTCCGTCGTGGCAATACGTCGCCTAGGAGCGTCCTCTCGTTCTCCATTCCTCTGTATTCTCTTTCGAGAGGGCAAAGTGCACTCCGTCTCGCGAAGTGCTGAACGCAGATACGATCGAGAGTGGCGGTGGGAGGCGAAACAAATTCGCCCGCGCTGTCAAGGGATCGAGACACGCGAAGAAAGTGGTAGGTATGCAGTCGAATGGCGTTCGAGAGAATCGGGGGCAAGGATCGTGTGATTCTGTAGCTCGAGAACGCAGGCAGAGGGGGAACTAACCGTCGTTAAATACCTGAAATAAATTCGAGCAATCGATAAAAGCATAGTAGAAATAGAGATTAAGCTCCATATATATGTCGCGTGTAAGTCAAAGTAGCTTTCAAAATATTGGTAAATATAGAAGAGAAGAGAAGATGAAAGTATAATAAGCATATAGTCTGGGATCAGCTCCCAAAGAAGCAGGATTAGAGCATAAATCCGTGTTAGGCTCTTCAGCTATAAAAGCCTTACTGTACTACAAAGTCTTTGGATATTAAATATACACTGTCTTCTTGAGCCCTCGTACTTATTTCAAGCTGTATACCTTCCAAAAAAAAGTGTACCTACTTATCCTACGTTCATCCAGGACGCATACTTTATCTCTACCTCTGCCTGACCAGATAGACGCATTCATTCGTTATCAGCGCGCCGGAATCTTCATCAGAGCGCCGGCATGTGCGCATTTCTTCCTCGAAAGTAATTTGTATGTATACATGTAAATTAGCCGACATTTGCCGAAATATTTACCGAGGAAAGGGTTCTCTTGAAGAAGAAAGTTGGTTCGGTGAGAGGTTTTCTCGAAAAAGGCTTTTCCAAGGGACCGAAAGTTTCGAGGGGCTGGTTGCGAAGTTTTCGTAGGGAATCGATAAATGTTGCGAAGTTGGAGGTTCGTCGGAGAATACGGGAAGCGTGTGTACGTCATTAAGTGATGTTTACTTAAGAGCTGCTGGCAGCTGGGCGGCGGATTTCGGTTATATAATCGATACGTTGATCCGTATCGGTGGAATTACGAGAGGGAAAATAACGCGAGCTCGGTTGGAGGCTGCAGATGTAAACATGCAGATGCATATTTCGCCGGGAACGCAATATCCGCGGCGGTAATTGAAATCCTGGTGGTTCGGAACAAGAAATCCACTTTCGTTCATCGAATTTTACTTGCCGGTTCCGTTAAATGCAATTATCTCGCGCTGAAAGTGAAGAGGATATCGCATAGAAAGATAAGGACAATGGACGGGAATTGGAGGGAGCCTCTGTTCCCCGAAACGGCGCAATAACAGTAACAGTATTGGTGGTTAATCGGGAATCACTGGATTTAATCGAACTCTGCAAATGCGTTCGCGTAACAAAGCGGGGACCGTGCGCCGCTGTCGCTAGGAAACAAGGTACGATATTTCTTTGACTATCGTTTATTCCGCTCGATTCCGGGTTTAAATTGCACTACAAAGCCCTCGTCACTCGTTAGTAATAATTTAGGACCTTGCGGTACCTAAGTGGGGTGCAGCTCCACCTTCACCAACTTGGAGTAAATTAGAAAAAGCTGTTTATAAAATTATTGCGTTGACTTTACATTAAAAAGAGCACACTATATTTTCACACAATTAGTATCTAGTAGTTATTCAGTTGATAAATTTGTATTCCCTACTTTTGGCAAAAGTATTCGGTGCAGATTCAAAATTTGCAGTAAGTCGCTTATTTATTATCGGATTTGCATCAAACGATGTAGAATCTTTTTACGTATGTTACACGTCATAACTCAGAACTGTCAAAAATAGAGTTGCACCTCCCTCGCCGCAAAGTCGATACGCGATGGCCCCGACATATTGTAATTAGACGTAAACCTTTATTGGCACGTTCGTCTAGCCCCCGGTTAATTATACATTGCAAAATCGAGCACATCGTCGAAACAGTTTCACGCGGGGTTGGAAGAGGGCGGGTTGGCTGCAGTCGGAAAAGTTGAAATTACATGGAAACTATTTCCCCGGGGGCTGCGCCTCGGCCTAGTGTATCCAGGCAAAACGATTTTCGCCGAAAGTGATCCAATAGCGGGCGAAAAGCGCGGACCCGTATATTGGCTCGAGGCAGATAGAGGGGCAGCGAGGACCCAATGAATTCGGCGAGGCGTCCGGGCGCAATCAACGATGCAAATGCTCAGCCGCGCAAAGGAAGCCGCTCGAAACGAGGGCAAAGTGTTTTTCGTACGCGTCCTTTCGGTTTTAATCGTCGTCGATCGTTCCTGGCGAACTTCTCGCCTGGCAACTCCCGGTTCGAGGCTCGCGCGTGGGTGTAACCCGCTAGCCTGCGGGCCAGCATTTGGTGCGAGCGTCTCTTTTGCACAGGGCAAACGTGCAACGAGACCCTCCTCCGCCTCGAATAATTGATTGTCCCGGATTCGCTCGTTAAGGGAGGACCCTGGTCACGACGGAGGGGGATGGAAATGAGTCTGCGTCTGATAAACTTGATATCCGAGAAGAACCTGCGTTGGTCCTGTTGTGCCACGGAGAAGAAGATCGCTTCTCGCGAAGTGACTCTCGAGTCTCGAAGTTTTCGACACTGAAAAACGATCACCGGAATTAAAACGATCTCGCACTCCGATTCCCTCGGCGCAATCAACTTAACCCTCATCAAGCCCCTCCCATTCGCAGTCTGAGCGTCTTCGGGGCTGCGGCAGCGGAGATCCCGTTGCTTCGACCCTCGGCAATCACGGTCCGACGAAAAATTCCGGAATACGTCAACTTCCGCTGCCAGCATCCCCCCCGCGCGCGCAAAGTAATCCGGAGCCGCGGAAAGTTTTCCCCCGCGGAAAAAGGTGCAGGCACAAAGGGAGAAGAGAGGGAGTTGGCGGGTAGCCGATACCACTGGCGGAGTCTCCAGTCTCGGTGCAATCAACGGGGGTAAAACGGGGTTGTCCTGGGAGGGTTAGGCGGGGGACGGAGCGAAAGGGTTTGGTACAATGACCCAAGCACGCGCGTACGTGCGGCAGGCTGGGCGAAATGCAAAGTTAAAATATGCAGGGAACGTACGTGCGCCGGAATCTCGTTACTCCATTATCGCCGGATTACCGCGGCTGCAGCTCGTTCCGGTCGCGGTAATCCGGTCCGTGGCGCGCGCCAACGCGACGCGCGTTAACGAAATAACAAGGCCTCAAAGTAACCGCCGGCGGACCTGCCGGCGCGATAGCTCGGCGGCCCCCTATCGAATTGCTTGACGTTTAAAAACGTCGCGCGATACCAAAGTCACGCCGACATGCAGGAGCGCGCGGTTCCCTTGGAATGCACGATGGCGACCGGTGTTCGGTTTACGATTCATTGCGGCGCGGAACGGGGTCGTGGCACGCGACGATCCTAGAATACGAGCGGCTTATCGCGCACGGTAATACATTTAACGTCTGAAAGGGCGAGCGGAGCGCAGCCCCGTTGCCGCGCGGCACGGTGAATTAAAAGGAAATTGAACTGTTCGCGGGGGCATCAAATTCGTGAGTTAATGCTCATAAGTCACGCGCCCCGGGGGCTTCCGTTCCGCTTCTGCCGCGCGAATTAACCGCGCTTTCCCTTTAATTCGATCGCCCGCGAATGGAATATACCGGTAGCTCTCCGTTTCCCATTTCAAGATAATTAATCACTCCGGGCTTGTGTAGCAGCCGCGAGGTGTGTTCTTTTAAGCGGGTTAATCGATGCTCGGGCTGGCGAACCGCGACCCCCGAAACGACTCCAAATTGCGCAGATATTGCGATAAGGGAGGCAGCTAGCCTCGAAGGGCGCGCCGCATGCCTCGCCTCCCCCGAAACGGCGAAATCCCAGGCGCGAAGCGTCAAAACTCACGCTGCCTCGACTATTGTCGCAGTTGTTGCGCGCATCGTCGACTGCACTCCTTCGTTCCTGTCTTCATCACCCTCCGCGCCCTCCTCCTCCTCCTCCCCCGCCCCCGCCCCTCATTCGAGCCGAGTACTCGACAGCATCCAGGCGCATTATAACGGCCTAGGTGCCGGTTGACCTAAAATATGCCAAGTACATGTGGCCCTGTTTGATCCGACCCTTGCAGCCCCGCTTCCGCCTGCTACCAGCCACCTCGTCTTCCGTGGAAACCGCCCCTGATGCCGAGTAAACGCCCCGGTGCACGCTTTCCCGCATAAACACACGCGTCTCGTCGACGCGAATTGGATGCCGGCTGATACAGGCTGATTGCTAATTGGTGTGTTTTCGCTTCTAAGTACGGAGCCTCGTTGTCGACTGCGCGAGGCTTCGTTCCCGAGTTGCTCGCGTGACAGGGATCGCGGCGGGGACGGGCGCGGGGCTGGTTGATTCCGCTAAGCCTGCGGGATCTTAAAGGCTGGGGCTTCCGCGAATCATCCTCGTGGGTCGCCGCAGAACTCCGCGTGGGAGACTTTGAGAGGGGTCCCGTGCATCATACCAATGGGCGAAGTAATCTTCGAGACAAATAGGATTCCCTTGGCGAAGCTCTTCCCCCCCGGGAACTTGATACTGTTTAAATCCGCGATGGAAGAACGCGTCCTCTGGCCGTGCGATTCTCGCCACCCAGTCGCGGATACTTGCTGGCGAGCTGGCGAACGAAATAGACTCGCAGCTGTGAGGAAACAAACCGACATTGTCACAGATCGCTGACCATTCCCGCGAAATCCACGATAATCTTTTTCCCCGCGGCTCGCCGGTGAACGAGTCTCAGCGAGACACCCCATCGCTTTCACCCGACTCGTTTGTCTTGTTCCGACGAGCTGTTCGCCCCCCCTGCGTTCCCTGTTTCAATGGCCCTGTTCGCCGTGCAGTCAGCCATTCTGCGCGTCGACGAAACGATACCGAGTCTCCAATGGAACGATAATATACGCGACACGGCCACCGTGGCGGTTCGTAAAATTCCAGGTGTCTCGTCCGCGGCCAGTCGCGACGATACCGTCCGCTCGAAATCCACTGCGATCTAACGAGCGGAGGGGAAAAAATTCCGCGGAATGCGATCGCGCGGTTTAATACAGAAAAAGCGTGCGTAATTGTTCCTTTATATTTCCCGTTGCGCCGAGTCGCCAGAGGCAGACGGGACGACAGGGAACGGCCGAAGTGCGCGGTATCACGTTTTGCAATTCCGCATTCCGTGGATCGAGGAACGAAATTATGCGAATTGAAGGCATTTCCATAAAGGAGGCCACTCCTCGGAATAGAAATTTCCGGGATCCCTATTGAATATTTAAAAATCGCCAACGAACAGCTCTTCCTATGATCGTAGAAATATTCTCAGGCAAACTACTTACTTAGTCACTGTGAGATATCAGACGGCGGATCTTTCTTTGACTTTTGTAAATCGCGACGTAGGTGCTATCGATAAATTCATTCCTTTCAATGATTCCTGCTTCCACGCCAGGAAATAAGCCTTTACGCGTTCCAATCGGCAGATGCTGATCGAGTTTACAGTAAAGTAAACCGAGAGACAGTTCCTCTGCCCAGCGCGTGCCTTTCCAGGCGCCCTTTAAAGGCATTAAGAGGGATTCTATGTTTCCCCAGCATGGGTGTTAATGTTTATGGTGATTTATGTCGTTCCTCGGCCATGAGAAGGCTTTCTCCACCATCCAGCGAGCTTTCATTACGGTTCTATCGGCTGGAAGAATTCACGACTCACTGTGACTCGTCGCTTCTCGAGCCAGGGATATCGGCTTATCCGCTTGGAATCGGTTAACGCGCCGTTTCGAATTAAGGAACGCGACGTTCGACTCGACTTTTCTCACGGAAACTACATTTTCAGCGGCTTTTTGTAACGATCCAATAGGGCGAAGGCTGGGGATGACCTAGCTAGTGGAGATATAGTAGAAGCCGCCTCAATTTCCTCAGAGTGAAATGGATTCCAGTAATTTTTCAAGGCGAAAACACGTCGAATATTGTTCTCGAATAAATTGCACAATTCACAAGTCTCTCTTTAGGCGCCGAAGAATAACTTTCTCCATGAATTCCAATGGACGCGGGCGCGGAAACGGGCGCACCGTCGTCGCGTATGTATATACCGCCTCGTTGTAAAGAACCGCGATCGCTGCTGATCCCGCTACACGTGATTCACGGGTTCGTTCGGTCGCGAATTTATCGACGAGCCAGGTTTAATTGGCTAGAACGTGTCCATAGGCACGATCCTCGGAGGACGGGCAAAATCGAGACGCGGAATTTCCCCGTTGTGCCGCGAAACTTATATCGATCCGCCGACCGTGCCCATCTCGCGGCGCGCTCAGTAGCGTACGAACCCGGAGAGCGCCTGGAAATTCCGCAGGGTCCGGCAAAATTTTCTAAGCAAACCCACAAAAGTGTGGCCCAACGACGATGCAATCTGGTCGGACATAAATCTTTTGAAACTCCTCCCCCGAAAGGCGAACAAAGGGGAGGCTGTGTCCTGAAACATGCATACGCGATGCAAACGACCTTTTAATTACCCGCGTTACGCGCTAATGAGCCCTCATAATTGTGGCGCAAAGAGTGGATGTAAAATGCAGAAGCCGAACCTGTTCGCGGGCAACGTTTTGACAGAGAATCAACGGGAAACGCGGCTGCAACTGTGAGGTCCAGGTGCATGAGAATTTTCGCAATTGGCGCAGCCAACCACCCCGTTCGAATCGTTGGAAGTGTGAAGCGAGTTGGGGGTGTCGGCGAAATATTTGCCTCGCGTATCAAATTAAATTGCCTTTTTCCCACCTAGCCTGAATGACTAAAATCGCAAACATTTTTCGAGGGAGTTTACTTTTATGAAGACGATCCACCTATGGCTGAATAGTACGATCCGCGTAGTACGCGTTCCGCGTGTTTCTGCGGCGGCCAGGAAAATTTACGGCCACCCTTTGTACGCTGAAAGTAAATTAAGCGATTATTAATGTTGGCTCGGTCACGTTTCCTCGAGATGTTCGATAAATCCCTGTGGCGGTGGCACCCCGGTCGAAGCACGGAACGGTTTCCACGCCACTGGGAACATTCCACCCTCCGGCTCCACCCCGAGTCACGCTCAATGGCAAACTAAATCTCAAGGTTTAAGGAGAGATACATGCTGCCTGCCCCACCGAGGCAACGCCAGTAAATTCTCCAACTTCGATACGCGTTTTTCCTTTATTCCCCGCGCGCGAGGGTGCATCGACCCTGAGAGGGGGTGGTCACCCCCGAATCCCTGCCCCGGACTGTTTTATTTTTAATCCTGAGAGGGGATCGCGCTCCGGAGAGAGTGCGGAATAATTCGCGAAATTGCTTTCGCGGCGCCGGGAAGAATGCGAGGAACGAGTTTAGGGCCGTTTTCCTTCGGGAGGATTGTTTATTATATCACCCGCGGAATTGTTGAAAATATACGTCGCAGTGTTGGTGCTCCACAGGAGCAGGAGAACAAGATACTCCGCGCGGTACGTGTCGCTCGATCTCGCGGCTGGATAATAGATGGAAAAGAGCGGGGGCGGGTGGAAGCGAAGAATTGAATGTCCTCGGCGGAGATCTACGAGAGGACAATGTACTTTTTCAAGCGTGTTCGATGTCGGTCGAGTAGACGGCCGCGCTTAAAAGGGACGTCAAGTTTGAAGATTTACGCGGCGTCTGCTCGCAAGAACCGTCACGCGGCACGCTGTCTGAGGGTAAAAAAGGCATGATTAATCGAGAAATCCCCGAACTTCTTTGGCCCGACTTGCACGGATCCCGAGCTCCTCTCTTCCATCGCGCCGCGAGTTTCCTTGCTGCTTGATGGTTATGAGGTTTGTTACTCGATTCTTACACACCCTCGAGGACACTGTGCTCCGGTCGCGTAAAGAGGAACAGAGGTGTCCCCTTCCCCGGTTAAACGAGTGGCCAGATAGAATCCCGCGCGGGAGCGCCGCCATTACCATGAAATTAACCCCGCAGGCCCGAAAGCGTCCACTTAAACTTTCTCGCGCTGCTCCTCCGGCAGGAAGATCGTACCTCACACCTGTTAAAACGTCGCGAGCAGCCGCGTCACGGCTCGCGTGTTCGACCTGGGTGAAAATTCGTAATTACGCGACGTCCACTCGAGGAACGGGGATGATTCCTCCCGGAGAAGCCGCGAGCACAAAGCTCCCGAGGTCCGCAAGACTCGGCGGCGGAGTTGCGTTTAAAACGTCAGCTCCCAGGCTGTCGCCACGAAATTATTGCCCACGCATTGTTCTTGCGCTGCCGCGTAGCCGTTGCGACAACTCCGCGACCATCGACTTCCGCCCCCGGAGCCAATTTTGCACGGTTAAGCTGGGAGGCCGGCGCAGCGTTAATTTACGGCGCATCGAGCCCCGCTTATGCGAATTAGAACGCCTCCCTTCGCCATTCACCGCCGTAATCGTTCTCTGCGGCCCAATGATGGCCCTTCGGCAGGGATCGCCCTCGAATCGATGGAGATTATCAAGTATCTCGTCGTTTCCTGCACGCGTTACACTGCGCAGCCGACTCGCAGCTCTGAAAAAGACTCGGTCTCGAGTGTAACGTCGTGTACACGACAGCACGCTGCTCTGCTCCATTGATGCTCGTTTGAGAGCAACGAACGTAGCTATTTTCCGAGCCCCGATCACAGAAATATAATTATCGACCTTCCGCAAAGTGCAGGGGACCCGCATTAACCCAGCCAGCTTCGGTAACTTGATCACAGAAGCCTCGAATAGGGGAGGGAAACTTTATTCGATACATCGGGGAACTCTCGTTGCAAACAAACTCTTCGCGCCGCTATCAGCCGGACGTTAAATGCCGCAAATCCGCTCTGAAGCTGATTACAACGGAATCGCGACGCAATTCGACGCGTTCGATTGTCGCGCGCGAAATTTACACCGACTCGTAGCAACGTAGCAGTACGTACTCCTCCATTCTCTTATCAGCCGCGCGATGTTGTCGATGCAAATAACTTTCATTCGCTAGCCTCCTGAACGCCCGCGGCGAGGTAAAGTGAAAATAGGGGCGCATAGAAGTCGGTCGATAGCCGGTGATCAGAAAATAACGTTATTGGCGTGTAAAGAAATAATTCGTTTAGAGCTCGCTCCCCGGGCAATTCAAGCGCGCGTGCCCGCGCGCTTTTACGCGATAAAACGGCCTGGATCGCGGACCTTTATTTCGCGCGTAACGCGTGCAAGTTTCGTTTCCCAGCAGCGCTCATTCATCCTCGAGCACGCACCTCGCACGAATTCCGCTTTCTATTAAGATCCATCAGGTTTCCCGATGATTTCCAATTTTCCCGGCTTGTTCCTCGACGGGGAATTTATCGAAGGGAATTCGTCGAGGTGTAACTCGCTTCGCGATTTCCTAGTGGTCGGCGATGCTCGACAATGGCGAAGAGCGGCCTCCGTTTCCCTCTACATTTTGTACATGCGCATCGGGTCGAAAGAAGCGTGAATTGCAAGGGGCTGAAATCACGGTATCGGTGTATTCAGTGATTCCCATTGAATCCCCTCGTTGGACAAGATGGTTAACGACGTAAAGCCAGCCTCGGAGCGAGACGCGAATCGGCAAAACTCCGCGACAATCGACAGCACGAATGACAATAAAGGAGAACGGCTCGGGCGAAAATAGCGCAACAAGTGCAGTTGCAGGAACGACAGCGGCAGCCGCGCGTATCATATTAGAAATCCTGCCGCATTATCCCGGCGAGTTTATTCCTCTGGAGCAGTGTTTCCTCGGCATCGCCGGTGGTGTATCTAGAGCGTGCGCTTTACCTCTATTGTTTATTTCGAGGATTTTCTTATCTCCCGTCTTCGGCGTCCTCGGTGCACTTCGACGCGCCACTGAAGTTCCTTTCAGCCCTCCGCGTGCCGCCCGGATTACCCACGAGGACAATTCTGGGGGGGAAGTTTGCGCGTTCGGGAGGGAACGATTCAATTATCGAGCGCCCCGCGCGGCTGTGCAGCCGAATAGCTCCCGAACGCCGCGCGAATCGTTAGCGTTGGGATCGCGCGAGCGACTCCACGGCGATATGATTAATCGCAATTAGTTGGGAGAGCGAAGCGATAGAAAAAGGAAGCGAGGAGACATAAATCAGGGCGGACGTTAATTTTGTTTTCAGCGCCGATGGCAACTACGAGGTGACCATTATGACCAAGGCGATTTTGCACCATACGGGGAAGGTCGTGTGGAAACCGCCGGCGATCTATAAATCATTCTGCGAGATCAACGTGGAGTACTTTCCCTTTGACGAGCAGACTTGCTTCATGAAGTTCGGTTCGTGGACTTACGACGGGTACACGGTGAGTAATAAGATTTCCCTAACAATCTCCCTGTATTCGCATGGATAATTAATCAACGTCCAGGTAATCGCCTGTAAGGGGCGTTTACGGGACCATTCGCGGTGTCGTGTTTCTCTGTAAAATCGATTCTTAAGTTGTTGAAAAGTTTGCAGCAAGAGAAGCACAGATAAGGTGGTCGCGGTAACTCCGAGCAAAGAGATACGAGGTCGTGTATCTGGTTAGAATCAGAAAAGTTTAGAAATCAGGAACGTCAGCTTCTAATATTAGAATTTAGAAGCTGGCGATAGAGAGAGAGGGAGATAAAGTTGAGAATACACCACTTCCAATCACATCAAAGTTTTTAAGAGGTCATTCTTCTTTGGTCGGCTGAAAAATTCTCTTGGGTGTTTTGTCAACCATTTTTTTTCAAACCGGCGCCATGTTCTGACTTTTCAACGAGAATTGTTAATTGAGCTAGGGGCTATAGCGACACTCGTACAAACTAAGAATCTTTAGGAATTTTTTGTTTCTGATAAGCCTGAGCCGGGAAGTCATCTACGCCGCGAACATACCTCTTTTTTTAAGTACCATATTGACACTGTAAAAAAGCAATTAAAGCAAATTGCAAAAATTCTTTTTAATTTTTTCTTGTATAATATAACAGTAACTTAATAAATACCAAAAAGATTTATTTCATTATATATCGCGTTTACTGAGAAACATATCTGTAAGAATAGCTTAATTTTTCGACCGATCAAAGTAGAATCACCCCTTAAACTAAGGGTGGACGAGATCCTTCGAGGAACTCTCCAAAAATTGTATTCACGAAAATCGATCATTTTTTCGATCCCAGAGCGGTCATCAATCTCCGATGTTTGCGCTTCCTCTTTGGAGCCCGATAAGGCAACCCTTTTAGCGCATCGACGGACGTATCGTTGCTCGCATAAGTCACGCTCGGAAACATACAGTGGTCGAGATAAACGAAAATCGCCGGAACATTGGCGTTCCATTTATACCCGTGGCCCTCGAAAAGTATTTTTTCCGTGTTTGTAACCCACGATGCCTCCTTTTCAAAGGTTTTTATTCCCGTCTCCACGTTTGTCATAAAATTCACAGCGGGCATATCGAAAGTCTAGTCCGCGATCAACGGTCTCCTTTTACATACATTAAACATTTCACGATGACGAATTTCCACGCGTGCCGCCTGGATTACGGTTGACGTGGAACGTTTGCGCTACACATTTTAGCTACAACTGTTGTTTGGTCGTTGACCATCGTTGCGCACTCTTCGTCTATCGCGGAATCAATACCAATAATTCACACGCTGCGGAGGGACCTGTAAAAATTTCAGCGCAACAGCCGCGCGTCACTTTAACGAAACGTCGCGTTGTTTCGTCCACTCTTCGTCGTTTCTTCCAACGATTCCATGCCTCGGATTTGCGAACAGCGAGGGGGTCGTTAAATATTCAGGGATCGGCAAGCGGAAGGAAACGGAAGGAAAGGGCAGTTTTGTCGAGAAACAATCGAAGCACCTTTCTGCAAAGCTAAAGAATTTGTTTGCATTAGGCGTGTGGCTTCTTGTTGGAAAAGAGCAGAGGGAACAGAAGAAAGACGGGGAAGAAGTACGGCAAACCGCTGAACCGCCGTACAATGCGGCCAAGATATGCAAGAACGCATCAATGGAGCGCAGACTTGGTTCTTTTCAGGATGCAGTTTTTCGTGGACGTGAACGTGTACGTGCCCATCCTGTGCTCGCTGGATTTATTGCATTTATATTTCACTTGCGCGTTTCCTTCTTGCTCCGTCTGTCATTGCGCCGCTCGGGCTCCTATCCAGGGTATTCGCGGGCAATCTCTCCTTTCTCAGCAGAGCTCGGGCTGGAACGAAGGCACAGAAGCGTTTCTGTGAAACATCTTGTTTCCGGTCGTCTGGGAATCGCGAGGCTCGTGAAAATATAACGTGCGCATCGAATGCGTGACGCCTGGGATCTAAGAAAGCGGAATGACGTTCCATAAATTCATCCACCAAACGACCAATCCCGTTATGAATCTGTCTCGGTGCAATCACAATTTCAGCCCCATGTTTGGCCACGTATCCGCGCATCGAGAGGTCCGGAATGTTCCCGAATCTTCTCGACGACCAATCAGCCGATGCATCAGCGGCCCTTTCGGTTCATTCGCAATCTCGGAAGACTTTAAATTGCTCGAGTGACCGGTGACGTCACAGAGCCCGGTCGCATTTCGATGGCAGTCTCGATATTCCGTAGGGGATCGATCGCATTACGTGCCCGGTCATATTTCGACCCGGGTCTGGTTACGGGCCAATAAACTATTCCTTAAGAGACCGATCGCGCTATAAATTCGGTCGCGTCTGACTTCGCCTCGACTTCCAGAAATAAAAAATTCCTCGAGGCTCGAGCGCGCACCCGGCGCTACGTTGTCTGGTTTATGCCGGCGTAAATACCCTGTCAGGCATCAGACTTAATGAAGGCTACGCGAACTCTGTCCCGGTTGAATTGGTTGGAAAGTGGGCGCAAGTGGCGCTAAGTTAATCTAGCCTAGCCGACGTTGAATTCAGCGACTCTGAGGATCGACAGGCGCGTTTTCTGTTCCCCAATAAACTCCGCGCGCCGAATATTAACGAGACAGAGACAGGCCTCATAGAATTTCCGTTGAACTACCTCAGCGCTTGGGCGGCCAGGTCAGGGAGAACGTTGCCCGAACTTTTCAGGCCGCGTCTAAACTATTTATTACGTCTGGAAGTTACGTTGACAGTTGTCTATTCCCCGGTGTTTTTCTTTCATTCCTTTCCGCCTTGTCGTTGCGAATCCCCCGAGCATCTGGATTCTAAAGCATTCGAACGCCGCCCGCCCGGCTCCGTGGAATAATTCATGCCGCTGCAGAGCCACCGCAAATCTCCGATGAATTACTTACCCGATCGCGCTGGTCTTTGCTAAATTGCGCGCGACAGAAATATTGTTTCCCGGCGAGTGTATCTTGTCGCCCTTTATATATTCACGTGTGCCTGGCTGCGCCGTGCCTTCGCAGTTGTCGCGAGCCGCTTTATCCCGTACTCAAGTTGATTAAATTTCTCTGCTCACCCTGCCCTCTCGACCTCTGCTCGACCAGAGTCGCTCTCAAATATGCTTAAAGAGATTCGAAGCTTTGGAAATTATTCAGACGCTGCTGTGGCCGTTTCCGAGCCTTGGTGAACAGAACTGCCTGTAGCCTAAAAAGGGCGAGTGAAGGTTTATAGACGGGTTGCTTCGCCTTAATTCTGTACGAAGTTCTTCTGCCGAGGCAACGCCTATCGACAAGGCATCGTAATTGATCGACTCCATTTAGCAGCCCTCCAACGAAACGTCTGTCTCTATATCCGCCGCGGTCTTAAACCCAGCCTCCAAAGCGGGCTACGCTTTACCCGGCGAGAAATATTTCACGCCCTTCCTCGCCGGTATAGACGTATAATCTCTCGATACTGCTGAAACGCGGTGGCTGGCATTGGCAAAACGTCACGATTCATCGGCGCCGTTTTTTGAAGAGTCTCCTCGCTTCGCCGCCATTTCCCCTTTGGACCTTGATGAACCGTTTCTCACCATCTGACAGATGCGTGTAGTTCACTGTCCTCTTCCTTCCGCTTTCGTTCCCCGCAGGCCGCACGCGGACCCACACGGCCCCATAAATCAGTGTATTTCTGCTCAACGAGGCGGAACCCGGGGTCAGACACTTTTCCATTGAAACTCTATCGAACACGTTAACCACACATCGGGCTTCGCAGCTTTCTCCTGAGACGAATTCCTGGGTATTTCCATCTGACCATACGACGATCCGTGCCTCCCCTCGCCAACCAATGGATTTGCAAGTGATACTCGATATTTCCCTTCCCATTCATCGTCGCTGAAAAATAGGAGAGGAGGAGCGTAATTCCGCGACAATGGAAGATCACGGTGGGTCCGACCTCGTCGAAATCCTTTTCGTTGTTTCCTACGGAGTTCCGATGACCGTAGGGCCTTCCCCATGGACGGACAGATTTATCCATCCCCGACAAATCCACCTGTCCGTGGATTTCGCTACCGAGAATAAATCCCTGGGACGATAAACCGTCCCGGACACGAGCCTTTCCGTTTCCACCGTTCGATTCCAGTTTCGTCAGTTTTCCTGTTCGCTCTCCTACCCGCTCTCCGTCCCTTCGAGGCCACGGTTCTGCATGATCGGTATCCTCGAGGAGGACGCGGAGAAACATTCCTTTAAACATTTCACCGTGAGACACGATCTGCTTGGAGAACGACGAAGCTGAGAGCCGCGACATCGTAGATCGACGCTCTACGCGCGGCTTTGCTATCGACGACGCTGTTACGCGTCGCGGAGGGGAGACGTGACAGGAGCCAAAGGTATAGGGCTATTCTTCGAGAGCTCCTTATTTTGCGTCGTTATGTTTGTTCCAATCGCGGTGCCCGGCACGCTCGACCGTAGCTCGTTACTCGGTTTTCTCCGGTGATTCGCTCGACAAAGGAAGCTCGACCTACTTGGACATATCGATGGCATCGTTTTCCTTATTTCCTCCGAGACGGTCAATCCTGGTTCAACAAGTTCTCCGAGGGACAGAGGATAATGACGAAGATGCTTTTTCTTCGGCGACCTTCGGGACCTTTGCTCCCCCGTATCGATTGGGTCACCCGCGGGTCCAATACCGATCACTCATTTCGCCGGTCCAATCGCGACGGACGAAGCTGAGGTACCGGAAGGAGTGAGAACGAAACGAAGCAACGGAGGAAAGGGCTGCGGTTAACGAGCGGCGATCCTCTCGCGAACCTACCGAAAGATTTTAGAAGCGGTCCGGGCGGGATCAGGCGGCATCCCGCGAGGAGCGGAAGTTCGATAGCAGAGAGATTTGGCTCGACTCTTTGCAGTTTATTCCCGTTCCCAGATCCAACGGCACTGAGAGCCCGCCACCTATCCCACCACCCATTAGAGGTATCCAATTTCTTCCGTTCGCTCGCCTCGACCTTTTCCCTGACTTTTCTCGGGTCCTCCTCTTATTTCGCCTTCTCCCGTTATCCCCTTTCCCACTTTTTTTTTAAACAATTGGATCCACCGCTGTGCACGGCAGAATGGATTGTAGCGGAGCGTTGCTCCTGGAGGAGCTGGGCAGGTCTTCTGTGTTTCAAGAGCTGGCTGCAGGGTCCTTCGAAGATCGCGCGCCACGGAGATGTCGAAGATCTCCAATGAAATATCGTCGGGGACAGATAGGGTTTCAGCAGCGGTAGTTTTAGCATCCGTAAGGCCGCTACGAACGACCGTCGTCAGCCGCTAAGAAGAAGCGGAGACTATTCTGAAGAAGAATTGTCCTTCGCGGTGGGGTTATTTTTGGTTGAAGACACCCTCGTTTCCCAGTTATGCGACATCTTGCGAAATACCCTTATTATTCATCATCCCTCTCTCTCTCTCTCTCTCTCCCTCTCTTTGTCTCTATTTAACTCTCAGGCACGTAGACGCGCAAATATATACATACGTACGTAACCCTGTGGCAAATGGCTCGTTTGGGGTAATGCTCCTTATCTGGGACCTCAATTAGACGGGCGCGTCCGTTCTGCGAATAACGTTTGAACGGGCCTGTTAGCATTTTATTCCGCGCGGTAGGGCGAGCGCCGCTGATTAACTGTGTGCGAATGGTTTGGCCCTTAGGTGGACTTGCGGCACCTGGCCCAGACAGAGGAGTCGAACCGGATCGACGTCGGCATCGACCTGACCGACTATTACATCTCCGTCGAGTGGGACATCATAAAAGTGCCTGCCGTGAGGAACGAGGCGTTCTACATATGCTGCGAGGAGCCCTACCCGGACATCGTGTTCAATATCACCCTGCGCCGCAAGACCCTGTTCTACACGGTGAACCTGATCATACCGTGCGTGGGCATATCGTTCCTCTCGGTGTTGGTGTTCTACCTGCCCAGCGACAGCGGCGAGAAGGTCTCGCTCTCGATCTCGATACTGCTGTCGCTGACGGTGTTCTTCCTGCTGCTGGCCGAGATCATACCGCCCACGTCGCTGACGGTGCCGTTGCTCGGCAAGTACCTTCTGTTCACGATGGTACTGGTCACCCTGTCCGTGGTGGTGACGATCGCCGTTCTGAACGTGAACTTTCGCTCGCCCGTCACCCACCGCATGGCCAACTGGGTGCGGGTGGTGTTCATACAAGTGTTGCCGCGGTTCCTCCTGATCGAGAGGCCGAAGAAGGAGGACGACGAGGAGGACGAGGACGAGGGGAGGAACGGTGGCGTTGGTGTCGCCGGCGTGAACGGGGACGGCGAGCCGGTCGACAACGACGACGACGACGACGACGACGACGACGAGGATGACGACGACGAAGCGACCAACGGGAAAGCGACCGAGGGCATGCTCACCGATGTGTTCCATGTACAAGAGACTGACAGGTACGACTCGTACTACGGCAAGAGGTTCAGCGGGGAGTTCGAGATACCGACGCACGGGCTGCCGATCAGCGTGACCAGGTACGACCTAAGCGCCGTGGCCACCGTTGGCACGGTCGGCCCCTGCTTCGACGAGCCCCTGCCCTCGCTCCCACTGCCGGGGGCTGACGACGACCTCTTCGGCCCGGCCAGTCCCGCTTACGTTCACGAGGACGTCAGCCCCACCTTCGAGAAGCCGTTGGTTCGCGAGATCGAGAAGACCGTGGACGACGCCAGGTTCATCGCCCAACACGCCAAGAACAAGGACAGGTTCGAAAGCGTGAGTACAACCTTCCTTTCTATTCGTCACTGGCCATCCCACCTCCTCGTAGCATCCCCGACACAGTCACCACATCTCAGTTCACCCACAAATCAATCGTTTCGCATTGGACCACCTTCTCCTCCCATTCGACGCGCTGCTCGATCGAGTGCCTGGTCGATCTACTACCTCTAACGTGCGCCAAACTCCAGGGACCACTACTTAGAGCGCGAGAGTTCGAATTTTTCGCCGAGCGTGTTCCTCTAAAACGGAACGATCCATCGCGGCGAAGCGTATCTCCAACTAGGCTCGCACAACGCCGGAGTGGAGCGCTGGAAACCCCGTTCCCCGAGTGTTGTCGAAAGTCGAGCCACTGGAAAATCTCATCAGAAATCGATACTCCATTTAGAAAAGTAGAACAGGCCGCGCGTGAAATAATAAAAGCGTGTTCGTTTGTGCCGCGCGGAAAGGATATCAAGCGGAAGAGACGAGAGGCGTTCGGCTGTTGGAAAGAACCGCTCTTTAATCTTTACGAGTAATCCGCGTCATGGGATCGGTAATGGACCGTGCAAATCACAGCGAATCGACCGAGCGCGAGCTGTGATTACGAGCGAACGCCCAGGGTTAGGGGGCTCGGGGTTCGATGCTCGCCCGCTCGGGTCAGCGAAAGCAAATTATAACGAATCAGCCGTAGGAGTCGTGATTCGAAGCCCGATAAGGTGGCGGCGCGGCGGTAGTATCGGATCGTATTAATCAGCCGTAAGCGCCCCCGGGATCCGATTACTGTTAATAGCTTCGCCTCTGTTTGCTCGACACCATTCGATTCGCCACGGCCCATCATCTTTTCGATCTCAATTGAATATTTCCACTCAAAGTCTCCGACGCGATTAATGCCCGCCCAATTGTCACGCATTTTCCTTTCGATGGAATCTCGCGGCCGTTCGGTCGCAACGGTCAATCCTCCGGCGCGAATTACCTTCGCATTATCGTCCCACGAATCGATCCCATTATTCCTGTTCGATTCCAAGCAGCTTCCCAGCCTCATCGTCCACCAAACGCGCTTCAGAGCACGCGGCGCAGGGGCTTTAATGAAAATCCTGATTCCCCTGAGTGGTGTTGAGTCGCGGGGGCTGAATGAGGGAAAGAGAATCTCTGCACATGGTGGTCGGCTCGAAGACAAAAGCACGTGGAAATTCTTTGAAGGTGACAGGCTACTGGTTAGCGTATTATTAGTTGGGCAAACCCCTTTACCGTCGTCGGCACGCTTCCACCTCGTGTCCTGCCCGTGAATAGGCGAGTTAACCAGCGCTGCCTCGCTTTGACTCGGCGCAAAGACCTGGCACCGCACGCCACCAGAAGAAAAGAGAAGTAGCCTCGATAAGCTGGTCGAAAATCGGCTACGATCGTTCCCCATCAATCTTCCTGACAACGGCGCCTCGTCGAAAGTGTACAGCACTCGTTAAACAGCACGGCGCGCAACGCTTCGACGCACCGGAGAGACGCCTAGCCGGTTGGCGCTGCGAGACGTCGAGGCTCGGCCCGTCCGACCGAGCACGGGCTTTTCTACTGTCACAGATCCAGCTACATACCTTTGTGCACCGCGAGGCACATACATCGCACGCGAACACAATCGCGCTGTAAGAGGAACGAACAATTTATCAGCGGAGTCGTACGTACGTGTACTCTACTTCCGCCTGACTTATCGCGGACTATTCCACTCGGGAAAGAGGCTAGACCTTCCCGCGCCGATTAAAACGCATTACCCCCTCGGTTCCCGGACTCGAACAGTTTCGCTTATCAGGGATATTCGCTAATATTGACCAGAAGTTACGGGAAGATTGCCCATGCTGCGCACGTTTGCGCAAAGTTTCCGGGACGCTCGATTTCGCCTGGAACTTGGGCCACAGCCGGGGATGTAAAACTCCCGGAAATTGTTTCAGACGTTCCCTCCGCGCGGGGAGCGGTTTCGCGAGTCGAGACATTCGTACGTGGGCGGCCGTAAATTCGAAGGAATTTATGCTTCCTATTTCATATTTGCGCGGAACGAGCGGCGTGACACAGTTTCGCGTGGCCGTCGCGTATCGGGGCCGCGCCCCGGGACTCGTCGCGTCGCGAAATCTCCGTTCTTCGCCGCCGGATAAATATGTCCGATCGCCCGTGGCGGTGGACGTCCGGTCCGGTTCGTTCCGTCGCGTTGGATATTAAGCCGGGCGACAGTAAAACACGGCGGATCGGGAAAGTTGGCGTTCTTACCTGCTACTTTAACGAACAACTTTGTCAGAAAACGACCGGCTGACGGAAGTTTGAGAGTCGATGTTTCGACAGGCCGAGGCCGTACGGCGGGCACTGGCGGGGGATAGTTGCAAACTTGAATGTAGTTTTTAGCACACTTTATAGTTAGTTGGCCGGGGTGAGAGTCGAAGTTCGCCCCGCGGAACTTCGACAGCCGAAAATATGATAATTCGCCGTCGGCCTCGGCCCGCTGTCTCCAGAAAGTGTCCGGGGGAATATCGTTTTTGTTTTAACGAGACCCTTAGAGTAACGGCGCTATTATTACACTCTACGCTCCACTTTTCCGATATTACGGACGTGTTTTATGAAACTCGAGCGTAAAAAGGGTGCTATCAATGCTGGCGCGCTAAAAACGCGAGAACCTCTCTCTCTCCGCCCCCGTTCCCCCCGGCCGCCCTCCGCTTGCTTCCCGCGGCTAAAATTTAATCGATTATTCCTCCGCGAGGAGCACTATCCGCGGCGCACGGAGAAGTTGCGATCCATAGATCGCCGCCTGCCCCGGTCAAAGTAATTAAAGTTTGGAACTTGCCGCGAGTGAAAGTTCGAGAAGTGATTGAATACTATCGAGGAAGCGAAGGAAAATCAGTGATAGCCCGGGTCCTAATACAATCAGACCTGATTTGCCAGTGCTAACAGAGCTCTATCCAGCGGAGGTATCTCGGGCGACAAGGCGTATCTCTCGTCTGAATCTAGATTCGGCCGGGGCCAAGGCGGTTCGCGGCCAAATTCAATCTATCCAGCATCGAGATCTCGAGTCACGATCCCGGATGCGGCTCGATTTCCGCGCGGAACTCGCGTCAACCGGGTACTTCCGGCTGCTACGAAGGAGCCAAACTTCGGATAGAGGCTGCCGCCGTAAATTATCAACGCGAACCGTCTGCCCGCGAACGCACTGCGGCAGAGTTCCGCTCCTCTGCCAAATGTGCCCGCGCCAGCGTGAACGCGCGCGGCGCGTCCACGAGAATGCGAGCCCGTCCGCTGGATTTCTCCCATTCTCGCTCCGCGCGAAAACCAGCTCGACGCTCCGCGGCGATTTTAAAAGCGGGCGCTCGCAGCCATAGAAACCCGTACCTCGTACCTGCCGGGAATTAGCTGCTAGCGATCCGTTTGACCGCCGCGGAACGAGTGTTTCCGAGCGGATTTCACGGGCTGGCGGGTCAGTTGGGCGAACACGTAACGTCCGGGAAGCAGGTGCGTCACCCGCCGCGTCCGCGAATCTGTTAAGCCCCGCTGCATCCCCTGCGCGAAAGCGTATTCTCGCTTGCGAGTCCGTCGCGGAAACTTTTCCCACTCCCCTCGAAATTTCGACTCGTTTGCCGGCGAAGATTCAGCGGGGCGATTGAATCGTATCGGGCTTTCGTAAGCTTCCCGTTGCATTGTCTGGGGAGGAATGTGTTTAGCCGCAGCGTTTTCCACGATCCCGGGGCATTTTCGAATGTAAACGGAACACGTTGCTGGAAAGAGACGACGCCGAGAATGGGAGAGTTTGGAGATAGGGATCTTGATCCTGGAGAGGCTTCCGCGCGCTGACGGAACGGTCGCTTGGCACAGAGTTACTCGCGCGATACAGTGAAACAGCACTTGGCCAGGAAGTTGCTCCGCGGGAGGAAGGGAATCGCGAAGGACGAGCACGGTTCGCTGCGCTGGCAAACGTCGAACGCCAAAACTTACAATTCTGATTTTAATTCCGGTCGACTTTACTGGAAATAAGCGATTCGACGTTCCTCCCCCTGCCGAACGTGTCGCTTCTCGATTCGATCGCGGCTGCAGCCACTGGGGGCGCCTCTGTCGTCCAGCGCTAAACAAAGGTGTCATCAGGATTTGTTCTATTGAGGCTGATAGTGAAAAGACGAACTGTGTTTTATGACCGAAGCATAGTTCTCTGGCATTATGGCGAACCCTGAATCGGTTTCCCCCGGTGTCGGCGGATTGGCTCGGCGCCAGAGATAGATGTCACGAAGGTGCCGGCGAGAAGGACTTTGGCCGTCCTGATCCTGGATTAAACAAACTTTTTAGATCACGGTAATTTCTTCCCTCTAGCGGCCTACCCTCCACGCGTCACCAGCCTCGTTGATTACTTTTGTTCCGTTTCACGAAATGAACCCACTGTCTGGGGCGCCGAATATTCAGCCGGCGGAAACCGGCCTGACGGGAAAAAGTCTCCGGGTTCTAAAGCTCCGCGGAGGTTTCGCCGATCTGTCGCGTCTAATTGTTGGGGATCTGGGGAATTTTCTTGGTAAACTCTGAATGGAATTATGCCGCGCTGGCGGAGTTACGGTACGCGCTGTAACTAGGGTGGAAAGCCATCTAATCCGCGCTTTCCTCGTTCAGCGTATCGCCGATGGGATCGCGGCAGCTAGCGGGAGTTTGTTATTGGATCCAGAAAGTACTCAGAAGCTCGTTTATCGGGATAAAAGGGTGTGGCGTGCGTGCACGGTGACTCGAGGCCGGTGTGCGGGGGAACGTCGTCGTGCGGAATTGAAACGGAACGATATTCCTTGCTGCGCTCCCGGGGAAAGTATCATAAAAGTATCGGGTGTCTGTTTTATCGTCCACTTTCCTCCCCCGCTGTCGCAGAGGGAATCGAAAGGAGTCAATACACCCTCGAGATGACGGATCAGTTGTCTATCCTGCCTGTTTCCGGGCGAGCCTGCGGGTGTGGGTGGAGGAGGAGGGGCGGCGTTCTGTATATGTCGTAAGGGTGCTCGATTGAAACTTCGGAGATAGGACTCGCCTTTTAGCCGCGCACATAAAGCCGAGCAGCGTACGGTGGATCCATCCTGTTGTCGAGTAGATGATACTTGGACCCGACGAGGGAGGAAAACTCCGGGTGCATGTATCTCATTCTGACAACTGGATCCAAGTAGGGAGAAATATCGTGTGTCGAGGATAGTCGGGGGAATGTTGTATTTACTCGACACAGTTTCCTTCTGTCTCCTTTTACACTGGGTTACTTAACACTGTCCAACCGCCAAGCATCCAACCACCTCCGTATCCATCAAGTGGCATCCTTAAGTTGACGCGGTGCCAGCTCACCTGCTTGCCTGAGCGACTCGCTTACCTAACGCCACCTGCACGAATGGTCTGTGTTCCCAGGTGGAGGAGGACTGGAAGTACGTCGCGATGGTGCTCGATCGGATCTTCCTGTGGATATTCACGGTGGCCTGCGTACTCGGCACGGTGCTGATCATCCTTCAGGCGCCGAGCCTGTACGACACCACGAAGCCGATCGACATCAAGTACAGCAAAATCGCGCGGAAGAAGATGATGCTGATGAACATGGGTCCCGAGGAGGACTAGTCGACGATCCAGCGCGGCCGCGAGCCGCGTCCACAGCGTCAGCTGCCACGTCGTCAGCATCATCTTCGACATCGCCCTCGGCGTCGTCGCCGTTGTCGTCGGCGCCGTCGTCGTCATCGTCGTCGTCGTCGTCGTCGTCGTCGTCGTCGTCGTCGTCGTCGTCGTCGTCGTCGTCGTCGTCGTCGTCGTCGCCGCCGCCGTCGTCGTCGCCGTCTTCATCGTTGTCGTCGTCGTCGCTCAGCGATCACCGCCCATCATCGAAACTGCCGATTTGTCACGTCGACGTGGAGAACAGGAAACCTCCCTCGATCGCTGCTGCGCGGAAAGATCGGATCCCCCGGACACCTCCGGAGCACCGACGAGAAACGAACAGAGCGAACGATTGGACACTGCTGTGCGAGCCGAAGGGAGGCGGATTCGTGTAATTCGTAAGGTTTCGGTGGCCGGTTCGTTCTCGGTCGACGAACCGGCGTATCCGAGCATCCGTGGCGTGGATCTTTCCCTCTCCGAACAATGGATTGAT
Organism: Andrena haemorrhoa; assembly: GCA_910592295.1. Taxonomy (NCBI): domain Eukaryota; kingdom Metazoa; phylum Arthropoda; class Insecta; order Hymenoptera; family Andrenidae; genus Andrena; species Andrena haemorrhoa. The sequence continues at coordinate 6,957,441 of OU342946.1, forward strand.
CCGACGGATCTCGATCCTGGACTCTTTTTAGAACGGGGGACGAGAATGGGAGAGCAAGTGAGGGCGAGTAGAAGAGCGAGAGTGTATATGTATGTGTGCCTGGTCGCGTGCTGGTGAGAGAGGAATGCTGGCTGATGGAGCAAATGGGAGCGAAAGGTAAGCGAGACTGAGCCGGGAACGAGGGGGGTGGAACGGCAAGAGAGGGGAGAAAAAGTGCCAAATACGCGAAACACACGCGCAACGTATTTTTGTAAATCTGGTTTCATACGTAAGGCTAGAGTCGTGCGGCGAGACGTCGAACTGCCCGAACTGCCGATTTTATATAAGAAGACGTTTACACCCACACATGCATACACACACGCACGCACACACACACGCACACACACGCACGCACACACGTACACGGGAAGAGAACGAAGGGGAGCAAGAGGCACACTTACACCAGTATAAAATACACCTTCATCCATGCATTCATAGACACACGTACGTGCACACGTTATAACATTTATACGTAACGAAAAGAGTAAAGAGCAAGAGAGAGAGAGAGAGAGAGAGAGAAAGAGAAAGAGAGAGAAAGAGAGAGGATTAATAGAGCGAGTGAAAGAATGCGAGAGAGAGAATGAGAGCGAGAATGAGGGAGAGAGAGAGAGAGAGAGAGAGAGACACGCGCACGCGCACATCCCTTTGATGCGCGCGTGTACACACATAAGCATATACATAGGAACTATACATCTATTACATGCATAGATATATTCGAAAGATCTCAGCGTGTACGAGACAGTAAACGCGACGTGCATCCGCATTCTCGTCACATCGCATAATCAAGAGGTGCGCGCTCGCGGTCGCGCGCGCGCGCGCGCGTAAGTACGCGCCACACGCACAAACGAGCACACGGACGTCGCTGGAAACGAAACGTAGGGTCGTTGTTCGCGTGTCGCGCCACGAAGGAGGAGATTCTTCCGTCGGGGAAATTGCTTGCAGTGATAAAGAACGAGTCGTCGAGGCAGTGATTATTATGCCAGGAAACCCCGTAGTCGCTAAAGGAGAAAAGAACGCCACAGCTAGATACCCTTCATCATCTCCTCTTCCTCTTTTTTTCTTCTTCCTCTTCTCCTCAGCCTCTGTTAAATCATCGAACCAAGTGACGGCGCAACGAGTCGAGAGGCTCATTGGGCGGCCTTCTTCTTTCCCGTCCCTATCCATCCGCCCTCGCAGTCGCCCGAAACGATTGATCGGGAACGGGTTCACCGAGACAATTATCAAGGCAAATCATTCGGTCAGACGCTAAATTGCGGACAGAATATTTAGCGGCGGACGAGCCGCGGCCGTGGGATCGATCGAACCGGCCAAATCGGTTTGACGAATGGAGTTTCGGGCGGTCCCGCCGCGCTCGGCTCCCCGCTGATACGAACTCCTTCGTGGTGGCGCGCTCGCGAGGAAAACCGTGCGGGGGCGGGCGGCGAAACGAGGGTTCGCGGACAAAGTAGCTTGCAAACAACTGCCAACTTTAGGGACAACGGCCTCTGACTAATCCAGCCGGTTCTCGGATGGGAAGGAAACGTTATTGGACGGGTCGCGGAGGGTTTTGGGAAATGGGAATTCGGGGAACAGGGCAAAGAGCAATCCGGGTGATGTTTCTGGCGTGCCAGGATGCAGCGTTTCGGGGGACGAGAATTGTCTCGTCGGTGCGCCGAAACGGCCAATCGAGATCCAGCCTTTCCGCTTTTCTTTCTTCCGTCGCGTCGCGCGGCGAAGCTGGGGATCTTGGCGAGCGTTCCCCTTGGAACGCGCTCGGCCCGAAGATCCTCCAGCGATAGCGCGAACGTTGATCGCGATACGAACTTCGGGAATCTTCAGCCTGCAACCGTGTCCTCTCAGGACGTTCGCCGATTTTGATTTTATCTCGACAACGACAACGACCCCCCCTCGGAACATAGGGGCTATCTGCCGTAACCGGGTAGCTCCGGTTCGCGATTCTATTAACTGTGTTCATTCTCCGGTGAACTCGGTCGGACCTTCCTAACCCTTGCTATCAAGGATCGCTTCAATCATCGTCGAATAGAACCGCCGCTCGAGCGTTCCCTCTGCGCTCAAGATCCGAACGAGACGCCGTTGCCTTCGGCTCGAGCCGGAACAGCGCTTGACGAACTTACGCGAGAGAGAAAAAGGGGTCGCATCATCGCCAGAGCCAACGGAGGGGCGAGGACCATCGACTGCCATTCGCCGTAATATCTTGCCTCGCGATACACCGAGCAACCCGTTTCTTCTTTCCTGGATCTCGTGGCTAACCTGTGCGAGTGGATCGATACGCGACCACCGCTGGCGAGGGAGGCGGCTGATAAAGGAAGGCGACTGCAGAGCCGCTGCAAGGGTTGAACGCGATGCTTCCAGCCCTGTCTTCCAGCGGCAGCAAGATTGTTGGTGGCGGCTTTGAAAAACGGAGAAATACGCGAGCGGAGGAGCAGCCAGCGGAAGAATCAGGGATTACATTGGTAGGGGCGCGTGGAGCGATGGGCTCGCGAACGACGCGAGTTTCGAGTCGCTTCGAGGGTGGCGCGAAACCGGGGCTCGTCGCAGCCGTTAACGACCTGCATGGGAACGTCCCGGGTTGCTGTCTCAGTCGCGCAGAAATTTATATAGAAAGTGTCCTCCGAGCCTTCAAGCTCCACCTTGCATCGCCTCGATCTCTCAAAATTTGTATCCAGTCTGTGAGGAACGCTCGAAGCGACTCGAGACAACCGAGACGCCCATCCCTGGCCACGTGGCCACGGTCGCGCGCGTGCCGAACACGCGCACATCAGCATACACACAGAAACATCGTTCATGTACCGACAATGAGGAGAGGGAGGAAGCGGGGCGTCCGAGGGTGGCGAGAAACCGCCCCGGACCCCCGCGAGAAGGTGTAATAATCAATTTATTTGCTCACGTAACGGTATAATATATTTAATATATGCGTATAGGTATAAAACGGAGGTTAATCCACACGAGAACTAATTAATCGCATAACCGAGGACGATTCACTCGCCGAGCCGGTGGTGGTGGTGGTGGTGTTGTTGTTAATGGTGCGGTGTGCGGGACTTGTTTTATTAGGTTGCCGATCCAGGGACACACGCCTGCGCGGAGGACAACGTGAGAAACGATGAGCCGACGGTGAAGGAGCGAGAATCGCGCGTCACAGAAACGGAGGGGTGGAAGAGGAGATGCGAGGCTTCCGACGATCGTCGCTTCGGCTCTCTTTGCAGTAGGGCACTCCCATCGAGATTAACTTTTCTACGATAGAAATCCAATTTGTCAGGCGCCTACGATCTCACCGGAGTGCAATTGGAAACACCCGATCCTCATAATTCATTTCAGATCCGCAGCTTTTTCTTCCTTCCGTTGATCCTCGAAAAATGAAAGAATAATCCACGACCGATCTACCGCCCCCTTTCCATCTCTTCGTCGCGTTGTTCGATAACGATCCACTGGCCAGCCATTCGACGGTAAATGTTAGCGGCGTACCAAGATCAGCCGACTCGGGGACAGCTGATATCTTTACAATATCGACTTCGAGCTAACGAACGGTCAACGCGAGATCGCAGCGGCACGAGGAGGAAACGGTGGCGGCTCGAGGACATCGGCGCCGATCGATGATCCGTCGAGCGATCCAGCGGCGCTCGAGGCTCCGCCGTGGCAAGCGTCAGCGTCGAAGAGCCGTCCTGTGCCCGTTTCGTGACGCATTGCCAGCCATTGTGTCGTTAACGGCGAGTTTTGCGTACTTCTGGAGACTGTTGCCGGCACGGTTGCGCGTCCCAACGCGCTCCATTGTCCGCCGGCCGCGTCTCTCGCTTCCTGTTCCCGGTTATTAATTTACGACGCGGCTTAAATCAGACTTCAAACGCGGACGCGCGACGCGCCCTGACGTTATTACGCGAATGTCACCGGTGCAACGTAATGTATGGCCCTAGGTTCCCGAGGAACTGGGTCACGGGATGCTGCTCCGAACAACATTCCCTTTCTCCTCCTTTTTTTTGGGGGAGGGAAATTTTTCCCCCGCGAAACCTGACCTCCCGCGAGCAAATTGCGCGACCGGGGAAAAACGAAGTTCGAAGAGGATAGCGTTTCGTTTCGGTTGAAATTTCTCTGACAGTTTAATGAAAATGTAAATTCGTCAGGCATCTGGGGCGGGTTGACCGGTATCATGCAAATGCGCTGGAATAAAGTAGCAGGAAAATTCGCGGGCAATGGAACTTGTATTAAACAACGAGTAACAGGTTGCGGGGGATTTTCGCGGCGAGTGTGACGCGGCAACTTTGATGGTAAACGTAACGACGTGTTAAATTCGACAGGTTCGGTTGAAATTTCCCTGCACTTCTAGTCTGAAGTCCCGCCTATTAAAGAATTAATTCGCGTTGCTCGCCGTCAAACGATTTAACTTAATCGACCTGGAATTCCGTTGCGTCGCGTCCCGCCTCGTTATCGGCTAGCCTTCCTTCGCTCTCACTTTCCACGCACCTCGAGCTTTCGATCCGTCGCGACGAAGAATAGGGAAAGGGCGGTAAAAGTAAAAGGAACCGCAGCCGCGTGGTGCAGGTTAATCGACGCAGCGCGATGTCACGCGAGCTCCAGAATAAATTTCAAGGCAAGGGGGTAAAGACTGACGAAGCGTCGATCGTTCTTTCGCCGAGGACCACCCTTCCCACCCAGCCACCACGTCATCGACAATTGCGACAACAATAATTGATACGATTAACGTTAAGGGCGACTCAACGGCGAAGATGAACACGAAGAGGAGAAGTTATTAAGCACGGGAGAACGTTGCGGTGGTTTATGGGTTAACACGCTAGTGATAAGCGATAGCTGTTGTCGTACGTTAGGTTGGTACACGTTGATAATAAAACGTTGATAATCGATCATGACAATGAAACGGGGGAGGTGATGAGAAGCTCGGGAAACCAGACGAACAACTTTCGTCGTCGTCGATCCGTATTCGATTCTAGCCGGCGTTCCGTCGATCGCGCCGATCGATCGGCTCGCGGATCGCCGCGATGGATTAGGGTAAACGTTGTACATTGTAATACATTAATCGCGGTAGGCGTGTCGTGTTTTGTTTTCTTTTTTTTTAGTTACCGTGACCGTTGCACAATCCACAGGGGATGGTCGCGAAGGGATGGTTCGTTTTAAGCGCGTGTGCGCCAACACACAGCTGGAGGTTCGTGCCCTGTCGTGCCTGTTCGTCCCTTGCGCGGGGAACTTTCACCCTAAAAATCGTCGAGCGATTCCGATCACGCGCCTTCGTGTCTGGCCGGCGAGCATCGTCCGTCTTGCTGGCCGCGGGAGCGGAGAAACGAACGAGATAGACACCCCCCGTTTGCCTCCATATTCCGCAGTCGTAGAGATTCGCTCGCGAACGAGGAGACGGATGAGCTTCACCTTGGGATAGTACAACATTCAAGAAACGAGCGTAGAATCGAAGGATGAAGGTAGCTCCTGGACGATCTCGTATTCTAGAATGCGATATCATCCTCGCTGCGTCCAGCTCTCGAGTGATACGTACCTCTTTGAAATAGGTATCACCCATTTGTGGTTCGCAGAAGCGTGCTCGAATCCTGTCAGCCGCCTCAATCTTCATCCCCTCGCCAAGAAAAGGTACAAATAAGAGCCAGCGGAACGTAAGCATTGAATTCGCGACGCTATTCAGCGATTTATCTCATCAACCGCTAGCTTCAATCCCACAAAAGCCGCGAAGAGTGCGAACCTATCCTCCGGCGTTTCATTTTCGTCCTCCTTGTGGCATCGAGCGCCCGCCACGTTTATTAACATTCAGCGGAGATTAATTCGGACCACCATACTTTTTCTGGACGATCCCGCGGTCCCGTACGCGCTTCCCTGTGAATGACTCGAGGAACCAAACGATCTCCGGAACGAGCGAAAGCGATTCGAGACGGGAAATAATTCTGTAGGTATCTTGCCGTCTGCCCGCTGGTTTCACTGGCCTCCTCTTGCGGCATTCGGCCCTACCCTCGAAAGGATACCAGCTTCGTGGTAATTGAATTTTTCAGTCGCCTCGAAGCTCCGTAGACGCGCGATTCATTAGCAGTGTAAACCCCGGGGCTGGAAATTAGGACGAGCATGTAAGGCAAACGAACGAACGAGCGAACGAGCCAACCAACGACGAGCAAATGGATTAAGCGAGTAAGTTCTGATTCCGCCTCGGGTGTGCCGGTTCTCACGGGCCGCGCCACGTCTCTCGATCATCGCGAACGTGTCTGTCTTTCTGCGACAACGGAGGCCCGCTGATTAAAAGTCGAATTAGTCCCGATTCTACGCTTCCGTCGTATTTATTCGGCTCGATCGAATCTCGATGTTAATTAATGCAGATCCCGCTCCATGGTTCCCGGACACCTTGGCCTCTTTAAACCGGGAGATCGCCTCCATCTGCGGAGAGCGCTTTAAGGACGGTCCTGGTGTCTGTTCTTTTGACAGATCCGGAGGCGAACAGGGCGTGCTATCCGTTCGTTCCGAGGCAGGCCGCCGAGGCCCGTGATGGGAAACCGTGGAAAAATCCGTCTTCCTGTCTTCGCGTCTCCAGTTTCTCGCTGTTCCATCGGATGGTTACACCGGGAACTATACCGTGCGTGTGACTGTGCGTAGATTAATACGAGTAAGTGTACGTTTAAACTCGCGCCCGCGGGCGCGGTAGCCTGATAAGCGAAGTCGACAATTTGCGTAAGTGATAACTCGTGTAAGCGTTGTAAATTACTGTAGGTAGACCCTTCTGATTGTGACCCTCGTGCCAGGACTCGCGAGCCAATTCGTTCCTCCCCCTTGCAGTCCACCGTGTCCTCTTCTTCGCTCTCGTATCTCGCGACCGAGTTCTTTTCTGTCAGCTGTTATTCGGAAACGTTGGTCCCGCCGAAATTCGTGGCGTGCGCTGGACGTTGTTAAGCAAATCATTGGGCTCTACTCGGGTCTGCTCGAAACCATGGAGCGCCGATTAGTAATCTCGCGAAACGTTGCAACGATAGCGGTTGGCGCGCAGAGAAACGATCGCTCTCTCGGCCAATTAGGCTCGTCGCGAGGCATCAAGCGCGGCCAGTCGTTGAATTCACCGAACGTTAGAATCGCGCGACGTCCCGTCTTCCCATCGTGGCTTCTCCGTTTTACGCCGGTTCCTCCTTTGCACGGTCATGGTCTGGGTCACAGTCGTGAAACGCTCAATAAAACAAGTACTGTGTATCGTCAGAAGCTTAAAGTCTTCCGTGGGGCATTCCTGACAAAGACGATTTCTCGGGGTGATCCGCAAAGCGACAAATGGGCGATGAAATGTGCGACGAGCGCGACGAGGAACGGGCGTTCGATCGCCGCCGATCGATCGTCGCGCGCGCGATCGACGCCGCCGACGACGTGGGAACGTGAAAGAGTAATGTTAAACCGTCCATAAGAGAATTTATGTAACAAGTAACGTCGAACGACCGGGATTTCGGTTCCATTTTTGCAAACGGGAATTTTATATTTCACCGAGCGCACGATTTCGCCGTGTCATCCGATCGGGTAACCTCGTTACCGTCGTTTCCGGTTCTTTAAGATGGTAAAAGGGGACGGTGCCAAGATTTCTACCCTGTACGCGCCTTGAATTCTTTCTACAGCCCCAATCGGAACTTCTGGATATGGAATTTCCGCTCTATTGGAACTTCTAAATTTGGGTGCTTCTGCCTCGAGGTGTATCGCAGAGGATCCAGCAACAGAGCTGCCCAGAACATTCGACATGCCACTTTCTTAGGAGTACACTCTCAGCTTGGCACCACGCCCCGCGCCCGTCGACAAAAGTTTATCATTCATTTGACAATCACACGCGAGACGTTTCCATACAGAATCAGCTGGAAGGGGTCGCATCTCTTTGTTACGGGACAATTTTTCACGTTTTCATAAAGAGAATAACAAACAAACCAAAAAAAAAAAAATAACGAAAAAACTACAACGCGTCGCGGACATTTAGATTATTAAGATAAGAGCGCGCCGACGTAATCGCCGCCACCGATAGCGAGAGAAACGGATCGAGCGACAGCAAATCGTCGGAGGGGAAAATTAATTGGCCGGCCGTGGGAAAGTCGACCGCGCCCCGTAAATCGCGGCTTTCGCGCCGGCCGTAAAGTCGACTGAACGATCTCCCGCTTCCACTTGGAATTTTTATTCACCCCCCGGAAACACCCTTTCTCTCCCCTGTTTGGCGTACACGCGCGGTCCCCTCCTCTTTGCCCGCTCGAGACATTCGCAGGCATCGCCGATCGCACGCGAGCCGCCGCGACGGCTGGCCTCCGGTTCGAGGAACGCTCTTCTCCGGCTCCGAACAAACAGTATTAAAAAGCAGTATTATTAGGTAATAAGTAGAATCACGAAACGAAAGCGCTAGCGGGCACGCGGAGAAGAAGGTTCCTCTTTCTTCGACAGCAGGAGGCACGGTCGCGATTCATCGTCATTTCGCACCCTTTCTAAATTCCCCTGTCCAATGTTCCTGCCCAAGGCACCCGAGCAACCCGCCAGGCCTCTCTCGTCAACACCAGCGAGAATCGACCGAAAGTGTTTTCATTCCAAAAATTGGAAACGTCGTCAGGAGCCGTAGACAAAATCGCTTCATCGGAAGGGGGTCCACGTGAACGAAATCTGGCTGCAGCCCATTGGAACTCGCCGCCGTCATCCGAGTCGCGATATCTTAAAATCGAACGACAGCTCGAGAGAGAGAGAGAGAGAGAATGCTTGGACGAGAAACGGTCGCCGAGATCCACGACGCCGCGAAGCTTGATCGCGCCTGGCGAGATCGGAAAATGCGTTTCCAAGGACGGAGGGCGAAGGGAGGGGAATTTGGGGGAGGGTCGGGGGACAGAGATCTCTTTGGGTGTTCGAAACGGATTAAATCGAAATCTTTGCTCAACGTTGCATACGTGTTATATAAAAATAAGGTGACGTTATCGTCTAGTGTTGCAAAATAGCGTAAACCACGGAGAGGATGGGAACGGGGAGTTTCCGGCCACGTCGTCGTCTTCGGTGATCTCCATGGCGTTTCGCACGACGGCAGGCACGCCTTAATGCCTGCGCGGAGCGGATGGATCGAGGCAGGGGTTAATTATGAATATCGTGGCCCCGCGAGGGATACTTTGCGATCGCTAATGGAAGAAGGAGGAGGAGGAGAGAGAGTGGAGGAGGTGATTGGTGACACCATGGAGGTACGATGTGTACGGTGGCCGACGCACGAGGAGACAGTCGAGGGAGTGCGTAGATTATTAAAGGTAACGATAGTAATAATGATACTAATAAACGATTACTAATAACGACGCTAACGCTGTAAGCGATAATGGAGCATAGTACTAACGAGTAACGATAGCGCGTAAAGACGAGAAAGAAACCAGTAATAATAAACTACCACTTAAACAATAATGGAGTAACGGTAACATTAACCTAAATTAACGATAACGCTAAATAACAAATATCGAATATTAATTAACGATACCCTTACAAGTATATCGAGCGCTAACTCTACTATCGACGATTACGAAACGTTATACGGTGTATATTGTTATTCGATTCCGAGGAGGAGGGGCGAAGGTGAAATGAATGGGATAGGGGGGTGGGGGTGGGTTGAGGGAGAAGAAAGAGCACTGGGCAAGACGACCGTTTGTCGAAGGGCGGGAGAACCCGATACGAAACTCGTTGTAAAACTGATAGTATTGTTAAGACAATCAGACACTCATTGCTCCGGCCACCTCGAGGGCCATCCGTGAATATTCGCTGCCGCGAGGTTTGTCCCTCGTAGACGAAGCGTGCGAGGAACAGGCGCGAGCAATCGTCACTTCGTCGGCACGGAAGAAGCTGCAATTAGAGATTTCTTTGGGCGAAGTGGAGAGGCGACGGTAGCCGAAGGAATTGGAAGACGGAAACCGGCGAAGCAGAACGATCACGAGGAAAGACAGAGACCTTCGATTTTTAACCCTGCGTCCACCCGTTCCACCCACCCCAGGGGGTTGGAGAACAGTGGAGGGCGGGAGGGAGGCAGAGGAACAGAAGGGGGACGAAGAGGATGCGACGCGTATTCGTCGAGTGTGTCTTGGGACGCTTTTTTGTACGCCTCACATTTTCTACGGTTTGAAAATAGCAAAAGACAGACAATTGTATAAAACGAAAGGAGGAGGAGGAGGAGGAGGAGGAGGAGTAGAAGTGTTGGTCATTGTGTTTGTATGAATTAATGGACACGAGTGTTGCTGGGAATTCGAGGGGGGTGGCCATGCCAAGGACCACCCCCACGTTGGGTTGGCGGGGACGAAAAGTGATCCGCGCGTTGCGATACAGTGAAACGGAAGCGGCACAGTAATCCTCGCAAGCACATTTCTAGATAGCACGGAGGTAGGCAAGCTTTCCGACCCTTCTGAAATAAAATGTTCGCAATCGATTGGCAGTCGAGCGGTAATTGGATTCAGGGTGACACGGTATTTACAAGAACAGGGAGAAGATACGTTTAATTGATACAAGTTTTTACTATACTACTCGTGCCCACTTACCCTGCCAGTATTCGAACACGGGGGCTACGCGTCTTTTGATAAAACACGAATAGAAGCTAGAAGCCCTGCTCGATTGGAAGGAACACCCTCGCCTTAATCGCAGTCTCGTACTCGTCGATCGAACATTCCTTGCCTCTTCTTGTTACCTCCACGCGCCCATTATAAACGCTTCAACCCCGTTTTTCCATCTTCATTCGGCTCGATTGGAGTGCGAACACAGTTTCTTTACCAGTCATCCAGACAATAAGAGAAGAAAGAAAAAACATTTCCACGCACGATTGCACGAACAATATCAATCGTTTGCATTAAGCGAGCGTACTATTCAAACGCTGAACCACGCACAGGATATAAACGACGTCCTCTGCCGTGAACGGGGGATGAAGGTGTGCCAATCGATCGGCGCTCCATCGATCGGTATATCGATCAACGACCACTCCCCAGCAATTCCTCCTCCGTCGGGAGCCGAGGCTCCCGACGGGCGGCTCTCTCCTTCCCTTTCGATTTCGTTCCGACGCGACGTCGTCCCCCGTACATTTCGCCTCCCTTATCCGCTTCCTGCATCGCGACTCGACCGCGACCAGAGGCTCGCAAACGTTCGAGAACAGGGGAGGGGCTGGTAGAAGAAGGAAGCAAGGAAAAGTACTGTTATATACGTACACATATGAATACAGACGCATGTACACGTACACACTCATGCACACGAGAAGTACGAAGAGGAAGGGAGGAGATGAAGAAGAAGGAGAAGAAGACGACGATGAAGAGACGGAAGATTTTTCGGGGCAAGAGGAGACACAGCGAAGCTTACGACGATGTTGATGATGTTGACGAGGACAGCGAGGAGGGTGGAGATGAGGAATAAAGAAGAAAATAAACATACGAACATTTTGTTATATCCGTACGTAAGGGAACGTAGACGAGGAACGTGTGTTATAAGGAAGTAAACGTATCGAATCTACACAGTTAAATGTTTACGATAAAATTACGGGTAATTAAGAAGATTCTAGATTTTTTCTAACTAATCGATTCGTACGGCGGACTCGTGCCAATCCTCTAGATTTACGACCTAAAACGAGATATACAAATGAGATGAAGCTGTTATCCTATATTAAGTCGGCTTGGAATAAATATTTGATTACACGTATTTATCGTGCGACCGTCTGTCTGCCTGTCTGCGTGTGCCTGGGCCGAGCGAATATCGCGTGAACGTGAGCGGGTGTAGGAGAGAATGGAATCACATAGCGGAGAGATATGCAGATAAAAAGAATTTGTTAACGTAACGTGTGCGAGCGGTAGGGCGAGAATCGGGGGAAGAGGGAGCGACGGTGGCAAACAGCAACAAGTAAAGAAAGTAGATCGTCGGTACGAAGCCACTTTCTGTTACTCGATCGCGAGACTCGGTTAATTCCTGAAAAGCGTCTTAGAACTCTCGACGACGACGACGGGGAGCGTCGCGGTCACTTCCCGCGCCACCGGACACCTTGGCCATCCCCCCGGGAGAATCTCAGGCGTTCTCGAGAGTTTTCGGATCCCTTTCGTCTCTCGTTATATGTATATGTATATGTAAATGTATGTATATGTATGTATATGTGCGTATCGATTGTGCGGCGTCCGGTTGGAGGAGAAGAGCGCGATAGAAGGAATGAAATCGAGCGTTGCGCGCGGCTCGCCTCGGACGCGTCTCCCGGTTGGGAGAATCGCGCGACGGAACGAAACTCGGTCGACGGATCGTCGACGTTTCTCCTTTCGGCTGTTCCGCGGCATCCGTCAAGATTGTTTCGCGGGGGAGATTGCGCGGGGTTTTCGGCTGGTCGATCAATCTGTTCACCGAGGCTGATTACGCTTCACCGAGGATCATGGGAAATCCACGATCGTTGGATATTGATCGCGCTCGAACACGGCTGAATTCGCTCGCCGAGTGGGACATTCGTGGTCCGCGGTAGGTCAAGTCGGGGTAATCGCTGGTCCTCCGTGTCCCGATTGCCGACGCTTGGAAACATTCAATTTTAACCCCTTGGTTCGAAAGTTGACGAGACATCGATGGAGTTCGTTGGCGTCGTCGCGAGCGAGGGAACGACAGAACCCGTGCTGAATCGTTGCTACTGTCAGCCGTGTACCAAAGGAGCGAGACGGTTATTAAATATACATATGTACATACAGAGAGAGAGAGAGAGAGAGAGAGAGAGAGAGAGAGAGAGAGAGAGAAATGGGAGAAAGGTGGAGAGAGAGAGAGAGTGTGTGAAACGCGGAAGTGAAGTTTACGCAAACCAGGGCGTTCTTTGCGATTACTATTGTACGTTCACGAGGGTCCTTCATCCTACTTACTAATTATCATTATCACTGTACTTGCCATTATTTTCATCGCGACTGTTACGATTATTTACCACCGCTACTACTATCATCATTACCGTTACGATTGCTCCGGGCGAGCGACGCGTCCGTCGACGAACGAACAATCGTTCTGATTGAATGAACGCGAGAAAGAGAGAGAGAGAGAGGAAGAGAGAGAGAGAGTAGTCGAGTGAGGGCAAGGGGAGCCACGGAGAAGGAAGGAACTTGTTTTAAATAAACAACAACGAATCATCGAGAATCTCTACGTTGTTAAAATGCCGATCTCTCTGTCTATCTGTTTGTCTATCTGTCTGTCTGTCTGTTTGTCTGTCTGTCTGTCCGCCTGCCAGCCTGTCTGTCTGTCTGTTGTCTGTTTCTCGCGCGTCTGTGTCTGCTGTGTCTCAGAAAACGAGTGCCACCTGCCCACCGTGCCCGTTATTAATCGTGTCGTGCGTTTCTTTTTCGACTTCCGTTCCGCGACAGCCCCTGCTGGACCACCCGCTCCCGTCCGCAGCCAGAGAGGCTGGGCGGAGAGGATTGTCGCAGCAGGGGCCGCCGATCGAGCAGCGTCCACGTCAGTGAGCGCGCAGGGCAATCATTTACCACCCCCGGCGGGTGATCACCCTCGCGAGCCTCCGCAGCCCACCGAAGCATACGATAGACTGTACAGTAACTTTTACGAATCCCTTTGTACATCACACTCGGCGACAGTAGTGCCTAGTGGACGGACCGGTTCAAGACACTCGATTCACGGCTGGACCATTCGTTTGGCGACGAAGATTTCCACCCCATCTCGCGGCGCGTCTCCAGCGACATTCGATCCCCCTCGAACGCCTCCACCCTCCGCCGCAGGAACTTTTAGGTTTCGCGGCGACGAGGACGCATTCGTTTCTCGTTCCTGCCTCTCCCATCGCGGCCCGATACGGTTCATCGACAGCCTCGTCGTTACGCATACTTTCAGGGATTTCCTAGGTTCCCACGCTCGCGAAATCTTCATCCTCCCCCTCGTGCCCCGAACCCTGCGCGCCGCGGTCACTCTCTCATCCCCGAAGCGGCGTCCAATCGCGATGATCGTCGCCACGGATCCGTCCAGTGTCGTTCAGGGTATCTTGCACGCGACCGAGGCTCGCGACGACGAGTCACCCGGGTCTGTACATAAACGAACGTCATTCTCGCGACCGTCGCTCGATCGTCGATCCACGAACGCGCGCTCGATCTCGTTCCGGTCGCCTCGAGGTAAGGGCAAATGGCACTTAAATCCGTCTATAATTCCTCTAGCGATTCCGCTACTGACAACTAGTACTTGGGGTGCTGGGGGGGATGCTGGGAGAGGGGCTAATGGGAGGAAGGGGGTTGAATGGGGCACGGAAGATCTTTCAGTGGGGGGGGGGGGAGGGATGAAGCTTGCAGAGAGAAACGGAAGCAGAGACGCTATGTGTAATATATTAATTACCTAATTAAAAAAAGGCAGCCATTACTCCGAAGGGAGAGCACACACGAGACGACGCATACGTGCATACATACACACGAGAGCAACGCGTCACACACACATATATATATATATATATATACACACACCGAGATGCATACGTGCATAGACATATACATACGTACGTACATAGGACACGAGGAGTCGCGGATACACCGAACACATGTACACACGCATACACACACGTTATGTACGGATAAAGGAAGAAAGAAAAGGCGAACTAAACTAACCTATTTGTAAGCTAACGTCTACACTCTACACAACTATCCACGTATGTAAAACGATTGAAATAAACGAGCGGTTAAAATTATTGTTTAAAAAATAATAAACGTATTGAAAAAATTTGGTGGCGTCGCAGATGTAACCTGTCACCGCCCGGCTTCCGTTCCGGGATCCGCGTTCTAATAGCTAGCAATCGACGGGGTGATACAGGGCCACGACCCCGCTGCCTATTCTCAACAACCGCCCCCTCTAGCCAACGCTTTCGCCCGAATAAAAAGCCCTCGCTTACGAAACCATTACGCTGCTATGTCACGCTACTTTCCGCCTGGCCGTCCCTCTATTTAATAAGGACACCGTTATTGACGGCTTTTACCGCTAATATCCGCCGAAAATGGCCGCAGGCATGAACGACGGAAACATTCCACGCCGATGCCCTTTCTTCATCCCCTTTTCATCCTCTTCTCGCGTCCAAGCCCCCTGTCGCCTGTATTCTGCTCTACGCATCCCCGCGCTTTCGTGGTTTCCGTTGTTTTCAGGATAAACGGCGACCGGCGTTCGTCGGAGAGATTAGACAACGAGAGGCACCGAGGAGGTAGGTATTAGGGGAGAGTCTGACGGATCAGCGAGACCTGGGAGACTCAGCTTTGCGTTCGCTTTACTTCGTCGCGCTGAGAGGCTCGTGGTGGAGGCAGACGGAAAATGGAGATGAGGTTACTTGGTCTAAGGATAACTGAATATTATAAGGTATAACGAGAGGTCTACGAAACAGGAACAGCGTTGGAATTCAGGTGGCACCCTGGCGATGGGTCATCTAACTTTTATTTCTTCGCACGTTCGTAAAGGCCAAGGGAGAATGAGGTTCTCAAGTGGCATCCGTCTTTCCGGAAGATACTTATCGCCGAGCAGAGTTCTTCATGGTGTTCCGATCAAAGTTTGACCACGGCGAAATCGCCGACCTAATTGTCCCGCGGAGAGCTCCGCTCGCCGGCGAAACTTTAAATTAGATAAATCGGCCGACACGCGCAAGCCTCACGGAAAAGATAATTGCGTTAGCTCGGGCTACAGGCCAGCCCGGCCACGTATTATCCGTGCAAACATTTTTCTCCGCTAACGATCAAACTTCCGCCTCGCTTTCAAGAAGCCCGGCCATCCTCGGCTCCCCGGGGACGATTCCCGGCGATCCTCTCCTACCGGAAACTCTTGCAGGGGCCGGTAGATTAGGCTCCCTTCGTTAATTCATTCGCCGCTGGACGCAGCGCGGGCGTGAACGTTCGGGAGTCTCGAGGTATCTCAGGAACGTCAAGAGGCAAGAAAGGGAAACACTTGCTTGAAGTTGAAGACTCTGGGATCCCGTGATCTTGCCTCTTTTCCTCGAAATTTCCTATTTACTCGTCGCTGCGCGGGGGAGGCCGCGGGTGCATCGAAATTTATTCCCGTCGCTCGCCAAGGGAGAGCGGAAAATGCGATGGACGCTGAAAACAATGCATCCCGGCGGAAGAATTAGGACGAAGTTTTCAGGCTGCGGCGACCAGAAAGCCACGGCGACGCGAGTATATAAAGAACAATTAAGGCGGTTTTTCCAGCAAGTGAAACACAAGTTGCCTTCTCTCTCTCTCTCTCCCTCTTCTCCCCTGCCCGCCCGCTCTTCCTCTTTCTCGCGCGTAATCCTCTCTGTCTCTCGTTCCCTCTGTCTCGGCTGGATAATAAATTTAAGTTAATTAAAGCCGATTCCTCGGTGGAAGCTGCCTCATTATGTAGGCGGAAGGTCTATGCACCGGATGAAGTCGCGACACGAAAACAGTTTCATTTTAATTAAACGCCCCTGGATGAAAGAATATATAGGGCAAAGAGGCCTCTTTGAATAACAGTTAGCGTGTCCCTGTACACACTTCAACCTAGCGTCCCCTTTGCGTCCCTACAACGTCACGATCTTTTCCTGGATCCTCGCGAGGAACCTCGTTATCGGGAGTAATATTTCGGCCTCCTCAGAATTTCCTTCCGCCAGCGGTTTTCACCGCGCGGGAACCACTAATCACGTCGCATCGATGAAGTTGAATTTCGTCGGGCGAGCTGGATGTGTACTTTTTATTTAAAAATCGAACTCCTGGCCCAGAGTCGTTAGTAACGATTTAATCGTCGAACACGCAAGTACACTATTTCCCGCGGAATATTTCCCGGCATCGGCATTAATATTCCCAGGTGGCGTTTTTGCGAGGCGGAAACGCTTGATTTAAGCACATTTTCCACCGGTCGGAATGCCCCGCCGGCTTCTTCCTCGTTTTCTTAGCTCCGGCCACAGTTTCGCGGTAACGTATTTAATAAATCAAATGGACTTTTTTGCCGAGTTTATAACCGACGGGTAAAAACCCCGGAATCGCATACACTCGGGTAGCAAGTTCCGCCGGCGTCGAGATTAATACGTTCTTTACGTTTTCTTGCTCCAATGGAGTTTATAGCATTCGCGAGATAATCCCGCGGGTTTTACGTCGACAAAAATCAGCATATTTTGAGCCGCGATTTTACGAAATGCCCGTTCGCTCTTTCTACCGCCCCATATCCCCGTCTCTCCTGTTATTACCTTGCTCTTCGAATTCTTAATCGTTTGCAAAGACGCCGCTGTGCACGCCAATTTCACCGGTAAACAATAAATTGTCGGAGGGATTCGAAGCTGGCCAGAAACGGGCAAACACGTTCGTCGGCGGTTGGCCCCGGAAGTTGGCAAAAGAACCCGTCCGTGGAAGCAGTTTACGGTGATATTCTGTTGGCGCGTGGTCGCTCGCAACTTCCTGCAAACGGAGCGGTACTGGTCCGCGAACAATCTCCGCTCCACCGGTGGAACTTGGCAAGACCCTTGTCGCTTTCGCTCCAGAAAATTCCTGATCTCGATAGTCGAGTGAACGGACACTGTGCATCGGCGATCGTTTCGTCTCCCTGTCAAAGTACACGCTCGTCTTCGTCAACGAGTGACAAATCCTGTCTTCGGGCACTGAGGCACCGGCGGTCGCCTCGCTGAACCCTTTGGCAACGTTCAGCGGCTACGAAAATTCCCGGGAAATTTAGGAAGACTGCTCGCTACAGTGGCTCGCGAAATTTCATTCGAGAGGAAGTGGCGCGAAGAGACGGAACGGTGTTTGAAGAAGAGAAACGGCTGCTGACGAGCGCACCGCTTCAACAACGTTATCTCGCGGAGCTGCAGCCAGCGCGTTTAGAGTCTCGCAGTTTTTATCTTCGCCAAGTCGCCCGAACAGTTATCCCTTACAGTCGGACGGGCCTGGAGTTTATAAAGTTTCATCGAAAATCGGAGCCTGGAGGATGCCAGCAGTGAACGCGAACGTAATTAAAAGTTTCGCGATAAACAGAGAGTAGGTAGTTGCTCGAGTAGTGTTTGTTAACGCTCTGCAAACGATCGCGCGTTTTTGCGCCGCATTAAGTGGCCCGCCCGATAAGTTCAACCCCGGCGGCCCTTTCTGACGGAGAAAAGGGCGACGTGCATCGCAGCTTCGTGACAATTGAAACATTCGACAGCCTCGAATCGATTTTCCGTTCGATATTCACAGCTCGACTATTAAGACTACTTAGTCGCTGGGAATCCATTCGCCGGTCCTCCGCTCGCTACGATCAGCAGCGAAGCGAGGGTATCGTTCTCCCAGTCGGCGGGGAGCGTCGATTCCGATTCATCCGCGGACAGCAGGCAAGAGCCTGAACCATAAAGAGAAGCACTCGAAAGCGAAGCCGCTGTAAAACTGTTTTGACGGACGCTTTCCCCCTTGCAACTCGTTCTCGAGAGCTTTCCCAACATACTTCTGCTCGAGATCCTTTTGTCGTTCGCTTAAAGGACCCCGGCTATCTAGATTTTCAGACTTCCTCCTGCGCTTTCCTCGACTTGTATCGCGCTGCTCCCGCGACGGAGGGGGATCAGACCCTCGCCCTCTCGCTTTCCACCCCCGTGGCCAACAGCAATGCACCGTAATATCGCGCCACGTGGCATTCTTCTGGACTCTCTCTCTCTCTCGCGTGAGCCCGCGCAAGTATTGGATTCCTGGACGAATTTGAATTTCCCCTTCGGTGGAGTATCGCGCCTGGGGTATCTGTTACAGCAGCCACCACCCCTGTCTCGCGGCAGCTTCGCCCTTCCGTCTGAATGGACACTCGCGGCTCCCCTCGAGCGGTTTTATCGGGGATGCTGGCGAAGCTTGTTGGCGAAATGTCGTACGCGGAACTGCGGTCCGGTTTAAGATTTACGCTCCAGTGGTTCCCGTTTTATGACGTCCGCCTTTTTTTATGGCCGCTGGACGAGCTTTTATCAAGGGCTGGAATAAATGTTTCGCGCGGAGGGCGAGGGTGCGTTAGGCGCGATTCCCTGCGCAGCCCGTGAGCTTCGAGGCCGGGCGTTCGTTGCTCCGATCGTAGACGCCGAGAGGATATTTTAATCCTGTTAGAGATTATTGGCAGAGAGAAGTTTCTGTTCCAATCAAATCGTGGGTAATCCGAGTGGCAAACAATTCTGCATGGAGCGGCGGCCGATCGATGCGCCGGTGTTGCACAGCGGGTGGATGCATTGTTGCGCTGGCTGGCTCGCGATGG
The DNA here is from genome assembly GCA_910592295.1 of Andrena haemorrhoa. Lineage (NCBI taxonomy): Eukaryota > Metazoa > Arthropoda > Insecta > Hymenoptera > Andrenidae > Andrena > Andrena haemorrhoa. Next base: position 6,976,596 of record OU342946.1, read on the forward strand.
CTGCAATGCAACGGGGAACTTAAGACGCTCGGCGTCATTAAACGATCTCCCTTTGTCCCGGTTGTTCCAAGGGTGGGCCGCGAAGGAGCAGCCGGAGTTACACGATACACCCCGCCCTCGTGGAAGCTCCTCTCCACCTTTGAGGCTTGCCGCCAGACTTCGACATTCGAGATGCAACGAAACGCAATGGAGTTACCGCTAGCTCGTCATATAGCGAGGCGATTACGCGGGAACGTTACTCGCGCTGAGAATCTCGTTACAGGTGGGAATCGTCCCTTTGAGAACAATTACCCGCCGACTGCAACGATATGCAAAGCACTTTTTGGCCGAGTGCAATCTGCTTTGCAACGGTCGAGGATCGCGAGGCAAACTCCGCCAGGTGCGAGGGCTGATCCTTCTAAGAGTCCTTCGTCCCGAGGAAATATAAGTTCCAAGAGCCTTCCCTTCCTGGCAAGCTCGGTCAGCGAAGTCTGTACTTCGCGAAGTAGTTCCTTACTTCGACGCCCGCCACTCGTATCGGCGAAGCATCGCAACGAGGTAGCAGATCACGGCCACTGAGAGCCGCAAGTGCCTGAAAATATTCTCGCCCTGTACACTCGCCACTTTGTAATCGACGCCGATTTCCTTCGGCCCGCGACAAAGTTGAGACTTGCTCCGGGAACGGGGCAAAGTTTCGACCCATAACGAGCCAGTCTTTGTTCCGCGGTGGCAACAATAGGCGATAAGCCAGCGACTGTGTAATTGTGAGGAAAATACTAACAGCTTCTGATGCTAGCGGAGTCTCTCGTTCCCCTCGAATCTCTTCGCAACACTCGCCGCCGGTCGCGGTTCTAGTCGAGGGTGTAACGCGGGCGATACAAGTTTGTTCTTCCGTGTCTGATGTCGTGGCGGACCTGGCTCCTCCGTTCCCTTTGATCTCGCGGCATCCACGGAATTCGAGGTAATCCCGAAACGTCGCTTTGTAACGAAACAGTGCCTTGACACACGAAATGAAGCCTATACAGGACACTAGCCAACGTGACTACCTTAAGAGTTTGGGAGGGGATCGTTATAACTTCCCCTGACGTATTCTGCTTCCACCGATAGCCACGCAAAACGACCGCGTGACACCTTCGACGTCTGATAGATTAAGTCGCCCGCGAACGACGCCGCGAGAGTTGCTTAACGAGACAAGTTCTTGCGAGACGGGATCCTCTTTTCCGCGCTTCTGGTTGTGCCTTGAAGTCGTGAAAGCGTCGATTCTTTTATCCGTACACGTCCGATGAGCCGTAAGTCAGAGAACGACTGTCTCGCGTTAGGTGGTGTGAGCAAGAAGCCGAGGCTGGCTCGAGACGAAGAAAATACTGCGTGGAACCGAGGGAGGGGCGAATGGTTGGACGGAGGATTGCGAGGAAGTAGGTCCTGACCTTCCAGCGCGGAGGAAGCCCGAAGGTATCACTTACATCGTCGAAGGCAATCGGGCCAAGGTGCTCGCGGAGGCAATACGCGTCTGCCGCGAAATTAAGTTAATCGAAAAGAAGCAATTCGTTGGGGCAAGGTACTGCGGCAACGGGCGGAAGGCCGAATCAATAGCGGGTGGGTCGCAACCAGGCTCTCGCGAAACGGTCCGAGGCTAGTTAAAAGCGGATTCGAGCCTTGCCCGTGGCTCGAAGCGTGAATGAATAATCAAACGGAGCCGGATGATAACGCTACCGAGCCCTTTTGTCCTCTCTCGAGGCAGATTATTAAACCCTTAAGCGGCTGCGGCGATGGATACGATGCGTGTGCAACGCCCCTGTGACGGTATTGTTTGCAGAATCCGACCAAGAAACGCTCGGCGAGCGGGTAAATTGTTTATTGCCCGTCCCTCTTTCTTCCCCGCTGAATTCCTTTCGCCCCGCAACTCCGCTCTTTTCTTCCCTCGCTCTTTTAAATTCAAATTTTAGTTCCAATACCAACTTGAATTATTTAACTTAATGAAAATTTTCTTCTTTTTGCAATCAGATGACTGTGACAGATGCTACACAGTTAGTAAATAATAAGAAGGGTCGACATAAAAAAGATTCTACAAGTTTAAAGATGCCTCCTTATATCCCAAAAGAGTTTAATGCAATATTAACAATACTTAAAAAAAAAAGAAATCATAAATTTCGGGGGCTGTTACACGACAATTCCCCTTAAGGTGTATTTTGGGCGTTTCTTCTCCTTTGATCATTTCTCAGTGAATTTGCGCGAGTTCGAGGCTTGATGACATTGAATTATTTTATCGTATTGTATTCTTGGTTTGGCCAGACATCTTCGCCACTTTCACGGTGTCTTTCTCGCGCGTCCCGTTTCCGTTATCGCCTCTAATGTGTGTTACGCTTTCCCAAGCGCTTTCAATTCCCGCCACGTTGGCCCGAAACAATTCCTTTCCTTTTAATTTGGACCGTAAGCGGGAGAAAATAGTCAAGTATGGACGCGGCAGTTTAATCCTTTATAAAGCAGACAGCGGCAAGGGACGGCGAAACGTGTTTCGCGTTTTAAATAACGCTCTAAAGAAGAAAGTACCGTTCTGTATTTGTTGCTGCCTCTCGCCACCGTGCAGGATGAAATTTCATTGTCCAACGTGCAGGTCGAAAAGAATACATATATCACTGTTTCAAATTTACGGATTTCGACTTTGAAGTTAGAGAATCCTTGATAAAAAGAAAATTTCATTCAGGCTTGAAAAAATACCCCCATTTGCAACTTCACAATCCCACAATTATTCATAGAAACATTTCCCTTTCGCCAAGGCAAGATCGCGAAATCTCATCTGATTATCCCGAAATTTACGCGAGCCCTCTGGAATGCCATCAAAGCATCGGTGATAGCGGGGGCACTTTCAGGGACAGTCCCAACCGCTTCAAATTCTCATCCCGGCCGCCATTGTTCCAGATACGAGCAGATAATCAAACAGAACCCTCGTTCCACTAATGTTGGCCCTGACTTTGATTCGGCGCAGCCATTTACTCGTCCGGTGGAATCGCTCGAGATTTACTTATCACGCGTCGGACGCGTCCACAGTCGAAGGTGCCGGCTGGCAATGGCAAGGAAACCGATTGAGAGCCACAATCCCGTGCCCTTCAATCCCGTAATTAAACCGAGCTTCGATCGCCGTTCGAATGCCGATAGCGCGGCGGTATAATTTGAATTTTCACGATTCGCGTAATGTGATTTGCGGGGTTCGACGCACCGAAAGGTTCGAAGGGCGGTGCGCCCTTTGTCGCTGCTACCTGCTCGCGCCATCGGTTGATTGCCAGACTTCTAGGAGTTTCGTCAAGGGGCGACTTCGGTTTCACCTCGCTCTCGTGGGCGGAATATGAACGAGTCGAGGGACCGGCGACGAACTTAACGCGGCTCCGCAATATCATCTGTCGATCAGCCCAGCTCCCGCGAGACGACTCGTCCCCAGGCTGCTCGCCATTCTGTAAGTTGATCTTCCGCGTGTCTGACGTCGATCAGGCATCGGTTGCTGTCCCCGGGGTAATTTTATTCCACGATCCAGCAGCGGTAATGGCACGACACCCCAAGCGCGATGTGTCCGGAGCGAGACTCTGTAACTCGCGACAATGCTCTTGCCAGAGTAAGCGGAAGAACCTTTGGTCGGCGGGAGCCCGTAGATCAAAGGGCAATTTGCCAGGAATCAAAGAGTTGGGAGTCTCAGTCGTTTGAATGGTGGATCCGTGGTGCTCCCCGCGCTTCTCAGCGGCAAGAATCAATGTCGCAGTTTGGGGGAATGCGCTGCCGAAGGCGGCTTATGTATAAGAAAAAAGAAAAAGCTCGGCGACGGGCAAAGGAGCGAAGGCAGAGGAGAGGCTCTTGCTTCTTCGGGGGAATTGTGGTTAACCGTACGGAATCGGTGGTGTCGTGGAAAAGAGGGTTGTTACAAGCGGCCTACACCACGCCCGGCTTGGCCCGCCAACTGGGGCGGTGTCACTCTCCTGCAATCGATAACTGTTCACTCTTACTGAATTTTATTCGGCTTCTCGGCCCAAAAGCTGTAGGTACACTCGAACCTCGCGCTTGCACTCGGACACCCTAGGCTGCGTCTAATTACCACGTACCGGTACCTACTATCGTAGGAACGCGTGTGTGGACCTTGTCCGACCACGTCCAGGCGTTATTCTACTGCCGCAGGTCCCAGTTCTGCTTGTTTAGGCGTTCACCGGCTCGTTCTACCCACTTTATAGCGTCGGAGGATTAGCATAACTTATCTGACCACACGCCAGTTTCAGTCCACCTCATTTATCATCTTATTGATGTTACAAGTTTGCTTTACGCGGATGAGGTACCGGGCGTCTGACCTAGCACGGGTCCGTTCCACTGGTCTATCTACTCGCCGGACTTGTTCTACTTTGTTGATGACATATAACCATCGCGCAGTTATCTAACTACCTGCACGTCGCGTATATTACTCCCGACCTTCCGCGAGATTACTCTACTTTGTCAATTTCGCGCTATCTGCTCGGGAGCCGAGGCTCCAAGGAACATACATTAACAAGGAGTACGGAGCAGAGATTAATAACACTCGCGACTGTCACTCAGCATCGAAATCCAGCGCGTAGCCTCCCAGGCGTATCCGGTTCCCTTCTCCCTCGTTTCCTGTGCACTCACAGTGTCAGAGTTATCCGTCACCGGGCGAAAGTATCGTTCGAGGGACCCTCTGGTGACGTCATCGAAATAAATCCCGAATCAATTTCTCCGGCAACAACTTGGAGCCGGTTCTCTGCCGCTGGCCACTGAAGCAGCCTCGTCGTCCTCGCGCCGCGACTATCACGCTGGCCTCGGACACGCGGCGATTTTTCATCCCTTATCGTCCACGTCGTCGCCCCGGCGTGAACGCGGAAACTGCGAGCGCTGATACGCGCTGGGAGCTCCGAGGGAGGAGGAACCGAAGGGACACCTAGCTCCTGAATTTATTAAACGCCGATGTTTAATTTCTGACGCGATCGTCGCAACAAGTTGCCGAGTCGCTGTCGCTCCAGGTCGCAACCCTTGCGACTGAAGATCCACGTCCACGCTTCGCAGCTATTTCGAACCACCGGCAGTTGACAAGCGGCAGATAGGTAACGGTAGACCATCGGTTGCGACAGCAGAGGCACCGAATCCATCAAGGGGCACTTCTCGGTCCATCGACTCGCTCCCCAATTCGAGCCGCACCCCCGAAGTGTTCCGTGAAAGCCAGAGGGCTGGATTCCTCTTGATACACTCCCCTAAGTCTTGCCGGCGCTGCCGGACGCGTCTCATTTCATGTTATACCTCGTCCACTCACTGGAAGAACGAGCCGCATCGCCGGCTTCGTCGTAGCCCACCGGAAGTCGAGGCCGCCACGTCGATGCCGCGTCGTATTTCCCGAGGGCCATGTCGATGAGGGAGAAACTGCACTCGGAGAACATGCCCGCGCAGTCCTGGCCCTCGTGGCCCGCTCTGTGAGCCCTGCTGTACGCGTGATGCTCCTCCGGCTCCAGCGAGAACAGACGCTTCAAAGGGAACCTGTAACGACCGCAGGAAAAGGATTCGCAAGCTTTTTACGCGCCCGTGAACCTCGAGAAGGCTTTCCAGTCGCGTGCGTCAAAGGGCGATGAGAGCAAGGGACCAGCCGGGTGCCACTAATTATTGTATATTAACGAAGGATCAAGGGCACAGCGTGCAAGCTGAAGATCCAACCGGGCCGAAATGAAAACCGCTAAGGAACCGTTGGAAATGATTAAAATTCGGATAATTTCATCCACGAGCAATGACACGGACCAGAGGAAGCACTCCGGCGGTGTCTTCTAAGCTTATTTGCTTAATAAAATTCGCCCTTGCTATCCTGACTGCTCTCCTCCCTCCTCGAAACGAGATTATTCTGAAATCCCATCGATCCCCGGGCCGAAGCCCGCCCCCCGAAATTCAAGTGGAAAGAAAGGAGCCGAGGTGAGGGATCCCTGGAAACCACGCCGCTGGAACCCTTTTATCGCCGGCGAACCTTACGCGAACGATATCCTCATCATCTCCTCGACCAGAGTGTTCCCTCTCGGCATGAGCCGCTGCGAGGCCTCGCAGAGCGCCCGCAGCACGCATGTCCTCCCGTCCAACTTCATCCTGAAAGAACCGAGAGATTAGAGGAACGGAGATACTCGGGATGTAATAAAGGGGAAGAATGATCGCTATTTAAGCCAGCGGAGAACCGCGCCGACCGGCAGGCACGAAATCAGGCGAGGGAAACGTTTCTTCGGAATGGTGAATGTGAACTCCGCGCCGTTCGCCGCGCTTGATTGCCTACTTTCGAATGCTGGGGTAATGCGTGCGAGAGTTACTGTGCCGGCTTATGCTCATCTAAACGCCACCTGACACGTTTGACCGTGCACAGAAGCGTCCGACTGCGCCTCGCCGCGCACAGGCCCTGTCTCGCTCCGTCTGACCACGCGCGGGTCTATACTACTGCTCGTGCAGCGATACGTATCACGAATCTGCCTATCGAGAGCTGTGCGCACCGAGTAATACGGATTACGGCGGCACAAAAGGGAGAACGTCGCGAGTGCAGGAGCCCATATTTCGCGGCTGAAGATTGTTAGAAGGCACAGAGGAGGAGGATGCTCCCGAGGGTCGTATTAACGTATACCTTTGCCATCGAGCAGGTTTCTTGTTACGCGCAGAAGCTCGCGGGAAGGCGGGCGCGCGCTGTTTTCCCATCTGGTATATCCTCTTCCCCGGCAAGATTAAAGTCTCCTTTGACGCAACCTTTCAAAAATTCCTTCCTCTCCTCAATAATTTCACCGTTCATTTGAGTGGCTGCAGAGAGAGAGAGAGAGAGAGAGAGAGAGAGGCGCGGCCGCGTCGGCCTCAGAGGGTTACCGCGCACGTCTCGCAGGAAAGAACTTTGCGCGCTACTTGTTGGGAGGCAGAGCCACGGGCAAACAGGATTAAACGGATAGAGGAGCCCGGACGCCGCGCGCGGCGGAAGCATTACTCGAGATCAGCGTGGACCTTTATCGAAATACGTAATATTTGCTTGGCCGAGGGAGAGCCGCGGAGGGAGAGATGATAGGAGCCGGGACTCACGACCCCATGAAATAACGTCGCGTTCCGTTATCTCCAATCCGAGTAAACGCCTGCCATTAATTCAGAGAGATCCTCGGCGAGGGAGAATGGAGATTCGGTGGAGTGGATTCGAAGAAACTGGATGGAATTAATGCTACGCTGCCGGGGCTAAACACGCGCGGCCCAGCTATCCCCCGGAATGATACTTTCCTCTCGAAATCGTTTTATCTAATGTATTATACCGTGGCTCCTCTCGGTCGCCCTTCCCCCGAGTCTATTGATTCAGTGTTCCACGCCCGGCTTCCGAACGCGTCCTCCCGTTAATGCGATAAAAAATTGAGGAACAATTTCTCTGCCCCTCGGCTGCGCCGCCCCTAATAGAAATCTCCGGGTGAATAAATAAACGTCTGCTTGGGAGCGCGACGGGCGCGCGCTGGGGGCAAATGGCACGGCATCTCCTCTGCCGCCCAAAAATTGATTCCAGACGGCGGATGAGGGTAGCGGTGTGGCGCAACGGCGGTTTGCGATGGGTGGTTCACGGCGGCGGTGATGTAGCTGCTTAAGGGTGGCATGAATCAGAGGGTGGCGCCTCGACCGGCGTGGAACGTTCACGTAGCAGCGAGGTAACAGTCGGCCGGAGGGGGATGGGGGTTGTTTCTGAACGCGGCTGGCAGACCATTTATCTGTTTCTGGGGCCAACAGCCACGGGGGGGAATAGTTTCTCTCTTTCCCTCTCCCATAACCAGATTTATATCCACCGCCAAGGGGCTTGATTATTTTCGTCGACTGGCCGCCGCTGACCGAAATAGAATTGGATGCACGCGAACGACGCGCGGAACCTTCCCGACCGAATAATTCCGTTCCCAGCCCCCTGAATTTTCGCTGGCGGATTTTTCCGCCGCCGTCTTCCCCTTAGGCCGCGTCGCTATCCAAACGAGGGGCGACGCGACATTTCTCCCCGATACTCGTCCCCGCCGATCTTCCCGTGGGCTTCGATAACCATCATCGCGACACGGCGACGTTTCACGCCAACGCGACCGAGATACATCACCGCAGATGACACGGGAAAAACTGAGACGGCCGCGACGGCTCTCCGTAAAGGCGGATGACGATCGTTCGATCACGTCGGGACTACTAAAGCCGCCGTTACATTTTATTATCGGCCCTGCCTCCACGCCGTGGCCGCACTTGCCCAGAATTTATTCGTCGATACGGTTTTCAATGTATCGACGGGCCTTAATGGACACTCCTACTCAACGCAAATGGACACTCTGTTCGAGAAACTCGCATGGAAAATGAATTTCGACCTGGGCCTCCGTAATGCGCCCCACCCGCGCAACGATAACCGCCCTATCCGACCTCTATTTTCCCCCCCCGCGATTGTCCTCGCCGGCGGTGTTTAATCACGTAAAAATCCCGCGGAGACTCTCCGGTGACGAAAGAATCTCTTACGGCCCGTCTGACGACTCACGGAGCCGTTTCACTTCGCCACCCACGCACGGTCCGCCCTCGCTCGTCTGAGCACACACCGGCTCGTTCTACTCGCCCGAATCGCGCGCCCTTTTATCTTCTTGTGCCATTAGACGCGAGCCTCTTCTACTTGTCTGACGAACAACCGTGCTATTCTACTTGCCGCTGCGCACGCCGACCTGTTCTACTCGACTACACACGCCGCATTTCTACTTATTTCATTCACTCCGGGCGAACGTACGCCAGCCCTTTCTATTACGCCTCTCACAATGAACCGACACAAAGGCTGCCGGTCGTAAAACTTCTTTCACGGCCGGTTTCATGGACACTAAAATTCTCTCGCCAATAACTTACGCATTCATGATGGTCTCCAGTTTATTGTACAGGTCCCTGCGATGCCTCCTTTGCAGATAATAGTAATCCGGCTTGTAATACTTGGTTTTACCAGGCCGCGAGTAATGTTCCGGCCGGGTCTTCCATTGCGCGTACTTCCAAGGGTTCTTCTCGATCGCGTTACCAGCGTAGGTGCTGTATTTGTTGCCAGGTTTGATTTGATCCTTTCTGAGCTGCAGAAACGGCTCCAGGGCTGGCTTGCTCTCGTTCGGTAGGTCGTACGAAATGCCCCAGTTCACGCCCTCCGTGAAAAGGTCCTCCGTTGTCAGAGTGCTCACGGTGAGGCAAAGGGCGATCTGTGAATAACGGTAAGAGGAGTGAATTATTCCGCCGGAGGGGTATCGCTGCTGGAAACGTTCGACCTTACGAATGGAGTTAACGATATCATTGCTGTCGCGCGATTAATCACAGGATTCTTCGCATCGTGAATGGATATCGGTGCGAAAGGCGTACCAACATATTTCACCAGCGATCGTTTGTAATAAAGCCGCGACACGCTTGTTACATGTAATAAGTTATCATCGGCGTACCGTGAAACATGCGATAATTATAAATGCTACACCGAAACAATTCGCGTCTGATTCAACGTCTCGTATCGGGCGCCGCGTCGCGCGTGATATATTAAAGATCCGATAAACGGATAGGCGTTCGAACGGCGAGAAAAAAAGAAGTGCGACAGACGTATCCGCGCGATCTGAAGCTCAATTACATTCGCCACGACGCTGCAAAGTGGCAGAGAAGCGGATGCTACTCACGGAGAAGGTTGAACCTTCGGGAAACACGACGTAACGCTTCCTCCTCGACAGGGATGTGGTGCCGTCCGACGTGACTTGATAGTCGCTCGCAATGATGCAGAGTATTAAAAGCAGCAAGCAGCTTCCCTCTCGATTCATGGCTGGCCTGGAGAGGAAAAGGTGAAAAGTTACTGTCTCCCCGGAGGAAGATTCAAAAGGTTCCGCGAAGGAGCTGACCTACATCCGCGTCCGTCATCCGGACAGAACTTTATTAACGTTCAACTGATACTTGGGGGAGAGCGAGGCGGGAGGAAAAGCGTCAAATCAAGCAAAACTCCCTCTTTGCGCTCAGAGAACTTCCGGACGTCCCTGCTTCGAGACGTCCGCGTCAGCTGCTGCGGACCGAGTCCCGCGGGAAGTCTCCAGCAGCTCTGTATCGGATGCCGCGTTCTAATTACGCAGAACAAACGATCGAGCAAGCAATTACGCGATGCAACGAAGTTATCATCTTCTGGCCGACTTGCCGTCGTTTAATCGCAGCCTCCTAGGGGGTGGGGCAGCCCCTCCCGACGACGGACATCTCATTAATCCGAGCTAGAAGCCTCGCCGCGACAGAGGAGCCAGCAATTCTCTGGTCAGTTAACGTTCCCCGGCAATTGTTTTATTTCTCCCGCCGGAAAAAGTTCCAGTCACCGACGAATTACCCAACTTCCCCCGCCGCACACCTCAGTATAATCCGCTGAGAAATTGTTCGACGACTTGGCTGAAGTGAAAGAAGGCCTCGAGGAGGTCGGTGATACTCTCCGCTGTGACCACGAGAATCGCCTTAAGCTCTGGCCACGTGAAAAGTGGCGATCGCCTCCTCGACAGCCCTGGATTGTTAGGGCAGGTCCTCCGAACAATATCCAAGGATGGACGAGCTTGACTCGCCTCGACCACTCGATGAACCTCCGTCCGGATGGACTGCCAGTCAATTGGCAGAGTTGAAAGAAATGGATAATCGTGTGCATACACACACCTGTGCTGTTTAAAATGTCCACTAATTCGTTCACGACGCCGCCACTATCCCTCTTCAGTTCGCCTGGCACGCGATAAACCGGCTCTCCTGGCTCGAAGGCGTAAACGTAGCGAAAAGCTAACGCGGGAACAGGGAAATTGCGCATTCCCGTGCGACTACACGTCGATTCATCGCCTCGATGCTCTTCCTCCTTTTTTCGGATGTAGCCAGGCGCCCGTCTTTGCTCCATTCCCCCGCGTTCAATCCACTTTCTCATCTTGCGCGGCCCTTCTGTCTTCATTTGGTATTCTTTTGCTTTTATCATCCGCGCCCCCCTTTTTCATCATTTAAGCGCACATTTGATGAGGAAGTTTCATTCTTGTCGGGCGAGAGCCCTCGTCCATCACTAACTTACCTGTTTCACGCTGAAAGATAAAGGAGGTGCAGATAGTTCAAAAGATTCATGCCCCGAAAAAGTAGCGAGGCGGACGTCGCGCTTTATAATTCAACATTCGGACTTTAACTTCTACGTTGCCGCCGTCCCGGAATTAACACTTAACTGAAACTTCAGAAGCTGCTCCCGCGCAAGGTAGTCGAATATTGCCACCGAAGGGCCAAAATTCGGCTCGTTACTTCTCGAACGTCACATTCAGACGCTCATTAATTCTTCTCCCCTTGTCCTCGACAAAGCCCTTCATCGTCGCTTTCCCTCCCGGATCGTCCTCTTTTCACGCTTTTCCACCCAGTTTCATCTCCTCGCCTCCCGCCCGCCGTTCGGCAGGAATTCCGCATTTGTCGTTGGAAAAAGGATATTGTCGAATTCCTTCGGGGAGCTCGCGCCGTCGCTGTTCGTCTTGTCGGGGGAACGTCAATTTTCCGGCGTTCGAACGGCCTCGTTCTCGCGATTATTTCACGTGGAAGAATTGTTTGCATGCGCGGAAGCTCGTGGCGCGGAGTTAAGCGAAAGTGCATAAGAGGATGCCATCGGAGAAATCGTCTTCCACGTTCTCCCCTTCGCCTCTCACCGCAGCCCATGTGATTCCGCGTATCGATTAATTTTTTGCGACCTCCTTGTAACGAAACAACGTGGCGTCTTACGCGTGAGCGACGGTCGGCAGAGAAATTACGACGGGCAAAAGAATTTCCGTGGACAAAGGCCGTCGCGCGTTTTGGCGAAGCGAAGAAATTAATAATAATTAAGGGGGGAAGCCACTGTGACTGTCGAAAATAAAGGGTATTTTCAAGGCATTTTTTTTATAATGAAATGTAACTATTTACGAAAAATCTTTATTACCAACTGAAAATACATGTATTTAACTAATATTTTATTCTGCTAGATTGAAACAATTTTGGGAAGTATGGCCACCACATACGATAACGTTAGGCTCTGTAAAAAATTGCTTTGCAACGTTTGCTTTGAATTTAAGGAATCAAAAGTTTTCTTAAATTATATTATAATAGCTTCAGTTAAGGGTACTGATTTAAAAAATATTACTTTTTGAAGAAAAAGCGAACTTTGAAAGACAAGGTATAAAATATCAACATGTTTTTTCAATGACACTGTTAGATGAATTTTTCGATCAAAACACTTATACGCTTAACTGATGGTAATTTTGTTACGAATATTCCGTAAAAATTTCAAGTGAATTCGATAAAAATTGGCTGAGTTATTAATCCGCCCGTTTGGAAAATGCCTTTTCGAGATAATCACGCTTAAAGTTTTGACAGAAGTTATTTTCTACAGCTCAAAGATCGCAACTGTATACGGTCTCGTCGTGGCCAGTGATTCTCTACCTAGTTCTAAACAATATATAAGCTGGTAATCCCTCTTATTAGATACATTTGGATTCTTGGACATAAACTTTTCGGGCGATTCACACCAAGTTCATACAATAACCAATTCAAAGCCTTCCGTATCTCCCAGAATTTTTCAAAATCCACTTCGAAATTGTGCAGGTATATACGAGGAAACCCCAAATATTACGAAAATGCACAAAAAAATAATCGGGAAAAAAATATTAACAGTGGCTTCCCCCTTAATTAATTATCACGCTGCACAAGAATCAATTCTTTATAAACTTTCCTCTTCGTATCGCTAATCAATCCAACTCTACGCAACACACGAGCCTCTGGCCGTTTTTGTCAGAGGAATTTTATATCGCGCATATATTGGCCGTTTTTTCCATTCATCTGCTGATGAAACACAAAATTGTCCTGCAATCGCGACGGAAACGTTTTTAGGGAATTGCAAGGGAAAAATATATGCACGCTCCACTGGTCGCTCATCTGGCATTTTATTCGAAATGGTTGCGGCGAGAAATTGCGTTCGACCCACAGATAAAAAAAATCGCCGATCCCATGATCGTAGCGCTGCGAATCGGCATTCGTTTACTAAAAGCTATTGGGCCCCGCAGCCAGAGTACTCCTTGCAATCGAGCGGTAGGAATCACGAAGTCGCGCTTAATCGACGCTCGAGCTGTTGATATTCTGCTTCCAGCAGAATTATTCGCGCAGCGAGTAATGTCCCGTTTCCATGGACCCTTTTAAACGCGGCGTTTAAAAGCAATCTTCAGAGACGCGGCGCAATGCAGTTGTAATATTTCTCGGACGAGGGCTGCGCTTTTCTTTCAGATAATTAAATCGCGATAGCGGTGTTTCCCTTTCGGGGGAAGATCAACGCTTGCACGAGGGAAGCCTAAATCCAGCCATTTACATTGCCGCCCCCCGCCCCCGAGGGAAGTGTGGGCAGCGAGGTGTTAAAATAGCGATATCGGGGCGGGCTGGATAACTTAAACAACGGAATCCAATCGCACGCGACGTGATTTAAATTTGGAGCGTGGCGCGCGTCAAATCGAATGAAATTCCTTGTCTGAACGAATCGGGGCGGCCTGCCCCCGTTCCCCGGCCCCTCGGAATCTGTTAGACGAGTCAACACAAACGATTGAAATTTCTCAACTACCTCCCCCGTTCGTTCATCCTCCGTGTAACATCCTCTGCGAACGTGACTGCGCGGCAGCGAAAAATGCTTCTCGGGGCCCCCGGCGAGAATGTAGCTAGCGTTAACGTTCGAGTTCGCGCCGGTATACCAATTATCCCCGATGCGAAGCGGGGCGCGTCGAACAGCCAGCGAGCGTTCGTTCGTCGAGGCAGCTTCGCGTAATAAAACCCGACACCCGCCGTCAAAATTATCCCATTGCGAAATGGAAACCGGGGGTCGTTTATTGCGTCGACCAGCGACCATTCCCCGCGCTCCTCGTTTTTCTTTCGCGCGCTACCCGACGGATCGCCGCGACGATCCCCGAAATTGTTTCGGCCCTTGAAATATGGTTTCGGACCCCGTGGAACGGCCGGCGATCGATACCGACACGTGGGCGTGCACACGGTGAGTCACGTCTCCAATAACCCCCGCGTCGGACCCACCAGCCTCGCTCGACACGACGGCGCTACACCGGAGGACTTTCCGTCGCCCGTGCTCTTCGCCCACCGGTCCTCCGCGTTGATTACCACGAGCCTTATCGGATAAAGCGCGAGCTTGATTCGACGCGGCGGCTGAGGTACGATCGCGTCGTCGTTTCGACGATTCCCCACTTTCCTCGTCTACAATGCTGGCGCGTGGAGCCTCTAGAATCTGCATGGTTGCTCTGACAATCGGTAGCCACTTGCCAGAGGCTGGGGTGACGGAGCAGGGGTGGGTATCGTCGATCGAGGGGGAGCGGCGCGGATAGAATTTCCCGCGTTCAACGGAAGATCGATCCTCCCGGTGGAAGTATCTTGTAACTCACTTCGGTAAACTCTTTAGGAAACAGGAAATTGTTAGTCCGCCGTGGAAGAGCGGTAGGGCGGAGGAAATGATCGATAGGTGATGCCGATACTGCGAAACACGGACTCGGAGGACTTTCCGCCATGAACGATGGCGGCGACGTGATCTCACTTATCGAGCAACCGTATTACCCTGCGACCACCATCCCACCAGCCTCCTTTCCTCTTCTTCTTCTTCTTCTTCTTCTTCTCCCTCTTGGCAGCCGCCAACGAGATGCCCGGTCGTTAACAGCCCCCTCCAACCGATGAAAATATGACGTTGCAATTGTTTCGCCGCTCGCTCGACCAATTCAATTTACAAGCTCGCGAACACCGCGAGATTGATAACGATCGTCGCCATGCAAATTCTCTGCCCCTCCTCTGTCTGACGCGGTGCGCTTCATCGCCGAGAAGAATCGAGACGTCGCGGTGAATTCTTGATTCTCATCGCGATTAAACAAGCTCAGCTTCGTCGCGCGAAACGGTAAGCTTGCGGGACTCAAGCGCGCGCGTGTCGTCGCGGAAACCCCATTGTGGTGCCTATCTCCCTGCCAGCGGAGCGCGGTCTAATTAGCAAGCGACGTAAAAGTGCAATCACTGCCGTAATCGCTGCGAATTGTAGAGGAGATTAATCTACTCACCAAGCTTGCTTCTCCGCGGGATCTTGGCAGACGAATGACACCGTGGCTCCTGCGAAACGACCGTTATTATTACTTCTCGAGGGCAGGCCAAACGTTGTCGAGTTCATTAACGCTGGACGGGTTCCTTGGCTTTGTTTGACCGGCGATTAGCGGCTACGGGTGGTCGAACGA
The DNA here is from genome assembly GCA_910592295.1 of Andrena haemorrhoa. Taxonomy (NCBI): domain Eukaryota; kingdom Metazoa; phylum Arthropoda; class Insecta; order Hymenoptera; family Andrenidae; genus Andrena; species Andrena haemorrhoa. Next base: position 6,991,826 of record OU342946.1, read on the forward strand.
GACAACGCTAATCACTGCCACCGCTATAGGCGACGCTTCACGTGCCTGTGCAATAACCTTGCGGCCCAGGGGGCATTAATTTCCAGCCGAAAGTTCTTTCGTCTTTACATCAACGAAAACGAAATTATGGATTTCGAGATCGGGGAAATGATTTAATGTGCATTGCAACGTAGTTGCTCCCTTATAGCCAATGATAAGAAAAAAAGTGGGAACGAAAGATTCTTATTTGATTAAGATTAATTTAATTTTATGAACTGACTGGAATCTCACGCTCTGAACACGGAACTGGTAATACTACGGACACCCTGCAATGGTGGTTATGTGGTGGTAACTGTATCAGTATGCGAGGACTATAAAAAAAGAAATTAGAATATAATTTCATTTTTGTCGCGGTAAGTGCGCCATTACTTTCAATTACTCCCTTAACGATATTGCTCTTCTGCCAGTAGATGCCGTACGCGATCTCGGTGTCATCATAGACTCGAGCTTTACCTTCTCACAACACGTAGGTCATTGTACAATAATTTGTATACCAAGGGCTAGTCCCGTTTAAATAAATAATAATAATAATAATTTAATCCTATAGATATAATTATTTTGCTCACTATCTATTAATTATTGGTTAAGTAAGTGTTCAGACTCTGTAAATTGCACTTGTCTTTCTTTTTGTATACCATGGGGATTCCCGTTTAATAAATAATAATAATAATAATAATTAATACAGCAAAAAAAGTCATATATTTAAATACCTTAATATTTATTTATTTTAGGTATTATTTTATTTTCTTTATTATTGTTATTATTATTTATTTTTTCGTGATTTCGTTCTGCGAAAAGATGTTAGTTTCTTTACCGATGAGAAATTATTTGGGGACCGAAAATATTTCTTGCACCGAGATCCCTTTATAGAGACGGCAGCCCTGCCAAGTCCATATTTCTTAACTTTCGATAAATGCAGATTAAAAGTTCAATCTACTACAGTAAATCAGGTGATAATCGAAAGCGATTGCAAAATAGATAAGTTTTTCCCCACTATTGTTGTCAAACACTTAGAAAATGATCGTTTCCATCGATCCTCAAGGATTTTCGGATAGACTGACTGACTCGGTCGGTTTTAAAATTGCCCATCAGTCAAGCCCTCGTTCGGCTTCATAATTTATATCGCCGTCTCCGCGGGAGCGGAGAAACGAAGGCGAGGGGCGGCTCGCCGGCACGTGAGCTGTCGATACAAACACCTTGAACGTGCCCGACGGAAAGTTGGGTCGCGCCGAAAACAGCGAGAGGGTTTAAGAGGTTACTCGAGGAGAATTAGCATCCGATGCCGGCGATACACGTAGAAGAGGCAGCCATCGTCTGGCGCGGAATTCCCAGGTACATATCGATAAGCCGTCGCGCCTCTATACTTCCACCGCGTAAGGAGACAATCGATGCTCGAGGATAGACGTTAATATATCGCCGGCTCAACTTCAGCCGCGGCAGCGCAATTACGTTGACAACTATTTCGGAGACTTCGACAGCCGGGGAAGCTCGCCCAGGCGAAGGCTCCGAGGGGCTGGGAGTCGGAGAAAATTGCGGCCGGCGTTCGGGCGTAACGCTCGTTCCCATCCAGCAAAAGGATTACCTTCTACCTTGTTTCCCCAATTTCGCGCGAATGTGCACGGAAACTTAGTAATAATCGCGCGCGGAGCTTCCATCTGCGTGGAAATCAAATGAAACGATACTCGGCCGAGTTTAACAGCCCCGAGTTAGGTCCGGGTTTCAGCTGAGTCGCATCCGCGTCGGGCGCTAATTGTGAATTGCACCCGAATCGTATTTAATCCAAACGATCTTTCTGCTAGGTCAAAGTGAAGCCCCGCGAAGATTCGAGAAAGCGAGAGATGAATAGAAAATATCTGTCGCACTTTCGTTGACGCTTCCTGTTGGAGCACGCGTCGAATGCGTCGCGACGCCCGGCGTCACGACGCAACAGCCCGTCACAGCCAGCTGGAGCCCAACACGTGCGTCGCGACGTCGTTTAACCGGCGGCTGGTGCTGCTCGGATAAGCTGTATGTTCCGAATGTATATTAACCGCTTATCCGCGTCAGCCGTCTCTGCAGGTTCCGACGCTTTACGCCTTTAGGGCTGGAGACCGTCGCGAGTCTACCCGGGGCCAAGGAACTCGGTCGATGACAGGCCAGGGATTTATGAGAGCCGAGATAACCCCGCTGAATCGTCCGTCTGGCGTGTCTATCGATGTCTGGGATATCTTTAGGGGGACGTTTTTCGGAGCCGTGGAAAGGCAGACGGATAAGTTTCATTTTTAACAGATCGCGCAGCTAGAGTTTCGCGAGTAGAACAGTTTATTGTCAGCTTACGGTGTCCGAGTACAAATTAAATAGCAGCAGCTTCAAGAACGAGAATGGGCAAGGGTAAGCAACGTCACAGGCAGCCGTCGTCTTATACGCAATGTCGTACGAGTCCGCCTGATCCACGTCCTCGACATTGCTGAAATACAAAATCAGCGATGTAGAAACTCTGGTAGTACAAGGTTTCTCGCGTCTTTGTTGGTACCTCAGGACCACTCGAACGACGTCCTCGATGAAGGAAACGCCCGGGGGGCTCAGCAGCGTTTTCGTCTCGCAAATGGTCCTCAGGACGCACTGCCTTCCCGGCAGACTCCCGCTGAAACGCACAGTTTTCGTGCACCGTGAAAGGCCGTTCCATTCCATTCCGTGGTTATTAGAAACGAACGCGGGGGCGGCGAGGGACGCGCGTAGCAGCGAGCGCAACGTTAATCGAGCGAAACTGTCGGAGAGTTCGTAATTAATAGTGCACGCGGCTCACCTATTCAGCGCCGTCTCGAAATTGGCGTACAATTCGCGGCGGTGGCGTCGCTTCACCATCCACGGTCTTTTAACGCGAAACTTCTTGCGGAGATTCTCCTGGGACGGCATCGGCCAGATCGAGTCGAACTCGAAGTCCATGTACCAGTTGCTGGGCAGGGGCAGCTGGATCGATTGCAGCATCGACACGGTCATCTAAACGAACGAAAGCACGTTACTAGTCGGAGGCGATCTGCCTGGCCCGCGATCTCACTGCTATAACACTTCGGATCCCCTAAGAGCACTCGATTCCCATCCACTTCGAGCGCACTTTGGGCCCTCGCGAGCCCGCTGCACTCACCACGAAAGCGCTGCCCTTCGGAAAAGTCAATCGTCTGCGTCTGGACAGGATCGCCGGCGACCTTTGACCGGGCACGGTTAAGTCGGTGTCATTACGGCGACACACCGGCTCCCCGCGGAGCAACGGCACCAGGATCTCGGCGAGAATCAGGACGAGCCACGGGGCTCTCATTCCTCCGGAATTACCGGCTGGAATCAGCCGTTTCGCGGGAGCACCGCAGACCTCTCCTGGGAGGATCCGGGGGGGCGGAAAAGTTTCTCAGGGAAGCCAGGACATCTTTCGCGGTTACGCTGACCCGTGCTCGCTTACGTTTCGCCCGCGAACTGCCTTCGGCTGGCCGGTCATGCGAACGCTCGTCACTCGGCCACGTGTGTTTGGCCATCGAGTTATCGGCCCCTGCTCGGGTCTCCGGGAAAAGATTCATTCTTCCAATCGACCACTAACGCGGTTAGAAGCTGGCCACCTCGCTCGAGCGTTATTTCAGCTCTGGCAGTTATTTCGACATCGTTCCAGAGCCTTCAAGGTGTTTCAAACACGTGGATTACGTCTGTATTATAAATTCGATGGATTAAGGGGTTCTTCATAAAGGATTCCCAGTTCCTTGGCATCGTTTCCCCCTCGAGGAACCTGAAATTCACATTCCTGGCGTCTCTGAAGGATTCCTCGAGGGGAGGTCGTTCTCCGCCCCCGCAGCGCGGCGCAGACCGCGACTACGCAGGATCAGGGTGTCTCTAAATTTCGCAAATCTCTGGAAATGTATTCATCGGCAACGAGACCTCCGTATTATCCAATCTCTAGGAATCCTGACCGTTTCCCGCGGCTCCCATCTGCGGGGTAATTTCACTTTGTGCCCCCCTCAGCCTCCTCGTTCCCCTCTCTGCCCCTCTCGCGGCCAAAGACATAGCTGGATCAGTCGGCGGAGCAGCGGAGAGCGATTTATCCGGTGTCCGAGTCGAGCTGATTTTGCTCGTCCGAGCCTGGTCGATGGCCCTTAATTAAACGGGTCGTTGCATTTTAAACGGGGACAGGGAATTCGCGAAATTACGAATAAATGAATGCCCGATGTCCTCGCGATGGGTTTTCTCGGGGAAGCCCGATAATTGCGACCCCAATGGCTGGCGTGCAAAATAATGCATAGTCTTGCTATAAATCTGCCGGCCACTTTATACGCTTATATCGGGGCAATAATGCAGCGTGGCCTGGCCAATGTACATTAGGGTGGTCCTTGCTTAGACGTGTCGAAATTTCTTTTTGTATTTCTTGGTCTCGCCTCCCAGAACGGTGCTATTTCATAAACAAAATAGTCCCTGAAAAAGTTGATTGCAATCAGACAACAGGGAAGGGTGCCAACCAGGCCTTAAAGTTTAGAATTCATCAATAGTTCGGATTTAAAGAATTTCTCAAAAATGGTGAGCCCTCAAAAATGGTCCCACGCTATTATCAAGTTCAAACGCTGTTATCTAAAAAATGGTTGGAAGCACGAAAAACTTATATACACAGTAATTGTAGAAAATTTAATGCTCTTTTAATGTTATTTAAACAAAATTTCGATAGGGCTTACCATTTTATAAAAATTCTTCTAATTCAAACCATTGATGAATTCTAAACTTTAGGGCCTGGTCGGCACCCTTTCCTGTTGTCCGATGGCAATAATCTTTTTCAGGGACTATTTTCTTTTATGAAATGGAACCATATTAGGGGTGAGAGCAAAATAAATCGCAGATTGAAAATAAGGACCACCATAATGTACATACAAGCAGATAACAATATATCGGCGTTAAAACGTGCGTCCCACAGAATTCCCCCGTGGCGCGCGCTGTAATTCTTGAGATCACCAAGCACCACGGAACACTATCAAGCCTCGAATGCGCGAGACAAAGGGGCGCGCGTTTAGGATCGCGATCTGGGAATCGACAACACGCGTTAATGATGCGCAACGCAAACGCGAGTCCCCAGATGACGTTCTCAAAGGGAGAATTGCGTTACAGCTCGTGCACGCGAAGACGAGATACGCGTGTGTGCAAGCAAAATACGCTGGCAGTCCCGCAATCCCCGGAAGGATGCAGCCTGTATTATTCCAACCGCCGCGTCATGTTATTGTAAAACTAATGAATCCCGCTGATGACGTTTACCCGATTCACGCGAACGCCAACGGGGTTCCGGAGGATTCGGGGACTTGACAAGCTGCAGGGAGGATCAATGGTATATATATATATATATATATTCTTTATTACTCAAGTTTCACGTGAAATATATAATTAAAGAGCAGCAGTGGTTGGAGAGGTACAGTAACATTTCCACGCCGACGCCATGAGTACTTCCCCGTAAACGATAAACAAGCATTCGTGTAACAGACGCGTCTGTCTTTAATAAAGCGGCGAGTAGATAAAGTACCGTCACTAGTCAGACGCCGCGCGGTTCTCCCAAAGCCGGCGTGTAAACGTAACTCGAGTGCTTTCACGGGTTCGCCCCGCGGCTCCGGGCGCCCATGCTCGCGGAGAAAATCAGGAAGAAGTTCTCCAGTCCATTTTAGAAGACGCTCGGACACCTGTCCTCCATCTGGGCGCAGTTCTCGCCCCAGAAATAAGCTCTCTCGTACTCGGTCACCGACTCGCGGTCGTCGAAGCTCTCGGATGGCCTGAAATACAAACAGCCGAAACTCAGTTAGGAAGAAACGGCGAAAATGGTAGCTTGTCAAGTAAATACCGTGCTGCGAAGTCGCGTAATTACGAAGAGGACCGTGACGAGGTGAAGTCGACAGAGGGGACTTAATCACCCCCCCGGAGGAAGACGGCTCGTCGAGGAAGTTTTCTACGGGGAAACTTGCCAGGTAGAAGCCTGGCGCGAAACGAAATGCAAATGCGAGTGAATTCGAAATGATCTGTATTTTCCTAAATTCCCTTTGCCCTTTCCATCGGCTTCCCTTCCGCGGAACAAACTACGGCGAAAAACGTTCGGCGCGCTCGAAGATGAGTCGACTCGCGTTGCTTCCGCTCCGCCGTTTAATTAATTACCGGCGGGCAACTGAGCCCGAGCTTCATCTCCGGCAAACAAAAGCCTCTTCCTTTACGCTTCGCGAGGCAGCCGGCGATTCTTCGCCGCGCTAGAAACTTCCGGCCGATTGCTGGAACGGAGGTGAAAGTTATCGAAAGAAAATTCCGCGAGTGGGGTCCACGGATCGGTGAACTTCCCTCCGGGAATCTGAATGGACGTCGACGTTGAGCAACACTTGACGGGCGAAAATGTGTAACGTTTCTGTAGGGGGACAGCTTCCCTAACAGAAAGTAACTCCCAGTATCTATCGATCGGATCCAGGAATAGTGAACAGAGCTGGGAAGCATTGCTGTGAACTTCGAGATGACCGTTTAAGCAGACTTCCCTCTTCGATCGAACACCCCCCCCAGTAAATCGCTTTTCCCTTCGTTAATCGACACTCGATTAATCACTGTTTCCCCATTTCGATCCTGCTTGATATTCCATCTTCCTTGATTAATCTCCCCTCTAATCATCGTTTAAGCATTCAACGCCTTTCCCACATCGATCCCTTTTCCCCGCGTTAATGAACATCTGATTAATCAGCAATTCCCCCCCTGAGACCATTCTTCTCTTGCTATTCAATTCCCCCTTAATCAATCTCGGCTCACAATTTCGACCATCATCTGCCTCGATTGCGAAGCGAGAGAGATCCAAGCTGAATTTACATTTCACCTTCGAAGTAGCAAACGTAATAGAGGGTAACAATTGTCGTCTCCTTAAGACACGGCCATTGTGGGGCCCAGATTAGACTTAGATTACGTGGCCGAGCTGCGGCGGTGTAATTGAAGCCCAGTGGCTGTCGTCTACTCACGTGAACACAGCGTGCAGAATCTCTTGGAGGAAGCCGGCCCTGGCTGAGTTCGTTCGATTCCGCGCGGCAGCCTCGCAGATCGCCTTGAGGACGCAGGCCCTTCCGTCCTTGCCCTGACTTGGCAAGAGAACAGACGGTTACGGGGGTGTGGGGGGGTGGCGGGGCCGGGACCGTTTATCATTATCATCCTCGTTATCGTCGTCAGGCTGTCCGTGAGTCGGCGGTCTATTCATTAAGTTGGCGATAATACCGTCGAGCACCAAGTGCTTCGGCGTAAACCGGCGAAGGTTTACAAGCACCCTCTCCGCCCTTTCCAGCTAACCCCGCCCAGCTAACCTACCCCTCCCATGCGCCGGTTACCCCGGCAGCAAACACTGGCAATTATGGGGTACGATGCTCTGCCATTAGGATTGGAATAATGCAGTTGCCGTGTACCGTCGAGACTCCGGCAATCTGCGGCGAATCTCGAGATCGCGTTAGGCCCGGATAAAGGAGGAGGCGCGTTCAAGGGGACCGTTTCTTCTCGGGCTTTCGGAATTAAGAAACCACCCGACCGACGCCTGCAGGAAGGGAGGGCCGTGTCGCTCGTTCCCCGGGGAACATCCTCGCGGGAGTAACGAGGCGTCGGATATCTCGCCGCGATTATAACGCCGCGCGCCTCGAACGCTCGCGGTGTTAAAATTAGAGCAGCCGATGTTGCCGCTCGCTGGCATTACCCCCGCGGATCTTGCTCCGAAACTTGGAGCCGCTCGCTGGTACGCGTGTACCCGGTTAAGAAGCCGCAGCTGGAACAATGCAGGACGATTAACACCGAGAAGTAACTACGCGCCGCGCGATACCGTCGCGGTATCTGGGTCTACAGCGTCGTCCGGGAGTTCCCCGGCAACTCGTCGAGTGTAATTTCAAGGGAAATAATCGCCGCGAATCGCTGCCGCGATTTCGCCCGCCATCCAGGCCGGGCCGCCGTGAAAGCTCGCGATCCCCGGCGCGGGATTCTTCTCTTAAAGTGGTACCGAGCACGAGGGCTCCGCTCGCCGGGTCCCGGGACGCGGATAGAAACCAGCGACGTAAAAATTGATCTTGACTCGCGCTTAACTTGGCCGCGGGAATTTTCAATGGAGCAATTTGACAAATGGTCGCCGATATCGGGCAATCGATGATATTTATGCAAGCAGCACGCGACGCTCGCCTGCACACGCTCGCCGGCGCGCCGAATGGCTGTTCTAATCGATCGATAATGCCTCCTTTCGAGTAATGCATTCGAGTAATGCACCCTCTTCGGCCGTCGAGAGAAATCTCCCTCATTTGTCAATACTCCAACGGTCCCCGGATGCTTCTTGCACAGTTTAATTCCGCGGCCGGAATGCTCCGACGAGCGGGGGGAGCCGATCTGGGTTATTAAAGTCTAAAATATACTGCGGTACGAATGTTTGGCTGACAACCAGATTTCCTACCCGAACCACCTAACTCTCGCACGCTTCCTAAACTATTCCCAAACTTTAAGCATGCCACACGCTGCGCCAAACTCTGGCCGATCGGCTGTACGATTCAATCTAGCCTCGCACGCTTCGATCGCAACGATCCCCATGACAACTCGCAGACTCTCGGCCCCCCAGGCTCAAAGCTTCGCCGAAAGCAGGCGGTACCATAAATTTCTTGGAGATAAGAAGAAACCACTCGAACGTTCCCGCGTGCTTCGAGCACGAGTCATTGTCCGGCAAGAAACGGAGGCGGGCGCATCGAAGGGCACCCCTATTCGTCATTTCGACGCACGAGATCTCGAAGCGGCGGAAAGGGAGCCGCGGTTAACGAGATTCAAGCCGCACAATCGCGTCGAATTCGCGAGATTCAGCCCCCGAAAGGGCTGCACGGAAACGTCCACGGGAGCTCCGGTCGACCAGCTGCCGCCTTTGTTTCCCACGATTTCAGGCCGCCGGGCGGGAAACCCTTCTCTCGGCGCTGTTTCGCGATCGTTTTCTTCGCGGCGGGTCAACGTTTCCTCGCGCTTTCCGCCCCTCGACGGGCGCACTTAACCCTCCTCCATTGTCGTTCCCCGGCGATTTTCCGCGGCGAATCGAACAAGTGGCCGCGACGAACGACGGCTTATCGGCGGCGAAACTGCCGGGCCAGCTGGTTTGTTTTGCAACCGAGAACCGGAAGGCCTCTCCGGTCGACCGAAAATCAAGAGCCCCCTTGGAAGTGGAACAATGCCGCGAGCCCTTTTCGAAGTGTCCTCCACGAACTTTCTTCGCCGGGCGAACAATACCGGGGCTGGGTAAACTGGTTCTCTTCCGGATTGATCGTCGAGCAGCTTTGCGCGAGAAAATATGGGACCGGGGAGCTTCGATCCAGCCTCGCGCCCCATTCGTCTCGATTCTACCGATTAATAACAGCCTCGCTGTTGGAGGAGCCTCCGAGACGTTCGCGCATCTTGGAGGAGGAATTTCTCACGGCCGGAGAAGTTCGGAGGGGCGGCGGGCGTTCAGACACCGGTAGAAAGGCTGCCGCGAAAGGTTTTATCGGCAGCAAGCGGGGTCCTTTCATTCCGCGAAGCCGGGAATCGCGGAGAGGCAAGAGCGACTTGAAGGTTTACGGAAGGGAGCGATGAAATGGCAGCTAAACTTGCCAGGGATTGTTCGTCGCGCGAAAAACGAGCTACGGGCGAGTGGGGCGGGCTCGGAGGGAGCCTCATCGAGCTGATGGAGAAGCAGTCGTCGTCTTTTACGGTCGTTGTCCTGCTCGTTGCACCGCCTCTCTGTTACTCACGTCCCCAGCAGCGACTCCAGCTTGCGGTACAGCTGCCTCCTGCTGCGGCGATGGTAGGCAGCCGCTGGATATTTGCGGAAGTCCGAGCTGTCGCTGGGCAGCTCCCATGCCTGACCGGCGGTCACCCCCATTGTGAAGAAACCGGCGGGCTTGGAGTAGGTGCTCACGGTCAGGCAGTACACCAGCTGAATTCCAAGGATTTGAAGCGAGCAATCCTTTTCGGAGGATTACCGGGCGGGATTAGCGTTTAACGGCGACTCACTTGAACGTTGCTACCCTGTGGAAACACCAGGTACTTGGCGTCGAAGGCCCTTTTGGACCTCGGGATGGTGTCGTTGATCGGTTTCGTCGAAGCCACAGTGCCGAGTAGACAAAGGAATTTGATTAATCGAACGAGGAACAACGGACACGTCGGCGGCATCCCGTTAAACTCGACTGAATCGCTTTGGCAAACGGAGGAGGTCTCCGGGTTTACCTCGGTCCGGCACGCTAAATGAGTCGTGCTGATGGATGACGGAATGACAGGTAACGGTGGCCGGAACGCTCGAGACCGTTTAGCGAAGAGTTTAAGGCCTGATCGTTAAGTCGTCGCAAATTGGCCGTTAAAACGCGAGCTAGCGCGAAGTGCGATCGCTTCTGCGCCCACTGGCGCGCAGGGATCTTTAAGAAATTGTGTCCTGCTGCAATTGTACGGCTGCCGTGAAGCTCGCGGATGAAGAAAGTGAGAATGGAGTCGTGGGGGAATGAGAGAGAATCGTGTGTCTGGGAAATATTGTATTTTTATACTGTACAGGCGAATCGATGAAATAGGGATCCACTTAAGGAAAGATTGATCTTTATCAGCCGTATCGCTGGCAGACCTAATCCTGCAAAAACTTGACTGGCTCGTTGAATGTTTCATAAAATCGAGGAACCTGGAACTCCACTTAAAAGCTTGCTACCAGGCTTTGAGGAAACAGTACGCTGCGCGGGGCCATTAATTTTATTGAACTCGGGATCTTTTCCACGAGGCATTATCTCGACGATACACTTGTTTAATCGACTTACAGAAAATTCCGTTCCGCTAGATTCCAAGTGGATTCCTTGTCCCCAGCTCTTCTCCCTAAAATGAGATCATCGCGTCTCGTTCTCCGCGTTCGGCAGCAAGCGGAATTGCCATCGCCTCGGAATACGATCCCTCGCGTATTTCGAATCACGCAGCCGAAAATTAGACTGCTCCGTCGATGTTAAATAATTAATCGACGATCCTGCATAAAGGCGGCCCGCTGAATAAATGGCCCGAATGGATTTCCCGTAGTAGAATTCATAATTAGCGAAATAGGAGCGCGAAATGGACCGAGGCCACAGTGTCACCGGACCGAATGAATTATCGCGATATCGCCCCGCGCGAAATTAATAAAAAGAGGTAGAGGAGAGAGCTGCTGAAACGACGGATCATCGTTCGTCGCTCACCATGTAATTAGAACGATGGGATCGGACCTATTCGCATGGAATCGCGAAATTTTACGACGCAGCTCGCAAAAATATAATTGGAACGTTCGCCGTTGTAAAAACGGAATTGCGGATTTTTAGCCCAGCTGATAAATTCTCCGGCGCGCTCGGCTCTCTCGTCTACCAATCCTCCGCTAATGGCACAGCATCGAAATTTAGCGCGGCTCATAGATAATGCTTAATAGTTTAGCGCAAAGCGTTCGTCCACCGTGAGGCTTCATTTTCTATTTTCTCTCATCTCTTAAGTGTAAGTTTCTGCTATCAAGTGGTAGCAGCGAGTTTTCCGACCAAAGTAACCGCTTTTAATTAATGAGAAGTTGCTAATGTTTTTGACACGGTACTTGAACGATAGCCCCGCCCCTTCTGCTTGCGCCGCGGCGATCAAAACTTCCAACATGCTTCGTCAAGCTTCCATATTTTCTCTACACCGTTTTCCAGAAAAATTTAACGCGCGCTGTTTCCTATGGAATTAAAGAGACAAAATGTGGAGCCTTTGAAACGTTCGACTAAGATTCATCGGACTCTGCGCTGACGTATTAATAAAACTCGTTGAATAACGACGACGAACGACTTTATTCTGTCCTCGCGTGCACTCAAGAGACTCAGCCGCGACACTGCGCCCGAAATCAACTATAAATCTGGCCAGCGCTCGGCTGACCATTTCATTAATGCAAAATGAATTACGCCCCATCGTTGTCGCGTAGCGCGACAGCTGGTTGAAATATATTCGGTCGGAAAGCCAGAAACCGGGGAATTTTTAAAAGGGGGCGCTTCGTTCGATTCAATTAGAAACTGAGACGCGAACGTAGTCGAAGGAGTTGCCGCAACGAACGAGAAGACGGCTGTTTCGTATTTAGCTCGCAGGTAGATCAACGAAGAAAGGGGAAGCTGCCGTTTCGTTTCACCTCCCCCAGCCCGACAACTCGAATCGATGTAACTTGTACCTTCAACCGCGATCCCAGATTTCACCTCGGTTTGCGCTTGCACTGAAGCGGACGTATATACACGACGGCACGCACAACTTGGCAAGGATCGAGCGAGCGTTTCACTGGTCCAGAAGATTATGCGGGCTCCTCGGCTGGGCTCGGGTTGAAAAATCGCCAAGTTCGGGCGAGTGGCCAAGGAAACTTCGGATGCGTTCCCCCAGGCAAGTGGAACGTCCGACGTGAAACGCGGTCAACGTTGCATACGCATACGAATACGTCGGATTGCAGGGGCCAGCGGGGTTCCTTTAGCCAGCCTCAGAAGTCTACCTCGTAAATGGAGTGCTGGCAGCTCGGGTACAGACTCTCGCAATTTTCGGTGGCCTGGTGCGCGTGGTCGTAACCTCGATCCTCCCGTCGCTCGAACCTTCCTCCGTCTTTGGGCAGCCTGCAAGTAGGGAGTGTCAAGCATGTCGCAGCCGTGAACGGTTTCACTGACTTCGCTGGTTTTACTGGTCAGCCACCGATAATTTAATCGACTCGAATCTCTTATAATAATAATTCTTTAATGCACAAGGAGACATTGCGAGAGTAACAAGAGGATAACGAAAACAAATATATTTACGAAAAGAAGAAAGAGCAAATGTAGAGTTAGAAATTATATAATACAATAATATATAGTATTATACAAGTAGTTAAAAACAGAGGGTTGGAGCGGAGCTCGGAGCTGGAGCGCGGAGCAGTGGAGCAATGGGGTTTCGCCAGGAACAGAAGCGGTGCCGAAGCCCGGAAAATTTTGACTGCTCCACTGCTCCAAATTTTTGTTCATTATTTGAATTTTCTTTCATTTTATAAGAGCAGACGAATGAAATGTTTTTAATAAACACCAATTCTCAATTTTTCATCATCGAATAAATATTATATCGTAGAGCCGTGCAGCCCAGTGTTAAGGACTTTCTTTGCCCGAAGATTAAGCATTCTTTATAAATTTTTTTCTACGTGAAAATGGAAAGCTAGAAACATGGGGTTTGTCGCAATTGAAAGATCAGTGTTTGAAAGTGTTAAAAGAATTTTTATTTAAAAAAAGCAGATGGAGCAAGTATTTTGATATCGGCAAATAAAAAATTGGGCCGCTCCAATCCCCTGGTTAAAAAGGCAGTTGCGACAGAGTACTCACGCGAAGACGGCGTGCAGCAGCTCCTGGACGAAGGTGCCTTCTCCAAGTTTCGAGGGGTCCCTTTGGGCCGCCTCGCAGACCGCCCTCATCACGCAGGCCCTGCCGTCGAGGCCGGTGCTGTCGATGAAGTTTCGTTTAAAATAGTTGCCTGCCACCCGCGCGCAAGTTTAATGGCGACGAGCTTTCCCGCGGCCGAAACAATTACCGACGACTCGAGCGTTTAACTTTAACCATGCCGTCGGATGATGCGTATAATACGTTGCTCGTCGGGGCTGCTCCCGGCCGGAAACTTTCGGGGAAGGAACGGGGGCGAGGGCCACCCCCCTCGGGGAGCGAGAGTACGTGTCGAACGAGATCGGCGTTTCCGGTGCAACGGGCGAGCGCCATCACGGAAATAGAGCGATAAGAGTGTGGGCGTCGGGAGGGGCGGCGGAGGGGACGCTGAAGAATGTCAATCAGGTCGTCTGGCCGCGGCGAGGAGTGTTAATTAAATTCCTACGCTGCAGGACAATGTCGTGAAAAATCTTGGCTTTCCTGGGGGGCCGTCAAGTGGTGACTGTCTTGTCAAGTACTTCCGTGTCAAGAGGAATTTCTCCTTGCCTCTTTCCCTCGCGGGTCATTCGCGGGCGTGTTTGTCGTTTAATTCTTTCGGCCTTTGGACAATGTCGCTGATTAGCTGCGCGGGGCGGAATAATTTCGCGCGGCGGCTTTCGCGTTCTTCCAAACAGCGCGAGCCACGCGAAACGTGGTTGCATTTAATATTTCATGCCTGCGGGGAGATAATACGGTGTTGGGTGTGTCGTCATGTAAATACAAATTGCTGCGAGGCAGAGACGGTCCGGAAGAAATGGAATATGTTGTATAATGCGGCGGAATCAAACCTGGTGTCTTCCTATTTCGTTATTCCGGCACGTTTCGCATAAAAATTCCTGCATCCACCGCGGCATTTGCATGTGCCGGCGGGGGCGGGGGAGGGAAAAAGAGTTCCATTTGCATGTTGCACCATGGTTCGGGGACGAATGGGGGCGAGCTTTCGCGAGACGGAAACAAAAAGCGGAAGGATACGGAGGATGAAAGGAAAATATTGAAATTCCTGCGCTTCCGAGTCGCGACGTTTTTCTTCGCTGTTTCACGCTGCCTTTCTCAAACCTTCCTTATTTTATCCAACACAAGTTAGTCCTCGACGGTTCAGCTCGCCGCGAACTTCGATTGGAAGAAGCTTCCTTAATCGCGGATGCGGTAAAGAATGGTATTCTAGCGGTGCAAGTAGTGCGAGTCAATAATACCCGAGCCTCATAATCTGCGTCTACGCGTCGATCGCGCGCGGGACAATCGAATTGCCTCGGGAGGCGAGAGAACGACGAGATTTGAGGAGGATTGGCAGCGAACCGATTCACTCACGATTGCAGGAAAGCCTCTATTTTCGGGAACACGACGCTCCGGCTCTTGCGATGAAGCAATTCCGATATTTTGGCGTCGACTTTGCTCGGCAGCTCCCACGCCAAAGCGGCCGTCATGCCCATCACCACGTCGTTCTCCGTGGCGTACGTTCCGATTGTCAGGCAAAACACCAGCTAGCAGAGACAGGGAGAACACATAGATACATCCTCCCGCGATCGTTCGTGTCAAACTTGCCTGAATCTCATCCGCGGAAAATCTGTGGACGCCGGCGTACCTGCACGTTGCTGCCTTCCGGGAAGATCAAGTATCTCTTGCGCCTAGACAGCGTCCTGGGGGCGTCGACGATGGCCTCGAGCGCGTCGATCATCACGAAATCGAAGCACGCGAGAACGAGGAGGAGACGTCGGATGCCTGGCATCCCTTCGACGCGGCTGCGGCACCACTTGCCGCTCTCATGCGCCCCGTTCCTCCTTGCGGACCGCGAGCAGCCCGCCGATGGAAAAAGCCTCGGAGCAGAAATTCACCGCGTGCTGGACAGGATCGCCGCAAATGCCGGCCGATACGAGGGTCCGTGGATCAAGAGTGATTTTAACGCCGCTGGAATGCGCTCTACACTAAGGGGCCAGTGTTCCCGCCGGGGAACCAGGGAATAGTTTCGAGCGTCAGCTAACGGGAACAAACTGGCCGTGTTTTTCCACGGGCCTAACGAACCTCTAGACGACGCTCCGACAATTCGTTCGGCAAACAGAACCAGGCGCCCGTTCGATCCCCGTCTGCTTCTCGGTATCGCGACCTCCGGCACATCTCTCGCGGCAGCGGCGTGGGATCGGAAAACTCCGGCAACTGCGTCAAGATTCGGTAGTAAATGGCTTTCAGCTTGGGAGCGCAGCCCCGTCGCCGATGAATCGGTCAAGTTTTCCACGGTAATGACTCTGAATGCCGCAGAATTGACCGAGCCCTCCGTTCTCCCGGCGAGCGGACGCCCACTTTGGTGATTAGCCAAGAATCCCCCGGAGGAATTGTGTGTTTGCATGCACCGTCGCTCCTCCGCGACGCTCGACGATTTAGGAAACAAAGGGACGCGGCGGAATCGTAAATTTTTCATCGGCTCTGAAAGCCGCGGAGCAAACGGCTCTCCGCTCCTGCGATCTGCTATTCCGTTGGCGATTAAACGGCGATAATTGCCCCTCGCGGTTAAACGCTCCCGGAGCGGCGCGGGCGAAAGCGATTTAATCGGTGACAGATTAGCAGAAATATAAATGTCGGGGTCGAGATGATTGCGTCATCGCTGGTAATCGTTAAGAGCCGCTTAACGTTCAGCCGTGCCCAGGAAGGAGAAGGGACATTGATAAAGGGGAACAAGAATCCTTTCAGAACACACTGTATTAAGTAACCTCGTTAAAAATGTTTACAACGCCGTTGGTAGCTCTTTGGTACATTCTGGGCTCCAGCAGCGCACTCGGGATTTAATCTTGGCGGAGTCGAGTCGAAGGGACAAGAAGGTTCGGTAGGTAATTATACAAATTTATTTAAAGAATAAACTCCAGATTTATTTTCTCTTTACAAAGCTGTTAAATTACTTCAGTCGTGGTTACATTAATCTCCTTTTTCTCTTGCGCCACTGCTGGGCTCCGTTCGCAAATAATAATAAAAATCGTAATGACTTTGCTCGTCGTCAGGCTCCAAGACGACAGCTTATCCAGCGAGTTTCAGGTAGTTACCCCCTGCGGGGAATCGTGTACCACCAAGTGGCGCGATTGCGGAACGACACGCGGGTCGTAAATGAAACTAAAGAATACAGAAGCTGGCGATTACGAGACCACGGCTGGGGTCGAATAGACACTGTCGTCTCATTGTACTTTAAAATTCGCGCTTATATTAATTCATACTGTCTTCGCTCGGCGGCGTGTCGCTGCTGCGGGAAAACCGCGGCTAGGGGAGCGCCCTTTTTCACCGCGGCGACACTTATTCCCCTCATTCTGCAGCCCATAGCGGTGGAACGAGCGTCTGTTAATTGCATATGGGAGTCGCGGGCACGCACCATCCCCGTTTCACCGTGTCTGGCAAGAAAACCGCAGGGCATTCTAAATTAATGCTTTTCGTTAACGCGTGGCCACCGTGGATGCAATTATACCGGTTCTGTCGCGGAATGTGACTGGGGTCGTTGTCGCCCGACGCACGGAAGCCTGCCGGGGATAACGCGGGCGAACACGTTCTCAAATTTAAACGGCGAGACGAAAGGGCCGCGTGCATTGTCGCGCGCAGCTTTCTCCGCAGATCCGTTAATCTATAAGAGTGTCGATCCCGACCAGCTGCAGTGGACAGTTTCTAACGTGAATATCACAATAGGACACGTCGACGGTGGCGTTGCCATTGTTCGCGTACGATCTGAAATCAGAGGGACGGTTAGCTTCTGCCGATGTTGTAATAGACATTCGTGACGGTACTCACCCCACGAGTACTTTGAATATCTTCTCTATGACCCCGTCCCTCTGGCCCACGTACTCCATAGTCTCGCAGAGGTTCTTCAGCAGACAGGACCTCCCGTCGAATCCCTGGCTGAAACAGGAAGCTGTTCAGGCCCGCCCCGAGGTCACGCGGAACGCCAGAAGGAAATGTCTACCATGAACGCTTGAATTGCGGCCCGGTGAAATCAAGGGGAGCCATCGGCCGCGCGGCTGATGGCGTGACACGTGGGCCCGGAGTGGCTGGGGAAGCGAGAGGAAAGAGGAACGAGCCGAGATCGACTGCGGAAACCAGTTGAGGTGCACTATTGGCCGATCCGTAGCCCAGAACGGAAGCCCTCGGCCAGGGCGGTTCCAGGATCGCCGCGGATCCACGGCAATTTCCCAAGGCCGGGCCGCTTCCATACGGCTGGCCACGGATCGTCTACCAGCCCCTGCATTATTCACGGACTATTAAACTATTTATTACCTTTCGTACAGAAGCTCCGCGTCTTCGTGGAGCTCGGCGATGGACCTGCCAGCTCGGCTGCTGCCGCCGCTGGGAAGCTCCCACACCACCTTGAAGCCGGCTGCCTGGGCGAAGATCGTCGTGTACGGTAACAGGGTGATCTTGAAATTTACTCTGCTCTGAAAGGGAGAGCTCACCGTTAACAGTCGCTGACTGGTCGAGGAGAACGTCGCGAGTGGTACAAGCGACGACATAATCAGCCTTGAGTGGCTCCCGTGGAAATTCAGATTTCGCGAGGGATTCGTGTTGGATGATCCAGCGAGGGAGTCTCCCGGGCTCTCGAGTCGAATTAGGATTAATGGATCTCGTGGGCTGGGCGTTTGATTTTCGCAACAGCCGGAATAGAAGGGGCAGGGAAGTGGATACTTGGAGGGGTACCAATATCGCGTTTCCTTCTTCAAAAGCTGCCACCCGATGGCCACCGACCGAGTCCAATATCGAATCGCCAGCGTGTAAAAAGAGGTCGGAAAGGAGGACACGTAATATCCATGGGCTGTAAGCTGTCCGAGATCCCAGCGCCGCCTAAAATTTCAATTTTCCATCGACAACAGTGCACACAGAGCAAGCCCCAGCGACGACCAACCTTCCCACCACCTACTGCCCCCGCTAGGACGCGTGGACCGGCTAGGAACAACGCTTTTTAAAGCCTCTGTAAAACTGTATATCGCGGATGGGTTGCTTTGAGGGGTAACGTACACCTAGGAGGCGAAAAAGTAGAATAGATTTATAGAATTTTTTTTCGGTGGAGAAATATCTTCATCAAAGAAACATTATATACGTTGGAAAGATCATATTTTTGTCTATAAAATTTGAAATTTTTATTAAAAAATTCGGAGAAGAAGCTGCGTGGTTGCCGTTTCTGTAAAACCGTAGAAGTCGACTTTATGACTTTTCACAGTTTTAGCCGTAAAGTCGACTTCTATGTTCAAATGCCCGTCGTTTTGTGAAAAATTGAAAGAACCAAAATCGACTACGACAAGTACTAGCTTTCTTGTCTACTTTAAGAATAATTTTTCCCTTTTTGTTTCGGATGAAAACCAGCGAGGTTATGATGGTTACCGCAGACGCCTTTTCTGAAAAATCCGTCGCACTGAAACAGCTACCAAGCAGCTTCTTCTCCGAATTTTTTGTTGAAAATTTTACAGTTTGCGGACAAAAGTATGAATTTTCTAATGTATATAATGCTTCTTTGATAAAAACATCCCTCCACCGAAAAAAAATCTTCAAATCCATCCTACTTTTCACCTCCTAGGTGTGTATTGCTCCTCAAGGGGACTAGGCAGTCGAAAAATCGATTTTTTAATTGCATTTTCTGAAAGTACTATCTTTTCTGAATAAAATGCCGTTTGCTTTATATTAAAATTCGCAAAATCGTTGATTTTGTAGGTAAAACGGTCAAGCGGTAATTTATAGCGTCGCCTTTGCCCAGAACCTTTAAATGCAATTTTCTCTAATCATTTGATCTTTTGGTTTTTCCCTGATTGCGAACGAATGGAGGTTCAGATCGACTTGAAAACAATTACAGGATGTGTAAAACATGTGCAATTCCGCGTGGAACCTCTGATATAGTCCCCAAAAATTCGAGATTTTGATAAAAAAATTAAAAAAGTCACCGGTTGTTAGTAGCGCACAAACAAGAACGAATTTTTCTCGAAAAATTCGCCGTTTTTCAACCACCAATCGCATAATTTTGAAACTATGAATCCAGCAAACAAGAATCACACTTTTGAAATCCGATTACGTCAGATTTTAAGACAGATACTTTACCAGTCTGCAGCGGCATTTTTAAAGCACATACATATTTCATTCCAACTATTTTCCAATCTGTATGGTAGCAATAAACATTGGGTAAAAGGATACATCTAGATTTGCTTTCATTTTTTTACGAAAAAAAAAAGTACAGAGCCACTTTCTCTCGAAAAACGACTGCCATAGTCTGCTTAAGGCTGCAGGTGAAGGCTGCGACGTTACCTTGCTCGAGTTGGGACTGAAAATGGGACCGATCTCTGAGCGAGTCTCCCTGTTTCAGATTAATCGACGTCGGGAGCGGCGACGTTCTTTTTGCAGCGGTTCGTACGCGATCTCTCGCGACATCGATGGAAGGAAGCAAGGGATTTAATAGAACCGAGCGCGTTCTATGCCCTTCCTTGCTCGTACGTGCGTCGAGCGACTAGCTTTTTCCGGCTAATACCTTCCGGCTTCGGAGGAACATCGGTTCGCTGCAAAAACTTGTCGACGGATTTCCAATTCATAAGCTCGAGAATAATAAAAATACGCGGGCGTCCTTCCGCGCTGTATAATCCTCCGGCGAGTGTAGCTGCGCATTCGAGACTGTCGAAAAAGAACGATGATGAATGGCGAATATGTATCCGCGCGATACACTTCGACTCGATCCGCGCGAGCATCCTTAAAGTCGCCGTGCGATCCTCTTCCTATTTCACGCTCAGCCTCGCGTGCACCGTGAACGCGATGGAAAGAAAACTCGATTATTCCGCTCTGTCCTCTAAGAGGACACTTTGTCCAATTGATATCACCAGATTTGACAAAGGACAAGGCGAAGCCTGTTTCCCAGTTATGCGCGGGTAAATTGAATAATCCTTCACGGTCGTGTGCAGAATAATTAACAGCGTAATTGGGGGATTTCGAGGCGGCGAGGAGCGAGCACCCTTTGTCCCGGTGCTAAGTTAGCTTCCGAGCGGGGAAAATTCGTCGGGCGCTGCGAGAGGCGTCTTCCGCTCGCGATCTCTAAATAAATAACTCGCGCGCGGTATCGAACACCCTTTCGGTGTCTATCGCATCGAGAATCGCCCGTATCGACGCAAAGCTCCTGAGTGGCTCCTCTCCCCGTCGCATCCTCGTATCTTACTTTTAAAACGAATTAATCTCTCGTTTAACTTCGCGCGATATTGGATGTTACGAGGGAAGGAGTGCCTCCGCCGTGGAGTGGAGCGCGTCGCGACGCTGCACGCTCTCCTTCGCACTTTACTGTTCCGCATTGCACATTGCGCTCGGGCGGAGCGGTATCGATTTACGGTCGGTGATCTGAAATTCAGCCGCTGTCTCTTACATTAGGAGGGGTGGGTAACGCGCGTGCACCGGCCGAGTATCGTCGATACTCCCGATGCACTTGCTCCTAAGTGCACTGGATCATCGGGAATCGCATAATTCTTTTGACGAGAGTGCAGCCTACCGCGCGGGAGCCGCAGCTGCCGCATCCTCCGTTCCCTCGAAAATCGTAAACAATTGGGAACGCCGGGCCTGCCCTCCCCTCGGAAACTACAAACTTATTAGAACGGTTAACCGCGGGCGATGATAATGCATTCGATTTGAAGTCGCTGGGGGGTCGATGCGAAACTCGAAAGGCGTTCCCCACCGTGTATGCAGCTCGACACTATTCTTTGCCGAGTCTATGATTGTGTATGCATTAATAGAAACATAAATGCCCAAGAAAAGGCGGATATATTTTTTTAAAAATCATGTAGGAGGTAAATAAGACAGAGAAAATAATTTGAATGCACGAAATTTACGTGCAACTTTAGAACACTTATAACAGGGGTTGATTTATTGCGTCACCTTTTTGATGATAAAGTTTGACGCTTTGAATAGTCATTGGTAATTTAAAACCGGGATCGAAAAAGTTCTAGAACTCATTTATTATTTGTATTATTTATAGGACATTTATTAAAAAAGGTTCCATAAGATAAAGAATAGTACTAAACTATTAGATACTAGTTTTATTTAACAATATAATATCACATTCTTCGTGTTATTTAATAAAAGGTATGAGAGTCATAGAATAAATAATTAATACATTCATAAGCAGTATTGAACAGAAAAGAGAACTTGTTAAGAATAATACCTAAATAACATTTTTTTATAACTTACATGAACCAAAATAAACAAAAATTCTACAATATCTGCGTAGAAATGATCTACGTAGGTAAATATTGCAAATAAATAAGACATTCAGAATATCAATTTAACTGTAATTATTATTTATTATTGTTGTAGTATTATTCATTGAATAGTATTCAGTATTTGTTACAACAATTGAAAACTTTTTTAATACTGATGAACAAAATATCTGTTCTTGTTACTACAGAGAAATTTTTATATATATATTTTATAAGTTCCATTCCAACTAGAACTTTAACTTCATCAGTTCTCATACAAACATATAATGTGAGAACAGTTTTAAAAAAACTTCCACGGTCCATGTTTCAAATAGAACCTATTGAAAACTTCCAGAACTCTTTCGAAACCCGTTTAAAACAATTGCCATCTACGTATCAAAAGATACACAATTTATTTCACATGAATTTCGTTTAACTCCCCGCGTGGCCGACCAGCAGATAATAGCGGCCTTTCGCGAAAGCACAGGGACAGCGATTGGTTTACATTAGTCCCCATATTCCCGCGTGCGTGTGCTCCGTAAATTGCCGACGCTCGGAGCGCGCCGGTATACGCGACGTGCCCCGTAAACACAGGCCTTAATATACGGAATACGAGGCGACAACAGACGGCTGGCTAATTTCGCGAATCTAGCAGCCGTGCAGCGCAAAGGCGTTCGCCGCGCGCCGAGGAGCCCTGAAAGGGTCTAATGGCTATGAAAGCACACCGGCCCCCATCGATCGCAGAGAAATTGAAATATTCGATCCAACCCGGCAGGTACGTGCAAGCGTAATTATAGCGATTGAATGGCAGTGATCAAGTGATTCCGCGGTCGTCAAACTAATCGCACGTCCACCCACAACCCACTTGCAGATTCGACCACCCCACTGAGCACCCTGCGCTGGCAATTAACGATTCACCCTCGAATCCCCGAATCTCCACTACAAGATTCAATCGCGAGGCGAGCGGAGGGCCGGAGCCTGGATACTCACGAAAAAGGAGCTGCCCTTCCGAAACGCCAGGGACCTGACGGCCCTGTCCGCGGCCACCGCTTCGTTCGCCATCACCAGGCTCCACCAGAGGATGCTCCAGGCCAACAGTCTCATAATCCGTGAGTCAGTTTATCGGCTAGAATTCGCGCGAACCGCTTTAGCCCGCGTCGAGGTGTCTTGTACCGATGAGATCGAAGGAGTTCGGCTCGGGACATTCGGTAACGGTGCTCTCCTCCCCACTGTCGCGAATTTTTCGCCGCAGTCGGGGCGCTCCTGGGTCCATTATCCTCGCGTGTTTTTTTTACCAGGCCTCCGCGGAGGTTTTATGAATCTCATTCGACAGACGTCACGGATTCAGTGTACCGAACGGACGCAGACGTTGAGAAGTGTTTAGCTTCGGCCGCGGCGATAAGCATCATAGAATTTTCGTGCTCTAAAACCCGAGGTAACCTGAATATTCTCGGGCAAAGTAACATCGGAGCTGCCAGCACTCGTTCCTCTAAAATATGGAGCGTGTCGGTACTTCTCACCCGGACACCGTGTCTCTCCGGGTAAACAACCAAACTGTCCGGAACACTGAACGATCCTCCGCTCCCTCTCCGCGCTGTTTTACGACCCAGAATCTCCCTGTCTGAAGCATCGGAGGGGGAGTCAGCGTGCCGCGCGCCGTCGGAACGATTTGTGTCCGTTGATCACTGCCGCGCCATGGGATCGGCTTAATGTTCCATCAAACGCGGCGGACACTGTTAGCGAGTTAAGCGCCGGAAAATAAGATTCGGCGGGGGCGGAAGTATCGATAAGTAGGATTATTGCGCGTTATATCGCTGTCGGTATTAGATTACGAGAGCCGCGCAGGTTCTGCAAAGACGTATCAATTTCGGAGAATCGATTCTTTCCGCCCGCACGCTGGGCGCGCGATGTAACTGTACACTTATCGACCGAGGCGCTTGATTAAACTTGGCAAATGCACTTAGCGTGACTTGGCGCGCGGAATTGGCAGCGGAAAATCGACGAAATAACTCCCAAGAGCCGGGACAGGCTTGTCACTCGGCAATTGCAGCTTTTGCAGTTAGCTACCCTTCGATTAAACCGACTTCGTTCAACTATTAAACCGTTACGCGCCGGGGCGCGTAGAGAATTAGAGATCCCGCTTTAAACTGCCTCCGTGCAGCCGGAACGGCCGTAAAACTGCCCCTTAGTAATAAATTATTTCGCGCACGCCCTCCGACGTGTGCTACCCTCGTCTTAGAAATGTATTTATAGACTTAATCCCAGAGATTCGCCGTTTTCTCTTATTCTTGTTTCTGCGGAGGACTTTCGAAGATGAAGGAATCGGGGCAAAGATTATCCTGCTCTCTGGTAGTCCTGTTCTCCGATAGTGTAATATATAACAATGGAAGTTGCAGCTGCGCGAGGGCTCGGCACACATATTTCCCTAGTGTCCTTATTTTAACAAGGAGGTTACGGTAAAGCTTACGAACGAACTCGTTCGCTTATTGCATCACCGAGGCAGGACTTGACGCGGACGTAACGGTGTGTAACGCAAGGCGGAAGGAGATTTATTCTGGTGCAGAGGAAGAGTGACGTAAGAGGAGGGCGAGGGGCGCGCAAGTGGGTCGAGAAAGAGAGCAAAGGGAAGAAGCAATAAAGTGTGCAACGAACGGAGGAAATTTAATAATAGAACGAGATATATCGCGATTAATAAATGCTGGATATGCGATCTAAGATGCCTAGGCCGGGGGGACACGCGGAATAAATCATCGAGCAGTTCTCCATCCTCCTTCCAGCGGCCGACGCCTCCAAGTATTCGTCATCCATCGCCCATGTATCCCCTTCGTCTGGGCTGGAAGCGAACGATAGGCTTGCAATCAATTTCTGAACGGATCCAAATTTTTAACGGAAACCTCCTCGATTTCTGTTTCTATTTTCTAAGAAAAGGGTTGCTACGTTCTCTTACGTCAGCAGCAAGTGCAATAATTCTCCCACTAATCCCTCGTCCCTCAATGGCGCCGCGGCAGCTTCGCAAATGTCCTTTTTCAAGCAGCTCTTCCCGTCCACGTCCCTCCTGAAAAATAATTTCCACGGCGCGCGTAGAACGCAGTCACCTGTTTGCTTCGAGTGTATTTAAGCGACACGTTAACATAATTAAATTTCTGCATTACGCATTAATAGCATAAGCATTGTCTAAATTGCACGAGCATTACGCGGCGTTCGTTAAAATTAACGACAGGCATTACGCGCATCGTTTACGTTACACACCTTGCGGGGACCTGCGCGTTAAAAACCGCTCGAGAAGCTTTTTACGTTGATTGCCCCCGCCGATTATCCGACCATGAATTATTCGTTGTGAAATATTCATCACCGCGGATCACGAAGCTTGCAAATAATTTACCGGCAGGTGCACAGATACGTGTATTATTACTGTACACGAATTCCGGGCGGGGAAAATTCCGCATTATTTACTGGCCATAAATTCCGGCCGTTACAACATTATCAATTATTCCCCGATTACATACTCGAAATGCCGCGAGCAGTGAATTATTGAGCGCCGCGGAAATTTTCGAACGCCAAACGTCGCGCGCAAAGCCGAAACGACGAGAGCTCTCACCTGTCGAGTTCCCCTTGGATGATGTCGTACACAGGAGTCCTTTCGTTCCAACCGGCACTCCTGCGCCGGCGTCGCGAGGAGTCCTTGAAGAAGTTCGTGAAGAACGTCGCGTTGTCTGGCAAGGTGTACTGGAACTGCATGTTTTGGCCGTAAACCAGAATCCTGCCCGAGAGCTGCACTGGCACCGCAAGGCCTACGAGCAGCTTTACAGAATCGCAACGAGTGTTCAGTATACATAGATACTTGGATTCGGAAGACTCGCGACGAGGACAAGTCTGGGTTTACTTATATAGAAGTAGCGGTGTAGCGGAGCCTCCGACTCCGCCACCAGATGGCCTCTCGACCGTTCCGCTTTCTCGCTAGTTCTCCCTCGTCTACTCATTCGTATATATACCCGCCTAACACAGAGCCTGCTAGGTAAGCCTTACCGATGAGTCAACTAGCAGGCCCAGGACGAAACGCGCAACTTTCTTTCCCTTCCTTCGATCCTACGGAAAACAAGAGCTCTTTCGAAAACTGTAATTTCAAAGAGAAAAAAAGGTCCTTGAGGAGAACCCTAGTCAATGGATCAGTGGGCGGAGTATCAACAGCCTGAGGAAGCTTCTGTCGCCAGAAAATCATCTGCAAAAGACAGACATCCATCGCTGGTTCTTGAGATTCTTGAGGGGAAAGAAGCGTTGGAGAGATCGATAGGAGAGGAAGAAAAAATAAAGAAGCTTCCCCCCGCTCGCAGTGGTCTCCGCCACTTTTCAGCCCGTTCATTGTCATACGCAATGGAGCAATTTGTCCGCGACGAAGGCCTCGCTGGTCGGCTGAAAGGATCACGCGGGCCGAAAAAAAGATCCATCCTGGGAAGAGTAGGTACATAAGCGCGCGGAAAAGTCGCGGGAGAACAATAAGCCCGCGTAATCCGGCTAGTTGCTGGGCCAAGGGAGAACGGAACAGCCAGAAGAGAGTTGCGCGAAGACGTTTTCGTTCCCGCTGGCATCCGAGGCATGAGAGGAAACCAAGCTGCGAAGGTATCATCCAGCGCGGAGTCGTGCCCGCCGATGAAAGGGCACCCAAGGCGCGAGGTAAACGAATTGAAGACACCATTAGGGAAGGTTAATAACAAAACGGAGCGGGCGGTCTCGACGAACGCGGGCACAGTTTTCGTAGAAAGAAACCGTCTTCAGACGCCGAGGAACGCCAAACAATGTGAAGAAGAGGACTTCACGGGGCTTGTGTTTCGAGATGAAACGCCGAGGAAAACGTACGTCGCGAGCAGGTGTCAACGAGCGCCGGTGAACGTTTCAAAGGCGTGTTCCGTGGCGCGCGGGCGTTTCCATTTTGTTTCGCGTTCCACGACGCCGGTAAGACTTGCAAAAACAATGTAATCACGGGCGGAACTCGGTCATCAAGCGCGGCCGAGAGCAATTAGGGAGCTGAAAAATCGTCCTCAAAGCCCGTAGGCCGGGTAAAAAGGCGGCGAGAGATTCCATTAAAGTTTCCCTGGCGCCCAGAAGACATCGCGGCCAAGTGTAACGAACGGGAATTCCGTCTCTCCGTTTCGCGTTCCCGGATTGCCGCGTCGATAGTCATTGTCTTCCGCGTACAGTAACGTAAGAGTTTAAGGCCAGCCGTATCTTCCCTCCTCGTTCATGAAATATGGACGAGCCGATAATTCGGAGTGATTAAGGGATCACCCGGGCGAGAGGTGGCCTGCTATTGGCAGTGCTCCGCGTTACAAAAGTAATTGCCAGAAAAGAGATCCGCGAGCAGGGAGTTCGGTAGCCGCGGAACTTCGCGGGGATTGTTAAGGGAAACTTTAGCAAGTGTAAAGAATTCGAGGGGCGGATGAGGGGAGAAGGAAGTGGTAAAAGGAACTGGATGGAGGAGAGTTCTCCCTTTTTCCTGCGCCTTTGAACCGCCGCTGAAGAGAAGACAAATGTGCCGGACGTAATGAAATGAAATGTCTAGGGAAATGGAATCAAACGAACAGCAAGAATCGCCGTGTAGCCGCTCGCAGAGAAAAGAAGCGTATTTATCCTGGAATCTGCGTGGTACTTGCATCCCTCGGGGGGAGAAAGTCAGCGTCTTCGACTTGTAAAATTTGAATGCCAGTTCCTCTTCGCGAGAAACAAACGGGGATTCGTCTGAAAAGGAAGGAAACCCGCCAGCTTTGTCAGTGGAACGATTGCGAGGGAAATAAGTACGGGCAAAGCAGACGCGAGCGAGCCAGTAAGTAGTGCAGACCGGCCATTAGTCAGACACTCGGTTGCTCCACCTCAGACGCCACTAATTCTTTTGCACGGGATATCAGATCGATGTGAACTCCAAGTAGGAAGCTTCCAGAGGTCGATTCAGAGGC
Source organism: Andrena haemorrhoa (assembly GCA_910592295.1). NCBI lineage: Eukaryota > Metazoa > Arthropoda > Insecta > Hymenoptera > Andrenidae > Andrena > Andrena haemorrhoa. The sequence goes on from OU342946.1 coordinate 7,019,408, forward strand.
TATCGACAATCGATTGTACTCTTAAACACTCCGCGAAATAAATCTTGTTTTGTACCCGTCGCGCGAGCTCCGCGGCCTCCGAATTCTCCGTCGAGATGGACGAACCGCCTCCGCTACGTTTCGTGCCTTCAGCAGGACAGAATCCAAAGGGAAGGGCGAAGAATCTCGACACCTCGGCTCGCAAGAAGCAGGAAGGATATACGAAGCGCGAGGAACGCGGAAGGGGCTCGCGTTTCCAGCCAGCGATACGGAATTCAAGCGTCGGGAGGGGTGGAATAAAGTCCGACAAAAGGAGGGAGCAAGAAGGGAAGCAGAATTACAGAGGGGCCGTGGCCTTTTTTGCCGTTCGTGGGAAATTTCGCCGCGGCGAGCGCGGTCCTCGTATATCAACTTTTGGAATACCGCTTAACCCCCATTCGTTTCCAAGATATTACGGCGTCGCTGAACTTTCTTTCTTTCTGCCGCCCCCCATCCGCTCTTCATTTGCCTCTCCGCGATGCCCCGCGCCGGCTTGTATCGCGAATTCCGCCGCTGGAACGTCTCCGAAAATTCCGCTCCTCGCTTGACTTCTTTGCGAGCAATCGCGCTTATAAACCTGTGTACGTGTAACTCGTTTATTCACACCCGCCTCTATGCTCCAGGGACTTTGAACTTTAGTAGAAGCCCAGCCTTCGAGGAGCTAGACACAGTTTAGGCCAGTCTCTGCGAGTTCGTTCAATATTCATTGGGCGGAAGCGACTCGACAAGCGCTGAAACTTTTAATTATCCTCCCGATAAGATACGAGCTTTCAGGACGCATTCGGGTGAAGCGATGCACAGTCGTCCGCTTTGCAGGTCTCCTCGCCGCTCTCCTTTTTCTTCTCACTTTGAAGCTGCGCTTCTGACGCAGTGCAGCTCCGCGTGTTTAGATACACGCTGACCCAGAAACGGGGAATTTTATTTCACGCCAGCCTACCCTTCTCCAAGCGAGCACCCAAATATTTGCCATCGCCGTGCCGGTAATCAGACGTCGTCGATTTTCCGCCCCCTTTGCCACTCGACGGATTGCCGCGACGCGCGTTTCCACCGGGGCTCCTCGAAGTTTCTTCTTCCTTCGCAGGCTGTTGTTCTTTTCGCTGCTTTGTCAAAAACAGTTCGCGGTCCTCGAGCCAGCTGACCTTCGATCATCCCCGTCGCTAAGCCTCTTCTAACACGTTGGATGGTGGAGAAACGACAGCATCGATTCGATGTACCTGCTCTCTCCCTTGTAATCTCCTAAAAGTCCTAAAACCTGCGCTCCTTGCAGAGGAAGGGGCCGCGAGTAATCGAGGAAGTCGAAGCCAGCGAAGACAGCCAAGTCAAACAGCCCGTCGGGACATTTGCTCGGCCGAGGAGAAGCGAAAACCACACGAACAGCTCCCCTCGATTTAATTAGAAAATTCGAGAGGAGACGGTGGAGATAAGGCTCTCGAGTTAATTATTAGTACCTCCACTGATTCCCTCTTTATTCGCCTCGACCAAATTCGTCGCGGGGCAGTGGTCTTCCTCGGAGACCAAAGGATCGCAAAGTGTATTGATTCTTTTATCGCAGGGGCGAGTAAATACCTTGAAGTTGCCGCCGAAAGGATAAACAAGAGGCGGCGGGTACAGTATCTGCCTCTTCTCGCGGGATCGCTCGCTCCCGTCTCCCCGAATCCGCGCCGCTGCGAAGAGGAAGAACAGCAACTTCGCCCAGTCCGCTTTCATCTAAATGCACAGCAGTGTGGTTAATTGCTTGTAATTCAAGTCCAGAACCGGTGGTCCCGCTTGGGGAGCACACGTTACTCACCCTAAGTTCGAAAGAAGATCCTCTCGAAATCTCCAAGCTGATTTTGCCTCTTTTTCTCCAGCAGGAACGCGCGCGGCCAGCGCGGAGGTCGCGATTCTGAGCGTGTGGAGAAGCCTCGCAGTTCCTCGGCGAAATTAACGTGTCATCTGTCACCTCGCGCCACAGTTGCTCCCCGAAGCTTCTGCGGCTGACTGTACCGAATCGTCCGTTCCTTCTTCGGTGACCAGGAGAGTACTTAAACGACACGCTCCGTCGTCGATAACGAGCAGGGACAACAAGGACGAGTATTTTTCGGCTGAACGTCGAGCTGGTCCCGTTTCCAGCGTTCGTTAGAGCTGTCCTCATAACTACAGTTACGAGGAAGTTGTCGCGAGCGGCCGTCCAGCTCTCTCAGGTGACTGGGGACAACTTCTAACTAAGTGGCGGCGCGGGGGACAGGTCTCGCGAGCGCGGGGATCGCGAGTTGGGACTCGCAGCTTCCGGGAGGACAAAGGGACCGAGGTATACCTTTCAGGTGCACGCCCTCAAAATTCGGGAATTTCTTTCGAAGAAACTGGCGATTCGATTCATCTGAACTTTGGTCGATCATGTATAACTCCTATATTTGTGATTAAAAATTGATGAAAAAAAAACTATTGCTTCCTCAAATATGCATCAAAATATGGTCCAAATTTCAGACGAATCACATCGCTAGTTCCTTTAGAAAAAAATCCCAAACTTTGCTGTTTTCAGCCCCAAAAATATGATTCCCTCCCTTAAGGTGGAGGAGCTGACGAATCGACCACGATTTCTGATCGAGATTTCTACATGTCGGAACGTCGAAGGACAAGCGTACGGGGCGGGCAGGCAAACAGGGAGGGGAAGCGATTGGAAATCACGACAAACTGGAATGCCGGCGCGAGAGAAAAAGATCGGCGCTCCAGCGCCGCGTTTCCAGCCATTCCGGGCCGAGTCCCGACAGCGAAATTTACTTAGGACTTTTCCCATTTCTCGTTCCACTTTTGCGGACGAGACACGGCGCTTCGATCGCCGTCTAAAATCGAGCCGACTTATGGTTGCTCTCTCTGAAAGCCATCACAAAAGCAGGCCGGTCTTATCGATCAATTGAAATGGATGCCGAGCGAAACGTTATCGTCTACCCCCTTGCAACGTGAATTGGCCGTGTCGATCCGGGCCGGCTGCCCGGAATACCGTTTCGATCACTGTTCCTCCGCTGTTACTCCAAAGAGCGATCGATAGCCCGTGAAAAATTCCCGCGGCGTCGGGGGAATATCGCAGGAAATACTTTTAACGCCAGGGCCAGGTAAGAGTCGCATACCGATTTAATTAGAAAATCCCTCTTTATTGCGAGATATTCGTACAGAAAACGCGATAGCGAGGTACAGAGCCCCGCGGAGATTCCTGCGAGCTCCTACAAGGGAATTTACTTAGCGCCTTTCCTTCTTTCTGTCGCCTTCCATGTTAGCCTCTTCCATAATAAATTCCTTTACGGCGAAGCCCGTGTATCGCGCATCCCCTCGACCCAGCAAGCGAGCGAAGCACCTGCGCTCTGGCAGAGTTCGAATTCAGGATTCATTAGGCTTGGTAGGTGTCGGATATTCGAAGAACTAAGTGGCAGCGGCCCCCCGCCATTGGAGCGGAACATTCGCGGGGGAAGTAGTAGACGCTTAAACCCAGCGTTCCCTAAGGGAACGCGATCTCCGTGAACGATTCCAAGGGCGACTCGATGCAATCGGAGTAAGCCAGGACGCAGTCGCCCCCAGACCTTCCCAATCGTTCCGCTTCCTGATACAATTCGTCGACGCTCCGGTGACTGGAATTGGCTGTCCCTGGCAAGTCCTCCGTCGGCCTGATCGAGGAATTTTCAGATCTTAAATAATCAGTTAAAAGGGCCTGGAATCGCGTCGATAGTAAAACAGGGGATATCAACGCGGTGCTATCCACGTTGGGTATGCGCGATAGGCCGGATTACGTCGATAGAAATTCCAGGATCGCCTGTGTACACCGGTACGAGCAGCCACAAAGCGAAAATCTGCGCGGAAACACCCTTCCATTCGGAGCTTAACACGCGCCCCTAACTTTGCTGCAATTAGAGCACTGCCTCTGGCACAGTCGCAATTTCGTTTCGCATAGCGAATCTGTGCCTGGAGTTTGCAACCACCGGTCAGCCGCCCGCCGGATACTTGAGTCCGTTGATCCATTACTGGTTGGATCTCCGTTCGTCGTGCCGGCTAGGAGGCTTTTCCAACCATCGCCGCGCCCGAATCGCGAAAAGAAATTAACCGTGGGAAGTAGCGACGCCTTTTACGCCAGGTGTCTCTAATGACGCCCTTTAACATCCCCGGACGAGTCTCCGCTCTTGCAGCATCAGTTCGGTAAATTTTCCTAGACTACTTACTACTTGTTACGCCGTGCCGCTGTCCCACTTTGTATCGTTAAGCGAGCAGGACAGCCATTAAGGGCCGCCAAGGGAATTCATTAACCGGAAGCTCCCCAAGAAATGAATTTCGTTTGGGGGAAGTGCGCGCGTCGGGCGGCCGCGATTCGTCCCGACGAACTTACGTTAAAATTAAGTGGATCACCTCCTCGAAGACGTCTTGGCGTGTTCTGCCAAATGGGGTCTCCGCGAGCTCGCAAATGGTCCTTAAAAGGCATTCCCTGCCGTCCCGCCAGCCATGCCTGCACACGGAACGTTCAATTTTAATTTCCAACCGTAGTTCTTTCACGCCCTGGCTGTGTGTATTTATTTCCCCACCTCTCCCTTCTTCCTCGCCCAACCTTCCTCCCCTTCGCTCCATCCCTCGCCCGCGCACTTCAAACACGGCTAGCCGAGTAATTTTATTAAAGGAAGCCGCGCGCGCGCTACCGGCTCCTCGGAAAACCGTGCGGCCGCGAAAGGATATCGGTTTTATAAAACGGTAAAAGGGAAGTCTTAAACTCGCCCTCCGAGCTGAGAATCGGGAACTTAATTACCCCGTCGTTTACGTCGAATGGAAGCGTTTACTGTACGAGCTTCCAAGGAGGCAGCTTGCAGGAGTTTTCGATCCCACGTGGTAACGACACGTTTCATGCGGCGCCACCTTCTTCCCCGTCGCGCCCCCGAGTCATCCCCGACGTTTCATTAACTTTCTCAACTTTCCAGCGCGGAATTGTTCCGCGCGCTTTGCCCTCCCCGCGCCTCCCCGGCGGCATTGTAATTGCCTTATATGTTCGAATTAATTTACATTTAAGTTCACGTCGGTGTCACGGCCCACGAACCCTTTGATCTCGCTGCCTTCGCGAGACGCCGGGAATGTCCTTTGTTGCTCCTAAGAGCGATCGTTCTGGGAATTGGTAGCGTTTCACCTGGTTAAATCGCTGCCGGGAACCTTTAAGCCGATAAATACTCAACGCAATACCTTGGCGCGTAAAGATCGCAACGAATTAGACGGTCCGTTTCCCGAGATAGAAATGCTTCCTGGTTCGGTCTTCGGAACCTCGGAGGTTCGACAGGTTCGCCAGCACGAATCCCGGGGACTCACCGGTTCAACAAACTTTCGATGATCGCGTAAGTGTCCCGAAGATTCAGATCCCTCATCTGCCGGGCGGGTATTATTGTAGGCTCGAGCTCCGACAAGTTCGAGGGAACTTTATAATTGAATTGGAATGCGGACGAGAACACGAGGCTGCCCCTTTTGCTCATGGAAATCGGCACCGAGACGCCCACCGTAACCTGGAAAACGGAACAGGGAGACGTGGATGAGAGGGATTCCTCCGTTCGGCGAAGCAACTTACAGAGCTGCGCTAGGAAAGAATCGCGGGGGTGGCTGGCTTGGTTACCGAAACCGAACTTGTCCTGGAAGTTCGATGCGTGTCGAGGAAAATCGCGGCTCCGCTTTAAACCGTGGAATATAGTTTGTTGTTAGTGGAAGCCACTGCGGCGGGGTGCTTCGCCTCGATGGCAAATTGTGAGTGGAAAGATAGCAATTATAGTAACCCGATTAAGGGGTGGGATAAAAGACGGCTCGTTAAACGAGAGAAGCAAGAGAGGAATCTTATGAAATACTTACTGTCGTTTAAGGGGAGACCACACCCTGAAGCCACTAACAAAAGGACGAAGTTAGGGATTTTTTGTTCTTATAAATAAAATATAGAGCTTGGATGTTTTATATAGTTTTAAAGCAATCTTCATTTTGCTAGAAAACTTTTTATCTTAAATTGTACAAAATGGCCCCGAACGAAATGGCTTCCCGGAGCACTGCAAAAAACTGGCCCACATTCCCGGGAATGACTGGATCATTTCAGAAGGAAATACAAAAAAGATATATAAACTGGAATATATCATCTTCCATGTAGCGTAGGATTTTCTTGATATTTCAATTATTCGATTTTTTACAAGCATTTCAGTACAAATTTTCATGTCAAAAATGAAAATCAATTCTTCAAACGGCTATAATTTCCAAAATGATTCGTGAATGCTACGTCTTTAAGCTTCATCCTCGTGATTGCTTATTCAACCGTTTTATGAAGACCTCTTATTAAGAACGAATCAGCCGTTTCTCGGCCGTCGTGTCACAGCATCGTCGAACGAGGAGACACGTTCCTCGCTTCTCCCTCGACCATCTTAGGCGGGAAACATTAAGAATTCACTGCAAATAGAGAGGCGATCCAATTGCAAGGAGACTCGCGAAGGAGTCTGCTCGTTATCCCGGCAGCGGGATTAATAAGTTTAAACCCTCGATCGTTGACTCGAACGGTGGAAAGCCCGGCGGGAGGTGGTAAGAAGGTGTTGAAAAGAATTAGCCGGTGAATAGATACCTGGAACATAGTTTTCGGCGGGTACAGGAGAAGGCTTTCGTTGGTCCAAAGGAGGGAGCATGAGATCGCTACCACCAAGCAGAACGGTCGAAGCATGTCGGGATCCACGGCACTTAACGCTACGGAATATATCGATCCCGAGTTCAAATCACTGTTCAACGAACTACCCGCGAGTGGCCCTCCTCTGTGCACGCGTCCACTTTATGGCGACGCGATAATGAGCAGCGGAGCTCGCGAGCCGCGTCGTGTTTGCGCTCGACAAACGTTCGCGATTCGAAATTACGGCCGTGGCGAAAAATTCGCCACTGTCCCTAGACGCGAATTACCGCGGCTTTTTTTCTCCGCCTCGCGTTTCCGAACGGCGCTGACGTCGCGGCCGGGAATCTGCATGCGCCCCGTGCGTGATTATGCAAAACGGAAGCACGCGGCGCGATCGACCAGCTGTCTTAATTAACGCCCGCACGCTTCCCGGTGTGACGCGGACTCTGCGGTATTGATTTTAAAAATTTTCAGTCCACCGCAGCAGGATCCCGGGTCGTTGTATGTACGCTGGCATAAACTAAAGTGCGCAGGCAGGGGAGCTGGTGCTCGAGCGCTGAAATCGAGCGGGGGGAAGTCGTAAGGAAACAGAGAAACTTGCGGGGCAAGTTTCCGCGAACTTATAAGCGGGATGTTCGCGATTTTTCAGGGAGAACCTGTGTCTTCCGTGTGGCTCCTTCTCGTACTGGGAATCAATCAGGGAAGTGGGCTCGGTTAAATTTCACCTCCTTTAAGATCTCGTTACAATAATTATCGAAGCAATCTTTTAAAGAATATTACCCTGAACGTCGAGTCGAATTTGCCTCCGTGAAGAAGCTACACCGCCACTCCTCCCTCCACGGAGGAGTCGGTTGGAAATTTCTGTTTCACCAAACGCTTAAGCATCGATCGAGCCGCGGAATCGCAAAGGTCGACCGACAGAAACGCGTTTTATCGGAGTATTCAGCGGCTGCTTGGGGAACCGGCGCGAGATTCATCGGCGCATCAGCTTAACCCCTGCTAGCGATAGCACAGTAAATCCAATAATTGCCCGGGCCAGGCCGTTAAGTAGCTTTAATTAATTCCGTTTCCAGCGTGGCGCGATTAACGATCGAAGTTGAATTAAAATCTCATCCCGTGACACTCGCTCCGAAAGTTTGCGCGCCCTCCAGACCGCCTCCGTCCTGTCGCATCCAGGCATTCGCCCTTCTAATCCCTCCGCTCTTCCCTGCTTAACAAAGAAAAACCACGCAGCTACCAAAGGCAAAGGTATTCGCTCGAACCGAGTCATACGTCTCGCGACTCGAAGGAATTTGTTTCTCCTGCGAGAAAGCGCCGTGGAATATCGACGGATCTGCGAGAGGCACTTGCGCTTCCTTCGAGAATTCCTCGGAACGACACCGGCGCCGAATGACGTCGATTCGATACGAATGACGAGGCTCCTAATCCCTTTGCCTCGATACCGTTTCTGTCTTCCTCCCTTCGCCGTCCTCCCCGTTCCTTCGTCTACTCGAGCTTCGCGGAAATTTGCCGGGAAATGCAGGGGGAAGCTCTCCGGTTCCTTGGACATTTGGAAGCGACCTCGCGACCCTTTGCGGAGAATCAATTTCGGCGAGGTGAGTTAAGGCTCGAAGATAACGCGGGCGCATACGCTCCGCGCTTCCGTTGCCTCCGAATGCAAACGGCATAACAGATGCGGAATCGAAAATCCCTTGGCTCGTCTTTTATTTCACCCTTCTCGCTGAACTCTATCCGGGCGCGCTGTACACGGCGTTCAATCGATTCTGGTATCTGCTTCCTTGGCTCGGGGAATTCACTCTAATAAAAACCGGTGTAACTAGAAAAGAACGCGAGGGACGCGAGTTTGTTTTGAAGCACCGAGTGGAAAGGGGTAGGTTATATTCATCGTTCAATAAATCGAGAGATTTCGATATCCCCCTCTTATTTAGGGAAGAACGCGAGCGTTCTCGTGGCGGGAGAGGACAGTGATTGCTCCTCCAACAACCTCGATCGTTGGTTCATCCATTGACGGAATTAAACCTGACACCGCTCGCAGAATTTCAATTTACCCTCGAAAATCCGTCGGCCGTGAATCGAGTGTGACCGTTTCAACGATGCGTTGAATCGCTGGTCGGCCCGCGTGTAAAAAAAGAGAGCCAAAGGGGGATGAAAAGGAAAACAGGGACGGGGACGAAGGGAGCGAGAGTCGGAGTAAACAATGGCCAGCTGCGACAAATTCGGAAGACAGGATTTTCGGGCCAAGTCCGCGGAGATCGATAGGTTTCCTGGAAGGCACGCATTCCGGGGACCCTTTCTTCTTCATCGAAACACGCCGTATTTACATCCCACCCCTTCGCCTTATTTTACGTTCGCGTGCCTCGTAAAGACCCCCCGTAATGACGGCCCCGCAATAAAAGCGAGACCTACGCCGGAAGTAACGCGCTGACGTCGAGGAAAATAGTAAAAGCGGTGCCATTTGTCTTTATTCGGTGACGACACGCTTGTTCCCTGGTGCTTTATGTTTCTCGGGGTCGCAGAAAGCTGGCTGCAAGGAACTGTCGCGCGGTAAGTTCAGATATTCCTGGCGGGACGAGTCGCGGCGCGCGTTATTCTGGTTACAGGCTATCGCGGGGGTTCGGAGAACGCTTAGGGAGCCTCGGAGAAAGCTTGCCGGGTGCAAGGGGTTGGCGAGGGGAGGGCAGAGGGGAAAAGGAGAGACGTTCCAGAGGCCCTGAATTTTTAAAGCACGCCCAGACGTGATTCGATTACGCTGCACCCACGGGGATACGGTCCCTTCAGAGTCTCCTCATTAATTACGATCGCCCCTTACCTGCAAGGCTGCTCGGTGGGACCATTGTTTGATTAAAGGGCACGACTTAGGCGACCGTTCCCTTGCTCCGCCGTCTACCGCAGATTCGCTGCGCTCGGTGTGCACTTTGCGTGGACGGCTAATGGTTTTCGCGAGATTCCTCGGGGTCCCCCGGCTCGAAAAGTCGCGAGGGTCAGTGGACGCGGGAAAATCAGGGGCAAGACAATGGGTGGCGGCGAATATTTATGAAAATTTATGAACGGCCGACCGGCAGAGCGAACGCGGCCGAAGTTGCCGCGGAGAGAACTATGTTCATTCTCATTCCGCGCGATCCGCAAACTGGATTTGACTGGGGTAAAGAAAAGAAAGGGAGCGAGGATGAAAAGAGCGTATCTTTTCTCGCGGCAGAGAGATATCTCGCAGTCTGCCGGGGAATCCAAAGCGCCCTTCGCGAAGGGTTGGCCATTTTCTCCTCCCCCGTCTTCATTCTTCCGTCGTTACTTTCTGCCGGCGCTCTGAAGAACTCGAATGAAAATACAGCGCGGGAGGAGCACGTCTCGCGGAATCGTTCGCACTATCGTGGCTTCGTAGCAGACCAGAATAGTAATGAAGGGACTAGAGACGTCCGTCCAGGCTAGACTGATTTTACAGTCGTTCCACTCGTTTATCCATTCTGGCACGTCTAATACACCTGTACCGACATTCAACGCGCGCATTAACGTCCCACGACTTTGGATCGTGGAACCGTTAGTAGGCGGATTTGGAATTTTCAGAGAAACTTGGTATCGGCAGCGAGGAGAGCAGGGGAAACCTTTCTCTCGCCAGGTGAGAACTAATGGGCATGGGGGACATTCTGCATTACCGCGATTCCTTTCCTGCAGTTCGTGATGTATAGTTTCTTCTATCGCGCCGCTTGTTACTCTGTGTGAACCGGCATTCCAATCTTGGGAACATTGCCTGCGATTTTACCACAATCACGCGCGATCGAGGTTGGTTGAGGTAATAATGAGTAATTGGACCGTTCCTCGTAAAATTCGCAGAAAGAATGTGTTCCTTAATGTACCCCATGCTACAATAAATTCTTGCGAAGATCAGACAGTATGAGACAGTTTGTTACAGTTATTCCTGACATCCCCCTTTTATCTACTTCAACACCATTCCTACGCTCCACCTGATCGATGCCACAGGTTAGAGAACACACTTCGCAATGTTGCACGTCAGATTTCGCACACTACACCTCACGCAGCATACTGCATACGTCATACTTCATGCTTTAGCCTTAGCACAACTCATGCATTGTTTGGGAACTCTAACAGAATTGTCTTACGATGCGGCAGAATGTAGTGAGTAGTTATACGGTGGGTATAGTTTCTCACAAAAGCGAGACAAAGTTGCAAGTGACAATTATTTTCGACAATGTCGCGAATGGAATTCCGGTGCTCGAAAGCCAAAATCTGAGTTTGCAGCTTTGTGCGTTTCCCCGGAGGCGTGTTTCCGGGTTGCCACTTTGTTGCAGGTGCAGGAATCGCGTAGACGAAAATTTCGCCCTGCTCCTGCAAAACTCGAAATTTCGCCCAGCAACATCTCTTGCAGGTGCAAGACTTTATAATTTTGTGGGGAAATCAAAATTTGTGTTTTCGTTTTTGCAGGTGCAGCGAGAAAACCGGCTTCTCTTTCAGGTGCAAGAATCGTCCAATGAATTTCAGAACGAGGTTTTTTTAAGTGTCACACTTGCAAGAGAAGCAGGTTTTCACGCTGCAGCTACAAAAACGCAAAAATGTTCCCACATGGCACCACCCACAAATTTTGTTTTTCTCACAAAATTTGGAATTCTAACTGGCCCACAAGCCGAAAGAAACTTGTTTTTCCCACAAGTCATACTTTTTCCCACAAAAACCAAATTTTCGGCACCGCAACTGCTCTTGCAGGTGCAGCGTGAATATCTGCCTCTCTTGCAAGTGCAAGAATCGTTACAATGAAGTTCCGATCAAACCTTTTTTTGAGATGCCGCATCTGTGAGAGAATCAAATTTTCGCGGACCACTTGCAAGAGAAGTTGTGAGGCGAAATTTCGGGTTTTCGCAGGTGCAACATGTTGTGTGTTATGTCTTGTGTCTTATGCGTTGTGTGTTGGGTGAAGTTCCAAGTGCCAACTATGACGTGTTGAGGTGTAAAGGTGTGAACGTTTTTGTGCATTGCAATTTTACGATAATCTAATTAAACTGCTTACCATATTATTATTCTTATTATTATTATTATATTTTATATTATTTGACATCAACGGGTCAACCCCCTTTATTACATAGCTATAACGGAAAGTAGGTAAGCATAATGAATGTAAAGAATTATTAAAGAATATTGTTCATCCAAGTATCATCCAACTACTTTCGTAATTATTTGTTCAAGCGAGAATTGTGAATTGTGTATTGTGTTCTGTAACCTGTTGTGTGGGTCAGCGAGAGCGTGGGAATGGTGTAGAAACCATGTATTTCATGTTTCCAGTAGCTAACCTGTTCAAAATCACGACAAGAAATGTTCAATCCTCAATAAGCTCATGTAGTTTAATCGCGATCTTACGGAGAAACAACCCCTGCAATCCCACAAGTACTCACAACACCCTTATAACCTTATCAGGTACAGCCCTCTACACTAGATTCCTAACACTTTAAATTTTCTAAAGAAATGCACTGAAGCAAAAGAATGTAATACCAAAGTGTGATAAGGAATTGTTAGAAACTCAAAAGTTTATTCAAAACTGTTAATCACAACTGGTAAAGTTTATACATAATTATTTGTATCAATACAATACATACACTCGGTTATTCAAACTTAAATTTAATAAGAGCGAACATGTCTCGCTGTGTCCCTCCTTTAAACTGTGCATCTGCTATTCATTTACAATCATCTGTACATCTCACTTATTTACATATACAATACGCTGATCGATAAGCGTACGCAACATAAAATCTATTCGAATAAAAGTGCATCAATCTGAAGCTGTCCAAGAAAATATCCGACAGCTGGCGTCGATGAAGGGGAACTCGTCGAAACAAACAAAAGGAAGCAAATTGGCGGCAGGGCTCCGTTCACGCCGCTAACGAGTGGGATTTCACGGGACGGCTGACTGGTGGTCCTCAAGGTGGAATCCGGATTTCCGGTCGGCGCGGTCATGTGATCACCGTGGAAAACACCTCGAGCACACTTCTGCGGCATTCTGGATAAAGGGCGTGGCAGTTTTCTCCCGACACCTGCTCGCCCAAACTCTCGGCCGCCCTGTATTCCCTGTCCCGGTACTCGTCGTACTCCTCCTCGGTGCTCGAGGGCCTGGAATTCCACAAAATTCACGCGTTTGTGTTCCCGGCGAAAGATTACAATTCCCCGGCAGCCGGAGGAAACGGGGTGGAAAAGAATTCGGGATAGGAGGGGGCGGCTTTGGCCGTTCGCGGGGATCGATAACGCGAGCGAGGATAGGGCGAGAAACCCGCCAAGTTATTTCGCGCCCCTCTCAGCTAATTGGCATCGCGTTCTGCGGACATTGTTTAATCCTTCGCTACTCGCGGCCCACGCCATTGTAATCCACTTGTTATTTATTGTGTCCTCGCAACTTTGCCCACGGTTACCTCGAATTTTCGTGTAATCTTCCCATTAAAGCTCGTTCGAGACTTATGACGCGTCGCGTCGAGTTATTTCCCACTACGTTGCATTACGTTACATCGCGCAACATATTTCCAGTTAGCGAGCGCAACTCTGGCGAAACTTGGAGTCGCGATAGAGGATCGTTCGACCGCGACCTTTCTCACGTCTCCATTAACCCTCCGTAGTCACACCTTCTTGTAATCAGAAATTGGTCAGTTACCATTTTCGTATCTTTTATAATATTGTACATTCGTAATACTAATGCAATCACGCTCTACCTAATAGTCATTTTCTAGAAATGCAAATTTTGATATGTTGAAATTTGTATCTGAAAAAACAGTTGTGGATAAAACCGATTTTTTTTTATTAAAATGCACCAAAGCTAAAAATTTACAGAAATATTGGCAAAGAAAAACAGAATTGCCTGGGGTGCGATGCACCCCGTGACCACGGAGGTTTACGGGAAAGACCACGGCCGAATAAGTAAGCCATTTTTGTGATTTTTTTTCAGAAATAATTTACAGTTTTCATATAGAATTGTTATTACCTACTTTTAGTATAATGTCTTAAGAGACTACAAAAAAATGAGTAGAAAAACATGCATGTTTTGACGTATCTTGGAAGAAGCTGCAGGTTTTTTTTATTAATTTTTAATCATAAATATAGTACTTATGCATGATCGACCATCACGCTGCGCAAAATTCGTCGTCCGTTGATGTGCATGATAATTATCTACCAGGTAATTTGAAAAAGAAAAATGAAACAGCGTTTTATTTTACACATATGTAGCTTGAAATTGATGAACCCGCAAAAAACAAAAAAAATTATTGAGCAGTGTGGAGTTTTCAAACTGAAAGGTCTGAACCTTTAATTTTTGCAATCCAATTTTGCGCCAATTTTCTTATGTAGTAAAAGAAGTATAGAATTTAGCGGTTGGTATTCTAGTTCATCAAATCGAAGCTACATTCGTACAAAGTAAAACGCCGTTTCATTTTTCTGTTTCAGATTACCTGGAAGGTAAATAATATCACGCACACCAGCGGACGACGCGTTTTGCGCGGCACGAAGCCCAACTCCTATAGTTATTATTAAAAATGAATTAAAAAAACTGCAACTTGCTAGGTTCTTAAAAAGAATTCCTAAATTTTGCTACGTTTTTACCCCGTAAAATATGATTCCCCCTTAAGATTCCCGACTAATGGTTACGCGCGAATGTTCGCCAGGCAATCTAATCACGGTTCAGCGACTTACTTGAAGAAGACCTGCAGCAGTTGCCCCAGCAAGCCGTGTCTACCATCAAAAGGCGCGGACGCAGCTTCGCAGATGGCCTTCAGCAGACAGGCTTTCCCCCCGAGTCCATAGATTTCTGCCACCTTCTCCAGCGTCTTGTAGACATCCCACCTGCTCTTCTTCTTGCGAGCGTAGTAGACCCCGGGAGCAGTGTAATCCGTAGCGTTGCTCGGCATCTCGTACACGATTTTCGAGAAGAATCCGATGATGATGCTCTCGCGGTCCAACTGCAGCGGTGTGCCCAGGCCGAAGATCAACTGCCGACAGGACAATAGCGGCGTTAACTCTGTCAACGACCTCTATTCCCGGCCCTTCGGATTCCCTGTAACGGGCAGAGCGACAGGGAAATCGACCGGAAATACCGAAACACTAGCCGGCGAAGCGTTCTCCATCACGCGGGGCGTTCGAACGAGTAACAAGAAGCTTTGTGACATTTATTCCCCGTCGTATCTCCGTTTCGCCAGGTGTCTGTTTCCCTTCAGCCCCGGCCCCGGATGCTAGGGGCGCGATTCGATCGGAAAATTCGCAGTTATGGCGGTTACACGCGGCGAGGCGACAGATCTGCAGAGGAAATTGGATGAGCTTAGATGAGATCGGGTTAAAATCAAATGGTGTCCGTTCCGGGGTGGGAAACGGTTCGAGGAGCTGCTTTACCGTGTATCTCTATCAGATGCCCCTGAAAGTGATCGGAAGTGGCTCTAGGCGCGGGAAGCTGGTGGGAAAGATTATAAGGGACGCCGCAAAGAAACCTCGATATTAACTATTACCTAGAGTAGCTAAATGTTCCCCGCACAAGGGCGGAGGAATTTCGAAATGATTAAAAGAGAACGCCAGGATCTGCTGGCGTCCAGGATCGATCGGACTTGGAATCTCTGCGGATACGGAGCAATTAGTGCTATTGAAGCGGGGCTCCGAGTGGTGTATCGCCGGTCCTCCCCGTGTGTATATACTGTGTACGTGTGTGTATCGATCTCGATTGGCAGCGGGCCGACGGTCGATGCAAAAACGCTATACGCCCTTGCAGCGCGCCCTCCGCGAATCTCGTTAAACTGTCCTCCCCAGACGCGCGGCCCGAAACGATTCTCCGTGGAAATTCGCGGTTTTATCGAAAATTCATACCGGGGCCATGATGCCGGCCGTACGTGTGCATGAATATGTATACGGGAAGCCAGCCAGCACGCAACCGGGGCGCACACAGGCCGAGCCCGCGAACGGAGGGGTAACATCCCCCACCCGGGGCAGAAATCGGATGAGCCCTGAAAGGTCAGGTGGGATGTGTTCCGCGGATATCGGGACGGGAAGATGGGAATCGAAATGCGCCGCACACTTGGCCGAGGGCTGCCGAAATAGGTTATTACTTGCTGGCCAACCTCTGGTAATTGTCATCTTAATCGAGGGAATAGATTTTTCGCTGCACCGATTGGCCAAGGGGTTTTGGCACCGCTCGTCGAGCTTCCCTCGTGAATAGTTTGAATACGGAACAGCTACTGGGTGGCATGAGCGTTTGCAGCGAGGGGTCCTTCGGCTTGAGAAAAATTTGATTATTCTTAAAAACTAATCTTTTTCAACACCCCACCCTGAAGCCACTAACAAAAGACAAAGTTAGGGAGTTTTCTGGTCGTGTAAATAAAAATATATTGCTTGGATTTTTTTATATAGTTTCAAAGCAACCTTTATTTTGCTAGAAAACAATTTTTTTATGAAAAATTTCCGGAGGACTGCAAAAAAAATGACCCACACTCCTGGGGATGACTGGATCATCTGAGAAGGAAATACAAAAAAGATATATAAACTGGAATATATTATCTTCCACCTAGCGTAAGGTTTTGTCAAGATTCGAATTTTTTTGGAAATTATAGTAGTTTGAAGAATTGACTTTAATTTTTTACATAAAAATTTGCACTAAAATGCTTGTAAAAAATCGAATAATTGAAATATCAAAAAAATCCTACGCTAGGTGGAAGATAATATATTGCAGTTCATATATCTTGTTTATATTTCCTTCTCAGATGATCCAGTCATTTCCGGGAGTGTGGACCAGTTTTTTTTGCAGTCCTCCGGGAAGCCATTTTGTCCGCCGCTATTTTGTACAATTTTTCATGAAAAAAATATTTTCTGGCAAAATAAAGGTTGCTTTAAAGCTATATAAAAAATCCAAGCCTTATATCTTTACATATACGAACAAAAAAATTACTAACTTTGTTTTTGTTAATGGCTTCATGCTGGGGTCCCCTTTCAGTTCATACTAAAAAAGTGAATATTATTAAATTTCTAATTAATTTGTTCAGGCACGCCACCAATCGCCACCTGTCAACTTGGCCATTTCTCAAAGTTGCCCGTCTTGGAAAAAAATCTGCGGACACCCCAGCTGAGTAGAGCGATATCTAGGGAGAGGAAGTACGTGAAATTTTGTCGCGGGAATATTAGGGTGCTCCTCGGAAGACACCCTCGGTGGAAAATTAATCCAAGATTTTGGAATCCACTCGGTACCCAGCGTTCCAAGTGGCGGAACGACCGATTCGAAGCTGCAGTACCGTGTGCCGCTGGTCACGCCCTCGTTCATCCTATCAAGCCGAACGGTTGTAATCCTCGCGACGACCGTTTCCAAACACGCCGGATGGAAAATTGGATGAGCCTCGGACATGCGGCTCGAACGGGAATTATTCAAGGAGCGGCGGTGCGGGTTACGGCAGCGTAAATGTTGGACGATTTCACGCGAGCGAAGGGCTGCCCGGGAACGTTTCTCTTTCGGGATAATTGAGCGAATGGATAATAATCAGGGCGGACCCGCCGCGGGTGCCGACAAAGCTCCTCCGGGGCGACATCTGCGGAGCTTTTCAGCTTCCGCGCGCGCTTAACGGCGCCAGACGGTCGATGTTAATGGGCACTCGTTTTTACAGCTCCGAGATCGCTCGTTATCGCTCGCTCCTGGGCCTGCGATGAAAACGCGATCCTGTCCTCCTTTCTCCCCGCATTCTTCTCGCGAAATTGATTCGCGACTGTTCCCGCGGCATCGGCAAGATGGGAAACGGTGAGTCGAAAGAGACATCCCCGATATCGATCTCGCGCAAAGCGCAACTGTATAATCTTCCGCAGATTTCTAACGGAGCTCGGCCCAGCCGCAACTCTGCAACGCTGCGTCCCTCTTCAATTACGAATCACCGAAATCGAAGGAACGCGTAACGAGCGAATGGGGAGTCCTCTGCTGCTCAATCCGCCGCCGGCCGGGTCTCTCGTGCGCCCGTCTCGAGGGAGCGTGGAAAAACCAGGAGCCGATCACGAGCACTCGAGCGACGCGCGACCGAATCCTCGATTGGCCTCGGATGCGGTTCATTATCCTCATCAAGCTTCATCTACGTACCAGAAGCTCGCCGGGTTTCGGGAAAACAAGAGCCCTGGCGCGCCGCGAGGGACTTTCGATCAGGCTGCCGGCGTTCCTCGCCTCGGAATCCTCGCCGTTCTCGTTCTCCAGGGCCTGTGCCAGACACCGCGACAACCAAACGAGCAACAGCGTCAGCAAGACGCCTGTCCCAGTCATTGGAGCCAGCTTCTCAAGCCCCCAGCGATCGTTTCAACCCACGTAGCACTGGCGAAAGAGGTGAACTGTAATCGCGTCGAGCTGTCCGTTCCGTTCCTACCGAACTGCCGAACGCCCACAGCGGCCGCTTGCCACGTGGAGGCTGCGACGGCCGACCGAAAGAAATTACCGCGATAACGGGCAGCGCACGTGCACGAGATAACTGGTCCCGTTCCCATCCGTCGAATCTGTGCAAATATTTCCAACGAAGGACAAGCCTGTCCGATAAGCTGTTTGACACCGGCGGTCCTGCTAATTCGCGGGACCAACGCTCCGGTAACGGGACGCCTCGTTAACGTGCCCGCGCAAGGCCACTCATTTGGTCTTTCGTTAGGACTTTGTTTGGACTTTAAATTTGCCTCGCGACGTCTTTGATTCCCGCTGATGGGGGCATTCGGCGTTTTGGACCGGACTATGGTGCGGGAGCACATAGGTGGCGCTCTTTAAGGGGGTATTCCACTTTGATGGGTCGAAAAATTAAGCTACTTTTAAAGATTTTCTTTATCGGTGAAGGCAACATATAATGAAATAATAATTTTGGTATTTATTAAGCTACTATTATATTATACAAAAAAAATTGAAAGAATATTTTAATTTTTAAAACGCATTTGAAAGGATCGACCGCTGATGATTTCGCGGAAGACAGTGGCACACTGGGAAAAGAGGGGAAAGTTCCTTGAACGTTTCTGGGCAATGAAATCCCAGGTGCAAGTTCCACGGGCTGTCTTCGGTCCGCGAGAGCGAGGGGGCGTGCAGAAGGACCGAGCGGAAATCCTTCGTTCAAAAAGAGCCTCGCGGTATCCAATTCGTGGCCGGTAATTTGGTAAGATCGTGAAATCTTCGTGAACCGCCCGGCAGTCTGCGATCCCGGCATTAAATTGAATTACTGCCCCCGAACGGCCTCGTAAAACTCACCCTCGTTATGTACACGAATCTTTCCCCCGTGGAGCGTAACCACGGGCGTGCACGCCCACGCGCATAGACACATAGCCCAGCTTTATCTATGTGGGTTAAACGATGTCCATTTGTCGTTTCTTATCCGCCTGGCCGAGAGGTCCGACCCGAAAATCGAACGCTCGTCTCGCGATTCGGGAGAGGAGAATCGATGGACGCGAGCTGCCAGGGAGTCTCTAAAAATTGCAACATTGGCAACCATGATTTTGTCCTCCACGCTTACCTTCTTTCAGAAAAGTAATCTCAATGTATATAAAGCAGAAAGTGTTTGCGAGGAGCACTAAGGAACGGAGAACAGAGAATAAGTGTCAAATTCAGTAGAAATGCGATATACTCATTCTAGCTTTTATTTGCGAATGTTTACGCGTAACGCACCGACCCGAGTCGCGCGCAGCGTAACCTCGGCAGCCGCCTACTCCCCCTAGAAATCGCAATCCGAAACGAGGGCCTGCCAGCTTTTCAGCAACCGGCGCAGAACAGTTTCAAAAAGTCCCTTGCGATGCTAATTAATTTTCCAGCCATTAGCTTTGTCGGTAATGAAACGGGAAGGCTCATCTTTGAGGAGCCGGGGGAGAAGGACTCGCAAAAAGTCGGCGGGGCCTTCTCGGCGCGTAGCAAAAAGCTCATCGACCGGGAGTTTCCGCGGGATTAACGTATAGCCCCGAGTTTGGGGAATGTTCGGTTTCCTGTCAAATGTACGCGACGCGAACTTTTTCAACTTTTTCCCGGCTCACTCCACGTCCCCGAGTGAATTTATGACTTTGCGGCTGACGGTTCGGGGATGCACACCGCGATCATAACTCGTATAAATAGCAAATACCATCAGGCATCCGGGTCGAAACGAAGGTCCGGCTGGTCCCCCATTTACCTGGCGACCAAACCGCCCCCGAAATTCGGCGAAAACCGAGCCTCCCATCGGTCGACCCAAGGGCGAATTTTCAAGCTGCCTCGGAACTCCTGGGCAGCGACTGGCGCGGGTACCAATCCGGCCACGGATCTCGCGTATTTTCTCAAACAAACTCAGTTACACCCGCCGGCGAACCAACGAATTCATTAAAGCTACCCCTCGGCATGGAATACGTCGTGCCGCACGCATCCCGGATCATTGGTAATTAACTGCAGCCGCGGGAGCGATAGATACAATGTGATGGGGGCCGGCGAGGCAGGGAGAGAGACAGAGGGCTGGCAAAACTCAAAGGTTTCGGCCTCGGTGGCGTTGCAACGACGCGAAAGTAAAATCGTATATTGTCGGGCTCGTGTTAATTACCACGAATGGCTTTGCCCTGGAAAACCGCCCTCCCGTTCCATCCCCCTGTCCTCCGTTTCTCTCAGTCAACGACGACGTCACGGGCCATTTTTTCCCCCGTGCCGCTCGCTCTCTACACCCTCTATAAATTTCAACCGGAGTATTTTCTCCTTTACGTGTACCTGTTATTGAACGAGAGAACTGCCAATAACGCCGGATAACTGCGTCACGTTTCGCCGCGAGAGCCCCCGCCGTTTCAACCCTCCCCGCCTTCGTCACCCTTCCCCCGCTTCCTTCGCCCTCCGCTCGCGTGCTTTCTTCCCTTGATATTTCTAATATCGCGCGACAACGGGACACATAAATTACACGGCGAGTTTCGATACAGAGCCTCCCCTCGGCCGCAGCTTCTTGCGGGATGTCGATCGTCCTTGCCGCTTCTCTTCTAACGCGCTGGTATTAATAAACGTGGATCGGAGGGCTCGCTTTTCTCTCGTTTCTCCGCGCGTTTACCACGGACGATCGGGCAAGCCCTCGGTCCACTTATCGCGCGAAGTTCCGTCTCGCCAGGCGTCTAGTTGGAAGCCAGCAACTTCTACAGGACTGTCCCGGAAGGCCGACGGTCGTTAGGTCGGGTATCAAAGGCGCTACCCTTGGCGTGATTTCGCAGCAGTCGCGGGAAGCACTTTAGATAGTTAAGTAAATGATCATTCGTGGACTTCGGTGAAGTATTCCAAGGGGCTTTCCGCGCATTCCGGAAATAAACTGTCGCAGCCAGCGGCTGCCTGTCGGCCCATGATTTCGGCGGCGTGATATACTCGATCAAAGTCAGTCCTGGAAGGCTCAGAAGTGGTCGACGGCCTGAAACGCCAAGAAAATTAGCCCGTCACGGCGCGGAATTCAGATTCACGTTCATAATGCCGCGCGAAGTTGGGGAAACCGGCGGCTGGTGGATCGTAACCACCCTCTGCGACGCTGCTTTCCGCGGGAGTAACGCGCTCCCTCGGGGAAATAAAATCTAATTTCTTAAACACATTAAGCATCCGTCCCGCCACGGACTCTGCAAATTCGCATTTCAACCAGACGTGTTATCCTCGCGAAGCAACTCCACGGAAGACGCACGATCGACTGCGAAACAAAGCTGCAGCTGGGGGTTATTACCATTTTCAAGGTTCCGTACTCACGTGAGGAGCAGATGAATGAGCTGAGAGCTGAGACCGTGGACGCGAGCGAAAGGCGCCGCTGAAGCCTCGCAGATCGCTCTCAAAACGCAGGCTTTCCCCGAACCGCCCAGGGCCGACTCCAGGATTTCGTAAATTTCCCATCTGGAAATGGCGCGGGACCCTGCTTCCGACAAAGCACGGGGTGCCGTGAAAGGAAAACGATTAAGATTCAAGAGCATAGTCGCAGAAGAAACTGTTTCGGGGTATTGTGCTAAGGCCTGCGACAAAAGTAGCCTCGTTAGTATGTAAAGGAGCAGGGAATTTCCATCTTAAGAAGAGGATTTCTGCCTTAGCGAGGCCACTTCTGTCTCTGCGCGCAGATATGCATAACCAGTACTGGATTAACCAATAAGCAAAATAAGCACGTGCTCAGGGCATCGGGAGAAAGTACAATGGAAATATTCTGAATTTGAAAATCTAACTTTTGTTGAAAGTCGAATTATCGGAAATGCCTAAGAAATGGTATTGCGTTGAAATGATCACACTGCACAAGGGGGCCTCAAAATCTTTGAAGGGGTTATGCTCAGTCAGGAGGCCGAAAATGGTGTGGGTTTTGAGAATTTTTTTTCTCAAGAACTGTAAAACTTTTTTCGAAACACCTTTTTTTGTTTGAAAGGTAGCACATTTAGCTATGTCTCTGAATTTGGGCATTAAAAGATTTTTACATATATTACAATCTCCTAGATGTCCTGTTCGAAAGAGAGGTTTGCAGTGGCCACGGTTCCTCGGAAGTGGATTATCTAAAATCGAAAATTAAACAAAATTATTAATATATTAAATTATCTAGTTCTTGGACAAAGAATTTTTGTTTCTGTAGCTTATTTTTTCTTTAAGCCGCGAAAATTAAGTGGGATTGTGGCCGGAAATCGACATTTTACGTTTGAACATTTGCCATTTTGTCCTAAATCAATATTTCGAAGAATCCTTCGTCCAAGGACTAGATAATTTAATATATGAACCAAATTTTTTGAATTTTCGATTTTAGATAATCCGCTTCCGAGTAATCGTGGTCACCGCAAACCCCTCTTTCGAACAGGACATCTACGAGATTGTAAATAACTTTGTTATCAATAAATATTTTTTAACGACAAAATTCAGAGACATAGCTAAAGTTACTACCTTTCAAACAGAAAAAAGTTTTTTAAATAAGGTTTTATAGTTTCTAAGAAAAAAATTCCCAAAAATCACACCTTTTTCGGCCCCCTGACTGAGCGTCACCCCTTAAGTGCTCAGGGCCTGCGAAGGTCTTAATGCACCCCTGTGTATAACATTAGGTATACAGGGTGTTTCGGAACTGCGCAGGCAGGCTTGTCTACCTAGTAGAATTCACGGGGGGACAGGAGAAGAGCGTGATTTAAAGGAAGGTGATTGCACGGAGTCAGGGGCAAGTGGCATTCCTGAAAAAACACCCCGGAAGCGTGTGGGGAAAAAAGGGGCGTACCTTCGTCACCCGGCGCGGAGTCGTCATCCCCGTCGACCCCGCCATCGATCGATCTGTCATAGCGAACGTATGAATCCGTCAAGTAGGAGGCGTTATAGGGCAGGACGTAATTAAATTTCATCACATATCCGATAATCAGGCTGACGTCGACCTCCATAGGTAAACCGAGGCCGAGGATTAACTGGAACGGTTTTCAAATACACGAAGGTGTCATCGATCGTTCGTAATAACCGCCAATCGAATACCCTGCTGCCAGGCTCACTCGCGACTGACATGAGGCTGGACGAAATTAGACCGGGAAATATATATCGGAGGCGAAGGGAATTTCGGGTCGCGTCGGCCTGGCAATTTAGGGACGCCCGCGCGTCCAATGCTCGCTTTGTAGCCGACAAATTTATGCGCGATACCATTGAATCGCCACTGTCGCCGGTATTTCACTGCTGGAATTATTCTATAAGGAACGCGCATTCGATTCGCAAATTCGATACTCGCGAACACGAAAGGGTTCAAGGGTTCGGTGTCACGGAATTTAAAGGATTAAAGGGCCTCACCTGTACTTTGGTCGGCGCTACGTTTCCAGGTTCCGGGAAGACAAGGTACCTCTTGCCCCTCTCGCGATCCAAAGCACTCGAGATGAAGCAGGTACCGAACACGAAGAGCACCGATGCCACGAAGACGCGCTGCATGGTGAACGCGCGGACAGCCTCGATGCAGCTGCCCGTGAGACTTTCAGAGGCGGCGGTAGAGACGAGGCAGACACCGGGGCTCGTTAATAGACGCAATTAGTTCGTTATCGCGAGCTAACCGAATAATGAACCCGCTCTGATCGCAGTGCTACGGTAACGGGGCGAGAAGGCGTGTGTGCACACGCGAGATAGAACGGTTGTGTTGGAACTGCAGCCAACGCAGGCCGCCCCTCGGCGAAATTAATGCAGCGATCGGTTCCTATTCATCGGCTCGCAACTGCTACTCCTCTGGAGGCGGATTTTTTTCAGCCCACGCTATAATTAACGCGGTTCAACAGCGGGCGATTTAATGGGCCGCGAGTGAAGAAGCTGCTCCTGCATCGAGGGTAGAGTCGAAGGAACGGGTGAGGCAGGCTGGGGTTAATCGCGTAGAGCACGAGCGGAGTTCAGTTTGAAGCTTTTAAAATCTAAACGCACGTATCAGTCACGCTTCAGTGGCAGTGGTCTCTTTGCTTCGGCGCGAGGAATTGGCAAGGGCAAGTGCGAACTGCTAGCAGAGTATAATAATAAAATTCGAATAAGAATTTCGAATAAAATGAAGTTATTCGAGGATAACGAATAATGCTTTAATCAAACAAATCTTTATTTAGGGTCATTCGGGGGAATATGCAACAGTTAACTTTGGAATTTTTTGGAAATATGTTGTCAACATGTATATACTTATACATACCTATAGTTATACAGTAATTGGATAATGCGTACTCCTAATGCAAAGCCAAGAAACCAACGTAATTCTAATAACTGCAGCAACGCTAGTTGCGGAAGAAACATTTGTTGAAATTACAGCCGACAAATGTTATATTAATCGCGTGAGGGTTCTTCGAGTGACATTTCGTACGTAGTAAAAGCAATAGATGTCATTAACAAGATTGTGGATTGACTTACCAAGGATAAATTACAGGTGGGCCTTATTACCCGAACTTAATAATAATATAAAGCTCGAGTCCCATCACCCAGGGCTCAATTTTTCGCCCACATCTTTCATTAGCAGCAACGTGTAATCAGCCGCGACAAAAATCCACGTTGAACACGTTATATCTTACATCGTCACCCAGTATCATTTTAAAGAGACTGCCCCCCGTTACTCGGAACACACATGCCGCGAATTCCGGCCATGATTCGGAAAATGCAATTGCGACGCGGCACGTCAGACACCGCATTGGGTGATTAAAAAACTTCACCGATTTCACGCTGGCTCGCGGAGAAAAAAACTGGAAGGAGCCCGCGTGCCGTTTTAAAGCGCTGCCAGGGGTTAAACCATGCATACGTAAATGAGCCCACTTTGCCGGGATTATTCCCGTTTTTAATTTCCTTTCTCGCTTACATCAATACACACCGGCGCTGCAACGACCCGAGCGCAATGGAACACGAACAACCACCCCCCTCGCGACCCTATCCCTTCCGGAAGAAACTCGTTCGAGTTACGTCGAGTTGAAACGGGAAACACGTCAGAGGGTGGAGGAGGCCGAGGGAAGAATGTGCTCTGGTTTGTGTGTCAGTGGCGAAAACAGCCAATTAACTTACCGTGCTCGTTGCCATTCAATGGTAATGGAACGAACTGCCGGGAGAGAACTCTTCTGTCAATTTTCGCAGTACTCTCCATACTCGCTCCTTCCCTGTGCCAGCGGATCCCTCGGTAAACGCAATTTTCTGCCGCTTTCTTCGTTAGACTCGCCCGGGAAACGTCTGCCCGGCCACTCTCTCTCGCGAGACATTCTCGCGTCGCGATTTTTCCTCCCGAGGACCAAAGTTTCGCCGCTCGTCGGACGTTTCCTGACGACTCGACCCTGAGCAGTTCACAGTGTCCGTCGTTCGCCGGGGCCGCTTTATTGCTGCGGAGTTTGTTTGAAGTCGATGCAGTTATTGCTCGCACGTTGCAGTAGTTAGGCGAAGATTTCCTGCAACAGTTTGTCGAGATGTCTGCGGAGCATACCTTGGAGCTTGATACGTGCGCAGCAGTGGCGTAGTCAGGATTCAATCTCAGGGGGAGCCGAGTTAAATTCGTAATAAAATTCGTTAGGCGATTATAACGGTTTAAAGAATAAAAACCAGCTTTTGTTTTCTTCTTAGAAAGCCCCTCCTTTCGGGGGTGCCAAGGAGCCTTGGCTCCAGCTCAGTGTGCGTCACCGAGCGTTTTAGGAGAGCCTCGTTTTATTATCTTCTTCGCTCGTTGGACATACTATTGTACGTAGACAGTTTTTCTCGGCGAAGGTACTTGCGGCAAGTAGTTGAATTTATGGGGGGATTCGCGGGCTCCTGGCGCTCGCAGGTGTTGCTCGAGGAATACGAAATTCAGGCCGAATCGCGTGGGGGAGAGGATGTCCTGGAAATTGGTAGAAACACAGGCCGAGAGGTACGGAGATTTTTCTCCCTTGAATTCGAAATCTCCTCATGGATCCTTTTGTTACAGTCACGAGCGCATGAATAATGGATCGGGCCCGGGAACAGAAATTGCTGGCTGCCTATAAACGCGATTATAAGCTGTAATTTCTAAATGGAATGTGCGCCGGGAGGCGGACGGGCGCGGGAATTATTCCACTTGCATTGCACCGTAGATCGACGTTAAAAATCGCGGCTAAGTGTCGACGGGGGATATCGAGAGCGGAGGGCTGTTTTTTAAATCGGTCAAAGGAGGGATAATCTGAGGAGAAATTCATCTCCGCGCGCCGGGGATAATTGAATTCTATGCTCGTTACGTGTCGATGAATTTCCGCGCGGATTTATCGCGACGCCTGGGACGTTCTAGGTGAGTGTTCTTCGATAAGGTCCCCCCGAAACGAACACCCGCCCGCCAGTGGCCGCGATGCGAATGAAATTTATGATAGAAACGTGACTTGATCGGCATTGCGAAGATTAACCGGCTTCGCCCCTCATTTGCGGCCGCAAGAACCTTTAAATTGCTTAAAAACCCCGGGAGAAGAAACTTTAAACTTGAACCCCTTAGCGCGCTGCACGGGAAACGCTGCGCCTCGCAAGAAAGTCTGCTGCCGTGCAAGAATGCGGGCGGTCCTTCCGCAACATTCCATAACCGAAGCGTTCCTTGAAAGCTGTAGCTGCAAAATCGTTGAAACTTTCCAGGGTTCTCCTCGTTGGACCTGCGGCCTCGGTGGAACGTGAAATCGATCATCGCTTGCTTCATCGATGCGCGTCTTTGCACCCCCTTGTGATTCGCGAGATTTGCGCACGTTCGATTAGCGGTGCGATAGTAGTCGGTTGAATTGACCGACCGGAGCCACTGCGGGGCTAGCTCTCGCTACAGCTCTGTCAGCCCCCATCATGCCGTTCGGTCTATCTCTCGGCCATTCGTGCAAATCCGTAAGCACACGCTCTCCGGCACCTCGTTAGACTTTCGTCGAGCTCCGCGCCACGTACAAAGTTCCGGCGGTCTGTAATTTCCAGCGAGCACGGGCCATTCTAATTTCAATGATAGAGACGTAACGCTCCCTCGGCCCCTCTTCAGAGGCGGCGGGAAATCTGTTGAAAGCCGCGTCTCTGCCAGCTGGAAATTACGATACGTACTGCTCGCGAGCAGGCACCGGCTCGCCTGTTTCGCAATTGCCGATAATTAATCCGTTCGTACAGTTAGGTAAACGCGCGTTTACGCTGCGGTGGGTAACTCTCGCCGGCGAGTTCCGAGGCTGAGGGCGCAGGCATCAAAGAGCGTAGCGGGCGGCTCGGTTCGCGACGTTTCCTTGATGATTCCCCGTCGCGTTTTTCCGCATCGCTCCCGTTCCTTTGGCTCGTCGACCAGCTATTCGCCGGGAATTCTCGCCGATATCGGTCTCCGTTCGAATCAATCCCCAGGGTGCTCTGGCTCGCGGAGGATATATTCCTCTCCGGTGTCTCTGCGGCCCGTTGTTAAGGAGATTTATGATCGCACCGGATGGCCTGGCGCGCGCGCCCACCACTCCGTAATACGAAAGTAATGCAAATGCCGCGCGAACGCGACTATACTGTCGGACCGGGTGCAAGGAGTCGCGATATTTGCGCGTTAACGGCCTGCGATTCCACCAGGATCGCATAAATAGGCTGTCGACGGACGGGGCTCCACCAGGTATCGGGGGATGGGATTGAATTAACCTCCAGCTTTTCACACGTTTCGCCAGCACCCAGACTCCAATCCTTTCTATCTCGAATGAACGATATACATCCTGGGTGGTCTCCTCTCGAACTCGTTTCTGGTCCACGATTTTACTGTCGAAACTCGGGACATATTATTTATATTATTTTGTATTATGTTATATTGTTTTGTATTATTTTACATTATTTTACATCGCAAAAATTACTACAAGTAATTTAACATGTACACTTTCGAATGCATAAAAGTTTGATTAAAAAAGCCTTCAAGTTCTTCCCGTAAAAATTCCCGAATATACATGTTTCTTCAGACCTCACAGGTAGACATAACCCCTTAATACTAACGGTGCATTATACGTTTGAGTACAAAACCAAACAGGTGTCAGCAGCGGATACCTGCAGCTTTCAGATCGGGATTATTTATTCTGTATTTATCAGTATTTGGAGTATCTTGTTCTCGTTTTTGATAACATAAAAAAATGTTTTAGATAAAAGTTGAATGGTTTCTGATACTTCTTTTGTGGTCCTCTACAATCCTCCGCAGTTTGAAAAAAATCGGATGATTCGGGTAACTAAACATGTAAGTCACTTCCACTGAAAGAACAAGCGCAGTCCAAAAAGATTCACCCCTCTATCTCATTCCTATCAAAAGTCCCACGATCTTGACGCAAAAAAGTGCCATTTGCCTCACTCAGACTCTCCAACGTCACTCTTCTCCGACCTCTACAAATGCCCAAACTAAGGGGGCGCCACCTACGTGCCAAACGCACCATAGGCCGTTCCCAGACGCCGAATGCCTACATACAGAGGGTACTATTCTTGCCCGACATTCTCGATCGCTCGACGATTAACACACTTACACTCCCCCAGTATTTGCCACTTAACGTTCTGGAAGCGCAAACACCAGGGAACCGGTTCACACGCGCGAGATGAACCGCAACGGTTCCCCGGCGCTTCACATCCGCGTCTCCTCTTCGGGCCCGCAGTCACTCGAGTCGTTCAGGCATGTCGAGGCATCAGGAAGAACTTCTGTACGCCGCGTAATTAAACTGATTAACGCTCGTTAACGGATACAGAGAAGGAATATCGCGCGTTAGAAGTTCGTAAAGGGAATTAAAGCCACCCCGGCCTTCCCCGAATTTACCCCCCCCAACCCCATGAATTTTCATCCCCCTGAAAGAAGCTTCAATTCCGCTCGGCCCTTGTTTACTTGTGACGTTAATCGAATGCACCTTCGCCCCCGGTTTGTGGCGATTGCATCGCGCGGGGAATTAAAGGCTCGCCTCGGCTGGTTTTGCTTACGCGCGCGAGGAAATTTTTACGCGACGTTTTACGGGCCGCTTTTTTTACGATGGACGGGCGTAGTTTACTGTTCGGCGAGTAAGTGAACCGTTTTACAGGCTTTTGACGCTCAATCTGGCGTTGGTAGTCGCCGCGGCTGCCTCGAAATCGTCCAGCTCGCTGCTGGCAGAGATTCTCCATCGACCTATCAGGGCTCTAACGTTCCCCGAGGAGAGCACCGCCGGTGTAAGTGGCAAAGAAACGTTTACTCACCTCGATACTACTAATTGTAAGATTAGTCGAGTTTTTTCGCTTAATTAATTACAATGAGTTTTTTGCTTAATTACGATTCAATCCAAGTGTAATGGACGCATTATTCCTCAGTTGTTCTTCGCGCTGGCGGTGCCTCTGGAAGACCCTTATAAATCAATTTCCATAGCGAACTTCTTCGAGGCCACTTACGATCTCCCTACGAACGCTACAGAGGAGCATCCCTGGACGGATGTTGGGGAGGAAAGGGGAAGAAGAAGCCTGGGCAGGGCTACGGTTTACCAGGCCATAGAGAACAAGTTCATCGGGTGAGTTCGTGAATCATTATTCGGCCTCTGAACTCTGGAACTCTAGTCGCGGACGGGATCCTTTGCCTCTTATAACTTCCATGTTCCGTCGATAGCTGACGTTTGTGCAAGACTGCGCAGACGGAACAGCTGCGCGCAAGAGCATCTAGATATATACCTACGCAGAAAGTGACCTAGAAGTCACAGTGGGTCAGAGACGGTCTTATTTTATTTTTCACTTTGCTTCCTGACTTTCTGCGCAGCTACGGATATCAGGGTCACGAATGTCTGCTGAGAGCCATTTGCGAAACTTCGGAGCATTCCTTGAGGCATAACGGCCTCATCGGTGACATACTGCACGTGATCTTCACGTAAGTCTCCGCCCCAGCTTCCGCGTCGCTTTAATCCCCTATCCGATATTAACCTTCCCCTCCCGTCCCTCGAGCCGCGAAATCTTCACGCTGCGCAGGAATATTTATGGTGGAACAGAGCGATGCATCGGTGCGATAACCCCGAGACCCGATCCTGAATGAAATAACGAGACACAAGCGTCGCGCGATAAGTAGACAAACGGTCTCATTGACTGAACACTCGAACAGTCTCCGCGTCACGCGCCCTTTTCGTTCATGAATATTCATCCCTTCTGTAGGCCACAGTCGCCTACAATCAGGACCAAACCACTTCAACTTTGTACCGCGGTAGTCGTTGCTGTTGGGAGGTGAAATCGAGGCAAATAGAAATTTGAAAACGGAATGCACTATTAATATCAGTCGGATAAGAGAGTCCTCGGATAAGAGAGTCCTGCGCGACGACTACTAATCACCGAAAAGTAGGAGTCACTCGAGTTAGTGCTTCTGAAATTATTCCTCTGGCTCCCTTTACGGCAGGGATTCTGAGTTGCCAGATAGTATTAATGTCGAGCCGTCAGATCGCGTAGGAAAAGTAGCCTAGAAGCGCAAAAATCAAATATCTTGAGTGAAAAGGATGTTTAAATATTTTCTTAATTTTTCTGGAACTGTTTTCTTTATTTCTTTTAAAAGATAGTTTAAATAAAACTGGTATGAAAATTGAAAGTAACATTTTAACACCACAATGATAAACTATTTTATAAAATAAAAGGACTTAGAAGATATTAGAAATATTATTAAATTCACCAAAAATATCTTATACTTCTTCGGTATCATTTTCTTTTTTATAAGTATTATAAATAATATCGGTTTATACATAATATTAGTGTTGTGAATTTTAATTCTCAAGAAGTCTTCTATTTGATCTTGGACAGCCTAAATATCGAAATTTCGGCCAAAGCAACCCTGGTCGATATTGTAGCCCAATTCAGGCATAAACCACCAACTTCAATTTTCGAGCGCCCGTTCGTTTTGAAAAGTAGCCCAAATCTCGATATTCCGCCCTATCTGACATCCCTGAATCGCGAAATGTTTTCTCGGGGGTCGCCACAGTGATTTTCAGTTGACGATTTTTAGCACTTATCAATTTTAATATGATTACATTACCACATTCTACGTGGCACTGATTTTTCAAAACTGAAAGAAAATAAATATTTACCTTAGCTTACACGAGGAGTAGGTTGCAGGTTACTTTAATATCATAAAGGTGACCGCGACTCAAAAAAGGTAGAAAAACACTGCCTTACGGGACCCTGATACATTATCTTCGATCGATTTCAATTCCACCCAAAAGTGTCTATAGAATACAAAGCTGAAGAAATGGCGTAGCCACGATAAGAGCCTTTCTCCCTTTATCGCGCGAGGGGGCCCAGCCGATTTTAACTACGCAAACCTGCAGCTCCGCGGAAAAAGCGGCAGGAACTCCCGCGGATCGTGGAGCCGGCGACCGAGCGCGGGCCATTGTTCGCGCGGCAAAGGACTCGGCCTGGAAATTCCGCGGGCAGGGCCTCCTTTCTCGCGCGGCGAAAAAAAGAGAGTCGGCCCTTTTTTCGGCTGGTCCAAGGCGGCGCAAATTGGAGTAGATACACAGAGGCCGTGTAGAAAAGCAAATTTGGTTTAGCTCTCTCGCTTATTCCCATCCCCTGCTCCGTTCCCGCGCGCGCGCGCGAGCCGGCTCGCTAGCCGTGTGCGAGGGTGCCGCGTGACCTACCTCGTGGGTGGATAAACTCTCGAGCCAGGGACGTATGAATAAAAAACGAGGGCCCGCGGGCGGCCGTGACGGCGCATTGTCGTCGTCCTCGCCGTCGACGACATCCTATTCCTCGACGGTGGCGTGGAAATTTCGAGCGGCCCGCCCCGCCAAAGTAGACAATGGACTTGTCCTGGCGAGGGGTGGAATCCGTATTTGGAGTGCGCGGCCCGAGAACGTCCCGTTTTTTTTTCGCCCCCTCGACGACCGTGCGCGCCGCGAGCATCGACGACGCCAAGGAACAGAAGCCAGGGGTGGAATTATCGCCGCGCGGCTCGCGTAAACTTTCTCGCGTGATTTACGAAAGGGAAACGACGAGGAGACCGCCGGGGAGACCTTAGAAGCGGCGTTGCCCGGCGGAATAAAAATTGCAAATGAGCTTTGTTTCGCCGTTGAAGTTGTTATCGCGGCGGGAAACGCGGCGGGAAACGCGACGGATGCATCGCCCTCCTTCGGAGTCCTCCCTGCCGGTCTCGCGGGTAATTTAAGGGAGCGAAATGAGCCGGGGAGGTATGAAAAAATCATGGCAACAGCTTGTTTTCTTGCTGGCGGAACGGGGATGAGACTCGCGCGAGACCTCGCGGTGCAGTTTAATGGGGAAGGATGCAGTGGCGCAGGCCGGCCTGATAAAATACTCCCTCCGAGTGGAAAACAAACAGGCATCGGCGGTTACATATTCGGCGGGGGCATTGGGAAATCGAGGGTTCGTTGCTGCGGGGGGTTGGGACGGAAGATGGGAATTTCAAGGAAATCGTTAACAATGCTCGCACGTTTGCGAGTCAAGTGTTTTCAAGCAACGCGTCTCGCTCTGATAACGAAATTGCATTGTTTCTCACGTGCCGTATCTCCGAAGCGGAGGTTGCAATAAACAGGGAGGAACGAAGGGAAAACGCGTGCTTCCTATCTGGCGAGGCTTCTTGGCTCGAAGCGGGGGAAGACAAAGGTCGGAATAAAAGCGGGGCGTAACGATGCCCACCCGTTCCTTTCGAGCTTTCACGGCGATATGCAAGACGTATCGTTCGTGTTCGCTGGGTCAGAGCGCGTGATCGTCCCCCGGCGAGGCCGGGTAACGGTCAGGCGACAATAAAAACGATAGGGCGCGAGGAAATCCCGCTCGTTTCCATCCAATTCTACCCGTGAATCCTCCATTACCATACCCTCGGCTGGGAATGGCCATATTCAATTTATTCCAAACGGTTTTAATTCGCCGGACAATTTGAATATCTTCGAATTGAATTTCGGGGAAGGTGATCAGGATTGACCGGCGACGAAAGCTTTCACTCCGTCCCTTTTCTACGGAGAATGTTTGCTCCCTTTTGTACTGGGATTACACTCTCGAGTCCCAGGACCGTCCAGTGCCACTCGCGCGGCATTAAATTGACCAGAATATCCTGGCGCGATGGGCAATTTAATGGCCGTTCGTTAACGAGTTGTCGGGCGGTTACGTCGGGCTCGTTATTCCCGGCGTATCGCGACAAGAAAAAGCCCCTTATTATCGTGCGGATGT
This sequence comes from Andrena haemorrhoa, assembly GCA_910592295.1. Lineage (NCBI taxonomy): Eukaryota > Metazoa > Arthropoda > Insecta > Hymenoptera > Andrenidae > Andrena > Andrena haemorrhoa. Next base: position 7,052,527 of record OU342946.1, read on the forward strand.
ATGGTTACGGTGCTCGCGTTGCTTTCAGACCGACAAGCTCGCGACACGAGCAACTGCCGCAGGACATTCTTCAAGCTGAAGCGGTCGGACGTAATGGAGGCTGCTCCGAGTACCAACCGCGGTGCCCCGTGGGACTGTTCGACTTGATTGGAGTCCTCGGCTGAGCCCTGAAAAACCACCGCGGTGCACCGCCGCGCCTCCGCCGAGCAAACAGTTCGATTTTTATGCCTCCGCCCTGCTTCGCCGGGACGCTTAAGGACGCTGCACGGTGTACTCTCTTGATCGATCATTTCCCATCGTGTTTGCATCTTCCTCGAAGCGGCAAGAAACCGGGGCCGGCTTTGCTAGTGGATCACGGGAATTGTGGGCTTCGTAAACCGCTCGATGGTAACGGGCAAGTGTAATCGGTCATTAAAACCTCGGGCGAGCCAGCAAATTGGTTACAAGTTAAAAGCAACATCTGTTAAAATGTGCAATAAATGTAGCTCGCTTTCTATTATTTTTGTGGTTTGTCATTGGTTGGACTTATAAACAGAAAATTGCTGTTTCTTCGTAGTTTTTGGGGAATGTAACAAAGCCGTATTATTATTATTATTATTAACCCTTCGTGGTTACAGGTTCTTATAATCACAAATATGTCGCATGCAGTTCATTGCACGCCGGAGTCATTTTTTAGATACCATTTTCATATATTTTTAGTCTTTTAACTTTTCAGTGATAATTGAATTGAGAAAAGCAATTTTTTTGTTAAAATTCATCAGATTCTTTGAGTTCATTGTTAGGGTCTACAAATTTACAGAAGTATTGGCAAAGAAGAAAATAATTACCCGAGGTGTGATACAACCTGTGTGACCACAAAAGATTATTATTAATATTATTATTAGATGCACAAATTTCCAAATTTTCTGTTCCACATTGTCATACTACTCATCGTCACTGTGTATTTAATATCCCGAGCAAATAAACGTGTGATAAAGAAAAAGGTGAAGAGGTTTATTTATTTCCTTGCGTCTCACAGTGTGGCGCGTAATGGACAACAATATGGAAACTGAAGTCTGAAACTCGTAAAGGAACGTAGATTTTCATACTACCCACAATTTTTACAGAATTTTCTAATCTGTTGTCAAAAATGAGGCTTGAAATTTATTCAAATTTTCGGTGCATTCCTTTAAACACGTGCTATTTGCCGAATGTTCATCTGATTAATTTGATTTTTATAAGTTGTGTTTAGTATTATAAGACTATAAGAAGTTTGTTGGTACTATCAACAATTTTTCCCAATTTTGTGCGTTAAATGTTTATCATCTTCGACTTGAGTTTTTAAAAAAGTGCCTCCGTCATTTTTTGGACACTAATCGCAGGCATACTAAACTTCACATTCACGTCAAATTTAATTGCTCAAAGTTGCTCAAAATAGAGAAAATACTCGAAATCTTTATTAAGACGCTCAACGTCCAAACCTTCTACGTAGTCTTTGAGTCTTCATGCTCTGATTCAGATGTAGGCATCATATAGCATCTAATTGATTTAGAAAATATATTTAAAAAAATTCGAAGAAATGTTAATTTCTTTTTAACAAAATCCATATACTCCAAAGTCTAAACAATCAGTTTCAAATTTTCACGCATTCCGATAAACTGATAAAAATGTTTTTCAAACAAAAGTTAGTTAGTAATCATATGACAAGAAACTGCAACCGCAGAAATTTGCAAGAACCTTTTTATTTAATAAAAAATTAAGGACACTTTAATTCTTTAAATGTAATTTTATTTTATTTTTTATCAATCTATGCATCTTTGTATCCCAATTAAAAAAAAAACTATTGTGGTACATAGGTCGAAAACTGATTAAACAGTTCAGAAGTTATGAGTTTCATCCCGAACGCCCATATACACGTCGCACTGTGCGTCTCGCTAAGATAACTCCCTATGTGTATTTGACAGTGAAATCGATGGTAGATAAGTTGTCGTCGCTTAAGCGGTAGAAATATATCGTGGAATGGGAACTCGAAAGTAGAGCTCCCGCGCGGTTTCGAAGGGAGGAATAGAATCCACTACATGAGATATGATCGAAGAAAGGGTTCCAGTCGCTATCACCGGTCCGCGAGAGGGTTTATGCCAGAAGTTCCTAAAACCGGCTGAATTTTACAGCCGCTAAGGGTGTAAAGTCTACGGGAATTTCGACGCGGAAAGTAAAGCCAGATATTTTACAAGGCCAAGTTTCGAACTCCCGCCAACTTTCATTAGAGGCTCACAGGTGAAAGTACTTAACTGCACGTACACGCGAATTCGCGCCCTCCCAGCCTCGATCGCTCTTCCAACCGCATCGTTCCTTGCGAGAACCTGAGGTCCGAGACTTAGGAGCGTGCGATGTCCATTAGAAACCGGGTAAACAGTGCAGCGGGAGCGGTGTATCTTTCTAATCGCCGCGCGCCACGCAATCGGTGGATTACGATGACGCTCGGGGAAGTCGATGGATTTAACCGAATCCATAGACGCGGCTTCATCCGGGGAAATCAGTATCAGAGGTCCCGTAATCTGGGAAATCGGAATTCCCAGTGACCGGAAATTCCGTGCCAGCTGTACGGGACATTGATCGCGTCAACGAGTATCCTGTGGACAGATTATTGTCAGCTATTACGCTCGGGGCGCGCGCTTATTTGCAGATCGGTCAAAAGCTTCGTTATTATTACACCGGAAAATTCTACCATCCGCCTCGAGCTACTAAAGTTCATCGATTCTTTTGCCGAAAAAATAGGTCCGGTCTGGGAGATTCTCGGACGACTACGAGGGATCGTAACCTGTACGAGTGGATCGTCGACGCGTGGAAAGTTCGCGGCGGAGTCCCGATTAATCAGCTCGTTGGCATGCGGCAACTCCGCGGCGATTCAAGCTCGATCGGCTAATGAATTTCGAAATTGGCCCGTTAATCGATTTCCTTTACAACCGCCCGCCCCTCTATGGTGTACATTATACATAGTGATCAAGACCGAACAAGATCCCGTCACGCGGCCCGAATTTACGATCCAAGGCGAAACTTACTGCCCTCCCAGCCAGAGAGCTGTGGCGAAGCCTTTCAAACAAGTCGATCTCGAGCATCTAGAAATGGGGCTCGAGAGGTTTTCAAGGTCTCGGGAAATTCAAACGCTCTCGGACAGCTGCGGGGGAGACCGTTAAGACGTTTGGCAACTTTCGGGCTTTTCCACTGGCGACGCACCAGCGTGGATCGACTTGAGCTTTCCTCGCTCCTGATTCGATTAAACCTCGTAGGACTGAGTTTGCGAGACGGCTGTCGTGTTCCTCATTTTTGCCAAAGGAAATTTCAAACTCTGTAGGGTCTCTACGCCTCGCCTCGGCTCATTTCATTACTCCTGTGAGTTTACTATGCATTCTGACAATTTCACTGACTCCAGTGGCGCACCCAGGGCGGGAGCCAAGGGGCCATGACACCCCCCGAAGGAGGGGCTTTGTGAACAGAAAGGAAAAGTGGATTTTATTCTTTAATTTAATTTTTATATTGAAGTTTATATCACTTCACAATATCTCTTAGGCCCGATTAGATATCAACTTGGTTTTTACATACCTACAAAGGTTTCTCACACAAATCCCTAAAAATCAATTTCAGGATTTTGCACTAATCAAACCCTAACGGGGTGAAAAGGGGTAAACTGTGTTTTCACAGATTCCTCAGAATCTCTTAGGCCCGATTAAATATCAACTTGGTTTCCACTTCGAAAGGATATCCACTAAAATGCCTAAAAACCAATTTCAGGATTTTGCCCTAATCAACCCCTAACGGCCCCATCGGTGAAAAGGAGTGATATATGTTTTCATGCAGTCCTTAATATCTCTTAAGCCCGAGGCGCAGCGCGGAGGTATTTTGCTAGTAATAAAATAAAATAAACCAAGGCGATCTTCTCCCAAGATCAATCGAGGACGTGGCGCGATAGGACGAGAAGCATGATTAAATAAGATCTACTCGCTTCTCCAGCAGACCCGATCAATCTAACCGCGCTGGTCATCCATCCCAGAATCTGTTCGAGTGACCGATGACGGGACAAATGGGTGATGGGCGAAAAAAACCCTCCAAGACACGAGTTCCTCGGGGCGTGTTGCGCGGGGCCTCCCTGTTCATCAGCCGGATGGACACGCGTTGCTCGCCTGGAGGGGTCGGGGTTCATCGAAAAGGGTGGAATGACGAACGACAGTGAAATTGGATTGTGTCTGGAGTTAGGTGCCGGCGCTGGCAGACTCTGCTAAGAGGCTTTCAGGCGACGCGTGTACGTCTTCTCGCGTGAAACAAAGGGTGGAAGACGGGGCCGGGAATCGAGTTACCCCGGCAGGGCCTCGCCCCGTCGTAAATCGACGATTATAGGTATGTTTCGTATAGCCACGGGCTACCAATGAATTGGACGAAGGCGAGTAAATGGCGTGGGAACAGTGTCAGGAGGATTTGATTAACGTCCCTCGCCGGGATCCGGCTAGATTTCTTCCGCGCGGATCGTTTCGAGCGAGTACGAAAGGGGTCGAAAGGGTTGCGTCTGAAATAAAAGAAGTCTCCACGGCTACAGAAGAAGCGTTCCAAAAACCAAGGTGAATATGGAACTTGAAAGCTTCCTGTGGGTACAAATGGCTCCTTCGGCGAAAGGACAACTACCCCCCTCACACAAACGCAACGCGCGACGATCCTGTCGCGGCAAATATATGGTCCCTAATTAATCGCCTCGTCCAAGGCTGTCCCCGGCGCAATTCATCTTAGCAGCCGCGAAGATTGATTAACGTTACTCTTCTCGATTTCATTTCGGCCGGCCCTCCCTGGCCCCCTTAACAAGCTTCTCCCCCGTCGAACCAATTTCTGGCCGTAACCCCCTGTAATATTTAAGTTAACGCAGTAGCTGCCGTCCATTTTCCTGCAACTTTCCGCGGGGAGCTCGCTTCAAAGGGGTCCCGGCGAGTTATAAATGAGTTTTCCGTTTAATGCCTGCTAAGTTTTTTCACCGAGGCACCACCTTTCATGTATCCAGCAGCCTCAATCGCCAAAGGAACTTCCCCAACGATCCTTTTATTTCGATCGAACTTTGATTCTCGAGAACTAACCCGGCCGGCGCAGCTTCCCCTTTTTATCACGGTACATTTAATCCGCGCAGCATTCCGAGGCGTTCGTAGGGATTGAAATTTTATTAGCAGGACCTCTCGGCGGGCCTCTAAATAAAACTAAATTTATTAGAAAATTCAGAAGGGGAGAATTAATTCTCGCAGGTCGTGTGTTCGCGATCTACTTGAGATTCATGGGGTGGCTCGGGAATTAAAACACCCCGTGTTCCATTAACCGCTCGCCAAACATGCCTAGTATATTAAAAGAGCACGGGCACGGTTAGAGGAGGAATCTACAGCACGCATCGCGGCTGCGGAACCCCAAGAAAGAATGTCGAAAGCATCCCAGCAAGTTCCCAGCACGCAAGAACAATACCGTTCGCAACGGTTCCCGGGGGAAAATTTATTAAGCCGGGAAAATTTACTTGCTGGTTCCCGCTGAAGCGTCGTGTCTCTCGCAGGTACCATTGCCCCAAGTTTTTAATAAAGAAGAGAACCGAGGGGAGTCAGGGAGCACGATAAGAAATCATGTGGAACGATAAATCCCCCCAAGTTCGATGTCGTTTGCCACGGTGGTTCCTGGAGGAAGGAAAAATCATCCAGGAATCCCTCCACGTCTCTCCAACTTTCCTTTCGCCGGAGAGAACTTCCCCGAGGATTTCCCCCGAAAACAAATTCGCCTCCCCCGCGACGAATCGTTCGTCCTCGTTAAAGACGGTCGCCCGGTCGGATTCGAGTTTCATCTTTGCTCGCAGGGGTTTCCCGTTGGATGGGACCGAGCCGATGACAGCTCCGAGCCACGAAGGAATCGACCGTGTCTCCCCTCCGTCTCGATCGCCGGCGCGAGTTCGTTAACCGTCGATTATAATATTTATACGGCCGAGGCGAATCGAATCCGTGACTGTCAGCCGTTAATTACTTTCCGCGAATTCCCAGGAATAATACGCGCCTCCGTAATAGCTTCCATTGATCCGCTCTCCCCGACGTCTGTGCCGCGCTGAAATTTCCATATCGGGCCGGAGAAATTCGCGGGAACACCTTCGAAGCCTCGAAACCCCCGCCAGCCGAGAGGGATTCTTTGCCGGGGCGGGTGATCGAGAAACCATGGATTTCTAACGGCGCGCCTGGGAATCTGCGTCGGGCACGAGAGGAGCAGACAGAAGGCAGCGCGCCATCAACTTCCCCAGGAATATTTCATTGCGCTTTGCTGAATACGTCAGGCCAAAGTAGATTAAGTCTGCGGTAGATCCGACAGTCGGGTGAAGAGCAGAGTTCCTTGAACCCCGAACGACGTAACGATCGGGTGGAGAGCGTGGCTCTGTCGCGATCTCCTCGATGGAATTCCGACGGCTCTATATCGAAATCTAATCAACGCAAGAGCAGACCAATCGCACACGGGCGCCGGCTTCGAAAAAATTACGAGGCACCGGAGTCACCAGGCTGCGACCGCTAAGCCGGCGGCCGTGTATGCCGCAACGATCAGGCAATCTGATAGGATTCAGGTTCGGTAGCGGGGCTGAAAATAAAGCCGGCCGCGGCCACGATTAAAGCCCCCCTTGCTACGTTGATTACCAAACCGGACAGCTCCGCTAGGGCCGGTGGTTTCCGTCGGTCAGGGAAACGAAAATCGATGACGGACCACGGCCGGCTCGCCTCTTCGGGGACTCGATTCTCCCGTTTAAACCGAGCGCCGCGATTAGTCCGACTATCTTTTGTTTATGCAAGCTTTAGTGCCGCAAATGACCGCCCCGGGCGAGACTGATTGCGAGCAGCGGCGGGGCAGGTCCGTCTGGCGACCGGCAGCGGAGGGCCATTATCACCCTGGATATGTATGCCCGCCGCTCGTTCCTCGATCAGAAAACAGTAACAAGGTGACAGTGGCAGAAAGGCCAGAAGAAATGGAAAATGAACGAGCCTAGCCGGGGAAAGAAACGTCCTCGAGGATAATCAAAGCGGAGGGTGGCGGAGAACGGAGGGGGACGAGAGAGAGAGGCGTCGCGCGGAAACGATATTTCAATCTTCGTCCCTACCCACGGACGTTCTTTTACGGTTGGCGGGGTAATCCGCGTATCGCGGATAGACGAACAGCGGATAGATTTCGTTTCAGGGGTGGGCGAAGAGGGTCGGCCCCGGCCACCTCTAACGACGACGAAAGGCGAAGGGACGGGACAAAGACCCCGGAGGGTGGACGGGGTTGATTGTAGCCGGCCGTCCAGACCAGAGAGAAATTGCATTTTCCCACCGCGTGTATCTACCAGCCTTGCGTCATTTCGTTTAAACAAACCGCGTCGATCCACCGCTGCCAACGGCCATCCTTTTCATCCCCCGCCCCGTCTTTTTGCCAGCCATCCCCCGGCCCCCAGCGCGGCCACGAAACCGCGAAACTTTCATTTCAGCTGCAATCGCGCGCCACGTCTCCCGGCTCTTTCATGGCAACCCCCCGCAAATAATACCGGTGCACCGTGACCAACCATCCCCGGCCAATTTATCGGCCCAATTTAAGCGCGAGGCTCAGCAACGGTTCATGTAGCACCCCTGCTTTGTATAACTGTTTCCTACGATTCTTTGGACACCAAAAGTCGATCCAGAGAGTCGCCGGGGAATCGCGTAATTAAATTCGAAATGATCGACCGTCGAAGCGAAAGTTTCCAGATTTCGTCCAGCCCCTAGACGACTCTTAAATATTCCCGAGTTTGAAGGGAGGGTTCTCACGGTCGTTCTAAAAACTAATTGCATTCCAGCGCGGCCCGGCTTCCATCGAACCTAACACGCAATCACCGGACAAAGGCGCGCGGCTTTTGTCATCCGCCAACTTTCCGGATTGTAATTTTGCCGTAAATTAACTTTCACAGATCGCCGATCCCTTCCTTCTCCCCGGGGAAACTTTCCGTCCAATCGTCGGCCGCGGAACTGGTTCGAAATGAGGCGGGCGTTATCTCCAGCCCGACGCTTTGACCGCTCGGCCCTTTAAAAAATCAGGCTTGAAATTCAAATTGGAAGTGGAGGTTCGGTTGCCGCATCCTGCGATAAAGACAGCGGCGGCGGAGGAGACCAGCGACGGGCGCTTAATCGCCGGGAAACCCTCGATCGATATTGCCGGTTTGAAAAAATAAAGCGGCCCGGGCGATAAGAGGCAGCACGCCGACCTTTAACCCGATAACTCGAGCCGGCATCGACGGTAACGAGAATAATTATCGATCACAGCGGAACCGGCGCGGCGTATTGGATTAAAGCGCCATCGACGACTGCGAGCCGGCAATAGGTTCGGTGGATTTTGCGAGCTTTTTTCCCCCCGCCTGACCCGGCCGGCTATGTGTACGCGGCATCGCATCGATTATTTCGAGGACACATCCCCCGCCGGCGAAACATCCCCCGGCAGGCCAGCCTGTTTCGCCTCGAGACGAGCGGATTGGGGCGCGTTCGCCGCGAAGAACCCACCGACTTTTCGAGTTTCCCGTTGGCCGAGCAATATCATCTTGTCAGCGATTGCGTATTTCAGGGGCTGCTTCCAATTTCCGGGCTACGTGCTCGGTACAAAACTAATTTCACCTTCGATTTATAATGCCCGCGTCGCCGATCCCATGGCTTTCCAACTGGCCCGCCGCTCCGATCGCTGACCGTTACTACTTGCTGCTTCTACGGGCGATTATTCGCCGCAGCCAAGTTCGCCCGCGGCCACGACAGATTCTTAGCGATACAGTTGTTTCGGGATTAAGATACTAATAGGACTTATAGAAATCCGATTAGAGGGCCACTAGTTTCGCGCAACCCCTTTATTAGCTCCCACGTATTAACATCCACCATGCCGGGCACGTAGCCTGCAGTATTATCCTCGTCAGCCCTTAATCCGATACGTACCTCCTCTGGGGATCCCCTCATAATTAGGAAGAAGAAATGACCGGTGAATTTGTCATACCTGGATAGACGATTCACGAAACAGGGTCAATCCGGGGGAGTTGGTACAGTTGGTGTATTTCAGACTCTAGTAAAAATGCGTTAAAGTGCAGAGCAATTGCTTCTCTAGAAGCCAAACAGGTGAATGAATAGCGCCATTTAGATTCCTTCTGTGTTTTTCTGGAGTTCATTTAACCCCTTCTGTCAAACAGTGGCATACAGGATCTCGTTTAAAATATACTTCTGGAGTCAATTTTCGTTTAATTTTTAGAGTAATTTTCGAGTAACTCGATCCTCGATCGCGTAGAAGCTTCCAATTCGCGAAATCATCCCCAGCGGGTCGAGGTCGCGCAGGAAACGACTTCTCGAGAGTCTCGAGCAAACAACCGCTAGATTGCGTATTTCAGAATTCGCCCTCCGTTCCCGGCGACGGGTCCAATCCCATACTTTCCAGAATAACTTTCACCCTCCACCCCCGAAGCCTTCTTACCGGACCACCCACGCTCCTCCCGTTTAACACGTCCAGTCCCAGACGCACACTTTGCAAAATTAGCTTTGTCAGCCCTTAACCAGGTATGTACAGCCGCGCTGGTGGTCTCCAGATGGGGGGGATGCAACCCCCCGTCGCTGCCCCTTAAACTGGCCAGCGGGTATTGGGGTCGAGCCGAGTCGACGAGTTTCGTCGCTATCGCACGCACACCCCTTTTTTTCGCTTGCTTGACACCGCTGCGCCGCGCGGCTCGTTCTCACCCCCTTCCGAACATTTTCCTCCCTCCGGACTAACTCAATGTCGCGTAGCTCTTCCGGGGGTACGATTAGCCGAGTCGATCGCTGAATTGCCATTGAGCGCGCGAGGGCCGTTTCAAGTGGGGCACGCCAGGGTGAAACTGAAATATCCTTCGACGTGTATCTCCCTCGAAACACCCTCGATCTGAATCTTATAGACTCTAATATTGCAAGGAAACAGCGGATCGACTCGATGGTCTCCGGTTGAAAGGTTGGCGGAATGTATTGCCCAGAGACTTCTTGGCGGATGATTAATTAAACAGTGCGGGAAATTGGACCGGCATCGGACAGCCACGTGATCACGAAGACTTAACTGCCCGCTGAATTAACAAACTACTTGTTGAGTGCTATACACCCGACAGGAAATTACCATAAAGGATTACGCGCCTATTATTCACAAGTATGTAATCGAATTTGTAATTAAAGCGTCGATTGAATCATCGAGCGACACAGCAGCGCGGGAGTACCAAGAGTTTCCAATTAATTGATCCCAGTAAATCGTAAAGTACTCCCAATTAAAACACTGCTACCGACAAGCCGCGCCCGTTTCGGCAAAAGGAAAACAAAGAAACAGAGAATACCTTTACTCGCTTCGACAAAGTTCAAAGCCCCTAATGATGCCAGGGACGCGAGCGTGTGCCACCCTTTCGGACGAAAAGCTGTCACTGGGGGTTGAATAAATATTGAAATTATAGCTACTATCGCTGATCCACGGCCGCGCGACCAACGGTGAACTCGTTAACGTTAAGCAAACTCGTTTTGTTCGCGAAACGTTTTTTTCGCCGCTCCGCGCTTTGCTAGCTGAAAGCATTAATTCGAAGCGTTTCTCAAGGGCCAATTGAGAGGCGATGCTGATTGTCTCTCGCGTTCCAGCGATCCATCATCTTTCTTCGCGCGAATCGTTGCGCTAGAGCGCGAAGATCGGCGTCGATTAATCTTCCTAAAAATCGGGAACTCGCGGATTTTCTTCTGCGTGGCGCGGGGCGCCGTTCGCAGTCGCAATTATTCACGGCGCGGAAGAAGTACCCGCGGGGCCGTTTCAGCGCGAAAGCACTGCGAGGATTTAGCTCCCCGCGCGATACGATTCCCCGAGTTCGAAGCGGAAAGCAGAAAGAAAGCGGATGAGAAATGCGCGGGCGAATCTCTTTTCACTCGGCTAATTTACTGCACGCGTTAAGTTGGCGAGATGTGTACACACGGACAAATACACACACACGCATACACACAGCCGGCGGCGACGTGGGTCGCGATTCTTCCGGTTGAAAGTAATTTCTCCTGATAATAACCTGGTCCGAGCAACGCCCGCTCGCGAAAATTACGGCTCCGCGGCCGACTCGGCCGGAATAAACGCTTACCGTACACTTTTTCACGGTGATTCGAGGCGTTTCGTGCCGCGGACAAGGGCCATCACTCTGAGCAATTCTTTCGCGCCCCGCTAGCGAAGCGAATGGCCTCCGCTGATACCGCTGGCTCCTGAAAATCCCCTTAATTCTCAGAACATACCGTGTCCAACTATTGTGACTCGCACCGATACTGCTGCAATTATAGCACTTAGGGGACTTCCAGTGTGACAAATCTGAAAAATCGATTTTCTTAGATATTATCGGAAATATTTTTATACGTTTCAGAAATCCTCTCCCCGAATTTTATTAAAGCGGTACCAAGGGCGCGACTGAACCGAGCGGAACTTTAAGTGTTTTTCTTAGAATTACATTTTTCAACCCCGTTGACAGTGAACAGAGAAAGCTACACATCCAATTAACACGAGCAAGGCCATTTATTGTACAAAAAACCGTCTCTAATACCTGACAATCAGGTTTTTCTAATTAACGGCCTCCTATTTTTTTTATCAACAGTTCCCCAACTTTTTATCCCCAAAAGATTTTTCTTTCAGTGGCCCACCATTTTGTTATTTTTTGCGATATTTGCGATATAGTTAATTATTACAGACTGTCTCCTACTTACTTAGCTATACGCTTCGCTGTAACTAAAGGGTGCTCCCCGTTAAATAAATAAAATAAAATAAAAAATAAAATGTTTCTAAAGTCGAAGCTAGGAACCCAAACTTTTCGTAGCATCCAAGCTCACTGCAATCTTCTCAGACATTGAGGTTCCCTTTACCCTGATTGGGAAAGAAGTTCTAATTGTTTCACGATAACAGAGTCCCGAGTTAACGGTTCGAAGAAAGGAGATTTCGTGAGACGAAGTCGAGGACGTGAGGAGCAGCGGTGTCTCGAGCAGAGGGTCAGGCGCGAGCTTTACAGGGTGCAATGATTAAGATACTCCCCTTCGTCTTGGCGAGGGCGTGCGAGCGAACCGGAAGTGCCTGCAGCCTCTTTATCGCCGGTAATATATGTGACCCGATCGCGGAGCTTGTTAGGTTTTACGGCGGTGGCCCGGAAATGTCGCGCGGAATTAAAGTCGCGGGGCGTGGAGAACTTTTCAGTCACGTCCCGTCGACGCCACGGTGGAAAACTGAATTTCAATAGCGGAGATACAGAATCGTTGTCGCCGAGCGGCGTAATTGGATACGATTACCGATAATCTTTTTTTTACTCCGCGCGCCGCGAACCAGAAATTCATTTCATCAGGATTCATTCGATTGCCCGTTTCGATGGTGGAACAACTCCCGGAGCACGGTTTTTAATTATGAAATGCTGGCTATCAATTTCTCGAATGGAGCGCTCTATTGTAATTGAAGTTAAATTGGCCGAGATACCCATCGCAGAATCATCCCGCTGGCAAACATAGAAAACTTAAGCAAACCGAGAGTTTAATAATGGGAAATGTTTGATATTGTTGGGCGCGACACGTTCTCCATTTGGCGATGAATAAAATCGCCCGAGCAGCGGGTACAGCTCGTAAACGTACGCGGGATATGAAGGAAGTTCGGAGCGGCCCGTGTTTGGCGAAGGTGTTTCAAAGGGGCGAGTCGAGTCGTCGATCGTTGATACGTTTGACTCTGAGCAAACTCATAATCGTTCCCCGATTCGCGGATCCTCAAAGTGAGCCTCCAAGTTCCCTTCGTGGGAGAGGAACTTGCCTGACACGGCCTAAGGCGCTTCGAAATCCAATAGGAGCTGGCAAATCGTAGCCTGTACTACTTAATATTGTCCGACTCGCAACGGCGGTAAGTCTCGGCGACATGTACTCCAATTTCACGTAGTTCCTGATTAATAGCACTTTGTTCGCGACCGCTAACTTCGCGATATCTACCAATTACTTTCTAGAGTCCAGAGGACGGAGCTTATACACCTCCGTATTCGCCGCACAACGCGATATTTAATTACCGCAGCTGATAATCCGAGATACAATGCGTATAAATTACCGTACAGGTGTATGTTGCATTAGAATCGTCCGACGCCCACTTTTTTATTATTTTCCATTGCCAGCTGATATTCATAATAACTTCTCCATTCTATCCTGCGATGGGGTGCGCCTCTTCGCCCTATATCAGACTTCATCTACTTATTTCCTCCCTTATATTCTACTGCAGCTTGCGTCATCCCGGCGTAATTGCGATCCGTTAAATAATCTCCCGCTTCTTTCGTTTAAATCTTTAAATCCTCCACCCCGCCATTCCGCGTCAACAGTGGCGGTTATTAAAGGAGACCCGCGTAATCGCGTTGCCGTAATTCAGGCGAGATAATTTAATTCCTAAGTTACATTAGCCGCATCCGTTTTACAGCTGTTCTCCGCCGCCGTCGCGGAATCTCAACGGCAAACAAAAGGATCGTATCCATTCCCGTGGATCCTAACTCGTGACATCCCCGCAGGGATATATCCCGCGCGCGCACGCCGGCACACCTTACAAGTACTCGCGCAATTCCGTTGTTTGCCAGTCAACCGGAACTCGTCGCTTCATTTAATTAGCGGCGCCGGGAAACGCTGCCGACGTCCGCGGAAACGGTAAACCGCGGCCGTGATCGGTATATAGTGGCCGCGCTCGCCTCGAATTTTACTCGCGCTAATGCTCTTTCGTGATGCGGCGCCGCGCGTCCCAGATCGACTACTATTTACTTCATTAGCCGGTCCCGTGCAACGAGCAGAGATTTTCGCTGCGGGGTAGCAGCTCCGCGCGGCAACTCCGCCGAAAACTTTAATAGAAGCCCCGCGATAGCAGGACTAACGGGGCAGCCAGGGGTGGTTAATCTTCGGAAATTTCGACCGGGACAAATGTCGAGGACGGGGAAAAGGTCCCCGTTCAAATTGAATGGGCGGGGCTGGAGGTGCTGGATACCAACCACCGGCCGCCATCTGCAAACCGTCGGTCGAACAATCCTGGGAAACTGCAGCTCGTGCGGCGGTGCCCGCGATCGTTCCGCGTTCCAACGCCCGAAACGAAATTCTGTGGATGCTCTCCTTTCCCATCGGGATTCCTCTGCGCACTCTTCGCCCACGCCTCGGTGCTTCCCCTCCTCCCTCTGCTTCACCCTACACTCGGTACATTCGAGATCCTCCGCAGCGGGACGAATTTCACGAGCCGTTCTTTCGGGAAACTTTACTCCCAGCTGGCCCAACCGGGGGCGATCTAGATCGACCGATCGACGGCTCGATGCTCCCAGTCGTCCGTGAATGAACAAAGATCACGTTGCGGGGTGTGGCGGCGCAATGTCGCCAATTTCTTGGTGCTACGCGGCTGCTGTTATTACCCCCGCGTGCAGGTGTAAATGGCACGCGAATCGGTTTAGCTAATTTATCCCTCTGTAAACGATCGACATTAGGTCGACTTCGAACCGCCGGAGTTGCTGAATGGGAAGTGATCCGGGCACTTTGACCGTAACCAGCGCTGCTTACCTTTCGTTACCCGCGCCCTATTTTATAACACCACTAGCGAAATACCCACGCGCTTCGCTTCGGGCCTGGGAGATATTAAGGGCTCCATGAAAACGCATTTCACCCCTTTACTCACCCCCTTTGGGGGTTGATTAGGGCAAAATCCTGAAATTGGATTTCAGGGATTTGTGTGGGTAACCTTTCGAAGTAAAAAACAAATTGATATCTAATCGGGAATGAGATTTTGAAGAATCCGTGAAAACACAGGTTACCCCTTTTCACCCCCTTAGGGGTTGGGTAGGGAAAAATCTTGAAATTGGTTTTTAGGCACTTGTGTGGGTAATTTTTGTGAGTTAGAACCAAGTTGATATCTAACCAGGCCTTAGAGATGTTAAGAAGTCCGGGAAAAATATATTTTACCCCTTTCGACATCAAAATAGTTGCTCCAGCTCCGCTCCTGCTCCGCTCCAGCTGCTTTTTTTAAATAAAAATTCTTTTAATACTTTCAAACAGCGATCTTGCATTTGCAACAAAACCCATATTTCTAGCTTTTCATTTCAATATAGAAAAAAATTCATGAAGGATGCTTAATTTTCGGGCAAAGAAAGTACTATGCCTCCTTAACACCGCGCTGCGCGGCCCTACGATATAATATTCTTCCAATGATGAAAAATTGAGAATTGGCATTTATTAAAAACATTTCATTCATCTGTTCTTATAAAATGAAAGAAAATTCAAATAATAAAAAAAATTGGAGCAGTAAAGATTTCCCTTGCTCCGGCTCCGCTCCTGATCCGAGCAAAACCCCATTCCTCCACTGCTCCGCTCAAACTTTCTGCTTTTTACAACACCACGATTTATCGTGTTTTTTTTTATTTTTACCTGTTCTATGTTTTACTTGGTATTCCAATTTTCTAGAAGTTAAGAACAAGAGTTTCCTTTAAAAATAAATCTATATTAAAAACTAAAAAGCGACGCGGTTGTGTTTAAAAAAGAAAAAAGTCTGGAGAGAGTGAACGACTACTATTATAAATAAGTATTATTTCATTCACTTCCATTGCTCTCGTGACACCTTTCACACAATAGTTTCTCTTTGCCAATGAACTTTTACACGCGCGTTGCACTTTCTACGATCACACGACTTCTTCTCTGCAACGCCTATGCGTGCAGACTGAGAAACTCGAGTAAAAGGATCGAGTATTTTTCATAAAGTGCAGAGGATTAGAAAATTGTTCAAAACCGATTGGTACCCTTTTCAAAAAAAAAAAATAATTTACGACTGTTGTACTTTTTACAACACCGCGGGTAACGACAGGTAAACTTCGGCGGTCCAACGGGAGCCGGTGTTTCCCGGGTGGCGCAGCGGGGGTTGGATCGAGTGCGGTGAGCAGCAGAGCTTCCCGACCGCTAAATTCATGCCGCGGCTAATCAATGATGTATTTCCAAGCAACGGCGGTGCGCGTTTCCACGAACAACTTCGTCCTAGATATCTAACCCCCGCGGCCTGGGGTGTCGGCGCGAACAGGGTGGCGAGGTTTCGCGTTATTGTTGCCAGCGGGACGCGCAAAGTCCCGGAGAATAATCGCAAGTTCGCCATTGAATCCGGAACGCGCTAAACAACGCAGAAACGGACCCGCATTGTGATCCAATGATTAATTCACCGCTAGACCAATGCCTGCTGATCCGCGCGCTAAACCGAGCGTTTAGGTCGCTTTAAACAGCCCCCCCCCCCGGGGCAACGAACTGCCTCGTCCCGCTCCTTCTTTCGTCCCACCACCGCGCTTTACACGTGGACGCCAACAGCTTCGGTTACAGCTCGTTAGCGCGGGCAATTATTAGTCCCTTGCAAAGTTTCACGGTGTTTTCGTCCTTTTAAGGCAGCGCGGAGTTTATAAATCGTTAAGACGCTCGGCTTGAGCTTGTGAAAATGAAGCAATCAAGTCGCGAGAGCCCATCGATCTTGATTCGTTAACACCGTGCTTTGGTAAAATTTCTCCTTTTAACGACGCTCTCTGCCTTCCTTTTATACGGCCAGCGAGTCTGCCCACGGTAATACGCTCTCGTTTAAAGGGAAACAGTACAGCGCAGGCGAAATAGTGGAGGATTTAGGTGGACGTTTATTATAGTCACTAATTCTCAGGTTACTTTCAGATGTTCGGCCCCGTCCCCTTAATTTCTTATCTAACATGGCTGTCTTACGTTTCGGGAGTGAAAAACATCACGCAAGGGGTGGCGAGGCATTTACGTTCGCTTGGATTTCCCGAGGGCAGCGGCATGGGGGTGAAACACCGAATATATTATTAATTCTCCAGCGACTCGCATCGCTGAACCCCATTAACTCGATATCACTGTACATCAATCGCAGCTTACCGCTCCGCTGCCTCCCCGTCGGGGAAATATATTTTAAGAAACGGGGTTGCGGCGGGAGGACTGATTGCTGCATGGAAATCGTTTCACCGCGGTCGCCGTCCGAGCGGATCGTTATTATTAAAAAGAATTACCTTCACGTTTTCAGATATTCTTTGCCCTCGGAGTGCCCGTCGATATCCCGAACAGATCGGTGCTATTTTCTCTGTACTTCGAGGCGAATTACGGCCTGCCCGGCGAATGGAACTCCAGCTATTACTCGGACGAGCCATATTTCCGGAAACGCAGCCTGGATCGACGCACGGCTTACGAGCTTCTCGTGAACAGATTGGACAGGTACGGGAATCGGTCGGAAGGAGCTTGTTCTTCTCGCTGGACAGGTATACGAATTACGTCGGTTTACAAAGATGATGTGCTTTAATAGCTTCGGGTATTCGGGGGAGAGCTGTTTACCGCGAATGATCTGCGAGATAGCGAGCAATCCTCTGACGAACAACGGAGTGATCGGGGATGTGCTGCAGATTTTATTCACGTGAGTGACGAAGCTACTCGACACTACCGAAATGATTACAGTAAATCCTGCGGTCGCTGTTACAGTCCATCCTCTTCGCGAGATGAAGATCTTCCTCGCGAGATCGTCGAGGCTGAGCACGTGGAAGATTGCGACAGCCACTATAAAAAATGCCCTCAGAGTCCATTAGATATGATAAGCCACTATCATCCCCGCGGCGGTACTTAAAGAAGCCACGATATTACCCGGCGATCTTCATAGTGCTTAATACAGTTGATGGGCCCTCGTGGAGTAAACGGACCTTTTAAAAAGCTATATAAACGTGCCGTGTCGATAAGATACGCTGTCATCTACGAGCAGTAAATAATTCTCAGGAGCACTTCGCCGTGTATTCCGCTCGATATCAAATAAATATGCTGTTAAGTCGTTGGTGGAGTTAAGAACATCCGTTTATTTTCCGCCGTTACTTCTCCGCAACATTTATTACGTTATCTTCGCGTCGAATTCACTGACAAACAGAAATCCTCGGACCGAACGTTCGGGAAACACGCTATCTCCGTGGAAAGAATGATTTACAATTCGTCGAGCCTCGCTGGCACGTACTCGCAGTACTCCGTTAACGTTCGCGCATGCCTTCCAAGAATTTCGCATAATGGTGATAATACTCGCTCGCCACGAAGAATTATCGTACTTAGTCGGTTCGAGCTATCGGAGACGCTTAGCCGATCGCATCGTTCGCTCGGAGCTACTCTTATTGCGCTAGATTCCGACGACGAAGTTTCACGAAGTAAATGAAGCTGCCTGATTGCCGGCGAGCGTCGTGGTATTCACAATTACTTCTCGCAATAACGATACATGGACAACGACGACAGGGGAGGTGGGGCACGTTACAAACGAAAGCTCGGCCGAAATTTACGTATACAAATGCTCCTACGGAAGAATTCGACGGGCAGGATTCTACGTGTAAATGCGTTTCTGCTTCGCGCCGTTGCGAAATCAGCTTAGAGATAAACGCTCCGCCGGCTTTTGTCCAAGCGGACCGAGCCTCCCGTCTCCAGGTGTTCCCAGAATCGAGTTCTCGACGGAGATGCGTTAGGCCCCGACGTTTTTAACCAGAATGGGCAGAGGCCGCCTGTCTTCATCGATGCTCGGGCGGTTTCTACGTTGTAGGAGATAGTGAGACACGTTCTCGTAAACCACGAACGTGATGACGGTCGCCGGGGTGACTCTAGTCAGGTTCATACTCAGACCCTTGTAAAAGCCACGCCACCGTTCATACCTGCAATTAACCACCAGCAATACGCTTTCGTTATTTCGCTTCGTCTCTTTCTAGCGTCGGTTAACGCGCGGAACCTCTCAATCAGCTATAGTGTAATTTGTCTCATTCGCACCAGACTCGAACCGGCGTACGATTCTTGTCGCAGTATTCGAAGGGACGTCGCAAGTAAACTTTCTGCCAATTCAAGCGGCATTACCGGGAACCGGATATATCGCTGTTTGGTTCTCAGCGAGCCTCCAACCACAGCTAAGCTCGTGGGTCATCTGAATGTCTCGAAGTCCAGACGTTTCCAATTTTGCACAGTTTATTTCTCATTCCGGATGGTTCCTCGTCTCTGCGATATGTTGTAGATACAAACGCAACGCGACGCACGTGGCACGGCCAAAAATCGTACTACTGGTGGTTTCACAAATGATCCGTCTCTACGATCGGAGTTACATCCATAGTCACATGCGCACACACTCACGCACACTCGGAGAGACGGATAAAACGTATTGCCTGCCCTCTTACGCGTTCTCATTCCCTTTCCGACGCGCTAATGCCTGTGGTCCCGCCACGGCAATTAATTTACCTGCAAGAATGCCCGCGGAAGGAACCGACGGGAAGGTGTGCGAACGAATGGGGGATCCAGAATCGTGCGCACGTGTAAGTGTTCTTCGTTCTGGGACGTCACGAAGCCCGAAGGGAACATTGGGAGACGCGACACTGGGATTCCGCTTCGGCGTAGAAGAGAATTAATCACGAACCAGCGGCTAACCGAACGTGGGATTAGTTACCATTCTTTCTGTTTATTAAGTCGCCGATTGCTTATAAATAAATCCGACCTGCTTCGTAAATGTCCCAGCGACGTCGTGCTTTATTGCTACACTTCAGTTGCTCCGAGTGCCAGACTCTACAAGGAACTTTGCAACATTCTCTCATCTATTCGTGCCTCGAAACGAGGTATTTGTTCATTGCGCACAAGACATTGTATAACGAGAGCAAGGGTAACAATAAAATTCTGGGTAATCGTTACATTCCTGCGCGCGCGCTCTCTCGTCTCGATTATTCTCGAGCGAGGTTTCACCGATCGACGCCGTGACTTGCAGATCACGGGAAGACCCCAAAGAAACACGTCTGTCCTTGCGTAAACACGTCAGCATTTTCTCTTTTTTAAAAACAAAAAATCGTACGCCGCTGCGGCAAGCATACGCGACCGTTTAATCGTAAATTCAACTATTACGCACACTTCACCCTTCATCCTCTGTCTCATACACGGCGAATTACGTTTTCAATTAGCTATGCCTTTGTAACAGCGAAAGTGGAATTATGACGGCGAGATTGATCATAATCGAAAGGAAAATAACACTAATTTACGCAGAAATCGAGGTGGCGAATGTAACATCGTATTGGAGAGAGATGGCTCGAGTACACGTGACATTATATCGTGCGATGTGCCAGCCCGGGATAGAAGTTACGAGAATGCGAGAGACAATTAAGCTAGGTGCTCTCTTTTCACAGATACATTGGTTTCCTTCTCGCGCTTTACAAGTGAAAGTAAAATTATTTTGTACACACAAGTCGAATAAATAAAACGTATATGCTCCGGTGGATCTGTATAAATTACTACTATTTCACGGATCTCGTCGCGCGGCGGCGGCGAGATCTGAAATACCATTGGGCATATATATATATATATACCTTTTCCTATAATCGTGAAGTAAAATGTTCTATGGTTATGCGAAACAGTCGTCTAACACAGATATCGACAGTGAAATAGTATATATTAGAGACTGCGTTCGATTCTTCCTAATAAAACACTAGTGCAGTGCCCTATAACTTTTGAAAGTGGACTTAAATAAGAATATTAAATTATGTACCTATCTCTAGACTCCAGAGACACTTGCGGTTCGAAAGCTTCGATGAAATTATTTTCACTAAGGGCGATAAAACTATTCTCGATAACATCGTTGCACATGTGCCCGCGAGTTAGCTTCGTAAAACAATTTCCAGGGGCATTACGAACGACAACGTCGCGCATGTTTTATAAGAGCGGTGTGTCCAATGTTAAGTAATAATGCTAGCTCTTCGATTCACTTACGCTACTTCGAAGAAAGAGACGACATGGCGGATGTACACAATGTGTTGGTTTACCATTTGTACCAAAGTATATTGAAGAGAGAAAGAGAAGGGAGAGTGAGAGAGAGACGAAGAGAGAAAGAGCGAGAGAAAAGGGGGAAAAGAGAGGGAGAGTAACAGTTTTCTCTAATAATACTGTTTCAAGTGTACTCTCGACTATCGAAAAAAAAACTTTTCAAAATACAAAGTACATGATTATACGCAAATAAAAATGTTCCGCTGATCACCTCTATTCAGTTAGAGACCGTTTCGGGGCTGGACAAGATCAATATCAAGGAATAACTCAATCTTGGTAAATCGTAGAATATCTAAATGAGACTAACATCGTGTTCCTTTCCTGCTACGGTTAAAAATTTAGATTAATATAATCTAAAGAGTCAATGAGTGGTTGTAGGCACATTAGAAAATGTTTCATAAATTACGATAATTAAACAAATATTTGGTGTGACGTGTAAAAGGTATGGTGTTAAGCCTTTATAAAAACCCTTTATGCCTTCTGACCTCCATATCGATCGCACGCATTCGACGCTGCCACTGTAGTTATGATGATGGTCTTGAAGCCGAGCTCTTACGACTTGATAGGGGTAAGTAGACGCGGCAGCCATCAGCTTCGACACCGCAGCGAAGAAGATGTATTCCCATGTGTTCTGCAAATAAGCACCGAACCACTTGTACGAGCCGTCTCTCGGGGCCAGCTTCTCGCTCGGCGCGTATCGGAACTTACCAACTTCGTGTCGATTGGGACATGCAAGTAGTTGTTGTACCAATTCTTCAGCTCCTCGTACACCATGAACTGAATCGCGCCGTGCGAGACACCGAACATCCCAGGAATGAAGCCCTGTAAACATTTTCGTTCGAACTTGCATTCTGATAACCTGCTTACGAGGAGGCGCTAATGTCCGCCCATAATTAGTGTGAATTTAAAGATCATTTACCCGGTATAAACCGTGGATCCCCTCTGTCCGATAAATCTTCTTAATCGCATCCACCGTGCCTTTGTACCGCAGCCTCTCCGGAAGATTCTTGTCGTCCATGTATTGCAAACACAGACGTGTCTTTACTACCCAAAGTGGATTGGTCATAAGTAGAGTAAGGATCCCAGCGTCCGCTGCAGCGAACATGTGCCAGGACGGGCCCAATGGCTTCCTACTGTTTCCTCCTTGGATCCAACCTTTAATCGTGTTGTAGCTAAACAGGAACGATTCACATGTATTATACCCGATCGAACGCATCTATTGCGCGTGCACCACGGGTGGTCAAATAAAGCGGCTCGAGTTACGATTAAAGATCGGCACGGAAAAGCGTCTTAAGGGGTTAGACCACCTTGGCCCGGTCAAGAAATATCGCAGCATCTTTGGGAATTTATTTCTAAGTGATAAGAACACTTTTATCGATAAAAATTTGTCAATGAAGGTAGAGACATCTTTGAATAACATATACAATTTTTGTTCAAATATTAAAACATTCCGAAAACTTTAAATGCGTTTTGATTGGTTGAAAAATAACAAAACAGCTACGCTTTGAAAAAAGCTCACTTTTGTGTGTAAGAAAATGGACTTTATTTACCTATAAGTCATGTAAAAATTAAAATATCGGAAAAATTGACGGTCGCACGATACATAATACATTTAATAAAAATCCATAGAGTTTTACTCAAATTACAGCGTACACCGTTTCGGAAAACGAGACTTCGAGAAAGACGCATTTAAAGTATTCGGAATGTTTTGATATTTGAACAAAAAATTGTATATATTATTCAAAGATGTCTCTACCTTCATTGACAAATTTTTATCGATAAAAGTGTTTTTGTCACTTAGAAATAAATTCCCAAAAATGCGATACTTCTTGACCTGGCCAAGGTGGTTTAACCCCTTAAGCAAAATAACACAGTACTAAATAGCTTCCAGCAGTGGCGCACCCAGTAAAAAAGGAAAAACAGATTAATATAATCCTGAAGTAATTCAGGAGCTTTGCAAAAAGAGAAGAAAATTGGATTTTATTCTTTAAATAAATTTTCATGGTCGCCTAACGAATTTTATTGAATTGGCATTGAAAATAATTTTATTCCCTCGACTCGGCTTCCCCCAAGAATTAAATTCCGAGTGCGCCACCGGCTTCCACTATCGAAGCTTCCATAATAATCAGAGTATTAAAATCAATGATGGTTCTTACAAAAAGAAGTAGCAACCCCACGCACCGCCAGATCCTAAAACATTCGGCGCGACACCTTTGTAAAGTCCCCGTACACCTTCAGTCTTAACAATTTGTTCGATCGCGCTCTTGAGGCCCTTGTATTGCGGGCCCGTGCGTGTATGGCCATCGTTAACTGTAAAAATAGGAAGCAGTTCTGTAGGTAAATGCTTACAAGCGATACCACCGAATGGCACTGTTTCGCCTGGCTTGACTCGTAAAGACAACGGCGATAACGGAATGAAATTATTTTTACTCCTGGTCACGCGTCGCGGTTTATCATACACGCTTACTTCAATGCTAGCCCCGTGACACTTTGTTGTACGAAAATCGTATATCATCCTTAGTTATGACATTATTTGTTTTGATCGAACGTTGAGCAAAAAGTAGACGTATCGCATCTCTTGCTTACTTGCTAAGTACAACAGAGGGACAATGTGTGCAAAACATTTACGAAATTCACGCGGTCTTTGTTACCCGCGATAAGTTATCAGTGAATTACAAATTTGCAAGCGCGACAATTCGGCTTACGATCTTGCACAACTGATCGAGACGGTAACCGGCCTATCGTAAAATCAATTTTCAGTAATACTTCTTATCTGCGTTTTCAGAGAAGCTTTCGCAATAATTATATTTAATTTAAGAATATAATAATTATATTTAATTTCATTTTAACCAAAATGTATTGTGCACTAAAGGGTTTCACTCGTTGATTTCAATAATAATAATAATAATAATAATAAAACTGAATGCATGAATGAACATATCTGTTATCTAGAAAATTGTATATTAAAAAAAGGATGTTTTCCTATACGATGACTATTTTTATCAACATCATTTTCTAAACCCACGTTTCTATAAAAGGGATTATCTTGTGGAGGTAGGTGCAAGGAAGATGAGGGGGACATTTATTCTGCAGCTGTCCGTAAATTTCGGTGTCAGTTTCCTCGTGACGCACGGCTTGAATCACGAGAACGTCTGAAAATTTCATCGTTCCGTTTCACGTGCTTCTGACGCAATCTGTGGAATTTCTTGCTGTTTGGTTTGCGGCCAACGAATTTTACGACGAAAATACGTCCGCGAACGAGCCTCTTCTGCGTTAATCGGCATTTGCCTCTGGCTGATAACAGGGAATTAATGACACGCTAGATAAGCTCCTTCAATAACGTACCACTCTTTCGAGCTACTAAAACCAATGAATTATTACTTTGAACCGACGCGGGACTGGCGAATCTCCTTTAACGGATTATGATATCTGTTATTCTCAATAACGAATCGAATCGAGTAATATCGGAACGATGTCTAGCCGTGTTATTTAATTTCATTCACCAAATGCTTGCGTCACGTCAGAGAGGTTTCTGCAAGCGTCATTTCATGCATATACATACATTAGATAACGCGCGGCATTGTATAGTCTAACTACCGCATTACTATTCCAAGAAACAATAGGGAAAAATCGTCATCACAGTCGGCACTGTACTGCTCCGGTCGAGATCGTGGCAACCGATACACGTGGAACGGAAATTTGCAGCACTCTTCCTATCCTGACCTAGAACAGAAATCTCTACTTTCCCTGTTCCGAAATGTAGTCGAAAGACCTCGCTTTCCATTTCATTCGAAACCATGGCGAACAGCCTTCATCTCCGATGTACATATACTTTTACTTTTTCGCGCTACTTCACGCGGTGAGATCGCACGATCATTTGAATATTCGTTTAACATACTTTCTTCATCCACGAAAAAATTGGGCCCAGTTACGCAGAAAGCTACCGACCCTCAATGATTTGAAACTAAGTAATTTTAGTTCGGAGATTCAATTGTTAAAGAAAAGTAGCTTTATTTCTATTGGGTATATTTTATTTCTTGTTATTGTTTTACCATTCTTTTTAATGGGTTATTTAATAGTGAGTAGTATAATTGATATTATTTTAAATATTCTGTAACTCTTTTGTACTGTGTGTAACTAATTTTTTGTCATTTTGAGGGTCGGTAGCTTTCTGCATAACGAGGTCCAATTGGCAGTGGAACGTTGCCCGCCTAACACTCTCCATTATGAAAATGAACTTAATATCCATACATTATACGTGAGTTCAGTGGATCAACGGTTATCGTCCGCCCTCATATATCCGCGCGAGTTCACGGTTTCGATATAGTATCGCGTTTAAGTCCAGGAATTCGATCCCATTCTACGCTTATCAGCAGCAACAATGTGCCATTCAAATTACTACTCCACGCGCTGTCTGCGAAACACGAATTGTAAAAAAAGTAAAATGTCCTCGGTAACTGATGAATATTTCGGACATTTTCATTGTCTGCTGCATCCTGGGTCGGTATGAACAATTTCGAATAATATTATTACGTGTATAATAAGATTTATTTATTTAATGTACAAAGGTATTACATTGAAATAATTTTCGTAATATCTGTAGCTGTAACTGAATAACTGGATAAGGCTACTCCGCCAGTATTATTAACGACGCCGTTGGTCTGATACTAATCAAGTACGTCGAGCTCTAATCAGTGCATTTTTAACGACGCGAGTGACTTTAAAGCACCTTTGCTTTGGAAATGCAATTACTGTCACTCAAGATTATAAGAATCGAGCTCAGAGTTCTAGATTCTGACCGAAATTGAATACTGCTAAAGGCAGTTAAAAGACTTGCCTTTCGAACCGTTAACAGAACCCCAGAGCATTTCTGTGTCGGATAAAAATAATTTCTCGATAAACGCCACGTGCTTTCTCGATTTGACCTTGCCGCTGGAATGGATTCGACCGTCAACCAGAAAGGGCGTCGAATATTGGCCAGACCATTCCACGGAATAACCACATATATTTGCCTTTCATACGCTTAACACTCTGTTTACATTATGAACAGTCCTAGCTAAAGTACATACATACGTCCAAACAATGCCTCAGAGTTAACTACCCATCCAATGTGCCGATCGGAATATAAGCGAAACATTAACGACCTTTGTTCTTTACCCCACAATAAAGCCTTCATATGTGAAAGACATTTCGTGAAGCATGTGCCACTGCTCGACAAGCTAATTCATTACTTAACGCGAATTCATAGAGTCTGCAAAGCATTGACGTTCGTCTACAGTTCTATACCTACAACTTCCGCAATGGCACCAAGCCTGACTTGACATCGGCGTCGTGCATTCACGAAAACGGATTCCGCGTGTTACAGATTTGGCGGTTAGATATACACAAGTGATCGTCGCCTATTAGTCACGGGTGGCTTGACTGACGTAAAGAGAAATGTATAGTATACCAATAATCGATGTCGCGTTAACTACCTTTTCTCAGTGGACGAGTTGGCGGTAAGCCTGCATCAGAGTTTCAGAAAATCTGATCGCGTTAAAGCTACCTATGCTGCATGATATCGATCATGCCACACAGTGGAAGCTATGAGTCACGCGCGAGAGAACAGATAGATGGAGGAAGGGAGTGACGGGGGAATTTTCCGTGTCCTCGAGCGGGCGAGTATCAAGTGCACTGCGTGCACCACGTGCGAGTATGTCGGGAGGAGGATATCGAAATACCCACCCGCCATTTTGCAACGGGGACCCGTTATGTCGTCAGCGAGTCTCGGCAGACACTTACCTGCGAATCTGGTCTTGATCAGGTCTAACGGGTGCAGCATCAACGTCGAGATCACGCCGCCGGATATCCCCGCGACGAAATGCTCGTACTTCAAGTGGCTGAGAAGTCTAGTGTTGGCCACCGGTGTGCCGTTGCTGGTCTTCATCGGCGACATTTTTCCCATGACAGGCTGCTGCTGTTGTTGGTCGTTTGTTACCGATCCACCACCGCCAGTAGAAGATCCGGTCGCATCCTTTGTGGCGCTAGCAATACTCGGGCATGTCTCTTGATCCGCACCTGGCAGTGTGCTCGGCTGAACGGTAGCGTGAGACACGGCCGAAATCGTTCCCAGCACGGTCCCAGTCGATTTATTTCCTCTCGCTCACTCCTTTTAATCGATTACGCAACACAACGGACCGTCACTCACATAAGACACGACCATACCAAGCGCCCGGCAGAGACTGACTGGCCGAGCCACGCGCGCTGCGCATAGGCTCCGCGCAATTCCACGCTCGGACGCACTGCCCCTCCCGGCGGCGAGCGGAACCTCCCCGCACCGCGCGGCAGATTCAAACGGGCGCAATTACTGGCCACGATTACGCAACATAATGAAAAGCCTATTTTATTGCGGACTTTAAACTTTAAAGCAGTTATAGGAGGGATATTATGAGACCAAGTTTATCTTTTAGATGTGTCGAAATGATGATGAAATTGTACCGAAAGTTCCTTTTTAAGAGAACTTATTATGAAGCCGAAGAATAAATCGATTGTAAATTATACGAATTGATGAATAAATTATAGTCCGTTAAATTGTAAAGGAGAATGGTACAAATGGGTCAATTTTTGACCAGACTGGTAGAGTTAGGTAAAATCGGGAAATAGCCGAATTTTCAGGGGTTAATTTTCACCCCCTTCGAGTGAATTTGGGAAGCAAACAAAAATTGCGTTGTAATCAGGAGGAAATCCCCTATATATTCACAATGTTTCAGAATTTTTTGAAATTTCCGGGTTCAGGATCTTCCCTTGTTAATCAGTAACCAATTTCAATATATTATCCTGGAGAGTGACATTATTAAAACTACTCCGATTTACAGACAACCACAAAAATCTACGTACACTCTACAAATCATCATATTTGAATAAAGATACATTTTTTAATAACAGTATATGTATGTACTGAACTGTTTAATATTTACAGTTAGGAATATTTAGAAAAATTGTTAAAAATAAAGCGCAATAAAATACGTCACCAGCCAGGTTGAAAATTCACCAATTTCTACCATTCTCCTTTAAGGCATAATTATCATACGATTCAAATTTGCAAGAATGGCGTGTCTGACGACCGCAGAACCTGTTCGATAAGTACGGAAATCGCTTATCTTTTCGGTGTCTGATAGGCTGGAGAGTGTATTGGTGATCGTTGATGAGCGGATAAAGAATTTTTTATCCGTTGTCACGATAGAATATCTCAGTTACCAGTCAGGCTTACAGGTATATTGACAGCGAATCGATTGATTCACCTCGCTGCCCGCGTTCCCAAGTTGTTCGGTTAAAAAACAAGGGACTTTGATTCGGGTAAGTGGAAAACGATCGCGCTGACGTCCATCACAACTATTTACAGTAAATTAGACGGCTTACTCGCTTGCGTTAGGTCGTATCGCGGAAAAGATTGTTTACGGCGTGACATTTTTATAACAGTGAATACGAAATGACCAAGACCATCCGATCCAAACAGCGAATAAAACGATAAAGCAAAGATAACAGCGAACGGAGTGGGAAAAGGAAGATTCGCCGATAGGAGGACTTTGGCTTTTCAGATCTGCTGTCAAAATGGTGAGCGAATTTTATATTCCGAAGCGTCTGCTGAACTAAACATCAGGTGGCATTAGATAATGCTGTCGTACGCTCGCGAGTTCTGCAGCAGCCTTTCGTTGTACACGTGCGTGTAAAATACGTCTGACAAAGGGTTCCCAAAGAATTAAAGTAATTCGCGAAGCACGGCAATTAGCGGTAAATTATTACACGTGTCGTGCGAACTAGAGACTGGACGTTTGAAAAATACGTAGCGCCGCTCGCGGTAGATCACTCAGGGTCGCCCACGTTTAATTATTCCTGGTTGGAAGCTGTGCATCGGACGATTGCATAAAATTATTCCGCGTCAGATTCCATAATTGCATTCAGCATGAGAGAGAAAAGCCGTCCAAGCGAAGAAAAGTAAACGAGACTCGCGTTTTCTTTACTTATATAGATTTATAAACGTACTATAACGTAAAATGTACAAACTTGTCAGAACCGTTCGTGGGTGATAAAACGTTGCATGATTCAGGATTAACGCAATTACTTGAAGGGTGAGCTTTGATGGAATAGATACATCGCTTTGCAGGGACGACTGAGATCGCATAGAGAAATCGTGCTGCTCGATCGAGATACAATAATCTCGTTGACGCGCGCGTCCATGCGCGTGGAGCGCGTCGGCTATTAGCACCATTCACCTAGACCTAGACCTAGAGAGTTCTCAAGTTCAGTCATATTTCGCGCATCGCGCGTCCGCTTGTTGCAATCGCGACGGAGATTGGTAAATTTGTATCGGCAATGCGATGTGGAATTGCTTCGACGGATGGACTTGCTCGAGCCACAAAAAGGCGCATACTAAGTACCTGTGCCTTTTGGTGAGTGAGCCTTTACTCGGTAGAGAATAGAAATAAATCAGGTCACTTACAGAAAGAGAAATGTAAAAAACAGAGAGGGCGAGTGATTGTTTACTCGATGGCGTTGAATTCGATTATTTGCTCGTGCGCTGCGTTATCTTACCGTCTCAGACACTTCCTGTGTCATTTTAGACCATTACGAAACAGTGATTCCTCTTTAACGATTGGTCGCTATGGATCAATCGAGCTTCATAGCCATCGCCATCACATAGTTCAGCTCCTTTAGGTGGATGATCTTGCTGCCGGTTGACGGAGCGGCTGACACGGGTCGACCACCATAGGCAATGTCGTTTACGGACATGCCCAAGGCTAAGGCAATCCTGTCCCTCACGTATTGATAGCCGCCCTGATTCTTGTGCTCCTCTTGCAGCCACATGATCTGAATTAGATGAGAAATGATCGAACAGCGTCTTCTGATTGAACCCGTGCTGGGCCAAAAGTGGAAACCTAAAGGTTGGCTCTCACTACGCCTCGCCTCGGCGCAATTTCTTTTCGCACTCACATCTAGGCTCGCGTCGCCTCGGATTTTCTGTACCTGAAGATATCTGAGCTTGCCTCGGTTCATGTGTTTGGTCAGTTGCTCAGAGAACCACTTCCTGTGCGGTGGCATTGCATCCGGCACACTACGCCTTGCCTTGGCTCGCCTCGCCTCTCTTCCTCAAAATATTCTCGAGGAAGAATCCGCGGCTCGGAGGCGCGCCAAAACGCAGCGAGGCAAGGCACAGGGTGAGTCAAATTGTCAAAATACATAAGAAGAGCATAGGAAGAAGAAAATGAATCGAGGCGAGGCATAGTGAGACCACGCTCCAGCCTAATTTTTAAGGTAGGCTCTTACTACGCCTCGCCTCACCTCAGGTCATTTTATTCCTCCTATGCTTTCCTTATGTATTTTGACAATTTGTCTCGCACCGCGCCTCGCCTCGCTTCCACGCAACTCCGAGCCGCGGATTCTTCCCCGAGAATATTTTGAGGAAGAGAAGCGAGAGGTACGGAAAAACCGAGACGACGCGCGCCTAGTCGTGAGTGCGAAAAGAAGTTGCGCCTAGGGGAGGCGAGACGAGGCGTACTGAAAGCCTACGTAATACTCGACGCGGGCCGCAGTATTAAAAACTTAAATATACTAATCAAAGAATTTTAGTATGTAGGGTGAATTTGTGATTTCTGACATAGATTTACAATTGAAAGAATTGCGGCCCGCGCACCGGGCTCTTGCTCTCTAAATTCCTTTACCTTAGCGTTCGGGTATTTGTCAACTTCCTGGGCGAGGAGCTGATACGGGAACGGGCAAAGCTGCTCGACGCGAATGATCGCTATTTTGTCGTCCAACTGTTTCCGCTGGCGCTCCGCGACCAGCTCGTAGAACACCTTCCCGGTACAAATTAACACCTTCTCTATAACACCTCCTGGCTTAACGAACTGGTCAGCGAGAACAGGCATGAAGGAGGTGCCAGTCTCCATGTGTTCGAAAGGGGACACCGCCAATGCGTGACGCAGCGTGGATTTGGGCGACATAATCACCTATTCGAAGGGATGGCTAGGCGTGAGGAGATTAAGCAAGCATTGAAGATCGTGGAGTGAAGCGTGTCTAACCAATGGCTTTCGAAACGGCATGAGGATCTGGCGGCGAAATGCGTGGAAGAGGTTCGCCGGGGTGGTCAGGTTGCAAACGATCCAGTTTATCTCGAAAAGCTGACGGGTCATGATCTGTTCAATGGTTGCTCTTTGCGGCGCGCTTGGTTCCGTGCCTGGTAGGTAGGCGCAATCGTCGTCGCAGAGCTCGAGGTATCGCTCTAGTCTCGCAGACGAATGCTCTGGCCCTTGGCCCTCCATCCCGTGGGGTAGAAGAACAACCAATCCTACTTGCCTGCCCCATTTCGTTTGCCCGGAAGCCAGAAGAGTATCCATGATCACCTGAAGATCATTTCGCTGGAGCAACCACTTTTTATTCGCTATATAATATTATCACACCCCGCGGAGAAAGATCATTCCGCAAGACCTACGATAAATGGTGAAAAATAATTCAGATATCCATCAAGTTCGCTTCACGTTGGACATTGGAATCGTTACTGGATCTTGAAGCTATCGAAACGATCGAAACGGCTTATCCTTCGCTGCTGCTCGACGACAATTAAATAACCGATAGAAAGTTTCAGTTATACCGAGAAACAATTACCTGGCACGAGTTAGAGAAATCACCGAACTGGGCCTCCCAAATCGTCAGGGCATTGTAATTGTAGGCCGCGTATCCCAGCTCGAACCCTGTAATTGCGGTAAGCAACGATTCAGCCAACTTTCTTATCGCGCTTTACCTTCTTCTTCTTCTTTCTCTTTTCCACGAAACACTCACCGCATACACCCACCTCCGATAACGATGAGTTGCTGACGGTGTAGAGGGCTTGGCCCGGCCAAATATCATGAAGAATATTCTTGTACGTTTTGTCCCTGCTCTGGTCATGAATGATGTGTATGCGGTGAGAGAAGGTCCCTCTTTCGACATCCTGGCCGGATAATCTCACGTGGTGGCCTTCCTTCACCAAACTTGAAAACGCTAGGGCTTCGCCCATCGCCCAGTCCGCCAGGCCGGATTTCGTCAGCTGCTTTCTTCTGTCCATTGTTCTCGTAACCTACGCGAAAGGTTGCGCAAACTTGTAATCGGATCTCCTGCACCGAATCATACCTGCGAGCCTTCGATTTATCCAAAAACCTCCCTTGCGAGGTGGTCGGGTAAGGTGTTACACACCGATCTCAAGGAAATCTATAGCACAGAGGTTCACAAGGAGCCGTTTTCATCTCCTAGCTGCGGGCAACCGGCTGAGCGCCGAGCTGTCCTAGCCATACGTACTTACGCTACGAGCCTATTGCAGTTCTCGTCACCGATTCCACCCTCGGCAACGGGGCAGCTCGACCGCTCGGCTGGTTGCTCGCAGCTAGGAGGTAAAAACGGCTCCTTGTGCACCACTGCTATAGTAGATCGTAGCGTTCAACAAGTCGAGGTGGCTCTCGAAAAATTCTGGGAGCTGCGTTGCAAAACCAAAGACACTTTTTTTAAACCATTGATTTTTTTACTGTAGTACTTAACATTGTGTAAAAGGAAAAGTGCTTGCTTTCATCTCTGGTGGAATTGGACGGTAACGTACCACATTGTGCACCTCGAGATCTTTAGGTGGTGTCGATACAGCCCTGCAGATCGTCTCGATCGTGTTAAGGTCGATGCCAGTGGGTGGTATGGGTTGCGTGGGGCTCTGATTTGAGAAGAAATCGGTCCACGGTACGTCGTGCCAATCTTTCATGTTTAACGAATCTATCCCTCGCGCCTTTTTCAACTCCGCCTCGCAGTGGTCCAAGTATTTCTGACTTTCCTGGAAAGAGAACGTGTCTTTGCGAGGAATCCAACATCTAACATCGCCGTATTATTTGTGCGTGTACTTCTACGGCGAAGTCCTTGGTGATCACTCCCTCCTTTATCAGCTTCTGACTGTAGACGGTGAGCACGTCCGGATGCTGTCTTATGCGTTTGTACATCAGGGGCTGCGTGAGCATTGGCTCGTCGAGCTCGTTGTGGCCGTTTCTTCTGTACCCTACGATGTCTACTACCACGTCGTTGTGGAACTCTGCTCTGTTTCGTCAACGTACAGAGCGGCGATTACATCAAGGGGCCTTGATCTCGAGTACGTATTTATATCGGGAGAAGATTCATTCGTTCCGGATACGACACGTGAAAGCGCGATGATTATCGACGCGCTCGGGTTATCTCGATTTTCATGAATGAAAACACACTTTAATCCCAGGCGATATAAGGAATCCATTTATGTCACTTCCACATCAATAGGATAAAGAATAAAGAATTTCTTAATACGCTGAAATGAATATTTCACATTTTCACCCTCGACTGCGGAGCTCCGACCTCAATTCGCAGCGGTCGGCCGAGGATTCACACTTGTTTCAGAAAAAATAATTCTTTATTTTTTATCGTATCGCTGCGAAAGTGATACCGATGGATGCCTTATGTTTTTCCGATGAAAATCATACCAAATTTCATGTAAATCGGGCTATTATTAACGAAGTCAATTTGAAATGATATAAATCAATGTTTCATGGAATTTCTTTCATTATGGTCCGCATTACGTCGTTCTTGGTGTCAGTTTCATCGGCGAAACATACGGAATCGATTGGGGTCGTTTACGCAAAGGTTTGATCAGAAAAGCGGAAATCCTGGACATTTCTCACTTCTTATTGGTAGTGCAACCCCTTCGAGGGTCGAAAGCCATATCATACCCCATATTGTGGAGCCCTAAATGACATTTCATGATTGTAAGAAGACCTGACCACGGAGGATTAATTTTAATCAAATGAAAAAATTTCTGTCTCATTGTCCCGTTTTTTATTTTCCCTTTTCTTCATTATTCCTTCGACCCTGACTCTGTATAATGTAAATAATGATCGAGGATTTCCTTGCCGCGACAGAAGCGTTCGCTTCTACGGGACACCGTGAATACCCTATTAATTTCCGGAGGGGAAGTTCCCTTGTACCTGTATTCGCAGGCTACTTGGCTCGCGTAGGTGACCAAGTCGGGGTCGTC
This sequence comes from Andrena haemorrhoa, assembly GCA_910592295.1. Lineage (NCBI taxonomy): Eukaryota > Metazoa > Arthropoda > Insecta > Hymenoptera > Andrenidae > Andrena > Andrena haemorrhoa. The sequence continues at coordinate 7,086,415 of OU342946.1, forward strand.
GCCGTGCACGTGGAATATGGGGGCATTGACAACGCGGGCCACGTCGGTGCAGTGCACGCTGGACCTGGAGTACCTCGGGTCGGTAGTGAAACCAATCTGCGGCTCGTGGAAATCATATAGAAACCAATGGTCCGAAGGCTCAACTGTCTATTGAATTTCGGGTAGAAGTGGTTACCTGATTATTGATAACAATGTGAACGACACCGCCAGTGGTGTACTCCGGTAGGTTGGTCAAGTGCATGGTTTCGTAGACGACGCCTTGGCCCGAGAAGGCAGCATCCCCGTGGACCAAAATGGGCACTGACTTCTTGCCAACTGGAACAGAGGAATTGTCAAGCCTCGACCTTCCCGATTACCTCTGCCATGCTCGTTTAGACAGATGCAGAGGCACGGGTCGTCGACGCGTCTCGCTATGAAATAAGACACAAACGCGGGGTGTCGTTTTTCTCCACTTGCTCCGCTCGAACACGGCCAACCACCACAGGATTGATCGCCTCGAGGTGCGAAGGATTAGCCATCAAAGCCACCAGAATCTTCTTCTTGCTCCTGCGAATCCAAGAGGGCGTTAAAAGGATCGTCCGGGGTACAGTAGCCTCTGTGCCTTCGAAACTTCACCTCTCTAATAATCTCTCGGAATGCGTCCCCAAATGGTATTTCACGTCGCCGGAGCCAAAGCCTTCCATAGTGACGAAGGAGAACTGAGTCAACAATTGGAACAGCGGCATCGAGCAGATGTTGATCAAGGCGTTCAAACGGCCACGATGCGCCATACCTATCACGACGGTCTCCGCACCTGAGGGAAACCTTTCGCTGTACTCATCCCGGTGTCTGTTTTAAACGAGGCGAACGCGACTATACCCTTCTCAGCGCATGTCTCCATGCACTGTATCATCGACGGGATGAAAGACTCGCAGCCATCGAGGCCGAACCTCTTCTCGGTGGGATACTTCCTCTGCAGGAAGGCCTCGAACGTTACTGCCCTCATGACGTCCATCCAGATGAACTTCCTGTGCTCCGGTGTCAAGTCCCAAGCACCTGGCACTTCGAATTTGTCTCTCAGCCAGTCTAACTGGAAACGATCAGAGAGCTTTCGATATTCCAACACACCCTCGTCGGATAATAGAATTTCCTCTCCCACGATTCCTAATATTCGCCCGGCGAGAGGAAGTGGTCTAAATATGGGCTAGCACTTTTATTCCAAGATTTTTGCCACAACTGTTGAAGATTTTTATCACGCGACACTTGGATATCTAGGTGTTAAATATGTTTACTTTATGTTATGTTTAAAGTAACAGCAAGAAACTTCGTTTCGAAAGTGTGATCTAAATATGGGCTACTATTAAATATAATGGAGGGATCAAACGAACTTACCGTGAACCCCCAAAAAAAGAAAGAATTTACACCCCCAAACCCTTATAAAAGTCTAGCATTTTGCACGTATAACGCTGAAAACACATCACTAAAAGTTCTCCCTCTCTGTCCTACGAGAAAAGTCCTTCCCAAAACATGCGACCCGCATCCTCGTTACCTAGTTGCCCCCTCTGAAGAATTTCAACGTCGCTCGCGTCGCTGAAATCGTCTTCAGCTTTGTAGCCCGTATTTAGACCATTTGCTCACGGACGCTTAGAGCGGTGAAAGTCATTGAAAAATGATGCTAAAGCAAGCTTACAGTGTCAGCAATATAGTGCTCTTAGCAAGTTAACTCTTAGTTCAACAGATTATTGTTAAAAAAATAAAACAAACATACCTGCAAAATCTTTTAAGGGTCTGTTTCCCATAGCTCCTTTTCTTTCCCAGTCGTACTTTTACACCTAGAGCGAAACACCCACTGTGACCTTATTTAGACCTTAGCCTATATTTCCACCACTTCCTCTACAATGCCTACCACATGCAAATCGTGAATGTAAGTGTACTCGAGGCCCAAATGCCCGCAGTAAACTTGGTTCAATCGCATCAGGATTTCCTTCAAGGGTAGACTCCTTTTAGGGCCACCGATCACGGTGAAAGACGCAAGGGGGAATTCTCTGTCCATGTCGGCTTCTGTCATCCCCTTCAGGTGTTCTCGCACCACGACCGCGGGTGCTAGATTCGGAGTACCTTGAAGATTCTTCGATTCCGGGTTCTGTATGCCCAACGGATCGGTGTCGGCTATCAGATGACCTCGCGCCTTGGGCCGAGAAAATTCCATATGAATCCCACTTGGACCCAGCCAGCGAGACTCCTGAGTAAAGGGTGCTCCAACAAGACACCCCGTAGATCCCGTATCAAGCTCCCTAATCCGCCACAGATACCTGATAAGCTCGAATGGTAGCGTTGATATCGAGGACCCCGTTTATGTACTGATCGCCCTGAATCTCGCCGGACGATTCCTCCCTGGACCTCTGCTGCGGGAACGAGGGCGCTGGTCAGAGGCAAAAGGAAATTGTTAGATTCGGCTGCTTCGATTCAAGGCGCAAGGCCGCGATGATAAGCCAAATTCATAGAATAACTTTGCAGGTGATTTTAGCAAGGTTCATCAACTTTACTAAAAATGTAACATAGGGTGTTCAAAAATTTTCAGATTTTTTCAATAACGACACAATGCCCGCACAGCCGATACGTACTTCCCATTCGAGTCCATTCGCGGTGGAATTCTTCAAGTCCACACCGTTGGACCTGGAACAAAAAGACACAAAGCTTTGTAATCTACACACTAAATACTAGAGAAAAGTGAAAAAAATTCTTTTTTGTCTGCTACAGAATTCAAATATTCCCTATTCCTTCAAAGGTTAATATTTTATGTGTAGATTACAAAACTTTTTGTCTTTTTGGGTTCGGGAACAACAAGGGATACGTGGATCGGGAACCGGTTATCGGTTGGTGCGAACCCGCAACTTTCCTTTCAGGTGGCACCCAGGCCACACGCGGAAATTAGACGAATAAGGGGCCGTTCTTAAATTACGTAAAGATAATTTTGGCGAAATCTTACCCCCTCCCTCCCCTAGTATAAGAATTCGTATGATTTGATATTCCAACCCCCTCGTTACGTAATATTCTTACATTTAATTTTGTCAGTTATCAAAATTCTTTTAAAGGTTTATATAATTCATTTAACTCGGTTTCGGGAAATTTAAACTAAAACTACTCTTCTGGAACATTAATGATAGAATTTATTGAAAATTAGGATAAAAAATATCACGTAAGACGCTACCCTCCCCCCAAAACACCTTACTTAATTTAAGGACGACCCCTAAGAGGAGAGAGAAAGGACTTTCTTGTCCAGTTCAACAGCCCCGCTGGAAATGATATTCTCTCCGCCGTCGAATGACGAGTATTTATAAAGAACGTGCGAAACATCATAAATAATTCCCGAGTAAAACGCGATAACAGGTCAGCTAGTTTTTAATAAAGTTGATGAATTTCTTAAAATCACCTCCAAAATTATCTCACAATTTTTTGCCTATCATCGCGGCGTTACCCCTGAAATGCACGAAATGTGAATGGCAAGCCCACCTGAGCTTGAGAGCGTCCCACCGGCCAGATTCGCAGGAATCGTCCGAAACGACGATTCAACGCGAATGGACGCAGGCGGAGGACTCGCGACCATCGGGTGCGGTTGCTGCTGCAACTCGTCCGCGTAGATCGTCCTGAAGAACTCGTCCCACGAGGGATTCAGGGACCGCGGGTCCTTGAGCCACATGTGGTACAGGTGGTCCAGGTACTGGCTGTTGCTCATAATCATCAACGAGTCGAATCTGTTGTTTTTCCCATCGCTCCCGTTGCGTTTGAAGCGCCCCAGCCACCTCCAAGCGTCGACCGCCGCGAGAGGAACGCGTGTCGGAGCTCGCGTGTCCCCGTGCCAACACGGAAATCGATGGTAGAGATGATGGGCGAGGAACGTGTACATCTCCCCATTTGATTCCACGTGCGTGCCAAGCGTTAACCTTATCGTTAGATGCGCGGGGGTGCGGAATTTTCGCGGTCACTATCGAAATTTCAAAATCCTTCTCGCCAAAGCTGTTCGGTTTTACTCGCCTCCGGATGTCATAGGGATGTCATATTCATCGTGACACTTGACTGCTTGGGGAGAGGAGGCTCCGGCTGATATACATTGGCCCCAAGTTCACAGTGGACGGCTCCGAAACTTCTCAGAAAAGAAACAACTGAAGGGATAGGCCGCAGGCATGGCTGTCACCAACTTTCACGGTGCAACATGAAGCAGAATTATATTCAGCTTCTTTTCTTAGGTACTGTAGGAATCGATGACGTAATATTCCTACGATTTTGGGAACTTCGGAAAAAGAGAGCCACGGGCGCCGGGAATCGTGGCCCGAGCCGTCCGCGTGCTGATCAGCAGCGCTAGCCACCACGGCTAAGGCCGGGTCTCCGTGGTCCCTTACTCCAGGCTCCCGGAGTAAATAGGGCGTTTCATTTTTCTTACGAAAAACAGCACGTTTCGGTTTGCCACGTAAAGAAGCATATCTAATCGTTTCTGACGAATATTAGCACGTTTGATCTTCCACCGCGAAAACTAACATATTTGACTGCATAGCCAAGAAGAATAGCACGTTTTGGATTATACTGCAGAAACTATCACGTTTCGGCGCGGGGTTAGTTTAAATTGTTGAAGTGCATTTTGCATCGAAGAATTCAACTTTTGAAAATATTGTTTAATAAATAATAACTCCATCTAATATCTGAAAGGAGACACTAATTTATTGTTTAATAAATTACCGATCTAGTACTAAATAAAAATTGCGTCGGAAGGTACTTAAGTTGACGCACTCGTGCTGCTTTTCGTCGCTAGAAACGGCAACAAACAGTCGATGAAGTATTTATTAGAAACAGTTTTTACTAATTTTTCAGTAAATACGTCGAATACGTATGCATAACATATAGTACTTACTAAACTGTGCCATGTTTATATTCGAAGAACACCATGTGAACTACCTGGCGCATACATTTTGTAGATATCGTGAACGAAACCAGAGGTGGCGGTCTTTCACGGAAAGAGAAAATGTTTCGAATCGGAACGTTAACCATGTCCTCAGTTAATTCCCTATGGCTCGTGGTATAACGATTAGGAAGCATGTAGGCGCACTCCAAAGTTTGCGGGCCTAACTGCTTTGCGTTACGAAATAAATGTTTGCCACGGGAAGCCTTGCTCAACGCTGCGGCAGGTAATAAGGAGAAGAAACCACGGTGTAATCTTGTATTTATAGGGTACCGGCTCTTCCCTATACACGGACAACAGGATTGTAACGCTCAGCCACAGAAACGATCCATCGCGAACGAGCTTTCCGAGCAATCGTATCGTTTCAAAGAAGGTACGAGTCACCGATGGTGGTATTCGCCACGTGTAAATATGCCGCGCTTTATCAGCTGAAACGCTCAACATGTCTCCTTCCGCAGTACACAGTTTGGAACTTCCTGCCGAGGAACCTCTTCGAGCAGTTCAGGCGGATCGCAAACTTCTATTTCCTCATAACGGCCCTGATATCCCTCCTAACGGAGTCCCCTATTTCGCCACTGACCAGCGTTCTACCGCTGTGCTTCGTCATACTGGTAACTGCTTGCAAGCAAGGGTACGAGGACTATCTTCGGCACGTGCTGGATCAACGGGTGAATCGAACGCTCATCACCGTTATCCGCAATAAATGCGTGCAGGTCGGAGGAGAATCGCAGCCATATATTATTCTAATCAATACACGTTTCCTTATCCAAACGCCACTCGACGATTAACGCTGAAAGTTGTACCGCTAATTCTATTTGTAGAACCGTCGTGCCCGATAAGCTATCGCTGACGTGAGACATTACGTCTTTTCCTTCGAGCGAATTTTACAAGGAAATTTATGGTGTAATCTTCGTATTTTTAGAACATTCACTGCGAGCATATAGTAGTCGGGGATCTGGTGAAGGTGCGCCGGGACCAGGATATCCCCTGCGATCTCCTGCTGCTCTGTAGCACGGAGGATTCGGAGCGCTGCTACGTCACGACGTCGAACCTCGACGGCGAGACTAACTTGAAGGTAATGCGAGCGGAGCTGGTAACCAGATAGCCGACTCCGATCGAGTATCACGATGAAATCCTTACTCGCCTAGACGCTGATGGTCCCGAAGACGGTCTCCAAGATGTCCGTGGCGGAGATAGTGTCCATGGAAGCTACCATCACCTGCCAGCATCCCTCCTCCGCTCTCCATGAGTTTTACGGCACGCTGGAAATTAATAACGACAACAATGAGACGAGCAGCACGTATCTGACGATTGAGAATCTGTTGCTTCGCGGATCCAGGTTGAAGGACACCGAGTACATCATCGGGTGCGCGGTTTACACCGGCCGGGACAGCAAGTTGTCCTTGAACTCGAAGATCAGGAGCAACAAATTCTCTACGACCGAGAAGTAAGTGAGAAGTAAGCCAAGTTCCAACCAGTTCAGTGCGGACTCAACATGCTCAGATAAGCTGCTACTCAATTGCAGATCCATTAACATGTACATCGTCATATTTATGGTCCTGCTGCTGGCCGAAACGCTCGAGTCCTGTATGTTGAAAGTGATAATGGAAGTGAAGGCGAATTGGAGGACGTACTTAGGCCCCAGCGATTCCATCAGCTTCCACACCTTGCTCAACAATTTTCTAGGCTTCATGATTCTGTACAATTACATTGTGCCCATATCGCTCTACGTCACTATAGGTAAAGGTCACTTTTTTTCTGAGCTTACTTTACGCATCAAATTCATCCTTCCTCGTCACCCTTTTGAGACTTGAGCCGGGAGTCCACCTGAAAACTAAGCTAAGCTGGACTATGTTAAGTTAAAAATTAGCTTCAATGCATCCTTATGAAACCGTTTCCACCAAAGGTAAGCTAAGCTGTGCTATGTTTTGTATGTTCTACAGCACAGCTTACAATGAGAAATAAGCTACCCGGAACTTCAGAAAATTGTGCAACTTTGTGTGCAAGTAGAGTACCATAGAATAGTTTAAGCCGGTGAAGTCACCTCTTGAAAAAATGGCAGAATTGTATTTTTCATGGAATATCTCGAGAACGGTGGAAGATATTGGAAGGAAGTTTAAACAAAAGTTGCATCTTCTTTACATCTACGAAACTGCGTAAAAATAATTATCGAATTAAGGATTGGTGGTAGGGATAACTTGAAAAGTATGAATTTTTCAATAATTATTTTTACGCAGTTTTGTAATTATAAATGAAGATGCAACTCATGTTTAACCCCCCCCCCCCCCTCGATATCTCTCACCGTTCTCGAAACGCGAATAAACGTTGCAGAGATTCGTTCGACAAGCACCGCCTCGAATCCGACTCCGCGACTGGGACAGAGACACCTGACGAGCTGCGATCAATTGTTCTCGTTGCAGAATTACAAAAATTCCTCAGTTCGTTTTTCTTCAGCTGGGACATGGACATGTACGACGAGGACAGCGATCAGCCTGCGCTGGCGAACACGTCGGACTTGAACGAGGAGCTCGGTCAGGTCGAGTTCCTCTTCACGGACAAGACCGGAACGCTCACCGAGAACCTGATGGTGTTCAGGCGTTGCTCCATCAACGGTGTAACGTACATGGAGACAGACTGTGACGGGCAGCTTTACCTGTTACCTCCTAGCGGGAACGAGCGGGAGGCCGTGAAGGTGACAGTCTGGCAGGTGAATAATTTATATATTATTATATATAGGTATATGCTGCCTGAATCATCAACGCCCACCTCAAAAAATTTGCAAGGTAGGTACATTGTCTTTTACCACGTAGGCTTTTTGGAAATTCTGTCTCTAAGGGGATGAAAAGTGGTAAAATGTATTTTCTCGGCCTCCTTAATATCTCTTAGGTCCGATTATATACCAACTTAGTTTTCACTTACAAAGATTACCCACACGTATGCCTAAAAACAAATCTCAGGATATTGCCCTAATCAACCCCTAAGGGGGTGAAAAAGGGTAAAACGCGTTTTCATCGATTCCTCAGGATCTCTTCGGCCCAATTCGATATCGGTACTTGGCTTTAGCCTAACAACACAAATCCCTAAAAACCAATTTCTAAATTTTGCCCTAATCAATCCTTAAAGGGTCGAATCTGAATCTGGTAACATGTACTACACTCCATTCCATATAAGAGCGGACCTACGTCCCTACTGATTTGCGACCGATCTGCGCAGCTTTCACGGATTGGTCAGATTGCGAGTAGCACTTTCCCTGCCGGTTTCGAATCCGCTCTAAAGTGGAATGCAGTGTAAGTGTACATTGAATTGGGGCGTGTTCATATTTAAATAGTAAGTGTAAACGAGCATATACATATATAAATGTTCGTTATACAATGGTTACTTTGCAGAAATTACATAAGAAATTACTTAAAAAAAGAACAGATAAACTGCTCGTCTATACTCAATTAATTCCAAATGCAGCCAGAAGTCTGGCAGTTCATGATAAGCCTCGCCCTGTGCCACACGGTCCAAATCACACCCCCGAGTCAGAGGCCCGGCGTCATCGCTAGGCGCACGGAATTCCGCGAGAGCTTCAGGCAGAAGAAGATCTCGAGGGTCAACAGCTCCCTGATGATGCACCCGGACTTACCAGAGTACCAGGTAAAAACGGCTGAGGCGTGAGCTCGCTTATTTTTATCGCCGATGGATAAACAACAGCTGACGGCAGATTCGCGCCGTGTGGCGTGTTAACGCGACAGTGATCGAGTTAAGCGACAATGTCAATATTAGCGCCTCGTGCTGCATCTAATTCGAGCCGACGAGTTAGCGCGCGTAATTCCTGAAGCTTTCGGAATCAGAGAAATATGTGATCGCTGTGTGGTAGGCAGCATCGGCAGACGAGAAGGCTTTGGTCGAGGTCAGCGCCAGATGCGGGATCGTCTTCCAAAACTCCTCCAACGACATGATAGAGCTTAATATCAGCGGCACGGGCACCATACTGGACTTCGAGAAGCTCGAGATCCTGGAGTTCACTTCCGGTTCGTATTAGTTGTTGCTGCAAGCGGAGGAGCTTCACATATCAGGGAAATTTCTTCTGAGGAAGCCTCCGCCTGCTGCTCGTCAAGCTCACCCTTGTACGGGAATTGGGCCATTTTGACCCAAAATCGAACCACAAATCCTCATTCCTCCTTTACTAATGTATTATTCGAACTGGAACTCCTTCATATCTTTAAATAACTAATAACCGTCAATAATAAATAATAATAATATAATTTTTTTTTAAATTTTATTTTCTTAATTTTTATTTTTTATTATAGCAATATAATAACTTCTTAAAATATTAAACCGCAATAATTAAATGAACTGAGTTTTATTTTTATATGCTGGTTTCTTGTAAATATATGATATTGGGTCAATTTGACCCAATTTTCTTATCCCTGTAATTGTACAAATTCCGTATACCTAAGGGTATTTCTTAAAAGTTCCTCTCCGACAGAGCGAAAGAGGATGTCGGTGATAGTGAAGGACACTGCCGGCGATATCTGGCTGTACTGCAAAGGCGCGGATTCGGCCATTCTGCCTCTGGTAGTCTCCGGGAAGATCAACGAAACAATCGCCCACGTGGCTGATTTTTCCATGGTTCGTCAGCAACCCCCGGGTCACTTCCCTCGTTAACTCAAGCTCGATTAACGAGAACCCGTTTTTTAGAGAGGCTTGCGAACCATGGTCGTCGCGTATAAGAAGCTCGATCAGGTGGAGTACGACAGATTGATACAGCGAGTGGACCATGCCAGGCAGATAAGCGGCGCCGAGCGAGCAGCGTACATGGAGAGGGCTTACGAACTGATGGAAAATGGCCTCACTTTGCTGGGCGTAACCGCGGTTGAGGATCGCCTGCAGGACTCTGTGCAAGACACGCTCGAGTGTCTACGAGCCGCCGGCATTAAAGTAATTTCGGCGAATTACCTCGGAAGTAACCGGTAGATTGAAGCTAAATCGCTAAATCTGTTGGTTCGCGGTGGTTAGATATGGGTGCTGACCGGGGACAAAGCGGAAACCGCGGAGAACATAGCCTACCTCTGCGGACAGTTCAAAGAGGGCACCGAGGTACTGAGGATGCTGGAAGTAACGGAGGAGCGATATTGCGCCCGGCAACTACTAGATTTTGAGTAGGTGCATCTCTGCAATCCTTCAGCACAATCGTCTAATGTTCCCTCTATGCCTCGGCGGAGTAACGCAATTGTTCCTTTTCCAGGAGAAGAATAATGCTTGAGCCTAGCAAGCAGTACGGTCTACTGATCGACAGTAGCAGCATTACGATCGCACTGAAGAACCATGCTCAGCAAATGAGGTTCATAGGAATGGCCTGCGAGGCGGTGGTCTGTTGCAGGCTGACGCCGTTGCAGAAGAGCGAGGTAAGTTGGTCATGAGACGCGTGAAGGACTATACGGTGATACCCTTTCGACCACTCTTGCGCAGATCGTAAGTCTAGTCAAACGAGCGAAGAGTCGTCCACACACCGCTGCTATTGGCGACGGGGGTAACGACGTGTCGATGATACAAGAAGCGCACGTTGGGATCGGAATAATGGGCAAAGAAGGTCGCCAGGCGACCATGAGCTCCGATTTCGCCATAGCTAAGTTCAGATTTCTAAAAAAAGCCCTGCTGGTGCACGGACGCTGGTACTACGTGCGGACCAGCAACCTGACGTTGTACTTCTTTTACAAGAACGTTATGTTCATAACGCCGCAGCTACTGTTTGGGATATACAGTGGCTTTTCTATGCAGGTGAAGCCTTAATCCGCTAACTATAGACGGGACAAAGGCAATTGGCCCCATGAAGCATTAAGACACACGGCTTCTGTCTTTCAAATAGGCGAAGCGACTATAAAATAAGACGGGGGCTCGTGTCAGCTTAACCTTCAGCCGGTTAATTGACTTTGCTCCGACTATAATCAGGGCCGTTCCTGGCGGGGGTGCAGAGGGTGCCCCCGCACGTGGGCGGCCAAACTTAGGGGCGGCCGCAGGCCGCTTATTGTATGTAAAATTTGGATTAATAAGAATGATAATCGAAACTCTTTTGCATGATAACTGTTTAAGTTTATGTATGTATAGATATAAAAGTAAACACTGCATATTAAATTCTTAATTAATGAATATTGAATTAATAAGGGCGGCAATATTGTCTTTGCACCTGAGCGGCCAAAACCCAGGAACAGCCCTGATTATAATAGCGCCTTAAAGAATATGTACTTACATACCTCCTAAGGAGAAGGATACCATTTCTTATATAGCGCCTCTGGCGATTTCATTGCAGGCATTTTACGACGGTATGTTTCTAATGTTCTTCAATTTATTGTTCACATCGCTGCCAATATTGGCGTACGGATTATTGGAGCAGGACTACAGCGCCGATAAACTGCTGCGTTACCCCTATCTGTACAAAATGTACAAAAATAATTATTTGCTATCCACGACGCAGTTTCTCATATGGACTTGCCTAGGTAAAGGAAACAGTTTTCTAACGACCCGTCGAACTCAGATAAACCTAATCCTAAACGTTCCATAAAAATCTGTTCAGGTTTCTGGCACACTTTTGCCATATTTTACATCACATATTTTTACATACACATCAATCCCGTCACTCTGTACAATAACACGCCGATGGACCATTGGACTTTCAGTACATGCGTCTTCCATTTAGTCACGTTAATGGCCAATGTGCAGGTACGTCGGTAATCGGCATGCGAATGAACTAGGAAACGGTTCACGCAATCTCCTCTGACTTTCAGGTACTCCTCCACAGTTCGTATTGGACGTTCCCGTTCGTGCTGACAGTGATATTCTCAGAATTCCTGTTTCTCGCGTTCGCCGTCGGCTACTCGTTCATACACCTGTAAGCATCGCCCTTTAAATCACGAAAATGAGAGTCTCGTGGGTTTCGAGACCGATACGCTTCGCAATTGATGCTGGTCGCGACTTAATTTGCCGTCCTCCTGGAAAAGATTTGCAAAATTAGAGCAGGTCATGCAGGAACCCACCAACCCTCGATCGGATCATCGAGGGTTAGTAGCTTTCTGCATATCTTGGCCCAGTTGTAACGAAATTTAACGTCAGCGGAACGTCAGGAATCTTTTCCAACTGGGCACAGTTTGGAGGCAGAAGCTTAGAAAACAGTATCAATTGTGATATCCAGAAGTCTCCGTAATATTTTGCTACAAATTTCAGGAGGTACGACGGCGACATGCTGAGGGTCTTCCAGACATTGGTGTCCTCAATAACGTTCTGGCTGCTGACCATATTGATCGTCATCGTTTGCCTGATTCCCGACTACTTAGTCCTGACGTACAATAGCTACAGGCCAGCTCGAGTGGCCAGACGAAACGAGGAACAACCGCAGCACGTTGTCACTACCACCATTAATAACGGAGAGAATCTTTCATCGGAGACATGGGTAACGACGATGCAGCTTTCTTCTTGCGATTGCGAACGCCGTTCAGTCAGTGAAAGATCGTGAACCAGTGTATTTTGGGTTTGCAGACTCGAAGCATATTCGTTCTAACTTCGTGGAAGAACACCTTCCTGCTGAGGAAGACTGTATAAATTCGACAGGACTGTGTGAGCTCAGTGCTCATCAAGTTAGTAAATCACGCATTGCTTCGCACAGAACGTAAGTCATCCTTTGATTCGCCCATCGCTCAGATCCTGTTGCGAAGCAAACGCAGCTGGCGAGGGCCCGAGGACCCCCGCACATGCTGCGTCCTTTTCTGATCTGCAGCCTGGAAGCTCGAATCCTTGAACAATTGCGTACCCCACCCCTGAGAAACCCCTACCTAGCCGAGGATTTTAGGTACAATTGAACACCGCAAACTGTGCTCGAACCCCTCCAATCTCGAGGAAACACCATTGGGAGTCGTAGACTTCCCAATCGTTTCTCTTCTTCCTTTCTCACAAAGATCGTAAGCTAAATTGCCACACCTACGCCTACCAATCACGCGCGAGTAGATCAATCTTATGTTAAGAAAATCGATGGAACAGAAGCAGTACGCATTAGGAAAAACTAGAGTTAGAGATCCCTTAAGGTCCACGCACACATATCCGTTCCGTATCAGTTCCGTTCCGTCGCGCGTAGAGGGGCGTAGAGGGTCTCTTCTTCTTACCACTGGCGCGACGAGGGGCGTAGACGGTCTCTTCTTCTTACCACTGGCGTGACGGAACGGAACTGATAGAAAACGGATATGTGTGCGTGGACCTTTAGACCACTCATCATTCCAATAACGCTTCATTCGTCAGTTTAGCGTAAAAGCGGCGACACTTGTAGATACATATATTTATTCCCGCACCCCCTTTTGGGCTGCACGTACGAAATAAAAGAAGGATACATCGATACAACCTTATCAACCAAATATTTGCGAGCGAATAGTTTCTTTCGGAGCGTAGTTTAAGTGGAGGATGGAAACTGTTGTTCGATACAAAAGGGAACGTTTCAGAGCAAGCGCGCTTCATACGTTACGCCTCTATACACCCGATAACACCGCTATCGAATATTACGACCATTAGCACTGGAATAGCACGACATTTAATCGACAAATTTGCTAGTAAATCGGCCTGTCGCACGGTATGTCACGCTGAGGGTGCAAGCGACTGAACCGAGCCTACCGACTTCATAGTTTCGTAAGTGTGCGTAATTTATTGATTCTTTTTAGCTGTATATAACAGCGTCCCTGCTTTCGAGGACGACCGTGCCTGAAATAATTTCACGTTCGTGTCATTCGGATGTAGGAATTACACGTAAACCAGAAATTGTCCCGTCTGCAACTAATCATTACAAGCTGTTTTCGCCGGCACGGTTAATTAAGAACGGTGACAAAAGCTTCTCACGTTACGTCAGAGTACACGCATATCCTCGTTCTTCATGACCGCGCTATACACATTTTGTACTTTTCAAGTGATCGAATTTTGTAATAAAAGCCTCAACGTACGTGGTCCTTTCTCAACCAGACTCTTCTTTTCGCATAACAAAATCGCTCGTCGGATTACCGGGACGAGATAATAACATATACGCCCGTTATGAAACATCGGCAGATTATGTGACTGCCCCTTCGCGGCGCTGTGTAAAAAGATACTTTGCATACCGCATAATAAAATCGAGGCACGCGCGAAACCGCTGTCAAGCGTTTTTCCTCAAATGTCGCGCCTCGGTGCGGCTCAGTGCGGCTGTACCTCTGTTCGAATGTGGAACTACGATGTCTAATTCTGTACGCTGAATAGCTGCTCTGTAAGAAAACGGAGAGACGGGGGTTGCCGTGAGCTGCCGTGAGCGAGCGCACACGCAGTTGAGCAACTTGCGGGCTGCAACTGATCCGCGTGCGATGCGCCGACTGATGCACTCGACAGCGAGCACCTATCATTTGAGCGCGGATCGGTGTAACATCTTGAGAAGAAATATCGTAGTGGTCGTTAAATGTTTCCGAAGTCCGTGCCACTCTCCGTTGCTTTAGCGGCGAGCACCGAACGTCGTGTTACAAAGCCGAGACAGAGGCACTCTGAAAACAAGCGAATCCAATGTCAAATGTTGAAGTACACGCTTGCACAGTGAATGGACGGACGTCCGCTGTCGAGACGTTTTTCAAGCTACAGGGGCGGGAAATAAAGATGTGCGCATACTGTTTTACACGCATGGGAAACTAAACAGCCATGAGGTTCACGTCCTATTATTTCCGAAGATTTATAATAATAGTGCTGCTTGTCACGCTGCTGCTTTGCATCGTGCAAGTGTTTCGATTGGAGCTGGGCTTCGGCGACAATGATCTGTCTAATTTGGATAAACTGTAAGTGCCGCTTTACTCCCCTTGTAGTACACAGTGTCGCCTTTAACTGCTTTACGTTGCTTCAGAATACACATATCTCGGTTGATCAAACAATCCGAGCGGTCTTATGTTAAGTAAGTACCTTCCTTCGCTGATACAAGAACAATGAAATACTCCGAATGCAGAAGATTGAGAAGCCTTACGTATTCCAGGGATGGAGATGTGGCCTGCAAGCTGCCTCGCTTAAACGTTTCCGACCCAGAAATTACAAAGTTCATCCACGATGTACCTCCCCTATCGTGCACACCCCAAGATTGGGTGATGCTCTATGGCTCCAAGCTTGTTATTAGCAGTAAAGCGAAGAAAAAGCACGGCTCGATATCCTGTTTGTTTAGCGGTGAGTCTCCGTAAAACTTACGGTAATACATTATCGCGTTTCGCGTCGTCACATTCACCCATTTCCATCGCACAGAAATTCTCAGGGACAACGACTACAGCGTATCGTATACCACAGCAGTCAAATCCACCGACTCTTACGTTCTCAAACACAGCGACTTTGTCGATGTTAAATGTGAATCGAAAAACGGCAAAGGGTAAGTGGGAAATTTACCGAAGCATCCAGCGGATGACTTTGATAAATCTTATGAGTTGAACATTTCTTAGATGGCACAGTATCATGGCTGGGGTAAAGGACGATCCCGAAGCGAAAGAGAAAAGTAAATGGGAAGACGTGACGAACAGTGCGCTTAAATTAAACGTACTCATGTTCGGCTTCGATTCTCTATCTCGAAATACATTTATTCGCAAGTTGCCAAAGACATATCAGTACTTAAAGGAGTATCTAGGCACTTTAGTTCTGGAGGGGTATAATATAGTAGGCGACGGGACGCCGCAAGCACTCATTCCCATTCTTACTGGGAAGATCGAGCTGGAACTACCGGACACCAGGAAACGCATGGGCTCGAAAGCGAATTACGCTAACGTATACCCACTGATATGGAACCAGTACAAAAAGAACGGATATATAACAGGATTCATGGAAGACGTTCATCATATCGGAACCTTCACGTATCGTCTGAAGGGTTTTATGGAGCAACCGACCGACCATTACATGAGAACGTTCTATTTAGCTGCTGCGCCGTACTTCAGATCCTACAAGAAGTTCTGCGTTGGCAGCATTCCGCGGCATATGGTTTCTTTCAACTACTACTCGCGTTTATTATACGAGTAAAGTCAGGCATCGTTATTGACGTACCATCGTTACAGGTGATGCTGAATTATATGAAGGAAGTTTTCAACGTTTATAAACAACAACCGAAATTCTTGTTCGGATTTCACGGAGAACTCTCCCACGACTCCTACAACGATATAGGAGTGGTGGACGAAGACTTGCGTAATTGGCTGAGAGATTTACACGAATTCGGCCACTTAAACAACACGGTTCTAATATTGATGAGCGATCATGGACATAGGTTTGCATATAGACATTACGCGAGATTGAATTTTCAAACTGCAATAAACGCCAGCCGCAAACTGACGAAAGAAATTTTACTTCCGAAGATTCGCCGAAATTCGTAACACCCTGCAGGGTAAACAAGAAGAAAGGTTGCCATTCTTTTCCTTTACCTTTCCCCCTTGGTTTAAAGAAGTTCACCCTGCGGCATACGCAAATTTCTTGCACAATACGCAGTACTTAACTACGCCGTTCGACGTGCATAAAACATTGGAAAATATATTGGATTTCGGAACACCCAAGGACGGGGATCGTCACCAAAGAGCTATTAGTTTATTTGATAAGGTAAGTCTATTGGCAGAGCTGAGTGTATGGACCTTCGGATTTGTTGAACTTAACAGGGCGTTTGCAAATAAAGATACTTGAAGGTTATTGTTCTATCTGTTTGAGAATGTATAGATTCTTTCGCACATTCTGTGACACTCACCACGAAATGATTCGAAATGAATGATGACGAAAATACAGCAGGAAAATATCGTCGTTTTCCAACGACAAACACCAACAACTCTTGCGAAAAAACCGCGCGCATAACACTGTCCGAAAGGCAGTACGCGTTTTGTTTTTGTCTTTTCGATGAAATTCAACAGTAACAGGAGCGTTATTTTTTAACTGTAATTATTCAACGCACATCGTGAAAAAAGAACGCAATTGAACGCTCTAGATGGATGGCGGCAAATGCGCTTTAAAAGATCTTCGGCGGTGATGGATAATGGCGGGAATTTTTGAAATTGATTATTTCGTGTTTTTGAAACATTTAAACTGGTGTTACGTATTGATTAATTAAAAACTACATGCTATGGATTTAACTTAACTTGCAGAGCATATAGAATGTAAATGAGATTTCAAAATTTTGTAATTACACTGAAATTCTATTTTTCTTTTATTCAAATTAATAAGATATGGTTCGTAAATACTCATATCGCATAATTAATACAGATACCATTAAGTAGAACATGCGCGGATGCATTTATAGAACCACATTGGTGTGCTTGCCTTAGTTGGCAAGAAATTCCAATTGACGATGATTACGTTATCGCCGCAACCAAGTATTTCATGCAGTTCCTTAATGCCTATACAGAGGATCATCGTGACATATGCAAGGAATTAGAATTGAAAGAGATATTATGGGCTGCTAAACTTATGCCTAGTAAAGGTATCGCGCAGAACTCTCTTCAGCAGTTTCTACTAACACGAACTCTTTGAGACTAACAACATATTAAATCGTAGGTTTATTGAAATTCCAAAAATCTGGAGATCAGGATGGTTTCATAGGAGACTTTAGTGCAAAGACCAAATTGACCAGTGAAACTTATCAATTGAAAGTAAAAACAGTGCCAGGGGACGGATTATTCGAAGTAAGCGTTATCTATGATATAAAGAAGAATACTTTTTCAACCAAAGTAAGTACCTCCGTATATTGATTTTATATCATTCCTCTGTTAAATGTTTACGAAGCGATCAGGAAGGGAAAAACAAACTGCTGTTTTAGATTTCAGATGTCAGTAGAATTAACATGTACGGATCTCAAGCAAGATGTGTCGAGAACTCTTTATTCCATTTACGAAAATATTGTTACTGTAAGGATTGAAAGAGAGTAATATTTAATAAGTTCCAAAGTATATATACCTAAGACAATACACAAGCTGAGAAACATTAAGTTAACTACTGGAAGTTTTACCACAAAGTGAATGCTTAATTCTCCATTTATAAAAGATATTAGTTCCTTTTCTTGCCAGTCTGTTTAAAATATCAGAAAGAAAGAATATACACACAGTTCTAAATACAGCAAATATAACTTTTACATCACTGCATTGTAATGTATCTAGCTAATAACGAAGGTGACCATACAACTTACTAAAAATCTCAGTTTATATGTGATGGTAATTATAATCGACTCTAGTCAGAAGCGTAATGTAATACTAGAAGTTACTTAACGAAGTATAATAATTTATCGTAAAAGAGATAACTTATGTTGAGACTTTTGTACACACGAACTGCAAATCTAAATTGAAAAGAATCTCGCAAGTCTTAATAACATATTTGATATATTTAATTAAGCCAAATGTTAGTGTAATATCTTTGACGAACTACCAACTGTATAATGTAAATAATGCACAATATAATGTAATCAATTCATAATTGGAGTATTTCAGTGTCTATATAATAAATCCACTTCATCCCCTTGTATCAGTTCATTTTATTACGTTCTCCCGTAATCACTCCGAAAGGCAGTACTCTCCAAATTGATGTAAGAACGTTGTAATCTCACGAGCAGTGCCGTCCACTAACAGGAACCCAACATTCTGTACGTGAGACGGTTCGCATGGAAAATATGCTTCGCCTCTACTATTTTTAGCTACTACTTGCAAAACTATCGTGCTTATCGATAAGTCTGAATCTTTATTCTTTTGCACCCTGAAATAATCAAACGTTAAGCGCAAATGTTTCTGCCGAATGCGAAGGAAATAATTTATAAGAGCCAGGCAAAACCTTATTAAATCTTTATAAATAACTTTGGTAACATCCAAATACGGATCTAAGATATCCTCGTATTGACATAATATCCCTCCAAGAACGAGCATTTGAAAAATGCGAAATATGAATTCCTCCCGCTCGCCATTTGCATATAAATTATATTCTGGACACTCGTCGTCCAGTAGCATCTACAAGCATTTAAGCCTTAGAGAATCGATATTAACGATTAACTATACGATAGAGAGATCCATACTCCTCTAAGATTGTCGGAGACTAGCAAACTCTCAACCTCCGTGTCGTATCTTTTGCAAATAGTTCCGGACCTGTGTATAATTCCATTTTCGTGATCCTTTAGCTTATCGAAAAAGGACATGTTCGAGACGGAACAAGGCACAGGCTTTATTTCAATAGTCGACGCTACTGTACCTATTAATTAGAAGGAAAAGTAGTGACCCGTTGCTATAAGTTACAAAGGAAATACTTTGGCTACCTTGCTTCGCCCAGCACTTTCCTTGCTTTGTCAGTAGTTCTTTCGCAACATTGCTATCTTTAAAGAAAGCCTAGGAATAATTGAGACAATCGTATACACAAGTTATTTCGCAAGGAAACTATTAATATAATATGCAATAATTAACTGACTTCTGCTATATGATTCTTGTTGTACGGTTGAAAGTGTTCATTGAATGAGAATTTTTGGATTACAAAATTTCCCCATATCCCCCTGCGAAATCAGAAAATCACTAATCATTGTGTGTATAGGTAAATGGGAGAAGTGCGAGAGCACGATATAAAAAAAACAGAGGAAGTTACGATATTGTTACCATTTCGAAAGCAGTTGCTGCGACAGTTTGTCATTAATTCCGACGTGATTTTTTTGTGCAATAGGCACGAAAGTATACTTGGTTTCGACTTCCATTTTTAAACAATTGTATTATCGTGTATTATTTCCATGGAGCTTCGAAACATGGCACGAATGTGATATAAGTGCAGAAGGGTCGATACAAATTTCAACAGTGCTGTTGAAAGAGAAATAATTTCTATCAGTGCATGGAATTATCCTGAAAGCTTTGCTGAGATCTTTAAACGTCACGCGGACTGCGCGGACAGAAAATATAACCTAATTGCTATACTCGATTTCCTAAAGATGCTGTTGCGGCGTAATAATAATGTTTTGGAAGGATGATAAAAAGTTCACAAATGTTTCGTAAAAGAACGAAATAGCCTCTAAACATTTGTTGTCATGTAGCATATACATAGGTTATATTTTCTGTCACTTCGAGGAGCCGACCATACAGGGTGGTGAGGAAATTCGATACCCGGCGGTAGCTAAAATAGCTACCGACGTCTACGCATGCGCGCAATGACGTCACGAGCGTTGAGCCAATCAACGCCAAGATGAAAATTAGCCGATGCCAGCGCCAAGTCAAGTCAACTAGCCAAGCCAAGTGAGGCCGCAACCAACCAGCGTCGACAACCGATTCCCCGCGATGCTGGTTGGCTAGTTGACATGACTTGGCGCTGGCGTCGCGAATTTTCCAGCGATTTTCATCTTGGCGTTGATTGGCTCAACGCTCGTGACGTCATTGCGCGCATGCGTAGACGTCGGTAGCTATTTTAGCTACCGCCGGGTATCGAATTTCCTCACCACCCTGCGACCATATAATAATCACGCGCATCCAGCCTGCGCATTTTCACTAAGTAGTCCAATTCAACATCCAACACAATTTTATATATAATGTTTGTTCATAACTGCTTTCTGCATAGGACGTGTAATAAGTGTATTTCATGTTCTGTTTCGGTGCTTTGCTAATAAAAAAATGTCTAACCTAACAAACTTCATTTTCTGGGGACATCCCCTCATCTATTTTCCCTTTTCGCTTATAATTCCTTACTGCCAACGTAGAATATTGTAGCATAAGCACATTTCAAGTAATTAAAATGTACAATGAATTTTCTACGTTTGCAGTACCAGCCGACTTTCCGTTTAAATTTTTATAAGTAAACGCAACAGCTGAGAATTTCTTTCCTTATTCAGAGGGTGCGTTCCACTTACGCCCAAATCGCCCGTGATTTTCATTAAGCTAGGTTCTCCTGTACGCGACTAGACGCAGCGTCAAGAACTTCAAAGTCGATTTCCTTGAAAATTAAGCGCGATATGAAAAAATGTTACTTTTTCTTTTCGACTTATAATAAGGAAATAAGTCGAGAAAAAAGAGTAAAATTTTTTGATATCGCGCTTCATTTTCGAGAAAATCGGGCGTAAGTGGAACGCACCCAGAATAGAATACGGAAATAGCAAACAGCTCCCTCTCGCGTGCACCAGGCAGCGGCGTATCTATGGGTTACCATTTCAGTGCAGAAAAAACCTGCTGTAATACCGACCTGCCAAATCGGCCAGGTCACGTGACGTGTCTACTCCCTTAAAGGGTTAGTTTAAAGATCCTACTGTAAAAATACTTGCACCTTGTTCAAATATTACTATCTAATTATTTAGTATATGTGCATTCTGATCGAAGAATTCCCTCTTCTCGTTACTCCATCACATTGTTATTAATGGATTGTTACTAAGTTTCACGATAATCTAACATGAGTTAAGAGAATACATACTGAATCACAACACTCTTCGTAAGGTTAGTTACTGTTTTACATCGAAGATAAAGAAGTGAAATAAATTGTAGTACATAACGTAATCCAGTGTGGTCTTCTTCATTTTAACAGCAGTAATTCGATGTGTTAGAATCATGAGGCTTACCGTTTTCAATGAAAATGATTCCGTACTTCTAGTAGGAGAAGGCAATTTCTCCTTCTCCGTTGCATTGTCTCAGTTAGATTTAAAAATTAATCTCACTGCCACATGTTACGAGTGTAACGTCGGCCAGGATATCGGAAAGAAAAACATAGAATACTTAATAAGTAACGGTCGGTATCTTTAGAAAGAAGTAAGATTGTGTATTTATGTTTTAATACAATCACTGTACCAAGTATTCTATGTATCTCTTTTCAGGAGTTCGTGTATTATTAGGCGTCGACGCAACTAATTTAAAGCAACACCCGATACTGAACTCGGAGCTGTTCGACAAAATTATCTTTAACTTCCCTCATGTCGGTGGTAAAATGCGAATAGAAAGAAATAGAGAATTACTGAAAAACTTCTTCGTAAGCGCAGGGAAATCGTTGAGAAATAATGGTCGAGTATTAGTTACCCTCTGCAATGGTCAAGGTGGCACGTCCTTTGATAGTCCACCGAGACGTTGGGATGATTCGTGGAAAGTCACGGAAATGGCGGCACATGGAGATTTTTTACTAAACGCCGTCGAACCATTTGCATGGCTATCTTTCCGAAATTACATAGTGACTGGATATCGTAGTTTAGATAAATCGTTCCATTCTACTGGAGCTTTGACTCACATATTTGTTCAAGCCGAACCTCCGACTCCACGGAATATTGCTCTTGAAGATGAAATTAATATTTCCCAATGTAATACTGATAATATCTCGTGGAATAGTATTAGTCGGATAGCAGACGCATCGTATATAAATGCTGCAGATTCGTACGCTCGTACGTACACATTTGATATAACTTTCAGCGTCGATGAGAAATTTAATTCAGCTAAATTTTATACACTTCTGTGTAATTACGCAGGTCGCGTTATAAGTGACGTTGCTTTTGTATGTTCCTACAAATGTCCTTTACAAGAAGTAGAGAAGAGGACTTACAGAATAAGTTATAAATCTTATTGTTTTCCTTTGCATAGAAAAAGAGTTATTGACATACACCAGAATATAGTAGCATCTATTTTGGAAGAAAATTTAAATGTTCGAGTTTCAAGATAGCCTGGTTTTATGTGTCCGCATTTAAGCTATAACTCGATGTAATTACAATTTAATAAACTCGTTCGTTTAAATACACTTAAATATTTGATTTATTTCTCAGTAATTCAATTATTTTCAGATGCACTGTCTTCGTCAAGCAAGAAGTATAATTTTACTCAATGTTACCTGGAGACAAGATATTGCGAGCACCGTTACTATAAATGTGCTAAGATGTAGGATCACAGGCAAAACTATATTCAACTCGTTCTGTACTTCTAAGTGGCTTCGTGAACACGAACATGTCCCCAGAGCGTTGCGAAATATGAAGCCGAAGTCACAGAGAGATAAAAGTCGGAGTATCCTTGACATGAAGCAAGTATGAAATTAAATGGCGTTTCTTCCATTTCCGTACAGTGTTTACGAATATTAAGTTGTATAACTATTTAGGTGAAAACTATGGGAGGAAAGGGTGGAGATGGAGAGATATCATTCCTCCAATTGTGGGCCAACGACTGTGCTGGGCCCGACGGTGGAGATGGTGGACACGGGGGTCATGTAATTTTTAAGGTGGGATATTAAAAGATTAGGGTATTATTCCGAAAGGGACCGGTGGCCAATGGAGATGAGGTTTGGGAGGATGGGGTGTGGACCCTAAATCTAAAATTGTAGCTTCGGGTATTTATTAGTTTCCGAAATATTAATAAAAAATTATTGTTAATTTTTTTGAAAATTGTTTGGACGTTGTGCAGGCCCCCCTATCCGGGAACCATCCCGTCCTGCCATTTTTTATTTTTGAAATTCTGTAGCCACAGTCTCATTTTCAACATCGCCAAACTCACATCGGTTCGCTCCCATGCTTTACGCGCCCGCGAGCGGTACAAGTCAACAGAAATATTATTAAGAGGGTGGACCGTGGAAAAGAGATTACAAAAAATCAGTAAGGTGTACCCTTTTATGCACAATTACCCCTGTATCTTTTGAGGGCATCAATTGCCGAAGCTGAAAATTTATATTTGGGGTCTTTCCACGCCCCCCGTAATACCCACCAAGTTTCGTCTCGATCGGCCACCGGTCCCTTTCGAAAGTACAGCCAAAGATTTGTATGTCCCTACTGAAATTTAGCATCCGTTTAAAACGTTTCTTAGCGTCGAATTTAATTCGGGATTTATATAAAAAATGTTACAGGTAACAACGAATATCAAAGATCTTTCGCATATAAGTAGCGTTCTTAAAGCTGAAGATGGAGAGAGGGGACATAATAAAGATTGCTTTGGGAAGAATGCTAAGCATACCATAGTAGACGTCCCTGTAGGTACCATAATACGTAACCCAGAAGGTAAAATAGTAGCCGATTTAAACGAAGAGGGATTCATGTTCATTGGTGCACGGGGCGGAGCCGGAGGACATGGGAATGCATTTTTCAAGTCTGATGTTCAGCAAACGCCAGTCGTGAGTGAATATGGTGCGCACGGAGAAGATTTACAATATGTATTAGAAATTAGAAGCATGGCGCATATTGGACTGGCAAGTACTCGACGCTCTTACCGATACAATTCTTCGAACCATATTTGATAGCAGGCGAGAGTTAAATTAACTACTTTAGAAAAATCTATTTTAGATCGGCCTTCCGAATGCAGGTAAGAGTACTTTATTGAGGGCCATATCTAGAGCCAGGCCCAAAGTAGCACCGTATCCATTTACGACATTGAGGCCTTACATAGGAATGATATTATACGATGATTACGAGCAGATCGCAGGTCGGTGATGCAAGTAGGAAATTAGTTCGTTATCGTGATCATATGTCCAACGGGAAACATAGTTTCGGTTTATTTTTCTAGTGGCTGATTTACCAGGACTCATAGCTGACTCTCATAAGAATAGAGGTCTTGGCATACAATTCCTTAAACACGTGGAACGTTGTAAAATTTTATTATTTATTCTGGATGCAAGCTCCGCGGAGCCGTGGGCGGATTTTGAAACCCTGAGACATGAAATTACGCAATTTAACGTGAAGCTACACGATAGGTCACTTCTTATTGCCGCGAATAAGATGGATGTACCAGAAGCAGTGGTGAGATATAATCACATTTTCTGATGAGACTATAAAGGTATAAAAGTAATAGTAACGTGGTCCGTTGTATAATTGCAGAAAAACCTCGAACTACTTAAACAGAAAGTTAATTCGCCAATTATTCCCATCTCCGCTAAAATGGGTACAAATGTATCTACTTTGTTGAGGGAAGTAAGAATCTTGTACGACAAAGAAATGGAGAGCGAAGAAAGAAAGGCAGCGGAGCAGGAAGATTCTACTTAATTTTCCTATGTATTTATAATAGTTTGTTAATAAAAAACATTGATAAAAATGATATCCCGTTTGTTTTAGTGTTTTATGGCTTTTTCGCACAGCTTGAAGTCTTTTATTACAGCCGTTACTTGCGGTTGGTTTAGGATAGTGAGGAACCATCTATTTAAATTCGTGTAGTCTTTTCTACACGCTGGATCGAAAACGTGCTCGTATAAAGGTATCAAGGCAGTGAAAACAGCGATATCCGCAAGGCTGATCTTTTCCCCGACTAAATAAGTTTTTGCAAGCAATGTGCTGTTTAGCTTCTTCAAAGAAGATAGAAGATCTTCTTTGGACGTTTTAATATTCGCTTTCGTGCTATTTGGTGTATTCCCCGCGAGACTGGGGACAACCCATCCGGATACTGCCGGTAAAATATGATTATCAGCGTAACTTAGCCATTGTAGAACTTGACTGAATGTGAAAGTATCTTTTGAACATCGTAGCTGGTCATTCGCTAAGTAAAAGGCAATTGCATTGCTGTCGGACAATTCGAAATCATTTCCTTCTAATCTTATGTCTCTGGAAATTATACTATCCTTTTTATATGGCGAGATAATCAATTCCCTGCCACTATACTTAGCTACTATTTGAGCACGGTAACACTTTGTACTTCCAGCGTTACCAAAAAGCGTTAACTTCTTTTCCGAAGACTTGGAACATACAGACTTCTCACAGACTTTAGCGCTCTCTGGAAAGATACAATGAATTTTTAAGAATTTAGAAAGAATATTCCTTGGTAATATACACTGGTAGTCAAAAGACAGATTACAACAAATGATGGGAAAAATACAACTCCATCGATATGACAAAGTTAAAGTCCAAAGACTTTTGGCTACCACTGTATTTTCATTAGTTACAGTATTTCCAGGGGCGGATTTGAAGATTTGGCGACCCTAGGGTAAAAAGCGTTTGCCACCCTTTCCACGAAATATCATGAAATATTTTAATTTAAAAAAGGCGAGACAACTTCCAAATTAATTCAATGTGACAACACTCACATCTGGGTAATTCACTACACGAGAAAAAAGTGAATTGTTTTTAAAGTTCACTCAAGCCTCTGTGTTTGAACATTTTCCAATTCATTTCACTAAAAATTTGTCGCCCCCCTTTGCAGCTCTCTCAAATTTTCTGCTTCCAAAATTTGCCACTCCCCAAAATCTTTGGTTTCTGAAAAATTCCCGCTTCCCAAAATTGTTGGCTTCTGAAAAATTACCGCTTTCCAAAATTTTTCGCTCCGCTAAAATTTGTCACTTCCCAAAATTTGCCTATACCCCCTAGAAATAGCCTGTACCCAAATTCGCCCCTGATTATTCTCTTTACCTGTTATTCCAAGTTTCAAATTAGCGAAGTTCTTGGCGGTGGTCATCAATTTGTTCAAGCACGATATATTGGTACCCGAGGCCTGGGCGGATTCAGCTTTCCCACCTCCCTTGCCTTCCATAAGCGGAGCAATTTCACCAATCCACTCGTTTGCTTTTAACCCTTTACTTACAGCAGACTTTTATGTTTTGCAACACAATAATAATCGTTATAATCTTCCTTCTTTCGAGCAACTTCATTCTCGTATGTACGTGTTAAACCTTACCTTGGATACTGCACTAAGCGCAAAGATCTTCTTAGCATCGGGATCTACGCTTACAAGTAACGCACTCGTTTCTGGAGACACAGTCTTTATTTTTTTCAGAGCAGCATCCAAAGCTTTCGTGTTACTGTACGCCTGCAGAAGCTCGACCAATATCGGACATCCAACGTTCTGTTGAATTATTTGTTGAATAGTCTCCACCACTGTATTAGCGATCGCCACCTTCGCTGCGCGTTCCTTATCATCGAGCGTCTTTTTCATATCTTTCAACATCTTGCGCATTTTATCCTGCGTACGAATAATGCGTGTATACTGTGTATCTACAGGTATCATAAAAATGATAAACAATTATTTTCTAAAACACACGTACCTTTCTCCAGCTTGGAATCGTAGCATGCGACACGTCGTCTGTTAATTCGACTATTTTCTTCACGTGGTCTTTCGCATTGACGCCACTTTTATCAGTAGTTATGGTCGCTTGAAGTTGTTCCAAATGACTCTGCAGCACAGCTGCCTTTTTCTGAGCTTTCGTTGCTTCGGGGCCACTGAGAGCTACTATTCGTCTGATACCTTTAGCAATGGCCTCTTCGCTGGCTATGACAAAATCTCCAATATGTTCTGTATAATGTAAATGTCTAAAAAATAATCAAATTGATCGGTATACATTAGTTGAACTATTTTCTATTGTATAATCCGATGCTGCTTACGTTCCCCCACAAAATTCTACACTGGTTTGCGTTGCACTGGAACTCAAAGGGTCCTTCTCTAAATCCTCAACTGGTATGCCGATGCTAACTACTCTCACAGGGTCAGGGTATGTCTCTTCGAACATAGCACGTAAGCCTTGAATAGTTTTAGCCAGTGCTAGTTTACTTTCCTTAGCGTACACCTTTCTATTCTCTTTTATCATGTTGTTCGTAATTTCTTCTACCGTCTTCACCTGTTCGGCAGTCACAGCTCCTGCGAAAGAAGGTGCGAAGTTGTATTTGGTGCCGTATCTCTCGCGAATGTAAGTACATTTATCGAACGTGAAAAGGAGGAAGGACGAGTGCAGGCAACGAGTAAAGAGAGGGAGTCAGTTGGGGATTGAGCAGTTAAAGGAGGGACAAGAGACAAGAGTACTCGAGTAAAAAAGGGAAAGAAAATAGTCAGAGTTTGAAAAATGGAATAGATATTGGGAAGCGGATGAGGCAAGGAGATGCGATTTATGTGAAAGAAGGGAACGTTAGACCATAAAAACAGAAAAAGATGAAAGGCGGATAAGGGGAAGTGCGTGAGTATGTAAGCATGAGAAAGTGATAAGATTTTACGTAAACCAAGTCTTTTTTCATGGCTGTGGGGCCGAAAATAACCGAAAATAATAAAGTTCTACTCTAAGTAGATTTATTCACAAACCTTTATTTGTAAAATCGAAACGAAGACGATCCGGCGCAACTAAAGAACCTTTCTGATCAACTTCCGTGCCCAACACTTTTCGGAGAGCATAATTGAGAGCATGAGTCGCGGTATGATTGCTCATTACAAGCCTCCTGCGTGTAGTATCTACATTTAAGTGCACTTTGTCACCCTTTCTCAACGATCCTTGGCCTACGGTACCAATGTGTAACACATAGCCGCCTCTGACTTGAACATTTTTTATTCGAACTTCAGTATCCTTCGAGGACAACGATTATTACTCATATGTATATTAACACGAGCAGATGTGCGTACATGATTTACTTACTTCATCGTCGACCTTCACTAAGAACCCTTCGTCGTATATTTGCCCACCTTGCTCCGCATAGAAGTTCGTTTGATCTAACAGAATTCCAACTTCCTCTCCCGACGACACCTCGTCGACGAAAGTCTTAGAGCGTCTAAGAGCGATCACAGTCCCGGTGCACGGAGAGAATTCATATTCCTCGTATATTTTACTACTGGTTACTGTATAATTGTATTTTAGCAAATCATTAGTAGGCTTGATCCCTTTATTTTGTAATTCGGTAATTGCGTGAACGTCGAGATTTATCTGATCGTCTACACCGCCACTTTTACTTTGCGACATAATCTGGCGTAAACGAAGCAATTCCAATTACCTTACTAAACGATACATGTTCAGATTATTATTACCAGAGTATCTTATATAATACCTGGGCTTGCTTCCTCGCTTCTTCGTAGGTTACCATGTCCACCTTTAATCCCATCTCTTCGGTCATGAGCTGCGTTAAATCGACCGGGAAACCGTACGTGTCGTACAAACGCCATGCAACATCACCCGGCACTGTACCCGACGACTCTAATTTTGTTATAGTGCGATTCAATAAATTACGACCGCGCGACAAGGTTTTAAGAAATTGAACCTCCTCTTCATTGATAACGTCAATTATATACTGCGGATCTTTAGTTACTTCTGGGAAAACATCGCCTGTGGAATGAAAAACTATAAAATGAATTTATCCCACGTAATACTAGAATTTTGAGAATAAAAACCTACCGAGTAGCTCAACTACTACGTTCACCAGTGTTCCAAAGAATCCAGGCTTCGCGTTCAACTTCTCAGTGGCGTAACGCACAGCGCGTCTCAGAATTCTCCTCAGCACGTACCTAAATTACAATCAATGTTCAGATCGATGCAATGAGATACGAATTAAAAGAACGTGCATCGACATATGTATTTATTTTACCCTCTTCCAGTATTGTCCGGTACACCGCCATCCGCAAGTGCGATAGTAAGAGTCCTCGCATGGTCCGCCAGAACTCTGTACGCCATATCTATGCCATCTTTATCATCCGAGCCTACCCGTCCTTGATAAGGCGGTGCTCCTGTGCCTTTTTGTATAGCATCGAATAGTGGCACAAATAAGTCCGTATCGTAGTTGGCACGTTTATTCTGAATGACCGACACTAATCGCTCCAAGCCTAGGCCGCAGTCGATGTGTTTCTTCGGCAACGATTTCAAACTTCCATCAGATTCTCTGAAATAATGCAAAAAGATGAAGTAGAATAAGCAAGTAAAATTTATTTCACTTGTTACGAGCTACTCACCTATTGAATTGTATAAATACGAGATTCCAGATTTCTAGAACGTCTGGGTCATCCTGATTCACTAAGTGAGCTGCTTCTCTATTCCCAATGCGATCGTAATGCAGCTCGCTGCACGGCCCACATGGACCCGTTTCTCCCATCTCCCAGAAATTATCTTTCATGTTTCCCGGTAACACATGACTAGGAGGAACGCTGAAAGGAAATCGTATATATTAATAAGCTACAGGACTCGTGCGTGGTTCCTAGAATGCGGTACAGATTAGTAATTATTAAAGGGATAACTGTGGTAAGAATAGATATCTGATTACCCTAAAGAAAGCCAGATTTCTTTGCATTGTTCGTCGGGACTTAAATTATTCTTCTCGTCCCCTCCAAAGTAAGTCACATATAATTGAGCAGGTGGTAGTTTTAATGCGACTGTTAAAAATTCCCAGGCCCAAGTACAGATTTCTTTCTAAGAGATGAATCATAAATATAGGGATTACAGTAGTGAATTTTAAGTATCTTGTACGCGTCGCGTGCTTAAGATCTTACCTTGAAATAATCCCCAAAGGACCAATTGCCCATCATCTCAAAAAATGTGTGATGGTAGACATCTTTCCCAACGTCGTCCAAATCGTTGTGCTTTCCTCCGGCTCTGATGCATTTCTGGCTATTGACAACTCTCACCCACTTTGCCATTTCGCTGTTAGGATCCACTGTTCCCAAAAACATTGGCTTGAACTGAAACAGGCTACAATGAATAATGGGTTAAAGGGTATAAAGGATGAGATACTTGAAATCAACGCTTTGATTCATTTAACAAAAGAGACATGGCTCCAATTTATAGCTTCCTTAAAGCCATCTCTCTCCAGAAACAATGTTGCAAATAGAGATGATAATTTCAAGCACCTTATCCTATATATCAATACTAGAACTGGGTTTCAACCTAATTTTTAAACTCTCGAAACTCGAAGCCGAAACTTTGCAAGGCCTCGAAACTCCCAAAACTTTCGAGACTCGGAGCTCTCGAAACTTGAATTGCTGATTTTGTTTTGTAAGTGGAGTGTCTTGCTTTAAGAACTGAAGTCGACAAAATTTTTGCATAAATCTTAAACAAAAGTATGACGATATACAAATTCTCGAAGGACGCTGCGAACGATTCTTTAATTTTATGCTTCTTATCTGGCTCTCGAGAGTTTTGAATCGTGAAAAAAGTGTAAAGTTTTGAATGCTTGAAACTGGAGACTCTTTTGGGTTTCGAGAAACTCATCCCTAATTAACATATACGTAACGGATAATATTTTCACCGATTCATTATACCTGGTTCATTCCAGCATTCGTAAAGAGTAACGTTGGATCGTCGTGAGGTATCGTAGAACTGGAGTGGACATATTCATGGCCTTTACTTTTAAAAAAGTCGATATAAGCTTGTCGAATTTCCTTGGCATTCATTATCGCAGCCATATCGATGCGGTTACTAGTTTCTCTTTTCCCCCAAACTATTTCTAAAATGAAATATATATAATGAGGTATTTGAAAGTAAATTACAACATATGGCATGAGTGGTACCAGATCATGGAGGAAGCAACACATCTGAATAAATAATGTTAACTGAGAGACTGTGTATTTATTTTTTTTGCAACTGTTGATAATATCTTCACCTTGTAAGGCTCCTGAAAACCTACGTCGGTCTTTTCAAATATAGCACTTTATATCAGAATAGCTGCCTGCCATGCACATGCACGCGCACACCTGAACCAACCTGAACTGACCTAAACTGTCCTGAACGGCCTGATCGTTGACCGGGTTAGGCTCAGTGTTCAGAGAAAATACCCTACCCGGACTCCGATCGTAGGAGAGGGAACGTATGCGCGCGATGGCGCGGTGACGTCGAACCAATCAACGCCAAGATGGGAAACGATGGGAAACGAAACGATGCCAGCGTCAAGTCAAGCCAAGCCACCCAACCAACATCGCCGAGGAATCGGTTGTCGACGCTGTTTGGCTGCGGCCTCCGAATGTTCGCTGCGAACATTCGCTGCGAACATTCGCTGCGAACATTCGCTGCGAACATTCGCTGCGAACATTCGCTGCGAACATTCGCTGCGAACATTCGCTGCGAACATTCGCTGCGAACATTCGCTGCGAACATTCGCTGCGAACATTCGCTGCGAACATTCGCTGCGAACATTCGCTGCGAACATTCGCTGCGAACATTCGCTGCGAACATTCGCTGCGAACATTCGCTGCGAACATTCGCTGCGAACATTCGCTGCGAACATTCGCTGCGAACATTCGCTGCGAACATTCGCTGCGAACATTCGCTGCGAACATTCGCTGCGAACATTCGCTGCGAACATTCGCTGCGAACATTCGCTGCGAACATTCGCTGCGAACATTCGCTGCGAACATTCGCTGCGAACATTCGCTGCGAACATTCGCTGCGAACATTCGCTGCGAACATTCGCTGCGAACATTCGCTGCGAACATTCGCTGCGAACATTCGCTGCGA
Organism: Andrena haemorrhoa; assembly: GCA_910592295.1. NCBI lineage: Eukaryota > Metazoa > Arthropoda > Insecta > Hymenoptera > Andrenidae > Andrena > Andrena haemorrhoa. The sequence continues at coordinate 7,118,384 of OU342946.1, forward strand.
ACATTCGCTGCGAACATTCGCTGCGAACATTCGCTGCGAACATTCGCTGCGAACATTCGCTGCGAACATTCGCTGCGAACATTCGCTGCGAACATTCGCTGCGAACATTCGCTGCGAACATTCGCTGCGAACATTCGCTGCGAACATTCGCTGCGAACATTCGCTGCGAACATTCGCTGCGAACATTCGCTGCGAACATTCGCTGCGAACATTCGCTGCGAACATTCGCTGCGAACATTCGCTGCGAACATTCGCTGCGAACATTCGCTGCGAACATTCGCTGCGAACATTCGCTGCGAACATTCGCTGCGAACATTCGCTGCGAACATTCGCTGCGAACATTCGCTGCGAACATTCTTATTTATCAAGCGTTTAACACCTTTGCGCAGGCTTTACACATTTAGGAGAAGGGATAAAAGTGGAATTCAAATGTTCAAACACCTGCTTCCAAGGAAGTTTTGATTAATTTATAATCTTGAAGTGTATTTATTAAAAGAATCTGTAACTGTATTCAAACTCCCCGAACTTGTGCTAACATCACTTTTGCTTCCCTTTCCTATTACATTTGTGTGGTCTGATATGGGTCTGATTCAAATTTCGCACTTCCAGAGTTTGCGCTACACGCTGCTAGAGATCCGCGATCTCTATGGTTGCGATACGATCTTTGAATCGATCCCTGTCTTGAGAATCGATTTAAAAAATCGAAAATCGCGACAAAAAAGATCGATCTTTGAAAGATCGATTTTAAATCGGCATCCCTAGCTACGACCAGCTACGACCCACTACGACCGGTCACCGGAGTCCTGTAACTTTGATTTTTGGTTTATGTTGCCTTTGCAAACCACCATGCTTGCAGGAACAAAACAAGCTTGAATCTAGTCCAGTGTATCGAAAGTGAATCACTTGTTCCTAAAACAATTTGCATTTGAATACAATGGATACAGAAAGTGAGTGTTGCTGTTGGTCTTTATTTGATAATTTCATATGTTTACTTATTAACAATCCCTTGTTGCCCCTTCCCTTTGCACAGCTACTGAGCGAAATGTGTATATAATAGCATGGTAGATATTGTTACTTGTTTCAAGTATTGTATACATGATAATTATGTATCGACAGGATTAATTAAAAGGAAGAAACGAGCAAAAAGAGATGGCAACCTTCAGCAGTTGGCTGAAGTTCTCAAAGAGCTTGGGGATGTGTATTTCGAAAGCGGAAGATTCGACGATGCCTTGCAGGAGTATACAGAGCAATTACAGATTTGCAATATCTTAGAAGACAAGTTGAACATTGCGGTGGCCCATAGAATGATTGGAGAGATATACGCGAATCTTGGCACTTACGAGGAAGCGTTGAGGCATCAGAATCACTACTTGGGTTTGTTTAGAAAAGTTTTGTAGCCCATGAGATTGTGTAACACCATTATAGTAACGATATTCTTGTGTTAGGCAGAAGGAGCCAAGGAGATACAGAATTTAGTGGAGGAACAGCGTGCTTACGCTACATTAGGCAGAACGTACTTTTGCTGGGCAGAGAGCTTAGCTGAGAAGTCTGAGAAAAAGACCGAAGCGCTTACGAGCGCAAGGAAAGCGTATATGAAGAGCATACGTCTTTGCAACGAGTATAATATCCTACTTTTGTGTAAATATGATATTATATTTGTGTTTATTAGCTTAAAAATCTATTAAATTCTGTGCAGATTGGGAGAGCCGGATATCGAGCTGAGAGAGATGTTCACAATGCGGGCGCGATTGCTTCTGAACCTGGGCTTGGTGTTACAGACTCAAAAGGAACACCAGCAGGCTGTAGATTTAATGGAGAAAGCTGCAGGATTATGCGAGACGCACAATTTGCGAGAAGATTTTCATAGAACACAGATCGCTCTAGGGGGGATTCACGAAAGGCAAGGGGACTACGAGATGGCGTTAAACCACTTCAGAACGGCGGCGGAGATCGATAACGCGACCTTGAAAGCGGAGGCGCGACTCTTTCAGGCGGAGTTACTTTTGAAAGTAGAAAGATGGCACGAGTCGCGGAAAATATTAGTTGCCCTTTACGTTACGGATAGGTTACCACAAAATCTGAAACAGCAAGCAGAAAAGTTTCTGAGAATAGTGGCGACGCTACACGCGACCGAGCAAGCTTTGAGCACAGAGGAGAGCGCGAGCGGTAAGCTGAAACTTTACGAAGTACTAGGAGACGCATCGATTGCCGCGCACTGTTTTGAGAAAGCCATCGATTATTACAGAAAGATGTTGGCGTGTGCAGAGGAGATCGAAAGCGATCGTACAGGGGCAGCTCTGTCGAGCCTAGCTCAGACCCTGAAGGACGTGGGCCGATATAACGAGGCGTTGGATTTTGCTCGCAGAGAATTGCTACTCTGCGCGGATCCACGGGAAATATGTAGATCCGCTTTATTCTTGGCCGATTTGTTGATAGACACCAAAGCCATTGACGAGCAGATCGAAGAAGCTTACGAGTTAGCCTTGAGCAACGCGAAAGCTTGCGGCGATGTTTCTTTGGAGGTGTCTGTCTTAAAGGAACGATTAAGTTACTTGGACAATTGCGGGAAAACAGATGAGATTAATAGGCTCCAAGAGAAATTGGACATGCTGAAAACATTATCCAATTATACGGACAGCGAGGATGAGTCCGAGGACGGCAACATCGGTGCAAACATTTGCTTGGAGGATCTGTCAGATGTAGAAAGTGAATTGAAAGCGAAAGGAAGTATCAGAACGAATAAGAAGCGAAGCAAAAAAAAATCACTTGCAGTGAAAAGAAACGAAAAGGGAGAGACGCAGCTTCACGTTGCTTGTATCAACGGGAACGTCGAAGCTGTAGCGACATTGCTGGAAGGCGGTCATCCCACGTATTCTAGAGATCATTTTGGTTGGACTCCTCTTCACGAAGCCGCCAATCATGGCCATTTGGAAGTTGCTGAGTTATTGCTAAAGCATGGTGCGGACGTGAATGATCCTGGTAGCTTAATGTGTATGGGAGTTACGCCCCTTCACGACGCAGCTTCTTGTGGCAATATTTCAATGATGCGACTGTTAATGAAGCACGGAGCAAATGTGGAATTGAAGGCAAACGAAGATGACACTGTGCTGGATTGTTTAGAGGATTGGAAAGACCGTGCAAATGATTTATCCCCCGAAGACGAGGCAGATTACGAAGACATGCATAGAAAGTTGTCCGCTATGATTCCAGTGAGCAGCAGAAAGAATTGTAAAAGGCCAAGCAAATCGCCGCGTAGTTCAAAGAACAATGTCGATGAAAAGCGCGACGTCGGTGGAAAGATCTCTGCGGGTGAGGATTACAAAAGGACGATAGCCAGTTTGAAACACAGGAGTGACCCGATTGCTACATCTTCGATTAGTACCAGGCGTATTGGAAATCCACTCTTGAACAGCGAGGAGGTCCTTTCGGACGATTGGCTGGAAGATGATATGAACGAAAGCGTCAGCGAGAAAAGGTACACTAACGATAACTCCATTTCGACAACGAAAAGGAAATCGAGTAACAGTGATATCGATCACGAGAAGAATTCGAAGCGACAGAAAAGGGTTGACGAAAGTCCTGCGATGAAGGACAAGGAGATCGATTTAACAGAAGAGGAGAGCAATGACAGCTGTGATACAGAAATAGTCCACTCCTTTAACCAACGCAGATCGCACAAACGAAAACAACAAATGTCTCTGTTATCAGTAGGATTCACTAAAGATTCTGATTCTCGAACGCCGTCGCCTCCAACCCCATCTCCCGTGGAATACGAACCACGAGAAGTCGCTACTCCAATCAAATCAATTATTTTAAACGTTTCTGTCGAAGATAAAGTATTTAAGACGCAGGTGGAACTCTCGAGCGTAACGAAGCCATCGGTGCAAGAGATTACAACAGACATTGAAAATAAATTTTATGACGATTGCGGATGTAAAGCAAAGTTCGATTTAAAAACCATGGACGACATCGTGGTGAATTCTGCTAACGTTTTCACGATTCTTAACGAGGGAGATATTGTTAAACATTTAAGGTGCGAAGTTATTGAATTAGAAACACCGTCCATCGTCGAGCGTTATGGAACAATTTGTAAAGCTTACAAGATAGGTAATTATATATATATTTATCAATCTTCATGATGATTATTATTCTGAGTATTTTCAGATGTTCGAGAATTCGTCACGAAGAGTTTGAAGTCTTGCGAGAACACGTTCATTTTGCGGTTAAAGCAGGAGGATATCAGCAGAGAAGAACTTGTGTCGGTATTCAGGACCTTAGAATACCAAAAGAACGTTCAAATATTAGATGTATCCAGTGGAGAATTGCACGAAATAGGAAACCTTCTGAATGACTGTGTTTTAAAATTATCCACCTTGCAAGAACTGTGTCTCCAAGGCTGCGATATAGATTCTACGTGCTTAAGCAAATTAGAGAAGTTGCCCTCGCAACTGAAACTTTTAGATCTCAGTTACAATCCACTTGGATCGACAAGCGAAGAAATACTTTATAAGCTTCTCACTCCTCTGACACAGCTAAGGACCTTAATTTTACGATATTGCAAGCTGCGTAACTTGCGGTTCCTTTGGAACAACAGTAGCTTGGTAAACTTGGACATTTCTTGGAACAGCCTCAACGACGATGGCCTCTCCGCTTCCTTACAAAGACAGCTGCTTAATTTAAATTTATCAAACACTGTTATCTCGAGCGAATTTAATTTAGTCAAAAGCATTTTCAATAAGACGAATTCCTCGTTTGTGAATTTGGAATGTTTGGAGCTTGCTGCCTCCGATTTATTGGATATCGATGTGAAGAATATACTGTCGCAAGCGTCGAATCTTTCGAAACTGATGCTCGGAGGAAATCGGCGAGTGGGCGTAGGTTCTTTGAATTTGTTGTTACAGTACACACCAACGCTGACGCACATTGATATCAGTGGTTGTACAACTATTACTGAATACCCCGATCCTGATATATTTATCGAAAATCCAGAAGTATGTACATTAATTGTAAGCATGTCCCCCGAAGTATATGAATGTTGGCTTTGTTTGTGGCGAAGCAAAGGCGTTGTAAAACAATTATCTCATAACATTGTAGTGTTTAAGCCCATTAAAGGGATCACAAGATGAAGTTTAATATTTTTGTATGTACAGTATCATGTGTGTATAAAGCTATCATAAATTGCAGGTGATTTTCTTATTTTTATACTTACAAAGTAAACAAGTACCATCTGCAATTTATGATGGATTATCAGAACACCATATTTTTATATATGAAATTGAACTCGAATATCGAGAAAAATCTAGCTTTTAATAAAACTATTCATTTTAATTCACAAAGTTGTTTTTACCCCATGACTTAAAATAACCAGGCCGAAATTAATGGAGGATTAGGGGGTGCAGCCTCGGGTCCCACTTTCCAGGGGGGCCCGTTCTAAACCTTCAGTTCTAAGCGATGAACTCACTGCCTTTATTGGAAATGGTGTATCAAATAAATTGTCTACGAGTTCCACAACTTCCAATTTTATGTTTTTATTTAAAAATTTCATTGTTTAAACTTCCTTTCTGATATCTACTTAAATTTTTACATTTTTTCGGAGTTATATATTTTTAGACATACACACGGTATCCCATTTGAAATTTCGCATACAATTACAGTGAATCCACGTTACACGAGAATTTACACTCGTATTGTTTAAATATTTTTACCCCTCGCTTTTCGATCACGGGGGCCCTCGAAGGTTTGAAGCCCCGGGCCCAAAAATCTTAATCCGCGCCTGAATTTAATACTTAATACATCCTGCGACCATAAATTTAAATGAATTCAAATATTGCCCCAAAAATGTGGCATACTTCGAAACACATGTTCCATTCAATATTTTTTACTACACTTACAGGTACGTCAATGTGAATGGGACATGGATCTAAGAATTAAATTCTTAGGTGCATGGAATGGGACTGCATGTGACGCATTTGACGTACTCCAACACAATATATATGTGCAACCAATCGCGATTGTTTACAATAACCTTGCATTGAATTTGGGTTACGATTAAACCACATCAATTCTTAGAAATGTTCGCTTATGCGTAAATAAATGAATCCCCTATCTTGGAAATATATATATAAAACCCCACGATGTATTTAGAAAATATGTGCAACAGACAATAAAAGTTTTGTTCATTGATTGCTGTCATCTCTAATGACAAGTACTGTCAACTTGGCTACTGTTGACTACTGTGCAATAATGTGAGTAGTTTCGTAAAGAAATGTATGAATCATTCAGCATAATTTTAGGAATTGTAAAATGATTGCAACACTTTGACATTCAAATAATTTCAAGCAATTTGTAATATTATATCCTGAGATGTATAGCATAGTCATTGAGAGATCGTATAATTACATTTTTCAGCGATTTGTGTAATAGAGAAGAAGAGGCATTAAATATTTCTTACTCAACGCCGACAAGATGTTTGTGTATCTGAGTAAAAAGATAGCGATACCGAATAATTACCGGCTTAATTGTATAGCATGGAATCAGAAGGAAGGTTACATAGCGGTGGGAGGGGAGGACGGTTTGTTAAAAGTACTTCGAGTGGATTCTAGCACGAACAGCTCCAGTAATGGCGGAAAGTCTAGACATTTAACCGCCGCCAGTAATTTGAGCATGAACCAGACTCTAGAAGGTCATAACGGACACGTGCAAGTTCTCGCTTGGAACGAGCAGCACCAGAAGCTGACCTCGAGCGATCAGAACGGCGTGATCATTGTCTGGATGCTGTATAAAGGCTCTTGGTACGACGAGATGATAAACAACTGTAATAAATCGGTAGTCAAAGGGATGGCGTGGAGCGTGGACGGTTTAAAAGTCTGCATAGTTTACGAAGACGGCGCAGTTATCGTGGGCTCGGTCGACGGTAACAGAATTTGGGGAAAGGAACTGAAGAACGTGTTCCTCGCTGCTGTGCAGTGGTCCCCTGACGGAAAATTACTGCTGTTCGGGGTAAAGAACGGAGAAGTTCATCTTTACGATAATCTCGGTGTATTTTTAAGAAAGATAAACACGATATCACTCAACAGCGGGCAAACTCAAACGATAATGGCGATGCAATGGTACGACGGGAGAAACGGCTACGTCGCTTCGGAATGTCCGACTCTGGCTATTTGCTACAGGAACGGTAGAATACAACTTATGAGAGACACGAACGACGACAATCCAATCGTAATAGAAACTGGGATGACAGCGGCGTGGTGCTGTTGGAATACCTATGGTTCTCTGCTGGCAGTAACAGGTATGATGCCGATGCTATTTAACGGGGAGACAAAGGATACGAATGTCATTCAGTTCTATACTCCATTCGGTAAGCACATGAGAACTCTGAGAATACCTGGCAGAGAGATCACGTGTTGCGCGTGGGAAGGAGGATCTCTGAGAGTAGCTCTCTCCGTCGATTCTCACATATACTTCGCAAATATTCGCTTAGATTACAAATGGGCTTACTTCAGTAACACGGTGGTCTATACGAATGAGAAGATCAGCAAAGACGGCATTTGCATTATGTTTTGGAACATAATCAACAACACGTGCTGCACTAAGTATGTAAAGGCATTGATATCAATTGACTCGCACGGAGATCATTGCGTGTTGGCAGTGAAGAATGATCTTGCGCAAAGGCCCGAACAGTTTGCTCTGTTGGTTTGTAATTCGATAGCTACGCCAATAGACACCAAGTTTATAGATTTGGAGCCACTGTGGGTGACCATGACCAACAGTGTTATCATCACTGCGTCGAAAAATAATTTTCTGGTATGGAGCTATCGCACTCCGCGCAACACCATGCTGCATACAGGGCGGTTTAAGAGGGACAAGGTTTATCACATTGACGAGACACCGACTGGAGTAACAGAGGTGATTCAAGATCTAGACAAAGATAGATCTTTCCAAGCACCCATCAACACGAAAGCCACTATGGATCCAATTTGCTGTTTGTCTGCAAGTGAAACTGTTCTACTGATAGGCAGAGAGTCGGGGATGATTCAGCGCTATTCTTTACCACAGATCACTCTCACCAACAGGTACAACACAGCCTGTAAACTTTATAAGATCGCGATTAATTGCGACTCATCTCGTGCGTCTATAATGGATGCAAATGGTATTTTGACCATGCTGGATCTAGAGATAGATTCTAAGAGGACCAGTTCGAAGGATGGAGAATCAGGGGATGGTATAAACAAGTTCGAGAGGAAAGATGTGTGGGCCATGTGCTGGGCACAAGATAATCCAACTCTGCTCGCAATTATGGAGAAGACCAGGATGTACGTGCTAAGAGAATTCGATCCCGAAGAACCGATATCGTGCTCCGGCTACATTTGCTCGTTTCGAGATTTAGAGATACGCTGCGTTCTGTTGGACGACCTGATGCAGAAGCCAGAAGACACCAGGAACGAATTGATAGTAGATCTGGAAGTAAAGTCTCTGAGGGACACCAGAGAGTTGCTGGACAAAGTGGGCTTGAAGGAAGCCAACAATTTCATTCAAGACAATCCGCATCCGCGGCTGTGGCGTTTACTGGCGGAATCGGCGCTAAAGAAGCTGGATCTGGAGACTGCGGAGAACGCGATGGTCCGTTGCACCGACTACTTGGGCATACAGTTTATAAAGCGTTTGCAGAACGTGCACAACGATCAGTTGAAGAAGGCCGAGGTGGCGGCGTTCCTTGGTAACTACGAGGAGGCAGAGAAGCTGTATCTGGACATGGACCGAAGGGACCTGGCGACTTCACTGCGGCTGAAGCTGGGAGACTACTTTCGCGTGGTGCAGCTAATGAAGATGGGTCTCGGCGGGTCGGACAAGCAGATGGAGTATGCTTACAACAAAATTGGGGAGTACTACGCCGAAAGGCAGAACTGGGAGAGAGCGAAGGAGTACTACGAGAAGAGCAGAAACTTGGAGAAGCTGGTCGAATGCTACTACAAACTGGAAGACTTTATCCAGCTGGCTGGGACTGTGCAACAACTGCCGGACAAGAGTCCTCTGTTGAGAACGGTCGCGAGGATGTTAGCGTCTGTTGGTATGTGCTCTCAGGCAGTTGTAGCTTATATAAAATACGGAGACGTGAAACTGGCCGTCGACACCTGCGTTCGTCTGAATCATTGGGATCAGGCGGTGGAACTGGCAAGGACCTACAAAATGGCACAAATTGGGGAATTGTTGAGTAAGTATGCCAATCATCTGCTGTCGAACGGCAAAAGGCTGCAGGCGATAGAGCTCTACAAGAAAGCGAGTTACAATTTGGAGGCGGCTAAGTTGCTTCTGCAGCTGGCTGAGGAACAGGCGAAGAGCAGGATGAACCCACTGCGCGTGAAGAAGATCTATGTTTTAGCAGCCCTCTTAATCGAGAACCACATCATCAGTGCGCCAGCAATTAAAGGAGGCCGGAGCAACATTGTGATGGGTTTAACTGAGAACAACGAGGACACTCGGGTGATAGAGAACGCCTGGAGGGGTGCAGAAGCGTATCACTTCCTCTTATTGGCGCACAGGCAGATGTATTCAGGGAATTCCGACGCAGCCATGAAAACGGCATTGAGGCTCAGGGAGTACGAGGACATCTTGCAACCTGAGGACATTTACTGCCTGCTCGCTCTGTCCAGCGCTGTTAACCATGCCTTTAGTGTTTGTTCTAAGGCGTTTATTAAGCTAGAATCATTGGAGGCTGTCTCAGAACTGGTCAGGGAGGAATACGAAAACCTGGCGGTGGATATTTTCACCAACCACAGTCCAAGCGATGTGCGCGATTCCAAAGCGGAGTGTACAAATTGCGAGAGCCTTGTGCCAGATTGGTGTGTCGCCTGCCCCAATTGTATGACCAGGTTTCCCCCTTGTATCGTTTCTGGGAAACCGCTGATGGATCTCAGTAACGCGTGGATTTGTACCGTTTGCAGGCATCACGTCGCCGCGGAGCGCGACGTCGTTAATATTAATGCTTGCCCCTTGTGTCATAGCACAGTCACTTACATGTAGATCGGGTACGTAAGTATGACAGTGCAAGCAAGCATGACGATTCAAGTATTTTCTATAGTTATGTCTTCATCATTATTATTACGTTTCAATCATTTACTTTCTATGCTTTTCAAATAAAAAGCGTGTTATGCCTGCGTGCATTCGTATGCTGCTGAAAGTATGTAATTACGGATGCAAAGATTCAGTAGAGTGGTTTGCCTATGTAGATGATTTCATCGCAGTTTGCATACATGCCTTTCATGTTGGGAAGCAGTAGAGCATGATATATTGAAAGCAAATAAGTCTACTATACATCGTATGATTTAAAAAGTTAGTAACGTTTGATCTCAAGTACGAATTTAAAGTTATTTATATATTTTAATTCAGAAAATCATTGTACATGTCATTTTTAGGGGAGCGCAAGCGGGATCACTGATTAGAGCGGCAAATTTAGTAGAAAGAGAAAATTAAAATCAATAAAAAAGTTTTTTTTTTAAAGGCGGCAAAAAGTAGGCAAGGTTTTTGTTATTCAACAAATACCTAAAAAAAATTTCACTTACTGTTAAAAATTATATTTTAAAATAATTATTTATAATTAAATATAAGGTGCGGCAAAAATGATTTTCGCTCAGAGTGGCGGAAGAGCTAGATCGGGCCTTGAGTACTTATGCTATATGCTTTGTTCAGCTTTCGACTATAGACTTGAGAATCAGTATTGGACTGCTGCATTTTAATATTTTAAACTTGCAATTAGGTATTTACTTAGTATTTACTGTGTGATCAGGGTAGAATGAACAATGCAATGTTGGTAGTTGATAGCACAGTTCCACTTGTACTTTACGATAATACCAATTCCGTCCAATAATATATACATATCGTTTATAATGTGAACAATTTAAAAAAGTAGGTATATAATACTCATAAAAGTGAAGGGTGGTCGTAGATTTGAACTTCCGCCCATTTTGTGTTACACGTTTCTTCAACGATTCACAGTTGTCAGAGCTAAAATATATTTTAAATCACTTCACGCATGATCGCTCGATTTATTTCTCCTCCAAATTACTCTCTCGAATTCAAAATGTCTAATATATGTATCGTCAACTAAATTTAAGTACACTCGAAGGACAGACAATTCCTCAAACGCTTTACAAATGATCAAAGTTCTCACGTTCGATATACCGAATACGATGCAAAGAAATTTACCGGTTCGCGCATGGCAACTATCGTGGCGCGCAATTAACGTGCTTACCCAAGAATTCAAACAGACAGACTTTTTAAAAGCATCAGTGGACTGCGCATGCGCTTGATCGCCGGCACGCGTTCTCCCCCACGAGACGAATCAGTACGTCCCGAGCCGTAGCAGAGGTAGTATCGGCGTCGCGTCGCTCCCTCTTTCACCGTTCCTTTTTGAATTTTACCTCGCCGTCGTGGGCACCGCGATAGCCGCCGAGCGAAGTCGCGATTTCAAATCTTTCGCGGAGCTGCGAATGTACGGACAGAAGTGTCGCGTCTCGCGTACCTGTCGCGCAAATCGTTCGTGAGTGTGTCGCGTGTGCTCCCGACGAGAATAATAATAATGAGTGGCGTGCCGTCGATGTTGTGTGCCATCCTGATCCTTAGCGTCTCGACCACCACGGTACGCGCCGGATTAAAATGTGACGCTGTCAAGCCATACTTCGAGTCCCAGGGCTTTCCTGCCAGTGACATTCCCAAGGAGGCGATATCATGTAAGCGTTACATTACACTTTAATCGTTGCACGCGGTATTATCTCGATTTCGACGCTGCCCCCAATCGTACAAGTTGCATGTGACACCATGTTGGTTGCCACGCGAATAATTGCGCGCCTAAATTTAAACCTTCATTGAGTCGCGAGTACTTTGATCTGTAAAAGGGCACACGAAAATCAGACTTGGATTTTTGAGGGTTCACAGAGGACTGATTTTGTGAAATTTCATATCCCGTGCTGGGGTTGGATTTAAATTTCGATTTAATACGATCGTGTCGAGTAAATTCCGGGTGGATTGGATCGTGTCCAGTCGGTTCGGGTCGGCTTGCGTCGTGGGTCAAAAAGTTTCTTGCAGAATAAGAACGTGTATCTATAATCCCGCATTACTGGATCTGAATTCTTCCAATACTTAAACATTCCTAATATCATTTCTGCTGTATCTGATGATTTTCGACGAAGTTGAGGAATGCCTTGTTGGGAATTCGCGGAAGGGTTTTAATAAAACAGGAATTCCTTCAGTGTTAGAAGCATACGGGGTCAGGAAGAGCGATTTAGACCCTCGCTTCTCTCCAAATCCCAAACCCTCCGTGACGAAAATCACGCTCAATCTACTGGCGACTCTGAGACAGTTTACCAAACATCTCGAGCGTCGCCAGAATCCTTTGCCAGTGAGACTAAACATCTGTGCGATACGTATATCGCTTACGAAAATAATATTAACATTGAAGATCGACAATTTCTTCGCGGACTCGCAAAGAGACGCGTACAGCGTGATATTCACGGCCGATGTACATATTATGAAACGGTGGTTTCTCTACACGGGTAGAGAATGGGGCGGCAATAAGCGAGGGGACAAACGGGGGAAAGAAAAAATTCTGGGAAGTTCTCGTGTCGCTGCTCGGAACACGAGCACGTTCGAGCTCGCGTGCCCTATCAACAGTGGAAAACTTGGCACATAAAATAAACACTTAGAACTGGCCGCGTCCTTAAACTTTTCTTCACAGTTGTTTACATCGCGATGATTTACCGCCGAGCTCGTTCATCTGATACAGCGTGCCCCGAGGAGAAGTTTGGAAAGGTTTCGCCGGCTAGCACGGTAGTAGCAAATATTTTTACGCGCTTTTACTCGCACCGGTACAATAGGTAGTCTCTGTTTATCGGCCGGGTACATATTCCGCACGAACCGTGCCCGTCCTGACCTTATCGGCCACTGCAATCAAATACGTCCAGCCTCAAGAGCGTATTTACTCGCGCCGAGTAGATAACAAAGAAATTCTATATGCCGTTAACGTGACGCACGATTAAACCTTTTTAATATCATAATCCCCGAGGCTTCTGCCTTTGACCTGAATTTCCAAACTGTGCTCGACTGTATCGCAGCGTCTTTATACTCGACTGAACGGAAACCACTGGGCCCTAAGTGCAACGCAGATAAATGGTAGAGTTGTAATCACTCTCGGTAAAAAGTAGGTATTCAGTATTTAAGCGTTTTACGTAATATTTTCTTAACCTAATATTCAATATAAGTAGCTTAAAAAGGGATCTTTCATCGCACACATGAAACCGAGTTAAATGAATCATATAAACGTTTCAAAGAATTTTAATATAAATATTGCGGAAGAAAGGGGGTTTAAATTACCCTTAGGTAATTTAAGGATGGCCCCTAATGCGGCCCCTTCACCCTGTCGATAATAACCTGCCACGCTACCCACAACCACACTCATTTCTTCAACCCCGAAACTTCGTAAATGGTGTCTCCAAAAGGGTTCCATCTGAGTCCAAAGGGTCGTAGCTCCCGGATCGAGCAACTCCTTTGTCTCACACCTTTCCCTATCGTTGGATATAAAAGTGGTCGAGATTCGGGGTGATCAGGCTAAAGGGACCTGTCGAAGACTTCTTTCGAAATATTCTGATGGACGGTTGTGACTGAAATTTCTTCTGTTACCCCTGAACGGTTTATACTCGTAATTGTTTTTTGAGCCGGGGATCGGCGTTTATCGGGGAGTGATGAAAGGGAAGCCGTGTGGGTTTCACGATAGATAAAGAGCCATAGCGCGAGGCAGCGAGCAGGGAAGGCGAAGGGTGAGCGAGTAAAAAAGCGCCGAGGTGTTCGTTTCGCGTTTTATCGCAACAACTGTATTTAGTGCGCGGAACGGATGCCGCGTCGACACGAGCCTCTCCGCGAATTCCAGCTCGAAGTAACCTGTATGTAAGTACATTATCTATTCGTTGATTCGATATTTCTCGAAAAGTCCCATGGAACAACTGTGGGAAAGACGATAGTATTTGTTCTCGTCTGACTCTTCTTTTCTTTTCAATTTTCTTATAAAATCGAACACCCCTTTCTTCCATCTCGCGTGTAATCCCCTAGTGGGTGGGCAAGCGAGTACAAGTCAAATTTTATTACGTCAAGCTTAAATAGTTTCTGTTTTGTAAATCGAAGCTAAAAATAAAAGTTTCTTTTAACATAAATGTTATCAATTTTCACGTCCAAAATTTAACACCCGATCTTACATAGCACTTCAAGTATTCTACGTGTCTTGCTGGAAAATTAATAATTCTGATTTAGGTATACTCGTTTGCCCGCGCACCAGAGAGTTGTGTATGATCAAACCAGAAGAGTTCTTTCTGATTCCTCTGCTCTCCGATCGAGAAACCTCCGACCCCTGTATTGTACGTTTCCTATCGTCGCCGATAAATTATTGAGATATTCTCGTGGTCCCGAACAAACGGCCCGCCCTGCACACGCTCGAAACTTATTGCCAAACATCGTGCGCGCGTTGCTCTGGCCGGGCCCGGAGGTTCTGTCGGAGACGTTGGGACAAGTTGCAGCCGGTTTCATTGAGCGACGGACGCTGTTAGCGTGGCCAGGACACAGAGCAGGCTAATCTGGCTGCTCCCGTCTTCTCTTTGCTCCGGTTCCCGTTAATGGTGACGAGGCCCGGTGACAGTTCCCAGACGCGATCAATTGGCCAACGGAGAGGACTTTGTGTCACGGAAACTGTTACAACTAATCTAAATCAATCAGCACTCCTCTTTAATCTGTCCCCATGCTCTCTGGAGCCGGCCTCGAACGCTCCACGGACGTCCTATCTCCGCGTTCGAGCTGTACATTAGCGCGATCGTAAAAAAAAATACCGTCGTTTAACGAGTAGTTAATACGCCAACCTACAACAGCATCCGGTGGCCCGGGCAGCAAAGCGGAGCCTTGACCCTGAGCTTTTACTTTTACGATCTTTCGCTGCACCTTTCTTCCCATTTCCTTCCCCGCGTTGCTCGCCCGGGCCGTCGAGTGACCAGCTGCTGCCAGGTCTCCTCTACCTGACCTCACGGCTCATTATCTCGCAGAATATGCCACTCTTTGGCCCCGTGATGCCTCAACCCCCATGGTCGCGTTGGCCCGCCGCGTTTTCTCCGTTTAGGTAGCTGGGGGAGCTAATCCTCTGTCGCCTGGCAGCAGATGGATAAGTATCCCCTGAGCATCTGATCGACAAATCGTAAGACGTTCTTCGCTATTGTAGACACTCGGCGTTTGGGAATGGCCTGCGATGCGATCGGCACATAGGTGGCGCCCCGTTGCTTTCGGTATTTCTACAGTTCGGAATGGAGCACATAAAAGCGAAGTGTACGCGGCAGATCCTTGGTTCGAGTTCCACCGTACCGAGGCTCCCTTTTTCGCTTCCACCATCGGTGCTAGTTAGAATTCTTTCGTTCGCAGCCCGTAGAATTCCGGAGATAAAATTGATGGGACTTATCCGCGACTAGCAGAGAATCTTCTTCAGGCTTCCCTCGCTCCTTTGTGGAGGAGCTTAGGATCGACGAGAACGAATGTCTCGGCGTGTCGGGCGGGGTATGAAGGAGCGTTCTACGACCGTGAGTCGCTCATGAGCATTGCCGTCCGGGACAGCAAGCAGCGTTGCTTAATCGCGAGAGAGATTAATGGCCCCGAAGGAGTCTCTCTGCTCCACATTTATCTATCGGTAGACCCGAATTCACTGCAACATCTGCGAAGCCGAGGGTGCACGCGACCTCCCAACGAGCATCGAAAGCGCCATTACTCGTTCATTTCCCTCGGACGGCATCCCCAAGGTTTCCCTGCCGTTCCTTCAGCTCGTTCCAGGGAAATTACTCAGCAATAGGGCGGAACGGGGCCGGGACTGGTCGTTTACGCCCAAACAGGTGCGCGAACGTGAATCCAGTTCTGCCCTAAAGGTCGGCCCATTCTCTTTCGAGGAGAGGATGACTCGCCGACGCAAGATCGTCGAGAAAGTAGCCGCGTATGTGCCGTGGAACTCCAGCTGGGCGCGCTGCTATCGGACAGACTCCACCGGTGAATCCCCGAGAATTTTCCAGCATCATCGCTCTGTCCCTTCCCCCCGGCGGTTCCTTGGAAAGCTCCGATCCAGGGAACAGAAGGGGATGATCAGGCTGACTTTAGTCGTACTTTGCGCCTCTTGTCGGCCATTGTGCTCGCTCCGCGGCGTCGTCTTCGTCCCTTAATCATTCTCGGTCCTCTCAGGCGGAAGGATAATTTCATATCGAGGCATTACGGTTGTTTATAGCGGGGACGGCTCTAATGAAAGTGCTGATTAACCGGGCTTGGTCAGCCTTTTCCTAGCTTCTCGCGAATAATCCTAAAGTTCAGATGTACAATTGAAGCCTCCTTTATAAAAGTCTCTTTGACGACGGGACTGACAGAGCAAGAATCACTGTAGAAGTTGACGTGGCTTTCAGTGCTATCAGAAATTAGAGCACATTAATTGAACGTCAGACGTCGTGGAATATTGCATCGCGAATCGCAGAGCTGTTAATGGACTGGAGGTGTATCAAGCTTAAGAATGTCTGGCTCCATTAGAGTGCAAAGCGAGGCGAGTCAGCGGCAGGATAGGTAGTCAGGCCTCGCGTGCATGTATAAATGACACCGATACCGGTCACTATCACAGCGCCGCGAACAATTGATTTATGGATCGTGTTATATTGAATCGGGCCTGATAAACGATACATTTCTTCATTAAAGGCCGCGGAACCGGTATACGAATTAATTGTCTCGGCTTTCAAGCAAGCATTTCGACGTGAATACGTCTTTAAAATCGGTACAGTACCTGGGGGGCATGCGCTAAAAGTCGAGCATTAAGGGGTCATGCTCAGTCAGGAGGCCGAAAAAAGGGTGATCTTTGGGAATTTTTTTACTCGAAAGCTATAACACATTTCTCAAAAATTCTTTTTTCCTTTTAAAGATTGCATCTAGTACTGTGTATCGTAATTTTTTTTATTTAAAAATCTTTATTAATAACAAAGTTATTGTCCATCTCTCAAAGGTCCTCTAAAAAAAAGGCTTCTGCGGTGACCACTGCTAAAAAATTCAAAAGAATTTACTTAGTATATTATATTATCTTGTCTTTGAACGAAGGATTTTTCGAAATATTGATTTGGGAAAAAATGGCAGATGTTTTAAGTAAAAGTTTCAATTTTCATCATAAATCGTGCCCGATTTTCGTCAATTAAAAGAAAACTAAGCATCGGATAAAAAAATCCTTCGTTTAAAGACTAGTTTATTGTTCCTTTAGTAAGCTTGTAAAATTTGAAGTAAATCGGTTGAATGGTTTTTTAAATATTTTGGTCACCGATTTTGAAAGAACCGTTCGAGTGATGGACAATAACTCAGTTATTGATAAATATTTTTAAATAAAAAAATTACGATGCACGGTACTAGATGCAATCCTTAAAAGGAAAAAAGATTTTTTGAGAAATATGTCATAGCTTTTGAGTACAAAATTTCTTAAAAAGGGTGACGAAAATGGAAGATAATCTTTCGTCTTATAACTTCAAAACTAAAGGCAACATCCAAACAATAAATATAGCGTCGAGTAGACAAAGGATGTGAGCGTGTGTCGGGGATCCGCAAAAGTACAGCATTTAAACGTTAAAAACTAGATTTGGTCGAACGCGAACTTGAATATTAATAATAAACTCACTTCTTCAATATCCAAGTATTCGCGCCAAAAACGGCGGTTTGTGTCCCCGACCCAACCTATTGATTACAAATCGCCTAGGAATACTAATCGCCGTCGATACACGCGGTTCTTTCGCCTTAATCGCGCGACATTTCAATAAAGCAGATACCCGGCGCGATTAAGCTGCTCGCGCACCCTTAAACGGGCTTCACCTTGCGGCCTGCGTTTCGTTCAGCGAGGCACGGCCTTCGGATCTCTCTTCATCCGAAACCACCGTTTCCCGCAGCGTGCGCCGGCTGAAAGAAGAGCGGGGAGGCTAGCGATTACCGGCGTGTACAGCGGACGGGAAAAACGCTGTCTGCGAAAGCCGAGCAACGGAAGAAAGGGTAGCAAAGCGACACGCTCGTGGTAAGTTGTGACAGGCGACCAGGTCTGACAGGCTGAAACTCGCTGGAACACGTCGCCGCCAGAGGAAACGGGCCACGAGGAATGCAGAAAGGGAGCTTTTCACGCAGAGGGACGCGCGGGTCCCGCGGGTGGACTCTATACATAGTCGGGGCCAGCACGGTTAAGTGGTCGATGTTATAAGTTATAACTTTTTTAAATAACCAACCCCGGCGCGGCTCTCTGGCCGGGTATACCAGGCCAGGCTTGTTTGCCCCATCGCGCGATGAGCCTCTGCTTGATATACTATACGGGGCGCGCTGACACAATACCACGAAGGGATTGTAACGTGCATTATTTACGCGCCGCCCGTCCAGGATCCTCTCCGACTGATATCCATCGGGTACCGGCGCTTAGGCTTCGCGTTCTCCTTTTTTCCGTGCGAACGAGCGGCTCGCTGCCCCGGGGGCGATAAATTAGGCCGAAAGAATGCGAGAAACGCTCGCGAGGGCTTCCCGGGATCGGGTCGCCCTTGCTCGATTATTAGGGGGAGCAGGGTCCCTCGAGAATCGTGAATAATATCTCGTCGGCCGTTACGCGTGGATGTCGGGCATCCTTGGATCGGAAATTCTGATGCACGGGGACGACCGCAAGAATCGTGGCCGTCCACGGAATGCAAAGATCGGCGGAGATGCATATGCAGGGGCCCGGGGAAAAATGGGAAACACGTTTCCTCGAAGAAATATGGCAGCCGGGCTTGAACTTCGCTTGATTTCGTATGCAAGCTCGCCACGTTCCGAGGAGGATCCTGCTCCAAGGTGATCGTGGAACGTGGCGTCCACGTGTAATCCTTACATCTGTCGTTCGCTCCATGCTTCCCCGATGCGAACAGTCCTCCTTGACCCACGACAATAGAATCTCCTGTTTTCTCCGAACTTCGTGGAATTGCAGTTGCACGGCGACGGATCTAGAAGTTTCGTGTACCCACGTGCGCCGTCCCTTGCCCCGGCTCTCGTAAATGGGTATCCTTCCCTTCTCCCTAATGACTTTGCCACTGAAATCTGTTTCCTCCGCTGTTCTTGCGCACGTAACGTCCAAGTAGGACTAAGCACCGCAGGGCCGGGTAAAAGCAGCGACCGTTTCGAGTGACGTTGAAAATCTTGCCCCTTACTTCCGACGATGATCACTCCACACCCTGGACACGGCCCTCCACTCACCCAACGGTACTTTCCCTCAAGGTCGTCCTCAGACCCTTAAAATCACGCTCGTGGGAGCGCCCTTTGTAGTCGCTCCGAAGAGGTAGCCAGCCCGCTGGACAATCGGCAGCCTCTTCCACGCGGATGATGTTTAACCCGCAGTGTCGACACCTCAAGCATCTCTCAATTAAAACCACTTCCCTCCAGATCTCCGGTTTCCCCGAACAGGAAGAAACTCCCGAGCGCCGAGGCTGTCAAATCTAACAGCGTTGAACTTCTCCTCGCTGGTCGAACCCACTCTCAGCTACGTATTCCCCGCAGGGGGCGAGCAGCGCGCAGTTTTGTCTGGGTTTGTACCTCCCTTCCGTTACCTGACACTACACTGGCATGTAGCAGGGGTTTGGAGAAAGGAGGATACAGGCAGGGCGCACGGTGGGTACTTTGCGCACCGATATTAGTCCCCGGGTCTCCCGGGCGATAGTCGTCCCCCGGACTACGCAACAGCTTCGTCGCCCAGGCCGTCGAGGACGGCGGTGGCCATAGTCATTACGCTCCCATTCGCTGGGGCTGCGCGAACTTGCGTCCCTCCTCCGAGCTGTTCGTGCTCTTGCACGTTCCCTAAAAGCCCGCCTAAGGACTCATTGTTAGCGAGGGAGGCGCAGGGATGTGCCAGGGGACACGCAGGCACAAAAGGGGACACCGGGGCCTCCGACGAAACAAAACTCTGCCGTTGAAATTTCATCGGCGCGGTGCCCGGTAGTATCCTTGCTCCTCCAATATTCCCTCGATCCTCAGCCGAAACATTCACCGGGGCGAGCCGTTGTCCAAGTCCCCGCAGCTTTGCGTTAACAGTGGCGTCGCGCAGAAGAATTACGCAGGGTCTAATTGAGCTATGGGTATCGCGTGGCCGAGGACCCTAACCGAGGAAATCACGTCTCCGCGGAATTAAGTTAATTAAGTTTAATTAAAGCAATATGCCCGGTATGCCGGCGACGTCAGGTAGCCGGGCTCGAGGCACGGTCTAAATATGATATTCCTCTGGCCTCCTTTAAACGTCCGGCTCTAATTAAATAGCGGGCGAGTCCGTGCTCGCTCGAGGATGAAACAGGTAGACGCGTTTAATTCGGAGGTGACGACTGACCGTTCGCGAGCCGACCAATTAATCGCTCCGGCTCCTTCGTCCCACCTTTCTCCTCGCCTCGACGCCTCTGATAGAATCATCCCTCCGGATGTCCGCGCGGCGAGTATCGACCACGCGCCGCGTTTATTCTCAGCTTTTAGGACAAGCTTCTTCACCTCGCCCGTTAACTGGGTCGCCACCCCGGCAAAGACGCTCAGCCTAATCCCCCCCCGTTGAAACAAAAAATCGTCTCGCTCCGTTCGAAAACTGTCTCGGAGAGGGGCTCGCTCAAAGCTCCCCCTTGAACCCTCCAATTAAACGGCGAAAGCAGTCGAAGGCCGAGAAGCGAATCGCGCCGCGCGAGCCACGTACAGGCGTAAAAAAATACAGCCCGGGCATAATGGCGGCCGGGGGTGCACGGAACGCCGGCATAAAGAGAATTTTCCATGCTCGCTGATTAAAAGCCTCGCGCACAACCGCGCCGGTATTTACGCTCCGTCTTCTTTCGCCGCGGAGAAGCCCTTTGCGCGGCCGGAGCCGGGGCGCGATTGTCGCCGACACGAAGCCCCGAACGGAAGGGCGAAAAGACCGGAAGGGAGAAAAGCCCGCCGCGGTTTTCCGCCCCTCTGCCGTCTCGTCGGCCACCGGGACAAGGGAGAAAGACGCGCGGCTGGCTGATACTCTTTGGCTCGGCGGCATCGAGGGAGAGAGAGAGATATCGGTTCCTTGTTTTCATCCCGCGGAGAGCTGAAAGAAGCGTGACACCTTTTCGCCTCCGCAGTGGCTGGTCCCCGGCTTCTGGCGGGGAAAAGTCGTTTTTCTAATCTGTCGGGAACAGACGGGGAGATTTATCTCCCGGGGACAGGGGCTAAAGGTTCTTGTTACATCCGATACCCTCGCGCGTTGCTTTGATCTGCGTAAAAGTTGCCGGGCAACGGGGCTGGCCTTGGAATTGATTGTCAAAGAGGAATCTGATTAGTGGAGCTGTTAGCTCCTTTGAGCGGGCCGGGTGGCGCGAAACGACGAAGAATCAGGCGCACTTGGTCGTGCTTAGATGCGGCACGACCGAGCCTGGTGTAATTCAGATATGATCAAGGTTACAGAGCAACGTTTCATTCGTTGATCGAGGTGTTGGAATAATCGAGGCTCCGCTTCTTTTAGCTATTCCTTTACCTTTACGGTTCACCGGAATGGTCGTAAACTCTTTTAATTTTCGGCGCTGTAAACGTCTGAAATGATTGCTGGACGACCAGCTGGATTATCGTACGTAATAAATATTCATGGGCCGCGGTGATAGTCGTTTCTCTACTTTTTCGATTGGTACCTCACTACTCTTTTTTTCCGTCGAGGCCGTTGGCACCGAATTTCAGCGGCAATTAATATCAGGAGGATCTGTGCGAGAGGTTTATTTCCTTTGATTATTCGTTTTCTGTTGATCGCAACACGGAGTGAGAATAGAAGCACGGTACTTTGGCTAGGATCACTGGGCGCATCCGTCGTGAAATATTCGTGGGGATTACGAGGGTGGTTTCGAACATTCTTCCACCGTCATCACGAGTTTCTAGAAAATGAGTTCTCTGCCCACTATTCCCTTCACAGTTTTTTTTGCGTTTGGAATGCAGGGGCTGCGAGGAAGTCGGTGGTCTCGGTGTTTACATATTATTTCTTGTATTCTACTCAACCAAAAATTCTTCGTATTTCGTAACGAACCATTTTGTTAGAATTGGAGAATATAATTCTGGTTTCAGCGAATTAGATGGTGGAGTTTTACACTTCGGTTCTCTCCTTTATATTTTAAACTTGAAACTGACAAAATTACGATTTCTCCCACCGCTTCTGACGAATAATTCGCTGTCACTCTTGTCCAAAGTTTCGCTGCACCCAGCTTTTAATTACGCTGGCGTTCGCGCTCGATCCTCGCCGTTCCGCAATTAAGTAATCGCGGGGTGTTGGTTTATGTACGTCTGATCGTTAAAGCGATCCTGTTCCCGATCCCGGTTCTTAATTTACAACGGGGTTGTCGTGGCGGGTGCTTGTAAAGCGATTAAATTTCACGGAGGCGGCCACCTCGAGTCTTTCGTTACGCGTCCTCTGCAAAGGCAGGTACGGAACGGCTGCTGCCAGTAAATAATCATTAAGCAGCTGCTGGTGTAATTGACTCTTTAATATCGACGTCGTACTACGTCGACAATTTACGCGCACGTCGCTTGTCCACCACTAGACTCGAGAGCTGCAAAAGTTACATTCGCTGTTCGGTCTGGGTTACCTACGTGTGTGAAAATGTCGTTCTTTTACTTGTGTGCACCTTCGTCAGAACAGGGGCAAAAGGTCACAGACAGCCAAGGAAAGTACATTGATTAAAAAGATATGTGATAGGTATATTTTCACTTTCAATAAAGTTTTTGGTTGAATAAAGCGAAGAAAATTTTCGACTGACCTAATGTTGTGGATTAATTAGGTATAGATACTGTTAAAAATTGAGCAGAAGCTACATGAAGCATTGTATCACATCATATGAGGCATTGAGAGCAAAAACCGACTGACCCACATTTTTGCGAAATTCTGTAGAGCAGTGCAGGGGAGACCGGGGCTGGTAGGCCAGTTTTTCAGTGTTTGATTTTCAATAAATTATGTTTACGTAATATCATTAAACCGGTTAGTGTATTTGATAAGGCATACATTTGGCTATCTGATTAAATTATTAAAGTTGACTTTAACCATATAATATAGGAAAAATTAATTTGTTTTCAATGTGGGTTAGTCCGTTCTACCCTCGATGCCTCATATCAGACCCGCCTCGGTGTTGCGTCGAAAGATATCGTAGCAGCTCGAATCGCGCGAATTACCGTCACAACCTTGCACTTTAAAGAATACCTTGCACCGCGATGCAATATGGCTTCCGAGGACCCTATCACGACGCATCCAATCTTCCCTCGTCGCGTACTCCTCCCCGGCATTGTGCCTAGAGCCCCTGCGTTGCCATCGAACGTTATTTTTTCCCCCCTGCTATCTCGCCCATCCCTCTTCTATTTTAAACCCGCGAAGGGGCTCGCAGAGTAACTCTCTGTCCTCGTATCAGCTGCCTGATAATTTCACTCGATACGGGTCGCTCGATACCATCGCGCGCCGTTTCCCCATAGCCGCCGGGAGTTGCGAAAGTCACAATCATTCGCAACTTTTACGACGGTTTTATTTCTCACTTCTCGTTGCTTGCCGCGACGCAGGTCGCCGGAGAGGCAGGGACAATTAACGAAATCACATCAGCCCACGGATGTTGATTATGATTCTTCCCTCGGTCAGGCCCCAGCCTCCGCGAGTCTGTTTAGTCCCCGGATATTTTACGGCCTTATTTCCTGCTCGTAAAGGCGAGCGTACGCGGCTTTAACGACTTGTTTATTCGAGCCGCCGGGATTCGGGCGAACGTGACCGTGGTGATTTAACGCCACCCCTTCCAAATTGAATCCTCGCTCTCGAACGACCTCGCGTTTTATCGCCCAGCAGCACGGTTCGAGGAGCTTGTGTTCACTGTATTTCGCGCTGCGAAGAAGCGATTTCCTTAGCCGTTCGATGGTCCAGCGAGCTGGGCGGGCTTCAGCCGAGCAAAAAGCTAGATGCTCGATTTATGGTGGGCCTCGCCAAGGTCGCGTATCTAGTGGCCACGCTGCATGAGTTTCACGGGGAGCAGCCGTTAATTAATTTAGTTCCGGTCGATTTTGCGACGCGAGTTTCTCGGTCGTGGCTGGAATAGCAAGCAGCGCGAACCCCTCCGGACGAAAAACACGGCGATACCCCGCGATTCGATTGATGGAGCAATTTCCAAGCAGAAGTGGACCCCTCTCCGCGGTTGAAAGTTTTTGTTTGCCCGTGTCGCGCAGCTTTAAGCCCCATCTCGTCCTTTCGAGCACGTCTTTTTTCTCTCTCCACTGGATGTGTTGTTTCTGCCAGTGTGCGGAAACTCGGGGCGCAATATCGTTTGGCGAGTACTTACATCATGGCTCGTGTACACACGCGATACGATAGCTCGGCGATAACGATATGGATCGGCGATTTCCGAGGGAAGCCCTCCGGCAGACAGATCTCCAAGCGGCGCGGCTTGTAAAAGCTACAAATTTCGTCGGCTGTACGAAACAGGTGGTCGTTTCGATGATAAATGGAGACGCTGGATTCCACAGGTGGAAAAGTTTGTAAAAGCTAGTCGGGACGGGGATGAAATTTGTCGCGGTGCCAGGCCGCGAGCGTAAGGCTTTGCTGGCTGCTCCGCGGCATTAGGATCGATTCGGGCCGCGAGTTTTAATTGTTTAATCGGCTGACGCGATTCCAAGGGATGCGTGGCCAAAGTGAAACGGATACGCTGGATTCCACAGGTGGAAAAGCTTGTAAAGGCTAGTAGTATTTGTCGCAGCCTCCGGGTGAGACGTGTACCTATAGAGGCGCACCCGGAGGGAGGTTTTGTAGAAAGAATATTCAAGAATATTTATTCTTTAAATAAATTTTTGTAGCCACAATTTTATTGACTTTGTATTAAACATATTTTAATCCCTTCAACTCGGCTCCCCTTAAATCCTGAGTGCGCCACCGGAGTGGAGGATAAGATTTCTGAAGGCTTGTAGAGATGTACATACATCTTCGCGAAGCCTCTAATCACGCGGGGCAGTCTAATTGCAGGGGAAGATTATAAATCGTTTCAGTCGTTGGAGGAAATAAAACTCGAGGATCCTCGGCTCCGGTATTAAGGAGTAAAGAAGACAGCGGTGCAATTTCGTGGCGGGAATTTGTCGGGAGAAGAATGAAACCTCAGACCCTTCTCCAGCCGGGCAAACCTAATAATTCTTAATATCTCGAACAGAAGCGCGGAAAGCGTGCTTTCGGAACGCGACCCGAGAGGATCGGGCAAATAAAAAATAATGCGTTCCTGGGTTGAAGAGAACCCAAGGGGAATTTTACGAGTTTGCTGTTGCTCAAAAATGGCCGTCCGCGACAAATGCGAGCGCAGCGTTGCTTTTTTAATTCTTCCTGATCTCCTTCGAAGCTATTTAGCCGTGAAGCTTGTCCCGATTCTGACGCATTCTTGTCCACGATTTGAAATTTCGCGAAGCTCGAGTGGAGCAGCTCAAAGGTCCTAGATAAGTAGACGTGTTTGTGGGGATTTGGGAAAAAGGTGGATCTCGTCCGCTCCGGTAAGAGCCCGAGGAGATACGGGCAGAGCGTAGTAAAAGTTAGAATTATGTCGGCCGTTGGAGATACATGCATGAAGAGAGATGATACCTTAGGCGCGTGTAAATATTCAAGTCGACTGCACTTTGTGCCGTGTTCGCTCCGGGGACTGGAAAACTCGCCGAAGAATCCACTTACCGGGGTAACAAGGAGCGAAATAAAATGCTGGGAAAAGTGAGACGAACCGCTTGGGGGAAGTAAAAAGTCGCGGTGTAGTCGGCGACTAAATATTCTGTGTACGAGGTAGTTCTGGATGCGTCAGAACGAACCTGACAGCCTCTGCTTCTCCAGTTAGTCGAAACGGAAAAAAGAGAAATGCGAAATTACACTCTCCTAGTACGTAGGTACGTCGCAGAAAGAAAAATTCTTTAAACGTAGAAATTATTATTAATTCATATTATAATTCGGAACAATAATCTTATCAACTTCTGAACTCTTGAAGCAAGTGGATTCAATTATGTTTCTAAGTCTTGTCCGTGCACGATCACAAATATCTTAAATCGGAAGTAAAAACAGCGGAAATAGAGAATCATACAGATGGAAGTGTAAGAAGGCGAGGCTCCGCAGCTGTTTTTATCCCGGAGAAATCGTTTTCTTCCGCTTGCGAAATGCGGAGTCGGTTCGCCGGTGCGTGCAGAATGGTCGGCGAAAGATCGACGCGTGTGCATGCGTGCACTTTTGTCGTGCGCGGCACAAAAACCGCACGACAGAAGGAAATTCTCAGGGGACAATGGTCGGAGGGCGTAGGGTGCCAACGTCGTCGTCCCGGAGCCTCAGGAATATCCGGTTTCCTTCGGGAGGATGTGCATTCTGCGGCCAGCATTCACGGGGCCTGCGAGCGTGTGCGCGCGTGAATTTCGCGAGCGGGATTGGACGGTGGTGCGCGCCGCGGAACTTTGGTGGTTTCGGTTCCCATGGCTGGCCGGCCTAACGCCCACTGTCCGAGTTTTCGCCGGGCCGGCCAGCCGGCAGGAAATTGAGCGTCCTGTTTCGCGGAGTTTCAGCTAGATCTGAAATAGATATCGCCAAGTGGAAGGAATATACTGAGCTTGTAAAGGCAGCTAAGGGCAGGGGGTTGAAAACGATAGCGCGAACGGAGTAGCTAGCGAGAGTTGAGAAGGAAGTTCGGGTGGCTAGCTGCTGGGGGATTTTCGCGTTACATTGCGGCGTTCCTGCCGGAGAGTTACGATTAGGTGCTCCGACCGATCGTTCCGACTCGCTCGTAAGTTGCATGCATCGGTAATTACGAGCGGGGCCGGACGCAACAACTGGTAGTTTACGCGCAACGGCTGATTTAGAGCGCGATGTTAATCAAGCAAATCTCGTTCCCCTGCTGCCGGACGTCTGCGCTCCCATTCGTGCTTTCTCGTCACGTTCGCGCGAGGGAGATAAAGGTGCCCACTGCCCGTGATATTTGCCTCGATGGGCTTTAATTCAATTATTCTCCCTCCGCTCTGTAGCCGAGTGGAAAGAGCGGCCGCTGGCTCTTATCGACATCAAAACCTTGCCAAATCTCCAAGGAGACCCCTCTCGCCACCTACCTCCACCATAGCCGGCCCATCGATCCGCGGCAGCGATCCGAACGATCGCGTACGAGTGGTAGTTGGGGTATCGTGCCCGCGGCCAGGGCGAACGGCAATCGCCGCGGTGGAAACGCTGCGGGGGCTGAATATGATATTTGCAGCGGGCAGCTTCGGCGCGTATTCTAATTAGACGCAGGAAACGAGGCGGGCGGCACGGCTGAGCATTAACGGGCGATCGCGCGGAACTAACGGCGACCGCTGGCAGAAAAATCGATGGCGGGGTGCAACGAACTTGACAGAAAGCTTGTCGATAGAGGGTTGCCAGGTGGAACGAGCCAGAATGAGTGTGACGCGGTGCGGTCTGGGCTGACATGTGCACGTGACACGCGTCAAACGCATTCCCCGAGACCGCTTCTCCTTCGCCCTCCCCCCTCGGCGCGATCGCTGTTGCCGCCCCATCAGCCGTCGCTTCATTTGCAAATCAAACAGAACGTCATTAAGCGAAAACTTTGATACGTTTGCAAACACCGCCGAGGGCTGGACCCAGCTGCGCGCTCCACTGACCAGTGTCGTTGGTCTTCTCGTTGTTGAAGGGTGCGCGGGGGGTTGCTCGCGTTATCGATCGCCTCTTCGGGCGTGATCCTTCGAAATGGGTACGTGTGCACGTGTGTACGGGCTCGCTTCCAGTGGAATGGAAGCGGTGGTTTTTATGTGTGTTTTTAGGGAGCTGATTTAGACCTCTGCTTGTGGAAAGATGTCCGTCGCTGGCATGAGCAGCTAACCTTGCGCGGCAGAGGGGGTGCGTTTTTTCCAGCGCGAGCGGCGAATCGGAGAGCAAAATTGTATCCGATTGAATCGTCGGGCCTGCACATCTGGCACAGTAACACGAACACGGTGTAAAACGACTCTGGTCCACTCGAAAGTAACAGGGCTCGGGGAGCCGTGACATGTGCGCGCTTCTTTCGGGGGCTATGAACTTTTCGAGTGGCCTGGCGCAATCTGTCAGGACCGCGTGCTCATTGGAGTTAATCGTTCCACTGCGTTTAACGCCGTCCGCTTAATCGCGTCGGCGTTTATAGCTTCATTAGCTTCGCGGGATAAAAGTCGTTACGTTCGTCAGCTTCGCTTGTACGCTTCGTTCTGATCGCGCATAGATCGCTGGCTCGTCCATCGCCCCGTCATGAAAGCTTTAAGGATTATAAAAATTATTTTGGAATTTTACTTGCAAGAATTTTGGCGGGTGCTTTTTAATTAACTGACTTCAAAAAGGAGGAGATTATAGATTCGGCTTCATCATCTGCAGCGTGTAAATCTGGCGCCGACTTAAAAGATATAAGAGACGTAGATTAAATGAGGGAAGAAATTATTTTGTACTTTTTAGTGTACCTTTATTTTTTTGAAGTCGGTTTTATTTATTTTTTATTAAGTTTCTTACTTAGGAGAACTTCTGTATTTTGCAATAATTAGCAAAGTTCCACACGCGGACTCGATTTTCGAGTGGCGCAGTCGTCGCGCGTGCATCCCCAGGGTAAACGGTGAATCAGAAGCGGTCGCGTTCCCTGCCCCAGCTCCCCGAAAACGTGGCCGCGCGATAACTCCAACACTTGAACGTGGCTCGGCTCGTTCCTTATCGTTGCATCGGGGGAGCAATGCTAACTAGGCACTCGAGTCGACACATGGTGGATGACTGTTGCCTCAAAGGTGCACAACGCCGCGGGGATGTGGCCTGCGTGATGTCCAAGGAATGTGTCATAGCGCGCGTTCACTCGTCCCTATCGCGCCCAAGATAAATACAGGAGCGGGAGCAGAAATAACGTGGACGCGATAGGGGAAAACCGTGGGAGGGAGAGAAACTTGGGTGGGCCTCCCCTGCATCTGTACACACATCACCCTCGCCACCTTCTTCCTGTACTTGCGCCGGTTTTCAGTGTGCCACGCAACGCCCTGGGATCATAGAATCATAGCAATGCCCGCGACGCGCGCTGACGAGTGATTTCACTTGCTTGCGCTTATCGCGTCGCCTTTGGGGGCCCAGCTCGATAACCTACTGTTCATTCAACGGGTCGAGTCCGTGGCTGTGAACTAGTGACGGCGATCTTTTGTTGGATCTATCTAAAATCGATCTTTTTAGGGGAAATAAGATCGGTCTTTCACCGATCTTTTTTAATTCCGATCTATCAAGGATCGATCCGTTTTTTCTGTAGGATCGGTTAAAAAAGTGCAACGCACAAAATATGCTAAGTAGCCTATAATATTTAAAGTATAAAATATATAATATAATATATAATGCAATATATAATATAATATAAACTATGACTCTATACTTATTTCCTAAGTAGTCGTTCTTGTTTTGGTTACTTTATTGCCCAATTGTCCAGTTAGTTAGTTACATCTTAATGTACAATATTTGATATTTGATATTTTTTTAATTATTTATAACTGAATAAAAATCTGAAGAATCTAAGGATACAATTTTTTCGATGAACATTATAAAAAGAGACAACTTGTGTACATATGAAAAGTTATCGTTAAAAGTACTATATTATTACTATATAAATGTGACCAATAAGAGCGAGAATAAAATTAAGTATCCTTTTTAGGATCGATCTTTGAAAATCGTTTTTTTTTCACTATTGATCGATCTTATCAACGATCCTTCATAAAAGATCGATTCTTAGGATCGATCCGATCTTTGCCCAGGATCGCCATCACTACTGTGAACAAATGCACGAGATGACCATTACGAGATGGGAACCTAGGTATGTGCCAACAGAGTTCTTCTTTCGACACAAGTTTTGGGTACACGCGCAACGAGTCCGTGACAGTCGATACTTGTGAACCATCGCTGTATTACACAGTTGTTCTTTACGCTATAAACTATAAAGCTAGAACTGTGAACGGTATAGCTGTTCAACGCCTGTGCAATGTCCAGAACGTATTCATTCGATAGAGGCGGAGCTGGAGAATCCATAATCCAGCAGACACACGAGCTTGATGAAAAAAGGCTGGAGTCGAAATGAAGTTGATGAATCGTTCGGACAGGCAGCCCGAGCCGCGCCGGCTATCGATCGTCGTCCCCGTTGCTTAATCGTCGTGTGGGATCGCCGTGCTCTCGTAAACATCGCGCGAAAACGTGGGCGTTTGGAATACCGATCGCCCGAGATCCGTATATCGATCAGCAGGCTGGTCCATCCATCAAAAGATGTGTGCCAGCGGATGAATCGTCGGGGGGAGGCCCCGGGGAGGATCGGCGCGGGGTGCGTGTTGCGATCGGCCGGCTTTTTCCACGCCGAGTCCCATTCATCCCGGCTCCCTTGGTCCTCGGGACACCTTTGGGCCTGATTACCATAAACGAAAGGGCACCACCGCGGTGGCAGGCCGGCTCGCGGAACCAGCGTCACGCACGGCTATCCCTCAACCAGTCGATGTAATTAGGATAATAGAGAATGATTCAGCGGTCGCGCGGTAATTTGTAAGAATTACGAAAGTGACTCGGCGAGTTTTATTTCTCACGATCGGGACCCGGAGAACACGAAACGGAGCTCCGAGGGGTCG
Source organism: Andrena haemorrhoa (assembly GCA_910592295.1). Taxonomy (NCBI): domain Eukaryota; kingdom Metazoa; phylum Arthropoda; class Insecta; order Hymenoptera; family Andrenidae; genus Andrena; species Andrena haemorrhoa. The sequence continues at coordinate 7,149,056 of OU342946.1, forward strand.
CCGATGCTACAGGCGAGCATCGAACGTCTAATTAGAAGGCGAAATCGCTTAATTAATTTCCCGCGCGGCCGTCGAAGGGACACGTGTCTAAGTGGTCGGGCAATCGTGCGCCACTTTCGTCGCTGGTACCTTAAGAAGCTGATAATAGAGAAGCTTGCGAAGGCGGTTTTAGTCTCTCGAAACGCCGCGATACATAGGCACACGGAATGCTCGCCTCGCGCAACCAATTTCCGCTGCCTTCCTCCTTCTCCACCAGAAATCATCCCGTTCCCTCGGCATCCAGCAGACACGGCGCGCATTATTGAAAGTGCGACTCGAAGCGTCTCGAGCAACCACTTGCAGCGCGTTTGAAAGTGTCTGCATCGCGATCCTCGTTTTATCAGCAGCCCCTTTGCGTGCCTTTGCTGGTGCCCTTTGAACGCCGGAACACTTTTCCACCCACGGCCGTCCCTTTCTTCCCAGCTGTTTGAAGCCGTCGTAGAAGAGAGCATGCGAAATTTCGTTCACGTTTCATTATCTATGACACGACGGCGTTCTGCTTAACGTCGGGGCCCTTTGGTAAACACTTTCCCGGGCTTTGCTTTCTCACAGCGCGCGCTTTCACCCTTCGCCGGCCCGGCGACCGCCATCTTCCGCGACGAGGGTGGGCTCGGGGCTCGCACGCAGAGGCACCGCGGGCCTCTCCAGCCCGGGAAATTCGATAAAATTGCTTCCTCCGTGATATTCCGTTCCGATTCGGAAACAACCATCGGGCAAATTGCCGCGAAGACTCCGCTAGGGGACAGTCTGCTGACGCACGGTATCGCTTGCCGGACGAAATTGAATCGGAGAACGTTCTTGCCGCCCGGAATCGTCGCCCGTGAATTTTTATCGGCTCTCGAGTTCTCTGGGTACCGTGAGCGTGTCAACCGCGCTGGAAGCTCTACGGAACATAGATATATTCGCTGTTGTATCGGGGGAAGCTGGGTGTCGCTAGATTTAAGATTACGAGTGCCCGAAGGCTTCAGAAATTTACTTGGAAATATACAGAAATATGTCGCAAAGAAGCTTTCACTTTCTTTGTTCCATTCCAAGAATTTTCCGTAAACGTTCCGCGGTGTTGACTAGAAAAACTACCTACCGTACCCAGAAAGGGAGTTTGAAGATAGCGAATCAATCGTTTCGCGTGATCCTATCCCTCGAATGGAGTTGTACACTTGTCGCGCTTGAACCGTGATCAGCATGGCAACTGGTTTTTACTCGTCCTCCTCTTTCGCCTGGTGTGGTACAGTCGCCGAACGGAACGCGCATTCCTCGGCATTCCCTCCGAACGCTTTTGCCTCCGCGGGATCGTGGAAGAATCGAGGCTGGTTCTGGTGAATACCTCTGTGGCGTTCACGGATGCCATTCGGACGCTAGTTGCGAGTCGACCGGGCAAATTAGCTTGTTAAATGATTCCCTTTAATTCTCGAAATTTCCAAGCGCCTCGCCCTTGCCTGCGGAGCAGTCGCAGAGGCACGCTCGCGATCCTTTGTGTCCCAGAATTCCAGCGGACCATTTCCAAATGACCCATTCGCGGCATCTCTCGATAGGAAAATTGCTGCGCTACTCTCTGTATCGAGGGTGCGTATCTAGCACGCGGAATCTAGGTAAACGCGAAGCTGAAAGAGGACACAGTCGCGAAATGTGACGCGTTCGATTCGGCTGGGTTCGTTTCCCCTGGCGTCCACGGATCGATCGCCGAGATGGAATCGAAGTTCGCGAATCGTTCGCTCGTGGAATCAGGGAAATAGTGTCCACCGCCTCTGTATTCTCGGCTGATTTATAGGTTCGCCTTCCGCGGCCATTTCTCTTCCAGTTTTTCCATTGGGAGTCTCTTTACTCTGATTATTTCGAAGCGCCGATCAGATTTCACGTCTCGTAGCTTGCTTCCGAAATTTGAAAGTTCTCAAGTTTCGCGCAGCACGAAGTAGAGTGTACGGCGCGCAGAGCACTCGAGCGACAGATATTAGACGGGCGGATCGCGCGCTCGAATTCTGCTCGAATTACGGCCAAGTTTCGATGGTCGTTGAGCACGATTAAAACTTCGGAACGGTAAGCAACAGCCCCGCCGGCGCAAAAACGTCCTGGCACCCTGCAGGGGGCATTTTTCTTTCAACATTCGAAGCCTTTGTTCTCTCGCGGAAGAACCGTTTAATCTCTCAATCCTTCAAACGTCTCGGCGTCCTGCTTATATAGGTCCGTGCAAAAGTATCGATCCCGAAACGGTGACAGCCTCCGCGAAGTGGCTTTGATCTCCTCGGTCATTCGTTATTCTAGGGAATCCAGTCGAAAGACTAACAAAGTCGGTTACTCGTAATAATAGATCTCCAGTGGAAGCCGAGTCGCGATCGATCCTCTGCCACAGGCTCCGGATTTAACCCGTCAAATGAAGCAGACGAGTTAACACTTTTATCGAAGTTAAATAATCATAAAAACTGACTGACGGTTTCTAAATATACGCCAGCCACTCGGAGCCGAGGTATGACCCAGTTCGAAGGTGAGACAGTGTCTGGATGGTGATAAATCGATGGAGAATTTAAAAGCAACCCCGACTAGATTACACCGATAAGATTTACCGAGGCGCTCGACATTTGCGCGGCCCTGTAACGCGATGCTCCATTCCGCGCGAGTTTGGACGAGCGTTTACAGTAAAAGTTAATTGCATTTTCGTGACGCGAATGCCGCGGATTTCTGCAGCTTGAATGGGGGCCAATCAAAAATGCTGCCCCGCGCGGAGTGGAGACGTTGGGAGGGTGGCGTTTCTTCGCGGTTCTCGGCGGAAAGTATGCAAATGCCCGGAGTAACGAGTGGCGGGGAAGGACGGGGATGAGTGAGATGAAATCGGCGGAGAGGACCAGGGCGGAAGTTGGCGAGGAGAAGCCGTCTGGCTCGCCGGTGGGAAGAAGGAGGGCCGCTCCGCTGTTCTCTGTGGGGCAGGGGAGCTTCTCCGCGTACCTGCATGCTGACTCGTTGCTGTGGCATTCCTCAAGTCTGGTTCGCTCGGTAATTATGAGATATTAGCCGGTAATTTATAGCCGTCTCAGAGACCCTCTCGAAGGTAGAGGCTCTCCTCGCGAACCTTCCCCTTCGCGGGGCCCCTCTATCGAAGAATGGCGTCCGCGGGGAATGCTGTTCGCTGCCTCGAGGTCCAAAAGGTCCAGAAGGTCAGCCGTGCATTCGTTCCCTCGGTCATTTCTCCCCTCTCGCCCAACGTTTCCTCTCTTCCCCTACTCTTCTTTGGGGCCCGGGTCGGGCCTCCTCCGACCGGAAGTAACGAGGGTAGGGGAGACCGGGGATAATTGATACGTTATTCAGTTTTCAATTTTTCTCATTTTTGTTCGAATTAATTTCTTAATAACAAATATCCTAAAATATACTTTGATCCTTCCTCTTTGGTATACAGTAAGCGAAAACTTGACAAAGTACATACAAAGTGAGTGAAAAAATGTTAGTTGGACGAAGGCAAAATGTATCAAGTTATCCCACTGCGGGGCATGTTGATACATCTGTAAAATATTCGTTTAATGAATGACTAACAAATTTGAAAAATAAAATTGTAATCTAGATACCTTCCCAACAATATAGACTAAAAATGAAGAAAAATGTATTCTAAAAATCAAAAAGATTTTGGAACAAACATAATAAAACATTTTTATTTATTTTTTTCTGTCTTCCTTAACCTGGGGTGTCTTCTTCTTTTTGTTAATATATCTTAATAAACTCATTTTGTCAATATGATATTTTGAAAAATATCTTTTTCAAAAATATCTTGCAATATTTCGCCACGATTTGTCTTTTTCATATAATTTCGAACCATTTTCCTAGAAATAAAAGGAGACAATTCAATGAAAAGTAGTCGGGGAAAATTGATACACTGTATAAACCTGCCCCGGTCTCCCCTATACAATCTCTTGCCTTCGATTTGGCGATGATTCTTTGGCGGGGATCGCGCTCGAGGTGGAACGTTCTTTCGGACGAATCGGGCGAGCAGTGATGCTGTTCAAGGCGAGAGATTTTCCGCCCCGCTTGTATATAGCGGAATAATACTCGATATTCGTAAACCATGCGACGATAAAATCGTAGATGGGGGATCTCAGATAAAACGAGTAATTGCATAACAAAAGTTGTCCTCAGGCCTCGTGGCTCGGCAAGTTTCTTGATAACTTTTATCAGCGATTACGAGACTGCCTAACACCATTCCGCCTCCTTAATCCCGAATCTTCCTCTTGTTTCAGGTAAGTACTAGCCGACCCAGCGACGAGGCGATGGATCTCCCGGCTGTACGTTCGCACGGTAAAAGATTTACCCGCTGTTTGCTTTTCCGCGTTTATCGATGCGGCTCGAGTTGCATCGGAAGATAACAACTGTCGCGGCTGCGCTCGGCGATAAGGATCGCGGGAGTGCATCCGCAAATACAGAGATTCGTTGGCGGTTCTTTCGCTGTTTAAATAGGTAGTCTCGAACGGTCTGCTGGCTCGGAGTTTTCTTAATTTTATCGCGTGGGCGTCGGTGTTTACACTCCATTTGGAGCGAGCGATAACTATCGATTTGGACGCGATAAGCCGGGAGGCGCTTCGTGGTATCACACGTACTGAATAAAGCAATTGATACTAAACGATTCCTCGCGCAACAATTTTGCAAGGAGTCCTCGAAGACTCCTCGGGCTATCGCTGTTCAGAAGCATCGTGTGATTGCCGCGAATAAACGATTGATGGCTGGTCGAATGGTTCAATGGCTCGAGGAAGCAAGCAGGGGGAGACGAAAGGAGAAGCGCGAGAGAAAGTCCCTCTGTCTCTTTCGTCGATTTTCCGCCGTGCATCGCTGCGCGCGTTGTTCCCCGGCAATAAATCTGATAAGGGGCATCTAACGGCCGCGAGTATTCGCCCTGGACGTTTATCGAGAGAGACGAGAGGAAGAGTTGTTTAAACTGCGCGAGCCGTTGTCCGATAGCGTGGCTAGCCAGCGGCCATTATCTAGCAAGAAAACGCGATTCCGTGTTTCGTAAAATGTCTAGCTTGGCGTCGCAAGATCGTGGGAAGGAGAGTCCGCTACTGGGTCTTCTAAACTCTTTCCTCGGGGTCCCAGGATTTATTTTGACGCTCCATCTGCGGCCTGCTCCGCGTGGAAATTGATTGCGAGGCACTGTTACGCTCTAAGGTGAATGTCCCAATTTCTGCTCATTTAAGAGGTTACTCGTCACAAAACAAGGTGTAAAAAATTTGTTTGTGATCAAAATTTGCAGAGTAATTGATTAATTCTTTAATTATAAATCAACTAGTAGAAAACTATTTAAGAAATATATTTCGAGATGTTTAACTACTAGTAATTTGTAATTAAATAGAATGCTGTAAATGTCCGTATTTCTGCTCACGAAAAATAGCGATGTATATTTCTGCTCACCATTTGTACCAATTTCTGCTCACGTAATATGTCGGCTTTCATGCCTTCGAATAGAAATAGAGGTTACAGCATATATTGAATTGTGAGGTTACGTTACTAAAATTTTGGTGAGCAGAAATGCTGACATGTCGGTGATTCAGTTGACCCTAAATCTAATCATCTGTTTTCTACTTAAAAAAATTAAAAATAGTAAACAAATCTACATCCAGACCACAATACGGTATCTGTTTTTGTTATTAAATAAGAATTTTTACTGCAAAAACTATTTTCTGCCGAATTATCGAATGCCAATAGTGACCCTGCTTCTTGGCACAACCAGCTAAAACATGGTCGAAAAATCACGAGTCTCTCATTTTAAAAGTTTTTCGTTGCATGCTGCACTTTGATTAGCCTCAAGCTCGTGCAACACTCGCGTAAATGGTCAAATAATTTAGAATTATTTTGTTGCAACTATAGTACAAACGTAACGCTTGTAATAATAAGAAAAATACGAAATGAGCAGAAATGGGGACATGAGCAGATATTGGGGCATTCACCTTAGTAGGGATTTTTCGCGAATACCGCGGCAGAATTTTTACCACGGCCCCCGCGGAATGTAATTATCGCGACGATAAATATCGCTTTCGTTTGGCGCGCAGCCGACTGTGCAAATTTGCAGTCGCCGCCCTGATGGTTGCACGGTGACACGCTGCTAAATATTTACGGGCCGACTGTTTAATTAATTGTTCCGCTGGCGCGAGAGTTTTGTTCGAATCGTTGTTTTAAATCTGTCGATGATCTCCCGTCTCGTTGGCTCCACGAAGCCCCATTGTTTACGAGTGTCATAGCTTTGCTTCTCGTTAACCCCTTTACCACTTTCAATGCTAAAAGGAACGTTTATGAAACACCGCTGGGGGATACCTTTTACGCGCTACCTCGCGTAATCGTAAAATGGAAGAATGAAAAGGAAGGGGCCTCTGAAAATTCTCCAATTGCAATGTTAAACACGCGGAAAGTAGCATCACTCAATTGAATTCTATTGCACGCAGATTCTTGAACTCCAAGCCCTTTCGTCCCACTGTTAAGAGGGAAGCTGGTGTAATCGGCAGAAATTAAGGTTCCTTTTGGGAATTTTTTGTACGGAAACTGTACATGCAATCTTTTTGAAACTCACAGGCTATAGGTATTATTATGTATTTCAAGAAGTGAACCAACATTTTTTTATATAAAAATAACACTGTATATAATTCCAAGATGTTTTGGGTTCCTCAAAAATTACGCCCTGGATGGACCTCAATCCGGAAGAATACTATTAAATTGAATAACCTTTGTTGCACACTTCACGTACAATTTTTTAGCGAAAAAACGCGACTATTTTTTCAAACACACACCATTAATTTAATTTTGCACTTTTGAATGCGGATTACCGCCTTATTTCGATACAAAAAAAATATTTGCTCGCTTCTTCAAATATATAATAATATAGCTTGAAAGTTTGAAAAAGGTTGCGCGTGTAGTTTCCCCCAAAAGGATCCGAAAAAGAATCTCGATTTCTGCCGATTATACTAAATTAAAATTTTCAGGTGCAACCGGATATGAATCCAATCGTGGTCCTCCGCGTATCATCCTCGAAACCTCGAATGGCGCACGGCCAGCCAATAATTAGAGGCTCTCCCCGTCGAATGCGACAACCGCGTGTCTTGTTACGCGCGGATCGCGCGACCTAATTAAAACGTGTCGAATTCCGTGTGCAATTAAAGCTTAATCCGACGCCGCTCCGCGCCGGGCGCTGTCCCGTGAAGGTGTTCGCGAGCATTAACGAAGGAGCTTTCTCCAGCGTGAACGACGGTAATTAGTGGAGTTTAGTGATCGACGGCGGAACGGTCACCGAAGTAACGTCGCCTTGTATCGAGACTGGTTGTCGCCGATGCGTTGCGACGTTATCGCTTAATTGAAGGGTCTCCGGGACGCGCCGAGGGCTTATTAAATCAACAGAATCGCCGTAATAAACGTCGAGCCGGCCGCTTTTCTTCCCGTCTGTAATTAACCAGTCCCTCGTTTCACGGTTTGCTCAAAAACCTCGCCGGATGCTTGCTCGCCTCTCGCTCGAGCCTCATTGTTCGCGGAGCTAATGAAATTGATATCGAAAGGCGGCGCGGCGCAGCGGTAATTACTCGAGTGATCGACGATGGGATAGCGTTGACCTTGCGAGGGGTTGGAGTCACGATCGCGGATGGATTTTGGAGGCTGTTACCCCTCGCGAAGCGTCTTTCGAGGCAGTCTCGAGGCTCGCAGGGGAACAATGGCCGCCAACGCTCGCGGGCTCTTATGTAAATCCAGCATCTCGCAGCTTTTTCCTCTCAGCGACTTCGCCCCGGCAATTTTCGGCCATTGTTCCGCCCGCGAGGTATCCTGCTCGTCTTCCGCTTCCCTTCCCCCGTCCCTTTGTCCACGGTTCTCCCGTGCCCCTTCGCCTGTCGCATTCCTCCTCGTTTTTTAATAACCTTGGTCGTCTAGGAGCAGAGCCCCGGTTGGTTTATTTATTTGCACGGCGATCGACGTTCCTCCCGGGACTGCTTCCTGCTCGCCTTCATTCCGAATTTACACCCGCGCTTCCTGTGCACGTCCCTCCTCGAATTAGACATTTATTCGAGCAACGTTTCCATTTTCTCCGCGCGCGTTTCTCTCCCCAACCCTCGCGACCCCTCGACGCGCCGCTGCTCGCCTGGATAATTCACCTCCCGTAGCTTCTAACGCGATCGACTTCGCAAATCGTTCTTTTAACTCGAAGCGTGCAATTCCACGAGTACCTGGTGTAGGATTGTTGGTATATCATCTTTCTGGCGCTGAGAGTCGTCACTGCGAGGGCTTTCGAAAAGGCGCCGAAAAATGGAGCCGTTTCCGCGCATGGCCGAGCAGATTTTCCCCCCTTTTGGAGCGCAGAAAATACAGCCTCGGGGAGAGGCGGAGGGAGAGTGAGCGGCGGAAGTGGCGGTCGTTGTTTTCCACGGGGGCGCCCGCCAGTTTTGTCGGCCTGGAATAACAATGAAATTAATGAATGGACTTCCTCCGACATCGCAATTAACGTAACTCGACCGTCCCGAATAGCCATTTAAATTGATCCCGGTGGTAGGCGCGAGTTTACACCGCTGTAAGCTCGTTTCGTTCGCGGAACAGAAAGAACGAGGTGTCCTCTTTGTTCCCGCCGGTTTTTGCGGGCGAACAAGGCGGTCCCGGTTCGGCCACTAAGCTGCACTATTCCTCGATGCAGGAGCGCTGGCTTCCACAATGGGATGTGGACGTATACTCGGAAACACCATCGAGAGCTGGCGAATTATTCGTTCATAAGTATTGGGACCGGTGGCGCGCTGAGGATTTAACTTTTTAATGCAAACTCAATAAATTCAGTTCTTTTTTTTTAGTAAAGACGAGTAATAATAATAATAATAATAATAATAATAATAATAATAAGAAAATTCATTAGGTGATTACACGAAAATTTATTTAAAGAATAAAACCCAGTCGTCTTTTCTTTTTACAAAGCTCTTTAATCCCTTCAGTCGTGGTTACATTAAGGAGGTACAGGACTTTTATTTCAGGGGTGTCCAAGGTGCGTTAGGACACCCACTTTATGTGGAATAATTATGAAAAACGTTGCAAATTTCTCGCGGAAACAGTAAAAAATATCGAATCTGTACCAAATATCGCATTTTCTCTAAACACATGCTTACGAACAGCAGTGCAAATGAAAGCTGCGAGAACCGGCGAATCGATTCTGCCCCGGTCTGATTGGCCGCGGCTGTAACATCCATCAGCTCCGAAACAAACAGAAGGAGGCAAGGGACCGAGCCGCGGGTGAAAAACGCGACGCGATCAGCCGTGGCTGGTTTCGATCAGCGCGCGTGGAAAAAAAGAGAGGAGAGAAGAGTACGGTGCATCTGGCCGGGACGCGTCTTCGCAAATCGACGCGTCGCGTCGGAGGCGCGACTCGGAAAATCCGCCCCGTCTGATTCGATACGAAATTTCTTCCGGCCGTTGCACGCGACGAGCGGATTTTTGCCGACGCGCCCGTCGCCCGCGTTCATTTAGCGCTCGAATTGTTCTCAATTAGTCTGCCGCGCGTCCCTCTCGCTCCCGCGCGCCGCGGCGGGGCAGAATGTTTCGATATGATCACGGTAGCTCGCCGGCAATTACATACGCGTGTTTTTCCCGCTGTTTGCTGAAACGCGGCGATAAATAACAGCCGCCGGAGTGCCGGGCCCCGTCGACGGGTTTTAAGCTCGCTGTTCAGTCGCCGCCGGATAAACCGTGTTTGCCTCTCGGGGGAGGAGGGCGCGCCGCAGATACCGAAACCGTCGCCGCGGCGAACCTCTTCATCGCCGGCCGCGTTTGATAACTCTTTTATCGTGTCCCCGCGGCTTCGGGTGCCGCGAAAGGGGAGACAAACTCGTAACTCAACGCGGCAGTTTGTTCGCGGCTTGGGTGGGGCTCGCGCGTCGTTTGAACGCCCGCTGACGGATAAACGGGAGTGACAGGGCGGGGGTGTAGGAACGGTAACAACAGGCTCCTTCCGCGGCGGCGTGCAAATATTTGAGCGAAAGAATTCGCGCCGGCTCCCGAGCGCGTTTCGCTTTAAACATTTAATTACAGTCAGTCGCCGCGACAGTCTCCGCAGGTAGAAGCTTCCGGCGGGGGCGACATCATCTCGGAGAGCCGCCTAATCGCGAAGGCACTCGGTGACTTTGGTTTCGGAGCGAGCGGCGCAGTTAGGGAAGTTTGACGATCGTTGAATCGTCGGTAGACGCCCTCCGCCAAGTTGGCCGACGTGCCCTCTATCAATGCACTCGATACTCTGCCTGGGACTCGTTGAAGTTCCCGAGCGGACGGGGTTCCCCCGCGTCCCGGAATACATTATCCGCGTGATCCCCTAACGTCTCGGAGGTATTTCATTCGATCTCGCGATAAGGCGTTAGATCTTTCGCTTCGGATGCGCGGGTCGCTTTCCTTTCGTCTGGCAGAGTTCCTCTGTCGCGACCCCCGTCGAAATCGCAGCGCATACCCCCCTTGGGAAGGGTTGGTTCTCCGGGCTGCTTCGATGCCGAGGGGATGGGATGAAAAGTACGCAGCCTTGGTCTCTCCTCGAACGGTGGATAAAATGTAGGAGAAGAGTGGGCAAGCGAGTTTGTCGGACACGGCGTTAATCCGGGATCAGTGATCACTCGATCGAGCGGCTCGAGCAACGACGTCGGGAGATAATGAATCATTAATGCCCCGCTATCTGGCGGATCGATCGCGGAAAGCGCGCAAGTTCCTCGGGCCGGGCATGTCGGCGGAATAAAAAGAAGAGGGAAGGAGGGGAGGAGACGGGGGCAGCGATGGGCGGTTGGCGCTCCTCGCCCCTCTCTCGGGGGGAATTAATCGGAATTCCAATGCAAATAACACACGGGGGCCAGGAAGAAAGTCGGGGCTGCCCGTCCACGAAAAGAGAAATGTACCCGCCACCTGAAATGACTAATGCCCCTGAAAATATCCTGCCTGCCGCCCCCCTTCCGTTCGACCCTCGTCGAATGGCGGGGATCGAATGGTCGCGTCCGTCGGAAGCCTGGTGGCGTTTCAGAGTCGAAATCGGGGGGACACGGTGTCCGAGAGCGGTGGAAAGAAGAGAAATGCGACGAAAGGTGGTGGGAGCCTTGGGTCTTGGCAAGATAAGAAAGGGGCGGAGGGGCGAAAGGGGGATCCATTATAGTGGTCGATGCGACGCTTCCAGCGGGAGAGGGATGAAAGGAGGACACGGTAGTTGAGCGGATGGAAGAGACGGAGGTGGCCGGTGTGTTTCAGCAACGTGGAAAGGAAGAAGGGGCTGAAAGGGAAGAAGGAAGGAAGGACAGAGGGGCGAGGAGGGCGACTGGATTCCTCCCGTTTAGCCCGTTTAGCCCGTTTCCCTCTCTATCCATCCAGCAGCATTCCTTTGCCCGTTTCAACCTGCTCGCTGCCCGCCAGTTTAACCTGCAGCCCAACACACTATTATGTCTGACCTAAGGCGCTCCCACATTTAACTACACGTCTCGTCTGACAGAGATAGGTGCCTGTACGAGCCAGCTCGGCGTGTGTGTGCGCGCGCAGGGGGAGCACGGGACCCGAAACGATCGGGCCCCGCCGACAATCGCGACGAGTCAATGGCTGGGCCAGCTTTTGAATTCACGGCCGCCGCGCCGACTCGTTTATGTTTTAATCGCGCGCCCGTCTCGTCGATGTGGAGCAAAGTTCGGGCTGTTGAACCGATGTACAGAGGCTTCCTAGTTCCTGGTAAATACTAAGCTATCTGTCGAATTTTTCGGTATTCGAATAATCGAGTGCTTCGGTTGCTGAATTATTTGACGAATATAACAGAATTGGAATATCCAAGTACCCAAATACTTGTAAAATATTCGAATAGTCCCAGCCCTAATGTATACTAACTAGGTGTCCCAATTAGCTATTCATTCAGAGTTCCTCCAAATTATTAAGGTACAAATGGCGCCGCTTTGGTCGTTCTTCGCACACGACGATGGAGCCGAAGTTTTCGGTCGCCGGGACAGGCGCCAACTGCGTGGGCCAGGCTACACGCGATCGAGATTAATTAACGCGTTGGTTGGTATGCGCGAAACCTGCCGCGGTGGAGATTGATCGACGGATAAGTGGCGGCGCGGATATTGCGATCGCGGAACGCTCGCCTCGGCGCTCGATTATGCGCCAACGATCCGCCGCGGATATTGCTGGATCGTCGTCTGATAAATCTTGCTCGATCCTCGCGATTTATAGGCGGCTTTCGAGCTGGCCGCCGCGCCGCGGTCCAACGCAGCTCGCGACTTCTTTGTCCGCGATTTCATTTGAAATTCAACGAGCCGCGGCTTGATCGAGCGAGTGAAAGCTGGACGTTTGTAAATTCATCAAGCGGGATCGATGGACAGGGTTCTCCGGAACTTTCCTAGCCTCCCTTCCTGCTTTTCCCTCGGATCTCTCTGTACATACTTCCTGCCTCTGACACAACTCAGGATTGCTCACCGGTTCGACTGCATAGACCAACGAATGGAGATCTGTCGCGAGGGGCGTTGGGAGCTGCGCCAGTGGCCAGGTGCTCGCGCGATCTACGCCAGGCTCGTCCGTTAACTGTACGCGGTTGCACGTTGTCATAGCCGCTGTCAGGGGCTCGCGACGGGTACCTGCAACGTTGCAGCTGCAACCGCACCGATCGAACGCGACTGGGAACGGTCGACGGGGTTTATTTAGCCGCGCGCGACTCCAATCCATTAATTCCGCCGCTTGTTAGCGTACTTTGTCCCCGCCTGTGTCCAGCACCGGCGAAGATAGCCATCGATTTTCCAGTTTGTCGGCCGCGGCTATCTTTCAAGCCTCCGGACACGTCTTGGGGCCCCAGCCTCTGATCACGGGCGTCTGTCTCGCAACGATCCAAGGGAATCAATTCGACGCGTCTTACGCCGCGGCTTATAAATTCCACAGGGCGGAGGGAAACTCCGGAGAGATTGTCTTCTGCTCCAATCGCAAAGGAGGCTGCGTGAATTATCATGCGGTCGTAAAAGAATATTTTATTCCAATCGAGGTCCGCGGGACGGCAGGGAAACTCCGGGGATATTATCCTGCGCTCCAATCACAAAGGATACCGTGGGTATACTAACTTGCGTGAATTACTGCGAGGAGGCCGTAAAAGCCACCCCGTCAGCGGTCACGCAGCTCCAGAACCGAAGGTCCGGTTGAATTAATGCGTAACTTGAAGGGGATAAAAAGAAAGTAAGAAACGGAGCGCATGCAAGGGGAGGAGGAGGAGGGACCGTGGACTGTTGGGAAGGAAAAGAGCGAGGAGAGCAGGGGCCCCGGAGGAACGTAGGTGTGCGTTAAATGAAAGAGACGGAGGAAGAGGAGCGTTTCAAGGCATGGGAGAGGAATGTGGTCAACGCATAAACTATACCACCGTGCATTCCTCGGGCCAAGGGTGGCTATAGTTCGCGAATCGTATAATATATACGTGTGTACGCGTGGCCACCTGACCTGAGAGAGCGTATCCTTGCCCATCCAGGTGGATTCCTTCGATGCCTCGCAGCCCTCCAACGCATTGTTCCGCCAACCTCTCCGCGTTCCTCCGACCGCATTATCGATTAAATATCTAGCGTTACCATTAAAAATAGAATGCTTGCGTAGCGCAATAGGACTCGTCCGTTAAACCCTCATTTCTTCCCTCATTTAAAGCGGCTCGAGGCTTCTAGGATCACGTTGCGCAACGCGCAAAAACTGCGTGCTCGCTTTGACCGTGGGCGGACCGAAACTTTGAACCGTCAGTGTGTTTAATAGCAGCTTGTGGCTCCGATGACTCGCGATGTACGCAGCCGTACTGCAACTCGCTTCTTAAGGCATCGGCCGTTCCTCGTGGAATCGCCAGCCAATTAATCGACGCGGTCTTCATTCATCATCGGGGCAATTAACGTCAGTGTCGCGGCGCAGCGGGCGGGGGATCCTTGTGCGTGGACCGCGAGTCCTTTCCACGAAGACGCGTTTTGGCGGGAGAACCGCTCGATAACGAATTCCAGACCGGACATCGGCTAATTTAATATGGAATATTTATGCATAAATCAGTATAATACTGGCGATCGTGATGTATCGTTAGGAACTTGTGTCTGTTCAGTGGTAGTTGCTTTATAATCAATTCTGTCCATATAATTATCGGACAAATTTCGCGCGCCGTCGGTTCCTCTGTCTTTCTTCCTTCTCAACGTTTTGTTCGTTCGCGGGTGGTTGCGAATGACCGTAGACATTGTGGTTCGGTACGTAAGAGGAATCCTCGAGTACTGTCTCGACGACCGAGCTCTCGATGAAACCCCGAACAAAACACCGCCACTGTCGTCGACGATTTTGCGGAATTTATTCCCCGCCGCCGGTGGTAGGTCTCAATGGCAGTTTATTGCAGAAGGGGGCCCGCGATAAAGGCGGTATTGCTCCTCGTATCAAGTGGATCAGCGTCGTGCCTGGAAATTCGGCGCGTTCCCCTCGTTTCTTTTCCGCCGACGTCCCATTTGCGATCCGACGATCCGCGGCACTTAACCCCTCGACAATTAACGATGAATTCGACGTCCCGACGCCGAGGAGAGCGCGTAGGTATATATACCCCCCCGCGGGGAAAAAGCCGCCGCAGCCGTAGACAAAATATTTGCGGGCGGATGAAAGGAAACTTCTCTCTGTTCCTCTCTCGCTCCTCCGCGCCTCCCTTTGACCCCTCCTTCCGGCTTCGTTATCCTCTTTCGCTGCTTCGTCTGTCTGCTCTATTTCCATCCTCAGCTTTCCAGCCGGGATCTCTCTGTCCGCCCGGTATCAGACACTCGTCTGCGCTTTAATTACTCCTCGAACCTCTTTTCTCTTGCATTTCTCGAGATTAACGACGATCTCTCCTCGATTGCAGCCACGAGAAGAATGGGGCAGGGTAGGGCGGGACGGTAGGCAGGCTCCTCTCGCGCTCTCGTTTTCGATGGGGCGACAATGACCGACCGGAGGAAAATCTGAAGGCTCCCAATAACGTTAAAAACGTTCCGGGGCCCTCGCGAGCCCACTCCTGCGCGACAATGCCCCCTTCTGGGGAGAAAGGAAGGAACACTCGCGACGGTTCATTACGGAGCTTGTCGCGAAAGAAATGCCTCCGAGGCAACGTTTCAACTTGCTCCTCCGGGTTCCTCGATTTTCCACGGTGTCTCGCGCGTACCCGTCCACTGGCGGTCCAAGCTTTCTCGTCGGCTCTGGTAGTTTCTTTTATCGCGAATCGTTAATATCCTCGCTGGTTCCTGCCGTGTTTCCACAAAACTTGATGTTACTTTGATCGAAGATACCATGTAATCCTTGTTCAACAAATCCGCAACGTTTTCCCTAATTATTGCACATAGAGTAGGTAGCTACATATCCCGAAATGTATCTTAATCCGATTTCTTAGAGTGTCGTATCGTTGGAGGGTAATCGCTTCTACGGTCAAGACACGCTCGACACTGGAAAGATCGGCTCGAGAGTGCTCGACGGTTGCGCAAGCACGGCCGAGAGAACGTTAATGGTACAGGTTGAAATAATACGTTGCTTCTCGTTGCTTGGACGCGGGGAAAAAACCACCTCGTGCCCGCACGAACTGGTTGTACATTTCACATGTTAAGACAACGCACGCCGGCCGTGCATTCTAGTACAATATATATTATCAAGTTATTAACGTGTACGCTGTAACACGTTCTCCCGGCGAACCTGTTTCTCGTAAACGAGCACAGTCGCGGCATCGGCCTTGTTTGCACGAGGAATTATCAGCCGTGCATCAGCGGAATAGTCAGCCTCGCTTTCCAGAACCTAGGCGTGCATCCTCTTCGCCAACTATCCCCAGATTGGCGCGCTAAACTGGATCCGATCCCACTAACCTCTCAAAAATTCGCATCACTAATTGCGCGACAGATCCTGCAACGTTCGCTCCGTCCCTTACCTGCCAGCTGGCGAGAGAAACGAAGCTTGGGGGATGCTCGTGGGGCCGAAGGCGAAAGTGGCGACTGTACACGGAGGTTTTACCAGTGGCCTGTTAGAAATTACGCGCACTTAACGAGGTGCTGGCAGCGGTAACCGAACGACGTCGGCTGGTCTCCGCTAACCGCGCTTCGCTCTACATCCTCTCTTTGTCCGTCGCCGCCGTTTCACTCGTTGACACGTGTTAGCTTGATAGCTGCGAACCGCAGCACGTGTCTTTCTTCCTATCGTCGCCGTACAGCCACCCGACCGTAATTCGCCGTGGTAGTTCGCCACGTCCTGGACGATCCGCCGCGTTAAATTCATACGTGTCTCGGGCAACGGGCACTGGCTCCTTGCTGGACGATCCTTGCAAGCTTGGCGAGGGTACGTGACGTTTTTCGGCGCTCCTTCCCTTCGCTGGATGTAGGTGCACCTTCGAATTCCTCTTTGGTTTATGCTTCGCGAGATAAGTGGCGAGTTGGATAGGTATGGATTTCTTGGGAGATTGCCGGGGAAATACTAGAATTTGTTGTTTTAAGGGGTTACACCACCCTGGCGCTCGGAAAAATAGGTATAAAAATAAACTTTTTTTTTTACTCTGCCATTAAGTATATAAAATGATCTTTATTTTACACATATATATAGTAGTTTTATGAACAATTTACAATATTAACGATTAAAAGAAAATAAAAAATGGCGGAGATATAAGCCGATAAGTAGGACCCTCTTTTGAAAATCCTTCCTGATGGTGTGCTTGATTTCTCTGTTAGGCATCGTCTAAAATATAAAAAATAAATTGTTTCTTATTTAAAAGGGTAATAGCTAAAATGTGACAGAGGATTTTTGTGATTGGGTGCCATGTTCGAAAGTTATAAATTTTTTAAACTTTTTAACATCGATGCAAACTTGAGTTTCTTTTTCAAACAGCTGTCGTTTCTACAAAAAAAATTTTAAAATTTTTCCCTCTGTCACATTTTAGCTATTACCCTTTTAAATAAGAAACAATTTATTTTTTATATTTTAGACGATGCCTAACAGAGAAATCAAGTACACCATCAGGAAGGATTTTCAAAAGAGGGTCCTACTTATCGGCTTATATCTCCGCCATTTTTTATTTTTTTTTAATCGTTAATATTGTAAATTGTTCATAAAACTACTATATATATGTGTAAAATAAAGATCATTTTATATACTTAATGGCAGCGTAAAAAAAAAGTTTATTTTTATACCTATTTTTCCGAGCGCCAAGGTGGTGTAACCCCTTAAGTGGTAAGGGAGACCGGCTAGTTGATCCTTCTTTCAGTTTTCAATGTTTCTCATTTTTGTTTGAATTAATTACTTGAAAACAAATATGCTAAAATACCCTTTGGTCATTCCTCTTTAATATATAGTAAGCGAAAAGTTTCCACCAAAAGTTAAGCTACGCTGTGCTATTTTTTCTATGTTTTATAGCACATTTTATTTCTATCTTTTATTCCAAGTGGATCACCGGCTTTAAGTTCTTTTTCTTAGAGCAGTAGAGAAGTAATTCCTTCGACATCTGAAGTTTTCCGTACCCCCATGTTTTACACTCGGTAACTTTATGCTTGGGTTCAAGAATCGCGCAAGCTTAAAACTCGTAGATGGAAACCGTCCCGCCTTGACGAGGCCTTTTATATTTGATTCTGCGAAATCTCTCGTCGCCGGTGATTATTGCCGGCGTTTAATCCAGATGGATCCTCTGGCTGGCGTCGGGGGGCGAGCACGCCTCGAATTCAGGGCCTCCCCTTTCGTGAGAACGATTTGTTGTTTCAGGGTGTATCAACCCCCGTTTTACGATGGTCGTTAACGGAGAAAATTGCGCCGGCGGTAACAGTAAACCGTGGCCGCGCTATTTTCATCCCGCGTGCTCGCTTTTTTACAGCTCCCGCGCATTTATACTTAGACCGTGTCGAGCAGAAACTGCCTCTGCCCCGTTGGTCTTAAAAATCGCTCCGGCCCGACCCATAAATAATATCGAGTGCCATTCATCCAGAGCGAAACTTGTCCCTCCTAAGGAGAAATCAAGCACTCGAACGAGCGTATTCCGCTTCGCGAGGCTCCCCCTGTCTCCGTTCCAGTCAGCGGCGAAATTAAAAGTGGAATGATAAGGTGGACTTGTCAACAGCCTCGCTGCCGCGGTAATGACGGAGCTATCGCAAAGAAACGGCCGGTCAAAGCAATCTCAAAGCGGGGGTTATCGATCCGAGGGGAGTTGCGATCGGCCACCGCGGAATGTCCCGATCGCTTGTTAATTATGCTCACGCATACAGGCGCGTCGCGCTGCTGACGCTGTAGCGCTACAACGCCAGCTCATAAACCGCGCGACGGGGAACCCGCTGCTTTCTCAGGGCGGTTAATTCGCTTTAACCGGCCCGGCGCGTCCCGTTTCTATGGACCAGTAGCTGCATTATCCGCGAAAAACGCGACGGCTACGTTTCCCGCGGAAATGTAATTGAATGGGCGCGTTTGAAGTGGATGAAAGCCGCCGAGGCACGGGAATATCGATCCGCGTCGATCCCACCGCTCGTAGGTTTCGTGCCGTTGTCTGCGCGAGTGCTCCGCTTGCATTCACGTTTCACGGTAAGAAGCGAGGTCTGCCTGCAGTCGTTCTGAAGGAGCCGCGCTAATTCAGTCTAAGATCCCTTCGGCTTCAAGCATGGATATATCCTGCATCCCACAATATCCATTCACGTTCCCCTTTCCACGGTCAGTCCGCATCAACCATTATTCACCCCCCGTTCCGCGAGCGCGCCAAGAACTCGCGTAAAAGTCGCCCGAGAATAAATTACCAGGTCCAAAAAGATTTGCTCGACTTCGCGTAGCCGTACCGCGATATTTATATCGGGGAGTCTGGGCGCACGTGTGCTCGGGGTCCCACGGTCGCCTGTTTCGCGCGCGCTTATTCCCGGATCCGATCGCGAATCGGAACGGATAACAGGATGACGAAGGAAAGAGGGATTCCCGAATGGAGGAGTCGAGGATTCGAGGATTCGGCATTCCCCTCTGTTTTGACTGAACGGCAGCAGACCGTAATCACTGCGCGCCCCTCCGTCTGCTATCCCGTCCCTCGATCTGCGGTTGTCCGTGGACACGTGAACGCGCGTGCACGTCCGTCGGCATTTGATTGCTCGGCCGCAATGTCCTCGAGCATGATCGAGCCGGAATAACGTATCGCGCGGCTCGATTTGTTAGACAAGATCACGTTCAACCGTTAACCCCAGCCCGACGCTTTATTGCTCCTCTCGTTCGTCTGCTTCCTACCCCCGAGCTTCCTCCAGCTACCGCCGCTGTTTGTTCTCGTGCGGATTCGAGGCTCGTCGATAAGGCAGCAGATGGTCAGCCGCGCGACGAGTTGCTCCACCGTTTTGATGCTTCTTCTCCAGGCTCCTCTTGCCTCGTTAATTCGTGTGATAATAGCCACGCTGCCTTCCACTGGCCCTCGTTTGCTTGAACAAGCGTCCCAAAGAGGTTGGACAGTGGATTAGCGTCTCTGCTAGAAGTGTTCTCCAAGCGGACGCTATCGATCACGTTGCCTACACTTCGTGTAACACTGTCGAAGAAGAGGCGCGACTTATGCACGCAGATCTACCCTGTGCGGCGGCGTTTTTCCTCTCCGCAGGGTGTTATCCCCCGGCGGGACCGAGGAGCCAGTATTAGCAGGATTAACGAGATCAGCGACGGGCGAGAAAGCCGCGGGAACGAGCGCGGAGAAGGCACGGAGAGCAAAAGCTTGTTAAACGTAAGGGGCGGCCTGAAAGTGATACGGATGGCGGCGCGGTTTTTTTCCCTCGGTCGATGAGAATTAATGGGCTCAGCGGCAACTGGCGAACCTACCGAATATCTTCCTGTCAACGGCGAAATTGTCCCTCGCGCTCATTCGGGCCCGTTTCACCGTGAAACGGCTCGTCGCTCGGCTCGCGTGGTCCCGGTTCACGTGCCCTCGAATAATTTGCACGCGAGTCAACGGACGGAGAGCTCTTCGAGGGTCGATCGCGTTTCTTTCGTGCCGCGACGTTCTCGTTATTATCGACCGGTGAATAGTTGAACGGAAGATCGTCTGCAGGTAATTAGCGATTACCTGCGAAAGCGTAGACGGAGGATCAGTTGCGGGTCTCCGTTGATTTTAATTAAATGGAAGGTCCGAAGAAATCTGTGCCCCCCCGGTGGACGTTGGCGGGAGCGGCGGTGCTCTGTTTCCTCCGCGAGGAATTTCAAGGTGTCCGCTGAGCAGAACAGCGCTGCGCAGCCTGGAGTATCCAGTTTCGCGGTGGTGTTCGTGAGCGCTCGCGCCGAAACGTCGTCAAGTGGCGCTGGCAAAAACTCGGCCCGCTGGGGTTAAGAGATTTCTATCGGGAAGAGCTTCTGCTTCTTCTTTTTTTCTCCAGCTCCCGAGCAGGGTAAATATAACGCCTGGCGTCACGGATTCACCGCGCTACTCTTCCTGCGCGGTTAACACGATACGCAGACACAAAAAGACACACGCCCGCGACAGTGTCCCCGAGCGTAAAGAAGCAGGACTACGTGGGAGGACCGCCTTTTTTGTGGCCTGGGACCGAGATTCCTCGGGGAACCACTGTTACTGCCAGCTACAGCTCGCTGCTAAATCACCGACACGATTTCTTCGGGCTAGAAGCTTCAGAGCCTGGCGCACAGATCTTTTCGCGATGCTTCAGTCAGCAGATAGCGAAGCGACGATATTTAGTTCCATTCTTGAGGGAGAGATCTCCGCTGCGAGCTACCTCCGCGGACTTAATACGTCGGTTTACCGGAACCGTGGAAGCGGGAACCAGCAGACTCCTCGCGGCTGCCTGTTTTCTCAGCGCGGGAGGGCAGGATGGTGGCTGGCGGTCGGGCGAAGGAAAAGGGACTCGAAGCAAAATGAAAACCGATAAACCCCGATGTCTAGACGGAGAGTCGTGTTTATTTATGTAACAATGTTGGTAGCAGCCGCGGAACCGCCCCTTATCTGGGAACTTTCCACCGGTGGAACTCCGGCTACGGGGGCTGCTGCCGGAGACAGACGCGGAGTTCGCCCACGTTTCTGCCCGAAAGTTTACTCGACGTCGTGCTCTGACACCGCTTTGCCGAGAAGAATCCCGACAATGGAAATACATTAGCAGCTCGGGCGCTGCCGCACCATCGTCGGGCACAATGGGCCCCGTTTCTGCTCGACGACGCGTGCACGATTTTCTCTCCGACGATCGCGTCTGATTGAAACCGTATCGACTCTGCTCGCTGCCGTGGCTCATACAGGTGGAATAAAATGTGCCTTCATTCTGTAGAGGATTAAGATAGAGTTGCCGTAATCGTATCATTTATCTTTCCCATTTGGCACTAATTTGCATGCATGTTTTTTTTCATATTAAATAGGTATGTCTAAACTTTGGTTAGAAATCTATCAGAATCCCGCTAGAATACGAAAGGTCTACTTCAGATGAATTTTCCTTTCATATTAAAGAGAAATACGTACATCCATTTCCATAGCAAGATACATTGATTCATTGGCTACCAGGAAATAATAATCGATACCTAAAAATCCGACTCTCATAATTTCGGTGTTTTTTCCACATTCCGACCACTGTGCGAGGAACGGGGACGAAGGAAGAGGCGAGCAAGGTGGTTTCGAAGGAGCCGGCGTTCGTCGGCCGATCGAGCCTCAGACAGGCCGCCTAATTTCGCAATCGGCGGTCGAAACAATTCCCGGACACGCGATCCCGTGCGTGGCGCTTGAGAAATCTTCATTAGGCCGGGCTGCGGCCTCGCGAAGCCTTTTATTCCCCGCCGTCCAAGTTAATCTGGCTCACGATTGTATCTCGTTGCAGTTTCGCGCCGGGGTTGTCGCCGCGAGCGATCCCGTCTGGCAGCGGGCCTCCCTTTTCAGGCCTCGACGCGGCGTTACGTGTCGAATCGTGGAAACGTGCTCGAACCGCGATAATCGACTCGGTAATTAGCAGAGGAAGGGTTGGACGCGCACACCCGCTGCGGAAGGAAGCGTCGGGGGCTCGTCGGGTTCGTTAAATCGGGGATTGGACGTTGTCGAATGCGAACTGGCTGCTCCTGTTCGAAAAATCCCTTGGATGTTCAGCAATCGGGTGGCCTGGCTATACGGAGAATTACCCTTTCGCTGGCCGGCGGACGGGAGATCGGAAAGAATCGCGGTCCCTGTTCGCGGCGGGAATTTTTAACGCGACCCGTGGCGTCGTTGAAAGGAATCACCGCTGACCAGGAGCAAACGAAAACGATTCTGCACGCCCCGCGCCGAACGCTGAATGGGCTTCATTGCGTTCCGCTCGGTTAAACGGGGAAAATACACGAGCGGGTCGGGATAGGTGTCTGAAAGTAAACGGCCGTGAATGAATGGCCATCGACGTTGCAGTGGAATTCGTTGTTCATCCCGCGGAGGACTTCCGTTCCATCGACTTGTCGCCTGTCCGTGTTCCCAGCGCGGAAGAATAACCGAAACGTCCAGCGTCGCGAGGACCTGCTGCCCGCCTCCCTCATCGATCAAACACGCATCCAGATCTATAACGCGATCGATTAACTGACTCGTGAACACCGTATCGCAACGGTCGAACGATCACCGCGTCGCAGCCCAGCTGGAGGCGTTAATCCCCCCGTGTAACTCGAGCCCGACGACGAAAAACAGGAATAAATTAATCGCCGATCGAGCAAGAAACTACTCGATCCGCTAGATAGCCCGTGTCAAGCAGCTTGACCGATCGGCGGGCAGGATCTCGGTTACCATCCAGGAAACGTTCATCCTCCGTTTACTCCCGTCACATAGGCGGCTATCTCCAGTCCCTGGGTCGCGAATCGGCGAACGGACTGGAAAAAGAGGGGAATCGATTGGAATTATAGCGGTGTAGGCAGTCGTGGGTACCTGGGGCAGGTCTGTGCTTAATCTTGAGATCCACGCTACGATAGCAGAGTTGCACATCCTCGATGCGAGTGCAACCGTACGCAGTCGGCCTGCTCGCCTGGCTGGCTGTAGATTAATTAGTCCATCCGCGTGGAGGATCTATCATCGATCATCGATGGCTCTGATTCTGGAAACAGTATCACGGCGGTTTTTCGCCTGAGAAATGGACCAACCTCTCAGGTTACCGTTGCATCACCGTAGGAACGGAGGATTTCGGTTTGGCTGCATCCCCGCGTTTGCTGGGCCAATGGGGAGCGGAATGCTCGAGGAACCTCTTGGTTTCGGGATGCTGGAGTAGAGAAAGAGGCAGATGAGGCCAAGGAGTATTTGATAAGGTTGGATGCGCTTGGTCAGGGTAACGATGATCGTAGATGTTGCTGCAGAGTGTATGGAGTCGGTGTCTAGATCACGGTTGGATAGAATAGTCGCCGTAGTAGCCAATTTGACGCGATATTCTCGAGTCTCTTTCGGCCCGTCTAACTGTCACGGCCAAACACTCGAGGCGTGTTGCGCGCAGGAAATTGCAGCGGCGCCGTTGGATCGCGATTAAAATGTCTGGCGCGTAGAGATATAGGAAGTGGATGTTCGGCTAGGGGCAGGTCGATGACGGAACGAATCTATCGGCGGTTGCCGTTTCGCGGAGCAGAAAAGGGGAAACGAAGTGGAAAGGTGTCGGAGATTCGAATGCCGGTGATTGCGATCGGTTCCTCGGTGTTTCGCCGCTCACGATCGCGTCTCAAGCACTGTAATCTACGCTCAGCGGTGCGCGAAACACCCGCCGTATGCATAAGTAAGCGATTTAACGCTCCGCGGCTGGATATGTACGTAGGCACCGTGCCCCGCGCGATTACCCATATATCGTTCACTCTTTTCCACTGCACGATCAGTTACCCGCGAGCTCCGGCAAACTCAAGCAATCAGGGATAGAGGTCTTCATCCGTTCAATCTACCTCTGCCACGTGTCTTTCGAAAGGTGGCAGTGAATCATCCCTGCAGCTCCCGCGGCATCGGTTCCTTTCCTCCTGTCTATGATAGGGGAGACTGGGGCTAGTTGATACAAACGAATATTAAAGCGAAACGCGAGAATATATAATATTGACGAAATAAGTTTATTAAGATATATTAACGGGACTAGGCAGTCAGATCGCTCGAAAATCAAGTATTTTTTGCGAATTAATTACAACGAGATGAATACAAATTGTGACTAGTACTTTTGGGTAATGTTTATTAATACTATAAAACAGTGAAAAAAAATGATTTGAATAATATATGCATATGTATGACAGCGCTACAGTCATCTGATGTGTCGGCATTTTTTCTGGAGCCGCTGTAATTTTGCAGTGATTTTGGCCGTGAGAAATTGAATTGTGACGTATTCTCTGAAATTTACACTTTGCCCTGACCCCCATTCTGCACTGAACCTATTGAAAAAGAAAAAAATCAAAATTATACAAATGGCGGCTATAAAGCGGCAAATTTTGAAGAAACGTGATTTTTCGCCCGGGGAAAAGAGCCATTTTATTTTTTTTTTGTCAAAACAGAAGTTTTCACAGACTTATGCTTAGGTTCAGGTCGTAACAAGACATGTTTTACCTACATATGCTCAATTTTTTTTAAATTGATTTGGACCTCCGTTTTTTCGCAATCACTGCAAAACGAAGAGGAAATGTGATTCTGAGAAAAACGCGTCCAAAGTTTCAGAAGAGGAATTAATCTACCTACGTGCGCGCAGACCTTTTCGACTGTAAAATCCTTAATTATGCGAGTTTTGACATAAACCAAACGGCATTTTACTCGGGAAGGGTGGTACTTTCGAAAAATGCAACAAAAAAAAATCGAATTTCTAACTGCCTAGTCCCCTTAACAAAACGAAGAAGACACCTCGTGTACAGACTAACCAAGGTACTCTACTTGGGCGAAAGATTCTCGAAGGAACAATCTCGCTGCCAGCTACTCCAAGCAGCTTACAAGAAAACACTTGAAGAGACAGCCACAGCCTTTGATTCCCTCGCTCCCATCGAGGATCCTCGCGGAGTGATTCGACCGCGGTCCTCCGGGAGCAGCTGTTTGCGAAGGAAAGGGTGGAAGGCAAACCGTGAACGATGTGAACGCTGGCGGGTGGCGAACGTGCGCGAAATTTCCACGGGGGTTTCCCTCTCGCGGGTCTGTCTCATTGAAGGCGGCAGGTACACAGATGTCCCGTAGCTGAAAGGTGCTGGGAAGGAAGGTACATAAGGTCAAGGAGTGCGTCGTCGAGTGGCTGTGAGTCTCTCGAGTGTAGGTCGATTCAAACCGCGGCCCTTCTGTCGCCTCTCCTTTCTTCCTTTCCTTCCTTCCCCTCCGCCTATTCTTGCCCGCCCTTTTTCGGCTGGCATTCTTATCCTTTTCACACCGGCCGCCCCGGCTCCTTGCTCCACCGTTGATTCTTATCTGTCCATCGGCTTTCTGGGTCAAGTGCGCGCGGGCCAATCTCCAGGGATTTTAGAAATATCGAATCACGCGAGGAGACGTTTCGCGTGTATCGAGGCAGCGTCGTGGTGTTCCCGTGGCTTCCTTCGTGCACAGTGGCAGCTCGTACGCAAACTTGGGAGCCGGGGAGCACTCGGGGGATACTGCGATTATTAATTAGTAGAAAGCTGTGGGGGTGTCAGGGTTGAAGGGAGTGGCGGAGACCATCAACGAGCCTCGGGAGATCCTTCCTGGATAGAAGGCTGCGCGACTTACGAAAGACAGAGTCATCTTTACTGGAGGCTTCCATTAACATCGCCTTGCCTCGGCCCCCCATGTGTTTATCAGTCTATTATGTCGACCGAGGAGAGCGCGTTAACAAATTACGCGGCTTTGACTCGGGCACGTGATCATTACTTTAACAAGTACCTACTTCCCCATCGGCAGGCGTACGATATTATCTCGCGTCGCATGAAGTCGATGTGTATCGGCTTCGAGCGATAACTAACAATTTCTCCCTTTTTCTTTTCAGGTAAGTAGACTGACGAAGCGCGGAGAGCTAGCTACGCCTGGGGTGGTTCGTATCGATGGCGAGTGGTTGATCGACTCCGACAGTTTAATCCCGATTGATCTTCGGTAGCAGAAACAATATTCTCGACATTCGTCCGAAACTTTCCCTCCTGCTCCTCGTTAAACACGTATATACCGCTGACCCATTTCGAACTGGATATAAACCACTTTCCTGGCAAGAATCTCGCGCGGGGTTTCTTAACGCCACCGGCCAATATTCCAGCGAAGTAATAACGAGGTGAATGGCGCCGGCGGGCTCGTTTCGGGCCATGGAAAAGGATCCGGACTCCAGCCGGCGTAATGGTTACAGATTAATGTAAATCTCGCGATCGTTCCCCTTTGAGCGTTATACGGGCACATTTTGTTGCGCGGGCTTACCCGCTAAGGACGGGTTTTACGTGCGCGTCCAGTAATTGATTCGCCGTGGAGCGCATTTTGCGCGTGATCCCGTCAGCGCGGGATAATTCCCTTAAACGATTCCGTCGGGCGAGCACGGGACGCTGGAAAGTAGTACGTCCATGGGAAAAAGTCGACGGGACGGTTTTCTTCTTGCTCTGCTGGCAAACTTTCGCGTCTATGCATTTCACGCTCGATCCTTTTCGTTGTTAACCCTCAAGCTCGCGGCACAGGGGATTCTTGGGCTAGGCATGCTTTTTGACGACTCTGCGCAGCACGCATCGGAGGAAGTCAGGAACTCTCGAATGATGTATGTGCTAGCATCGTGCACGTCCTTTGTAATTGCTTGCAAGTTCGTAGGGAAAGTGGAGGAAAATTCAACGGCAGCGTTTTCGTACAGAATTACCACTTTATTGAATAACGCATGCACGAATAATCCTCTTCCATTTCCATTAAATGCAGAGTAAAACCTTTAGCTGCAATTAATCTCTCGAACACAGTACGAAGTTTCTGAACAACCCAGTGTATATATATGTACTCGCAAGGACTGATGCTTTGAACCGATCGATATCGCGCTAGCAATATCGAGAGAGAAAGTTTTTTCCATATTTCAGCTGTTCTTTTTAAATATTTCTGCGTGCTGAATTGGAAAACGCAACGAAAGTTTCATACCACTGTTCATTCTTTACTACTAATTTCATTCAACCGCATATTACAACACAAAAAATGGGAATTTGCATGATTCTCAAAAAAATATATTTGGGAGCTCCTATATAAGTTGTATTGTAATTTTTTTTCATAATTTTTTATTGCATATTAAGCGAGAAAAAAATGATTATAAATTGCAATATTTAAAATTACCGAAAACAATCCGGAAATTCCCGAGCGTAGCCGAAGAAGCCTGTGACGTCACATGGTAGTATTTTCACACTTTTAGCATTGAAAAATACATTTTTATTAGCCGGCTGTTTTGATATACGTATACATTACTATTAGACGGCTGTTTTGATATACGTATTTTTAGGCAACTCATAACACCAGTTTCACGACGCAATCATAAATACATATCAGCCATTTGAAACTACTACTATGTGACGTCACGAAGCTTTACGACCAATCAAAATCGTTTCTTCGCAATTGGGAACGTTTCAAACATTACCAATTTTTAATTTCATTTTTTAATACTTAACGATTTATAATAAATAAAAATTTTATTGTACATTTATTGCTTATGGTGTATATTCAGGTTATAAATAATAAATTATGCAATCCTTTTTAAATGCAAATTCCCTATTGTAGTATGTGACGGAGCAAATTTGAGACTGTTCTCCCATTTATAATAGAAGTCAAAATTCCTATAAAACCAGCCGATGCTTTCGAAGGTAGCCCCTTGGTTTCTCAATAAGGTACGTTCATGTAGCGTCCGGATGTCGGCGCATGCTATAGGCCAGGAGTCAAGGCAACAGAGGGCAGGAATCCAGGAACGTCGCTTCCACCGACTGGTATCGATGCAGAACATAGCGTTGCGTGTAACACAAGGCTCGGTCTCACAGCGGCCTTGCCTACAATCAGTTCGAACCGCTGAACGAGCCCCTTTGTACTCGACGCGTTGCTACAGACACTTGCGTGCGTTTCGCCCCATCCATGGTGGTCGGCCGGTGAGGGTGGACATCGATCCTCGCGCAGAATGGGCTGGGGCGCTGTCGATGAAAAGATGACGCGGGCCATTGCGCGTCGTTCCAGTTTCCATTGGCTAGTTGACTGACTCGACCCCATCGTTCGCCGATTCTTTCAAACACTTGGCTCGCGTCACTTTCGCGTAGCTCCTGAATGAAAGCAGAGGGCGCGTTAAAACGTTCGCAAGAGGCTCCTGCCAGCGTTCGTTTCAGCGACAAGTAGCCAAGCCCGGGGAATCGAACGAGTCTTATTATTCGAGGATGCCCAGCATTCCTCTGCTGCCTCGCCCGACGACTCGGACGCGGACCCGCGCATACCTTCAAAAACTAATTCCAATTACTCGGGGCCTCGCTTTACCCCGTTTCATCTTCGATGGAGCGTTCGCTCCTTCCCAGATTCCACGGACCTACCGGCGTCGGCGGAGAACTCCACCTGGGCGTCAGCTTTAGCGAAGCCTCTCGCGAGGAACGCGTCATCGAAAGAGGGGTGTCTTAATTCGAGTTATCAATTCTCCCAAGGGTGGTGCGCCGTTGAATTACAAGTTCGACGCGACGCCGCGATATGAAGTTATGGTATCGAGAAAAAGTACGACGGCGGAGTTTCTCGAGTTGCCGACGAAGAGATGCCTCTCCCCCGTTTCACCTGTCCTCCCTCGCACAGCGGAGAAGAAGAAACGGGGGGCACGCGAAGGGAAAGAAAATTGAAAAGCAGCAAGAAACACTGGGAAACGGAGCTGGCTGGCGAGAGGGGTGGAAGATAAGCGCGGGAAGGGGGCGAGATCCAGGGGGTAAATGAAAAAGGGAGAGATAACGTTTGCTCGTGTAGTTCGTGACCTTTCACCCTCCTTTGTTTCGCGGAGAAGCTGCCTCGCGATTTGTTGGCGGGTTATCATTTTTACCTTTGACGCACGCAGATTGGTTCTCTGACAAGACCCGACACCTTTCACCCCCCGCGCGTCCCTTTTCTTCCCCGCGCCCCTTTTTTCTCGCTTCCCTTTCACGCTCGCGCGTATTCAGAGGCCGCGAGGCGAGTTACACGCCGCGTTTCCTGGCGCAGGGGATCTGCTTTTTAGCGGCTGCGACCCGTCGATGTTCGAACCGAAGAGCGTCTTTGAAACGATTAACCGTTTGTCGGGCGACACGCGAGGGGAGCTCGATGCATTTCCCTTCGGCTCGACGGCACCATCGAATCGCTCATCAGTTTTCCGGGCTAACCGATTTTTCGCGAGCTCCTCCGCGTCCGCTTATCGGATTCCAAAATTTCACCGGCGGTGTTTAACGTCGAGTCGGGTTTCGCCCGTACGCTGTAGCATCGAGTTATATGTTTCCCGCCGGGGGTTTAATGCCCCCGCCGGTATGCCGCTATCGAATTATAAGTCCGCGGTTAGGAACACTCTGCTGGCACGAAAAGGCACTCGGGTTTCATTTTTCACGGCCTAACAAGGGACATGGGTCCACTAATATCGCGCGGATGTCGTAAATTTAATGGCCCCGTGTAAACTGAACTCGCGACCGAGAGAATAAGGGAGGATAAGGGGGAGCGAGCAGGAGCGCTCCTCTCTCGCCTCCTGACAGCTTCTCTTTTTACTCGCCACCATTATTCTCCGCGCGTGCACGCCGGGGACTTTTAACGTATCAAAAGCCGCGGAGGAGTTTCGTGTGTCGCCCGGCTATAATTTTTCGGACAACCCCGATAACCCGCCGGGCATAAATATCGCGCTTTTAGACGCGGCCCGGCGCGTAAATCCCGCACCCCGGGGAATTCAATTACCGTTTTTGTCCTGTTCGACACGCTCGGCTTATCGGCGCCACGCGATAGAGTTCCTTATCTGCGTGGGCGAAGCTGAAGCTTGTCGCTTAAGCTGCGATTTACCCTTTCGATTATCTAAGCTTCCCCTTCCGCCTTTGCGCCCTGCGTTTCCTCGACGCTCCTGCGTCGGCGATTAATCCCCTCAGCATCGAGTGAAATTCGGCCGGGGAAAATGGCAGTTTTCTTTATAGTCGCACCGGCGGAAAAATTGTATAAAATCCTGTCTCGTTTTTTACCGGCGGCTCTCTCAAAAAAAAAGAGAGGGAATAAATGCAGCAGCCTCCGTGATAACCGCTCCGGCTGCACCGGCGAAGATTTAAATGCAGTGCCTTCTGGTGCGCTTCGACATCGCTGCACGCATTGCATCGTTGGTACTGTGACCGATGCAACGATGGCCCTCCGCCTCTCTCCTCCCTCTCTCTCTCTCTCTCTTTACCCACGTTGCTTCTTTTCGATTCTCCCGGTTCACGGGCCTGTTCTTCGTGGCAGGGCACCGCTAGCGATGGCCTCAACACGCTCCGGATCCGCTCGAAATCCTTTCCGAATAAGCATATGCCGCGGATGCATCGTTCGCTCATTAAATACCACCGAACCAATTAAACTTGCCGCGCTGGGGGGGAAAATGGATTCGAGGGGCGCGGAGGTACGAAACGTTGCTGCAACTTTTAGTGCAACGTTCACTCGACGGCGGAGCCGAGAGTGTTGGAGTCGCTGCGAACGACATCGGTCGCAAGGACAGCGGAGATAATTATTACACTGTCCATCGGGAGAGATGACGACAGCAGAAATAAATGGCCGCGGACGGCTGCGAGGAGGGTGCCCATCACTACCAGGACTGCACTCGTGGCGGTCAGGTATGCGAGGCTTGCAGACGAAAAAAATAAACCGAGATGAAATAAGAAAAGACAAAAAGAGTACAGGGACGCGGGATAGTGGGAAGGAGAGGCTCGGAGAGGGGAAAGAGAGAGAGAGAGAGAGGGCCGGGGGCCAGTTGCACGGGGGACCCGAGAGCAAGAGCGAAAGGGTGGGTGGACAGAAGGAAGGGTGGATCGGAACGAGCTGCATCGAATGCGAGGAGGAAAGGACAAGCGCGGAGAAGCGGAGGAACGGAGAGGAGGAGAGCGGCCTAACCTGAGCCATCGAGTCTAAACAATCGGACGATCGCCCTTCGAAATATCTGGCTGGCTCCTGGGAACACGTTTATGCGTGTCCGTTCCTCCTACCTGTTCCAGGACTAGTGTTTGCTCGACCGGCCACTTGTTTGCCGGACTTTCATAAAATTCCTGGCCGTGCCGCGATGACGACCGAATACACGGTAGCTGGACGCGGCTGTCTTGTAAATACGTCTCTCTCGAGACGTGTTCTCGCCTTTTTACGACGAACGCGACTGGTTTTCGGCCTCCTTTTTTGGTGCCAGTCGCCTCTCAGCCTCTCCGCCTTTCCACGAGCTTCACTCACGCCAGGGTCCATGAACCAGCTGATTACGTTCAACGCACTTCGCTTTGATAGGTTCATCACTCGAGGAGGAAAATCGTTGGTCAGAGCTCGCGAAACTGGACCGGCCTCTGCCGCATCTCGTTACCCATCACTTTCCCTAGCCCCGTTTCAATTTCTCCACGGATTTCCCAGCTTCCAGTTGTCGCCTCCACGGGTCCAGAAATTATCTCAACTTTTGATCCAAGCCCGCGGCAATTCCGCGACGCGAAATGAAATTATTTCGGAGCGCGGAGGGAACGAATCTGAAAAATGTTGCTGCCTGCGGTGGAAGGGTTGCCGCCAGCTGGTCGCTGGCTCTGCCAAGGATTTCGAGTACCCAGCCGATGGATCCTGCGGTTTTCCAAGCGAGTTTGCCTCGGCCCCACCAGCGGCCGTTCAGCTTCAAATTAAACTGAACTGCAGCGGCGGCGTTTACACCGTAGCCACGTGTAAACTCGAGTGCAACTCGTCGTGGCAGCTTGACCCCGGCTCGTGGCCGCGAAAACCGCGACACCGTGGTTCTCCAGCGTCGATTACAAGCGGTTATATCGCTCTTATTCCGCGTCTGCCTCTCTCTCACGAGTGCTCGTCATCGTCCAATCGAATCCGCGTGTCTTTGAAAACGGCTACAGTCGAAAGTCACTGGTCCCCGTGGATTATTACAAGCGTCCTCCATCCTACGACGATACGATAACGATCCACGTTAATAGCTCAGGTTGGAGAGGCTTGAGGTAGAAGCTGACTCGCGAGACGCGTACGGACTGGCGCACGAACGACTTACGGAGGTGCACGCTAAAGGTCAGTTTGAACAAAAGGTCAGTTTAATTCCATTAGATCGTAGAAACCACTAATGTTCCACTGCGTGGGCAGTACACGGAGAAATTTGCGGAGCAATCGCTTAAACGACGTCGCGGTATCGTTGCATCTCCGCCTCCTAAGAGAACGTATCGTACGTTCTAGCATTTCCTCTGTGTCGCAAGAAATTCTCACGGGCCGTTCCGGTTTCGAAGATTCCTCGTTCGTTCTGTGAAGATCCTTTGGAGATAGACGACATTTTTACCTCTCGTTTCGGAGTCGTTAGGCTAGAATTTCCTGGCTCGCTTCGAGTGGAAACCCGACGTACCTGCGAAACGATTTCTTTGTCTCCAGCGGAACACCCCGGTATAAAAGGGATCAGGAAGTCCTTTCGTTCTACTCGATAAGATCGCCGGTCCCCGTTGGGCCCGATGCATACGCGCAATGCGCCTTTCCATGCTGGGGAAAGAAGCGATGCGATCGACCGATTAACATAATGCGCCCGATGCGCGACCAATATCCTGCAACGTTGGCGCTCGACCGCCTGCACCAGCGTCTGCTTTCACATTTTATTTCAAGGGACTTGGAGCTAGATTGAGTTTGGGCGGTGAACTGTGATCTTGTTAACGCTTGGGTATTGGTAGGTACTTGTCGTTCGAACAAGTTTTTGGTACCCGATAAGAGCTTAGATCTTGTAATGTACGGCGCTCGATAGGTTTCGCAGGACGTAACGCAGCACGAGGGTGTAACACAGAGGAGTTTTACGTACATGTCCGCTTTATCGGATCGATCATGATTACGTGATGCCTGAGAGAGAGACTGTATAGGAGAGCATGGCGACATGGAAGGCTGCTTGCTGTCCAGAGATCGGCGAGCGTTCCTACTTATGGTGGTCTAATGTATTTTGTAACTTGTAGATCTCGGATAAGGAGCAGTTACGGCTTCTGGAAGTGACAGCGGAGGATACGGTGGTTCTCAACCATCGAGCAGGCCAATATCCTTCCTCTAAGGATCCGAGCTTCTGTATTTGTACCGAAACAGGACTCTAAGCTTCTTCTCCTATAAAGTTTCAATAAAACTAAACGGAGGGAGCGAAAGTTCTAAGCTGATTTTTATAGAACTCGATAGTAGTGCACGGTTACATACGCACCATGAACTGAAGAATTTGGAAAACCACGCTCCACCTGTTCCCTCGGCGAGCTACCGTGATTCATCCATTAAACGGGGCGAATGCAATTGTTATTAACGCTTGGCGTTAATGATGCTCGCGCAAATATCAGAGCGGGGTGCCCGATAAATTCGAATTACTCGACAAATTTGCGATGCACCTCATTATTTGCCGCGTTAATGAAACTACGCTGGGCCCCTGCACACTTGGAGCCGGGAGGAGGAGTCGCGCACGTAAAATATTAGCAGTCGGTAAATTCGCTGGTCGCTCCTCGCTAACTGAACTTAACTACTCGGCTGACCAGCTATTTGCTACACAATTACGCTACTTACGCGTCTTATTACCACGAGCGCGGCCCGAGACCCGCGGCCCCCTTCATCGGCGGACGATAGCAGGAAGTTCTCTGCCGATAGTCGAAGAAATTCGAGGGAACATTAGCGAGCGCGGATACCAGGAAATTATTCCCCCCTATTGCGGCCGTTATCGTCGCGGCGCAGGGGATATTAAGGGGGACGCGAGAGTTTCGGGGTAGCTGACCCCTTTCGCGAATCAGCTGTTGCAGCGGTGGTTACCGGGGAGGACGGTGGCGGGAGGAAGCGAGGAACCGAGGCACCTCGGGCGGCAGATTTCAAAGCATACCGCAGGGTGAAAGGAGAGGAAAGGAGAAGGCTCCGTCGTGGAGCATATTAGCTAAGGGAAGGACGAGAACGGGGGGCCGAGAGGAGAAGCGGTCCGAAGCGAGCGCGAGAGAGGATCGAACGGCAGAGAAAGAGGTAACGAAGCGGACGCGTGGGAGAGTTAGGCTCCATCAGGATGGTGCTCAACCTTGCACAGGTGAGCGGAAGTCGATACGAGCCTCTCCTCGCGTCTTTCGAACCTCCATTAGCTCGTGGGAAATTTCGTCTTCCCCGTTTTTCTCCCTGTACCCTCTTCGCCGCCCCTCTTCCATTTTCACACGGAATTTTCAGAAAATTCCGGGGGAAGCGGAGGCACTGAAGGAGATTAGGCGTGAGAAACCGCGCTGAACATTGCAAAAGCGACGCGAATGAAGCGGCGCAAATTGTAGCCAGGCGTGGTGTCGCGAACGGTGATTTACCGCGGCAGAAATATCAAAGCGTGATCATTGATGGCACTTCGTGTCCGCGGCACGGCAACCGTTTGACCCTGTCAATTGCTTCGAGCTCGACTCGCCAGGCCCTCCAGAATTAAATCAATTAAAGGGCTGGTAGTTCTGTCGCGTTACTCGCACCGTCCTGGGGCCCGTCGGGAATCGCGTGACGGATTACGTGTCCCTGCGATGATTATTCTCTTGAATCGCCGCGTCGTTTTCATCCCCCGCGGTCGACGCGCTGGGGAACGAACGCTTCCACGGAAGAATCGTCGGTAATTACAAGCGTGACCCTTGGCAAGTTGCAGCGAAGCTACGCGACATTGTAAGAAGTATCTAACTATAAACGATTAAATATAGAATCCAGAATCTTGAAATTGGATCATCTTCACCCAAAATCGAGTTACAAATCCTCATTCCTTACTACTCAGTGTATTATTTCGACCGAAACTCCTTCGTATCTTTAAATAACAATAACAATTTTTAAAAAAAATTTTATCGTAGAAATTTAAAGAGTTCTTAAAATAATAAGCCATAATAATTAAATGCGCCGAGTTTTATTTTTGCATGCTCGTTTCTAGTAAACGTATAATATTCGGCCAATCTGACCCAAATGTACTTAAGTATCCGTGTAACTTTGCAAATTCCGTATAAGAGTTAAAGGGGCACTCGAATCAGTAGGCCGGCGTTAGAAACCCGGTGTTTACGACACAGGGAAAAGAAGACTCGTTTGAGACACCTGTGCGAATTCGACGACGCGAAGCGAGGAAACTCGAGTGCCCGACCAGACACGTTTGTTACACGTGTCTATGTCTACAAGCCGCCGTCAGCGTGGCATGCAGCATGGAGCACGCACTCGACACTAGTTAGCGTACGCTAACTAGTCCGAGCGATCGCGGTGGAAACTCGGATGGATGAATAATTAGCACGCGCTCGAGGACTTTGTTGCTCGGCGATACAGCAGCGCCGTTCGCCTCCAATTAAACGCGAACGATAGTCGCGGCCCCGCCAACTAGTTTTCACTTTAAATTCCCGGTAACGAATCGGTAGCCCTTGCCGGGGGTCGCGAACGCGGCGTATGCTTTTCAATTTGCGCCTCTGTGAAAACACGCGTTCGTTAGGGCGCCGTTGCGATGCGTGCCGCGCAAAAGAACTCTCGCGATCAGCAGAGCAATTAAGAGATTGCGCCCGACAGATATATCGAAATGGCCGGACCCGGGCCGCGCAGGTCTGAAAGGATTAAAGGGGCATCGTTCCCGGAATTGTTCCTCTTGGCAGGGGATCGAACCGCGACACGATGGAATGAAATTGAGGATAAAACGCGAAACGGCTCCCTGGCGAGGCTGTTCTGGTCTCGCAGAGGGGAACGTGGTTGCCGGAGGACGAAGAGGGAGCAGGGACGGATGAGGAGGATAGTAAGGAGGAAGAGGAGGAAAGGTGGTGCGAAGCGGTGGTCGAGTGGCGCCAGCCAGCAGCAACCTTTTTTCCCCCGTGTCGTAACCGACTAACACCGGACTTCCTCTCGCCTTTTCTTCTAACTCCTTCTCCTATCTTCATCGGTCTGCCCTTCGTCGCCCAACCTCGCCAGCCACCGTCCCTCCTCTCTACTCTTCAACCGGTAATTGTTTACCGATACGATGTTGCGCGTCGCGCGGAAGCTCCTCCGTCCGACCCGGTGGTCTCCCCGATCATCCAGGCGAACGGTGTCGTCGCGATTAACGATATAATTGGCACTTTGGGCTCGCTCTCATTCGCCTCGATGCGAAACGCGTCGAGTCAATTTGTCAGCAGGCACAGCGAAGAAAGTCACTCGCCACGAGTAGACAATTATGACGGTTACTCGGCCCGATAATTCGGGGAATTGAATCGCTGTCGATCATGGCCACAGTTACCGGAGACAGCCATTTAATTTGCGGCGGGGACAATAACCGCGGCTCCAATTGGCGACAGGCTAATCGCGCAGACGCGCACACGCGTGGCTAATTACCGATCTGATTTATTAATGGCCGCCGAAATTGGAGAGTAACGATTGTTCGGCTCGGAAACGTAGCGGAACCGGCGCGGAACTGTCTGCTGGCCTCCCTGCGAATTCAAACTCGAAATGGCCACGCTGCGAAGGCACGAGGGATCCATTTGGATCGAGCCTCGATTACTTGTTAGTGAAGATATTAAGGCGAGATGTTAATGCCTGGGAACGAAAGAAAGGGGGAACAGGTTCTCCGATCCTGGCGGTCAGCGTCAGGCATTTCTCCGTTCGATCGGCCACTCGCGGGGTTATTTTAAGCAAGTTTCATAAAATTGCATTCCAACACAACTGAGCGGTTGTTAGCGATCCGTGATATATGGACCGTGTAGAATCCAGGCCTGACCTTTGCGTTTTTCTCTCTGTTTCAGGTGAGTAGGATGGTCGGTGAGCGTCGACTAGGGTAAACATACTCGCGTTATCGTACATAATTTTCGGTCAAGCAGAGGAAACGATCGGCGGGAATCCTCGATGAAGACGCGGGTCTTTGGCTGGTTGATCGATGATAATTGAATTCGATCAATGCTAATAGCGAGTGATCGCGAAGCTTGTCGGTGATCATTGTATTTTACGGACGCACTATAACACAGTTTAATTGGCCGACGTGGACGGTTATGCGTGGCAATTGAGCGGTCGGCTGGCAGTTTGCTTTATAATTAACGAGGTAGCCAACGATTTTCGTGAATGGCCAGCCGAGGAATGAAGTCGATCCCAGTCGCAACCAGTTCCGCTCCTCCACTCGTAATTTGTCGTTTCCTTAATTTATCAACGACCCTCAGCAGGTTCCACCGCTACGAAGCGCTTGAAAGAGTTGAAAGCCTCGTACCGCGAAGCCCTCTTGCTTCATCGGAGGATCACCACCGATAAAATAGACAAAATATTCGGGACGTTCTCCGGTAAAAGTATCTCTAAGCTACTTACCCGCTATTGGAAGCCTTCCACGCTCTACACACCGAAGGAACTTTAATTGCTAAAGATCCCTGCGATCCGTGCTCTCACCCCGCTTGGAATGTTCGCACCTCCTCGGCAAACTCTTTCTATGTAACCCGGTGTACAGTGGTGCGTTGATTGCCGATTGAAAGTGCATATTTGTACAGGTGCAAACACGAACGCACCCGTGCCTCCGCGTTTGTTCAACGCAACGCTCGTACACATAGGAGGCAGTTATTTGCTACGATACGTGGGTACCAGCCGATTTTCACGCCCTTCGGGCGCAATTTAGTTATGCTCATCCGCTCGAACCGTTTTGCTCCGCGTCGCTCCACCTGTGGACTACTCGTAAGGCCAAATTCAAAGTAATTTCGCTGCTCGCCAGGAATTTCGGTCGCTCGTTAGGCAGCCGGTCGATCGATCGACACCGGGCCTCGATAATTCCTTCATAATCGAGAATTTTCTCCGCGGAAGGCCGATACGCTTCAATCGAATTTCAGCCTGCATTAATTGGCCGGCGTTAAGGGGTTAAACCACTGTAGAATTTTCAAAAAGAAAAAAAAAATTTTTTGTTTAAAAGGTGCTTTAATGTCTTAAAAATAATATAGCAAAAGATGGAGGGCGGCAAAAATGTCTAAATGTCCAAATTTTCAATTCTACCGCAACGCTCTCGTGTATGCCCCGAGCGCCTTTGTTATAACTGCGCGCGCTGTAGTTTATTTTTTTAGAGTGCGGAATAGTCTAGAATGTTAAGAACGTCTGTGTAGGGTTAGTAAAGTGAGGATCGACCGTTGAAAAGGACGTTTAAAGGTATATAAGAATATAATATGATTTTACAGTATTACTTAAAATTTTAAACGCGTTTTTCTCGAAACCACTTTTTTTTAACTGGCCGGAAACATAACTCGAACAAATCTTCACCGATCGATCTGAAAAATTTAACAGTATATTCAAAATTGTTTTCTCCAGCGACGTACGTAGGATTTTTTTATTATTTTGCATATTTTTTGTTTAAACACAACTTTTGTGACGATTTCTTTCATGAAATTTTAAACTTTTTTCAAAAATGCACCATTTCGCAAAAAATCAATATATCGAAAAAATCCTACGTTCGTCTCTTGCTGTTGTTCTATAGAATAGAAAAGACTTTGGTTTTTTGTTCCACGTCAAAAATTGCGGCAGTTAGGTTTCCGGCCGTGGACCCTTTCAAAAAACAGGCACCGACGGAGAAATGCTGCGCAGCCACCATTTTGTCATGAACGAAGTTGAAAAAAATATTTGTTGTACTTCATTACTAGAATTATAAATCCCAGTTTACAGAATTTCGATTGATATCTTTATTGCGCAAAAAAAAATTCCCGAAATATGCCTACTTTTTCGTGCTCTACAGTGGTTTAACCCCTTGATGCCCGCCGATACCGAGGAAAGATACGCGAGCGCATACTTGAAATTACAGCGTGGGCTTGCAATTACCGCGCGGTTCAAATGATATGGGGTGACTTTGACCAGAAAAGTAGATTTTGAAAGAAATCCCTCTAGCTTCTATCGTAGAACATGTATTGTTCTCAGAGGAACTTAGTCTTGAAGTAGGCAATTAAAACAATCACCGACACTTTGCGACTAGGGCCAGATGTACCATAGATGCTAGAGGAATTTTTTTAAATCTAGTTTCGTGGTGAAAGTCAGCCAATTTATTCTACACGTAGGTACACCCATACGTTTCGTGGCGGTAGGAATTGCGGAGCGTCTACGATTTTCGAAATTGCTAATAGGCCGCGGGAGAAGGGCGCGGCGGAGGGAGTCAAAGGGAGCGCAGATGCCACCGTTGAGATATTCGAGGACTCTCGCTGGCAGGGTCTAGATTCTCTAGATGCACGCGACTGTTCGTGTCGAAGATGCACCGGGCCGGTGTGTCGGTGCACGCTCGTGAAACACCGGCCCCTTTGATATTGCCTCGTACGTGCGTGGGGGTTTTGTGCGTTCGCTGGCTGGGAGAGAAGTGGCGCTGCCGAAGAATGCACCTTGCTTGCCCAGGTAGCCCCTCGGTCTGCAACCGAAACCTTCCCGACCGGCTTCTGACCGTTCGTTGTCACGTTCTTGCGCGGCAAGTGCGCTTCTTTGCGCCCTCGACCCGTGTCGGACAGACTTTTTCACCTGGCCCGCGTGAATACTTTGCCGCTGCCAGTCTCAGAGCAACAAAACCGCGGGATAACTCTCGCGCCGCTTCGTCCCGGGGCAACGTCTCTTGATACACTCGTCAGTGGAACAGGACTCGCAGTTCTGCTCGGTAGAGACTCGCCATTCCTCGGCTCTTCCGTACAGCTTTCGAAGCTTCGCCTGGAACAGCACGTGAGAAATTGAAAGGCCGGTAAAAATCTCTCGGGTTCGCAACATGTACCCCCAAGTTTGCTCGGTCGAGGAGATCCCCGCGAGATTAGCCGCGCGCGGCCACGGCAGGGAAAGAAGGCGCACGATAATCTCGCTCGATTCTTTCGCTTCCTCTCCCTGCTCCTCGCCACTCCGCGCATTCCAGTTACGTACCGAAACCTCGGCCGGATTCCTGGCCGGTCTTTTTGTTCGTGTATCGTTGCACACGCGCCCGCGTGCAGCTGCAACTGGGCTGGCAACTGCTGGGGCAGGTGATACGAACACATGCTGCATGGACCGAGCCCTGTAACTCCCTCCTCCTGCCACCATGTTGCCACGGAGCGGGGAGCAAAAGGGACGTCTGCTCGTCCGAGGAAAGGTAGACACTGTCGAGGGGTGGTTTAGCGCTCAGCCGACGCGATCGAGTTGCCCCCTCGAAACCAGAGAGTGCGATTTTTTGCTCGTCCCTCGCGTCTAGTATTTTCAACGTCTGGCGGTTCCTGAAATATCGCTGTAGGTACCTACGACCGCTGGCTTCGGGCTGCGCGCTGATTCTACGTAAATGTCGAATTTAAACAATTAGTCGAGTAAAGAGAGAACTACTTGGAACGTTAAGCGTCGGAATTAGCATCCCAGTTCTCGGACAATGGACGCTTAAAGCATGGCGCAATGTCGCGTTGGTGGGCCTCCAGCACGCGTGGGTTCGGGAATAAAAAGGGGCAATCTATGGTCAGATGGTGAAGCCTCATTAGCGAGATAAGCCTCGTGGAAGAGTTTCGTGGAGTTACGTGGCTCGTCTTTTCTGCTTTATCCTGGCTCACATGCGTGCCAGTCTCCTCCATCCTCGAGGATCCGCTGGCGTTATTAACGTCTGCCATTATCGTTATAGCTCGGCTTTCTCCCCTATTCTTCTTTTTATTTCAACATCCACTTGCGAGATACCGCGTTCAATAATCGCCCCCCTGGAAAGTGCACGAGGCTCGATAGTGATTCCCCCGTCGGTTTTTCCACGGCCAATTCTTCCATCCTCCTCGGCCCGCGGCGGCCTAGCTCGCTCCTAGCGGCCAGCCGTCGGTGGAATTCGGAGGGATTTCGAATTATGCTAGTCGTTCCCCTTCTTTCTTGCTTTTCACCCCCGCGGCTACTTCCCGACGCGAACCACGCGATCGATACGGTTCCTCGCGGGCGCGTAACTCTGCTCCGCGTCTCTTCGGCCCCTTCCACTCGATGGCGAAACTTTGGGCCGTAAGATTCGGAGCTGGCGTCCCCGCGACTACTTGAAATCTCACGAGAAGTTCGTTGTTCCCGCAGCTGAGATTCCAAGTCCAAACGATCGACAGTTTCTGGTTTCTTTAAATACAATTGCAGTAGGCGGACTGCGCTTAATCATTTCGGCAGTCTGTGCTAACCCGTAGAACGGTGTAGCGAGAATTCTGTTTCATGTAAGAAGCTTCTGGGAGGATAATGACTGTCTGTGGGACAACTATTCGGGTTACCCGACAAATATCCAACCTCCGCGAATTAAGCGTTCTTCTTATCAGCGTCCATCGTTACATCCGCGAAGAGGCGCGGTGCGTGCGAATAATGGACGCGCGAGTAACACTTGAGCGACTGAATGAAGACGCAGCTCGATGCAGGAGGACATGTCCCGGCTGATTGGAGCGAAATTGGAAGATTGCCCGGCGCCGTTCCTCTTCCTCCGCCCTATTCCCCTCGGCCCATTATGCCAATCGTCGAAAAACGCAACCCCAAGTTTCCCAAGGACTCCTTACGCTCGACCTGATCGAACGATCAAACGATCGCGCTCGCGTGCCACCTGGGCATCCCCCGGAGTGGACGCGTATAAACACGCGATCGAGCCTCTCGGCCGTCGAATCAGGGGAGGAAGCGAAGCGGTTAGCAAGCTTTCCACGGGTCGATGGGTTTAATCCCTAATCGACTGAAAACGTCTGTATCCTCGCGAGGGTAGAAGACGTAATCGAAGCTGTTCGAAGCCTTGCCACTTTCTCCGTCGCACTTGCGTCACGTGTTACATACGTCCCGACACCCTCTGTCCCATCCCGAGCGTTCCTCGCGATACACTCGAGATTTGCGGATACATAGTTGCTTCCGATCAGCCGAGCCCGTGGAACTCTCGTGATTTCCACCCCTGGTCCGCGGAATCGGCCACAGCGACGACAGACTCAGCGTGCTATGTTCGTCCCTGGGGCAGACGATGATTCACAAGAGCAAACGCGAGTGATCTCATCGTTTTCACCGCCTCGGAACGAGCTCCTCTGCTCGAAAACTGGACGACAATGTGCCGCGCCGGATGCCAGGCCACCGTCTGGCTTCCGGGCAACCGGTCCGCTCGCGAAACTGCTCGTACATGTAAATTGAACTTCGAATCGACCGCCGGGGGTTCGAGGAACTGAAGTAGACGGAGTACCGCGTGTTATGGAAGCTGAATTCCTTCGTCTGGGAAGCTTCTGTGTCGTTGCTAGCCAGACCACCCGCTTTGTTTTCATTTTTAGGCCCTCTGTAACCGTAGTATACCGATACTTTGAGATGGCTGAGGGAAACATGGAGCAGGTCTTAATCTCCATCGCGAGTCGTTAGGATTATGTGCTTGCACCGCTTGCAGGGATTTCTTTCAGTTTGTCCTCTTCTACGGTGGATATTGGCGAACTTACGAGAAGACATAGCACCGCGCGAAAGGTTTCCAACGGTGGCCCTGCGAGAAAGCGCAACATTCTGCCAGAAGCTTAGAAACTGGGGCGCCAACTTGCGCGAAGACCCAGCGCTACGCCTAAGTTGTAAGAACAGGTAGTAGGTTAATGATCTCCAGCTTCGAGAATGGCATCGATTGAGATCAAGGCGAGTTCACACAAAATAGCGGGGCTATACTTTTCGAAAGCAATTCCTCAGACGATGGATGACACGCAGCGAGGAGCTGTTCCATCGAAGCACATTTCATAGAATGGAAAATGGGATGGCAGGGTTGAGCGGGGAGAGAGAATTCGCGAGTATCTCGGCTGCAGTTTTATGGCAGTTGCTCGGCTACGGTTCCGCGCCGAGATACTCGCGCCGAAAAAATCGCGAGCCGTAAATCTCCAGCCGGGCCCAGACCTATGAAACTGATTTATCGGGGGACGCTTTTGTAGCATATTGAACAATCGCCGTTTCAGGAGGACACGTGAACGGGAAAGGAGCACGGGGGAGAAAGGAAACGGTGATTATCTCGCGGAGAAGTTGGTTAATCGTCGCTCGTTATCGAAGTTCGAGGAACGAGTAGTGTTCGATACTCGATCCAATCTGATATCTCTCTGGTCATTAAAAGTGTCGCGAGATAGGGGGCCACGTAATTCAGCTTTTTCTAGCTTTTCTTCCAACATCTAGGTAGGTATAGAGAAAGATTATCGCTCATTTCTCACAATGGAAGCTAGGCAAGCAGAAAATTCGGAAAATTATGCAACGTGTGTGCAAGTAAAGTATGTTCATCCGTAAGACAAATCTATTTTTTAACCGACTTCAAAAAGGAGGAGGTTATAGATTCGATCCTTACGTATTTTTAAATTTTGTTTTAAAATATATTTGTCCCCGCATAACTCCTCGGAACATGAACCGATTTTGATGATCCAATTATTATTATTTGATGCACGTACGCGTATATCTCCTCAACGTGTTGTGTCAATATATTCAAAACAGAAAACTTAAGAATAAACAAATTTAAAAAAAGATTTAAATATACAAAACTGCGTGAAAATAATTATCCAATTAAGGATTAATGGTGCGGGTAACTTGAAAGGTATGAATTTTTCGAGAATTATTTTTACACAGTTCTGTAGATATAAAAGGAAGATGCAACTTTTGGTTCAACTACTATTCGAGATCTTTCACCGTTCTCGAGATATTCCACGATAAAGAAAACTGCATTTTATCCAAGGGGTGATTTCACCCCCTGAAACTGCACTATAACACCAACTAACAATAGGTTTACGTTACAGGCGAATTACTTTACTAGCACACAAAGTTGCCTAATTCTCTGAATTTGCGGCTTGTCTAACTTCCCTTGTCAATCAAAAATACTATTCATTACCTACACAGAGATGTAACTCAAATTGCAATTCGTTTCAAACGCACAAATTGCCTGCTATATAGAGGAACCATTACCCCAAGATCGATCAGGAATCGCTCGTTACACGAACGAGCCACATTTTCCTCCCCTCATCTCCAGTATGGCAGCACCGAAGAAGAGTGACTCTTGATTCCCTGGTAGATTAATTGGTTATTCGATTACGACGCGTACAGTCGCGTTCGACGAGGATCCGCCGTGGCTCGCACGAGCGAGAAGTCACGGGACCCCCCCGCGTTTCGCTGCACTCGATAGCGTGAAACGCTTACACTCGTTGGGAACGATCCATTTGAAGTCATTGTAGCGTACAAGTATTTATAGGCAGACACATCTCTGCTTGCGCGACGCGTGACAGATTTATACGCCAGTTTTTACCGCTCAATCTCTGTCGTCGCTGAAAAAAGCGCGTCGCGGTTCGCTGGAAACCGAATGGAAATCGTGGCGCGTGCAGCGGCGCGTTAATTTCCCCGATAATTCGTTGCACCCGGGTGGAAGCTTCGCGGGGGTTGATAAAGGTTAGAAAACCGCGATGGCGGGATACTTTTGGGCGATGACCCAGCGGCTCCAAGGTGACGCCGTAATCCGTGAAACGAGCTGCCGCGACGAGCGTGGGTGTAACTGACGCGGACATTTGCATAATCCTACTCGTTCAGCAATTAAGTGGTCCCCCGTTATTCCGCGGAATTTCTGTTCGTTAATTTCAAGCTTGGGGGTTGATGTCTCAAGTCCAGAGCCAGGGGAATTTAAAGAACCAGAAGCGCGCCTTAATTTCATCGCAGTGTTACGACTTATCCAGGCGACTTGCCCTTGCTCTCAAATTCAGAATTATACCAACAGCTCTTAC
This sequence comes from Andrena haemorrhoa, assembly GCA_910592295.1. Lineage (NCBI taxonomy): Eukaryota > Metazoa > Arthropoda > Insecta > Hymenoptera > Andrenidae > Andrena > Andrena haemorrhoa. The sequence goes on from OU342946.1 coordinate 7,193,636, forward strand.
GGCGATTCACTTGACCCTAAACCTACTCGCCTATTTTCTACTTAAAAAAATTTAAAATAATACAAAAATCTAAATCCGGAGCACAACACAGTATCTGTTTTTGTTATTAAATAAGAACTTCTGTTATTAAATAAGAACTAAGATTGAGTCTCTCGTTTTAAAAGCTTTTCGTTGCTTATGTTGCAACTTTGATAATTGAGAATTATTTTGCTGCAACTGCAGTACAAACGTAACGCTTATAATAATAAGAAACATACGAAATGAGCGACATTTACCTTAGCGCCCTAAACGCACCTTGCAGTGCAAGGCTTGCACACGCTGCAGCGTCGTTCGAAAACGGGCGAGGTTACAACGCCATTAACCCCTGCCATTGTCCGCCATAGCGCGTCGATTTCCCAGCTCGACGATAGTATCTGCGGCCAGGGAGATGATATCTGCGTGGAAAGACAGGGAAGTAATAGCATCCGATGTCGCCGCGCCTGAGACACGGGATCTTCGCGTGGATGCTCGGTTGTGGAGACGTTCGAGGGATCGACGAGGGATTGAGTCATATCCAGAGTAGACGATGCGCGATAACAGTGGCGATGAAGTTACCGCCTCGATTTCATTCGAAGTTTCGAAGACTGTGATATAGTTACAGATTTGCTTCTCGGATATCAGACGGTTGGATCCGCGAAGCCAGGAAGCGACGCAAAGAACGAACGATCATCGATAGCCTCTATCTGCTGAGTTTCCTGTATTAAGTATAACGCGTATCCAGCTGTTATCAGAGCAGCAATGTACTCCCGACTGCGCGAATGAACGACCGGGGTCGATGATCACCGATTCGAACAATCGAGGAGCAGTATCAGGACGCGCTTGAATTTTAATGTGCGGGCGTTTAATCGCGTCGTCACTTCCGCCAGTTATTCTTGCATTCGCTGTTCCCCGATAACCCAGTTCGACCGCGTGACACCCGCCGACGGCTTGCTCTGCCTTCGATCTCCTGTCGATCTCGAATCAAGATGCCCTAATACTGTCACGTAACACTGGAAATCCGCGGTTCCCGTCGGAATCTATATCTAGAATTCAATAGATCCCAGATTCTAGACTCCACACCTACCCAGCTCCCGGAAGAGCCTTTATCAGCCAGCACGTTCACAGATCGTCAGATAATTCAATTGACTGACGGACGCGCGATGCACTTTGCGCCGGATTCGGGCCGGTTTCGCCAGCATCGGATCTATTTCCAGGCCGGAATATTTAAGTATAAGAAGGCTTCCTCCCGCGGGTTTCGTTCGACCGGCCACCGAAAGCAAATACACGTAACGTTCCCGGCAACACTTTCGGGCGACATGGTGCTCGTTACTGACGTACGAGGGTCGGATAAAATAAATATACTCTGGCCACGTGCGTGCGCGTGTTTGCTCGGCGCAGGGGCGTTCAAGATAATACAGGATGAAATATTAACACCCCTGACCCCGGCGGTTCGCGGTGCAGCTCCGATGCGCCCGTATGTCGCGCGAATGTGCCCCGATTCACGCGTTATGGGGCAAATTGAGGCAATCAGATCGCTTGGAGCGGCGCGGCGGGCCGCGCTCGGGGATCTAAGCGTAGTCGGAAGTTTCGAAGGATCGACTGTTTTGGTAGAGAAGATTGCCGTGGTGGAAGGGTTCGTAGTTTCTGAGGGCGCAGGGGATTCGAGGGGATGATGAAGATTCTAGCTCTCAGTTACCGCCTTAAACGGGATGGGAGTAGTTAGTATGTAGATAGAATTTCAGGATGCGAGGTTTGTAGAAAGGAATCGCCTCGGAGCGAGTAATTACAAGCACACGAAGGGGTGGCCGCTCGCGGAGTGACTCGGCGACCTCCGGAACAATGGGGGCCTCCACCTACGTTCAAATAAAAGCCTCCCCAACTGGCCGGTCCCTCGCGCGGAGTTTACAAAGCGGAAAATATGCCTGTGTTTATCGTCGGGCTCCAAGTTTAGAGCGGCGGCTGTACCAACGTCGCGGGTGCACTGACCAACAGACAACAACGTCCGGCGCGCTTTTCTAAACACAACCACGGCGCTGGTCAGCGAACCCCTTATTCCTCGACAGGATGTTGATCCTAAGTCGTGTGGCCCGCGTGACGTGGTCCACGAATCACAATTCACGCGCTCCCCTTTCGTGAGAGGAGCTGACGTGAGGGGATTCCAGGTCGGTTCATACGAACCCCTGCCGGCGTTCGAAGTTTATTATAGACAGGTCGATCCTGCCGCGGGATCACCGTGACGTCCGACAAACAATCACGACGCGGCGGCCTCTGACGCTTCGTTTCGATTGTTCGGCAAAGTTGTCGTGGATTGCGATTCTGCAGGCGAAAAAGCTTGCCTCGGGCGACGGGACTGGAAGCCAAGATCTGCGGTGTCTCTGCGTACTTACCGATCAGGCGCGTTACCAATTCCCTCAATGCCGACTCTCCGATCATACTCTTATCCAAAGAGTGATCACAAATGAATTTTGTACACCTTCTTTACGATGAGTAACCTCTTAAATGAGCAGAAATTGGGACATTCACCTTAAGCCGTTCCCAAACGCCGAATGACTACGATTATTCCTTGTTGGATGGTAAAATTGTTAATGATTTAACCTTCTTGTTTAGGATCATTAATGGATTCGTATGCAGTCCCTCTCTTATTAGGCAAATCAATTTTAATGCTCCGGAACGGGCCATCAGGAGAACTCTGCTATTTAGACCTCTTGACTATACCTCCAGATTTGGCAATACTGACCCCATGAACAGGATATGTAACTTGGCTAATTTGTACTGCGGGGATCTTGATTTCTTCAATGGTTCTCCTTCTACTTTTAAGAAAAGCGTGTATGGTAGATGTACCGTTTGTGGCCATTGCACTGTTTTTGGCCATGTGCATAATTATCTTATTTTTAAACTGCTTGCAGATCATTATTATGTGGACAATTTTACATCACAAATATTTTGTTTAGTATACTGCCAGAAATATAAGGTTACATTTATTACTTACACGGAAATGTATTATATTTTTTAAGAAGGGGCCAAAACTGGTACAATACCTTAAAGTAGCCACAAATGGTGCATCTACCCTATAGAGCAATAGTTTTTTAACCTATAGTTCGATCGTCCTGTCTGTTAACTCTGTGTGTTTTAGTAGTATCGTGTCTCTCTACGAGGTTCATTGTATTTTTTTTGTTTTGTTACTAAATGGGCTTTGCCCGTATAAGTGAAATAAATAAATAAATAAATAAAAAAAGGGTGGAGTGTTCAATGTGTGAAGGCAATATGCATAATGTGTATCAGCGTGGGATATGGTTTAATGCCAGATGATACAAAATATAGAGACAATAATAAAAAGACAATACACGACAAGTTATCACGAGTTATGGCCACCGGCATGGCGTCTGAATAGCGTCCCATTCATTTATTTTCTGACAACACTATCTAAACCCTTGCATAAAAAAGAAGTCATCCGTATAAAATAAATAAAATAAAATAAAAAGACAATACAATTATTCCTTGTAACATATCAGAACGAACTTTTACATCGACCTAATAGAAATCTCGTCCACGATCATCAACTCAAGATTCTCTCGTAAACAAGACGTCAACTGCTGGTCATCCAGAACTAGATTCCTCCCTTTTTCTTAACTACGAGCATCCTGTTCGTAAAGACCGCAATACCAATTCCTCGCCGCACGTATTACATCTCCATCGCCGCAGTCACGGTGTATCCATCTAGCCACCTTAAGTATCTCCGCAACTACGTTTCACCTATCCAAGCTGGTCTCCCCCAGCGGCTTCAATATCGAGAAGTAGCGCCGATCCACCGTCGTGCTCCGAAATTGCAGTGTTCAACCACAGCCACCGTTTTTCAGCGAACAAGCACAGCGATCTGAATATTCCCGCGGTGTACAGCTAGCTGCGTGCTCATTGAAATCGGCCATAAACTGCCGGGCACCGACGAGGCGTGTCGTTTCATTGAAGACGAAAATAAGTCCTCGCGAGTGTAAGTACACGGGCGTCCGGCCCGTGGGTACATACACGGGCGTCTTGCGGATCTCTTACGGAACACAGGCGTACAGCGATTATGGGATATAATCGTCGGTTGCTTTTCATTTTTCCTGCCGGTGTAATACGTGCGGGGAATTGCGCGACCGGTTCTCGCCGGCCATTTGTATGCGACGGCCAGGTGAAAAGACGGCACATTCTTTTTCGGCCGGGAACGTTATGCCCGGCCGAGATACGAGGCCACGCATGTGCGACTAACTAAATTATAATGATTCCCCCGGCGGTCGTTGGTTTACGAGGGCCGATTCCTCCACGAATACGAAAGCCCGTGGCTGACGTGAATACGAATGAATCGCGAACGAGCGCGGACGTTTAAACCGGCTGTCGCGTTGTCCCGTTCTTCCCGGAACCGGGGAGGAGAGAGCAATAAAGAGAATAGGGAAAAGTGTCTGGCACGGTGGTCCGAGCGCCAACACCAGCTCTCTGCTCTTCGATCCGGGCTAGGAAATCGAGCGATTCCGAAGGTTCCGTGGACGTCTAGCCGACGGAAAATGAAATTACGATGGAAAAACAAGGGGAGAACGGGAGGGGACCGATTAATTAGCGCAGGTGCCGTCGAATGTGCCCTGGTTCCGAGGGGTGCGGGCCACAAGAGGCTTATTGGAAGCTTAGCTATTTTATGGACCACCTGTTAGACCGACTGCCTCTCCATTTTCGCCGCCACCTTTTGTCCTCCCTTGCCCTGCCGCCCCTCCGACCTCTGGGCACGAATGTCTCGGCAATTAAGAATCTTCTTGCGATCGTTGTACATTGTACACGCGGTTTAACCTGCACGGTAGAGTGAACGCCAGAGATTGCCCAGAGTTCTTCTGTCTGCAGCGACGAGGATCCCCCGGGCGAGCGGTGTCCCCCGACGTTGCTCCGCGCAGGAATATTTAAACTCCAACATCCCAATTTCTCGCGCGTCCTCGAGCACGCTTTCGCGCGTCGCTGCCCGCAGCCCCTAAAATCGCGCGCCTAAAAGGCTAAACGTGCAGGTCGCTCGTGGCGCGAAGCGCTGCGGAGGGTTGCTCCGGCAGGGTGGACGTTGACCAGCGTCCCTGGAAAACAGGATCGCGTCGTTTACGAGGGTTTGCCGACGGTACAGCTTGAGTCTCGCGGGTGGGAAAGGCGAAGGAAAGGTTAGGCACTTGACGGTGTGCAGCCAAGGATAGGTTTGTCATTTTCTACGCAGACACCCCCGTCGAACTGGCTGCCAGCTCTCGTGCAACCCAATCCACCGTCCCCTACGAGCTGCGAGGGGTAATGCAATATAACATGTGGAAGAGGGTGTCTCCTAGCAACCCTATGTCTTCTCACCCCATTCCCTAAGCCTCGCCCCCCCTAAAACACCCTAAATCCGCTGCAACGCGCTGCGGCTGCCGTCGATGGAACAGAAACTTTCCTTGTTTCCCCAGGTACCGAAAGGTATATATGTCCACGTGCCTGGATGCAGTTGCGACTTTCACCCTTGCCATTGAGGTGTGCTCGAGGACCGTAAATCCCAAACTCATCTCGCCCCGCATTCCTCGCCTTCGATCCTCGCGCATCGCGATCGTTGCGAAATCAGACCCCGGACTCCCCAGCCCAAGTTCACTCGATCCTCGCACGGATAAACGTCTCGACGGCCTTCCCCTCCACCCTCGCACAGACGGAGTCTCGATTTTCAGCCGGGGGTGCCTTTCTTCCGCGGTGCCTGCGAACACGGCGGCGCGAGGACACCCTGTATGTATCGGCGGTGCCAGCCGTACGTGTGGCGGGCGCGAAAGGGGGATTCGATGGTGTTTGCGAGCGTTCGCAGGGGTTGAAGAAGAAGAGCCGGTCTGGGCTAGGTCTCGCGAGCGTCGAGCGTGTCAGGATTCCCCCTTTCTTCGCGCTGGCACAATTATCATGATCGTTAATTTCGCTGACGGGGGCCGGCCGGGTGTTGCCGAGCCTGTAAACCATAACTCGCGCCCATCGCCGTGCTACAATAGCCAGAGCCAGTCCCACTTTAGACGGTTCTCGAGCCCTTTGTCGCGGGCACACGTTTGCTCTGCGGGGTCGAACGATCGATAAAATCGCGCGTTCGGGTTTCCTCTGTGCCCGCACCCGTGGACGTTACGCGCCTCTGACCGCTTCGCTCGCAAAGGCAGGCTTTGGAGCAGGCGGCGACAAACGCCGCGTCGCGTTTCTGCTGTTAGGTTTTGCTGCTGCGGGCGAAGGCACGCGTGTCTATTCGCGCCTCGAATTTGCCGCGCTATTGGTAGCGTCGCAGAGTCCCGACGACACGGGGCAATTCCTGCGGCGAGGAATCCCGAGGACGGACACGCGTGGCCTCTTACCTAGAAGCGATTAGCGCGGCAAAACCGAGCTGCAGACGCGTCGAACGTCTTGATCTGATTGGATTCGCGTTTTATTCGCGGTCGCGGGTAAGTGGATGGAATTCTCGGTAAGCCCAGCTACGAAAGCCGGGCGACGTTCGTCTAGACGCGACGAGGAGGCTAGTTCCCATCGGCGACGCGACGGAATTGATCGGCGAGGCTCGCAAGAAGAAGCCCCGTCACCGCGTCCCGAGCCCGCCACTTGTCGACGATTCGGCTTGCTCGTAAATATTTAATGGGGATTCGCGGCGGGATCCCATAATGGCCGGTGCTTGGAAAGCACGCGTGCGTCGCATTCTGCCTATTTACACACACAGACGCCGCCCGCCGTCATTCTAGATAATGGAAAGCACAAAAGGATAGCCCGTGGAGAGGAGCTGTGTTTCGCAGATGGGGTGGTCGGGATCGGCCCTCCCTGTCTCGCGCTCTCCCCGCAGTTATTCTTTCTTTTTGTTGCCGCGTCCTTTCGCCCGTTGCCTGGGAATATTCGGCACCGCGAGTGCACGGAAACCGCTGGCGTGTCTCGCCGAGACCTAGCCCCGATACAGCGCGGCGACTCTATTCTCTCTCGTGGACCTAGGCACGCGCGTGGATGTCAGGGAACTTTTTCCGGCGACGGGGATCGAAAGCGACGGGATCCGAAGGCCACCTAACAGAGCCACGAGACTCCGCGGCGGTTGAACAATGAACGGACGTCACGACATCGAGATCCAGATCTACGCCGCGAACAAAACGCTCACGCGAGCGGAAGCGTCGATTAAATGCACGCATCGTAAGTGTCCGTCAGCGTTTATAGAAGCGGACTCCCAATTTACGGTTATCATCGCCGTAATTGCCTGCCACGCGATCGGGGCAACGGTTCCCGTTCGAGCCCTCGATTCGTTCTATCTCATCTCATTTCGGCCACTTGCGCAACCCCACGAGACGCCGTGAACTTACCCCTGCCGAGTTATCCGCCAAGAAAATTCCCTTTTCCAATCGAACGAAGTGGATCCAAGGAAAACAAGCCGCCAGTTACCGAGCGGGGGGTTGATTCACCTTTATGGAAATGCTCCCTAGCCGGTTGCCACGCAAATATTTGGCAACCACGTCCGAACTCCCATTAATTTCCACCCTGTTTTCAATTTCGCCAAAGGCGCTTCCGCCTTGGCCGTGGAACAGCCGCCGATCGACCTTCCCAGAACTCTTCCTCGCGATCGCAAACATCTCGTTGGCCCACCCCGAGGGAATTTCGATGCCGCTTCTTTCCAGGGGACGCTTCCCCGAATGGTCTTTGTATTCCGTTCGCGACGAACTTGGGCAGGCTTCCGTCTTTCTGCCGGAAGCATATACCACAATTTTCATCTACAATCCCAAAACGCGATGCAAAAACCGGCGACCAGCCTTCGCGAACAAAAGAATCCGTTTCATTGGAGACGGAGGAGTGCAGGGTTTCGAAAGCAACGATGTCCACTCGTTAATCGTGGAAATGGGAAATCGATGGGAGAGATCTCGCGCGGGAAGCCACCCCGGGGGCAACAACATTTCCCCGGCCTTTTTCATGACCGCGATAGCGCCCGCGCGTAATCTCTCTCACCCTTTCGCTGGCGATACGCCGTGAGATTGGGCTTGCCGCTCTTCGCTCCGCGAAAATCCACTTACAATGGAAATTCCCCAATTTCCGCCCGTAACGCTCTTTTAAATGGCAGTCAAAGGGCGCCGCGACGCTGCCAGGTTTCGCTTCCAGCCACTGATAACGCCGCCCGATAAATACACTCGGATCGTGGTAAAAGTTTGCCTGGCAAGCCAGCAAGCGACTCGAGGAACAGCGCACCAAACGGCAGAGTCTCTACTGCTTCCAGCGAAGCTGCCAGAGAGGAGGAGCTAGCGAGGGCGGAGGCGGGAATTTGATCGAATTCCCTCCTTTATCCTTTGAATTATTTTATCTCCAGAGAACTGTCCAGCGAGAATTGGCAATAATTCGCGATGATTTGTTTCGGTCGAGCCGTTACAAGCATCGAGCTGCGCTGCAAATGAAATTCCAACGTGCCCGCGTCCCTTTATCTCATTATCTTCGCAATCCTCGATAATTCCTCGATTATCCGTTGTTTGATCGGCCGCGTCGATTGCCTGCCCCCCCTTGCCCCGGTCCGACCGAGCTGCGGCGAAAAATGAACCATGAATATTCACCGCCTTTCTCTGTCCCCGGTTTTAAGGATCGCGTGGACTCCGAGACGAATCGATAGGCGACGAGGGGGAAGGCTGACCTTTTGTCTAAAAAAAAGCGCAAGCTTCCACGGCTCGATTAATCCGGACTTAATCGACTGTTAAGCCCGCCCCGTGAACACGTGTACGTGCATCGAATCGATCGCAGCGTTGATCTATGTTTAGCGGCTAAGAGGGCACTTGCGTATCGGGTATATTCGTTTCCAGATGAAACACGCGAGTTGCTTCTGACGTGGACACTGCTAATCCCTAAACTTTTCAAGGGTTCGCCAGTTGCGCTCGCAATAGCGATTCGGCTTCGATAGCTGCCGCGCCCCCGGGGACTCGTGGGCGGTTGTCCACGTCGCGTGCACGTCCCCGGTGTCCGCGTTTTTCAGAATTCCAGTCGACTTGAGCCCCCATTTTCGCTCGCGCAACCCCGCCGGAGACGGAGGGGAGCCAGCACGGAAAAAGCAGCTGGCATCCTGTGCGCCGGGGGTGTCGGTGGACGTCGGTGGATGTGGGTGGATGTAGCTCCGACACGGAAGCATGTCGCGACGGAAATCCCCGGCGTCTTAGCGACGTCAAGACGCTAACAAACGGCGCACCGCGTAACTCCGTCGCCGTTCCTCCCTTTCCGCGTGTACGTGTGCACGGCTGCATCCTGGTGGGAGTGCACTCAGCCTTTACGCGTTGCAAAGCTTGAGCAAGGGTCGTCTCGGTGTCTGCTAACAAGGGGCCTTTAATGCTGGAGCGTCGGTGCCTCTCCCGCTCGATCGTTCGCGCGGCGATTTATCGGAGGACTTTTATTTGGTTTGCGCGATGGAAATGGCTGGCCAAGGGGAGCTCGACGAATTGGAACGGTTATAGTTACAGTCCCCGCTTTACGTTCCCGAAGCTTCCACCCTCGGATATTTGGATGATCGACGGATGTCTGTGACTCCTCTCGGGCGCGTACATTCGCGAATGAAAGAAAAGGGGATGCCCCGGGGCGGAATCGAACGGAAACACGTGATATTGGTTGCTCAGACAGTGGCCAGCTATTTTATATCCGCGACGGAGTAATCGTTGCGGATTACTTTTCTCGTTAACTCTTTCCGACGGCGGCCGAGAAGGGTGCGCGGCTGGGAGAAAACGCTGGGCGGAGGCGACGCGGCCAATCCCGCGGAAATGAATCAGGATTACTTTTACGGGCGTGTTTGAAAGTTCGCGACGAGCCAGCCGAGGGGTGGACCGGAGCCGGGGGCGCGGGGAGTTTGACGCTGAGTTCCGAGTGGCTGGAAATTAGCTTACTTAGACGGCAGACTGGAAATATTGGCAGATAAACGATATAGCCGGTGACTAACCGATAAGCGAAGGGTGGCGTTTCCCTGCTCATTATCGGACCTATGGAAACGCGGCTTATTGTAACGGCGCGGGGGGTCGCGGACGGAGCGACTCCTCGTTGGACGTGTTCGTCGAGGTCCGCGGAACAACGGGGCTGGGGTTAATCGCGAGGACTTTTCCGAGACAACGGCGCGAGGGAAATTTCTGATGGTGGAAGAAAGCTTGTAGGTACCTCGGAAACGTGGAAGGAGCTTGATGAAAAATTCGCGGTTAGTCTAATAATTGTGTTACCCGAGAATCTAGCTCTCTCCGGTTTACCCGATTTCACGGAGAAAATTCAATTTCCATGGAAACTTAGACCGCTCGTTCCTCGGGGGAAGCGAAACAACGCGACTTCCAATCCCTCCCGTCGCTCGGCTTTGTGTACACTGCTGTCGCTTCTCCGATTCTCAAAACTAAATTACATTTACGGAACTCCGGAGAAAGTTTTGCCCGTTGTTCGCGACTATTTCCTTCTTCAAACACGACCAAGTCGATCGCAACAGTCGCCCCGCTTCCGAGGGAAGCGCCTTGTCCCGGCTGCTACCCATTTCCGGCCGATCTTCTTGCTCGCTCAATCGAATTCTTCGCTCGCGGCAACAATCCACCGCGAACTTAACTTTTTAAACGTATCAACTCAGTCGTCTGGCATTTCTCAGTTCCCTTCGCAGATTCGTACACGTCGTTCGAGAGATTAAGCACCGCAGACCTCGAGCACCAAGTCCAACAGATTTCCATTTGGAAACGAGAGTCACGAGCCCTGTTTGATCGCGAAAATGCTCGGGTTCGTCGACTTATACGAAACGACCGGAGCAATTTCAACGAAATTCGCACGAGAACGCGTCCGCTTCGTGCCACTCTCTCCCAGGCACGGAAAATTGAATTTCCCCGGCGAGGGAAAGCTTTCGCTCGGTCGGGGGATCAATTTTTCGGGATCATCGGTGACTACGATCTTCATTTGCTCCCGTGAAATAGGTTTCCCTCGAAGGGAAGGAAAGGAAAGGGGAGTAGAAACGAATTAGTCAGACCGTGGCGTATCTGTCTGCAGCTGCGATTGTTTTTCTCTTCGGTAACTATCGACTTTATTGCCTGTATAATAATTTCTACAGAGGGCAGTGCCGCGCGTACCTACCGTGCGTTAATTGCGGACGTTTAGGGAAGAGTTTAAGGGCTCGCTCGCGAGAGATGCAAAGCTCGATTCCCTTCAGGGTTAGCTGGGCAAAGAGCGAAGCGTTTTAATCTGGTTTCCCGTTGACTTTTTTTCAGCAAAGGAGCTGAAAATATGCGGCAGCGTGAGGAGCGGCGGGGAGGTCTGCTGCTCCGCGGACATGGAGGTGAGATTGCAGGCGAGGGCACGTGACAAACATGAGAAAGCCACCAAAGAAACTCTTCAGCGGCTGCATCAGGTCCTGTCGACGAGAGGGGCCAGGTTTCACAGTGAGTACCTTCCCCGAGACTTTCGCGATTTTAATCACTTCACCGCCAACGCCGCGTGAAATTCCACCCGGGAACGTTTTGCAGCGACAAGCCGGGACGAGGGTTGATTCTGCAAATTGGTTAGAAGCTTCGTGGCCGCGCTCAACTTTCCGCGATTGCTTGCTATTACCGGGGAAAGCAACTTCTCCCCGACCCCGTGAAGTGTTCTTCTTTCTGCATCCGGAGCATCCCAAGACGTATCCCCCTTCGCGAATAACTCGGGGCGGGCGGCCACCCTCCGCGTAGAAAACCTCGAAACCTTCCCTCCGACCGAAACGATTCGTCCGCGTCCGCGGCGGTCCATCTCAGCCTCCTCTTCGCCCGATGCAACGCGGCCGGAAAACTTTCTGCTCGTTCCCCCTTGAAAATTGAAGCAATGTAATCCGTTGACTGTCGCGGAGAGGCTGAAAGCGTCGAGCGTTACAAAACAGTCTGAATTGTATACACGAGGCGAGCGATCAGCTCGACGTGGAACCTGTTTCCTAGCTTGTCGCCGGGGAAAATCGAATGTCCCCGTCAATTATGCCGGCTCTCGGTCACAAAAGGACTTTCCAGAGCAGTTTAATCGGCCGGACGTCCTCGACGACGGAGAGGACTGGTGGCATCGACAGGCGGGAACCAGGTTTCCAGGCGCGATACGCCAAGGAGCGGCTCGAAATGAGATTTCTGGAGTAACGGCTACTCGCCATTCAGGCAGACGTCGATGCATTTCCCGCGTCAGTTGATCAGCTCCCACGAGCCTCCATTTTCCATCCTTAATCGAAGGGAGGCCGGGATGCCTCGCGAAAACGATTTCTCCCGCTTAACCATGCCTCGCGAATAATCGAACGCTCCTTGAACTGTCCTCCGTAACGATTATTTAACGGTCGACCAGCGAGGCGCAGAAGGCGAGATCGCGAGGCGGAGAATCTAGTAACTCGCCCGGCCTCGTGAAATAGTAATCTTGCTAATCCTTTAATCCCCGCTCCCGTTTTTCAACCACGTAATCCTCGTTTGATGTCGTGCCTACCGCCCGCCGATCTCGTTACCTTTCCACCCGCTCCCCTTTCGCGAGCGACGATTTCCAGCGAGCCCTTTAAACACAGCAGCCGACGTTCGGGATCGCGTCTGCGACGGTTGCGGCTGCGAACAGGAGGATGTCGTAGCGGGGTGGGACTGTCTTTCGAGGGAGTGCGCCAAGGCACGAGTCACTTTGGCGATCGCCGCGGAAATTAGACGGCGCTACCGGGTGAAATTCCCCGAGTCTCTAACGAATATTCTCATTAACGAAATTACTCGACGGGGCGTCGCGGCGCGCGGGTTCTCGGTGGCTCGCTCTGCTGGCTCGGCTCGCCGCCCGGTGGTCCCTCCGTTCGAGCCTCAATCTTTCTCGCGCCCTTTCCACCCGCCGCGGCTTCTCTGACGGTCGACGGGTGCTTGCCTTTGAGGTGCTGCTACCTAGCCGCATCTAGCTACGTACCCACTTTGCCCGCCACTCAGCGCGATAGAGTATGGCACGATAGGGACCGGGGGCGACGACGACGCGGAAAAAAGGGTGGAAAGGGAGGATGATGTGAGACCGGCGGGCGAGAGGAGAAAGAGTAAAGAGCGAAGGGGGTGGAAGCGGACGACTGAGACGACGGAGACGTTGGATAGCCGAGAAAAATCGGGGGAATTGCCGCGGGAGAGTCCCAGAGACCGATAGGGCAAGAAATCGTACAGATTCCCGCCCCTCTGTGTCTCCTCGGTCGCTCAAGATTCCCCCAAGCAATTTCGTTACCAGTTCCGAGGGATTCCCAGCGTTTGGCCGATCTCGCTGGTTCGTAAAGCACTTAACAACCATTCGATTCAGTCAAGCATCCTGGTCGAGGCTACGAGCATTGTCCGAGGCTTCCAGATGTCAGCTGCACTCCTTTGGGAAACGATTCAAAGGCCTGCGATGCCTCCGCTAAAGAGGACTCGATGGGACGGTCGCGTTCTATCTAGATTCCTCGTCAGGTGTTTGATACTTGCGGTTATTCCGCCATCAATCCACCGACGCTCTTCCGCTAGGGATATCCTCGAGTTTCCACGGTCTCTCGCGAGAATTAGTCCCGATCCTGCGCGGAACGGGGGCCCAGCAGACGAGCGTATCGCGAATTAAAAGCTCGCCGAGGTTTCAGCCGGTCGTCGTGAAGCTAAGTGCCTCCTTCCTTTTTCGCGCGGAGCTTTTTGCTGGGCGTCGCCGTCGTCGGGGTTGTCGACGATTCGTTACACAGGGGCTCGTGCCTACCTGCTCGCCCTCTCTCTGGCTGTCGTTAAAAGGAATTTTAATCACATTCTTCGCGGCTGAAGTGACGACGAGAACGGGTTCAGAGTACGCGTCGTCGAGGCTGCCGCCAGCGCCGCAATTCGGCTGTCGCCTTTCTTTCCCCTCTTTCGGCGGTTTCTCTGTCACCCTGGAGTCGGATTCGTACCGACAATCAGCCGGACAAGCAACACAAATGACGCCGAACGGGTTCCCAATACAGGAAGAAGGAGAGTCATTTCTCCAGACTTGGGACAGTTTAATCGCGTAGCTAATCGTAGCCGAGATTCTACGGGGTTCTGTGAGGGACGAGAGGAGACTTCTTGTCTAAACTTTCGACTTATCAGATTCATCTTTATTTCCGTGGGAGAAGTAGACGCGGACGAATGCCGGAAGTCGCCCTCGAAGTTGAGACGCGACGGCGCGGCGGTACGGAAACTTGGGTAACATGTTGGCTTTGATGGGCGGAAAGTAGTTAATTAACGCTTGCAAATTAGATAGGAGGATCCGGGGAGAGCGTCTTACGCTCCATCATCCGATAAGAGTCAAACATTGTTAACGCGTGATCAGTCGGCGGAAGGGGACCAGGGGCTTGTAATTGATTTGCAAATCTCAGGTAACAGAGGGTGTCTGCTCTCGGGGCAGGTCGACGCGAATCGTTCCGACTGCGATTATCGGGCGACGGGTTCTTAAAACAAGTAGGACCGAATCAACGGAAACCTACGTTCCGAAATGATTAGGGGAGACCCCGGGAGACCGGGGCAAAGCGGGGCCGAAAATGTTTGAAGTCGAATACAATTTTTCCCTTTCAATAAAAATGTGTGGAAATAGATTTATAATATAATTTGAACATTACTATTGATAAGTGACGAATAGCAATACTTAAAATAAACTTAAAGTATATTAAAATTCAACTTGAAAAGAAAATGCCAAAACGAGCACTTTACCCCATATATGGGGTAAAGTGAGCTACTATCTGGGGTAAAGTGAGCTGAAATACAATACGAGTTTTAATGAAGGATATAATTATAAAATTAACTTTATTGGAACTTTTAAACTATTTAAACTATTTATTTAAAAATATATTTCATTAATACAAGTTTAACGTTAATAATTTGTACTTTGTAACTTTGAACTTTGTGTAAACACATTTTCTTCTGAAAATGAGTTTTTAAAGGAACTTTGTTTACATGAACAGTCTGACATATTATTACAAAAACAAATACATACATAATTATTAATAAAATACGTACTTATACTATCTAAATAAATTTTGTAACAAAAACATTATCTATATTTCTATCACAATTTTTTTTTCAAATGGGCTACAATAATTTTTGGCAGACAGGTTTCACATAAAAATCTTTTCTTTGCAGCTCAGTTTACCCCGGTCACTTTGCCCCGAATGTGTACTCAGTGAAAAATGAATTATTTAATAATGTTAGGATTAATGTTTTCTCAAACGCGTGTACATGTACGTTTATAAGCTTGTTATAAACACGCAGAAAAAATTTGGAGTTAAAATAACACATTTAACACTCATTTATCCAAAAAGCTAAATTGAAAAGAAAACCAATTGGAAGTCTCTAAAACTTCATTTTTAATTTTTTAAATGAATTTCAATTTTTCGATATCTGAATGTGCATAATTATCATTGTGATATTACACATATTTATTACGGTACCACAATTTGTAAATATATTCTTTTGTTAAAGAATAAATTAAGAAAGTTCATTTTACCCCGAGGTTCACTTTGCCCCGGTCTCCCCTATCTGTGCGTAGAATCGATCCCCAAAGTGTCCCAATTGATCGGACAGGATGATATGTGTTTCGTTTGTTTTTCGCAGACTTCTTCAAGGATCTCCTGGCAGCCAGTAAGAAGGGCTTCCACGAGATGTTCAAGAGTACCTACGGCATCCTTTACGAGCAGAACGCGTACGTTTTCACGGACCTGTTTAACGAGCTGGAGAATTATTACGCAAAGGGGACGGTGAGTGATCGTTTATTCATCCCCTGGCGCGATGCAAACTACAATCGCCCGTTAATTTCTCCCCGCTGCCTTATCAACCCTCGTCACTATCGTTCCGAATGCTCCCAAGTTTCTAGCGTGCCTCGCGCGAGAGGATCGAGCGTCGACGTGGTGACGAGGCAAACGAAATTTCAAGGCGGAATCGATAGAGCCGGCGCGGCGACAGGCTCGATTTTCAAAGGCGACAGAATTTAGCCAGCGTTCCTGCACCCCCCACCTGTCCCCCGGGTTTCCCTTTTATTAAGTTGCTGCGTAGGGCGAACTTTCCGGGAACGAAACGACCCTCGTCCATCCCGGAGTTTAACCGCGAGCAACGAGACTCGGTCGCGCGATTCGGGGTTGGCGGGGTTACGCGCGCGAAGGCCAGTTTAATCAATGCTTTTGACGGTCGGGGGCTCGTGGCGGCCTTTCCCGATAAAGGGCCAGAAAATATCCTCCCCTAGGGTCAGCCCTCCGTGTCGACGAAGGTCATGGATTCCCGGCGGCCCCTGCAATTATCAAACGAATTCCCTTTATCCGCTGAGTTGCCCCTTGTATCGAAACCACCGTTACAGGGTGGTTTCCCAGAAACTGGAACCCAGCACCTTCGTAAGGCTAACATCTACCTCTCCGAAGCCTCGTCAACCTTCGAATCCCAATCGACTCGAGCTTGGATTATTTAAATCATCGAATCTAATAATCTCCACGAAGAAGTCAAGTTACGTTAAGTTGCTTAGTGGTCCCAGCTGTTCAAAATCTCGGCAACTTTCCAATCCCGATAATCCCAGCCGACTCGGATTATCGAAAGCGCAGATTTTAATAACGATCGTAACGATTCGAATGTCTCGTGACCGCGTCGTATCGCACCCCCGGCAACAATGGTAGGGAAGAGAATCGAATGGCCATTACTATCCGTCATACGTGCCGCGCGTGCAGGATCGCGCATCGGTCCCGTCACGTCGTATCGACCATAAAAAGCAGAAAGAAAAAAGGAGCGAAAAGAAGCGCGCCGGGGGTGAAGGGCGAGAGTGAAAGAGCGACGGATAGAGAGGAAGATGGAAGGAGGCCACTGAGACGACATTTCGAGGGTCGATTGTCATTCAAATCGGCGGGAATTATTCACCGGCGCCACTTGGACCTGTTCAGGTCGGTCTGCGTGCACGATTGCGCCCTCGAAAATGGCCCTGCATGAATATATTATTGTTGCAATCGCGGCGTGTCGCGCGTCGCTGGAGGTAACGAATTTATATCGACGATATATTGCGTCTCGCCTCGCGGATCCGGAGGATTCGAATTTATCGAGGACTCGTCCTCCCCCTGGCTTTATCCTTTCTCCTCCTTTCCGTCTCGACCGCTGCTCGATAATACGCCCGGCGAATTGCACGATTATTCCTTTCGATCGCTAGAATGTTGGGGTGCAACCAGAGACTAGTTGGAATCTATGAATGGGAAATCCGGCTAATCGTACGGTTCAACGATCTCGGCTCACACGTTCGTTGTTTCCCCGTTTCCTCTTGATCACCGTCGCCCTCCCTCTCGCTCGTCCAACATTTGGCGCATCCCTGTACTCCGGATTGCCGGACTCGTTACTGTTGCAGGTGGACCTGGACGACGCCATGGACAACTTCTTCAACACCCTCTACCAGAAGATGTTCACGGTGCTGAATAGCCAGTACAAGTTCAACAGCAAGTACTTGGAGTGCGTGGGCGATCACATGAAGGAGATGAGACCGTTCGGCGACGTTCCTCAGAAGCTGGGCATTCAGATAAAAAGGTCCTTCGTTGCCACCAGGGCCTTCGGCCAGGCGTTGACTGTCGCCGCGGATATCCTGAAGAATATGCAGTCGGTGAGAGAGACTTACCCTCGCGGAAGCTACCTACGCCCCGCGATCCCTTTCTCGCGCAGTCCCCCGGCTAGAGCCTAACGGCTAGTCCAGCGTGAGCGTCGCGACAGCTCGAAAAATCGTTTTGTTTTCGCAGTTGAAACCGTCTGCGGACTGTGCAGCTGCACTCACCAAGATGACAGTCTGCCCGTCGTGCAGCGGGATCACTGGCAATGTGCTGGCGTGCGGCGACATGTGTGCCAACGTGATGAAGGGTTGCTTGGCCCAGCATGCGGCACTGGATGCTGAATGGAATCACTTCGTCGGTGAGTAATTCCCCGTCCATTGTTCCGTCAGCTGTAATTATAGTCTGGCGCTGGCCGATATGATCCGACCGACGTCGATGCCCCGCGCTGTCCGTTTTATTTATTGCCCGTCGCGTGGGAAAACATCCTCGCCCGGAGTATAATTGCCGAGTACATCCTCAGAAATCCTTGCCAACCGGAACGCTCTCCGCTTCAAATTGCTCCTCGATCTCTGCGGAGTCTATCGATCTTCCTTCAGCAGAAACAGTCGAAATTGTCTGGCCCCGGTTTGACTATAGAAAAGCAGTCTCCTGTACCGTCTCAACCCTCTTAATTGCTCTGTACCTTCCTCCCGATTCCAGAGGCCGTCGACAAGGTGGCGGATCGACTGCTGGGTCCGTTCAACATCGAGATGCTGGTACGCCCCATCAACCTGAAAATCTCCGAGGCGATAATGAACTTCCAGGAGAACAGCCAGGACGTGTCGCAGAGGGTGTTCACCGGCTGCGGCAGGCCTGTGCTGGGTAGACGAAGACGCAGGGACAATCGGGAGCTGGAGCTTGAGACGCTGAACTTCGACCAGGAGACGTCTACCGACGACCGTGCTCCGACCGCCGCCATTCTGGACAAGCTCGTGAAGGAGATACGCCAGAGAGTCAGGGATTCCCGTCAGTTCTGGGTGTACTTGCCCTATAAACTGTGCAACGACGGCCTCGTGGTACCACCCAGCAACACCAAGGAGTGCTGGAACGGCACCCACGTCGACAAGTGAGTATCTTTCGGGCAACACGCTCTCCTTGCTACTGTTAGGCACTCTTGCGTCTCGACACAGCTCTGTCGTAGCTGACGTCGAGTGAGGCGAGCTTGAGGACTTAACCGAGCCGGATGATCTGGCTGTTGTAGGTACATATACCCGGTGTCGTCGAACGGAGAGACTCAGATCCTGAACCCAGAAGTGCGGAGCTCAGGGCCTCGGCCGACGATCGTGAGAGATCAGATCTTCGCGTTGACGACCATCACGAACCGGCTCAAGTCCGCGTTCAACGGCCAGGACGTCGATTGGATCGACACGGGTGAGTCCCCTGTTGCATTAACAATTCCCTTTAACAAGGTCCCGCTCACCGTCGTCGTTTGTCATTAAGGTCGGCGCTTCGGTTGCCACCGTGAGAACGGTTTCGTGCGTAGATGTGTTCGGAATCGTAGCGAACGTGCGTTTCCATTAGAGCAAACACCGGCGCGGCGATCGTCGAATATCCCGGCGAATGCATATCGCACGCTATTTAGCTAAAACGTATAGGCAATCGTATAATCGGCGTCGGTGTAGGTACATGTCGCTCGTGCAAACAGCCAACCAATCGAATCCGGATAATGAGCGGACGGAACGGGAATCCACTTTGCCGAATGGACGCGTCGCATCTTTTGGCTTACCGAGCTCACCCTCGGATAGTTAAGGCTGCTCGATCGCTGAAGAGATGGCACTCGCGAGGTAGAGTCTCGCTTCGCCTGAGAATAAATGAATCGTTAAGTAGATGCATGATTGCGGACGCGTGTCTACCTGCTGTATACGGCTATTGTCTCGCGGCTTATCGAATCTCAATGTCAATGGAGGACAGCTATTTACGACTCCACTAATATCCCCGGCGACGTGACGGCAATCCTAAACTCTTGGATCCTACCGACCAGCTACCTGTCTCGCCTCCATTTCCTTTGTTCGCCGTTCCTGCTGCGTTCCAGCTGCGTTCCGGTTGCCTCGCTCCTGTTACCCTTCGCCCAGCCAGCGATGTCGCGGTTGACCGCACGGATATCACCTCTGGGTCATCTGAATTTCAGAGGAGACGGAGTGGAACGGGTCGGGGAGCGGGTCAGGGGACAGTACGGACCAGGACAACACGACGACCGACGACGAGGACGGTTTTAAGGAGGGGTCCGGCTACGAGCCGAAGCTGTCACCGCCCGAGACACCGAAGCAATCGCCCCCGGCGGTGCACCCCGAGGCGGTGCCACCCAGGGTCGACGTCGACCCGAAGATCAGCACCGGCAGCAACAACAACAACAGCAACAGCACGTCCACCGCGGACAGCGGCGCGACCAGGCAGAAAATGTCACTGTCGCGAGCTCTCATGACGTACCTCGTCCCCATAGTGGTTATGTGGTTCGGTGGCTGCCTCACCGAGTGGCTGTGATCGTGTGGTCCTCCCGGACAATGCACTGCGATGTAAATAATTCCTTCTAAAACGTTGTCGGGTCCTCGACGAGTCGCGAAGCTAGGGCGAGGAAGAGGGGTCGTCCCTCGTGGCGGCCAGTCGAGAGAGGACGATGATTGGGTTCGATGGCGCGTGTTCTTCCGCCGAGTGACCGGAAACGCGTGCTTCGGGACGCTTCACGGAGACTGCAGGCCCCTTTTCGGGCCCGGCTCTAGAACGGCCGTGCGCCCTAGGGAATCGACTTTCGCTGTTCCAGGACGAGTCCCTCCGGGGACGGAAAGATCGGACTCGTAGCTGTTCCTGGACTTTCCTGTTTCACGACTGACGAGCGTGCCTTCAGGACGAGTGGCGTGGTCCGCTTTGATCGTTAGGATCGTCAGACTTGTCCAGACTCCCCGGCGCCACTGCTAGGCACACCGATCGGGAATAAGGAGTTATAGGCGGCTTTTGAAGCGACCATTGCTGGAGCAACGAAGTTTCTCGACTTGGGGGAGTCGATTGTTCGTTTCACTTCCGTTGCTTCGCGGTTCAACGTGGGCGGCGACTCTGGGTGTATCTTTTGCAGGAGTTCTGTTTAGATCTACGGGTGGGAACGGGGTGTTTACGGTGGCCTGGGTGGGACGGGAACTAGACGAGAGTCTGATCGACGTGGAATGTACGTTAAATGTGGAAATGAGTATACGAGAAGCACAAGGACTGATTATCGAGCGACTTGTTTTCCTTCCTGCTGTCTCCCCCGAATGTGAATATTTCCACGGGAAAAATTAGTGGTTCGAAGGGAGAGAGGGCTCGATCGACTGGCCAGTCTCTGGCAGCCACTGGTCGGGCAAAGCATTTAGTAGAACGTAGGGATCTCGATTACGCGGGGCAGCTACCGAGATTACGGTTACTTTATCTCTGGGCAACAGATTCGACGAGTTTCATTTTGACACGGGGGTAGAGGATACTCTTTTAGTTTTATTCGAGGGCCGCCTTGCCCTTGATTCAGGCGGTGAGATGTAAATACGCAGAGTGGCGCGTGATAAAAGGGTGGCGGAGCTGCTAACAATCCGGGACGAACGGATCTCGAGGCTCTGAAGATATCGACGTTAGGTTCCATCACTTGGAGAACGAGAAGCCATGGGATCTATCATTCGCCACTCTGTCGCGTCGTTCCAGCAATCTAGTACTCGGGGTAATGTGTCAAAGCGCGGCTCTGGGACGTGGCCGGGAACGGGCTCCTGTGATAATGTCAAAAGAAATGTGAGAAAATGTTGGGAAAGGGGAAGAAAGGAAAGAAGCGCCGTTGGCCCCCTTCGTAACCTGGCTAGAGCCTAAGCAAGGGCGAGAAAAAAAGAGACATTCTACAAATCTAGTGAAATATTCAAATAAATATTATGAATAATGAATTATTTGTAATTATATTATTATTATATATATATATTATTATTGTAAAGTGAAATTAATATAAAAATTGTACGCTGCGATCGAGATACGCTGCTGCGGGCGTGAGAGCGTGATGAGAAGTGTATGGGGTCGCGCGATCCTCCTTTCATTGACTTCGATTCGATCGTCTATGAGAGACCGCGTGCCTTCTTGAGAGAAACAGAGTGGATTTCTGCATTTTCCGCGTGCATCAGCCGCACGGAATCCTTGCTGAACGAGCCGAGTGCTGTTAACGGGTTGAACGCTCCGATAGACGCAACGATCTTGGCAAAGGGCGAGTTCTCTGCTTTAATTCCGAAAGATACAAGCAACTTCCTGCAGCCTCCATAAAACTCCTGCGTTGCTCGTAGCCTCGCTCCTTCGGCGCCTGAAAGAATTGTTACGGGAATCCCCCAGGACGAAGGCAGAAGGAGAGCGGAAGGCAGAAAGGTATCGGGGACGGCATGCAATCCGGCGATAGACCACTTGCTGTTAAGAAACAAACAGCGACACCCTTGCTCGAGAATATTCTTCACCTTTGTAATCGCTGCGCAGCGGGAATGTTTCGAGGGACCTTGACGCTGAAGCAATCGAGTGCTGTCAGTTTGATATTGACCTGCAGCTTTCATAGGTGCAATAAATTTTATGACGCGAAACGGGGACCGCCTGAAACTCGCCGCTGGTTTTACGGCCGGACAGTAAAACAGTTGGACGATGAGCTGTTAATGCTATTAATTAAACGCTGTGATGTCTATCGTATCGTTCGACTCGTTAAAGAGCATGACGTAAGGATATTGCGATGGGGAACAGGGTTTTTTTACTGCAGAAGCGTGACGGACCACTTAAACGACTTTTCTGAAACGACGGCAGTTCCTTTCAACCTACGAGACACGTAGGGAAGGAACAACGGCGTCTTGAGAGCCTTCAATGTGACTTATTTCTAAATAATATCTCGTGTTCTATCTTCGTGAAAGTGTCGATTGTCCTTTGGATAGGGAGAAGCGATCAAATTTCTAGCTTTTATCCCACCCTCTGCGAACCTACTTCTTTTGTTGTCGAAAAGACACGCGAAAAGCGGAGGAACCAACGAGCCGAATGGCTCAAGTGTTCGCGTACGAATTGGTAAAAGAGAAACTTTGCTTTCCAAGTCGAAATTGAAGCTTCGCTTCGTTAAAGTACACTTCATACCGGAAGCGTTAAAGAGGGTAAACGTTGGAGTAAAATACATTTACTTTTCTTTATTATTACTATTATTATCCCTAGTAATATATTTATGTTATTCGCTATTCTAAAAGGTAACGACCAGCGAAAATTTACGTGCAAATTCACCTCGAATCGAGATCGTCGATCAGTTGCGTGGCTTCTATTTAGACGAGCCCACTGTAGACGATCTCTGAATTTACTTTGTCCAAGGGATTGCAAAACTATCCAGAGTAGATTCTAAAGGCGTTACGAAACTTCGAGGGTTAATATTGGAATATTTCGGTGAGAAGTGGCGAATAAAATTCTACGATGACAATCTCGTCTACTATTCTCAAAGCGAGAAAACTCATTTCACAGTGTTCCCCTTTAGTTTTCGTAACGAGTATATTAGGTGAGAGGAAGTTCACTGTAAAAGCGTACAGAAAAAGGTTTCAAAGTGTCCCAAACTGCGAAGATGAGAAGGAGCATAGATTTATATATAAATTTGCGTGAGTTAGTAAAAGTCTCGAGACCTGGGAGAGAGTGTTGTGCGTGCAATTGAAAGTTCGCCGATGTTTTCTTTTCTGTCCGCGATGTAAGTGTTCAAAAATTGTTCAAAATTCACCCACTTGCTCACCCTTTGCGCTTGACCCGCCCTCGCCTACAGCGCAGGTAAAGAAAACCACTGGAAATTGTAGGAATTGTTCAGGTAGCTGAACCCTTTTCCAAGTTGTAATTGAGCAATTTGGAATTAGGTCCGCTTGTCCTCGTGATAAGAAAATACCAACGATTTGGTTCTTCGAGATTTATTGCTAATAATTGTGTATTCTTTCATTCGAATTCAATTGATCCTCGAAATTCAAGCGCCAAAGGTTGGCGAGTACCAACTCACTCGAAATGCAAAGGGTTGAACGCGAAACTCGACCATGCTCGTCGAGCAAATTAAAAGCTGAATGCTGTAACCGTAATTCCTTTATATTTACAAGCAATCGTCGTCACATACAATTCAATTCCACGCGAGGAAAGTAGGTCGTTCTTTCATTCCCGTTCTCGAACCATCAGCGACATAGAGATCATTAATGCTACATTGTTCAACGGTGTTAATCCTTAAGAAACCTGTATTTCACGCGAATGCATTCAGCGATACTGCCTGTTACATATTGTGATAAGTGTCAAACTGTCCACATCGTAGACCTAACTCGATCTACCGTGAATCCTCGGACCACCGGCAGACCCGTGAACCGAACTCTGCAACGCAATCGCTTAACACGTATCTTTGCTTCCCATCGTTAATCCGAACATCCGCCAGTATGCCACATCTTTTGCGCCTTCATCGAATGGAGAAAACCGTCTCACCTTTCTCCAGCTTCGAAAGCGGCTGGAAGAAAGCTGGGCGCGTTGCGTTGCAAGCTTTCGTTCAATCACAGTCTGCGCAGTCTGTGGCTTTAGCCAGCAACTACCCTTACGCCTTTAACCCTTTGGGGGTCGGCGACACGAATGTTCACTGTACTTTCGCCGCTCGAAACCTCGGCCCGGGATGTTCAGTCCGCGGACCACTGTCTATTGGAACAGAGCGTCGCCGTCGGGTCCCCGAAGGGTTGAGCTGCCGTGGCAACAGAACGCGGCGCGGTTCATCGCAGATGAACGGTGAAACGAATGTGCCATAGCGCGACAGGAATACTTGGAAGCGCGCGAAGCGACACGCACGTTAAGTTTACGCCATTATCTTACAATTAGCTCGCCACTCGCGTGCAGGCTTGCGCCGATCGCGTTTCGCAAGCGTACAGGGAACCGCGGAGTGTCTCGCCGTTACATTCTTACAGTGTGCTAGCATCTACTACCGAGAATTTTTATTTAACGACCGACCGTATGGAATAAATTGAAAAATTAACAAATTCTGACTACCCCTCTGTCGACGGATCCGCACATCCCCCGGGGACCTTCCAGATTATCGTACAACTTCGTCCATCCACCATTATCCCTAACTTCAAGCGAACCGCAAATTAACGAACTGCATCGAGGCGTGAATGATACGCGAGTTCACCAACCAGATCGTAGAGTATAAATAATATAAAATTTATAAACTGGATCGAAGTACGGTGACGTAGAAAAATTGTAACTGTAGCAGATCCTTAACTAGCAGTCCCAAGGGTTGGAAGACTCTTGTTGTTCAACGGGTTTCCCTTCAGTCTATTCTCTGTGAAGGCGGCTCGTGTCATCGAACGATGCGTTTTCTCTTCCTGCTGCAGCCGGAGATTTTGACGGGGGTAGCGATATCGCGGGGCTGCCGTTCATGCTCGTTGGAGGAGGAGAGCCTGGAGGCGGCAGCCACGCTGCGAGTTACGATCTTGGGGGATGATAGTTCGCTGAAGATGCAGGCGATCGATGGAAAGCGTCGCTGCGTTTTCACGCGACGTCGACGACGACGACTATTCCTTAGCTTCTTCGCCGAATCGGTCCATTTCCACGCGTAGTAGAAGTCCACGATGTCCTTCTGCAAGATTATTCAGAATTTCTGCTGGATGCCCAGAAGAGGAGAAGAGTTACGAAATGTAGAAACGAGGAAGAAACTCACCGTTTCCTTCAGTGGCAACGTATCCTTCTGTATGTTCGCAAAGTTCTTCCCGTGCCTGGCAATCCCTTGGATGAAGAGTTCCTGTGGAATATAGTAATCGCGTGGATAACGAGATGAAGTAGAAGATATATTCAACATCGCTTGCCAATTGATGGACATTTTACGTAATACCTAATCGTGCGATACTTACGATATCCGCTCTCGTCCATCTCGCGACTAGCTTCCTCGGCAGCTCTTTCGTGAAGAGGGTCTTCAGAGCGACTTCCGGCGAATATTCCGAGTCGTGGAGAACGTCGCTGATGTACTGTTCCGCGTAACCTGTGCAGGAATTCTCCATCGCCTCCCTGTTGGGAATACCTTGGCTCTCTTGGACGAACGTGAGAACTGAACGAGCCATGAAGACGTAAAAGGGGAGCCATTCGTTCACCTCCTCTTCCGGGCTCCAAATTTTCTCCTCCGGGAAATCTCGATACTCGTCCAGATCGATCTCTTCCCGATATTCAGGGATGTCTGCTACTCCCTTGAGATTCTTCTGAAAGTTCATACAGTCTCAAAATAGAATCTTCGCGATTCCTTACAGATGAAACCGTACTGTGTATTTCTTCTCTTCGCGCAACAAATGTTCATATAGCTTCAACAAAGACACTTCTCTTTCGGTCTCTCAAGTGCGAATAAAAGCGAAATCGAGGGAAAAGTACCGCGAAGAAATAGGTCACAAACCTTGTTCGTTACTTCTGCCTTTACACCCATGGCGCAGTCCAGTCTCTTCTTTCCCGCAGTTCCGTGAACACCCATAAGTCGAACGGCACTCATTTATGTCTCGAAGACCACACTTCCAGGTTCAAGCCGTTAATGACCAGGATAATTCCCGTGCCTGCGTTATATGACCTGCGACAACCACCCCTCCAAGAGAGGGTGGTCACAGTCGTCCCCCTCCCTCTCTCCAAGGACCCTTTCCTACGGAGGTATTCGCCAGTTACAAGCCTCCTCGAAAGTAGCTTCCTGGAAAATCGTTTGACTTAATTCGCATCCCGCGACGAATGTGAAAACTGTATCAGAATGATTGATCCCTCATCTGACGAGGGATCTATAACTCTACACCCTTCCCATTTTACGTTCGATTAATCGGAACAGTGGGATCCCCCCATTCGCAACAAGGCGTCTCTAGATTCGTACAGGATTCTTTCAAAGTAAAATCAGCACGTAGACGTAATTGCTCAGCTCGAGGGAGAGGCTGTAGAGCGCAGAAGATGAAGCTCACCCTTTGCCAAAAAACGAGAAGCACCGAAGATCTTCGAGCACCGAAATCTCCGCGAAGTGAGAAAGAAACCACGTATTTCTGGCGAGAAGTTATCTCTAGCAAACGAGACCACGGCCGCAGTAGCGATCACTCGGAAGCTTGTTTCCTTCGATAAAGAGATCCCGAGCCAGGTACCGTAGTACACTTTCCTCGGCAGGCACTGCTCCGTGGAAATTGCAAGCACAATTCCACGTGATCGGTCGAGGTAGCCGCACGAGTTCCAGAAGAAAACTGAACGGAACAACGGAGAGCTGTGACGAGAGGCATCGTGTCAATTCGTCAGATAAGATAAGCCTAGAGGATACGTCCACAACGACCGCAGGGTATTTTCTGAAAATTTCTTACGCAGCACGCCTTATCGTCGCGTTTCTCATCAATTATTTCGCTCTGAAGGGATCAGCCGCGGTTGCTGGATCAACTTTCTCGAATTCTTCTTCCCTTCGCTATTACTGCTCCGTTCAATTTAAAAAAAATTGTTATAAAAAATAATGATTTTGGTTTAAGGTCGTGGGGAACTGTTGCGGAAGGGATTGTTCAAATTAGAACTATTCTCATAGTATTTGAAGCACTGTCTTTAATGTTCACTGTTTACATTTATACAGACACCGGTATTTAAAAAATTACTAAAAAGTCGGTGATCGAACGGAGTTGAATTTCAGCTAATTATCAGGCAAATACAATCTCGTGAAATGAAAACGCTTAGAGACTAGACAATTGAAACGACGCCCGAGAAAAATGTTTGTACAATTTCTGCAATGTATCGGTCCGTTCGTATTTCCCTGTAATATTCCTCGTCCCTCGGTCACGCGCATCCTTTATCCTGAAAGGTCTGGGAACCTTTCAATGAATCAGCTTATTTGTACAGATTGTTTTCCAGCTTCGAAGTCCGTAATCTGCTGACGTCACCACACGAAAATAATACTGTAAACTGCAGAATAACAGAAGCTGTTGACACGTGCGCTGAAATCCCCGTTACATCATCTCCAATCATTCTCGCCAATTTTGTTATTACCCTCGACGAGGCAAATACACACAAATTATCCGCTAGAATTGCAGCGATAATTCCATGAAAATGTTTCCAAACGTGAAATTATCAAAATAATCCAGCCGAAGGTATCTTTACAAATATCAAAAACTTAATCTCTTCCTCTGCTAACGGAAAAATGAAAAGCCTCGATCCTCTTATTACGAATCTTATTAATATAATTTGATGGTCCATTCTCGGAAAGCGATTTAAATTGTTAGAGCCTTCGGAGTATTGTTTATCGAAGCGTACGACTTAAGTCGGTTGTATTTCACGTTTCCCTTGTCACGATGCTGTGGAGACAGTTATTGGGCACCTGAAAGGCCTGCGATAATATAGGGGTCAGTTGTTGTTGCCGCTCAGGTAAAAGAAGGTCGCGCTGCACCCTGTAAAGCAGCCGCGATGAATTACAGGTACCGTGGTAGGTGTTATAAATACAACTTTATCGTGGCGAATCGAGTGCATGCGATGGGGGTACGAAGGGGTATAATTCAAGTTAACCGACTTCCACTTTACCAATCATGAATATGAAAATGTTGCGGTTGCGCGATAAGTCGTGGTCTTTTCTCAATTATTCTACGGTGACTCTCGGATGAAAAGGAAACGTGAAATCGAGAAGTCGAGATGGGACGCACCTCGTGTGCCCAAAGAGAATTGCACGCTCGGGTGCTTGTTGGTAGAGGCTGCCCTTGAACGAAAGTGAATAAATTTCGGGAAATTTACAGATATAACCGTGTATTTATAGTCGTTTATACAAGATCCATGGCGTTGTAATAGCTATCTGATTTCGCGCGTTAATCGCTGTTCAATATCAATGGTGTGTCGAACGATAATCGAGTGCTCGAAGCCTAATCCTCTCATTTCTCTACGATAATACAATAATACAAATGATAAATTACATGAACGTTGTGGGGCGTGGGTTGTCCTTTAGTCCCGTTAAAATAAAAATGATTACGATTACTGCACAGCCATCAATAAATAGAACTCGTTACAATTTCGGACACACGAAACAGCTGTTTGTTCTATTACGCAAAAGAAAATACTTGCCTTTTTCACCAACAAAGAAAAGGCGAGAAGAATAACCGGAGAACGTATTATTATTTTGTTGTTCCAACGAGCATCATGTTACATCGATATCGAATATCATTTCATTAATGCGCTCGTATCGAACGAAATTGATACAATTCGCAACCCATTCAACTGGATTCGGAAATAGCAAAAGATAGTGCAGCGCTCGCAGCCGGTGGAATCGCCGAGTGAAGCTACGCTGCGTTGACGTTGACGTGGTTAATCAACAAATGCAAGCCGCCCGTCTCCATATTACATGGCCAGTCCACGCAATTACTGATATATAATACAGATTAACGGAGTCGAATGTCGAGATTTACGGCAAGATTCACGATCGAGTGTGCACTCGTTGGTCTGTACAAGGTAGAATGACACATCCGCGTGCCGGCAAGAATACTATCACAATGTTACGACAAACCAATCGTGCGCGAAGCATGTCCCTTCGAGATCTACCTGAAAATCGCTACTGTTACTCTACGCTCGCTCGGTGTACATCGGTACTAATCGCACTCGTGCAACAACCGAAACGCCTACAAATTAGTCATACTGGATTTCCTCCGTATAAAGTCCTGTCGGACATCTCCGCGCGGTTGTCAGCAACGAACTCTCTCGATTGTGCATCCAACGCAACACGATCGGCAGTATTAATCTACAAGTACAGGTTACTTCGTTCGCAGAGTTTATTGCTGGCTGTGAATCTCATTTCGCCTGGAAATGAGCGTTCAGGTGTCGCGACGGTATCCTTGCCCGACGCGCGGCTCGTTATCTCGCTAAAAGGAAAAGGGGTTTGTACACCTGTACAAGTCTGTGACTCAATCTCGCCTGCGCCACGTGAATTTCGCTCTTTGGCTGGTCGTTTCCGTGGCTACCGGCGCCGGATGCGAGTACGGGCAAGCTGGTTTGGTGCAGAAGGGATGATACTTGCATTGCTGGGCGGGATGAGAGAACACGCATCCCAATTTTGTGCAGGACAAGCCGAATTTGCATTTAGGATGCTTGTAAGCGCATTTGTCCCCGAATTTACACGCCGGGAATGCGCTACAATCACAGAACAAAGAGCATCGTGACAATTTAAATGCGATCGTATGCTATGATAGATCATCCGAAGCCATTGAATTGAAAAGACCAACCTGCACATGACGATGGGATGAAGGTACGAGCACTTGTTTCCTAACGTGCAATTTGGCCAGTATCTGCACTTCTCCTTCGACTTGTCTATAACCGTTACCGCGTTCTCCGCCAATGGCTTTTTGTCTACGCCTGCAACGACGAAACGAATGAACGTACGGGACTTTTGCGATTAGCAGGTAAAGGATGAAAGTTGCAACTGCTTACGTTTGGTCACTACTAGATTCGTTACTACGGGGCTGGACTTGGAATCTACGGGACTCGGTGAATGAGATCTGTTGTACACAATAGGGCTTAATTTTCTTCTTTTGCTCGGTAACTCCTCAGTCTTCTCAACATTCTCTGTATTACAATTCTCGTTATTCTCCTCTGCTCTTTCCTTTCCACTCGTGTCGCCCTCGCTCTCCACCTCGGTTACTTGAAAAACAGACGTTTCTGACTCATTCTGAGCATACACATCATTTTGAGTTGTTATAAGTGCAAGTTCATCGTCTTCGTTTACCTACGAGCAACGTGTCACAGAAATGGGCATTAGATGGCGAACTTACTGAACCGACAACACCGAGGCTCGTGGAACATACATATAACGAGTACCGTTAACGGATTATAATCTACTAACTACCTCCATTTCCAAACGTTCGTCGTCGTCGGAGATAGCTTTGTCTTTCATTAAATTATTATTATAGCCGTTCAGCGTGACCAGAAACTTCTGGTTGTCGTCGCTCCTTTGAAACAAGGACATTACCACCCCCATGTGTTCCTCGGTAACCGGCTGAGGCACATCTACAGACCGTACAATACTAAATGTATTAGAGAAACTATTTTAGGCGTTTTATAAGTTTATTTATAGAAATATGAAGAACATACTTACAAGGCTTCGATTTCGTCTCCGAGACGTCCGTGTTCAATTCAACCTGTATCTTCTCCATCACCAGTCTCTTATTGCAGTTCAGGTGTACCGATAAATTTTGGCTCACGTCCCGTACAGCAGCAGGTTTAAGGCGTTTTAATGTTTGCTTCTTGTCCTACGAAAATAGATGAGCTGATAAACGGTAGGAGCTTCGAAATAATCGTAACAAATCATTTTGCAACGGCAACATTATTCACCGAAGGGAGGGCTTATCGTATTTTACACGTACCAATAAAGAGGGCTCAGGGTTCTTTTGAGTGACAACAGATTGATTGGCTTCTGCCACAGCCCTTAACAAAAGCGACTGGGTAGCGCGTTTCTGAGTGGGTTGCAATGGCTTCAATGGTCTCGGCGTTACGATTACTTTGCTGGGTATTTTGGTATCTTCGACGTCTTCCGCGTCGCTAGATTCTTTGCTGGTTTTTTCCAACGACTTGAGCCGTTTTCTTTCAGTCTTGGCTGGCATTGGTTTATTAATAGCTATTATATGGGATTTAATAGGACCAGAGTTCCCCGCAGACTGCTCGTCATCGTCCAATTCCTCCTCGGCTCCCAGATTGAGGTAGTCGTCGCTCTCGCTGCTCTGGGAGCGTCTGATCGGCGGATTGAAACCAACCTTCATGCTTACCGGCCTAAAATTATTCTTTAATGGTCCCAATCTGTTCTTAATGTTTTTATTGTTATTTAACGTATCACGGTCCTGCTCTAAAGGTTTACTCTTGAATTCTACAGCCTCTTTACCCCCTAACTGTTTCTGCGACTTATTGTTACTCGCGAGCCCTAAGCGATCTTTGATCGTCCCCGTCGTTTTCTCTATCGATTTCGATTTCAACTGAGAATTCGCCTTCTCCCTTAACTCCGCGACCTTAGGTATTTTCTCGACTTTGGAGTTGCCCAATCGGGCCCTGATATCGCTCACTTTATCCGAGTCATTGTGCTTTAGCTCGAGTTCGCGAATCCTCTTTGTACGCTCGTCCGCATCGAAGTTTCTTCCTCTCTGGAAATTATTGTTGCGACCGCCGTCCGACCGATGCTTCTCGAGACGCTTCTCATTTTGCCTGTGTCTTTCATTCTCCGCTTTCTCCCTGTGAATCTCAAATTTCTTTCTCGGCGACGTCACTCCGAGACGATGTTTCACGGAAACAACGGAAGTGACCTTCGGTTTGTTAACGCAAGACTTCAGTTTCTTGGTATTGTCTTCTACCGCGCCCTCCGCGTCCTCCTCGATCTTCGAACGCTTCGCCTCGTTCTGCTTCCTTTCCGAATTGTCGCGGGAATTATTCGACGCGTCCAACGGCCTTTTCAGATACCTGGATACCGTATCGTCCGTTTTTGCGTCGGTATGAGTGTCGGCCGTTTTACTATTGGAAGTTTCAATAGCAGGCGTCTGTTTATTTCCGTTTCCGTTCTGACCGTCGCTTGGCTGCGTCTTTTTCGACACGAGCTGCTGAGGAACAGCTGGATTCGATGCCCCGTCCGATTTACTTTCGAGACTCGCACCCTTCGCAGTCTTATCCACGCTCTTGCTTTGACTTGTATCTAATTTCTGACTAGACGAGGAGGTTTTCACGCTCTGCTTATGGAATGACTTGTCGTCTTTGACGCTTTTGCTAGGAAGCTTGTCTCCGGCCAGATTAACGGCCTGATCCTCCAAGAAGGAGGTCGTCGACAGCTTCTTCTTTTTCCTTTCCTCCTCTTGCTTGACGACCACCGTAGGCACGAACTCCCTGGATTTCTTTTTCGCCACAGTGACTTTCTGCAGCTTCTTCAGCACCTGGTCGTGCAGCCAGTCGACGAACGGCGTCGTACAGCTCTCCAAGAACAGGTGCAGGTCGTCGTGCATTTGCTGGCGAGACTTCTTATTGACAACCATTACTAAAATATAGTCCGGCAACTCTTCATCGTACCGCACTCCTAATTCTAGCAGCTTCGCGCGAATTGCGCTCTGAAAAAGAAGAGCGTAACGGAGCAACTTTACGAGTGTCGATGACGTGCATAGAAGAGGCTTGCATTAAAATTCACAAGCACGTAGAACTCTTTGTTTCCCCTCAATCTCTAATCTGGATCCGCGATCGTGCACAGGATTATCGCGAGATTAGTCGAATGCATCAAGTATGTTACCGTTGTGCTCTGGATGGAAAATGTTTACAACAATACGGCGAAAATGATGCGAAAGCGAGTAGGAATGATAGGAGGCGATTAGGGGAGCATGAAGAGGCAGGATCATAGATAATCCTACGGAATCTCCGTAGCTGTTTAATGTAACTAGGTGGATGCGAAAGAGTAGGATGCTAAGCCAAAAGCATGGATCCTCAACTTACGCGCAATTGATTCGTCACTTCTATGCCTCGTATGTCCATGGCTGGCAATTACATTTAAAGGGTCGATCGCGCGGAAGAAGAAGACGGTTGTCGAGTCAAGAAGCCGACGATATTATCACGGCTATTAAAGAATAAAAACATTCTCTGCCACGGAGGATCTGAATGCCTCCTTCCACTGAATGGGCATTTCAATGCAGATGGGAAACTCTGCGAGACGCTGGGACCTGCTGGGACCTCTCGTTACTGAATGCAGTATGGGTGCGTTCCACTTACTCCCAAATCGCCCGTGATTTTCATTAAGCTAGGTTCTCCTGTACGCGACTGGACGCAACGTCAAGAACTTCAAAGTCGATTTTCTTGAAAATTAAGCGCGATATGAAAAAAAGTTACTCTTTCTTTTTGACTTATAATAAGTCGAAGAAAAAGTCGAGAAATAAGTCGAAAAAAAAGAGTAAAATTTTTTTATATCGCGCTTCATTTTCGAGAAAATCGACTTTGAAATTCTTGCCGATGCGTCCAGTCGCGTACAAGGAAACCTACCCTAATGAAACTCGCGGGCGATTTGGGCGTAAGTGGAACGCACCCTATTTCACCGATAATTCTATCCAGACTGAACGCCGAATATGATCTACAAAACTACTAATGAAGTAGCTTTTTTATTCCTTAAATCATTGTGACTTTATTAAACATACTTGCGGGTCAATGCAGTTTAATAGAAGGGCCAAAGAGAGTACTTTGCCATCGCTGTCGCTCGTTGGAAACGCGCACACTGCGCATAGTCGAATCTATGATCCGCTCAGTTCGTGGCTGCAGGGAACGCGGGAACTGTGATTCGAATTCGAATTTGAATGCATGGGTTGAATATTGATCACATAGGCAAACGAGTATAAGTGAAATTTTACCTCAAGCTTAAACAGTTTCTTCTATTCTTTTCAGTGACTAGAAGTTAAGAAATAAAAGTCTCTTTTAACATACACGTTATCAACTTGATAATGCGTTATCAAATTTAATGCCTGATCTTACACAGCACTTTAAATATTCCAAGCGCCTTCCTGCAAACTAGTAATTGTAACTTATACTCGTTTGTCCGTGTCCCAGAGATATTGAATTACTTTATATTATCATTCGTACTATTTAACTTGCCTCGTCATCGCGCGATGGAGCCTGAGATCCATGAAGTTTACAGCGCGTGAACGAAGCGAAAAGAAAAACGATCGCCAAGTGTTGTTGAACTCGCAAATAATTGCAGGTCTGCAAAGGATAGTCTTAGCAATTAACCAAAGAAGCCACGATGCCAAGCATAGCGAGAATCCTTAGATTGACTCATTTGGATTTGCTGTACGATCTCTTCCTGCTGTCCGTGAAGATCACCTTCGCCATGGTGGTGGCGACTTTTAAAGTGATCCTGCCTTGCCAGACGAAGAGTTTGTTAGGGGAAACGGTGCTGGTAAATTGTGAAATATAATTTAAAAGCTTCATCCTCATCAGGATCTTCCCGTCAGATTACAGGTGCTGGCCACGGAATTGGTCGCGAGTTAGCCGTTCAATTAGCTTCTCTGGGTTGCATAGTTGTCTGCTGGGACGTAGACGTGGAAGCGAATCGGTCTACGATAAGCACCGTGTCGAAAAACGGCGGAGAGGTAGGCATCACCCTCGTAGCATCTTTTCGATCCTGGTCTGTGACTATGCGTGATCTAGGCTTACGGTTTCGTGGTGGATGTGTCGAAGAGGCTGGAGGTTCGAGAGACCGTGAGATTGATGAGGAAAGTAGGGGTACCGGAAGTATCGATCCTGATTAACAACGCTGCTGTATTGTACCATAGTCCCTTTCTCGATCAGGAATCAGACATCGTCGAGAAGACGTTCAGCGTCAATGTTCTCTCGCACTTCTGGGTAAGGGTGCAAATTGGCGGTTGAAATGAAATTATTCGTACAACGATTTCACTCTATCGAGCAGACGATCGAGGCCTTCCTCCCAAGCATGCTGCAAAACGGTAAGGGGCACGTAGTTTGCATGAGCAGCATGTGTGGGATCTACGGTGTCTCCCAGAAAGTTACGTACTGCTCCTCGAAGTTTGCAGTGAGAGGTGAATATTTAAATATTAAAAATCGTGCATATAAAATATGAAATTTTAATTCGACATCCCCTTTGAAAGGATTAATGGATGCGCTGCACGAAGAGCTGCGACTGGACCTTAGAACGTCCAAAATAAGGTTCACGACTATTTACCCATTCTACGTGAATACTGGATTAGCCAGAGACCCAAAGTACAGGTAGACTCTTCCTCGGATTATTGAAATACTTTTTTCCCCGGATTATTGGGAAAGACCTACCCACCTCACAGAATAGTTTCATATTCAATACTGAATGACTCAATTCCCCGTCGACAGAGGGTCTCCCAATGGTGCGCTATTTCACTTACTCTCGGTTTACGTCGATCAGTCTCCTTGTCAGACAGTTCGGGCGAGGGCCCTGAAAACGGTCAGTTTATTAGATGCTAACTACTTCCACTGCACCGGTTTATAGAGAATTCCCCGGTCCGAAATATTTCTCGATAATCCGGGGAAGACTGCAGAAAGTGAGTCGCGAGGTCCTCACACTCGTAACTCCCCAAGATTCTTCCACTTGCGAGGAAGCTTTCATGGAACATTTTCTCGCAGATTCCCTTACATATTTGGAGTATTATCCCCGCAGTACGCGGCGCAGGAAGTGATCAAAGCGATAAGGAGAAACTACACCGAGTACTCGATACCCCGGTGTCTTCTTACCTTGAACGCGATCAACAGGTCAGACTCCTCAGTTCCCTCTCGAGGCAATATTACAACGCAGAAATCATACAGGCTCCCTGTTTGTCCTTCAGACTCGTTCCCGAGACCGTGATGAGGATGATTCTAGATTTCCTAGCTGACGTCGAACGGAAACAAAAGGCGAAACTCGTCCCTGGCGAAAGCCACGACACGAAGTGACGCGTTATTAGTTGCATAAGGTGCCGTTGCGTTCCATTAATCTCCCTTGCTGCGAAATAGGTACTACGATCCACGATCGCGACACGTAACAAAAATAGTCAGATTACGATTAATTAGCGCAAGACCGAATGAGTTAGCGGTAGAAGAAGCCGCGATTATTGCACGCCAAGGCTTAAAAATGTAAATTCGATCATCGACCATTAAGCGATTGATGGCCATGTAATCTTAAGTTCGTTGTTTAATAAGTGCCAGCCGAAAAGTGGTTTGCTACGATGCATTTGTAGCTTTCTACTTTATTCATAACGCGTCACGATTCGACTGCACCTTGCGTCTTTGCAAGAGCCGAGCGAACTGTTTTTAAGAGACAGGGAGAAGCAATGTCGTGTTTCCTCTGAAGAGTGCACGGTTGCCTTGACCATGGATGTTGACCCGAACCGGTTGAAAGCATCTGCATGCAACGGAATTCCCGCCGTGGATCCTTTCGCTTTTCCGTAGCCCGCGACCTGCACTTCAAACAACCTAATTAGCATGACACTCTTCAACCTTTCGCCCTTTGCTAAATTCGCGGTTTCGACCTTCCCTTGGCTGGATGTGTCTCACCAGAAGAGCGTGACATTTGAATTTTTGCTGTCCGCAATTACGACGATCGACGCGCTAACGCTTCGGAGCACAAAGTCCTTATGCAACTATGAATTCTGTAAAAAAGGAATGTGCAGCATCATTTTCACGTCTGTTTGTTACTTCGCTACTATTCAAATTTGGCGTCCTTGCCACTTTGCATACTTGCCTACTGGAGGAAAGCTGTGCAACTTTGGAAGCAGCTCCTTCGCGAAATTCGGTAGTGGGTTACTACCGAAGTATTCTGAGGTTGAGAGTTCGAAGAGGACAGAGCAGAGAGATGCCGAGGTTGTTGATGAACAGTGCAAGAGAATAGTGAGTCAAGCGCGGGTTCTCGAAAAGGAGAGGGTGCTGGAGTTGCTGGGCTCACCTGATCCCAACCCAAGATATCCCAACGAACCGATGTTCAGTCAAGTTCAAGCCACTCGAACGCGCTGTCCGGTGGAGCGGGGACTTGTTGCATTCGTTACTTACGCCAAGGGTCTTCCAGCTCTGGTTCAGTGCTGCTCGGATGTTCATCCAGTGCTTCGATTTCCAGTGCTACCCAGTGATCTCACTCCTAGAATCTCTGTCCTCCCTCGTTGCAATCACAATGCTCGCTTCGTGTGCCAGCCTATTAATTTCCTCGTGGCTACGATTGTAGACCAAGCAGCGCTAATTGCATCGTGTCTATTTGGAATTACGGTTCAAGGTGTGGTATCTGTTTCATAGCCAGGATATCCGGCCTGGAGAACACTTTCCAGCTCCTCAACATCCATTCTGGTGCTTCTGTCATTAATACACGGTAATGTAACTTGTTCCTCTGAAATATTAGATGTTTTCGAGCCGAAAGAATTTGCATTGTCGGGACAATGTTTCAGCAACAGGATTGCCTTGGCAAATATTTATGGAAACTGGAGCTATGCAATAAAAATGAAGGAATTTCCTGGTCTCGACAGCGAGGTTCACCTTGAAGCTGCTTAAAACTCACTTTTGCGTTGCAAATTTGCAAATTGATTTAAGGGAAACTGATCGCGGTCGATATATGAATACGCGATGGTAATTTCGTTATGCGAAAATCGGCAACTCTTCATTGCGAAAAAATTGCTGTCGGTCTCGATGGAATTGTATAGGGGAGACCGGGGCAAAGCGGGGCCGAAAATGTTTGAAGTCGAACAATTTTTCCCTTTCAATAAAAATGCGTGGAAATAGATTTATAATATAATTTGAACATTACTATTGATAAGTGACGAATAGCAATACATAAAATAAACTTAAAGTATATTAAAATTCAACTTGAAAAGAAAATGCCAAAACGACCACTTTACCCCATATATGGATGTAAAGTGAGCTACTATCTGGGGTAAAGTGAGCTGAAATAAAATACGAGTTTTAATGAAGGATATAATTATAAAATTAACTTTATTGGAACTTTTAAACTATTTAAACTATTTATTTAAAAATATATTTCATTAATACAAGTTTAACGTTAATAATTTATACTTTGTAACTTTGAACTTTGTGTAAACACATTTTCTTCTGAAAATGAGTTTTTAAAGGAACTTTGTTTGCATGAACAGTCTGACATATTATTACTAAAACAAATACATACATAATTATTAATAAAATACGTACTTATACTATCTAAATAAATTTTTTAACAAAAACATTATCTATATTTCTATCACAATTTTTTTTTTCAAATGGGCTACAATAATTTTTGGCAGACAGGTTTCACATAAAAATCTTTTCTTTGCAGCTCAGTTTACCCCGGTCACTTTGCCCCGAATGTGTACTCAGTGAAAAATGAATTATTTA
The DNA here is from genome assembly GCA_910592295.1 of Andrena haemorrhoa. Classification (NCBI taxonomy): domain Eukaryota; kingdom Metazoa; phylum Arthropoda; class Insecta; order Hymenoptera; family Andrenidae; genus Andrena; species Andrena haemorrhoa. Next base: position 7,231,971 of record OU342946.1, read on the forward strand.
ATAATGTTAGGATTAATGTTTTCTCAAACGCGTGTACATGTATGTTTATAAGCTTGTTATAAACACGCAGAAAAAATTTGGAGTTAAAATAACACATTTAACACTCATTTATCCAAAAAGCTAAATTGAAAAGAAAACCAATTGGAAGTCTCTAAAACTTCATTTTTAATTTTTTAAATGAATTTCAATTTTTCGATATCTGAATGTGCATAATTATCATTGTGGTATTACACACATTTATTACGTCACCACAATTTGTAAATATATTCTTTTGTTAAAGAATAAATTAAGAAAGTTCATTTTACCCCGAGGTTCACTTTGCCCCGGTCTCCCCTACCGTCGCGTTTAAAGCGCCGTCCGTCCATATTCCATCGATTTCAGCTTTTAAGCAAGCGAATTGGTAATCTTAATACCCTGTGGCAAAGCGAAGTAATACTTCAACGAGGCTCCGCTGCTCGATTCTTCGATTTCCCTAGTTCAAGGTGAGCCTGCATTAAGCTTGTTCAATGCTTCCGCGTGCTTCGTGGTCCTGAATTAAGTCTCAGTGAAAAAAAGTAAACACGTGTTACGAAACAGACGTAATAGCGAATCTCATTTACAGTATCTATATATATATATATATGTAATCGCGAATCAATTATTATTCTCGTATTCCTGTCGCCTTGCTTCTTACGGGAATCATACGTTAAATGTATTTGCGGAGGGAAAATAACGGAGAAGTCTGAGCTAATCGCTTGGATAACTCTAGATGTTTAAATAGATCCTCGAAAACACTTTACGTCAGTGCGAATTCTGGCAAGATGATAAGAGAAAAGGCGTTTGCGAACTGTATCATTAAACGCGCCAAGAGATACCTGCACGCAACTTTATAATTGACTGCGCTTTCACGACAGAGCGCGATACTTATGTAATTATTACTTAATTTACGCACCACGTGCCCGTCGAACGTGACTCGATATCAATTGAAGGAATGATGTCTCTCCTTCGCGCCGACTTCGCATTAATTTCGACTCCCGATTTTCCAACGAAATTATTGATTTGAGATTTTTAGAATTTGATTTCTCGAACTTACAGTGTTCTCTGTGAGGAAAACTGAAACGCATTGCGTAGAAGGTTTTGCACACCTATCGCGGTTTCTAGCGTGTACTTTCTGACGCGTGCGTTGGTCTTTTCAATTAGAAATGAGGCCCATGATATCTTCGCGCAACATCAGTCACACGCTTTCATGTCTCCTGCGAGAGAGGTGGGAGATTTCCAAATTTTTTCCAGCCGAAAGTCAGCTGAAATTCTTTTCCACGCTGAATAGACGGCTGATTAATCACCAGGGATGTACCGAAGTAGGCTTAAGGTTCCTATTGATGTCATTCAATCATAAAAGCCACCTCTCGGCAATTACATGGTCTAGAAATCACGCGAGAAACCCTAGACGACCTTCCAAATTGTTCGGAGCGATGGCCAATGACCAACGATCATCCTCCGAGGACCCTAATGGAGTTATGATCGTATTCGTTACAGCCTCGTCCCAAGTACTTTTCCCTCTGGCTGTTTGAGTTAACCAGACTCAAGGATGCTTCGCGCGCGCGTGTCCTTCGCATTCGGAGGATTACTCAAGTTTCCTTTACATATTTCCAGTGCTAGTCGTATTCACCTGAGCCGGCCACACGTGTTGCGAAACGGAGCTACCTCTCGCGAGCGTTAGATCTCTCCAAAGTTTGCTAGATCTATTACTAACCGCTGAGTTATTACTGATAACCCTATAATTAAAATCTGAAAGCATGCCTGCAGCGAGCCAAGGCAATCGACCCGCAACCGTTCACCTTGATGGTACATACTCCGCAAAGAAAGGGGAGGCAAGTTCACGACACGCTTCTCTAGAAGTTGCTGACATCAAGGGCGCAAGGTGGTTCACTCCACCACGAGGTCATTGCATCGAGCAACTGGTCCTTTAAACGCTTTCCTCTATTCGGCCATTTACTTCTTCCATTCGACCAGTACGCTGGCTCTGCTTCCGCGTTCAAAGTGTATGTCACATAAACCGGATAACTAAAGTTCTGAATGACGTGATCATTAATCATAGCTTGGTGAAATTCGTTCTCAGCGTGTGCTCAGGGGCGGGATTTCAGATTTGGCGCCTCTAGGCGAACAAGTGTCCTTCCCGTCAAATATTTGAATTTCAAATTTAATTCCACATGGCTACTCACGTGTGAGTGTTTGCTAATTCGCTAAATGAAAAAAAGTGAATTGTTTTTAAACTAGTCTCATGCTCCTGTGTTTAAACGTTTTCCAAATTCTTTCGCTGCAAATCTGCCGCCCCTCAAAAATTGTCGCTCCCCAAAGTTGTCGCCCTTCAAAATTTGTCGCTCCCCAAATTTGTCGCTCCTCAAATTCGCCGCTCCTCAAAATTTGTCGCTCCCCAAATTTGCCGCCCCTCAACATTTGTCGCTCCCCAAATTTGCCGCCCCTCAAAATTTGTCGCTCCCCAAATTCGCCGCTCCTCAAAATTTGTCGCTCCCCAAATTTGCCGCCCCTCAAAATTGGTCGCTCCTCAAATTCGCCGCCCCTCAAAAGTTGTCGCTCCCCAAATTTGCCGCCCCTCAAAATTGCCACTCCCCAAAATTTGCCGCCCGAGGTTGAAGCCTACTTAGCCTATACACAAATCCGCCCCTGCATGTGCCTTTTTGGCTTCGAATACTTGATCGTACCGCCTACTTCCATTGACACTAGTTTCTCCCATTCCTACAGACACCTTCTTATCTTCCACTTTGGCATAAAACCGCTGCGCAGCGTGCGTTACAAAAAGGAACCCAAGAAATGCGACGCGGTTTTTTATTGAACTAGGTGTCCAGCGAGCAGGACTTGCTGTCGTTAGAGGTTTTTATATAAAAAATAGTCATCGGGTACGCGGAAGGAATTAAGCCGTGTAAGTGGTTGCAGCACGTGCAGCGAATCGCCCGGTGCCACGCCTGCGTCGCGGATATTATAGTTGTATAACAGTTCCGCGTGTTGCTTCACGAAATCTGGTTCCTCCAGTCATGGTGTATCTATCCTTTCCCCTTTCCCTTTCTTCTTTAATGGAAAATGATCGCCGCGCCGTTCGAGCGTGAGATCAAGACAGTGGAGCGGCAGATATGTCGCGGGCCACACTGTGCAAGTGAGGGGCCCAGTGGAAAACAGCCACATGCCAGCGTTTTATGATTTCAGAGGAAGGCAAGTTGGAGGAAAAATTCTTTTCGTAGGAGACGCGCTACGAAATTGTAATTATTTTGAACGGTACGTCAATTAGATTGTAAATGACGACCACTTAGTGTCAAATTTTAGCTGAGAAATTAACTTTACTGGGTCACGTGTCCCCAAGAAGCCGAGTGCCATGGGCCCAAATTCAGAAAATTGTGCAACTTTCTGGGCAAGTAGAGTAGCTCATATTATTATTGCAAAGATAATTATTTTTACACAGTATTGCAGATATAAAAAAGATTCGGCTTCTGTTTAAACTTCTTTTCAATGTCTCTCACCGTTCTCAAGATATTCCACGAAAAAGAAAATTCTGCATTTTTTGGTACTATGGTAGCAACAAAAAAATAGATTTATGTTACGGATGAACTGTTCTACTTGTACAGAAAATTACATAATTTTCTGAATCTTCGGATTGAAAGAAACTTAAATACGATTGTCCTTGGTGAAACGTAGGTAAATGCTGTTATATTAGCAGGTGGTGGAATTCCATCGCAGCAACGAATTAATGGTACGAAGGAATGAAAATTTATGCATATGTGGCATGTGCCTGTTGCCCACTGAATTTTCCACTGAATTCCTAAGAGGAAACTATACTTTCACGATCGCAGGCTCGTTAACTGAAATATCAGGGGGATAATGGAGAGTCATTTCCTCTCCTCCTAAAGCAATCGAATTTTCTGCACTTCCTCCCCTGTTAATCTGGACCCTCTCGTTGCAGCGTACGATGCTCGTCTTGCGGGACGAAGTAGTGTCTGTAAATTCGAGGGTCGACAAGCCTCCGTCGACCGTCTGGTTGTTCTTGACCGTGGAATTTCTGATCGGTGCCCTCCTATCCTGTTTTCTGGCCGTTCTCGGGGTCATTAAATCCTCGCTGCCGAAACCACCGAGGGATTTGACCGGCGACGTGGTCCTGGTGAGGATTCGAAGCTTCCTATCTACCGCCTCCCTTGCCAACAGCACGTCTTCCTCTTCAGGTAGCCGGTGCATCGTCGCCCCTTGGCCAGGTCCTAGCGGAGGAGTTCGTGAAAAATGGATGTTCCGTGGTCTGCGTGGGTGAGGACTCGAGGTCGATCGAAGACTTGGCCTGCAGGTTGGAAACGTGTTACCCGAAGGTGGAGGACATCAGGCCAAGGCACAGGAAGGGTGACTCGGCCCAAACAAAGTCGACGGTATCGGGCCACGAGTGTGATTTATTGAACAAAGAGGACATACGAAGGACGGCGAGGAAGATCAAGGACGAAAGGGGAAGGGTGGACGTTCTGGTGACTTGCGTGGGGAATCAGAACCAGGATATCTTCGACACGGCCAGCAGGACCTTGATGAGCCACTTCTGGGTAAATCTTGCCCTTGTTTAACGAGTAAAAGTATCACGAGCAATGTGATAGTAGGAACGCTTGCTTTTTCTGGTGGTCCAAGGGTAGTAGGTATCCAAGGTACACCTTGAAATTGAAATCCAGTTTATATCTTATATTCGTTTTATTCCTCTCATCTGAAGGGAGAAAGAGGGTATCGAGTTTCTTGGAAGCAATAGCCAGACTTTGTCCAAGTAGCAATTCGTCTTCAAGGTTTGTTATATCCCATTTGAAATTGTCACGAACCACCAAGAAAAGAGAAGTAGTATGAAACGTAGCAAAGTGTCCTGCTCATTCTACGAAAGGAAGCCGATCAACCGTCAGTCGTAACGAACGCTAGCTGCTTCACGTATTCGCAGGTGGTCTGGGCGTTTTTGCCACTGATGTTGCAACGCGATCGAGCGCATATCGTGGCTGTCACACCGGTCGCGTCCACTCGTGACGCGTATCATGGTTCAAGGGCAGCGATAGTCAGTCAGTATCTGGTGACAATGTCGTTCATGGTAATCGGAATCCTGACGTAGGCGAATGATCGATACTAATTGGTTTACGCAGGTCTAATGGAGACCCTGTGCCAGGAGCTCAGCAACCACAGCAGCTACCTCACGTTCCTAGCGTTCTCGCCGATCGCCAAACACAGGTAATGTCATCAACCTTTTTGGATACCAGCTTTGAGAATTCGTTAGGGCAGTTGGCGGCTAGTGCTTCGGCCGATTCCCCTCTTCTCTAGAATCGTAGTTGGAGCTTCTTTGTATTTATCGAGCTTCGTTTCTTTTTGTCCGCGATCAAAGCACGGTGAAGGAAAGGGAACAGCAGGTAGCCAGGGACATCGTGCAAGCTGTCAGGACGGATCAGAGCAATCTAGGTGTTAGTTGGACCTCCAGACTTCTGTATCGAATAAGGTACAGAATCATAATCAGTGATTATTAGTCACGTTTGTCATATTATGCACGAGGGTGATTAGAGAACTTTGCGCAGGGTCGGATTTGGTCTGTCGCTCTTTCTCGTGTAATATTTTAATTTCAGAGTTGAGACAATTTTAAAATTAATTCAATTTAACAACTCGCGTGCGAGTTATCGCTAATTTGCTACACGAAAAAGAATATGGATTGCTTTTAAAGTTAGGGCAAATAGACATTTTATTTTATAAATAAAATATAAAAAGTTACAGGCAAAAACATTCTGCTACCTTTTTCAGTATCCTTCGCCTAAAATAGCTTATATACAAATCCGCCCCTGACCAGGGCTAGTCATTCCCAAGCCATTTCAAGCCACGAGACACATTTTCCTTTATTGAAGCAAGATGCATTCATTCCATTAATTAATTCCGAGGCTACCAACAAACACACGGTAAACCGACAGTGACCAACAGCCCAAGGACCACTGATATTTATCTGTCTCATTGACTTTTTCCAGCTGCCTGGTGTACAATGGAATAACGTCGTTCACACAGTGGATTCAGTCGCAGGGCTGTGACGATCCAGCCTAGATCTCGTTCATTCCTCTAATAAATCCTCGACGAAAATGTAAATAGAAACGGAAAAGCCTCTGGTAGTCTGTGAATGCTGATAACACAAATAGGACCGCCATAAAAGCTGCTCAATTAATACAGGCTTGGCACTAGAGGCACTTCAGAATGAGAAAAATTTATACAATGCTTGCTACTTCGCTGGACAATAGCACTTGGTGTACGGCGCGTGATTGTATAGTGTATTTGGTGAAAGACTGTAGAATATGCGTGAGGTATACGAGATTTATTGTATAAAGCGGCGTCGGGGTTTGGCGGTGTTTAAGGATCGGGCAGTAGAATGTCGTAGTGGCCGCTGTCGGACACTCCAGTGAACAGGAGCCTGGCTGTCTCGAACTGCGAGCTCACGCGGTTGTGGAACACTCTTTTCAGCTCGTGCCTGTCGTTGATCTCTCGGTAGATCGACAGATTCATGCTGTACATCTTGGTGGCCACGGTGCATTCCAACTCGCTGGCGAACGTGCCCACCATGCTCATGTAGTCGCAATAAGTTTGACGTTCAGATATGTTCCATTCGGCTACCACGAACGGCCCGTACTCGGTCCAGTTCTCTTTGATGTGCTGCACCACCTGTCGATAGAGAATAGCAGGAGATAGTGGCCACATTTTTCTTTAGTATTATACCCACCCACAACTGTAAGGCTGTCATTTAATTTTTATAAGAAATAAATAAAATTGTGAAAAAATGTCACACACGTGGAAGTAAAAAGTAGAATTCAAATTTTTGTGAAGTAAATGTATATCTTTTAGTAATATTTAGTACAGGGTGATTCTCCAGCGATGCCTGTCAAAGGAATGCCGCCACGTACCCCGTGGCGAGAACAACCCCCCGCAGCGCTTCACCGAATTTTATGGCTTTCGACCCTCGAAGGGGTTGGAGTGCCTATTAAGCAGTGAGAAATCTTAGAGTTCCGCATTTCTCATCAGATCTTTGCGAAAATGACGCCAATTAATTCCCCATGTTTCACCGATGAGACTGATACCAAGAACGACGTAATTCGGACCATAATGAAGGAAATTCCACGGGAAATCGATTTATATCATTTCAAGATGACTTCGTTAAAAATAGTCCGGTTTACATGAAATTTGGTATGATTTTCATCGCATTCACTCCAACCCCTTCGAGGGTCGAGTCATAAAATTTGGTCAGGCCCCGCAGGGAGTTGACCTCGCCACGGGGTGCGAGGCGGCATCTCTTTGACGGGCGTCGCTGAAGAAGCACCCTGTACTTGACATCGTGCAAGCTGACACCCTGGTCAATCCGCCACTGCGGTCTACGTTCTTACAGTTGGCACCGTTCGAGGCTCCCAGGTGTATTCAACTTCTATTCGTCTTCCTTTAGAAAACGATGTCAACGTCGAAAATACACTGGGAGTCCAAGCGAACTAGCTATCCGCGCAAACTGTGCGACCCTTTCGTCGATTCGCGAACGTATCTCTTAAGTTAGCGTCAACGTTGCTCCCAATGATAGTAGCGAGTTGTAACGAGTCAGTTTTACACGCGAATGAAGCGCACCATGCCACGGAGGTATCGGTGCTCGTCCTCGTTCTGCCATAGGATGTAGCTGATCGCTCGGAACATGCAATTCCCATCGCCGTAAATGTTGTGCACGCGGAACGTGCCCTCAGAGCACCTTAATCGAGCCGTACCTGCAATCAGAGCACGCGCAAAGATAGAGGGTTTGAGCGGCTCGTGAATTTCGTGGATCCTCATCGCGATCCTTGGAGTGTCCTTGTAAAAGCGCTCCACTAAAGGCTCCTTATTTCTGGGAAACGAAACGAAGCCAGTACCTCGTTTGGAAAAGATAGAACGCTTGTTTTTATCTTTTCTGGCCAGATTGGTTCTAAGTCCGCGGGCAGAATATTCGGCGCAAGTGCAAGGGATCCAATCGGTCTGACGAAAACAGACAGACCTCGCTCTTCGGACTCTTGAGGCACTGCCGATGCTATTGAAATCTCCGCGGTCCAAATACTGTTCCCAACCGAATCGACTATATCCTCTCGCATTCTTGATCAACGACGAGCGACGAACACCTTTATCTATTAATAAAACGATGCTCGATAAGTTATCTGCGAGATTAGAAAAGCGTACGCGCGATGGAGATCGCGACGCGAACGTTTGCTTTTGCGCTAGGCATTGTACGAACGGCGAAGTGCATTTACTCTGCGTTTCACGGGGGATACCTCGTTTAGCATTTAATCAACTTTGCGAGCATATGCAAATACACTTAAGGAGCCGATCTATTTTTAACGATTCCGTGGGACAGAGGAGCGAGGCGATTAGCTTTATTTACCCTCCTCGAAGATGTGGCGGCAGAATTGAAAGCACGACAAACACGGCGAAAAGAGCGCCTTCAATAGGGTTAATATTTGGGCCTTAGGAAAGTCCAGCTTAGGTTCCCTTCAAGATCGCAGGAATTTCTCTGCTTCATCGATTGCCGCATTCTTTCGATGGTGTTCCAAACGTGACTCGAAACGGGAGCGATGTGTGTTTTATAATTCAGTGGGGGCCCGTTCACGCGTGCCGTCATTTACACGAGCAGAATTTGGTACGTTGACATTTGCATCTTGGAAATTGTAACGCGCGCATCGATCTTCTTATGTCTTATATCAATTTCGGAAGCCTGAAATTGCGTATGATTCGCTCACCGATCAATCATTATTACTCCTATATTATTTCTGCGGTAATGAAACGGTACTAGAATATTATAGAATAATCTAATACTACTCCCACCTATACGCGAATCCTACATTACTGCCGCACCGCCTTCACTCGCACTCGGCAACTCGGCTCCCATACATCGTGGCGTCGGTAATTTGGTCCGTTTGGACCAGGAAATTCTGCAAAGTTAGTAGGAATACATGATACTGGAGGAGGTGGCACGGCGGAGCTGTGCGAGTGGATAGCGTGTGCGACAAGGACAGAATTAGCCGGGATAAGACTGTGTATGACCTGCTTTACCGGTGATTAGTGTCTTTGATTCGTTTTACCATTTGGGATTCGTGAAAAATCAGAATTTTCACGCGTCTTCCATTTTTAGGAAGGGTAACTCTGTGAACTTATACAACACAATCGCCGAAGTATTTACCTCGTCTGTGGTTTTAAGTCACCCCCGAGGGTTTGATACAAAATTAAATACTTTAAGTAGGCAACCGAATTGGTCAGTAGCAGGGGCGGTTTGAAGATTTGACGCCCTTTCCGCGAATTATCATCAAATATTTTAATTTAAAAGAGTCGAGACAAGTTCAAAATTAATTCAATATATGGCAACTCACATATGAGTCTTTGTTAATTCGCTACATGGAAAAAAGTGAATGGTTCTTATGGATGTGTCAAGCTTCTGTATTTAAACCTTTTTCTAATTTTTTTCGCTCAAAATTTGTCGCTCCCTCAATTGTGCCGCTTTCCAAAATTGACCGCTCCCCCAATTTTGTTGCTTTCCAAATTGACCGCTCCCCCAATTTTGTTGCTTTCCAAAATTGACCGCTCCCCCAATTTTGTTGCTCACCAAAATTGGTCGTCCTAGGCTGCAGCCTACTTACTTAGCCTCTACCCAAATCCGCTTCTTCCCTGCTGGAACTGCCAGTTAGAACCGCATTGAATTTTGAACTGGATCTATCTGGTTCAATGCGGTACTACCTAGATATTCAAGCAGTGATTTTTGGCAGTTCAAAAAAGAATCGGGTTCAATGCGGATATCCAGATCGATGGATGAAACAGGATTTTTCAGGTCTAAAGTTGATCAGTTTCTTTCAGGAATTGCCATTTGTATAAACCCGAAAGTTTCATATCTGAAATTGCGGATCAAAAATCTTACGGATTCAATCTGGAAATGCCACAAGCTCTTTTGAGTCCGTCGCGATCCGGATTGGCAGAGAAAATAATTCACGGGATGCATATGGGGTTCGAAGATTTCCCTCTGAAGATTTGGCTCTGGATTTCCAGATAGAACCAGCTTAAAAACGAAGTTACTCAAGATGTTTACTAGTAATATGCGAGTTACTTCGTGTAAATCCGAGCAGAACCGATGACAAATTGTGCTAGAAAATACAGATAGATACCAACAAGATTTTTACATGCATATCCGGTTTGAAACGGATAGAAAATATTTCATCTGGTTCAATCTGCAATTTACGGGAAGAAAACCGCATCAATCCGGATTTAAAAATTTGTAATGCGGTTCTAACTGGCAGTTCCAGCAGGGTTATTACTTAAACACAGCAGCTATTGTTAATGCGAAATGATTGCTTATGTGTATTCAACCATGCACAGTCTTCAATATTTTGTTGGCTTCAAAAACAATGAAGATAATTAAAATCTTAATGCAAGAGTCACCCTGCATACTGTATACGTATATTATATAGACTCATCGGGAGCATATGTGGTTTGTATGCATAGCATATGTATAGTATTCAATGGAAGCTGAATGAGGATAGAATAAATTGAGCTATTATTCGCATGATTTTCATGTTGAAAAGTACTTTATGATAGAACAGAGAAACTAAGGTAAAGAAACAATAATTTAAAACAAACTGTATTGGGGAACATACATGTTACATCGTGTACACTGTAAATGCACTAAGCTACTATGTATTTACACATGTAATTTACGAAACAAATTAAACTCATTAAAGATGGTCCAAATTAGTTACCGAAATATATATCGCGGATAAATCGATTTCATCTTAAGCGATGCTTTTCATCAAATTTATCCATAAATTTAAGTGTCCTTTAAAATAACCGTGAATATGAAGTAGAGAAACTCCGCCTTTAATCAGTTCGAAGATTTTTGCATGCCCTAGAATTTATATGTTCCCGATACACCTACTTTGCCGCACTTGTACTAATTCTGAGATTTTTAATATGCCTGATTATGCAAACTCCTACTGTATTTGAAGAACAGAAAAACAAGAGACGTTGTTTTTTTTCATAATTACCAATTATAGAAATGTCTCTAATTCGTTTTATATATTATCTGTAAACGAACGTAATTTATTCTCTATAAAGGTGTATGTGTAGTGCGCGAGCGCGTGTATTTGTCATCAATCGTAAAAATTTGTTTAAAACTTAACAAAGGCCGTGATATCATACATGACATTAATATAAAATATTCTATACGCATTTTATAATCTACTCGTAGATACCCTTAGTTCTCAACATTCACATAGTATACTCATATGTGTGTACACATACGTTTATCATATATCTTGTTTAGATTCCATTGAAATAAATATGTAGTCAGTTTAAAAATGGCGATAAAGTTGCTTCGTGTAAAAACGAATACTTCCTCTCACATTCGTACAAGAGTAAATGTTCAAATTTACATCGGTTTGGAACGTAACAACACATCGAAACTCTCGAATAAAAGCTATGCTTGCATTTGCGGGCTACCTTTTTTACTTGAAAAGAGCTAGTGTTCTATTATCTCTCACATTTGCTAAATTGGTGGTATTCAGTTATATTTTTAAATCTTACACGCTACTTCGTACAGGGTTGCTATATTTACTAGCTATCTTAACAGACACTCAATCTCGTTAACAATATAGACATCGAACCACAATAGGGGATTAATGATGGTCTTGTATATATTTTTTTTTCGTTTTCAGGTCAGGCGATAATTATCCGTGACACGGGCACATCTGCGAATTAATTCGACCACCTCGTCATTTGTCTGCAATAAATGTATTTCACCTTGTTATTTTTTTTTGTTTTAGTTCACTTAAACCTAAGAGTAGCAATAGTAGTTTTATAGCAGCGGCGGCGACAGCAGCGCGATAATGATAATATTTATAGTATCTATCGTTAACATATTTTGATAAAATTATATTAATAATTATAACTATAATCATCATGATTATCATTTATATACATATACAATATTTACGTATATACGCGTACATATATGATAAACGCACGTTACAGCGTCGAGTGCTCTGCGCGATCATGCGTGTACGCATATGTTACACATGCTAACCATTTTCATAAGAAATCTTATAGGTATGTATGTATCAATTCAGCTCACGTAATCGTTTTGCTCTACACTTTTCAAGATCGTAGCTTAGATCTAAAATTATAATTTTAAATGTGAACGTAATCGTCAGCGCCGCGCCGCATAATTTCCATACCAATTTAATAATATTCTTTATTATAGGTCACATCGATCACAGTGCAAGGAAAAATATATATATATATAAAGAAAAATCAAACTATTAGAAATTTCGAATTACCTTCCCGAGCAAAATTAACCATTGCCGTTTAACTACATGCCGTCGTGCTAAAGCAAATCGACAAACGTGTATAACTTTTAAAAATAGTCCCTCTACATTGCATGATATGTGTAATACAAGAACGTCTTTCCGAGCAATCTTCTGTCGACGTTAATTGTATTCCGATCTATCTTCTAGAACTGAAACGTTCGGAAAGCTATGCAGCGCGGCTCGCGACTCTTACCCCTGGGAGGAATTTAAGGATACGTGGAAATACTAACACGCAGGTATTGTGGGCGCATCGAGAGCAACAAATTATTCAACTACCGTATGTTTTTAAATAATAGCGACTTCTTGAAAAACGCACTAGCCTTTTGATAATAGAAACACGAGAAACGAATTCACCGTTCTCCAAACGTATGCGATCGATGTAGACGGCTTTTGGAAAGCCAGGTAGATCTGCGGCGGTATATGACGATCGGCAAGGTTCGAATTGATAGAGAAACTCAGAGGTAGTTGAATAAATGTACATACTATGAATTTGACAAAAATCTCGTTCCGTAAAATTGTCTCTTACTATATCGATCACATCGAACCGTGAAAGAATTTCAATTTCGTTCGACGAGGAAACAGCATCCGAGGGATGGCCAAACGTGTCTACCCACAAATCTTAATTTATTTCTAGAGCTCCTCCGTAAATGCGATTGTACTTAATGAATCATGAGCAAACTCTTTTGCGATGATCTAATTGTTACGCTAGGTGTGTTCCCGACCCGGTGAATATTCCTCCTCACATATAACCAGTTACGCCTATGTGGTTCGGAAACAACATAGTATCACTCCACGACGAAGGACATCAACGACGAGTCGTAAAGATGCAATTGAAAAGGGCAGTTCATACTGTTCGCCGTACCCACTAAGAGAGCATTACAATGTTCAGAAATAATGTGTTGAACGTATTGCTCGACCAGCCAAAGGCCAACCATTGGAGAGTCAAGTTACAGCACAAACACACGATATTAAAATACAACGTAGTCACTTGCGCGAGAAAGCCAAACGGACGCACCTCGGCGTGAAATATTTTAATTGTACTATTCGAACCGAGTCGCTTCGCGAATTATCTCGCGTGCAGCGTTGCCGTTCGCTGCTCCGTGTAATTCCGGCCGGCAATTATCCAGTGGTGTACATACATTGAATTACCTTAAATGAAACCTAAGGGGACCGAGGCGCACGTTTGGGAGTTCCGAGCTCGACGTAGTATTTTTTCGAAATGCGCAGGTACGCGAATGTACGATCTGACCTGTACATCTATGTGCTTGTCCAAAGTTATCATCTCTCCAAGACCTAGCAGGCACAAGAGTCACCCTTGCCATTGTTTCTTTGGTCGTTGGTTAACTTAATTTGGTCTGGGAATTCGTTATACAACTCCACCTGGAACAATAGCGTGTTAATATTAACCAGATGGAGATACGCTTGAAAAATCTACATAAGCGGAAGCGACCGTATGTAACTCACTTCGCTTTCCTGAGTCAGAGCGTTCTTCGCTATCGTCTGGAAGGCTTGCTCGACGTTAATAGCCTCTTTAGCACTGGTCTCGAAGTACGGGATATTGTTTTTAGACTGACACCATTGCTGCGCTCTCTTACTATAGGCCTGCAACGTATTACATTCTCAGCGAAAGTAAGAAGAGTGTTGAATAATATTCAATGGAAAGGTGTGCCAACGTGTTCGCGTCTGAAATATCTGAAACGCTCTTACCGGTTTGGATTCCAAATCAACTTTGTTCCCAAGCACAACGAACGGGAAGTTGTCTGGATCCCGGGGAGAAGCTTGGATCAAAAATTCATCCCTCCATGAGTCTAAGGATTTAAAGCTAGTCGGCGCGGACACGTCGAACACGAGTACACAGCAGTCGGCGCCTCTGTAGAAAGCAACACCTAGAGATTGAAACCTTTCTTGGCCCGCTGTATCCCAGATCTACTCCGAAGTCGGAGAAAAGCAACGTAGGAATTAGTCGAAATGAAACGGAACTGTTACCGCTACTGCTTTTACGAGTGAATACATATTTACCTGCATAGTAACTATCCTATCGTCTACCATAACTTCTTTGGTAAGAAAATCTGCTCCAATGGTAGCTTTGTACTGATTGCTAAACTTCTTGTTTACATATTGGTTCATCAGCGATGTTTTCCCAACTCCCGAATCTCCAAGGATAATAACCTTAAGCAACACTTTCTTACGAGAAGCCATTGCCAACTAAAAATGAAAGGAACTTTAATTTCTCAGAGATCTTGTTAGTAGGTCATATGCGCGTGAAGCTATTAAATATTGTTTATGAACATTACACGGCGCACTGTTTATAGCATACGCTTTACGCTATGCATCTTGCTTTACAAAGAAGAAAAATAGAGGATACCAAAATGTATAGCTATGAATCACAGATAGCCTCCGCAATCTATCTTGTGTATGCTATACATGTGCATACATTAAAGATAACAACAAAGTTCAAATCATAAAGTTGCTATATATTCCGCACGAATTATGCTGGCAAATTAAATACAATACGTGACTTTCGCCGCGGAAGGAGAAAAAGTGCGAGACCTTGCGAAATGAGAATGACAAATCGAATATTCTGTTGTAAGATAATTTCCGCTTCGAAATAAGCACGGTGTTAAATTACAGTAACTTCGGAGAATCACACTGCGAGGCGATGTAAACGGGAAATGACGATCGGGGCACTACGAATGCATGACTTTTCTCGTGAATCATTGAATAGGAAAAGTACTCCCCTTGTAATGACGTATGTACAATGTATGTACATTACTTGAAAAAAAAATCATTGCGCAAAGATCTTTCGAATACGCATTTTGGCGGTTAACGTCTACGATGCTCGAGCGATATTATCGCGAAAGCATAGTGCGTGCCAAGGGTGCGATTAAAAAACGGTACGAAGGCACGATAGCAGGTACGATCGCGCGGGTATAAAATAGAATGCGCTTAACTGCGATGCTTGAAAACCTGTCAACACGCGATCGCGACAATTAAGATTTACTAGGAGGATTTCGACGAGTATCCTAAGAAACATACGTGACGCCCGTCGGGAGACGCGACCGGTGTTCGAACGGGTAATAAAACACTAATGGTGTCTCGCGTTACCTTGAATTGAGTAGAAAATAGTGAGTGAAATTCGTCTGGACCAGCACTTCACACAAAGAAAATGGCGTGTTATGAAATCACGAGTATGACAACGATGTCGTCACCTGTTCTTCGCCACCTTTATCGACCGAGTACGATAAAAACTCGATTGTCGAGATCGAGTCAATACTCGACATATACATGTTCGATTAAAAGGCGGCAATATTTGAAAGATATATCTACTAACGAACAAAGGTATGTATTGGAGTTATGAAATACGACTTTAAAGAAGTTCTTAAAGCTTTACTTTTATTTTTACATACACGTTGGAAGAAACACAGGGCATTTATAAACATTTTAATCTGCGGAACAAAAAAAGAAGATTCATCGAAATTTCTATGAAATAATCTTTAACGGTTTAGTTAGATTAAACCTTTTTCGTTTGTTTGCGGAAATTTGTAAATTCCGCATACAGTTGAAATGTTCGTTTTCGAGATATAAATGGTAACAGTTTTATAACCCAACTGCAAATATAGTAATATAAATATAAAACTGTAGGGACTAATTAAATAAAAGGTGCTTGCATTTAAACAAGTCGCAGTGGAAATGAAACTCACAAGTCTACTTTGCGTATCGCGAAAGTAAAGACGTGATAAAGGCCTCCTCAATTTTGACAACGTGATTTTTGGGTCACCCTTAATAAATAATGTATATAATTTTACTGTAGTATTAGCAACATAAACGTTACATGCCAAGATTAAATCTCCTTTTTTCTGCCCTATTTTCACTACAATCCTCGGTCTCAGAATCGGACATACGTCTCTTTTGAGACGTATTCTCATTAGACGGCTTTTGATGCGCATTCTCATTAGACGGCTTTTGATGCATATTCTTATTAGACGGTCTTTGATGCGTATTCTCATTAGACGGTTTTTGATGCATATTCCTATTAGACGACTTTTGATGCGTATTCTCATTAGACGGTTTTTGATGAGTATTTTTATTAGACGGCTTTTGATGCGAGCTCGCCTCCGGTTGCAATGTATCTGGTTGATTTCCTGAATTTTCATCCACCTCTTCTTCCGATGATATTTCCTCTTTCAAAGTGTCCGTCAGAAATTGATGTCCATTCTCCATATAATAATGCTTAATTGCCGTGTATCCGCTACGGAATACACATACATCATGTACAATCATACAACAGAAGTAAAAGAATATGCGTATAAACGTATTTCTCGCATAAGTACATACTTGTTTTTACGGTAAAGTTCATAAATGCCTCTATTGTTAGTTAGATTGGCTAATTTGAACAAAAACGTTTCATCGTGGCTAATTACGATTAACTGAAAGCTCTTTTGATTTTGTGACCGCAATTGCACGACCCTTTAACAGATAAATAAGCGGCATGAGAATTTTCAACAACAATGATCGTGATTGTTAAATGAAAAACAGGACATACGTAGCCAATGCCTTTGCTAAACTATGGGCATTCTCTTTATCCAAGTTTGTCGTTGGTTCATCCAGCGCGAGGATTCCGCAATCTTTGCAAAAGGTTTCCGCTAAAGCGAGTCTTATAATTATCGACGCTAAAACCTGGAACAAGGTGTCCATGAATTACTAAATTGATTGTTCTCGATGGCGCTAACTTGTGATGAAATAAATATTACTCTTTGACCAGCACTGCAGCGACCTTTCATATCGATTTCATGGCCATGCTTTGTTTGGACTACTTTATAGTTATACGTTCTTCTGGCAGATCCTACGCCACCAGTAGCGCTGGTACGAATTTCTATACGTGTTGTATCCGATCCAGTATAGATCAACTTCCACATTTGCCCTATGATTTTATTAATTGTTGCCATACGCTCTTCGTGGTATTTTATCATAGCAACATCTAGTACTTGACTATAAACTTTTAAATTCAATATGGCTTCCTCAGTTACCTGACTCGGACATAAATTACCACGATATCACAAATGTGACGAATAAGCTGTAGTAAAATAATTCGTTTGAAACACGTTACCTTGAATTCGATGCACTTGTGCTTGAAATTTCTGCGAGATTGCCTGTACAAGTCTTTAGTTAAATCTTGAGTAAACTGTCGCACCATCCTTTCCAATTCTTCTTGGTTACCTATGGCCACGTTTTTCTAAAAACGAACGTACATCACATTAAAATTTCTATTTCACAAACTTTTCGATGACCATATTACTTAATCTACTGGCATGATTCACCTGACGGAGCAAGGATTGCTGTCGGTTCTGAATGTTCTTCCATTCATTCATTAGTTGAGCATAATTTACTTTGCTCAGCTCTTCTTTTAAATCTGAACATTGTTGTTGTAAGTCTTGAACAATATCAAGAGTTTTTCGATACCCAACGTTGTCGGACAATTCCCTCTTCCGCACTTCTTGGCGAGCGAGGTCTTCCTTCAAGTTACTTATCGTAACGTCGATGTCGCTCTTTTCACGCACAAGTTCATCGATTGAACGTTGATGATTTTTTATCTTCATCTCGGAACGCTCAGAAGCCTCGGGGATTTTACGCTGCACAAACGCAGCAACCTCACATTGTACTTTTTGTAACTCAGATAAGCGTCTAGTTCCCTCCGTTACTGATTTTCTATCGAGCTCCTGTTGCTCCCAATTATGTTTCTAAACGAAAGAACGATCACACTTCAAAGTCGGTATTCTGAATTTAGCGAGACTACGTACTTAAATAATTTACTATATAAAATATACGTACGCACCTTCTTTTTCGTTAATTTATCGATGCCTAACTGTAATTCGCCTTCTGCGGTAATCGCCTTTTCCCTTAACTCATTTACCACCTTTCCAACTGCGACTTCTCTTGAATACAATTCTTGTTGATTATCCCTCAACTGTTTTAATCTTTGTACGTCTGAGCGTATTCTGAGCTGTTCCTCGTGCAGTGCATTCTGTTCCTCCCGCGCATTATGCATTTTGTCATTCTGAATATTTATCGCAGACTGCATATTTTCAATATCGGTGCGGATACCTTTTAAAAACGTCTTCAATTCTTCTCTTCGAGCTTGAGCTTCTTCGAGGCTACGTTCTCCCTTAATTCCTACGAGCACGAAAAATGTAATTACGAATATTATCCTCAACTGCAACAAATTAATTTCTTTAGGATACCTGCATCGCTCATGCGAGTTTGGAGATAATTAATTTTTTGTTCAAGTTCAGAGATTTCATTAATGTATCTGTCCCATAATATAATATCCTCTATAATGTTCTTGTACATCGTTAATTTACTTTCAGGTTTCGATTTAGTTTCATTCAATTCCCCTATAGACGTTCGTGACTTTGCCAATCTGTTTTTAGACTTCACTAAATCATTCCTAAGAACAGTTACCCAAATTATTGTAAAATTGGCAACAGAAAGGATGAACGAAGGTGCAAAATGTAATTGATAATTTACATTAATTTGTCCAATTCAATTTCTTCCGATTGCGTTATTTTATCAGCTACCGGCTTTAATTGCAACATCTTATCATATTTCTCGCGTTGCCTCTTCAGTTCCGTTTCACATTCCTTCAAGCGACTTGGATGACCATCCATTTCTGCTTTCATTTCCGTCAATAAATTCGCAACAGATTCGTGCCTATCGAAGCCTCTGTGACATAACGGGCAACAGGGATCTGGTTCTTTCAGTTGCCTTATATAGTCTTTATAAGCAGCATCTTGATGAGCATACACCCCCCTTTTGTCTTCAAGATCTTTCACTTGTTTCGATTGTAACAACAAAGCTTCATCGAAGTCTTTGTAATTGCAAATCGATGATACTTTTGCTTTATCGTCTAAACAGGAAAAGTCTCTCGTTAATTACAAACATAATGATGGATTCTGTATCGTATCAATTTCGAACATACACTCTATTTCTCTCCTTTTCTTTTTCAAATCGCGCTCAACGTGTGATATTGTCGTTTCCAATGTAGTGCTGCGATGTTCTTCTGTTTGAATCTCCCGAGTAATAGATTCTATTTGGCTTGTCTGAAATTAATGACGGTAATAAAATTAGTAGAACAGATACACTATTTCTATGCAGCCGATGTGTACTTTTAAATACCAATTCTTTCTGAACTGCGTCTAGACTATTTTTTAATCTCATGTGAGGTAGTTCTTTGATATCCAATAAGTTCATTATTGTGTCCTCGTGTTTATGCTTCAATTTTTGTACTTCTTCTTCTTTAGAGATCAAGTTAGATTTATGCAATTCTAATTCAGCCTGCAACGAACTCTGTTTCAACAATGAAGCTATTTCTTCGTCAGTCGCGTTTAAAAGTGTTTCTGTTTCATTTCGTTTTTTAATTTTAACTTGAACTTCTTTCTTTTCGGCTTCTACGTCCATCGCTTCACTCAATTGCTGGACCTTATTTCTCACTGCCTGGAATTTCGATTCAATGGAATTTAACTTATTCGCCGCTGCAGCAACCTACGAATGAAGTAAATAAATAAGCAAGTAAAATTATACTCGTATAAACAGAAGCTTTAGATTTTTCACTAAATAAATATGTCACCTTGATGGTCTCCATCTTTATCTCGTTAATTTTATCCCTCACTTCAGCTACTTCAGTTTCTTTCAGTTTCTTCTCCGATTGCAGTTTTGAAAATGCGTCACGCAAAGTATCTACTTCCGTTTGCAGTTCCCCCTCTTCGCCTTCTCGTTTCATTCTGTTATCTTCTACCTTATGCTCTAACTCGCGCATCTTCTCCTCCAGCCTTGTAGTAACAGCTTTTACTTCTGATGGATCGAAAATATTTTAATTGCATAAATGTCTACGAGCTTATATCTATTCTTATTTATACGACATTAGACGCAAACCTATTTCAGAAACATCTGAATCCACGGTCCCGAGATTCCAGGCCGATAACGCCTCGTTCAATATCCTATTACGGAGAATAATTTTTCTTTCGTGATCTTTAATTTGTTGCTTCAAAGAGCCACTGGTTACTCTTTCATCAGCTAACATATTCGATATCTTCGATTCTTCCTTAGTTATGTCCCTTAATCTTGTTTCAAACTAGATATTTCAGAAACGAAACAGAATTCAATGTTTAAAATTTCTTTATTGCTTTAGTAAAAAAGCATAGAATACCTCTGTGATTTCAACTGTCTTTGTGAATAATTTTTCATCATACGACTCAATCTGGGCCAGCAATTCCGGCATCGTTCCATCAAAGATTTCCTGTATATTTTCTTTCAATCTATTCAATTGCTCATTGGACATATTATATTCTGCTCTTTTCCTTTCTAAACAGGAACAAAAAAAAGTAGACACATTTGTATACAAGCTTTAATTGCGAATGACATTATTCATGTATACTCGAGGAAACATTACTTTCTTCATCCAGTAAATCTTTGTAATCAGAGTTCATTTGCTCTATCCTCTTAATCTTTTGATCTACAGGCTCCAATTCCGCATTAATGTCTGCTATCTTTGCTTTGGTAGTCTCCAATCGCTTTTTATGATCGTCGAGCTTCTTTTCGACCTCTTCCACTTCGTTGACGATCACCTCGCAGCTTCGTTTCTGTTCTTTTAGCATGTGCACCTTTTGTTGTAACTCTTTAGTCTGCTTCATAATGCTCTCGAGAGCTGTGTTATACTTAACGCTATCGAAAATTTCATCGAACTTCTCCTTCAGTTTTTTACCATCCTGAAATGGCCAACTGAGATCTTCCTGGTGGCAGAATATGACGTAATCCAAAATTGGCTTGGAAACACCCATTATTAATGCGAGCTCCGTATCGGCATTAACGCACCGGTTGGTTATCGATACCACCTGTACGAATGGATAAAAAGAATTCAGCCAGAAATCCGGAATAATGTATGAATAATACCGCTTCCTCCGAAATCATATCGAATATATATGTTACTACATACGCACCTCTCCTGTATCTTTATCCGTTCTGCTGAGGGCATTGCAGAGAGTTTTGAATATAACTTGTACGTTCGCCTTTCTAGCTTCTATTGTTCTGCATATCGTATAAATGTGCCCCGTGGATTCGACTATTTCTGCTTTCACAACACCTCGTACCTGAGTGAATAAAGATCGCGATACATTAATGCTTCTTAGATTTCTAATACAGTCGGACGAGTGACAAGGATGACAAAATATAACTGGTAAATCACAATAACTGTAAGTACGTAATAACAGTAGAGAATTATACCGTAGTACTGGTTGTTAAATTTGGATCATGAATAAAGAACTTTCCCCGGTCGGAATTAGGCGGAAATTCGCCGCAGCAGGCGTATTTGAGAGCCTCGATAATAGTCGTTTTCCCGGTGCCATTTGGGCCAAGAATAAGCGTCATAGGGCGAGAAAATCGAATTAAAGATTCCTCCTTCTCGTCGCCGAAATTACGAATCCCGCGTATGGAGAGTCTTCTTATCCGCGACATCCCGCGAGATACAGTGAATGCGACTCAGATTATTACGAACGTCTTCAACGCTGTAAATCGAAAGAATATATGGAATACAGAATCATATTCAACAGGTGTGCCAGGTGCGCGATACAGCGCGATAAAACAAGTACATTACGTTCTGTTGACACCGTCGAGCTCCCACACTACACCACCTCCGTTTCAAATGGTCTCAAATTCGCACGAATGACGGACCTATTGCGACTTCAGTTTTAACTCTACCATAGATCAAATACTGTTAGTGTGTTAACTGAAATTCACACAATAGGAATATGTAGATGGATACTTTTATAAAGTACTTATTCTCTATTATTGAAAGTAGATGAATGAATAAGTAAAGGTTTAATACCGCACGATGATGCATTAGTGTGCAATGTGCATTAAGTTTGTTGTTTATTTTTTTAGGTAAAGCCCTCTGGCAGTAAATTCCCGAGGTTCAAGAAGCCATACACTCGGCTCAATCGAATCTCGATCGGCCACAATCGTTTGAGCCGAGTGTACAAGATTAGTGTTGATTAGTGTGTCGTATTGTCACGATACTATCGTGCGTAACGATGTGCAACATAACCGTGCGTGTAGTTTAAATTTCAACTCCGCAATGGATATTTTGGAGACGTGTATTAAAGAATTTTCTAAATGACAGTATAGCCAGTATGGTGCATTTCAACTTTGTCGCACTCAGAGCAACACCATTTTTCTGTACGTTAAAGAGATGCAAGAAAACACTGCTGTCTACGGTTAAAGCGACAGTACGTAACCAGTATCACGCCGGTACCAGAGGATCGAACAGTATACCCAGAAACGGTCCGTGGAACGTACTGTTCTTCGGCACAGATGAATTCGCGGTGGAAAGCTTGAAAGTTTTATACAATAAGTAGTAAGGAATCTTTACAGTCTAATAAGGGGAGGACAGCATGTGGTAGACACCGATTTTTATGAGCCTTGGCACGATGGATCTATGTCGAAAATAAGTAAATAGGTGTCCGAGCGTTTCTGCCAATGGGCCTTATTAATAGAGACATTTACGTGGAACTTATTAAAAATTTCACAGTGGCCGTGGGTTTTTAATGGGTAAAAATCCCACACTACCCTGGCGCCACCAGGGGATTCCCCTCTGAAGGAGTCGGAGAGCCTTTTAAAGATTTCCCCAAGTTAAAAAAATATAAAAAAATAATTTATAAAAAAAATTTATAAAGTTTTTTTTAATGTGGAGACATCTTCAAAAAGCACCCCGACGCCTCCAGAAGGGAATCTCTCACGGGCGCCAGGGTAGGTTGGGATTTTTACCCACTAAAACCCCACGACGACCACTATGAAATTTTTAATAATATACATGTAAATATCTCTATTATTAAGGCCTATTGGCTGACACGCTCGGACACCTATTTACTTATTTTCGACATAGATCCATCATGCCAAGGCTCATAAAAATCGGTGTCTACCACATGGTGTCCTCCCTTTGTAAGTCAAACACTTTTGTGGCTCTTTTTTAATACATCATCCTTTACGCAGTGAATCCAGAGCTCTGCAGCGATTGGAGGTTGTTACTGTACACAAGAAAAAAGAGAACGCAGTCATCAAGTACGCGAAAGAGAAAGGAATTATTATAAACGAATGGCTACCGGAAATCAATGTGTCCCAGTTTCATATCGGGATAGTCGTTTCATTCGGCCATATGATCCCGCTTAACATTATAAACGCATTCCCATTGTAAGTGATTCAATCGTAAAGGAATTCAGAAGGACTTATTCGAAATAAGGGCTGTTACGATTTTGTAGCTTGATCGATTAATCTTCCGCAGGGGCATGCTAAATGTTCATGGTAGTATGTTGCCGAGGTGGAGAGGAGCGGCGCCAATAATTTATTCATTAATGAACGGAGATCAACAGACTGGAATTACCGTAACGAAAATAATGCCTAAAAAGTAAAAGTTGTTTGTATGCAGGAAATTTCGTCTCGTAGAAAGTATTACTAACATTCTCGAAATATTCAAAGATTCAATGCTATTTCAGATTCGACGTAGGGGAAATAGTGTTGCAAAGGGAAACGGACATCGGCGACCACGAAACATTGCCAGAACTGTATAGTAGATTAGCAAAACTTGGGGCAGATTTGTTGATGGAAACGTTTGAAAATTTACCGGAGTTGTTGGAATCCGCGACGCCTCAAAATGAAGAGAATGTGACATACGGTATAAATGTGCATTTACGCGATCGAAAATGTAAATAAGAATGCACGTGTTGCTAATTTATATTACGTTCTTCAGCACCGAAAATAACGTCGGAAATAGCTGTAATTAAGTGGAACGAAATGTCTGCGAAAAATGTGTACGACTTGCATCGCGCCCTTTTAGGCCTGTATCCATTAACCGCAACATTTCAGGATACAAAAATAAAATTGCGCGATGTTAAAAATATAGAACCAATCGCAGCCAGCCTTAAAGTAGAAGCTCCAGGTAAATATACGATTTTATACGTAACGTCAAAATGTACAAAAATATTACAGACGAATTGTGTAAGAGCTTTTTTTTAGAAAAAACATGCCCTTTCAGGTGTCTCGGTGTATGCTAAAAAAAGCAAGGCATTAATTATAAAATGTAAAGGCGAAGGTTGCATTTCTGTAAAGGAAGTAGTTTTTCGTGGCAAATGTATGAATGCACAAGACTTTTATAATGGTTTTATAGCTGGTAAGAATAAAACGAAAATTGTCTTTTCGTGAATTATGAATCCTTACTAGCTTGCTTTCTATATATACGCTTTACATTATTGCATAAGAAACTTTAAATCTTTAAGAAGCTTTAAACGAAAAATCGATTTATTCACGCTAACAATTATAATATTAAATCTTTTTATGTTGAGTTACATCTTTCGTGGAATGTAGATAATGTAATTTATTGTAAATAATGAAATAAACTTTGAGATTGTAATGTATAATAATTTTCGGGTCCCTGCGAATACAAAATTTTGTTACGTTTCTGCACCTTGTTGAAAACATTTCTTCTTACCTTTGTACTATTAGATAATACTATCCGGAATTCTTGATACAACCGCCATACGTGTATGTAAAAATATAGAAAATTAAAAGACACTGAACAATGCAACCGATTGGAAATAAGTGCGAAGAAGCTTGCTGACGAAACATCGAAATTATGAAATATATTTCCAAGCTTTATAAACGAGATTTGCAGTATGTATTTTCAAGAAATTTGCTTGAATAGGAGGAAAAGATTTATCTATATTCTGTGTATTTTACAAAAAACATAATGACATTCAATGCCTTAATTTATTTAAACGTAGAATTATAGCTGCAGACATAAAATTGTTGATATTAAGTCTCAGATTCAGAGGCCTGAAATAAAAGAAATATTTTTACTATTACAGATTCCTTCTTTTATTGAGTTGATTTAACTTCAATATATATTATCCTAGTGACAATTTTAGATCAAAGATAAAAGTATCCATAAATAAGTTTTAGCCTAATTTGTTACTTTGGCCTGCTTCAAAATTATATGAAGTGTAGGTGTATTATCCATCTTTTATGAAGAATTGTTCCCATTTTCTTTTATAAAAGTGAGATTTAAATTTTTTTTTTCGTATTAATAACTAATTGCCATTCGACATTTCGTAAATCGAACGTTGCATTCGATTATTCAATAAATAAAGGTGGGCACAGCTTTTACTGAAAATAATTAGTTAATGTTAGCAACTAGTTATTAATAAGATTGTTCTTTCTACGTTTACGATCATTCAGAGAATTTATGGTTCACATGTGTTTTAACATTAAAGTACTTTATATTTCGTCACGTATTCGCATCGATCACACTTTAATTTAATATCTTCTTACAAAAATTAGCATACGGTATTCACGAATTTATCTTCTTTTTATCTTTGTCTTATCTTATCTTGACTAAATAAAAAGTACCTTAAACATATCTTGGGGGGTAAGTGTTACAATAAATACCAGATAATAAAGAATGATCAACTTACACTAGGATCGCAGTCTGCACAATGCCAAGAATAGCCTCTCCTTTTGGGCGATTTTTTAACTGGCGGATCAAGACAGGTGAAGTGGTAGCATTTTTTACATTCATCACACCTGAGATGTGAAAAGTGATATAAAGTCATGAATTCGGAATACACTTGAGATGCAGGTACTGAATATATCTATGTAAACTAACATGACGAGATTTTGATTGGTGCCGGGCATATCACAGACATTGCAATGCGTTAAAAGGTCTGTATCTTTCCCCTTCTTTGCATTCCCCGTAGATACCCTATTACTCGTACTATTGGTAGGTACATTTGCCGTTACAGGTGCGGTATTCGAAAGTAAAGGCGGAACAGGTGGCGGTGGTAATTTTGGCGGCGGCGGAGACGTGATTTCGGTACTAGTAGACGTGGCGATGAACATCTGTGGACTTGATTCAGATGCTACCTCGCCCTCTGGTCTTGGAATTGGCTTTATCTGTTTAACGGAGCAATTATTACGATAAGAACGAGGATAATGCGACAATTATAACAGAATATCGAAATTATACTTTTATTGTTATTCTCCTATGAACTTCCGGCTGACTTTGTCCTTCCGGATTCTCTACGTCAAGACTTTTCCTTTTATGTTTTCGCTTCCTTTGCTTTACACCCGTAATTGGATCAGGAGTGTACCTTTTGTGCTTCTCCCTAATAACACGCGACAAACACCTATAGTTTATATTCATCCGTAGCGCAACATTTTACGAACCTTCTCCTCTTCTTCGCGCTTCTTTGCGAAACAGATTCTGTACCATCCGCTGAAGCTACCATATATTCGGGCGATCCTTCCCTCGTCGCTATTGTCACGTTATTGATAGGTTGGTGATTGTACAGTGGTTCCCCTGACTGAATGGGAGTCGAAGACAGAGGCTGTGGTCCGACTGGTTTTATAGTCACCTGTACACGATTCGTTTGCAGAGATGAGTATGAATTGCGGTAGAAATAAATACATTGCTATAGGAGATAATAATATAGAATAGTAATTACTTTCGGTGTTGTCGGTGTGTCAGGAGCTGTGATATTTGCTACACTATTAAGACTAGTGGAAGAATTTTTCGATGTACTAGGCGTGGTTGGTGTTGCGGGCGCTTGCACTTCTTGCGGGGGTGTTGATGTTAAATTAGAGTCATCCTTACAGTGCCTTAATTTACGCGGAGCCGATGTGTCGACGCGTTCAACCTCTGATCCAGACGACTCTTTATCGCATTCGGAACATTGCCTTCAAAAGGATGATAAAGACGAGGATTACTTCGAATTTCATGAAATTCGTATTTATATCTTAACGTAAGAACGTGTCGATAAATACATTAATACGATAACGCACGTACCATCCCATTAGCTTTGTTTTCTTAGGCATACGAGAAAGGGGCGGACTAAGACAAGATAAATGATAATGAAGATGGCACGTATCACATTTCGCAAGGAGATGCTGGTTCGTAGATCTTCTGCATATCCCACACTGATGCCTTAACGTCAGTTCACCCTTGTGGTTCTGATCTTGCGCCTGGCTGCTTAACACTCTACCTTCGCGTATTCCTTCTATCCCTTTACCAACTGGTAATGGAAATCCGACCCCCATCTTTAGCGCTGCTGCGGTTGGTACACCTAAACCTGTACCTATCGAAAATTATGATACACCTGCACGTCTCGCGTACCACATACCTAACTTACCTAGAGTTGGCGCTATCCTCGGCTTCGCCAAGTCAGTGATTTGTGGCAGAGGCTTTCCGTAGCCACTACTCTGAAGCACTTGATGATACATCTCTATCTTCTCTTTCAATGTTACATTCACTCGAATTTGTTCCTCGTTATCTTTCATTACTTCGTCGTATTTTCTATCTAGCCTTTGCTGCTCGTTAAGTAATTGCGAATTAATATCGAGAAGCTCTTGCAATCGTCTTTTCATAGATGTTACTCGCAAATTTCGGTCCAAGTAGTAACCAATGAATTCTACACTGAAAGCGGGCGGAATATGCCACTTTTTCCTAACGTCCACTAAGGCTACAAGTTGTGCTTCCTGTGCTTCCAACGCAGCCGTATCAACGCCCATAAGTTCTGCCTTTCTCGCTAATTGCCGACAGGCGGAAGCGGACGTGGTTAATAGCCTAGGCATCTTCTGAGTTGGTACTGCGAATAGCGAGAATATTTTTTATAATATTCAGCATCGCTTCCGTTATGTTAGCTAACTTACCCCATGGCGGTGGTCGCGATGCTTTGTGAGCTAAATATTTATGCCTATGCTTAGACAGTTTCCTTTGAATTCTACGCTGCTCTTCGGTGTCTAAGTGATTGGGCTGCTTTAATAACTGTTGCCGGTACTGAGCTCGCAATTGCAGAGCTAACCAATTGCGTCTACGCCTACGAACGAGAGTTTTATCGGAATGAAGTTTACAGTGCGCATAGAATGGATCAGCTTGATCGACCTCTTCGCTATGAGCTTCGGATAATAGACCTTCTCTTTGTGCGCTGTAAAAACACGATGTTACATCGTCAACTTCGCCTTACAGAGTTTATTACCTCTTCAACTATATGCGCCGTAAAGACTTAGACGCTTCGTGAACCGTTCTTACCAGGTAACATGGAAATACGTATGACACATTCCTGCATCACATTCTATGCACACGCCAGTGCGAGCGAAACGTGCATCCTCGCACAAAGAACATTGCTTTGCTCCCCATTTACTATATGCCATTTCAAAGAGCGTAACACTCGATAAACGATCCACCTAAAATAATTACATATATGTATATCGTAGTACATTAAGCGTAGATACGAATGGAATAAAGTTTCAGTACGTTCGTGATTTAATGCAAGCGAAACCATTACATACTTCTCCAAAAGCAACGCCGGGTACATAAAGTGCGCATACTAAATGCACCCATTTGCCTACATCAGTCTCTTTAAAGATTCCACCTTTGTTTGGACAAAGTTCGCAGGAAGGATCTTCAATGCCCGCACTGCAAGCTTCGCAAAACCATGGCGCCGACTGGCATAAAGAATCTGTGCTTGAGAAGCTTTCCACGTCGGACACACCGTAGCATCCTGAAATAAATTTAACCGTACAATTCTTCTGTTCCTACATCTACAGCCACATGAAATCTAAGCTTCGAATACTCGTACAAATTAAATTATATTCCATACTCTCACCTTCGTGCACGCTAACGCCACACCCATCGCATTCAACAATTTCATTAATATCGTCGCTTCTGTCCCCTAAACAACCGCAACAAATTAACATTTTATTTAATTTATCATCGAGGGGGCCTCCTTTTTGCGCTTGCTGCCTCGCCTGCTCGATCACATCTCCCACGGTCAAGTTGGGATTCTCTTTTCTGCTGAGTAGCGGATCCTCCAAGGAGTCGTCGGATTCTTCCGACGCATCTTCTTCCTCTTTTGTACATACGCGACGAATTCTATATTAGCCGACTTCGATCGTCACGCCCGAGCTTACTCTCGCACTCGAGATTCTTATATCGCGCCTTACCTTTCCCGATGTCGTTAGAATCCTCCGAATCATCATCGGACTCCTCGCAATGGTCTTCGATCCTGAAATCACTGTCATCGGAACTTTCGCCCAAATCGAAATCAAGCAAAGGCGCCGTTCCCACAGGCTTGACCCTCCTCTTTTTCGGGTCTCTTTCGACTGAAAGAAAGGATGCATATTAGAATTCCTTACGCGCACAATATTTTAAACCTATCAGTGCAGGAAACGGGAATGACGGCGAGAGATTGCCCACCGAACGGCATACTTGATTAAAAAGACACGCGCTTTTGAGAAATCTATAACAAGATTGAGTTTTAGGTTATGCGTTTCGGCCACAACAAATACATACAAAAGCTGGTCATATTAGCCTTAAAATGACACTTTTCGATAACTCCTATCGGATTATTTCGTACGCCTCGAATTGCACAGGCTTATTTTGTCGTTCGGTTCTACTGACACATCGTACACGACCATGTATATGTATAGTTTTCAAATGTCCTCCCACTACTGAATGATCACGACGAGCCGTCGCTTCATAAAAGCTGACGTACGCGTAATACGCCGGCTATTGGAACAGGTTAATCTTTTGTATACCATCTCCGCTATACTTTACCGAGTATTGAATAAATATTTATTGAATGGCTACGAATTTATTAAATCGAATTTATAGTAAGAATATTTTCGGAGAAAAAAACGATATGTTTAATTAACGCCACGATCATTTCGTGTAAAGATAGAAGTGTATGAAAGAGTATGTACGATACATTATCCTAAATAAAATATATTTTTCGGAAAGATTATACGGTAATTTACATGTGTCTATTTTATTAATTACTGTATTTTTAACAAGGTTCTCCCACATGTTGTTATGAGTAGATTAATAGATAGTTGATGCTTATGTTATTAGTTTAGTTTTAGAAGGAAACTCGTACGTTTATTTAGTGATAAGTGTACTGAAATTTTATTCGCGTGTTATCTGAGGATGGTTTAAACGGTACGATGTTGCATTACTCTTCAAACTTACTCATTGTTTTGTACAAAAATCCTACGTCGTCGTCCTGGGACATTGTTGATAAAAATTCTCTCGAACTCAATGGTAAAAAACTTTTAATGCACCTTCAAACATATTACTTTTAAAAGGCATAAATGGAAAGGAACTCTGATATGTACATTAACGCCGCAGCATAAATACTGTATCGTACTTATATTAATGAGAACTTAGACCGTGAATAACTCAATTACAGAAATTATAAAACAAGCTTCCTTCGCTAGTATTATCCTTCTGACGCCGTGGTGTTTCTAGTCGAATCAGTAATAAATCGCCATATTGAATTTCTCGAAATCCTTTAGCGGGAAATACAATCAATATACACGTGCTTGATAAATTATCAATTTATAAAATAATATTAATTTGTGTGCGCCCGTCGAGTGAACGCTGCTTCACAAATATTACAGTAATTATTATTTTACAGGCTAAGCTTCTTACGCACAGTACTTCATAAATACGACGACGGCCCAAAGTCATAGAAATCGAAATCTATTCGATTATTTATAATTGCATTAAATGTTACAAGATACCTAGTAAAATATTTTTAAAATGAGTAGAATAATAATATAGCCACGAGGTGATCGTTACTGCATCAATATGCATTTTATAATAACTTTCGGATTCTCGATTACCGCTAAATCTGAGGCGAACATCGAGAATGATGGGAGCCCCGTTAAAGCTAAGGGTAAAGGTAAGGTTAAAAAGCCAAAAAGTCGTCGGGGCAACAAAAAGAAAATCCTGAAACGTGCACCTGAAGTTCCTGAATCGAACAAAAATATTCTAAATATTAGTGAAATGTTAGCGGAAATACACGTCGAATACGATCTTTTACCAGGTTATACTTTTAAATTCGATTGCCGTTGTTGGGATACTGCTACAAAGGTATACACAATCTCTGCATTCACATCTGCTTTTATTTAAAAACGTGGAGTAGAAGAAACTACTGTACAATAATAATACATGTTCTTAATAGGAAAATTACATGTATTTTCTACTTTTTCGTTTTACTACAAATATAGGTATATAGTGCCCCACAGATTGCAATATTAGGAAGTCACAGTTTTCTACTAAATTTAAATAATCCTAAACATATAAATTGCTTAGGTACATCTTTGTTATTTATCTCTTATCATGTACATTTTAAAATAAGCTTTATTTAGTACTTATGTTCATCATTTTTTAATTGTTTTTAATATACATACAAGGGAATATAAAATTATTTATATCTTAAGGATCTTACATGTATCTTGTTATTCTTTCCCCTTATTAAATGTTTCCCTAATGTAAAGACTAATTAATAAAAATAGTTTGGTCATAATGACCTCAACTATTCAGATATACACTGAACACGGTGATAAGTGCATAAGATCCGTGCCATGTCCAGTCAAAGAAAAAACATTCTGGGTCATGTTCTCTGTTCATCATTTGGTTCATTTCAATGAAGCGCAGTTACGAAAGTTCTTTAATTATGCAATCCCCTATCGCATGTTTTATGGGAAAGGAAAGCTTTCGGAAAGGTTGGTCGAGTTTATAACATCCAAGAATTTCAATGCTTTCTGTACAAATTATTTCGCCAGATAAATATATTTTGATATAAATTTCATTAGAGTAATGCATGAAATGGTTAAGGTAAATGTTCTGAGTATTCCTCAAATTTCTAACGAACCACAGAGCCAAGAAGGACAAAGTAAAAGGATTTTATATAGGCGATGAATCTGTCGACATCGGACAACACGATTTTCTTGAAATATACCCTTTGGATTTTCCTGAATCTGGCTCTGTTGCTAAACCATTAGCTCTGCCAGTGCCAGAACCAATAACGATAACAGACGATACCGATGGTGATTTCAGTATAGCCACATATCTCGATGCAATACCAGGTATCGACAAATTTCGACATTCATAAAAAGCTGAATAAGACTATTTTACTAAGAATTTCATTAGACATGACGCACCAATGCAAATTTTGGAAGATGCTAAAAAAAGATCGTTTCCCATCGGAAACGTTGAATGTTCAATTGCCTACCATATCAACTGAAGTTTCAACAGAACAAGGACCGAAATCGAAGTCTAAAAAATCGAAAAAGCCTGTTCGTACTAAAAGACCTGCAAGAAAGAAATCGAAAGAACGAAAGGAAAAAAAAGAGGTTATCCACGAAATGAATTTACCTGCAGAGACTTTATTTTCTGGTAAATTGGACATTCTACTTTAGCTACTTTAATATTTTATGACTTGTTAACAAATAACAAGCTATACAATTAATTATCGGCTTCAGTAACAAAAGTTTTGCAATACTTCTCAATACACACTGTCAAGCATCCTCCGCACACACACACACACACGTATCGTTATGCAATAATAATGCATATTTGAAGTGTGAGATCGAGTAAAGTTGCTTCGTTTGAACACACACGCAACTACCTTCATGAACGATCGCGGTTGACTGCAGTCGACTGCCGCGCCGCGGCGCCACTGATACCAGAATCGTGGGCTTATCCCCACCGTGACCTGCCGACGTCCCCCATTTTTCACCCAACGCACTGTATTTACAATGAATGCACATCGCTTCATATTTCAGAAAACCGCTGCAGCTGGCGTCAGGGGGACGCTTTCGCAGACTCCGAATTCCCTAGGAAAAAAAATCTTTTTTCTGATGGGAATAAAGATCATACTGACAATGATTACAGTGTTAGTAACAAAAATAAGGAAAATATCTCAAATTTTGCATTATGAACAATTAATATTAGTGGTGACGCGGGATAGGGTTGTGGTTCAACAACAGACCAGGTATAGGATAGACCTGTTGGACTTTGCACGTTCTTCCCCGAACCGAAGATCCTTTGGTCCTTCATTTGTTTCGATTTGGTCCGTTCTTTCCTCGTATTATATTACACATTGATAGCTTTTCTTAAACTCTGACACATGATGCTAAAATCCCAATTTCGATTTAGAATGGACTATGATCGTTGTTCCTCTGCGCTCTTCGTATATCTGTGCATGTTTCGTTTCATGGGTTATGTATGCGAATATACATTTATTTCAGGATAAAGATATAGGTATCAATAATTATACACCGTTTCAGCTGGGAAAGCAGTGACATCTTTTATCAATGTACTTATATACAACTTTACAGCAACATTAACTAGCAATGAGTTCTTGTCTTTAGATATGGGTACAATTACCGTTTACGATAAAACGCCTCAACTACCAACCGTCTCATCCATCTTGATTTACATGCAGTGCGAAGATATTTTGTCAAACAGACAACTTCGAACGAGATTGAATCCTATATCGATTAAATTGGAACAGATGTCGAATTTCCCTGATGCTACAGTGCTTGCAAATAATTACCAGTATCTTTACGCGAAAACTACCTTCGTTGATCGTACAGTTGTGACGGCATACTATACGCCTGCTAGAGCAATATATTTTCAATTTGTTAAATGTT
Organism: Andrena haemorrhoa; assembly: GCA_910592295.1. Lineage (NCBI taxonomy): Eukaryota > Metazoa > Arthropoda > Insecta > Hymenoptera > Andrenidae > Andrena > Andrena haemorrhoa. The sequence continues at coordinate 7,265,879 of OU342946.1, forward strand.
TTCTGCGTGAAGATTTCCGACCCGAAGAATTGATAAGCTTCATCTTAACGAAATTCTTAACTGTTGAAGTAAATTAAATATAATAGTATGGTGACACTTTTTTAAACGAATCTATAACTAGAAATATGAAACATGCGTTTGGTAAATCTAGATAATCGGCGTTCGATTTAAAAATGCTGAATCAGTGGAAACAAAAACATCGAAGAAAGCGCCGGAAGTATCGGTGCAGGAAGTGTTGCTTGGTGTAGCCACATTCGATTTATCCGATTTTTTAAGAGGATCTTGGGAAGTGAGATTGGCGGGCAGTTTATTTCATCCTCGGAGTATATACTGTCCCAATTCGGGTGACGAGAATGACAAGAACGTCTCAATTTGCGGAAAAGATTCTCCCCTCACCAGCGACTCTCTTATGTCGTTTGGTACCTCCGTGAAGATTAAAGCTCGTTTGGCTTGCGATCTTCGGGCAGTCCATGAAAATGTTCTTCTGCGTGATGATATACTGAATCGAATTTTCATGATTTTAAACAATTTGAATTTGGCATGTAATATCTTGGACGAAGTGTCTTCGCACAATTCCCATTTATCGGTCACGCGGGGATCTTCGAACGAGGGTTTTGAAGCCGAGGTAATGTTTTCATGCAACAAAAGTACGTTAACTTTAATTGTTCGAAAAGTGTCCTTTTATAATTGTACAGTAAGCAATTCTTTTACAAAAAGGGGCACTTTTTTGCTTTTACAAAAATGGTACTTTTTGTTATTTTACATTTTCGAGAAGAACATTTTTTTAAGCTACTTGCAGCAGGTTCTTTTTTTAACATAATTCAAAGCACAGGAGGAAGAATATTCCAGAGACATTTTAACTGGTTTCGTTATTTATTGCTGCGACAAGTACTACATATTCTTCGAGGGTTTAGCCAATGGATACTTGTTGAATGTTTGGGAGAAAGTGGCCAAATTGCCCACTGAAGATGGTCGCGTTTATTATAATAGCAGTTGCGTGTTTCTGAGAGGACTTTATACAACTGTCACGCAGTTCAATGGATTTGTCGAGATTAATTTGAGGTAAGCAGAATGTCATTAACATACTCGACAGAAAATAAAAAAACATTACTTATACATTTGTACACTTTTCTACCACTTTGCCGTTTATAAAATCTTCAATTTGTTAAAAGAGAGCCTTTGGAAGTGCGCCTCTGTAACTGTAGTCTGTACATCGGTAAAACACGTGCAACAGTTCCAGCAAAACTCATGAGAACAATGGGTCTGATGGAGCTTACTAAAACAATGAAATCCCTGTGTCAGAATTGTTTATTCCCAGATCCACGAGATATAAACATATTGATCGATGAATTCGTGAAGCTTATTTATAATATTCTAGAAAAGACGTCGACCCTCAGTTTGTCTAATGTCTCAACATAAATCGCAAGCGGTGGAAAATCAACTATGTAGTATTATACAATAATAAAGCACTACATAAAAGTGTTAAGTATTCTTCATTCTGGTATGGGACTTAAATTCAGTTGCTCCCTTAAAATCTTAAGATTTGTTACCCATTTTCTTTACCACTATATTCTATGTTATGTGTAATAAAAAATAGTCCGAATCAGGTCGAGTTTAGACTTATTTTAATAAGGAGAATTTCACCAATCTAATGCTACCATAAATATTTAATGGGAGATATAGAAATTTCAACTCCCGTTGGTGGCTGACTCATCTGCGCGCTGGCCTTATCGCTCTCGGCTGCGCGTGACTCGCGCAAGCGAGGCGTTCCTGAGGCGGCGAAGTACAAAGCGAGCTCCGAGCTCGGTTTGTTTTTAAACCAAACACTGTGGGATCCTCGGGCGATACTTTCGGCGCTTTTGAAAACAGCTCGGTATGAAATCACGCGATAGCAGTGCACAGGTTGCACATCCCAGGTCGCGAAAACACGCCGATGCCAATGAAACTGTTAATCTACGATGTCAGTATATTTTTCCCAGCTGCAGCAACTAAGTGAATTAAAAAATTGTTATACAACTATAGCGTAGCGGTAGGTGTACCCTAGGTCTTCGAGTAATTTGGGAAAAATCAACGACGCCTCCTCGGTAGTATAGTGGTTAGTATCCTTCTCCCTTGCCTCTCCTCTTCTTCTTTTCCACAAATTGTAGCGAAATTAAAACGCAGAGAAAGCTCGTCGTCTACATTTTACTATTTATATATTTATTTTATGCTGAGCTCCGCAGAAGACTTCCCTTCGCCATGGGAAGTCCCCTGTTGTCCTTCGTGAAAACTCCTAAAGGACCCAAGTGCTAATTTACGACGGGTATGGCGTCTCGCTAGTCGGGCCCATCGTCGTGTCGTGCTGACCACATCTGGTTAAGCTCAACCATACAGCCCCTATTATAAAGTGGTGCCTGGAGATCTCCTATCAAGTAAGATTTTAAAATCTGGTCTCATAGAGCGCGAGGCCTCAGCTTGTGCCATGTGGCAAATGCGGCCCTGAGCCACTATCTGTCAGCCAGATGAGATGTACAAAACACAGGACACCCTTACAGGCCCTAGAGCTGTACGAGGAGACTTCCTCATCAAATCATTTAACTAAATGTCAATTAATGTCAAGGTAGTGCCCAGTAATCAAAATTTAAAATCAATACCGCACCCCACACGCTTCAATCAACAAACGTCACTTAAACTGTCTTGTAGGTGTTCTTTATTCTTTGTAAAATCATACAGCAAAAGCGACCGGAGTCTACACAGTGTAGTCAAGCGAGATACAAGTGACATGATCGTTCAGCGGGCAAACGACAATTCAGTCCGCGCCCTCCGTTTCTGCGGCGCTCTCGCGACCGAGGAGAAACCTTCCCTCCCGCAGAATCAACGGGCACCGCTGACGCGTCGTTCGCCCCGAGAATACGGACACACACACATTTGCAAATTCAGGTGGCTCGAAACACGTGATGTCTCTCGTACAAATCTTACACAGAAGTCCTGCCGCCCCCCCCGCGATACCAAAAACTTAATGATTAGCTCTGAAAATACGAATCCTGACACACGTACATCTAAGCGCTAAGGAAAAAACTAGAATCGTCTGCTGGTTAGTTCCCTAAAATGCGCAGGTCGCCTCGAACCTCGCGGTACAGTTGGAGAAGGGAGCGTGTTTCCTTCGAGGAGAAAAGAATTTAGGGGATCCACTTCGAAGGTACGAGATGACGGCCACCGTAATAGGCTTGTGTGCAAGGTAGAGATATTGAAGTATAATTAAACGCTTATCGAGTATCCAAAAAACTTGCGGAAAAAACTTGCCAAAAAGGAACGGTTGCACGAAAGGATATTATCGCAGGTGTTGGATTAATTTTCCCGGGAGGGATCGCTTCCTCCCCGAATGTACCGCAGATTTTGTGGCACCCTTTATGTAATACCTAAACGATTGCCGACTGCACTGCACTGCGGGCAATTAAATACGAGCTCTGACAATGGACCGATACAGTCGAAATAAACGGCTTTTATACAAATAGCTCTGTGGTACGTAAAATTTGATTTCCCTACTACAATATAGTTATATAATATACATATATATTTATATATATTATATATAATAGCTAATAAATAATCCTTAATAGTTTATATCAGTTAAATCTCGTTAATCTGACCGGTGCCTAAACCAACGCTTAAAATATTAAATCGCTTACACTTTATGGCTCTTTCTTCTCACGTTCCGTCTGGTAATTTCTTAAAAACTCGCCCACCTCTCTATCATACTTCGGTTACCTACTTATACCCTTATACTTAGCGATGATACACGTGACGAAACGGCGTCGTGTACAATTCCTCGCCGATTACATTCACCGAATCGACGACGATGGACGACGAAAGGAAACGCCAAGTCGCGTCCCGTTTTTTTTTTTTAAATATTTTGTTCAAGCTACGCGGCGCTTTCCGCCGAAAGTGAATGCAAACGGCGACGCGTGGCTGAAGAAAACACTGGTGGCTCGGGAGCATTCATGGTACGAAGTTTTCCCACCGCAAATAACGCATGGACGTCTATGTAAACTGTTTCTGCGATGAGTAGCTAAATTTTGCCACAGTGTGCTACTGGAAGTTGCTCGAGTCAGAACACCTTTGCAAAATTTTAGCGACCCCTTTTAGAGAATGAACCGTTCGAGCGATGCTTCAACGCTAGAATTTAATTCTAGCGCATCCTGGAACACCAGCAGCAAATTCTCACGTCAAAGAAGAGATAGTAGCAACGTAACAACATTGTTTAGTGACAGAATGATTGCCTCGAGGAACAATCGACAAGAATTTAATTACAATGTAAAGCTTTGATGCAATTTCTGGCTAACACCTTTTATTATTTGAAAAACAGAAGGTGTTACAGAAACAGAGTTACTTTAGTAAAAGACGATTGGATTCGCAGAAACTTTTAAGTTTCATAGCTTATAACGATATTTATTATTGCTCGCGCAATTAATACACAGGTACCACAAATAATAGAAATAATAAAACACCTTGGCCGTCTGATTTTCAATTACAACGCGCGCAAAAAATCTTCGAGGTAATTTCACTTACGATTGAATAAAAAATTAGAGAATTATACATTTTTGAATATTAGAATTAGTGGCTACTCTGAGGGACAAAAGGTAGATTTTTCCAGAATACATAGACTCCCGACGGTTTTTGCAGCGACAGAATCCCTTCGACGCGAGAACAAGCAACCCTTTCACCCTCTTTTGTTCTCCTCCCTTTAATTCCTCGCCGCGACTGTTCCCTCCCATTATAAACATATACGCGCGGTGAATTAAGCTCGAATGGACGCTGATTTTCCGACCCGCCGAACAAACCTGGCTCACGAGCGGACGAATCCTGAAATAAACGAGGGAAGAAAAGAGTCGACAGAAACGAATCGTTAGAGACGTACGCGTTAAGAATGCGATTTAATTGGACCATTGATTGCATTGGAAAAGCTAAACGCGCGTGCTGCGACGGTATTCCCGTCTTGCCATAGAAGCGTGCACTTATGTATGTACAAAATGTACAAATAATCACGCGAAAATGCGGCCGGCGTGATAAATCAGTCGACGAACGAACGATAAGTTTAACGACGTCAGCGCTGAGGATCGAGGAACGTGGAGGGATTGAATATTAAATCCATTCAATCGCGCTTCACGCGCGCTTCTTTGGCGAAGGGGCTAAAATACGATGCTCCATGTTGCTCGCTTGAAAATTTAGTCGATCTCTTCGCACTGATCTTTCAGTTGGGAAGTTTGACGAGTTGAAGGTTTAGTAATTAAGGTGATATGAATTCCCCTCTGCAGACTGGTCGACCTTTGATACGAATGGCACTTAAAGATTATCAAAGCATCGAAGAAGTGGCGTTTCGAGTCTCAATGTTTTGGCAATTGCAGCAATATCGATCTTTGGTACAGAGGTTTTTCTCTCTTAAGGATAGTAGACGCGAACTTAGGGCAATGTTGGGTAGCGATAAGCGATCTTGTGTGAGGACAAAAAGAGTTCCAATGAAACTGGTGCGAATTAAAGCTTGTAGACGACATCGTGAGATTATATTCTATTAGATACTTCTATCACGAGCTCTATAAGTGATTGTAAATTTGATCGACACCAAAATTTAGATTAGTCTGTTTTAAAAAAAAAACTAGGGGTGGGTTTCTCGAAGCGTCGAAACCTCGAAAGCCAAGAGAGTTTCGAGTTTCGGGAATTCGAAATTTTGCACTTTCTTTGTGATTCGAAACTCTCGAAACTTAAATAAGAAAAAGTATAAAATCAACGAATAAAGAATGTAAAGAATTTTTATATTGCTATATTTTTCTCTGTATTATATTGTCAGTAAAGATTTATGCAAAAAATCTTGACTTCAATTCTTAAAGCAAGATATTCCACTTACAAATCGGAATCGGCACTTCAAGTTTCGAGAGTTTCGAAGCCTCGCAAACTTTCGAATTCGAGTTTCGCGAAATTAAAAATTAGCTTCGAACGCCTAAAAAAACCACTCCAATATTTTGGCGTCTTTCGTCGAGCTGATAAGAAAATGGCTCGCGTGGGTGTTCAATCGTTGTTTGAGTTTTTTCTGGATCTTCATCGCGGATGTGAGAATTTGTCGCGAAACGGAAACGTAACGATCAGGGGTGGTGATAAAAAGAAATCTAGCGAAAGGAACACAAGGGAACGTCGGATATGCTGTTTTTCCTGAACGCGACACTTTTGCGGAGTTCGGTGCGAGATTTCCTCGCGAAATTCTGTCCCTTACATTTCCATTCACACTGTTTCGCAGTCCCACACACAGGCATGCAAACGTACACGCACACGGCACAGACACACGCAGAGCTGCGAATATGCGATTCGTTTCGGCGTATGCTCGAACAAGCTGAACATTTAAAAGACGCGTCTACACGAAGAGAATAGAGTCTCGCTATTTTTTTTCATTTTTTTTATATCGTTTATCGGTTAATCCTCATCTAACGAACAAACAGTGTGTATTAGAGTTTATGTATACTTTATATATATATATATATATAATAATTATAATAATTCGTAATAATAATAATTCATAATATCAATTCATCCCAACAACAAGTTTTTAAGGTATCATCTGATAGTGTTTCTGTGTGTATTTTTTCTTCTGTCCCGTTTTTCTCGTCTTTCTTCAAATCGTACTTTCTTCCTCGTCAATATATCTCTGTTCATTATATATATATTTATTTATTTATATATACTTTTATTTATTCATTTACTTCTTTTATATATATGTATAGACTGATATCAACACGTATAACATCGAATTCCCTATTAACTCTTCATTTATTCCCGATTTCCGCGCAGAGAATCGCGGGTAGCTGAATGCGTATCCTTAACTTATAAGTCTCTCGTTCTAACGCGAGCGAGACGTCCGGCAGCGCCCGACAAAGCCGCGCCTCCCGTTCGCTCGATGTCTTTTCTTCTTCTTCTTTCCCCCTTTAAGTTTCGGCGTTTCGGTTTCTAAACGACTCTTTTGCCCTCCTCCGTCGCCGCGACAAGTGCGCCCTCGCCTTCTCCACTTCCGCCAGAGGAAGCGAAATTTCGAGGCATCTCTGATTCCCTCCACTTCGAATTCTCAGCTTTCCCCCCTGTACCCCCCGTTCAAGCCCTGTTATGGGAGTCTTTGATCTGACTGCGGTGTTTTGATTCTCATGGCCCATCCTTCTCCGCGCTCGAGACGCGCGCGCTATCGTTGCGATTACTCGTGCACACATATAGCTAAGCTCTTACTAACCGGGGGAATGGAAACTTTTGCTCGGTAGTTCTTGCCCTCTCGCGTTCGTTTTAAAATCACGCGGCGCAACCCTCTGCGATCCCTCGGCTGATATTTGGTGGCGAGTTCAAAGCGCAACAGCAGCCAGCTATTAAATCGGCTCACTGTAAACTGGTAGCAGCTGCGAGATCGCAAGTGGTTGAACGCCAGCCGATAGAAGTAGGCGAGACGCGAGCACGGCAGTAATCTCGATGGCGACTCAACTGTGACGCGATGCGTTGGCATTGATGACCCTAAATATACGTATATGTATAGATATATTAAATATGGTACTGTACAATCGATGAGGAAAAAGAATTTCTGAAAAGAGTATTTTATGGTGGCACGCGTACAGCCTGCTCGAAGGAATCGTGACACTGAAAGAGCGAGTCACGCGACGAAGGCTCCTTTCACCAATACCTGCCGCGAACCCTGGATTTCTAAGGGTGTGCCACTGAATTGAATTACTGATTTCGCAGACTTCGCGCGTTAACAATATGTAACAACGGGTGTAAATACAGGTGTAGCGATATGTTCGTAATCATAATTATACACGGGAGGAGTGCTTTCAGATCCAACTTTTGATAACCGAGATGCTGCGCAACGAGAAACATATCCTGATACAATCAATTCGAAAGGAAGGGACCTACCATTCCGCGTCCATTTATCAACGAAACTACTTGCTTTCGTGCAATTACATTCCGCCGCGATTTACCTTAATTCCTGCCAATTACCCGAAAGTTCACCTGTTGGTCCGACACCATAGAACCGCTGGAGCAGCATCAAACACACCTAATCAAGAGAAACACGGTTCAGCCGCCGAGCGAAGAAGCTCTTGGAAGGCAACGACTCCTTGAAGTAGACTGTACCATGTCGGGGAATGTGATCAAGTCGCTACTGTGTAAAGCATCGAGCTCCTTTCGACGATAATTGTACAAAAAACTCGTTTGCAAGCCCGCCCAGCCTGCAATGCGACGTGGCAGTATTATCAGTAAGTAGACAGTGTAGTACGATATGATACAGAGAGCAAGTGTAATCGCGAGTCACCTCTGAAGCCGCGAGCCGCGCGCCGAGAGGCAAAGCGACGCCGCGGTGGTCGATCGTAGACGCTGGGCGTTCCGGTTTCCACGATCGTCGGGCTCGAGCTCGCGCGTTATGTACATCCACAAGGTTGGTCGAGCCGGTCACCGGTCGGCAAGGCGTCCCGATCCCGCGTGCCTCGCCACGCGACTCGTCGCCGCGGACAGAAATGACGCTCACACGCATACACGCACGCACGCACACATACACGGAACTATAGCGCATCATTGGTAATGAAATCGAAGTACCACAATTAGGCGAGACGTATTTGTATATGAAAGTTATGGCCTGAATATCGACGGCGCTCGAATCCGAGCTGACGGGCACGCGGGGGCCGTGCGGCCCGCTGCGGCGCGTCAGCGTAGAAAGGACACGGGTCCTCGCCCGGTGAGTTACCGCGGCCGTTCCTCGCCCGTGCAGACGGCGGGGACGCCGGGAAACGCGCGACCGAGCCGTGACATTGCAGCTGCACCCTGAAAGGAAAAGCGTTTCTTGTCAGCGCAACGAGAAACTGAACAGACAGACGGCCCAAGGAAACGCCATCCCTCGTCGCCCTCGAAGAAGCTTCCCCGAAATCTCTCTTCTGCCTCCACGCTCGTCCCTCGTTCGTTACTCCATCTCTCTCTCTCTCTCTCTCTCTCTCTAAATTACTTGGTACGGTTAATTAATTATTTGGTACGGTCAATGGGCGTCTCTAAACCGCGAAGCTGCGCCCCGCCGCGCGATCGTCACTGCTAAATGTCTTTTTTTCTCTTGCGGTGGGGGTAGGGGGGTTGGGAGTAGGGCCGCGTTCTCGTCGCCGCGGAGACGCGCCGCCGAGACCCCGACGCACGCTCCCTATCGGTACACGATCGGACTTCAAATCAAGAGAATCCCTAAACGTCACAACACCCGCCCGCGCGCAGTTAACCATCGCTCCGAGAACGATACTGTTGTAACCGCTAAATCGTACCGCTCCCCGTTTAAGCTTCGACCGTTTAAGTTGTCAGCGGTCCGGGCTCTTGATCGGGGCGGGAACCGCGATGCCCCGTGCGGATCCAGCCAAGAGCCCCGACCCAGAGTTCCTTCGTTCAGGATCGTCCCCGATCTGTCGATGGTGCCGGCCGCTCAGGGAACACATTCGAGATAGGGCTCTTGTTCAGGGCGGAGGGGCGAGGCCCTGGGAGCGCAGCTCGCGCGGCGTCACTCCGAGGAACGCGGACCGGCCTCGGGCCCGCGTATACCCGGGCCCCGTCGGGACCGTTCGAGGGATAAGTGGATCCCGACGAGCGCGCCCCAAGACGGCCGCGGTGCCGGCAGCTCGGGAACGCGCCCCGGCCCGCCGCGCTCTCCTAGACAAGGACGATCGGAGACGGTCCCGAGATAAATTCCTAGGTGCACCTATGACAGACTCTCGTTGGGCACGCGCCCTTAAAGCAGCCACTTAGCCACCAGGATCATGATTAAATGCGGCGCCAGGCACACGACGGACGCGGCGCCCGTCACCCTCACGTCGCTGTCCTTCAGCAGCACGGTGTCGATCACGTGGATGATGCCGTTGGTGCACTCCACGTCCGGGCGGTACACGCGGATCCACTTGCCCTCCCACTCGATCTGGTAACCTGCAAAGAGAAACCGTCCTCGATCAGTGGATCTGCAGGGACACGATGGGCGCCGCAGCGCGGCCCCTCCTCTCGCGGAAGGGGATGAACGAAGCGAATTGCGGATGTTGTAGCGACGGATGAATGGCTTCCGATGAGCGTTGGCTTTATGGGGCATGGAATCGGGCGACGCTAATTAAGGTTGAATCGAGTTCTGAGGCTACGGAGCGCGGAGACCCGAAATGCACGTGGCGGCACTCGTACGGCTGACCCTTCGTTGACCGTGCCACTTAGATGATGCTTCTGAGACGCCCCCTAAGGCTGCTCTCGTTTAATGCTGGATGGTTGGGTCGATTTGTCGTTGGTTATAGCAGGAACAAAATCAAATGGCTGTGCGATTGTTATGTGGAAAAGCTGGCTCGTGCGAAGAATAGGAAATTGATGAGTCCTTAGCAGTCTTTTGATTCTGTTCCGACTATTTTATAGAAAGTATGCTTAAAAGAGAGCTTGCATTTCAGAAGCTTGCGAGATTGAAATATGAATCGTTGGTTGGTAGTATTAATACCGTGTGCCATGAGATGTGGGGACTTTGAAATAATTGAATTATTAAATGATGCAGGAAGATCTTTGAGAAGTGTCTTAGTAACTCTAGTGAGAATTTCTTTTACCAAACATTCGAAAGCCACTTTAAAGGAACTGTACAAAATGCTCGGTGGCTCTTTCCATTGCCAATGAAGCCTGCGAAATGTGACACAGGAAGAAGCGTCGTGAATTCAAGGTTCGTTCGTTCGAGCTGTGGAAAAGCGGACGAAAAATTGAAACGAGTAAAAGAGTGAACAGAAGAAAGACACGCGTGTAAAGGAAAAATCCGCAGCTGAACAGAGTGCAACCAAAAGGACCGGTTGAAAGTTAAAGCAAATCTCATCGACCGTCTATTACTCTCCATCTTTTTAAGCAGACAGATACGAGATACTTCGGATAGCAGCCTGCACGTAATTGGGACCGTGACTCTTATCTCGCCCCCTTTCCTCGCTTTATTATACCTTAATTACGTTATTATATTTTTATTTCCTTTCTTACGAAGAGAATGTCTATTATCTTCATTCCTGCTCCCATCGTTGTCCCAGTTTTCCCACTCCCGCCCCCTTTGTGAAATTACATCTCCCGCCATTGTCCCCGCCCCTCGTTAAATTACATTTGTTGTTATCCAGGGCGCCTTCTCCCTTTCTCCGCGCGCCTTCTTTCCGCGAATTGCAAAAAACCGAGGGGCTCGCTGTAAACAGCCTAGAACGCTTTCGGCAATTCGCAATTTGCGGCCGGGCGGATGACCGCGCGAGCACGTAGCAATTAGCACCCAGGGGTAATCAACGGATTTGCATTTAAATGGTGGTCGAAAGGTGCATAATAAATCGTCTTGCAGCCTCGGCCTATAATTGTGCGCGCTCTTCCTGCCCTCCCCTCGTCGCCCGGCCGTCGAGCATGGCCGGAAGCAATCGAAGTTGCCATGCACTCGGCGATACGACGATTTTTCTCCGCGATTTCGCGCCAATTTGCTCGTTAACGGTTTACGTGCGATTCCCTCGCGTGTAGATTAAAATGAAACACCTCTGCCACTCTGGGCGATTCGTAATCGCCTAGCTAATTGTCGTCTATTTAATTATTTATTTACTTCTCACGAAAGTAGTTACTTGAACTCGAAAAGGAAAGTGGTCGACTATACGAATTTATGAACGTAGAGTGTGGCAAGTAGGTTTGCAAGAGAGGAGCTTTTTAGAGGTAATTAATTTATTTATTAAAGACGAACGCGTTTTGCAGGTATTTCTGCAAGGAGAAATTGTGAAACGTGGGGAGATTTCAAAATGTATTTAAAGATTTTTTACTGAAACACTTATATTTTTCTTATTACTTGGAATTTGCGAGGGAAATGTAACTTGACACGAGGGGCGCGATTTAGAGATGCACAGCGTTGCGTTTCGTTTGCAACAGAAAAGTTGCAAAAGGAAGCGGCGAGCAATATATTTCACGCGGTAACGTTTGAAGCTATCCAAATCCGTAAGTTTTATTCGTGGCTCGTCGTATTTTGTCTGGCACGAAATAGACAGGACACAAATTTACGTGCAAATCGACCTACCGTTTGTTTAGATAACGCGACGAACGCGCGGCGGGACAACAAATAAATTTGCAACTTTGGTTATTTTTTACAGTTTGCTTCGGTTTTGTATCGATAACGTAGGCAGATCGATAGCGCCGCGAGCAATAATACATGGTAAATGTACAATACCATTTTGGTAGAACTGTGATACATAATTTTCATTCGCCAGAGTTAAACACGGGACTTAGGGGCTTTAAATGGATTCGTTTATCTAAATTATACGAGTAACATAACGCGTTAACGTCATATCGTATTTCTTCATTTCATACGTTTCAATTTCCATGCTTTTACGCAAATGAAAATTACGCGATATACTGTATCACCGTGACAGAAAATTTCACGTAATGAACAAACGGAAGAATCACGATTAGTGGGGAAAGTTCGTTTAAAACTTGAAACGAAAGAGGATTTCCACGTGGATGGTGCGATTAAATCACTTTTTAATTCACGATTTTAAACAGAGAGAAACATTTGATAACCTTGGCGAACCTTTTCTGCTCTTCAATTTTCTCAAATTTAAAAGAAAGTGAATGGTTTTTGTGATACAAAGCTCACAATGTACGATTGTAATAATACAGATTCGAACGAGAATTATTTCTTCGTATGATCCTTTTTTTAACCCTCGGTGGTCACACCTTCTAATTATCAAAAATTGGTCACATTTTCGAGTTACCATTTTCGTAATTTGGAATCCCCTAACAGCCTTTTTCTACAAATTGTAAGTGTTGATACGTTGAAATTTAAGTTTAAAAAAGTAGTTGTGGATAAAAGCCATTTTTTGTTAGAGTTCAGCAAATTTGTAAATTTTATTATTAAGGTCTACAAAATTACAGAAATATTGGCAAATATATATCATCGGTGGCGATACACCCCGCGTGACCGCGAAGGGTTAACTATGAATGATATTTTTAAGTAAAGTGACGACGACGATGAGCACGACTACACGGCCAAAAATATTCGCATTTTCACAGGAAACTGACTCTATGTTTACTCTAACAAGCTTACGAAGTTGGTAGGGATACTCACCGTGAAAACAATCCATAAATTCTTAAGTCAATTAATTCTATACACGTCGAAATCTGTAAAACTCTGCACGTTAGTCACTGGTAAAATTGTGTGCCTCTGATAAAGGAGCCTGGTGAAATCGCGGCGATTTAAAGATATTGATCTATTAGCGTACTTTATCAAGCATTACGAAGTGCAACACCAAACTTTATCGCCGGCAATATCTCTGTCCCTTGGATCGATAAGAAAAAGATATACTTCCTAATAAGAGCCCACGATAATTAAATTTTTTATAGGATACGACGGTTATTTGAAATTCTGTTCTAGTTTCGGTAGAAAAATAACTGAATTTGGAGAGTAGGATATCGCTGACAAGTATAATTAATCTAACTTTCCCTTTGGCTCTACCGCGTCAAGAAAAGGAATGAAAAATAGAACGAAAGAGACTTAAAAAAAGAGAACGAAACGTAGATCGAAGGAAGAACCGTTGTTTTCGTGCAGGCGTACGACCAACAAGCAGTGACGTGAACAATTGTGAAAGCAAAGCGCGATCTACGTTATTTTCAGGACAAAAAGCATTCCTTTCAAGCACTGAGTCTGCATGAAACGCGCGTACTTGATTAGACGTGAACGTAGCCGTAACGAGGACACGTAGTAAGACGATTCACATACAACCACCTCGCACGTTACTGTTTGCGCGAATTTGGTTAATTTATAAAAGTATCGAGTAAGCATTTGCCGCCGGCCACGGGACTCTTGACACGATCGATTCGTAAAATTGCGAACAACCACTCGTGCACGCCGAAAGTCCGCAGAAATCTATTATTCTTATACAGGAAGTAAAAACAGTAATGGTCCTGGATTCTAAGTGTCTAATCGTCAGAGGTTTCTTCCCGAAGAATCTGTTGCAAAATTCATCTTCTACTTTTACGCATTCGATAAAAAAATAAATAATTCCATGGGACCATATGTCATAAACGAATAAATCTCTCACAGTAAAGTGTTCAAGCTTCAGCCAGTAAATAGTATACTTCACGAATGGAGACCTGTACGTGTTTTTCCCCGAACAAAAGAACAACAAAACGGAACGAGCTCTCCACCCCGGAAAGTAACTCTGCACGATCTAATTGGACAGAACTTTGACAATCTTTTGCGAGAGAACGGTTCGTTTGCGACACAAGATTCCTTTCCAACTTTCCGCTCTCTGGCCGAGTAGAATCCCTCGAAACGGAGAACAGAAACGTGATCCCGAATTTCATGGCCAAGGTAAATTCGAGATAAATATTACAGCAGCTTCGGTGAGGAACCCCAGAAGACCCGGGTTGGAAACCGAGGCTATTACCATTCTCACATCTTGCACGTATCTTAATATCTTTCTCTCGCGAAACTCCGAGAATCTAACCTCGGTGGTGTTTCAACTAACGCGGTTCACAGGCAACAACTGTCGGAAGTGCTTGGCTACTTCACCTCTGCGTGGTCTTTTAAACTAGTTTTACTCGAGCAAATGGATCGCAGCCAACCCTTCTTATTTCGACCACGAGAGCCGACATCGTTCCTAAACGAAAGCCAGCGACGCGGGCACGGGTGTACGCGCGTTGGACGCGGTGCGTGACAGTGCGTAGTAGAACCGTTCGCAATTGGACATCGTGCGCTGCGTCGTATAGGTGGAAGCACGTGTCGTCGCTCATCGGCGACGTCTAAACACTGAACTCACTCACCGAAAGTTTCTGGGCGGATCGCGTTTTCGTCGTACTTGTCATCTGAATACAACGAAATAGCAACAGGTTTGAGATTGAACATAGGGCAGAGCTCTCGTACGGAGCCTGAACGGTGATCGATACATATATTCCATCCGGCTCGCTACCAAACAACAATGCTCGACAACGACAACACTCCCGAGCACACGGTTACGTTGGCAAAGTGATATATCTGACGTAAACGTTGAGTGTACATACATCGAGAGTACTTGGATATGTATATCATAGAAATTGCAAGAGAGTGCTTATGCAAATTGATCGGACACAGGTGCGCGGGACACTTACTTTCGCTCTGCTCTCGGACGCGAAGCTTCAGGCTGTCTCTGACCGCCGTGAGGACGATTGTGTCGTTGTGCTGCATCTCCTTCAGCTTGGCCATGGTGTACGCGTCGTTTGCTATCACCAGATGTCGTTCCAGGATCTGCTTCGTCTGAAATCAATGATAATAGGATTTTGTTAATCCTATGCCCCACTTTTACGAAGCACGAGAAAGAGAAACATAATCCGATTTTCATTTATTCATATTTCTACTTGGAATTCGGACGTTCTCTGGTGCAACAGTATACTCAGCATTTAATCTTGGAGGAAGCCAAGTTGAAGGGATACAAATATTTTTAATGCAAATTCAATGAAATTCATTAGGTGATTTTATTTAAAGAATAAAATCCAGTTTTCTTTTCTTCTCACAAAGCTGACGGAATTACTTTGATGGTGGTTACATTAATCGCTTTTTTTCGTTTTTTGGGGAGTGCCAGGCCTCCCCCTGGGTGTGCTACTGCTCTAGTCACGAATCAGTAATTTAGAAGTGTTGCAATTGCAAGTCGAGGGAATTGCAAACTGATTGTTTTGTAGCATTCACAGTGGCTTTGGGGGAATACTTACGTGGTAGCTGAAGTCAGGCATAAAGAGCTTCTTGGAGGTAGACGGGTAACTGATAGCAGCCACGTTCCAGGCGTAGTTGCGCGGGGCGAAGTACGTGAAACGCTTCTTCGTGTCACCCAGCTGCTCGTTGAATCCGCGCCGTTGTCCCAGGAAGTACGTGGAGCTGGAAAAAGGTCGGAGAAACGTTAGAAATTCGTCAACGATCATGGATAACCGAAAGTCTCTAAAAATGTCCAATTATCACGGTCACGCTTAATCCTTCACAATTCAACGAACATGTCGATGGCTTAGTGCACAAATTTAGCACCATCCACTTTGTGTGAAATTGGAGTTTTTATATGCAACAAATAGGTCCTCACTATTTCTCTCTACAACTTGTAATATTTAATTTAAAACTTGTAGGAGTCGGAAAAAGAGAGAGGCCACGGGGCGCCGGGAATCGAACCCGAGCCGTCCGCGTGCTGATCAGTCGCGTTTGCCACCACGGCTACGCCGACTCTCTACGGTCCCCTGTCTTCCGAACTCCTCATAAATGGACGCCACCTATGGGCCTCAACGCACACCATAGGCCGTTGCCTAAATGCCGGTTGTCTACTACAAACTTTACTTTTAAAGATGCCAACAACGAAAGGATCATCTTTCGCCCCTTGTCAATTTTACGCCCCAAGCAGCTGCCTTATCCCCCTTCTGCCCCATCACGCCATTCCCCGGACATAAAAATGAAAATTGCAATAAAAAAGGAGGGCAACCTGACGCGACATAAAAGCCAAATTCTCGTTTAGCATAATTCGTGTCCAAGAAAATAGCATAGTCATTCTTACACCCCTACTAAACGTCCACAAGCTGGCTAAGCACGAGGGTCAAGCAGATCGAAGCGAAGCCTCTCGACGACTTGCTTTTGAGCAGCTATTGTTCGTTTCATGGCTGGTCTATGCGCATAAAGGTCCATGGGAAACGGTAAAAGGGTAGAATGCAGGGGCAAACAAATCGATGATACCGGATCCCGGTATTCCTAAACGCACGTGAGTGACGTATCGCCAGTAGGGAGATACTGGTATGGATGGGCTCTAGCGAGGATGTCATGGTGTGGAGTGATGGAATGCTGACATCATCCATCCAGTGCATCGAGTAAAGATACCTATCGTATAAAGGGTCTAATGGCATTAAAGCCTGCGTACAGCCGACCATTTCCCAGACGCTCGCCGCCCCGACGCATGGAGGAGAAGTGGATAAAACTCATGACATTCAGCATTTCTCAATATTTTTTTTAATTACTTTTTTCATATTACTTCTTAAACAACAAACTTAATATAATCTTAAAGAAATCATTTAATATTACTTTTAGGTTTTTCTCAAGATTTGTTAATGTTCTTTTGTATTTTAAGAAAATAGAGAAAACAAAATTGGTGGAAAAACGACTGCCTTTGAATTTTTACTAGGTGCTTTAAGGGGTTAATCAAAACTTTTGATCGGTTGAACGTTGCTTGGACAAGCGCCGCGCGAATGTTTAGTCGACGGGCGCGTTATTTAATGGGATTTTATCGTCGCGCAAGTTTATTTGCCGGTTATTGGGATATCGTTTAATTGGATTTTCCATTACCGATGCGTCGGTAATTGAAATAACGAGGGTGGGATTAAATCGCGATGGATCCGCCCGCGCGGGCCACGCGCGGCACCGGGCGTGTGCCGTAACGATCCCGCGAAAACAATTTAACGAAAGGAAAATGTACGCTTTTCACGGGGGAACGCTGATGCGCGCGGGCCATTTATATTTCAACGAGAGCGGCAGCGAATGTTGCCACCGGGCACGTTAAAACAATGGCAGGTGTTTTGTAGCTTTTTATACTAAACGTCGAAATGGGCTCGGCTGCACGTTGTAATTTGCGCTTTGGGGTTCGTTCGGAATTTAGTGGGTAACACGAAATAATCATTTCTCCACTAACGAGGATTGGAAATGAAATTTTCAAATTTCTAAGTCTCTCCAATTTTAAGTTTCAGTTTAAGTTTAAATTTAACTTGTAATTTATATTTAACATATACACTTATAAATTATAATATTATAAATAAACTTTTAGTTTAAATTTAAAATTTAAGCTTTAAATTTGCACAGAATCCTCTGATATATGTATTCACGACTCACTGAGACAAACTTCGTTGTGATCGAGGCAAACGACATCCACGATCGAAATGCCAGTTAAATGGAATTATTTCGATGCAATTTCGAAAAATGCTACAGCTTATTTAGTTTCTGAAGCCGGCTAGCACATTTACGTTTGTGAGGCTCATAAATCGCGACCCATTAACTTGAACAAGGGGATAGTATCAATAAGGTATCGGGGACAACAGTGTTCCGATACGAATTTAATGGATCGCCGGTGGAAACATCCAATTCCCGCAGTAAGATTCTCTGTTTATAGTTTCTCCGTGGAGCGGGCCACGTTCACGGTAATTGGAATGGAGATTTGTTGCGTTATTTTAATTAAATTCGAGGCAGGCCAATGGGATTGAGCCGTGGAGCCGAGGGAAACTTCTTTCCATCGAAGAGAAACGCTCCAGCAGCAGAATAAATAAGACTATCTTTTCGGAACTGATGGATTTTAAATTTCAACGAGGCCTGTTCCATCGTGCAATCGATCCTCGTACCATACTCATTATTTCCCATCAAAATAGCTCTACACAAGTAAGTCATTGAACATAAAACAGCTGGGTATCTTCCTTGGATTCGAAGGCACAAGAAGTATTTCTCTAAAAGCTGAATTCAATCGTTCACTATAAACTTCAAAGAATTGCTGTTACTTCTATGACAATCGACTGCTACTTGCTTTAGATTTCAGAGGGAGCAGGACATCTCGGAATATCCTGGCTTTGCTCGTTCGATGCTCGTGAAAGATTAAGCAATGGCTTGCAGCGGGCATTCTCCTTTGACACGTTGCGGCCTGTTGAATATTAACGCGCAGTTTTACTTACTTCAGCATCGGGTCGGTCCTAAGCTTCTCGAGGACAGTGGTGTACGGGACACCGAGGACCCTGTCGATGATATGAATGATTCCGTTTGTGGCAGCGATATTCCCGGTGACTACTGTCGCGTTCACGCCGCCACCTTCCACGGTCACAGTCTGGTTTCCGCTTCCCGGCCCCTGGACCACGTTGAAGTACAGCTTCTTCCTGCCCGCCGCCGTGGGCACCTACAAGACACGAACGAATCTTGAAGGAAATGTTCACGAGCGCACGTGACACGCTTGGGAAGCAAGTCATGCGTGCCTTGCATACGGAAACACGGACAGAATGGCACAGAAAGAGAGGACAGGTGATCTGGTTCTTCGAATAACTCGCCATACTCGATACGCCACAGTTTTCGCGTGGGATGCCGTTGGGTTTAGAAGATTAATTAATATTCAAAAATTTATGCATATTTTTCTATTCCTTTCTTTTGTATAGTCTCTTAAGAAAGTGTCCTAAAGGTAGGTAATACAAACTTTCTAAGAAAATTGTAAATTATTATTGAAAAAATATTTCTGAAGAATGGCTTACATTTCTGGCCGTCACAGTGGTGTTTCCCCTTAAGCAGAGAATCACTGAACTGAATGACGGTATTCATACTTTATGATACACTAAATAAAGGGTTAAAAATGTAGAAGTGTTCACTAGTAAATAATGATTTTAATATAAACTGGTACAATTTTTTTGTAAACTGATTAGAATATTTACGCGCTACTTTAGCCACTTGTTTAATTCGTGGAGCAGAGAGAACAGTCTATTGCACCTCTGTCCCCATGAAATCGCTCAGTGCAGTGCCAGAACTGAAAGTTACTGGATAATTTATAATTAACGAGACGGCCGTGTCGCGATTTTATTCAAAGAACCGTCGAAAGTCAGCCTCGTGCAAACAAGAACTCGTACATATCTAACTGCCAGTTACGACGAAAGACGGGAAGAGAGTTAAAAGTTACGCGGGTTCCTTGAAAGTTCCCTGTAGAGTTTAAAGAAGAGGAAGGTGGGGAACGTCGTTAGACAGTTAGCAATAAGTTCGCTTCGTTATGTGTGCGTCTATGCGTACTTAAACGGGGATAGAAAGAAAGGATGTTACAATAAGATCTATAAAGGTCACGCGGTTGTAGAATATTTTACGAAATGCAACATTAAATGGTCCAATATTTTTCATTATTCTGCAAATCTGCAGAGTCTCCTCAAAATCTCCGATTGCTTTGGTTTTCGGATATGTTTTAGAGAACCGAAAAATAGGAAATACGTGTCTTTTTATTTCGGCCCGTTTGCATGTTTAGGGGGTGAGACCACCCCTCGAAGTTCATAAGGGGTACAGAATTGTGTCGAGTAAAACTTCATATGAAAATACATATCCAAAAACCAAAACAAACGGAGAAGAAAACCTGAAAATCTTACAACTTTGAGGGGTGGTTGCATCCCCTAAATATAAAACCGGCCGCTATAAAAAAACACGTATCTTGTGTTTCGGTTCTCTAAAACATATTCTTAATCCAAACATACCCTATTCAGTCCCACCAAAGTGTAGTTAGAATGCGTAAATTAATAAATGCCATAGCGAGAGCTTGAAAAGGAATGCAGAGATGCGTCTGCGAAGTATTCGGGAGCGTAATTCGCGTATTCGACTTGCAAATACCGTTTGAAGTTGAAAATTTGTTTCCTCATCGGGGGCCCCGCATTTTCGCAGAAAGTTTAATGAGGCCGGAAGCGGAGGAGTGGAAAGAAGACGGGGAAGGAAAAACAGAGACGAGGGGAGAGATAAAGAGACACACACAGAGAGAGAGAGCGAGAGAGAGACAGGCAGAGAACTTAAAGGCAGTGATTCCTTTTCCGGTTGATCCCTCTCTCATGAATTTTCCGGCTTGCACTCCGCGCCACTTCCGGCTACTTTTCTGATCTGCAGTTGCCGCTGCATCCGTAGATAGATGCATCTTCCCGAGGCTGCCAGCTTCAAAGAGCAGATCGAATAAATTCCGTGAAAATCCACGCCCCTTACAAAGAATTTTCCTATAAGCCTCTTTCTCGGGGAGATCACTACCCTTTACTTTCCATTCCTGCAGGATCATGTGCTCCCCTACTTTCCTCATTCGACGTCTCATTCGATTTACTTCCTCGCCGCTCCCCCGCCCCTTTATTTGCACTCGCGCGTAATCTTGCCACTTCTCGCGCGGCAAAATCGATTAACTTCGAGCGCACATGTTCCGCCATAAATAACCGCGGAGGATCGAGTAAATAATCAAGGGC
The DNA here is from genome assembly GCA_910592295.1 of Andrena haemorrhoa. Lineage (NCBI taxonomy): Eukaryota > Metazoa > Arthropoda > Insecta > Hymenoptera > Andrenidae > Andrena > Andrena haemorrhoa. The sequence continues at coordinate 7,286,846 of OU342946.1, forward strand.
ATTGACGCTGGGACCGGGCACGGTAAAACGTGCACCTAATTGTTCCGCGGTTGGGTGGAATCGAACACTGCGTTAGAAGACAGATGAATCGCGAACGAAGCAACGGGGACGCGACGGAATTGCGTCCCGCGGAACGACGTCCAATGAATTAATTACGGAAACGCGAGCGCTTGCTGCGCGGCATGGAGGAACAAAAGGAGTCGCGTTATCTCGCGTATGAAACTGAACGCCGCGTTACGAGACTCGGGCCTGTTTTTTCCTTCCACCGGTTGTTTTATCGCCTCATCGGGACGCGGTGCGGCCCGTCATAAAGTAGGGAACCGGCGTAAAACATATCCCCCGCGATAAATTGGCGCGAAAGCACGGGGCCCGCGCGTTGCTTAATGCAAATCGGTCGACACCTGGCATAAAAACCGCGCATATTTTGGCCGGCCCGCCGAGCGACGCACTCCAGGGACGATTAAAGGGCGAAATAAAGCTGTACGCCGCGCTGCTTTATCGGCTGCCCTCGTCCCGAGTGTAGCCTGGTAACGCGTAATTAAATCGACCACCTCCAATATACGAATTTCAGAGAATCGTCCCTTTGAATCGGCTGCGGACACCTCGAAGCACTCCAGCAAATTGTTGGAGTGCTGTGTAGCGTTTCATATAAATTCAGGGCTCCGCGAAAAGTCACCTTGTAATAAATAGTGTGCGAATTATTCAACGAGAAATGTGCGGGTGACTGCAAAATTTGAACCGGCGCGGGTTCGTAGCGCACCGTGTACAAAAAAACTGTGGGGATTCCAAATTTTAGTGAGTTTGGAAGGATCCCGTGGCAAAATTTAATTGGCAAACGGTGGTGTATAGGAATGAAGAGACCTTCGTTCACATACTCTACACGTTTCAAAGGTTTCCAGTGCTTTAAAGAGTAGCTGTGAAGCTTGCGAGGGACGCACCTTATTTAAAGGTATGCTGAAACGCTGATTCGTGAAGTTTTAATGGGTTAATTTTGATTTATCATAGGAGTCCTGTGTAAGTCCAGAGATTATGTAATATTCCATATTTCAACCTTTCTCTTTCTTAATCCGACGTACGGTCTTTTTCTCTACCGAGCTTTCGGCTTTAGTTGGCAATGCAGGGTATTCGAATCGTTGCAGTAAAATTAACGATAATCGTATGAAGAGTCGTGCGCACATTCAATGCAATGCGGCAGAATGAAGGTTTAGGGCGCAATGCCGTGAGTTACACATTCTGCAGGCGTTGGTATCTCCGCTCCGTGGTCGGCTGCTATCGATTTTGATCTGTGAACGCAATTACGCGAAATCACCGATATAGCTAATTACTTCAATGCCCGTGCTTCAATCACTGGGCACGCTGATACGGAACTGCCTTTAATTATACGCTCTGTCTGTTAATAAATTAACATCCCACCGGGGCAAACAAAGTGCAGTAAACGCGCATGATAAAGACCTGGTTCTCATTATGCGTCCAATCGACGCCAGACAACCGACTAACGACCGGCAAAATATTGCGCCACGTGTACAGGCTGGTCGGCTGGAAATACCCCGAGAACTTTGCCAGTATTATTCCTTTCAACGAGCGTTGACAATGAGCTGAACAGAAAGATAAAATCACAGAGTAATCATTAAAGCCTTGCTTTAACATTTATGCTAATGATTTAGAAACTGATTCGGCAACATAATCCACGATTTTCGATAAGAAGCTACAGTTATTTCGTATCTTAAAAGTCTCTGCATCTATTAGAAACTGGCGCAAGTGGTATTGCTCCGTGATAAGTCAGACTTGTCAATAGTGGACAGTTGTGGGAGATGTACGAGCTGCGATGGGTTACGGCTCGACTCCTTGGACAATCGATACCCAATATGCTGACTTTCATGAAAGAATTTAGTCCCGCATTAAGAACTGCCCCAGTTCCAGCCCCCAAATCCGATTATCACCATCGGGACCAGAGATTTATGTATCAGTTAATGAGCGGGCAAGGAGGCCCGCGAAATGGAAGCCTCGCCAGCGGCATGAATTAATCTACGAATGGATTATGATAAAAGCCCAGTGGATGCGCACTACTATCCGGTCGCTAATTGCTGGTTATTAAACAACATCCACCAGTAATACGTGGAGCATTTATTAGCAGCGTGGTGTATAAACGTTCGTCCCAATATTGACTTCGCCTGCCTTCGTTTAACACACTACAATACGCGTATTAATTACTGTAAACAATGAGCAAATCGTTCTAATCACGAGTAACGTAATTTCCCCGCGGCCGCTTGGTATTTTCGCGCCCAGAGGTGCTATCGATTGTTAAAACAGCGAAACTCCGCGGAAACGAGAACGATTCGACGCCCAACAGACTAAGCCAACAGGTATATCCATTTGTCTTGGAAATATTGAAAGAAAACAATCAAATTCAACACGAATGAACAATTTTTGAATTTAAACGAACCATTGCCTAACGATTTAATTGTTTAGCGATTCGAAGAAACGCGATAACCATATAGAAATCGAAGAATGAATACTCCTCCCTTTTCGGATTTGAGGCTTTCACATACCATTTTCATTTTTAAGTGAACAATCACTTTTAGTGGAAATTAGCTGAATCCTTTTCTTCAAAACAAAATGCTCTTGACACCACAATTGATTCAAAGAAGACAAGCGGGAAGGATCCTCCTGAATATTCAAATTCCTTCCTGTTGTAACAACCCATTCGCGGAGCACAGCTGTATCCCGCAAACTTACAGTAATACACTGCAAATTATAAGTTGCACAATTAGTTGAGCGCGTGTTGTTTTTCATTATTCAGCCACCCTCGCCGCCGTAATTGGCGTGGCGAAACAATCGCGAACTCAAAGTATCTCACCCGCGACCGTTTTATGAAGAGGATTACACGCGCGCCGTGTTTTCCACGGCGCCGCTCAGCCGTTTATTATACCGGCAAAAAGCGCGATTTTTCACCCCGCCCTCCCCTCGCCGCGGATTTGCAAAAACCGCCCCGGCGTGGCAATATAAATTCGGCGTTGTAAAACTGGGCGTGTAAACAAACGGCAAATTCGCGAACAATGCGACGGGAGGGGGTGTAATACTCGTTCGAATGTATCCGAAGGCGGGGCGGAATTTATAAATTCACACGGGGAATTATTCTTTCACCCTTGCAGACGGGCCCTGTGTATCGTTTCGATTAAGCGACTCCCATTTCCTTTTTCGCGCGGTGAAATGTAGTTCTCGCGCGTTCGAGGGAAACGACGTAATCCACGGGTTTAAAATAAAGTGTCCTTTAATTGAATACCGCGCCGCGGCGGTTTCCCAGTGTGCGTGCCGCCGGTACACGCAGAAGCTTACTCGCTTGTAAATCGTACCCGCGAGAGCTGCGACCATTATTCTTTTACATCCTGTGCAAGGTCGCTAGCAATTCGGATGGAACCGCGGAATAAATTCGTAGCTACGGAGTATGCTATTGAGGAAGAAATAGGCTTCTTGTTAGAGAATCGATAGGTGCAATGGGGTGGAGGGTGGCGTTCGATCGCGAAGGAAACGGCAGAAGTATTCGAGGAACGTTCATCGAGATCCGTGAATTAATCTGTTGGCGAATGAGCCGCAGTTTGTTATGTGACGCCCGTTATTGGAACTGCTAAAATATCGACGTCGAATATCGAATTCCGCGACGAGTGTTACATTAATCGCCGCGTTGTATAAACGGCCCCGGAAGTTCCGGAGGGGGCGTTAAATGAAAATGAGCCTTCCTGCTCGAACCCGATAAGGGGTGGCTCGCCTCCTTAGATTAAGTGGATTGGAAGGTAAAAGTTTGCCGAAAGACGCCTGACGTAATAACAACGGAGGGCTACGCGCCGTCAAAGTTCCCTGGGAGTCGGCCGAGGGACACTGCTTCGTTTCCCCTGCGCCCCGTAGCTCATTATCATCCAATCAGCATGGCGAAACTTTTCGGCGGAATAACAGAGAGCCCTCTGCTGTTTTAACGCGCTCCGTGTACCTGCGAGCGACGGAACCGAGCTCGATATTATGTACTCGAGGATGGCGGCTCAATTGTGCCGTATAGTTCCATTCGAGCAATAATTACACAAGCAGAAATGCCGCGCGATATAATTTGCTTCACAAGCGTTGCGAATAGATCGTTGATTTCGGGGCTTCACACTTTGCGGGACGAAGAATTGTTTCAGTGGGAACTGTAATATTCGAGTGGCGGTGGATGAAGTTTCAATCTCGAAGGAAATGATTTGAAATTCTTTTTTCTTGCTGTTAATTATACCAGCTGTAGAATTCCATTGTTAACAATTCGTTAACCGTGCCCTAGGCTTCTGTTTCAATTTCTAAGTAGTATAGACTTAAAATAGGGAGACTAGCAGGGTTCACGGCCACCGCAGACTCGCGCAAAAATATCGCGATACACAGATCTTACCAGCGCAGCGAACCCAACATTGCTACGTGTCTAATTAGCCTGGAAGGTGTAAACAAGTAGCGTTAGAGAGAAAGCAAGCGTGAGACAGAAAACTCGTGGATAAGTTCCTCGCGAGCAGCGTGCATCTCTGCATCACGGACGTATGGTCTGTTTGTGCGCCACGATATTCATTCTGAAGGTTCTCCCCGCTGCCACGTGAGATCCACGGAAGAAGAAGCGAAGGCAACGACAAGTGCAATAAGTCACGCAGTAACGAACTTTCGTGGAGGGATCAACACCGAGAGAAGTAACTGAGGTGAACGGTGGAGAGAGAAAGAAGAAAACGGATGCATGAAAGTTAATTAGCATTCGAACGGAAACACTGGAGGCTGTATAAATGTGTATTTACCCCAGCGAAATGCTTTGCGACCGAGGATTCCTTTGAACAAAAAAACAAAACAGAGAAGCATTGAGTTAATCAACTTATAAGCCTGTGTAGACGCAGCGGTATTTAGTTGCTCGTGTGTGGACTCGAATCGCGAGGAATGGGAGAAAGGCCAAGACTCGACTAAAGGTGTAAATGTGTAACGATTGATATTTGAGTTTCGCTTCTTGCGCGATCGCAAGCACTTTAGTTGTCTGCAAGCTCGAATCGCTTCAAACGTTACAACTTTTACTGATACTCGATTTTAATGTTCGGGAGTTAGGGCGATTTATAAGAATTCTCTTGAATTTTTAATATTTGCAAGGGCGACGAAGCCTCCGAATGGTCGAAACTTTCGAGATACTCCTTACTCTAAGAATTCGAAGGAATTAGGGGGTTATTAGGGTAGTTAGGATTATCGAGATTTAGTGGAGTGGCAGTGCTTTGGGATTTCGTACCATCTTAGTGACTATTAAGACCGTGAAGACTATAAGGACATTCGAGGCAGCTAGGACCTCGGAGACCGCTGGGATTTTGGGGCTACTCGGAAACTGCGGTCTCCCATGATCTTGAGAACTACCGGGATCTTCGAACTTCTCATTAAACTGAGGATTACAAGAATACTTTTAAGCAGCGGGGCTTTGAAGGTCCAGTAAACCATAGAGACCTGGAGCTAATTCTGTTTTCTCGTGGTGTCAGAAACTACTGAATCTATAGACTCCTTGAACACTATTATATTTTAATTCACGGTGTTCTTTGCGATCTTGTAAATTACCAGGAATCGCTCAGAATCGGATTAAGACCTTTAGAGGCCCTAAGAACTTAAAAGATTTTGAGGACTCCTTACACAGGATAATCACTTCAACGCAATATACAATTTCTTAGCCCTGTCCTCCCCTTGTTAGTGGTTAACCCAGCACTGCTCTCACTAAATTATAGACTATCGGAATTTTCAGAATCAAATAATTTGATCTGCCTAAAAACCACTATAGATTCAATGATTCCTGGATCATTGAGTACCAACGAGATTTTAGCAAATTAGTGGCATACCAAGTACTGCCCAGACCACGGGGTCTTCTTAGAGGATTTGTGAAGTACTTGGATCTACAACCCTATTGGGATTCAGAGGAGCATCGGGATCGAAAGGACCATCGTGAGTTTCCAAGCCATTAGACTTAGAGTGTAGGTCTATTGTGAACTTCGAGACTGCTTTGCCCTTCAAATCCCCAAGGCTTTCAAGTCTATGTGACAGATCTGAAGCCACTCGAGATTTTTAAACGTCTCTGAGAATTCCCAAGGGTATCAGCTTTTCATCAACGTTCGAAGCGATTCGGAACTTTTAATTCTACGTTCCAGACGATTCGAAGGATCTACCGCTAGAAAATAAGCTAGATGGATACGCAGAGTTAAGTGACTCACCTGGCTGACGCTCTTGTCCTTGATTATTTCGAGGGGCAGCCGTTCCTTGACGTAGTGGAGGTTCAAGATCTCCTTGACCCGTTCCTTGTCCTGGAGGATCTGCTGAACACCTGGCTCCTCGAGGGCCGCGTTGCTCGGCGCGAACAGGGTGACATTGCGCAGCCGACTAATGGTGCTCATGATATCGTCGCCGAAATCTCGAATGGTCTCGTAAAACTTGTACACTGGCCCGTCCTCCTTTTCCTAAATGGAGAGAAGAGATTTCTGTTTATCGATTTCGAGGTGCTGGCAGGATAATTCTACGAAGGGACTTGTTAATAAATGAAAAGAAAGAAATGAAAGTGCTTAATAAAAATATTGTAACGAAAGAGGATGGAGAATCTCGATGCTTAAATAACGCGAAATTTGCGAAGCTGTGGATTTTTATTGCTCGACAGGGACCGGAGGAAGTCGTCTTTGATTTGCATAAACTGGTGCGAGCTAAATAATCATTGTAGAAACGTATGGAAGGACCATTTTTGTGACCGCAACGTGGCAGGTCAAAATAAAAATTTCTGGTTAAAGTTCGGTGTGTAATAAAAGATAGATGGAACGTGATGGTTTTGCTTTTTTCCACCTTTGAGGGATAGGTATATTGTTTTGAGGTGTTTATTGAATAAAATGGCACGGTCCACTTCGCATATTTCGCTTCCGCGTGGATATGACAAATAAAATGCTCGCAAGGGGCACAGGGAAAGGTATTGAGACACAAAAATAAAGCTTCAAGCCGTTATGGGGCAATTGAATCGCGAAAAACTCAAAGGTTTCCAGAAGCAATATACTTGATTAAAATCACTGTCGATGGAATCCTCCGAGATACGAGGTGCTTTCTTCAACAAACAATTTCGATTAAAGTTATTGGATACAGAGTGATACAGAGTAATTCAAGCGAGGGCGATAGGCTATAACTCTTCTCTGTTTCCAAACAGAAAATAACTAAACAAATCAACAGTTTTTGGAAATAAAAGCTCAAATAGAAAAATTCTATTCTGTATTTTGAATTTGTTTTCCTGCGAAGCACTATGTGTGTAATATCTATTAAAAATACAGTCATTCGACGATTTTTTTCTTAACACAAGTCGCCCCTTTATTCTGCACGCAGTAAAAATATTATTCAACCACATTTCCGCGTGTACAGTGCAGAACCCAACTCTGACTTCAAACAAATTCAAAATTTCGGTATAATATCCCATGTGGCTCAAGGGATTCAATTTTACTTTATATCTCAATTAAAACACACATCAAGTGCCATTTTTAAAATATAACGCCTTCCACTCGGTTCGTGTGCTCCACCCCGCACCTTGCATACTCGGGAGCACGGCTTAAGCTACTCAAAACATTTCCATAGTCACGACTCTGTTCCGTCGATGGAATCTTCGACCGTGCTCCATGTAACAGCAATTCTTTCCACTTTGAACGGAAAAGAGTTACGACCCATTCCAGCCCCGTGAATCACCCTGTACAATCAAAGGGAGGGCAACGTTTACATTCGCGACGTTGCCCCGTCAACAGTTGCTCCTCAACACGACGGAATAATCCATTCGCCAGCGAGTCCTTGTGCATCAAAGTCCTGCTAATTAATAGTCAATTCGAAGCACGAAGGCCTCACGCAATGGGAACGAACATTGTCGCCATTGTCGTCCCTCGGGCGTCGCGACGTCGACACACCCTTATCAAAATCACGATTTCTTGCCCTTCTGTCCGCGTATAATCATTTAATTTCAAAGACAATCATTTAAAATGTATTCTCACTATCTAATAATCCACTGTTCAATGGACTTTGGGAGGAACTTATTGAAAAATATGTTTCGATAAGGGGTTTGTAATCTTTTCAGCCTGGGTATATTAATAATTAATTTGCTATCTTAACAATTAATCGAATCGTTTGCGACACCTTATTCGTCTCTCGGTGCTCATCGACAGGATGAACGACTGGCAAAACGGACAATAAAGAACCAGAAAACACAAGGGAAGGAGGGATACGTGGCTGCATTGGTAGTCATTTTTAGCATTCCACCTGTCTTCCATCGTTTTCCTTTTTTCCCTTTCTACAGGCTGCTTGGAGCATTCGGAATTCGAAGATCGAGGGCCATGGCTGAGCCTTTGGTGTTGATCGAGCAGAGGAGGATTCAATATCAATGGTACATGATTGTTAATTTTCAGTTTACAAATCACTTTCGTCAGAAACAGGCGAAAGTTTCAGCTGGCAAATTCATTAGGTCTACTCTATCAGTGGAAAAAGTCACCTGATATTCTTAGCTTCGAATTCTGAATGTCTAGTTACTGAATCGTACCAATTGACGAGGAAGTAAAAGGCCATTCTTCTATTCAATGGTTTCTGCACTCAGTTAAGGAGTTTCATAATTCACAGCTACTGAAATTGATCAACACTCAGAATTCCACAGATCTAAGAAAATTCTACTTCAAAATCACTCTCCGAAAAATCTATTAAAAAATGTTCCTTCATTTTTCTTAACGAGGAACCACTTTCTATTTAATTACAGTGCGAGCTATACCGATTTTTCTGTTGACCACTCAATTTTCTGGCATTCTATAATTTCTAGCTTTATAAAAATTTGAAGGTACTCCGTCACTAGCCCACGCAGACACAGTTAGTCTCCTTTTCCCAACTTCCTCTCAAATGGAACGATTCATCGCGTCGGCCCGTACGCTTCGCGCTTGTCCCTTTCCCGTTAATCTTCCCTTTCGCGCGTTCCTCGAGGATTTGACCGGCGGGAGGCGACGAAAGGGTGGATCAGCAGGGCGTCGGTGTCGTTACGAAGAAACAATATCGACACTGGGTAGAGGGAATAACAAAGGAGAATCGTCAGCTTGTTCGCCAGCGGAGGATCGCCGAAATAAAAGAATTGTCGTCAAACTAACATCGGTAAGCAGCGGGAATCTAACAGGCCTACTTCTAAGGTTCCTACGTCAGGGGACAAATTAACGGGTGGGACCTTTTTGCGAAAATCGAGTGTCGAGCCTCGATGGAGAAGTAAAAAAAAAGGGGGGAAAAAGAAGAAACAGGAGGAAAGGGGAGTGAAGAAAATTAAGAAACTGACTGGTCGAATTGGAAATGTTTCCAATCGTTGGAAGGACTCTCGTTCTGTCGGCACTGCCGCAAGCTGGTTTATTAATCAGGCCAAAAAGACTTTAACCGTGAACGTCGAAAGCGATGGAATATTTATACGCGTCAAGGGTATTTGCAATCGCTTCTCACCGACTTCGTTGGATTTTAATCCTGTCGCGGATTCACTCCAAACGAAAGTGTGGAATTTGTCCGAAGAGGTTGAAAGGCAGAGTTCTCGAAATTTTGGTAATTTTCCTGGAGTTAACTAGCGGCGGTGAGAATCGAGAAAATATTCGTCGCGTTCAATTTGAATGTTCATTTATTTGAAAAGAGGTTTGAAGCTTTTGGGTTTAAAGCGGATTATCTCTTAAGGATTCCATCGATTTTGTACGCTTCGCGATCGTTTCAATCTTCGATTACAATTACCGCGTGGAATTCCAAAACCTTTTTGGCTCGACGCTTGTCTCGGCGCTTCTACCCCTTCGTCAAATAAAATTCCCGGGAAGCCGCCCGGGTCGACCAGAACGAAACGTCCTTCCCCATTATTTCTCGTGGACGATCACGCTTTCGTCGCAGTTACATCTAAGAAATTAATCTAAAAAGTCAAGTGCAGTAAGTACAGTCGGTTCTTCGAAAATCGATCGAATAGATCCTTTCAAAGAGGGTGAGAGGAAAAAAGGGGAGACTCTCGGGCGGTTCAAGGACTGTGCCCGATTTGCTATATACGTTCAGAGACTGCGCGAATTTTCTTAGGGAAAAGGCAAGTAACCAGGGACGATCTCGAGTGTTCCTTCGATATAATCGAGCACCCAGCGGCGGTGCTGGAGAATTCTAGGGCCCATCGATTCGACGATTCTCCCGACTGTTCTTACACGCTCACTACCTTCTGCACGTTCTCTATAAAAAACCAACAGAAGCTTCTGATATACACGGATCTGATAACGAACGGTCGATCTAGAATCGGCCATTCAGACTGTCGCGACGCGACAAACGCGCCACTACCGAGGTATTGCGGGTGTCGTGTGTATTCGGTAGTCTCTGATGAGTTCATTTAATAAGTACTTACGATGCCCTATATGACATGCAGAGTCCAATAGAGACATGCAAAGCACCACAGAATAACATCATTGAGTCAATATTAAGAGTAATAAACACATGTACACAATTGATAGAAAATTCGATCGGCAATTAGGTCGAGATAAAGACAGTGGGGTTTCTCGCGCGGATCTCGCTTCTCTACCTCTTTAAAGTGCTGGAGGAGAGTATCTATCGTCTACCTTCTTGCACATCTCCCGCCGAAGAACGCCGCGACGTGGCAACCCAGTTGCCATTGGTATCGTTCTCGTTCCGGCAAAGCTCGATTCAACCCGATATGTGCACGCCGCGCGCGTTCAAGCTGGGCTCGGATCTGACAGGAGACGAGCGGACGTCGCGTCGGCGGAGGATGAAGGTCTCTGCACACATCAGTCCTGTGTCGGTTCCGTGACAGTGGTGAGAAAAGGAGAGGACAGAGGATTTCTTCTTCTCGCCACTAGCACGCCGACATGCAACTGATAAGTGTGCTTAGAACGTAAGGGGTGTTCCTAGTGTGACGGCTGGAAAAAACGTAATTTTTTGGGAATTAAAAAAAGAGACAAGTATTGCACGAATTATTTTGCACGTTTGTAGCTTTATTCTATCACATTTTAAGACTGTAATAAAATTGTAAGTAAAAATATCCTTCCGGACGCCAGACCTGATTTGCCGAGAAACCGAAAGTCGCGATCCACTTTAAATATATCAGGCATGCTCGGTAGACGTTACTTTATCGCTTGAGCTAGAATTTTGCAAGTACTTGCAAAACTGAATTACTGGGCGTCTACAGATTACCAATCTTTTTGAATTTTGTGTTTGAGATAACTACAATTGCTGATGTCAGATCTCCTATTCCGCTATAAATCGATGTTTTTAGTTACAAATTTTTCTTATTATCTTAAAAGGTGACAGAACAAAGTCACAAACGCGCGATACTCGTTTCTCTTTTTAATTCCCGAAAGATTACGCACTTATCAGTCGCCCCACTAGGAACACCCGTTATAGCGTCGAAGAGCGTAACTCTTTGCTGGCAGGGCAAGTGGTATGAACCTACAAAGCCAGACTGTTTCATTTCGTCTATCAATGGACGGAGAAACGCGAGATTGGCGCGGTAGTATGAAAGAGGTTCGGTAAGAAAGATTTTTCAAGACCCAGTTGGAACGAAACCAATTGGCTACTCAAGACCACCGAGGAGCTGCCTGCCTCATCTTCTTTGGCTACCCTCTCTCTACACAATCAACTGATTTCATCTGAACTCTAGATGTCTGAACAGAAACAAAATAGAACACGGTTTTTGAAATATCTAAAATTTGAGATTGCATTAACGCTCATACCGCTTGGCACCAACGACGAGTACTCGAATCTTGCACTACCATCCGAATCGCTCCTCCCAGCTTGAACGCTTTGAACAGTGAACCAGCGAGGAGCGTAACAACGGCAAAGAGGTCCGTTCGATTGGGGGGAGCTAGAAAACCGTGTAGAATTTACAGGGCCGTGCTCGAAAGCCGCTGTCTGTGTATTACGATCAATAAAAAAAGAAAATCGTACTCGTCCTCTAACGTCTGACCACGGTCGACCAGAATTTCGTATCGGGCGAATCAAACGGGAAAGCCCTTGAGTTATCGACGATGGCCGGCAATAATTGAAATTTTAATCGAATCGTTGGCTTCGAGCGTGCCAGTGTTCGCGACACGCGGTGAACGGAAAAAAACAGAGGGAAAATGGAAGAGAAAATCTAAGGGGGTGAGGGGGCGGTTAGAAAGATAGCGAGCACAGGACGACAGTGTAATTGCTTCCGTTCTTTTGTGCACAGGAGAACCGCGCGCGTTAATATCGGTGTAATAGAGCTGGACACGTGGCCGATAGTAATTTAATATCGGCATGCAATTAAACGCTCGATCGCCGGTTACGCCGCTGAAAATCGTTATCGCGATAATAACCGGCCGCGATCGCACGGACTATCCGGTCTAGTAGTCGCGACAACGACGCGGACTAATATCGCCGCCCCGCGGGGATTAGTGAATTACGGACGCGTGGCTGCGAACGCGTTTTTCCGTAACGTTTCCGAATCACGAACACGCGCTTATTAACTGGTGATCGATGGCGGAAAAACGGGGCAGCGGCTCTGTTGGTCCTGTCGATGTCCAAATAGATGCAATTGAATCGTACTGCTTCCGAGGAAATGGTATTGGGGAGAGGGTGAATTTACGGCACCCTTCTCTTACGTATTTTCCTATTATTATTATTTCTATTCTCTAATTTTACTCTCCTGGAAATTCGTTCGTTGTCATTCCTCTTCCACCGTTCAAGGGCCAAGTATTGTGAATTTCATTAATTATGGAAAAATAGGCAGGCTTACTTCACTGTTAGGAATTGTGGAACTCCGCTTGGGGCTTAAATAAATCACACACTTACTTGGTGCTTGAAGAGGCACTTTCGACTTCAAATTATTGGGATTAAATTCATCGAACGTAGACGCAAAAAGAGTAGCAATCGATGGGTTTCGGGTATCGAATTGCCTCGATGGGGAAGGGGGTGGAATGGAGTCCTTAAACAGCACGATTCAATAGATCAACATGTACTTTCGGACCTGTCGAGTACCTAAAAAGGTTCGAATGCTTTCACCTATTAATCCGTCGTTCTACTTTTTTCCCCCGTAAACAGTGAGTGCTGCATATTAAAAGAAGTACGTAAATCTATCGCACTTCGTCGATCAAAACCGTCAGCACTTCTATATTTACCCCCTAAAGCACCATCTCACCTAATGAAAAATTCTACTGGCACATTCTAAAATACTTTATTCCTTCGAAATGCCCCAAGATTCCGTTCACTGGTAACGCGGCAACGTGAAACGAAAGCTCAAAAAGTATCACACGTCCTTGCTCGATCTACTGCCTTGGTACTTAATCAACAACCAAAAACCGGGCAAAATAGATCCCTAGGTGGACTCGAAGAAAAACTCAAAGGGTGAACTCGATATCGGGTTGTTCGCTATAAAATCTGTCTAATAGCCGGAACACGCCTTCTTTGCCTGTACTATCATTCTCTTTCACGCTTGCGGTCGGAGGTATGTCACCCCGACGAAAAGTCCTGTAAACAGTTTTATAGTATATAAACCATATGAATGCCTTCGAGGATCACATCGCGACGTTGCGAACGGGGATCGGCCGAACGACGCGACGATCAATCTTGCCGATAGCATCGTCGCCCCTGCGATCATCGATACGAGCTAGACGCGCACGATCGCCAACCCGTCGATGAATCGTTCAGGTGTACAATTTCCGGCACAGATTTAAGCAGGCGAACTGTGATCGGGAAAGGGCCCCTGGACGCGTCGGGGCCCCAGAAAATCACTCGGACTCGATGGAATCGTGGCGCGACGGAACCTCTCGTTCCCGGTCATTTTACCGGCGCGCCTGGTGGCTTCTATTTTCCGTGAAAAGAGACGGAGAACCGACGAGCCTCGGGGAAAGAAATTCAGCAGAGATCGATGGCGATTTACGTGTTGGGAGCCGTGTCGATCGGCCAGTTCACCCCGTCGCGATCGTGCACCATTGCAACCATGTTTATGAAAGCTGGCTGCGCGCTAGATTGTTCCAGCTGGAGCACGCGTGTGATCCCGAAGCTAGAGCGGGCACTCTCCTTCGACGGATCGTTGTGAAAGACACAATAGTTTTAAGCTACGAGAATTACAAACGTACTTTTATGATAGTGGTATGTTACGTAGACTATTTTAGCGATAGATCAGGCGTGATGAGATGATTCGAAAAAAGGGATGAATGGCAACAGCGTTCATGATCGAATGCACTGATTTCATGTCTCATGAGATATCTGGTGGCTATGCCGTTTTGTGAATGTCACGGGGGCTATATAATATGCTTCTCTATTCATGACCGTGTCGACGAAGCCGTCCCCGCGTTTCGTCGACCAAACATATCGTGTACCGGTGCTCTCGTCCTTGACAACATGCGACATTCAAGGGAGCTAACAATCAGAGGCTAGCAGTGCAAACGTGCAGTGCGTACTCTCGCTAGACACTGGCGATTTACAAGGAAGATTCCACTCCGGATCCATAAGTTGCTGGTTTGCTTGGCTTCTAGATCGGGGGCTACGAGACTCGCCTCGCTTCTCGGTAGGCTTCCGATCGAAGCTGCTTGGGGGAGGTGTCTTCGAGTAACGCGCGGGTGTTGTGTGATACTGTCGTTTCATCAGAGACTCTAGACGATGCGTGGTGTCGGAGCTGCGAATAGTGGATGGGCAGTTTGTACGATGCCACGAATTTGTTTCCTGTGGAACACTTTGAGACAGAGATAGGCAATTCCCTTATCAGATATTAGGATCGTAGGGTAAACCCATGCTCTGAGATTTAAGGACGAATAAAGAGGGACATTTTTTTATTTTCAAATTTGAAGAGATTCTTCTTCTTACTTTGGAAATAATTGTAGCACTATGTGGTGCATTTAATATTGACAGCAATCCCAATAGCAAGTAGATAGCTTCAAGGTGGCACGTTTTTAATCGACCTACATGGAAAAGTGAATTCTATCTCTGTTTTGCTTCAGGGAGAACAATTCGTAGCACTTTACGTGGGCCATATTGCAGAATATATACAAAGTGGGGGCGCAAAGAAATTAATTTTCAAAGACAGGGACATCTGAAGCGTTAAATATTACTGCTACTCACGTTTTTATAGTACAATCGTCTATTCAAATGCGTTACCGTGGTCTACCGCAAAAAGAACAAGTGTTTCGCTGTTAAACGCTGCTTCTACGTAAAAAATTTATCGAAAACCCGGTTAAGTGTCGCTCGATAGAGTGCAATGTACAAAGCGTGTGTGGATAAAAAGGTGGAGAACATGTGAGAGAAGTCTCTTTCAGCGAAGCGCAACTATTGTTTCGGCGAGACTGAAAATCGGTTCGGGATCGGTCGGAAAACATTTGTACCATCGCCGCAAATCTTCCTTGCAAGAAACGACGGTGCATTCCTCAGGCAGTAACTAAGAATTCATTCGAGCGCTGTTTCCAAATCACCAAAAAAAAAGTGAAAAGAAAAACAAATTATGTTCAACAAAATTGGCCAGATTTTCAACATTCTCATCATCGCTATCTAACACAGTCGTTCTAAACTAGAAGTCAATCGAACGCAGTATCTTCGTTTACACTTCGTTTTAAGTTAAAGAAATTGCAATTTTTTACAGTGAATTTTCACTTTTTGATTAGGTCCCTTTCACGAACTTTAAACAGGGGCTTCAACGTTTCATTTCTATAGACATTCAGAAGGATTAATATATTGTTTAGATTCCATTTTAAGGACTTACAAGTTATTGTGTATTAACGTATTATATTTTTATTTAAGATTGCACGCGCAAAAATGAATAAAGAAAATTTTACTTCAAACCACAAATTCACCAGCAGTCTATCTATCCCCGTTTCATTATTGTTGTGATGCATAGAATGGACAAACGATCTAATCGTTTAAACATCCCACCTTCTCATTCCTGATTAAACGAATATCCCGCTTAACGTGGCAAAATATACCTGATTAAGGCTATCATTTCCCCGGGAAATTCGTTCGATAAATTGCTTTGGCTCGCGACTAAACCGTACCGAAAGGCTTTTTGTTCGTCCTGGAGGGAAAAGGGACCACGGAGAAAGGAGAGCACGCGAGTATGGCAGGGGGGTCCAGCACGATTACCAAAGGAACTTTTTTCGGTGTATCGAGAAAGTAGCTAACGGCCGCAGAATGAACGGCTGCATCGAAATGAGATTTTTTCCCCGAGGCTTTTAAGCCGTCCCTTTTCGCGGCAAAGCAATAAGGCTCGCCGCTTCGTCATGACAGAGAAGATAGAAAATGCTTCCCTATCTTTCCACCGCACCCCCATTCCCTACCTCCCCGAAACCCGGCGCGCAGCTTTTTGTTTAACTTGGCCTCATTCAATACGCGCCCGGCCATCTTTCTCGAGCTCTTTTCAATGCGGTTTAACCCCTTACTGCGAGGCGTTCAAGATCCACATGTGTAATCCACCATTCGAACGTTCCCTGCTCTTTGTTATATTTATATAGTCGTCGAGTCTATGCCAAGCCTTCACCAAATCTAATTTAACTCTGTCTGAGGTGTGGATTAAGGGGTTGCGTCATCCTGAGACGCTCAAAACACCATCAAATTAGACGATTTTATTATGATACTACGAGGTTGAAAATTATTTCTAAAATTATTTCTAAAATTATTTCAGAAATATTAAAAAATGGGCGAGTTATGTGTTGTTCCGCGAAGCCCTAAACATAAGAAGTATAGAAATAATTTTCAACCCCTTAAAGTTGGGTATTAATTTCTTACAAGTGACAAAAGTAAATTACGAGCACTATCAGTTTAAAAGAAGTTTAGTCTTTGAACTGCACTGTTTCCTAGCCCAGAGTGTCTCTATTCTGAATTTTAAGAGTGCTAGGTTTTAGGAAGATATTTTAAGTACCTATACCTGTGGGGTTGAATCGAGAGAACGGTAATGAGTATTTAGGGAAAGGGGTGGTTCGCGTTCTAATAAATTCCGTTTTTCTCTCGATGCTTAACAGATGAGCTCCTCCTTCCTTCCGCGGCGGTACCGTTTCTCTAGCCTGGCCGCATAAAGCAGCGCCAGAAAATGCGGAGCTGGAACAGTTAATTGCAAAGGAGGACCGCGTTCAAACAACGAAATATTTACGTGGGATAACGAATGCGGCCGCACGCGAACACAGTCGGTTGTTCTGTTCTATCGGACTGTTCGTTGCGGAATTAATTTCCATTGCCGCGGGACAACTTTTAAATGAAGCTTCCGCCGTTTTGTAAACTGCTGCTGTCGCTGGTGTCTCGTTGGACAGCGTACAGAGTGCGGCGCGTAGCGTTATCACTCGAAAAGTTCCTTTGAACGGCACGATAAAAACTATTTCCTTCAACGTGGGATATGCTTTCTACGCTCCTTACGATTTGTGCATGGAGCATCGTGCTAAATTTCAATGGCTCTTGGAATTTTAAATAACGGTCGAGCATTCCATTTCGATTTTAATTAATATTATATCTCGGCGATTGCACGGCGTCGATTTTGTTAATAGGACCACATATGTTTCACTGTGCGATGTTTCAAATGACAACCAGGCAGAATTATTAACAACGAATGTACATATTATACTGATGAAATGTCGATTATAGGTTTCAACGGAAAGGAATGAATAAACATTCATATATTGGAGTATGGTTAAAACAGTATTAATCAAAGAAGAATATTTTTTAGTTATTTTAGATATTGAATGACCGCTTCAAATAATATTCTGCTAATATTGAAAGGGAAGTAGAAACTTTAATCAGGCGGGTACATTACTATGTTTTTCATTAACTAAGGTACGATTGAAGAATAGGAAAAGAGACGGAGCGTACTCTGAGAACGGTGGTTCCAATTAGCGAATATGTATTTCACGCTGTTTCGAATAACGCTTGATTATGGTACCAAATGTGATGCGAATTTTAATAAAAAACGAGGATAATATAATGCTGCAAATGAGAAATAAATATTCGCATGTTGTTTGTTAATTAAAGTGAAAAAAATGAAGCAATCGTTAAACGAGTTAACAATGTATTCAGAATTCATAAACAAAATTATTCTTTCGATCAATTTAGCAAATATGGAAGGTAATTGCTCGTTCTACTGTTACATGTAACAGTATTGAAAGAATTTAAAAAAAAATATCAATTCACTCAACCATTTCAAAATGAATGCTTGTTGACCGAAATCAGAGGAACATATGCAGAAAAAGTAAAATTTCGTCACTGTATAAACACATAAATATTACAAATAAATATTATGATACTCTCTGCGTGATATATTGGTATACAATTATTATATAATGCTGTATTATCGATTCTATGCATCACATCAATGGAAACGTTTTCCACTGCCTCTACAGAGGACGTCTATTATAAACCATTACCCCTGTGTAATCGAAAATATTTTATTTATACGCTTGCATGCCTAAGGAAAAAGAATTTTAAAAGTAATGTCACGTCAGAGGCGTGTAGAGCCATTATATTCGCGATATCGAAAAATTCGTCGAGTTGCAGAACAGACGTTCTTTTCTCTCCAGTTGCGAATCCCCACTGCGTAAGATTTTTAAGAAAAGAAATATGGCTGCATTTACACCTGATGAAGCACGGTTCTCTCCTCGAAGGAGCCGTGGCCTCGGAATTTACGAGTCTTGTTTGTAGAGCGTTGTCTCTGCTCGGCAGAACATTCGCGGAAGCTTCTTCGCTCTACGCGATTTCTTTCCTCAACTTTGATCCACGACGCATTATATTTCATTTCAGATGCGGCCGTATTTCTGCGAGTGAGAACTCCAGGTTCGTCGAAGGTGGGCGGATTTGAAATTTTTATCGAGTAAAGTTCTTTGATTCGGAACGTTGTTTCGATGAGATATAATAATTTGTAATAGTAAAATTCTCTGAGACGCGAACTCTTTTAAAAATAGAGCTTCTAAAGCAGAGAGGAAGTTCAATCTCTACCACTCATACTTATTTGCCCATTCAAAACTGTTGCCATAACAAGAAGTCGATACAAAATAATTTTCCCAGTTGGAAATAATTTTATAAATTTCGGTATACCTGAAGAGAACAGAAAGGAGCTTCAAATCTTTCTTATGAGACATCACTACAACAACTACAAATGGTCATTTGATTATAAACCTAAAAATGAAAAAGACGGGAAAAGAATTTGAACTTCAAGCTTCAGGTGAAATTTTTACGAAAAGCAGAGCTTTTTGATTGGGTAAAATTGAATGAACAATAGTATGAGCGTTTTTGAATTACACACGAAAGTTCAAAACCCAAGTTTCCGATTAGAAGACCACCAGCTGTTTTGTTTATTGCACCGACAATCACGGTGTAGTTTATCGTAGGAAATATATTCATCAAGGTAGACAGTGACCAGCTATGATCTCTGTTCTATTTTTTCACTCGATATTGGACACGACCAGGAAATAGGAATTTATCGACGACAGAAGCGCGTGAATCCGCGCGTGCTGGACACCGAGGATATTACAGTCGTCTGTCGAACCGTTCGATATTGTTGTCACATGCATCACACTGGAATTATGTAATACAACTCGCGCAGTTTTTCTCGTACTTCTTCGTAAAATCTGCCCACACTACATCTTGGACTTTCCTACGAGTTAAGGGGGTGTTCTCTTCTAGAGGGATGTGATCCTCTATCCTCTTTAGGCACGACACGCATAAAAACTACACAGTTTTTACTCATCAGTATTATCCACACATATTTACCGACATTTCAGTAAGTTATAAAAAAATTCAACTATATATAATAATAACTAATGGAGAAATGGTTCTTTTTCATGACGTTGCGCACGGTATCACAACTTCTACTGAGTCAGTCTGGTCCTTTTGTTTGGTACACCTTCAGAAAACATATGATTCTAGCTGGTAGCAGAGTTGAGTCGATAGAGTATTTCTGTCGCATGTTTAAGGCCGTTTAGAGACGAAAAAGCCGCCAAAAATGAGTTTAAATTCAAAGCCTCGTCATTTTGGGAATTTTTAATTTTTTTCTTATAAATCTTCTAACGGCCATAGCTACACTCTTATTAAAAATAATTATTATTATATAAGGTTGAAGATTTATGTAATAAATTTTTTACAACTTACTGAAATGTTAATAAATACGTGTAGATAATGCTCATTGGTAGAAACTATATACTTCTTGTGCGTCATCCATAAGAAAAGGCAAAAAATTGGCCTTCTAGACGAGAATACTCCCTGAACTCGTAACTCATCGCGATTCACTCGCCGAGGACTACGTTTAAAAGCAGTTCACCAACTGCTGAATGATGTAGGAATCTTGTTTTCTTCAGTAGCGATGTATCAATCTTAAATTGATGTTTCCACGTCGCCAAAGACATCAATCGTGTGCATGTATTGTATGTACGCACGCCTGCACAATACGGAGCAGCAAGCATGCATAGAAACGAGTAAAAGTTGAGCAAGATTCTTTGTAAAAATTCCCAAGTCACTAACAACTGCATTTTCATTCGAGTTCTCTTCGATTAACGACTGCATTATAGAACCTCATTCTTTCATTCTAGTCCCTCAGAATTACAACTTAATCCAACAATCCAGGAAGCGAGAAGGGTTGCTTGCCAACTGTAAAATCCCCACCGATCTTTCCACGCTTTGTCAGCAGTTTTTAATTGCTCCTCTACCTCATCTCTGGGCATAGTTCTTTGCACAGAATTCTTACATTAAATTTATCCAAAAAGTCTTCTTCATTATTTCAGCAGAGCAACACAAACTGGGCAAAAGTGTTAAAAAGCGATCT
This sequence comes from Andrena haemorrhoa, assembly GCA_910592295.1. Taxonomy (NCBI): domain Eukaryota; kingdom Metazoa; phylum Arthropoda; class Insecta; order Hymenoptera; family Andrenidae; genus Andrena; species Andrena haemorrhoa. The sequence goes on from OU342946.1 coordinate 7,307,610, forward strand.
CACCCTTTCGATCACGAATAAAAAAAAAAATTAAACATACCAAATACCATCTAACCACCCACTCAATGTAATTCCCAATTTTCACTCCAACTTAATTATTCAAGGACCACTAAATTCAATTCCTACCTTTGGAAAGCAACCCTTTCACGAGTCTTCAGCTTGTTGCATCGATGCAACCTGGATCGTTTCAAACGAGCAGCACGTGGCAAGCACACCTATTTACGCAATGGATTCAGGTACATCGATCGTGCATGCGTGTCTAACATCAAGGGACGAAAAGGAGACGCCGAAGGGTAGGTAGCGGGCTCGAAGGGACCAGGGGACAACAGCCACGTAGTGTAACGGTGCATTGGGGTGCATGGGTCTTGCACGCGAGCCACGTCCTCAGGTTTCCACGGGCGATTTTCTGGGGGAACGAATGATAAACGAGGGAGCCAATCTTCGCGAATGACAAGTTCTTCGACTTCGTAGGCCGCCTACTTCCCGCTGCTTGAAACGCGGCGAAACAAGTTCGTGGCAAGTCGCGACGGTTCACTGTGGTCAACGCGTGCCGCGAACAATCGAACCGTTTCGAAGCGCGCTGGCGAAACTCCGTCACGAAAGAATTCCCCCCCGTGCACGCGAGCTTCCGTGCAGCGGAGGGTGGCTCTGGGATCCGGCACGGGTATAGCTGCTCTTCTGGGCGAAGCTAGAGAAATTGATAGAGGATACGTTGCCCGGTTTAATGGGATCTGTCTCCCCTTGATCGTATATTCTTCTCGGGGGTTTAATAAAGTACACGTGAAACTGGGATATTTGTTTCTTCAAGGCAAGCCTGATGTGCCTTTTCATTAAACTATGCAACAGTCCCTTGCCCCAATTTCTCCCGCCTTCACTCGTGAAAGTGTTTCATAGATTACAGTTTCCCAGCAGTCACGATTTTAAAATTCCGAAAATTTCGATGGTGCTTTCTCCTGATGCCCTAAGGTCTAAACAGATTTGGCAATATGATCGGAAAAATCCTCGAATCCCCGGGAAATACCCCCGAGGACGGGAGATCGGTCGCGACGGAGGTTCGCGCACCAGAGATCGAAGAAGCTCGCCCGCAGCGCGCGAAAGTATTGCCACTGTGTCTATGAATGGTCGCTGCCGAAAAGGGGGAATAAAAAAATACTACGAACGCGTCGATTTGCATGGTAAATCGCGAGAGCGGGCCGGGAGGCGCGTGGTAAAAAAAAAAAGAGCGGCCGGAAAAATCGCGTTGGCCGTGGCGGAAAAAAACGAGTCGGGGAAAAAAGCGCGATTCCGTCGGGCGTGGCGGGCGAAAAAATAAAGAGCGTGCACACGCTGGCGCACACGTACGTGCCCCGCGTGTGTCGCGCGTGCAGGACGAGACCCGATGGGCGATGCAGCGAGTGGTGAAAAAAAAAAAGAGGGGGCGATGATTCGCGTGAAAACGCGGTGCTATGAAATGCAAAATCAGCACACAGTGGCGTGGCCGTGTTTCGAAATCGATACGGTGCCATTTCGTCCTTTGCTGGGGGGGCACCGGGGGAGGAGGAGTCGTGCGCGCGTAGAAACGTGGGGAAGAAAGAATCGCGGGCACACATCGAAAGCATCGGCGATAGCTCGGCCAGCTGTGCTCGCGTTTCTGCGTGTTCTCTATCGTGTATTCGCGCCGCGACGTGCTTTTGTCCACTTGTGGCGCTTTCCCAGCCAAGCGTTTTCCACTGTTGGAGACACAGAAACGGTTCCTCGGGCGGCCCGACCGTGGGGACGCCGTCTATTTGTCCCGCTGGGCGTCCCGCTTTCATCGATTCGCGAGCGTAACGCCGAAACTATCGGCGCCCTTTTCACGCGAGACACTTCTAAGGCTCGGGGTTGGCGACTCAGATGTGTTCACTTGGCGGAGGCGATGGCAGCGCGAGGGAAATGGAAAGAGATGAGAAATGTTGTGTGTCAGAAATGCCAAGTGATAGCCTCAAAAGTGTCTGGTGTGAAAAGGTAGTTACCGGTTTGGGGAAATCTTTCTGATAAATTCTGCGAGGCTTTGGGGGCTTTAACACCCTTTGGAATGTTGAAGCTTCTCTGCGGCGCAGTGATCTCTTTCCGATCACTTTTAAATGGTCGCTCCTGCTTCCCCAAAAATCTCATTTACGTGTACTTCTCATCTAACTCGTACTCTTCCCAGTATTTACACAATGAAGATTTCGCAGTCAAATCGCCTAGAGTTCACCTCGCATTCACCGACAAAACCTGATTGCAAATGAAAAGCTCTCCGAATTGACGTTACAGTTCGGGGTGTCGGTGATCGTACGACGTACGATATACACACATCGGATTGCAAATCTCCCAGCACTGTTTCTTCGTCTCCAACGAGGGGCAACGAGCACGCGCGACGAGGGGCGCAAAGGACGCCGAGGTGGTATATGCGCAGAAGCGGATGCACTAAACGGATTATTATCGAGGGTGAGCGAGAAAATGTTGCGTCGCGCGGCAAGGAAGCGCATGAAAGAGATATTGGCAGCGAAATGGCAGAGACAGAATGAATTAGAGTCGTGAAATGAAAGAGAGAGGCGAGAGAGAGAGAGAGAGAGAGGGGGGGTGGAAAGAAAGTTGCTCGATATAAAACGTTTGCGAATGATAGACGTGTGGAGAGACATCGTAGTGTGATGAATGAAAAATATGTATATATATATGTACATGTATATATCGAGACAAAGAGAGAGAGAGATAGAGTGATAGTGCGAGAGATAGATAGAGAGAGAGAGAGAGAGAGAAGAAGAAATGGAAGAAGAAAACTAGAGAAAAAGCTGGCGGCGAATTACCTTGAAGGACTGCACAGAGAAACCAGAAACCAGGGTTGGTCCGTAACATAAGAAGCGAACAGAAAACAGAAAAAAGGTAATCTTGTAGTTAGGTCGTTCGCTGTAAGAGACACACTTGCTTGTGATATGAGAACAGTTTCGATTCGTTCGTTGGTGGTTGACAGGGGAAGACTGGGTACTCCGATGTTTTTTTGTTCCTTCGATTACACGCTCATCTAACGTCCACGTGTTTTGCGGCTCAGAGCATTCTACTGTGCGTGAAATACGACGAAGGGCGATTCATTCGGGGAACACGTGGAGGTCAGAGGAACGCTGTCTGCACAGACTCAAGAAAAGCGGTTGCAAGTAACATCTTTCCGCGTGGTGCAAAGAGAAGGGTCATGGGTGGGAGTTGAAAAGTCTCTTGGTGTCTTATCTGTCGAACGATCGGTCCAGTGTGTACTACGGGGTGCTGTAAAAATTCTATATCAAAAGGCTGTGGCGATCGGTCCACGTGTGGTACCTACCGTGTACGCTCGAGAGAAATTATCCGTCGCGCACTGTGCAATGATTTTTGCAAACACAACGATTTTAAGCTTCTCTGTATTAAACGAGGGTGTGCATTGGCGATTCGGTTGGTTGAATAATTTCTCTCGACGCTGCGAGGATCCTCGTCGGTGGAGAGTCTCGTTGAATCGTTTCACCGACGAGGAGTGATCGCAGCTTCCTCTTTCGTCACACATACCACTGCGCCTTTGATGCCGCCGCAAGGTTACAGACGCTAGCGTTGCAGTGATATCTGTGAGTCTGAAAAGTTGGAGAATCCGAGAATAAGGGACAGTACAGGTGTGTCAGAAGAATTATCGTGGGCCAGGCGGCGGAAGTCGAGTGTGTAGATCGCAATTTCGAGGTTTTAATTGTTCCTCGTTTCTGCCGCGGCTAGCGGCGAACGAAATATCTCGCCCTCGGCCTGATCGCAGTTTTCTCTGCTCGTATCGCGTTCTGTCAACCCGGCGGATATAAAATTCTGCGCCAACCGGCGGCCAAACGTTCGGGGGTTCGTTTGCCTCTCTGCCGACAGTTTGACAATTCATTAACGCCTATGATTTTGCAAGTGTCAACGTGCCGCGTTTGACGACGGTTTCAGCTACTGAATGCGACGTACGGATGCGCCCGATGTGTCAATTGCACGGACGTACACGCCATAAACAAACGTGGACGCGCGCGTGCAAGCGCAGGCGAATGAACTCCGCGCGATAACAGGGTTCCCTGGATTTTTGGATTTCTGATAGAATCCATGAAGGAATTAAGTAGTCCTCCGCTCTGGAGAAATTAATTGGATCTACGCGAGAAATTTGAACTTTCTACTCGGAAGTAGAGGATTCAGATTCTGTTCCAGAAATATTTAAAAGCGAATTATGGCGAATATGTGAGGCTTGAAATTATTCTGTTAATCAGGCGACTAGAGAAAATTCGATTGAAAGTGTTTTTATGCTTCCGGAAGCGTGGGTTCCATGAATTTTGTAATAAATCACGAAACATCGATTCCCCTGGGCTGCATCGAGACCTGTTTGGTAATGCAATTCAGACGTCGTCCCTGAGGATGGAGGAGACGCGAGAATGCAGTTGCAGACGGTATTGTACATGTTTCATTGTGCGCCGGCGTAATTTGATTCCGTGCATGATTTCGTCAAATAAAACTTTCCCGCCCGTAGAATCACAAATCGCCTTTGTGTCCTCTACGAGGTTTCCTAGAAACAACAATGCCTCTCCTTGCCGAATAAGAAAATTAGACGCTCTCAAAAGTGACGTTACTGAATTTCCAAGATGTACGATTTATTGGAGAGTGTCTCGAATTTAATGCAAAGTTCATCCAGGAGTGTCTAAACTATAAATTAATTTAATTCCTCTTCGTTCCCGTCTGCTCTCGCGAATAGATTTCCGTGTTATCAATTTCGTCGACGATGCAGGCGTCAAACGTGCCCTTCTTCGGCGAAGGGTGTGATTACATTTCGAGCACGTCCGCGGTCTCGAGTTGAATCGTTATTATTCACGAAGTAAAAGTCGTTCCTCGAGTAATCGGGGGAACAGCGTCAGGTGCGCGTTCCAGTTTCTCCTAGTAATCACGGACGGTTCAACGGATCGCACACGTTATCAGTGCACGCGCGATTGCGAATTCATGCACGTGAGGTGTCGAAGACAGGAGGGACTCGCCCGTACGAATCAAAATCACCTTCGCGCCATTAAAGAACCCCGAAACTTTCGAAGCAATCGTATAACTTCAGCCTCGATCGAACTTTCGACAGCTCTGATACCTTGGACATCTTCGTCACTGTACCAGAAGCAATTTATTCATCAGAAATTTGCGGAAATTCTTCAACTTGCGACTTCGTCTTTGAACGAATTTTTTTTCTAAATAACTACAAGGAAAGAGATTTAACTCTCTTCTTGGTTTCCCCTATATTATTTCATAATGATCAGATCTTTTCCGTTTAACCAACTTCTAACCCAGTTCCTTTAAAAAAATTCCTCATCATCATAAAATCTCAGTGTTCAACACTTTTTCTCTGAATTTTTCTCTGACAACGATCCTAATCTCTCGCGCGTATCGCTGGCCCCGGCTGGGAGAAACTTTAACGCAGCTGTTGAAGAGTCGGTTCACCGATCGCTCGGATTTTTTAAAAAGTCTACAACAGAGGTCGTAAGGAGGGAGCGGTTTAAACGCTCGAATATATTAAGGTAGTAAGTCGCGGTAACGGAATCGCGTCGTTCCGCGGAAATTGTTTTTATTAGATAGCCGAATGCGCGCGTTGCAACCGACAGAAATGAATGAAGGAGCAAGAAAACGGAGGCGGCACAGAGGCAGCCGAGTCGCGGCATAATGCGAGGTTTATGCGATCCTCCTTTAATTATTTCGCCAGATGGCTCCGCGGGGATAAGGGAACGGTTTAAGCAGGGTTTTAAATGGCAGCGGGGAAATTTAAAAGGCGGTCGGACCGCAGGGTCGGCAATTTGCGTTTACCTCCGTCCTTTAATTGAAAGGTCGAAACGCGTTATTGCTTTTTCCGCGGGCCGCCGTTTATATCGGTTCAACATTCTTCCTTGCGGAAACTCGCGGAACCACTGGGCTACAGTTGCTCCCGGCCAGAAACATATTCGTCGAACAAATCAGCCTGCTAACGTGACGATAACCAACAATGAAATGGGAATGAAACATTATAGCCGGGAGAAAGCGATGAAATCGTTACAAATAGAAGGGATAAAGGAAGGGGGAGACATTCCCTTCGTTTTTAATATTTCAAATGATTGATGACGAAGGTAAATGGTTCTCGATACTGAAGAAGGGATGGGCATTCAAACTCTTAAGGAAAATTAAGAATTCCCATCGGTCTTTGAATACGAATTGAACAGGACGATTGGGTATTGGGAGGACACCCAACTTATGCCAGTCACAACTCAAGTTGCTTATACTTTGAAGGACAGAAAAAGACGAAATGAGAGAGGGAATGTTTAAATTTAGTAGGAGCTGAAGAATTAATTAGAAGAATTAATAGAGCTGTAGTGAAATGAAAATAGGAACAAAGGTACACCAAGAAGAGAGTCCTCAGAATTGTTTTTAATTATTTAACATTCTTCGCACACTATGCCCACGTACAAAACTTTAGCACTGGGGCATGGTATGAATGGCAGTTCCACTGTTCAATGCAGAGTGCACTTGCCCCGAATAGCTGACGAATAAATATTCTACGTTACAATATCAACTTGGAGCCAGTTCCGAAGTTCGTTATCACAAAATCAGGACTCTGTATTCAGACCAGAGATTCTCATTCTTCCAGGGAAAGTCCACGCGGTGCAACAACAACAGAGAAGTTTTCGAGGAGCCCGGACTGCTCTGCATAATTTTCGATTGGCTTTGCCCCAGGAACCGATAACGCAAACATTGAACTTCTTTAGAGAAAGCTGTCGATCGTTTAGCGGGCCGGAAGCTTTCAACTCGTGTAAGACGAATTGTCTTTCTTCTGAAGGAACCCGCGGGGGAACGCGGCTGAAGGAGCAGCGGCGAAGGGCAGCAAGTCCTCGCACGTTCACGAATAAGAAACTTTTCATGACCTCATGAAACTTCGTTCATCCGACCGGAGCCACGTTCTTCCCTCTTTACCTAAGAGGAGGGGAGCTTAAAGATTTTATTTCGACGAAGACCTGTCACCGACTGTCCAAACTGTGCTGGAATGGCCGACGAAAGAGCACGGGGAACACGAAATATCTTATTCTCGAAGCGGAGGCACGTTTTATAGGGTACGCGTACCTGTTTTGCTTAAAAAGTGTCTCCCAGGAACGAGACACGCTTGACGGTCTCATCCCTGCCCACCTGTCACGAAATATTTCGCACACATAAAATTCACCTTCCTTCTCCCCTGCACTGCGATAATCTTGATTTCCATTTAACTCGGAGAAATTAATTCATTGCGTCAATATTTCGTGGGGCATATTCCACTTAATATTCAAGTCCGTTAAAATATTCTGCCTCGCGTTGAAACACGGTTGAATCTTAATCTACTTCATCAAACCACCGGCAGCTTTTTATAGCACCTCGAATGCCCAACAAATTTCCGCGCTAAAAAATTGATCTCAGGCGACTTTCCCGTGATAAATCGGTGGGAAAATTCGGTGCCATTGCGATCACACTGTACGCGCCACGAGCTGGCAAACTCTTTCAGGTCGATCAATAGTTTATCGTCGACGTTTTAGCCGGCGTGAAAATTAATAATGCAGCACGCTACCCACAGCCAGGGATGAAATGATATTTCTTTCAAACGCTTTTTGTAGCCATTCACCGCCGTCCACGTTCATTCTCAGCGGTACGAACGTGTCCCAGGATTTTTCAACGTTAACCAGCACCGTCCGCAGCTGATTCGCGTTTATATCCGCGGATACCTTGCGATCGTTACACTCGACCTGCGCCGCGTTATCAAAGATAGATAATATATATATACAAATACATACGACGGGAGGCACACAATTTCAACAGCCTTATGGCGAATGCACGAAAAGGGAGGTTCGGAACTCGAGAACAGTGTAAACAGGCGTGAAAGATTCCGAAAGTTCTAGTAGCTGCTCAAATGGGGATGCTCGCTATGATACAAGTGGGGCAACTCTTAAATTAGATAATAAGCAAACGGGGGAGGAGTAGCCACTTTTGATTCTCTTTGATCGCGGGGGTTGGATCGGTGATCATGTGTACGGAGAGCTCGTATGTATCTATATACAAGTGTACTGTAACGTGTTACCATTTCATGTGTCGTTATCACTGCACACGAAAACACGAGGGAAGTACGTCGTTCGCCTTCTGGTATTTTCATTTAACATTAATTATGGAATATCGCTTAAAATTGTCTTATATCTGAATTGCCATTTCTGTGAAACACTTGTAATGAAGATAGCACGCGTTAATCATTAATAGCCTCGTACGACTACTTGAAGTGAGAGAAAATTATAAGTTTCAGTTCGAATTGTAGCTTTCAATGAGCTGTCAAAGAAACTTAACTAGCTTGAACATCTAAATTTGAAGAGTAATAAATCACTAATACAATACTTTCCGCAGGCTCACAGTCTTCAAATGTTTGCCACCGACAATTTCGTTGCACCGATAAACCTGCAAGAAATAGAGCCAAACGACGGATCCTTCCCTCGTGTCCCCGTGCTGTAAGCACCCACTGGAAGTCAGTGTATAATCGCGTGGGCGCACGTGCGAGACGTGTCCCTCGCTCAAAGATGCGTGAACGTAAAGGCAAGAGAGCACAGTTGAGTGGGGTCGAAGGGGGGGTGAAAGATCTAACAGAGACAGGGTGAATATTGCGAGCAAAGGCGAGAGATCTGCGGTGAGACACACGAGGCGGTGCAGTGACGGCAGAACACGGGTTCTCTGTGCTCCCCTACACACCAAATTCGTTACTGTGTCATTAGCTGTCTTTCATTCTTTTTTTTTTGTTCGAGTCTTTCTGCTTGTCTCGTTCTCTATGTCGATTCGAGTGAACCTGAAAGTAAGTGGTTAGTACGGCGCCACCGGAAACGGTCCCAACAATCTCGAGAATAACACCCCGCGATATTGGACACTCGCCCATTCTTTAACCAGAAAGCACCGATAATCGTTCGAAGCTCCTAAACGGGAGCATAGTTAATCCCAGGTGGGGCGCACTCTCCAGTATCGGTTGCCGTTTCGAGTGGCTGCAGGGCACAAATACACAACACAAAACGGGCCGTCGATTGGGTCAAAGAATGCCGCGAGATATATCGCGTGCATCGGGAAGCTTTAAATAATCTCGGCGGGGCCTCCTTTGATCCAACGTCCAGCCCGAGAGGATCTGGTGCAGACAGTAGGCGAGACGTGCCGAGGATCATTGCTGAAGAACAATCGATATATCGCATGTGACGACAGCTGTCTCGTGAACATTCCATTGCTGTCCTGTGTAAAACGTTTGTATATATATATATATATATACTCTCATAAATACATCCATATATGTCGTACATGACACGTGTTACGATCACGCGTGACTGGCAGCCGCGGATGAGATGGCGATCGATACGAGATCTCTATCGGGGAACGAGTATGGATGAGCAGTCGGTGGCGAAACGGCGAGGGTCGAGCCGACGGAACTGGACCCGGCGCGGTTCAGGGGGACTTTTCGAATTTGCTAGACACGCGAATTCGAAGGACAGAGTTATCGCGCAGAATGCTTTTTCGAACGAAAGAAAGTTTCAGACGTTAGTGATGCATTGTTCTCAGCTGGGATTCCGATTCGTGGCGAAACGATGAGTGCGAAATTTTACAAACGTCGGTAAGTGAAAATATTCTCGTCCCTCTGAAGGATCCATTTCCGATATCGCGATGGAACGAATGAGTATTAATGGAATGCAATCGCGCGTACAATTTATTTGTTCCTCGATGTACTCGACCATCGATCACGCGAATGATTGGGAACGAACGTGCTGGAACATTTCTGCAGGTTTAAGCTCGAAGGGCTGTTTCGTTTCGCCAATTTCCTGGACACCGCAAATTCTATTTAGCGATAGTTCGAGTTGTATATTGTTCAACGGTTTTATTCTCGAGAACGAGCTGTAACTTGCAATCTGCTTGGCGAGCGAGAGATTAAAACGGTGGCAGTTACTGCTATGGCGATCGGTTTTCTTTACATTCACAGTTCTGAGGTAAATTTGTTGGAATGCAAATCGAACGAGGTATGGTTATTTTTCATAGCAAAGAAAATCGGAGCAAAGCTTTATTTCGGATGCAATTAAAATTGCCTAGCAACTAACGAGAAGGGAACTAGGTAATTTTGTGCCCTTTGATGGTCACAATGGAAAGTCCTCTAATTTGCATTAACTTATTACTTGGACTGTGAAATTAAAAAATTGCACGGACCGTAGAACACGGCACATGTGTCTAGTAGAGTGTAATTTTTAATTAGGACACTGGGCGATGCATCAATTTGCAACGAGGAATGCAGTTTCCTTCTAAACTAGCAACTCACATTCAATATCTTTCCAAGTTTGATGATAAATTATATAAGCTACTAATATCTGATGGTAGCTCTACAACACTAAATCTCTTCAACCATAAAAATATAGATCCCTTTCCTTTTAATTTCATCACCTACAAGTATATTTTCTAAGATCAACAAGAAATCGTCCAAAACCAACCAGATAATCTGTCACCAGAATCATCCCTCTAAAATCGGCGCTTTAAACAACATCCAACCACGGTATGCGCATGTTCCACACAGCAGGGGGCTAAAAGACGACGACAAAGGGTGGAACCACGCCTATTTCCTTTCTCCAGCGGCATCCAATAATTCCGTCGTTGTGGAAGCAGGAGATGAGGAGAACGAACGCAGGATTTAGACGCGCTCCCAGGGGTTGAACCAGCGAGGACGTTAGCTCGTCTTTGCTATTAACTCGTTTTTACAATGTACACGAGGCGCGACACGAGACTGTAATCCGATTTAGCAAGGAAGTACAAAGGTACACACGATCTCGCCGCGCCGCCGGAGTAACGCGCGCAGCCACCCCGAGTTCCGCCGGGCGAGAGAACAGGCAAACGGATTACCCGACGAATAAACCGTTAGTGTTAATGAAATTGGCCAACCACCAGGCCGATATACAACCGTCGGTCGCATTATCGCGGATCCTTCGCCGCGTCTACGCGCTACTAAAAGCCCGCGAACACCGTCCAGATTAGAATCATTACGGTGGCCGTCTTGGATGGATAGAATCTTTACGAGCTCACGCTCTTTTCCCCGCTTCCGTCCGATGCGTGCCTCCTTCAAAACGCGCACCCTGGCTTATCTTGCGGACTGGGCATGATGCTCCTGTTCGCCTCGCAAATTGATAGCGCTGAAACGGTATCTCTGCTCTCGAGCGTTTTAGGGGATGGCGCGCGAAGGGCGCGCCGAAATTGCTTGTGAAAGGGGGTCTTGTCTAGGGGTGGTGTGACCTTTCGAGAATTCTGAATTCCCAGAAGGAATTCGGTGATTCAGTTTATTCGGTTGAAAGTTGGAGCAACAAGTACTTGTTTAGTAGTTCAAGTGTACTTTATGGAATATAGCGCCTGGTAGCAATGAAGTGGAACTAGAATTCACGGGGCGAAGAGATCTGGCTTTGAAAAATAAGTCACAGTGAAGCTACTTAGACGTGGGAAGCTAGAGTATTCTATACTAACGGAGTGAGATTCATCTCGAAGTGAACTTTCCGCCTTCGAAGAGTATCGTGAGAATTTTCGAGACCCCAGGGTCAAACACCCCTAACCGAGGCCACTGCGATCGACGTAATAGTTCCGAAGCCGATCCGAAGGCGTTGCATTTTCGACCGCGGCGTCTGTTATGAATTCCGGCTGCAGGATGCATTAGGAGCATTAGTATTCGCGGTTTCGACGCGTGTGTGCACTGTGAACGTGACATGCCGCGCGGTAGGATGGGCTAATGTCAAAGGATCCCCGCCGTATTGTATAGATACGATGTAATACAACGCAAACGTGTAATCACTGCCAGTTGCGACGGTTGTATACATATATTTTGACACATGTTACGTGGCCACGAAAGCCGCATCAGTCAAACTGAATGGGGTAATCGTTGCTGCGCGAAATTTGATGGACTGTTCCTCCGAAATCGTACAGCATGTACTGCATTGCTCGCGCGCTATTGTAGTCGGCCATTCGTCCCTCGGAATCTTGTTAATCGAGCTTCACACCGATCCATATGTTACGCGGCTCTTGCCACACTTTTTTCTCCACCAGAGTTCCCCTGACTCGCCACAGATTGCTTTATCTAATCCATAGATACAATAAGAACAAGTATTCCAGTCTGTGAAACCAAGTATGTAGTTCATTTCGATATAAACTGAACGGTTGCGGACGAGGAAACAATTCGACGACGCAAAGCAATTTAAAACTGGTAAGATGTTCATTGAATCGAAGAAATTCCCTTTATATAAAATACTTGCTTAGAGACTTCCCTAATTTCAACTGAATTTTTCGAAATCATTGCACCAGCGTCTTGATTCACTGAATTACGACGCTTTAAACTTTGGTTAAACTTTGAACGTTTCAGCAGCGTCAGAAACCCGCAGGCGATTCTGGACAAAGCCAAATCCATTGTGATCGAAGCTTTCTGAGACGTGAAACGGGCTGAACGAAGAATACCGACGTTTCGACCAGAGACAGTTTAAAAGCATTTCATACTGATATCAAAAGGATCTCGCGAAATAACGTCTCCGACAATGGAGGATCTCGTCATTATTTCGTCGCTGACCTACCATGCTTGAAGATACAATGTGGAACATGTACAATGAATCCTTATACCCTGGCGCCTTAAATAACACCTGCATCTCTGCCTCAGCGAAAGGACAGCTTAACAAAAGCTACTTCTTATAAATTTCTTTCCTAAACATTTTTTCTGCAGCTTCCCTAGTATTTCTCAAATCACAGTACACTGATTCCCGGGCTATGTATCCATTACCTCGATCGTTACTTTAAAGTAAATTACAAATCCTCCTTCACTGCCTTTCGAGCTTGCACCTGTCGATTCCACTACGTTCGCCACATCGAATTCGTTCGTGACGAATTAGTTCACGTCTGAGCATCAGGAATATCATCCTACGTCGCAGACGTTGATGTATGCTGTATGGTATGATTGGGACGTTGCAGTGGCATAAGACGCGTGATTGTCACAGTCATTCGATTTCCCATGAGATTGATCATCAATGTCTAACTAGCGCGTAAGAGACAGCGGGATGAACGGAGCACTGACCTCGAGGAAGTCCTTCACAGTGGCGTCGACGACCATGAGCGGTCGCTGAATCAGATGCACCACGCCGTTTCGCACAGGGATGTTCGCTTTAACTATCTCTGCCATCACGACTCCAGTTGGATGACCCCCGTCGCCCACCAGGGTATTGGACTGGACGTAAACTGAAAATAACGCTTCCAATTATCCGCCGAGCGATATATTAAGCCCGCGCTGGAAGAATGCTAAGCGCCATTCGGCGAATCGATTACGAGATGGAACGGCGAAGATTAAATAATTCGCGCATCGAGCGGGGCGCGGCGGTGCAATTTATACAGCCGCGACACGATTCCGTTTCGCCCACTTATTACGAGCCCGGGCGAGAAAATTGCGGCAAGCTTAGGCGTCGATGATCGGCGATGTCCTGCTAATTGGCAATTAACGAACTTCAACAGCCCAGCGTTGCGCGACTGATAGACGAGGTGGAATTTAATGCCCGCGTGTAAATAAAGTGACACATTGACCTGTGCTAAAAATATTGTTCCGAGTCTCTATTTAGATGTCCCCGGGTCTGTATTCTGTAAATGTGAATCCATTCGCATCGATTCTGACAGATTTTTAGCGACGGGCAGACTATATTCTGTTCGTATCACTGAGTAATTCTGGGACGCAGTAGTTTCTTCTTAAAGTACGGCGATTTTGTCGCTGTTCAGAGTTTAAACTAATTAGACCATTATTGTATGACGCAAAGTAAATTCTCACCTTTATCCTGCGCCTTGCGGAAGCTGACGGTAACTTTGACGTTGTCACTGAAGGCGAGGGTCTCGTAGGGTAGATTATCAGGCGTGGCCGCTGTGAAGAGGACGTGGTTAGGTATCACGTGGCCATCAATTACCACGCGGTCCACCTTCTCTGGCCTCGGTGTTGGCTGCAACGGAATAAGAGAAAACTCGTCAGAGAAGGGCTTACTCAACTAAACAGACTCGTCCATGATTACTACGTCGATACCTGAAGCTCTAATTAACCCTTCTTTGATTCTCTCTAGCCCTCCTTAGTATTACTTCTTTGAAGAGGACAAGAATAAAATTCCAGATGCTAACAACATCAAAGTGTGTCGTAAAAACTCATTCTGAGCTGCGTATGAATATAATTAAAGGGTCGGGATGGACCGTCTCTCAAGCTATCCGCCGTCCAAGGGTTAATATACTACTACCCAAACAAGCGACGATGAATACACGACGGCTACACGACGCATATACATATAGACCTCGCAAGTGACTTTACCCATCAGACAGATCTCCACCCTCCCCGCTTCGAGGGGGAGTTAACGCAAACCCGAGGAAACATCGGCCACGCCCCATCGGTGCATCAAGACCGGCGGAAAATATTTAATTAACCCCCTGATAAGACACCGCGTCCCCATTAATTACGCGCCCAGTTTCCGGCAACAACGTTTCAGCCCTTGTCCCACCACCCTCCCCCATCCCACTTTCGCCAGCCGCCGATTCTCTCGCGGGGATTCTGGGCTGGCGGGTACAGGGCCCGTGTAAACGGCCCCTAATGCGGTGTAATCGCGTAAAACCGCGTGGGCGGACGGTTACGTGAAAGACGCACCGCCAAAGGGGGGGTGGAAGGCTCGGGCGTAACGCGTCCTAGGGTCACGGGGGGAGGCAACGAGCCGATTAAGGGCACGAAATAACCATCCCCTTCCACTACCTCTCGCATACACGTGCCCTCGCCGACTCGCCGGACTGATGATTACACGCTCCTCGTTACCTACGTACCCCGGGGTAAAGGTCGTTCCGCCGTAAAGGATGAGGAAGCCCGGGCATGAGCGATTGATTTCCGATCCGTGATAAGGCACGGGGACACACGTTGTTGCACGCGATTCGTATTAACGGCCACCCTCTGTCGCAACAACGTTCCGGCCTGACACAGATAAAGCATGTCGTCCGTTTACAGCGACACAGGACTTCCAGGACGCCTGGGAGCACCTTGCTAACGCGCGTCCCTTTTTCGACGGACGTCGCACAGTGGTCGGAATGGGGGTAGTAGGTGACATTCGGCCCAAAAATGAACTTTCTCCTATCGAAATCTACTGAATGTATATTAGGGTGGTCCTTATATGTATGGAAAAAAATTAAATTTTTTAAAAATTTCTTCTGACCCTCTCAGAAGCTTCCAAATAGTTTAAAAGAATTTCGTCTAAAATTTTATTAAAATATATTAAGGATTAAAGATCGCTCAACGGCAATGAAATATTACTATTTTGGTATAAATTTAAAAAAAAAATTAAAAAAAAAATTTTGTTTTCCTTCACAGCTTGTTCTAACTGGTTGGGGAACTGGAGAATTGGATGAGTTTCGTTGTTATAAGTGCTAGGGCCAGTATCTAGTATGGTACCCGATTTCACCTAGGCCACGGTGTAAAATCGTAAAATCGTAAAAACGGATCATATTTTAAATCATTATTTTTTTGTATTTTTCCTTCTATTAAACAAATTGGATATGTACTATTATTTAAAAAAGAGTTTATTCTAACGAATCCCAATTGCAATTTGTTTTTTACTTAATAATGTCAAAGTTATGAGATTTTTTCCTTAACGTCCCGATTTTGCCCCGGTCTCCCCTATATGCGAAATATAAAGTCCTTGAGCGACCTTTATATATCAAAATATATAAATAAAAAATACGGAGATACTTTTTTTTTGTCAAATAGAAGATTTTAAGAGGGTCAGACAATATATATTTTAAAGTTGAAAAATAAGGACCACCCTAATGTATATTCCTAAATGTCCAACAGTCCCCAAACTGAAAATATTAATAAAATTTAATAAAAATTGTAATTGGGATGAACATTTAGACTCGTACATTTTAAAGATAGTTTTAATTTTTTATCACAAATAAGTTACAAAAATTGAAAAATAAATAAATAAATGTAAAAAGTATTAAATACATCATTAGAAAGGGATAATTTTTTCCTACTTTTGTGGCCGCGAATATCATTCCGATATCTTTTATAGTTTAAAAGTTTTACACTAATGTTCCCTATTACCCCTATTCCAACCACTGTGCGTCAGGATAGGTATGCTGCGCTCTGTGACGTGGATGCTGCTCTGTCTCGTGATGTATACGAACTTCCTTGGATCGTTCGATGGGTAATTCTGAATTACTGAGGGACGTTAAAGGTAAGCTTCAAGGAGAATGGAAGCGCAGTGATATCGCGATAATCATTTCGTTGCTTAATGGAGATTGAGACGAACCTTCGTGGAAGCGTTTAATGAGAATCACAGAGGAAAGCAAAGTCGATCAGATCACAAAGGCAGGGGCGGAAAGAGCAAGGCCGAAGGCAACGACTCTGCGGTATTCAGTCCTCGGTTCATTCGTCGTTCCATCCTCAAATTCTATCTGTACCCTGCTCTCTCTATCTTCTCTCTTTACCACCGCGGTTCTCGTATGCAGCTTCTCCGGATCACCCGAGGCGGTGGAATTCCCCGAACAAGTAGCGATACAGAGGTTCCGTCGTGCAAAACCTCAGCCGCTGCTCGCTCCTTCGTTTTACGTTGCGCGTCTGACTCTATCTTCGAGACGAACAGTCACCTCCACCTTCTCATCCGCCCCATTTCTCGCATTATAGAGATTTCCGGGTTTAACAGTAATATTATTCCAGGGCCCGAACGCAGCCGACATTCTTCCGCCACTTTTTGTTTCTCGCTCGAGCGGCTTGGCGTGACCTGGTATTTCCTGGGATCGTCTAGAAATTCACCCCCCCCACCCTCTGTGCACAGGGTTCGAGTCTTTCTTTCAGCTAATTCCAGATGCAGGCTGCAAGCCGTACGTGCCTCCCAGTTTCGCGGAATTATTCACGGTATCATGTAAGATGTAATCACGTAACACAGCTACCGACGAAACGATTTCGTTCCCCCTGTTTTTCTCGTCCCCCGTCGTCGCTGCACCACCCGCGAGGAAATTGCTCGCGCCGCCAGCCGAAGAAATAAACTTCTTTTGTTCCCTTATCTAGCTCCTCGCCGTCTTTCCTTTCCCGTCCATTTGCTTGGAAACGCCCGGGAAATGGAACGCACGGGCTGATAGTTAATTACCGCGGATCTGGGGCGTATTGTCGTTGCCCATGGCACACGTTCCGTAAGTTGTACGTTAATACCTAGCTTCTCTGTCGCCACATTTCGGGCTGGAAGCTAATTCGTTCTTCATTTTCTGTCTTTGTGTGTGGATTCGTGGCTGCATATTAAATACAGAGAGGAATGAATGTAGTGTAGAGAACTAGGGGAGGAGGTCTCATTTATCCACCATTTCCTTCAATTACACTGTGAGAAGTGGGTATTAATATGGGAGCTGACGAAGAACGTAGTCCCGCGAAACCCTTGCATACTTAACAAATTCGCCAAAACTGAGGAGCACGTGCTTCATTCAATTGCAGTAGTTCAGGTTTAAGGGATTAGGACTACGATAAGTCAGACGCCTCGTGGGTTTTCTTGGCAAAGTAGATTAGCCACCACTTCTTCCTCGTTTTATTATAAAAAACGAACTTCTGTCTACGAGACCGCAGTGCCTCCGATATCACTTCTGCTGTTACCCATCGGAAACAGAAAGAATCTCCCCTCGTTCGATTCATTTCCCCTTCCCATTATCAATTTCCCCAGCAATCCGACGGTATGAATCGTTCAGCGATTTCTTCTAGCTTCACATTCTCACGGTGCCGACCAGCACCCTCCGTCGACCATCACCGGCGAGCTTTCTCAGCAGAAGTTCGTTTTCCGAAAACACAAAAGCCATTCTCGCCCCTAGCGTTCGCGCCGGCCGTTATTAATTCGACTCTTCTCTCTTCCCGCTCGCAAGCGGTAATGGCCGCGTTGACGACCCCACATTCGAGAGGAGAAAGCTCCGGGGCTCCTTACATCCCAGCATTGAGGCATCGACCGTCGTTCGGTTGGAAAAGCCCCGACGACGAGCTGCGCCGAGTGCTTTTCGATACGGTTCGATCGCTCTCGCCGTGAACGGAACGAGGCTTTTCAGGCCCGAAACTCGATTCTGCCTTTTTCCTTTACACCGCCGCGACCGCGCACACACGGGCGCCGCGCTGTACGATCAAGGTACGAATGCGTATCCGATATCCCCCGACATGCAGCACGAAACTCTCGAGCGAAAGCCTAGGCGACCCTTCAGTAATTTCCGCTTCCCCGCTGAGAACGTGTTTTCATTTTCTAGCAGACTGTCCCTTTCCTCGATACGTCCTGCGATGGTCATTTGGCAGCTCTCTAATAGATAGGTACATACGCGACATGTATGTACCTACCTATTTTATTCAAGAGAAAACTTTGCTCGTTATTCCCGAGTAACTTTTATTCGAAATTTGTATTCCAAAGATTATTCGAGTAATGCCCAACTCTGCCACGGACACACGTGGTATGTACGCTGTGTGTCGCGTATGTATCGCTCAGAAAGAAACGAAGAACTCGAGCGACTAGGAAAGGAACGGAGATCTGGAGCGACTCGATTTCTATGAGCTTGGGGATTTTAGATCCCCGGCTAAAAGGATCAAGTTGCACGGAAGTCATGGCACGAGGAAACGGGCCGCGCACGGAAATCGAGATACGAAGTCTACCGCGGGCACGGTACGCCGTATACGATGGCCTCGTTTCGAGCAACTTTCCAAAATTGCGAACTTTTCGGCACGGTATCCCTCCCCTACGTGTCTTTCACAGTACACGGGTCTCTTTCCACGTGACAAGCTAAACCCCCTTTCTCTCCCTCCCCCATCACGTCCACGTATTCTTGTCCGTTGCGTAGCGAAGTTTCTGGAAGTCGCTCAGCGAAAGCTCCCCCGTTGCGCGTCGATTTCACGCCCCAAAGTTTGATTGCGTGACCGTGGAGACCGATCGAGAGCACGCGACTTTAATCGCGGAATTACGGGAAACCGGCACTGGTAAATTGCAGATCCTATCTCGGGGAGCTGTCGCCAGGTTGTTGTTGTTATTAAACCTGCTGGCTACATGATCATTTAATGGGGTCGTTGGCGCTACTAGCTACTTTGCGTAATCTTCGGCGCTACCATTTACCGTTTCGCCTTTCTGGTGCAAGTCGAGCGGGATAAGATCAACGTTCGACGACGAAGTTTAATTGATCACGTCGCTATTAATCATTTTTCCGCGCGACACTAATCCCGCGATTAATGGCTTAATGTGAAAACTTGAGAATCCAGAACTACGTGGCTGTTATTAACCTTTTTTTTCTCCTTCTTGTAACTAAATATTTTTTATTTATTTGATTCGCTGGGCTTGAATTTTGTACAATCTGAATATTATCGTGGGTAGAGGTGATTACTAGCTATTGCATCGATCAAGAATAATCCATTCATAAGCGAATTTAATCTCACGGCTAGCTTTATGGATTCTGGATCCATCTTGAACCTAATCGATCAGAATTTGTCGCCGTCGGTGACGAGCAGGACGCCGCCATTGCCCGAATCTTTTCAGGGCTTCGCAACAGGGGATATTAAGGTATTTTCGGGATGATCGATATGGGAAGGTTGCTAAGCAGCTTACCTTGAAACCCTCCTCAACAGGGATAAGGAAGGTGTAACGGCCGTCTGCCTTGAAGACCTCCTCCTTTTTCTCCTTGACGACCCGCTGTCGGAAGGTGCTGCAAAAAAATTATTAGTGCCCGTTAGATGCGTGGATTCACATCTGGAAGAGTTTAATTGATAGTTATTCGGTAAATAATACGTGTTTCTTGATTTAACCCAAGGAAATCGTCATCTCGTATATTTCGAAACACTGGAATCAATTAGAACTTTTCTTGAGGGTACAAAAGGTAGCTTTATAATTAAATCTTGAAAAACAAGCTACTAATATTATTTTACACCCATTCACTTATTATTGACAACAGTGTTTGAAAATTTGGCATTCGGGAACGAAATTGTGTCGTTTTTTGGTTTAATATCCATTGGTTATTAAATGAACGTGAAAGTACAAGAATTATACGAACCGAGCCCATGCTTGGAAAGTAAAGTTTGCGGTTGCGCGACGAAACTGGCGAATCCCCGTGAAATATTGTACGAAAAAATTTCCGCGGAAGTATATTGCGGAAGTTTTTAAACCCCGGATGCCTTACGTTGCACGAACAAGCGAAAACGCTGCTCAGAACGAACTGGTAAATGAAATGCAGGCGAGCTTGAAGAAGTTTTGGAGGGACGAGGCTAATTCACTCAGGTTTTACTTACTCGGGTGACAAGCTCCACGGCGTGCCTTTAAATATCGATAAAGACTTGACAAAGTGAGCATCGAAGTTACTCGAGAACAACTACGGAAGTTGGCTCTATCTTCATCTTCCGGCGAACGTGAACGGACTTCGCGGGTATGTTTCATTTGGAAGTTACGCGAGAGGGAGGGAGGGCACTTCTGATAAGATATAAGAAATACCTTGCAGCGCGACAACGCAGAATTTTGTGTAAAACTACAGCGTGCTCCATTAATTTTAATTTCTATGCGTATTCATTTTCAACGTCACGAGTATAGTTACTGACATTATTACTAAGTAAAGTTATTGCACAGGGGTCGCTATTATTTCCGGGACTCAAGGTATGCCTAACATCCACAATCGAAAAACGATAACACATTTAACAACATTTATCATAAGGAACGCGCGTTTTTCATTAAATTTTTTCCGATACGACGCGCAATCAAAGCGTGCTTTTTCGCCGATACGTGATTGCGTTTCAACGGCTGCAGCACGAAGGACAATACATACAATCATTCGTTTCGCAGAGCATGCTCGTTAAAAAGAGGCGAAACAAGACACTGTCACGCGGAAAGCATTGTTTCATTGGTAAAAATGTCACTATTTATTATTTAAAGGCTTTTTGCTTATTCCGGCGAACACTGCGGGAAAATACATTTGTTATATAAAAACAATGAATACGCTATTCCTCTATGAAAGAAAAATTTCCCCAGAAAATTGCAAAATAAGTGTTATAAAAAACATCCCCATAAAGAAAAACATAAAAATAGTAAAAAAATTACGCCAAGCGATTTATTGTGCCTTAAATCGAAATCTAGCTTTCCCACAGTGAAAGTAATGTATGTATCTATGTATTTAAATAATACAGATATAAATTGAATAGATACTCACCGAACTCGGTGAACACCCAAGTCAAGATTCTCGCTTTGGTTCAGGAACTCGAAGGCGTTAGGGCTGGAAATCGGCATCTCCGCGGAATTTGAACGTACTGGCTCCAGCACTTCGTTTATTATATGCAGAACCTGAAACAAAGTGAAAGAAGCACACCTGTACTTAAAATTTCTTGAATGTTTACTCGAAATCATATCGAAGAGGGACTTCGATTCTTTGAAATTCAATCCAGCGGTTTTTATCAGTGGATCAGTCGTACAGTTTCGGGTAACTCGATACCCATTCAAAATTCCAAAATCAATGAAATTCTTCGGTGTATTGCGCACCGCGTTCGAATTTCGATCTAGCACCGAATTTACTCGATCTAGCACCTGGCACCCGCTTTTTGTTTCCCACCTTTGAAACACTACACTTTACTGGGATCACGTTGAAACTACAAGCGCCATTGTCAATTTGGCCATTAAATAGGTAAATCTGCTCGTGCAAACGTATCTGACGAACTCATAGTGGCGGCCTAATTTCGAGTTTTTCCACTAGCTCGTTCTGTGGAAATGAGCCTCCCAGCTATTCCTCGTGATAACCGCTTCTTTCCGAGCTTTTCACTGTTTTGTTAAGTAGACTACCAAAAAATGGACCTTAACCATCGCCTGGAGGATTCAGGGTCTACTTAGACCCATCCAAAATATTAAACTACACGCGTTACTTGTTATTAGCAATACTTTTTGGAAAAGATGAGAATTTTAACCGCAACAAGGTGAGAACCAAATTTAAATTTATGGGCTAATATGAATTAGAGTTGGAAATATTCGAATAGTCGAACTATTCAAAAAATTCCGAATACGAATAATTTATTCGAATAATTCAAAGTGTTTGAATGTCAGATTGTAGCAAATACGAATCTAAACATTTTCAAAACAAACCTCATACTCAGATTCCTATTCGGTACAATTCGAAATTCGAGCACTCCGAATATTCGAATCCGAATTCGAATTCTACTGGTACTCGAGAACTTAGAATATTCGTAACAACCCTAATACGAACTCGACATCCTAGCGTGGTCGTTCAAAGATTAAACATCTTGTTCGAGATGAAGCTCATGTGAATGGAGTGGTAGTGATTATGCCACACGTGTTGGTTATGATGTAGCCACTCAACCCTCTTCAGCCGGCCGTCAAGAACTCATCAGACACCTCAACCCTACCATCCCACGTCCTGGCCACGAGACTAATCGTTCAGAACGCTGCGCAAGATCCGTTAATCCTTCGAAATAATGAAAGAGCACTGCAATTGTGGGTATTCAGAAGAAATGGGTGGCTCGTTTGCTGCGGCCGGCGAGGTGCCGTTTCAAATCGACAAGTCGAACGAGCTCGAGGAGAGTGAATTGCCGGCGGAGATCCGGGCCCGCTTGTAAACGCTAGGGTACACAGTTAATCTCGTGAAGCTGCGAGGAGCCGAGCGATACAAGCGTGGCGGTGGCGTTCACGGCGAAGATATAGTAAGATAAACGACATCGCGGTAGCGACTGAAGGAAACGGGGACGCGAAAACGATGGAAGAAGAAGATAAAGTGAGGAACGAGAGGAAAAAGGGTACACCAAGGAACCCAGCGGGGTATTTATTCTGCGGCGGAGGAGCGCAACTATTTCATGGGTGTCGAGTCGAATACCCCCCGGCGGTGCCGGGTAGGACGGTGCCTCCTCTCCAGCTTCCGCCCTCATTGGAAAAGGTGCACCGCCATTTACTATCCAGAGTTCGCGACTGGAACGTCCTACCGCTATTTATCCGCTTTTCCTCACGATCGCCGTGATTCTTTTATCTCCGGGCTCCTTCCTCCACCCGATAGCACTCTTCTTTTTAGGAAACTGAGGGACGCGACCGTGCAGAATGATAGACCGCGAGCGATTCCAACGGGTTCCGTAGAGTCTGCGGCTTAAAATATCTTAATTGCCCAAGTTTGTTTCATTTCGAAGTGACCCCTTCGCTAATGAACAATCGGCGGCAACACAATACTATCTCGGGCCTCAAATTTTCTCAACGCCTCGCGATAAATCGGTCACTTTCGTCGAGCTGCGCTCGTGTCCAGACTTCGAGTCTTACGCGAACTCGCGATTGCGGAGTCCATAGGGGTGCACCATCGAGCGGTCTGACAGTAAATCGCGAGGAGAGGAGGAAACCCGGATGGCTGTCGATTCCAGCTTATAAACCGCTCCTCATGGAAACATTTCTTGCCCGGAGGAGCGCGCTAAGAGCTGAATAGTCGGTGTTCAATAAAGAAAAGGGGCTACAGAGATTGTACGATAACAAAGAAAATAGGAATGCTGGAGGTAAGGGTGAGTCGTGTTCCATTTATCCGAGGAGGACGCTGCGGAGGACGCCGCGCCGCGCGAGAGAACAGGGGGTGGAAAAAACAACGAGACCCGCGTTTGTATGCTAGACCGAGTCCCTAGAAATGAATCGTTCCGCCGTCTCTTTCCCGCGAGAGAGACCGGGGATACTTGCCGCGCTCCTTTGACGACCATTTATCTTCCCCCGCTGGACACGAATCATTGGCGAGGGAGGTTCGAGGCACCGAGACGAATCTTTAATTCCTCGCGCGATTGATACGTGCACCTATAGATATACAGACATATGCTCCCGGGGCGAGCAGGGGAGTCTGGCAACTTTTAAATTCGATTGGCTGCGACGGACAATCCTTCTCGGCCGCCGGCTCGCCCAGGACGTATATATTTTCTACCCCCTCGCAGATGAATTTTACAGGAAACTGTTACGTGCGCGAAAGCCTCCCCTCGTATCCCCGGGACACGACATTTCTTGAGGGTGAACTTCTGGGACAACGGACGTACATCTTTCAGGGGAGACCGTCTGCTATTTCTCTTGCCGCGGTTAGAGGAATCGTTCCGTGCGGAACTTGGCCTGCGAAATTAAAGAGGCAGCGTTTTCGTGGGGTGTTTATTCTTTCATGGTAACGTCGCGGATTCGAGGACGCGGCGCCTGACGGTGGGGATGAAGGAATATTTCATCGGGATTTGATCGTTGGAGAGGCTGTATCTTTTATTCATTCGGTTAAAATGTAGATTCAGTGTTTTCTCCCCCTTATCGATATGTTTGCCTTTACTATAGATTATTTGATGTTTTTACGAATTGGTTTCATTATGGGAGTTTGATATGTAGGTAGGTATAATGCATACTGTACGCTGATTGAATAAAATAATGAAATATAAAGAGATATGTTTTTGCGATCATTTGCACCCCGAAGCAAATTAAATTAATTACGCCACTGGGCTTGCCGAATGGTAGAAATAATTGATGAATGGAAATGTTATCAGAATTCGCGGAGATGGTTAAATCAAATTAATCGAAATCAATATGTTTACCCTGCGCTGATATAATTTGCGAATTAGAGAACTAATGAATCACGTGAACAATGAGTTACAATTTTAATTAGGGACTGAAATACAAAATGCCAATCCTTCAATGTTGATATAATACATATAATCACCATGGAAGCTGGACACGTTTTATTACCTATCTATAATTCAATATCGAGTAACAGAATCATTTAATTCGACGACAATACGTTTTGTGGTCATGTAGATTTGGCATTATTATTTCTGCTGAACGAGGTTAATAATAATTATAACCTCTTGGCGGTCTAACGATGTGCAAACTATTTCTTCGCAATAAAATAAAATTTTCCGCTGGAGCACCTATCTTTTTTAGAGCGAAATCGCTTTACAAATTCTAGAGCACAATGTTCCTGTATTAATACTGTTCGATCTACGAATGTATTGGAGAGCCTCGCGAAATTCCATCGACTACGGTTCGAACGACAGAGATATTTCGGTACTCCGATTTAAATGTGCCTCATTCCGTCGCCGTTTTTACAGATGACAGAACACGAGGAGAGGGAGAGGCTGAACGTTCCGCCAAGAGGTCGTTAATCCGAAGTTTACCCCATCCTGGCCGCCGTCTTGGGGCCGAAGTCACGTTTACACCCTCGAGCGCGGCCATTAATAAAAACAGGCGAATGGTTCGTTATGGCTATTCGTAATTAATTGTGTCTTCGCGGCATTTCCAAGGAACGTGTAATTTAACGAATACCAAGTTAATGGGCCGGAATTTTACGGCGACTTCGAGTATCTGCATCGCGTGGCTACGAGCTTGCGTATACGGAACGTTCCGCATTAAACAAAATTTACATACGACACAATGGAATTGAAATCGCACCCTACCACATTTTGATCTGTTTTAAACCTCGATGAATTTGACAATGCAACCTTGACGATTGTAAGAATAATACTTTATCGACACGTAATTCCTAGCAGAAATATACACACCTTTAAGTACCCCGTTCAATTTACATTAATACTGTTATTTTAGTCTGCTGCGGAATCAGTTTGAACAAAAGTGGAGCCCTTTCAAAACAAGGATAATCTCCCGTTGTTTTGCCAGCGTTAAAATATTCACCGAAGAAAGTCAACAGGGTTTCAATCGCGTGGCTGAAGCGCGGGAGCTCCTTCTTGGTCACGCCGGACAATTCATTCGGTTCGCCCCACTTCCGAAGGCCATTACTCCAGGAAGTGCGGCGGCGCGACGGTAAGTGATACGAAGACGTAAAAACACATCCAGCTCCCGGTTATTCCCCGCCAATCGGGCCGACAAACACGCGCAAGACCCGCGATAAGCAATGGATTGCCGAATTGCGAGCATAAAGTAGCGATTCAATTCCCCTGGGTTGCTGTAAGGACACGTTTACGCCGATGCAGAGGGCGACAGGATTCCGGCGTTTATTTCACCTTAGAAATAGTGAACGCGACACTTGAAGCTTTCAAAATTAAATTTTAAAGTTTCCTAACACAGCCCACGACATTAATAATTGTTATTCGTAGTTAAGAAAAGTGAGGGGTTAAATTTTAAACATCAATTTTCTCAAATTTTTAATAAAAAGAAGTCAGCTGTTAACCACCCCCAAAAAGAATAATTTCTCCACTCGTTATCCTTTGAAATGGAACGTCAAATGTAAAGGCACCTGTTTCCTCGCTTTGAAACATAGCTGGACCAGTGTTTCAAGTTCTTTTCCTGAATTGAAGCTCAAGGCGTGTAACACCATCCCTGCCCCTTTACTCCCTTTAGAATCGACCCTTTTCGAGGGTTGCAAGTAAACACATTTTGCAAGAAAATACTGCAAGCAATGTAACCGTATACTAAAGCTCTTCTTCGCCCTGTATAGTAAGTCTGTAAGCGGTTCTGGGGTCGATAGGGTGTGGCGTCGAGACACCATGGCGCCGATCCATTTCCTATCGCTATCTTCCCTGTACTATGCGCGAGGATGTTACGCCAGATTAAAACCAGATCGACCGTCCCCTGCTAATCCTCATCGGGAACGGAATTCATGACGTTTTCTTGCTGTTCGCGCTTCTGGAATGCTCGTGGCATCGGTTACTTGGCAGACATTAATGAACCAGCCACTGTTGGCGTTCGGAGCGATCTAGTGCTATGAATCTCGATCGAGATGTCCGACAAACTGCAAACTACTCGGTGTGCTTCTTCAAGATTGATGAAATCCCACGAAATCTGTTGTAATAAGAGCCCATCCTTTAGAATCGTTCGATTGTTTGGACATCGTGTGCCCTAATCCCTTCAGACGATCATGGCGACGTTAATTATTCTGTGATCGCGCGGCAGCACGACACGTAGAAACTTCGCGTAGCCACCCTTTGAGCCGCGATTCCTGCTTCAACGGTAGTATGAAGACGTGAAGGCGCAAAGAAACAGCGCAGACCACAAAGACTGCGAAGGATCTTAAACTCCACCCCCAACCACTACCCTCAAGGCAACGTTGCTACGCAGACCACGCGATTGTAATTGGCTGGAAGCAGTTTAAGTGAATCAAAACACCCCGTGGAACTTTAAATCTTCGCCAAGTTCGCGCAACTTTCGATCGCGATAATAAAACATTTCGTTCGCGGCAAAAGCGGGGGAGAGTTTCCAAGTTGAAGCTCTCGAGTCCGGGGCCGTTGCTCGCGCCAAAGAATACAAACGAAATTATCCGCTTTAAGTCCGCGGGAGATTCGTCGAAGCGGGCTGCAGTGGGGAGGTTCGATCCCTCATCCCTCAAGAACCAACGCGATTTTTATTTCATCTGCTCGGCTATCACGCTCATTTCCTTCCCCCGTGCGAATCGACCCTCTTCCACTGACCCGGTCCCGGCCTTCTCAGATCGCGTTCCCATCGCCGTGCCATCGGAAACCATCTTGCCGCGTTCCCTCGTGGCGTGCATTTTTTAACAAGCCCGTAACGGCGACGCCGCTTTGTCCCTTGGCTCGAAACAGATTCGGCCGGCGACGTTCACGCCGGCGAAATCTCAGCTTTATTTCGTCCGAAATCGAGTTACCGCGGCGGAGCCAACTTCCCAGATACTTCTTCCCTTTTTGTCCCGTCGCATTCCACGGGCTCCTGGGACAAGTTTCTCTACGGGCTGCCGGAGTGTCTCGTAAAAGGGAATTGTGCCATGAAGAAAACGCAAAGTGCGACCACGGGAACGGCCTTGAAACGCGAAATTTACCTCCGCGGGACGAGGCTGTTCGTAATGTTAATTCCGTCGCTGCTCAATTCACGAGCCCGGTGAGATCGCTGTCTAGCTTTAGGCGAGTACTGAATTCTCTTCTGAATGGAATGTGAGTCACGAAGTTATTGGCACTTCTTTAAGGGTTGAGACGTTAATCTTCTGTTTATAGATGGTAGATTGGTTTCAATTTCAATCTATGGGCTTTCG
This sequence comes from Andrena haemorrhoa, assembly GCA_910592295.1. Classification (NCBI taxonomy): domain Eukaryota; kingdom Metazoa; phylum Arthropoda; class Insecta; order Hymenoptera; family Andrenidae; genus Andrena; species Andrena haemorrhoa. Next base: position 7,335,597 of record OU342946.1, read on the forward strand.
TACTTTGAACAAAATTTGTGGAAGTAACTCCTATTTCCTAGTGGCACTTTCAAGCTTAGTATACCTATACTAAATTTAACAGGGAATTAATTAACTGTCATATGGAAATTTTTAGTGATTACCGCTGTTACTAAATTGTACCACAACGATTCCTCTTTTAATTAAATTTCGAAGTCCTGATACAAAAGTGAAAGTAATCAAGGTACCTACTTTTGTCGATATATTATTTAAAATTTCTGCATCAAGTTTCTGTCATTTCCTTAAAACTTCCCTCTCATAAAATGTGGCCAGCAAATCTTTTTCGTGTTTCCTGACACTATCGTAAACAGAAGCTTCGAATATTAATAGTTTTCACCCCATTCGCAGCTGCATAGTTGCATAACAATTGAATGGCGACATTAAACAATCCGGCGTTCTAGTAACGTTCAATTGCTTCGACTTGCCACAAACAATAACAAGGAAGCTTTAAATTGTCTCGTGCCGTAACTCGCGATAATATCCTATCGATTTATCGATGAAATATTTCGCCGCTCCGTATCCAGTTTGCGCGAATACGGCATATATTTTACATATCTATCGAATTGAAAGCGGATATGCGCGCATTATTCCTATAGGCGTATTTCAAGCACAGGCGCGCATTCTATATTCGTTTATACCGCATCGGGATGAACGTTGAATTTCACTGCCTGCCGAGATAGCTTTTTAAAAACAAACCTACTGCGTCTTCGACGTTTCCTTCGCCTCCTGACTTTCCGGTGTTTGTTCTATGCAAATGATGTAATGAATAAAAATTGATCATAAATTTAAATTGGAACATTGCTGATGTGTATCTTGTAGCTGAGGCCACGTCGAATTTACTTTATCCATTTCTTATTCGATCTCTGCTGTATTATATTACAGTTCCGATTTGTCGTTCATTTTTATACGATTTTGGTTTGATTTTAAGGGAGATCTTATTTAATGTTGGATCGATTCTTTTTTATGACTTAATGGCTGTGATTCAAGCCTGGCTCCATTATTATTCGCTCTCCATTTGGTTGTGGTTTGTTTGTTACTACTTCGAGTTTAGTTTGATTTCAGTGTGATTCTTAGTCGACTCGGATCCGATAACAGGTTAATGGTTATTTCACTCCGGTACGATGCCCATTCGATTCAGTTCAATGTCCATTTGATTTCACTTCGCCTCTACTTCGCTTCAGATCCACTTTAATTTACCTCGACTGATTCGGTTGATTGGAGCTAATTTCGCAGTGCCGCTTCGTTCACTTCGGTTAAATTCGTTCGAGAGTTTCCAGTAGGTACTTGATGTATCATAATTTTCTGTCCCTAATTCGTCTACGTTTTATTATATTCGTACTTTTAATCGAGAGAAATACGCGTTGAAGTATTTATAAATTTATTTTACAACTGAAATTGATAATCACGACTCGCTGACAAAGGATCGGTTTAATCAAATTTATTTCAATGTAAAAGCGACAAGGGACGTTTTCCTGCTTCCTTTCATCAAATATTTTCTATAGGTATTATTACGACTTCATTTACACTCCAAGCGATTCTGTAATATGTATTTACTAATCCAATTGATAATATCTGCGAATCTCAGTGTTTGCACGATAATTTATTATTGCGTTACGTACATTTAATTTGCATTTAGTATAAATTCCAGGTATTAATATTTGACTTTACGAAAATGTTCCTTGGAAAATAAATACTTTTTATTATTAAGAGATAACAGCTTTAAATAAAACCGGGACTCGGCGAAGTGTTGTGTTTCCAAGCAACTACGACAATATTCGCTTCATAAAATTCATAATACATGTCGTTGCACGTTATCATTTAATTTTCCCCATTGAAAGTAATGCTTCAGTTTCAACGGGTAGCCAACAATGTGCTCCGATATGTGCCAAGTAAAATGAATTTATAATAATCCTATTCCCAGTATAATCATTGTTCAGAACAAAGTCTCCGCTTAACGTTTGTGAATTAGTAATTAACATCGGCTGACCTGTTCGTTCTACTAGAACGTACCGCCCCGTTAGCCTATCAAAATTAGTTAACCCACTGTTTTACTTTCGTGCTTATGCAAGAGAAACGACGAAGGAAACCAAGAATTATAATTGAAACACAAATTTACCGCACCTTCACCATTATTATTCCAAATCAAACTTTTCCCTAATATCTGTGATTTCTTGGTTCTCAGAGAAAATATGATTTCCCTATATTTACATTGTGCAGATGCTTTTAATTCTAACCTAAAGTAAAAAGAAGTCTAATGTCCAAACACAATTGCGACAAAATCAAGTGGTCATCGAAGGCTACTGAATTTTCAGTTACCCTTTTGTAATTTCTCTCTCTCGTCGTTTTAAGCAAATATATGGATACAATTCTAGTTTCAAAATACAGAAATATGTCAATAAATCCCAGATTTATTATAACTCTCTGCAAACTTACATTCAAACCTCCCTTTCATCAACACTAATCGACTTAAGCGCTACTACTTGCAAACAAAATGCAACCACTCCACCCTCGTTGGTGCCTCGACAAAGGAATTTCCAGATCCAGGTTCCCCTCAACTCATTTCCATCCTTGCCCCCCAAAACTGCCGACTTTACGACGCCTTCAATCCTTATCGATAAAATCACAAGGCAGAATAAACCGCACCCCAGATCCTAAGCAATAAAACCCGCCTTCTCCCATCAGAACATCCTGCTCCTCCATCAAAGTGCACCCTGATCGCCGGAATAAAATCCGTCCACTAAAAAGTACCATCCCCGTGACCGCGCCGCGAGCTCCCAGCGATAGCCCAGACCACCCTCGATTTATCTACCATAATACAACACCACCTTTCTTACCGGCATCTGCAGAAGGCTGAAAATAGATTACGTCGGGAGTACAACGGTTGAAATTAATGTCGCCGTAGGAGCGGGACTGCTAAGGGAGCACGGCGGAGAGAGAGAGAGAGAGAGAGGGGCAGACAGCGTGAAATCGTATAAAAATATTTTCCGGCTTATTTAAACCGCCCTGGCTGTGTGTTCCGGCGCCGTGTTCCCGCGGAAGTGTATCCTCGGAGGAACGCGAGATCAACTCGGAAGCACTGTAATAACTGACAAAGTCCCAGCACCCGTTAACGTTTACGATCTCGCCGAGCTACATCACACGGCCGGCGGATCCAGCGAAAAAATACTCGGAGGAAATTCCCACAGCCTTCGTTATTCTGCTGGGAGAACGGAGCCGCGCGCGGAATTCCACGATAAACGGGCGCGGGCGAGGGGAGGCACGATAATATCCGGGGAGAGGGGTGCGAGGCGGGATTATTCATGAGCCGAGAAACTTATGAAAAAGCACAGATTAATCCTACCGTGCGGTAATTAAATAAAAGAATTTCCCCGCTCGCCTGATGCGCGATGCATAATCTGCTCGCTGGCTAATAGATTATATCGAGCCGTTGCTGATTTCGCCGAGTCCGAGTCTGTTCAAATATTTGTAGAAATTTATCGACGGGGTGAGATGAAGGCAGGTATTATGGAAGTGAATAATATGACACTCGCTAAGCTACTGTAGCATGCAAATTGACTACCATATCACTATTTCCTGGGTTATAACAAAAAAGGGAAATTTCGTTCGAATGAAATTGGAAGTATTTTAATATCCTTTTGCTATCTTCTACCCCAAAAATTTTATATTTAACACAAGTGTATCTAGAAGCTGACGCGTGTCTCCCAAGGTAAAGAATTCTCACGAGGACCTTTAAATCTTCTATGCGCCTCGGATCTGTCCGCGATTAAAGCTACGTCTAGACTTAGACCATCAAACGGGAGATTCCACGATACCACACACGCCGCGGCGAAAGAGTCTGGAGCGATGGTGGATAAGCGGAGTCGCGAGGCGAAAAGGGGGCAGCGTCGTTTTTAATCTCGGAAGGCTCGCTGGGTTTCTGATCTCATTAGACGCTGCTGGAACGCGTTTCCTCCACGCGTTGCCCGGGGCGAGCCAGCCCAGCCTCGTCCCTGTTTCTTAACAATTTGAAGGAATTCCAGTCCGAATAACTGCGCCGACCCCGCTGGCCCAGGATCGCCTAAAGAGTTACGGTTAATGGAGAGGAAAGATGGCGCGCGGGACAGGGTGGAGGAGCCCCGGCGAAAGAAGAACGGATTGAAAAAGCGCGGGGGATGGAGCGTCTCAAAACGGCCGGGGGTAAATTGAAAATCAGCCAGCGGCGCGGTCGAATACTTGGCGAATAGTTTCTCAGTTGGGCAGAGAGAAGCCGCGTGAGAAGATTTCATCGAGTGCGTTCAGCCGAAGGGGAGGCCAGGCGCTTTTGTCCGAGCCGCGATTCTGCTAGGAGGATAATGGCTGGAAGACGAATGGCTAGTGTCGATGATCGGATGTTCATCGAAGGGACGTCAAACAGAGTTTAGGATTTTCGCGGACTGAAGCTTGTGGCGTGATAGCGGTGCATGAAATTCTATGGATTATTTTAAAGCGAGAAGATCGTGATTATTTCCTTTGGCTTCAGAAATGAATAAGCCAGGGGAGAAATTTCTCGAGAATTTCCCATTTGTTTGAATTACCGGGTCATCGACCACCCTCGTTTTCGACAGTAGCCTCATCAATCATTTTATAAGAATCACACGATGCAGAAATGAATGTGGGTCAAGCACCGCTCGCTGGAAAAGTGTTGCGGCTGCCGACGAGTTAATCAGAAGATCGCGAAAGGAAGTTTCGCGGGTTTATCGCGGAACCTTGGCAGCCGGAAGTTGGGCGGATCAGAATGTAAAAAGTTATTCGATTAGCCCACTCTTGTCTACATTAATTATGATCCGATACCTTCGTGCTCTGTTAACGAGTAACAAGTATCGGGTCGTGATAGAACTTCTGCGTTAAGTGGATGAGAAAAGTTTCTGTAATACCACCAAGGGGCTGAATCAGAGGGGCGAGGGAGGAGGGAGGAAAAGGATTGATCTATGGACAAGCTCGTCGAGGGGATTAGTCGTAGACCGGCGATTTTCATTGGCTGGTGATACTTGATCTACAGATTAAAGGGTTCGTTTGATAAGTCGAAATTCAGGTCCATGCTCGCTGGAGCACATTTGGAAGATAGGCATGATAGATAGTATTGAATATACGATGGGAACAAGATATCGGCTCTCGAAATAGTTTCTCTCTCGACTGCGTCGTCGGGCTCCTTTGATCAATAGCTCACGAGAATTCGCTGAAGATAACTCTTGTGTCTTGCGTGGAATTAATTTGTAAGTCGACGCTGAAGCCACTTTAAAAGAATTTTAAGTAGAGACTTGATAAATATCGAGGTAAAGGAAGTTGGTCTAGAAAGTGGGTTACATGGAGTATTCTTTTCCTCGCAGCGTTGCTCTATTCCAGATTCTGATTCGCGAGATAAGCGCCCTATCAATAAGAAACATTCCACCCTCGCGGAGGGGTTGCCGGTAAAGAATATCGGACGAGCTTATCGAAGCCAACGATATCCATCAACGCAACAAACTCGTGGCCAAGGCGAGCCCGTGCAGCTCATTAAAAGCTCGTTAGAAGGCGACCGCAAGCTCGGAAAGTGCGGCTTGGACCAACTTCTTGGGTGGTTGCAGTACCGAGGAAATCGTGTTTGAACGCCGGAAGTCGTGTTCACGCAAAGCAGCACGTAAACTAACCTAATTACTCGCGAGATTACGCTCGTAAAAAAGTAATTTGCGATTAAATTAACCGCGACGAACCGCGGCAGAAAAATCCACGAGGAGACGGGGAAGACCGAGGCCCGCCCCGGCGAGCGATCTTTTTCTCCCTTTAATCGCGGCCGGTCTTAATCAAACTTGCGGATTAAATGTCTCACCTGCGTCTTCACGTCCCCGCCGACGGTCACCTTCGACTGGAAATTGCTCTGCTCCGTGAGGATCTTCGCGTTGTTTATGTAAACCTCCTCGCCGTGCGTGCCGGTCCTCCTGGTGACCCATAAGGGAGGATTACCCTCGAGCTCCGACGAGATCGAAACCCCCAGGTTCTCGATCGTCTTTGGAAAGTTGGCTGAAACGAAATCAAAAACACTTTATAGGTAGGTACTCCGCGCTCGAGCCGCTACGAGGTTCACATAATCTACTTTCTACGATAACGTTGGGGATTAATTAATATTTCATTTCGGTGGTCCACTGATTGATTCGTTGTTAGAATCGGTTCGCTATTTTCCACGTTGATCGTTTTTGTGTGAAAGAAATTAATTTTCCAATAGAGATTTGGTGGATTAAGAAATTTCAGGGTAAAGTTTGATTGTCGTGTTGACTTTGCTAGAAATTGATGGCAGGGAAGGATAACAGTTTTGAGGGGTTAAAGTCAAGTGTACCGGGTGATCGGAGCTGGAAGGCGTACTTAAGGGATTTGTAGCGAACGAAGATGGAATTAATTAATATTGATGATGAAGAATGAAATGGTTTTGATGGAAGCAGAATCGAATTTGACCGCACAAGGAGCATGAGAAAGGTTAAATTGCAGCAGAGGTACTATGCATCGATGCTCGATAGCATCGAGCTTTGAAAAATAGGTCCCACATGAATTGCTGGTGGCGAATTGTGTCCAACATCCCAGCAGTTCTGTTTCGCTTCGAGATATGTAAACATTGACTCGGTTCGAGATCGAATTGTCCGTGCTGAATGGAAGATGAGTTCTATACAGGGGGTTTAATTGAGAGTCGAGACACTGCGACGAGAAAAATTCATGACGTGCCCAAAATAACACAGTCAAGGCTGTCAGAGGCAAGCTTCATTTAACATTTAACCAAGTGAAACGGTAAAAATAGGTATCTCCAGTCACTATATGAATAACAAAATGACTGTTGCGAGTAAAATTGTAAAGGAACTCCCTTCCACCACGATCAGACTCTGCACGGTACAGAAGCCACCGCTAAAAGAAATACAGAACTAAGAAAAGAACGAAATAACACCAAATGTACAATCTCCCTCTTTTATCACCACGAAAGCCGAAATACAAAGGGATTTTTCGTCGCCGAAAATTCAAGCACAGACTACCGCCATCACGCTGGCGAATTTCACCAGGAAATCGTCACGACAGAGCCGGCCACGAGAAAAGGGACCCAGAAGACTAAAAAAAAAGAACCAGGGAAAGGGGTTGAAGCTCGAACAAAAGAGGAAAAGCACAAGGCAAAAGGGTCTGCCGCGAGGCTACAAAGCTGGTCGCTTTATTATCTCGTTACCAACTGGAACGTCCTCGTAATCCTGAGGTTTTTTCAGCCTCCGAACGCCGCTGCGAGATATCGCTCTGCATCCTGCGGAGGGATGTTCAATCTCGGCGTAAGGGCGGAGGGACCGCGGCGGCGAGGGCAACAATAGCGCTCATTACGAACGCGAGGAATTGGGTCCTGTTTCGTAAACTGCCAACAGTTTCCGCATCCCAGGCTAGAAGAGACCTGGCGAGGACAAGAGACTCCTGTTACCCGCCACTAAAGGGACCTGTCGTTCAGGGGGAAATCATTTTCTGCGGCTGTCCACCGCAACGGCCATCCGTTGGACAGCCCACAACAGCTTCGACAAGTTCCTGACACGATCCCGTTGCTGTTACTCTCTGTCTGACGGCGGGCGAGGCGACCGTTTCATCATCGTTCCAGTGAAAACGCTCACTCGCTTTTTACCGAGTAACAGGAATACGCGGTCGATTCTCCGTTCAGTATCGAGTCGGTGTTCCTTCGACGGGGATCAACGGTTTTTTACGAGGCTCGGGCTGGGAACTTATCTGGGAACGATTCCTTCACCGGCGGGGATCGGTCTTGCCTAGATCGTATGCAAATACACTCTGTGATTGACGAGACATCTTGAGGTGGATGGGAGGTAAGAGACTCTGTGGGGATGGCTTGCCCTGAATCCACACTCTAAAAGGCTCCTTCATTTTTCATTCTGCAAGGAACGAATGATTCGCGAGGAATGGAGTGGCTTCGATATACCATTTAATAATCATTTAGATTGCAGGTGCGTATATGGAAATACTAGAAAGGAGGACTGCAGAGAGAGTTACGGAGTTATTGGTATATTTTGAAGAAATAACCTAATCTTCAATTTTATTGATAGTTGATAAATGAGTTCTATGACAGAAGTCTCAACTTTAACCGGTTAACTGGCACGGTCCTTTTCATTATTCGGGCCCAAACTGGTAACATCGAAAAATTAAGTGAATCGCACAAAATTTGCTATACAGGGGTTTTTTGAGTCGCTGAACCGATTCCGGGCGTAATTTTTTTCTTCTGACACCCCCAACCTCTAAAAAATAGAATTTAGGGGTGAGTTCTTGTCAATTCTTTACTAAACCTTTTTTTTATTTAAACATTTTTTATTTGTGAAGTTTTCTTGTCTATAATTCAATTGCAGCAGTTACTTTTTTCAATGCCACAGTACGATTAATTTATACAAATCCCAACAATTCGCTAGTCATTTTGGTTCGGCCATATTGAGTCTGCCATATTGAAATTTAAAATTCCAATGCCAAATTCAGATGCAGCGACCCCAAAAACCCTTATATACAATTTTTCTAAATCCCGATAATATTTTAATACTTGACAGCCAATTTGGTTCGGCCATTTTGAGTCTGCCATATTGAATTTTACAATTCCGATGCCAAATTCAGATTCAGCGACCCCAAAAACCATTACATACCAAGTTTCATTCAAATCTTTTGAAAATCAAAAAAGTTATTCCATTTGATCATATATGATACATTGACAGAATTGGCCAGATTTTTGTTTGATCATATATGATACAGTGACAGTTAACCGGTTAAGCAGCGTAAGACCTTAAATACAGAATTATCCATGGTACTCGCTCCACGACATTTAGAAATCGTTATTTTCGATTATGTGGGGAGTAGGTTCCAAAAACACGCGCAATAATTCATTTAGAACGACGAATGCCGCACGCAACGGCCAAGGAAACTAGACAAATATATTCCATGGGACGATCAATAGCTCCCATGATCTCTGCATCGTTTTGTCCCAGACGTCCCTTTCAACGAAGGCGGATGATTAAGTCCCCGATCGAATCCCATTTATTTTCGCCGGGATACCCCTTGGGGCACAGGTGCGATGGCCGACCACAAAACGAGAACATTCGTACAAAGCTGCTTGTGCAATCGATTTATATCCTTCCCCGTTCCCCTGCCAAAATGCCGCCCCTTTCTCGAGTGCGCTCGGCTTAGCTCGCAGCTGAATGCGTGGACTTTCGAGCTGACTTCGAAGCATCGGTTAACAAAGAAAATACGTGTCAGGGGATTAACGATGAAACGAAAACACGTTACCGTCGTTTGCATATCGCACGGTGCGGCGTGAAAAGCGTTTGCTCTAGCGACAGCGCGGGGAAATAAGTTCATGTAGAGGCATAATGCTGTTTTAATACCTAGTAAGTAACTTCCTTGTATTTCAGCAAAAGAAAACGATATTTCTACTATTCTCTGTTGTTACGAGTAGAATACTCGGTATAACCCTGAAAGCTTTCGAGGAGAACCGAACAGAGGCCTCGATTAACCAGCTTAATTAGTGCCAAGGTAGACTGGCTAAATTCGGATCCAGATAATTAAGACCTGCGACGTGTGCAGCAAGAAAACACGACAATTTAGTACTAAGAACTGAACGACTCTCCGTGGAAGAATACTATTAGGTACTGTTCTCACTTAAGAAGTACTGCGATTTACGCTATTTATAAAAATTCAATGGTGGGCAAAATTTTTATTCAATACAAATTTGAACAACGAATAAGAGTTAAATAATGTATCCGTCATGTATCGAATAAAGTTAACTCGAGTTAACGAAGGAATGACGAATAATTTTTTTAGCTTTTATTCGTAATTCGAAATTTTATTTAAATAAAAATTTAATTATCGAAATTTACAGATAACTTTAAAAGGAACTGAAAATTGGGTTGAATAAAATTTTACAACAACAACAGGTCGAAATCTGTTGTCAAGTGATTTGATAATGATCTGAAACCTAGACACTCGAAATTTCCTCGAAAGAAGAGCTACCGAACGGACTCGCCATGGAACTCGTAGAAATGCTGAAGCGCGGTTCGCGAGTTCGAAATAATCTCAGTTTCGGGTAGCCGTTGCACGGTCGTTTACACGGCACGCACACCGACGTGGATGTATTCCGGTACATTTCGAGGCACGAAGCGCAGCATCTTGTTTGGACACTTCTTTAAATCAATTACGAGTTGCTGGCAGGCAAGTTCTGCGGCCAGCAAGTAGCACGGTTCGCCCCCAGACGAACCAGTTCGACGAAAGTTCGACGACCACCCTTTCCCCGCCCCTGTCGCCCTCCCCCATCGAAAACGTGGCATCAAACTCTCGGTTTCCGGATTGTTTGCTCGACCTCGGATGAATTCAATCGACGCGATTTGCGATTCAGATGATGATCGTGGCAGCTTACGCTCGCGAAATTCGGGTGACACGACCGCTCGGCTGAAAATTCGCTCGTTGTCCCTCATACCGTTCGGTGAACATCAAAATTCCGTCCGATTGCAAATTGGGGATTTCGTTCTGAATTCCAGGTCTCGTTGTCAGCTAATTGTAAAATTTCTTCGCAATAAAATTCTATTTTTGGAGTGGAGAAATTTGTGAAAATTTTTTGAAGATTTTTTGGTCAAATGCAAGCAAATTATTATATTTGCAACTAAAGTATTATATTGGCTACAATGACGAATATCAAAGTCTGTAGAATGGAAATATTGTGAAAGGCCCTAGCTCTTTTTCATATTTCTGGATGAGTATCAAAATTTCATATCTTGGTCAATTTTTGGATGACAATAAATTTTCCGCTTCTGCCGGTTTTGATATTACAAAATTTTATAATAAATGAAAAAATTCGTTGAAAAAACTAATACTAAGCACTTTTAATTTTTAGCAGTAAAATTCGTGAGGAAGATACACTCGAAAGTATCGACAACGATGGGGCTTTTGAAACTGAACAATTGAGCGTCTAATGGCGGATCATGTTGACAAGTAGCGCAACCTAGGTGCGTCTTCGAAACTAACCGTGGCGTCAGTCGCGAAAAAGGCGCGGGCTCGTGTCGCAGTTGATTGTGTTTCTTATCTGTCACTTGAGTGATTTGTTGTACTTCTACAGTTTGCAGTCAGTTAATTGATATCCAGAATTTCTAGCGAGCTTTCCCATCGAAATGGACAACGTTTCAGTGTCAAAGGTACTGTGCAACTTGTTGCTTCTACTTATATAACCTCAAAACGTAAAAGTCACACTTCAAACCCGGTACGAACTATTCGCTGATTACATCAGTTTTAACGCCGACTTATCACTACTTTCACTGGATTATAAAGCTCGTTGTCGCGAATAATATATTCGGTACTTGTTGTCTGTTAACATTCATTTAACATAAGCTAACTTATCTTTGAACTTCGATATTCCGAGGATCCCTACTGGCGCGTAAAATTATCGATGTATTTTTCTTCGTTCCGAACCCTTTCCTCCATTTTTGGCGGGAATTTTTTGTAATGAAGAGTTCCTGAAAATGTATTCTACCGCGCTTTTGTTTGTTGCCATTATCTTTTGCTATTTACTATCTCCTTCGAAAATGTCGTATCTTCCAATTACCGTTAGAAAATGTTCGTCGCCTCTCACGATGATGTAACTCCAGATGCGTTTTAGGGTGTCTTTGCGCATAAAGGTAGTTACAAAATTGGCGATAAGAAGGCAAATTTGAGATTACCAGATTATTTCGAGGAGCCATGGTATCTCGCTTACAACGAGACATGGACTAGCATTGAAAAAGCCGCTGAGGTATTGTTGATAGGTTAAACGCTATTGCGCGAACAAGTCGCGTTCGATTCCTTCTAAGATGATTTCTATTGAAATTTTAGGCCATAAGGTCGAATATGTTCCAACAGATTCTGAGCGACTTAGAATCTTTTGTTTCCAAAGTCAAAGAAAAGCCAATAGAGAGCCTGGAGAATGAAATACAGACAGCTATTTTGCTAACAGGTGACGATCGCTTAGCCTAAGCTGTTTTGTAGCCGTGCGTATTGACGATAAGTATATTACAGGAGTTAATGTCCACGATCATGCGATAATGTTTGAGAGAATAATATCTAAATTGGAACCGATCACGAAACACGTGGCACTTATATGGAATAGGGATTCAAATAATGTAAGAACTATCATAGAAGAATCAGTATCTCAGCTGATGAACGTTGGGAATGAGGTCAGTCCTCTTTAAAATAAGTATTTCAAAGGCGAAGGAACTGTGAGTGTTATTTATAGCACAATTATTTGTAGAACGAAGACGCGCATGTTAGAAAATCTCACTGTACGATGCGAGCCTTAAAGGAATGGTATCACGAGCATTGCAAACCGAACGATCCTCTCGTTATAATTATAACCGACTTCGAAAGCTCCCCCGCTGCAGTATTACACGATTTAATTTTAATATTGAGGTACTGTGATTCTCGCGATGAATCCGTGGCATTGTTATTGATTTTGTATCTCTTTCAGTTCATATTCAAACACAATGAAGTTTATCCTTATATTCGGCGTTGCTACTACCTTGCACGCTATACACAGATCATTATCGTATGATGTCACATCCAAATTAAATGTTCAAGTGAGTAGCGAGCATTGACTGTTGGATAGTTTGCAAAGGGAGACGTGCTTGAAATTGCAATTTTTTTTAATCAGGTTTTTCACACACAAACACAAATCAATATTTTGTCCGATGTATTAGAAAACACTGTCTTCTGCACACAAATACCATTTAAATTAACTGGACGAGCGTTTCAGCTGTTAACAGACATCTTTTTGTTTTATGATTTCTCAGTGGAGAGTTTCTTGCAAAGTTACAAGGTTTGCTGCTATTCAGTTCTTAAATTCTGGTATTTTAGGCATTAGCCCAAAATGTCTTCAGAGCGATTCTCCTTTCAATTTAGACATGCATGATACAACATTTTTACGGGAACAATGTGAATTCTCTCTGCTGCCGACCGCAAGAGATAGAAAGCAGAATGTCCACTTTAACTGACGAGGATTTGAAAGAGATCAGAAAGCTCCCTTCGATAAGAAGCTACATCAAGTATTTACAGGAAGAGGAGAGTAAAAGTGGGCCGCTTTCTAACATGAAGTTCGAGGTACTTGTAACATAATAGCGCCCGAGATTTTCAAGCAGTGATTCAGTGATACGAAGACTAAACTTGTTGCAGGAGATATTAATCTATTTGTTGAATAAATTTCATCGATACATGCATCGTTTTCTGATAATCCTGAAGTGTCTGCACGATCTCATGGCGACATTGCCAAACTCACCAATGGGTAAACAGGTACAGAGATCCACGAATCAATTAAACAGACACGCTTAAAACAGTACAAACGATCCACTCACGACGATAATTTGCAAAATGATAGTTGCGCGAATTCTACACGAAAGCGGTTTCCCTGAACGATCTGAGGGAGTCTCACGAGTACAAAGAGTGCTTGCAGCTGTTGGGCTTTCTATCAAAGAGGGAGTTTCTCGCGAAATTGAACTCCGTTATTGAGATCATGGGTAGATCGAGAGATGCGGTTATGAAGAGGCTTAAAACGGATCTTCAGGGTCATGTAGCGATCGTCGAGGAAGCTAGCTTAGAAGCGGCTGTAACGCCCGCGGATATCCTCGCCGCTGGTGAGAAACTCAATCGACTTCAGCTAAAAGAGGTTCGGAATGCAATTCTCTATTTGCAGTAACGCGCGAATCAGGACTCAGCGTCGCGACTCTAGTATCATCTGGCTTTTCGTTTAGAAACTGTTGAAAATGTCCCAAACGCAGTCACGGTCGCCTTACAAACAGGCGCAGCTAGACGTGATCAACTACCTGGACCGGGAGGTGTTTTGCGTCTACCTGGTCAATCCGAATCAGAAGCCGGCCAACGAAATATTCTGCTTCAACGATGGCAGTTTAGCCAAACAACACATTCGTGGATCATTGAGAGCTGCGGTGCACAGTGGTTTGAACGATCCACACGTTTACTTGGACGTAAGTCAAAGAGGACTGGTTTTTACAGAAATTCTTTGCACGGGGAAGTCTCTTTTAATCAATTAAAGAAACAAGACAAGCCACGGCATGCAGATTGTTTACGGGACAATAAATCAGGAATTCCTTCAGGAATACCAGCGATTAGAATTTAAATTTAGGAATTTTTCAACCGCGATAGGCAAAACTAGCGAGATAATATGAGATGCTGATACTTCGAAAAATTATTGTTTACTAGAACGCGGCGCGATAATGATTCACTCCGTCTTCCACCATTTACCATGGCAATCTCGATCGAATTAATTTGTGTGAATAATTTGTTACTTCCGCGAGCTCACCAGTTCCCGTGACTTTTAACTCATCACGGGCTATCGATCCGCGCAATCAGCGGCCACGGCTATCGATTATGAGCTCGCCCTCTAATAGAAAACTGTATCGAGGCGAGGCGCTGCCGAGGCGAGGGCCAAAGTTAATTGGAAATACATATTTCAGTGTGGGTGCTGCAAATTGGAGAACGACGACGCCATTCCGTCCACGCTGCCCGACCTCAGTATAATTTACAAGCTCCACTTGGAATCCAGGAAGCTGATCAATATGTACGACTGGCTGCAGGTAACAATCCGTTCGTGCTCATGTTTACAGGTTAATTCAGGTTACACTTACGGTCACGCACCCGCCCGTCCCTGTTTCGTGATTTTAATCGCTCCTACCCAGCGATTCACGCGAGCACGACATTGTAAATGGGCCTCCATCCCCTTGGAGCGGGTGCGGAACCGTCCTATAGACTGTGGCTGTTAGAAGCTCGAAAGCTCACTGACCAAGCGCAACCGGCTGCTGGTCAAGGAAAATCGGGGGTCTAACATTATCACGTATTAAACAAATATCTGTATTACTGATAATTTGCATGAAGCTGGGAACTGTGGTAAAATGTACTTATATTAGATGGGTTGAACTTTGGTCAGACTTCACCTTGAAACCCAAGACCGCTCTTAAAATCACGCCCCCTCAAGGTGTGTCCTACTCTGTACAAGTTTCAAGTGAACCATCTATCTCCCATCTGTATTTCCCTCGCTCTCAGCTTAGCTCTTCTATGTTTACCGCTTTCGTTTTGATTCTCTTCGCAAATCCAAACTCAGGAGATCTCGTCTCTCGATCTTCTTGCTGTGTACTCTCTAACACTCCCAAGAGCGTGTCTCTCGTAACCCTCGTCCGTTCCAAAGTTCTGTGTTTGGTGGTAGTCGGTCGACACTCTTTCGTGGATTAAACGCACGTTTGCAGGCATTCTTGATCATCGTGGACCCCGAGAGCAACGCAAAGGAACAGCGGGACGTGGATCCAAAGTTGCAGTATCCTTTTTCATTTAGCGGCTCCAGCCACACTTGCCGCCTCGATGGTAATGGAGTGCGGCGGAGATTTGTCTAACCACCGGGACGGTTTGGAATTCATATCGTGGCTCGTAATGGCGGAATCCTGGCCGGTGGAGATAACTCGCTCCAACTGCGTGTACCTCTTGTTTGAATAATTCACACGTGCTCCCGGTGTGAATTTTATCGCGTGGCCAAAGGTATCCTTAACGGAGATTTAGAGCTCGTTTTACTCAAGCGGTCGCCGAGCTGGAGTTCCTCGGTTTCATCAAGAGTTCCCGAAGGAAAACGGATCACGTGAAACGGCTCTTGTAAGGATCATCGCCTTCATTGATCCCCAATAAACGCCATCCGCGAGCAAATTCGCGATTTCATTGTACCTGCCAAGTTTCTTACCATCTTGCCATGTTTTTCTAATAAAACTATTGCAAACGATGTCACTCGATCTTCATTTCCACTCCCAAACGGCGTGTAACGTTTCGAGTGTGAGAGAATGATCACTGAGTTTGGATCGGTGGAGATTCATTGAAACATACGCGCAGTAAAGTGTATCCTCGGCTCGAAATTCAAGGTCCAGGTTTCCATTCATTTTCACGTACCCCACTCGACGAGGGGATGAAAAATTCAGAATGAACGATTCATCGCGGGCGAGCCTGTTTTCCACGCAAGTCTATTAACCGTTCGTTACACGCGCCCTATTTTATAACATGGCAACACGTGCGTTGTACTTTTTACGACATCACGATTTTATACTGTTTTTTTTTTAATTTTTCCCTGTTCTTTGTTTTATTTGATATTCTACATTTTTTGAAATTACTACAACCGTTACGTTTTACAACAGCGCGTGTAACGAAAGGTTAAACTCTGCAGTTCTATTTGAGAATGGAGGATTCCCCTTTCATTTAATTTATATCGGATTTGTCTCTAAAAACACGATTGCTTCGTTGTAGTTGGCTTGAAACGAATCGAGGTTTCAGTGAAAGCCAATTTATCAAGGTTACCAATAAATCCTATAAATGCGTGACAAAAGGTGTGACAAGAATATTGGGGGGTTTTGGTGCACGATTATTCCGCGAGTATCTCGCGCACGTGCAGCCGGATGAAATATTGCAGCCAGTAATCCGGCAATATTTAGCGCCAGCGGTGTTATCACGTGCACTCGAGTATCAAACGTGTGCATCAACGTAATGCACATTTCGCGGCCAATTCAAAGCGATAATTTTGTTACACCGCGGAGAGCTAATGGCGATTGTTTCCGAATAACAGACGCTGACCCCGTTGCATTCGACACCCTTACCGAGATTTCAGCCAGCTTCCCCCGTCGCGCATACAAAATTCCGGCGTCCCCTTGCAGAACAGTTGCGGCCTGATTGAAACTTTCCTAAATAGAGCTCGCGGTATCGGCGCCCGACATTGGATGCCACCGAAACTTAATACTTGTGCTGTCGAGGAGCAACGATTATTCCATGCAACCTGTGGCTCGCATCACTAACTTATTCCAACGATCGGATATCTTGTTAATCAATGGGTATTAATTGATAGTGGTTCCACGTGAATCGAGGAAGCCGCTGTTGTTCGAGGAAATATAATCGATGGAAGTAGATACCTGCCCAGCAGAAATACAGAACCAATTGCATGAGGTTCGATGAGTAAATGGAAATGCTGATCTAGGTTCATATGCATATAGAACTGTCCCAGGTTTATATCAGCCGGGCATGCAAGACTATTTATAAGTAAAAATATAAAAAGTACATGTGTAATCAATTTCCTGAAGTTTGCAAGTTAATTGGGTGCATATTTGAAGTCATTCTAAAAATTTGAAGCTTAATTTATAGATTCTTTATCACCACACGTGGTCCTTTCCGTGGCCTCCAGGTTCGCCTTTCATTTTTGCCAAGTCCATTGAAATTCGCTGTATCGTGCGCGCATAATTCACCCACGCATATACCACGGCCACGCTGATAGCTTCCCACATTTGTAGTATCTCCATGTTGACATTAGCCGCATGTGTCGCCCATATTTTCAATTCTGTCTTTCGGCGACTTCATTGCCTAAAATGCTCACGTGAAAACTGTTTCGCTGCACGCGCCCGGGCATACTAAAGTCTGTGGTCAAGCGTCCAATGTGGGCGAATAACGGAAAGGTGGTTTTTTAAACGAGGCATAGTAATTCGATTCGCTGTTCGATGCACGGATAGGCGACGTTTCATCTATCATAGGCGAAGGGGTGGAAACGCTTTTGACGCATCTCCGACTAATCCCTCTGTGCCTTTCAGCCGACGCATACGGGCCGGAAAGCCTGTTTCGTAATACCAGTATGATCCATACTGAAGATTTCCGTGTGATGCGAGACTGCGATTCAGTAGCTAGCACGCATTGTTCTGATTCCAGCGCGACTGCGGCTGATGTAATTTCTGGATGTATGATTCTGTTTTATCCCGAGATCGAATCATTTTCTCGTCACCACCACTGATAGTAGCTTGATTCGTGAAATTACCATTCGATCCTATTTGTTGCTTTATCCATCGATGATTTGGGTTTGTCCTGTAATGGAACTATTTGAATTGCACGTGGACTATTATATCTAATGATTTCCTACTTTTCAGGCATTATTTCCTCTTTTTCTTGGAAAATTAGAGTATCTTCTATTTCTTCAATATATGTAATATATAATTTTACAAGATCAAAAGCTCATTCTCGAGTGAAGCTGCTTCCCAGTTCTGTCTGCCCATATATATCTCGATGGCTGACCAGTCACTGACCTGCTCCACTTGCGCGCGCCACACCCCATTTCTTCCCGTCACTTTTATCTCTCCCTTTTTTTTATTCACTTCCCTAGACGATAGCCACTAGTATCAGTGCGTCATCAGGTTTAATCCAGACCCTTGGCGAAGTCATCAAGGCTGCACCTATTTCCCTCTGCCAGCTGGGGGTCCAGGAACATTAAACTGGGGTACAAAAGACCCCAACTTTCCAGGCTGCTAAACCAATGATTCCATTGAACGCGTCGCTCGAGATAGCCGCGGGAACCATTTATCCACGGAATAATTTACCGTCCTAGATCCATATTGATGACGCGTGTCGCTCATTTGCATACGGCTGGCTCCAGTCATGATACGATTTTCCACCGTCCACCCTGTTTTCCTCGTTCCCCTTCTTTCCCTCGACCGTCGTTCCTCCTTGCGAGCAGCTCCCTCCACCGTTTCGAAAGCCCCGAATATCAATCGCCCTTGAACAGGGGGGAGAACCAGCGGGACGCTCGTTTCCGAATGCGAGAGAAAGAAATAAGGCTGAGAGTAAAAAGAAACGAGACCAGCAGAAGCAGTCGCAATCGCTCGTGCATTTTAACGTCGACGACGACGGGCCGGACGAGTGAATATCGAGGAGAATTAATTGAATTCCCACGGCGGATTTTTCCGTCTGACGTGACGCGGACAAATCACGGGCCAGTCGTTTCAACGGAGACTTTGGCTTCTGTGCGGCAACGATATACAGTATTTCCAATCGTCCACTGACACTCTTTCTTCATTCTGCGGATTCTGGTTTCGACGGGATTGGAATTAAAAAAAAAATAGGGAGAGAGAAAAGAGTCAGGTCGTTGGCTGTGTATCTGTCGGAGGCTGGAAGAGTCCTTTGCAGGCTGTTGATGAAACGATTCAGCATTGCCTGTCAGTGAAAGAATATCGAAGCGATCGTTGGAGGAAACATCGACGACGCTCGCTCGTCCAACCGGCGACACTTGCGTTCGATTAATTTCAATGACAATCCAGTTTGCAATAGGGTCACTTGCAGCATCGTTTGTTCCAGGGAAGTCTGCGGATCTGGATAATCCAGTCTTAAGAATTCTTTAGGTAGTAATTAAGCATTCGTGTGCCCGAGCGCTTCGATCGAAGTAGAGAAAGGCAAATGTAGAGGGAATGAAAGGTGGGTTTTACGTGGCGTCTGAGTCGCCACTGATGGGTGTATTATCATGATGAAGTTAAAGGAAGGAATTTTTTGAACGTGTTAAAAAGTTCCTCGATTGACGTTCGTTCGGGGCAGGAAAGAAGGAGCAGGGTATCTTATTCTTCCTTGTAATTAAAACGTCCACGGCTATGACGAGACGTCTGCTGGCCATTGTTCCCCTGGTATCAGTACTAGGTATCAGCTTGCAACCTGACTGAAACATTATCAAGTCGTGTTCCGTTTCAGACATAACTTCCTACAGGAGAAACTTCCTAGAGTTATGTAACTGAGCTGCTTAAGATCTCCAACACCCCTACTGTGCATTTGCAGAATCCTTTCCCTCGGATCACTTTGTTCCTGGTCGCAAACAAATAGTAATTACCTTAACTGTTTCAAACCTCAAAGCTGCACAGCTGCAAGAGTCTTGCGCATCCGGTAGCTCTTTACCCAGAAGCCGATCACCGTATTTCGGATTCGGAGCGCGAGGAAGTCAGAGGTCCGGAGCAGCCATGCAGAAAGTGGTACAAAATGATTTGCCCGTTTTTTTGCCGCTGATTCAATCTCCGTCCACCCTCGTGCGGCAATCGATCTCCTTACGTCGCTCTGTCCGAGCTGGAATCCATTGGCGAGAAAAATCTATGAGAGCTGCGCTCTCCGAGCTCGGTCGAACAGTCGCGATGAAAGGGAATCGGTTCTCCACCCTTCGGGGCTGCCTTAACCTTCTGGAGCATTCGTGCTCAATCGCCGCGACCCCCCCCGATATCCTCTGGGCATATCCTTTAACGTGTCCGTATCGCTGAGCGGAATCTGCTCGGCGACGAACGGTGCCGATCCTTTATTCTAGTCAGGGCGGATGAACCCCCGCGCGAATATATCTTTCCCGCGGAAGGCAAATATCTTCGCGGTGGCCGGGTCGAATATCAAACGGGGATCGTAAATTATTAATGGCGCAGGTTCGAGCCGCGCACGATCGCGGGCCATGGACGTCCGAGCTTTCCACCGGCTCATTTTTCATCGACAAAGGAGCGATTGAATGTACACCAGACTGCGTAGGTCGTTGGGTACTCGGGCGTCTTTGGAAACATCGAATTGTGTTACAAATGGTATCTTCCGTTTGGTTTGGGAGATTTGGTTGTGTGGAGCTATTAGTGAAGGAAGAAATTGATATCTGGGTGTTGATGATCTGCGTCAGACTTTAGTCCTTACAGTCTGACGCAGATAGGTTTTTAGTATTGCTCTTCCAAGAATCGCCTTCAATTTTTGCAGTATAAGGGCAGTTAAGGGGGTATTCTGGTCTGACGAGGCGTTTTCGTCGCGTTATTTCGGAATTTTTTTACAAAGAACCCATCAATTTTATTATTATTTAGTTTATTGCTACATGTTTATTGATGTTTGAACTATCTTTACAAATTTTGTCAATGGAAAAGAATTAAAATCAAACGCAGTTGACTGTTTTAAAGTAATGGTGAAAAAAAAACATGGTGTCACGGTGTCCATGATTGGGCTCGTTCTAGTGATCTATAACAAAAAATGAAAAGAGATTCTATATCTGTATGCCTGTGGCTATCGTCCCTGCCAGAATTATGATAAAATATTTTGTTTTTAAACTTTCACAGACCTTTAAAGTTGAAAAATTGTGCGAAAGCACAGGCATACAGATATAGAATCTCTTTTCATTTTTTGTTATAGATCACTAGAACGAGCCCAATCATGGACACCGTGACACCATGTTTTTTTTCACCATTACTTTAAAACAGTCAACTGCGTTTGATTTTAATTCTTTTCCATTGACAAAATTTGTAAAGATAGTTCAAACATCAATAAACATGTAGCAATAAACTAAATAATAATAAAATTGATGGGTTCTTTGTAAAAAAAATTCCGAAATACCGCGACGAAAACGCCTCGTCAGACCAGAATACCCCCTTAAGCGATTCTTTTTTAAGATAGGGAATATTAGTGACATTACTTTGGTAATAATCTCACTTGCTGTTGTTTACTAAAACTCAAAATTCGAAAAGAAAACTCAAGAGGATACCTACTAAAAGAATCCTTCGACGATGAGTTCAACTTTTAAATGATCGATCTCAATGCCATTCTTATGACAGCAATAATTACTGCAACGAGCTGAAAAAATACTTCAAACTTAACACAGCTTCTCGTTGTCGACTGCAAATCAATTAACCGCGCACCGCGCGCTCGAAAAACATTTTTCTCAAGCGCAGTTGAAAATTAGCGGCGCGTACGCTTGCGGTTTGGTTCCGCGAGCAAATGAATGGCATTGGTGATTCTGGCTTTGGTGGCGAGCGACATTCGCGTGTGCGTGCAATTACCAATTATAATTGCGCGACGACTAATTGGTAAACAGTAGTAATAACAAGGGACGTCCATCGATCAGCGACTAGGGACCCAACCGTGTCGCTCGTAACAATTGTCAGCTCAACGAATCGTAGTCGAGTGGTATTTCATGGGTGAGAGGTTCCTAAACGGGACGTGGTACTCTGTGTACCACCTACCTGTCCCTGCTGCTTTTATTTCCTTCACTTACATTTCTATTTCGAAGCCATATATCAATAAATATTCACGACTCCCAAGATATAATTATTCTCTTCTCTTTTCTCATCATTACTTTCGTTTAAAGTCACACAATTAGGTAACCCTAAATCAGCTAAGCGAGCACGAAACAAACACCATTGGTGCTACTTGACCCCAAACAATTATTTTTGTATTTTTTTACGGGGCACCCTGTCGATATGTTCACCTTTACTGTGGTATTAATTTAATTTTTTTCAGTTACACATTAGGGGTTGCTATCAGGCATTGAATTTTGTGCTTTTTAAGAATAAAAATACAATTTTCTTTTCGACGTATTGTATTCTTAAAACACATTTACTTTATACAGGGTGTATGAATTCGTCTTAAGTAAAAAATACAATTTCATTTAAAATATTAATAAGCGGGTAGCAACCCCTATAAGGACAGTTAGACAAAATGTTAGGGTGCCCCAGCAATATTTTAAAAATTGAATTTTAAGCACCACCCTAACCAATGGGGATACGTTCCATTTGTATAGTATGTTCCCAATGAACAAGGCCACGCAGCCTTAGTTCAGTTTGCTCCGGCAGAATAGATGTTCCTCGGCAGGTTGTTCCAGCAGCAGCAGATTCCCCGCCACAACGGGCAACACGCCGCCCATCGTTTTCCTAGACGAGGCGTATTCGAGAGCCTTCGACAGACTCCGTTTTTCTTCCACCTCCCCGATATTTTCTCTTAGCCGACTGCCGACGATTTCCAAGACGGCCCCTCCGCGAAAGGATAAAGCCAAGAAAGAGCCGGAAGGGTGGCTCGGAAGATGCGGTCGGGTGCGCTTCAGGTGTGATGCGAGATTGATACCGGAAGCTGTTGAGATTGATTTTCGCGTCGCAGAACGGATGATGGCAGTCTCTTGCAATCCCCGTGGACCCTTCCTACCTACTCACAGCCGTCTGCGAGGACTGCGCTCGGTTCTTTTCCATCCTGGATGGAAATAAGTCTGAAAATGAAAGGAGAATACCGCCCCCCATGGGAAATGTAACCTTCTTGTTCCCTGTTTCATGAATCTCCGGGACGGGACTTCTCTGCGGCGTTCTACATAATACAATGAATAGTTTCGGGGAATACGGAACCGAGCAGACGAATCACGATTCTCGGTGCCTGCTAAACCTTTAAGTGCACAGAGAATTTTATTGCCGATCGTTCCTTGGCCGGGGAGCTGTTTCTGAATACTTATTTCCTTTTCGTCAGTTTTTCAGATTTTTCTTTAGTATTTTGGAGCCTCGGCGAATACGTTCTTCGTATTTTAATTATTACTTGCATGCACGAGGACGACACGCTGATTAGAACGAATCTTTCGATGATGATTGTAAAGGTGAAATCTGACGGCGCGTGAATCGGCGATTCGCGCGCAAAGATTGCCGATTCACGCGCCGTCAGATTTCACCTTAATGTAAGAGGATCGGAGCTTCATTTCTGCGATACCTGCGGCTTACAAAGATAGCCGCCTAATGTAGAATTTATTACGAAATGACAGGCGACATCGATATCGATACCTTGACGTGCGGGGCACTTTGGACAAGGTCGTGGACAGGTAATTGAATCGGGTCACTCATCGTTGAAGCTTTTTCGCGGAATAATAGTTCGCCATCTGTGAATTATAAATCAACTCGGAAGTCGCAAGGACCAGTCATTTCAGCGAACGAAAGTGCTGCAATTCCTTCCAATTTACGATCAGTCCAGCTTATTCGTGCGTTATGATAGTGTTCAGAATAATCGAGTCCTCAGGAAATGCAACTTTAGGGTACTTTCTTTAAGAATTAGGATTCAAATTAGATCTAATTTACCTGCGTATATCCAACACGAATAGTGTGATTTTCTTTTACAAATCTATAATACCTTTCGCTTCACGATTTGACGCCGCAAGCTGGCATCCATCTCTAGTAAAAATACAGTATATATAACGTAATTTCCTATCTGCACTCTGTCTGCGCATTGAACTTTATCACCCCTCTCCCGCTGATAATAAGTAATAAATTATACAGTTGAAGTCTAATGACCTGCCTTCCAGCGTAAGCAAGTAGACGCTCAAGATCGATACGTCCAAGCGTCTGTCAAGATCGATAATGGTCGTGTAGCCAGGCTTAAGCGCCACGCGAAACGTCAAGCTATTTGCAAGAGCACACAAACATTACAAGCCTAAATTACGTGTCGCCGACAGGGCAAACATCTATTCTCCCAGGATATTGTAATGAGGAAACACCTGATAAACGTCGCGTCAAACTCAACGCTGTGCTAAATATCTCAGCAGGAAGAACAACTTGAATAAGTCAGCTTTAATTGGCATACAGGATCACGCCGATCACATCTTGTAAAAGCCTCTGTCGAATTCGATTTTGCAAACGAAATAAGCTTGACAGCTTCACTGCTCTGCTCACCAGCTATTATTCACTGTTTCATCGAAGGATGCCAACGTTAAGAAGAACGAGGCGCAATTTTACGGCTACGAAAATCAGATTTGTTTCATTGAACGTCTATAAGTTTGATGTAACTTAAATTTCATTCAGGCTGGAATTTCTTGGCACTGTGATGATTTTAAACATGTGCGCGAAGAATTAAGGAAGCAACTGCTCCGCTAAAAGCTCGCAACTTGAGCTTTTACCATTTCCAACAGTTTGCATTGGTGCAGTTTAAGGAGTCTCGTTTTTAGCGTTTGAAATTGCGCCAGTAGCAATCGCGCCATTTATCTAACGAATAACGTCCTTTAATTAGCGTTATCTTTCAGAAGCAATTTCCTTAGAATTGAGATTTAATATGTTTTTGTAGTCTGTGCCCTCTGCAACGAGGGGGGGAAGAGAGTGTGAGGGAAAAAAGGAAAGGAAGGAAATTGCTAAGGGAAGAAGGCAGTGAAAAAAAGAAAGGGAAGAGGGGGATGTGAGGTGAGCGGACAAGAGAATGCTGAGTTTCGCAAGCGGAGGTGAAATGATAAATTAAACCGAGCACAATAATGTTCCGCCGCAAAACAAGACGGCTCAAGCTGCAAAATTATGGAAGTTCCAAGACTAATTGCGAAACTTTTCGCTACGTGCGAAATTTCTCTGAGCTCGCCGCAGCGGTTAAGGGTCGGTCAGCCTCTTTCGCTCAGACGAATAGATGTTCAACGCCGAACCTGAACATCCTTGCTGTTCTTCGACGGAAGGAATTGTTTATCGTGGGTGCAAGTACGGATGGGATTGAACGGTTCTTTATTCTACCATCCAAAAGAATTTTTTTCGACACGCTGGTCAGACAAGGGATGTGCGGAGCAGTAACTTCTTTTCTGTGAGTAGGATGTGGAAGAAAGTGGAATTTAAATTGGAGCATGTTGCTGCTAGCTTCTCAAGTCTATCTCGAGTCTTCAAGGTCCTCAGGTTTTAAGTTTCTTCAACTAATAATGAGAGAGTAGGATAGTATTTCTTCCCTGAATTTCACTTCCTATGCATCCAATTTTAAAAATACAAAAGAAAACAAATACAATTATAGGCGTTAAATAATTTAACTTTTCTTTGGACTGCAATATTTGTCAAACTTTAATCACAATTTAATTAAAGTGCTTCCAAGATAATCGACTGTAAGGGTCGAAATGGAATACGGGCTCGCACCAGAGAAGTTCTAGCTATCATAAAAGCTTCTGAAGACCTCCTTCAATATTGCAGTATCGCTGAAAAAGAATCAGTTTTCCCAACTGGCATCGGTTTGTTATTTAATCGAGAACAGAGATTGCAAAGTTCATTGGCGCAGCTCCGTTGCTTCTTTCGCGCGGAAAACTTTCCGCGAGTTCTTTGTTTATTGGCTCGCCCACGACCCGCGAGAACTTGGCGGAATTTCTTGACAACAAGTGGCATGGGATTTCTCCCCGCTCCCTTATATCGAGTCGTTCTTGCAGTAAGTTCTTTTGAAAAATTGCCTCCGGCTGAATAATATTGGTTCAGTCGTTTTGTTTCATCGAACTCCGTGGACCTGTCTTCAATTATTTACGCGGAGGCAGACCGCGTGGTCTCTGGAGAAATTCAAGAAGGCGGCTCGATAGACAATCGCGAAATAATTCAAGACACTTGAGCGATAAAATGGGAAACGAAGCTCACAGCCTACGAACAAAATTATGCAACTGCAATTGTTCACATTCGTCTCTCTCTACATGTAACCATAAACAACAAGGCAGCTATTTTCTTCTAGATACTCAGTGTTCCGAAAATTACACTTCCGATCGAATAATTTCTCAAATTTAAATTCAGCAAAATTCTTCAATCGATTTTTATTATCACACTTAAGAAATTGATTACAGAATTCTACGCTTGAATTCGCAAATTCAAATTAAAAAAAAAGTGGCCATGTTCCCCATGACGAACTCGATGATCGACTGCTTCCACGCCGATGTGACCCAGACGGTGGAGTGTGTTCGAAATTCTCCATCCGGTAACAAGACAAACAGAGGCAAGAGGTTGGCTTGGCCTGTGGGCTAGGAGCCGCAAGATGTGTCGCAGCCCTAACCGGCTTGTTCTCCGCTACGTCGAGCACCGTGTAACCAGGTTCTTCTTCTTGGTTAGAGCTCCTTCAAAGTCCTCCGTGTCTCGTCTACCCCTGGCTATATACGGTCCTTAAGTTTCACGCGAACAGCCGAACAGTTAACTTACCTCCGCCGCCCAAACTTCCAGTTCCCCTTCGTCGCTTACACTTACCATCGCCCTCTTTTCGTTTCTCTTATTCCAACCCAACCCCGATTCCCACCGCCCCCTTCTGCCGCCCTTCCGATACCGACGACGGCGTCTTTAACCCTTAGCGAGGTGAATTCGCCATCGCTCGGAGCACTTGACATCACAAGACGGGCGCAGTTCGCGATGGTTACCGAGTGGATCGCGTCACCCACTGTCTGCCAGGTGTCTTTGAAGCTGAAACACCGAGTCAGCGAGGGTGTTTTTCAAGAACGAGCGTCGCCGGATTGTTTGGAAAGGTTTTAGGCGACGTCTGCGCACGCGGCATCGCTGGTATTCCTTATATTATTCGGACGGTGTTTCTTAATAATCGCCGAAACTTGCGAAGCACGTTTGCGAGCGTACTTCGACCAGCATTCCTGCGAAGAAACACGCCCGACGTTTACTGAACAGCTTTCTTCCGGGCAAGGAAGTTTTTGCGCGGCTTAATCGAGCCGCGCTCCTCGTTACCCCCGCGACGGAAGAACCCTCGAGCATTCCGAGCGTCGAAGGGGTTGGTATCCCTGCACGCAGTCGGGAGGGAGTCTAAAAAGAGATCCGCCTCGTGAATGACGATTATCCGTCAGTGACTCGGCTTGGCTGCCGGCGACGGAGGTTACAAATACCCCGGGGCACCCTTCTTCGCGCGAACAACGCGGCCCTTGTTTCACCCCCCTAGACGCGGGTATTCATCGCGAATTAAACGCGAAGAAGACCTAATGAAAGTCGCCGCCTCTTCCTCTTGTGAAACCTGCGAGAGTCTGGTGACAAGTGCCATTCCTCCCTTTTTCTTTGAGTTTCCAAGCTATTTCTGTGCAGGCGCTCGGAAAATCATGAATATTGCTTGTTCTCAGACGGTGTCGGTCGATTAATGCATATTTGCAACTCTGGATATTGATTGAGGGTGTAGTTTCGGAATAGGTTGACCTATTCCACTTGCTGGCTAGGTCGCGCTTCCCTTCCACTTGTCTGACTAGAATATGTACAACTTTGCTTGCCGCGATGGACGAAGTCCAAATTTATTTATTTATGTATGTATGTATGTATGTATGTATGTATGTATGTACACACGTAGTTGTTTGGCTGGAGTACAATTTCGCTACATGACACTTCACTTGGCTGACTATTGTACGTCTGACTTCACTTTTCTGAATGGACTACGCCCGACTACTTTCGTGGACAGATGTGTTCTTATTTCGCCGGATTAACTGGTTACTTCGCTACTCTACTTTTCGGGGTAGATATTTATTTGTGATAAGTATATGTAGTGTTAAAGGAAAGTTTGAAATTCATATTTTATATATTTGCATAAATGTTAATATATTTCTGCCACTGACTCGTTCCTCCTTGCCAAATTGTGGTATTTGTGTTACCCTTTAAACTTTCCTTCCATTCTTACAGAATTTCTAAGAAACGTGAGAAAGTTCGAAATATTTTTAAAACTTTTACTTATTCTGAAAAGTATTTCTAAAGAATCTGCAGCAGTAAAGGCTGCACTTTTCTTTTAATTTCATCCCCTTCAATCAAACTTGCACAAAGTGAACGTCCCCCCGGGCGAAATACGCACAATATACGTTTGCGAGTAAGGAAATAGAGGCTTCAGAGTTGTTTTTAAGCGAGGGAAGTGACAGACGGTTGAATAAATATAAAGACCAAATCTACTATCTTGAAAATGTGAATTACTGTGTATGCAAGTGACGTTAAGAATCCGCCACGTCAAAAGGACAGGAATTTCAATAAAACTGTCGTAAACCGTCGCGACGAATATCTTTTTCTTTTTTTTTGTTCTCGTTCGCCGACAAAATTGAACTTGGAATGAAATTTTTGTCGCTCGTAGGGCAACTTCGAACGCTCCCAGAGACAGTCTTTCATCCCTTCTCGCTCGAGGCGTCTTAAACGGCGGAAAGGAAGTTTCTTCATAAAGCGGCAACGCCCTTCTTAATTCCTTGTTTCCTTCGCGTGTGCATTTTCCTCGTGGTAATCGCGAAGACGCCTCGGGCCACGAGGGGTCCGCCGGATATAGGAAATCGTGCAAAAGAGGATTGCGACTATAAAATCATGGCCTCGTCACGCCTACGTGTCAGCCGTTCCCTCGTTCATCAAGTGCATGTTACGTACAAGAGCTCGCACGTGAAACAATCAATATCTAACGGAGCATGACGCTTTAGGATTACAGCCATCTGTTTCTATTAGTAACTTCCCTAAACTGGGTGGCAAAATTACATTAATTATTAATCTCGTTGTGTAGCAGTTGGAGATATTTTTCGGACTTTGAGTTAACATAAAGAAGTATGACGATTTTGATAATTTCTGATTCTTTTAATAATTTCATTACTCTCTTCAAGTAGAATTGTATATTCTTTTTAATTTTAGATGGACTTGCAGGGTCTCGACTCACCCCACGCGTTTTTAAGTTATTCCTAACTCATCTTTCAAATTTAATAATTTCGATTCAAATTTACTACAATGGGCGTGCTTTGTTCACGCACGACAGCGTCGAAAAGTTTGCCAAAGGGAATCGATTCAATTCTGATATCTCAGTGCCCCACTGATCGATGCTTGACAATTAGAGAAGTCTATCCTTCACGGTGGTTGACTGCTATAGTAGTCGAATTCGATTCTCGAATGGAATTGAGACCGCACGCGATTAGGTTCTCCCTTGGTCGCGTTATCCCGTCGTCTAAGGGAAGATCGTTCCGTCTCTGTCCTTACTTCTTCGCCTGTATCCGTTGGGAAGTGTTCCTCCAATCAGCATAGACAACTATGAACGGATGTGTGCAGAATGAACAACTGGACTTAATTGAAATTACCCAGAAGAATTCGAATCGTCTTGAATTGTGTGCTTTAAAATTGCTGTCTTTAATTTTCTATAGTTATTTCTAATCTAATTATTCATTTCCCTCTTTCGATTCTTCTTTTCACGACTCTAAAGAAACAATTTAAATGTTCCGCAGGTACATCCAACATCTGAAATACAGTTTTTCTTCACCTTATAGCACAATTTTGGATCCAATTTTCGTGCCGTCTGCTCCAATTCAATTGCAGAACCAAAATTTCTACCACACTGTACCCCTCCAATATTTGAGTCCCCAAATTTCGTCCGATTTTTATTTCGCGAGTGCGTCGAGCGTTCTCATCAGTGAAATGAAAAATAAAAAGCGCGGGTGCACGGCGTTCCAATCACGACCCTCGCCCCCGTGGTTAATCGACACCCCCTCCGGGGAACATTCGAACATTTCGGAACTCTCAATCACCGCGGTCGCGTAATAATTAAACAACCTGCGTAATTGTGCGCATTAAGAGTGTTCGATGTGATCGTTGGAGCTGTCGGCAGGATTCGGCAGCGAGACATTCGCGGTAATTGACAAAGCGACGGGGCAATGTCACGAATTCTGACGGGCTCGGGAGCTACTGCCGGGGATTAGTCGATTGCAATCAATCGCAATAACGCGGCCGAAGGTGCAGCGACGCGTGATTGCGGAGGTGGCATCGCGTCAGCCAAGAAAGGGCGTGTCTAGGCAGCTTGCGGAGGCTCCCGCTGGGTATTTGACACGATTGATACGCTCCTCGATGCACACGGGATACATTGAATTGCTAAAAAGACGAGAGCGATGTCGACGTGCCTGTAATTACTTCCAATTACAAGGCAAATCAAATACCAAGGTCTTCGCTACCAAACAGTCTCGACGAATATGGAGATGTTTGGAAGATCTTTAAAGAAAAGCTCTGTAGCGTGAAACATAGAGCAGCGGCGGTAGAATAATACTCAAAGGGGTTCAATTCCGCTCGAACCACATCCAAGTGGAACAGATCAGTGGTTGGCGCCGCAAGTAGAACAAGGATGTATTTAGTCAGACGCGTGGAAAGTGGAAGCACAGTGGAATTATCAATCAATTATGATGGGAACTGTAAAGCAGGATAAGGGCCGGCGTATCCAATGTAATAGTCCATGGACAACTTTGTGTTACTGGATAGTAGATCTGTGAACGTACACGTATTGTACACACACCACGATTATAATACGGGAGGCACGAAGTGCTCCAAGGGAGAGAGCATCGATTGGTCGTCAATTCGGGCACGTAACCGTATCGTACAGTAGCAAATGCGACGGATTATTCACGTGGCATTTTCAGGGGCATCGAGGAACCTTGAATTATGGGTGCAGCCGCTGGAACCTCTGTGCATGTTCGATGCGTCTTTAATCGAATCATCCTCTGCGAGCTGGCGCACTGCGCCGTTCCACGCGCGGAGCGACTTCGCGAGCGTACGTGCATGTTTGCACGTGATCACCAAGATCAAAGAGCGACGCGTCGAATTTCCAAGTTCGCGGGAGATTAATACGCCAGTTAGACCCGCCGGCTCTATGCAAAACTGCTGCTGGGAGCAAAACACTGTCCCCCCACTTTGTCCCCGTTACCGTGAAGCACGAACACGCTCAGTTCATGTCCAGGTTGTATACGCAGACCCAATACAAACCCAATACGCTAGCCACAGGAGGACAAAACCGCATAAGAGGCTTTGCCCGTGGACAGGACTGAGTTAGACCAATACGTGGGTACGGGGGAGCAGGAAACAGGCTAAACACGTTCGACGAGCCACGAATACATCACCGAACATACGAAATATACGTACACCGTCGTCTACGAGGCACGAGATATATGTGTGCGTAGAAGATTTTTTGGAAACATTTGGATGACGTTGGGAATGGACCCTGGGGGATATTTATTTGTGTGGAGAGATTGACGTTCTGTGACAATTAGTGTGTTCTGTACGAATGCATTACTAAGCAATGGAATTAATATTTGGGGTATTAATATATATGAGGGCGTAAAACCTTTCTGTGTACCTCTTTTAAATCTACAGTGCTATATTGTGTCTCTCCTATTTTCTGTGTTACGAGGAAGCAGAAATTCTTATTTCGTTAGGTGTTCGTACCTACGTCTCTCTTAAATTTTATATATTACAGTAATTATTCGAGCATAACAGTTCTCCACAGAACACATATGAAATACATCAGCGCACTCAGGATTTAGTCTGGGGAGCAGCCAAGTTGAGTGGATACAAATATTTTTAATGCAAATTCAATAAAATTCTTTAGTTGATTATAAAAATTTATTTGAAGAATAAAATCCAGTCTTCGTTTTTTACAAAGCTCCCCCTCTGGGTACGCCACTGAAGTACATCATATATATTTATACAAATATCCATCATAGTTCGCAGTTGTTAAGTACCGAATTAATTCCCGCAGTCGTGCAGCCAATACCTTCGAATCAGGTAACAAATGTCCGGAACAGATTTCCATGGAGCGCGCTAAAAGCCGCGTTAACAGAGGCCCGTAAAGACTAATATCATTCTGCAACTTCCGCCCTAATGAAAGTTAACGCACACGCGAGGGCGGAGGTAAACTACAACAACACAAACAGTAGTTGCATTTACGGTGCATTTGCGTGCGCGGCGGAGGCTTCTGTAAACCGAAACCAGAAAGTATCAATATTAGGCAAGCATTAAAGAATCTAAAGTCAAAGATATTGACTTGCTTTTATGGGGGCACGTTACAGGAGTTTCCTATTTCCTTTTCCGTGGAAAACTCGCTGAAAGAACCAAAGAGGAGAGCGAACATTCAAATCTCTAAATTCTTTGCGAGAACACTGGCGCACAGTCCGACGAAACTGTCTCATTTCCAATCGGAAAACTTATATGGATTACCGTCGCTAAAGGCATTCTTAAAACAATTCAAATGCATGACAATGTTTTAATCCATTACAAAGGTACAGAGTTACTTACACATGTGGTAGAGCACCAGGTTCTTCGTAGTCCCGTTATACTTCTGGAAAGCTCGGTTCGTTGGCGCGAACACTGTCACGTGACGGTAGGTGAGGGTCGTGTTTGCCACCTGACTAGCCTCCAGCAGTTGATAAAACTGTAACAGAGAAAAAACGAACGGTGCGTGTTACCAGAGACGTCTCAGTGCTCCGCAAACTGATGCCCGCGGACGTTCGTGCGCGCATTTTCGCGCGCTGCCGCGTTCGTAGCGATTGCGAGGCTGCCCATCGATTCCGCGCCACGAGGTCCACGCGTCTTCGCGCAGGGACTAATACGGGGATCAAGTGACTCAAGTCACGGCGGATTAAGTGCGCGGCTGTACGTGCCGAATTAGTGATTCACGTTCCGCGCGGGCAACGGCGTTTAATCCAGCGCGTCGGATGAAATTTGCCGGGGTCTTTCGTCCCCGCGAAAACTCCCACAAAGGAAGCTCGTTAGTTATCAATGCGTAATTAACCCGGGGCGAAGTCGATCCACATGGGGCGTATTACGGGCCACGGGTCACGTTTCTTCGCTGCGAGAAATGAAAACACATGTGCAGGCAGTGGAGCCATGGAAAACGAATACGTTATTTGCTGAAGAAAGACCGCTGGTCGACCTTTCATTAGGCTCTTGGTTTCTCGTTGGATATGACGTAACACTGTCGACTCGTGCACCGGATGGAAAAAGGATAATGGGGTTTTAAGGGTAAATTTTGCGCACTGGGATTAATGCAGAGCTGGCATTAACTAAATAAAAAATTATGTAAATAACGTATCGAATTGAAGTTACTTTAACTGTAGATTATTCGAAACATGACGAATATTTTTTTACCTTTTATTCTTTATTCGAGTATTTTATTTAGATAAAAATGTTGTCCATTTGTGGAATGAATGTTGAAGAATGTGGTGTAAAATTGATTATAAGCTTGTATTGGAAGGTTAGTTTAAAATTGTTTCTATTATGTTTGAAGATAGATGCTTGTTCAAATTAGAAATTCTAAACACATGGAGCTCAGTATTCGATTGATTAGAATTTAGAGAAGGAATCCTGGGCAATTAGATATGACTCTGCGTACGTGAACGTATCTGAGTGTCTATGAAAATTCAATTCCAGGCCCGTGCACTTTCCGCGCGCCGGAATGTTTAATAATCCAGAAACTGAATGAAATATATCGTAACAGAATGGCGCGAGAACGTGCACACATCGCCTAAATAAAGGTAGTTCCGCGTTCCACGGTTAAAAACGCTGCAGCACGACGCTAAAGGATTTTCGCCAACGATGCGTACTTCAACGAGTTCAGCCGTTTCTTTTTCGGCTACCGGGGTCGCATTCGACGTTTCTCTCTTTTAAACCCGTCTCTCTCCCGCCGGATGGGTCGGAAGAGCAAGAGGTGCCTGGCTTTCACGATGCTACATCAAATTGTTGCTGGCGGAATAGCCTTTGATTTATTCAACTTAGTTTGCTTTGAGCCTCGCGCCTTCCAGCGCGATTTCAAAGGGGATCCTGACTCTTTACCCAGCGTTATTCTATGTTTTCCGGTAACCTGTTTATCAAACTTCCTCTATACTTTTTTTTTTACAAATCGAACGCTTTCGGAAGGCACGCTGGCATCGAAGACGCCAAGAAAGTCCGGTGTTTCGAGGGCAAATATTTCCAGAACGTAACGAGCCGGCGAACAGATTCCTGAACTTTCCCGGTAATACAAGATCTGCTCCGACGGCGTAAAAAAAATAGAAGAAAAGAAGAAAGGGAATGTTTTACTCAGACGAAGTTGGCAACTATGGAACAATGTGAAAGTCTGAGCGAAGCTAACGAGTTAACGAGCTTCATGCGCTTTTTGATCGTGCCAGAGGAGACGGAGCTTTGGGTCGAGTAATTATTTTTCCCGTCCAACAAGCAACGTCCAATTGAATTTGTAGTTAAATCGATTGATGGCCAGCCAAGGCTGGGCCTGCCTATTAGCCAGCTTAATTAACATGTCCCAAGGGTCCGGAAATAGGGCAGCCGTAACGACGTTTACCAACGTCATCGCACTGTTCGTCGTTCGAACGTGCACAGCTACTTTAAGCACTCGAGCAACGACTCGAAAAGACTTTTTAAAACATCAGCTGCAACGGTTGAAAGAAAATGAGCCGTGGATGCATTTTCCTCTGAATAATTGAAGAGTCCTTATAGAAAACAATGTAAGTTTCGAAATTAGAAAAAAAAAATGGGAAAAATGTTCTACATGCCGATGAATTATCATATATTAATACTGTAGTATATTTTATAAAAGAACTCTTCAATTAGCCATGTTACGTGGAATATGTCACGAAAAGGCTGAGAAAGTGGAATTTTATCTCCCTTTAACAGGAAGTTTTCATCTGATCGTTGAATTATTTGAAACTGATAAAAGACTTTATTTCCCTTTAACAAGATTGATATCATTCGCCACCTTTCCCTCACAAATTTGTCTTGTGTCGTTGAAGAAGTCAAGAGGCACGAAGATTCAATAGTGGATGAAGAAATTGCTCTGTTGGAAAGAGTGCTTGTACTGCAGCAGCATTATCGTATCAAATAGTGCAAACGAAATTAGGGTGAAATTCTGTAAACAGTTCGATAGCTTCAGAATGGGATCCAGTCTCATTACGATAGAGAGATAGGGGAGGATGGAGCAGGTAGACGAGGAAATGCCTTCGAGAACTTAAGTAGATTTCATCGTTGGAACTTTGTAATGCCTTTAACGCTGGAAGAGGATAACTGGGAGGGCGAAAATCGAGGTACAAATGGAATCAGAGTGATTTCTCAAGCAACGATAAGAGGAGACTTGTAGGATCGTTCTTTTTACAATAACATGCATTCTTTTTATAATTAGAAACGTGGCTACTTCGATATGTTTTGAGGCCAAGAATCTTCACATGGTCGAGTCGTTAGTGGCTAAGTGAACTCTGACTTCTAATTATCAATTTCTGTTCCTCAATAAAGTATCATCAACGTGCAAAGAGAGTTCGTGGTATCTATTAAGAAATGAATCACAGAATTCACGAGTTATTGAAGTAGTTATCCCGCTAGGTAGCCCTGGGCCTTTCGTGTCCGAACACAACTTTATACTTGCACTGCTGGAAAGCCAAACAAGAACGGATAGTGCCATTGAGCTCCAGATGTCCCCTAGGCACCAATTTTTTTTCTAGGGTTTAGGTAGAAGGACATTTCTTGTCCTCTACCATTTACAAGGACAAGGAACACTGACATAAACGACGTGTGCACATACGTCTGCCATAGAGAACATACTTGTTTTCGCTATTACATTTAGCATCACGATTTTTGGGAGTTAAATAAACTCAGGCTTTCAAATATGGATATGACTCCACATAATTAAGCATAAAATGGGAATTGTTACACTTATCAATCTTATTGCCAGAGTCTCGAACTCAGCAAAAAATCGTTGAAATTTCCCACACATTTTGAGAATAATACTTGTATGAAAATGATATTATCGCGTCCAGGGATTAAAACTAGAATTTTTAAGGACTCAGCGTTGAATGGTTGGAGGAAAATTGTCGTAGGAAATTAATTCTGTGTAGCCTTTTTAGTCTGCATTGCTATTCAGTGTTACGTGAACGCAGCTATATCGTTTCCAGGACAGATCGAACCGGATTGTCATTTTCTTTGACGTGGCTGCAAGGCGTTTCCTATAAACGGATAGGGATAAGCTAATATTATTGCGTAACACGAAGGCAAACCGATCATTATGGAATATGGAGCTACGTCGTTCGACCGCATCCCAGTACAGCTTCCACTAATTAATCTGAAATTTCCTGTCAGCTTCATCTGACCGGGTTGGCAGAGCTAATAGACCTCGGTACGAATTCATTTCCCAATTATCTCCTGGCGTACTGGTTCACGTGCACAAGACCAAGCACAAAGTTTGTCGGTTGCGTATAATAAATTGGTGAACGTTAAATGTGCGATATGTTGCAGAACATAGGCTGCTAGTACGTAGATTCGTCAATTTTCTTTGTTAAATAATTACAAGTTGCTGAGCTCGTGATTTTGCAGCACGTTTTGGTCGAAAATTGAAGTAATTCTATTACGATAGTTAAGAATTAATATTAGCTCTAATTCTTCTCAAGTGAAAATTCAAGAAAATGTTTTCTAGATTCCTTTTGTTCTCCCAAGTGTAATTATTTTCATTATAGTATAATTCTTTAGCTTTTTCTTTTCCTTGGATATATCACTTACAATTTGAAGGGAGTAAGAGACCCCACCTCTAATTAAAATTTATAAATATTCCCTACGATAGATGGATAAATTGAAGATGCTGGGAGCTAAATGTACAGAGATTCTTAGACAAAAATAGAGTGTACCAGCCAGGCCAGTATCGTAAACCTGTCTCACTGTTTGGAAAGTTTTGCGTGGAAAATAAGGAAATATGGGGGAAAAGATAGAATGAATAAAAAGCGAGCAAGCCACGCACAGCGTGTCGAGCTTTTCCTTCTTTTGCAACACGGGCCAGTTCAATCCTCGCTGGAGGTCGCAGCTTTGCAAGACCAATTTGTGAAAAATAACGACGGAACATCGTTTCGCCCTCCTTTGTCTCGCCCTCCTGTCAACCTCACTGCCCACTTATCCTGTAACGAAGCCCTGGAGTAATGGCGGCATGTTGTGTCTTCGGGGCAATTAATGCGAGTTCATTCATCGGGGTGAGCACGAGTGGAGAAAAATAAGGGTCCACGGCGAGGAAACGGAGAAGGTCCAACGAAAACGTCCCCGATAGAGTCTGAATAGGCCAAGAGGCTTAACATTATTTAGTTGAGTGCCATTTGCAATGCTCGTCCGACGTTTCAAAGTGAACAGTATCTGAAGGGAATGCTGTGACCGTGAAAAGATATTGCAGAACATTTGACATGTAAAATTGAATTTTCCACCTTCGCGGATTACGCGAGGACAGTGAGAAATATGCTTGGAACGAGAGGATCTAATAATACCTACCCGTTTGTGCAGGACAGTAGATTTTTTAGGCCCAACAGCAGGGGAATACTCGGGTGAACAGTATCTCTTGGAGGAGCTGTGGGTTCACGCGAGATAGAATCACTCGTCGCTTGGAAAATGAATATACACGGGTAACGGTTGGCCATTTACGCCACCGACTGCTGGGATCCGACAGATCTCATCAAGTAGGATAAATTACTCCAAAATCTCCTCGCGATCTGCTTGAAGCCTCGGCAAACTCGGCGGCTATCCAGTCGGAGCTTAGGACCCGAAATTGTGCCACGAGGTTGTTTGCGGAAATGTGGTAATCCGAGGCCGAAGGAAGCAGAGATGCACGATTAAAAAGGGCTAGTTGGAAATTCGAGTGGACAGAGCACGGACGGGGCTGTAATTCCGCCGAGTATTTAGTTTACAAAGCGCCCCAATTCAAAGTGCGGAACGTACGTTTTACAATGCGGACAGTGGTATTAGTTGAGATTTATGGGCAGCGGGGGCGAGTCAAATGAAAGTTTACCATGTGAATGGTAACAAACAGACAATAAGTTTAACAAGAAGGGACTCTATTCCGCAGAATATAC
Organism: Andrena haemorrhoa; assembly: GCA_910592295.1. Lineage (NCBI taxonomy): Eukaryota > Metazoa > Arthropoda > Insecta > Hymenoptera > Andrenidae > Andrena > Andrena haemorrhoa. The sequence goes on from OU342946.1 coordinate 7,373,530, forward strand.
AGACTGTCTAAATTTTCGAGAATAGTGATAACACAAGATGGTACACGTATGCAAAGTTATCTCTGCACACAGAGGTATCCCACGAGGTGGCGAGTAGTGCAACTTCCTCAACGTTTTTGACAGATCATCCTGGATCTGAAAGATCATAGGTATCCATTATTTCAGTTGCCCCATTGCTCTTATTTATCCTTTTAATATGACAGCCGTCGATGGAAACAAGGTATTCACCTCATATCCTACACATTCATTAAGTGTATTTTAATCTGTCCAATAGTGAAAGTAGTAGCTGCTGCTAAGTGAACTTGCTCCCTCGCAATGCCGCATTCATCGTGTAACATAAAGTGATGAGGAATGTAGGAATATAGGATACAGTCACTTTTTCATTTGGATGCAGTCACTCATTCAGTCGCAGCAGCTCTATTGTCGCCGGTAGAAAAATCGTACAAAAATATAAATGCCAGTGCATTCCGTGTTTGAAAGCACGCACTGCATCGTGCACAACGAACAGAACTAGACCATCCAGAAATGCAAGCAGACAGAGGATACCAATCTACATTTCCATCAACAACTAGCTGACTTAATCAAGTCGAAACAACACTTAGATCTCCATCCCTAAATGGAGATACAATCCATTGTACCAGACACGTGGAAAAAGTTTCTCGGCTCCTTCGAATCACCGCTCCGTGTATTCCTTCACACTCCTTTTCAATACTCCCCCATCCTTATTATCTCTCCCAAGCTTGCATAATTTCTGCCTACCAGCTTTTCACCGCGGCGATCCTTTGCTCCCTATAAGCAGCAGCGAAATTTATGCTCGAAGAAGCAGCCACGTGTCAGCCTATCCTCGAGCCAGCGGCAAGACGTATCGATGCCGCGTCGAGTAAGTGCATCGAGATATTGAGATGTAAGCCACGTATTCAATATAAGGGCTTTTACCGAAGCAGGCTCACCCCTCTCGCCTGGCCGTTCAGCGCCCAACGCCGCCACCCCTCGGGCAACATTTCCAACAAACGCGCACCCGACCAATTTACAATGGAGCCGGTTCAACGGCGCGTGCAATAACGCGGCGAATAATGCATCCGCGCCACGCTTGGGATGTGCATCGTGCATCGCGTCGCAACGACAGGGACGACATCGAACCGCAAACGGTCCACACACACCCCGCTGTCCCCGACAAATTCAAAGAGAATGCCATCGCCCGCCTGATATCGTCAAGTCTCGCGTCGTAAATCTGACGAGCCGAGATATGGCTTCAACTCCTCGATCGGGGAAGTCGAGTCAACTCGCACCGTCAAAATGTCGCCATACTGCGGCGAGACTGGTTACCTCGTCGCCCAAGTTTTGGTGAATAGGTGAATTGGACTCGTACAAGAGCGACAAACAGTGTCACAGACCATGTAGCATTTACTATGCCTAAGCGAAATGGATTAATTCGCCGATACCGTAAACTGGGGGAACATTGGCATGTTTTTGGAACATTTTGCTATATAATATAAAAATTAATATTTTTACATTTGCTTTAAGTATCCTATCATAACATTGCATCTTTTGTGAATGTAGTACAAGTGTCAAAATGCATAAAATTTATGTCCTTATCCTTCTTTAATACATTTTAAATATGTGCCAATGTTACCCCATACCCGGTTAACATTGGCACATCATATATAAATAGCACTAAAAACTTAAAGTTTTACCACATCTGAACTTACATTAACACTTAAATTTGTTTCTTTATATGTTCAATGCACTCTATTTTATATTTTTAAAAATTTTAATTTTTTAATTTTTTTAATTATCATTTTCAAATTTGGTTTAGGTATCCTATTATAACAGTGGATCGTTTCTGATTGAACTACAAGTGTGAAAATGCATAAAATTTGTTTCTTTTTCCTTTTTAATAGATGCTAAGTAGATGCCAATGTTACCCCGTACTGCCAATGTTCCCCCAGTTTACGGTATGTTTGCAAAAGATTGAGGATTTCAGAAGGCTTGATGGAAATACGTGGACTTTCAGATGTCACGGAGATCCTGTTACAATTAAATCTAATATAAAATTATTTAATTTTATTACATTTAAATCAAAGTAATATGCCTGATAAGAGGAATGTTTTGATGAAGTACGTATGTAGTAAATTTTTTACTATTACTGTATTAATTTGTAAATATATAAATAAGATCTTCTAAGTCTCGCCCTACGAGTTTTAAAGTTCGATTGTTTCAAATTTTAGTCACATTTTCTTGAAGAAATTCAGGATTTCCGTACTAGAATTCGGTTAGAGTTTCAAGTCCCATCGAAGTGAGCTTTAATTCTTCATTTTATGGGGAGAAACGGGTAGAAAATAACTTTCGAGAAGCAGAACGGAGGACGTCAGCCGTGAAGTCGAACCTCGAATTGCAATTAGTTTATCCCAAGGCGAATTCGGCGGGCTGCCCTAGAAGTATGAAGGAAATGCGCGATGGTGACTTTATGGCGGTAGTCGGATCATCCGCGCGTGATGTAACGTGCAATAATATAATATGCAGATTAATAGTGTGCACGTTCCAGCTCCTTGAATCCACGCCTGCCGGGCAATATTTCCAACAAAAGCACACTTGGCCGATTTACAATGGAGGAGAGGGCTCAGCGGAGCATGCAATAACGTGGCAAATAATGCATTCGCGATGCGTTTTCGATATGCGCGCCGCATCCCACCGCAGACGCAACGAAAACCGACAAAGACGATACGGGGCGGTGAGCAGCTTTTGTATGCTCGCCTCGAATTGAACGGATTCAGATGAAATTTGTGCGATTCAATCCATTTTCCCCCCTCTGAATTCAATTTTTTTTTCCACAAATCCGCCTCGACGGAGGGGTTGGGTCTTGGTTTTAGTTAAAAGTTCCGTTAAAAAGGGGAGAGACGTGGAAAGCTCCCCCTTCGTAGCATAAAGTTATTACCAAATTAATTCAAATTCTTATCCAACTTTCCCGGTTCTTCTGGCTTTATCGTCCCTGTATCGCTCGCAATTAAAGTTCTCCCTTGCGTGTTTCTTATCCCTCGTCCGCTCATTAGCCAGCGTTCTCTGCGTACGTTAATATCGCGAAAGTAAACGCGAACGGAGAGCAACGGTGAAAGTGAAACGGAAAGGAAACTCCGCGCACCCCTTAGCGCCGCGCAGGTCGCCCTTGTGGAGAAAGGGGTGAGTTCAGGAACAGGAGACACTGGATCCGTGGAGGGGTCAAAAGCAGGGTTGTGTTTTTCAGCTCTTATTTCCACAACATCGAAAAGGAGACGGGCTCGATCCTACCATTCCTATTCGTTCTTCTTATCCACTCTGATAGAACAAGTGAGCTGTTGAAATAGATAGAACTCCTCATGTTGCCAGAGATAAAACATTCTATGCATATGAAACGTATTATTCATAAGCACAATCAAGCCTAGCTACACGATTTACGTTCCACTGAATATCCAATCGCGAGAAACGCAGGGAAAAGATAGACGACCCTAGCTTTCGATTAGAAGCATCAATCCTTGCTCGACGACCCTTGAAAACACCGAGGGGTGCAGTATTTTTCTATCAGGGATCGCGTGGCCGATCTTCCAAATTCCAGCTATCAGTGCGCAAGGGGTGGGACGCGCGCATTTCGTGATCCTCCGCTCGTAATTTCTGACGAACGCGAGATACAGTCGGGAAATCCGCCCAACGTGGCCGTGACTCATCGTCGGGGCATCCCCCCTCTAAACAACTCGAAGAAATGAATTTTCGTTGCGGAGTAAGGTCTCCGACTGGCGCCAACCGGGCGACCCCTTAAATTCCACCCCTCTTGCGTGGATCAGAGTTCCCCTGGATCCTCCGGGTCTCGCATGACATCTCATGAATCCTTCTCCCTTCGCTTGGGCCCCTCTTGATGGAATACCCTTAAAAGGGGGATGATCGATTGCCGATTCAGGCCGCGCCTGTGACGCATGGATAATTCGAAAATGATTATCGGGACGCTTAATACTGTCGAGGCTGAATCCAGCTTGATTGGTTGCCGACACGCATAAACAAGATTCTTTCAAAACAATCTGCCGGATCGAACAGGATTTTTCTATAAAAATTCATTTAGCTACCCTGCTTACTCTGAAAGATATACGATCTCGCGACACGGTATATAAACACGCCTGTGCCTAACTTTACCGTCCGATTTCAGGGAGAATCAGGAAGCTATTTTAGCTTTCACTAATCATACACCAAGTACTCAAGCTCTTCAGGAATTCCAGAGGAATATCTTCCTCCGTGCTTCCTCCAATAGGTACCCAATAACGCTTAACATTCATGCCTCTCCGATATTCCTACCCCTCGTTATCCCGACTACTACTTGCCACCACATTTTCAGCTACACGTCACTCTGCAATTCGCCACTGCGGAGCAAGGATCTGTACACGGTATTTTTACAGAATCACGCGGATCACGCGGTTGAAGGGTAGCTCGTTTTCCTTCGCAAACAAGGCGGCGCGGGAGGGAAAGTATCCGCGATTAGTTAAGCTGAACGGGACCATTCGCAGGAGCATAGATATTCTACACGCGTGCGGCTCCACAACATTAAATGTCGGCCGTGTCGAACGCGTGTCGCGAATCCGAATGCAGAAATGCTATTACGATTATTTCGGTAGGCTTCCTTCGCTTAACGGTCGCATTAGCAGGCTTCGGAAGTGGAGGAGCATTACTGGCATCGATATCCCCCCGCGGCTTTAATGGTCATGCTGAATATTGATTATCAATTAGTGGCATAATCAGCGCGATCCAAATAGTTAATGAGCACCGGGGTTAAGTAGCCCTATTCTGGAATTACTCAACTGGTACCCTCCGCGGTTATTAACAATCGTTTCCTCGGCCTTCGTCTGGGCTACTTGAACTCAAACGCTGAGAAAATGACGGGCTCTTTTCTGACAACTCGTTCGTTTCTAGAGATCGATGGTATATGGATGGTAAATGGATGTTAACTGCCTCGGAATCTATTCTAACACAGACCCACCCTAAATGATATCTTTCAACAAGTTTCTCTAACCTTTCGCCCAGTCTTTTGTGTCTCCTCTGAATAACCCCAGTCTGGGCCAGGTCTCGGTCTGGTGGCTCGCAAACAAGCGATAACAAAGGCGAAGTAACCAAGAGGCATTCCCGATCGAAATCGGACGCGATCGATAGGCGGGGAATAGCGGAACTTTTGAGTTTCGCCGAGCGTGTCTCGTTGACCCGATTTTTACGCACTCGGCGATTCAGCGAACGTCCGCGCGAATTTTACTGGCCCCGATCTCGCCCGCGAGGAATCGTGCTTTTTCCCTGCCGCTGACGAACACGACGCCCGCGACGTTAATTCTTTTTCAGTTGTCCGCCGCGGGCTCTATTTTACGGTTCGTTTTAATCGCCGGGGACCCCGCTCGCCGAGATATTTGTTCGCCCTTTATGAGCGGCCGTGAATAACCAATCCTACGAATCACGCCGCGCTTGAAATATAAAGCATTTAGATTCAAAGCTTTTAACGGTAATGGTACTTTGTTCTAGTGTTGACGCAGCCGCGTCGAGTGGCCGAGATGCTCCCTGAAAGGATGCTCGGGAGCCGTAGCTGTCTGCAAAGAGATGTCTTTGCTGTGCCACGCGCTTTTTCCGACATCCATCCGCGGAGGCGATATGTATGGTAAGCGAGCACGATATAACTGTTCACCGAACTCTGCGATCAATGCTGCTTTAAATATGCAACGGCGTTTGCGAATAGTATTCATGTGAACACGGTGAATGGCGAGATTAATGGTGCGGATAGCTGTTTGGGGGTTGAATACGTATATCGTCTGATTCCTTACACATTAATTTCTATCAGCTGATTTCCAAATATTACAGTCGTGTTGATGAGATGCAACGTTGCAGTAAAACTTAGGAGTCTAAGTAGTTCTCATTCATTTGCTTTTATTCGTCATATTTAGATATGCTTTTCCTTTGGTGTCGACATTATTATAGAAATACGTTGGGAATACTCTTTGATTTTAACAATTTAATATTAAAATATATTGAATAGCGTTTTCGTCAATATTTTATTCCCAAATTCTCTGTCAAGTTTCTGTCTGTGTCAATAATATTAGTAACGCATTGGAAGCAGTATTTATAGCATAATGAAAATAATTCCACTCATTTCGCGATTTATCAACGATTTGTCAAAGTACACATATTTTCACCACCCCAAATTTCAGCAAAATTTCCTTGATTACTTTCGTTCGGACAGTACGCAACAAATACCTACCTGAATTTTATGAATGCAACGATCAATCATTTCATACGTTGCCGAAATTATTATTCCTCTTCCTTCAAAATGCATAACGTCCATATTTCACCACAACTGCATTGCCCCCCAGAAATTCACGCTCATATTCAAACGCAGCGAACCAGTTTTGAGGGAATTCCGCATTTCAAACTTTTATCCGAAATCGACCAATAATTTCCGCCTATTACGGTTATGGATATGATAGTAGTTAGAATAATTTCAGAATCAGTAGCACTCCCGTTCCGCTCCGGTGCCTCGGAACCCGGTCTTTTACTTTTACGAAGGAAATTCGTGGCCGTAAAATTTTATACGCGCTTAGACGCGTGGAGGGGAGGCGTTTAAAACGTCCGCGGATACTTCAATCGAAATAATTGCATTCCTCGAAATTATCCTGACAAACGGGGTCATTCTTCGGCGCGTGCACCATTTCCGCGGGCGTTTAATTCTTTTCGGGGCGCGCGCACCGAAACGGTTTATTCAGGCGCGGGAAAGGTTTTCTGTTGCACATCGGTCCAGCAATTTCCTCGGACCGAAAATTTGTTCAACGCAGACCTTGAATGTGGCGACGCGGTATTTTGTCGGCGTTCGAATCGAAACAGGGACAGTTTCACCAGCCGCGAGGCATTTTGGCGGCCGCGCGGAAAAAAGGAATACTGCGATATCGAGTTTATGGACGCGGCTCGTCATGTTTCGATCCTCATCGAATAGGCACTCAAAATACATGCGGGCACAGGATAATGGTAATAATTAAATTTACAATAATATACAGAGTGTTCCACGTAAAGTTTGCTATGAAATTTCAAGACGTAAGTACTTTTGGTAGGTAATAAAAATACTGCATCTCTTTTGATAACCATTTTATTTAGATAACCATTCCTATAAAAGAATTAATATCAAACAACTTTCAATTTCCCGGGAAGCATGAAATAATCCTCTGGCAAATATACGACTCAAATTATAAAAATCACAATTACTTTGCATGCATTTACCAAAATTTCATCTCTCCCGTTTGGCGAGTAGTGCCCGTCAGAGTGTCAAAATTTGAAATAAACCCACTGAACAATGCATTTCAAGCGGATAATAATTTCGCGAATTCGCCTGCGAATCGCTCAGCCACCGAGTGACGCCCGCGTGTATATTAAATAGCAGAAACCCCGGGGGCTGTGCACCGGGGAAAAAAAGCGCGCTCCATTTTCATCGCAAATTATTGGCGCCCTTTTCCTCCCGAGGCATTAAAGCTGTGCCACTGCAGGAAATTTCGCTTTGCGAAATTGCCGGGCAAACAGCAGATGCGAGCCCGATCTCGCAGCACCCCGTTCGACACGGAAGCTGGGACTAGCGGCGAACGAGGTGGACGAACGAGGAAAGGAGCCGACAGGGGTCAGAGGAGCACAGGAAACACAAGGGGCCAACTGTGACGTGTACAAAAGCGAGTAAGAAAGGAAAATTTCTGGTGGCCAAACAGAGGCGCGTCTGGGGCGCGCAAACGCCGAATGTAAATGGAAAAGCATTGTTCGAGACGGGGTAAAAAGTGGAACGGGGTACGCGGCAGGGATTGTCGCGAGTCTGAATCTCGATTGGGCTGGAATCGAGCGATTTGCTCATTGACAGGGATCGCACGATCGAAAAACAAGCGTACACACAGGTGCGGGGGCACGCGCGCGTTCGGTTGTCGGTGCATTCATCCTTCATAAATATTCAAATGTTTATACGAGCCGCGGGAGCGTATTTAGAGGGTGCGCCGCCGTTGCTCCCAATGGCGTAGGACAGGCACGGCGATAATGAAGATGAACGAGGAGCGAAGCTCCTCGTGGGAACAACAGATCGTCCTTGATAGAGTGCAGCCATGCTGAATCGAACGTAAGCCAGCGTTTCCACGTCAAATTGTATCCTGTTTCCGACGGAATGCCTCTCGTCGCTGGATGCAATTGATTGCGCCATAACTCGGAGCAACTCTAGGGCTGCGCGGCTTTCCTTGGGGGGAGGGCGCGGAGCGGGGGATGCAATTCGAGGGGGTGTCGCGGTAATGGAAGTTTTGTTACTGTTGGGTTGTTCGAAGAAAATATCAAAGGGAGGATCACGTGACACGTAACTCTGCCGCAGACCATTTTCCGATTATTCCTTTCCCTGAAACTCACGCGACGGTTCCTGTGCGCCGAATGTCCTGCTGGATGTTATCCGTGCACTTGAATCGCTGTCGGGCAAGCAGAGAATGAATCTAACGCTGCGAAGTTGAGGGGGAACTCCATCATGTAACAATCAAGGCTCCTGATTTCTGCGGCAACTACTTCCCATATCACTCGTAATTACCTTGAGAATTGTCCTCGGGACAAAGACGTTCCACCGGCGCAGGCGATCAATGTAGAATGCTCGGGGACATGTCACGAGGAACCGATCTGCAAACGTCCTGGACCAAGAGCTGTGTAAATAGGGCGCGCGCGAGCCGCGCGGGAAAATAGAGGCTGAGTGGACGGCAAGCAATCGGGGCGCAAAAGATTCTCCCAAGTTTTCCGGTAACCAGCTTCCAGGACGGCGAAAAGAATCGAAAGGGTGGAAACCGGTCCCTTTCAGCGGGGCCGCAATCAGTTCAAATGGTTCGATAAATCAAACCCCGGCCGAAGTTTTAATTGATCGCGACCGACTTGAGAACGCTGGTTGCTGTCTCTTTCTTGCCAAGCCCCTCTCGCGCCCCGCTGTCCCCCTGAATTTTTGTGCTGGCCGCCTGCTGGACGGTGAAGTGGATGGGTTACAGTAACTTCATGGGTAACTGGCAACTCTCTCGATCCAACCACCCCGCCGCAAAGACTTTCGGCGTTTTCAAAGCCACCCCGTTGCTGCCTCGATTAACTTTATAACCACTCGATGGAACAAAGGAAAAAGGAGCCCTCATTAAATCCACGTCCCGAAGTTCGTGGGAATTTTTTACCCCTTTCGCGGAAATGGAGCGTAGGGCGTCGACTTTATTTGATCTCATGACACACGTGGAGGAAGGATGACTAATTTTATCGCATATGATGTCTTTGGTGGAAATCTAGAACACGGCGATCGCTAGTTTCTTGGTACTTGAAAAGGAAAAATCGTGGTTGAGTGCTCTTAGAGGCGAGCAATCTGAAGGAGAGTTTGACATTTTTTAAGGGCGCTTATGGGTGAACGTATCAGTAAATATTACTGTGTCTGAGTTCCCAATATAATTGAGCCTAGTTATGCAGCAGTTTTTAAAAGGAAAGAACTGACGCGTCTGAAGTGATGAAAAACACTTTGCAATGTGCGAGGCATCACAGTGCAACGGTTCACCGAATCGGTGCCGAGCACCGTATTCATACAGTCGACCCCGTTTGTTACGCGATATCGCGGTTCTCGCCCAACAAAATGATTAGTCGCGTTCAGATATCGCGCTAGTTTATGAAAAGCCCGATATGCTGCAGGTGAGCGCCGAGCAATGGACGGTTCATTAGGTTATCTTGGCCGAAATTTGGACGCGTTTTACGACGGCAAGAAGGTGCTGCGGCGCTCTGGGCGCACCAATTCCGCGGTTCTTGGCCACCTGAACGGTGACGTAACCTCGTATACAGCATTTCTCGGCTGTTTATCGTAGCCGATCGATACTCCAGTTCGGTTAAGTATCTACTAAAGTCTCGAATAGCTCATTACGCGCGCACGGCAGTAAGTGTCTCTATTAATCCCCGGTTAACGTTAGAATCTGCGTCTAACCAGAGTGCTTCGATGTAGTAGCATAACTCCGAGCCATTTTTACTTTACGTCCTCGAAACGATGCAACGAAACTCCTCGTTTAAATTGATCTATCGACCAGACAGTTCAGAGGCTACAACCCACCTTGAAATCATTTGTTTCGAAGAAAACAACCCCCTTTCACGCCCTAGTAGCAATCTCATTCAAAAACTTATTCCTCGCAACCACAACATCTGAATTGCCGTCGCAGCGAAGTCGCTTCACACTAGATTAAATCTTACTGCGACATTAAAAACTTCCACGGCGACGTTACCGGAAACTAAGAACCAACCGACGATATTGCTACGAAGGGGATGAAAGTTTACGAAGCAAGGCACACGGAGATGGCACGTCGGACATCTTGTAATCGTGCCTTTTAACCTTTCAGGGCTGTCGTTCGCGTCGCTGCTTAAATAGAATCCTCTCGCGCAAAGGGCGAATTCATAGGCCGTTAGAATCGCGCGCGGGGGATGATTTGTCGGGCGACAAACGGGAATATATCGTTTAAAAGTTGTCGAGTAAGGATTCAAAAGAATCTCTCTGGCGAGTAGCGGGGTCCCTTGTTTACCGCGTCCAAGTATCCCCTTCGCTCATCGAGACCGAGGGTGGGATCCGAAGTAAATCGAGTTTCATCCCCGTAAGAGGTTTCACCCTGCCGCGTTTCCCTCCCTCGGCGCTTGGTCGGGATTCGTGGCGACGTTATTGGCACGAGGGATGCGTTTATTTACTCGGCTTTTAAGCGGGCTCGCGCCGATGCCCGGCCGCGTATTGGTCGGCCTGACGCGAGGGTTCTAAATCAATTCGATCGTCGCGCCATAAATTATACCGGAAGAACGAATCGTCGGCCAGCTTTCCCGCCACCCGGGCCCCGGAAAGACTGCCCAGAAATCACTGCCGAGCGATGATTATGCAGAAGATTACTTTTTTCATCCCCCTGCGATCGTTGCGGCTCTAGTCTCTCTTCCTTCGATATAAAATTATTGTCCGCAGTGGGTTCAGAGTGTGAGATCAGGTCTCGGCGAAGGGTAACGAAATTCGAGAGCAGAAGCAGGAGGAGTCTCTTCAAGATGTAGTACCCTGAGCATAAGATTCCAAATTGTAGAAGACAAATTTCGAGATGCTTTGTTTTCAAGAGAAATGGATACGAAATTCGTCGCGATCTGAAAGCCATCGCTGTCTCTTGAAGCAGAATGCAGCTGTAATGCTGTTCTTTCAAAACTCTCCTTTGTGTCGTCAACATCGACGGAAATATTTCGGATCGCCGCGACAAGGGTGGCGCAGCTTGCGCGAAAGATTGAATTTCTAAATAGCGCAACACCCGCGGCCGAAACTTGAGAAAGCAGCGCCTTCGTTGATTCGAACTCTACAAAGACGCTCGGCTGAAAGGCGCTCGCTCGAATAACGAACGGAGTAAACAGACATTTTCGCGGCAGCGGGAGCTCGGGCGAAGAAAAAAAATCAATGGCAGAAGGCAAAAGGAAGAGGAAAATGCGTCACTTTGTACGCGCGGCCAGGCCTTTCGCGGGAAAGGGGTGAAAGCCATCGCTCTTATGCTCAAAAATAGAGGACGGGGATTTGTGGCTCGAGAAGCGAGCGGGTATTGTTGCCCGAAGTCTCTGTGTTGCTGAACGTCCCTCTGCCGGTTGAAAAGGGTAGAGCAACCTTTCAGCGGAAAGATCCGTTGCCCTTTTGCCGTTAAAGTCTTTGCCGTGGAGGGTGCTAGACGGGTCGAGATTTCCATTCGAAGTAAACGGGACTATAAATCAAGCCTGCGCCGCTCTCGGACCCAGTTGCGAAGAATTAATCAGCGACCAAGCGGTAATTATGCATTCTGCTGGCGACCTGTGCTGCTCCAATGGCTGTTGTCTACCGTGGACGAGTCGAACCTCTTTCCTTCGTCAATAACCACTTGATGCGCTGATTAATTTTTCGGATGCCAGCCATTAAAGGGAATGTTTAAATTCCAGCAGAAAATTTATATTACCAGGATAATTAATGTCAGCAGGATAAAAAGTTCCAACTTATAAGTAATCTCAGACGTCAAAACACCCCATCAAAATTACCCTCAACGAATTACCGAGTACAGCACTTCCAACCTTGATCCTCTTCACGGATTCCACTCGCAGCTTTCAACAAATGAATAAGCAGAATTGACGAAGGGGGTGACGTCGACGACGGGGGCTTACCCTAAATGAGAACTGCGAACAAGGGTGTCAAAGGATCTCTCGTCGCGGAAATTCAGATAACAGAAAATCGGTAAATTAATGGGGACGTTTTTCCTGCTGCCACCGCGCTGCCAGGGAACAACAGCAACGGGACCGCAGATTTATTCTGTTTCCGACTTGGCCAATCTAATTTCTCGGATCTCCGATATCATCCATATAACGTAACATCCGGTTGCAGCCGAGGAAAATTCCAGCATCCCTCTGGCCCCGGCTGTATGGAATTCCCCACGACTCTAATATACCGTGGAGCACGTTTCTTTGAGCGAGCTAATTTGTTTTCCTTTTTGCGCCAGCCGTACTCCTCCACGATATTCCGTGCACGCTCCGGCAAAATCCAGCTTTCTTCTTCCCTCTGCTCACCCTCCCGCGCCCCTTACCGACCCCTCTCTTTCTTTTCCGCCCTTGTTTCCGAAACCGTGGGTTAACGAACTCCTCGCCGTCGCCGATGGCGCAACAACAAAGACTCCACTCTTTAGACGCACTTATAAACCTGGAGCCACGCACACGCCGCGTTTTCATCCCTTCTCGCGGGCACTCGTGAATCAAATCGTCCCGCTGTCCGCGGAACACTGGTGTCTTTACCATTTTCGTTGCGAAGCCCTGCTACACCGAATGTGTTTCGTGGAGTTTTAATGGATCGGTGGAAATGGCGATATCGTCACAGGTCACGAGGCAGATTCCAAATGCCCCACTTTCCGCGCGCTGGGGACTATGTGTACGAGGAATTTGCGAAGTGCTGACGTCTATGGGGATAAAATAATAGGACTGGAGAGATTTAAACGAGGTCAGCAAATCCCCGCTCATAGAAAATCCTGGTCTCGGTTATCCGATCATAATCCGTCCTCCCCGCTCATCCGCTCGTCCTTTTTCGCGTCGTCGAAGTCTCGAAGGATCGACGAAAGGAATGGCCGGGCCGAAAAAAGGTGACACGGGCGAGAGGGGTTGGATTAGAAGCCGAGGCGAGAAAAGGGAGCAGGCTCTGCACCTGTGTCATCCGGGCGCACGTTGCAAAAACTGGGTAAGTGATGAAAGAACGAATCGTGGAACTCCTATTTTAGAATTCTAATTATTGCAGAAACGATTGCAATTATTGGACGTTGCTGTAACCACCATTCCTGGGGGGAGATTTCTTGGGCTTGGTTTCGAAAATATATCTGTCAACGCGGAGTCCAGATAATAAAGATCTTTTCCTTCGCAGCTGTCGCGAAATTGCAAATCGCCGCTGGCTGGAGCGACCTCCCGCCTCGCTGCTAATCCTGCAACTAATGAATTATGCCTGAAGGCGTGTAAACATGACTTCAGTCATATTCCGTTTGATTGATCGCGCAACTGGACGCAACAGATGCAAAAGCCTGAGCAGATGTGGCGTATCAGTGCGGAAACTGAATCCAATCGATATTTATTCGGGTGTTTTTTATTTTACAAGATATTAGGGGTGTCCAGTAGATCGTGCTACTAGCGAAGCGAGGGTGACGTTGTCGTAAGAGGCTTTCTGTTCAAGAAACTCGATTGTGCATGCGATTGTCGGGGATTATAATAGAACATTCTTCCACCCCCTTGTGTCGAATTTCAACCCTTGCTTGAACCTGAAATTCAATCATCACGCGTGACAGTTTATTCATAGAAATCCTTCAAGCAACCCCGTAATTCCCTCAAAGTCACTTTCATTCGTCCGCCCCATTCTGTCTTCAGTTAAACACATTTTCCTCACCTGCCCCGTAGTAGCTTTTCAATTTCCTCGAAGCACGTAACGAAGTCTCACTTATTAAGTTTCCCTTTTATAACCGAAGAATTCAGCACTTAATATCGCGGAATTCCCTTCCGAGTTTCTCTCGTGGCCCGTGTACTTTGCCCCGAATCGGGAGTGAAAAAACGACGGGAAGAACTAATAGCAACGGGCAACCATATCAAGCGAGCACGGCGATCAAAACTTTGAAAGGAAAGTTCCAGCAACGCGACCTACCGCAGGCTTCGCTAGTCTTGCCTTGTTCGGAACGACCACGGTACTTTTCTCGTTAGTTTTCAGTGTTTTCACCTCTCCTCTTTTTAATTAATACGTGTTACCCTCCAATTTTTCTAATTGCTGCGGGACGAAGTTACGTGGCCCACTCGGGTCAGTTTCCCAAAGCTGCATCTCCTCCACAGACACGACACGCACCCGTTTACATCTCATTTACAACCAGAATCGTGCAGCTGTGTAAAGTTTCAATCGGAAGATCGAAAATTGAACGCGGTATGGTACATATTTCATGCCACAGATTCAGCGCACCGGACCATCAAACATTCAACAGAAACCATCGATATCGTATTTACTACGTCGTACCCACGATTTACGATCAGGTTTCCATGCCGCTTATATTTTACATCGAAGATAACGTGTATTTTGCGCGTTCCTCAATCGTGCTCGCTAACAATTTCCCGAAGCTTCCGTTTCTACAGAAAGCTTGAATTCGATTTGCAAAATAATTATGGAACGGTTAGTCTACCAATTCCTCGCAGTTCTGTTTGCGAAAGAGTTATACATAGCTCGTTTCGAGTCCCTTCACTCATCCCGTACTAATTTGTTCGATGCTCGGATGATAGACCGAGAGAAGATCTCTGTTTCCGTTACGAGGGAAACACTTGGCCATATTAAATCATGAAATATTCAATAATAACTCCGCGGGCTGTGCTCCCAATCGGCCGTGCATCACCGGCGACCGTAATTAAATAATTACCCGCGGCACGAGTCTCGAGACCGCGTGCGTCATAATTTAATTATGCGCGGGATCGCGGCAACGGGCAGATAATTAATTCGCGCCACGATAATTACGCGTTTAAAGTATTTTTCCGTGGCCGGGCAGCGGCGCGCGTCATTCGAAATCCTGCCGCGCAGATCTGCATATTTCGGGGGCAGATTCGGGTCACTCGCGGAATTCTAACGCGATACGACGCGGCACAGTGATTTTTACTCGTCTGGGCGGGCGGTGCTCCGGCGCGTAACGAAACAGCCGATGGCGACATATTTCACTCGGGATTGTTCCGCGCGCGGCAACGATAACGACAATCGGTTTGCGGCGTGTAAAACGACGTATGTTGCGTCGCGCTTCACCTAAATAGCTGGCGAATAGTGCTGCGTGGGCGAATGTAGGCCAGTGAAACGGTTGTAGATGGAGAAGTCCGTGAGAGGATTTTTTAAAACGTGGAACATCTACGAATCTAACTGTTTCTAAAAATTGCAAGTATGTTTTTATATCGACAAAAGTTTCACAATATCCTCTTCTATTTAAGCACAATATTTCCCACCATAATCAACCGGCCGTTTAATATCAACATCCACGAGATCCGCCCGTAAAAAGCAGGAGACAATCCCTAAATCACGGTACGCGAAGACCACGGCCATCCGTGGCCAATCTCCCCACACGCGCGCGAATCTCTCGCACACACGCGTGGAGATCGTCGAATGCATCGTGTATCCGCAGCAGGAACTCTGTGCTATGTGCCTCCGCGCCCCCGTTCCAGTCGGAATTTACTCGCCATTGTGGAGCTTTGTCGCGTAATAGAGTGCCCTTTGGCGATGTGCTTCAGCCGTGATTGTTCTTTTCCAGAAGGAGGCAGCGCATAGTTGCGCCGGCCCTTCTGGGACCGGCGCTGACTGTGTCTGCAGCCCCACGACTCTGCCAGTAGTGGATTTCAAAGGCGGCCAGCCCGGCCCGGCTATTACACATTTTTCCACTGTTGCCCGATTCGCAAACGAAAGACGCGCGCGCGATCCACCTGGTTCCGGCGATCCTTTGAAACGCGAGATAAACAGGCTACGGTCTCTCATCCTCTTCCAGAGGCCACATATTCAAACGACGAGCCGGCAACTCGATGGGGAAAAAAGGCGGCTAAATCCTTTCCTTTAGCTGTTTACAACGCGCCCGTTCCTTCGGCCATTTGCTAGCGAACCTTCCACTCGCTTGGAACAGGTGGATATCGAACGGGGTGGGTGTAAGATTGCTGGGAAATATTAAATGATGCTGATATTAAATAGTAATGATAACTAGTTCTGGTTCTGAGGAGTGTACTGATATCAAATAGTAATGATATCTAGTTCTGGTTCTGAGGAGTGTACTGATATCAAATAGTAATGATATCTATAGTTGTAATGCTCAGTAGAGTAGTGATATCAAATATTACTGATCACTAGTTCAAGTACTTGAGTAGAGTACTGATATCAAATAGTAGATTTTAATATTGAGAAGGATCTTCCAAATTACCAATTTCTGAGAACAATTTGAAGTTTCTGTAATCCATCAAGTGAATCGAGGGAAATGGAGTAAAAGGGCTCAGTAACGATTAGCTTCGATAGTGTTGAGGTAAATGCAATTTTCGAATGTGATCCCAACAGCGAGCTGTCGGCTACAGCTTTTATTTCATTTCCCTGATACGTTCCTGGCCGTTCGAACAGGTCATCACGATACCCGATAATTCTTCCGCGATCTTATTTTCGCAACAAGAAACTCCAAATTGGCTTTCCACTTACGCGAGCTTCAATTTGCCAGTTCCGCGTGTTCCCTTGCCCCTGTGGCGGGCTTCTTTCTCCCATTCCTTTTCATCTTTCCCCCGCTGTTGTTCGATTCGTTTTTGGTCCTTCGGTTACTTTCCAATCTGTCCACCCTCCACCACGCTGCCCCGAACCATATCGGCTTTATTACGTTTCTACACCTCGCACCATTCTTCCCTCTCTCATCCAGTATCCTAACCAACACTTTCCTTTGTCCTGTACAAAATCAAATCCACTGGGGCCACGAGCTGTTCTTCCGCCGTCCCGGGCAAGTAAAGTCGTTTTCACGGAAGCCTCTCGCGCGAACACGTGTATGTTAGATTCGATTACCGGCAAGGACGATTTTAAAGGAACACGATTTCGGTCCCGAGGTTCTGAGGGAACCGCCATGTGGTTCGTCACAGTGCTCTTACCTGAAGGCACACTCACTGCCTCCACTCGTAGCTAGATCCTTAAAGAAGTCCCTGTTCGCTAGTAATACGTCATCTGGTTGCTTGCTGTCCTTCCAAATTCTCTCACTCTAACCAATCGTCTCACATATGTAGCTGGATCACCTCCACTCACTCGTCATTGTTTGGTGTTCACCCATGAAGCTATATAATTTGCATCGAAGTATCTTTCTTCTGCTCCTCACTCACAATCACTCAGAAAGTCTTCTGGTCTTTCAATAGCATAGAGTTACCGATCTCCTAAGCATTCTTAAATAAATGCATACCGATTTCGAATTGTATATTCATTGTTGAGCGTAGTGAGGGAATCGCAGACTACTTCTCCAATAGAATAGGAAATTAGTTCCGCCGTTAATTACAGGCGACCGAAATCGAATCGACGTAACTATGCTTGACGATGGTGGCGAATAATTTTCAGGACAGCGGATCCAACGATGAAAAGGATGAAAAAAAAGGGAGGAGGAAGGTTAACGGGCGGTAACTGTGCGCAATTTGCTCGAAACGAACAAACGTTCCGCTGGCGGATTTACATAGAGGGCGATGTGCATTTAGAATCCGCGCGAGCATTTAATTGATTTTCCCGGTCGGTGGGACGAAATTAAATTTAGGCACTGGTTTACGGGACATTTGTTTACGTGGATGACGAAACGCCCGATGAGATTATCAGCTGTCGGTGTTCACCTAGCGCTGTCGAAAACACGAAATATTATTGACAGCAGCTTCGTGTCTTCTCCGATTCGTCCTCGACTTTTTCGTGCACTTGGCATAATTTTTTTACTTTTTTGAAGTTTTTTATTAGTGACAGCAGCTTCGTGTCTTCTCCGACACCCTCATCGCTCCCTTTTCTTACTGTTTCCTTTTCGCATCCTGTCACTTTATGGAGAATTTATTCCACGATTTCCTGTGGCAATTTATAAAAACACACCTCGATTTAGACACACGTTTCATTTCCATATTCTTAGGTACCTTTTCACATTTGCCATCCTAAGTGCTGTGCGAGAGGGATAATTTCTTACTTTGTTGTATAGAGCACCTTTCTATTTGAATGTGTAGGAAGTTTTGAAATTTGAGTCTAATCCGACTCAAGTCTCTCATTTTTAATTCAGAATGGCCCATCAGCCCTGCTGCATAATGCGATCCCATAAACGAAGAAACGAACGCAAGACCTTACACTTGCTCAGCAAACAAAGTGCAGGTACTCCGTTCAACTACGCTGTAACAAATTGCTCGGGAACGAAACCCTTTCCCGTTGATTCAGCATGAATGCTGAACGCCAGATTGAGCTAGCCCGACGCACGAAAGAAAAGCAAATTTATCCAAGGCATTAATCCCGCCTCCTTTGCGAGTGCACGAATAAAAGCAGTATTTCAAACTCGTTTAATCCGACACGGGTGCGAAGTGTACGAATAACGCATCATTTAAAACACCACGAAATTTTGCTGGACTTTTTTCTTCGTTCGGACTTGACCGTTACAAAGGGATGGTCCCCGCGAAACGGTGTTTCATGAATTGTGTATTACTCCGATGTAAATCCTCCGTCGCTGCGAGGCGTTAATCCCGTGAATCTTCGCGCGCTCAAGTAGAAATAAGTATACACCGGGCAGAATTCTATCATTTCTGAAGTTAGTCAAAGTAAAAGTTTCAGCACTCAGCCGAATGAGGAAGCGATTAAAGCACTTGCAACGCCGGCACTCCCGCGCTCGCCCCCTCCGAAGATCTCATTAATTTAAGATTTTTCACTTAAAACTTCGGTCGCTTTAATCAATGTTCGACCAAGTTCCCGCCAGGTCCCTCAAATATCCCCGCGTTTAATATCCGACTGAAGTACCGAACACGCATCGTAACATTAAAAGTTCGCTCCGAAAACAGCGAATACCGTACTATTACATCGCGAACAAATTCAATTATTTAATTCCGATCTCGTTCAGTTCGGCTATGAAATAAGTAGCCACCATTTTTTAATTCAGCTTCAGTGCGAAGCAATTCAACACCGCTGTTTGCCCGAGGCGACGGCTGAACAGCTCTCGTGAGCTAGACATCAAGCACTTGGCATCCCACACGTCACTAATCGACACTTGCGATGACTCCAGACGTTCCACTCGAATGGTGGTTGCCGTCTCCGGGGAGGGCGCAGCGGGGCCCCTCGTCTTTATTCTAAATGGCGGGATTTTCTGACATCCATTTCCCAGGCTTGATAATGCGACGCCCGTTTCCCCGACGCCTCTACAAATTCCAAGCGATCCCGTTATCGGGGACATTAATAACGTCAGCGTGCCCGTTTGCACTCCAAAAGAATAATATTTCCCCGCAATTATCTCGAAGGCGTCGGCCGACAGGGGTCGCGACGGGGGAGACAAATGCGCGGGGGAAAGGGGCAGGGAGCGATAGAGAGGAAGATGGATGGACAGATAAAGGTGGAGTGGGCGGGAAAAGTTAGATCACACACAAGGGTCTGGAAGTTTCCAAGTGTCTGGGTGGAACCCAGGGTAGATCCTACCCTTTGGAATTTACGGAAGGTACCCTCTTAATCGCTGGCAAGTCTAGGAGGTGCTTGACTGGTTGGCTCATCTCTGATCGTATATCGAATTAGGGCACCTTATAGGGGTGCGCGAGAGCTTTCGTACGAGAATTTCCACGCTCCAAGAGGTTCCCTTTGGCGAGGGCCCCGCCAAGATCCCCGAAACGCGTGGTGAATCTCAAAATTGGATTCGGGAATTACACTACCCCGCCAGTGGCGCGCCAAAATCTTCCGCGCTGATTGTTTTCTGAGGTAACAGATGCCACCGGTGACCCCCGCGAATTTCCCACCCTGAAACACATTCATCACTGGGCGACACGCGCAATCAGAAATACCAGCCACCGTTTCATACATCCCTCCGTTCGAGAATTAAAGGCGGAAATAGGGAAGCGACCAACTCGTCGCTTTCTGCCGCACGGACGTCGAAAAAGAAGGGGACAGGTGGAGCGTCAGTTTCCCCGAAAGGTTGGCGGGGGTTGCGCGAGCGCGGGAGACTTTTAAGCGAGCGCGGGGGGCTGGCACACGTCACCGTAAATCAAGACGCGCGCGCGGAGGGATGCAATCATGCAGCGTGGGCCACGCATACGTGAGCGTGCAACGGAGGGCTCGTTTACGAGCCGATGCAATTACACACTGTCAGGTTGGCGTTGTAAGCGGATTAGACGAACGAAATGTTTAATCGTCCGACGATCAAACGGAAGGATAATGACAATGGAAGCCGGGAGCTTCGTAGCAGCGGGATTTGGTCCCAGCGCGCGCGGCAGCCTCTGTGTCTCGCGACGGGTGCATAATTAAATCTCCGCTGCGCCCGTGCTACGGCCAGACGAATAATAGTCCTCCTGCAGCGGCTTGCTTGTTTCCTACCGCTGGAAATTATTCGAGGATTAACGTGCTTCGTAAAATCGACGGATACGTTGTCCGCCTCAATTAAGTCTCACCTCGGGGCTTGACCGTGTCAAACGCGCCGCCCCATTAACCGACGAGAATTCGCGTTACCCCGGCGCTGCGCTGTTGCATCAAGTTGTCGAGCTGTTTTATGGTTGGTCTTAAGTCCCAATTCGGACGGCGAACGCGGCTTGATGTTACACGGTAGTGGATGCATTGCGAGAATTCCTGGCTTGGTAGGGTTTCCTAGATTGCACTGGGTTTCAAGTTTTAAGGGGGCACATACACCTAACTGACGTGCTTTTAGAATTTTTTTTGAGAACGCATTAACATTATTGCAGTTGTATTTTTTTTTTACTAATTAAGTAACATCTTTGGCTATAATACTGTATTTTGGCATTTAAAAATATTAGGGATATAATACAGTTATAGGGGCTAATTCCAAATCCGCCATTCGCTGCAGTGATTTGCGCTAGCCACTTCCAATTAAACAGATTTTACACGAAAGCAAACAGCAAATTAGTTTCTTAAAATATATTAACAAATGCTGGTTTTTACAGGGCCGACTTTAAGAAAGTTAATTTTTAAAGAAATCGCAGCACTCTAAGCGAAGGAAACGTCAATCTTTTTAGCATATCTAGGTGTTTGCAAGATCTGTATGGGCATTGGTTATTGATGGATCAGTTTCGAACGGTGTTCACATGGTCCTTGTGTTTCCCCGCAGTGCTAGAGATAAACTTGTGCCCCTGGTTCCCCGGGTTCAAGTAGGCAGACACATGAATTTGTGGCGTCTCAGGTGGATAAAGTTTCAGGGCAACGATTGTTCGGCTCCACTCGCTCGGAGTGCCTAGTATAAACCAACCGCGTAGCAATGCTGGAAAAAGGGAGCTATCGACTCATTGAATGAGCTTTAACGAACCGTGGTTCTGTACCTCGTAAAGCGTTTCCATGGAGGGTCTCGTGAAAGCATCGAAATCGTTCGACGAAGACATCTGTGATAGCCGTTCAGTCGTTTCCCGTGATTAATTTCGATGAAGGGTAAACTCGGGAATTTTTCGTCCCACTGCTCTTTGATCATCTACTAACTGCTCTTCGCTCGGAATAATGGGACTGCGGGGTCGCCGTTCCCTGTGATTCACCTTAATTAGCGTCCTCATTAATTGGAACTTGAAGAGCCGACCGAAAGTTCGATTCTAGAACACCGTCGTGGAAATCTTCGGTCTGCTCACCCCGGTTTTCTGTCGCGGCTTGTTCGACTACTTCGAGTTTCCACGTTGAATCGATCGACCACGGAACGCGTCCGCTATGACAGCCATGTTTCAGGATTTGGTACATCTTATCGCGACGGCTTCATCCATCTTCAACGATACGGTGCATTAGGCCGGTCCTCCGTCCCCGTTTAGATTTATCGCTAATGTATCATCGACGCCTCGATACAGATCTCTATTGTCGAGCTACCCGGAGCACAGTGGATAAAATAGAAACGACGCGGAGCCCTGGGAAATAAATTCTTCGCGGTCTGGTTCGCAGATGGATCGAGGAATAACTGATGAATAGAATCAGCGGTATACTTCGACGTGCAAACAAGTATTCCTTGAGCTCTCAATTTACTCTGCACGCAAGAGATATAAGAATGGACACGATAGTCCGCTAGAGTGTTGAGACTCGCGAACCCAGGAACACTTTCGCTTTGTCACGGTTCAAGAACAATTCGCCCATCGACGTTACTGGGGATTACGCAAATTTGTGTACCCACGCAGGAAGCTCCACGAATTGCAAAGGCAATACGTTTCTGGCGCCGATGACCGATGAACGAGAAGCATGTAAAGGAAGAGGCATGCTCCCGTTTACCATGGCATGTTCGTGCACCGTACGATTGCGATGAAGTTTCAGTGCACTTGCAACTCACTCGGCGATAACGCTTCGGAGTCCATCGGACGGTTACAGTGGCAAGTAACGCGGCTTCCTAAGATCCATTTGTTCCCCCTTGGCATCGTTCCCCGCCATTGCTCGGCCCTTCTATCCCGTGGCAAACGTTATCGCGAGGAATTCCCCAAGCTGGTCTACGCGGGGGTGGTGCCTGCCTAACGTCTGCTGCTCGTAAGTGCAGCTGCAATATTGCCGTGAAGCACGCCGACGTCCGTTTTTGCGGTTTCGCGGCTCCACGAACGAACGTAGCCCCCACTAGCTTGGCCCCCCTATCCAGCGTTCTTCCGAACAACGTGCACGGCCGGTGATCAATCTTTTTGAGAAACGACGGCTTTTTTCGGCGCGGCAAGTTTGTTTCTGATAGCCCACGGCCCTGCTATAATCGACGGAAAGAAATTAAGCCCCATTCTGTTTCTTCTCCTTGCTATTTCCATCGTTCCCCCGGCTGTAATTGTATCTTTCTTGAACCGCGAGGTTGTCAGGTTGGAAATTGGACATTTGAAGGATTAAAGGGTACAAATGACGGCGAACGGTTGGGACGCCAATATTGATCTCTTAATAAGAATATGAGATTATTTAGACACTGTTTGGTATCTGGACGAATATCCTTGTTATAAGCCTTCGGTTGTCACTCCTATTTTTTCGAATAAGTTTTTTTTAATAACATTCAAAGTATCATGTAAGAAACAACTTTCAAAAGAAAAAGCTTTGCTGCTTAAGAAATCATAACTTTTTTAATTTTTAATATTTTCAGCTAAAAATTTGTGATTATACTCTTGAGATATGCTACTTTAATAAAAAAAATGAAAAATTTAGTAAATAAAATTCCTCTCACTAGGGAACCGTCTCTACTTACAGGGAATACATGAAATTACTATCACATGGCGGCAGAAGTACCATTTTCAAATGATGCCTCAAAGATATTTTACCTCAAAGTCAAATTGTGGGTGATTTTGCCCCAGTGCGACAGCCGAGAGGGTTAGAAACCATTTTCTATTCTTCGTCATCTCTATCCACGTGTTTTGTGACTTAACTCGTACACAGTCGAAAGAAACATGCGTCCTAAAACTGAAACAACCGCGCAGAGCTTTTCCTTTGATACGACTCCAGCCATTTTGGAGATCCTCTGCTCCCCGACGTGTTTTCCTCGAGAAAACATTGAGACCCATTATCCTCGATCCCGATCGCAATGTTCTACGGGAACAGATGCCGACGTCGACGTACGAAGCAGTCGTTACGAGGGAGGATTGAAGGAAATCGGGCGATGTTCCCCAGAGATATCGGGACGAAAGATGTAATGGCGGCGTTTCGCGTCAGTCTTCGATCACTGGCGATCACGTAGCCGATCCTAAGGAGAATATCGAAAACGCGTTACCGTACGTCGTATGCAACGTTACACCTCGTCGATGTTTCTTCCCCTGCTCTCACACTGTTCGTCGCAGTTGCGTTCACGTTTGTCTTTTGCTTATCAACTTTCACCATTAACTAGCATCCAACTATTTTCATCCTTCGTCTATATTCCGTTCGCTTTTCGTTTTACGTACCGAGGTAGAAAACTGGGCTTGCTTGCCCTTTACTTTTGCTCCCTCGAGGGGTGGTTGTGCGTTTGTCAGTGTTTAGAAGAAACTTGGGGGATATAGTTCTTTTCTTGGTTGTAGGTCTGGCTCTTTTGGTAGTACAGGTACTTTACTGTTTAGGTAACTCTAAATGGGAGTGGAAGATACTTCTTTGTGGATGCCATAGGTCCATAGCTTCCGCAAGAGTCCTGCTTTCAACGGTTAAATATTTTTCCATGATCGATTAATGTGAAGTTGAGGGGATGCTTGTTGCATGGAGTATCAAGTAACTATGAATGAATCCTTGTGTAAAAAGTTCGACGTATGGTTTATTAGAAACAGAATAACTTATGCTCGTTCTCCCGTTTGGAGATAGACAAAGATTAAAGCAGAAAGTCGATGGTTAAGGCTGATAGTTTCTCTGGAAAACAGTGTTCCCCCTTGACACCCTTTTCGCAAAAATACTTTAGAAATTAAATCTCCACTCAGCTTATGCACATTTGAATCTCTGGGACGAAAATAAATTCCACCCTAATCGTGATTTCATTCGACCCCTGCAGTCCTTTATCTTACCCGCTATTAATCGCATTTGCAACATTTTATCGCCAACGATAAGTCCACGTTCGCGCAGCTGATTTACAGAGAACCCTGCAGCAAAGCATACAAATCAAATTTATCAGTTCGCAAGATCGAATCGGCTGGAGAAAGAAACTGAGCGAGCAGTAATAAAAGCTGGAAACCGATCCCAGTGGAACGTGTAAGCGCAAACATTGACCAGACCACTTAGTAAAACATCAAGCTCGTTATTCCCGTTTCAGCTACTCTGAACTGAACGAAATTCACGCGCGTATGCCGCAATAGTGGCCACATTTTCCATGATGGAAGCGTTCCTGCACGCGCGACCACCACGAACAAATATTCGAGGACCGTTGAGCTTCCACGATTGTCTTCTGGCTCCTGAATGAACTGTTATTCGAATAAACTGTTGACGTTGATGGGGGACGAGATCGCGTTTCGATTACAAATCGATCGTTCGATTAATATTCTGTCCAGGTCACTTGAAATCCAAGCAGTTAAACGTTCGAATAAAATACTCGTACCCACATCAGGATTTTTCGCGAAACGTACGAAAAATCGTCCATTTCTATTGAACAGGGGACTAGGAATTTCGGAAACCTCTGACTAAACTTCGAGCTTTTCCAAGGTCTGAAATAATAAACAACAGAAGCAACCACTTCTAAATCAAGTCAGTTTCCTTCGTTGTAATCAACAGTTGGCACGAGGAATAATTTAAAGAAGGAAGGAAAAAAGCAGGACATAACTATTTGCACACAGATGTACACTCAATCTATCAACCAAAAGGCTCGAGAAACGCGCGGACGCTTTATTCTCCCAGCCATGCAGATGGGGAAGAGATAATGATGAAAAACGATCTGTTGACTGGCAATAACTCTTTCCCGCCGTCAAGAACCAGCTTGTGGCACCTGCAGCGACCACGACGTTTGTTTTCACGATCATTTCCGCGGGGGGTGCGACAGAAAAGGGCGGCGAAACGAAACAGATGTCCCACAGAGTGGACGTTCCAACCCTTCCTCGTTCTCCATCTCCAAGCGACCGTAACCCTATAATTTTCAAAGCTAACCTGCTCGACTACCGGACCCAGTAAAGTACCAAGTGCTCCCCGTTATGTTCCTCCCATCGGGGACCTCGCATTTGCACTCGGAACAGTATCCCGCGTGCAATCGACTTAATAAGGGTTGCGGTTCGACGAATCATTTAATCTTCATGGGAGTTCCAGCAGACATTGTCTTCACCCGAGTTTTCACGTTTCAAAAATCGTGATTATCCTCTCACAAGTTTTTACGAGTGCCGAGAATTTTGTCACATCGCAATGGGCTTTTCAAAACTGTCATTACCCAAAAAATATCATCTTTTCATGCCAGCAGCAATTTTTCCGGAATCAAACAGGCAAGTTTTACGACCCCGAATAGCGTGTTCTCTATACAAGTTGATTCCGTTACCAGCACGTCATGCAGACGTCCACTGTGCGTCAAGATTAAACGACTGGTTCGGACATTTTTTCGTTTTTCGCCTCTCGAGTACAGGTGACTCCGAAAAGGGGGGGCTTGTAACGAAAATTAAAACGTCAACCCTGGGTTAGGTTGTAAAATTCTTCAGCACGGTATGACAGCCTCGAAACGTTCGCTTTTACATCGCCGGTATGGGAAAATTGAAATATCAGCCTGAAGGGTGGTTCACCGCGTGTGCGTTGAATTTTTGTTTAAATATTTCAGGCGTATGAGAGCTTTTAATGGGTTTTTTGGAATTACCCGCACGCTTCTACTCTTGCCATCAGTACCTCCGGTTTAATCAGTTTACAGGCTACACTACTGGCATCGTTTATAAATTTGTAGCCACCTTTTAAACTAATTTTCATTCCACGCCAGTGATTACAGATTAAATGCCCTCCATATATTCAAATCCTCTCTCTGGTAACGAAAATATAGTGTCAGTAGTATGTCAATAATGTCACGATTCTAGAATGCCTCATTTTGCAGGGTGTACAAAATTTAGATGCGCCATGGTTCGCGCAGGTGATACACCTTTGGATCGGTGGAGATCTGTTAAAACAGTGTACCTCAAAATTAACCTTGACCTTGAAATTCAGATCGAATTGACTGACGAAAATTACAACACATCAGAACCCGTTAGAATAACAATATTGGATTTTAAATTTCGACGTCAAGATCAACTTTGCGGCACACTTTTTTAACAAAAATCTCCACGGATCCTGCGTGAGTAATGACATACAATTTGTTTTACACCCTGTACATACGACCTTCCTCTTTCCAGCTGCTGACTACTGACTCGCAAACAGTATCCCTTATTCATGTTCTAACCTGGAGTACCAAATATTTCACGACGGATCCTCCATCATTATAATCTATTACAACGACCCCTGCGCCCTCAGTCAGCTAACTATGAAGATCCCAATCCACTACACGTCCAACCGTGGAGTCAACCAACGCTACCGAACCTCCGCGTACTTTTATACACATTTAACAACCCCCACCAAGAAATTCAATTACCAAAACTCGCGCCACCGCCGACCACCCAAAATACAAGAAGTAATCCAGCGAACGGGCAAAAAGGGTGGTTGCAAGAGGATGCAACGAGAGTTGCCAGCCGAAAGAACACGTTCTCAGCCAACAAGGATCAGCGTAGGCGGCCGGGCCCCGTTCAGTTCCTTGCAAAACTTTTTCCTCGGAGGTGTCGGGGGCCCGTGTAAACGGGGTATCTTCGCCGCAGGTGGCGTGCCCGTCTAATCCCGTTGGTGGCCGCGTCGGGGCGCGTTTATCACCTCGACACGGGATTTTCGCGGGGATTAATACGATTTCGCGGTAATTGGAAGCACTGGCGTGCGCCCCGACGAAATTACGCCACGGTGCCGAGCCGTTGTAGCAGCCTGGGCTACAGGCTAAGCCGGGCGCCCGAGTTTCCTATCACATATAAATAGTATCGGGCGCTGCGTTAATTATCAGAAGGGATAAGCCACTGCGGGGGAATGGAGTACACAGGGTATAACGCGTAACGGCCGTTCGCTGCAGCTAGAGATTAAAGGACGCCGAGGATCGAGGAAGAAAAGGAGGCTGGGGCATCACGGCGGAAGAGTTGCTCTCCAGCGCGGAGTACCGTTCGAAGCGGGAATGGCTCATCTACGAAGCTTAAAGGAGATCAATTTATCTTTATCAGGAGCATGTAGAACGCTGGGTGCTTAAACGGACGCAGCTCATGGGTGTCGCGCGCACTCGCTTTGATAGATGGGTATAGGAGACTTAATGTAACGGAGCGGAATGATGAGAAAATGGCAAGGAATATGGGTTTGAAGGGAAAGTAGTTTGTGTAGCTTTGAACCCTGGCCCATAACAGTTCCAATCAATCCTAATCAATTTCGTAAGCTAATTCCAAGCCTAGGGAACACTTCCACTCGGCCCGCTTCGTGGCGAGCGAAAAAAGGATTGAACGTTAATAACGCAATTACGATTCTGAATAGCTTTTCCTTGCATCGAGCCGTTGAATGCCACCATCCATCGCCAGGGAGCATTCGGAACCACTCGAGATTCGATTCCGTGGGAAAACCGGCGGCATTACCGACACGACGCGACGTCGCCGATAGACGCGAAGCTGGCGTAATAAATCCAAGTGGAAGGATGGAAAGCGGCGGGAAGACAAAAAGGGAAACGGGCCGCGAGAAATCGAATCGCTCGCCGCCGCTATTAGCCGTCGTTCGTCGAGCGATTGAGCTTTAATACAAACGGGTGGCGAGGATGGGGGAAAGCAAATTAGTGTCTGGTAGGTAGACGGTGTAACAGCGACCGACTTACGCCCAGGAATAGAAGGCGTCCACGATCGACAAGCTCTTGTCTCCGCTCTCCTGAAGCCGATCCCGCCGCGACGAGTAATTTACCAAGAGCTTCGAACACCTGTCCCCTTCCTCCTCATCCGTTTCACCAGAGCTTCCTTCTACCCGGAAGGCTCTTTTACATGTTACTTCCCGTTTTGCCGCCGGCCAGGCCAGGCTCTACCTTTCCTCGCTCGATGCCCCTTCAGCGAGCATGACGTACTCGAAACTCGCCATCGCCACGAGAGCGCGATATTACGCGGGCAATCTCCTCCTCGACGGGCGATTCCGCTTTTTTCATGCTAATGTCGTTAGTGCATCCCTTTTTAATCTCGAACGGAGGCTCGACAGTGGCTCGACGCCGCTGCCTTTACCTAGGGGGATGAACGCAGGGCTTGGCAGGTAGGTATACACGTAGGTCTTGAAAGTGGTGTCTTGTGTTACTTTTCAATATTTTTGGGTTAGATCTATTTGATCGTTTTATTTATTAATCACTCGAGGATTTAAGTGCGAACGTCTGTGTACCCCATGGTCGATCTTGGGTTAAACAAATCTTTATTTCATAATTGTCGATAATGTTTCACCCCTTTCGTCACTTTTAAAAATAAATTTTTGACGAGTAGGACACGCGAGACTTCTGAAAAGTAGTTGGTTGTTCTTTCTGTTTTTGGTCGTACGTTACTCCGTGTTAATTTTAGTTTGTAGGGTGACTTGTTCGGTGAATGAACACTCCCCAGTGAATCAACACTGATCATATCATAACTATGAAAAATTAACACCTATCACGCTCCTTTCACGGTAAAATTTGCATAGTACTTCTTTATTCAACTAAGTTTTTTATAAGTAATTTAATAACAAATTATTCGTTATAATTTGTTAAAGTTGAATAAATTTAACCATCCTCCCAACAAAATAATTTATTTCATTTAAATTTATACTTGATTAAAGTAAACTATAAAATGTTATAAGATCTTCTCGTCCCATAATACAATCAAAGTGTTTTTACTTAAAATTTATATTAGAGACAGTAAATATTTCATCAACTCAATCATAAGACTCAATAAAAAGACTAATTGTTATGCTACCTTCGTAAACCCTGCAAATCTATAAGCAAGCCTCACTATCATTGTCCTTCGAAATCCTCTCTGCCCAGAATTTCGTCCACGGGGAAAGCACCCAGTGGATTTCAGGTCGTATCTTAATTTGCCCCGATTCGGCAGAACTGGGGCGTGTGTAGGCAATAAGAGCCACCCTTGACAGATCGGACGGACATAAATTCGAATTCTGCGGGGACGGTGGTGGAAGCAGAGGTCGATCGGGCCGTTACAGGAATAGGGCGAGAGCCCAGGGCGCCGGGCGGGTCGAGGTCGGTTTTTCCAATTTTGTAAATCTGTCATAAATAAAGGCGGGCGTGCATCGCGTCGCGGCCAAGTGCTTTCATCTGGATTTCGATGGGGACACGCTCACGTGCCGCTGACGTTTTCGAGCGGTATCGTGATCTCGAGGAGGATCGCGCGGTTATTTATCGCGCCGCCGTTATTTGATACCGCGGGGACGTCAGAGGGACGATTATGGCGGTCCTGACCCGCGTGTCGAGAGGATCCTGCGGCGAATGCGACACGTATCTTTATCCATGGCCCCGATAAACCCGCGGAAATAGAAAACTCAGCCGTTCCCTCGACGTGATCCTCTGAAACGGGCTTTCCAAGGCAACCGCAAAGTCTGCGACGCTAGTTACTTACCAAGCATCGTACAAAACTGCTTAAACGAACAGGAACGGACTCTATGAGCGACGGCCAGGGAATTTAGTGTTCGCGAATGCTGTCCGCTTGCAAAGCCTGAAGGATGCAGATCCAGGAAACGTCCTACCGTGCGGGATGTTTGAAGGCTCTGAATGACAAGTTGCCAACAGGCAGCCTCGAGTCGAAGCTCAAAGGGTGCTTTGAAAACGGTCTAATCTTGAGTCGCTATAAGGCCATTTAATTGCAGTGATGAGGGGCGTGCTTATATAAAATTGGCGTTAAACAGTTGCTCGTTGTGGTTTGTAAGGATGGTCGGTGACAGAGGGTAGGAGTTATTAGCGATCCTATCAGGACCACAGCTCGGGAGGCACACAAAGGATCCCATCTAGCCTGGAGCCGGGTCCATTATCACCGAGCGTTCTCGATTTTACAGTCGACGATCGATTCGAGCGCCGTTGAGGAGCTCTGCGGCCGTGGCTGCGGATAGAAAACGAAAAACCGGGTCCACGAGGCGGTTGTGGACAAGATTATCGAGAGTCGACCGAGAGGGGAGGCTCTTTCCTACCCGGCGACCGGCAATGACGTCGGCCACTGCCATTGCCGTGGCCCCGTCGCGAGGACTTTCCATTTCCACGTTTCTGTAGCTGGACTCGTGGCGGTGCAACTCGAGAGATTAGCGGCTCCGTCCACGACGACGAAGGCGGCGCGAGGACGAAAAGGACGACGGGACACCGGCACGTTTCTCTGCCTTTACCCTCGGGAAATTACGAGAAACCCCGCTGCCTAAGCAACCTATCCTCGACGGTCCCTTGCACATCTGTTTCTCCCTGTTCGCCTTTCTCAACGGGCCTGTCCTCTTGGCTTTGTCCCCTGCCACTTTCGCTCCTCCGCTTCTTTATTCCCTTCCTGGCCGACCGAGGACAATCGTGCTCCAGCACGGAACATAAGCAAGGATGATTTGCCATCTTCCGACTCCCATACTGTTGGAGATGCTCTGGGTGATCTGGAGAAGAAGTGGGAGAATCGTAGGACTGTGGGCGATCGATCAGTTATGTACGTTGTACTTTCGTTTCAGTGCAACCCCATCGAGAATATCGGGGCATTCCAGAATGAAATAGAGAAGGCATAGTAAATATTCCTAAATCCTAATTAGATACTTTTGTATTTTCACGAGTAGAGTCTTCCCTATTATGAATCTCTCTGAACTTATTAGCAGACTCACAGTCACTCTCCTCGGAAATTGTAAGACCTGTTTTACAATTTTCACTAGCATTCTTTTAGCTTCGCCTACTGGCGGACCGTGCCACGATTTCCCAGGCACACTGTACCCCGAAACTCCCGGACCCTCTTTTCAGGTCGCCAATAGAGCCTGATCCACCATCTCGACGCGACAGAGGATGGAGTAGCCGAATTCCCAGCTACCCGTCGTGCTTCATTCCGCGCGGCTAATTTAACCCTCGCGACCTTCCGGCCGATTTCTCCCGAATGGAAATCGAGCTGCTAGCAGCAGCTCGGCCGAACGGAATAACCGTAGCTTCGGCGCCACGTCCAGCTGAATGGCGGACATTCGAAAATTGCCTGCCGCGAATACATTTTACGGTGCGATTCTCGAGGCTGCCTCCGGAATGCCCGTCGAAGGAAACAGAGGTGGAAACCGATAACCGTTGATCGAAACGGAAACTCGATTCCGACAAGTCCAATTGGGTAGCACGGTGCCGCGACAAGGTTTATGCAAAAGCAATGCCATTTTTTTCAGATCAACGGATCACCTTGCGTCCAACTCGGCTTGAAAAACTGCGGAAAGCAGTCTGGATGCTTCTTGGCTCGAGGATTGGCTTCATCGTATTGGCCACTACGTCCGCCGAGGCCAAAGCTGCTTTCGAATAATTGCGAATGTCTTCTGCATTTAGATATGGGTACTTGGAGGGTTCTATGTTCCTTTAAAATTTTACTTGTACTGATTTTTTTAGAAGCAGAGCCTTTTGTTACACCATTGCATACCGTGTTTTATTTTTTAATAGACATTGTCGAGATTTTGTCGTGGAGCTGACATAATCAGAGGTCAGCTATGATATTTTACACGTCGCACGTGATTAGGGGAGGTACAGAGACACTTCGTCACGTTCCCTGCTCGACATAAAGGACGGCACGGTAATTCTTCGGAATCTCTGGCACGAAGCTAGCTAATCCACGTTATTTGCCAAAAGCTACTGTTCGCCTCTCGCATCCGCGACAAGGATAACTTACTCCTGTTGCGATCCTTCTGCTTCGTTCTTTCTCTCCGTCCCGTACCGGTTACCGATGAAAAACTTTGTTAATTAACCGAGAAGTTGCAGCGAGTGTTCGAATACCTTTCACAAACGAGTATTAGCCCTGAAACTATAAGGATCTTTCAAACTTTTTCATCCCTTCATTTATCCATTTTCCCGTTTCAATTCTAAAGAAGACGAGCAGCAGCAGCAGCAGCAGCATTATAAGCGACTTAAATATTTATAAAACAGTACCAGACAGAAATCGTTTAAAATGCCCCTCAGTCTCTGACTGTATCTGCAGTTTGCAGTAGGTACTTAAAACTGCAAAACTAAAAGTCTACCGTCCCTATATACTTTCACATCGAGTCAGTCGTACAATGCCCCAAGCTAAAAGCATCAATCGCAGCAATGATTTATCTGCCGCCAAGCACTCAGAGACCAACCTACCAAAGCCACGTAACATCATTACACGTCAAACCATTTATTTCACGTTCCTGCACGCCACCCTAAACTCCAGCACGATCTTCTGCATGAAAGGGTTCCGAGCAACTGCAGAACAATCGTCACCGCTCTCCATTACTAGATAGCGCGTTAAGAGAGCGTGTATCGAAGACGTTGGCATCTCGCTGGATGCACGGGGCAGGTGTGCATGAAGCGGCGTGGCGCAGACGTTAGATAAAAGACAACAAGACCAAACACATCTCAGCATCCAGCGAGGAGGAATGCCCGGGCGCGCAGGAGGAACGTCTCCATATTCCCTAACGAGCGCAATACTGAAAAGGAATTCGTCGCCAGCCCGCGGAACGAGGGGGACGCGGATTCGTCGCGGGAAAGCTATCTAATCCACGCCATTTGCAGCAAGCCTCTCTCGGCCGCTTTTCTCTTACCGACGCCACCAGGAGACGTCTATTCCTGCTTCCTCGGAGACGTCGCTTCTCCACCCGCGCCAACCAGCCGCCCGTCCAACCCTCCCTTGGCGCAGGTAACATTTTCGTCTTCGCTCCTTTCGGAATCAACCGCTCGAGCCCATCGGCGCAGTTATCGCGCGGTCGTTCTTTCCGCGAAATAAGTACGTGTCGCGCGGGAAACAGGAAGCAATCTCGGCGGGCTTAAGCGACCGGGGCAATTCCTGCAATTCCGTGGAGCCAGCGGCGTGCGCTGGAGAAGGAGAGCGAGCCACCGATTCTCCGGATTCCAGCTTCAAAATCGCCCACGAGATTACCCGCGACGCCGGCTTATCTCGATGGGAAGATCGGTGGCCTTCCCACCCCGCGAGGGAACCTTTTTATTGAGTTCCCCCCCGCTAATTTAATCCCTTTGGGACGCGATTCTTTCAGACCGTGATATTGTGCCGGATGGAATTGCGCTGCTCTGTACGAACGTAACGCTCGCGGTTGCCGTCTTTGGGTGAGGTTAATAGCAGCACACGCCTGCACCTTGCGTTTCCTTGTCCGTTGGTTTGTTTATGATTCAATTTCGTGTATTATGCCTTTGCCATTATTTCTGTAAGTTTCTAGACCTTAATATTAAAATTTAAAAATTTTGCGAATTTTTAAAAAGAATAATCGCTTTTTTCATCATATCAGAATTTACATTTCTGGAAAAAGACTATTAGAGCTAAGAGATTAAAGAATGTGAAAATGGTAACTCAAAAATTACCAATGTGAGCAATTTGTGATTACAAGGTGTGACCACGAAGTTTGATTCGAAGGGAAAAGGTATTTCTCGATTCAGAGTTGAAAACAAAAATAAAATAGGATAAAGCTGGGATTATAAAGAATATATTACAAACACTATTTTTCGGAAATTGAATATCACAACGTTGAAGTTTCAACGTGACGTTTGTACTTCGAAGCTGTTCAGATTTAAAGTCTCGGCTTTCCTTCTATTTCGTAGAAAGCACAATTTGAATATCGTAGTATGGAAAGATTGAAAAGTGTATGCTACACGGCGCTCCGTGGCGTTCGTCGCGTGGAAACCATTTTCAAGGAAGGATGATACCTATGGCCACGGTTGTTATATAATACTGATTTATCCACGGGAATAAAGTGAATCGTTATACGTCGCCTAGTAATGGCAGAATTTATGTATCCAAGATCGCACGAAAACTGCATCGACGCGTTTCGCAGTAATAAGACCCCCTCTGTCAGCGACACTCGCCTCAAGTTTCGAAGTCGGAATCCGCTTTTCGGGGATTCCAATTTCCTGTCGATTTCCTGTAAACGCGAAAGTTTCGCGTACCCGGCGATCCACATAATGCAAACAGGAAAATACACTAGGCGCAGTACTGCATATTAGATTCCACAAACTAAGAAATAGAATACTAAAACTTAGAGCGTAGGTACTTTAACTGTAATGCTTCTATTTCCCTGGAAAACACACGGTTGCACGAAATTACAAGGAATAACCAGCACA
Organism: Andrena haemorrhoa; assembly: GCA_910592295.1. Lineage (NCBI taxonomy): Eukaryota > Metazoa > Arthropoda > Insecta > Hymenoptera > Andrenidae > Andrena > Andrena haemorrhoa. The sequence goes on from OU342946.1 coordinate 7,408,434, forward strand.
GAACTAGCAAGGTTGCAACAAACACTCGCAGTAACCTCCTAGCCGAAACGAATGGATCAGCAATAAAAAGAGAGGATCAACACTGGGATTTGCATTTTCCTTTAAATTCGTTTCAGCGAAAAATCGTTTACGCTGGCTCGATCTCGACAGTGAAAATGGATGATCGCGATGAGCACCGGGAATATGTATAACGCGATAATGGATTCATAATATCGCCAATACTGCGCCAGCTATTAGAAGAGGGATCTCTGCGAATGTCGGTTGCGCAGCTTTCACGGGGAGGGAGCGAAGCAATCCATTAAAGACCGACAGTGAATCAGCAAAAATATTCGTGGATAAAGATCGTTACTGGTATGGAAAGGGGTGGTTAACGAATTAGAGGATATTAAAAAATTCTTGGATTATTTCAGACAATCGTGCTCTCTGATATCGACGCAGCTAACTCTGGTAGCTGCGACCTACATATATAGATTAGGGAAGCAGCAGGTGCGCTGGCGCACATTCGAAGTAATCTTATTTCGATCAGAATTGTAACCTTTTATTACCCTGGCTAGGGAAAACGCATTCAATATAAAAGCTATGGGGATTCTGAAGTTACAAGTAGTTACAACTCCTATTCTGGAACTTGGTTCCATCGTTGAAAAACCCAGCACGCGATGAGTCGATATTACGAGCTCCTCATGTGTTTTTGAGCGTAATGGTTAGGTCAACAATTGCTGGTTCAATAACCACGCTCGATTTTAAAACAACAACAATTTATTCAAGACGTGACCGTGACTCTGGTCGACAAGAGTCAAATACATCAAGTGTACATATGTATGGCCGTTTCTCAGGCCATCAGAACCCGAGAACCTTTTCTTTCGTTTCTAAACTGAGTTCTGCCCTTCCTCCTCCGCGCAACTCTTCACGAGCCCTCAGTTTTCTCCACCACCAACCTCTGCTACGGAGGTCCGTTCAGGGTGGGAATATTTGTCCGCCAATCAATGTCCTTAAGGTGACACGTTGGGCGTTTTCCCGAATTCTGTCCACACTCCGCCCACCGTTCCGCCTAAGCAAAAATGCAGTGGGGAGCTGCCGTACCGAGACCCCGAGACAGGCCCCAAGGTCCCGCGGACAGAAACGACCCTCACGTGCGCGACCTGTCCAGGGGGTTTATGATACGTCAATTACTATTGAGCGCCAGGAGAAACTCCAAGGGTATCCGTCATAACTGGGATTTGGAGTTTTCCCCTGTGTATAATGCCAGATGTTTGACAGCCCCAATAACCGTGCTAATGAAATTCTCAATCTCAAAAATAGCAAAAAAGGCACGTCCGCATCATAAACCCCGTGGCCTTTCGAATCCTTAACATGCCGCCCACCTTGAATGCATCGCGTTCAACAGACGTCGTAGAATGCCAACATACATGAGAAATATTAAAATATCAAGATGTCGAGAACTTACAAAATGACAAGTCATATACATGAGACACACAAAAAAACTTAGCCTAAATGTCTTTTGACATGACACGTCGTAACAAGTATTAACATAAGGTACTTATTAAAACTAGTCCATGAAGTGTTAAAGTTCTACAAGTGTCCAGATCACAACACAACTGATTCATCGGCTAATGACCCCTACATGGCTGGCTGGAGTTCTTCAGATCGTCCTTCTGCGTCGTCATCTAATGGCAAGATGCAAATCTTTGTCACTGGGCGCTTGACAATGCTATCAGATAGTCTGATGCTGACAACGCGTGTGACATCATCCTTGCCAGGATGAACTTCAACGATTCTCCCCATGTGCCATTTGAGTGGTGGGGTGTTATCGTCCTTGACGACCACCAGTGTCCCTGGACCAAATTTAGCTGGAGTGCTTGTCCGCCATTTGGTCCGCTGATAGAGCTGATGCAAATATTCCTTCTGCCACCTCGTCCAAAAATGCTGTAACATGTACTGCAGATGCTGGTATCTAATCAATCGAGCTGGTTTAACATCTCGGAGATCAGGGTCTGGCAAAGCGGTCATTAAGCCACCGATAAGGAAATGACTAGGTGTGAGAGGAGTGAGGTCAGAAGGATCGTCGGTTAATGGACACAAAGGTCTAGAATTCATGCACGATTCGACCTGCGTTAACACTGTATACAACTCTTCAAACGTTAAAGTCGTTTGTCCAATCACTCGCCTCAAATGGTACTTTGCCGATTTTACTGCACTTTCCCACAGACCGCCAAAATGGGGTGCGTGGGGAGGGATAAAGTGCCATTGAATACCTTCCGTACTACAGAAGTCGGAGGTCCGCGATCGGTGCTCATTATCTGACAATAAAATCCCCAGATCCCTCAACTCATTGCGAGCTCCAACAAAATTGGTGCCATTGTCCGAGAAAATATGACTACATCTACCTCGGCGTGCTATAAAACGACGTAGAGAATTGAGGAAAGCTTCGGTAGTAAGGTCAGAAGCTAATTCAAGATGAACCGCTTTAGTTGCAAAACAAACAAACACACATAAATATGCCTTGATTATCACCCGACAGCGCGATTTCTCCCGTATCGAGAATGGACCTGCATAGTCAACCCCGCAGGTAGAAAAAGCCCTGGATGGAGTCACTCGTGACGCCGGCAAGTCTCCCATCATATAACGTTCGGTGTGTGGTTTGACACGAAAACACCTTATACACTTCCGTAAGAGGTTCCTTACAACGCTCCTGCATGAAAGTGGCCAGTACTTCCTACGAAGAGACGCAGTTACTGACTGACACCCCGCGTGAAGCAATCGCGTATGCTCATGCAGAACAATCAAGTTCGTGAACGGATGCTTTGATGGTAAAATTATTGGATGTCTTTCATCATACGGAATCCTTGCGTTCGCTAATCTACCGCCTAGTCTCATAATACCGTTTGTATCAATAAAAGGATTCAATGACCGTAATCTACTTAGTTTCGATATGGTTCCTGCTTTCCGTAAATCACGCAATTCTACAGAAAACGCGTCCCGTTGAGTGAGTTTCAGTAACTTAATTCGTACGTTTTCTAACTCCTGTACCGTTAGAAGTTTACCCTGAACAGTTGTACCCCCTTTCTTCGGACTCGCGGACTCAGACTCCTTTGTCGTACGTACGTTATGTACAAAACGCAGACAATACGCTGTGACTCGTAACAATCGCATATACGATGAATATCTGTCAAACAGTTCGCACCCGTTGCTGGCAGTTCCGGCCAACACGCATGGCTCCTTGCACTCTGGAGCGTCTTCACAGGACCCAACTGGAGTGGGCCAACAGTCAGCATCCTTGGATAACCAAGATGGACCGTGCCACCACAATCCAGTGTCCTGCAGTGCCGCTGGTTGAATACCCCGAGATATGATATCGGCGGGATTTTCTTCCGATTTAACATGCGACCAGTTCGCAGTGGTCAGCCGCTGAATCTCCGTCGTTCTATTCGCGACAAACGTTTTCCATCTGTCTGACGGAGCTCTGATCCACGCGAGAACAATGGTCGAATCACACCAATAATAGTCCCGGATTGATGCGATGTCTAATGCGGTCTTTACTTTACTAGCTAATTGTGCCAATAGTAACGCTCCACATAACTCCAGCCGCGGTAGTGTAATCACCTTCAGTGGAGCTACCCGACTTTTCGCGCATAGCAAGCGGACAGTCCCTTGACCCCTTTCGTCCACAGATCTCAGGTAGATGCACGCTCCATATGCCTTCTCGGAGGCATCACAAAACCCATGAAGCTCGACCGTGTCTGTCATCCCGATCGTCGCGCGCCTCGGAATACTTATTTCGTTGAGTGAAGCTAATTGGCGTTGAAACCCTTCCCATTCCGTGTGTACATCTTGTGGTAGTGATTCATCCCACGATACTCTAAGTTGCCACAATCTTTGCAACATCATTTTCGCCCGAATTGTCGCTGGACCTACCAAACCGAGAGGATCAAAAACCTTTGATATTTCCGACAGGATGCTACGTTTTGTTATGCGTTGCGGAGACGAAGTCGTAACTGAGTACCGTAACACATCGTCTTGTACTACCCACAAAAGACCCAAAGTTTTTGGATCCTTGTCAGCCTTAATCTCCACCCGTTGGGGACGTTCGTCGTGTTCATCTAAAGTACGCGGATCATTTGACGCCCATTTTCGCAATGTGAATCCCGCGGTACTCAAAATCTGCGAAATTTGGTGCCGTAAAATCCTAACTTCGTCTATTGTATTCGCACCCGTCAGCAGGTCGTCAACGTAAAAATCTTTCATTATCGCCCGACTTGCCGATGGAAAAGTCACAGCATTATCCTCGCCTAGTTGTGTAAGAACCTTTGTTGCCAAAAACGGCGCGGAAGCTGTCCCGTATGTGACCGTGTTAAGTTCGTATGTTTGAATTGGAAAACTATCGTCGGGTCGCCATAAGATTCTTTGAAAGCACCTTTCGTCTGGTGCAATAAGTATCTGTCGATACATTTTTTCCACATCTGCCGACAGGACGTACCTATGCCGTCGGAAACGTAACGCGATAGCCAATAACGTATCCTGTACCGTCGGCCCGATTCTCTGTACTTCATTTACCGATAACCCCGCTGTGGTTTTCGCCGAACCATCGAAGACAACGCGGAGTTTAGTCGTTGTGCTGGTTTGTTTGAACACCGCATGATGTGGGAGGTAATATCCCGACGTAATTTCCTGACCACGTGCGAGTCGCGTCATATGTCCTAAATCCTCGTACTCATGCATGAATGCGACGTATTCACTTCGTAATTCGACATTCCTACTGAGTTTACGTTCCATCGAATACAAACGTTTCTCCGCCATCTTACGCGAGTCTCCAAGCATTCTAACCTCTGGCTTAAACGGAATTCTAACTACAAATCGTCCACTTGCGTCTCGCGTAGTCGTGTCCCGAAAATATTGCTCGCACTCGCTATTCGCAGTCTTATCGTGGCACGTAACGCCTTCTTCTACGGTCCAGAACCTCTGCAATTGAGCTTGCAAATCCTCATTAGTAACTATATGACACGCAATTTTCGGCCGTTCGTAACGCGGACACATACACATACCTCCCGCAACTATCCAGCCTAACTGCGTTTTCTGTACTATAGGATAATTTGTTCCAAGATCCTGTTGACCCACGCATAGTAATCTCCAGAACAAACCTCCACCGAGCAGTACATCAATTTTTCCCGTTTCATAAAAGTGCGGATCTGCTAACTTTAAATTTGACGGAATTGGTATTGCGTCTCGGTTTATCGACACGTTAGGAAGATCGTCTGTTATCTTCGGAAGTATTAAACATCGCAAGGATGTTTTAAAGGAAGTGAACCGTGAATGTAACTTCGTCTGAGTCCAATTATCGATAGTACATAATTGGCGTGCTACTCCCGAAAACGTTCCAGTAAATGGATGACATGATAGCCCCAACTTAGTGGATAATTCCTCTGTCAAGAAATGAGATTGTGAACCCGGATCTAACAGTGCTCTACATTTGTGTTTTCTACCCTGATTATCCTCCAAATCGACGACCGCAGTTGCTAATAGCACGTATAACCCGTCCGAGAAAAAGTGCGTACCTGCCAAAGAAACACGAGCTGCAGTTACCGCCGGCGACGTAGTCGTATCTACCTCGAGTGCGTGGGCCAATGTTTCGGGTTCGCGGGGCGTTGCAGGAGTTTCGAAATGTAACGCCGTGTGATGCTTTTTGCCACATTTCCTACATGACCCGCGTGTACAAACCTTATTTCGATGCCCCGGTTGCAGGCAATTAAAACAGAAGTTCATTTGTCGAACCGTATTACTCCGTTCTAAGGGAGTCAGTCTCTGAAATTGGCCACACCCATGCAGTGCATGTGCCTCAGTGCACAAAGGACATTTCTCAGACGTTCTCGCTACATAGGATGAAATACCTACCGGACGCTCTCGCCTAGCATCCGGAACTGACTTAGACGACGATTTCGATAGTGCGTGCGGTCCAACTGGTTTATCGGTGGCAGATCTTTGTAAATACTTGCATTGGTATTCTAAAAACTCTGCCATTTGTTTCCACGTTAGCCTATCAGCAATCTTCATTACCCGCTTATCCCACTCACGTTTAGTTACAGAATCAAATTTTGTTGAAATGAGATGGACAATCACAGAATCCCATGAATCCACGGGTTCATTTAATGATTTTAAAGCTTGCAAATGATTATTGTAATCATCGTAAAGCTGTCTTAGACTTGAATATGACACCTTCGTCAACACCTGAACATCAAACAATGCTTTGACGTGATGCAAAGTCAGTGCTTGCGAATCATCGTATCGTGCTCTTAAGGCTGCCCATGCCCGGACATAATTTGCCTCCGAAACACCCAAGGTTTGGATGGTTCGTGCAGCCTCACCCTTTAACGCGGAATCTAAATAATTAAATTTCTGGATGCCCGACAGTTTATCACTCGTGTTGATAACCGACTCAAACGTATCCCGAAAGCGAATCCAGTCGCCACACGCGCCATCGAAAACCGGTAACTTTAACTTAGGAAGTGGCACAGTATCCACCACTCCATATGATGAAATCTCCGTTGTCGGTGTACGCGATGTACTTCGCACTGGATGCGACGCTTGTTCAATACGTTCTTTAGCAGCCGAGATGTATTTGTAGTACAGATTTTCGAATGTTTCACGTTCCTCAGCATGTGTTGCTTCTGAGTCGGTGCCACTTACACTAATCTCGATTTCAGATTGAATTCCGTCGAATTTATCGAATAACAATGACAGTTTCCCCGTTCGTTCGTGGAGTTCTCGCACGGGTGCAGAACTGTCCAGCGAATCAAAATACGTTTTGAAGCGAGTCAGTCCGGCTTTGACCTGACCGCGCTCCATAACCAACTTTTTTAACAATGCTTCCATATTGAACGCGCAAGATACTTACAGTTCAAATCGTGCAAGAAAAAACCTTACGGAAATTAAGGATACTTAAGGAATCGGTGCGTTGATCTCCTGCTTCCACTGCCCCAGTCGTCGGAATAGAGGTGCAGCTACGAAATCTCCTGCAGGATGTTGACACAGCCGCCTTCGTGACGAAAGCCCAGAAAACGCCAACAAAATCGCCAGTCCAGAAGACGTCAACAAGAACTGCTCCTGGTGTCCCAATGGCGATGCCCGTCGTCAGCAGATTCAAGTTGCAGGGTGCTGACCGGCAAGTCAGTGGTACTGATTGAGATCGTCAATCAGACCCGAATGCATCCAAGTCCGTGGATACACGTGACACAAATTCTCACAAAGTCCAAAATGTCACTTGAATACCGATACACTGAACAAGTAATCCGGCTCGAAGGACCAATGTTTTTGAGCGTAATGGTTAGGTCAACAATTGCTGGTTCAATAACCACGCTCGATTTTAAAACAACAACAATTTATTCAAGACGTGACCGTGACTCTGGTCGACAAGAGTCAAATACATCAAGTGTACATATGTATGGCCGTTTCTCAGGCCATCAGAACCCGAGAACCTTTTCTTTCGTTTCTAAACTGAGTTCTGCCCTTCCTCCTCCGCGCAACTCTTCACGAGCCCTCAGTTTTCTCCACCACCAACCTCTGCTACGGAGGTCCGTTCAGGGTGGGAATATTTGTCCGCCAATCAATGTCCTTAAGGTGACACGTTGGGCGTTTTCCCGAATTCTGTCCACACTCCGCCCACCGTTCCGCCTAAGCAAAAATGCAGTGGGGAGCTGCCGTACCGAGACCCCGAGACAGGCCCCAAGGTCCCGCGGACAGAAACGACCCTCACGTGCGCGACCTGTCCAGGGGGTTTATGATACGTCAATTACTATTGAGCGCCAGGAGAAACTCCAAGGGTATCCGTCATAACTGGGATTTGGAGTTTTCCCCTGTGTATAATGCCAGATGTTTGACAGCCCCAATAACCGTGCTAATGAAATTCTCAATCTCAAAAATAGCAAAAAAGGCACGTCCGCATCATAAACCCCGTGGCCTTTCGAATCCTTAACATCATGCGTTACCATAACGTTTGAATAAGGGTAAAATTTAAAAAAAAAAACGTATAGGTACTTTTAAACCCTTTCTCATTTACAGTAAATGTGGTTTCAATCTACTACCACAAGCAAAAAGATATCTTCACTGCATTACTTTTAATACCATCGTGCAAGTAGTTGCAAAGATGGTAAATTTATTATTATTATTATTATTACGACTTTATTACTTATTAAGTGGAAGATATAATAAATAAGGAGAAAGTAAGATAATAGTCAAGGCAAGACACAGTAGAAACTGTTAAAAAAGCCTAACCATAAGAACATAATACAAACAATTACATAATACTAATTATTACAAATAAAATGAAATTATCTCACTATTGTAATTTCTACTCTGTACCAAATCCTATCCTGCCTTGCTTTATAATCCTCTGACAAGAAGTATTACAAAACACGCTCCTATTTCGAGAACAACGTTGCTAATGCCACAAGTTACGGCGCGAGAGGAATAAACGTAAAGCACAGTATCGTCGAAATAATTAGAAACGGTGCTGCGTATACGAAGCCCACACCGCCAATAATGTTAGTCGAACTTCATCGCTGCCATTCCCTGCGCGAAGAACAATGCCACGGTTTGGCCATTCTCCAACGACCGAAGTCTAGCCACTTTCTCTGGCGCAGGAAACTTTTTACGACCACCGATTCGGGCATTGCTTAACTCATACGGATAATGCACGATAGAAATTCATACGATGCGCCGCGAAAAGCACGAAGGCAAAACTTGGCTTGTTCTTTTCGCTCGGGGACGCGAGATTGGCGTGAAAATTGCTGTGCCTTGGCCACAGCTCACCATAATAGTATCTACTTCAACTGTAAGCACGCGGAGTGGCACGCCCACGAAAAGGGACTTAAGGGGAACGATAAAATCGATTTCCATCATTCTCAAGATATCTTAAAAGCACCCGGATGCAACTATTCTGGGGAACAACTTTGTACTTGCATTCAAGGGTAAGTGGTTCTCTAGCTTCTTCAGCTAGACCACCCCTCGTTCCTTTTTCACGAAGTTCCTCAGCACATATATTCCTCGCGCTAAACAATTACCATGACAAGCACCTCGTACGAAAGTTTCTATTTCCTCTCGCGTCACGAACATCTCAATGCATCCCCAAAGAAAGGAACCGCGCAGGAAATCTATTCACAAGAAACACACTGCCAAGTCACGACACAGATCCACTGCACAATAAGTGGCATTTGCCATTTGCAATCCCGAGAAAATATCATTAGAGACACTTATCAATCGTCAACTCTGCGGCCAGCAAGTTCGTCGGAAGATGAGCGACTGGAAACGCAGGCTGCGCCCGAGAGCGGGCTAAAACGCGTTAGTCTAATTAGATTCTAAACAGTGCCGACGCGGCAGGCATTCTGGCGCGCAGCTAAGCCGGCGGCGTTTGTCAACATAATTTTCTGCCGCGGACCAAGCCGCGTTAATCCGCTGTAAGGAGAACCGAGATTGAAGTAACGCTAAACGAGCTGGAACGGGATCGTTTCGCGCTGCTTTCTCGTCGCGGCCAATGAAACCAGTGATTAGACGGTGCACGTCGACGGCGAACGGAACAGGAAACGTAATGGCTCGAAAACGTAATCGGAAACCGGGTCACGGTTCGTGGAGGCCGCTGTCGACCCAGTTCCGCGTACGTAGCAAACGAGATTTCTGGCTGGCGTTGTCTGGGGCCGTTAAGGGTTCAGACGAGGGGGTTAACTGTGTTGCAGGGTCGTATATTTCGGGGCGGGTTCCAGGCATGTCTGATGGCCTCTTTCTTCGAATTCCTAAAGGACTTGGATGGAGATACATTCTACTCTGACGCTGGTAGGAGGCTAGTGGAATATGAAGGGTTACTTGCAAGTGAATTTCAAGCTATGCATTGTACAATTTTAGTATTCTTGTAGAATACGAAAAGTAGAAAATAAAGTTCAAATGGTGTAACCGTAGAATTCTCCACGAGGAAGCGGCCATGAGTCGTCAACGATACATTCACGAGTGCCTTTCTGCGCCCCAGCCGTTAAAGGCCTAATTTATGACACCGCCAAGTGTCGATCGCTTTCTCTTTCCATGTCCCACGTTCGTGACAGCTAAACGACCGTATGGAAACACTTCGGGGGACGGTCAAAGTCTCATATTCCTTAGACACGTTCGATCTGGCTATGCGGCACTTGATTTGCCACGTCAGAATTGTATGGGTGGAACTAGAAGATGCCAGTGGAGATTATGGTTGGAAACTCGAATATCTCTGTTGCTTTTGAGGACAGGAGTACATAGCGATGGCTAGAAAGCCATCAGAAGAATCTTAATAGCTTGATAGCACCCTGGCTATCGAAGCCTTTAATGAAGAAGTAGGGCTCCTTCCACTAAAGCATGATTGCCAGAACAATTCGCTCTAATATCAGCGAGAAGACTGGCATTACTCGCATTCATCGTATCTGGAAGAACGGGCGATAGGTGGTAGTTAACCTGCTTCGCTGACCTGACCCCCACCGACAGCTTCTGCACGTGGGTGGGGCCGGTTGATTTACGGGGTAACCTAAATATCCGAACCCGTGCTGCCAGCAATTACACACTATCGGCATAACGCCGTGAAAATAGCATCGTTCTCGTAACCACCCCGCTCGAGGAACATTAGGGACACGAAACACGTTCGCAACACCGTGATCTGTCCGGTCGCGTGCAAGTTCCACGCCATGAACTTCCACGGAGATAGTCAATCCCATTTTTCTTACGCGACAAAGCCTATGCACCTTGTGACCATTTCTCACGCTCGAACACCTCCGTGTACAGTCGCGTGCGAAAGCTCTTAGGACCCCATAACTCCGCGTTAAATTTGCAATAGGTAGTTGGATGATACAACCCAGTTTGCCGGACTGCAAGGAAAATATTCCCGACCACTTTCCTACGTTCTGATAATAGTATCGTCAGTATATCAAGTTGCAACATCCCTAATTAACTTATGACTTCGGCACTCACGACTAGTGGCAGTTCCCTAATATATTGGTAAGAGCCTAAGTCCTTGGTCGAACCTGAAGACAGTAAGCTGACAGGTGAACCCCGAGGCTTGTGCTTTAAGTTACCAGAAAAATGACCAAATCGTGATCTCGCGGAGGAAATTGAGCGTTTAAAGAGCGGTTGACAGGATAGCCCTCGCCACTTTACCGCAGTGTTGTCTATAAGTAGTGGCGGTGATACCGCGTGGAAGAGGAAGGAGAGGAGGGTAACTAGGTTGCCGCAGAGTGACGTCACAATTGCCCTAACCTAACCCACTTTTGCGGCGGGGTCATGCCACCCTTATTCCACCGTACACCGCAAATATTGCTCGAAAACTACGCGTCCAAGGATCGGGACACCGCTCGCTTCTCCATTCAGGACACGGGAAATTAAAAAGCCAAGCTCGGAATGCTAATTCGCTGGACCTACGCGACCTCGATGACCGATTTTCCGGCCAACTTCCCCCGCACACAGATTCTTCCTCCATCTGGCCTACATTCTAGGTCCTGGCCTGCGGGAGTCGAACTTCTCGCGAGACTACGTCATCCTGCTGCCAGGGTAATGCAGTTAGCAGATCCCTGGTATTCTTAGAATTCTTATCCTATTCTTTAATTCGAACGATTTAGCTATCACGAAGAATCGGCGACCTAAAAGCTTCCGCCGCACCTCGTCTCCGTCGACCGCAATCGCATTTGAAATAGCCAACAGAAGCGTCGTGAAGCTTTCACCAGACGTCACCACGTACCGCAGCACCGAACTGCTCCGAAGACAGCCGAAAAAGGGAATCGTTAATCAAACTACTTGGCGCTGGAGCCAGCTAGCCCAAAACGGCCCCGCAAAAAGCCGGCGCAACAGCAGTTACTCACAGCTCTGTAAAGATTTGCGTACCTCCGTGTCCGAAGCATTCCGCGGGGGACGACGTTTAACTCGTACGCAAGAAAGTCGTTGAAACGGTCGAATGGAACGGCCCGTCGCCGGAATGGAGTTCCGCCCCATTGCCCGCGTCCCCGCTGGTATTCACAGGCACACGGCCGATTATACGCGGCCATTTCCGCGGTGTGGGTGGGACACGGCGGAGCGTCCCGCCGCGATGACGATACACCGGAGGTAACACGGAAAATAACTTAAGCCGGCGGCACGGGCAACGACGGGATTGTTTGATCGCGTGCCAGCTGTATCGCGACGGTCTTATTCGAGTTTTCCTGTTTCCTGGCTCGGCTCACCGTAGATCCCTGTCGCGGGATTTAAAGCTGTGCGACGAAAACGGCCGGTTAACCGCGCCGCGGAAGATCGCTCGGCCGAGTTAAGGAATCAAGACCACGCGAGCCGCGATCGGATTAGGGTTGATCGGTCGGGAGAAACCAGGGGGGACCGCTGCACGCGATTTACTGACCCATATTCCGCGACGTAAGCCAGTACGATACGTCTTCGCGAGCCGCTCGCGCGTCCCGGTCTTCTCGTTCCGCAGCATATTATCGGGTAATTGTATTTCCACCGGCGGCCGCCGCCGCAGCCGCACACGTACGAATTCTAGGCTGGCAAGTTCGTGGCCTCTATATAACGCTGTCATCCGCGTTGCTCCAATGGAATTGTTTCGAGACAATTACGCGGGCAAGATATTGTCAACCCTAGATCACCGGCTGATTCGAAGTAATTAGACGTTGGATTTAGGAGCTGCTTGTAAAGGGTGCGACCGTGATAATGGGTCCCTGGGAGTGTGGATGAAGTTGGCAGGAGATATTCGAAAGTGTGGGTGGCAATTGAAGGGTAAGAAGGGGGACAGGGTTTCTTTGTCAGGTCAGAATGCTTGAGCTCAGGAGTCTTTAGAACCTTGATGTTTCAGGGAAAACCGGTTTTTTGGGGAATAGTGGAAATTCGAAAATCGGATTTTTCAAAAGTTGGTTTTTGTATTATAAACCCTAATTGCATGTTTTAATCTGTTTCTCTCGAAAACGCTAAAAGTGGACATACATTATTTCTGCACTAACAAGGGAAGATCCCGAACCCGAAAATTCAAAAAATTCTGAAACATTGTGAGTATGTAGAGGATTTCCTCCTGATTACAACGCAATTTTTGTTTGCTGCCGAAATTCACTCTAAGAGGGTGTAATCGACCCCCGAAAATCCGGTTATTTTCCGATTTTCTGTTATAACTCGTGAACTGCAAGAGATAGAAAAGAAGTTTCAAGACAAAAGTTACTTGTTTCAATTAGATCTACTATTGGTAAAAATTATTTTACAGTTCACGAGTTATAACCCAAAATCGAAAAATTACCGGATCTTCAGCGGTCAAAAAATTTCGTTGTAATCAGGAGGAAATTCCCCACATATTCACAAAGTTTCAGAATTTTTCGAATTTCCGGGTTCGGGATCTTCCCTTGTAAGCCAACGATATGTTTCTGCTTTTTTTATAACTTTCCCATCATATTACCGATGAATAATTGTATTTTTACAATTCCTTGGGACCTATGGAACGCTGTTATTAATATTTTAAGTGCCTGAGCTACCCAGATTTACACCACATTCTACCATCCTCTTTTAGCTGATGAATTTTGATGTTCCACTTGTACTTGTTCCTCTGTGAGACCAAATATTTAAGGCACTAACACGCTAGATGCAGGGCTCGATGCAACGTGAAGGCATCCTCAAGTTTCTGCCGCGAGCGAGCCCGTTCTTAGGACAGAAATCGGTTTACATTAGCTGGCAAGCTCGATATTGGCGAAGCTGAGTGCTCGCCGCGAAGCCGGGAGACGCAACTGTAATATTCAGCTGTGTATATGCAGCCACAGACGCTGGACACGTTTGATCGAGGTTAGCGCGCTGATTCAATTGCATAATGTGCAATGCGCCGCGGCTAATCCTCATAAGCGCCGGCCTACCAAGTCAATCGTCCACCCATCGATCCACCCTTCTTGCCGATTTCTGTGGATGCGCGCTTATCTGCCGCGCCACGAACCGCGTGCCTCCGTCATCGAGCTAGGGGAACGTGGCTTGGAAAGCTATGCAAAAGGGAGGCCATATCATTTTCACTAACAGATAGCCGTATCATGGGTTCATGTTAGATCCGGTCTCTAGGACTTGAGAAAACCTAGAATTATAGTATTATCGTCGAGATGAGGTCTACTTTCAGCGATAGAACGACACTGCCCTTTTTCAGTATTATCTGAGCGGTTTTATTGACGGTTCTTTGGCAGTGAATGCGTGAAAATTTCGATCGATCTGCCTCTCTGCGTACGCAGCCTGATATCTGGTCACGCGTGTAGACGTCAGTGTGCGTTAAGCTGAACAGGGAAAATCTACAGAGCGGGAAAATCGAGGGACCGGGTGGATTTGTCAGCGGGGATTAAGCAAAATTTATAAAGTTGGCGCGACACTAAGTACCGTTATTAAGTCGTCGCTTCGCCTTCGCGCACCACCCACGATATTTCAAGCCGTCCTAGAAGCGCACCTCCCTCCATTCATGCTAACCCCCGCATGGCGTTACACCCTTTCAGGCAATGGCCTCCCTTCGAACGTCAGTAAACTACAGATAAAGCGCAGCCAATTTCTCCCCTCTTCGATTCCTTGCCATCTCGCCACCTTCCCGCCGCTCAATCTCGGCTTTACGGGCCGAAGCTAAGATTCCAAAAGCCATAGTTGTCTACGGCTAATCCAGCCGGGGATCTGGTAAGATCCACCCCCACTCGCTGCCGGGATCTCAGTTCTATCGAACTAAATATTCAAGGTCGGTTCCAGTCTAAAAAGCGAATGAAGTCCTTGGGAGGATCCCTATACCATAGTTGTCCATGGCGAATTCAACTAGGGATTTCTTGACAACCACCCCTATTTGCTGGTGGAATCTGATGTGAGTTCCATAGAACTAAATATTCAATGTAGCTTTCAGTCTATATGAAATGAAATCGCTGCAACGGTCCGAGTGACATAGAGATCCAGTGAAAACTACCCCTATTTGACTGAATCTGAGTTTTATTGGACTAGCAAGGGATGTTCGGTTGCCCGGACACTCCGATTTTATTTTAAACTGCGCAGATTTGTAGTGGACCTCGATAGAAGTATTAGGAAATTATTCCTATGTGCCCGTTTTCGGTGCTTCAGGTTTCAAACATCCAGCATCCCTTACCGTAAATAGTCAGCTTTACTTTCAGCGCAGCTGTTCCTCTTCGTTATTATTACGACCATGCGTAACGCTCGCGCTTATTAAGCCTTACGGTTATTGTTACGAGTATTACTAAGACGAAATTAAGAATTGGCCTGTACCGCGTAATCAAGGGTGAATTAGAACGCAAGCTGCCCGCTGCGCAGTGTAAGAGCGTTAGCTTAATATATATCAAAAGTTACACTTCGTAGGTGGAAACTTTCATCCCCCGTGAGTTCCTTATTACATTAGAAGTGCCTTTTGCTTTTCCCCGGCTACTTCACTTCATCGCCTGTAAAAAATCATTATCCTTCTTCGCTTTAGTAGGAAGGATTAAACGGGAACGAGACTATTTCCAGGTGAAACGATTACGAAATGACACCTAACTACTCTGCCAGCACTGGCAGTCGAGCATGAATACGTTTACAACTACTCCAGACGAGTACTTCGTAGAAGACTTATTATAGCACGAGTCGCTTCCATTTTTCAAGCGAACATCCAGTTACAAACTCGTAGGAAAGAAGTTAAGCCCGAAACATCTTACGTTACCAAATCTGGAAATCTAACACCGTTCCAAACACCATCCACATTATACAAAACACAAATATTTCATCCATGAAAACGACGAAGACTGGTAGTACTTTCTTCAACTAGAAAACACCTGCCTTAACACACTCCTCAACGATCTCCACTCCCAAATTCACGTGTCCGTGATCCATAGATCACGCAGACTACACCCCAAGATTCAAAGCACCTTATGCGTGACACCGCTGTCAGGTGCATCGGGTAGAAGCCAGGGGGCGCAGCAAAGTCACGCACAGTCTGTCAATTTGCTGGTGCATCTAACGACGGCACCGTGCAGCGCATGGTGCACGTGGCAACACGTATGTGGGCCGCTATTATGCCGTAATATAGTCGCCCGAACCGGCCTTAATGCGAGATATCCTGTACGAAATTGTACAGGACCATGGCCGACAGGGGGTTGGGAGGGACAGCGACACAGGGGCACCAGTTGCGACCGTTCCCTGGCCACGGTGCCACTGCAACGCTATTAACCTCGGGTCGGCCACTCGAAGAGACAGGACTAACGGCGCTAGCAACCCTCCATTGTCCAATTCTGTCGCGATCTATTGCCCAGCCCTCAATTATCGAGCCCACCCCCGTCGCGCCACGTTGTTATTTCCGCTATTTCGCGCCACCTTCCAACGAGAGCCACGCTTTCCTCGGGACCACCGTGCAGCTTCGACTACATCACCCGATTTCTAAATATTCCCTATTCCCCACCACGTAGATCGACTATCCAAAGGTCAGACAGCGTAACAGATAACGGATGTTGCACTGGATATTATGTTCGCGAGGTCTAGCCAAAGGGGAGACGAGAAGCTTAATGATTTTACTAATGCAATAGTGCTCCCGCAGTGGAACAGGTCAGGCATTAGTCAGACGTTCTTCTGAAATACGATATACTCGCATGTTTTGAGGGGGAATATTGTTGAAACGGGGAATGATATCGAGGACGTGATGGGATTCCCGTGTTTTTCGTCTCAGTAGAGCCAGCCTGTTCATTAATCGTGATTAGTAATGGCGTGAGTAATTACGACACCGATCATCGTTAAAGGCATCCGTTACGTAGTCGTTCGCCTCGTTATTACAAGGGACACCGTGGCGACGCGTATGTCATTTAATCAGGCAACACCGACGTGACGTTGGTTAAACAATTGCAGATGCGCGCGCGTTCCGCACGTGGTTATTAACCTCGTCGAATCCTCCAGGAGGCACACATCGCGCAGTAGCGCTGCCCGTAGTCCAATTTCATTGCGATCCGTCCTCCAGCAGTCGATTGTGCACGCCTGCGTCACTGTTCTATCATCATTTCCGGCGCGCCACATTGTCCACGTTCATTGTGTTTCAACGGGGCTCCTCGTGAACGGCCCTGAATCGTTTTTAATTTCACGCTCAGCCTTTGACCGTGCGTGGGATCGCGCAGCTTTGGCAATTAAGCTGCAAACGTCCACGGATTCGGAAAAAAATAGAATTTAATACACTTTGGACGCTTTTGTGCTTGGTGATAAAGTTTGAACGGTTCGCGAGCTTGTTCGCGTGGAATATTGTTAGATGTATCTTAGCGGTCTGCTTACTGCATTTTCCTGTTGCAATAGAATTTATTTTGTACTTGCTCGTCCATCAGTGTTGAATAACGTTTAATGACGGTTTAATTGTGATTCCGTTTTGGAAATTACAGCTGCGCTTTCAACCTTGCGGACCATCAATCTCTAGCTTAAATTTTAATTTCTTCTGGATTGTAAAATTAACATTGCTTCCCATATTCCTCGTTGAATATTTTCACCTGCAAATTAGGCGGAATACGCGGTCCTTGCTCAGCCCCACTTTGGTGGTTAAATTTCACAGCATTGACAGTTGCATTTGTCGAGAATATGCAGGTGCGGTGGAATATGATGCGAAGAAGCCGATCAGAGCGCGCAATTATTTATGTGACGAGGCTATAACGTATGCGATGGCATTGCGGTGCTATTAACCGTGTATGTACGCCTGCTAGGGCAGCCATAGTTTACCCCTGTCGCAATCTATCGCCGAACCCTCAATTATATGCATTCACGACCACTGTTCTGCAGCTGTTTTATAGGTACTTGCTCGTTTGCATTCGTCACGCGATAATCACTTGGATCTTCACACTCTTTCATCCACTTAATATACGATTGCACCCTCTCGGGAAAATATATCTGTGAAATCCACGTTTTCTTTTATAATTATCACACTACATATGCAATCAGGTTTCTCCTCGAATTTACCTTATTCGTCTTATCTCTAAAAGTCACTTCTGACACACTTTTTGAAGCTATCGAACAGTAGTTCCTCTCAACTCGATCACTCTACAGTCAACAAAAAATAAGTGTCAAGAATTTCATCCCGCTCTCACACTCTTCCCCTCGTTAGTCTTCATAAAAGAATTAAGGTCCCTCTTCGCGATAACTTTGTCCACCACTCACTCTACTTCGATCAATACACTCAGTGTTATTCAATAAGCTCACTCCAAAATATCACCTTACTAATCACATTATTTCGCCATTTTTAGGAAGCGTAACGAATTCACGAATTAGAAACTTGAAAGCAATTCTACACTGTCGATCATTCTTGATCACCAACTGTCAACAACATCTGCTAATTAACATTCTTTATACAATGCGATCAAACAACCGACGAATAGTTTGAATACCGTAACAATATCTTACACCGACCTGAAGATAAAATGGACTGTTAGTAGGCGAATTTTTAATTTGCCCGCCCACGAAGGGTACAAGTCAGAGTTATACGTCTGTGGAGGTTCCCTGTTCCACTTTCCCCGGTACAGCCGAAAGCCAGGAAGCTGGAAGACGCTCCAGAATGCTTTCATATTTCCTGGGCCGTGTTATCCGTGCAATTTTTTTATTTCGCTCCCTTCCTATTCATCACTGCCAAGTCGCGGCGGGTCTAATGTAGCACAGGTGGTACACTCCAGGCGAAACGTACACTCCACGTTGATGCATTCAGGTGCGTTCGCTTTAAAGCTTGTAACAGCATTTTATACTTTAAGTGGCACTGCTCTCGGCATCCCCGAACACGTTTTGTTTCATCCGTCAACCAGCGCCGCGCGCGAGTAGGCAATTGTTCCCCCGCCCCCCGATGTCTAAACACAATAGAAGCAACTGCAACTCGAAGCGCAATGAAAGCAACAGCTGCGCTGACTGGTCACGAATGTTCTGGAGCGTGGTGTAATGCTCCAAAAAACGTCCCTGCGACACGGATATACCAAAAACTGGATCTACGGGGATGAAATAGATCCACGCACGGCCGCGGGTTGCTGGCCTCCGTTTAAATTGACCACTCCTAGGCGGAAGCCGGGCGCAGAAATTCGTTCAAACTCCCTGTCCCACGGAGTCAGCGCGGGCTTACAATTTCGTAGAAAGTTTTTTCTCGCTGAGGCAGGAGAAAGAAGCACTAGAGTACAAAGTAGATGACGTGCTTAAGGAATATCCTCGTCGGTCGTTTCGCCGCTGTACATATATATATAGACGCTCTCTTGAGAAAATTGAAGCAGACGCGGACAGGTAAAGCGAGGCGACGGGGGAACAGGAAAAGAAAGCGAGAAAGGATGAAGATGTTGGAGCAGTTTGCGGTTGTTCGCGGTACATCAGACGCTGTGTCCTCGCGGGCGTTTCTGTTGCATGGTAAAAAGGAGCAGCGGGAAAGGATGTTGCTTTTACACACCGTTGTAGCAACGGGGAGCGTCGTCGTAGTTATCAAATTATATGGAACGTACATCGAGGTATGAACATACATCGCCTCGAGGGTTATTTAGACATATGGACCGTTTATTTTGAAAGTGGTGTAAGTCCATTTTTGAAAAAAAAATGAGATATCACGTAATTCATGCTTAATTTAATTTAATTTAATTTTTCATGTAATTTTCTCGAAACAAGAGAAAATGGACTTACATCATTTTCAAAATAAACGGTCCATATCTTGCTGTGAAGACCAATGCATAGGCAAGTTTTATTTGATTAATATCAAGTTCATATTGAGGGTAAGGAAAAAAACGAGGTATGTCCATTTTTCGTGATTTCATCGAACGATTTTGCACGCCAGCTACGTCCGCTCTTCCCCATAAGAAATCGATGCGAAAAACAGATCGAAAGTCCCACTCGCCTGAAATAGAAGCGTCTACATTGATAGATCACTGCTACTCGCCGAAAATTACCACCAACCGTGTACACGAGCTCGCCGTGCTGCAGGTGCGCGTTAAAACATCAGAGGTGCATGAAATTGCACGTGCCGGAAATTAGTTGGCGGTGCCTTAAACGCTGATAAATCCAGCGTGATTACGTGAGCGAAACGAGAATGAAATTCAACCAACAGGAGATGAGCATCGGGACGTAACTCGGTTAACACGCGAGGAGCCGCTGGCTTTGTTGGGATAATTCAGGGAAATCGACTGTTCGTTCCGCGAGACACAGAGAGATAGTTCTTTCGGAGGACGCTCGCGATGCGTCTCGCATTTCTCCGGAACGTTTTAAGTGCCCGCGGGTGACGAGCAGCGGAACTGAAGCTGACACGTGAAGGGCGGAGGAGCTTCTCGCAGGGCACGTGAAATAGCAGGTGAAGGGATAGCATTTTACGAGGCAGCGTGTTGGACGAGGGCGAAAAAGTTTTCGCAGCATCGACCGCGGTTCTTTCGCGAACAATGCGGCGCGTAAATCTTCGCGCGAGGCGCTTTGTTGCTGGGGGGAGGATAAGCAAACGGGGGAAAAATCATGCTTAATGATCTCCCAGCGAGAGTTGTTTGGTGTGCGAGCGCTAGGATCGTGGGGAAGTTACAATCCCTCTTCATCCCCCGAAATAAAATACAAAATTAAAGTAATTCCAAGGAATGGAGGAGCGTTTATGAAGCGGGAAAGCAGCTTGACCCTTCGACCACTCAGGACGCGTGCGGCGCGTGTGTAGACTCTTCAATCTCGTAACGAATCGGATAGACAAAAAGGGAGAGTCGAGTGGGTTGGAGGAAAAGTGAATAACGATGAAGAGAGGAAGCAATCGGTGGCAGTGCACGCTAGGAATAATACACTTTCGTATACTATTTCGAGTCAGCAGTCCATAAAGACTGCTAGCGAATAGGACAAAGAATGGAAGAGCCATTTCGTAGCGGACGCTATCTGCGTTAGTCAATGGAAAAAGTTGTAACCAGTTGGCGAAGTTGTCGGCTTAAATGAGGCGTCCGTCCGGCTATAGTTTCTTCGCACCATCCATTCACTCTTCTCCTCGCTTTCCATTGTTTCAGCATCTATTTTTCTTCCTCTCTCAAATCCTCTCTCTCCCTCTCGCTTCTAGGCCAGCGTCTTCCAAATATGGTCCATATACTTATTAATCATCTTGATTAGTGAATCCAGTTCGTCTGGCACAGAATCTCGATATAGATTGAAATTGCGTGCTTCCATTCGCCGTACTATAACCGGCACCGTCTGGCAGCATAATTTCGTAAAAATTGGTTATTATATCGCAACTCGTGCATCGCAGCGAGCCTTCTTCCACTGACGTGCAATTAATCGGGTTTCTGGTTTATCTCATCTCTGATTGGAGATTCCAAGTCCAGATTCGGGGCTGGGTAAATTTAGCCGGTGGAGTTTTACGAGAAGCATCTCTCGCAGGGCTTCGAGGACCATTATTTCACGTCATCTGTTCGGGTTCTAAAAATAGCAAGTGTCGAAGGTATCGAATCCAGGCTCCCTTTTATGTGGTGCCTCGAGAATTATTGGAATCGGAAAAGAGTCCGAACACAAACGACCTCCAGTCTCGTAATACTTCGGGGGGGAAAGAAAATTAAACAGTCTAACTTGCAGCGACACTTCATCGTTACTCGACATTCAACCTCGCTAATTTTATCATTGCAACGTCCCCTCTAATCCCACTTGAAGTCCCTCGAATTATCATCCAGTCGATTAATCAACACTTTACATCTCTCACGTTATCCCCTGCCAAAGCAATTCGTAGCGGAGCACAGTTTAGAGTAGACAGCAGAGATGGAACGGCGAAAACTGTTCACGGGCGAAGCGGAGACAGTAGTACGAGGCGCAGAGGCAAATACATTATGCGAGAGCCTCTTACATGCGATAATCTTCAACCGCGGTGGGGGTGCGGAAGGGAAAGCGGGGGTGGCGAAAGTAAGCGAACAAGTAAAGTGAAAGAGCAGCCCTTGTGGAAGACCTCCGATGAAATTTATTCATAGCCGAGAGATTGTCGTCTTCCTTGCCCTCTCTTGCCTTCTGCCCGCGATTAGCCACGCCCAATCCTTTCCTCCCTCCGCCTCCCGCCTCCCCGGAGGACCTCTATTTTTTACGCCCGTGTCCCAGGGGTGACGGGATAATAAACGGGCGGCTACGTTTATAAACTCCCTGTCAAAGCGAGGGGGTAAAAGTTTCCAAGCAAGTGTCCCCAGTCGCGGCGCGAAATTATGAATGGACGTTGTTGCTTCCAAGCCTAATCTATTCCGCTGTCTAACAGCCGGTGAACGTTGGAATTCAGGCAGGGGAGGCCATGCGAACCGGAATCCTTGTGAGCAGCGTGCTATAGCTTCTGTAACAGGGCTGATCGGAACACGTTCGTGGTGCCTGAACACCGCTGCCCTGTTTGCAGCAGGCACTTAGCCTTGGTTCATCAGCGAATAAATATGTAGAAGAAGTATTAAGTATTTCAAGCCCGCAGCAGAAACCTTTTCCAGGCGACCTCTTCCTCCGGAATTAATGTAAGATTTCGCTCCCAGATTACGGAGACACGACTCGTTAAATGAGGATTAACGAGGACAGTTTGACGACTGGCCGTGCTGTACAGTCGAATCGAGGAGTTTCGGTCCGTCCAGACGTTGAAGAGGCGAGTAACGCTCGTCATACGGAGCTAAATCGCGGAAGACGAGATTAGACCGTGGGTCCATTAGTCGAATGAATGGAAAGTCGACCCTGGCCCCCGGTGCCCCGTTCTCTGCCACCGTCTTGCCTCTTCCCAACAGCGGGGCGACGTGAATCGCCGGCCTCTCGCGGGTCAGAAGAGTTCCGCGGGAAGCCTGACTCATTCCGCGGGACGGAGTAATTAACTCGGTTGAATTGTCCATTAAAAGGTCGCGACACTGGGGGTTCAAAGCGATCCCGCGTTGCGCGACTGGATGCAGGTATCCAGGGCGCGGGGATCGGCCCTCCGAGTTATCTCCGCCGCATCGCCGCCCTTCGGCCCGATGCAGGCCATCATTAATATCGCACCGCGCGAAGATACAATCCGCGACTCCCCTTCCGCCATAGATAACTTTCAGTGTCGTAGATTTATGATGCTCGCGGACAGGAAAACAGCGACCAGCTAATTACTCCGTGGCCATTAATTACTTCAATTCCTGCCCCCAAGAAGCTCATTCGACTTCTGGCTGTAATCACATCCCACTCTGACTTTTTCCCCGCCTAATTCCGCCGCGCGGCATGCTCGGAGCGTCAGATTATCGAGCGGAACACGGGTCGACGGGGTGTTTCCACGTCGAGTGGGCTGTAAATACTAATTGCAAGCCGGCCAGGAAGAAGCAAGCCCATCCCCAGCCGCGCTGTAATGCGTTTCTTCGTCGATACTTCGCAACGAGTGGCACGAAGACAAGTAATTTCCTCGGGGCTTCCCACTTCTTCGGCCCTTGTTGGCCTCCTCCTCTCTGTTCCCGAGGCTGACGCGAACGACGCTTTCGGGGGCAACGTCTCTCGCGCATCGGCGATCTGAAGTGGGGCCGAGTCCTCTTGGAAGTCCATACATCTTGTTGATGGATGCCGCTAGGGTCCGGCGATTGTACGATTTACTCATCTCTTGCCCTCTCCCTCTAGCCGCTGCTACCACGATCTCTCTACTCCACGCTAGACCACTTGGTTATCCTTCACGATTTCCTCCTGCATTGTATATTGCACGCGCCCCCGTCGCTGAGTTTGCATTCCCATCGAAGTCCATTGTTCTCGGGCTCGCTGGTAAAAGGGACGCGGGAGGGAATGTACACTAGCGAAAAGTTCGGCCACGGCTCCTTATGCGGGCTCGACCTGACGAAAATGTGTACACACGCCCGTCGGAAGTTTATTTATTGCTCGGTGCTATTTTCCTGAGAAGTGTTCTGCATATACTAACTTGTGTTGATAGCTTGCTGGTTGTGAGAAACTGAATTCATAGGAATTTAATGAGATAGATGCGTCGCAGGGGACCAAACTTTTATATGACTTAAGGGGTTGCATACGTGCAGCCGCGGCGAGAATGAATGATTTGAGAAATTTTTTTAAGGCTTTTATTACAAAAAAATAAAGCAAAACACTTATCAAATATGATTTATTAATCCATAACGCGGGCGAGAATATTTATTTAATAAATATTTATAATAAACAATTTCTGGCAGTTTAAAGTTAAATGAATTTTTTCGTGCAAAATTATTACAATAAGTATTATTACTAAACATTATTACAATACAATTACACTATCCCACAATCCCCAAACACTCCAAAGAAACCGAATACATAAAGCTAGCCTGTCAACCGGAGTGTACTAAAACCACCCCACACGAATTCACCCAAATTCCACTTAATTCCCCCAATTATATTTACCAGCATTTGCCCCACTATACCCAACCTCGCATGCCGCTGCGCCGTCGCAACGGCCGACCGCGATAACGCCCGAAAATTCGTCCAACTATGTCGCGTGCCCGGTCAGACTGCCCTCTCGCCACCCCTCGCAGCGGTATCCGCGAAATGTCCCCGTTTCTACGTCATAAAGGCAGAAAATGCTTCCCACGCGTCGTAAAGGGGAGCGCAGAGGGGGGGAGAGAGCGGTGGCGGATATCGGGGCGCGCGGAAGTCTGCGAGGAATTCTCAGCAGCGCGACCGGAGGATCTGACGCGGTGAGAAAGAGGCTGACACCCGTCGGGGTGGCTGGCACGATAGCGGGCCGGGGGCTGAAAAGGACGCTGCGAGGGTAGGAAAATCGTAAGACCGACTTAACCCGGCCAGCCACCCGACCGCCGCCCCGTGGGCTGCCTCGAACGACGCTGGAAGATATTTACCGGCTGCGGACGTTGAGGATTGTACGGGTCAGATACCGGAGCGGTAGGGGTGGCCGAGGGGAGAGGCTACCCAGAAACGTAGCGGCCCGGATTATCTCGATCTTTACGACGTTACTTTTTGGCGTAGCCCGAGGGCGGCGGAGATATCCACGGAAAGGAGAGAGGGCGAAAGGCTGACGACGTCGACGAACCGGGCCGCCGGAGCACGGCGAGCAGAAAATCTTATGCGGAGTAGTTTCACCCGACGAGTTCCTGTTCCCGGGCTGTCGATACGGCGACGACTGGTCAAAAGATCGGACCGCTTTACACAGCTCCCAGCGGAGAGCAGCGCGGCTCCTCTTTCCGGCTGGAATATCGTTAAACGTGAGCTTCGATAACGCCGCCCGAGAGGATGGTACCTCCATGCCTCCGGGACGTTTCTTAGGTTGAATTAATGGAAGACGGGGAAAGATTGATGAAACGCGGCGGCGAATTTTTCGCGGGCCTCGGGTAATTCGATCGGCGCTCCCCGTTGCACTGTTTTACTCCGCGCGGGGGGATAACGAAGCCTGCCTTGTAACGCGCTTCCAAGTATCACGATGTAATTATCAGGATTCTGATAAAGGTAACTGGGGAACTTTGACGGAATTTCGAAGTGCAGTAGGACATTGCGAAGGGAAAGTTTAAATTGTGAACTGAGGATAATTCTGTTGAAATTTATATTCCAAGCATTGAGGGGTTGCTGGGATAAGTTAGTGATACTAACGCGATACTTGCAGCATAAATTATGAGTTTCAAACTTTCTTTCTCACACAAGCGTAAATAATTGGCATCGTAAACCACGGGAGCGCTGCAAACGGCGAGTGTATTTGTTACGAGCAACTAGGGCAATGTCGAGATTTTAATATATCAACGTTTCGCGAGACGGTGCATGGTTGAATAGGGAAAGCAGCGTGGAAAGCTGGTACAAGTGCTGGGAAAGGGACAGGTTGCTTCCAAGGCACTGGATTAAAAAGCGGGAAACAAATGAGAATTGCTTCCAGCGGGTTGTCTGCATCTAGATAGCTGCTTACCCTCGATAATACCCGTGGGCCTCTTTTTTCCATCCTCTTTCGTGTCGGATGGCACGACTGTTGGCTATCTACTTGATGGTCATTCCTGACAGCTATGTTGAGAACTGGTTAATTGAATGTGGAGCACGACAGTGACTTCCATGCTTCTGTTTTGTGGCCAGAGTATTTTATTTCTCATCCTAGAATCCTGGATCATTTTCCGCTGGAGTTTGCTTGTAAAATATTATCGGGAATTAAATGGACTTTAAGTAGTAAAGTTGTGTACATCTTCCTTAACGTCGAACGGAGTCGTTGAAAAGTTCCGTGTTTGAATTAAAAATTTGCAGTATAAATCGAGCTCGATTTTCTATCTATTCTTTAACGCATCTATTTCGCTGAAAACGTCGGCTTCCTGTCGATAATTAGTTTCCAGCGGCAACAAATTTGCGGGAAATCCCAGTGGCGATGGAGCTCGTCAGTCTCCCGGCATGATAAGAAACCTATTCCGTTTTTCACGCGGGAATCGACGTTCCGGGCGAAATTGCACCTCCGAAGAATCGCGAAACTCGGCGCGGAGAGGCATCAAAACAAGTTATCGGCTTCCCTCTCGGTGCCGATTTATCGACGTACCAACTTATTGCGCCGCTCCGCGCTCATAAATCACCGCTGATCAACGATCCAGTCACGGGCACGAGCTGCGCGCCCAGCTTCTTCGCCAGGGGATCATTGTTGCCCGAAACCAATCACAGACTGGTTACTTAAAACTTGAAATCTAATCTACCCGGTAATTCTACGTTCTGTATCAGATTGCTGTTACGACGGGCTCCCTTGCTCGAGAAACGACCAACTTTCGGTTCTTCTAAGATGCGATAAATTCGCAATAGATATGTTGTAACTATCTTCTCTAAAGAAACTGCACTTTGAAATATCCAAATTTCAAGATTGTCACATACTTACATACGCTTTAAAAGCGTCACAGGATTATTCTACGATAGAACATCCTCGTGCCAAATGTAAAGCGTGGATCGGCAAGGAGTGGGCAGCAGTCGCGATTCCTCGGAACAAGCAGGAAAATGGAGATCCAGGTTAAAAGAGGCTAAGCGCCATGATGTACCGTTGCGCAGCTCCGCGGAAGTAAAGAACAGAAGAGGTTTTGGCCAATTTCACGCCGGCCAGATATAACTTCTTGGCCCCGAATGCAAATTTCCCCGGTGCTAATTAACTATTCGGACAGGGGAGCCGCGAGTGAAACGGCGACCAAGGGCCAAGTTAACTGAGTAGTGGGCAGGAAAAGGGGGTTAGCTGCTGAAGCAGCGTCCACCGGCGTGCACCGCGCCAAAAGAGGGAATTCATAATTGCTCGACCGGCGTTTGTTCAGCCGGCGCGTTCTACGCTATGCCGCCGGCGGTTTAATTCGATGCGGCCGAAACCATCGCAACCCCGGCAGCCTATGCCCTCTGCGTCCCTCGGTCACCAAAACTGCCCGATCGGGTAAACTCGTTACAACGTTTCATTCCTGCATCCCTGGGCGAGGCTTTGCTGCGTCGCGGAGCTTTGGTCACACGCGAAAGCTGCAGGATTTGAACAAAGGCGCACGGATGCATTATGAATTGTGACATCGCATTGGCAAAACAGGTTCGCTCGTAAGGCGGCATGGTTGCAATGTACGACGGAATTGGAACCACCGAGGTATTCTGGCAATTCTGCTGTCGACGCAATTGCTCCGCGACAAAGTGAAAATGGTTCCAAAGCTCGTCGAGTTTTTAATCCGCCTTGAATAATTTATGTTAGGCTACGTTTTCGCCAGTGGCGTTACAAGGAAGTTAAGCGCAGAGGAGGTGCAAGACTGATGAGCTTCCGAGGGCGTTGAGCATTCGTGTCACGGCCAGGGTCCATTAAATTTGTAAAAATTACACCCCCTCGGTGTTTGCTCGCGGTAACCGCGGGGGAGCGCGGCGAGGATGCGGGGCCTCCAAGAAAAATCCCCCGTGGCAGACGCCGGTGGACGTGTCCAGCGCTAAAACAAATCCCCTGATCGGGGGTATTTCAGTTTGACGAGCGGCTGATTTTCATTGTGGACACGTTGCAGCTTCTATTTGCTTGCAACGCGTGCAAACAGAGGAGGGTGACGGAGGCACACACACGTCTGGCAAAGGAAACACGCTGCTTGCCATCAGGAAGGTGCACGTCCAGCTTCGTGTACGTGTCACGGTGATTCGTTATCGAAGTTTGCGTGGGATTTAGCGCAAGTACGACCGCTGCCGCCTAACTGGCGACGTACTCGTCACTCCTCCAACAGATGCTCCGGTTAGGTAAACGAAATTAGGTCGACTCGAAAAAAACAAATGCACCAGGGTACATATAAACGTCACTCCGGTTCCTTCTGGAGCTAACGTCCAGTTCCCAATTACCACGACACCCTTCCAACATCCAAACGTTTCTTCGCGCTACGGGACGCTGGCGTCTGAAACACAATTCCACCGCGGGCTTTTCAGCTCGAAACCATCCCCCTAGCGTGAGCGTGATAGCCAGTAGCAGCCTAGGGTCCTGCTAAATGGTTACACAGATGGGCCCCGGCCGACGTGTCCCGACTGAACCGCGGGCAAATTAATTCCCGGGTGGCTTTCGGATTTAAAATTCATAATCTGGAAAATGCAAAACCTCGCGGATAATTTCGTCACCGCGAAATTACGCGGCGGCCCGGTCCCTGCGCACCCATAATCTTCTTCTTAGCACGAGCCGTGTCCATATGCCGCACTGCGCCACGGGTAATGTTTAACAAAACGGTTCCAGAGCCCCGGGGCCAGGAGATGAAATGTAAATTTATCGCCTCGGGGAAAAATAAAAAATGGTCGGCCGGAGGCTGGGGCGGTTGGCGCGCCGAGGGAAAACGCGGCCGGGGGGAGGAGACACAGGGGAGGGAGGGAGGGAATAGGCCGAGAAAAGCAGAGAAAGAGCGGGTTAATGCCTGAATATTAATTATGGCGACCAGGCTGCTGGCTGGTCGGTGTTTTGTTTCCAGCTGCTTGTTTTGTTCGGTTCCTGTACTGTTTCGCCACCGCACACGCTCGTTTCGCTCCTCCGACTTGCTAAACCGCTCAACTTCCAGCATTGTTCCGTGGCACGGGTGACCGACAAATTCGACTTCGCCCTCCACCCCCGTCGCTGTTGGATCTCGTTACAGTTTATGGCGGCACGAGCACCCGTCGCACGGCGGAGTTTTCTTGCGTGGCAATGGCCGAATCGATGGGAAAAGTTGGATCGTGGCCCGGATATATAAAGGAAGCCGCGGTGAATTAGCGGCCTCCATGTCGCCTCTGTTCGTGGAATTGCGGGCATGTTTCGGGAAATTATACCTTGCAATATTTTCATTTCTTTTGCGTGGAAGGTGGTGTAAAGTCGATGTGTACAATATCGAAGAGGAATGGCGTATCTGAAGGTGTATTACAGATCTCCCATAGACTCCTTTCTTTCTTTTGCTCCTCTTCTTAGCTTCCATACACTTCACTATGCCTCATCGAGGTTTCAAGCCTTCACCAGATCGTGGAGCAAGAAGAACTCTATACTGTCTTGGAAATACAAGAACTTCTCCAAACATACGAGAGATTAATTTCTCCGCTAGTATTTTCTGTGAACCTCACACCAAGGAATCTCTCAAAGTGCTGCCTGAAATCCACGACGGCGGGCCTCTCGTTAGAGTACAAATTATGCGCATGCTCCCTTCATACGAGTGATCACAGGAAACCCGGGGCGAAATCACCTGCCTGCCATCCGTCGCCACGCGTTCCCCGCTAAATTGTGACAAAGCCCTCAAACGGAATGCGACATTAACTCGCGCGACAGGGCCCCGGCGTTGTTTTCCCGGGGAAACAAAGCCACTCTTTTTGCCCGTAATCCGGCCGCCTCTGATATTATAAACAGAATCGCGCAGCCAGCGGCGCGACGCGGGCGTTTGTTAAGCACACGGAGGCGCTAACCATCGCGGCGGCATTTTTAACGACGTGTCAAACACGCTCCCACTGTGTAAATAACCCCGGTGCCGGCGAGTGTCGTGAAAAAACAGCGTAATCCCGAGGCCAAGCTGGGACCGGTCCCTCTCCTAGCGCTGGCCGTAAAAGCGGGGTCGTATGACACCGGGAGGGGGGCCGACGTTTGTAAAAACTCGTCGTCTTTCTGCCGCCCTTGAAACCGCGGGGAAGGGAAGAGTGCGATTGTTACACTTATTTGCATGACAGAAGGGCAAACAGGGGTAACGAGATTTGCGGGTTGCAGTCTTGACGCGCGACAACTTCGGTCGTTCCAGGGTTAGGAGGGTGTTGGCCAAACATCGTGCTCCAACGCCACCCCGTGTAGACGAGGGACGCGGCGATGGTGAGAACGGGGCAGGGGGGGGCCCCTTTAAAGTGACACGGGTGAAAAACTTGTCGTCGATGGTCTCCAGCCTCGCTGACAGCCTCTGATATTCTCGATGCTCCGTTTTCGGTGCCACTAGGCGTGCCTATCGATGCGGGGTTCCTGAATTATACGTTGACGTGATTGTGTACGGGGTTGGAAAAGTAATGGGGTATGCGCGTTACACGGACTGGCGATTTCTGTGGTGGTTCTCCCGGGGGGGGTTGAAAGTATTCGCAGGAAGGGTGAGCCGATGTGACTTAAAGTTTCGGGGGTTGTGGTAGAAAATTATTATTATTAATAATCGTTTTTATTACTCTAATAAAAGAAATTTGAATATTTACAAAAGGCATAAACAAGATCATGATATACCAGCTGAGAAAGTTCAATTATCTATCTATAAATATATATATATATATATATATATATATATATATATATATATATATAATTCATTTTCTGTCCGTTTGTTCGAAATACATATTTACACCGCTGCACAGATTTCGTTCAAATTTGGCACATATGTTCTACACATTTGAGCGGAGGTCTCTGTATCGGGTTTGTTGATCAAACTCAATATTACGCCCTGTTATGTAACGTTGTATTCTTTCAGTTATGACTCGCGAATGACTTACTCGATATAAACAAAAGTAGACTTTTTGAAATCTGTAATCTGCATGTCATAATCGACCAAACAAGTCGAACTTTTTGTTGCTGCTACCATTGTAAGCCGAGCTGCGTGCATTTTCCTGATCGAATCTGATCGGGTTTTCAGTGCATTCTATCTTTTCACAATTGCATCCTGAAAAGCGTGGTTCTATAGGGCGTACCAACTTAAATGTTAAAAGAGTGAGAATAATACTGTCGCCTTTATTTTAAAAGTTGCATTAACCCGGGTAGTCATTAATACTCTTCTGTCTCGTGATAAGTTTGATTGTTTAAGGGAAACCTTGCAAACATCTGTACATCAGTTACAAAAGCAACCCTTGCTCGCTCCCGTGTACTATAAATAATCCCTTCCGCGCAGTCGAACTCCAATGAAAACACCGAACACTTCCCTACCTACTATGCCTCATCAAATATCTAAATCACCAGAAACCGTCGAACCACCCAGTAGAACAGATTTGCACCCCTCCCAAGGCGAGCATAAATACCGTCAAGATTTACATGTTTGCAACTGTTTAATGCCCCTTCGCAGGCTTCCCAACAGTAACGTAAATATGCAAAAAGGTTCAAGAGGAAGAGGAGCAGGGCTGGGAAGAGCGAGGAGGAAGGGAGCTAGACACATGGCAGGCGCACGGCCCACGGTTACACGCATGCAGAAGGGTGGAAAGAGGGAAATAGAAGATAGAGAGATAGGGGAAGGGGGGGGGAGGTGGTTACCAGGGATTAAATTTGATCCCCGCATACTTACCGCAAGCCTTTGTACACGGGCCGGTGTGCACATGCAACGCGTGTATGCGGTGGACCGCGATGAAGAATCTAAACATTGCGTGCACATCCGGTCCCGGGTTGCGGTTTTTCGGGGCGGGACGGGTGCCGACTACGCGTTCGCCTCTCGTTGCCACGGCCACGAATTTCAAAGGGTGAGTTCGGCTCAGTTTCTTTCCGCCTTTCTTTTGTTTTCTTTTTTCCCCTCCCGATCCGTTCGGTCGCGATATGCGGGGATCCCGTGTCGCCTGCGTCGAACCAGTGGCGAGCAGATCGGCGAGATTAACTACGGCCAACAATGGAAACATCGACGCCCGTGTTTCTGGGTTGAGAGCCCAACAGAATAGCAGAGATTCCAATGTGCCGCGGAACTCGATCAAGAGCACCAAGGCAAATTAAGTGGTATATGAACCTCGATGGGAAAATGAACGCGCTTCTTCCGCAGTAAATAGTTATCTGTCTATGTAGCTGAGAGTGGTGGCTGGGTAGGTCATTGGATGGTGCGAATTAAAGGGCTAATTGGAACGAAGGTATCGGATACTTGGATGGTACTGGTTGAAGCTGCTTTAGAGTTCAGGTTTGAGATTCTTCTAATGAACATTGTTTCTATTTTAATTAGTAGAGTCTGATTGGTTTTCTGAATCGCGTATTGAAGATTTTTCTTTGCCAAGAGACGCCTAACTGCAAAAATTGTACTGTGTTAGTGGATACTTGTGGTGGTTTATGCAAAGCTTCAGGTTTAAACGTCCATGGTGTAATATTCAACAACGAGGGTGCAAATGTACGAGTCAGTGGTTAAACCATCACAAAGCACCATCCAGGATTTCCGCCTGGTGTTATTTCGCTATTCGAGGCTATATTCGCATCTGACAAAGCTTTCGTGTCCCTTTGTCACCCAGCTCTTTGCTATTCGCGCATTATGTTCCATTAGTGTCGCGCTGACACCTGAGCTTCCGACACTGTCACCCCTATCCACCGTTTATTAGCGTGCTTTACGTTAAAAACGACGACGTATTTGTATATATAACAAACTTCCACTAACTTCTCACTCGTTTCCGTGCAATATAAGAATTAAGTGGCTTGCTGCTAAGCAACTATTGAACCAGAAATCGAGCTCTAGATCAGATAAGATTCAGTCACTTTTGGAGACAGCAAAATTCGGTGAAGTATCTGCGTAGGGTCAGCACAATGCAAAACCAGGCGCCATAGATCTCTTTCGACGCGCCATCCTCATCAAAGGGCGCGTCAGCCAACAAATTTCAGCTTACCATTCGTCTACGTCCGCGGCGGAGGAAAGGGAAACGGAAGTAGGAAGCAAGAACGGGATCGAAGCCACTGCTTCATCGTCAGAACCGCTTTTTTCCCCGTTCTGCTCGTTGTCCCCCGATAATTTCCGCGGAAAAAGAAGAAACCACTGTTCTATTCCGGATGGCGGATCCCAACCCCCCCATTCGTATCTTGGCATTGTTCGGAGCGACGAGAAGAACCGTGGTGCCGTGGCCGTCTGCGCTAGTTTTATTACCGAGCAGTCGATTATGGACGTTTCGATGGTGAAACAGAGCGCGAAGAGGCACTGCCTCGTAATCCAGCCCCGACGGCAGAACCAAGGCTTTGAAGACGACTGGACCACCCGTCGAGGCCCCTTACGACTTGGATCACTGGGTTACGACTCCGCCGTCCCTCCTCGATAAAACGGCCGACGTCGTAAAGGTAAAATGTCCTGTCATCGAGATGCGAGACAACAAACCAGATGGACATAAAATTGTACATCGATAAAAGCGAGATCAGTCGGCGGCAGGGGTGGAACGGAATGGTCTAGGTCCTCCTTCAAATCCACTTTCCTGTGCAAGCTTGCGCAAAAGTTGTGCAGAAGTTTCTGTAAAAGAGTTGTATTTTTACAACGCGGGTAACTGAAAATTCCTATATTTTAAGAAGACCCTACAATGCAGGAAGTTTAAAAATGGGGCGCGGGAACCGATTGTTTCAGCGGGGACTATAGTTTACGGACTTGTTTTTCACAAGTTCTAGCAACTTCTTCCGCATGCACACAATGCCATCATTGTTGACGACGGTTTCCCTATGGCGTAACGTTCTCAACGATCGTTCGCGGTAACGAAAAAGCGAGAAAATGGAACTCAATTCCCCAAGTTGGCCTGTTACTTCCTCGAATGGAACGTTCTCCACTGGTTATGAAAATGTAATAAGGCTACCACGTCTTGTGGAAGAAGTTTCGCAGCTGCTGCGCCCGTAGCGACGTTTCCATATTCGGCTATTCTCGGGAAACGTCAATAAGGAATTCTCCAGGGAAAAGGGACTCCTTTTGATATCTAATCTGACCGCGGTGGTCGGAAAAAAGTGCAACAAGTTCACGCGTGATAGGTGCTTGAGAATTCCCTAGAAGACGTGACACGCGAGGTCTGGTAAGAGAATTTCCAATTCCACTTTACCATTCGCAATTCTTTCAATCCAAACCAATCCCTATTAATAAGATTACGTATCCAACGTGAACACCGGGATCGCTCCGCAGCGAATTCAGCTCTCCCTCGTCTGCTTGAGACTCGAAAATGTCTGCCAATCGAACCGCAGCCATGCAAATCTGCCGGCTCGTGAATATGAAAAGTGGCCAGCGAGAATTCAACCGCGAACAGCCGGGAGTCTCGCGAGCCGCGGGCATTTCGCCATAATTTACATTCCAAGAAAGATAATAATGAAATTATACGCACGACTTTATCCAACGATACCCTGTCCCTCGTGGAAAACGCTGCTGGCTGGACCAAGGAGGAGAATTAAGAGAAAACGACGTCAGTGGCGGGCGCCGTTATCATTACGACGCCGGCAAAACGACGTCCTGGGACTAACGAGCCACTTTAAGTCTAACTGCACTCCAGAAACATAACTTTTTTCCGTCTATCGTTGGCTGAGATCAGAACTCCAGTTACTCGTCAAAGTCAACGGCATATCTCTTGCGGAATTACCATCCAAATGAATATTACAAGATTCAGTTTGGCTCGTGATTTACGTTGTTGCAGAATTATTGACATTCGGGATGATTACTTTCGATGCTGACACAAAATGAACGAAATGTAAATATTTGAACGGGAAATAATTCGAGTTACATTAACGCAAGGTGCACGGTGGTACTGCGTGCGGAAGAGAGCCGTTCAAATGCGGCAAACCGGAGCGGAAAATGGCCAAATTCGCCAGGATGTGCACGCTTACGCGATTCTTCTCCGTCAGATGGATGATGTACGCGTCGAATGGAGATACGAGGCGAATCGGTCGCGTCAGGATCGATTCGTGTCCCTGTAACGTGCCAGTGACAAACGACGAATCGCAGGAGATGCTTCGCCACGGACCGGTTTTTTTTTTAACCACCAAATATTCCGTCACACGCGATTAATCATTGCTAGACTTTCGATACCGGCGCTGCTCGTTTTAAAAACCTTGGTCGAAGCTTTCGGTCGAAGCGCCATGTATCAAAACGAGAAAAAGAGGTAGCAACATGTGTATGGGGACGTTACCTGTTCTAGCTATGATGAAGAGGTATAGGAAACTCGGAATAAGTACTCAAAATATGTTTCACAAGCAGAAATCCGAGGGGGGTTACAGGTCGTTACATGAACTAAATGTGGATGCCACAAAGATCTATTTGGAACAGGCACGTCCAAACTTTGCTCTTGCGTGGAGGAACAGACTTTAGTCCTTGCGAGCAGCCGTGAGAGAAACGCCACGGGCAGCAGCCGTAGAAGAGTGAGAATTGATCGCCGGTCTCTACATTCACAATAGAATCAGATTCTATTTGAGTAAAAATGTCGAATAACCAATAGAAGTTAAAAAATGATTCGTCATGTGTCGAATAAAGTTAATTTTTTTATTCCTCCTTTTATTCAACATCAGCCTCGAATAAACCCTTCAACTTTAACTTTAACTTTAACTCTATTCGACGTTAAATAAAGTTAAAGTTAAGGTTGAAAAATGTATTCGTCGCTGAAGTTGAAACACTCGTCAAATAATCTAAAGTTAAAGTAACTTTTATTTGATTCATTATTTAAATAATGTTTTATCCAAGTAGTTGATGGCCAACTCTGCATTGAATTACACGATGTCAACGTAGAAATCATCGTTGCATTCTTAAGTAGATCACTAACTTATGACTACGGCCATACTTATGCTTCGATAAGAAATACATCAAGCTCGCGATGCACCTCGGCAGGGTGGCAATAAAGTGCAGTGTATAACTTGCAACCGTTGCAGCACCGTTCCAAGGAAGAAGCCCCGCCCGGATCCACGGTTCGACACCTCTGGTCACAGCGAAAGCACAGTGGAGGCAAGGTAACCATCGTTTACAAGGCGATTATGATTTTGCACCGGTCCAAGAGGCGACCGCGTCGTTTGTCTGGATCTCCGCGAGACCATGTCCGAGGCACCGGCAAAATTTATTAGCTATTACAGCAAGGTTCGAGGGAGTGTGATCGATAACCATGAACGCCTGACGACCTTGGAGATCCGGCACGATAGATTGATGGATGAACCGATGGAAACGGTACCACGCTCTCTATCCACGCCAGCCTCTCGTGTCTACAGGAAGGCTGGCTGGCAATGTGCCGGAAATTCTACGGAATGGGGTGTTAACGTTTACGAACATGATCAGGAAAAATGAGACAAGAATCAACGAGATTAAATCGTTGGGCGAAAGCGGTAACAACCCTCTTTTCCTGCCACCTCTGGCGGGTTCTACTTTTGCAGCTGTAATTAGATTGTTGAGGCAGGGGAGTAGCTACGAATAATTGTTTATCGTAGAGAGGAAGTATCGAATAATAGGTTATTTATTATTGAAAAGATATATTTGATTTAAGGGGTTATTACGGGAGGAAGAAAACTATAGGCATCCTTTTTAGTCACGAGGAAATTGGTATGTATGATGATATGTATATTGTCTCTTTGAAGGATTAATAATGGCACACAATTCTTAATTACGGAAGAATCACGATCTGCTTAATTTTAGCATTTAGTTTCCCCGGTATTTTCACTCTATAATTGTAGTAGGATTTTCAAGAGTACAACTGTTTGGAATTACGTACTATTTGTTTTTGTATAGGATTTGCATGCTGTGATAACAGTTTGCTGTGGAAGCAGCAAGCAAATGTGCATTGCCTCCGAGTAATGAACCACTTGTATTGATAACGAAATGTTTCATGTAGTAATGGCGTGGCTACGGGGTGTATTTTATTTTCATTCAACGTACTGATTCGTGTTTTAAAGGGATTTGATAGTTCGAGAACTCTCTTTCAGTAGTTTTCCATAGAGAAGCTGCATTTTCTGCGAGGTTTAATAAATTATACACTTAATACCGACCCTGCTATATTACCATAATCATTATTACTTTAGGAATAATAGGTTCTCAACTTTCCTAACTACTGCAAATTGTTTTCGTACGAAGCTCGTTACGATAATTATAATTTTTCGTGGGGCAGGCGCGTGGAATACGAAAATAGCTTCTAAAAATGAGCAACCTCCAGCTCTCCTTTCGGGCGGAATTAATGTATAACGAGTCGAGGCGTGGCGAGTTCCGTCCTGTTTTATTACACTTTCCATGGCACCTCGTTTAAACGAATATTTTTACTAATAAGTTCCGCCAGTTTTTATCTGCTCGTACACTGACACGACAGTCGCTCAGTACAATGAAACTCGAAAAACCTACTTCTGGGTGCCTTTTCTTCAGATACAATGATATTCAGCGGACGGCATTAAAACCATGACAGAGAACAATAAACTATATTAATTATCGCTTCCTTTATTCATAGGTCCACAATTTCTGCAACTGAGCTTTTTAAATTCTCGCTCACAGAACAAATTAACCCCTTTTGACCACCAAACCATCAGGGACACCCGTAAGAGAACCTTTGTCACTAAATTTCAGGCATTTATTTCCCACATTACGGTCAATTCCTCTTTTTGTGAAACCGTGGCGTTTGATTCCCCTTTTTAATCCTTTTCCCCCAGCATCACAGAGTACCTGAAAGGACACGCCCGATATCAAAGAGTGTCGATGTGCCAATCAGTTCACGGGCCATCCTTTAGACACGAAACGAGTCGATAGCAGGCAGCCACCTCCGCGCTGCAGCTGATATATACCGGTACCTCTGCCTACTTTACTCGATCTCCGTGTAATTAACGTCCTCGCTTGTCGGGGCTAATGACGTTTAACACGTGTCTGACGAGAGTGAATGTCGATCGATCCCCCGCTACGCGTCTCCGGTAATAAGCTGTGTCGATGAGATCGCTGGTCTGCGTTCGTTTGGATTTTAATTACCAGCCGTAAATGCGTCGGGCTAATTGTGATCCCATTACACCGGGCTCGATGACACGTCTGATTATCGAAACGTTTCGAAACTTCCTAAATAACGACGTTTAATTTATCCCGTGACGCCCGGGGAAATGAGGGATCGATCGTATCGCGAAACAAAGGGTGCCATCTTATTCCTCACCGCTTTGCAACATTTAGGGGAAATTAATGAAGGTCGATGGCAGACCGTGATTACTATTGAAAATTAATTCGAAGCTTTAGAAGAATACTATTCATCGAAATTGATTTTACTACTCTAGATGTTGCAATTAGTATTAGTAGATTATTAATTCTCCGTAAGTCTCCGGTCGCGCGGCACTAAATAGGCAAATTTTACCGCAAGTCAAGATTGCTCATCTTTCACTGAACAATGATGCAAATCTAATTGGAGGAAATAATCAAATTTCTGTACCAAAGTGCAACAAAACTGAGCCACTTGTCTGCTAAAATCTCCAGCGCAGAGTGCAGCGTGTCTGTAATAATTTAAAAGGAAATCGAGTGGGTTGTGTACACGGCCTCTCCGGTTCACGACCGCTAGTCTAGTGCAGCAGAAAGTAAGTGTGCTACCTCGGGGAACACCCTGTATACGCGCATACACAGGGTGGATACGTGGCCAGGCAGGTGCACATATTCGCGCGTGCATCTCCTAGTAGACGATCGCATCACGTCCTAGGCTAATGCCCTTTGGCGTCGACCAGAGTTGCATACGTCGAAGTTAATGAAGGCACGTTCGGTCATTTGTGCATCGGCGACCTTATACACGGCGCGGCTCGTCATGGCCTCGCGTTTAATTCGTCCAATCACGTTAGTCACGCGATAAGCGACTAAATTGTCGTCCAGGTTGAATCATCGGTCGCCCCGTGCTTCCACTCCGTCATCGGCCAGCGAGTGTGTCATCCACTGTCCGTCGAACCTGCTGCGACGGGCTTTCATTGCGATTAATCTTGTTAATTTCTATCGGGACTGGGCCGTGCATTACGCTACGAAAAGGAACGCCCGCCGAGAGGAGTACGTTCACCCGTATGGAACCAGCCTCTTCAAGTTTCGTGTTGATTCCATGGAATAATGGGCTATATCCTTTGATTCATAGCGTCCCTCGAAATAGATGCTTAGGGCACTCGTTACTTCTCGGAATTTAGAAATATACCGAGAGCCTGGATCCCATAATGCTGGCACTAATAGAAGCTGAAAGACTCAAGAGTGTCTAACAAATCCCGGTACAAGGTCTCCTGCATCCTGCATCGAGGTTAATACGAAGTGAACGAGAAGTGACATGCTCCAGCTAACTCTTGAGGTTTACGTATTCACCTACTTGTAAATACTTCTTTCAAGCTCGCTGTACCTCTACTGATACCCACACAAGTATTATGTACATTGATATTCTTGAAGTTAGAAGCCACCAATGGGTTCGTCGCTACTTATAACAGGGCTGCACTCATTTAGTTATTATTATTTCATTTCACAGTAGATTTGAGATATTCTAATGTTCTTAGATTAGGAGATATCGGAACAGATTAAGTTTTTGTTAATCTGCAAAGTGATTGAAATCATAAAAGATACTATTTAGAAAATAATTTCTTAGAAAGTTATTATACTTCTAGAAGCACACCTTCGAAAGAATTACTGATGGTAACGCGTATCCAAGAAGCATTCCCAATTCTAAGAGTATACTCAATGATCCCGCTGCTTCTGCCACCTGCTTCTTTCGCCACTTCACTGTGCCCGCGCAACGCATGCTGCAGAGGTCCTCCACTTCGTCACGGAGTCAACCGTCCGCTTAATGCCCCCGGCCGCGACGAATATCGCGTTTTTCCTCATCGGCTGATGCACGCGTAAGCGACGATCTGTATGCAGCCGCGTGTAAGTGGGGGCCATAAATTTCACCATGATTCTTTCACGCCCGGGCAATATCGGCTTTCCGCGCGGAAAGGCCGCGCGTATGCGGGCATTAAACGAAATTGCTACACGCGGGCGGGAGAGGGGAGATGCGATAGAGACAGCCGAGCGTGTCGTCGAGACCACGAACTTCCAATTACATTACAGGTTGCCCACATGCCAGCCTGACGTGCACGCTTAAACTGGAATTCATAGCCGCGGCATCGACCATCCCAACGGAACCGCGAATTCAAAAGACGCGCTTGAACGCTGCTGTGCTCGCACGCTATTTTTTCCTGCGATGACAATTGTAGAGCGGAAGCACCAAAGGAACTAGCTGTTAAATAGTGTCAACTAAAGTTGCGATCGCGAAAGGAGGGAAGAAATTAATTTTCTCACCAAAGCTCCACTGTCACTATGAATTTCGAATACTCTGCCGTAAACGCTGCGCTTTCAGTAGTAGTACTCAATAATTTGGTACGCGAGAAGTCTAACCAGGTTAAGTTGCTGGTCCGCATGCCTCCACAGCTATCTGATTTCGGTATCTTGAAAAAGTGGATCTTGAGTTTGTTTCATCGATATTCAATTGTTCAGTATAATATTGAACAATTGATATTGTCAGTATTACCTACAGTATTATGTGCAAAGGGCAATTAGACGTAAGACACTTCTGCAATCAGAGACTGCAATCCCCAATGCACTCACAACAGTTCCATCTCTTTTAATCTTTTAATTTTCTTCCCTCCAAATTTTCTCCCAGCCCTCGTTAAGCCCCCTATCGTCGTTATTTCTGCTAGAAATACGCGAACGTAACGATCGACGAGATTCTGCATGTTATTAATTTTGCCGGGCGTTACTTATCATTCCAGCGTCTGGGGACCAGGGTACTCGACGTTCCACCGAGATTTACATCCCCGTTAAGTGCGTCATCGTCGTTACGAGTGGCGAGTTCGGTGGATAAGTTCGTCGCACCGTCGCCAAGTTACCAGGGCGCATCCAGGCCGGCGGTGTCGCAGGTGAGAAAAGAACAATATCGCCGCGCGGAGCTGCTCCGCGCACTTTCTCCGTCGCGACCAGCGGCGTTACACGGTTTCCTAACCAGTTGTGTTTCTTCGAGTTACAGCCATTTATACTTCCGCGGAGAGAGATTAACGAGCGGCTTCCCGTTTCGCAAACTATGGCAGTTGCGAGCAGTTTTCCTTCTTCTCAATTAACCTTCCGCGCGTCCCGGAATTTCCATTCGGCCAACAAATTACCCCGGGGAAAATATGAACGATCCCTCCAAGCGGGACAGACGTTTCAAAGCGAGACTAACGAGACGCAAGTTTCGCGGAGTGACTAAGTGAAATATTAATCCGTTAAAACGCGTAGACAGAGCGTGCTCGCAGCTGCGAGCGCGTAAACTTCCCGAAGGCGCTCGTTAATTGTGTGTACAATGTTCTTTAACCGCCTTCCAGGCTTTTATCAATTATGACGCCCGACGCAACCGGCCACATGCACGCGCGTACCCTTAAATCACTAAAAGAAGTAAAAACTTATCGACTTAATAACTACTACTTATTGTGTAAAAATATATATTTCTTAATAGTATTCGTTTTTTAATATTAAGTTAAAGCAATAATTTTATAAATAGTTTTCTCTAATTTCCTCGAATTTGGTGGAGCTGCACCCTCGTGCTGCAAGATCCACAATTTCCTTCAACCCTTCTTAAAAAATTCCATACTTCCCTTGCATACTTTTAACTCATCACTGAAATATTACTCACTTTCCAACGACCACATTCTACACATCCGATAACGCAGCAATCCAGCTTAAACGCCAGTTGTATTCAGATTTCCATACCAAGTAGCAGCAGTTTCGACGAAAAGTGTCCAATTCTCGCAGCAATTGGACCGCGAAAAGCGGAAAAACTGGGCAAACAATCGTCGCTGGTGTGTAGAGCCGCGAGCCGCGAACGAAATCTCGATGAAATCGCGAATCCCGGGGAAGCGGCGGGGCTTTTCAATCTCACTCCGCCTGGGGACGTCTAATACTACTTAAGCAAGATTATCAGTCGCCGTGGACGGAGCCGTTGCTCGGTATTCATGTTAACTAGGGACGGAAATGGCCGGCCGTAAGGTCGATTACACTCCGACCTGGCGCTTCCAGAATAGAAGACAACGTTGATGCGGCAACGATAGCAATGTGGAAACCTAATTGAAGTGGGCGTGGACGATAATAGCTCGGCTATACGAGGGGCAACCACGCGAGCTTCCCGTTCAAGACGCATCGTTTGCCTGCCGCCGTTCTTAAGAACATTCCAATTGGGTCCAATACCG
This sequence comes from Andrena haemorrhoa, assembly GCA_910592295.1. Classification (NCBI taxonomy): domain Eukaryota; kingdom Metazoa; phylum Arthropoda; class Insecta; order Hymenoptera; family Andrenidae; genus Andrena; species Andrena haemorrhoa. Next base: position 7,450,561 of record OU342946.1, read on the forward strand.
TGACACTTTCATTCCCTGAACGCCCTTCGCCAATCTCCACCGAGGAATACAGAGGACGGGGATGAATTTAGAACCTAACTTGAAAGTACCAATTCCTTCAGTAACGATAAATCGAAATCACGTGTCATATCATTCCAGCTACCCTCTTTCGATTTTCACTCATACCCAAGCATAGAGTTCAAAGGTACATCGAGCATCTTCCATAGTAGAGGCAGATAATTACGAAAGAGAATTACCTAAGTAGCATTATCCAGAGCGGAGGCAGAAACGAAGAAGTTGCATTCTCCATTTTCGACCCCCTTCGCGATCGAAGTGCTCCCCTTTTCATTGGCGGTGCAGCGACGAATTCCGCAGCATACAAATATCGCGCACGATTCACTTGCCACGCACGCGGGCTGCTCGGGGTCCCGGCAGAAATCGAATCGGCAGGAGAAAGACAGCCGGTGTTCGGATTTAATAAAGGAGACATGGCTGCAGACGAAATCGGCACAAACGACGGATAGCTGGGGGAAAAAGCGGAAGTCGTAAATTGTCCCGGAAAAGGATCGTGCCGTAAAACTCGACGGAGGAGGGTTTTATCGATTCAATATCTCTCTTTCCTACGATTGGCCTGGCAAGCCAGCCAGCAACGCTGGAAACGCCGTTACAAAGGCAGACACGATTCCGCAAAGGATATTCGGTATGTGCTGTCTATGCTCTTGCACGACGGCGGGAGAGCTCCGGCTTCCTCCGGCCACGGATACCGATCCTCTCTCCCTTCGTCGCGAGGTATTTCCAACGGCGTCGGGCACAAAACTTCCCTCCGACGCGCCCTCAGGATCGAATAATATACGCGCGTCGCGTTAAGGAAATTTAGGATGGGGGCGCCGAGCAACGCCAACGAAACCACCGCCGCGCCATCGCCACCTCTGGATATGAGGCTCTGGATTTATTTGCCTGAAATATCGCCGAGACCTCGCGCCGGTTACCGCGCCACCAACCGTCAAACTCTTCTAGACCATCCATCTCCCCCGCTCTGCTGTTTTTTTTTTTATATCCTTGCTGCGTCCTTGGTGTTTTTAAGCATCTCCTTCCATATCCCCTGGGAGTATTTTAAAATAACTTCGCAGAGTTGACAGTGTCTTTCCTTTTGATTGCACCGGGTCTCTCGTTAGGTTACCGGCCTAGTTTCACGTTCGAAGTCGTTGAGAGTATACTACTTAGGGGATTTCGTTCGGCCGGAACGTAGCGCGTGCAATGGGATCCCCGGCGGTCGTCAATTTTTCATCCAGCCCCGAGGAAGTCGTGGCTTTGAAATTCGCCACGGTTTTACGCCACGTACGTGGCCCCGATGTGTATGCATTAGGCCGGGGAGAAGCGGGAAGCGGCCCGCTGAAACGATGAGAGCAATGGAGATCGATACGAGCGGAAGGGTGGCCCGAAACATTCGACTATGGTTATAAATCTGGTTAACGTTGATTTATCTTGCAGAAAAGTTACGGGGCCGTGCTCGAACTTAAACAGAAAGGCACAAGATCTATGCCCCGTTGTACAAAGGATACCGAGCTATTAATCCTTATCAATCGTGAGTCACTTCGGACGGGGAATGCATCATTCGTATCACGTACCGCGTAGTCGTCTGGAAATATCCTAACCGAGAGAGAGAGCTTCTATTGTCACTGCGTATACCCGGTGTGCCACTTGAAATTAGCTCCTTCGACACCGTCGATTTTACTATCGCCGAAAATTGGGTCAAAGGAGAGCAGCGCGATCTCAAGGGGCACAAAATTCGGAAGAAACGGAATCTTTATAAATTTCAAATTGTCACTGCACGGGGATTCATCGAGGATGCACCATACCCGAATATTTAGCGAAGAACTTTGGCAACCTTCCCATGCAATCTACTTGTCAAGCACGTTGAGACTCCACAAGTAGAAACGAAATAAGTTCCTCCATCAATTACCTCCCCATAGCAAGGCAGAGTATAATAGACCTCATATCACTCCGAGGTATCAATTCACACCATGGATCCATTAGAATTCCATGAAGCACGGGAATCTACATTTATATCAAGCAACCTGTACGCACAGCCCCCGCACAAGAATACCAAAGTAGAAGCACTCAAGAGGAAGCCAGGAGAAAGGAGCGGTATCCAAGAAAAGGTGGGCGAAGTGGGAGAGAAGAGAAGAAATGGCGAAGAGATAGTCAGGGGACACCAGAGGCCACTGTAATTGCGGCTAGGAAACGAGAATAAGTGGCTACTAGCTCAGAGGAGCAACTATTCACGGTTACCCGGATTACGCTCGCCAGGTGGATCTAATCAGCCAATGAGCGGAGAGGGAGAGTCCTGACCGCTTTTAATACGGAGGATTCCCGCTTTAAAAGATAAAGACCGTGGAAGAATCGCGAAGCTGGTGCTGCGAAGGGCGGGGGTGGAGGGCGGACGTTCTCTCAAACGTTGGAAACTAATGAACCGTGTATTCCCATCCGAGCCTCGTGATTCCTATTGTGGAATGGCCTAGCTGGACAGACGGCAAGGAGAGGCAAAGGAGTCGGATGGATCTGATGAAAGAGGCTGCTCTCTATCTTCTTGTCTTTCCCCATTCATCTCGGCGACGTTCGCGAGGCGAGCGGGGGGGGCAGAGGGGCACAGAGCTGAGGGGAGCAGCCGTTTTTGGCACGGAGGCGCTCTTCATGCTCGGATAATTGTTAACTCAAAGGGGGGCACAAAAGCCGCCGCTGTCTGGCTCCTTTCTTCCTGGCCCGTCCCGATCCGATTCCGATCGCTGACGCCCGTTGTCGTCGCGCTCTGTGGACGGCAGCCGTTTCATGCGGCATTAATAGGATTTCCCAGATACGAAATTACGTTCCACGGGAGGGCGGCTTTCCGGATATCATCGGGTCACCTGGGATACTTCTTGTGTTTTAATTACTCCAACGAGGGATTCTTTTGGCGAAGGATCCCGCAGTCTTTGGGAACGGTATCGCAGCGAGAGGTGGGTGCGGTTGTCGGAGTTTCCGGGTGGTCGGTAGAAAGGTAGGACGGGCTTGGTGCTGTTGGGCTCTTACGGAATTCGCGATAGTGGGCTCGCGGTTGTGAGATCTGGGCTTTAGATGAAGGTTGAGGATTCGAAGTCACGTACCCGTGGGTGGAGGGCATAGAGCCGGCTACTTGAAACGCACTCGGGGAGTTTGTGAAGTGTAATTTTTTAGGGTTTAAAATTCTGTCCTCTTCACCTAGTGACTACATTAAATTATCCGCAACGAGAACTAATATTCCCGTAGGATCTAGAAATATAGCTCCTCTCGATGACTGTGCCCAAGAGCCCACGAATTTAACGTACGAAAGGCGTTCACACACCTTCCTCAGCCTGATCACGGATTCAGAAAAACGACATCCTCTCGCGCAACGGTGACGAGGCGACACGTGCTCCGATAGTTAATTGCCACCGGCGCGGTTAAATGGGAAATAAAGCAGAAGCGAAATATAATGGGGCACAATGGGGCGTGGATTGCGCAGGCCGCTGGGACAGTGAAAGAAACGACACGGTCGAAGATGCAGGCTCGCTGGCAGATGCATTTCACACGTTAACGACTTCGGTCACGGTGTCACTCCTCTAGGAACCCCCGTGACATCTGGTAGGCCGAGCGTATAATGAAACACTGTAAGCTCGTGATCGCTACCGTGGTGCCGGCTCAAGGGTGGCCGACAGGAAATTGACGGTGTCGCGAGGGTAAGCCCCGGCATTCGGTTGGATTAAGTGAAACCGAGATGACCGTGTCATTTTTTGGCGGAACGGGGCCATTGTGGTCGATAGTTAGGCGCCGTGAAAGGGGCCGCGCTGGTAAAAGGCAGGAAATTCTCGCGGGGCATTCATCAAACCGTAATTTCTAGCCCCCTTTGTCAGACCGATGTCTGACGATCGATACCGTGATCGGTGGAAAGTCAAAAAGCGCTTTCACCGTGCTCGAAAAACTCGTGGTGATCGAAAATAACGACCGAAGGATTCCCTTTGGAGTTCTCGTCTGTGGTTTTCCCGTTTTTTTTCCTCCTCTTTTCTGGTATTCCCGATGTTCAAAGGGGGAAGAAAATGAATGAAAAGCCGCGGTGCTCCGCTCTATGATCGTTGGAAATTTTATCCTTCCGCGGGGAATATAAGTTCCAGGCACTGTTTTTCATTTTCACGCTTAACGCGTGGCCGGTAATGCTAATTGCTCCTCGAGCAATTCTTCAGCATCGTTGGGCGATTCATTGCGCATAAACGAGGGGAATTAATTGAACTGCAAAATAATTGAGGAGCGCTTACAGCCGAAGCCCTTTTTCTGGTGAAATGCTAGGAGCCTTGCCAAGAAAAAGAAGCGACAGTGACTCTGAAATTATTCTTAGTGCTCGTTTGAAATTAAAGAAGCATCCATATAACAAGAAAATAATTAATATCTTAGAATTCGTAACCCTTGCACTGGCGCAAAAATATTCAAATCAAATCAAGGGAATTTTAATATGGAAATTCCTTTTCCTCAATTTTCGTGGCGATATCCTAAACTTCGTTTTCTTGTGTAACAATTAAGTAGCACTTTTAGATCAAACGAACTCGATTCTGAATTCAATCTGTCACTAGCAGAGATCCTAGCAAGGTCCGAATCCGTTTTTCCTCTGGGAGTAGCATTCTACCTGAACCTTGGTACTTATGGCGGTCGTTAAAGGGCGAATTCAATAGAAAAGTCTCTCCGCTCGTTCATTACGTTCTTAGGAGATCAACCTTTGCGGATTACGTAGCCATTACGAATTTTTCCCAAGGAAGGACGGGTCAATCGTCGGTAATCCGACCAGGAACAACACTTTCCTGAGATATCACCTAGATAGCAAAACGTGGGTCGACATTAATGAAGATTTCAAGCTTCTGCTACTGCTCGTTACACTTTACAGTGAGTGGCCCAACGAGAGCAATTCTACCAAGTAGACTTCTCCAAATGCAATTAATTTCACGCTGAACTCCAACAGCGTAGACAATCCAAAAGGCGAAAATATACTGTAAAAAGCGAGTGATCTACCATTCAAGGAATACACAAGATGTTTTATTATTAGTGGGCGCAACGTTAGGAGAACACGTATCTTTCCATCTTTTCTCGCGCAGCGTAGAAACAGTTTTCAAGTAATTTGCGCGACTGCATTTCCAGCCCCGACATACTAAACTTTTCACGACAAAAGAAGTATGTACACGGGCGGCGTTGGCTGCGCCAGGCAAGCTATTCAAACTGCTCGTTCAACACAAAAGAACCACGAATCCATTTCGCCAACCGACGTCTACGCGATGATGTATTAGCAAGGAATCTTCCAGCGGGCAAATCTTCCCCTCGCATGCCGCGACATTATTAAAAAAGGATTTAAGCGGTACGTTTAAGGGGCACGATACCAGGTTGCGTGCTAGCCAGCCGAAGAGCATTAATGGTAACCGAGAGGATGACAGACGGTCGCTGTGATTTCAGCTGCCATTTAAACAGAGTGCAAATTTAAGGCGAACAAATAGGCGAGTTCAAGCATGCCGAGTCGCTTCTTCGAGAAACCCTTCAGGATTTATCTCTTAATTAAGTAGACGGCTTCCGACGTTTCTAATTAAAAGCATCTTTACGCAGTGCAGCTTTTGCAGCCGTATTGCACAAGTTCTAAGGCTCTTCATTATTTTTAATACGCGCCTCAACAAACGAAACTTCAGGGGGCACTTCCAGTTCCCTGTACTTATTGTCTGGAATAACTGCACGAATATTCCTCGACCTTCTACAATACCTCTCCACATTCATAAACGAAAGCAGGAATTCTCTCAGCGATCGAGCAAATCCAAGGAACTTCCTCATACGAGAACGTCTGCAAATCTACACTAATAAAAATAATCGCAACCATTACTAAAACCCTGAATCAAAAGGAACTTCCTTACACCACACGATTTCAATAAAAAGTGGCAGGTGTTGCCGAACTTTCGGACGCAGGTATGTGCCGCCTCACCGAAACCTACAACCATTGTCGACAGAAATTTTAGTAGACATCTCTGCATAACAAACTTAACTGGTTTACAAAACTATTAATTTATACAAATTTTAAACGCAATTCTTTCTAATGGAACTATCTGGATCTTGTCCCTCATCGCAGCTTAAGCTTCCCTCCAACCGCAGCTGTATAATCTCGGTGACTAAGAGACCGATTCAAAGTATCGAGTTGCCGTTCCGCCTAACGGGTTACCCGCGATTCATGCATCCACGTTTGCTGCAATTGAAGCACCTAACACGATCACTCACTTTCACTGGCAAGCAGTATCGCGGAGCTTTTGCGCCCGAAGAACGCGCGCGGCCGTGCAAGTGTCGCTCGCCTGGCAAATGAATGCACGGGGATGCATCGGAGCAGGCTAATTCGCGAACGGGGGAATCTCTTTAGGAACAGAGACACCATGTAGTGCGAGCTCGTGCATAACGTTACGCTCCCGTTCGTACGTGTTTGCCTTGCGCGGGGGGAGACGGGGGACGGGCAATCAGTTCCATCTACTGGCAACGTTTACACGGATCGTTTGCAGCAGCGTTGTGCAGCTTTCGGCGTGCCAGGTATCCCGATACTCGCGCAGGCAAACGTTGCGCTACACGTACCAGCGCCGCACTTATTGCGAATTGCGGAGGATCCCGTTTCCCTACGTCGCTCCTCCTCTCGCTGGAGGCCCGGGTCTACGGTTGCCGTGGCACCTCGCGGTGTCGCAAAATGTCGTGCCATTGATGGAGTGGAGAACGAAGATCGCCTGTCCCGTGGAATCTCGAGAATGGCTATTTCAGCGGGAACGGAACGGATGTACCGAGGGGGGCTGTAAACGCGATAGTGATAATGCTGGAAGTGGAGGATGAACTGTAGCTGGCGGTGTAATTGTGAAGGGGTGATCTTGCTTGAGGAAATGGAGGTTGAATAATTGAACTTTCGGGCTGAGTTCGTTACGCGGGAATTTAGAAGCAAAATTGAAGGGAATTTTGTATATTATTAATGCAGGGATTTGGCCAATGTGGAACTGAATTTTTTAATACTTCGGGGAAGCAGAGGTAACTATATTAGTTGATTTTTGCTACCCAAATTCACTCTAAGGGGGTGAAATTCACCCCTGAAAATCCGGCATATCAACATATCCTCGAAGTTTCATCATTTTTTTATTTTCCGGGTTGGAGATCTTCCCTTGTAAGTTTTACGTGGATGTTACATTTTTCTGAATAAAATTCAATTTTCTAAAAAGCTTCTTGGATTGGAGCATGCAAGGTATTGCATTTTTTAACGCTGAAGAATATTTAATTGTTCACAGTGGTAGACACGAAGATTGAATAACAGTAGTAGACGCGAAACGGAAGATCAAAGCTGCGATGACTTCGTTTAACTTCATTCCTAGAAGCGACTCCCCCGTTTCGTTCTCGATTTTCTTGCTACGAAATCCTGTGGACGTGTGTTAATATTTACGACCTCATATGGAAGAGCCACGAAATCTGCAGGCGGCGCAGATATACGGCTGATTTCGAATTCTTTTGGCAAAGGTGCCCCGGGGGGAATGCAGATTCCACCGAACGGAGCGGACGTTCGACCGGAATTGTGAGCAACTCGAACCAGAACATTTCTCGAAACAGAAAATGCCTTGCACCTTGTGCTCGAACGCCCAACCACGGGTAACACTTACAACGGAAACGTTCGGAATACATTACGCGCCGAGCATGTTTATGATTTAATAAAAAGTCCCGCGCATCCAGATTTTTAAAGCACGGAAGAACTTTTACGAAATGAAAACGATGAATTCAGTAAATTTAATTTCAACTCGACTTCAAAATTATATCATTTTTAACTGGTATTAAAAGAAAAATTGCCAAGAATTTTGTGAAGAGATCTATCTTGGGAAATTAGACAAGAAGAGCAAGTATATGAATTCGATAGATAGGAAGCTTTTTTCTCAGAAAGAGAATATGAAATTCAGATGAAGTTTTACTTACAAATAATCACTGATGTGCATTAAACTGATCAGAGGAAGAGATTCTTAGGGATAAGCAACACTGTACCTGTAACAAACAAAGAATAGTATTAACACATTGTTTATATTAGTGTTTAAAATTCTAGGAACTGAAAAAGTACGAGTAGGTATTACCACTCACTCTTGGTGCACTGCATGGCGAAATATTCGTGGATGCTGTGATGAAAATAATGGTACAATGGCTGAAATCTGAACAGCATTTTGGACAGTGGATGCGGCAGAGAAAACACAATCCGCTTTTCTATTCAGAAGCTTTTACATTCTACGTAATACCGTGCTAGCAGTAAGCCATGTGTGCCGCATTACGTGGACTGACTTTTTAGAGAATTGATCACGGAAATACATAGTAGAAAATTTTGGTTTCCAAACTATTATAATTGCGAGTAATGGAAAATTGGTAGAAACCGTAGAATCCTCAGAAAATCGAGTTATTTGCGAAATTTATTAAAAGCCCTGCGAAAGGATTATTAAAAGATATAATAAACGGTCCATGCGCAAATTACGCTTGGAAAGTGTAATTTTGAAATATCGATAAACTGTTTACATGAATTTATCCCCGATTTAAAATTGAATTTCCATCGTATGAATATTAAAATTCTATGATTTTTTATTGGACGGATTTATTGCATACTTTTGCGATAAAATTATTCAGTGGACATGGGAAGTGCGCCATAAAAGTACAAAGCCACGAGAATTTCTTTATTGAAAGCTTCACAATTCTGCAGTGCATACAAATTTTCCATACACATCAGGGAAGCTTTGTACATTTGTTTAACAACTTTGCGGAATGACCTCAATAATTTCCGATACGTTGCTGTAATTATTTAAAGGGTTCGTGTTTTAAATGAATGCGTTTACATACTAGATTATTTCTTCGTTTTTCAAATTTGTGTTCCTCTTAAAATAACCTGTACTCTGTGGTGTATTTCAGAATTGTATAAGGACAATTAAACGATTAATGAGACTTAATAAAAAGATCACAAAAGCCTTAACAGACCCTTGTAATCTCACGTTCTCCAAGTATTCAGTACTTCAGCTTACAATCAATAAAATCTTCTACAATCACTCAAGTTGTAAAGCGACCTAATTCTCCAAACTTGAGAACATCTGCAATAGCCACTCCTTCGCAACAATTACTTCTATTTAAATCCTCAGTAACATCAAGGCCCTCCTCAAGCACCCACGATTTTCCACGCAATCCTCAATCCATACTACGAATCACTCCTCTCACATATCCCAATCCCATTACTCCATTCCAAGTTCACATATCAATTCGAAGAGCCTTCCGATAAACCCTTAAAAGCAGAAACTTCACAAACCATCACCGCCTTACACCAACCATAGCGCTACAAGCAATCCACCACCTTCCAAACTCAAAAACCCGCACTTCAGTAGCCGCCAATTAGCTGTATTAATTGCAACCCTTCTGCTGCACCAAATCAGTTGCATTAATCAGTTAAACTAATTACCCACAGTTCAGAGACGGCTTCCATAATTAGCACAGCTTTGGCGCTGCACTCAAAGGGTTATACCCCCAAGTAATAATAATAATTCTCTCGGTAATGCCGCGACAGCCTCGCGACGTTACTTTCCAACCGTGAGCCCCGGTGTCAGAAGACGCACGAAAGTGTGCTCACTTACCATATCGTTCTGCTCGATTTACCGCGCAATTACAGCTCGCTTACAAATCCGCCCCCCAACCATCGTCAATGGTGGTTAGAAAATCCCCCGTCGGGATTTCGTGGGGCGCCCTCCTCGGCCCCTGGATGCGCTTCGAGGAATATCTCTCCTCGGCGGGCTCGCATTCAATTTCCTTCTTCGGCAGGAGTTTACCAGAGCCGTTCGCGTTATGTCGAGCATATTAATAGGCCAGTGTGTGCACATGCTAACCACGTAGGAGCAGGACGACGTAGCGCCGCCACTAAACGCCCTCGCATACACGCGGAGCCGACGGTGGTCTGCGCCGCATCGCGAAAACACTGTATACGCAACGCTTAATGAGAAAATTCTATTGCCTGTATAATTGTCTGTTGCGCCGTGAAGGCTCCTCTTCATACAAAGCTACCTTGACTAGTGCAAGGCTGAGAACACCGCGTTCGCCTTGCAAATAAGGTGGGAGCATTCTGAAAAATAGTCTCGAATTTCAGAATTTCGATTGGTTGCATCCAGTTGGAAGTTCCTCGAAGTAAAGCTTGAGGAAGTTTTGAACGCTGTCACGTTCTCTGCCCTTTTCGCGCGAGATCGACGAGTCCGCATATTCGTTTCGTGCGAAAGTGCCTTAAGCGATGCTCTGGCAGGTGGGGACGCCAAATGTGTCTCTCGTCCCCTCGTTGCAGGGCTTACCGGCTATGTTCCGCGCTGCAATTTCGTCGGAGGAAAAGCGAGAACGAGGAAAGGAAGTCTGCAAGCGGACGTAGGAAAAAAGGTGGAATTCGGGTGGCGTCCACTCAGTGACTATGAATACGCACACGTCCGCCTACAAAGTGTTTTACAATTAATATATTTTTGCGCCAGCTTTCGGACAGAAAAGAGTCTCGGGTAATGAAAGCGGAATTGAGCTCCCCGTTTGCCTGCCTTTCATTTCGGCGCTGCTTCCAGAATATCTTCCTTCCGCGAACGCTATTTTTGCAATCATTTCTCTGCCCTCCCGCTGCACGCCGGGACGGACAAACAGAGTCTATTTGGACGGCCTTGCGCTATAATTGGAGAATCCTATTTCACGGGGAAGCTTCGCTTCGACGTGAATAAGAATATTAAAAACCGCCTAGAAAGACGCTGCCACCCATGCTCCTTTAATCGAGCTTGTAGTCAGTCGACCTTGAAGTAATCGCTACGCTGTAATATTCGCGATGCGGTTTCTGTTCTCGCTTCAGGGTACGCCCGACGAGTGAATAGGTCAATCGGGTGCTCGTGTAACTTCATCCCGGGCAGGGCACGCGTTTGGGAGCGCGTGGCGTGCCCGTTTCACGTCCAGCGCACACGCTGCAACCGGCTGCGGATGTGCATTCATCGCATGCATTATTGCTGCGTGGGTGGGGCCCGGCTGACGTGACTATGAATAGAGAGCAAGTTTAAGGCTACGATGGAGTGCGTGTGTGCGTCTGATACAAGCCGTCGGGGCCTCCTTGACAGATTTACACGCGAATGCTTCCCTCTACCGTGATACACTTCGCCGTGAACGTGCAAGCGAGTGCAAAACGCGGATGCCTATCCGTGCATGCCCGCTTCCGTCTCGCCGGTTCGCCTCGCGATCTTAACTCCTTCAACGAGGTGTCCCGCCAGTAACACGTGGCGGAATCATGCGACGTTTCCACAGAATACCCCTTCACCAGACCGTTTATTGGCGCGACCGCCGCACGTGTCAGGGGCGAGATACAGGGGTGGTCGAATGGAAAATTGAAAATTGATAGCTCCGTGTCTGTGATATTTTGCGAAATTGTCAATATCGCGTGCGGTATAACTTTACTTCTCTCTTGGTAATGCGGTAGAGCATACAAAATTGAACAATTCTTATATTTCAAGTTTTGATCTTTCTCTCTCCGTTACAAAGTTATATTACAAAAGAGAAAAAAGCGATAACTTTAAAGCAGTGGTTCCCAACCTGTGGGTCGCAAAGTGTTTTCTGAGAAGCCACCACGGGTATTTTTAACTGGCGGTTTTTAGCACTTATGTATTTATTTTAATGTGGTTTCATTGCCAGGAATATTTACAAAAGGGGATCGCGTCTCAAACAAGGTTGGGAAACACTGTTTTAAGGGCTGATTTTATCCCTTCAGAGTGAATTTTAGCGGAAAAAAATTGCTACTTATGTACCTACTCCAATATGCTTTACATTTACACGACGTTTCATTAAAATCAGAATTTTCGGATTGTAAAAGTTTCCTCGTAAGTATTAAGTAGCTATTCGAAACAGTTCATAGATCCTCTTGGAAGCAGGAACTGCGAAATTGCATATGAAAAAGCAGATTCGATTCTCCGCGGGGCTCACCATCAAATTTTACTGCATCCCCCCAAACTTTCTATTACCCCATTTTCAATCCTCCATCGCCGATTCGCAGTACGTCGGATAGTGAAACGTAGCTGCCCTTGGCGTTTACGATACTCGAGTCAAGGGAATTGATAATAAACATACTCCATCGCGTCGTTTCTAAGCCGTATACACGGGGCTAACGCGCACACACCACTTCCGACATCCCCGCGCCCATAAATCTTCGGGGGGTGTACGTCGCGCAGGAAGCCCGCCGACCACTCAATTTTTGTAATCGTCGATAAAACGGCCTCTAGCTTCCACCCCTGCCTTGCACGCAGCGCTGGCCGAACCAACGGCACACTTTAAGTGCCTGTTAACCCCCAGAAAGGTGAACAGCCAATCTTTGGGCGGAACAAACGTTGAGTATTCCACTGATATCGTGCCCATTCTAGACTCCATCGCTGAGAATTCTACAACTTCATTAGCACCAATTATCTGAGTGTAATATGTGTGTTTGAGAGATTACAGAGCCTTCATCAACCTTTTCCACTCAAATACACTAATTACTACATCCTCTTATGTATGTTATTCATTCTTTCGACCGGTGTGAATATTTTAAGAAAAGTAGCACAATTTCTCAGTGCTCAACTACTTCTTCTGTGCCTCCACGCTTTTCTTGCAGCACAGCGACTACGTCAGAGCTTCTCGTTACATTTCATTCCCAGTTCTTGAAATCACATGGCTCCAGTGTTCTTTGCTCCACCCTTGGAGAAACAGGGCACCCAAAAAGTGAGCAACCCCGAGGAAAAAGGCGCTTGATATTTCCGACAGAAGCGAGGATCGGTCAGCGAATGGAAAAAGATATGAACGACGGGGGTCTGGTGCTTGCAGTCGACAGAGTGGTTCGGTGCAGGAATGATGGCCACTCTTTTTTATTATGTCATGGGGCTGGCTTGCACGAGGGTAATGGCACCCAGCCCCGTGTCACGATGGCGTGAACTATAGTCGCGTAGTTTTCGCGACACGTTCCCAAGGGTTGGTCGACTTTTACGGAACCCGTGGCTGCTGTAAAAGTGCGACGCTCGTGCCGTAGAAAGAGGTGAGAACGTAAACGTTAAGGGGGCGTTTAGGTAGATGAGCACGTCGGGGAATGCTCCGTGGCCATCCCAGACGCCAAACTGTCGAACTTTGTCCTCACGGTCAGGCTCGTTAATGGCGATCCTTCGAAGCTTGCTTGAAAGTTCCAACTAGTTTCCACTTGTTTCCGGTACCACTGCTGACCCCGCGTGGCGAGATTTCACGTAGCCACTTGGACATGTTTCCCGCGAGGAGCGCTTTAAATAACGGTTAAATTTCACTTACGCGCCCTTTCGCTCAAACCAACCAAACCCTAAGTATACTTTACTTAATTATAAGTATATTCCGCAGCAGAGTTGGGCATTATCTAAATAAAAAATTATTGAAATAACGTATCAAATAAAAGAAACGAAAAGATTCGAAGTCAAATTTTTCCACAGTTACCTGATCCTAACCCAATTGAGAAATCGTGAGATGAAGTCGATAGGAAGATAAGATAAACGTGCCCAAATGAAAGGAGTTGTGAAAAAGATTAGAGGGTTCCTACCACCTTTCCAAACTGTCCACTGACTTATGACGGGAAGTGTACACGCTCGTAGTGTTTTTCAAAACAAATTTCCATCCAGCATCGTAACACAATAAAGATTCTATCATCCTGAATCCCTACGCGCGATGCGCGACGAATAAAATCACAGCGATACAGCTGAAAATATCAATAATCATCGACCAAACTGTTTCATCCCGTTCCTGCGAAACAGCATACCTACGTATTTCCATGCGAGCCGCGCTGTATTATCAATGCAAATTACCCCTCAAGTCTTTGGGAACTGCCGTTTCATCTCTGCGGCTCGAGCTTTACGCTCCGCGCAGTTCGCGGTGCTTCATTTTGCCACGATTTATCGAATAACTAGAGGACACAGGCTAAAGCTGGCTGACGCTACGTCCTCTTGTTAAGCATTTAGGATAATTCAGGGTGCGCGATATCGCGAACGATGATCCTCGTGCCGTTTTAACATCGCCGGCCCGCCAGTAGTGTCATTTCCATTTGACAGTAACCGAGTTACGGGGCAAATTTCATTCGGCCTGCAGAATTTCATTAAAACCGACCGCGAAAACGAGAATTTCATCGGGTCACGCGTTCGTCGGATTCCATTTCATTTGGTCGAATCCATTTCGCCTAACGTTCGACTCCAGTTCGGCCACGCTTGGCGCGCGGGGCGGCAAACGGAATAGTGCGCGCGGTGTGATGGTCGAAAAGTTAAATAATAAACGGGGTACGAGTGCGTGGGTGGTTGTATTCGCGCCGGGAACAAAGCGGGGGCGCGCGGGGGACGGGCGTAAAGAATGAGAAGATATTATGCACCTTGTTGCGCTGTACTTGCCGCTGTACTCACGCGGATATACTCGCACCTGAGCCAATTTGAACGCGTATTAAGAATTTACGGTCTTTTTAGCTGGTTAAAGACTCGCCGCGTTGCCTCCTTCGTGGGAATAAAAGGCGGAGGCGGTAGAGCCGTCGTAAAAAATCTGACGTTTATTTTAGCGGGGCGAAATGCTGGCGCGACGCGGCCACCGCTGGATGCTGCGAAGTCCTCCGGTTACGTGGCTGCTATTTATGGGTTGGTATTGCAACGGCGACGGGACAGAAAAACGGAATGGGAGAGTCAAATGATTGGCTGTGGTTGTTCGGTTTCATTCAGGCTGTTTGATACTCGCGCGGAAACCGCGGGAGAGCGTTAATAGCGTGGGAGTGGGTGTTTTGGGAAATTTAGTGTCGATGTGACGTTTGTGCGGGTGAGGGTCGTTGGAGTCGTATTCCAATAAAAGGTGGCACAAAAGTCGTCATCCGATTTTCTTAGTCTATAACGATGGTTTTAAATGAAACAAGATGGTGTCTTTTTTGTGGTACAAATTATTGAGACTCATAGATTTTATGACTACAAAATTACTATAAATCTCATCCACATTAAATCCGCCCTAATCCAAGGTCGTTAAACGTACAGATTACTAAAAGTATATTCCCCAGTAGTGTGACTCAACGACATTTGCGCCATTCTACCTCCCAGATAAATATGTTAATCGTGCCGAGTTTCTTATCGTGGGAATAAAAGCGCGCCGAGCAGGAATTATCGAGATTTCAGGAAGAAGGACGCCCCAACGAATTGAAGTTACGTTTCGCAGCATTCGAGCGTACAGAACTAAAGCAATTTCCGTTGCCGAACTTAGAAGCATTTCCAAGCAGACGGCCTGGAAAACTTCTGACTTATGCCCCCGCGGAGCAGCTTGGGGCCGTCCGAAATGTATTCGACGGGATTCCACGGGCTCGTGTGCGTCCACGTCGCGGCAGAAGTCGGCGAATAAATGCGCCGCGTCCGGTCAAGACTTGGGAATATTTTTGCCGCTTGCGGGTGGGGAGCCTCTTCTTCTGCGCGACAGCTGCGAATTGAGACACACGTGCTGGCAATGACGCGAAACTGCTCCACTGGCCGAGAGGAACTGTCTGCCAAGGACAGTCGTCGGAATATTCACAGACCGAAGTGACAACCGAATTCTTCCTCTTCTCTTGCGAAGCAGGGCAGATTTATCGGCGCGGGAAGAGTGGAATTTTAGGTGATGGGAGATATTTTCAATAGTGTATCCTTTGAGTCTCTCTTGATGGTAAATTCAGTGCTATTATAATTTGTAAGGGAATGGAAGGTTCTATAAAAGATAATTGTGAAGTGGAATAAAAAGGGGTTGATTACACTCTGCACGGTTCTTATTTTTTTTTGGGGGGACAGACAGCCATCTGCCTTGGTCTCTCATTAGTCTCCTCGTAATTTAACGAAATTTCTTTATGCTTATTCGAATTGAACCGCAACGAAATTGGTAACTACCACATAAGGACACCATTCGTCCCATAAACTGTTATATCCGGTAAAGTAAAATATATCTCCGTCATGAATCGCGGTATTAACCCACAGACAGCTCGCCATTAAACGCTGCTCCCGCGAATATTACCGATCCGAAGCTTTTGGCAGATATTGTACGTTATAATGGCCGCGGGTGCCCGGCACTACATTCGCAAACGCATTATTATTCGTGACGATAATTTCGCGCGTTTATCTTATCATTAAATTCCAGCTGGACGGCGCGTACACTCTCGTTAAACCAGATAAAATGTTTAGGATATAGACATGACGGCTATTCCGCGTGTTTTGCCGCCGCACGGGGCTGCGCCGGCCGATAACCGCGCGCGCGCGGCGGTTAACCGTGCGCCACCGATTAAAATCGCGACCGATTAAACATATTACGAAGCAACTGCGGTTTATGCATTTCGACCGCCGTTCCCGACCGACGCGTGACAGAAGAAGCTTCAAACTGTCGCGACGATTACGGGCCCGCGTTTGTTCCGCTGGTCGGTCCCGTGAAACGCGGATTAGGGGGTTTTCAGCGGACATTAACGCGTTGCGAACGAATCCAGAGGCCTCTCGCTCTGCCGTTGCCGCTCGCGCGGGAATTAATCACGCTATTCACTGAAAATCCTCGGGGCAGAGTGGTCACTCCGTGTCGGCGTTCGTGTCACTTGACAGCGTCGTTCAGCCAGATATGTTAAGCACGTACTCCTTCCACAACAAGCTGAAACTTGACCCTTCCTTGCCCGAATGCCGGCGCTACGTCGAGCAAGCAGATGATTCGACGGGACACAGAGACTTCAGGGGAAATTGGCATCCGTTACGGTAGAAGGCATTAATAATAAGGGGACGCATAGGTACATCGAGGGATCCGATCTTTAATGTACCTGCCTGTGCCCAAAGACTTGCACAGGAAAAACACATGCGGCCCCGAAACGGAACGAAATTCGAGAAATAACTCGATTAAACTCGGCCGCGCTAACGAGCCGCGCGGCGCGCGGGCAAGCAGGTCACGGCGAAATTTCATCGGGCTTTTCCAAGTAAGCCACCGGGCAAACATTGCGTTTCGTTCCGGCCATATTTCACCGTTCGCGGATGCCCTGCGCGCGCGACCACGGACAGTCGCGCGTAATTGAGAATCGATGGGGGAGAAACGCAGCCGCCACGCGGTGAAACGGGTGAAAGTACGGAGAACCGGTGGGGGGATGGAATGACAATGGAACGGGGGAAAGAGAGAATCGCGAGGGGGAGGACGGAGGGGTGGGGCACGAATCGCTTAGATTTAAGTGACATCGAGCACCGCACAATGGTGCTGATTGCCGAAATTAGCTGGCGCAGCCTCTGGCAACGGTAACTGGCTCACGAGCTCGTCGTCGGGCGAGTTAGCGAGGGCGTTAGTTAACGAGAGAAAGAGGAGAGATTGCTCCGCGGAACGAGGCTGGCGGGGGTGCGCGGAGGGTAGGAAAGAGAGGAACGGGGGAGGAAGAGGGACGAGACGGTGTTCTCCGCGTGGCGTATGGATGGCGGAGACAATTGCAACTTCCTTCGCAACGCAGGCATCTGCAACGAGCCTAGATGTTACGCCACATAGAGGCCTCTGGATTGCTTTCGTCTTCGATGCTCTGGCTACTTAAGAATAATTGTATCCAGTGTCCGCAGTGTCTGCATTCGTACCGGAGCTTTCGAGGTTGTTCGAGTTCTAGTTTCCGAAACACTTGCGCCATTTGGAATTACCGCGGAATTTTTACATAAAAAAATGTTTGTTTACTTCTTGGAATACATAATAATGTAGCCTTAGAGTTTTAAAAGGATTGCGCGTACAGTTTCCTTACAAAAAATTCCCCAAAATGAACCTTTATTTCTGCCGATTACGCCAGGTTCGCCTCTTAATCAACACTGTATACTTGTCCACATCCCGAATGTTTCGTTTAAGAACTGCAGAGAAGACTAATTCCGCCATTGGAAGTAGCGTTGCATGCTCCAGTATAATGCACTTTCATCCGACAAACTGTATCGACTATGACACCCGTTCTCGTCGCGCCGAATTACGGAATGTCGTAACTGTAAGCCGCCATCCGAACTCCTTCAAGCGTGCGTCTGCTTGATGGAAGCTGGGACTGGAAGGATAGTCACAGCCGCCATAAAACCGCGCGTAGACGGTGCCTCGAAGAGGGCGAGGGCCGACGAGCTTCCCAACGCGAGAAGCTCCCAAAGAAACGGATCATTGGCCCTGGAATGCTTTTTTTCCTTGCGGATCCCCTGGTTCGACTGGTGTGCGCCCGGGGACCGTGATGTCACGCACGTGCAAACTCCTCCGTAAATTCTTTTGCTCGACGGGGGACGAGCTTTACGGGCGCAATCACGTAGCACAGTCAGACAGACAGCGAGAGGGGGCTAAGGAGCGAAAGAAGCGAGGCGAAGGGACAGGGCCACTTTAAAGGACGAGGCACGACGAAATTCCACGGGCCGGCGAATTGAATTACCGAAAACTTCCCCTCGAACGGCGAACGTGCCTGATCTGTCACAGGCTCGACCCGTGAAATACTGATTTACGAGTGGCCGCTTAATCTTGGCGCGCGATAACACAATCAAATGGAAATTTCGGGGAATCCATTTGCCCGCGGACCTGCTAAATAAATTCTCGCGCGCCGACTGTTATTTGACGTGCAACTGAACTGTCCAACTTTTCTAACACGCTTTGGCATTTAAAATAGCGAAAGTGGACGTGGGATCTAATTTATAATTAAAATGTGAATTGAACATACCATAGGATTTACATATTTCTAGAGGAACTGTATGTGTCGAGGATACACGCGAGACCATTGTGTATTGAGACTTTTTTCTAAGGAAGAATTCTCAGGAGAAATTCCTTTTCTTAGAAGGGCACGTACGCAGTGAAAGCAGAAGGGACAGGTGCAAAGGCACGTGCAGACGTACGTGTAATTCTAATTACCTTGCATACTTTTCTAACTAAGCTCGCAGAATGCACGTCCACTTGAACTTGTGAACACGTACGGGCCTGCACTGTATACGGTTTGTCCTTACTCTGCTTCGTTAGTCCACTGTTCTGCACGTTCCCCTAATTATAATTATCTTGTCCACGGTCGCTTTGATTCCAGTTTCCTGTATACCCGAGTTAAAGTAATAGATTGTTGGGCAACCAAATGTCGACCCTTCGATTAAATATCAGGGGCATTTGTGCCGTTTTCATACTGCTTTCAATGGTCACTTTATTTTAGAATTCTTTAGACGGAGTTCGTATAAAGACGTTTTCGTGCGAACTGAAAATTCGCTTCTCTGTTTTTAATAGTTTTAAGCAGACTCAGTAGTTCCCTGTTTTGACACGAGAGCCTGTCGAGAAAGTCTCCGAGCTTATGGAATTGTCGAATGGACATTGTTCGCGCGATTTATTCGACCAACGAAATGCCCCGTCCATTTTGCAGCACCAATCGTGTATCATGTGCCATGCCGCGTGTCTTTCTACTGCACAATTGTGTGCAGCTGCAGAATGCCATTCTCTATACGTAATGACGTGTGCACTCCGATCGAATCTCTGCACGTACAGGTTGTTCAATTTAACCGGACCAACCGGAAGGTACGAGTTGTTTCCGATGACCGGAAAAACTGTCGTGCGGAAGTTCTTGATTTTGGGAAGACGATTTTCTTGGTTTAGAGAATTTGCTTTGGAGCTTTCGTCGTCGATAAACCCATAGCAAGAAATTATATTTAATTCCAGACATGTGACTTTACTAATTTCTTTCTACAACAGCCCTGAAGAATGGAACAAAGGGGAAAATGGTTTCATTTCACAAATGTGTGATTCTTCTGAGTAACTTCCCGTTTCTTCTTCTATAGGGAAAAGAAAGCTTCCTGCTGATATTTCTATTACATTCATCCAGCATTATTTATGAACATCTAACCGTGATTGGTACTTCTACCGAAGTCCCAGACAATCAATGCCTTAATCGAATTATTACCGCCAGGGGTCTGTATTAAACGTCCAGTAACTTTGCACAAAACTCCAAAACAGTCATTCAGTTGGTGTACATTAGCCTGCTGCAGGTCGTTCAAGCATGTAGAGAAGTGCCATAACCGTTGCAGCCGAAGTGCAGCAACGTAATTTCGTCGGTAAAGAGAAAACATGGAGTGTAGATCCCCGACCAAAGGCGCAATAACCAAACATACCTACAACTAGATTCGATATGGATAATTCGAGGAGTGGTTAATAGAAGGCAATTGGCGCGGCGCGCACCGCGTAGGAGCACTCCAACGAGGGCTGTATTAAGGTCGAAGGGATGATTCGGTCGTTCGCCACGCGATAACGTGAGAACCCAGCATAAGGTGTATCCACGCATCTGATACAACGTCCCTCGTACCGAGAACGCAAACTATAAATATTCGGCACCGTCCATTTCTCACACGCGGGACGAGCACGCGAACGCGGCCTTCCCTCTCTCTAGAATTCGATAATGCTATCGCGACGTCTCGGGTAAATTACATTCGGAACGAGAAAGAGAGGCGCCGTTTAACTGGAACATCGTTGAAAAGTTGCGCAGATAGCGGGGGATGCTCGTTCCGCAACATTCTCACCCGACAAATTGGGATTTCTGAAACGAATCGCCCGATGGCGCGGAGAACGGATCGGTGCGGGCTGCGATAGGGAACCACGCGGGGAGAAAAGGAGAAGTCATGGGGAAATGCATTCCGAAGAAATATTGTCGCACGAAGAATCCTTGTTTTGGAATGGAAAAACGTTTCCAGAGAATTCACTGTTAGTTACAATTACTGAAAGATGCGGATGATATACTATTCTGCCTCGTCGAAAATTCCAAACTTTGTTTTAGAATTTAGAGCTTGGCGGGCAATGCACCTGCGACCACCTTAACCTTCACTCTGTGGACAGGGATCCAAACGGACCCCAAGCTAATAAAAACGCAAATAAAAAGTTACCGAATGGAAACTTTGCCAGTATCTTTTAGGAATGCTACCTCTGATATTTTTCACACAGAATTTGATACAAATTTCATTGAAATCGCTGAATTTGAATGCAGTAGTAGCCTTCAAAGGCACCTGAGCGCTTAACCGTGTACAGGGGTCCATATGTACCCCGATATTCCCCATACAAAAATAAATTTTTGTAAGCAGTTGCGTTAGAATTTTTCTACAGTATGTTTCGTATTTACATTCCTGTTGCCTAAAATATATGGTTTTTACTCATTTTCTGTAGTAAATTATGTGGGATCACGGAAAAAGGGGAAAGCCTCAAACGGGACTCGAAACCCGCGATCTCCAGATTCGTTGCGCGCTGGCCAGGTGCCTTAGAAACTATTCTCCGTTTTTATATTTTAAATTAAATGGTTTACTGTTTTGTACACTTATCTTCTTAAAAATTAATAAAACTTCACAAGCGTGGGGTCCAATTAGACCCCTGTACACGGTTAACGTTAAACTATTACTACACAGAGTGAAGGTTAAACGAAAACAACTTAGAAATATAAAATGTCCCTTCTTGCAACGCAAGCTTAACAATCACCAGCCTGCAAATCCCTTACAAACACGTCCCCTCATACCCGCCCCAGTTGCATAAAAAAATCACTCACCAGCCCCTGAAGCCTCCCTGCAGAAACAAACCAACAGCCACTTGAACGTGCAGGACGACAATCACGCGAGCAATTCGCGGGGATCCAGTGGAACGCAGGACCCCGACGACTCTTGCAGGGGCTCGGAGTGCACGTCGGCGAACCCTTAAAACGGGACGGGGTCGAGTGCAATTGCCCAAACAGACTCCCGAGGAATGAACACGTCAGTGTCGGGCGAGAGGGATTTTCTTGCCGGCATACAAAGTAGCCAGGGCCATGCCAGGGAATGTAACACGGGGGACCTCGTAACCAGGAGGCGCCTCCTCCTACGCCACCCCGCTTACCGCGGTGCGCCGGGCGAAGCCGTCTTCCACGGTTTTCCTCTATTTTCACTCTTTCCGCCGTGGCCGTCACGAGGCGGGACGCTCGCCAACCCGCGGTCTACGCCGAATACAAATGATCCCGACAAATTAGGTCGCTCCTGAAGGGATTCCACCCGCTGTCCACGGGAGAACGTGCACCGCGATAGGCCCGGCTCGGGGCCCCCCGAGCCTCGATCTCTGCCGTGATTCGAATCCGATGCACACGGACGAGGATCACCTCTTTGAATTTCCAACGCGTTATCGCATTCGCCGTTCGAGCAGCCTACTTTACAAGCCGCCTCGAAGGGAAGGGAATGAAGCTTGTAAGGGTTCAAGGGTGTTTCGCGATGGATCGTGCCACTCACGAAGAGGCACGAGTAGGATGGTTGGTTTCGTTTTTTTTGGAAATCGATTTTGCAGCCAAGTTCGGCACGCGTGCACTTGATTGGGATTTGGTAGGGCGAAGGAGTGTATGGACTGCTAGGGTGAAGTAGATTTCGATGGAGAGGCGAGCGGAATTCTCCTTGAAACGAAGTTGGATAATTTTCTTTCGATAACTTTCAGTTTGGTGCTCGACAGACTTAAGGGCTCTTGGAAGTAAGCTCTTCATTTAACAGTGCCATTTCAGTTAAGACGCGTCAGAGTTTGAACAGTGTCTAATGCTCCGATAGTGCGTCGCTGACGCTTCGTTTCGGGAACTACAATAAACTTTGATTCTCTCGCATAATCGGAGCGCTAACTTCCCGTAAACTTTCGGCAGAATTACACGCAGCGTCTAAGCATGCGCGGATGTAAAACAATCCTGCCGCGATTCCGTCTGTCCTGAATAAGACATTTATGTTAATGTCGCCCCTGCGTGGGGCTTATGCAAAATTAGTCAAAGCACTGGCAAGGATACCGTTCTCTGTCTCTCCTACAATGTTGCACATTATTTTACGCAACCTTTCATACC
Organism: Andrena haemorrhoa; assembly: GCA_910592295.1. Taxonomy (NCBI): domain Eukaryota; kingdom Metazoa; phylum Arthropoda; class Insecta; order Hymenoptera; family Andrenidae; genus Andrena; species Andrena haemorrhoa. Next base: position 7,473,410 of record OU342946.1, read on the forward strand.
TCTCATAACTGGCAGTCGCGAATAAAAACAAATCCACTACACAAAATGCTGCGCTTGCCAACGAGGGGTAGCTAGCAACGCGGAAATCGAGGCGAATTTACACGGTCCACTTTGCTTGAACAATGCGGTTGATTCAACAAAATTGAAAGCAAAGCGAGTTTCTACTGTTGTCCAACGCGTTTGTCCATTATTGAACACGTGTAAAATCGCATCTTCAACATCGAAAGGTTTTATTTCAGGAGCGTCGATGTATTGTTTGTAAACAGAGCCTGCCACTTCGTGAATGAAAATTGTTTCCAAATGCAATAAGAGTATCGTAAATAATTCGTCGTAGCCCTCGATTTTCTAAAGGTGTATAAATGGGAAGAACAGACTCCATTATTTCTCGCTTTCTCTACTGTTTTTTCTTTAGCTTCATTTTAATCTGCTTCGACGCCACGTTTAAGCGAACCAGTGTGTCCAATTTCAATGAAACGCGTAAACATTCGCGTTCGAATTTCATTGTTACAATTTTGTCCAAACAGCCGCATCGCCGGACCAAAGTGGGCCGTGCAAAGTCGCCTTAAGGTCAACATCGGGGTGGCCAGGAACGCGTTACCGACAAACCGTCGCTAATAGCGAAATCCCTATAGACCCGTGGACCAATTCGTGGAATTCGAGGGCGGGATTTGCGGAAATCCAGACCCAGCAAAGGGTGTATCTCCTCTTTCTCTGTTGCTGCCCGCGACCACCGCCGCGGTGAACCGCGGTGTGCACGCGTGTGCGAGCCCATACCTGCTCGGGGCTTGCTTCGGCCCCCGCCCGATCATCTCTCTCGTCATTGAAACACGCGTCAGTGGCTGACCATGTAACACACAGGCCAGGTTTTGCGGCGAGTTAGCGCACGGTCCTGCGTCTCGCGCCACCATCCGCCCCCCCCCTCCCCCGTTCAACCCCTCGCGACACCCCTGCCTGCTCGAAATAATACGTGATTTATACGAATCACCGGTGATTTATCGGCCCCCGTCGCCGTTTGACTCGTAACAGGTCGGTCAAAGTCAACGGTTCACCGCGCCGCCCTCCGCCCCTTCCTCGTGCAACGATCCTGACGACAGTCCATGTTTTTCAGATATTTATGGCCGGCACTTTTGTTTGCCATACACGGTGACAGGGGAAACGAATTGGATCCTCTTACGTTGTATCGTTTCGGTTTTCGACGTCATCCGGTTGGAATTTTAGTCGATTTCACACGCTGGAGCGCATCGTCGGCGAGGGCTGCCAAGATTTGCGCGGTGGCCGAATGTATTTGGAATATATTCACATAGTCCCTGCATTATTATTTCATTCTGAAGCCAGGGTCACTGCTAAATTAGCAACAATTTATTTAGATAGAAATTTTGAGTTCGAATAACAGATAAAAATTGTATTTCTTACTCGTCGAATAAGGATAAAGTATAGTGTGCAGTGGTTCGCAAATGACTTCGGCATACCTCGGCAAGCTCGACAGTCAGATTTGCCTGACAGGAGTTAATTTATAATTATTTGTACTGAAGACGCGGAGGAAAGTAGCAGAATGATAATTGACTATTGAATTGCAGAACACATCTTTCGTTTTAAACTGCATATTGAATTTATTGGTAAGCAGCATTTTCCTTGCGTTTAATCGCGCTGTTCGCGCGGTAATTGTCGATAGAGGATCGTATCTGAAACGATTAAAACTTCGGCACGGGGTATACCGAGAACAATCTCTATTCCTGAATAACCTTTGACAGGACCCTCCTCGCTGGACCGTATCGCGTGAACCAATAAACGGTCCGATGACAATGGCGATTAACCGAATAATTATTCGGTTAGGCGAGTATCGGTAGCGATTCAAGGGAGAAGAGTTAGGTGGCGCGGACGTGGCTAGAATTAATCAATCGTCTGCGCCCGATATCCTCATTATCGATGCCAGACACTCTGCCATTGGCTAAAGTGTACCGATATCCCCGCGGCAACGTTCACGTTTGACCATCCTCATTCTTTTTAAAAGACTCCACTTTCGTAAAAGTGTGCAAAAATTGCAAACTTCGCTGGCCTGTATTTTTTAAATAAATTCAAGACCAGCAAACTGACGACTTAAACCCTCCTTAATTTCAGACCGGCTACACCATATTTCAGTTTCATCGTAATCCCAGACGTCCACCGCACAAGCGATAGATTTATCGTGGAAACCGATCGATTCGATATGCGTTCACTTAAAAAAGAAAAGACCCAAGAAACCGTAGCGACTCCCCAGAAAACACTTCGCGACCCACAGGTTGGGAATCACTGATTCGCATTGTAGATTTTAGACTCATCGCCTTCTAACGCCACCCCTCATCTCCCCCAAAAACCACACCATAAAATGATCGACAGCTTAACGGGCTGTTTTTCACACTGTGCAGATATTTTCGCGCCAAGTCCAGGCACGATTCTCCCCGATGAAATACAGCGCGTGGGCCAATAAAGCTGTATAACGAACGGCCGCATTCGTCAAAGTCGTTCAAACGTTTTCCCTCGTGCGGTCACCGGATCGATGGAAATTGCGAAAGACGTCCACGCGCGCCCATGTTGGCCCTCCACTCTTTCCCTCGGCCCATCGACCGGGGCCAGACATCCCTCGCGGAAGAAAAGCAGGAGGGCGATCGATTATCCGCGCGAAAGTTCCTCGGTTGCTAGCGCTGAGTGGATTAAACGTTCGGCGATCGCGCCTCGCCTAAAAACGGGAAAGCGCGCTGCCCGGGAATGGAAGCTCGGGGAAAATGAGTCGACGCAGGACCAGAGGGTGGAGAGGAGGGTTAGAGAAGGAGACTCGTTTCCCCTGGTTTTCTGTCTTCTCGGCCATTCCCTGGGCGGACGCGTCTCGCGAGAACGAGCACAGGCGTGGAAGTTCGATTCGAGGAGCGGGGGCTTAATTGAGTGAAGTTAATTTTACGAAAGTTCGTCTTGCGCCGGGGTGCTTAGAAGCAAGAGGGCGGGGGAGAACCCGTAGAGAGGTCCGGAAAGAAGGGGGCGAACGGCGAAGCGGGACGGACGATTATTTTCCGCGTGGGAGAGAGGGACGAGCTCCGCAGACTAGAAATCGTTCGACGCATTAATGAGATTCAGTCATGGCTCGGTTACCAGCGTGAAACCACCGTGGCATCGATTAATTTTCAACCTAACCCCTCTCCACCCTCTCCAGGGAACTTCTTCGTCTTCTAAACCTCGGATTTGTTGTTTCCTAAAGGATCGATTACAGGGAAATGCACTGAACTTTGAGTGCATCTTGCTAGCCATGGGCAATGTGTTAGGGGGTTAGAGAAGGAAGTTGATACTGCTGAAAGTTTGCGAAGGGGATGCAACGATTGGTGTTTCTTGAGGGGTTTCACTGTTCGCTATGGCTTACTGATAAGAAACGGCGGGATCATATAAGTGGTCAGTTAAGTTTGAGGCTACTTGCTGCAAGTCATGTTTCTTTGGAATATTCTCAAACCAACTTCTAAACCAGAAAACAGACCGATTGTTCTAGTAAATAATCCACTGTCCTCTTACAATAAAATCGTGCAGTTCCGACGATCAAAACTAGAAAAGCTACACAAAAAAATCTCAAAACTACCCTTAATTGAATACCTACAATACCACCAGCTTCTTAATCCCCTTTTACCCAGCCCCCTCGACCTTGCTCCCGAAAACTACCTCCCGCTCTCCGAAGCACCCCGTAGGTACATATGAGTTTCCAGGAAACGAGGGATCTCCACGCGATGTCGCGACCGCGGGCATCGCGACAGGCGCCCGATCTCCTCGCGCGTCGCGTGCCACTGTGCAAAGCTTTCGCGCACGAGCCTCGCGTATAGAAAGAAGCTGAACGCGTGTCGTGGGTGTGGCCCAGTACCCCTGGGGTTGAGAAGCGTGTGGCGTGCCCGATCCGCGGGGGGATCGATCGCGAGATAACGCAGCCAGGTACAATGTACCGATCGTTTGCGTACAAGGAAACGAGCCGCGGGGCCCCCCCTGTGTACACCGGACGTATGTATTCCGCGCGGTCATCGCGGGGTTGTGGAGCAACGATCGCGTGTAAAGCGGGACCACCGTTGGCTGTTGGCCGTGTCGTGTGTCGTCGACGAAGGAAGCCCGCTGTTTACAGGAGCTGAGCCGCGACACAACGGCGGGCTCGATACTGGCCACCGGGAGCTTCAACGGTTTCCAGATTATTCTATTACCAGGGGGGGATCGATTCTGCGACGCCTTGTAGCTTACGCACAGGGGGGAGCCGCCATCATGGAAACGCTCGCCCTCGCCGTTTTCCTCGTCAGCCGACGAAATAATTACGCCCGTCCCCGTGATTCCCCCTGGTCTCACGCTAAACGCGAGTCTTCTGCATAATGCGTACTATGCTAGTTATCTTTTTTTTTTTAAATTGGACGTTAATTGATTGCGAGGGTTGTTGGATGTGCGAAGGTGGGCGAAGGGGATGTAGGATCGCGAGGACTGTTAGTGGAGGAATGGCTGAACTTGGAGGAACCTCCTTGGGGAAATGATCTGGAAATATTAGTTTGCGCGACGTGTCAAGGTGGAATTTAAAAAGAAATACTTTTGAAATATAAAATGAAACGCTATTGTAGCAAGTAACTATATTTTGCACGTAGTGGAGATTGGGAGGGTTAACAGAAGTCAGGTGTTACTATTAGAAATTCTCAATGGGTTTATCAAGCCTCCACCTTTGTCCATAACTTTCTCCGCAATTCTCCAAGAATCAGTAATATGAATAGGTAATGTAAAACTCTTGTGTAACAGATAGTCGTACAGCATTCCCTTCCCACCGTTCCGTTATAATTGTTTCTAAAGGTTTCAGTTATGGATCGAAGACGTACTAGAACTGCCAGCGTTCGTAAGGTTTCCGAGAGAACGGCTGATCCATTTTTAACAAACATTTACGCGGTGACGCGAAGCTCAGCCGTCGTTCGCTGCAGCGGGAATCGAGGCAGTGGCCATGCGTTTTCAATTATACGCGCAATCGTTTCGTCCCATTCCATTGTGCACCGATCCACGCTTGATCGTTTCAATTGAAATAACGTCAAATCTGCGAATTGGCAGCCGCGCGCGGCCCAGCACTGGGAGCCTGCTTCCCCAGAGATTTCCCAATCTACCGTGCCTTAATTTGGAAAAATGAAAATTCGGTTTATCGTTTCTTTTTCGTCAACACAGACTGCCGATCTGCTATCCGGCTGTTCCGTTTTAATCACGGGGGGGTATTAAAACGGAATCCTCCCCAAGACCATCCAATAACAACCCCCCCAATTCAATCTTCCATTTCTCATTACCGACAGATTAATTCAAGAAGCGATGCGCGACTCCTAACATTCTAAACATCGTTTTTTACCACCCAATAATTTCCCACTGTACGTGCCTTCCTCCCGGAACGTGACACTGCAATTAAACGCGGTTCACTCACCGCAATCATAGGGCCCACTCAAAGGATCCATTATTGCGTTACACCGGCCAACTTGATCCATCTATTCATGCGCCGAATTTTCAAAGCACTTACCCCCAGCTACACCGGCCAAGAGGAAACAATCAATGAGCACCGCTCATCATGCAAACTCTGGGCTCGCTATTACCTATACATTACACGGCTTTCGGCCGGCATTCAATAGATCAGAGATGCAGCTGCCTTGCATTCCGTCAATAAGCGGCAGCGCGCGTCAAACCAGCTGGAATATTCGTTTCTTTTGATGTGGCCGTGTTACCCCATATATCAACCGCACGAGGCACGCGGGGCCCCGCCCTAAAGCCCGACTAAGGGTTGTCAATACCCCCGGGGCAAAACACTGGTAACGCCTTCCTTTTCGTTTACCGTCTTCCCCGTCCCTGCGGCCCCTGCACCGTTCACCGCTCGCCGTTAGGGGAGAACATAAATCCCCGAAAAGGGGATTTGTCGTACGAGTATCAATGAAATGGAGGAACACGGGACTGGCGCGCGGGTATCATTGTGCGATAAGGGTATGCCGGTAATTCGTTCGGGGGACTCTACACGGCCGCGGTACCGGGCAGAGGACAGGGGATACTTATCATTTGCAGAAAATGTCAATTGCATTGCTTAAGTTAGTCTGGTTTAATCACTGTCGCTTATAGTGTCGGATTATTAAATAACTGAAGTGGAGATGCAATGAAAGTTGACTGGGAATGGAAGTCTCCGATGCTGGGTGTTTCTGAAAAACCTGGTGAAGAGGAAGCTTGCATTGTTCATTTTAGATAAAGAAGATCGTGTGGGAGGAAAAACGAAGCAAAGAAAGTCCTACAAAAACGAGGTTTTTCGAACCACAAAGGGTTATAAACTTCAAATGCCCCAGTAAGATAACGTTACAATTTTGGTATGCTAAGAAAACACTTAATTTTCTTGAAGCTGCTTTGTGACAATTTCCTTTTTTCTCCTCACCCTTCAGCCACAATATGTGATAAATGTAAACTCACTAAATAGGTTACAGGACAGCCTATATTTGTTCCTAATTACACGGGGTGTCTATCAACATTTGCTAGAGTTTCAGTTACTTGACAGATATACACATGGAAGCAGGTTTACACTGCACATCCGCTAGCAATGTTTGCTTCAGCTGGAGTTTATCAGTGCACGCGTACCCATGGCACCGTGAGCAGAGATATCGCTAAAAAATTGAACTCCTATTAAGATCCCGCGATCCATTTCTCCACCCCTCCGCCACTCCCCATCATTCCGGCGACCCAAAGCGTGGCAAACAAAAATAAATTCCCGTTAGCCGCCCCGATATCGCTATCGAATTGGACAAATTTATAGTCACCGGTACGAGGCACCACCGCCGCGTTACATCGTAAAATCTTCCATAAAGTGGCGCCCGATGATCATCAGCAACGAGTCTCGGTTTATCTCGGCTGTCGTATCTCGCCCTGGCAAGGCGTCACGGCACGACGAATCGAAACGAGCTCGAGCAGAGCTCCCCCCGATGCGAAATAAAACGTGACACGGTTCGCTCGACGAATTCGTTATCACCGATAACAATTCATAGACGAAACCACCCGCCGATGCCGTCGTCCGTGGGAAGGTAGCTGGACGAGCACGGGAACCGCGAGGGTAATGACGATAAAAACCGTGGAAGAAATGTCTCCCATCGTGCTCCTCTTGGACGCAGCCACAGTGGTGCTCCAGGGGATGGAACGAATGTACGTGATACGCGGAGGAAGAAATCGCTGCTCGGAGGATCTTCCTTCGTCGAGCGCCATTTTGCCAGAGATTCCACGGAGGAATGTCTTCGACCACGGGGAACGTCCCAGAGGACCTGGACAGCCGAGGGGGCTTTCCGTTTCTCGACGGATCTTTCGATAAAGCTTCGAAAACGACCGGCCGGGTGGAGGGAAAGGAGTCACGTAATGATAGACCAGAGAAACGGGGCTTCCCTCTGTTGGCCCCTGTTCACAGTTCAGAAGGGATGCGTTTCTGGACGCTCGCGGAGGAAAGTATTATTCCCTGTAGCAAGGAGACATATCGATATGGCGAATCGACATTCCAGGCGACAGGTATTTCGTGGCGAACATGGATCGCTGGTATCTTCGAGGGAACAGCAGTGGAAACCGATATGAGAATTCCAGAAGATTAAAGTCGCGATGAATGCTTTAGATCGCGGCACTGGCGAAATAGATATCAGATATCTCCTGGTTGTCCGTCGAATACAAGAGGCTGAACTAAAAGTTTCAAATTGGGAATTAATAAACACTTGTCCAAGTCACTTAAGGCCTTACATACGTCTAGCAGCGCCAAAAATGCGCTAAAAGAAAATTTTTTTTTAGTAGGGGTAACAATAGAAATTAATAAAAATAAATAGTACACATTGTTTATTGGTATTTAAACTTGATAAAAAAATTGTATTTCACTTTATTCTTACAAAAATTACTATATAAAAAATCACGTGATCCACAACACTAGGAAAAAAAAGTTGCTCCACGGTCGGCATCATATCACCAGTAAATGTTGATCGATCTGCAAAATTTAAAAAAAATTCTTGTAAAATAAAGTTGTAGTTACAGTATGTCGAGCCGGATTTTTGATATTTTGATTTAAAAATTTTATAAAAATAATTAAAGTGTAAAATTTATGACGTAAAACGCATATTATTTTTTAAACTGCCATAAACTGCTAAATTTTTCGAAATTCAAAATTCCGGCTCGACATACTATAACTACAACTTTATTTTTCAACAATTTTTTTCAATTTTGCAGATCGATCAACATTTACTGGAGATATGATGCCGACCGTGGAGCAACTTTTTTTTCTTAGTGTTGTGGATCACGTGATTTTTTATATAGTAATTTTTGTAAAAATAGAGTGAAATACATTTTTTTATAAAGTTTAAATACCAATAAACAATATGTACTATTTATTTTTATTAATTTCTATTGTTATCCCTACTAAAAAAATTATTTCTTTTAGCGCATTTTTGGCGCTGCTAGACGTATGTAAGGCCTTAAAGCAACATAGGATATTAAAATATTGATCAGCACCCTTCAGTCATCAGAAAGGAAGAGAGCACTGGCGAACGAAGAAACCCGAGTAATTTTCGCGTTAGCTAAATATCCACGTGACCAGAAGGTGAAATGCCTCTCAGGTAAGTGCTGTGGAAGTAACTACGAAGTTGGCTTCCTTCTAAGACAGCTTCGTGTCACGAACTGGTATTATCTCGTTTCGATAAGTCGACCAAGTTGGCGTAGCCACGGGTCTCGCGATGGGGAGTTCTCTCCCTTATCGTTCGCGAAGCATCGTGCTTGATTAATGAAAGCGCTTTAGCCCTCGCGTATTTTTATCGTGCCCTTATCGAACCTGCCAGGTCTGACGGACCTAAGAATTCATTTCCAGCCGCGCTGCCCTTAAGACTTCGATCAGTCCCTTTAATTATTACCAGAACACACCCTCGCCGTCCTCACTCAATGTCTAACTCCTCTAGAAACAAACTCCTTATTCTTTGGCAATGCGACGTCGAGTGATTTACCGCTGCCAAACTTTCTAAACAGCGCCAGGTCACACCCGATACCTGCGCGACATTAAATCACTATCCTGTATCACCACCCTTTAAATCACTACCAGGCTCTATCGCGGTCCCGACCCAGCCATAAACCCTGCTAAAGCGAAACAGCGTCTGGCTATCTGTTTTCGACCGATCTTTCAAACACGCGGTCGCCTGCCGTGTGAATAGAAACTGAGCACGCTTGATGGGATCAACAGGATCGATCAGGATGCAGAGCGCGGCGGATGGGGTGTTTTGCTCGGCGTGCAGAGGGGCAGTTCCCTGGGATTTCGCGTGACAGACAACCTCGTTCCTCTAAGTAGGCGTGAGTGCACTCCGGGGACAAAAGTAAGGGGGGCTGAGGGAATCGACGACAACGGGGACGACGGACCAAGACGCCACGGGGGTGGCGGAAGGCAGCGAAGAAGAGGGTCGACCGCGTCAACGGCCAAGACAGTTACGACGTAACCAGAAAAGCTTCGGGGACGCATGGGCGCCAGCTTCTGCGGAAACCGCCGTTCGAGATGCATAAACGCCGCTGGGAAGAAGCAGCCTCTTCAACGTTTGAACTTTGAACGTCCGAGGGTGGTGACTTTACCGTGGCTGTCGTAGGAACATAGGGGTGGATTTAAACAGATAATAATTTGCTGCGCAACTCGTTGCACAATGTTGTAGAATTGAATGGACAGTGAAGATAAAAGGAAATTAAACTCGCAGATTTTCTGGCATATTTGCCGCGGTCGCTCCCCTTTCTAATGCATCAAAGCGACGGTAATCTGAACGCCGCTAATTCGATTTAATCCGTTACTTCCGTTTAATTTGAGCTACCCTGTCTTTCAATTAGTACGAATTAACAAGGCTCTGCTGCAATTATGGTCTGCGTATATAGCGGCACGAATGTCATTAGTTCGTGTGTTTAATTCGTTTAGTGGCCAAACTGCAATAGAAATAATCACTGGGGTGGTTGTTCAGAGTAGGAAGAAAATTAATGTTGAACTGTGGTTAGTGCCGCGAGTATTTTAGACAGTTTTTTAAGGAATGCTTTCTAGCGGCGCACGCAGCAGTGTACAGGAATTTATGGTACGAGAGGAGGTTCTATTCTGCAGTGGTGTAATCATCATCGAATTTTACCATTCGATAATAAACGCATGGTGGAGGAGAAAGGAGCCGAGCCAGAGGCTTCACTGTTCCGCGATCAATTCCAAAACGTGGATTTCAGCAGGGGAGCACGATCAGTTCTCACGGTTGGTCCATCCCCTAGTTGGATCGATGTTTCAGAGTTTCAGAACAGCTATCGGGCCAAACCGAGCACTAGACTCTGTTCACGTATCGCTAGTTCCACGAAGACCGTGCGAATAAGTTGTACGGTTTCCAAATGCGACGGAAACAGATTCGCGTATCGCGCAGCATTTTGCAGCAGACACGAGTGACGTTTCTGTACGTGAAACTATGGGTGCTCGTTAAATAAATATCGACAAATTATATTCCGCAGCTGGTCGTGTGAACGAACGAAGCAGAATATTGAATTAAAGTGGAAATGACGGAGGATATGATATTTGTTAAATGTGATACTATACTTTGTGAAGTAAGTGGTTCAACTAGGCAGTAGGATTCATGAAAAAGAGCAAAGAAGGATTCATACGCCCTGAGTTCTCAAAAATACTGGCTCAGGATCTACAAAATTTGATTACCTATCTGAAGAAACGAATTAGGCTGCCTCTGAAGACCAAAAGCTCGTTGCAATCTTCCAATTAAATAAGAATTCATAGATTTATCGCTGAAATGCGACTTGCACGTGGCGCCTAATCAAGAGGAGCGCTTTTAAACCAACACCAGAGGAAGATGCGCCGCGATTCATGGGATAATTCAATAGAATGAGGATGAGCCGAGCTGAAAATTCGGATTTCGGGGCTGAAAGTACCGCGAAGACACGTGCAAACGTTGCAGCCCGTGCACCGACACTCGGCTGAATAATTCATCATCCAGTTAAGCGCCTTTCGCGCGGGAAGATGAATTCGCGCCGTTAGAGCGTACGCGTGGCGTGTGCGCGCCGACAGGCGTGTTTCTCGAGGATCCATAAGTGCTATTAAAACATTCCGTTGGCAACAATCCTGCTTGCACGTCAGCTCATTGTTCTCGCAACAGGCTCGCATTCGTACAGTGCGCCCAATGGCCGAGCGATTCCTCGTGTCCCGTTTACCTGCGAATCTGCATAACAACGATCCACGTATCAGCCGCGCACAACTCGGAGAAACTATTCCCGCGCCTCGTCTCCACGCCAGTCACCGAAACCTTGAGGAGAAATAATAAAGCGCGTGTGAAGAGACGCCTGATGAGAATATAATGTCACTGATTGTCCGAGGCGCTTGAAAGTCTTCACGGTGAACGCGACTGTTCTCAGCTTCTCGGTAGCGATCTCAGCGGAAGCGCGATAGAAGTGTTATCGCGAGTAATCGCCAAGTTTCTGAAAGGAGAAATAATATCAATTCCCCGACGCAGAAGGGGCTCGGCTAACGAGTGCCCTTGTTGGTGTCTCCCTCGAGTAGCTGCCATTATTCTTTCCCTCCCGGTACAAAGAATGTTACAGAGGAGCCGTGCACATAAACCCCGGCATCGTTCGGGATTTACAATCGCGCTGGAGGCCGACGGTGTACAGCGGACGCCCCCGAATTCTGCTCAAGTGGCCCTCGCGAGGCTGGAACAATCGAGACGAGGACAGCCACGGGGGAAAAGGCAGGAACGGCGTAGACATTCCCCTTGGACGCTTGCCACTGCCAAACGGGGATTCAGACTGTTGCAAGAGCGGCTAGCAAAAAGTGTTACGCGATCCCGGAACAATAACCAGAAATCCAAACAGCTATTGTAGAAGAGGAAACCTCTTGAGCACAAATCAGCTCGAGTACGCGCCATTTCGCTGTAGAGTGCCGCGGGAGTAATCGAAACGACCCCAGTGGCTGGATATCAAAATAAGCAGGGAATGCGAGCCGACGCCAGCTGAACCGTCAAATGAAATCAAACAAACGCGATAGATGGTAACCGGCGGGGCAACTCGTCCACGGCGGAGGGAGTACAAGCGCCGCACTCCAAACAATCAAAGTTCGAGGCGATCACTCGAGGGGGAATAAGGTTTACGAATGTATTCCGCAGGAGGTTCGACGGCGGTGGGTATCGCGGCGAGAGCTCACGGCCGATTAGAAGTGCCAGGCCACCCTCGACACTTTCTCCTCTTCCACTCGAGGCGAGGCACTCTCCTCGGGGGGGGGGTGGAAGGCAGCGGAGCGAGTGCACGCGTCGAAGCTGCGCCAGTTCTTGGCGGGAGTGCGCGGCGACAAATGCTTTTGAACGGCAATCGGGACCTCTTTTCAAGCCCGCCTTCTGCTTTGCATTCGACCCCCTTTTTCCCGCGGCGCCACCCTTGCGACCGTCAGCCCAACCCCCATGAATCACGAGTCCCTTCCGACCTACTGCTCGTGCTCTATCGCGGGGTGGACGGGTCTGGCCTCTTCAGCACGGGGCAACGTGCTTTTTTCGAGCTGCAACCCTTGACCACTCTTTTTCTGCTCGACGAATCGATGAGTCCTCTGTCGGAGGCTTGGGGTGCTGCAACATGGCGTCGCCCCGAGCGACCTTGCGGGACCTGGGGCGAACGCGGCAAGTTTCGTACCGTAGTGCAGCCGTGGGGATGCTGCGTTGACGAAATATGGGTTTACTTGGTGGTCGGGTGACTGTCGTCCAAGATACAGTCATCCTCAGCGGGCAGCTTCTTGAGATCTCGGCAAGTAGGATTTCACTGTCACACCGGTTTAAGGAGGTTCGATACCTCACTTGCGGGGCAAGCGGCGAGAGGGGTAAGCCTATGCTTATACATGGGAGCTCTACAGTGATACCAATCTTAGATAAAAAAAATGATGTAGACAAAAATGTTATTTACATGTCTATTCCTAAGAAAATTATTACTACACTGTTTGTTTTGGAATTCAATTAAACAAAAAGTATGCAGCTAGAAACACAATATTTTCATTAAAAGTAGCGTAAAATATGCGAGTGAAATATGGCAACGTCGCTTTGCGTCCATCTTTTTTTCTCTTTCCATCTCACAGTTGTGGCGTCCTTTTGCGCGTTCGTACTGGTTCGCAACAAATTATTAAATACATGTTTATAGCTTGGTAGTGTTTTTACCAATTTTTACTGTATCCTTTGTACAAGTATACATTGTATAGATGACTACCCGGTGTACAGTGTTGCCGCGTTTCAAACAGTTCCTTCAGGCAGTTCCAAAAATACGAGAACATTGCTGTCTATTTATTCAATTACCTAATAAACCGGTTCATGTCCGCCTTTCTTTTTTAGAATTTCATGGGAATACTTAAGCTTTTCATTGCAACATTTTTTAGGACTTTTTCACTATTTTTAAAGACTCTGTGTAACATTTTATAGAAATTTTATCGTTTCTCCCATAATAGCCTGTGTATAAGAGCGCAACTTTGATTTCAATTTTTTCAAAAACCGTGCGGTTAATCGACTTGAAATTTTCACACAATGCGGACAACACTTTGAACATTAAATTAGAACAGTTTTCAAAGATTTCTCATTACTTTTTCTCCGGTATTGAACCTCCTTAAATAAGAATTGAGGGATTTAAGATGACGGGGTAATTGATCAGTTGAAACGATGAGAAAAGTTTCAAGTGATCCATACTCTAGGATATTCTATGAATATTGTTAGAGCCACAGAGGAGCTCTTTCGCAATCTTCTATCTCCAATACGTTCCGTAATTTTTCTCCAGTACACGGTCCACAGATGTGCAATCCATTAATAGATTGAAGTAGTACACTACGTATATTTCATCGGTATTCGTATGCGCATTGAGATATCTCCGTATAAGTACATACACCGCAATATTCAATGGCTGTCGAAAGCAGCCGCGGTTCCGTTCATAAATATCTTTGTATCCCTCTTTTTCTTTCGCTTCCCACCCCCCCTTCATCGAGATCCCTCCGCGTCCTCTTCACTCCCGGCCCGGCACCGTCGCCGATTTCCTCGGCTCGACTGTTATTCATTTCGTTCTATTTACTCGGATCGAAGCGTACTTATCGCCGTCGCCGTCCTTGCAATAAGCCAGCTCCAGAGGGGCGCTCTTCTGCGCGGATAATTCATGTTTTTGCCCCTCTTCACTTCCCGTAAACGGTTCGACATCACTGCCGAGCTTTTTTCGCGCTGGGGATAACGCGATATCCCCCGTCTGTTTTTGCTCGGGATATCGGGAACAGAAATTGCAGAGAACTCGTTGTGAAAGCGCGTTGAGGAGAGTGCTCGATTACCAACGCTCGTCAGTCGATACTTCGCTAGATTATCCCACGTAATGTACGATTCAGCTTTAATACACTCACGAGTCACGTGTTTCACATTGCCACAGTATCTTACTCCTTAATTAATCTCCTCGTTTCTGTGTCTATTCTCCAGTGCACTTGAATATCGGGTAGCTTCTTTATAATGTTATTCATTACATTAAAGTTCCCTCAAGCCTCAGCTTCTACTTTCATAACATTCCACTGACTTTACTAGATTTCGTGAGAAGTATTCATTATTACACGTAGCTATGTATGTAAATTGCAATTCCAATGAATCTGCCTCCCCCCTCCAGAAAAGCTGCCGAAATTTCGCATTCACTGAGAATTGGAAACTAACCAGCAGTGTTCCTTCGCCGAATGATCTCCATCGGTGAAAAAATGGTGGCTGAAACACGCCAAGTGCAGGGACAGCTGTGTGCATCCACGTAAACGGAAAATTCCCATCGATCCGTTGCGTGGAAGGCTTCCCACTGTCTTCCACTGAAATATCTTCGACACTTTGGACAAGCTGCGCGAGCCGGGGACCAAGGTGACGCGAAATTTCCTCCATGGAAATCAAGTTTGCCGTGGCAGGTGCACGGGACCGTGCTCGTTCCTCTCTCTTTGTGTGGCCCGCCGCGAAAGCTCTCGATCGAGCATTTGTCACGAACGGCCCGTGTGAACACAAACGATAGAAAGCAATTGCCGAGACGTCGATTCCTCGCGGGCGGGAATAAAAAGCCGTGCTGAGTTTCATGCTTTATCCCCGGGGGACCCCAGCCCACGGTTTAATCGACGTATTGTCGCGGCCATTTCGATACGGGCGTCTCAATCGTTCCCGCGTTAGCGACAAAGAATCCTAACGCAAACCGAGCCAAATCGAATTAATTCTTTTCGCAACTGTGCCTTCGTTCGGCGAAATTTCATAGATCCAATTAGTTGATACGTTGGGTCTCTTGTTTCTGTAATGAGATTAATGCTTCTTAATGGGCGGAATCAATTTTAAAAAAAATGTGAATTTAGTCTGTAGAGCGGGGAACAAGTGAAGAAATTAATATTGCAGATATTATGCTCAGGTTTTGATGAAGATGATTTATTTGGAGGGAAATCACTGCTTTAAGGGTGGGAGTGAATGTGTCAAGGAAAATGACGAGCTGATTATAGATTAAATTGTTTCTTTTGATATTAAAGAACTAATGAATTAGAATTTTTATTATTTTCTATGAAATTGCAAGAGTGCTTAAGAAAATAGCTCTGATTATTCAAAGTACGGTTTAACCAGCATATCATACATTATTTATCAGATTCTCTGATTCTCTATTCAGGATCACAGTAGCATAGCACTGCAATTAATTGATTTTGTTGGGTTCACCAATATGGTTGCTAATCGATTTTGCGGCTTCACCAAATTCGCCAATTAACTCAATTACTGGATTAATTAATGTCAGTGTCGGTATCGAAACATTGCATATGTAAGTCGATACTTGCCGTTGAAATTAGTTTACTGCTCATTGCTGTGTGTGTTGTGATTGCATGGAGGAACTCTATTCATTTTTACACATATCAAATAAAGTTACAATCACCCTCGGTTCTTGAAACCCCATGCAAATTTCAGGGGTTGTTTTGCGTCATCTGAAACATTATTCCCTTCAATTCCTATCATAACGATAAACCTATCATCCACGGGATACATCACATACATATATTTTTCTCAGAAATATTTTGGAATGTGTGGTCCATCACACTCCTCTTACCAGAAGGAATGCCCTCGCCTTCTCCACTCCGTGACCAGACCCTTAAAGAACAGAGTCCCCATTCTTTAGCAATACACCGACGGGCCGTTCGTCGTCCTCTAAATTCTCTCTCTTCGTTCAAACAAACAATCCTTCGACACCCAATTGCTGGGCGCCCCAACGTGGTCATCAGCCATCGCCCGCTGTCAGAACTGTTTAGTCTCATTCACCCTCCTGCAAGACCTCACGCAGGCCAAGTCGCTGTCATAAAATCCTCGAGCGCGGAACAGCACGTGGCTATCCGCCCTCGACTCCACTCAAAAACACATTAACGCTAACATGCTTTTCACTAGCAAAACTGCGGGGGTAGAAACTTCCCCTTCTTCCTCGCCCTCGTACCTTCCTAATGCAAACATCCCAGACTACAAGAATCTTCTTCACGAACAGACGCGCAGTGCGGCACTTGAATGGAGACTTGGGACAAAAATAAAATAATAAATACATTGTGGTAATAATTCACATTTTTATGTTAAAAATTGTTCTATCTAAGTTAACTGGGTTTTATATAGTAATAATAATGAAAGTTATATTAGAATATTATAATAAAATAATCAGAGACAATAGTAGTATTAACAGAACATTGAGAACAGAACGCAGAAAAAAATATGTGTTAATGTGATACAATAGTTTCTTAATACAGAACAATAAAAATTACAGGACGGTTTGAATCGTTCTTTTTGTCCATTACGTGCCGCACTGTGAGACGCAACATTACTTCCTCACTCATGCCGCGCATTAATACCCAAGGAACAATAAATTCCGACAGAGCATCACGCCGCTGCTTATCACCGCCCTCCCCGAAACCCCGGCCCAAAATAATAGTCGAACGCGATTACCATCGACGCCGTTTTACGGCGCACTAATTCAGCGCGCGTCCCGATCGGCGGATAAATCGCTTGACCCGTTAGGATCACCTGATACCCGAGCGTTTAATACCGCACTTTATAGCCGGAGTCTCGCTAACGAATATCTCCTGCGCAGTCTATCGTTCTCGGTCCTTCTGCATACACGCGTCCTCCCCAAATACGCGCCGTTCGAGCACCAACACGCCCGGCCCCACCCCCGTGCACACAGGGCGCAGCACACGAGCAACAGAAAATCCGCTTACGGAAATGAGGGGTTAGTTTCGAACGTTTCGGCGTGGACGATCGTGCCGTCCTAATTCGGTACACTCGGCCGGAGTATTACGACAGCGGGAGGAGGAAACGGGTAGGTACGTAAACCCGTTATACCTGGCGCACCAGCTGGCGCATGGAAAAGTAAATAGATAGACAGCACGGCGTAAAATTTGACTAAATTGGAAACTTTTCGCCGCCAGCCAGCCAGCCAGCTGCCGCTGGTCGAAACGCCGGGTGCCTCGCGCCAGTCATTCCTGCGCGGTCACCGCGATTATTAATTCCTACGTTTAACGGAGGGCCGGGGCAATCGGAATCCGCGAAATCTGGACCATTGGGCCGGGGTTTCGGGGTGCCAATTACATACCAGGCCGAATCGGTGGTTAGGTTTACGATATTATATATATATATATATATAATGAATATAATAATCGTTCGTGGTGAGGCCTGGATTGGACTTCGGTAGACGCGGAGAACAGTGCAGAGTGCAGGTACTAGGTGCAGGAGATTGCGAATACTGTTTACTTCGTTCTTATAGGGCGATCGGTGTGTGGAGAGCTGTTCACAAAGGACTCTCCCCTGACGCAACTGTGTCGCACGTGGTACCTGTCTGGAGATATTGATCGTGATGCAAGGTATATCCAAGTTTGCTCGAAGCCTTGGGGACACCCCTGTATCGGCGGCTTTGATACTAAACCCGGGGTTAGAGATCTGGATTTGTTCTTCATCGCGACATCATTCTTCCATTAATCTTCCTTCTATGGTCCTCGGGAGGCTTGTATCGGCTTTTATTAATACTCGAATGGAATTGGAGGAATTACTCCTCCGGCGAGTGTAATTGAAATAAAATGCAACGGGATGAAATCGAATGTTTTGCACGCAAACGACCGACGAATCGCCCCAAGGGAGGGGCCAGTTGAGGAATACAACGGCGACAGGGAAACGGCAAGCGAAAAAGGGAGCATCGGGAAGCTTCATAATTGGCCGATCGCAGACGAAGAGGAGCGACCGTGTGCACAGCGACGGCGCTTGGGAAATCAACGTTCCGCGACACATGCGACGTGCAAAACGAAGCTCGGATGCAGAGCCGGTCCAGGATTTTACGAGCGAATCAGGAACACTCCCTGGAACCTGGCTACCTACACGGGAGCCTGCAAAGGCCATTGAAACGTTGCCAATAGAGAACGTTAATCCGGATCGTTCGCTTGTTACTGACAATTTACTATGCTTCGCCTTCGAGCTACAGCTCACCTCCGAAATGGATTTACCTCCGAAGCTTGGAAACATTCTGCGCTCAACTCTAACGAATACCGTGGCACGACAAGCTGCACGCGTGTTAGAGAAAGGCTACCGGCGGGTTTAGCCCTGTATGATACCGATGGGAGCGATGGCAGCCGCTGGACTTCATCTTGAGTGTGTTTGTGCTCGTGATTTCGAGTTATCGTGGCGTGTGGGGTCGAGAGATCGATCCTACCTTGTGTTTAAAGGGATATTCAAAGGATTTCTAAATATTCCGAGAGATAGGTACTTACTAGGGTTTCAAGAAATTTGAAGATCGATAGCAGGCATAGGTAGGCTTCAAAAAATGCAACAGAGAAAGTAGAGAATGTTAGGGTTACTAGGGGAAATGAATTGAGTAATTAAAAGTGGAAATTAGATTAGATTTTGGGGTTCAGAATCGCAGTGCTACATAGTTATTGAGTTTGTAACAATGAAATTGCTAGGGGTTAGAGGAGATTTTCTAGCCTACATAATTTAATGTAAATTCAAACAAGAGCACTGGTCATCGTTCAAATTCTGTGCAACTGTAATTGCAGCGGGAGCGTTAATATTCTCGCGGCAGTGTTCGCGTATTAAAAGTATGGAAATTGCTCTCCCCTCGGTACGTGACCGTCATAAAAGTTGGTCGAGGTGCAAATGCAGTCTGCTCCTAAAGACGCGTGCATAACTCGTAGACAAACGCCTCGTTGAGTACACTTTCGGATTTGCAATGCGCGTGAAAGCATTATCGCGATTTTCCGCGCTTCTCTGCTTAATTTCTGGCCCCAATTTTCGCGACCACCGCGCGCGTTGCAGTAGAAATAGCTCGAGTAATATAGAAAGTTTTGTCACGCGAGACAAATTTTCTGTCAACGCGATTCAAATAAATTTCTTCTCTATTTGCTACCACTTTTTGGAATGGGAAGCACGTCACAATTTATCGTTCCTAATTCACCATCATTCGATTGAATGCCACTGTTATTTGTATCTACTAATTGGTAGGAAAGGGAAGTTTTAATGCGCTCCCGAGTCAAAACGAAGGGGACAAAGACGAGGCAAAAATAGGCTATGGAATGCCGTGTCCTGTCGATGGCCATTCCTCCGCGATATCGAGAATATCGACAGGAGCCTTCTCCCATCTGTCCTGGCTACCAATCATTTTCACAGAATGCCGACGTGGGACGCTAGGGTTTAATTAAAAAATACTTGAGCGCCGATAATTACCGAGGCCGACAGTCCGTACGCGGTTAAGGAGGCTCCCTAGCTCGCGTCAAGTTTCTGCCATCTTTCTCGCCTCTCATCCCTTTTATTGATCCGTCAGCCACCGGGTACCACGTCGAGGAACAAAACATAACAACTTAGAAAAAACAAAAAAAAACATTGGAAGAAGAAATTAACTCCTCGAAATCGTCTGCCATTGGAATTAAAACTGCACAGGTGTGCCTATTTAATGATATGAATAATATAATATTTCGAAAGCAGAAGGGATGCGCGCCAGGGAATCGAGAAGCTAAGAAAACTGGCGATCGAAACCATTCAATTTCAGTCGATGAAAACGTACAATGCCATCGCCCGAGCTGTTATAAATTATTATTGTATAGGGTTGCAAGGGAACTCGAGACCCAATCGCCTGGGATGATAAAGTGGCCTGGCTGAATTAATTGGCACCTGATATAACGTATCTCGCGATAATTAATCGAATTGCGCGGGGAAAACCACTGTCCACGCTTCTTACAACCAGATCGATCGAAATTTCTGAAATCTGCATGCAGGTTTCATTAGAAAATAACAGAATGATGCCCAGGAATAGTGAACACAGCATCCAGGAGCTGCGTCAAATATCTTTGGCTATAAAAATTCCGACACATGCTCTAAGGTCAACGAAAGAACCTTTCGTTTCGCGTACCCATCAAATTCGAGGTAGTAAAATGCGAGTTCAACGAGAAATAAACATAATTCCCGTTCAAACCACCACTTTTTAAAGTATCCACAGTGCGCGGCGATACTGAGGATACAGTAATACTGCCGCCTCCCTCTGCCTTCCACTTGTTTCGTGCTTCTGGCGAAGTAGCTTCCGATACCGAAACTCTGCTCGGTACCACTGGGATACGACCGAGTCCTTTTCATGCTAACATCCCATATAATGCCTTATCCTATCGTCCTATCGAATGCCCCGAAGCTGTGCTCCAACACGTCGTTACATATTGCAGCAGCAGCTTCAAACACCTCCGAAGAACAAAGCAGCTGGCCAACGTATACGTTTTCCTTCTCTTCCAGCGAGATTTTATCGGGTATTCCTCTCGGTGCTTGTGGATCTCGCGCAGCTCGAATACCGCAGGATTTAAGAGTCGTGCACGGTTCTGTCAAGCTTGCGAGACAGAGACGGTGACTGGAGAGCCGAATCGGAGAAACGCTGTCAGATGTTTAGAAGTGTGTTTTCGCGTGTAAATGATTCAAATACTGAATCTGCAATCGGGACGTGGAAATGTCGAATGAAATGTGTGTTCCTGTCGCATGTAGCCAGCTGCACTCGATATCCCCCTAATTATCGTTTTATAACAGCATTCGAGTCACGAAAGCAGCATGAACCGCGATCATCTAGGAAGTACAAGCGGGTCGTCAGTCGCAGCTGCGCCAGGAAGTTGAAATTTTGCTTACCATCGCACAGGCGCATTTATCGCGGGCATGTCTGTCTCTGGCCGCCTCGTGGAACGCAGAAGTTGCGATTAACGTTAATCTGCTAATGTCGTGGGCAGAGATAACTGCACTCTTCTTTTCAGCGTCAGCGAGTTGTATTTGAAAGGTCCTTCGAACTTGCAGAATATTTACAAAATGCTTCAAACATCTGGGAGCACAGTGGTCATCCTACATTTATCCCAAACCTTCCGTTTTTCTGATTCTAAAATTCCACAGAATTCGCGCAATCACGAAAACCCACGTTATCAGAGTAAAGAATTGATTTAAAACAACCTACCCCCCAAGCACCCAAAACTCCATCATGCAAGTGCCGCCATTCTCCTCTTCGCGCGGCAGCTCGTCCAGCTCATCAGCGCTCCTGCTTTCAATTCCTGCAGCACGACGAGCACCGGTTCGCTGCTATCGCGCAATAAAGCAGCGCAAACGAAGTGGCGATAAACCCCGGTGTAGCAGGAGGGTCCGCGGTATAGTTCAACGGGATCAAGATTTCGCCGGTCCTGTCGGGGACTCCAACATTCGGTTGGCCCATAGATATTTCACGTGCCGCTCGATTCCTCGTATATCATCCCCGTAACACATGGCGCCATACCCAGAAGGGAATTGCTCGAAGCAGAGCGGTGAGACAGCCGGGGGGGGGGGGCGCGACGAAGCCAAGGGAGGGTGTGTCTCGTTCAAAAGCAAAGGAGCAGTCGCGCGTGTGCGGCGCAGCAAGGATGCTGCCTTAATTTATCACCGCTCCCAGTGTGACCCGCGTCTTCTGGAGACGTCGCCACGAGGACATGCTCCCCCTCCTCCCCCTCGTTGCCCACGAGAATGCCTCTTAATCAGCTCCGATATAGCTGTCTTGTCCTCAGTAAACACCGCTCTCCATTGTGAACTCCTCCAGCGCCGCGCGCACTTCCGGGCAAATTCTGCTGTCGTTCGAGGAGCCGCGGACAATAAAACGGATTGGCAAGTGACGACGAGGGAGGTATCGCGGGCTAACATTAATTAAGACCTGGGGGGTAACTGCCACCGCTGTTTGCGTACTGCGCCGGGGTGCTCCACGTGCGACTTTACGCGGAGTGACGTCTCGCACGGTGGTTTTTCTTCCTCGAAAGCCTGACTCCTCGGGGTCACTTCGAATTTCATTCCGCAGCAATTGCTGGTTATTCGAGGATAAAAGCTGATGTGGCTGGTTCAGGTGGGGCAGAAGTCCAACAATTCGCAGGGAGTGGGATGTATGATGATATATGATGATGGTAGGGTGGAAGAAAGGCGAGTTAGAACTTCTATTCCTAGTTATACCGGTTAAGTAGTATGGGCGGTGCGTGGGCAGACATCCAGGCGACGGAGGATGATTTGATGATGGACCAAAAACTGTCGGTTCTCGAATAAAATTATGTTTAGCTTGTCAAATTATTGAGTGAGTTGTAAAACAATTATTCTACTCGTTCAAGAGTAAGCTTTTAAAACAGAATTTTGTTGAATCTCGCTCATTACACCACAAAAAAAGACAATTAATTATGTATTAACCTAACACAATCTGATGGTGTAATAAAGACGTGCAAACCTGCAACAAGCGAAAGTCGATTACTCCACCGTAGCTCTGGTATATTGTCAAGGGCTAAGGGAACGAACCGGTGTCCACATCAATGGCCGGCCACAG
Source organism: Andrena haemorrhoa (assembly GCA_910592295.1). Classification (NCBI taxonomy): domain Eukaryota; kingdom Metazoa; phylum Arthropoda; class Insecta; order Hymenoptera; family Andrenidae; genus Andrena; species Andrena haemorrhoa. The sequence continues at coordinate 7,496,264 of OU342946.1, forward strand.
GTATTCAAATCACTCGGAAATGTCGTTTCGCTGAGCCCGACGAACTTTTATCAGGAGCAGATACACGCCAACTCTGGCGTTCCTACGTGAAATATGCGTTCGCCATGGTTCGAGTTCATCAGGCCAGCGTACTATAATATTAGCATATATTCACCTTCGAGCCATGTCGCTGGCTACTGACCACGACGACCATGGTAACTGGACTTTGTCGTCGAGAGCCAAAAGTTACGCCGATAACTTCTGCTCGGAGACTAATGAGCTCCACTGCGAAATCAAAAAAGGCCCCGGAGTTTCGTTGTCCGTGTGCACTGGCTTAAATCTAGCTTTCCTCGCCTGAAGAGATCCGCCCATTCTTGCGCGTAGTTTGTTTGATAACTAAGTCTGCACGTAACTTATGCTACTATGTATTATTAAATTCATTCTTCGATTGAAGTATATTCCAACATAGTTTACAGCTATGGAATTCCACTATCTAAAGGATATTTGCTGCTCATTGAATTTCTAATCCCTGTTCAAATCTGTTGGTGATAATTCTGAAATTCCAAAAATTCAAACTTTATTTTTCTCCCTATTCTCACCAGATGAATAATGAAACTTTGATAAACCGAGAACATCGTTTCTCAGAAACCGACACAACACCTGAGCACTTGCATTGTTTTACGCAACGCTCTTAACGAGATGACCGAGCGACCATCACGGGGCTCGATTGTAAAACGTTTCTAATTGGACGGTGTCAGGAGGCAAACGTACAAATATCTCGACCGAACAAATAGCGAAATAACAATCGGTAAATTGAGCCCAAGTGAAATGTACTACTAGGGCTCCGCTCGTGGGTGGGGCGTTTTCCTGGGCGCAGCCTGCCGCTAATTGCTCAGCCACCTGTCGTTATTTAAATTTGCTCAGGGATCCCGTTTCGCTCGGCTCGTCGGCGTAATTTAAGAATTTGTATCGTAGGTGTTTGCAAACGGAACGAAGCTCCGCTCTACGGCGCACTGAACGTTATTCGCTGCTGCGTCGATGCGCCCAACTTCCCTGCAAACCCTGCTGCTCTGTGTGGCTCTATTAGACTCGAGTCAACTTTCATTTTGCTCGTCAAACTGTTGCTCGAATTTCTTATTAGGTTGCTGCAAAAGTTCTCCTCGTTAGGAAGCGTGAAACAGGAATTCTAGAACTCTATAAACTTTCCAAAATTATTTTCAATATATCGAGCGGGACACCAGAGTTCCTTCAGAGCGATGCCAGCGGGTCGTTGATTCGACGGTAAAACGACGAGTATTTTAAAGTGACAATTAAACGGCATTGATTTATACACCAACACTCCAGCGGATCTACTTAGAGACAGGCAGCACTGTGCTTATACTCGTATTAACTCGCTCGCGAATGAATAATCCGAGCTCATTAAAGAACTTGTGGCTGATGACCCGGATCGGAATATCTACCTGATCGATCGATTTCCTGTATTCCAATTTTCACGACTGAAAGAGCGCTTCCGCGTCTTCAGACCGTTTACGTAGGACAGCCGACCGTAAACAATTTCTCGACTGCGGCTGAGGCGAAAAACGCCCGTCGCGGGTCGCATGCTTTAAGCACAAAGGAACAAGGGGCGTGTAATTAAAGGTAACCAAGAGCGCTGCTCGTAATAACGCCCGGCAAATGGGAAAAGTTATTGTCTCGTGCGACCTCGTGAAACTGCACCCAGCGAGTTCGACGATGAAAAATAACAAGATGGAAGTGCGTGGGAAGCAATTTAATGGCGCGTCGTTTTAAACACCTGTCGCGTTGCTGTCATTTTCTTCCCACGATTAGTGGAATCCTTTTACTGCTAAAATCGATCTTGGTGGATTCAAGCATTTGTCGAAACTGTGGGTATTACTCACAGGAAGAAGGAGACCGCTTTGATGATTTCTAGGTGGAATTTGGGGGATGATGAACTATCTCTGGAACATACCTGAAACAGACAAGAAACTTGTTTGATTAGATAAACGAACTGTAAAGAGTTGAAAGTGTGGTTATAAAGAAGGACGATGAAACTTTTAGATAGTGGTTCTAATTAAGGAATTAAGGTTCGAAAGTGTAAAAGTTTACCCTCGGGGGGTAAAATCGTAAGTTGAGGAGCCAGACATACAAGTATCATCGCGAAGGAAAACTGGCGACTCGCACCACCTCCCACAGTCTGCTTCTTTGTTTGCTGACCCAAAAATAGAACGAACTCTCTGAAACTGTTTTACTGATTCAGAGCGCTAGAAGGCGGCTGTCCTGTTCTTGTCCGCAGACGAAAGCAATTTCGATGAAGTTATCGTATTCTTCAAAGATTGCGATACTATAAATGTTTAAAAACTGAATGTAACTGTTATCGGCGCACTGGTTCGGTCTATTTTTTTTTCAATCTGTTGTTCGAAAGGTCCTTGAGATTGCTTAAGGTTTCTTGTCCAAATTGTCTTAATATCGACATGTAGAAACTTTCCTTTGTTAAAGAAGTAGGTGTATCTGTTTCGCCATCCATTTTAAATAAAATGATTTAGAATTTTGACTGTAAAGAATTTTTAAAAATTGAATCTATTTAAAAATAGACCGAACCAGTGCGCCGATAACAGTTACATTCAGTTTTTAAAAATTCTTTACGGTCGAAATTCTAAATCATTTTATATACTATAAATGTATTCATCGCAAAATATTTAGTTCGTATAAAATACTGCGTCTGAAAAAGAATGTTCACAAAGAAAACATTTTCCGCATCTTTGACAGTAGTAAACATAATTTTCTAGCTTCCCCTAAAATAATGTTCAAGACATTCATCGGCATTTGATTTACTCTGCCTAACAATAACTAACATTTAGACATTTCACGAATTTTCCATGCAAAACAGCCTAAAAAGTCCCTTAAATAACGTCAGCAATTGTGACTTAACATTGTGTCACTCCGGTGCGGAAGAAAGAGCATCATAATTTCATTTACGAGATATCAAACGTTTCAGCTGACGAGTACGTTCTATTTCAGCAAACCGAAACCTTTCGGGAAGCCAAAAATGCCCGTCGAGCTTCCGTTAAAGGGATTGCATCAGAAACTCGACATAATCAACGCCTGCCACGGAGCCTGCGGTCTACGAAGCGAAGAACATGTCGCGAATCCGCGGGAACGGGTTCCGATGCCGATGAATACCAGGAGGAATTAGGTTCGCAGGTAACAACGGGCGTATTCAACGGGCGAATCTATGCGGAAACACAGGTATGTCGATGCCGAGGGAAGCTCCCGAGGGGAACAGGGAATTCCAACGCGTTGAGCAAGCAACGGCGCATCGGAAAGGAGCTTGATGATCGTTGTTATCTCGATTCCGTAGAAATTCATCCTTAATTCGTTTGCAGAGCTGCCTGAAATCTGTCACTCCGCTTTACTTCCACTTCTTAGACGCTAAACCTCGGGTTACGATAACTGCATCACACGGGTCAAAGAAGACAACTGTATCCTGTGTGATATGCAACATGAAATTCTACCCACTCTGCTTGACTGACATATATAGGTACTAATTAATTAAATAAACTACGGTGTACTCAAGACTGTTCTCTTCCTCAGAGTCTTTGTTAATAAACTTCTGGAAATTCAGAGCTATTTTTTAACTCCCTTCCCAGCACAATCCACCGATTCAAATAATCACATCTCCACCCTTTTGTATCAAACCCGCCGTTCAGAATTCTTAATAATCCAGCAGATTATTACGCAAGCCTGCCGAATGCGCCAGAATTCAAAGGAACGTTGACTCGAGCAACCCCAATGTCGAGCAGCAATCCCCAGCGGCCGCTAAATAAAAAGCGAAAGAGTTGGAAGCCAGGCGAAAACATTACCGTGCCAGGAGCTCTGACCGCGCGTTATGCAATTGATAAAACGTTGCCGCGTAGCCAGTGATAGGAACTTCCCCCATAAAGTATCGTTCAGTGAATATATACGCGCTGTACCGCTAGGAAATCAAGCAGAAGGAACCTCTCCCGAGACACCCGATGCATTTCTATGCACTCCGTGTGCCGACGGGTTCGGGAATGGCTGTTTCCTCTATAAAACACGCGCGGCGGTGGAGCAAGCGGAAGAGGAACGGGGTAATCCCGCGGCTGCCGAACAAATCCGTGGCACCCTTTCAGAAACTTCTTATCGCCACCGAATGCACGGGCCCCAGGCATCGTCAGAAGGGAATCACTCCCGGCGTACAATGCGTTTCGGTGCATCCATCGAGTTAATGCGATCGCAGACAGATTACGAGGATTTGTGTGCAGGTACGTAGAATAACATGGGCGCGGAGTTCGGATTGAAAATTCGGTATAGGTAGTAGACTTCAAAAGCCACGGGGCATTCACTCGTTTCTCGATATTCAAATGAAATTAAACTCGAATAGATCCCGGAATATATGGCTCGCGGTGTTAGCCTTCCGCGCTACGTTACTCTGTATTCCGAAGTGCTATTAATAATCCAGCAAGTGCAGGGAGAAAGATCTTCAATGGCAAAACTAATATTTCAGCAAAGAAGAATGTCGTCGCACCGAGACGGCGCGGCAGTGTAGTTTAAAAAAATCCCTCTTAATTCAGTTCCCGGAAACAGAAGCGAGGCTGATGGCGGAAAATGTAGCGCGTCCCCGTGCGCGCAAAGCGGTCCTCGCTGGCGGGCGTCGTCGTTCGTTATTAAAATAAAATTAATCCGAGAAGCGGCGCGAAAAAGGGAGGGAAGCTCGGGGGGGCGAACTAATTCAGCATAGCGGCACGTAGGAGGCCGCTGGCAAAGATCCACTCGGCTCCTCGCGGAGACTCGCGCCCCCTTAGGCACCGCGTCGACCACGAAACGGGATACGCCGGGTAATATTTTCAGTGGCCGCGACGTGCCTAGGGTAAAACGTCGCGAGGGGCTGCGGGCGGCGGCCCACGCTGAAGGGAGGACAGAAAAGAGTAAAGGAGTAACGTAATCCCTGGTAATTTGTCATCCACCGTGTAACCCCCGCTTCTTATTTTTCCACGCCCGGGATACGGGCTTCCTCGTCTGGCTTCGCCTCTCCGTGCAGCGCGAAAAGCCGAATGGTATACATATCCGTTGGTGGGGCTCCCGTCCGGTGATCCCGTAAGTAATACGAACTTTTTCAAAAGACGACAGCGCGGCGATAAAATCTGCGGCCAGAATCAGAAAGGAAGGCCGCGGGGACTTGGCTGTTGCGTCCGCAGTTTATTACACCGCGCGCGTGGAAAAGATACCGTTAACCGGGGGTGTGTTTCGGAGCTACAGCTCCGGTGGTGAATGTAGGATAAGGGAAACGTAAGTACGAGAGTCAATACAGTGTTTTTGGGGGTGTAAGTCGATTGTTCCTTGCAGTTGGAACAACTGTGCCTTGAGGGTTTAAACGGGGTCCGTGGGGATGTTACTTAGGAAAGATTATATAAATATCTGTGCACGCAGCGTTAAAGGATTTAAAAGAATCGATTGCTCGGGGGTGGCCAGGATTTTCAACCGCTTCGAGTATGTATCTAATAGAATGAAGAAAGGTATGCAATCTTCGCAGAATGGCCTGACGGTTGGTAACGAAGGGCACAACCCTATTCCCCCCATGGCCAACCGCCGTACAGTTTAGGGTGGTTCACGCCTAGCCACGGCTCGCTTTCCCCCGTCCGCAAATAAGGAGAGCGTGAAGCAGCCAGCCCCAAGGCCCGCATCGTAAAGTATCGTTAATATAAGTTTGCACGGTGATTCACGTTCTGCAGCCAGTGTGACCGAGCTACGTGGTGTTAGGGTTGGAATTACGGCTGGGGGTAATACCTGCACCGCGAGGCTTTCATGAGCGTAAAAATGGAGGCTGATCGTTGGATGTTGTTCACCAACACGTCCCTATCTCTGCCAGCCTGCGGAGCCGTGCTCTTCTCCACCGTCGTTTCCCTTTTTTCCTCTCTCTCTCTCTCTCTCTCTCTCTCTCTCCGCCGTTCCGATGGGCCAGCAGCCTTTTTTCTTATCATTTATCACGATTTCCGTGGTGTCGCCTTTCATTCGCCTAAGAACGATATATAGTCGAGGGGCGCCCGGAGCTGTTTCGGAATCTATCGGGAACTGCAGCCGTTCTCTTCCGCCTCTCTCAGCAAACATTCATCTTAATTTCGCCAATCGAATTTCGTCACTCATTTTGCTGCTTGTCCGCGTCGCTTTCAGATTTTCATGTAGATCAATCACCCCCCGTGATATATGATAATATAAGCGACGCGATTCCCCATTTTATCGCCAGACACAGCGACACATAGTGAAATATGCAATCGGAGTGGACGGGATTTCTGGGTTGAAGCGACGGTTTGGTTTCTCTTGCATTTTTCCGCGTTTCGAGTAATTTGTCGCTATTTTCGCTTCTACCGTGAAATATCGAGTTGACGCGGAGCGCAGAGTTTAATATATGGTATTAATAGCACGTGGGTATTAACCTGGCTGATTTTTAATAGGAAAGTGGAATGTGTGCGCTTGATATTCATTTGTCGAACACTCGAAACATTAAGATATTAGGCTCGCCGTAAATTTCAAGATGTTTGGTATTCGAAAATTCCCTCTAGGGCGACTGGTGCGCGCATTTATTCGAGGAAACAGAAGGGCATTCTTCCAAATCGGCCAGCGGCAACCTTGACAGTGGAAACGATTGGTCGCCAGATGTTCGCTCGCTCCACGACTCGGCTATTATTAGTTATTTCTGTGTGAAATTGGACGGAACACGCCGAAACGCAGCAAATTTCTGACGGACCTTATAACACATGAATATTCAGTAGGGAATTACTCCGTCCCTCGCAAGTTACAGCAACACTAACCGTTAACTGTCAACTACAGGATAAGTTCAACTCAGATGCTTCCTATACCGAACCAGCCGGAACGTCTGAATTGAACATGATTACCGATGCTTGTTTTATTCAACAGGCTATCCTGGCTGAGGGAATTCTGAAATACGCGAGGAATGCTAGCAACACAATATTCTGTCCGGCCAAGTTATGCATCCCGAATAATTGATAGCTAATACCAATTTCAGCGGAATCTCCAGTGCCCCCCAATATAAATTATCACTTACTCCGAACCCCTGACTACGCAAGAAACTCAGATGTAAAAACAAAGCGAATAATAAAAGGCAGTGGCGGATTTAATCGACGATTTTCTGTAAGTTCGAAAAATAAAAAGAATCTCACTTTAACCTTAAACTTTAAATGCAGTTTTCTCTAAACTATGTTTTTCAAATCGGTGAAAATGATATTTCGTATAAATGAAACTTGGCACGATTATTCCTCACATCAATATCTAGTGTTTCTCATACAGATTTTTTTTTAAAGCCACAGTTTGTTTTTAATCTTTAAAAAACTGATGAAATTTCTCTCAGAAGAGTAGAAGAGAATATTCTAAAGCAAATTAATTAAAAACAAAGTCGAGGTATAATTACCTAAAACCTATCTGCCTTGGGATTCACTTCACAGAAGCATACCTCGAGTGTTTAGGACAATCAAGTCTTTTAATAAATACTTTCACTTGGATCCACAAAGCGACCATATTATCGCGCGACCTCTCAGAGACACCAGCCTCAAAGAAGCTGCAAGCTGCAAGAGATAGCAGCTGACAGCTGCCCTCGGAGACGCTCCTTTGAGGCGTTTCCGAGTCCACCAGTGGGAACGAATAGAAAGTTGACCACAAACACCAACAGCCGCGATTTCATGGCCTCTGTATGCAATGCTGCCGGTCGAACGCGCTTGATCCCATTAGCCTGGAAGCTCGTCAAGAGAATCAGTGGCAGACGCGGCGCTTTATAACGAAGACGGGCGTCGTCGACGGCGATATTACCCATCGAGGTCGAACCTCTCCTCAGGGAAAAAGCCGACGGCGTGACACGACCGACCTATTTGCCGCGCAAAAGAGCGGAAACGATAAGCGACAGTGAAGCGAGAAGAAGCGAAGCCGACCGTGATCAGGAACATCGTACTCTTTGGCACAAGGTTGCTTTGAAAAATGGAGCCCTCCGACGACGTCGCTGTCACCGACTTTACCGCCGCGAAATTTGAATGTCGATGGAAGAGGGATTCGAGTGCGCCTTTTGTGGCCACGCTTTTGGTCATGTCAGCTTGGGGGAAAGAGGCCGGGGCTAGGATAATGAACGCCTCAATGGCTTATGTTTCGCGAAACTTCGACTACTTATTATTCCAGGGAAGGTGGAAAGTAATCATGACTCTCATATGTGATTCTTTGTATCTGAAGTTGATGGTGTCCGTCTAATTAAATTCAAGGTGAACACTGATCTGCAGGAATCGCATAGTTTTTAATTCATTAACCAAGCTTCGACGATTCAGGTGTTGTAATTAAATGTGAATGTCGTGGCCATTGCATTTATAATTGTATCTCGTCGGGGTCCACAGCTTTATTCGCTCAGAAGCTCAAAATTGTACCAATTTTATTTCATTTATTCATTGAGAGTACGACACAGTAACATTTGCACAGAAGTAAAGAATGCAAAGTGCCGTTTGGGAACAGTGTTGCACGATTATTAATTCATTACTTTATTTCACTTAGAAACTGGGAATGGTTAGAGGGATATCGACTACTTCCTACTGGCAGAAACGTGCATTCATTCGAGGACGAGCATAAAGAACACATCGGTTCACTGGAAGATCCAGAATAGAATCGAGCTCCGGAAACTTCACAAGACACGTATACGTATGTCAAATGGCATGAATCAGTGTCAGCGTTGGACAGACGTCGTTAAGGATTACGGAATTACATTCTTGGCCTCGAGAAAACAGTAACCAAGTTCGGGGAGAAACGGATTTAGATAAAAGTCACTCTTCATCAATTAGAGTAATTAGACACATGTTGACGGATAGCAAGGCAACGTACCGCATCTTGAATTATGAATGGGTTGATAGAGTGACCTGGTGATAGAAGAAGCTCCAGAAACTCCTAACTTTTACTCTGCCCCTATATTTTCAAATCCCAGCCTCGGGAATACTTCATTTCTATTAAAAATTAGCGCATAAATAATAAATCCATTTGTGAATAATGAAGTGCTTTAAGACGCTTAAATAAGACATCCATATTTCAAATGCTATGGCGGCTGATGGACAGCCAAGTCGACAGTTTCCTCTATTTTGGGAAAGTAACCCTAATAAATATTTCCTTATTATATAATGGTATTTCTGGGACACCATACCCTGGGTTCAATTCAGATAAAAATTGGATCCACGTGGATTCTCCACTTCGTTTTATTCCCTGTTTTACACTTGATGTTTCGCTGCCACAGGATCGACTAACCGCGAATGTAAAATGTAAAATGCAAACACGCACATAGGGGTAATGCAATGAGTGCGGCGCACGTCGATGATACAATCTCGAAGTAGCAGGGTACGCCTGTCATTAGTCGGGCCGTTCAGTCGCTTCGGGGTAAGGACAATTACAGGGACTTGGCCGGGGGCTGAGAAATTATTCACAACTATAGAAAGAACGCTCGCTATCGCGCACTTCCCGTTGCTCTTTGTAGAATGAAAAATGCAGAAACGACTGCTGACAGAGAAATGCTTCGCTCGGACGTTCCTCCTTGTTATCGTCCGTTTGATTATGTTTCCATTCCGCGATGGGAGAGCGAACAAATGAGTCGGTTACATTGCCGAGGCGGAAGATAGCTTCTCTTACGCTTGGAGAATTTTAACGAGTATCACAGTACGCACAGTGCCGCGATGGCACCTTCATCAAACTTCCATCACGAATTCTCAGCTTCCTGCAAGTTTCAAATTAGACATCGATCCGCGCGAATACCTCGAGCTGCTCTATATCCAATGCCTTCTACGCCAACTTTATTAATCAGTGTCCTAGACCAATGAACCGATTGTACGCTTGTACACGCTTTCCTCTTCTTTCGAGGCAATCACACAGTGTCGGTGAAAACGAACAGTAGAGTGCTTCTCCAAGTCTATCCATTCTCGTTATTCCGCCGACTAAAAGGGCTCGGAAAAGGTCATCCACTATGAGCCACAATAACCTTCTTTCTTTCTACCTTATCACCCAGCGAGTTCATATTCAGACATCATTTTTCTCAGAAACTGGGCGATGAATAACAGAGATCTATTCTACATTTTTTACTCGTTTTTTCATTAGAAGTCACGTGCTCGCCAATTTCGCCGCGCTTTAAACCGCATATTCGCGAATACCGGCGCGGGAACTTGGACCGGTCGTTAACGTGGTCAACGATCGTTACGAAACTCCGCGTTAAGCTCGCTTCCGCGCAGGATCAAACGAATTAACACGCGACATCGGGTTAATCTCGGCGCGAGGGCACAAAGGGGCGACGAAGGAATACCTCCGCGTGGAGTAATGAGCTTCGAGGCTGGAGGGGGCCCGTGGAAGCAGCGCTCTTTCACTTTGGAAACAAGCGCCCGAGTGAAATTGAAAAAAGTTCCGCGCGATTATCTCGATAAAGGAGTCAGAGGTTCTTAATCCATCTGGCCAGAACTTTCCTCCCGGGATGGTCGCAGTTTGAGCCGTGAGGGAATGATCCAGCAGTGTCCTATAACGTGTCTGGTAATTGTAAGCTCTCTCTGGCCCGTTGTAACTCCAATTATCTTCGCCTCCTTTGTCCACGGGACAGTTAACTTTGATCGAAACTCTCGCCAGAGATCAGAGAGGAGCAGAATGAAGGAGGGGAAGGGAGGAGAGCTAGGAGAATCGAGGCAAGATGATGCATTTTCTTGTGCTCGAGCCGTTTAATTAAATTTTTCGCCAAGGGACGTTCATTAATGATAAAAATCCATCGACGCCTTCGATGTCGCGCTTCTCAGCAGTCTCCGTCTAGTCCTGTCGCCTTCGGACTGGGCTAATGTGATAATTGAAATTACTTCGTCGACGAGCGCCGTGGAACCAAAGATGGAGGCATCGATGAAAGAGATCGCGTTCAATCCCATTAAAATACCCATTCCTGTTAACGAAGTGTGCTTCTAAAAGAATTCTAAAGTAAACAAACTTGAATATAGCCTTGCCGCCTTATTTTTAGTAACAATTAATGGGGCCGCAGAGCTGTGCATTTGGCACACGATAGGTATAGAAATTATTTTCATCACGGATTATGGAAATATAAATTTCCCCTTCGTTAGTATTTTTCCCAGGTAACCAGTGAATCTAGTAACTTCATTCATACGAATCTCATTGACATTGATACTATTCACCACAGACTCTGCCACATCCGTGCCTAAACGAGACATTTCATTTAAAACCAAGGCCACCGCGGAACTACCCAAGATTAACACTTCCCTGCGTCCAGCAAAACATAAGCGTGTACCTTTCACCCCGCGGTGTTTCCCCCAGAGGACGCCCTATGGAAAATTGAAGGAACGGGCGTGAAAGGAAAAAAACTTCACCGGCGGAAACAATGATACTCGCGCTACGTGGCGCGTTAGCACCGCCGGCAAAATAATGTATCTCGCCTCGTGGCGAGAACAGCTGCAATAATAACACGCTCTGCAACAAATCCACTGAGAAGATGAAACGGCGGAAGCGCGGACAAAGAGAACGGGGGCGACAGGAAGAGGCGACTGGCGGACGTTGACAATAAAGTTACAAACGACGCGGCGCTGGGTGTCTTCCGCGAAGATTGCCGAATATTTTTTCTGCCCTTTTGTTTCCTTTTTTTTGGTTCTTTTTTTTTCAGTTTCCACTCCCTACGTCGAAGGGATTGTTCGCTCACCCGTCGGCGGATCGAAGGGAAGCGCGGACAGCACGTCGACGGAAACGTTGGAGCTTCCGGCGTTAGGTCTGACTCCTGATGCATTGTCCTGCGGTGAATCGATGCCGTTCTATCGAGACGTAACATTTCTGAAATTTACGAGAACGTACCGGAACGCGGAAAAATGACGTTTCGAGGGCGGGCGGGACAACGGCGGCGATTTCCAAGTGGTTCGTTGGGACAAATCGTAAATGAATTGAGGGTATCTAGACTATTCAATCGCGTAATGGGACGCGGATGCTTCAATGCTCGCGCCGAGCCATTCACTGCTACTTGAGTTTTATTCGGGGGCTGCGGAATTGTGGTGGCAATTCAGTTCGGGAAAATGAGGAATATTGGGGAGGTTGGAGACAAGCTAACCCCTCGTGTTTGATCACTTGTTCATTGAAAATAGAACGAAGTAGAACGTGAAGAGTGCAGCATATTTTGTCTACCTTTCGAAATCTCAGCAAACCCTGTATAAAAATACTTCCTTCCAGTTGCAGAGTCCTTGTAGAAAGCACTGTAAGTGCCGAAGATCAAATTCTGCACTATAGTACCTGTTACCACGCTGCAGAACATTTCCCGGTAAAATTTTGTCTTTTTAATTTTGGCACTTGCAGTGTTTTTTACATTCCTATTTATTAATCCATATTTCTTTCTATTTTCCATTTTGAACGACTCAAAGCCCTTAAACATGGGAGCACAGCACAGTGACAGAAGCAATCGCCGGATAGAAGGGGACGAATGTTAATCACCGACATTCAAAAGCAAAGTGGAGCACCAGCGAAGGAACGGGAAAGTTTGCTAGCACGGTGAATTTAAAACAAGCGGCACCGTACGTCCTTCGGAACTTGGTAATTCAATTTGTGGGCTGCCAGTGGAAAAATTCAGGCAATTCGCGTTTCTGCCCCCGTCTCGGGGTTTCACCGTCAATTTCACCCACACATTTTCCCCGTCGAGATTTCTGGTTGCATTCACGCCCAGCTTACTGCCGCGAACGCAGTATTTAGTTGAAAAATTCATTGACACTGTAACTAATTAATAACTAGTTTTCTCTGAGGCCGAGGGAAAGCGAAATTGAGGGGGAACGACCCTGAAAACCATTGCAAACCTTCACATTAATGTATAATCATAATTCCTGAAGACTATAAATCAGAGGATGCGGTTACACTACTTTTATTTACTGGAAGTGTTATAACCTTAAAAACTCTTAGGTTATTGATGGTATTACACCCCTACACTTTTCGCCGATGTGACAGTGTAGGACCCCGAACCCAGCTAATCAGGAAGTGAATACTATGATTGACACAGTAAACCTTATCCTTACAGAAATAGTTTCCAAGCCTTTTCCCAAGTATTTTACATTTTAAAGAGTTTTATATAATTTTTATACTCAGATTAATTTCATAGAATCTTTCCATTTTATAGAATATTGAATCTATTAACAAAACACTATCTTTATCACCAGTGCAACCCTGTAGACTACTATCCAGCAACAATAGTTGAACGCGAAACACTAGTTCCCCGGCTCCAAGCGAATACATAATTCAAGTCCTTTGAACTACCTCCGAAGTCCCAGCAACGAGTTCCTTAAATACCATCGAATTAATCGAGCGAGTTAAAGGGGATTCACCAGGCCCGCTAGAATGCAGCCAGTCAATTTAACCAGGCCGTGAAGTGCCCCTCTATCGCGGCAGCCACAGACATCCATCGAAATTCTTGACACAGCACGGGGCTTCACCGTGATAGACAACCGACGTAAGATAACACAATTAGCGCAACAATTCTGCAAATTGCAGCAAGAGATGCCGATGAACTCACTTCAGCCGTCGGTTATTCCTGGACGTGATGTCGATACAAGATCGCTGCTGCTAGCTGATCAAGTTAAAGCGTGAATTAACTGCCTGTCGAATGGTTCTTCAATGGGATCTCCGATAGAATCGACGGAACGGTGTGAATACCGGCATGCAAAATTCATCGATGAATGTTTCGATCGATAGTCGTTTCCTATTACTCTTCTAGGAGGACAATGGAGAGCCGACTATTTTGTGCGTAGAAGCACGGCCGAAGGCTCCAAACGAACCAGACGAAGACGTACGAGTGTTCCCAGATTATACCTCGTTGTGTATTTCTCTTGGTGCTCGTTTGCCAAGGGATTCGCCGGCGAAAGTCAAGGATCGTCTGCAGAGCGCCGACCCACCCTCAGGTACTTCGCGCGTCTCCTGAATTGAAAGACGGCTGCAAAGAAGTATTTATAGCGACACGGTGCCTCATTGCCTGCACAAATACCGTGATTCATCGTGTCGAGCCATCGACCATGTTCCGTCTACGAAACGGCAGCTCCACAGTTGCTCAGAAACGAATTTAGTGCTGTGTTTTCAGAGTTGCGAAAAATTCAATTCTTGAGTCTAATTCTAGGGCTGTCGCTTTAGGGTGGAAGGATTCCGCCTTCGCGTGTATCGGGATTAATTAAACGAGCCTAATCAGAAGAAAGAAGAATATTTAGAAGACGTCAGCAAAGTTAGGCTAACACCACTAATTCGCAAGCAGTGCAAATACGAATGGTATATCATTTTCCAGGATATGAATCGACGTTAAATGGAATATTTCCCCCGCAAAATGTTCCAGTCGATGAAAATTTGAAACGACCCGCGCCGTTTATCTGGAAAGAATAAAATACGCATCGCCGGCGTCGCCGTTGACAAACAAGCTGTGTAAATATTTTACTCCGCGCTTTCGCTCTAAACCAGAAACAGTGACAACAGTATGCCTGGAAGCGAATCGAGCCAACAGCCCAAAGCGAAACGCGCATTGTAATCGACACTGTTGAATTCAACGCATTTGAAGCTTAAAAAAAGCCATGAAACGCTTCGATTGCCCGTGCACGATAAAGCGGTCGTTCTACGCCATTCACCGGCCGAGGTCTGTCGAAGGAGCGCGAAGAAAGGCGATTTAAATACGCGCGGCAGCGGTGGCGCGGTATTTTAAACAAATAGCGACGCCGTTTCAGCAGCTCGCGCGCGGTGTAATATTTCCGCGGTTAGGTCAACGTTTCTCCAATTTCATCGCTGTAAAATGCCTCGCAAATCCTCCGCCGCCATTAATCACGCGCGCACGCGAGGCGGCTCGCGCGCCCGTACGTTTGCGCGGGCAATAATTCAACAAATTTACTAACGTCCCGACCGACCGAATCAATTCGGCGACAAACCGCCGCGATTACGAAATTTCGGGCCAGCATCTCGACCCGCCGGCGGAACAGGGCGAAACAGAGCGAAACGTATTGATTGTCGGGGTTGACGCCGGCCTTTCGGGCGTCAGCATCAAAAACTGCATTGCGTCTCGACGAATTTCCAGCCACGTCATCGCTGCAGGTCGAACGGTTCCGCGGTACCAGAAACGCTGGTACTATTTCCATTCAACTGCTTAGCCAGTGCTTATCGCGTAGTTTTTACTTCCCTCGGGCGATAGCCGTGACGCTAATTATAGTTGCACTTGAGTCACATATTAATATGAGAAGTGCATTGTGTGCATTGAAGCGTGCTACGGATCTGTTATTTCAGTAGAGTGACTGGTGACTCAGAGGAGGTGATTTATTCGAATTTGTACACATTGGCGTAGCTTTATGTGACGTGCAGTGGATTAATCATTAAGATGCGGAATTAAGAGGCTGCACCGTGCAACAGAAACGTGGGTTTCGCGCACCAGCATCAGTACACAATGGAAGCTACCCACGCGTGTTAGGAACTCGATTAAGATACAAGGGCACGCGTTAACGGAGCGCCGAGCAGAAAGAAAAAGCCCGCCACGAAGACCGTGGTAGTTATTCGGATCGTTGACAAGGGGAGGAAAAAAAGCAAGCGCGGGATAAAATGATTCGGGCGCGTACACGCGCGGAGCCTCCCTCGGGGAGTATTCAAACATCGACGGGGCGCCAGAGTAAACGCATTCATTGGCATAATGCGCCATGTCAATTTTCCAGGGCCATTGGGACCGATACAGCCAGAATGGATACGCGCGATACCATCGAAACAGTCCATTCAGCTGGTCGCGACTGAATAAGCCTGGGCTTTAAAACGCATCGCGGACTCGCAAATCCGTTAATTTGTCCGAGACAAGCTGCGCGGCGATCCCTGCAAAACCGAAAACCTCGGTTCCGCGTTGTAAACCCGTTACACGCGGAACACCCCGAGTCTCCGACGTTTCCCTGAGTCTCGTGCGATTCTCGAGCAACTTGCAGCGAATACGAATTCGTTGGGCCTGCTGGGGGATGATTTAACCGCTGATGCATTGAAACTGCTGTAACTGGAGGATACAGTGCAGAAACGTAAACTGTCTCAGAAATTAGTAGCCTGTATTGGGGAATTTTGTTTACTCTCTTGGAAGAAACTAGGTTCAAGGAATTTCGCTAGAAGGGATAGTTGATCAGAATAAGAGTTGTTAGTATTTTCCACCAGTGTGTAGAAAAGTTTCTGGACATACAGTACGGGTCAAGAGAAAATTTAAACGGTGACAGAAATAATATGGTCCCATTGGAAAGAATTATATGTGTTTCGAAGTTTATATTCCACAGATGAGGGTTATAAAATATACCTACTAGTGACACCAGCGTAACATGAAAAGCCTCGTATTAAGTGAATAATGCAGACATGTAAAAGAATGAATTTTCTTATTTATTTTAACCTCGACTGTAGGATCGCAGTGTATGTCCTCATCTGCAGAGTGACTAGAACGGGATCCGATCTGTAGCCACTTGTTTCTGGACCGTTAATCGAACGCCGGGGACAGTGTGGAATTGTTTCGTTTAACCAATGTCGATGATGCAGTTTGATAAACGTTTAAACGGGAAAAACCAATGTCAGAAGTTTTACCTTAATTAAACGCGCGACGGTCGACCGTGTAATGTTTCATTTATTCAGAGTTCGCTTTGAAATCTCCCCCTTTCGTCGCCCCTGTAACCCACCATCCCTCTTTCAGGTCGCCTTTGCGTAACAGTCCGACGTAACGCGGTTGATAATATCGCTGGAAAACGTCAAATTTGGCGAACATTACCGACTATTTAGAACGATTCCCTCGACCGGTTACTTTTGTAAATAATGATTAAAATCCGCGAGCCTCGGTTGCAATGCATTTACTTTGAACGCGCAAATGACACCGACAAACATTATTAATGATTTACTTTAATGGTTGCTTTCAGCCAGCTTCGCGTAAACTCGTTTAATTGGAACTTGTATTAATTTCGCAGATTTCTCCACCGGAAGATATGATACGCATAATTTCATTTGCTCCCAATTACCTATCCATTCGAATTCACGAAGTATATGAGTATAGCATCCACAGATTGTTTGAGGATCAATACACGTTTCAATTGAAACACAAATGGCTAGGTTAAAAAGAAAATAGAAAGAATTTAAGGCAAGAACAAAGCTCTAGAAAAATCTTCGACATTCCCATAATTCGTAGCAGCATTCATATGTAACGAGTTACAGAACCCTGTACTTTCATCGCAATGGTGGCCTACTATCGCCTAACATTCGACTGCGTCAGTCTATCGATTTCGCCAGTAGTTCGTGCAGAGAACTAGTTCATGGCAGCCTGCTCGATTTTTCGAGTCATCAAGCTTTAACCATCGTATCAGCCATTTAACCTAGATTGAAATTTTACACCAAGTAGTCCGGTACGAGTATCAACCGCTTTGCGCGGGGTGGTTCAATGCAGGGCGTAGAATTCATTATCAGCTATCATCCCCAAACGACAGAATTCTCCGCAAACCACTTGCATAATTTCGACTGCGTTAAAATCTTACGCGTCGCGCGGCTAAATAGCAATTACTCGCGAGTAAATACAGCCGGCTGTATTCCGAAGTAATAACAGCGACGGGGTAGCCGGAAACTTATGACCAGCGGTGTGCAGGCAGCTCGGAGAGGAACGCGGACAAATATTGACTCGTTTCTGACGAATGGACAGACGTAACCCAGTGTGCATTTGGTCTTTCTCAAGGAAGCCCGAGAGGGCATCGTTCAAGCCGAAATCCGCTGGAAGAAAGGGCCGGCAGGGGAGGGTGTTGCGCAAAGGGGGTTGGAGCGCGTCGATAGATCGCGGGATGACGCAGCATGGCAGCCGAAGGGACCTCGATCGAGGCTCCATGATTCATTGGGCGGAGAGACAGTCCATCGGTTATGCCAATGCCGCAGTCCCTCATCCGTGCTTCACCCCTTTTCTCGTCCCCCTTCGCGGGGGGTGAGCTCCACCCCTCGTGGCACCGACAAAATGTTCCAGGCTGCGGCGACATATTGCGTATGATCCCGGGAAAGAGACCCGAAAACAAATGGCCGCCAACGGCCAAGACGTTGCCGAGCCCCCTCGATCCCGGATTATTCGAAGACGAAGGGGGCAGCCGCGCACTACCGTCTGAATACGGAACGGCGCCATTATTTCAGCAAGTTCCTGCGGAAGTTCGCGCGGGCCTGCTTAAGCGTGTAATTCCGTGAGCGAAAGCCCGAGCCGCGCGATTTACCTTTCGCGCGGCGAATTTAAAGCGGAACGGGGGGACTTTTAAGTTACACAGAGACATCATGCTGGACCCCAAAATTATGGCACGTCTTAACGATCAAATCCCTCGTTCTAAACGTTCCGCGGTGGCTTCAGGATGAATCCACCTTCTGTGGTGTCTGTACGTGTAGTTATACATTGAGACGCGGTATTTTAAATTGCTC
Source organism: Andrena haemorrhoa (assembly GCA_910592295.1). NCBI lineage: Eukaryota > Metazoa > Arthropoda > Insecta > Hymenoptera > Andrenidae > Andrena > Andrena haemorrhoa. The sequence continues at coordinate 7,514,699 of OU342946.1, forward strand.
CAGGTCCGTGTTTAAACCAGATATCTAATAGACAGGTTTTTCATATTAATGAGTATCCTATTCTCTCTTCGCCGGAGTTGCACCGTATCTTTATCCAGTTCCATCTAGCAATGTTCGAGCAATTACCGGAGCTTAGCGTCGCGGGACACGCAACGACTTCATTTGTCGACAGTTCATCGCCACGATCCGCGCGAGCGTGCGTCGATGCACGATCTCCAGCAAACATGACACGGGGATCGTATTTACAGGAGTGTTTAAATTGCGCCTATAATTAGCCGACTGTCGGGTCGGCGTCATCGAATTCCCGCGACCTCTTTTCTCCATCCATCCACCGCGGGCGTACGAATGTTCCCTGACCCAGTTCGGAGTCCACCCGGGTCTATAATCATTGCAGCGCAAACGTGCCCCGAATTGCACGGGGACGCGGAGATTTTAAATTGCAACGCAACCCTGCAGAGGCTGTTACGTGCTCGAGGAAGCCTCGCAAGGTCGAACAAGCGCCTAAAACTCGGTCGACCCAGGCTCGCTGGGTCTGCAAATCCTGCGCCAATTCGCGCGACGGTAGTGCGAAGCAGAAAACAGCCTGGACCATGTCCGCCCCCTCTCTCTGGTGCCCCACCATCGCGAGAGCCAGTTTAAAAGTGGGTCCCGTCCTAGTTACAACCTGCCCAAGGACTGCACGCGTCATCCAGGATATCGAATTATCTCGTATCCAGGTCGTGCTCGGCCCGCGATCCTTTAAGGACTTGGAACGTTTCCGTGTCGAGGCTGAGCGCCGCTATAGGACACTACTGACGCAAGCTGGTACCGACCTCGTGAACTTCGGCTCCTCCGAATCGATACCGAACGACCTTGAACTATTTTAAGCTCACCCGTTATATAGACAAGCCTCTGCAGAGAAAACGGGAATTGCACTGCACCATTCCGGCCCCGGCCGAAACTTCCAGACCGAATTTCGCGAGCTGCCACCCAGCATTTTGCATCGATTACAACTGAATGCAATTCTCGATCACTGCGGCAACGTTTCCTCTTCCCCTGATTCTGTCGCGATGTATTACACGGGCTGCGATACTCCGGGGCGGGGAATAGGGAACAATTCCAGCGATGTCTAGTTTAACAACTCGCTCCTCCATCTTAGAAGCACTGCCAGCGCTTCGGTATACCCGGTTCTGCTGGGAAAAAGAAAACGGCGGGGCGTGTACAGGAATCAGAAGATCGACCTCCAATTTCAGGGCCTTTTCATTCACGAGTCTCCAGTGCATCCGTCCACGAGACCCAAAACCTTGGGCTCCTTCGGTAGAATAATACCTAAAGGATTTTGCACGGACTTAGGTATTAGCGCGATAATTACATCCAGCGTAGCCGCGAGTGAATCAGCTGCCTCTGTTCCTTGTACAAAGACGTGCCACGGCCAGCGCGAACGTTTAAACTCGATAAAAAGGACTGGGAATATTTTCAGCCGCCCGAGCGTATTATTAAGTACGAGGATAAAAGGGAGAGCATTAATACGGCGCCGCGTTAGTCGCGGTACCCTCGGCAAATTAAACTTAATATTATTTCCCTGGAAAATGCGGCCCCGCGGTTGGCGCCTCGTCGCAGCTTACGCGGAATTGCGCGCACGCCTGCCCCCGCTCGTGAAAGCTCCAGATTAGGAAAAGAAAGCGTAACATTTACGTGGGAGGCGGGATCTCTGTCTCGCGCGCGCGCGCGTGGTCCTCGAGGCTGTGGAAGCACTTCAACTTTCCTCCCCGTAACTCGATATCCCATTAATGTGATATAGAGCGAAAAGTGTTTGATGCCCCACGAAGGCCAAATCGACCGCCCAATATTTCGTCCTCGTGGGTGTCATATGGTGTGGCGCCCAGGGGTATTGTGTTTCTGCCGGACGGGGTGCTGGATTAAAGGGGATACAATATTAAGAAATCGTGTCTGAGTCGAGGTTTCGAGCTACATAGTCCTTGCTAAGAAGCATCCGTTGGGTCTCTTGGAGATTGGAAGCTTCGAGTCATCGGCTTACAAGGTGTGCTACGTTGTGATTGATGTCTATTTATGGTGCAGAGTAATTTCTATTCCTTCTGATTTGTAGTGTTGCACTACAGTTTTGATTGAAAATGAGAAGGGAATGTATATTAATAAGGGAAGAGTTTGTATAATTGGAACATGGAAAGTCTAATTGTTCTTGGTAATAAAAATTCAAGCCGTTTCTTTATTATTATTTCTCGCGGAACAGAAAATCAGTATCTGACGTGAGATCTGAATACTCAGTTCACGAGAACACATACTATCGAAGAAGAATCCAGTGTGTCGCTGGGGAAGAGGATAAACTTAAATACGAGCTCTCTGCTCTCTGAAAGAGTTTCCGAGTCGTTGGTATTTAAATTTTGCTCCCTACCCCACGACGAGATAAATTATGGCGCAATTATCACGTTTTTGCTCTTTTTCCACCGGAGAATGCTTCACGTTTTATAAGTGTCCCCGCATTCCCAGCTACGCGTGTGCTCTGCTGAATTTATTGTTCAACGGGCTCAACGTTAACGTCAGTCAAATCGTGCGATGATATGGTAATCTTTGCTCTACTATACACTCGAACTTCCTCGAATAATTCGTTTCAGAATTATAGCTTAATATCGTCTACTTCAGAAGAATCGTTTGTACCAACAATTCTCCGCCTAACGAGCTAGGATTAAACCAATTTAAATACCCCATTGTGGTCTAATATTGCCACACACAGAATATGCTAAAAATAAGCGAAAATAAGCTACAAATGTGATTCTACTTTACACAGATCAATGCAGCATTTACACCATTTGGTTCCCCGTCAAATAGATGGATCCCCATCGTGCACCAATTTCGCCTCGCAAACCACACAGAAAATAGTAGCGACGATAATGGTGAATGGCGAGGGAAAAGTCACGCAAAGTGTTTTTCTGTCCCACCTGGAAAAAGCTGACGAATTTATCAGAAAGCAAATACTGGGGACGAGAAAGCAATCTGGCAACGCGTTTTCAACAGAATCCAATTATTAATGAGACGAGAAAGAAGCAGGCAGAGAGCCGACGTGGCAAGAAACCGCGGGATCGAAATTTGTTTCAATTTCAGCGCCGGTATAAAAAATTGAAACGCACCGTGGCGGCGCATAATGTCATATCAAACGTGCAGAAAATGAAAAAAAAACGGCCACACTTTGGTCATTCGAGTTTCGTACCGCGTCCCAGCTAACGGCGCGCGAATTAACGACTGGTAGGGGCAAACAAGGTGTTTCGCATTTTTTTTTAAATCTGAAACGCCGCCACTGAAGGGTACTCAACACGCGTGCAAACGGGATTTTGCCCATAAAATATTAGCGATGTTATTAATACGAGCGTGTATAACGTTAGGTCGTTGAAATAATAAAACGGATTCCATATATTTCAATTCTGAGCGGAGTAAAATTTTATTAGACGCGAGATACATCGTGCACGATTAATGTTTTTAGTACGATTTACGGTCGTTGAAGCGCGAGCAAAATTCTTTCGGTGTGCGAAATGGAGAAAATTCACAGCAGAAAGCCTGGAATTTATTTTGACCGAAGACCCTTTCACGAACGAAAGATAGCAAGTTCATCTACTAATATAATTAAGGAGACACTGAATACGAACTTCCAAAGTTTGCAAAATCTTTGCAAAAAAATATATAGAGAATGAAATGAAAAATGAATATCTACCATGGATTTTAAGGAATTTAATTAAATTTTCAGGAAAGTAAAATTCCAAAGCCCAACAAAACACACTTCACACAATTTTTAAATTCTAATTACATTCTCTTAAAGAATATTCAGAGCTCAGAAAAAATGCACCCCTATATCGAATCAAAGTGTTCTTTAGAACCCCTTCAGCACCAAAGAACGTAACATCCCAAGCACACCTTAGAAATATGTTTGCATTTAAATGTGGTTCTGTTCAAATTTATACAGTTGAGAAGCTTAATTGCTACACTATGTATTCCAATCTCGGTGCGGTCTGAATACTTGATACACCTCAGCTTTATTTGCCCAGGCAGAGGAAGAGCGTAAGAGTTTCAGTGACATAGGGGATGAACGACGAGATGAACAGGACTGCATAAAGGCTGAGAGGGTCATCCGAAACCCAGATACTACCCGTATGAGCTGCCTCTGTATTGTGTGTCCCCGATATATCCACTGGATCGTTGTTGGCGGCACTATCCGCGTATCGAACTGTACCGACCATTGCCAGCCATCGATACTGCTGAATATTGCGGTTCACCGAAGGAAAGACACACAATACCGAGGCGGAAAAGGTAGGTGGTTTCTAATCGCTGCTTTTGACATAATACAGAAAAGAAAACCCGTCTTCTTTTCGCCCTAACGCGAGATATCAAGTCCTGGAATAACTTATCGACTCTTTCACAGGTAAGAAAATCTAAGGGAAATGTTTAAGCTACCTAGTTTTATTGTACACTTTTAATTTAGGATACTTTTCATTTCTGGAGGACTACAAGGAGCACGTGGAAATTTGGGATATACCATTGGAAGGATTTGTTTATAATCGAGGCTGTTTAGTTGCCAAATTAAATAGAATACTTTCCTGGATCATCGTTTGTTTTGAAGGGAAGTAAAGCTACCTATCATTTGACAGAGGAGCAAGGTGTAATTCTTCGGGTTTGGATGTAAAGTGTGTGTACCCCGTTGGCCGTGCTTTCTCATTTCGTTGCCCTGCCAGGTTAGCGGGCACGGAATTCTGCGCCCCTTGAGAATTTCAGGGCGATACGTTATCTGCTCAGGCAGGAGTATTTAATATCCAGGATATTAGAGGAGGGAACTTAGCACGAACCCGCCGGTAGACCGAGGCAGAAATCAGGGGCATAAACGATCATTCTGTTCTCCCCTATGGCAGCGATTTTGAATCAGAATTACAGCCGCGATAAATACTTCTATCCCCCGTGTTTATCGGCGTAACAATTCCCCGAGAAATCCGAAGGCAACACAGTATCGCGCGTTTAAACGTCGGAGCCAAGTTTCGGGCCATTAATATTCGACCCTTGAAATGCATACGAAATGAAATGCAACCGCCAATCGCAACTGCAAATGAAAGTAACACGGACTGAGCAATGAAATTAAATTAAAAAATACTCATTTCTGTACGCATAAAGATGGGCACCGTACAGCGGAGAGAAAAGATGCCTTCGTAATATTAAATCAAGAAATAACAGATACCTCGGCCGCAAGGAATTTACAAAAGCGCAACATTCTTCCGAACCACTCAAGACGGATTATTAAAATACTTAAGGGAGGGAACGCTCTTCGCTCTATAGGGTCATTATTAAACTTTAAAAACCAACGAGTTGTAAATAGTTGAGAGAATTCTGAAACACCCTGGAATTCGGGAAAAAGGGCTGATCGACTCGGCTGGTTCGGTTCAACGATGTGGCAGCAATATGCTTCGGCTCGGCGCAGCCGACTCGGAAAAGAACGATCGACGTTCGTTTATGCAAGATCCTCCGTTGGGGATCCGCTCTCCTTCCGGAGGTCTTGGAGGCAGAGTTCCCCGAATGTAGGTTACACATGTTGTACGTGCCTAATGCTCACGAAGATTCTGGTTCTCGGACGAGAAACGTGACTCGAGGGTTCTTACCGCAACCCAAGCGCGAGGATAGACGAGGGAATCCAATAAGAACTTCCGGATCTCCTCGTACTTATATCCGATTTTTCTCCTTTTGCCGGTAAATTCGTCTTGCGGCATTCTTCGAGGATCGCCCGACCAGAGGGCCGCGCTTTTTACCTTACACGTTAAACGAATATTCTCCGTATCACGGACAGATTAGGTCGGGCATTAGCTCGAAGGAAATCGTAGGTACAAAGCGTGGAAAGGCTAAGCTGAATATTATTTATATTTAACCGAGACTGCACTTACACATCAATCCCGTTACATTTTACGTCTAACGTTGCGGGCTTCTAAAATACGTACGCGATTTAAATTAACTCGTAAAAGCTTGGACGATGAATTTTCGGGGCAGAATATCGCGCGCTCTTCTCTCAGAGCATACGCCGTTTCTCCTGTCAAGGATTTCGTTCCTTCACACGACGGGTCGAAAATTTCCTCCTTTGTTCTGCTCTCCAAGCTACAGCTTTTTCCAAGCGGTTTACATTTTACTGAGAAGCGAATGGAATAAATCATAGGGACACAGAGGGAAGTTTGCGTATGCTGTTATGCGGATATAGATTCTCAATCTCGAATGGACTCTTTTGAACTTCGGGAAATAGATTGGAGGTGGTCGCGGAGTTTGGGTTAAATATTAAGATCGCCATTACTGATAGTAATTTTCAATTATTCTGAGGTTTGGGTTCTAAACACGTGAGAAGCATTCGGTGAGAAATAAATGGAGAATTAAGTAGTCCTCAGTTACCACGCAACAAATCACGAATTTAGACTTTGAAATGAAAAGTACGATGATGAGAATAGCTGAAAAGTTAGTGGAAGACTGTGACCAGCGATAATTAATCTGAAACTTTTTAACGCGAGTTCCAACGGTATTCCGCGGTTTCTTAATACTTCTGGTTAACACGAGGGACACGTGGATGAGGGGTGAATAAAGGTAATTAAGATTGCGCAGCAACGGACAACGTTACGCGTTCTGACAGACCTGAAAGTGGAGCGGTTGCGTGTGCCGCGGGGGATGGTGGTTAAGTGCGCGATCTACCGTAATGAAATTTCTTCCGGTTCACCTTCCCCGTTTCCCCGACTCAAGGGTCCTCGTGAACGCGAACTTGTACAGCTTTAAAACTTATTAGCTCACCAGCCAACATTGCTCCGTGTTCGACGATGTCCCCCCGTACTTTATCGCGTCGCGAACATCACCGTGGAAACTTAATTCTCGACATTTATTTAAAGGCGCAACGAGGAACGTATATCTGGGTGTGCGGTGGCGATAAATCTTAATTACACTGCGTTATTCAGGCAAGATAATGAATAAAGGATGTTATCATTCCATACAGTAAACAAACTCCGGAATAGAATGACCTATGCAACCCTTCCATCAGAATTATACATCCTAATGGTACATTAAGAATTGAATACTCCACAAAGTAAAAGTAAAAGGTCAGATGTTATTTTCAACGATACCAAAATCAACCTTCGAGATTAATTTAAACTACATTTTCCCCTTTTCCCTGTTCCCTTTGCATAGTAAATTCATAGAGATATTCGAAGTATGACCGTAGGAACCTCATCACCAGAGTATCATACATTATCAAACAACCTCAGTCGCACTTTACACCTTGTTCACGATATAACGATCTCGCAAAGAGAGTACATTCATCATGCTCCTCGCTCGAAACTCTCCAAGCTCCATTCCACGCGTTTCCCTGTAAAATCGAACAAAGACATTCACACGCCCCGCGCAGTTGCAACAGCACCGAGAAACTCGCAACTCGTAAGTTCCCCCCATCCCGCTGAAAATATTCACAGCTAGCAATTTTCTGTATGTCTAGCTTGACCGTGGAAATTCAAAACGCCCGACACAAAGGCCGATCGGCGAACGTCCCCTCGCCAGTCGGCGCCCGAGCAGGGCGACGCGGGGGAGGCGCGTGAACGCGGAAAAGTGCAAATTGAACGGCGAAAAGGGCAGAAAGCACGAGCGAATGGGGAGCCGGGGACGTCGCTCGGCCATGTTGTCGGCAAGATTTCCGGTCGAAGACTTTCGGTAACGATGATCCCCCGTTCCCACCGAGATTCAGACCCCGACACCGCGCTTGCCTGTCCCCCTTTCACCCTTCGAGCCCTTTTTCCGTTCGTTTCCCTCCCTTTCGCCGTTCGCCCCCCATCTTCTCCCCGCCTGTTCCTCTGCCGTGCATCCGTTCCATTTCCGGGCCGTTTCGAAACGTCAGCCGCGATACGCGCGCTATGAAGACAGAAAGTAGGATCGCTTAATAGGATTTCTCATCTCTGCGATGCCCAGAGGATCCTCTTCCCTCCCTTCTTAACTCCTTAATCGAGGAACAGAATTTTTGCGAGCAGTTCCCTGGCTGCGGAGCTATATCTCACGTTTCAACCATACACACGGTGTACCACCGAAGTATGCACTCCTTCAGGGGAAGCCGACTAGACTGGAGCTTCTTCCAGTTTGAATAACCATGCCCCCAAAACTTTAACCAGTGTAATTTCATTCACAACTGCGAACATTAATTCAACAAATCCTATTGAAAATGGAAAAACGTAGCGTGCCGTTGGAGAGAGGACGATTTTTTAAAGCTTCGAAGGAACTGATTTGCAATAGCTGTGATGTAATGAATTTGTACAGTCTTCTCGACTAAATTGTCTAAAATTGAATGGAAACAATGAAGATGATCAAAGTATGCAATCCACCATGTACAGTCTATTATCCATTTCACGAGGTAAGATGTGTCTGCCTCCTCTACTTAGGGAGTTAACCTCCAGCGCTGGCGAGATTAAGAGGCAAGATATTTTGTAAAAAGTTGCCCTTTGGAGGCACTTTAGGGTCAACTGACGGAGGCCATCGTTTTGCATACCTATTCCGAAAATGTCATCATAAATCGAGGCAGAAAGGATGAACAGCCATCGTGTATCAGGCACGCGATATAATATTCCTGAACGCTCCACCAGAGATTTACATCGAACGAAATTTATTCATTATGCACGCCGCGGAAGTGGCTTCGGCAAACAATTTTTTCGGTAGCCGCAGCCCAGAAATCACAGTTTCGAAGTCGCGAACTTTCGATTGGAATAGGAGGAAATATGAATGTGTAATTCCATTGGAAATGCGAATGAATGAAAATAAAGCTACTCCCCTCCCAAGAAAAGAATTCTAATAATGGAAATCGAGAAGACAGGGCTAACAAACAAGCCCCTCGGCACGCCCGATACGTTCTAATTACCAAGAAAGCATCTGAATTTCAGCAAGACAATAACGTCCCGGTTGAAACGTACCAGAGAACGTCTCATCAACTAGATGGATCACACGTGCCGAGCAAAAGTCCCCTAAATACTGTGCACATCCTCGCCATCGCCGCGAAAATGGGGAAAACGCAGCGGTGCGTGTGCGTATTTTCGCAGCCACGCGTGCAAATCGCGCGACAGCACAATAGACGGCTACAAAGAAGCGCGGCAAATTATATCGCGCACTTTTTTTCACGCTGCCTATAAGTTTCATTCGCAAATGAATATTGCATCGAGCTAAAAACACAGCGGGGAAAGAAGCGGCAAGAGAAACGCCTCTGAATCCGTGCGCTTGTATTTTTCCATGATGCATTTTCCTTGCTACCTGGTACTAGCTTGTTACGTGTCCGTCTAACAACCCAACCGTGCTATTTTTTCGCTGCAAGACGATCCCCCACGGGAGGAAAAACATTTTGCCGAAAATGTTCCTGGGAACTAGTTTCCCCTAGCCTGGCCGCCGCACATTTTTGGGGGTTGACGTGAAATATGCAAAGTTCCGGGGTGCTGTCGTTTTACACGTATACTTTTCGGGTTAACGAGAAGACGCAAGACAACTGCGCGGCGTTAAATTTTACTGGGAGTATCAAGGATTATAGAGAGCCGCCCTCGTTTCCGTGAACTTTTAAGCTACACAATCTGCCAAAAATGCGGGGGCAAGTCGTTCATTACGAGGTCGAGCCTCTTGAACGGGCTCGGGGCTGATGAGCCAGCTCTCGGGTACCCGGGGATCGCTGGAGGACACGTTTCCGGGGAATAATCACCCATGAAACAAGCCCGAAGCTCTGAGGGAAGCGAAACGATACAGTGATTCCATAAAAGCCAAATATCAGGGTAGAAATGTAAGCTTTTCCGAAGCGCGCCACAGCAGCAAGCTCGATCGTTCATTAAACTCCAGTGTCGATTAACACGAAAGACGTAGCAAATATTTGCAGCGCGTTTCTCTGTACACCGAGCTTCCAATATCTAAAGCTATCAAACATGTTATGTATATAGCTCGATGCAATCTTGAATCGCCCGCTCAGGAAATTCAAAAACAGTTTACGAACGTGAAATTTGCTCGTGCTCTGTGATCTCCGCTCCGTTCGACCAATCGATCTACCCGGATTAATGTTTTTCCACGATACTCGGGAGCCTCGCAATTGGCTGGCTCGGCAAGCGTAAGGAGCACATATGTTTACAGGGGACACACCGCCACCGGTGCTTTATGGTGTTTACATTGATTTCCATCGACGACAGATCCGCGGCAAATATTATCGAAACGAGGGCGCCATGGCTGCCAGAGCGGAGGAGAAAATGCTAACACGGGCCGACGGTTTATTTTCGCGGGCTGCGTAAACGTTATCTGAGTATACAATAATAAACTGTTGTCACCACCTCTGCGAACGGCTGGGGAACGATTTGACAAACTTTCTAGCAGGCTGTCGAAACGTCACGCTACCTGCCACTGCCTTTTTGACGCGAAAGCGCACTTTTCCCGCGTAACTTGAATAGGATATATTGATGTCAGAGATGAATTGTCATTCTGTAGGGGATCACGAGAGGAAATCGATTCAAGGTCCCATCGCGTTCGTGTAAATGGGATTAGGTCCTGGAAACACGAATCACCCTGCGAGCTGGAATTTCTAGGACAGTGTGGAGCGGTGAATTTCTGAAAGAGGGGGCAAGGGGAGAGAAGACAACTTAGTTCGACAAATCCCTACTAATATACCTGTTCTATTAACCAGGCAGAACAGTTTCCAAACCTCGAGTACCAGAGTTTCTGATTACATGTTCGAGTGATCGACAGTCGAGGGATCCAGGTTCGCGTAATGTCGTCGCTGTATAATCTCTCGTACAATAAATAAACTGTACGTTGATGTGACATTAATTCCGACGCTGTTAAGTGATCGATCTCCTTCAAAATGACCACGTGGATACCTATGAATTTCACTTCGGTTTATGACCTCTTTCAACGCAAACAGTCATCTGCCACGGGAAACCCTCTATTGCTCCGTGTTTCCTCGAATCACGGCAACAAAAGATCGAAAGGATACTCGCCATTGTCGAAGCGACGCCCCGCTTCGGCTGCCTGTATAACGCGGAACGCTTTGAACTTGCTTCCGTTTCCAGCACTCGCCACGTACGCGCTCGATCGATGCACAATTTCTTCCCATTCTTCATGCGACAGCCACGCGTCAGTAACCCCCATTTAACGTGACCCGCGACTTCGGGAAGCTTGTCAAAGGTCTGCACGCGTCTCAGCGGCGCGCCGTCAGACGAGACTGCAAATATAATAACACACGACAGAACGGAGGGACGAAAAGGAACGCCGCCGATCGAATCCAAATAGCTGCGAACCCAGCTTGGTTCACGTGTACAAAGACTGCAACTACAGTGATGCAAGAAAAGGAAAACATCGTCTTAAATCCATTTCACAGACACGCCTGCCTCAAACCCTATTCCGAAAGACGGGCTATAACGATCGACCTACTTCCGCGCGAAATCACTTGGCAAACGTCTGCCGGAGGAACACGGGCAGGAAGGTACAAGGAGGTTGTTCTCGATGATTTTCGAGAAGAACGGATACTTTCGAAGCAGCTGAACGGACAAAGGCCAGCCGAGTCTAGGTATCCGATCCGAAGCCGATTTCTGCGGTCACGATCCACCTCCGACTTCCTTTTATTCGTTCCCGCGTCCTCGGCCTCGCCAGCGATCCGTCTGGCAGTAAAAAAACCGGCGTAAACAAAAGCACTGGACGTGGGCTGGGGCTTTTCAGCTTCGACGAGCGGTGTGTTACTTTTTCTCGGACCATCGACACGTCGTGTTCCGATGGTCTCGTAAAATTGGGACGCACGACAGGGCGAACAACGGCCGACGCCAGCTGTAATGTTCATCGATTCGTTGCGGACGACCCAGATGCATAGGTACCTACCCCCCGGTTGACAGAAATTTTTCGCGGCAACACGGGTCGCTCCATAAAGCACGCGCGGCTTTATGCGCGTCGCCTCGAGTTATGCTCCTCGGCTGGCAGGATAAAGCAACGCTTCGAACCTATCGATTATGAAACGGGGGTGCAACACGCTACGCGACGGGGATGGCGCGGGGCTTTTCAGCCCGCGCAGGGAAATAATCTATCTTACACAAAGACTGGGAAACTTAAGGGGAATTTAAATGGGTGGGCTGTTCGCGCTGGCAGAAGCGTGTCTGACATCGTAATCTCGACAATTTCGCGCGTTGCATCTTTGACGATGCACTTTGGTTGTCTCGGGACGCTCGCCGAGGGGAAATGAAAAATGAAGGTTTCCTGCGGCCGAGGGGCAATTCTTCTCGCGATGGACTAATCTAAATGGTCAGAATGGTATTGCGAGATGTTGGAAGTTGTGCGATTTATCACGGTTCTGGGAAACGGTTGCTTGGCTCCTCTTTTTCTTATGACTATGAATCACGTTATCATTACTTTGATTGCAAGTGTAGATTAGTCACTATTTACCATGAAGTCTAGGCTGAGAGTTGGTAACGATGGATGCGAGATTTTTTTGCAAATAAGATTCTCCCAATTTTGTTTCTTGAGTCCGTAGCCTACTACTTTTTCATATTCGTAATTGGATATAATTATATTTCTTAATCAATGTAGAATTTTCTAAAATTCTTTTTAAATTGTGGTGATTTCTATTTGCGCGCAATTTCGCCAGGTAGATACTCGGTCGAGGCGTGTCCCCGAGCATTTCGCCAGAAGCAAAGGGCTGACCAGCAACGAAGTGGACAACGACAAACCGAATGCTTCCCCGAGAAAGACAGTGCCGCGTCTATCCCAACAATCTCATTACTTTCGAGTAATTAAAGCCGACCTGTTTCAGGGGCTTGCGCGATAAAAACGTTTATTCGAGACGAAAGAGCCATGGCCCGTAAACGGAAGATAAACAAGGTGGACTCGCAATTTATCCGGATACATTCAAGCGAGATAAAACGCTACAATCCCTTGTGGCGACAAGCGGAATTCAAGCTATGATTGCATCTCGCTAATTTCATTGATAACCCAATGTAATCAGCCATTGTGGAATTCACGATGAAACTTAGCCAACAATCTTTCTGCAGGTTCGCGAGAGCGAAAGACGAGTTCAGCTGGAATTACCCGTTGGAATAATTGCAAACGAATAACACGGGATTATGCACTACTCGTAATTAACGTTTCGTTCCGTAATTATGGGTACAAAGGGTAGATTAAACCTGCTATCAATGCTACAGAGAGAATTCACTGGTGAGCAGGTTGGCATGGATTGTAATAATGCGTAGGTAATCGAGAAACTGAGGTATTCAAGTGTGTTTCTGTTACAAGAAATGTGATTGTCGCCAATCAGAGAAATCGCATGTAAATAGTGATTATTATTAGTTTGTTGTGATTGTCGCGGGTAGACACAGGCTTTCATTAAAATGTTAAAAGTGCACGTAACGAGCATCAATAAAAAGAAACGCAATTTCGCTGTTTAAAGTTAAATTCGCACCGGTATATCGAGAATTGATGCAATCACATTTGCATGTTTTATCGTATTGTACGAGCATGCCTCGAATGCAAAGAAATTTGATTAAAACATCCATTAAACGTTGTCGAAAATGGCGTAGCGTTTCATCAATTCACTACGCAGAACGACTCTCGCTGATTTAATTCCACTGCGATTAAATGAGATATGTTGTTTCGTTCGTACGTTAAGCTCCCAAATATCCAGAAATTTCTTTAGAGGAAACGTGAATAATTAAGTCACACGAACGAATTTCCGTGTCGGAATTATTCGGATCGCGACCTTTGAGCAATTCAGAATAACTCTTCGACTTTCAGAATTCGAGAAGAGGGAAAAGAACGTCGAAACTCAACTGGGAAACGAGCAGCCCGATGTTCAGTAATAATTAGCGCTCCTCGAACGCTTCTGCATAACACAAAAGTGTGTTCACGTCATCCCCAGCAAAATCATAAAACTCCTCTGAGAAACTAAAAGGAGCTTTCCAGTCTCTTGGGTGGACTTTTGTAAAGGATTGAAATTTACGAGCTCCTAATCAGATTTAACGCGAGCTCTTTCGGTGGCAAGTTTTCTTAATTTCCCCGTATAACGAGAAAGCATTTGCCAAGCATACAAAGTCCCGTCGCTGTTAAGTTCTCCGTAACTACTTTCAGAATACATCGCAAAATTTCAAGCACCTAATAATCTACTAAATCTCAAGCTCCCTACCAGGTCGCAGGCCTTAAAACGATTTATCAAATTCCGCTTCGCCCGGGGCACACGCGATGGCTTCCGAAAATTTGCCCGACCTAAAAACGCGAATTGCCCAGAGAAAGGGGATTGAAAATAGAATTACACGAGGCGACAAAGTTAGATGGGATGACCTGTGTAGGGGGATATCACGCATTTCCATCGCAAAGCAGCGACTGATCGATGCGTCGATGCTATACGCGGGGCCCAAGTACAGCCAGCTATCGTCGGCTACACGAGAGCACATCCAGGAAGTACCTAGGCAAGTACATACTCTCTCGTGTAACGAGTACGGTATTTACCAGCCGCTGCACGAACACCGGCTACAATGCGATGCAGCTGGGTGGGCGAAAAAGTGCATAAAACGCTCTTTCATCTCGCAGAGCCGCGGCGGCAACAGACAACGCGTAACTTCTCGGTTATTTCTTGCGTGTATACCGCGCGGTGGCCAAACCCCCCTCGTTCGAGCCCGCGACGAAATGCACTGCCGAACGCGCGTTTCCGCCCGGGTTGGCAGTCGGACACGCTTAATTTATGCGCACTGTCCGTGAAGTTCGCGTCTAATGCTAATGAATTGCTCGCGATACGATTGCACGGTTGTTTTCGTAACAACGTAAGGCGGGGCATTCCATTTGCACGCTTATAATTCGCGTGTCAGACGGAAGATGAATCGAGCGTGCTCCAGCTGAAGGATCGCAAGCGGAGACCTGTATCGATCTCGCCTCCACCCCCGAGCGGAATCTGTTTGTTCTTACGGGCTGCTGCGAAAAACTGCCCCAACGGAAGTCGCAATCAAGATAGAAGTCGCCTTCAATTCTTTAAGCGGGACGTTCGATCCTCCATTCGCTAATTGGAGCGTCAATTGTTGAAACGTCAGGTAGATGGGGGAAATGATGAGGTATCTGAAGGTTTGTTAAATGTCACTTTGAGTTTCATGTTTCCAGATAAGGGAAATAAATTTTTGTGGATTCTAGAAGAACGCCTTTTGTATTTCTTGATATTCCACAAATAGAATATTGAGTCGGCGATTACGTTTGAATGAAACAATAATTTTTCCAACCAAGAGACGTCAGACCTCGTTTCACTGGAAATTTATTGTTCCATTCTCGTTTACTGCGCCCATAATGCCGTACTACTCGTCGCGCGAAGTGTGGAGGAAGTTTACACGAAGTTGTAGCCCCAAGTAACCTGTAATCGGACTAAGCAACTTGGTTAAGGACTTAACGCGACTTACAGTACGAAATAGTAGCTCTTTATTTAATAATCCGCTAATCGTTGCGTCCTGTCGGCGAATGAGATTAATGTAAGTAATCGCCTGTGGAATTGCAGGCGCTGCTTCGTTGCTCTTGGACAAAATTGCTACGTTATGGAACATTTCTCTTAATTAACCACGCGTCAACATAAATTAGATGCGGGTCGCTTACTAGACAAAAACATTCCAAAAAATGTCCACGTACCTAAACCTTAACGTTGCTTAAATCCACATCTTGTCTACCTAGCGGCATTAAATTCATTCTATCCTCAATGTAAATCAAGTAGACGGAATAAAACAACATTGGTGCTTCAAAAGAACGCCAACATTCATATTTTACAAGGTTTAGAGGAGGAATATAGAAAACAATCGTTATCACGGTTATCAGGCACAAAGCGGAGAATGGCCAACGGAAGTGAAAAGAATTTTGCAAACAGGATTAACGTCCACGTGTCCCGTGCAGCTCGATAACGTGAAAAACATCTGTCGAGGAAAATCCATTTGGCGTCCCAGATATCGATCGCCCGTTATATTTTACCTCGGAACGTCAAAAAACATACGTAAAATTCAATCCCGTTTCTATACTGCCTTGCATATCGACGAAATCAGCGTGCGTGCCGTGTGCTTTTTTTTTATATATTTTTTCCCCGTCCTTTTTATATCGACTGAACTAACAAGTTTAATCGCGATAACGGTGGCGCGTGAACGAGTAGATCCGATTCGATCGTGTCTCGACTTCGATGCGACGTGCTACCGGCGACCACATTACTTTAACGACGATGGATAAAAATGTAGCGATGGAGTTATGAGTATTCACCTTTTGTGTTAGAAAACAATACATATATTTAAAAGCAGATGCACGATAGGACAGAAATACATCTGCCAAACAAGAATCGTTGCAGAGCTCTCTATAAACTGATACAAATATTTATGAATGAAAAATTATTAGTAGGCATGAAATATGTGATTATTACAAATTACCACAGAGTTCGCTGAACGTATGAACTTAGCCGTTACATTTCTTTTAATTATGTTCCTCTCACAGATCAACGAAGGAACCTCGATTACTCAAAAACCGCGCAGTTTCATAAAACACTAACCCAAACACTTCCCGTCCCGCCATTTCTTCCCAATAATGAAATCCTGCTGCAATTTCCCCCCTTTTCCCTATCCCCTTCGATTTTACACCCATTAACCACACTTATTACAAGCAACAACTGAATTCCCTGCCACCCATAACGAAACCATCACGCGACCCTGATCACCGCGGACGAAACGTCTTTCACTCGCCTCTTTATTCACAAAGAGGGAGGTCGATGAGCGCCGCGATGCTTTCAAGCTCTCCCCGCGGCCGAGCCGAGAATCAATCAAACTTCGCCGTAGACGCGTGGACAATCGCGGTCCGCGGGGGTTCGGGGCGCTGTTTGTTAGGTGAATCGGAACGAATCGCCATCGTTGGTGACGCGGATCGCCGAGGAACTTCTACGATTAGCATATAAATCGCGGGCTCATTTTTTTTCGGCCGCACCAGACGACAGCGATACGGCGCCGCGTGTACGCACGCGATTTCATGTTGGTTTTTCCTCGCGAGACCCGTTGCGTATCGATCACCCTCGTGTTCCACCCTCGCCGTACCCTGTCTCGCATGACGTGTCGCGTGACAATAATCAGGGGGTTAACTCGAAAGGAAAAAACGATAATACCTACGCGCGTTCGAAACGTCTCGTTTGATCGCAGTTGTTTCCCTGGGCCCTGTTACCCGTGCATGCATCCGTGCCAGGCGAGAAATACGCGGCTCTCCCTTTCCCCGTTTCCCTCTGTCCCTCGCTGCCAACCGTGTCAGTCTCCTTTGGCCATCCCAGACGGGCTCTTTAATTAACTTTACTTCTTCGTTCTAGTCAATTGTCTCCCATCGAGGGGGGAAAAAAACGGGCGCGTGCTTGCACGTCCGCGCTGCGTTTGGCGAACGCGATCGACGGTGTCATAAAACTATTTCAGCGCTACTGGAAACACGCTGAATTCAGAACCGAATGCATCGTGCAGGGAATTAATCGTTTGTTCTGAGGTAAACACTTGCAACAGATATCAGGACATATTTTTTCGTACCTTCAACGAGAGGGAATGGAAATTACTGTGTGTTGAGATAGATGTGCATAAAGCAGGTGTCTTGGTGAGGGATATTTAGGGATTGTAGAGGAGAGAGTGTGAGATTGTGTGGCTAGGAAGGAGAAAAGCCTTGGAGGCTTCATCTTAACACTGGCACGTGTCCTGGCGACCAACAAAGGAGCTCAGTTGGTATTCGAGAGGATAAGCATCAGGAATAAGGTCAAAATCGGAGAAGGATCTGCTTGAAACAGGTCCGACCATAAATGGGCCCCTTGCGTCGTTCTGCCCTCGTGTAGGTATACTACACAAATTGCCGTCGAAACGTCGACTGGCTTTTGTATAAAGGAGAGGAACTAGGTGTAAGGTAAGTCAAGGGACACGAGAATACAGGTGGGACCTGGTGTAACGGCGAACTTGGGAAAAGAATTGTAATAACGAAGGAATCGGGGTTTCAAAAGGAGATGGAATGCAGCGAAGAAAGGAAATAGGGGATATAATTTGTTAAAAATTGATGAGTGTCGATAATCGTACTAGGAATCGAATAAAGATTTGGAATTTAATTGGAGGGAAATGAAGGGTCGACCCACAGGGGTATTACCGAAATCGATAAATGTAGGTTATTCGTTCAATCTGGCGTCGCAGTATTTCTGAAAATTTTAGTAGGATTCTTTATAGATATTATTAGACTACTTAAGTGTAGAATCATTTATGCGACATGGCCACGTTGAAGGAAGTGAATTACGTGGCGATGGGAAAGAGGGGTAAACTCTGGTACCTATATTTAAAACTAAGTAGAAACTATGTGCAGACCATACTGCTGAATATAAACCTGGAAAAGAGCTTTCCTTTCATCGAAACGAGACGCTTATTCTTGGATTGGTGGAATCCATACTTCGCGTCGTCGTTCGAGTGCTCCTTTCGGAAATATGACAACTAATACCTAACAGAATATTTGACTTGGGCATTAAAGACGATAGCTGACTACACACTTATTGCACGTACCAACTAAGTAGAAAGTATTCCAGGTGGATTCATGTTTTATCCTTTATGACGAGGGAACTCTATGATAACAGAAATTAATTGAATTCTGCGAATTATCTACCAGTAGTATTCTCAAAAACAAGAATTTCCTCGCGATCATCGTGTTTGCGAAAGTGGTGTGCACAATATTCGCTGTGTAAATTGGAGACAGGCTACGCTAGTAGATGAGACTCGTATCATGACACACTTTAGTCTAGACTAAATAATTTAGAAATCACCACCACTTCCTATTGCGCGAGCATCCCATCCTCGTCGCCTCGCTTTGCTTTCGCGATAACCACACAACGGGTGTCTCGTACTTTCGTATTTCCATCGTCAAGTCACGAACGACCTTCATATCAAAGTCTTATATCCAAAATAAATCCTTCTCCAAGGTGTTTGGTGCAACACAGAAACACAAACTTAACGTAATACGATATAAGGCAATTAAAGCAGAAAAATTTAGTAATATAGAAACCAGATGAGTCGAATTATAATCTCTAATCAATTCACAGAAGCTTATCCATGAAGAAAAATGAAACTAAAGAAGTCTTGAATGCAAATAAGTGCATAATCCATGCATAATTCAATACTTACTCGATGCGTTATAACTCTAGCAGCGTTTCCCTTCATGCAAAAGTAATTTTGTAAAATTCACACTCATCTGATTACGCGTAACAAAAAATATACTACCACGTCGATAATTCCTTCCTAACGAAAGAACAAACCACAGAAAAAACGTAGAGACACTGACCAACAGAAAGTGAATTGCATGGTCATTAGAAATTTCTACGCGTAAGAGAGAACAAAGTGGAATAGCGTGCAATTTCACTTTCGCGGACTGCAGAAAGAGGATTGAATGAATCTCGTTCAGGGTATATATGACGTTATGAATTATGCGAAGAGGATAGCATTGAGCGGTAATTGAGGAGGTAATCATACCCCATCCTCACCCACACCTCGCTAGAGCTCTGACACCGTACAACGATGCCCCCCCATGCATAGTTCACACTTCGTTTCTGCCAATTAGCGTTCGCGGAAGATATTTTGACCGACGTGAAGGCAGCCGGGGTCAGGGAAGTAGTCGCCACCCACGCCTCACACATTTTCTGCAGCTTTCACGAAATTTCACCATGACGCCACGCGCTTCATCAAAAGTGGACTTAATGAATTCTGTACATGGTATGCCTGGTTCAACTGCACATTGGTGTCTTTATCAAGCCACCCATGAGTCTATAGAATCGTCAAAATTAATGGGTGGTTTCTTCACAGCTCGTGCTTCTAGTGTTAACTGGGATTTATTAGGATATAAAGGAAGCCACTGCGAGATATTCTAAAAGATTCTGAACATCTCCTCAGCCGAATCCATCACTTCGGTACCGAACTATGGAGATATTCGATCATTTTTCAGGGATTCTTCGATCATCGCCCGATTTAAGCAACTAAATTTGCGTAATTAATTATTAACTCATTACCATCTACCTTTCTTTCGCAAACCCAGTAACAAACTATCCACATAGCTAGCCCTATCTCGCCGACAAAGTAATTCACAGAAAAGCCAGCTTCTCCAGCGCCAAATCATTCAAAGTTTCTCTTAAAAACAAGCTATCTTCTCAACACCTCGGAGCGTTAATGGTCTGATCTACGACCGAACTGCCTAAACTGTCAAAACTCCAAACTACGGCTAACTATTCGTATTTATCAGTAACGTCATCGTTAGCAGGGCCCGGGCGGAGCCACGAAGCTGGATCATCGGCGGAACGAAGCGACGAAACGTAACCAGCTCCTTTCATTCTACCCTCGAAGCAGCTTGAGCCTTCTCGGTTTCGAGTAATTATAGCACTTAAACTATCCTGCAGCGGCGAATGCTGTGAGATTGACTCATCGCGCAGGCACGCGAAGTTTGTCCCTGCGAATGGGCGAGCCGTGGCGGGTGTAGATTCGGGGAACAAAGCGTAATTTCTCGGCGCTCGTCGCTCTCTTCGTCACACGGGCAGCCACCCTTCTCGTCGCGCTTCATGCATAGAAAAGTACGAAAGCACGGGAGAATTATTAGCGCAAACGAGTGTTTGAAAATAATTTGCCCGCGACACCCGTCTGGAACAGCGTGATTTACCCGTCGTTCGTTTGAATTATAGAGTGTTGCCTGATATATTTCCTCTATCCTCGGATTTGTACTTTTTTAAGCGACGGAAATGGTTGACAAGACAACCAGGTCATCTTCGTATTCATTAGGTAACTCTGTCACAGGTTTTTTTATCAGTATTCGATACCGGTGACGAGAAGTACGATTCTGATTCGAGATATTTCGGGGTATTTCGAAATGACCTTAATGGCCACGTTATATATATTTTTAAGAAAGTGGAGAGGTCTGGCAGGGATTTTGAAATGGAGAAGATATTACAGGTGAAGTTAGCTGGGATATTTGTTATCGAATTTTACGTGCTAACAAGGAAATGGAATTCCACGGGCGAGTTACGCGAAGCAAATACAACGAAATGAATTTGGATCGTGCGGTAATAATAGAAATATAAAGGAACCTGAAGTATTGATAACTGCAGCTAGAATGTCCGTACAAAGCTCGTGAAATACGGACTTAATTTATCGCGAAGCTGACAGGAAAGATGTGAATATATTAAGTTAGGTAGATGATGTAAAAGCGATTTCGAGAATAGTGGATTCTAATGGTAGCAGTAAGAATAGAAATAAAGGCACAGTCGATAGAACAGATATAATAAGACGAAACCATCTTTAGCATGAAAGAAATAAGATCTGAGAACGAAGAAAATATACTTCTACAATACAGCCACTTGAAATTGTGTATAATAATGTCGTCAATACATTTCTTTTTTGAGCCTACGCCATTACGATGCTATTGTGAAAAAATTACGTCACTTCAAACGTCCAGAATCTTCCTGAGAATATAAGTATCTAATGAACCACTGCGCGGCTTTATGCGCCAAGCGCGAGGGAACGTGGATATTAATATTAACGAGCCACGTTAATTTTTACACAGCCTTGGGCGAAAATATTTTCGTCACGACCGAACGTAGCTTTTTTAGCCGGCGACGACCTCTTCGCCATGCGCATGTATTAAGATTTAATTTCTCAGATTAGGAACTGGCGCATTATTATATGAAGATAAGTCTTAAACGCATTATTATGTTATTACGGGTGGTCAGATCGTAACATGCAAAAACTCCTAATAACACGCTAGAAGGAGAATGATTTTCCTTCTTTCGTTCTCGCTTCAGACGTTTGATCGATATGTGGAATTGCTGCTCATTCGTATCGTAGCAGTGTTACCAGAGATTGCATCTGCATTCGTAATGGCCCCGATTACGTTAAACGTAACGAGCCCCCAAGGCATCAAACGAATTTCCTTGACAAACATGTAGGGGGACCTGTGAAACCTCAAGTTCGCTATCAAAGGACAAACCCGGCATGATTCTATGCCCCTGTTAAAAATTGGGCACCTCCTGAAAGCTCGAGGGGTGGCTTTTTCGTTACAGAAGCTTTTCAAGGGGTTCGCGGAATTCTAAAAATTAATTGGAATCTAGCGCTGGTTCAACATCGCGAGAAATTCCACGTGCTTTTATTGTCGGGCTTGGGAACTTCTCGAACAAAAGCTCCCCAAAATGCAATCGAATTTTTAGGCCCCCTCGATTTCCTCCAGTTTCTCGCGTTACCGCGGACGAACTTTCGCGTCGGGTCCACGGTCTGCGGGGGTAAGCAGTGTATTGACAGTTTAAGATAGTTGGAGTAGCATGCAGAAAGGATCGGCAGTTTGGAATAGTTAGTGACCACGATGAATTTCCACGCCATGCCAATGAATGCTCGTGTAGACGTAGCAGAGGCACGTGCTAGGGGAAGGAAAGTTAGTCACATCGGAGACAGTCTGTGATTTATTAAACCTTCAGTTGCAGAGCTGTCCTCCTATCTTACCTTCGAGAACCTATCCTACGGTCCTCTTTCGAATTCCACCACTTTGTACGGAATTTGTATGTGAAAAATACAGTTACTTTCGCAGATGCGCAAATATGTTTATCGAAACTGAAAATATCGAATATTTTGTGACTCTATCGGTGAAGTGTTAAATAGAACCTTGATTTTATTAGAAATATCTACAATTCTTCCACTCAAATATTTTGTATAACGATTAACATTGATTCTAAAGTGAATCTATTTAAGTTTCCTAAAGCAAATTTGCTAAATCTTTGAAACTTCTTAAATATCAATTTCTACGTGTCGAAATAATAGTTGCCAGTAACGCTGACGACGGAATCTCTTATACATCCAAAGGACCAGGAAAGGAAGCTGCGTACCAAGGCTAACAATGACGAAACAGTATGCCATTCGATCTCCTGCAGCTCAATCTTTTTTAATCTCGCGACATTACTCGTAAGACGATAGCTTTCGTTTCCATCGTCTGGAAGTACCCTACTATAAGACACCTCGTAACACCAGATACTCCATAATCTCGCCCTATAATGACTTCCATAACGACGGTATACGAAGTGAACGTCAATTCGATATAATCTGCGGGTAGGATTTTAACAGCACAGCGTATGGATATAAACGACCAGATTTTCGAAATTCATTCTCCAAATAACGCAATTAACTAATCGCAACAACGATTCATTTTCCACAACTCAACATTCAACTCTCCTTAGGGACCACTTACAACTTCACAGAACCGCCCATAATTGAATTCAACTCCATTTTTCACGACAGCGTTTGAATAATTCAACGCCTCGTCGAATGAAAATTAAATAAGGATGTCTACCAATGACACGGATGAATACTAAACAAGTTAAATTGAAATGCAAAAACTTCCGCGACGTGTCCTCCCCGAAGAAATCGCGCTTTTGCAAAATTCCTCGAGCACACGAGTACCTAATTGAGTTTCGCCGGTAAGAATCCGAAGATTCGTGAATTTTAGCCAGCTGCCCGGTGGTCGATAGCGTCCACGGGCCAGGGAACGTTGACAAAGCTTGGGCATAGATTCACCGCGGCCATAAATAATTCCCTATCCAAAAAGCGGGCTGGAAAGTTTAGCCAATGTTCCAGAAGTCGCGGTGGTATTCCCATTATATCACGGGGACGCATTGTGCTGGTATTCCAGGAGACGGTGGGCTTGGCGTAGGTATAGCGCGTATCACTTATATAATTTACATCGACGCGTATTATAACCTGCTTGGTGGCGGGCGCGTAACAAAGTGTACCGAGCGCATACCGGATGAACGTAGGTTACGGCACCCTTTCAATGGAATTCGTAACTGTGTCCCACAGGCTCGATTTCTTCGTCTCTCATGCATAATTCCTCGGTACCCCTGTTTTCCACCGCGCAATCGTGTCAAAGGGGGCAGTTAACACTCTACCTGTCGCTCTTAATTGAGGACCTTGCAGCAAGAGTGGTGCAGCCCGATCTTTACAACACTTGGAGTGAATTAGAAAAAGCACTGTTTATAAAATTATTGCTTTGACTTAAAATTAAAAAGAGAACACTAATTGAAAAATATATTTTTTAATAAGTTGGCGAATTTTTCAAATCTGGAGCTGAAAATTTGTAATAAATCACTCATTTGTTATTGGATTTGCATCAAACGATGTATAATTTTTTTGCGTATATTGCAAGTCATAACTCAAAAACTGTCGCAAATGTAGTTGCACTCTTGCTGCTGTCGAACCTAGGAGCTCGATTTTATTTCATACCGATCAGAGATAGGACTGCGAGGTTAGAGAAGAACGAAAAAGATTGGAGAAAGTGAGTTTGCTCCAAAACGTGCGGTGGATGATATTTTGCGTGGGAACTGGGTGAAATTGGATCTGTCAGAAGTGGATGAGTTTGGGTGAACCGTAGAATAGACTTAGCGTTACCGTAGATGGAATGAATTTAAAAGAAAATATCTTCGACCACTCTGTAAAATGAAGCTTCAATTTTTAAATTTAGTTTTCTTTATTTGGAGCAGATTTTAATAATCTCCTTTCGAGATTGAAATTCCACTGCTCTCTCAGAGCACATCGCCAATAATTCAAGAATTTCGCAGGCGTTCAAACCAATGAGAATTAAAAATTCTAACGCTCCGTTGAAATTTTTCCAGCGTTTGTTCCATTCTGTTTCTACCACCTCGCGGATCTCCGCTTATTAAGTCAAGAATTCAGGCTGACGGGCGTTCACGAGCTCCGGCCAGATTAAAACCTAAAACTAAGGGGGCGAGTTACTCCTTAAATGTTCGTACGGCCGTAAAGTTTAGCGACACAGAAGCAGAATTCGTAAATTCGTGGGGCGGAGACGACGCGCCTCGTTCCGAAATTGAGTTTTCTTACGAAAGCCCGCCAAGCTCGTGGCCCTTTGTATCCGTACAGTCACATTTCAATTCCAGCCCGCCTCTCGAGTGAGCTTCTTGCGCGCTGCTCGTATAATTAACCGACTCAATTGCCCGATTTTATTTCAAGACGTAAGTACGCAGCGGAAATACGTTTTCGAGTGTATCAGTATTCTGTTAGCCTGAACTTCGCTCGAGCTAACGATAGAAAATCTCGCGTGAAATAAAGGGAAGCTCGTAATATCAGAAATAGCGAATTAAACGAAAATTCGTGGAGCGTTTCCGACGTCTGCCAATAAATTTGGAAGGGACGCGATTTACAGTTCTAACGATTAAAGAAACATTTTATTTATTACAAACACCTACTTCGTTCTGCACAATATTTTGTTCTCGTTATTGGCGAATGTTACATAAACACACGTTCATAGGTATGCCATTCATCGGACCAAGTTATTTAATACCAATCGAACTTAAGTGTGCTCGATCACGTAGAGACTCCGCATACACGTAATTGAACGTCATGAGCTGCCGCGGCACATAGTGATGTTGATCTTGACAAATACAAGCCAACCAACCTATTACCACGACCTTCGATGCGTCTAAGATCGATAGATATTCCCAGTGCACGCGGGTCCCATCAGTCGCGATTACATGGGTAACAATGGCCAGCAGAGAACAGATTAACTTCCAGCAAAAACTGAACTGCCCCTATAAATTCTATCACCAATCGATCGCAAACTTATCCTGCATAGTGCAAAACAAATGATCCGTGCCGTTCAGCGTTTGCACCAGAAACCAGCCCGTTCTCTGTTGAACCCTGATTTCCCGAGGACCCCGTGCCATCCCCGCAATTACAAGACTTCGCCAAAGCCCTCTCGAAACGACAACAGCAAAGAACCGGGAGGAGGTAAAGTTCCGCTGCTGATAGTTCAGTCTCGACAACTCCTGCGAACCTCCTCGGGATATGTGATTACCGATCGAGCTTCGAGCAATCGTGGCCCGCCCCACCTTTTTTCCCCAAGTCGACACTCGGAAACGACGCGAGGCCGCCGGCTTTTCTTCGCCCCCCGACTCCCTGTTGGCGCGTTTTGCACGGCAAAGCAGTGCGCGTCCCGTACGTATATACACACAGAGGCTTTTCTTCCCTCTGAAAGGGAAATCCCTCCGGGCTGTAGAAACACGCGGGCGACTATGAGGAAAGGACGCGGCAAAAGTTGGCGCCAGGAAAAATGCTCGACCGAGCGAAATAAAGAAACGAATTCGACGAGCTCGCCCGTGTGTGGGTGGGCTGTGTGCCTTATGGAGACGGGAAAGGAGGAAGAAGCCCCAAGGAGGGCTAACGGAGACAGAGAAAGGGGGAGAACAAAGAGGGACGAGAAACACTCGGAAAATTCCCGGACGCCTTTTCGCTAACACGGCGCACGAAAGGAGGGGCGAAGGAGGAGAGGGGCAGCCAGAGCTGATCTTTATGGGTTTCCATATTTTACGAGTAACACGGCTGGTAGCTTCTTCAGCTGCCCCGGGGCACCTACGCGACGTATTGTTCCAGTTTTCGTGATACGTCCTTCCCGCTATCGTCCCGATACGAACGACGGATGTATCGCGAAAGCGCGCGGCGTTTATGATGCCCCGAACCGCTCAATCCCGGACGTACGTGGGCTCCAAGGATCGATGGATCCATGGCTTCGGCCATCCCCTTGAAGAAGACTCCCTCCGATAGGGCGATACGTACCGCGACCACTTTACGTGAGCGAAAAGGTGGAGTCTTCTTTTGATTCGGGGAACGTTCCTTCGTGGGGATTATAAGCGTGTGGGGAGTTCCGGGGAATCTTTGTGTTACACTGGTGTATTTGATTGGAAATAATAGGGAAGCACGAGGACGATATAGAGGTCGATGATCATGAATTCGGAATGAGGGGATTCTCTACTTACCTGGAGTATGAATTAGGGATTGCAATACCGGTAACTCGGGAGAAATACCCTCAAATTTTTACAGCTAATTCGCCAAATTGTTACCGGTACTTCGATAAATTAAGTATAGCAATATAGCGCATATATGCGTTCATTAGTTCCGTTCACATCTACTAAATTATCAGTGAAAAAGAAACTTCAATTAATTACCAATAAAGACGAAAACCGAAGTGTCTCATGAAGAACCGACTCTGATCCAAAAGAAAACTAAAAATCTGAATCAAGTCATACAAAAAATGGACGTATTTTCAAGTGGAAAAAGTAAGGAGGAAATATATAAGTACAAATGGCATATGATTTCTTCACCGTAAACGACTCCACCACCGTTGAAAGCAGAAATTTATATCTCTCCTCGTATTGGGCACAGCATTATGAGAAACGTTCAATGCTAAACAAATTATCATTCCCCACGTTTAAACAAAGCATCGGTGTCGCAGTGCGCACAGGTGCGCGCGCGCGCGTAGAGCCCGCAATAAAGGCCGCAAATTCCGTTTAACCAGCGGGAAAGCGAAGCGCGCGGTGCTTATTGCGCTCCTATCGGCCTATCTGCGCCGAATGGCTACTTAACGAACAGCCGAACGTGGGGAAACGCGCGTTTCCCCGTTTCGAACGCTGATTCGTGGGAAAAGCTGCTCCTTTTGCGGGGGCGATGTATCGCGTGCACGCAGCCTAGTGTGTATAAAAGCGCGCGGTGCACAGCGGGGCCACTGTGCCGGCATTGTTTCGTCTCAGCACGAACACCGCTTGTTAAAAATATCCGGTAGAGCCGCGGGAGGATCGAATGAGCATCGCCGAGAGGAGAGAAAAGAGAGGCTGGGGAGAGCAACGGTTGCCCCGCACTGTTCGTTCACCTCAAGTCGCCGTTCGACCAGCCGAAGAAGCCTTGCCTCCCGCGCTCGCTCGCTAGCTCGCTCGCACAGCCAGCTCGCGCAAATTCCGCTACTTCCCCTGGGAAAATATTTGCCTTAATTTCAAGCATCGGGGGCCGCGCTCCCTCGAAACGAATCGAAGCTAGTTACAGAACTCGGGGCGTACGCAAATGCTGTACAAAGTCGCCGGGTAAAAGACCAGGGACGAAGGAACACCTGACGCGCGAAAATACCTTCCGTGGCGCATTGTAAATGGAGAACAGCGCGGGGCCAACGAAATCGCGCTACAGTACACACAGAGGTGCTTCGAGACCGGGAAACCCATGAAATACTATGAATATAAGTTCGGTAGTAAGGTGGATACCGAAGGTACTACGAATTCGTGAGTAAGAGGTAAATGGTACTTGTTCTATCCCTTGTTTCGGGAGTCTACTTGCGTAATAGAGGAAACAGTGGAAATCGAATTTCCATGGAGATATAATAACACGCAGGGTGTCTGGATGGTAGGGGAGAAAAGAAAACTCGAGAATCCCGTGGTCGACATACGGTCCGCCTCCGGGACGAAACGACTTCTAGATACGAGAGAGTTCCTTACGTTCCAGAACTCTGAAGACCATCTGTCGCGCGACGAAAAAAATCACATCCGGTACCATGATTCCTTCTTTCAGCTATTCCCCACATTCTGCCACTTCTAACAGCACTTGAGCTGCGAATTATTTGGGTCACTTTGCCAGTAACGAATGGAGCAGGGAAAATAATAATATTCTTGTTGAACACACTTCTTTATGATTAAACTTCTTGTAAAATGAAGCATTTATAATAAAAATAGCAAAATAGTGTAAGCATTTCCGTGTTATTCTTTTTATACTGTAGATACGCAACAGTCTGCTACGATGTTTAGCCAACCGAAATTTTCAACGCGCCACATTTCCAACAGAGCATGAATAACGACGTCCCGGAGCCACATGAATTTTTCCATTTTAGACTACGTCCGATAGGTAGCATGAATTCGAGAAAATTCAGCAATCGAACGATTCCACGCAGTAACACAGCAATACGCATGTAAAATTCATGTTTCAAAATACTCCGAATTTTATACAGAGAGTATCGTTAGGGAGGTTTCGACCCTCCATTTTTTTTTAAATTTTGAAGGAAACATTCCAGAGAGAAGGAAAAGAAAATTCCATGTGTTCTAATCACGAAATACCAGGCAGAAAGAAAATCCATTTCGACTTTCTATTTATACAACTATTACCTAAAAGTCGAAACTTGCATTAAGCCTTCACATACCTAACACTTGAATTTTAGCAAACAATTTTCTAGATTCTTTGAATTCTCCCAAACGTGCATATTTCCATAAATTCGGAGTTCCTATAATTTTACAGCCAACAATTCATTTGATCCTACGAATCACCGAGTTTTTCCAATTTTACCGAGTTTAATTAAATCGTGGTTCAAAGGTTTCTTTAAAGTTCAGTGTGCGCGAGGGCCGTACCTGTCGGGGCAAAGGGTTAATATCGAGAAGAACCTTCGAAGGTCGGCAGGGTCGTTATCGTAGCGAGCGTGTTAGTGCGCAACAGACCAGTTCACCTGCCTGCACCTGCAGTCTTCGGCATGAATGGAACAACTTAGCGGGACTTAACGTAGGCACTGTACGAAAAAAGAGTGAAAGGCAAGGCCGCCACTTGCTGGCAGAAGCTGAGAGTCAGTGAGGAAAAGAGGGACAGGGAGCGGAGAACGACTTTGACATTGGCAATGGCCGTTTTAGTTGCGCGACGACCGCGTAACGCTGCTACTTTCCACCCAAGGAACGGGACAAGTGGAACGACGCGGCAAATCCGCGTTTTTCTTCATACCACAGTGATGAATGGAAATCAAATGGCGATACCGTTGCGTAATCTGTTACTCGCGCGGCTTTTAAATTGATGTCATCGAACATTGCATAATATCGTACGTTTTCGAAGCATTTTATCGCGAGGGTGGTTAAGAATCCATCGATTGTGCAAAGTATTTAACGATATGCGAATGTAAACGGTATTAATGAGTTATGGATTGCCAATACGTGAAGATGATGAATGTTTTACGATAATTAACATTGAAATAACACGAAAATTGCCACGGTTCTGAATTTCTCAAGCCTATCAGAATGTAGCACATCGCTTCCCAGCCGCACTTTTGTGGTCTTTCGCGGTAGTGTAAAAATGATTCTCTACAAGGTCCATTCGAAAGTTTCTATTCACTGGTATGACTTCTCGACAACGAAGCCTTTTAGAAATGCATTCTATCCTACATTCTAGGACCAGGAATCACTATTTTCTTAGTTACATGAAATGGGACGCTCGCCATTTGTAAATCGAGTTGGATGCGTGCAGCAGAACCGCAGTAAAGAACGTTTCCACCCCGCGCGCCCCATACAAATGAGCCGAAACGTGTTAATAACAGTGGAGGAAACGAAATTACAAGTTCCTCGCGCTCGCGGGCGCCGCGCGCAAAAGAGGGAAAGATTAAACGCGTTAAATCACATTTCCGCCGATAAAAAGAATCGCGGAAGTTCGGGCCGTGAGCGGAACGAAATAAAAGCCGGGAAAATCGAGTTTTCGAGTGCCGTGCTCGCTAGGCAAGTAGTTTGCCAGATCGATCGAAGCTGAAACTAGCCTTGAGCGAAAACGTCCTGACGATTTTTGTCGCAGCAACAAGTTGGTGGGTGGGACCCGTTTCGCCCTGCCTTCGAACCTGGATACGCATTATTGTAATATTCACTGCGATGAATTCAAAGCCGCCGACCGGATCCCCGGGGATTTATTATAGATCAGTCCATTAACTAAACGTTTTTATTGAAATGACGAGATCCGATCAACGCGCTCGAAAAATCGTGTTTGGCGAAATTGTTGTGTGAAAAATTGATTAGATCAACTAGCGGATTAAACACTTTAACCTGTCCAGGATCATCTTTGGTGATACAAGTTTCGTTGTGATCGATACTTTTTTTTATGCAAAGAATTGTAAGTGATGTTATAATTCTTTGCATGAGAATACAGTTGATGTTAGTGGGATTTTCTGCAAATAAAATGAAAGATTTGTTAAATAGTATGTGCAATAGAATTGCCAATTGAAACTATCATTCTATTTTGTCTACTGTGACTTCAAAATTTAGTTCCATGATGTGACTGGTATCCCTTTTATTATGAAAAGAGAAAGAAGGAGAGAATACTGTAAAGCACTAGATCTTGTAAAAAATCTTGTCTTCTATTGCAAACACAATTTCAAAGACTCCTTGTAAAGGAGAATTTGTAAGAAAGAGGCGGGCAAGAAAGGATGTCCATTTAATAAGGTAACGCAAAGAGTGGAGAGGCTCACGATTTTATGTTAGCCCGACCCTCCTTTATTACGTCATTAATTAACGGAATGATCCGAGACGATGCGTAAACCTAGCCTATAAAGGTTAGCACTGGAGGGGTCTTAAAATTAAGTGATTCGCTCACATCGACAAAAAACCCTGTTATCGTTTCTATTGGCAATTCGATGGCGACATAAAAGGAAATTAATTATGTACACTTCGGAGCGCTTAAGCGCAGAATCGGTCGTGAATTGTACGTGATACGATTTCGATGGAAGTGTTCGTGACATATATTACACGAAACCAAAAGACAAATCTTTCTGAATAAAGAAAATCCAAACGAGCACCAAAGTTCCAAGAAAACCAAAAACGGAGTAAAGTAACGAGAAGCCCAATTAAATCTTAAAAAAAAAAGCCTAAATTAATTTTCTACTCTCTCGGACGTCGTATTCGCGTCAGAAACTCCGCCTTTGCTTTCATCGTTACGCAGAAGAACGTTAATGAAAAAATGATACCAATAAAGATTCGATTACAACGGCCTCTAACGAGATTACACCCGGTAAATTTAAAGTAACCTTTGCGGGCCGTTAGTGCCGCCGAGCAGACGCCATGTTCGATTTTGCAATTCCATCTATTCCCGCGAATTCTCATAGATCGCAAAATATTCCGTGAGATTATATTAAAACCTCTCCAAGAGCCCGGCACTAAGAAAGGTCACGGGCAGAAGATTGGCTGGCGCACAAACATTCCACGGCTATCGTTCGACGCCGACCGTTCTTTTTTCCCAGCAAAGTTGAAGGACAAACCGTCCGGGCACTGTACGTAAATACACAATACCCGGTTCGAGCGTCACTCGCCGTGCTCCGAGCGAAAGTGTTCCGCTGGAACGCGGCCGAAGCGGTAAAAAGCATCGTTACCTGTGACAAGTCGGAGTCGTCGCGGATTTTGGCGTCCATGGTCTGGATGGCGATGCTTCTCGTCGCGGCGACGATCACGAGAACCGTGGCGAACACGCAGCTGGTAGACAGCATCGTTGAAATGTCCGCTGCTCGGGCCGAAGGGGAATGTCACGCTCGCACGAAACTCACAGAATCCACTGTTTTGCGCGGACAGTCCGACGCGTGCACGGCACAAGAGGTACGTGAACGGGTACGATCGAGGCTACGACCGATCGATGGCGCTGTCAAACGCAGCCTGTCGACGGTTTGGAACGCGCGATCCGGATTGTTTTCAAAGTTGGCGACCAAACGGTCGCTCGGGCTGACGCGCACTGTCCAATGCACGCGCGATCTTCGAAATGGGAGAGGCGCGTTTCCCGTTGCGCGTCAAGGAGCGGCCTGGCAAGCTGCGTGGAGCCTTCGGGGACCCGGGAGGGAAGGCGGTATTACTCGGGGCGAGAGAACTGTGGACTCGCGGGCCGGTGGGTGAGACGAGCCGCGACAGGAACGTAACGACTGACTCCGCACTCTTTTCGTAGGACGTGTCAACGATACGGAGGATAGCGCGGAACTGCGCCCTCTCCATGCCTGGACCCCCGTGGCCCCCACCACACCGCCGAAACGAGTCTTCGGTCTACCGTACCGTCGTCTCCCCTCTTCCGCGGCCGACTTTCCCCCACTCGCTCGGTTCTCCATACAGCGTCGTTCACCGCGACACACATTCAACACAGAGCCGCGCGCCACGCGATGGGGACACCTAACCTAGAGAGGCTCGTGAACGGCCGATGGTCATTCGATTCTCTCTCCTCTCCTCTGCGAATGGTATGACCAAGATTTATTTGAAATCACATTTTGGGTGTAAATATTGGAAATAATGCGGGGCTGGATGCTTGATAAATACCGTATTTCGAGCGAGTCTAATTAATGGAAACGAATGCTGCGGGTGGGCCTGGGATAGAATGAGGCATGAAACGATTTGTTCGGAGATGAGGTAGTGATTGTATTGCGACTCGAAACGCAGTGGCGCGCAAGTCTAGCCATTTTGATATCACCGTTCACTTATTTATCTCGGTTAAATGCAAGTCCCGCGTAAAGATTCTCGAATGCAATATTATTCGCGAGGACGATTACCGAGTACGTGACGTCATACTGCTCATCCACCGTTCCCCTTGACCGACCACTACGAAATCCCTAACTGCGTCGCCGACAAAGGTTGACATTACGTCTGCAGGACTTTCTCGTGCAACGAGAGAGCCAAGAAGCCGCGTCGCCTTTGCTTTCCCTTTGATTCGCCCCCTGAATCCGTGCCACATGCAGCTGCAAACCGGGACTAGGGAATGGCGATAGGAAAAGGTCGTGCACTGGTTCTTCCACCTTCATCCTTTGGCTTATTAGCTAGAAAGCGTGCTGCGCGTTGTACTAGAACAATGCCTGTGCACGAACTATCGACTAGACTACCTCGAGAACCGCTCAAAGACGGATTTCTTGGGATCTGAGAGGAGCCGCGAGTTATGGACCAAAGAAGACCCATACAGCCAAGTATGCAGAGGCGGTGAACACGGGAGTGCTCATCGGCTGCCGTCAATTAAATCCAGCTTTGCTGCTTCCCAACTTCTTCCGTCTTAGCGCGACTTAAACACGCACCCTCCATAGACTCGTGACCGCCGCCGTTAATAATTCAACGAACAAACGGAACAGTGGCAGTCCCGAGATTACTCGGTTCATACGAAACGCTCGCGAAAGTTTTCCGCGGCAATTTCGGGAGGGACTTAACGCGCTCGATGGAGCACGTCGCCACTCTTTAATAGGACACACTAGCGAGGAGAACATGTTCGGCAATTTGCTATTGAGAACAAAATTTGAGGAGCCAGACACGAATTTCTTCTCGTTTCCTTTGTCGCGAATCTAGAAATTCGGAAACTCGAAGTACATTTCCCGAGCTGTGACTCAAGATGTACAATTTCTTTTGGCGACAAGTTGCCAGCGATGTAGGGCAATCGGGGTTTGCTTTTTGGTTCGGAACCACCCTGCAGGCTTGACGTTAACCGTTCCTTTCGTCGTATCGCTCCGGGTGGACGAGAGTCGATATAATAGTAAACTCGATCGTGAGTTCAACGAGCGTTCCCCAAGTGCCAGTGGACTTGGACCGATTCTCGAAACCTCCCGGGGCAATGAGGATTAAGGAAAGATCCCGATCGCGAATATAAACGCAAAGGGTTTGCGGAACTTCCCTATTGTTCGCCCGCTTCAATCGTACACCGGGAGCCTCGCTAAGTTTGCCCCAATCCCCCTCGGTAATTAGTAGTCCAGATACGCCTGTTTGACCTCGCCCACGATCCAATTTGGGGTTACTTAAGCAAGTATACTCCTACTCGGGAGTTTCTACGACTGCTTGCTTGGACGAAAAGCTAGCCTTTTACGTACCGCCGATCGTGTAATAGCACAACATTCTACTCCTTTAAATAAACAATTCAAGAAATTAGACCAATTATTAACGAAGAACGGAATATAGAATTTAATGATATGGAAATCTGTGTACACCACGTCGTTTGATCTGCAATCTGCCATCTATATAATTTCAACTTGCGTTACTGAAACCATCTCGGCTTGACTAGAGCGTTACCCTATCGTTCCTCAATAAGATACATGTGTCCGTGAAAGCGCATTACCGCGTTCCGTTTCATCTGCTGTGATAAATAACGATAAATATCGGGTATCGTTCGCTGGCATTTATTTCAACGCAAGATTAATCTTCTCGGAGATTCCGAGGGAGCGCTCTGGCAGACTGCGTTCAGCATTCCCTCTCTGACAAAAGTCCGTGAGTTGCGTATCGGTACGAAGCAATTATAATCCCGCGTTTCGAAAATTCCGTCCGAACGATTCCCACGAATAGGCTTGATATCTCACTGCGGACGTTCTAAAACAGAAACAGATAATCTGCGGGCGCGAACGAGCAGGGAGCCATCGATCACGCGATGTTCCACACTCGATTGAGCAGCCAACACTCTGCAGTCTTTTCTGATCGCCGATGCTCCTCGTGTATTGGCCGCGGAGCATTCGCGTGCACGGTTAATTCACATCTATACATTTAATTCCAGCGCGATTTCCCGAATGCCCGCGGTTCCGGCGGGATGCGAGAGTCATCCGATGAATTTTATCCCGATCTGGCTTCTGATCTGACGCATCAAAATATCGCGAAAAAAGGCATTTACCGCGGGGGCCGCGTTGAGATTATCGAGCCCGCGCCATTCTACGCGAATTACAGGCAGAAATTTTATATCGCGTGAGAATAATCGTGACACGCGGCCGGTTTAATTAAAGGCTTTATCGGACCGTATTACTTTACCTGCTTTTAGCTCGCTAAAGCGAGGCAAGGTTCAGTTTCATCATAGGGTCAGGAAACCTGAATTTTTTCACTAAAGCTAGTTTTGTGTGCTTTTGATAGTACATACCGTGTTGCCGCCCAATCAGCCCTTGACAGTTAAAACCTGCGCTACTTTCGATAACGCGTTTATGAACATTAAGCTTCCGATAGAATTTCTGGCTTAAAATGAGTAAAAATAATAGGCCTGATGTGCTTATTCTAGGAATGTGCCTGAAGGATTCAAATTTATTCAATCAGTTCAGTGAATATTGCTTACAGCGATTGCTTAGAATGTTTTGAGGACTTGTTTAGAGAATAATTCAAATTATATTTCATTGAGTAACCAATTATCTGGCTGACTGTACAGGAAGATTGTAAAATTATTTTTCCTATAAGCGAACAGGAAATATGTGAGGCAATAATTTGAGTCAATTAAGGTAGAAGTAATTAGTTAAATATTAGTTTTTCGCTCTCTGTTTTACGAATGAAACATATTGCATCTGGAATAACGGAACGCTTTATCGAGAGGGAGTGATTTTTCTCTGTTTTTTTTTCATTCTATGTTAAACATCGCACTGGTGTCTGTGTGAATGATGTAGTTATGTAGCGAATATTGTCGGGCATGCGTTATGAATTGGCAGTAATTAAGGTGGAATGGGATGTACTAAAAACAGCACAACAGCTTAAAATTCATATAAAATGTTCATAAAATGCACACACTGAACATTGGCGAACATCGATGTCGATACTGAATTACAGATCGATGGTCTAAGTAGGAACAACCACTTTTCTAATTGCTTTTCCAATCCATCGTACCTCTGATAATAATCTTGTGCGAATAATTTTCGTTTATTATCCCTATCAACCAACACCTTTCTATTTGTCAGACCCTTAAACATGTTTTAATTTTGTAACTATCGGCCAAATTCTGTTCACAGCACAGGCCATTGCATAGGCGAGACCTGTCGTTAGTAAAATATCGATTTCGAAGCATTTGAATAAAACAAATATTCGAAGAATCGTATGCACAATGCATTGAAAGTTCCAAGAAAAGATTAAAACCTTTCACGGACAAATCACTTTAATATTAGAATACTTCATCCAGACGTTCCCAAATTACCATAATAAATTATCAATAGATGTTTTCAAGCGAACCCTAATATCGAAGACGCAGATGATGTTATTCGAGTACTGCGTCGCCGTTGCCCATCGAACAGACGTAGGCCACGTCACCCCAGCTTATATAAAAAAAAAACCGAGACACTCCAATGGAGAGGAATGGTATATGTATGTCAATGAGAGGAACACGTTGAGTGTCTGGCCTCAAGGCTACGGGGGTGGTCTAGACGCCCTAAACAATAGCAGGAACGACAACGTGCAAACTTGGACGGCGCCATTGTCCCCTTCACGTGATCTACAGATGTTTACACCTCGGGGAAAGCTACGTCGGCGCGGGGCTCCTTTTGCGGAGTCTATTAGCCGAGGGAAAGTGGTAATAGATCCCGAAGCTCGTGGCGGGGCATATTCTTCGGCTCGGCCACGAACAGGGCAATTGTCCTGCGAAGGACGACACATTATACATATCGTATATATGGTTTGCGTTACCCATCTGTCACTCTCGTGCGTCTCGCCGCATGGTATTCCTTGCGCAGCAGCTTTCTCATCTTTACGATATTTCCCGTACACGTAGGCGAGGAATGCAGCGAATGCAAGGACATGCTGGCGCACTTCACAACGAGAACCCGGGCTGGCTGGATGTTCAGAGGGGAATGTACGTCGAGGAGAAAAGGCAAGATATGCCTTGACACACTTTAGCGTAACCATTTCTGCGGCGGGAACACCGGGCCGGAAGCCCCCTTAGGGGACTCCCTGCAAGATGCAGGGAGTCCAAGTTTGCCAGCGTTACTTGCTACTTCCGGTAAGGAAGAACGCGGCCAGAGCGTGGAGCTGCGGGGATGGAAGGCGAGCCGTAGGAACGGAGGGGTGGTGTGGCTACATTGAGAAACGTATTTGTAAACATACATCCTACCCATGAGGCTCGAGCAGCCCGTGTCGCAGTAAATCCCGGTACATTAATATTAATGCGTCTTCGGCATGTACAGCACTCGTGCCCTATCCTCAGCTGGTTCTCCACATCGCAGAAAGCACGAGAGTTCAACACAGTTTACAGCGCCCTGAGCACACACACACACACACACACACACCACCTTCACCCAAGGCTCTTCACAAAATCTGCGCTCCCGTATCGCCCCCACACTGGCTGTCCTTTATCCCCCGTTCTGTGAAAATCGGATCAGGTCGTTCTGTACTTTTTTCACCAATTTACGAGTGTCGCGAGATGCTTTGCATCGCGCTGGAAGACGCAGTGTCTTGTTTGCTGGAATTGTTACGCAGGGTTTTGTTTCAGGGTTTTATTATATATATATATGTCGAACCTTTTTTTTAATCATAATCATATTCCGTGATGCATTCCTTTCCAACGAAGTTGATAACATAGTCCATCCATTCTGCATTCACGAGTAAGTACCCATGAGTCATGCAGAGTCGTAACTCCCGTAGGAGAGAGAATTGAATTTTCGAAAACTGTCAATATCGATATTGCAAGAAATGTAACTTTACTAGAATTCTCAGAGCATAATTCAAAAACTGTCGCGTTCCCTGTCGGAGAAAGACATGCCCCAGTCCAGGGCCCGCGCAAGGATCGATGTTCCAATATCAATCCTCACTTTTCCTGGGTTAGTAGGTCCTACAAAAGAAGGGTCTGTGTCACAGTCCGTTTCTAGACGCTCTTGCTGTAATTTATGGCAGCCAGATCACCCCCATAAACTTTGGCTTTCAAGGTCCTCCACCCTCCAACGTATACCATTCCTCCAGTTACGAATTTCCTGTTTTCTCGTAGCCAGTAACACAAACACTCCTTCGAGTCTTTCTGTACGTCGACGGGAAAGCTCCCAACGAATAATAACCAAATGCTTTATTCTATTGGGTATATTTTATTTCTTCTTATTGTTTTATAATGGAATATTTAATACCGAGTACATAGTATACCTAATTAATATTATTTTTAATTTTCTGTAGCTTTTGTTTTTTAAGCCTAACATGGAACTACGGCTTGGTAGTTTTGATAATTATATAGGGTAAGGATGCTTAAGTCGTACCAGTGCTTAAGTCGTACCACTTGAATTTTGAACGTCTATTTTTAAAGATTTAGTTTATTTTTCACGAAAGCATATAGCTTTTCTAATTTCGTTATAATAAATAACAACAATATTAACACAAGTTTTGAATAACACATTTAATTTCTATTTATTTGATAAATCCTAAGTTTTATACGGTTCCTTTCTTAAGGGGTACGACTTGAGCAACCTTACCCTAATGTAAGAGTTGTTCTATGGGTTGGTATTTTTTTGCAAACTAAAGATTATAAAATTATGGGATTCACACCGCGTTCAACTAATTTTCTGTCATTTCAAGGGTTGGTAGCTTTCTGCGTAACTAAGTGGATCCAATTGTTATATACACAATTTTCCCTTGACTTCTGAAACAGACATTCAAGACTCTCCTCGCTTTGAATCCCGTTGCGAAACACGTGGATATTTAAAAAGAAGAGTTCGCTTCCGGATCGTGAATCCTTGCGTGCTGCCAGCGCATTAAGAGACACTCTGGCGTATAACAATTGCACGCGCGAACGTTTGTAACTCTTTCGCAAGGGGCTCGCGAATCTGTCACATAAAATAACCATATCTTTCGACACATAAAACTGCGATATTTCTCTGCCTGTCTTACCAACACGATTCTCGATGGAGCATGGACTTCCGCAGCGTCGCCCCCGTCACGGATTCCCTCGCCTCCGGAAAATAATGATCGCGTCCGATGGCGTGTGCACGCCGTGGACCATTGTGATGCCTCAGATTTTTATGTCTCGCTTTTTCCCCGTAATCCTCCGTGAATTCTATTTTCATTGGATTCTATACGCAGTGACATGTTTCTACGAGATAGACAGGGCAGGCAGCCAGATTGGCAACGCAGAAAAGTTCGGGATACAAACGAAGAGTGGAACACGTAAAATTATACACAAAGCAGATGTATCTAATAGAATGGCAGAAAATGTGACTTCTGGGAAGCTTAAACAAATTAGATAGAGGTACATATTTGGATGTAAAAGCCGCTCCCCGAAATGAATGACCAATCTTTGGAAGCTTAAGGGGTTGCATACCTTTGATAGGTCGGAAAACAGGATAATTTTCATCATTCTTTTTCATATAAAAAAATGTTATATTTAAAAATCAAGACATATACCTTTCTGCGTTGAAATTAAGCTGTGCTCTCTCCAAAACTAAATTTGATATCTTAAGAAATGGCGAAATAGCAACCCCTTCTTCTAATGCCTCTACTAAACAACAATCGATTACTGCATTCTAATTTGAGAATCTACTTGCAAAAGAATCTAATGGAAGACGCATATAATTGCGTTCAGAAAGTCATGGAGCCGTGTATATTTAATCCCAACTCGCTAGCAGCGAACGTCCACAGGGCTAAATCAACAGACATAGCGGCAGAGACACCGGTGCTCCAGCGTTTCCTGTACCGCGATAATCGCCTACTTGAAAAATCCAGCCAGTTGCCGTGGCGTCGGTGGAGATCCTCGTGATACACGCAGCCGATCGATACCGCATCAGGATCCAGCGTTCACGTGCGCTGCCATGTGTGCTCG
Organism: Andrena haemorrhoa; assembly: GCA_910592295.1. Lineage (NCBI taxonomy): Eukaryota > Metazoa > Arthropoda > Insecta > Hymenoptera > Andrenidae > Andrena > Andrena haemorrhoa. The sequence goes on from OU342946.1 coordinate 7,554,772, forward strand.
GTGGCGCAGTTAGAGGGATAAGGGAGCATCGTTCCGGCGCGTGTACGTCCGTGTGTACATATAGGTGGCACGTTATTAAGAGGTCTAACCCGTGCGCAGCCCCCGGAGCTGGTAGCTGCATGCACGGCCTAGATACACCTGCAGGTGCACGGGCATATGTGGGTAACGACACGATGTTCGACGCCCCGGCTGAGGTTTCTTCAGGATGGCTCGTTATGCCGAGCAAATTGCGACGTAGAAACTGAATTCCAGCATCGGGGTGGGACGACTTGACTCTGCCAACAGGGCGTTATCACAATTGCGAACTCGACTACCATGCGCAGCCCGAATGTCGCTAGTCGTGTAAGGAATGTTTGGATTAGTTTAGACCCTGGTAAGCCATGTTCCCTCTTTCACCCAGCTGCCATCTCGCTCCTTGTCCCGCGCCAAGGAACGAAACGGCACCCAGCACGTGTACAGTGCCGTGTCAAGAATTAATACGTCGGACGTAATGTCTCGTCAAATTAACGTCTCGGCTTGTAACAGCTTCTGCTCGAGCTTAGCGCGCGCTCTCGCGCGGGGGCGAAGCTGGCATGCTGCAAAATATGGCGCACATATGAATTTCCGCGGGCTTTGAGAGGTCGGTCGTTCCTGATCTCGGATCTTTTAATATTGATTGTAAATGTAAACAGGGGTACACACTGTGAAATCTATTAGGTACTTCTTCTGAAACCTACATTTCTATCTTGTCTGAGGAATCTTTCGAAGTTTGAAATGTCCCCTATCCACGTGTCGCTGGCGTGACGATGTAACATTACCATGGGTGATTCAGAGAAATTAGAATGGATCTCTGAAAATTTTCAATTTTAAAAATAACCAGTCATGGTGCACTGTGATAAGCAAAGCTTGGAAGTATATCGTGCCTGCGCGCAGGTAAGTTGACAGCCATGCAGCATGCGAATACATGCTTTTTATATCAGAGAATCACGAAATTGGTGTCACTTGTGACGCGAAAAGTTGACGGACCTCAAACAAGAATGTATCGATTTCTCGATATTTTCATTACGAAATCATTGAGAAATTGCTCCACATTCGATCACTGATATTCGGACAAAATTAATATCCACAGTTCGAAGGGAAAGAAATCCATTCAACTTATAAGTTAATTCTTTAAGCCAAACCACCCACACCTTTTACCCATCAATTCAAATTTCACTGTTTCCACTGGTAAAGGAGCAGTAAAACATGGCCGTTTCTCTAATCATTCGACACGTATCTCTTTAATCCCCAGAGTTGCGAGCAGCATAGAAGCAACATGGGGGGAAGAGAGATGGTATCAATTAAAACGGCTTTGCCCTACATCCGATCATTTTCGCGTGGCTTCGGTTTTATGGTCCCAAGCAACTAATCGTATTAGCAATCTTGGCGCAGAGTGATGCTGCAACCGCGTAATACTGCAAGCTAATTTTCCGCTTGTAAAATAACAGAGGCCGGTATCGTAATTAATAACCCGTAAGATGATTTACGGACTTTGTGTCTAATAAACCGCGCGCGCGCGCACATCGTGCCCCGCGCGAGCTTGTTTTATCAGACCCGCTTGAAACTTTTTCGCGGAATACGAAAGTCATATATCATCGGCAGGCATGCATTCTCGAGGAACGAGTACATCTGGGTCGAGGTAGTTTTTCGAATCAGCTCGCCGTCGTTTCTTCACTTAATATCGTCGCTATACCCGACCGTGATTCGAATCGCGACAGATCCATCTCGGCGCACGAATATCTCGGAATGGGTTTCTGAGACGTCGATCAGCTCCGAATGGAGCGACTCGATCGGACGAAAATGAAGCAGGAGGAAGCATGGAGCTGCGCCGAAATTTTCGTACAAGTTCGCGCGATTATCGACTAATCGTGGCAAGCTAGGCGACCGCTAATTAACTCCCAGCGGTTATTAATTGACCGATCGATGGGATCACCGATTATGATTAGCATCCGATAACCCCAAAAACGGGCTGAATAAATAACAAGGACACTTTTCGCGGAAAACAGATCGATGGTTCGACGCGAGTGCTCGGGGATTATAGTCTCCTTGTAAATCAATATCCGTAGCAGAAAGTTGCTGAGTCGCTAAAGAACGCAAGGTAACGCGACAAGTTCGCGGCAGCAAAGATCGACTTATTAATCATTTAGCCGTGACTCGTGCGAACGGTTATGCAGCGGAGGAAATGAAACCTGAGGTGATTCAATAGTGACTCGGCAAAAGGTATAATAAGATCTCACTAAGTGGCACGGTGTGCGAATAAGGTGTAAATTTTTATTTCAAGAAATGTTTATTACTTTAATACGCTACTTATATCGTTCACTTTTAAGTGACAAGCTTTATTGTACACACTGTAGTTTGTTTCGTAATGTATAAATTTTGGGATTTATTTTTGCGACCTCATCCATTATCATATGTATGGATGTATATGTATTTTATAAGAGCAGTCTACTTGGAAGGTTTAAAAAATCAAAACACTTTGCCAGAGGTGGAGTATATTGATGCATAGCAATGTCAAAAATAACCAGTCTTTCAGTTTAAATGACAGTGCTGTTTTTAAGAAGAATCTTCACAAATTCATCAAATGCAATATCAACCTAATAGCAAGTGGAATTTTCAAATGAATCCCGCATCTGTCCACTCGATTATAAAAAGTACACCCTTTAAGAGCATATCCATGTTCTCTCTTCAAGTTAATATGAAAATGAACCGGAGCTAACGATAACAGTCACGACTTTTGAGTAGCGTCAACGATTTCTTCGTCCCGGAAATATTGGTTCTCTTATTAAGACCACGCGGGTATTGGAAACAGGGTTAGTCGCCAGAAAAGGGGGTTAGCATTTGACAAATGCCGAAATCGCGTGTGGTGCCCGTGTAGAATCGAAGAAGTCTCGGTGTAAGAAAGGCACAAGTGCACGGAAATCGCGTATCACGGACAAACGCTCCGGTTTCGTCGAAAACCTGGATCCCCACTGCATTCTCGTTTTCTCAGTCCCCCATGCAATTAAATCGTGTTTCCTTTCCGATGATTCTGGTGGAATCTCTTCTCTGTAAACGGATGTATCGTATCGATAACATCTTTTAATCATAAGATGTATACATAAGTTAATGAATTAAATCTTGTGATTAGTAATCCATTTTTATTCGAATAATGTACGTGAAATATTTTAATGTAAATTTAATAGATTTTACGAGTTGTAGCTGTTGGATCGAGATTATAAATGCAGCTTGTAGAGATCCCTTGAAATTCTTAAAATCCCCACTGACAGAAAAAAATCATTAATATTCGAGACTGAAAGTGGTTTATTGGAAGCTTTTATAGGCGCTTTTATCGCAAGCGCCAAATCGAATAGAGTCGAACATTCACGAGGTGATAAATGAATGTAAATCAGCGGGCATTGAAGTTTTACATGTGGACTGCGTTGTCCATAAAAATTTGTTCCCAATTGATAGTAGGCGAATAAATAATTAGTGAAAAATATTAAAAAATTACGCATTATCTTTTAAATTTTAATCTTCATTTATTTAAATAATTCGTCGTCTATCAGTGTATAGAATTGCATGGTTCTGTGATTAATTCATTACAATCATGATCTTTTGCTACAACTGTCTATAAGTAAAGACAAAGCACTGTTCAACAATACATTATAAAATATAATACGTTTCTGGAATCCAAAGGAACAATATTGTTGTACGCAGAAGCACAATACTTTATTATGTCTTTTGCGAATGGTTTGGCGTGTATGAACGAGAACACAACGCCGAAATAGTTATTGTACTCGTGAATGCCAGTTTGTAGTTTCCATTTGAAGGTTTCGCTTAGTTTCAAACCGAGAATATTGAGCGTATGAATTATTCAAAGGACTGGCTTTGATTATGGAAGTATAATTACTGAAATGCGTTGTTATCCTGCATAATGCACCTGTTACAGCTACTTATTAATTTGGTCACTCATCGAACTTATATTTCATTTTTTTAGCTGATTTAAAGTCCACTTCTGGTAAATTGAATAATTTCTAAGCCTATTAGGTAATGTATTCCAAATTCTGTTTCGTTGAGGTAAAGCTTAGGATACCTCTACTAAGTGTTACGATGCATAAGACTTGGAATATTTCTACAAACTTCCTATCATCGATAGGATGTACAATATTTATTAACTAGCATACATTCTCCTTTTAGTAATCATTTCACTTATACGAGAGTTTATTTCCATTTCCCTTGCCAGTAATCTCGAAATACCAATCTTCAAGTCCAGTTTCAAAGGTATTCCCATCTGACTTTCAACATGAAAGTGGTGTCATTCGATTTCCCTTGCCGAAACCATTTCAAAGGTATATAGAAATCGCAGCACGCCCTTTGATCACAAATTACTCTGTGCTAGCAACATTCTCCTTTGTTCCTCTGTGCTACATCAAAGAGTATAAACTTCCACTTGAACCTTCCTTAAGAAGTCACGACTAGGGACCTTTTCTTCTGGATAAGAACTGTTAATTTATGACCCATCTTGCACCCTGCTGAATTTATCTCAACGGTATCCCACAAACGATAAGAATGAAAGAGTATAGTATCCAGCGTCAGGAGTTCAGGACCACAAATTCAGGCGACTCAAAGTGTTCGCTTGTTGACTTCAGCTGGCAGGGTCAATATTCAACCGATTGGGGCTTCTCGATTCACAATAACGCTATTATATGAGGAACAATAGATGTCAGTCGATCATTGTAAGGTGTAGATCGTTAACTTTTCCGCGGTTCTGTATAACGATCGCTCGTTAGCCAGGCTAATTACTCTGGTAGTGGGCGTTGGACCGTGAAAGTTCGTTAGTTAGTTAGTACTACAGGTTAGTGCCCAAAGAGGTAGGATTCATTTGGGCTCTCTCCCTCGCTCTCCCCCATCGCCCTTCCTCTCTCCCTTTCTCAGTCCCATGCCTCCTCGTTCTGTCCTGATTGCTGACTTACGAAAACCGCAGGTGTCGCACTTTAACCCGCCGATTCAAACTCGACGAGTTCAAATACTGACGCAGAGTTCACCCTAAGGTCCAACTACCTTAGGCGAACAATGCATCAGTGTTTGGACAGGTTTTAAACTGTCCCCTTTGATATTTCCCTCGCTCTCGAGGTACATAAGGCTTGGTTCTTCTTCTTCTTTCGAAATTAAGGCGATAAATGGGCGTGTTTGTCGGAAGAGCAGCTTGATTTCGAGGGAAACGACGTTATATAGTTCCTGAAATTCACGTCGAAGTGCCATAGAAGAACGGATAATCGTTACGCTGGATATGGAACGCAACTTCTTGACTTGCCTTCAAGCTTCTGTCTCCAATCTCCATTATTACGCCACGAGAGATACATGCCATGTTAATTAATGTATAATCAAACTTTATGTCAAAGAGCGTCCCTGGCATTCTGCATTTAATATTCTCCAGATTGGAAAGAACCTCGCATCAAAGATGCAAAACGAATAAAGGGGGCCACAAAGGCACCGGCAAGGAAGCAGGATGCAGTAGCGTCGTCATCCACGAGTTCCAATGATCCTTTAATCGTATTGTTCCAAGCAACAATGCCTGCAAACGTGAATACATAAGCGGAAAGATGGAGTGCGTTACCAACTGGATTACCATGTTTCACATGCCGCAGTTCATCTTCGTTTCGGATATCGCTACGTTGAAGGATGCTGCAGCATTCTGAAGGAAACGGCGCCGCGACGCATGGCGTGTCTAAACGAGATCAAAGAACACACTGGATGCAAGCTTCTGGAAATAATAGTAGCAACTCCACGTACAACAAATTGCAGCGAACATGCAGGTGTCTTTTAAATAGAATTTAAGTTTACGTTCATTCTATTGACAGAAGCGTCAGGATTTCTTCAAAATCCCTGGTACCATGCGCGAAAAGTGCCCGAATTGCCGAAATCTGTTTCGACCAACAATCTCTTCGCACGAAGACGAAAGCGCGGAGCGTATCTCGAAGAATTTTCGCAGGCATTCTTGCGCCGTTTTATTAATCTCTCGCAAGGCAACAGAGGAAAAGACGAGGGAAACTTGCGGCGTTTAACTCGTGTAAGTTGTTAGCGCTAAAATTCGGGAATTCGAGGGGAGAATTTCCGTGGAACTCGTGGAATTTCGAAAGAAGGAAGCAGAAGCGTATCGCTTTATCCGGCTACTCGTTTCGCCAGCAAACTTTCCAACGGAAAACAAGTGCAAACTTGCTGCAAATTACATTACCAAATGCTCGCAAGAACCAAGATTTATAGACGGTTGGATGCGTTTAAAAAAATTTTCCCATTTACTTCACCGTCTGCCAGAAGTGAGAACAACTATTTCCTTTCACACTTTCGTCGAGTTCGACCAAAACTCGTGCCAGCTTCTATAATTATCTGTCCTCCACGAATCACACAAATTCCCTGTCCCCTGCTTGCCTGCAACGAAACTGAATTTACCACGTGGCATTTTAATACGTTTAGAGATACAAATACACCGTAGTCACAATTAGTAAGCAAACGAAAACGGACAAAATCCCGTGAATTTGCGAGGCAGAAGCAGCGGTTGCAAATTCGAAACAGAAAGGCTCCCGTCCGTCGTTCACGGTGTCCGAGCCGAGCAATAAAAGAACGCGACAGTAAAAAAGTAATTCGTTTCCATTTCCGTTTTCTCGCCCAAGCTTCTGCCGAACCGTCGATTACTCAGCACTCTGATAACCCGTGATCACGCAACACAAACTCCGCCGAGAATTTATGGGGTATTATGTGGTGCGGGGGTTCGGGCGCGATTTACACAATATTCCGCGATACGATAAATCACGAAGACGATGAGATTGACGCTAAGTGATCGCCGTTGAATGATACGCGACCGTTCGTTCCACTCGACCGGTGAAATTTTCGTTGCACCCCACTTCTCTCTTCTTTTTTCCTCCCCTTTCTTTCCCCTTCGCCCGAGCAGCCTCGTGGCGAATGATCGATCTCGTTGATTTATATGCGGGCCAGTAGACACGTCGAGCAAAAATGGGCGAAACAAGCGGCTCTTACAGACCTTCTTTCGCCAGCCAGTTATTCGGCTCGTCCCGAGTTAAAAGGATAACCCAGTTGGTGTCAGGCCAACGGACAGGCCAGGAATTTTAATGCAATTGGAACAGGTTGTTCTGCGCGTGACAGTGGAAGGGCTGAATTAAGCGAGGAGAGTTTTCCAATTTCACTTCGGCCTCTGAAATGAGCCACGCCGCAACTTTTTTTCCGGCCCCGTGTTGGAACAACGACGCGTGTAATCCTTTGTTTCGTCAACGATATCGTCTTCCACCTGCTCAGCTAAACGGCTTGTCGACGCGCTTTAAATATCGTCAACGTTTCCCGAAGGTAATTGGAATTTTAATTTTTTTACTCCTTTCCTCTAACTTTTAACTGTGTCTCCGTTATTTTAATTGCAGGACTTGCCTTTTGACATACTGAATTCCATCTGCACCAGTGGGACAAATCGAGATATTTATTTAAAAGCCCATCCCAAAGATCCACGTGATAAAGGTAACCATAAGTGTGGATAGCACTGGTGGTAGATAAGTAAGTCTGATGGATAGACGGTAACTTTCATTAGGATCGATAACATTCAAGCAATTGATGGTTGAGTAAAGTGAAGGGATCACGATCGGTTAATTACCGAATTTAAGACGCCGGTGCAATTCTCTGGCTAATGGAAAGTACCACGATCGCGAACTCGTCTGGAGCTAAAAGGAGATTAGTCACGAAACGGTGAACGTTGAACTTTCCTATACATCTGGATCAGAGGTCCAGTTTTTGAATTTACAGCTGTCATACATTGATCGTGGGCGGTTGTGATTCCACGTCCGTTAAGTAGAAGAAATGGAAAGGTTTTTCAGAGTATACCTATATTAATGAATGATGAAGAAGTTAAGGGATATAAAAGGGAAGAGTGTAAAGGGTAACGTTGCTGGACAGGAACTGGGAGATGATTGTGTATTTCTTACGAAACAATCGACTTCCCTGCTTCAGAGTTATTCGATTAGCGACCCATGGACCACATCCGGTTCTGAAGAGGGCGTCGATTGACCCGTGACTTATAATTGAATATTCCTCGGCCTTTCTCCCTTAAGTGGGCAAGATGTTGAGAAGGTTAATAGAGGAAATGGATAAGAAAACCAAAGTCCCTTATCCTTTTCCTCTCTTTCGGAGCGAGAAACGTTACTCATGAATGGCGATACTGGAAACGTCCAACACCACTGAATTCCCTGGCCTTTTCTTGAGTAAAAGGGTCCTAAAAATAACGGCGAGGAAAATGAACGGGTCTCGCAGTCCTTCGAGCCTTTTTCCAGTCCCCGGGAAAGCTTTCGTAATGTTTACATGTAAAAGGCCGGCGAAGCGACGCTCCGTTGTAAAGAGGATTGCAAAATTCACGAAGCACGGCGGCAAACGGCCCTGTGAGTTACATCGAATGGAAACGAAAGGGAAGAGGGGGATATTGTGTCAGCAGACAGCTAACGATCTGCTCCAAGGATCTCGTTCCTCCGTCACTGTTGGTCTTTCACTCGTGAAACTGCAAAGGGGAGATTTCGGCTGGAAGATTGCAATTGTATCTGATACAAAAACCATTCTCAGAAATGATACAACAGATTATTCAATTGAATTTAGTTTCGAAGTGACATTTAATGCCAATTGAGAATGACGACTTCAAATCGTCGAGTTTTGGGGCAGTTCGTCTGTTCGAATAGATTAATATTCTGTGCTATTGTTATTAACAAAGGTGCGCAAACTTATTCGCGAGAATCCTTCGGCGACGATGGCGTCAGACGCCCCCCATTGCGAAAAGTATCCGCGAATCGCGTTATCTTGGCCGAATAAATGCGACCAATTATTCCGCGCGCGTTCGCGTCGTGTGTAATTTCAAGCGATAAGGGAATGTTGCGATTACGAGACGCGGGCGAAATAAATAGAGATAAAGTGGTTGAAAAATAACGGGAAAAAAGTACGATTCTCCTCGAGCAGGCGGACACTAGATACGCGATGCGATAGTCCGCCGCATAAACGATTTATCATGCTTTTCCCTACTTTATTCAAACTGCGTCCAGACACGCGCTGTTTCATTTGCCCGCGCGCGCGCGGGTCGGGAAAGCAGACGCAAACGGCGAACGAATCGGCGGCGAAGGGAAGTGCTAACATTAAGACAGGTCTGACTCTAATTCTCCCCTCTTTGAGTCGGGATCGAGCTACGGCGGATCTTTCTTCAGGTGGAATTAAGGTCGCTTGGAATTATGAACACAGAGAAACACAATTTTCCGAGGCGTTCTTCCGAAGGAATTGTATCGCCAAGAAACGAATGTTTCCCTAAGAATGGAAGCGGGGTTTCAGAAACCATTTCTCGATTTTTGTTAGCGTGCATTTTGCTTGTAACGAAATTTGATTGTTTTCTCGTTAGTGGATGGAATGTTTTATTCATATGTTTGGGTTAGAAAAGAAGGCGTTGAACTTGTTAATTTTTAAATACATTATGCATACCTACATGGATTCAAGTGACTGTTGATACTGTATAGTTTAATGTATAATGTATTGTCGAGGAAAAACGAGTGGATGCTTAGCAAAATTATGGAAATTTGGCTGTTTCGTGCCGTCCAGCAGTGATTTTATCAGCCCCCACCCCTGCTCGCGATCGATTGAGTTTTCAATTTTAACTCGTACAAACAAGCATACCGATTTTGCATTTCGCGAACGCGCCTCCTGATCCGTTAATAACGAAATATCGCCCGTCCGAAGTGAGCGTTGTATTTCAACGCAGTTTCCATCTGAAATCTCGTTTTTAACGCGAGCCATGTCCTCGTGAAGTCCATAATCTATCTGCTCCCTGGTTATTCGCTAATTGATTGTTTATCCTGCTCTCCAAATGGAACTTATAGCGTTCATTAGCCGAAATTCATTATCCCCGTAACGAAATCTCACGAATAGCGGTTCATCGAATCTCTCTACTGGCCAATTAGTCCTTGAAAGATTCCTGGATATTTACGTTGTCAAGGGCTTTCGATCGTCTACCAGATCCCCAGTACGTCATTCATTTCGTTATTGCCTACTTAGAAGAAGTTACTCGACTAAGGGAGGAGTCTTGTATCTGCGCTTTGCGACCTCTGATAAGATGTGTGTCACTATGCATACCGGTTCACGAGAAATGGAATACCCGATCGCAATGTTAATGGCAGAATTTATAGAATTTCAATGGGCAAATATAATGCAGGAAGAATATTTTCTTGAAGAGAATCGTCTTCAGGGTTTTCAGAGTTAATGTGTTTCTTTTATGTGGAGCTACGTGGCTTTAACTTTTTCCCTTGTATGTCTCACCCACTACCAGTATGTAAAACGAGCATAAAATTATCACGGTTTTAAATCAAATCATTATTCCTGCCTCACAGTGCGATAGGGGCCGTTTAAAGATTCAACATAATGTACCTACTTTCAAGTTTATTCGTTCATTATAATTTGAAAGTTGGCTCGAAATCAGTTCACCGTTGTCGCTTTGAACCTCCGTTTCTCATTAAAAGTTTCCCAAATGGGTTGCAAAATGAATACTACCCATCGTCATAACGTCGATATCGAGGAACCGATGCGGGGTAAACGACTCCGTCGTTACGACGTCAAATCATACACCGACGTGGTGCGATAAACAGCGTCGTGCATTATGCAGAAGTGGGTGTTACCAGAAATCGTTCATGATATCGTTAAACAAAAATGGACACAGCTGCATTTCTAACGAGAAATGAAAAACAATCTTCGATCTATAAGCCCAGCATTTAAAAATTCGTTGACCGAAATAAGTAGAGAATTTCGGCGAAGAAGAGCGCAAATTGCTCAGTCACTGAGCATTTTAAGTTATATTTTACAAGCTACCTAAAATCTACTTAATCATTAATTAGCATCTATCTAATAACACATATCAAAGTACCCAATTTAGTACACGAAGCAGCACTGACACGACGCTTGTCGAGGTGTGGAGCCAAAGCTTCCAGCGATAACCCAGACTTCCAACCAAACTTTCGACTTTCGCAAATGCCTGAAAAATGCCCCTATTTGATAATTAATTCCCCCCTCGCACTGACAGTTTTAATCGCTCCGGCGAAAGTCTGACGACGAAGATTCGAAAGTCGTGGCGGGAATGCTGACGCGCGAGGGCGAAGGGCGCGCGCGAGTTAGAAACTGGAGGCAGGGGTGGATGATCCCCGTTCCTTTTCATCATCCGGTGGCTTTGGTGCCGTTCCTTTTCGACAAAGGCCAGGTAATTTTTCATTGCTGCTGGCGACGTCCCGGTATGCGCGGTATTACGTGCGACAGAGCTCGACGCGAGGGGGTTCGAGGGAGAAAGTGGGAGCGGCCCGGAGCCGATATTAAAGACATCCCCCTGCTGACAAACGAACGCGACCGCTTCCCTGCAATTACGACAAAGCCACTTACTAATTTCGCCGGCTGATAATCCATTATCCGCAGCCACCTACGTACTAATCCCGGCTCCGACCTTCGGCAACGGTAACCTCCACACATCTTCGTACGGAGATCTCTCTCGCACGGCTGCCTCTTCGGGGTTCGCTCCTATGCGCCACGCGTGGCCTCGAGATGATATGTTCGCCAGGTCTATCTGTACAGGCTGATTCTGCAATGGATGGTCCAACTTTGGAGGTGGGTTCTATCAGACCGAGCCAGGGACTACGTGTCCCACTCTGCTGGATCTTACACATCCAAGTGTTATTTAACCGCTTCACTGTATAATTCGGAATATTTTGTCGTTGATTAAGAAGAATGCTAGGAGGTTCTGTTGAATTTAAAGGGTTCGCTTTGGTGCCGATTTTGTACCCGGAGGATGAAATTTTGGGGGATGTTATTGAAGTATTTTCATCTTGCATTAGGGTTATTCGTTTCTTCTTCGTAACTATTTCTGTAAGACTATTTTTAAGTGTAACGCAAGTAACGTTAAGTTAATTTTGTACGTAGTTTTTCAGTCTCGAGGGGAGCGGAATATATGTACACTTAAATTGTGGCTGATTGCTTGAGAATCAGCCTGTAGAACCGTAGTCGTTAAATACCGGCTCCAGTACAGGTGTGCTCGCGTCTGTTTGTATTAATTCTGGTGCAAGGTTCGGTACTGTATTCCGAGGCGAAACTCCGGGATGTTGTGAGGAGTAATACGAAATTTACGCGTATGGGATCTCTTAATTGGACGAATTTGGCAACGGATTTGGAGAAGCTGCACGCGTTATTTAATAATTCCTGCTAGATAGCTTGCGCTTTTCAAGCATGGTGATTAAATCAACTCAACGGCTGCACACCTTTTCCAGCGAGCAATGGTTGTAATTGCATTTGCTTAAGTATTAAGTATTCTCGTTATTCGTAACTACTGCCTTATTTGCCGCTACAGAAGCATTTCGAAGCATACAGAATAATTTTTCCAAAGCAAGCACAATTTTTCTTCTACCAAGAATCTATCTTATATTATTCATCGCCGAAAAGGATGTACCTACTCCATTTAGCTGAAAATTGATGTAGTTTCTTGCTCAGTGAAGGGATAAAAGGGTCAGAAATGAGTTTTCTTTAAAATGTTAACGCGCACATTTATGTTTCATACCACAAACGAAGCACTTAGACTAACGTGGATCAGATTCCTTTGAGACCATCATCTCTGGGATGCAAAAGCGTATTTTAAAGATGAAGTTAACAATGCTCCAAAAAACCTTGAGATCTGCCTTAAGTAGCAGCTGGAAAAACAGCTGAAAATTTCTAGAACGCATCCTCCGTGTAAGGGAACTGGGTCAACAGTAGCTATAGACGAGAATGAAACCACAAGATATTACTTCGTATTTCTGAAACGTGGACCACATACGAATTCGCGTAATTCTTCTTCAATCCATCCACCGCAGCCTCCGTAAGGCCATCTGCTATATTCCAGCCAGCAAACCAACCATACTCCTGGAATAAACCTTTTTACAGATGGATACTATGCCTCGCTGTCATTTTCTGTACCGTCATCTTCGGTATCAACGATTCCGTTTGCGTGTCTCTCTACATTCTTATGCTCTACTTTCCTGCAGTCACTCTTCGTATTACGAAATTAATAGGATTCTACTTAAATAATTCTAAAAGGTAGCTTAATTCAGTGTCTCATCTTCAATTAAAAAATCAACCACGCTTCTGTTTCTCGAGAATCATAAGGGGCCACTTAAAAGCTTTCAAATAATAAAACAATTTACACGACAATTCACAAATTATTCCAAAGAAGAGATTATTCGCATTAAATTCGAAATTCATTTTTCTTGAAACCGAAGGTGCATTTCTAAAACCTTTACGTCTTCACAGTTCTGCCACCAGTAGTTAATCATCGCCTATAAAAAGAAGACTATGTTCAGCAAAATCACCGAACACTTCCAATCAACCAAAAAAGTGTTCCCTTATACATAAAACAACTGACGATCTTTCACATCAGACACTTCTCCAATCACAATCCCTATCTCCAATACCTTCACTTGACAGAAGTAACACCGCTCTAAGAACGCAGAAACAGTAAAATGAAAACCCTTGAATATCCCCAAAATGCCAGCCACCAGAATGTCATCAGAATGTGTCAGAACACGTCAAGGATCTAGCAAAAGTGTTTCGATGACGATTAATTTCGACTCGTGTTTAGCGCGTTGCCAGTCGGAAAAGTTGATTTTCCCTTATCGGTTTTCCCGTGGACACGAAGAGTAATCGTGAATGCGCGGGGTGTCGACTGGGTGGACGCGTGCACGCTCGAGCTCGCGTGCAATCCCGCCGCCTGCATATGTTTGTATTAACTCCCCGTCTCTCGTGGCTACGATTATGCTCGGGGCCGAAACTCTGCGCCGTTGCGCCAAGTAATTCGACATTTGTTTGGATACCCGCAATTGAACAAATAGCGGCGGGGCACGACGCTCGCGTGCGAATGTCGAGTGCGGGCGTAACGCGACGACTCCCGCGCGCCACCCCTGGAGGTGGCCGCTGCTCCGTTGCGATTAAACGTCGTCGCGTTGCTTTTCCCCGTTGGAGTTACTTTCTGTCGCCAATTGCGAAGCCTCTGTGCACCGAGGCTTCGACACGCCGACAGGAAACGTTCGGCGGTCGCGAGAAACGATAACGCGCACGGGTAGAGAGGGATTAACCATATTTCTCACCTTCGCGCGTCACGGGGACGCTCCTGCGGATGATGGACCCGGTGCAGAGGGTTTCAGAAGTTCTCTGTTTGAAGGACTTTTAGCGTGACTTTGATTCTGACGGGTGGAAAGTTGTAGTGGTGGTCGAAAGAAAGTTTGGACTGGTTTGATCAGTGAGGGTTGAGCTGGGCGATATAGCATTAAATATAAATGTCTGCGTGTGCGGTAAAGTAGTGTTAACAGTCAGGTACTTGTTCTAAAATGAACATACCATGGCACACCATTGCGCGGACCAACTAAAGGAATTATACTTTTCAACGCGGCAAAGAAATTGTTTAAATCGTTCCAGCAGTTTTCTGCTCGAATTAAATGGATTAACATCATTTTACCAGCGCAACGTTCTCTCTCTGGCCTTCCACTTTTATTCACTGCCCCTCTTGCATCCCTTGAGATCGTGGCTAACTGTACCTACAGAACAAAAGGGATCGTGAATCACCGGCGTTCACGTGTGCTTATCACTCGGCAGAATGAAACGCGTTCCCCGCATAATGAGGCCCGAAAATGGACGTGTAATACGTAATAAAGCGCGGCGCGCAACAAAGGCTACGGACCGCGAGGGAAGGCGGGAAAAAGCGGCGGATGGGTTGGCTCGACGATAATCCAGCATAGTATCGGAAAATCCGGGACTAACCTCCGACAAGCTTATCTACCTCGTTAGCGCGAAAATCCTGGAATAATTTTTCTTCGGCGAGTAGATTCAGCGATGCAAATTCGTTATCCCGTTAGAGCCGGCGTTAACGCAATTAAAGTAAAAGCGAATCAGATTAATGAAGGCAATTAGATGACGCCGATTTACTTTGACTGTAACGCCAGGGACGTTGCTCGTATCAAAAGACCGCCCTCTGCGCCGTAGTTTCCCTTCGGACGAGCCTGCAGTCTTCAACAGTCCCTCAATTCTGAAGCTGCTGCTCGCTACAACACTTTTCCGATCGAGGCCGCGACTTGCGCTGCCTGCCGGTTGACCTTCGATAGATGCTGGCCCAGTAATTGAGTTTGCAACTTCTAATATAGAGCTTCTAGGAAATTGGAAACTTATTTGAACAAAGTAATACAGGTAACCGGTTGAATCCGCAGTGTAACTGACGAGGACGTTATCAGTTGACCTTGCAACTGGGCATGGTTCTTTAATTAAATTTGCGAGTTTCAACAGCTCTTCGATCAAATCGACAACTCGTTGGCGGTGCTTCAGTCGCACCTGTTACTTGTAGCTTTTCAGCGGAGGATAAAGCTTGTGGTAATTAATAGTTGACCTTGCGACTTGCAGCGGTTCTTTAATGGAATTTCCAACTTCTAATTGCTCCTCGGCCACATCTGCAACTTGTAGTAGTGTTCTTCGCCGGAAGCTTGCGCTGGATCTTGGATCCAACTTCTACTTTATAGTAGATCCGCGATTGATGTTGCAGCGCGCATTGAACGTTCTACCTCCCATCAGCGAAATTTCAATGTAACATCAAGATTTAGCATCAGCACGGTATCATACCTCTGTAATGTTAAACTGGGGTCCTGAAATTGCGCGAAATCAGCTTTTTGATGGGATATTATAGCCGTAATAAATGGCACACAGAGGCGCACCGACATTAAACGCGAAAATAAGAATCGAGCCCAGCCGGGGCAGGGCAGCGTTATTGAAGGACGGCGATAACCTTTATCACCTGGGAAGCACAGCAGGAGAAGGTTGCGCGCTGCGAAACGGGGCTAAAATCAATAACGCAGCTAATAATAAGCCGCCGAATCCCCTGAAGTGATGACGTTACATCCAATTTGAGCCCTGCTCCGGCAATAGCGAGGCGCAGTGGCTTCTCTTTGTGGGATTTGCAGGCGATCAGCCGGAAGTTAGGGGCCCGGAACCGACCAAAAGACAACACTACCCGATTGCACGAAAAGCGCATTCCGCGGCCGCGTTGCACCTTCAAACTTCCTCCGGGATGCCGATCGAGCCCTCTCACGGCACAGCTGCTTCAAGCTTGCAGGATTTCCAGACGGATTTGCGAAGCTTTGCGACCTTGACTACGAATCAGTTGCAAAACTCTTACGCCTCGCCTCGCGATTACTGCAGCTGCCTTACGCGATCGCTCTGTTTCATTCGGAAATTTAGGGATTGTTACTGGGATTTTGAACAATTAAAGAATTTTCATAAAATTGCAGAGGTTATAGAGTATTCCATAATTGGGCTCAAGTTTGAATTTTCAAACTTTCAAATTTGCGACATTTCGAGACACCTATCTGTCGATGGGATTTTTAAAGCGGAAGCTCGATATCTGTCAGGTAATTGGGGCCGGATCTGATCTATGCGTGGTAGAATGTAATAAGGAAACGCGATCGTCGGTTCTTGCACCTTCCGCTTCAACTCCTGTTACTTGGGCAGCGTTCCACGATTGTTAGGCACATAATGCGGCAAATAGTTTCAGGTACCGGCTGCTAGAACAGAGAAACAGGAACTTGCGCTTCGTTTTACGGCTCGTGCAGCCTGTTCAGGACAAAGCTGACTGTTGCCTGTGACACGGCTAAAGGGTATAGAGAGAAGGGCGTTTGAAACCTTTGTGAAACGTTTTTCGGTATATTTTATTCCTGGGGCGAAAACAGACGTTGCAGGTGGAAAGCGTGAAAATCGATTTCGTGGATTTCATTGAGAAGCCGGGACACGAAGGAAGACGGTTATCAAAGTAGTTTAAGATATTTGTACAGAATGCTAGGGAGATCGATATCATTCCTACCAATCCTAACTTTTGCGCGATTCCGATATAAAGTTGAGGCTGAAATCGGTTGGATTGGATGTTTGTAGAATAAAATTGCTGGAATATTTCAATCAGGAAAATCTTCTCCAGCTCTATTTGTACCTACTGAGTTTATTCTATAATTAATTACGACGTCGTTGATAATACTGCGAAAATTGAATGCCTATATTTTGCAGTCGATTATGCGAGAATTTCGGAAATAAATTCATCATTCAGTTACGATGATCCAGTTATACTCTCGCTTATATTACATCAATGCTATAAATGAAACACCATGATCCGTCGTTAACGTTTAATTTAGCAACACCGAATTGGATTAACCTAATTGCAAACCAGATTTAGTGTGCGCGCTTAAATTGCTATTGGCTTCATGCATACTTTATTACATGACGGATCAAGATTCGCGTGTGCGCGTTAGTACGTACGCACTTACACGAGTGCAGTGTTGAAAACTTTTCGCTAAATTAGCGACAATGGCACTGTACAATACTGAAGCACATTCGCATAGGTGTAATTTTGCTGTGCATACATTCGTGCACAGCATTCTGTGTTACGCGCAATACGTGTTTCAAGTCAATTCGTGGAGAATTTTTCGAATTTCATGAGCGGTCGATCAAATATGGTTTAATAAATATCCATTAACCCCTTCACCGTTTGCATTTGATAAAACGATATTTAATCCTGCATGGGTATTAAAAGTTAACAGTTGAGTTGCAATATCGATAAATTATTTATTTCAAAATACGCATCCTATTTTCCGTTCAATACTGATTTGCAAATATTTGGCGAGTTGCTTATAGTGGCGTGCAAAAGTACTCGGCCACCCTGTAAAACAGAATAACTTGTTTAAAATTGGTCCAAACGACTTGAGTGTTTGAGAAGCTGGAAGAATTTGTTGTCTAAGTGACGTAATTCGTCGTTAAAAAAAATAGTAAATGTCGTGTTTTTCAAATTTTGTCTGTGCTCGTAATGAAAATTTAAAAAGTGCCTTTTATAGATTTAAGTAAGTTGTGTACGTGCTGAAAATTTTATTAAAATCGGTTAACGAAAACTGTGCTTTTCCCTAACTCAGGTCTTCCCAAGTAGGGAATGTGATCCTGAAACACATGTTTCGGTTCTCCTTCCAACGCTGCGCCTTCAGCTAAGGTGGGACGACTTCTACTACCCTCTCTCCGAGGAGACAGTAACGTCGCTGGGAAGCATGTTGGGCGCTTTAGGGCGAAAGTACCAAATGTGTCAAATTTTTATAGGAAATTTCATAATGACTTAAAAATAGTAGGAAAAATTAAAATTTAAACTAGCATTTCAAAATGACGTAAAAAGAATTAAAAAAATGTATTACATACAACGATACAGTAATACAATAATCGTAGTGATGTCTTTTCATTAGAAAAATATATTCATTTTTATAAAAATACAAGTAGTAGTTATTTTCTAAATTTTCATACAATACATAAATACATTTTATATTTTAAAGTTTAAAGTTTAAAATATATTTTAAAGTTTAAATTATTTTCTAAATTTTCGTACAATACATAAATACATTTTATATTTTAAAATGAAATTTTCAGGACGTACCCAGCTTAGTTAAATCTACAAAAGGCATTGTTTAAATCTTCATTGCGAGTACAGACAAAAGAGTTGAAAAACACGATATTTACTATTTATTTCGCTATTCCGACCAATTGCAATTTGTTTCAAAACGACGAATCACTTAGTAAACTAATCCTTCTAGCTTCTAAAAAAAACTCAAGCCCTTTAGACCAATTTTGAACAAGTTATTTTGTTTTAAATGGTGGCCGAATACTTTTGCACGCCACTGTATGTACAAGTGACTTCATTACATTTAAATTGCTACCCTTAATCATCTCCGGAGTGCCAGTGATAGCTTCTTCTTCACAAATCATGGTGGTGTCATTGTCTCTTACGCTTCAAACTCTCAACCACCACTGTATGTTACAGGAGAAATTAATCCGCTGCGCCTTCGATTGCAACTTTGTGATTGCTAGAATTCTGTCGGTCGTAAGAGGGATGAAAAACAGAATAGTTGACAGGTTCCCAGTTACTCGCGAATAATCGCACGTTTTCGACGCTGCCGCCACCGTTTCAGTTGAAAAACATGTTCAAAGCCCGTCTAGAGCCCCAGAGATCAGACTCGATAGAAACAGCACACGCATGTCTGCGCACGGCTGCGACCGTGGATTTCATCCATTCGTGCTAGCGAGATACGATTCACAGGCTGTCTCGAGATTCTTCGCCGTCCAGACACCTTTTTAAGGTGTATGCCACTCATTTCGCGGTTCTAGTTTACCCTCATCCACTTCGCGCTCTCGCCGCCGTAGCTCTACAACATTTTCGCCGCTTTAAAGATGATCACCGCGTTTGAAATTCTCCCCACAGCGACGCACCGAGCCTCGTGCTCGAATATTTGTGCAATGCACATTAAATTCACGAAGCTGCAGAGCTTATTCTCTGTTTAACAGGTCGAAATTCTGATTGAATTTCTGAGACGTTGCTGCACTCATTTCGATTTCGGAAAAGCTCCTTATTGAACTCTGAGTTATTAAATTGTTCTGGAAAATTGTCAATTGACAGTGGAAGAACGAATCATAAATCAGGATCGATGTTTCAAATATTTTTATTAGAGAATCTTGGTGTGTAGGAGGCCTGGGGACTCGCGTAAGTTTCTCATTCGTTATCAACCGGAGGGTCGGCGAAAGTATCAGGCCATGAGGGCTGAGCACGTAGTCGATGTGTTTCATTGGAAAAATGCCTCGAACGCGGCTGTACAAGTTCTTGAAACAGAGAATGTAATACCGTTGAGCCATTCGACGTGTTCAACAGATCCATTACTAGTGATGGGATCAAGCATTTCGCAGGCAGCATCGGAACCAAACGGGATACGTGCGAATTCTGTACCGCTGCCTTCAGAAATATCACGTTGCTACCAATGTTGTACCTACTACTTAGTGAAATAGGAATTCAATTCTGAACAATTATTATTCACAATCTTAAGCTATTTCCCGTTTCCCTGAAAGACGCAATGCTATTAAAATAATAACTTCAGGCATCTTTAAAAACATGACAATGTTAAATTAAGTTTGGATGAATAATTGAGCATTAATTCACAGAGTGGAGAGTCTACATTGACTGAAAACTTCCTATACTTCTGAGTACCTACCATATGCCCCAAATTCTTTTCTCTCGTTTTAAGACCACCCTCCATCTTCCACTGGAACTTGCATATCTCCCACAGAAACCACAGAGAAAGTTCAGAAAGAACCTTCTGAAGCCGACGAACAGAATTACCCCATACTCAGTTGAAACTCGGATCGCCATATATTCAGTACTCCAGTGGTACTTACCCCACTTTGCACGAGCGCTTAATTCACCTCGCGTCAACTTGATGTGGCCTAATAACTCTGATCGTAACCCTTAGAGTATCCAGGAACTCGCCCAAAATACGTCACACTGTGAATTATAATCTGTTCCGAAGTTTCTCGCTTTGAAAACCAACACAGTCAATAACAAAACTCTCCTATACCTACATTCCATAAATGTGTAATACTATAAAGGGTTACGGTGGTTTCCACTATTCTGATAGCTGTGCTTTGATGGACGATTGATTTACCTAGGCTTCTGTGACTCACTGATGAGTACTTAGCTACCCGGGCACTGCGCTCGCAGAAACGCATCGAACTTGATCCCATCGCTACCTATTACCAGCTATTGATCGGCCCGCGAGGGAATAACGCTGTCAGATAAATCGAGATCTTTCCCCAGGTCTAAGCGTCGTTTCCCGTAATTAATCGAGAGCAAGTTCGTAAGAGTACTTGCACGTTCCCGTGGAGCAGGCCAGCTCTCGTCCGCAGCGCGCGGGTTAACGTCAGACCGCCGCTAGTTTCTGGCCCGTGGCTCGTTCTTCAGCGACGAAATACCGCTTACGTCACTGGGCATTGTTCCCTAGGAATTCTCTGGCCTGTCGCATAATTCCCCGTGTTTGCTCAGCAGCGTGTCCTTTTCCCCGGGACCCCACACTCTCCACCCACTATTCCTCCTCTTTCGTGAACGACCCAAGGATTTCGCCATTTTTTCGCAGACATTTGGCCCGCTTAACGAGCGATATTTTTAGCGATGTCCTGCATGGATGGTACTAAGTACGCCTTTCTCTATTTATAGGTACGACGGCTGATGAATCGAAGGTGAATCGAGTGGGAAAAATAGTTACATATTAGCTGTACTTTATATGTATATTTTTTCAGAATTGTAAATCAATTATTGCGGGTAGAAAAATATAATTTAATCCTTGGGGGTAGTTTTTGCAAACAACCCTTTTAGTGACACCCACCAAAAGATTACCATTCTTGAATGGTATTAGAAGAATTTTCGCAGCGATTTCTTTTCTACAAAAATGGTTCTGTTAATGGGAAAACCTCAAGCTGCTTATGACACATACAGTGTCTTTAAATTGGAAACCCGTTTTCATCTTCTACCCGTTAAATCCAAAAGAAGATCCGGTCTTCTAGCGTCCTTTCAGCGATTGTCCTCGCCATGCGGATTTCGAAAGAGCTGGGTACGTATTGCCAGAAGCGCACTTTGTAGCTGCACCGTTTGGATCAAAGGGAAATGGCGGTCAAAGTGGGAGCTGCGAATTCGCAATCGCGATTCGAAACGAACGCGCGACGCGGATGAAGATTCAGGAGCTACGATGTACCAACCTAAACAGAGCCTTTACACGGAAGAAGCTAGTCTGCAAGCTAAATGCAATTTCATTAACGCGCGCAACGAACGAGCAAACATATATCGAACTTAGTTAACGCAGTTTCATTATTAACGAAACCGATTAAACGTTCAAACTGCGACGAAGGTAAATGGCGACGACATTAATTCTTTCAGTCATTTTTAAACACATTTTCATATTCAAATTGCCACTTTGGTATACGTACATAATTTTGTCGTGTAACGAATCATATTTTAAGAATTTTTAATTTCTGTGAATTTATTCGTGTAAATATTTCTCATACATTTAACTTGTCGATTGCTGCAACCAGGCGCGTGGAATGGCATTGGTTTTGATGGTTCTTCAGGAGCTCGGCTTTAAACTGAAATATTACTAACCAGTAACCATTGCTGCCGCATTTATGAAGAAATAAATCAATATTTACGGATACCTCTGGAATCGGCCTCGTAAAAAGTTCCGCGCCGTCCATTGAAGCGGTTTTTCTGTTTAAATGTTCCGTATTGCATGCTCGGTACTTCTTTGCATTTGCATGTTGCGGATGGTACAATTCCGTGCGCACAGCAACGATGACGGACGGGCACAAACACTTTCAGGAAATTTATTAATACCATCGTTTTCAATATTGCTGTCCACGATTTTGTTTGAATTTATTCCCGAGATGCGATTGAAATATCGCGCTTTCGCAATTAAACAGCGCGGCGGCCAGCTGCGGTGCCGCGATACATCTCCTTGGTTCTTGAGAGTAAAAGTGAGCAATGGAAATTCAGTTGTGCAACACTTCTTTCCCTGGAGTTTTATAACGCTTCGTGTTACATTCATTCCACTTGTGCAACGAAATAAATAATAATATGTAAAATAGCGCGGTTGGCAGAAATGCCCTCGGCTTATTCTGTTTATTTTAGATATGTTATAAAGTAGTCGACTAAAGATTTAAATGAAAATGCACGGAGATAAATAACAAGGATTGCTTACCGAATTTATTTGAAATCAGGGATTTAACGTAAACTCTCGTTTATAACACGTACAATTTAGCAGAATGTATGCCGCCAATTTTACTGAACGCCTGCTTTCAAATCAATTTAATGTCACTAGCACTCCTTGCTTATTATTATAATATGCTATTTATAGAACGGTTCACTTGTGCAAACACAAAATATTGACCAGTATTTCACGACAACATAAATCCGGAGTTGTTACTGTTAACAACATATCCAACAAATCGACCAGCTACATAGGTATACCTATCATCAATGTATTCGAGTATCATCAATATGGTAAAAAATTGATTTGCCAATAAACGCGAAGCGAAACAACGTTACCCGGTCCTCATAAAATGTACTTAAAATAAATATATTTACAATCCACACAATCGAAATCGCGCTTACACGCAGCAAACATAGATTCAGATGCGCAATCAAAGTACCAATATATGTTCGAACATACATTAACTGTCTCCGTCCATTCATTAACCACCCAATAATCCCTCACCTTTAACTTGAATCCCCCACATCCGCAAAGCCAACATCCGTTCGCGCGTTGCCATTGTACACGCAGAATTTAATTGCGCCGTGGGGTGCGCTATCATTTTCGTGGCCGACTGTACAAGCGGCGAATAAAAGCCACGGATAACTTACTCGCTGAGAGAGGCAAAGTCCCAATATCCCGGCGATCTCGTGCTTGCACCGTCAGAGAGCCGTCTAAAAATGGTGGTCGAGCGGCGGAACCGTTTCCACGCCATTACGCGGGCCAACAAACAGCATCCGTGGTGGTTTTTCCGCGGCAATAAGGGGACAGCGACAATGAAGATGAGTGAAAAGCGCAAGAACACCGGTAGGAAAACAGAAGCGGCTGAGAAGAGCAACGGAGGATGGGAAACGTAATAAAGCCAATATCGGCGAGCAGATTGGAAAATAACCGCTTAGCGCGGTAAAAGGACAACGACTTCCGCTATATCGAAGCGGATGGACATTCTGTCCGAGCGTGCACGGTGATCCGGGTACCCAGCGTGGAAGCCTGGCCGTCGGAGAACGACACGAGGACCGCAATACCCACTCGTATCCGGCGAGATTTTTCTTTCGTTTTTTCTCCCCCGGATTCTTATCCACGTCGGGGGCCACGGGAGAGGCTCACCGCTACTGTGGCGAAGCATATTAATGGAATATGGCGGCACTTCCGCTTTTTGCGGCCACCGAGGCGCCGCGTAAACGAATAAACAGGGACATGACAATAGGGAAAAACTCCCCTGTCGTGCAGGGGGTAAATAGGATGGAGGGAATATCCCTGCGGTACACGTTGTCCCCTACTTGAACGAATTTCCACTTTTCTCTTCCTTCGCCGGAGAATGTTCTTTACGTTGCGCGCGACTATGTCTCTTGCTTTCTTTTTAAACTGTCTCTATCAATTAGCACGGGTGCTTCTCTGTTTCTGCAATTTGCGTTATCCTGCACGCGGTGTGTTGTCAACCGTGGCGACTCTTTCAATGTAACGTCCCCATTTAATATTACATTCGATATTAATCACGTCCGTACGACGTTTTAACGTGCATTTGCGGATCACTCGATAAGAACGAGCCGCGTTAATGATTTATTAACGAAGTGGAATCAATTTTTGCGTGTAATCATTTCCCACTCGGCGGACGGTAACATATTGGAAATTGTCATTAGCGACGCGATGGTTATTCGAACTTAATTATTCGAAATCCATTTAAATGCATCACTCGCTGTAACGCGGTATGCTAATCAATTCTATTTACAATGAGGACGCGTGCGTGGAAATTGTCGCCGCGACGAGTGCGGCGCACTTTTCCCGGCCTTCTGGCGAGCTGAAAAATTAAAGGGTCGCGGGATGGAAGCGCGGAGGTGGCGGACGAACAGTGGGCTCAGTTGCAGATTCTGCGTGAGAATAAATAAATAAAAGGCAAGGGCATTCCGTCAAGGCTGATAGAAATGAATAATAGAAGGGGATGCAAATAGGGGTGTATCCGAAGTTTTGATCGGCATACCAGCGTCCACTGTGCCGGACCCTCTGGGTCAACCACCCCCTCCCCCAGGGACCTCCAATTACGCGGCTATTACTTGGATAATTAATAACCGATATCCAACAGCCGCACGCACACGCCGGATAACCGGGATTTCCGTAGGCCAGCGAATTATATCCAGCCGAAGTTCAATGCACGACGATACATTATTGCGGTTGATTTAAGTATGTAAAGGCTATTCGATTTTCCCCGCCCGCGTATGCCGGTATATCAGCTGCTACCGGATATCCGATTCAAACGATAAATTCCGACCCGTAAAATTCGCGGCAATTGAATAACGGCACCCCATAGCTTTTCGATTTCCTCTGCCTTGTTTCTAATCTTACTTTAGCATTATCGGGCGACAGGTTTAATCAAAACTAAACTCACTGGGGATAGTACACTGATAACTTTCAATGAACTCGGAATGGTGTCCATAATATTTGCTCGGTGCATATGAAATTGCGGAGTACGGATAGCGTGGAAGTTACTTTGTTTATGACGGAGATACAACAATAATAATCACTAATTCTGATTCACAGAAACTGAAAACAATAAAATAGAATTAAAACCGACTTAAAAAAAAATAAAGGCACTAAAAAGTAAAAAATAATTTTTTCCCTTATTTAATCTACGACTATCATACTTTTTAAGTCGGCGCCTCATCATTTGTACTGTATAAATCTGGCGCCGACTTAAAAAGTATGATAGTCGTAGATTAAATAAGGGAAAAAATTATTTTTTACTTTTTAGTGCCTTTATTTTTTTTAAGTCGGTTTTAATTTTTTTTAAATTTTTTTATTTTTGACTTTTTAGTTTTATATATATTGATATAAGATGCTGATGAGATATGCGCGTACGTACGTAAACTAAAAAAAATTAGGTGACAATAGTCTTCTTATTAATCATAACTGGCAAAGTATTGAGCCAATACTGATACAGTGTAGGAGGAGACTACCGGGGCATCGCCCTCTTTCGAATAAACGAAAGATCATCGAAATCGGTCCATGTGCTGAGGAGTTATGAAGGAACAAACATAAAAAAAAAATTATACATACCTACGGGTCGAATCTATAACCTCCTCCTTTTTGAAGTCGGTTAAAAAATAGTTACGAAGCACTTTGAACGTATCAGAAAAATCTCGCAAATTCTTCTAAACTCCATTCATCCTAAAGCTCAATTATTGCTCGTGCCTTGAACAGAAAGCTTTAGATCGTCAAACGATAAGTCCATTTCTTATTCCTCGAGGAACTTGCATTGAGCTTGCCCCGCAGCTTGGACACCCTGGATGCATGCAACCCGTCTGGTTGCATCGCGATTTTCCACTCACCATTACATAGAACAGAATCTGGATGCACGACGGCCATGTGCACTCATTTCAATCGGGATGCGGTACATTCTTTATTACAAATGGAACAAGTACGTTACTCTTTCAATTCTTTCGTCGTACGTGAGCGCCGAGCACGCCCGGATATATGGATGTGTTTGACAGACGACGTCCCTCGACTCCCGAACTCTGTTCTCCCGCGAGATTGTTTCCTTCGGAAGGGTGTAAAGTTTCCCTGACAATTTTTATCCGGCCCCCAAAGCTCCGACTTTCCTGGAGCACCCCGTGAAGCACATTCTTCCGCAGCAGTGTCTCGCCGAAAGGCGGCGCAGTGCACGTGGCGGTGACTTCGGACCCGTTGGCAGGACGTTTTGATGGATCCACCCCGGACCGAGTCACTAGTACATACCTCCTGTTCAATTTTTCTGTCGCCAACCGGGACGCTTTTACGGACCGATAAAACATTCGTCGATTGATTGCACTTCTGGACAGGCTGGTCCAGGGATACGCTGGAATTACGTGCACGACGCGTGGACCTGCAGATCCTCAAACTTTTCTGCATCAATTTTTCAGGCAACTGAGGCGCACCGTATTCGCCATAAAGTGGACAGTGCGAAATACATTTTCTTTCGACGAGACTTCGTTTCTGGTCGGGTGGGAAATGTTAGATACATGTGTAAATAGTAATTAAGGTTGAGTAGCAATAATTCAGTCTTTTCAACTGCGGTTGTCCTTAGCAGTTTAGGCGATTTTTTAGTGTCCTAGGGGTTTCTGATTCTCTTCGAGGTTTTTAGAAGGAAAATGGTAGAGGTCGATGGAAAATTTAATAGGAATATAGCCACGCGGTACTTCAGTAATTAGGGTGTTTTATATTCCTGCATTCGGCGTGTTTATATTAATTTTAGTCTCTAATTTAATTGAATTTTGATATGATCTTTGATAAGTGATTGAACTGCTTCAGATTGTTACGCAACTTGGAGACGTTGTAGGTGGAAAAAGTTTATGTACTCGGAATGCATGGCATTATTCATCGAAATTACACTATTTGCCCGAACAACCATCGAACTAACAAACTTCATTTAAATTTTTATCTCCGCTGGCTCCTCTCCAGTGACTTCCCAACGATTTGCGACGAGAAAAATCGTGGCGCGCAGACAGAATGAGATACAGTATCCATTCCTGAAACAATATTTTTGCATTTTACGAGACAAACTCTTTGCTCGTGTCTTTCTGCCGGGCATAATTCCGATTTTGTTTATCACCTCGCCGAACAACTGAATCTCGATGAGAAGCCGTTGACCAGTGCCCGGCCAACGTTACCCACCCCTTCGAACGTTTATCACAAATATTTACTGTAAATCGATTCGTTCAGCTTTGCTTTGAATCATCGCAGAAAATTCATTTAATTATGCGTAGATATTTCAACGTACATTATGGCTACATTCGAAATCGTGCTACAAAACAAAGCGGAGCGTATATTCGAGTTTCGATTAAATTGACAGAAGCTTTTGCACATAAAATATTGACAGAAGCTTATCGATTTGTACGTTCTGACAATAAAACACGAGATTTCATAAATGTTCTACAGTTACGGGGATGCATCATATTTTTCTAAGCACAGTGCAGATGATAAAAAACCCATTAACGTTGGTAAAGCATGAAAACCTAATTACCATCTAGTTTCATTTAATAATGCACTTTCTCCTTACACAGTATCGATCACCTGTTTCTCAGCATTTTATCAGACTTTATTTCGCACGAACTGTATGACACGAAAACTCGGACACAAAAGCTGCACAGAATGCTAACAAAGGTCGTTTCCCTCTTGGCTTCGACAATGAAGTCTGAGACAAAGTACATTCGACATACGAATAAATAATTCCCTTTCCAGAGTATCCACCCCTAGCTAGCTCTCTCGTCAGCAACGGAATCTCGCCAGACAGGGCATTACAGTAGGCTGCCTCGAAAACAACTGCTCGACGATAACGCTAAAAGTCAAGAACTGCACAGAGCGCTAACAAAAGCCTGCGCAATAATTTAGGCAGGTGGGACACTAATACGGAGCTTTTTCGGACCCGTCGCCCCCTCAGCGTTTCGCAGGGACGCATGCGCTATTACACGTGCGTGCAATATCCATTCCGCACGCTCGTGAAACATTAAATGCACCGTGAAAGCCCGCCGGATTATATTTGCATGTATTATCTCGGCTAGAGAGAAGCTCTCGAGCATTTCCTGTCGCGGCCATCGCGCCCCTTGACCTGTGACTCCAAGCGTGCGTCAATGCAAGAAAAACTGACGAATTTCCACGGTGAATACCTTTCCAGAAATGCTCTGTTGGCGCTACAGACTCAGAGAGGCACTGTACTTCGCCCTGTCGCGAAATATCGAAGCATTCCGTGAAACATAAACCTCGAGATTTGGAGGAAACGTACACAGTCGTTCAAATTTTATGCCTCCAATTGTAATTAGTGATTGAAATCGTGAAACCTTTAACAGGTATTAGTTCCAAGCAGTATCGATTTCAGTAATCGTTCTGATATTGGTAATCGGGTGAAGGTTATTCAAGATTCATCGTATATTGCAGATGAATCAAAGCGTCTTTAGTGTATCGGCAAACCACGGATAGTGTCAGTGATACCGCAAGTCAAAGAACGTTCGCGTACACTGAAGATCGGTTTAATAATCGATCAGCACTTAACCGCTGACGAGACTTGGATCGAGCGAGCTGTTTCTGTTAAACTCTGCTCAATAATGGAATTAAAGCGAATTGTGTCAGCGCCTTGCACCGATTTAATTCATAATACAGCGCGCAGAAGGTGCGGTGCCGTTAATATTCGATGAAACGGGCCTGGCTTGTGGAGAGGATTCCATTCTTGATTGTACGTGTTACGTCGTACCTGAGGCGAATCTGATTTTACGCGTCCTATCCGTTGCGTAAAATTTAACGAACAAATTTATTCACTACAGCCTCCAATAGTGTAAAACTTCTTTATAGGAAAAATAAATGCAGGCTCATATCTAAAAAGAATTACTGACAATTCATCAAGGAACAAAGCATTAAAGAATTATACCGCGTGAGTCGCGCGAGTTGAGAGAAATATACGACGAATCATCTTCCTATTTAAAGCCTCAAAATGTTGCCAAAATGAGTGACAAAAAAACTATGATAAGAGTTCGTGAAAAATGACGATAAACGAGATTCTAGTATGTGATCACCGATCGCGCCGCCGGACAAAAGGAGATTTCGGAAATCCGCGGTTTTCGAGCGCTGGCGTTTCGCAGCCAGGTTTGCGGAGCCTTTATAACCCGATATAATGGCCCGAATGATTTAGCTGGGGGCATAAATAAGCGCGAGTGCGCGTTAGGGGAACGCCGCGGCCGCACTCATGATGCTTTATGTCGCAACTTTCCATTGTAAAAACTTTATGCGCCGCTAATCCCGACATCTAAGTGAGCAAGGTGCAGCGATCAACCGCGATTTTACAATTAACCCCGGGCTTTAATAATCCAGCCAAGCCTCGTGGAAATTCTACTGCCAGCAGAGCGAGCTTACCCTGTACACTGCGCGTTAATCTTTCTGCCGCTGCAACTTTCCATAGACGTTCGATCGAATCGTTCGTTCCCTAAGACGTAAGAAGCTTTCTGGTCCACGTTTTTAAACGTGGCAGCGTGTCAGGATTTATACGTGATTTAAGTGTGCCCCAACCTTTCGTGAGTCACGACACCCCCCTCATATGAGATAAGGTAAATTTAATAAAGTAAAGAAACCATAAAAAATAGGTATCATTAAAGATATTTAATATACTGAATTATCTTATTTAGTGTGGTGATTATTCTTGCATCTGGGCAACCAGCTTCTTCTTTTTTTCATAAATGAAAAATCAGTGTTGCATGACTACTAGAATTTCGCAATGTAACCATATTAAAATAAATAAGTGCTAAGAATCGTCAACTTAATCGGAAGGTGGAAAAAACGTCACAATTGGACAAGTAGCATTCCTGTTGGCCAGAAAGATAGAAAAAGATAGGAAATTCGTACGTGAATTTTTTGGAAATGCCAATGCCGAGGCAGGAGAGTGTCACGTGTGAAAGGGGCACTGCAATGGGATCCACAAATCGTTAAATATTCTGTGAATTTGTGAGTAGCGGAATCGAGTTCGTTGCATCGCAACTTGCTGGTCTTAACCTGTACGACAAAGCATGTTTCATGAGAGTTGGTGCAATTAGAAGGGTGGTGGTTCTGCGCGGAAAGAACGAGCACAGGATCCAGAAAGAGATTGATTCATACGCGACTCCGTTTCCGCGGAAGCCGATTTCGAAAATCCGTGGAGCACTCGACTAATTGGAAGGGTGCAGCAGCGAACGCGGCAGAGGGGATGCGGCGCGGGGCGGAAATCGTAGAATACCTTTTTCTCCAGCGTGGCTTTGTTTCCAGGAACATCGATTTCGAAAATTCGTCGAGCACGCGCGCACTTGGCTATGGATCGGCCGACTATTCCCAAGGCAAGCTTTTAATTAATCTTAGCGCTAGCCCCGCGATCTGTACTAACCGCTACACGCTTCGCGCAGACACGACAGCCCTGTAGCTCAAACAGGGGGAATCACTATGGGAAATGGAATTCAAGAGATGAAGCGTTGATTGCGCACAAACTGCATTTCAATTAACAGAGATCGCATTGTCTGGCCGAGGGGGAGGCGGGGGCGGTGGGAGGAGGAGCCGGTTCCCCGCGATCTTCAGCCGAGGCGCTTGTTCAATTTGTCGGCGAACATATTACACGAGCCCCGTAGACGTGTTCCTCGGTGCTCGTGGGATGTCCTTTTTTCACGGAGCAAAAAAATCCCTCGTTCTCGTTGTTCCGCCTGTTTGGGAGAGAACGACGAAATGTTTGAATGGGAATGGGAGGACACTCGTCTCTGCTGTCCTTTGAACCCTTCGGTCGGCCCGAGGCAATTAACGAGGTGTCCATGTACCGAGGGGAAGAAAGTGTGGCGGTTTTTGGGAGTAAAAAGAAAAGGACGCGGCGCAAATAGATTGCTGGCTTATCGATGGGCCATAATCAGAAGTGGGATTGACACGGCAACGAGCGGACTCCTGTTTCCTAAATTTCAGTGCACGTAGTAATTGCTCCGAACCTTTTGTTCTCTGAACGAATCTCTTCCAAGTAATCAAGTAACTGAATAATCTAATGCTTCGAATGATTGAACTGGCATACGGTGATACGAACTTTAAAAGGCTATAAGTCTGCCAAGAAAAAAGTGGATTCATCGTTGGCTTAATAGATCTAAGGGGAAAGACAATAGCCCAGAAAGAAACAGGAAGAAGGAACCTCGACGAAAGAGGAAACTTTTGAAGAATAAATAATGGGACGTAACGATGTTGCGGAGAGGAAGGAAAGGAAACAGAGGAACGCGTTTGGTCTTGGGCCAACTAGTTGTCTTATCGGCAAGGGTACCTACGTAGCAGATTTCTGCCTTCAACATGTTACAAAGATCGATCTCTGCCTGGAGAAATCCAGAAGTGCCACCGCGGAAATTAACACGCTGCGCATAAAATTGCTGTTGCTAATAATGCCACTTCCAATTACAATTTCCAACACTTCGCAATGAAATTGCTCACATTTTAAGCAGAACGTTCATCCTTCTCTCAGGGAAGGTGTTTATAAAATCCGCCATAATTGCGCCCCAGCCTTTACATTTTCGCGGCCCATTGTTCCCCAGACAATCCCGCGGAATGCCTCCGGGAAAAAATAGCCGAGATAAAAACTTTGATACGAGCGGGTCCAGTAAATCAGCCAGGAAATATTGTCGGTTGCTTCCTGTCCCAGACGAATGCCCCGTTTCGCTGTGTCAAAGCGGCAGCGCGGCTGATTTATTCGTGGCCGACTTTCGTTGGACCCTCTCCACGTTCGCAGTAGCGTAGCTCGCGCAGTAGTCAGGCCAAGCCTCGCCGCTGTCTCCCGCTTGCTGTTAGACGTATATACTAACGCGGCTGGGTAATAAAGAGTGTCATCGTTTAGCAGAGTCGCTGGAAAGGTCGGCGATAAAACCACCGACTGTCTCTGTGACCGTAACTCGGGGCAGAAAGCCGCAGTTAAAACGACGGCCGAAGTGCCTCGGCGATAAAAGTGTCGACCATTCGCCCCGGGATTATCAGGAATTGAAAATAGCTTGACGACTGTCTCGCGAAACGATCGGGAATACTAAATGAACGAGATTATTGTCGGCGAGAGGATTACGGTGTGTATTAACTGCCAACTGGTCGTTCAGCTCGAACATGCCTTTTTATCTGTGGTATGTTAAGCTCGAGCGAATTAATTTTCTACTTACCGAGGAAGCAGGAAAGTTGCTCACGCGGAAGTTGTTTTATTTCAAGAGGAAAGTACAACGAAGCACTTGAACTTTCTGTGCGATTATTCCTCGCAGAACGTTCACTTGGTGTTTTGAAATGAAGCTTAAATATCTGATGGCTTCGCAGATCAATCAGTTGGAAATTTTAATGGACAATTTCTGACGGTTTTCGATAAGTATTTCTTTTGACTTCTCGTGGAGAAATTTTACACAGGCCTGGCGATTCAGATGGAACAGCCTGCTTCCAATAAGACTCAAGAGGAAATGGGTCTGCCGTTCTCCAAATTTTCGCACTTTACCTCTTCGTTGCAATCTGCTTTTACGCGCGCGCGTGAAATTTTATCGCGCCGTCTGAAGGATGACAAAGGCGTGTGTCTAGTTTTATGCAGGCGCATGATTTCGCGAGATACTCGTGACAAAAGTGCCTCGCGCAGCGTCGTCGCCAATCGAAGATTTTTACAAAGTTGATGGAAGCTTTTATGCAAGCGCGCCTTCGATCCCTTCGCCCCTTCGTTAAGGGGCTCTTACCGCTCTGTCTTCTGGAAAAACACGTTTGAAACGTCGCAAACGCGATCGATTGCTCGAAGCAATTAATTCCTTCATTCTTCTTCTCAGCATGGATGCCTGGAAGGGATATTAAAATCTGCCTCGTTACAAAATTTCACGCCGCGGCCATTCGCGCGGCGAAGTGTTCGAGGCATCTTGAAACTTTGCCGTTCTAGAAGAGAAGACAACAGAAGTCACGTATATAGGCTTCCTTCCGGTTTCAAATAAAAGTTGTCCAATCTCGCAGCTCGCGATACTTAACTTTGTTCTCGTGTTTCGGTATCCTTTCCATTCGGAACTGCTGTCAAACTTCGGTAGAATGAGGATTCTCGGTTACGTGTGGCGTACTTTTGCCTTTCACCTACTTCTTTTCCCTCTGAACTTGAAACACTTTGAAATAGCTATGCTGTTGACGATACAATCTTCGGTAACAGACAATCAACACCTCCATTTGTATTTTAATAATCCCATTTAATAATGTAAATTGAAGATAAAATGAGAAATGATTCTCCGGGTCGATAGCTTGGTAAGCCGAGCGATACTTTCATATTGCGTGAACGATTTTTAACGGGAAATGAAAGGAAGGAGATACTGTGATGCGAAAAGTCCACGTCACTGTTCCTGAATCTAATTTTTATGGGTGGAGCAGACCGCATGGTGTTTCGCGCACCATGAATATTAAATGACACATTTGCCCGATGGTAATTAAAACAAAGGGACAAATGTAATTTGCATCGGCGGAGGGGAGGAATATAATTAATAAGGCTAATTGAAGTGCACGCGGGCGCCGCGTGTCTCGTTACGCGCGTCATACGCGAGTGCATGAATAAGACCGTAAGTAGTTAAATTAGCGATCAAATTATTTTTCGCGCTTTCACGTCCACCCTCGACACCGATCCTGCGAGAGTTATTCACGGGTGAAATTGAATGGCTGCGTATCAAACGCGTATATTTCCAGATAGTTTGAAATTCGACGCGACACTCTGTGTATATTGTCGAATTTAAAGCGCGCACGCGTTGGAATTACTTCGATACGGGATCGAGGGAAATTCAATTTGCGACCCCGTTCGATTTTGTTTAGAATATTCTCCGCGTGCGTTCGATAACGGAGGACCCCGTCGGAATTCCATATGTCAAAAAGTTTTTAATGCCAACTCGTCTGTTCTATTTGTATTTAAGGAGAAAGGAGAGACCTCCACCTCGACTTTGTAACATTGAACTCGATTTTTCCCACAAATTTTAAATACTGTAGAATCGTACGAAATATGCATTAACTACTTGGAACGTTTGAACCAACTCGGTGGATCGAAGCTCGTGCGCGGAGGTGAAGGAACGTCTTCAGAATCGATGGCAGCGAACGAGTCGTAAAACCGCGTGGAATCCCACGTCAAGATTATAACGAAATTACGCACGGAAGCAGAGGGACTTGGAAGGAGGAGGGACGCGATTTACGAGGATCCACGCTGCAACATCCGCCCGGCATCTTGTGCTCGTGACATTTAAAATCCGTACGCTGGATAACGCCGGTATATAACAGAGGCAGAGCGCGAGGCGTGCGAACGAAACGAGCGGGGGAGTTTCGGTTTTATTGGGCCCGTGGGGCTTCGCGAAACCTTCAACACGAAAAGCCATCGACCCCTGAAGTGGCGAGTTATGAGCGATCGATGGTGAATCGGTTGCCTTGCACTTTTTCGTACGAGGCAAACAAACGCGGCGAATGGAAAGCGATAAGTTCGCGTAGCACGCTTGCCGGGGAACGATGGCCTGCCGGGGCGAATGGATCGTGAATTTCGGAAGTTAACGAAGCAGTGCGCCGGATCAAAGGGCGTATTTCTTGGTCCTCTAACTTTTACAGCGCGATCTTCGTGGCTCGAAGAAGACTGTTACTTCTGCGGCCACGATAACTGGGGAATAAAGTGTTCAGCTTTCCCTTGGCTCAGAATTCCCAGATAACGAGTTCCAAACTCTTCCTCGGGATCTTCGTTCATTAACTAAACAAATTTAGATCTTCTGGATGCATAAATACATTTGTAATTTCTATATTTGATCGCAACTAAAATTGTGGGAACCCGACTATTATGGTAATATTATTATTAATCAACTTTATTACACAGAAAAATAAGAAACCTGAGTATTTACAGCTAGCATAGACAGTATGTGTAAAGGCGGGGCTGCACTGAAGTAAGTAGAAACAACAACAAA
Organism: Andrena haemorrhoa; assembly: GCA_910592295.1. NCBI lineage: Eukaryota > Metazoa > Arthropoda > Insecta > Hymenoptera > Andrenidae > Andrena > Andrena haemorrhoa. The sequence goes on from OU342946.1 coordinate 7,589,897, forward strand.
CGAACATAAAAACAGTGAATTTCGTAATTACGACTACAGATTAACTGACCACCAAATTTCTCAACACACTTGTCCCTTATCGACCACCGAGTTCGAACATATTCTTTAACCTACCGCAAACGTTTTTATTTCCATCGAACGAGTATCGAACGCAGCTCATACATTTTTAAAAGCAGTCGAGCACAGTGCACTCCCTTTTCCCTCTGTGACCATCCGTCGTCCTGTTGTTGGCCTTCGTGTCTTCATCTTCGCGTTGTCCTTCGACCCTGCCCACCTCCAGGAATAATCTCAGCCTCTGTAACCTCGTTAGCAAACAGTCGAGGGGAATTATTATTTCAGGACCAGCGTCAACAGCCCTGCTCCCCGTCTACCGATGCCTCTCTTCATCGCGGCGGAATTAATTCAACCATCCACGCCGACACCTTCGCCCCGCTTAATTATTATACCGGGCCCATCTCGCCCGCCGTGTTTTGTTTATTCAGTCGCGAGACGATCCGCCTCGTCGATAGTAGTTATTTCGCGAGCCGGACTATTATCGGTAAGCCCCCGAGCGAGCGGAAACGAGGGTCTCGGTGTGCAGAGGGAACAAGGGTCTTCGCTTGCTCCGGTCTTGATGCAACATAAATGAAGGTGAGCCAGACTAACTGATACACCGCGGCCAAGCGATGACCTGGCGCGAAAGCAAAGGATCTTCCGGATAGATGTAACGCGCCTTAACGTGGGTCAGTTAATGAATTCGTTGGGAAATGTAACTGGGAGGAAGTCCATAATGAACCCCTTAACTTGGGGATGTTCGTTCACTTTGCCTGGTCAGAAATGGGGATGAAATGTTGTCGGCGAGTAGTCTTGAGTGATGGCTGTGGAAGATGGTCGAATATAGGTTTGTAGGTTGTAAAGCGATGAACGATGAGGATTTTAATTAATATAGTAATTTGCGTATTCGTATTCGATTTGTCTTTAGAAATTCACAATTAGCGTTATCGTTATTGTCGATCCATTTTGCGAATACAAGTTCCTTTATTTAGAATTGTGTTATTTAAATCCTGGTTGACAGAGGGCTCTAGAGCGATCTAGAGCCACCCTTAGGAACAAACGGTTACACGCTGTTCCAACCGACGACGGTGCGCAAATTTCGAAAGCACATTCGTTACGCCGCTCGGATTTGCAAGATCAAATTTTCCAGCATAATACCGACATGATTAAACTGCCGCGTTAACGAACTTCCCAATGCCGTGAATATGCATGAATATTTGGGAATGGTTAATTCCCTTTTAAACAACTCCGGCAAAGTCTTACGCTGCGCGAAGCCCCAAATACATGAAATTATAACTTCTTACTTCGTCAACCGCGATTTTGCCCCGCACAATTACCCACAAACTTTATTAACAAAGCGCATCAGAGAGGCGAAACGTCCACAGTAACTCCCGAATCGAATATGCCAATTCACAAATACGCAATCCATAAATTTTCAAACTTAATGAATTCTGAAAAAGGAAGCTTAGCATCGGGACATTAATTACCCCACACCTCCGACCTACTTTGCCTCCAACATCCCCTATACCTTTTCATAAGAATAGTTTCGGGCCCTTCGATCATTCCACCCCCTGATCAGACCTCAATGCTTCGAGGACCCAGCGACCGATCCTTCGCAGCGTTGATTTAAACGGGTTTGCTCCAGCCACGAACAGGGCTGATCTATTAATCCTTCGCGCCGAGGCTTTCGATCATCCCCTCGCTAGAGATGGTATTTACGTTCGGGCGTTATTTGTAATCTACGCGATGCTCCTCGGGCGGCGGAGGAGGATCGCGTTCCCGGCTCACCCCGTCGATGGAGGCGAGAGGGACGACGAAAGGAAAGCAGAGAGCCGCTCATAAAGCCATCACATGTCAGACGGAGATCGTTTTTCCGATAATCGCGGCAAGGATCCGTGGTGCCGCACATTCGCCAACCCTTATTCAGGGATAATGTCCTGGCCGTGACGTCCTCGGCGCCACACGAAACCCAGGCGTCGCTGGGGGACGTCGCTCGAAAAATTCGTCCTTAGGGAACGGTGTCCCCGCCAATGGCGCCGATGACAGCCGACAGAATTTTCATAAGAAAAGGTCTGACAGTGGGAGCACGCGTTTTAAGCAAGTCACAGCTATTCGATTCGTGGACCCGGACAAGCTGTTTCAAACCCCTGTAAAATCACCCCACTTTGTAGGGTGAATCGACACATCGTTATTAAGTATGATCGTTTGGATTACCCTTCGGGTACCGCGGAATCGTTTATTACGTGGATTAATGGGGGCATTTTTTGGTTTCTTGAATGGGGGAATTTGTGGACAGAGGGTAATTTGAAAATAACCGAACTTCGGGGTGTATTCTACTGATTGTGAGTGCGGTAGGTTTGAATTGTAGAATCAGCTGATTAAAGGAGGATGGAGGTCTTATGCTTGGAGAATGAGGTTTGTTTAATACTTTTTTATTGCATGCAAAGTAAAGGGGTACCTTTTGTTGGACTTGCATAGATTTATCGTGGCTGCCTGATTTTCTTTGCGCGGTCCACGTTCGTTTCGTGGGACGTGATAGACATTTCAATTACATTGCGTTTAATTGTGGGTAATTTATTATATCACCGGCGAAAATTAGCTGCCGCAACAGCACGAATTTCAAACTTCCAATTTACTCAATTAGTTTCTCATAATATACCTTCGCCGCTAGCTCACATCGAGACCCAAGTTTCTGCAGACTGAATTAGTACACGTTTAGTTATTAATTAACACAACACGAACGAACTTCACTGTGGTTATTAGCAGTATTCCCATGCATAGGCAGACCTCTTAACTAGAGCTAGGCTTAACTGTGGCTGGGAGTCGGAGGCTGTTGACTGATAATACATTATTATACGAAATATTGTATTATTCGCATGCAGCGATGGTTTAAAATAATTTATCTGTAAACTGTGTCAAAGTCAACAGAGTGAAATGTCTGTAAAAGAATCGGAGATAAAATGACGTGGAGTACTACCCCTTTACTACCCCTTGTATAACTCGACGCTTTTACGATCTCTCGATGAAATTTCGAGGGTCTGCGTACTTCTCGTTAAAAACTTTATGACGCATCGCTTTGTCCACCGTGAAACGATTAAAATATTCTAAATGAACCACTCGACGTTTGTGAGTTAGACGTTAATGAACCACGTGGCGGAGCTTTATCCGGAGCGCGCATGACAATGACGTCATTACCTATTCACTTTCGAGATAATTGATTCTATTCACATTCAGGACCATGGCGCTCTATCATGGATGTGCTGGCAGACGTACAAAAGCATTTGGAATGCTCGTTTCGTTTGATTTTCACTAGAATTAAACGCCACGCTCAAGTAGGCAAACAATGGACAGCAAACGTACTCGTAAGACTTTCTTAATCCTCTGGATAAAGTCTTCAAGTTTTAATGTTCTAAAGTGTGTTTATGCTTTTAGTCCTTCTCGCCCATGTTGCCATCTCGTTTTGCAAGGTAAAACATTGGAATTGAAATATTACACATTAATAGGACATAGGAAGAAAGGACATATTTTTAGCTGACGAAGGAAATCAAAATCTACTTTCAAAAATAGAAAAGGTTTCGTTAAAGAAGCTAATTTATGACTTCCTTCTCGATATTTAGATATTTTTAATGCAAAGATTGACGTGGCCCAGTTTACGTCTCCAAATATCTCCGAAATTTATTTATATGTGACAATAAATTGAGAATACCTCGGCTCCAACGAATCGATAACTAAGATTTCGTGAATGGTGGCTGGTTCGTCGCTAAATGAAAACACCACCCATCCAAGTTCCCGGGGTAAGGTATTCCCGTAATTGCGGAGATTTTTTCGCTGATTTGTCTTAATTGGATAGAGGCTTTTTATTTCCCCAATCAAGGTGGTATCAACCACTAACCGGAAGCATCTTTTTACAGCAAACTTTCTTCTTGGCTAAGGCAATCGCCCCTTAGCATCTTTTAATCAAGGGAAAGCTCTTCTCTATCTCGAAACTTCTCGGTTCATAATTTTATTACGCGTTTCGACGATAATATCATAAGTACTCTTTTCCCGAAGAATTAATAAACAGATAAATGGCGAAAATATTCAACGATGATCTCAGAATTCTGGTACTTTCTTATCATTGCTGCCACTATTACTTCTCTTGCCATTCCTCCTAATAAACAATAAAATACTTTCAGGCAGTCAAAAATCATTTAATATTTCCTGCCTGTCCAAAATTCAGAAGAACAATTAACAAATTCTACTCTCCCTCGTGACAAAAATAAGAAAAACTTCCGCGAAACCCTTAACAACCTTCTACCATTAAGATCGTACAGCACCTGCCAAGCAAAGAGAATTAATTAAGCTGAAATTAAGTGCAGGAAGCTGAATTAATAATATTACAGAAGTAAGTGAATTCCGGCGAAGCCTCGGTGCGCAAGGCCGCCCTCATCGAGCCAAGCGCAACGAATAGCGCCATTGTTTTACATAAATATTTGAAATCTACTGAAAGACGATGAACTTGGGGGTATCCACGAGCAGGGGATTCTGGGTCAGGCCAAATGGATTGGATTTCCGCTGGCCAAGCGAATTGTACTCACGAACCCGCGCTGCTGATATTGGAAGATCGCCAATATTGTACGACTTCGAAATGGGATTCAATCTGATTTCGGTTTTATTTATAGTCCGACCCGATCGACACGATCACCTTCGATTGCATTTCGAGTCACAAAAGCCCCGTAAAAGTCACTGATAATCGGCCCACTTTCTCTTCGCTTTTCCTTTCGCTGGTTCGCGGCGAAGAATCGAACGGATCGTTAAACTAGGAGAGCCCACCGACCGCCACCGTGGCTATCACAAATTTCTCGCGTTTCTCCAAGACCCCAGAACTCGGAACACCTTGCGCTCGCGCGTGCACGGGCAAGAAAATGAAAAGGAAACACTACCCCCTCGTTCCTGCAGCTATCTTTAATTAAAAGCACCACGTATCGCCAGCCGAGCATTGCTTTTTCATTAAGCACCGTAAATCTACTTCGACTTCCAAGGTAACGTGCGGAGACCGCCACTTTTCTGCCGGCTCGAAATGTCGATTCTCCGTGGGAACCGTTCCGAGTCAAAGGGATACCGAGCAGCTAGGAAAGTCCCCTTACCGACCTTTAAACGTGCTTTCTTCGTCGATTCTCCCGTGTTGTCGCAGACCGAACTCGTCGTTCGCAATTTTTTCTCGATTTAAAGTTGAATCTCCCACCGACTTCTTCAAAACTTCCCTTCCAACCGACGACAGGATCCACTGATTTCCGCTGCATTTATTTATTCAGGCCCCTAATACTTTAACCTGTCCGCGGAATTGTTAGCAGGAAATGCCGGGAGAAACTTGGCCATAGGAAGAACCGAGCCCGGGATTTTATATTTTTAAAATTGCACAGGGTTTGAGAAACTGTCTGCCCTGGGGAGTCCGAGGTGCTTCCGCCTCAACGAAAGCTGCAGTGGCGCCAAAAGGCACGGTCAAGGAAAAAGTCAGAATCGAGAGAGTAAATTGATAAATAACGTTCGCCGGGAGACGCTAAGTATTCCGATCCGACTGGCTAAGCTAGCTAGCCGCTCGACCGTTTCGCTTCAACGGAGGCATTCAATTACGCAGAATCATTGGCTCCGAGGAAAATGCTAAAAGCAGGAGGAAACTGGGCAGATAAGTAGATTAACTTTTGGTAAGTTCGGGAATATCCACCGTCTCGCCCGAGCTCGTAAAGTTGCTCCGTGTAAAGATAAAGGAATTTCGCGTTAACTTATTCGCGGGAAGTGCAGAAGACACTAAAGTAAGGAAAACCCTGTTGAATAAAGGAGCGGAACCGTGAGCGAACAAATCCATTAACGGTGGCACAGTTTCGCTTCGACTATGAATACCTCGAAGAAAACAGGGAGCCAACATTACTGACAGGAAAATCTACAGCATCACACACGCGAAGCAGAACATTCAGCTATTCTCCCTGGCATTACACACCAGTAACACTTTCCTCTCGTCAAAATTTCCAAAAATGAAATCGAACCCCTAACTCATGTTACTCCCCAGCATTTCAGAGTTTCGGAATAATAAAATTGTCTACCAATTCGCCGCACGTCTAACAGGAAATAGTCTCTGGAAGACCTTCAGTGCCCACCAAAACTTGTGGCTACTTTTCAAATTCGAGCGATGGAAAATTGGCGCAGGAGGAAACCGATTTCTGCGACGAACTGTACACTTTTCACTCGCGATGGCATCTGGGAGCCGTCCAAGGAGCAGCGACAGGAAGGAACTGGGGGGTGTGGTGAAAAATGCGACAACCTGTTCGTCCTTTTTCGTTCGGGGCTGACGTTCGTTAAGACGGCCCGGCAAGGAATTCCGTGTCGACGTTGATTGCGCGGTCTAATTATAATTTCCGAGGACAGCCGGCAATTAGCATCCAGCAGCTGCCGCGGACATCTGCACGGCTCATCGCGGCTGCGCGTCTCATTATATTGTCTTTTGTCAGGACCGTGCAAAATGGCCGCGTATTAATGCGCGCTCGAACAACAAAGGCGATGGCTCGCAGACCACCGCTTAAGCTCGTCGTCTTCAGCTATCCCCCCGATATGTTTTTCCAGTACCGGGGAAATAATTACTACGCCCCCTGTCCCACACCCACCATCTGCCATGCAAAAGAGCTCGGCTCGTGCATTCGTTCGTCCTGCGCCCCGACATTTGAATTTTTCTCGTTTTAGTTTGCCTCGCGGAGGAACGTATTATATAAAACGATAGCGCAGATGAAGCAGGCGGCAGTTTAATATTTAACACGCGGCATCGACATCACAGAGGGTGACCTTAATCTTTCATCAAAAAGTTGGGGCAATTTGTTATTATTGCGCCGTGTGCGGAGCATGCAAATATAGTTTGGTTAAAAATTCTTTTGTGCTGCTGCTGGACGTCACGAGGATCCTTTTCGGTGTACAGACTTGTCGGAAGTAATCAGTACGTGGACTGCTCGAGGATTCAATGACACGCGAAGCCTGCTTCTATTTCGAACACGTCTGCGGTGGAAACGCTTTCCACGATTCATCCGCGGCGAGAAGCGAACCGTTCGGTTGTCAAACACGATTCTTCCCCCTGCCCCGTTGAATTATCGATATTTCACCGCGGTTGATCAGAAAACACCCCGTGCGCCCCGAGGATAGACGCCCCAGGGCCGGGTTTTCGATGGCGGGCGTTTCTTCCGAGCCTTCCTCGACGGGACGACACGTAATTTGCTTCCGCCCGCGTGCTCGCGCCACGGGAATCGGGTATTTTGCGAGTTCGAGATGCGAGCGGTTCGAAAATCGCGAAGTCCCCCAGCGGAAACGGGCGCCTGTCGCGCCCCAGCAATTCCCAGGGGGGGTTGCGATCGTGACGTCTCGCGCCCCTCACGGCCGCGACGTTCTTTGAGCAACGGCTCAGTCGTTAGAACTTAACTGCCCCTGAAATAACTCCCGCCTCGTATGGCCTGGTGCACTTTGTTTAGGACATTCCCTGCCTTATGCCCGCCTCATACCTGATTATTATAGGGTCGAAATAGCCGCTGCTGGGGAAATGTTCCACGCCATAAACACTCTTTTCAGTCCATCTCGAGTGTGCTGTTCTTCCGAGTAAGAGAAGCACGGTGGAAGATGGTGTTGTCCAGTTTTCCAGAGCAAACTGATATATTTGCGGCGCAATAAATTCAAGGACAGCTGCCGAGTAGCATGGACAATTTTCTCCGAGTAGCCTTGCCCAAGTTAGCCGTATCATCCCTGGTATCTTGATAAGTCGATCACGATGGACGACGCGATCCTCGTCTACACGTCATCGTCATTTCCCTGCCCGCCTCGTGCTGACGCGTAGGACATCACGGTAGGGTCCACTTGCCAATTAACGAACTTATAATTAGCGCACAGTGCTGACAACTTTACCGAGCCGGGATTACAAGTTTCCTGCTGGCCGGGAGCGCGTGCTTTGTCGCCGCCCACGGATAATGACTGTTATGTCCTCCTGAGGCTGCATGTACACCAGCGGGCGAACTAGCAGAAAACAAGCGAGTTTTCGATTGCCACAACTGCGCCGCTGTCATTAACTCCGCGCTTCATCCGATTCCTTCATCACCTTTCCCTTCCGTGCCTTGAAGCGTGGGATTTTTTCGGGTCGCATTAGGATTTGGGAGATGCTTTCTTTTTATCTTGTAGACCAAGGATAAAGAGTGAACAATGCAGGAATTTCAAAGGACAGAAGCTTCGATGTTTATGAAGGGACTTTTTGCAGGCATTATGTTGAAAGCTGTGTTTTGTAAAGAGGACCACGAGAAAATTCGAAATTATTCAAACTCGAGGGCCTGCGATAGTTGCAGCGTGCTTTCTTCTGCCACGGTGCGAAGGGAAGCTGCGATAGAAGATTTGGTATAGGTTGACCGAAATTTTAAAGATTTTACTTAACTCCCCTGGCGATCCTTCTTTTCAATTACTCGTTCTATTGTTAACGCGTGAAGGATAATGTTTTTACGGTTTCAGTAATTCCCGCAAGTTTGAATAAAAGTGACAGTAGGCGACGTCCCCCTAATGATATTACATTAACGAGGCCAGAGTGCTCTTTTGTTTCCGCGGAAAAAGGAAAACGTCTGAGAGGAAAGTTCTTTTCGAACTATTGCAGGCGCTTAAGGGACTACCTAAGTAATCGTTCTTTTTATTACGACAGTTTGTAACATTCCAGTTCCTTCGGATTAATGGGATATTTGTGCGACATAATTCACCACGCCATTCGATGCGAAGAATCGATTTGCCTGCGTCGATCGACCAAATTCCCGCGCCCCTTTTTAAACAGTTCCTCCATTTCGTGGAAAATGTTTCATTGAAAATTCGAGCTCGAAAGTGACTAATTGTTCCGCTCCCCAAGTTTTAGTGCTCTCACCCGAGAGGCTGGGGACGAGAATCATCTAGTCGTTATGCTGGCTCGATTTTCGCCCGGCGCAGGCCATCGATTTCGATTCTCCTGGCGAGAACGATCTCTAATTTCCGCCCCGGGAGGGCTGTTTTCCCAGGCTGCCGTGGAAAGGCGGCCAGGAACTTTTCTTCCCGCGTCCTACAGTTTCAAATTCGACGAACATTCCTGGAGAATCTCCATGCTGGGTCTCTTAATCGAATTTTCAAGTTGGCCGGAGCCAAACTGCGCTTCAGCCGGAAACTATCGATTGGCTGGCCTATCCCTTCGCGACGTCTTGGGGAGCAACGGCATTCGTTTGGAAATCTAGCGTCTTTTATCAGAATCATCTGGCTCCGCGGAAAGTAAGCTGATACTTTGCGGTTAGCTGGTCGATCGGGGGCAAATTGGCAAGAAAATATAATAGTGTGCCATATCGATTACTAGAGTCTCTTCCAGGTAGATTGAAAACAGATATTCAACCCTTCTCCCGTGACACTTTTACCAATGGACTTAGTAGCAAAGATGACGGAGAAATTAAACTAATCATCATAAGCTGGTGGCGAAGAGAATGTTTAAAATTGACATCTGTGTCTAAATATATAAATTTATAAACTTCGACTTCGACATTTTGGCGCCACTGCTCTATTCCACAGAATCCCCATTTCCAATCTCCCCAGACTATAGCAGTACAGTTATTCTTCCCATTTCGAAACCCCCATTGATCATCACTGTGCCATTTAAAAAATCGCAGCCGTTCCCTCGCGGACTGGCTGGAAATATGGAAAATCCATTGAATGATATTGCACGCAAGGTTTCTGAATCGAAGCGCAAAAAGGGACGAGGTGGTCTCTAAGCTCGTGCAGGAAAAGCTGAGCAGATTAGAGGGGGAGCCCCCGGTGGACGATAATGGAGGACGGTTTCGGGATGAAAAAGGAGCGATTAAAGCATAGCGAAGCATACTTCCTCGTCGCGCGACACTTTGTAACTGGAATGGATGCGGGCGGGCTGGAAACACGACGTCGCTTAAAGTTGAAACAAAGTTCCACGTCGGGGTCCGCGGTCTGGGTGGAGGGCGCTGCTCTTGCCGGAGATGGAACGACACGGGAAAATGGAAATGTTCGGTGTGCCCTTTGAACGTGTGCTGCAACGGGGCGAGGCGAAATAAAAGAATGCATAATTGAATAAATGCAACGATCCAACCGGGGGGGAAAGATGTGCAAGCGGGGGGACGTTCCTTCGAATTGAAGCAAATTGAAGGGGATCGCGTTTTCCACGGGACGAATCGAATCAATGTCCGCGTACCTACGCGCGAAAGCTCCGGCGCGATAGCGTTAAATTAACTCAAAGACGTTTATCAGCTCGCGATCGAAATGGATTTCCCTGATGCCATTACGCGCTAACACTGTGGAGTCGCTTCAGAATCTTCCACCGACTTGAACCTTTATTAAGGAAGAATATTGTATTTATTACACTTTTATCCTGACTTTGCATTGACCCAATCACAGAAAGTAGCTTCTTAATTTTTGTTTTCATTAATGGCCCGAGTAGACGCGAGAATGATCTACAGCGACCAGCGATCGAGTAGTGGCTTCCGCTTCGTCGCAGTTCACGATCCATTTCACGAACGGACCGAGCGAGACTTTTCCAGAGGCAGCTTTCGGTCGCATTTCCATTTAAAATGGCGTCGATATACGCGGACACGACCGGCGCTGGCCCATGTTGGTTTTAGCGTTCGCGCGGAATCGCTCGTAGGAACCGGAAATGAAGCCGCGCTACCACTTCCCGCTGATCTGCATTTGAAACGAGCGCCGACGCGTTCGTTGCTTTGTCGTTTACTGTTATTGCAACGGTCACGCTTCCCTCCTTAACAAATTCCAAAGCCCACGAATACTTCGACACCGGGGCGCGTTTCGCTCGCCTGCTCCGTTTCCCGATCGCGCGGGATGAAACGTAAATATGGAGCTTTCCGTAAATTGCCGAGAATAATGAAGGATAGCTTCGAGTTAATCTGTTAACGTGGGAACAGCTTCGAGAACAGTTGGTTTGATGTTCTTGTAATTGCCACCACTTTCGGGAGGTTCAAGCTCGCGTTTTAGAGGCTTACATACTCCGCCGCTGTAAGAGTTATGGTACGCGTCACGTTGGAACTTTGGGAAGACTCGGTTGCTGAAGAAGTTTCGAACGTCCTACTGGGTCGATACTAGCTTTCACGACGCGTCACCTTTAATCCGATTTCCCGGTTCCCTTGTCATTTTCTGCCTTTTTTCCCTGTCCCACTGCTCAAGTTAGAATAATTACGTGGGCGTGAGGGGAAGAGCAGATACTTGCCCCCGAGTATGCTGCTTGGATAATTACTTGAAGGTGATAATCGGTTTTGCGACTTCCTGACATCGAGCTTTTTGCTCCTTTTCTCAGCAATACGCCATGCAAACGAGTTTCGATCGACGCCCGTTTTTCAGCGGGCCCTTCCCTCCCGCATGCGAACAAAAAGCCGGTTTCCTTTTTACCTGGTAATTCTAATTCACCAACCTGCGACGCGGTTATTAAATCCGCTTATAATATCATTCCAGCAGAAATTAATATTCGTATGAATTTTCATCCAATGCTGCAGTTCATCACTGAAAGTAACTTTTAAATGCAGCTGCTAAGGTTTCTATTTTTTTTCTAGAACAGTGACCTGATGGAAGTACCAATAATTAGCGCGCGTTCTTTATATATCTCAATTCTAGATTCTGGGTTCGAGCACTTTATTCCATGATTTTCGCAAAACTGAACCCCGCTACTCGTGAATTTTTCTATCCACTTTCCGTTCATTAGTTATTTCCGAGCTTATTTTCGACGTTCTCGCGGTCTACTCTGCCTTAAAATTTAATTTGATTGCAGGATAAGGGGTGAGAGGACCTGTACATGAATAATAGATTCATAAATCGTATTCTTTGCAATAAATGTGTCATTTGTACAAATGTTACATGGAATTGAATCTTCCCTTTCACTTAATAAATTACAGCTTTCCCCAAAGTAATTTATGTTCTTTGGGGGTTGCATATCAAGATGTAGACACTTGCCGCGTGTCTAAGTGGAATTTATGATAATTTCTTGTATAATTAATCAATTATTAATTGTTATTTGACACTAGGGACGGCAAAAAGATGGACGTTAAAACACGCCCCAGTTTAGTTTGTACCTTCCACTGCTACGCGCCGCTAGTATTTCCGTAGAAACTGAATAAATTTTTCAAAGATTTTTCTAAGCGATAGACGAATAGTTTTGGTGTTGACAATAATTGTATAGGAATTTTGCAGAACTCTGCAAGAATGTTTAAATCCGTTGTATCTAGCGATGGCACCTCCTGCTTTTATTTGAAAACGCAGATTTGGAATTTGCATGGGAATATTGAAAAGGAATTTTAAAATGATAATGCTGTTTCTTCAAGAATTTTCCACTTTGTTTTCTTAAAACATGGTTACAGTATTGCAATAAATAACCCAAGCATGTTGAAATGAATATTGTCATATTGCGTAATTAATAAGTATAAAATCAACTAATTGTTGTTTGTGTTAGACGAACTGAAATATCGATTTCGTGAAACTTCACTGGCTTTGTCGCGCACTCTACATTAGACAACGGCGGCTCCGAGAACTATATTCAAATCCGAGCACAATATGGTAAGTAGTCAGGTAAGTAATTCAACGCCTCGCGAAAACTCAACGAAATTGCAAAATGCAAATGACAAATTTTTCAACAATGTTCCAAATAAAATTTCGGCCTTCGAGAAATAAAACCTGGGTCTGTGACTTTGTGGCGTTTCCATGACAGGTTAAATTTCTGTTTGCAACTTTGTCGCGGGTGCAGATCGAAATTTGGACGGTCGCGAAAACGCCACAAAGTTGCAAGCCCAAATTTTATTCCTCGAACTTTGAAAATTTTCAATTAAATAATTTACATTGTTTTAAAGAATGTTGTCTTTTGCAACGTTGTTGTAAATTGCGTTTCCAAATAACGTATGGATTATTAGCGTTTATAGATGAATGAAAAATTTCCATTTACGCGATTCCCTGCGTCCCATCAGATAATATAAGAACAAACGTTGCGCACGAGGAATACTCGTATGCGTCGCATACGTTGGAAACATTTTCCACGATGCTTTTCACGTGGCATCCGTGAGAGACGATAATTCTGTTTCGCAAAGCAAGTGGAAGTTTCGTGCAAGCTTAACGCGGTAAAAAATCGAATTAGCCGACTATTATTCAGGGTCTGCGGCGCGGTGCCTAGTTTGCATTTCACAGAACAAATTTCCATGTCTATAAGGATATCAAGGAGAGCATAAACTACGTCCAACAGGGCAGAAAATATGGCAACAGCATTTTCTTCCTCTTCCCTTTTTGTCTTAAATTACGACCCACTTATTCGAGTCATAATATTCTATACTTCCTTGCTATATTTCCCAACAAGAAATGCAAAACCTCAATCGATCATACCTTATTATCTCAAATAGTCTGGCTTTTATCTCATTTATCTTTATTACCAATCCGATACCCCGAAATTCAGAATGCATCGCACCCTTCATACATTAAACAGTGCAGAATTATTCTATAATAACATACCGAGTCCAACAAGTGGAAGATCGTTATACCGGAGATTGTAAGGGCAAGATCACCCTATTATTACCTTCACTACAAGGTCTTAAATGTACTCAGCATACCAAAGGTCATTTGATCGACTAATTACCAGAATAACGCTGAGCTTCTACTGCGATACTGCCAGAATGTAGCTGCAACTCCCTAGGTATTCCCCAAACGCGGCCTGAATTCGTGCATCCCGTTGTAGAATTTCCCAACGGGCCAGTCACGCAATTACGTATCTCACGTCCGTCTCATTAAGAGCAGTTCGTATCGCCGTGCAATTTTCCTGGCAACTGACGCGAAGTCCTGAAAAGTGGCACGCTCACATGGCGCGAGAAAGCATTTCTCGCCCCCCGCTGCGAGACTCCGGCCTCGACTCGATCAGCAAACATCCCGGGGAAGATGTCTCGCGTGACAAGCCCAGCCGGGTAATTACGAGGATCGCTAAGCAGATGCGCCCGGAATTAAGCTGCCGAAGAAATACGTCGAGGATCATTAAACAGATTACCCGGTTCGCTGCGATCGCTCCCAAAAGTAACACAAGCGGCGATCACGAAGGAAGCATACCCCCGAGGCAATGCGACCTCGGAGTTCGCGCTGAATTGTACGTAACCCTCTCGGATTTACAACACCGATACCCCATCCTGTCGTCCGCCGGCTTGGCAAATAGAATTTCGTTCGAAATTCCAGCCACGAATGGATCCCCGATCCTTCGCAAAGGGGAAACACTAATTCCGACCAGCACAAACAGTCACGGTCCCGTTACCGAAGATACGAGCGCGTTCGAGTCCCGCTAGCCGAACTTCCGTCCCGAGTCGCACACGCGGAACAAAGTCGTGGGCGCGAAGCGACCGTTTTCATGTAAATTGCCAAGGCGAGGGCGACACTTACGGGGGAACCACCTGTGCAATTCGGGGCACAGCTGTGAATCGCATAGCGAGCAGCCGAAAACTCGACTGAGACGGCTGAACCCGGCGGCAGCAACTCCCGGAATCAATTTGCATTCAATAATCCGCGATCGTTAAGTCGAATATACTCGCCGGAGCATGGATACCGGGGCTAACGCGTACGACCACTAGCCCGGAAATCGGCATGCGGATTAGACGCTCTGCAGCGCGATAAGACGTCCCCCCGTGCCCGCCCTGCGCCCTGGCTCCGTTGTCAATGGGGCACGGTCCCAGGCCGGACGAACGCGTGCCTGCAAACGACTCCATTCATCCACTGTCTAAGCGCCCAACTAACTACAGATTCGTCCAGCTCGTCGCGCTTCCAATTGTGACGAGTAGGAGCGACGTAGTATCTGGGTGGAATCCATCCTTTCTACCTCCGCAGGTTGAATGGCATCGATGATGAGACGCAGGTCATTGGGGTAGAATTTTAAAGGTGGCGCATAGTTGGCGTCGAGGGATCTGGGGTTATAAGGTCCATTTGCCTTTTTGGCTCCCTTTCGAGGGTTCGAAATGAATGAATGAAGA
This sequence comes from Andrena haemorrhoa, assembly GCA_910592295.1. NCBI lineage: Eukaryota > Metazoa > Arthropoda > Insecta > Hymenoptera > Andrenidae > Andrena > Andrena haemorrhoa. Next base: position 7,604,941 of record OU342946.1, read on the forward strand.
AAGAGACGCTGGGAGTATTGCGTTTTTCGACAGTTTATTTAAACTTCGTGTTACAATATAAGGCTAGCAGCAAGGCTTTGATCGTGCGCGTGCAGTTGAGTCTCGTACGTATACAATAGAATACGTGATTACCTGTGGTGTGCCGGAGTGCGTATGCGAATACGTTGATTACAAGAAGAAGGACGCGTATTCGAAAGGCCGCGAGCGTGACAAATGATTACAATATGCCATTTATTTTTTCCTTTTTCTTTTTTGTCTAATTAGTGTCTGCGTCACCCGTTTTGTCACTCTATCCGTCTACTGACCCTCTGATCAAAACGCTCGTCACTCATTCTACACCATTCGATCCCCCTTTCACTCATCTTCTTCCATCCTCACCTCGCGAAACGATATCCGCGACGTTCGGTCACACGCCCGTGCATTCATCTTACGCTACATGTACAATTCCACGAACTATTAGAAACGACAGCGAAGACAATATTTACAGACTGATCTCGTATGCTAATTAATTAGAAGAACGTTTCGTTAGTACCTTAGCAAGTATTACAGTGGAGCGGCCGGGGGATGAATGGATCGATGGTTCGTCGATTCTTCAAAAAGGAAAATCATCCCCCGATCGTTCGACTAACGCTCGGATGGAGAGTTCCATGGAATCGAAATCGCGGGGCAAGTCATTACCTCGCGATGTCGTTCGGCGATCTCGAACGAGGATCCTCTGCTCGAAGCAACCGTGACACTTCAACGCGTTCGACGACGTTGGACTTATACACTAAACAGCGTGCAAACGCTACAACGATAAGAATGTTCAACGATTGGACTTTGACATAGGGAAAATGCAAGTGCTGGAGAAATGTAACGTGGCTGATATTATTGACCTGTACCACTTGTGACGGAAATGGGTATTTTGAGATTGATCGTTAAGAGCTGGAAGCTTCTACAGGAAGGTACGATGACCGTTGATTTGACTGATCCCTGATTAAGCTAGGTCTCAATTAGGTCTTAGTTGAAAATAGATATAGCCTATCTGTCAATTAAGGGATTAGCTCTAAATTTGAGCACTCGCTATGTCAAAGCCCCACAGCGCTATATAAAACTTTAAGCACACCATACATTGCAGGACATACATGAAATATTCACCACATACAAGGAAAATCCGTCTCAATCACGTGCTTCATTTAGTGCCACATTCAGATGCCGCCAAGTTAACGCGGAGGTCCATTCTCGAGCTCGATGGCACCTCCCTCCGAGCGTTTCCTTATCTAACATTAGGACAAGTGTCGCAATATATTAATATTACTCGTAAATTTCTTACATCTCGCGACGCCACGAGCCGCCCTTGGTTTCCACGGTGTCTCTGGGCGCGAAGGTACACGCCTTCAAACGGCAAAAGCGACAGAAATGATTCGTATATCACATCCTCTCCACCGTTCTCTCCCATCCATTCGCGCGATCACATCCTCTCGGAACGCTCTCTCAATTACAGACGATATTCGACGCGACCGCACGAAAGGGTCCTGGTCAGCCGTTCCTCGAATGGCCGCCCACGGCGATGCTGGGTAAAAATAATATTTCAGGGAAAATCTCGGCGACCTCGGGGCGGTGATTGTCGCCGAAAGATTCGTTTAAAGCGGCTGCCACGTGACACTGCTATGGCGTGTCGCGCACCTCGACGCTGAGAGAATGATTTAGGAGCAAAAATGAAACGTTCTTTCTTTAAAGAAAGAAGGATTTTTTAACAAATAATTACTCTAATTTATCTAATTAATTTATGAACTAAAACGATTGCCATTCGACTTTTACATATTTAAGCTAAAAAGAGTAGTTACTTTCATTAATTACGAATTAATTCACCGATTGTTGGTGAAGAAATAAATGTGAAGGGATTCTCGACTCCATCCCTGATAAATAATTCGTATGTTTAAAATTACTTCAAAATACTGGGACATTTTATATTTCTAGCTCTCCTCAGATTTGCTTTCGCATTAAATGTCCCTTGTTTAATATTCAGCGAGTACTTAACTCGACGGTTAAAATTTAAAAAGTCGACGGTTTTAAAATACTTGTCTAAAGCCGGAAGCCACCACTGCCACCGAGGTCGTGTCGCGCTTTCGAAATACTATCTTCCATCCTTCCAGGGAGATACTTCGACAAACTGTTTAAAACGAGAATTTCTGGATACACTGCATGTCTTCCGATTACATAGTTACGTTATTATATATCACGATACGTCGGCGATGTCTCGATATTCCATTGACGGGGTTCCACCTCGCAGCGACAATGCGAGCAGAGTTCGCTGATTCCCCGCGAAGCACGGAGCTCCGCGATCGAGATTCGCTCGAGCCTTTCGCTGGCGGCGGGTTTTTTGCAGTGTCGCGTAAAAGCGGCAGAAACGCGATTAACGTGGAAAATAATCACGCGCCGTGAACGAGAGCGAGTCGTTTGCGCTTGAATGACGCGAATCAATCGTGATCGCTGTTGCACTTTCGCGCCGGCGGATGCTATCTCCGAAACTGATTCCACGCTGGGCGTATCGAGCGGTTCATTTCCATCGTCGTTCATGAGATGAACATCCGAACGAAGAATTGACGATTGAACAGGAATTAGTCGCGAGCAGAGAGTGCTGGACCTGGCGCGCATCACCGATTTTCTGTCGGTCGACGGTTTAATCGGCGAAAAAGTCAAATTGCTGCTCGACTGTTTTTTTTTTTTACTAAACAAAGTAACGTCTCTCTGTTCCCTTAAATAGGAAATGGAAGATTATTGCCCGACTGAACTGTATTGATCGACGAGAAATCGTGAACAGTGCTCGATTTAAGTGAAGTTTTTTAAAATTAACGAAAAGAAATGAACGACTCGGTTCGCGTGGTTTGTATTTATCGAGACCGAAAACGATTAAAAATAAGAGAACGAAAAGATCGAGGCCTGGGATGACGTTCAAGCTCACTGACCTGCGAAAAGGGAGGGCGCAAGGGCGCTGGATCCACTGGCGGAAGTGGTCAGGTGCGATTCAGCGGGTTCCCTGGCTTCCGGCTGGGAAAACGAGACACTTCCTGGTGGTCTGAATGCGCTCGGAAGGGAAACAGGAAGCGACAGCGGAACGGCTAGGCTGCTTTCGAAACTGAAACCGCGGTACTCGACCGCGAAAACGCGCAGGAAAGTAATCGATGGTGTTCGATCATGGGAACATTCTCGCCCATCCTTCGCGCCTGTGTTTCACACGAAACCTGTTTCGATTTCTTTAAACATCGCACATTTTTCTATAAAAAATCCTCTCGGCTGAGGAACACCGAATGTGTTGAAAAATGTTAGCGAATCTTCAGAAAGGTTGAAATTTAGAATTTCAAGGCACTCGATATTTTTAAACGAAGCTTTTGAAATTTGTAGTAATTTTTTAAGCCTCTTCCGCCAGCGTTATTCCCTAAACGGGTAGGTTTTCTGTATTTTTATACGCTTGAAGTCTGAAACGATATATTTTCAGCGAGAGAATAACTTGGTCATCGTTGTCGCTATCGAGGTCGAAGCCGTGGTCGTGGGCACAGGTGATCATCGCTGCAGGGCCCAGCCGATGGTATAGTTACGGGAAGTCCTTCCCGTGCGGTGCAGCCGATCTGTGGAAAAGAATTCACCCATCGATGGCCCCGTGTGAGAACACGCTCGAAAAATCGCAGGGTCGGCAATCAGTGAACTGAATCGAACGATCCGGTGACTTCGAGTCCCGCATTTCCTCTGAACAGAAATTACTGAACAACCCCTCCTAAGATAGGAGCAAAACAAAGCAGCGGTAGCTTGTGTCCAAGGTGTTGATTAATACAAGGTAGATGCTGCATTCGCCTATATTCTTATCGTGATGTTTTTTTTTCATTTATATACTTCACTAGTGACAAATGCGAGATTCCCTTTTTCTAGTCATTCAGTTCACCTATCATGTACACTACTTATTACGAAACAGAGGTAGAGAGTAATGTCACTAAATAAAACTGTCGGCCTTCTTCGGACTTCAAACCTTAGCTAACGAAATTGGTAACGAACTGCTTCGCAAAAGTTCGCGTCGTTGCGCAAAAGAGTTACTTGGATTTATCGAGGAACCCCTAAAATACACAGCGAACAGCGAATCGCCTTCGATCAAGCGGAAAGACACGTTCGACAGGCGTACGCGTGCGACACCCGCAGGAATATCGCGGAATCCTTATTACACAGGATCCGAATTACAAATGGAAGTGAATGCGGCGTGTAATGAATTATTTATGTCCGAGCTGAGTGTTACCTCGACGCCGTTCACCCGCGATCGTCGACTGCGACGATATAAATGGATCCGAGGCAGAGGCGGGAGATCAAAGCGGCGCGACGGCGTTAAAGCGGAACGAGAGGAATAAAAAAAAGGGGGAAAGATGAGGGAGAGCACGAAAACGAGTAAAAAAATAGATGGTCGGCGGTTTGCATCGCGAGCATCTTTCGAAGGGATGATCTACGCGCGACGCGTCGTGTCCCTTTTATTCCGTCTCGACGCGACTCGTAAAGCTTCAAGTAATTAACGCGGCGGCGGCGGCGGCGGTGTGCGTGCCGCGAAACGCTTATTTTTACGATGAAATTTCTCGTTTGATGGCTCGGAGCTTACTCTTCGAAAAAAGAGGAAAATACCTCGAGTGTTTTACTTCATCGAAATGAGTATAGTCTGGAGGGATTGTGGGCGCAGTTATAGCTATGTAAATGTATGCAATAGAAACGACGATGTAAAATGGAAAGAAGTGACATCTTCATTTTAATCGTCAATAATTGAAATTTGAGGCTCGAGGTACTTAATAGCAAAAGATCTTAATCTTCCACAGAGTGTACTAAAAAATATGAAAAAGTACTTCTGTGTAATAAAGACGAAATTAGAAGATTGTATTTAATTTCTGAACTATGCAAAGTGTAAAGTGTTAGTTGCTCTACCTTCTGTTCCACTTTCGAATTTCCTTGCCATCGAGTGGAAGTTTCAAGTTTTTTTTAGCATCAAATCCCAGCCGCGGCGAAATTTCAACTAAACTGCGACTCGGTCGGAAATTACTGTCTAGAGCGCGCAGTTACGCGCGAGCATTTTTAACGTGTCACCATCGTTTTCGCCAATCTCGATAAGCAAAGAGGTTCCCGTGGCCCGCGGCGAATCGATTTTGTTGAAAAGCGCGACGTTATTACACGGGATATTGTTTAAAACGCAAACACGAGGCGGTCGTTGGCCCTTTATGTAATGGCAACTGCGCGTATTAGCATCCGAGTGGCGCGAGAAAATTTAGGGCGCAGTTGGCGAAATTTTATGGCCGTCATTCGCTATTTCACTGCACTCGTAATACATCACAAATGAGATCACTGTGGACTAAGTAGCCATGTCTCTTGTTTAACTAAAAACAACGAAGAGATTGTTTATTTATTTAAGTACGCCGCACTTCCCTTCCGAATGAAAACACGGGTTTTCGGGAGGATTATCTTTAAACTGAAATGTACTCGCATCTATTTGTGAATGCAGATTTGAGAGAACGAATTAAAGTACAGCGTCCAACCGCAGATACTGGACCATAGTAAAGCTTGCAAAAACTGCCCGGATGCAAGCTAACAAATAAATTCAACTTGAATATAGAAATGACACCGATAGTCGATATTTGAATGGCAAACCGTGGTCCACATATTGCTCCTACAAACGCTACTCCGATTTCGCAACGGTGACAAATGAACCTGACATATTTCACGAATAAATTGTTCGTTATTCAACGATTATAAATACATTAATTCTCCAGCGTTTCGCGTCGAAGCTCGTATCGCGAAATATCGTGTTTGCTGGCGCCCTTTCCTGCCACTCGTAAACGTTTGATTCGCGACAGGATACGCTGCCTTTCTCGTTCGACTGAATTTATTTCGAAGTAAGTTTAATAGTCGAACAATTAGCGATTAGCCACGTGGCCGTTACTTTTTTTTTATGAAAGTCTGATGATCGAGCGTCGATGAAAAGGAGGCTTTTTTCTCGCCCACAAATCACGAAAAATTGCAAACGACCGCCGTACGGAAAACTTTCGGTGGAAATCAGATTTATTGGCGCGCCGTAATTTTTTGCAGAATACGGAGCGGCTGTGTCTGCCAGCGGGAGATAAATGAAACGCGGCCGCGAAAAGTTTCGCTATCCAAACGGCGCGGTGAGTACAGTCGAATAGTATTTCGAATATTGATCGAGTATTAAACGGAACGGGAGACTGACGAGCTCTCTAGGTCAGATTTATTACAACGTTTCAACGTCACTCGGTGCCGAACGACAAGAGTTACTTCCATCGCCGCTGGCGGATTGGAGACTAATTCAGTCCGGATGCGATCAATTTTTAAATAAGTGTTCGTAGGGAATTCAGACACTCTTCTAAATTTAGTAAAAAGTTCGGTTATCATTCAGAGCGCATTATGTCTGACCAAAATTGTTTTATTCCGGTGTTTTTTGTTGGTCTGGAGGTTTATTTTAGTTTTCTAAAGGACCTTTAGCTTCTATCTTTATATCTTCGGAGTTTTCGTTAATCTGCATAAATTCTGATACGAGGAATTCTGGATTCGAGAAACGATGCAGGGGAATACAGCACCTCTTCTGCTGGGACCAAGGCACGTCTGACCGTACACGGACCGCCATCACTTAAAGAAATGCCACGGACCGTATTGTTTCTCGTAGTTCAGTGATACGAGTCAACCATATTCTCACGTCATTTAGGATGACACTTTGAGACTTGTTTCGAATGAAAATCGCTTAACACTTTAAATAAAGGGCAAGGGGGAAACACAGGGAATGGCACAAAACAGCTTTATCCAGAGAATTAAGGTTTTTTAAAACTTTTCTAACCCCCAGTTTCCACCAACAAAATACGCTATAAATCGCAAAATCACGAAAAATTGACATTCCTCGTTTTTCCCCTTACCCTTCAAATATACCTATATATATACAACACTAGATTTTCCTGGACCAACTTCTTTCCACCACAACGCACATCTCAGCCAACCGAATAACCCCGCAGAATGCAAGCTCTAGGACACTGTTCATTCAAAATATCAAGTTACGTATCACCCTAGACGAGCTACTTTGTGCAACGATTAAAAGGTTCTTTGTACAGGAGGTACAGGAGAGACACCAACGAAATAGTACCCGCAGTTTGCGGTACAGTTCACAGGATCCCCTGCCGGAAAAGCTACAACTCGCCGGACGAAAGGACATTCTATTAACCAACGTTTGTCACCAAACCCCTGGTGTCGTTTCGCGCGAGCAGAACTACGCAATTAATGATAAAGGAGGCGGGGGCCCGCGAGTTCGGAAGCGAGAAAGACAAGAGGAAAGCCCTCGTTTCACGGCACATTAAGTTCCAACGGGACGACCGAACCGGCGGAGGCCGGGGAGGGAGGGATATTCTTAAAAGGTTGTTGCATCGAGGACGCGAGCGAGGGAAACGGGTGAAGAGAAAATGGCGGGGTAACTGCTAGAAGCTTCTCGCTGCAGAAGATGAAACCTAGTGACGCGTCAATCGAGTGTGAAACGTCCGACCCCGGTGATTTCGAAGTTTCCTTTTCTCGTTCCTATTGCGTCGGAGGGGTAACGTCATTCCCTGAGATCCTCCACCCGTTCCTCCGTCGACGACCGACGGCCTTGTCGAATTCACTTCGCCAGTCGCTGTCACCCAACGTCCCCTGAGAATTGTTTTCTCGCTGACCAATGGTGCAAGCTCGATGACGCTAGAACCTTTCCTTCGTTGTGACGTTCAACGTAAGTGAAATTTGAAGGCGGCAGTTTGGCTCCCAGAATGATCTGTGTGATTTTTACGAATCCGGTCTTGTAAGAGTAAAGAAGTATACAGTACAACTTCCAATTTCAAGAAGAGACTTCAAGTTTCAACGTAGAATCATCAACGAAAAGCTGTGACAAATTAAACCGTGCCCTTATTGATTCGAATCGTTTAGTCCAATCTGAACCAGAAGATATTTGAAGACTTCCACCCCCGACCAGAGATCTCCTCAACTGCTGGAAAACTTGCTGAGTCGAGTAATTTGGGTCAGTGTGTCGATGATCAAACTTAACCCAGCTTCGAAAGAAAAGGGGGTGCGATCGATCTGAACGTTAGTAGCCGGCCATCCAGAGAGGCGTCAAAGTTTCCGCAAAGAATAATATATCTACGAAACGTCGCATTAAAATTCAGTAATTATTACACTACCACGAATTATAATTCAAGAATTTACCTTCCTTTGCCACTACACACTTCAATTCCTGCTCTAAGAATAATATGTAAATAAAGTGACCATCTACTCCCCGAAATTCATCCACGCGAAATTCCTCGTCCAGGCAAAAACCACCCCCAACCAGGCGATCTGAGGACACGGCAAGGTGTGCGCTCGGTTGCATTTACTGCAAAAGTGGCACACGATGCAAGGCGGGGGTGCCAGTGTGCCAAAAAACGCGGATCGATCGCTTGGTTTACGTAAACGCATCGGTGTCACACGAATGTGAGCCGCGTTATCGGATCGAGGCATTGCAGCGTCGTTACGTAACACGTAAGCCGAACACCAAGCTGCAGAACGCCAGGGGGGGAGGGCCGTTAATAACCCCCGCATTACGGCTCTCACCGCGATATACAACTGCGTGCCCCCGACTAGCGAGATGCCGTCGTTCCCTATTTTACGGGGAATTAATTATTAGCGCGCGCCAGCCAGGAGGCGACGGCTGTTGCACGGCTGCAGGATGAAACTGCGAGTGCAATGGGATCGCGGTTCCCCGTACGATTGTCACCGTGCTGAATAATTCCCCGTCTCGCGTGTATAATTACATTGCGCCGCGTTTCTTCTACGTGCCGGAGGAAAAAAGGGACGTTTCAGCACTTATCACGTCGCTTGCTGCAGGGGAAGAAAATGAATTGGGTGGTTAAAGTCCGTGTGAATTGTGGATCCTTTTTTACATATTCGCGTTGGTCTGCGACATCTTGGATTTTCAGTTGCCCGAGGTCTGTCGCGTGAGATTTGCTTTTGAAAGGGTGCAAATCCACGATGCGGCAAAAATATCGAGTCTCTTTTAGTTATTTTTTTAATTATTTTGTCATTAGTTTCGCGAAGTCAGACTTTCACTGGGCAAGTTTCGTGATATATTTTCAAAAATCTCATCTGACGCGACTATTTGCATTATTTACATTTATTTGTTGCTGAGATTTTTGGCTCATGATAGAACAGTCTCATGAGAAATCTCATAGTGGATTCACACCTTAAGTGATGCTGTCAAAGATTTCAGAGACTTCGAGATCATCTGTATTTAAGAAGAATGGGAAGGCTGGTTTTATATAAAAAAAAGGATGCAAATTTAATCGCGAACGCGTAATGAATATTGTACGAGTAATAATGCGCGTGTTGTTGGATATTTTGTGTGAAAAATGGAACCAATGACGATCACCGTTTCATTTTATCGAGTACGTTAAAGTGCAGTCGGGTAGCACAAGTGTACTATCTGCAGGGATATTGAAATTGGTGTACAAACGAACGGGAAGGGATGAGAGGAGCGTGGATTTGCCAAAATAAAATTTCTCCGGGATAAACGAGCGCCGTGATAGAGGAACAGACTAATATCCTGTGAAAAATTCGTTCAGCAGGGAGGAGGAGAGAAACGGCGGAGAAAGGCGGCAGAGTATCGATGATAGCGTAAAATCCAAAATAGATGAGAAGAAATGGTCGGCGATATCTGATGGAGGGCAGAAGCAAAAAAGAGAATGGAGAAACCGATGATAAAAAGAGCAAGTCGAGGAAGAAAAAACTCGGTTGTATGCAGCACGGTTGGAAAAGTAATTGAAGCCTCAATTGCCGAATAAATTGGCTCGAATTTCTATCGCAAGTCCTTCCCTGCTCCCCATTCCCGTTGGTCCCGCGTTTATCCACTGATTTTACAGGACAAAGTAACGCGGTGTGCGCCAAATATGAATACAGAAACCAATCTCCATGTATGATGGCATGCCCTTGTGCACGCGATCGCGAAATACGCTACTACCTTAACTACTTCAATGAAATGTGTCTCCAATGTTAGTCCGGTAGGTTCTCATACTTAACGAGAAAGGGGAGCCACCAGAAAATCATATTTTGCGAGGCACGACGAAGGGAAAGTTCACAGTAATTTCTTAAAAGAACAGTTCCTTTTCGCACCATTTAATGCAAGTTTGCATTAAGCAAATGTGTATTTAGTATCACTTATTAACGTATTTGATACCATGTGTTAATTTCTTTCCTACCACCTATTAGGTAACGCGTAATAAATGCTTTTTAATTAAAGTTCTCGAAATTTAATTTAACCCCGACAAAATATTCCTTCAATTACTGTCCACTCACAACCACGCGGCAGCCAGTAATCGACTTCCCATACTGAAAATAATTTCCCTACGAGGTGGACGGCGTCGTTTCGCATTCTAAAATTTAATGCCAACTCCAGTATCGAGGAGGGACGAATTGGCCGTACGACTGAATACAAATGGGTTCATTTGCAAAGGAGCGAACAGGGAGTCCGAGCAACGGACAAACAGGTAGTCGAACCCTATTATTATTCTTCCGGCCCTCTGTTTCTTTTACTTTCGTTTCCTTATCAAAATCTACGTACAATCAAGCGGCTGACAAACGGCCGAAGGGAAACTCGCATAAAATCGACGTAAATTCAATTAGCTCCGTACGCACCCATTCTTCTTGCCACGCGAAAGGAATTGCGCCGGGGTGCTTTCACTATCGTCGGATCGTTCGTTCAGTGTTTCAGAGTTTTATTCACATTCAGCGCTACAGATTAGTCAACTTTGACATCAATGTGCGTTCCTTTACTCGTTAATACTACAGTGCACGTTAAAGAGATAACGATTAAAATGCTACTAGCGCTTGTTAACCAGAATATCCTACCGTGAATCGTAACCACTAAACAAGAACTTAACAATAACTGCGTTAATGTGCAATCGCGGTGCTTGTGCGTGAAATACTTCCAAGTGCAATCAATGCGTGCACGTTAAAACAAGAAAATATATTTCTTTTTACAAAAAAAAACGCCAGAAAGGTAGATTTTCCGCCGCATCGGCGGCGGGAAATACAGCGAAAGAACGTATCGGTGCCAGGGTGAAAACAAAATGATCGTGCAACGAGATTCTCGTCGGTGTTCAACCGAATACAAATGCCCCTCCAACAATACGATTTGCATGTTTGGAAAAAACACAGTGCTCCCCAGTTATGATCGAGAAAGATTAACGTGTACACGGATCTCGGTAAATCCGAAAGCTTATTGAATTTTCTGCACGCGGGTGCAGGAGGAGGAAATTAGTAGGTATGCAGGAAGCGATGGCCTCGAGAGGCTTCGAGTTGGATCCAATTCAAAGGGAAAACGTTTGCATTTTAGATCTCTTAAGGAATTTAATTATATTTTATTTCAAAAGAAAGAATCGACTTGCATAAACCACCGATCAATAATGATCGCCAGCTGACCATTTCGGTGATCTAAATTTGTTACTTTAAGGGGACTAGGCAGTCGAAAAAACGTTTTTTTTTTTATTGCATTTTCCGAAAGTACTATCTTTTCTGAATAAAATGCCGCCTGGTTTCTAGTAAAGTTCGAAAAATTGTAGATTTGGCAGCTAAAAACGTCAAGCGGCAACCTATAGCGTCGCCTTTGCCCAGAAACTTTAAACGCGTTTTCCTCGAAATCTTTTTTTCTCTTGCTTTTTTCCTGATTGTGAACGAATGGAGGTTCAGATCGACTTGAAAAAAATTACAGGATGTGTAAAACATGTGCCATTTCCGGTCAAACCTCTGATATGGTCCGTAAAAATTCGAGATTTTCATCAAAAAATTAAAAAGTCACCGGATGTTAGTAGCGCACAAACAAGAACGAATTTTTCTCGGAAATATCGCCGTTTTTCAGCCACCAATCGCATAATATTGATTTAATGTTTGTTTTTATAGGTTTGACCGGAAACTATGAATCCAAAAAATAAGAATCCCACCTTTAAAATCGGATTGTGTCACATCTTAAGACCGATATTAAGGCAAAACGACGGAACAACGTTAAAATGTTTACCCGTCTGCAGCGCCATTTTTAAAACACATATATATTTCTTACCATTTATTTTTCAATCCGCATGGTAGTAATAAACATTGGGTAAAAGGATACATCTGGATGCGCTTTCATTTTTTCACAAATAAATAAAGGACACAGTCTCTTTTTCACGAAAAACGACTGCCTAGTCCCCTTAAAACAATGACTACCCTCACTATTAAATTCAATTCATTCTTCGATTTCATCCCCTCAGGATCCCAGAACATTCAAGATCCTCAACAGTTACCGTCGAAACTTAGAAGATTCTTATAATTTTCGGGCATCAAAAGGTATTGAAATTTGGTTAATTGGACGTCGGAGCGTTTCGAGTGCACGCGGAAGGAAATTGCAGGACAAAGTTGGAACAATGGTGGAATCGAAACGCGCGTCGCCGGAGGTACGTGGCAGGGTGTAAGTCCTACGATTACCACGATGGGAGCTTGTGTCGGGGAGGGTGGCTTTAAAAAAGTCACGGTGGATAGGTTTAAACGCGCTATTATATGAAGTAACACGTGGCCCGGCTGGCGCGATACAAGCTGCATGTAGTTAACTACTCGTTGCCCGTTGCAATCTCGAAATCGACCGGGAGCTTTAACTTGGGAGCACGCACGCCGATAAAAAGGGCTTCCGGGCGGCGCGATATACGCGCCGTTACGCCCGGGAAATATTTTCCCCCGTTATCGCCGGCGAAGTTTCGCCGAGCACCGACTAACAATTAGAATTCAGAGCCGGCAGATCATATTCAACCCTTAAACCGGTAGCTAGCCTCGAATGAATGTCGAATCTGTGTACGCACACGCGGTCTTTTTATCTTGATAGAATTGTTGCGTCCACCTGACAGGCCGCCTCTGCGTAACTGAAACTTTCCTCTCTAAGATGGCAGATAATGGAGCGTTTCACATTGCGGTTTTAAGGTTGTTTTGCCTTCTGCGATATACCTTCGTTGAAGCTAGCTCACTGTAAGAGTGATTTGGTTAAAATTAGGGGTGGGTTTCTCGGAGCGTAGAAACCTCGAATGCCAAGAATATTTCAAGTTTCGAGAATTCGAAGGTTCGCACTTTATTCGTAGTTCAAAACTCTTAAAACTCAGATAAGAAAAAATATAAAATAATATTATTATATTTTAATTGACTATGGTCAATACAGATTTATGCAAAAATTTGATCCACTTCAGTTCTTAAAGCACGATATTCCACTTACAAAATTCAGCAGTTCAAGTTTCGAAAGTTTCGAGAGTTAGAAGCCTTACAATCTTTCGTCCTCGAGGTCCAAGAATTTAGAGATTAGACATGAACCCACCCCTAGTTAAAATTAAAGTGTGATTAAAGAGTCTATGTTACGCGTAGTGTTTTTCCGCCAAATGTAGATGGTATAGGTGTACTGGTACTTTTTATTAATAGTATGTATCTTGTGATAGCTGTAATTGACAGTGTGATCTGACTTAACATAACAACTCAATTTGCAGAAATGGCTGCAACAGAAGCGATACAATTGCTTTGTCGTTGGATACCTTAGTTACATCCATTTTCCATGAAACTTGAGACCGAGTTTATTCACAGACGCGACACATATCGGTGGAATACTTACATTTCGCTCGAATACGTCGTTATAATTTATATTCAAATGCAGTAAACAGCCAATGGAATGAAAATTTCAGTCTACTCGAGAGGGGGAACAAGGCGAAAGCAGCATTTCATGGACAAAGAGACTGACAGTGCCTCGACAATGGACAGAGAAGAGGAGAATTGGCTTAAGGGTCAAATTCGGATCGTCGCTCGCAGTCTGAAAGAATCATTGATAAAAGAGAAAGAGAACCATACGTGATCCAGGTAAACAAGGCGGGGTAAAGTGCCAGAGCGGTTTATTTGCGGTTCAATTTGCGCTAAAGTACAGATACTCATGCAAGACGAACAGTATGTACAGCGTGGATGTGCTCGTCCTCGAGCGAGGCAGAGAATCGATACAACGAAAGCGTGTGGGGAGAGGGAGTTAAAAAAGAAAAAAAAAAGAAGAAACTTAAATCTTAAACTCCGAACTCGACCGTACTGCCGTCGCGTCTACGGAGAGCAGATTTCAATCAAAGACGCGAGCCCGCCGTGACAGTTCGTTGGGATTGAAACAAAGGCCGGAGAACGACAATGTTTATTCTGACACATATTGACAAAAGGCATAATTATACATAAAATGGAAAAAGCTTCCTCGATAGTTACGTTTGTCGATCCCGAATTAACTCGTGTAAAATTATAGCGGGAACAGTGTGCCGCGAGCGATGCATGAAAGTAAGTGGTGTTCCATATCTTATATATATATAGACGTATAACATATGGTAAATAAATATATAATATATGTACAAATAATACCTAGGCGAACGCCACTTCGCGTTAAGATGTCGCCACCCCGAGCCGGGACTGCCGTACTGCAACAGACACCCGAAACACTGTCATCATATGCGCTCAGCCGTCGTCAAGACAATTAAAAGAAAACATTCTCCACCGATCGGTGGCATGCCGGCGAAGGATATGCATGACGCGCACAATTCAACACGGCATACTTTTTACGCCAGGGATTGAAATTGTTAGCGAAATAAATCCATTACAAAGCGAAGAACATCTCTATGAGAAAGTGTATCGAAATTGTCCTACACAAATCCTTCGTACGAGGCTTCGTTTTAGAGAAAATCTGTTTCGAGGTTTGGTGGAGCGACGGGGATAAACGACGTGGAGGGAATGTGTGTATTCGACAGCCTCGGGAAGATAGTTAATTCGTCTGGACTATAGTGGAGCATAGGTCTCCTGCATTTTGGGAACATCGATTTTCTCAGGAACAAAACAACGTGCAAAGAATTCATCGTACACTTTCAATTTGTTCTTCTGTAGAGAATCGGCCGCGATATTAAAATAATAGCTAAAACGACACGGTAATGCGTGCGTTCTTTTTGCAACCGGTACCGTTTGCCATGACGGATTTCTGAAACCATTTGAAAACCCAGGATTTTTATTATTTCAGCTTTCAACCCCTGCTTTATATACATTCTTCGCGCACTCGACCGCGAATATTGCAGGGGGAATGTTTCCTCGATGAACAGAAAACTCGAGCAACGAAAACGCAGCAATGAATCGTATTAAAAAATGTTATTCTCTTACTGCTACTTGTTTGCCTTCGATTCGGAACTACGGGGAACGAAAATAAATGTTTCATTCGCTCAGGGAATATGGTTACAACTTTGTTTCGGGGCTTCTAGCATTCCCGTTCAGTTAAAAGAGAAGCTTTCTCCCATGTATCAGATCATTGCTGCAAATGGAATTTCTGAAAAGAGCATCCGTTCAATAAGTTATTGTTATTCCCCAATTGCGCCTCTATCTGCGGGAAGCTTTACGCTTTATAATGTAACGTGTCTGTTGCATTAGCAATGGAATGGAAGTTTGAAAAAGGCCAGCCATTTACTTTTTATTCGTTATTCTTTATCTTGCCGATGCGATCAAATATCGGTGAACAAAATTTCACAAACGAAGCTCACTTTTCTCTAATACATCCGTGAAATCGAAACGCGTGTCGAATTATCCTGTGCAAGCGCTCCTCTAATTTGTTGGATTCGTCTGCTTTGAACGAGATAAAAATTTAAACAAACTTTTCGAACAGTGAAACGATCCCATTCGAAGGGGCGGTGTCTACTTTATTTTCGCGTGAAAACGGAGCTCTCGAATCAATTATCATCATTTCCAGGGGACAAAGAACAGCGCGTGACTCGATTAAAAGGGTGAAATTTTCAAAGCATCGCCGGGCCTTGCTCGCAGCGTAATTCGGCCCGGGGAAAATTGCAATTTTCCACGCTGGCCAGGAATAATCGAGCGGCGACGACATAAAATACACTGTAAAGAGAGGGAACGAGGGAGCCGGCGCGCGATCGTTGCCTTTTTAATTGTCTTCCATTCACTTTGAAATCGTGCCTCCCGTCGCGAACATTGCTCTGCTCTTTCCATCCCATTTCCAGCTGGATACATCCATCATCGACTTCGTCCGCGAATTAAACAAGTTCCGTCTCGAGGGTGCAAACATTCGTACGAGGTTTATCCAAGCGCGCGATACAGAAAGGGAAAGGATCCCTGTCCTCGTGATTTTTCTCCTTGCAATAATTCCGTCGAGCGGTCGTAGAATTCGAACCGAAGGTTTTCGCTTTCCCTTGGATGTCTTAATGTATGAAAACCGAATTATTCATCGTCAAGTTCATCGTGTCTTGGAGATCGACCCGCGTGAGATTGATCTCTCTGTAATCGAGCGCCAGGCACAGACGATTTCCCGATTCAAAGCTTTCGCTTGTTCAGAGTTGAAGAATTGGAGACCAGTGCGCTCTACGGTGACATTACATGAGATGCAAATGGGGATCACCGAAAATGCGAAGTCTTTCGGTTCGAAGCAATATTTCGTACCATCGAAGCTCCTTTCGCGCGGTCTCTGTTAGAAAATGAAACCTCGTAGACCCAAATGCAAACGGAAATGAGGCTTCATTGGTTTCATGCAATAGAAAGAAGCTTCGGGGTAAACTTCAGCGACGTATCGTCGCTCTGTTAGTGATAAGAAATCCAGAAAGAACTGCAAGACAAAATCGGTGTTAATTAAAAGGACAGTATCACGCTGTTATTCTCATAACAATTGATAAAACACTGGTCGTGGACACTGGCTATATTAGTCTGTACACACGTCGATGCACGTCACAATCGATAACAGTGATAACAGAATAGTATTTACTGCAAGTTGGTGTAACTTTTTGCTAAATATAGCTCCTAAAGCAAAACGTTGCTGCGGCATAAGAACATAGAGATTAAAAATCTAATTCTAATCGATGTTTAAAAAAATAGGGGCTGTATCTTCTGTTTGTTATTTTACCCGAAATCGGGGGCCAAGAAAACAAATTTTTCTCCATATTTTCGACCTGCTTTAGCCCGAATAATCAACGAGTAAATTGCACGGCATACCTAAGTTCGTTGAAACGCAAGGAGTTAATTGTGAATAGAGGAAAGTAAGGGACCGAATACTTTTAAATGAAACGAATGTCTTGCACCAGCATCGAAAGTTATTCGCGTGACAGAAAGGAATTACTCCCATTTTCCTACATACGTAAGCAGCTAATCTGAACTGCAAAGCGGCAATCTGGCTACCAACTTTTCTCCAAACGACCGGCTAATTGAGTTGTACCACCCCCATGCACGGGGGGAGAAGTTTATCGTGAGCAGCTCGCGGTTGATCCAACGGAACAGTTTCAACGCGATTTAACCTGCACGAGGTGTCAGCGAGCGAGGGTGAATTGAACTACACTCCGATCAAAAGTATGAAGCCAGAAATAGTAGTAAGAATGAAATATTTCTGAGAAACGTACTTCTACAGCCTGTATAAAATAACTCAACTAGTGAAAGGTGAGTGTTTTTTTAACTCTGCACCCAATTACTTAAAATGAACTTGAAGCTGAACTAAACTTTTTTCTTCAAATTTTTGCGAGGAAGTCTGCATGAAATGTAACAGTCTATGAACTATCCCTATTACATAATTTACTATGCTCCAATAGAAAACGAATGCTAGGAAATAATCTTGTTTACCATAAAGGAAAGGGACAATCACATACCTAGTCCCTTACTTTTGCTTTGTAGTGTACGTTTAGTGATGGGATCGAACAGTTACTCAATATCCTACTGTACCTATTATTATCATGAATGGAACGAATGTAATCTTCATAAGTACTGCAATCAATAATACCTTCTCCTCCACTGATTACCATTAAATATCTAAATACAAAGTATTAATCTCACCTAAAATATGAAATAGATACATTATTAAAAACTCGTAATCTACAGAAAATAGATTCTCAGAGAAGGATAGATCTTTCTGAATCATGCGACATTTCCCTCTGCTAATCTTCCCTGTGCTTTTGCTTGAAACAGCTATCCCCAGGTTGCAGATTCTAGGGTCAGCCTATTCTGTACCCGATTTTGATACTACTCGCGATACGCTTGATCCCATCACCACCTACGTCGGCACGTGTTAAGCTGCTCGACATTTAACGTCGAGAGGACGTCACGCAAAGCGAACAGAGCTGCTGGAGCCTTGCGTGGAAATTAACGCGTCACGACTTCATCGGGTTTGATAGGATGTACCTAAACCTAGCAGCGGGGCCGTCGAGCAGAGTTAAAGCTTGTCTACGAACACAGATTCGCAGTTAACGACGTGTCAGATCAAGCGCGAAACTCTCTTTTCGGCCCCATTATCGGCTGCGCGATAGCTACGATCCATTCCGAACGGGACACTTAGCGTAAACCGATGGGTGAACGCTCCTGTCCACTTTTTAACAGACTTCCCTCGCTGATCAAGTCGTGACCACTTAGCAGAAAGCCTCGTCTTCGATGTTCCCAATCCGGACAGCTGATTGATCGAATAACTCTACGCAGTTTTAGTCTCGAGTAAGGTATCTGTAAAGATATTCGGTACGTCCTAACAGAACTCGTCTGTAGAATTGAAGACTGCTAGCCACACTTAGAGTAGAGTTTGGTTAAAGAATTGGAAGACTCGTGCAAGTAAGCAAGCCACCGTGTTATCGCCTGGCGCAAAAGATCTACCATAAGACTACCGAATTTACTTTGATATTCCGAAGATCGATGACCGAGGATTGGAAAGTTTTATTAAAATCTACTCAGCGATGAACTGTTCCGTTTGCTCGAGATCAATAAGCTATCGAACGTTCTACACACTATCTGTCACCTGAAACTGCGTTTGTTTTTGCTCCGTTGGTGTTGTTTCGGATACGCAAGGGTACGCGTCTACTCAGAAGCGGAATTAGTGAAGCTGCAAAAGTGCGAATAATGATTAGAGCTGGTTTAAAAAGAAAACGACAACGCGCAGTTCACTCTGCCGATCGAGCACCACTCAACGTGTAGCTACCTTTCATTGAATCAAGGCAGGTTTCCGGTGGTTCATGTTAAAGAATCGGAACTGTAGCCGCAGCGTTAGGTCTTTCCGTACTGTTGGGAAAGAATAGAGGTGTCGTAAGTATAGATCGCAGCTCTGACTCGTAGAGTCTCTCATCGGTGGGTGGTAAAGTCGTGTACACTAAATTATAATTGGCCTTTCATGGCAATGGAGAGGTCGAAACGAACTGAAATGACTACTCCAATAGTGTTCCTACATACAAAAAAAATTGTCGTTTCGAGAGCTCCTTGCACGGCCGAAGGTAAACGTAGCACGTCGTAATGGTCGTTTCAGTTTATCATCGTCACCGTAGACGTGGAGTACAACAACAATGAGATGATACATTGCAAAAGAAAGTGTAATGATTGATGCAAGAATTCTGCTTGAAAATGTAATCCGAGATATGCGTACTGAGATAATGTGGTACGTTTGTGTAAAGTGCCCTTTTCCCTTCTACCCGCATAAGTCCCTCGCGTTAGTGTTTTGTGTGGCGTTAGAAGGCGTGCAACAGGGCGGAAGGGAAAGGAGGAGGATGCGAGCAACTCAAGATAAAATCGTGCGAGAGATGCATGAACATGAATACATGACGGCAATGTGATAGTATGTGATACTAGTTTTGATGTTAGTTTACGTTACTGTTCGTACTAATGCCATATTACTATAATGAGTAATCCTGTGATCATCTCTAAAGTTAGTATTATTGCCAGTGTTAATTATGCTACTAATTACTCGATACCAGTGTTAATATCTATCTATACCAACAGTGTACTATTGCAGCTAGCAGTATTATATTACTAGCGCTATAGGTAATTGGTGCTGGTGCTGTATCACCACGTGTCTCGATATTACTAAATAATAGTATGAACATTCTTTCATGAGACAAGACAATAAAAGGGTCGTCACTGTTAGATCGAAATATAATAAAAAAAAACACGAATGAATTTCTTCGATACAAAATGCACATACGAGCAGTCGCAAACAGGCAGAGAAATTCTTTCTAACGTTTTTAATCAGATGCTACTACTTCGACGGGTATCACTTCGACTCGACATTCATAGACATTCTGGACATTGTCACGGACATTTTGTGTAGACCAAGTAAAACAGGCATCAAAGACAAGTTCTCAAAACAGAATTGGGGTAACAGATATTTATTTTTGATCAGTTAAGTCTACTCACTGCGCTAATCAGCGCTACGTTCTGTCTTTTACGCTGCCTACGGGGATAATGAAATTTTTCGCAGCTGCACCGCTCTCTGCCTTAGCGCGTTCCACACGACAGACTAGTAAAACAAATAATCAATTGAGATTCTGAACACTATTTAAAAAAAAATTGTTATCAAGGTGGGACTGAGTTTTTGTTGATATTTTCACGATAAAATGCAGGAGCTTCGCGTGTGCCTGTTATGTATTTTCGATTATCGGATGTGTGAATAACAAAGCAAAGGGGGAAAATAAAAAAGCTTGCATTGGATCGGGTGAAGGACGTGTGAAACATGCTGTATAGTGAATACGTAGGAAGTAAGATTCTGGCCTAGAATCATTTCAAATAATACGGTTTGTCTCTTTTAAATCTGCACACCGAGAATGCGGGAATAGAAAAGTATTCGCGCGTGTGTCGTATCAAAGAAAGCTTCAGCGAAACAAATACAACACCGAGTACTTTGTCCCGTGAAATACTTCAGGTAATCGAACACAGTTTTTGTCCCACTAATTAAGCAAATATATACAAAAGCATGAGTCACAGCTTCTATCTGCTGTCTGGATTGTCGGTGTTACGTAAGCGATAAGCAGTAATGGAACAAGGACGATGTAAAAAGATTCATACCGAATCAAATGCTCAAGTACCCAAACCTTTGGTTCTGTACCGGGTTGACAATTGAAAATAGATTGGCCAATGAATTCTCTAGGTTGCGATATCTTTAATGTGGACAGTTTGAAAAGAAGTGTGAAGTGATTTGGTGGAATAAAGCGTGAAACAGGAAGAGTGCATTGGAGTACGAGAATCGATTAAGTTTTAGAACCGTTAGAATCAGTGTACGGGAGATTTGGATTTCGAATGGGTGCACTCTAGGGTCTCATAGTTACCTCTATGCCACTAGCTAGAAAAATAATAAACGAATTTAGCGGGATGAATGGATGAATGATGATGTGCTAATAAAGCGCTATGTAAGACTACGAAGCAGATTCAGAAGAGTTAGAAGCATTTCGTCGTATGATCTCCATGGTCCCCCATACAATTGCTCCCATCTAAACGAGAAATGAACAGTTTAAATATCGCTCTGGCGCGAATGAATGTACGAACAAGTCTCTTTAGAGTGTAGAAGTAAGTACTTCGGTTAAAGTTTCCAATGTGGCACATATCTCAGGATAAATATTATAAGTAACCGTCAAAGACTGTTTTCATTGTCGTGGGCGTATAACGTTAGTTCTTGTAGTATGAGTATTAAAAATATTTTTATACGATATGCCTGGAAGAAATAGATTAATCGACTAGTCTAATAAATATCGATATCGCTATATAACTGGTATTGTACCAGAGATAAGCTGGTGACACTTAAGATACGACTGATAAATGGTACTTAAGTTACAAACAATACAATTTCTAAATAATAGAACTTTGCCCAAGAAACATAAGAAACGTTTTTCTTATGTTTCTTGGAAATACAAATGTCTTTTTGGAATCTTACACATTCCGATGGATTTGACTTAATTTTCTTCACAATTCTGTGAACAGAATTGAAAATTTCGCGGAGAGAATATTTTTCACAGATATTGTATTTGTACTCACTCCTATCAATGTTGCGTTGCAGATGCGCAGCCACGCGATGTCTAGCGTCATTGAACTCCAAATGGAGGCCGAGTCGAAGCAACGTTGGGTTTTGCTCTACCAACTGTGTAATTTCCATTTCAATTTTGTTTCCCAACACTTGCGACCTCTACGCGCGGAAAACAGTAACGACGTATATTAGAGAATGCAAGAAGCTGCAAGTCGCAAAGTAATGTAGCCTGGGTTTTAACGGTTATCTACCTGGTTGGAACATCGAAATTCTTCGATCGATTTTGTTTTAAGGAGCGCCCTCATGAGCCTCACTATCACAGCTGGACTTATGAAGTTTGTTTCCACGCTGGAAAATCAAAGTTTCGATATGCAATGATACTTCACCCGTCTCGCTACTCGGTAAAATCAGTTGATGTACTAACTTGAGTACTCTGAGGGTAGAATTCTTCTCCAATGCCTCTGCCAACCTTTGCGCAGTCTTATCCGTGAGTCCCACGTTTGTTAAACTTAAGGATTCGAGATGTGTATTCATCTCCAGCCCTTCGAATAGTTGCATGAACTTTTCGTCGGATATATTCTGCGAAACGACGAGCGAGCATTAGTAACAAATACAGCCTGTGCAATTAAAATTATTAACATTTCGGATTCTCACTTTAATGTTATTCCAGTTTAATTCAGTCAACGAAGCATTATCCTCTCGGACTTGTTTAATAGTGGCATCGATGTCCGTATCATTGGGTGGCTCCATTGGATAAGGTTTCGGTTGACTAGCTTTTGTGATCCCATCCCAACCTAAACCGACAGGCTGGCCAGAATTCAATAGAGAGGCGTGATACTGGTCTTGATTCATCATGGAATGGAATCCGAGAATAGCTGCGCAAAAGAAAGCCGGTATTAAATATATGTAACTACACGTCGCATTAAAAACTCCAGTCACAACATACCAGCAAGATCAATAATTTCTTCTTGGGTAGCACTCGACAATGCTTGTTCGTACTCTTCTCCAAGATCAATAGCGATTTGCTCGTCCGCTTCTTTTTCTTTCACAGTTTCCTGGGGAGGAGGGACCCACTGGAAAACAACAGCAGAAACGTATATACAGATACCGTGCACTTTCCATGCGTCACAGAATGATCGCTTGCAAGGGATATGCACCTTTTTGCCTCTAATTACACCAGGTACATAGGGCTTCAATTCGGGTATATCTGGTGTCTCTAAAGCCTGTTTGTTGATGTGTTCAATAAGTTTCTTACGATTTAGCGGGCCTGTTGGGCTCTTGTCACATTCGTAGCTACAGCGTTCCGAGGGTGGCATGAAGCTGTCCTGTAAGAATACGACGAATTAAAGGCTACAGAAAATTCCCGTCGAAACTTATCGCCGACGATATGCTTACGTCAGGATCCACTTCTTTGGCTAGTATATTGATTTCCTCCGGAGTAAGTTGTGCCAACAATTCGTCCACATCGACATCGTCATACTCGCTCAGATCCTTGCCGTATAGCTTAGCTGCAGTCGTCATAGTGGTTGTTTTAGTTGATGCGGAAGTCTGGAAATTTTCCCACGGTTCTTGGTCAACTACAGAGTATCTCCGTGACATGTTACTAGTTGTATGGCTAGCGCGGCCAATCAATTTTACAAAACAAACAGTATCCGATCGCTCTGTTAACGCTAACGCATCTCCTACCGCTATTCTATGCCTGTTATTAATTTCTTATTAAATATACACAGAACCGTCCTACTGCTTCTCGATACTCGTAAAATTCTGTATAAATTAATTTCACTCTCCTGAAATCCACGGGAACGACTGCACTCGAGGTACACTGGAGCAATTGAAAGGAGGAGACGCGAGGGCAGCGGCGCGCACGCCGATGGAATTAGTCCCGGAATAACGAATTGTATTCTTTCGAGGGCAATGATATCAGCGGCGAGATATTTCGTCACGGTACGCGCTCGTCACTGGGCGCAAGAGTAGAGGCGGACAGTGTTCCTGATTGAACGATCAGCAAATCGACAACAGGCATTTAAATTCGGCAACTGTCCAACGCGGCTGATGCCCTTTGCCCCAGATAATTCGGGATCGATTTTCATTGACAACTCATCTGCCAAATCGACAACCCACGCTAAACGGAGATACTGCGCCCGATTATGCGGGCCAGTTATGCATAAACGAGGAGCGTACTTACTTCTAGCGAATCGTTCACCACGGGATCGTTCAGCCGTCAGTGGTTCCGTCAAATACGGAATCGGGTGAATCACTAATAATCAAATACCTCACCCGCTTCTCACGACAGACGCACACTTTACTGACCAGTTCACCGATTGCGGCTGATTGCGGCAGCGCCCTTTGACGCTTATACCATATTCGAGCAAAGAATCAATCGAACGTGCCCGATGTACGCTCTGTCGTTTTGCAAATAACTTTCCTTCCGCTCGCCGGATACGATGGTATTCGTGGCACGCGAGAGAGATTTATTCAGGCTGGATAATCGTCCCCAGGGGAAACAGAACTTTCATTCAATTGTCATTTCAGTAGCTTTTGACATCAACTTTGCGGGATGTTATACTGCATGGAGTATAGAAGCTAAGCCGATGGAGAAAGTCTCTGCGCGTCCAGCGTCGCGCAGGTATCGAGATTATCGAACCTGTGGCGGCTCGTTCAAAACAGGCCCATACGCGGCAGCGATGTAAATTAATGGATCCTTAATAAATTTGGATCCATAGCGAGTTCGTGTTATTAAATTACTGAAAGCATTAAAGGAGAGTGATGTTTATTGATGTTCCTTAGGTTGTACAAGAATTAAGTTGAAATTTCAGCAGGTTCATTTTGCATGGGAATGAGTCTTGGATTATTCGCGAAAATTTAATAATAAGTTTCTTACTGTGCCTCTACGGATTTCTTTCTACACGCGTTGCAATTGCATCCAAAGGTCTTTTCCTGATATTCGATGTTTACTTCTCACTGGTCTATCTAATTTATCTCGCCATTTCTCAGTCGGATCAAGACCCGCCAATTCTCAGCATTGTTTTGTTAATTGCCTTGAGCAACTTTTACAAATATTTGCGCTACTCTTGGAACGTTTGCCCTGCATAAAACCGTACTTATGTCATACAAATCTCTGATGCCATAAAACGTAAGTAGACACCAGATGAAGGAAGCCACATCAAAGAGTACTTTGTATCAACAATACCTAACTGCAATGACTTTACGGGGAGCATGGAGATGCAGCCCGCCAACACGGGCCCAGGGGCCCCAATAATTTGGTCACGCCAATATTATACAATTCTCATTAACCGTGACGGTACACGTCAGGAGGGTCGGCAGTCGAAACCGCTTTCTAAAAGGGACGGGTCGAGCGCGTGGACCTTCAGCAGGTAATTAACACGATAAATCAATCCCGCCCAAGGTCACGCGCAACACCGGCAATCGGCGATGCACGGCGGAGCGGGGAAGATTTGCGTGCATCAGGTGGGAGCACTGCGCAGGCCTGCCGCTTCATTGTCGGGGGAAAGACATGAAGCGGCCATCTCTGTCGTTCCTCGGCCGTGCAGTTTTGATTAGAGAGTGTCTATCGCGCGCGTCGTAGCGCTCGTAGCGGCGACAGGCTCAAAAATAGCTGAGGCCTCCTCGCAGGCTGGCAAACTCCCAACGGTCTATACTTGGACATCCCCGCGCCATGATTATTTATAGTGAGCGCGAGCGCGGCCACTGGCCTTCTCGTGAACTAACTAGCCGCCACCAAAGACGATCCGTCGCCCGTGACCTAGGCCCGCATTAATAACGATTACACCCCTGCGCTCGCTAATACCAGCAGCTTAATCTCTCACCGCTGCACCCAACGAGTGCGCACGTCTTTTTGCTTGATCGCGCCCGTTTATGAATGGTTCGCGTGCACCTCGAGCACGCAACGCATCTCGCGCCGTTTAAATGGACACGAGCGCTAGGTTTAGATTGAACGTTCAAGATCAGGATTGGTGGGAAAGTCGGGCTCAGCCGAGCTGCTGCTTCAGGTGAAAGGGTATTAGAATCTGTGAGGCTCGCGAGGCTCATATAAGGCGTTCCCAGTGAGTTGCGGGCCGATTCAGGTGTCGGCGCTGGGCTCCCTGGTGCGATCCAGCCACTCAGCTGGTGCTACTGGTTTCCTGCTCTCGCATATGGCCAGGATTGTCCAATACTCGCTCCTTGAAAAAGCGAGAGGTCTTGTTGTAACAGAGGAATAATGTTAATTTCGTGTGCGGTAAAGTGCCAGACTGCACAAAGGCGTTACTGTGCTTACTGCACTTCCTGTGTACAGATACAGGTCTGCTTCTTCCATATGACGCAAGAATTTTATCAAGAAAGAGCTTGATCAACGAAAACACTCTCACACAAAATTATCTTCATTTCATGGAGTGAAGATCTTCTCCACTTGGTACCAATGAGCTTAAAACTGTGATGTTATAGTACGAAGACCACGGTTTGCTAATTCATTTCCAATATATTCATCCTAAAACGTTCTCTTCAGCAAAGTCACGCAATCTTCGAACAAACGGTTCATTGTATCAATGCTACGGCCCATTTTCCCTGTATGATGCAATGCAAGACTTCCCACCGAATAAATTCATCGCCTTAAACGCGTGCGGCGTTCATTATGCCCCACGCGAGGATAACTAAACGGCTATGAAGCCAAGAATCTGATTAGCAACTTCGATACAGATCTTCGAATCTGCGATGATACTTTCAGCGTTAGAATTAACGGGTATGCTCTCGCCGGCCGCGAGAAATCTACCTGCTAATTAGTTGCCACAGCTTCCAGGCAGGTTTACTTCTGCGTAACCAAATGAAAACCGCTCGGCTTACTTTCACGGCCGCGGAAAAATGGCGAGCATCGTTCCCCGTCTAGACGCGGCCATAATTCCGCGCCGCTTTAACGGCCTCAGCTTCGCGAGGGGGCTTTCGCGTGAAAGCTCTTAAAAAAGAAACAACCCGGGACTTCTTCGAACGCGCGCCCCTAGGAGCAAAAATTTATCTGCTCCGCGCGGTATTTGAATGCTACTGCTGTCACTGTTTCTAATAATAACGGAAACAAAGCGAGCCGCTTGACGCCCGTCCAGAAACCTGTATTGCAACGATCCGCTTGGACAGTTTATTCCGCGCGATAAAAAATTCCTACCCCTTTGGACCTACTGGAATTATTCGGTCAAATAGAATCGGATTCTTTGATCGGTAGGCTTTGGTTGGAAGTGGGAAAGCTCGATAGAGTATTCCTGCGTGGCCCGCAAATGTATGTAATAAATCGCGTGTAGATTTTGATAAAGTTATCCAGTTGTGGACGGTGGCAAGTAGAATACAGTTTGCAAAGTTTGATAGATGACAATGAGAAGAAGGTTAAGGGGCATATACTTAAGTCCAGAATAGTTGAGGAAGTGCTGAAGAAGCTCTGTTCACATCATCTGAAACACTGGTCTAATAGTTCCTCAAACTATGTTAACGATTCGCCATTGCAATGACAAACACCTTTGAACCTGTCTATAGAATCGATTTCGAAACTCACGTTGTTTGCCCAAAAGCTACTTTTCCCGCGAGTGCGGTGCCTCGAAATTAGGTCGGTTTAAGTATCGGTAATTAAACATGCAAAGGAGGAGCACCTCAATGGAGACGATCTATCCTGCGTCAGCGGCGCGCTAATGAGCCATGCACGCAATTAGGGGTCGGCGTTTCTTCAAAAGCGCGTCTAATGACCCCGCAAAGCCGACGTTTCAGTCAGACGAATCGGGATCCACCGCGTCGTGCATAAAGGAGATCGAAAAATAGAGAGGGTCCATTCCTGGGAAACGTGTTCAGCATGTTTTGGAAAATACGTCACTAAAACACTATAAAATTCTAACGGATGAAATATCTGTAGGTTGAAACAGAAATCCATTGAATCCACCTATTAAACTCCTGGCTATCTCCTTTTAACAACCAATTTGCATAAAATAATAAAGAAATCCGTACCATTAAAACAATTGTATAAATAGTAAAGCCCCGAGTTTCCGGCAGAAATGTTTGCACACAGAAGTGCAAGCAATTAAGGAAGGTGCAGCGGTCAAGCTTAGACACTTGAGTGTAGCCAACAGCGACCACTACCAGATTTATGAAGGCTGTACAGTAACATCTCCTTAATCCCTCCTATATTCTCTCTTAATCCCTATATCCAAGTCGCTTCGGACCCCACACGTGATAATAATAGCAAGACCAGCCACCATGCAACAAGAACAGCGAAACGAAGAAAACTTCACTCAGAAATAGTGTATGAAAACAGCGCTATTAAGCCGAACCCCAGCAAAGTAACACCAGTCATTTGAATGAGAAATATCCTCGACCAAACATTCAGCTCCCAGCCCCTAGGATATATTTGATAAAATAGCACGTACCGGTCCGCGATGGTATACTAAAATCGCATCCACGTTTGTGAAGGAGATTTGGACGACAGTCGTCAGACCAGACAGGCAACGCCCTGTTCGCTAGCAGACGCGGCGAAAAACGAGGAAACGCGGCCGCTGCGAAAGGCTGCGTATTTTTGGTGCTCATTCATTTCTAAGCCGCCTCGACGCCACTATTTATTTCGAACGGGCCGATCGCGAATGAAATATCGCCGGCGGAACATTGCCTCTGACAGTGCCGAGGTTTTTCTTGTCTGCCCGTTGACAGAAAATGCTAGGGCGCAGCGAGCTCGAAGCGGATAGATCGGCGCTGTCTCGTCCTGGAAAGACAGTCAATCAACCGACGGACGATCCCATCTTCGACGAGGAGGAATAAATCCCGTCTGACCGGGCGGTGTTAAGAATTAACATTGACAACACGCCGTTAGGGAATTGAGACTTCACGCTTGGTGCAGGAACGCGGACCGCGAAGTAACACGCATCTGAATCCCGTTAATTCTGCCGCGAAATTGCTTTCGAAATTTGAAAGT
Organism: Andrena haemorrhoa; assembly: GCA_910592295.1. Classification (NCBI taxonomy): domain Eukaryota; kingdom Metazoa; phylum Arthropoda; class Insecta; order Hymenoptera; family Andrenidae; genus Andrena; species Andrena haemorrhoa. Next base: position 7,633,692 of record OU342946.1, read on the forward strand.
TCAGTTGCCGCTGTTTGTACTGTCAACTTTAGGAAAAATCCTTTCCACTGTATGAGTGTGAAGCTGCATGAAATGCAAACGCAGCACCATGAACTTAGCGATCTGTCGACCTGTTGGAATAGGTCTGGTTTAGGTTCGTTTAGCCTTAATTGTCTCAGACGTGACTTGACTTGCGAGAGAACGGATGAAATGTGCAGTTTAGATAGTCAGTGGTGCGATAACAGGGAGCTGAGTGAGAATTCTGAAGAGAAATTTTAATCTGCCAGATAGGATTGTATTTAAAGAGTTCCGGAAGAGTAGAATGATAGTTAGATTTATTCCCACTGTCTTACATCATCTGGTATTTTATTGTATTTAGTATCTGAGCCAGAATCTGTTACGTATAAATCCATGGAAGCAGTCGTTCCAAGTAAATTGAGGATTTCAGACGGTTTACCCGGCGAAGCTCCGAGAGGCAGTCAGTTTGCAGAAAAATTGCAGCAGCGCGGTGTCTGAGGAGCACGAAGTTCACGGTTGTGCAAGACACGAGGGACGCGTCGCGAGGGTAACGCTTAATTAACCGAACTTATCGACATGTCCCGCTAAAGTCTAAACGGAGCAACAGGCGTCGAGCGAAAGACCTTCTATGGTCGGGCACGGAGTTACGAAACTTGGACTCCCGAGGATTCCGAAGCTAATCGAGAAGGTGCAGCACTTCTTGCACTTTCAGGTGAGCATAGATGAGGTAAGAGTGGATTTCTACCTGCTGTACCGTCGAGAGACATTCTCGCGCGTTATTCGCACGCGTTATTGAGGATCAATGATATCCTTGGGAGCGATCGCTAGCCGCGATTATTCGCCACCCACGCGCGATGGTATCTGCGTGTCGATCTGCGCGATTATGGTCGAGGTAATCTGCTTACCTCACCGAAGAAAAATTGGCTTTTAAACGAACATGACAGATCCAGGATTCAGGAGAACTCAACTTGCGTCCAAGCGTACCGATTTACGTTTCGATCGCAGTTTTGGGGGTTTACCTCGATACTTTATTTGTAGACATATCGAAGAATCCTGGGAAACGCGAAGCTTTTCTATCGATTCTGCTAACCTCGGTTAGTCGTTTTGTAAGTAAAGCTCGGTTAGGGTAACGGGTAATGTTCGCAACACCGTGCTCCGGTAATGACAGTCCGTTATTTTGTGGATAGCCGTTTGCATGTCGCAGCGTGCAATCGTCATAGTTTCTTTGCGTATCGTGCCGTTGGCGACTGGATCGACTCGAGTTTCCGAGCGCAGAAATTGGAAACTCGACTCCCTTCGGTGTGTTTCTCCCGTAACGGAGCAAATAGTTGGAGCTGTTCCTGTTCGAGGTACACGATTGATATAAATCGCGAATGCAAACAGTGCCTTGGTGTTCAGTTCGAGGGAGAAGTTGGAAAGGTACAGGAAAATAGGAACCACAGAAAAAAGTAAAATTTGTGTTTCCTTCCAATTATACAGTGGAAGAAGAAAGGGATTGAAAATTTGATGCGCAAATAGATATTACGAATTTTCAGCGATGATAAGTTGCACTGCTTAGGACAGCTGCTGTATTTGCAGAGAAATTGACATTTGGTACAGATTCGGTACTTTTCACAGCTTTTATTTTCTACTTTTAATTCAAAATGCCGAATAAGATACAATTTCTTATGAGCTCTTCAATAAATTTGCAACGTTTTTCACAATTATTGCACACAGAGCAGGTGTCCAAGTCCGAATACCTAGTGTAGTTAAGTTTTGCAACGTAACAGCGATCGACAGCGTGCAACCTGTGATTTGATGGAATAGCGGCCCCCGGTAAGCCGTTTTCTGCCTGAAAACAGCTCATCCTGCAACAGGAACCGTTGTCGTCACGCCGCGTGGACTTTTAACGACCGTTACGTTGCAAACGAACCTCAGGGGCCATCGAATGCGCCCGAGGTTCCTTCGACCAGAGGGAGTTAATGATTCGAGATGCATCGCGGCTTCAACATATTTTTCGAGAACGCCGAACGAGCTCGTTCCCGTTCTAATTAGATTAAGTTAGAAAATTAATTGGTTCGTTACTCCATGTTGGTCGCGAGCCGAGTAGATACATCGTAATGTACGTAATTACTTGTAATAATGTTATATTAGAGGCACGATCGAGGTGCACCGAGCTCGAATCGAGCCGAGGGTAAAACGTGAAAGTAGCCGCTTCAGTGGCGGATCTAGTTCTTTTCGGAATTCTTTTTCTGCGCTCTGAAACGAGATGGTCAAGTTGACGCGAAATTTATGTGTGGGTAAGGCACACTTTCTGATACGCTGAAATATATGGAGACTCGTTTAGCCAGTTTCGTGTAAGGTAAGCTTGAATTTTCATTTGGTATTCTAGGATTGTAGACGTGTTCCTTAGCGCTGAATATAAGAGATATGTACTTCAAACTATACTGTTCGAAGAAGTGGTATGGAGAAATGGATCAAGCTACCGTGAAAAAATGCAATGTGTATGGAGTAGTTGAACCATAGCTGCTGTATGAAATAGTTCACAGTTTAGTGTCATAATCGTGTTGCTCAATAAAGCATGATTGCAATCTCTAATTAGTGATACTTGTGTTCCAGGATACATCCTAATAGATGCCAATACACATACAGACTTTGCTTTGCTTTGTGTTCTCCTCGAGAATTATAACACCAGATATTATCCTTGGAAAATAAACCTGCTGGCCCAAGTATAACACCTGTACAAGTGTAATAAAATTGCAATTTACTGTCATTCGACTAGTCACGAGCAGTATTGTAACTAAAATCCGTTGACCAGGCCCGATTTCTCTGTATACACCTGTGATTCTCGCCGATAAACGAGTCAGCTGGCAGCATAAATCATCGGAGGAGATTTATTGAACATAGCAGTGGCAACCACTTCCGCCAAAAAGCGTTACACAACCTCTTGTATCGAGTTGAAGCGCGGCGAACGACGTTTATTTGGCTTCCACCGATTTTACATCGAACTACATCTTTTGCAACGTGGAGACTCGCGCGATCGATACATTCTGTCCGTCGATTTGTGTATAAACAGAGATCCTGATTGGCGAACGGCCAGCTGCTCTGTCGTGCTGCAATTCAGCCCGATTTGGCCTCGAACGAGCGTAAAAGGTCCCGTAATCGTGAAAGTGTATCGATCTCCAGTTCCGCGATGTGGGTCATCGTGTCGACTTTTCAGTCCCCGCGACCGCCTACCAGGAAATGGGCCCTGTACCTTCTTTCTCCTCCGAAACGTGACTTGGCGAACAAAGTCGCGCGGAAACGCGAAAATTCCGAGCATCTTGTGCACACCGAGAGCCCGCTCCAGGGGAATGCGCCTTTCGTCAGCAGACTCGTATTTCTTCGCTGTTATCGCCGATTCCCATTAAGACGCGAGAATTTCTTGAGTTAGAGGATATGATATGGAGGCTTCTAATAATTCCTATTACTCTATGGTTTCTGAATTATCCTCTGTTCCAGTTTTATTATACAATTAGCGCCAAGCGCTTCCGCCTTGGTGCACTTATTACTTTTATAGCAAATGTAATCCATGATACCAAGCATAACCACACGATCTACATCGATAAGAGATCGAATAGCGTGGCGTTCGAGTATCTGCGATTCTGATAATAGCGAGAGCCGGACTGTACTACTGATTTCTGGGTTATCAATCAAGATTAATTCCTATATCTTTCATATCCATAAAGTACATCAATCTACCACTCATCGGATATCCATCGTTACGTTCTACCAACATCTTCCCACTTTTTTTAGCAACTTGTCGAGTTGCACGAGTCTAAATAAGAGGCTACGAACGAGGCAGCGGCATTCCTGGTCGCGGCGGCTTCCTGTGTCGCGACCACGCCGGTTGTCGCAGGTCAGGCATCCCCCGATACGATCTTCCGGTGTCGGTGCGTGACTTATAAATATCTCCGGTGTGTTTTATCGAACGACAGGCCGACGGGGGGATCGACTTGGTGCGTATCGAGGCGCGCCGTAGAACGCGGGAAACGTTTCTGCCCCGTTTCGGCCGGCAACAATACGCGTCGGCACGGAAATTAAATCAACGAAAACAACGGCCCAGCCGGGACGGCGGCGGCGGCGGCGGCGGGGGGCCACGTTGTTTGATCGATCGAGGCATTTGTACAATTAATTGATGCGGCGTTTCGCTGCTCGCCGCTGTATTATGTCATGTCGGCCGCTGTGATAATGGCACGCGAAACGAGCGACCGTGGGCAGAGCAAATATTGGAACGTCGTTAATTAACGGCACTTTTCTTTAATGACAACACCTGACCCCCTCCGCCGACTGCGAGCGTGTCCACCAATTATCGCGACGGATTGAACCGCGCGGCATTATGATTCCCCGCGCATCGAGTGGAGCGAACGGTAATTGAGAAGAATGGCCCATCGAGCCATCCGGCCGGACCAAGGTTCGCGCTATGGCGAACGGTTGCATACCTAGACGCCGATTGTGCAATCGGTTTCGTGAACCGTTCGCTCGTGTGGGTGTCTCGCGGATGGCGAATGAGGCGGATGTTTTTCAATCGCTCGACGCAGCGGTGATTATTGATGGAGTGGTTGCTCTATGATGAAGCTGGTTCGGGGGAAATTGGTACGTTCAGCAGTTATTGAGTGGCTGCTGCTCTATGTATTTTAAATTGAAAGAAACTGATGCTGGAGAAGCGTGAGCCTCGGTATCTGGTAGTAATAATTGGCACTGCATGCCCATAGTTTTAGAAACCTGTGGTTCAAATCTTTTCTGTTGCATTCATGCCGATTCCCATGCTACTTATATATCAACTCTTTCTGCCGAATAAATACGAGATGAATGTTCGCAAACACTGCCTCACTCATTTCTATCAAGCGATCCCTAAACCCATTTTTCCGGACCACCCACCGATCGTATATTCAATTAGTACTTACTCGAAAGGAATTATGGAAGGCCTGTCACCAGCTAACGCAGCCTTCGATCGATATCGAATGAAACGATTAGGCCGAACGACGGCGAGATTAGAGGCTCGAAGAAGACGCAGCAGGTAGGAGTGGCACGCGAGCCAACACGAGGCCTCTGGAGCTGGAGCACTACTAAACAACTGACTTTTATGCTGGAAGCCCGATGAGAGGACGCCAACAGGAGTAGTAGTGGTATCGTGCGACACGCTAGCTAGCAAAGTCTACAAACAACCGACGGTTGCGTTCAACGACTTTCACTGGCAGCCTGGAGGCGGTCCCATACACGGACACGGCTGCTTTTTATTTTCAGCGTTTTCACTCGGAAAAACGGAGCCTGCAATCGTCGCCGAGCACGCGGCAATTAAGGGCCATCCGGTTTTCAGGTCAAATTAGCTCGACTCGCGGCCATTTTCATTAATAACGCTGGCCTATCAGCGCGAACGCCAGACGCGCGTGTATGCTGGCTTTGAATGACGCTAGGGGTGAGGCTTGAGGATCATTTTTAAATAGATGCATGCATAGAAATTCGCGTACGGTTTCTAATTATCGGGGAAGAAGGGGACAGGGTGTTACAACTAGATTTCAAGTGCACAACTGTTTCTCGAGCCAGCAAGTTTAGTTCTGAGATAAGGGGTGCTTTAGTACCCCTATGATTGGAACATGTACGTTCAAAAGTTGTTTGAAAATTCCCAGTGGAGATGTGACAGTGCGAAACTTTAAAATAGAGATCGCGATGAAAGAAGCCTCATATCTTCAGCGATAAAGTGATAAAGCGAGCAGGGGAAATGTTTTTCAAGGATAGATCAAACTTCAATTAGATTACACAAGTTTCAATCTACGAGCAGTAAAAGGTACTGAGTTCGTTTAATTTTATTAAAAAACCATTTGTATAAGATATATATCCTAAATACCCCATAAAACCGTGCAGATGATAAAATACATAAACGGCGACACGGAAATTTGTTTTTCATGCCGACACACATGTTCCCAATCTCTCCTAAAGACCGATTTAATGTTCGCGCGTAAAAACACTAGGAAACCTGAATCGATTCGCAGCTGTGGACAGTGCGACGGCATATTTTGCGCCGTGCGCAAACGGCGTGAGAAAAACAACTCGGTGACGGTCGATAATCGGTGGAAAGAATGTCGTGGCTCGGGCAACGGTAGAAACCGTGCCATCGTCGAGGGATAAGGTGAGATGAGCTCGCAAAAGATCCTGAGATTTCCGCGGTATTTCTACCTAACCGCGGGCACGTAGGTGCGATGAGCTCACTCCTCGGGTCTTCGAGATGACATCACTCGGATTTTGTGGAGCAACGAGCTGTTTACTGACTCGAAAAACTTTCTCGGAACGCCACTGTTATTAAGCGTCCTTCTTTGAAAATACGTACCGTACGTAAAACATGCGCTCACAGCGTACACAGTCGTGAACCCTTCTCAAAGAAAAACAAGTGCCCTCCAAAGGAAGCATTTTAACCACTTTGCCCATTGTTAACGACGCGTTTCCTGCCTTCTCGAACGCACCCTGCAGTAGAAAGTTGTTGCGCGATAAACAATCTGTTTAAACGGTGAGAACTGGGTTGCCAGTCGGGATCTAAATAAACGGACGAGGAGCGACCATATAAGACAGAAGGAAAGTATTGGTGAAAAATGCTTCCCGTCAAGGTTTCAGCGGAATCAGAATGTGTGACCAGCGTTAAATGTTTATAGACACTCGAGCGTATTTTTAGCAAGAAATAATGTTCAGCAGGTAGCGCGTTGCTCCAAGTAAACGATAGATCTGGCTGAAATGTCACTTTAAATGCCACCGGGCAGTCATTAAGGACGCAGATTTACGTCATTACGTCGATAACTAATAATATTGCTTTCGCAAGCAGGCGCTGGCGAACAAAGTTGGCAAGATTGTACGCGGCGCAAGAGTTACTGGATAACGCGAATCGAGGCTGATGAGAGTCGTCCGCTTCTTATCTGTGGCGTCTGAAGGGAATTCCCTAGTATCCCTGCTATTCTTAGCACGGTTTTTATCAAGCTTCTATCACCATTCATGGCTATCCACCATGCATTCCTCGGACGGCAAGCTAGCCTAGGTAGCCGGTTAATTAATTGTGAGCACCTCGTTTCAGCGCAATCAACAATACGTCGTAACAAAAGCAGAGGGGAAATGTACACAACAGTGACCTTTTCACGAGTTAGTTTCCCACGCGTGGGTGGCGAACTGGTCCGACGTTGCAATGCTTCACCAACCAAATCACGACTAATGTTTCTATTCGCGCATGTTCAATCGTAGGCACTTTAACTTCTGCTCGATTGAGTAACAACTCTGTGATCAGCACATGTTGGCTGATTCGCCCGAAAGTAAGGGTAGCATCCCTTAAAGATAAGTATTTTCTATAGACACATAATGGGGAGTGAAAAAACTGTGGATTATCAGTAAAGAGTGTCTAAGCTTTTGTCCTTTTTTGGATCTACTATTGTTAATTAGAAGAAAAGGAAGAAGACAAATTATAAACCACTAAAGGGAACCGTGAACTTGAATTTAAAATTACAAATAAATCGCACGGTTCCCGAAAATTGACACGTACAGCCTGACTTACCCAAGTACCAAGGAAACTCTATTCTTTCGCTGATGAACGGTAGGAAGCACAGTAGCCTTACGACAGTCACTGGTGCGTGACGGATGAACGAATGAATGCCCCGCGTAACGAGAATGCGACTGTCATTTGGTCTGTCGACGGTATTAGACGCGTCGTCCTCAGGGTCTATTAATTTTGTCCACAAGGAGAGAGGACCGCATCGAATGCATCTGAAATGCGTTCCGAGATAGATTCGGCGCCGACAGAATGCGGAGCAAGGCTTTTCACGTTCGATACGCGGCGGGCCTGCGTTGCACGCGCGTGTTCAATGTTAAAGCAGCGTGGAATATGAAGATACTGTGACAGTGACACGCCGTTAATCCAAAAATTGGGCTTCGTTAGTATCTGGTACACAGGCGCACGCGAGGTTGCCAGGGCAGGTGACTATTAAGCTATTAAAACGTACGTTTGCGTTTCTCTAACTTTTTTTCGTAGGAAAGTATCTACTACATATTATTAGGTCGTCAATTTTTTACTTCATAGAGAAGAAATATTGAAATAAAGTATTGCGTGTTCCATGGGATACGGTTCGTTTGAAATAAAGATGAAGCGTTAGAAATTTTTAGTTAATTTCTCTGCTTTGTCTCTTGTAAACCATGAGTATTCCCCGTATAATTATTTAAATAAATAAAATAAATAAAATAAAAAATAAAATTTTTAAAGGCGGCATTTTAAGAAGGACTTACTTCAAAAGTGCCTCTCTTGCTTGTAATTAATATTTTTAGACGGTTTCGTTACTATCTTCACTGCTGGCTCATTATTAATGATATTTCAGAGGAGGGGAATTTTTGAAATGTGAAAAACTATTTGTAGAGCTTTGTGCTCTTTCACTGGGATTCATTGACACAATCCCATTAGACTGATAATCAGATCTATAGGGATTAGCAAAACTGCGCTCGGCTGTCTTAATAATATCACGGTAATTGACATTCCGCGAGGGAAGTATTTAATTCCGCGTAATAATGTTTCGTTTAACGGTTAATGCGATGAAATATCGCGAATACATTGGTAGTCGCGGAATAATGAGCGGAATTGAAGAGGGAACGGATCGCGGAATTCCATTCGTTGCGGTATCAACGATCCGAATCGCGCGGATTCCACGGATTTTTTGGCTCTGCAACTTCTGTCAGATATTTACACGAAAGATTCTTCGGCATCTCGATTTCTCTGCATATTTCTCTATATTTCCACCGGCCAACGAAAATTCCGCCCTCCGATTTTCGGCGTTCTGGCTGCGAATATTTATAATGCCATCAAACATTTATAATACTCGTCGGATGGAAACAGGAATGCATATCTCCTATGCTATTTTCCATTAAATGATAGTGCACTGCTGACGGTGTACCTCTATCTCCAATGTGTTTATTATTCATGAAAGCTTCTCCATCTTGAAAAGTCCTAGACACCTGAAGGCAACACCTGAATAAAGATTGCGAAGACAGGCAAACACAGATGAAATGTCTCTTCCACTGCGCGTGCTTCAAATGCATAGAAACACTCAATTAAAATGCCTACATTAGTATTGTTAACGCATTAGCGATTCAACGCTCATCCAAAATGGCAACAACAGTCCCCCGATGGTCAACCGTCTCATCATCGATGCTTTCGAACAGTGCATACCGATGTAAACGATCGGTTGAGTCACGACTCATCAGAATTCTCATCGTTCTGTACGTTCTTTAGATCGAGGAACAGTACAAGTTGCCATTGATCGCTGGACTGTCGCGTGCACTGACAATGCCTCGTTCTTTCTTCTCGATCGCTTATTCATGGCCGGAAGCTCGCCTCCATTATATCGCGGGCCACGGAGAGCTGCTTCCAGGTATCGTTGCACGCCGCGATGAATTCGGCCAACAAAGAGGCGGAAAAATAAAATTCCACGCGCGTCACTGTACTCTCTGCGAGCAGCCGCGCGAGAACGCGTCTCGCGTGACTCTTTGTCAAGATTTGGCCCTGGACTCGCGAGGTCGAGATGCCCTTCTTGCCTCGTGATTTGTACTTCCTTTCATCCTTCATGCTGGACTGCCACGTGGCAATTACGACAATCCCTTGCCAGGGAGATCGTATTTTGGATGCGCCATGCGCGGAACTTTCTGGCGTGATGCTTCTACGAGTACCTGCTCGTTACAACTTCCTCTGGAAGGCGATGGAGATCATTGAAATTAGGTGGGAGATGGATTAAGTTGCGAGTGTGTTAGTTGTTTGTGAGTACCAGATGTTGCTGGGTGAAACTAGTTGTGTGGAAGCGTGGCGATTAGAAAGTATAGTATTTTGAAAAATCTTCTAAGGAGAGAATGAAGACATTCTTCTGTGAGCTGTAGATTGTGCCAAAGATTTCTACGCCACTACTATCCGCTTTTACTGTAAACGCCAAAGAGATAAATATGCGAGTGATGTATGGGAGGTACGAGAAATTTATGCAAATGATTGAGCAACTGAATGTCAATGCTGCACAGCTAACCCACTGCACTACATAACACTTTGCTGGTGCTTTGATTGATTTGCCCGTCACGTTCTTTTCGCGCGAGACGCGCGAATATTTAAATTTACGAGCGTTGTAAGGTGCGTTTACGAACGAACAATTAGCTGACTAATCAGTACTCTCGACATCATGGGTGTAGGAAAAAAGTGAGCGATAAGAATCAATGTCTACACTTAACTTACTACAAATTTTCCATGTACCCTATCATCCCAACAACTTCGAAATTTTGTGCAATCATTTCTCGTAAAAAGGTGTCTTGCTCGCGCTCGCGCGGAGCGACGAAATATTTGTAGAAAAAGAAACGTAGCAAAAGAACGACAAAATGGCTGCCTCGAAAAATAAAAATCACACGCTTGAATCTTTATTCACGTTTCTGTACCCTCAGCACAGTGTAAAATGCAAAAGCATATTTTGCATGTAGACTCGCGCGAGATCAAAATTCCGAATAGCACGGGGAGAGATTTTCCTTGAAACCGTTTCAACAATTTACTGCGCGCGCAAAGTGAAAGTTAAGCATCGGTGTTCGAACGAAAAGCACAATTTTGTTTAGTCTCGCACGTGCTTCATTGCGCGAGGTGAGCATGTTCGCGTGGCGATAAAAAAGTCGCGCGGAAATTGCGACTCCCTTCCCATATTTTTATTTAAAACGCTCCGATGTTACGTCTGGCGAAAGCTTCTCTGACCTACACGCACCGAAGGTGGATCAGAAATATTTTTAAACGATGGCCAGGGCCCACCGACCCATCGCAGCTCGCTCGAGACGTTTCCGTGATCGATTTTCCCGTGCGCGAGGCGCGGGCTGAAACTCGCCCCTGCTAAATTTAAGTTGAATTGACACGAGGGATTATTTACGTGCCAGTCAACCCAGATCAACGATAGAACGCTTGCACCCAGTGCATTCAGCTGCATTGTATCTGACCTATTCTCTTCTAATTGGATCTGGTAACGTTATTTTAACTGGGAAATAGACCAGCGATCATTGCTGATGACAGAGGCCAACCGTACGGCAAGCAGCATCGAAAAACAGTGAAATTTGTTCGAATTCTGTACAAGCATCTCATTACAGAAAATTAATACCAGTAATTCTAAGCAGAGTGAAACTCTAACCGCATATTAAACTTGAATCATAGTGAAATCCACTAAATTCGGACACATCAGGACCAGAATACTTCAGCCCTATTAAATCACTGCCCCGACGTGAGAAATTTTATGGCTACTTTCACAAATAGTACTTGCTGGACGAAAGTATGCATGCGTCATTAATTGATGCATAATCTATAAGTTTATAGAGTAGCGATGATTTCTTACCCATTACAGAAAAGTTTGCATGCAAATTACAGAAGATTGTAGTGAAAGTAACTCTACGTACACGCGTAGAATTCCATCAGTGCGTTCTATCAACCAGTGAATGGGTGCAACGTCCTTTGCAACCGTAATTGCAATTCATCGCGACCGTTTACGACGAAAGTATTTACGACAAATTGCAAGTAGGGCGGAGCACAAGAAGATGGGAAATTTAACGAGGGAGATCTACTGCAAATTCGTTCTTTTTTTCTAGACACCGAGTGACATCCGTACGAGTAGGGAAGTACAGTGTATTCTCATCGCCCAAGGTCGCCCAAGATCTGAAAATACACCCGTGAATCGATCGTATGGGTCGAAATAGCAGCGCTGTTCGCGGATGTATTTTTATAAACGAGTCGGGGGAGGTGCTCGTCCAGCCTCTTTTCACAGAGCAAAGATCAAAGACCCTGTCTTCCACCAGAACTTCCACCGCGACAGACTTGAAGAGCTGCACGCGTTACCTTAAGTCGCGCTTCCACCTGTGCAACGTCGTGGAGGATGCACTTCACACTTTGAGTAACTCTTTGACAAGAAAAAAATTGGATCGATAGGTGCTCTATGTTTTTTCGTCACAATTTACTTTCTTCTGGCCATGAAACAATATTTTACATCAGTATTTGTGTAGATGGAAGCTTAGAATTTCGAAGAATTGAAATCCAAGGTGATTGATGGATGTATGAATAATTATATGGAAAATGACGTAATGTAATCTGTGACAGATGTTTCCACATTTCCTGCCCACCAAGTAGAACTACTCGATTTCAAAGGGAACTTGAGTAGAAGATACCTCTGAAGTCAGACACCGATATCCAACGTCACCCCAATCATATATTCCTAACGAAACACTTGATGAAAATAATAAAATTATAATAAAATTCAAACTCTAAGTCCAGAGCATTCAACATTAACCCACGAGGAAAAGAGTTTCAATACACTCAAAAATGAATTCCTTAAAAATCCCATAACTCAGATTTGGACGTAGAGTTTCGGGAGCACGTGCCCCAGACTTCGTGCTGCAAGAAAAACAGGAGAATCCAGGGAATCGATTCTCCCAGAGTGCCCGCGTGTGTGCAACTCCTCGGAGCGCGAAGAAGCACTGCAGTGAAGTATCAGCGAAGCTCTCATTGATAGACGCGAATATTTCGACCCAGTTCCGACAGTGCTCGCGAAAGCCCGCGGATCTGCGAGTTCCTCGGCGCCAATAATAATATTGATGCTGGCTGCGATGAAAAAATAAAGCGAGCCAGCTGCTGGCGGACTGTTGAACGTAAGGAGCCACGTTTTCGACCCTCCGCGCGTTAAAAATACGAGCCATTATCCCAGCGAGCGAGCGAGAAAAATTCCCGTTCCTCCGCGATCTCCGCTGCGCCCAGCCACGGAGATTCTACTTGACGCGTGCTGCTCGCGAGATTCCTCCATGGCGTCTAACTACCCTCGCCTCTTATCTCTTACAGTTGCTTCGACGGCGAGAGCGTTCCAAGAGGATCGCACGCTCTTCAGACACGGGCCCCGTATTAGGAAAGGCAATTTCAGGTTATAATTCTTTTATCCGCTGCTACTTGAGATTTTTTTAACCCTCCACTGCCGGCATGCTCCTCATTGCAAGCGGGAAATGCAGGCTGGCACAGTTTGTTCGCTTAACGAGTGGATCGCAAGACTTCTCGCCGGGGCCACTACCTTCGTGGAACTGAAAGATCGTGCTTCTATATTCCAGCTTGTAGTATTTGAAACGTTTCTTCAAATGGAATGAATCTGAATAATTATACTGCGACATTATATTCTCTCAAGATTCTTTCAACGAATTTCTGCTTCGCGTGTATTCAGGCTGGGAATCGTTGAAGGGAATTAGCACACCAGGTGACTAACGCTCAAAGCATCTATTGTAAGCAGTGGTTAATTCTCGTTTAACGATTTTCGAAAGTCCATTGGCACCGGAAGACGAGCGGATTCGAAGTTGCGATGGAGCATCATGGCGCCAGTCGCAAGCAGGATTAATAGGTGTGCCTTACGTCTCGTAAATAATTCAGCCAGGCGAATTTCGCGCTACGCCAAAATCCACACGGTTAAATTATACCCGTTCTGAACTTAAACTCGCGGGATAAACGTGGCCTCGGGGGGGATGCAGGCGTAGAAGGTTTCCTATACAAATTTCCTGCTAAAGAATGAACCAATTTGTTTGCTAAAATAAACAAACGAGTGTCGCACTCACGGGGATAAGAATTTTGTAACGGAAATAAGACTAACTTTCAAAGACACGAGTTTTTCAAAGTTGTGCACCCTCATCTACTTCAGAGTTAGTTCCTGATCAAGCAACTGCACTCTTTTCGGCACTCCTGCACAGGATACTAGGGTCCTACGTGAGCGAGGGAAATCTCGATTAGGATGGTGGTACGTCGGTGCCACCAGCCACGGAACCGTCGTCGAAACGACAAGCGTGGGGTACTTGGAAGTCACGGCGTTAATGGGATTTTAATCATCCGCGTGATTGCGAGGGGGGAAAGCAAACTCTCGTTGGCCGGAGCCAAAGAAATCGTGCCAGGTGTCGGGGCGAAGCACGCCAAAAGGCCTAAACTTTGTACCTACTCGTGTCGAATTAACGAGTTCCCAGCGACAATTTGTCACGGTAAGAGGAGCCAGTCGCGTTTCGTCTCTAAGCAATAGTTCCACCCTCGGACGCGAGTTTCCTGCTGCTCCTTCGACAGACTTCCACCGGAACGTCTGTGCGCAGTTCCTAAAACTTCCATTGCGCAATATTCCCTATTCTCCATCATTTCACCGATCCGCTATTTCCGGCCGAGTTTCGTGCCAGATGTCGCATAATTCGGCGACATCTAACCAACCACGGGGAAAAGTATGCGCACGTGCTTCTTATTCTAATTTCGCGAGGCGGATTTTTACTGCCGAGACCCACGGCTCGAATCTTGATACTTATAAGAATTGTGGCGCGAAGTGGAAGAAGGATGATTTGGGGTAATGAATCATAGTCGACTAATTCAATCGTGTCGAGAGACATACATTTTCTTGGTTCGTTACGATAAGATAATTCGCAAATGAATGCTATGATTTTTCTCAACGAAGTGGCACATTAATCAGTGAACTGTTGTACGTACAACCTGACGTGGTAATCGAGATGACAAGACGCAAGCTTGCAGATTAAACGTTTTCCTTTTATAGTATCACCTAGGATATTGTTTATTTCGCCGGCACTCAAGGTTGATCGCAATGAACACTCAGGATGCAAATATGTACACCACGCTAAAAGTATATACATAGTAGGTAGATCAGAGTGCCAAAACTCTTTGCGCCAACCTCTCAGTACCGAAAGACGAATGACAGGCAACATCCGTCGCTGTCGATATAGGAAGCTCTAACAAGCTCGCGTCACTATTTAAAAGATCAATACAGTTTGCTCCACGACAACGCTTCACCTCCTGTCGTTCGGCGAGCAGCCTTTCATCTCCTGACAGCGACCATTAACTACCTATTAGTCCCAATATCCTTTAATCACGAGGATATTTCCAACTGCAATGCTTTAGACACCGCACCTAATCTACCGCATAGAAACTTACTCTCAATCCCAAACAATTAACTCGCTTCCATCCATTTAAGCTGGACAAACGCAAGATGGACTTAAAATACTGGAATCCTCGAGCATCGGTGTTGCACGGATTCCTCACACTTGTGACGTTCAACCCATCACGGTAAACAAAGTCGATGGTAGCCGCGAATAATAGTTTTGTTTGCTAAAAAAATTGGCTCCGCGAGGCTCGCGGCAGCTAACAATATGCGCCAGCCTAATAATACCCAGACCCGAGACGTGCACAGGTTTCGAGCCCACGAGATGCCATTCCAACGCAGAAGGTGAATGCTAGAGTACACCTCAAACCATTTATTTCGTTGAGCCGCGCAAGCTCACGGTCGGTCGTGTCTATTAAGTCATACTTCTATTACGATGCGGCAGCGTCTTCATTTTTCATCCGTCGGACACTGCCAAGACGTATAAATTCGCGAAGCAACTACACGACCAGATTCTGCCGCGAGCCTGGTCGAATCCGGTCCTTGATCCACCTCCACCGTCGGGCGTAAATCTTTTAAACGGCGAGCGATCCTCCCCCGCCGCCGGATCTTCTCGGGCGGGTTTTAAGGTGAACGCCAAGAGATCGGCCCGGGAGGGGAGGACCTACGGAAGACAGCCTTTAGGGTCGCCTGGACCGCCGCGTGTCCGTTTATCATCCGCGCAGATGATGCATCGCTGGGCAGGAACGATGCATCATAACGCGCCTTAATTATTCCCATAACTATGAATCTTGGGGGAACAGTCTTTCCGAGGAGAGTTAAATGGCGCACGACGAGCTCTTTTACGGCGACTCCTTTCGCGGATCGTCGCTGCCGCACGCCGGGAACAGACTCGCTGCTTGCCGTCGGAGCTTAACTTCGCGGTGGAAGACTGATTCAGGGTGGCTAGTAATAACTTCGCAGTGCAACTAGGTCTTCCATTTATTGGTTTAGCTTCTGCCATAGATGGACGAATTGGTGTTGACGTTCTTGTACTGTATGGTCTCGTTTCACCTCCTTTTCCGAGGCAATCTTCAAATGTACAGCTTCTTCTTACTCTACAAGTTTCACGCACAGTGCCTAGTAAACCACGAAACTGGGGGATTCTGGTTTAAAAGGTGTGTACAGTAAGGATTGCTAAATTCGATGGGTTGCAGAATTGCGGGAATTTGGGAGACTGGTTAAAGCTCACAGCTGAGAGAAGAAGTGGAATGCTTCGAGGAAACCTTGCCATTTCTGAAGACGACTGAACGAAGGCCAGAACGGAGATTTGGAACGTGACTGGTGATCTGGACCAGACACGCGGCAATTGATCGGCACACGGAAGATCATCGAAGGTCTCCATAGGCGTTTGCGGTTTCGAAACGTACGATACAGCGTGTTAGCTCGTAGACGACCTCCGCTATTTCCATCGGCAGAGCCTTCGTGCAGGCTTTTCGCGCCGACGTTGCTCCTATTTAAAATAAGCAGCTTTACGGTGCATCCGCGGCTCGCGCGGGTGCAGGCCTTCACTCTTGTGTCACTCTTCTATTTCCAGAGGCCTCGCGCGTCTTTCATCGCCGCGACGTGCCCCCCCGAAATCGGGCGAAGAAAAATTCAATAACCCCGCGCGAACGAATCCCAGAACTGACAATCTAACGAACAGCCGCGTGGCGATCTTTCTTATTCTCCCGCGATCACAACCCGCAACGTCGAAACAATGGCTCCTCCCATCGCTAATATAAGTAACGAACGTTGTCGAGCTTCCTTCCAAAAGCTCCTGCTTGCGTCACGCGATTAGTTAATGGCACTTTGCCGTGAGCCTGGCGCTAGCCTTTGGAAGCTTCGCCTAAAAAGCGGAACCTCTTCGTTGGCAAAAGCCGGACAATTAGAAGTAAATGGAGCGTGAAATCAAAGTTGCAAAACGGCATTGTGTGTTCCAAACAGGTGTTAACCTACTTCTAAAAATTCTACAGGAACACGTGACTGCACCCACAACTATCGGACACCTAAAGTAGCTGAAGAAGATTCAAGCGTGTCCCGTCAGAGTTCTGTAGCACTGAGGCTGGTAGCTCAAGGTTTCAGCCCATTGCTATCAAGATCACGAATTTTTCGGGACAAGCGGAGGAAGAGTGGACAAAGGAGCGACGGGCAGCCAGCAGCCGCGATTACTCATCGCGTACCCGCCCGCGATTTTCACGGGTGTTTATCACGGTTTTAGTTGGAGAGGCAGATCGGCCTTGGGTCCTGGCAACGCTCCTATAAACGCAGGAACTTCTCCGAGAACGCTGCTTCCAAAAGCGTGGCTGCGTTACGCAAATTACCCGCGGTTTCGAGCTGGATGTCCGCTCGCGCCACAAACGTCACCCGCCCCGTCCACCTTTATTTAGCGGCCATTCCGAGGTGCGAGCTGGTATGCATCTGTGATCAAAGATCGCGCAGGAACGTCAGCGCTGGGCAATCCAGCGATTGCTTTTATCGCGATGTTCGCGGGGCGACTTCGAATCCCCCTTCGAAGTGCTCGGGCGCCGAGATACAAGCAGCCGGAAGATGCGTGCCGCGGTATATTCGCGCGGCGAAGATGGGGCTGAAGCATGCGCTATTTTGATTGGGCAATCTTCCTATTTCACATTTAGTTCCACCTGGTTTGATTTATCGCCCTGTACGGCAAATTTATTTGTCGTTCCCCGCGCAGTAAAAAGTTATTGGGACGAGCCGCGGTTGGAGGAATGTGTAGCACCGGTTAGAATTTCATTATGTGACGGAAGAATTGCGGTTTTAGTCCCAGAAGTGTCTAATTTTAGGGAGATTAAAGGTTGTCTAGCGCACTGGCGATGTTGACTATGAAACAAACGCGATACGATCTAGTGGGATTACTCGTTCACTATAAATATCGATAAATGCTGCGGGTACTCGTGATGCAAGTGCTGTTGGATCTCGAGCATCCGTGACCAATTTGATGCTTCAGAAATAGTGGAAGAGATCGATATCTTCGCGATGATGCTAGAGAGATATCCGCAGCGGAAGATCGAAGTTTCCCAATACTCTATTTTAAACAGAAATTCAAAGATAACTATTCGATGGCGAATTTCAATTGACCCTCGATGCTCTGACGTCGATAAAATCGCAGGCCTGCAAAATGGTAATCGATGAGACGTGTAAACAATTTCCTTGGAACTTTACTGCCAGAGGCTCTCGCGAGAAACAGTTGTTAAGCCTTCGAATGCTACTCGCGAGAATCTGTTTACACGACAATGCAGTCTGAAGCCAGAGCCTCGTTTCTCAGGGCATCCATGTCTCGCTGTTTGTAAAATACGTCAGTAATAACAGCCTACACTACCTACTTAGCTGAAATAAAGTAGCACGACGGTAAACCATCGGGTAGCTAAACTATCGGGCTTACTTCACGTCTCAAATAGACTGGGCAGACCTTACAGCGGTTGCTAGAAGCCTGCCACGAAGAAGGAAACACCTAAATTCGCTCGCTAAGTTAGTAGAGGATTGATTCGAATCCTGTTTCGTTATCCGCCGTCTTCGTAAACGATCTTACCTCCCGCCTGGTCGTGGTGGTGGTTTTACGGGTGGTGCTTTTCCTGGTCATGGAGCTGATGGTCTCGTGGGGCGAGTCCCAGTCCTGGAAAACCTCCGTGGTCGCCATGACGACTCGCGCGGTCCCTCAGACTGAATGCTCACTGTCAAAATTTCACTGGATCTCGCCAGAGAGTCCTAATCCCTTCACTGAGCTACGATACGCACTCGAAAGGTCTTGCACCTTGAACGATAATCCTTGAGCGGTAATCCAGCCGTTCCGCGCGTCGACAAGCGAAAGCACTAACAGCGTAATCGAGGAATCCTTCAGGCACAAGATGGTGGAGGTCTGAGATATTTTGATGAGAAGGGTTTCGGTGTTTGGGCTCCGAGATACGGGTATGCGAAGGTGGATGTTTGTTGATATTTCTCTGGATTTCAAATCTGGGGACCTAGAATTCTGGATTCTTGGAATCTTGGGGTCCTAGAATCCCAGAATCGTAGCACTCTAGAATCCTAGCACTCCAGAATTCTGGCACACTAGAGTCCTAGCAGTCTAGAATCCTACAATCCTAGAAACTTGAAATTCTAGAATTCCAGAATCCTAGAGTCCCAGGATCCTAGAATTCTGGATCCCATATTCCTCCTGCTTTAGACCACTAGAATGTTCCTCAGATTTCTACATCAACGGATATGAGTGAGCACAAGAAGGTGCTTCGTCCTCCGACCAAATTTCCAGAATGTTCCTCGATTACGGGGCTCGAGGATCGATTGACTCATCGCCCACGATCGATACCTACGTGCTCGCCCCATCGGACGAACCCGGTTGCCTACGAGGACGCGACCAATCGGCGATACGACTCCGCGGGTGTTTGCTTCTTCGTTTCTGGACGAATGCGCGATACGAGGTGGATCACGCGCGACTGAGCTTACGAAGCACGCTTCAGCTTCACCGCGAGTCAACCGCTCCGCGCCCCATCCGCAGTCTAATTCCAGAAATACGGAGAAACATGTATAATTAGGACGTCGACGGCCACCACGACGTCGCCCCGACGCAACGCGAAAAGAACCGCGATCAGAGCTCTCGTGATCGCGAGCCTACGTAGCTGTCGCGGATGGATCTATGGAGCGCGCAATGTCAAGGGATTATCGAGGCACCGTCCGCTCAGTGCTTTTCTGTCGATGGATCTATGGAACCTTGAAATGAAAGAAATAGTGCACTTATTCAACGTCGTCCTCTGACTGAAAAATCCACATGGTTCTCGTTACGTGGAACAGTGACATCAAAGGTAAGAATCCTACTCTACTCTCACTCGTATTTAAGTGGAAATGATTGCCACCGAATTGAAGATCCTTAGTCCCAATTTTGATCCTCAGAAGTCTATGACAGAGTAAGTTATACGACGTCCGCCAGAGGCACATATGTACTTCGAAAACGATCCATAAAATTCCTGCTTGGCATTCACATTCGCCAGGTTACAAAACACTTGGGTAACAGGTTCAATAGCTCCTTCCGTCCCGCTCTACGCCATCCACGTATTTCGCGCATCTCTGCGTCAAGAATCGGTGATAAATCACGGCACAGCGCGGGACAAGGATACAGGCGGCGGTGCGGGGCATCAGTCTTCCAGTTTCAAAATTTCTGGCGCAAAGTGTTCGCGATAGCAGCGGCGAGTTTTCAATTTTCCCTCCATCCGCGATGGATTGCGCCCCCGCGGCCCCGTCCTCCAGATAAATTTCCATCGAAATTTATCACTGGACGCGTCGATTGGTTCTCCTCGAGCGCCACTCGTCAAATATCCAGCGCTGCCCGAGCTTAAGGGAAACAAAGGGCCTTGATTGCGAGGGCAGAGGGGCTGGCGGAGGGGTGTGGGCGGACAAAACCCGGAAAAACGAAACAACCCAGAGGCGAGGGAAGCGTGACGCGCATCCGCCGAAGAATAATGGGAGCCGTGGTCTCTATTTCGGCCACGCAGCCCGATAAATAAATCAAATATCGACGTTATGCCCCCGTAAATCGAATTCCTCTGCAACTGGCTACGCTGACAGCCGCGACAGTATGAATGAACTCGTAAGACATTTCTACGTTTACGAGCGGGGCCGCTCGAACCGCTGTATTTATGTCGATTTTATGCGTCACTGTCGAGAACGGATCTTTTGTGGAAAAGGAGTGACGATCGGGAAAGGATCGAGAGTCCACAGAAGTATAAAAGAGGACATTGCTGATGGGACGGAGTTAGAGAAATTTTTCTATCGAATCAATTGGAATATTATTTGAATCTTGATAATTCTATGTCATCGCTGGGTTCTTGGCTTTAGGCAATGAGGAAGTGTAGAAATTAAATTTCCCGGCTGGTACATGGAAAATGATTAATACTATTTTAAGGAAAATTGATGAAAGTAGAATTATGTTTGAGAGCTTCCAGCTTTAACCTCTAAAGATATATTTGTTATTTTTCAACGAGTCGTGTGCAGTGATTTATTTGGCCATTTTCGCTATACTTAATTTCAACGCTCAACTTCGATATTGTAATCGAGGAGAGACGACAGTAAATATAAAGCTACACGCATTGTATTTTGCTTACCATGAAATATTATCGATTCCCGTAGAAAAATAGTGTTTCCTCGGTGATTCTTATTTCTGGTTGCTTCTAAAAAAAACTATATATTATGAACGTTGGTAGAACCGTTGTCGCGGAGCTGAGGTTCACGTTGAACGACGTTCTATTTCGATTACTGTCTCCAGAGTACGAAAAATGATGCATCAAAATCATTTCCACACTAATAAAGATACTGTCTAATCAGGAATAATGATATTCCACAATGTGAATAATTATTGTAATCAAGATAAAGCAACTAATTGTTAACATCTGATACACAAGTAACTTGTTACTGAATGTCTGAGTAATTAAACTAAATTACAAGTGAGACGTACCAAAAATAAACTGAGAAGTTTATATATCATTAGTGTGGGAACTTGATAAATTATTTTTGCAATTTCCAAATTTCAAATTACTTCACATTATTGAATACAAGCTGAGCAGATGTAAAATAGTCGATGATCTAATTTAAAGGCAAGTACTCTTTGGAATCGGTGTCGCTATTAGGTTAACAAACCAGCGATTAATAAGGTATTAATGCATCGGTGTCATCGCGACACCAAACTTCGCACTACGAGCCAACCTCGTTTAGCTCTCCACACAAGCGTCCCTCTTCCTCGGAATTGAATTTGGCACTATCTTGGGGGATAATTTATCCGATGCTCTAACATCTTTGAATTGAGAGACTTATTTGAAACCCAAAGTTCACGACAACCCACTCGAGAAGTTTGTTTCTTCCCACGTGGATAATCGGATATATGCAAGCCAATAAAAACTGTATCGTCGTTCTTCAAGCAGCAATGTATCTTCTTGAATGTCCACGTTTGTAGCCCATTTTTTGACGAGTGAAACTACTATAGTCGTGTACGCTGTGAGCATAATAGTAAAACCGTCGATAAAAGTCGTTAACCGCTCAGATCTTATTTCGAGAAAAGAGCAACAAATTCTCGAAATAATACGTTGCAAATACAATGTTCAATATTAGAATGTTCTATTTATTGATAGCAATCGGTATTTATAAAGCAATCTCAGCTGTAACGTTAGACGCGCCCACGGCTTACACTACTGATCTATGTCTGACCACATACTGAGCGGTTCCACTTGCTCGTCCTACGAGCAACCAGTTCACGGAGAAAGAAAACTCCATGCCACTTACACATTATTCCCTGCATATAATCTTCATCTAATCTGGACTATGTTACATCATTTTACTCGTCAAGAATTGTGCTACCAGCGTAGGTAGCTGAAAATGTGTGTTCCTATTTAAAACAATTGAGATAATGTTGATATAAAAGGATGAACACTCGTGACGAAAATAGTTGCTGAAAAATATTTGATATTTCTCTTAATTCGAGATATATTAAATTGCAATTATTTATTTCATTCATCACCCTACAGTACCTGTCACACACATATTGCAATACACTTAGAAGCTTTTTAATAATTTTGAAGTAATTATAAGTAAATCTTCGAATTCTATTTGTGCACTGCAAGATTAGCGAATCCTGAACCCATCTGAATGATAACAAATCGTCTACGCTCCTGACTACTACTCGATCCAAAGGAGCGGACCTCAGACATGAATATTCACGAGCGCAGCTCGTTCTGCCACTATACAAACAGCACCAAATATGGCTGCGTGCAGGGGGACACGTGAATGCAGCTGCGCAAAACGCATTGCGAAACATCAAATTCTTCGCTCGGGAGTCACTTTTAAGCAGCTTGGCGCTGTGCAGCGCTAGCGCGACATTCCGGAAGCGTCAGTTTCCAAAGGAACAAGCTAAGCCTCGAGACAGCAAGCCAGGTAGTCATCACCCCGACGACGTGAATCCTCATCGTAAGCCATCCGAGATTTCTTTGGCAGCAACCTCGGATGTGGTTGTGCGAGCTGCACAATTCGAACACGGAAGAACAGCTGGGTAGGAAGACAAGCGAGAGAAAGACGGCGTTCTCTGCGAGCGATGAATCGCTTCGGTTCGGGCATTAATTAATGCCTTTGTCGACTGAAGCATTATTACGAGGTTCGCGGAAGACCTAAACGATATTCGCAACGTCCTGTTTGCTTATCCCTCTAACCATATCCCGCGGAGGTAATTTGCAGATTTCTCTGCCTCTATACAAAATCTGTCCGCTGGATCGTAAAGTGGGTTGAATATTCTCTGATGAGGGTAGTCGCACCGTACAAACATTAAGCGACTTATGCCTTGCGTGTCTACTATAAGTACACTCTGTGTTTAATATTGTAGACACATTATAACGCTCTCAAAGCACGGCACCAGTAGTATCGCCGGCCTAAACGCGCGAACCTTGCCAAACTACGATGTTTATATGGACTTCGGACTTTTACGCGCATCTAATATTGTACATCCGAATAGTTCATAAAACGTGAATAGGAAGTTATTTGCGGAATATTGCGCCCACTTTGTATGTACTTTTTCGTGGAAAATCCCCCGGATCCGCCGCCGCCATGGTTCATGGGATATCCTATGCGTTACTCAAACAAATCTCATAACAATGTTCGCCGGTAGGGTTCCCTTAATTCGAGCGAACCAATAAACGAGCCAACAATGTTCGGTAGGCTATGCAATCACACAGAACGTCGAGGAAACGGAGGAGGAATCGGGCCAGCAAAGAATGCAACTGTAAGCGAAGGCGAAGTTAATATATCGAAGATCCAAGCACCGTCTGGCCAGGTTTGGTTCCGCGATCGCGCTTGATGGCAGATTTATAGCGCCGATGGATCTTCGATGTTAAACGACGGGAACGGCCAGTAACCACCCACAAACTGGATTATTTATAAACGTAATTCCGTTTCGTCCACGCCCAGATAGATGGCAACACCAGCTGAAAGCTTTCGCGAGAACCTGAAAGCTCGCGGAGCGGAAAGCTTTGCTCGGAGAACCGCCAGATGGAGGCGAGCTTACGTCCTGGCTACCAAGAAGCAGAGTCTCGGGCGTTCATCGAATAAATCTGGATTGGAAGGAGCATTTCGATAAAGATTTGGTAGAATAAATTTTCTTCGATTTTAGGAAGGAGACAGGTTCTTTCCCTTTAAAAAGGATTCTTAAATTTTCTTGGAATAAGATTTCTTTGCTGGAGTCGAGATCTTTGAGAGAGTCGGATCTTCGTTCGAATAAGTTTTCTTTGGATTTTACTAGTGAAATGTATGTGATTATTAATGATGAGTAAATTTTAATTGAGGAAGGGAGGAAATGAATTTGAAATTGTACATGTAGCTAAAAAATTGCCTTGAAGTAGCTTTCGTATAATATTCTGAAAAAGTTTAGTATTAATTATCGTCCCCATTGCTGAGCTTGTAGGAAAATAAGATTTGAGATTTCAGAAAGGGCAACGTGCTTTGAGTTTCGACCGCCTTTTTGTTTCACTTAATGTACGTTTTCTTTATTAAAACCCGCCTAGATCCTCGAAGGGCAATATGAGGATCCTGGCGACACCAGCTTTATTAAACTGCGGGCTACGTTGCCGCCCACAGATGCAATATTTTCAAAGATAAATGAACGTTTTAGAAATCTAGTCGAGCGATGCTTACCGCATGTGTTATGATGCTCGAGGGCTACCCTTATGTAATATATGATCTATAGGTTCATAAATAGCCACCGAAATAAAGATTGTGATTAGTGATCGGTATTGTATAATATCAGAAATTATCAAAGCCTAATTTTATAAATTCTCTGATCCCTGATAAAGGTGAATACAATGCCGAAGACTTCCTTCTACATGACTTAGGTTCTATTTCAATATGCTTGAAATTCAAGTTCAGTTTAAATCAACTCCGATGTGAATTAGCATTGGCCATTCAGAATTAGAGTAAGTTTTACTATGAAGGAATTAGATGTAAGATAACTCTAAGATAGCATTTCTAAGTAACGATTACAATAAATATTTACCCAATAAAAGATTAAACTTCGAAACCCATTTCTCGATTCTGTGACAGAAAGAACGCTGCCTTCGAATCTGACAGTAATAAACAGCCAAAATACCTATTTACAGCACGAGTCTTTGAACTGCGATACATCAGATTTGGCAAATTGCAGGCGAGCAACTTTTGGCAGCGTGATGTGACACGTAAATATGAAAATATCTAAGAAAACGTCCAGCAACTATGCAAGCTTGATACAACGAACCGGGTCACGTCGAATTCTAATCATTTCGTCCAAGTAGAAAAGAAAATCGCGAACCGCGCGACTGTTCTATTAAACGGAGCCATAATTAGTTAAATACGGAAAACGCATGCACGTTCTCGGTCGCAGTTTCTTTGACGTTCATTCTGCGAGTAATTAATTCTACTCCCTAATTAGCCTCGCGTTCCGCGGATTGTTCTGGCTTCTCGGTTTCGGAATGGTTTAGAAACTCCGCGGTATAAATTTGTCGGTTTGAAACGCGGTTTGATATTCGCAATTCCAGCAACCCGTCTCTTCCAACTTCATCCTTTAATCGGAGGATGTCATACCTTCGTCGTATCTCAATTATTTTAACGTTAATCGTATTTTAAACATCTACAATATTTTCTAAGTTCCCGTGTTCGCAGGCTGCTGCGAGAGTAGCCGAAGAAACTTTCCACGGTCGAGAGGGTTTCGAGTAGGATGATATTTTTATGTCCCCTTCCACTGACTCCCTCCCGATGTTGGTATCACTTACGTCAGAGGCCTCACGGTCAATATGATTGTTTTCGTCCAGGTTACATCGAAAGAGCTTAGTATTTTGGGACGTGGACCTTCCTCAATCGATTTCCACTACTTTCTGCCGAATGCACACTAATTATCCCACGTTAATAATTCCAAGTCAATTAAGTAAAAACTGCGAGTGACAAAGACTTGCGAAATGGACGTTGTACAAAGTAAAATTAACATTGCGGAATGGAATATTAAAGCAGAGATCAGCGCTGGACCTTAGACTCATTCTCTTTACGAAAGCTCTGTGGTGAAGAGACACGATTTCTCGGGCGCGGTAATTGTTTGTTTAAAGAAACAGCCGAGTCGTCTGTCATGGGCCACAGGCACGTGCACGTTATTGCATAACAAGGAGCCTTTTTATTGAGAACGCGTTATTTCTGTCGCGAGGTTATATTTTGCGAAAGCACTTTCGACGGGATCGAGGAAAAATTCGTCGCGACGGACGCGAAAGTGTGCGCCCCGTGTCCACCCTCAGCCTTTGATTAAAAATACGAGAACCTCAACAAAAAGTGTCTTTATTTTTATTCATAGTAGACCCACACGTTTCTAGCCCAGAGAGCGCCGACACCAATGTTTATGGCACGTGCGACACTTGTTTCAGAAACTTCTTTCCGTCGACTGTGAATTGCTGCTGGAAGATGCTTCTTTGACTTCGCGAAGTTAATGTTAAACGAATTCTGTCAAATTTACGAAGTTGCTTTCTGTTTTACGGTTCCGTTCAGATTTGCTAGTGTGTACGCACACAATTTTCTATTCTTTGACTGAAAATGTTTGGAGGCTACGTTCACATCTCTCTTCGGACCAGGGAATATTCTGGGATTTGAAATATTTGGAGAAATCGAATGAAATGGAGGAGGAGTGCAGATGTGACAGGTAAATGAATTTACTAAAAGTAAGATCCTTCCTTCTTTTTGAGACAATTAATGTGCTCCATAGTCCTAGCAAGCGTCTAGAGGTCTAGACACTCCCTACAGATAATCTTTCCAAACTTCATGCGCATCTTTCAATTCTCTAAGCGCATAAACTCTCCAGGGGCTATGTGTTAGTAGAAACTGTTAAACATAAACAAGTTCGTGAAAGCTTTCGCAGTGCTTTGAAAAGGTTTCGATCGACTATCCAGCATTCTATCCACACGACAGCCTCGAAAGTGGAATGATTACCAACCAAAGAACTGATTTTCTCAGTCGACTGTCAGTTCAACTAGTTCAGCACGATTCCATTCGAGTGACAAGCAAGAAGGAGGAACAACTGTCTATCGATCAGCGGTAAAGTACTATTATATGGAAGACTATACTTGATAGAGACGCCGACATTTCCGATGACACGGCGAATGGCGAATTCTTCTGGCGTAAATCAAGCCAAAGAAGCGACGGGCAAGGTGTCTGCACGCTTTCCTCCGCGAACGAGGGAAAACCTTCAAAGGAGAGCCGTAAATCTTATCTGCGAGATGTAAGTACAATCCTCTAAGCTCGTTTGGTGGCTTTACGAGCATGCGCGAGTGGCCTCGCCAGAGAAAGGCCTTTCTTCCGAGGCGAAATCATGGTGGAAACAAAGAAGATTCGAGGAACGAGTAGACAAAGCGCGTGAACAAGTACGAAGACCGCGGCAAGCCGAGAAGAATTTCTTAGAGTGTGTTAGAAATTAATTTCTTCGAATTACACGAGAACATGGCGAAATAGTGCCTCGATCACTTTCCTGAAGTTATGCTTCATGAAATGGTAGTCTTCGTAAATTGTATTTATATAAAACACCATTAAATTTGTTCTTCTGTGGTTTAGATTTCCGATCCGTCCCCAATTAATTCGCAGTCCGCTCCTATTTTCGTTCGTTCGTTAAGATGAGAGAAACAAAAGGATGAAGAATCATCAGAGCTTCTGAGAAGAAACAAATCTCTGCGCATCCACTTGGGAGCGCACAAGGACAATGACACTGCAGACCCACTGAGGACATGGCAGTGGTCCGACGCGACCAGCTGACGGCGATTCGTTACCCCACATATTGGCTCGCCGAACACCATTAAAATTGACGAGTACGCGATCGCCGTTCCCACTTGCTGGCGTATTTCCGTCCCGATTTCAAACGGGAATCGTACAAGAAGCTCCGTCTAAGTTTAGGAGTACACGATCAGTTTACAGCGCTCATCGACGGGTCGAGGTAAACGAAGAATTAGTCTTCTGCTGTTCAGAATCTTTCACTATATTCAACGACTTGATGATTAAATGCAGCGATAGCTTCCTAAGAATTTGAATTCGGAGAGGTGTCTAGATAAAATGAATTGAATCACGAACCTTAAAGTTCGCGGGAGCGTTAGTTCGTGTTGGGAAGAATAAATTGAATGGAACGAAGAATAATTTATTTCCTTTGGCTGAAATTGGCTGAGTTACTTATAAAACGTAGGTGGAGTATTGTAGCAATTCAGATTCAGGGATAAGTGTCTGAATAAATTGACTTGAGTTGAAAAAAGGATTTTAACGGTTGGCTGAAGGGTAAAGAATAACTCCTATCTTCCTACTCAAGATTCTTCATAGTATTCGCTCACCTGTTGAGTGAATAAAAGAATACTAGGAACGGTATACCTAATTATTCTCTTTGGAGTTAAAGCTGCGGGAAAGAGTCTTGTGATCTTACGCAACAGTATATCACAGGTCGTCGAACTTATTTTAAAAATAACTGTTACTCTCTTTAAATCTCTTTTACGGCTTCGTCTACATCGTTCTGCGCACACACTATAATCTACGACACCGATGAATGGTTTCGTTTAAACAAAATGCACGATTTTTTTAAAAGAAATCCTCTTTCCATCGAACCAATCAACGCCAGTCACAAACTTTCTCTCGTACCTTCATTCCAAAAAGAAGAAGACACCTATCTGCTTCTAGCAACCCTTTCTGTACACTAAATACAATCTTCCTAATTCGACAACACCACCCTTCAACCCATTCAAATTCTACACTAAACACCCAATGTCCAATTTAAACCACTAAAGAAACAACCACTCTTAAACTTCATCCTTTCATCCTCCCGTTATCCACTGAACTGAACAAACCCAATACCGATTTTCCTCCTCCCGCCAGTAGATTCAAGAAGACACCGCTCCATTTCGTCGGATTTCCAAAGGCGACGGTGCAGGTCGAGCTGGACCGAGCGGTGCAGCGTGAAGTCGATCGGGAAGCAACCGATGTTCCAGGAGGAGGGACGGCCTCGGGGGACATAAAATCGAGGAAAGGATCAGGCAGTAAAGCGAGGACAGACAACTAAGCGAATCTATTTCGAGAATCGGCCGCGGATCGGCCTCGGTGCGTCGAGCATGACCGAGCACCCAACGAGAGAGCGTTCGCTAATTGAGACGCCAGAGGCATCGACCAGAAACCAAAACGGAAGCCGCACACCCGCTCTTCCCTCGTCACAGACAGGCCCGCCACGCGGGCGCGCGCTCGCGATCACCCACCGACGAAATTGCCCCTGGATCCCAGCCTCGACACTCGTCTGTCGCAGACGTACGTAAAACACTGCATCCCCCTGTTCCGACCATCTTGATTAAGTTTCTTCTTCCACGAACCGCGCGCTCGGGGCGCGTTTGGTGCTCAGGTTGGAAATTCGATTCGAGACCCCGCAGGGTGGATAGGTTTGAACGATGGGTGTGGAATTTAACGCGGAACAGAATGCTGAAAGGCTTTAGCTGTGGAGGGGTGCGTTATTTACGATGAACAGCTTGAATATTTTTATTGGAGGTGTGATGAAATATTTTATGCGGAGGAGAAGTTGCTGGATTGAATGGATTGAGTGGTTAGATGTGATGATGGAAGGTACGTTATGGGTTAGGCTTGGAAGTAATTGAGCACACTTTAAGTTTCCTGGAAGCTTGAATAATTAACACCATCGGAGGGTTGATCTTTTTCAGAAGACTAGCCGAACTTGGAACACGTGTATACAGTATTGGAAATGTTGATTGCATCACTTGAATAAACACTCTGTTATTATTAGCACTAGGAAAATATTATTGCAGAATTTATTTATCGCAAAAAGGTGTAACTGGCTATCTCGGCTAAAACAAGTCTTGGCCAAGGTGCGACTCATTTTGTCAATCATAATGCTAGGAAAATTATGCGTACTGCGTAAACTCGAGTGATGCAATGAGTATGTATTTCTGTGCTTAATGAATATGCAGGAGGATTGAAAGAGCATGTCACAAAGTTTGCAGGTTCCCTTTACGCTTCAAATTAAAGAAAAACATCTGCAAGTCCTACACGTCCTAATTACCCTGTACCTCGGAGAAAAGATAGACAATCGACCTGAAACCCTAAGATAAATTCTAATTTAATATAACTTTCTCTGTTAAACCTGGCACCACATCCACAACGCCTTTGCCATACATCCTTAAAATCCAGCATCTTCAAATAAATCTAACTAAACAGTACAATCACCAGAGAAAACGATAATACACCGATGCATACACAACTCGATACTGAAGCCCCGCCATCAAGTTTCCCAAAACAATTCCCAAGTCGCTTCTGAAAAGGGAGCGCAGCACAGCCGCGCAGCGAAGCAGCCCATATACAAACAGTTGCACAAAGTGGCAGCGCCGACCCGCTCGTTTTCATCGGGGCAATCAATAACGCGACTTGCCGCGCTTCCTCCTACACTTTTCGAATAAAACGATCATCTCTTCAGCGTTAGCGGGTCCACATTAATTTCCTCTAGATTGTGCACGCGCGCAGGGGAGCGCCGCGGCGCGCCGAGCTCGGTAAGAGGATCCCCGAAAATATTTCTGAACGGGTCCGAACGTCTCAGGGCCCGCCGGATCCCGGCGCTGTAACTCACATCGGAAAGGACGTTGCCAACGGGCCGACCGCGATGGCTACCCGCTCGCCCGTGCACAGGGAATTCCAATTCCGGCTGCAACAGGTCTAAATAGTAGCGGCGGGCACGCTACTCCGCCGACGAATATAAATAAGTCTGGCTGCTAGTAATGACGTGGGATTACGGCGGAGCAGACGCAGCTATCGACGTCAGACTCGCGACGCACGATTATCTATGGATAGGTCCATAAACGCCAGCTCGAAATATCTTTCGGATCGCCCCGGCTCCAACTGTCCGGTGGCTCGCACCTAACGCGACTCACCTAAATGCATTTCTGTCAATAACGGCTGTCGACTCTTGACTTACGAGCACCAGCTCCATCGGGCACCTGATCACCCATTATTGGCGGAGCTCAGAAATCAGCTGAGTATTTCTGCTGAGGCTGCTGGGGTGCCTCGTTGTGGATGGTATCTGTGCCTTTTGGATACAAGTTTCTTGGTGTACTAATGTCGGTCATTATGTACTTTTTCATATTAGATGAGAGTTGGTATTTCGTTGCTTAATATTCTGCGATTAGCACTGTTCAGAAGTTTGTAAAGAAAATTTCTACGCTAGAAGTGAATACGTTTTTAATTGGGGACTTCTGTGGCAGTGGGCGTGTTAATTAAATTGCAAAGTGTTTGTTTTGTGAGAAAATTTGTTGAACAAAAGCCACGTGGTATTAAAGGTAACGTGTTGTAATTGGTTTCTTAATTACATATCTTGCTTTTCTACGGCAAGCATGAAGGATATTAGAGGTGGAGACTTTCTGATGAATATCAACGACGATTACTTTGTAATTTTAGAGTGTTTCGAGCGCATGACGCTGTGAATCGCGACAATTACAAGATCGGCGGACGCTCGTGTACGCGGCGAGGCCAATGAAGTCTGGGTCGACGATTTCGGCGGAAACATTAATCGTGCGCGATGATGTCACTGCGGATAGCAGCTACGCAAGGTCATCGCGGCGTCAACGATGCTGTCACGAGTAATTCGAGAGAAATCTACACCGTGTGCAACCGATTACAACACTTTAAAAACGACTTTCGATTTTCATCTCTAGATGAGGAATTATATTAGTATCTATATTCACTATTGAACCATTCCAATCTACACCGAGAATTTTCATAGTCAATTTTCTCAAAAGCGAAGGAATCTTATTTTAAGTGTCTACCTATTTTGCATAAAGTAACCACCTCCTTTGAAGTTTGTCATTATACTTCTACCAATCGATGCATATCAAAATACACAGAAACCTGTTAACTAGGTAAGACGACTTAACTCGTGGAAACTTCACGCTTTGCACTTCAAGTACTTCCGCCTTCCACACACGTGCCATTTGAAATGAACGGTACTTTGACTTCAGTATACTTTGAAAAGTGGAAGAATTCTTAATTTGTAGAATTAAACAGATAAAATTAATCTACCATATGCCTTTCTAATCCGAAGTCCAAACCACTGAATAAGGGCAGCCCTGAGTAAAAATATCTCTGCTGGATCGATGAGGGAATAAATTGAAGCGCGAAGGGTTAATTATCACACTCGTGCAAAACTACTAAATATAGCGTTACGTCGTACATAAAATTTTCTGTGGGAACATGTGCACCCGCCTCCGATCATTTTTCAATGCAAAAGTTCTCCACGCCCTACTCACCGACTACGAACAAATTATTAGTTCTGTAATATTTACATAGAAACGGCTGAGAGAATCTAAGAAGCCTAGGGCAACTATTAATATCAATAAGATTAGTAAAGTCCAAAGTAAAGTGAAAGTAAACTTCAGAATTTTATAAAGGAAGAGTAATTAGTAATTAGGAAGCGGTGGCGTAATGACAAAATACCAAGGTGATTGATTATTTGTTTATCGCGGCTGTTTGACACCAGAGGATGTTACGAATGCTCAGAATTTTATCGAAGGTGTGAATTACAGGGGCTGCGGTGTCGTCGCCTTACGATCTCCGAGGCGCAAGGTCGGACGGCCTAAACGCGGGTCGAGATTTTTGTCAAGACACCGTTGCCCGTGCCAAGAATTTCGCGATCCACGGTGATACGTATTCTAATTGCACACCGTTCTTTCTGCGTAAGAGCGACAAGCGTGTTTCTGCCGACCTCGTGTCTACGGGATGTTTAAAAAATCGGGGACGCATCGGTGATCGCTAATAGGTAAACGAATAAATGCTGCATGATTTTCGACTGTGAGCAAAATTTTATTTAAGGTACCTAAAATGTGTAATCGATAGAATAATTCAACAGGCAGTTGAAGGAACAGAAGGAAAAGTAAACCTAAATTCTATTACGTCATAGAAAAACTTTCTTAATAAACTTCTAAAAATATGATCCAACCGAACAGTAATTTCTCGCTAAAAAATTGAAAAAACTTGTGTCTCATTATCCTTAAGCTGTCACATTACATATAAAATCTAATGTAATACTAAATCATTAACTATGCCACGGTATATGCTACCTGCCATTAAATACCATGACAGGTTAATAAATCTGCGCTAATATTCTCCACAAAGTTCCCGGCTCTAATTACCATGACAAACTGTTTCTGTTTCAATGCAAATATCATTCTATGTATACACCAACCACGGTTTATTCTGCAAACGACATCCGCTTAAAATGCACTTGTTACTAAAGCTAGTTGTCAACTAATCATTACTCACAGTCGACACTGTCTCAAGATCCCCGGGGACGTCAGTCAAACCAGAAGACTCAGCCCTCGAAATAATTAACGATATCCAGATCTTATTGCTCACTCCATGACACGTCGCGTATATTGTAAATTAAGTTAAACGGGATAGAATCTACTGTAACAAATTGAACCGGCCACTGAACGGAATTACAAGCTCCAGGGGGCACGCATCCGTACCGCTCCAAGTGATAAACAAGACTGACCCTTATCCAGAAAATTCAGGAACCGCGGATAGAGGGGATAATGTCACGCTGCTGGAAACTCTGGTGTCGCCGTTCCCTTATTGGCTAAATGGCCACTTCAGAACCAACAGCCTTCAAACCCAGCCCCCTCCCATTCAGAGGATTACAAGACGGTCCTCAGGTCGAGGTGCGAATAAAGTCTGTAGGCTTGAAGAATATACCTTCGTTGTTTATGCAAGGTG
The DNA here is from genome assembly GCA_910592295.1 of Andrena haemorrhoa. NCBI lineage: Eukaryota > Metazoa > Arthropoda > Insecta > Hymenoptera > Andrenidae > Andrena > Andrena haemorrhoa. Next base: position 7,667,417 of record OU342946.1, read on the forward strand.
AGTGTCAACGAAACATGGAAACAGTGGCTACGACTGTTGGCTCTATGATTTTACTATTCTAGGATAAGCAGAGTCATATTCTCTGCCAACGGAAATTCTGTCCACTTTTACAATATAAGATTAACTGTAAATTCAAATATTTATAGAACAATGACAGCGCAATTTCAGGGAACTAGTATAATTTTTTATAAAATATCTGACAACCATAGATCCACAGTAATTTTCATTACTCGGTAAGATTATCTAAGAGGAGTTTCCCGTTGTATGAAATATTCGTTTCGTCGTACAAATGCGGCAAGAAGAATCCAAGCACATACCATATTTCACTAACAAGTAAGAAACGTGTTAGTCCAGCTCGTTCTGTTTAATTAGCAGATGAAAAAAGTTCGAAGTCGTGTTAAACAGCGACGGAAACGGCGGAGGAAAGTTTAAAAGTGATCGTCGTTTACGATTAACCGGAGAGATGAGTAAGGAAGCTAGACGGGAAGGTCCACGCGTAAATTCGATGGCTCTTTCGTAGTTCGCGAAATTCGTCGCACAAATTACTCCCCGTGCTCCTGACGTCCAATTAATCATCGTAATTTTCAATTACTCGTCCGGTTGACAACTGTTGAATTATTTTCCAGCCCGACGGAGAAGCGATTTAGGTGGCTCCTCTTCCACCTTACGTCGCCGAGTTAGCGCTACACATTTACGTTACTTGTTTCGGGCTCCCTTCGGGGAAATAACCAATCTGTGGTTTATTGCAGGGTGGAGAATTATAATTTGACGTCAACGATGTAATAAATTATATTTAAAGGAAAGAGCTTGAAAGATACTAATAGAATAAGTTGCTTCACTCTCGGCAAGCAGCACCAATTCGACCGAAGGGTAAATCGATTCACTCATAGATCTCGTCTGTCTTTCACAAGTCCACGATCTTTTCTCCCATTTTACGGACAAATTGTTGCAGAGAGAAGAAAGAGGTTGGAATACAATATTACTTTATACATTTCTCGCCGATAGCCGATCGCTGTTCGCTCACAATCTCCTAGCTATTACAACGAAGGCGTTCTAAGCGATTCGGAGTCCATTCGGCGGCGCGCTCCAACATCGCCAACGATCTTAATTCTCCACGGTACGTATTCCCATTTGCACGCCGTGTCACTGGAAGTCCGCGAACACGAAAACGACCGCCGTAAAGCGTTTTTGCCGGCGGCCAACACGATGGCCGGTGAAATTTGCAAACCGTTGATTTAGAAGACGGATGGAGGGCAGGGAGAGGGTAAAGTTATACCCAGCGGTGGTTGTTCGGGCATCACGCAACTCTTCGAGCTAGCATCACCTCATAAATCCACCGTGTTTTACCTTAAGGCTAGATTAATAACCACCTAGCATCGTATTTGCATTTAAGCGCGGGGCTAATGCGCGTCAACCAGATTGCAGAGTATTTTGTCCTCGTGCAGCACAGTGTCGGTATAAATCCCCCTGAACAATCTGCTTCTACCCGCGCACGGATTTGTCGCCGCGAGCAGAATTATCTTCCGAACGAAATCTACTCGAGGTCGATGTGAAAAGCCTGCCCGCGATTGATACAGCGATTTTAAGCTGGGACCTGTGTCGCTGAACGCCACCACCTATTTCTTTCGAGTCTCGAGTCAGAGAGGTAGAATAGCCTGTTGAAGGTCTGCGACGCAAACCCTTGGTTACTAAAAGGTGTAGACGGAAGAGATCGAAAGGGCCCTCGAAAATCCAAAACTCCCCTGAACAGGTCCCAACGTCGAAATCTATCCTCCATCGAACTCCGTCGCGAGCAACTCCGCTCGAAAGAAGCGCGATGGAAGAAAGCTGGATAGGAGTGGCTTCCAGCAGATATTCAGCTGATGGATGTTAGAAAAAATCCACGAGACCAGAGCCGATCGAAGGCTCTGGTTCCGCCCTCGTGTTCTATTTTAAAAGCGCGTCAGCGCGGGCTGTCGATCTCGCGCGAATCCGTGGCGCTTGCAGGAACGTGGCGAGGCGATTTATCAAAGGAACGTCTCGGATTCGAATCGAAAAGCTGCTAGCTTTAAGTCGCGCGGGCGGAGAGGGCCCGGCTCGGACTCCTCGTTGCTCTTTCGCGAGCGCGAAGCAATCGTTGGCCGTTTAGACGCCGAAGCGACGGCTCGAGCCGCGTTTGCTCGACTTAAGCGGTCTCATCTGCAGGACAAAAGAGCGATTATCTGTTCTCGCTTGCGCCGGCACGCCGATTCAAGTCGCAAATTGCGCGCCTCCACTCGACCCGGACGGCCCGCCCTCGCACCCCTCCGTTTGTTCCTCATAATTGTCCTCGCGTCGCTGTCCGAGCGAAAAAGTCAATCCAACACTCGATCGAGTCCGTTTTATGCCCTATAATGGAACCCCGTGAATTCATTCAGCCGCTTCCTGTTTGCTATTTTAGTCTGATAGATTTAGTGAGGCTGGGAGGGCGAGAGAGGGGGCGAACGTAGGTAGCGGACCGAGGAAACGAGCGAGTATAGAAGCGTAACAACTGTACCACGAGGTGAAAAGATGATACAGAGAGCGGATCGGATGATTTTTCACAAGAAAATTCACGTTGAAAATGTGAGATTAAGGTTCTGGGTTAGGTCTGGGTTTCTTGGGAAGATTGATTTTGGAAATGCGTGGGGTGCACGTGCTGCAATAGGATCTTTATGGGGTCATGCTCAGTCAGGAGGCCGAAAAAAATGGTGGTCTTTGGAAATTTTGTACTCAAAAGCTATAACATATTTCTCAAAAAATCTTTTTTCCTTTTAAGGATTGCATCTAGTACCGTGCATCGTAATTTTTTTATTTAAAACTATTTATCAATAACTGAGTTATTGTCCATCACTCGAACGGTTCTTTCAAAATCGGTGACCAAAATATTTAAAAAACCATTCAACCGATTTACTTCAAATCTTACAAGCTTACTATAGGAACAATAAACTAGTCTTTGAACGAAGGATTTTTTTATCCGATGCTTAGTTTTCTTTTAATTGACGAAAATCAGGCACGATTTATGATGAAAATTGAAACTTTTACTTAAAACATCTGCCATTTTTTCCCAAATCCAGATTTCGAAAAATCCTTCGTTCAAAGACAAGATAATATAATATACTAAGTAAATTCTTTTGAATTTTTTAATTTAGATGATCGACTTTCGAACAGCAGTGGTCACCGCAGAAGCCATTTTTTGAGAGGACCTTTGAGAGATGGACAATAACTTTGTTATTAATAAAGATTTTTAAATAAAAAAATTACGATACACAGTACTAGATGCAATGTTTAAAAGGAAAAAAGAATTTTTGAGAAATGTGTTATAGCTTTCGAGTAAAAAATTCCCAAAGATCACCCTTTTTCGGCCTCCTGACTGAGCATGACCCCTTAATTGGTCCCATGTTCCTCGAGCAGGAAATTGATAGCGCCAATTTGTACATATATACCCGATGCATTTTCGAAACGTAATACTTCCTCGATAACTGGGACTTCGCTCTACACTTGTTGATCCACAATGGTAACGACTGAAACCTACCTACAAGACGGATGTTAGGAGAATATAAAAAAGACAGAGAACGGATGACGTGGATATTAGAACATCTGTTAAAACAGTGTCAGGAGCTGGGGAGTGCGTTCCGAGCGGAAGGCAGCTGGAAAAATACAGACACAATGTGCCGGTTTAAAGAACATAAAAATATTCAGCTAATTCTGCCTCCACTCTGTTGCAACCCTTAACTGCAATGCATTTATTGAGAGTAATCATTGCTCGGATCCCAGTGACTTATTAATCAAACTTCGACCACGTTGTAAACACCCTTGAAAAGCCAGCGAGATCCCCGAGACTCGTGCGAAAATAACGCGTGGCCCGCGCGCTCGGGGGTACTAGTCTCAGGAAGCATTGCCGCGTTAGATAAATATTTATTTAATTAAAGCCAGCGCGGCCGGTGGGATCGCTCGAAGATTTCAATAATAACTCGGCGGATCGGTAGGCTGGCAAGAGGATAATTTCAGCCGGTTGTCGAGCGGACGTTCCATATAGACGTGTCGAAGATAGACATAGTTTTGGCCGTCCAGGAGCATTAATTCTGAAACACGTGCGCGGCCATGCTGCACGCAGCCGCCTCCCAGCCGCGGATAACCCGAGAGTAAATCATCCCCATCGTTATTATCATCCCCGCGAAGCAAGGGGGCAGGCGTTGAATTATCACGCCGCATAAATTTCTGCCCCTCGACCCCTTTAACGGAGAAAGAAGGAAATTCACTTCCACTGTTCGATGGAAAGCCTGTTCTTCCCGTTGCCGATGAATAAACGACTTCCGCCGAGAAGAGCGAAGGGAGAAATCGTCCCACTGCCGCAAGTGGCGAGTAGCAATAGTCGGACAGGGGTGGTCAGTAGGAAAGGACGATTATAAAAGGGACTAATGAGGTAACAGTCGGGACATATATCAATTTACAACGAGCCTGGCGGGTATTCATAGGAGAGGCGCCTATTCGACGATCGCGAGTTCAGCGCGGATATAGATCGCCGCGAAACGTAACGCGATTATTGTTAATCGGAAGTCCCAATCGCGAACGGTGCTCGACGAGCATTCATCAGGCGGATTTACGTTCCGCTCGTTTCTCCGTTCGAAGCGAGTTCGCTGCCAGATCTAAAACCGTCTAACCGACAATGACGTAGAATCTGAGTAAATCGCGCCCGTTGTCCCTCATTTCGCATTAATGCCGGCCGGACTAATCTTTCTTATTCCGCGTTGCAGCGCGTCGCTTTGTCGCGTCCACTAAATCTCGTCTTTCCAGCGGACCTTCGCCATTAAACATCCAGCGCGCTCGCCGCTGAAGAGTCGAACGCCCGGCGATGCTCGGCTCCTGCGTTTCGCACGTTCCTGGGGTAAAGTCTTCGAGATTCTGTGTGAAATTGAGCTCGGAGAGAAGGGAGAGTAACTAGTAACTAGGGTAGTTCGCGAACGAGAGAAACGTTGCATCGGGGAATTGTTACTTTGGAGGACCCGAGGAACTGGAGGGAAGTAAGTCTCTCCGAATCTTGTGTTAAGTAAATTCAATGTAGATACTCGGGGCGAAACTTCGTGAATTCTATTTGAATCGGAGTGTAATTAAAAGTATGATGCACGTGGAAGGTTGCTTGGTAAGTGAACCTAAGGCAGACTAGAATTCTTCTAGGGCAGAGAAGCAAATGGCCCCGGATGGAATTCTGATCAATGCACAACCGAGAACATTGTAGAATTTCCAGGAAAGGCACAGCGCAAATTATCTGCCCTTCCGCCGGAAGTCCGAACAAAGAAATTCGTCTCCCCGATAACGATATCTCGTTTAATTTACCCACCACTTGCCTCGACAATTTTATCGCAACCGGTTGCACGATTAATGCCCCAGTTTTACGAATTGTCGGCTTCCAGCGACTACTCTACTCGTCCCACTTCTCTGCTCGCATTTCCGTGAATATAAAATTGAAACTCGCGGAAAGAGATTATCTACGCGTCAAAGAGAGGAACCTAGATCGACGAGTAAACCATCGAAATTAGGGAACCAACTGTTGGAACTTTTGTTTCGGGTCGAGCTAAACACTGGCGCCCGCGTTCGCCAATATTTTCGGTCGCTGTTCATTATGTAACTAATAAAGAGATACACCCAAGCCTCTTAATTGCGCGCACAGTTATTCGAGCGTCCTGCTGTCGACTCGCCGACCGAATTATTGAAAGAGAAACGGACTCCCAGCGGACGAAAGCTAAAGCCCCGTTCGTTCCGCGAGAAATAAAGCGCGAGGGAAGAAGATTTCGAAGCCAGAGGAATATGTAAATAAGATACGCGTGAGAAAAATGAAATTAAGATCCCCCGGAGGAGGGGAGTCGTCGTTCGCCAGAGGAAAGCTCGGAATTCTGTTTGCGCGCGAGTTTATTCACTATTGGCGTAAAGCAGGCATAATGCCCGAGGCGCGTCGAGCGCGGTTACGCGCCAAATAAAGTTGGTAAATCCCGCCGAAATCCGCGATCGAAATAAGTCCGTTTATCCTTGACGAACATCAGAATGAACCGTGGTAGAATACTCTCGCGGTGGCTCGCGCGAAGGAACGAGCTTCTGCGTTTATTTCTGGCGAGCGCGAATCGCGTGCCGAAACTCCGCCACGACGAGCGCTTTAAATCCCTAATCGTATCTGGAGAGCCCAGGGATAGTGGCCGGCGGCGGTAGGCCGCGAATAACGAGCGAGAAGCTAATGCGCGACAAACGGTCCCCGTAGTCGTAGGTGCGATTTAAGTACGCGTTGGTAAGCACGGGCTACTCGGGTTCGCAATAAACGCCCACGCAGGGGCGCCAGCGACGAGCCTTATAGCCCCTGCGATCGCACGTGTCACTTACGAACGTCGTCACTTACTTCTTGGATCTTATAGCTGGTCCTGATGGTCTTGCGTTTGGTCGTGGTCACCTCGTACGTCTCCTCGACGGTGGGCGCCCCCTCGTCCTCGTTGTTGTTGCCGTTACCGTTATTGTTTACGACCGCCTCGCGGTCCCCCGGGGCGTCGTTGTCCAGGGCGTCCGTGGCGTCCATCGTCGCGTTCTCCGTATCGGCTTCCAGGGTGAACGATCGGTCGAGCGACCAGCGAGAACAGTTTCGGGGATCGCTGGTGTACCTTGGACGGCTTCCTGGGGGGAGGCGGGGGCGGGCTTGGCAACAGGGGGCGACGGGGGACCACCGAACGGGGGGGCAGAAGGCGCGATTCGGGTGACCGCGGGTCGACCCGTGTGTCGGGTCGCGCGAGAAAACCTCGAGAAACGTACGAGCAACCACCGAGACTATTCCGGGATTGGCGAAGTTGCGCACGAAACGGAGAGACTGGCCGTACTAAAGCACCGCGGTTCGAGAAACCCGCGGCGAACGTGTTCCCGCGCGCGCCTTTCAACGGCGAAAATAGATTCCCAAGTTTTCCCGATGGAACTCCACGCGTCCGTGGCCGACGAGTGTCGATTTCGTCGTTCGCCGCCGCGATAAATCTGCCCCGGACACCGCCTCCTGCACTCGCGCGTCCCGTTCGAAATCACGCGCAGTTTCCACGCTCGGGCACGTCTGGGAGAGAAGCTCGCCGCGAAGCCGCACACGACCGACAATCCGACGGACTTATCGGTCCGAGGAATAATCGATCGTCACCGGTGGCCCCGGGCAGCGGCGTGGCTTCGGCGCTGCTATTTCGCACCGGGGTTCGATGTTTATTACGTTTGATCGAACGATCGCGCCGATCGGCTTGCCCGGCGATCTCTGGGAAATGTTCGAGGTGTCCGAGGATTGATTAACGCGCTCGCGAATCCATGGATCGTCGCTGTTGGAGGCGGTGACGCTGGGCGCTCGGTGTCTACACTTTTGTAACGCGCGAAAGTAAGTTAGCGACGCGCATTTAAATATAGACGTACGAACATGCGTCCGAACCGGCGTTAAAGAATCCGTTTTGTGTTAAAATTAAATTGTTTACGCGCCGGAAATGTTAAAACACGAACGAGCGGGCACACCGGCCCGGTCGAGTTTCAAGTGCGAACTGCCACCTGGCGAGTGGCGAGCCTATTACGCAATCGCAACATCCATTCGAGTATCGACTTTCGATTAATCCTGTATTCTTTTACAATCTCGATCTCGCCGATCGGCATTCTCTGCTTTAATACAATACAAGTGCTCGTTCGAAACATTTATCATGGAAAATATATTTGTAAAAATCACAGTGAAGTTAATAAGGCATTCCTAAACGCAAGCGCGCGCGTACATGTCCGCGGCGCGGATACACACTCCTCCTGCGTCCCTTCGAGGGTTAACCTTTCAAATAAGCGTAACCTGCCAACAATTTAATCGTAACATGAAGTTTTCTTTTAAATAAAAAAAAACAGACCAGCCAACAATTGTTTTTTAACATTGGAAGCACCAATTAATTCCTCGTAAATGCACCAGTAAGCTCTCGTCGCTCGCGTCGGTCTACACTTTATGAGTTCTCGTAATTCTTCAACTGTATCAGATCCTCGGGCCTGTAGACACCCACTTCTGTGATGATCCCTTTGATAAGACTAGCCGGAGTTACGTCGAAGGCAGGATTCCAGCACTGTATCCCGGGCGCGGCGATTCGTTGGTCGTTTATGTGGGTCAGCTCCCTCTCCGGCCTCTCCTCGATCACGATGTGATCGCCGCTGGGGATACTGAAGTCTATGGAGGTTCGCGGGGCCGCCACGTAGAAAGGAACATTGTGGTACTTGGCTACAATAGCGATCTGAAAGATTCCAGGAACAGTTAGGAGCACAGTAAACGTGCGGGAGCTGGCGAGAGCCGTACGCCGCGCGAATTACCTGATACGTTCCAATTTTATTGGCCGTGTCACCGTTCGCCGCGACCCTGTCGGCGCCCACCACCACCGCGGATATATTCCTGGACTTCATCAACGCCGCCACCATATCGTCGCAGATCAGGGTAGCCGGGATCTTCTCGTACACTAGTTCGTACGCCGTTAGCCGCGCTCCCTGATTGTAAGGCCTGGTCTCGGAGCAGTACGCGTGTTCTGTAAAGTTGATTGGTACTTGCAATTTTACTGAACCTCCCGAGGTATTTAGAAACTAAAGACATGCAAACGTTACCAAGACTATTTCTCTTATGAAGTGATCTAATAACACCTAAGGCTGTGCCATAACCTGCTGTCGCAAGGCTGCCAGTATTACAGTGCGTCAGAACTCTGACGGAATTGTCGCCGTTCACGTTCTTCAAGATCTCTTGCGCCCCAAAGTCCCCGATAGCTTTGTTATCGGCGATATCTTTCTCCAGCATAGCTTCGATAGCGTCGAGAAACCTGCGAATCCCATTACCAACGGTACTGACGCCCGGACCCCGCGACCCTATCCGCTTCGAGCTAGGCTTACGTACCTCCGCTTCATCTCCGCCACGCTAACCGTCTCGTCCTTGCTCAGTTTATTAGCTAAGTGAATTAATTTGTCCGCGGCGAGCTTCATGTTAACGGCGGTAGGCCTTGCGGACACCAAGTAATTTAACTTGCCCTCGACGTCCTGTCGCAGGCTCTTTTTGTCCGTGGGTTCCTCCCTTTTAAGCTCCGCTGCTAAACTCAGGCAACCGACAATGGCAATAGCTGGTGCGCCTCGAACCTGGAACAGCGATTAAAGCTCCCATAAAAGCCGACCGAGCCGTCGGAGCTAACCGCGGATATGTGCAATCCCAATGTTGAACGTGTACCTGCATTTTATTGATGACCTTCCAGCCATCCTCCACGCCGTTGACGGGGACGTACCGCGAGATCGCCGGCAACAGTATCTGATCGAGTATCTCCAGTTTGCCGTTTTTCCATTTGATAGCCTGCAGCGTCATTTCGTTCCGTCCGGAGGCGAACCTCGTGTCTCGGCACCAGGCGGAAAGGCACGGGGCAGATTCGAGGCGCGGCTAGCAGAACCGCGGCTTCCTAGTTTCTGAATGAAACGGGAGCCCGTTCATTTGAAGCTCACGTGCACTTCGGACGGCCGTGACTCGAAGCCTATCGTAAACGCCTATCGTATCGCGAAGATATCACGTGTACCACGACGCAGCTCGCGTGTGTGCATACGTATGAAAGCCTGCGCCAGCGACACCTGTCCAACTACCAGCAAACTACGCCTCCCTCTGGCCGGAAGTCCTCTTCGGCGAGATTATTCAAATTATTTTTCGACACCGACGGCACCGCGGCTAGAACTTTCAGCCGGGCTAGGAATTACCAGGGAAACTCGAGGAATGCCTGATAACGCGAAACGAACTTCTGAAGTAATTCAGCTACGTTCCGTCGGTATTCTTTTGGACAGTCTTTGACGCTGCGATGGAACTCGGGACCCGTGTGCCGTTCTACTTATTTCGCTCGGTTTACGGAGCTTTTAACGAGCTTCCTGTACTTTCTATCATTTTTTTTTTATAAATAAAGCAATCTTCTCTTATTAATACCGTGGAGTATTTTTTTAAAGAGACCTGCGCTTCCCTTGTACGCGCGGCGTCTTCGCAGAGTGTTCCGCGAAGCGGATACTTTACTCGGGAGCGTCTTTTATGATGAGTATTAGTAGTAAAGTGACGTTGAGTGGAGGTAAATTGTTTTGAACGTACCATCGAGTAGCTACGCGAGGAGATTTAATGTTTCCCTTTCATTCTATTTCGGTTGGCTCGTGGCATTAAGCAAGCCCGTGTTTTTATCTAGCTCTATAAAACGATAAAACGGGCAATATACCGATAACAATTATCGAGGAGAACGCGGGTGCATACCGCGACTTTAAATCAAACGCGCTTCGCTGCAAAGGAATCGCTCTCATTCCCGATGCAATTCGTCGCTTTGATCCTTTATATGATTCCTGTATGTACGTGTGCTCGCCGGTGACCGAATACTCGCAGCATATTTCGAGTGCAAACTATCCCATTTACTTGCCGCGCTTTTTAAAAAAAACCTTTGCATTTGAAAACAGACTGTACTTCTCAGCTGGCCTCACCTGTTCACGCGGAGGAACACATCTCGCGTTGGAAGTGTAATTCCGTCGGGTGAATTTCGATCGTTTTCGCGAGCTTTTCGTCTTTCGTTCCTCGTGAACGTTACTCGAAAGCAATCGCGTTTGAAGCGCGGATCGTTCGCCCGGCGAAACGATCACGCACTTTGGAAAGATAATGGCCACGCTGGGACGCAGGATTGAAATTAAAACTTAAACGAAACACGCTCAGACTTTGCAAGGCTACTGGTATAACAAGCGTTAGTTTTGTAACCAAGTGTTTGTTCGAAGATAATTTTGTTTGCATGCGTGGGCGGAGGTATGCATAAGGTATATAAATTTTGGTTCAAATATGCTGAAGATAATCCAGCGCTGTTATTGTAACAACGAAACTGATTCTTCTATTTGGGGAATAGTTTGCAACGAAAAAAAACTGCCGAATATCGAAATTCATAGTACCCACTAGCGAGGGTCCCGATTTCCATATAAATGGGATCTAAAGCCTCAAGTAGCCAGCCACCAAAAATTTCTGTGGCTCAAATCATTTGAATAATTTGATTAGCAGAATGTCCTCCAGTAAGAGAACGGGGTGACTTATCAATTAATTCCTTTATTTATTAAACGAGATAAGCTCTTTGGTATACAAGAACAACAAAGATAAGAGCACTGCACCGATTGCATACTTACGATTAGTGAAATATCGTGTCGTACGCTAGCAGAATCACTGCGGCGACTGCATCAACTTGTAACGGCTGAATATCCCGTAAGAATTAACATTCGAGATAGATTACAAACACGGCCTCAATTTCATTTACACGCAGAAGTCGCGGAATACAAGTGGCTTAAACTGGGACAGACCTGAACTGGAACAGAGATCTGGTGCGGTCTTAACTGAGACTTGCAATTGTAATGAATTGCACCGCCTAAGAAACTGTATAGTCTTTCAAAGAATCTTGAACTAACAATGGAGCATAGATTTAGGAAAGTGTGAGTCAGATTCGGTAACACAAAGGATGACGTAGGAAAAGTTTTAAGTGTGATTAGAAATATCTGCATTCAGCATGCAGGGATACACAGAGATAACACTCTGCAAATTCAAGCAAAAATAGTTCCAAGAGCTGGAGTAACGAAACTAATTTAATATACGCAGGAAATTAAAGAGAAAAACCTCTGGCCAAAAACTAATTATTTAAAGGGCCGAGTTAGCGCCAGAAGGTGCTAGAAGTCTACCGTTGTTAGACCACGAGCGGCAAAGTTTTACGAAGGAATAGTAAGAGGAAGATTCAGATAGCTCTGCCATCGAATTACTCTGGCCTTGTAAAGTATTACAATGCGAGATCGATCGGTGAACGACGATTGCTGAATTCTCGTCGGAAGGTATTAATTTGATCGATGCTCGTGATCTCGCGTCGAGCTTCGTTCCATCGCTAGCAACGGCTAATTGTGAGGAACTTGTCATCGCGTCTCCTTAAAGGAAAGCAAATAACTTTGTGCGCCGAACTCTGGAGTTGCAGTTAGTAACGCATGAAATGCCATTTCAATGCTTCCATCGCGATATCTGTGTTGTAAAGTTCGATTCTACGAGCAACTCGTTGTTCAAACTATGCGCTGAAGGAACGGGCGCGGAGTTCGATTTAAATTTCATTTTCTGCTAATGGAAAGTTACGTTATTCTCGCGTGCATTTAAATTTATCGACGAATATTTATTGGTCGAAGTTGGGAGTTACGTTAATAGCCACTGATAAAAGAAAGATAAAACAAAAACAGAGATTGAAGAAGTGAAACGCAAGGGCATGTCTGTCGAACCAATAGCTACGTTTCGGTTTAAAGAAGTTAAAGAACAATCTCTCCGGTGCTCGAAATTATTTTCACAACTGAAGCACTGTAGAATGTAAGGAGCATCGCACAAGATAAAAGTCACGTGCCCTCAATCGTATGACTTCGCGTCCTCGATCGCCAAAAACGATGTCGCGGCATTGTTGACAGGAAATATTTGAGCTGCTTCACGAAGTGCTTTATCGCCGACAAATCTCTGTTTGTACATTCACTTAAGACGTTCCCACAAGCGAATTCCAATGATATCCTCGAGATGTTCGCACACGTTGCGTCTTCTGATCTTTGGACAATTATAGAATCGCTGATAAGATAATGACGAATAGTTACAGCCTGTAAGGCAGTGCTCTCCAAATCATAAAGAAGGTGCGCACATTACACGGCTCGTAAGCAATTGTACAATTTTGTTCCCTCAAAAAGGAATAAAAGCACTGGAACGTATAGTGTGAATTTTTTTTACATAATGCAAGTGTTAAATGGAATAGGTATGCGCATTTGAATACAAGCGTATTTATAACGTTCGGAGCGCGAAATAAAGTTCACCGAAAAATATTTATAGCCTCACGCTTCGCGGGTCGTGTTAAATCGTTTGTAAATGGAAATGGCCACCACAAAGCAACTTCACCGCACATTCACGGGCGTCGTGTTCATAAGTCGATATTTTTACCTCTTTATTCGTACACGAGTTTAAAGTGGACCTCGCAGAATAATCGCTCTGAATCAACATTATTAAAACAACCTACTACTTAGCTTCTCCGTACATGTACTTAGGAAGGCATAATATGAGGGATTGAGAGCACAAACGGACTAGCCCACATTTTTTTGCGAAATTGAGTTAGTAGCAATAATGCATTCCAATAGACTGTACTAATCATATAAAATGGGAAAAATTAATTTTTGATCAATGCGGGTTAGTCCATTTTGCTCTCAATGCCTCATATCTAAGTCGCTGATTTCTTGCCTTTCCTCATACTCGAAAATCGTCACTAAGTTGATACTGGAATCGAATTTAAAAGAACTAGCTAATTTACTTTGTTTAGAAGTGGCAAGGGATCTAAAATGTGGTGGAATTTAAGAAACTATTAAAATGTCCAAACGCGTCAACAGCGCTACAATAATAGAACTGAAAGTTAAAAATGAAAAGGTTGGCTACGTGTCAGTTCCTATACTCCATACTAGATCAGGGAGAGAGAAACGAATGATCTACACAAATTCATATTCACTTTAATTAAATATATCTATGTACATTATAGGTACATCGTAATACATTTACCATTATGACGACTGTACAGCTTAGCAGCACTTTCAATACTGTTCACAAAAATACATCGCATATAAACGAGCAATTCAGTTTATACGCAAGGTCGGCCCAGGACTTGCGACCGGACAGAGCGTCTCTATTCTTTCTTTCCTTTCGGACCCCGTGGCCCCAAAACGCAGGATTATGTACAAAAAAAAAGCGATTTCGGCCCGAGTCGCAGGTCGGGCCAGAAGAGGAAGGAACGTGCCACGAGAAAATGTATGATCTTGCCAGGGATGGAAACTGCCACCGGAAACCACCGTCGACGGCAATGTTTCGCAAACAACTCCTTCCTGAAACGGCTACGAAGTGCCGCGATAACGGCTCGGCTGGTATATACAAGCAGAGGCGGCACGATTCAACGATTCGAAGATGTCGAGGGAAATTCTTTCGCGCGGCACATTCTTTTCGAGAAGAATCGATTTTGAAGATGCTTGGAGCATGCGCGCTTCTAATCTTCGCTAACAAGGTGGCATTGACACAGCACAACTCGCGGTAGAGTCGCTCTGCTAAAAGTAGCGAATTGTAATTGTAAGAAAAAATGTACACGTGATATCCATTAACCCTTTAGCTGCGAATGTAGTGAATAATTGCAACAAAGCAGCGTTCCGTTTGTAAGCACCGTATAGATTTGGTCCTGGGTCTTAACTATCCTCTGCATTTTCATTTTTCTGCTGCTTATCGCAGTGGCCAACGTGGAAGAGAACACAGTAATCAGTTACTATTTAGATCGCGTTGCAGCGAAAGGGTTGAATTCTATCGAATGGATTTCGCTATCTACGTACAGTGCCTGGTTATTTATTTTCCTATTTAATAGAATGAAAAAGGCATGAAGGGATAAATTCCAGTGTTTTCAGCCACTTTCGATCCCCAAAACTTGTATACCCCTGTTAGAAATCTGGAAGCTAGAAGCTCGCGAAGCGTGCTTGCTCCTAAGTAGTAGCTATAAAAGTTGATTCGCTTTAAAACAAAGCCTCGGGCTGAAAAATTATACTCCACATTTTCGATTCATTGTTCAGTGCAGGCTCGCCACATGTATCATACACGTTGAATCTTTTACAGAATTACTGGTAACATCGCCAACAGTTCTGATCTCCGTGGAACCGACATTAGAACGCCAGCCGTCATTTACGCAGCCCGTAATATCGGCTGTTCGTAATATTTAACTAAGAGGATCCTTCGAGAATGTTTCAGAGAGTGGGTGGTTGCTCCAGCTCCCAATCCCTGGGTCTTACGGAAGTACTATTAACAAACAGCTGGGCGGCCCGAATGGGCCGCGGATTAACCTTAAGTACCATCGAGAAACACGAGATATTGACACTTTTTTGATACCGATTATTTTATACAATTACATAGATTGTGGTGCGATCCGACGCTCGACCGTCGCGACGTGAATCACGTCGGTTCCCGCGGGCGTCGGGTATCAAAAACTAGCTGAACCCGATCAAATAGAGAAGCCTGGCGCGTTATCGCGAACGATAATGACGGGCCCAGAAGAAATCTTATCTTGCGACACAGACAGAGCCAACTCGCGCTCTCCGAACACCTTATCACATATTTTTCGTTCATTAATTCTCTTTGTCTCTCTTTTATCTCGATCCCACAGTCACACTCTCACACATCGCCGCGGAGCGCTCCGCAGGGGGGTCCCCGCGCACCTCAACCATTCACGATTACTATGCGACAGAAACGATTTCGCGAAACAACTTAAGGAACAATTGGTATCGAGGGCAATAATTCGGTCGGGTGACGATAGGCTGGTGCGAGAAATCGAGTTTCTTGTCCCCGGTCTGACCGCGTAGGAACCGTTTTACGTTTCGCCCGGTCGTCGGGACCCTGCCACCGGCGACGTTTTAAGTAGTACGAGTGGACGATGGAGCCGACCGCAGACACTCCTGAATCGCAAAAGCTACGGCGCGAACGGAAGTACGTTTGCAGAATGCAGAATCAACTATGAATAATACTATGTGTTCCTCGATTATTGAGCACCTTTTTTTCTTTAACATTCCGCGCACCTAATGATTCAGGAAATATTATGCTCAACGTAATTCGAAAGACTAGTCATGTATAACCATCGAATAAATATTCTATGGAAGTAAGTAGCTATGTTCGAGTAACTCTGCGTAGATTTCATAAAAGAATGGAAAATCTAGATAGTTTAGTTTGTTTATCAAACGAGTGTTGGCTTTTATAATATCCGTGTTTTTTTGCGGAGAAAAGTTACTGAAAGCTTCGTACACGAGCGGTAAAAATATTTTGCGAGCGCCAAAACGAAAGAGCCATCGACATCGATGAAAACGTTCATAATGCGTTACAAATACTGGCTCGTGGAATTTTTAAAAGCATCCGTCACGTGCAAGGGATGTTCGCGCTGATGGAAATCTGACGGGGAATCAAAAATCGAAAATTCTCGGCTGTCGGCGCTGGTAAGCCTCTCTACTCGAAACTGATGGCTCCCGAAAAATTACAAGTCCGATCGATTCTGCTAATCGTTTCTAGAGCCGAGTCTCTATCGCTAGAACGTTATATAAAATTCTACTGTAATATACCGATCTAAATAAAAGTTTAAAGCAGAATTATCGAGTAACTTTGAGAGTATTCGTTGATATTAAAATACAAGCTACTTTTTAAATGTGCTTCGCAAAATTTTGCTGTCGTAAATTCTCCTGAAAAAGAATCGAGCACTACTAAAACGCAAACCGCTATCTTTTCGTCAACTTTTCATGAGTATTAAATTTGTGCATTGGAAATAGACAACTTTTCACAAAATCCTACAGATAATCATCGAACAGTTGTTACACCGGTATAAGAAATTTGCCAAGACTATTCTATTCGATACAGACTGCTTGAATAAAACTCTTCCGCTTATGGAGTATTATTAAAAATTTGGATGCAAAGCACAGTACGTAAAAATATATAAAAAGAAAGTTGTTTCTGTCAGAGTATTCACCGGCATCAAAGCACCACAAACTCGTTAAATGTTTCTTTTGGGGCACGTATGAAAGAGTCTGCTTATGCATAAAAAGATAAAGAATGTCTGAAGTAATTATAAAACTACCGTGTCTACAAAGTTCCCGCTTTACTCTGACCGCCCTGAATATCTCTGTTGTCTATGATACAAGAAGAAGCTATTTTAAAAGATTTTAAAGCTCCAGTATCTTTGGTTCTCGCGTTCAAAATCAGAGATATAGAAACCTCTGTCTGCCAGGCAGAGAGCACGTGGCCTGCACGAATGCTGTCTGCCTCTCATTTCCCACGATACTACACTGCCTCCTTGAAATCATCCTGTTTTGTTAATACCTACATGCTTTTCTAGCATCGCCTTCCAGAAAAAAATATCACACTGATCTTAATTCAGAGCCCTCCTTCGTATAGAAGAACGTGGATGGTCCAGAAATTTCATGAGTGAACAGAATGTTGTTCGTTCGAAAGTTCTTCCTTCGACACTTTTTTCTTACTCGTCGAATGCAACAGAGATATTCAAGACACAAGAATGGCCCCGTGAAAATTGCCCTATTAAAGGCCGCGAGTAAAACGCGGGAGCCACTGACTCGTTACAAGTTCCCGCAGAATCAACGGAAAAGATAGAGGCTACCGCAATAAATTGGCCCCGCTCGCCGGAGCGGGACAAGTTCACTTAATTCCGCGCTAGGTTGGAACGTAAGAACGCCTTTGGTATAAAGCACCTGGGAGCCGTTAAATTGTGAGTTAATAAATTCCGCGGGCAGAATGGCGGCGATGGCTTGCCCGCCACGTAGCGTTCTGATGGATTTAAGAGCGAGCCCCTGAAAACTTACATCCCGGACATCTGAAATCGTGGCTGTAAGGTATCGATGGAGGGGCAGGCAGTCGATACAGCCGGGAAATGAAATACAGCCTTGCACGAAGTCGCGATTCCTCTGCTGCACCAGACTACCGGCACGTGGTTGTGTATAAATATATGTACGTATATACAGGGTGGGTCGCGGAATTGGGGCAGGTCGTGGCTCCGGTTTCACTCAACATGGAGGACAAATAATAGGGGAAGCATCGAACGGCAGAGTGAGAATTGTAACTGCGTTTCTTTTATATAATCGGTACTTCGCAATGTGTTAGGCTTTATGAACTGTCTTTTGAATGGCTTACCCCTGTAATCAATTCAGGCGAATAAAACGATACACTTTCCTGTTAATGCTACTTTGATATTCTAAACAGAGATTTCCTCAGATTTTGATATATCACTCGATGCTTTCCTCCACCAGTTTCATTAATCTCGAACGAAACAGGAGCTGAAGCTAGCTCCAATCGCAGGACTCACCCTGTTCACGTACATATACAAACACGTGTTTATATTTATGCGTATAGGTAATTTTGTATGTGTGTATCATATGCATGTATAATCTAGGTTCCATTTTGGTCGTGTGCACAAGTCCGATGACGAGCCAACACCCGTCCAGGCTGATCGAGCAAACGTCAAAGTTCCATTATCGTCACCGGGACGACACACCACTTCGATCGGCGGTCTTCTATTTACAGCACCCCGGCTCCTCGCCTAGGACAGGGCGATCTCGACCAGCTGGAACCCGGCCACGTCATTGGACAGGGAACTCACTTTGAGTCGAGCGCGAATCATGGAATTCGAAAAGGGGAAGCCACGCGTCCACGCTGAAGAAACGGAGAGATGAGCAGTTAATTCACCGAGGCTGGATCTGAAAAGCTGTCGGACACCGTGCGAGCGAATCAGACTGCGGGGAAGACGCGTGGCTTTCGCTTCGAATGTCGCGAACGTCGTCAACAACGTCTCGTTCCAATCCGGCGTGCAGGAACAGCGTCTGTTCCGGCACCTTTACCACGCAACACGAAGATTACCCTTAATTTATCGGCCCTACGGTATCACATAAGTTCCACGCTGACTTGACTCGAGCTTCGCTCGACACTCTACGAAATAACTTAGGAACCACACGCTCGAAGATTCTTATACCGACGAGAGGTTTGTTAGGTACTTTACGAGCCTCGACAATGATTATTACCGTTAGTAGACGAAGAATATTGGTCCAAAGAGAAATGTAATTACACGTAATATACGGAGGGGATTCCTGGGTGTCTGGCGAGCTTCGGGGCCGCGATCCCCGTCGGGCATGATCGTGTACTCAGGGCTCAAGACTGCTCCTCGAAATAGGATCCGACGGGGGGAACGAATCCTCCGCTCGAAGGCCCCGGGCCCCGCTCCGTTCTGTACAACTTTGTTTGTTATTGGACATCGTACACGTACGAAATACTGTCGACGATCAACACCCGAGAACGTTATCTTCCCCGCGTCTACCCCCCGCCCCACGTGATCGTAGAACAGAGCTTAGTGGCCTAACGAAACGTACAACATTTAAGATACACGTAACAGCGATTACGACCGCGATTATAATTCGTAGTACCCTTTGAGTTTTCGGTGTTCGATGATCACAGCGCGCGTTTCAGCCTTCCATTGAGTTTAAGAATTAGACCGTTAAGTTCGAAGCTCGCTGGACTTTCTGTTTCGCGTTCCTGCTGCGTGTTCCACCCCCCTGCCCGACTCTTTTCGCCTCGGTCCCGTTCGACCCTCGGTGTCCGTGTGTCGCCTCGCGACCGTCCGGGCCATGCGATCGAGGGGAGCTGGGAAGAGAGGCTGCAGGGGATCGAACGCGATCGAGAACGTTAGCTATTGCGCGGTGGAAACGGAACAGATCAGCCGGTGATCGGGATTCAAACGAGTCCGCGAGTCCAAACGAGCCAATCTACGAGACTTGGATATTATTTACACGAATCCTAGCGAGTTTCGGTGTCCACCGATTTGTACGATCGTTTACAAGCGGAGAGGTACAATCGATACCAGCCGAGAAACGGAGGTTAACACCGCACCGAGCTCGAGGAGACCATCGCGAAACGTTTTACTATCGATCGATTGTCCTCGCAAAATTCTCTGACACCGTGCCAGCCGCGTTGCACCGGCACTCGTGCTTCCACTATACGCTTCTTCTTCTTCCTCCTCCTCCTCCTCCTCCTCCTCGTCTTCTTGTCTCCTCTTGCAGACCTGGTACTCGCGACCACACCGATCAGAGAGATCGCGAGCCGTGCAGAAATACTGGCGAAACATATTCGCGCGATACCTATTAGAGGCCGTTCGTTGCATGGATTTGCCCCGCGAACCGTGTCTTTAACGATTATAGTCAAACTGTCACAAACCGAACCGAAGTGTCTCGAGAGAACGTCCGTGCCCGCGCGAATCAAACGTATTAACTGGTGTCCCACATCCTGGAAGATCCTCTTTCACGGGGACTGGTTTAAGTCCTTTAAGTATGCGCCACGAATGTGAGTCGAAACTGGAGGGTTGCAAACAAATTTTTACGGAGGGTTCGCAAAGATCTTGAAACATCGAAGTCACCCCAAGCGGCTGTCGCTGCTGGCACAGGAACTCCTGTGTTTCAAGAATCTCGAGTCTCTTCAATTGGTTAAGACTCTGATACCTTCTAAGACTGTTTCAAGAAATGAAATGGTTCTTCAATTATAACTGAAGCTTATCGAGTCCTCGATCACTCGACGATTTTGGAGGTCTTGAAACGTGTGCCGGTAACTAGTGCTGGAAGTACCGACCTATTAAAACAGTTACACGAGTACAGACTACTGAAGGAATCTTTTGGGAGTGAAACGATGATCACTACAATGCCACCGTTAATTCCGCATCTGTACACCAAGTTATCCCCGTTCATCGAGATTAAAACCAAAACCCTGTTGCACCAAAATATCCCCAATACCTAGAGCCACGAGGCATGAAGAATTCATCTAGCTCCAAATAGACCCATCGTTTCAAGACCTCAAAACACTTTGTCAATAGACGAGACATTTCGGGTGGAAGAAAGAAAAGAAGAGAAAAGAAAAGAAAGATACAGAAAAGAAAAGGAAAGAAAACCCATTTAAACGGCGGAGAACCTTCGCTGAAGGTCCGACTATGCGTTCCTCTCAGAGACAGTTGGGCGTCATCGCGCGGATGGTCGATGGCGAGCGTCTAGGCTCGGTCAGGGCAGTCCGAATCCGAAGAAAGGCGCGATGAGCCTGTCGTCGAAGAAACGGGGTGGCGGAAGTGGCGGTGGCCGCTTCCTTCGCGGGGCAATCAGCGTCCTCTACAAGGACCCTTTGGCGAACACTATCTCCCTGTGCTTGGTGCGTATGTGCGAGCGTAGGGTGTCGATCCTGCTGTAGGTAGCCGGGCAATAGGGGCACAGGGACCTTTGGGCGGTGTGTATGTGGAAGTGGTGCCAACGATTGGTCACCTGTTTGCCGCAGGCCCGGCATCTCCACAGCGCCGGCGAGCCAAGCGACACGGCGAACATCTCGTGATAAGAGAGACCGATTGGCACGCTGGGCATCGTACCTGCAAACCCAACAGGCCTTTCATGCGATATCGTCTCCTCCAGCGCGACACTTTCCCTCTCCAACCCTATATTCATTCCTTTGTTTTACTTGTTTTTTTTTTTTGCTTGCTCTGTTCGTGTGTGGGGTTGCGTGATTTGCTCTGTGCGGTGGACGTGTCAGGTCTGTAGCCGAAGGGGGCGAGCGTGTCGCGAGCCATCGATGCGCGCGGCCAGCCCCGCCAGTCTTCCCGGCTAAGGAAGACTGACGAGACTCAACCGGCATCCTCCGATCGCGCACCGACGGGGGCCAACCCGAGTAATTATCGATTCTTGTTCACGGCACGCAGTCGAGTCTGGGGCAGCTCGGGCGGCTGGGATCACGAAAATTTTCACCCGTCAATCTTTCACCCGGTATCAGCGCGGATGAGCGGTTACAGCGCTCCCTCCATCCAGGTCCTCCGCCCCGCGGTACGGGAAAGGGGTTGAGAAGCGGTGTGCTGGTGTACCGTGTGTCTGTGTTGCGTGTGAAAAAGGAGCAGGTGTGCGTGGAAGCAACAAATAAAGAGACTCTCAAACTTCATTCACGCGCACGAGCGTCTCATCCCTCTCACATCTCTCACGACACAGAAGCCTCACAAACGTTCCGGGATACTCACGTTTCGTGGCGTCGGCCGCGATCCTGGGGCGAGAAAAAAAAACACTCGAACGCTCGCCGATATTATCGCGGGGATTACTGGAGAACGAACCCCGGCTCCGTTCCCTCTAATCCTTCTACGGAGGACGCGACGAAGTTATCATTGCGTTAGGCGGCGATCGATACATGGAGAAGCTTACATATCGGTCGCCTGATCGTCCTGCGCTGGTTA
This sequence comes from Andrena haemorrhoa, assembly GCA_910592295.1. Taxonomy (NCBI): domain Eukaryota; kingdom Metazoa; phylum Arthropoda; class Insecta; order Hymenoptera; family Andrenidae; genus Andrena; species Andrena haemorrhoa. The sequence continues at coordinate 7,689,259 of OU342946.1, forward strand.
AATCGCACTTTCGAGCGTGGTAATCCTTAAAGATACGAGCATCGGTCTTGTTTGCGATGGATGCACCGTCGTGTGTGGTAGCCACTGGCAATTGCGCAGCTGAGCGGAAGAAACTGGTCTGGATTCGGATTGAATTCTGAGGGGAATAGAAGGTCCAAACCAGTTTCTTGTTGTTCATCTAGTTTCAGAGGTGGGCAGTTCTTTCTGAGAAGGGCAATGAGGCTTAAGCTTTACTTCCACGTGTGCACTTGAACTTGGAGAAGAGGAATCTATCGATTGCTTGGACGATTAGGTGAAAGCAAAAACCGAGTTGGGTATTACGGTGAAAAGTAACCCAAATGAGGAATCGAGAGGAAAATAATTGACCTTAATCCTTCACTCCGGGGAACTGAATCGTCCGGATTATCTTTACTCGCGAATTACGGATAAACGGATTTATCCGAAACCAGTTTACCACACAGCGGAAGGTAAGAATTATACGAGTTTTGCTCGAAACTTTAAATAGCTTGCCTGGAATTGAAACTCTGAAAAATATGCGGAATTTTATTCAAGTGAACTTGTATCAATTTGGAAAAGAGTCGCTTCGAGCGATACAAAATAAAAATTTGTTCGAAATGTCCATCTAGATAAAAACATTGCCCATCTCTGAAATCGGTGGACAGTTTGATAAACAAAGCTCCAACGAATCCCACATCCAATCCTCCTTTTTCCGACGAAAAATGTGTATTCGAATCCTGATTCAGTGGGACGATCAGCAGATCCTTGGTCTCCGTGAATCGCACGAATGGCACAGCTCCATTAGCGAGATCACTCGTTTGGCAAACGAAGGAAATCGTAAGATCCATTCTGATATCCCCCTGTTCCAGCCCGGTATCCAAGTTTCGCGTGCTGCCGACCCCCGGTCTCCAGCTAATCTCGAAAGAGCAAAGGTGGATCACGGAAAAACAGCAGTTTGCCTCGCGTAAACCGCGAACGCCTGTTAACGAGAGCTAGGGGTGTACACACGGTACCGCGCCGTTGAATATTTCACTCTGCCAGGGAGTTTACTAGGAGGCAAACGCTCGCCGGGTTCTGATAATCCACGCCAGGAGAACACAACTATATCGTCACGGTTATGCCGGCTGGTTATCGACAACGTGTACGGAGAAGTTTACACACCATCTATCGAGCAGCACGCCGCGAGTAATCCTATTTGAGTCTGATCGCTGAGAGCCGGGCTTGCCGGGCTCCCGATACACGCTTGGTAAAATTACTTTCTCGTCGAAAAGGCTCCCCTCCGTGGAACGCGGGGCCTCCCAGATTCTCAGGCACCCCCGCCGGAGTATCGTTTGTCGTGCTTTTCCAGAGCTCCGTCGAATTCATCTGCTGGCGAAAGGTAAACGGTCCTGATGGGGCAGCTAAGACGAATTGGACGTGCGATACTGGCAAGCTTCAGAGAGGCCTGGTCTGATTGCGAGCTTCGGAATTCTTTACCGTCGCGAGCATGTTTGCAGAGTGATAAATAGATTTAGATCAGGCGATAAGACACCGATGTGTTCGCGTTTAGAAGAGGCCTCTGAACTGAAGTTAATATCGCGAAGCATTTAGGATACAATCGGTACGCAACCTCGACGGAGCGTCCGTTTCCTTAATCCTCGCCTCCTCTACTGACAAATCCCAAGTCTCAGCTCGCTCCCCACGATTCCTTTCATGGAAGCTGTTTATTGCACAACCGTATCTCCATATATTTCCTCGCGATTGTATACAAAATGTACAGTGCAGTCTCGATGTCTTTCAAAGAACGATTAAAGTGATCGCTTAAAGCTAGTTATTGTTTAGTATAAAACTGTGGGTGCGAGTTCGCGACAGAACGGACAGGCCCCATCCGATTTCCCTTGCTGCGGGTGCAAGGGGGCCTCGAAGGTACAAGTAGTAGAAAAGTACAGTTTCTATGCTACTCTTTGGAGTCTTAACGCTCGGCGCTGATTATTTTCTACCGTCCAGCCGTCACGACTTTCACCGGAATCGTAATAAATCGCTCGCCTGTCGCGCTCAGCGTTCTCGCTGGATTTATTTTGCATTGAAATCCTCCGGCATATCGCGCGATACGAGACGATCTTATCGAAATTTCCATCGATCGCGCCGCGCCGCGCGTCCAGCAGGTTTCAAGAGTAATATAGCCAGAGTGTGCTCGCAACTTTGGATTTCAGACGAGTCACGCTGGGTTTTAAACGACCGTACTGGAAACGCCGTTAATGGGCGAAGATTTACGAGCGGAATCGGAGAGAATATCGCATCAAGAGTTGGGAAATATTAAAGCAGAAGCTTGCAGAAGTCCCGCGTGATATGCAGCCGGGGATATATTGCAAATTTAGTTAAAAGTACAGTGGAATCGTTTGTAAAATGTTCTCGCCGAAGCGCGAGCTACGTTTATGTATTTGAAATCTTGAATGAGTTAAACGTTCCATATAATTCACAGCAGTCGAAGACATTCCTCATGCGCTATTTCTTTCTAACGGTCATTGTTGAATGTAATTTCCACGCAAGTATCTCGCCCTCATAGTAACGTTTCCATCACGGTTTCACAGTGGCAATACTAATCGTTCGAAATCAGAAGTTTGCGGAATGCAGACACTTTCGAATTTATTGAGGCGTTTAATTGCAAGTTGACCAAGCAAACCGTATTTGCACTGGCTCTTCTCGTTTAGTCGCTGCTTACCCTTCGAATAAAGTCGTAGACATGTTCAGATACAGGCTGTTTCAAAAGTACGCGTCGATACTTAAAAGTACAAGCTTAGATCATTAATCAGGTGATGCATGTAGGTGACAGGTGTACATAATACTTTGTCCTTCCCACTGTTTAATTTCTTACCCCTTCCCACCACCCACTGTGTTTGAAGAGCAGACGACATAAATCAACAGGCGAATGCTTGCAATCTTTCGAAAGTAAAAGCAAGCTCACATATCGCAAGAGCAGCAGTTGCACAGTTGAATCTGTTCCAATTTAATTCGAAGCTTGTAGAGGGTGACGTAAGACGTATCGATACATATTTCCCTTCGAACAGATATACGTACAATTCGCACAACCCCTAGAGGCGATAGCCAGACAAAGCTACCCCCTCAACATCATAAATACACATACCATTCAGAAATAATTTCAACACCCCTTCAAAACTCCCCGGCGCCAACTAGCCACCTACATCCACACACTTTCCAATCCCCGTTCGCGACTCGGCTTCACCGTTCTCACGGCGTATCGACACCAGCCTCTGAAGCAGCCTGTACACATTCAACAGCCCGCGCCAGAAACTGGAGGGACTTGTTCGCGAAACGGGCGGAAGAAGGTGAGATGGTGGAAAACGGAGGTGCCAATATTTGCCCAGCCGAATCACACGGTCGTTACGATTAACGGGGGCACGCTGCGGAATCTATAGCGAGCGAGGCCGAAGAAGAGGGAAAGACGCGGAGAATTAGGATTCAACGTCGATCATCCCGCACACCTGAGAACCGTCTCCCGCGACGTTTTCCTTTAAATCCAGCTTTCCCCGGGCCGTGCCCCGTAATACGCGCGCGCCCTCCTATTCCCGCAGCTCCTCTGTTCACGCCGATTCCCGTAAACGAGCGGGGATTTGTTTAAATAGCCCGCTGAACGGCTAATAAACGCCCCCCATTCTTATGAATTCGCGGTAACCGTGAGAGCTAACTCGTCCCGTCGCTCGGATTAGGTGGGCGAACCGCGTGAATACAAATAGAGGGAAATCTGGATTTTTCCGCGACCGGGGACATTCTATTACGGCACTGTACGCTCCGTGGGGCGGATGTATAAAGAGGAATCTCAGGGTGTACAATACTACGCTGTTATCGCGGTTAATGTTACGAAGAATGGTAAATTCTGGCCACAAAGTGTTGAGGAATTTCGATTCCATATTGTCCGATAGCTAAGGATGTTCTATTGGCATTGGTAATGGCTGACCCAATTCATAGTTGGATGATCAGATACAGCTGTCTACCTGTTCTACTGGCAACTCGAAATCAACCCTCCAAGAAACTTTAACGTTAGATGTATCTGTAAAGGGAACACACTAGTCGCGATGCTTGGTAAAACGCTTGACCCTGTTTCTCCTCGTTTTTGGTCTAGATCCACCATAAGAAAATGTTGCTTGAATTCTATCCCACCCCCGTGACGTTTTCTGTATAGAAAGATTTGCCGATCACTCCGCCACGTGCACCGCGCCAAAAACAGGAAATCCGTGCACCGGTGTGAGTAGAATTCGCCAACTTTAGTGCGGCGTAAAACGTTTAACAGTGGCCATCAAATTTTCCGCTGGCACGTTTACGGTGTTAGTAACGCGTCGGGGCAGTGAGAAGTCGAGCGGAATCGAACCGTGCCACTCAGGATTAATATCCCGGGGAAGCAGCAGCTCACTATCGAGCAGTAGATTGGGGACCTCGAGCCCGAGACTCGCGGGAACCAAAAGGGCAGAGGGCTGTTCGGTTCGTAACAGATAGGCACCTTCGATTAGCTAGAAATTAGCAGCTATACCGTTCAGAAATAGAGATGCAACGATGGGTGTCGCGGAAACTAGGACAAGCGCCATTTTTGCCGCCCCTTGTTAGACGAACTCGAGAAGAAGAAACGAGGCGGTTGATATCCACGGTGCTGACGAGGGAAGTTTTAACTGGAAACAAGAAGAAGCCTCTGAATATTCAACTAATGATATCTTAACGCGAACAAATAGGGACGCTCAAGTTCGCGGTATGGAAAATCAATGAAATAAAGTGGGCGGTAGCTCGCGTGCTCGCCACCAGGGGACTTTCGTTATAAAATCCTTGGTTTCATCAAGTTTCACGGCTGGCTATTAATTTGTTCGAGCAAATCGGCTGTCACGATGGCAACTGTCCCTAAGTCTGAGGTGAGAACATGGCGGGCGAAGCTACTCCTTCTCGCCGTACCTCCCTTCACCTTCGTTCTTCATCTTACGCTGTAGTAGGTATCATAGCAGACACGTAGGGGGTGCTAAGTAATAGTTTGAGAAGATTCTGAACAGTTTGTCACACGCCAGCGTACTCGTTGCTGCGTGATGGCAACTCAAGCGATCCCGTTTCCGTAGAAAGGGCATGATATGTGGATGCGATTATTGAAGAAGGCAGGAAGTCTATCGTCCACGAGGACAAGGTTTAAGAAGCCTCCAAACGGATTATCAAGAATCAGAACTTCTGATCACGTGTTAGCGTACGCTTCGTTGCTCGCGCATTAGGAGAAGTCTATTTGCTGCAGCCTAGGCGACGGATATACGAGAAAATACCACCGCGGTGTTAATCCTGGACGCGAGCTGGGTGTGGGACATCGCGGCAATTCGAGAACACAGAAGCTCTGAAAAGTTCTCGAGACAAAGTATCAATTCTTCCAACAAGGTACAACATCGTATCCATGAAGATGAGTCCTGAGACACGATACCATAGCGAAGACGTTGCTTCTATCGCAGTACGAAGACGAGAGATGGTGTTTCGAAGAGATCCCGATCCTGACGTTACAGATCCTATGAATTTCATTGCTTACTTGCAGCGGAATCATCCTTTTCCTGCAAGCTTCGTTTCAGCTCCTAGGAGCTGCCACCTCGATGGAAACGGAGCTGGGAGGATGGAGCTCGACGGCAGTGAATCGCGAGACACCGGAGCACAGAAGAGTCTCTCGAAAGGTTCGCGCACGAGGGCTAGCTACGATTTCCGCAAGGGCGCGCTTCGGAACATAGGTGTTGTCGCAGACGCATCACCCTTAGGACTAATTCGACGCGTAGAAGGGCGCGCTCCGATCGATTCGAAGAGATCGTCGCGCTAGATCCGCGAGCTATCGGCACGCGTGCGTGCGCTACTGCGCGTGCGCGTGCTTGGTACGCGTGTGCGTGAGGAGAGTGTCGCTGCGCGTGTAAACCGCAGGGCAGAGTCGGCAGGCGTACTTTCCCGGGAAATGCACGTAATAGTGATTGCGCACGTTCGTCACGACCTTACCGCACAACGAGCACCGCCTCCTCTCGTCCGTGTTACTCTGTCTCTCAAATATTTGCGATATCCGCCAATTTTTCAGCTCTGCAACAACAGAAACCACAGGGTCAGCAAGCACCCGACAACGAAATCGCCGCGCGTCGACTAGGCGCCGCATCATCTCTATTTCTGGCTCTATTTCTCTTTATTCCCTTTCAACTTTTTAACTTTCCGTTATTTCATTCGCCTCCTCTGCGCCCGACGTGCGTGAGTGTGCGTGTAAGGTCGCGCCGCCACCTCGACGGACAGAAGCTCGCGACCGTACCTCGCTATACGCCCGTTCCGCGCGTCGAAATGCCGGATGAGAGGACGTGAAATGCACGCAGGCTTTCTAAGGTGTACACCGCGATACATACATTAACGCGGGGGTGGACGCAGCTGGCTCTCTTCTTACGTGAAGATCTGTTAATCTCTTACAGTAGACGGAAGGTTGTGTGGAAGAATAGTACGCAAGAGTCTTGAACGACGAGCTCCTCGGCTGGAGACCATCCGGTTAGGGTGACTTCGGAATCCTCGGCGATCCGAGTCGCGACCACTTACTAGCAGCACCGGGATCCGATCCTTGGGAACTTGTTGCGTACCGATGCGGCTCGACGAGGCGAAAGAAGCAGTAGCTGACGGGCGTGTCCTCGATTTCCTGTCGGAACGGTGAGAACGTCCCACGAAGACTGCCCTGTCGATCGCGGGTATGCGTCGATGGATCGATCGGGGCCGCAATCTTTATTCCATCAGAAGGAATGTACACGGTACAAGACAGGCAAGTAGACACAAGTGTAGCTTATTTATAAGACGCGACGCAGAGGATAGGTGCGAGTATCTTTATGTGTGTGTACGAGCAGATGTAGGGCACGGTGTTCTATTGAAAAATTCATAGAGGGATGTGGCTGCGGTGAACGAGGATCGACAGGGATCGGAGTTAACTCTAACGATTGTTAGAACCTGGTGTCTGAACACGTGTGTGGGTTGAAATTCTTGAAGGTTGTAGGAGCGCGTAATCCAAGGAAGAGTATGGAGAACAGTGCGAGGCTGTTTAAAAACACGGAGGAAGATACAGTGTTACAGTGGAAGATGAGTGGCCTGTACACCGGATAAACACATTTTTAACCGTGGTGTTATTAACGGATAGGAAAGTTACCGAAAAAGTTATTCCATCTGCTTTGTCCCAGAGTATATCAATTATTACACACCATCACTTCAAATCTCGCAACATTCTTGCAACTTAGCAGACATACTGTGTGCGATTAATATAGACTGACTGCTGGAACAGTGGCGTTGGGTACACGTGAGAAATGAGAGATGAATCTTAGATGAAGGAATTATCAGTAGCATTGAACGAGCAGTAATTTTAGTTTTCCCGACGCCGATACCTACGTCTGACCGTCGGATCCGACGACAACAGCCGGAAATGTCGGCAGACGAACGGAAGTATCGTTCGGCGAGATACACGGTCTGAAATTGACAATCGAGCAGGATATCTGAAATCGGAGCGTCTCGATAAAACGGCCCTCGCTGCGAAAGTTTCCCTCGGGAGCGTTGTCTGAAGAAATTTCGAAGCCCCGCGTAACGTGTGTAATGACAATGATTTCGTGTCCACTCACGTGCATCGTCGCAATTTTGCACGCTTAAATGCCCCTCAGCGATGCGTTAACTTCCGTACGGTGCTCTACGAGACTCGCGGATCTTCGAGCGCGGCGATCCATTCTGTCTCCCGTCCCCGCTTAAATGATCGACGGACAAGCGAGTGATCGAGCACAGTACGGCAGTTAACGGCAGGGAGAGATCAATGATCTGGAAGAAAAAAAGAAAGATAGACGGCTCGGTTAACACACAATTATGTTTAATCAAAAAATTAGTATGAAATACATTAAATGCACATGTGATTAATTCTCCATATTTTTTTTTTGTTTGTTTCCTTGTTTTGTTTCTTTATCCTCATCATCCATATATTATCTACACTATAATTAAAGGTGTATATAATAATTGCAATCGTAACGTAACACTTGCATGTTAGAATAACCATAAGAATAAGAATAATAATCGTAGTAACAATAAGAAGTAGTAAGAATAATTTCTCGTAATAAAATCGATTACGCCCTATGATCGTTAGTCCTTGTATCTCTGCGTGGTCAGCGGTTATCGCTATTCGTTTCTTACTTTTGTTCCTTCTCCTACATTATCTTTTTCCCTTTTATTCTGCTTCTCATCGGTAGCGCGCCCTATTGTACGTTTATCGGAGCCAAAGGCTGATACAATGATTCATTCGGAATAGAAAAACGATGGAAACTCGCGCGCCCGTCGCGTGACCGTTCCCGTCGTCGTCGCCGTCGTCGTCATCGTCGTCAACGACCACCGCGACGACGTCACCGGGGACGAGGAATCCCGTCGTCCACGCGAACGGCTGACGGACAGCTCGCCCGCGTCATCGACATCCTCGTCGACGTCGTCTGGTCGACGCGATGCAACAGCAAAAAACCTCGCCGTACCCAAAAAGCATCCCTGTCACGCGAGATGTCGTGTCCCTTTTCGAAATGGTGGCGCCTAAACTTCCTACGCTCGAGCGTCGCTCGATTACGCTGCCTTCTGCCTTGTGTGTCTCCTTGTGTGTAACGTGTCTGCGCGTGTGTGTAAGTGGCCCGTGTGCATAAGTTTTCTGTGTGTCGCAACGAAGTAAACGAAGGAACGGAAGAAAAGGGAGAGAAAGAAGCGAGACGGTAGCAGGATGTTGACGGACGACAACAGAAGTGGTCACGTGGAACCAAGGGGTCAGCGAAATCATTCTCTTTGGAGGCTTTGGGGTTTCAGGATTGGGGGTGTAAGAAGGATATCCCGTGTCGATTCGATTCCTTCTTCTCTGACACGTTCCCTCTAACTCTCTTTCTCACCCTATCTCTCACTTTCACTAACACACATGCTCTCTTTCTCTCCCTCACTTCCTCTCTCTATCTCTCTCTTTCTATCTCTCATTGTTCCTTGCACACGCGAAAATGCAACGGTCAACGATTTAATCTGTCTCGCCTTTCTCACCTACACGTTCAATCTATAGAGGCTCTTTTTCTCCCTATTTACACATTCCGTGCAGAATCACAACTTTCAGTCTAACAATCGCGCCGATTTTTATTCTCCTTATCACTTATTTACTCGTGTGTCCCTTCTTATTTATTCCCATTTTTTTTCTTATTTTTTTTTCAAATGATGAGTAGAACACGCTCAGTAGTCGCACGAGGGGTGGAACACCGATCACCCCACACCCCCCTGTGCACGATTTACAATTATTACAGTTTTATATCATCATCCCCCGAGAAAAATAACAAAATGTATATGTATATATATATATATATTTATATTTATATTTATATTCATATTTATATTCATACGAAGATAGATATATACATATACCGTGTGTGTATATACATATATATCCATAATTATATCCGTACTTTTGTATATATTAATATATAAAGAGATATTAATAATAGTACTTTTTTTTCATTTAGTTCGGTAATGTACAATGGCGGACGGGACGCTGTCGCTCGCCGAGGTTTGAAAACGAAACGCGTAAACGTGCCCCTTATCCTATGATCAGCTAAGCCTAGTCCCTAGGTAACACCTACACCTATGTAACTACACTCATAATGTTCACTTGCACAGCCATAGTTTCTTTCCTTCTCGTCGCTTTTCTTGCACTCGTTTAATCTGTCCCTCTCCTCTGAACAACTTCCCTCCCCATCTCCACCCCCGACCGCCCTCGCCCACTTTCCCCATCCCACCCCCACCCCCTCCGCCGCCCCCGTTCCAACCCTTCGCTCTTTTGCCCAGCCTTCGTGTTCCATTGCCGCTCGGACGTGGCGGGCTCGATCAACCGCCTCGATACCGTATCTCGCCCCGTCCCGTCGACGTGTGCTAATTTCGAGACGAACGATCACCGACGACGCTCGAATAATCGCCCGCGGCCCGACCCCCTGCGGCCAACGAAATTTCTCGGGATTCGCGAGGTAACCCTTGGGGAACGTCGGCATTGGTCCCTAATCCGATCGAACAGTCCAGCAAAGTGTAGCTACGATCCCAAAAACAGGCGAATACAGGTTTCCAAGTGGTACAATCAGTTTTTGGGGGAAGGGAGGCTCTCTCACTCTAACCGAGAAACTCAATCCAAAGTGTCAAACGAATAATCGGACCGAATCGTCCTCTATTCTACCGTGCTACGAAGCCTCGAATCCCTTCGACCATCGTTTCAGATTCGATCTTTCTGAACACATGCTTAATCTCGAGAAAAACCCGGCAGCCCTCGATGAACCCCTCGGGAGCCACGAAAGCGCCGAAAACATCGCGACCCCTCTTAACGATTAAACAAGCAATAAAAAGTATCACGATCGCTACGACGTTTCTGCTCGCGCAAACGATAATTCGCAATTTAACGTCGCGTTGCAATTTAATCTAATCACGGTTAAAATACCTCGTAGAAAATCCCCGCGTCCCGGCAGCCCTCCCGAGGCAATTAGATCTATCGAGGCGCTCCGTCGAATCTCTCAAGACTCTTAAACGCCCCCCCCGTTCGACTGAAACGATACTCGAGAGCGTTGGCGCGAGCGAATCGATGGGGCAGCAAGAACGTTGTCGCGCGAATGCGTAACAAAGACTCGGGCAACGGGCGGCAGCGCCGGGGGGTTGGGGGGTTGGGAGGGGAGCGGTGAAAAAGAGTGAAGGGAAGTCGGGGGACAAAGAAATTTCGATCTGAAAGACGGACAAGAGCGATCGTCGCGTCCGGTCCCGTCGCGCGGTCGCGATCTTTATTAGAAATAGCTGGACATCGCGGGGATCGGTCTCGGGGCCGATATTGTCGCGCGACGACTCGGAAAAGTGAACGGAAACGTGATTTTCACTCGTTTGTTTCCTCGTTTTCTTTCTATTCTTTTTTTCATCGTTAGGTATGTTTCTTTTTTGTGCCTCGCTCCATTCCCGTCGGTCTCACCACGGAGAAACTTAACTTTATTCGGCGAGCGACACCGCCGCGCCCCCCTCCCCCCCACCCCCGCCCTACTATCGCAATATTGCACGATTTTTTTCATTTCTTTAAATTCATTTTCAATTTCAATAAGGTGTTAGCACCAATCTATTATATCACAATGTTCCACTCCACACCACGCAACTGTAAATATATAAATACCTATACGTAATAGTAGTAGTAGTAGTAGTAGCAGCAGCAAGTAGTAGTAGTAGTGGTAGTAATAGTAGTAGTAGTAGTAGTAGTAGTAGTAATAGTAGTAGCAGTAGCAATAATAGTATTCATAGTAATAGTAGTACAATAGTAGAGATTTCCGTTTAATTAATCAAGGTTTCGATATAACAGCCAGGCGACCGTCAGCCGAACGTGCGATGCACGCTTGGTGCAGGTCACTTCGATATTCCCTCAACTTCTATGTATTGTGTGCCAGTGTACGTGTCGTGTGCAGTTGTGTGCCGAGTATTTCCCTCTTTCGTTAACCGTTCGCCACTGTTCTTCTCTCTTTCGACTAGTCGATGCATGCACGACGTGTTTCCGTGTGCCTTCCGCGCGCTTCTATAGATCTTACATTCCGCCCTACGCGCGCGTGTCCACGCGTACACGCCCCTGTGCTCGCCGTTTCGAAATATCACCGGGACGAGGTACTTCGGACGACGGGCGTCAAGAATCGCGGCGAGAAAGGGAGTCGACTCGCGAGTTGAAAAGAACGTATTTTCGTGGCTTTTTTTGGTACACGAACAGCGAGCATAGAATTCTCGCCCCCTTTCCTCCGCTTCTGCCGTTACCGAACCGACGAACTTTCCACCCACAACTTGTCGCGTTTCTTACAGGGGTTATCTCCTGCCCCTCTTCTATCGCCGATAGCGGACGCAAAATGACAATAGACAGGGAGACCCGGTTACGCGCTAACGCACTGGCTGTCCGCCATGTTGGAGAACGTTTAACAGGAGCCGTCAGAGCGCGGCGTCGACGTCGTTGACGGCAGTCCGTGTTTTTCAGCGAGCTGGTATTTATTAACGCGAAAGCCCATTACAGAATTAAAGCTCGAACGCGGGGGACAAAAAACTGGCAGCACTCGACGCCAAGCATCTAAACGCGGCCGTGCAACTTGGCAGAACTGCAGTTTCGTCGCAGCCACGGGCTGGAGGAACGCTGGGGGGAAACACTCTCGGAGAAGACACTCGGGGAAACCGTGCTCGGATAGGATATTAACGTTTACGAAAACGATCGTCGGGCTGTTCACGGGTGAAAGGGTCCGACATCGGGACCAGGGGAACGACCGACGACCTAACTTTTGGCCAATCGAGGGGGCGACCCGGTACGGCTGGCTGCGAGGAGACGGAAGCGACTCGGTGTAAGTTACAAGTCTGGTCGGTGAAATGGATGGAAAGTTCGCTCGTTCGGTATCGATGCGCAGCCAAGGCCAGTTGTATCCGGATTTCGTGGTCGATTCCCTCGCCAGCTACTCGGGTGGATCGGTATCGGAGGAGATCCTCTTACCGAAGCTCGCAGGGTACTCCTCGCGTCATTTTCCCCGCCCCTCCCTCCTTTTTCGCCCCTGTCGGCTCGAAATACGTGGCGCGCCTCGAGTGATTCGCATACCGATCGAATACTGAAGGCGAAACGAGAACCCTATACGTCGATTCGCGCGGATGCCACCGGAAATATTTGCGTAGCTGCGCGCGCGTGCCACGGTACAAGCCACCCCATGCACGGGGGAGGATGTCTCGGGAAGCGGGCTGCTACTTTTTGCTGGCTAATACCAGATTGATGGGTTAATTAACGAACTATGAGCGGCTAAATATCGATTGATCGTCGGCTGGTCGGTTTTATCGGAGATGGAGCAACGCGGGGCATTTTTCTCCCCGTAACGTGCAAGGGTAACTAGCCGGCAGCGAAATCGGTTTAATTCCGTCGATTCTACGTGATGTTTCGTCATTCTCTCGGACTGATTGATTCCAACAGGTTCGAAGTATTATCCGCACCGCCAGACCACTTCCAAGCGAAAAAGAATTAATCGCGGATCGGCGCGAGAGGGAACTCAATTTCGACGTCATTTTTCTGACACCCCTCACGCGAACAGTTACCGCAAGTTCGCGAGAGAGAGTCAAGCACAATGCACGGTCTGGTCCGGAAGTTTGTCACGAGTTGCGGACAATTTTCTCCCGGGGTCGGGATCGCTGCTCTCGCGGCTGGCAGGGAGGGAAACAAGGTTCACCGGTGAGATAAATGCATGCAGACCGGAAAGAGCGGAGTAGGAAAGGTAAACGTAGGATGGGGATGAAAGGGCAAGAGGGAATAGCCTGCAATGGCTGGAGAAGTGGCTGGAGAATAGAGGAAAAATATCTACGACTTGTGACACCCTTCTGGGACGTTACAGAAAGTGAGCGACAGATCATGCCGCATTAACAATACAACTAACACGGAATCCCTCTCTCCCAGAGGAGCGGCGACTCTGTTACGAAACTGAAGAACTACGGCCAAAAACTGGAGAGGTTCCATAGGACGTAATCAGCATAAAACTCCAAGTACTCGGTAACTTTAGATCTAACAATTCTTGGTAGCATAAGATATCAGAATACCGGAAGAAACTATAATGCGACCTGAAAATTCACCCACTCAAAATTGTCCCTACCCCGTCTGTCGACGCTCTACTCCACCAACTTCGATCGTCCGTGAACACAGGAATGTGGACCCCGGACAGTCGATTCCGATACGAATATTAATCCCACGATCACTGCTCACTTCTGCTCTTCCCATTTTCGTACCCGCTGAACGTCGCTTCCGTTCGCGATCCCGTTTACCGTTCCTAAGTCAACCATGTGTGCTTTTTTTTTTAGCCCTCCCCGTTTCTCTGAAAGCGCACGGCGAAGAGGTGGAATCGCGGGCACGTAACAACGAGGACGACTGGCGCAGAACGATTGCCTGACTCGCTGGTGTAAACTACAAAAGGCTGGCTGACAGTGCTTGTCTAGATGGCTGGTAACGATCCCGTGGCTCCTCGAGCCTGGCTGCTCTGCGAGTAGCTAAAGCGCGATTTTACTCGTGAATTCTAGACGCCGCGCGTCTACCTAGGCCACGAGCCCAAGAGCTAGCCGCGGAATAGGTTTGTGCGTGCTCCAGAACGCGGCTTGATCGCCGATCGACGGACGATTCATTTGGATGCCTTCCCGAGGGCGTCAGGGGAGGCTTCGATCGATGGTGAGGGGGCTGTTCGATTTAAAGGCACCGCGACGCGATGGACTGGCGTCTATCCGCGCACCAGACGGACGTTTCGTGGTCTCGATATACGATCATCGCTACGTCCGGTGATTCGCGATTAACCATCCACCGTTCGACGACTTGTGCGTGGACAATCCCGGAAATTGGCAGTGCTCGAAACCGACGGACACGTCCAGACGTATTAGCGCGATTCAAAAAGGGGGCGACGTCGAGAGCGCGCGATCGATACCGCCGACCGCGGGGTTAATTATATACATATATATATATATATATCCACGTTGACGCGATTCTTGTAATAAAACACCGCCCTGCCGTGACGAATCGTCACGAACGCGTCAATCCGCGCGACTAATTCCCTGGAACACCGTATCAGAAGCGTGACGATAAGAACGGCGGCTCGTAAAATTTCGAGGCGGCTCTCGATCGCGACGCCTCAACTTCGCGTGGAGATTTACGAAAACGAGGGGAATGTACGAGGTGCTCCTTCGCGGCCGACGTAATTTAAAAGAGACGGCTTTCACTGGGCAAGAAATAGATGAAAAGTGTGTACGAAAGTTTCGTATGTCAGGCCGCATTATTGGGGAGATTGAATTTGAATATTCATGTGGTGTACGAGCAGGTAACGAAAGTTGGACTTCGCGGATTGATTTCACTCAAGAGACCGAATCGGAGAGGTATCGAAGAAATTTTATTGCACATTTTTCATCCATTTTCTGACGATGAATCGCCACCCTCGCTGTATTGCACCATCCCTGCGCGCCGAGCGTGCAACAATAATCGGGGCTTGACGCGCGAGAACGAATCGGACTGCGCGGCGCAGGCGATCAAAAATCGTACAGCATCGCGGAAACATGGAAACTTTGTTTTAACGAACTCTGCCGTGGGCTAACTGTCACTGTCTCCGTGGAATATAATTTTCCGCGCGGCGCGAAACTTCGGTCCACTCGGCCGCGACGTTAATCGAATCCCGTGTTACAGAGATAAAAGATAGAAATCAAATTTCGCTGGTGAAACAGAATTAACTCGTAATTAAGTACAAATATATGTATATGTAAAGCATGGCCGACAGCCACGGCCAGTTAAATCGCTTTGGGGTCCACCTATATTTACAAAGTCGGGCCGTCGAGCGGCAGCTCGAAGTAACGATAAAAAGGTCGAGGGATCTTCAACGAGCGTAACTGTCCCGGGTTCATCTAAAAGGTCTTGCGACGTTCAAATCTTTCATACTGATATAACCGTAACCTTTTGATCGTATGGGAGATCATTTTAATCTCCCGTGGTCCTTCCTCGAGGGGGCTGGCTCGGCGTGGTGCTTCACCTCGCGCCTCCCTCTTTTATTCAGAACACGATATGAAAATTCTCCAGCGGAAGAGTTCCGCTGCGAGTGGCAGGATTTATTATGGTGTTCAGACGACTGAACCGTTCTCCTAAAAGGAACTTAAACTGTCCATGGACGTGAGATAAGGAGCCGCGAGTGAAACCGGAAAGAATTCATGCGGACTCGAAGATCCAAGGAGTCCTCGCGTTTCGGGTCCACCTCGGACTCGCTGCAGATCTTTGATCTCCTCTCGTTTGCATTAGCATTTTAAACGGGGGGAGAGAAAACTCTGCGCCGCAGAATTACTGGAAAATTTCTAACCAACAGAATCGGCTGGCTGTCTTTAGCCAGATAATAAATCTACCACGCGATCGTCGCCTGTAATCGAGCGCAATTTCGCGGCCGCGATATCATCTCCACGTAGATAGAGCCGGCCTGGGCTGCAGGGCCTTGTAACGGAAGGGAAAAATCGAAGTTCCACGTGAAACGTGTGCCAACAATTACGTGTAACCGTAACCTAACTACAGTGGGGCGTAATTTCGTGCGCGCACCATCGACCCGCTATGAAAGTTAGTCGACAACCGGTGTTGGAGTAACGGAGGTGCTCGCGTATCGACTTGGCGAACAGCAGGAGAGACGGACCGTGCGGGGTCAGACACGCGGATCCTCCATGTACGAACACACACGGAGTACATCCACTTAGAACTTGTCCACGACCGATCCAGCTATAAAAGCCGCGCAAGCAGCCCTTTAAACGCTTAAAAAGAATTCGTTCTACACAGAGGAAACTTCTCCTTCGATAAGCTTTGGTTGATGCATACAGGCGGTTTCAGAACTGCAGGCGCAAGCTTGAGTGGGCGATACGAAGTCACGAAAAGGAGCAATCATTTGTGAGATATTCGATGCTTTTCACGTGATAAATCCGTGGTTCTTTGTACGATTCCGTGTGCTGTAGAATCGCCGATATCTTGAGATGTTGGATACGTAAATGATTTAATGATCGGACTGGGAACTATTATCTCGTTTCCTTTTCCGAGTTCTGTTGATCCATCAAGCGTGTGACACTGGTTCGAAATATTCTGTATTTCGAGACGTATTGGTTAGTATTTGCCACTGAAGTTTCCGGTTCGTTTCTCTGTGATCGCAAGTTCCAACTATTAAAGCGTCGTTTCCACGAACGTAACCGCGGCTGACATAACGGGAGCACCCTGGAACCATGCCTGAGACAAACGAGCCTCGATATTTCGATTTCTCTCTGGAACGGATGTACGGAAAGCATGGAAGCGTCGGAAAATTTATTTCTCTGGATCGTGGATTCTAAGATAAAATTCGAAACTCGAGTCGTTATGAAAAATTTTCGTGATAAGCACTCGGAACACTCGGCTAGCGTATATTTAGTGTGATTCAGTGTAAGATGAAATCAAAAGAAATATAACATATGTAACTGCGATCGGCGAGTAGAGATTGGCTCTCGTTATCGCGTCGCAAGGAAAAACCAGTGGAAAAAATAGAGCAAACGAGGAGACAACGAGAGAAACGTAAAGGTCGAAAGGTAGGCCTGTGTAAGTGCACCTAGACGCAATCCTCCCTGCCCCCACCGTCGATTAATAAATAATAAACTCTGCGTATACTGTGTTACTGTGATATAATAATAATAATAATAATAATAATAATAATAATAATAATAATAATATGTGTTCCTTGTGTTTTTGTGTTGCGTGGTAATACATAAACAGTGAATAACACATATATAAAATCATTAAAACGATAAAACAAAATAGAATAAATTATCCAATATATTAATTAATATATACTTAATCATCTGCGTAATATATTAATATTCTGGTTATATGTATTTATATATATATATATATTATTTAAATAATAGGTGTATGGGTGTTCGGTAATAGCCTTAACTATGCAAAGTGCCCTTTTTGCAAAAGAGAGAAGATCGACGGTAATATCATTTGATCACAATATAGCGGTTTGGCTCTTTGAATAGCTAGCGGACTCGACTCGTGTTTCTGTGTCGACGTGTACTCAGGCGGGCCGAGTACACGCAAGAGTACCGTGGGAGTACTCGGATGTCGATCCACGCTTCCTAGCTAGAAAGCACACGTACATATGCGTTTCTTCCGCGCGCTCCACCGCCCAGTACATGGGAATGCACGTGACGGTGGAATCTCCACGTGTACGCATGCGTACGTGCACGCGTGCATGCATATGTATATGTGTAATATGCATTGTATATCCCCTGCGTGTTTACAGGCTCGAAACCTATATCCAGTTACTGTTATACGTGTAAAGAAGTAAATATTAATATATGTATATATGTATATATATTTATATATTTATATATATATATATAAATATACATATATATAAATTTCTCCGCGTGAAAAACAAACAAAGAAGAAAGAAGAACAAACAGATTGCACCCCAACCAATTAAATATCAACATGTAACGATACACGGTTGTACATCACGTAACCATCCCTCCTGAATAAAATTGACCGATATTTAAACGTAACTATCTCCAACCAGTGTCGATTACTACAACAGTGGATTATCATAATAACTTTATAACGTATATATGTATGCATATGTATATATAGTACTAAAAAACTCAATCCGATACAAGTTAAATCCTTATCATTTCGTGTCTGCCTATGCACTTAAGTCCCGAATCTGTGGAATGTCTCTCATTGATTTCCACTATTTTATTCATCCGCTTGCGTATACAAACCGCGCGGGTGTTGCAGCCCGGATCGCAAAATATCATAGACTTTAGGTGTTCGAGTAACAAATATAATAACGCGTATTTATAGTGTAGAGCTCATATTAGAACTGCAAAGCGCCGCTTCGTATCTCTATTCGAAAGAAGGGAAAAAAGACCTTTAGAAACGATGCATAGGACTAAAAAGATTTCGTTGTTAGTCGATTGATATAATATTGCGTGTGGCCGTACCCCCGTCGTTCCGGAACTACGCGAGGGTGTCGTGTGTGTATGCGTGTGTGTGTACTCGTGTACGTATCTGTATCTGTTTCGCCGTGTGTGCGTGTATTATTTGCATATACGTATACGTATATCATACCATACGTTCAAACCCTCGCACTCATTCAAACCTGATCCTCTATCCGTCGTGTGTCTGTGTGTTTCCTTGTGTGCCGGATATATCATCCGCCCCGTATCACCCCTAACATAAAACCCAACCCCCCCCCCCCCTACCCCCTCGAGCGGAAAGCCCGCGAACTGGCCCGTGCACGTGCGCGGCCCTGATATTGCCACCTAACCCAGCGATCCCCCGAACGCCGATCAGACACACGATTACACTCTAATATGAAGTCCAACTATAAACTCTTCAACAACTATACGACTCACCCTGCGTATCGAATGAATTACCTCCGGTAGAACCGCGTTTAATTAATATTTAATTAACTAATCGATTATTTATAGTTGTTTCCGGCTGCCGAACGGAGGCTTGTGACGCCCGGCCGCTTGGCAACGGCAACTACGGGAGGAATTGGCACCACGTTTGCTCCCACAATATACACATATACATATGTATATATGTATACATATATATGCATAATATATATATATATATAATATTGTAATTCCATTAAATCTCCCATTATTAATAATAATATAGTAATATTAATGCGCGAATCGTAAACTCACCCAAGCTTAAACTCTCTTTAGTATCGTCGATCGGCGCAGCGCTCGTTCACCCGCGAAAAAAATAAAGCTGCCCGGTCTTTGGACATGTTCCGAAAACAGCGTAACGCGCTGACAGCCAGCGCGCCCGTGACGCGCGCGTTCACCCCGGCGTGGAGGGTGCGCTCAACGGCCACGGGGACGTAGGGAGCCGAGGATTAAAGCGACCCGCGCCAACATTCGATTCGCCTCGGCCAGGCGCGCCCTCGGATGCGCCGATCGTCAGTGAGAAAACAACAACAAACAACAAACGGCCAGTCCGCCAGCAATCGAGAAGGAACTTTGTCGTCGCATCGATCGTTAAAAAAACCGGTTCGAGTCGCGCCAGAGACGAAACGAGAACTCGATCTGCTCGTGAAAAAGAAACGTGTTCCCCGTGATCGATGCGCGCGCCCCCTCGTGACCGATCTTTCGCGCGCGCGCGCGCGCGCGGGCGCGAAACACTGGGTTCGCTCTCGCTTCCATTTAATACCTCGCAAATCTTCATTCACCCGTTCCTTTTCTTTGTTCTCTTCTTTTCTTTTCTCTGAACCTACGACAAGCCCCGCTCCAACACGTCGCGCACTGACACTCGTACGCGTCAGTACGATTTTACAAAAAACGAAACTGCTCCCTCCCCCACCCCCAACCCTCCTCCCACGCATCCCCTATCCGGCGATCCCTTAAGCGTAGAACCTATAAAAGATTTGGTGTTCGAGAAAGAAAAGAGCCGAGAGAGACCCGGCCTCCAAACGTGGCCGTGACACCAGGGCCGTATCGTGTGATCGAGAAATTGCGACAATACCCCCCTGCCGGCGCAGCCACCCGCGCTCTCTGAATCATCTCACCATATACACATATATATGTATAATATACATTATCCATTGTTACTTTTTTTTTCTGATTTTCCTCGCAATCGCTTCGCGTGCGTAGATATCGCGCTCGTATACACACATATATATATGTATATATGTATATATGTATACGTATGTATGTATAAGATATATACAGACGCGTGTGTATCCCGTTCCCGCGCGTTTTAGGACAGCGTGTTCATGGTATCGTTAGTCATCGTGGAGAGCGCCAAGGTGCCCGTCATGAACTCGTTTAGATCGATCTTTCTTGCCTCGGAGTGTTTGAATTTAAAATGCGTGCGCAGGTTGTCGCTACGTGTGTACGTGGCACGACAGAGAGGACACTCAAACCTGCCGGGGAAGTGGACGTGGTAGTGGTTCCTGATGTGCGTCACGACCTTGCCGCACAGCTTGCACCTGTGAAGGTTGCAGCCGCCTGGCACCCGGTCAAAGGTCAGCCGCATGTGCCAGGCTTTTGAACCTGCAACATCAACACAAGACAAGTCACTTTCAACTGTTGGCCTCCCAACGCGACCTACGACGACGAGCCGCCCGCGGCCCACTCTGTGTCGACGGCGGCTCGATCGCTTCTTTCTCTCTCTCTCTCTCTCTCTCTCTCTCTCTCTCTCTTTCTCTCTCTCTCTCTCTCTCTCTCGCTTTTTATCTTCCCTCATCTACTCTCTCGCTCTCGCTCTCTCTCTCTCTCTCTCTCGTTCTCTCAGTCTCAGTTTCTCTCTCTTTGCTTGTCTTTCTAGCCTCCTCCTCCATCATCTCCATCTCCATCGCCTCCACATATCCACCATTTCCTCCTCTTCCTAAAAAAAAGAACCTCTTCTTTACCTCCCCTCTAAT
Organism: Andrena haemorrhoa; assembly: GCA_910592295.1. NCBI lineage: Eukaryota > Metazoa > Arthropoda > Insecta > Hymenoptera > Andrenidae > Andrena > Andrena haemorrhoa. The sequence goes on from OU342946.1 coordinate 7,710,225, forward strand.
ATTCCCTTTCCGTTACCATCCTATTTACGAGCCACGGCCGTAATCGTGACGACCGTGTCACAAGTTACAGACGTGTTTCTCTTCCCTCTCCTCCGCCACCACATCGAACCTCCTCCCTCCGACCCGTCCGAGGTCGAGGTCCCGCGCGAAACGGAGGGTCGTCGGCGACCGGGGGCATCGATCGAAATCGCAGCTGCGCGAAACGAGATCCACATGGGAGGAACGGCCACGAAGAAAGAAGAAGGGAAACGAAACGTTCACCCTGTGCTGAAGAGCCGACTCGTGGAACTGCGATTTGAAAGCGTGCGATGACCGAGAGGAGGGCTAACGCGGGAAAATCTTGCAGTTTGTAATTACGGCCAGTGGTGAGATCAAGCTTCGCGTGTACTTGCGGATATTAATTACTTCCTTGACGAACGGTTAACAAACACTAATAAAAATGAATATTTAGAAAATAGATATCCCAGCTTTCTTTGAAAACCTAAGTTTAGATATCTTGACTGACGTGAAACATATTCATGAATATTGTGGAGTATGGTAGCAAAGGAAGATCTATCGCAGGGGCAGAATCAATTGATTGTTGTACATCATTAAAGACTTGCCGCATCATACTGTAGATACCCCTAACCCTAATCATACACTTATCTGAAACCACTGAAATCCAATAGATATAATCTAGATTCGTTACTGTCCGAGATATGCCTGATTCCATCACTGGTCCCGACCACGTGTTACCGACTGCTACAGTTACAACCCTTCGAGCTGAATATTATCCTGCTATAAAATGCTCTGCTAGGGATTTCCTCTGTATTTATCGTGTTTTAGCCTCAAATAGAGAAGCTAGCCCCCTCCTCGGTCAGCACCGCCATTTCTCTTGTACTCGGCCGATCTATCGCGATTTACTTTGGAATTCTACTCGGTCCGATCGTTGCGCTCCTCAGAGAGCACTCCATTATGGTTTCACAAATTACGAGAGCAATCTACTCCGGCGCTGATCTGATTCAGATACCTCGGCTCTTATTACGGAGGCTGTATTCGTTCAGCGTGTCCGCGCGTCGACAAGGTTCGATCTTACTTGGAACGTGTTAATCGCCCCGATGACGTGCCCCTTCCCTTGCCACGCGAATGACTAAGCAGCGACAATAATATATTATCACACGATTAAACAGAACACTCTGTACAATTGGGATCGAGTGCAGCACACATTTACTTTGGCGCAGAGCTTCGGTTAAAAGACCGTTCAAACTTCAAACCAGTGCAACGAACAGAAGTGAATGCATGGCGGGTGACGTGTACAAGTTTTAGTTACAAGTTCTGTGCATAGGCAAAAGCGAGCTCTCCAAAGATTAATTCGGACCTGTTGTTACGGTTACGCTCCATCATCCAAATAGAACCAGAAGTGAAACGCGCGTCGATCGTTAGTGCGGCCAAGCAGCGATTTTCAGCTTTCCAAGTTCCTCGAAGATGTCTCGAATAGTATGTACAAGCGTGCGCAGGGACCTTGAAGTATGGGATAAGAACCGGATTAGAGCAACGCGTAACGGAGCACTCTCTAAGCTGAGTACACGCTAATGACTCTCCTAACAACAAACCGGTTAACATAATTGCGAATATCCCAACCTGGCGATACACAGAACACCTCTGAGCACCTATCAGGCTCGTTCCTTCGTTTCAAACTTAGCACTCCTTTCCTCTCCGCTACCGCGAAATGTATCGACAGAATCTACCGATAAAATATTTTCTCGGGAGCACCATCGAACGAACCGGCAACTACTTATTGGACGCGCGTCGATAGAAAACGTATTATTAATCGTCGACTGGGTCTACTGAGGCGCGAGTGGTGGCGGAATCGAGTGGTACTGTGAGTAATATCGAAACCAGGCGAAACAAAGTTTGAATACTGCACGAGTGTTTTTAAGGCTTAAGGGAATGATAAGTGCACGCGTAATTAGGGTCGAACCGTAATGGAATAATGGTCGAACCTTATACGAGCGTCTCGAAAAATGATGAAACTACTTGCAAGCGGAAGTGGAGCTTGGCCAAACGTGTTCAAACTATATCTGAACACTTGGACAGGCCTTGGATAATATATAGGCTGATCTAAAAATGAGCTCGAAGAATTTCAGGATATATACTGTTTGCAAAAATGAACGAATGTCTAAATTCGCGTAGGTCTGCGAATCAACCCTGTCGAAATAAGTAACTTTGATTTTCATATATTCTATATTTCTTTTTGCGATATATTCCTTACTTTGCAATCACTGGCATTACTATTATAGAACAAAGTTCACGTTCCTATAATAACAGGACTGATTCTCGGACCGCTTCAACGATTCACGCTACATTATAAGGTTCGAATACTGGTATCGTCATAATAGAAATCGATCTCAGGAATACATTTGCACTGATTGCAAAAATCTGGATACAATTCTTCGTCAAAGATCAGTCGTCTGGTAAACGGAATCGTTCCCCAGCCGAATTACATAATTCCTATCCCTGATAAATAGTAATACCTAAACTTTTCTCTGCCCTGAACAATTGATTCCTCGATTGCGACACAATCGCCGTTCCAAGCTCACGCGACCCGACCACAATTCAAGTAATAATCGCGCCCCTGAACAAAGGCGATTCCATCTGCGCGAAACGTATCAGACTTCTGCAATCAGTCCATGCTTCGGACGGAGTAATTATCTTCACGAATGCGATTCGATTCGACCGGAACGATGATGCTGAACTGTCGTATTAACTCGTACTCGGAGTATATTTGCTCCCATCGCTAGCCACTAGCGGAACGGAAGTTTCATTCGAGGTGTTCTATGATCTGTAAAAATGGAGTCCTGCGAAAGGAGACGAGAAGATCGAGAGAGAGAGAGAGAGAGAGAGAGAGAGAGAGAGAGAGAAATAGAGAGACAGAGAAAGGGTGGAATCATCCGAGGGACCGATCGATGTTCTCTCAAAGACTTAAATGGTTCGCGCTGCGTGGATGCATGTAGTTCAAGGTGCGTGTACCTGTGTCGATAACGAGAACGAGGTATCTTTTCATTCTCATCACTCCAAGGGGGAACAAGCTTCCTCGACTAGCGCTCGATATAATAGTGGTAGAGACTCCATTTTAATAGTAAGTACCCCAAAGCACGTCTCAGTATGTGTATGCATATATGCACGAACGTGCTTGCGCGCGCGCACCTAGGTATCTCGAGTTTGCCTACGAGCGCAGGCGTACGTGTGTGTGTGTGCGTGTGTGTGTGCGTGTGTGTGTGCGTGTGTACGTATGTGTGCGCGCGTGTATGTATGTGTGGGTAAATACGTGTACGTTGTGTCAAGTATCTGTACTCTCGATAGAACGTGTCGACGTATCGATCAACATCTGCGCTCACGCTACCTTCTGTTCCTCGATTAACGTGCAATTTGAAGAATATTTGCGTGATATGCTAGGCACTAGACTCCTCCCGGTGGAAGGTAAAAGGTCATTTCAGTGAGTTCCGATCGATGAGCCCCGAAGGGCAGGGCGAAGGGAGCGAAAAGGGGGGGAGGGCGTGAGGGGCAGCAGGGCTGGGAGTGGTTGGGAACGTAAGGCAAAAAGGGGTGCCTCGGCCGCCGGCTCAAAAGGCGTTAAAACTTCTGACGTCCCGCAGCTGGTTCGATTTTCAATAAAATCTGATTTCCGGCAGTGTCCCGTGCGTTTTTATTTCGAGGGATCTTCAAAGGTAGCGGGGGAGCAGCCTGCACACCCGGGTTACAGGGTTTAACCGTCGACCCGCCGACGACGTCGCGTTCGCTGCAAGAGAACTTTGTACAACGCTCCTTTACACATTTATGTATATACTGTACAGACACCGGGCTGCCCCGTAACAACCCCCGCAACACGGAGAGCAGGCGATTCTTCGTAGAGAAAAAGGAGGCAAAAGGATACGTGGAGCAGAAATTTTTCGCGCGGCGCTCCGTTTCGAGAAAATGGTCCCTGAGAATCCGTGCAGAAGGATAAACGTGTCTTTGCGTGCTCGGTACTGACTTTAGGTAATAAACTATCTTGTTGAACCGTACATTTTTCAGGGACGTAAGAAATTCTTGGTATTTTAGGAGCTCCCAATCCTCTTTTTTTTACAAAAAAAAAAAAAATAAAATATTATGCACGCCTCTTGAAGTTATCGCGAGCATTCGCGAACTCGTCTCGCACTCGACGGATTTCAAGATCAATTGTCCTCAAAACGAGCGTCTATACGAATAAAAAGTCCATTCCACGATTTCGATGTACCTCCTTCAAGTAGAATCGCCTGCTTGCTGGATGTACCACCCATCACAGGACATCTTGCACACAAAACTGGTAAGTACAAAAGAGTATACCATTGGTTAGTGAAGGATTCTTCGGTTAGATATGTTAGATTCACCGATGGGAATGCGTTAGCGTGAGTTGCTTGTTAACGGTTACATTGCGTGTGTGCCTCTCTCAGGATGAACGACAAAGGCAGATACACAGTTCATCTCGTAAATACACAAATAGGAAGAACGACAGACAATGAAGTAGAGAATGAGCCAAAGAGAGAGAGAGAGAGCGATATATATATATATATAGATATGAGATTAATAGACATTGAAAACGGAGGGGAGAAGCAACTGTTTCATGAAGAGACTGTATGTCGGGGAGGACGTACTCTCCAAAGATAAACGAGAATCTCCTCTTTTTCCAGACAAAACATGGCTTTTTCCCGTAAACGTGACTGCGCTACCGTTCGCCTCACGGTCCACCGAAAGAACAACTTCCGCGCGTGTATCAGCAGTGCGGCGCGTCGAAGCGGATCGACCACGAAGCACACATCCCCCTCTTTTTCGTGTCTCTTTATTCCACCCCTTTCCCAAAAATAGCCCCGACTCGAGGTGTTTTGCAACGGTTATCGAGCGACAATTCCCGCCAACGATAAAATACAGACACACCCGTGGCCCCACGGTGGATTGGATTGCAGCATAAGTATTTATTTCACAAATCTGGTCATCAGTACAAAAATATTACAATATATATATAAATATATATATAAATATATTTAAAAAAAATTTCTTGTTTGTTTCATTCGATTCCTCGTCGCTTATCCATACCTAGTTATTATATATATATATATCTATATAGGAATTCTAATTGCTAGGTACATTATGTGTAATTGTTAGGTCCTCCAGAAGCGGTTAATTTAAATACCTTACGATACTTGGCATTAATCTACGCTGGTGCAGACAGTCAGGCGTATATGGCACGTTCAGTTTTTGTTCTCCTTCTTTCTTTTTTTTTTTGAACCCTCGTTTGTCGAACAGGTCAGGAAAAGAGGCGGAGCACTTGCGCGACGCGAACAGGCGCGGTTTCCGACGGTCGACGATGGGTGGCGTGCCGGATTTAACAACGGACGGTGTAACTTCGGTCGAGAGGAAAAGTCGTTCACGAGGGATCGATCGCCGTATCGACTGTGAAACGGCGTCGGCGTTCACGGTCCACGCGGCGACTGTAAACTTCCCAAGATTCGTTATAGAGATTCCAGCAACACTGGGACCATTCGATACCGAGCGTTTCCTAGCCGAAGACATTCAACGCGTCGGAGTGAACAATGTATGTAAATCGGCGGCTCGCCCGGCACACGCTTCGTTCGCGCGATACGAAATTCGGTGTTACGTCAGAGCGATACCATCGAAACGGGACCGATTTTCACTTAGGAAAAATCGCCGAGGCGTTCCGGAATATTCAGAAAATTGCGCAGCTGTTTGTACGTAACCAATGGATCTCCGACGCCGATGCTTTCAGCGGCCAGCTTCGTACTGCGAACGCTTCCGCCGATACTTCAAATTGAAACGCTCTACAGAATACTGGGGTGCGGTGCGAGCACTCTCCGCACCGCCTAGACGAGATCAAAACGGCGATGCGAGGGTTTAATCGCGCGGAGAATCAGGGCGAATGTGCTTCCTAAACCAGGCCAAAGTCCCTTTCACCCTAAGCTACCGATGATGCAGGTGCACGCGTGCCTCCTCCAGAAGCGCGTCCCGGCGGATCGATCGGTATGGGAAAGAAGTATAGAGCGGCAAATCGAGCCGAAAACGGAGAACTGGCACGCCCAAGGGCTGGCCAACCGAGCCACCTTCCGAAACGATCCATAGCTCCCGAGCTCGCGTTACGGCTATCGCCGCTTTCGCCAGCTGCATTAGCTAATCAAGCCGATTGCAACTTCGAAGCGGTCCGTTTCAAATAAACGGTTCCCCGCGAGATCGCCGCGCGGGAAGATGAAATCATTCGAGCTCCATCTCCGTTTCATCCTTTGTCTCGCAGAACCTATCCCCAGTGGCTCCGGGGCACGTAAAAATTCCAGCGTGCATCGAAACGTTCGCCTCGCGGCGATCGTTTCTGCGAATAAACGACATTACGGGGGGGGAGAAGATATCGAGAGGCCCAGAAGATACTTTCTACTCAGCGATGCTGCGACCCGCGGAGCTCGGTGTCGCCAAAGTTCGATTACTTTGCACGGTTATAATTGTACCTCCCGAGAAAGAGAGGCTGATCGACCGAAGTGCTGCTTTTCCGTAACGCTTTCCAACGTATTTATACGTTCCAGCGGTGGAAGTCATACACGAAAATAGAAAGAGTGCCTTGAAAGAGATGCTCTTGGGATCGAGACAGAAGGACTCTAACGCGTGTCTATTCAGAGGTACTGGCTTTGGGGCTGAATTTTCGGCAACTTGGGGGAATGGCTAGTGTGGTATGCGTGTTTCTGTGAAGGGTGCTACGCAGGCATTAACCGCGCGTTTAGATGAAAGATACTAGGTAGGAGTAACTATTACAGAGGTAGCACATTGCTGTATGGCTAGGTGATGAATGATCGTGAGGATTAGGTTGAGTGTCTTTAAGTCATCGTTGGGCGTCGTCACGCAACTACAAATATAGTGGCGATTTTTAGACTGATAAGGGTTGATCGCGACCTGGACAAGCAATTTTTGGATGGAAATGAGTTTGGCATGTAGGAATTGATGGGTGTCAATAGCTACTAAGATACTAGTCGCTAATGGTCAACTATTTTTGGAAGAATTTAACTGGTTTTCAAGTTTGAGTGATACTTTTGAATTTTACTTAGGAAGAACGAGCAACGAAATGTTGTTCTGCATTCTGAAAATTGCTCTGTAGGGTTCAACGTACCACGCTAAGTAGTATGAAATAAAATGAAATAAGGGAAACGTAGACAATACTACCCTTCACAGGAATGTGAAGCCTGATATGATTACCTGCACCTATTGTACTGCTTGAAAACCACTTGAAGTGGATGGAAGAAATACACTGATGTAATTTTTAAGGTGACCCTATTAAGAACACCACCCTGTAACGACTGAAGGAAACCACAATCAGTACCACGCGCCCTAAAAGATATAGCGTTCACTTGAGTGAACATCGCATACATTTCTTCCACCCGCAACAAGCTCTAACTCGAATCACCGCCAAAGGATTTGGAAACGTATCGTTAGAATCCGTTCCCCCTTCGACGACGGTGAACCATTAGCGGCTAACAATGAAGAAATGGTTGACACGCATCGACCACTGTGCATCTGAATACCGACTTCCATCCACGAGAGACGGGTCCAGGTCGTGACCTACCCTTCTGAGCGTGATCTTACGGGATGCCGTCGGTTGCTGACCGACTTGCCACAATGGAGGGCAGCTGTGCAGTTGAGAGACCGACATAGAACCGTCCCCAGTTATCCGGACAAACATATCGTACTGATGGCCCGCACACCACCACCACCAGTACGCCACACCACCACCGCCCGTTCTCCCCTGCACGAGCATTCCGCGGCTCGGAAAGTTGCAAGGGCGGAGGCATCCAGCAGGGCAGCTGGAACCCCTGCTGCCTGACCTTGCGGGACAACCCCCTCTCTCATCAGTGAGACACCACTGGCCAACACTGTAACAGAGAGAGAGCGAGAGAGAGAGACAGAGAGAGCGAGAAAGAGGGAAAGAGGGATGGAAGTTGATTAGCGTGCGAGGGAAAACGAAAAGGACAGAGGGATCCCTTTCAGAGCTTAACAACGGCGCGATCTTTGCAACGCGAAACCCGACAGTTGCATACACCGACATCGATCATCGCGTTTGCGTTTCCACGCAACTGTGCCGCAGAAATTAAAAGGAGAGCGAGAGTGAGAACGAGAGGAAGAGAGAGTATGAGCAGTAAGAGAAATAGAGAAACTAGGATAAATATGATTGGTGAGAGTAACGCTACATGTGTCCCAACCACTCTCTCCCTCTTCCCTCTGTGCTCCGCCGGTGAATTCGGCTTCCCCTAACGTGCACGCAAGGGGAGGCCAACCCCTGCGTCGTGTACGTGTGTGGATTCAACGGAACGGCCGTGCAACTGCCGTAGAAACTGTTTCGGGAGGCTATAGTTCGGTGACGATTCCCTCCGGCTCTCCGCGTCGCGCGAGCAAACCCCCGTGGATGCTTTCCCCTCGTTGGAGAACCAGGTGACACGGCACGCTCGCGCCAGGGCTGTCTGAGGCACAATAGGTCGGCGCGCGACTATCAGTTGCGAGGAAATAAAGATTGAAGGGTGGCTGGCGGACCAGTCACCTCGCCCCCCCGGGTGAAAAGGAACAGCAAAGAACTCGCGGCTGGTGACCCAAGTAAAGTGACGCTCACCGATCTAGCTACTCGCGAACGCGAATTAAAGAGACACATGTTCATTCAAGTAACTTCTGGGCAACCCGTCAGCATTTAACCGTCCCGAAAATATCCCGCTGCAGTTCCGTTCTCTGCCTCAACGTGCACGGGACTCGAAATGGACGGCGATACGCTAAAAATAATCCCACCTTCTCACGTGCACGGAATCTATAAATTTTCCGCGATACTTTCGAAAGCATGCCCCGCATTACCTATCGTTTCGCCTAAGTCAGTGGATCCGGGCGGGCAGGAGTCAATAACTAACGCTGATTGATCGCGCGCAGCCCGCCTGAGCGGGAAGAACGACACGCTCGAGGCTTTACGCGAATGGGCAAACAAAAGGGGCAGAGGAGTTTGAATATAACGACTGTTGGACACACAATGTATACTATGTGTCTCGTAACGGACAACTATGATTTTCCATGAAAAAGAACTGCACGGCGAATGAGTTATAACATTTGTTTGAAGCGATGCTTTGTTTTGGAGAAAATCAATTTTTAATTCTGAAGGAATAGTGTTTAGCCTGAGGACGTGGTTCTATGCTTCCATTTTATTCCAGTATTCTTCGAATGTACGACCATAAATTGTTGATTGAAAAAATACGGGTGCGAATGTGTAGCAATTGAATAGCAATAGCAAAGTCGATATTCCTGATATACTTCTCATCGAAGAAATTTATTGATTGTAAGAAGATTCGCCTGGCCTACGCAGAATCTAACACAAGCCTAGATAGCACTCGAGCACGTGGCTGTAGAGGCGAGACCAAAGAAGACAAGCCTAGAGTTCCTCGATGCACTTGAATTGTGCAAACATTTAGTTTCAACAAACGTGCTGGTCGAAATGCGACGTTCGAATAATGCCCGTCGTCTGAATAATTCGAGGTTCAAATGACGCCGGATTCTAACGGGATTAACAGCTATTAAATAGTGTATTAAGCCTGGGGAAATTATTATCGAGAACATGGCGACGGCTCGAAGCTGGAATGAAACAGGTGCGCGCATTAAATCGCTGAACGCGGGAGGACGCAGCAATTTAATCAGCGTGTCCAGGATAACTTTTTCAATCCAGTTCCGAGGGAGAGTCCGTTATCTACTGCATTTAATCTAGATACGCCCGAATTCTACCCCGCTAAATCGAACTGCTAATTGTCCAGACCCTCTCGGCAAGCTACTGCGACCGTAACTCAGAGGAGCCACGCTTCCGGAATGCTGCTGGAAAAATACACACATGCTCGAAGAAGTTTTACGAAAAGTTTCTGAATGGCAGAAAAATCCGGAGGATACACTGGTCGCAGCCACCAGGAATAATTGCCGCGCGGGGATCTCGGGAGCCCGCGAAACTCGGTCACTCGGATGTCCATGCCGTCGCGACTGTTCCGGGAAAACAACCACGCGAACCAAACAAACTCTGTCGCGCCTGTACAGGGGACGTATCTCGCGATTGTATCTCGTTACAGGTGAGAACGAAAAGGTTACAGGGTCGCGGGGGCGAGGCCCCGTTCTAGACCCAGCTAGGCGAGGCTAGGCTCTGAATTGTTTCCTGATGTCCTAGCTCGCTGGGTGCTTACGACGAATCGCGCCGAGGAGCAGGCTACTTTCGCGAGGATCGAGTTGCTCGCAAGTTCTGACGAGCTGGCTGTCTCGCAGACACGCGACGTTTAGTTTCGAGGCGAGTTGAAGAACGAGCCGCAGGAGCTCTTCTCCTCCATTGGCTAAGCTAGCGGAGTTTAAAGGAAGCGCGGGCACGCTCGAGGACGAAAGGCGAAACCCTCTTGTCGCGTGCTCGAGAAAACGAAACTCTTTGCAGCGGGATACGCCTCCGCGTGGTGATCCTCTTATTGAGGACCTCCGCCGACTCGTACTCCGATCGTTCATCCGTGAAGCACGGACCTGTAATAAGGACGAGAAGATATGCCTTTAAGGAGCTTATCACGGAAAGGACCTTCCGCCTCCCGCCCACGAGTTTCTTGGTCTAGTACTCTAGTACATTACCCCTTTTGCCAGACGGAGGAGGATCTCTCTCTCTCTCCCTCTGACCCTCTCTTCGCCCCCAACCCCCTACTCGAGAATATTAAACAACCGATAGCCCCGCGAACCGTCGAGAGCTATAATACGCCGTTTCGTCCTCGAAGCCGCTTTGTTCGAGATCGATAGACGCTATCCCGCGCGGCTGCTGGTTTGCACGAGGCGACCAAAGAAGTGATTTTCGAGGCGGAAGTAATAGTATCGGGGATGAACGGTCGAGCGAACAACGCTCGAGACGATGGAAATGGGTGTCGATCGGAAGGAAAAAATCGACCACGGCTAAGAACGTTTGTCGGTGGTGAATGACTTGCGTAATTGGGGCCACGGAAGCGTTATCACTTCGCCGCGGAAATCCGACAGGCGAGCCCCTGTCGCGCTGGCTCCCGGTGCGACGGAATTTTATTGGTGGGTACGCTAATGTGCGACGCGAATGGGGTGGACGTTGAAAATGGAGAACGCCTCGCGGTTAGATACCGCCATTTGTCGCTAAACTCGGGATGATGTTTCGCGGACTGCGAACTAGGTCTGTTATTAGATCCGAGTGAGCAGGATGCGTTACTTTTAAACGGAATGAGTAGAAACGGGCAAGGCGCTACTAGAATCCCGCGCTGAAGAATTTCCAACGCGGTAGCAGTTCGGGTAAGTTCGTCGTTTCGGGTAATACAGAAAGATGTTTGGATGGAACTGCGGGTCTGTTTGCCCAAAGTATTTAGCCAAACTCTGGAACCGTGTTACGCTAAATGGAAATGGAAATGGAAAACTGTGTCGCGTAAATCTGGGTACACGAAACTACCATTCCGATGCGGCGTCGCTCGAAATTCGATGTTAAGGGAAGTGTGCCGAGCCTTTGACTTCTAGTATGCTTCCTTAAAAGAATAATGGATTTGCCTCGTGCGTGTAAGCTCGAATGGTTGCACCTTGAAAAAGAAATCGAACAAATGAGATTAATATTTCGCACAGCTTCAGCAATGTTTATCTCGGTGTTTCCTGTCATACACAATATCGTGACGCTAAGGAAAGGCTTGGATGACCCGCGACATCGTGACCCTAAAACTGATAAACTCTTGAATATATATGTAACGTCATACAACAGCCAACCAACGTATATTGGAAACGGTGTTTACACTGCGGCAAAATCTACCGTACCGCATAAAGGAGTGAATGAACGATAAACTTCTTTTTCATACAAACATTCGGATCCAAGATTACCTCGACATCGTATCGGCAAAAAAAGCTAGCCCAACCATTTTGACGTATTGGAAAAGTAAGGCTTGCGGAGATCAAAAGAACCGCATTTCACTCGAACAATTTCTATCGCGCGATGACGGATAAAGAAGCTGTTTAAGGTGGTAGTTTAGGGGGGCCCTGGCTGCATACCTAACAAGCTGCCAACCGGGAAGACGCAAGAAAAATAGAAAGTGGCAACGACAGCTCCCGAAGTAGATCGATCGGCTACGGGCGCAAGATGCGCGGAAAAAGAATAATTACGTTAATGAAGGGAGCCCGGTGTAATTAAATGCAACGGGGAACGGGAGGGGCGGAGCAGATGGACCGTGTCTTCGTCACGGGCGGGTGGAAAACGACGGAACGCTTTTTATCGTTAACCGTGAAACGCCCTTTGACCGGGAGGAGAACGGTCGCAAAGTCGCGTAAGACTAATTTCCATTTGGCTTCTACCGGCGTCGTTGCTCTACTAATGCACGAACCCACCGATTCCCTGCGCCGTTAAAGGCCGACGGAGGAGTTGCGGCGCGAAGTAGCTCGTCCTAGTCGAGATGTGACAACGTGTCTCGCCTGATGACGCCCAGGTGTAGGGAAGAGATTCTCCCTCGCCGAGCGTCGCGAGAAATTCATGAAATTAATCAAGGTGTCTGGCGAATGGTCAATCAAAGCGGAGCAGAAATGGGCTACGCGCCACTTCAATTAACCGACATTACGATTCACTTTTTCCTCTCACACGGTGAACGACTTTTCCTTAAGAGTTCTCTCATTGGACACAGGCGGCGAATTACAGGCTATTCCCAGGTTTTTGATTATCTCGGTTCTCGGTATCGTTACCAATTATTGGCATAAATTCCGGCACGCCTGTCGGTCCCCAAAATCCGCATATCTGCCGCGAGAAGAGATCGACACGGGTGTTTCTAGACACCGCGAATTTCACCGCGTTTCCGTCGATTTAATAAGTACAGAATCACGGGGCCGAACACGGCGAGGCCATGTTCCTCGGTCGCCCCGTCGTAAAAGCTTCGTGATTCGCGACCGTATTGCGTGACTAGCATCGCCGTTCGAGCGAAAGAAGCGTCTGATCCCGCATGCTTTACGCGCCCTACGTTTTCTCGCGGATTATAACTTATAACGACCACGTTTTCACCGTGAATTGCTGTCGAACGAAGGAAAGTGCCAGCGAAACGATTGTCGAAGGTCAGTCGCGGTGACGCAAACGAAGTGCGAAAGAAGAGCGACCTCTGACCGCGTGCGACGATATTCATACGAGCGATCTAAAGAAACAAGAAGCGTTCAAGAATTCGAGAGCGTGACGAGTGAAGGGTGAATTGTTGTTCCCAGTGAGCGACTTTATTGCATCTTAAACATAAACCCTCCGATCGGTTCTCGTCGACCTTATAATATTAAAGGGCAAGCTGTGAAAAACGCTCTCCTTGCTGTTCGAATGAAACTAAAAAGAAAAGGTAAGGGTGAAGTGTACGGCGAGATCTCGGTGGCGATCGCGCGACTCCCTTTACGCGTTCCGACGACCACCGCAAACTCTTGACAGCTTCTTGCCTACGCCCCGCGGGTAAAACTGACGAAAGTAGAAGATAAAAGCGGAGAGAAGCAAGTTCGAGTTTGCAAGGGTTGCCAGTGGACGTTCTGCCGTATTTATATCTCGGGGTGTTTCTGTTTTATGTGACCCTTCAAATTATCCAGGCGGGTCCTGCGGCAACCGCACAGGGGGCAGACGTAATTGCCCGGATTGTGGGTCAAGTAATGATTCTTTGCGTTCGACACGACCCGACCGCATATTTTGCACTTGCTAGTGTACGTGTACGGCAACTTTTCGAAATAGTCCGACAGATTAACTTTCTCAATGTACGTAAGCGGCGCGCACTCAGTGCCCTGAGGTGTTAAAAGTGTCGTATCTGCAAATAGAGAAAAGGCGTGTGTGAAAAACGGCCATCGACGGGGTGATTCGATTGGCGCTCGGCCTGCTCTCCCCCGAGCTCTCTCTTTTCTATTCGCTTTGATCGGATTCACTGCAAGGGAAGGGTTTTTACCACCCGACACATACAGGAGCGGCAGTGTGCGCGCACTGGCGTCGCCAGAAAGATCGATGCTCGATTATTAGATGTCATGCACTGTCGATAGAAGGGAACCGTGTCGCGCGCCCGTTACACATTACACGGGGCGTATATTATATCCGTAGTTATTTATTATATTATATATATATATATATATTTGCGTGTGTATAATATATATATATATATCGATTATCGATTATTGAATAGTCGAGTATTGTACTTAAAAAGGAAAGGCACCATAAAAAAAACCCCCTCTATGAAAAATCTGTTCTTGCAACAGCCTTCGGGCTACAGAGACTAGTTCATCATGACTATTTTAGAGCCTCGCCGGCCCACAAGAGAATCAGTTTTATACTCAGTCTTCGACGTCTTTCACAACCTACGGTATAAATATTAATAATAATATAATATATGATCTATTAAATATGCGTATAAATAGTTTTCGCTTAATACTGATCTCCTCCACCTGCGGAACAGGACTGGCATGTACCTATGCGTATATATGTATATATTACGAGATACAGGTTTTGATCGTACACCGGGCATGGAACTGGACGAAATGCTCCAACGGTACACACACACACACACACACATACACACACACAGCGTCTCGTTACTTGCTAACGAAACTGTAGGAGCAATTTCGAGGGGAATTTCCTCGCGGTTGGAAATCATCATCCCCCCGAAAAGCATAGAACGCGCCGTGCACGTTTAACCGTTCGATGTATCTCTCTCTCTTATGCAAATCTAATCAAAGGCAATATCTCGAGGTTTCTTGCCGGGCGAAATTCTGTGGCAGAAATGAATGTCTGAGCTGCGGAGGCGCGGTAAAACTCAGTTCCATGCGCCGCGTATATTAACAGCGACCGCGAATTTCGGGACGGAACCGTTCCGTTCCGTTCCGTTCAGTTTCCGTGCCGTGTAGGTAACACTTGGAAACCGTGATTTCGCGTCGCTCGAGAGAAAAAGGTACTGCTTCGTCGCGCGTACGCGACGATATCATCTGCTGGAGGTAGTCTACGAACACTATCAGACTTAATTTTTTTTATTCTATTTTTCTCCTCTTCCTTTTCTTTCTCTTTCATTTGTACTCGAAGCACTCCGACGTGAGATCTCTAGCTGATCGACTCTACGAGCGTAGGGCAGCTAGCGGTGGGTAGCCTCTAATTATTCAACCGAGGCGCGGATCGAACACTTATCTCGCAAGTAAAGGAAAGTAAAACCCTTAAAAGTAATTAGAATGTAAGAGACATACGACAATAAATAGTATTTTTGATGGTCTCGTTATGAGAATAATTTAAACGAAGAACACGACGATTAAAAGTAAACCGAGTGGACTAGCTCGGCGAAGTGATGAATGCCGAGTTACAAAATAGACCCGACGAACAGTAGATTAACGCTAATCTTGTCCTCCCTGCGTCACGAAACGCGAGAGCAACGAACACCGCGGCAATTTCTCGGTTCAGCATCCTCTTTCGATGTCCCGCACGCACCACACACATCCATATGCATTCCCCTCCGTGAAAACGTTCTGCTAAAAAAACGTTAGACTACAGACGGCCTGGCCCCGCGTTTTACTCTCCGCCGTTCGCGTGCGTGCAGGATACGTTCTAGGTGAGGTAAGCTGGTTCCGATTTCGCTAGAAAGTGCTTGTGCTCTAAACGCATGAACGGCGATATCAACGATCCCTCTCGTATTCCGTGCTTCAACTTAATATGCCTTTTCAGATTATCCGATCTCGTTAACGATATCATGCAGATCTGGCACTGATATTTATCGGGGAAATGCGATTTCATGTGCTTTTTTATGTTCGCTACGCTCTTGCCGCAGAGCTTACAACACTCCGTGGCGAGGCCCGGGGGCTCTAACTTATTCTGACTGTCTTTACTTATATCCTTCTCTTTTTTGCAAGTTCCTGATGTTCCTGGAATATACAAGATCATCCCGTTTCAATGTATAACTTTTTAGTTGGATGCCACTCTGATTACCGACAATCTCTACCAGACTCATCATAAGATACAAGACGTAATAATATAAAGGAAACGTGTAATACACCGTTCAGAGAAAAAGTCACACTCTACGTCAAGTCAAAGAGTTGCAGAAAAGAGGGGATTCTCTCAAGTCAAATTACGTTCTCCAATCAGAAATTACGAAGGTATAGAGTCTCAGAAGCACCGCACTCGGTGGAAATATATATATATATATATATAATTATATGTGTACTCTATCTATATCAGATGCCTACTCGTAACAAAACCAATTTAAACGTCAAATCACGTAAAGAAAAGAATAAGCGCACACCTACTGGTCTCATCACTGTCAAGAGTACAGATAAACGCAAAAGCTAGCACAAAACATATCGTCACACAACCGAAAGTAACAAATCAACAAGATGTAGAATAGAACAAAAGCAAGAGAATGAAGGTGGGTGGGGGGGGAGGAGCGAGACAGTGAGAGAGGAAGAAGACCAACAATAAAAAAGAAACAAGAATAGAAGAAAAGAAGACGAAGAGCGAAAAGATAGTTATCGTTAAAAGAATCAACGCAAGCGGAAGAACCACTGGTGAAGAGAACTGCTGACAGTGTAATACTTTCCTCGAGCGAACGCTCGTATTCGTAGGATCGGGGGTGAAAAAAGCGATTCGAGTTATCTGAAAAGTTCTTCCTGCCGCTATTCCTCTTTCATCGACGTAGCTCCATACAAGAGACCCATACGCGCGGATTACACGCGGAAACGTCGAGATCTGGCGCAACGTTGCCTACAGCAGACGTACTCGGTTCTTTGTCCATGACGAGCAACGACGGCTCTCGAGTCAACGATCATGAACGCTGAACGATGACGACGACGACGACGACGACAATGACGATTTTCAACGAGATCGAGCGCCAACAGGTTCGGAAAAGTTTCAGACGGACACCGTCGCGTTAGCAACAGAATCCTCCCCCCAACCCCCCCGGTTTTTATTTTCTTTTCCCTCGCTACTGACGCCACGACGAGCATACCCTTGAGACACTCTCGACGAGAGCCGCCTCAAGAGTAATCGTTGCAACCAGCAGAGACGATCGCGTTATGTCACTCTTCTTGCCATCGGATCCGGTGACGTCCGTACCGATCCGTCGATCGTTTACGTAACGCACGCGAGGCGCTGCATTTCGTTACTATACAGTATCTTTCCGTTTGCTCGTGTACATGTATGTCTATGCCTATGTCCTTCTGTTATTGTGCGGGCGATTGTGCCTCTATGGGTGTACTCGTGGGCCGAGAGAGGAAAAAATAATAAGAGAAACAGCGCAAGAGAGACACGTGAGAACGTAATATTAAAGATCGGTTCCGGCGCGGTGATATATGTAAAGATGTGGTGGATATAAAATAAAAGGGTACTTTGTAAGAGGACAGAGAGAAAACAGTGTGTAAAAGAAAGGGACATGCACAGAGAATCCCGCTGTAGTGATGTATATATACATACATATACATATACATATATATGTATACACGTTCCGTTTACAGAGTTACACCGTGATTTATAATCTGCATGTGACACACGTATATACATGTTCTGCCGCGCGGGCAACGCATTCACACACACGCGTGTCGCACTGCCGCGCGCGAACGATTCCGTTATATAGTATGTATACTCTGTCACGCATCATACACCGACCCACCGATGTGTATGTATATGTATAGGGTAGCAAAAAACAGAAACGCAACACATACAGGATACCACGTACTCGCAATCATCGGTCACACACCGTCTCAAATTCAGCCAAACGGGGAGTACTGTCCATTTGCTGATACTAACATAATTACTGCCCTCCACTTTGCCGATACCATTTTGCCCAAACCATCGTATTTGTTAGATACTCCTATATACGTGTATATTAAAACACACTTGCGGGTTTGTAATTACCACAGTGAACATAGCAAATGCACGATACCATCACCACAACACCAAGGATATATATACATATATATATATACATGTATGTGTGTATATATATGTAAATTGTGTCGTATACCCATATATATATATATATATATATACAAGCACACACTGCCCATGTATGCATATATGTATATACATACACATATACAGGACATACATCCATCCAACAAGAAAGTTGTTCGTGTTTTCTAAAGAGTAGTTACCACTCACTACGCTTGCCAGACTCGGAAATAGAGGGATGCTCGCTTCGTACGCCTATGTACGACTCGACGCGCAAAAATCCTTGCAAACGTGCATGCACATCTCCCTCGATTTCTTAGATATCACGCGTTTCCCCGGCTGCCCCGTTAACGGCCATCGAGAGCCGCATCGGGCACTTGTTGATCCGCGGATGACAACCCGCGAACGCGATCGCGAGAAAAACCGATTAACGGCGGCTGTATGCGTTACTTGTTGCGTCGCGCCGGCTACGAGGCTTGGGGCTCGCGCGCGCGGCGCAGTCCCGGCGTGCAGAGGGAAGTGCGTGATATCTAAATGAAAGTTTGATCGTAATGATAGATGTTTGGTGGTCTTACCATCGAGTCCGTCGAGCATTTCTGGGGGATTATGGGGTTCGGACGATTCGATCCCCGACACGCCATCGCCGAGCGTGCCCGCTGTGGGTCCTCCTTCCTCTCCTAGCAGCCCGCCTGGATGGCCCTGCACACCACACCATCCATATTTTAAATACCACTGAAAATGGATGCTACAACGCGCCTAACCAACCATTTCTGTGCTATTGCAGCCGGTGCTTGGTTATTGTTTTATGACGAATTAAGGGATGACCTGAAGTCAGAAGTGTAAGATCACTTTCAAACGTGGAGGATTTGACCACGCGAGAATCATTTATAATGTCAGATACAGATGAGAGTGAAAATAACGCATGCTGGTGGAAGGAATGACGAAGTTATGAATTGCAACGGTATTTATTAATGAGAATAAGAGATTCTTTTTCGCGGATAAAAGTATTACAGAAACTCGACGGGTTTGAAATTGTCTGAAGACGATATAAATAAAATACTCGGTAAACAACTCGAGTATACGGATAATAATAAATGGAATTTATAATAATCGTTCATTTATTTGCTATTTACATCTTCAATCTTAATTATAACGAGTGAAGGGGAAGATTAACTTATCGCGTTCATAAAGGACAAGCCGCGATAAAAGTATTCAGTTTTCGTTTATATTCAACGCGAGAATATCCATCACAGAAGGGCAACACTTTTAAAATGCATATGCTTTGGCAGTTCTTTCTTTTCTGACATTATTTCAGGATTAACAATGCACAGTGACGATACATAACGCGTCATAAATATCGTCGTGTAAAAATACAGAGTTCAAAGATTTCTATCGATAACTAATCGACTCGTAAAGGCACAGTTCGTCTGCTTCAATCGTTATTAGATACATATTTATTTTTACTCAAAATATATTATTACTCTATGGCCATTGATCAAATATTAAAGAATGCTCCTATATGTACATATTAAACCAGAAGTTACGAGAAGTGTCGAGCCTACAGAACACAAATAAAGTCCATTAGGTACTCTGTGTATCGATGTTTCGCAATTTGAATATACACAAATAGTTGGGAAAAGTATATCGATTAAGCTACTTCATTTACCGCAATGGATACTTTAAAAATTCTATCGAAAAAATGCACATTTCTCAGTTTATGTTCACACATGAATTGCGATTTGCAAATATATATATTTGTGTACTACTTCGATGTTAAAATAACGTTGGGTATAATAGAAAAAGGAAGACGACCCTAAACGGAATTGTCCAACTACTATGGCAAAGTCTTACTATGAAGAGGATGCACATAATACACACTCATGCTCCATGTGATATGACTGTTGAATCACTCGCACAGTCTTAAATAATCACGAACATGTAACACATGCACGCATGGCCTTGTAATAATTGGGTGTAAAAAATGTTTTTGTTCGACCAGAAGCGCTATCTCGTAATGACTGAAAGCCCGGCGAATTTTAATTGAGCGTAGCTGATCGCGAGCCAGTTGCGACCGACGTAAAATCAACAGGTATCCACGATATAAGTGTAACTATCCTTCGCTTCACTTTCTTTGGCAACACACAAATTGTGTGCCTTACATTTATCATGATGATTCACGATTTCGAGTCTAAAATTACCATTTCCTGCTGCGAATGAAGTGCGTATTTCAGGAATCGAATCGCTCCACTTTCTACAATATTTACAAAACATAAGATTCGACCTTTCGTCGTACTGAAGCCAGGAATACATGTCTAGCCAGCCAACTTTGAATCTGCCCGTTTTTCTACTCGGTGGAACAGACCGATGCGAAACATTGCACAGAGCTGATTGAATTACTGACATCCCCTGTTGACTCACTATTATCGACCTATGCGCATCGTCATTATACGGGGATCTTTTTACGCTCGCGCTGTCGGGCAACGAGTCGAACAATAGGTGCGACACTGCGTTATTGCTTTTGCACGAATACGATTTCAGAGGCATAGACTTATTTTGCGAACATTTCTGGGAACTCCCGTAACAGTCGGCTGTAGTCCCTGACATATTGATAGACAGAGAACCTCCAGCCATGATAGTGTTTTCACGAGAAACTTGTATCTGAATGGAATCTGGTTGGTTTTGGGTCATATTCTGTACATCCATAGTTTCATCACTCTTCCCATCTCCCCGAACCTCCCACTCCACACTAGTCTGTCAACAGAGAAGGAAAGGATATGTGTTTAATCAACACATCTTTCATTTTGTCTTTCAGCATATAAGCAAATTTTTTTTTCTTTTATCGTCTATTTCAACATCCCTTCCTTCCCGTGTCTGTTCGGACTTAGTAGTTGTAGAAACACAATAGAGAATTATAGTCGTGGGAACAGCGACGAAACTATATTTGTGGCATGATATGCTTGGCATGTCTCATGGTTTCACGAACAGTTCAGAAACTATGGTCGAAGGAACAATTTTCTTCGGCAAGATAATACATGGATTACAAAGAATTATAATGAAAGGCGATAAAATAACATGCTGAAATGAAAACAATACATGATACAAGAAATAAAGTCAGTCGAAGGACGTCAATATTTAATTCTACGCTACATCAAACTACGTCAAACTACTTCTCGGATATTATATATGTAATAAATATTGAAAGAAATTCTCAATTAACGAGGGATATATATATTATGCATTTAACACTCAAAATATTCGTTTCAACAATGTAATAAAAATCACAGTAAAACAATATTTAAACATATACAAAGTAAGGGCTTCAAAATATTTAAAAATGACCAGATCCTGATTGGATAATTGCTTGAATTCTGTAAATCACTTCCAAGAGATAAATTAAATAGATAAATAAAGCATGTATGTGCGAGAATAAGAATTGATATTTTAAAAAGGAAGGGGCATACCGTAGAAACCCAACTACAGATTACTTTCCAGTGTACGCTGTGTACGTGCTAGGGATTATATACCGAACATGCATGACGTAACAATATTTTTACTGCGATACGAAAATATTTATACGCAAGATTACTCACCGGTAGGGAGATGTTGTCATGGAAGTCCGGCAAGTGATGGTCTAGTTCTTGTTTGATAGAAGGTTGCGGTTGCGAGACAGGAGACATAGGTCGACCACCATCTTCCACTTCACCTCCCAAGGCATTATTTAACTTTGGAATCACAGGAGGGCTTGATTTGTAACTACATTGTGAAGATGCCTGGAAACAGTAAATCAAAATTGTGTCCACTTGAGCAACACTGAAACCATCTGGGACTGCGTTTTGCACAAATACGTCACAATTAAGTCACACAATTATGGGGCTTAGAGATCTTTTTTATGCAAATTTCTAAATAATGCAATCAAAACCGGTTTCTCGCCGAATAAAATCGAAAATTATCTTTGGTTATCAGTAGCATCAGTGAAATTTCTAATATTGCATTGTGTAAAACGGAGACAAAGTACGAGCGAATATTTCGATGCATCGAAACTTTTCAAAGAAAATGCCGCGAGAAAAGCGTCGCGACCGTACTACATGATTCATACATTGTAGGTACCGCAGATTAGATATTCACTGTATATGTCAAGGTTATAAGTACGTACATTTGAAAAGCTGTGCAATCACATACATATGTAATTAATTGATAACGACGTACGATTATTATCTCCGAATTTTAAGCGCTACACGTAAGAAAAGTTTGCATGGCCAGACATGTGTCTATACATGTGCTACGGTGCACGCATGCACGAACGCACGCGCGCAACCGCGCGGGAACATATGCTTTGAAAGTGTTTGTCGGAAAATAATAAAACTGCGGCAATCTCGTATTGGAAACTGCATTTGTAAACAACGCAAAGTATACGTGATTTTTAAAGCATTCTACGCGGATAAACAGCGATAATAACCTTAAATAAACAGACGAATATGTTTATCTCATTCATTATGCTGCAGAATATGATAGAATTAAATATTTTCGAATTCACGAGAGCCACCTAAATTAGGAAACGTGAATTTTTCTACTATTCTCTGTTACGTATTACAATGCAAACACCACAAATGGATTAATTAATAACTCGGATACTAAAATATATGGAGATCTTAAGAATCATCGACAACGGTCCGCTTTGCAATGAATTTATCGAACGCAGTAATTACTGTATTACAATAGACATCTTATGTATCTTTTTTAAATGGAAAATATCGAAAGAATTGAACGTAATGTATATTTGGAAAGGAAGAAAATTACAATAATGTCAATGGACTGCATTGAAATTTACTTTACCCTTTTCGAATCGTTCATTCGCCTAAGCTTCCGCGAGCGGAACAGAAATTGCAGGAAAATGAAAATAAATGGCAGGTAAATTGCTTGAGAGTAAAAACTTAAACGGAGCGTGCAGAAAACGAGATGATTTATGAACACATACCTGAGAATCGGACATGAACCGTTCACTGGGTGGAGCACTAAGGGAAACATCGTAGTTGCCCGAAGGCTTTCTTTTCCTCTTGTCGGAAAGAGGCTGAAGGTTAGGCGAATCTGTATGCCTAACACCGGTTTGCGTTTCTGGCTCTGGCGATGGGCTTTTCTCTTCCGCCTTGTTATTTACACTATTATCGGTGAGGCCTCTAATCTGTAACGCCTCGGCTGTTTTAAGGAACATCGGTAGTAGATGCTGACTAACGTTAACTTCTCCCTTATACATAAAGTGCAGCAGCGCCTTCATCTCCGTGTCATTGACATCCTTCAGGAATATAATTGGATGGGGATGGGTGTTCTGGAGGAAAATGCTCTCGAAATACGGACTGCATGCAGAGAGTATCGTCTGGTGGGCCTTGAATGTCTCTCCGACACACGCCAGGGTAACGTCGCAGAGTGCCTCTCTGGCGAGCAACGAGCTGAGAACGTCTGTGAGGTTGGCTGGATGATTGTTCCACCGTAGACAATAATGTTGGTCCATCTTGTCTATCTCCAATCCCGTCCCTACAACCAAACTAGCTGCCCTGAGCTGTCCACACTAGAGAACTATGGATCACCCTGACTACAGAATGACTCCCTAACCCTTAAAACGTTAACTCACACGCCTTCTTCACGCACACTCTCCTATATCGGCCTGACGATATCTCCTCGGAGATTATATCGCAACTCTAGACCCACACAACTTCCTCCGTGCTTCTGCAAATGTGCCACATTGCAGTATAACTGTAAAACCCTTCAGGGTTCACGCGTCGCTACTATACGTGCCGAAAACATTTTTTCGCATAACCTCGGCGATCAACGAAACACTCCTGTTCGCGATTATAACGTCCACTGACGTAACGAAAATTACAAGAAGGTTAGAATATTAATTGCGACGCAGTACGTGTCGGCCGCGGATATGATAATATCCGATATTCGAAGATAATGTTTTCGGCAATGTCAATATTCGCGAGGCTTGGGCGCCATTGTCGGACGTGCTCGTCTAGCCACGAGCCTTGTCGCGAAAACTCGATTTGTTGATGCTCGATTTCTAACCATTCAAACACGCTCACACGCGGCTTTATTTACCTAAACCCAGCGCCAGCTAACTAACGTACCGTATACACCAGTGATCTGCGTTTGTTTATCGTCCCGACGATTACTCACCTTTCGCAAACTTTTTGCCATTACAACGCCACCCGACCCTTAACGTCCACTGCCATACCAATCTGCCAATGCCTACGGCCTTATTTTTAAAATACTTTTGACCTTCGTGCATCTGCCGTGGGGAATGGCGCGAAGGGCGCTCAAATTCAAACGTTCGTAGCTACGCGACAGAGCTTCTCTCAACAGTTTCCACTTAAATAAACGATTTTACTTATTGAAATTCGCGTGATCTTCTATTAACACTGTCGTAAACGTGGTTATGATACGGAACATAGCGACGAATTAATAGAACCGTCCATTTCGACGTTTATTCGTCTTTCGGAAGATGCTGTAAGTAACTTATGTTGCGTATTTATTCTCGTTAATTCGTAAAAAATATTTCTATAGAAATTACGATGGATGTGATTATTTCTTAAAATAATGTAGACTGTAATTGTAGAATAATTGCCGGTACGAACGGTGAATATTCAAATGAGTAAATAAATGTGCAGTCTACATAATTACCTCCTACACGAATGTAAAGATAAGCGCGTTTATCTAATTGCCTAAACACTGACTAAAGCGAGATAATTTAAGGAACATTGTGTCCTGTTTAAGGAGTGGGTACTTCTTTCGCTGATAAAACTGTTTTGGCGTCATGTCGGAAATACAAATAAGTACAACTGCGGTTTAGCGTCTAGGTCCACTTAAAATTTTTAAATAATTCCACAATGACTGCGGTAAGCCAAATGTACAGGGCGTTTCAAAATTATTGGTACAAGCTAGCTAAGAAAAATCATCAAAAGAAATCAACAAGTTTTACTAGATATGGGCTCGTAAATGAATTGTTTTTGATATCTTCAATCTTTCAAGCCGTAAGCAGACAATTCTTTCGTACGATTACACGTACTATTTAATAATTGATAAATTAATCGGCTATCCCACAGAATGAATATTTAATGAACAATAGGTTTTATTATGGAATTAATCAGACTTATATATGCAGTACCGTATAATTTATTCATAACAGTTGCAGCTTTTCAAAATGGCAACGAGTAATTGAAAATTAGATTCTATTATTGTTTAAAAAGCATTTCATGAAATAACTGAGTAGGTACTTCAAAAACGATTAATTAATAAATCCAAATTCAATAAGATATACTTTTTTCTTTTTCTGATTTCTATTATCTCCTCAAGTTTTTACCCGTAACTCTGAAACAGCCTATAAATGTGATATTTGGCGAAGTAATAGTAATTCCTTTCGATCAAACATTTTCGCGACCCTGTCAAGAAGCGTTCTAATACTCTCAAACGTGTTACACGGAAGTAGGAACCTTTGTAAAATGCAACAAACTACTACACGTAACCGCGAGAAGTTTTAAACTTGTCTATCGCCCGCTCCATCATTGTAATGTATGGGATCCATGTAAAATTCATGGATCCTTTAACAAGATGCGATGGCGGGGAAACTTTAAAATCCGTTATACGATAGACTTTGCGAAACAACAGAGCTGCTCTAACCGAAAGATCGCCTGCACGCTTTGATCTCGGCTGCTCCGGCGATTCGCGCCTGAATAGTCTCCGTCTCTCTTCCCCCGCGGTAAACGCGCGTCGCGCGTTTACGTTGCGCGAGAGAGGATTACATTTCGCGGAAAATCATCGAGCGCGAAAGGGCTTCATTTGACTGCGATAAACGGCAATTCACGCAAATTGTCAGCCTTCTGATATTAATTTCGGCCGGCCGCGAGCCGTACGATAATCGCGTTAACCATACGAAATCAATAGGTAGCGGGAAATTTGGAAAATATCCTTAATCGGTTTTCGAATATGGATTTACAAGCTTTGCCCGGCCATTAACAGATTTAATCCACGCTTTGATTGGCACTGCGCAAAATTACAATCGGCGGCGCTTGTCCTCGGCGGAAGGTGTGTGAATAGGGGGGAGGAGGAGGTGTGTTAGTAAATAGGAATTCGGTGTATTAAGCGGATAACGCGATAACCATAATTGGGTTTATCTCGAGCGTGTTTCTAAGAACTGAGGACTTTAGTGGTGTACACGCCGTCATTAGGCATATGACCGTGCCATTTTTTGTAACGCCAAATTAAGCTGGAAACGTTTGAAACGCGATACATAGTAGTTCCGTGAAGAAGGCTTCGCCTTTATATCCCCGTGTCCAGCGATGCCGTAATTTTAATACAGCCGTGATTTATGCGAGAAGGAGAATAAAGTATATTAGGAACTACAATGGACTCGAAATACCCTCGGCGAGAAATTTAGAGTGGTCCAGTTCAAATCTGCTCGCGTTCCGTCGCGCGTAACTCTATTTTCAGAAAATTTGTCGCGACGCCCCTCATTTTTTTTTCTCTCCCTATCCGCGCGTCCGCGGCGGAATTAGCCGAGAGCGCATAACAGCGGGAAAGGAAAAACGAATAATCGCATTCGGGCGGGGTATCAGGTTGGATTTAGTTGTTCCGGCGCGGAATAATTACTGAAAGGGCAGTGTTGTTAGCTACGGACACGTCCGGGCGCCCTTTAATCTCGAGCGAGCCAACGTTATCGCGCCAAGAACGATGTACCTATAGCCAATAAAAAGGCCGACCGCGCGGCTAACACTAGCAACACCATGCCCGATCAAATAAACGGTTACGCAATTAATTGTGCGAACCGGTTCCTTGAACGAGTCGCCTCTACTCCGCGGGATGGCATAGCCTTTTCGTAGCATCTGCAGGACCGACAACGGCGAGCGCGTAAAAAGTGTACGCTTGGCCGTGCGATATTGTCGAGCAGATGACAATGTCAATAGCGCGGCGTTTAGGTGTGGGAGATCAAAGGTGAACGCTATAAGGACAGACACACAGAAGAAGAAGAGTGTAAGCTTATCTTTGGCAAGGAACGGACCTGTAGATCCTCCGCGCAGCTGGGTTACCGGCGAGCATCACCGTTATCTGCATAATTATCTCACGGTGGCCTTGACTGTTCCACGAGGAAAACATGTCGGAGCAGGCACCGCGACGTATCGTGTCCCGATACGCCAGCATTTCTCGGGCTATAGGTGGCGGCGAGAAGTCGCGCGACGAGGCGACGTAACGCGGCGAAAAAAAATCGTTTCTCTGTCTTCCGCACGGCTGGCAGATCTTCAGGGACGATCTTCGCGCGATGCACGCCGGAAGTGCAGCGGTGCCACGCAGCTCGCGCGATCCATTCGCGCCGCGCATGCTCGCGCGCTGCGTGCGCGCGCAGCTACCGATCGCCGGTGAATTCGCGCGGCGCGAGCATTTCGACATCTTCGAGCGGCGTGCCAGCCCGTTTGTCTCTTTATCGGCAAAATCTTCGGATAACTACGCGCGCGCATCGCGGTCACGAAAGTTGTGTACGCATCTGACGGTCGAACCGGGAGCGTCAGGTTCGTTTGGCCGAGTAAAATTTAATGCGCGGGTAAAGAAGTCCGCATGAAATACGGTCCCGATGAAAGACGCGCGCTGCTGCGCTCGGCCATGCATTTTCCCCGGCGGCAATGCAGCGGTGCAGCTTAGGAGAAGAAAGAGCACGCTTTCGACGTTTGATCTTCGAACGCACGGCATGCTTCTCGCGATCGAACGGGCATGTATTGACGTACTTACGCGCGTTTCATCATCGAGTACACGCGTCACGCACCGCACGGACGAAAATCGCGAGCGGTTGGTATACCGCAACGAGTTTTCCTCCCTCGCGTCTCTTATGATCGAAGGATTCGATTGGTGCGTTGTCTTAGCGATGCTGTATGTTCCATTGGGGAAAGACGAAGAAAGAGACGACGGGATTCGCTTTCTCTTGCATCTCTGTCTCCCCATTCCTTTCCCCCTTTCAGCCTTAGACTCCTCGTCGTTTCCGAACACGATCGAGCGTGAACGCGTTGTTTGGCGTCGATTTATGCCAGAACCTTCGCCCAACCCGTTTAATAGAAAGCATCGCCTGGCACCCGTTGCGACGCAGAACGAACGATAATGGCTCGGTGGCTTCTAACGCGAACAATTTTGTCGCTACCGTAACTTTTTACTTTAATCTATGCGAAACTCGAAATACCGGACGACTCTATGTACATCGCGATAAATTATAAATCGTTTCCCTGCCCCCCCATCGCGGTGGATTAAAAATTAATCTTGATATACCGTTATTGCAATATTTGTCCGCTGCTTTGCACCATGTAAGAAGTTATGGCACACTCTGCTTACGTACCGTACAACAGCGCCGGACAAAATATTGAGCAAACGATTCCGTAGATATTCGAGTAAAAACTGGCGTGCTTAAAATTTCTACAATTTGCATTTCGATGGCAAATGCGGCAGAGAATTTCGGGAATTTATGCGCTGGAATTTGTTGAAACTGGTTCCCGCAGGACTTTAGATGTAATATATACCTTTCGAGTATTTAGTTTCCCGTTTATCCGGCTCGAAGCTAACTTCGCCGGATCCGGATAAACGAGTTCTGGTCGCATGGTCTTTTTTTCAAAATTTTTACTCAAACAGAGACGTGGAAAACTTTTGCTCAAGGATACAGCAAGCTTATAATACTAATTACACAGTATACGAGCATAGTTTTTAAATGAGGACTAAATAATCAATTGCCCTCGTAATCATGTAATCAGATTAATTCCAAAGCTGCAATTGCAGTACGTAATCAGTCGTAGCGTTTATTCGTTGCATACGTAGGTATACACACAATGTATCTACACATTTCGATGGGAAATACTTCCCCTTACTGCACAAATATCGTACCTACATCGATGCGAAATAGTTATCTCCAATATTTTATTGTCAAAAATAGTCTCTATGTTATTGGTCCTGTACAAACCAGCTTATTGCATAGAATTGAGCAAAAGTCAGTCTTTGAGCTTATCAAGTCGCGCGTGTACCGCCAACATTTCTCTAACTCTAAATCACTTTAAGAGAATGTGTATACATTTTATGCTTCGTGACTATCTACCAAAGAACAGATGCAAATCGCGAAAATTACAGCGGCGGTGAAACGGGGACGCTTGTTCCCGCAGATTCTCGAAAATTGTCAATCGCGTTGCCGCGCGTTTTTGCCCGCAGCGGGCCAGTTTATGTTTCAATCGAGCACGGATCCAATAAATGCAGTCTAGTTTACAGAGCACATTATTGAAATCCGTTAAGCTATCCAGTTTCGCGTATCGGTTTACGGAATTTACGAGTAAATCCGTCTTCTCCCCCGAAAATTCTACATATTTCCGGTGATCGATCGCGGACCGTATCCGTTATTTTCCTGCTCGATTATCGGCTGGCGTGGAAATAAACAGCGAGAGCAAAGGTCGGCCAAACAAACGGGCCACAGTCGCGAGCCGATGAAATCTGGACGCAGAGGGTGGTTTAAACGCTTGTCCGCCGTCTCTTCGCGTCTTGCCCTCTACGGGCATAAATTGGCGGAGGGAGGAACACGCGACGCATGCCTCTGGATCACGCGATCGATGAGCCCCGTTCCGGGGTAGGCCGTTCGGCGGGCCCGTAGAATAGGCGCGTGTCTGCCGTCTCCCATCGAAGCGAGCCGCGTGCGGCCAGGAGGGCCGAGCGCGCAAATCGAACGCGGGCCGACGAAAGTGCAGCGCGACGACGTTTCCCGAAATGTGTAGGATCTGAAAATCGATGCGCCGATTCCGTGCGGGCGGGCTTGGCGCATCGTTACCTGGTTTACTGAAATTCGTGATCATGAAATCCTGTCGGCCACCCGTAGCCGGCGACGCAGTTCAGAGAACGATCCCCTCTGATCTTCCCTGGGAAGATCTTCCGTGGCGATCTTCCAAAGACGATCCACCCTGGAGGCGAGCTCCTCTTCCCGCGATCCTCTTCTGGTCTTCCGTTCACGGTGCAACTGCTGTCTCTGCGGTCACGTTCATGGGCAGTGGACTCGCGCGCACGACAAACCGAGAAGGGGACGCACTCGTAAATGTTCACCGGGCGGCAGCGTTAACTCGCCTCTGTCATGATCGAACGCGTCCGACCGAGGGATGCGAGGCACCGGAAGAAACCAAGACACAGATGGTACGGCTAACCTGCTGGCTCTTGCCCCGGTTCTGAATCAGCGATCAATCACCGATCGAAGCGTAATATCGCGGCACGATTGTCTCGCGACGCGACGCCATGGCGTACAAACGCGAACGAAACTCCGCGAGGGAGGAACAACAAAGTGGCGTGTGCACCAAGTTGGCGGCGGAGCGCGACTGAGGCCAGGGGTGGCACCGGGAGAGAGAGAGAGGGTGGCGTGGATGCAGGTCGACGTGTACGCTGCACGGGCACATCCCCCTAATGAATGCACCAGGCATGTGCGACGGATTTTATGTTCGCCGCCGCCGCCACCGCCGCCACCGCCGACGCCGCCGTCGCCGCCGCCGCCACCCCTTTCGCCCCTACAGCCTTCGCCACCACTACCACCAACCGAGAATCGGCCGCCACCCCCGTCGACCAACCTCCGCCACCTCACCCGTCCTCTCCGACCCCCTACCCGCCGCCAGCCACCCTTCTTCCTTCTTCCTTCTCCTCTCTGTCCTCCTCTTCCTCTTCCTCTTCCTATTCCTCTTCCTCTTCCGTTTCACCCTTCCCACTTCGCGCAGCCCTCTCTTTCTCCGGCCCTCCCTCTCGCTCCGCGGGCCTTCTTGCCGCTGCTTTTTCTCTCCAACGAGTGAACAGCGGGCCACCACCCAACCGAGCCGCGTTGAAGCCCGTTTTCGCGCGCGGTACTCGGTGTGTTGCACTCGCCGCAGCGCGAGCAGACGCGCGCCGGTCCCCGGGAAACAGCGTGGGCGGTTTTGCCCCGTTTGCCAGAACCCTCCGCTCCTGGGGCTGTGCCCGGTTTTCGCCTCCTCCTGCGTGCCTGCGGACGTACCCTGCACCCGCGATTGGTACGCACAACTCACCCGCCCGTACGCGAATCCTCTCCTGCACCTGCCACGGTCTCGCCCTCTCTATCGGTCTATCTGCTCCCGGCCTTCCGCCGTCTCTGTCCGAGCGGCCTGCCTCCCTCTATCCGTCTCGCTCTCCCTGCCCGTCTATTTACCCCCATTCCGCCTGCGCGTATTCCGTTCATCTTCGTCCACAGGCTCTCGCTACTCCCTGGACCACTGTCCTATCTGTGTTCGAAGTTGACCACTGAGAACGTCGCCGAGGTTCGGCTGCGGTTTTCGCCCTCGAGTTCCTCGCACGCTCGTGGCCGAACGAAGCGTAGCCGATATTATCGTTCGATCCTCGTCCACCCCAACTCACCCCCTTCACCTCACCACCCCCAACAACTCCACCTCCTCCTACTCGCTCCTAGACCCTGTGCTCCAGGACGGTCGCCGATGCGGTCGTTACAACGGGAGAGGATCCATGTATTTCTAGCTGAGCCTCGATCCTCGTTCAAATATACTTGCAGTGTCCATAGTTTAGGTATTATCCGCGCCGGCGTTGAAAGTTGAGTAATCCGGCGCCCGCTGCGCCCGGTAGGGCTAGGTATAACTGTGCCAAACGGTTTGCCAGCGGTTGCCCGTTGCTCCTCGAAAAATCTGCTACCAGGCTACCACCGCCGACTCGGTTCACCCTGATTCGTGGACCGTCTGCACGGCTGGCTCGTCACCATTCACCTTACAGCCGCCCCCCTCGCTGTACGTGGTCTCAGCCTCGGTTGTGAGTG
This sequence comes from Andrena haemorrhoa, assembly GCA_910592295.1. Lineage (NCBI taxonomy): Eukaryota > Metazoa > Arthropoda > Insecta > Hymenoptera > Andrenidae > Andrena > Andrena haemorrhoa. Next base: position 7,741,976 of record OU342946.1, read on the forward strand.
CACGTCGCTGGAGCACCGTGCCCTAGATCAAGGTCCTCAGCATCGAGAGGCGGCACGCGAAGGGTAACTATCTACTAATAGCCGACAGCTCGTCTGGCGTTACTCTAATATGAACGTAGGGCGGCGTAGGAGTCCAAGCACCCGTTAGCGCTCGATTCGCCCAGTTCTCCTCACGTAAAACAACGCACTCTGCCCTCGAATATCGATCTGAAATCGTGCCGGCCTAACGTGTATCTCGCACGATCTTACGTGCCGCCTCCGATAACACCGTACACGGTTACAGCCCCTAAGTCCGGGGGGGCGGCGTTAAATAGTTGTTACATCGCGATGGTGACGGGGCAACGTCACGATTACCGTACGGACAACGCTGCACGTCACGGGGGTAATCTTTTCGGGTCACTCCGCTCGCAGGAAGGGGCCGTGATATTCGGTGAAAAGTGTAACGCGGATGGTATTTAACTGCAGGCATTAGCTAGACGGGATTCCGTGAGCGGAAACGGGAATTTTCATATTATCTGCCTCCATTTTGGGGAACCTACTCGGGCATCCGTTTCACTTTGTATTCAAGCTGGCTCGCGGGAATCTTAAATTTCTTTTCACCTACGTAATGCCTATGCATGCTTCTGCTACATAATGCACAAGTGTGTATGAATTTCAGATTACATCGCGAGCCAGCGGCCGAGGCAAGCTCCCGAGGCTCGACAACTTGGCCCCAACTTCTAACCCGCCCGGTTAATTAATCGCTTCAAGAACGGATTAACGAATAACAGCCGTTTACATCCGCGATTCCCCGAGCTCGCGGTCTTCAGATGTTGAATCGACGTCGGTCCGCGACGGCACTGTACTTTATACGATTGAAAAAGATCGTATTGTGGATTCCCTTAAAAATGGGAGACAACGGGCCTCTAAAGATTTAAATAAAGTATTTACTCCGGTTCCGCGAGGATTGTGCCCCTCCCAAATCCTCCAGTAAGACCACAGAGCGGCGACGTTGGATGTCTTATTCAAGGTACACTCGGAGTGGAGTCGCTAACTGGCCGCATTACAACGTCCCCGGGCCGCCGTTCGAAGAGTAAGAGCCGCGGACAAAGGGGGACGGGATAAGAAAGGGATGGGAAGGAACACGCGGCTTACGTGCGGACCTGACGCTCCATTCAGATGAAATTTCGTTCTTTGATTCGCCGAGGTACAGCCTTAATAAACTCTGCCCGGCTTTTCCGCGCCCCCGTTCAAATAATTACTACCTATTAGCCGTCAGATGCAGGTTAAGGGGCTGGACGAGCCGTAATGGCGCGTTACGCGGGACCGGAGGGCCAGACAACGACGGGGCGATCGTCCAGGAAGAGGAAGTCAAAAGAAAATCCAGCCAACGGCAGAAAATGGAACGCGGACTGTTTTAAACGCGGTGCCCGCAGTCCATCGCACCGTTCCCGTATTTTTCACACCGATCGTCCAGCCTTTTTCTTTTTAGCGGGCTGTCGCGTGACTCCGCGATGCAACCTGCCGGTAACTTCATGCCTGGCTGCCATCCCAATGGCCACAAAGTCCCAGCGCCGATCAAGGAAAGGAAAAAAGTGCAGCATGTGCTCGAGGGGCTGGGAAAAAACGAGAAAATGAAGACGCAGACGTCTGTCAGTCTACGGGCGTCGCGGTGTCGTCGGTGTCATTAACGAGGGGCGCGGTGGCATGAAGCGTTCTACAGTGTATCATCGACATCGATGAACAATGGACCAAACGGCCGGCCGCGTTATTCGAGCATCTAGTTATACACGGCTATTCAGAAAATTGTGCTTGAATGAAGTGTGCATCGCTGATTAAATAATGCCAGACTGTGCAATAACGATTTCATTAATTTATTGCGTATCATCGATTCAACCTAACGCCGGCTCTATTAATTTACCGACACTGGGCCCAGAGGGCATCAATTTGTAGGGGAGGGTTCGCTAACAGCTCGCGCAGCACTAAATTGCGATCCCACGATAAATCGACGTCGCCGTGATATACGCCGGTGGCCGGGCCAAATTTCATCTGAGAAATTATAAATTCAATCAACAGCAAAGGGAAATAAAGCGCGCCCGCCATTGTTGGAGAGGAGAGGGGCTGGTTTTTTCGAAACCGCCGCGAAGGGCGCTTCGAAATCCGCCATTCGTATCACGTTTTTGCCCGCGTAAAAGTTACGTGTCGGGGGTTCCGCAACAGCCTCGCCCGGTCTCTATCTTAAAGCTCCCAAGCAAAGTGAAGCAATTTGCAACAACGTGTCCCGCGTGCCCGCGCGAGACGCTCCTTCGCAGCCGATATCGACGCGAGCCTGTTCGCCGCCACGGCTATCGAAATGCGAAATGTTTTCGCTCGTCCCGGCATGAAAAGCGCGCGCTAATGAATTTGGGAAGGGCCGGCAAACATTCGCTGATTGCTCCACTCGTGCCCGCGCAGACAAACATCGCTCTCGCGGCACACCAGAAATACAGCGCCGCGAGGCCCTCCTGTCTCGCTCCCGTTCATTCCACTTACTCCTCACTTTCGATTTTTCGATTAGCCGCAGGCCCGTTACGTGCACGCCTCTCTTTTGAATGTCGCTTCGAAAGCAACATCGCACGTGGGCCTGCACTATGTGTGCCAAGTCGCGCAGATATTTCAGTGTTCGACCGTAGTTCCACTGGCAGTGGCCTAGTGGCTCGCTACTGGGTCGGCCTGCCCCACGGGGCACGTTGTAACGCACGTGTACGCCAGCACTGGAAAATATTTCAACGGCAAACAACGCCCGCGTGAAAAAAACCTCGCGACAACGATGCCAACCGCATGTTTCGCCTGTTTCTCGGTAAATACCGCGCCCCCTCATGTTTTCCGCAAAGCATCCACGTCGACCGTTCAACAAATGTTTGCCGAGCACAGGTGTGAAATTATCCTGCCCGGTCAGTGCATAAATCCTGCGCGTATCTTAGTGTCATACAAGCTGGGAGTCTTTTCAAGATTGCCAGAGGTAGTTAAGTATCTAAATCCAGTCGTTGTTTGAGAGGTTCCCTCTCAGGTTTCGTGGAGGGTGAGAGTAAGAGAATTGAAAATCGGAGTGATTGACAAGCACAGGTAGGACGCTCCAGACCTCCTATTTGCAAGCAACGATACTTCCAAGAGGCTGTTTCCAAGATTTCAACAGAACGCGCTGCCGTTAAAAGGCGAGTTCTTCTGCTCCGCATCGTCTCCGGCGAGTAATGACTTTACAATCAACCAGCGTTACAACCGACACCCGCCGTCGCTCAACTGGCTCGTCGTAATTGGAAGATTTCGTTGGCTGACACACCTCTGCTCAAAGGATGCGCCCCATTTCTCCGCATCGGAAGCGAGGAGGTAAGGGGGCGGAAAACGACTGAATAGAACGCGAGGAGGAGGCAGACGCAGAGGTAGAAAAACAAGTCGTCGTCATTGTTGCTGTCGACAATGTGGCTATACGGTTGGATCGGAACAGGTATCGCCGTGAATTCGTATAGATGCTGCGTTTAAACTGCGAAGAAAAGCGAGGCACGGGCCGTCGTTTGCATGAAAACACGAGGGTGACTTCGCGGGCGGGCGGAGGGGGCTGGGTGCCGGGAAAATATGGCTGACTGAAGGGGGATGAGAAACGAGATATTATAACGGAAGGAAAGCGAGAGAGACGGGGTCCGACTATCAGCCACTCTCGCCTAGTCATCCCCGTCGCTGCGTGTCCCGTTGCATCTCGGTCCTTGGGATAGAGTCCCTGGCAATCAAGGTGCCCAGGGCGAATTCTGAATACGACGGGTGGGGTGGCAATAAAATTGACGATCGGAGGAAAGAGAAGTTGTTAATTTCTTCTCCTTATTACCACGCCTTTCTATCCCGTCGCTAATCTATCATCGTTCGCCCGCTGCAGTCAACTTATGCACGCGTTTTACTCTTAAAAAGAGATGCCGGGGAATATTAAAAGTTTCATGCTACGTGCCGCGACGACGGCGACGACATTCCGTTACTCGTCCCGATTACTCCACGGAGATTAATACGCAGCAGTTAATTAATACGTCAGGTATCTCCGTAAACTTTGCTCCCATCGCAAAGTAGGTGTATCTTACGATGTCAAAGACTAATGAAAAGCCTCCGAGGGGGGTGGGGGAGGGGGGGTGGTAACGTTTGGCGGCATCAGCTTGAATCTTTATCGGTGATCTACCGAGATTCATCGTACCTATTACGGAGCATCTGACGCGACGGAATGATTGTTGCGCGACAGGTGGACGTGCTCTTGAATTCATTAACAGCTGCGACGGACTCTGCTCGCTTCCCTCGAGGGAGACGACACTTGCCTAACAATAACAGAAAGAGACGACGCTTCGGTGCAATGGGGGCACGCGATGATTCTTTGTGCCGCGCGTGAAGCACAAATTTTGTGCGCGCGGAAGTTACACGTAGCTGTGGACAAGGATTTCGGTCGCAGTGATGCCGGTGGACGTAGGGTGAAGGTGGTAGTAACGATGCCGCTGGAAACGGTCTGAAAATAAGGGGCTGAAAGGGGCCACGCGTCGCGAGCCGAGTTATAAGCGGCTGGCTCGACAGCGAGATAGTCGGTGCGCTTTCTTCCTTTCGTGGACAACGAGCGAGAGGAAGAGGCTCGGAATGGTCAGGGCCGGGGGTAGAGCTACAAGTGGTGATAAACGAGGCCGAATCCTCGTTATTACCCGTTGGGGAAGGCTCGAAAATTCCTGCGGAATTCAGCCGACTCCGCCAACAGTTGCCCACCTGCTTTTTATTATCGCTCTTCGTTCCGCTGAATGCAGATTCGCGGAGCGCCGTGCACGGAAATTGCACATGTTTACGGGTGCGTTCGGCCTGCCCCGCGACCCAAATAATGGAGCTACTGGGACTCCCCCGGCCGGGAGTAAAAGATTTTACAACGCGGCCGGGCGGAAACGAACGGGACGCCAGCTTGAATTAAATGATTATCATTGAACTACGAAGTTTCCCGTAAATAACGAGCGACGCGAGTAATTGATAAATCACGTGGCTGCGTGACGGATGGGCTGGCCCCATGTTCGAGCAGCGTAAAGTAGCAGAACAGGGAGGATCGATATCCTAGTATGCGCGTGGGAATCTTTTTTCTCTACGAGAAACTATAAGTTTTCTGTTGACGCGGGGACGACATACCGGGCGGCAGATTTTTATACACGATTTAATCATCGCAACGACGACTATGGAAGTAATGACCACTGTTACAGCGAACGGTTGCAATTTCAAGTGTCCGTACAGTTTGACAGAGATGACGTATTCCTGATTCATCTTCCCTTCTTCAAACGTCCTATATCTATCCTGGATCGTTGCTTTCGTACCTAAAAGTATCTTCCGTTTATTGCGCCGCGTCCGCTAGAAGCGAGCACATCCTAGCCTCTCGTCTATTCTTGGTGTCGGATAAACGTTCGTGCCTTGCTCCAAAGGAGGACAAGAGAAGCGGTGATCGCGCGGAACCGTTCGCCGCTCAGCGAATTTCACTTGAGGCATTCTCCCGGTTCTTTCCGCGAGAAATCTCGCTCTATGACGGAAAATGAAATCCGATATTGTAATTCCACGCGCTTGTGTTACGCGAGCCGCTGGTGAAAACGTTGAGAGCAATATGCGCGTCGCCCTTTTTCAAGCCCAGCGCCGCTGCACTTCGTGAAATGAATTTAAAGCGGGCGCGTGCGGCCGCGGGAACGTGAATACCGTAATATTGAAACACAAGCGGCTGGATATCAGTTGAAATTCACTATAAACCCGCCGTCGCGTTTATACGGCCGCGGGAACCTAATAATAATGTGCCGCGATACCAGCGTGTACGTAGGAATTTCGCGCGTGACCAGGCGATACGAAATCAGTTACATCCGAGAGCAATTTCCGCGGCGGGACACCAAGGAGGCGAGCCGCCGCGTTCCCCGAAAGTTCCAGCGGCGAACCGAGGAGGAAATGCCCATTGCCCCGTAACAGCTACAAAACCGCTTCAAGTGTCGTGACATTTTTCACGTCGATCCGGGCCCCGCGTTCATTCGCGTGCTCTCTAGCCAGGCGTCTGCTTGTCCGTTCGTTATATCCGTGAATAAATAATTGAGCGTACATGCGCGTGCGAAAGCCTGATGAAAATTTCAATCGATGGCTCTTCGCTCGTTCACCGGCTCAAAATTATTCAGTGATCTCTTTCTCTCAAACTGGACCACCCATTTCTCTCTACCTCATTGCCGCGAGAACGAGTTCTTCTCCTAGAGGAAGCTCGTTTCGCCCCGCAGTTTTGCCCGGCTGACTCGCGTTCGTCGGATTTACAGGACGCGTTAAGGTGGGTCCTCACCAGCGAACAGTTCGCGAACAATGCTCGCAAGTTGTTCGCAAACTTGTTATAACCATTGCTCGTGTAAAGATGCGTCCTCACCAGCGAACAGACGATTCCTAGGAAATTCAATTCCCAAACTGTTCGTGAACAGTTCGCGAACGCTGGTGAGGACCCACCTTTACGCAGCTTCGGAACACGGCGACCGATCTGTGTACCATTCAGCGTAAACGGCGAGGAGGGAGGAAGGAAACAGCCTATGAATCCCCCGTTCTGTCGCGTACCGCCTAATCTAGGTCAACGGAATTGAATTCAGAACCGAGCCAGGATATTGTGACTAGCGATCGGATCCACGCATATTCCAAGTCGTATCGGAAGCTAATGGGGAATTCGCGCTGCAGCAAGATTGGAATGTTACTTTCCAACGATCCGGCGGATCGGAAGATATAGTGGACTCGTTTAGTCGACTTCTTTGCAAGTCAAATCGACAGATACGCTCCCCGTACGTTTCTTACGAGGAGTCCGTTCGGCCTGCTCCTCGCGCCTCGCTGTGCACACCGCTCTTATCGAGATTCATATCAGAAATATGTCTACCATCAGCCGCGATTGTTTCAACAGCGCACGTCCGTCAGCCACGGCAGACAATACTCGGGCGATCCGTTGGTATAAACACGGGATTCCGTTTCTCGTCAAGACGCGCGCACGTATGCAGGCTCGTTCTCCCGCTCTATCCGGCACGATTCCCAAGCTCTAGCCTGCTCGCGCGCGCGCGACAGCCCGTGTATCTGGCGGACACACGTGCGCGCGGCATGTAAATAAGCGATTTTGAGCAGCGCCAGGCATGCGAATGTTGAATTATCCGCGCCGCGGATCGATCATAGGTTTCTGTTGCGTATTACAACGGCGGATCCGCTGGCCAGAGACGCCGAGGCCCGGGCAGGAAGTAATAGTCGAGTGATAGAGTTGAGCGCGGGGAATTTTTATGGGTAAATCGATGTTGCATGCGGAAAGGGCAAAGGAGAACGAGGGGAAGAGCCTGGCGAGAGGGAGCGGGACGGAGCGGGAGGACGGAGCGACGGAGGAAGAGAGGAGAGCCGCGGGGATTGTAGCTGCTGGAAAGAGCGAGAAAATGTTTGAGCGGTCGTGGAAGGGACGAGAAGCTGGGGAAGAGGGGAGAAGTGGGTGAAATGTGCGAATGCAAGAGAGAAAGAGGGATGAGTGGGTGGCGGAGGCGGAAAGAGCGCGAGAGAGAGAGAGAGAGAGAGAGAGAGAGATAAGAGAGAGAGAGAGAGAGTGAGTAAGAGCGGCAGGGAGGCAAAGGGCGCTAGAAATCTGGGGCGGGGATAGATCCGGGGGCTTTTGCGCTGTGCACGCGACCTTGAATACCAGCCAGCCTAGACCTTGCCACAGCTCTTTCGCTCGGCTCGCCTAGTCCAGAGACTGCTTCTCTCTACGTACAGTATGTACACTGTTGTTTCCAGCGGCGGCCTAAATCCGATATCTCACTTCCTCCTTCTTGCCTCACCTATCCCGCAACCTGCGAGCCGCGCGCGCGCGATCCCCCGCGGATTACGTAAAAGATGAAAAGTCGAATTATCGCCGGCTGGATCTTGGGTAATTTTGTTTAGAGCTGCACGTCGGCCGGCCGCTGCAATTATTTCTGGAATACCGCAACGCGACGTTGCGTTGCCTCGCACGGGGGGGTGGGGACTGGGGGAATGCGAGACGTAGTTGCGAGGATTTCAAGTCTCGACGATCGATGGGCCGCAGCTGTGTCGATAACGCTTTAGATTTTAGATTTTAAACGATATGATTATGGGCGAGAGAGACGATGCGAAACGTGAATTCACGCGGGATGGTTGAACGAAACGGCAGCTATTCGAGGCGACGTGTGGCTAACGGTGCGAAAGAAAGTAAACCATAACAAGGTGTACTCACTGGGGGGGGGGGGTTACCTATTATTTGTTGACATACAGAATTCTGAGGATGCCGGTGACACGCGGGTTCCACAACACTTATCGAGATCCGAGGAACGATTTATGAATAGACTCCGGACTGTTTACAAACGGACTTTCTGTCTCTGCTTTCTTAAAAGTAAACAGCTCTTGACGATTATCGCGAAGGACAACCGAATCGGCCCTTTATCTCGAGCCAAACTCGGCGACGCGATTTTCAAAAGTACGAAGTGAAACGCTCTCTGATACTGAATGTCTACAAGCGCTCGTAGTTACGCTGCGCATTTCCGTTTCACTGGCGTTCTATTGTCTTATTTGCATTTACCAAAGGAAGTATCGTGTTTGAAAGAAACGCTACTTACGGAGAACGTAGATCTGCTGTCTTTTTTGTGTGTTTAAAATTCATGAAATGTATCGATCTTCCAGCACCTATATGCGCGGGTAGGTTGGTGGTTGTAATGTTGCAGGACTAGTATATCTAGTCAGAACATGGCGATCGAGGTTTACGATCCTCTTGCTCGCTGGAGCGATCGCGCTGGGTGGGATCATAACGGACCTTTGGTCGCGACCGCGCCTAGATCCCAATGGATCCAACATAACTTCGCCACATCCACACTTGCCTTTTTCTGTATTTGCCAAATTGCGCAGCTCTCGAGATCGCGGCGTCATCTATCTTTAGGATTGTGAGATGCTTCTAGTCACGTGACTACAATTGCACCGGTTTCGTACTGGGAATTACCGATCACGTGACTCCCCGGCGTACGTTACTTCTCAACCAGCGAATTGTTTAGAAATTATTTCATCCTCGTTATCCGCAAAGTACATCTTTATTTCGCGTGGAATCGCAAGTACGAGTTACTTCCGTTCCGAGAAACAGGTACACGCCATTATTAATGCCTCCACTATATCAAGTTGTACATGAAATCTGAATCAGGGAGACAATCATTTACAAAGTACTTTACACAGTGTAAAGAATTTGATATTTTCTATGTAACAATTAACGTTCACCGCAATATATTATCGACATCGCAACAAAACTTGTTAAAGTATCAATGTTTTCCCACCTACTACTATGTACATAACGTTGCAAGCAACATTGTACTTCCGATATTATATTATCAATATACATATTCATAACGTGATATATTATGTAGCTGCCTGTTTGAATTAATTATGTATAACCACATTACGCGCACAATATCTCTTCAATCTTTAATTAAAGCACATTCACCAAGTTCGACTACGAAACATGAAAACTGGTCAAATTAATATTGCACTCTTGACGTCAGGTTTGTTTAAAAGGTAAGAAATTGAAATACGACAGATTTGTTATCATAATAAAACACAAGCGAGTTCCTTACTAAACAAAACAGGATTTTTCAGCTACTCTTAGTCCAAAATATACTGAAACATTTGCAGAACGAAAATCATTCGAACTCTGAACTGGATAAGGTAGTGCCAAATTCCCGCGCATTATCCTTTCAAAGTTTCGCGAACCTGCTGGCGACGCTTTCGTAACAAGTTAATCCACTTTCATCGCGTTAATAGTCACAGGCTTAGTCGATTAAAGTGCATATTCCATTTAGTTTTTCATCGAAGCCCATCGTGTGACAAGTATTTTACTTTTTTATTCAGAAATTGAAGAGTGTGGGCACCGAGCTCTCGGGCCGGCACTGGGCTGACATTCAAATGTATGAAGCTGGATGCTTGTCACATGGTCGTGTCGCGGCGTGCAGTCTGTAAGCCGTTCGTTAGCCCGTGATAGTGCGCGTCTGAAATTAGTGGCCATACTAATTGTCAGTTCACGATGAAGAAGATATTCGGCACGCGAAACGATAATAAACTCCAACACAATTACAGTTTACCACCAACAAAACTTCGAAACGTTTGTTGCACCCACTGCAAACACCAGTTTTTCCTTCAAGGTAATTGCAGAATACTTTCAACCACGCGTTTGCCGGCTTCTTTTTATTTTATCGTATTTACCGTACTTACGCATTACATATGCCGATAATAAACAGCAAGTTGTTTTACAATTCGTAAGTGGGTTCGTTTAAACGATCGATTCAGGAATATTCTTTCGCATTTATCTTGTTAAATCTGTATTGCTTACGGAGGTTTGCGGATGGAGGTTTACAAAGCATTGTTAGCTTAATTTCCTTCCCAAACGTTAAGATCGCGAATATAAATATCATAGAGGTTAGAATGATGTATAGTTCGAGGTTGAGAGTCACTTATATTCCTTCTTCCTGGTGTGTGCAAGAGTTGTTTAAAGAAGTCGCTTAACACGTTTGTTTCAGAATTTGTACCTTTACGTGGGGTCGTTCCTTTATTATTGGAATGTGGACACGTTATATGCGAGAAATGTGCTAAGACGCATCTTAATAAACCTTGTCCTCTTTGTAATATGACTTCGCACTGCCAAGATATTAAAAATGTTACGTTACCCCTAAATATGTACGTATTGGGATTGATGGTCGTGTCGCATAATCGACCAGTCGATACGGACGATCTAGACATTTGTTTCTCTAAGCCGATTAACTCTAAATTGAAGCAACAGGGTACCCAAGGTTTGTATTACATCGGCGGGCGAAGAGCTTCCGATCCCCCGTCGAAAATGAAATAAAGCGATCTGTTTTCATTTCCAGGCCTGTGTTACGAATGCGGGATACAAGCGACAATAAAGTGCCCCCAGTGCAATGCTCTTTATTGCTTTTTTTGCTATTCCAAGGTATATTTTTTATTACAATGCGGTAGCCTTATAATTTTATGTACATTAAATAAAACTGGAAACCTCTGATAAGCGAGAACCTACCTGTATCTTTTGCCAGATTCATGGAAGAGCGTTGCAAAACCACTCAAAGATCGTATTATCCGAGGGCAATGACGATAGTTCGTTTATTGTGCGAAATACTTGCTCGGAACGGTGCAAAGAACCCCTCGGATATTATTGCGAGCATTGCGAAATCGCGGGATGCTCTCACTGTATGTTACGCCTGCATAAGAAACATAATTATCTACCACTGGCAAACAAGGTTTGTATACTAATCGATACTCTACTAAAAATTTCTTCACATGTTACCCACGAAAATAATACTTTTTCCCTTTGTTTGTTTCAGAACCAGCCGTTGCTGCTCGAGTTCCAGAATGTACAGCAGCGAGTCGGCGAGAGCCTGCAACGAGTTCGTCAAGCAGCAAAGGTGAGTCTTTTTTACTTCGACTTATATCTTCTTTGCCCGAAAGGTCATCGTTATGTTGCACATACAGTGATAACGTATATAGTAGAAAACGATAAATAAATAAATTTATTTAATACTTGCGACGAAATATTAAGTACAAGTTTAAAGTGGAAAATTCGGTATACCGCCACATATAGTTTTAAGGATTACAAACTATCTCATCGAAAGTGGGAATTTTTAATTAATATAAAACCATCGTCTTACGCAAGTGTTATTGAATATGTTAGGCTGTATATGTGACATCCTTAAGTAAATTAAGACCATCGTTGGTCTGCGTAATGCACGTGTAAACGTAGAAATTTTCTATAAAACAGTATAGTATATCCAGTTATAAATAATTACGCAGTACAAATATGACTAGAGGGAAACGAAATACTTATTAACGCTATAAGTTACTCTGTGCATCGAGTATTCCTAACTGCTTGTCGCTTGCTTCAACAATTCGATTAAACGCCGCAGTTGTATAACATTTCCACGATACAGGATAACTTGATTCTTACAATACGCAGATTTCCTATCAAAAATTTTCTAACGTACTACTTATCAATTACACGCAAACCTATCGTATACATATTGCACATTTTCGAGTTTCACAAAATTAGTCTGACATCCGACGACGTGGGAAGCACAACCTATTATTGTTCGTCGCTATCCATAACAAGTAATGGCAACAAGGCGTGCCCAATACGAGCTACGCTTAAATTGACAAAATTGTAATAATTTAACTAAAGCTTATATACTAATCATTCCTCCTCTTTTTCCGCTTGCGACTTATCTTTGAGCTTCTCTTTTTCTTCTTGCTGCTGTTTCTTCAGCTTCTCCTTCAATTTCGCTTCCATCTCTTTGAACTTGAGCTCCAAATACCGATCTACCTCGGGGCCCGTGAAATCCTCGGGAAACTTTGGCATTACCGGCAATATGTATTTATAGAGTCGTTCGTTTAGCACGTACAATTGCGTTGTTGTCTCGCATTTAACATTGAACCACCAGTCGCACGTTAGTGCCACTTGACTGAATATCGTGCCATTCGGACATAAAAACGATGCTTTACCGCCGTTCAGGTCGCAGTAGTGCCATACCTGTAAGATAACAATACTATCACCACAAAGCATCGCAATAGACGCAGGTCTGCAAGTGGGGTGATGGTGAAAGAAAGTTGGAAAAATATATCTCTGTACTTGTATATCACAGCATATCTGGATCACTGTTCTATTCCGAGGAACTCCTTGATGGGGCACTTAAAAATGTATACTTAAATATTTCTTTTATCTTCAAAGTTGTGAAAAAGCGATAGGAATAAGTTACTCACAAGGGAAGTTCCCCAACTCGGAAATTCAAAAGTATGAAACTTTGTGGATATGGAGAGGATATATAGGTATGTATTACGCATTTTTGGGGGGCTGCCCAAATTCACTCTGAGGGGGTGAAATTGACCCCTGAATATCCGACTATTTTCCGATTTTGTGTTATACCTAACTCGCGACCTGTAAAAGATAGAAAAAAAGGTTTTCAGACAATAGTTACTTCTTTTAATTAAGACCATCATTTGGTAAAAGTGAAGCGCGAGTTATAACAGAAAATCAGAAAATACCCCGTTGAATTTGGGCAGCAGAAAATTTTCGCAATGCATACCTGCATATCCTTTACATATTCTCAAAGTTTCCCAAAGGGGTAGTAGGTATTCTAATTTATACTTTCTTTCCATAAAATTGTACCTGCTACTTTTATTATCCATCGCCTTTCGACCATCAGTGTATAATACCGGAAATTGTACCTGGCATCCAGTGTCTGGATCTCCAAAGAAACCCTTGTAACGTTGCTCCTTGCAACTGAAGCTCGTCGGTGGTATGATAGAGTAGGCTGGGTAATCAACGTTCGGTTCTCCCCGCGTGGCACCATACTTCAACGACGTCTGTGGGCCAGCATGTTTCGTGGTTGAAACTTCATTGGGTTCCGTGTAACTGTAAACTGGGCTTTCGGTGGTGATCGCCGGCGGGGTGAATCGTTCTTCCTGCAACACGTCGTCGCTAAGGTCCTCGGTGATTTGATAAGAATGCCCGGTGGTGTCGTCCGCCTGCGGCCTAATCGTTGGCAGGAACACTTCTTTCTCCTTCGCCGCCGGGATATCTTGAACCACGGGGATGTAATATTCCACCACCTTGTTGTTGCTCAAACTATCGACGTTGTAATTCGGCCGAGCTGCTGGCTGGGGCCCTATTTCTTCCTCGTATGACGACACTTTATAACGTTCGGGATCGTCAGTCAAGTACAGTGGATTCGGTGTCGCTTGGAATCGTGTCTCCGTGATCACTTTTGGCCGCGTCTGCGGTCGAACCTTGTAACGCGACGTTTTCTGCGGGAATCTTTGAGGCGACGGCGGTGACACTAACGCGGTCACCGCAGGCGCCTGAGCTTGCGGGTACTCGTCCTTTTTCGTGTTGTGCAGAATATTAAGTATCTCCACGAGCGTCTTCAAGCTGTTATCGATGTTGTCCTTGCTCAGCATCTCTGGCAGACGTTCGCTCAGATGGAAACTCTCAACTAGTTGGTCCAGGTTTACATTTGGGTTTCGGGGTGGCTGGGGAATCATTGAGAGTTGCTTGCCCGGGACAGGCTCGAGGGGTGGTAAGTTAGCGTACGGTGGTGGTGGAAGGTGGCGATGTCCCTGAAAGTCTTTAACGGGATAATTAATAGCGGCATTAGAGGTTGGCCGAGCGTTATAATCGAACAGGTAGTTGTCTCGAACGCTGGCGTGGACTGGCTTCGCCAGTTGTTTCCTTGGCACGTGATCCCTGCCATTTGTCGTGTAAGGTCGTAATGGTCTCACGTTTGCGTAGTACCTGGTCTCCTTGCGTGCGATCGGGTTAGATGCAGGCGTTAGCTCGGGATACGTTGCCGGCTGATCTTGGTAGAGCTGCTGCGGCGAGGAATAATCGTCGTACCCGATTTTCGAGCTGTACCTCACTGGCATGAAATAGTCGTTGTCGCTCCCCATCTTCTGAGGATCGTACTGTACAGAGGGGACGAACTTCTTCTCGTGACTCTGTAGATTCGCGCGATGAGCGTACCCTTTCCTCGGCACGTTGCTGACTCTGGCAAAGGTTTGCTGATTGTTCCTCACCAGCGGGCTGCTCTGCACCTCTTTCGCGGAGCTCGGCGAAATTGGGCTCTGTCCGCTGACATAGTTGTTAGCCACGTAGAAAGTCATGTACGGTATCAGTCTCCTGTACCTCTCCTTGAACTCGTCGAGAGTCATGTCTGCCAACGATTCATCATCGTCCTCTTCCACCGCAACCTGCGTCGAGTTCGTGTCCGATGACGCGGCACTGCTTCTGGACAGCACTGTAACAGACGTAAAATGGAGTCGATCGGGGTGCTTTAAACGTCCAACGATTTCGAGTTCTGTAACGATCAGCGCGGATTCATAGAAATTAGATAGGCATGCTATCTTGAAGCTCCGAGGCGTGCGGTAGAGCCAAAGAAAGTTATCGAGGCATAAATGACCGCGGGGCGGGGATCGCGTTACGATCGAGGCGGTTGCTGCACTTTTAGGGTTAATCTCGATTCAGAGGTGACGCCGATACACCCTGAGAAGCACTCCGCGTGAAATACAGTCGAATGGTTTAACGCGGCGGAAGCGGGTAGAAGTGGTGGCAGCGGACGAGATGGAGCATCCGATAAATGTACCGTGAGTTCCTCTAAATTCAAGCGTCGTTTCTGAGTGCGGCGCGTAGTCGGCGGGGGGTTGCGGGCCGCGCAATCAGCGGGGATTCGAAATATTACGCGCCGGTCCGACGGCGCGGCCCCGTCGGGATAGAGATGAAAATGAACCCGCCGCGTTTACGTTTCTTTATACCGCATGACGTACCTTCCTAATCGCCGCCCTTTAAAAAAACTCACCGGCGTGCATCGTTATACGATGCAGCGTGCATCTTCCGATCCCTCCCCGCTCTTCACGATCTCAATCTGTTCCCTCTTGCCGCGGATACGTGCGAAGTAATGCGTGCGCTGCACTCCGGCCAGTGAAATTAAATTAGAAGGAAAATATTCGGAGAGCCGTCCGGCGCTTTTGCACGTGCACACCGAGATAGCAAGAATAAAGGCAGCGGATACGTATGCGTACACACACGTCTCCCCACCCTCCCTGTGTGCATGCATGCATCCACTCGTGCAGGATATATTCGCTCTGGCACGTTCGAGTGCTGCAACCACTAAAAACCTACCAATCCTCCGGCTCTACCCTCTAGCTTCAACCCTCAACCCTACGCGTACGCTCCGCGACCACCTTTTCCCCTCCCGTTATTCTCGTCTTCCTCGATCGTACAGGACACCCGTTGCTAGACCAGATTCTGTCGAATTCACCGAGACGCCTCTCGATCGACTTGTCGGGCGTTATTACTCCGTTCAGCGAGCGATACTTTAACGGTCCGTTGAGTGGAATTCTTCGGCTTCTATTTGGTCCGTTTTCTTGGACCCGGTGCTTCTTTTTGTAGAATAATTTTCGGCCGAATTAAGAAGCCAGAAGTTGCTAGAGAGAAGTTCCAGTGACACCCCGAAATTCAATTTCATATTTCATTTAGATCTTAATATCTACTGTATTAACTCAGATACCTGAGACAGGAAAGAAAATGCAGTGTTTCGTGGTGGACAAGGGGGTGGCGACAGTGTGCTTCCAACTATCAGCAGCTGGCGGTTAGAAATTTTTCCAACATTTCATAGGGGGGCATGTCTTCGTCGGGTCTGTTCCGATTCGTCGGAGCTGGTCGCGCACGTTGACGCTGGGAAACGTGTGGGCGGATATAAACCCGCCGCCACCTCGCCAGGCTCGCCATGAATTTTTATAAACCGATTATTTAGTGGCGATGTAACAAAGTGCGGGGCTGCATCGCCGAGAGAAAGCTCGACGGTATCCGAGCGTGGCACATCAAAGGGACCAGAGCGCCAGCGGTATCTCTCTCCCTAACACAGATATACACACCGTCCCCGACCTGGAAATCCAATTCGATTCTGCATGAAATGAGTCTGGAAACTCTTCGCGTGGCTCGCGCGCCCCCGCGCCGCTTTATTAATCCTGTCAGTACGGGCCGTGATTGAAAAATCCGCAAAGCGCGTGTGCCACGGCCCCTAAGAGGTGCTCGCCCTGAAAATTTACAAAGCGCCCCGTGGAACGTCTGTATCTGCATAAAGATGTACACGATCCTTCGGGGCTAACTGGACCCGCTCGACCTTTCTCCCTCGGCCCCCTTTCTCATCCCGTCCTCAGCGAATTCGATTCCGCGCGGCGAGTTCGGGCGGTGTTTGGACGCGGCTCGCCACATCAAGCACTCGAACGAGACGCGATGCTCCTTTCCGCCTTCATTTTTCTTGAAAAATATTTAACGTCCCTGAGTCCAGTGGCGCGACTTAGCAAGGGTCGAGTCGCGGTCGACGGTAATTCCTTCCCGTCTCCCTTCCTCTGCGTCGTTCGCCATCTTCGCGCTGCGATTCGGAGCTGTTTTTATAAAGGTTCCTTCAGGGGGGAATGCAAATGCTTTCGTAGAATTCAAGGTACACTCAGAGATCTTCAACGACCCGATAATTCCCGAGGCACGGGCATTTTAATGCAACCTACGACAGCTGCGTTTTGTTTGACCATTAGCTTTTTGCATTGCACACTTGCGGCGTGCAGAAACACACGTTTCCGCGGCGCTTGCCATACCTCATCGCTAACGTAACATATAAACCACTATCGTAGATCAACAGAGTGAAACATTCGCGTACCAGAATTTACTGTACTCGCGTCCTCGAACTACTCGTTCGATTGCATCCACCTCGTGCAATTTTTTGTTATTTGATTACCTTGTTGTCGCAGGTTCGTTCTGCTTCCCACGAGTGTTTTTTTATTCCTCGCCGCGCGTATCCTACCCACGTTGAGGCGTACTAATTCCGTCCTCGATCCGAGGCGCGCGCAATATTTCCCGAACAAAGGCGGACGGTAATTTTTCACTCGTTAAGAACTTTCGTTTTCGCGGCGCTGAAAATGAGGAACGGCTCTATCTCGCTGGCCCTGCATTGTTTTTCCGCGCGACCCGGCGGCCCTTCGTTCCGTGCCCCGTGCACAATAAATAAGCCGGCGGTCGCGGTAATTTCACCCTCCCGCCGATTGTGAATATCGACCTGCCGGACCACCATCGATATCGATTGTCCGTAGCAGTTGCCCCCTTCTGTGTCTGTCGTTCTGAATTACGATTGCAACGATTGCTTTATATTATGCGACCATCGCGTACGTACATTTTCGTTTGACCGGGTCGCGGACGAGACTGAATGGACAACTGCATACAAAGAGCCTTGTCAAGCAAATATGAAGCCATCGAATGGATTGTTTTAAGCACCCACCGTTCAAGTCGCAGACGATCGGTATAACCTTTGCTAAGAGGAAACCCCGTCGTTTTTATACCAAGTTGGTATAACCACTCTTTTTCTTTATTTCGGTGAACGTAGTTTGAAAATATTATACGAAGAAGCTTGTCGCAATTTGGAAAATAACTCTCCGCCCGCAGAACGCTACTGCTTCTTAAAATTATTCGCAGGAAAAGACAAAGCAGAGGGAAGCAAGTGTGAGTTAATGTTCCGATCAATTGTCCCTTTGGGAGAGAGGTAACAATGTTCTACCTCTAATGGGACCTTTGACTCTCCGCGGATTGATTACCATCTGTGTCTCTTTCGCTTCCTATAACGATATATGTACGAGCGGCAAATTGCAGCTGGATTTCAGCGTTGCGCAACATATTGTTGCGGCGCGACACGAAAACTCGACGTGTCCGGCAGAATGTCGTGCCGATTCATCGGTATCTCGATACGGAATATTAATTGGCGGCTATTGGTCTCCCGGATTACGTTATTTCGAGCGCACGTGACTTGGAAGCGTGACGGACGCGCGGAGTTTCATTGCGAGACAACTACGAAGTAGACGCAAACGGAATTCAGAAGCTCCTCTGCCTTCGTGTCCACCGTTTCGCCCGAATCCCTTTCGCTAAAACTGCTGATCCAGATATTTCTAATCAAGCTCGATAACTTTCATCCCCCTTCTCTGTTTTCCAATTATCACTTCCATTAGCTAGACTTCGGAATACAAAATATTTCCTGATCCACTGACTTCTAGCTCTGTTGAGGATAAACGGTTAAATCTACCGTGAATTGTGAGCGAAACAATGTTGCAAAGTCTTTGAAACCTCCCAACAAGATGAATAGAATGATACTATTTTTAAACCGAAGAATAGATTTATATTTGGCGATAAAGGAAATTAGACACATATTTGAAACGAAAGGGTTTCAAGAGTTGCGGTTCCGTGTACGGTTTACAATTGTATCAAGTTCCGTGGTAAAAAGGAATTGAAAGGTATCGGGATTGTAAGCTGTATTTCCCCGCGTTGAGTGTACGTGTAATGACCCTTTCGCTTTCGTATCGCGTGCGTGTAATTACCTTCGTTACGTGTACACACGCCCGGCATGCAGCGGCGAGCGTATTTCGCTTTTCCTTCGCCTCGCTGCCACGCACCGGCATCAAGATGAGAGAATACGCGTTATAATTACACGTTATAAAAGCCCCCATTTAAAATTTCCGATTCGATATCGAAAAAGGTGAGCGGAATGAGCGGCGGGGTAATGCGATCAACTCTCGATAAATGAGGTTTTAACGATGATCGTTTTAGAAACGCGCGCCCGTCGAGCATCATCGGTAATTAATCGTTGTTGCGTGTCGATTTCTTTCCTCTTCTTTTTTCTCGCCGATGGTGTATAGACACTTTCGGGGCTGTTGCTTCCTGTCGCCCTCATCGAGAACATTAATTAATAGAGATCGCTACCGAACTTGCAACTATCTATATTCGACGTTCGATGTATTAACGAGATCGATTCAAGTTGAAATGTAAGATCACAAATAACGCGAAGGGGTAGACATCGAAGGGTGCCACTTCCGATCCCTCGGTAGTAGGCGATCTGCATCTAAATCTCCGTAACTTTTCCTTCGTAGAGACTGCATAGGCGGGAAGGAAGAGTTGCGAGGAAAAAACAACTATAAATGCGTTAATGCGTGGGCGGGCGGGTAGCATGCATTTCTGTTTTACGGTTGACCCATCTCAGTACGGGGCTCTGGAAACCTAGAAAAGCGACCCCGTACCGCTGCGTTTTGCACGTCATTTAATTAAAGCCGGAAAACGAGCCGCGTAACGATACTCGTTCCACTGGCGAGTTGCGAAGCATCGCCGTATTTGGGTCTCGTGGGTGCTCGTGAGAGCGCCGGGGGTGCCTTGGGGTGATTCCAGTGGCGGGTCCAACGGCGACGGATAACGTGGCTGCTAGCAGCCCCCGTGTACAGGGAGGGCGGTGTTGCGCAGCTTGTAACTGAAACTGGACCTTAAGGGGATACAAAGCTGTGAAATTAGACGGAACAAGAACGGTCCGTGTGTAAGTTTCGACGGGAGTTGCCGCGCATTACCGCCTCCTATTGGAATACCCATCGTGAGATGTTCACGGGATTTAGTCGAATTCACCGATTGCTATTCTCTGAAACCTTTGGGACAGATTAATTCTCCGGCTGCATCCAAGACACCTGATTTTCTGTTTCCACTTCCGTCGCGCTTGTCTTCCCTATTCGATATCCTGGGATACTCGAGTCAGTATTTATTGATTCTTCAATTCACTCAGAATTATTTATTGACTGTGCACGCATTTCAGGAAGCTATATTGAACTTTCTTTACACATTTACATATAGATGTATCTGTTTATCGCCCGCGTTTCTGAAACTGGTTCACGCATTAGGAGCGCTAAACGCTCGTCATTTGCACTTACTAGTGGCGTAATACCTAATTATCCAATTGCAGGCTATGCACGTTGCAAAACTGTATTCGCCGGATGAATGCAAATGGTGGCACAGTACTTGAACGAATTCGAGAGACGGTTTCTTAATAGCACAGACTTGCACGAATTTCAATTCTCTTCGTAGACAAAGCAAACTTCATTCTGTGTCTGTCACTTCTCCAATTTTCTTCCAGGGAATGTAGATAATTGACAACTCCTGCGAAAGTGTTTAGCAACCATCCTTACCTTACCATATACATATCTACCTTCGTAAGCATTATCTCTTATCTTCTCACTTAACATGCAAACATGTGCATCTGGTTTCAAACAGAGGTACAGTAACGCATGACACCATTCACAATTCAGAAAGTGTCCTTTTGCAGCCGATCAATTTCGTCTTCTCTATATTCCCATTCTATCGCCACTAACAGCCAACAAGGATCTCCAAGTTCTCAAATTCCTAATTACGATTTCCAAGCTCTTCAGTACCCATCTTCCCATACCGAGTTTTATAACGAAGCATTGCTTCTCCCCGTGTCTCGTCGATCTCTAAAACTTTCAATCGATAATGCGACAACGCACGCGGCCGGAGGACGCGCAAACAGAAGGAGTCTCGAGACACGAGGTTCGTTAATGGCACACATGGAGCCGCCCGAATTTCGGCCCGTAGATTCGCTGCACTTGTAACCGCGCCGCTAGGCGGCCATTCTTTGAACGCGCGCTCGATCCTCGAGGGGAATACGGAATTTCGCTCGATCGATTGATTCCACTCGATTGTACTGGCGGACAATGCAGTCTCGATTAAGCAACGAAAGGCCGGCAAACGAAAATTAATACAACATAGCGGACGCGTGTGCTCAATAGCGCGTGCATTCCCGCTTCCTCTGCTGCCACGGCGTTGCCCAGCATTATACGCTCCTCTGTTGCGCGCGTTAATCTCTACGTTGTACAAGCGAGCCGCGGACAGAAGAATACCTTTAAATCGCGCGAACTCTTAACCGCCCGCTCCAAATCGGCACCGATGTTCCCGTTTATTTTCCCCCGTTTGTTTGTCCTTTTTTCCCCGAACAATCGCAGGATAATCGAAGCTTCGGACTGTACGTTCAGCTCGCGCGCAGACATTTTCGCGCGGTCCTAGCTGCTCAATTAACCACGCGAAATCAGATCATGTGGATACCGATTAAACAAAGGTTCCAGTGGAGCCTCGCATCGAGATCGTGGCCAACAAACGCTTGCGCTTGAATAGTTCTGCGGGAAATGCGCAAACACCGAGATGTCAACAGATAATCGATCAGTTTGGATTTTGGTGGATCGTAACGCGCCGTGTGCTCCGGGCAGAGCCAACATCCGGACGATGTCGCTGTAACGGCAGACCGGTACTTGCTGGTCACTGCCGAGGATGGATTTAGAAACTGCCGTTAATAGCGGCCTCGATTGTGAATCGGTGAAAATTCTGTTTTCCTCTCTCTGTTGTCTCGCTGCCGCGGCGGCAGAGAATCGGGCGGAGGCGATTTATGTTTTATATTTAATTACATTGCGCACGGTTAATTCGGAATTATTTCGGGCCTGCGGTTCCGTCTGTTAGAAAAGTTAGCGACTCGTAGGATCTCGTTCGGCGAAAACTATTGAAACACGCATAATTGCGGCGCAAATGCCCCGCTATTATTTGAATTTTCAGCCGACTCGTTCATTTGGCCGAATAATTTCAACTATTCGGTTCAGGTATTCCGCAAATTTAAATCGATTCTACGCGCCCGATCTTATTGGCCCGGCCGCGAATGCAGGTAATATAAAATTAGCGATGAAACGCTTTGATAATTGGATATTAAAATCTTGCGATAACTGCACTTTGTGCGCCGCGCCGACAATGCGTATCCTTCCCTTTGCAAATATTTATGGTCCCGCGAATTTGTTGCGGCGATGATATTATTCGATACGAGCGAACTCCGTGGTACATATATTTTCGCGCCGCAGATGAAACGAATCGATTTATTTTATCGCGTTGTAAATTGCATTTATGCAGAAGGAATACAGTGGGCGCAGACGCGGAACGAATGTTCTTTGGGCGTCTAATGAGTCGGTTGGAACATTATGAAAATATCGAGCGTATAGGGTGGTAAGTGGAATTACGAACACCTTCGTTCAGAGCGGGCAGAGCTGCTCGACGTTATTTAAAATCTCTGCCAAGGGATTTCGAAAACTAGAGGCGATAGGAGTAAAAGTTTTCACCAGAGACAGATTTCATGGGGATACCGTGGTGATTTAATTTAATTGTGGCTGAACCTGTCGTTAAGGTTCTACGTAGCAGAACAAAGCTTAGAATGTAATTAAAATGAATTTTTCACCGTCTAAATTATCGCTCATGAAGCGTGACGCGAGTAATTAAGTAAATTAAGATTCTCGTCTCTTTAACAAATGGGAAATATTCAACGGGATGGAAAATGACACTCGACGGTTTAATGCGATTTATATGAGTTTGCTCGTAAATTTAATTTGGTCCTTGTGAACCTATACGGGCTAATGAGGTTAATTGAATAGGTACCATTTATTATATAAGCAATCGTACCTGCAACCGCTAGCATTATTAATGCGCGCCTCTGCACGCGTTCTTGTTCAGTGATTCTACATATCCGTTTAATAAAGTAAAATGGACCCCCTATTTCGATAGCACCCAGAAACAAATCATTATCGCCGAAAGGCTGCCTCTTCTAAACTCTCCGACATCCATTAGAAAAATTGCTATCTGCCACACGTAATCTCTCAATAATATTTAGATCCCACACAATTATTATTCTGCCGTCTGTCACAAATCCAGAAAAACGTGATTCATGGACGCTCTCAAGTTGCAGAAAATTTCCATCGCGAGTGATCAAAGCTGTTCTGAAATTTCGGCAGTGATAATCAAGTTGCATTCACTCGACCGAATGCTGTGTACCCGTTGAAACGAGCTGGCCGAAGAAAGAGGAGAGAGTCGTGTCATGTGCACACCCGTCCGCACGCATTCACGGACGGAGAAGGGGTGGCTGTGTATCGGTGGCTGGCAACATTTCACGCGAAACTTCTTACACTCGAGCGAGCAGTTTCCACTCGGCTCGAAGGCTGCGAATACTGTCTTCGGGCGTTGAAATTACAAACGCGAGGACGGCTTGTCCTCTCTCGTTACGATCTTCGCGATCAGTTCGCGCCACCTAGACACGCCGGAAGTTGAACTTCGCGAGGGGTGCGCGTCTCCGGTTACAAATAACGAAAGTATTGCAGCAGCCCCGCCGCGCGAGTCTGCCCGCCGAGTTTTACATGGTAATGGGATGGTGCGGGAGGAACGAACACGAAGCGAAGCAAACTCAGGGCGCTCGTAAAGGGACTTAGAGGGAGATGCTGATTCGTTCCACCAGAAGTATCGCTCTGAGTAATAACACGTTTGCTTCGCGGGTCGAGATATCCCGTCATTTCCCATTTGACGTTGCTTTCGGCTGGCAATAAAGCGGATAAAGTACTCGCGGTGAAATTTTGTCGTCTCCTTCGAAACTCCAGTCTCCGCGCTCGCTACTCAACAGACCTCTATTATTTCTCCTTGTATTACTTGTTACGTTTTCTTTTGTATTCCAAAGGGTTTCCCGCTGATAATAATAATAATAATTTCCTGCAATTTCGCCATCTTCGTCTTCCTCTTTTAAGACATTACAGGGCACTCGCATCATGAAATTCGAATACCGTAAAAAGGCACAGGCATGTGATACTATAATAACTCGTTGAAAGGCCTGAAACCGCGAGCACAGCCAGCAGAGGAGACACGCGACAGAGGTGCCTGTGCGCGCGTTCGCTGCGAAAATGCGAAACGACAGGGCGCCCCGGTGCTCGAGTGCGAATCGTTGTGGTTTGCCGTGATTCATCGTAACGAAAGCAAGTACGCGGCAGTAATTGCACTCGAGGCACCGCGGTACACTGTCAAGGATGCGTTTAATCACGCCAGTCGGTAGCCTCGATAAGTAACGAGCGAGCGATGTGCACGCACACCCCGCCAACAGTCGCCGACCTACCACCGCGGCGAAGAATCGCCGTGTTCTCGCGAAATTACGAAACCCTCCCGCCCGATCTACTTCAGCTTTTCAGCCTGCGTATCCGGCGCACCGACGACGCGGCCTTTATCTCCACCGCGCGTCAGCCATAAACGGTGCGCGCGCGAGGTTCGGCGGGACGACGTTGGCGTAATCGCAACGGAGAGGCGACGACTAATGTGCTTAGCGTAATACCCGACAGTGGGTTTCGAGCGTGGAAAGGAGAGCAACCGTTACGGCCGCGGCAAGGCGAATCGAAAGAGCGCGTAAGAGAGGATCGAGGGCCTCAGACCGACGAACCAGCGAATAGGGGCGGCACGAGGGGGGGGTTCGGGAGGGTGCAATCTGCTCACTACTTCGTATTAATAATCGATGGGTGCGCGCGACTACACCTGCACGAGATGTGCTCTTTGGCTGCGAGCAGCAGGGCAAGCATAGCGGCGGAGGCCGAAGGGAGGATGATCATGGGGTAGGGGGTGTACGCGTACGGCCGCGAACGTTGTGGTGCACGCGCTTATCCCGTGAACTAAGTTAGTCGATTCCCTATGGTCACTTCCCTATCGAGTTTCGACCCGCCGAAGCTCCGGCTGAGCTTTTGTTATTCCGTATTGCGGCGAGGCCGGGCTTCTCCGCGGGGGTTCGCGCCCGCCTTGTTTCACTAACATCTCCCTATAACGAACTGCGGATCGGTAACTGGCTGTTCTCGCCCGTTACGTTTCGGTTCGGGCTGCTGATGGGATTCGGGGCCGTCTCCAGACACCTCGAGTCACGGATGCAAGCCCCTGGTGTCTTGAAGCGATGCTGCAATTTCTCCGAGGAAAAATTACAAAATTTGCCGATTTTTATCATACGCGGTTTCATTGTACATTTTCTTTCTAGATGTTGCCTCTTCTCGCGTGTACCTACACCCTGTGCCTAGGAATTGATTTTTGATCGATATTCGCAGACTCTCTCAAGGAATCCAACCGGAGGTTTGGCGCTCGTTTGGTGCTCGTCGACGGTAACGTAAACGAGCGAAGAACGCCAAAGGGCAGTGTTACTTATCCGAAAGAAAGCTGCGGAGTAACGCGGACAATAACTGCTCCACAAAAATGCTTGCCGAGCTTTGTGTGCCGCCACAAAGGGGTTTTCGAGGATCCCGGTGGGGGCGAACATTTGTTTCCCAGCCGTGGAACGGCTGCGAGCCAGCGGAAGAAAAGGCAACCACGAGGAAAGGCAACGAAGACGACATTGTCGTTAAGGGAGGAAGCGTTTTCTAATTGCATTATAAACTGTCAAAGGCCGAGCATCATAATTGGCTTCCGTTCGTGCAATTTGCATGTCTGCCGTTGCCCGGCGCGCTTTGTGCTAATGATCGCATCGGCCCGCGTGCACTCTTAGAAATCGAAAACCTTCTCCTCTTATATTTGTGCAGCTTGTTTCTGCGCCGTCGAATCGACCCGCGCAAAGGGTACACCGTAGATCACGGAAATGGAATGGGGAGAATGCCTGATAGGTGGCGCAGTCGAGCAAAAATGATACGCCTTCGTCGTTAATTGAGTATCGGTGGAATGATTTCTCCAGTACGCACGGCGCGTCTGACCAAAGACCAACCCTTCTCCTTTGCTCTTCTCCTCTCACCATATCGCATCATCTTTCAACATTCTTCCAACTGTAATACCCAATTAGTGGAGTAAATATAAATCCTCCCATTACTCAGATCTCTTCCTCATCGTACACGCAATGTTCCTAAAAATATTGATTACCAAAGCATTCACCCGTATGAAATGATTTTTACATCACCCGTAAATTTACTTTTCACTTCATCCTGCAACACTGTAGTAATCCCACTGTTACTCGCAAAATTATGACCAACGATGTCACTCGCTTCCAGCCATCAATTCAAGATCACTCGGCTTCACCGTGACTCGTGATTCTTTGCTCCCAACTATCTCCTCGGAGATATACATCCAGATTATTCCATTTTCTGTGCTACGCATTACGGACACCTTCCGCCTGCCCGACGTCGCATTAAACAAAGTAGGTAATCCGGCAAGAATTTAAACGCCGGGAGATTGGCGCGCGATCGTGGGAGCTTATTATAGCGGCAGTCGTAACGCATAATTGCTCCACGGTCGGGACAATGCCGTGAACGAGGCTCGCCCGGGAAGCAGCGCGAATCTTAACTGACAATAAGACGGGGACTCGAATAGAATTTAAACGACGGGGACAAAGTGAATTTTGAGTTGATGCACCGAACAAAACGGACCCCCGTCGGTGGTGAAAAGGTGCCCGCCGCGCATTACGTCGTTTCGGTCGCTCTCCATCAGCGTGCGGAATGGGAAACGGATTTCGTGCGCGAGCGAAATGTTTTCGTTTCTTCCTCCAATTAGTGGGTAATTAAAAGCGGCCCGTTTCGCGCGCGTTTACTGGGCCGTTCCGGTTCATTGAACGAGGTGTAACGCAACGACGCAGGTGTGCTTTCTTCTGCCGCCGTCCATCCAGATTGCAAGTGGCGATTTTGACCGATCGAGAAAGTCGAAATGGCCGTGGCTTTATTATTTATAGACGTAACACGCGAGCCGGAGAAAGCGAACGGCTGGCTAACTGTGCCTTGGTCCGTTGACTTCACGGTGTGTCCAGCGATACGCTGTTCTATTATACTTTCGAGCGAGCTAGATTTTCATACTGTCTGCCGATCGATGTTTCGCGTTACGAGCGGCTGCGTTATGCAATCCGTTCGTGATTTCCTTTTCGCCGCGTGTCAAATTCGCGTGGCGCGCAACTCGAGCGTTGCTGGGGGATACATTGATAGGTATCTTCCATCAAGTTTCTATGCAGCAGTTTGTACTTGCACTTGGATGAACGTTGTAGGGGGGAATCGTTACAGAATCGTAGGGAGGGAAGTACAATGTTTCCAGAGCGATGTCCCGATCGCGTAGGTACGCTAGTAACGACACTTGGCGGTTAACAGAGTAACGTTACATTCCCTGTACTTGGTGCTCCGTAACTGCTGGGATAATTGGAAAGTGGACTTCAATGACCGCTTAAATGTCGCGTTAGAAAGAGTATTTTTCACAGTGACGGTGCACTGATCCTACGACTTCAACGTCGACTCGATTACTCGTTTACTATCGCGCACTATCAAGCAATTCCCACACCAGTCTCCGAGTCACATATTCAGTCTTTCAAAAATCTTTCAAAACCCAGGAACACAGACTTCAGTGCTTGAAAACTCTCAGCACACATGAAATATGTTAACATTAACTCTTAACTCCTACTCTTGTTATTTTTCAACGTCACACATGCGACTTTATTTGGCTATCTACATCTATTTTCCGTATACATTGTCAGTGTTAATTTGCACTCTTTTACTTTCACATGTACTATATAATTTTAAACTATTTTTCTCTTTCTTGTCTTCTTATATGTTTTCTTTCGCAATGTCTCCCGTGCACTAAAGAATTATTAATAATCAATATCATCGCCCCGCAATTTGCCAACTGTACACGAGACTCTGGCTGGAAGTGGAACGACCAAACGATCTGACCCACGGTCGGTACTAATTTCACTCACGACCGGAAGCACTCCTGAAGAAACTCGCCCGCTCTTTCTGGCGCGAAACCGTCTTAGCTGTCCTGGAAGCTGGACAGAGGGGGCTCGGAATCGAGTGCACGCGTCGGGGTGGGTAGAAGCTGCGGCGAGATGCAGGCAGGTAAGACGCGGCAGAGGAAATCTGGCCTTCGGTGAGAGTTTTCGGGTAACGAGCGTTTTTCCGTGCGCGTGAGGCGCCAGCGCGTTATGCGAACACGTAGATACAGTGGATGCGAACTCTTCAGGCATCCATTCCGTCAAGCGGTTCCCGAGGCGGATGGGATGAGCGTTACTAGCTGGCTGCGGTTTCTAAATGCCCAACTTCGTTCGGCTTGCCAATTAATGGCATCCACATTCCTGCGAGGAGTCGCTAATTAACACACCTTCCTCGAAAACCTTTCTTTCCACCGCCAGCCCGGCGCCCCTCACTCTTTCACCCGCCCGCCGTTGTTCCTCCCACGAGGCGGAGATACCTATCGTTATTATTTTCGCGACGCCTCCGCGGACGACAGGAATCACGGGGGCTGGGCTCTTTGTGTCGCCTGAATGTTTCTGGTCCAGCGTGCCGTGGCAATTCGTCGCGAAATTTCCATTTCGATGGCTCCCGCTCTCCGTAATTGCATTACTCGGGGCGAAACGGCGCTTGGAGTCCTTTAGAGAGGTCCATCGCCTGTGCTCCCCGCGATAGACATTTTTAATGTTCGATACCGGCGACAGGGAGGTGGCTAACGAAAGCTTGAAACGAATAAGGTCGACGTTTTTATTGGCTGCTCGGCACGATCGTTGCGGAGGAGATTGCAGGTAGAGGCGGAGGATATCAAGTTAGGAAGATAGTATCAGTGTTTGTAAGTAAAACTGGGATCGTTCAAGATTGTTCTTCAGCTCCGGAGAAATTCATTTCGTTCGGGACACACTTTGGATGCACCCGTCGATTCGATTGACATTGGCGAGTTCCCGTCGCTAATTAACGATGCCGCCATTAATATTTCAATTTCATCGAGCTGCTCGTACATCTCTGTCGGTGCTCGTGCAATAGATCGTTACATCTTTGCAGCACGTACATGCTCGACCGTGTCCCGCTGCTAACACGGTTCCAAGGACCCCTGCGCGCCCCGTTTGCCTGCAGCCAGCAAAGTAATTTCAGTATGGATGAGAGGTGCTCGGAACGGGGGGAAAAAAACTCCATTCCGTTTCACATATATTCCCGTTAACTCGCGCGGAATAACGAAAAGTTGTTATAACATTCTCGGGGGTAAGAGCGCGAGGGTGTGTCTATTCAGTCTGAGACGAATCGAATTGCTGCGTGTACTGCGAAGACACGGAAGTCACGTACCCGACTGAAACGATGCTTCCAAAGAGTGTGCACAGGAGCTCGTGTGTCTGCACGGGGCGAGCCAGAAGGAAATAAGGATCCTGCTCTAGTGGATTCCGGAGCTAATTTTAAGTGAACAATTCCATAGCAACTGAGAAGCAGAAATTTCCGCCGTTATTGAGGAATGCCCCTGTTGCACGTTGGTCGAACCCTTTGGATCTCTCGGAACTTTCGCAAATTTCTTCGTACCACTCTGTTATTTACTGTATCGCCTTCACATATTTTCTCTTCAGCTGAGCATCGCAGCTACTCGGTTTAAATCGGCAACCCAGCTGCAGACAGGTTGCCTTCCAGTCTCTCTCCGGGGAACGTACAATATTTCTGCCCTCCTGGGTCTCCTCAAACATGAACTTCGTAGCCACGTAGATTCTCTCGATTTCTCAGGTACATCCGATGCACCCGTTGAAGCCACGAATTTTTTCGTTATTCCGGCCAACTCTAGCTCTTCCTCGGTGCACGTGGAAGTTGGCCGAGTCGAATGCGAGGGCTCAGGCTTCCTCAGATTTTCCCTCTCGCACGTCGGCGTATCGGGAAACTCGTGAACGACGAGGTGCGACGAATGTTTGCATAGACGGAGGCGGTACAGAGGTCGATGGAGGTACGTACACATTCTGTTGCGCGCCCCTTCGAACGAGAAGTTAAGTTCTCGTTCTGGAAAATTTCAATTATTCGCATCGTCTGATCTCTGACTTTGCGCCTCCTCCCTTTCTTTTCCTTTTCCATCGGCTGGCTATCTTCTTCCTTCTCCGCCGCCCGTTCTTCTATGTCCTCTGCACTTCCCTCTCTGCTCCGTGCCAATGTCTTTTCCCTTTTTTCATCTTCCGCTCCTTTCATACCTGTCTGTTTGTTCCAGGCAGCTGTACCCACCATTGAAATACATTTCTGCTCGTTTATAATGAGAGCGCGCGCGACTCGCTCAAGTTTCGCTAATTTTGATACCCCTTGTTGCGCAACCCGCTGCCCTCCCCCTGGACTCGCCTTTAATTCGAACGACCGTCAATGATCTTTCGTTAGCAGTTCCTTTCCGTTCTTATTTATCTCCTGGTGAAATTCCACGGGAGACAAAGGGAGTTGGGAATATCATTTCGCGTGGGATAGTATTCTGCCTGCGTGTGTGCCGTGGTAATTTATTATCGTTGATACGACGAGTTGGGCTCTCTTTAAAACGAATTTGCGCGAAGGGGATGCTGGGTGGGAAAATGATTAAGTTCGAATGTGTTTCTCTCTTTGGTGTGAAAAAAGAGATTTAAAAAGTTTCCCAATATGGTAAAGGGTGATTAGATTGGACACATCTTGAATGAAGTTTCCTTTACGAAGTTTATATTAAACCATATAACTTCCTTTTGAAGGAAGTTTCAAGATAATTCTTATAGAAGACGTTACGCACAGGATAATGTGAAACCCTATGGTTGACTCGTATCACTGAACTGGGAGACCAGCAAGGTGCAAGGGAAAAGGGCTCCTATGTGGTCAGACGCGTTAGAACTGTGTCACTTTACATTTACAATTTCTCACACGTGTATTATTTGCGAAATTCTTTCGAGTGAGATTTACTTAGATTAATAAGACCTCTAAAAACATCTACAAATTTTAAAACAATTCTTCTATTACACTTTCATCCACTTGCTACCCTGTTAAACTTATCCCCTGCTTTTAACCACATCTTCCGTGTGGTTCTTACTGTAGCTTTCTCAAAACTGACGTCCCTCCACACGTATTTATAATCTTCTAATCTCGTGCTATACTTCTTCTCAAAAAGCTTCGTTTCCTACCAGTCAACCCCAATTCAGCAATACTTGAAAATTCTTTAACACCATAAAAGTCACTGATGCCTCTGTACGTTATTCTTCCTGTACTAACAACTATAACATGACGAAGTGGCAGACTGATAACAGTAAGAAGGAAGATGTGTAGCCCCGCAGAGTGGTTGGAGCATTAGTCGCCAGCCAACGACCATTTCCCGCGAAGCAGCCCTTAATAATACTTTTTTGCGTTCGCCCCGCGGTTCGTATATTGCGGTTAGAAGTGATATTAATAATTCCCGTGGGTCACGCGACATGTAAAAAGCTCGGCCGCTGGGTGGTGACGTCGGCGAACCGTTGGGGTTCGCGGGAATGCAGCGCGTAGACCGAGCAAACTTTCGCAATTAGCAGTACCATTGGCTACCTTGTATAATTATATTAAAACGGTACACGGTAACAATTAATTATACCGGCGGCATTGTATTAGGAATTTCCTATACGCAAACTTGCGCCGGCAACTGTTAACTCCCGCGTCTCTGCGAATCGGGCGGCGCACAAAAGACTAGCCGCGTTACCGCGTGCCCGCTCAAAATTTCTGTTTTCCCTTCTGTGAGGACAGCGGTCGTGCGACAATGCCGTCATAGTTAGCGATTCAATTCCTAACCGCAATAATAGCGAAACAAATCATTCGCGGATTAAACTTTAACGACAGCTGACCTGGAACTTGAATCGCGGATTGTACGAGCGCGGCTAATGCCTCCCATCCAGAAGCTGTTGGGGCCGGTCGCTTTTTTTCCTTTTTCGTTAGAAGTTCGAGAAACGCTCTCGGATTCTGTTGCGAGCTGGGTGACGTTGTGGACGACGCTACTAGCGCGAAAGACTATGGCAGGAGACTTTCGCCGGCGGTTTCTTCTGTCTGCAAAAATTGGAGGCCTTCCAGCGATGGTCAGAGAAATCCTTGCGTGGTAAAAACGCCGTTAGAATGACAATAGCGTTTGCACAGGGGAACTGTGCGGGTATTTAGTGGAATTTGAGGCGAGGGTTTCTAGCGAAGTGAAATCACAAATTCTGCTGGAATGTTTTAACTAGCGTTCGCGTCGTCGTTTGTTTTAAATAGGGAATCGAGTTCGCTGTTGAAGTTAACTTTGTTCAATTCTGAGTGGTAGTATCTCGCAGTGGGCATGTCTGATAACGAAGCCGATCTACTTTCATAATTTCGTCACTGTTTCTAACACTTTTTAGTCATGATCAGTCATGAGACAAAGTACATACAATAGCGGACAAAAAAGTTACAATATTTTCGAACCATCCTGATTCTATTACTTATCAATATCAACACAAAACTGCAGTATGTGCCCAATATACATATTCTGAAAGAGAATTAAAAGCTGTATAAAATCCAGTTACAGTTGAATTTATTTAACTAACAAACAAAAAGCCTACATAACATTATTAAAGCCTACAAAAAGTTACTACTTTTGAACATTAATAAAAAAATCTAATATTTTGCGGAGGCACCTTCTGCTTTTAGGACAACCTAAAAAATGACTAAACGTGGTAACTTCTTTGTCGGCCCCAATAATGAATTACTTCATTCAATGCCATATAACACTTTTGTTTGTCAGTTAAATAACTTCAAGTTTAACTGGGTTTTATACAGCTTTAAATTCTACATCAGAATGTGCATATTAAACATACCACAGTCCCAAATGTATGCTAAAAAATATCAAAAATAGAACAAATCGAAAAAGTGGTAACTTTTTTGTCCGCTGGTGTACATATCAAGCGTCTCATTTCAATTGATTCACACGAATATTGAAAAACGTTTCATATGAAAGCCGAGGAGCTTCGAGGGGTTGTAGTACATAGTGTCTATATATTTTTTTTAGCAGTAGTGCACATAGATACAGGCAGTATCGTAGAACTATTGGCACGGTTATATTTTTTCGGTTCAACATTTCGTTCGTTTCCCTCTGAATTTTTCCATAACCCACCAGAACTGTAGATATTAAATTTCCTGTGCTTCGTAACGCCAGCGCCCACTGCAACCAGATATTAAACAATTCAATCCCAACTAATCCGAAACTACGGCTTTACACAAACTCCTTATCCTCACGCATCCATCCACTTGAGGAAAATCATATTTGTCAGAAATTCAATCATATTTCCGGTGCATACCAGAGCCAGCAACACACCCCCGCGCTAGTTGATCTTCCAACGGGTCGTCAAACAGATACACCTCGAACACGCCATCGATACACGAAAGGCCAGATCTGCCGAGCACGCAACAGGGATGTTGAAGCCGCTCGAGGCTGACCCCCTGACACGATTTCACTATTCCCGGAGCGGGACGCCGAAAATCCAACCCTAAACCGACGCGTGGCCTCTTTCTTTCACAATGACCTGCCTCCACCCTCGGGTACGGCCTCTTGAACGGCGCCGTAGTTTCGCGCCGACGAGCGATTCGGCTCTCGTGCAACAGGTAGACGTGGCTACGGGCCAGCTGCTACCCCTATTATGCATAATTGCTCGAGGGGGAACGAGGAGCAGTGGAAGACTCTCTCATGGCAATCGAACACGCGTTCTCCCGCACTTTGTTTCACATTCTTCCCCTTTCTTCTCTCCACCCAAATCCCCGTTTCCCTTATCCAGCCCCGTTCGAGCCTCGAGCCTCTTCTCCGACATAATCCATTCAAGATTTAGGTGTCGTTATCGGTACCGCCTCAGACCTCCGCTTCGGAGAATCGTCTTGAGGGAGTCGATGATCTTAGAGGGAACATATCAAAGGTTAGAAGCGTTCCATGGTCGAGAGCATGGGGAAGCATATTAAAACTTTTTTAATTTCCCACTGCCCTCGCGCAGGTTTTAAATAAATTCTCCGAAGTATCTCCCTGCCATGCTTGACGTTCTTCAGTTTCGAGGAAAGTTTAATTGTCTGCCTGGTTATTATAAACAGCTTTTCCACTGGGCCCCTCCGCGCCTCGCTGCCCCGGTTCCCTTGCTTTTCGAAGCCGTTGAGAGGAATTTCGATGGCATAACGCGTACTTCAATATGCCCTGTCGTCAATCAAACGCCATCGATGGGCTCTAGTGCGTTTGAAATATAATAATGCGTCCGTCGATCCATCCTCTGTGTCACGGTGGCAGCGCGATGTGAAATGACGTATACTTCCATCGAATATCCGCGAGCGTCCCGCTCGTCAATTGCCAAGAATTAACGCTAGAATTACTAATCGAAAGGGAAACGTGTAAACGTGTTTCAATCTCTTCGATCGCCGTTCTAAAAGTTCGAATACTTCGTGACGACGCTTCCACGGTGATAATATTACACTCGAGCTTTAATTCCACCTTCTGCAGTGTACCAAAATTTGCAATTATCGATTAAATTTACAAATACATATCGCCTCATCGAACGCTGCAAAGTGAAACTTGCGCTCCTCACGGATTCTCTTCTGTTTCTCCAGAATTGCAACTCCATTTCACACTCTGCTCACAATACTACCGTCAACTCTAAGGAACTGTCCTTCACCCCGTAGCACTCGGTTTACAGTACAAATAAAAATCTAAAAATTCTCAATATAATAAACCCAAGCTTTCTAAATTGTCTGCTCCTGCCACACCTATTCTCATCGTAATCCAAATGTCCTTGCACTCAAGGATAACGCGTAATCCCGTGTCATAAATTCAGCCCGTCGCTAACGAATTCAACGCACGATTGTTTGACGATCATTGGAATTTCAATCGATCTCCCGCTGCCGCGATTTCCCGCGTGTACGCGCCCGTTCGTACTCGATACTAAGCGCGTCTCTCGTCTACCTGCATCGCAGCGGAAAAGAGATAAACAGGGTGCGCTGTGCAGTTATCCCTAGCTGGTTTTACGAGCGGCACTCAACGCGTTCGAAACAGGCGTCTCTCCCTGGATGCAGGGCCGTAAAACTTAATTGCCGTTGCAATCCGTACATACGTATGTAGTATACGTATTTTAGTCCTATGTGCCGCGCTGCCTTTATGTACCCCTGTACACCAATCCATCGGCCCCGTACATACATCGTGTATATTCGTCATACACGTTTCTGTCTATCCACCCCGTCGCTGAACCTCCGCCATGTAGTTCCCGGGCTCCCTCGCGCAAATTCTCCGCACCTTTACTGTCCCCTGCGTTCCCTTCTTCCTCCGCTACTCCTACGTTCCGTTATTTCGATGTTCAGATCGATGGAAGTCTCTGCGACGAGACTATCAAATAGTAGCCTGATGATAATCTCTTGCGCAAAAGGGAGATCGATCGTCTGACCCTCGTCTTTTTTTTTCAATGTTCTGAAGTAGGGTGGTCTTCCAGCTGGGTTTAATCTGTGTTATACTTGCGAAATGGGAATTCAGTGTACTCGAGGTTTTACTTGCGATTCTTCACCGGGTTTTGGATTAATTTTTACCTGAAATTCGCTCGTGCACAAAAACCGGTGCTCGAACAAGAAATCGGGTTGGCGGGCAGCCTGAGGGATGCTTTTTATAGGTGGCAAAGCTTTGCGCGCAGGGAATCCTTCGAGCCGATGATCAAAGAATTATTGGAAGGTCTCTGTAACAGCTATCTTTAGGGTTTTCTAATTAAGATTACAGTTTATGCGTAGAAAGGGTCCGCAGGTGATGATCAAGGGTTGCAGGCTTTCGTAACAGCTGCTAGGAGTTTCTAATTTAAATTACCATCTCGCTTGTGTCGTATTCAACAGTGCATTGAAAATTCCATGCACGCGCCAATATAATGCTTATAATCTATTTACAATGTTTCCAATATCCTAAGAAACTCGTCTAAAGCGATTCAGAATAAAACTTCTCCCGTAAACACAAGCTACCGTTCCACTTGATCCGAACCACGAACCCCATTATTTCGGTGGCGCGTCGAATTAAAGGACCTCCAAAGAATCCCATCTCCTAATGACTCGCATTCCACCGTCACCGCGATCAAATGCCCTCCCCATTATCGGCGTCGCCGGTGCCTCGAATATTCATCCCCCTCTGCACGCCTCCTTTCTCTCCCTTGTTTTCGGGGCCTGCCTTTGATTTCCCCCTGAGCACTCGTTTCGCTGGGGGCGCGCAAATTGCAAGCGAAATCGGGATCCGTGTACGTGCGACGGCTCTCAATGTATCGTAGATCCACTGGTCCCAGGCTCCGGCTGATCGAAGAATCGAGGAGACTGCCGGGTGCGGTACGCGCGGGCCACGGGCGTGGACCGTTGGCTGGGCGACAAGCCCGGCTGGCTAGTCGTTTAAAAAGCACAGTCGAGTGTCGCGAAATAGGATTTTGTCTCTCTGTTTCCTTCCAATCCCGGCCGTGTTCAGGCGTAAGTGTTGGTCGCCGGTGGCCGCCCCTGGTCCTCCCGTTGTCTCGCGCTCAACAACGGGACTTTGCCAGGTAAACGCGCGCTGGTTCCGACCACCATCACCGGACACCGTGATTCCACGGGCTCCTCGAATTCTCGTTTCCACGCGAAATCCGTGAATTTGATTAAACGTGACCAGGCGAAGGGGGTTACCTACGCCCGGCCGCCAGTATACGCGTTGTGTTCCCCCGTCGTGTCGATGGCGGCCCCAGTCAAACGGTGGCTGCAGCAGCATCTCGATTAATCGTGCCATCCCCCCGCCACCCCCCCGCCACCGAATCCCGTCCCACCCCCGCCGATCTTCTCGGGGAAACTGCATTAGCGTGCTTCGACCTCGGGCCGCCTCTGTGGTTGCCAGTTATCGCGCCGCGGGAAAAGAAACTACTTTCAGAATCCCCGGAATTCGCCCAGGCCCCCGCCGGATGCTGGAAGTTTTCCACGTTGCGTTTTATATCGCCGTCCCGCGCGCCCTGTTCGCGATCATATTACGGACCGTGCACGATGCTAATACACCGTACTGAGAATTTCTATTAAATAATGCGCAACTATGCGCAACGAGTTTCCTCGCGACTGGGAACACGTATCCCGGCACACTGCCCGCGGAAATGGCCAGGGAGACGTACAAATTTGTTCGTCAGTATTCACGGCATTCGATATATTGCCCCCCCCCCTCCTCAAAGACGGTCGAAACTTTTGCCCGGAGTTTTACGATCGCTGACCATCGGCGGCTTGATACTTAATGCACTTGCCCCGGGGGCTGCTGGTGAAGCAATTTTTCGGTTTCGATCGGGGTCTGCGGGCGTTCTCGTGTCTCTATCATCGTATTATAGGCGCACCCCGTCTGGCACATTCCTGACTGAATGTATACGAGCGCACGAATACTATTAACAAGATTCTCGACACTGCTACATCTACCATTAGCACTCGATACACGTCTTGCCCCACCCTCCACGGTATTTCCCCCTGTTCGGAGTTCCCGGAGACACTTGGCGTGGGTTTGAATCCCTCGTTGGAGAACGGAGGGGGGAACCTGTACTCGTAGCTGACCGGGCGAAAATACCAGCGGACGGCTATTTTCGAAGGAAGAGGAGGGTAGC
This sequence comes from Andrena haemorrhoa, assembly GCA_910592295.1. Lineage (NCBI taxonomy): Eukaryota > Metazoa > Arthropoda > Insecta > Hymenoptera > Andrenidae > Andrena > Andrena haemorrhoa. The sequence goes on from OU342946.1 coordinate 7,779,517, forward strand.
AGAAGCGATCAATCCCGCGTGTAGAGCGGCTTCGGGATTTCGAGTTAATTGCGCGCTCTAACACCTGTTAATGGGACTGGCAATAGGGCTGTCAGGTATTTTGTGCCCGCGAGGTAAGCAGGGACGTGAAACGGTGAACGAGGATGCGACAGGCGGTGGTGTCAGGGCACATACACGTCCGCCGATTGGGCGAACCGTTCGCTGGAGCGAGATAACGGGGACAGCTAGGCGAAGAAAGAGAAACAATAGAGAGAGACAGGGGACGGGATGTAGGGGTCGGGAGGGGCGAAGGGTGCTGCAATCTGTTCCCGATGGCTCCCTCACCGTGCTCTGTGGTTACCACTTTACAGTCCCTCGCCTGTAAAGCCATCCTTGCTGGTGTCTGTGCGCGTCACACCCCTCCCTGTGCTCCGCACCCTCTCGCACTCTCTCCCTCCCGCACACGTTCAACCTTCCCCGCCGCACACCTACCCGCTCCCATCGTCCCTCCTAGCGGCCGTCCTCTCTTCTACTCCCACCTGGGAACCTATCAACGTCAGGGCAACCTCATCTGCCCGGCTGTCCGCAGGACATTAACCGAACTCAACGTTTGGTTTCCGTTTATCCGCGTCCACTTACGCACTGCCGCGCGCGCCCGCGCTCCACATACCTCCGAGCCATCAGCCTGCATCCTTTGCGCTGTCATTTCGTTCGATATTCCAATTGAAGTTGGATCGAGTCGCCCGAGAAATTCGTTCTCCGTTGCCACCCTCCCCGCCCCCCGCCCTCGCACCCCTCTCCGGTTAGGGCTAACGCGCGTAAGCACGCGCCGCCCAACCCACCCCGGTCCCGTCCGCGGACCTTGTAAAGTAATTTCGATCGGTTTCTCATTATTTTCGTTTAGCCCTTCGCCCTGCCGCCCGCCTTTTTCGCGGGTACTCCCGATGGCCGGCGTCGATCGCTCACGGTCGCGGGATGAATCGTTAATACCGTCGATGGGGAACGAATGCGCGGATGATGGGATATTTCTTTTTATCTTTCGGCTCGGGGGAGCAGGGTAATTGGTTTAGAGTCTTGGGCAGACGAGTGAATTCTGGGGTGGGAACGGTGGGTGGTTCGAACGAGCCAGCTGAACTTTTCGGTACACGTGCGCGATGGTGACTGTATACTCCATGTTGATTCGCTCGGTCAGTTTCTCTGGATGCACAGTCCGGTTCTTGCAGGTTTTAGTCGAAGGAACAAACTGATCAGTGGTTTAAGGATCGATGAGATCGCTCTTGGACGCTTTTTTCTTGCGATAGAAATTGGACGGATGTATAGGAGCTTTTTGCGGATAGTAGCGTCCGGTATTATCTCGCAAATGAGAAGTAATTGCAGTCGATTCATCGTGAGAATTTATTAGACGCGGTGTAGCCAGGATTTGTAGACCGGAAACGTTTAACTTCCTGCCGCGCTTTTGCCGTTAGAGTTTTCTTCGTCGAATCGAACGCGATTTATGGCACACCTTAGCCTGCACGCGCCTTTTTCCCTCGCTGGTTACTGCTAAAATCGTAGCGTGTAAACAGGAGTGTTTCACGCACGGTAAACATATTCGCCAGGCTCGTAAAATGTGGGGAAAAACGTGTTCTTCGTTCGGCCGACAAATGGCCGTAAAAAATCCATCTCGGTGTTGCGAATCATAGTAATTCAGTGATATACGATGGATCTAACGATCTCTAAACGCCGAACCATGACCATTTGTAACGGACGCAGCGAAGATACCGATACAACGTGTTTTGTTGCAACCTGGCCCCATATCATTGATTTATCTAAATGGGCCAAATCGTGGAAATCTTACCTCCGGGCTTATCGTTACTAATTTAGTAGCATTCCTACATATTACATCAACTTCAAATTAAACAGGTATACAGCTACTGTTCAAATTGTGGGAGTAAAATGATGTGCGATGGTGATAAAATAGAGTTTATTAGTAAAGAAGAAAAATATATAATACTAAGCAGACTCCACGCAACGTCGCGACAGATTCTGCCTCTCGCATCGGCACTTCGCTTTCGCCACGTGTTCCCTTTGGCACCCCTCACCATTCCTTACGCATATCAATGACCTCTGCGCATTATCAATCGGACCGTTAGCATTCTCAAATTACGTTTGCGCTTCAGCCGCTACGGCCGTCCTCGAACCAATCCTATAAACACTGCGAGTCGAAAGGCGCCGAAGTCCTTATCTGCCAGTCTAAACAGACTGCAGCAGATCGTACGCCCATACCCACAAAATACTACTTAGGTATTCTTATCTGACTTTAGCAAAGGGTGTGAAAATGGGTTAAGACAGAATAGCACCACGCGAGACTCATTGTCAGATATGTAATATTGGAAATATTGAAAGAAAATGTTTAGTCATATTTAAAGTGACCAGACGTCCCGCATTGCGCGGGACAGTCCCGCATTTGCGCCCTTTGTCCCGCATTTGAGCCCTTTGTCCCGCATTTGAGCCCTTTGTCCCGCATTGAAAAGTGTCCCGCAAAGTGTCCCGGATTACGCGGACAGTCCCGAATTTGAGCTATTACGCTCCTTTTGTTTTCAATCACCAAGTTCAATTAAGTTCAATTTTTGTTGTGAGAAAAAAATATATATTTTTAATTTCGTTTCAACGTATGTTTCTTTAAATGTATTATACATGCCCTAATAAAGTACGGAAACAATCTCCTCACGGACCTGTTAACCTTTTTTTTTGCTTCGGCGCATGTCCGGGACAGGTTGTCCCGCATTGGAGTACAAAATATCTGGTCACTCTAGTCATATTCCACATTCAACTAGCACTGTGTGCCAGATCCCTAACGAATAGAGAGACCTACACTTGCAGCCTCGCGTTCCCTTAAACACCCAAAATCCTCAACGCGAAGGGACCACGCGTGCGCATATATATATCCGTCAGCGAAGAACGAGAACCTGTGAAAATTGTTTCGCCACAGTTCATCACGACGACGTAGCTGAATGATCGGTCGTAACGCGGGATAGCGTAACGAAACGGCGTTGATCTCCATCTCTCTTTCCCCCCGATCGTCATCGATTTTCAGACCCATCGGCCGCGTTTTCCATAAGCGGTGCGAATACGCGGCTGCATCGTGAACGGGCGTCGGGCCCCGTCTTTCGCGTATTTGCTCGGCGTCGATTGGCCAGACCGTATAAGCGTGGCTCTTTTACGAGCAGCGGTAAAATTTTCTACGCTACAAAGTTATGAATTCGTTCCGTCCGAATCCCTACTTTCCTCCTCTGACCTGCCGCGGCCCCTTCGTCTTCCCCGCCCTCCGCCGTTTATTCTTTTCCCGCGTTCACCATCTTCCGCCTGCAACCCCCCCGAGAGCGTGCTACGCTATCCTTTGTTTCGCGTTCGTTGCCACGGGCCAGCCAGCTCGACATCTCGTCCTCCTCGTTTGACGTCTGCACCGTGCTTTATGACACGCGATATCCTTCATCCGAAATATTATGCCTTGCTGAACCTCGTTGGTCCTCGCTGCTCGCCCGATTCACGCACAGAGGCTCGCCCGGGATCATCCTGCACAGCCAGCCTGCAAACGGGGCGCGCGCGCGCACACACACGTACGTGGAACGCTGGCGGATTATATTGAAACCGTAGTAAACTTTAATTTTGTCCACCCCCGGCCCGAGGGGAATCTAAGAAGCAGAAACGGCTTGCTACGGCACAAAGAGTGTGTGCATGTCAAAGGACGATGCAGCGCAGAGGGGTCTGATGAAGAACTGTTGCTCGACGTTTCGCGTTCGCTCCGGCGACCGAAACAGTCGAAACGCGGCAGTTTATTAAGTATTCTCCCTATGAAGCTGCATTGTGTCGTTCCACTTAACTCGCCTCGATATTCTCTTTGGGATCGTTACTATTCAATGGCACCGTGACATTAGAGTTTCACCCGTTTCAACTGACTGGGTCTTTCAAATCGATCTTCTTTAAAAGGAAATGATTCATTGTTTCCATAAGTATGCAATATATTTAGGGAATACAATCCCGGTCATTATTTACTATCCCGGGATCGCGGAATTTTTTAAAGTCTATCTCGGGATTCCGGGAGTTATCCCGGGATTGGGTAATAGAAAATTCCAGTCATTTGAAAGTGATTTATTATGTGTTAAAATTCTAAATCTTTATTTAAAGTGATCAAACATACTTTCTATCATTAGTCTGAAACATAAGCTAAAATCATTTTTACCAATAAAAACAGTAGAACAATGAAGAATAATAAAGCCTCAATAAGTAGATAATATCAGTAAACCATTATGAAGATTTTTGGAAATGCGAATAAAGAAACAGCAAAGCACCTAAAATACATATCTACGATGTTTGATTTGTGAAATAGTGGAAAGGGAGAATATCATTGTAAAAATAAATATAGTTTAGTTAGTTATATGCGACTTAATATTATTATTTAAATAAATCATTGTTATTATTATTGTCCTTATTATTATGAAATGACTAAGTTCATTTATTCTGTTTATTTTTATATTTTTCAGGTGTTCATAAAGTAATTCACATTTTTAAAAAATCCCGAAATTCTCGAGATTAGTTATATCAAATGCCGGGATATTTGGAATCCAAAAAACAGCCGGGATCGCGGGATCCCGGGATACCGTATCCCGGGATTGTATTCCCTAAGTATATTCTAATAGGATGAGAGAGGCGAGGCGGTTACTCGATGCGTTTGGCGTTTGTAGCCAGGCCACTCCGCGCGGCGTGTGGCCCGTGGTCTCTGATAAGTTAAGCAGAAAAGGTACCCCACCGACCCGATCCGTTTTTCACCAACGAAACCGTTCCGCCATGGGGACTTCCAAAGGAACGGGCGCATTCGACGAAAGTTATTTCTGGAAATAACTTTGCCGTAGCTTTTCAACCGGACGTCATACTAATAGCGACTGTATCGCTGAAAGGTAAAAATTCTCCGCGGAACGGATAGAAACAGACATTTTGCGCGGATATTTGTGCGGGCAACGGGGGTACGCTTTTTCGCTGCAGAGCTTCGTTCACCTTTCACCTCTATTTTTACCTGCCCATCCACCCCGCCCCGAACCGTCCACCCCTCTCGTCGCGCGTTTAGTATTTTATCGCCAAACGTTGCCGCGAGCTGTTTCCTTTTTGCTATCGATATCTCTTCCAGCCCCGACGAAATTAACGACGGTATAAACGACACCACTTTGATCCGACGTTTTCGATCAACGCTCGATCCGATCGATCGCTCCGACCGCCGACCTTCGGGCTAAAGTAAGTAGTTAATCGATTTCTCTCTGTCGCCAATGTCCCGCGGAAGAAGGAAACGACCGACCCTGAGCTCCGTCGTTTTTACGCTCTCTGCTCGCCAAATACCCCTTTCCCGCCGCGTCGCAATATGTCACTCAAAGGGAATTTTTATGGCCAGCTCTGAGCCCCGTTTTATCGCAACCACCGTTGCTTTTTATTATCCAGTCGTAAGTATTCCATTGTAATCCGTGGGAATGGCAATCTTTTGCGCCCAGGCCGTGGCATCGAACACCGGCGGGGCAGCCTGCTTTCCACCCGATAATCAGATACGTAACGGCGGTGTCACGCGTACCGTGATGCAAGTTTTCGGCGAAAGGATGTTTACGGATCGTTTGATCTCCTGTCGCTCCCGGCGAATGTTTCTGTTGCCGACCGCGCCGGGGGATAGTTTTTATCGACGTCCGTTTCGAGATTCGGGTATGTGCGCGAATTCTCTGGAGCGTCAGCCTTTTTAGTTTTCGAGGAGCCCGAAATTCCAAGCAAACACGGCTTGGTCACGCAGTAGGCGTTTCCCACGCTCGTGCAGCCGGGGCATTAATTTTCGGCGCAGGGTATACTAGCATCTACTGCTTCGCCACGCAAGACCCCCGCCCCCATTTGATTTAATGAATTCGTTAGGATCAACCGAGGGTACTGGACGTTTGGTTACATCCGCCCAAGCACTCGCCAGAACGTGACTACCGTCGCGTTAGAAATCCATCTATTTTATCTATGATACGCTTTCCACGACCGTATTCACCGACCGTTGCAAAGCTCTCGCGGAATTCCAACAGCCGTGCGCGCGATGGCGGGCCAGCGTTTCGGGCGGTGCAAAAACTGATCATTTTTTTGATGAATATGGAAAGAAAGAGTCGAAAATGCGACGGCAAACAGTGGGGCGGGCTCGCGTTCTCTGTTCGTACAAATATTATCGGGGGTGGATATTGGAGGGCTCGATGGATCGAAATCGAGGCGGTACTATCATCTGGCTGCTATCCCAATCGAGCAGTACTTAATCCCGGCAAATATAGTCGGAATTCCAAAGCATTGTTGCGCATACGACAGCCAGATTCGAATATCGCTACTGCGCACGTCCTACTAATCGCTCTGTCGTTCATCCATACGCCGATTAATTATCGGTCGACTGTGTAATCCCGCTCGCTCGAATCGCACTCAGGCCTGTCGTCCAGGGGGCGGGTGCCCTGTGCCGGAATTTTCAACGGAATCGTTCCGGCGATCGATGGCTGCTGCCCCGTTCGTCCCACATCCGGGCCACACTCGCGGGCATGCTTTACAAGCTGCGCTCGACGATACAGAAAAATCCCCTCGTCGGGTCGTGTCCCTTTCTGATTCTGCGATTGTTATTGTAACAGGGATAACGCGCTGTTCGGTGGAGTCGAGGGTGGGTAGCTTCGTGCTGGCCTCGTTCTCTGCCTTGGAGGTTTTCACGCAGGGACTTGGGTTGCGTGGGATGTTGAAAGAGGGTGAATGAGACTAAACAGTTCTGACGACAGACGATGATATTCGCCTAACCGCCCTTGTACCTATTTAGGTTTAGCATTTTTTGTGAGGTAACGTTTTCAGATCTCTTGTTCCGAAACCTCAAAGCTGCAAACTTTGGGACTCTCGCAGCTTTCGCGACCACGCTATATTCCTCATAGGCGCTGCAGCAAGTAAGCTGGAGATAACGAGGCATGCATCATAAAAAGGCATAGGTATCGAAAGTTGTTAATAATTGCCTGATTGAAGGCTCGATCGAAAGCTCCTTTCAAGTGTGAAGGAAACCTCCACCAGTCAGCATTAGTTTCCGCGATAAATCGCTCACCGTGCTTTTTTTTCGATTGCCAAGCACTTGCTGGCAAGAGGGTAAACATTCCGCGGCGTAATGAACACGTAATTCCTAATTGGCCTTGAGTCCCTGATGTGTCAGCTTGATTAAGGGGTTACACCACCCTGGCGCTCGGAAAAATAGGTATAAAAATAAACTTTTTTTTTTGACCCTGCCATTAAGTATATAAAATGATCTTTATTTTACACATATACATAGTAGTTTTATGAGCAATTTACAATATTAACGATTAAAAAAAAATAAAAAATGGCGGAGATATAAGCCGATAACTAGGACCCTCTTTTGAAAATCCTTCCTGATGGTGTACTTGATTTCTCTGTTAGGCATCGTCTAAAATATAAAAAATAAATTGTTGCTTATTTAAAAGGGTAATAGCTAACATGTGACAGAGGGAAAAATTTTAAAATTTTTTTGTAGAAACGACAGCTGTTTGAAAAAGAAACTCAAGTTTGCATCGATGTTAAAAAGTTTAAAAAATTTATAACTTTCGAACATGGCACCCAATCACAAAAATCCTATGACACATTTTAGCTATTACCCTTTTAAATAAGAAACAATTTATTTTTTATATTTTAGACGATGCCTAACAGAGAAATCAAGTACACCATCAGGAAGGATTTTCAAAAGAGGGTCCTACTTATCGGCTTATATCTCCGCCATTTTTTATTTTTTTTTAATCGTTAATATTGTAAATTGTTCATAAAACTACTATATATATGTGTAAAATAAAGATCATTTTATATACTTAATGGCAGCGTAAAAAAAAAAGTTTATTTTTATACCTATTTTTCCGAGCGCCAGGGTGGTGTAACTCCTTAATACCGCTGTATATGCAGTGGAACTGGCTCGAGCCCTTAATGGTTAACGAGTGACGACAGGATTAACACCGTCGCCTCCAATCGACGCGCAACTTTCCAGCCAGTCAGAATCACAATTGCCGCCAGCGTGCCCATGCTCGATAACACTGCTCTTTCTTTTGCCAGTGACCCGCGAGCGTTAAGTAGCGAACGACACCGCTCGACGGCTTAATTAACCGAGTCCTCTGGGCTCTTTTAACGCCCTTCCCATTCGAGTATCGATCTACGCGGTAAACGCCAGCGGTTCGTTTATTGCGTGCGCCAGAGACGACGCGAGGCTGCTCATAACATTTGTTACAATTACCGCGCGATGCTCGCCGAAAAATAGGGGGGAAAAAAAGAGATTGGAGGAAAGAGGTAAAACGAAAATTTGCGCCCGTGTTTTACTGTCACCTGTCACTTTTTATGCTTGCGCGTAAAAAAGCGACGATGCGCCGCGACGCATGTTGATTCCACGTTTAACTATCCGCAGGTCCACGCGCGCGCGCGCGCGGGGAAAAAAGTATATATATAAATGCAAATAATACTATAAATTCTGGCTTTAATTTATTTGGACGTTTTAAGAGCGCCTTTTCATCCGGATATGACGTTATGAATGTTATTGGCCGTCGGTGGAAAACGACACTGGACACTCCAGTAGTATCGCGCCACCGGAATTTTCATACTAACCGCGAGTTTCTAGGACAAGCCTGTTGTTATTCCAATTTCTCTTTCTACCAGGCCTAACGAGTCTTCCAGGGGGCTGTGTCAGCGATGCAAATCTATAACACCTTTCATTCACTCGTTTTTTCAACTTTCACTCGCTACCGTGCCCATCCACTAGCACGTCTTGCTAATTTTAAGGTGTTCGAGCAGTTTAGACGGACGTTTTGCTGCTTTATCAAGATCACCCGCTCGGGAAAGTAAATTCAACTGCATTTAAGACAATCTTTGTCCCCATCTTCGTTCTCTGTCGGCGCGGGCTTCGCTCGGAGTTGTCCAGAACAATTCTAATCGCGTGTCGTTTCCTCAGAGACGAGACGATGAGGAACACCACTTCCCTCGACCACCCTTCAGCTCCCGCGAAATAAGAATCCGCGGCGGATAAAGTAAAGTTCATTAGAGAGAGGGGTAACGGTGCTCTCGCGGTTGGGCCGCCGCGATCCTGTCGATTTAGCCGTAATTTATCGCCAGACTGTGCACAATGCGAAAAAGGACGCTTTATTGCCAACGATTCCAACCCCGCTCTGGCTGCACCTCTAGCATCTCGCGGCGAACCTTTTATGAGAGTCTACCATAAGCTCGGGAAATTCAAGTGCCAGGGGTATCCACCTCGCTTGTGCCGCCCAGGGAGAAGAGGTGTACACGGAGGGGTGGGCGCGAGAGGATCAGGGCGGAGGACTCGCGGGGGTGGGACCGAGGAGAGAAAAAAAGGGGGCGGCGGTGGGTGACGAGAGGGACGGCGGTATGCATTCGATAATACAATTTACGGTCGCGAACGATGGCGTATAAATTTTTATGGTGATCAGGTACTACACTGCTTGATATACCCATGGCCAGCGTCCATGCTGCGCGCCACCCTGTGCACCGTGAATCGCGAGGGGCACGGTCACGTGGGTGGCTGCTGCACCCTCGAGGGTGCCGCGGAACACATGGCTGCTCAATGCTCAATGTCCTCCTCGCTCCGATCGAACAATCCTTGCTCGCGTCTCTGTAAACCTAGTCACGCTGTCCCCTGCCTCTGGGCGCTTGCGAGGGGGACAAGGGGCATTAAAGCGTTGCACGGGTCGGGTGTGATGGCTGAAAGCCGGTGGATTTAGTTTTTCCTGCACCCACGCCGGAGGATTCTTGCGCTCGAATCACGGGCGAATTTGATATCTGTGCCGTGGAGTATGTAGGTACTCGAAGCTAGCTTCCACTTCAAACCAATCATCAGTTAATATTCTAAGAGTCCATTTAAAACGTTTTAGGCTACCCTGCGATCAAAAGAAACGTTCACCAGCGGCTGTGGAGAAGTTTGCGGTGGCATTGAATCGGTAGGATCGAACAAGCACCCTAGTTAATTGCCAGTAGTAGTCAATTCCCATGGAAATCGAGGAGACAACGACACGCGATAAAGATCAATAGATTCCCATTGGGGTAGAATTAACGAGTATGTTACGCGGGTCTAAGTCCGGGTACAGACTTGAGGCACGACCGCGAACGAGGCAAGCCGAAGCAGAATGAGCATGCAAGCGTTGCGCGTCTGTGAACTTCGCTAATAAATATTTCCCGAACAAATGACGAATGCACGGCGTTACTTGAATTTCGTTATTATCGGCGCCGATCATTGTACCGCCGCGGCGGGCGTTGAAAACGCGGCGAAAATGAATCGTCTTCATTGTCTGTCACGGTTGCCAGGACGCGACAAAGCTGAAGCAGCGCGGTAATAGGAAAGACACAGAGGATGATGGAACGGGTATTGATCCCCGCGAATTATATTCCCACCGATAACAATCCCGCCACTCGCTCGTTCAATCTGAAACACATGCTTCGTCTGCCCGCGGTGCTTTTCAGCCGCGCGGAAACCAAAAGAGGACGCCGGCTCTACTTGCTCGGCAAACGTGCTCGCGTTTGCCCGCGAATCTCCAGCGTCGTCGCGCACAGTTTCCCGCTTAACCGGGGCCGTTGAAAGAAAGCATGGTCCGCTCGATGATCGCGTGTGCCTCGTCGCGACGAGTTAGGCGACCCTTTGAAGAGCTTTGCATAAATGCCAGCGCGTTACCTGCGGAGTATCGCGCCACTTCTTTTACGCGCGCCACCCTTTCATCCCCCATTTTTTTGTTTCTGCCGCCCCTCCTGGTCACGTTTCCGCTAGGTGTCTACGAGTATCCACGCGTGGCCGATCAATCGATTCGTACCCCAGCGAAATGTATTCTCTCGCTGGCCTGAGTGAGCTCTCCTCCCCGGGATTTTTACGCTGAAACTCGCCACTTCGGGCGCAATTATTCGACTGCTCGTCAAGGACTCGCGTCGGGGACCGAATGCAACCGCACCGATCATTCTCGGATCGATAAGTTTTTCGGCTGGTTTACCTTGCTGCCTTCCGTTGGGACTGAGGGGTTGGTGGATTTCGAAATTCTCGGTGCGAGGGCTTCGAGGAGCTTATTTATTCGTCCATTCGTTTGGATTCCGTTAGGACTTAGGGAATACGGTAGGTATGCTTCGTTTGTATATTAGGAAACAGACTTGCAAGTGACCAAGATCAATAACTCAGTAGAACTCAGTCGTCTACACTCTACAGTTTCCAAGCTCCAAATAGAATGAAGGCCTGACATCACAGCAATCCTATGTAGAAGTTCGTTAATCTTAAGAGTCAAGACAGTCACACCCACGTCATAAATCCAGCCACTTCGAAAGTCAAAAGGCATGAACGTGTTGGAAATTCTAGCAGCCCCTGTGACGATTCTACCAAGGAATCTTTCATCGAGCTTCCTCCAGGTAGAAACATTTCGCACATAGAAGAATCCTTGCGCTCGCTTTCAGGTGAGGCGTACGGGGCACGAAATTAACGTCGTTACGTTTTACGGCCGCCTCGTCGGCAGAAACAGATTCGTTGTAAGGAGAAAAACGAGCGAGGACAGCACGTAACACGGCGAAACACCGTCGCGCGGCATTTCACGATCGCCGAGGAAGGAGGAAATCGTTTCTAGAGAAACGTAGGGGCGCGGGTACGTGGCTCTGGCGAAGGAGAAGAGGCAAATAGAGCTTTTCGAAAACCTTTGTCAGCGTTCGGTACTCGGGCGGCCGTAAGAATTTTGCGCTAGCGTCGCGATGCACCGTACACGTTTAATGGCTCTGCACCCGTTTTTCCCTCGTAAATTCCGTGTTCCACGAACGTTCCTCGACGGTTCCTCAGAAGGGTCCCCGAACGTGTACCCTAAAAAGTTACACGCGTTTCGAATGCATTTTTGAATAGAGAATTCAGTTTCCTCGACTCCACCCTTGAAGAGCTTCCGTCCGCGCACCCCAAATTGGAAATTGCTTACCGAACGCAGGAGATCGATTAGTCTTACACAAGCCACGAATAATTGCGCCCCGATATCTGCGCGTCTGCGAAAATCGGATCTCTCGTTTCGAAATTCGCATGCGGCTGAAAAATTTCGCGGGAAAAATGTCTCCCAGTCTTGCCTTTAATTTGCATCTACTTGCGGACTTAATGATCGGAGACGCGCGGGGTCGTGGCACCGTTGGGGCCAGCGCGTAATGAAATTCGAGAGGAAAATCAGCGTGAACGGACCGCGCGAACCAAGTCGAGAGGCCGACGCGACGTTTCGAACGTGACGTGACCAGTCTCATCATTTTATGCAAATAAAACCGGAGAACGCTTGATTTCCCTTGGTGTTCGGCGACGACGACGACGTCCTCGCCGTCGTCGCTGGAGCAGGCCAGACATTGACCGGAAACACAGCCGCGTTCACCTCGCGTTCCGAGTGTCCACTTAATGGGAACAGATACGCGGGGCTGTTGTTCGTTAAAAAAAAAAGAGTGATGGAGAATTGTGCAACGAGCTTTTCTCGGGCGAGGCTTCTTATTCAAGGTAACACAACGTGGGGAAATCTAGGTGCATGCGTGTATCCAGGTACGCTTTGCTTTATTAATACTTTCATTTCCACATCCTCATCGATATCATCGCTGTATCGTACTCATTACCATTCAGGTTAATTATAGCATGCTATCTTCGCATGCAGACCACACGATTTTGTAACTTTCGCTGCTTCCCACTGAATATCGAAATTGAAAGTGCGCGATGGAAATCCCCGCGAGTGCAATTATCTTTAACCACTTAATCGACCAAGGTCCAAGTTAATATTCCGATTATCGCTTTCATTCTGCTTCATACGCTTCCTCCTAAACCTGTGCACACCTCTGAACCCTTTCCACGCCGTTCCTCCGAAAACGGGACCTCGAGCAGGCAAAGCCGCGCGTGTTTTCGGCAGCCCCTGAACGAGGAGTCTCGCGCCGGAATTTTCGCCGCAGCCCCTGTTCCCGGATATAGCGGTGGCGCCTAAACCAGCTCGCATCGATTCCCGCGGGACCACGGAGGCGGCACGTGTCGCGGAATACGTGTTTACATCGTGCCCCGGTGCTCGTTCGACGCCGCTTCGCCGTGCCTTCCGCGTTCGCGACGCACCCCTCGTTTTACAACTTTACCCCGTGCCTGCCTCCCCCGGCCTCTTCGCGAACAACGAACCCGCGGACTCCATTAAAATAACGAGCTGCGGCTCAGGCAGCGGTCAGATCGATCTTGGCTACCAACTGGCAGAAACCTTCGAGACGAGCCACGCTCGCTCGCGTCACTGGTCGATCCTCCCGGATCGCTGGAGCTTTACGCGTACACTCCCGCAGCCACTCTCTTACTCACCCAGAACACTCAGCAGAACGTAAACGAGGCACGCGGGAACACTCGGCGACCGCATTTTCCCGTAGTCCTCGAGACACACATGCACCCGCGAGCCGTGTCGCGGCGGAGGAGCAGCGTTTCACGCGGCGCGGATCGGTGCACGAGGGTGAAATAAGGCAGACGCGTCGAACGGCAGGCAGCGGTTACTCGACGCGACAAAGTCCACGCGGAAACTGGCGGTTTCCGATGGCACACCGCCGCTAGTATTCTCGGCACTTGGAGCAGAACGGATCGTACGTTCCTCGACTTTTGCTTTTGCCAACGGCGGGCCTCCCTCCCTCCCCGTGAACGCGGCGGTACCTGTTCCCTTCGACGTGGTGGGAACGAAGGAAAGGAAGCGGCGGGTGGAGGCGCGCTTACATCCGACGCTCAGACCTGCGACCGCCTTCCAGCCGAATGGAAACAGAAGGGGGCCCCCTTTTACTCGGGCCCACCTGATGGGATCGATCGTGTGGCGAGTCTCCGCTGGCATCGATATTCCATGGGACGACGCGTACTTTCCAATCCAGTAGTCTTCTGTCGAAACGCTGCGTTTCGTTATGCGTTCCACGGTCAGAGTCCTTTTGGCGTATGGGTAGAACGGGGAGCTTGAAGTGTTGCCGAATTTTTCTGCAATAAGCTGACGCCAGGAATCTCGGCAGGAACTAAGAAAGAAGAAACAGAACTGCATGTACTTTCTTGTCGTCCTCTTAGCTTGGAAGTCTAGTGCCTGATTTTCTCACACGGTCCCAGAACCTTGCATCCACACTACGCGGCAAACTCTGTAGTCGTTCAGTCGTCACGGTATTTCTGTTGTAAGTGACACAGCCCAGGCACAGCTGAGTGCATATTTGCTCTTAGGTGATTGTTCGAAAACGCATAACCTTCGAAGAATCGCGTACAAAATGGTTATGATTGTATTTGGTAGGGTGGCTTGTTGTGTAAATTTTAGAAGGTGGTGCTGGGGGTAAGATTGATCGAATGATTCGAGTCGTGTTGCTTAGTTGGTTTATGGGGTTGGAGTAGTCGAAATTGGGGTTGAAGACTGTGCTTTTTTTATTTCACTTGAAATCTAGAACAGTGGGTCAGATGAAGTACCACGATTCATTGAAGATAGTTCCTTTCTCAAGGTTTCTAAAATTTTCTAACTCTTCAAGGCTCCGTGGCGATTTCCTTGAAAATTCTTTGAAACACCTGCAACTACGTGGTACCTACCCTACCTCCACTGAAGCTTTGCCAATGCAGTTTCTTTAGTGTTCCATTTTATGACGTAATTTTTCTGCCAGTAACGACTTTCAAACGTTGCATAAGCGTGCCTCTATATAAAGCGATCGAATTTCTGTTTCTGTATTGAATGAATGCAAAAATCGTCGTTTCAAATTACCTCATGTTTCCGTCAGTTCTTTGAAATTAAAAGACTCTTATTTTAATTCTCTGCCCCTTCAGAAATCATAGAAGTTCTGATAGGAGAATTTTTTAAATAAATGAAACACGTGTAAATGTGTCACAAGGTCACATAGATTACTCAACTTTTTCTATATTCCCATTGGAATGTGCAATCGAACACTGCCACATTCGACATGAATGAATCTATCCTTGTACTATAAAATTTTACATAATAATCATAGTTGCTCGGTGTGTACTTAAGTATTAATTGCTTGACTTGCATTTCACAACTCATAGCACAATTTATATAGCATTGAAACAGATCCACGATTTTCTAACACACATTCTTTCTGTTTCAGGTACGTAGTGTCTTCGAAGAAAAGAGTAATAGGAAAAAGGGGACAGCAAATTCGTATGAGTGGTTGTGAGTAGTTTGAAATCTTAATATTCTTATCATCGTAATCTATAATCTATAATCAGATCAAATTCAACTGCCTGCTCAAATCCACTGAACTTTTATTTTCGTTAACACATTTTATTAACCCTATCATTCCATGTCTTATCTTTCACACACGGAGGTATACCGTTACAGTAGAAAATAAAAAAAAATAGAAATCCTGTTCCAAGTGACTCACAGAGGGGGAAGTTTCCTTGAACAACCAGTTAATTTCATTCCAACCACTGAATCCATAGAATACAAATATACATTTCTGTCCGCGCAACAAAGTGTTCCAAACCACTTCAGAAGTACGCTCTGTAATTACCCGTCCATTTTCACACATTTCTACTTTCAAAGTACCATTTTATTGCATAAGTGTCTACTAGTGAGCGATCACAAACGACATAAAATTTGTACATTACATCCTGCTTTCCTGGTGTTTGGAACTGGATGGATTCGAAAGTGAACCGACCACTTTCCATAATTTGCATAGTTCCATTTTTCGTGTTAACACTAATTCGCGCAGGTTCCAGAGACAAGTCCACGCTGTGGTCCATGTAAATATAAATTTCGTCGCTCTGCAAACATGCTTCGATACAGCAATGAATTATATACGAGCAGCTTTTTCCGTGTCGCCTGGAAAGTCGGAGGGAGATTTAGAACTTCGTTAATTTAACACGTAACACGAAGTTAATGTTTTAATGCACAGACAAAACGGGACTCGAGCGTCTTGTATAGCTGCCGTTTCTAGTGGGCAGCTCATCATCTTTATTCTCGTCGTTGGCGTTGATTTATTTACCCATTGAGCCCCACCCGCTTTGCAAAACATCACGGCTGGGCGAAAAGAGGGATCTACATACTAGCATAATTACGATTAATTACACGCTTTTAATTAAACCGGTTGTACCCTTCAACCGTTTCCCTGTTTTTTTATTTCTTTCTCTCCTTCATTTATTTACTTATCCATGCATTAGCGGGGCGCAAAGAGCCGCGAAACGAGCACACTCGCAACGTCTCTAATGAAAGTCTCCTTTGAGCTTGCATTTGAAACAAATTACAGATGGTTTTATGGGGATTTGTTGTGTAATTGGATCTGGCACGGAAATTAGGCGCAGATGTGATTTATTACAAATTTTTCTAATTATTGTCATTTTCATGGTTCTCCGATGCTTAAAAATGTGGAGAAAGGAGTGGACCTCGATCTCTGTTGTTTAAAAAGGATTCTCTAGATGTTTTTCTGGTTTATACTCTGCACTGTAAGAGTGGTTTTTTTTATTCTATAACATTCTATTAATGAAAAATGTTTCATTATCTCTCTGAAGATTATAGGGCGATCGATGCGCTTCCATTTCTGTTATTAAATATTCCTGGAACTGACTAACGATTGGAAGTATATATTTCGCTGTGTCAGTCTAAACTAGGTAAATAGACATGTCGCCCTCAGAAATACGTGCAATTACCCTTCTCGAGATTATCGAACGAATCATCAGAGAAGCATTTGTTCTGGGCCATTTTTGCCGAGTTCTGTGTACAGATAGTGAACGTGGTTATTCAGCGTAACGTAAGGAAGCTAATTAGAAATTTTTGTATGCTACTGCTGCCACGCATGAACGTGGTTACCCAGAATGAGCTTGTTTATCTTATCAAAGCTTCCATATCAGATTATAAACTCTTTTCACTGTACCACAGTTGTCATGATATGCATCAAACTGTCTTAATTAACTTCAATTGAAAGTATTCGGTGTTGAGCACGCTTATCTTCATTAAAAATACAGTTTCTCTCTGCCATCTCGATTCGATATGATCACACAGACTTGGTATTTAAATGAAACATTTGAAGAATAATTTGTTTCATTCTTTTTAAAATCTTGAATTACCTCAGACAATCGCATCACTCGTGACATCTGTTATTTCGCATTTCAAATAATACGTCTGCCCACGTCGGATTGCTCACGAAGCTTTTTACATCGACAACGTGGCAGCGCCAAGGGGTAAATAATTACTCCTCGCGTTTAACCGGGCTGTGGTTGTAAACAGCTCTCTGTAATTCTGAACTGAATTCCGCCAGGTAATGGATTTCACCTAACACGTGTGGAACGGAGTTAAGTAATTACTTCTGTGCTAAGTCGTTACGACTTGTAGATAATTTTGCGCGATGGAACGAGAATGTATAATGAATCGAGTGAAAATGATGCGCATCCGTAATTAGTTTCAAGTGATCACCTTGAGCGATTACGCGTCGTTACAGATAATCAACTATTACAAAACGTACGTAATAGCGAGTCATCATTTAATTTAATCTCGGACACCTAAACAGCTCGAGGACCATGCAAGTTGCTCCCTAGCCGAATTCGCGAGCTCCTCTTATGCAAATTTGATTTCTTTCCCGTCCCAATTAATTAACGGAGCAAATTTAACGTGCCCGACAAATGCAATGAACGGGAATGTATAAATTATTAGTTTATTTGTGTATTCGGTACAATAATTATACGCTGGGTCAACAGCACTTGCATCGCGATTATAAGAAATAATTAATTGGATACGCTTGTCAGTATTTTTTATCCTGACCAATTCTACCCTTCAGCATCTTCCAGGACTGCATAAAAATATTAGTGGCGAAAAATACTTGTCACGCGATTCGAAATCTCGATAAAAGTATCTCTATGAGGAGTTCCTCGCCTCTGGCCATAAAAATGGTGCCTGTCTTTAAATACACTCGCAGCGAATGTGTTAAACAATTAAAAAAATTCGCACCAACGGTAGCGGAACTATCGAAAGCAATTTCCCAAGTGTCGATAGTCACGAGCGACGCTGTACACTTCCATCAGGGAACAAATCAATCACCTATAAAGTGCTGATCGCTTCAGTATCTTATCCCGATTGGCAACGATTCGTTCCGATTAATCGATCAGCTGATCGTGTATACTCCAGCGTGGGCGACGAGCCGGTTCCATAATTCGTGATGGGCATCGTATGAATAATTCCTATGTGTTGATACGCATAGTCGCCGGTGCGTACGCGCCATGGCCGTTCCCGCAATTTTTCACGCTTTCATTATGAATGGAAATTCAGGCTCGAGTTTAATCTGGGTTATCCCCAGTGAAAAATAGTGACAATAACGAGCACATCAGCGGCTGTGACGGCTAATTGTCGCCCCGCAAAACTGTTGCTCTCGCAGCGGTCGAAAAGCTTTTTTCCTCGCCCAGGCATTCCCATTTGCCGACTAATTTCCATTCTCTATTGCAAGTCGATAGGGAACCGTGGCTCGGCCACTTTCCCCCGCCATTAATCACCCTTGCCGGAGTGTTTTACAGCTTACAGCAATCGCGGGAGCAGTGTTCGTCTTCGCACCCAACGACCTAATCGCCGATTTCAGCGTGTAGCCCGCAGCCTGCGCTCCCTCCGGAGCTTCGACTTCGCGACTCAAAATATTCCCCAGGAATTCTCATCGGGAATACCAATTATCCTTACTGAAAGAATCTACACTAATTGCAAATACTGTGCTTTCAACAGAATGTTAATCTATTTTACCGACAAATGTCACAGATTTGCATTTCAAAGAGCATCCGCACCTCAACCCACGACCTCTGTTCACGTTCAAGTCGATTCGTTAACCATGCGCGCAATTTCACCACAATCCTCGCCGCGAGGTCGCGTGTCGACCGTTCGAGACCGTTAGTGCCAGCTGAGTTTGGAAAAATTTCTAATAGACGTTGCCACGCGTTGCACAAGGGACGAACCGGTCAGCTGAGTGTTCGACGCGTTTGGGGGCATCCACGTTATGCGATTTTTATACAATAATCGTGGCCGGCCTGCCAGAATGGCACGCACGCGCAACCAGGATGAGCAGCCATGCGGGGACGAGATTCGTTCGCATAAAAACCCTCGAGGAAACGGCGGGAGCACGGTTGAACCGAACGATATCTGGTCTTATTTTTCGGGTTCGAGCTCTTTGTCCTCCTTCCGTTTCGAAATGTTCAGCGCGCAGGGGTGGAGGGAAAGAGCGAGTATCGTGGCCGACCTAGTCCCGCTGAAGGGCCTTCATGCCGAACGCTCATTGTGTCACAGGGTTCTTACATTAGCAGTGAACTTTCGTTTCGAGTTCTCAGACCGTCATCGAGTCTACGGTATACAATAGCCGGGTGCAACCGGCTGGAGGTGATTCCTCGTGAAGAAATCGATCGAATGTGTAAGGTATGCGCTCTTCCCACGAGGCTTCGTTCTCGAGGAAAATGATCTCGAATCTGCTCGCAACAAGGAAACGAATTAGGCAGTGATCTGTCATTTTTAAATACACAGTACCCTGGGTTGACGCGTTTTCTTGGTCATTTAAAGCATTGCAGACTTCGAGCTTTCGTTTTGCCTGGTTTCTTCCTTTTCAATTGTGAAGTTTTCCATTATTTTCTGACGAAAAAAGGAATCCTACTGTTGATTATGCCAAGGGAATATACATTTTTCGCTCCTGCCGCAAGCGCCTCGAAACTGGAGTTCCTCGTAAGCGGAGCTACGTATGAATTTTTATTCTGTATTTTCGAGGTATTTTTTCACGGGGAATCCATTTATCACGGCACACCTTCCATTTTCCCGCGATACCCCTTCGAGCAAGGTTATTCGGACGCAGACGTTGATCCGTCTCCGAGGAAGAACAAGTTGGCACGACGTTCCTCGCTGTTCTCTGTTTCGTAACTCTTTCCCCCGAGAGTTCCTCTACATCTTCGAAATCAAAGTCCCCCGAATTGCAGGCGCGGATATATTATTAGGCATTCAGCGAGTGGAGACAAATTACTGAAGGCTGCCGCGCAGAATTTGAAACTTTTCTCATGATACAAGTTCGCCGGAGACGTTTAACGGGGTGACGGGGGATTCCTCCGCAGACTTTGGAGGAGCTTTGATGTTTTCTAACAGGCTGGTTATTAACTTTCCTTTAACTGTCAATGCTGGTGCGATCACAATCTCGATGGTAAATTTCTCGTGGTGCAAGAAATACCGTTCCACGTGTAAAAAATAATACGAAAAAACATTGACCAAGTGACGTGGCGAGGACAGCTCGGTGACATTAGCAGATAGATATCTTCAAACTGGATATAGAAAGCGTGTCTCCATTAAAAGGAGGAAGATGCGATTACATTTTGTTCGTATTAAGATTTCTGCACCACGTATCAAATGGAAATAATTTTGATACTCTGAAAATTGGAATATTCGAAATCTTAAAAATGGAATCGAAAGAAAATCGTCTAAAAAGGTGACTGCCATTAAATTCAATCACGTAACTTTTCTTGCTTACTTTCGGGGATGGATCATGAGTTCATCGACACCACTGCTGGCCGACCTGTGATTTATTTTACACCGATTCTTTTTGCGCGTATGAAAATTCATTATGCTATTAGTCGGTAATCGGCTTTCAGAATTCCGCGCTTTGATCCGATTATGTAGCGATTATACAGTTTTTTTTTCGACCGCCCCCATTTCGTGGAAGGGATAAAAATTTTTTTCGGTGGGGCGAAAAAATACACCCAGGAATGGGTACCGTTTTCTTCGCGTTATCAATATTATAACAGAGCATTTCTGTATTACTCTTGACCGAACGAGTCGTCCGTCCTCGAAAGAAACGTAGCCTATAGCACTTCATCTACGGGGTGGTACGTAAAGCAGGATGATCGGACCCTGCAGAGGTCGACTTCCGACGAGAAGATAAGTGGAAAATGGTGGATGAAGCTTTATTATGCGAGGTTTCATTTTCAAGAAAATTCTGCATCAACATTCAGGAGACACTTTCGACGTGATAATTATCACATTCACTGTCATAATCGATCTTCCTCGACGTAGTAATTTGCTTGTTAAACCTCTGTCATCAATCTTAGTGGATCCAAATGCGTCCCTGCCATTTTGCATTAATATAGCCAACATACACCTGCTGTAATTTTAGACAGAAAACTGAACAGCTTTGTCAACCCCTAACATACATATCTATAATGAACGTATTGCAATTCTTCAAATACATTCCTGAAGCTGTGCAAATATGTATAAAAGATACCAGTGACCAGCCACAAAAGTGTCACGTGTGAAAAGGGCCTAAGGGTTGCATTTCGCTAGCCTCTGCAACGCCACGCAGCATTCGATTCTTCAAGGAGCCCATTTTAGCACGCGCTCCCAGTTTCTTACATCAAACAGACTCTGTTACATCCTCCACTTCCCACGTATAATCCAGACCTCCGCCGAGATTGCACAAAAGCTTAATCTCCGTTCTTGCGTTACATTTTTCCCTGTTTTTCCACGACCCGCGACAGGAAGCATTAAAATCCTGTAACCAAACAGCCACGAACCTCCCTGCAATTCCCCTCTAAAATACAATTTCGCGATGTCCCCGGCGGAAAGACTCAAACTGCATTAATCGCAGGTAATTGGAGGTCAAAGTACTTATCGCAGACAATACACGTATGAATAAACAGTCGGGGACTAGCGGGCGAGACATGTGCCGCAACGGATTCTCGGTTCCCACATTTCTTATGGCATATTCACTGATACTATCTTTCAGGAACGAAGTAAAACACGCCATGACTCTTCTTCTGACATCAGAATATTCCTTTCCTCGCCGTTTAACGGATATCAATTTCTAACTTCCCTATTTACTGAGATTTAAGTTTCTCGTGTGCCATCTGCCAACCTCGAGCAAATTCCCGAATCTCTACAACCGTTTCTATAATCCCCGTAAAATCATCTAGCCTCGTGAATCATCTCTCCACTGACTTGGTAGAAAATTCAACGCTCTTCTGTAATTCCCCACTACGAACTGCAAGTGTGCCATGCTATAGCCGTATCCACTTGTGGCAGATATGAAAGCACCGTGGCAGGCTGGAATTTCTTTCGCGTATCCGTAGCGAATTTTACGCAACACAATTTAATAAGGCCCCGATATGGTGTCGCGGGGGGCGGCAACAAGTTTCGCTCGTTTCAAACGGTTCCGTTGCTGCACTCGTTGTGGCCCTATTGAATTGGGCGCGCGAGAATGTTTTCCATTGGAAAGCGGGGGTCCATTGTTCGGTTCGACGAGAAGTTCCTGAAGGTGCATACGGGGAGCCCACGGGTGTAGCCGGATATCGTGAGAGTGCTCGGACGATTCGTACGAAGCATATTGCGGCGGATAGAAAGCCGCGGAATTCGGTCGTTGATTCCTGTGGCGGGCAACGATGCCACCCTGGCCTTGAAAACGATATAATTGGAATTTCAAGAACGGTGAAAGTAGCCCAATCTCGTCTGCCCTGGAAAATACGCGTCCACGACACCGGTTACCAACAGGTGCGTGCAAATTAGTGGCTGCCCCATAACCCGTAGGGCCGGGTCCTTCGAATGGAGCCATGAATGTAATTAGAATGTTAATTAATTTTACGTTAATTAACTTTAAATACATTTCAATCAAGTGCTGATGTACTGTGGAATGTAGTAAAAAATATTCAATTTGATTCTTCCTGAAATTATGGGCATTCAGTCCCTGTTGATAAATTGGTTTTACGTTCTTCTAGATTCTCGATCTTATAACCGTGTGGGTACAGGTTTGGGAGGATGCTGGGCGTTTTAAAGTATCTATAATTTATGGCGAAGGTAAACTGGAATGCAGTGGTGACAAGGGTCGCAGACCTTGAGAAGTTATTTTTGAAGGATGAGCAGGTTGATTCGATTCAGAATATCCTTGATGGTTATTTTTGAATTGCATATTAAAGCACTGGCTCGTTGATTCGTGTGGATATTATGTGTTACCTTATCCATTTATTAGCAAGTATTGCTGCAAGCTTGGCTAAACATCTGTCCGTCGTTAGCACGAGGAGCAAGAAGTGCTTCGTGTAATTTCATGAAAGAAACCTCGGCAGACCTTGCTGTATACTAGGAATTACGCCAGCCGGAAACATTTGTCGCGAAAAAGGTTAGCGGCGAACGTGCCTGTAAGCAAGTTTAAGTGCACTCGATTTCTGCCGAAGTGGATATCTCAATAGAAATTGGAACAGCTTCTTGTTAGACTTTCATCTATATGCCGTTACAAATAATTACACCATCGGGTGATTCAATAACGTTGCTCGGGTCCATTCACTGGCTGGTCTCATTCTTGCTGGTGCAAAAATTCGTACTGGAATTTCGCTTATTGAGGATTCAAAGCTTTTTTATTGCTCAAAGAATCTCTTAACTTGTGTCAAACGCTGTGAAAGGAATGAAAGAAGTTTTCTCGTGTCAGTATGAATTTTTATATTTGATCATACTCGAGTTTTCCACGTGCAAATTGTGTCTTCTTGGAAAAGCTAGTTGCCAAAAAGCATAGCCTGTATCTTGAAGGTACGTTTAGAAATAATCACCACATACTGCAATAATTACTTTCATTTAAACTTCTTCTATCATCCATGCTGAAACCTCTGAATTTATATAAAGCAATCACAACTACATGCATCTCGAAGGCTGCAACTACGCTTGCTAGAAAAATAAACCTGCAACGCGTCAAGTGCGCTAACAATAGGAGACACCATTAAATGCAGTGCCGTTCAATTTAATATACCAGCAGAAAAGTACCCTTACTCGAATCGAATAAAAGAGCGCGAAATGATTTCGCTGTTCCACCAGTTCCGCGGCACGCAACAGTTTCAATTCTTTCCCTGAAATAACGTATTCACCGTTTACACTGGAAAATGGGAAAGCAACCTCCGCGCGGAAAACCGCCGCCGAAGTTCCGCAAAGGTGTGGGTGGTTGAACGTTTACGGGGGTGCAACGATTTTCCCAATTTTACCAGAGTGAACGCAGTCTATTAAGGTTTCTTTCTCCGCGGGAAACCCCCGCAGTTATGGAATATCACCAGCTCGTGTACTTCTAACCGAGAAATCGTATCGTGACGTTTCTGCCACCGGGGAAGCCGGAACACTGGTATTTCCTATTCATCGTGGTATTCCTTCGATACGATACGAAATCGAAGGAGTTTCATACTTCCACGTCGCTGGCTGAGTTTCAACACATTTTTCGGATTTTCCTTTTGAAATGTTAATTGGTAAAATGGTTTTTCTCTGCGAATCTATATCGAGATTGTATAGATAAGTTGGATGCTTCCTTACTGTAGCTTCTCTGTGAGAGTGCAACGATGCACCTGTGAGATGCACTTGCAATCTCTTTTAAATGCAGGTAGTTGTGTAGGGAATATGGGGAGCATTCAATTAGGTGTATGGCTCATTGTAAGTTACTTGCAGCGATCGTTTAGAAAATGGAATATTAGGGACAGAGTTTTTCAGTCTCATCTTTCGCAGTTTTTAATTTTGTATCAGTTTTAATCCCTTTGTTGAAGTGTTTTACTACCTTCCACGGTAAAGAGACTTTAGTGGCACCGGTAAAGAGACTTTAGTGGCACCTTAGTAAAGTTCTTTCATTTTTTATATGTAACGTTACAGCCTGAGTCACGGAGAAGTGGCTCAAGGATCCTCGGGCCAGCGCCTCGCCCACGATACGACCTTTTCCCCCCAAAAATCACTATTTGCAATCTGTTTAATTCTTTTCGTCACCCACTTAGACACGTATTTTCGCAGTCTGCTCCGTCAGGATTCACACAGTCGCCAAACTACAATCGATTATTTGCGCCCTGCAATTTTCAGAAGCGGAGCTTGCCTTTCGTTTTTACGCCACTTGGAGTTTTGGCTTTTGGCCAAGGACGACTACATTTGTCTGGCTGGCCGAGCTGCGAGCAGCAGCCTTTTCGAATATTAGGTTTAGGGAGAAAGGATCGACCGCTGACCTAGATAACTGATTTAGAGCAACCTGGAGCCACCACACGAGTACAGTCTCAGTTAACAAACTGAATCACGATTATTTGTCATGCTATGATTTATCGAAGGTTTTAGAAGTGCTGCCTTAGAAGGTCCTATTTCACAGACCTCGTTCTGTGGAATTTCACAGTGTCCACGGTTTGGCACCGTGTCCACAACTGTACTTACCTATTAGATTTTGTAGATTTGCCAAAATTTTTTATCAAAGGTCTCAGACTAAATGGAAACGTGGTTTCAAGCATACCTAAGAAAGATAGGATGATCTTCCCTTTTTTTAAGAACCGTTAGCCCAATAAAGAATTCCATTTATTCCTTACACTCTTTCGAACCCTTTTTGCCTGCACCTGTTAACCAAGGAAAAGAAACTCATCGTTTGGAAGTACATTCGAATCAAACGACTCGTCCCAACGTTTCAGTAATTACACTTGGGCGAAACGAGTAAATATACTCCGTTTTAGCTTCAGCCAGTTGTTACACGTGTTTGCCGGTACTTTTCGTTACTGAGAAGGCTTCGCTGCGAAAAAGGAAGGCCAAGAAAGACAAGGGGCAACTGTTCGTTAGGCGAATGAACTCGTTCGACGCCCGCAGCGCGACGCCGCGAATTATGCCTTCCTCGTTCGAATATGCTTTATACGGAAGAGATCTTATTCGAGACAGGAACAGGGGGCCATTTAGTTGCAGCTGCACGTGCACCGTTGCCTCGCTACCTGCACGAGCGGCTGCGTGTGCGTGCGAATAAATTAGCTTCATTGTCCCGATTCGTTGGAAAGTAATATCATCCGCGCTGCGTGGCATCTCTGGATCTCTTCTGACCACCACTCGTAAAACGAGCCGCGGGTAGAACTGGAACAGTAACGATCTTGTTATCCGATGCATCAGACAAGTTTCTCGGCCAGAGTCGATGTACGTTTGGATGGGCGGAGATTCGCTAAAAACAGTTTCACAGAATTCAACTGGGCCTTAAAAGTGAAGGTTCGGATACTATGCAAAGGAATCTCAGCATTGCTGGTATTAAATCTTGAAGGATTTGGCGTTTCTAAGCTTTGGGTTGATTAGTTCACTATTTTTCAAGATTTCTTCCTAAATGATACCATGTTGATCGTGAATTCTAAGATTCTAGTCAGCTTGATTTACGTATCAAGGAAGTTACAGTGCCACGTGCTATAGGCTAATGACCCTTGGATATAGGGAAGTCTACCAAGAACAGTTTAGCCTTCAGCAATTATGGTCCAAAGAAATCTGGTGTTTAGCTTCCACGATCATCGCCTCGTACAATTTAGATACCGCAGATATCATCGGTATTCGCCGGGTACGCGGATACGGGGCCTCTGTTCCTGTGTCCGATCGGCTGGTTCTTCCTTCAAGAAAGTGAAAGGATGCCGAGACACCAATTCGTCGTATCTCTTCGTGAAAGCAAGCCACGGAAACGCTGGGGCCGAGTAAAATTCCAAAGTCGCGTGCGTTTAATGCCCTAGAATTATTGGACTCCTCTGTCGTATCTCGTACGTAACTGTTAACTCACCTCGGGCTGCCCGAGTCCTCGAATCTAATCGAGTAATGCTCCATTAATCAAGTACCACTCGAAACAGTTCAAATACTCGAGCTCCAAAGGAAACTCGGTGTGTCCAAACTAATTAATGATGCTCACAATACTTCGGTCCTCTTCAACTAAAACAATTCCACCAATAGTTCTTCGAATTCTTCGATATTCTTGCTCGAGTGGATCAAATACAAGCAATTCGTCCGAATATTATAAATTCTGCATCTATCTGGAGATGTTTTTATACACCGAAGCCATTCAGAATATTCAGTTGCACAATCCAGCTCGTATGTTCCGAGCGTAGCTTAAGATCTCGTTACTTGGGAATACTGGAGCAGCCCTGCTGTCCATAACCACGATTCCCAGGTTGCATCGTAACAGTTGCGAAACACGCATCGGCCGCGGCTGGCCGGAGCGTTATTTTTTCGCGCCGCGCCGCTCGATTCGATAACGTCGAAATTAATGACGAGCGAAGAAAATCAATCTCGCCCGGCAACGCGCGTTGCACGGAGTACGAAATTCCCGTCAACTATTCGCAAATATTGATGGTTAATAACGTCGGGTAGATACTGTTTAATGGAAGGCTGAAAGTTGATCGAGAATTCGTGTTCCCCCACCTGTTCGCGTATCTTCCTCCCTTCGCCTCTCGTTTATCGTTCATTACTCCTGTACGTTCGAATGTTACACACCGATGTCAGTATAATCAGATTACCCGTCTGCGCGATCGATCGCATATTTTACTCGTTAATAACCGTCGCGTTTATGCGAGTGCGATTTTTGTTCCCCGCGACCGATTCGAGCTGATTCCCCCATGAACTAGCGTGAAATCGTTGTCGACCCGCTCGCAACACCACCGTTAATTTCATTTATTCAAACAAATGCTTCGCCCCGGCTCGGAGTGCACGGATATGATAATGTCGATGGAAGGATTAAGTTATTCCGATTATCACGGGCGGCGGACAACGCTTTCCTTTGGTCCTCTAATATCAGACACTTGTTACAAACACATTACCGTCTACTTGAAGCGAAGTATTCGTTATAGAGCATTCTCGTTTCGTCATATCACACTTTCTTTGAAACAGTTCCTCGCTATGCTACAGGTAATCAGCGCCGCGATGTTTTGCCGTAATATGTATACGAGGTGTTAGGTAACTCGTAACACGTTCAAATATAAGTAAAAGTTGCTTCGCGCAATTGCTTCGTTTCCAAGGAAATAGGGAATTTGCCGGGTACGAAGATACGCAGCAAGCTTGCCCCGGCGAGTGACTGCACGGCAACCGCTTCTGTATTTCGTTGGAATGCACATTACGTCGTACGCGCCAACGAGGACACATTATTTAGAACAATTTGTCGGTTAATGAAGTAAGCGAATTCTTAGCGCGCAAAGATGCACGAAATTGCCTCACCGGCGAGTCAAACGAAATAGAAATTCGCATGGGCACACGTCTCGGGCGATGCGCGACAAAATTCTCTCCCTCATTTTGCTGCAGCATTCAGTCCTCGTTCGAGTGCCCTACGATCATTTACGGAATAATGTAGTGTTAATAAAGAGGATCTTGACGTTCGGTCCTATAGCGGATCAAAATTGTGGAAATTCGAAGCGTGGCCGATTATCATAGCAGTAGGATGCGCTTTCGGCGGGATTCATATAAATTTCAGCAAGATTTCAAGCCGAATATTTCGTGCGCGGCGCACGACGCGCTGGGAACGCGAGAAAATCCGCTCGTCCCTGCCGGATAATTCGCTGATGGCTAATGGCCATCCAACCGAAGCGGTGCACGTGCAACGTGAATTTAATTCGGTGTACCTGGAATATTGGCGCGGCCGACGAGAAAGCGATCATGCCGAGCCGCTTCTGGAAGGCTGGCGCGACCGAAAGAGCCAGCCAACTTGCCGAATAACCGGTCTTCCCCCTCAAACAGTAGCAAAAAACCGTGCGAAAAGCGATTCGGTTACCCGCATTGAGAAGCCTACGTAGCTTCTGCTGCTTGACACTCGCGCGCCCGATTACCTTCATCATCTACAAAAATACACTTTACTCATTATAATTTCCACGTCACCGGACGGAAGAAAGTGTCGCGTTCTTCGAAACATTCGAATCCAATTGACAGTCCGCGTCCACTGAATTCACGAGTCAACCACTTACAAAAACACCCTCCGCAGTGGACGAGGATTTCCCCAGCCGTTCGTGGACCAAGATTTCGTTTTTCCGATTCCGCTTAGCGCCTCGGAAATCCGTTTATGACGCGTCTTAGAATTAACGAAATCCTCTTGGGGGGGTTGCATCGACAGCAGACGGAAGGGAGGGAGGGGAGGGCCAGCGCGTCTGGTTCGATGAAAATTTTAGCGGTCGTCGCCTTTCCCGCGCGTTCATTTAATAACACGTCGCGGCGCGCATTAATTTGCAATTTATTTCTCGCGCGGCACGTCGTCCGGCCGCGCAGACGTTATTGGATAAGCGCTGGACGAAACGCGCGTTCCTTTCGGCCTTGTCCCATCATTTCTCTCCCTCTTCCCGCCTCCGTTCTCGCCCATTTTCCATCCAGAAGCGCGTCTGGAGCTGTTCCTCGCTCGGCGACGGTGTTTCCCGCGCGAAACGCGATCCTTAACGGCCAGCAATGTGGTAGCGTGTAGACAGCCGTCCCTCCGTTGATCAATAAAATCAGCTGCGCGCAAATAGAAACGTATAACCGGGGACGATAACTAAAGCGACGGGGCCTGGTCGGTGTCGGGACACATTGCCGAAAGCAGAGACAGTCTCGGTTATGGCGGTCGTAAAGTCTAAATTACAGGTGCGCACCGTTGGAAGCCCGGCTATTTTGCATCCCACCAGCCGTTACTCCCTTGAGCCGCGTCGTTGTAATCTTCCAGGGACCTTGCGCGGAAAAGTGGCCGCTTTGTTTTTAGAGGCATGACGAGGGGCATCTTTTGCTCGCGCGGGAATTAAGGGGATGATGCATAATTGATGGACGGCGCACGGAAGTGGATGGCTGCTTGACAGCTTGACACTGAGGGAGGGGAAAGTGGATGGTGTGGTGTGTGGTTCGTTTTGTCTGTCCCTGTTGGATGGTGGTTGCGCTATTTAGGTGCTTCGACGCGATACGAGCGATGGATGGGCTGTAAAATTCCTGAAAGAACGTTTCCACGACGCCGCCCTCCCTTGGGATTCTTTTCGAAAGACTGTCCCGGGAACGCTCCCACCCCTATCGCGACGATTTGCGTTTCGCTGCTTGGCTTTCCTTCGGTCATTGGGCGGACTCGTGAAATGTTGATTCTCGATTTGAATACACGTGCTTTTAACGAATTATTTGATAAAAGTTTCGCTCAATTTCATATTTAAGTAGCCTATAATAGAGCTAGAATTATTCGACTATTCGAATACTCCCGATTATTCGAAGAAATTATTCGAATACTTAGGTTATTCGAGTATTCGTTAACAGCCCGAGCCTATAATTCAGCATCTACTTCCCGCCCAGTTAGCATTTATGTGCAAGACAGGTAGTGTGGTTGTAAGTCAGAGGGGTCGGCGGGGTAGCTTTCAAGTGGATCACGGGCGACCAACAGATTTTATCCCGACAATAGGCGCATCGCACCGGGGAACACTGCCTGGATGTTTCGTCAACGGTATCCATAGCGAATCGACGCGGACAACCGCGAAACGTAATAACGAGACCACCAGCGAACCTGCGTCCCTTTGCGGCAGGCTTTACCTTCCGCCATTGTCCAGCTCGTTGATGCTTATCCCCATTTTATAGGGCATCCAATAAAACAGTCTGCCCAAACAGTGGATCCGTCGATGGTTTCGGTGGGGCTTGAAAAACGAACGGTTAGACTCCATTTACAGTTCAAAAGGTCCGCGATTTTCAGAAACACATAGGCATAATAATTATTGTCCCATTGCGATCCCATGGCTTCAGTTTCGCAGATTGCGAAGTGCGAGCGGGGAAAGAATGCATCTACCGAGCTCGAATTCTGATACGCAAATGTATGCACTTCAGTCCCATTATTCTCGTCCAAAGTGGCAATTGCTGATAGAGTAATTAACATCCACCCGCCCGAACAATGAACATAGTGCTTGTCTACTGCCACCTTGCAAGCGCCGTGAATGAGCGATGATCGCGATTCGCGGGAGAGAATTGATCGTTTCTGATTCAGAGTCGCGGCGAGTAAAGACTGGGCGAGAAAAGAAGGGCTGGTACCGAGGGCAATTTCATTAAGGTAGAGGCATCTAGGCTCTCGGTTGCACCCTCGTTAGCTCTCGTACACGTCTGAGGGAAGCGTAAATGGCACGCGTACGTCCGTGTAATTGAGAATCGAGCACTCGGGCGACGGGACGCGACGAGTGGCTTCGCAGGGGCGAGATAGAGAGGAAAAGAAAGGCGGAAAGGGAAGAAAGAGGCGCGTGGGGTGCGCGTCATCTCCATCAGATAAATGTAATTAAAAGTTCCAGTTACGTTTCGCCGTGCTGCGACAGACCTTTCAGCGTGCTCGCCGTGCTTTTCTTTCGCCCCGTTTTTCCTTCTCGCCTCCCGTCCTTTCCGTCTCTGTTTGCTTGCGTGTAACAAGCATTCAGTCGCCCGAGGGTAACGCGGTGTCGGGCGTAGCTTATATGGAAATTATCGTGTTCCGCAGGAGAAATGCAATTGAAAGTTTTATTACCGAGTGGTTTGTACAACCGTACGTGCCGGTCCCTCGTTTTTACTCCTTTTCTTCCGCTAGTTTCGATCGCCATCCCATTCTACGTTAAAACTTCAGCGTCCGCAGCAAGCGTTGCGCTTTTACTCGCGCGCAGCCCACTTTTAGTCATTCATTAATACACTTGCACGGGATCTAAGGATCATCTGCAGAGATTTCTCAGATCCAGCGCCGGAGAGTGTGCTTAGTTCTCCTCGATCCGTTTCAGTGAGTTCTGTGACACGTATCATTTTTCACAAAAGTATCTGAACAAATTCAGCACTACGCTCTATATCCCCAGCTTCCATTCTCAAGACCACTCGACACGTAAGAAATGTTTGCCCTTTGATTTCTCATTCAAACGACAAACGTTCTCATTCGAACGCAGAAACGTCGTGGCGGCCTGAAAAAGAGCAACAGTTCCCGGAGTCTGCCGGGCGATTTTTCCAGGCCGCGCTCCGTTTGTTCGGTTATTTTCTTGAGTCCCGGGCAGACAACGCGAGCAGAGACATTATTCAAATAGGAACAGACGCAATTTTTGCGGGGCTCGGGCGCAGACGATACTCATTTTTAATAACCGGCGCAGCCGGGGAAACGGGGTCCCCTCTGTACCTATCGCGCGCGTGCACCTGTATCGCGCCATCCGTCTGCTCGTTTCACGTGCATACGAACGACCGTTTACATAGACGCGGCACAGTCGCTGCCTCGATCCCATGAAACTTAAATTTCCTTCGAAACGGCCACGGAGTTACGCTCTCGCGAGTGACGCTTCTGAAATTCCTAAGGCAGATATATCTCCCTCTTCCTCGTCGTTCTCTTTCATCCACCTCCATCGCAGCCCACCCTCCCTCCGTCCCTCTCTGCCTCTTTCTCTGTTCCGGCGTCACCCTTTCTCCCTTCGGTGTTGCTTGGTTCACGCGAAACTGCCGGAATTACCGGCTCTCCGGCATAAACTCGCGTGCATATATCGAGTGACGTAAAACTCGAGCTACGAGGGCGGCGGGGAAGGGAGGGCGAGACAGAGGCGATGGGGAAGAGGGAGAATGATAGAGGGGGAGGGGTGGAAACGGCGGTAGGGGGTGACGGTGGAACAGATAAAGGTGGCGATAAAGAAGGGAGCAGGAAGGAAGCGAGAAGGGTGGTGGAGTTCTGAATTTGGCGTTTAAATCCCCGGTATCTCAACCCTCCCACCCCCTACTCGGCCGCCCTCCGTGCGCTTCAACCCCCGCGCCCGCGTCCCCGTTGCACTCGTTTCAGTCCCCCGCGCACGCACACGCTGCAACCCCCGCGGCGGAGCCGCGAAATGGCGGCCGTTCATTCTCGCCCGCGGCGGAAATAGCTCTCCGCGCCGCACGGGCAGACAGAGATGCACGAAGGACGAGGACGCGACGCGCGATGAAGACAGAGGGTGGGCGATCGACGGGGACGAGGAGGGGCGGTGAAGATCCGCGTTATTGAAATTTTGGAATCGATAACCAATGACGCCGCCGGTGTTATCGATGCGGCCCGCGCTTAAAGCTGGCAGTGGAGCGCGAAGGATCACCCCAGTTTCTGGCCACCTTTGCAGAGGCTTCAGCTTCGATTGGGGCTTGGTACAAGGTCCTTCCTGGACCGAGATATCTCGTGGTTTATTGCTTTAAAGAGGAAGGTGTGGCGTTAAGGATGAGTCGCTTGAGAACGCAAAGTATTTCTTCTGGGTTCGATGGGACAGGACATCTTTGTAGAAACAACCCTGTGCAAAGAGGGATATTCTATTGTGCAAGATGCGCTGACTTTTGGATAGTTTTCCACTGTTCGTTTCACCCTAGAAAAGGAGCACGATGCATCGGATCGTTATCGTTATTTTTAATTTCGTCGCGAAGAATTAGTAACGTGACCACTGCGTTCTCATCCACGCACATTTCCGTATGGTGTATTTTTTAAAACATTCTTTTCAATTCGTACTTATACCAACTGTTCCGCCGAGATACGTTGATTTGCGGTGCCTCTGAATAATCTACGGTTATGATTTTTTTCAAATATTTATCGTTGAAATTGCTAGCCGCCGCCACAAATTGAACCCTTCCTGGCTTATCTGTCTATGCACAGCCCTGCATTGTTTTTTCCTCTATAAATTGCGCGGGCACGTGTAGTACGCGGTACCTTCCCGCTTTCGTATTCATTATCCGCAATCGTTTGAGTCTCACAATTAGCGAGATATTATAGGAAACGTAGCGCTCGAGCTTCGCTTCTTGAATTTGCCCCGACGCCTCTGCAGTGAAAACCGGTGGAAATATTCGAGAGACCTGGAATATTCCGACGTTGGATCCTAATCGCAAGAACAGGAATTAATCGCCCTCGAGATCGGGAGGGCCGGCTGCATGTTAAGCTAGAGAAAGAGTGGAGGCAGGGGAAAAAAGTAGCTCGATCGCATTACTTCCCCGCAATTACCGGCGCGGAGAGCGCGCGGATTTATTTTCGGCCGGAGATCTCGAATCCGCGCGCAGAGGGCGGAGGAAAAAGAAGAAATCCATCGAGTGTGCAAGCTCGTTGCTTTAACGAGAACCTCGCCAGTTTTCCGGCCTACGTAATTGAAATCCGAACACCCTTGCCGCCTGTACTTCTTTCGCTCTTTTCTTCCCGCTCTCTTTCGCCTCTTTCGCACCCTTTCCCTCGTCCTCCTTCTCGTCCCCCGCCACTTTCTCGCGGCCGGTGGAACGCGCCCTCCACCTTTTTCCGCGAGCGGTTCGCCCCGATTTACCCGTAAGCGAGCGGCGTAATTTCTCGATCGACCCACGAGTGCACTCGCTCGGCTCCTCTAGCGATCGAGACGAGGCCAATGGCACTCGAAACCGAGCACAAAGCAACAGCGCTATTACACGTATAGCCGCGCGAAACCCGCGGCGGAAAACGCGCGGCTGATCCCTTTTTCCGGAGGTCACGGGGGAGGCGAACGATTGCATCGCGAAATCGCGAGTGTTCGACGACAGCCAGAGCAGCCAGGCGACGCGTTCCCATAGAAATAAACCCTATGCCGCTGTTAATGACCTGCTATTATTGTCCCGGTTTTCGCGGCGTACTCTCCTGCCTGACAGTCCAATCAGCACCGGGTTTATTGGCTTTTAATTGATTACAAATGACGGTTTGATTGGCCCTCTCGCTCCCATCCAGCTCGTTCGCTGAATCCGCCGTTCTCTTTCCCGCGCCCGACTTACTTCACCCCCGTGGATCACTCCCTCGAGCACGAGCCTCGATAGAGCGTCCCCTCGTCCCTCACACAGCGTGCCGTCTTGGAATTTTTTATTCGCCTCGACGGGGCGAAATTGATGACTTCCTGGGGTAATTGTCGCTGGTGGGGTGCAGCTCGCTGTGCGCGCGCGGGTGCATTGGTGGATGTAGTAGGAACTACTATAGGTCGTCGTATTTTGGAGGGGCGATAGTTTCTTGGCAACGTGTGAATTTTTTCTTTGACTCCTTGGAAGATATATTTAGTGTTTCTGAGTTTGTTGCTGCGTGTATTGGAATATTGGATTTCTTTATGCGATTAATCCAGTGGCAGTGTAATACAATTTCAAATTCCGGTTTCAAAAGTGTATATTTTTTCTATTTTCTTCTACTTCTGCCCACGCTTCGCACGGTTAAATTGTCAAAGGGTTAAGCTTAAAGTGATCACTTGGTAACGAAGAGTACGCGTCATTCTGTTCCGCCGTCATTCTGTTCCGCAGAGATGGATATAGAAAATTGTCAGAACTGGGATGAAACCACGCGTTGTGAAATGATAGCAGCACGAGGGCTTTTTCGAGGTGTCCGATATTAAAAACTCTCGAGGCAATAATTTAAATAAAAACCACGGAAACTCTTTTACACACGGGAAAATCGCGCGCTACAGAGAGGAGGGGCTGAGCCCCGCTTTTATGGGATTGCGCGTCGTTAGAATTCTATTCGTGTATATCTGTTCCGCTCCGCCATCCGCTAATTACGATTTAACCCTTTGGCTCTGATCGCGCCGCGGCCGACGCGCGCCTCTCACAAAGCTGAAATTTACAATTCCGTTAATGCAGCGTATTAAATCGGAATCAGTTATTCGAGTGACTTTATATTATATTTGATCGTTCTTTTCCGCGGTATATTATGCCCGTCGATGATTCCACCAGCACCGGCGAAAAATATTCCGACAACGTTCGCTGCATCGCTGCCACAATCTGCTGTCCACTTCATCGGCTCCAGTTATCACGAATTGTATTTTATTAAAGCTCCTTACAGAACTGAAAAGGAATAATCTCTGTGCATTAACTGATTCGTCAGCTCGTTGGATTTCATTCGAAACTCTTCCAAGCCTGTTTCTTTCTAAATAAAATAGGTACATAGTACTTTCTGGCATTATAACCCTTTAACTGCTTTTCAGTCTGAAGCTTCTCAATTTTAGTAGTATTTGCTTGATAGCACGAAAGAAGCTACGCATTTTTTTCGAAACACGTCACCTGGTAAACTAATCCTTCTACCTTCTCAAAAAAATGCAAGTCGTTTGGACCAATTTTAAAAAAGTTATTCTGTTTCAAAGGATGTCCCAATACTTTTGTCCGGCACTGTATCAATTTCGTTCGTTGCATCGTCAATGAGAGTAGTCTTATAATAATTAGCCTTTTAAAATGAACTCA
The DNA here is from genome assembly GCA_910592295.1 of Andrena haemorrhoa. Taxonomy (NCBI): domain Eukaryota; kingdom Metazoa; phylum Arthropoda; class Insecta; order Hymenoptera; family Andrenidae; genus Andrena; species Andrena haemorrhoa. Next base: position 7,815,351 of record OU342946.1, read on the forward strand.
TGTGCCCCGTTACCGTTCAGCTCACTTCGCACCCTGCACTATCATATCGTTGCATTACAAAGTTTGCGTTCAGTGACTTCACACTGTTTGGCTTCTTGCGCGAGCTGTTAAGAGAGTTCTAGAAGTCCTGCTATACACCGTTAGCAGCACGTTCTGTCGAATGGAATTATAGCCTGTCGCACACGCTGATGGCTTAAACGCCGTGCATATTGGTTAATTCGAGTTTCGCCTTACACGAAACGCGCCATTCGCTAGATACTTGGAAAATAATACGTTACGTTACTGGCTTGAAAGACTAATTACACGTCTGGGTTTCATTGAAAACGGTAGCCGTTTGATTGCTTCTTCAGAAAAGTGGAACTCTACTTTAATATATTTCAATTTTCTAGAGTTTCTAATTACAAGTCTTCGACGAACGACGCTTTAATAATGTTTCCGTCATAGAATTGATCAATTCCGCAGAATATTAATAGATACTATCACACAAATTCACGCAAGTCTCAAACCTTTTAAATCCAATCACGGTACCTCGTACGTCCCAAAAAACCATTCAGACATCCCCAGCTTTCCCACTGTTACTCGCAGCATAATGCCAGCAGAGACGAAAGCGAAACTAAAAGAAAAGATACCTGCAGCTACAATCTTAAACGGTGATCCATTTCTGGAGCGACGTCCGTCGACTTTCATCGGAATAATTATGCATTTGCCAGGATCACCCGTGTACTCGTACTTTCTAAATCTCCTCGTGCCCGTTCTTGCCTACACGCGGTCGCTATCTGGCTATCTGATAATCTGGATGTCTCGCATTCCGCGGAAAGTCGCTCTCACGTGTATGATCCACGCCGCCTAGTTGTGTTCGCAGCTTATCCATCGATTTATACCCGCGACACATCCGTTGCCGCGGTGTGTGACCTTCTCCTGGCATTACGAGCTCCACCTTTCTCACGAGATGCTATCGCTGAAAGGGACTTACGTGGGATTAGATTGACTCCTAATCACCTGAGAAGGTTTGTCTGTCTATCCAGCGAGCGGTGACGCGTGGCTCTAGAGCAGACGCGCTCTAATTAAACTAACGAACTTAACAGATTACAGTTTGCGTTTTCTGCGTCTCGCGTTAATTTGTGTAATCGTTTTCCACGGATTATAATTATTCCGCAGACAAGTGCAACGCCCTCGGGGATTCAGAATGTCTTAATAACAATTTCTCTGGCCAGCGACTTAGAAATCAAGACGAAGGGGCTAGGAATATCTTCACAGCGTCTCGCGATACACAGCAACGAAATATTTCCACGCAGAACTAGCAAAGATTCCGTCCACGTTTCGGCGAATCGAAGGAGCTGCCACGTCCCCGGAGCAGGATCCCGCATTTTCAGCTCGCGATTCTTGTCGGATTCGTTGCGATTCCTCTCAGCCTCCTTGCCCCCGCGCTCTTCTAATTAAAGTTCCGTCGACTCCGAGAAACTATTCGCCGGGGCGCATATTTTGAAAGCATCGAGCCACCCGATAGCTCGCTCTATCAGACGGTAACATGACGCTTATTGCATCACGTTGAACGCCGTTAACACGCTTCCGCGAGATACCGTCGCGACGAGCAAGAGGGATGAAAAGCTGCCGCGTCTTGCTCAAGGGGTCTCGCGAGAAACAACCTGGCTGATTCATCTTCGACGATCAACGCCCTCCGCCGGCCCAGCGAGCTTTCCATGTTCCTCGTCTCAAGTTCAACGATTTGCCCCGAGTGTTCGGCTGATGCAGTCCTAAGGAAAGGGGCACGTATGCGTAAAACAGGGTGCCCTGAATAATAGCAATATATGACGCCTACGCCTCACGATTTTCCGCCACATATATCCCGGGAAAGAGTCCATCACCGCCGCAAGCTCTTCTTACAGGCTTTAATAAACCGTGCAGCGCATGGAGTAACCAGTAACGAAGCGTGCAGCGGGGAGGGTGATTTTCCATGACAAAGTGATGGATCCCACAAAAGTTACCCTAATGGATGGGCATACCGCGGAAGTTAACGCCATGGATTTCAGACGATCTTCGTTTCGCTGGCTCACAGAGGGTGCCGGCCTGCGGTATGCATAATTTAGAGCCGGTGCGTATAGCCTGCCAAGACCGTAGCGAGTTTTCTAGTCGTTCGGCGGAATGAAACCCAGCGCGGAGCTGTCGCCCGCCGTTATTCGGTTAACAGATGCGCACGGATTACCTGCTCGATTGGTATCCGCGTGATATTTTAGCGTCAGCCTCGATGACGATAAATTGTCCCCTCCTGGCTCGCGGTACCGTCGGTCCCCGCCGGTCGAGGAAGGAAAAAAATGGAACGCCGGAGAGGCGCGCAAATGGAAACGACCGTGCAGAGATACCGATAGTGGCGCGGGCGAGCGGGGAGGGACGGGAAGCACACTGTTGCTTGGCAAGCCGGAGCGCATTCGGCCTCTACACAGCCCGCGATTCGTGTAATCGCGCTCTTCGCCCCATTCCTCGCTATAGAATGCAACACGCGACTCCTGCACCCGCACACGTGCCTGTTCGCTGCGCTACAAGTGGCCGCAAGCACATCGTTTACCAGTCACGTACCCTGTCACTTCGGCTTTCATTCGTTGTAACCGCTCGCCCCTTCTATCCCCCGCCGTTGTTTCGCTTGTTTAAATAATTATGCCTGGGCCGCTGGTTACGCGCCGCTCCGCTCGATCGGGCGTCGTTAAAAGGCTGAATGGGGAAAGTGTCTTTTGGGTCGGTGTACGGATGGAGCCGTTTACTTCGTAGGATTGGTCCTGGCGGAAGTTTCGTTGATGGGGTTTCGAGTTTCTGGCGGTAGGTCCTTGATTAGCCTTTGAACGACGGATAGTTCGGACGTAGGATCCATTTTGCCCCATAATTTCGTTCATGTACACCTCGGGGTAAGCTTTTAACTTAGCTTCTCTTCTTGGTGTCATCTATAAGCCTCGCTTTTCGAGGAGCGATGCTAATAAGTGACACGTGCGGTTTGATATTAGGATGGTGAGTCTTGGGGTTGTATCTTCAATACCAGGGACGAGGGAAGTACATTCGTAGGTCGTTTTATTATCGGAGGGCTGCGTTATCTTCAGACTGGAGAGAGAGGTGGAAACAAGTTTAGGTCTGTAGGTCGTTCCATTGCATGTTCTCTTCTTCTTCAAGGCGTGAGATTTATGTCGATGAGTGTTATTGGCCACCTGGCAGTGATTGGCCTTTTTTAAAAAAAACATGAATATTGAGAAATAATGTACATTATGCCTTTTATAATGAACATATTCAGATACCTTGTACTTTCATGCGTCGAATGCAATCACTATTTTGTCACTCATTGTTATACTACGTGTAAAAAATAGGCAACTTGATATCGATGCTTGAAAACTACAGTGATTGAATTGAATACCATACGGTTACATCAGGCAATTCTTAGATAATTTAATGTATTTACGATATATATATAACTCTCATATTCGTTATATAGACAAATAAAGGTTCAAACTTTATAAAAAAAGGATTATTTATTCATTAATATTATACATTATTGCAAAAATTATAGGTGGCCAAAAACTGTAATTTAAATAATGTCTTAGGACAGTCATTGGCCACCAGGCCAATGGGTAGCTAACAGTCATAGGAATAGTGAAACAGTGGTTGGCCGCTTCTTTGACGTGATTTTAAGAGGTTAGGTTTTAAAAGAAAATGCTTTTAATACAATGTAAAACGCTGTTAAAAGAAGGTGCAATACTAGCTAATATAGAAACATTTAAGTAGAAGAGTTATTATAGATATTATTTCATAATTAGGTAGGCTATACGTCACATATAGGTTATGAAATAGTGGCCAATAACTGCCAAACGATCGGCCAATCAATGCCTTCGCCTGGCCAATAACTATGTTTTTTCGTAGGTAACGTATTTTCAATAAAATTTTGTGGATGCTTCTACTCTTTATTTTAAACAAATTCTATTTCTAGACTATTAGAATCGTTTACAGCTATTAACACTAATTGTGTTCTTAAAGCTATCAAAACAAGACTTATAATTCAACGCTTATGTGAACCTCTGACTTAAGTGGCCAACAACTACACTGTTTACCCCTATTTGTTTTTCTGACAGCGATACCTCGTTGCTGGAACGAAAATCTTGCATAAAAATGTAGAGAGTTCCCGTGTTGAATATCGTTATTTTCGCTCATACGTGCGTCACGTCATCATGGGAAATACGCCAAAGTAATCCCATCATTGGGAGAGCTATGCAATTTTCAGCGGACGATAATATAGAACTACGGGGGATCGGTGAATTTACGATTAACGGGAATACGAAATGACAGTCGTTAGCCCTTTGATTAATATTGAATTTGCTGGATATTCTAAATAATTGCACATAGTCGATTAACGGTGCGCTCGGACATACAAACGCGCTCCAAAAACCAGCCGCCTCGCTCGATTATGAATGCCGCGAGCGATGCGAGGAGATGCTGTCGTCATTGTCCAGGTTAACTACCATGGCAGGCATTTAACCTGCAGCTCTTGACGCACATCCTCGTTCCAGGCTTGGAAAAATGGCCCTTTCGAGTCGGGGGTTAATCACAGTTCAGAGTGCATAATTGTAACGACTAAATTACTTCAAGGTTGATATCCATCAGCTATATCTGACGTTGAATAAAAACAAAATGGTCAAGCTTGTCTTGCGAGTAGTATCTCCTAAGTAGTCAACTTATTTTGATAAAATCTAGCTTTGAACTCATTCATCATTTAATTTTTATAAGAAATAACATATGTGTCGGCCTCGCATAACCCGAATCAGAATTATTTTTTCAGAGTTATTTATTATATTCTTAAATGTGAAGTATCCTCGAAAAATGATTTTATTTAATTTTCTTCATTAAAATAGTAATACAAAAGAAGTTTTATTCGCATACAGTAATAATATTGGAACTTCTATTATATTTTGCACTTGCCAAGCTGACACCCTGGTCAGTCCGCCACTGTCTCTAATCATATATTTCATGAAAGATTCTTTCCTGATCCTCTCTGTAATCAACATTCACACTACCTAAATAGTACCATATCCTGATATGCGAACACACCATTATCTGACCAATCCCTGCCCTCACAACAGCACCCTTCCTGCCATCGTAGCAATCCTTCACAACTATCAAAGCAACCCTCGTAGTAAAGGAATCCACTTTCCCCTCCTTTGTCCAGGTGTGCGTCGAATTCGCGCCAGGTCCGCGTTACCCTCTCCGCGATGTCGATACCCCGGAAGAGGGCAAGTGAACGCTAAGGCAAGGGTGGAGGGGTGTATGGGAAGGAGAAAAAGCGGGAGAGGATCGTGTCGCAGCTAGGACGAGATGGAAACGAGGATAAAACGTGGCCACGTTTGAGGGTGAAACGAGGGCGGGTGGCGGTGATGCGTGGGAGGCGTGAAGGTGGTGGAAATGTGCGGGGCGGGCGGTCGATTTGACATGGGGCTCCATATAATCAACCAGCTGCCGTATTTATGGTCGAGAGCCACCCCTATCCCTCTCTATACTTGGTGTGTACCCATTCCTCATTCCTGCGTCCTGCTCGACACACAGGGCTATTAAATTTGGAAACTCTATACTCCCCCGTTGCAAGCATACACGTCCGCGTGATACGCGCATGCAACGCCGGTGTCGACGCTGCCAGCTCAAACCCGCTGCGTTTTATAAGCGCATCAAAGTTAATGGCGGAGGCGCACCCCGCAGTTCCGTCTAAAGCGCATCCCCTGTTCTCCGTTTGTCCCTGCCCAACCCCGGGAAAACACCGGGCCCCGCGACGTCACGTGTACAGGGTGGCTTTTAATATGCGCCAACTGCCACGAAGATGGCCCTCCACCAGCACAACGCCACGAGCGAGGCTTGGGTAAACACCCCCTTAAATCGTGACGTTGCAACGCTTCCAATGTGTTTTGAACCTGCAGCAATTCGTTTAAAGCACTTGTGGTAAGGGAAACACTAATGTCTCTTGACTTATGAAGTTTTAGGGTAGTGGTTAATGCCTTTTTGATAGGGATTTCATAATATGCAGGGCAGTGGAGTGTACAGGTGTGAATAAAATAAATATGAAGTTGTTTATTTAAAATCGCGAATTTCACAGTTTAATGTAAAAATTCAAGTGCCATTTGTGCAGACTCAGAATATTATATGCAGTTGAATTTATTCAGAACTGATTAATAATGGGGGCAGGGAAAATAGGAGACTTAAGAAACGTGATGCGTTTAGTAGTAGAGCGAACGTTATTTATGTGGCTTTCATCACATCATGAATTTTGTACCCAAGTAACCAGCCTCGTGCCCAGCGACCGATTCTCCGATCTTCGTTAACTGCAGCCCACAGTCTGCGTGTACGTACTTCGAATTTCGAGATGAACACTGGTATCCTTCTAAGGTCGACCGCAGGCTTAAGCAAGCCAGTGCAGTTTTGGCCGCGAGAGCAACAACACCTACGTCGCAAAATTGTTTCAAGCCTTCAGAACGTATTAGAGCAGTAACTGTTAACAGTGCAGCGCGTATGAAAGTGCATCTGCCCCTGTTCCTAAAGTGGGAGTGCATTTGCTGCTGAGATTTGAAGCTGAAAGTCATACTCCCGAATCTCACTCGTCTGCATCTCGAAAATGGGGGCCTCAGTTTTGCAGTAAAGTAAAGAAACTTTCGATTTCTTTTGATTGACAATCATTTTATTGTACGTACTATATATATTTCATACATGTATATATTTTCATATTTATTCAATTAAAAAATACCTAGCTAAGCTAAAACGATATAATTCTAGCCTTCACTGATTACAGCCCCCAAAGAAATGCCCACAGCCTATTCACAATATCCTTTCCCGTAAAGTTCCCACACGCTCTCCAACGTTCGTCATTTAAACTTCCTCGACCTCCCCTAGCAACATTTTTCTCGCGCCTTGTGCCCCGGAATTACCGCCCGGAAGCATCGACACGCGGTTACGAATCGCCGCGTATACGGCGGCTGGATGCAGGTGGGCAGGGTCGTATTTTTGTTTACAATCCCCGTCGAATCTGTACTTGGAACGAGCTGGAATATGGCCCCCGTCCCGCCCCAAGAGTTTTCCAGTATAACGATACCCGGCACGCCGCACTTTCTCCCCCGCGCCCCACGTATAAACGCGCCGCGATAAAAGATCGGTGTAATTTAGCTGGTTCCAGTCGAGCCAACTTTACTGCAGCTCCCGTCTAGAAAAAGGGACGATTGCCTTCAAACTTGCCGCTCGGTTACCCTACACGCACCCCCCCGCCAAGCATGCCTTTTTGCATTCGAAAATGCCACTCGTGCTGCTCCGTTGCCACTTTCTCCATCCACCAGCCGCGAAACCATCGGCGACCATCGAAACTGCCTGCGTCACGACTGCAAATGACCCTCGCGCCGCATCGTAACGAACATTCCTGTCAACTTTTGCAGGGACATGCCGGCGATTGCGTAAGAATCTGGTCCCCGTCGGCCCTCGATGCTCGCGGCGGCATCGGCTTGTCGAGCAGCGTCGAGGATTCAGGCGAAACATCATTCGGCGCAAAGGTGATGATTATTAATTATTGGCCCGCTAGACGAGGCCGGTATTCATATTCAACGGCTTGATGGCGCAATCCCCGTCTACAATTGCGTAAATATTGAGCACTCCCTGTTGTCTGTAAATGAGCTGCATAATTGGGGAGCGCGAGATTGCCGGGGCAACACGCGGTGCGTTACGCTTGCACTTTACATATTTTATACGCGTTTATATTTCCGTGAAGTGCGGCGAAGGGTTGATTAAAAAGTGATGCGCGCGGTTTGCTCGGTCGGGGGTGGTCGTTACGGTGGAAAAGAGAGGACCCCCGTTTCGCGTGTTGTCGCGCGGTTTGATCGATACCCGCTGGCAGATTCGGAGTGCACGGTATTCCACGGGCATTAGCCAGAAGTCAGGCGCGTTCCTTTGGAGCAGCCCTGCCCTTGGAGGGCGGAGGATCGATTGCGCGGGGCCCGGTCCAGCGATATTTCGGTGCTCGCAGGGAGGAAACGATCGGCGCCCGTTCAGCGCTCGGTATTGTGCTCGTGGCTGTTACACGTTAACTTGGATATAATGCGCCGCGATTATTGCGGTTAACTTTGCGAGATATAGCTCGTGTTACGCTCGTGTTACGCTATCCAATATCCGACGCGTGTGAATACTTGATTCGCATGGCTTTACAGCGATGCTAATTGGTAATTGCCAGCCTGCCGGCTGTTCACAAGCGATTAGGGAGCGTGTCTTCGGTAACCTTACCGCTTTCTAATTGTTCTTGACACTACTGACGCTGGAACGATGGGGATGCTGCCCTGGGGACGGGAAAATCATGTACTTGGCATGCTTAGTCATTGATACAGGGATATCTAAGTTGGATTTAAGATTCAAGTTTTTTCTTCCCACGGGGGCCACGTAAAGCATTATGCGCTTGGATTCAACTTTGGGCACAACTCGCGGCAAATATACATATTCATGTAAAACCTGCGGCCTGTAATTTGATACTGAGCCATTTAACATGGGAACTATCATTACGTCAGAAATTTCCATATTACGAGAGCCCTGCGCATAATTTACACGGCAAAAAGAATCGTTCGCCGGCAGATTATTGGAATTTCCCGTTGGCAGGACAAGATCGTCGAATTCCATGGATGTCCGATAATATTTTTAGCCGGCAGTGCAGACGATGGCTTATTATTGATCGGGCTGATCGAAGTAACGTCCTTAACTCGACGTGCACGACAGGGAGCGCATATCGAATGGTAATGTCGCTGACAGTCGTGTCTCGCGCAAAAATACCATGAGTGATGGAAGAAACCCGATGATTATGGGACTCTGCCGGCTTATTAATCGACTTTTATAACGCGAGATAGCATAACGTTGCATGCCCGCGCGTCGGGCTTCTGTCCCGAACAGCGGCGTGACTCGTTATAGAATTTACAAGTGGCGAAGTAGCGCGGACGGTTCGATAAATCGATCGCACGGTAAAGAGCACGCAGCTGCTCTTCCCGAATGGAACGATGTCTGGTGGAATTGACAGTTGAAATTCGGAATGTAATATCTTCGCGGGGGAGTGGAGTAAGTCTGTGATAAAAAAAAAAGGGAGGAAACGGAGGACACGGGGGATGAAATTTTTGATAAAGTTATCGCGATGTGTTTAAATTAAATCCAGCCGACTGGGATTGATCCATGCGAATCCACCGTAAAGATCTCAATTCGCAGCGCGGTACGAAATTCTCTCCTCCACAGTCCCTTTCGTTAAATCAAGGGTCGTCCGACGCAGATGTCTGGATTACAAAATGGGTTCGCCTTGGCTGTAATTTTTGTGAAAGAAATTGTGCAATAATTCAACTAGTGTTTCTTCAAATAGACAATAGGCTTAAAAATTGTGTCGTTTGGATTTAAGAAAAAAGGTATCGCGGGTGTCTACAGCGGTGGAAATTTTGAAAAGCTCCCATTGCGCCTATCTGGCTGATTCCTCAGCGTGTGCGCTCCACGCTGGCTGAAATTCACGCTGCTGAAATTCGCGCTATCAAACGGAATTAGCGTCCTTTTCAAAGGTACGGCTGCTTATAAACGGCTGGTCCTATTATCTGGCATAGCCACTAGGTAAACTCATTTATTTGCCCATCTGGGTTACTAAGTAATCATCGTTTCGCGTTTGTTTTGTACGCTCAAAGTGTTCGGCCCCGCTGCGCGCATTACCACCGAAACCCTGTTGAACCCGGTGCAGCCAGAAATTCAGCTCCAAAGGGACTGCGGCTTTGTTGCTCGCTGTCGTGTATCTACTGTTTCCCTAATGATTTGTCATTTTTCCACTGTAACCCTTTATACCCGAAAGTGACGTAACGCGCGTCGCGTTTGGAGAAGGATTGCCTCATTGTGCGGCTGGTTTTCCGCCGAACTTGGACCCGTGGAAATTATCACTTTTCCGGGGGGAGAAATTTGAAGTGATACCCTGCTGCTGTTTCCATCTCCGTGTATACCCATCCTTTTGATCCCCGCGTTAACCCTACACAAATTCATCCAGAACGCAGCACGAAACTCATATTCATACAAGTCCATTCGTTTCCCCACGCTATTAAGTTACTTACCTAAGAGTTCCCAAGGTTCTCAACATTCCCCGCAAGCTTTACAAAATACCTCGCATTCGGTTAACCAGCCACCCTTCAAATTTAAAAAAAAACCAATTACCTCAGACCTGAAGCTCCACTCAAGGAAATCCTTACGCACACTTTTCATCTGCTTCCCCGCGAACCATCTTCTTGCACGCCACACAGCAGCGAGTCACTGGACGTCCAGTATTTTCATCGGAAACGGTATTACCCATCGCGACAAGGGTATCGCTTGGGTACGCTGGCTGCCAGCCACGCGTTGTAATAATAATAAAAAAAAAAAGAACGGCGGGGAAAATACTGGGGGCTTTATATTCCCCTCCCTATAAAATCGCGAGTATCCGACAGCAAAGTTTATCCGCGATTTTCCGCGCAACTGTATTTCATCCGTGTCAGTGTCGAAGGCGAGCTTGAAGGGGGACGGAAAAATGCAGCTGTCTCCTGGCAAACGCGCGATGCACCGAGCCGAGGGGGTCGATAAGTTTACACAAGCAGGCGTATGTAGAATTTGGGGTCGGGTTGCGCATACCAGCGTCATTTGTGCGCCGATTAAAACGCGCGATCATAACCCCTCTCGGCGTTTCATTCGACTTTTAATAGAGCAACGTTCTATTTGATTTTGCTTTTTGACCGGGACCGCCGTGCCACCTCTCTCTCTCTCTCTCTCTCTCTCTCTCTCTCTCTTTCTCGTATGTGGGCGATCGCATGACGCACACACGCGCGCAAGCGTGTTTATGCAAAACCGTGGTACACGGGGTTAAATTTGCACGCGTGTGTGCACCACACCCTAGACAAGCACGTGCAAGTAAACAGCCCTGCGAGGATACCGCATTTCCGTTCCCTTTTCCGATTCCCATTGTTCCATGTTTTCGTTCTTTCGCGTTTTGCGCTGTAATCCTGACAGTAGAAGCCACTGTACCGCATGCTGAAGCCGTATTCCCTTCGATGATGGTTGTAGTAAGAATGGGTTTTGGGGATCATGCGGATGGTTAATTATTTGAACTGGAATTGGGGCAAATCTTGGCCTTTTAGTATTCCTCGTTGACGATACACGGATGTTTATTACTATAGGCTGCTTTTACTCTGCATTTCTTTCTTTATTCATCTCCCCGTGTGTACTGTGTAAGCCCAACGTATGGAAATGTGTCTCCGTGTTTGTAATGTGGAGCTTTTGTTTGTGTTCCAGGTATGTGCTGTATCCAGATAGCGAGCAATGTTGTCTGATAGCGGTCGTGAGTAATTGAAGCCATATTCTATAATTTATTGTGGGAACTGATCATAATTAGCTGTTCTAAGCCTTTGAAATCCAATCCTCCCACCTTCTCGCTTCACCCGACTATCATATTCGAAAGGCAGGGACCATCAATTTAGAAGCGCGTGCTCTCTAAAATTTTCCCACAACTCTGCAGGCTCACAGAGAAGCCAAAAAAAACCAAGTGTCACGTATCCGTTTCAGCTACGACAAAATATCAAATTTTACGTCACAAACCATAATGTCTGTCAGAAAACCTTTCTCTTACAACCCCGGTAGGTAACAAGAAGCATTCTGGAGCCGAAACTTTCCCGAGCAGTTTACCCTTTACAAACTTTTGACTGCTCTACACATCTGCGGAGTTTTTCCAGAAACTCTTTGTCCATGATTTGGTTGACGGTCCCTCTGTCGAAGTGCAACTGATGCCGCAGCTATACTCTCACCATTCCATCTTGTTGCACAAGAACAGAATACCCTTGAATCACTTAAAAGGAAAAAACTTTTCATCCCTAGTCACTTTGCCGCATTTCGCCTGAGTCACCCAAATTTGGTGCCTCGTCCCCCAGAGCTCCGAGCTCCGCATTATTTTTCTCTTTTTCCCAGTCATCCATTTTTTCCCTTCCGCCCGCGCAAACGTACCTTTTCCACTTTTCTCGATTGCACGTCCCTTGGCCCATTCGCGTCTGCGCTCCTGGCTCTGCCATCGCGCTCGCTGCTTTCATAATTGACTCGCGGCCAAGAAAATTGGGTCGCGTAGTTCGATCGCCTATCAATCATCGAATAGATCACTCCTTTCGTTATTTTCCCACCGCGATCTGTTTTCCCCTCAGCATTATTCTCCAACTTCGCTGTACGACGAATTTTTAGCCACTGCCGCTGGACCAGCCATCATTGTTCACGCAATTACGTTAATGTTGTGCTCCCCACTCCGCCCCTTCTGGTAGATGAATTCGCTTATTAAATCCACCGCTCATAATCGCGGGGCTGACAAACGCGAGGCAGGAGCTGGCGTGCTCGACCGGGTTTCGTTCGTTCTCTATTTTTTCTTTCCCCCCTCGATTAATCGCGGTCGAGAGCGACTACGGCGACGAAAGGCAGCGATTTATGCAAATATTACTGCACCCCCGATGCCTTTGCATTAGCGGGGAAATATTACGGGGGCCGGCAAAAATGACGCGATCTCTCCCTTGAGCCGCGGCGTAATTGAAGCGATGGAGTCGTTTTAGCGGCGAAAAGTGTATTAAAATTCGAATGGCGTGCGCGTGGGGGCACGCGCACGCGTGTGATGCATTTGCCCGCGCGCTGGTCCTTCAAAGATCAGCCCGTGAAATTGTCCGGCGGAAATGGCGGCGTCCCTGGCCGGCTATATAAAAGTCCCACGTGTGTTTATTTTCGCGGGGCCCCGCCTCGGCCCGGCCACCCCCCTCTGTCGGCCGCGCGACGGGGCAACGAATTATGGAAAAATATAGGAAAATAATCTGTCCAGTGGTCGTTTAAAATGCGCCACCCGGGCCAACGGCCGCTGTAATTAGTCGGGTGGCTTTAAAACGGCTGTTAATTAATTTTTTTTGCTAATTGTTTTTGGAACCCCGCCACCGCGAGGCCACCTTTCCCTCGTGCAAATTACTGCCGCGCTGTTTCAACCCCGATGTCCGGCCGGCGGTTTCGCTTTCCCTTTACGACGTGTATCGTTGGCTTTTGATCCCTTCTATTCATTTGGCGCTACATTTCCACACCACCTTAATTACGAAACACCGATTCATTGGAAAAAATATAAAAAAACTCTGCCTAGGAAGCATTCCATATCATCTGTATGTCCACCTCGTTCTTCGGTACCTAAGGAATTACTTCTTTCGTATTTTTAATTCACGTGGACCGTCCAAAGCAGGAATATGTCTTTCTGGAGCCTAGTAACTCTCCACGCAAACCTTTCATCACAGCCATTCGAAGTGTTCCATCGGCAACAAAGGCAGGCTTGGTCCCTGTTCTATCCGTGCCTCTGCTCTATTACACTCGCCGAGAGTCGCGTACAAAACGATTACCTTTCTCCAAGTCCCTCGGACAACTTCTCGCCCATCGACTCCCTTTATTCCCCGAACAAAAGGATCGGTTACTTCGTTACCTCTTGACCAAGATACGGTAACCCTTTCCGTCCAACTCGGTCCTTTCTCCTGCCTCTCGTTCGCGGCCACCCCGACGTCATCCGCTCGCTGAAACCAGCTTAATCATTCGCCGCTGTTGCACGATTCCCTGTAAATCGATCACCTCCGCGATCGCTTTCGCATCCATCGGTTGAACTCTGTCGCTGTGTTATGCGCACGGACCCACGGTGAATGGGAACGCCACGTATTCTCACCTGTCATACGGGATCCTGGTCGATGGAACAGGAACCGGATCAAACGTCGCGTCACGCTTCACCACGATCGCTGCCCATGACTCGCGAGCACTTCTTATTTCTGCGGGCCGGCAAGGTTGGGCTGAGGGGCACTACGAGGCTGGAAGGCTACTTCGCTCCCTCGACTTCCGGGTGGATACTTCTCTAGATGACACAGCAGTGCTAGCTACTCATAAGTGTGAAAGGAGATAGTATTAAGTAGTTTATAAAATACACTTCAGAAGCTGTAGGTCTTGTATTTCGTTTAGGCTTATTTTCGCCAGCTAGCAACTGTATAATTTATGTTTATAACTTTATTCACCTATTCTAATCCTCTAGCCCACCCTGCACAGTTGATTTTCAATAACAGAACAGAATTATCGCGTTATTCGGGTGTGAAATCACTTGTCACATCACGAAGCTTTTAGTCTTCCAAGCTTCTACTACAAGTTTCATCCGAATCTGTGATCTCTGGTTTTGTATTTGGAGATCTTCTGTTGCACAGCACGTACAGCTCGTAGCCGCTCCATGAAATATATTTGTTTAGCGGTACGTGCCTTCCTGGCTCGAATATAATCGGAGTAAAAGGAGTAAGATCGATCGGCGTTAGTTTCCTTCGGTTACAGCTCTAACCAGGCTCTACGTACCTAGCGTAGTTGGCGGAGATCGGCCAGTCCGTATCGCGCCGATTAAATTAGGTCCCGACTGGCTCGCAGCTGCGAATGGCGTGTTCCTTAAGGCTGTTGTCTGGCATCTTGCTCTGTAGACAAACTTCGTTCACCGCAGGGATGAAGTACCGTTGATTAGACGCGTCCGCCGTATCGCGCAGCGTATACATATAAGTAAATTTGCAGCGGCACGGTGTATTGGTATCCTTTCCCCGTTTTAACTCTGTCAACCATGGAGGCAGCAAATAATTGGCAACGACGTCTGTTCCACAGTTCCACCCTTAACTAACCGCTGCATCGAAAATTGCATCAGTATATCGCGCTGATATGATGAGAGCGCATCCTCCTTCGAGCTTATTCTTTCCTCCTCGGCGGGAAGACTCGATCTTTCAGCTCTGACTCGATAAACCGAGGAACAATTGGATCGCTTTCTCAAACGAGGCAGGGAAAAACGGGGTCCAGAATTCTGAAGAGATTAAACTCGACACGAACGTAAAGAAATATCACGGGTATACCTAATGTCCGATATTAGGTGGCGTCCGGCGTTAAGGGAACTCCCCCTATTAGCTGATACACCCCCAACAAATTTCCCTCCTCGACGTTCACTGGATGTAACAATTCAAGCACTTCTTCGAGCAGAAATCAGTAGGTACCATGTTCCTCTCAGCAACTTAGTCTTCGATCCAACCCTAACACCCCTCGAACTCCGCGTTCTCCAGCCTCGTGGCGACGTGCCCTTCCAGCCCCGCGATGCAACGTTATTTCGTGCACACTTCGCAATTCATCATAAACGCGGATAATCGACGAGTTGCCCGCGGGTGAAAAATGGCCGGGCTCCCGTTGCGGGAGGATTAATTAACCTGTCATTGCGGCAGCCCCGCTCTGACGGGCGCACGATGACGCGAGAACGCGCGTGCTGGCTCGTGGGAAAGGAACTAGCCCCGGCTTCGGTAGGCAGGCCAAGTTGGTGGAAGCCGATTCAACTAAGCAGCCTCACCTTTTCCACCTTCGACGGCCCTGCGGTGAGCAGTTTGATCGACTAAATTGCCGGCGGGCTGTCAGTAACACCGAGTGTTCGTTCTTTGCATCCACTCGCCGCCGGGAGAGCCGACTCTCCAACAAATCCAGTCGATTCCCAGACCCTGGCACCGAGACTTCGCTCCAACCGCCCACGCCGCTTCATATTTACCTGCCTCAGCCGCTGATAAACGTTCCCCGAATTTTCCTACCCGGGGAAATTAGTTTACATAAATCTCGGGGGAGAGGGTGCAGCTTTCGGGGTTTATAGCAGCGAATCCTGCCTGAATCTTGTCCGTTACCGTTGCGTTCGTGTGTACTTTCTTTTTGGCCGGCGCGCGTTCCTCGATCCTGTCAGTTGCAGCTCGTTGGCAGTAGCGTTACGCTGGGCACTTCGTGGCGCGCGCAGGAATATATCGAGCATGTAGAATGAACAACTTGTGCTCGCTGTATTTACAAAGCGTATCTGAAATCGTGGCGCAACCGAACAGCTGATTCCTCTTGTAAAAGTAAGCCCGGAATGTGGGAATGGAACTCGTTTATGCGTCGCTTCATTGTCGAGGAAATTGGCTTTGAGAGTGGAGTAAGAATCGGTTTCGCCTTTGAATCGAGCTCAGCGAAAAACAGGTTAGTCTACATTTTCGATTTAGTTTGGCACGAGGATTCATTCCCTTTTCGATTGCATCACGATTTGATAATCCTTTGGCGGAAGCCTTGCCGAAGCTCCACTCGAGCGTGCATTATTTACAACCGATTTATTTTGCAGAGGCTCCCGTCGTTCTATATTGCCCATTTGCAGAAACCGCTTGCAAAAACTACCGCATCACCGCGGAAATTGGAAAACAACTTGCACGTCAGCTTTATTTATTGTGTACACGCTTTACCGCCGCGGGGGAAAATAATTCTGTAAAAGTTGGAGCGTTTATCGAGGGCAGTAAAGCTGAGACCCGCGGGTAATGTAAAAGCTTCTATTACACGTTACAGCCCCGAGGACTTAATTGGAATCGGATATCTGAATGACTGATCTGCAAGTGGAAACTGTTGGAGTTTTTCTTTCGAAGCGGTATAACGCTCTCCGCGGGCATTTTAATTGCGCGCGTTGCATAATTCCGAATATTTGCACTGACATTCCGCCAGCAGTGATTTACACCGCGATGCGCTGAATAATTTAAAAACATTTCCACGCTTGATCCTTGAGGTTGTTTAAAATTAGTTACCCGGAGTTACATATTTCAGCGCGGGCATTAAAAGTTCCCTGGGTGTAACAGCATCGGCGTATCAACTGCGGCCTTTGCATCTTTGATTTACAGTAATTACTTGGACTTTCACGGTAATTACGTTTACGTCGGGGCGATGTATTTCGAGTGCTATTAGGTCATTCACTTGGCGTTTCAAGGGAATGTCAAATCAAAAGTTGGAGAAATTTCATCGCGAGCGCGCGTAATTTCGCTTCCCTGATGAACGCAAATTACTTCTTCCGCGTGCTCCACGCGGAAATTCCTTGAAAACACGCACGTAGACTCGGATGAATGAAAATCAGCGTAAAGTCTAATGAGACACAATTGTAACTAATCATTGCGAGTTGCTTTAATTTTCATGCTTGGACTTTGGATTTCAGCTTTCATTATAAGCATCTTGACGAAGTCAAGGCACAAAGTATCACTGAACCTACAACTCCGCGATGTACAAATTGGAATCTAAAATTATCATTTATTAATAATGGCCCCACGCTAAAAAAGAGGAACCTTTCTCCTGGGAGACAAATGCAGGGTACTATAAAAAAAACTTAGAATGCATTCTACTGGCAATTTCCTCTCACATATAAACAAACAACAACACGCTTCACGGCCCACTACGCTTCCTTCCCTGAACGACTTCCTGCCGCTCGATTCTCAATGGTCTCGATAGGTTCGTCTGGATTCCTCGGAGCAGCCAGGTGTCGGGCACCCTCCTATCGTTAGCAAAGTGCTAGACAGTTAGGAGCTGATAAATTTTCCCATAAAGTTGCGTCGTTCTCCGAAAGTCTGCTCGATTCGAAAGTCGAGCGATCGCGAAAGCGAAGGTGCACGCACGCGGCCTGGCCACGTAACGCCTGTCTGCTGGCTGGAGCGAGGATTCCTCGCCCATGCTGGAGCTTGGAAATGCTACTCGTATTTAGCCAGTCGCGCGGAATGCGCTCGCACACGCCTGGGCTCGTGCGAAAACGCGAAGACGCTCGTTATGCACGCACCGATCGTCTCCTTGTAGCATGCCAACCAATTAAAAGTTCCGTCCTCGAGCCGATCGAAGTACGTTTCGCCTTTAACTTTAACTACTCGCGCTGGAATGATCCGATGACAAGACGGGGAAGTTTTTCCTTGTCACCGGAGAATAGGGCTCGATGCTTGGAGCGCGGGCTCCGAGCGAGAATGGAAGTAATCCGACGCTTGGAACTCTTTAAAGAGCGAAATTAATGTTTTGGCACGGAATAAGCTCGGAGGAATAGCGAAGGGATTGTTTCCTCGCGAAGAAGCAGATAGAAATCGTAGAAAACAGTTTGAAATTCGGTAGGCAAATCGTAATAAATTAGTACTGGTAAATTCCGAAGCAATTTATCTGATTCGGAAATTGAATAATTCTCTGCCCTTGAGAAGAGATGAGTGGCAGCCACTGCTGAAAGTTTAATAGACCGAAATGTATAATTTATGCGTGCTGACTCTTTGTTGAGATCTACGTGTCACTCTGTACAGCTTTCTCCGTGTCTCTCCGTCATTACCAACACGCTCGATTCCACCCAGCTCTTACAGTGTTAATTCATCGTAAGAGCAGCGACGCATCGCGGCAAAGGATCATTCAGTATCCGGTAGCAACTCTGCACCGCAACGAAATCGATTTAACAGCTTCTGGATTATTCCAATATCGAAATGGCGCGAACGAAGGAAGCTCGTAGCATCTCAAGATCCGACCGAGCAAAATTTCCGACGTTTTAATTAAAGTCGTTCCTTACAAGGAGGAACAGAAGCTATATTGTTGCCCTTGCATTATTCATGCACCTTTAACACCGAACGTTTCAACTTTTCGGGTTTCCCTTTATGGACGATCATGAAATTTTACTTCTTCCTGCTGATGAGATAGGAAAAGCATGAATATTTCTCTAGGGAACATTGCTATTCTCGCCTCATTTATTTTCCGTTGCGAGGAGTGAACGGTACGGTATTCCTATTTAAATGCTTCGCGATTGCGTAACGTCGCGCAACGCGGCGAAATATGCATCTTGTGCCGTCGAACGTTCCCACCGTATATGTGTTCCAAGCTTCGATCGGTCGGAACGATGAAGTGTATAAACATAATTCAAAAAGAATGCAGACGTTGAAAGTTACAAGGGAAAAACTATTCCACTTGCACACACCTATATTGATTCGAACGTATGTCTGACTACGCGCGATGCACTTCTACTTCCAGTTGCTTCACCTTTCTCGCGATCCAGCTACACGTTTTTCTGCCCTTTGAAAGGTTTCGAAATCGCGTCCTCTGCGCGCTACTTCCACCGCGGTGCCATTTCAATAAAACTTACTTACCGATACTCTGAACATACTGAAACTTTCCTCGCAACAAAATTAGCAAATCACTCGATGCAAGTGTGACGTCAGACTGAACGTTCGCACCGTACCTACGTCGTGCTAATCACTACCCTTTTACCTTTTCTCAGCAAAGCAAGATCGCTGCTATTCGATACACAGACACGCGATCTAAGAGGCGTCGGGGAGTCGATAAGCGAACACGCAGGACGCTGTTCGAAGCTGCCGATTTCGCGAGGCATTGCGAGGACATCAAACTATTTTCATTGTGTTCCAGGTGTGTGCCTTTTTAGGACATGTTTGCTTAATTGCAAGGGGTAATTGCGCACGCGACAGAGGCAGACTTCTCCCTCTTCCTTTTTGCAGCACTTCCAGCCGAGCGAGTTCTCTCCATTTCAATGGAGCATTCTCCTCCACTGTCCCGGCTCGCTAAGGAATTCGCGCGGGCTCAAATCGTTTAGACAGCACGGAAATATTTTACGTTCAGCATTCTGCGCGACTCTGAGGGGGCGAGGGAAAATCCTTCCGAATTTCCAATGCGAGCTGGTCTACCCTAGGATCCGCTCGTTTCGGAACGGTCCTCGAGTAGGTAATGGTCCTGGCCAGCCGCCAATGGCAAATACGCGAACAATCGTTTGATAACGCTGGTCACAATGATACATCTTCGCTGCGTCATAAAAATAGGGATCGTTCGTGATACCAGAATGCGGGGACAGATGAAACGACGGATTACCCGTGCAGAGGCTTTTTCATGTGGCAAGTGTATTTCAAAGCAGAAGGAAAGTCATAAACTCTTTGATTTTATTATTTTTAATCGTTTTAGGCTTTCTGCTCTCTCTACTGAATCCTACGCATTACTCACGGTCTACTGACTGTATTCATTTTACTCGTTCTACTCTGTCTACCTTTTCCAGCCACTCTTCTGATTCTACTTTGTTCATTTCTACGCTTTCGAGTCACTCCGCTCGTCTCACTTTTTCTAGTCACGCGCATTTGCACTGCTTCTTGTATTTCAGAATCCATTTGTACTTCTGAAATCCATTATACGTAGAGAAACAGAAGGTCCATATTATTTTTTAATATTTATTCCTCAACGTGAAACTTTATGAGCAGTTCCTTAAATTGGAGGAATATTTATTGCCTAAGACATTTGAATTTAATATCAGTTATACAGCGATATTAATGTCGCCGTTGAAAATTCCTATTGCAAATCGATGTCACTTATAATTTCGTTCCAACTGTTTCACTTTTTCGACTCGAATGGGTCTTTGAGCTTTTCCAGTCCAAGGGGTATTTCTTTCAGTAAATCGTCTATGGGTTGAAGTTCTGGACCGGATTAACGAAGTCGGTTGTAAAATTCGTCGAGCTTCGGAAAAGTTTCGTGCTTTTTTCCTCGCTTTTACCGTTTCTTCGCCGAACTGCTTCCTCCGCTAGACGTGTCGACGCTAAAACGTCCCGAAAGAAGATTGCGATTCTTCTCCTCTTCGATTCCAATATTTCCGAGTTTCCTCGGAGTTCGCCTCGTATTCGTAAAACATATTCTCCCTGTTCACCGATATTGAACATTGTTTGCAGGAAAGACACCGTGTTCCTTAAGACCACCCCTTGTCTCCTGCCCCCTTCGCTAAAATACCAAGATTTTGCGGTGTTTCACGTTTCGTTACTGTCCGCGACATTACCTAGATGCCTTCACTAATATTTCATGCCCACACAAAGCTACTTTATTCTGAAATTCTTTTGTCCCTTCCACCTCGATCTTTCATCCAACAACATCAGAATATCTACCGTATTCAATACCGATTTCTTTGTATTTCAACAAGTATTCGATAACGTTACAAAAATAAAAAACAAAAGTACAGCATAGAAAGCACTATTGTCTTCTTAATATACACAATCCTTTTGCTTCAGAATATTCCTCCGAACTCCCGTAAGAACGCTATAGTAACCGTCCCGCAGCTATATAGTGTCTTCCAATGTTTTTCGGATCCCGTAAGCGGAAATGGGCGATGCGGTACACGGCGGATGTATTATTTAAACTCGGATTGTTCGATGGCGAGTGGCTACCGAATTATTTCCAGCGTATTTTTCGAGCGAGACAGATTCGGCCGGGATCGGGACGAGATCGACGAATTGGCCGTTGGCGAGTATTTTGGGCGGCCGATCGTCCGCGGCCGCGTCGAATTACTGGCCAAGCAAATCCGCTTTAGAAACTCGCGGCAATTATTAATGTTCTCCATTAGGTGTTATCCCATTGCCTCGCCGGGAGAAAATAATCGTCCGGTCGCGGAGGCGCACGTGGCAATCGCCCCCCGTTCCTCGTTGCATAATTCGGGAAAAGCGCTTTCCCGTCGTTTTAACGCGCTTTCCGCGTGCCTGCCCCGACTTTCCACGCTGCCACGCTGAAAAGGGGCATCAGTCGGGTGTCGGGAATCGATTTTCTTGTTCATGCAACGTGTCGTCGGTCACTGGCAACGTGCATTCGGAGAACTGTTCGTAGGACGAGCTACATTCCGAATAATGTTATTCGGTACGGTATACATTTTCAATTCGGGGCACCGAGAGTGTACCGAATGCTTCCATTTGATGTTCCGACTGTCCCTTAAGCTTTCGATATTTCAAAAAAGTGGACGTCCAGTTTGGTTACCCAAATAAAATGCAAAATTGTTATTGTTGTAATGAACTCGGCATAACAGATCTGGTCCGAAAAAAAGTATCTTCCGAGGGACAAATTGTTGCGTAAATTTAGCCCCTTAGTAGATTTCCTCGCAATCGTCTCACTTGTCTTGAGAACCCACGGCGAAGATCGTGGACGTCTGACCACTAATTAGTCGCAGTATCGTGCGTGAAACTAGATCGCGAAGTTTACTCGAACAGAATCGGAGCTTCTTGTCCAAGTTTCAAGAGACATCGTTCCTCTAAGAAACGCAGAATTATAGTTACCCTCTTAGAATTCGCCCTTAACCCTTACGGGGTCCATTTCGAAGCAAAATCTAATTTCTGTTATACAATGTTCAGAATAAACTTTTATAATAAATTTACATCTCCTTGCTGGTCTACAATTGTTATTTTTTTCTGCTATAATGGTAATAATTGGTATTATAGTGAGTTTTAAATGAGTCTAATTGGACCAGCATCCACTAGGCAAGGGTTAAAATGTTAATGCCACGAATAACAGTGTTCGAGGGGTAGGTTCGAGCACGGTGCAGTTTCGGATCGGTTCGAACGCGATATTTCGTGGCTGTGTTTTCCCTCGTACCTACTTATTAATTCGCAAATTCGGCCGCAGTTTGCCCGCAGCTTGGGCTTTTAATCTTCACCCCATTAATTATTAATCGGACTCCCTAATTAAAGACTCGAAAAACAAACGCGCCGTACCGGCGGTCGGAAGAAAGTAATTTAACAACTCGCGTATTATTTCAACGGCAAATGACGGCCTTCTGCGTAGTTCTTGCCGTTTTAATGATAATTTTTAATGTATCACGTTTACCGTTTACAAGTATAACACGGGGGTTCTCATTACGTCTACAACCTCCCCGTTTCTTTTCAGGCTACAATTAAAATGAACGAATTTACACTATAAATTCCAAGTATTCTAAAAAATTGAACATTTAAGAGACTCAAGAATGAATTCCACCTTTTTGTTCGATCCATTGTTTAACGGATAAACAAAGTGGCCGCTCGTATCATTCAATACACCTCACGCATAGTCACCGCTCTTCCCACAATCTACGGAAGGTCAACACCTTCAACCGAATTCTTAAAACCTCACGGAGAACATTTCAGCAACTATACACTTCTCCCCCAGATTACACCTTCATTATCAAACGTTTCTGGAGGCCAGTTAACACAAACGTCCGTTCTCCACTCGATACCCACAGCCGCCGCACTCGAAGCTTTAGCCACCCTTTTTTATAAGCCCTGTTTATCGCGTAGGCCACGGGAGCCACCGGGAAGTTACCGGTAACGAGCTCGTTACACGGATGCAAAGGAACAAGTCCAATTACCCGCGAGTGGATTATTTTTACGTGGTCAATTACTGCCACGTTCGGCAAAGACCACAGAGCCCGGGGGGAGCAGGGGGGGTAAGGGTTCTGTTTTCGTATCACAAAACGTGCGAATCGATGGGTCGTACCCACGGTAAGGCCGCCATTATTGGTCGTGCAGCTGCAGATCCATTGTTTATCGTGCATTTAACGGATAAACAGCGAATTGAAGCAAATACGTACTGGGGCGGAGGGCGGCGCAGGGATGAGAGGAGGAGCACACCGCGGGTATTGCCACGTCACGAAATCGCGGTGTATAGTAAATGCCATGCATGTTTAATCAGTCAGAATTATGGCTCGTCATGTACCAATTTTAACGGATCATCCGTTGCTATGCGATCGTCCCACCGCGCCACCCCTTCTGACGGGTTTTTTCGTCGCCGTGGACGACGGGGCTGCGCGTTCGCCAACGAAAAACCGTGTGAAGTTATGGGGATCCGTTGTTAAATAACGATGCCTCGTAAATAGTGGCGTTGATATATATATACATATATATATATATATAAAAAAAGGGGGATAAAAATCCTCAACACGCTGGGTTTTACGGGCGATTAATCTGATGCTATCGTTGTCGGCGTAATTAGCCTTTCGACGGCCTTTACGTCACGGTAGAAACGTGATTTAGGATCCACCAGTCGATTGTCGATCTGCTTTCGATATTTTTAGCCAGAGATCCCGTATTTTCGAAGTGGTTAGATTTTGAAGGGGCAATGGTAGGCAGAGGCACTTTGGGACCTCTATCGGTCTTCGATTGGCCTCGATCGGTCAGGTGTCGATTAATTTGAAGATCGATTGAAAGGTGCTCGCGTCTTTGGGCTTGGGGATTAGTGTTGCTTGTAGAGGAGGGGAAAGTTATGAGATAGTCGATGTTTGACGGAATTGGTGATTAGTGTTAAGTTTAGTATCGATTGAAAGAGGTATTTATTGCGTTAATATATTGATTTGTTCAGAATGGTGTTGTTGGTAGAATAAACTGTAGAGAGTCTCTTTCGTCTTCAATGTAGCACTTCGCCTCCATGATTTTCGTAAACCACTTTGCCCGCATTTTGTTTCGACCGAGCTCCGAGCCCCGAGTCTTTTAATTTCCATTTTTAATTAGTACATCCACCGAACCATTCACCTCGTTTGCCCTCTGGGCCTGTATTTACCCTCTCTCTCTGTTTCAACATTTCTCGTTTTTGCGGTGGCGATAACGCTCGCGCTACGTCGAGCCCGCTTTCGAAAACGCGATGTTTCCTGTCGATATCTGCACCATTTAATCGAAAAATGAAGCAGAAACCGAATAAAAAAGAAACGGAAGACAAATTCCCCACAATTTCGATGAAAAGCTTGAGGTTTTGTGGCGGTTCTCCTCTGTGGAAATTCGGGGTTCTTATCCGGCGTGGCGGGGACGGTAGAAACGTTGATGAATTTGCACCTCCAGCAACCAATTTTGCTCGAAATTCTTTATTCATAACACATTCCAGTATGTTACGGAATGAGAGATTCTGCGCGCCAAATATTTTCATAGGCAAACGGCACAGTCTTTTCCAAAATCATCCCTATTCCACCTCCTTCTTTATTTATTCCCATCAAATTTTTTACTAACACGTGGATCACGGCGGATGCGTTTCTCAATGACAAAAATTACCTCGAACCACAAAAATCTTTCCGATCAAAATCCTCCTGAATATCACTCGCAAAAGTTACTTCCAGCACTTATTGCAAATAAATTCTCGCGATTGCAGCTCGATTACTTAGATAACGTCTCCAGACACATTCATCCTGGCTGCATTTCTTGCTGTGTTTGCCAGGCTTTTCGAAACACTTCGCACGTCGGGATCGACACGGCTGGAGAACTCGAGAGAATAGGATCAGATGGAAAACCCTCTGGCGGCGAGTGCAAGAGGTGTCGCCACACCCTCGACTCGACGCTCTATTTCATCGCAATTCCTCCTAAATTTTTTCCGCCCCTCGCTCTCTCGCACTGACAGTTGGCCGGTTTAGTGTTTTATTTTATATTCTCTACGCTAAAACGGGCGTATCGCGAGCCAGCTTCGGAAAACATGTCCACTGAAACGCGGCGGGCGCGTATCGTTTCGTCGGAGGGAGAAACGGGGGAGGAAAAAATTGTCCCCCTCCCTTTGGTGAAACGCGATTCTCTCCGCAGTGTTTTCTGCAGGTAAACGCGCGCGATTTTACATCGTATAAACCAGAGCTTACCTCCCAAGATTCTGTAAACGTGTCAATGCATCCACAAGACTGATAGGATTAACAGGACCACCCTATTCTGAGGGACCTCGCAATGCGGTCGTGGGAATATTCCTTTTAAAATCTCGTACAAGTACATCTGTCGCTCATCCTCATTTCGTGTCTCAATCGCGAAATCTTCAGTGAAACGAAATAAATAAACCAACGTAGTTATCTCTGAACTGAAAAAAAAAACAGGTGTAGGTACAACTTGGGAGTGTAAACATTCAAGACAGTCGAACCATTTTTATTCTGCAGCGCGTCCTATCATGGAGATCAAACGCATTATATTAACAAAATTCTCGTCTGCTGACAGAAGAATTGACGAAAAAATTCGTTCGGTAGAGGGTTAGGCGGCAGTACCACCGTGCGGGTGTAAAAGACAAATACATCTGAGAAAAGTTGCGACAAGCCCACAGATATACTTGTTGCGCTCAGCCTCCCATTTATCCCCAAGTAGTCTAGCTCCACGTAGCACCGACACTTCAGTAGTTTTCCAATTCCCTTCGACTCGCCAGTGGGCGTGAGTTCAGGCTAGGACGGCTCACCTTAAGGACTCGCGTTTAATCCGCGCAGATTGCGGAGCCTGGATACGGAGTGTATTCTTGGCGGACCCTTGTTATGCGAATTTCAATAGGAATAGCTCTCTTAGCTGATTAGTTCGTTGGTAAAGTTGCTCCCCCGGTAAATCCCAAAGTGTCCGTGTTCAAAATAGACCTTTCATCGAGCAGAGTCTGGCTTAATCTTTCCAGGAGGTGCTTAAAAAATTCCAAGGTCTGTTCAAAAAGAGGAAGCAGCTTCATAGATTCCTGTAAACTCAACATTTTGAACGTAGATAATTAGAATCTGTTTTTAGAATGAAGATGAATAAGATTGCTACCTGTTACCATTTTAGTCGAGGAATTTCACTTTGGAACTGCTCTAGATTTGAAATATTTCCTCGAATTTTAGTGTGTCGGCGAAGCAACGCGAGCAACTTGGCTGAGTATTTGATAAGAGGCTATTAAATCAGTACAAAATTCTTGAAGAAAAAGTTTATTTACGCGGACGGTCTTGCTGCTTCTTTTCAGCCTTAGTGTACTTTGAGGATGGCAGGTTATCAGAACAGACATCAAACTCTGTTTCAGTGGAAAAAAAAGAGGGAGGAAGAAGAAAAGAGCATCGGATGTTTAGAAAGTGTGCGACTCCGTGCACAGTTTACTCAACGATAATGGTGAGTCGGTTGCTTCCGGCGGTGAAGTCCCGTAGGAATTCCAGCCCTGACTCGATGGTAAAGTCTCTAATTAACTGTCCATCACTTCATCCTCGTGGTGAAGGGTCGTACCCAACTTATACCTCGATACTCTAACGCTGCAGCTTCGCCGACTAGCCGTCAATTTTAAAGACTGCGTACACGTGAATTCTGGCAAATTATTGGCAGCGCGTGTGTGCTATTAGGAGCATCAAATTCAATGGTTCATCTCATTTTTGCGTTACAGTGTATATTAACTGACTTCGACGAAACTAGTGGCTTCGATAAACTGAAAGCTCCGGCCACGATAATTCCGCCTGGATATTTTATCGGAAAGGCTTAAACTTCAGACACGGCTTAACCTCACACGCGTGCACTGCCTGCACACCCACGCCCCTTTGCTCAGTTCCCATCGAAGGAGCCTGAAAGATGACGCGGTCGCGCGTGCATAGAAGAATAGAACTTGTGCGTCGAGTCCTTGGTGTTATTACCCATTGAAGCGAGCCTGCATAATTAATGCGAGTTAAAGCATTACCGAGGGCGTTGTCCCCCAAGCCACGCTGTTTTCACTAAAATTCTTTGTCGCTTTAAGCTTTAAGCCGTCGTGGGAGATACGAAAGCAAAAGCAACACTTTGCCAGCTTTTAACTATGGGAAATTAGAAACGAAGGACGAGAATGTCTTTGATTCGTGTGCAGTTTATTCTGGATATAGAAATGAATGTTCTCGATGTAGGCACGACAGAATTGAGGCAAAATTAAAGCCACTTTCATCGTTTTCACAGTTGGTTTCACAGAAGCAGATGCACGACTTCCTGAGCGTATTAAAAATCGTATGGAGAGCCTCGAATTGCATCCACTGTGGAGCAGGGAAATTTATTCTCGCACGGAAAGCGTTAAACAATCAAGGTTCAGCCAGGCTCAAACTATCCCAGCCATTAACGCCACGAAGAGTGACTCTACTAATTATGAACGCTAAAAAGGAAAAGAAACGTGACTTGGGGGGTAAATGTTATTATTCTCTTTGCTCTCGCAGCTTAATACCGGTTTAATCGCCAGTGGCAGAGATCCCTTGCGTCTCTTTCATGATAATAGGATCTCATTGGGCTCTCGGTCGAGCACGTACAGCTAGTCGCCGTGTACACCAGCGGAACGTGTAGACGATCCGACAGGAAAGATCACCGTGTATTGTGCCAGGAATCTTTCCCCGTGGTGTACGTGCTGCTGGTCGCCGACCATCGGCTTACACTTTCTTCATGGTAGCTTCGTAAATCCTAGCGAACGAGATTGCGAAAACATGCTGTACTCGAGCTTGCGACAAAGAGAATTAAATCACTTCCTGAAGGCGTCGTTCGAGAAACTTGCAACCCTTTTCATCGGCCATCGAGAGGACTTGCCAGCAACAAAGTGTAGTAGATATTAACTTAGTCAATGTGGTGTGACATGACTTAACAAACGACAAATAAAGAGATACCAGAACGTTTCTTAATTCGAAAATTGAGCTTCTTGACTTGAACCACCTTTTCACTTGAGAAAAATCTTAGATAAGGTAAATGTCCCAATTAGCGACCCTGTAAGATCTACTCGCACGTTCTAACACATTTACATATTCAAAGTATTTATCCCAGCTACTCATTAATTGCCTATCATGTGGCTGGTTCTTTTCCAGTATGGAAAAGGCCCCTTTTTATGATGAAATTGTTCGAATATAATTATTAATAATAAATATATTATATGATGCACGTGTACCTAATTTTGACCCTCAATTCTCTCTTCGTCCCAAATAGTGACCTATGTCAGACCGGATTATTGACTCGTACATAATGCGTGGAATGGATGTTTATAAAATACTTAGTACAAAACAAAATAGCTTTTATTATTAAATTATTATTAAATTATTATTGTAATTCAACACAAAAATTTGCTGGGAATAGTTTCTTCGTCGATTATACTCTTTATTAGACATCTTTTTTTCAGGTTACGATGCAAACTGACAAAACACGCGGGATGGAAACATGACATGGCATCTCGTGTCAATAATAGGAATTCATACATTTTACGAGTACCGATTATTGACCCCCATAATTATTATGAATTTAATACAAAATTCAATGCAATTTTTTTAAATAGTGAATTTACAATTATTTTTGAACTTATTTGAATTTATTTTTCCTACATTAATATACGCATGCAAGAAATACTTAATACTTAAAATTTGGCCGTTCTTAAGTTCGGTAACAAGAAACTACTTTTGCACGGATTTGTAGCTGACGCATGTGAAAACATTTATTTGTTACTTAATTATATGTTATGATATACATTAGCGAAAACATCAGCAAGATACTTTGAATATTCACGAATCGAATTCAATAATTTTAACACCCGTTCGGAACAGAAAAAAATTCATATTTAAATATAAAGGATAAAGTGTCAATAATTGGGACTGGGTCGCTGATTGGGACATTTACCTTACCGAATCATTTGAGATCCTAATTCCATTTGACGAAAGTCGCGACAGAGTCTTTAATGTTTCCCCGAAGATCTGAAAAGTGACCAGAACCGTTTGCCAGTTGAAATTGAGCAGGTATCATCTGCAAAGAGTGATTGGACATGTGTGTCACCATCGAAGTCACTGTTCCATACCTTCTCGTCAGAGGTGGACACGTTCGCAGCCGACAGTCGCGTGTCAGATGTAGCCACCAGCAGGGCCATAAATTATGACGGAATATGCGATTGAAAATTACAGTGTGTCGGGGCGGGAACATCAGGGAACCTTTTTTTTTGCAGGAGCACGCGCGCGCGCGTTCCATTTCCCTCGGTGTTGCGGCTGATAGAGGCTATACCTAGTCGGTTTCCAATTGCACGAATCGCGTGCCGGATGAAACGACGCCCGAACGACGAAAAAAAAGGAAAATATGGTGGGAACGGTGTGGTGTGTCAAACCGGCGCAATTGTGGCTGCTTCCCTATGCACGCTGCACGCTCGTTGACCAATAAACAATGTTGCAGCATCGAGGCTTCGTTTTATTCGACGTAAAACATGGGCTCGAGGGAAAGAATTCTGATCGCCAGAACTTGGAGAAATAGATAACTCCAATGGCTGAAATCGAGTCGTGTTAACGCTTTAAGTAGCGTCCACGCGTCTTCGCGTCGATATATTCTGCGAATCTCGGAAAGTACTCATTTCTCAAACCCATGTTCCGCTCAAAATCTCAATAAATTTGCATCAATCTATAAAGAGCCCAAGTATCAGTCTTTCTTCCATTTACCTACTCCTAACACCATACAATGTTCGAACTCCAAAGGCACATTGAATTACGACAATCGTGCTACCGCTGTGTCCATCTTGCATGCTTGAAACCTGTCGCTCGATCCGCCCGTTTCTGGGGCCGTTCCCGAAGAACACGCTCAGCGGAGCCGAAAGCGCGCGCTGTGGGTTGGCACCTGGTGCATCGGGCAAGCAGCAATCGGTGCGTCGCTGCACCGGCGCGTGCAGCGCGCTTGTTTTGATGCACGGCTGGCGAAGAAAGGGGGTGGCCAGAGGGGGGTTTGCACGGAGCAGGAAGGAGCGTATAGAAAATGAGGTGGGGCTCGGGGTGCTCGGGCGAAGAGACAGCAATGCGATTGAGTATCCTTTGGCAAGCAGAGGAACAGGCATGCAGCGATCCAGAACAGGGCAGCAGCCTCTGTCCGCCCTGCCTTTGGTCCGCGGTGCGGGATACAAACGCGGCCTGCACCCGACGATCCGTTTCCATGAAGCTGGCACGTTTGAACACGCGTAGGAGAGTTACTAAACGCGGCCCGTTGCCCTCTGTGTGGGTGGCCGTGTGTGCACGCGCGGTGTCGAACCGGCGGGGGAGGGTCGGGGCCGGGTAACATCGGATAAAATCAGAGGAACACGTGTTCCAGGGGAAGAGCTCGATGTGTTCGCAGCCGTTTGAATGCGATTAAGCCAGTGGAGCAGCACCAGTAACCACCAACCGGCGATTACGGGTTCTTTCGCCTCTCTTCTCCCCTTCTATCCTTTAATTTCCACGTTCCACGCGCTGCTTTTACTTTTATCTCTTCCTCCTCTGTTCAGTCCATTTTATCCCGCTCGTCTTCCGTTGATTTCCTTCTTTCCGCCTTCCTCCCCGCGCGCTCCCATTGATGGCTTTCTATCTGGACTCCCCATTGTCTACTATACCGTCTTGCCTTTATAACTTGCTCCGGCGAAGTCAGATTTTACGTCCCTTTATGGTTCTCGTAGAATGTGTTTGCCAGTGGAACGGCGAGCTTTGAGTGATTTAGGAACACAATCGGAGTCTGTTCAAGCCCACCTACCAATATTAAATCTGTTCCCACAGATAACTTTCAGGAGAATGTCCCGCATTCGCCGTCTATCTTCTCCGTAACAATCAACTGGGCGGTCCGTGCTCGTGTGCCCGCGGTTCCTAGGCCACTTAATATTCAAGGGGAGCTCGCGTTGCGTTGCGGCAGGGGCAGGTTGACCAGCCAGCTATTATTTCGTTACATTGGGCGCGTAATGCGCGGGGGCCGGCCAAAAGGATCGTTTTGTCGCGATTTTCCGCGCCGCTGGGCCAGCCTGTAAACGATAACGGATACATCCGGCTGCGACGCGAAATATTAATTCTCCGCGCGTTTCGATTGTGCCCGCGGAATACCGGGCAGAAGGGGGAGAAAAATAGAATCAAAAAGGTAAAGGGAAAACGAACGACAAAAAACGGGGATGCGCGCCTCTCTACGGCGGTTTTGCCGATTAGAGAAAAACGCGGGAATTACCGGAGTTTTCGAGGAAAACGCGTTATACGCGGCCGTCAAAGCCACATCCACGGTAATTCTCGTAGAAAGCGCGCGTTCTCGAACGCGTTAATCGTATTCCCAGCTCGTGCGTCCACTGGTTCGTCAAAACGCGAAATCCTCCACCTCTGCGACGCGTTCGAAGTCTGGTCAGACCTTAACGCTGGGCTTCGTTGTCATTGAATTCAAAGCGGAATCGCCTCGTGTATTAAAAGTACCTACTCAATCGTAGTATTAGAAGTACTCAGTCTCCAGAGTTCTTGGTGAGCGATTAAAAGCACAATCGTTCTGCTATTTCTTGTCTCCTCAGGAAACCTTCGATTCTTGGCGGTTCCTTCGGTTATTGCGCAAAGAGAAATGATGGCGCGCAGGGTATCGAAGGCTGCTCGCTGAATAGTATCCGATATCGCATCGGAATCGGCGGACGCGCGCTAAACACGTTTGCTGGCTCTGTTTGTCGCGCGGCCGATGGAAAAGGGGGGCAGAAAAGTTTCGACGCGCTGGCTTTTGTCGGGAAACACGAGCTTCATATTATCGACGAACGCGGCGGCCGCCACGCGAAACGCTAGAAAACAAATACCATTGTAATTCCGACGATTTTTTCTATACTTCATATGACACTCGATACTCGCCAACGACCGTCTGCGCCTCGCTCGCGACGCGAGCGTGTCGATGGAAAGCAAATCCATTTTCAGCCAAATTACACGCACCTCTCGTTTACGTATCCGGGACACTGCCAGATATCATTTCGCTCGCTGCCCCGCCCCCGCTTTCCCCATTAACTTGCCGCATTTTTTCGATTTTAATCACGTTCCGGGGCTATCCGGCGGGCGCGTGTTCCGGGGGCATCGAGCGTATCGACGGCCTCTAACGAACGAGGCAAAGGAGCTGAAAAACTGAGGGCGCTTGTTTGATAACGATACGTGTTTCGGAAGCTGGTTTTAAAGATTGATAAAAGCTCGTTTCTGGTGAAGTTCGGTGCCTTTGTGAGAGGATTTGGAAATACGAATCAGAGTGGATGACAGGTGGTTAACTTACTTGATCATTTGACGATGATGATGAGGAGGAGGATGGAAATTTTTTTCAGTTTGATGAAGAATATTGGTTTTAGAGATTTTTTTAACTGAAATTTGATTTCAGATTATTTTCTAGTGTATCGCAATAGACGCAGAAAGTGCAGGGCAGAATTTGATCAATTTGATTATTAATGCCAGAGTCAGTGAAAAAGTGTATAGAATTGAAAATTGCCGCGTTAATGATTGGACTTGAAGGGGCGTCGTTACGCCTCTGTCGCCTTTTTACATCATTTTCTTCCATTGGCGATTCGGGAATTCGTTTGGGTCGCCGGTTCATCCGACTCATGCATAGAAACGTGTCGAGAAAATTACGTTTCGAGCTTGTTATCCGCATTGTCCAGCAGAACTGCGTGACATTACACGATGCCGCGCAGAATTGCGTTCCCGCTGAAAAATTGCACTGCATCGTGGGTCGTTTGTCTCTCATTCGACACGGCCGTGTTTCCTAAATTAGACGACTGACAATTCCAATCCCTTTTGCTGAACTTCCTTCGTGACGTTAATCCAGTTCAGCAAAAACCCACGTATTTCGCGCCACCTCGCATTTTTTTTATTCCCACACCGTCGTACGCAGCGACAAAATTCGGAGTCTATTATTTTTAAATTGAAGCTCCGATTTAAAACAAGCATTTATCTGACAAGGAGAGTATTTTAGGTGTCCGCCTCCGATCATTTTGATTTTTGGATATGTTATAGAGGACCGAAAAATAAGAAATACGTGTTTTTTATTTTTCCCCGTTTTCATATTTGGGGGGTGAAAACTGCGTTCAAAGTTAGGGTTGAAAAATCATTTTTGTGGAATATCTCGAGAACTATTAGAGATAGTGTCAATGGACGAATTTTGTGTCTTTGAATGCGAAATATGACTGACTCACCAGATTTTCAAAAAAATAACAATTTTTTATGTATTATTTAAACAAATGGACTTTTTGAAAATCTGGTGAGTCAGTCATATTTCGCATTCAAAGACACAAAATTCGTCCATTGACACTTTTCCCCTATCTCTAATAGTTCTCGAGATATTCCACAAGAATGATTTTTCAACCCTGACTTTGAACGCAGTTTTCACCCCCCAAATATGAAAACGGGGAAAAATAAAAAAACACTTGTTTCTTATTTTTCGGTCCTCTATAACATATCCAAAAATCAAAATGATCGGAGGCGGACACCTAAAATACTCTCCTTGTGAGCTGAAATATTCCAGAACATTTCTTGGAACTTTTGTTAAATCGTTTCACTGATATTTATTGCAACTAAACTCCATACATTTGACGTTTACGTTCTGGTTAATGCCTATACTCGTCTATATGTCGCGTTTAATTTAAAAAGAGTAAAATGATCCGGCAAAAAGGGAGCGAGGCCGTGAAAATGGGGACATTTATCTAAATGAGTTAATAAACGTTCGTTAGCATAAATTAAAGATTGCTCTCTGGACGTGTCAAGTTTTTACGTACTTTCACCGTATAAAGGCAGAGGCTGTATCGATTCGTGCCGCGAGATTCGGGGACACGGACGACGAATTCGTGCCAGAAAAGAACAGGCTGAACGCCTATGTCGGCCAATGTCAAGCTCAAGCAACAGGCTTTCTCTCCGAGCTGTCGGCAGATTCTCCTCTCCTATCAAGGTCGATTCCTCTGCTTTTCACCTATGAATCTTTCCTCCTGGTCGCTGGCTGTGCTACCGGTTGCTTGATTAGACCACGACTCTTCGACGAGCCCGCTACTCGTTTCTATCTACAGCTTTATTTTCTATTTGCCTGAGCTGGGTGACGTTCGCCTTCCACAATGGAAATATAACCAGCGCTGGGATTGGAAGAAAGAATGTGGAACTAATGAGATGATAATTATAAAAACACAGAGTGGAGGCTTCTTCGTTGAAAAATATCCAGATTCCTGAATGAAGTATCTGACATCATTCACTCATCGGTTCCTTTATTCTTCTGTTCCAGAAGATGAAACTTGAATAGTGAACAGGTTTATTATATATTCATCGTATGGTCATTTTAATTAAAAGGATGAAAAACAGATGGTTTGGCAGTCGATGCAAATATGGTGTGACATTTCGAGCACTCAGTTTGAATTCCTGAATTTCAATAATGACGCGGGTTTCCTTGACTCTGTAATTTTCAGGAGTCTGGTATTTTTCAATGAATATTTTGTGTTTATTGAAATGATCTCGATCGGGCTGAACACGTTTCAAGGCTTTAGGCTGTAAGTCGCTGGAAGGGACAAAGGGGACTGCAACGCCTGGTAATCCACTTCCGGCGTACGCTCGGGCGTCGAAATCTCCATGTCCAGGACCTTTCCTTCGCTTTATTTACTATTTTTCAAAGCTTTTTCGCATTCACTTCGTTATTAAGCACAGGCCCAATAATACCTTCCACTTCCCAGAGTTCCTCTGACAAAAAAGAACCTTTCCAAATTCACACGAAGTCCCTGCAACCTCGCACGATATGAAAAGCTGCCACGTTCGATACACTGAAAAAGGAACAGGAAGTATCAGCGAAAAGACCAAGTAGTTACGATCGATCCAAAGGCACGTGTCTCCAGCTGGAGGCTAAGCCGTGGTTTCTCCCGTTCCACAGAGCCGAAGATGTTGTCCCGAATGCTCGAGAGAACGCTTAAACTGGTACCCGGTATGGGGGTCATTTTTATTTTCTCTCGGATGCCACTCTCCTCCCGCTGGTCCCGCTGCAACTTTCACAAGGTTCGCAAAAGTCGAATCGACCGTGAACGCGGGAAGGAGATCTTCGAGCTTACCTGAGACAACGAGATCACCTTGCTACTGTTTGATCGATCCAACAACTACAGGACGTGGAGTGATGGCGATCCACGACCTTTTAATGGATCACCCCATTCATTTACAGCATCGTCCAGGGCTTTGGAGTTCCTGTATCATATTAAATTCCACGCACCATTACTCACTCCAGCATTATCACCATAGATCGCTAAATCCCGTCGACTAAAGTAAAAAACATCTAAAAATGGGATGGTAATTAGAAAGAATAACTAGAAAATTTCAGAAAAATTCTGTCTCCAGTACCGTCGATGCAGAATGCAGAAATTGAATAACACCGAAGGGGGCGACAGCCAAGAAAAGCCCTCAGTCTCAGTATTACAGCGACGAACACGCTCAACGATCACACCCTCGAGAGCCCGGCAGCGAATCTCCCTTCAGCCAGGGTGCCGTTGTTCCGCTGCACGCGGAGGGTTGCACCCTGGAGCGCGGTTCGGTAACGTGGCCGCTGATAAGTTATAACGCTGGCTGTGGAAATGGGGTGGTAAACAGGCCGCGCATAGGGACAGGAAGCGGGGCGTCGGTGGGAGGGCGGGAGAAACGAAATGGGCAACGGGGTTGGAGGGGAAACGTGTGTTCGACCGATCGAGAATTTTACCGGGCACTCTGTGTGTCGACGGCCGCGAAATATCATCGACGTCTGTGGCCCGCGGGCCTGCCGCGTCATTGGTCGCCGAAAATTAACATGCGAACGACCAGGAAATATCGGACGAATTAAAAAACCGAACGGAATGGGTGAAAAAAACGGGTAGAGATAGAGGGGCGCGGGGGTGGCTGGAAGGGAGAGCGGCGGGGCTTGGAATAAAAAAAAAACACGGGGAAAAATATCCAGCGGGGCTCGGGGCGGTTCTCTCCTATCTCCCCCGTCGTTCGTCTCGTGTTTTCCTCCCCCGGCCTGGCTACGGCCTGCTTCATCCCTGCGTCCACCCTCCTTTTACGTGGAGTCGCGTCGATTATCTGCGCCCTTCGGCCTCTACGCGCGCAACAACTGGTTGCACGAACCTCCGCGAGGGATTTCCGCGAAGGGCAGGGTGAAATTCGTATTTACAATTGAAATACTGGTGTCCTCTCAGCCCCCGTTCTCTCGCCAGAGGATATCGCCCACTGCGGAACGACGCAACAGGCATTGCTTGTTTCTTGGGGGTGAGACAAGAGGAAGATGGAGCCGAGAATGAATCTGTGAGAGTCCTGTCGTTAGGGCTCGAGTTTTTATTCGTTCTAGAGGCTTCTCGCGAAATTTTACGGCGATAGCTTAGGATACTGGAATTATGCAGATACGAGTGTTTTCAAGCTGCTAATCAAACTGTTACATTTCTTTGTTTCAGGTGAGTAATGAAGCTTGTTCGATTGTAGTAAATACGGAGGGTCTACTTGTTAGAAATCGAGCGCGCGTAAGTGTACCGTGATCATGAAATTTAAAAACCCCGTCGATGTCTTACTGGGGTAATCGTGAGGGGCCTTCGCGCAACACCCCATCGTTTTAAGCCTAACTCCCCGCGTCCTCGTCGTTCCCCAAAAATCTTGCGCAACTTCACGGTGTCCACGCGCGCGGGGCTTCGAACCCTGTCACGGATCCTCAGCCACCATTTATTCCCTCGCGTTGACCGGCCGGAGCGAGAGGGGATGCTTGCCAGCAAATTATTTTCGTTCGCATAAACAAAGTCACGACTTGAAAGGGGAGTTTAAATTGTTCGCTAGTTTTACGTGCCCGCGGCTCTCTGGCCCCTCTCCCCTCGCCCATCCCACCCCCGTTTCTCTCTCTTCCGGCTGTTTCGACCCCTCCCTGCAACCCCCCGACAACCCTCTTCCAGAGCGGCCGTCCTCGTTGCACCCGCGGCGACCAGCATGCCGGCATTGTTGCTGGTACTGTTGCCGCTGTCCATCAGGAAAGATCCCGGGATGCGAGCCTGCGCTTGAAGCCCATTGATTAACCGTTGTCTGCTGCATGTTGCGAGTATCCCGGTAGCGAGTGACGGAGAGCGGCGAACTCGATGGACCGAGGGAGAGCGCGATAGCCAGAGAGGGAGATGGAGAGACGGGGGGTGGCACGCGTGGGTGGAACGCGGAGGTAGGGGGCGAGGGAGGGAGCTGGTGGCCACGAGCAACGTTTATGAAAACTTTCTGCATCGACTGCACCGCGGTACCGCGAATAAAATAATGCCGCGGATTATTTCAAGCACTCCTATTCCTCACCCCCGCAGCTTTCTTCCCGCCATCCTTCCGCGAACGCGACGCGACCAGGCCCCGTTCCCCCGAATTATCGACATTTTTCATTCATCCACGACCACCACTTAGCCACCCGCGAACCACCCGCGGTGGTTGTCTTTCATCGAGGAGCGCGATAAGCAACGTCAAACCGCGAGCTTTTCCTGCTCGATTTCACGAGCGGCGCTTGTCTGTTTGATCGTCTGTTGTTGTTAATCAAACGTCCGTAACTGTTCTGACCCAGGACGCTGGGCTGTTTGATGTGTCTGTCTGGGCTGGTTGGCGGAGAGTGGTCCTTGAAAGACCCGTGGGTAACGAATAGATGGGGAGGAGAGATTGTAATGATTGGCTCATACGCGAGTTGCATCCGGGGGGTGGAAAATATGGGAGTACGTTACATATCCCATCAATTCCGTCTGCTCTCTCAATGTACAGACTCTATGATTTGCGCATAAATAGAAGATCAGTGGTCAAGAACGACCCCCTAACGTGACACTCGGTGTGACTTTCTCATCTTGCCTCCATTCTGTCAGTCATTCCTATCGTTATTCTGGCTCCAGCTCGGTGATAAAATGTTCAAATATTCCTGCCCTTGCACGCGCAACAGCTAATTCAACAGAATTCCAAGACAGAGAGCCCGGGAACCGTAAAACTAGAGATGAATCCCGCTCGAAAAGAATGATTTCACGATTTCGCAGCAATTTTTCCGAAGCACCAGTACCCTGCGCCCTATAGCGGAATGTGGTCCCACTTGCAAGTATCGTTCAGCTGAAAGACAAACGTTTCCCCAGAAGCCACCCCCGTCGTCGCCCGCGCGAGTCTTCCCGCCCGAAGAGGGGAAGCAATCAGCTCGGTCGTTCGGCCGGAGGAATTGGTTTCATCGCGGGGCCGTAAGCGGTCGCGTTTCGACAGGGGAAATCCGTGATTTACGCGACGATGGCGAGCTGGCTCGTCCGCGGGGACAGGTACGATCGGTAAGAAAAGCCGAAGGACCGCGCGCGCTCTCCTCGCGAGAGTTAACCAGGCATCGCTGCCTGCTGGTCTCACCGCCAACTAAGAGAATTACTTTCGAACTCGTAGACCGATAAAGCAGGCCCTCTCGTTCGCCGTGCGCAGCCCCGCCAGAACCTAAAAACTTTCCGCGCTCGTAAATGAGCCAGCAGCCCCACCGAGCCGGCGAGTTTTATGGGCCATTTGCATCCGGCTTTAAAAGTGCCGCGAGTCCTGCAATTAAAGGCGCCCGCTGCATCCTGCCATTCTCCGTCCTCGACCCTCCGCTTTTTTTCACGGTCCCACTTTCCACAATTTCAGAGCTCACTCCGCCTACCTCAGCCTCCCCCTGGAAAACGCACCCTCGCCACTCCACCACTCTCCGCGACGAATTTCGATAAGACTGGCCCGAGGTCCAAGATTGGCCTCTAAAATTAGATTCTTCGGAATAGTGTTTTTAGATCGTTGTTCCTGGATATTCCGCCAGGGTTTGAAACTTGTTTCATTGGGGGTTCGCTGCCATGAAGCACGGAACTGACGATCCAAGGGTGCCAGAGCCAACTCATCAGTGCTGAGGCTCTGTAAGGGACTCCACTGGGTGCGTTTTGTGAGGTTGCAGCCTCACTTAGGCTTCATGGTGAACGAGGGTGACAAGTACCGATATTAGACTTCTCTTTGTCTCCTGAGCCGGATGCACGAATAGTAAACAATGATTGTCGTCAGTATTAATGGTCGTAACAATTGGGTTGTCTCCCATGAAAATGAAAAGGATACCTTAACATCTTAGACTCTTTCGGTTAACGGAGATTCCACTCTATGTACGTCGAAGGATTATGTCTCGATTCGCAGCAGCTCCAGGTTTAACGCAACACTGGGAACTTTTAATCATCCAGTTAAACTTGCAAGCAAACTCTTCCTTCCCCATCGCCGGTGGCGGACGTACTTATCCGTCGTTTGGCGAGGTATCAGAGGGGATATACGCACGTTTCGATCACGGTCTTCGCGAGCGGGACAACAAAGAGGAGGAACGATTCGGCGGCCTTAAGAGGAACGCCCTTGGGGAAGAGGAAACGGAACGCGTAGCGCAGGAAAGAAACGGAATAAAAGGGGGGGTATAAGGGGCGAGGGTAAAAATGCCAGACGAGATTGGATCCCTGAAAGTGGTTCGTGCGAGCTCCACCTGATTACCAGTTTCGTTGATGGATTCTTAGACCAACCCTCTCTTAGGCAACCGTTCCTCCCTGCATTCTTCCTCTTCCCTTGCCCTCCTCGCACGATCGTTTCGCCAATCCACGTCCACCTGGCCGCGACAATCCCTCCTGGCCTGCTCCTAACTCTGGCCTGGATTTATCACCGTTTTGGATCCACGATATCATGTATCTGGATGTATAATGTCCGGGAAGTAAGGGGGTGCTTTCGCGAACCGATCCATCCGATTCACGTACCCGGGGCAGCATACTGAATTCTGCTGTGATTGTATGGTCCAGTGGAGGTTCGGAGAATTCGCTGCACTACTAATTGTAATGTATCAGTGTTGTTAGAATCAACAGTGAACGTTGTCTTAATGGAATAAATTTGAAGTATATGAATATGTTTATATTCTGAGAGAGGTTTCATTCTTTGCAAGGTTTCATTATCATCGTTTCGTTGTAAGTGTGTTTTTATTTGAAGCTCGTCGGTACGAAATTTGCCGAAATTGAGAAGCAAATAATATTCCCCCCATGCGTCTGCCCAATGAAGGCGCGGAGGTTTCTCTAATGGTAAACAGTAGCTCGCGTTTCAATGCTCGCGATTAAAATGAGCATTATTTCAAACGCGCTTGGAGCGTACGTGCGTTTAATTAGCAACAAAAAGCAGCGGATCGATAAACGGCGTCAAAGTAACAGGGGAAATAGTTGAAGAAAACAGCGAAACTATGCGCGATCGCGCGGTTTCCCCTGGATTTTTTGCAATTCGGATTGTCAAATGAGCTGGAAGCTGCTCCTCGTGGAATAATTCGCAATTCGCGCGTGCAATGTGTTCGTTTAAATTTATAAACATTCCGAACGGTAACTTTCAAACCCGTCGGGGTTGAAATACACATGATATCGCGTAATGGGCAATATAACATGAGAATGCAATTATTCGCGCAAAAATAAATCGCGAACGTGCCACCAAGGTATTTAGATAGGACTTCTTTGGCCGAGGAGTTGGTTTTTCAGTGAGAAGTCATCGAGCCCACCCCTGTTCATACCAGACATGTATATTTCACAATATTGTTTGCCCTTCTTTTTGTTTGCTTCACGTTCAACAACGAGACTTTATATCGCGAAAGTTACTTCGATACTATTTTTTGATACAACCGGTCCCGAAGTTAATCAGAATTTTATGCACGCCGGCGGATAATTACAGCACTCAGCCCCGAAAGAGTTTTAGAACTAATTGCATCATGCGCATGACTGAATTATATACCCGGCGGAATATTTTATTATTAATTTTGCGGCCTCTAGTTAGCGCGTCCTTTGAATTAAGGACAATTAAAGCGTAAGCTGGAACTTTATTTATTCGTTCGTTAACTTCTTCCGTTTTTTTTTCTCTCTCGCCCTCTCTCTTTCTCTCTTTTCGCCGCACTTTTTCTCGTGTTATTATTTTTTTGATCAATTCGCTCGTTAGGCGTGCATTTCTTTGTGCCTCGAAGGACGAGGCAGAAATAAATCCCGTCGCTCCGAAGGAGACAGATTTCACGAGCTTAATGGAACGA
Organism: Andrena haemorrhoa; assembly: GCA_910592295.1. NCBI lineage: Eukaryota > Metazoa > Arthropoda > Insecta > Hymenoptera > Andrenidae > Andrena > Andrena haemorrhoa. The sequence continues at coordinate 7,856,453 of OU342946.1, forward strand.
CGTTTTTCAGGCGAACGCGTTGCCGACTGGAATCGCGCAATTTTCGACAAAAGCAACTTTTAATTATTCAGCAATTTTCTTCGTTAACCGTTCCTCATTAGCGGATGGCTACTAAAGGGCGGCGTCTCTCATTAAAGATACATTCCATCGGAAACTTTTCCAAACTAATTTACTTTGATTCCGCGTAAGGTCCACCGTCCGTTGTATTAAACTCGCATTTGGTCGGCGAGCCTGTCGTGTGCAGTACGATTCACGAAACTGGTCCATAGAATTCTGTAGAAAATAGAGGATTCTTATGATTTTCATTAATAATTCGACGAGTGTTAATCTGGGGAATTCTGTTTCATCGAATCCATGGAAAAGAATTTTCCAATTAATTTATAGTAAATTATTTCTCAGCGAAAATAAGTGTCTACACTTTCTTGCTTGTACTCCACTGCCAGCTTGCATCGCGACTCACTTTCTGTAAGTAATTGTGAAAGATAGTTAGTTGCTTGCTGTTTATAATTATGCGTGCTCGGTGGTAGAGAAATAAATCTATGATTGGATTACTTTATGGAGAACTTTGCCTCAAACGCAATGTTCTTTTCTGAAATTTTTATTATTTATTTCTTCCACATTTGAAAGAATTATTTAACCACTGTACAGTATGCAGTCTCTGGTGCATGGTTATATATTATTCCGACTACGCTGGATTTATATTATGTACAAAGGGAATTCTGAAGCAGGATGGAGCACCATATTAATATCGCTTATATTCCCTTGTTTCTGAGCCAACCACTCCTCTGAAGAATTATTAAACTTGTAACGATGGTTTTGCTAGTTACCCGTCAATCTCGTTTAATGTATTAAAAAACCTCTTCTCAACAATAACACACTTTCACATACTTGTGCATTCCTGCAATCTGTGCCAATAATTTTAATAACAAATCTGCCCTGCGAATTCTCTGTAATTCATCTTATGTATAACGATGGCATATGAGAGCCTTCAAACTCCCATAACATTATCAACCCTGCAAATTTCTATTTCAAAATTCACAGTACTATTTTGCAGGCCACATGAGCAAACGTAAAAAGTTTCCATTTTATTCGTCACTCCAAAGTAAAATCCCTTCTTAAGCACTTCAACTTAACCCGGGCCTATCTGAAACTAAAATCTACGCTTTCAACGGCAGCCGTGTGAATTTCGCGGCAGCATTGCTTCGTAGACCCAGCATTTAGAATGCGAATGCCGCGGCGGGGTCGTGGGTGTAGGAAGTAACAGTGTCGGCGGCGGATGAGTCGATGAAAAGAGAAATTGGTCACGCGACGATCGCTTTCAAGCGACAGCCCGTGCACACAATATATCTCGATCGAACGACACGCCATTACTAATTGCCAGCAAACCTGCCGTTGTCGTATTTCGTTCGGTTCGTTGTGCGTGCACAATTGTATTAGCGGGTATCGATTCTTGAAAGCATTGACTTTTGGCCGAGAGCTGGCTGGCTCTGCCCTCTCGCTCCCACTCGCCACCCCTTTCGTTCTGTCTACATGTAATTCGAGTGCACTTGGGGCGCAGTCGAAATCGGGACACCAAAAACCGACCGACCCACGCCAGTGGAAACTAGTTCCTTCCGTTTCATTGGCTCGCCTCGATTTTTAACCGGATCAGCGTTTGGTTAGGCTCGGTTCAGATTGGTTAATTCTAAGCTTTAGGTTTGGGGATATTGATGAGCCATCTTCGTGGCCTTGTTTTCTTAATGCTGAGAAAAAATTGTGGTGGTATATTTTGCTTCCAGATTACCACGCCTTCTGTAAGTCTAGTTTCACTTTTTCATTCTGCTCTACGCTTCCGAAGCGTCGTGTTCGACGAGATTGCCCCGTCCCAAATTTCCCTATTCCCAATTCCGCGATAAAACCCGTCAGAATGATGGTCCTTTCGTCGAATCTGATTTTTCGGGCTGTCGTAAATCGCTCGATCGAGGACTAGAAGGATCCTTCTTCTTCTCTTGCCTCTTGTTAGACACACGTGCCTCAAAGATACTAATTAATCGATACTTTGTTAGAAATTTCCTTAAAATATGAATAACACGAAAGTATAATACAGTAAATAGTACAACTTCCGCGATAAACAATTAGCACTCTGTACATAGAAACTTTGACAACCCAGAGCAGAGGCTGGAGTATTAATAATGAGATATACTCGATCCTTTAATTATCTGACGCTTTACTTCTGCAACCAGTACTACAAGCTTACTTTCAGTAGCTAAGAAAGAATTTCCATTACAAAAGATGTATCACACACCAGAGCATTCATAAGGTACAACACCCATACAACACAGTATCCACTCAGATAACAGGTTCGTGTTAAAGTGTCCCACTGTATCTAACAAATTCTCTAGCGCAAACAATGATCACCATCCTGAATCGTCGTAAATCTCTCGATCAGAGGATCCAGCGATAGAATGCGCTAGCTACGATTGGGGGGGAGGCATACCGTTTCTCTGATGCCCCCCGTTTACAATGCACTTTTCGGGTTGGCGCACACCGCGTCGAATTGTTTGCCATGGCACAACAATTTCCCGGTCCCATTATTGCGCGTATAATCGCGATCGTTGCACGTGTAATCGCGATTGCTGCACGTGTGACCGATCGTCAATTGGTTCGTTGGTAACCGAAGCGTCAGGCCTTCGGGCGAACGCGAAGCAATTACGCAGTGCCCGCGCGATTGTAAGACATAAGCTGATCAAACGGCTGCATGCATGATGCGCCGCAGACTGTGTTCCTTGTTAAATCGAACAATAACGGAATAAAACCGTGTGGACTGGCCGGTCGAGCGGCAGGAGTGTCCAAGAAGGGGCTGAGCCTAATGGGTCGGTGCTTGGTAAGCTCCTGTCGATTGTACCTTTAGTTGTTTGTTCATTCTTTTTGGGGTGATCGGATTGAAAAATATGGAGGATATTATTTTTTAAATTTTGAGAGCAAGTGCTCCCTGTTCCATGTGACTCGGAGCTCTTTGTAATTAATTAATTCCTCTCCATTCATTGTCCTGGCATTCGCGTGTTCGATCATGTTAACGTTTATTAAGGTTAAAATAGAACTCGCTGCGTTTACTTTCGCCCTGGTTATCGGTGTTAGACTAACGAATTACGGATAAACTTGTTACACCAGAGAATAATCTGCTTGATTCGATCTGCTACATAGATCATAGCCTGAAGTCCCTTCGAACCATCAGGAAATTCAACACCAAGTTAAGTTCGTTAAAACCCATTGTCATCCATACTATCATTCATACCAACAATTCCACAGGAACGTTCCCAACTTATTCGCAATACGCGGAAACATGCCCAAAAATAGAACAGCACTGACTCGAGCTCCCTACAATCAGCAATATTTATCAGACTGCCCGGAATCTGGTGCATCGTTCGCGAAGCCTTTTACCCAGCAGAAAAATTCTCCAACGCACACCACGACACGTGTATAACGACAATCCCCGTCTGTTTACGATACGGGGGAGTCTCGCTGGCGTCTCGATTCGCCGATCGATCGGGACGGATGGTCGATGCCCGCACAGGTGCGCTTTCAGCTAGCTGGGTGGCTACCTGGGAAACAGCAGGGCTACTTCCGCCCGTAAAGATCGGCTCCAGCGGCGCTCTTTATTTGCACGCGCAGAAGAGAGAGAAACAGAGCCGCGGGAATGATGACGAGGTCGGCGAGAGAAGGGAAGAGAAGCTCCAGCTACTTCACCCGTCCCGAATGCGATCTCATCAACGATTAAGAACCACACCGGGGGTGCAGCACGCCTTCCGCCACGTCAAACCACCCGAAGGGAAAGAAGATCGCAGACGGATGTCCTCATCCACCTCCGGTTCCTTCTTTTACTAGCGCGCGCAGCGGTGCTCATCGGTCTTCTTTTCTTCCTCCTCCATTCCGCCGAACCAACGTTTACTCCTCCACTTCGAATATTATTCGCCGCCGCTCCAACGACCCTTGTACCAGTCTCGCGTGATTAATTCCCTCCCCGGGGGACGCTAATATTGTCTGGGAAACGGTCGCTGTTACCTTCCTATCGATCACCTATCGCACGGCCAGGAACCACCGTTTTCTACTACTTGTCTCATGCTTGACCGCGTAGATTTCTCTCTTCCGTCGAGCGGCGCCGCGTCTCTCTTCCACGTCCAACGTTCCTGGGCCGTCTCCTTAAGGCACAGGGTGCTCCTGGTTCTTTCAAGTTCGTCGAGCGATCGTTGAGTGTCCGCGAAGGGAAGCTCACGAGGAATACCAAATCATTTCCGTCTGACGAATATGTTCTCGAGCAGCTCCTTGGTGATGAGACGGTGCGGCCTGGTCGGGCTCTCGGTGGGCCTGCCGTAGAGACGGCTGTTGATGGCGTACAGTTTGGGGCTGAGTTCGCACCTCACGTTGAACCACCAGTCGCAGACGAATACTGCCTGGCTGAATTGAGTGCCGTTCGGGCACAAGAATGTTGCCTGTCGGCCGTCTATGTCGCAGTAGTGCCAGGCCTGGCATCGCGTCTCCACGTCCGCGAAGAAACCTGGGTATGGCTGGTCGTCGCAGTAGAAGTTCGTGTAGGGCACCTTGCCTAGCACTGGATAGTCCGTACCTGGGCGACCTGAAAGTTTAGGGGGGGTTAATTGGCAGTCGTTGTTGCGGGGGATGGATTGTGGCTTTCAGAGGCCGAGTTGATCAACTGTGGGAAATAAGAGGTGCAGGAGATTGGTACTTTAAGCAGGGGCCGTATGTTTGGGTATTGGAATTGTGAAGCTTGTAGGAAAGTGGAGGTGACGTGTGAATTTCATTGGTAAGTTAAAATGAGGGTGGGAAGTATTTTGTGGCTGGATACTTGGGACATATTCTACGCTGTTCTTAGAATCGTAAATAACACTCTTTAGTATAAGTAATACATCAAGTAAACTCACACCAATGAAAACAATATCAATGCTCAATTCCCTATTCCAATCAAGTTATCAGGAGCGTGACAAAATTTCGCAGACGCGAGAAAAGGCATCTATCGTTCCCAACGATGATCACTCCGGGGTAGTGATTTCAACGTTCCAATCGAGTCGCCAGTCTCCACCAGGTGAAATGATTATTTAAACGAGGAGGCGCTTCCGAAGGCGAGGTTTCAGCGTGGAAATCTCATTAACCGACCTAACAGGATACAGGACGATAGCTGGCGAAGACAAGGAGTCTCGCGATCATCGTCCCTTCCCCAGAACCGATTCGCTTCTAGCTGCATGATTTCCGTGAGCGGATAGACTGGAACGTGAGCAAAGCCTCCGCCCGCAGACTACTCTGGTTAGATGTATCCTCGATTAATCGCTGGAAATGCCAAGGGGCGAGATGCACCGTACGTGTTCGGCTCACCTGACACCTGTATTACCTGCACAAAGCAGGCGCTCTGCCAGGTATCGACGTTCGTCGTCGTCGACTGGCAACTGTACAGCCATGTCTCGTATTTGACCGATTATGTATGTACTGGGCGTTCTTGGAGCTGCCAGATTATTACAATGGATAAAGGGAACTTGTAAATGCTTCTATTGTAGAATGGCTATTCAGGGATTGCCATTGGAGAAGAGTGTCATATATTCATTGAAAATACGATGAATGGTTAATTCAATATTTTCATCATTTCACTCAAGATTCCATCCCTGTCTCTTCCATCTGAGGTTATCTCGAACTATCTAACAATCGAAGGCTAATCTCCAGGCCCCGTTCATCCCCTCGAGAGTGACCTAACTCAGCCTCAGCAGCTTCCCTTAAGTTGCAACTTCGCAAAGCCCTAATTCTAGGAAAGATCCTCGACGATATTATTCCACCTCGCTGTCTTTGGTACAGTAGTCTCCCACCGAGTGGAGCCTTTCGAAAACACATGGATTCCCTGTGTCAGCTCGTCGAGGAGCACAGAAAAGGGATGCTGCCCCGTGAAAGGCAGATACGTGTATGATGGAAAGCCAGTGGAAAGGTTAAGAGCGGCAAGTTTCGACGCGCAACTTAGAATTGACTATCGTGTTATCTCAGATAAGTCGCCGGGTAATTGCATGTCTCTCACTTTCCAAAGGGTTAATCAGGGAAGCGGCGTGTAGGTGGCGCGGATTTACGACGACCTGCCCCGTAAATACGGGCGTAAAGACTTCAACCACCCCTGGCCAGACCCAGCGTGGAACTTTGTTCCGTCGTAAAAATGTTTCCCGTATTTTGCAAGGCTGCTCGTCGTACGGTTCGGTTGCGTGCGAGATTTCATTTCGAACCGTCCAACCGTGCAACGAAATTAGACGAACGCCTTCCTGTTCCCAACGAAGACATTCCTATCTGCGCTTTTATGGCCCGAGCGCCGCGCTCCGGCTCGCTGCAACCCACTCTGAGAAACTATGACTTCTTCGCCATCTTTTTGAGACACTCGCCTACGACGACCTTCGAGGAATGTCGACTGCGACCTGGGGAATTGTTTGCTGTTTTAATGCTGAGTTAGGAAATGAACTTTAATTAGATGATGGTTTTATAATACATTAGTACTGTCAAGTGATATTATTTTGAGAAGTGCAGTCTGATGCAGATTGGTGTATATTTGCAATATTTGCTGAACGATTTATTTGACTGCTTGATATCTAGTCCACTATTTTGTACATTTCATCGCTGATAAAGCAAGCTTTCGTGCACTCTACATCAAATTTAATATTCCAGTTAGAAGTTTGCAAAATTGGGATCAAATCCATACCAATTCCACGCGACATATTGCAAGTTCAGTTTAAGACCCTTGCGCCCACCGCGCACTATTTAACCCCCTTGTTAGAATTCGAGGGCCAATAAGAAGCAGTTTGGCAGAATATGCCCCTAAAAATAGCTTGTTTAAATTATGTTCTTCAGCCAGCGCTGTCTCAGAACCTCTGAATCGCAGCGTCTCTTGGACCCGATCTCTCTCACGGCTCCGAACAAACGAACGCTCGCGAAAAGTATTCTCGTTAACGTGCTTCGACAGAGAAGGAGGACAACGTCAGACAGTTTAAAGACATTAGCAACGGAACGGAAGGAGCCTCGAGCTCCCCTCAGTCGGCTATATCCGGTCTCGAACGATTGATGTCCCATTATGCGCGTCGCGAATCGATGAAATCCCTTGGCGTATACACGTTAATGGATGCCTCTCTGGTAACGAGAAACATCGTTGGTAGGCGCATTACAGGCGAACGCATCGCGTAATCTCGAAAAAAAAAACGAAGAAGGCTGGGGCAAAGAGGTTTCCCCGTCATGCGTACGAGCGCGGAAGGAAGAAATAAATAGAAAAAAAAGAAGCTCACGTGTTTCCGCGCGAGTTCATGATAATTGTCTACAACGATGGCGGCGAGGGCTAGGAGGAACAACCAAGGAAGCGAAAGGTGTTTATTATCGCTGGCACTCGTTAGCAGGGACTGGTTGGTGGAATGGCGAGGGAATGCCGTGCAAAGGAGGGAATAGGGGCGGAAGGGAGAGATCGGTAGGAAAATGTGCTTTGATTCGCGTGCACGAGTTTTGCTTATTTATTCCGGCCCAACAATTCGAGACTGAAAACTCTTAGAGCAATTTGTTTCTTTATGCGAGCTACTCCATTGTGCTTCCCGGATATTTGCTGACGCCAGGCTGGATCCGTTTCCTTCATCCCCTTCCTCGCGTTTTACCGCGCGAACGGTGTCTTTACAAATGAAATTTCCATTCTTATTACTCTTACTAGGATGCCCGCACGGTAGCTCGTCGCTGCGATTCTGGGACATTATCTACTTACAGGGGCATATTTCCCCGCGAAATAGGCTTGACTCTAAGGGGCGGTTTTTCCTGAAATCACGCTTTACGGGATATAAAAGTCGGCTCCTAGCTAGTGCTTACAATACGATTCCCTGAACACTGTACCTACCCCTGGAATGCATCTGCTTGCTTCGCATCATTTGTTACATCCCCCCCCGATATCGAGCGCCGCCCCTAAACGGCGTGGCGCGAAAAGAGGCCGATAAACGCGCCCAGGGTATTGCGTAAAAGCGACGACGATCAGTCCACGTGCAAGGGAGAGCAGCCTCGCTTCCCGATGGCAAAGCTTCTTAGCGAATTATAACCAACCATGCGAGCTTTTCTCTCCCCCGCTGTCGTCCGTCTAAACAACTTTGCATCAGTATGGGGCCCCTGGCTTGCCTCGATCCTTGCCTCCACCCTCGTTGAAAACCCCTCCCCTCTCACCTCTTGCTGCTCTCGCAGCTCCTGCCCCATAGCTATTCGAATCTCATTCGACGAGCCAGCATAGTTTCACGTGGCGCATCGCGTGGATCTCGTCGAAGCACGGGACACGCTCGTTGTGCGATGCTGCGGCGACAGAGACCGACAGAGACGTGTCCCCCGGCGGTGGGACAGAGACACAGGGTCGGGCGGCTGGTGCAGGTCTATAGAGACGGGACGTGCACTTTCCGCGCCGTGGTCGCACAAACTCTCGTCCGTATCGCAGTGACATCCATACGAAATTCGCACCTTCCACCGCTTGTCCGACCTGTTTTGTCACAGGAAGAGATTCTCCGTGTACCCGCACGGAATAAACGTCCTCTGTCCCTCCATCCACCGCCGCCGCCGCCGCCGCCGCCCCCCGCCCGCTCGCCACGCGCGACGACGCCCTCCATTTTCAATCGCTTCCACCACCTTTGTCCTCCTCGACCCGTTGTAGCCCGCGCGCCATCGCGGTGTCGTACTCCAGGTAATTATAACTTTGGCGGATTCCGCGTCGGCACCGCGAAACGCATTCCCCGGTCCTCTTTACCTACCTCATCCCTTGCCGGCGCTGTCGACGATCCTTCTAATTATTTCGTTCTTTTGGACTCTCGCGCTGCCGCGCGAAACACGTGACGCCAACTTGGCGAGCTTCTAACGATGGATTCGGTTTAAGGACGCTCTGTTTGCTGCGTCGTCGGCGCGCTGGTTCCCGTTTACGTGCTGGAGAGTTTGTTGGATAAGGGGGATGAAAAAGGCGTCTAGAAGGTGATTCTATAATTGGGGGATAAAGAATGTGGACATCCCTACTGCATCAGCATTCCCTTGGCTAGCTCTTACGAGGGAAGATGGGCAATTGGGTGAACGATTTTTCAATAAAACTGGTCTGGGAATATAGGGGTCGGTGTGTGCAAACGCATCCTAGAATGTTAGCCCTCGACTCTCGAGCGTTTTATAAAGAAAACCCGGGATCGTCCGTTTTTCGTCGTTTATAGCATATTTTGTTAGTGGCAACTGCGACTACGGAGCTGTCGAATCACAAAGGGTCGAGTCAGAAGTAACATTCCGAATTCTATCTCCCGTTCGAGAGCTGTCTCCTCCGGAGAAGGGAAACGTAGAATCGGAAAATGGCCTGGAAAATCGAAGCTCGGGCAAGGAAATAGGAATGGTAAATTTCGTAACGTTGCCAAGGAGTTTCGACTCGCCCCAAGAGCGAATTGAAAAGGGGGGGATAAAAAATCGCTGTAGCCATTGCCGAGTGGAAGGAAGCATGGATCCCTTTGCAAAATTGCCGCGGCGCAGCGCGCACAAAAGGCGTCGCAATTTATTAAGAACCGGCTACCGCGAATACACTACCGCCATTTGCATAGCAAATGCTGCGGTTCCGCGGTATAATGAAAGCGGGCGCTCACTTTGTAACGTAAAACAGCGCGATACCCTTGGATTATGTACAAAATCCTCCAGTATATCTCCTCCTAAGGAGGCCCGTCGCCTCTCGCGATCTGGTATCAGATTGCGCGGCAACGGGTTTACAGAAAACCTCTCTGTAATTCCAACAATCATCGGGAACACCGTATCGATCCTCCCCCTTGAAATATCTTGTTTGCGTGACGGGACTCTCCGTCCCCTGGAACCGCGCCAGAGTCAGGGCGTAAAAGAGCAGGAAGGCTCCAAGGACGATCGAGCGAAGGAAGGGTGGCAGCGCGGCTCGCCAAGCCGCCCGCACCGATCCGCGATCGTCTCGCTCCGCTGGTAGAAGGCTGCACCCACTGTTTGGCAAATGAAGGACGAACGCCCGGGAAATGCATCAGCCAGGACTGTCTCGCCTCTCTCTGGCCCCCGTTCCCCTACCCTCTCTGTTTCGCCCTCTTTGTCTCTCTTTTATGTTTCCCCGTGGCAGCCATCGTCATAAAGTCAGCCAGGCGAATGGGACGAGGTTTGCCGCTTCCCCTCTTTCGCCTCGCATCATCTCGCCTCTTTTTCCCGACTGTTTCTCTCTCCCCAGCCTTCAACGTCACCCTCTCTCACGCGTTTCCCCGTCTCTCTGTCTGGCCCTGTGGAGAACGCGCGCGCGCGCGCTACCCCCGGCACGTTCGCGTGCATCGTGAATCGCAGAAAGCGAGACCCACGGGTTACGGGTCGGCCAGAAAGCGGAAGAAGAGCGTGATCAGTGGAGGGAAGGAATGAATGGAGCTGGGGAAGGATGCTGGCGGAAAAGGAGAGTGAAGCCTCTTCTTTAGCCACCTCCCATTTCGTCCGTGGCCTTTCGCACTGGCCCTGCAGCCCCAGGAATGCTTCTGCAGGATCTGCCGCCTTTGGTGGTGCACAGGTCGCGTCCCGGGCTCGAGTATTTCATTATCCTGTCCGAGAGGGCCGCGTTGCCGAAAGGGGAGCAACGGGGTCAGAAGCGGCTGAACGTGGGGATAGGTCTGGGTTCTGTCGCGACCCCTCGTGAAATCGGGGGAACCGTTAAGTCAATGGGATAAGCTTACCCTGCGCCATATTGATTGGCCGCGAACTCTTCTTCCTCGTTACCCTGTCGTGTTTAAAGTCGCCTGCTTTAAACTTCCTTGCTCCTTTCATTTCCAGTCGCCTGTCGTTCAAGACCGGTGTATCTGCGTCTGATGGAAATAGGCGTCCCGACGTCGATCGCCTAGGAGAACTCGCGATTCGAGGTTAATCTGAATTATTCGGTTGCCGAAAACTAGGCACGTGTCTGGTTATCCACGGATCATTCTAACTCGTGACCTGGTTGTAGAGTTGCTAGAATGTGGACTATGCCGAAGTTAATGCAATCGTGTCGATCAATATCTTCGAGGGTATTTCTGAAATTTGTAGTTCCTTCTGTGCTCAGTCTTGATTCTTTTGAATTTCAAGTGAGGTGTTTCAGAGAGGTCTTCTTTGTTAATGAGTTTTGCATATCACAGTAGCTCTTATTCAGCCTTGATTATATTCTGTGCGGGTGTCTTTTGCACCGTGTTAAACTGATCCTCATATTTGGGATTAGCAAGAGTTTCAGCATTGAAAAGTCTTGTATTCTCTCCGATAACATCTCTACCGCGAATAGAGGCGCGATTCTGGCCCAACACCACGGCAGACACCTTCATTGTCCCAGAATTGCTGATCGATATAATCGAAGTAACGCGAGACTCGCTGCTGTGCGGTCAACCGAATCGTCGAAACGGTGAAATCCGTCTTGGGACGACGTTAATCGGATCACCAAGGGGAAAAATAATTACGACGGATTAAGTCGTCTTCGTTGCTCGAGAGGACGTAATCGGATATCGTGCTATTAAATTGTTGCCCGTTGTGAAGAGGAAGATGGAGGGTGAACGGGGGAAGGAGTAAGAGGCGATGGATGCGTGAGACGCTGCTAGTTTCAATTAAGATATTTATAACGCGCAAGCGTGCACACTCGACGCGTTATTTCCTCCAAAATTTTATCGTTCAAACAACCACTGCAATATGCAGAGTCTGCAGTAGTTTCGAAGGAGGGATTAAGAGGGATAATTCGCTATTCACCCTCTATAAACAGAGGGTAGTCACCCCATGCTGCTAATCTGAACTTCAAAATTCTGAGCAACAAACTTCCCTGAATTTCTTATATTTCTTTCAGGCTTCTGCATCAGCTCCTCTTCCTTTGAGTAGCAACCCATTCGCCTGCACATTCCTTTATTGCTCCTAATAGGGTGAATAATACCACGAAAGATCTCGTTACTCGAAACCAAGTATACATTCCGGGAAACATGGTATCTCATTTCTAGGCACCACAATCCCGGGGTATGGTACCCCGGCTATTTTTTGGATTTCGAAAATCGCGGGATTTTACATAAATATACCCGAGCGTTTCGGGATTTTTTTAAAAGTGCGAATTACTTTATGAATTCCTAAAAAATATAATAATAGACAGAATAAATAATCACAGAGATTGTATTCCCTACTCATTTCCCAAAGCGAGTGTATCAGAATCAAAACCTCGCGTACAAAAACAACTACAAAGTTCAATTAATTGTACAGTGGAAACATAAACCGAAACCAGGGGACAGTTAAATGCAACCGTGTCTCATCAATTTTCTAATTGACTTCCTCCCGAGCGACAGCTCGCCCGGTAATATTTCATTTCGCATATTCAATTCGCTTTTTCACGGTGAATTCCTGGTGCACAGTTGTACCGGGGCCACGGTGGACGACGGTGAGACTACGTCCTTGCAAAATGTCTATGATGGCGTACGTGTTAACCTCGTTTCCCGCTATCTCCCGGGCCATACTTCAGAGTCGTCGGTATCAGCTCCGCGCCAGAAGAAAGTCGGGGACCTCTTCCGCTTAATAACATTTAATTTAGCGCGTAAATTTTATAATCGGCCGTTACACGCGTATTCGCATAAATCCCCGTCCACGGCGGCGCTCCTCCTCCCCGTACTTCGTATAAAGCGGTTGCCAGGCGTTCGAGGCAACCCTTCGTAGACTACATTATAGGAATTTTCCGCCGGTACGTGCTGGCTGCGCGAATATTTTACGATCGATCGATTATCGAGGGACGAGGGAAGGCTGCCTTCTCTGTGTACGGCTGCCTCGTGCACAAAGGGCGGGAAGAAAAGTCCAGGTGCCCTGCGTTACGTTAGGTCAGTGAAAAACCTTCAAAGAAGCTAATGGAAGGCAGACTAGCGTGACTTCTACTTAACGGGACATGGTTAAATATTAATAACGCGATCGATCATCCCTTTCTTGCTTTATCTTCCTCTTCTTTTTTCTGGACGAGATCAGTCGACGGTACCTCGATTACTGAACGCCAACGAATCTCCTGCCTCTCGGGCGTCGATTACACTTTGACGCACTCACCACCAGATGATCGTCCACGCTGCTTTCTCCGATCACTTCCATCGATATATATTTATAGTTTCGGTAAAAGTTACCGCCCCCCGCTATTCTCGTCGCTCCCTCTGCGCAGCCGATCAGCTCGCGTTCACGTGTCCCCTCGCGATTTCCAACGGACACTTGGGAAAGAGAACTAAGAAGACTGAGAAGACGTGGGCAACTAGGAGCCCGACGGGGGATGAAAGCGTAGGGGAGCAGGATGGGTTGGAAGGTGAGCGAGGGGGTGGGAGGTGTAAAGAGAGCAGAGGGAACAGAGGAAATTCCTGAAGCCGTGGAGGATGGCAGGAAGGCAAAGGGGCGCCTGTAGAGGGAAGCAACAGCTCGCCAAAGGGGCAACTTTCCGCGAGATGATCTTGTTTACGTACCGGGTATCGATTTACCGAGATCGAGGTACTCCCTCACAGAGGGACTGAGGAATCCGGGCGGCACGGCCGGTGCCTCGTTGGTCGGATTGTTTCTTTCATCCACGTCCTCGTAGTAGTAGTCGTCGTTGTCGTGGCTCTCCTCCTCCGGGTCCAGGGGTTTCGCTCTCTTCGACACCTTCCCGCCTCCATGCCTCTCTCCCTCGGTGTCCCGCGCCCCCACTGAAACACGATCGATGCTATTTAAAAGGCGAATCGACTTCAACCCCCTGGCGACTGGGCACGCGACACTCCGAGTGTCCTCTTTTATATCGTCCGGCTGATTCCCCGAATTTCACCTGCCATCAGGGGGCAGCCTTAACGGTGGTGAAACCACGAACGCATTTACGTTACTGTCTTCTGATTGACACTGCGAAACAGGGGTGTATTCTAGTATGTGGAGTCTACAGGGTGGAATGAGCATAGTTCAGCTGTTCTTTTTATTCCCAACTTCACCAATCAGGCCTGCAGAAAAATTCACAAACTTACACGAGAATGAGTATGGGACCCTAAATGTTCCCCGTCTTAGGTGAGACGAAGAAAGTAGATTGACCATCGATAAGAATCACGAACTGGGCCCTCGACTTCATCCCTTGAACAACAGGGGAAGAAGCGAAAAGTGCTGGCACAGTTTCCAAACAAACTACCGGAGGCCAGAGCGCGAAACGAAGGACGGAGTCGTAATGTTTTGGGCGTGCCACCGCCTCGACGTTTCCGCTGGCGAAGCTGCGGGCCCTGCAGACTTGACCCACTCACCATCGACCCGACGCGTTGGGGTGAAGTTAGTTGGCTCCCGTTCAGACGGCGACGGCGTTGGGGCAAAGTTTCGCGGGACACAGGCTCCTGGACACGGTCAGGCGAAAGAGGGAAACGGAGGGAATAAAGTTCTGCGGCCACGTCGTCGCGATTACGCGGACCGCACGGTCGTAGCTGTTGCGTTATTCACGGGCAGGTTCGTATACACGACCGCCGATTCGTCCACTTTATCGGAGCTAACAGGTTCGGAAGTCTGAAGCTAATTAATTTCAGCTTTGTATACCCGTTGTCGTTAAACATTTCCTCTGTCGGACAGGCCGGTGATTGCGTTCTCGCCCTCGCCCGCCCGCTCGCCTGAAATATTCAAAATTCCGAAATCGTTAGGGTTACCGTGTACATTGCGAACCTATAATCGCGTACGCGAACGCACTCGGATCGATCCATCGCGTCGGGGCTGCGGGAAAATCGAGTTATTCCTGGGCAAATGAAGTGCACGGTGCCTCGATGATCCCTACAATTACCCCCGCGTGTACGGAAACGAATTAAGGGGATACTTTCGCTCGCGAACGGTAATTCGTTCGTAGAGGCGACTCGTATTATTCAGAGGCTTGTTTATGGGGGATCTTGAAAGAGACCCTCTTAAGGGGGTCGTCTTATGTGACAGCCGTTTTTTTTCGCTTCTTGGGGAATTTTTTTTGACGAACCATGAAAACACAATATTTTGGAATTTATACTACATATTTATTAACATTTGAACAGTTATTCAGAATGTTTTGAAGTTAAAATATTGAGTGGAATTGACTTTACAGCTCTCGAAAGAGACAGGTGCGAAAAAAAAGTTGGTCGACGGCTGACATGATTCCGGCTGTCCTGCTCATCTGAAATCAAAAAGCCAAACAGCACATTAATTTGTAGACTTGTGGCTATAGCCGGTACCAGAATGAAGTCAAAATATTGGAAATTTCATGTTTGACACAGTTTTGAAAATAAAGTTACGATTTTTGTCATTTTCTTTCGACTTTTTTAGGTTGAAAAAAAACTATGACAGATATGACAATGATTCTGGTACCGGCTATAGCCACAAGTCTACAAATTAATGTGCCGTTTGACTTTTTGATTTCAGATGAGCAGGACAGCCGGAATCATGTCAGCCGTCGACCAACTTTTTTTTCGCACCTATCTCTTTCGAGAGCTGTAAAGTCAATTCCACTCAATATTTTAACTTCAAAACATTCTGAATAACTGTTCAAATGTTAATAAATATGTAGTACAAATTCCAAGACCATGTGTCACATAAGACGACCCCCTTAAGAGTTAAGAAAATCGAAACGTGGAAGAGAAAATTAATTAACTTTCGAAAATGTCTCCCTCAGTATTAATGGTACTTGAACTGCAGTGTTGCAACTTCGGTGCCATTTTCTGCTCTTTTCTGCAAATACGAAGACCTTGTAGGTGGAGGGTACGTAGTTTATAATTTGTAAGCGTCGCGTACGGTCTCGTTGTCCATACACGAATTAATCCACTGCGTTTAGGCGCATAAAGTTCGGCTGGTCGATGAGCCGTTAATTAGCTTCCCCGTCACGGACGCACCGGTATCAAATGGGATGAACGCGGGATCGTATCCACCTTTCCTGCCAAAGTAACACGTACACGACAATGCGCGCAAACAGTACACTGCAGCCAGAATTCCTCGCGAGCTAGAAGCATAGCGAACCCTCGGCGCTTGCCTGCCACCGAAACCTAAAACATTCTGGGAACTGTTCACCCCTTGCTTTCGCGTGTTTCCAAGTTAGAGCCAATAATACTTGTCGCGGAATCACTGTGCATTGGCTTGTCCTTTAAAATCATTCGTCCATTACGAAGTTGCAAAAATTGACGAGTTGATAACTTAGTCACTAAACTAAGACGAGGGCACCTCCTTAATTTTGAAGTGAATTTAAGTATTCAATTCCTTCCTCCATCGATTCTCATATACTGTATTGGAAATATTTATTGCAACACTCGAATATTTAGCGTGTATATTCGCTTCCACCTCGTTTAGTATTAGCAGAAGTATTTTTGGTATAATATCTTGGTTAAAATAAATTAGACTCCAACCACTTTGTCAATTGCGGGGTATTGCAATAAATTTTCCCACTGACGTACGACTATTGATGGGTGACAATCGATCGGCGGAGATATCATTTCACTCGTCTCAAAGCCAACGGAAAAAATACTCGTTCCATTTCCATCCCGAAGCATTCCCAAAGTAACCCGGAGCGCGTTGCCCGGTCCTTTGTTAATTAACGACCGGGTAATTACCCGACCGAAATTGGATGTTGCCAGGCAGGGAGAACGATGATTCGTAAATTGCCCAATTTTTCGAGCGTGCGCGCCGCTCCGCGGTGCCAGGGTGCGCTGTGTTTCTCCAACAAATATCATAATAATTAGGCCGCGATGAAAATACCGCGGCTCGCGAATTCGTAAATCGCCGATAGTTAATTAACCAGGGTATATCCAGTATCGGGGCCCCGGCGATGCACGCCGGTTCGTCGAGCACGATCGTTCCTCTAAAATGGACTGCCACTCTTTTTTTCCGTTCCTCCAAATTTCAGAGCTCAGTCCTCGGGCAACAAGCGATCGATCCGCGGCAACTCGTTTGTTATTACACGCAACCGCGTTAATTTAGTTCCGGCCGGGCTAGCGTGATACTTTCGCCCGTGGAAACGCAACGAATCATTGATAATTATTTGATATTCGCTTGGCTAACGAATAATTACACCTGTTTGTTCGTGGCATTTAATACAGCAAGTGTTATTTGATTTCGCCTCCCTACTTATTCGCGCGTGTTTTATGAAATTTGGGAGGCCATGCGCGTCGATATTGCCCATCCAGACGCAGAGAATTACGCGGGGACGAATCGAACTCTCCCGAACGAGATATACTAGTGGGAAAATCCTATCAATCTGAGTATTTTAACGCGATGCTAGAGCGCTGCTTATATTATTACAGAATCCTATTGTAAAACAGTTCGAAATCCTTCGTTGCCGTTTCAACTCCCCATCGCTTGCTTTCTAAGAACGAAGATTTCTGATGTTCGAAGTGGTACTCAGACACGAAACTGTAACACCCACTTCGTCCCCTATTGAGGAGCCTCTTCTGGGAAGCTGGCTTCTCCTTTTTCAAACTATCCGACGGATTATCGTCATTCGTCCATTCTCCTTTATTTCACCGGCGTCATTATTTCCCTCGATCCCCCAGCGTCTCCTCTCTGTTGTCCAGCGTGTTTCTACCATCCCTCCTCGAAAGCGGCGAACTCACCCGCCCCCTGCCCCCGGACGCTCGAGGAATTTCTTCGCGAACGGCTCTCCACCACGATCTTTCGGGTCTCGTTTCCGAGGAGACGACTTTCAGCGGAGTCAGCTTCGAATTTTAGCTCCGACGGAACTTCGGTGCAGACGCGTGCAATAAGTGTTTTAACCCGAGCACGAGCGGCTGAGAATGAAAACGAAGTTGGGGAAGAACGTGTCTTTGGGAGATGGCGGGCAAGCGTCGCTGAAAATAATACAATATACTTTATTCATCGATTAATGGTAACGTTGGACCTGACTTCTGGATATGAATACATTTCAATGGGGTGCAGACTTTAAACTATTGCAGGCTATTAGTTCTTCAACTAATTGTAAGCGAAATACACGCCTTTATGTTTGAAGAGATTGGGGTAGGTTCTGAGGACGGACATTGTGTGAGCAAATTAGGTTTTCAAGAATCTTCTTAACCTTTTGAAATGGGAACATGTGTTTTAAATAGATACCTTTGTAAATCATTTCTCGATGGTTAAAATAGCCACGCATTTCACATTTGCTATTTAAAATTGCACTGCTGCGGCGTGTAAGGTCGACAATCAATTGAATGAAACGCCTATTCAGTTTCCTCGTCGACTCCCGCAAAGAGGCTTCTTCGTGTCTAATGAAGCGAGCAAGTAGAAACGGTCAGCGTATGGTCAGTCGCGATTCAGCAGCCCACGCGGTGGACGCGTGCCTCGTTTCCCCCGAAACTGTGTCACGTCGCTTGTGCGATCATTACTATCATCGGTACAGCCCGAACCACGCGCAATCTACGCACCGATCGCTAAACGAGCCGCAAGTGTTTAAAGCCCGTCTGCTTAAAAATGTAGAGCCTGATGTGCGCGGCTTATCTCGGGGCTGGCAACAGAGGGAATCGACTAGCGATCGCTGACACAGCCCCAGACCATTCGGGAGATAGCGATGGTTGCGTAGCACGCGTAGATCGCGAGTTTTCTCATCAAAGGCAAACTAATTACGCAGGTATCCTGCTCCGTAGCGACGCCCCCTCTCTCGCGATCGCAGTTACGGATTTCTCCGTTCACGATGAAATTTCAGGCCGAACGGGCACGGTCGAACGAAGAAGGAGAGGGAGGGTTGGCAGAGGGTGGTTAACGGAGAAAGCGGTTGGCAGTGGAAGGATGTGCAACGAATGGAAATACAGACGGAACGGAACGGACGTTGCTTCGGGGCTAAACAGTGCGCCGCGGCGAGGATGAGGAGCCGAGGGGGGTTAGGATAGGGATGAGAGGGGAGGGCATGGGTAACCAGCAACAGCACAGGGGTGCCGAGAGCTTCGTTAAATAATTAATCGATCCGTACTGGCCGACTGTCGGGGATTCCTTTCTATTCTCCCGCCTCTCGTACAAACGTTGCGTTTTCTGAGGTTTCTCGCGGTGGCGCGCCGTTGGGTTAGGATGAGCGGCCAGCTCAAAGGTGAAATCGCGGGAGGGTGCCAGGGGAGGGACGCGTCGACGATCCTTCTGGTCGGAAGCCTGACGTGAGTCTGTTCTTTCGCGAGGCGGAACCGTTGAATTCAGCAAGTGGAATGGTTAAGAAGGGTTGAATTCCTCGATTAAACTTCCGCCTCCTGCCTCCACCTTACCCCGCGAATATGTAGCTCAGCCGAATTGCTTTAGTTTCTGGGCTCGCCTCCAGTGATCCGTTCAAATTCTTTTGAACCTCGTTCGAGTATGCAGAAATGTCTACTCAGTCTGCAGACGTTCCCAGGCTTTCTGACTTCCACGAGTACTACACCCTTCGCATGCTACGCAATCGTAGACACCGTTCCAATCCTTCGTCCGTCTATTAGCAAAAGGAAAGCACCAACCGCGATGAGCGATAACGACGAACAGTCATTCCTCGCCAGAAGGATCCCCGCATTTCCTTCTCACGCGATCCCAAATGTTTCGAGCGCGGTCATAATCGAGAATTCGAGCATTTTTCGAGCCCCCGGTTGTACGTGAACCCAACGGAAACTGCCGCGGAAAATAAGCGAAACGTCGAGGGAAACGATGAGCGATAACGACGAATGGAGGGGAATAAGTGGACGGAGAACGTATTCCGCAACGAGGGCAATCTCGTTTCGCCCAGCTCTTTCTATTTCTACAATGAAATTCTCCGCAGCGGTAAGAAAATCATAATTAAAATCGAGCGAGCCCCTCTGTACCGGCATGGAATTATTCCCCTCCCTGTTCGACTCGTCTGTAAAGATCAACCGAGGCGCCGTTTTCGCGGAGGCGAATCCCCGCGCGCCCCGTGCTCGGCAACCCGGGAACAGAGCGGGCAGCGGGCGCACGAATTCTGGCCGTATCGCGGCGTAACCTTCGATTAAGCTTATAACCACTTAATTTACGGTTCGTCATAACGACAGTTCGGGAATCTGACGTTAATGAATTCCAAATTTGGGCCCATTAATTACGGCGGAATACGCGACCAGGGCGATATTAACCCGCCCCCTTCGCTACGAATGTATCGTGAATAACGCAGTAGGCACGTTCCGCGGTTTCCGCTCATTATACGCGGCCGGCTATTACAATGTTTTCATTCTTTGTAACCGCGTTATATTACGCCCCCCTGATTAATCGTCCTATTTTAAAGTGGACTCTCGCGCCCCAACGAGCCCGCGTCACTTCCGCGCGGAAAAACGATCTTCCTGGGCGTATTTTGTAAATGGTCACGGCCATCAAGCCTGGATCTTCCGTTCCTTCGGTCCTTAGCTTCTCGATCGACGTAGGGATACTTTTACTGGCCGTCGAGCTTAGCAGTTCCGGAATAGACAGCGAAGTGGTATCGTAATCGCTCGTTCACGAAAGAAGATATTATACGGTTGTTAATCCATCTTGACGCGCTAAGCACAATTGCTCCGTGATAAATTCGCAGGGGATATGAAAAAGCGCGAGCTCCTCTACGGCCCCAGATGCAACGGGAATGAAACGCGAACGGACACGTACGTACGTGCGGATCCAGACAACGGAACGAGGCGCCGAATTTTTTTTTACGGCTCTCAGAGCCATCCCCTTCAATTGCCTCGCGAAACGATGCTTCTTTGCCGCCTGTCTATTTACACGCGCGTCCCCATTATTCCCGGGGTGAAATTAAGCTGCGAGCCGTCGCGGCTAAACGACAGCCGACGGTTACGCGACGCGCGAACGCTCGGATCGCGCATATATTTTGTAAAACATCATAAAGCAACGTGTCTGTCTACTAACACCCTCCACCCCTCGCCTTCACCTTTCGTTCTTCTTGCTCGGCCCGATGGCATCGCGGAACGAGGCAAAAAGACGGGCGAAGGAAAAAGAGAGTCGCGCAGCTATTCCCTGCGTTTCGCGACGCGCAAATATCCCAGGGAAACGGCAATTTAATATCGCGGCGGTACCACATGAAAATTCGCCGTACGGCTGGAAGGGGGCGACGGTCGCGGGGCACGATGGGAAAAGGACCGCGCGGTAAAGGGGCTGGAGGAGGCGGTGACGTCGCGGTAGACGACGCTCCCGGGTAGCTAGAGGCTACGGGGAAACGTAGGGAAATAGAACAAAAAAATGGGAAAACTTCGTGCGTGTCCCCGTGGCGACAAGTGTTCCGTGGGAAACTCGCCAGCATGGCTCGCGAACACTTTGGATCGCGCCGATGGACAGGCTGCTCCATAATATGCGGGCACCGCTTCGGGGCTGAGTTCGGTAGACGAAAACGATGGAACGTATTCGTGTGGATATTCTAGTCTTAGCTGAGAAAAAGTTATGTAGGTGCGTGACTCGCGGTCTTGTGGGTGGAAAGCCAAGCTCCTCGGCAGCAAATTGGTGCTGATGAGACGTTTTAATGGGAGGAGACTTGTAAATAATTAGGACACTTATTTATTGAAAGACTGGTTAAAGATGGAAGAACTGAAAGGTACATACGTACATACGAACTTGTGTAATTTGGAATCAGAGTCAGATAGTGAGATGGTCAAGCTGTTTCTTGGAATTTTTAGCACTGAATTCGGTCCTATAGTTGCGCGCACCCGCTATGAAGCGTCCTGTATACATATGAGTTTGCTAATTCGTGTTTATCCGAGTTGGAGGGCGATTATGCATGTCCTTTCATGCGCATACGTACGCGACCAAGACACGACGGCGTGCCAAGGAGCAGGGGGTGTGTCTCTTTCAGCGCGAGCACATTGGAAAATGTTTATTGTGCCGGGGAAAAAGTTTGCGCGGTGGATCGACGGCAAGTAGAGGGACGAATCGTCGATTCCATTCGAGCAATTTAAAATTTAAATGGGGAACGCAGTGGATGGCGAGCCATTGAAGGTAAACAGTGCCGTATGGATGGCGAACGAATTTTTCGGGAGTGGAGCGACGGGGGGTGTGAGTTCAATCGGGTGGGACGGAAGGAAATGCTGTAGGACATGCAAGGTACAGCAACAGAACTGTAGAGGTTCTATCTTGCCAGGCAACGCTGGCAATTCGAATATGCAGCTTTAAAGGCTGCATTCATTCTGTCGATATTTCTTACAGCTTGTCGAAGTTTTACTTGAGCAGAAGCTTGCCAAGTGTGATTCAAGCGAGTGTTGGATCGTCTAAACCTCCTCTCAAAACAAACTGTCCTATCATTAATTTTAAAACTAGTAAGGACTCCGTAAATCGAGTTTATATTATTAAAAAATTTATTAGCTATTAACAGCAAGCTGGCCTCTTCCAGGTATCGTGTTTAACCGAAACCTATAACGGTTACTCACTCAAAAAAAATAACAAGAATCCTTCCAGAATCACTGGTGATTATGAATAATTCCGTACTCATAATTTTCCATTTCCACCACCCAGATTCTTACCCCACGCCCGAACTTTCCCCTCATGCGGTCGCAGTAGTAAGCCAGTAGACATATTTCTGCCCACCAATCAGGTCATTCGTGGAAGGGCAATGGTTTTTGCCTAAACTTGGAGTAGGGTTCAGTCTTCGCCTGCGTCTCGAATGGTAAACATGGGGTCGTCAGGCTGTGCCTGTTATCATTGTGGTTCGTGTGTAGCGTAGGGTGTGCACAGTGCCTTTAACCTGAACTTTATTCACATGCATGTATTATCAATTGGTAAGTCCCAGTGAATATGAAAAAGAAACGACTTAAGGCTACGATTCTAATTGTAGCTATACCATTAGCGCCATCTCATATTTTAGAAGATTTAATATTATTGCAAATACAATTATCATAATATAAAAAGTACCTAGCGTTAGAAATACCTTTGTACTTTCCATCAGACTTCGTTAGAATTTAATTAGCGGATGAAAAGAATTGTTAAGTTGTCCACGACACCTAGAGCCCGAATTTAAAAAGCACTATTTAAACGCTTTTCTATTATTTGCGGAATGCCTACCAAACATGTTGACGTTTGATTCGACTGAAAGTTGCACGAAGTTAGATTCTTTTCTGGTTTCCAAGCTCTGTCTCCGTTCCTGCGGTTCCCTTTCCGCAAGTTTGCCACACGAAACCGCGATTCAATCGCGACTTCTGCGTCTACCTCGAGTTTCGCGTTGACCAGCCATCAGACCTGTCATCTAAGAACGTTCCTCAAGAAAAAATCGTCTTTAGACAAACTTCAGTCGATCTGGTCGCCAACCCGTCGTAAATAGACTGTCTGCAAACATTGAAAGCAATTTCTCCTAAGGAGCAAAGGCACGGATGTCGAAAATAAAAAATTAAATTCAAAATCTTAAAGGACTAGCGAAATAATTATCAACGTAAAATACACTTCAATTTGTTCTCTGCGGTCGTCGCCCCCAGTGTATAAAATACGAAATGTTTAAGTAGCAACCTGAGGCTCTTTTTCGAGAATTAAGCCATATATTAATTAACAAGCTGTTCTTCCCTACACGCGATAAAATTGACAATCGGCTTGTCGTTTAGCTTAGCTTACCATACATCGAATTAGAAACTTCGGGGGGATCGATATACAGTAGGCAGCAACGTTTTCCACGATAGCAACACGTTCATTAGTGTTTACGAGATAAATCGTTTGGGGAATATGGACCACGAACGATAGGTGCACCGTTTGCTCGGTGCCGTTTTTAATAAACTTGCCGATTTCCAGCGCTCGAGAAGATTTCATTATCTAACAGAGCAAAAAGAGCGCGAGTGAAATTCTACCGGTTTTTAATCAAACGCATTCGTCCCGGCCATTGTGCCCGTTGGCGTGTAAAAATTTCACGATCGTGCACGGATCGGACACAGGATATTCCGGAATAACGTGGAGAAAAAGGGAGTGGTAACGTTGGAAATGGAATTTCGCGAGCGCGTACGTCCAGAATTTGTCAAGTGGAGAACAGCTGTCGTTTCGCGACACTTGTATAATTCGTCGATCTTCGATCACGCCGACGACTCGGTCGGCGTATCAGACGCTCGTATCTCGTCGGATCCACCCTGGATTTAATCAGTACTCGATTTAATTTAGATTCCCCTGTTCTGACGCAACGATTTCGAGATCGGATCGCGAAGGGAGCAGTTCGTTAGGTATATGCGAAGATGAGCCGCAGCAAGAGCGTGAAGTAAATTTGTTGAGATGGATGTGGAGGTAAATGGAACAGAGGCGATGCTCAGAAACGATTAGACGAAAGTGCGAGCATTGAAACTGATGCTTTACGACTAGTTGCACGATTAGAGCTCATCGGGAAGATCTAACAGTTTTGTAATACATGTAACTTCCCAGTCTACGCGAATGAATTAGTGGTAATTGAGACACGTGTAACTTAAAACGTAATTGTAGATATTATATAGATAGCTAACAATTAATTTTGATTGTCTCATTAAATAGCTAAGTATAATAGTTGTGACCATCTGAATACCATGCTCGTGACAAAATGAGCTGGCCTTGATCATCCATGGATGATCCTTACTTTCACACACCCCTCCACAGACTTAACGTCGCCCTTTACGATCCTCCAAATGTCAGCAGACTTTGTCGGAGGTCCAAATAACCCCGATTGCATTTCCCCCTGCAAGAATTCGGCCTCGAGCGAACTATGGCGTGCATGGAGATAAGTTGAGGGATGGCTGGGGAGGCTGGGCGATCGTGACGTCTGGAAGACGAGCAGCCTGTGCGAATTTTGATGAAAATGAGAATACCGTGCGCAGTTATACTGCGAGCACTTCATTTGTGGTTTCCATGGAAATGGGGCGAGTATACGCGCGAAAAGTGAGAAAGAGAGCCAGAGGGCGAGAGCAAGAGGGAGAGAGAGGCCGAGAGGGTTGCTGTGCTGGTTGGGGGCTGGACCGGGAAAGGGAGGAATAAGCCATTTGACGTAGAAATCAATAAGGCAGAGTTTGAATAAAAAAAAGCTGCATCGCGATTTCCGTCTGGCGAAAACACCAGGCTGAAAAATAAACGAAACGAAGTGTCCCAGCGTTGGGGCTGATTTACATTGACAGCGACGAATCGTATCGCCAACGGATCGCGCAAACCCTTCGTTCCCCACCTGCACGGGATCTTTCTCTCCCGACCAGTCCGTCCCCCGATCACTCCGAGCCTGCTGCGCTGTTTAATATAATATCCAGCGAAGGGGGTGGTGCGATTGTTTTTTGCAAGATTTCGTGTGCAGAGTAGCTCGATTCTATAATCATTCTAGCTTAGATTCTGACGGTAGAAAGTCCACGGTAATTTCCTTCTTTCAAACCTAATTCATAATTGGCTCGTTACTTGTGTATTTTAATCCACTCGACAGTTGTGTTCAATAGCCCTGAAGGCAATCATAACGGTTTCCTAGTGTATCAACGCAGAAGTCGATTAAATTGAAAAGGAGACGCGTGGTTGCGCCCGTTGATCAAGCACTCTTAATTAGCCAATCGTGCGACAGAGCGCGTTAGAAATGCGAGAAATCTCGGGCGATTAATTACCGTGCCACGGAAGTGGATGTCTTTGAGAGAGGTGGCGATGCAGGAGACCATCCAGCAGTCGTGAAAGCGCGACACGATCGTTGCCTCACACTTTCTGCCATGTATGACAGGGACGTGTTAATCACGGCGGACACACTTTCCACGCGTTCGTTGTCCAGCGATTTTCGCCGAGCCGCATCGCGGTTGGAGCGTTTTCACTCTCGCTGCACCTCGATAGGCGTCTTCGCATGCCAGACACGGTTTAGAAAGGTGATGTAAAAGCGTAGGGTGCCTTTAGAATGCGCGGTAGGTGTGCCAATCGGCCATCCTCGGAGTCGGGACGGCCTGTGCTCCTTGCAGCACGACTAGACGATTATCGGTCGAGTTTCCTTGCACGGTGCCGAGGAAAGCCTTGGCGGTGTTCCTTTTTTTAGGGCCTTCTCACGCGAGATACTTCTGCGACTCACGGCTGTGATTTCCGATGTGATCGTACATCTAACAGCTTCGCTTCCGAAAATGGCACGGAAGATAGAATATCTGTGGATATGTGTGAAATACCACTGAGAATAGCTCCTCGCTATTATTCGTTAAAAATTGACTCCATACACCCACTTTCCCTTTCAAATTCCCTTTGAACACGAGACTACATTTTTCTCCGCGCCTTTATTATTAGAAACGGTCGATCGTCAGAATACCGTATATAGAAATTCCTTTGAATAATACACAAAATTGTAGCTTCTTATTTCCCGGTACCACGTCCTATAAATTTTACAGCCCTGACACAATAATCTTGGCGATAGAAGTATGACTATTGACTGGTAATAACAAACGACCGATTCCCACGGAAAAGCGATAACGTGTCAGGTGAGAAAACTGTTGCGGATCTTTTACAAAGAACAACGCGCAAGGGTGGCAAGGGAACAGCGTCGAATTTCCCGTGACAACGTTTGTTGCTCCCCCGCCGAGTCAGCCGACGAATGAAATTTCGCTGGAAAAGAGCGAGAAAAGCTTTCCACGTGAACTGATTCTGTTTGCCCGTTGCAAATACACGGGGCTGGTATCCGTTTGACTGTGCAGCCTCTCGTCGATTCGCGGACCTTTTAATCTTAGGCCACTCCGCCTTTCATCTTGCCCCTGCCGCTTTCCCTCAGCAATGACTGCGCGCAACCCTCCTCGCCGATCTCGCGAGCACGCGCTCCTCGATTCTTCGAACGATCCTGAATTACCATGGCAATAAAGAACTTGCTCCAACGACCATTCCCATGAAAAACTTGCGCCTAACAACCGTCCGATTCCACCTACTCGGAACCCAGATGCTCCTATTCCGCTATAAATGGACATTTTTACTCTCAGTTTCGTTCAGCAGTCACGCTAGGAAGACCCTTAGCTTGTGGCATATTTAACGCCTGACGTCGTTCATGAGCCAACATTATTTAACCCCGATCCTTTTTTAGAACCTCAGTGATATATCGTACTCGAGACTGCCCACTGTGCCTGGAACAATGTCGACGATACTCGTCGATAAATCCTCCGCTCCTTGTACTCCGCCCGAATTTGCAATTTAATGGACACGGCTCGGGACCGTGGCGTCACGACCACCGCTGCTCGCAAGCACGTCGATCGGGGCTGATAAAAGGGGAAGACCGGGGGCCGTTAGGAATGGTTGAATACCCGTGTAGCCTCGGAAGGGTCCTCGAGGCCGGAGGGGTGGAGAAGACATTAGGTTGACAGGGTTCACGCAACAGGTAAACGGCGGATTATTGACTGTTCGCTTCGACACGGAGTCGCTGGATCAGGATACGCTCGGCGTGCGCGAGGCCGCAAAGTGCACGCGCGTGCACCTTCGCCACATACATTCGGTCGGGGTCTTGCCCGACCCGGCGCGGAGGAGGGCGCGGGCCGTGTGTACACAGCCGCGGAATCAAATGTACCCGCAATGATTGCGATGTGTATTCTCATTTCCAGCGTATTCCCGCATTCTGTTTGCACAGGAGTGCATTAATGCATGCAAAGGATTCCATTGAGCCCCGCTGCAGTCTAATTTCGCGGTGTCCTTTATCCCGCCCACGTGCTTGGCTGGCCGGTTTATTATCGGGGATAGAGACGTTCGCGCGGAATTTATGGAATTCACGGCGATAATCGACCGCGAAATTTACTGCGCCCACCGACGGATCGAGTATACTTTTTCCCCTTACAGAGTAGGTATGTAGATTCGCTGGGGTGTCTGGGTTAGGTCTATCAGGGTGAAGATGCTTAAGAGCTGAAATTTAAAAGCTCTTGACTCGAAGAGAATTTATTTTCCAACGTAACACGAGTTTCTAGGTTTTGACCAAGGATTATTTAGTGATTTCATTCTTCGATTCTTTACTCTGCTTAGCAATCTTAGGACTGTATTTATAGATTGATAGGCTCCTCGTATTAAACACAATGATCTCAATTTCTATTTCTATTACCCATCTAGTTCCCGATTTCTAGATTTTATAATCTCTCTCCTGCGTAATTCTACAATTATAGTCGCACGTTTGCGATATATAAATCGCCACAAAGAGGATCGCGAGTTGCTCCGGGGAAGCGGTCGGACCCAAAGCCACCCCTTTCCTTCCCCCTAATCCACGGAGGCATACCTCGCCGCTGGAGCGAATAAATGCTCGGAATTCATGCGAGTTTATACGCTGCACGGCGGGGAAGTCTCAGAGGTCTTCGATCGGGCGGCGTGCAGTTTTTCAGCGGAGCTCCTCGATATTTCAATCTGTCTCCAGTCGAAAGAGAGATCACGGGGGATGCGTTATTTCACCGGCACGACTCAAAACAGCGCTGCTCTGTTCGCCGCACGCGATCATTTCCGTGGAGCTGATTCGCGTGGATGCGAGGAAAAGCGCTCCCCTTTGTCCGGGACCTCTGTTTCCTTCTTGCCTTATTCGGTCTCGTTGCGTTTGAGGGACGATAACTGATTTATTTCGGAATGACGAGTTGCGCGGCTGCGTGGGAGGCACAAAGGAGCAGCGAGACGCGAGCCTGGCGAATGTTTACGCAGGCTAACAAACAAAAGAAGAGTGGTGGTGAAACATGAAACAACCACGTAAGTGTGGGGCGGACGTCAAAGGAAAGTTTGAAGTGTGACCGGGGATAAAAATAGGGCTGCATAAAAAGGAAGAGTTATATTCGACCGTTTGTCGTGGGGAATGAGGGAACGAGCCGGAATGAGCCAGCGTTACTAGCGTAGTACGTAAAATGTGGGATTAAAGTTATTTATGCGTACGAGTTGCATCACGGTATTGGGGTGAGTTGTAGCTAGTGTCTCGTAGCGGATAGAAAATAATTGTGAGGGGAAAATAGAGTGGTATAACAATGCCTGTATTCCTGCAATCTCACCTTTCTCAGAATTGCAACGATGCACTTGCAAAGTGCAATTGAGGACTTGAGGATTTCATTTAACTCAACTCTGCTCTTCCGAAACCATGGAACTCATGGCGATATTCTGAATATGTAAATGAAGTGGTAATTCCGCGTGCCTCGTCCTGCACGCTCCACGCTCCAATAAACAGTACATTAACAAAGAACTCATTGAATCAGACAAGAGAGAAGGGAACAAAGGAACAAAATGGACAAAATACGGTTGCGCGCGTTGCCGAATTGGGGAGGCCTGCTGACGAGCACAAAGACACACGGATATTAACGATTATAAGGTTATTTTATATCTCGCGAAATTAATGCCGGATTTAAACAAAAGTCATAAAAGTCGGCCGACGAGTGCCGATGAAAGCCCGGGCCGGGGCGTCGGGACAAAAGAAAATAATTCGGGAATTTGCTTTACGGGTCGTGCAGCTTGACACGAGCGGCCATAAGTAGCGGGCGCCTCCCCATTTGCGAGTGCAAATTTATTTCTGCATTGTGAGAATCCACGGGTTGTATTCGGTTTCATTGAAACCGCCGACAAAAGCTACGCGCCGCCGTACGATATCTACACCCTGCCTCTCCGCCAATGGGTTTTAAATTTACGCGAATCTGTATTAAAACGGCGAAATTGCTTGTCAAATTGTACCCGGCACAACAAAGACGAAGAACGAGCGATCCCATTTTCGCGCTGGAAAGTTACAGGGGCGGCGAGTCGGGCAACGTTGCGCATTCACGCTGTCGGATTTAAACGGAAGTTCAGTTGAATTTTTGTTTCGCTGGGAATCCGCGCGCTTTGGTTAATCGTTGCACAACGGGGGAGACCGTTAAATGGAAAATCGTACCCTCGTGCCGATACAATAGATAAAAAAATTTCATGTTCATCCGATCAGCCAGGTCCCGTTGGATTTTTTTCATTCCTTTTCCCTGCTGGAATGGTGAAGTGGATCGGGCAGTATTGGTTTGATATGTTCATGGTTCCGGCTGCGTTTATGCGTTTATTAAACTTTCCGCTGGCATGATGTTTACTACGATATTCGATATTGTAAACGAGAGTTTTGGAATTGATTCGACAAGAAGGAAATGGCGGATACCGGGTTTCGAATATCCAGCACGCGTGACCGTTTCGGGGCCATTTTATTTGATCCGCGAGTTATTGTATCGCGTCTTCGCCGTGCGTGTCGCGTCCATTCGTTTCTGCTAATCATATTTTTCGCCCGGCGACACGGCCCGCGCCCGTAAAAGAGCTTTGCGACGACATTTGCGCGTTTGCGCGATATTTGCACGGGCATTTTGTAATGTTTTTTCACGAATTACGCCCGACACGGCGGCGCTCGCTTTTATGGGTGCGGCGGCACGAAATACGATATCGAAACAAACAATAGTGTTAAACAATGTCCCCGCGTGATATATAGAAATCGGAGGAGAGTTTGGAAACGGAACGTCGATGAAAATAAAAACTGTAAACGAAATGCAAGCGGGGGCAGAATGGATCTTCTGCCGGCAGGCCTTTTTATTCCTGCCTTTTTTTTTCAACGCCACTCGACGATCAAACACATAAATCGTGCTCGCCCAGGCTGGTTTTCAACAATTAAACAATTTCCTCCCAAGGATTTCGATGTTTCGAATTTTTCGTCGAGGTATACGAATGCGTGACATCGATTCGTACAATGAAAGAACAAAGCGCAGTAAGATACTATTAGTGCATCCCTTTGTCATTTTTAATACATGCGTTATGGGGAAAAATTTCTGAAATTGAAACTTATAGAAGCGTGAATGTGTTTAACGATTTTTCTACTACCGCCGTTAACGGATCTAAGAAACAGCCGATTATTAGTCGACCGGTCGATAACCGAAATAAAAAGAACGCCGAGTTTTGGGCTACCGATAAATAAACGCTGGCCTATCGGCTCCCGGTAAGAAATGTGTTAACAGCAACTCTTTAAGGATTCCAAGCTGCACCACCATTTCTTTGCAAATCCTCTTTTCCATCCGATACGAAAAGTCTGCTTATACCACACAGTAAGGTACCCCTAGCTTCCCATCGATACGAGGCTCATACATCCGTAAACAACATTTACCCACCCTTCTATTTCAATATGTAAAGCAACCAAAGACGCTGGGAAAGATCCATCCCGAAAAGTGTAACAGTCAGATGGAGCATTCGAGGCAGTCGTTGAGGCATCGGGGTAGCAACGATTTCGCACGAAGTAGCGCTACCTATTTCCCTTTTATCTCAACGATAAAGAGGGAAATATCCTCCCCCGTTGCACGTAGGAATTCTTGCCGCCTGGTCGACGCAGCCGCTGGAAACGACTCGGTATCCGAGCAATTCCCACCTCGCCGACGCCCCTCTCCCACCCCCACCCCGATTGCTAACTATCATCGCAATTTCTCCGAAAACCTCTGGGAAAAGCATCGTGTCCCGTCTAGTCGACCGTTAAGGCCGCTCTCTCGGCCGATTTACAGGTCGGTAGACGCGCGAAAGATGGATGAGCCGGTTTATAGACGGGATCGTGCCTCGGCCAAAGCTTACGTAAACGTCTCCGCGTTACGTAATCCGTGTCCAGGATGGAGTTAGAAGATCGCGCACACATGGCCGGAGATCTCCTCGGCGCTTCGTAACTTACCGGAGCGTCGCGAAGCATTTCCGCGGCCTCTGCGGACGGCTCGATTCTTTTCCCTCGAGATGCGGAGCCATCGAGACCGTTGCTCGTTTCGAGCGGGAGGCTGTCAGAGGTCCTTGGAGCCGAGTCTCTCCATGAATTTCTTGCGCTTAACGCGTTACCAGTCCTGGTAATCTCCACTGGCGGAGATTTGTAGATTGTATCAG
Source organism: Andrena haemorrhoa (assembly GCA_910592295.1). NCBI lineage: Eukaryota > Metazoa > Arthropoda > Insecta > Hymenoptera > Andrenidae > Andrena > Andrena haemorrhoa. The sequence goes on from OU342946.1 coordinate 7,888,097, forward strand.
GGTAAATATTAATTACGTGACGGGGCTTCGAGGGGTGGTTCAGTGCGGATGGAAGACGTCGTTCGAGATTAAGCAGAGAGTTTCAAGAAACTACTATAAGAACAAAGCTAACTCGTTCTCTGCATTCGAAATCTGAGATTTTCAACGACGGAGCCCTTGCGCGCGATTACGGTTTACCCGTTGCCACACAACTTCGGCCCCGGCACGATGGAAAGCGTTGCCGCAATTCGACGACGAGGGGAGAACGAGTGACACATCGAGTCTTGGGTTGTTGGGGGAGAGAGCAACGTCACGGTCGATTCTCGTCGGCGTTAGGTCAGCGCCGTGTTCTCGGTGTCTTGCGAGGATGACGAGGACGTCGTCGCAGCTCCCTTTGGGAGTCACCGAGGCAACACGCCGTGGCATAGGAAAACAGTAATCACGGAGTAACTCGCTGGAGGCAGGGAGGGACACGGGAGGAAGGTGTTGGATCGAGTTGGTTCTACTGTAATACGGGCCGCAATGCATACAAATGTCATTACCACCTCTCGAGGACTCTCTTCCTTTTCTCACCTCCTCCTTCCGCCCTTCCTTCCTTCCTTCCTTCCTTCCTTCCTTCCTTCCCGCGTTCAGTCCGTGAGCCGGATGTTTCGTAGTCACCTGGCCTACATGCATACAGGGTGTTTCGGTAACTTCATTAGAAGAAGTTGCCGAACGAAGTTGGCAAATGTATTCATGATATCCTGCGAACACGTTGACTGCCTTATCTGCCCCGACTATTTCTAACTGGCTGCAGCGGGACTCGTAAAATATTATGCCGCTGATAAACAGGATTTATTAACGTCACGCTGTCGCGGAATTCACTTTGCTTCCCGCCGAATTCGGCGCAGCTCTCTAACTACGTGGCGGGTGGTGAGGCAGGGTTCTCTCCACTGCTTGTGGGTTTCGTCCATTTTCTTTGGGATGCCGGCTCTGTACGTGGACAATCGTGTTTCCAATCGTTTAGAGTGTCTTGTCGCCACTCCCCGACATTATCTCTGTAATCTGATTGTGTTTGAACGTTTGAAGGATTAGCACTGGATTACGAGTAGTCGGGAGAAAGATTGCATCCGGGGTTCGAATGGTTTATCGCCATAATTCCTAATTCGTAACCCACCAACGAGGTACCAGCTATCCTGCATACTCGCAGCAAATAAAATCCCCGCCTGTCCTAAGAAAAAAACTGCCTCACCAGAAGCTTCAGCTTCCCACGAACAGAAACGACATTCGCCGAACACAGGACAATCCATCGCGACGTCCGAGCAACAGCTCCGCTCAGGCCACCCTGTACACCTCTCTGCTCTCCTTTGATTCGGTCCGCGCGTGCGAGAGCAAGCGACATCGCGCCTCTGTACGTGTCTATCGAATCCGCTAACAATGAGATCTAATATCGTCTACCGAATTATGCAGCTCCTTCCGTACACGATAGCGGTCTCTTGGCGCAACACGCCTCCCCCTCCGCCGCAAACCGTCCTCTTCCCCCCTTGCTCTCCGACTGCTCGCTGCACGGCTCTCGAGAGTAATCGAGCTCGCCGTTACCGCGAAATCGAAACCGTCGAATTTCTTCTGTCGACGGTTGCTCGCGCGAAGCCGCGGTGCACGTGGATACGGAACGATCCTGGGCCACGTATACGCTAAACGAGAACGGGCATCTGGACAAAGGATACGCGGAGTCGAGGCACACCCTCCCCCCGAAGCTACGACGGCCAGTTCAATTTTCTGACGGGGGGGTGGTAAGGCGTTTCAGCTCCGTCCGGATAATAGGGGCCCCAACGAATCGCTGTAAAAGATTTGACGGCTCCTTTTTTTTGGCCTCGACGCCGCTAAACGCTGAATTTCCACGGTCTCTCGACACGCCTCTGACTTTTCGCGCGAAACGAGTTCGCCCCTGGTTTCTTTAATCGCGGATGCTGTTTAGAGCAGCGCGCCTTGCGCAGCGTTCGGTTTTCTATTCCACGGGGCTGCGAGGAGATGGTCCAATCTCTGGGATAGTTTGGAATCCCATCTAATATTACTCGAAGCTAGCTCGTGGATGCTCTCAGGAATTTCGAGGCCTCAGTCTTTTGGGTGTGGTGAATATTTGGAGTCTTCCTTCGGAAGGGTTGAAGTAGGTTCAGGATCATTAGAAAGGAATTGGGTTTTAGATGGAATTGAGGGAGCTTTCGAAGCGATAAGGAAAAGTTTTGGGAAGAAGGGATATTATTATTATTATTATTATTATAATTATTATTATTATTATTATTATTATTATAAACGGGACAAAAATCCCATAGTTACACCAAATACATAATCGACGGCGCTTACAAAGACTAGCACTTATTGCACTGAATTGTCAACATTGATTCCAACCGACAGTCTATGTAACAAAGACCGGAACAAACTTCGAGACAGATTAAAGGAGTCGACACCGTTAAAATGTTGATTAGCCACACTCATGGCACGATTTATGGGGTCAACCGCGTAATGGCGATACTGAGGTAGTCTCGGGACAAATAGAGGCCTCGATCGCAAATGCCTCTGCGGTGCATTAAAGGAAACAAGGGATAACAGCGCAGAACAGTCTATATAATCATTTAGGACGTTATACAAAAACATCACATCCGCATTATTGAGGATACTAGTCGAAACAATCGATTTTTCCAATAAAGAATTCACAGAAGTTACAACATCAACGGAAAGTCAATTCTGTGGCCCCGGAATCGGCGATTTTCTTGTAAATTCAACACAAATTATCTCACTTTAACATGTACCTGTAAGCGTTTATTGGACAGGTAAATGCCGGTTTGGCGACCGACCCCGTCGCGTGTAAACACACGAAGTTCGGCAAAAACGCACGATGCCGCGACGCAATGCCTTCCGAGGTTGCCGGTGCCTCGCTTAAACTTTACACGCTGTTTTATCAAAATTACGTTTTTCAAATCGGTGCCATGATATTCCGAAATCTGAACCGATTTGGATGCAAGTCTTTATCATACGGATTTTTTTGTAATAGCCACAGTTTCACAGAAAACTGATTAACAAAATTACATATAGGTAACAAAATAAATCCGCTCTTTTCACGGTCCTAGGTGTATGTAACCCCTTAACTTACTTCCTCTCCTGTTAATTACATTCTCTGCTGGAGGAAATTCGTACACGTGTCTAGGCTCCTACTCGAAAGAATTTATACTATTGAACAATGCACAGGTGAAGTGCTACAAAGAGAGTTGCAGTCACATTTCTTCGTGAAGTGTGTCTGACCAGGAACAATCCCTCCTGGTCCCTTACGTTTCGCGTTCCTGCGGTTCGCGATATTCCTAATTCAGCTCGTGAGGGTTTCCGGAAGATGCAAGAGCCTGCATCTCGAGAAAAGTGGTCTCGATAGATTCCGCACACACGCTCGTATAAAATTTTCAAGATTGCCAAGTTCTAAGCATTGAGTTACACCACCGCATTATCCATTCCTTGCGCGTACATCCAGCCACAGATACTTCCGTGGCACAGCGAACATTGTGAAACCAGATCGCCGGAAAAAGGGTTGGCGGTGACAGCCAGCCGAAATAAATTCTCTGCAACCACGTGGGGAATAAGAAAATGCGGAGACGCGACATCGGAATGAAACGTGGAAACGTCGTGAAATTTTTGCACCGTCGCTAGCTTTTCTTTCGCCTCGTAAAAACACCGTATAACACGGGGTTTAAGGACAAACGGGCATCGTAACGGAATTCCATTTAAACAGTTACTTGCTTTCATCTTTACGCGCTTGGATACGACATAAAGAATGCTGCGTAAGGTATAATACGGGGGTGTCTTAAGAAAAATGCATAATGTAGCTCTCCCATGAAAAGTCGCTATGAAAAGCTGAATATTCCTTTCTGTGCTTCATATCGAAGCTTCCCTACAACTTTCCGAATCACCCTCGAAACTGTCAGGGTACGGTATAGTTCGTCAAACAGAAACTTCGCGCACCTCCGTATCGAATATTCAAAATCGATCTCTTCGAACAGAAAGCATCGCGCGATATTACTATACGCTTTCCATTCATTTTTCCCGCGCGGAATTACCCGGATCCTCTGACAGTAAATGCCCAACTTAGCGAACGAAACCTAATCGTGTGCTCGCATACGAAACGAACCTTCGGAATCGATTTCCTCGCAAACGAAGTCTCGTGCGGGGAAACTTTACCCCGTGTTTTTTATTCATTTTCCTCGTGTCGAGTCGCCGGTGTATGCAGATGCAACGTAACGAGACTCGAAAAAGGATGAAAGGATAGAGAAAGACGTAGCAGCAGCGCGATCGGTGGAGACAGTTCGGTGTGCGAGGTTGGGCGCGTCTGGAGCTTTTTGAAAAAAAGCAGGGAGTCCTAGGCAAGTAAACGAAGTCACGGAGAGTGCTGCCCTTTTCCACTCGTGGCCCTCGTAATTGTACGCGCCCACGTAGACCTGCTGAATTTTCCCTGTGTTCCCCGTAGACGTGGGCAAGGTACTTCTGCGTTTCCAACGTGACCGTTTCCTCTCGGTTACGCCGAGGGCGCGCACGGGCGAGACTCTTTTTCTCGGGGACTCGAACAGGCCTGAGACGGGATGGAATTTTATTCTGGGATCAAAGCTGTGCACGATTATGCGAGCTGGGATTTTTACGGGTCGACGTGGAATATAAATGCGGCGTTACGCTCGCGGAACGCCATGGAATTACAACCGAGGGAAACACGTGATGGCACGATTGTCACGAGGAAATTCTGGTTACACGAACGTGGAAGTAATGTGTATGTAAATTCAGGTTGTTTGTCAGTTATTGGTAGAACTATGGTGTTCGAGGGAAATTCGTGTTGCGTGAGTGAACGGATGTTGATGGTGAAGGAACAGATCTTTTAATTCATGTGTCTTTTGGTGCGGTATGCGAGTTAAAAGCAGATTTGGGCAAAAATGATTTGAAATGCAAAATAAAAGGTGATATTTGGAATAGTGCATTGTTTGAATTACTTTGGCACTTCTTTTTTAAAAATGATTTACGAAAAGTAATATTATTTTGTACCGAAACCAAATAAATTATTTCAAAATCATTTTTGATTTGTAAATAATTGTTGATTTAAATAGCATTTGCTCTCAGCACTGTTTTGCTTCCGACCATTTCGCCTGCGAGAAAGCTGCATCAGAAATTATTTATGACATTATTTTAGACAACACTAATTCAAATATAAAATAAAATAAAAAATCATTTGCTTGTCCAAATAAACTAACCGACGAGTCTTTGATAATAACTTCCAGTCAAATAAGGAGATATATTATTTGAATAATCATTTCTAAAATATTCTATTCAAATAATGCTCAAGCCTGGTTGAAAGTTGGAATTAGGACCTTTGAATTGTAGTAGTGATTTTTTAACCGATTATATTGCTTAGATGGCCTTTTTTCCCGAACTTCCAAATTCGTTAATGAAGATACCACTCAACGAGACTCTGCATCCTTAACGTGATTAGAAAAGACGAACTCTATTGGCCAGAATGTGCACTGCAGAAATTACGAGATTGAATCACGTTTACGGGTCTCGTGTAATAGTTAATGAAGTTAGAGCCGTAAATCGAAGCACAGGAACCGTCTGATTATTAACCAGACCGAGTTAAGTGAAAGAGTATGCAATTATCTAACGGAAGTACGTCGGGGTCGATGGTTGTTCTCCAATTGCCAGCGGATCTATTTCCACCTCGCCTATATTGACTGATAATGCGCTCGTAGTGCGCCACAGTGTCTCCTCGTCAACGTGAAAACATGCCGATGAAAGTATAATTAATGTTGCCACTGAGAGTTGTCTGCGATATTTCAATCATTTTCGCTATACGTTTCAATTTTAAACGTCCAAAGATATTTTCGGATAGCGGAAAACTGAATCGGCAAGTAATCGAATGCTTTCCTCAAAAGTGAAGCTATGCCGGAATTAGCTACGTGTAATTGTAATGAATTTCTAAATTAATTTTCATTGAATTTCGTATTTAGGTTTACACCTCAATTTTTTATTCTACTTGTTCGAAATTAAATAACTGGAACTTTTAGAAATCACTCGCTAGTAGTTTCCCTTTAACTCTTGATTTCGGTTTGATGTTTATCGATAGTCGCAGAGTAGATACAAGAAAACTCTTTCAGTCAGCAATTCCATTTAGTAATTTTCGCGTAGACAATGCTTCGACGAGGGTCATCTGTGCCAGGTATACTCTTACAGAGTTTCAGGGATGATCGATGCATCGAGTCAATTAAAATGTCACGGCTGGACAAAAAGATTATTAACCGCAGTAATGGCGCGAGTGATTAAAGGCTGCCCCATAATTATCGCTAGTATAACTTGCTGATAGGTGCTCGTCGACTCACGCTTCGTCCTACTACCGATTAAATTATTTAGACGTGGGCGTCATTATTGATTAATCTACTGAAAATTCACCAGAAAAGCCTCATAGTGCCTTCTTTGTGAAACGTCTGTTTATTTAATCAGCAGATCAGATTTTCAGGCTAAAGCTGTCAGTTCAGAATGTGATTAATCCTTTCGGTACAGCCGATGGATATATTCGTCAGGCATAAGTCCTGTAAATTATTCTGTGCAGTATTTTCATTTTATTAATATACGTGTGTGGTACGAAAATAATAGCTTTACTGTATTTCTCTGTCTTCCATATAAAGATTTTTACGAATATATCCGCAACGTTAGAGTGTCTTGTTCTCAAATTCAATTACATAAAGGGCCATAGCAAAGTGTAAAGCAGCAAGGGGAAAACGATCGTATATGGTCAGACACTGGGTGAACCAATACTACTGGAAGTGTACTTACGTTCCTGTAACTCTTCATGTGTGCGTGTTATTTCAGAAACAGCTTCAACTGATAGTTCTTTAACTTCATCAGAACATTAAAACATGTAAAAATTTTGCATCGTTTCCACTAAAGCTTCTTAAATCATAATTACATTCACTTGTTTAGGAGAAGCATAGCTTCCTTTTATGTAGGTAACTATTACCAAAGACACGTATCACGAACACATTTTCAACAATCCTATTATAACAGAATGAAGTACCCATGTATTTGTTTACGCGAACTGCAGATGAAAACTTCAAGCTAGAAATGCTTAAATTCGTTCCTTCTGTTCCTTGAAGATTAAAGCCTGCATTAATCGCCCAACCAATGGAAAACACTTTCATTTCAGTTTATTTTCATTCCCAAGACGTAGATCATCGTTTCTGCAGAAACTCATTCCCCTCTTTTCTCGGGCTCATTATTTATCGTAATTTTACAGGCGATCTTTCATCGTTAGATCCTCACTGAAAAACGATATTAAGCGTGATTACTGTAATATTTTGCAAACTGAACGGTACTAAGGACGATAAATTCATCCGACGAAGGAAGCTTCGAGTTGTGCATTCAAAATCTGCATTCTTAAAAAACGCTCGCCCAAATTCACATTTTCCTTTCGCTTATCAATTTTCCTTCGATTAAAATCCTATCAAGGACCTAACCAGTAATCTAAACTGCACGCAATGTGGTACAAAGCAGCCATATTATTATCACGACTTTAAAAAAGCCAAACATAGATACACTTCTATCTTAATACACCGCTATGTACCTATTTATTATATATCCAAAGCTTGACAGCCAGTAAACACGCCATCGGCAAACAAACCAAACAGAAATCAGTACAAATAAGAATTAATTAGCGAAACAAAGCTAGCCAGCAGAAATGCTCAAGACCATCGTGCTTATTGCCATTCATTCCTGGAGAGCCAGCCATGTGGGTCCACGTTGGACCACGTAGACATTTAATAACGGACATATTACTCGGAAACGCATCGTGCAGGCTTGTTTATTCAGGATTTGTTAGCGCTTCCTTGCAATTCCAGTGCATATAAGGGTTTCGCCGCACCCGACGGCGACGTGCTCGCCGGTCTGCCAACTTCGATACATGTTTTATCACATTTCCAGTTACTCTGAACATACGCGGACATTCCCCGGATCAAGCACCCTGCCTTTAATACTCGGCACTTCCTCGCCTCTAAAAAAAAGACCTCTAGCAAACACCGAGGGGACACCGAGCCGGTGCAAGACCCCCTTACTTGGAGGTGGCTGAAAGCGCGTTTCCACAAAATTGCAGCCTCCGTCGGAGGCAGTAAACCAGTTGGTAGGAACGAATTCAACGGCGATGCACCAGCCTCCTCGTAGAACAGTGGATTGCGGCCGAGACGTTGGCATAACACGCATCGCGTGCAACTCGGCGGCTTGGCCGGCCAGCATCGACTGGTTTCTCGCGGTAAGGCCATATTTATACACTTTCCCAGCGAGGGAAAAGATTCCTCATGGGAAGAGCTGCACGGGATCCCGGGGCTGAAGGTGGAGACGCCATGGCGAGGCCTAGCGCGCGATAAGCCAAGCGGTTTCTCTCCTCGTGTCTCGGTTCAGCGCGTGTCTCGCACGCCTCGTCACGTCTATCACGGGATGGTTTACGACTGTCGCCGCTTCTTTTTCCCCTGTCGCCGACGATTACAGGTAACTGCTGCGATTAACCCCATCGTCTCGCGACCCGGCGAGCCGCGGGAGCGGTTTTCTTTCGCTTGTTCTACTTGCACGGCGGTTTACGGGCATGGAGGACTGAGGGAAATTAATCAATACTATTAGCTCCTTGAACGGGGCGAGTGCTGGCGAGAAGAAAGCTTGAAACTGGTATCTTTGGCCTATTCTGGTAACCCCTCGGTCTATGGAGTAGGTATTAGTTTCAACGTATAATTATGTCCAATGGAATTAATTTAAAATAATGAATACTTAATTGAATTAATTTACAAAATATTAATACTTAATTTTCTTAGAGTTGAAGCTTTCTTTTCACCATGACATTGCAACTCTCTTTGCACACTAACCGCTTTGTGCAGGGTGTCTCGAATTTTTAAGCCAGTGTGTGGCTGATTAAGAGTAGTATGAATGTGATGGGAATTGCGTTTAGATTGCGTTGGAGCTCATTGCTGAACCAAACATCTCGTTGCAATTAATTAATCAATCATGAGGTAGGAGTTATTGGTGGTATTATGCTGCGCGCACAGAGCCTAGCGCACCCGGGGGAAGAATTTTAAACACTTGGTCGCGCGTGTTTCTCGTATTCGGTCCTCGAACCCCGTCGGTGACGTAATAATAGTTAACTATGGCTGGTTGTTAATACGAGGCTTTCCAGTAAAACGAGGAAGAGCCGACGCAGAAACAATGGCTCTCAATTAAATTCCACTCTTATCCAGAGTGTCTATCTAGCGATAGAAGTGCCGGAACTGAAACGTTCTTGACTCCGCTCCCTGCTCCTTCGTCGAGTTCCCGCACTTTTGGGACACCGATTATGCAATCGATCACGTTCAACGTGTCACTGCGAATCTCGCCCGTCTGGATCACTTGGAAAATGAATACTTTGATGGATATGAGGGTACATTTACAACGTGCATTGATAAAAGGAAGCTTACAATCCATTAAAGGATTGAAGAATTATGTGATTATTTTAACAATTTTGGTCTACTAAACCGTAATAACTAAAATCATGAAGCATGTGCTTCGTAGAATTGTTTCTTCCTTGACTGCATTTACTTTTGGACGCTTAATACGTATTTTCTGAAATTTTGGAAAAACGGACTAACCCACATCGAAAAAACAGTAATTTTTCCTATTTTATCTGATTAGCGAAGCCTATTGGAATACATTATTGCTACTAACTTAATTTCGCAGAAGATATGGGTCAGTCCGTTTTTGCTCTCAATGCCTCATTTAGAAGAAGAATAATAATTAAAGCTTCTGTGAATCTTAGAGAAATTAATTAATTCAGAAGCGTGAGAATTAAACCACCCTACATTAAATACAACATACAGCTCTAAATTATAATAGCAAGAAATATCACGTACTCGCTTACCAATTTACCCAGATGATTAATCCGATACGTTCTAATAAAGACATTCCATTAATGCTTCACGAGCTGTTCCTCGGAAATAATCGAACGATTTATAAAAGACTGAGAGGTGGCGGGTGGCGTGATGTAAAGCCTGGAGAAGGGTAGTCAATTATTCGGCCGATTATTAACCGCATTGTAACATCCTCCGTCCATTAAGGAACGTCAGACGCGAACAAGTAAAGAGTTCTATTGGTAATACGGACGCCGGGCAATCCGAGAGCTTATTTGTCTTTATCGATTTTGCTGGGCGTGAGTTATTATGGTGCTCCGTGATATCTCTCTGCCGGAGTCGGTTCCCGGAACGAAAATTGTTCTGACGTGTTTTCTATACATTTCATACACCTTCGTTCGCTGTTGTGTCTCTCGTTGCCCGCTGGGAAACATCGAGGATTTTAAGGTTTCCCGCGGCGCCGTATCGTTGCATCTCGATACTTGCCTTCTGCTTCCAATGTTGCACAAGTGACAGCAGAGGTTTTCGCAAATTCTAGTGCAATTGTAATACTTCTGAATAATTTTTAAAGTCTTCGCACCAAAGTTTACGCCAGACTAATCAAAGGTGCTGCCGAATATATATTTGGTGGACCAAGGGATATTGATAACGAAGTGGAATAATCAAAGGAAATAATGGATTTCACTTAGGGATTAACGACGACTTGGAATTTCCCTGAAATCTCTCTACCAACTTATTAGTCCCCAGACACCTAGCCCTCAGGGTAAACACCCTTATCAGATTGAACGTTCATCCCATAATTCTTCGACTCCTCTACACCCTCCTTCCACTCGCAAGAGAATGAGCAGCGTGGAATAAACGGAAAGTACACGGTGGAAGGGAAAGAGAGGCGGTGTTATAACAGCACCGTCGTTTTACTCTTGCGAAATTCCGCGACGGCCGCGTGTCAGCCCTTTGTCGGTAGGCATCTCCGTTATTCCACGTTGCTTAATCAATTTCGCTTACAGCCATGCGCGATTGTTTCGTAATCCCTCGCGATCAACAAAAAGGAAAAGACGCGGAGGGCAGCGAACGACGGTGAGGGGGAGGAAAGAGGGCTGCACGTTTTCGCGCAGAGAGCCGAGGAGGTTGTTAAAGTTAGCGCCGCGACGTTGCATACTAACAGGCCGCAAATTAGATGCGTTCGCAATTTAAGTCGAATCTCGAAACAATGAGGAACGCTTTCGACGCGAGCAATTTTACAGCGTGCATTAGGTATTACTTTTCCGCCGTTTCCTGCAATTCCAGCAATCTCGCGCCCCTTAATTCTCGATGAATAATGGCGCGCCGCCGAGGAGAAAACGTTTCCAACGGAGATCTCAGCCTTTCGCAGTTCGCGAACAACCCGTAGACGATCGTCTTTCGAGGCAATTCGAGATGGTTGCGCGCGTTTCGTTAGCGCTCGCGGAAATTTCGGCGAGCTTCCGCGTGGAACAGGCGAGACATCGATTCCATGTTACAGAACCCGAAGGGTGAATAAAGGCTTCTTAGTAGGGAACGATTAAGGGAATTTGTGGCTATATTTGGGGTATGGTATTTTATGAGAGGGTGAATTTAGAGTTATTCTTTGTAGAAGAATAATTCGATAGAGCAGGATATAATTTTGTCAGCTGTCAAGGGAAGTTAGGCAACCCTGAAATTCAAGTTCATGCGTAAGACAAACCTATTTTTGTTGGTGCCATAGCACGGTTCTGGGGGTGATGTAACCCCTCGAAAAAATATAGAAGTTTCATTTTAAAAATAATTATTAGAAAAATCCATACTTTTCCAAGTTACCCGCGCCACCAATCCTTAATTCGATAATTACTTTTACGCAGGTTTGTAGATATAAAAAAAGATACAACTTTTGTTTATACTTTTCGATATCTCTCACCGTTCTCCAGATATTTCACAAAAAAAGAAAATTCTACATTTTTTCAAGGCAATTAATAGTTAATTTAATAATAACAATACGTCTTTATTGCACACGTAGGTTCTTAAAGTTCACCACAAGTTAAGACTTCCAAAATCTGAAATTAAGCGACTAAGTAATAGTAAGTAGCTGAGCGTCTAATTGTTCGTGACTCAAGTAGCTTAGCAACTATGAGGAAGTAACGTCCAAGGATCATGAAAGTTTCCAAGCGTTTATGGAATTACGAAAGGTGTCCCAAAAATTGTGAAAGTCGAAGCTGGTCGATGTTTTATGGCAGGAATCGACAAGTGTGTCATCGTTTTGCAATCTGAGTATGTACTTGTTTTTGACACGTGAGCATTTAGCATAGCCTGTAACTAATAATCGGTTCTATAGTTTAACTAATTGTTACTCAGAAACAAAGCTGTTGAAGAACTTTACAGTTTCCATGGCCATGAGAAATCTATGTGTTTTGATTTCTCTCATAATTTTTGGATGCTGTAAAGAATAGCGGGAGATAAAATGGAGGAAGCATCTTCATTCCCACGGACATAAATTTCTTTTCAAGCACTACTTTCTTTGTGCTCGTCGAATATCGTGACCGTTACTTATTTTACACCCCGTGTATATTTTCCATTTGCAGCCGGCAGCCAGTGAATCGGAATTTTCGTAGCGGCTCGTGTGGAATTATTCTGAATGCATAATAAAATTGCTCTCTTTAAAAGAGACCTCTCTGTTTAAAGGTACAGAATTGCTCTTTTTTTGTCTAGAAAAAAAAAAGCAAACTTGCCACGATATTGCACTCTGCCCACTTGAATGCGGATTGGTTGGGTACGGGTGGAATTTGCTCTCGGGGCGGAGTAATTATTTGAACGAGTTTCAATGAAATAATTGTCTGAAATAATATGTACAACAAACGTTGGAAATAATGAAGGACCGGCTGTATCAAATCGTTTATAAGCGATCATATTGGATTACATAAATTTTGCACGTGCCCGAATTCATTCGCGATTAAACGATGATGCATGGCGTGCATTTTCATAAATAATACAAATTACCTCTTTGCCAAGCGAGATTGTTATGCGCGTCTGTAAATATCTGATCGTTTTAAAGTAATATCCAGACCGAAAATGGATCTTTATTTAAACGAAAGAAAGGCAAATTTGCATACCTATCATCATTATTCGCGATTGAAATAGTCAGCAGGACGAGTTCTATATTCTGATGAGGCAATCGTAGTACAAAAAAAACATTTTGGGGCGCGGCAAATTTTGTCGGGCGACAAATTTTGAGCGATAGAAATTGGGAAAGCTTTAAACACAGAGACAACTTTAAAAACAGTTCACTTCTTTTTCACATAGGGAATTAGGAGTAACACATATGTGAGTTGCCGTATTAAAATAATTTTGGAATTGTCTGAAAATTCTCTGCAGTAAATAATACAAACACATTTCTCGAATTTAACCCTCGCAACACATACGACATTTGTTCCAACTTCACTCCCATCTTACCAAGGCACGGGGCAGCGCTGAAACCGTCCTGCAGACAGGAATCTCTGCGGGCGTTGTCCGACACGAGAGCGTCGTGAGTCTGAACAATCGATACAAACGAATAAACCTTCAATACGCAACAATAAATGTCTCGAGAATTCACACAAAGAGAGAGGCCGAATGGCGTCGGCTCCGAGTCGTTCATATGTCTCCTGGTGCATGAATGAGAAAGCAGGCGATGTCGTTGGATCCTTTCTCTCTCTGTCTCCATTATGCCCGCCTCCCAGGAACGAAGGTCGAGCCGTGGCACAATGTACAAAACAAATATGCTGGGACGACGTCGCTCGTCGTCGTCGACGGCGGCGACGACGAAAACAACTACGGCCACGGACAGGAGTAAGAGTACGTGTAGGACGGGCGTTCCTCTCCAGAGGAGAAGCGGCTCTGTAACCTGTTGCTCCATTCTTGAATTTGTCTAGGTTAAGCCTCTTTGCCGTCCCAACGGCGCCGACCGACGTATAAGTTCGTTACTAATTCATTCCCGCGCATTCGGAAATCACGGCCGAGGGAAATCCGATTAGCGACACTGTTGCAAACATCTCCTTCTTTCTCCCGTTCTATCCGCGCTTTTTGCCACTGAATCCTCTCTTACCCTCCGCTAGGCCGCCGTCTCCCAGCTCGCTGCTGGGGATTTCCTGCACCTCCCTGAATCTTTTCTGCTAAGTCTTCTGAACGTGAACGTTGGGCAAGTTCGTACTTAACCGTGGCTGGGGTTTCTTCTGGTTGGAGACTCGGTGGTAGACGGTGCTATAATTTCCACCAAATGGGGTATCTAGTTTTCTATTTCGCTAGCTGGAGCTGTAGTTTGATCCTTGTTTTGTAATCTGCAAGACGCGGAGTTGTCTCCTCCGTCAAGTTGGTCCCTTCAATCAAGGGAAACTGGAAAACCGAGCAACTCAGATTGGAAATTCTTCTCGAACGTCTGCATGCGGATGAAACGAAAGCTCGCGTGATGTTTGACCCGTGATTGGAGAGTAGAATACGTAGGTGTGCGTGAATGGGCTGCACGTGTAGACATGTCGCGTTGTCGGTCGCACATGCGAAAGTGAAAGTTCGAGGCTGACGTACGATATACATCCTATCGTTCCCATACATCGACGAGAGCGTCGAGCGAGCCATAATACGGAGTCGAGTGTTTTCTGTGGCGGGTACACCCACTCCTAGGTGTGTATCTATTTAATTGATCGACCACGAGGTCGATTACGTTTATCCATTTGCCGCTCTAGCACGTAACCACGGTGACCAACTCCGTGCATCGACTTTCCTTTTAAAACCGACATTTCCATTACCATAAACAGCGAAACTTCATCAAAACACACAACTGGCATGAAAAGTTGTCCAGGTTGAAAATCAACGTGAAAGAAATCGAGCGTAAAAGAAGTTTGAGAAGTCCTCCATCCGAAGTGTTTCCGGGACTTGTAAATTCATTATTGCTGGCCGTATTTCGAATCAACGCTTCTATTTCAATTAAAACTTCTATCCGCTCGAGAACCGAAATGAATTTTGTACGGTATTACAGCGATTACTTGGCTGGCCGTGGGATGTTGGTGGTTTCATCGTTTCGTATCCGTCGGTCGGTGCTTTAATTAAACACGTAAGATCATCGAACTGTTAAATAAAAACAGAAGTCCGCAAAGAGCTGACAGTGGGAAGCGGAAAAGCGTGAAAAACACGGATTTACCGAGCTCCATCGACTCGGAGCCGGCGAGTATGGGTCACTGGCTCCCAGCTCGAGTTCGTCTCTGGCCAGCTGGCTTGTATTATACGAGCGCATTATACGGCACAGCGATGGCTGTTGCATAATGGGGCCCCCGCTGTCTCGAGCTGAAAGAACGAGAAAACACTCGCACGACATTGACCCCGTTGCCGAATACTTCGTATTCGAGATCGACACGCTATCGCAACACGCGGTATTTGATCATTCGATTCACGAGGGGCTACGGCTCGGATTCGCTGGCTGCTTCAGCCGAGTGATAGATCCGCGATGCTTTCGAAAGATAATATTAAGTCCGCACAGTGATTTCGGTCCCGAACATCGTGCGGAGAATGTTAACGGGCGGTTGGGAGGCTCTGGGTGAGAATCAGATGGGAATACGTTGAAAAATGAACTTCAATATCGTTATTTGAAGAGCCCTTGTAAAAAACACTGTAAGTGTTAGAATTTAGAATATTGAATTTGTTTCATGGCACTTACCTACAGTGTTTTCTGCAAAGACTCTCCATTTCGCGTTGTTTAAAAAGGGAATTGCACCAAGGCGGAAGGACTTTGGAGTACACTCAAGGGGGTGTGTCAACGACATCCTTGAATGCTAAATATGCTCGACAATATTCCTGTCACAAGTGACAGAAGACACATTTGGTGTAGCTTAAAAAAAATTTTAAATTGATTCGACTGATTGACCCTTGAATTGATGAGAGCTACCAGTATAGACTTAGAAAATAGTGTCTCCATCTTAATAGTATTTTATAAGACTCCATACCAATGGATATCACGCAAGCCGTTCCAATTTCCCCGGAACTTGCAGCGCAATTATTCGCAGCTTGTGCCAGAGAGAGCCCTCCGCGATTCCCTTCGAACCCTGCCGAGTTCACGAGACCCGGAGAACCATCGTTCTCGAGGAAACGTCGTCCGGCCAGAGATCTCGCGGAGGATCAATTTCTATCGCGGCCTCGAGACACCGCTCGTTACTCTTTCTCGTATTACGCGTGCTCCATCGAGAATAGATTAACCTCGCCGGGTGGTTTTAAGATTCCCCGGAGCGCGTAGACATTCCTCGGCGGACGATAAAGCCCCGGGGGCCATAAAGGGGTGGGACGTATCGCGCAGTGCCATCGGAAGTTGTAAAAATTAAGTGAACGCGGATCGATCCCTCCCTTCTTTCATCGGGACTCCCTGATTGAATTCTATAAGTCCACGTGGAATGGCACTTATTACTCGCCAGGCAGAAGGAAAGGGCGGCCGCCGGAGGGTTGAAGGGGGCGAGACCGGTTGACGATAGGATACACAGAGGGCGAGGTGGGGGTGGCCTGGCGAGGGGACGAGCCGACGGCAGTAACCCAGGGCTCTAAAACTAAAGCGGCAGCTCTGACAATTTCGATTTTACTGTCGCGCATCCCCCTGATCCCTCTCGTCACTGGAAAAAGCCCGGCTGCTCGCCGACGTCAGGGATACTCACGTTCTGGCTGGCCCATTCGCATTCAATCGCTCGCCCAGATACAACTAAATGTACAGGGTGATTCGGCAAACTGGCGCGATCCACCATAACTAGGGAGCAGCTTCTGCAGATGCACCCGTCGGCTAATGCTACCCTTCTCCTTCCCACCCATTTGTTAGCACACGAGCCACCCTCTTGTCACCATTTCCCCCGTCTCTCTCTCTCTCTCGGGACAAACGTGTTTGCCCCGGTATTCTTCTCCATGCCCAATGGTGCAGTTACAGTCCCTCGTCTGTAGTGCCAGTGAAGTCCGACGAAAGGAATAATAATAGATGCGTGTATTACGAGCGCGCCTGACTACGCGCTGACCCTCACCCCTGGCGCTGTGTATTCCACTGAATCGCCACGTCTTATCGCCCTCTAACGCTCCGCGGAGTCAGAATAAATCCATACCTTAGCTCGTAATGGACCCGAACAAAGTAAATTATCATTCCATTTTCAGAGAGGGGTAACGGTAGACTGGGAAGCCTGGATGGAAAGGCAGAGGACGTTAGCTCCTCCATTTTATCCGCAATCGAGAATAGTTCGTTAACGAACGCGCTTAAGGATTCGGGGCCCATTCTGCAGATCACCGTAACAGTTGTCCATTTCCATAGGAATGATTACAGCCGAAGTTGCCCTTAATTGCGCGGGCACCTCGAAGATCGCGGGGACAAGGTAATCCGCGATCTAGAAATGGTGGACGCCGAGACGCTACCCGGCTGGATCCAGGAATACCGAGCTAACGCGATTACAGACGTCAGAGGGACGAGATAACGTCATAAAGTTAGCCAGTCTCCGCGGAAGAGCTCGAAAAAGGGGGCAGTTTTCTGCCGCGCCACCCTATACGTACATCGGCGAGTGTACCTACTAAAGCTCTGTAGTTTACGGGGATTCTTGCAATTTCAGTTAATACTATAAAACCTTCGGTACACGTACGACGCCTCCGTCGTCTGTGAACGAACGGAGTTAGGTGCAGAGCGCCGTGTTTGCGCGAGCTGCACGCCCCTGGACGAGTCCGAACTTGTCGATGGAAAGCTTCGCTTTTATGGCCTTTCGCTCATAGCGACAGGGCCAGACACTACTGGCATCGGGAGAGAGAGAGAGAGAGAGAGAGAGAGAGGCGGGGAGAGAGAAATCGTTTTTGTATTCTCTAGAAATCGTTTTCGCCCTGCAACGGCAGAGGATTTGCGCCCTCCCACGAGTCTAGGAAAATTAACTGGCTGTGTTCAAGAAGCGAGTTGCTAAGGGTAGTTTAGTCGGTGCGAGCTAGGCAGCAATGGATGTTGAAATTTGCGTGGGTGAATTTGTAGGGGGATTTCCAGATTATTACCTCTGTTTCACTATTTAGTGAAATTAATTTTTTATCATACTAGGTACCTAAACACCCGAGGGTTTCACCTTCTTCGATTTACCCCACTGCAATCGCAAGCCCTCGGCAGTATTTCCCAGGAATGCGCCGACACTCGGTGTCTCTTTGTACACTCTACGTGCAGAGCAGAAACGAAATAAAGAATCGCGAAGGGAGAGGAGGTTGAAGCCGTATAAAGGAAAGAAAGCATGCGAAAAAGGAGATATAAACGAGAAAAGACGCACGAATGAATGCGACTTTGTATCCATGCGTTGTATCCCGAAGCCTGCATCGCGACGCACTTGTAGCCAGAGATATTGGAATGCGTATATGTATCTCTTTCGTCGCTAGTAAATGTAATCGGTATATAATCGCGACTCGTTCGCTTTCACATTCTAATCGGAAATAGAGGGATCTTCATTTTTCCACCGGCATCGAAGTGCTGCCCCTACGTTTCGGGCGGACTTGAACTATCAAGAAATCCGTTTTCCCGTCGAGCACGACCGAGGCAAAGAGTCGGTGAAATGGAAAGTACCGATATAAGACTGGATGGAAACTGAACGAGCATCGGATATCGCGGAAGTTCCAATCAAATTGATACCATTCCGATCAGCGACAGCTAAAAATCCGTCTATTTGCGTTGCCGGGAAAAGTAATCCAGCATTCCAGCCCGCGTTCATTATTCTTCTTTTTACAGTCTGATCCCGCATCGACGCGGTGCACAATGACATTTCGCGTTTACTAGTCGAAATGGGACGGTTTTATTCATTGGGAGGCGATGTTCCGCGCGCCACGCTGGGCGACATTCGACGATACGCTAACCGACGCCTCTAATAATGTGTCGAGACGCGATTGTATTAAAAATTCTGCTTCCCTCTCGTCGCTTTCCCATCCTTGTCGGTGGCACTGCGCTGTTCAACGGTATTGTAGCTGTTCGATGAAAGGATTTTATAAGTCATATTCCACTGCATTAGATTCTTGCACTATTTCGAACGGATTTACAGTAATGCTGATTTTTGTGCATCGATGCAACGTTGTTTAAAAAAGTTTAGTAACTTAACGACAACCCTACAGTATTCTCATTATATATATATTGATAAAATCATTCAAGAGATTACTCCAGCTTATTGCTTTCGCATCTTTCAACGGCTGTCGAGATTCTCATGTTACCTTCGAGAAATCTACATCTCGGTGTGCTTATTTTTTAAAGAAATTCAACACTTCCTTTTTCATATCTACATAAACTAAGTAGCGTTTGCGCGGAAACCCGCCGCGGGTTCCCGAACTTTCCCAAATTTTCCTAAACTATGAAATATTTAACAATTTCGGCGGAGCTGGCACTTGCGCGACAGACATTCTCCTAGTGCCACTAGCGACGACGGATCTCGCGGAGGTATCGCAAGAGGATCCAATTGGCTGGAAACGCATGCACGCAAACAAATTTCCAGCGTATTTCACAGACCGCGAAACGAACTTTGCGCCGCTTCGAGCGAGAGCGCCGAGAATGAACTATGCTCGACGGGAAATATTCCGTTTTATAGAGGTGTTGCGTTCACCGCGCTGCCGCGATATTGTCGATGCTCGACGACGCTCTCCGTTTACGACATCGGGCGGCGAAACTGAAGAACGATCGTCTCGTTGGAATTGAGAATTTTTTTTCCACCGCCCCCTTGGCCCGGTCTTTCGCGATCATTCGCCGAGGTCCTTTCGTCGAAATTCTTCCCACCTTGAGTCGTTCGGGGCCGCCACCTTCCGCTCAGACCCTGTTTGGCCGGTGATCCAATTAAGCTCTCGCAGCTAGTTGCCGCGGGGATGATGTTCTTATTAATCCTATAAAACTGAAGCACGTGTAACGAGCGCTCGCGCCAACTCCGCGGAATTAATATTACTGACAACGGGCCGCGATAAATCAACTTTTACGACGGAACTCAAATAAACGTCGAGGCGGAACTTTAAATTAAAACTTGCACGACCTCCCTGTGCGCCTCTCGATTCTGCCTCCGTTTCCTTGACACCGAGCCAGTCGATGAAGGCCAATCGAATCCCCATGCGACTCTACGAGGCTTATCATACACGTTACACTCTTATTAACGGGAGACAAGCGTAGGTTCCATTTATCATCCTCTTCGGTCCATGAAATGGAGGCTAGACTAACTCAAAAGACTTCACTCGAATAACTCACAATATGTACTTCCCATCCTTTTCAAACGACCACCATTTTTGCCAAGCGAGTACATCTGAAATGCCAGTCGCCAGCTACAAAAGTGCCTTCTGTGCAGAGGCCTTTCGTCTCGGAGACAACTGAGGCGCATCGTGCAGGCATCGCGACGAGTTTCCGTGGAGGGCCTTGAGAATATATTTTCGAGCCTCGAATCTTCTGATCTCGCGGTGTTTTCGGTGTGGCACAGTTGCTCGGGATTCAGCTGCTGTCGCATGTTTACGTTCCCTTGAGGAGGTAACTGACGGCAAGCGTCCTCGGGCTATGGGCGCATCCGCCCACTCGAATCCGGAGCCACAGATCGCGCGAGGCTTGCGGATGGCCGTGTTGTCTCGAATAATACGATTATGGCGAATAATCGTAGCTACCAGACGAGGGAATGCGTGTACAGTGGCACTGGGACGGTGCTCCAGCGTTGTTTCGTTATATTTCTTTCCTTCGAGAGCTTTCCAGCCGAGCGGGTGGACGTCAAAGGAATCCAGGTCCTCGAGACGCGTCTCGCGTCATTTATATCGATCATATTTTACGGGAAATATATATGTACACCTCTGTTCAAAAGTCTTGGAACAGTTGTCATATTTGCTTTTAAGATATTTAAGGGGATGTGCATATCTTCGATATTTGATATCTCGTGGCATTTCCTTTTTAACGTGTTTCCATTTAATATGCGATATTTAGTTGCTCGAACGTTTAATCTGTCGGTGAGAGGAAAAATGTCACCTTGTCGCGACGTATTAACACTAGCTTGCTAATTGTCTGCGCGTAGATCCTTGTCGCAGTAAAAAAGGAATATCGCCGAATATTATTCCGCGCGATTACGTGATCGCGCCAATCATCTCGATTCGATCTTCCTGTACTGCCTACAGGCAAGATTTTGTAATGACCCATTTTTTTCCACGAAAGGAAGGGTTATGCATCGATTATAAAACCTCTGCGATCGCATCGCGAAGAATGATTCGGTAATCGTTAAGATCCTGGTTCTCGTCACATTTTCGGCCATTGTGATGTCGTAACTATGTGTTTTTTGCTCGAAGAGATCAGCAGGGCGTTATTATCGTCTTCTTTTTGAGCCTTCAACGGCGAAAGGGGTTTTTGTGCGCTTCTTCTTCGAACAAGTACTCCTTCTGACGTTTTATAATACAGGATGCAAAGTACTGTGCTTCATCCTCTGTTGAAACTTAGAAAAAATGTTTCGAGAATTTACCATTCGAGATCTAACGAGTTTAGAGGATATTCTATGTGGAGTATCTATTTTACAGTAGTTTTCCTTTGTTAGTAGTTTTGAAAATAAGTCCAGGTCTCCATGGTATAATTCCATGAAAATTCACCGTATGTTTCAACATTAGATTGCACTAATACTTGGACAGCTCGAAAATGGCTACACAGGATTTATAGAATTTTGAAAGAATTAAAGGGCGACGCATTTCCACTCACCTCGCTTGTAAATCGTGTCTGATCAGTGATTATCTGTTTTCCCTTGCGTTCTGTACACTACCCACTGCTACTTTACATTTCACCCTCCCACTTTGCCCTGCCGCGTCATACATTAATCATACCTCGCTTACATTTCCCTGTAACTTCGGTGCACGCATTATTTTACAAATTATCTCGAACGAAATTAATCAGATTTCTGAGAACGGGACTTCTGAGTAAATTAAAATGTTCAGTAAATTAGTAGATTAGTAAATTGAAGTTTATCTTAAATCGGCTAATTAAAAGTTTACTAGATTAAAGTGAAATTCAAGCGTATCGATTTCTCGATATTTCTTTGGGAACAACTCAACCGAATAGCTCGAAACGATCTTGCCATCAGCAAACAGGAAAAATTGGATGAAAAGCACGCCTGTACATTTTACTTCTAGCGAAGGGGTAATCGAATTAGATTGTTTGTTTAATTATCGATCTATTTGCTCATCACGGTATCGTTCCAGCCCCGCCTGATCCTTATCTCCCCCTCTAAGTTTCCACTTTTCATCTCGTCGGGTATCTTCATCGTTGGCCGGCTCTGTACACAAACTATAACTAGGAATTGAATTAACGTTCGTTATCAGAATTTGTACGTATAAGCGCCTAAAGACAGAAACTAATACATCGCGTTGTTAGGAGCCAATTATCGAGTTCGGGGGTGTCGCACGATAATACCCTTCGTATCGCCAACTCTGTGCACAAGGGAGTGTGTATTGTGCAGAACACTCTATAACGCAGTCTAACTTGTAAGTAGGGACCGTCGAAGTTACTAGCGCGTAGTTACAATTCCCGCAGTGACTAAAGGTCGAGCCTTTCGGTTCAACGAATTTTTGTTGCTCAATTTCAGTGACGTTTCGTCGTATTTATGCAAACGCAACTCGTTATAATCTCGCACGGCACGGGGGTGAATATTTGTGGAGATTATTTTCGGCCGAATAATTGACAAATGAATTAAGAACCCTTATCTCATTTGCGACCCAGTATCAGAATTTCTTGTCGCTTAATAATTATTTAACCAGCTTCAGACACTTCCGGAGTGATATTTCTAAGAATGCATTTGATTAATTCGTTAGAAGTCGAGTCGGAAATGAGAGAAGCAGTCTTAAGGTTTAATCAAAGGAAACTGTGATCGATTAACATAAAACGTTTTAATTAGTCTGCTCTAATTGATCAATTAAATAACACCTGTCGGAATGAACCGTCTGAAAGAAGTTCTTATAACTGCCAGCTGTAAATCAAAGCTTTCCCGCCGACTAATAATGATAATTGGACCCAATTCACCTTTCGGTCTTTTTAATTATCCTGCAGAACTCCCCTTTGAGTTGAATATCGCGCAGCCACGTTGCTTGAAAAGTACCTCGATGATTTCAGTCCAAACGAAGATTTCTGTTCCACGTATTCATTATTACTTATTTGTACGATTCTGAAAGTATAATGCTTGTTGCACTGTGGCGATTGTATAAAAATCTCACTTGTATAGGAATTTAAAAACAAATTATACGTGTTGAGTTATAACTTCTTTCCCAATTAAACGTATATTACATTACGCCGTGTAAAATATACTTACCTCTGTTTTCTTTCATTCTTTAATGGAAAATTTACGATTGTGTAATGCGCCCGTAATGATTTCGAATTTGGAGCAGAGATGAAAGCTGCACGCAACATTTTTACACAACGGTAACCTCGTTTCATTTTCGAGTATTTACGGGGCGAATTTGTCGCGGTGCTGTCGAATGTCATTAACTACCCATTTTGAATAAAACGAGTTAAATAGTTTCCAGCCGAGATTCCCTAAAAGCACCTTTCAAGCCGCGCGCATTTCATTTGCTGCAATTTACTACGAAATCCATATGAAAATAATTTTCAAACGTCGCTAAACGTAGTTTACGATAACATCCACGCCCCGACAAAAGTTATCAAACAGCATTAACGTCTTCTATACAGATCTGATATTGCCACACGATTTACGAGGGGACATTTTCGTATTCCCAAAGAGAGGTGAAAACACCAACGAACGGATAGATATTCGGTGTCACAAGTTTTCCCATGCGTGTCAAGATTACTCGCGAATATGGAAATACGAAAAGATCGTTTATTATTAATATGTATTGATGTTCTGATAGTAAACGATAAACGTATATATATATATATGAAAGCATTAATACTAAAAATCAATTCAAACCTTAACATTAATAAAATATTAACAACAATAATAGGTATCTAATAGGTTAGCACACCAAATTACATTGCCAAACCGGAAATTACAAATTGAATCATTCCCTTCATCCCGTTTCCCAGTTCCCCGACCGCGCAAGACTACCAACTCCCATATTTCTTTTTTGGAAGGCCACTCTGAGAAGATGGAATATTCTTCCGAATGAACTTATTTCTCCTCTATCGAGCGGTAACGCCGTGACACATCCCAGACAATTCGATTCGGTGGATTTTATTAGAAGAAAGGTGGACCTCCGACGTTCCATATTTGCCACTGTATTCGGGACGAAGTTAGAGATCCTGCGCAGGATAGGAACGCTCACTCGTCGATCATCAGGTTCAGTTGTTATCCGGCGCGCTACACGGCCGCCTGTATCGCCAGCACGTGACTTTGGTCGTAAGGAAGGTTTCCTAGGTCCGCGCCAGGTGCAATATAAAGGACGATGCTTCCGCACGATAGAAACAAAGAGCTGGAGGCAAGCAGAGCAGAGTGGGCCATGCGTTCCTCGAAATAACGTTAACCCCGACACCGTCTGACCAGTCACGTGCGCCGTGGAAGCCTTTTAAATTCGACGTTTCTCCGCCACCCACGACACGCCAGGATCGTGCAAACACCCCCTCCGATCCCTGCTTCGAAATCACTTCCCCATTTCCTTTCCATCGTCGCGAGCTTATCTACCTTCCATGCTACGAGCTACTTTAGTTATTTTATGTTCCGACGCGGCTCGATTGTGATGTCTGGGCTGCCAGGCTTCTTGGACACTTCAGGTATCACTGTGTTTAATCAAACCATTGGCTTCTTTCGTTAATAATAAAGGAGTGTAACTGTGGTTAGTAAAAACTCTTGCTGTTTACCCTGAATTATACTGACAGTTTTTCTCCTTTCTTTCAGGTAAGATGTGAACCAGTGAGACACTTTGCAGCCCGTGTAAAGTAAGTTAGAATTGGCTATATTATTAATAGAAATAATCGCACCTCTCAAATAGGAAGAGTTTAATTGAGCTTTAATTCGAGGATTTCTTTACAATCTTGTAATCATTGAAAGAAAATATTTGCACAGAAATTAGTGTCTGAAACTCTGAAAGCAGTAGTGCGAGCGGATCCATGTCCGCCAACTATACTAGAATTGGCGAACAAATCGACTACTAGTTACGCGCAGCGGGACATCAACTTTCCTTGCCTCCATGCTTGAGCATCATTCCATCTAGCATTATAAAGGCAGAACGAGCACCTAAGCTGCCATTCTCTCGTGTTTCCTCGCAGCTTTTCTTTCTCCGACTCTTTCGCCGACAATTCAATCGTCGTTGAAACGTCTGACAAATATCAGGAGAAACAGGGACCCGGGGATCAACGAAATTATCTATCTCGTAGAACGTGCACGTGGAACATCGTCCAGGGTAAAATTCGTGTACACGGAAAATCCTCGTCGTTCACACGAACGCGCCTCTGCCAGCAAACCATTTATTCCTGCTCGAATTTGATCACTTTGCGGGGTAGACGAGGAGGAATACTCTGAACGATCGAAATTTCTGTCAAATATTCAGTAACGAGGAAATCTTGTATTAAGTCTTTATATTTTAAGAGAAATACTGCGTAAAGGGATGGAGGATTATTTGTTTCTATTGGGTATATTTTATTTCTTGTTATTGTCTTACAAGGTTTTTTAATGAGTTATTTAGTAGCGACTATCATAATTAATATTATTTTAAATTTTCCGTAGCTTCTGTTTTTTAGCCTAAAATGAAACTATGGCTTGGTAGTTTTATTAATTGTATAATGTAAGAATTGTTCTATGGGTTGATAATTTTTTGCAAAATCAGGATCACAGAATTATGCGATCCATATGGCGTTTAACTAATTTTTTATTATTTTCGGGGTTAGCTTTCTGCATAACTAGGCTCAATTGGTAGGAACTACTCGGTGAATTGTTTTCATCACAGCGGTATTATACATTTGGATTATTTTGCATATCCTCAGAAATCTCTTATAATAACGTGCAGGGTGC
The DNA here is from genome assembly GCA_910592295.1 of Andrena haemorrhoa. Lineage (NCBI taxonomy): Eukaryota > Metazoa > Arthropoda > Insecta > Hymenoptera > Andrenidae > Andrena > Andrena haemorrhoa. Next base: position 7,913,925 of record OU342946.1, read on the forward strand.
TCTGTAATAAATGGCCATCTCGGTTAATCAAAATCAATGAGACTTTGGGAACAAATAGAATAGGGTACCTTGATAAAATCAAGTCTCCAAGATTTAGCTGTTTCTCGTCTTCGCTCCACGATACAAAGCAAAGCAACACTCCGCGAGTATCATTAGTAAGGTACGTTGTACGTTTAGAAAGTATCATCCCGGGACGAGGCGTGCTCCGTGCTTTTATTAAAAAAACAGTTCAAGATGAAGTTACCATTGGAACGAGACCAGATAAGAGGAAACAGCCGCGCTTACACACGCCCCCCCTCGCACGTACGTTTTCCCTAGCCGGAAATGCGCGCGCGAAACGGCAGCGTTACATTCTTTTTTCCAGGCGACCCCACGAGTCAGCTAATGACTCGCTCTCAGTAGTCATTGTTCATTGTTCGACGATGTACGTTGCGATAATCTGCGCAACTTCCCTTTCAGGTTTCGTTCTCCTCTTTCTTCACCTTGTCGGCTCTTTTCAGTCGCGGGCGACGAAAGCTGTTCTCTTCTCGTTCATTAAACAGCGAACTTGCTAATGCGTCAGGCGTAATTATTGTGTCACCGGGGCTTCAGGGTTCCGTTTCATTACTATGCTTGCGCAAACGTGAGTCGCGAAGATCGCAATGTTACGTTCCCTTGATATTCCAAGTGTAGGGAAACTGATTCGATAACTGACGAGGGAAGTTAAGCAAAGCTATGCAACTTTGCGTGCAAGTAGAGTGGTTCATGCGCAAGACGAACCTATTTTTCGTTGATGCCATAGTGCAGTTGTAGATGGTGCAATCACCCCTTAAAAGAAATGCAGAATTTTCTTTTTCGTGGAATATCTTAAGAACGGCGAGAGATATCGAGAAGAAGTATTAACAAAAGTTGCATCTTTCTTATATATCTACAAAACTGCGTAGAAATAATTCTCAAAAATCCATACTAATTCAATTGCGGAGTTCTCATCGCACAATCACATTGTCACTCGATTTTCTCCAACAATTTTCAGTAAACAGAAAATTCCTCAGAAACGCAGGCAGTGCGTGGCATTAGATCGCAGCGATCGTTGCAGGGGAATACAATTGTTTGAGGTGGAAGCACGCTAGGAATGATCATCATACGCTGTCACTCCCATTCATGAACTGTTCCTCGCTGCTCGAGGCGTCACGTAACCGTTCCATCAATCCCGGGCCTCGTGTTTTTTAGGTAAAGGATAAATTGAGTGGTAATAGCCTCAAAGAAATTCAGTTAGCCGAGGCAGCCACGGGCGAAGATTGAAATACAATCGTCGTGGATTCATTTAGTCCAGGAGACCTGGTAATTCGCAATCTGCCTTTCGCCTGTTAGACCGCTGGCCCGAGATAAACTTTCAACGAGAGAAAACGCCTAGCCGCAACCTCCTTCTACAGGGTGTCCCCGAAACTCGATTACCGAGGAGATACCATCGATCTCTGTGTCCCCCGGTTCATTCCTCGTCTTCGCCGAGCCTTGCCCCTGCTCCGCGTAATGCCCTGTCGAATAATTGAGCAGGGTGGCAAAACTGACGCCCAAGTAACGCCCCAGAAATCGTTTTAATCCTCGAGGTTCGCGTGGCCTTTCCAGAACAAGATAGCGAAGGAGCCGGGAATAGTCTGGATTGATAGAAAAAGCACGACGTCGTGATCAAAGGGTCACGTTTTAAATTATCTCGCTCCAGCCAAAGGGCTCGCTCGTCGTCTCGAACGTGCCTCTCGAGGCACGAGGATTTCTAAAGCTCCGTCGACGAGAAAGCTTACGATCCTCCGATAAATATTCGCCGATCGACGCTCCAAGACTATTCCGTAACGCGATGATATTCTAAATAGGGACCTAGTTACTCGAGGTTTCGCGAAACCAGGCTCGCGATTCCGTCATTTTTGCTACTCTATCGATCTCCGCTGCGTTTCCACTGTTTGCGACGATCCCTCGATTTAATGGCCGTCGAAGGCGCTTCCTTCGGACGAACGTAATTTAAAGTCGATCTCTCCCGGGGCAAGGCACGGGTCGTTTGCCGTCTTAGCAACTTCGTTACGTCGAGGGTGAATATCTAGGTTCACTCGGGCACGCAAGCTTCCACCCCCCGCCAAGACGGAAACTTCGCCGCGAGTTTTGACGTATAACACACACAGTGCGCGTAATGTGATTTCGGACGTAATTATTGTTTGCACGGGGACGTCCGCTGGTGTCTGGTTTAACGACGCCGATGAACCGTCGGGGGAACGTCAGTTCTCGAATTCGGACGTGACGCGGGACGAAGATGCCCGCTAAACGCGCCCCGGAGCAAGCCGATACGTCGACGAGCCGCGCAACGAGCGGAGCAGACGAGAGGCTGTTTCTGTCCGTAGCAAGAATCTGAAGAATTCATTAGAGGCAGTTCGCTTTAAACGAAGCAGGAATGCGCGGATGAAGGCTCGATTTTAATCGCCTCCTGGCCGCCCAGGCCCTGAAGAATGCCGTTAAAGCTTCGACGGTGCAGCTTCGGATGTTTAATCAAGGACAGCTCTGCTTCTGACACAACTTAATAGCAGGATTAATGAGGTCTAGCTTGAGGCCTAGGGATTAACAAGCTAGGCTTCTTCGGGGTAGCGTCTGGCGGTGCAATGAAAGTTGCACGTGTTTTATGAGTGTTTAATTATAATACTTCTATCCTCTTTTTCGTCTGTTCAGGAATAATTTCCAGAAACAAAGGGTGACTTAAATCGTTTTAATTAAATTCACTTCGATCGGATTTACAGAACGGGGGAATTTAACTGCGCGAAATCGGCGCCACCGCGAAACGCGTTCGATATCGTAAACAAGACGCGAAGCTGATTTTCGAGGGGCGGGCGAGAAACTAAGTGTTCTCGAATGCAAATCGCCGATACGCTCGGCGGAAAGCTGACCGAGCAAGGCCACCTGGGAAACCGTTTCCTCGGCCGAGTCAAGGTTACACGGTCGTACTTGCGGACCGACGTGCACCCAACAAGGATTTCCAGTTTCTGAAAGTGGATCTGGCCACGGGGCTGGGAACTCTCGCCTTAGCTTCCTGGGTCCCGGTTTTCGAGCTGGCCGTTCGTCCCGCAGCCTTGAGGAGGCTCCGAACGACTGGAAACAAAAGTGTAATCTGCTGGAGGGGTAGAAATGGTGTCAAGGGCGAGACCTCCATCGGCGCTCTTCGTTTCGCGGCGAATTCTAGCTCGCTGGCGGGAAGAAGGATCGAAGGGACGATTCGTCTAGGCAGAGCTGCGGGGAAATGTCGCGGTAGTGTCTTTCCAGAGTCTCGGGGTATAGACGCGCGAGGTTGCAAGCTTTTGCCAGCAGCTGCCAGTGGAATTTCAGCAACTGGAGCCGGGGCTACCTCGCGAGCCATATTAAGAAACGCATACCGAACCTATCGCAACGAGTGATCTCTGCGGGAAGATCAGCTGCTTCGAGGTATCGGTGCGAGAGGGAGAGGCTCGATCGACTAACAAAGTTGAACGTTAACATTCCTCGCGGTGCGGCTAGCCTAGATAGCAGGAACAAGCACAGCCTCCTGTGCGTCCACTTTTCAGGTCTCTCGTCTACTCGCCACGGATGAACGCTTCTAAACGTCGTCGGAAATCATTGCTTACACACGCGTCTGGCAAAGGAATAATTATATCTGATGAATTGTTTCTAACGTTGTTGATATTAATAAAAAAAATGGGGGAACCAACGCTTCTTTAGCAGAAGATAGAAGGAGATGGTAAAAGAGGATCGGTGGCTTTGATTAGCTAGGTTAATAGAAATCTGGACGTGTAATTCCCCGGTGTTTCTTGTAGAGGGATTATTAGAGGAATATGAAACGAAGGGAGGGAAAATTGTGGAAGAGAGACACGCGTGTTCTCTGCGCGACAATTGCATAAGCGACGAGTCAAGCGCTCTTCGCGCGAGCATTAACGTTGCAAAGTATTTTTTTGCGAAATTTTAATCGGAACCCAGCTCTCTGAATATGCGATACGATTAATTGAATTCGACGGGGATCCTACGGTGCACGTTATAACGCGCGATTTATTAAAATAATTGATGCGCTGCTGTTGGTGGGGGTGGCGGAACAGTAGAAGAGGGGCGAAGGGGGAAGAATTAATGCCCCCGCGTGCGAATTTGCCTTTTATCGCGGCCGATTAATGCCGTTTCGAAGGTAATTCCGGCCATTCGGCTGATCCAGCTTCTGTTCTCGTCGAGACACTTCCCATCCACGCTGGAAATCCGTCGGATCCACTGTGCCGGAGGGAAAATACACGCAACGGGAAAGCTAGTCCCGCATTTTCACTGTTTTCGTCTTCAGCTTTCCAGAGGAACGGGAAATTATATTTTACAGATTTGTAGGCAGAGGGCTGATAATTATTTCATTATCATAGATTAAAAATACTTCTTGAATAATTGGAATGCAATGGAAAATGGTGGAATTATTTATTCGCATAACTTTCAACGATCCGAAGGTACGAGTGTAAATTTCATTAAAACATTAATTTAAATGGCGAGTAACATTCTTCACGATTAGTTGCAGCCGGGCGAATAAATATGAAATTATATTTCAGGCAAATAGCAGCGTTGAAACGTTAGCGAATAATATTAGGTTTACACTCGATTTGCCTGATCGATCCTCTGTCACGCAACGACAGAGGCTGCCGAACGCATCTGTAAATTAAAAAATGATAATTATGAATTCCGAATGAATTATTGGCGGTAATAATTAAAAGGAGCGTCGGCTGTTATAATTAAAGATTAATTATTGGTGATAATTGTCATGAATATTCTCTGCCCTCGATCGATTTCGTATCCGTTCCGATGCGTGCCAGTCGCCTGAAATATGTTTATTGCAAGAACCGCTGCCAAACGGAATTGTCGTCGATCACCAGTTCGAATATTATACCGCCCTCTGCTAACATCCAAGCCACGTGGATCGAAAGTTATTTGAAAAATCCCCCAAAACCTGCGAAATTTCTCAAATATTAACGCTCGTCCGGTTTCGATTTTCTATAATATTGACACGCCGAATACATAATTTTCCTCTGAAACTGCTGCGCGCAGTCCGTTACGTTTGGTTAATTAATATCCCTTGTTTCTGGTCATTTCGAATCGCATTATTTTCACGAAAAATGAATTGTTAATGCGCAACACATTAACGGGCTAATAAATTTACAGTTGCTGCGTCACAGGCTCAGATACAATTCGAAAAGCCTGCGCAGCTTCAGATAAAACAAATAATATCCATGCATTTAACTGTTCAACTGCTGTATCACTTTTCTCGCCCAACGATTTAAACGTTCCATCTTTAACCCATTCCGGAGCAAAACTCATCTAGCGTTCCAGGGTTCCCAAAAATTCTAAGCTATTCTAATAAGATATTCTTCGACTACAACTTACTAGTAACAATTAACAAGTACGAAATAAAAACTCCTGCCTAAGTAGTACAAAGTGTAAATAAGCTTCTTATTTCTATTTTCCATCAAAACTAACAGAGCTCACAACATACCATAGGATATCTATTAATCTTTGGGCCTGTGCCTTGCCCTCGTGAGGTGATTAGCGAACCCAAGGTGCCCGAGTTAATTCACCAGTACTCCCGCGAAGGAACCCTTAGAATTCTATCTCCACGCGTGTTTCTCAAAACCATAGTAACTTCACCCCTTAAATCTCAAATATTCCTATAAATATTCCCGCAACGCTCATATGCCGTTTACATTGCACAAACGATTTCCTTCGCCGCGTCCTACGATCGCCAGCGAAGAAGACGCGCGCGCCCGATAGCCACGATGAAAGGAACACCCTGTGCATAGGGTGGAACGGTTGCCCGCGTGGCCGTGCACGTAGCACTGGCCCGTTCACACGAGGTACAAGAGTATCGGCGGATCGGTGCATTCACGCGGCTCGCGCGAGTCGCGGATTATGCACCTATGCATTATTGTCAGCGTTGGTTTGCCCGCGCGACGTCGAAATGGAATTTATCGTGGCAGGCCTCGAACGACGACGAGTCACGCGTCGCTCTCGCCCGGCAGATTTATTTGCGCGGACTGCGCGGGGCCAGGTAACTAAATAAATTCCGCGGGTATAAAAATAAATCGACGCCCCGACCCGCCGTACTACGCGGTCCAATCGGATTTCATTTCGGTCCGCAGAGCTTTGCAAGATACATATACGCCACCGCTCGTAAGTACTTGCCCACCCAAGTGCCTCCGGTCAAGGGTGTGTCGAGTTTTTGGAAAATACCCACCCGTAGTTCAGCGAAGATTAGCTGATAAATATACAACGCAGAGTGAGTTCTTCAGGGAATATCAGAGAGAAATGTTGGACCGAGGGGAATTGTAAATTATTGGTTTGATAGGTGCTTTTTGTTTAGAAATGCTGGAGGTTTTATTTATGGGCAGTTCGATGGTTTATGCATTGTTCTTGCATATGGAATATCGATGAGGAGTAGAAAGCAAGCTAGGGAAAGTTAAGTTTGAGAGTTTGCACTTCTCTGTTAGAAACGCGGAGGAAACTAAGGAATTGATTAGTCTTGAAATACTTTGCCATATTATAATGTTAATTAACTAGCACACTTTGCTGTTACTTCTCCCAATAACACACGATGCTTGCACAAGTAGAAAATATATGTGAGCAGTAGTAGGGGAAGTAGGGGCAAAACCGGGACGTTAAGAATAAATGCTCATAACTTTGACATTATTAATGTAAAAAAGAAATTGAAAATAGGATTCATTAGACTAAACTCTTCATTAAATAATAGTATATATACATTTTTTTAATACAATAACAAATACAAAAAAATTACGATTTAAAATATGGTCCGTTTTTACGGTTTTACCCCAGGGCCTGGGTAAAACCGGGTACCATACTAGAAACTGGCCTTAGCATATATATAATAACGGAATTCGTCCAATTCTTCAGTCCCCCAACCAGTGCAGCCTTCGTGAGCCCACTTACAACAAACTGTACACTGCACCCAACCTTCGTTCAATTTCGATGAACCATATGATTCTTCGACATGTTTTCATCACCACTGTTATCATCATCCTTCGGTATTTTGTTTAATTTTGTGGTTATTTTCTTTTTAGTTGTAGTCCTTTATTAAGATTAATTTTAAATTTGATAACTTCCTCGTTTTTGCTGCTTTGTTATACACATTTACCCAAAACCGGGTACCCGATTTTACCCCGTACGGTTTTACCCCAGCATACAATTTTGTAAATATTACGAATTATCAACAATACCAGGGCGAAGTACAAACAAACTGTCTTAGTTATTTACACTTTAATATGCAACAATTAACATAATTCACACAAAAAAAGTACTTACCTGAACACTGTCAAAAGTGTTGAAGTTTCTTAACTATCAAAAATTAGATCAGAGCCTTCAAAAACACACAATACGATATAACTTTAGTAAGCACGCTTGTAACACAATCATCTTGTGTTGACAAAATAAGGCCCATTGCGACAATATGTCGCTGCAACGACGCGGCAAAATTTAAGGCAGTTTAAAAAATAATAACACGTCCCGGTTTTACCCAGGTACCCGGTTTTGTCCTAATTTCCCCTACAGTGTGTCTGGCCACGGACGATCCGCTTCTACTTGCTACACTTTACAAGAGGTGCACAAATTTCCCGTAAATTTTCTTCAAACCTCCCCTGGTTCTTCCATTTTCTCCAACACAAAACACCTCTGCGTATCGCAGTGTTCGGTGTCGCTACTAAACTCGCGACAAATTCTTCGCCTCACGACTAACAAAACAACATCCACCTCCAATCGTACCCCACTCAACTCGATGTTGTTATAATCGCTATTAATTAATCTGCATACGTGATATCAACGCACAGGAATTCCCTTGAATCTCTCACGTCCTTGCACGCGTTCGCTCGCGGAGAATGTTGCAATGCGGAGGATATGAAACGTCGAAGCAGACATCCGCGTCGAGGTAAGCCTGTTTCCGGTACGTCAGATTTTTTTCCCACTTCCATCCACACGGTCAGCGTTTGGCCCCGCGCGGCTGTTCCCAATAAAAACGCGAAACCCCGTCGATTTCTCAGCGAAAGAAATCGCAGTTCACGCATGACAAAAGTATTAGCCGTGACGCGATCTATCCCGCGTAGAAGAAGCTCGAAGCTTCGGTTGGTCGCTTTTGCTTGCCTGCTAGCGACGGAAATATCCGCGGAACGCGCTTTCTTTCGACTTTCCTTCCTTTTGGTTATTCTCTTATTCGACGGCATCTTGGTAAAAAGATATCGACGACTGGAAACAATAGTTGAGCGAACCGGAAGGTTGTAACGCGAGCATTCGAATCAACATTGGAATTAGAATACATTTAAATTTGTCGATGAAATCGCGAAAGACGTAACGAAAGTTTCTACGGTTTTAAGAAAGTTACTTGAGTGCTCGAACTTTAAACAGTTGCCATTCAAATCCAAGCTCGTTTTGAACTCGTTCCTGTACACAGAGTTGTTCTGGAACTAGCAAGTTTGCACCCGCAGTTGTTTTATAATAACATCCTGTATAATACTTTCCTCCCGCTCCTCCACTCGCCACATAATCTAAACAGTTCGCAGAACTGAGCCTGTTAGAGCTGAATCACGCAAATAGTATTAGTGCTCGCCTAATTGTTACTGTTGGTTGTTATCACGGTGGAGAGACGCAGTTTAGGAAAATCGATGAAATCGTGCTCGGGTTGTAGCGTTCCAATAATGCGCCTTATCGAAGGCTCCCTAGCGATAAGTAATATACAGGGTGGTTCAGTAACCATTAGCAATTCACTATCTCCGAAACTGTGGATACCGGTGAAAGCAGAAACCCGATCATTGAATCTGACACGATGGAAATTCCTTTGAATATCAACAACATCATTCTTCAAATGTAACAATATAGTTTACTCCTTATTAATGCACTAAACCATTGCAAGAATCTACAAATGTAAAATTGAAGGAGAATCAGTGGCAAAAAAAGGATTATGGACACTGTGGATATTCTTGTAGCCCTCGGATCGGACAGATTTATCCATTTGCGTTTGAACCACAAGATATCGTCAACCACATCTTCTTTTTGCAACAGGGAAACTAATTTATCTGCCTTTTATCCGAGCTTGCAGCGTAGGAATGTTTCCAGCGCAGTATGCTATGCTTTTTAATTAAATAAAATTGAGGACCTTGCAGCCAGAGAGGTGCAGATTTTTTAGTTATGACGTGTAATATAGGTATGTAAAAAAAACATCACGTTTAATACAATTTCGATAAAAAATAAGCGATTTATTGCAAATAAATGAAAATGGAAATATTAATATGAATATTTTTATTGTAGATTAATTTGTTGCCAAAACAAAATACATAAAAGTGATCAACTCAATAACTACTGCTTATTGTGCGAAAATATATATTTTTCAATTACCTAGTGTTCTTTTTTTAATGTTAAGTCAAAGCAATAATGTTATAAACGGTTTTTTCTAATTCACTGGAAGTTGGTAAAGATGGAGCTGCACCGCTCTCGCTGCAAGGTCCTCCAGTTGAAGTGTGTTCCCGTGTGAACATTAGTTTTATGGGCGAGTTCTTTTTTAAATATCAGGCAGACCGCGTGAAAACGCTGTTTACGAATCGGGATTTCGCTCCGTCGACGTTTCTGCGACATCATTAGCAGGCAGACTTGTCTGTCTTCTTCCAGTGTTACATATCCACGCCTTTACATACACGTATAAATAACTTTTAATTATATCTCGAACCTCGCGCGCGTACTCGACGACATTTAGACGATTCATAATGAGGTGTATTAAATGAGCATGATTTTACCAAGCCGCGTACTAAATTCGCTTAAACTCTAGCCGCACGAGTGGCTCAGCTTTGCGACATCATTAAATTTAATAAAGAAATCGTTACACGCCCGCGTCGCGGCTGTCTTTCAAGGCTTGTAAGCGATCGATTACAAAATATAAAAAGGGGGCGTAGGCATTTGGCGAATTAAAATTGATTAAAATGTTCGGGGTACAGGAACGTATAATTGGAAGGTAAAACAAAACTTATAGATCCTCCCCTCAAGATCATTATATTGCCCCTCTTCTTCTTGTCTACCTAACGTGACATTTACCAAGAAAACGATGCTCTACTCTACATATCGCAATACTATAATCTCAATCTTTCATGCAGCACAAAGAAGCCGCGTGGTCCGCGATATTAAAAGGAAAAGGCAACGATCGGTAATCGTTGATGTATAAATAACCTCGCACGTACACTTCTCGGTGTAACAGTAATGGTACGAACTGTTACAAGCAGAAGGGAGATTGGAACGGTATTTGACGCGAATATTTCTGATTACAATTTTGATCGAAATCGACGGACGCGGAGCGTTTCAAGGGGCCCCCTTCCCCGGATCGGAGTGAAAAGGAGACGTGAATGGAAATCGTGGCGAGCGAGTTACGCGGCATAAAATGATCCGGAGGAGCGGCTCTCTGAGCGAGCAAACTGCGGATACTACTAAGTATTTATCTACCGATCGGGCGGCATTCGAAATGCAAATTGGACAGCGTTGCTTGAGCGAGGACCCCCGCGAAAGTGGCGCGTCTTAGGCTTTATCGAGTTTTCAGAGTCACGCGTTGCTCCCTCCCCGCGCGCGCACAGCAGCCGAGAACAAACGAGATATTTTCTCTCCCACCTACCCTGCCTCTGCCGGTCGATCGGCGATTCGAAAGGCGCTCCACTTCGTGCCGTTTGCTCGGTCTAGATCGAAGAAATAATTTTCATTCAAGGATCGCTCTCTCAGCCTCGCTCCCTTTACGCGCAACGATCGGGCCGGTTGAACCTCTGCAAAACCATCGCGCACCGGATGTCATCATCGTTTCACCTCGGATGCTCTTATAAATCGCCGGCTCGAGCGCACGGACATTTTGAGCTGTCGCTTGCAAACGCGAATCCGCGATTAGTGAACGAAGAACACTTGGCATTTTGTTTCTGCGACAGCAAACTTTTATTCGTCAGATTTGTGTTCGTTGAGAAGTTCGTGCATTAAGTAAATATTAGGTAAATCGGTGAAATGCTTCTTGATAGATACAGGGGAACGTTGTTCCGAGTGATTCTGGATTCAGTAGAAGATTCTTTTAAAGTCAGACACTCTGCTCCGAGTCACTTAATTTGCTTTGAAGCATCCAGGGGTCAATATGGCGCTCCGTTAGTTTGGGTATTTCTAGACTTCGGAAAAGAGTAACATCGGAGTGTCGGCTTCGGGGGAATCGGTAAGGCGGCTGGCCAGTACGCGGAGGACCCTTTCTCGCCTACAATACTCAAGCCCGGTTCGTTACAGCTACAACCGAAAAGAAGCGTTCGCAACAAGGATGAAGCTCCATCGCCATCGAAGGCAGTCGAAAAACGGATCTGCCACCTCGTCGTATCCGTGTCAGGCGACCCAGTCGGTCCGATCGCTATTCAGCGCACGTAATACGAATGGACTGGCGATACCGCCCGCGCACATATCGCGCAGCGGATGACACGCGTTTCCACGATCGAGTCCGCGTTTACATACGCGGAATTAACGCGACAGGAAGTGCGTGTCGGCCGGCCGGATCCAGTGTAAACGGAACAAACTGCCGAGTTCGCGTCCGGGGGTGTCGATTACGATGGGGGTTTGATCGCGACGCGCGATAAGTGCGAGGAATAAATTCAACGTCCGCGAGTTAATCCGAGTTTGCCGGTGGATCTCGGTCGATCCCGCTAATTAAATCTCGACGAACCGCCGCGCCCTGACGATAGGAGAGGATAATCCGCGAGTATCGATCCACGATCCCCCCGCCCGGTAAGACTTGTTTCAACGACTCCCGCGCTGCTCCACACCCACCCTCCGTCAGCCGAGGGATGAACTGAATTTCGCTGCCGTGGCAGGGTCTCGCCGCGACTTCCACTCGTTTCGCCCTCCTTCGGGGCCTCCCTTTGACTGTTTACGCAGTATAATTAACGCTGCGCACCGCCAAGACGTTAAAGTGAATTCTCTGCGGCTGATTTAACAAGGTAAACAAGATTGCAGCGGCTCTCTGCGAGAGACGTTTCAGCCGGACGAAGACGTACCATCGTCGCTGTAACGACGATGACGGTGCGCCGAGATATTCATCCTATCCCTTGCGAACGACCATGTCCACGGCTCCTCCACTTTCGTGAATTACGCGGGCCAAGCTTTAGTGTGCTCATGTTCGATAGAACGCGTCACAAAAAAATTTGTAGAGATTCTACAGGTAGGATAGTTAGGTCGATTGATTGAAGCTCTTACACGGCTAGGAGTTAATTTTCATGACACTTCGGGTCATGTGTTTATACTGTAGTTGCGCAGGCTTTAAATGTGATAAGCTTCTTTTTGATAAGCTTCTGCAATGTACACTGCCCTCCATAAGTATTAGGACACCTGCTGTATTTGCAAAGAATGTGATATTTGGTACAGATTGAATACTTCTCAGTGCTTTTAATTTAAAATACCAAATAAGGGAAAATTTGGAAGAGTTCGAGCCAATAAATTTCTTACATTTTTCACAATTATTTCACACAGAGTAGGCGTCCTAGTACTTACGAACGCCAGTATACGTTTATAGAGCGTGGTGGATTCGTCTGCGAAATCCGTGGCCATTGCTTCTTTCTCACCCTGTACAGATCGATGACTGGTTTCGTAGCTGAGAGGGGGGGGGCGGTCATAATTGATTTCTCGCGGTTCACGTGTCTGGGAAACGGTAACACGATCGTAATAATTGTTAGCGTGGAATTAATCGGGGCTTCGCCAGCCGAGCGCTGGTCTTCGACGGAGAAAGTATGGCATTAGGTGTCCATATTAGGTCCCCGGCGGCACGGCACAACTATTTACGCCCGTGAGAATATCGTTATATGTATCGCTCGGTCCTGGAAATAGGCCTATGTACTCTTGACTCGCGAAGGAAAAGGTAATCAGAATGCCGGGGCGAGAGACAATGGCTTGCATCACTAATATTTCGCGGTACTTTCCTTTCTTGAAGCGCAACTCCGGGACGCGCGCGATTTCAGCCCATCCAACCAGCCAGCGAATAATAAAACTTCTTCCAACGGTTACAGGCGTCACGTGCCTGTCCCTTCCTCTGTACTTTGCATTATTATCCGCCGTGCAACGGGGTACTTCGTCACTCATTATCTCTCGGCGTTGATACGATCCGAACGAGCATCATTATTATTCTAAATATTCTAAACAATGGCTTCTTAAATTTCTTCACTTGGTCGGGGTAGAAATTATCGAGACGATAATTCCCTCAGATAAGCTCCCTCTTTTTTTTCGACGTTCGCATTCTCATCCCCGATCGTTGTAGATCCAAATTTCACGCCTATCGTGATAAGATCCTAAGACACCTACCACCACCTTCACTCACAACCGTTGCCTTTCATCGTAAAAGTGAAAGACGTCGATTACGAAGCGTGACACGCCAGCGACGGAGACACTACTGTCGCTGTAGCGTCGTTACATCGATGAGATCTCGACAAGGAACATCCCCTATCGATTTAGAAAGAATCGGAGCCGAATGAACCGATGTTCTCCATACCGAAGTGCCACATACGGCAGCGATTCTGCCTCCGCTCTTCCCGAGCGTGGCTCGTGTTGCTCCGCGCGTGGGCATTTTGAAGCGACGAGCCGACTCGCCTGTCCCAGTTAACGGGATAAGAACGACGACAGGACTCACCGACGAGCGACAGAACGAACGCAACGGAGGCCAGCACGCAGAGGTGTTCGTGCAGCCGCATGGTCCGCCTCTTCCTGTCCCTTTATCCACGCGTCCCTCTGCAGCAAATGGCCCGTCCGCGCTAAGCGAAGCTAGGTCCTCGGCGTACGGCGAACGAGCCTCATCCCTGGGCACTAACGAAGTCGCGTCCCGAAGTGACAACGGCGTTACGGATGGGCACAGGCGAGAGAGGAGCGTGGCAACGAGCGGACGGGGAACGCGCGCCGGCGATGGTAAGCGGTCCTCAGGTCGTGAAAGACTGAGGAAAGGCGCGTTTGTTCGGTCGTTGGTCCGCTCGGCGATGTTAAGCTTCTGCCCACCTCTGTTACTTCGCTCTCCCTGCCAGCCGTTCCAATCTCTGCCGCTCTCCCTTCGCGGCAGAGAGCTATGGGTCTCTCCCTTCACGGTGGATCCTCGTCGCCGATGGAAAGCCGCTCGGCCGACCTTCTAGTTCACGGTGAAACGATGACACGTCGATGTGTATCGATGTATATCGACGCGCGTAGCTGGTTGTTGATATTCTGGGTCCGCTCGCCAACGTGTTCCCCTTCGACTTCGAAGGATACACGCCCTGGCCACTCGTAATCCAATGTTCCTTGAATCGATGAGTAAACTGCTGCTCGGGGAACAACTTCTCGCCGATGGTATTCCCTCTTGGTATTATTCTTCTAGGCCCACACTGGCATTCATAAGCATTAAGAGTTGGGAATACTCTGTTTAGAATAATTGTGAAATAAGTTGCAAATTTGTCGAAGAACTCTAAGAAACTTTACTTTATTTGGTATTTTAAATTAAGAGCAGGGAAAGTAGTCGAGCTGTAACAAATCAGTGGCGCACTCAGGATTTAATCTTGGGGGGAGCCGAGTTGAACGGATAAAGATATTTTTAACGCATATTCAATAAAATTTATTAGGCGATTAGAAAAATTTATTAAAATAATTTCCAGTTTTTCTTTTCTTCTTACAAAGCTCTCTCTTTGGGGGTGCCGGAGTCCCAGTGCGCCACTGTACAAAAATATCACATTTTCTGCAAACGCAGCAGGGTGTAGTAATACTTATGAACGACGGTATACGTGGGAGCGCTTTTTGATATGATAGGTGTTTAAAATGAGACGTGGGGCATTTGTTCGGGGTCCACGTTACACATCAGAGTAATGAAAAGAGTTGGTGAACGCGCGTGTATGTTGGAGAGCTGCTGTTCTTTATTCATATGCAGTTTTTCAGAGCGTATTATGTGTAATGCTCTTTATCGTCTGTAGCGTGCAAACAGAAAGTGGAGGTTGGGATAATTGTGGTAATATTATGAAGAGAGTGAACTGTGCGATCTAGAGTTTTATTTAAAGTGTTTGTTTTACGAGTCCGTGGCGGCTTTTTGTTGCAAAGTTCACAGAAGCTGTATGAGGCGTAGCTAAACAGAAGGGAATTTGTATAAAATTGTATTAACGATCGTATAACGTCTGATTACGTAACGACTAGCGTAATAAGGAGGACGAGCACGAATTCCTTGTTATCCTCCGTAAAGTTATTCTCGAAATTATTAAACTGGATGCCCCCGATTCGGGATTAAATCAACAACTCGATTCCTTCGCGAGTCCCGCGGTTAGATCGTCGGTAATCACGAATTTTTAACGGGAATCACTGCTTTCGAGATTCTTCTCACTCTAATTCATAGATCCATAAAAAAAGTACACTATCTTTTAAATGTAGACGCAGAGGTATACTCACCGAATTGCTTCTCAGATGTCGTTTCACTCCGTGACACGATTAAAGATGCTTCGATTTCTTAATAGGCAGCTCGGGCCACTAGTCGAATGCCAATCAGAATATTGCATAACGCGTGTGTAGCTACCCTGAGCTGTGCGATGACACGTTAACGCCACAGTAGACTCCAGAGATTTGGGGTTTTTAAATACCAAAGTATTCGTCTATCGAATTTGATAATATATATATATATATATATATAACATTTATGGGTTCATCAAATTATTAATTAATTTAGTTCAATATATTCCATAAAGTTATCGAGAATAATTTAAATACAAGAAATATATCAATGATTTATATATAATGAAAAATACATCAACGCCTCTGCATTTCAGAAATTGAAGAAAACTGCGCTCTACCCGACGCAAACTCAAAATGCTGACACAGTGGAAGCTGCCGTCACACAGCATTTCGCTTACCTGCACGGTGTTCTGCAAACTGTCGAGAGGAAGATCATCGAGACGTTGCACCAGCAACGCAATTCACGTAACAAGAATATTGATGAAATCTCCGAGCAGCTCAAGGAACTGGAGGAACGATTGCACTCTGCGCTACTCGTAAGGACTTCCTTGCAATTCGTTGTGACTAATCAATGCTTATAAACCTTATCCCTAGTCATCAATATGTCTCCTATTTGTGATTAGTTACTTCTCCCACGTCACAGGGAAACTTAAATATTTTGAAATTCCAAGGTTTCATGGTAGAAGTGCTAAGTGCAAGTGGAGCGATGGAAAAAGTAGAGTGCAGCTAGCATCTAATCACAGGAAGTAGCAATTGTGCAAAGGTTTTTACGGTTTCAGCTTGTTTTAGCTGTTTTATTTTAACATCTTTAATTTCTCGCCGTGCACGTGGTTATTATTTTGGACGTGGACACGCGCAAAATTTTCCCGCAAGGACGCTGCGACGTGCCGCTGCCAAAAGTAATTCGAGATGAAATCGCAGATGATACTGCGAATTTTCCGCGTGTCACGGGACGTTTGGAAATTTAAAAATCTTCCCCTGCTAGCTACAGCGTGTGCACGTGACAGGGGAGACGCGAATTTTCATAATGAAATTATTAGGAACGGGCAACGATCATTGAAATGAGCTGACACGTCGAGAAAACGTTATCCACGCTTGACGATTAATTTTTGGGGCCATTCGTTTTGGTGCTTTAATGATAAGGGAAGAGGAATTCTTTATCAGCAGTGGTAGTGGTGTTCGGTGCTTTGAATGTTAAAATTCGTATTTTGCGAACGCATCTCGTTTTGCAGGTGACCGCCTCGGTCGAAGAAAATCTGGACAAATTGGATCTACAGCAGGTTATACGGAAAATGGAGGAATTGGCAAATATTCCGTGTCATCTGGTTGTGAATTCCGTACGGAACGACCAGGAAATCAGGTAAACTATACTTCCTTTCAACAGAGAAACTATTATCACATTTTTATTCGTACATAAATAGAGTACAATATTTATGGCGAATCTTAAAAACAAATTTGTAGAACAAAGTGTCAATACTTTGCTGTTAGGCAGCATTATGTAATAATTTGTAGCCATTCTCTAAAGTAATATTTATAACAATGCTTAAGAGTGTCATTTGCAATGGCCCCACCTGTATTATATTTTCAATGTTCTAAGTTCTTCTTGAAATGTTAACGATCATTTCTATGTACTTCATTGCGAGAGTTGCATACGGAAGAGGGAAATTGCGTTTTAGATTTTAAACTAAAAATAATGTCTCTGGAAATTGATACTACAGCAAGACAGTGGAAATGCCTTTTATAAGCAGAACTGATGTTATTAATGAGAGTAGGAAAATGCAGAAACGGAGTGCAACGTGCAAGATGCAGAAAATTGAAAGTAATTTCATTCTCTTGTTTCACCAACTCTAAATTGTATGTTTCTAAATTTTGTCTCTATAATATCAACCTTAAAACAGATTGCTATTATAACTGGCCTTAATAACTAGTCCCCAAATATTCCTTCGGAAAATTGTTTTAAAAATGCCTCCAACCAGTAATTCGAGACATCGAGTTTCCGATAAAATTTGTATTTTAAATTTGCCACTTGCAGTGTTTTCTACAAGGACTCTTCAATTGCGCTTCCCATAATTTTGAGTTTATTTCCCCCGTCATTGTCACATTTTGCAATCGAAAATGGCAGATTTAACCGAATCCCTTTAACGTACTTCAGTTTCACGTTTCTTCTTATTGTCTTTACTTTTATTTATTCGTCGCGTGTGTCGTTAAAAAAGCAAAATGGAATTCCCTGAACGGTCTTGGAACACATGGAGCACAAGTCCCTCGGCACAGTGAAAATCCAGAGCTTTTGTTAAATCAAAATCTCCAGTACGTATTGAACAATTTATTTTCCTCGGCACCGACGATGGTGCAGAGTCGGACAAATCCCCTGTCGTTTATATCCGTAAGCAGCTTACAGATGTCCAAACGAAAAGTGAATGAGCGCGAGGGAGAGCGGCATAAGAGTAATTAATTAAAGCGAAGTGTGCCTACGGTTGCGTTATAAAGCGGCTTGGAAATATATTTTTTTTCATCATTCCTCTTTTAACCGCGAGCAACAAAGGTCCGTTTCTCTCTTGTGTTTCGCTAAACCAGAGCAGACATAATAAAACTGTTGTTGGTCAATAATACACCTAATCCTGTAAGGGACTCCGAGGGCTGGAAAGTGAAGTAAAAACGTCCCTTTTACAACGTGACAAATATATTCAAACCTAATTTGATGTATAAACATAAAGACTTTGAATTCCAAGTTACCACTCGATAAGATAGTCGTTGGGGTTCCCTTCTGAAAATATGAACGATTTCTCTTGCAGATTCAATGTCGACAACAGCATCGTGGAAGCCGTGCAGAAGCACTGCAGCGTGCAGATACCCGCTGTGTCGAGTTTCAGCTTGCAACGAACGGAATTGTTGCCGGATGATTACGAAATGGAGCCACTTACAGAGGAGATCAACATTCCAAGTAAAATTAATGTCTTCTTTCTAGAACCAGTCGCCGCGGAAGGCGCCTAGTCAATTACCCCGTGGCCCTCACGTTGGTGAATTTAATTTTCCACAGGATTCTGCCCCAATTCGTCTATGAGAATGAAATCCGAGTCGACTGACTCTCTGCACTCCCGAAAGAATGACAATCTGCCTGTTGTTGGTAAGCGATCGCAGCATCCCTTCAAATATTTATAATTAAAAATACCTCTAACGATTCCATTGAATTTCAAGGATCCTCCGAGATGGTCCGCGTCACCCACGTCGTCGACCCGTCCTGGTTCTACGTCCAATTGATGCAGAATCAGAATAAGATCATAGAACTCAGCAAAGGGCTGTCGACGATGGCCAACACTTGGGGGATCACGCCTACGGACGTCACGTTGAGTATGAAATCAGAGATAATTGCGAGATAAAGACAACCATCCCTTGTAATCGTTCTGTCTTGTACCACGAAGCTACTGATTGTCCTCTGTAGATGGATTGTACGTCGTGCAATCTTCAAAGGACAGACTTTGGTATCGCGGGCGCATCACAGAGAAAAGAGTAGACGCCAAAGGTGACGTGAAGTACTGTGCCATGCTCGTCGATTATGGCACGGAGGAAGCAAACGTCCCTGTGTCCAGGATGAGGAACATTGTTCCCCAATTCGCCATGATGCCCGTACTGGCCATCAGATGTACGTTGTTCGACGTTGTCCCGAACGATGGGAAATGGCACCCAGATGCTATTCTGACCTTCAAGAAACTAGTCTGCACGTAAGTATGATCCATCGTTCGTAATCCGTCGAGCACTTTTAGACGAATAATAATAACTGTGCTCGCTGTCTCAGAAATGCCATGGCTTCGATGTCCATCATGATGATAACTGGGGACACTTATTACGTTGAGCTGTGCGTGATCTCCGCCCAAGACTCAGGCCTGATATCCGTGAAAGACTCGCTAACGTACATGAAATACGCTACCTGTGTGTCGCCGAATAAATTAATGGTAACTACCACGATGCTTCTGATAGTTTCTGTCCGTTGATGGCGGGTCAGAATATTGATGGCTGACTCTCTGTTTCGCAGAGGACGAACCCAGACTCCGCCAGGCAGTACTACAAGGAAACTCTGGATATAGAATGTTACACCGAAGTGCAAATTCTGTCCGTGGAATCGCCGAGTGTTATATACGTTCAGAAAGTAATGTAGCTTTCTTGTTATTCTTGTGGCTCATTTATTGAGTATGTCACGTTGCGAGCAGAGGATCACTTATTCCGATAACTTCGGATATCTTTTCCCCTTCTTTCTCCAAGATTCTCGTAATCATTCAGCTTTCAAACTTCTTTCATTATTTCTATATATATTTCTATTTCTGTTACGTAGAAACACGCAAACAGGTCTTACTTTTGCACGATGGTACGCGAAATGACTAACTACTATAAGGAAAACACATCTGCTACCGCATTAATCCCTGTACCGTGTAAAGGTAACGTTTCAAACATTAGTATATTTCTTGTTTTTAATGCTTATTTGCGAGCAATTTGGAAATCAACTTTCTGTTATTATGCGTATTAATTATCCGCACAGATTTCCCATGTGCAGCGCCAGGGGCTGATGGGCTTTGGCACAGAGGTGTTGTGTCCGAAGTTACAGAAAACACTGTAAAGGTTTTTTATGTAGACTTGGGATACAGTTTAACGTTAAGTTGTGATAATATAAGATCACTTTCGAGACAGTACATGGGCTGCAGAACACAGGTGAGTTTGTATGAAAATATTTATATTTCCTCGCGCTGGCTTATCATACACTATTGTCAAATAGAGACAAGTCGAATTCTAAGTTCCCGTAGCGCAGACCTTCGAAGACTTAATTTCAAACAGTTATATTAATCCCTCTCCTTAGGCGATTAAAGTCTCGTTGAAAAATATAAAACCAAACAACCCTAAGAAACAATGGGGCGACGAAACGAACGAGTTCCTGAAGAAATTCCTTATGACCACGAAGAATTTTAAGATCGTTGCTTTCGAGAAATTCGCCGACACATACAGCGTTGCTATGTACACTTACGACAGAAGTAGCGTCGTTCACTTGTTACTGAAAAACAACCTAGCCGTGAATGCAGGATCGAGGTAAAAGCAAACCTTACGATTCTTCTCATCTTCTCATCTTCTCATCTCATGTCCACGTATGTAATTGCGGCATTTGTTCCTACCTAGCTTCTACAATAAAGACGGTAATACTAAACGGCAGAAGAAAAACAAATCGAAGAAGAACGTCGCCGCTGCAATGGCACCTCAGGAGCCGTACAACACGCCAGATATCAGTAGCATAATTGAGAAGAGCGTGAAGAAGAAGAGCACGTTGAACGAAGCCGAAGATCCTTTTAAAGTGTGCGTCGCGATACACCACGCGGAATCTCCAGATTGCATCTACGTCTCCGATGCGACGTGCGAGCAGCGCGACATCGACCAAATGACCGCGCAATTGCAGGAGTTCTACAGCAAGTTCCGTTCCTCGAAACGAGAAGTTTGGACCAAGGATACGGTCTGCGCTGTTTTCTCCCCGAAGACCTACATGTACTATCGCGGCCGAATTATCGATATAAAGTCGCCGGACAAGGTGCGCGTGTTTCTGTACGACGTAGGGCTCGAAGACACCGTCACGCTAAACGACATACAATCGTTGTATCCGCCGTTCTTCAAAGTGCCTACGTACGTTTTTAAAATAAAGTTGACTGGTATATTACCGTGCGGGGGATCGATGAGCTGGCCATCGCTATCCTGCGAGGAATTGCGCGGGATTATCAACAGCAACCACTACTGCAAGTTCTATATATCGAAACTCGTAAGTGTTTTATACCGTATATTATAATTAGGGGTGGGTTCGAAGCTAATTCTTAAATTCTCGACACTCGAATCTGAAAGCTTCGAAACTCGAAAGTCCTGAAAGTTGAAATGCCGATTCTGTTTTGTAAGTGGAATAGCTTGCTTTAAGAACTGAAGTGGAGAAAATTGTTGTGTACATCTCTATTGAACGTAGTTAAAGAAATTCTCCACACACAATAATTGTTTGCTCTTCGTTGTTGCACAGGAAGACGAAGATGTGGAAGACTCTGCGATACCAGTAGAACTATGGATTAAACAGTCGAAAATGGACGGCCCTTTAACGCCCACAAGGATTGAAATTAATTCTATCAGTAGAATGCTGGTTGAAAAGGGAGTAGCCTTGCCTATAAAAGAGTACGTAACACTTTTTTAAAATGTTTCAAACTAATTCGATTCTATGCCTGCCCCCCTGTTTCGATTACATTTTCATATCCTTTTCGCATTCCCAGATATGCAAAGAAACGGGACAAAATACTGGCGATCGAATTGAAGCGGCAAATGATAAAGAAAATGGAGAGATTGTCGAAATCTGAGGCAAACGTGAAGTGGCAAAAAATTGATAACGAGCTCGACGAATCTTTCGAGAGCATTGACAAAGAGGCAACGAAAACATTCCTGCGTTATTCAGGCTCGGAATCAGACAGCGGGGATTCTAGTTCAGAAGATATATTGGACAATATCCCGTCGCTTCCGAAGTTATCCGTATGGCTGCCGGCAGACCCGATAGCGAAAGATTCGTTTATTGCTATACCTACTTACCTGGATCACAATGGCTACCTGTATCTTCACTCCAAAGAGCAAAGTGTGCATACTTCTCGCGACTCTATTACAAAGTGTTCACGTAGCTCCTTAATTCTCCAACGTTGCACGATTGCAGATTT
Organism: Andrena haemorrhoa; assembly: GCA_910592295.1. Classification (NCBI taxonomy): domain Eukaryota; kingdom Metazoa; phylum Arthropoda; class Insecta; order Hymenoptera; family Andrenidae; genus Andrena; species Andrena haemorrhoa. Next base: position 7,936,136 of record OU342946.1, read on the forward strand.
ATCGGAACTGCGAAAGATAGAAGCGAAACTGGAGAAGCTGTATAAGAATTGCACGATAGAATCTTGCGACACGGTGTGGGCAGCTGGAGACCTGTGCATCGCACAATACCACGCGAATAAGAAATGGTATCGGGGCAAAGTGGTTAAAGTTCAGGAGAATGAATTATTCAATGTAAAGATTCTATTATCTGCTGTACTATGTAGACTTACCTTCGCGCAACACTTGCTAATATCCGAGAATTTCCATGCCACAGGTCGAGTTTATAGATTACGGAAATGTGGAAGAATGTACGATTGGAAATCTGAAGAAGGAGGTCGTTTTGGAGAACATTCCAATCCAGTGTACAAAATGTATAATCTATAGCTTAATCCCGGTAAATAGCTTTAAATGATCCAATATCGTCGCTGCTAAGATATTCCGGCTCGATTAATCAATGTATTTTAATTCATTTCTCCGACAGGGAGACAACAATGGGCAGTGGAGGATAGATGATTTGGACAAAATACACAGTCTTCTCATTGAACAAGAATGCGTGGTAACAGTGTTAGACAGGACCAAAGAGTACCTTGTTGTGAGTAATCTTCTGAAATACAGAATCCATCGTTGACAATTTAAAAAGAAAACAGCGCCAGTATACGGGAAATACTTTCAGATTTCTGTAACCCTGATGGAAACAAACAAGCACTGCCACAAGAAGACAGACTTAATCACATTTCTCGTGAACGAATGGGGAATGAATATTAATTGCAATTTGAATGAAAGTATCGTTTCTGAAACCTCGTCTTTAACAGAGAATGCAGATATAGCTATAGAAAACTCAGAATTATTTTGTTCAGACGACGAGGCAGTAAAGGATACGGTGATCAGTGGATCTCCCGTAGTGTTCCAGCACTCGAATTCGGGCGAGAATAAGAACGAGAGCTGCACCACAACCGACGTGGAGAACTTATCGTGGAGCAAAGCAAAGGGCGGAATAAGCGCTTCAACGCCATACGTGATTTCTACAGAGAATCTTTTGATGAATTACAAAATGATCGATATCCCGGACGAAATAGACTTCATCGAAGTAGAACTGTGCTGCAGCATCAGTGCTTTTGAATTTTACGCCCAGCTAAAGGAAAACGTGCACTCCACGGTATACAAATCAAATTTAACGGGATGTCTTCCTCTTATGGTACTTTCAAATATATGCCAGTATATTCGATGTTCTCCTTATTTTAGGTATTGCATTCCTACTATAAGCAGTATCAACTTCTAATGAATGATTTGCAAACAGAAGCGTGGAAACAGCCGGTGATCAAAAGCCTCACCCCCCGTAAGTATTACTTCGTGACGCGTGCCGAGAATTATTTCCAATATCAATAACAATCTCCGGCAACATTATGGTGTAAACCTAATTCTGTTCACAGACACACCGTGTTGCGCTCAATTCACTGACGGCCTTTGGTACAGATGCCTTATAATAGAGACCGAGTCGATTGATGGCACAGATAACATTGAAATCAAATTGCTATTCGTCGACTATGGCAATGACGAATACAGAACAGTGGATCCAGAACTGTAAGTCAACATTCCTATACATACTCGTCTAAAAACTGCTACTGGAAATCTAGCTGCGAGAAAGACATTGTTTCCTAATCCACTGCGATAGTTAATTAAGCATATAAGAAAGTAGAGATATGAGAATGCAGCGGTATCGTAATACGGAAGCATCATTTTATCACATACTTGTCTCCTTTATTTACATAAAGGCACGAGTTGCATAGCTTGAAGAAAGAATGGATGGAAGTACCAGCTATGGCAATCAAGTGCAAATTGTGGAACGTGGAAATCGTTTCTTTAGCAGATCGCAAAGCTCTATTATCCAAATTAGAGAGTATGTATAATAAACGTGTCATAGCCACAGTCAAGGTAAGTGAATGCGCATTATGCTATCTTTCGTGTCTCGTGCGTGCGCGCGCCGATTATTAATATTGGTTATTGCAGGACGTCGATGAGAATTTCATGTACGTTGAATTGTACGTGGACGAAACTCGCAAGGAGCTCATGTACAGCGCGCTCATCGAGGAAGGTTTATTCCAATTCAAATCGAACAAGAATTCATAGACTGCGAACCTTTATTTTTACGCTATTTATAATAGTAAATTAGTTCGAAGCGATTAAATTCGAAGATACAATCGTATAGATCTTTCTGTTCATAAGTGTGATATTACTAAGTTTTTCATTCGTTTTGTATTACTAAGAAACAATTTTTCTTTATTTTAAATTTATTGACCGTCCCATGTTGAGGTTACAAATTATAATTTTACAACTTCTGAACGGATTCAATGATTCCAAAGAGAAAGCGGTAAAGGACTGTCATCCTTGTAGATTAAAAATCTATAGATTAGCGTTGTGTACTTTTGGCGATCTGTTCTTTAAGTACTAAAATACTTTGTCTTTGTTCGGGCGGTAGCATTGCAATTTGTTCGTCGGATAATTGTAATACTTGCATTATCAACGCGGCCTGTAACAAGATCAGTAGTTAGTTTCATGTTCCTTTCCATATCACATTCATCGTATCGTTATATAATATTTTATATATTTTTATACAAATGTGATTAATACATATATACATATATATATATATACACACACATATCGATTTAATGTCTACCTTTTCCTGATCCGATGCTCCACTGGGAATATTCCCGGATGTGGACATGCCTGCCATAAGCCTCGAAGTTGCGGACGTTGTAGATGCCGCGATCGAAGTAGCAGGAGTTACAATACTGGCTGCAGCGACACTCGAAGGCGGAACGGTGGGTGCAGCCACGGGCCTCGGTACTGCTGGTGGTGCAACCGGCGCTGGTGCTAAACAAAATCGGTCAGATTGCGAAAACTAGACTTGAGACGAGTAAATATTTCGAAACGAGCTCGAAGTTCGGGAAACGTACGATTAGCTTTCGTAATTCTGGGATCAATAGGCATCCTTGGATCTCTAGGGTCCCTTGGATCTCTACCGAATCTATCTGTTCTCGGATCACGACAAAAGCTGCAAAAGATATAACGCATTTAGGGAATCTCGAATATAACTGTTCTAAATTATCTAAAGTAATTATGAAACCTCTCCACTCCTTCGACAGGAAGAGCGCTGTAAAAAAGAGTAAACCTTTCAATGATAATATTAAGTTACGAATCGTCTCTCATCCGAAAGTAATACTAACTTCTCTGCGATACTAAATGTACTCAATCCCCTGGGATCGGTGGTGGTGGACACAGGTGCGGGTGCGCTAACAGGCGTCGGTTGTACTTGCTGAGGCCCCCTCAAATCTTGATCCATTCGAGCTAAGCGCGGATCCATTTGTCTGTCTAATGTTCGTAGATCAACGTCTTGCCCTGTTATGCAATTCATTTCTCAAATCATTGCATTCGGATATTAAGAATAATGTTCAAGTATTATCCAACATTATTCCGAGAATTCGCTTCGTCTTACCAGCAAAGATTGCTGCCGGAGGATTCGTAACCGGCGCTGGACGTGCAGGAGCCCATGGTTCTTCGATCCGTGGTACAATTGGATGTACGACTGGCTTTTCGGAGGATGCTAATACGTTCGGTATTGGATTCGCTTTATGCAGCATGTTAACTGCAGTGTGAGGATCCACTATTCTCATCACTACCTGCGCCTGCAGCAGGGCGTACGCCAGCTGCGGGTTCTGAAGCAACATTTGGCGTGCCTCGTTCGGGTTGTTCTGCACGCAGAGCTTCATTTGCTTCATCAGCTCGAACATTTGCTCGGGCGGCAAAGACGCGACGGCTTTGCTTATCGCCTCGGGAGCTTTGTCGGCTTGCACCGCCTCGCCGTATGGATTTTCAGTATTCTGACCTTGCAAAAGACTTTGCATTTCCATCCGACTTTTCTCTGTGCAAGCATTGTCGACGCGCAATGTCCTTCCCCCGATTTCATAACCGTTCAGATTTCTCATAGCACTGAGGGCAGTTTCTTGGTCCTTATATTCGCAGAAGCCATACCCTTTAGGCTTGCCTGTTTCTCGATCGAATACCAATCTATGTAAAACCGTTTGAAATGAATTAAGTTGAATTCTATCGTCAAATTTAACATATTCCAATGCGACGATACGCAACTACTATAAACTTTTACAAAATCAACCTAGAAACTATAATCCCGCTGGATCGTACGATGGAGTATGCACTGTATCATTTTATCCCGAATTGCGCATGCCAGTTAATGTCAAGAGACAAACAAATACAGAAATAAGGTGAAATAAGGTGTCAAACACAAGATTTAGCATTGGCGTTTCGTTCTTTAAATATACAAGTGTTTTTACGCGACCATTGGAAATGTGGTTTGCAGCTACGGGAGGGTAAAATAATTTCGGCGAATAAGAAATCTGAAATGCGCTTACTTAAAAGAGAGCACAGGTCCGACTTCACTGAAAATATCCTTCAAATTTTCTTCTGTGGCTTCGTACGGGATATTCCCGACTGTAAACAAGAATTACATGTATGACAAGGTTATGCGGCATTACTGAATGGAATATAATTCAATAATAAGTAATGTATCGTACCGAAAACACTGCGCATAGACTTGTCCATGAGCGACTGATCGGAAATAGTTGAATTGCTCATGTTTGCAATTTATTCGCTTTTGTTTACTATTCGAAATTTGAAAGTACTGTTTCACGTCGTCACAGCGAAACAAAAACACACTTCACTCGACGCGTATCGTACGTGAACTAAAGCGCAGCGAAGGTTCGCCTGTGTTAAAGCGCTCGTCGATAAATTTACGACAGATGTACTCTGCATTATCGATTCAGGCTGGAATAAGAATACGACACACGTGCCGAGGCACACGAAACGGTAAAACTAGGAACTAAATATTTCAAATTGGCAGTCGGTAATGAGGGAAACTGTAAGAATGCATTCTCGAACACTGGAGTACAGACCAGTGGAGTGTCCCAAAGTTTCCGTAAGGCAACGCACACGGACAGGAGTAGAGTTTGATTGTGTGCATTGCGGTGAGAGCAAAGTAGGGGACAAGGGTTGGTCATGCTGGGGGTAAGCACTTGTCCCACGTGACCCACGTCCCACGATTCTAGCATCGCTGCCGGGATAGGAAAATGCATTGGATGTTCCGTCTACCCCTATACCTCGTCTGTGGATCGAGTTCATAAAACAGTATTTGCCGGTAGATGCGAGGTGATAGTTTTTATTTGTTGTCAGCGTTATATTTCTCATCAAATGTATCATCGGAATTTTATCGCGTGGTTTAAGTTCATGTTGCATTACCTTGTAAGAAACCAAAGAAACGATGGTATTAACGAGCAGAAGTTCTGTAAATTTTCATAATCTCACTAAACCGATCTAATACGCTAAACACAGTTTAGACCGAAAGTTACTCGTTCAAGAAAATGCACTCCAAAAACGAGTACCGCAGGTCAATAGACGAATACAGACCTGCCGTACCAGTAAAAAGAAAAATAGGCCTCTACTGGTTCCTGGCTAGCTTAAGAATCATTTTGACACTGATCCCACAAACGGGATACATTCATCCCGATGAATATTTCCAATCCATCGAAGTTGTGTCAGGTGAGTTAAAAACACAGTAACGATTATCATCATCCTTTTTATCGTAACATCTTACAATTTAAGAAGATCAATGACGCATCATGAAAACTTTTAATCTTACAGGAGATCACTTTGATATCGACGTTAACAAACCGTGGGAGTACAATTCTACGTTCCCTATTAGAACCGTTTTGATACCACAAATCACTGTTGGCGTACCGTATTCGATTCTAAAGAGACTTTCACAGTACATCCTTTTCTACTTCGGTACATCGTTAAAGTCTCCGTACTTTCTTGTATTATTTCCGCGCCTGTTAATGTGTGGCCTATCCTTCGTATCGGACTATTGCCTGTACAAGATATGCTACATGTACGGACAGAATTACAAAGTGAGATTGATCGCTTACGCCAGCTCTTACATTATGCTCGTTTATGGAACGCGCACGTTTTCGAACACCATCGAATTGATACTAACAGCTTTATTATTATATTACGCGTCGTACTGTATGGCGTATTCGGAAAAGGTATAAATATCGTAATGCTACTTTAATATCAATCGAATTACGGTAAAGGATACTGCAACAGATTCTTGTTTCAGGTAGTCGTCCAAAGTGACTATCTGTCGGATAAATATAATACAGCAAAGAATGGAGTGGAGCGAGTAAAGTATTACAAGCTCAAAGCTTCGTTGCCTCCGCATTCTTTAAATCACTGTTTCAAAATTGCCACCGTTACTATAATCGGTATATTTAATAGACCGACGTTTATCGCCTTCGCTTTCGCCCCGATCTTTTTTTGGCTGCAGAGAGGTTTAGGTTCGAAGACTGTAGGTTTCGGAGACTTTCACATTCGAATACTAAGTTTGATCCTATGCGGAATACCTACGGCCGTGTTTTTCATTCTAGTCGACAGCTTTTATTTCGGCTATTTAACAATGGCGGAGATAGGCAATCTTGACATTACCATGAATAATTTCGTGGTGACGCCGCTGAATTTTCTTAAATACAACGTAAACACTAAGAACCTACAGAACCATGGTTTGCATCCTCATTATGTGCATTTCCTGGTGAATGTACCTCTTTTGTATAACGTTCTTGGAATCATTGGCCTCGTTACGTTTGGGAAAATGTTGCATAGGTGAATAACTTACCATTTAGACCGTTCTAGCAACTTAAAGTTTATAAGATCGATAATGAAGGATAATTATTTACAGCGGTGTAAAAGCGCAATGGTTGGATTTGCCACGAATACAAAGCGTCGTTGGTCTAATGACGGCATCTTTTATTATGCCTATCGCGCTGCTATCAGTATTTCCTCATCAAGAGCCTCGATTTATAATACCGACGTTACTACCTTTAGTTTTCTTATACGCGCCGAACATGAGTCAGACATCAGGTGTCGATACTGTTTCACGAATTGCTGAAAATAACGTTCACCCTAATGCCTGTTCCGCAAGAAATAGGCTCAGTAAGATGCAGATCATTTGGTTTACATTGAATATCACGTTGACCCTCTTTTACGGGTATGCTCATCAAGGCGGAGTTCTACCTCTGACATCTCACATAGCGACTGAGCTAAAAGCGAAACCAGATCTCACGCATGTACATTTATTCACGTCCCACACTTACTCCATACCGACGGCACTTTTGCATTTAAGAAACACCAGGAGAACGTACATAAGCAGTGGAAATCACAAATATAAGTTAACTAAAGATTTCCACCTTTACGAACACGGTTCGAAACCTATAAAGGATGTGTGCAACATCATTGCCTTAAAACTTCGCGAATGTGAACATAAGTATGCTACTAAAAGTATACCGTACAGATTGTATTATGCCCTTCCAGCTACGGGCATGAGAGAGTTTATGTCCATTCAAAATAACACAAAGCTATTTAATTACCATATTGTAAATAGATTTCATCCGCATCTTACGGTCGAGAAATTGCCGCTCATTAAGATTACTAATAAGTTCCTGCGTTTAACAAATATAAACGATCTCTCGGTACGGTCGTTCGTCGATATCGTGGATAATGTAGTCGATGCTTTTCGGCAGTTCGAATTATCGTTAATACGAATAGAGTACTTAGTGCCTAATAAACGAAAAACTGTACACCCATTGTGAAAGATATATAAATTTTTTTATTTGGTTAGTCATTTGTACAAAATAAAGTTAAGTAATATACGTTTATTATCAGTACATCACTATAACTGTTATATTTGTTACACCAGACGAATAAAAAATTATATAAAATACTATATCTGTGGATTCCTCGAAATAAAGCAAACACACTTGTCCATAAAAAAAGTATGATAGTCTTGAGATCACCAAATTAAAATCCATTGGTACGTACATATGTTACATATGTGGGGCATAGTGCGATTAACGAAACTTTCTAATAAAACTGTACGGTATCTACAAGAATATGACTACAGTATAAATAGTTTTGTAGAGTCGAATCCATTTATGGGCACTGTATTTTAATCTACATTTTCATTTCTATTATAGCTGTCCAACCTAATAATCGTTACTATACATAGAAAAATAGAACATTATTTAAATTCGTTACTTTCAGTTTAGTAGAATAAGACATTGATAAACGGAAATACTGTATACATTGAAAATTAATTTACACGTTTGATTATCGGAGAATTAAAAGATCTATACATCGCTACTCGCTATTTACTCATATAGTGATAACAAATTTTCATACAATGGTTCTTGTACTGATAAGTAAATCTTTACACAGTTCATAGTATCATCGGCAATAATATCGTGCAATTTTTCATTTATCTAAATGCAAAGAGTCTAGTCAATAAATATGGAAATAAAACTTTTGATTTGTATATCATTTACAAGTGTTAGAGAATATTTGTAGCACTAATGAGAATATTTATTGATACATATTTGCACTTCAATTGCTGCTGTACGTCCACGGCAATTCTTCGTTAAATTTACTCAGATGCGCGGCGTTGCGTGCAGCATACAGTCGCTAAAAATTTGTTAAATTTCAGCTCGGGACTTAAGAAGCAACTTGTATCAGAGGTGTATTGAAAGCAAATACTTTTACGAGGGTACTCCAAGCTTTTAAACTCGATAGCGTGTGTACCGAAATCATGACTCACCGGATTATCGATGTACGCCTCGCAACTGTAGCACCAAACTGACAAATCGCTGAAGCTTAGAGCCAAAGGATGCTCTATTTCTTCGGCGTGCCGCATACCATGCTGGTTAATGCTGCGCGCACAGTGGATAGTGTAGCACTGTAAGCAAATCCAATTTTCAGCGGTGCTGTGACATTCCACGCACGGTAAGTGCACATTAATCCCCGAGACAGGCACGTCCCTGACACTGTCTAGATGCGGGCACTCCCGCAAAGGTACCACAGCAAACATCTCTCCATCTATCAGCGCCTATAAAATTAACGAGCAGAAGATGTATAATTCACAATTAATGTTCGCGAATGTACAATTTACCTGCAAATTTTGCGAAAGATAGTCGTATAAGTTCGCATTGGCACTTGCTTGACCACCCGCTCCATTCTGTTCGTCGCTGCTACCAGCGTCAGAGTTGTTGAAATTATTTTTGGAAAATCCTTCTTTCCTATGCTGATTCACGCATTCTCTCGCGCATTTCGAAACTACAACATGGATCAGTAACAATCACCTATATTCACGTCCGCGTATGCGTTTCTAACGTATCGTACCTTTCTCGACAGACGCAGCACTGTCGGTATCCTCCATACTCGCTGACTTTTTACACGCCAGTTCGTTCGTCTTCGAAGCGTCGTCGTTCGACGAATTCTTTATCTTTATATTCTCCATCTCGTTCTGTAACTTCAATATTTCCTCGTCCGATACCGAATTTAAACAACGCTTGTCAATTGAAAGTTGCAGCTCCAACTTCTCGCTCTCAATTTCCTCCAGCGCTATCTTAGATTCGGAACGATTAGAAAGCTCCTCGGCGATTTTCACTTGCTCATTTGTTTTCCTCTGGGGCACTTTAGCCTTGGGAAGCACGCTCTCCTTCGGCAGGGACAGATTGAATAGCAGATTGGGCCAGTATTTCTTCTGCGTTTTTAGAGCGTTATTTATACTCTGGATGGCACTTTTGCATGGAATTTGATTGCTTTCTAGCGTCGGCAAAGGGTCGCCGAGCAACGTTTTCGTACAGATAGCCATCGCGTGAGAAATAGAATTGATATTGTAGCCTCCTTCGAGGCTGAGAACGACGCGACCGTTAGCCAAAGAAGATAACCAGTGCGTTAAGTGTCCATACATCTCTGGCGTTACTAGACAGCCTAGAAAATGAGATTTTAATTTTTACTGTGCGACGATGGAAAATGTTAACAAAGTCCCGTAACACACCTCCGAGTGGATCGCCGATACATGCATCGAAGCCCGCTGAAACTAAGATCAGTTCTGGATTGAACTGATAAGCAATCGGCATTACTACTTGTTGAAACGCTGCTATATACTCGGCATCGCCCATCCCTTTCTATATAAAGCGTGTATAAATAAAATACATGTATTAATAACTCCATTCTATTCATATCAATCTGTTTTGCACGGTATTCGAAAATACTGACTTTGTTCCATGGTATATTCACGTTGAAACCTTCTCCTGATCCGGAGCCAACGTAATTATAGTTAGCTCGTTTAGAATTCGGAAAGAAGCTGCCATTGTCGTAACGATGAACAGACACGTAGAGAACCCTTGGATCTTCTTCGAAGATAGATTGAGTCCCATTGCCATGGTGTACATCCCAATCTACTATTAATATCCTAAAAACGAGGCATTATTACTTTCGTTGCACACGCGTATCTTCGAGAGCAAGCAAGAGCAGTGATAGTTACTTTTTTATGTGGTAGAATTCTATGGCGTATCTAGCTGCTATGGCAATATTGTTAAAAATGCAAAAGCCACATGCTGTATCCTCTTCTGCGTGATGTCCCGGAGGCCTTACGATAGCGACACCCGACTGACTTTCTCCATTTAACACGCTATCGACTACTTGTAACAGCGAACCAGTAGATACGCAGGCACTTGCCCAAGTTTCAGGATGTATGTACACTGAATTGAAGCTTGCCCCTAGCTTCTGCAGCTCCTTAGGTTTCGAATGCTCGGTGTCCTTTATCGTATCTATATAATCTTTCGTATGAGCCAGTAACAATTCTTCCATCGTTGCACATCGCCCCTTTACAACACGGCCAGTGAGAAACAAGTGACAATTCAGACGGGAATGTAAAAATTAACGAGTTTTTAGCGTCGGCGTACCTGCTGTACATAGCATCGATCGAGTATGTTGTACTCTTGATACTTCTTGAAGATACCACTAATCCGATTTGGCTTCTCTGGGTGACTATCGTCGGATGTATCACAATGATTTAACATTCTATCGTCATAAACAACGCATACCTTGTTCGATGCCTTAAGTAAAGTAGTAACTGAAACACAATTACTTGTTACGTGGCTTTTCGTTGCGCATCCGGAGAAATATTGGATCCCAAACTTACGCTGTATTAGTGCGTTTAATTGATTTTCTATCAACTCGATAGCGTCTTTACTTTGAACTGGATAGCAATTTCGGGTTTCATACACTTCTTGCCTAATATCAATGCCTCTGTAATAGAGAAAATTTATATGTTTGGAACCAGCGTTAATATTCTTACCAAGGACGGTTTCATTGCTTACTTAAATACAACTACTGGTAAATGCTCGTTACTACTTTCTTCCTTATTATTTATTGTGCTATTAATACTGTAGATATCCTGATATTGGTAACATTTCCAATATGGTTTATGAGCATAGATCGCATTCAGAATCGTGTCGCGTATGCTGAAACAGTAATCGATTCTTATAAAGGGATTTTTATAAATTCATATTAGGTTCTCGATCTCACCTTAAAGAAGGCAATTCGAGAGTTTGTAACATAGGACACGGGTCGCCCAGCAAAGCGCGCAGTGTCAGCGCTGCACTCTCGGCTAATGATTTTAAGCAATAACCACCCTAGAACGTAAATATGTTTAAAGGATTATCGATCTGTGACAGTGAAACTCAAATAATTGCCACGTTTAAAGTACTTCTTATACCTCTAGTACCACAGCAACTTTTCCAGATGCCAGGCTCAGTAATGACGATAGTAAGTGAGCATAACATGCGGGAGTCACCAACATCTCGCCCTTAACATCGTAGAAGAATGAAGCGATTAAAACTTAAAAATACAGTGTAAAAGCAGTACATACAGATCGAAACAGATTTAGTAAAGCTTTTAGTTATACATGGATAGAATAGAGAAACATCTTTAACCTTATTGTCCCCAATTGCGGAATCAAATCCAGCCGAAACAATCACAAAATCGGGATTAAACTAGGATGAAAAGAAATATTAATTAGTATTTACTATTTTACCTCCGGACAGCCCAAGGCTGCGTCATAACCAGCTGACACTATTATGAGATCTGGTTGAAACTACAATTAAAATTTATCCATTTTACGATTACGATTGTATACAAAATTTATAAATAATTCGACAAAATGTACCACCAATCCATTAAATTGAATTATTACCTCGTATGCCATTGGTAACAAAATTTGCTGAAATATGGCCAAATAGTCAGCATTCGTCATGCCGACTTTATTAAGTGGTACGTTAAAGTTATATCCTTGTCCTAAATCATCTCCGACGAAGTGGAAATTCGACTCTTGAAGATTTGGCCAGAATTCGCCGTTCTCATAGCGATGAATCGAAAAGTATATTACTCTACGAGAAGCATAACAGAAATGTTCATTCCGAAATGTACAGAGGGAATTACAAAAATAGTTTTGGTACCGGGGATCGTTGTAAAACATTTGCTGGGTTGCTTGTCCGTGATGTACATCCCAATCAACGATTAAAATCTTTTTAGCCAAATTATTTCTCAAAGCACTTTCAGCAGCAATCGCGACATTGTTAAAGAAACAGTATCCACAGTATTCTGATTTCATTGCATGATGTCCAGGTGGTCTAAATAAATTTCTCCAATTATCTAACGTGTCCAATGTAATCGGGAATTTCAAAAATACGAATTACAAAATTCGATTACCTTATAATAGCCATTCCATTTTGGATGTCTCCTTTACAAACGCTCTCCACTAAATTTATTGTTGAGCCCACAGCTAACAGGGACTGCTTGTAGGTAGACTGGAACAATTTCGAATAATTCAGCATCAGAATTTAGTAATTTAAACCGACAATGTTCGGTAAATATTCACATACAGGATGTACGTAAATTGCATCATATTTGGACGAAAGTAACTCTAAATTATCCACATCCGTACATCTGTCAGTGGCCTTCAATATATCGATTTGCTTTTGACTGTGCTTCATGAGTACTTCGCTCTCCGTAGCTAATTTTGGTGCGATAAGCTTGCACCTACTTATTAAGCCTAATTCTTCGCATCTCTGCAGAACTCTTGTCAATCTAGCAGGGCTCTCCGGATAATTCGCGTCCCAAAGACACTCGTGCTCCATCATAGATCGTTCGAACACGAGGCCGGTGTCCGTCCTTTTCAGACTGTACGCGTCTATAGCTTTTTGATATATATCGCGCACGAACACATTATTAGACTTCTTCCCCTGTACCATGTGTCGCTGCGCCGCGTCGCGCTTAGCTGCTACCAGAGCGGCGGATGGACGAACCTGATGAAGAAACCAACGGGTAAATTCGTATCGCTCCCGTTACGATTGCGAATCTCGGCGAGTTACGTTACGACTCGTACTTACGTTGGAAGCTTTAGCAGACTTTTTTGCACTCTTCTTGGCTGTCATAGACATAATGTTCGTAATACCTTTCTTGTTCGCCTTTGAATTTTCTATTGCCTTTATGAGTTGGATTTCACTATCTGCTAATTGTTTAGCAGCAGCAAACAAATTGCCACTTATCACGGAATCCGACTGAAATAGAAACGAGACACGGTAAGCTTCCCTGGTTAAATCGTCGATGTTAAGCCACACCTGAGCTAATTGCAAACTTAACGAATTTCAAATAATCACTGAAGAATTCATTTGGAATTCCTACTTCTGATCTGAATTGTCAAATGGCATTTGCGCAGATCCTACTTACGGACGTGAAGAAATAAATAAGATAAGAGGAAGATCAGTGTTTGCTTGTCAAGTCCGAAGTTTATCGCGAAATAAATTGTTGACAATTAATATGTGGGTGATGGTACGAGACATATCCTTATATAGATATCGGTACCCCTTCCACTGTCGCGACGATTGTCGCAAATAGGATTCGCGAGAATACGTGTCGTATTATTCAAACGACCAAGGGACATTACAAATGTTCACGATTAATTAGAATCGCCACTCACCATTTGCGTCTAATGATTAACCTCGAAATTCGTGGCTCCGCTGTACGTTGCAATAAATGATTTTTCACAAACGTGTCATGCTTCCCCAGCAACTTTGAACTTCGCCAGCCGAACAGAATTTCGTGCCCGTCGGAGCCCCTTTTCTACCAAAACACGGCTATCGCCCCTTTGTTCATTTTCCACTCCCGAATTTGCTCTTACTCCATTTCAACGTAAAGGCCGGCAATACCCGTAACTGCGGACTACGGTTAAAAACACACTGATACCATGGCTCATTGTCGATCGAAAATAGAACCGCTATGTCTAATTGTAAAGCTGTCAGTAAGCGTGCTAAACAAGATTCGTTTCAAAATCAATGATCACATGCAATTATATTTCCTTTCGATCACATAACCGAAACCCTTTAAGATTGTGTTATTAAATAAATTAAGATATAGTTTATTTCGTTATTACTAATCTATTCGGTAATTACAATTATCTCGAATACAATTAAGTACATAGTTATTAACATTTCTTCGGCACAGTGGTAGCATCTGCTACCACTGATTTTATGCAGCACGGCACTTACAATTGGAAATATGGACCCTTGGCTGTTTTCTGTGACAAGTGTTACCTACGTACGTTTTGTTTTATATTAAATACTTTGAAGCCAAAAAAGTGTTCTCTATTCGCGGTACCTGACAACTATAATAACCCTTTGGTTCCTCGTGTCTCTCTCTCTCTCGTTCTAAACAGCATGCCTTCTCGTTCTAATACGATCGTTACTTCTTCGCGTCGTGCGCTCCTGCTACCAGGAGTTGAAAAGTATCAGGGGCGCATAGCCAGCGCTAGTGGCACGTCACCTAACTCTATCCTCGTCGTGCACGCTAGCTTTCTCTCTCGCACAACTAGGCCGTGCCACCTCCACTAGCATCATGTGTTCCCTTTAATCCAGCTGAATTTCTGTTCCTATTCGGAACGGAATTCAGTAGTTTAAAGTGCAATAGACAACTGACCGTCTCGAAATACGTGAATAATTACTTGTTCTTACAGAAAATATACACAGAACGTTATTCTAAAGATTCCTAAATAGCAATATCCTAATTATACAACTCTAAGAGTGAATAAAGAGCAGAATTGAAATATTATAAATAATCGCCTGATTGAAGGGAGTACTCATTAAACGCGGCATCGCGTGTGCGCGTGTGCTGTTATCCAGCCAAGAGCTGTTATTGTTAATAGCTAATTAATTATAACCGAAATCTGCAAAAGTAAGGAATGGGAAAGTAACCAAGGGTGTATTCTTTGAGATGCGACTCTAAAAGTTCATAGAATATTCGCAGAAAATGACAAATTCGTTAATTTGTCATTCTCTCTCTCTAATACCTCCTCGGGTATCCTGCGGGTCCTGCGACCCGGCTAACTTTTCAGAATTGCCAATCCAAAATGGATCTGGCCTTTAATTCGTTGTTTCGCCACCAGGTGGCTATAGCGTCTCGCTGTCGGTAAGTTGAAAAACTGTTTATTCAGTTAAGTTGGTTAGTTGTCGATAGAATATGAATAAAGCGCTGATTACTGTGAACATTTTTGTTACGATGTCACATCGAATTTGAATTGTTAAAGAATTTTGAATAAACTGATTAATTGTTAGTCGAATCTATATGGAATTTGTTGCTGAAGGTTGTTACTGGTATTATAAGATGAAAGTTTAGTAGCGCGTAAATTATTGCTAAAAAATAATTCGCGAATTCTTCGTGACAATTCCATTTACTTGGGAAGGGGGGTCGCTATGCGGAAAAATGAAAAGTTAACGCAATTTTTATCCTTTTATTTTCTATTTCTATCTCATAATGAATTTGGCCTGTTTTATACGAATTCTGTGCCTTTATTGCTAGTTGTTTCTATGATTTTAATATATTTCCGCGAGCTCCGACCCATTCTCTTATATAACATCCTCTGTCAAAAGTGTCAAAACACACTTTTTCACCCTCACATTATTTATATACCATTTCACGCCTCCGTTTCACCAAGATTACAATCCCCGAGCAGCAAACTCTTTTAACAATTCGAAACACAGTTCAGGTTTGCGCCGCGCTGCCTCGATGCCAGCGTCACTGGTCAGGAAGTGACGTTTTCACAGCGTAGTGTCCACGTAGCGCCTCAAACATTGACGACCGCAGGTTTTCGTACGTCAAACAACACTCTGTAAATCGTTCTCCAGTTGTGCGCAACGTGAGTATCGTGTTTTCATCGATTGTTCTTCGATTTAATTAGAAAAGATTCGCACCAGCCTCGGCAGTGAAATGGTTCTCGTTCCGTTATAACCTGCAGATTATTCTCAAGCAATTAACGAGTCAGAAATTAGGTATCCGTGCTTGATCCACCGTAAGTGAAACAGTACGAACTCCGATTCGTATGTTTCGCCGTATCACTGTAAAGAACACACGCGACGCGTACATTTTCGCCTTCGCCTTCGAACGTTCTAATTATAGTAGTCTAGGGTACAGCTGCATTTAGATCATTGCAAATTTCATAGCACCAGAAATATATATATATTTTCAGTTCGGCAAACATAATGGATCAGGTGAAGAAACTCACGGAGCCGGGACGGCAGTTCGCGAAGGACAGTATCCGTCTTGTGAAACGGTGCACGAAGCCCGATCGAAAAGGTAAGGTCCCGACGAGATCGAGTCGTACGAACTCAGACTTACACGCACGATTACTTTCAGAGTTCCAGAAGATCGCTATAGCCACAGCGATCGGTTTCTGTATAATGGGCTTCATAGGATTCTTCGTTAAATTAATCCATATTCCAATTAATAATATCATCGTGTAAGTAAACCACACGCACAGCTTTAATTTCGTCGTTCGGGCAATGGTATTTATATCTTGGCTTTTATGTTTCAGGGGTTCGTAAGCTCAAGTTAAATAGGTACAATTAAGGTTCCACGAGACTATTTCCCACCCTGCCCCCCCACCCCGTTGTTTCCTCCTTTTACGCGTCTTTATTTATGCAATAAAGTTATGTATTCCATTTCGAATCGATCATGATTGAACTATGAGAAAGTGTGTGTATTATATTATAGTGAATTTTATAATAAAACGAGAAATGTAAAATCTATCCTTGTTATTTATTTTTATTTACAAGTAAATAATAAGTTAGGCGTTAGTATCGAAGGCACTTTTATTCGAAGAATAAGACTTTCCCCTAGGTCGAAGAATGATAGAATTTTGTCAGCCATTTCTCTACTTAAAACTCAAGTTGTATTTCTCCTATGGAAAAATAGCCGTCGCATGGAAATCCATGGCCAGGTACTCAGTAACAAAAGGCAATAGTACGATCTTGTTACAACAAGTAGAATCTTATATACTGTTCGCTGTGTCGTTATTCCAAAGTTACTCCGCACGCTTATCCTCTAGAAAGACTGTTCAATACACGTTACTAATAAAACGATGAACCTATGAGCCCGATACTGTGGGGCGCACAGTACCCGGAATTTTAATAATGGCAGTCATGTATTGGATAGCAAACGTAAATATTAAAATACATTCTACACTTTCGAAGCGACTGTAATTTTGACAATTGTAAAAGACAAATGCAATACTTTCAAACAGTCGGCGTATTACACGTGGCGAAACGATTGATATTAATCGATTACAATTAATGCTTAAAGTAAGTCTGTTACAGATCCAATGTTCAAACCCTTTCGGTACATCGATAACACTAATAAAAACTCTACTGTCTCCAGATTTCTTATTTTTCTCTCGAACTGTCAACAATTAAAAAAAAGATTCATATAATATATACTATATAAATATAAACTCCGTTTCAATATGTCTGATATACTTATTACTTGCGGAATTATGCATTAGTAAATAAACGTTGATAATACATGCTTAACATGTGTATTAAACTATTAAATACTCTCTTCGGGCAACTTAATAAAATTTATATAAAAAGCGAATATGTGTATATATATATATATATATGTATGTATGTATATATAGCACCACACGTGTGTGACTGTTACGTGTTGACGATCGTCCTGCACAATTACAAACATACTAAACGTTCATAGATGTTTAACCCATTTATACCTTGTATCCTATATATAATCCACCCGCAAGAATATATAGTCGTAGAAAATTTACTTTCACAGAAAATAAATCCGCATTCGAAGTCCATCGAATTTGTCGAAGAGAATTTCGTAGTTTGTACAGCGTATGCAGGCATAAATGAGTTAATCGTTTTAAATCACATACTGCGAAGAACAACTAGCTAGAGGAAGACTTTGTCTCGCTTCCGTCCGACGGAAGTGGAAGAAAAATCTTCTCCTACG
Source organism: Andrena haemorrhoa (assembly GCA_910592295.1). Lineage (NCBI taxonomy): Eukaryota > Metazoa > Arthropoda > Insecta > Hymenoptera > Andrenidae > Andrena > Andrena haemorrhoa. Next base: position 7,954,377 of record OU342946.1, read on the forward strand.
TTAGATCAACTGGCGGTAACACTCCGTGAATGAAAAGCACTTTAGTCCGTGGACTCGAAGCATTTCACTATTAAACTAGCTTTTATAAATTGCAAGAACGCTTAAGCGTAGCCCAAAGTGCATTTGCCATGCTCTCTCTCTCTCTCCCGCGCGCGCGCTCTCACTCTCCATCGATATTCACGTGTAACAAAAATATAATCCCTTATTCTTTCCTCTGACCAATGTCTCCGATGGTTCTTTGGCATTCCCTTGTATCACTGTCACTCAATATACGCACTGCGTGATTAAACAATGAAAATTTCAACGATTACACGATCAGAGTCACGATGTACTGGCAGAATTGGGTATCAGAAAGTCAATTTTCACTGCAAACGCACAGAGGGAGGGTAACTACCCACGAAATTGAGGTATGTCGTTCGGCTCTTCTCGTATTAATGGAACATTTAATCGTCGTGTAATTAAGTGTTCATTAATCGTTAATGACGCGCGCGTCTATATATATATATATATCTTTTCTGTATATCTATATATATGTGCGTGTCTCTGCGAGTGTAAATATATAACATGTAATCTGTATATAAAATATGCACATGTATATAATATTAAATATCATCCGATTATTCGTATAATTATAAGTATCCTTTGAGCGCGTCTCGCGATCGCGTCCCAACACGCGTGATAGTCGCGGTCAATATCAGACGACTTACATGCTCAATTACACGAGTTACAATCTGCCTCGCTGGTGAATCGAGAAACAGTCACGTAAAAAATAACGGCACTAACGCGATGCGATTTATAAGAGGCTCTCGAATCTCGCTCTTAAATTAACGAAACGTCTTAGCGGTGCTCGATGCTTATCAGGGTGGGCAAATTTCAATTTCGACCCGATCTGACGATCAGGAATAACGGTTACACGAATACTTTCAATTGTATCAGAAGGCATTTGAATGATAAAGTAAATTATTCGTTATTCATGAGCGATACCCACTTCGCTTGTAAATTCCAATGAAATTGATTCAAACAATGCTGAAATCCGCGAGTCATCGTTGACCCGCGTTATGCACCGTAAGTAAAACTCGGCTGGAACAAATCTCCGAGTACAAAGTGTTTATCACTCTTTTAACGCGCTCGCGAGCCTCGTAATTCTGCTCGAGCACCGCGAACATCGTCCGTCTCTATCTTACATATTAATCGATTACATTAATTACACCTTAGAATGTCGCAGTACTTATGTTCAAGGAATTGGTTACTTACGTTCGAGAAAGGATTACTTTCAAGGAATGTCTTCAAGCGTTCTACGACGAACGTTTTGAGTATAAAGGGGCGTGTTAAAAAAAACAGAGGAGAAACACAATAAAATAAGAAGGGAGGGGAAAGAAGGTGAAACGGGGAAGGCGCTGGTATAATAATCAAACTTACGAGCTACAGACTTGCGATTAAACGGAGAAGAGAGGAGATCCAGGAAGGTTCGGCTTATCGGGACCGATAAGGGAGGCCCAACAAGTAGGCATTTCGCAATGAGACTATATATCTAAATGCCTTCTGGACAATGTCCTCGCTGGCTGTCGTCGCTGTTCCCGTCCTCTAGTGTCTTTTTGGAATGCATACGACCATTTTTCTTTACCCCTCGCCGAGGGTAGGCCCGTTGAAATGTAGTAGCCACTGAATATCAGTAATTGCCGGAATATTAGCTGCTAACGATTGCCCCTTTTTTATAGGCAAAAAAACAGCTACAACCATTACGCTTCCGGGTGGTTGAAATTTAAGTAATATTCCAGTCCTGCAAGGGGCCACTGTCTTTCACGTGTACTACTCCCCTTACTTTATTTTGTACTAATTTCTTCAAAGACTGTTGCACCATCAGCGACCTACGTTCCAAGAATTATCGATACCCGTCGACTCCTACATTCTACGCCCGATTCCGTCCAAAGAGCACTCGTCCAGATCACGACGCCACCCCTAGTCAGGCCACGTCGTGCCTCCGCCAAACCGGAACTTCCTCGATGATCACTCCGAAACATGGCGTGGCAGGGATTAACTGTTATCGAATAAAGCTACTAGACCGCGCAGCCGGCGTCCGAGGTTGGCACGTAGGGGCTCTCCTGCCTGTAGAAGTCACCCTCGTACTCCTCCACCTTCACCGGATACTCCGTCACGCAGTTCTGGGGCTGGTTCAACGCCGGCGGGGGTTGCACAAAGTTCTCCTGGTAACTGGGCAGGTGCACGGGCTCGGCGTACTGCTGATAAGAGTTGTCGGGGCCGCCCTGCTTCAGGCAGGTAGGCCCGTGCAGACTCAGCATGTCCACCAGCCTGCGCCTCTGCGTCTCCAGCTCCTGGATCTGCGTCTTCAGGTCGTGGTTCTGCGTCTCGAGGATCTCGGACTCCTGCACCAGGATCACCGTCTTCTCCCGCTTCTTCAGCCGACACTTGGTCGCCGCGATCTTGTTCCGTTCGCGCCGCCTTCGACGCCTCTCCTCGTCCTCCGGCGTCAACTGCAAGGGAGAGACGGAGCGGTCAGTTAACACGAATATATATCCGCCTTGGAGAGACTCCAATCGACTTAATTCGCTCACTAGGGAATCGTTCGCGAGACACACCCCCGTCCCTCGGTATTTGTGCTCGTTTGAGCATCGCGAATCGATTAGCAATAGTAGGCGTCATTGAGATGGGAGTTTATATCGCTCGGAAGCCGTGGGTCGAGTTGGCCACCGGCGACCAAGGCCGGAGGGGGATAATCCAACTGAAGAAACGAAGGGTTGCTTTGGGGGTAGCACAACCGAGGACCCTTGAAATCGATGAAGACCGTCGACTTACAGCGCAATCGCCCGACGTCGCTACCGTTTTAACGGTTCTAACGAGAACAGTATGTGAGGATTTCTTACTCCACCGCGGCCGTTGCTGTTCCCCGACTCGTCGTCCTCCTCGTCGTCGGCGCTGCCGTCCTCCCGCTTCGACTTCTTCTTGGCCTCGTCCCCGCTGCCGTTCGCCCGCCTCTTCGTTTGCAGCGTCAACTTCAACCCTGCAATTTTCGGGCGTGAAACCGTCAATCACGAACCGCACACCGATCAGTAAACAAAATTAGGACATACTGTTTGCTCATGAAAGTGTCTTGGCTGTTTGAAGAATCGAATATGTTTGGCCAAGTCGAGAGATACCGAGGCAAGCGAGATATCCCTTTCTAAAACGAAGATTTCTAGTCGAAGAGAATCCTTGGAGTTCGATGGGATCGTCGGGGCAGGATATCAATGGTCGTGGGACATTATTCCTCCGAGCGCACGACCCTTCCAACGGGCCCTTCTACGGGGTGGGATCTCGCGATTCAATCCGGATGTACCACTTTCGCAATTGACAATAGAGGAGAGCACGGCAGAAGGGAAGGTAGAGCGCTTCAACGATGCCCAACTTTCTATGCGTACTCGTTTACGTAAGCAGCCTTACGGCAAGCTATTTCAGAAACAAATCCTCACCGGCAGCCGGTACTCATATGTACGCGTGTACTCCGCAAACGTCTCTCCCCGAGCCAATTCGCTATTCAAATCAGGCACCGTTACGGCTCAACCTTTTCCTCCGCGCGGCTCCATCCCGCAAGCCCCCATTCAATCTGACTAATCCCGGATATTCGTAAATGTCTCCCGATTCGAAAGCAGCTACGCGAGAAATTACGGAACGGAGGGGTTGAACGCCGACAGCCCCTCCGCGGTCTTGGCGACCGTCGGTTGCCGGCCTTAGGGGCCCGAGTATTCGGCGTTTAAGAGGCTGGCGCAGGCCGGGCCTAGCCTTGGAGCATCGCGGGCCCCGTGAAACAGGAAACAAAAGAGAATGAGAGGCAGGAGACGCGAGATCCCGGTAGGATATCAAGGCCAGCACACCACCGGATGGGTACCTTCTTTAATGAGCTGACTACAGGTGTGCTGAACGCTCGGTGGGCTCGGCTCACCGCTGCTAGTCGAATCCGTACGGTCCCTGCTCCTCTCTGTCGTGTAACCCTCGAAGGGATTGGTCATGGCGATTAGGGAGTTTACGATTTCCGGTGTCCTTGGCGTGACCTCGGCCGCCGCGACACCGAGAAGACCCGCGGCAGCCGCCGGACTAGGATTCACGTTCACATTCAGGTTGTACATGGTCGTTTATATCACCATTTAACCTGGAACAAGAACAGACAGAGAGATAGAGAGATGAGAGAGATTAACGCCGACGGAGGAAGCGGAGGTTCGTTGGAACTTGATGGGTAGCGTTTCTGCTACGGTAATTAGGAAGTCTGCTGGACCCTTTCCTCGGCATGCCGGGTCAATTCTCATTTCCTTTATCGAACTGTTTGTTTATTCTCCGGAGACACTCGTGTTAAGATTCGATGGGCAGGGTGGAGCAATTGGTACGCGTAACTCTCGACCCCCGCGCGAAGATGCAGAGGGAAGATATAGGTTGGCTAGCGCAAGATTAAGTTTAAGTAACGGAGTCTTTCTGTCTCGTCGCATCGCAGCGAACGCTTCATTCCCCTTATTGTGCATTCTTCTTTCCGGGGAACGAGAAGTTTATTGATACGGCCTTGATACGCCGGCTATTGAGCCGGGATCAATGCGAGAACAAAGAGGAATTCAGGCTCGGAATCGTTGTGGCCTGATAACGAAACAGGAAGCCAGAGATCGGTATCGACGCCGCCGAGTGTAACCGACCTTCGCCGATTATCAAGGATTGCGGCGAGTTACATGCGACGTGCACGTGGTTCAACGGCATCGCCGGTGCCAAAAAAACACCACCGTGATAACGAGCAAAAGTAATCATTGAAAAATTATTTAAATATTCGACGCGAGGCTACTTCGATAGACCAAGGAGCTCGGCGGGTAGGTATCCGTTTCAATCGACGACAGAATTCCACGGAAAATTCCCTTCCGTGCCTCGGACCGAATGCTCCAGGCTCGAAATGGATCGAGGAATACCTAATGAAACATAGCCGGTGATCTAGTAAACGATCGTCGCTTTCCGGTAACCTTTTCCGCGTGGCCGAAGCGTTACGTAATGGTGGTTCGACGGAACAAAGATCGTGAAAATAAAGAAGCGTGATCCGCGGCGGGACGCGAAAAAGAATCCAGGATCGCGCGGGGGCGGGGTGAGGAGCGGCGCTAAAAGCTTGTCAATGCCCGTCAAAAAATATATTTTGACGCGCGAGCGGTTGTCTGGCGTCCTCTGAGAAGAAACTGTGCGTCCTCCAGCGGGCTAGAGCTCCGCCGGGCTTGTTTTCGGGCATCGAATTCTTCGGCTGCGCCTTCGTCGAAGTTGCCCAACGTCCTCTCTCGGAGGACCTCCTCTCTCCTTCTTTCTCCTCCTCTTTCGGCGAGACTGCCTGGCCGCGCGCGCGCGCGCCAGTGTGCGAAGTCCCCGTGCGTGCGCGCCGAGAGAGATCGGCATGTGTGCGCGCGAGAGTCGCGTTTCGTAAGAATTTTATCGTTCCGTATTCGGAGCCTAATGCCCTTGCAACCTCCTCCTTCGTAGCCTTCTATGGTTCCTCCTCCGCTGTTCCTCCTCCGCCGCCACTTCCACCGCGGGCCCCGCCGTCGGTGTTCGCGGTCCCGTGGGCCGGTTACACTTTCCAGCGGCGAAAAAATCCACTTCCCTCGGACCGGATCAACCGTGGGGCAAGCGCTCGGAGTCAGAGGCAACGACAAGGGCCTCCTCGCCCCAGGCGTACCCACTGACCTATATGCCGCGGAGGAGGATGCCTCCCATGGCACTACAAAAGGAGAGAGACGACGGCCGAAACTACGTGGGCCTCGAGATTTTGAGTTAAGGATCGCGAGGCTTTCGAGGCCTCCACTCTTCGAGATGAGGATCTTCAGTTCTGGAGCTGTGGGTCTTTGCTTTTGGAGCTGGAGGACCTTAAGCCGCGGAGCTGAGATTTCGGGGCTTTCATTCGTTTTCATAACTAGGATTCTTTATCGAATGGGACACGTCGAACAGATGATCGGGATGAATTATTATCCTTGACGCAAGGCATCTGATCGCCGACACCATATCGGCTATTTCTATTTAAATTTTGGATTCGATCCCCACCCGTCGCGATTACAATTCGACAGATTTATCGTGTGTCGGGAATGAATGGATTGATTCGGTAATACGAGGCAGACTCTTCTTCACACGCATTGATAATTAGTAATGAATGAGTTAGTGTCGCCGTTTCTCGTCATTTCAGGGACATTAACCTTCAACGTTTCTAATTTCTCCGTTGCCGTGATTTACGAGGACGGTAGGGATAGAGAGGAATTTATTATTGTACCTACTATGACCGAAATGTGATAATTTCGGTTCCCTTATAATTTCCTTAATCCATAGAGATTTATCGCTTATCACTGATAACGGAGACGAATAATCTTTTAAGGTGCAATAAGCGTGTGCTCTTGAGTTAGGTTTATTATCGAATTCGGGCAAATATAAATGGAGATAAGGCAAGGAATATTAATCGTATGAACTTATTTTTCTCCTAAAGATATTGCACTGTTTCAATAATGCAAAATGTAAGGAACTTCAAACTGGCTTTCTCTTTTTTTTGCAATTATTCTCCTACATTCATACTTTCCAGGCAGGAAGTAGCAAGTTTACTGAATGAACGAAGTGAACAGACGGAGACGTGAAAATACCGCGACGAAGTTTGTAAATGGGAATAGCGAAAGAGCACGGGTTTCGTGAATGCGTCTAGTGAAGCAGAGAGTAAAGGAATTCTTGCCCCATCGTTTTCTCTTGTCACTGTCCCTCGCGTATTTATTCCCACTGATTAAACGGAAAGATGATAGAGAGGATAGCGACGATGAATCTAGCGAATTGAGGCCACGAAGCGGAAGGAGGAAGAACGTTTAGATTTTGAAATTGTGCTACGAAAATAGTCGCGAAACAAAGCGATAAATCCCCGAGCGGCGCTAAAATTCGCAATTTTCAAGATTCCTCTCCTACTCCATTCTTAACCCTTCGTGGTCACACGGGGTGTACCACGCCCCAAGCAATGTTCTTCCAGAAGTATATGTCTTTGCCAATATTTCTGTAAATTTTTAGATCTTAATATGAAAGTTTAAAAATTTGGTGAATTTTAACAAAAGAAAATCGCTTTTTCCCCACAACTATTTTCTCAACCACCAATTTCATCATATTAAAATTTCTAAAAAAATACTATTGCGAATGTACCTACAATTATCACTCAAAAGTTAAAAGATTCAATGAACGCTGCGGTGCAATGGACCCCGTGTGACCAATTTGTGATTATAAGAAGGTGCGATCGCGAAGGGTTAAAATCCACTGCAATGCTCGAATACGAATTGAAAATAATCTCCAGCAGAAATCTTACGTTCTTAACCCACATACGCCTACATTCTCCAATCGTTAATTACCCAGAAAGAATACATTCCAAGTCCCCCCAGAAGATTCCACATCGACGGAGATCGTGAAACGGAGGCACATTTCAGCCGACTGAAAATTTTGTGACCGTAATCGCGATCAAGGAGCATCGATGCCTGCACTCGCCATTGTATAATGGAGCGCGGAATTGGGACCAAACAGTGCGGGGAATAATAGAGAGGGTGCAACACAGGGGGTAGGAATAACGTAATCGCTCGGTTGTGTAACGCGGAGGGCGATGCAACAGATTGAAATAATAATCGGAGGATCGAGTTTGTTTGAATGGGAACAGGTGTCCGATCGAAGCCGTCGCCGCTGCACGCTGTTAAACGTATAAATAGAAACCGTTTGATTTTGATGTGTGCTGCGGACGCTTCGGTATTCGCTTCGATTCCTCGCCGAAAGATTCTCGAAACAAAGCCCTCGGCGGCGCCGGACTAAAACCAAGATATGTATCCCGAATCGACTGAACTTTCAGCAGTGGCGGATTTAACGTGCGGACGATTAGCAGTTGCCTGGGCCCCTACCCAGAAGGCCCCCTAAGGCCCCCCAAAAATTCTGATTTTATCCAAACACCATACTTTGTCTGGACTACTCCACTTATCCCGTTCTTAGTAAACTACCTTGTCAATTTCTCGAAAAATGGGCCCTTGCCCAGAAGGCCCATCTTAAAAAAAAATAAATGATTTTATCCAAACACTATATATATTTTCTGTATACTTTAAAAAACGACATCCACTATTTTCTTTGCTATTCCGACCAATTGCATTTTTTTACAAAACGACGAAACACGTCACTTAGCAAACTAATCCTTCTAGCTTCTAAAAAAAAAACTCACGTCGTTTGGAGGAATTCTAAAAAAGTTAGGCGATTTTGAAAGTTGTAAACTTTCTTTCGTCCGCCACTGTGTGCCGCAACTACTGTAAGCCTCGCCACTGCGCCTGAGTGCTCTTTCGATTAAAGATTAACGCACATCCACGCCACGGACAACTTGCAATTTTCTTCCAGCAATATCATCGCGAACGGTAATCCTTATCGTTCATGGGCTCTTGTCATGTCAAAACACAGCGTTATCTACGGTTTATCTGATAGACCGAATTCAGTTGCCACAATAAGTAACGGCGAGGCAGAGCGGCGCTGGCGGTGCCTGTACCGCCACGCGGTTCTAGGTACGTATAACGCAGGGAAACGGATTCGGAAACCTTGCTCCTAGAACACTAGCTGCTAATTATTAGAATTGGCGTGCAATCAGCTCGGTTCTCCCCCGGCGCCGAACGGAATCGCGCCTGCGGCCGGAAACTTTATCGAGTTTATCGCCTGATAGTGCGGAACCACAACGCTCCATGTTGTGCAGCCTGGAACTCGGGGCACAGAGGAACCCTTGTTGGCTTTTCGGCGGACCGTTCACGGCCTCCGAGTAATTTTACACCGACAAAGGGGGCTAGGAGTTTCTGGCCGCTCATCGATGGAGGAGATTAGGGAAGTGTTTGATCGACGGGAGTGTTTATGGCGATTGGCCTCTCGATACGCGCTCTGGACTTAATCGGGCCTCACGGAACTATTGATCTTGCCTGCCACTTCTGTGCTAACTAGCTTCGAGCATAGGCGAGAGAGAATTGTGAGTGGCTTATCAACGTCAACGCGGTAGAAATAATTTCGTCGGTTTATAAATAGTCTGTCGAATAATTCGATATTATTGTCAGTCCATCCGCCATTCTGAAGTTAATACGAATCCTCGAGCCACTCGGCGTAAAAGAGTTTTCAGAGGAGCACAGAATTCCAGCCACATAAATCGCCTGTAATCCAAACGCGACTTATCCTCCGTTGTGATTTATGTATACTTCTCACGGCTCGCGCGCGTGGAACGTTCTAGGTTTAAATCAAGCTTAAGTCGTACAGTTTTTGTAGAAGAAGCTACGGTAGAAGAGTCTTGGAAGAAGTAAATAATAACCGAGGAGCAACAAAGAGCAGTACTCTCAACTGGAACAGAACCATTTGCAAGAATGAGAGACCCGGTGGTTATTAAATTGAATAATTTGGTAATTTACTTTAAAACGAAACTTGAAGCAGAGACTCGATTCTGCTCGATTTTACGCGGAATACATTTAGCAGAGAGCGCTGTTTGCAAATTAGATGGGAAATTCGAGTTTAGATTCTTGCAAATCTACAGGGAAAAGGTGAACCTTTGACCCGAATTTGCCGGTAGAATTTGGAGCACCGTGGCATACGCGGTATGCACTAGCTGTATGCAAAGTTAAAGCTCATTATACCGCGAATCGACTGATATTCTCGACTACACGTTGAACTTGATCCCATCGTTGACGAGAATCGCGGCACATGTTGCGGGGGTAAGGGGGGCCGGGCAGAGGACACGGAGGAAGATTAACTGCCAGATGGTCCGTGCGCGCGAAAGACGAGATATCGCGTTGCCGGGATTTTCGGAGCATCTCGCGTCGGCATTTCGTAAAGGGGTCCGTCGATATATCGTTGCTGACGCGTATTTATGACTCGCGCATGACGGTCTTAACCGAGCTGATTTCCAATGCACGAAGCGGTAATTAAAGCTGCGCGCGCGCGCGCGTGGAAAATCGCGCCTCTCGGTTGAAGGCACGCACTGAGCGTTGCTCCAACCCACTCCGAGAGTGATAAACTGCTCCGAGAGCGACAGCAGAAGGGGAGATTGAGATATTGCAGGTGAAATCGGCGTGCCAGTCGAAGGAGGCGAGAGAGAAGTTGATGGAAAAGATGAAAGTGTTAAATAGTAAACGTTGGAGGAGAAGGTAGGAAAAGATTGGAGAAAGGGCCGAGAAAGAGGGCGTGGAAATACGGTAGAGAACAATTCCAGAGAAACTGAGAGTGGAAGGATATATAAATGAGGGTGGGATGTATGCTACCCTTCGATATTAAAATACAGAGAGAGAGAGAGAGAGAGAGAGAGAGAGAGAGAGAGAGAGAGAGAGAGAGAGGGAGAGAGAGAGAGAGAGAGTATGTTGTATGATATCGAAACTGAAAGGGGGCCAGAGGGGAGGAGGCTGGTATGTACTTGGTACCAAGAGAGAAACCGGGAGAACATGGTACCGCGATTGGAGGAGAGAGAAGGAGGACGTGGTACCGAGAGAGCAAAGGAGCTTGCGCAACCGGTGCCCATCTGGCCAGAAAGCTTTTATCGTGCTTTTTCGGTACGGTCGTCGACATAAGCGTGGGCGGCCTAATTCCTACGGCTGTCGTTTCTGCAACGAACGCGCCCGATCGCCAACAGGGAACGGAAAACGATTTCTCGTGTATCGAGGGCCCATGAAACTCCTACGAAACTCCCTGCGATCAATACCCTACTTTACGAGGCTCGGTTCCGAGCGAGCTGAGAAAGAGAGGCACCTTCGACGGCCAGGGGAGCGAAGAGGAAAGGCAGTAGAAGCAGGGGGAAGAGAAATCAAACTGTTTGGAAGTTTGATCAACACGGGACAGTGAGATACATTGTCGGGTGCAGCGGATTGAGTACAGAGCCTAAGTCGCTGTTTGCTGGGACCGTGAACGAGGTATTTGTTACAATAATGGACTTGGTGGTGTTATACACGCGAGTGGTTCGGTTGCTCCGTGAGGAATTCGAGGGTTACGGGGAAGTAGGTTCTTCTGGGGCGATGGGAAAGACACGTGTTTCTTGTGGGAGTTCCATACCCTCGTGTGAAAAGAAATATGGGTCGTTCGTGGTTCTGTGGATGTTCAGGTAGCAGTGATCACTGGATCTTTTAATTTGTCCTTTATCGCGAATGGTGATGATCCTTGTGAACTAATGGTGGAGAACAAGCTGATACCGATGTTTTCTAAATTTATTCGCTCCTAAGGGGGTCCCGAGTGATTTGCTAAGAGAACGTTGGTATCCACACGTGACTAGCTATGTGTAAGCGCACGTTGCATCACTGAACTTATCGTGTAATAATATTCACGATACGTCGTACAACGAGCATATATTTCCGAAGGACTAATGTCTCAGATAGCAATGTCTTCCAGCCGATAAGGTGACCGAAAATTGATAAAGCGGGCAGCATGATTGATCTGCCTGAAAGTCGTGACTCCACACACGTTTCACAAGCATGGAAATAACGTAGGGACACGAGGTAATGAATGAAACGCTGCCACGGACAATTAATAAACCAGATAACTGCTCGTCTACTCCAATATTTACTATTTCCCTTATCAGCATTGCTAGCTAGTCTTTAACACACTTCCAGAAGCTTTTAAGCACGAGTAACCGAGGAAAATGGGAGACTCGAATTTTCCCACCGTCCCTCCAACAATATTTCAGCAGCTTATCAACGAAAACTTGGAGCTCGGCAATTATTCTGCGATCCTGCTGCTCGCGAGATCGGTCAGAAATATGATTCCCGCGAGAAGGTCACAATAAGTTTCACGGAGCGCCGTTTAACCGCCAATTTCGCCAAGTTACGACGCCGTTTTTATAAACATACCAGCGGGACCGTGTGTTGGCAGTCGGACTGGCTGGACGAAAAATCGTGAAAGCTACGATGGCGGAGAGGCAAGGCCGTCGTAAAAATTGCACGAGGGGCAACGGCGATAAAGCACGAAGCCGCTGAAGAACGATACGCGTTGGCCAGGTTAGCGGAGGCGAGAGATTTCGACTAACAGAAGGCGCGCGACGAAGGTGAGAGGTCGAGGCACGAGCGTGGAAAGAGTTCGAGACGTCGGTGCCCCGAGGTACACGCTTGTTAAACTGTTGCTTTCGATCGCTTTCTAAAAACGCGAGTTCCATACACGAGAAACTCGATTTTTCGCTGAAAGGTGCACTAAAAAGTAAAAATCCACGCGAAGGTGGGTACAGGACAGCATGAAAGTGTTTCACGTTTGAGATTGTAATTTGAAAGCAGCGCGATTCGATGGGCAATGCAATCTAAAAGAGGAATATCTGTGGTTGTAAGGAAAAACGACCCATGTCACATGTTTTCACTTTCGAGATATTGTCGTTGAAAGTTCTAAACACCAATTCTTCTTATTAGCGACGTTTCCTGGTTTTCTTCTTACGATATAAACGTATATTTCCTTCACTTTGGATAATATTCAATATTCGTATAATTAACGTAAATAATAATAAACAAAATAGTACAAATTTACATACACTTTAGGCAGAACGACACAAGTCCACTGGACTTGGGTTGTTCTGCTTGAACGTGTCGCAGTTAAGTAGTTTTTCCAAAACAAAATATAAACATTGTACGTGAAAGAAATGATTACTTTTCCTTCTTTTACTTTCTTTCTTTGTCTTCTTTCGTTTTCTTCTGTGCTTTGCGCTGTTTTTTGTAAAATACAAGTTACACATTTATGTATCACTGATATTTCATAGTGCGCTGTTTCTAGTAAAATAAAAATATGAAATATAATTTTGCTCATTTCATTTTGCACAAAATACGTTATAGTATATGCAGATAAATAAAAACAGAAAATAAAAAGCGATCACAAAGGAAAGATACGTCGTATTCTCCAAATTTTGTGGACTTACGTTGTTTTGTCAAATGTGTATTAATTGAATATTGGACTTTGGTTAAATTGCATTATTTTTGCAACGTATAAAATTCGTTTTCATGCATTTTTTTCTGATAAAAACATACATCCAATATTCTACAGTTGAATTAATGCATAAACTCAAATTTTTTGAAATTGCGACATGGGTCGTTTTTCCTTACAACCAAAATCCATTTTACACAGCGGTGTAGCGGGAACTGGAGGGAAACCGAAACACAAAGAGGCCACGATGGAACAGGAGAATATTACGGCGCTATCTGACCCAATTATACCGCTTTAATTACAGCGAATTACTTTACCGGGCCCCTGGAGCATGACGGCTACGGCTTGCCCACAGATCACCATGTTTTAGTTTTACGAATTCTTAATCGTCCACGTGGAGATCTCTGGCACATAAATTGAAACATCTTCGCGTGCAAATCTGGACTTACTAAATATTCACCGTAAACTGAGGAAACATTGGCATGTTTTTGGAACATTTTGCTATGTAATCTGAACATTAACATTTTTACATTTGCTTTAAAGGGCGTTTTTTGTTCGTATAAATAAAAATATAGGGCTTGGATTTTTTATACAGTTATAAAGCAATCTTTATTCTGCTAGAGAAATTTTTTTATGAAAAATCTTCTAAATGAAAGATTTGGAATCAACCTGCAGATAAAAATTTATCTCTAAAAATTTACCCAACGGAGACACGAGAAGTGAATGGAGAAGCAATTTTCAAAATCCAGTAGAATCGCTCCGAAACCGGTTTCTCTTTAGAAACAACTCACGCCGGAGGCTGGCGACTCGGCTGTCGCTAAATGTTTAACCAGCGAAGCGTGAAAAAAAGCTTTTCTACTCCATAATCGACGTTTAAGGCGCACACCCTCCGACGACCCAGGGAAATGCAACGCGCTCGCCGATTTTACTCAGTCGCGACACACAACGGTCATAGACAAAACGCACACGACCGAGCGCCGTATGTAAATTACATGGCCGGCCAACGAGCGTGTTGGTCGCGTTACAGGACAGGAAGCATAAATTTCGTTACGACCGCCAAACATAGTGCGGGAAGAGTGTGCGTAGGAAACCGCCAGGACCGTTCGTTTCGTGTTTCCAGTAAAAGAGTTGGTCGATAGCTGACGTTCGCCGAGATCTATGGAACTTAGTAGATGCAACCGATTCACCCACAACCTCCTCCCGTTTTTTCTTATAATCCATCCGAGCAGAATCTCGAGAATGGCTGAACGAACGTAGGTGATTTGTATTTAAGTTGCCTCGGTTAGAGGTATAAATTTCTAGAAGAGTGACGATAAAAAAATCGAGTGGATGCTCGAGGCTGCCATCTCTAGGTATCCTCCTGCTGCAAGTTATTCCCTGAAATTTCACCCTGAGATTCCCATTGAAAAGATCCATCAATGCGGTACACGCCGGAATTACGTCTCTGGTAAATCCGCGGATACCAGCAGGGGCTCTGATATCTCTGAATCAACCGCAAACAGTGGACGCCTCGGTGTTCCTCGGAAGCGAGAGTTATTAATCTTTATTCCGTGAACCTTTACTCTATTCACCGCTCCGCCATCGCCGGTAACTTTCCTGGCAATTAGGTTTATCGTAAAGTCGATCGCCGCTCTGGATCCTCTCGCGCGCTCTTCGAGGTTGGCTCGTTGAAACGAGAGTTAAACTATGACCTGGAATCCCGCCGCTGCCGAACGATCTTAGAGGACCGTTTCCGCTGTAAATTTGAATAGTCGCGGGGGAATTATGGGTGGTTTACGGGCCGCAGAGTATTCCGGGAGGTTGCGCGCGCATCTTCTTTTGGGGATCCCCTCGGTTTCCGTAGAATTCCCTCGATACACATTGTTCGATTGCGAAACAGTGCTCACGGCTGCTAGCTACGGTGACACACGGGAGAGCCTCGCTAGGGATTCGTTGTGACACCGAATGAAATGCTCGAGAAGAATGTTTCTGCGGACGGAGGAGCCTTCTGTCGCTCGTTCAGGGCAGTCGCTTTTAACCGGCGTGGATATGTACTTTGGGGACACTTCTCCAGTCATCACAGTGCCTCTTGAATCTCAATTGCCGGCCCACTCTTAGTTCGCCAGGTAACTGTTCTGTAGCACGGGAAATTAGAAATCTTTCCAAGAAACTTTGGAGCTCCACGGTGCGTCAGGCGGTTAGAAACTCGTGCACACCCCTAACACCACCAACTGTCTGTACCCATTTCTCAGGACACGAATTCGCGCCCGTATGTCGGGAATGCGAGAACGATTTCCCAAGAAGGGGGAAGGGGACACGATGCGGGTTCGGGAGGCATCAATCCCCATTAATTCTTCCTTCCCCTAACTGTTTCTTCGAAAGGTTGTGGACGACTGAGACAGTCCAGAAACGACGGGGCAACGACAATTCGAACACTCGGATCACCCAGTCGAAGACAGAGGATCGTAGATAAACTCGATAAGGTCGACGATACCAAACACGAATTTTAAATCGGTCGATTACTCTTTTATTAGGACTTCCGCGGTTTTAAGAAAATGGATTTTGAGAATCTTCAGGCGATGTACTATCGAAATGGGATGCACAGCTCCGTTAACAAGTTGTGCGGGCTAGCAAACGCCTATAACAATCGGGTTGATTTTTAATTTTAGCTTCAGTTTTTTTCCTCAGCTTTGTTGCTAGTTTATTCATTTTATTGTGTCTCTATCTTTAGTTTTAGTTGTTGCCTAAGTTTAAGGTTTGGTTTTAATCTATACGTAATCCTTCTTTTTAAGTTCTTATCATTGTAAACTAAAGGGCACAATACCCGTAAAATTATAATAATAATAATAATAATAATAATAATAAAATATGTATATAAAAGAAATCAGTTGTTTTTTTAAATTTAAATGGGAGGGTCCAAATTTTATATTTCATTTCTCATAGTTTTCAGGGTGTCCCAGAACGTTTGCTATATTCCTTAAACCCGCCACTGTCGAGATTAGTACTCGAGAATGAGGAATGGGACCAAAGGCGTCCGGAGACTTTTTTCCAGGGGGGGCAACTTTGGGTGATGGTAAAGAAAAATATACCCCTCTTCCTTTTTTAACTCATTTTATAGTGCCCATTTAATTAAAAATTTAAAAGCGAAATTCAAAAATATTCCCTTGTTTAATATAAACTTAATAAAGATCAGTTATGAAAAATAAGCGATTTTTTTCTCAAAAGCCTAGGGGGCGACTGCCCCTTTTTGCACCCCCCTCCGGACGCCCATGAATGGGACCCACGGTGAACCTCCACAACAAGCGACTACACAAACTCCAGTCACTAGAGTTTGAGGTTTAAACACGAATTATTTCCGAGGACAGCGCGAGCGTCTAGCGTGCGGCGTTTTCGCCCAGAAGCGATTAACCACTTGAGCATCGAAAACGCGTTCGAGTATCGTAAATTGGCCGGCCCGCGAATCGCGGACGGTGTCAGCGACACCGGGTCGCGTTCGCACGCGATTTCTCGGCAGCGGGCAGGAGGACCGGTGTCGCGTCTCGAGTGTCTCTCCCCGTGTTCGGTCGGGGACCCAAATCGCGGGGCGACGTTTCGCGGAACCATCGACGCGGCTCGCGAACGAGCCAAACGCGAGAGAAGCTTGGGATCGCGGGAGCACGTGCGATCGGCGACGCATCGAAATCCTCCTCTTCCTCGCGCGGCGGACCCGGGAGGGGGATTACGTAACGCTACGCTGGCAGGAATCCTACCTCTGTGCAACGTCGATGTTCACCATCGATATTCCGCGGGCAGAGCGATAAACAACGGAGGGTGACGCGTGAAAATAGACGTCGGGGACGGAAATAACTGGAAACACCGAGGAAAAATGCTGCACGAGCAACAAGTGGAACGTGGTCGGCGGGATGCCGCGAGCTCTCTTAGAGCGGGATGCAAATTTAATGCGACGATCGAGGTGAATTTTTGGGCGATCTAAGTAGGGAGAATTCGATGTTAATATACCGCGGTAAAAGCTGTCGGTGCGCCGTGAGACGTCAAGGCACGCGTCCCGAGTGCGCGATGGGAGATCGTAAACGACGAGAGGGGATAGGCTGTACCCTGGGAATAAAGACGTTGCTAGCGAGACAGTTGGATTGTTATCGCCTGCTCTACGATCCACGAAATCTCGTTTCGTAAGAGGGCCGGTAGTTCGGACCGAGCTGGAATTATTATTAGCGGTATTACAACTACGCCCGGCGTTATTTACTATCGCCCCGCGTGTCGTCGTTCCGCCGGCGTTACAACAGCAATTTAAAGAAACGATCCGCACGCGCTGCGGCGCACGGCTCTCGCTTACGGTGGAACACTTCGACCGTCGCTTTGATCTCCGCTACGAAGTGACACAGATTTGTTGCTACTTGTCGGCGATAAATTACGAGCATCATATCGTGCCTGTCGTTGGCCTTATCCCGATGCAACGCGATTCCTAGTAGAATCCGCGCCGTTGAAGAACCCGCGAGCCGAGGAGCGATAACTCCGGGCCGCTTGTAAATAGGCGCGAAGAGACCCCGTCACGGAAATGCAGATCGCACGGGCGTAAGTATTGTAAAACATCGCTACGTCGAATATATATGGATATCGAGAGCTAACGGTGAGATTGATGCAAGGATGCGATATTTCATTTATACGACCGCGTGATACGGCAATTAAGTGTTGGTCAAAAAGCGATCGAGCACACAGGCAGGGCTGACTCTGTTTGCAAATGAGGGGAGTAAATAAACAAGATGTTTGTAAGAAGTCACCGTTTCTTTGGGACCTTTCGTGAGGCAGAATCTTAATTGCAACATGCCGTTGGTAATGAGCTTCGATCAGGTGTATTACGAATTAAAACCACCCTAATTACGCTAATTGCTCGTGCCCGCAGTATACTAATCCGCCATTCACGCTCGCAGGCAAGCGATGCAAATTTCTGCGCGGCATGCAAAAACTTACGGAACAGTATCGTTCGCCGCGAGGGAACACGATTTTTGCATTTCTAAAGATACCACCGCTGCCACATAAATTCTGCAGAATTCTGTCTCGTCTTAAAGATTGCAACAAAGCGCCGTCCTGAAACGTCAGCGGATAAATGCTAGAATAAACGCACATTATGAATTGTAAATTACCCTGATTTGGTCGAGTAGCCGACGATATCAATTACTCATATCGCGGGGATTCAGTGTTTCTCGTAATTCCCGTCGCTTGCTCGCGATACACCGCGACGCGGGAGAAAATTGTTCAAGCTCGCGAGAACTAGCGTGCATCGAATGGACCCCGAAATTTCATTAATGGCCACAGAGGCACCGATTCGCGAGCCGAATGCGCGTCAAAGATGGCGGATATTAAAAATGCAAATGATCTGCCGCCCACGCGAGGCCGGATCAACGTTACGGCGCGAAATTAAGAATCGCAGGCGTGCGTCGCGAGGTATCGCATTAATTCCGTTCGACTACCTCGTTTATATTAATAAGGATCACGGGGTCTATTCTGTTCGGGCCCAACGCAAATCCTTCCTCTATCGCCATTTCTCTGCGAATGCATATTAGCATTTTAAATTCAATCGGTACATTGACGCCCTTGAACAATAATGGCCTCCCCCACCGGGGGCCCCCTTTATCCCCCCGGCCAGCCTCTCACTCTTTCACCGTGACAACTTGCAAATCCAGTTATATCATCTCCCGACTTTGTAATCAGCTGTGTGTAAGATGGTGACTCGAGGAGCCAGCCAGCTCGCACCGTTCGCTCGCCCCTCGCCAATAAATCAGCCGCGAGCTTTTATACGCGTCCACCGTTTTCCCTTGACCGCGGTAAACCTTAATTGAGATGCGATCTTTTCTTAGGGAGACGTACGCGAGCTCTGCGAAAAACGCACCCGCGCCTTCACCTTTTCACTCCTAAACAGCCGCTAGTCATCGAACCTACTGCAATTCTATTCAACAGCAGAAGCAGGAGTAATTTTTTGGAAATTACTTCGTTTACTGTGACGATGATGATTAATTTAAGGGATTTAATGGAATGTTATTGATGGGTGAACGAAGACGACCAATTAGGCGCGATTTGCATGGAGAAACAGCGTGGAGTCTAAGGCAGAACGAGGGGGAGAGAAGAAAGGCTCGATGAAAGCGAGATAAAAGGGGTACGAGAAGACGGAGAAGCAAGGCTATTGGTCTAGTTGCAATATTCGCCGGCCTTCGGAGTTATGGAAATGCGCACGTTATCCAGCACACGTGCAGATCCTGTATGGGCGAGTTTCGAAGCCGTCGACGATCTAAGAATTAAATGTCAGTAAGGTCATGGTCGCGGAGGAGCGAGGAATCTCTCGATGAGGTCCGACCTACTCCAGCGATAATTACTTGAAAAGCATCGCGATAATGCGCGCCGGGATCTCCTCGGAAATTCGCCTTGCCCGACGGGGCCTGGAAACGTGGGCGACTCCGGATCGCCGCGGAAACCTCGAGGCACACGATCTCGAACGATGCCTCAGCTCGAGATCCAGCAATGTCTATTCGAAACGCATTCTAAATCATCCCGTTGCCATAAATCTCGGTACTCGAAGCCGTTTGCACAAGAAACTGTGCGCCTCTATCTAAAAAAGGAAGAATCGAGCTGTGCCCGTCGCAATGTTTGCTTCCTCTGTTCAAACATTGTCTTCGCGTCGAAAGAAATTTTTTGGTCGGAGATACTGTCCGGGGCACTCCTCGTTGCGCGAGCTGATTTTAAAAAAAGATACAACCGCACGCGAGTGGCGAATTTGTTTTCTCGCTTCGATCTGTTTTGATGCGGCAATCGCGTGAGCGGCAAGGATTACCCGAGAAATTCTGCATTCCTCGGTGGGAAATAAAGAGCCGCGATGTACGAAAAGGGGCACAACCTTGCGAGCAATGCTAATTCCCGGCGATAGCGCCGAACGAGTTGCACCCTCGGGAAGATCGGCTGGTTTGCAAGCGAGTGCAAAGATAAGATTATTGTTGTATAACGGTTATCAGCCGCCGAGGAAGTTTACAAACGAATGTAAACATTTAAGGTTCACGGCTTTGCGAAGGCGAGTCTCCGAGAAGATTCATGCGAGCCGGTTTAGATCCTCGCGTTCCGCTTCATTGTTGCACACGAAAATTCTCGGTATTATTTTCATTAACCGGCCGCGGCTTCATGAATACGGCAGAGTATCTTCGAGCTATTTACTGGCGTACGGATATAGAACGGGGGATGAAGACGAGGATTCACGAATCCGAGTGCTGTTCAATGAAGAAATGTGAAACAACGAATGATATAACTGGGAGTAAAAATGGAATAGAATTAGGGGAATAAAAATACCTGCGAGGAATTCGAATAAGAAGCAGATCGATCGAAAAATATCTCGATTGCAACGTTTGTTTCTCTTCGTACAAATATGTTCACTCCGGCGAGCATGCATTTCCAGTAAACACCGAGCCGTTCATAATAAACGTGCCCCACGCTTAAACCGGCGTAATATGAGGTTTTATGATTACGGTTATTTGTGATTCTACTTAACTCCACTTTACATGCCAATATAAACATTATACACTTTCATTTGCGTAGACGCACAAAGGAGATGCCCGGCAAACCGGTGGATTTTCTCTCGCCGACAATTCTGTCCCCTATACTCCGAACATTTAAAATAGAAAAGGAAACCTCGACGCGCACAAGATGCGACCGCGAATTGAATATATAGCTTAACTATTAAATGTTTAGGCTAAGAGAAGTATTGTGCAATCGGGAGCATTGGTACCGTGTGAGGACGCTATAGATACGGTCCTCGGGCAGATTCGTGACAATGTTGCCAATGCTCTGTTTCGCTATATTTAGTAATCCGTAACACTAATCGCGCGGGTTATTGCGAGCGCATCCTCAGGTGTCATGAATTAAAACCGCCAAGAGAAATACCCAACTTTCTTGTTTACTCCGCGATACGAGGACGAACGTGAGTTCTTGCTCAAACAGAATGCACCTATTTCGAATCCTATCGCGTGAACCGATAATCGACCGTTGCACAGCCAACTTCATATTCGTGAAAACACTACACACACGAGTTACTACGATTTCTCTATATCGAGCTTGAGACTGAATCTCAGGACAAACGAGAGTTAGCGGGGAGGTTCGAGTTGTGTATCATGTTCTCCGATAGTGTTTTCGTGTTAACGAAGCGGAGAGAAATAAATTATGCGAAGATCTAGGAGCAACCGTTTTCTTTGCCAGACTACAGTGTACTCCTCTCGCGAAGCAAACGTCGCGTTTAACATATTCTTCTCTCGATTCTTGCCGTAGCAATACAACGTGTTCGTAATAAAGCTCCGCTCGGTAGTCGCACGGCCTTGAATATAGCTACGAACTCTGTCTTCGCGGTTATTTACGATAATTCTCACACCTGTTCCTCGATCTCACGAATTTCACTGGAGCTCGTGAAAAACGGCACACGCGAGAAGTCGTGTCGCGGAGGATAAATAAACTGATCTGCATGCGTACGCTATATTCAAAGTGGATGCTAGTAAGGGAGTAGCTAAAAACTGTAATGCCACTAACTTGGTGAGTGTTGAGAATACTTGACAGTCTAATCGCCCGCGTGAATCCCGACGAAATCCTCTGCCCGCAGCCTCGATACACCTTAATACATTATTGCACCCTCGAACCGTATTACAAGAATAGCCACGTACTAGAGCCGACCTACAAAAACGAGGAGCTTTATCACGCGCCGCAGAGAAGACGGTTGATGTGTTTTTTTTTGTCACTCTGTCTGCTGGGGGTCCTACCTTTTCGGTGCGAACGATAACACAGTGTCCCGGTACGCCCCACACCGTCTTCCTCCGTCGGCTGCCGGCGCACGACTGTGGATAATTCGCGGTCGCGACCGGCCTCGATACATACAGGCTATTCTTAGCGCGCGTCGTCACCGGGAACTCCTGCCATTGGCCACCGATGGCGTCGCCACGCAGCGCGATTGGCCGAGCCGCGCGAGTACGCCGCGAGCACGGGTGCAGGCCTGGCTCCACGGCTGGGCGCGACTCCGCGGGCACGACATTTGTTGACATGAAACTGTCAGAATACGCACTCCCTTAATGCGCCGGCATTCACGACGCGCTCTCCTACCTATGACAATAACTTTTCATCCCTTTCCCTCGGCTTACGGCAATGCCCGCCTCGTAACGGCATATGTATCGCGATAGTACATTCCCGAAACGATCTATCGATCGAGCCACTCTCGTCAAAACAATTCGATATTGCAGCGCTAATGAGCACTGCCAAATGTGCACTGATAGAAGCTTAGAAAAATTCTTTCTCACTGCCGCGAATAGATTTCGAATAAAGTAACAGTTTTGCGTTAAATTATCTGAAGTTGGAAAAATAATTTTTTTTTTAAATTTGCATTTTCGAACGTTTGAAGGCGCGAGTCTTGGGTTCCAAATCGGGCGTGCTATGTAAAGTTTTACTGTATAATTAATTATACTATGTTGTAAAAGGGGCGACGTCTCTTTGAAGTTTATTTAAAAAAATATTAATTATTTCCCGCGCACGAACCTAATAACTGGAGCAAAACCCGTTCGCATTGTTACGGGCGCAGGTGAACAGTCGTGACCGAGGTGGGTGGGTGGAATTTATGGAGAATGGAAGCGACGGGTAATGGACGATCATTTGACGCGGCGCGCGCTATTAATTTGCCCGGAGCTTTCGAAAAGCCTTGAAGTCGGCCGACGTGCCTCTCTTCGGCTCTATGAAATCATAGATTTCCCGGCAGTGTTATTATGCGAAAATTACGCTCTAAAATTAGTCACGGCCCATTACCGTGCGCGTACACGGGTTGGTCGAAAGGAGAAAAAAATAGGAATTGCTTGACACTCACACTTTTTCGATACGTATCTGGCCATTAGCGCTCGCGATCACGGTGATGATATTATGCTAAATGCGAATCGAACGATCGTAATGCGCGATCTGCCGTTTACGCGCTCCCTCCCCTGCTTCGCGGATGCTTCGCCCGTTTCTTACTACATAAGCAGTCACATGTCACGTCGTAGATTCATCTTCGATTGCCTGTCCGCGCGTCGGTCGATACATATCGCTGCGAAATCGATTTCCACGGAGACTTCGAGGAAACGCCACGCTTGAATAGCTCACGGCTCGATCATCGATACTTTCGATTGTCAGAGGCGGCGACCGGGTCGAAATGACATTCGTATTCAAACATCTAAAGCATTTAACCGTATCTCGCATAGGAATCTGCGTTAAAATCTACTTTCAAATTACATGAATCTCGGATTGAGGTGGAACAGTAGCGACGTCTGGTGTCCTACGCACGAATCAATAAAAATGGCGACCTCCATGATTCAAAATGACGTTTAAGGACAGCTTCAAATATTATAAAAGTCGAGATCCACCTCCAGATTTGAAAGGTGTAATTGATTTAAACGATCCCAATTCCAATAAAGTACGTATCGCGTTGTACTTCTTGCACGTTTCGAGTATATTCAAATCGAGTGCTTTTTAGGTTATCAATCTCAAAGGCAAAATATTGAATGAACAATGTGAACGTGTATTGGGATTAAAACCAGTGAAAGACTGGAAAATCTACGAGCTTCTAGACATCCCAGGTAACACAGCTGAGTCTCTAACAAAAGCTTTGGTACTTAACTTTGCATTTACAACCAGGACTCATCTTTATAAAAAATCCATTCACCACTCATGGACAACGGTATTGGATCATAAAATGTTTAAAGGATTACTCGAGGAAGCCGTACAAACTAAATCTAGATGCCCACAACAGTTCGAGCGATGATGGACCTTGGTGGGATACATGTTTTGGGTATGACTGGCTACAAGAACCCAAAGAAAGGTGTTTGCAATACATGGATGTGTAATATTGCTTTCAGAAACTCGGGCACAGCTCGAGCTATGCTGCCGAAACTACGCTGGGCAACATTGGGGTATCATCATAACTGGGATACCAAATTATACTCTGAAACGAGTAAGACAGAAATGCCTGAGGAGTTGTCATCGCTCACTTCGTTTGTGGCGGAATCCTTGGATCTCGCAGATTTTAAAGCGGAAGCGGCAATTATAAATTTCTACAGAATGAATTCGACCTTGGCTGGACATACCGACCATTCTGAAGTCAACGTCAGCGCACCCTTGTTCTCTATAAGTTTCGGTCAAACGGCAATATTTCTAATTGGCGGACTCACGCAAGACGATGCGGCTAGCGCTGTATTCCTACGAAGCGGCGATATAGTGGTGATGTCTGAGACATCTCGTTTGAGGTATCACGGGGTACCAAAAATTCTGCCGGCTGGTAGCGCACCCTGGGACGACGACGATTCGCATAATAATGAGGAACATTGTATGTGGGACCGTGATGACTGGAACAAAGCGAAAGCGTACATATCCGAGGCTAGAATAAATATGAATGTAAGACAAGTGCTAAAACCTGGACAGCTAGCTTTATTGTAAGTTCTTGTACGAAATTTGTTTGTACAGTTTTATTAAAAATACTTATATCAATTATCTCGGCGCTGAATACTTGTTCCCCTGCTGTAAGGCCGTCAATTCACACTATCCGCGATAGAAGTTGCACTGAAAGTACCGAAATTCATCCTATTGAGTGCTTCCTTATTGATATCAGTCCAGAGTACCTACATCGCTTTCTCCCACAACTTGGCTCGCGGCATTATTTTGAAATGCGTTTAAAACGTTTAGAAAGTCCCATGCGATCGTTGCCATTTTGAGTAGGAAATCTTGCGAATTTGATATACAGCTCTGTGTAATGTGGTGCACCATTTCGTATTGGCTTT
The DNA here is from genome assembly GCA_910592295.1 of Andrena haemorrhoa. Taxonomy (NCBI): domain Eukaryota; kingdom Metazoa; phylum Arthropoda; class Insecta; order Hymenoptera; family Andrenidae; genus Andrena; species Andrena haemorrhoa. Next base: position 7,979,066 of record OU342946.1, read on the forward strand.
CGAAAATGTTCGGAGTTTGGCAGGACTCCGATAGCAATGCCGGCATGTACGGCTTAAGTAAAATATTCGTCGCATCCCGAACCGCCTTATTTAAAATAAAATCCTTAGAAATATCTGGCACGTGAATCATGTTGCTTTTCTTAAAGCCGTCGGCAGTTCACTGCAAGGAAATAATTCTATACTGGATCTAACAGAACGGCTCTGCTTCGTTCCATATTAATTAACCACGTACAAACCTATGTATTTAAAGACGATTAATATTCATTCTCATGAGTATTTCCCCACAAGCTCTTCTTATTATTCCCGGCTGCCAGCAACTTTTACGCGTGCTATGTGGATTGACAGCGCACACGTCTATTCTGAACGTATCCTTCGAATCGTTATCTTTAATGGAAAAACAACGATCCTCTTTTATTAATCGTTGTATAAAAGAAGCTTTCAGTTCTTCAAACGAGTAGCGAGTTTCATGTTTCTGCGCCATTGAGAGTCATTCGATTTTCTATTTACTTTTTTTAATTGAATTAATCATGGCCCGTGAATTATTTACTTTAATCTGATGAATTTTTAATGGAATTACTGAAATTGTGTAGTTTGTGAAATGAGTAATGTTGAATAAATGGAGAAATTTCAATGTTCAATTGTTTCACGTACTCGATGAATAAAAACGTAATATTTCAGTATCGATAGAAACAAAGAAACCCTAAATACGACTGGTGTGATTGCTGAAACTTTCATAATGTCCGCGAAAGTGATGTTTAATAACCCAGCGCCCGATCTTACCAGTTTCAAAGTTTCGCGGTTTACCAAGCGTAACTACACTTGCCTGTGAAGTTTCCGGTCTCGCGAGTCAGCTGATCAATCTCATTCCTGTCTGCTTGATAGTTCTCGCAGCTATGTCTGGAAAAGATAAACTTGCAATTTTTCCCTCTCGGGGGTAAGTATTTCCTGCACAGATTGCTTAAACACTCTTCGTTTGTTTGCCGATTCAACTTTTCATTTATTTCCTATCCATTATTGTTTTCGACCGAGCTATATTGACCCCCCCCAACATCCGTCATTAAATGGGTGTAACCCTATCTCACATTGACTTTTAAACGTTTAAATCGCGTTTTCGAATGTACCGTATCGTCACATTACTATTCTATAAGCTATCGCAATTATATTTCATAATTGTGACACGAAGGTCCCAGATTCATTTGCATATTTTGTCTGTTTTGTCACATGATTTCAGTTAGATAAACATTCTATAACTATGAGTAATCTAACATTGGATATTAATGTGTGTGCTCTCTTTTCAGGGCCCAAATGTTAATGAAATCCCGTTTACACGGAGCACAAAAAGGTCATGGTTTGTTGAAGAAGAAGGCAGATGCACTGCAAATGCGCTTTCGAATGATTCTGGGTAAAATTATCGAGGTATAAAATGCGTTGCGCGTACATCCGTTAATGATCATTCGTCACGCGCATTACAATGCTTTTCTTTCTCTTGCCTTACCGTTTAGACCAAAACGCTGATGGGAGAGGTGATGAAAGAAGCAGCTTTCTCCCTAGCCGAAGCGAAGTTTGCGACTGGAGACTTCAATCAAGTAGTTCTACAGAACGTGACGAAAGCACAGATTAAAATCCGTTCTAAGAAAGATAACGTCGCCGGTGTTAATCTTCCAGTGTTTGAATCGTACCAAGATGGCACAGACACTTATGAATTAGCAGGTTTGGCCCGCGGTGGCCAGCAGCTGGCGAAATTGAAGAAGAATTATCAAAGAGCGGTGAAGCTGTTAGTAGAGTTAGCGTCGTTGCAGACGAGTTTCGTCACCTTGGACGAGGTTATTAAAATCACAAACCGTCGTGTAAATGCTATCGAGCACGTTATCATTCCAAGAATTGAGAGAACTCTTGCCTATATAATTTCCGAGCTGGATGAACTGGAGAGAGAAGAGTTCTATCGGTTAAAGAAGATACAAGATAAGAAGAAGCTGGCGAAAGCTAAGGTAACATTTAAATGCCGAAAATTACAGCGCCTTACTTTCCAATGGAGAACACGCACAAATAATGAAATTATTATTTCAGATGGAAGTAATTAGAAAAGCAATGAAAGCTGCTGACAGAGAAGCAGACACTCCGAACATGCTTGATGAGGGAGACGACGATATTTTATTCTAAACATTGTAAATAGCTTGTTTCCACACACTGAAGTATTAAACAAAGTATGTTCCGATTCTGAGCGAATGTGTTAAAGAGCGAGTCCAACGAAGTATGACGAAATAAGACAACTTAGTCCTCTCACAAAAATCCTTAGACAATACTAATTTCACAGTACAGCTAAGCGGCGCGACAGATCTCCCGTTGATCGCGATATCGCCGGCTTTGTTGAACCAGCTATTATGTATAAACGCAATTCAAAGTATTCTTATTGTTACTATATTGATAAGGATACATTACGAAAGGTTACAGAATCAAGTATTCGGTAAGAAATGATGACTAATAAACATGTACATATACGTATACGATTTACGTCCATGTTTATATTCTTCCCCATCATCCTACAATCGCTATATCCCACAATTAAAACGCGCATCTTCAGTTGGTAATATTTGCACGCCATTTAATCAGCTCCAAACCGTAAACGCATGTTTCTGTTTAATTATGGATTCTATTGGCATTCGAAGGCGATGCAAACGCTATGGATTTCTATAGATACAGCGTTAGCACCCGGAACGGGCGTTTCGCTTTAGGAATAATTAAGACGGATGCATAATCACTTTAGCCGGTGAATTTCTCGAACTGGGTCAATCAATATATGGACCTTTTCCCATATGAGCCAGCTCTCCCTGCTGAAAGGCGGTGCGCGCGTGGAAAATCCTTTCAGTGCGCGGAAAATTCGTGCCGTGACCACCCCCAAAGATGTCCGATCATTTAACGGTCGTGCAAGTCCCGGAAAATCGTTTCGAGGACGCAATCCACCACTTGAAATGGAATTTCTTTGCCGACGAGCCGCTGAACCATGCAGTCGGGCTTTGTGAGAAAGGTGAAAGCCAGTTCGAGTTGGAGAGACACTGCCAGCTCACTTTAAAGCAGGGATACTCGCGGATGCTGGTGGATAAAAATGGGACGGTAAGTGGGATCGAAGAAAGGCCTATAGAATCTCAATCATTGTAACATAATGACGACATGTTTCTCCTCCCATCTGATGATTCATTTCACACGCTACTTAATGTAACTTTTTTGCTGACTACCGAACGTTCCCTCCGCGGTCCACGGACCTTGAAGATTAAGTTCATTGTCGATCATAAGACCTGTCCTATCAGATAGCAGGTATGGCTTTGAACGGGATCCTGAAGAAGGGGGAACGCGAAGAAGCTGAACGCCGACTGGCGGAACTAAGCGACGAGAAGTTCAAAATAATTTTCGGGCTGCTCTATAAAGTTAATGAGAAAATCGATCTCTTTTCCAAGTACAATGTCGACGAGTTGTTCGAGTGCCGGATCCTCAGCGTGGGTGCGAACTTCCGCGGCAGGGGCTTGGCAAACATCCTGATGGCAGACAGTATAGAAACAGCGAGAAATGCCGGCTTCAAGGTAGTTCAGCGAGCTTGACTATCGCGATGTATCGTAAATGTCTGATGCATGCGTTTAAGTTCAACGAAAATGATCTCGCTCGTTTAGAATCGTCGCCCCGTGACCTTTATCATGTCCCTAGCGTCAGCGGTGTTCTAATTTTACAGCACATCCTGAAATTTCAATTATAATTTGCAGTTATTCCGTCTCGCTTATTTAATACCTAGCAATCTTCTGACAAATATACCAATAAATAATATACAATTCCGAAACTTGACTATTCATTTACCTCCTTAATATTGTATTCGTTTCGTACACACAATCGCCAAAACGATTCGACGGTACTCATGCTTCGATGTTCGAACCGACTTTTCGTACATCGGGGATAAACCTTTTGCAAAGCGGACTCTCATGCATCTGCCTCTGTGTGTCTAGCACGACGGTGTCGTAGAAAGCGTGATCGTCCAACGATGTTACACATTTCGGTTATGTTTCAGCATGTCCTTCGATTAATATGCATGGGATGATTTTCGTTTACCAAGATGTAATTGCAATGCACCCGTTACCTCCTCGAGAGTTACCTTTGCACGCGGTGTACTTCGTACCAAGTGTATGTAAATGTTCTGTGTGAGAAGCAAATTGTTCCCCGGCTGGTGGTTTAATTCATCACGCGTTTACAGGTATTCAAAGCCGACGCCACGGGCATGTTTTCCCAGAAAGTATGCTTGAAACACGGTTTTCAGGTGGAGGCGGAAATCTTGTACAAGGATCTCGACGAATCGATCAGACCCGCTCCTCCTCATCAAGCTCTGAAGCTGATGGTAAAGATACTGAATTAAAAGGAAAGCGAAGGGACGAGATTCGTTAAAGTTATCCGAGATATCTTCAATCAGCCGAAAAATGCTACGAAAGAGCAATAGAGTAAACTATGTGTATCGTTGTATGACAATAACAGCTCTCGTTGTAATGTGTGTTTGTCTTAAAGACGAATTTACAAAACTAATCGTATCCAAGAAGGGCGGACCGCGTGTTTCACGTAGAACGTATTCAAAATTTCGAAGCATCGGTTGCAGACCCTCGCCTGTGTTCTGAATGATATATTGTTATGGAAGAAGAAAAAAAAACAAAATCCAAAAAGAAACAGTAAGAACAAAATAGAGTTGACAAATGCTAGAATAAAGATCCACTTAGCGTTTCGTTCGTTGGACTTTTGTTCTACATTCTGCTAATTCGAAACGGACTCGCGACGCTCGCTGCTCCGGTTTACGTGGCGGAACATGCCCGAACAAAATTCACGTCTGCGAACATTACGAAGGAATACCAACGTATGTCAAGTGTTGTAATTTGACATCTGTTAACTCTTCTGTACATTTTACAGCTCGATGGTGGTAAATTGAAAGTATATCGTATACGCGTGGTACACAGTATTTCGTCGCTTTCGATTGTGTGCGCAATTTTTTTACAGCCGTCGCATGGGCGCAGAGAACACGGATTATTTTCTAGATCCGTGTAATAACGATATATCGAAAACAGTGATTTAACTCATGGTTACAGGAATTACTGGATAAATGGGCCCACATGAGTATAAAGTGAAAGTTACAAGGAATATTTTTGTTGGTGTCGCGTGTTACGAAAATATATTACAAGTTATTTTGTAAAGATATCCGCCAAATAAATATTAAAGTTTATAATGACCCGTCGGCTTCTCTTGTCCCAACATTGCTCTCCATTAAATGCAGCGATTTCAATTAAATAAGTACAACTTTATTTGTGGCAATAAATGTATAAATATACAATGCAATAAGCATGCCTAACAATTTAATCTTCATAGAAATTATATAATTTAAATGGGAATGCAGTCTCGCAATAATATTTATACATACAACAGTGAGATCTAGAAGTTTACCTGGGGTCTAAAGTATCTTTGCAGCTTATTTGCCTTCAATTGCAATTGCATAGAGTATTTGGCCTGTATTCTCTGCATATACTTAATATCCCTGGCCTTCTTAATAGCAGACTCCTTTTGCGTCTCCGTCCATCCAAGCGCTCTATATTGTAATAACAGTTTGTGTAGTTTCTCGCTTTTCGGCACTGCGAATGCCCTGTTTGGATTTAAGTTCTGTTTATAGTATCTCATCAGGGATCGATGACCAACAACGGCCCCTGACGGTAATACTAGTTGATAGTCGCTGTCGTCTAACTCTGGTATTTCGACCTCCGCGTTTAGATCGCCGGTCTCTGCATCGGGATAACTGGACGAATAATCATAAAATTCTGCATACTCCGCGAGCGCATCTCCTTCGTGCAGCATTTTGCAATGCCCCTTGTCGATCATATGTGCCCTGGCAGCTTCCGCGCTTTGAAAACTTCTCCCTGTTAATTCGTTATATACACATAATTAATCAACTAGTTATTACAAAACCTTCCGTATAGAAATTTGAATTTGCTTACCAGAATCGTTGCACCAAAGGCACAGGAATCCTGCGAAAATCTTTTCTCCGAGGTAAGTAAGCAACCCTTTAATATCCACGCAGTACTCAGGATCCGGTATAAAGAACGAATGCGCCGTAGTCATGTGTTTCAAGTTGCGCACCAAAGATCTGCTGTGATGGCTGCAAAATAAGCAATCATTATTCTTCACGGGATTCTCGGTGTCTTCGATCCACTCGTCCGAATCTACGGACTCGACGTCGGAATCCGCTTCCATATCGTCGGTCGATCGTTTGCCACTGCTACTTGAACTCTCTTCGTTTCTGTTGTCCTTGCACATCGCAGGATCAGGTGAAGAATCGGCGTCGCTGTTCGCTTCCTCGTTCATGGAATCTGAAATACTGTCGTGCCTCGCAGACTTCTCCTTGTGCTTCTTGGAGGATAAATGATTCTCATATTGATTCTGAGTGTTGAAATTCTTTTTGCATATCTTGCAGCTGAGTGTTTCACCTTCCCTTTGCTTATCGTCTTTGTTCCTTTGCGCGATCACTCTCTTCTGAAATTCTTCCACGGTGATGGGAGGTAGTTCGGCTACTTTCCTCTTCAAATTGTATCTGTGCCAGTCCGACTTGTAGTGCTGCCTTTGCACTTCCAGGTCTCGGAATCCCACATGGCACGTGATGCAAGTAAACGGCGAAGTCATTTCTTTGCGATATCTTCTAATATATTACGCGTACGAAGCAATAACCAACAGTAATTAACGGCTTTCGAAGTGTGCTGTCTTCGATTGATAAAAACTCGACGTTGTATATAAACTATGTTGCGGTAACATCTACTATGATTTAATCAGCATAGTATGAATAAATATGAACAATATCCGTAACACTGATAATTGTATTTAATCTGAATCGATGCGTTTGTACGCAAAGAGAACCGCGATGCACGTCACGTGCGCAGTTACGTTTCGCACTGACCGAGAGGTTATGTTACTCGGTCCACAAGTATTTACGGTTTCGTTTGACGTATCACAATGCCGTTTAATATTGCATCGGAGTGCGAATAAATAATTGATATTTAATTCTGTATTCCTACAGCGGATCTTTAAATAGATCAGTAGCAAAACGTTGTGTACTTGATTTTGCTACAATTTTATAATACCGCTGCAAAAGTATCGAATATCAAAATGCTAACCTCTCAACCGATCCCAATAAAGACAATTTTCAAAACGTTCCAATTTTGCAAGTTGGGTCGTAATCTATAATTGAACGCGATCGCAGTGCCGCCATTTTTTTCAAATCGTTCGAATCGCAGCGAGCTCTCGTTATCGCATATCAATTTTTACATTCTCACGTTCGCATGATACTGTTCAACAATAATCATATCTCTGTTGCGCAACAAATACAAAAACAGCTACATAATGCTCCTATCAAACCTAACCTCAAAGCTTTATGCTTAAAAAAATAGAGATGAAAGGGGAGGGGTGATGCGTGTATGTATGTGCTTGGAGATACGCACAAGCCTCAAGAGGCACGTATGGCTAAGGGAAACAGTAAAGTCGACCCCAAGAGAGAGGAAACATTCTTTTTTCCACAAGTCTATCTGAAATTCTTATCGGAATCGTTCTGAAAGATCCAACCGAAGTGGAGCCGAGAAGCCTTTATTGCGTCACTGGCTGTAATATCAGCAGATCACGTGACATTATACGGGAAAAAACGACTGGTGCGGAAGGTAGAGGCGCCGCTATCAATTTCGGGGAGTCGCGGAGCCATGCTTACGGCCCTGTTTTCTCGAAGCACTTGCAGTTGTGTTCAGACAGTAGCCGTCTCAGAAGCCGGAACGTTTCGTGTGCACGTCGCAAGCGAGGAAGTCAGAAAGAGCACAAGAGCACGCAAAGCCGCAGGAAAGCTCGAGCGGACGTAAGAATCCGACGGCAGTAAGCATAGCTTGCCATTGAGTGGGGAAAAAGGGCAGCGAGGAAAAGCTGAAGGCATTGGACAGACGGTGTCACGTCGCCGCGACTTGAACCGTTCCCCCGACCGACTTTCGTGTGGCGACACATCGTAGAAACACGTAAAACGAGACACTGGGGTGCACCCGACAGAGCGATCCATCTGTCTCGATACACCCACGGACCACCGTTCAATTTTCACGCTAGAAGGCGGCCGTCCAGCAGGGCGATACCATTTTATATGACTTTTCTTCGACGTCAAGGTGAGTGGAAGCAGGGCATAGGTAGCGACGGCAACGTCCTATCCGGTATCGTTTCGTTTCGTTCCTTTCCGACGCTAATTTTAGCGACCAGCCATTTTGGACACGAGGAACGTGCTTGATCCGCGGAGCAGCGGCTCATTTCTATGGAAATCCGAGCATTCCTATCCGCCTTCCTTTCCCATATGTACGTTCTTATTCTATAGCAACCTGTCTCCCTTTGTCCCATCGGTTCTGTCCCCACCTTTCTACATCCGCGACGCAACGATGGATCGATATTGCGAACCGAATAATTGAGTGAACCGAAACGGCTGGTCCGCCCGTGCCAGCGAGACGTGATAACGTGCATGCGAACGACGTGTCCCAATGGATCACGTTTCTCGTCGTTTTTCGATGGTTGCGCGGAAAAACAAACGAAACGGAGTTGCATGTTCGTAGAAACTATGGTATCGTAATGATTGAACGAAGTTAACGTTAGTAATATATAATTATCGTATGCGTGTACGTGGTACACGAGGATTGGAGCTGTTACATTGCTCTATCTCTTCCAAATTTATCGCGTGTAATTGTAATACTCATTTCCGGGTTGAGTGTAAATTGCAACGTCATCTGGCGATTAGCAAGTGTAAGTATCAACTTTATCGAGGATCAACTTTATGGACGAAGTGTAGGTTTCTATGTTGACACTACTGGTAGAACATAAAAATTCGTATCGCTACGTTCTGTGGCAACGAAATATCGTACCGTATCTATCGAAACGAACGCAGCGCCTTCGACTTCTCTTATTACGTCGAGACGAGCATCCGTACTTTGTACGTTCGTCGTGATTGAACCTGTTCCCTCGACATAAAGGCGTGTTTTTTTGTATCGTGTACGTCGAGTGTTTACCAATTGAATCGATAAAGTATGTTAGAAGGGAAATTTCTCTTCGCGCCTATTTACGCTCGCGTGTAAATGCAGTTTACACTCAACCTGTGTATATCGATTAATTAAATATGTGTATTATCTTGTACGAATGTATCTACGGTATTATTCGATACTATTTAACCTCTCCGTCTATATATTCGAAATGCAACTACAAATTTATTTATTCGTTTGGACGATGATGCTATGGAGTCTCGGATGACTGAACTTTTCGCTGATCGGATATCACGATCGATTTCTTTTTGAAATTGCTCTCCATTTTATCTGCACCGCGTTGTTCTACCAACAGGCATCTTTATCTATTGCAATCGCGATCAATGTAACTTTTTCTTTTCATTTTTTATGGGTTACACGATAGAACATGGTTACCGACGTGTACGCTACGTTAATAAATTGCGAAATTCGAAAGCGGCGACGGAAATCTTGTCTGTCGCTATTTTTGTTTTTCTTGCGGAGTCTTCTAGATCGAAGATGCCTGAAATAGATATACGAATAACAGATAATAGCGTCTATTTTCAAATTTAGATAAGTCTCGCGGAAGAATTTGTATAATTGAATCGAGGAACGTAGGAAATATCTTCCAAAGAAACTGATCTAGAATATGAAGTCAAGTAAATCAGTGATAAACGATCAATAGGACCGTCGCTGGTACGATTAATTAAAAAATATATTGTTCGCTTCTACATGTTTGTTTACATATCCAATAAACAATCGGCCCTATCTTGAAATATCTCTGTTTCGAAAACAAATCGAGCACGGAGAAATCGATTCGGTGCGGGATCACGAAAGGTTAACACGTAATTCGAAGTATAGGTTCCTTCTGTTCGTGCGGTATTTATGTTTTGATTCGTTGCCTCTGAGTTGAATTTAAACTGTGTAATAAATAACGACCTAAATCATGGAAACCGATTAAATATTCCATGAGTTTTTGGAAAAAAATAAATATATCAATGATTAAGTTGTTCGTGCTAATGGTAATTAAAATGGTATACAGGGATTAAATTTGTGGAATGAAATTTTATAAATGATCCACGGATTTAGGTATCTACTCTAGTGTCTTAAGCGCGTGTTGGAATCGCGTGATCCCCGATCGTCGGAAAGAAGAGTATGCTTTCGAAACAGATTCCTGGAACAGTCTCCGACCGATCAGACCTTTTGGCTCCCTTCGTTAACACTCGTAGTATTTTTTTCATTTATCTGCGGCTTAAGATGGCCTGCTTTGACCCTTCAGCATGCATAGCCGTCCGATAGCGATGCAAAATAATACCTCTTAATCAGTTCCCAGGGGCTCTCAAACGGCGTCTTTAACTCGAAATCGATTCCCTAGAACTACATCCTTTCAAACGAACGACAACACTGGACAATGAGAAATCCTGATAACGTAGCAGCGACGTTGATTAACGATTTCCTAACCGATCGATACTGTCTTCCTCCTCCTTCGCGCTACTCAGCTTATGACGCATTGGAAAATAACTCGGAACAAATTCAACAATACAATACAATACGAAACGATAGCTCAGCGATTGGTCACTCCGCAGTAAATATACTGAAATTAATGCAACAAGCCTACAGTCATAATTAGTGGCCTGGGGGAACTAAATTTTCTTCTAATTCTACCACATACTTGATAACTCAACGTGATAATATATATACGAAAGCAGATCGCGTGGAAATGTTCCAACGCGCCTGCAAACGCTTTCCCCTATCGCCGCGTGCTATCTAGCTTGCATCCAATCACGTGGTCGCGTTCATTCATAAATTCGAACAAAGTTGGTCCATCATACACTCAGCTGGCATTCTCAAGCGGAACTAGCTTGAAAAATTCCTATCGCGGCCGTCCCACACCCCGACGAATAGCAACAACCACCGGCGATATATCGAAAATTATTCGCAACCTGCTTTCTCGAAAGATTACTTCTTTCAAAGCCGGGCTCGCGGCTTGCGTAACTTCTCCGCGAAGTGAAAGTCGGTTGAGAGCGTTGAATATTAAAGTGGCTGCGGTAAACAATCACACTAACCGCCCGATCGATTCGGTTATTCAACACGCTTCTGTGTGTCGCGTTTAATCGACGCACGATCGTCCGCAAGGTATCGTTTCGCGAAGGGAGCGCGCGTATCGCGAGCGTCCACGTCGCGCAGAAGGGTTCGCGAAAGCACGCTAAGCGCTGCAGCGCTCCTTCGGCAACACCCAGTGAAGAACCTTCACCCCCGCAGCGGGGGCTGGGAACGGGCGCAACTCGCATTTGCATAAGAAGTCGCATGCCGTATCGTCGCGACGGATCTGTCCCGAGCACAATATATATCTTTCCCCCCACGGCGCAGATTTGGCCTTGCCCGAATCGTTTCCGCGCGTCGGGCAAGATTGATCGCGACCAGAAAATGCATAATGCATGGTGCGCGAGAGCCGCGGGATAGATAATAGATGTTCTGAAATGCATAACCGCCGATCTGTTGCGCGCCGCGACACTTTCGTTCGCGCGATACCCGCATCCAGCTCGGCTTCGGTAATGGGCGCCTCGGAGGATAAGGTTGGCGTTACTGTGCCCGCCGCACCCGTTACCTCGTGCACACCGATATCGCGAGCGTTCCTTATCGGAGGCGAGACAAAGTTCGGGCTGCTCCGAAGTTTCATTTGTCCAGAAAATTCGTTTATATTCATGGGAAACGGGTGCCATTCTTGGGGAGGATCGTCCGTTTCGTAGAAGATACTATTAGTCCTCGGTTGTCACACTGGGTCAAATTGACCCTGCAATATTTGAAGCAAAACACATTTTCTCGGAACTCTTATTACTTCAAACTTTTTTTTAAGCATGACGACACTTTAAATTTCAACTGTCAACGATGGGCATATATTCTACAATGTTCAAACTTTATCTCAGAATTTTTCAGACTTAATTTAACAAATACTTTTTAAGTAACAACTGATTGAAAATTGACAGGGTCAAATTGACTCAGTGTGACAACGACGTTTGAAAAAATAGGTGTGATAACCGAGGGTTAAAATTTCAAGTGAATCGAATAAAAATTGTTCAACTTACGCTGCTAGTCAATTTGAGCACATAACTCGGCCATTTTTAAATATCTCTGTACAATATTTATACAATACATTCATTAATACATGCCCTAAAAATAAGATGTATAGAAACAATTTTCAACCTCAGTCTCATAAAAAAATTCGTCTAATTTGGTGCTGTTTTGAGCGTCTGTGGGTGTTGGTAACCCCTTAAGGGGACTAGGCAGTCGTTTTTCGTGAAAAAGAGACTGTGTCCTTTATTTATTTGTGAAAAAATGAAAGCGCATCCAGATGTATCCTTTTACCCAATGTTTATTGCTACCATGCGGATTGAAAAATAAATGGTAAGAAATATATATGTGTTTTAAAAATGGCGCTGCAGACGGGTAAACATTTTAACGTTGTTCCGTCGTTTTGCCTTAATATCGGTCTTAAAATGTGACACAATCCGATTTTAAAGGTGGGATTCTTATTTGTTGGATTCATAGTTTCCGGTCAAACCTATAAAAACAAACATTAAATCAATATTATGCGATTGGTGGCTGAAAAACGGCGATATTTCCGAGAAAAATTCGTTCTTGTTTGTGCGCTACTAACATCCGGCGACTTTTTAATTTTTTGATGAAAATCTCGAATTTTTACGGACCATATCAGAGGTTTGACCGGAAATGGCACATGTTTTACACATCCTGTAATTTTCTTCAAGTCGATCTGAACCTCCATTCGTTCACAATCAGGAAAAAAGCAAGAGAAAAAAAGATTTCGAGGAAAACGCATTTAAAGTTTCTGGGCAAAGGCGACGCTATAGGTTGCCGCTTGACGTTTTTAGCTGCCAAATCTACAATTTTTCGAACTTTACTAGAAACCAGGCGGCATTTTATTCAGAAAAGATACTACTTTCGGAAAATACAATAAAAAAAACGTTTTTTCGACTGCCTAGTCCCCTTAAGCCTGAATCGGAGTCGGGGAATATGTTGCTCCTCCCCGAGTACACAGTTTGATGCACACTGGCGTTTTCCTATCGGGAGATAGGTGCACTGTGATCTGAGGCTAGTGTGCGTACGGTCCGTGGGATGATAAGAGAACCGCCGTTATCGTCGGTGCTCACAAAGATTCCACAACTTGGCTACTGCAAACGGCAACCTTTCGGTTAAATTTCCGCCGCTACGCACTTCCTAAATTCCCATTATCGTCGGCGCCTTGATCGGGCTACACGGATCAATACTCAGAAACAGTTAATGTATTCCGTTCTGCGCAACAGAGGCTGCAGCGTGTCTTCGCAGCCAAGGGTTGCCGAAACTGGGATTGCCCATTGCCCTTTATCAAGCACCGATCGATTTCTTCCCTGATCAACTTGTAGCCCAGCCAATGTCCCGTTCCGTCTAAACGAGAATCCACTATCCTCCTAATGTAACAATATTCAACTCGACCTTATCAGTGGCAACAGAGAGCAACCATACTCCCCGCCACAGAGGCCGCAGCGTGCGGTGCTCCTCGTGCCCGAGGATAACCGAGATCTGCCCCGATCCACGCCCGGCCGATCCGCGTCGCGCCCCAGCGCGAGAGTCGTGCTGACCCGGCCGAGCCCTCGCGGGGCACCCCGGCGGAGGAAATGGAGTGCAGCATGGCACCAGGTCCCCTCGTGGGCGAGAGATCGCTGAAATCTGACCTTGCCTGACGTCCAGGCGCGCGCCACCGCCGTACTAGAAATTCCGCGTCGCTCGTTACGTCCGGATCGGGCCACGTTCCGATCAATATACGGTGTACCCGGCGACGAGGACGCTTGCGCGAAAGCACGGCGGCCGTGTAGTAGGCCGATCCAGGGAGCCGAACGGAGTCGCGAGCGTACACGACGACGATTCCAGTTCCATTAGCCGGCAGAGAGAGCACCCGTCCACCAGGCATCGTCCGCAATCCGTCGTACTGTGTGGTGTCCACGTAGCCAGCGGCCGCGAGAGTTACTCTGTTCCGACGATATCCTCCAACGGGAAAACCGGGCGAGATTCTCTTCCTCGATCTAGCTCTCCCTGCCTGGCGAGGGTCTCGAGGAAGACGGTAGAGACCACCGACACTACACAGCAGCTCCAGCCACGGTCGCAAATCACGACTTATGCGTCTGTACCGAGCAGGTAAAGATCCTCGGTCGCGCTCCACCTTCGTCGCCGTCTCGCCGTTAGGAGATATCCTCCCCCGTTCGCGCTGAGCCACCTCTAGGGAACAGCCATTCGGGCTAGCCAGTGGATTGATTCCACCGGGATCTTGGGACGTGGCATCGCGGGGGATGCCCCCGACGATTAGACACCACGAGTTCGTTCCATTCAAGTTTCTCGGGCATAGCGAGGGACAGAAGTGTGCCAGTTAGGGATCTATCGGCAGCCTCCGCTGCTAGATCGTGCTGCCAGGTGCCCGCAGACGGATCCAGAAGCCTGCGTGGGCCTAGCTTCTTCCCAGACGTCCCTCCCTCTGTCGGTCTCGCCTTCTCGCGAGCAGCGTAACGTGCATCGACGTGTGGCCTCTTTGCGTGTCGCGCGCGACACGGCGCAACGTGACCGTGTGCAGCGCCGGCTCCCCTGGCCTCTTTTTGCAAATCGAAATGCGCCCCGCCGTGCAGCGCGGGCCTGCTCCGCGGTGACAGTGAGTTATCGCTACTGACAACCTTCCGGCTGGTATATCTCCGGGTGACGTCGGGGTGTCCACGGCTTTGCTTCTATCGTGCCGCGATGGGAGTGGTTTCTCGCACGTTTCACGCTCGCGAGATTACCCGTCCAATGCGATCGCGCGAATATCTATCGAAATCTCTGTGCGCCACGGTTTCGCGTGTATCACGCTGCTTCGGGTTCCCTGGGCATCGCCAGGGCTCGGCTTCTCTCCGGCTTCCCTTCGCGATTCTACGCCGAGGATGACGAACCGTTACTCCTCCAACGATTCACGGGATTAGTAGACGTATGTTAGAGCTGGAGGAAAGCTCTAGTACCTCGTCCGTACCGGTTCGTTTGCTCGTTTCTACCCCGGTTCATCCCAATTCTCACGCAACACTCTCCAACGCTACCGAGCGACCGGCTCTCGAGACTTCCATCGGCGATTGCTCGCCAACACGCAGGAATCGAGGGACCGCGGACCTTATTCGCCTCCCAATGAGGGAATCTGTATTCCCGTCGACCTGCTGCGAAGCAGGCCTCCCGGTCCGCTGATTGATAAGCATGGGGAATTGCCACAGGGGTGGGAGCACTAAGGAAGCGGGCGAACGCGCGACGTCCCCTCGAGATCGTCGGTGCTTCTCGCGATTTTCAATTTCCTCGCTCCTCGCTCCTCCGACCTGCAGTTGTCTATTGGAAACGTTACGAAGGTTGCCGCGGCGCTACAGCAAACGGCACGATTGTTTGGTCGCGATAAACGCATATTTGCCGGTCGTTGCGCCGCGCGATCGATCGCTCGTAAAATAAATAACAATTTCACGGCACGGGTGGCTCCGTTACGTCCACGAGTTTCCGCGACTTTTCCACTCGCGCGGGCTGGTTAAAAGCCCCGTTCCCTTCGTAAGGAGAATGTGCCCCGTTCGTTGTTTCATTAGCGAAACCGTCCGAGTCGCGAGGAAGATTTAATTACAACCACGGCCGGGTTCGATAACAGACTGTTAACTGCATCCACTTTTCACGTCCACCGTTTAACCGTCGTCTAACTGTCTAACCGAACGTCTGTTAGCGTTCCAGTGAAATTATGTTACCGTGGAATATCGTCCGAGGCGGCTTGGAATTCCAGCTACTCCGTTTCGCGATATGAAATTCCGTTTCCATTAGAAATGGATCGATACATCGGGGGGGCGAAGGGCGGGTGCATCCTTCACTACTCGTCGGTGCATTGATAAACGGCTATCGATGCAGACCCACCGCGACTGCAATTCCAGGCTGTTACTTTGCACCGTGCACTTGAGGATCATGAATATTTTAAGGGACGGGGCTGGTCAAATACTCGGGCGATTCTTTTTCCTGCATTGCGCGTGGTTTACGTTTACTTTGCTAGAATTGTATAGAATTAAACGAAAAAAGAAATTACCCGCGTATTGGATGTAGGATAATTATAATCTCTCGTGGGAGGGGACAGCAATTAGCTTCTTAGTTATTCGAACAGTTAATAATAAGCCGAGCTCTCGTGATCACAGTTGTGTTGCCGTATCGCTTGAAAGCGGATCACGGTGTGGATTTACATAAGATTTCCCGTACCTATCGAAGGCACCGCAAACCCCGCCCAGGTCGATAAAATCCATAAAATGCTTCGATATGCCCTCGGTGTTTCCTCTGAAAAGTAACGATCTCGGCGAATCCACTGTGTCATCCAGATGAATTGATTCCTCCGCCCCAACTCTGCTCTGATACCCGCGCCGAAGTCGATCGCGCGCTGTAATATATTGCGTGCATTCGAAATTGAATACCAGCCACGCGGGACTCGTTAAACACCCGCGCGCAATTGTTCTGGTTTTTTTCTTTCGAGATGCACAGTGTGAATTACATCGTGCAATCGTAGAACGGTGTCGGAAGCCTCGGAAGATAGTGGCGTAGCTTCTCCTTTCGCTCTTGCATTCGACGTATGCAGCCGGAAGTGTGTTTCACGGCGCCGCGAGCCCCGTCTGGCTTCGTGTCAGGAATTACTGTGCTTGTATTACGGCTAATACGCAACCGCGATTGTTTTCCATCGGTTTCTTGTTTTTCCGATCTCGGGCACTCGTGTCGCAACGGATTAGTAAATCGCGACGGTGGTGTATATACATGATTGGAACTGCGCCGGGCAGCTATTCAAAATTCAGATAAGTTTTCCATGAAACGGTTGGAAATAGGGCGAGGGGAATCGATGAATAAGAAGGATTGAGGACCTTGCGGCAAGAGCCGGTGTAGCTCCATTTTACTTGCTTCAAGTAAATTAGGAAACACTGTTTATAAAAGTATTGCTCTGACTTAACGTTAAAAGGAGAACATTAATTGAGAAATATATATTTTCACAGAAAAGTTTTTATTTCTATTCTTGGCAAATCTTTCAAATCTGCAGCATTCGATTTCCTCCGAATAGTAGTGGGTGCTGATTCAAAATTTG
This sequence comes from Andrena haemorrhoa, assembly GCA_910592295.1. Lineage (NCBI taxonomy): Eukaryota > Metazoa > Arthropoda > Insecta > Hymenoptera > Andrenidae > Andrena > Andrena haemorrhoa. Next base: position 7,996,280 of record OU342946.1, read on the forward strand.
CAATAAATCCCTCATTTGTTGTCGCATTTGCATCAAACGATGTAGAATTTTTTTTACATATATTACACGTCATAATTAAAAAACGGTAAAAATGGAGGTGCACCTCTCTTGCTGTAAAGTCTTCGATTGGAGAGTCCTTGTAGAAAACACTGCAAGTGCAAAAAATCGAATTCTATACCGTCGTAATATGCACGTAGAACATTTTCAGATAAAAAAAGCGAAATGTTTAATTTTGGCATTCACAGCGTTTTCTACAAGGACTCTTCGATTAAACGGGGAAATGAAAATTCAACGGTGTTAGACCCCATGACCAGCCTTCGTATTGAAACACTGCCAAAGCACGAGTCCAATTTGGGCACAATAAAAATCCAAGGAAGGATCGTGTGGCGCGCAAACTTACGTAACGTAATACGTGCAATTTGATCGCGGCAACTTTAATGCCTGTTATGTGCGCGGATAATGTTAATCTTTATATCTAGAAATCTCAATGTTACTCGCGTGATATGGGTATTCGTTCGATACGCGTCGATAATGCAAATTAAGTACAGTGAAGTATTAGCGTGTATCGGCTTGCATACTTAAAATAGCGCGGGCAGTTAATTTTAGTAGCACGGGTATTAATGTGATCCCGTTAATACACAGGCTGGTTTATACGTACGAGATGAGGCGAGGCCACTTTGTGCATCGATAAGAAAATTTTTGGAGCACTGATAACAGGATGACGAGAGAATAACATTCTTTCTTTCGACCCCATTCCCTTTACTACATCATTAAATCTCCACTAATTAGCCGCTTCTGCTGTATCGCTCGATATACAGGGTGTCCTGAATCCATCGACTGTCGAAGTGACCTCCGACGATGTCCAGCCACGTTCAATAGACATCCGCTTAGTTCGGAAGGCGAAAGGGAATTCCCGGCTCTTGCACACTCCCGCTAGGCAGACCAGAGGGAATCCCCTTGTTAAATTCCGGCTCCCCGCACCTTCGCCCTTCTAGAGTTCTAGATTACAAGATCGATTCGAGTGGCTCATGGACGATCCGATCGCGCCAAGCCTCGTCCATCTTTTGTCGCCAAGTTCATTTGTTCCGCTTCGAGATAATGACGGTCAGCAAGGACCTCCGTTGCATCGTTTTCCGCGGCGATACCACGAAACGTTCCTTCGCCGGACACGCCCGCGTGTGACTTTCGCTATCATGATTCTGGCATGGTCGATCCCGTCCAAAGACCGGCCAGATGATCGTTAATAGTCGAGTTAAACGAGACTGGGCAAAATTTCCACGAGAAGAGAGGCAACCGAGCACGCACAAATGACCGCAGCCCGTATACGTTGGTGAAAATCTTCATCTCCGATGGTCCTGTACCCTGAACGTTTTTAGCAGGCCCGCCACCGAAACTCACGATTCCTCCTTTGCTTCTTTTTATTGCGAATGGACAAAACAGCTGGCCAGAAAAATTCATTTCTCTCGTCGGGGAGCGCGAGACTAATCCCGATGCCTGCGGAAGCGCATTGCGTTCTTTAGCTTGAGATGATTTGGGTCACTGAACGTAGGTTTGTGCTCGCCGATTTCTTTTACGCAAGGCCACTCTTTCGGACAGGTCTCGAATGTTGGTGGTGCTAGGCTTTTCGGTAGAACTCGCGCGGAAATGTTCACTGACCGTTTGCAAGCGAGCCAGGGGTAGTAATCGTGGTTCGTTTGGTTTCAGAAACATCCAGGATATCATCCAGAGGGAAAGGATCGGTGTACAGCAAAGGCGGTGGTAGTAGGACACTGTCCAAGCGATTTACAAACGGCAACATCATCTCCTTCGCACGGTATAATCGTTGGTTGCGAGCGACTTGCGGGTTAACTACACCAACCTGGTACCCAGGCTTTCTTAGGGGCACAAGCAACGGACAGGCAGCGTGTATGATCATTGAAGACTACCCCCCTCTGCCCATCAAACCGAGGCAATATCTGCATCAAGATACCACCCAACGATTTCTGAACCACCTGGTCCTGCCTAAGCACAGGACCTCAAAATTTTCCAGGTGGGTGTTCGCCAGTGATCGGCAGGGGACAGAGGCAATGGATTAACGTTTGGTTTTTTTTCTTTATTTCTGCGCAGTAATAGGCATCGGAAGCTACAGCCGTTCAGAGAAACGTGACTGACGTCAGCGGGTAGTGCGGCACACCTAACCGCAGACAACGAAAATCACCCTGACTCGACACGTTACGAGCTACCATCGGGTAGCCATTGCCTGGCAACGTCGCTGCACAGCAATCAAACTGCCGCTGGGAAACGTGGAAGGTAGAAGCAGAAGGGCGAGGACAAAGACGCTACCTACTTGAACGAGAGACTAAGGTAAAGGCGAGGGGATCAGATCAGCGAGCGACCAAAAAGAACGAATCGCAGCCGTGCAACACTTCGCTCACCGTCGCGGATCCGCTAACGCGTTCACAACGACGCCTCGCCGGAAGTTGCTGTCGCTTGGAAGGGACATCAAGGTAGCGAGAAGCAAGAGACGGAAACATCAGTCACCATGGGGAGCGTCAACGTTAACCGCACCGTCAGCGATGCGTTTTACCGTTACAAAATGCCGCGGATCCAAGCCAAAGTCGAGGGCAAGGGTAACGGCATCAAGACCGTCATCGTGAACATGGTGGACGTCGCCAAAGCCATCGGCCGACCGGCCACATACCCGACCAAGTACTTTGGCTGCGAGCTCGGCGCACAAACCCAATTCGATTTCAAAAACGAGAGATTCATTGTGAACGGTTCTCACGACGCCACCAAATTGCAAGATCTCCTTGACGGGTTCATTCGAAAGTACGTTCTCTGCCCTGCCTGCGATAATCCCGAGACCGAGCTGATGGTCAACGCGAAGAAGTTGACCATCTCGCAGGGTTGCAAGGCCTGCGGTTATCATGGTCTGCTGGAGAGCAATCACAAGCTGAACACCTACATCCTGAAGAATCCACCGAGTGCGAATCCTGCGGTCCAAGGCAGCTCTCTGACGGAAGGGAAACGCGGCAAACGTTCGAAACGTGCCAACGGCGATACCACAACCACCGCCACCACCAACAACATCGCCCCTACCGCCACCATCACGCCCATCATCACGTCCACTATCACCCCAACCATCACGCCCACTATCACAACAACAACAACAACAACCACCGCTACCGCCAATGGTGACCGATCTGGCTCCCCGGAGAACGATACCAGCACCACCGACATCGTGGTCGAGACCCCCGAGAAGAAAGCGACCGAGGACGGGGACGACGACAATTGGGCAGTCGACGTGTCAGAGGAGGCGGTCAGAGCTCGCCTGCAAGACCTGACGGATGGAGCGAAGGGGATGACCATCAGCGATGATCTCGATAAGACTGAGAAGGAGAGGATGGACATGTTTTACAAGCTGGTGAAATGCCGCCGCGACGCCGGCCAACTGGACAACCATAAAGAGCTGGTTGCGGAGGCCGAACGCCTGGAGATCAAGTCGAAGGCGCCGCTGATTTTGGCCGAGTTACTTTTCGATCAACACATCGCTGTCCAAACTAAAAAGTACCGCGTGCTTCTGCTGCGTTTCACTCACGACGACATCAGGGCGCAAAAGTATCTAATCAGAGGAATCGAGCAAATAATAGCTCTGCATAAGGATGCTTTGATGCCGAAAGTTCCTGGCATTTTAAAGGTAAGGTATATTAAGAGTAAAACGGCTCGTTTGCTAATCATCGTTGTGAACACGCATCAGCAATGGGTTACCTTGATTTTCCAGCTGTTTTACGATGCGGATATTTTGGAAGAGAAAGCTTTATTCGAGTGGTCAAGCAAAGTCAGTAGAAGATACGTGTCGAAAGATCTGTGTCAAGAAATTCATGATAAGGCCGCACCGTTTTTAACTTGGCTGAAAGAAGCAGAGGAGGAAGACTCTGAATCGGAGGAAGAAGACGACGATTTGGAGGTGAGTTGAAATGGGCAGCATCTGAGCGCTCGCTAATAAGGCGGTGTACGATTTAGGAAATTCTAACTATATCTTTTCTTCATTCCTTTGCAGATTGAATACGATGATAGAGCCAAACAATCGCTGAAACCGCAACAACCACCGCCTGCGCAGAAGCCTTCTGCAGTCAACCAAGACTCTGATGACGAGGATGATTTTGATATCGATGCCATTTAAAAGGTGAAAGGATGCTCAGTAGTCGGACATTGAAGATGATTTACGAAAAGTATGTCCGGCAAAAACGATGACTAACTGATCAGTTCTCCCACGATACAAAGAGTCGCAATGCAATGTCTTATCATAATATAAATAGCATTTGGTTATTTTAGGCCAAGGAGTGATTATAATGCCATTACACGTATAAAATTTTTTAACTGTTCCCAAGTTTAGCAATATTTATCTGTACGATAATACTTTTAATTGTTTTTTTTTAATAAGATGATCACGAATTATCTATAATCATTATTCCTAATTATTACTGAGATTTTTAAAAAAAACGGTATCGATACTTCTATATCTTGATACGCGTTTCTTTTTAGAAGAAGAAAAAAACGATATTAATAGTTCTCCATCGTTACTGGGAAGTTGGCCTGCTAAAAGCGTTCTCTATTGTATCTATTTACTATTCAAATAATAATTATTCAAATAAATATGGTTTACCGCAATTTACAGTGTTTCTCAATCTCACTACAATCCCCTACCTCTCACACGTAACTTTCCTCTTGCTTAAACTAAACTGAGTTTATCATATTATTATGATTGTACGTGTATGATACGCATACGACTATGCATGGTAATACACGACGACTCCTATTAAATAATTTACTAATATATAATTATCTGAATAATCGCACACGACGATGCAGTGTTTAGAAAAGAAAACTGCATGCTTATCGCATCTGGACAAGAAGTCTCATCGAAACCGCCTTAACCTTCATTATATCCCGGTGGTTGGCGCTGCGATCGAGTGGAGGCGCTTCAGTCGCGTTTTTTACGATCGGCTGATGGTCGCCCTTGCATACTGGAAGGTTTTATTTCGTTTTACAGACGCCTAATAACGGATTATCGAGCTGCACACGATTCTACGAAAATCCACGACACCGTGGGTTGTGGATACACGTTATCGCTCATATACTTTAAATCTGCTTCGTGAAATATGTGGTTGTTGTACTCTTATTAACTTCCGACGGTTCTCGCCATCTTAGTCTCTGTCATCAAACGTGCGGGGACGAACTTTCGTGCCTCTTTAACCGTGTTGCCTATCAGGTATTTTCCAGGCGATTTTTCAAACGCAAATCTCGCGACCATACCCTCGAGCCTTAAACTACGTTTCGTCGGCGAATTCGCGACCGTCGGCCGTGTGTGGACTCCGTATTTTTTTCCCGATATTATCGCTGCCAGTGCCTGTTGTACGTCGTCGCCGGATAAGAGTATCGTACGAGCCGAATTTGTGAAACATCGTCGTCCGCATTCAGAAGATTACCCTGGAGACTCGTCTTTGACGTGTGCGTTGAGGCATCGTGTCCTTTTACAGGATAGTGGGATGATACACTGAATAGAGGAAGGATCCCTGCATGGACCGTTCTCAAGAGTAAGTTCAATCTTTGTCTCATTCCAAACGCTCCTTTTGTTTCTTTTCTCTTCTTCCCTCGAATACGCGCAAATGGAAAAAGATATCGTTCATCGGGGCATCAAATTGCCACGCCTTCGGTGGGCGGTTGCAATCGGCGGTAAACCGTTTCGATTCATTTCCGTAAGATTTCTGTAGAGCCATGACAGAAAATCAGCAACCATGACGACGATTATAATGATAATTATCCCGATTCTGGTGCAGTTAGAAAGGAAGTAGTTTCAGCGAATTTTCGCTAATTCCACGATAGGGATCGAGAGCCAACTCGAAGGAGGAATTTCACTATGTCGCGATCCTGTTTAGGTCTGGATTAGGTGCCTACGTCGTGTGTTATTACATAAATGCACACAGATAACCGACAATTAATCACAGAATGCGAGATAAGCGAATAATAGATGTTGGGCATAGTGATATCGCATCCGACGAAATGAGTTAACAATATGGTGGCATCGTATTCTTTTTTGCTACATTCGAACTGACCTGAGCTGTATGGTTATCCGATTTCCTATTTAAATATTCGAACGAACAAGAGAATGTAATCCACGTAGCAGTATATCATCGTATGTAAGGGCTTGAGATTTCTAACCTCAAGTGGAAAAAGTACGATACGATTCGATATTCGGTTCCTTTTTTCAGTTTCTAAGTAGCGCTGTAAACTCTTACCGCAAATCGTTGTACATATACGGCCGAAACTTGAGACGAATATGCGATCGTTACATGCTACGAATCTTAATCAGCATTTCAGCCGTTATATTATAGTTTACGAATATGGAGCTTCAATTGTTTCACGCTGTCACGCCATACGCGATCAAAGGATTCGTTGTACCTGTTCTACCTGTCGTTCGTTAACCCCTTTCCACTTTCGAAAATTTCATGAAAAATATCGTTCACGTAGCCTTAGCGCCCTGTATAGAGCGTGCACTAAATATTTTTTGAAAAAATGGAATGAAACAATTGCTGCTGGATTGTTCGATGTATCGTTAGCGTTTCGACAGAATTCTTTTATTTCTCTTGTTATCATTCATTATTCTTAATACAGGGGAAAACGTTAATATCCCCAAAAGAATATTTTTGTCTGTAAGAAAAGAGCTTTGAAAGGATTGTTTCATTCATTCGTGGAAAACTGTTCACGGTGCATTCTTTTATCGGGAGATGTACGGAATGAAATTCGAGAAAGCAATTTTACGGCGCGTGCACGCTGCATACACGCTTCTCTTTGGAGCACGCGTGCACATGTTACAGTACATACTTCCAGTGTTCTCTGTCGTCATGCCGTGAGTCATCGGCTAGCCAGTCTCTATTCCCCTTGAAGCTGAACGATTGCGAAAACATTCTATGCACGCCTGTTTTTTGCCATCGGGGTACTCCTAAAACGTTCCACAAACTCGCCAGTTCCGTGCGAATTAATTAGTCGAAAATGTAGCCGCCGCTTGAAACTCGCATTCGTCTGGACGATATGTATCTGCGTTGGCATTCGCGTTAATGCGATACGCTCTTAAAGTTCGGCATTCTGTGGCTCGTCTGATCCCCTTTTAATTGCGAAAGAAAGCCGAGAGATCAGTGGGGAAAAGTGATTATTATTTATGAGATATACTTCCACGTGTTGCCGAGTTCGTTAAATTCGGTAGCCCCTAAGTAGCGCATATTCGCATCCCCTAATAAAGTTCCCTTTTCAAAAGCAGCGCGCATTGGAAAGTAACATTTGAGAGTGTTCTGCGCATTCGGCTGACACGTATGGAAATGTGGCTTGAGAAATTGTTATTCAAAACTAGTGACACAGCATTCGCGTGGAATTGTATTCGATGTACGATCGATTATTAAATTTCGAGCTCGGGAAGGAATCGGTATCCCCTTGGCAGACATCGAAGGGGAACGACGAGGGGGCGGGCGGAGATTGCGTCCCCGGTTGGCGATGCGTTCAAGTGCTACACGCGCGTGTCACCCTCTTAGGAGCTTCATTCATCGCACCCTCACGCACCCTCGGGTTATTCCTACTGACCGACTGACGGCAATTTGCGTGCGACACCTACGTGCCGCACGGCAGCTCGCTTTCTTATGCAGAAACGCATCATCCACTCCGTTATGTCTGCTGGACGGGCCGGTGTATCCATATGCACGCATTTCCTGTCGTAAAGGGGCACTCGTGAAATCGGGGCGCATGCGCAATCCTCCGCCCCGCCGTCCGCCACCACCCCCTTCCGTGCAGACAGGGTGCGAAGCCAAACGTAACCCCTCAGTAAAGAATTAAACGCGATCCCGCGAGGTGCCCCCCTATTTAGAGATCACATTACGGCACACTGTAGTGTACATACAGAGATACTATATTTTTGTACGGTCGAAGCAACGGTGTATAGATGATTTTTCTACAACAAATTCGACTGACTGAATGTGACAATACGTCCGCGACTATCCCCGAGGGAACCGTAGACAGATCGATATAGTAGAAAGTTGAGAGATTTTTCTTTTGTACGCTGTTAGGTAGGCCCAACAGAGTCCAACGTTACCGATGGGTAGAACAGATATGTCAAAAACGCTGAACGCTTATAGAATGTAAGTAGTTCCCCCCCCCCTACTTACGAGTCCCAACACAAAATCCATTTTCATCGTCACCTCCCCGCTCTCTTCCTTCCTTCTTCGTAAGAGCACCGTCCGCCCAGACATTCCTCGTACCGCTGGCTTTTTACGTAAACGTAGCAAGCTCTAATTGCCGCGCACTTTCATTAGAAACTTCGCACGGCTCGTTTTACCAATGCTCCTTTGTCCAGCAAAACGATCGCCGTACGCGCACGGTGCACTCGATTAGAGAAGCATTTTCATAGCATGCGCGCAGACGAACGAAGTAAATGTCTGGGCAATTCGGCACGGAAAAGCCGCGGTGAATTTTTCTTGCATGTGGTTCCATCAGCTGCGAATACTTTCGCTCGCTGGTTTCCCTCGATGCAGCTTTTTACGAGAAATCGATGCGCCAGACAGACTTCCGTCTGGCTCGTGCACGCCCTCTCATCATTTATGGCGGAACGTCGGTTTACGAATGTTACATCGTGTTTGTTACCTCAGCTTTCCAAGGTTAAGCTTCCCCAGCGATTGAAGTCAGATTAATGGTCGTACGCGGAAATGGTTTCGCTCGAGGGCGACTCGTTAAACGATATACCGTTTCGGTGGAACTCGCGAGGTCAAGGCTGGTTCGGAAGGACGATTGTACGAGGTCAAGGTTTGCAGGTGCGGAACCCTGAAATCATGACCTCGCTCGGCGCTTTCAGTAATTCTTGCCCATGGCCAAACGAACCCCCATACCACTTGCGGACAGTCGTGCCTATCGATCGCGCGCCCGCGTCCATGGATTTTCCTTTTTCTCTCTCGAAATTTCACCGCTTGCTTCTCTATACCTATATACATTCTGTCGCATAAAAGAACACGCCATGGCGCCTGCACATGCGCCGAAGTTTCGAGCCATTGATTTCCTTGGGTTTAACGCGGGGCCGACATGGGATAAGTTTCTCATCGAAACCGGCATCGCTGCGACCGAAATTTGTGCGTCTCTGTGTCTTCGATTTGCGCTCACGGTCGACTCGATCGATCGTTCAAGCGTTGTTACCGATTCCTTTGCTCTCTCATCGCGGAAATCCATTTCGCGACTTGCATCGCGTAACAGACGAGCGCATCAGAGGGTGCGCGTGCGCGTACGCATCGAACCATTGATTTCTGTGGGTTTTACGCGGCCCAGACATGGGGTAAGTTTCTATCGGTATTAATTTCGTTGGAATCAGCCCCAACTGTTTGCAGACCCTACGTGTGTAGGAATGCAATTACGACGATTACATGCTCGCGTTAGAAATGGAATCATTTTAGACGGTATCGGGCTGGAGAAAAGGCTCTTCTCTCCGGCGTTACAAGTGCCGGATACGTTCTGCTTGCCTCGATTGAAATACCTTGCGATGCCTATTTTTGATTGCGGTTAATTATTGGCGCGTAAAGCGACTTGTTCCAAATACCGCTTACCTTCGTTTTGCCTTTTTCTTTGCGCCTTCTCCTCGGATTACATGAAACAGCAGCAGTCAGGTTACTATGCCCAAACGCTGAACTTTAATTGTTTCTCATTTACTCTTCGCAAGACTTATGTTACCCAACTTTCCTTTCGCCCTTGTTACAATTGCAAATATCGTCGATTCTCGTTGAATTAGGTTAAGGCAGAGCTTTCCGCTTATCATTGTCTACGTTACGTAGGGCGTCAGACCTGTAATTAGTCTCTACACCTATGTTTAACTGCAACTATCCTGTGTCTTTCCTCTAAACCTGTATGCGCATCTTACTCGAATCTCCATTACATTACGGCCTTCTGTTTCGCAGCAAAAAGATAGAAAACATTGGTAGAATGACGGCCATGACACAGGAAGAAATTGTGACTGGCGCGAGGACTGTCATCCAAGGGCTAGAAGCTCTCCGTGTGGAACACGGAGGGCTTCTGCAGGGATTGCAGACTCAGGATGCGCCAGCCGCGAGGGACAAAGCCAGCCTGCTATCGAAAAACATCGAAATGATAGAATTGGGCCTTGGAGAGGCTCAAGTTATGATGGCTCTAGCTAGCCACCTGCAGATGATAGAGGCTGAGAAGCAGAAGCTTAGAACACAAGTCAGAAGGCTGTGTCAAGAGAACGCTTGGCTAAGGGACGAGCTGGCCGGAACGCAGCAGAAACTACAAGCCAGCGAGCAAGCGGTAGGTATCGTTGTACCGTATTACGATAGATCTGTGGCGTTCGATTGGAATGAAACTATTCGTCACCGCAGGTAGCTCAATTGGAAGAGGAGAAGCGACAGTTGGAATTCATGGCAAGTATGAGACAATACGATCCTGATCCCTCCGCAGACGACGAGAGCACGAAAGATAGACCGAAGGACGACCCTGTGGTCGATTTGTTCCCCGATGATGATGCAGATGACCGAAATAGTAAGTGTATGTTGATTTTCCCTTCCTGTCGTCAAGCAGCTCTTGGAGATGCCTCGATTTCCCATTAAGTCTGTACGAATCCTATAGAAGAGTTTCACTAACGCCCCTCCTAGAACCTTCGCCCTGTAGAAATACAATTCAGTGACTGCGCAGAGTCGCGAACAGCGCCCTTACTAACATTGAACGATGCTCTAGTAAGTTTCTGTGCTCGCACAGACTTGAGCCGCCGGTAAGGATCACTTTGCAATGACTGTTACTTTTATTGCAGCGATATCGCCGACACCGCCTTCGCAATTTGCACAACAAGTAAACGCTGGATATGAAATACCTGCACGCTTACGTACGCTGCACAATTTGGTTATCCAATACGCGGGTCAAGGCCGCTACGAGGTAGCGGTACCTCTTTGCAAGCAAGCGCTGGAGGATTTGGAGAAGACCTCTGGGCATAACCATCCCGATGTCGCCACGATGTTGAACATCCTTGCTTTAGTATATAGAGATCAAAATAAGTATAAAGAGGCGGCTAATCTGTTGAACGACGCCTTAGCCATACGTGAAAAGACACTGGGTGAGAACCATCCCGCGGTTGCCGCGACGTTAAACAACCTGGCCGTTTTATATGGGAAGCGAGGCAAATACAAGGAAGCGGAGCCACTATGTAAGCGAGCTCTTTATATTCGAGAGAAGGTTCTCGGACGTGATCATCCGGACGTTGCGAAACAATTGAACAACCTCGCGTTGCTCTGTCAGAATCAGGCTAAATACGTGGAGGTCGAACTTTATTACCAACGAGCGCTCGAAATTTACGAAGCCAAACTTGGACCGGACGATCCTAACGTCGCGAAGACGAAAAACAATCTCGCGTCGTGCTTCCTGAAACAAGGAAAGTATAAAGACGCGGAAGTACTGTACAAACAAGTACTAACTAGAGCGCACGAGAAAGAATTTGGTGCTATTGCTGGCGATAATAAACCAATTTGGCAGGTGGAGATATTTTTATACCGTCTGATTGTAACGGCGACGGTGTAGTTACGATGTGACGGTAAACAATTCCATGATTTTTAGGTCGCAGAGGAGAGGGAAGAAAACAAGCATAGGAATAAAGAAAATGCTCCATACGGAGAATACGGAGGTTGGCACAAAGCCGCTAAGGTCGATTCGCCGACAGTCACCACAACCTTGAAAAACCTTGGTGCATTGTACCGAAGGCAAGGAAAGTACGAAGCCGCGGATACTCTGGAAGATTGCGCTTTGAGGTCACGAAGAGAGGTAAGTTTAACAACTGAGTAATATTCTGCAACAAATTCGTGTAAATATCTCGAAACGCGTAGAACGTACTTGCTTTTACTCTATACAACGTCGAATTGAAGTAGTACAGTGAAAGTTGAAGCAGTCGTAGCGTCTATAGCATAAGAGTTACAAGACCATACCTTTTTTTTAATCGGGAATGATTAATTGATCGGGCATCGCGATATACGGTGTCTAACAAGAATTTGCAAACCGTCAGTAAAGAAGTATCTATCGATCGCGCTAACGTTTCTCACACCTAAATCGAGGAGTCCCCGACTATTTGATACTCACGTTGTCCGTCTCTTTTTGAAGCAGACATTAGAGTTCGTGAAGCAAGGGAAAGTCGCGCAGATTTTAGGAGAGGAGAAAGGATCGACGAGACGCGACTCGCGATCGAGCCTAACCAACAGCGAGCACGAGCAACACGACGAGGTAAGTTGTGTCAGATGATCTGAATAAATATTAGTCGCACTGCATGTCGTAGCACACGATTAGTCGTCTACTATCCTTTTTCTTCTTTCTTTTTGTTCTTTTTTCGTTATCCGGCCCGTTCTGATGAATTGGCGATACAACACACAATCACAGGGCTCGCTGCCGTTGGTACAGAGGGCGCTACACGAAGGACAGTCTGGCCACCACGACGCTAGTCCTAACAAACCCGGGTTTAAAAACAAGATCTTTCAAGCTTTCGGGATTCACTCTTCCACGTAGGAATATCCTTCGTCTGTAGTATTGCCTGTCGTTCGATTTATGCTCGGTTACACACTGATTCTTAGTACGGTCACTCAAGGTCTGTACTCTTAGGACGAGTGAGAGGGAGAGAGAGAGAGAGAGATAGAGAGTGAGAGAGGGGAGAGAGAGAGGACATTTAAAGGTACGATGCCCGAAAGAGCATTTACGCTTAGGTATCTATTTTACATTCAATGACGGTGTAACCCAAATGCTGAGGAACGTTACGAACGCGTCGACATGCCTTTAAACGGTGCCTCTTAAATGCGAGCATTTATAGGAATACGTGTAGTTGAACGTAGGAATGGGCCTTTGGCAATTTTGGGCATTTGATAACTATTTTCCGCAGCCAGGTGTCTCCCAATTATTGCGACGACAGCACACCGTAAATGCACATTCTTTTACTACATTTACAAGTACTTGGACGACGTTCGTTTCTATTTCCATGATAGCTTCGGGAACGTATTTGCATAGAAAAGTACAGTCTTTACAAATTACTTCCACTCGTAAACTGTGATAATAACGTTCTATAATCACCTTTTTTTCGTTCTTCCTTTGTGTGTTTCTTTTTTTTTAAATAAAATGATTGAGGATATTTGAATTTCCCATTTTCTTTCAAAACGTTAACCAGGATTTGACAGAGGTGCTTTCTACGAAACATTTTGTTCTTCACTTCGCATCATTTATCTGTAATTACTACATTGAAACTTTTTACGCTTGTATTATACACAGTCATATAGAGAGCGATTAGAATAAACGAAGCTTCCAGAGACGATTATTCTCGTGATGAAATCGCAGTCTGCCGTTTCACGCGTTACTCTTGGCTGGCAGAAAGATCCGACGGTATGAGACGGTACAATTGTTGGAGGGAATGCATTATTTTTATGTACTAGTTACTTCTCTCGAGCCAGGACGCTATGAAGCCACGCACACGAATTGCAAATAGTCAATTGTAGCGACAGCTTTGCTTAACTATATTGTTCAGTATAGATCTGCAAAGGTGGCACTTTAAAATAATTGATGTGCAGAGAGGATTAATAGCGCTACGATGATCGTTGTTTCAACGAGCCAATAAATGAAGATAATGCATTAATCTCTGTAACGGATGCCTTTTACGATATTCTCGTATAGTCTACTCTGATTTTCTAACACATATACAGTCTTCTTCGAGTTTGCGATGATTCGCGTCATCGGTTTACATTTATTAGCCCTGTCTGTGTAACGGTATGTTTAATTTATACTTTCGGACGAAAGTATCTTTTATCTGGCTTAGGGTTACATTGATTGTGTCCTATTTTTAATGCGATGTGAGGTGTCTCGAAACTAATGTAACATGTTACAATTCCCCCTTCAAAGTATTACGTACCTCTAAGAAACGGATGCGACTCGTGCAATTCATGTTATTTATATATGTATATTATATATTGTATATTTTTAAATGGTCGCGCCTCATTTGCGCGACGAATGAGTAGAAAAAGCTACTGTGTAGATCTATTTTAGGAAGATCTCAAGAACGTACGAAGGGTACTTTTATCCTTCGAGGCACCTTATATCCAATTTTTATCTCGTCTTTATGCATTATAGACGACACGCAATTCCTAACTACATGGAAGAATAAATTGTTACGTTATCCGACATATGGTATAAATGTTTTTGATCTTGCAATCAGTAACTATGAACGCTGCATAATTTAATATAAGTAGTGCCTTGAGACTTTAACGAGAGAGCGAATAAATTATTTTCTAACTGAATAAGTTTATAGTTGTTATTCGAATCACATTTAGAGGACATTCCGTGTAGGACCTTTACAATATCTGTCTATGTTCTTCTTTCTCGTTCGCAATTACCGATCGTACGTAGGAGAACACACGTTTCCTTTTGCACAGAGCAGAGAATGTGTATAACAGGTTTGCATTATTAATTTTCCTCGCACGCATTTGTGTTTTTTAACCACCATTGTTACCAGTCGTTTTTTTTTCGATATCTGCGTTGTCGTTTTGTTTCGCTTTGATTTGAGTACTCTGCGGGCCGGGACTTATAAAGTAAGGATGCCATCGGAGTACAAATTGGTCTGGACGGCAAACGGGACAAAAGTAACTGATTTCTGTAGCAGGTGCGTATTTGTAGATCTGTAGAATATTGTAATTAATTTCCAACGTTTTGTTTCGATGCACAGGGTAGAGAGACAGTGAGAGAAAGAGGAGCCCCTTTTATTTTTATCATCACCATCCCACCTTGTACATTGTTCCACCCACTCCTTTTACCCGCTCCCCTTTTTGTATTGATATTGCTAGAGTGCAGACCTTTTTTTTAAAATTGTAATGCATAATCTGATTGAAGTTGATGATTCCTTGTTAAGACAAGTGATTACTGGTCTCTGGATACAAAGTGTAGTTAGCATGGAATATTTAACAGTTGCCTTGTACATATATACAATTTTGTTTCTGTGAACAGTAATTGATCATTGTAAATGTCACGTTGATATTGAATCAGAATTTTGCTTGTGATGCATAAAAACTAATGTACGTCTTTTTTCAGCTTCTGTAATATCCACCCAAGTTGCTTACAGATCTTGTGTCTTCAGTGGACACTAAGTATCTCCTAAATTGATAGTAACGTTGAAAGAGATTCCCAGTTTCGATATATTCAGAGTTCTATACACATAAATGTACTGCGAGGCATAGAAAAGTGTACAAGTCACAAGGAGGACGCAAGATCGTCATTATTGTACGAACGGTGTTTCTAGAAAAGCTTCTCCTTTTGTTGCAGGACAGGACGTATTTCGCTCGTGCGCAATAAAGGATACCCTATGTGTAAGAGAGAAATATACGCGGAACGATATGTTTGGATGATAAAAGGGCTCTGCATTGTTTACTTCGGAAACATTGTCTGACGTCCGCCTGGGATCGTTTAACGTATATACAGCACATTCCAGCTGCTTTTCAATTCAGACGCACCGTAATGAAGTACCCACGTTGCTCGACTTAACTCGGAACAACCAACCTACCGGCTTCGTGCTAGCGACTGACAATTTTTTGGAATAGGAAATGGTTGCGTTGGCGAATTGGTCTACCCCCTGCTTCGAGCGTATCCACGTAATTATACAGATCTGAATCAAAATCCAGAGCGAGAGAGCTGCGTGTAATTGACCTAAAACCGTGATGTATTCAATCAGCCTCAAACACGCGCGTACATATCCCCTCGTTGCTCATACATGCTCCAGGATGACGCGACAACGTATAATCATTCCATGAAAGCTAACTTCGGGATCGAGGCTCTGGGAGAAGGGAACGATTTACATTTATCATAGGGAATGTTTGTATGTCGCTTCGCATTAAATGTACTCTTACACGATCACACACCGTGCACGTTAGAATTACGCGAGTATATCATCATCATCATTATACGAGAGTAACGAATGTAACACGCTCTAGGGGAGAAACGATCTTTTCCCTTTTCTGTTGTCCCTGTTCATATCCCTGAATTTCTGCTAACGTCAAGACAAATACGCGTTACGGTAGTGGAAGGACCCAATCTGCCAGCAACGTTGATTTCTTTCAATCCTATTTATAATCGTAAACTTAAGTACTACGTATATTACACTTATGTATTCGCAATACTTAATTTATTTCTCCGTTCGATTTGTTTAAACGAATATGTACACTATAGCGCAAGCAAAACGGATATATGTATTATAGAATTTCGCGATATTCGTCGGAGTGGGAGATTTTTAAACGCGTTTATTTAAATCTAAATTATTTCGCGCGGAACTGATCGATTCGAATCGAGGATTTCTATTCTTTTCACATTCGTATAAAGGTGATTCGCTTGCTTTGAAACCAAGGATCATTGTAACCGGCTGTGAATGCAAAATATTTATCGAGCCTGAAATTGTTTATGTTATGTAGCTACGACGGGGCAGAATGATGATCGTTTGAATTAGTCGAGTCCTCGTATAGATTAATCGGTTAATTCGTTCGTTTTAAGGCCCTAAATGATACGTTTCTGTAACTTTCGTATGAAATGCATCGTTTTCACTCCTTCCCCGCGAAGCACATCTATAATGGCTCTTCGCTGTTTTCTTTTACGTACGAAGAGTTACTATAGTAATGTCGCCACAGGTACTTAAAACACTTTGGACTGGCCTAGTTCAAAAGATTCGATATTGCAGCTTGAGCGCTGGTATATATCATTTACAGTCGTCGTGATGATCATTCATTTTCGTTTCTGTGCAATCTTTAAATGTGATGCAGAATATCTTTGTCACTTGACGAATTCTATGCTGCGTTCATCAATAACCCCTTTTTTGATCTTCTTTATCGGTCCTTTTTATTATATGGTTACGTGTTTTCATTTTACTTTCATGTGTGCTCTCATTACCCGGAAAAACCATGCATTTATTGATACATGTATATTTTGCGCCTGAGAGCTTGGAGGCCTAGGATTAGTACTTTTATTTCTCTCGGATTCGAATTATTTATTCTATTTTAATTCGTTACTTTTAACTAAACGAAATGGCGCATCTGTGAAACGATATGTGATGATCCGGCAGCTAGATTTTAAAATATATTAAAGTGGATATCGCGTGCAATCGAATTACTAATTCCTTTTTTTTCTACATATAATTGCACCGCATATTCATTTAATTCTGTTTCAGGTGAATGAAGTAAAAACATCTATCTGAAAAGTAAAGAAATATATATGTATAATTAATTGTTTCTTTGTTTTATTTTAATTGTAAGAATCTCAACGAAGATTCCTCTATCCTATACCTACGCCAAGCTTCAAGGAAGCACCATAATATCCGCAATGTAATTTTTAACTTCTTTATCTTAGTGAAATTTTTATTATTTATTACTTTACTACTTTGTTGTCGTAGGGTCTAGTGTAGTTTTCTTTTCTAGAAGATTCGTTTCTGTCATTGGTAATAATATATTTTTAAATAAGTAGTAAATCAATGTGAATTGTCATTGGTCTACGACTACTTTATACTTGAGGAGTAGATGATGTGATACAGTATTAGGGTAAGATTAATGTCCATTCTCTGTCGGAAGTAGTCGCTTTACTACATAACAACAGAACTTTGAGGTATTGTAGCTCTCAGGTGCAAGTACTGTTATTAAATAATATGTAAGTTTTGATTTATAATAAATATTTCCACTTGTAATCTGTGTTTACTTATTTCTCTACCCAAAAATCTTCGGGAAACATTTACTCTCCCATTCATTCGTAATTTATTCATTTTCCGTCGCGATTTTATCCACTTTTTGAGTTGCATTCGAAAACACAGATCCTCAAGAAGCCTCAGTTACGTCGTTTATGCAGGTATTACGTGAAGGTAATTATTTATCCAGCGTTCTTAGAAGCGGTAATTGCTGCATTACACACATATGTATGTGGTATGTATTAGAGCTGCTTCTAGACTCGAAACAATCGTGCCGAGCCTGGCTCGGCTCGAATATCCGAGCCGATCCGAGACCCGAACGGATTCGGGTACTTAGCTCGATTTTTTCGAGCAGCTTGAATGTGTTTCGGGTAGCTCGATTTTTTCGGGTAACTCGAATGTTTCGGGCCGCCCGAATATATTTTAGGTATTATGTATAATATATATTATACATCTAACTTAATTTATATTCGGTGCCTACAAAATGTTCCAGCTACATCAAGCTGTCACACTGCACCATATAGTCGACTACCTAAAATATATTCGGGCGGCTCGAAACGTTCGAGTTACCCGAAAAAATGGAGCTACCCGAAACACATTCAAGCTGCTCGAAAAAATCGAGCTACCCGAAACCGTTCGGGTCTCGGCTCGGCTCGAAAAACCGAGTCCCGCTCGGTGCGAACTTCAAGCTACTCGAAACAGCTCTAGTATCACAGACCAGGTATAGGATAGACCTATCACGCAATGTAATTTTGTGTCACACGCTCGGGGGGCTCGCGAGCCCCCTTACCATTTTCGTATCACGTACAACGTTACCGGTGAAGTCTCGACACAGATTGTAACGCTACGCATGGCAGGAATTAGAATTCAAGAAGTAGAAATTTAGGTAATTCGAAACCTGCGATTTACAAATGATTCCTGTTACAGGAATGTGTCCAGGTGTCTAGCAAGTCCAGTTGGAGTAGCCAGCGTTGTGTCGAGGGTGGATAGCCACAGATGAGCCGGAAGGGAATTGTGACAGACAAAACTAGGAGATTAGGGAAAGAGTGCACAGTAAACACACCTGGGAGAGTTACACTGTAGAATGTATTCAGTAGAAGCAAGAAGCTTCTAAAGTAGGAGTCAAAATTATGTAGATAGCACTAAATAAAAAATGTTTCAGTGGAAAGAAGCTACTGTCTTATACACCCTCCTTCACCCCTAGATATTCCCTTGAAGTACTACATCATAGAAGAGTTGCAAAATGCCGAGAGCGGCAAAATTGGTGAATTGGTAATTTTTGAATATTACATTTTTGTATGAAACAGAAGGCTTTTGTTATTAAGTTACATTCATTGCCGAAAATTATATTTTAAAATAATTATTTATAATTAAATATAATGGGCGACAAAAATCACATTTGCCCAGAGCGGCGGAAGAGCTGGTTCGGGCCTTGAAACTACATGTGTCCATCCGAGGGTTCGAACACATCCTCTGCTGAGACACGTGTATGTAGAATGCGTGGGATGCATAGCTGCAGTTGCGAAAGGTGCAAATTCGGGAATCAGCATTGCTACGTAAAATTATTTGGGGCCTTGACGAATTTCAAGTTAGCTGGGAGTCGTTGGAGCGAGACAACAACGTCAACAACCTCTCCCAAAGTCGCACCACCGAGGAGCGATGTAACTTGTCAGTTTAACTTTACCCGCGACAGTGATCGGATCTCAGTGAACGCGTGTGCATATTATTTCGTGATATCTCGATTCGTGGATTAATTTCATCGATTAGTGGACTATGTGGGAGCTCGCTCAACAAGATTCTACTGCAATTCACCCAGTAGCTAGAAGACTTCTTGAGGCAACACTTTTCTCGGGTGCTATCATGGGTCCCCACTGCTCAGGGACATTTAAAAACGTGCAGTGCTTTGTGTTTAAAAACATGAGATGGCTGTGCGTGTTAGTATTGTCAACGCGAGTGTAGAGTCAGTGTTTTACGCACCTAGAACTATTTAAGACTAAGCACCGGTGCTCAAATTGCTTTTTGATCGTGAAATTAAAGTGACATATTTGTGAGTGTGATACATTCTATTCGATACTACTGACCTTGGACTGTGAACCTGCTGAAGCGGCTGCCTGTCTGCATTCATAGCATTGAGACTGTGTTCAACGATCGGTGAGTGGTACATTTTAATTTTTTCAATTTTTCTGCATTCTATTGAACAAATGATTGCTGTAGCGAGCACTGTGACCACGATTACATACTTAGTACTCGTGAATAGTAAGATTAACGCGCGTGCTTCCAAATGTTTAATACAGACAAAAACAATATGTAAATAAATTTGAAATTCGAGGTCAAAGTTCTAATATCGCGGTTTAAATATTCCAAATTATTTTTCTTGAATTTTATAATCAAAGCTTGATGCTTTGAATAATATCAGCTTCTAAACCTAAAATTGTATACATGACGGAAGAACTTGCACGCGGCTTAGTTTCAACAAGCCATAGTCCTAGCAATAAGTCTTAGTTTAAGAACTTTAGACGTAAGACTTTTTCCAAATTTTCAAAAACGCATTGGTCGAATATGGACCAGAAATATTTCGTAGAAATGGGTTACGTTCGTAGGTACCTCCACGTTGGTGTAGCCTGGACTTGGTAACGTTTTCCAATGCATTGCGTCTTGCAAAACGTTATCAAGCTGAAGCCTACGATCTAGTTTAAGGGTCCAGATCGAGCCAAACTTACATTCGGTGAGTTTGGTTCTGTCTGGACATCTATTCAGAAATGCACTTGCGTACTTCGAGCGATAAGCTTCTGTTCCGCCTCGTTCTTTTTAAATATAAGAGTGACAAACGCACTCTTCTAGAAATACAATTCGCCTTCGATCGCTGATTTCGATTTCGCGCATGGTGTGCTCGCCCTTCATAGGCCGGCTGTGCTGGGTACAACTTATTACGGCTTTACACAGAGGACCATTGTTAGACGATGATGTGCGCCAGTTCGTGACCATTCTGATTTTCTAGTTATCGCGCCGATACCGGGCTTCGGTCCACCTCGGCCCGCTCTGCAGTCTCAGATGGCTCGTTCTCGGTCACGCTCGCCATGGCTGTGTACAGTCGTGATATGGAGTACGCCATGTAGAAACGAAATTTCGGTGGATCGAGGGTGAATGGTCGCGCTGCGCCGCGTCTTTCGGTCCTTTAGTCGTTTAGTCTCTTTTGCAATCTCAATTGGGAGATTCTTAGCTTTCGCATATCCCTCGAAAGTTACGCAAGTGCATATTTGCAATAGATTATGCCACTAGGGCCCATTGTAAAGAGTGCGATAGGCTAGATTTAAGGGTGGAGGTATGCTTGCTTGTTGAGAGTGACATCTTTTACTTTTGCTTTCGCTTACAATTAGCTTCACCGTGCATCGTATCGTTTCCCATCTAATATACATTTAGAGACTTGGCATAGTGTCTCTTTTATTCCTTACTTTCAATTCTCTTTACCTTTCTTTCCGGAAATATAATTCGCTCTCGAGAGAGATCTTGAATTAGCACAAGATGCTCGGGCACGATACACTCGCCTGTGCAAATTGTCGGCTTTGTGATGGGAGCGCGTATTGCAGCTGCATGTGATTTAATTGTGAGGCGGGCTGCTGTGATTCTGACCCCTCAGGCGCGGCCCCGAGCGGGGAACTCCCGTTAATGGGGGGGCTGGATGAATGGTGGTACCGTATTAGCGTTTTGTCTGTGCAACTGCAATGCGTGAGTGTATCTAGCAGCTCGAGATCTCTCGCGACGGCGAATCCGTGTCCGTGTGTCAATTATTTTTCTATCTCCACAATGAGATACTTAGAGTCTATTTGTCACTTGAAAGCAATGCAAGCGTATCTCTAAAATTTACGAAAGAAATTGTAATGGGATATGTGTAGAAAGATCGACGAGAATGTCTGTTACGTGCGCATGTTAACCCTTTGGACTTTAAAGTAAAGTCTTTGGAAAGACTTCTAGTAGTCTTTTACCTTATAGTGCAATCACGGTCCAAAGGGTTAGTATACCAAAGCATAGTCTGTTATGCTTATTCTGCGAAAACTAAATGTAGAGTGGCGTGTGTGGCTGCGAAACATAAAAAATTAAGTCAGGCGCGTCTAGTTTTAAACGCATCATCGAAGCATTCGCCGAGGGATTCGCCGAGGGATTCGCCGAGGGATTCGCCGAGGGATTCGCCGAGGGATTCGCCGAGGGATTCGCCGAGGGATTCGCCGAGGGATACGCCATGGTTTCCTCTGTTGAATTCTTTAATAAAGATGGGTTTGCCTGATTTATTTTATTTCATGCATGTCTTCTATGGGTTTGCATCATTTATTCGATTGTATGTATTGCTTCAATGGTTTTGCATCATTTATTCCCATTTTATGTATTTTCCTAGTTTCCTCCCAAGGCTATTACACCATTACTAATATACCATATTTGATTATTTCAGCATTTTTTCAAAATAGTGAAAAGTGATAGTGAAAAGTGACAGTGAAAAGTGACAGTGAAAAGTGGCAGTGAAAAGTGATCGTGTAAAGTGACAGTGCATGAAGTATTTAAGGCCCCATGTAAAATTGCGAAGTAGTCACTAAATCATTAGTTTTGTTGCTCGTTTGTTGGCTCCTCATCCGTGATGAGGAGGTCGCCGCTGGTTCCTTTTCCGGAAGCAAGCGACTGAGCATGGAATCGGTATGGGTGGATCGGTTCCATCCCTTGGTGTTCTTGTCCAAAGGGAAAAGTTTCGGGCGTAGGGGGTGTACTTTTTGGTACACTGCCTGCGTAAGTCACCCGGTCCGATACCCACGCTCCGTGTTAGACGGCTCAAGTCAGGTCACGCTTAGTGTTGCTCCTGGCGAGTCGCATCGGTGCCCAGTCTCCGTGTTGGACGGCTTAAGTCAGGTCATACTTAGTGTTGCTCCTGGCGAGTTGCATCGGTGCAACGGGAATCGTCTGGGAGGCGCCGAGCGCTTTTCCCTTTCGGCTCGGACATTAGGGTGGTAGGAACTGCGCCATTCAATACTCTTTTCATGCTTATCCTTCGTCTTTGTTTTTTTCCTGAATTTTTTTTAATCGAGTGATTGCTTGGCAGTTCCCTAGATTCTACATCTAAACTGAAGGGATCGATGGAACTTTGTTTCCATCGATCTCTTTGGTTTAGTAGGCTCCATGTACAGGGAGATCGATGGAACTTTGATTCCATCTAGGAGAATAGGAAGAGGGACAGTAAAATAATATATTTAAAACAAAATAGTGAAAAGTGACAATGAAAAGTGACAGTAAAAAGTGATCGTGTAAAGTGACAGTGCATGAAGTATTTAAGGCCCCATGTAAAATTGCGAAGTAGTCACTAAATCATTAGTTTTGTTGCTCGTTTGTTGGCTCCTCATCCGTGATGAGGAGGTCGCCGCGGGTACCTTTTCCGGAAGCAAGCGACTGAGCATGGAATCGGTATGGGTGGATCGGTTCCATCCCTTGGTGTTCTTGTCCAAAGGGAAAAGTTTCGGGCGTAGGGGGTGTACCTTTCGGTACACTGCCTGCGTAAGTCACCCGGTCCGATACCCATGCTCCGTGTTAGACGGCTCAAGTCAGGTCACGCTTAGTGTTGCTCCTGGCGAGTCGCATCGGTGCCCAGTCTCCGTGTTGGACGGCTCAAGTCAGGTCATACTTAGTGTTGCTCCTGGCGAGTTGCATCGGTGCAACGGGAATCGTCTGGGAGGCGCCGAGCGCTTTTCCCTTTCGGCTCGGACATTAGGGTGGTAGGAACTGCGCCATTCAATACTCATTTCATGCTCACCGGTAGTCTTTCCGTTTTTCCTGAATTTCTTTTAATTGAGTGACCGCTTGGCAGTTCCCTAGATTCTACATCTAAACCGAAAGGATCGATGGAACTTTGTTTCCATCTATCTCTTTGGTTTAATAGGGTTTAATGTACAGGGAGATCGATGGAACTTTGATTCCATCTATCTCTCTACGGGTCTCGAAACGCAGCAACCTCCTCGTGGTGAGACCTGGTAATCGGCAAGAACCGAGCCAATAGCTGTGATTGTCAAATATTCTAATTAGATATAAGAATTTCTTTAACTTGCAACACTATGGTAGAATGTAAGAATAAAATATGTAACTTGAAATGTTGTTTGATTGTTCCTACCGGACCCTAAAACACGAGTACAGTGTTAAAATAGAAGGATAAGTGCAAGTTGGAATATTTCATATACTGGAACTGATGGGTTTTTGACAATTTTTAAAGTCCCCTCTGCTTCAGCACCTTACTGAAATATTCCAAGTTCCAATTCCTTGGTGAGGTATTCCACGTTACATCATGAAAGCATGTCTTCCACAAATAATGTTGTTTATATACATTTGTATGTTAAATAAATTTGTTTTGCGTTAAATAAACCCAACAGGGCAAATAAGGGCAACAAGGTTAAAAGGCGAATGTGTTCTTATTCTGTTGTGATCCTTCTTTCTCGGTGGTTGCACGGAATACGTTTATAAAAACGATCTTTAAATTGATACTGTAACAGAATCATTTGTAAGTCGCGGGTTTCGAATGACCTAGTTTTACCCGTGTTGGATTCTAATTCCTATCGCGCGTAGCGTTACAATCTGTTTCGAGACTTCACCGGTAACGTTACATGCGCCACTGAAATGGTAAGGGGTTCCGAGGACCCCCCAAACCGGTGACAGAAAAATGCATGGGTTGATAGGTCCACAGACCAGGTATAAAAGCAGGTATTCTATACCCGGTCTGTGATAGGTCTATCCTATACCTCGTCTGTGCCGACACTACCATCGCTGGAAATGGTAGAAATCTCTCGCCCCTGTAACGGCATTGGTACCACAGCGGCTGCAGATCGTCAGCCCGCCGGCCGACCAGATGGGGTGGCTCTCCGAAAGTCTTACGGGGCGTGCTTGCACAGGCGGATGTTTTCAGGCGGGTGTAGCGAGGGTGGCCGGTGTGATACCGTGTTTCTCGCTATCACGTGGGCGGCGGGCGAGGTGGTGCCAGTGGAAGGGTAGAATTTCATTGATCCGTCCGTGGTACGGAAGCACGGGGCGTGCGAATTTACGAATCCTGCCCACGCTATCGACCTGTCACCACTTGCGATTAAACCGAATTACATCGGTCCGAATTCGTCTCCCTTGCATCGCCGCCGGTACCAACGACAGCGGCAGGATATTCGAGGGGCATAAAGGGAATGCCGAGGGGGGCGAGTTTGAGGGAATGTCGAGCGTGAAAGGAGCGCATGCCGCAGCCGTGATTGGCCGCGTACGGATTCGTAGTTGCGACAGTCTCTCGCGCAGGGGTAGCCGAGCACACGGGTGGCGGCGGGGCGAGGCGGGGGGAGGGGGGGGGGGGCGGGTGGCGGTGGTGGCTCTCGTATAGGGTAGCGAACGGTGCGGTCGCGGTGGGGCGCCTCGAAACTAGTTCCAGTTGGGTCCGCTGCGCGAGATTGGCGCGTGGCGGTGCAATAACGTCCGCGTCGGGGGTTGTCTAATCGCGACAGTCCACGGGAGAAGCTTTTTCTGCCGCTGGGGGACAAAGAACGGAGAACGAAAGAGGGAAGAAACGTGCGCCGCCAGACGCAGAGTGATCCCTGGGACAGTGAGAACGGGGAGGGCTGGTGAACGAAAGTGTGAATCTCCGTGGCCCGGGGCAGGCTTCGGGGGTGGAATTAGAAGGATCGGCCAGGGGGAGAAGTGCGGACAGAGAAAACGTCGAGAGGCCGAAAGGGTGAGTGCTAGTGGCGATCAAGAAGTGAGTGGGCCAGCGGGAGGGGGGCGGGGGGGCATCCGAGGAAGAGTGAGAAAGTGCTAGATGGTGGTGGGAGACAGTGAGAGAAACAGAGCGAGCGGGAGGGCGAGCGTGGCGTGAAGGGGGAGAGAGCGAGAGAGAGAGAGAGGGAGGGAGGGAGGGAGGGAGGGAGGGAGAGAGCGAAAGAGAGAGAGAGAGAGAGAGAGAGCGAGCGAAAGAGAGAGAGAGAGAGAGAGATAGCGCGAAAGAGATCGGTGTAGAGTCGTGACGGAGACGGAGGACGTGTGTGCGCGCGCGCGCGCGTGTATGTGCCAGGAGGGTGCCGACAGGGGGAAGGAAGTGGAAAAGGACCCGGTCGGGTCGGGAACGTAAAGGGGCACGAGGAACGGAAGGAAGGCAAGGAAAGACTGGGAAGGATCGCGAGTCCAGTGGGGCAAAATCAGCAATACGGGGGCTGACGGCGGCACGAGAGGGCACAGAACGCGTCGGGTCTGTCCCCCAGAAAGGGACCGTCGCGCGCAACGCGATCAATTTTCGTTGCGACGCGGGCGGCGAGACTGGAAGGAAAGGAAGAAATGACGACTGCAGCGAGATACCGATAACCGGCCGGATAATGTTGTCGCAGAGCAAGTTTTACGCTCTCTTTATCCACTACACGTTTGTGTAGCGCGACACGGGGCGGGTCCTTGCCGCTGCGGTGAAGAAAGAGAGAAAGAAAGAGCGAGAGAGAGCGAGCGAGCGAGAGAGAGAGAGAGAGAGAGAGAGAGAGAAAAAGAGTGACAGAGAGAGAGAGAGAGAGAGATAGAGCGAGGGAGAGAGGAAGGCAGAGGAAGTTGGGAAGAGAAGGTGGCGGAGGAGCGAGGATAGGACAAAGTACGAGGAACACGAAGGGAGGGAACAAGGGAGAAGAATTTGTCGGTGAAGATTCGTTGGAACGGACACCGAAACGCATCCGGCGGCCAGCTTTCCTCTATCGTCGGTTTGTTGGTACATGGAAGAGGGAAGAGGATAGAGAAAGAGGGACAGAAGGACAGAGAGTTTCGCCCGCGGTACGGTGTTAAAGTTTACAAGTGTCGTTGCTTGGTAGTGTGCTAACCCTTGCCGAGGCTGAACAAGCAAGGCCCGCGGAGGTATCTCAGAACCCGCCCCTCCTCGACGTCGCAGTGCCTCTTCACCATATCGCTACGTCTTGCTTCTTTACGTTCGAACCGCGACTATTCGACGCTACCAGGAGAAACTCCTCGACCGTAAGTGCAACTTCTATACCATATATCTTTGTCTGTATTCCAGCGCGTCGCGTACCCTGTGTGCCTCTAGGCGCGCGTGTATATGTGTGTGTGTGTGTTTGGCCGTGTATGCGTGACAGGCATCGATCAGCTCGATGGTTACACGCGAGTGGAAAAAGAGGTCTGATCCGTGAACACACGGTGTCGGGCCGACCGTTGATTTTACTACTTCGACCGCGTGCGCTACCCCCAGAAGGCGCTAATGGCGCTCCTCGCTCACAGATCTCCCCCGTTTCGTAATCGTGTTGTTACCGAGATTTCGATCGGTCCGATCGGCAATGAGGGAACGGACCAAGGAATTTTTTCATCCCCTATAACGATCGCGGAGACGCGAAGCGTTCCACGGCGAATCAATCGCCGCGATCATTATGCAGTTTCGATTGAGTCGGAAGGATAGCGAGAATCGGATCTGTAAGGTGACACTCACATGCACGCACACGTAGACGGGCCGACATATATCTGGTTATAGCGTGACGCGCGACTGCTGGTTCCATTCTCGATATATCGATCGATAGCCGCCTCCGGTCAGGGATCAGTCGGTGGTTCATTTGTGATAACGATAAGCGCTCTTCTTCTTCTTCCTCTTCCTCTTCCTCTTCTTCTTCTTCATCCTCTTCGCCCTCCTCTCGTCTCGCGCCCACTTCTCGAGATTGGCCCGCACGTGAAATAAGGTTTTCCCTTCGTGTCCGTAGCGAAGGTCGTACTCGTAGCGCTCGTGACAGAGCGACGGCGGTTGTATCGTGCTCCTCCGTATGCTCGTATGCCTGCCTGTATTCCTGTGTGTCTCGTGATGACCTTCCTCCGCGCGAAAATTGCCGGTCAATACGACGTGCACGATCCGCTTAAGAGTCGTGCGATGGTATCGATCACCGACTAAACTCGTGCACCACGACGTTTCGCAGGGACTTTCTTTTTCGCCCACCCTACTCCCCCAAGGAAATACGCGTGGGCACGTTATGCACCCGATGCCAGGTGTATCCCTTTCGATTGCCTCGCGATCGATTGATTTCGGCGGTCGTTGGTGGCCCCATTGACCAACCCACCTCGCTTCCACTCATCGAACAGATATCTTAAGTCGTTCTGAGTTTGATGCCTCAGTTTACAAAAATGGTAACACCCCCAAGGGTTGCAATGATTACAGGGAATAACGTTGCGAATGTATATTCGACCACGTTGAGTGGTTCAAATATTTGAATTGGAATATGTTGGAATCGAAATTTTTAGGCTGCTCCTGTTGTAATGGTTTCGAGGGGTTAGTGCGTTAATTTGACGTGATTAAGTGGTGGCATTTGTTCGTGGAACGATGTCTTTGCTGCGTTTAAAATTCGACGAACTATTTTCCTCGATAAATAAAAGATCGATACCGCAGCCGTGTAATGTCAAAGGTCGTATCAAAGCTACATTGTCTGTGGTAAAAGGAAGCGCATTTTCCCCGACCATTCTGTCCGAGAAAAGCGTGACGTCAAAGTCGATTCCTTCGACATCGCTTAAACGCCTCTGCCATTAATACTCCGTGCATACGATATTTAATTCCGCGAGGAGTATCTTGTAAGCGTTACTTGTTGGCATTTCACATGCAACAGTTTCGTGCATCGTGTCGTCTGATCGGTTTCATAAACGTGGCATTTAATGGGAATCCATTTGCATCTTAAAATTAATTGCAAGTCCGCGGCGAAAGCTGTGATTTTAAATCGAGCACTCTTCGAAAATCGCAATAACAGAGCATGAAGAGCATTTCTGAATGTTTATAATTACAGTGTATTTAGCCTCATAGAATGGTTTTTTAAAAACTTGCGGTTTTTGATAATCGCAATTTTCAAAGGTTTCAATCAGAGAATTTTCCATCTTCAGCAACTGTAGTGTCAGACCTCGCAATCCTCGAGAATTGCAGTATTACAGTTTTGCACAATTCTCAAGAATTGTAATTTTAGAGCCTGTAGTCCGGGATAGTTGCACTTTTCGAATTCACAGTGTTCAGTAATGGCAATTGTAGACCTCACGACCCTTATTAACCTATTTCAGTTTTCGAGAGTCGTGGTATATCGGAGTTTGCAAGCTTTAAAATAGAACCGTTAAAAGTGGACTCAGAGATATCGTGGTATCATCTTTCGTAGGAAGTCCACATCTTTTTGATTTTGAATACGCCATGGTAATAAACGTTACAGCAAAAAACGCGCGCGCATATCAGACACGGGGAGGGTGGAAGAAGGGTCGGAGGGGGTGGAGGAGATTTTGCAGGGCAAACGATGGGCGAGCGAATGCAACAGGTGCGATATGCTACGCGCGACGTTCTGAACGCCAGTGCTCAGAAAGGAGTACGAGTGCATTGAGTTTCCGTTGATTTTATTATGTGTCGCTCTTCGTAGCATATTTTATGACACCCTATTATCTTTCCCCCAACTACTTGAACAGTAGAATATCATTACTTATCCGGGAAGTTGAAATCGAGAGAGGAAGAAGCTGATTCGATATCATGTAACCGAAAGTAGTATCAGTCAACCAGAGTCGGACGCGAAATTAGTTCCACTTCGGTGAAAAGTAATTCTGTGTAATTGATTTTATTTTCTTTACTCTTAAGCTAAATCATATTGGTGAACTAGAAAATATTTGGTTGTAAAGCAATGGTGAATGAATAACAATATAATATCCCTTAAGGGCTGTACAAAAGTTTTAATATCAAACAAGGAAATTGATAATTAAATTTAAGTTAAAAATACTTGGCTACCCTTATAAAATTCTATCTACACTACCCCTCTGTTTAATACACCTAATTGCATACAATCCCCAAAGATTTCCAAAGTTCTTCAATGATTTATTTCAATCAATTGATAACGAGTCTCGGAAACTTACCTAGCCTCTTAAACTATTCCCAACATTTCTAAATCCCGTCTGCATTACGATTTTATACACCTCGCATATCACCTTCAATTTCTAGAATAATGCTTGAATTATTAATTCAACCCCAGACCTTGGTATCGTCCTAATATTAGATCCTCGATAGGGATGAACTCCGCAGAGATAGACTGCGAGACTTTCGATGGGGAAGGGTGATGAAATACAAGTACGGAAAATAAAAGAGTTCAAGGTCCCATCCATTGATGGTGAACAGTTGATCGTGGTCGCATCTGGCGCAGGGTGGTCTTCCGAGGCACAGCGACAATGTAGACCGTCAGAGAAGTCAGGCGTTAGGCGAGCAGGCAAGCAGGAGGCAGGCAGGCAAACGGACAATCGATCGATTGTCCTCGCAAGAACGCATGGCCCTGTTCTGCACTATACTTTAGCCTCAGATATACTTTGTCTTTTGTGGGTCGTGTCATTGCAGCTGATTCCGTGAGAGCAACAATTTCTATTGTGTACTCAATGCTGTTATTTTGATATCGTACAGCACGCCATAACCGACTCCTTCATACCTCCGTTGTTCTAGATTCTCGACTCCTCGTCACACTATTATTCCACGAAACTAACGCGCGATTAAAACCTGCATTGACTAATATTCCTAATCAATCGCACAAGTGTTCATAAATATCGGACCAGTCAGTGAGTTTTCTAAGATTGACTCGTAACAGACAGCGTCTTCACTCCAAGCAATGACAGCTGGTACCTGTAGCTCGGGGAATTAATGATAATAAGCCTAATACGATTATCTGAAACATCAGGCACACCCAACACCGGCCGCCGCTACAGCTATCCTCCACAGGCGGAGCACAGTAACATTCTACTACTGCGGCCGACCAGACACCGTCCTCTACTACTTCCTCCGCCTCCCCGTGTATTCCCGAGCAATACCACTCGACCAGTTTACATATCCCCGTACAAACGTACTCCTCCATTAACCGGATAACACGACTCTTTATACCACAGACACGAAGATTATTGGTCGATCTGAAGAATTCATATCTTCAACCACTTCCGCCGGGGACTAAGTAAAGTCACTATTACCGCGTTACTGCCGCCACTAGCGCTCCATTATCCTCGCGATTGGCTCGAACTCGTTATCCTAAAAGCACGAAATATACCAGCCACACACATACAGGTGCGTCTGAAACTCTTCCCATGGGATTCTCGCTGGCCGATCGAAGTCGGATGACCTACATCCGATTCGATTACCGATCCCCTCAATCGCTCCGCCGCGTATCGTCGCGACGGATCGAGAGGAGTCGCATAACACGTCGCGATGCAAAAACAGACGGTCCTCCCCTACTCCCCGGTTTTTTCGCCGTTTTCAACCCTTGGCATTGGTGGACGTTAGCCGAGGAGGGGGGGCGATCGCGGATGGTGGTGGTAACGACGGTGCGGCGACGGTGTAGCGTCAGCGGTCGTCGTCATGACAACGTTTTTCCGCAACGTACCCGGCCTGGTTCGTGACGTCACGCGACGTCGGCGTCGGGTCGCTGCTGTGCCACGCCACGGACGCGGAGAAAAGGGGTTTTCCGTCGACGACGGTGGCCACCGACGGCGCCACCGTGCGCCCGACGCTTCGCCAAGATGGCAGCCTTGCAATTACAGGGAATGCAGTGGGCCACCGCGAATACGCGACGTCCCTCCACCCCCGCGGCCCCTGATACCATCGCATTCACAAAACTCCTAATTCGGGGGGATGATTTTTTACGAAGCGGCGTGCGCGGGGCTGGAATTAATGGGAGGTGAACGCATCGAATTCTGGGATGCCTGATCCCTATTACGGAGACAAGCTGTGTTTACTCGTGATTTTGAAATAGGGTAGTATTTCCGGAATAGGATAAGAGGGTAGCTCGGTGTCCATTTTACAGCGGAATGGAGGCTCGAAGGTTCCCGCATTGTTCCGCGGCAAATCGCGCATTCGTTTCGCACCACTGGCAGCTGCATGCATTTGGGTCTGTATTGATCCGTAAATCGGACTTTCAAAAAGACCATTGGAACGTCTTCCCTCGATACCCCGGTGCCGCTCGACCGCCGACTGAGCGGTGCCTAGCGCTGGCCGTAATAAGTAGTACAAGTTCGATAATGTAGCAGCGCTTGCTCTGGATACAGCTGGCACACGTCCGTGCATATCCGTTTTCACGCAGCCGTCGGATCGTCCGTTACCATTAATCGCGCCGCGCCGGATCACCGTGCGAGGCGTTTCTTAACGGTGCCCGGTATAGCGATCTCAGCGCGGCGTCCTCGTAAATCCGGGCCGCTCGCAAGAAACGAGCAGTATTACTCTCTTCAGCGGAGAGGGCTCTTGTAACGTCGAACGCTTTTGTTGATATCCCGATGAAGGCTAATTTACCATAGACGTACCTGACCCCGTTTCACTCCAGCCTGCGTGTTGGCAGAGTGCCGTTTTTATTGTAGTCATTTATCCGCAGGACGAGAGCCGCAATAGGCAATTAAATCGAGCACGTTCTACGCCGCTGAATTATGTGCCTCCATGACATTCGTGGCGCGGGCGTCATCGGCTGTATCCAATTTACGGCGCTCCGATGATTCCGGATTACAGAGAACCCTCCGCGGCCCGACACTCGGGCGAACCTTGGCGACGAGCGGGACCCGATCGAACCCCTCGCCTTCGAACAGGTTATCCGGCGTCCTCTCCTCCGTCCTGCAACGGGGAAACATGCGAGGCGGGCGCGCTCGTGCTCCCACCGGTGTCGCAATTAGCGCCCAGTTGTAATCGAATTAAAAGGATAGAACGGCCCCTGGCGCATCGGCCGTCTCGCCGACCGCTCCGCAAATTGGCTCGGCCGCCTTCGCTCCTCCTCGCCGGACGGGCTCGCACCGGCTCGGCCGCGGGGCCGATCCTGCGTATATACCTACCCGCCCCCGCTGGCGATCAACCCTTCACTCTTACTTTTCCTGCTTTTGCGTATGGGCGCGCGCGTCCCGCCGTTGGCGCCGCGACGACGACACCGATGCATAAGCGCGTGACCGAGTTCCGGCGGAATATGATCGACCGCGCGAAACTCGGTCAAAGACCACCGACACCCTTTTCCTCGAGCCAGCCGCCTATATCGCGTGCTCCGTGTAAATTTTTGTTGTCGCGAATATGCGTGAGCACGCCCGCCACTATTCCACCGGCGACAAAACTCAAGAGATCGTTTCTCGCTCCAGCCCCGATAGATATTCGAAGCCGAAAAGCGCCGGGGCTTTAACGCGACTATAATCCCGCCATTGTTCCACGAAAACGGGGAAAGAAAAGCTTGTTTCAGTTGTTTCCATTGTGGAACGTCCGCGGAGTACGATCGAAGCAGAAACGGTCCTTTCTCGGGGCTAGGATTTTGGTGTTTATTTATTATGAATGATAATTGCGTTTTTTGTACACCACGCGGAGTTTTGGATTGAATTTTGAGTATAGTTTCTTTTAGATCACGTTCGAGATTGTGTGTATGGTAGATGATTGGCGATTGTTGGGGTAATACTTGCTTTTTTTTTACACGAAGATTTTTCGCTCTTGTTGTAGATAAGTATCGATCGACTCGAGAATCGGACTATGTTATTTCGGATAACGGATTGATCGCACCCGTCGCTTCATTCACACGTGAGTATATGGACGTCGGAGTATTTTAATAAGTGCGTTATATACTTGGCCGGTAAAATCTGTCCCCAATGGGATTATTGAAGGGTACCGATAACGATAACTGAGCGCATGGAAAGGTGAGGTATACAAATAGCGAGGAATACGTTTGAAAAGATAGTAAGCTGGGATATAATGCTCAGCTTGCTCCCATCGAGGTTACACCACTGCTCAGTGATAAAGAATCAGTGGGCGACCTGGATAGCTCAGTTTGTAGAACAATCGCTGGCAAATGAAGGATGCGGATTGAAATACCGATTTAGCAAATCAGATCAGCTGATTCTTTGTCCCCCGGCATTCTAATATTCGTACATTCATGGAAGACGTGCTCCTCTTTCTAGTCGATAGTGAACAATAGAATACCCACCAAATGTTCGTTTCACTCGATGTGTGAGTATAGAGGCCGTTAAAATAGCATGTACCATTTCAGTAGCGAGATATTTCGGTGTTGAGACTCTTTAACGTTGCACGAACTATACATATAACGAGCTTCTGGTGTTCAAAGTGCGCCGCTTATTTCGACGTTCAAACGAGTAATTGAAGAGTCATCGGTTGGGACTGGTGAACTCGCAGCTTCAAATTCAGCACCGAGGCTTGAGAATTAAACGGTGACAGATTCGAAACGGCCACTCGAAATCGAAGCTAAAGCAGAAGATACCCCGCGTCACGTCTGCCCCGTCCACTTGTCACTTTTAACACCGGAAGCTTCGAAACACCATCCCTCCGAAGAACCGACACCCTCCCGTCGCTAACAAGTCACCACTCCGCCATTCAACTGAACCCATTCTGAACCACGGCAGGTCGGACATGAAAAATCTTGGTTCGCGTTGGACGGTCCCCGACATAGCACGCACTGCCGCAGCGCGTTCGTCATTTCTCGTCGCCATTTCGTCGGAACGAGATTCAGGTAGCAGCAGCAGCAGCAGCAGCAGTATCAGCTACAGACGCAGCACTAGCATTAAAAGCAGAGGAAGCAACGTTAGAAGTAGCGGTAGTGGCAGCGGTACAGGGTGTGCCACCGTCAGAGGCACCTGTTCTGCGAGCGAGCGCGTCACGGCGATCGACAAGAAGAGGGAAAAGAGGGGCATCGGCAGATCGGCAGTCGACGTGCTGCACGAGGCGCATTTATCCGTCCGATCGTACGTAACGGCGTCGTCAATTCGCATCGACGGCACGACGCGTCCCGAATCGACGCCCAGGCACCGGCCTCTAGCCGGCAATTCGCGCGGTTCCCAGCACCGGTCTCGTCCTCGCCAGCCGCAGCCGCAGCCACCGCAGCAGCCACTCTATTACCCCGCCGCATCGTGGGACACGCGCACATTACACTTCAGGAACTGTTAGCACCGATCAAAAGTGAGTAGATCGCATCTCCATCCGCCCCTATACACTTCCGCAGAGGCTGGCTGGTAAATCGAAGTTGTGCATCGGGCATGTTCTTAGGTCCCCGATTCACTGCCACTAGTTGTGCGATGAGATAGTGTACAAAGCGAGGAGGGTCTATCCAACAGTGGAGGAGCTTTCGTTTGTTAAATTGGGTCTCGACAGGCGCAACGAAAATTTACTCTCGTCGTCTACCTTCGCAGAGAGGTCGAGGCGCGTTTTTGGGGAGATTGCGATGGGACTTCGAGGTGTAGTCAATGGTTATTCAATAGCCTCGAAGGTTCAGAGGATTCTTTCCCTGGGTATAGTGGAATTTCTTAGCATAGATACCCAGGAGAAAAATAGATATTGGGATACTTGTTGGTTAGAAGAAGGATCTACACTGAGGTCATGAGTATTAGGAAATAAGTATTTCTGAAAATCGTTGCAAATTTATTAAACAGCTCTAAGAAATTTTATTTAATACTGTTTACTTTATTTGGCATTTTAAATTGAAAGCGGTGGAAAGTATTCAATTTGTAGCAAATGTCCTGATACTTATGAACGGCAGTGTATTTATTAAGTAATTATTTTTCAGTCGAATAAAAATTCAATTCTGTGAGAGGCGAGGGTTGGATTAAAACTACTTGTGACGACGATTATTCTTTCACTCTTAGATGTTATCCTTCCCTCTCACTGTTTACAGCAAAGTCTCCCCGATGTGCGCTCACCATAGTTCACCATTCATAGATCCGGTTCGTTCCTGGAGCTTTCCGTCCTCCCACATCTCTTCGACTCGACCAGCTGACCATTCCCGAGATCTGTTCCGTTTCCTCGTTCA
The DNA here is from genome assembly GCA_910592295.1 of Andrena haemorrhoa. Taxonomy (NCBI): domain Eukaryota; kingdom Metazoa; phylum Arthropoda; class Insecta; order Hymenoptera; family Andrenidae; genus Andrena; species Andrena haemorrhoa. The sequence continues at coordinate 8,031,794 of OU342946.1, forward strand.
AAATATTCCCTGCCGCCTCTAATGTGGCTTAGCGTACCGTGGTTTTAAAGTGTGCCGTTTCTCGTGTCCAGGAAGGTGGCTCAGCTGTGTGCAGCTTAGACAATGTCCGAAGATTCTGACTCTGTATCAGAGGAAGAAAGAAGTTTGTTCCGTCCGTTCACGCGGGAGTCCCGGGCAGCGATCGAGGCTCGCATTGCCGAAGAACATGCCAAGCAGAAGGAGCTCGAGAAGAAGAGAGCGGAAGGCGAGGTAGGGAAGCGATTCTATTCACTTTTCCAACCAGCGTAGAACAGCCAGCATCGATTCCGAGGAATCGTTGCTGGCGCGCCGCTAGGAACAGACTTTTATTTATAATCTGAATTTGGAAACCGATTATTTTCGTTGTTCTGTTTCGTTTCCGTGTGGTCTAATCGCCTGGAGCGCAGGTCCGCGTGCATTTCAAGGGTGCAGGAAACTTCTAGCGCCTAATCCTCGTTAATTCTTCAATTTCTAATGCTAGAGCATCTAGTACGTCGAAGCGGTGCCCGAGAAGTAAAGTTGGCGGTGAGAAATTGTGAAATTAACGAAGAGATCCTTTTCGATGCACGTGGGTCCTCCTCGTCGATTATCAGCACACTCTTCTTTAGCATCCACTCAACATCCCAATGTAACCAAATGTCCTTTCAACGAATACCAACGTACGTGCACACCAGAACGACAAGCGTGACCATCGACGCTGTAACGCGAGCGAGAGAGTTTCTCCTCGACACATTGCCAGAGAGTAAATTTAATTGTCCCTGTCCCTCCCCGTGGATCTCCGCGAATTTAGCGCGCGCGTCCCCGCGATCGGTGAAGTGTAGTTCCAAGAAGGCACCCACGATCGTTGTACGTAACGTGCTCATTTAACATCGATGTACAGGTTGTTCTACTTTGCAGATCTATATAGCGAGCCCTCGAACGTACAAGCATCGCTCTTAAAGTGCGTTACAAACTTTTTTTTCCCCCCCTCTCACGGATCAACACTTGTGCTCGAGAGCCGATCGATGGTTCTCCATGAAACGTCTTTTCATTCAATCCCTCTTTCCTCGTTTGAACCGGGAGATTTGTTAAGCGCACCGGGATGCTTGGATTCAAACGATCCGGATATCCGTATTCGTGGGAGAGATCGATCGGTCTCAAGTACAATTTACCCACGGTTGTTGTCCGTGACGCTCGATGGACGTTCACTATGTACTACATCTCTATCTCGTAAATATATTTACTATTTTTTTCTCTCTATCTCTCTGTCCTATCTATATTGTTTTGTTTTTGCGTAGCTGCAGTGCCGTTTTTTGCGAGATCTGTTTCTTCATGTTCACTAACCATATACATATCTATTATATACAATATTTGTACGTACAAGCTGCGGTGTTTCTACCCCTATCCCTTCTTGTAAACAACCGATTGTCGCCTATACCCGTCGCGTTGATTGTTTGCTTGATCTACTGCTAACCGTAGTTGGAAATACATGCCTATCCTATTGACGACTTTTGTCTCTACGTGTACACCTCTCTCTCTCTCTCTCTCCCCCCTATGTGCGTGTATAGAACACGACTGTCGTCGAATAATGTATTGTATCTGTGTTTTACCAAAGATGTGTTCGCGCGTACGAGCTCGATGTCTGCAGTGTCACTATTTGTGCCTGTTTCTATACGTACATACATTATCGCTGTGTCGTAGTCCCCCTCTCTCTTTCTCTCTTCCCCTCTGTGTTCTTTGCTGTATAGTAGACACCCACCCTCTGACTGTATTACTTCAATACTCACGCTGGTCACTTTAGAATAATTGTCCTATATGGATGGCGTTTATTTAATTCCGTTACAAAGAGTGCGTTCGTAAATGTATTCAAGATGAATTAGATGCGGCCACTGTGACCCTGATGTATCGAGACAGATTATTTTTTTAAGGGTTTCAATTGTTAGTCGTCTGGGAGATAGAATCTGAGATTCCTTGGACTCCAGGATTTAAAAGTTTCAAAGTTTCAAAGTTTCAAAGTCTCCAAGTCTCCAAGTCTCCAAATCTCCAAGTCCTCAAGTCCCCAAGTTTTCAACTTTCTAAGTTTCAAAGTTTCAAAGTTTCAAAGATTCAAAGTTTCAAAGTTTCAAAGTTTCAAAGATTCAAAGCTTCAAAGTTTCAAAGTTTCAAAGTTTCTAAGCTCCTAAGTTTCTAAGCTCCTAAGTTTCTAAGCTCCTAAGTTTCTAAGCTCCTAAGTTTCTAAGCTCCTAATTTTCTAAGCTCCTAATTTTCTATCCTCCTAAGTTTCTAAGCTCCTAAGTTTCTAAGCTCCTAAGTTTCTAAGCTCCTAAGTTTCTAAGCTCCTAAGTTTCTAAGCTCCTAAGTTTCTAAGCTCTTAAGTTTCAAAGATTCAAAGTTTCAAAGTTTCAAAGTTTCTAAGTTTCAAAGTTTCTAAGCTCCTAAGTTTCTAAGCTCCTAATTTTCTAAGCTCCTAATTTTCTAACCTCCTAAGTTTCTAAGTTTCTAAGCTCCTAAGTTTCTAAGTTTCTAAGCTCCTAAGTTTCTAAGCTCCTAAGTTCTTAAGTTCTTAAATCTCCAAATTCCCAAGTTCATATGTAAGTTTCTAAATCCTTAAATTTGTAAGTCCCAAGTTCCTAATTTCCTAAGTTTCTAAGATTCCATCAAATTGTAAGATTGATACATACTAAGTAGGTAATACATTAACCGGAAATTTTTCAAAAATATCTGAATTAAATATATGAAATTCCAAGGTAATGACACATCTTTGATGTTTGATAGAAATGAGAAAGAAAAGTCCGATACAATATCAGGGGATATTATCGGTACGAGCTGCGTCTGACCATATACTGACCCCTTTCCCTTTCACTCTCTCTTCCTCGCTTTCCCTTATGCTTGCTCTAACCATACTTTGTTATATCCCTTCGTAACTTCTCACGTGTACATTACCTTGGAAATTGTTTCGTGCGCAAGCTTCTTAACCTAACACCTTCAGACTTAATTATCAACATTTCCAGGAGCCAAAAATAACGAACATTCACGTCAAGTATTTGTAACGGAATTACTGAAGTGATAGATCCAGCATGTAACTTTAATTCTTCTCCATTGCTATACCATCAAATCATATACATAAATATATCCCCTCGTCTATAATATTAAAAAGGAAAAAGAATTTGATATTCATACTTTTACATTTCCAAATCTATGAACCCTTCAATACAGCACCGAGAATGCAAATTATTTATCGCACAACTTCATTCAGCATCCACGAACGAAAATCTGTGAATTGGTATCAGAGATTTCACGTTCGGGCAGGATACGCGTTCTACATTTCAATCCAATCACGGGTTTCGATATTAATTAATAGAGTCTCTTTTCACTATCCCCTTCATACAGCCATCCAGAACAAGATCAGAGGAGGGAAAGAGAGAGAGTCGAGATGGTATCAATTGACACGCTTCGATATCTTCCTCCTTCTTTCCCCCTTAGCTTGCCTGATCCCGCGGTCCTCTCGCTTTAACGTTCTCCGTATCGTTCTACGCCCAGATGTTTAACATATATAACGTTATATGTACATACATACCTAGATAGAGCGTATACACATATGTATCTATATATATGTATATACATATGTATTTCTGTTTCGTGCCCCTACTATATAACATCCTTCCTCCCCCCCGCTCCCACCCTGCCTCACTATCTTCTCTAGCGCCTCTATCTCTCGGAAGCTTCTCCAATCGATCCCCGATCCCTCCCCCGTATTACGTATATCATCCTGTCTTACTGTTTTTCTATTTGACTGCCTGTATTAGCGAGCCCCCTGTCTGACTCACTTACCCAAACTCTTCCAGCCCTTCTTCTCACAACCGTCCGATCAACCACCCGCGTACCCCTTATTCTGTGTGTTGTTTCTGTGTGTAACGAATGTTTCTCCGTTTCTCCAATTTCAGGGAGGTTTTGGACGGAAGAAAAAGAAAAAAGAAGTAAGACGTTGCGTCACGCTAAGTAATACCACTCTCTGTCTCTCTATCATCCAACTTTCTTACCTTTATCATGATGATATGTACACACACACACACACATGTATACACACGCAAACCATGCATAGAAGCGCGCGCACATAGCCACGCTTAGCGGCTCGTCACTTATATCATTTGCAAACTACGATCGATCCGAACAGATCGTACGCTCGTCACCCAATACCCGATAAAAGTGTAACACGTTTCAACGCGAGACACCTAATTTCTACGGACACCACGGTGCACTATCGATCCCTGTCGCTCTCTGTGTCGATACACCCCGCCCAGAACATTATTAATCGTGCGTAACGGACAATTAAGTTCCCCGACCACTGCTGAAAGACCCCTTGTAGTAACGTATCTCAAGAGTAGGTATACCCATACATTTCGAGCTAAAAGTATTCAAAATGTTACGATCTTTTAAGCAAAAAAACTTGTTCCGGAACTCTTTTACATTCAAAATTTGTTTAAACATGATGATACTGTAATTCAAACCTCATTTCAGAATTTTTGCCACTTAATTTAACATGCAGTTTTTAAACAGCTGATTGAAAATTGGCTTGGGTTGGCAATCGACCCAGTGTGACAACTACCTTCGAAAAGAGGGTTAATTTCACTATTCTTCAATCTCAGTATTTCCTATGAAGTACACATCTGAATTACTTAATTGGAAGACTAATTTCTTAAAATTCCTTTCTCCCCGTCTCTTGCACCACCCCCTGAAAACGACCGATATCGTGACATCACCGGTGACTCCTCAGTTCCACCGAATCAATCTCATCCACCGTGGGCGTCCACGCGTCAAACATCCCCCGTTTGGTCTAAATCGTATCGACCCGTTCACGCGTCTATAATCGCTCCCCAAAGCAATTGCGCCTTATCACGTATACCGTGTGCAGAATCGTTGCATCCCGGCGCTATTCACAAGACGAGATTCCGTCGAATCGATGAGAATCTCTATCGAGGATAGATCGTGGTCACTCACACACACCACACACACACACACACACACACACACACCGTATGTCTGTCACGCTGACGTTACACACCATCCACCCACGTACAGTAGAATGTACATGTAACTGCGCGCTTGGCTATGCTCCGCTCCACACGTACACGCTCTGTCTAAAGCGTCTTGACGTCTTAGCGAACAATGCAAACGAGCACCCTGCCTGCGCCTCCTCGACTATATCCGAGCCTTCGCGTGTATCTCGAATTCACAGAACGCGCGAGCGTGCTCCTACGTCCCGCTGGATTAATGCTTTTGTTTTACTGGCACGGAGAGGTAAATATCTCAATCTCGATGACACTTGAATTAATCTCACCTGACCGGGTGGGATCGAATCGATTGGTGCCCGGCCTGGAGACCAAGCGGATTCGCTCTCATCCGCGCCCAAGGCACGGCAACAACGTACACACGCATTCGGAATTGGCTGCTTCTATTTTGGCAAACGTTGCGCATACCGTCGCCCAGTGCTTGGCAAGACGCGTCGGGATCGTGGCAGCTCCAGTTACTTCTTCTGGCGGAGTTTGCGAGAGAAGTTTGCGAGAATTCTTGCAAGTTCGGACGATGCAGTCGCTGAAGTTCGATGAACGGAATTCGTCCCGTATAATGCCTATCGTAAACTGGAGAGCATTAGCGCTACAGGGTAACATTGACAGCTATTTAGCAATTATTAAACAAGGAAAGGGATAAAAATTGTATGCACTTTGACATTAGTACAAGAATCACAAAAGCTGCTATAACAGAATACCTACTTAAAGCAAATGTAAAACTGTTAATTTTTATATTATAAAACAAAATGTTCCAAAAACGTGTCAATGTTCCCCCACAGTGCGGTACCAATTACTCTCAACTGCTGAAGATTTTATAATCCTCCCCATGAATCTGGCTTAACTTTCAATATCCATACTCCCCCAACAGCATCCCCTTTCTTTGTCCAGAAACACTGGGCACTCGCCATCTCCAATGCCTCCTCTAAAGACACTTCCTACCCCCGTTCCCCTCCTCGCTCCGCAATGTCGCAAGAAGCCAGCCTCCCGTAAAACCTCCTACAGTTCCGCAGACAATGAAAGGAAGTGTTCCGAATGCTCGCGATATCCGCGAAATCTCGGAGCATGTTCGCAAAGTAATTGTTGCTCGATCGAAACGGTCGGCGGTTCGAGCCGCGAGGCGAAAGGGTATCTCTTGTCACTGAAGATAATCCATTCCCAGAGCTGCGCATTCGATGAAAAGGCCCGGGCGCGCCGCTAACGACGAGCAAATTCAACAAACTCCGCCGTCCGGGCGGAACAATGGAAGTAACGTAGAGAAAACTGCACGGTCCGGCTTGCATTTTGCCAAGTACTGTGGACGCCTCGTGTAGAGAGCCTCGCAGCCGCCTGGAAACGCTTGTATAGATCGTATGCCCGTATCTGCAGCGATGCTTGCCGCTAGAATCCATTGTGTGTACAATATACGTACACGTCGCGCATATATATATATATATATACGCACGACACATGCCTTCTTCTTCTCTCATTATTTCTTTGTTTTTCTATTCATTAATTATGCGCCCCCGGTAACAGCAGAAGCGGCGGGAATTTGCAACGCGATTCGCAATGGCGCGGCCTCGCTCTCCTGGAATCGGTATTGATTTATCGCGGCGCGGTACGCGTCGCAATACAGTCTTGGGCGAAAAACGATAGTCCCGTGGGCATCGAGGGGTATCGATCGCGAGAAATTTCATTCGCGGGGCTCCTTTGCCGCTCCTCGTTGCATAATGCAACGCTGCTTTGATGCGCCGCGTTCCGAAGTCGTTGCGAGTCGCAGTCGTTTAAATAGTCGGCTGCGGGGGTAGGCCGAAGGAGAAGTTCGGCACTGGCGCCGGTACGATCCCGCGCTGTACGAAATGTTGCAACGCGAGCGAAGCATCTGTCGACCGCGAGACACGAAGGAGAGAGAAGGGTTTCGGATCGGGGATGACGAACGCGCGTCTTACTGCACCGTGCATCCTCCGCTCTGGCCGTGAAAGCTCGCCTGAATATTCATCGACAGACACTACTCGCTTGTGTAAATTAGATCTAGGTAGACTTTGCGTATACGAGAACCCTTAGTACATATGTAGATGGTTATTAGAGGCGTAGGAGGTTCGTGTATGTGCATCCAGCCGAGAAGACGATCTTATCTCTTAGAGCCTTTAAAACGCTTCTAGATCGTACAGGTAGCCTGGACGACTGTCACTTCGGATCGATGCTCTCGGGAATCGAGAGCAATCTTTTCATTCCCGACCACTCTCGAGCGTACAGTTCCTCGAGCCTTCGACGAAATTAATCAACAACGTGGTTGAATCTGTTTTGTGCACAGCATAATGGACGTGGTAGGAGTTTCGGTGGAAACACATGATCCAGCATAATTGAGGACCTTGCAGTAAGAAGGGCACGGCTCCAATTTTTACCGGTTTTTGTGTTATGACGTGTAATATACGTAAAAAAATTATATATCGAAATATTAATGTTAATATTAGAAATATTATTAGTAATAGAAATATTATGTCTATTAATATTAATACTTGAAATATTAATATTACAAATATTAAGACTTGAAATATTAATATTACAAATATTAATACTTGAAATATTAATATTACAAATATTAGAAAAATTAGAAATATTAGAAAAATTAGAAATATTAATATTAGTAATATTAGAAATATTAATATTAGTAATATTAGAAATATTAATATTAGTAATATTAGAAATATTAATATTAGTAATATTAGAAATATTAATATTAGTAATATTAGAAATATTAATATTAGTAATATTAGAAATATTAATATTAGTAATATTAGAAATATTAATATTAGTAATATTAGAAATATTAATATTAGTAATATTAGAAATATTAATATTAGTAATATTAGAAATATTAATATTAGTAATATTAGAAATATTAATATTAGTAATATTAGAAATATTAATATTAGTAATATTAGAAATATTAATATTAGTAATATTAGAAATATTAATATTAGTAATATTAGAAATATTAATATTAGTAATATTAGAAATATTAATATTAGTAATATTAGAAAAATTAGAAATATTAATATTATAAATATTAATATTAGAAATATTAATATTATAAATATTAATATTAGAAATATTAATATTAATAGACATAATATTTCTATTAATAATATTTCGATAATTAATATTTCTATTTTTATTATAGAATATTTTTTCGCCCAAAATAGAAGTAAAAACTTATCAACTCAATAACTTCTACTCATTGTGTAAAAATATATATTTTTCAATTAGTACTTTTTAATGTTAAGTCAAAGCAATTTCATAAACAGTTTTTTCTAATTTACTTCAAATTAGTAAAAATGGAGTTTGCACCCCTCTAGCTACAAAGTCCTCAATTACATGCTGCATAATCGGATAATTAAAAGGGGTATACTTTCGTTTTTTTTCTCTCTATTTTACTCTTTCCTTTTTATTCCAACATTATCGATTCGATCGTTAGTGCCGAAGAGGGTAGTCGATGTACACGGGAAGCAAGTGGGGGGTGGTATCGGGCTTCGAGTCTCTAATACATAATGACACTCGGGAGAATGATTCGGGTGAGAGGGAGCGGAAAACGAGCGGAACACGTTGGACCTTGCTCAGGTTCGTATGTTCACGACCCGCTTTTAGCACCAATCTCGTACTGTACACACGTATATAGACCGCCTTCTATACGACTAGCCGCCATAGCTGCTTTTCAGACTAGACACGGAATAGATGCTCCCGATGCTTCCGAGGTAGGGAAAGGAAAAACGAAAATGGGAAGAAAATGTGGGGCAACGTCGGTGTGTGCCCATCGGTAATGTACACGCGCGAAATGGAAACGTTGCTGCAATCAACCCCTTGTTGACCATCGGACCGAAACTGCAGAGGAGATCAATAAAATATGCTCGCGATTGATTTTACCGCAACGGCAATGGCATACCTTCCGATATACATGTACGACTCGATCTCTTCGACGCTGAGATCCGACCGCGAACCGCATACCCCGTGCGTAACACCCTCGATCGTATACAGCGACCGTGCTAGCGGAACGCCCCGCGGGCGTGCGACGCACGCGTGCCTGCCGATCGACGGAACACGTGTCGGGGTTCTCAGAGCTCGAAGGGTTCAGCGTACTACGTTCGCGATCAGCAGTGCTATGGTCCTCCTGAAGCTCGGGACGTTTTTTTGTTTGCGATGCACAGGAAACGATAAAACGGAAACGACGCGTAGACGCTCGTCTAGAAGCGGGTTATGAATAAATCGGTGCACACATAGAGGAGAGACACTTTTCTTTTATTTAACGACTTAGTGCATCCCCGATCGACGATCGTGTATATATACCAGTTTCTTGGGAATGTTTATTCAACACTTTTTTCGTTTGTACCATTCGACGGATCGTTACTTCTCTTCGCTCTTTTAGTTCCTCGTTTATCTCTGGCGAGATAGGCGCGTACGAGACTTCTGATAACCAGCCGTTATTATCTTGTACATAATTCTCAGCACGTTTGAAAACGGTGACGACGATTCGATGCGTAATTGGTACATGAAGGGCTATGCATCTCGCTTTTCTCTGTAAGGGTCGCGGGTGACTTAGAAGCTTTTCCATTCACAGGTACGGTATGACGACGAGGACGAGGACGAGGGTCCTCAGCCGGATCCGATGTTCGAGCAAGGAGCACCGATCCCGGTCCGACTGCACAACGAATTTCCACCCGAGTTGGCCTCCACACCTCTCGAGGATATCGACACTTTCTATAATAACCAAAGGGTATTTCTGTTTATGTCTCTTACCAACGAAAAAGAGTACATATTACGTATGTAAGCTGCTCCTTTGTGGGTGTCAGGCAACGATTGTCTAAATTTTGAAACAACTAAACTTGTGCTCAGGATATTCATCATTTCTGTTAGAACAATTGATTAAAATTCAAGCGTAAAATCGTTAACCCGTTACCGCATGGATACCATTACAAGTATACAAGTATTGACATCACAGTTTTAATATACTATTTCTAATTTAGAATGTGATAGTCCATGTGGTAAGGGATTAAAGCTTCACTGCAAACGACCTCGTGTACAGGGTGTGCCATTTAACATGCCTTATCAGAGATGGGCAAAATTTCTATTTAAATAAATGTCAAATAACGAATAAACGTTAACAAAAATTATTCGTCATGCGTCGCATGAATTTGAATAAGAAAATTAAATTTTTAACTTAAAGTAACTTTTATTCAATCCCTTATTTAAATAATGGTTTTATTCAGTTAATGCCCAACTCTGTGACAGACCCCGTACACGCAATGATCTCGATTTTCTTAACACTATCTATGTATTCTGTTGTTGCCCCGCAGACCTTCGTCGTCATTAGCAAGGGAAAGGACATATTCAGGTTCTCATCGACAGACGCGATGTGGATCCTCGACCCGTTCAACCCGATACGACGCGTAGCCATTTACATATTGGTTCACCCACTCTTCTCCCTCTTCATTATCACTACAATATTGGTTAACTGCATACTCATGATCATGCCCACTACGCCCACCATCGAGTCTACGGAGTGAGTATCGTTCGTCTTTCTCCCCGCGAGCAATTCTATATAAAACGAGCACCGAAATGAGCGAGGATATACGAATAAAACCCGGTGCTCGCCGTTTCCCGCCTATCCCTCTGTAATATCTATATCTCTCCTCTCCCCCTCGGTGTCTCTAATTCTACACACACGTGGCGCGCGTGCGAGCATCGCTCCGAGGAGGACGCCTCGCGCCGCTGCTCGATCCCCGACGAGCATAGCTTTATCGAGCCTCGCGAGAGCGGATATTAATCCGGGACGACGAAAGATCGATACTCGCACTCGCCGGTCCAAAAGTTCACGGTAAAAGGTCGATCGGCGTGGTCCTCGAGCGGATGGAGGCGGAATCAATAAAAGAACGTGTACGAGCACGGGCACCCTGTGCTCTAATCGGGAATTCTTCCGTCAAGCAACTGAATTGTTTAAACGACGACGATACCCCGAACGATATACGAGGTGCCGTTTAGCGAACAGTGCGATCGAAATATCGGTAGAGCTTGGGTCATCCGGTCGGACGAGGGCGGAGGGGTACATCCTACGACAAATTTGCTTCTTATCTATGAGCCGATATATACGATGTCTATATTCTCGCTTGCTCTGCAGTGACTGTGAATCAACGTAGCTTAGCGTGCTTACGAGCCTAAGCCGGAGATGTGTTGCCAGGGAATTGGTAATCGACGGTTCCCGTGTCTCGTTCAGAGCGTTTCGATTCGCGTCCGATAGGGGGTGGGGCGTGGGGGGAAGGGCGAGAAACCATCGAAAGCTTACGGCGAGTACACGTTGTAAAGAATAGATATTTCAAGCAATGTTCTACGTGTTATAGCTCTGATATATGAGTAGAGACTGTGATAAATTGTATTCCGTTGGTAAGTTCTGTCCTAGTCTCTCTAGAGGTAGCGTAGACATGAGCGATCTGTGCGAATAATAACGCGCTGCCATTTCCACCGTACACCTTTCTTCCTCGTTTTCTTAACTCGAAAGTCGTTTGCCGGCGAGAGAGGAATCAATTGTTCGCAAGGGTCGTGCTCGATATAGCTGACTTGTCCGCGGCAATAAATTATCTGCAAATAAATTAGACACCGATAGCGATCGGACATTGCCGTCTAGCTTGGCTCCAGCGACATCGCTCGATTAAAAGGATAAACGTCTTAATGTATTTAAATATTCTCAGCAAGGATACGTGGAAATTCTTCTTTTAATGAACTATTATACTTCTTTTGAATATCTGATATCCATAGTGCCACTTGCGGCTCGGCCAGCCTTACAAAAATGATTATGAATTCTGAAAAAGATCCGGCTATAACGAGTGGGTATTAAAACGTTACTCTCGTTTATCCTTCTTCTTAAGCGAGCGCGTCGCCGAAGAGGCGAAAAGTACGCGATAGTATGTAGAGATACGTTCGTAAGCGCGCGCGCGCTCAAGTAAAACGCATTTAAAAGCTGAGGTGGTGTGTTTGTTGTTTTCAGAGTGATATTTACGGGCATCTACACATTTGAGTCCGCCGTTAAGGTGATGGCGAGGGGTTTCATTCTGCAGCCTTTTACCTATCTTAGAGATGCATGGAATTGGCTCGACTTCGTAGTTATAGCTTTAGCGTGAGTAGTTAAAAACTTATTCTTTAATAAAAAGAGAGAGAGAACGAAACCGTACGGTGCGGGCGAAAGAGAACGAAAACGAAACGACGGTACGACTGTGTTCGATTACGGTAGAGTACAGCGTGTGACGAGGGAGGATAGTGATATGTAATCGGGAAGTGTGCACATCTGTGTGCACGATATTAAAAAACAACGATATAAAATCCCATAAATTAGTTGAATTATTTAATTAAATCGATGAGGGTTCTTTTAAAAAAAAAGGGGTGTCGATGTAGGAGCATCCTCCTTAGGTTGATAAGTCCATAATTACACAGTGATATGGATACACGATTAACCATAGATCGTCCCGGCTAATAATTGACCTGTTGCTCGTATAGTTGAGTCAAGAATAATTATCATTAAATCGATATGTCGTGCGGTGGTAAGATCTGTTGAGTCCCATGAAAGCGTGAGTTCATTGTTTCAACGAGTTACCGTTCCAAAATGGTCATTACGGTTGGAGACTTAATTTAAATTTCAATGGAACTAAAAGCTGTCGGAATAACGAGACACGATTCACGCTCGGTTCAGGGGAATCATTGACGAATCTACCTAAGTTTGTAATTAATCAATCTGACTGCGCTTGAGCCGATGGCTAGATAAAAAACGATGAAGGGTAAAGAGTGTCTTTTCTTTAGTCTCGAGGGTAGATTCGTAATTAAGATGACGATCTTAGCCGCATCGCGATCGACAGGGGCGATTTATTAAATGATCTCGTCCACCTCCGTTAACAACCGGTCCGCCGCGAAGAAGCGTTTAATCCACGTGAACGCTAATTTAGCATCAAGTTAGATTATTTTCAGATTATGACAGTAGACTTCGCTAGATACCTTGAGTAACGCTATATACTATATATATATCTATATAATAATTCTATAAAGATTTGTGTAGCACCGATATTATTACTTCAATTCTTTCTATTCTCATTTCACGAACACGATTGACAGTGTTACACCTATACCTACATGCACATACACACGGACACGCGCATACACGTATAGTTACACGAACATTGTAATAGGTACACATATAAATATATATGAAATTAGTTCATTTAGATAGGGATAGAGATACTTATTATGTCTAGTGAACCTCGAATCGAAGAGTATTTTTCTTGTCATCGTAATGTTGATTAGCCTAGCATACATACATATATTACGTCGACCCGACGAATTCACTATTATTATTAATTGTTGTAGCTTAGAACATATATATCTTATATATATATCTTCTATATATAACATATATTACGTAATTGTTGATAGATGGTCAATAATATGGTGTGTTTATTCGGCGTAACGAGTACTCGACTTAAGGCTCGGCATCACGAGAATTATTCCAGCTAATTTGCTTAATGTCGATTCATGTGGGGAAAGGATACAAGTATAAGGGCTCTTTTGGACGAATAATATAATACTTGGTGACTGACCATTGCGTTTCATAGTCGTGATAAAATCACCGTCGAATTTGTCGTTTTCTTATTTAAAAAAAAAACACTTTGTAATGAAGAGGGAGACTAATATAAAAATATTCTGTGACTGACAGTACCTACTGATACAATTTTTAATGAATTTTGAAAGTTCCTTTTCTCATAAAGAAACTCTAGAATATAAAACCTTTTTTTCTTCAGTTTTCACTTTCTTTGGGTAGAGAAATGACCTTTTGCATTCTTTTGTAAATAGAAATGTAATAAGACAACATAACGAGGGAAAAACGAAAGAAAAAGTATTCGTTATCAGCAGAGTTGGGCATTATTCTCGAATAATTTCATTTTATCCGAAATTTGTATTCCAAAAAAATTATATTCAAATAATGCCCAACTCCGGTTGTCAGCCACCAATCTGCCAGTCTAAAAGAGCCTTTCACGACCCATTGTTAAGTAGTTTCAGAACCCTGTGAATTCTTAACGTTTAAAGGGAGGAGCAGTATCGATACGCCGATTCCCGTGATACCGTGACATGAAAACATCATCGTGCATGCAGTAATAGCTATATATCTTAAAATACACGCAGTTCGAGCAGTCTTTTGGTAGGCAATTAGGAACCGTAGTAGCGAGTAATTAACCGTTTGAGTACAATTGATTACCCCCTTTCAACTATCTTTTCTCTAACGTTTTGTTTTTTTGTTTGTATCACTGTAATGTGTGTGATGTTCGGGTGTATTGCAGTTATGTGACGATGGGCATAGATCTAGGCAACCTTGCCGCTCTCAGGACATTTCGAGTCCTCCGAGCCTTGAAGACTGTCGCTATTGTACCAGGTATGCTTAGTGAAATAGAATTGGTCGTAGAACGCAGTGAATAGAGGTCTCATAGACACCACTTGTCGCGGTCGCTGTACACATTCTATCGCATCCATCACGATAATCAGCCCGTTCTGTCTTCGATCTCGACCACCTGTTTCTTTCTCCCGTTACAGCCATTTCATTTATCATCCGCCCGTCTGCATCATATCTCCGATCATCCATCAAACGAATCATTCATCGAACTTTACCATTAACGTCGATCAACGTTCACGCACTCGATCACTCCCCTGTCTCCGATCCCACCCCGTTGCCACCGATCGGTCCCTCGCAACATCCCCCAACCACCCACCCCTCCATTCATTTCTTCGTCCCGTTCATCGTGCCTCCGCCGTGGTCGACCCTTTCATCCCTCCCTCTCAACGGTCACAGCCCGTCACGGCCCGTCAGAAAGTCGACTCTGGAATTGCCCGTACTGAGCTCCACTGTCCTGTTCTCTCGTTGTCTAGGTCTGAAAACCATTGTCGGCGCTGTGATAGAATCCGTGAAGAACCTGCGCGATGTGATAATCCTGACGATGTTCTCTCTTTCCGTCTTTGCGCTGATGGGCCTCCAGATTTACATGGGGGTGCTCACGCAAAAGTGTATAAAAAACTTTCCCGAGGACGGCTCCTGGGGTAACTTCACCGCTGATAACTGGGAGCGATTCGTTAGTAACGAAAGTACGTACGTCTGGTTGCTTACCCCTCGCAGGAGGTTCCAGCCCAGGGCGGTTCAGAGCTCGAGGGGTGCCTCGGGACGCTCAGCGATCATTCATTTTTAACTTATCCGTTATGATACGCCCCCTGGGTTCTGGGCCACTTATCTTGGAGCATCCTGTACTTAACCCTCCCTCTAATCTATGTGCATCTCGTTAAGGAGTTTAAGTAATACCCGTTTACTGTTTCACCCAGCTAATTGGTACGTGGACGAGGCGAAAAACATGCCCCTGTGTGGAAATTCATCTGGAGCTGGGTAATTGGAATCCGTTCGATAATTCTGTATTTGTATCGACGGCGTTGCTCTCTGTTTCTAACGAGCGTGAATTCGTTGGCGAACGCAGGCAGTGCCTTCCTGGGTACACGTGTCTACAAGGGTACGGCGATAATCCGAATTACGGTTACACGAGCTTCGACACCTTCGGCTGGGCCTTGCTCTCCGCTTTCCGCCTCATGACGCAGGATTACTGGGAGAATCTGTATCAGCTGGTGCTGAGGTCGGCCGGCCCATGGCACATGTTGTTCTTCATCGTCATCATTTTTCTCGGCTCGTTTTATCTCGTCAACTTGATCCTCGCCATTGTCGCCATGTCGTACGACGAACTGCAGAAGAAGGCTGAGGAGGAGGAAGCTGCCGAAGAGGAAGCCATAAGGGTAGAGTATTCTTACAAAATTCTAACAAAGTCATTTTGGTTAACAGCATTTACCCAGTACACATGAATAATTACAAGATTATGCAAGATCATTTAAAAGTGGATGAGGCAATCCTTGGAAGTGTGACGTCCACCCTTGTCTCCTAAAGTTCACTTCCCCACTCTAAATCTCTCTACAGAGGATAATTCTAAAAACTAGAACAAGCTGCAGCTCTGAGAAGAAGAGCTGCAGCTTGTTCTAGGTCTACAGTCAGGACTCTTGCAACCCCTGCATCTCTTCACGCTAAGCTCCTCCCAAAAACACCCTCGCCTGCGAGGCTTGAAATTCCCTGTTTGCCTGTTTCGACGCGGAATATCGCGACAGTGCAACAGCTACTACAAACACCGATTCTCCCTGCTCGAATCTGCACAGGAAGCCGAGGAAGCCGCCCTGGCGAAGGAGAACAAGCTCGCCGCCCAGGCAGCCGCGAAGGAGGCCGCAGCGCAAGCGGCCGCGGGGCACATCGTCAAGTCCCCGTCGGACTTCTCCTGCCACAGCTACGAGCTGTTCGTCGGCCAGGAGAAAGGGAACGACGACAACAACAAGGAGAGGATGAGCGTGCGGTCGATCGAGTCTGTCAGCGAGCATCGCGTGAAGCAGATCAACAATCACACCGCCACCACTAAAGTACGGAAAGTCAGCGCCGTGAGTATCCGCCTGGCGATCTAGCGTTCTCGATTTCTCTCCACCTTTGACGTAACCACCGTAACTAATGTTCCTCTTCATCGAGCCTGCCGCCCCCCGTAACCCCCAGACCTCGCTTCCACGAGAGCAGTTCACGCGAGGCTGTTCGATCTCGACTCGACTCGTCGGCGAATCAAGCGTGTTGATGCGGACGGAACGGTAGAACGTTAGCGTGCGGGTAAGCGACGTAGAGAACGGCTAGGTCGGCTGACAGAGCTCCGTAAGGATACGCAGGGCTCTGACGGGCGTCCTGAGAACAATCAGGACGGTGGACGATTGCTCGAGGACTGGCTTAAGCCTGGAATGGTAGTCAAGGGTGTGAATTAAGCAGGAGGGGATGGTCGTTGAGGATGGACACGGAGTGGTCCCTCGAATACGTGACTTTTGCGCGTGATTCCCATAAGGAAACACTCCGCGCAGGCGTTGCTAGTACGAAAGTAGCTGCTCGGTATACTTCGACGAGTCGAGCCCCTCCGTAAAGTCTGTTGCTCTGTAGCATGCTTGTACTGTATCGATTGCTCCTGCGATACCTTCTCATACCACGTTAGGACGCTTTTAAACATCTTGGTTTTTTTTATTTTGATTTAGCCCCTTGGCAATCCCAGTCTCGACTTCGGCGCGCGTAAAGTGTCCCAATGTATCCTCGACGCCGCCATCGGCGTGAAACTCACGCGCTCATTGTACTGTCTTGCATGAATACGCATGTGTTGTGTAGCAGAGAAAGGAGATACGAACTGTCGGATCGCGAACTGTCAGGATGTAATTACGATTCTGAGTCGCGGATCGTAGACTCGAGAATCAGACAGACTCGAGTACGAAGTTTAATAATGCCTGTCGCTGTGGAAGAGATTGTCGTGAAGTCAAAGGGACAGTTGAGGCTTCCGCTGCAACCTTATGGTGTTCATTCAGTGTAGCGTGTCATCTTTGTGCAGTTAAAACTAGCGGCAGTCTTTTGAATGCAAGCTCTGTTCCCTTGGAAAGTGGCATTGAAAGTTTCGCGATGCAGTTCGCGCGGTCTGATGTGCGGGGATGCGATATGATTGATCTGTACTACTGGGATCGTGTATTATGGACGCTGTCACTGGGTGGTATTGATGTTGAACGGTACTGGCATTGTGGATTGCTAGAGCTGTCACTGATGACTATATTACTGACATCTGCTGCTATGGAATATTCACATTGAACTGTAGGGGTGTTAGAGCCTGGAACTAGAGAGAACTAGAAGAAACGCTAACATTGTATACTGGATATCATGGAATATTGACATTGTGAAATATAGGTACTACCTAGTAGGTTTAAATGAAAATATTTTTTGCTGTTTAACTACTTTAGTTATTTTATTTTTTTAACTTTAAGTCACTTAGCAAACTAATCCTTCTAGCTTCTAAGAAAAAACTCATGTCGTCTGGACAAATTCTAAAAAAATTATGCGACTTTAAAAGTTGTAAACTTTCTTTCGTCCGCCACTGTAATTCACAAAGGCATGTAAAAATATGAGTTTCAAGAATTCTTCTGACCACCATTGTACCCACTCTATTTGCCAGTGCATCCCCAGACTACAAAAGAACCAAACAAAAACTCTAAACCGTCTAAACCGTTTGAAATCCACAAATGCCGAAGTTTTAACTGCAAAAGCTCATTTCGAAAGGCAGCTTCGAAGCCTCAAGCGTCCCACCGATCTTCGTGTCTCCCGTTCTGCCGTTCCCACACTAGCAAATCCGAATCTCTCCCATCTGACCCCGCGTCTCGCCGAGCCGTACCATCTCTGCGCGTAACATGTTCTGCTCTATCACTTCTCTGTGTATTGTGACGCTTTGCTAGTGTATTACTCGTATCTGAACGTATCCGTATCGAGTGCCTCGTTGGTGTACACATTAGACAACGTTACGAGCTGTTTTGGTAGGAGATGTCTTTTTCTTGTTTTTCCCTTAAGGTCTCTCGCGCCGCTAATGGCCAGTTTACTTATGCCTACCAGGAAAGCCTGCGGAAGGTATGTGTGTCACGACGCGTCTCGTCACCGCCGACCGTACGTACCAAAATTAGCTGTACAGGATCACGACCCGTGATCCCCAGAATCATGTCGTCAGACGTTATCATGCGTTTACATCGGATCCAGTATCAAGTAGCGTAACAGTTCGAAACCGATATCAAGCATCTCCGTCGAATCCTGTGCCCGAGAGCTCACCGATCGTTGCCATTGCTCTCGACAGCGCGTAGCCATGTAGACTCCATCGGTCACATCGATTCACAACCCATCTCCATCGGGCATCACAATCTTCTAACACCATCTGGGAGCGACAGACCATAGGGATCGTGCATCCCCTCGTGTTCACCGTTCCAACGGGCTTCACGAGGCGAGCAGACGTTCCCTCCCCCGGTTCACGTCATCTCTGATAACGCCCCATGGCCCCGCCGTTACAGATAGGGACAGATCGAGTCACTTCACCAGGCCTGTGCGCTCTCGCGCGACCGTTCAGTAGAGACACCCTTCACGGGATGCCCGTTTCTCGAGGTACAGAGAGACCCCGCTCCCCCCGTGTCGCGTCCCATATATATATACATATATCTCTCTCTCTCTCTCCTGGCACCCCTCTTTTCACGTCTACAAGAGAACAGTGAGGGAGAAAAGCGGTGGTCCGCTCTCTTCTAATTACAGGCGAGCCTTAGTCTGCCCGGCTCACCGTTCAATCTACGTCGAAGCAGCCGCGGCAGCCACCAGTTCACCATAAGGAACGGCCGCAGCCGTTTCGTCGCGCCCCCGGGTGGGGACCGGAAGCCGCTGGTGCTCTCGACGTACTTGGACGCCCAGGAACACCTGCCCTACGCCGACGACTCGAACGCCGTCACGCCGATGTCCGAGGAGAACGGCACCATAGTCGTGTCCGGTTACTATGCGAATCTCGGCTCCAGGCACTCGTCGTACACGTCGCACGCGTCGAGGTTCTCGTACACCTCGCACGGCGACCTGATCGGCGGCATCGCGAACGCGGGCAAACCGATGACGAAGGAGAGCCAGCTGAGAATTCGATCGGTCAGGCCCCCCTCGGTCAACGGGCATTTCACGGATTCCAATCAGAAGTACCATTTTGTGAGTACAGCGGCACACGCTCGGGAGGATGCGGGGGTGGTCTGGTGATTATTGCCGGACTGGTGGGAACTGGAATGGCTTTGGTACAGATTAGTTGCACGCGTGGGACCATTGCTGCGGGTAGAAGTCTCTGTTCAGATGAGTACAGGTTGGTCGTTCGAAGTTGGTGGATTTGCTAGTCCGCTGATGGAGGATCACTGTACTGGTTTGAACAGTTAGCGCGGATGTCTGAGGTGGCGGTAATCACTGGACCACTCTGTCTGTTCGTAAAAAAATGGTACGCGGAATAGTAAAGAATTACACGCTACGATTTGACGCCAGGAGGGCGACCTGGAGGATCCCATGGGCAAGGCGAAGCAACAAGACAATCCGTTTATAGAGCCTTCTCAATCGCACACCGCGGTCGATATGAAAGGTAACGCCACAAGGAATGTTCCTTTTATAGCCAGATAACAACTAACAGCTAAGTAACGCATAACCCATTTTTCAGACGTGATGGTGCTGAACGACATCATAGAGCAAGCCGCGGGACGTCGTAACAGAACGCCGGAGCAAGGAGGTAATGTCACGGGGCCATTCCCGTTTTACTCGCCGTTGTTACAGTTTCTATCACCCTTATCACAGATGTGTATCTCTTGTGCGATGAGCATCCTACCATTCGATGTACACCGTTCTTCAAATTACTCGTATCTCTATTTTACTCCTATCTCTCAATCTTCCTCTATCGATTACTGAAACGCTGACGAGTCTCGTCTGACCGCCTTCTGTACACAGTAGTCTGACTCCTATCTCTTCTCTTCCTCGATTCAAGCTCTATCGCGTCGACGCCTACAGCGACGTTCGCGCGGAAACGTCCACTCAGTGTCTCATGAATTATCGATAACTCGACGAGTCATAGAACCCAGCCCCTTCATCTCGAAACGTTTCGCGCACTTCAATTATTCCTCGCTAACCGCAGCGAGCAAGACTGGCGACGGGTGAAATCGAATTGTCGAGCCGCGAATTTACCCCGTCTGCCCCGCGACACACGATCCACTCATTATGTTCGTGTGCAGAGTAAATGACATGAATAATTGCAGCTGCGTAATGCCCTCGAGCTGGTTGGATGGATAGCGAACAGTTTATAGTAGTCACTTTTGGGGAAACAGAGTTTGTCCCCTACGTGCCACTGACACAGATTAACGTCACCCCGCTGGCGGCTGCACGATGGTGTCCCGGACGCTTCGTGCCTGGATCACGTTTACACGTCTGTTCCTCGTAAACCGCAGCGAGCATTCGGTTCTCATTTTCGTTTCCGACATCAGTCTTTTTGCCAACGGCACCACGCTTCGCGCTGCACAGTCGGCGAGTAGGCTTCGTAACGAGCTTACAATATAGGGACATCGTTCTACATCGCGGCCATCCTCGACGCTCTAGACACCGCAATTAGGGCTTTGTTAATGACAATTAGACGTCAAGTACGCACGCCAACATCGACGCACATCGACCCGCTTCGAACATGAAAGTTTTCGTTGCTCCAGCACCTAGCGTAGCGACGTATCGAAGGAAACGTCCCTTGTTCCGCGAGCTCCTTATAAATATCCCTCTCCTTCGAGTCGAGAATCCGGAATATCCCACAGTCTTCCTTGATCACCACCACTTTTACACAAAGTTACCCCATGTTTCATTGCAACACACCCGTAGTGTCACCTGTTTGCTGAGTTTAGCTTGTTTAGTACCCTGGCGTAGCTTCCGGGCTTGTTGCTTGCATCTCGTAAATGTGGTGACTCACAGATTGGCTTGTGGGGTTTCTTTTCTTTGGAATGTCGTTAAGGGGTTGGAGTACTTCTCTTTTTTGGAAGTTTGGAACTGATTATGAGTGATTTTTAGAGGACAGCAATTTTAAACCACGACCCATATGATTTCTTGTATTTCTAAAAAATTAGTTCGTCAAGTTTGAAGAGTCTTGAAAGATCTGTGAATCACTGCACGTAAACGCATTCGTGTGGCCCGTTGCACCGTAGAATGCTGGAAGGTTCTTTTTCTTTGTAGTTTGCTATCACTTGCCTGTCTTCTTGTGTGCATATATCTAATCTGTGGTCTATGAAGTAAAGTAAATGCAATGAAAAAGAGACATGATTGAAAGTAATGAAACAAGCTTGATGAACGAGAAAAACCTCTTTCCCCAAAAAGAGTGGTGCCAAACATAATTACTAACACGCGTTACAGTTTCCACCCATTACTTTCCGACAGATGATGATGAAGAAGGTCCCAGGTTCAAGGATAAACTATTGGCCGCGGTGTTGCGTGGCATCGATATCTTCTGCGTGTGGGACTGCTGCTGGTTGTGGCTTGAAATTCAAAAATACGTGTCATTATTGGTGTTCGATCCGTTCGTAGAGCTTTTCATCACCCTTTGTATCGTTGTCAACACCCTCTTCATGGCGCTGGACCATCACGACATGGACAAGGACATGGAACGCGTGCTGAAAACGGGAAACTACGTGAGTGAACGACACCTACCAATTGTCTCTACTCCTGACACTTCTAGTTCCCTTTCTAATTAACACCGCATTAATACATACACGTTTGAACCGCAGTTCTTCACGGCGACATTCGGTATCGAGGCGACATTCAAGCTGGTCGCGATGAGTCCAAAGTATTACTTTCAAGAGGGCTGGAACATTTTCGACTTCATCATCGTCGCTCTGTCTCTTCTGGAGTTAGGCTTGGAGGGCGTGCAAGGTCTCTCCGTGTTACGTTCTTTCAGATTGGTGAGTTCTTCCCTCACTTCTGGTCACTTAACGGGATAAAATTGTCTTCTTAAATAATTTCTTGTTCTCCTTAACGACAGAAGCTTATGCTTAGGCAAAGAGTGGAGACATTCCGTATTTTCTTCCACTGCGAAGTGGGCATTTCCTATCTGAATCTTATCAATGATTCCTCTATTCACAGCTGAGAGTGTTCAAACTGGCGAAATCGTGGCCCACGTTGAATCTGCTGATCTCCATCATGGGCAGGACCGTGGGCGCCTTGGGTAACCTGACGTTCGTCTTGTGCATCATCATCTTCATCTTCGCCGTGATGGGCATGCAGCTGTTCGGCAAGAACTACACGGACAACGTCGATCGGTTCCCCGACGGCGATCTACCCAGATGGAACTTCACCGACTTCATGCACTCGTTCATGATCGTTTTCCGTGTGCTGTGCGGAGAATGGATCGAGTCTATGTGGGACTGTATGCTCGTGGGCGATGTCTCTTGCATACCGTTCTTCCTGGCCACGGTCGTCATTGGTAACCTGGTCGTAAGTATGCGAGATGGGGCTCGAGGCACTAAAACATGGTGTGCTTATCTGTTTCCTTAACGAGATAACGGCGGACCCGCCAACCTCGATTCTCAACTGGTGAGGGTGAACTTGGGGAGTGTTCACCAGCTCGGTAGTGATCACGGTAGCTTGTCAATTTCAATTCTATCGCGAAGGGTGGAGAACAGAGGATTTGAAGTACATATTCTTAAACGTATTACACTTCACTGGGGATCGAAAAAGTTTCACTCAGGAATTCACCCCCTTGCTTCCCTCCATTCATCACATTCCCTTCCAATTTCTTTTATATTTCTCTCCAGACCTAGATACTTCCCAAAGTCGTTAATTCAGTGCTTGCCTGGAGCCTTCTCAATTATTTAGATTTGAATTATTCCACCCCCTCCATGAATTTCGCATCATTTCACTCGACCAGTTGAGGACGAAGGGTAGTAAGGGAGCCGCAGAAAAACCGGCTCCATCGTGTCTCTGAATAAAACAGGTGCTGAATCTCTTCTTGGCGTTGTTGCTGAGCAACTTCGGCTCGTCTAATCTGTCGGCGCCAAGCGCTGACAACGACACGAACAAGATCACGGAGGCGATCGATCGGATAGCACGTTTCGTTAAGTGGATCAAGCGAAACGTCCTTTATCTTGCTAAAATGATGCGAGCCAAATTCACCAATCAGATATCCGATCAGGCGCCAGGTGAGGGACCGTCCAACAGTTGGAAAGAAGGTTTATATCCAATCAGATCGCTTGCTGTGTGCGCTGTGTAGTTCGTGGCACTGTTTTTCAGTTCTGCTTTAATCACAATTTTTTAAACAGACGATCTTTTTCCGTTCTCGTTTGATTTCGGTGCCAGTCGACGGTCGAAATCTAGATGATCTTTGAAAACGGCGGGAGGGGAGCTGGGAGATAAGAAAAACAGCATACAAAGTGCGAATAGCGACTTAGCAAGCTAGATCTTGTTTGTATCCGTAGGAATTACTATAGTTTAATGTTCGATACGTGTACATGCACTTTTCTTCTGTTCTATTTTCTTCATGACACGCGTTGACTGGCATGCTCGAGTTTTTACGCAAACTTTTTGATCGGTTTGCTATTTTTCCGTCGAGTACATTTTTGTCTGTGGGAGGGTTGGGGGCGAGATTAATGGACAGGGAGAGGGGGTGGACACGCAGATTAATTTTTTGCTTCGCTGATTAGCCTGGCAGTTATACGTTGCTTTATTATTTTGACGTTGGAGAAAGATGATCGTTTCGTCTATCGATGAACAGGATATATTGCGTCGGTATTGCTGAGTAATATTGGGAGTAGACCGTCGTGCTTCGCGTGGCACACGTGGATTCGCGTTGAATAATTTCATAAATTACTTGGGGAGTCGATGGTAAAAACGGAAAGTACAATTTTTAATTTTAATTGTGCAGATTGCAAAATGCTTGTATTGAGAATTTATACTTGGACCTCTTGATTGCACTCAGAGTTTTAGAAACTAAGTCACAGTAAATATGGGATAAACAGATTATATTATGAAATATTTGTTTCCACTTTTCTAAGACTATTTCATCAAAATTTATATAGAATCCGAAATACAACGCGATCCACTGTGTACCACGTATGAAATTAATTGCACAGGGCGATTCTTATTGCACATCAATACTTCAGGGGATAAATCTGGACCACGAATTGAGAAAAAAATTATTGAACGTTTATTCTTCTAGTAAATATCATTTGTCATACACACACCACCACTTTAGCAGGAATATAATGAAGTCGATAAAATAATCAACTTGAGTGATGGAGGAAAAGTAGAAAAATACCTCAATACATCATTATTTACTTCGTACCATTACTATTTTAAAAATAATAAAAATTAAAAATAACAGATA
Organism: Andrena haemorrhoa; assembly: GCA_910592295.1. Lineage (NCBI taxonomy): Eukaryota > Metazoa > Arthropoda > Insecta > Hymenoptera > Andrenidae > Andrena > Andrena haemorrhoa. The sequence goes on from OU342946.1 coordinate 8,056,677, forward strand.
GTAAATAACATCCTACTTGAGTAATTAATTATCAACCGCTGTGAGGGATAGCTTCTTACAACCTTGGACGTCCAATTAATTTTGTGCTGATTATAATAATAAGATTGAATTAAACCACATAACTTTCTTTAACTCTTAACATCTCAATTATCCCACATTCATAAAACACACCTCTCCTCTGGTGCTCTAGATTATCCCCTGAACCGTTGACAATCGATTAAGAATCGCCCAAGTACTAACTAACATCGTTGACTAATACTACAGTCGAGCTGCTTACGAAATATTGCATGAAGAATAGATAAGAGTTCCATAGGTGACGAGGATTATCAGCAACGGTCAATTTCCTCGATTCTTTCTTCTTGTTTGAGCAACGGGATGGAGGGCTGTTGCGGGAAGCTCGCACACTCGGTCGGTACCGATGACACGTATCGTTTACGTACGATGTATCGTACTCGAGTCTAACTCTTGACGGCGGTTATTTAGATAAGGCCCGGTTAGAGATTTTGTGTGACTGTGCAGATGGAATTGACCGCGACGGGGACCTAGATCTTGGAGATGCCGAGCTGGACGCGTATAGAGATAAAAAGTGTGCCAAGGAGTTTAACCAGCTCGAGGTTGCTATCGGGGACGGAATGGAATTCACTATTCATGGTAAGCGTGTCGTGGCGATCATGGACGCAATTCCTCCCTTGATGTTCAAAGAACGAAACATGAGATAGATTTGTATTTTCCGCGAAGGAGATCTAAAGAATAAATTGAAGAAGGGCAAACTGTGCATGAACAACAGCAAGGTCATCGGGAATTCGATAAACCATCGTGACTATAGGCTGGACCACGATTACATTAATCAAAACGAGGATGACACCATCAGGTTAGTCGTCTTTCTCGCGTGTGTCGGTAGCTACTGGAAATTCACATTCACCTTTGGTTGTTCCTTTGGCAGCAACAAATCGTACGGCAGCCATAAGAACAGGGCGTTCAAGGATGAAAGTCACAAGGGTAGTATAGATTCGTTGGATGGGGAGGAGAAGAAGGATGCTAGCAAGGAGGACCTTGAACAAGAAGAAGGTACGAGATGTTGATCACAAATAATTAGTTTCTCTGTCAATATTCTCCGTGCCCCTCTTGACACCCTTTCAAGCGCACTACTATAAACTAATGTATCTTTTTAAAAAAATACGTATGTAATACTTGGAAATAATTGAGTAGAATTAATTGGCCGAACTAAAAGAAATTTCTATCTATACTTTGTAGTGAAGAATGCCTACGATCACAAAGTCTCAGAGTTCTCTGGAATGGATCCTAAATTATCTTCCCTAATTGCTGCATTCACACCCCTTGAACTAATGAAAATTAGAATTGAAATTAAAATGTAAATTGAACAGAGTATAGCGAACGCAGTGAAAGTGAACTATTAACAACACAATTGTGCATTTCCTCAAGATCTTGGAGAAGAGGGCGAGGAGGGTGAGGGCGCTTTAGACGACGTGATTATCCAAGCAGACGAGGACCCCATCGAGTCCGATTACCCCGCTGATTGTTGCCCAGAAAATTGTTACAAAAAATTCCCGTTTCTGGCCGGCGACGACGATGCTCCGTTTTGGCAGGGTTGGGCGAACTTGAGACTGAAGACCTTCCAACTAATCGAGAACAAGTATTTTGAGACTGCCGTCATTTTGATGATTCTTTTGAGTAGTATGGCTCTCGTGAGTATAATCCAAACGCCTCGACGCGACGCTCCCGCGAAGCTAATCTTGCATAAGTACAAGAGGCATAATGCTTGTCCAGGCCTTGGAAGACGTGCATCTTCAAGCACGACCCATTCTGCAAGACATCTTGTATTACATGGACCGAATCTTCACTGTGATTTTCTTCCTGGAAATGTTGATCAAATGGTTGGCCCTCGGCTTCAAAAAGTACTTCACGAACGCTTGGTGCTGGCTTGATTTCATCATCGTCATGGTAAGTCGCACAGATACGACGAAACCCTATAAAACACATTCTACTCCCACAATCCGCGTGTGTGCAATCTCCTGTTTAAACCGGAGCCACTGACACGAATCTGGTTTACAAGGCATACCTGAAGATTCTAAAAGGATGGCCAATAGATGGAATAAAGGATAAACGAACGATTGCACGCACGGGGGATCTTGTAATATCTGTGGCGACATTTATGAAAGTTTCTCCTAATGTTTCTAACGTTACTTAATTACCTGGATACTTACACTACAGCCGATCTTCGTCTCCTTTCCTAAAACTTGCAGTACATTCAAAGAAATCCTTCTGTGACTTTGCACGAGACACGGAACCGGCTAAAGTAGAACGTGTGGATATAGAATTCAGTGAAAAGTACATCTACAGGCGGGGCAAAATCAGGTGGCCGTTCAGAAACACTCCAAAGAACCTACCCCTACTAATCTAACGTAATATAAATTAATATAAAACTAAAAATCATCAGTGGGTTAATTTTTAGCAGAGGACACATCGTCCGCTCGATATTCCTCCGCCTGTAATCGACTTTAGTAACAGGGACCTCGTGTAACTGGTCTCGAAGTTGAATCGAAAAGTTGCCCCGATACTTGTCTTGTTGTTCCTCCCCCTTCCTCCTCCCGATTGCTCGAAGTCTGTTCGCAAAGTGGGGGCTCAGCGCGGGGAACTCGCAGCGGATTACTCTAATGCAATCGTCCACGTCTAACTATTTAATATTCGACGAGAAAGAGTGTCGCGCCCGATCTGACCAATGTTTGATGATGATGATAGCTGTCACTGATCAACTTGGGCGCAATCTGGGCCGGCGCTGCCGACATCCCGGCCTTCCGTTCCATGAGAACACTGAGGGCCTTGAGGCCTTTGCGAGCGGTGTCACGATGGGAGGGCATGAGAGTAAGTCATCGGTCGACGAGAAATAAACAAAAAAAAAAAAGTCAAGTCTGGTCCGGCGATGCGGCGACCTATTAGGATAGGCCTAGGATCTAAGGATCGCGCAAATCTGACGGACCAACGGGGGCCATTTTCGCTTGCCGGTTGAACAGGAAGAATAGATAATCCCTGAAAATGATTTCCAACGAGTTCACGTCGACCCGTCAAATTTGCCGCGAATCTTCGGCTCCCCGAAGCCGTGGCGCGAACGAGAGGGGCCTGGACGCGAATGGGAGCAATAGAGAACCGAGGGGAGAGTAGAAAGAACGGTGAAACAGAGACAGTCACGCTGCAATGATGATTTCTAGCCCTTACTACCGTGTGCTGAAGGTACACTGGCGTTTCTACTTGGTGTCTGCACTGATATATTAATCGGAGTTTTTTGTCGTACTGGCTATTGTCTATGTACGCCTTTCCTGACAGTCTTTTGGCACAGTGATCGTTGTGCAAAGTACCGTGTATCCATATATATGTATATACTATACATATATAATATTACATGCTTTGTGTGTAATGTATGAATCTCCTTGTGTGTACTACGTACGTTTACGCGTATATATATATATATTGTAACATGTTTAACAGGATCCTGATTGTTAACATCGCGACGCACGATCGTGTCTATTATCTGAATACCCTACTCGAGATCATCAACGAGTCACTTGCTGACGTCATTTTATCGCTCACTGAGGCATACGTGTTATAATAAATTAGGTTTTCTCGTTACCCAGTAACTTCGTTTATTCCGCGGAGTTTAGTCGAAAGATATATACGCAAGGTTCGTTAATTGATCTGAGTGGCGTGTGGAGTAATCAGTCCCACTGCCGCAAAAAAATTAATTGATTTAGGATAGGCACATGAAATTCACAATTCACATGTTTCATAGTTGCATCGTGCGTCGCGATCGCAAGTATGACGAACACTTTCATCTGTTTCAGGATGGAGCCGATTTGATCATGCTCGTAATCGATAATAATTCTTGTCGAGCCGTACATTGCTCTCTGCCTTGTCGACTGTCAGGTGCTCGTATGCGTATAATTAACCTCCGCGTGTTTACGCTACACGATGATCCAGAAACTTTGCACAGAAATCGGCTACCTTCAGAAAAATAAATCGCCGTCTATCATATTTGTCCGTCAGAACAATTCCATTCAACTTGAAAACTAAGAAGGGTATATAGGTGTACAGGTGTGCCGAGTAATAGTGAAGTTTTACCCAAACACCCAGCAACAATCCCACCAAATTATTTATCGTACATGATCTGTCGAACTTCAGATCTAATCGTTGCTGTGTACAAAAATTCGAGTTGTGAAGCTCTATTTCTTCGAGGAGGGATCGGAGGCTTCACTACTGCTCGCTATAACCTGTGAGCTATGAAGGCAATTCCCCTACAATGCTACACTCCACTCGATATATCGGTGATTATACGCAGACAGGCATCGAGTTCTGTACATTTTTGTTCACTGTTAACCGCTACGTGTGCCATTGTACCTGGTTTTCTATCTATGTCCTTCGAACCCAACCCCCAACCCCCTGCTCTGGATATTTGTTGTGACGTATTGGGAAATCGTGTATTATACACTGTACAAACGGGAATCTGAGCTCTCCACAGATACGGGACAGTCGGCTGTGTGTGCGTGTGTGATCCGCTTGGGTACGAGATCCTCGATCCACTCGATCAGGACTTCGCGATCACGAAGTGACACATCGACGGTCAATCTCTATCCCCCTCGCTCCCCTTTTCTATTCTTTCTCTCTATCTGTATCTGCCTCTCTCTCTCTCTCTCTCTCTCTCTCTCTCTCTCTCTCTCTCTCTCTCTCTCTCTCTCTCTCTCTCTATCCCTACTCGCTACCCTCCAGTTGGAACAGAACGACGACGATCGTCCCCTGTTTACTTTCTTTCTTCTCCTACTTTCTCTTTTCTTTCGTACGTAGCCTGGTCTACCTGTTGCTGTGATTCGCTCTCGTTTCTCGCTCGCAGGTGTCACTCATTAACTTCGTAGCGTCGCTCTGTGGCGCTGGCGGGATCCAAGCCTTCAAAACAATGAGGACCCTAAGGGCCCTAAGGCCACTCAGGGCGATGTCTAGAATGCAGGGGATGCGGGTATGTAGCCCACAGTCTCAGCAGACCTTGCCGATTACTCTGTTTAGCCCCGTCGGATCGGATTTATTCTATTTAGAGTACAATCTTTAGTGGTCCGTCTCCCTCTTCTTTTCCTATCTTTCTTTTCTTTCGTTTGAACGAATCGACCGCCATAGTTGGGCATACGTTGCTTCAGACGGTGCGCCGATATATCGTGGACAGCGGATCAAGGGGCGGTTCCTTGTCCGAGAAATAAACGAATCGAGAGTTGCGAGGCGACGTTTTGGGAATGGCACTTTGCAGGAATTTGGCCCATGGTTCGGAGTGACTTTTCGGGACGAGGAATCTCGGTCTTTTTCAGTTGCTTCACGGATGACGTCGCACTCGACGTGTAGTCGTAAGCAGTAAAGCGAAAGAGTCAATGATAACCGAAGAATCAAACGATTAGTGAAAAATGACAGGGCTCATAATTAGCTTCCTGTTGATTAAGTAAGATGTCCACTACGCAATGCCCAACTTTGTCGACGATCTTCGGTTCGTTCGCCTTCTTCAATTTCAATTTTCTCGGTGCCGTCGAGAATAAAATTATCTTGCCAGAGGGACATTAATGTCCGTTGAGTATCTTATTAAACCATTTATTTTCCATACGACGAGGTGAAATTACGATTGAAGAACGTCAGTCGAAGGAATTTGTTGAATTTGAAATACTTCTGGAGCATTTTACCAAATTTTCGATTAAGAGAGACTTAAGCGGCGGCACCGTTTTCCTTTTTTCCGTCGCGAGACTCGACAAAGAGGCCGATAGAAATTTCGTAAAACCAGAGACGAACGTTCTCTGTTATACTCTAATAAATCTGATATAATCGATGGAGAGAATCCTTTGTATGATATATTTTTCAAAAAGTGACTTGCGTACGATTGCGGGAAAGCATAATTCGATGAAGTGGAATGTGTTCTCGGCCTCGCGGTGTCGGAGGCTCGACAGAAATGTCCTTTTTGCACGTGAACATGCGTAGGGCGATCGCGAGAATGCACTTGAGCTTAAAATTGCGAATGTTTAAACGGCACGTAGACTTTTGTTCCTCGTGAACGAAACATTATGGTGAAATACATGCACTTTCTAGTGGATAAGGTAAATGGCCCCATTGCAGTGAATCTAATCCTTGGAAAGCACGGATTTGTTAACGATACGTAGGAATAATTGAAGTGAAACATGGAGTACGATGAACGTCGGCCTTCTTAGCATTGCCACTACCTACTTCAACTAATCAGCAACAGTTTTATGTCCCCGTTCATTCATTTGGCAATTGAACATTTCTTGTTGGTCTTTGTTAAGTTAGTTTACAGGTCGAAAGACTTTCGATATCAACGATCTTGGATAATGTATATTTACCTCTTATTGGATTCTGTCTGCCTTTGCGTCAATGAACAATGTTGCGATCTTGTAGTTCATTGAGACTTTCGTTTTGTCCCTTTTTAATGAATACGTGGGAGTGTGAATTGAGGAGTGACGTGGGTCAGTGTTTCTGAAATTAAGGGAGACATGAAGGTTGTGTGGTTTGGGGCAGAGATGGGCAAAATGTTTATTTAAATAAAAATTTCGAATAACGAATAAAAGTTAAAAAAATTATTCGTCGAATACGAGAATTAACTTTATTCGTCAAATAATCTAAAGTTAAAGTAACTTTTATTTTATCCGTTATTTAAATAACTTTTTATTTAGTTAACGCCCAATTCTGCTTTAGGGATTGGCTTCGAGGAGCTCATTTTTCTCGGGGTGGAAGCATGTAATTGACTTAAAGATTATCTTGATGTTTTCCAGCAGCAGTACATGCTTGTAAACACCTACGTTTGCGACCCCTCTTTCCACGATCAAAATGACCGTTCGCAGTCAAGATTGTACCAAGCTTAAGAAGAATAATGAATGAGAAATGGGTAATGTTCAGCAGAGAACATAATTCAGATAATGAATTTTCAATGTCACAGTTAAATCTATCGAATTTCATATTGATATTAAAGTAGTCTATTCACCAGTGATGCAAATTGCAAATGCAATGCAATTTAAAATGTACCGTTAGAGACATTCATATCATGCAGCATTGATTTATGTCTGACAATATATTGAGCACTTCTACTTGCTAATTTTACTTCGAGCAAGAAGCAGTCCATGAAAAATGACCAAAGCAAATATCTTCTCCAAAATCATTACAATTCTAATTGTGCAGGGTTCCCAAGAAACGCAAACGTAGGTATTGAATTAAATTACACCCACTCAGAGAAACTCCTGCGAAATCAAGCACTCTATAACAGAAACAATCTCCATATCCCCCTTAGTATCACTTACAATTAATACCACCCAATAACACTCTCAATTTTACACCCCACATCCATTGTTACACTTCCAATGGAAAGATAAGAACAATTGGCCAACAATTTTTCTTATCATCCTCATATCTGTACAGTAATGTATCTCTACTCTAATTTCTCATCTCCCCCGCCCACCCCTTATATTAATTTCCTCACATCTACTGTACCATTCGTGAACCACATAATATACACTATTTACTAGACAAATTATACCAGATCGAAGTTAGGCCTAGCAGTGCCTCGCCTTTACACTACTCTTCACAAGATAGTCCATACATGGTGTAACATAGGCGATATTAGAACAAAGGGGACACAGTCGCTAATGGGAACATTTACCTGATTAGTGTATCTATATAATTTCTCCAAAATTACGTGCCATTTACTCTTAGAATACTGCCAAGATACATACAAACGCTAGCCCACCGACACACATCGTGACCCACATACATGCCAGTGAATATTATATCAGAGTGAAATTCGGGCAAGTTCGATTATCTCATATTACAGACTCGAGTGATATCCACATAGAAAGAACCGCGATACAAGGTCGCTGAGATACTGGGCGTAGAGTCACTGTCATGCCCACGCCCTGACACTGATCTTACCCAATCTTTATATTAGTCTCGACGCTGCTACCTCTCTTCAGCATCCGTAGACGTGCTTCGACTCTGTGTTTTCGTTTCGAGTTCCGCTGCATGGAGAATCGTCGCCTGTTTCCGTTGTAGCTGGCACCGCTGTAATTGTTACCCATCACAGAGACTTCCGTTTCGATGTGCGCTTAGGCTGGCATGCCGCTTGCCTCTTTCGTTTCTCCTTTAATTTCTTTGCATGCGTTTCGACTGCACGACTAGTGATCACGTACCACGTCACATCGATCAACGATCAGGCAAACTTAACAATACTTTATTCCCTTTGATATTGATTTCCAACTCGTTACATTATGTACGATCGAAATTTGTGAAGAACGCAAAGGCAGTGTCTTATTATTTTCTTTCCTATTCTTTTCCTTTCTTTTCTCTCAAAGAGATTTCTTGCCTCGGTGTGATGGCACGTCTGTTCAGAAATCGAGCAAGGAGTAAGTATGAGAAATCCGCCTCGGTTTATCGTTTGTTCGAAAAAGGAAGAGTCGAGTATTTTTTACATCGTAAGTCGAGCGAGTAATTCGCCAAGCGGTCCAGTTTCCTAATTTTCGATTTGGCCACAGGCCCGTGAAACACGTCGCGAGGAAGAAAGTGGGAATGCAGGCGGCGTCACAGATTTATTGAGTTTAGTTAGCGAACGATTAGATGTGCCACGTTTTCAAAAGGGATCCTCATATTTATCAATCTTTCTGTAACCATGAAAATCTTCGTTGAAATATAATATTACGGTAGAACTCGCTACTGGAAAGTAATAAGTCCCATTGAAGACGCACAACTGGTTCTCAATTTCAGAAAATGCACAAAACTTACACCTGCATAAGTTGGAAGTGATACTTTGTTTAATATATAGTGCTAAGAGAGGGCAGGGAGCCTTCATTCACAGACAGCACTGGTCATCACTCAAAACTTCCACGATTCTTAATGAAAAAGCAACGTTTATTGCCCTGTCCTCGTGCTTTCGTAGTCGACTTGAGCTTCGCTCTAGATTTTGTATAAATTAAACCTCGGCAGATACACGAGCGCACGTTTTTATTGCAACGTAGTTCAACGTTCCCAATTTCTTCACGCGGCGTTTCGTTTTTTCATTTCCACGCGAACGATCGAAATTAATTAAATTGCACATACGATAATGCGTACACACTGCGTAGTCGCATAGAGACGCATACTATAGGCGCATATAAACGCATAACTAGACGCATAGAGGAACAGAATCTTTTCACCAGCGTGGAAACTATTCGTTACTATTGTCAACGATTCCCTTTTGCCCTGTAGGTAGTCGTCAACGCTTTGGTTCAAGCCATTCCATCCATTTTCAACGTGTTACTGGTGTGTCTTATTTTCTGGCTGATATTCGCCATCATGGGTGTGCAACTTTTCGCCGGCAAATACTACAAGGTATTCTGTAATTAATTATACATGAAACAATCGGGGGATCTGATTTCTGAATAGTTCAGCAGATATTGAATTAAGTTTCGGAATAATTATTTACGAAGAACAGTTTGAATTAAAGTTATTATCTCACTTATAGAAGCTTCATGATATTTTAAGCAAATTTTACTGGAAAGAGTGTTTAAAATAATGTGTGTATTAAGTACAGTGTCTAGTAAGATGCTAATCCACGACGATGTAAGATTTATCGGGTAAAATTAGAGAGCAATGAGAAGTGGAATAGGTTCGTCATTGATCAGACACCGCACAGTGACTTGAAATATATCTTCCTGCAACTTTTGAACCTGTGTTACTTTAAAGATTGTTTCAACCGAAAGTTATCTGTACCGATAAGAATTTTAGAAACATAAAAAAGTCACTCCAATTTCATTTTACGGATTCGAACGCAAATTAGGAAATTCATCTATCTCTTTTTCTTTCAGAAGAGCATAAAACTTTTCAATTCCTCCTTGTCAAATCACGTCGATTTCTCTATTCATTCATCATTGAACCCCGCCCTTAACCACCATCGCAAATCCACTCCCTTAAATCAAATTCTTTATTAACCCAACAATCTCTACATACTGTGACAGTGCGTCGACACGAACAAAACCACCCTGAGCTTCGAGATAATTCCCGATCGGAACGCCTGTATAGCCGAGAACTACACGTGGGAGAATTCCCCGATGAATTTCGACCACGTAGGGAAAGCCTACCTATGCTTGTTCCAAGTGGCCACGTTCAAAGGATGGATTCAGATCATGAACGACGCCATCGATTCCAGGGAAGTGAGTATACCACATTGCGCCAAGCACCCCCCGCGTTTACAAGGGTATGTATCACACTGCCGCCTCCTCTGTCTATTCTCCGCAGCTCAACAAGCAGCCAATCCGCGAGACGAACATCTACATGTACTTCTATTTTGTATTCTTCATTATATTCGGATCGTTTTTTACCCTTAATCTGTTCATTGGTGTGATCATCGACAACTTCAACGAGCAGAAGAAAAAGGCCGGCGGTTCCCTCGAGATGTTCATGACGGAGGATCAGAAGAAATATTACAACGCCATGAAGAAGATGGGCAGCAAAAAGCCCCTCAAGGCTATACCACGGCCGAGAGTAAGTACCGGCGATTCGCTGGCGCCGTTTCGATCGAATCGAACGTTCTAACCGCCCTTATTTCTGTCCCCAGTGGAGGCCCCAGGGGATAGTGTTCGAAATAGTGACGGACAAAAAGTTCGATATGATAATCATGTTGTTCATCGGGCTGAACATGCTGACGATGACGTTGGACCATTATCAACAGACCCAGACGTTCAGCGACGTTCTAGACTATCTGAACATGATATTCATTGTGATATTCACCAGCGAGTGTCTCATGAAGATCTTCGCCCTGCGCTACCACTATTTCAAGGAGCCGTGGAACCTCTTTGATTTTGTTGTTGTTATATTGTCAATATTAGGTAATGTAATGTAATGGCTCGGTCAGTCGTATGGCACAAGTGAAACTGGCGAGACGTTGATCGTAAATGGAGCCTGTTGGCTTTTCTGCCATCATCGACACCATTATTCTACATCTCGAGTAGAAACTTAGTAGTCGGCCCGGAACGATAGGCATGCCTGTTAATCAGCTCTCTCTCTCTCTCTCTCTCTCACACGCATTCTATACTGCACGCAGAACTGCATTTACTCTGTTTGAAAGAAAAAGCGGACAGGCTCGATGTTTCACGTGTGCCGCAACGACTGGTCAGCGTCATTACGTTACGTAGCCTTACATTGATGTTGTGTCTTGATCCCTTCTGCCCTCTCCCCCATCGAACCGCCCTCCTACAGGAATGCGAACGTGTTCCCATCGTGGAATCGTCAAATACAACATTATCTTAACCATCCTCGGCTTTCCTCGTCTATAGCGCGCGATTGCGTAAACACTATTAGAATCTAATGGTATAATGTTGTATGTGACTGGATTCACGTGTCCGAATCGATGTGCGAACGGTAATTAGAGAAAGAATCGTGGTAAGAGCGGGTCTGTATCACGAAGATTTTGACTACACTGAAATTCGTAGTGTTTTTAGAGTGAACTCATCTTTTTTTCTATTTTCATACCTTCGAATGACTAACAAGCAAGAATTCATGGCATACATATATCTCTTTGTACAGCACCGCTGCGTAATAGAACGAGTGATAGAGCTTCAATCGAACTTCTCGACCCCCATCTTCTAGCATCCACAGTGCATGCTTCTCATTCTTTACCAAATTCATAGAAATAATTAAACTAGAGGACGCATGTCTCCCTTTTTTCATGGATTGTGTCTCAAACCATGCATCAGAAATGTGACATTTTTCTTTCTATTAGAGGAATTGATGAGAATAAGAAACGAGGGTTTACTAGTAATAGTGTAGCAGTTAGAATAATCCTCGTTGTTATTCGTTACCGCAAACTTTTGGGATAATCGTAGGATAGGTACCTCGCTTACAAATGAATCTAGAATGCACTATTCCATTTACATTCTATTTCTAATGAACGTATCAAGCTCTAGAGTACCCACAATAATTAGAGATACTTAACACTCCTGCAAGTATCACCTTCCTGCGACAGAATCAGTCTGCATGACGATTAGACGAAACGTCCACTACCGTAGAGAGCACCGTGAAACGAAATGGCACCAAACCCTTTCCTCTCTGATCATTATCATAGAATAGAATTGAGACCGAGTATTACTCCGTCGGTGTTAACACTGTGCTTCTGTTCCATCTAGGTCTGGTTCTCAGTGACATTATCGAAAAGTATTTCGTCTCGCCGACGTTGCTTCGTGTAGTAAGAGTGGCGAAAGTCGGTCGTGTGCTCCGTCTCGTGAAAGGTGCCAAGGGCATTCGAACTCTCCTCTTCGCCTTGGCGATGTCGTTGCCAGCCCTCTTCAATATCTGCCTGTTACTGTTTCTGGTCATGTTCATCTTCGCGATCTTTGGCATGTCTTTCTTCATGCACGTCAAGGACAAGAGTGGGCTGGACGACGTGTACAATTTCAAGACGTTTGGACAGTCGATGATACTGCTATTCCAGGTAAAAAGATTTTATGTGTACCTACTGTGGCACTCTAAAAAAAATACGTTTCAAATATCCTTTCGGGAACTATGATCTACCCAAACCTCGTCGGAATCATAGTGCAACAGTTGCGCGACGTTTATTAGTATCATATTATCTTGGAATGGCCAAGCACATTATACTAAGCTGCTTAATTTACCAAGATGTCAACGTCTGCCGGTTGGGACGGTGTATTGGACGGCATAATAAACGAGGAGGACTGTCAGGAGCCGAACAACGAGATAGGATACCCGGGTAACTGCGGTTCCTCCACCATCGGCATCGCCTACCTCCTCTCCTACCTGGTGATCAGCTTTCTGATCGTCATCAACATGTACATCGCGGTGATCCTGGAGAATTACTCGCAGGCGACCGAGGACGTGCAGGAGGGCCTGACGGACGACGATTACGACATGTACTACGAGATCTGGCAGCAGTTCGACCCGGACGGCACGCAGTACATCAGATACGACCAGCTGTCCGACTTCCTGGACGTGCTGGAGCCGCCGCTGCAGATACACAAGCCGAACAAGTACAAGATCGTGTCGATGGACATCCCCATATGCAAGGGGGACCTGATGTTCTGCGTGGACATACTGGACGCACTGACGAAGGACTTCTTCGCCCGCAAGGGCAACCCGATCGAGGAGACGGCCGAGATCGAGGTGCAGACGCGCCCGGGCGAGACCGGCTACGAGCCGGTATCCTCCACCCTGTGGCGGCAGCGCGAGGAGTATTGCGCCAGGCTGATCCAGAACGCCTGGAGGAAGCACAAGCAGCAGCGCCAGGGCGGGCACAGCGAGGAGAGCGACGACGCGGACACGGACCCGCGCGTCAGGCAGACCGCGGTCCTGGTAGAGAGCGACGGCTTCGTGACCAAGAACGGTCACCGGGTGGTGATCCACAGTCGATCGCCGAGCGCCACCTCGAGGACCGCGGACGTCTGATCGGCGTACGTCGACGTCACCAGTAAAACCGCCGCCACCCCGTCGTTTAGCCTAGCGTCGCCGTAGCCACCGACGCGACCGCCCCGTCCGTGCGACGATCGCTCCACCGCAGCATCGCCGACTAGGACGACTAGGACGACGACCTAGACACGTCGATCTCGCTACCGACAGCCGCGCCTGGCACTCCTCCCTGCTTACCAAACTGTGGTGAGGGAGGGGAGGGGGGGGGGGAGGGGAAGGATGGAGCAACGGCCCCCGCACGGACCTCGTGCTCGCGCGAGCAAGCAGGCGAGCGAGCGCGCGCGCGCTCTCTCCATCGACAGCCTTATAGTTGTATAAAATACATTCCTCCAACGAGTTGCCTTTACAATCGACTCTAAACGCCACGATCGTTGGGAGACACGTCGTTAGTTTGAACGAGCGAGGACGACGCGATAGAACGCGAGGGAGGGAGGAGACAGCGGAGCTTGCCGAGATGGTGTTGGAAAATGGATCTGCGGACTGCGCCGCGTGCGATCGTCCGCTCGTCGGCTGAGTTCGGCCGCGGCGGCAGGCCGCAGCCTGGATGGAATCAATGTGAAACGGGGGCGGATCGGACACGGGGAACGATAAGGATGAACACACGAAGAGGAATCGAGGGGCGCACGCTGAACTAGTTTCGGGGCGCGGAGGACCGATCGGTGTGCTAGGACGCGCCAGCGCGACGCAACCTTCGAGCCGACTTCCCCGAACCCCAATCAGGGCTCGAAGGCTGCCGTTGGCCACGATCGGGGATCCCTGCCCTCGATGGACTTCGTCCGCGATCCTTAACGCTTCGAGTCGTAACGATCGACGATCCGCGCTGGCTGCGCTGGCTGCACGATTACTCGGGAACCGCGACGAAACGGAATCATGTTTACGGGACGACGACGAGGACGACGACGACGAGGACGGTGACGACGACGAGGACGACAATGAAACGAGGAACCGCGTTGAACGGTGAGACAGTAAAAAATACGCCGCATCCCACGAAATCAGCGATCGTTTCATCCCCAAATACAGTATAGGCCGGTTACGTAAATTCTATCCGCGATATTGGATTTTTTACATGGTTTTATCAGCGGTCCGCCAACTCGCTGAAAAGAAGATAAAAGAAAAATAAAAATAAAAATATATATAAAAATAAATGATGTTAATTCGCTGCGACGGTCGATGCTCGCGGGTGAACATTTGTTATATTCGATCGACCCTGGCCAACACGCTGTGGTGTGTGTCGGAGTTCCGAACTAAACTTGGATGCGCGAAGGAATGAGAAGAGAAACGACGGAACAACGGAGATAGACATTGATGAAAATTAAAGAGGAAGAAAAAAATAAACACGCTGATCATAACTGATGATAATAGTGAGGATGATCATAGGATGATTAAGGTAATGATTATAATTGATGACGATGGGTGGTGCAGAAGAATGTTACAAGTGAAAAGACTCACTCGTGAAATGTACGCGTAGTTACTACATTCGCTCGGCTTGAAAAAAAATTTTGCGCCGCACGGCGCGCGGCTTTGTTTTATCTGGCTCCCTCCCTCTCTGCCCCTCGCCCCGCTTCGAGCCTCGACCGCGCGGTCATCGAGGCGCTGATCATTTGATATTCCACGTTTTACAATGAATCTGGCATTTTTTACGATCGTATCGCCTGCGCGCGAATATATTGTACTCGGAGAAGAGGAATCTGACGGCGATACATGGGTGGCCCGAATTGGCAGAGCCGTTGTCCAACGAATTACCATTTACAACCCCCCCCGCTGATCGACGAGATCCGATTCTTTTTCTCTCTACAGTCCTTTAGATGGACGACTTCGTCCACGCGCCTTTACGTTTATTTCCCGCGTTAATTTGATTCCTCAATTCCGCGCGTAGTCGAGGAATAGTCACGTCTGCCAGGCTGACTATAGAGAGCAGCCACTTCGAAGTGAACTGTTCCTCCTCTTTCCGCGCTAGTTCGCTCGGTTTCCCGTGTACTCGTTTCGGTAGCTGTCCACGAAATTCGTTGACAGCATACGAGAATCAACCGCCGCTGATGTAACGCCGTGAAAATGTAATACGATTATTGCCAAAAGGGACGGAGAGGGTGGTAGCGAATACGAATCTCGCAGTCATCATCAGCTAGGTAATTACACATTTGCAAAACTTAACA
The DNA here is from genome assembly GCA_910592295.1 of Andrena haemorrhoa. Classification (NCBI taxonomy): domain Eukaryota; kingdom Metazoa; phylum Arthropoda; class Insecta; order Hymenoptera; family Andrenidae; genus Andrena; species Andrena haemorrhoa. The sequence goes on from OU342946.1 coordinate 8,072,321, forward strand.
CAGACACACGAGTCTTACACGACGTAGTAAACGCGCTTTGGAATAAATGAATATACACGATAGTGTAATGTTATTCGAGTAATTGTAACCGACAGCCGTGCGCCCGTAAACCCGTCTCGCGGACAAGCGAATTAACGAACGACACGGTGGCGAGCAAGGGGATCGACGCAACTACCAGCCCCTGTCGTGCTTCGGTAGCACGGCCGTCCGCGGGGGACACTTCGACCAAATCACCTTGCCAATTGAGCATTTAAGACGAGTTGTTGAACGATCCTTTGAATTGGAACGCGACGTTGTTTTCCTTAGAGAAGTTTCCAAAATTCAAAAGTCACCGCGTGTCGTCCCCGCGACGAGGCGGTTGCGTCGTCCGACTTCCCCAGCTGAATCGCGGATGCCAAAACGGAACGTTAAGTTTTCGACGAGAAATGTTCGTTAAGATTTTAAAGCGTTACTAACTTGATGTTCGTTTGGCTTGAAATATTTATTATATAGTTTCTGTTGAATCGCCAGGTGGTTTAAAAACTAAAGAAGAGCCGCTTCGCGACAGAATGGAACCGATTTCCCAGGCCGATTTCGAACGGGTTTACGTGCTAAACGTCGCGAGGAATCGCGCGCCTGATTGCGTCGAAAGAAGCATATCGAACGGTATTCTTTCTACGACCATCCACTTCAGCGCGCGGTTCTGCTGCGAGTCGATATAAATCGCATCGCGCGACATGCGTAGGCACAAGTGGCGGTCACATACTTGCGTGCATCTGCTCGCTAAACGGGGTAGAACGAAAATTCGACTTTCTCTTATTTAAGATTTCAAATTCCAAGAAACAGGGATATATATATATATTTCTGAATCGTAGATAATAGGTCGATGGCAATGCAGTCGCGCAACGTTACGATAGAAACGAAAAAGAGAAGGATAAATAATAAATTGAACAGTATTCGTTTTCCACGCGAGTGAAGAATTCACGCAAGTTCAAATTTGACCGCGCACGTAAGTACTTGACCGCCGCTCTAGGTGGCGCGATGTCAGTGTCGAGAGGCGCATCGAAACGTTGATGCACGGAGATGCGAGTGTCGCGCGGTTTTATTTCCCCATTAACGTGATTCCCCACGTGTATCTCTCTACATATAGCATACACGTAGGCGATCACGCGAGTGAACGTTATCCCGACGAACTCGCGCGACGAATGTGTCGACAGCGAAGTGCATAGGGACGAAACCAAAGGAGAATGTGTGAATGGTCAATTGTGTGTGTATGCGTGTGCGTTAACACGAACTGCGCGATCGTTATTTTTCTACGTTTACATCCGCGATCCTGAAGGAGAGAGAAAGAGAGAGAAAGAAAGAAAGAAAGAAAGAACGAAAGGGAGAGAGAGAAAGAGAGAGAGAAAGAGAGGGAGAGATTGGAAACGAGTATCGAGAAGGTAAAGAGATAGGGATCGGCAGTGTAATTGGCACAACGGCCGGGAGCAGATGTGTGGCGGTAGTGTCGACGTAAACGCGGTAACAAACGAACGTAGCAGGGATCGTTCTCGCTGGTCGAAAACGGGCGTAAAGTGGAAAGAAGCTCGCAGCTCGCTCGAAGGATTGTTTGTGAAAGACGTGGCAGGGAGACGAGGACAATGACGTGGACGACGGTTACGGACGATCACGTGAACCGGCGACGGTTCTGTTGGGCGGTGGCCGGAAAACGGCGGAGGGATAACCTAACCGCGCGGTAGACGGGCGACGGAAACAGCGAGAAGCAGACCGGCTAAGAGGCAAAGAAATATAAAAGATGTTCATTATTTTAAGCTACGAAGGCTCAACGGAGATGAGGATCATTGTAAATTACTCGTACAAAATAATTCACACACTATCGGTGTCGAGTCCGCTTTGTCAAGTATTTTAGAGAAGCCTGTCCGAATATTAATGTCCTCGTACCTTTTCTACGTATATTATAAATTGCATTTCACGACTCTCGTCGCGGGCCATTCGACGATCCATTAGCGGGCACGCTTGCGACGTGCCGCGCGTGCGCGCGGGCTGCGTCCTCGCGACTCGTTCGTTCGCAAAGGGGTCGCCGTTCTTCGTCTCCGCCGAGGATCCGGCTCTCTCTTTAACGCCTTCGACTAAATCGGAGCGCGACTCCCGCCCCTTCGGGATCACGGTATCCGCGCGATCGGTTTCGTCGCGTCCCACCTATCGTCGATCCTCCGCACGCCGCAGCGGAGCGAGAGATCGTCACGCCTAAACGAGCAGAGTCAAGGAGTTACCGGTTGCTGTTCGCGCGGGCGCGCGAGACCCGCGGAGCGTTTGTTTTGTTTCTTTCTTGGGGCGCGTGTTTCTAACGTCGCTTCGCAGAGGTCGGGACGATCGCGGGCGGTAACTCGCGACGGAGCATCGAGACGCGCATAAGCCTCCGTGTTTACGCAACGGAAACGCGACGGACGGCGACGACGACGAAACGAAACGAATCGAGGCACGAGATCGATCGACGACGATTCATCCAACGATCGTCGGTCCTTCTTCTATCGAAGTACGACGTATCTGATGGTCCGTCCGGCTCACTCTCTAATTACTCCGATACCCCCTCTCGCCCCTTTCTTGAGTTTCGACCCTCTACACCGTGCTCTGTAATATGTGCAAATAATTCGATAATAATCAAATGTGGTTTGTACGCATATAATATACACATATATATTTTCGATACTACTTTGTCGAATGGGCAACCGCGAACTTCTAGAAAGCAATAAAAGAAAAAACACGAGAGAACGAGAGAACGAGAGAGAGCGAGAGAGAGAGAGAGAGAGAGAGAGAGAGAGAGAGAGAACGAGAGAACGAGAGAGAAAACGAGAGAAAGTGACACAGGATGAGCGCGCGACCGTTAATGGCGCAAACAGGGCGTGACGAATTAAACGAGATTCGAATTGTGTGCGCGTGCGCAGAAAGTGTCCCCTAACACACTGGCCTCTTTAACGATAGTAGATACAGATCTTTCGGATCGTGTAGGAATCGTTCTTCCCCTGAGAGGCGCACCAAATGAACATCGTTTCTCCTTCTTCTACGTCTTCTTCTTCCTCTTCTTCTTCTTCTTTTTCTTCTTCTTCTACCTTCTTTTACTGCTGCTATTCTCGTTCTTTTTTCCGCTCCCATTTTCATCCTGAACACGGCACTGCTCGATTCGCCGTGGCCGAGTGTTGGATTGAATCGCAACTTCCCCGGTCTTCAATCGTTGCCTATCGGTCGTCGATAGGCATAGACATTTGGTTCCGCCGAATCGGCAGTCGGTACGAAAGGAAAAGCGCGAAGAGAGATCGAGTGGATACGCGTCTCGAAGGGTTGAAACGCGGGAACGATTAAACGGAAACCGTTCGCTCCGATCGGTCAAAATTGCCACGATCACGAGAGGGAACGAGGGGGAGGGGGGTGGACGAGTATGCGTGGTGTGCTTCATTGACTTTTTTCGTTCGTTTTACCGAAACGTACATTTAAATACCAGCTTTTGCGCGACGACGGCTGTAAGATATTAAAGAAACAAAAAAAAAATATATATATATATACATACATACATTATAGGGCTTTCCTTCGTTAAGCGAGGTAAGGCGAGGTTTAAACGTACTTTCTCCGTGGACGATACTGCCGTTACGCATTGTATAAATGAGAAAATGAAACTAAGTTAACTAATCGTAAATGCACGAAAATTTTCTTAAACGGATAGCGAACAAAACAAAAGGGCTTTGTAGTGTCTCGAAACTCTCGAAACTCCATTAACCTAACGTCGTCAGATAATAAATAACGATGAAGTACATAAAAGCAAAAAAAATAATAATAATAATAACGATAACGAAACAAAAGATCCTAGAGCTGGGCTAAAAACAGAAAACTAAAAAAAATAATCGAGTAAAGTGTCAAGCTGCGGAGCCTGTCGGCCAGTATAATGAACGAGCAACTGCCATGGGTCAACAAGCTAGATAGATGAAATGTGCTAAGAAAACAAAAAATATCCAATTTTAACGAGCTAGCTGTCGAAAACATTACGCGCGAAGGATCGTCCATTCAAATGCGTGCTCCGTGCGTGCCCCCGTGCGTGCTCGCGCGCGTGCGTGCATGCGTGCGCGAACGTCCGCCGGCGTAGCGCGCACGCGCAGGCGTGTATCACGGATGCGCGCGGGCAAGCGAAGAGAGAGGCATCGAGACAGCGTGACTGCGAGAGAATGAAAGGATGAGAGAGAGCGAGAGCAAGCGAGCGAGAGAGAGAGAGAGAGAGAGAGAGAGAAACATAGAATGCGCGCGCGAGTGAGAGGGAGAGAGAGAAAGGAAGAAGCGAGAAAGAGCGAGAAAGTGAGGGAGAGAAAGGGAGAACGTAGAAGAGCTCCTCCGTTGAATGACATTCATTACTATTAAACAGAATAAAGAAAATAAAAAAAAATATGGATTATTTGCACAATATTATAAATAATTACTATGTTTACTACGATTATTAAATTAAAGAGCAAATAATAAAAGGGATGAAAAACTGTTGTTAAATAATTAATACGAAAGAGGGGATGAGCGAGAAACAATGCAAAACGATTTAACCGAAGACCGAAGAGAGAGATAATCGGGCTTCAACTGAAACGGAACAGAAATGATAATAGATGGAAAAATGAAGTGAGGAAGTGACACGAGGGATATGATGATGATGATGATTATGATGACGATGATCAAGACGAATGAAGGATGGAGGAGGAAACGATTCGTTTGTTATCGATTAGTTAACGATCATCCTTACATTACATTATTGTAATTATATAAAGTAAACGATTATTACCGTAATAGTTACAATTAACAAGTTGTTACCGCTTTGTTATACATAATATAATTAATATACTAAGATTAAAAAAAAATGAAAAAAAGAAAGAAAAGTAAGCGAATGCATCGTTGATTCGTCCTTTACTTATGTAGATACTAAATACGATCGACTCTATATTGTTTTCAATGTCTTCACCGTATTCCTTCGTTTGCTACCCGATTTCGTTTCGTTGTCGAATGATTCGGTTTTGTCGGCTTACCTCGCCCGGCCACAATATACACACGTTTTACAGAGATATTTTCAATAAACGAAAAAGCTTAACACTCACACGGTTGTTGTCCTTGCTATCATTCGATCCTACATCACGGAATTGCCATTACTAATTGTACAAACTACAACTTCCAATGAGAATGGTTCTCCCGGACAGTAACAATACGGAACTTTCCAATGTAAGTCGTGTCCCCCTTAAGAAAAGCCATGTCGTTGATTATCATACTAATTTCGTTGATTTGCGCCAACTATACAATATTAATACTAATACCACACAACAGTGATACTTATAATTTTTATTCACGGCTACATTCGTTCTCACGCCGAAAATATACAAAGAACAGGCGTCAAACCATTGATCGGCATTCATCGATTTTGCCTATAGAGTTTTTCTCCCGTATACAGCAAAGGTGCGTTCTGGAATTAATGTTGAAAGCGGCTTTCTCCTTGCTGCTCCACGAGATACGTGTGTATACATCATGCTGTGTCTTTGGTTCATCCGTATATGGTACTCGAACCGGAATGATGCAGCACGAATACCTAATTTCGAAATAATAACACGATCTTCCCGCTGAACCTTTTAGCACTTTTCGCAACACCCAACATGGTAATATCGGGGGATTCCTGAGCCATACATAAATATTCCCGGAGAGATTGTAACTGTACAATTCACAAAACTCTCCATTCTCGATATTATATTAAACGCTGCTAAAGAGTTCCCCCTTTTCCGTCGTATTATCAGAAACAATAATAATAAAATGAAGCTGAAAGAGCCGCTTTCATAAGTTCCGCGCGTACTTCCGATGTCGGCCGAAGAATGACGACGTCCAACCTCGCGTATCTAAATGTAAGATATCGTCGGTGGCTCTAACTCTACAAACGATGCCATCACCGTTCACGGTCTCAAACAGACGGAACTTCTCCTAAATGAACGTGTCGTACCATTTATATATACATATACGCATTCGGAGCGCGTGAAGAGACGCGTGCACGATTTACTGTGCGTGATTCTGCGCGACAGATTGGGGGATCTGGTAATGGGTGGGGTCTGGACGATGAATCCCTTCTCTCCTCGTATCTGATTCGAGTCAGTTTCGTGTTAGTCCAGCGCGATATCGTTGTGTGCTCGACGCGTAATGCTGGTACGCCGACATTCGCGTAATGGCAGCGCTAAATAAGCGCTAAAGTAGATATCAGTTGCGCGGACGTCTCGAGGCTCCTCGACATCCTACGCTGCTTTCCAAATATAATTCGATTCTCTGCTCGCAACGACGCGCAGTGCCCTCCGGTTCTGCGCGATTCTCATGCCAGTGAAGTCCGCGAATACGGGCATTTACAGTATCATCTGTCAAGATAACCAGTGCAACAGACGGGTTGCGAAAGCCCTTATTAAAGAGGCGTGGAGATCTTATCAGCGGTATCAGTACATATTGCGCCCGACGCACTGACCTCAGTCCATAGCTCCGCAGCGTTTCATTCGGGCGAACGATTCGTGTGAATGATTGCGGCTGACACCCGTGAGTCACGTAAAACTTTTGGCAAATGTGCAGAGAATTCGCCCTTCGCCTATTACATGTCTCCGAATCGTTGAGCCCACCGTCTGCGCGGAGGTTAGCAGACAATATTACACTGCATATTTATATACGCGTTGCACGCGATGGTGTATAATTGTTCGTAATGGAAAGTCCCGTTTCAAGGTGTTCGCAGTGTAAACATATCGGTTGAACGGAATCCAGGCTACCAATCGTCGTTCGACTAAAATGTAATCTGTCTAGTGGTGATTGTTGCAAAGCTATTTGCATCGATATATTCCTATATATCTCCCGCATTTACATATATGTGTATTCGTAAGTAGAAGTAGTATAATAGTGTGCAATAATGGAGATAATCGCGTTAATGATATTACAGTAAAACGTAGTGTAATTTATAATATTAGCAAATCCTTTCAGGTATTTTAGTATTTAAATAGAACAATTATTCCTAATGGAGAAGCGGAGTATCAGTGGGAAAGACATCCTGAGAATGGACGGTCTGTTGCCGCCGACTCGACGCTTGCCGGTCTGTGACGCTGTCACTTCTTCGGGCAAGAAGAAAGATAAGAAGTGGTCGATCGGCGGAATCTTGAAGCGTATATCCTCGATACGGGATTACGAGAGTTCCTCGAACGACGAAGAAATGGTGTACTGTACCAGGCAACCGAGACCTCGTTCAGTGCTCAATAGAAAGTCGCAGAATGTGGTCTTACGTCCGGTGGAGAAGAGCTCGAATAAACATTCGAACAAAAGTAATTCGACTAACGAGGCTGCCGCGAACTCTGCGGACACGTCGAATCTACAGAAGGACTCTACGCACTCTCGCAGCAGCGATGGATCGCTGGATGGGCCGAGTAAGAAGGCACGGAAGAGTAAGTTGAAAGCTCGAATAGAAGCGAAAAGAGACCAAATCTGTGCGGATAGCAGTTCGGACGAAGGTTCGCGTAAATCTTGTAATTCGTTGACAAGATATCAGACTGAGAATGCTATGCAGAATGCGCAGAAAAATAGTTCCTGTAATAGAAAGAGTCGTGCTGCGCGCACAGAGCGTTATATAAAGCGTTTATCGAGGGACGAGGGTCACAGATTTCCAGAGAATCTGAACAATATAGCTAATAAACGCAGCAGTCTTGACTTTACGGAGGGAAACCAGACCTTTGATACAGGCAACGAACCATTTCAACCTCCGATGCAACCGCAGCGTTTCATTACTCCGTCGAACAGTTACACCTTCCCGGTGCAAAGGTCCATTGAGAATTTGCGACAGGCATCTGTGCCAACGTCCAGCTGTCAGACACAGTCGTCTACTGACCTCGCGAAATATCCGGCCAAACGATATATTACAGATTTGAACCAAAATAACACATATGCGAAACCAAATATTTTGCGGAAAGACAACCGGTATGTGAATCACGAAGAGAATAATTATTTTTCAAGTTCGCCTGTAACAGGCACTAACTATGCGAGACCTTACGATCATGTAAGGAATAATCAGTCGGTGCATCAAAGTTCCTCGCCGCCAGAACCACCGCCAAGAGATCCACGTTGTAGAGTTTTCTCCTACAGCTGTAATTCCTTTCCGTTTAATGGGAAGTATCGAGTAACAAAATACGATGACGCTCCGCGCACGAAAATGGACGATATTCGTGAAGCCCCGAGAGATGGCTCGAAGGGCTTGCGCTCGTACGAGTCAAATAACGAGATCAGTTGGTGTGGCTCCAGTAAACAGTGCCCGCGGCGTCCGTTGTCCTTAACAGTAACCCCAACGCAATTATGTAACTTATCGAAGTGTACGAACAATAAACACAAGTCGACTGGCAGGCACGTGGACGAGTCTGCATTTCAAGAAACGGAAGCAATGCGATGTCGCAGAAGGAACGACCGCAACGATCAGCTCAATTCGAGTTTCAACGATTTTGATGTTAAAGCGCGCGGAAATCAACCGTCGTCGCTAACTGATACACAAAAGATACATAATAATCTTTCGTCTACTTACAACGAGTCTTTAGACTCTTCCTATGCGAAGTTGCCTTGCAAACAGGTCACCAAGGAGCATCCACACAATTCACCAAACAACACGCTTTCGATAAGCGGAAAAACCGAGAGAAAGGAAGAGAAAGAGATAAAAACAAGCGAGCAAGAGGCATTAGAAAGGAGAAGGAGTTCTAAGAACCTGGAAGAAGCGCTTTCTGAGTTAGAAGCGATATACAATAGCCTGAGTCTTGGGGACGAAGATCTGCTTGATCGGGCGGAACGACGCAGCATGGAAGAGTTCAGTCTACGGCGAGGTAGAAGCAACGACACCGTTGGGTTCACCTCGGTGGATTCGCCTGATAGAACGAAAGATGACATGGCTTACAGGAGGATGCACCCGAAGGAGAGGCCTACATCTTTGTCGGAAGTGGGAGGGCAATCAGCGTTGTCCAATATCAGTTACTTGATGGCCTCGCCCATCTTGTCGCGGAAAGACGCGGCTAACAATTATCCGTACGTCCCGAATTGCCCGGTGCGTCGTGACGAGCCGGACGTAACACGCGACGATGTCGTTTATCGGAGCATTCATCACGCTAACAACACGTTGAAAGTGGCCGATCCACAGCCACCGTTCGGGATACCATTGGGGCCAGTGACGTCGGCCACGGAAAGCGATTATCTGCACACAACGCCGATCAAGCCGGAGCATCCTCGTTCGTCGTACATACCGCAGTGCGAGCCTGACATTGTTACAGACGACTTGGCCTATCGAACCCTACGGAAGGATGCCAACACGGCGAGGAATGCCGTTGAAAGCAGAAGCGCCGTTGCGAAAGATCATGAGGCTACGTTCGCCGCGAAGAAGAAACGAGCGGTTAGATCTCTGTCCGCTAACCTGTATGGTTTGATAGATCAGGATCGTATTCATCTTCGAAGGGAGCCCAGCCTGCAGGAGATGAAGGACGAGATGAGCGAGTCAGTGGTCGATATTAAATCGTTGCCCGTGCGATCCGATTATTTCAGACGCGTCGTGAGCGACGGCGAGCTGTCTGATTACGATACTCGATGGCGTACCGAGAGCTCGTTGAAGAACAGCAGAACCGATATAAATGGTAATCATCCAGTCTCGAATGTCCATCGGAAGAAGCTCCGCGTTTACGTCTCACCGTCGACGAAAGTGCAGAGCTTGGAGCAGAAGAACGAGGACGGCACGGTAGCACGAAGCTCTACGCCGCCGAATGACATACTGTCCAAAGCTCTGAGCAATGAATTTTGGCAGGATTGCTTGCAGCCGAGATCCAACGAATCGTCCAAGAAGGACACAGAATCGGATTTCACTACGTACAGCCGTTTGTGCCAAGATTTAGTTAATTTGATAGATGGGCAAAACGATGCGGAAGCGGGACCGATCGAAGAAACGGCGAACGTTCAATTAGATCAATCTATAAATATAGATAGCCCGAATGATAGCAAAAAACCCGACAGTTCCTCGGTTTTACGTATCCAGACGTTAGGTAGTCATTATTCTATGCGTAATGGGGAGGATCGCGAGCGGGCCACGGGTAAGGAGGACGTGGAAAGACTGACGGAATCAATCGTTAATCCTGAGGAGGATCCTGAGAAGACTGACGATAGCGCGTTCGACTTCTATCTGCGTGTCGCGGACGAAAATGTTAAACTAATTGCGGAGGCGTTCAGCAGCGTGGCGGATCGCTTACGCGATAGTCGTTTAAGCCAGAAGAATTCGCTGACGTCGTGCCGTTCTGAAATAGAAACCGATAGCACTCCGCCCGGCACCAGCACTCGTAGCTCCCTCGCTTACAGCCACGACGATGTAAACGACAACCTGTCTAGCTCGTCAAAGACCACCGACATATTGGATACAGTTCCTAAAGAAGGTACACCGCTGAGCGTAGATTGGAGCCCGAACGGGATTGAACAGCAAGAAGCAAAGGATCAATCAAATATCGATCCAGAACTCGATCTGTCCAGAGCCGTACACGATTTACAGTTAGCAGCGGCCAGTTTATGCGGACACGAGAAGGAAATTGAACAGCTAGAGGCATTATTAAAGAGAGATGCAAGCGATAATATTCCTTGCGCTACTAACGTTTCCATTACAGAGGAGGGGCCCTTGTTAGCCGCGGAAAACGGTTCCGTGTCGAGCAACGAAGAAAAGGAATTAGAATGTGGCCAAGAAGAAGTTACCGTAGAATTCACTGATATTAAGTTGCTGAGCGATGAGCATGACCCAGATAGCGAAGGTGAGAGTATAGAATACGAGGATGTTTGCGAACTGTACGACATCGGCATCGCTCGTTCGACTGGAATGCGTTTTTCGTATGTCACTAACCTCATAACCGTAATGATAACTACATACTCGATGGTTTTGCTGGCTTGTTTTCTTGCACTGCTTTTAGCCACCGTAGCAGCATCATGACCGGCCCATTAACGGCCAGCGTTTTCATGCATTTTGTGATTGGAAGGTTTGACAGGAGGCAGCGTTAATATTCTGAGGCTATTATTATTTGAATCATGTTACTAATGTCGTAGGTTCCCCGGCACTTGATCATTCGTGACGTGAACCATTCTAAATATGCGAGTGCGTAACTAATCGATACACGACGTCGTTGAGCGACATGTGAGGCAGGGCAGTCGAATTTGAGTAAGATCAAGTCTCTATGGACTGTTTCGGGAGGAATGATTTGTTCTTGTTGTTATCCTTGTTAATGTTGTTGGTTTTAATAAAGTTTAAATATTAACTAGGTACGCGCATTGTTTTCTTGTGACATGTGGTCATTGGTGTGACGCAGTGAGCCTGGTCAAATTTCGGCATTCGATTACTTGCCGGAGTTGTTTATATGTCTTCTAAACAAAATCAGAAATCTTGAATGTTATTCGCGATTTACATTCTTGGGAGTATTATGAATAAATTGATTCCTTTGACGTTCATTCTAATCGATGCATTTATGCGCGGTTCAATCCACTCAATAATTAGGTAATTATAAGTGTTTCAGCGATGAATTGGAATGTGATATATCCGTGTTCGTTGTCTCATTAGTAATTCATGCCAACGCACTGATTACGTCTACATTATTCATCCGATTATAGTTCTCGGTATTTCGCGAAATATCTGCGTACAGATTGAGTGTTTTACAAGATATGATAGGATTACAGACGGGTTTGTTTGTGTTATACTTGTGACTTCGTAAAAAATCAGTGGTATTAATGCGCACTCTATATTTGAGAACAGTAACTAAGAAGTAACTCAACTCGATCATCGGATGCGGGTAAGTTAGTAACGAATAAACAATTCCAACCGCTAGGGGGATTGCGATCGAATTCCCTTCGAAATTAATAAACCGCTTCGTTGATGATGCTGTACTTTATCGATGGTTATACCCGTGCGGAATTAGAATTCCTACCACGCGTAGCATTACAATCTGTTTCGAGGCTCCACCGGTAACGTTGCATGCGACACGAAAATGGTAAGGAGGCTCTAGACACGGTGTAAAAGACCCGTGGCCCCTCAATGCGTGTAATAAAAATTTGATTGAAAAATGTTGCATTGGATGTAAAATCTCTTCCACACCTCATCCGTGATATATCCTATTCTACTTTCAGTCGTTTAGTTCCATCTACTTTATTTCCTTTATTAATTGCTTTTATCTAGATCTAGGACATATGTACTCTTCAATAATGTATAGCAACCTTCGACGCCACTTCTCCTACTGTTCAGCTTTTCATTTTCTTCATGACCCATATATGCACTCCTTCACTTTCTGTCTCCTAAGAATTTCTATACAATGAAGAATTCTTCGGCCTACAGATATCCATGCATACATACACCAACCTTCTCTATTACCAAATCAAAACCCTGTTTTTAACAAAACTTTCACTTTTATAAACTAGTGGCTCATAAACGCCAACAAATTCCATCTGCGACGCTCTCGACAGTGTAAGCGAAGGTGTGCATGAACTTTTATCCTAGCAATTATACTTCGCTGCACCCACGCCTGAATATTCCTAAACGTCAATAGGAAAAAGTAATCGAGTTATCACCGTTTAAAGGTGTCAGCAGACAGAAGATACAGGGAGTATCAACAAGATAGGAAACTATATCGCGAATATACTGATTTTTCTTCCGATTCATTACAACACAGCAACTCCGCGTGGCATAAGTGGGGACTCACTCTCACTGTTCACCGTCTCAGCTGCCTTCGCCTCTCTCGTTTCGGTTTTGAAACGCTCGAGACCGCGAGTTCGTTTCTCCCGCTGGTGAGCCTTGCTGCCAGAACTCGATCGACGGAAGAAGGGACAAAGTGACCTTTCAGAATCGCATCGCAAGTGTCCCCAGCGCATCCAGGATGTCGATCGAATTCGAGAACATGGAGAATTCCTTCAGGAACCTCACCTGCAACCACTACTACGTGCCCTCCGCGATAGAGCACATAGAAAGTAAGTTCCCTTTTCTATTATCAAAGCCCTATTCGCTTCCAATCGCTGTAACAATAGATCCGTCTCTTCATTGCGGTTCGATTGATCCCTGAACGATGCTCAATCGGCACCAAAGTAATTAGTGTGATCGGCCTCGGTACTCCGCAGTCATTACAGATATTCTAGGAGAAATTCTGTTTCATTGAATCAATGAATCGAGACCACTGTTTGTGAAAGAAAGCAGCGGCTATATATACTCGAAGAACGTGTTTACTGTTACAACGGTTACGTATCAACGTTACTGTCACCGTTAGTAGAAAGTAAGCTAGGGGACATTCTGCTGGTGCCATGGCGTACCTACGGCTTCATCGGCAGAGGTTTTCTGTCAAATATTCTGTAAAAGAACGACTTGCCTTCCGCTATTAAGCTTCCAGAAATAGATATGTGTCATTTGCATAGTCCTGGACTATGTGTTTAACACTAAACCCACCGGCACTTTACATATACCTATTCCTACCATAACTGGTCGAACGACTAGCTACAAAATAAATTGTCATAACATGGATGAAAGAACCAGAAATTAATGCAGAATTTTGAATCGAATTTTGAAACCGGTCACTTCACCGGGCGCGGTATATTTAATAGTGTTCAACACTTGGCAATCTCTTTTCCTTTACTACCTACTTCCCGAGCGATTAATAACTCCGTGGATCTGGGATGCATCCCGCAATGCAATTAAAGCTACTTCCTTCTGCTGTGGTCGGTTAGCCAGGCATTGTCATCGAGTAAGTTTGATCAATGCGTGTGATACTGTCCTCCGCGCGCAGCGATCTACGAAGCATGCGCGGAGGAGAGCACGCGCGGTGAAAGTCTCGCTCGACGCCCGTAACTCTGTACGATTCGGTATACATGTATCTAACTAGCACCGCGTCGAGCTTCCACGAAAAGGATTGTTGCGCAACTCGAAAGTAATAATCGCCCGCTTCCACACTTTTCCCTGGAAAGGAAGGATACAATTACTCGAGCCGGGGTCCGCGAAGCTCGATGATTACAGCGTGCAGCCAGAATTCGAGAATCTGGCCGAAGAAGAGTCTCGAGGAAGTGAAAAGAAGAAAATTGAAGTTTCACGTCGAAATTCTCGCTAGCCACGTATGATGGCCACTCGAAACTGGTTTCGTATTTGCATTAAGGATAGGCTTGAACGCGGTAGCGAGGGCTTTCGCCCGTGGAAAAAAAGTAAAAAGTACAGCTAACATAGAATAAATGAATATAATCGGGCGGCAACGAGTGAAATTGTCGAATTAAACGCTCTTTTTCTTCGCGCGACGTGCTTAGCTGAAATTTTGCGAGGGACTACATGCGAGGGACACCTCCCGTGCGCATAAATTAGTCCACCCTGCTGGGGAATCAATTTTTTACGAGGGTGAATTTTTTCCTTGGGAAACGTTCCACGAGGCGATCGTATTTTGCAACGCGATGTAGGCGAGGGCAATTGCATTGGAGACGCAAGTGCGTAGCACGATCCTGGCTTCACTTTATACTTGTAACAGAAGCGCCTAGATTTATCTAATCGCCAATGTAAATTGGGAGGCACTGGTCAAACAGTCGCAGTTGAAGGAACGATGAACTGCATTTAGGTACCTATTGTATGGTTTTGTGCCTGCGCGTTTCTCTAACGCTAACTTTCCCAATCCACGTGACGCAACAATCCCGCCATTAAAGTGATTTCGTAACGGAAATAAGCGATCCAGCGTGCCGTGTAAATCGAGCCTGACCTACGACACGGGTATCAGCTTTTCTTTGTCTTTCGAAAACACATTAATCAACCTGTGTGTGTAGCGAGAATTGTACTACCGAGTTTTATCAATCGATTCTGAGACATTCATCTTTATTTTCCACCTTTAATCTCGCCATTAATCACTGCTTTCGCAGTGATGCACCCTGAAGAGTAAATAATGCGCGTATTACAATAATTAGTAATTGCTTCCTCCGAGTGAAAATTCCTGCTGCGGTCATCCAAGTTTTTGTAGACACTGTAAACAATTCTACCAAAAGAAGACGTATAACCGTACAATTAGTAAGAACTTGATTATGCTCTCATGATTAGACAAATTTAATTCATCTTGAAGAGTCAATTCTTCTCCTGAATTAAATTTCCGTATTTGGTAGCAAAAATCGCGATCTTCGATTTTTTACTTCACAAATTTTATGACATCTCGTGAGAAATTTCTCGAGAAATCAAAGACATTACTGTTTCTCGAGAAATTCTCAAGATGAAGTACTAATTGTCGTAAATATTTTCTCCAGGTTTGGGCGCGTTTGGCATAGGTTTACTGTCCTCCGGCGCGATCCTCTCCACTCTGACATTGTACTTCGCCGTGGACGCCTGCTACAATATCTTCTACCAGAAAGAATCAAGGATGTACAAGACCAACAGCATCATGATCCTCTTGGTGTACCCCGTAGCGAGCGTTTGTAGCCTCACGGCGATTGGGATACCAAGGTAAACCACGGCACGAAGGCGAAATAATCGAGGCAGGAAGTTCGCGAGTCGTAAAATTCTCCTGTTCCTTTGCAAAAAGCGCGGTGCATTAATCACTCGTGATGCGGATCGCCCATAGACCTTCGTTTTTCATACGATCACGGTGAACGAGGCCTCAAGGTTCCGCGGCAAGGCGAATTACCCCGCTCGTGTTACAAGTCGCAGGTAAATGGTGAACGGTTAAAAAAAGCGACACAGCATCGGCTGTCGACGCGGGGCAAAGATCGGCGACGTAGCAAACCAGAAGATCCACTTAAGGGGCAGAAGAAAATCGGGAACGCGATCGAATGCCACGCCGAAACAAAGGGGACAGTCCGTTTCAGACAGTTTCCAACGACGATGAAAACAGACGGAGAGACCCGCGCGACTAATGATCTTGATTTCCCCGAGATAATCCCAGTCCCCTGGACCATGTCACACCTGCGCGGTTGATCTCGAAAATTTGATCGGGTCCAGCGATAAGAAATGGGACGATGGGACGGTGACACGAGAATTCCATCGCTGCGAAAGTCTATTGATATTTCCAACGTGTGCCCGAGACGCTGCTTTCCTTTGGTCACTTAAAAAACAAAAAGAAACAGAATTTGAATGCTCGATTTAAATATTCTCGACGCGAGGCAACCCAGGTCTATGTTCCTCTATCGTTGTCCAGTGGTACTTATGCATACGGACGATGGTAAAAATTCTACATGTACCCCGATGGCTCTGAGAATTCTAATTTTTACAAATTTATTGCTTCACAGGATCCATTGCCATACTGACGTTTTCCCTCGTCATTTCCAGGACCCAGTTGCTGTCGGAGGCTGTGACTCAAATCTTCCTCACGATATCCCTGTACCGGCTCTATCTGCTGCTCGTCTACATCGGCCGCAAAAGGGTCACGAAGTCGCCGCCATTAATGCTGAAAGTCGGCCCCTGTTGCTGCTGGCCCTGTCTGCCCTTTCCAACTCTCGAAATGACCGACGCCAATTTGTCCTGGCTCCGGCTGGTGGTCCTGCAGCTTCCCATTGTCCAGGTTACCTCTCATTTTCTGCCTGGGCTTTTAAGCCTTGGCCATTCTCTTCCCGTAGAAAGCGTTCCTTTTTTTGAAGAAACCATGTGCATTGATAGGAGCTTTTTTTAAGTTCTTCCTGGGACACCGCGCAGCAATATTGACAGGGATGTTTTTCATTGACTTCAGGGAGTAACTTATTGCATATTCCTCTTCATGGCGATCGAGGAACCGCTCCTCGCTACGCAATATGGTATCTTCCTCCAGCCGACCTCGGTGGCTAGCATACTTCTCGGAATATACGGGCTGACCATTACCGTGAAGAGTCTGGAAGAATTCGCTTCAGGTAAAAATTATGTATGCTTAATTAAGAGGAAGGATCCCCCCGCATAATCTGTTCCTGTTATCTCTGACGGGCGAAATTATTCAAACACACGGCTACAAAGCAATTTCACTAATATGTTCAAAATTCGTCACACGATTACCAAAGATTTCCAATTTCCTGCTGTGGGAAACGGACCACCGATCGTTGATCTTTAAAATCAGAGAAGGACGGCAATTTGAACCGAAGAAGAAAACAGGAACAGAGACCGTCTTGCCAGTGAAACGTTAGCAATTATCCAGGACCACACAAGTGACGCGCGACAGGAAGCAATTTCCAGGGTCCTGGAAAGCCCCCATTGTCCCGTGCCCCATAGCGTTAATGGATATATACACGGTTTTTCTGACCTGCGGTCATTTCCATAGAAGCCAAACTCCACCGCAGGGCCACGGTGTCCCAGATGGTTCTGCTGTTCTCGAAGCTGCAGGCGTTCATTGTGAAGAGTCTGCCGTGGACGGGCCTCTTCCCGTGTAATCCGCCAATTACGCCGCAGATCTATGCGAATGGTAAACCTTCTCGTAGTTCCCAGCTTCAAAAGAAGTGTAGAAAAATGGGTGGAGGTCGAGCCACGAAACTTGAGGCGCGTGGACGCGGTGCCTCGATCCTGTTTTACTAAGAAACTATTGTTGGCATACTGTATAGCATTTCCTGATAACCTTATCGATATCATTCAACAACTCTTCCTGGTTTTTACGACTGAATTTAAAGTGCTTTCTGTCGACGTGCTTCAAGGTTCGTGGACGCAGTGGCTTACGTCAGCGGGTGTTATTGAACAGAGTAGATCACCCGACGTAGAACTCAACGGAAGACCTACTTCCGTCACATATTCTCTCGCTATTCAAAATCCTGTATTTTAACATTGAAGTTTCCAGAACTCGTGTCTCTTAACGCGAGGCAGTCGGGCTGTTCTCAGCGACAAGTAGCGAGAGTAACACGTCAGGTTCCGCTCCCATAACACTTGCATGCGCGCGGAGATAGAGGAACAAGCGCTGACACTTTCTTCCGCTCGAATTTCAGTTACCTACAATGCCCTGATGCTAATCGAGATGCTGCTGCTCTGCTACGCCGCCAGGTACGTTTATTACGTCGAGCTGGAAAGGGAGGAGCCCGCGACGACCGAGACGACAGATCGGTTGAAAGACAAGACCACGGAGCAGGCGAACCCGGCGAATAACAACGAGGCCGATAGGCAACTCTCCGCCGCGACTGCGTGAGATGATTTCGTCTCTAGCTTCTGCCACCTAACTTTCCTCCTCGAGCACTAGCTGCTCAGGCATACCTGCTGAATCGCCGTGGACCACATTGCACGTTCTCGAAGGAATCCCCTGACCTTGTGCCGCGGAGTCACGTGAATCTGCGCTTTCTGCGAGAAAGGTTGCTCCGCGGACGGGACGTAGTTGTTGCGAGTCCGAAGAGGAGTCTCTGAATCTGAGGAATGAGTGTAGCTACACGTGTGATCGTCCTAGAGCTCTTGCCTACTTGTAAATTAGAAATCCTTCGGCAAAGAACTGATTAGGGAATGGTGGAAGACTTTGGTACGTGAGTGACGAAGCCCGTTGAGTACTGGCACGTTGTTAGATAGAGAGTAGCTGTTGTTGTTACGGTAATTAATAAAACTAAACGGTGTTCACTTGCGTGTTGGAATTATTTGTTATCTGTGTCGTATAATAATCCGATTCTTGAAAGAGATATTGAATCCGGACGAATCCTGCGGCTCTCAATGAAAAGAAAGTTGAGAGGAACCTCGGGTCATCCATCTTACGCAACGACCGTTCGCGAATTACGATGCGGCTGTTTCAAATGGGTGTTCGTTCAAATTGGGTCTCTTTAAGGATCGAGATGAAGACAGTGGAGCTTGAGGAAAGGATTGCCACCTGTCGCCAGGAGTTAAGTGCAATCTCAACTTCATCTTCAACTTCTTCACGGCTGAGCGTGACGAGGGCTCGAGGCCCACCGCGGTCGCGCCTCCACGCATCGACGTCTCTCGCCCCGAAGCGGCAGGAACTGTCGCTGGAACTATGAGAATAACCACGCGCGTCGCCTCCGTGGATTTAGCAGCCGTCACGACGCATTACTGCGGCGGAAGCTCGGCCAAGTGACTTGCAGCTTGAGCACTCTTACGAAACGGAAAGGAGGCTGGATAGGCGCTCGAGCAGTTGGAGGACAGCGAAGAGGCACTTCTGCTAACGCGATGCTCGCTCTCGAAGCGGATCGTTAAGAAAAAGTGCGCCCTTGCTTGCCAACGAAACGCTACACGGACGTCCTGCGACGAGCAATTATCTTCACGGCTTAATCGTCTTAAAATAATGGGCCGGAGAATAAAGCACTACTCCTCTGTCCAGCTACGTCCTTCAGGCTTTCTTCCCACCCTCTTCCAGGCTATGAATCGTCCACATTCTTCTCCAACATTCGCGCAAAGAAAGAGGACAAGAAATTTACCAAGTGGTACAGAGGCTGAAACGTTTCAGAGTCCCACTGTACTGATTCAATGCGATCCTCGTTCCCCAGGTTATGAACACTTTATTGTCCGCATCGCGATGCAATCGATGGAAGATGTTGACACACGTGCAGCTGGATGGAATTCCTCGCCAGGATGCAAAGGAGACCGGTAGCCTGCACGGTCGCGTTAAGTCAGAAAATCAACATTAAAGCGGAGGGTCGTGCATGGCGGGTGTCCTTAAAAAGCCGTTTACGAGGCCAATGAATTCTTTGACGCAGATGCCCGGTTCGGAGCCGATGGCCAGGCTCGAATAGCTCCGCGAGGTGCATGACTTCACCTTTTCAATGCTGGCGGAAAAAACCGTGGCACGGTTCCGTGGATTTCTCGAGCCAAATCGCTCGGGGCGTTCGAGAAAAGCGAGTCTCAACTCCGCGGCGGTCGGACTTTCAACTAATTCGATGGTTACAGAAGAAACGGACCCGTGGAATCCCTTCCTTCAAGACTTGTAAGTAGACGGGACTGGCAGTGTAGAAATTTAAATTCGGATAGCAGGAGCTTCAGGCTCTTGGTTATTCGCCGATTATTCATTCAGAAGAAGATATTCACGTAAAGCCAGGCCTGAGGCTAGAAGAAGTCGGGTATGATGGTTGATTAATCGAGGAGACTTCGGGTTTGACTGATGCCCAACATTGAAGCGGACTAAAACAGCTCGAGTCGTAGGCTGAAAATAAAACCGGACGACTGCGACAGTGGAGGAGAAACAAACCCTGAAATTCGAAGATGCCTACCCTCGAAGACGCCTCCGCGGAGCGACGACGTCGGGAAGAATTATCACCGACGGCCATCAGGAAGTGTTCCCTTACATCCAAGGCGGCGCGTCGATTTTTCACGTTCCATGTTTCCACCTCCGACGATCGATTGTCACCAGGGTGTTCCCCGACGAAGGCTGCCGCGGCCAGAGGGGACGATATTAATATTCCGATAACGTGTCTGGATATATGAAGTGGCTTTGTTTCGCTGGTCTCCGGGGCGGAAGATGAACGTCCTCGAGATAAGACTTTCCACGAAGACGCTTCCCTTCTGCTTTATTATTCCTCCTGGTCCCCGTAGTTTCTGCCGCTACGCCTGACCTTGCATCTATTACTATAGAACGTGCCGAGTTTCACGATGCAGCGCCCGCCAAGTGAAAAGAGCCGCGTTCTCGCTCGGTGAATCGTAACGGGGCGCGATCCACTTAGCATTCATGAGTTCGACAGAACCGTTTCTGCCCCGATAAGACGATAAAAGCGGGGGACTCTTGGAAAGATTTCCCTGGCAGCTGGTACGAAAGGTCCTCGCCACCCTGCTTAAGCCCGAAATCCTCTTACGCGCCCTTCGCGGAGCTTCGAACACGCGTCTGATTTAATTAAGACGCTAGACGTCGCTGGTCACTCGACCCTCCAGACGTGTCCGCGACTTTTCATCTCTGGTTGGATCAACGGGGGTCGGAGATTCGTCTGCAGTCGTTCAGCTGATGGTCGCTTAAGGGGGAACCCCAATCGACGAGGGAAAAAAAGAAGTATTAATTTTATATTAATATTTATATTAATAAATATAAATTAATTGACCCGATGCTCGGTTTCCGGAAAAGAGTTCCCCCTTAGCTTGATGTTGCTTCAGAAGGGATACACCGCTTGCTAAAAGTCCCCACCGATTTCGAACGACCTTCTGGCGCAACGAGGATCCATCCAGAAGGCTGTCGACGAAAGGAACGAAGCAACGGCGAAACGAAATGATCGAGACGGGTCAGACGAGACGTAATCGCGATTTCCATCCACGAATCCTCTTCTTGTCGAGCGGCCCGCTCGACCATAGAGCAAGAGGACACCGTAAGCGGTTATCTGAGCGCAAAAGGAATGTTACACGGCGGCCCAAAACGTATACCGCGTGCCCTCTCATTTTTTTGAGCGATTTCAGGGTCTCCACCCGTCTACCTGCAACCTGGCCCACCGACCCTACGAAACTCCCTCCATCCCTCTGCGTCCTCCCCTCCGCCGTCCCACCTTCATTCTCCTTTCTTCCTTTTCCTTTCATCGCCGACCCTTTTCCCCGGGACCGCGATCACGATCGAGCTTCGAAACGTGTAATAGATTTAACAGTTTCTCTCGGCCCCGCTGCCTCCAGGATCGGTTTAAGGGGTGAAAAAAATCTATTCGGAACTCGCGCGCGGCCACGATTGTGTGAACCGTGGCCTACACTTTCGGGCGGTGGGGCACCCTTCACGGTCGTTACGTCGACTTTCTTCTTGCACACGGATCGGTGTGCTTTTTCGTGGTCCGTCGAGCGTTCATTATTTTATTATGCCGCTACGCCGTCTCGGCAGGGACCGGTTACCTGGTCTACCGAAGGTGTGCCTCATTAGTGGAAATGACAGATTTCTTTGAACCGCATAAATACTATAAATACCGCGCGGGACGCTTCCCTTAAACCGCGCTAGACAGTGGAAGCTTCGATGCAACTATCAACATGTTTAATGAGCGTGAAGGATGAAGTCTAAATGATAAGGTAGACGCTACCTTTTTGCTCTCACATCGAGAGGCTCTTCTAGTTGGCGGGAGATGAAGGAATTACCCTTAAGTACCGGACATTAAGGGGGTAATTTGGGAATCGCGGTGCCTCGTAATTCCCAAATTGTTGATTGGTAATCATCGGCGGAGCTAATTAAGGCAGCGGCCTCGGATCCAACGGTCCAAATTGTTTTCTATTTCCCCTCGTCCCACCCCGGCCGGACTCGATAGCCTTCAGGCTTTTTTAACATCCGGGGGATGGGTAAAAAAGCGACTCCGGCTAGATGCATGGCGACCTAATGAGCCAGCTCGGCGTGCTCTTAACATAATTATCTTTATGATTTACAGTAAACGTTGACTAGTTAGCGGCAACTTTTTCGTCGCCGCAGTCGCGCGCAATTTATGATCTCCTAAAGAGTTTTACGAGTCGATCGAGGCTGCGCGAAATAACAAGGTATTACTGAAATACTGACTAATTAGGTAGTATGCGAACTTTTTCGCATACAGCAGACGAGAATAATCGCCTGGCTTCAAAACCACGTGTTTCAAAGGAAAAGACCGAACTCATCGCCAGGGAAAGTCTATTATTCGAGATCCTAATTTCTTAAATCCACGGAGTCTTTTCAGTTCTTCCCCAAAAGCTCCGCCGAATCCGTCAGGTCCAATTTAACGAGCCGTGCAGAAACAATACAGCATTATTTACCAAGATTGTAAGCCCCATTCAGAAAGGAACCGAGAAATCATCGCGAAGAAAACCGTTTGTTTTCTTTCCACCGTGTTGCCGACTTTAACGCCCCGCAGGCCCTAAACCTGCCATAAACACTCGCCATAAAAGTGCCTCCACTGCGATGAAAAAAAAGAAGAGCCTCCACTTCGAAGCACTACCTAGAAAATCTCGAAAAATCTGACTCCCTCGAGATTGCCGCGACGTGATCACTTTAATGGCCCGCGCGGTGGCTGCCGGGAGACGAAAAAGTTGTCGCAAGCAGCCACTCGGGCGGAGAACTCGGCCTCTCTTTGGGCCCCCGACAGACACTCGACTCAAGGGGCCGCGATAAATTTTCCTATCGCTTCCTCCTCGAGGATCAGCTGCTGGAAACTCGACGGAAACCGCGGCGAAGTTATCCAGGTTCTGAGAGCAGCGCGTGGCCATCTGCTTCGAGCATCCGCGGCCGAGAAATTGGAAAACGCTTTCCGAGACCGCCGACATATGGCACGCGGCCCGGGAATTTATTTCGACGAGAAAACAAGAGAAGAACGCGCGCTCGTATCTCCTAAAAATCCTGCATACTCGGAAACCCGGGATTCCTGTTTCCACTTGTCAGGAAAAAGAATTCATTGCACGAGGAATATGGAATATCTGTAGAAGCACTGGGAGGCTGGAGTGCTATCTATCACTCTTTGCAATAGTTTCGAAGCCTGGAGCCTGCGAGCAAGTAATCGATCACGGGAGGCAAGAGCTCCAAGGGGAGCGCAAAGCTTCGGAATCACTGAAGTCCCTCGCGTCGGATTGTTACCGTGCCTGTGCAATAAATGAAAAGCAAACGTGATAGCTACGCGATGAATTTGCTGAGGAAGAAGGCCCTGTTACGGGCTAAGGATGAATTAATGATTAACGCACGTGAGAGCTCGGGGAATGCCCCTTCTGGTGCTTCGAATTTCTTCGTCGACCGAGGAATTGAAGAAAAGCAGAAAGCCAGACGCCCCGCGCGTTCTAGCGCGTTTCTGGCACCGGGCGGAGATTGAAAGGACCAGATCGCCGGCGATCTATCATCCGAAAGGGAGCAGAAGCGTCGGTGCGAGTCAAAGTGACCGTGAATTTTCGCCATTCGGCCTGCTGGCCCGCTCCTCGCCGGGCCCGTTCTACCACGCGACCATATGGTCGCCGACGGCGAGAGCCCATTATTTTCTAAAGGCGAGTTCGGCAGAAAAATGGAAGGCGGCCGAGGGGCGGGGGTAAGTTGGCCCACCACAAAATTGCCCGAAAATTGGCCGTCGCTCCGGCCCGCTTCATCTTTTGCCCGGATAATTTCATAATTTTAATTTGAATTTCAATGCAATGCTCGCGCCCTGCCAGTCACGAGGTGGACCGCTCCTCGGTGCCTCGCGAATTAACCCTTCAAGCACGAGTTGCGTGCCTCTCCTCGAGTCTCCGCCAGTCCACTCCGGGGCAACCGTTCATGCAACCGCGATGGCGTGTGATCGAGATCCAGATCGAGATAATTATTATTTTGGTACTGCTGCTGGACGCTGGGTATTACTCGGCGTTTGCAACAAGCTTGCACGAGCAGATGCCTTTCAGCCCCGTTGAGCACCGTTTCAGGGCCCATTTATAATTCTCTCCGTTATCTACTCGAGGGAGAAATAAAACCACAGCACCGGCGGACTATTAGACAAGTAAGAATGCAAAAAGGAAAGGTACTCGATCGAATCTCGATCCCCGCAGCCGTCACCCTCCCCCTGGTCTATTTAAGTCCCTCTCCATCCTCGTCCCTCCATCCACTTCTCTTCCTCGTCTCTATAAAATATGCTAAACGCCCGCGGAGGGCCGGCGCCCCCACAGAGCCCTCTGCCAACGCTGTTATTTACGCATTATGAATGTTGTAAGACAGAGCATAATGATCGCGACGAGGCCCGGCCAATTTTCGCCGCTTTAAGCACCGTATCCTTAATGCGGCCCCGACCGCCTCGCCGCGGCCCGAGCTTCGACGTGCCCTATGAATTCTTAGGATCGATCGCCAGTCGCCTCTGAAAACGAGTTCCTCGCGTTTCTGATGAAGAATCGCGGCTGAAATTAATTCCTCGCCAGAAACAATCTTCGGACCGGCCTCCAAGAAACCGCCTCGCATCCTCGCCGCTCCGAAAGCCACTGCGCCTCTTCCGTCGCAGCCGTGTGCAAGGGGCATTGACGGGTAATGAAATTGTACGCGAATAATGATATGGGAGAGGAGAAATACGCGTGAAATTATAGAGATCGCCGAGGCACCGACCAATGAGACGAATTGTATCGCCGGCACTTGCCGCGTCATTTTCGCCGCCATTCAAAGTGGTCGCCGGTTCGGCCGCTTTTCATATAGATTTTCTGGCCGCGTACCGGGCCCCGTGTGGCCGCTGATTACGGGAAAAAAGCGGCGAGCGTCGCTTAATACGCCGACCAGTCCCGGGTGCAATCAGGACCGCGATCCCAGCCACGTGGTTTTTGCAGCTTTCGAGTGCTTTTTACGGGCTCCCTCTCGGCGTGGGGCTCTCTCTCTCTCTCTCTCTCCTTTCGTCGGCAATTACCAGGCCACGGCGAACACGCGGATTGCGGTTGGTTCCGGTGCGACGCGAACGAAAACGACCGCCGAGGCCCATTGAAACGGGGCGAACGGGCCGAACACGCGTGAAACCGCGTGCATGCGAGATTATCGGACGATATTCTCTCCGTGGGCCATTGTGTACGGCAAAAAAGTGACCGCTGGGGAGCACCGAGCTGCATCTCGGCAAAAAGGAATTAATGGCGGCCGAAGAGGAACGCCGTTGCAGCCTGATGGGAGTTGCAGTTTTGGCACCGTTTCGTGCCGTGAAATCTCCACGGGCGAGGCTTGGCGAACGGGGATGGGCGCGGAGGAAGATTCAGGGTCTAAAGGAATTGCGAAAATATCCACGTTGCAATGAAAGAAACTCTGTTTCTTGTACAGAAACAGAGGTTGCAGCTTTGCCTCTGGTTCACCGCTTGGGAATCCTCATCATTTGCAGTTGAATGTCCCAGGATCTTCAGAAGACCCACGGGAAACGGACCCGGCAGGAGCCCCGGGAAACTCGAAGGCTGCAGGTCGTCTGGAAGGGCCGAGAGGGTGTCAGTTCGCAACAAAGACCTTCCCGGGGTGAGACTGCAAAAAGCGGTGGTCGGAGGACAGTTTTCACCCCGACCGAAAGTCAGCCGCAGTAAATTAGGTAATTGCTACCGTTCGGTTGACGAGGGAAACCGTGGAGGCCCACTTTCACCCGGCCATCGCGCGAACCAAGGCGAAACCGTGAGGAAGTCTGGAAACGAGAATTGTTTGATTTACAAGGAGGCAGGAGGGTCGTGGAATCGACGGGGCCATCGCTGGCGCCATTCTCGCGCCCCGTTGCCCCTAAATCAGCCCCGAAAAATTCCGATTCGAGGTTACTGCCGTCGTAAAACCGAGCGACAACGTCGGCTTTCACGTGATTTACGAAGGGCGCGAGTGGAAAAAATTTTCGCCCGTGCCAGCCGAGGGCGTTTCGGGCCCCTTAATTGCTCGGATAGCGCTCGGTCGCTCGCGCGTGCTTTTCAGTGGCTGCCTCTCGAAAACGATGGGAAGGGTGACGTCGTTAATTTGACGGAAGGGAGAGCGAGGAATTGATACGTGCGTGGGGCGTCGATGGGACATCCATTTCTAAAATAATCTGACGCTCCCGAGTCTCCTCAATCCCTTTCTCAATCCCACAAAGTACCTACTCTTAGGGAATAGATGCCGCCTATGCCATAACTATAAATCTGGAAACTCCGCGGAATCGCAAACTAAAGGCCCCTGATAAGGAAGCGTGACGAACGTAAGTGCTTAAGTCGAAGGCTGCAGAAACACAATATTTGATTACTCGATTAAAACGCAAGGGACAGCCATTAGAAAAAGAGGACCCCGTCACCGAAATCTCGAGGACGCAGGAGTCATAAAGCTAACCCAATGTCCCAGGCGGTCAGATAGGACGGTCCAGCGGTCGGGGGTTATAAATTCCGGTTTCGAGAATTTGTCAGGGTAACATATTGGCGGATACCTAGCCCCCGGAGAGGCAAGGTAGACGGCTAAGTGCTCAATAGCGATTCGGGGATCCTCTGGTTACCACCTGTCCTCCCGGGGGACGCGTCCCAAGGAATCCTCTCCTTCCTCCGCCGCTGGCTCTGCGACAGGGCAGTCTTCGACTAATGCCCTATCCCCGACAATGAGGAATTTGTCGACGGCGCATTTGACGCGAAAACTGGCTTTCAAAGCCGCCAGGGTAGCCTGCGACGCCAGTGGCCGCGGAACAACGGGGCGACCTAAATTTTCCGCTTTGTCGCGTGCGTTATACCGACGGAACGATTTCCAGGGGATCGTAAGGAACGGAAAGGTGCAACGCGAGGTGTTCCTTCGGGGTAATTCAAGGCAATTTCGCGGTACGATGGAAATTGGGCGAAGCTTGACGCTGTCAGACTCGAGAGAAGGCCTGGAGACTTGGCCCAGTTCTTCTGCATGTGATCGATGCGCACCTAGTGCAGGCTTCTCGTGAAAGGAAGATGTGGAATAGAAACGATGTGGAACGTGATTTGATGTTAGGAGGAATGAGACTGGTTTCGTCCAATGTGAACGGGTTTTAGTAATCGTTTTAAATACTAGCTGCAGATTTTGGCGAGGGGATGACGAGGGGTGACGACACGCTGGAATAATATTTGAGAAAAATGGCCCCGGTGGACGCATGCGGGGATTAGGGCCAAGCAAACGAAGCGCAATATTTTTCCAGGACCGATAAGTTGAAGGGTCAGCTTCGCGCCCCGAAAGTTTCACAATCCGATCGGCAAACTTCTTTTGTTATGCACCACGCTCTCTTTAGCCTCGCCCATCGCGTTCGCACCTCGAAATACCATTGTAGACTTTGAGCGAGCCGTCTATTTAAAGATGTAGCAGAACACTTCTCATCTAGTGTCATCCGATGGTGATGCATCAAAATCGAAATCGTCAGTGTCGCAGGTTCGATCAGAATCTCACCGAATCTCTTTCTCTTCGAAAGAGTAGGTAAAAAGACTCGGGAGACCGATTCACGCAACCCGCAGACTTAAAACTATTGTTGTACCTTCCGTTCATATTTTGTTTGTTCCTTAAGAAAAGCGCCTTTTCACGAAACTCGACGACAGAAACGCGGAGGAGATCTGAGCGTCGATCGTCGATGTTCGACGAATGCGCGACCACGTCCCCGATACGAATTCCCCGCGAGGATTAAGCGACGTCAGTTCGTGTTCGGCGAGGATGAACGCAATCTGACGGAAAATCGAGACTCACGTAATCCTTGGTCGTGGAGGATTACGGTCGATAAACAATGCTGACGAGGCAACGCGGCCGCGGGAACACGAGAACGGATCGTGCGAGAGATGTTAACGGATGATAGTTTGGCTGGTTGGAAAAGGGGACCAGCGGAGGACCGAGAGGCGAAGGGAAGGAACCGCAGGAAGAAACGGTCAGGGATTACGGGTCCTAGGGAAACATCTAACACCTATGGGCGTCGAGGAGAGCGTCCCCGATGTGGATTTCATTCGGGGCTGGACAGTTTGTGCGTCAAACAAGAGGGTCCACCTTCAAACAGACGCGGACAATGCCAGGTTTGCGCGAGAATCCGGGAAATATGTTTCCGTTTCCGTGTTATTGTGGCCGCGACGCGACGGAAAAATATTTACTCGGCCCTGCGGGCGATGGGAACGGGGGTTGAAGTTCATTTACGCGGCTGCCCTCCCCCACAAACTTTTGTATCTTCCGGGGGGACGGTCCGGCGAATGATAATACGGCGAAGCATAATGTGGGAAACCGGTGTAATTGCCTGAAATGTTTTCCCTCGACGGGTAATCATTTTCGTACGAACCATAAACTTCTGACGTTTCCATTACGCGCTACAATGAGACACCCGAGCCAGCGGCAAGATCGATTCCATCGTCTGGAGCGTGCAGAGAATGCTCCGGACCGGCGGGAATACAAAAACTGCGATGCTCATGCGGGAGGAAGATTCCCTCGGGATTCATCCCCGATCTGTCGCGGTGTGAAAGCTTCGAATGAATTCCTGGGATCACGTGCGACGCGTGCCGGACGTGTTTACCATGGACGACGGGTCGTTGTGCGTGCGACGGTAGTTGGGATAAATATTTGACTCGAGGGGAGGGTGGATGTAGCCGGACGCCTGTGCCAGACAGTTGGATTAAACATTTTGCTGAACATTCAATGATTCAAACGCCATGGAAAAAGGGCTTTGAATCACGGAGGATGACCATTAAACTCGTAGATGAATTCGAGAGTTTCTATTTTTTTTAAGCAATAATTTACCATCTTAATGTATAAACCCATACAGCACACTTCGTTGCAGGAGTGTTGCAGGAACGTTGCTGCAATATTGTGTTATTGCAGGTTGTATTGCAATTTTGCAGGAACAATGCTACAATATTGCGTTATTGTAGGTTCCATTGCAATATTGCAGGAACAATGCTACAATATTGCCGTGCAATATTTGAGTGGCAACGTGCTTGCAATATTGCAGGAATATTGCGGACACATTGACGTATATTGTTACAGTGGAAACGCTCCAACAATATTCTGTAATATTGCGCACACGTTGCCGCTGCAATGTATACAGCACACTTCGTTGCAGAATCATTGCCGGAACGTTGCAGGACTACACATTGGCAATATTGCCGCAACTTTGCAAAAATACATACCTACAATGTTGCGAGAGCGGACATAGGATTGAACCTGCAACGTCTCTGCAATGTTTTGGTGCAACATTGCAATCTTGCACCGTGTCATTGCCTAGACGTTGCTGCAATGTTATGGTGCTGTGTGGGAAGCAGAAAGCTTCTATATATTTGTGCGTGTCGCCTAAAAGCTTTTGAACAATAAACTCTGAGATCACGAAATGTGTCTCAGCTCATTATGCCTGGCTAATTTAGACAAATGTGACCATTTTCACGAAAAATAAAAAATAAAATTTGTTGCATAAAATCAGATTCTAAGTTTCGGGCGAAGTCGAGTG
Organism: Andrena haemorrhoa; assembly: GCA_910592295.1. Classification (NCBI taxonomy): domain Eukaryota; kingdom Metazoa; phylum Arthropoda; class Insecta; order Hymenoptera; family Andrenidae; genus Andrena; species Andrena haemorrhoa. Next base: position 8,101,979 of record OU342946.1, read on the forward strand.
GTAAATTTAGTTTTATACATTCCTCCATGATCTTCCGTCTACGTGCTTCGTTCAAAACGATTTACAAGCGAGCAAGGCTCCATCGAGTTAGGGAGCGCGAAGATGGCGGCGTTTCATTAAAAGCAATTTCACGATCGGCCGACCGGCCCTGGTAGCCGTTCGGTAGAATAGTAGAATAGTAAAATCCTCGGCGTCGCGCGAAGCCGTGATCGTCTGTGTCCAGGTGCGAGAAAAGCCCGCAGCACAATAAAATGTCACTCTCCATTGAGGGAACGGGGATCCGAGCGCCACCCCTAAACGCTGCCTAGATGAATGCTTCCTCTCCACCTCTATTCGTGGGCCTTTTTCTATTGCCAGCGGGCACAAACGAGAGGAGCGCGCGGATCAGCGCGTTTCACAGGCGGAGGGATGCAACTCGGCCCGTTTAACGTCACCGTATATTTCACCCTACAATCGGCCTGCCAGACAAATACCCTTATTTGTACACATCCTGTGCATTGTGAGCCGCGCGGTATCGCGCGCTCGCGCGGGGCACCCAGGGAGCACGGACGACTTCCGGCGAATACGTTCCACCTCCTCCTCCTCCTCTCCTCCTTTCTTCATCCACCTTCTGCCTTCCTACATCCCTCTCTCTCCCGCCGCTTCTTTATCGGTCGACCCCGCGCCTCCACCCCACCTCCCACGCCCCTTCCTTCTCGCGTTCCACTTCTGCCTCTTTTATTTTCGCCGCGGCGGAGGTGGGTGGGTGGGTCGAGATCGTGTACCTGCCGGATGAAAACCATATTGGATCGTGCTACGAGACCTTTGATAATGCGTATCCCTCGGATCGCGATCATCCGACACCGATTCTCCTGCCTCTCCTCCTCCGCCAGGCTTCGACCTTCCTCTCTCCTCTCGACCGTCCTCCCCGAAGATGGACAGGGGAGACGATGCCGCCCTGCGCATGCTGTCCTGGGCGGATGCTAACTAATTGCGGCCAAATTTTCCCTGGTCACCCCTCCGGGCGTTTCGAGAAAGGTCTTTCACTCGCTGTTACGTCGGCTGATTATCTGCTTTCTACTTCCCCTCCGCCAGGGGGATGGTCTTCGTTCGCCGAGATTCTCCTTGGGGGATTATCGATGCCCGGAAGCGTATTCTAATAGCGATCTCTTTGGAAGCTCGGAGCTTCCTTGGAGAATGTTTGCTTGTATAGAATTTCATGGGTGGCTCGGCTCGTGGAAGTCTCGTCGCTTTTCGGTGGACTTTCTCGAAATAGAGGGACACCGACTGCGATTCGAAACAATGATTATTGAAAATGTATGTGACACGGTAGAGCTTCGAGCTGTTCGGAATGTGTCTGAAAAACAACAAGCAACTCCGTCGGTCCCCTAGAAATTTACGGAGCGAACCCTCCTTTTAGTCACAAAGGGAGCATAATTGAATTTTTCTGCGGCGAAATTACGTTCTAACGATTCCCTGCGGTGGCGAGTTCAAAGGAGACCACCGATGAACAGTCGATTCTTGTATTTTCCTCGGAAATTACGGTACAACGCGAAGAAGAGCATGCATCGGTCCGTCACAAAGCGACGCGATTTCACGATCGACCGACGTCGAAATTTAATTTGTCCCGCGAGCAGTCAATTTCGGGCCAATCATACCCCCCTTGCTTCTTCCTCGTCTTGCAGCGAGTCGTAAAGGCGGCTCCTCCTAAGATGGCGTTCTAGACCATATGCCGAGGACCATACGGCACGTGGATAATTATAGTGAAACAGTACGCGGTGGTAATGCGAGGGTGGCTCCTCGCCGAGATAATATTCGCGACGACAGATTGTGTGCAGAGCATACCGAGAAAATTGGGGCCAACGTTAATCGCGCGGTGCATTTCGGAGGGAGCAGTCTCAATAATTCCGCAGCATCGCTATTAAAATTCTCCATTTTTCGAATAATCTTCGAAGGGAGTCACAAATGCCTCCGAAGAATCATCATTTCTTTAAACGCTGTGAAATTCTCTGTTACACCCTTTCAGACTCCGCAGCTATTCAGTCCGTCTAATTTTCAGCCGTAACCGCATCGTTATTATACCGCATGAAAAGCAAACCCCCAGAGGAAGGGCAACTGGGCAGGATTGGCCAGCCGTTTCGGCGAAACCAGCAAAATCCCAACTCTTTCCGGAGTTTGGCCTATTTCTCCGCGAGGGAAATAATTCGGGCAGAAGGACGTTGATGCGGCGTGGTCGACCATATGCCGAGGGACGGCTCCAGCCCACGGATAATTACAAGGGATGCTGCGCTGCCTTTAGGGGGTAGGGGCGAGCTGAAATTCAATGGTGGGGCGCGTGGCTACATAAGGAACGTACCGACCTACGAAGGGTCGCAGTCGGCTCGAAATTTCGGAGGTACAGGAACGCGCGTCCCTGCTCGTCGCCCTCCAGACACGCGTCTCGCTTCCACACGGGACTGTTCACGAGGACTCGGTCGCTCCAAGTGCTCGCAGCATTCGAGTGTATTGTCGAAGAAGCGGCAGTGAACGGTCGGGGGAAGTGATCGAGTGAGTGTTTACGCGTCGTCGAGAGAGCAAACGTGCGATTATTATCGGACATGGAGATATCGTGGTTGCTGTTCTTCGCCTGGTGCATCGCGCTCGTCGAGAGTTTCGATCTCGGACCGATCATCAGGGTCGCCCAGTGTAGATCGCAGTGCCTCAGGAAGCACACGATCGACGGGACTTGGGATTCGTACTTGGGACATCAGCAAACTACTTGCAGCATGGTGAGCAGATCATTTTCTAGTTTCCAAAAATCTTGGAAATGTGGCACTGCAAAATTTGATAACGATACCTCGCAGAGGTTCCTGAATTCTTCGAACACCATGGTGGTTGATTATTAGACTATATACTCTTAGTACCGAATAGTCGACATTTCCAAGAATACTCTGACCGGTGACATACTCCCCCGCAATGCATTCTTTCCCTCGAAAAATACTCCTCTGGATCCCCGGTGCTCGACTCACTTAGAAACCCACACAATTCACTCTTCCTGCGCATCTCGAGCGTAGTGTTCCCATTTTTCCCTCCACCGGTGTCCTCCCCCACAGAACGAGAACCGGCTGGGACTCGTCAGGGAACTTGGTTGGCCCAGCGTGCACCCAACACGACACTTCTAACTTTAACATGACCCTCTTCCCCGGTCACCCACAGTCCTCCGCTCCGAAACGCGCAACGGGCACGTCCCGGGCGCGGGAATTCGCTCCAAGATAAACACTCTCCATTCTGGAACTCCGCGGCGTCAGAGCAAACAACCGAGACGATCCTCCGCGGCGCGGAAAATATCCTCGGAATAGGAATGCCGGCCGCGTGTCGCGTAGGTGACGACTCGATCGTCTGGAAATTTGATATAGGATCGTCCCGGCGACTCCGGCGGCGATAAATCTCCACTGTCGGTTTTATGGGGCGCCGTGGACAATCACGGTGGTCCCCCCGACACCCCGGCCAACCCTCTGCGACAGACACGTCGCAGATGGACAGATGGGAATCACGATTAACTCACGCACAACGCGCCCGGCGTGCGCGTGTGCGAGCGGGGCGTTGCTCATTTGCTGTGTACAGAGGGGGGTGTCCATTAATTTCGGGGAAATCGATGCCATCTTGCATGCACACCCACGGAAAGCCGCGGGGGGGTGGCGTGCGTGTGAATGCGCCGGGCGTCCACGCGCTCCGCGTGGATCATCATCCGGGGCTGAATCGAGGAGTCCACGAGGGGCGACACGATGATCCATTCAAATTTATGCTCGGAAAAGGAGAGACTCCTCCAAGAGTCGTTTCCGCGGGACACATTAGAATAACGATTCTCCGAGGAGGCGGGCGCGCGGAGAGAGGTGGCTTAACGAAGGTCGGAAGGAACCCCCTCGGAGAGAACGTCGTCGGAGTTACGCCCGGATAACGACGATTATTCCTGCGTGGGGAATCTGTTGCGCTCGCTTCCAGCCGCCCTCTTCATCGACAGTAATCGTCTCATTAAGCCAATGCACCGTGAAACGTCGCTTCCTTCGATTAGACCCCCAACGACCCGTCATCTTTACGAAGCTTCGGGTATCTGCTTCAATCAACCCGGCGCGTCATCCTGTTTCAGCAATCGCCGGGTCGCAGTCCCGCGTGATTAGGCTCGCGAGAAAGCGGGCAGGGTCGTTGGTCGCGCGTTCAGCCGCGATCGTCTCTGCGATCTCGATTACGCGATCGCGAGGCGTAAACGTCCGTGGCGGCGATCGCTCCATCAAATTTCATCGAGTGCGACGATGATCGCGCCCGTTATCGAGTTACGATCGACGGAGGGTCGTAAAGATTGGCCTCCCCTCGTCTGGGAAATCAATGACCAGGGCGGTCGTAAAGTGAAATAAACGGGATGAAAGGGACTTCTCGGGGGTAGGGCTGTCGGTTCGTCGGGGCGGCGGCGTGCATAGATCATCGTCGTCGTCGTGGTCTTTTATTTCTAGAATACGGTGGTGCCGAAAGGAAATTCGACGTCAGCGCTGAAATTCCTACGCTAGGTACGAGATCCGTTATTTTCTCGAACGCTGGAGCGGCGCCTCTCTTCATCCCGTTTACGCGACCAGGCGAAAAAGCGACGGAAACGGGGGAGCAGACCCAGGGGGAATTATCGCGAAGCTGTTAGACGATGATGTTGCTTTTTTCGAGGCGTCATTAGCACGAAAGAGGGGACCCACGGCGTTTCTACGAAGCAGCTTAGACGGAACACGCCGCGCTGAAGGATAATCGGGAGGGGCAGGGGCGGAGGGGGGGTCTCTAAGGGAAGGGAAGAAAAAAAGAATCTGGAAACAGGGCTCCACGAGAGACGGTACCCCAATAAATATGAAGACAACAACAACGACGGTGCCTGTTATGCCTGAAACAGGTTGGAGCTAATTCGGCCCCCATCTTCTCCCTTCTTCTTCTCTCTCTCTCTCTCTCTCTCTCTCTCTCTCTCTCTCTCTCTCTCTCTTTCTCTCGTGGCCGTTCCTCTTTTTTCTTCTCTTCCCGTGCCTCACCCTTTTCCTCCGCCTCCCGGTCCTCTCCATAGCCGCTTAAATCGCTCGATTCAACGGTCCAGAGCCGATGGTGGTTCTTATTCTCCCTTTCCTTCCTCGCGTTCCTCGGCCCGCCGCGCTTCCCTCTTCATCCCCCTCGGTCCCGGTGCCGTCGTCCTTTTTACTCGTGTGTCCCGTGCGTGCAAGAGCTTTTTGTTCAACGCTCGAAACCTCCCCCTGCCATGCTCGCTCCGTTCTTTCATGTGCGTTCTTTTTTTCCTTGCCGTGTTACAGTGCTGGCAGTACTGCGAGGCCCTCGAGAACCGGTGGGAGAAGACGAGGACCATTTGCGAGGGCGACCAGTATCTACATGTAAGTAAATTTACCGGTGAAACGGGCCTTTGCGTTTGGGCTGGCTGTTGGCAAGACATTCCCAAGCTTTTCGCTGGGCTTCTTCGAGGAGAGGGCACGAAATTCGTGATATCGGAGAAAAAAGTGCGCAGAATAGGGGCCATTTGAGTTATTGCTAATTCGCTGTATGAAAAAGAAGGGAATTGGTTTTACAGCTGTCTCAAGCCTCTGTGTTTAAACGTTCCCCAATTTCTTTCGCTCAAAATTTCCCGCCCTAAATCCACCCCTAGCTAGGACCTTAGAATTAGCAACATTTTTTTAGACAATTCACCTGCAAGCGCGTTTTTTGAGACTCAAACAAGCTGAATCCTCTCGGATTTCTGGTCCTTCCCGGTTCAGGTAGGCCGACTTAACCTCGTGTTCGATCCACCGTATCGAACAGGCGGAAAATACGAATCGATCAAGCGAAATCCCTTAACTTCGAAAACTTCAAAGCGCAGGGAATAAAGCGAGAGGGGGTAATCGTTGAACGCCGAAACCGGGAAGAAAGGCCTCACGATAAAGGGAGGTCTCCGGCACAGAGGCCCGAGACCAGGGGAAAATCCTTAGAAACCACTACCTGTCGATTCTTACGGAAGGTCGGAGCCGCTTTGCCGCGGAACGTTAAAGTTTAAACTCACTGTGTATCGACCCTCCGGAGATAGGAATCATTCTCAAATATTTGGGGAGCGTCCGACTACCAGATTACGGCGAATGTTTAGATTGAAGCTCTAGCAACGACCCTACGGGGTCTCCAGGACTACGATTCCTGCAGGATAACAGAACGTCTCTTTTAGGAGGATCGTTAATTATTGCGCGTCGCTAGTGTGCCATTCGAAGGGCAGATGCTAAAGACAGATAATTCGCTGCCCGAGTTTTGAGTACTCTCTATTCAAAGACGTAAGAAAGAGAAGTTGCATTAAGGTGGGATTCCACTGAAAAGGGAATATCCCGAAAACAGAAATTCAAACAATTCTGAAACTTCGTGAATTTATAGGGATTTCCTCCTGATCACATCGCAATTCTTGTTTGCTGCCCAAATTCACTCAGAAGGGGGTGTAATTGACCCTCGAAAATCAGGTAATTTTCTGATTTTGTGTTACAACTCGTGAACTGTAAAATAATTTTGTTTACCAAATGATAGATCTAATTAAAAGAAGTAACTTTTGCCGAAAAATAGCCGAATATTCAGAGGGTAATTTCACACCCTTAGAGTGAATTTGGGCAGCAAACAAAAATTACGTTGTAATCTGGAGGAAATCCCCTACCTATTCACCAAATTTCAAAATTTTTTGAATTTTCTTATTCGGGATCTTCCCTCGTGAGGGCAATTTTCTGGCAACGGGCAACAGGCAGCATCGTCGCGTCTTTTTTTCACACGCGACGCGTGCACTCACCCTCGCTCGCGACATGTTACCTTGCGTTGCCTCAGTGGAACCGCAGCTTTAAGAAGCTTCCTGTACCTTTTCACCCAAAACGATGCTGATCTCCAAATTACGTTGCAGTGTCCAGCTTGTCAAACCGCCTGCACGTACCGGAAGACCAGGGTGGAGGAAGAGTACCTCCCGTCCGTATTGCCAGCACCCAAGAAAGCGCCCATCAGGCTGGACAAGTTCGACGTGGCAGTGGAGATGCGGAAGCTGTACAAGCAATGGCGAGTGGCTGGATACTATCCTGGCCAGCGGACACCGAACCTCAAGGCCGACACGTGGATCATCGTCGTGATGGAAGATGGCGTGAAGCACTACAGCTGGGAGGAATGGGTGCCGACGTTGGAGTCGTTGAAAGCGGGGCTCCTGTACGAAGCGACGGTGTCCTGGAAGGACGTGCAGGCGCAGTTGCAGAAGCAAAGGGCCCTGGAGCAGGTTAGGTTCAACAATCGGGTGAGACAGTTCTTCCTGGAGAAGTACGGCGAGAAAGTGCTAGCAGAGTGGAGGAGTCAAGAGGAGTCTCCAATCTCCGACGAGATATTCCGACGGTTCTTCTTCAGGAGAAAGGACGATCGCTCCGACGACTTACTGGCAGCGGACAACGCTCCCTCCACCAGCAACGCTTACAGCGAAGGCATGGACAAGGACGAGGCAGGGAAGAAGGAGTCGTACGTGGTGTCCTGGGAGCCGGAAGCTGGAGGTTTGATGGGCAATCAAGAGGCGGACTCGAACTCCGCGCAGATCTCCTTGCTACCTGGCACCAGGTACCTCGTCAGGATCACCTCGAACGACGGACCTGGTAGCTTCCCCATCGAAGTGGACACTAGGCCGAGCAATGTCCAGGTGAAGAGGATGGAGAAGATCCTGGGACATCTGTACCCGTGGGACATCCTCGCTGGCAGTGCTGCCGCCGCTGTTTTAGTAGCCATCGTTGCTTTCACGAGCATCTGCAGGAAGAAGAAGGGGATCGAGATCGAAGAGGTTTGAGGTGCGACGAGCCGTCTCGATGCATCGTCGATGACAATGACAAAACTCAGGGATACGTTTGGTCCAAAGCGGCGAACACTTCCGGGTGGATTCAGGCAACGGGAGGATTGTTTTTGCTGGATCGTTGCCACCATTGGTGTACGAACCCAATCGAATCTATCGCTTGGAAGCTCTGCTTCTCTGGATTGTATTTCGTTCAAGAGCATCCAGAGTCCTCGCGCTTTCGAAGCGATGCGTTCGACGCGTTTGAGAATGTAAATTTCATTGTCCGAATAGGTGTAAGGTAAAGTAATTTAATTGGCATTGTCGAAATTAAGCGAGCTGCGAAAGCGGATAAGTTAGGTACGGTGTGAAGGTAGTTTTTAGAGGCTGTAAGACGAGAGATAGAAGGCAAACGGTGGCAACTTTGAGAACGGAGGATGTCGGAATGGGAGCGGAGCCGAACGGAATACATGTACAATGAGACGTCGCGCGAGATTATAAGTAATAGACGCGCCACTCTTCGAAGCAGGAAATGTACAGATCCTTGGACGATATTTTTGTACGCAGTAGGAGTACGAACTAACTTCTTGCTCAACGCGCAACGAACAGACTGTAAATGAGTTCCTATCACCGTGAAAGAAGAACCACGCCGAGCACGGCGCGAAACCACTGTATTTATTTGTAAATAGTAGCACCGAAGCTTGTACATAGTCTTTAAACTATAAATAAATCACCTCTAGTAGCACCCATTGTTGTTAAATATAAAAAAGAAGTATTCACCTTGCAGGAATCCAGTGCCAAAGCATCGCCCTTTGTAAACCGCGCAAGCTGTACACCCAGAATCTTCTATTTACATTCAATTTTCCTCTCCACTGCAACGGATTCTCCTATTTTCTGTTATTTGTCAATCCTGCATCTTCGGCACCTTACTTTTAATCCTGCTGCTTACCAGAACTGTAAATCCCTTCTTTGTCGACGATCCTTGGCCGCGAGAAAAAAGATCTGAATGACGAGGGTCCCCGGGACTTTTCATTGAACTTCGAAAGGGTCTGACGACTGTCTTCCCATATCGAATGGACTTGCGACAGATTCTAGGGGCCTGAATGTTTCCAACGAACCTTTCGGACACAGAAGAGGAGGGTTTCCCCGAAGGCATGCGGGGAAGGTTCCCGTTATAAAGGAGTCGCAGGATGCAAACAAATCTGTCACGGAATCCAACTGGTCGACGTTGGCTATTCAAATCACTCGGCGACTGGGGATTCTACGAAAGAAATACCCAAAGAACCATACCGATTTTTGCCGTTAGACGGGAAAGTGCTCCAAATAAGACTCCCCCGGCAAAAGTGATACGATAAGTCGGTAAGAACTGTTACCTACTCGATGAAAAAAGAAAGCTGCAGAGCTCTGCGACCAAAACGGCCCAGGGACACCATTCGAATTCTAGGGCAGAGGAGGCTTACGCATCATCCCGAGAAAGTTCCAGGAGCGTCCATTTCCTTTCCACGGCCGCGGCGAACGCTCTGCCGCCGATCCGAGGGGAATGCCACCTCTTCGGGTACTCCGCCAGGTGCATTGAACTTTCCCGGGGGAATAATAAACTCGTCGTGAGTCGACAAAAAGTCAGCGGGCCATGTAGCAGGCCGCATGCACGCGTTCACACGACGACACAGGCTAACACGCGCGCACGCCTCACCCACCAACACCGTCGCCGATGAAAAAGTGTGCCGTGACCTCGAACAAGGTCCCGTTATCCAAGACTTCGCCTTGGACGCGGTCGTCCTCAGTCTTGACTCGGTAGTCAAGCAAAGATGATACTGCTGCTCGCTTGTCTCAGCCTCCTGATCGGTCCTGGTGAACTGGGCACCCTGAGCGATGGCCCTTCCGTCGGCGTCACGGCTGTCCTCGGCCTTAGCGCGCTGCCTTTTGGATTCGCAACTGGACCCAGGTACCGACGTCAATCGATTACTAAAGTCGCTGTCTTTCCTTGCTTTTCGGGGCTCCGTGGTGCCATTTCTTAAGATATCCAATTTCTTTTTGAAGAAACTACAGATTAATTCCTACCCAACAAGGTGTATATCTTAATTTTTAAATATGACGTGTCTTTATATGGAAAAAAAATCATAAAAGTATCGCTATTTCCCTCAAGTATTTTCTAGCATTTAGTATTGCGTATTTCGGAGATCGAGACATGTTACTCGAAATTCTGATCCACTTCTGTCTAGGATCAAATCTCAATTCCATTCGTGATTCGCATAGCAATCTCGTTACTTTAGATAATTGCACTGGTACGTGTTCTGGACTTTAATGAAGGTTTGGTAAATCGATAGCCGTGGAGTGAATTGAGAAACGTAATTAAAGGAAAGTGTACAGAATATGTCAGGGTTCGGATTACTCGGGGCCCCTTTGTGGAGTCGCCTGAGCCACGTTTCCCTTGCTGCCCAATTATGCTTCTTTCTATTACTTTACATACTTGCCAATCAACCGAAACCTGATCCAATTACTTCGATTAAATTTCTTGCGGGCACGTAGCAGTCTTTTACTTCATCCCGCTGCAACGTAACGACGATACCGGAACCGTGGAAATGGCGATTCCTCGATCAGAGATAATTGACGTGTACACCGCGCGTTCTCTGTTTAGGTACGTGCCCAAATGGAAGAAACAGGCGTGCGAGATACCAGCCTCCCAGCATCCGAACTCCCACTACGTCTGCGACGAGGCTGGCGAAGTAAAGTGCTTGCCAGGTAAAGAGCAAAAGAACGAAGAGTGGTGATCCTCGACGTGGCAGGAGGAAAGCACAATAAGATGACTAACGACACGGACGTTCCCCTGTGTATACCTCATGTTTCTTTCTTTCGGCCAGGATGGACGGGCGATTTGTGCGACGTGCCAATCTGTCGGAAGGGGTGCGACCCTCTTCAGGGTTACTGCCGTCGACCCGGTGAATGTCGCTGCAAATTGGGCTTCTATGGCGAGCTGTGCGACAAGTGCGTCGCTTTGCCAGGATGTCAGCACGGCAGGTAACGTCTCATCCTTCTCTCTCTCTCTCTCTCTCTTTTTAACACACGCGAACGAGCTGACAGAACGAACAAAAGGTATCGCGCACCAAGTCGTCCTTACTGATTGATCAACGAGCCAATCAACCCTGGCGCTTATCCTTGGCCCCATCGAAGCCTTCGAAATAAATCGCCACCCGTGGAAACCGCCGTCCACTTCCGACTGGTTTACAGTGTCTCCAGAAATAAACTCCACCGGAGGCGATAATGTTTCAATCACAGGCGATACTGTTACCAATAAGCTGGTCACCGCCGTCAAGTCTCGCGCTAACAAGCCACTTGTGGTTCGTTTACTGCCGGGAAAAAGCGTTATCCAAGACAGACCGTGAATCGAACACCGATTTCACCTTGGCTAGTGGCGAGCCTAATTTCCCGTGTAACGCGAAACGTTCCTTCCCGTCTGCTCTCCCCCGTGAACGTCGATCGGCGAACAGTAATCCCATCCCGCGGTGGCCATTGACGTGGACGGATTTTCACTTTCAGCTGTAACGTGAGCTTCGAGTGCTCCTGCGATCCTGGGTGGAAAGGCATGTTCTGCTCGGAGCCGATCTGCGCCTCCGATTGCCTGTCCAGCCAGGGGTACTGCGAGAAGCCCGGCGAATGCAGGTGAAACGCGTAATTGAAGAGTAATAGACGGTTGGCAGTGGAGATTGCAGCGAAATGGAGCAATGAGCCTACACCTGTTTATTAGACTCTTGTTCCATTAACGCTCGTGGCTGGCAATTTAGGGCGTCCAAAGGAACTTGCCAGGCGCTGAAGGTGTAGCAAACGAGGATCGCCAGGCTTATGAGTTCTGTTCCGCAGGTGTCGACTGGGTTGGCAGGGTCAGAAGTGCAAGCAGTGCGCTGTTCTGCCAGGATGCATGCATGGAACTTGTCAGGGCCCACTAGAGTGCCGTTGCGAGCCTGGCTGGACCGGTCTCCTCTGTCAGACGCGTAAGTCTCTCTCTCTGGATTCCTGAGTTTCCATAGACTTTTGAAGTGACTTTCTTAAAGTTGGTACAAACGATTTTAAAAAAGTTATTCTGTTTTAAATGGCGTGCCAATAATTCTCGTGACTCGCTGTATGATTCGAATTTGTCTTCTCTCTGTTTAGCGATTTGCTCGCAGGGATGCAGCAGGGAACACGGCGGATGTCGTCGGCCAGGGACGTGCAGGTGCCGCGTGGGCTGGACAGGTCCAAATTGCACAGAGTGTGTTCCATATCCTGGATGCGGTCACGGGTCCTGCAAGCGACCATGGGAGTGTCGGTGCGAGCCTGGATGGGCCGGCGATCTCTGCAACGAGAAGCTGACTTACTGCGAGGAGCATCCGAGTACCTGTCGCAACAACGCGACTTGCATTAGCATGACGCAGGAAGATGGCAATTACAGGTGAAGCACGTTAGGTCGAAATCCACGGCTTTGGCCCTGGTGCAATAGAGGGTGATTTAATTTATAAATTGCTCTTGGGGTCGTGTGCTCATTCGATGATCCTCGATTGCAGGTGCATCTGTCCACTCGGCTACATGGGTCGTCAATGTCAGATTAAAACGATGGTCCCTTCGACGGAGTTGATACCACCGATGCCTGAAGCAGCTGACTCAGAAACGACGCCACATATGATTCCCATGAAACTGAACGCGACGGAGGGCTCTCAGGATCTGGATGACAAAGCGGGAGACAATGTCAGAGAGGAGGAGCCGACGGTTGAGCCGCTTGGACCGATCGTTATCACTGACCCACCGTCCACTATCGACCCCGCTGCAACTGTAGGGAAATGGCCCACTGAGCCACCTACGGAGCCACCAGTCGTGGAAAGGGACGATGAAAACGAGACATGAAACAAGGGATCTGGTGGAGCATATTCATTGACTGCCGGTTATTCTATTTATTTATTTATTTTAATTATAACACTTGTATTCCCTAACGATTACACGTAACGGGTGGATACGCGCGACGAGGATCTTTATCCTCCTAGTTAACGGGTTAGACCACCTATCGATATTTTTATTTTAATTTTTCACCCGACTTATATAAAGTCCATTTCCTTACACACGAAAGTGAGCTTTATCCTTCAAAGCGTAGCTATTCTCTTATCATTCAACCAATCGCAAAAATTGACGGTCGGACGATAGAGAATACATTTATGAACATCTGTGCAAAATTGTATAAAAATCTACAGAGTTTTACTCAAATTACAACGTACACCGTTTCGATATGTTTTGATATTTGAAAAAATTGTATATATTATTCAAAGATGTCTCTATCTTCATAGAAAAATTGTTATCGATAAAAGTGTCTTTGACACATAGAAATAAATTCCCAAAGATGCGATATTCCTTGACCTGGCCAAGGTGGTCTAACCCTTTAAGCGAGATGTAGAGCGAGTGATGCTGTTTATAATTTTAATAAATACACAGATGCTCGATTAATTTACGAACCACGGTGGATTGCGTACTTTTACTTCGTCGAACATCAGATCGCCACGAATAGAATTGAAGTTCGAATGGATTAACGTGAAAGCGAACGCTCCACCGACTTTTAAGGAATCGAATTGGGAGGCAGGCGTTTGAGCTGCCAGCGAGCATTTGTTTCGTAGTACAAACGGGCGAGATCGATCGCGTTTGGAGCCGCGCGCCTGCGATTTTCGAGAAAGCGGCCGTTCCTGCTACCGCGATGCCAATTATTGCTCCCGGTGGCCAGGTACGACGTAAATGGTACGTACTTAAGGTACCTCTGGAACACCGTACTACCAGAGATATATAAAACGTGCGCGAACATTCTCGCGGAACGTTACGCTCGAACGAGCACGTATTCGATGTTACACGATGCATACTGCACTGCTCCCGCGTGTCGTTTTCCATCGATTCACGCACACACAGGCACAGCCATCGACTGCCCACGTAATCGACCGTCCACGTCTCGCGCTTATTACGTAACGTGCATTTTTACCCCCGCAGCGTGCGTCACTCCGATATCGGCGCTTGAGTAACCCTTAAAGAACCAATATTTTTCCAAGCAGCTTCGGACGTTACATAAACCAAGCTCTGAAGTTCTCAGGAGCAAGACTAAGGCGTTCGTGCACCCTCAATTAATTGACTTCGATTAAATCACTCAGGGCTCAGTTAGTTCTATATAAGTACACAGAAGCGGATGATAGCGCATTAATCAAGCACAACTCGGTTTTTCTTCTCGATATCCATGGAGTGTGTCAATTTATGTATCTGAATCAATCGCACGAGTAACAACGTACGAAGGTTGCCTTACGTGAATCACAGATTAACTGTCGATGCTGGACGACTTAATCTCAATTAAGGTTGTGCTTTAATTACAGTTGCTTAGCAAAATTTGACTGTTTGCGAAGGTGAATAATATACTGAAGAAGACTATTCAATCGTGTCCTCAGAATCACCCTGAAGACCACCACCCAATCACCTCAACATCACCCAATCAGAAGTGCAGATGCCTGTGTTCCAAGTAACATGGAAAGGGGGTGAAAAGGGGTGGTTCCCAGCCTTGCAATTCGGATTACGACCTCGTTACAGAGCTTCGAGTCATTTACATGCCAAGCACGCTTGCCCATTTATGCATAGAGTATCGTGCTACATTCTCTCGACCGGTTTTCGCGAGTGCAGGCGCATTATCGATCGATGTGTAACGCGTTCGATCGGCTTACTTCCTCCTTTGACAACGATCGCTCTCTGGATTTCATAGGCTTTGTTTCCGGTTCCGTGTTCTTTCCCTCGAGAAACGCCACTACGCGATCGTAACACGCGACAGATATTTATTCCGCGATTATTTCCCTGCGCATTGATCAGCATTATCTGACGGGAAGAAAATGCCGAAGGAAAACTGTCAGAGGACTGTTTTTATCGTAAGAAACTTGGATCCTTGAATTTAATCGCAATTTCGTTTAAAGCCGGAAAGTGAGAGTTAAAGACTTAGCAGATAGATGATTATATTTTTTTGCGTCACACACTAAACGTTATTTTTCCTCCGATTTCTTTCACAGACCAACGACCACGCTCGCAAGCATTATCATACTCAAACGTTATTAATGTTTCAAACCCGTCTGACCCAGATTTCACGTCGAACACCGTGTAGCCTGTGATCTAACTTTTTTAATGGAATATGCATACGGACGCAACGCAGTCGTGTCGTGGAACACGAATTTAGTGCTCTGCGATTTGCATACAAGCGTCCGAATACGTCCAGCGCGAGTTTAAACGTGGGCAAACGATAATTTAAGGATTCAGGTAAAGCGGCGTGGTGAGCCTCCTGCGGTGTAATTGCTCATTGTGACACTTCCTTGCTCGACGTTCGTCACTGGACAGTTTCTAGAGCATTATCGTTACGCAAATACGCGATTTAATTCCAGTTCACGTACGCGTCATATGGAAAATTGCGAGCGCGTTCTTGTGACACGTAAAGGCACCATTATTCTCCTCTCGGGGATATTTAGGATTGGAAATAATTAACCTTCATCGAAGACAATTGTATAATTCCTTTGGATGGTGTGGATAAATTGAGGGAGGACTAAATTAGAGGTATTAAACTCTAAATAAGTAACTATTAGTTCCAGGAGCAAGTAGTCTTAGCAAATATTTTCTGAGCCCCAGGATGAATTTTTCCCATCACCACTGTGAATCATCTGAATTTTACCAAACCTGCCTTTCCACCCACTCTCATCCCCTCTTTGAAAATTCCTTCAGAAACCTTGCACAATCTTCTAGTCCAGATCAGAATCAGTATCAGATTGAGGTCAAGGTTGATGTAAGTCCAGCTCAGCTTCAGTTCAAGACCAACTCTAAATTATTCCACTTTTGCGATTCAGCCCCAAAATGTCACTTGTGAAGCGTCAAAGACTCCATAGACATATGTAACCCTTGAAGACTTGTCTAATATTCCACGACTTACCCCTTTTGAATTTTCAAAACTGCTCACGGGCGCTGGTATAAAATGAGGCTCCCTTTGCGGGTCATTTAATGGAATGATAGGAGCAGTTTTGGAAAAGGCGTAAATCGTCGAGCGATGACGACGCAGAGGGACGTTCTTAGAAGGAGGATTATCAGAGCATGCTAAAAGACAGGCCGATCTCTGGACGTGGTTCATTAGCCGCGATCAAAGAAGGATCGTAGCTGCAATCCGACTGATGCTGAGTCAGTCGTAAAATTAGTGGACGTTAACGAACGACGGTCGCCCGTAAAACTATCCGAAAACCTAAGTGGACTGATGCTGCAATCAACCTTTCAACCCTCTTCCACATGGACGAGCTTGAGTGGACGATTCCATCGTCCCGAGCTCGAATGTACGCGCGTGAAAAACGGCCCTCCGCTGATTTCTATTCATTGCGTTATTTTTTATTCTATTTTTAATTAAAGTTACACCGAGCCTCCAGGGATTGCGAAAGGGAAACTCTGATCGTCAAGGTGTCCGTGTTTACCATTCAAACATACAAGTCGAAAATTCCAATTACCTCGATCGCAAGCGGAAAATGATTAACATATGATGAAACGAGCCGCGGAGAAAGGGAAATTAAATGTATTCCGCGAACGTGTGAAATTCCATGAAACATGAAATTGCTACATAGTCGCGAGTTTATATGACTGTTCTATGGTATCGCAAGTAATCGAACGATCTTAAATTTGAAACTTTTAATACGATTACCAACGCAACCAGATCTCGGACCGTGCAATTAGATTCGAGCGAATTATTCGAGCGGATTTCTTCGACTCCATTTCCTGCTTTCTAGAAACAACATTTTCCCTTGTTCAATTGTATTCATACGTTTACACGAAGGTAGGTATTGTAAGCTCTAGCAATACTGTGGTTTTCACGTTCAACCCTACAATACACAGTTCTCACAATATTGAAAAGGATTCAGATAACGACGACTCGCAGTGTTAAAGAGATATTTGTTCAGCATTTCATTTTGTTATTAAATATTTTTGTTAATAAAGATTGATTGCAATAGATTACGCGAAAATTTGTTCTCAAAATAAGGCGAATGTCCCAATTTCTGCCCATTTAAGAGGTTACTCGTCATAAAGAAGGGGTAAAAAATTTGTTGGTGCTCAAAATTTGCAGAGTAACTGATTAATTCTTTAATAATAAATCAACCAATTCAAAAACTATTTAAGGAAGATATTTCAAGATGTTTAACTATTAGTAATTTGTAATTAAATATAATGCTGTAAATGGCCGTATTTCTGCTCACGAGAAATAGCAGTGTACCTACGAATTTCTACTCACCATTTGTACCAATTTCTGCTCACATAATATGTTGCCTTTTCAGGTTAAAATAAGCTACATCTTTTATGGAGACGTTTTATAACACAACAGTAAAGCATAAAATAATGATAAACAAAAAATAAAACGCCTCCGAATAGAAATAGAGGTTACAGCATATATTGAATTGTGACGTTATGTTACTAAAATGTTGGTGAGTAGAAATGCGGACATGACGGTGGTTCACTTGACCCTAAACCTAATCACCTGTTTTCTACTTAAAAAAATTAAAAATAGTAACTACATCCGGAGCACAATACGGTACCTATCTGTTTTTGTTATTAATAAGAACTTTTACTGCAAAAATCATTTTCTGCCCGATTATCGAATACCAATAGTGACGCTGTTCCTCAGCACAACCAGCTAGAACACGGTCGAGCAATCATGAGTCTCTCATTTTAAAAGTTTTTCGTTGCTTATGCTGCACTTTAATTAGCCCCAAGCTCATGCAACACTCGCATACATGTTCGAATAATTTAGAATTATTGTGTTGCAACTATAGTACAAATATAATGCTTATAATAATAAGAAAAACGCGAAGTGAACAGAAATGGGGACATGAGCAGAAACTGGGACATTCACCTTATCCATGTATTTCTAGATTCGGCGATACGGGCCTGCGAGGCCCACGCAATGGTGTAATTTTAATGTACGTGTGCACTGTAGGGTTAAAGAAATTGTAATTGGAACAGTGCAAAACAACTGTTATTTAGCAAAACATCCAGGTACCGATGTAGAGGATCAAGTAAATCAACACCGTGGATCAGTGAGCTGTTTTTAGAGCGAAACGACCCAGATCCCGTGTACGCGAGTCTTTGCGCGTTACACCAGAAAACGAGAAACACGCGCAACACGATATGAAAAGCCATCGAGCCTTCCTCGTAGCATTATCTACCTTCAAATCTAAACTTTACCACAAACCCACACCTAAGAAGGTGGAACGCTGGTTCCGGCATACAGGTCAACGGAACAAAGCACCTTGGTCGAGCAAGAGTTCGACAAAAGGTACCGCGCGTGCTTCGACTTCCCGCAGTCCAGCAAACTTAACAAATCCAACTTTGCATGCGTCGCCACCTGCGCTCGGGCGAAATGTTCGACGTTGACTACCGAAGCCCCTATCCGAGCCTCGCTGAACCACCAAGGAGGAGTTCACAAAGAAAAGTTCCCAGAGGAATGCACGGATAGCGGGAGCTTGAAACTTCCAACATGGTGAAACGAGTTTTTCAAGCCAACCCCTGGAATTTTCAATCAAGAAGAGAACTCTTCGCCCCGGTCGAATAAGAATCGTCGAGAATCCACGGCGATTCGCAGCGCGGGGCTTGCAGTTGGAGCGGAGAACAGGAAAAGCCGCAAGATCGTTGGGACGGAAGGGAGGGGCCGTGACGATTTCCCTTTCAATCGGTCGGCTCGCCCTTCGCCGTTCGCGCGACCAGAGAATTCCAGATCCGCAATTGCGCACACGTTCGGCCAGTGGCGGCTCGGCGTCGAGGCGGCCGGCTTGCAATGAAAATCGACCGGTTCCCGGTCGTGTCGAAGGAACGTTGCAGCCGGAAGGGAAAGGGCGAGCTTCCCCTTTCTGGAGCCGCTGCTCGGGGGGTCCAGGTTCAAACGTCCCGGTAAATAGAGGGCATCCGTTGAACGATCAAAGCGCAGCGTGTAATTACGTCCCGAGCGGCCGTGTAGGCGTGCGTGTACACACCGGGGAACGTTCGGTTTCGCTGCTGACGTACGGCTGAATTTTAAGTTTCACCTCGACCCGCTGCTTTGCGCGCGCCGCCGACTGCTCTTGCGATATTGCTCTGGAATGGCGAATATTATAATGATCGCTTAGAAACCAGATCGTGCTAAGATGCCGTTTACGAGCATAAGGGGCGAAGTTACGTGGAACGATTAATCTTTGTTCCAGTCGAGGCGCTGTTGGATCAGGATGGCCGAGGAGGAAGCACTCTGTTCTCCCCCGGCAAAGACAAAGCGAGATCCAGTATCGGTCGGGCCCTTCTAATCGCGCATTTGACCCCAAACGACGGACAATCTGCGGATCTTGGTTTCCCATTGTCGGCGCGGGTCGTAGAACTAGTACCGTAATGGGTCTTACGTAATCACGGAGCGGCTATCGGGTCCAAGAATCTGCGTTATGCAGTTGCCTCCAGACCCGCGATCCATAATGCACATCGCGTATATACATGCACCGATACGCTCGGATGTAATGCACTTCGGTAAGCGGCACGATTGCGCTTACCACCAAGGTCGGCCGAGGAAAACGCATCCGCGTATCGTGCGTGAGAATCGATCGCAGGCGATTATCTGCCACTCTTCCTTTCCTTTTTTAAAAGAACCGAGGATGTGTATCCACCTTGTCCGAGGGAATACTTGGCTGGGGTGGCAGAGGACTGCGTGAACCTTGGGATTCTTTTAAAGATCGCATCGTTTTCGATGGAGAACTGAAACGGTTGGGTTAATCGTGCGATAGGATTAAGGAGGGATTCTCGGGTGATTGCAATAAAAAGACAGATTTCTTCAAGTTTGGGCCTAATTTCAAGAAGAAAGGTGACAAATTTTATATTTTGTAGCGTTTGGAAGAAAAAGTGACTTCTTTCCGTTAGATAAATTTACTTTATATCGATGGAAAAGTGTTGTAAATCAAAATTAAAATTAAAATTTTAGGTTTAAAAAATTGTTCTTCATCGTCGATAAGGTTAACAAGATTCTACGATAATTAATAAATAAGAAGAATCGACCTAAAAACAAAATCTGCATGTTTAAAGATGCCTCCTTACATCCCAAAACAATTTAATATTAGCAATAGTTTTTTAAGAAAAAATTCATAAATGTCAGCTATTTCTGGAGCGGTCACACGAGAATCCTCCTTTAAGGCAGAACTGTAGCATTCGTCACGAATTCGCGGCGAGACGTCAAATTTCACGAGCACAGACGCAAGAACACGCCGCGGCTGCGCAATCGTACGCAATGAACGACCCACTGATTTCCCTTTTGATTTATCACTCAACGGTCTCCACGTGGGTACGCGGGATTCTAGCGATTGCGTAAGAAATCCTCAACAACCCTGCGTAAAGTAATTCCAGGTATTCCGAGGCGAGCTGCCGCGGTATCGAACGATTTTCATCGCGAAACGTTACGCCAGGAATGAAAATATCGAAGAATCGCGCATTAGAAATTCCAACGCGTGGATATTCCTAAAACTTGAATCCGCGCGAACTTTTCCGTATTCTCGTGCCAATGTTGCGTTACCGCATTGCGAATCGACGCGACCGAGCCTCGACTTCGATTTTCCCTCGTCTCGACGAACCCTGCGTGCATATTTTCCAATCGCGGAGAACCGAGATCTCTATTCAAGCCCGCTCGACTCCAATTCTCTCTCCGATGAAGCGAGTCGCAGTTTCGAAAGGGGAGGAAGCAGCTCCGCCTTCTGAATTCTTTGTTTAGGTCTTCAAGGATCTTTATCGAAAGGCTCGATCGCAAAAAAGGAATGAAGAGGTGTGAAATGTCAGACAGAGGTGGACAGTGTTTTTCAGTAGAAACGGAACGCGTCAATGGCACTTCTTAGAACACGTTTTTTCCCAATACTGGATCCGCGAGAGCTGAGATAACTGCGTCAAGTGGACGTATATGAAATAACTTTCCCCCTCGTTCCACCTCTAAATTCCTTCCTCCTTTCCACAGATATCTGCCATACATTGTCACGGCTGACAATAAAGCCGCCGACAGCCCGTTTCGTAACAGCAACCGGGAAGCCCGCGAAATTGCATGCCGCCCACCCGCCCGCTGTATGATTACCGCGTTATTGATTTTAACGGGCGATCGCCGTGTAATTTACTGCCGAATCTCTTCGATTCATCAAGCTGGGTAACGACTGCGCACCTCCGCAGCCTGTTATCCGAGAGACAGCGCCAGGTCACCGGCATTGCTTAAGCCGCCCGATTACTTTGCACCCCCAAGCAGCGGACAAACGGATTACGTTTGCATCGGCCGCTTCAGCGGGCTCTCGCCATAAATCTTCGTCAGGGGAGCGCGACGGCGTTCGAACGATGCATTCCCCAGCTCGCCGCGTCGAAGTAACAGGCTTCCTGAGACAGTTTGCCGCGCTCCAGACAACGTTTGTCCGGTGATTGCGGATGCCTGGTCGCACGGCCCGCGTGCGTGCACTACCGCGGGTCCGTGTGCGGCGGCACACGAGCGTGCCGCAACGATTAATGTGCACGGTCGCTTCTGTTGCTCGGCCTGCCGCTGCATACCCTTCACCGGATTCCGATCGGATGCAGTTCGTGCGGGATATCGTTCCGTGGGATCACGATCGTTTTGTCGAGATATATCGCGGCCAATAATGATCTGAAAAGGAAAAAGAACGTAGGTA
Organism: Andrena haemorrhoa; assembly: GCA_910592295.1. Taxonomy (NCBI): domain Eukaryota; kingdom Metazoa; phylum Arthropoda; class Insecta; order Hymenoptera; family Andrenidae; genus Andrena; species Andrena haemorrhoa. The sequence continues at coordinate 8,123,459 of OU342946.1, forward strand.
ATTGGCTTCCGTCGAACGGAGCGTCCCTGTACCACGGCCGTTGGGGCTATTGTTGCTTAACGCGGGGCTAGTGTCGAATAAGTCGCCAGGCAGAAGCGGAATTTCGGGTGTCGAAGATGTTGGATCGATAAGTTCGCGAGGGACACGAAGTCAAGGGAGGAAGATCTTTGAAATATTCATCGTTTTTAGTCCGCGATAGTTGTACGAAGACGACTTCATTTAGTACAACCAGGCCGTACGCGCAGAACTCGCGGCACTGCATCGAGTATTCAGGTTACTGTCCGCCAGGATAATGCTCGACCCACATTCGGCTTATCGGAGGTCAGGAACATGAATATGAATGCTACGCTCTGATATATGCGTTGCGCGCGTTCCTTGGGCATACCAGCGTGTACGACCGAAATTATCAGCTCACTGTCGCCGCTCTTATCATTCGCGAGCATTCCATAAACTCGTTGCACACCTGCTCCGGGTTAATCGGGTAAAAAGCAATTCGTGCTTGGCACTTCAAGACCGCGGCGATTCGACGGAGTACAGTTGGAATTAGGAATACGTTTTTGAGTTGGAGTGGTTGGAGGAAGAATCGTGGGTGTCGAGATGTGCTTGTGCAGTGAGTCTTATCACCGCTATCGGAACGATCTGAACTGGTACGATTTAGAATTCTAGACGCCCTCTTTATGCAGAAATGCAGTAGAAGTATAGCCAGAGTCCTCTCAGAAGATTGTTCCGAGTGCAACGACCCGAAATTTCCAACGTTTACGATGACGTTGCTTCTACCGAAGGCAATTTTCGCGACCATTTGCAAGCGATTCGCGTTATTAATTATACAGTCATGTATTCCGCGAGCCAGTTTCGCTGCTATCGCCACCCACCATCGGCGATTTCACAGGCGTATCCATGTTTGCGCGAGGGAATCGAATGGAAACATCGTTAGAAGCGGCTCGCTGCGGTTGCACAAGCGACACCTTATTTGAATATCGAGCGAGACAGATGCTCGTAAAGATCTGTCTCCTCGGGTGCTCACACGAAACCGACAGGCTAACCAGCGAGGCCCGTGAAATTCAAACGAGACCCCAACTTCCGTGTTACACGCGCGAAAGCCTGAAGCGAGATACGCTTATTCAAAGAAACGCGTGGCAATATCAATCCTGACCTGCGCAGGCGGGCAGCATCGTGCAACAATCGAGGGGATATTTCCACACTGAAGCAATTACTGCGTCGATCACTGATAACTATCTCCATCGCAGCCGAATAATAAATAGATTCGAAAGTTATTCCCAGATATAGTCTTCACCTATAATCGATCCTCAACGCCTTCGCCGCTCATTAAACGCTGAACAGAGCTGGTGGACTCGCAGAATGCTCCCAGTCGAGGCTGTTACACAACCTCGGCGCTGGTAAGCAGGCCCCGGGACCCAGGGGTCGCCGGTTCCCGTCTTGGGGGCGTGCTCCTGGGGTGAAAAACAGCCACGAAGGCTGAGCCCTGAGGGGAGGTGGGACGAGGCAGATCATTAGGCCGGTTAATGATCTTAATCTCGGCGCGGAGGAATAACCGCGCAGGTGTGACCAATCTACTTGCATATCCCGTGTCGCCTTGCATGCCAGTGGTGATTAGCCTGCGTTGGATTCGGATCGCTGAGAAGCCGATGAAAACTAGCCACGGATAACCGTGGTCGATGAAAGCGCGCGGCTCTGCTCTCGGGATTTGTAACGGCGCAGCTATGTTTAAGGAAGGCGTCGATGTGCGTCGCGGTAGCATTGATCTTGGCCATCCACCCATCCAGTCCAGCGATTTATCGCGTTTCCCCATCGAGCGCCACGTGTCCCCAGGCAATTGTAGCTGGTGTAACCCAGCAAGACGGGAATTACCAGCGGCTCGAAACGCCCGCGGCGCCTCTTCGCGGCTCGCGCAACTAATCTTCATGGTCTGCGACCTACCGCAAGAAGTTCTCTGCCATGGCCGCGTGGAATTAACGCGTGCCGCGGTCGCAAGTCAGCCTTGCTATTGTTCCGTCTAGCCGGCGACTCCGTCGACAGGTTTCAACTTATAAGCAGACTATGGACACTGATAAAAGTCGCGCGCCGGGTGATCGATCGTCCACCGTCGATATTCGCGCTGTTTCGCTTCTAACAGTGCAATGATCTACGCGTGACGTGAGCAGGACAGGGGACTTTGGTGATGAAATGACGTAAGGTAAACGTACCTATTATGAAACACCTTCCCAAACATGTCCCCTTCTTGAAACAGCATCACAAATAACGCAATAAGAAATAGTTATAGCATATATAAGCAACTGCCAAACATTCTATCGATATTTATACATTCTTTTCTGTACAAATTCACCAACATAAGTATTATTATACAATAATCTATTACGAAAAAATGGTTTTAATGTAATTCATTGATAAAAATAACCGTTTCATATTGTGTACCTCAATTTTTTGAATGTCCCGCTTTATGGAACGGTTCGGAAGCGTGTTCCAAGACCACGGACCCGTGTTCACATACGGGGCGTTTCATAATAGGGACATTGAATATGAAACACCGGGTCATGGTACGAAAACAGTGTTTCATAATACGTACAGGTCCTTCATTTAGTTTTTTAGTCATATTATTTTTTATTTATAATAAATATACATTTTATGGCTCATTATATAATCACAAAACAATGGCCTATCGAATGGTATGCAAATTTTCAATGCTAACCCACTAAATTTTATAAATTAGATGACAATTGCATAACCCCATTGAAAAGCGTTTCATAATAGGTACGTTTACCTTATAATAACGGGAAAGATTCTTAGTGGTTAGAAGAGAAAGGATTATAAACAATTGATTCTCATGGAGCAGCGACTAATTAATTAACTGTTATTAATTTCTTCGTTCCACAGAAATTCGCGACGACCTTAAGGGTTGCATCACTCCGCGTTGACCGTGCGACTGCATAATTGCGGCTCCACGAGTTATCCACGTGAATCTTGATCAATGGTGTGCCCCGTCAACGCGTTGATAAGGTCCAGGTACGAGTCATTACCTCGCGAGTAATGGGCGATAATATCTGCGTGGCGGATTTTTTTCTAATTCCTTGCAGTCTCGCTCAATCCCTGGGGACCTATGAGTAATATTCTGGATCCGCTTCGCGGGCATACCGCGCCCTATCTATAAATACCTACCTTGTCCGAATGTTCCGACGATCTATTGAAATGGGTGTGTACGCTTCCAGTGAAATTTCTCACGTATCCTGTACCAGGTACCCTGCTGCATCGACACCTGGTCACGCCAACGTCGTCGCTCGCGAATTCCCATTGTGCAGGGAATTACTTCTTTCCACTGTTTCGTGAAAATTCACCGGCGAACAATCCCAAGGCGAACGCGTGCTCGTAAGTGTCCACCGTTTAAAAAGGCACGCTGGCGGGACACGCGTGGGTGGTTCTCCTGAAAAAGGCACCGAATTCACGGAACAATTACTACTCAGGTATTACTCACCGGCTAGTTTTCGTTCGCCAATTTTTTCGACTTTCACTGGTTAGAACCAGTTCCGCGGAATTCTTAAAACCTGTCCGATTTGACAAAGTGGTACCCTACCGCAGTGACGTGTTCGTCACGTGGGTGTTACCTTCGGTTCCATTGGCTCCACTCGCATAATCCTTCGACAAAGAAGCTGGTTGCTTAAGGGGGAACACCACTGTGACGGCCGGAAGAGTAAACCATTTTTAAGAATTTTTTTCTGGTATAATTTACAGTTTTCGCAGAAAATTTTTATTACCTACCTTTAGTACGCTGTCTTAAGAGACTACACAAAAAAAATAAATAGAATAACATGCATGAATTTTAATATATTAATTATTATCCTAGACCCCCCACGCGAGGTGGTCGAAGGTGTAACTATGGAACAGCAGGTCCGAAATCAAATTTTTTTTTATAAACTATATGAATGTAGTTTCCGTTGTACGTACGGATTCTTTGATTGAAAACAAATTCTTTGAAATACGCTCGAAACACTGTCCATCTTATTCGCGAATTTTCGAAACTTTTCTTCTAAAGCGCACCATTTTTGCAAAAATAATTTGTTTAAGAAATCGGTACGTACAACGGAAACTACACTCATATAGTTTATAAAAAAAAATAGAAATTTGATTTCGGACCTGCTGTTCCATAGTTACACCTTCGACCAACTCGCGAGTGGGGGTCTAGGAGATTAATTAATATATAAAAATTTATGGATGTTTTCCTGTTCATTTTTTTTATACAGTCTCTTAAGACAGCGTACTAAAGGTAGGTAATAAAAATTTTCTATGAAAGCTGTAAATTATTGCTGAAAAAAATTTCTTAAAAATGGCTTACTTTTCCGGCCGTCACAGTGGTGTTCTCCCTTAAATGTGTTATTTGTGAAGATTCTTTTGGGAATGATAGGTGTGGGAAGCCATCAGGCGAGGGATTGGAGGAGGGAAGATGACAGGGAAAGGGCACGGAGGACCAGGAGCAGGGGCTATTTCGGTACCCCGGATACGCGTACGCGTAATAAACGACCGAGAAGGCCCAGTCCAGTCTTGCGCTCGCATGTTACTTACTTCGTCTTACGTAAGGCGGATCTTGATAGCCACGCGGCACAGTTACAGTTTTCACCGAGCGTACCGCTGGCAGAAAGTGAGAGCTGCAAAAGGATCAACAGGAATTCGTCCTTTTATTCTCCCAGTCGCCTGTCGCCTTCCTGTACCATATTCTGAGCCTCCTTCCTCTGGAATGCTTCCCATGCCACCTCCGGATTCGTCAAATACTCTTTTAAAGCTGGCGGGATGTTCGCTTCATCGACGAGATAGATTCCTTACATCATGCAATTAATCACACTAATCAGCGAGCAATCAGAGGTACAAACATCTCGAATGGTACACCTCGCGTATCGAAAGGGTTGACGCTCGCCGATGGTCGACCTGTGACACCGATATAATCATTACGATCGTTAATACCAATTACAAAACGGGTTATGCGGAATTGAAAGCACAACGCGCGCGAAATGACACCGAGCGAAGGAAACCGGAGGCTGATCTGCTCCGTGCAATTAAACAAACCCGTGCGTTTCATAGAATGCGAGCTGTCGGAAATTATAGGCGACTGTCAAAGTATACATTTTCCGCGTCACGTTGGATATCAGGTATCCTGAAATGCAAATACAAACTCTGAAACTAATGCAATCACGTGAAGCGATACTCTGGCAGAGCCGCGAAAGTAACCGCCTCATTAACCGAGGATGAATATTAATAACCCACTTAACGGATACACCTCGATGTCCCTGCTTAGTCGATCTATCGATTCCCGATTGAAAATTAGGGACTTTCACCTGGGAAGTGCGGACTTGCGGCGGAAAACCGAGGACTTGCGATTCTGCGTTATTCTACCGCGGGATCTGTGCAGATATCTTAGAAGATATTGTCACGAGTTCTCTAGATCTAGATCCAAGTAGTCCATATTCCTCTGAAACTAATTCGCCAGGCCACTTTTCATTTGTTACAATTTGCACCCCGCTATTAGTATACACACGCGTATATCGCGCCTGACGGATGGGAAACCCCGTTCCACTTGGCTGGCCGAACGATACGATCTTTTCTACTTGAAACCACATGTAGGAGAGGTTGGAGGCACGACTCGAGGGAGGCCAATAAGACTGACGTCAACGTAACTCGTTCGATATTGAAACCTCAAACCCGTTTTATAGATCGATGGGTGTATATACCACGTTCGCGCTTGAACTCTCGAAATGGAGGCTTAGGGAAACGTGCTTTCGCGGGCTGCGTGTAAAACTGCCGTTGAGAACGGTGACTTCGGAACAGTCCATGTTGCCTGACAGTGAACACCGAGCACGCGTAATAGCCAGCCACTAATTACAAGCGTAATATATGCAATGCGTTCGGAGGAATTGGACGCCAACAATCAACAGTGTACGCGAGACAATTTCGTAATGAGGAAAGGATCAGTTCCTGCAGATTTAATAAATTAGTTGAATGCTTGATACGCTGGACGACGCACAACTCCCGCGAGATAACTTAGCCTATCGAAATGGAATGCGTGTGGTAATTAAACGACGTTAAGAGCAGCAATGAAGCGAGACTATTACGCAACCTCGAGCCACGGAGTCGTTAAACGTTTCGGAATACACGTATACCGAATATTTCCCCAGCTAGTAGTCTCCTGATGTAACGAAGATTCTTTAAGAACCGATGAACTCGTGACTGGCAGAGTCCGCGGTTGAAATCATCGAGGGACTGTCGTATGCCCTCCAAGTTCCATGATCTGTTACCGGTTATTGTTTGCAGCATGCGTTATAGATCGATGCATAGGAACAGCGAGACGCGAGCATGTAATGATGGAAAGGTGCACGACGGGGATAAAAAAGTGTGTCCTCGGGAAATGAGCAAAAACCGAGGGAGCAAATGGAGGCGAATATTATATGCACGACGTGCCAGAGAACGTTTCAGATCGACAGAACGAGTAGCAATCGGTTCCGATTTGCGTTTCATTCGCGTCGATGGGATCGCTTGTGAAAGAACGATCTGCGGCGCAGATCGGCGAGATCGCGACCGATAGCACCTCGCGCCACCCGTTTCGTTCTCAATCGACCAGGCAGGTGTTCGAAACTCTATATTACGTCACGCTTTCTAAGCTTCGGGTCGCTAATGACGGAGCCTTATTTTTTTCCCTCTCCCAGCCGTTTCCAAACGCTTCATCGTGACGCGAGGAGCAATTACCAGGCTGTGACGATAGGAATGTTGGTTCACGGCTCCAATAAGCAGTCAAACGAACGTTTCGGTAATAAAATTGTTGTGTCTCGACGCCAATTACGATCACCGAATAAGACTGAGCGTGCGCTGCGGTCGTAAACTACAGAGCACGCCTGAAATGGTAACAAGTTATTCAGTGGCTGCGTGTGAGGCAGGTCAGGGATCAAGCTGAGTCACGCATGGATTAAACACGTTTTATAATTGAAGAGCTTGATGACTTGTGGAAGCTGCTGGAAGGCGTTGAGTTTCCGCCGAAAGGCACTCGGTTACGTTGTTTCCTGTGATCTAGTAATGGCAGTGTAACTGATACTGCCGTTCTGATTCATTCAAAATTGATGGATCGTTTCACACGTCTGATTATCAGATTACTTACAACCGCGATTGATCTAGTCAGTTCGCGACATTTTAACGATCGATTAGTCAGTATCTTTTTTAGCTGGCAGGATTTACGTGCCCCGGAGGTATAAGCCATAATGGGCGTATGATTAATAATCATGTTCGATCACTGGCAATGTTTCATTTAGGATTTAAAGGGGGTGTGACACTTTGCCCGCAGGGAAACGGCAGATTATAAATCCCACGTTGCTGTAACCACGAGATACTGCAGCGCTGAGTATATCACATAGATCGTGAGTCAGTTTCATAACTTTTCACCAAAGAATCGCGTTAATCGGTTGACCGTTAATCAATTGTGTATAAGGCAGACCATTGAATCACGCGTAACTGTTCTTACACAGGTATCGCAGCTTGCGATCAGGAAGTGCTTTGATTTATACACTTTTACGCGGCTTGAAAAGAGAATAGTCACGGGTGAACGTTCGCCGTGTAACCCACCGAACGTGTACTCATAATTATTACTGATTCATGGCTAGAAATGTGTGAAAGAAGTGTCCCTAAGTAATGCTAAATTAACACGAAGGAGCACCGTCAATATTGGCACGAATCAAACACAATTAAATGGGAATTGAAATTATCTGCAAAGGATTTCTCTACTAGACTGTGATCGTTATTGCGTCGGTGAATCGACCGATTACAGACTTGCAGCGACGAGTCACCGAGGTGCAGCTTCTTCCAAGTAGTAACAGCGTATCATTTAGCAAACGGGAGGCGACGCCGTTCACTTATCTCCTCTAACGTATCTGGACGCATCGTTTATCAAGTAATTAACATTACAAATCCATCTGTGTTTCCCTATTACGCGCACTATGAACACCAGCGAAGTCTTGCCAAGTTTGTAAACGATAATTGAGATTAGCCACGCAAAGCGTCTATAGGACTGGAAAATCGTCCGGTGATTGGAAGAACGAAATCAGGAAATGTCTCTGCTCGCGCGTAAAAATTCCCGAGCGCAAAATTCTCCCGCTTTCCCGTCCCGTCGACTTTTGCGCGTTATTTCATTCACTCGTGTTGCATAATTATTTCGCGATAATTTCCTACACGTGCTTCCGACTGTGCTCGACAAATTACAACACCGCTTATGGCTGTTCAATTAGCTCTCCTCCCGGCGGTTTATCAACGGAGAATTCTTTCAACCAACCGCATCCAATGACTTGCAATAAAATTCCTATTCGATACGAGCGCAAACGAGGGCCAAGTTTCACAGCAATTACGAGTGTCCGTTTTTCCAGCCACTGTTAACGATCGAAGACAAACTCCCCGTTTTAAGGTTCTTCTGTCAGAGTTTACTTTTATCGATAAAATGGAAAGAAGAAAGATCCGTGGTTCACCGTGCGTATAAATAATAATCGTCACAAGATACGAATAGGACGCGACAGCGCGTTCTGCGCCGCAGAACGGCTCGCGTGGTGTGGAAGTCTCACGATCCCGCGGTTTCCTCTCGAAATGCCGGCGAGGAGGAGTTGTCGTGCCTCCTCGTTAGTCCCGCAGCTCGGTCGAAAATGCATGCGCGCATATATGTGTATCTGCATAAAGTGCCGGCGCTCTATTTACTAGCCCCGGCAGCGCGCACGTTTAGCGTGTTATACAACCTCTCCTGCACATTATGTATTATAATGTGTAACAGTATGCGGCTGTATCGTGGGTAAATAGTGTACGGTAGGTGTGGCGATAGAGCACCGTACGGCCATTGGCTTTCGATTGGCGGGGTGCACGCGCGAAATGAAAGTGAATTCCCTATATAAAGGGTGGTTTTCCTCCAATGCGACAGAACCAATTTAATTTACCAGACAAGACACGCTAGCCAAAGTATTAGCCAGTCGCTCGACATGAGGGCCCTGGTACGTCTAACTTAAGTCCCGCGTCGGTCGCCGTAAACAGCTTCTCTCTCTCTCTCCTGTGATTCCGAGAACGATCAGTGATTTATCGATCTACGAAAATCGTCGGGATTCATTCCAATCGACAGTTCTTTTTTTTTCTGTGAACGTTCGGCGGAGATGCGCAATCGGCTTCGCCTGTCCCGCGGTTGTCCCTTCGAGTTGCTTCCAAGCTCGAGTTTAATTCGAACAAGTCGAATCCCCGGGAACAGTTCTCGACCAAGCACCAAAACTATCTTCAGGGGCCCGTAATTTCTCGTTCAAGGTATGTTTGATGCTGATCTCCGCGGCGTTCGCCGGCGACGAGAAGGCGGTCCAGAAACGCGGTCTGCTGGGCTTGGGCTTGGGAGGCTGGAATGGTGGCTACGATGATGGCCTCCTCGGTGGCCACCTCGGTGGCCACCTCGGTGGCTTGGGACACACCAAAATTGCAGTTGCAGTCGCTGACAGGCCTGTCGCCGTTCCAGTCGGGATTCCACAACCATACCCCGTCCCCGTGGACCGACCAGTTGCCGTAAAGGTGAGAAATCCTATACACGAAGTTCCTTGATCGTCTCCCGAAGTCTCCCGACTCTAAACATTTCTCTTAATCTTAATCTGGAGCTAGCCAAAGATTAGAGCACAGCTTCGATACCATTTGATTTTCGTCGTTTACCATGAAATTTGATTCTCTTCCAGGTACCAGTCGCGGTTCCCCACCCAGTACCAGTCCCGATTGCGGTCCCAGTCCCCAAGCCATACCCAGTAATCCAAACCCAAACCATCACGGTCCCCGTCGAAAAGCCTGTCCCCGTCTCGGTTCCAGTCAAGGTGCCCGTGCCCGTGCCTGCCCCATACCCCGTCCAGGTGAGTCAAAACTATCGATACTTTCGCGCCGATTCAGCGGTGGCTGAATTACCGTTGTTCGGTGGAATTTGAATTTCCTCGATTGAAATAAAATTCGCTTGAAGAATTAGCCGAAGAAATACAAAATTCGCCAAATATTTGACCGTTCTGTTTGTGCTTGCAGGTACCCGTCCCTCATGCAGTACCAGTTGAGGTCCCCAGGCCCGTTCCAGTCGCAGTCCCACAGCCCATCCTCGTTAAACAGTCGGTTCCCGTTCTCGTTAAGGAACACGGTCTCAGTCTTGGGCACGGTGTTGGTCTCAGTCTTGGGCACGGTGCTGGTCTTAGTGTTGGTCTTGGACACGGCGGTGGTCTCGGACACGGTCTTGGTCTCGGTCTGGGACACGGTCTCTACTAGATAAATTTTTTTTCTCCCCCCCAAAACCTGCCACCACCCTCGTCATCGCCCGACCGCCCCACCCGAACATCGCCGAAGACATCGTGACGAGCGCTGTACCAAAACACGTTCTCCTTCTACCGTAGCGACTACGATTCATGCAATAAATCGATTTTATAAATCTTTTTTATACATCCGTCTCACATTTGATTCGCCGATCGCCTTATCTCTGCGCACGGCGGCCGAAGCTGTCGACACCGAAACGCAGCAGCGCTAATTGCCTCCTTATCAATCGCTCGACCTCTCCCATCGAGAGCGATCATTATCGTCATTGAATATGCACGATGCAGTCGTATATTATAACACATTTTACGATCGTGTCGTAACTTCGTTGCAGGGATTATCGGAGCGCTCGAATTACACCGACCAGTTACCTTTCCGATCCTTTTTCCATCGCATATAACGCCGGCGACCGCAAGAAACACGTCGAATCGAGCGTGATTCCTTGAAAGCGGCGCTGCTCTAGCGTTATAAAATCATGCGTGACGCGGTTGACGCAACGGAGCCGTGATATTCGAGGTCCTTCTAGGATAGCGTCGAAGGCGCGAATGCCTTCGGTCGGTGGTAAAAACATTAAACGTACCGGTCGTGCAAAACGGCGCGGCGTCCCGACGGCAGGGAATATCCGCGGTATTAATTACGTGCGAACGAAGCGTTTCGACACTTCCTCGCGCGACAAGCCATTACTATACTTCTGCCCAGCGCTATCTGATCCCTCATTGTGTAGAAACTACCCACGGGGGCCCCGACGTCCCCGCCTCGGAGCCTTGGCTGCGATTTCGCGCGATCTGGGAACCTCCCCGATCATCATTTTTTTCTTCTCCTCTTCTGAGGCATCTCACGGCGCAGGTAGAATGCAGGTCGCGCCGCGCACTTTCCTCCGGGTTTTCAGTTACGTTTGTTTATATGCACGGAGGGCTTCGCTGCGAAGAAAACGTTGCCGAGAGAGGATTTTCCAGGAAAGGGACCAGCTAACGAAGCGCATGTCAGCCTTTTCACTAGATCGTTCGCGGCGATTTGAAGTTTCAGGGAAGATAACGCAACGTACACTTCTTTGTGTTTCGTATCTCTGTGGAAATATTAGCGTGGTTATGAAATTATAAAAAAAACATATTGGTGGCCAAGTGGTTATCTGCAGAGTGGCATCTTAAGAATCGGGAGTCGAGAGTTTTCCGCTGCAAGTCCTCGCTTCGAAGCGGCAAGTCCTTGTTGCGATACCCGAAAAAAAGCCGTCGTTAGACGAGCACGAGTTCTCCAAGGCTCGATTTAATAAACGCTCGACCACATCTTCGACTTTGCACCACGCATCTGTACCATTCATCTCCATTCACTTCTTAAGAATGTATACAACCGATTATTAATTTTTAGAAAGTAGCATGCACTGCCTATCATTATCTGCAGCGTACCACATTCCGATCATATTACAGGATCTGCTAATTAACGTCATCCTTAATTGCCGACCTTGCCACTGTGTCTGTGTAGAAACTCGCTAAAGCTACCGAAATAACACCCGACAGGAAATATTTCGTACACCTCTGATCCTCGCCGTCGAAAGAGTAAATAAAGATGTCAGCGGCAGAATTAATCGATCCATTTGCAAATTATTTGAAAGTTAGAAGCTGAGGAACATCTTGGCTGGACCAATCGAGCCATCGGTTGACGAAACCTGCGAAGCGGTTACACGACGACGATCGATGAAAGCATAGGCCCAGCGAGCACTCAGCTCTCTGCTACAAGCTAGATTATTTAACGAGCCGAGTGAAAAACGAGCGACTTACTGTCACCGAAAACGCCGACAGATTATACGACACTCCTCTTTTTTTCGACGCGCGAATAACCGCGCAATTATGTAAGGGCCATCCGAGGCGTCCGTTTCTGAAAGTAATGTAACGATAAAAACGAGTTTCTTTCACGTAACTTATATCGTGATCCGTGAATTTCAGGTCGAATTCCATTCGCCGGGTTAATTTCGTGCACGTTTACTTGCTCGCGACAGGGGATCGCGTTCGGCTGCGCGGGATGGATCTCGTGTTTCCACGGAATTAATGAAATAAGAAACTGATCGGCCTCTACGGATCCATTAAGCGTGATCTATTCGATTTTTATGCAAATACAGTTGCAGCTGAAACAGGTCACCGGAATAATTGATTTCGACAAATTTCGGCCATTTATCTTCCACTCCCCGATGCAGCTTAACTCGAGGAACAATTCAATAATTTATAACTAGGCACCGTAAATCACCTCCGATTCATTCATCCTCGCAATTTTTTCGAATGCAAGTTCTCTGCAACAGTCCCATCATTCACGGGCTACCGCGCCAAAGCGTTAATACATTCGTTCGAAAAATAATACCGAAATGCTTCGGCTCTATCGGCGCTTGACACGTTGTGAAACACTAGGGGACATCATTTCCTAGCCAGATGCTGCCGCCTAATTCGACATTCACGGAAGAATTACGATCCTCGCGCGCGTGGTTTCTCTTGCCGGCCGAGAAGTAACAAAATGTGAAAACAGTCAGACGTTGACGAAATCGAGAGTAATATCCATACGTGGGATTGCCACACAAAAATCCGCAAGGTATCTTCCACGTGGACCGCGAAACGGGTATCTCGATCGAAAGGAAAATTATTCGCTCGAATTCCAGGCCAGTAAAAAAAAAGACCACGGCTACCGTTTCGGTGGAAAACATCAGCCAAAAACATCGTTTAAACGGCCAAAAGGGAATTCGATGAAAACTGGGGCCCGCCTCGAAAATAAAATTAGCTCATCGACGTTCGCGTGTCCCGGAATTTCACGTCGGTTGCCCAATCGATCGATCCTCTTCGAGTAGTCTCCGGTGTCGCGATCGGACGATATCGACATCGCGGACGGAACAAAGGTCCGACTTTCTTTCTGCTGTTAGCGGCGGCGAAGTGAAACCCGACGGCGCCGTTTCGGCATGCAATAACGGGCCGATCATGCTGATTTTCATGACAATAAACGGCCCGGACAATGTCGCAGATCGGGACGATACGGTCGGGGCGGCGCAATTCGTACGTGAAATCCTGCCAGGTTTCTACACGCGACGAGACAATCGCGGGTTACACGCGACAAGGCAGCGCGTGCAACAGTTCCGAGCATCTCCGGCAGAGCAAATTGCTTCCGTTTTCAAAACTGATAAACATGTAAACACGGCTGATTGCCACCGCACCTGCAACAGAATTATATCATTCATCCATTGCGCAGTCGACTTTGGGTGTCGCAAGTCCGCGGACGAAAGCCGCAAGTCCCTATTTTCCATCGCGGGATCCGTAGTTCGAGGTTCAAAGTCCCTGGTTTTCTATCGCAGACATGCACTTTCAAATATCTTCTGTCAATTTTGGGACCGCCTCCTTCTTACTGCCGCCTCGGGCGTTCCTCGGTTCGCAGAGGTAACAGCGACCGCCGGTACCCCACCCGGTGGAGGTAAACGCAACTGCGACGCGGAATTTTCGTCGATTTCGCTGCACCGCGGCGCGGCTGTGCAGTCGCGAAGAACGGGCCAATCGTGAGCGCGCAACAAACGGACCTTGGTGGTTCGTGCGTCGGAAAGAAGGGAAAAGGACAAAGCCAGTTTCCGGTGTCGAAACCAGCCGGGAGACCGATTTATGCAACGTTACTACGCGCGCACTCCCGGCCGGCGATTTCTGCACGGCCGCGCTACTCCAGGAATCCGTGCTTCTTTCCGATCCAGTCCCGTCGATTAGGCGAAAGCAGCCGGGGATACGAGCGAGGCCCCACTGCTCGGAGTGGTAAATGGGCGGCGACGTCCACGAAGGACAGGTGAATTCGAAAGCACCGCGCTCGGCGAAAAAAAAAAAAATGTGTACCACTTTATTGAGGGTCCCAAGGTTGCCCCAAGTTCAGGACGACGCCCATGGCTGAACTTGAGCAGCCAGTTTACCTTCTCTCCCTTTTGCAGCTCCGTCTGGCGCGAAGATTGCTCTCGTATGCGCGTACGCGGCATTTTTTCTCCCCTCCGGTGAAGGTAGTACCCTCGGATCACGGCTGCCGGCAAGCAACAAGTCACGCGCAACTGGACGGTTAATGTTGCTCCGGGCGCTGGCGACCTTGTAACACTAAACATTATCTACGCGATGCTTCCGAGGGGTTAGGAGAATTAGTTTATCCCGATCAAGGCAATGAATCATCGATGTGAACCGGGCAAAACAACAATCGACTTAATAAGAACAAGGTGAGCCGGAGGGACTTGATGTTCAGAATCTAATCGACTCATCCCGGCTGGAATGCCGAGCGTCCTGCCCCCCCTACTCAAACAAAGCAGACCGGGGGTCCTTCTGCATAAATTCGGAACAAAGAAACCCCCTTTTCTCCCCCGCCCCCGTGCTGTTCCACGTTCGTTAGGCTGCTTCGCCTATTCCTTTATCGCAAACCAGTATCCCTAACAGGAGAATCCTCCGGGGTTATTCGAAATGTCTGCCGCGAAATGTGAAACTCATGCTGTTAGCAGGGAACTATTCATTATAAGGACTCGCGGTGCTGTTGAAGCAGGTTGAGAGTTCAAGGTCAGTGAAAAGAGGCCTTCTCCACGTTGCATCGAAATTGCATTGAATTTCTAATTGAATACGACGAGATTTTACTGGAGAATTTTCTGTCGGGAGACAAAAATCTCAGCGGCAACTAAATGGAAAGAATGAAAATAATCGCGAGAGATGAGATTTCGGAAAATGTATCCTGAAACTTGTTTCGTGAAAAAAATTAAAATTTGTCCATTATTGTGGAAACACATCGGGAAATAATTGTCTCGTGAGATTGAAGCCTCGTGTGAGGTACGATATTTTTGGCTCATCTGCACCTTCAGACCCTGCAAATGGGACACTCGTGCGTTTGATTTTGGAATTACTTATACAGTAATCTAGGTAACTGTTGCTTTAGGACCTATTCCAGAATGTCCGATGGATATTTAACGCGCTGGTATAAAAAATGCGTTATAAAAGCGATATTATAAACCGACACAGGAGACTCCGGTTAAACACTTTTTTCATCGGCAATAATCAAACTTTTTCGAGTTTCCTCATTTAAATGACGCGACACGGCTGGGTTTATTAAAAGCAGTCCACACTCTTAACGACGCGAATCCCAGAAGACCGATTTAAAAAAAAGGAACTCGTTAAACTGCTTCACATCAGATACAAACACTTGGTCGCGCTAAAACCGCTTTTTTCGAAATAAGAGGAAATAGTCAACGTACATGGGCGATATTTTCGACCGTTGGCGTTGAAGCGCCGATCTCGGAATTTTAAGTATTCTTTTTCTAAAGCACGGGACTACTTGGTTCCTTTTGGCCGAAAGATCACGGCCCACGACATTCTGCTGCCATGACCAGTTAAGGGTTTCGAAAAAAAGGAGCAGCGATTGGGAGAAAGTGTCGAAACTGTTAGAATCCTCATCCCCCGTGGGCAATTTAAATTGAACAAAAAGCCTGACACCTATTTCAATTTTATTGATTCAAAGAAACTCGCCTCTCATCGGTCGAGCAGCTTATGCAGACTATCGCGTATTAGCCAGCGCGACCGTTAATGAGGACATTAAAATACGAACCGCTTGACATGCCGCGGTTTTTCACTCGGGACAGGTGTTCAATTAACGGGCGGAGTTACGTGGAATCGCAAGAAATTCGTCCACTTTATGTAACACGGGGGGGTCCCGTCCCAAATGGAAAGAGGAATGCCTTTCAAGCGACGCGTACACGCGAAACGTAACAAAAGAAAAATTTCCCCGCTTCTCGAAAGCATAATCCACGTTATCCGTGTCCACGTGTTTTCCCACGAAAGCCAAAACGGTCGCAGGAAAGAGGAACACCCAATTTCCCAAGGATTTACCTGTTCGCTGGCAGTAAGCAAGGAGCGGTAGGAAGAAAGTAATGAACCTACAGGAGTACTTCAGCAGTGTTCTCTGATCGTTGACGTCACCAGGCCGTTTGACACCACCCGAATGATCCATTAGCGGGTGCACCGTGGTGAGACAGCACCCTGACGCAGCCGAGTGGATGACTAGCAGGCAGGCTGGTAACCAAAGACGCAAAGTATTAATCAAAGGAGAGGGGGGATATAATTTATCTTTCGCAAGAAAAAAGAGCGAGAACAGCTTTGCCTTGGTTCGCATTTCGGGGAGTCCGGCTCGCTCCCCACGCCCAATTTCTTTTCACCGTTTCTGTGGGCCCGCCAACTGCCCACCACCACCGTCCTGTTCAAGGGTTCGTCTCGCTGTATAAAAGCAGAGGATCTTCTTGGTATCTCATCAGTCGCACAACCACCGACCAACCAAGTCCGATAGCACAGCACCATGAACGCCAAGGTGAGCACTAGAACTTCTGCAACAGACTCGGTCCCGGGATCGGTCTCTGCTGTGGACCACCGTCGACATTCATTCGAAAAGGGTTGAAACACCCTCTAGAGCCGCGTGCACACTCGGTGCCTACTATCTGCAACGAAACAGTACCATTTCACGCGGCTTAATCGATAAATTTCTATAGAAGTGTCGTAATTAGACGTGCTTAACGTATCTGAGGAGTAGAGTACCTACTAACTACCCGTTGTCGTCGCGAAGTGCAGTCTTGCTCGACTGAGATCGGTTCGTGAAATAGTCCGCGAGCCTTCAAGTGCTACTTCCTCCTTTTCAGCTCTTCATTGTCCTCGCCTTCGCGGCGCTAGCCCTCGCAGAGGAGCGCAAGCCCGAGGCACCGACGTCAGAGACGAAAAAGGACAAGAGAGGACTCCTTGGACTAGGATACGGGCTGGATTCTGGACTGGGCCTGTCAGGCTACTCGGGCCTGTCTGGCTACTCGGGCCTGTCTGGCTACTCCGGCCTGTCTGGCTACTCGAGCCTGCCAGCAGTTGGACTCCACCATGGTGTGTCGACCGTCGTGACCAAGGAAGTGGCTGTTCCCGTACCACACCCCGTTGCTATCCCCGTCGAGAAACAAGTTCCCGTCGCCGTTAAGGTAAATATCCGCTTTTGTTCGGGCCCAGCCGTGCGCAAGGAAGACGAACGAAAGTCGAATGGACGCGTGTAAAAGTGAGGGAATCAGTCGGAGGCCCAAATCGCGGACAAAATTGTGTCACCGAGGCGCGAAATCGAGAATGACATAATCCATCGGGACAGCGCGGTTCGAATGTAGGTGATCGGAGCGATTCCCATACAGTATGAAATTCGATATACTACAAGTATGGTAATGAAGGCGATCGGCTCGTGGAAGCGAAGACCTCCAGCTTCCAATCACGCTCTGTTTATCGCGCGATTAGTACTCGCGCGCCTTCATCGTCGGAAACGCTAATTAACGTCTCAATGCGAACGAGTACACGGATTTCGTAACCTGGGAATATCGCGAATCCCACACTTGCGCGTTAGATTTCGTAGAGAGCACGTGCAGGATTATCAATCTTAACAAACTTATCAAATCTACTTCCGACGATCAAGTAAGAAGGTTCGGGATTACAATGCGTGAAGAGTGAAAGGATTCTAGAGGCGTGCTTGTAAATTTCAGTAGAATACTCAAGGATTTATCTAACCATTACCTTGTGGTGTTCTCCAGGTGCCAGTAGCTGTACCAGTCGACCGTCCCTACCCCGTGCACGTCCCCAGGCCTTACCCAGTCGAGGTGACCAAACACGTCCCGGTCGCAGTCGACAGGCCAGTCCCCTATCCCGTCAGCGTTCCAGTCAAGGTCCCAGTGCCAGCTCCGTACGCCGTCAAGGTACCCCAGCCGTACGCCGTCCCATACGTCAAGCACATCCCGTACCCAGTCGCGCAGCCGCTCGTCGTTGAGAAGCAATACAGCGGCTGGAACGGTGGCTACTCTTCATGGTAAACAACGCATCTCTCGCGACCATCGGGGAGCCAGCTTCGACCGCCACCAGCGAAGCGACTGCTGCGCCCTGCAAACCGACGCGGATAGCTCCTCGCGGCGATACATCCCGGGATCGAGTGGAGGAGCTACACTCGAGCACGAGTTTCGAGCGTTCCTGAGCTTCAACTACCTAACGCGTCGACTGCAACCGCCAGTTCCCGTAGTTCGTGTCTCGCCCCGAAGCACGTTCAATGACTCGAAGATTGGCTCCCCTAGCTGAAGGGGGGCGGCTAACGCCCCCGCTCGTCGGTGATCCTCGAAAACTTCCCTTTCCACGAAAGTCCAGCAAATTCCATGGCGCGTCTCGCTTCCGTGACATTAGGCACAATTTTGTACCATGGAGCTTGTTCGTCAATCCCCCCGCCTTCTATTTTTTTTATTCGTAACTTGACGCGCGTCTCGTATCATTAAAATAAAGGTCACTCTTTTCGTACGAAATCTGGTTTGTCCTTCGCTTGCCTTGAAACGATGTAAAAAGGTGCGCGCCTGGTGCCCGGTACTGGAGCAGTGTTGCGAAAACGGTCACCTTGACACGCTTGCGGTCGTCGATCCATCGGATTCTCTGGCGCGCCAGACTCGCCGGGGTCCGAATTCGGAGCACGGTGCGATTGTAGAATGTTTCGGCGGAACGCTAGACGGTTTTATCCGCTTAAGAGTGGGCGGATTCGGGAGAATACTGCGAGTTCGTAACGCGTGGTCTTGGTGGCAGGGTATTGGGCAGTCACTCACGAATTCTCGTGATAATCGAGAGCGAAATTCGAGGGCGGGAAGAAGTGCACGGGCAATTGGAATGCTCGTTAAGCGAGTGAAGGGTGCAGTTTACCGCACGGGATTAACGAAATTTGCATGGGCCGCGCGGCCTACCAAATTGAGCACCGCTCGCCCGGAATAAAGCGGAGGAATTACGCGAGCATTTTATTCCGATCACGATATATCAGGTGCCTCGTTACCGGGGCAAAAGCAGCGCCTGATCGAACAATGCGCATTCGCCATTACCAAGGGGAAGAAAACAATCGACTTCTACGACCGAGCCGGTCGCCTTCGGCTGACTTGCTATCACCTTATACCACTGGGATGTCATTTACAAAACGCGCACCGTTAAGGAGAATTTCGGTTCTGCGACGAACTTTATGCGCGTACCGAAATTTCAATCACAATTTCTACTCGCCGTTGATCAGCTCGTCGACAGCTTTCAATCGACTTCCATAAAGCAAGGAACAGCGACCGATCGTCTCGGTAATCCTGCCCGCTCGACCAGCGGCCGTTATAAATTGTTTACCGCTCCGGAAGAAGGTGGGAACGTTCCCCGCGAGTCTCCAGTGCGGAAGGGAACTCGGAAACGACTCCTACTATCGGAAACAGATCGCACGGAGGCATTGAATCACGCGCATGACTCGTCAAGCCGCGACAGACTTTCCAATTCATTGGAGCATGAACGATCGCTTTGATCGGACCACAACATCTGTCCGCTCCTATTATACAACCACCTCGAATCTAGGGAACGTGGGGCTGGGACCGTGGCGAGGCTTCCCAGAGTATACAACAAGTACGTATCAGGTTTTATTAGAAAAAACATATCGAAAGGTAACAGTAACCAACAAGAACAAGTGGCAAACACAAACTTAACGAGGCAGACTCGACGAGTGCGCCGTGCGCACGATGTGGCCACGGTCTGCTCAATGATGCGCGGTGTAGTCCGGCTGAGAAGGCTGGAAGTGGCCGTGCCCAACGGCTTGCTGGTCGTATCCGCCGCCGTGGCCCTGCTCGTTCACCGTGTAGGAGCTGTAGCTCTCGGAATCGTGGCCAATGTGGTCACCAGCCGACTCGTAGCCGCCGCCGCCGCCGCCGCCTCCACCCTCGGACTCGCTGTGCGCCTGATAAGGTATCGGGTGTGGTACCGGGTAGAAGACTGGCCTGGTCAGAGCCACGGGCTGGGGAACAGGAATCGGCTGAGGCACCGGCACTGCCTTGGGCACCACCAGGGGTACCTGCTGCTGAATCTCGATCGGGATCGGCTTCGACACCTCGATAGGCACTGTTTCCTGGACTTTCACTAGCTTCGTGTACGGGATCGCGATCGGATGGTTCACAGGCACCGGGACGGGTATGTGGTGCGGTACCTAATCGAGGAGAAAGGTATTTCTAGATCAGCCTGCAGCGGGGCAGATCGCGGCTCTCGGTTTACGCGGTCTACGGAGAAATGGAACCAGTCGTGTTGCGGTCCGGAGAAAGGGGTGGACGCGCTTCACTGCCAGTCGGCTACTCGAACGAGCGCGGCAACGAGTCTCGAGGAGTTCCAGGCGATCTGGGTTTCTCGTTTCAATGACTCTCGCGCAGGGACTGGTTAATCTTTCGAGTAGACTCTGGCTTCTACGACCTCTGCACGAGAGAGTGGACGATTAGTTCTGGGATACGGTACGTACCTTGACCGGATACGGGACTGGAATCTTGACGACGGCGGTCTTCGTCACCTTGATGATTTTGGTCGGTATCTCCTTCAGATGGACCGATTGCGAGATGAGCTTCGGCTCGCTGGCGAAACCATGGCCTTCCAGGGAGAAATGGGAGGCCCCCGCGGCGGCCACGGCCAGTACGAACAAAAACTGCAAAGTTGCAATCACGATTGAAGGTTACCGAACTCCGGTGAACCCATCTGGTTAAACGTCGTCCCATTCGGACCGGGCGAAGCACGAGAAGAGAGGGAAACTTTCGACGCGTCTACTTTGAATTACGACTCGAAATTATTTAACATCCTCGAAATTCTGGTAGAAAGTTGCTGTCTACCTTCCTTTAGAAGCACGACTAGGAAGGACAGAGTGATATCAGCTTTCACTTCAAAATCGTTTCAGCTATCGGCGGCAGTAATGGCTCCGTCGAAATACTTTCCCCAAAGATCGTTTTCCTTGCACGGCGCTCATTGACAGTCACTTTGAGAATTCACGCCCCAGCTCGATACCGATACCCGAGGGAAGGGTGGCAATGACAAACTACACTTCGCTCGAGCCCTTCGATTCACTGACGGCACACCTTCGCAGAGTCCCAGCGACGGGAAAGCAAATGAAAGGAATAGGGAATGGAATCCGTCCATCACAGTCCCGACTCTTCTGGGTGCCCCTCTCGAAATAAGCGTCCGTGAGCTCTCTGAACGTGGACGTGGATGGTGAACTTACTAATCGAAACATCCTCGTCCGGTTCCCAGGTATTAGCAGATATATTAGTCGCTTCCGATGGGACGAGTCACACTGACAATTGCAGTACCGGCAGTTGCTTATATACGAGGACCTTCACCGTCACCGATTCACGAAGAAAGCACTCTCTTTCCGACTGGCTCGCGTTCTCCAATCTTGTCTCCGCTTCTCCCCTTTTTTCCCCTTGCTCTTCTCGCGCCAGTGGAAGTTCGACGACCGCCAACGCGTCCTATCTCTATCGAGAGCGTTTCACGTTCGGTTTCAAGTGCAATCGACGCCGATACCTCTCCGCCGGGCTCGTCTTCCTCGAGGTGAACTCGGGCGGAGATAACGTTCCCGTTTCGTAACAAACCGCGTCGTGCAGCATCCCCCTGCCCGATCGCGGGACGCGTTTCTTTGGATCCCAGCAGAGTGGCGAGTTTTCTGAATGAACTGGATCCGTGTAGTTTGTTTCCTCTTGTTCCGTGTCACAGCTCCACGTACTGGAAGTAAGTAGTAGCGTCAGCTTTGAATAGTTACAGGAGTTTCGATCTGTTGAATCGATGGATCGCAGATAGCCTGCGCGAAATACACGACCTTGCGCAATTCGATCGCTTCGCGCTCCTCGCAATTCCTTAGGATGACATCCCATTGCAAGAGGGATTGCAGCTTCTTGCAGAGACAGAGGATGAAACGTGCAGCGGGAATTCAATTGCGAACGGTTAAGTGAACAGGAGCTGGTATCATTTATGGATGATACCCTGTCATCTTGCACCCGTGAGATCACATTGGACACGCTTTCACCGATAATCGTATCGCCTGTGTCTCAATCTTAACAAGAAGTTGCTCGTTGGAAAGGTTGCGAATCCACGAGGAGATTTTAAACTGGGACTTTTAAAATAAGACTTTTCTGTTGTGAGACAAACATCTCAGCAATAGCTAAATGTGAATAATGGAAATAGTCGAGAGATGAGATTTTTGAATATATATCATGCGACTTGTCTCATTGCAGTCTAAGTAGTCTCATGAACACTAATGACCAGGTAATTAAAAAATAATGAAACAATTAAAAAATTGTCTCATGAAGTTAAAGTTTCGTGTGAGTCACAATATTTGTATCTCATCGTGGATTTCCACCTTCATGATTGCTGTCTACTGCAATTTTATACATGTAGGACCATTTTTGTTTGATTTAATTGTACGATTGAATGTTAATGCCAACGTAGTTTACAAGGAGACCAGCAATATCCCGCGAGTACATTGCAAGAATGATTATTAAAATCCCTCGTTTTAGCAAAGACACATCCAATCAACGTTCCTTAAATTTTCAACGGTGAAGGAAGCCACGTTGCAGGAAGTAAAGCTTCCTACGCCTTCTCGCGGTACGGTTTCCTGTTATAAAAATGGAGAGAGTAATCGGCACGCATTTCAGCGAGACGATTCACGGCCGAGGTAGAGAACGGTGAAAGGATTACCGCTCAGAGACTGAAAGACCGTCCAAAGTAATGGGACTAATCTGGATCATCTGGTTCTTTCTCTGCTCGCAAGCACGTTGCTTCGCATGCACTCGCGCCAGCAAACTGCTCGCTGTCGTTGCCTTCGCAGGCAACTATTGCCACATTATAGAAGCAATGGGATCGTTCCCTATCGCCTTATATTTCGGTCAAGCGGAACCAGTTAGATCATCCCGAAAACGTGCCAGATTTAAAACAATCCATCTCCATGAATTTCCTTTCTCACGTTCCAAGGGGATTGATTCCGGAAAGGTGGGCTCAATTATTATTGGCGGCGTGGGTGTGCCGTTTAAATAAGCGTGATAGGGAACGTTGATCCTCCGATTCGAATGTGAAGGTACCGAGTTCAATCGATGACGGTGAAAGGGTCCTAAGGGTGGCAGAAACCGGTTCTGCAGAAAAGCAAAAGTAAAACACTAAAATCATGATTCGACTAGCCCTCTTTCTCCTCTCACTTTCGATGAAAGCTGCCAATCCCACGCCAAAAACCTGCACGGATTGATCTCTCCCACGGAACACTAGCAAAAGTGACTCGAAGTTGTTTCCTCCGGAACGAATCAATCGACCATGTCCTCCCTGTTTAAACGTTCAATGGCAAAAAATATAGCAACTGCTCCGAATCACGTGGAGAATTAAATTTTTCAAGGGGACTCGATCGCGGTAAGTTGCTAATGGTTGCCAGGAATAAGAATTCTATTTTCCTCGCTGCAAGCGTGCTCTTTTAGCACTATTTCCTTGCTTTTGCGCGGAACAAAGAACCGATAAACATCTGCGGTAAAAGCAGCACGTGTCCGTTTTGCTCGTTTTGCAGGAGAAAGGCAGAAAACGGCAAAAGGTACAAATCGAGGAGGTACGGGGCGAAAGATTGCGCTGTGAGAGGAAAGGCCCTCAAGTTTAACGCAAACTTGATACCCATAATTGTGTGCAGGCCACGTTCACTTCTCGCTGAGAAATATAATACAGTTTTCCGTTCTTTAGCCACTCGAATGATTAAGTTACCCAACTGCAGCCCGTGACGTCAGGCATCCTTTTTGCCAGCGATACATATTTCATAAAGAAGGAGTGTCTACTTGGCGTGGATGTCAAGCAGGGAGTGTAGGCGTTGCTAAATATTTAAGACCAGAAACATGGGAATTTTTTATGAAGAACAAGTCGTCAATTAGGTCATGGATTCGATATCGAAGGCGAGGCAAAGTTGTACAGTGTTTCAGCCTCCCACGGCGGAGGATCTTTGTGAAATATTGATCTCTAGGAGAATCGGATGACAAGCGTTCAGAAAAGAACCGCGCAGGAAGCAGTCTGGTAACGTGGAGTTCGCTGAATAAAATCCTCTGAATCGTTCCAGTGAAATGTGCGCCGATTTGCGTGAGAGATAATAAAGATAATTAGAACACGAGTAGGACCCTTTCCTTCCGCAACTCGCTGGTCAAGCGGTTCTTACAACTCCTGGCCGTCATCACACAAAATACAATATAATACCGAGGCCTCTGACGATTAATGGAACACTCGATATTTCCATCGTTGCGTTTGCATTTAATTTGATTCATGGAGATGAGAAAATAGCTGTGAAGATGACTAGTAGCTATGCGCATTAGAAACAGTAAACTATGTTCCTCCGTGGCCCCTACGTGCTGGCAAACTTTTACTTGGCTGTCCGAGGTGAAATCTACGCGCAGGCTACACTCCAGATCCTGAACACACAATCACCTTCTAGTTTTTATTAACAGATAGAGCCACTATACTCGATAGAGTTCGAAGCTTGAATTTAAACTGAATTGTACAGAAGCATATCCCTTTGTGGATCGTGGAGGTTTTCTGGTGCTTCTATAAATATGTTGAGTGCAGAAATGAATTTATTTTTATATGTATTTTAAATCTATGGAGTATTTATTTATTTTCTAATTTTATTCTAACAGTGCGGTTTGTGCAAATTGCGTGGATACGCGATTTTGCATGTGGCTTCTTTCTACTGATTTGAACGAAATGGAAGATGCAGCTATTTTAAATATCAATTCCATCAGGTCCCACGATTTCTCAACCCGCACATTCCCACCGCGAGCTTCGTTATGTAATTAATGCAAGATCAGTGTTTTCGAGCAGAACAGCAGCCAGCTTCATTCATCATAAGCGTAGAAACGAGCATACCAGATACGATAAAAAAAGTTACGAGTTTCGATCGTGTGGAATCTTCGGTGGTCAAGGCTGCAAATCCAACCTAATATGTGCGAGAAAAGGATACATGGATTCATTGGTCATCTTAAGCGAATGAGGCATGATGAATGTCATTAAAATGTCCTATCTCCTAAATGAGAGAAAAAAAATGTTTATCAGAGGAATGGTATCTCGAAGAATAAACGAAGTAGTAATCAAATCTCACGTCACAATAAAAGCATTCAGTTTTTACATCAAAACCATCGCATTTTTTAACTCGCGAAGGAGTTTATTCCGCAACCTTTGCGTAATACCATTTTATTATTATCGCGTGTTTTCGACGATATAGCTAAATTTATTAGGGTTGCCATCCTGTTCCTTCCCCTACGACCGCACGATCCTATCGAGAGAATGCATATTGAAAAAGTCGACCAGCGTGGCCGCGCAGACTCGGATGATTTACACAGGAAAAGACTTCCAGTCGTTCTATCCACGAATTTGAAAACTGGATGGTAGTTTTTGCGCCTGAAATTTCAGAAGAAACTGTACCGAATCATGCAAAACGGCCCGGAGTTCTCAGGCGACCAGAAATACCGATCGAGCATTCCACGATCAATGCAGACATTTACATTTTCAGCCTTCCTCGAAAATAATTTTATTCTTACCAAAAGTAACCGCAACATGCTGGACTCCGAGATTTCGAAAACCTAGTTCTTTAAATTGGTTCGTCAGATCCACAGATTGTAATATAATTACCCAACGAACGGCTATTTGTTATAGGCCAAGGATATAGGACCCATAATCCATATTCATTTACAATTTAAATCTCCCAAGAGGTCGTTTTTAGCGCGGCAGGTGGAACTGCATAAATATTACACAAACATTTGTAATGTCACCTTGCGGAACGACACGATGGCGAACACCGAAAGCTGAACCGGCCAATCTTCTGTGCAATTTTCTTCGTATCGTTCTAGGAATGCAGACAGAATTATAAAAGGAGGCGTTACTTTATCCCGAGAATAAAGAATCTCTAATAAAACGCTGCTATGTTTGTAATACGAATTCCAACGATTTAAGCTTCGAGCGTGGATAAAAGACAAACTCCACTTACATTTTCTGTACCCAAAAAGCTTTACATAGTCGTGACGCAACGTGGCTCTCAGGAAGTGAAGCAACGCTCGTCGGCTGTCATTGAACTCGGTTCGATTTAACTGTCTGACCGAGGGAATCGCGTTTGAACCACAGAAAGTACTCGAACCCCTTTAGATACGCTCCATTAAACCGAACAGAATTCCGACGTTCATTATCCGAATCTTTTAAATGCTTCTTCTGCCCGCGACGAGGCCCGTTAATGGGCGTGCTCGCGCCCAAGGGACCATAATAAGGGACAGAGAGAGAGAGAGAGAGAGAGAGAGAGAGAGCGGGGAAGAGGAGAGAACGGTTTTGCATAAATCATCCTTGTTCCCATGGATGCTGCTTAAATATCGAGAGTAAAAGGTGGGGAAGAACAAGAGGAAGAGGGACAGAGGGGCCACCAATACCGAAACGGAGGATGGAATTCTGTTTTCTTGGGCGCGTGTCACAGACGCGCGAGGCACCAATACCAGGCTTATTCAGAAAATATTTCGTTCACCGTGAATCTCCGCGGCGCAGGCCTTCAAGAGGAGTCAATTAAAAAATCTAGTTCTACCAATGCCAACGGATTGCGAAATCAGCTGGAGGGAGCATCGGCCAAGTATAAAAGGTCGAAATATCTTTGGGATGATACTCAACTCCTCATCCATACACCATACGGCTAACATGAGGCTCCTGCTCATCACTCTGGTAAGGATCCTCCTGTATCATCCCTTCGACCTTTACGACGTCGCGGTAATATCATCTAAAATCGAAATCGTATATTCTCCGCTCGTCTCTAATTGATATATAGATTTTTTAATTCACTCTTGTTCAAACTTCAAATCTTGATGCTGTGACGTGAGAGCCTGAAGGGTCGGTGGTGAACGTTTTTAGAATCCCTTCAGATCAAGTTCGCATATCTTCTTTGTCCAAAGTTGCAAGACACTGTAGACAGCTATAAATTTGCCGGGCAAACTCATCGCGTACTGCTCCTTTTACCTAACACCTTCACAATTCACCTTCGAGGTGCTAATGTCTTCGTCGAATCGAATTCATAAACACCGAACTTGATCTTCCCTGAACATTGTCTTTTCGCCGCAAAACCACCGCGAAAAATAAGTTCGCGTGCTTGTTCAGACTTAACCATCGTGTAATTCGAGAAATATTTCAGACCTGCTTGTCAGCTTGTCTGGCTCTGCCCCACCAAAGGCAGAAGAAGGATATTCTGCCAGGAGATCCGCGCTATGGAACCGACTACCATCAGCACCATCATCATCACCCGGAGACGGTGGTAGAGGCCACGAAATCCATCGGTTATTCCTACAACATCCCAGACACTCCGATTACGTTGCCACAGTTCAGCTATGGGCCACCTGGCTATCAACCAGGTCTCCCTTTGAACAATGACTACTTGTCACCGCTCGTCGATGCCGCCAGATTCTCCCTCCCGGTGTCCACTTATGGGGAAGCAGATTTCGCTCACGTAATTATGATAAGCATTGCTTTACTCGATGGATGATTGTTACATATCGGAGGACTGAGGCACCTGCTTAAAGTGACTATTAACGGAGAAACTGTTACGTTCTCACCTAGATTCCCCAAGTGACCAAGACAGTCGTAGGGCCAAGCGTCCTGAATGTGAAGACGATCTCGAACACCGTGGCCCCACTTCCGCTGGAACACATTAAGGTTTGCCTACTATCCAACATAATTCGTCGCTTGATCAAATCGTCAGGTATGATTGTCTAACGAACTATGTTTATTTTGTGATGCAGACGGTCACTGTTTCACCGCCAGCCACCTCTTATGGAACTCCAGTAGTCGACTCATTTAAAGTAAGCGAAGCTACAACCAACGTGTTCTAACTGCTGAAACAGAGAGTGACAATTGGGTTTGTAATTTTTCAGACCTCCTTGAAAACAGGCAGCCACCACACGCTCAAGACAATCCAGACCGTGCCTACGACCCGAGGTAAGAACCGTTTTACGTTTTTATTAAACCTCGCCAGACATGTCTGCGCAATGTTTGTATTACGAAAGAATGTCAATACATCTGCGATAGTGTGACAAATAGGAATGTATCTCGAATGTTGAATAATTTATGCACCGACATTTCTCGGCGCAGCTCCTGTGAAAATAAATCACGCTATTTTAAGAGGCTTCTCTCGTTCCGTATAGTGGCTCGATAAAGGTCAAGCTTGTCGACACTGAAAGTCAACGTGGCGGCGGGTTTTAATAAAATTCTTTGTCTTACAGTTACAGTGAAGGACGCGCCTTCGTTTGTAGCGACGAATGGTGTAATTGGCAGTACCCTGGTCAGTGAGAACTTACCATCTCTCTACCCCAACTTCGGAGGGATCAATCTTCCCGGTTACGACATCGCCTCGTATGCGCCCTCTACCTACGCGAGCTACCAGCCAGCCCTTCAAACGGCTGTTCCTATAGGATTCGGCGGAATTGGATTGAACTCCGTGCGCGTGGATGCGCCTTTAGCCTCGGTCCAAATCACCAAGAGCATTCCGACCACCTATCCAGGGCCGCGAGCCGTTGAAGTACCAAGAACCACCCTCCATGCTCCTCACTCGCTCACGCATATCGTCGGACACACGCAGCCCCTGCACACTCTGCAGTCCGTGAAATCTGTCGAGACTCTGCCTTTGCAAACTGTGCAGTCCGTGCAGCCTCTGCCAACTGTGCACTCTGTGCCAACTGTGCACTCTGTGCAACCTCTGCACTCTGTGCACTCCGTGCAACCTCTGCCAACTGTGCACTCTGTGCAACCTCTGCACTCTGTGCACTCCGTGCAACCTCTGCCAACTGTGCATTCCGTGCAACCTCTGCCAACTGTGCACTCCGTGCAACCTCTGCCAACTGTGCACTCCGTGCAACCTCTGCCAACTGTGCACTCCGTGCAACCTCTGCCAACTGTACACTCCGTGCCAACTGTACACACTCTGCCAGCTATAAACACTGTGAAGACCGTGACGCCCCTGCCACCGCTGCCCTCTGTACACGCCGTAAAGACTGTAACACCACTGCCATCGTTACCATCCGTACACTCCGTCGAGGCAGTAACACCACTGCCACTGTTGCCGTCTGCACACTCCGTCGAGGCAGTACCACCATTCCCACAATTGCCCTCTGCACACTCCTACGAGGAAGTATCACCACTGCCACAATTGCCCTCTGCGCATTCCTTTGAGGCAGTATCATCACTGCCACAACTGCCCTCCGCGCATTCCTTTGAGGCAGTATCACCACTGCCACAACTGCCCTCCGCGCATTCCTTTGAGGCAGTAACACCTCTGCCAGAATTTCACTCCGCGCATTCCTTCGAGGCAGTAACACCTCTGCCAGAATTGTCATCTGTACACTCCTTGAGTACAGTATCACCACTGCCATCTCTGCACGCCGTGAATTCTGTATCGCCTCTGCCGCACCTAGGTTCTGTACACTCCGTGGACACATTGTCGCATCTGCCATTGGAATCAGCCAACCACATAGACACCCTGCACCCTTCGCATTCCGTGGAGATTCTGTCGCCATTGGAGTCCGCGGAACCTGTACACTCTCTGCACGAAGTAGTCCATAGCAAAACAACCCCCTTGATCCAGAGAGGCCCGATAACTGACTTCATTCAGACCGTCAGCCAGAACTTGCCCTCGTTCCCCGCGCTACCCTCGCTACCCTCGTTACCTTCGATACCCTCCTTCCCTTCTCTGCCAGGTTTCCCAGTACAGTCGTCGACCGTGCCCCCAGCGGAGCTTGCTGGTCCTCTGAACCTCCACGTGTCCGACAGCTTCAGTAAAGACTCCATCGCCGTGGACAACCCATTGCTGCGCCCCGACAGCCTGCTGGACATCGAGCAACACGTCCCGCCTTCCAACGGGTTCATTCAACCCACAGACATCAACGGCGGATACATTTACTAAGAACGCGTCGCAACGGCTATTCGCAACGGTTCGACGAGGTAGTCAAGGTAGACGTCTGGTTCTGAAAGGAACAGACGTTGCTGCGAGGATGAGATTTGATGAAAGTGAAATGGTTCTCGGCTTGGACACTTGGGTCGATTTTTCACATCGTTACCTTTTAATAAACGACGTAGTCTGTAACTATAGTAAGTTATAGTTTTCTAACTGCACGTTATACACCGAATCTGATATGGTTATTCGATAGCAGAGAATACCTAGCGCTGGTATGGATGTAAAACAAAAGCAGGCGCACCTTGTAAGTAAATAAAATTCTTTTATTACAAACATTGGACCACTCCGTCACAATCCTGTCAGTATTCAACAATATCCGTTGCACTTCAACGTATCGGCCGTAGGTGTTGTTGCGCGATTGATACGATGAAATTTTAATACAAACAAAACCGCTGTATGCTTAAGGGCCTACCTAGAAATTTTCGAAAAATCGGTTTCTCGATTTTTAAATTCTCTTGAAGTACATCTTGAAAATATTCCCTGAAAGTGTCAAGTTAAACCGACCAAAATTGACAAAGTTATACGAGTGTAAGTAGGTAGGTGTTCATCAGTGTAGCACTCAAACCCAAAACTTCAAACGCGTTTTCCTCAAAATCATGTTTTCAAAGTCGGTGACACATATAACTCAAAAATTAGTGAACCGATTTATTCGAGGCTTTGCAGGCTCATTTTAGGGTTAAAAATCTAAGCGTTATCGGGAGCTTTTCTTTTTTTTTGCCTAGATTTTTCTACACTCGAAAAACGAGCGATTTTTTGCCACATATCGATGCTTCCACTTTGCACAGTCGCTACTTTGTCTCAAAATAATTGTTCCCAAATCGGACCCGATAGCGCCTAGATATTTTCATATATTAATGTTTAATGTTTAATAATAAAAGTTTATCGGTATGCACTTTGAAAGGAGCTATCGAGCTTCGTCAACCGAAACACCCTATCGTTACCATAGATGACACTTGTTTGGAGGATTCATGTTCGACCCCGCGGGACATTTCCAAGCCTCGCTGAATTCCTTGGAGTTTTTCAAAACTCCCAGAAGCCTCACATGCCCGGGGCAATGGGAATCTTCCAGTATCCATTTCAAAGCCTTCGGTGTGTACGATTCGCACCACAGCTGAAATCAATTGTAACGTTCGTCTATTACTTATTACTATTCATGGACAAGCAGAGAACGAGGCATCGATCAACGATAAATCAATAATCCGTTGCACGCGTAATTCACGAAGACATTGAGCAACGCCATAAATCCGACACCTCGCAAGTCGTTCACAAAATCACATTGTGACATTATTACCATTTTCAATATTCATAATTGATTGCTTAATATATTCCGGCATTTATTTAACAAGATCCTATGTCCCTGACTAAACTTAAAACTTGCATCACTCCTACTTCGAATCGCATAAATTCACTCCTAGAAACATCTGTCTAAGTGTACCGAATGCACAAAGAAATCGTCGACAGGATTCAGAATTTCGAAAGGGAGCACAATATCATCGATGAGATCGGGAACACCGAATCTCCATCAACGGGAGCTCGGGATTGAGTAATCGCTGGTGGGTGATGCACGAGATGAGTGCCTTACGTGCGCGAAACCGAGGAAAACCAGCTGCTCGTGAGTGAGATGAGTGAATCCAGGAAGCAAGGGCTCTTGACCGTGTCTGGCCTTCCATCTTTCGTAAGCGATGACAGCCTCCCTGAGGCCCCCATTATCGGCTATGTTTTCGCCCAGCGTTCGTTCCCCATCGACGTAATCGTCTACCTGTTCAGACATACTCGCGATTAACCTGTCGGCATCCGTGTAAACCGAGATAAGTGATGGTTCGGGCGGAGGGACCCTGGCAAGGTCGAGCTTTGGTGGCACATAACGCGACAAGAGATGAAGCTGTTACAACGACAGGAACGATAAGAGGCGCGATTCTCTGTAAAACTTTCTTGCTATCAAAATTAGGTAATCTGAATAATCTAATTTAGATTTACACGTGATAAGGAACAGCGCAATTGAACGTTTACAGTGATTTGTAAATGCGTTCGCTTGCCTCGACTTCGTAGTAGGTGTTGTAATGTTCTATGAAACACTCGGTCTTCTCCGTATACTCGAAGATGGTTTCGTTGGTCCACCATTGCCTCACGTTCCCGTTGCTGTCGTAGTGCCTGCCGCTGTTATCGAATCCGTGTGTTAACTCGTGGCCGAGGACAGTGCCGATAGCCCCGTAATTCAGAGCCCTGAAATCGAGAAACGGTTATAGGTTCACGGAAACCGGACCATTAGGTAAACTGATCTTACTCGAGACCCAGCTCGTAAAACGGGAATTGAAGGATTCCAGCTGGTATAGCTGCATGCGTGTTAGAAAATCAGTGAGTAAACCGTTTAATACTTGCTGAACATTTAAATCGAGGAAATGATTGTTTCGTGTAACTGTTTATCGAAATTCGTACGTACTTATATGATTGAACTGGTACGTATGAAACGCATTCACATCTGTCGGGTCGGTGGCCCAGCTGAAGAAAGAAGCGATAATCATTCAGAGAACATTCCTGTACGCATACTGTTTATTACAAAGCCTGCAACTTACTACGACACGTTGTTGTAATTAATATCGTGGATGCACTCTAGCTCAGTGACGGACATCAAACGAACGATTTGAATCATGTTGTTCAAGTACTCCGACTCCGAGAGGTCTATCTGAAAGCACGCAGGTTCATTCCATTCGTCAATGGTACATTTAGAAGCGCGATAATTAGGGGAACGATCGATGAAGTGTCCCTTACGCCCTCGTAATACTCGTTAAGTATATCCTCCTGGAAGAGCCATTCGGGGAAGCCAACCTGCGACTCCATCTTCCTATTCTTCTCCAAGGTCGCCGTTTTTGTCTGCCTGTCCATCCAGTCGGTGCGTGAAACCAGCGAGGCGAAAGCTTCTTTTATGTCGTCCAGCATCTCGAACACCTTCTTGCCCTTGTCTTCTTGGAAGGAAGGCTCGACGAACAGCCAGGAGACGGCCATTCCTAAATTACGAGAGAGCATCGAGTTTCGCAACGAAATCCCCCAACGACACCGTGTCTCTGGACCCCGCGCAGCCTTGATCTTTAAACGATCGTAGGATCGAAAGGAAGCATCACTAACCCATCAGCTCGTTCACAGCAGAAGCGCAGAGCAGGGACTTGGTTTCGCCGATCTCCACGCTGGTCATTTCTGTGATGTAGTCGGACCAAATCTTCCGCAAACTCTCGGTTGAATGGGGCACAACGATGTCGACTATCACCCACCAGATATAGGTCTCTGAAACGCGAAGCTAGTGGGTTACCAAGAAGAAAGGGAACCTGGCTTCGCTTTTCGCCCAAGCTCACCTAATTCTTCTTCTTCGCTGAGAGCCAAGTAAAGGGCGACGTCCTTCAAATACTCCAGGTCAGCAATCAGCAGTTTGTCCTTGCCGTTCAGATCCAACGTGTCGATACCCTTGAAGAGCGACTCGATGAACGGACGCCAGAGCGGTTTAGGCGTGAGGGACGCATTCACTTCCGTCACGTATTGGTCGGTGAGCTTCTGAAGATTGTCCACCGACATGTAGTCTAAGTCGGTCGGCGCCTCGTTCCATATGCTCTGATTGCTTTCCAGACGGGACAACTTCGGGAATGTAAGATTTATAATCGGCCAATTACTGCCGCCAATTTCTTCAACGAGCCCCATTAGCTGGATGCATCACTTACGTAATAAAAAGTGCTGGTCATTTCGTACAGCGTCTCGACGACTTCCTCTAGCTCTTCCTCTTCGGGGAACGGGGTCTCGACGCTTAAGGAGCAAGAGTCGAGGGTTCCATTGTTGAGGACCTGCTTAATGACGTCGCTCATGAACGTCACTTCAGCTTCCTTCAACCGGCTCAAAAGCGTGTCCTCCGATTCGTCCTCCAGCTTCCTGAATCTCGACCTTATCGCGTGCAACCGCCTCTCCAGCTCCTTATCACTGACAAATTAAAAAGAAATTGCTCGGATGTAGGAAAGTACAAAGCAGGATTCGAGATTATACTTGGGCAATGGGCTGCTCGTGATTGGTGTGTCAATGAGCATGATGTTGTTGCTGGTGTTCCGCGGATCAGGAATAACATCGAAGCCGAAGAAAACGTCCCTTCCCAGAACTTTCTTCACCCTCGCCATCTGCTCGATGTAGCCAGTAGTCTTCTTGGTAAATGCCGCAGGAATCATAGGCAGATTGAGATCTTCCAATAATTGGAACAGGGGTGTCAGTCCCAAATCGTCCACCGCGTCTGAAAGAGCGACACCGAAGGTCAGGTCAGATTGCTTTGAGCTCCGGCGACGAGGCTACGTCCTAACTATCCGACACTGAGTGGGTGACAAGTGTCAAGTACACAGAGGAAATTAAGAAAACACCAACGTACGCACGTCCATGCAGCTATCGTAAAATATTTTAGCCTGCTTCACCGCCCACGGCGCGTTGCTGTTGGTGACATTCTCCTTCAGGAGCTCCCTGATCTTCCTGAACACTCGCTCCCTGCGTTCCTCGAACCAGGAGTTCGTCAAACTGGTGTCTGGTATCGGGTGCTCGCCTGACCATTTTCCACAGACGTATCTAGAATGGTACAGGTTCGTCGATGGACAAGCGAGTCGTAGGATAGGTTCAGCGGATATCGTGCGATTTGCATGCGCGACAATACAGAGCACGTATGCTCCTCCAAGCGATAAGAAAATAATCGTGCTGCCACTGTGATTACAACAAAAGCCGTGGTGTTCACTGAACAAAACCCACTTGGCGGCTTTACAACGTGCTATAGACACGGCGTGCCTGATCAATCCGCGGGAAAGGTGTACTCACTGATAAAAATCGTCGCAGGGATCTACAGACGTGTTCATAGACTCTTTCAAACTAGCAGCTAGACGAACAGAAGTTTCGTAGAAAGTCTCTTAATTGGTTCGCTTAACGGTACACGAGTATGTTTAATTAGACCTAGCAAAACGTTAACCGTTTACTCACCGATGCGAACGCAGCTCTCGGTTTCACAGAGCTTCATCTGCTTAGTCGTCAGGTCTGCGGAAAGAAATAGATTTCATTCTTGACGTGGCTTCGATGAAGCGACTGAAGCTTTACGCTTTCTTTGCTGGAAGCGGCAGTAATAATGGTAATTGGCGATGAGTGTGCAGAGGCACTTACACAATATAGAAAGTACCAGAGTCACTATAAAGAAGGAAACCGCGAGGACAAGCAGGATGATCACAAGCATATTCGGTCTTCGTCTCTTGAAGCTAAAAGCGGGATAGTTTCGATTAGAAAATGGCTAATTGGATACACGTGTAGGACTAGAATTCCATGATCTTACTAGGCGTATCTGGATCTTACAGGCACCAGGTTCGCGTGGCTGCCGATCGTGTAAACCGAATGTGCCTCATCTTCTGTGAAAAATTAAGCGATGGCAGAATGAAAGGAGGGTAGGGAGTCTCATCCCTGATAACGAAACGATCCTCCTTCGTTGCTATTTAATTTATTCTTCAACCTCCTGCATCTCCTCGGCTGACTCTAAACGAGCCTACTCTACTAGCAAGCTTGGTCTGAAGCATTAAGCCGGGGATCCACCTGGAAGCTAAGCTAAGCTACGCTATGCTACGCTAAGTTTTAAAAAATTAGCTTTAATTATAAATTAATTAGCTTAAATTAGCTTTAATTAGCTTTAATTAGTTTTCATTCAAAGTTAAGCCAAGCTGTGCTATGTTTATACCACATCCAGACTTAGCGTAGCATAGCAAAGCTAGTAGGTGGATCCCCGGCTGTAACTTCCAAGTGAAACCCCGGCTTTCAGAAGAGACAAGTGGAGTACAAATGTATATACCAAGGTTTTCACCCTATATGAGCCTATGTGGCAAACTTCCTCGAAGCTTCAACCGCTGTAACTTCAAAGTCTGAGGCGCGAGGCGACCACGAGCACACCAAGTGACAGCGGAGGAGTTGCATAAGGTCGTAGAGGGTCGAAGGTGGAGTAGCTACGCAATATCAGGAAGCAGTGAGTGAAATGTGTATAAATATACTCACTGCGCTCGTTCATGCTGAATGGCCCACTGACCGGATCGAACTGACGACACCGAACAACCTCGAGGGACAACGCTGGCTATCCATACGTTCACATTTTCCTGGTCCCTGCCAGTGGTTCTCGTTACTTCGAGCCGCTCGTCAATTTTCACCTGTTCCCCGTAGTTACGTTCACCCCAGCCGCGTGTGTCGCCCCCCATTAGAAGAATAACGCCTCTATTGCGAGCTTCCACGCTCGGCTATACCTTCGTGAAGTTTTAATGAACTTCTACCGGCAAGTTGCTATAGGCCCCGCGAGCATCTCGCATTTAGACTCTATGCAACACGAGCCGTCTTCCTAATTAACGGTGGTATAACGTGGTTACGTACGGTTCCATGAACGTGAACTTGAAGTAAAGACGACGCGATTTCTAGGTGAACGATAGCAGAGGCTTCGTTCGGATGCCGGGAATGTAAGTGAGCTAAGAAGATGGGCAAGAAGCGTCGATAGAACGAATTAGCAGACGAGAAAGAAGTTGCTTTAATTGCGCTCAGAGCGTTAGGGTGAAAGTATGAACTTTCATTTGACAGGTTAAAAGAAACTGTAAATATTGTTATAGATAGTCGGGCGAATCGACCTTCGTCGTAATTGACGTACGAAGACACTTTATCATTAAAACATGCACTTCCTTGAAAGCCGCGATCGATATCGTTGTCGTTCATGCTTCCAAGAGTTTCCAAGTTCCGCTTCTCGTTCCGGAAAGAATACTCGAAATTAGCATGCAGATTGCGACGCAGAACCTATTCGGTGGTGTTACATATGGGACTGAATCATAAACGGAGTTGCGGTTTACGTAAATCGAATTTCGCAGAAGGCAGCTACCTGCACCGTGTTCGCGCAATTGCAATTTGTTATTTAAAGAAAACACCGGAATGTGGTTACATTTAAATATCTTCGATAAAATTTCGTAATGCTGCTTGTTGTATCAGTCTAATAACTTCTTTACGTCTGCCTCGCATATGTTGCATTAATAGGAGAAAGTGGTGGGCAACGAAAGCAATTAATTATTCCATCAAATGGACAGCTACCTTTTCTAATATTATACCGTGCACCTTTATGTGTCTGCTGGAAAAAAGAAATTAGGTTGTCCACGATCGATTAAAACGCGCAAAACGCTGCTTGGGTGATCGATATTCTTATCGTGCGACTATCTGGCAGAGTAAATAACATAATCGATGTCTCGTGCGGAAGTGACATTGTGATTGTGCCACTACATGTCAGACTCGGAGGACGTCACCTCGTGTCGTTGAACTCTGCGCGAAACGTCCTAAATTGAACAGAGCATCCTATGAAAATTGATTTGTCAATCAAGATATCTCTTCTAATCACTTATTAAGAAACTTGTTTCTTCTGCTCACATTTTCAAACCACAGATCCCTGCACCCACTTTCAAATTACCCGCAGGCGGCGAATTCACGAGCACACTTTCGGTCTTTCGAGCAGCATTTGCAATTGGAGGGCATCCAGGTGGTTAGCGAAGAAATCGCTGGCAAGATTTGCACTCAATCATAATGACGCAGAACGCCAGAGGGAATCGCTGGAGGCGATCCGTTCGAGCACTGGAACTCTATGCAACGTTTCCCCTCTCTCTTTCGTGCCCAGGATTGAACGGCACCTGACACACCCGTTAATTATAATCAGCTTTTCAGCGAAGTCACCGCCTGACCAAGGGAGACATTCCCTAAGCCCCCCGATCTTTCAAATGCGAATCAACGGTACCGGATAATCCATCAATGAATGCACGAGCAGCAGCTGGAAATGAAAATCGGACAATAGGATTTCTCCAACGGACTGCCCGCGTTAATTGGTTCTGCGTGCTCAATTGCGTAAGGACCATTGAAATTCACGCTTAATGTAATTAGACGCGCGCTCTGCCCTTCCGTAATGTTCGGAGCGTTTTGTCCGCGCTCTCTCCGCCGGGCAAAACGACCGGTAAGAACTTCCCGCATAATTTATTATGCGAGAATACGAGTGTCAAGTTGATTATGCAACCAAGTGAAATGCAAGGTAGAACTTTAATCGATCGATTAGAAGAAACGTGCCATCAGCCGATCGCCGAGCGATTATATATCATTTTCCGATTTTTATACGATAAAATTCTTGCCTGCATTCGGACGAGGACTGATAGGAATCGATTTGAAGGCAATTAAATTAAATCCATCATCGCGATGCAGGCCAATCCAAATGCTTAAGTGATTTCGTTGAACCCGAAACTGACTCATTCCGCGGTTCTGTGACCGTTTTCCTTGACTTTTTTCCTATGATACCCGTGTCAGACGATTTACGAATCGTACCGCTTTCTCGTTGCACAATTCTTACGACGTAGCCTTCTCAGCGTTCCTTTTTTCAAACAACTGCAGCCGTAAAGATGGTTGCAAAATGGAAACTTCGTTAATGCTACGCAGTAAGACCGATGGCATAATCCCGACTGCTTCCGCGAGGCTTGCCGCGTTTAATGAAGAGATGCGAAGGAAGGTGATTCAGGGAAACTCACGTTCCATCAAGTGTTCCAAGTTCAAAATGGGAGAAGCTTTTTTTTAAATCAACAGATTTCTCGAGTGTCCGCGAAGTTTGTCTCCATTTCAGACTCTGCACCTTTTGACACTTTGGCATTGTGGCTGCACGACAGTCTCCCGAGTATATAAATTTCCAAATTCTGTGCGATCTAAAGCTTTTGCGGGA
Source organism: Andrena haemorrhoa (assembly GCA_910592295.1). Lineage (NCBI taxonomy): Eukaryota > Metazoa > Arthropoda > Insecta > Hymenoptera > Andrenidae > Andrena > Andrena haemorrhoa. The sequence goes on from OU342946.1 coordinate 8,162,364, forward strand.
GGAAGCGAATCGATGTGTTTTTCTCCCAGCGCGAAGCTCTGCGAAAACGATGGCAGGGGTTGAACGTTTCTGTTTGCGCCATCGGTTACCCTGGCGACATTGGATTGATTCGTATCGTAGGACTTCCGTTTCGCACGCGCTGCGGGTGTACGCGAGTGCTCGTCAATTTGCACAGAGGTTTACGAGAGCACGGGAGACAAATTTTGATCACCTATCGATCGCCAAGTCCAAGCAACGCTTTAAGTAGATTTTCAACAAACGTCTAGCTTAATCTACAATCAACGGAAACCGATCGGAGGAGCGAGGGACGAGAGACCAAAAAAATCACACGTTCTTTGTTTTATCACAAGACATAAAAATTAACTTTTATTAGAAAATAAATAAAAGTGTTGTTGCAGAAGTAATGGTAGCGGGAGGGGTAGTAGGCGGAAAGAAGGAAAGAGAATATACAATGAAGGCTCCGATGTCGTGGTGTCCTCTTCGATATCACATGCCGCACAAGAATTTCAACGTGTAACCAAACGGGGTAGCTGGGGTTCTACGAGTGGGACAGAGGGTTGGTGAGATTGTAAAGAAGTCGCTGCGCCCTCGCGAGGGTGTGTCGCGGGTGGCTGCTCTATTAAGAACGAAAGAACATAAGTAGACATTATTTTTTTTCTCTTAAAAAAAAAAAGATTGGCTGCCTGGTCTGAGGTCTTCGGGTGGTCCAGAACGCTCGCCGATCCCGAGGCTGTCGATGTTGACGATCTTCAGACTCCTCAAGACTTCGCGCCCTTCGTCCGACGCTCCTTTTAGCTGGATAATACTGATTTGCCCTTCCGACTCTCCTTTCCCCGGACGAATTCCGTTTGATTCGAGGCTGGAGAGGTCCAAGCTCCCTTCGGGGGACGAAGGACACGAGGCCTGGCCGAGCTGGCACCTGACGACGCGGACGCTTCAGGGGTGTATATCGTCTCGGGCTTCTTTCCCGCCAAGAGAATTTCGATGATTGGCCGTGGTTATCGTTGTGTATCGTAAAGGCGTCGCTACGTGAAGCACCTCAGGACGGCTCGCCCAGGATGGATCACCCTGGACCAGCGAGTTCAGATGGTGCCGCGCGGTACCTTAATCCCAGGGCTGGTGGACGGGAGCCTTGACGATCTTGAGCACCGGCTCGACGTACTCCTCGACGGCGATCAGATGGGGCTTGACGATCGCAGGGCTGTGGTACGGTATTCTATTGACGTGGCCCTGGGGAACCTTGATGTTCAGGGGCTGGGGATGTAGGGGCGGGATCGGCTGCTGCTGGGGGACCTGGATCGCGTGCACCACTTGCGGAGCGTGTACCTAGAGGAATCATTTGAACACGTCAGTACCCAGTCGTTCCGCGAGCTCGGGATGCGATGTAAAAAAAGAAAAAGGAACTGCGTGAATGTGTCTCTACGGGTGGGTGATGAATTCACTTGTTGTCCGTGACTTTTATGTACTGTTCACGTGAAACTTCAGTGGCCACTTTCACGCGATTATGTGTTCCGTTGCGAGGCTATGGTAAAGGTTTCTTTACCCGGTCATGTTTCCTATAGAAAGTACCTCGTTTGGTAGGGAAATGGTATCGGCGCTGGAAGCGGGAGGCTACGAATGCCCAAGGGACACCGTAACCGATTTCTAAATTGATTAAGTGATACTGTGGGAAACGTGGAAATCGTTGTATAAGAAGCGAGAAGTGGAGCAACTCGTTACGGGGCGTAATTGCACGAGGGATCCGAGTACCGCTGGCAGGCTAGTCAGCCGCGGTTTCGTCAGTAGGTTCGTAGGTCCTCGAACTGATCAGGGATTTAATTAGACGATGATTAGGGTTCGATTCCGTTCCCCGATCGGCTGGAAAGTTACGTTGCGCGACTGGTAACCAGCGGTCTGCGTTACACGACCCATTAATCATGGGAAACGAGGAGGTACCTGTGACGCTGTAGTTAGGGAAATCACCGGCGGTGGACAATAACGATGACGGAAGACGGCAGGCTGAAGAAATTTTTAGGAACACGGAACAGAGTGTCGCCAGTGAGGCTGATCGGGAACTCCTAACTTTCTACAATTTTAGTACACCTGCAGGTATCTCGCTGTGAAAGTCTGAGGGCTCTCAGGAGCAGAAATTTGGAATTGCTGGGCAGTGCGCTGCTCGTCGTTGGCAAGTGGGTAGCCCCGCGACGCTACGGTGTTAGAGATTCAGTGTACCAAGAGAGATGAAGGAAGATCGATGATCGTTTCTGTCGTGTCTGTCGTTACCTGATGGAATCGCCCTCGAATCGTATTTGTCATTACCTGAGGCACTGCCACCTTCACGTAGGAAGGTTGTGCAGCGACCTTGACGTACGAAGGTTGTGCGGCTACCTTGACGTACGCAGGTGCTTGCCAAGGTGCAGGTGCCTGCCAAGGTGCAGCTGCCTGCCAAGGATCAGGCGCTGGCCACGGCTGCGAAACCTATGCGTTTCAAAATCACCATTTCGTTTGAGTCGCGATCGGTTCCTCGGGGATCCCGAGCTAGATGGCTTTGGTTACGTTTTGGTTACTGGCCGCCGAGTGTGTCCAGTCACTCGGCTGTCGAGGAACGCAGAGAACGGCGAGAGACAAGAGTTTCTGGAGGATCGAACGATGAACCAGGAGAAGAGTAGAACGTTAGACGATTACGGAGAGACTATCGAAGGGTCTACCTTCTCGTCGAGTTCCCTGCAGCCCAAGCTCTGTCGAGTGAGGCTTGGGCATCGAGGAGTCACGACTGAATTAATGAGTAATTAATTGAAGAACAGAGAGAACGTCGCCGCAAGCAGTTGTTAATAGATGAGTGAGCCGAGAAAATCGGAGCTACTGCAGCAGGTTCCCTGCAGTGACAATGTTACTTTTGACGCTGGGCTCCCAAAGGCAGAGCACTTGGAAGTTCTCGAGGTGTCGCGAGAAAGGATGAAAGCACCTGTCGGAGGAACGTGACGCCAGACGTGAAGAAACAATTTACGCTGTAATGTTTCGAGACAACGGTGGAGGCAGACTTCCGTTACGCTGAATGTAGGAAATTATTAGAAGGTTGTTACGCAACATGCAATGGTTAACTGAAATTTCTAATGGTAATAGAAACGGTACGAAAGGCTACGCGTAGACTCGCAATTTACCCGGAGATCGCAATCGAGCCACGCTGAATTTTCAGAAACCCGTGCTTTTCACTTACCGGCGCAGCCCATGGGATCACTCCGGGGTAGGCACTGGCGGCGGCCACCACGGCGAACAGAACAATCTGCAATTGCACAAAGACAATTTACCATTTCCCCATAACTCATCGAGAATATTAAATACACTCCTCGAACAATCTCGAATTAATCAACGACTATAATGCTCCTTAATATTCCCTTAATACCACGAAATAAAAAAAATACAAAAAATATAGCAACGTATCTGTCCCGGGACTGAAAAATATTTTCATCAAAAGATTCCCTTCCCGGAGAGCAAGTCTGAGACCTACGGTCTCGTGACTGAGCCTGAAGCCCAACAGGGAGCAACTCGTTGGTAACAGGTTGGAGACTTACGACGAACTTCATTGTAGGCGATTTTTCTTGTGCTGTACACGGGAAAACACTACGTATCTGAGGGGCGACGCGGTATGCTTTTATAGCGGTGCCCTGCCCAGGCCCAGGGAGCCAAGATGAGGCGGGGGCACAACGATTGCATTGCATACGGACCCCTTTCACCAATAGCGTTCGACCCTTTCGGACCCCTTATTCGGCGCTCGGCTGACCGCAGAGAACAGCTCCACTTCCGGCAACCGCGACGGCACCCTCGAAAAACGAAAATCCTGGCCCGGAGGACCTCTTCGCCCGAGGATAAACGATCGTCGCAGATTGACCTGGTTCCGTGGCCGCTACGCAGAAGCAGCGTTCGTCGATCTAGAAAAACGCCGAGAGATTACGGCGGGCGAAAAATTCGTCGACGATTCCGCGCGTGTGCCTTTCGCTTGAATAATTACATCGTTACTCTCTCGTGATCTGTTCCTTTTTTTCTATCAGCTAATTAGAGAATATTATTCTATATGACTCGAAAAGACCGTTGCATAATGTGGGTAAAAAATTGATCGGTCTTCCTGCGTGGTTTCTACGCGTGCACGGTGAAGGGGACATTCGTAAAGGGGAAGATATATTTGCCCGCGATTAGTCCGCATTACGCCCAGTCCGATTTTTCCTCGGCGTCGTTGCTCCTCTCGCGTCCGTTCAATCGCAATCTGGCCGTCGATCATCCCGGGGCGCAGCAACGAGAAACGAATTGCACAACGGAAAATGAAGCGCGACTTCCGGCTGCATTGACGTAACGCGTATCGCAGCGATGTTTCGCCGAGTATTTTGTGAAATTTCCCGGCGAGATCTTGCCATTTTTCCACCGCATGGTAATTTTCCCCCCGTTCTCCTCGCACCGACGTGCTCCGTTACCTTCCTCGACCGTGCCCGCTTCTCCTCGATATCTATCATTGCCGCTCGCAATCGTGATCCACCATAATTGACCCTGCTCTTCCGATCGAATCTCTCCTCCGTCGCCGTCGCTCGGTTGCGCAACCCTCGCTAAAATCGAATCGCTCTCGGCAAGAAATTCTCGCCGACGCGCCCAGCAGCTAAAACCGTATCACCGCGGGCGGGCAAAAAGCCACCGTGGTGCCCTACCGTTTTATTGTTCCCCGTTCGCGGCCGAGCGTTCTGCCAACGTGAAATTAGAACGTGCCGCGTTTCTCTCGGACGCCAACCACGCTGGATTTAATTCGGCCGGGAAAAAGGGCGTCGAATCGTTCCGTTCCCCAACGTGGGCAGATAGGAATCGCTCGGTCACCATAATTCCGTCCCATAAGCATCTTGGCGGGAGGACATGGCGCGAGACGCGATGCCGCAACGTTTCGCGGCGCATGAAATAATCGGTGGAAAAGGGAAATTGATCTCTCGGGCTGATTACGTTAGTTCGAAAGGAAGTTGTAGCGCGAATTCTATCCAGAGAGCTCTCGAAACCGTTTTTTGGAAGAACGGTTCTATGGAATAAAGGCTTGGAGCAGTGGGGCAGCCCGAATTTAATCTTGGAGGGAGCCGAGTTGAAGGGAAACAAATATATTTAATAGAAATTCAATAAAATTCAGTGGGTGATTGGAAGAATTTATTTAAAGAATAAAATACAGTTTCCTCCTCTTTTTACAAAGACCATTCTTTGGGGGCTGCCAAGGCTGCTTGGCCCCCCTCTGGGCGCACCATTGGCTGGGAGAATAGCCTTCCAACGCCGAGCCTCGTTAAAAGAAATATTATGCAACTGCCAGGGGAAAAGAGTTTCTATGCGACCAACGCGGGTGCGTTTCAGTTACAATTTTCATCTCTCCCACCCTATTTAGATCAATTATCCGGCGGGTCTCGCTAATAGGCAGGGTTTTACGACTCGCCAATTTCGTAAGCGCTGTAAACGCTAGATCGCTGTAACCTAACGAGCCGACGCGCAGTAAATGCAGCTAATTCTGGGTCGTGGGTTTGCATTGTTCAGATTCGCATAAAATAGACTGCATATTTAATTAGTACTCCGTGCCGCGTTAAAATGAAGCGCTCGGCAATCGATCGATCGTTCGATAATCGTGCTGCTGAGAAGCACTGTGAAAAAGTGTTAAAGCAGCGGCAAATGGGACAAAAGGATTTCACGGAATCAATTCGCGCCACTTTTGTTACGCAACTGATTTTCGTCACGTTGGCGATTACGACGGTGCTATCGACACCTACTCTCGAGACAGAAAGCAGAAACGAATATAGAGGCAGATTTCTCAGTTTCTGGGTTAAGTGGATGAAATAACGTCTGCGGTTCATCGAGAAACTCGCCCCTAAGGACAGGCGCGCTCTCCTACGTGATCTTCAGAGACGAAGGTTGCTGCGATTCGCGAAGTTTCCACCTTGGCACGGTTTCCCTAAGGCGACTTTTCCCGCTACCTTTGGCCTGCTAGATCTCCTTTTCGAGAGAACTGGCCGCCCTTTACATGGGCCTGCAAGTTGGCCAATCCTTCCAACGGCAGGGGAACGCTTTGACCCGCTGGTCCGCCAACGGTTCAAACAAAACGCCGTGCGTGCCGAGCGATTATGCTTCAGAACTGATTATCTAACGTTAAAGCGAACGTTCGCTTTTTAGAAGGAAGAAAGTTTTTTCGGTAAAAAGCCAGACGGAATGGTTCGATCTGCGCGGCAATTATTGCGTTTCCCGCGGAGTAATAATAGCATTCCTCTGTGTTTCGCAGGGAACAAGTCATGTCTTCATTAGGAGTGATTCAGGTTTCTCGGGCCTTAATTAACAGTGACTCAGATCGGTGTGAAATTTAAATCTGACTGTTCGATCCAGCGTTTAATCGTGGAATTGCGACGTGAAAATGATCAGCACCTGATTTTATTAGGTGGGCAAAGATAAATTGGAACAGAATTGCTGCAAATTGCTGAAATTGGACAGGAGTCGGGTTAGGTCTGGGTATTCGAATAGATTTTTCTTCGATTCGAGAATAACTTCGTTTTATTCGAATAACGCCCAGCTCTGAATTGGACCCACCTTAGCTTAACTAGCGTAATTACACCTTGTTAGTCAGGCGATTTACTACGTAATCCGCGTTTCAGCAACACCTGTTACAGATGCTGCGTTTTTACCATTCCATGTTGGGCCTGGCTTCCCAGGGAACCACCTTTGTTTCCGCGAATGGCAGGGAAACCGACGGGATTTTTCGTGCGAATCTGCCCGGATCTCCTCCGTCGGCCTTCTCCGGGTGCGCTCCTCTTTTTTCCAAACTGATTAGCAAATTATGCGGGAATGGCCGACTGCCAGTCGCCACGCGGTGCCTTTGCGCAATCCCGGCCCGTTGCGCTCGTTGTTTCTGGACGTGAACCGCGCCCGGACGGAAAGACAACCCCGCGCGGATCTCGGCTTGCAAAATCTCGAAAGTCCAGCGATCCGCGTTGTCCGTTGTAACAACGCTCTGCCACGGCCTGGATTAAAAATGTAACTTTCGTCCGCGGGTTTACGCTTCCGTGGCGATCATTTTGCAAGCGCGGCAGTCCTCCTATTGGCACCCGCTCCCTCTCTCCCGATTTTAGGCAATTAACTCGGGTAATATCGTGGAATTCTTTCCTGATTGCGCATCGTAGGTTCCGAGTGCAATTCACAGTTGAGTAATAAAGAGACGCCTGTCTCTGTTCCGTTGAAAAGCGATTGTAATCCTCGCTGGAGCATGAAATCGTAATTTAATTTCACGTACGATCGTGCCCCGCATCAATCACGATATTCTGCGCCAAGAATTATGCCGATTCCGGTAATAAACTGCTCGCTCAATGGTCCGAAACATCGCTACTCTTGCATGTCCTGCAGTGGCGCACTCGGGATTTAATTTTCTTTCCTTTTTACAAAGCTCTTGAATTACTTCAGTCGCGGCTACATTAAACCTCTCTCTCCTTTTTCTTTGAGGGGTGCCAGGGCCACTTGGCCCCCTCTGGGTGCGCCACTGATGTCCTGATCCCACCCGAGACGCGAGTTAAGGATGCATCTGACCTATCTTCAAAATGGTTCGACAGATAAAACAGCTGAAAAAATGTTGAAGAAATGGTACCAAAGTTTTCAATTTTTTTGTGCAGGTAGTGTATGGTTAGATGAGAATATCTGCCAAGTTTCAATTGTTTTCGCTAAACAGTTTTAAAGAAATAAATTGTAACTTGGGAGAATTGTGAATTTAGGACATTTTCACTGCCAAAAGTTCAGCAAATAATGCTTGGAAAAGCATTTGTAAAGTGAAAGGTACCTTTCGAGGAGTAAAAATAAGACTCCAACTGTCGTTCGAGTTCCTAGCATCTAGATTCACTGTGCGTAAGACGTAGATATTCAAGTATTTCATATTTTCATATACTATCACACTGATGCATATGAAATATCTATTGCATCAAGGAAGCACGTTTAAAATTAGCTATCCTATGCCATTCGTGAGCGGGCAGGGTAACGTTAAAAATCAATCTGCTGCCGACGCAACTCGATTTGAATTCAGTTCAATCGCTTGCTAATGAGCCGGGATAGCGTAACATGATTGCCAGCGCGATTACCATTCATTAGTGGTTCTTATACAGCCTCAGAGTCTTCCAGAATCTTGAAATCTTTCAGAAACCGGCTCGATGCTCGCACTTGTCCCCTGAAACGGCTTTCGAAGAGACACAGCCCATTCCGAACGCACGATCATCCAAAACACGTCCACCGTTGCGTCAAGCTGCGCGTTCGAAAGAGATTCACGCTCCGGCGGGCGAGCAGAAACTCGAAACGCGCCGCGAGTTTCCCATGGGCGAGGAGAAAAATGATCCAACTTTGTGATTACCGTCTAATTTAACTCTGCGCCGTCGAGGAAGCTCCGCGCTCAACGGATTGGGTAATCCGTTTGCCCAGATAAAATCGCTCGACTGGCGCGTTTCCGAGCCGCGGCGGGGAATCAAAGCGAGAACAGAAATCTCGGACGGTCATCCGGATCAGATCTGCCGAATGGTGAACGAATTCGCGTGTGCTTATCAATCTTCGCGGTTTAACCCGGGATTTGTAAAACAGATAGCACCGTCGCGCCCTAGTTCCTCCTGCCAATCATAGAATTCGCGAGCTACTCTCTTCCGCGAGTTTAATCGCTCACTCTTCGTGCGTTCAATTATGTAGAAATTGCTGGGTATAGTGGCGATCGTCAAGGCTCCTTGCCGAAGTATCCACGGAAACGTTTTCCTCCCTTTCTAAGGTGGTGCTTGAAGGCAAAATTGAAGTTGCAGGCGAACGCATGTGAAGCTCGAGAAGTAAACATTGTAACAGGTAGGTACCGTTACACCTACCGCTCATTTCCGTTACCATTTACACCGCGTACTATAGTTATCAATGCTAATAAGCCAATTCAGGGGGCGTTCAATTACCGACGGCGACCGCACGGTCGCTTAAATCCACCGCGCGCTTTTCCTTCGGTGCGGCATGGATATTATAGAAACGCCGCGAGCAGCTGGGTGTACCGGTCACCGCGCAAAAATTGCACTCGAGTATCCCTGAAGCGATGCGAATTGAAGCTGTCAACACCCCCTGCGCGGGAAACTGTCAGCTCTATCGCCAGGCGGTTGGCGAAACCTTTGATTACTGCAAAATCTGACACGCTCCGATCATCTATGAATAACGCAATTACACGGAGCGGCAATGCTCGACTTTTTACTCTGCAGATCTGACGTTCTCACAGATCACTGGGAGAGATGAATCATAACCACGGCGCACTGTAGTCATTCGCACCCCCGGAGGCGTGAAATATCAATTATCTCGGGACTTCTTGCCCGAAGTGAAGGCTCCCGAATTCCCCAGCAATAATTGGGGAGGTCTGGCGAAACTGTGCAACCGATTTATCGCCTTTCAATACTTTCAATCAGCATTCTAGCAAATTTGCATGTTACGTTAAAGCGTGCGGCGCGCAAATCACTTAAATCCTATCCTCATTTATCGCATAGAAATCGATCTGCATGGATGAAAACGAGCACTTTTAACGAGCAATTAAATGGCTGCATAATCGGCGGGGGGGAACGTGATCTAAATAACGTTTTATGCATTTTAAACATGTTGCGTTTAACTGCGCCTTAAATATAGAAGCGGCGGTGTCCATGAAATCTACTATGTGCAACGCTCCTTTCATTCATCTCGACGGTTTTAGATCGTTTCGTCCAGAGACGTACATCGACGCTGTCAATCTGCTTGGCGGGACGATCGTTATGTCGTAAATCGTCCTGGCACGGTCCATACGTGACGCTAGGAGCAGTTCGAAGGATCGTGAGGCTAAACGTCGGAGCCAGGCCGTTTCCAATACATTCCTCGCGCAGTTTTCTGCCCGGCGGGTTGCTGAATTTGTCCTCGCGAACCTAGATCGTGCCCGATCGACGAATGGCAGAATGTGATTTCTTGTTCCTCCGGCGGTCGCGTTTCTTGACGTTCGCCAACTGGACATTGCCGCAGGGGTAACGTAACGGGTGACCTGGCAATCGGAACCACCTTCTGGGCTTTTGCGCAGAACACAGTGGAATGACCAGGGTTTGCAAAGAAATCGGCAAAGGTGAACAAAGTAGCAGCATGAATTTACAGATGTGTCAAGCCTCTGTATTTAACCCTCGTCAGACGGCATAGGTACAATTGTACCTTTCGCGATTTTAAATTGCGATAACTTTTTTTCGAGAAGCCGAGGAGGGCTGAAGTTTTGTGACATCTCTAAATTTTTGTTCCAGATTATATAGACCAAATTTCAGAAAAATATCTCAACCCCCTTCCGAGATAGGGGGTCGAGTCGAGGGTTGCATCCATAAAGCGGCATAGGCACAATGGCGCCCTCATATATTTTTTATGAAGATAATGCAAGAAAAAAGAATGCGATTTTTTTTAATGATAATGTTCTTTTATTAGAAAAGAAGTAAAAAAAATAGATAAAAGAAATTATAAAAGAAAATTTGGGAAATTTTTTTATTGATTCTCATTGAGAATAAATGTTATCAATTTATCGTAGGGTAGACCGGGGGCGGTAGTAACACTTTGACTTTGGAACACGATTACGCAAAAACTATTACAGTTACAGCAACAGTTTTTTAACGAAAATGTTACTTACTTATCTGACATTATTTGAGCCACAACAGTTTCGTTGTATGTCAAGTAATATTCCGGTTATTAATAAAAAATGAGAAGCGTGTAAAGTGTTACAACCGTCCTTGACCCCGGGTCGGTTGTAATACTGCATTGAGTTGATATTAGCACAAATTTAACATTACAAAATTGAAATATTTATTGATTTTAATTATAATAATAACTGAAAAAGGTAAAATTTATAATTAATTATGCAGTGTCGCCATTGTGGCACACATAGAAAACGTTTTGGCTGGTGCATTCTTCATGTGATCAATCCTTATATTCAGTACATTGCACCCATTTTTTATTTGGTTTGCTTGTGCTGTGCTATAGGATTCCATGCAATCAAGACAATATTATTAATCTTTTTTGTCACTATTGGGTTCTGTCGCGGTACAACCGACCCCGGCTGCCGATGTTACAATCGCCCCCGACCTGGCTTTTGAACTTAAATTATAAATTTTTATTACCGCGACACTTAAAAGTGATAAGTAACGATCAGTATTACTTTAAAAATGTCCAGATTAAATATTAAAAAATAGAGAAAACACGTAGTTGCAAAGGGAGTATTTATATTAGAATTTTAAATCAGTAAGGATGAGTTACTTTAGGGTACCGAAAAGTTATTTTCTTCACTGGGCATGTCTATTGTGTATCTATTCTGCTAGGATATGGATGTGTGTATTCGAAATGTCATTCTTCATCATATATCCAAAATTTGTGTTAATATCTACCATATGTTTTGAGATATTTAACGTGTTACAATCGCCCCCCTGTTACTATTGCCCCCGGTCTACCCTACAAATTATACCGACAGTGAGAATATTTATATAAAATATGTGAGTGTGCAATTGTGCCTCTGCCGTCTGTTAACGTAAAATTGTGCCGCCTGACGAGGGTTAAACCTTTTCCAACTTCTTTCGCTGAAAATTCGCCACTCCCCAAAATTTGCCGCATCCCTGAATTTGCCACTCCCCAAACTTTTTCGCTCCTCCAATTGTGCCGGTTCCCAACATTTACTGCTCCCCCAATTTTGCTGCGGGAGAGGGTAAGAAATCGCCCAAATTACCCTCAGGTAATTTAAGGACTGCTCCAAGCCTCTGTATTTAAACATTTTCCATTTTCATTCGCCCAAAATTTGCTGCCCTAGGCCTACTTACCTGATGTACAAATTCACCCCCGCGCAGGACATGCGGTGGTGTCGAATTAAAAAGGACAAAGGAAAGGGATTCTTGCCCATGCGAAATGATAAAAGAAACAACGTTGCATTCTAACTACTGGTAGCGTGAATTAAACCTGCCCGAAGAATTTTCCAGAATGCTGCTCGCCCATGAATCAAATTTGCGAAACCCGGCGTGTATCAGCGACATAAAAAAATAGCATCGTTACCCAGCGACTTGCAACATTGCAGTGCGCGGTTCGAGGAATAGCAAAATGCGATTCCTAATTCTTCTGCATTCCTGGCCGCTGGCACTGAACGGTGCCTCAGGGACCACGTACCGGGTGACTCGACAGTTAGTTGCAGGTGTTTTGCTGAAGATCGAGTGTAAAAAGGACCATCGAAATCGTAGAAGCTTCTCCATCGAGGCACGCGATGACGAACAATCCAGATCATCCTGAAAACGGTGCAAAGCTGGCCCCAAGAGGGAAGCAAAGCGAATTGAACGTAGACGACGCCTCGTCACCGCGAAATTAAGCTCAGCGCGTAGATTCTGGTCGTTCTCCGTGTCCACCGCGAGCCAACTGCTCCAGATTCGCGGTCCCAAGGATGGCGATTGCAACAAACCCGCGGTGGATGCCCCAGGGCAGCACGGATTCCCATATCTGCGAGCACCATGCACGCCAACGAGCTTAGAAAGTAAAGTTCCAGGCGACGGGGCTACGCCTTCGGCTGCTGGCCGCTTAATTATTTAATTATATACCAGCCACGGTGGCGGGAACCGGGTTGCGGGACAGGGGAGCTCGAGCAACCCCTCTTGCACAGCCAGATCGAACCTCCGCTCTCTTCTCTGGAGACGAGCATCGTTTACCGCCGAGAAGGGTGTCTCTGAATGGAGACTGATCTGCGCAATTTTCTGATCTCATCCCACAACTACCTAAGTGGCGGGATCGGTGGCATCGGTGAATCATAGCGGGGAACGGCGTGAATCCACAGAATGATGTTATTAGCAGAAAGATAGAGGTCAAGTTGATCTCGTCGCTTCCCGCTCATCCCCACGGCACTTTATTAATTGAAGGAGCCAGCCGTCAGCTGCTAGGAGGCACGAGGGACATTGGAGGAACTGGTACAGCATTATCTCATCTGGTCGCAGCAGAGCCCCGGGCAATGACTTTGAGAATGACAAATATGGAATGGACGCGTCTTGCGAGCTTCAGCGCGCGACATAGTTGCTCGAATGCCGTTCCCGTACAGTGCCCGTTCACTCCGCGCTATCGGCGCTCATTGTTACCGCCACTTGAACTGGAAAATAAATAGCCAGGCATGCCGCGCGTAAACGTTTCCCTTGATTTACAGTCGACACCGTTCTCCAAAGTCTTTCCTCCGATAACGCTCCGCCCGCTGGCCCCAGGGGGCCGCCCGAAGCGAAGCCTCGGTCGTTTCAAGGCGATGCGCCTATCCGGAGCTGACGGTCGCGTCGGACACCTTTGTGCGTGACGATAAACCAGCCAGAACCGGATGACTCAATGCGGCGGAGTGCCGAAGCCTTCTCACTGCCGATCATAATTTCGCAGCGACCGCGTTACGAAATAATGATAAAGCGGTGTAAGGTGAAGATCTGCACGCGATCCTAATCAAGATTCGCGCGCGCGCGGCCAACGTAATGCGCGGGCTCGAGTAAAATACCCCCCATTTTCCGCGGAAGCTCGTCCATCAAGCGACCACGAAATCTATCGAGCGTGTTCCGGCAGGGGCCCGCCGCGCGCACACGCTGAATTACGAATGGTGATGACGCTGCGCGCAACCACTTTCATCGCGAAAGCGTGGCGATCGGTATAGAAAAGTGTATTACATCCCGGAAGAAAATCTACGCGCCGGTTACCGCAACAGGGAATCGGTTGCCTCGTAAAATCTTGCATTAAACAGTTCGTAACTAAATTGCATCGCTCCGGCTCGCGGCCGAAAGCGTGTACGGTTTCTCTCCCCTTTGTGAAACGGGAAATCTCTCCTCTGCCACGCAATTCGGACAGCGATATCGAAATATGTGCACCGTTTCCGTAGCAACTTTCTGCCGATTCCCCTGCACAAGTCCAAGTGTCTTCTATTCAGTGGCGCGCGCGGGGTTTAATCTTCGGGGGAGGCGAGTTGAAGGGATACAATTATTTTCAATGCAAATTTAATAGAATTCCTTAGGGGAGTGTAAAAATTTACTTAAAGAATAAAATCTAGTTTTCTTTTATTTTTAGAAAACTTCTTCGGGGGTACCTGGGCCCCTTGGCATCCCTCTGGGTGCATCATTGCTTCTATTCTATAGGATTTAGTAGACTTTAGTTGTGGAAGGTATGCACAGTGGAAGAATTGAAGAGACCACCTTAAGCTCTTTGAGAATTCCCACGATTAATTTCAAGTTCAATTTGATTACGATAAAAATGTAGCACCTTGATTGAACCTGGATGTCTGCCAGGCGAGTTATGCAATGCAGAGTCCAACAGCGGAACGGATGCCGATCTTTATGACAATGCGTTTTTTTAGAACACCAATTATTTTTAGAAAGGAGCTATAATACGCTTAATAACATCTGTGGCTGAGAAGTTTTATGCCACGGAATCCGGCAGCGCTTACAAGACTTCGAGAAAACGCCCTCGATCAGCCAATGCTGGACTTACGCATGATTTATCGTCATTCCTGGAGATCGCTATCGATCCACGACGAAATGCCACCAAACCATGCTAAAGAATTTTTGCCATAATGTTCAGAGCTAAGCAGCTCGGTAATTAAACTGTCCAGCCACCCGGTTTAACCCTCGATTTCAATAAAATCGTGGCTAATCTATTATCGCCGTTCTAATCGAATTTGTATCGTAATTTCGAACGCCACTACCGCAAAGTGCCTTTGAAGAATTACCGTTCAGAAAAAAGACGCGAGTCGTCTCTGTTTCACAATTTTGAAGAACTCTTGTAGAAAATACTCTAACTGCGCAAAAAAACAAATTCTATACTACAGTCGAAACTCAATAACTCGAATCTCAAGGGAAGGAAAAAAATCTTCGAATTATAGAAGTTTCGGCTATCGAATTTCCCAGTATTTGAGGTTATACAAACGAAAATTCGACTTAGAGAGTCTTTGTACCCACTTAATTGCTGTAATGTCGAGAAAAAACGTTTACGCGCTGTTTGTTTAGCAACGGAGAGTTAGCAACGCATGCGCGTGTCGAATAATCATCGGCCCGATGATTTATTCCGTTGAATTAAACATAAATCGCTTAAAATTACACCACGGTAATCCCAGCACACGACATGCAACAATTTAACGCTTGTCTGTGCCAAATATCCTACGGAACATCTATAAAGAAGCTTCCGCCTTCTATCGTAACTTCTTCCACGTGTGTTAAAACAATTATTACGTCTTCGCGTAGGATGCGCGTCGCCCTCTAAAGGAAACATTGATTTTTCCAACGATCCATTCAGTCACATCCTTCCAGAAAATTTGGAAACCAGCTATTAGATAATAATATATTTCGTAGATTCTGCAGTAGAGCGCGCTGGAATAGCTAACTTGACCGCAAATGGCCGCCGCATTAAAAAAAACAATATCAACTGCGGGCAAAAGTATCGTATTTCCTATATTCTCGTGTAAGTTCGACGCTTCTGCACGCCCGAGCGTGAAAAATTAGTGGCATGCTGTTTCTAAACAGTACTGAAGCTCGCCAGGATGAGGTACGCCGAACGTATTATCCACTTTAAGCTGTCGTAAACAGTGTGCTCTCCTAATTCTAGGTTACCCTGTTTGTCACTATGACGTATCTCTTACATTTTCAAGAACATCCTTGTATGTTCTGGCCCTCGCATGAGAGTTTCCTCTAAAGGGACTTAAGCGTACGCACGGCGTACGGTGTCTCGTATCCTCCTTTCACACTTTTTATTCGGAACGTTTTGCAGGAAAGCGCCAGTGAAAATGGATCCGACGATTATCCGAGGATACCCATCTCCATGGATGAGCCAAAGGAGTGGACTTACACAATGCGGAGACATATGCAGGTATATTACGCATGTAATTAATAATATAAACTCTGGAAACAGGAGTCGCAAGGAATCGACTATAGCATACTTCAAAGAGCTTACTATATTTATTATACCCACCGTACCAATTACGCGCACGTACGTCTTTTAAATTAATAATTATCTTCTATCAGGAGGTGGTGCCTGGATTATATCTCGGCCCGTACAGCGCAGCCATTCGGTCGAAACTACAGTGCCTACTGGAGCACGGCATAACTCACATAGTGTGCGTTAGACATCACACGGAAGCAAATTTTATAAAGCCCAACTTTCCTGACAAATTCCAGTACATAACGTTACAACCGCTACTGACGGAGCCTGGATAAAATGATAGCCGATAGTCTCGACGTTCGCGAGACACCTCTGATGATCATTTTATCTAGGTAGCCCGCTGCACCTCTCTCGCAATGCCTCGTGACGAATCCTATTGCAGGTACCTGGTCCTGGACATCGCCGACACTGCGACGGAAAACATTATCCACCACTTTCAGCAAGTTAAAGCGTTTATCGACGAGGGTTTAAATTCCGGCGGCCAAGTTCTGGTTCACAGCAACGCCGGGATCTCGAGATCCGCGGCGTTGGTCTTGGCGTACGTTATGGAAACATACGGGCTCTCGCAAACGTAAATTGCTGTTTTGTGGAAAGCGGCGTAATGTTTGGAGGAGCTGCACTGAAGTTGTAATATCTCCTTTCAGGCGCGCGTACGCAATGGTGCAGCAGAAAAGGTTCTGTATAAATCCGAACGAAGGCTTTATGGCGCAGCTGAGGGAGTACGAGCCTATCTACCAGGCGCAGAAGATCTTGAGGAACGGGCAGCAGAGTTCGGCGAGACAGCGAAGTAAAAGGACCATCCACCAAATGGACACTGAACGAGTGGAAGATAGGTGCGAGGAAATGGACAGTTGATGTTGATTGTGAGGAGGTTGAGATCACCAAAAGACTTATCCTAGACTAGACGAAGCGACGTAGACTTGACAAAGAAGTAGCGTGCTATGTATTGTCATGTCCCGAGGAATACCTAAGCATACAGGCATATTGTGAAATCAAACATAAATTGCTAATACGATGCGTGGGGATCGAAGATTTCATTGCAAGGCGACCTTGCGCGTATTAGCTAAACCGATTGTTTACATAGAGGAGCAGGGCAAACTTTCGAGGTTCTATCTAAATTTTAGACTACAGTAATCGATAAATTGTAAACGACTTTGAAAACGTACGTCAGCATAGATACTAATTATACTTTTTATTTATTGAGCATTTAAGTTGTTTATAACTTGTTATACACTTGCAAACGAAATATAAATAATATTTTTAAGCCCTGCATTATTTACCGTCACAGAATAATATCCTGCATCTATTTCTGCCAGTATGCTAACTTCCAGGCAAGACTCGGACTAAATTAAACACGCTACGTAACGCTCCTTTAATGATAAGTTTTGTATTTATTCCGTACGCCTATGCATTCGTTATGTGATACATAGCTTCTTAAAAGTAACATAATAAATTCGATTAATCGGCTACTTATACGATTCTTGCTGGGAGCAGCACGCAAACTATGTTCTCGTTCTTTTCATCCACGAGCTGCCATTTCACAGTAACGGAAAGCTGCAATTTCATCGAGAGTTACGAACGTGACTTTAAAAACTGATATACGACTCAAAATACCTTGGGGTAAGATTTCAGCACTGGTAACGTGGTGTGATAATGGTATGGTCCACCCTGAGTTAGAGGACACGTGAGCCCTGAGTCAGGGTTTGTACAGGCATTTGCACCTGGTAATGGGAAAGGTATAGGAATATCCATTATAACGCCGTGCACAATTGCAACGACTGATGAGACATCTGTATCTGTAAAGACAAACATCCTTTACCTTTCACCTGCTTCACGTTTGAAATTATACGCATACATATAGTACAGTGGCGGATTTAAGGATAAAGGCCCGGGTGGTAAACGTTCTGTGGGGCCCATTTTTTCGGGAAAATGAAGAGGTTTTACTAAAAACGGGTTTAGTAGCACGGGAAAAAATGTAGTGTTTGGATAAAGTTATAATTGTTTTTTCTGAGAAGGGGCCCAGGCGGCAACTGCTCATTGGCCGCCTGTTAAATCCGCCACTTCCACATGCTTTGTGCAAGCACACTTACCAACTGTAAAATCTATCTCGATCGATGCATTTGTATTTCGTACCAAATCGCAAACAGATTTGCTCATATCACATCCTTTCAAAGTTACCGATGTAAACTTTCCGACCTTCGAGCCTGTATAAGAAGAAACATATGTTGTACGGATTATCCGGTTTAACAGCATTCGTAAGAAATTCTGCGAGTACAAACGAGCCGAGTCACCATCTTAACCGGGTATTTGTAAATAATAGCGGTCTGTAAAGGTATGTAATTTGCTGAACGTTTCATTCCTGCATATAAACATACTGTTCTCCTTTCGAATATCGTACAATTTTAATTTCGAAGATATTGACGCGCTCGCGTTTCGAATGTGAAATGAAGAAACCGTAGCAACAACGGTCCGTATTTCTCCCGTATTACGTAAACGAATTTTCACATCTGTATGAGAAGGAATAATCAGTGTCATGACTTTGAATATTTTTCCGCGGAAATTTGCCTCCATCATTGTTCCAACCACATACCATTACATCGATTATACACTGTTTGATCGATAATTAAGTACCATTTCATTCGTACCGGTCGCATGAATGGAGAAATGACGAAGTCAACGTCTGCTTGGGCTCGAGGAATTAACCTCAATGCAATGAATAATAAAAAAACGAGCGAACATCATTGTCCGAATAAGATTATGCTACGCCCATGGATTGATATATACAAATGCGAACAAGTGACGTAGTTGTTAAAATTTTATTAATTCTCAGGATCGAGGCAATCAGCGACAAGTAGGGAAGCGATTCAGAGGAATATATTTCTAGAATCACTTGCTACGAATTCTTGAATGCACGAACCGCGTACGCGTTTAACAATATTAAAATCTGCAATTGTATCGCTAGTGCCCTGAACTCTCGCTAAAATGAAATTGGCTATAAAATAATATTCGAATACATCGCGGACATCGTTCTGACGAGCTTCGAAAATGAATTTTGCTATTAATGAAAACATTCATTGTCAAGATTCCACTTATTTTAAACAACTTTTTATCTCCTGAAAGCTATGCAAATGGACTCCACATTCTTGCGGCATTAAGACGCAGAGCGAAGTTGATCGTTCAGTTATCAATCGCGGTGATGCATGCATGTGTCTGCTTATCACTAACGTTCACTGTCCATTATTCGAATATTACGTATCTAAAGCAAGCGTATCCCCTTAATGAAAATGACTTGCAATGTTTCTTGTACAATATATCATAATATAATGAATATAAAAAAACTACGAGAACAAGTAAAAGTACAGTGTTTAAAAATCATTTAATTCGTTCGAGTATTTATTGCAATAGGGATCTGACTCCAAGTAAAGAAAATGGCACGTATATATGAAGGGGACAGACGTATTACGACTTAATTTTCACAATTTAAAATGATCCTATAGCGTAAAAGGTCTTCCGTTGCGAACATCGAAATCCGAACTTACCGCAATCGGCGATCTCGACCGCTTGGCATGTCGGTGATCCACATAAACTCAGAAAACAGAACACGAGAATCGCAGCAACCGTCGAACGCATCTTGTACGGTCGGTGTCCACGCAGCTATTAAACCTGCACGTAGCTCTGTATCGAAATAAACATCGGTCGGCCAGTTTCGGTATTACACCGTGTCGCTATACCGCCGTTTCTAAATTACAACGTACCACGACACGTACCGAATTAAAGTAGCATGGTCAACTTCCTTCCAAAGTGTGACACTGCTGTTACAACCGCATTATCATCATTATCATCTACAGCAGTATCATTACAATGAAACACAACGTTCGCACACGACCACGCCATAATTTATGTATCAGCCTCGGAGCATGGTTAACTCGAATAACATATTTACATAAAGGTTGTTAACCACAAAGAAAAATATAGCTCCTCTACTCTGTACTCGATGGACAATACTGTTTTATCAAGCGAAGGAAAAATAGAAAGAAAAAGACTCGAATGAAATGTAGTTCGTAAAGCGAACAGTGTGGTCGACAACAAGTCAAATTGGGAACAACCTGTTAATTACCGCCACTGCTCATTTACAGAGAAATGAGATAGCATAGATAACGCTATTTGCATCGCTGTTATCGAGGCTGTACTATAACCACTGGCATTTAAAATTAAAAATTAATTTTATATTTAATTTTATATTCACATGGGACAGATGGCTCATTTAAAAACGATGGATCTGCATATTTATGCAGCACACCGCTAACGCAGCAAATTTTCATCATGACCTAAATACGCTTGAGCTCATGGTCTGACGAAATAAAGTTGAATTTTTCGACTGCGATGTCAGGTTTGGAAATAGAGGAGGAAGCTTACGGCGAAGTTCTAAAGAACTGTGCTGTGTAAAATACTTAGATATAGGTAAGATGTTTGAAAAATTAGTGGTCATTAAACTGAAGCACCGACTAAGTACATCTCGTCTGTGATGTTGGTATTACCACGATCGGTACATTCAAAGTGCATCAGGGCATCGACGAATGGTAAGTGGTGTCACCACACGCTCGGGGTGCTCGCGAGCCCCCGTACCATTTTCGTGTCACATGCAACGTTACCGTTGAAGTCTCGAAACAGATTGTAACGCTACGCGTGGTAGGAATTAGAATTCAAGAAGTGTAAAATTAGGTCATTCGAAACCCGCGATTTACAAATGATTCTGTTCTAGTAACAACTTAAACATCATTTTATAAATACGTATTCCGTTCAACGACCGAGATAGAAGGATCACAACAAAACAAGAACACATACTTTTAACTTTGCTGTCCTATTTGGGTTTACTTAACGCAAAACAAATTTATTTAACAGCCAGGAGCGGCGAGTGCGGAGCGGGGAGCTACAATACAAACTACTCGGCTTCGCCAAAAATTTAGATTCTGATTTTATAAAAGAAAAAATTGTTTTTTAGTTTTGTTTTGCTGAAACTACAATACCAAAATAGTCACATTTATTTGGATTAGCTAGGCATAATGAGCTGGGACACATTTCGTGACCGCAGAATTTACCGATTCTGCTTTTTAGGCGACAGACAAACACACAAACACTTTCTGCTTTATATTAAGATATGCGATTATTTTATTTCTACTTAATTAAAATGTAGTATCATCGTCAGTAAATTACTTACCTCTTACATTAAATTAGGGGGTAGCCATAACAAAAATAACTGAAATCATTTATAAGTTTATACGAAAATATATATATATCTACTCATTCGGCGGTGTACATATTTTTAAACAACACCATTGATTGGGATCTATATAGTCTATTCTCTGCGATTCTGCTAAAGAGCATTGAAGCGGTATATGCCAACAATTATTCTGTTTCTGAACACCATGTAATACACCATACAATTGATTCAAGTTCATTGGTTTCTTCATATTAGGTTTGTGTATATATTGATGCGATATTTGCCACCTCTTGAAAAGTACGCGCAGCTCGACATCGTTGAGAGCAAATTTATGTTGACGCATGAAATCTTCAGACACGATTCTAGTATTGTATCCACTTGTCAGTGCAGCGTACAATATAAATAAATCATCTTTCGACCTAAAATATACGGAGGATACAATCGATGTCCGTATGTAACA
This sequence comes from Andrena haemorrhoa, assembly GCA_910592295.1. NCBI lineage: Eukaryota > Metazoa > Arthropoda > Insecta > Hymenoptera > Andrenidae > Andrena > Andrena haemorrhoa. The sequence goes on from OU342946.1 coordinate 8,183,975, forward strand.
CATAATAAACGTATCGTGGACCAAGGAGCCGTCCTTAAATTACGTAAGGGTAACTTTGGTGATTTCTTACCCACTCCCGCCTATTGCAACTTCTTACGTAATATTTTCTACATTGAATTTTTATAGTTATTAAAATTCTTTTAAAGGTTTATATAATTCATTCAACTCGGTTTCGGGAAATTTAAACTAAAACTACTTCTCTGGAACATTAATGATAGAATTTGTATTTGTTGAAAATTAGGTTCAAAAATATTACGTTAGATGCTACCTGACTCCTTGTAAGAAAACGTAAGACATTCGCGACCCCTTCCACCCAAAAATCCTTACGTAATTTAAGGACGACCCCCAATGTAAGACTCACATATCGTTTACATAGAAAAACTTTGCTTTCGCCGCTAGATTTTGTCTCGCCACCAGTTGCGCCACATGCTTCCGCGCAATAACAAGCACCTTCTTCTTCGTTCCTTTGTAATACTCGAGAAGCTTAGCCATCTGCAAAACATCAAAGTTACTCGGAAAAGTATTTAAACAATCAGCCGAAACGAAAGTAAAAGAACCACTAAATCTAGAATTACTTACAGAGTCATGATTATAAAAAGACTTCGATTTGAATAGAATATTTAATCCATCAACAATTACGTCGTACGGTCCTGTTCTGTCGATAAAGTCAATAAACGTTATTAGCTCCCGCGGATGAGTTACCTCGTAACCCTTTCCGATGAATAATTTCTTCTTTATGGTCTCGGCTAAATATTTGAACTCCTCTTGAGTTAAATCTTTCTCCGTCAGTTTCTGATTGCACGTCAGACACGTCGAGCTGCGCAGAAAGTAAAAGGAGAAGAACGTATTAGTAAAACCAACATCCTCCGGTGTCTCCATAAAGATACTCACGATTATTACTTACAACGTCACGGTTGTCGATCTCGCATCCCAACCGTGTTTGTTACAAGCCTTCATATACTCGTTCATGGTGACGGGATGCGGTCTAATACCGTACTGCGCCCAGGTGTTAAACAACCTCTCTATCTTCTCGTTAAACGTCCGCGGATCTTTCAAGCAGTAGTTCAAGTAGCTTATATACACGTAGCTTAGAGGACCGGCGGCCCGTTTGCAGCAAGTAAGTAAATACTCGTACGCAAGCTCGGCGTCTCCGTGCTCCAGTAAATAATGAATCAACGCGCTGTATCCGTGAAGAAGAAGCGCCTGCTCGGTGGCTTCGAAGCGCTTTATAATCTCAATGCTTTCCTCCCATTCGCCTATCGCGCATAAGCCTGTGACGCACGCATTGGCAGTGAAGTAATCGAACGCCGGAAATTTCTCTTTAACAGTATTGTACAAGTCCAAGATGTGCGCTCTATCTTCCTCCGTAATCGGAGTACGCTTTACTTCGTACAGCTTCAAGTATTTGCCGATGGTTACTATACTGGGTTTACAATTGCTCCTCTCCAAAAATTTGTAATACAATATTCCTGCGTCTGCGTACTCGTTGCTATGGCATATGTCGATGACCATTGAATCCGTGATCGACGCCGTAAGGTTTCCTAGGCTTATTAAACTTTTCCTAATGTCGTCCCATTTATCGTCCGCCGAGTCAGGCTTGGCGAATACGTCCGCGTACTTCGTTTTACAAGTGTCGAGAATAGCGTTGTACACCAACTCGTGTTTCTCGTTGCGGATCGGTTTCGGCTGCCTCGAAACGTGCGTACTGAGCGATCGTACTTGACGGAAGGGTAAAGATGTGAGCTTTTTAAGCAGTGCCATTGATATGATTTTAAACGGTCTACGGAAGGACAGGACATACGCGATCAGCTGAGATAATTGGCTACACGCATGGAACACTTGTTTATCTCAAAGCAGCATAGGAACGGTGACTCTATTTCTGTCTGATCACGTGTATCTTTTAATGTGCTGATAAATTGTTTTACTCTTGTTTGGGTATCGTCGCTTTCCAACCTTAATCATGCTTCGGTAACTGTACATACGAAAATATCCGCGTTTCGACGATCAACTACCAACTCGTAGTAGCTTTACGCGACTTAACATAATCGAGTGACGTTATTCTGTAGAAAATAACGTTATTGTATTACAAATTGCTCTCGCCGCTAATTCATTCGCACGAAACATACCCGAGCAGCGATCCAAACTTACGTAGCAGACGATTCCCCACGTGCGATCGAAGCATAGGCATAGACTAACAGTGCGAAACATTCGGTCTTATGTACTTAGAGTTCATATTTTCAACATAGTAGCAATAATTAAAATGGATGAGAAACGCAAGTATTTAACACTTCGGTTTAAATAGTCGACGCCAATGCGATCGGAGCTACGATAGTACTATTTACAGTCATTGACTTATTGCTGGCATAGAAGACTTTATTTCTTTCGTAATAAATCAGGTTCAAGATGTGCTAGGAAGTATTTCTTATTTCAATGTTTCTTCGTATTATCGACGAGTCTTGTGTAATTCGTTATGGATAATCAATTTAAGTAGAAAACAGATGGTTCGAAGCACAGCCTCCTTGCTATCTTAGTTTAAATCGAATATCATAAGGGAACCATCGACCAGTCAGTGTACACATATACTACAGTGATGGTGATACATTTGTCCCGCTAATTTCGCTTCATCCCGAATTGGAGAAAATGCAGTCGATGAAGATTCTTGGAGCTGGAAATTCGAAATTTTCCGACTACTGTCGCCCGCTCGTTGTAACGGCGCTGCACTTTGACTCGCGATGACAAGCGGTTCTGAGCCGACTTATAAAGGGAACTGATAAAACCAGATATCGTTCAGTCTCGATCCTCGTCCGATCGTGCGTCCCAGTTTTTTCCGCGAACCGCCCGCTCGGTCGAGCGTGTCGCGAGGCTCTCAATCGGGCCAGAAACTGGCCAACCTGGACGAGACACAGTGCGGAGAAGTTTAGAGGGGGAGAGCTTTTCGACAAGTGGCCGAACGAAACGGAATTACCGTCGAGGTAAGCCAATGAACCGCTCTGAGTCTGTCGAACGCGATCGGAATGCTTCAACGACCATGAATATTGAAGGGAAACTTAAAGCGAAAGGTGTACTTCCTCGATGGCCTCTTCGCCAGCGACCATCGACCGGAAGTCACGTGAGAGGCGCCATTTTAAAAACCGCGACGGACGCGTCTTTTCCTCTGAGCATTAATTCGTGCCTGACAAAATGATGGCCTGAGCTGTGAATGATTTGTGCGGATGAATGTATCGAAGGAATGATTATACGTGGCGAGATTCAGCAGAAAGTTTCGAACAAGTTCGATGCGGCGCTATATCTAACGTTCAAATATAAATATACCTAAACGGCGTGCAAACGGCAGCGGTCAGATTTTTCAAAATAAGATAATTAAGTTTGCTGGAATTTTATAAATAAAAGTTATTTATCGAACTTTTAACTTTTCAGAAAATAAAAGTTTCCCATTTACACAAAAATGTATGGATTAAAAGTTTTAGTTAATACACTGCATTTTATAATAGTTCTCTCGGAACAGAAAGGATAATAGTCATAAAATTGCAATTGATTCATAATTCATTGCAAATTTTTACAGCCTCACTCGACCGACTTTGTTTTGCCATTCGTATCGTTGTGACGCAAACCTTGATTATTTGAAGACCATGACCGTGAAGTGACTTAAACCGTGCACTATTGGACGCGATAGTGGAATTGAAAAATATTGCCAGAGTTGCGAGTGCATCGTGAAATTATAAATTGAAACTGGAAGGTCAAGGGCGGCTCGATATAACTACCTTCGAACTTGTGTCACGTTGGTCTATAATAAGTGGCGATTGACACTCGAGAAATAGCTATTAATGTCTTCAATGATATCAACCTAATGAAGTTATTTGCTTGGAGTTTCATTGTCACTTATCTCTTTGTACGAACGAACGCATTTGTCTTGCATGTAGAGCTTCAACAATTACAGCATAGCTACAGAGATATGTAGATACACCGTGCCGTACAAGATGTATATTAATAGTTGCAAATCGCCTTCCGAGAATATTGACAAATGCGCGCTTCGTATTACTAATAGTCGGTACTACACTTGTTGAAAAACATTGGAGCAGATCGGCTCTCGTGGAATGAATTTTTATCACCCTAGATTACCCTGCAGATTGTAATGTATCACAGTGTGCTGTCTCTATGCGTATATTAACAACTAAGCGGTAGGCGTTATCGAATGAACTTCTAGTTGAACGCTCTACGGAATTCAAGTATGTCGCTCGAAACGCGAAATGTATAATAAAATAGGAATTCGCCGGGGTCGTTATTGATAGTACGAATTAGAGTTCTTGTGTTTTTTTTTTATAAATTTGTGAAATTCGAAAACCGGTTTTTTCAAAAATTGTTTTTTGAATAAACCTTAGCATGAATATATAGGGTGAAAGAAGGGTCTACTAAGAACGATTAACAATTACTTTTAAATAACTTACCTTTTCCTGCCCAGCCAACAGATTATACCTATAGCAGGCTGAAAACTTTGTGGCCTTTTTCAGAATCTTACTTGTTGGGGTGTTCAACCGGCTCTTCGTACAGGCTCTGCCCCGCGGCCGACGTGTCAATGGAGAATTACACGTCGGACTCAAGTGACTCGGATTCCAGCACGAAGACACTGGACCTGTCCTATCTGATGCTGGACACTCAACTGCTGAGTGACCATTTCATCGGCGCGAAGTATCCAAAGCGCGTGGACACGTTGCTGCTCCACCAGAACCGGCTGAGCAGCATCCCGCCCAGCATCGTCAAGTTCACGAACTTGAATTCGTTGGATATATCGAACTGCGGCTTGCATCGGCTGCCAGACTTCCTCGGGGACTGTCCCCTGTCCTGTCTAGTTGCCAAGCACAACAGCCTATCGAACGACTCTCTGCCAAAGAGCTTCGAGAACCTGCCGAGCCTCCGCGAGCTGAATCTCAGCGGTAACAGGCTGACAGACTTTCCCGAGCAGGTCCTCGAGCTCGCGGAGCTCAAGTACCTCTACCTGGGCGGCAATCACATCGACGAGATCAGCAAGGATGTCTGGAAGCTGCAAAGGTATACCTGCTTCTAAACTCGTTGCTCCTCAGCAACTCGAAATGCCGCTTCCCATCGAACACCTGAGTAAACATTCCGCGAGGAAGCTCGCGCCTCAGCTTGGATAACGTGGTCTGTTTCTCGAGCGATGTATGCATGAGTTTCGTGGCTCGTTCCAGGCTGCACGTGCTATCGATGGGAGGGAACCGATTGACGGAAGTGCCGTCGACGTTGGGCCAATTGAAGACGCTGCAGGCCCTGGCTCTCTGCGACAATATGTTGGAGAGCTTGCCCAGCTCCATAGCGAATCTGACCAACTTGAAATCGCTGCTGCTCCACAAGAACAGGCTGAGGACGCTGCCGACCGAGATCATCACGTTGAAGTGCCTGACCGAGGTAACCGAACACCTCCGCAGGGCGCTCCGTCCGAATCTTCAGCCGCGGCGATGACATCTCTCGCTCTTCTTTCAGCTGTCCCTGAGGGACAATCCACTGGTGGTCAGGTTCGTGTCGGACATGACCCACAATCCTCCGTCCCTGCTGGAGCTGGCCGCCAGAGTGATCAAGACCAACGACATTCGGTACGGCGAGGAGAGCATACCGAGGAACCTGGTGGAGTATCTGAACAGCGGCCACCATTGCGTCAATCCAAAGTGTAAAGGTCAGCGTCTAGTTCCGTTCAAAGTTCAAGCTCCATTCGGCGACACTGACAAACGAGCATGCACAGATTACGCGACTCCCGATAACGTTGTACCAGCTGACGTCACTCTCTCTCTCTCTCTCCCCCGCAGGTGTGTTCTTCAACAACAGAGTGGAGCACGTGAAGTTCGTGGACTTCTGCGGCAAGTACCGTCTGCCCTTGCTGCAGTACCTTTGCAGCAGGAAGTGCATAGAGTCCAGGGACGGCGACGAAGTGGTGAGCGGCGCGATGATCAGAAAGGTCCTCCTTGGTTGACGATGCCGCGGTAACGAAGATATCGCGAATCCTGATTGACGGAGCTGATCTTTGAGGATTTCCGTGCTCCTGGCCAGAGGAGGCTCATCGATTCCACATGGAAAGCGCCGATCCCGGTCGCGATCGCCCCTGCAAATCTACTAGGAAAACTGGAAGGCTCTTCCTAATAGGACATGACTCGCACTCAGAAGCCTGGATCGTTGAATCCTCAAAGATCTAGCGCGGAAAGTGCCTCCTTTACTGCCATCGAGATGCAACGTCGGTTCCACTGCACGGGAACGGACAATGGCGCGAGATAACGCGCGCATATATTTAGCCTGTGCATTTAATACAAAAGAGAAGAGGCAGAGAGTAAATAAATGTTTTCTGCGAGTCCAATCGCACGCGCACACTTATCCATGACCGCCGGCCATGGCTGGCTAACGGATGGAGGCAAATGAAATCGCGCCCCGTTAACATTATCGTTTTATTGTTAAATAAACCACAAAAATGTACAATAATAGTATTATCATATAGAGCCCCGCGGAACCGGGAGGCGTTCGGATCCTCGCTTAAACACATATCCATTGATATTCTACATTTACCATTATCGACTATGCGTGACCGTGTAAAACTAAACACATCCGAGAAAGTGAAACGTAGCGAAACGAACGATACAAGGATACCATCATCGTGTCTCATCGTAGTCGTTTAGATATTTATAGAACATCGTTAATTATCTGAATAATCGGTGACAATCGATAAACATAGCAATTGTAATAAGAGTTCGCTACCATACTTATTTTTTTCTTCTTTTTTTTTATAATCGCATATAGTGTCGCCGCGGTGTGTAATTACCTATACATACATATACATATTCATATATATATGCGCTCTGTATTTATACATTACATACATATATATGTGTGTGTACATGCCTCGCATTGCTTCTCTCGGTCCCTCCCCTTTCATCCTCCCATTCCGTCCAACTGTAGCTCGCAAACGCGTCCGAGGGCGTGTTTCCTTGCTCGCACACATCAGACATTCCTCTTCGGACTCGCTTGCAATGCACCCACTCGCGCGCGCGCACGTGCACGCAGAAGGAAAACCCTCGGTTTTCCCGCCTCTCCGCGGCCTCGTCGGATCGTCGTTTATCGTATCTGATAGGCGTGCGTTCACGGCAGTACACTAACGCTACCCTCCGTTCTCCGCGTGCTCGCCTCCTCCTGTCGCCCCTCTTTAAAATCTCTTCTTTTCTTTATAACTGCGCCGTAAATATCTTCTTTATGTATTACTATGTATATTAACACAATTTTCCCTAGTATCATACAGCCGCGCGTAACGGCGGCCCCCTCGGTACGGCGTGCACGGTTGGCGATTGCGGCGACGCCGATGATTAATCGTGGTGTCTCGCGGACGTTCCGCGTAACGCGCATCAGTTGGAAACGAGGTTGGCTTTGCTGGGGCGAGTGGCTGCGATTGGGCAGCCACGGCTGACGGGCCGCGGACAGGGCCGTTGGCACCGGCAGCCTCTTAAGTAACCGTACGACCTGTGCCTTAAGCTAGGGTGTGGAGCGATGCTCGATTTACAGTCGACCCCGCAGGGCCGCTGTCAGCTGGTTGGTCGCGCGGATCGGCGACCGTGATCAGCACGCTTGGATCGGAGGATTATAGTCGATATACAAATCTAGGAAGGCGACTTCTACGGTCGACGAGTAAGATACAGTTGGCCGATTAACTTAAGTGAACCGTTACAGTCGATTACAGCGAGGGACTATAATCAGCGGATTATCTCGGACGACCATAGCCGACGGGAGAAGTTACAAGAACGAACTAATAGGCAACTACAGACGGACTCCAGAGTATGGTCGATGCTCGAAACAGCCGCTCGAGGCCCGTCGACCATACCCGATTCGCGGGCTTACAGTAAACGACTATAGTCCAAGGCCGTACCGAGAGGGGCAACCACCTGCTCCACGGAGACGTGGTTCGATCGGTGTCGTTACACTACTATGATCTCCCTTCGCGTTACGAGTGGCAAGGGCGCCACTTCCTATCCGTCCACCTGCTTCTCGTCCTTCTCTTCCTCGTCCCTCAGCTTCGCGTCGGCCTCGTCCTCTTCCCTCGACTCCTGCTTCGCGCCCGTGCTTACCGCACTGTCCCCGCTTTCGCATTCTTTTACCGTGTTTTGTCGCGGGTCTGAACCAAGAAAAGGAAACCTCTGTTTGAGATCGATGCATGCCCCGGGGGGGTAGGAGTAGGATCGTGTAGAATGATCGGGCGGCTGGTTCATCCGATTTCTGATCCGACTGCAATGAACGCCGCGCGACGATTGCGTACGCATCGATCGGCCCGCAACGATATCACACTTGGGGGGCGGTAAAATCGGAGAACGGATGCGCCAACGTCCCAACGTGGATGGTCTCTCTCTACGATGAAACCGATTTTCACGACGAGAGTGTGCCGGCGATCACTGCCTTCGATGCTGAGGACAAGGGGTGCTATGAGAGGGTACACGTGGCTCTGTTCGTTCTCGCCCAATCGAATCTGGCCACTGTCGAGCGCTCCGAGGGAAACCGCGGTAAGCTTCGATTTCCGACCAACGGACTGCCGGAGGAGAACTTCTGAAGAGGATGCCCTAGTAATTGGCCTAAGCAATCAATTCGTATAAAGCGCGGTGGGGTTTTGCCGGGATAAGGAAAGAACGAAATATGATGGTTGAGGGGAAAGATCGCAGCAGGGGCGGCGTGTGCGCCCTGGCTGTATCGGTGTCTCTGGTTTGTGCGGCGACCGGAAGAGTCTAGAGATCACGGTTACACCGTTCGCATACCCGCCGCTGTTTCGCAACGCGAAATTAAACCCTGGCCCGGCACTTTCGGCTCGCCGAAACCGTCCCTGACGTGCCCTCCCTACGCCTTAGGAAAATAGTAGAGGTGCCTTAAGATATTGGTCGTCCGCGACGTTGCTCTCCGACGTCCCGTCGATTTAACGTCTAACGTCTTACCGCACGCGCTAATGAGACGCGCGCAAACACGACAAAGTAGTACGGACAGAATCGCTAGTGGTGCAAAAGTAAAAAGCTTATAAAAGTTCGATCGTTTTGTCGTAGCGTCTGTTTCGAGATACCTCGAAGAACTTGTCCGTTCGCCTTTCGTCTATCCCCGGCGCCGTTCGCGACCGCTTTCGTTCGGCTATATCGAAAAAGTGTTACGCTAAACGGTCTATTCTGTTCCATCGCTCTCTATGTACATGCACAGTTCTCATTATAACAGCCGAGAAAGGATGCGTGCTGATCAAAGTCTTAAGCCTGCCACCCGACCTCGTAGATGGATCAAAGTGAGTGCGCAACGTCTAAGACCAGCTACCGTAGGTTCTAGAATCAAGTATCAGAAGTTCTTCAATCGAAGCGTTCGCCCACCTTCTCCCCTCGCATGTGTCTCGTCGCAAAAAACAATCGAATGCCTCGCTATGTTACTCTAGAGTCTAAAGTAACGCAAGTGCCTCCTTGGAAAAACGCGCGAGACGGGAAAAGTCGCGTGTATCAAAATCGGAGAGTCTCGCTAGTCGATCTTTCGATCAACCCATTAACGATCATCATCGTTTCACTGATAAACCAATGCACCGTAATGAAACGAGGAAGCTTTCGATAATTTTCTGGTGCTTTTAGTTGGAAGAATAAAAGAAAAAGACTGTTGATATATTCCTGCATATTTCCTGTCAAGTGTTTTGTTATAGACGGAATATTTTTGATAACCTCTGCTCGAGGTTGTGCGTTAATGGGTTAATCATTTGTAGGAATGAGGAAAAGCGAGTATCAGAACTGACGCTTTTAAATTGACTCGTATCGGTAAACGAACGTCGACCAAACGTAGAACGTCCTCCGCTTTTTCGATTGGATATCGTGCTTCTCGGTAAAGGTGAAAGGTTTTGGTACTCGAGATTGCTTAATTAAATATCCAAGAGTACTCGCGTCGTGACCCGATCTTCACCTTCACCCCGATCTCGAGCAGCCAAAACCTTTCGCCTCTAATGTTTCCTCTTTTAATTCGTAATTAGATAAAAATGGTGAGATGTCGAGACACTCGAAGTGTTCGAACGTGATGGTATCGCACGAACACCCGATATCGGCGAAGATCGTCAATCAAGATTTACATCGTTCACCTATTTCTTTAATCTGCAATTAAAGCGTGAGAATCCATTGCCTACATGAAACGACAGACTCGATTACAAGAAACGTAGGGCACGTGACGAAAGGAAAAGCGAGATTACTTAACGAGTATACAAAGAGATTATCGATACATTACACACGTGTAAAATGTGAATCTTACTTTAATACGAAATTTTATTGCGTGCAAACGACCCTTAGTCATTTCGATTTTACACATGTTAGAAAAAGAGTACAGCTCGTTCGATCAATCGAGAAGCACAGGCGAGCCTTTTTTACTTGAATTCTCGTTTATCGACGAATTTCGTATTAAATTAATCACTCTTATGGTTTAAAAAACATACGCGGTCGCATTAGAAGTATCGTGATATAATCCGCAACGAAACGATATTACAAATGTGTATATAATTCTTGTATGTATATCAAACATCCGACGCTATAGTTATGCGATGCCGAGAACCGAAAGCAATGGGAATTAAAATTACGACAACAGCGGGCTACAACTTACGACAATTCGAGCGGTTGCTTCTTCGTGTACACAGATTTCGGACATACACGGGGGCTGGCATTGCTCTCGCCGCGATCGCGTTCAAAATCTACCTCGAACGAACCGATAGAACGTATATATCCTAGGGTCTCTCTCGTAGCAGCGAACGGTTTATGGTCCATCGTCTCAGAATTGCCGTAAAACCGGCAGAAAAAGTGGCCTTTATTTTTCAGCGAAAGATTAACAGCTGTTAAGAGATATCTGTAGTAACTCTGACGGGATGTCTATTCCGTGTGGAAGCAGCGGTTTAAAACGAGCTTCTAGATTCTTTGTTTGATCCTGATCGATTGTCCGATATACAAACGTGACACTTGTATAGACATGTCACGACCTTCAGACCCCCAAGTGGCCGTCGTCATAAACTGTTAGCCGGCAAACGCAAAACTGACTCGCGGCTTAATTAATAAAGAAAGCCCCTCTACGCGATCTCGCACGATCGGCACGGCGCGTGATTAAATACCCTTTTTGCGATTCGAACGTATATACATATGCACACACACGCATACATATATGCATATATATACATATTAAATTAGTTTATTAATCTTTCTTTACACAATTATTACATTTTATTTACTAGATGCATCGAGAGGGTGCGGCACGACGTAATCAAGGTAAAAATAAAAGAACTGGTGGTTCCTCGCGATGGTAACACGGTGATGAAATAGTGTGTCAGGCAAACGACGAGTATAGTGTTCAAAGAATTCAACTTTTTTTTCCTTCCCTTCTCTAATCAATTTTCCGTTTCTTTTCTTTACAACAGCAGCAATGTTATTCATTAATCGCTATTATTAAAATTAATCTGCATATATTTATATATATATGTAATTTAATTTTATATATATATATATTTATATGTATGTATTTATATATATATATATATATATTTATTTATATATATATAGACTTTCAATATTTTACACGGGCTCTTCCCCACTTGGTATTCACTATATTATTCTGTAGGTGTGAGTTTGTGGTCGAGTTAGCGTTCAAGCTTCGGAAGAGTGGAAAGAAAATTTAAAAAAAGAAAAAACAAAGGAATAACGGAATTAATCCACTGTAACTAGCGTGCGATCTAGTCGATGAGCCAGTGACCGTGCATTGAATTCCTCGCACGATGATTCCTCATCGTTATCTTGTCTCTTTTTTTTTACTGTAAATTACCATTCTGTTTTTTTATTCGTTATATATCTTAATTTGCGACTATACACACAGATTTGGCCTATAACTCGTGTCTCGAACCGCTCAAATGATTTTCCAAGCACGTTCAATGTACAAAAATTGCTGAGTGAATCCGTACAATCACTACTATTATAGTGTCTCCGCCGTTTCGGGCATCGAAGACGATGAAATCACGTGAAGACAAGATGAGAAAGATTAAACCAAACTAAATCGATGAATTTATTTTATTAATAATAATAATTACGATAAATAACCAACAATCTATGCTTCGATTCAAACTCCGTTATGTACTTTATAGTCATTTTCTGTATTTCCCTCTTTCGTTTAGTCTCACAGCTAGATTCGTGACCTCTTCTGTTTTGTATCTGAACCTAGCGAAATTCCTATCGGCCTGGAAATTCGAAAGAACCGCTATGTAATATAGTTTGGACATTCACATTTCTTAACCGACCGCTCCCTAATGTACAGGTATTTTATTCGTTTACGACGCGGATGATGACACATCAAGCCAGCTGTACGAGTTGCACGAGTACATAAATAATTTAAATCTACAGAATTACCTTTTGATCACAAGTCAAACTATACACTTACGTTCGTATCAGAGTACCTCTAAGCGTTATCAACAGCTCGCCTGATGGCTCCACTAAAGTGATCCGTCTCATCTCACTGCGGGCGACAGAAAAGATGGAAAAAGAAAGAAGGCTTGAAAATAAATAACACGTTTATGCGGCAAAGGCGTTGGTAGTGCCGATAACATGAAGCATACTCGGTTTCATTTTGTATGGCGCAAACGAAACGACAATGTGTGCAGGTAGCCAGAGCGTGAGGATTGAATGTCCCAAACCGTATCAAAAATTGTCCGAACGACGCCCCGCTTTCGGACCGCAGGAAAAGAAATCAGAAATTTACGTAATTTTCATCCTTCGTATTTTTTTTTTCACTTTTTCATCTCTTAGTAATGAGGTACATTACTAAAAACGGTTAACTGTTTAAAACTTAATTTATATCATCAACATTCATAAAACTCTAAAACGAATGCTAAGATCTCTCACTCTCTTGCCTTGACCCTTTCTCTCCTGTTCCACTCACACTCTCCCTTCCTCTCTCCGCCTATCGCTCTCTTTCCCATCAGTTTCCGTTTCCTTTAAACGCTCGTCCTTTATCTAAATAAAAAAAGGAACTGAATCGGTTCGACATGCTTTTCTTTTCTCATCGGCAGCCTTCATTCTGTGTTCTCTTGCGACGCAATGATATGTTAGATGTGTGGCTAATCGCACATGTCCCGAAGGCCCAGCTGCACGGGGTTTTGTCAACTTACGATGATGTACAAACGCGTCTGTACATTTGTCAGTGTACACTATTCGACCTCGAGATCCACATTTACCAGGGAAAACCCCCGTGGATTTGCACGCAAGCCCGACTAACTGTACCGGAGAAGGTTACAGGCTGTTTCAGAGCTGCAAGTAAATAGAAAGCTGAAAGATCGGTGGGCCCAGGGAAATAGGCCCTTAAATCACCCGCCCTCGAGATAGTTCCTTGCCAATAAGCCATCAGCCTTCTCTTCTACCCTTACCACTTCGACCTCCCTTTCTGTACTCTGATTAAATACTATTTCGCCGAAAAACCGAGAAATAGATAAAAGAACGAATTTCCCCTCCCTTCCCAGAGCTCTGCCGATCCGTCGAACTGGTGTCCTACAGCTCTGAAACATCCCGCGCAATCGAGTGTGCGATGACCCCTCCCCGTGTATGTGCTGGCACTTCGGGCATACAGCATGCATATATTATGTTATGGTGATGCGCACGAAAAGGATCCCTTTGCGGAGTGACGCGCGTACAAATCTTTGTGTCGTTAAACGTAGACGATAGTGTTTTAAAAACGTTCCGTTTAACGCCGCCGAATAGTTTGCGTGGTAAACATTGGCTTAAAAATAAAAAAATCGCTCCGCTAAGTTGCGTAGAGGTTCGTCGCGAGGGGTGAAAAAATGTTTTTTGTATTTCTCATTTTGGAAACCCGAGTCTAGAAAAAGGTTTACGGGAGATACGCGTAACGATCCCGCAAATGGTTTTTTCGGTAAGAATTAGCCGATAGCAGCGTGATAGAAATCGCAGGGCGACTCGGATCGCCGAGGCATGAGCGAATAGGCACGGACGAATATGGCTGTCTCTTCGCTGGTCGTCATGCCCCGGCAATAGAAACTTTCCGTCGCCACCTTTTTTTTTCCTCCCTTCCTTTCGATCTAAAGAGGCTCTTCTCTAGTCGTGCTGGTGTGTAATACCCGCAGCATGTCCCGTATCGCGAAAATTCATCTTACGATAAATGGAGATTGTGCACGCAAATACTCATGTGTGTACGTGTCGTCCCTTTCCGTATCGGCGTAGAGTGTGTACGTGTGTGTGTGTGTGCGTGTATGTGTCGTTGAAAACCTGTACGTGTACGTGTTTTCGCGCGTTCAACCGAGACCTCTCTGCGTGTAGATGCGACATACACACACCGGTGACGATGCTCGTTAGAATCCTCGGACACAATTAAAAAAAAGGGAAAAAAAAAGAAGAATCTTTCTACACTGCATGTTCCACCTACAGGTTATTTCGCTCGGGACGAAACACGGACCAGTATGATAATAATAATAATTAATAATTAATAATAATAATCGTCATCTTATCGTTCGCGTGTACGCACAGTGGAAACGCAAGTTTTTTCAGTCTTGGCGAGTGAAACGTCTTGCGAGCCGAGAGTGTGGCGATCATTTTCTCCCTCGATTCCCGTGTTTTTTTTTTATTCCCAATCGACACCCATCGAGCTGGTTTCGCAGTGTTTTTTCTTCCATTTTCTTTTTGCGTATTTTTTTGTTGTTGTAATAAAATGACGACGCAAGCGACGTTAACGCGCTACTAGACATTATAGATTACACATTTTCAACTAGAAAACTTCGCTTGTTTTTTTTTTCTTTATAGCAATTATCGTTTAAAGAGGTTACGGGCCAGTTTCCTATAATATATATACATTGAATTCAAGTTGGCAATATGGTGGCAATCAAGCGTTCGCAACGCCACTGAGTCGTGCCCCTTTTTCTTTTTTCTTTTAGCTAAACCCGTTATTAATGGGGTGGGAGGGGAGGAATCATTCTTGGTTTCCCGTGTTCAAGCGAACAAAGCTGAAAGACCACCCCGTATCGCCATTGCGTTGAGCTCAATTTACAACGGGGGAGAGTGGGTTGTGGTGGGTTGCTGGGTGGTATGGTGTGGGGTTCTCTGGATGGGACATCCTCCTCAGAAGGTCGGTTTCTCTCTCTCTCTCTTTCTCTCTCTCTCTCTCTTTCTCTCTCTCTCACTCTCTCTCTCTCTCTCTCATCATCATTATTCGCCACCGTTAAAAGGCTAGCTCTAACGTGTGAATTCTCAGTTTATATGTTTTGTAACTCGATTAAAAAATAAAGCAGCTTAAGCCATATTCGATTGGCTGGGGTCTGTATTCTGTGTAGTGGAGGGTGTGTTGGTGTTGACGTTATTATCACTAGAGTTACCGCTAGCCCCTGCGGCGGCACTCGTGGCTTCCGATTGGCCTCCAGGATTCTCCGAGGTCTGCATGTATTTCGGTATTAGGGTGGAGTTCAGAATCGGTAGGATTCGCAGCTCTTGCTCTGTAAAGTCGAACAGCGGCGGCAGGTCGCGGCCGGTCGGTAGTCGCGCCCCTTCTTCTCGCAGCTCGCTGAAGAACGAATGGGCGCACGCCTGGAGGGGTGTCATCCGTAACGACGGCGTGTACTCCAGCAGCCGGGCAACGAGATCCATCGCTTCCAGGGGGGTACGTGCCCTGAACACCTGCAACAATCGCGGAGACGCGGCACTTGGTGAGTCTAGCGTTGGCCGGAGTCGATCGTCCGCGTTGGGCTAAAAGTGAAACCGGCAACTCGCACGGCAGTCCTGCGAGAAAGCGATAAAACAACAGCCGACACCCTTCTGTTCAGGCGAGCTCGTGTTCGTACGATCGATTGTGTCACGCGTCATACGGGGCAGCGGAGAAACTCTCCAGGTGGTGGGCATTTTTTTTGGGGGGGACATGCAGCGCACTCGTTAAAAACAAACGTGCTCCATTGGCTTTGTCAGATGCTTGCGCAGGTACCAACAACAGAATAATGTTCTACGGTACACGGTCGTCTCAAGTACCATCTAATAATACAAGGTGGAAAAATTCGTTCGTCTCGGGGAGCAGTATGTCCCTAACGTCTGAACCCAATCGTTTTCGACACCCTGTACTTGGTGGGTTGAACTAAGTTCCTTGGAATTAATAAAGCGCGCTGGCCTGTTCGAATTCAGTGCTGTGGTTAAAAGTCGTCTCTGTCGGGGAATGATGTGCTCGAGCAAATGGCAATTCGCGAGTGATAAGCCTAATGATCGTGGCGTGTGAAAAGAAATTCTTGATGCGCGAATCGATGAAGGCGAAATATAGAAGAAACGTTTCTGTAACAGGGGAAGACGGAATGTTAGTCGTCGAAAAGGGCGAGGACTTATTCAACTATGCTGTATTAGTGGTATGAGATGTTGAATTCCGAAACTACTCCGCTGTTTATCGACAAAGCCTGCCAAGAAGTCGCTCATCTGTATGTACTATTTCTTAATAAAGGATCTTTATATAAGTAGAAACAGACATCTGCGGAGAATAATCAACAACCGCGGCAGGAACTGTACCATCAAGATCCAATTGATGCGCAAAAGAGAACGGAAAGAAAAAGAAAGATAAATAATGGAATAATAAACTCGGGTGTCGGGTGAACACAACTCAGGCAACCTTCTATCACTCTTACTCGTTGCGACAGTGGACCGACACGTTTGCATACATCCGTTTAGACTCCAATTACCACCAGAAAATTAGAGTAAGCGATACACGTCGACAATTTAAGTAATCACAGAATGTACACCGTTTGCCACCATTTCGAGGCTGTAAACGTTGGAGAATACGAAGAACGACGATGCGAGAACGACGGAAAAGAAGACAGATACAATGGATACTACGTGAGATCGAGAAAGGAGCAATCAAATGATTCATGTGCGATGAACGATCGAATTGTTTTATTGTGGTTGGCGATCCTCCGTTCGACGGGTCGATTGGCGATAAATTCACGTATCCTTGTACAGATAACCGTTGAGATGTTGAGAAGATTGGTTAACGTCGGTTAGTAGAATGGGCCAGAGAGAAAGAAGGGATATTTGCCAGCCGTTTGTGTGTGTGTGTACGTAATTAAACAGTGTCGTTGAGCAGGGGACCACTTACTCTAATCTTTTGGTGCTCCGCGGAACACTTTAGTCCACTCATTCGCTGAAGCATAAACTGTAACCACGAGTACATACATGTGTTGATGAGTGTGACATAACGACAGGTGTAGCGAGACCGTTCAATTAGAAGGAACGAGACTCTGCAGAACCTTACCCCTTAACCCATTCGCTTGCCTCTCTCGTTTCTTTCACTCGCTCTCACTCTCACTGCCATGCAAAGGTGTTACGCGGTAACCCTACCGCTCGTCTCTCAATGGCACGGTTGTTCTCAGTCACGAGAACGACGACCAGAGCGTGCGATAACGAGAGACCGACCATCGCCGGTTATGCAAAATTGGAAGCGATACACGGAGCGTATCGCTCGCGGAGTGCCTAACCGCGTGGTGTCCACGCGGCGTGCGTAATTAATGTCACACGATCTCGATAACGGTTAAAAGAGAAGAGGAATGCTCGGATAATAGTGGGATTACCTTTTGCCAAGGATGCGACTTAATCTGTGGGAATTTGAATTCGGTATAGTTGGGGTTCATCTCGCGAATCTGGTCGCGCGTCGGTGTACCGAGGACCTTGATGATCTCGACCAGCTGATCCACGCCGCTGTCGCCGGGGAATATCGGTTGGCCGAGCAGCAGCTCTGCCAGTACGCAGCCTGCACTCCACACGTCTGCGGGGGTAACGGAATTTCTTCATTATATAATGTAAGTTTCACCTGTGCCATACGCTTGGAAACGTACCAATTTTTGTAGTGTAGTCAATAGCACCGAAAATCAGCTCGGGCGCGCGATAGTAACGGCTGCATATGTAAGACACGTTCGGCTCCCCTTTGACCAGATGCTTGGCAGAGCCGAAGTCGCATAGCTTCAGGACGCCGGTCTCTGGGTCCAGCAGCAAGTTCTGCGGCTTAATGTCCCTGTGACAAATCCCCAGGGAATGTATGTACGCCAGCGAACGAAACAGCTGATACATGTACAGCTGGAACAACAGGAACACGCGATTAACGCTCACCTATCCTGCGATCTTCTCCACCCCGCGGCTGTTCCGCCGTGGGGCCCCCCGCGGTTCGAGCAAAATCAACAGCCCGCACTAAATATCGGAGGTTACAAGTCGAAGGGAGCATAGCTCCGTAGCAGCGTCCAGTGGTCAATTGATTTTGCCCCCGACTCGCGGTCGGAAAGTTTGCGGAGCGCGCGCTGCCCGCGCAGTGAGGCACGAGGCGGCGCGCGCTCGCCGGATCTCGTTGGAACGTACCTTGATGAAACAGATCGGTATCGTCTGCTTGCTTTTGCTATAATGCCGAGCGACTTTGTACACAGTTTCGGGTATGTATTCCAGGACTAGATTCAGATAAACCTCGTCCTTCTAAAATGAATTTCCAAAAAAAGAACGATTATTAACGGTGATGCGCGAGTGCGGGCGCGACGGGTGTGTCGTCTCAAAGGCACGGTCACGTTGGGGTGCAGAATAACGTCTATAGCTCGGCCTGGACCGCTACGAAACACGATTAGTTACGAATTTTTACTTGGCGATTCACGCGTGGCGGGTACCTTTGAATCACAAACACACTGTTCGAGAAGATCGTCTTTGTCTACAACTAGCGAAGCTGGCGTTAGCTACTAGATTGATATTTTAATGTTCTACATGAGATCGTTCCATCGCTGTGATCATGAAAACCGATGTTATTTCTTTTTTTTTATTTGGTTATTGTTCCTCTATATGTGTGTAAGAAGCAGAACTGCCTAGATTCTCTTAAAAGGACTGTCTCAAACTACTGGGTACGCTTTTAACTTACGTCCACATGAAAAACTGGATTAGTTGCGTTTAAGATGTTCTACAAAATAACACAATGCCGCATGCATTAAACTAATACGATTACTCGGAGGTAACTTATAAACGTAATTCATTGTAAAGAGATTTTTCGTGTCTGTCCCCTCGCGCGGGTGGAAATTTTCCTACGAATAGAAGAGGGGAAGAGAAAAAAAAAAATGGAAAAATAAAGGTAGTAGTGTTGCAATACGCTTTTTTGAACGAAGACTCTTGTGTAAGCTTACTGAATGTCTTGCGTTTTTGCGATGGATTCGAAAGGGGGTCGATTCTGCGTTAGCAAATCTGTTTCGTTATGTAGAATCTCACCCCCTCGATAGTTGCGGCAGTAGTTATTCAACGCTCTGTATAATTGTATATATCGAACGATGACATTGTAAACTAGAGTGCCACGAACTGTTGGCAGAATTTCGATCGATCGGTGTGTTGACAAGATAAAAGTTGTATAGTTACCTTATCACCACTAGAGTAGAAGAAATATTTTAGCTTGACGATGTTGCAGTGCTCTAGGCGGCGCATGATTTGTAATTCTCTGTTCTATAAATAACAGAGACATGCGATTAATAAACGTGGCCGGTTCCTGTCAATATTTATTCACGCTTCATTATCTCCCCTCGCAATCGCTGCACATATATCTCCATTATTATATTGCTCCGGCGGGATTCGACGCGACGATGAGAATTGTAAGATTATCGTTCCTCAAATATACTAATCAAACAAGGTGGATCTACAGTGAGTAAAAAAAGTATTGGCACACTTTTTAAAATCGCATAACTTTTTTAGAATTGGTCAAAACGACATGAGTTTTTTTTAGAAGGTAGAAGGATTAGTTTACTAAGTGACGTACTTCGTAGTTTTGAAAAAAAATTCAATTTGTCGGAATAGCAAAAAAAATAGTAAAGGCCGTTTTTTCAACTTTTTTGCTGAGCCTGTAACGAAAATTCAAAAAACCCGTTTGTAGATTTAAGTAAGCTGTATACATGCTGAAAATTTCATCAAAATCGGTTAACGGTGCTCTGAGTTACAAACATTTAATGATCGCAAAATAAGTTCGAAAATCGCGAAATTCCCGAAATCAAGCGATATTCGACTTTATTGTGCGATCATTAAACGTTTGTAACTCAGAGCACCGTTAACCGATTTTGATGAAATTTTCAGCATGTATACAGCTTACTTAAATCTACAAACGGGTTTTTTGAATTTTCGTTACAGGCTCAGAAAAAAAAGTTGAAATTCCCGAAATCAAGCGATTTTCGACCTTATTGTGCGATCATTAAACGTTTGTAACTCAGAGCACCGTTAACCGATTTTGATGAAATTTTCAGCATGTATACAGCTTACTTAAATCTACAAACGGGTTTTTTGAATTTTCCTTACAGGCTCAGAAAAAAAGTTGAAAAAACGGCCTTTACTATTTTTTTTGCTATTCCGACAAATTGAATTTTTTTTCAAAACTACGAAATAGGTCACTTAGGAAACTAATCCTTCTACCTTCTATAAAAAACTCATGTCGTTTGGACCAATTCTAAAAAAGTTATGCGATTTTAAAAAGAGTGCCAATACTTTTTTTACTCACTGTAACTCGACCCGATAATCCCGCGCGATCTGCTGGACGTACGATGCATTCCCCTCGAGTGCAAACGAGAGACGTTACTATCAATTAAAAATAAAGTGGTGCCGGTGATTAAAATACAGGGAACGAGAATTGATCGAGGCAATTTCCTCCGGCTTTCAGGAATTAAGATTGAAAATACGATCTTGAGTGCAGCAGTCAGAAATATGGGCGCGAATTCCTTCATTTACAACCACTCCGGTTCCCAGGAGTTTGATCACGCAATCTTATCACGCGTATTTGTTAACCTTTCCGCTGCTGCGACTACCTATAAATAACACGTGCGCTCTCAAGAAGCTCTTCAATGCCGTGCCTTGCATCCTGTACGATCACAATGTTGCCCGAATCCATCGATAGAAATTTATTCACCGAAACGGTAACATCTGCGAGATTCCTTTAAAAATTATCAATTACCCGAAGGAACTAATTCGCGAGCGTGGCAATTTACACGCGCGGAGGTGCAAGTGTCTGCTGAAAGTACGACCCGTGGAAGGAACCCTTAGAATTTCAAGTCTCAGCGGCGAAAGGGGCGAGATAATGAGATTGCGATCTCGTGCCTGCCCGTATATTTCCTTACCTTAAATCGCTTGTCTTGGAGGACCTTCTTGATGGCAACCATCTCCCCCGTATCACAGAGTTTGGCTTGATATACGACGCCGAAGCTGCCATTACCGATCACCTTTGTGTCTGTGTAGGCGACTTCTTGGGGGCGGTCTGGACCAGCACCAGGGGTAGCCACCACGGTCGTCACTTTGCTGCCATCCTTGCCTGCATTGTACATCGCACCACCCATAGAAACAATCGAAAACCACAACGCTACAGTACAGCTAAAGTAACGGGACGAGGGGCGGAAAATATTTCTAGGCTGGGTTCAAAAGGAGCTACTATTCTCAAGCCTGAAGAAGCCTCGTTAAGGGGGTTGAAAGGAGCACAGACAAAGCCCTAATGCGGTGTTAGCTGTTACAAAAGCATTCTACTTTCTCGCAACGACGACGCTTTCTTTACAAGACCAATTTCTCGTTCGACAGTTGCATTGCACGAATGATTCGAGTTGCCAGCAATTTGCGACCCATTCCCCGGACACCCCAAAACTTGCACCCCAGGTTCTCGTCCGTTCATCAACGGAAACATGTTCGACGGGGGATCGAGCAGCGGCTTGCGAAGCCGCCTGCGATTCTATTGCTAGCAGCTCGAGAGCGTGGCTACACGAGAGGGATAACCTTGATAAGATGCAACGACGGATAATACGAGGCCCGCGTTTACAGACCGGTTTTCTCATTGAACCGTGGCTGAAAATAACCTCGCGCCATATATTTCACGCCTCTAATAATCCGCGTAGCTGGCCGTAGCCGCGATCGAAATCGAAAATTTCGCGGGACGCCTGACAGAGAGCAGGAAACGCGTGGCCTCTGCCCAGCCAGGGCTTCTTCGATTTTTACCATCGTCGAATGGACGATTGCGACGAACAGAGCCGGCGATAACGTTCCACTTGGACCATGCTTTACTCTCTGACATTTCGTTAACATTTTTCTTCGAATAACCTTCTCCCCTTTATCACTATTTATCTTCTTACTTGAAGAGGATCTTCAAGAAGCCGCGTGAACGTGGCGAGGGGCAGCCGCCAAGGTTTTGTTTCTAATCGACTTTAATCAGGAATCGATGGTACAATTTCCAGCGAAATGATAAGGACTCGAGGGGGCTTCAAGTTGGACGTAGCTCCGAGACTGTAGAAAACACGCGCGGTGTAAAGCCTGGAATTACAGCGTTTCCTAGAACGCGCGTTCTCTAATCTTTCGACAAAGTTTTTCTATTGTTTCGACAACTCTCGAGTGCCTTCATGCGAGCAATGCTGCGTAACAATGCTCCACGTGTTCGGAAAACCGTTACACGTTAAACAACCTTCAGATTGACTATTCTATCCGCGATAGCGGAAAGAGTCATCAAACTGGAGATCCAAGCATCTACTTCGTCCCTCCAGTTTTTTTGCGACACTTAAATGACGTTGATGGGAATATTCTTGCTGTGTGATCTAGTGTTCTTTTACGTTAGAGAGCATCGCAAAGCCCATTTCGATTGTGCAGCAATAGAACACTGTCGAGCAAGCTCTAGGTACAGGTGTTTATAAATATTTTAATAGTCGCGGGAAGGTTGGTCAGCGGGATCTTCGCAGAAAGACGACTGCGAGGCACTGGCTGCGAGTCAACTTTGCAAAACCCCGTCTATTCTCGAGAATAGTAATTCCAGATCGAGCCCTCCATGCTGGAGGAACCGCAGTGGAATTCGTTCGGATCTGACAATCTGTGTAATTAAGAGCGCACAGCGACTTCGACGTGGCAAGGAATGACTGCCACGTATGCTGGAGACGAAGATAGAAGATCTTTTCCACAAACTTGAATATCTCTCCATTCTCCTTTTTTCTCCATCGCACGTCACAGTGACGTACTGCTGACGTAGGAAAAAATAAATTTACGCGGATCGTTGCGCATAACAAAAATAAATATAAATAAACCAGGAATAAATGTCAGCGGTCGCGTGTTACTTCTCGATGAATGGTTCTCTCCTCGCCCAGGCGACATGTGTTTCTAACCTTTTCTGGTTAAATGGCGCAGGTTTTATATAATGCACAACAAAGCGAGGGATCGTATGCACGCTTATGCCTATCATTACGCAATTCGCAGAAAAATTGCGAGCCTGTAATAATCTGCCGATGTCCCTAAAACGATTGAAAGGAAAACGAGCCGCAGTGACTTTTAGTTCTCGCAGAGACGGCGCGTTCTTGAGTTCAAACACTTTCTTGGGAGGAGGAGTAGAAAAACTAGAATGCAAGGTGTCGTGATTTGCGATTCTCAGGGAGGCTGGAAATAACCCAGATCTGCCAACCCCAACGATCGACCAACGAAACTCCGGATTTGTAAACTAATCGGAGGACATTCGTACAGATTGAGATTGCCGTAATTATTAAGTAATCGTTTCCGAATGATCCTGCAACGAGAGATATTTTTATCCGAATCCTACAATCGACCAGAGTACCAAACTGTGTACCGCTTGTTAACGAGCTTGGTTCCCTCCGAACTTCGCGTCTCGGTTTCTCGGCGATCGTTCCCTAACGGGCTACGTTTCCACGTCCAGATGCACGACTTACGTTTCTTGTTCCCCAGTCGCCGCAAGAACTTGCAGAACTTTTTGTACGCAGTGTTAGCGTCTTTGCTCCTCAGCTCCATCGCGCTCTTCGCCCTTTCATTCTTCTGCTGTCCAGGCGGGCAGAATTTCGGATAACGCCACTGTTGGCAGGGCTCTGACCAGTCTAGGGCAGTGGCCGGTGCCATGGCGATGCACTGTCGCAACTCGCGAACCCGAGGGATGTACCGAATGTCACCACGAATCGTCCTCTCATCAGTCGGTTCGGTGTTTCGTCACTACAGCGAGGAAAGTCTGTGTCCCGTCGCGAGTTTACAAATATTCCAAGCCATGCCTGGTATTTGGAAAGTCAACAATGATTAACATGGACACCGTGTCGAGGAGCACGGCCGGAAATTGTCTCGAAGTTTGTTTCTCGCCACAGTTTCGTTGAATGTGGGAACCAGTCCTTTGCTCATTTTTGGAGGACTATCTACGATCAGCAGACGGTTATAGCTATTCACTGGGAGCACCGAGACTGCTATCGAGCGCACGCTAGTTCCCACGTGCCACGAATTACTAACTCGCGGCGACTTGATTCGATCGCTTCGAGATCCGGCAGTTTAATCGTGGCTTCGGAGGATTCAGACGGTAGTTTGTGGTACTGTTTATTCCTTGGCAGCAGCAGAGGTTTAAGGTTCGAGATCGATCACAGTTGCGCTGAGTAATATGTAAAGTTTCAGCTCACAGATCTGGAGCAAGGATCCAGGGGCTCAAGATCCGCTTGATAAGATTTAATACTGTATTAATACTAGTTGCACTGTCGTTCGGGTACTTCAGTTCTTCGAGACGTTCAAGTTTCCTTCGCGAGCACTTCACAACAACTGGAAGTCTCTCGTCCAGCAATTGACCAGTTCAGGTTTCCCGCAGGTCCAGATATACTTCACGAGTACCTGATACCACCGGGGAGCGGTGCGAATCTCAGCTTCAGAATCCTAGGATCACTGCACGTGAAAACTTCTCGATGATCAAGTCCATAATTCCAGTCCCACAATCGATCAACGACTGCAGTTCCTCCAACACCTCTTCTCCTCGCCAACAACACTCTCGATCCTCTCGAACTTCACGTCGACTCCGGCAACACCTGCTGCCACACTGAAGTACTTCACAATCCTAAACCTACCACAATTCTTCCCCTCGGATCCTTATCAATGTTCCTCCCACGCCACGCGAACATCTGCCCCCGCCGAACGCTACCTGAACCCTAGCTTGAGGATCCTCCACCAAGGAACGTGGACACTCGGAGCACCTCCTCCCATCGATCGGGGAGCTAGAATTTCCCGAAGCCGCCCGCCTCCGTCGCCGGGAACGAGGTAGAGGCTAGCCAGAGTCGGGCGAGGCAACGGCGATCGCGTGACCGGCGCTCTGCGTTTCCAGGCTGGGCGAAACGACCACAGGTTTACACTCGGGAATCACGCGATAGCCTCAGCAGCCGGCGTCCCGATTGATCGTGCCTCTTTGGGCTGCGTGTGTCGTCGGGACCATCACCGCGTCCTTCACGCAGCTACCTCGGACAGAGACGTTCCGGTACCGCGGCGTCTCGGCACGCGACTAAACCGAACGCGCCGCCAATCGCCATTACCCGCGGAAGAATCAGCTTCCAAGAGGGGGGGAACGAGAGGAGGGATGATGCCCGAAGAGAGGAGGGGAGTATCGCGAATGTTAGTCGCGAAAACGAGCAACCAGCGAAGCCCCCGCTTTTCATCCCACTTCTGAAAGCCACCTTGGCAGGAGTCTCGACAGAGGACATTGAGCTTGCAACGTTCTTTTTCCCGGCTTCTCTTTCTCCCTTTCCCACCGTTTTTCCCTTTCACTTCTGAGCGCTGTCGAACCTCGGACGGCCTAAAATTCTGGCCGCCTGCGACGCGAACCTCGCCGGTACGTCGCGAAGCTTCGTCGAAGTTGCTCCTCCGGTCCTCTGAACGCCTGATAATTTTGATTATGCAGAGGTATGTAAATATGTACAAATCGCGAGGGCATTCCTGGGCCCCGAAGCGCGACGACGGTGCTGGTTAACGTTGTTAAGCAGAAGAAAAAGCTGGAATATCTTGGGACACAGTAGAGTCGATTGTCGAAGAGAATCGGCGAGCCTGGATCGGTTAGAGAGGAATATCTCATTTGCTCGCAGCAATAAAGTCTTTGCGAGACCGCGCGCGACACGAGCGGATTATTCATGATAAAATCTATTTATAGTTGATTGTGTGCCGTCAATAAAGGACATTGCGTCGGATCAAGTGGAACGTGCCAGTTTTACGAAGCAGAATTTCACGGCGAGCCAGCAGGTTCTGTGAAACGCGCGCGCGGCGATGCGCCTAACCGTTCCCGAGCACTCTGAGAAAGGATATCGCCGCGGAAACGTTGGGTTTCGCGCTCTGATCGCGAATACCGGCCCGTTTAAATGGGACGGCGGGCTTCTATTAATAGAACCGTCGAGGGATTAAAAATCTTGCCCGAGGTGAAATCGCGGATAAAGCTGAGCGAGGCGCGGTCTCTGAAATAATTAAGGCTTCTGGACCTTCGGCTGATTGGCTCGTGCGCAGTTCGATAACATGTCCCCTCCGGGTTCGAATTTTCGTGAATCCAAAGTCGAATCAATTGCTCGCTCTTGAAACGATCTCGGCTTCTTCCCTCTTCCTTGGCTTCGCCAAACCACTTTGTTTGTCGCGAAATTACGGAGCACCGACGAACAATCGGTTTGTCAAAGAGTTTTCCGTGCTCGAACAGCCTGAGTGCGATTTTCCAGCGATACCGAAAGACTCGTTGAAATCGTGTTTGAACGGCCAGTTAGAGCAACCGCTATATTTAGCTGTAATAACGAGATAACAGAGTCCCGTCGCGCCACACGAACCACACACGTGAGACTACACGGTGCAAATACCGTGACGTCTTTTAAAAAAAAAGAACACACGGGGATAGATGCGGGCAGCACGGTAAACTGCGTTTTCCCGATGGAATACGTCGCACCGCTTTCAGCCGCGGGGGAACGCGAGAGACCGAAAAATGGAACGTGTTAGTGGGAGCCTGCAAATGGGACAGATTTTCGATATTTTCAGCTGTTGGTCGATTGTGCATGCTAATTGGGTATGGAGGAGCTGCGTGGAGCGGCGTTCCGAACCGTTTTCGCCAGGCTTGGTAGTTCGGGCTACAGTCAGATTCCAAATGCTCGGAGCTCCGCGAGAAAACAGAGCTGGCCGTTTGGAGCCGCTGTTAATTAACGTGGAAGCCGCGTGAATCCCTAACGGGATACCAAGTATTCCTCGAAAACCAATTTGGAATCCTGTGAACCACGCTAATGGATGATCTACATATCAGAGGCACCTGGAGGACCATAAATACGACCACGAGCGGCTCGTAAATTTCACGTTCCAGCGATCAGAGCTAGCGATCCCTACTACTGTTTCCCGCCGTCGATACAGCGCGAGGAGGTGAACCTTTTCGAGAGAAAATTCATCTTGTGAAAGCGCCTATTATGTGACTCGAAGGGGGCACCAATGTTTAAAGCAAAGTCGTATGTTTGTATTATTAAACGTGGAAGCATTCTTGGTTTCCTGTTCCAAAGTTCTAAGATTAGTGAGAAGGTCTCTGTTGGATTAGTGGCTGAATAAGTTGGGGTGCAAAGAGTTAAAATCGAGGCAATGAAAGCAGAAACTGTATAGTTTTCTCAGGAAGTCACGTGGAACGTGTGGATATTTATCGTTACGTGTTTCGAGCACGTTGCCGATAAATTTCAATAGGCAACTGATAATCCCACGTTCATCAGCAGATTCGGTTATCAATTACTCTGTTACAGATAGGAAATGTTCGAGTGACACAAGTGCCGTCAATAATTGCACCGTTTTGTGGAACACTGTACCATGAAACGGGCGTTATCATCGGCCAGTACTATCTAAACCGAATAAATGAATAATGGATCGTTGTCTAGTGGATTTAAATGCTGCGCTACGCAACCACCGGGAACTTCCCGTTGCACGTGAAAATGCAGAAAATAGAGTCGAGGAAAGAATTCTTTGGAGCATGACGTCTTGGCGCCGTTCCGGTTAAAAAGAATTTCTAGTAACGATGGTAATTTAACGTTTAAAGTACCACTTCCCACTTCGAATCTTCAAAGCGATGTTTGCTTAACGGTATTTTCGAGGAAGGCACGATTGTCAGATATTTATGCGTCGCATTAAAAGCTTCTTCTTCGATATCGTTCGAGGGATCAAGGAGCGCGAGCTTTATTTTTCTCTTAGTCGGCGGAATTGAGTTATTCTCGAAATTCTTTGAAATCGCGGCTAGTTATTAGGTAATACCAGGCTCGAGATAACACCTCTTGTTATTAACGACCATCTTCTGGGCTTTCCTGGGAGATTGTGAAATAGAGCTTCGTGGAACTTAAAACTCCAACCTCTCCGCCCCAATTGGAACCTCTCATTCATCCAAGAATGATGATTCAGAAGAACACGATTATCCAGAATTTGTATGCGAAGAAAATCGCTTTCGTTGTCCTCCAATGTGAGTCAGTGAAATTCTGAAGGCGTAAACGTGCAGTCTTATTTGACAGCTTCGATCGCCGAATCTTGTGACAATTATCGCGCGGAAAGTAATCTTTCGGGTTATTTACTTCGCTAACGGAATCTTCTTTGATACAAACAATTTGAAGTACTGCAAAAAAGTAGCTAATAAAAGCTACTGTAACGAAGCGCATCCGATACAAAGGATGCGCACGGAGGCCGTGAACTTTTCATCTCCTTTACTCCGCTCGCCACCTGTTCCCGAAGGTTCACCCTTGCGCTCGCTGCCGGCCGACACGCAGACGTGTTTTCCCTCCACGGGTCCCTCGAAGAATGCCAAACACGCGTACCATCCCGTGCACGCGCGCAGCACGAAGAAGCTCACAATTGAGTTATGACCAGGCCGCGCAGCTGATCGGCCATATAAATAGATCGGCCGTACATTGAACGGTTATTCTCGTTGTACTGATACACTTCGACCGGCCGAGGACGCATAATACGATCTGACGCAAGTCCCCTTAACGATCGCCCGGTTATCTGCCCCGTTTTTTCCAATTTCTCAAACGAGTGCGAACCGCCGCGAACGCTTCTCTCCGCAGTGTATTGCGGTCCGATCGATCCGACTGCTCCCGAGCAGACTTGACACTGCGGGGCTGCCCGCCACTTCGGGACCACCTGCTAAACGTTCGGTTCGAAACACAGCTGTGATCGGTATTTACAGCCGTTCAGAAATGAACAGTTTCCCGCTAGAATTCCTGCGCGGCATCAGCTCCCTCGTGGAATATCTAAGGACGCGATCGCCACTTCGTGGCAAAAGCTTCTATCAGCCTTATCTCGAGGACGCGATCCCAGTTCGATCTGGACGGAGTGAAATGTGCGCCGATGTGTCACGCCACACGGGCCAATCCTCTCGCAAAGCCGTCCGCCAAGGCTCTGAACTCGCGTTCGAACGCGCCCAAGGACACCCCGCGATCTCCTCAGAAGTCCCAGCAGCCGGAGAGCCCCGCGAGCTTCCTCCGCGGCCTAGGCCGATGGAGCAAGAGCTCCTCGGCTCTCTCGCCGTGGGCAGGTTCCGAGTAACGGAAAAAGAGGCTAGACGGAGGCGAGGAGGGGCGAAGTTTTAGGGCAGAGGCGAGTTCGTTCACACTAATCTAGATTCGGGATAATGTCGTCATCGGGCGCAGGTTGGTACGCCTCTGGCTGGCTTCCAGGTCTCTTCAGTGGAACAAGAAAGAGGCGTAGAGAGAGGCCAGACAGCCGGCTCAAAGGGTACCACTCCTGGTAATTAATCGACGTTGGAATCAAGGTACAAATTGACCGCCACAAGAAGCTGCGACGTTTTTGCAAGGGGATGACTCCCCCCGCGCGCGCGCGCAACGCGACACTCTATCTTTTCCCTGCCGACGCGCCGGGGCAAGTGGACAAAAGGACGCCGACGTGGAAGCGCGCGGCCGTCTCTGGCACAAAGAGTCCTCGTGCTCCACTTGCTAATCGCTAATGAACGGCTAGCCAAAGCGTTGCGCAGGCGAGCAGGCCTTAATGAATCGGCGATAGCCGCCTTTGCGGGCGTGTAAAGTCGCCCGTTCTTCACCGATACCTTGTTCCTGACACCCTTCGCGCGTGAACAGTCGATATCCGCTGGATAGGTCAAACGTGGTGGTGCAGGTTGCCAACGCTTCTCAACGAGGATCTCCCAAGCAGGATCTATGATATGGAAAGGCTTCGAGGTCAGTAGAGGTGTTGAGGGGTTATATACGTTCGGGGCGCCTCACAGTGGGCCGGATTTAAAATTTGGTGCTTTTTGGGTCTTTTTTTCTTAAGATATCGGAATAAAATTTGCGCCGAAAAATAGGACAAAATTATTCCTTTCTAATGATGTATAATTTAATATTTTTGAAATTTATTTCTTTATTTCTTTTTCAATTTTTTTTACTGATTTGTGATAAAAAAAATTAATTCTGTTTATTTAGTACCTTATTTAATGCCCTTTCCAGTATAATGGAATGTTCGGGACACTTTTCGTTTCCAAGTTATAAGCAAAAGTGGAATAATAAATGAATGCAGCCAAATATCGTTTTGTTTGAATTAAAGACCAATTTTTTGCGGTAAACATCATCTTCTATTATAATTAATGTAAATGATGTGTTGAAAAATCTGAATATAGTGAGGAAATTTACGATATTTTTTAAAATTGACAAGGAATATCTTCCAAGTCCCAACGAGTCCCAACTTCTAATCAATTGGAATATTTTCAGTACACTCTCCTCTACATGATTATGTAAAAACCACATCCTACTTCGTCCAACTTCGAAAATTAAATTTTTCTATCGTAAATTCCCTCACTATATTCAAAATTATTTTTCAACACATCATTTACGTTAATTACTAATAGAAGATGATGTTTAGCGCAAAAAAATGGTCTTTAATTCAAACAAAACGATATTTGGCTGCATTCATTTATTATTCGACTTTTGCTTATAACTTGGAAACGAAAAGTTTCCCGAACATTCCATTTAAACTACTGAAAAGGGCATTAAATAAGGTACCAAATAAACAGAATTAATTTTTTTATCACAAATCAGTAAAAAAAATTGAAAAAGAAAGAAATAAATAAATTTCAAAAATATTAAATTATACATCATTAGAAAGGAATAATTTTTTCCTATTTTTTAAAAAAAGACCCAAAAGGCACCAAATTTTAAATCCGGCTCACTGTGCGCCTACTTAATAATTCATCACTTTTGGGATTTTTTCCTCGAGAGGTGTGAAATAAATCGAATATTTTATAATTGTACCTTGTTCCTGGGACCTTTATTCGTATAAAAAAAATTTATTTAGACAACGTCGAGAATTTCAAAGTCGATTTTCTCGAAAACGAAGCGCAATATCAAAAAATTGTATTCCTTCTTCTTGACTCATTTACTTGTTATAAGTCGAAAAGCAACAGTGACTTTTTTTGATATCGCGCTTCATTTTCGAGAGAATCGACTTTGAAGTTCTTGACGCTGCACCCAGGCGCGTACCTGTAGGAAAAGGCAGTACCTTTAAAGAGCCGAGGATCAGCTGCTACGTGTGTCGCGCCGAGCCGCGAATACGACTCGGGTAGCCTTACGGTATTTCTGGTTTCGGAGGATCGAGTAGGGACATCGACGCTCCTCGCGAAATGTCGTGAGAAAGCGTGCTCCGCTGAAGGTGGCCGAAGCTACCCGGCTTTTACGGGGAACCGGCGAGTCACGGGGCAAATTAAGATCCTCGGACCGTTTGGCGCGTGCAGCGGTAACGAGCATACAAAAAGTTCCGTTTCAATCTTGTCCCTCGATTCTGTTACGCCGCGCCGCTCGCCGGGAGATGCCTCGAGGATACGTGTTTAATAATAGGCTATTACGGGCAAGAGTAAAGCGAAATTACGGTGTTTCCATGTAATCAATAACTCGCGCAC
The DNA here is from genome assembly GCA_910592295.1 of Andrena haemorrhoa. NCBI lineage: Eukaryota > Metazoa > Arthropoda > Insecta > Hymenoptera > Andrenidae > Andrena > Andrena haemorrhoa. The sequence goes on from OU342946.1 coordinate 8,215,646, forward strand.
TCTCCCAGGGTCAGGCGACGAGAGCGCGGCTTGCCGCAGCCATTTCGTATATCCTGTGCACGAACGATCTTCCTCTATGGAAGCTTCTGGGTATTAACATAGATTGCCGCCGTGACGTCGAACGTGACTTGGCGATTCCGTCTGCTCGTGGGACAGGCATTTGTATCGATATCGCCTGCTCGCGGCTGTAATGGCCGACGCGGTTCTCCAGGAGCGTAGGGAAAATCGCAGGGAACAGAATCACTGAATCATTTAAAAAATCCGTGACATCCAGAGAAGTCACTGTGGTCATGGACCGCGGAAAGTGTTTATCGAGGGACTGGGTAACACGGTGAACCCGAATGACTGATACCCAGGGACGACAAGATAATTTCTATTAGAGCACTGGGTTATCTGCAGTAGCTACGCTACTGTGATATAACAGTTCCTGCGAACAGTGGCTAGACGAAAGATACATCACAGGCAGAAAGTACTTCTGTTTCACTTCCAAGCTCCGCGATCTGCAGTGTCTCTAAAGTAACGCCATGAAATCGAAACGGATCCACAAATCGGAAGCACCGTGGACCTAGCGCCCAGAGTCTCCAGCAACAAAGAGGAGCTTCCGAAAAGAAGCGAGTGCCTGCTTGAGCACTGAGCTCGCTCGTGGCCCACAATACGACCAGCAAGCAGCACAAGCTACCGGGGGCACCGATCAAACAAAATATTTGTCAGAAGTTGAAGCCCGTGGTTGCCGGAGGGGATAACTCTCCAGCGAGCAAATATTTGGTAGACCAAACGGCGTCGCGTACACACGGTCGGAAGACCGTTCTCTCGGATCGGGAACACGCTCCATTGTGACGTCAAGGGGCTTAGCTCATCGGGCAGAAACCGAGGTGCATATGAAATCGCGGCTCGATCCGATGCCGCGCATACCGTCGCCGAAGAGACACTCGCGATGGGCTGCATTAAAATTCGTGGATGTTTTCGGGCACGGCGAGCGGAAGCTCGCGTCAACGGAAGATACCTTGACGCAAGATGCACCGATCGGGCGGTCGATCTACGTGACTCCGGCGACTTTCGTAACGCTCCTCGGCCACCTCGATATGCGCGGCAACGCGTGGAAAGCGATCGTCGCTGAACTTGCAGCGGCTCGTTACGTAACGCGACGAATTCCTTCGTCCTTAATCACTGGCGCGTTGACAAAGAACCGGGAGGATTCCCCATAGCTCGAGGCACCGAGCAGCGGCAGGCGATTAGAACGCTCGAAATCCGGCACGACGAGGCAGACGAGCGATTCCCGGGAGCCCCCCGAGTGTAGGGTTGCCACCCGTACTTTAAAATAAAGTATCTTACGTTATTATAGGTAAATGTACTCTATACTTTTGAATAACAATAAAGTACGCGAAAATACTTTATTTCACAATTAATGATATTATGGGGAAACGTAACGCAATATTATTATATTCTATCTGTTCCCGCCACTTCAGCATTTACTGAGAGAGTTTTCTCTGTCATAAATGTGAAGTGGCACTATATGAAAGAAACAAGGCCTCTCTCAATCTAATAAAAAACGAATTATTTATATATTTCAATATGAATATTGAGTGCAATGATGCCATTGAGACATTTCAAAATAATAAAAATTTACTTTGTAATGCTAAAAGCAATAGAAAATATGTTTGGAAGAAATTAAAAGTAATAAGATTAGAATGTACTTTTAATTTGTTGAGCGTACTTTTTTGTATACGTCACGAAAGCAAATGTACGTTATTTTTCTGTAAAAAAGGTGGCAACCCTACCCGAGTGACTCCGCGAGACGCGGGATCGTTGGAAGATCCCCAAAGTCGGAGCAGTTGTCTCGTTTCCACGCTACCGTCAAGGACCCAGTTCCTGATCACTTAAGATGCAAAGGGAGCAGTTTCTGATCAACCTAAAACATTTTACTATGAGCTATCAAATGTTTGCGTATAAATTTAAAAATACTTCATAATTATTTAGTCATTTTCTGGAATAAATTTGTATCGTGATAAACTTATTATTTGGTATTTATATACTAAACTGATCAGTAATTGGGTTCTGATCAGGAACTGGGTCCTTGACGGTACTTTGATACGAATTTCTTTGGGCCACTCTTCGGGCGAACCTTGGCGACTGGCTCTATGAATAGACGTATAAATCTCCGAGTTATGACGAAAATATTCGCCTATTTTTACGCTTCCGAAAAATCTCTCTCCGCCGTTGATACGTGGACGTCGCCTGGTAGAGCAAGCAGGCAGATAAGATAGACAATGTTCAGCATTATCGTTGGAGAGATAAGGTTTCTTAAATTTTCGACCGAGCCACCCGGAGGTAACTGGCGATTCTAAAAAACGATTTGGCACCTCTCCCGTTCTAGAATACGAGGTGATATCCGTTCTTTTTGGAGACAAAGGGGCTGGCAACCTAGCCCTTTGATCTCTACCCAGAAGAATACAAGGTTCTTGTAAAATGTTAGCCGCTCCAGAGTACGAATAATTCTAACGAAGATGAGTAAGATGATGAGTAATCAAGTTTCTCTGTTCTAAAATTAAGAAACGATACACGACACGCTATCCTTGTCCCGTAAACATCAGCTTATCTCGAAGAGAAGGTTCTTTAACCCTGAAACCACAGAGCGGCAGAATCTGTTCTACCCGGTCAATCGCTTTGCTCGGAGCAGTCGAAACACGCCGATCGGTCTGCTTATAAAACATATACAATTTCGCATTCGCGCGAGACATCAATGATTCATAAAACAGCCGATCCCAGCCGCCAGCCACTCGCTTGGAAGAGCTCCTTGCGCTCATCAAAGTCAGAGAAACGGAGGAACGTCGTCGTTCCTCGGATCTTTCGGCCACCGCCATATGGTTCTCGCTGTAAAGCCACCCGTTCGCGAGGGAACGTCGATTAGAGAATTGGCAGAAAACAAGAATCCTCCGGGCGCAGTGACGTCACCCATACGAAGAATTATTGCTCGCCTTCGGCTGAGAACGTCAGAGAGGTGACGTCGCCGAATTTAAACGCTTTTGATCAGCGTCCAAGCGAGAGGCTCGTCACGGACGACGGGCATTTTTCTCGGATCGCGGAGATTTATAAATGTACACGTTTGCCAAGGGACATGTCCCCTTGCCTTGCACCGACCAATGACTCGCACGGACACTGCAACCACCACTGGTCAAGCGGAATTTCCGATGAAGTTTCAGTAAATTTCCATACCAGCGGGGAACAGCTTCAATCCTGCAGAAATGATGTTTGAAATCAAATTAACCCTGGAGGGAACGCTTGGTTGCCAGTGTGTCCTCTTCGAAAAGAGGGGAAGTGATTGAAAGTACTGCAGAAGGGCGAAGTTGCATCGAGATCTGGTCGGTGGAAGTTTGCGAAGCGGATTAGACTTTAGTGGAGCAGAGAAATCGCTGGTTTACGATTTATTCTTTCTCTGGGTTGCGTGGTCGGAGAAGAGATCGGCAAAAATGGCGATAACGCCACAACTATTAATAGAACGAACCAGTTGTTTTCCCCGCGGCTATGTCCGCGAAAATAGCTCGTGGTACCATTCGAAATCCCGCGGAACGTCCAGCGCGGCCGCGAATAATTGTCATTCGGAGCTGCATCGCGACCTGTCCAATGTCGTTCGCTCGCCTCCAAAAGCGGTGGAAACAGCTTTCGAACCGCAACCCTTCCAAACGAACGTTTGCCACACCCTCGACGCGATGATTGTCTCGCAGCTCCGTCAAGAGGGAATACAGGCGAATAAAATGTTCAGCCGATTTCTCGATCAGCCAAGAATCTGGCTCGGAGAAGTTTATTTGCTAACGCGACTCGTGGGTTTTGCAAAAAGCCCGCGGAGCAAGTGCCAAAATAAATTTTTCGAAGCTGGGTCAGGGCTGCAAGTGTATTTTCTCGTTGCGCGCGTGTTTGATAAATCGAACTTCGAGGAACGCAAATAATGCTTCATCGCACTTTTTCTTGAGGAAATAGAGCGTGACTCGATTTAACCCTCGACTATTTCGCTCTGTTAAAGAATACACGCCAGTGTTTGTCATATAAATATCACCGATCCGCGCTTGTTTCTCATTTCCTCCAAAAGATACCTGCGCGGGGGAACGAGCGCCTCAAATTTTTGGATGAAAGATCGCGTTTTACAACCAGCTAAATCTAAACCGAAACCTTCAACCCTGCCCCGACTTTCATCTCGCCCCTAATCCCCTTTATGTTCCAGCTGAACGTGCGCAGGGGATCGAACGCGGCAGAAATAAAATGAAAGTAGCGGCGTCTACTTTACCGACGAAGCGATCCATTGATCACCGGCCAGGAGACAGAAGGAAGCCTCAGTTCGCGCGATCAGCAACAGAGATCGCTATCTTACGGCGCGCTAATTGTCAGCGGTACAATAGAGTATGTTAATTGCGATAGCACGAGAGCAGTCACGTGCTGGCCGGCGTACGACGAAACGGGGTCCATTCACCGAGAATTAGCGGGCGAACGCGCGGGGCTCTTTCGTTTTCGTACGCGCGAAATAGTTTCATTAATATGCAACAGGCTAATAAACGCAGGTTCGCCGATCGCCAGGCGCGATAAGGCTACTTAACGCCGCTTTTCGGCGGAGCAGATTTTAATTATTCCTCGTTATCGCGGCACCAGCTGCGCCAGATCGAACGGCCCGGCGCAAACTCGCCCGTCCGCTGCCTTTTATCAGATACTTTAAATGAAAAGATTACCGTGCCCGATAGGGGATTCATATAATTCCAGCGTTATCGCGCGCTATCGCCGTGCTCGCTTGGATTCCCATGTTACGTGGACACGTTTCGAATCTACGCGACGAGTCGAGTGGTTGGACGGTGTCATTAGTGTCCGACGTTCGTCAGGCTCTTCGATGCCTTTTACCGGGGATCCAGTGGCACGGTGGATTCGTGAGCTTCGCGGCCAATCCGGCTGACCGGCGCGAGAATTATCCCTCTTTCAGAGAGTTCGCCGGCCTCGTCTGAATCGACCTGACGGTACAAAGCGTCTAGACGTCTCCAGGCGAGCACGTTCGCTGGAGTACTCTCGCGCGATATTGCCGATACACGTCGCTCGACAAAAGAACAGCCATCCGTGTGTTTCCTCTTTATTCGCGTGGCGATCAGCTGACTCGGTACCTCGCCCGAAACAATCAGGATCGATCTCCTCGGCTATCTCTTCGAACGTATTACAGATTTCTCCGTCTCGCCGCCGCTATCAGGCGCGTTCGAGGGAATTCAGTGGAGATACACCGGAGTTGCGCGGAACTGGACTTATAGCGCGCGAGCCGTTCCGGTATCCATGAATACTTGAAGAGTGTCTGGAAAGTATGCAAAGCGGCGAAGTTGCGGCCCAAGAGTCGTCGCGAGAGAACCTTCGTCCAAGGGTCAACGTGTGCACTCTTCCACATCGCCGCAAGTGTCAATCGATACTCGACTACTCTTTTCTCCCGCATAGAATCGCTGTGTTTCTCGCTGTACCATCTACTATAAAACACTGCGATTTGAAGGGAATCGTGGTGCAAGCTGCGCAAGGCTAACACCGCGGACGATGGAACAAAAGGAGGCTTCGGGACAGGTAGGATTTAAACGTCAACGAGTAGAAGCTAGATGGACAAGCAATAGGGTAAACGCATCAATAAATGTACACTTAAGGCTAATAAATGGACACTTTTATAAAATTATGTTTGCAGCGCGATTGAATCCACGTGCTGTAAAAATTGTTTGGGTATGAAGCAAGAAATTAAAAGAAGTCTCTAATTAATTAGTTGCTTATTTTAATAACTTATTTTACTTATTTTAAAATAAAATGTCCATTCACTGGTACATCTACCCTAATTACGGTCGAGCTGCAATTCATCCCCCAGGTGTACTTAATTTCACGTTACTTGTAGGGTGGCTCGATAATGTTCACGGGGGCTGGCGTGCGCCGAGGACGCGTGTATGCACGTGAGACCAGGCAGAGTTGCGTGCCGATCGTGTGTCAACACTCGATCGACGGTTTTTCGCCCGCTACGCGGCGGACCTTCGAGCTGGGTAACACCCGAGCTTCCAGTAATCCCTGGAACCCTTATATGTGGTGTCCTCGCGTAACGAGGGTCGAGGCTCACCTTCCTGGCCGACAGAGGAGCGCTCGAGCCGCGAAGAAGGTGTGCAGAAAACGTGGACGTAAGGAAACGAATACCATCAAGCACGTCGGTAGGTGTAAGCGTTCTCTCAATCGATACTACGCTCTCATTGGTCGGTGCAATTGGATTCCGAGATTTCCATCGACTTTTACATTCCGAGCGATTCGATGGAACACGCGGAGCATCGTCGCGCGAGGTGGAGTCGAAGAGATTCCCGAGATGAGAGACGCGGGACCCATGCTCGGTGAAATTTCGAGGATCGTGGCGGAAGAAAACGCGACGATCGTGTGTTAAAGCTAGCAGGAATCAGGTAAATCGGTGAACACTGGCAAGAGCCGCTTCGTATTCGATTAACGGGTGGTCCCTCGGGCGGAGGCTGTGGATTAGCGGATAGCCATCGAGCTGGTTACACAGTCCAACAAAATGAAACTTTTTTCTGTTCCGCAATATCCACTGTGTGATTCTGGTAGAGCTTTTCGCCCTGATCACGAATCCGCAAACCGTTTGTCGCCATCACCCTCGGTTTTTGAAAAATTCGATTTTGAAGAAAACTGCAAATTTTCAACTTTGAACATCTTTTGTGTCGAAACGGTAATAGTTACTCGGTTGCTCTTTGCGTCAAATTATTCTATGAACCCTCCCGAATACAACGGTATAAGTTATTATTGCATTATGAACATTTAACGATCAAAGGGAAAATGACACCCGAAATGCACCCATTTTTGAAGATATCTTTCAATTTATTTCCAAAACTAAGGGTCTAGGAAAAAATCTGACCATTCCACGCGATGCAGTAGACACTTTTCCCTCGGAAATCATCAACAAAAGTGGTAAGCCATGTTTTGTTTTCAATACAGAAGCGAAATAGTTTGGCAAAACGCGCGGTGTCGACAGTGGTAGTCAACGGCGCGGTGCGCGATCCACTGCCATTCAGCGTAACACAATCGCTTAAGGAGGTTCGATACCGGAGAAAAAGTAATGAGAAATCTTTGAAAAGTATTCTAATCTAACGTTCAAAGTGTTGTCCGCATTGTGTCAAAATTTCAAGTCGATTAACCGCACGGTTTTTGAAAAAATTGAAATCAAAGTTGCGCTCTTATACACAGGCTGTTATGGGAGAAACGATAAAATTTCTATAAAATGTTACACAGAGTCTTTAAAAATAGCGAAAAAGTCCTAAAAAATGTTGCAATGAAGAGCTTAAGTATTCCCATGAAATTCTAAAAAAGAAAGTCGGACATGAACCGTACGGTTTATTAGGTAATTGAATAAATAGACAGCAATGTTCTCGTATTTTTGGAACTGCCTGAAGGAACTGTTTGAAACGTGGCAACGCTGTACACCGGGTAGTCATCTATACAATGTATACTTGTACAAAGGATACAGTAAAAATTGGTAAAAACACTACCAAGCTATAAACATGTATTTAATAATTTGTTGCGAACCAGTACGACCGCGCAAAAGGACGCCACAACTGTGAGATGGAAAGAGAAAAAAAGATGGACGCCAAGCGACGTTGCCATATTTCACTCGCATATTTTACGCTACTTTTAATGAAAATATTGTGTTTCTAGCTGCATTAAACATACTTTTTGTTTAATTGAATTCCAAAACAAACAGTGTAGTAATAATTTTCTTAGGAATAGACATGTAGATAACATTTTTGTCTACATAATTTTTTTTATCTAAGATTGGTATCACTGCAGAGCTCCCATGTATAAGCATAGGCTTACCCGTCTCGCCGCCTGCCCCGCAAGTGAGGTATCGAACCTCCTTAACGCGCCTGACTACCACTGTCGGCACCGCGAGTTTTGCCAAACTATTTCGCTTCCGTATTGAAAACAAAACGTGACTTACCACTTTTGTTAATGCTTTCCGAAGGAAAAATGTCTGCTGCATCGCTTGGAATGGTCAGATTTTCTCCTAGACCCTTGATTTTGGAAATAAATTGAAAGATATCTTCTTAAAAATGGGTGCATTTCGGGTGTCATTTTCCCTTTGATCGGTGTTTAAACATATTTAAATGTTCATACCGCAATAATTACTTATACCGTTTTATTCGAGAGGGTTCATAGAATAATTTGATGCAAAGAGCCACCGAATAACTATTACCGTTTCGACAGAAAAAATGTTCAAAGTTGAAAATTTGCAATTTTTTTCCAAAATCGATTTTCTCAACAACCGAAGGTGATAATTCTGCTCGCGGATTTGTGTTCGGGGCGAGAAACTCTACAAGTGTCGCCCAGCGGATATTGCAGGCCAAAAATCGTGTTGGACAGTGTTATTGGCTCGGGTTTGGATAGGAACGGGGTCGTCAGCGGCAGCGATTCGGAATCATCGGTCGGCCGCGGATGGTGGTATTGCAGCCGCGTTCGCTCATAATAGTGGACGTTTCATGAATGGAGAAAGGTGAACGCGCGGTTCACCAAGGACAGAGCCCCGGTTGCAGCGGAATGAGAGTGACGTGTCGGGAGGCAAAACGCGGAACAGCTGATCCCTCGTCGACAATGACAGGTCAATGAAACGCGGGCCAGATGTTCCCGTAACTGTTCCCGCGGAGAGTACACCGGGCCGTGTTCTCGCGGCGAGGAAAGTAGCACGCGACTTCGCCACGCGCTCCGGCCGAGCAGAACGGACACGTATATGGAGATGACGGGCGACGATATCGCCGCGAAGACGCTGGATACTTTCGTGCACGCGCACCGTCTACTTTTCCGCCGCTGTTTAGAGCCTTCGGCGACACGTGCTCGACATCTGGATGCACCGCAATCGCGGTAACCTTCTTAAAATAGAGGAGATTCCTGAGGATCCCGTCCGCGACGAGGGAGGAGACCTCGTCCCATGTTGGGCAAGAGAAATTAGAATCGCGGCGGCCGCTGGCTCTTAAATCTCCTCTCCGTCCTATCGAGTCGGTAAAAGTTTAGCCAGAGATCCGTGAAACTCGAGCGTGGTATGTAATCGTTCGTTTCGAGAAAGAAGCTGCTCTCCTACAGTCACTCGTATGCGGCAGGACTGGCCCCGGTTCACTTCAATTGAAACAAAATCGATGGACTCCAATTCCGCGAGCCTTTATCCGTCTCGATTCGCTTTATAGACCCGTGCTGGCCGGCGACAGACGAAAAACCACCCCCGTTATCGATTGCCCTCGAAAAAGTGGGCGCGACATGAAATTCCTCGGCGCGGTTCCGCCTGCTCTGCTTTACTAACCGAGAATCGTGAGTTATTTCGACGTAGATGGCGCCACCTAACGCAGGAAAGTGGCGCCGCTTTCAAAGGCCGATGGTTTTGAACGAAGCATCGATACGTGGGCGCAAGGTTCTGCCACGGGGGAATCGATCAGCCGCGTTCCCTTCTTAGGCTTCGGTGGCCATTCCCTTTTAATCGCCAGCAATGGAACAATCGATTTTACCTGGCCGACGGCGATCTTAATAGAGATCTTTATCCGGCCCAGAGTTAGAAGTTAAGCCGACGTGGCTTTCGGATCCAAGAGGTGGTTTTCTCCAGCGATTATTCCGACAGTACGCTCAACTCTGACCTTGGCAGAGTTACCGCCAAGGCCAGCATCCCGGCACCTCCTGTCGGAAATAGAAGACCAAGTGCACGGAACAATAGTTTCCGCACGGCAACCGCCGCTGGAAACTTCCGTTGCCAACGGCCAAATCAAATTCTGCGGCCTGTCTCGGGTGCCCCGGGCGCTCGGCCCCGTGGGCTCGGGAAATTGATCGCAGAACTTTAATGGCGGCCATTTAGAGCGTAATGCGATCGAGATCGTGGCCCGCGATTTCTGCAATCAGTTACATCGAGCACGCCTCGCGTTTCCATGAACTTGGGCAACTTTAAAGGAAAGCGTCTGGGTCGCCTTTCGCGGAGGCAGGCATGGATTTTCGTAGAAACCCTTGGATTTATTAAGAATAGCGCGTCTAATTACGTTATTCGGCTAATGTAGCGGCATTACCTAATTTCGCTCCGCTGGAGGCACGTCGGGAGGAGACTTGTCGATTCGTTGAGACCACTCGTGCCATGGCTGGCCATGTATTTTGCTACAGGAGAGTGCTCGAAGGGTGGGTGAATGATTCATTAGGGGAACCGATGGTTAGAAGGAGCTCGAGGGAGTAGGAATTGATGGAAAGTCCTCCGCTGGCGAGTCGAGGAGGCACCGCCACACCTAATTTACATCACGGCTAGAATTTGCGTAGGAGTACTCCTCCTTTCATGTCCCAGCTCAGCCTGATCCCTATTCGGGCATAATGATCCCATGACTAGTCGATTCCTGACCCGATTACCTTTTAATTTCTCCCAGCAACGTCTTCGGAGAACGACGTTAGACGCGAAAGTGGCTCTAATTGCCGGTGCCTTCTACGCTAATGGAAGATGCGAGCATTAATGCACCACTCGTAGACATAATTTGCTCGGTTAGCGTCCCGTCGTATTGGAAGAGATCAATTTTTGATAAACCACCCATCGATGCCTTCTTCCGCGGAGTTTCCGACGATCACGAAACCCGGCGTGCACGCGATAAAAGAGAACGAATTCGCACGGGAGCATCTTGGCAGTTAATATCGCCGAGCGATACTAACGAAAAGCAAACAGCGGCTGTGTGCTCGGCAAACAGCGGATTTTCATTCCAAAGAGAAAACGCATCGAAGCCGTCAGTGATTGCCGAGAAGTTCCACTTGAAAGCTCAATGAAACGCGAATAAAACACAGTTGCCCGAATGGGAACGAACGTGCCGAAACCGTGGACTCGATTGAGCGGAGCCGGGGAACGGAACAACGGTGGGACCCTTTTGTACCTAATTCATGGCATCGATCCGAAATAATGGGCGAACACCTTTCTTCCACCGTCGACAGCCAGAACAGTGGCGTCAAAGAATAACCCCGACGAGCAGCCACGTTACAGGGTGTGAAAAAGGTGCTTTCTACAATGCTTCAAGATCCACTTCCCTCGCCAAACGCGACATTAAATTTCTACCTCAAATTTCTCCACCAGCCGGGAGTCTAAATAGTCCAAATAAACACTTTCCTCAGCGTTTCACTTTCAAAACAACTCTGCAACGGGCTTATCGCAGAAACTCCAAGGACGCTTTATGAAACGGCGACTCGAGCAGCTTTCGCGACTTATGGCACCTTAAACTTTCCACCCTCCCAGCGGACGGCGCAAGGAGCAAAAAGAACCCTTCGACCTCGAAATTCCCAAATCGAGGGGAATTTCGCCGCAAATCCTTTCAGCGGATCGCCGAGCCAGAAGCCCCGTGACCACTGTTCCGTCTCTCAGCCTGCGGAGGGCAAAGAGCGGAGCAGTGTCACGCTGACGAACCGTCCCTTTATCTCGGCGGGCCATTATCAGTCTCGGCCATCCTTTGTCCGCCGTCTACCTTACCGCTTTGCTCGCTGGCGTTTCCGGGGTCAGGGGGGGACGCGGACGGTTCCCAGCTTCCCCCGAAGCGCGGCTTTTCCACGGGAGTTCGCTCGAGTGCAGCTACGTCCGCGGAAAAAAAGTCAACGGCAAGCTGTGCCAGGCGGAAGGGTGGCGAGGGGAGGAACGGTAAGAGTCAACGAGCCCGTCTCTCGTCGGCGATCTTAACGCAACCATCTGACCTTGCGGCCAGAAAAACAAGCCGCGGATCTGTGCGCCGAGCTTGGCCCGCTACCAGAGCCCGCGTTATTAATTTCCGAAAATACGTGGATGAGTCGCGTTCATTATCTCCGGGGGGCGGGGCGAGAGTACCTGCGCTCCACTTGCGCCACGAAGGACTTGGATGCCCGCGATTGCCGACGGAGTTCCGAGGGCCCTTTTGCGAGATCCAGGGCGACACCGAGGCTGGGTGCATCGAATTTGAGGAGCCCGGAAAAAGTCGATCGATACGCTCGATTCGCACCTGGACGGACGCGAACTTGCGGGCTCGAGGCATAGGTGGCAGAAAAGACATCGTTTCCATCGATCGTAAACGCTTCCCCCCTCGGGACTAGCGCCTGACGGGCTTCTCTCGCGCCTGTGACGAAGTGTTTATCTACTGGTTAATTAGTTTATCAAGTGCAGTGACGATCGCGCGTAAAAGTTCGTTATGTAACGCGCACGGCATTCGCGGCCGGGCAGATAAAAACGATTTCTTGTGCGCGCACGCCAGTTACACGCTGGACGATTGTCCCCGCTCGCGGCAGGGGGAATCCGATCGCGATTACGTGAGATTTGCATAGGCGAACGCCAGGCGTTTTGCAACATTCGCGTAGACCATGTAATTCCGGGGCGCGTTTTAATTAACGCCAAGGAGGCGGCGCGGATCCAACGAGACGAATGTTGAACCCGCGTTAACGGCGGCTGACCTCTGTCACTGCGGATTGCGCTCGTGGAACTTTTCGGCGTTAAGGGGTTACGCTCAGTCAGGAAGCCGAAATAGACGATTTTTGGGAATTTTTTTCTCAGAAACTATACAATTTTACTCAAGAAACTTTTTTCTGTTTTGAAGGTAGTACATTTAGCTATGGCTCTGAATTTTGGCGTTGAAAAATATTTATTAGTAAGAAAGTTATTTACAATCTTCTAGATGACCTGTTCGAAAGAGGGGTTTGCGGCGACCACGATTACTCGGAAGTAGATTATCTAAAATCGAAAATTCAGAAAAATCCAAGGACTAGATAATTTAATATGTTAACTAAATCTTTTAGAATTTTCAATTTTAGATAATCCACTTTTGAGTAATAGTACTCACCGCAAACCCCTCTTTCAAACAGGACATTTAGAAGATTGTAAATAACTTTGTTATTAATAAATATTTTTTAACGCCAAAATTCGGAGACATAGCTAAATGTACTACCTTGCAAACAAATAAAAGTTTCTTAGATAAAGTTGTATAGTTTCTGAGAAAAAAATTCCCAAAAATCACACTTTGCCGGCCTCCTGACTGAGCATAACTCCCTAAAATGTACATCGTTGATAACACCAATCCAGAACACCTGATCGACCGCCAAAGAGACTACACAAAACCAACGAACACCCAGAGTGTCCGCTAGCTGCAGCTAAGCAACGACGCAGGAAACGAGCTCGAAGAAAGCGCGGGCAAAGAGAGTCATAAATACTGGCTGGAAGCTGCAGTTAACGAAGTAAAATGACCACAGTTTGACACTGTGAACTGCCTGGGTGTCGAGTGGACGCACGCACACGCGTCCGCCCGCGTAATACCTGCGCAAATAATCGGCTGGCTCGCGGTCAGAACTGACCAAAGACACGGAAACGTCGGAGACGTTCGTGAAACCGTATCTGAAATAAATCGGGGCTCTCGGGAATCGGAGAGTAATGCCAAGTCGGTTGGTCGCGGGAGAGACGCCATGTGCGGCACGGATAAGCCGCGGTGATAAGGGAAACGTGAGCGATACCAGATTCGCCGCGATGCATACTTATGCGCCGCGGGTACGTGGGCCGGCGGATAAATGCCTTCTAATGGGGCAAAAGTTCGATAGAGGTATGCGATCGTGTGTGGTGTAACGCGGCGGGTTTAAAAATACGGTCCCCGTACGAGTTATAACTTGGGGGGCTATTTAAAGAAGCCTGTGCACCGGTGCCTGTTTTTAATCTCTAAGTGGGCACGGCTCTCGGGAAGTGCGCGCGTTCAGCCGAGGAAACCGGAGAAAATCGTTCGGGGGGGGCCTTCGGAGTTTCGTTGGGAAACGTTCGCGGGCGGAGCGGAGGACCTCTCGAGTCTGTTTGTGAAACGGAATGCTCTGTACGCGAAGTAATACCTAGTAGACTCTACGGGGCCATTTAGCTGCCGTCCCGGCGACAAAGAAATTCCTTTCTCGCGGGGGATAAGGATGATCCGCGTTTCAGAGGGAACAAAAGATCCGCGGTTACCAGAAAGCAGTATCGACGCGACGCCGTCTCGGATCTCTTGTATCAAACGTCTCGATCACGGCCACGTTGCCGGGCGACGAACGATATCCGCGATACTGCGCAAATGGCAGAGCAAATATCGTTGCCAGCTGATCGCCGGCGAGGAATGTCGCTTATCGATCACTTCGAAAAATACGACGCGGTCTTGTTTCCCCCGATGGTTTCGGCCGCGACGCGCAGCCACGATGGCTTGTTTCCAGCCGCTCTTCGGCGCGGTGCCTCGTTAACCATTTAGTCCTCCCGTTTCCACGGGCGATCGAAGTTTCAAGCGATGCACGCGCGATCGGCGCGAATGGGCGAGACGGAAGAGTGGGCGTTCAAAGGGAGTCGGAGTAAAACAACGCGGTTCAATCAACATCGAGATAATCGAGTTATCTGCCCCGCTCCTAGGCCGAGCGTACGCTTCGCCGACACGCTAGAAGATTCCGGCTTTGGATAAAAATCGCGCTAACGATATCGCGACACGATCCCCCGCCGCTCGCCTCGGATCGTTCGCATTATTTTATCACCGGCAAAATGCGATGGCCTTGGAGCGCAAGCAGCCGATATAAACGCGTTTGCAACCATTCAAGCGCTATTGCGTCTTGGCGATCGCAAAACTTGGGGAAATGTCGCGTAACGCTGCGCTCGTTCGTTAGTTAAACTTCGAACCGAATCGGCTCTACTTAATACACACACCCAGTGGGAAGCGTAATTTAATACGTGGCCTCAGCGTGCCTTGATACATTCGGAGTTCAAACGGTGAACGTTACCGAAAATTGATACCTCTTTGATTAATTATTGATTATAAAAGATTAATTATCGGAGGTGCCTGCTAAGACTGAGGATCTTTGTCTCGACGATTCAGGAAATGGTAGGTACCTACTGTTTTCAGGGTTATCGGTAAGCTTCGGCGCAGTCATTCAGAGGACAAGAGTGCTATACAAATTTTCAGCGACTCCGGCTGACGAATATTCCGCGAGCTCGTGGCGCATTACGTGAATTCGCGAATCCGCGTGGTTCGTTCTGCGCAACGAGTTGGCAGAGGAGCTGCAGAATTTTGGCGATGCCGGAGATTCCGCGGCCCTCCCTCTGAATTAAGGAAGTCACCCTGGAGCAGATGAGAAAGTTTCGAGGCCACGGCCTGGCGACAAATCTGAGGCCTTCGAGCGCCTTCTTGCGCAGTTTGAGAGCTCGCTGCTGGTTCGCGCGCGAGCGCAGTATTCGCGAAAGAAAGCGAAGCTGCGAGCGGTCTCAACCCGCGGGCAATTAGTTTGCAATTTAAAAGCCATTACCCGGACTAATTGGGCTTTAATAGCCCGAGTTTTCACTCGGTCAGCGCGAACGAAACACTCGATCCTGTCGCGACTGCGAGATGACGAACAGTCTCGAAGTCGAAGCTGCTTATTGGCAGGGAGGGTGGACAGAACGTTGTTCGAATAATGGCGAAGTAATGACGCGGAGGAGCACGAGTGAACGATGAAAGAAGAACAGGAAAAGAAGCCTGCAGAAACGTGGCAGAGCAATGCTCGAAGTGCAACGCAAATTGCTGCTTCAAAACCTAGCCCCGAGGCTGCGTTTCCGCGTACGCGACGCGAGACCGTCATTAAAACGCTCCTTCCATGCGAGGTTCCTTTGAAAAGGGCAGGTACGGTTTTTCAAGGGCAGGTTTACGATTTCACGCCGCGCCTGATCTATGTCCCTGCAACCGAATCGCAGCCTCCTATTATCATAATCATTTACCGGCTATCAGCTGAACGAGAGAGAGAGAGAGAGAGAGAACGTATCGGAGAACAACGGCCATCTCGCCGTGCAGAATGAACTTAATTCGGGGTCAGCGCAACCCCGCCGTAAGGATAATCGATCCTCTGCCCGGCGAAGAGGAACGGCACCGGCATTGTCTCCGTTCTGCCTGGCAACCGCTAGATATCGATACTTACGCGAGATTACTTCATCGGCCATCACGCGCGATTATTTATAAATCCGATCGGTTATTCTCGGCGACCAACGGTTCCCCGCGAACCTAACGACGCGGTTATCGGTTCCGCCACTGCCTGATCGCTGCTTAAGGGGGTATTCTACCTAAAAATTCAATTTTTTTTCTTTTGATTTTCTAATAATTCAGGGTTTCGAAAATATGTCCCTAAAATATTAAGGTGAAATTCGAGAAACTCCGAGAGTCATATGGGCTTAAGGTCCCAGCGTGGCCGGCAGTCATTCCCTCGACTCTTGTATCTAAAGAAACTATGACTGCCAGTAGAGAAGAGAGAGCTGCCCAACATGATTTTTTTGAGGTTGAGGAAGGCTTCCTCTACGGTCCTGGTATAGCAGACTAGGGGTCAGTTACAGAAATTAGTCATTATCTACCGTAACTTCAGTCGAATAGGTCGTAAATAGGTTTTTCTCGAAACAATTTTTTTAAATCGGGCGCACATTTTTCTCGAAATCTACTGGACCGATTGAGCTAAAATTGTACACACATTCAAAGTGAATGTGTACCTATAGCCCGAACTAGAAGTATACCAATAGGTTTAATACAACCTCCCCCACACCTTGTTTTAGCTCGAGAAAAGTCGAAAAAGTCAAATATAAATTTTTAAACAGCTGCGATTTCGGTAACAATGTCCGGACTTGGTTACTTCTAGTTCCGGCGATAACTACACTCATATAGATTAAAAAAATCTTTGGTACTTTCGTTTCAGATGACTAGGACGACCGCAATTCGTGGGCCCGATGGGGCCGGTTTTTTACGACATGACCTGCGCTTCGGCGTGTAACTTGTACAAATTTCAATATAATGCATTCCAAAAATTTGTGCTGATAGTTCAAGCACTACTAAATATGTGTGCAAAACCCCTGCCCTGTAGGTTTGATAGGTTTTCCAGAATTAATTTCCAAATATCACCTTCAAAAACGAGTGTCTAGACTAGAATACCCCCTTAACGACGCCGAATTCTCGCCTGGAGCCCCAATTCGTCGCCGATGGCGTTGCCGTAAGTCGTGGACTACTAATAAGAAAAGAAATCGCGCAGCGCCGCCGCAACTGGGACCGGCGAGGAAAAGTCCAGGTCCCGGGATTCGCGTGTCGCCAGCGAACGGTTATAATATCATGGGGGCATATTGACCCAGATCGTGACACGTGAGCAGGTAACGTGATCGACGTTTTCGCTACGCAAACAGCCGCGCGAAGCTCCGCGGCCCTCGCCGTCGGAAGCGACGCGGCCGATAAGCGGCGACGCTGTGACCGAGTCGCCAGGCTTTTCAAAAAGTTGTTGAATAATATACGGGGTGTGCCTTGGAACTGGGTCGGTCCGGTGCCAACGAAACCCCTTCGGACGGGGGAGGAGGATGAACACGTTGCGAGGCAACGCTCGATCAATCGCGAGGCCCCTCAGATGCATCACACTCGACCGTCCCGCTGTCTCCGATGATCGTGGAAATTCCGGGATCGATCGTCGTGATTTTGTCCGGCCTCGTGGAGCGGAGGATCGAGGCTGTGCCCCTTTTCAAGGTCTCCGAGGCGGACGGAGGATCGACCGGGCCGCGTTACGGCACGGAGGGAAAGGGAGTCCGTGGGGCAGGCGATTGGGTACCGTTGATTTAAAAAATTCATACCCTTCGGCGGGGCTGCGGGCGCATCAGCTCGAAATGATCGCACGGCACGTTCATGGCTAGCGCGAGGCTCGGTGCGCGCCCGCTCGAGGGAAACTGGGTCAATATCCTGGGCGTCGCATTGACACGCGTCGTTCGGACGGGGTTCGCGAAACAAAAGCGGGATAAAACGAGAAATAATTCGATCGCCGCCCTTCCCGCGACCGGCCGCCAGTGGACAGTCAACTCTCTCCGGCCGCCGTTCCCCCCGCGGGCCTTTAATGAAAATTTTAAATTAGCCACGACCCGGCACCGTGCTCTTCCGCGATGTCATCGCGTGCACGGCGAAAATAGTGTCATCGACAGCGTGTTAATCGAACACTATCTTTAGAAAAACTACGCCTGCGCTCTGGACCCTCGAATCGCGCGCCCATGCAGGAAGGCACGTCGAAGAGTCACGCTCCAAAGTCCTTCCTCGAACCTGCGGATGATCGCGGGGCTTGGAGATTCGAGTAATTAAGAACCGCTGGGCACGGCGAAAACGGGGTCTCCGTTAATTTAAAGTCACTCGCGTGAATTTCTCCTCCTCTAGGCCGATATTCCCCGGTTTGCGCGAGGACTGTTTTATTCGCGAGAAATTCGCCACGCGAGAAAACGGCGGAGAATAATTGACGCAGTCCGCGCCGCAGGACCATCCCGCAGGACCCATTCGCGCGCCGGTGTAAAATTTCAATGGGATCCCCGACGCCGAAAAACGGTTTTACGATCGAAGTCGAGGGGACAAATAATTCGTGCCTCGGACTTGCGAGACTCAATATTCCATGATTAAATCTTGGGTCGACTGATAACAAACAGCTTCAATAGAGTCTTCTATTTTATTCTATATTGCCCCTGCAGTTCCTCATCCCCTAACAGCATAATACGACGCAGGTAGAATCGCGGAAACTTAATTGGGCAAAGGGGCCGTTACGCCGGTTTCCCTAATCAGGCTCCAATTGAGGGAAATTGAGGTACGTCGCTGAATCACCCTCGCGTTTCCACCAAACTCCAAGAAAGCCGCTTCAAGGTAATCCCGGCCGGCGGAGTGACATAAGAGGCATTATCAACCAGCCAACATTATCAATATCCCCGATGCGTGTATCCGTAAAAAACTACACGCGCCGCGATAACAATCATCCGCCTTGGGCAATTCATTTGCGCAATTATGCAAATTGATTAGATAACGGTGTGCCGTACTCGCGGCCGGGGAAAGATCGAAGCTTCATCCTAGTCGCGAGTTTAATCCCGTAATGCCGGGCAGGCCGCGCGGAGAGGCGATGAATCTGAGCGCGCTGGCAGGGGAGAATTTACGGGCAAGGGAAACGGAAACGGCGATCTCGTCGTTGCCCGTCGATTTCGTCGTAGACGGTTGCACGCGCGGATCGAACGCCCGCCAAAAAATGCGGCCGGGCATCGGGCAGGTGATATCGATATAAAAAACGACGGCCGATCGACACGGACACGAAGGCTCTTTATTTCGAGCGACCCGATACATGCGCGAGGCAGGAATTACACTTTCGACCGTCGCTTCTTCGAGTGCGCGACATTGAACAATAGCCGGGGCCAGCGCATCAATCGCCGAAACCGGCGATAAGGACGTTAATAACGTTCGCGTATGTGCATTGTATCCGCGTGTCCTTCGCGAACGCTCGATATATTGGCTTGCGCATCGATAACGCCCGGGCGGCAAGTATTTTTCCCAAGGAACGTGTCTCCCATGTCGGTGTAACCGTGTCCTCGTCTCGGGACGTTGAGGTGGACGCCACCGTTTTATAATCGCTTCAAAACGGTGCAAACTTATGAATTTATTCCGCCGCTATTAAACGTGGTGACTCGAGCAACGCGCGGCACTTATTTCCATGGTATTTTAAGTTTCGATCTTCGCACGGACGCGTCCCGAGAATTCTTTCTCGTCGAGGAATCGGAGATTTTACAAGCTCCGTGCTAGTTGGCAACGCAGCAAGGATCCCCGAAATTTTTTCCCTCCTGGCATCGTCGATTCTTTTACCGCGGCCCCGAGAATAGAGGAGGCATATACCTGAAATTTGAAAGGGACTCGAAGGGCGTATCCCAAATTTCAGGCAGATGATACCCTCGATTGTGCACCGCCATGATACACCGCCGAGGGAACACGTTCCTCGGGAATAGAACCGCTCGCTGGAGATGCACTCTAGCGTGGACGTCGAAGCGAACGTTAACCGTTAATCGCTTTAGAGTCCACAGTGACTTTTCGCTTAGAGTGCAGATAAAAACACGAGGATAACGCGCCGGGAGCCTCGATCTTTGCGGTCAAAGGACAAAGAAACGCGAACTGTGCACACAGCTACCTATCTGTAATATTGTCTCGTTATCAGAGATTTTGTAAACAGTAGCTTCCAATGACGGAGAAGTTTGCTTTTCTTATAAGGGAACACGTCAGAATTGAACTGCTGATAATAGAATCCTGTATCACACTTGGGAACTGAGTTTAAACGTCTGTGAGAGCAATGCATCCTATGCGGAGACTCCTAACTTAATCTAGTATGATAATAAATATTAAATTGAACCAGAACTGTATCTAGTATTTTATCCAAATCAATTTCCACGGGGTAACCTTGCGCTAAGTTTTGTTCTATAAACTTAGGATACACATTTCTATGTCTGATCAGAAATTTAGCCTACGCGCTATCTTACACTTTGCGTTAATAACAGTATTATGCCCCAAAGTTTTGGTGTTCCCAGAAATAACTTGTTTTTCGCCTCCGTTGAGAAACTATTCTCTGCGCAAGCAGCATTGTTTCATGAAGTATGTTTAATTGCTCGTGTCGTCGCTCAAATAAATAATTCTGCTTTCGGGCTGAATTTTTCCTGCATCAAACTACGCGGCTGTGTGTACTCTATAAAGATTTAATTGACGTCACCATACTGTGCATTCACCTAGACTTTAGAGCAGTCGATGGCGCTTCATTCGCGAGTACCGTATTGTGCAAATTTCAGCAATGCAGGAGTAAATGGTTCGCGAACCAAATAACCTAGTACTTGAGATGAAACGCAGAGAGATACTTCCCTACTCAGGGGACTCGCCCAGCTCGGTTTGAAATACTAGCCAATTACCGATAATAGATTTGCACGGTGCTTTGTCGAAGAACACCATGAAAACGAACAAGTCGCAGGGTGCAAGACACCACCGCGAGGCGCGAAATTACCATAGAAAGTCGAGTCAATCAGAAAATCCTAGGTGAACTTCGTAATCATGCAACGAACACAGATAACGTGGCATGCCAAAACTGGATTAAGGTTAGGGCTGTCGAGCAAATGTCACTCCTTACTTTGTCACTCTGTACTCCAAGTTACTCATGCAATATCGGGGCATACTACACAAGTAAAACGTCCAACTTGTTAAGGTTATCTGCCGTAATAGCGGTATCGGCCGAATACAATGTTTAAGAAAGTATTCACTGTCATTCTGGCGCACAATGATCATTCGACGCCTCCAGCGGGACGAGCAAACTCGGCACTACCGATCACTACGAGAACACGTTCAGCCCTTTCGGTGCTGAGGTTCGCACGCACTGCACTGGTTAAGCGTGTGACAGAGTGTAAGAGAGCACTGAAAGGGCTGGAGAGGTGCGGTGGTGTGTAACGGCGATTACTGGTAGAAAGAAACGAGCGACACCGCGTTCCCGTGGTGGACGGCGTCCACGGGCACCGTGGTCGTGTCCTCCCAGCGTCGTGGGGGACGAGAACGGAGAGGCGCGGGCACCCGCGGCACGCGTATCGCGTAAACATCGAATTCAGCAGACACCCGCTAAAACGGCGAGATTCCCGAAGGTAGGTAGGTAGGTAGGTAGGTAGATGGTGTGTATCCAGCAAGCAGTAGGCAGCAGGCAGCATCGGGTAAAAAGAATCCCCCCTACCCTGTTCGTCGGGCACCCGCTCCATCGCCTTCCCAAGAGTAACCCAGGCACTCGGCACGCAGACGCACAGCTCTGCATTCGGAGACGGACAGGCGAACGAAGCGAGGTGCGAGAGAAAGAGCGCGGGCAGGAGGGGCGCGGAGGGAGATCCTGGGAGGAAGGGAGGGCCGATGGCGCGAGGAGAGAAGCGAGGCGCGGGCAGAGGAACGGAATAGAGGGAGGGAGGGGGAGGGGGGAGGGGGGCGAGAAGCCCCGAGAGCCGAGTAAAAGCTACGCTGGCTAGAGGTTAAGGCATGTCCTACGGTACTCACTGCTGATCTTCATGCCTCCCAGGGGCGGATTCGCGGGCAGCTTGTTGCCCTCGGCGAAGGAGGTGGTCCTCGGTCGGCCGCTCATCCTGAAATCTTCTTCACCGGCACCTCGACCTCCACCTCCACCACCGCCACCCGACACCGAGGTCTGGAGTGTGCCGCTTCTGCTTCTGCTTCCGCTGGCCGCCGCCTCGGCTGGCCGTGCCACTTCCTCCTCCTCCTCCTCTTCGCGACCGCTTCACGCGAAGATGGCCAGCAGCGCGTCCTCGTCGTTCTCGTCGAGGCTGTCGTCGTCGTCGTCGTCGTCGTCACCACCTCGGACATAAATGACAGCGCGAACGATAATCACATCGCACGCACGCATACGCACACGTCCGCACGCGTCGGTTCTCTTTCTATATTACGCCACGGCCGTGCTCGATCGACGGGACACGAGAACGGGAGAGAAAGAGAGCGAGACAGAACTACGCGGCCGGGAGAAAGGGAGACAGGCTGACGGACGGACGGATCGGGGAGAGAGAGAGAGAGAGAGAAAGAGAAAGAAATGGAGGAAGGGAGTAGGATGGTCAGAGGGGAGGGAAGAGCGACGAGCGAGCAAAGCGCGCGCAAGATCGAGAAAGAGGAAATTACAACACGGAGGATCGCGGAGGATGACGAGGAATGATGCGGGAGGATGACGGTTGATCGGCGAGTTAAAAGGGCACGGGGACGAGGAGGGAACACGGCGGACGTGAAAATGTTTCCGCACTTTCGCGACACTTGTTCCGGAGTACTACACTCGCTCCGCGCTGACGATGGTGGTCGGGCAGCGATGGTAGCGACTCTCGCGATCAACGTTCGTTTCGTAGATGGAACGAGCCGCGCACCCGGGTTATGTTCACTCCGTTCGCGCACAAGCACTTCCTCGCGCGATGGGGCAGCCTCGCCTGACCCGACGATATATAATGTATAATATATACCAATTCGCGCGAGATGCTCTTTTTTACTTGAGACTCTCAACGATGCCCACCGGCGGCCACGGTTACCGCGCCGGTGGCGTCCAACTACGCGAAACTTGACACAATTTAGACGACGATTGTTCGTATTGGTCGCTACTGTCAGGGAGTATCGCGGATTGAGAAGCGCGGTTCTACTACCTAATAGCCTGACGAGGGCGCGGAGTGTTCCGAGCAGCTACGCCGCGAGGGGAGGCCGGGGGGGGTCGACGTTTTCGGAACGGTTCGTAGCGCTCGCCAGTGGAGGCACACCGCCGCAGCCGCACTTGGTAGCTTTCCTATATAGCGCTATTCCACGACAATCCGGCTGACGGGTCGGATTTCTTGGTCGCTGTCGACTTATGTGCCTCACCGTGGCTTCTAGTGGGATCGAAAGCGGAAAGAATCTTTCCTTCCCCGACAACGCCTCCGACGGTTGCCGTTGTTGCACCGTTGTTACTCCTGGCGCACCAACCACTCGCGCTTTCCAGTTCTCTTCCTCCACTCGTCTTCTCTTTTTCGGTCTAACGGCGTAGTCGCTCGCTATCTTTGTCCGCCTTTCTCTCTCTTTCTCTCCCTCTCTGGCCCTCTGTCTCACTCTCTCTCTCTAGTTCTCGCTCTCTCGCCTTTTCTTCCTTTCTTTCTCTCCCGCCGTCGTCTCCTCTCACTCCCGCAGCCGTACTTTCGGTGGGTGCGGGGGAAGCGCTACCGCCTCACCTCCACCACTGCCGCTCTTTCCCACTCGTTCTGTCTCTGTTGGTATAGCACGAATCTCGTCACTGCTCCTCACTCTTCCTCGCGCTTCTCGACTTCTCAGGCCCGACGTTGTCGACTTGCCAGGCTTGTGCACAACATTTTGCCGCGACGGGCGTTGGGCCACGCAGATGAACGGTTGAGGACCGTGCCTGACGCGGACGTGGACGTCCCCGTCGTCGTCCTCGTCGTCGTCGTCCGTGTCGTCGTTGCTCGAGGGGAGGTCGTCGTCGCCGTCGTTGTTCACCTCTTGCTTTCGACGACCATGAAACCACTATGCAATTTCAACGGCGCCTCGCACCTGGAGCAGGAGTAGGGGATAGAGGCGCGAGCTCGATTCACGCGACAAAATCAATCCTCCACGATCAACGACGACTTCTCTTCCTCGTCGAGCACGGGAACACCACACCAGCTACGAATTTTTCGAAGCCTCCTCAGACATTGACCCGTTCGGGCGAGATCGGGCCACTCGAGTGTCGGCGGACATTGCCGAAAGTGACGTCAGCAACACTCCGCCCTGCCCCTTGCCATGTGAACGATCGTATGGCAAGTGCGATGGCGCCTCGATCGCCTATCGCACCTCCATCTTGTGACAGCTTTCTATACGTAACGAGTCGGGCGCGAAATTTAACAGTGCCCTGTCTGCACTTCGTATAAAATTACAATCAATGCATTAAGAAATTAGAAATAATTCAGATGTATGTATTATAATATTTGTTAAGACAATTGATATTGCGATTTATTTAAAGCAATGTAAAATATACGGTATACGCAAAGTTCAGTAGATGAAACCATTTTGCTGTGGTACGCTTTATATAACGTCCCTCGGAATAAACTCGAATAAATATCTTTACTCGCACGTATTACTATTTAACTGACTCGTGTATTATCAACTTTGTAATGGTTTGTATCAATTTTAGACAACTATGTAAATTCTTAATGAAATAGTTTATTTTAATCTTAGTATACAATAAATATTGTCAATACAGTCACCTAATTTAATCAATTACGAATCTTTCAAGTTATACATTCAATAATTGAATATAGAAGTATTAATTTGAACAGTGACATGGAAAAAATACATTACAATCGATGTGAATGTTTCGAAATTCAATTTAAAATTGGCGCGCATCAGTTGTAACATCACCAACTCCAACGCCACCTAGAATTGCTCATTATGCGCATCCCACCTTTGAAAATCGCGGGCAAACGATTCCACGATAATTTTCTGTTTAAACAGTGTTTAAACCCCGTTAATTACACTTTGCATGTTACTAAAAGCAAAAACATCTTCGGATTTATCAGCGAACACATAGGCAGCCTGTATTTTTCACGAATGATTGTTTTAAAGCTAAAAATGAAGTGCACTCGAATGTGCGCCTGTCAAACATACGTATTCTCATTATCATTCTCCTTTTTTCCGATAGAAACTAGACAATTAAACTCAATTTCACGTGCACAGCACATGACAGCAAGATTATCGAGATTCTACAACTTTCTCGATGATGATATTGATAAGCATATCACGTCATTTATGATGATATTGATAAGCATATCACATTATATCAATCATTTCTTCTTCATTCCTCAAACCTCTATTCTCACTAACGGCTAAACTTCCGATGACACCCATGCTCCAAATTGGCTGAAATTTTGGAAACAGTTTCATTTTGTATAGAAATAATGTTTGCGAGAAGGATTTTTGCCGATTTTAAATTTTTTTTACCATTTTGATGTCATTCCCTACCTTACCGAACTCATATTGGTTCGCTACCATACTTTATGCCCCCCCCCCCCCCAATCAACGCCCCCTAATCAAGCCCAACCAATACTAATGTCGGAATAAGTCTGGTTCATTCGGAAGTACAGCCTAACTCTGGTTTACATTGGGTCAGAATGCCAAAATATAATATGAAACATCCCCCAAGTGACAGGAATTGCAATGACCAAAGTTACAGGCTTGGATTAGGTTTTTAGAACCGTTTTATTCATCGGCAGGATATACATATAAAAGATAGACTTACTAATCTCAACATTCCCGATACCATCGACGAAGTACCTGGTCTGTGCCGGTACCTTTAAAAAACAATTGAAAACAGCAGATTTTGTGACTTTAGAGCCGCCTTCAACGTGTCGGTAACATAGGAAGTGACACTTAAATGATAATAAAAAATTGTCAAGTCGCCAAAAATCCTTCTCGCAAATATTATTTATATGCAAAATGACACAGTTTCCAAAATTTCAGCTAATTCGGAGCATGGAGGTTTTCGGAAGTACAGCTCCTCTCAACCCTAAAGGCGGGATCTTCTACCTGCGACCAGTCGCACCGACCGGCAGCGACCCCACTAGTGCAAGGGAGAAGTATGCATCTCGCATAGGAAATCTCGCCTTAAAACAGGCCTGTCCAGCTACTGCTCTTGCCCTCGAAGAGCAGCCGCGGGTGGTTGCCAGCGAAGGCAAGAGCGACGGCAAGAACGCCACCCGCAAAAGGGTGGGGATAGTGACGTAATGTGAGTGACTACCTAGTCCTGGACTTTACAGCGGCTTGGTCCCACCAAGAAGACCTTTCGCTCTTGGGGCCGCTCGCGGCCTCTCGAGACCGAAGAGCAACTCGCGGTTGCACGCCCGAGCAAAGCCCTGGACAGGCCTGCCCTAAAACATCGAGACTTTCGCAATTACGCTGACGCCCATTCTCACGCATACCTCTCCATTCTGGAAGCCAAGTTCATTAGCACGTTCATTATATAAATCGCATCACTTGCAGCGATCGGTAAACGCGAGATTGATCCGCGAACGGTAAAGAACGTTCAATTAGCGGAAAAGTCGTTCTCTGCCTTACCTTGCGTCGGTTTAACTTCGCCGTGGTAGGTACCTACCTTAACCACAGTTCCCGACAAAGTTCGCCAATCCGTACCGCCATCTAGTGTCAGTTTCGCGTAAGCGCGGGCGCGCAGTGTAGTGTCTCCCCACCCTAGGTCCTTTGGCAGTCACCAAAGCGCGGGCTAAGGTTCAAGTTGCATTTTAGATGCGAGCGAACGCACATCGTTTTCGGTTAGTGGTCATGAACGGAGTTCCGTGAATCCCGAGGACTTCCGCGGAGATAGGATCGAGGTTGTGCCCCGGCTGTGATCCGTTGCTGCTGGACCCCGCTATCCAGAATTTCGGGTAAGTCAGAAAATCGCCGCCCCGCTTCACGGGACCCTTAGCCGCGCGAAACCGCGGAAAGTGCATCGACTGTCAGCTCCGGGTGAACGGTCACCGCCGGCAGTTCTACGCAGTGTCACGTGACGGCGTGTCGCCCGAACGCTTCCTGTCGCGCTCATAGAACGAAATTGCCGCACTTTCGTTCGATACGTCATCGCGTTAAAGTCGCACGTGGAGCTGAAACACGGAGGCGAAGCACATCCGGCATTGGCGTGATTGCTCCGAAGGAGGGCGGATCGCGCGATTCGAGTTAACGTTGACTTTCCTCTGCGGCAACGGAAATTGGAGCAATGACACCCGGAGGAAGCGTTCTGCCAATGTAAGTGCTCGCGACAGTCGATGTGCCCGGCAATGCGTAGCATCGGATATACAGATTAATTTCGGCGAAATTAATCTGCCCAACGAACCTTAGAATTTCTGCTCTCCTTAACTCAGCCAGTCGACCAGGTCCCACCCTTTAACGGCGGCAGATTTAATTATCCGCGAGAGCGTCGCGCGTTCCGCGAGGATTGTTGTCGCGTAACGTGATAAATTCACGCGCGCCAGCAGTTGCCTGTAAGCTGGACCGCGAAAGTCACGCATCCGCCGTTAGCTGGCCTGCTACGCGCGCACTCAGGCCCCTCGTTAAAAAGGATTAATACGAACGATTACGTTATCAAGCGATCGGGGGTGTGAAAGGTATTACGGCCGCGAGCAGTGTCGCCGGGAACTTGGGCCCGGTGCTTTATCCGTCCGCGTTATCTCGCCCCGGCCAAATTGTTTTAGCGACGAAAAGTTTGTCGGAAGTTTCGGATGGCGCGTGTTAACTGTACGGTGAGGACGGGCGAGGGGGTGGGCTTGGTGGATGGGAAGTCTGCACAAGACTCGGCCACATTAATACTGCAGAACGGGAAAGTTTGGCGCGGCCAGGGCGAATCGCAAAAATTAGCGGAACTACCGAGGTCACACGCGTATCTCGCTTAGCGCGGACGGCCTGGGTAGGTATACACACGCGTAACTCTCTGCACTCGCGAGGAATCCGAAATGCTATTCGGCCAGTATAATCCGGCCGAGCATCGGCACTAAATTACCATTCGAATTGATTCGCGTTTCCACGCTGCAACGGGAGTATTACCGTTCGGCCCGCCGATGCCGCGATTTATTTGGGAATCGCAACAATACCGTTTTCATTAAACAGCAGCCGGTTTCGGGCTAGCATAGGGCTAGCCGCGCATTGTCGCCGGGGCTCGAGTTGTGCTCTGTGCTTCTAATGTTGATCAATGGCCCCTATTTTCCTTTGTTGCGCAGGTCGATATCATTGTGTCGATACTCCTGCGTCGGCCCTCTAATATGTACATTGGTTATTCTTCCATATCGCCGTATCGCTGGGTCTATGTGCGCGGAAGATTTTGCTCGAAAGCCGACGAATCGTCCGAGCGAATTACCTGCACTGCAACGGGCGTTTAATCGCTGAGGAATAAAATCGTTGCGTGCAAACCAGTGTGGACATTCTTTCGGCTTGTTTCTCACGGGGCTTCGACGTGACAGCGGCAGACAGGCCGGTTTAAAGGCTCGTTTGCCACGCGACGATTTATGCACGCGCGATTATGAACGGCGCAGTCGCATTCGTCGCGGCCTCATGCAAATCGCGCGGGATTCCTGACGATTCAATTACACGTGTATGCACGCCTGGCCCACGCGCCACCTTTTTTCCTTTCATTTTCCCCTTTAACGCGCATGCATTAAAAACGCCCGTGCACTCGCCTCGCGCGGCGCTAATCTCGTAACGTTCTGAGGCGCGTGTGTTTGCATGAGACTTGGGCGAAAGGCTCGCCCTGCATGCATACTATAAAACCGGGAGGGTGATACACTCTACCGTGATTTCGATTGCTTTTTCTTCGCTCTGCCCACGAGCCGCCCGATTACGTGTGATTTTTCAACGCCCCGCGTGCTTCTCAGCGCGAATGCTCTCCTAAATAATTAATCGTCCCAGGTGCGAAGTTTCCTTCGACATGGGTGTTTCAGGAAATAGTTGTTGCTCGATAGATTTAAACAGGGAAAATATATTTCTCGCGCGAGGGTCATTGAACTTTGAGGTTGATATTTCCCTTTTCTCGTTACCTTCATGGTCACTGTACAGATGTAATGAACTAGCTTAGTGAGTAGTAACTCGGTTTCGCTCGAAATTTAGATTCTGATTTTATAAAAAAAAATTTGACGTATATGATTTTATCCTTTTTGTGTGGGAAAAATATTTTTATCTTTTTTTAAGAATTTATATTGAAAATGTGCTCCCGACAGATTGTGGGGAATAGTTTTCTGCAGCTCCCTGTAAATTTTCATTCAAATCGTTGAAGCGGTTTTCGAGAATTTCTCTTCACCGTTTTGGAAAACGTAGTTTCTGGGAAATCACGTTTACAATTGGACATGCAGTTTTGGCATTTTGCGATTTCATGTGCAGGCTCGTACATTTTTGGCTGCAATTCCTTCAGTTTTTGGATTTTTTGTTGGCTCAGTTGCGCTTAAAATAGGTAGAAAATACGTAGGTAACGGGATATGCAAAAATTCCAAAAATGAATTTTTGAAAATTACGAGGGTCGCCTACCCCCTTAAGATGAATCTACCGTTAGCTATATGTGTTTTAAGTATTTGGTTGCCTATACTATTTCCAAAGAATCCACAGGTTCAGAATATTTGCTTCTTCGTTGTGCTGTCAGCTTTATGTACTATCGTCTTTGTATTCCATCCACTGTTGGCCGCATATCTCACCCCGTCCCCGGTATCTTTTTTCGCGGCTATTCCCACAGCTCTGTCTCGTCATAAAAGAGTTTCTCGCGTATTGCCGCGTCAAATTGCATCAGGATCTCGTCCCCCCGGCCGCGGCTGCACAATGGGAAGACGAGTGCAGGCGGAGACGGTGCGAGCGCGAGAAAGAGGAATTAGCACGGTTGGAAGGAGGAGGAAAAACGTGGAACGAGTGGCTTTTCGGGTGACGCGCTTTCCAGCCTCGCATTTTCGCACCCTAACGAGATTTCAACGGCCACTTTAGGGTGTCGCGAAAATCCTTTCAATGGGGCTGAAGCGTATTGTTAGGCAGCGTCTCGTCGTATCTGCGCGCCTCTTCCTCGCGACCGTGGATTCGATTTGTTCCCCTTTATTTCATTCCTCCTCTCCTTCAAATTTCACAGGATCGAGACTCGCGGATTCGAGATCACGCTCCTCGGCGGGCGGTCCTGGAAAAACTTTGTAGGCGAATGGAGAATCGATGTTAAACCGTTACCTCGTTCATGAACGAAAGGAACGAAAGATTCATTGCTGGCGTAGATTCGATTTGCTCCTCTCGTCTTCAGCCCCACAGGGTAAAGGCTCGCCGATTTAAGATCAATTTTAGCTCCCCGAGAACCTTGGCGGTTCAATGGGAATCGAATTTAAATCGTTGTCCACGTAATGAACGAACGGGGGAGGTATTGTATTCGATTCCCTCGTCATATCATTTTCTATTCTTTCGGTCTGAAACCCTGCTGCATCTCACCTTTGATTTGCATTCTTCTTTACATTACACCAATCTATTTATCTATTATCTACACACAGATGCCCGGGATTCTTTCGTAACGCGCAAAATACCTCAATGGACGACCGGAAAAGTACGTCATTTTAAAGATATTTCTTCAGGAATAATTTAGAGTTCTCCTAGAAAATTTTTATCGCCTACCTTTAGTACGCAAAAAAGATAGAAATACATCCATAAATTGTAATATATTAATTAATCTTCTAGACTCCCCCACGCGAGCTGGTCGAATGTGTAACTATGGAGCAGCAGGTCCGAAATCAAATTTCATTTTTGACAGCGGTGTTCCCCCTTAATCTCGCGCATAATAGAAACCGACGGTTAAAATCGTCCCGTTAATAACCTAAAAGCAGCAAGATTTATTGCCCACCGAATATTTGAATATTCGAATGCGCATCGACGTTAAATTGCGATCCGCTCCCCCGGACGATAGCCCGAATAGTCTTAGCGTCCCCTACACTTCGTATCAACCCCATCCTCGGGAATGATTCGATGGCCAGCCTTTGAAATCGCTCGGGCATGAGTGTGCACATTTATTTGCTCGCTGAGGGGCCCTTATTCCCTAACGAGGGCGATATCTTCCGCGGCGTACAGCTTCGATCTCTGGGAACTTCGGCTAGGCGAGCAACGGAACACGGTAAATTGGAAAAAAGGAAGCTCGCCGCGAACACTCTCCGTCCACTCTCTCCGTCCAGCACCATTTTTAATTGCCCCGTCGAGGATACGCCTAGTGGACACTGTTAATGGAATCCCGTAATAGAACAGAGCGTAGAAAGATACACCCGCGGAACTTTTTTCCCCCCATAATCATGAGCGACCACGGTGTGCGACCGAATGAACCGTTCCATTCACGTCGATGCCCAGCCCTGGGTGCTTCGTTAAAAACTGCCACTGGTGGCGAGCACTTTCACCAAGGATATTCGCGGGCTAGACCTTGTTACACGCTCGTGCTTTTTATTTCCGAAGTCGATGCGCCGTATCGTAGAAGCGTAGAAATTCGCAGCGCAGGCGAAAATACCTACCTGCGCTTTTTCCGTGGCAACCGCCGTTCCACGCGTGAGTGCGGCTGCAAGTTGCGGAGGTATTTTCGTGGCAGCCTGCTGCCTCGTTGAATTCAACGATTCCTCCGCGGCGATTCCGTTGGCGCATGCGACGCGTTACATACGTGTTACACTGTTTACTCTGTCCGAATTTACACGGTTCTTTCCGAGGTGTAAAAATGGAAGCATGGGAAGAGTCGCTAACCTCTAGATGAGCCAGATAATACATCAAATGTCTGTTGCTCCGCGACAGCGGTGTCTGGCGTTTCATATCGTTCTTCATCCGTTCCACCCCATCGGAAACTCCATTTGCTCGCGCGGAATATTCGAAGGAATCGTTACCAACCTGTCCGTCCTCGTGGCCGGCGAGTAAATCGCGTCTTCTTTGTTTCCTTTGTCGACGGGGGAGGAAAGTTGCCCGATGAGAAATTGAACGGGCACGAATAGAGACGGTTGACCGGTAAACCATTCAGGCCGGTATACATTTACGTTTTTCGCTCGACCGGCGAGTCGCGCTTCTTTCTTTGGCGGCCGGGGATGAAGTGATCCGAAAGGGCGAGCGCGACAGAACGGACGGTCGAATCGGTTGCAATCATTTTCGGCGAGCACGCACTGCTACAGATAAATTCATTGAACCGACTGCACAGGGGCGCGGCGCGCGCGCGCGCGCGCGGGGTCGTTGTTTCCATGACTGACGGATACAACGGCGAATTAATCCCCATGGCAAAGTGCTGCGCACCATAAAACGGAATAATCGCCAGCGACCGATATCCCGAAACGGTCTAACGCTTGTCGATCGTCCGGCCGGCGAGCGAAACGTTAACACGCGTGAATTGTAGGTTCCATTCTGGCAGCGATATTTCACGTTCCTCCTGAAACGTGATCGGCTGCCTGACCTAGGCCAGCGCGAAGTTAACGCAGCCGAGACCTGATTCGAAGCTGACCCAGATCTCCGCCGCACCTGGAGAGTAACCTAATCTTAATGCGGCCAAACAACTTTGACCTAGACATAAATTCGAGCCGCGCGATTCCAGTTCATCTAGAATAGAACAGCTCCTGTAATATCATACCGATCGGTGTTTGGCCATCCTCCTTCGCGTTACTCTGGTGGCAGCTATCCGTTTTCTCTCGACGCGCGTCATATTTTCAGTTTATTTTTATAATCCCAGGGAAATCTGTCGACGGATTGAAGCAAAACAAACAGCCTGTAGAAGTATTTGGGAGCCATCGACATTTGGGTTCATCAATTTTTGATTCGCCCCCCCGATACACGCGGCTGCCAGGCTTTATCGCGTTTTGCGAATTCGAGAAGCGGCAGAAATAATAGCCCGCCGTGATCTGATTATCACTGTCCGCGAAATTAGCATTTCCCGTGCCGATAATTCGGCTGCCCGCGGCGGCGCGGAAACATTGGGCTAGATTGTTTAATAAGGGTTTTCTATCGATTCTCAATGGCCGCTCGCTAATCTGACCCCGCGAAATTGAACAGCGACTGTTCGGTGTAAATCTGCCTTCCCATTGGTGATCCTCTGTTACGACTGATTGCGAAAGATCGCGGAGAAATATGCTCTCCTTGACCGGCACCTACAGTCGATATATGTAATTGTTTCTCCCATTCACGTTGATTCTCGCATACTCCGAATACCTTGACGTCGACTCCGAAGTACAAAGAGGACTGTGCTTTTTCTTTTAAGGGGGTATTTCGAGGTAAAAGAATCGAATTTTGTTCCATTGTTTATGATAGCTACAAGTCTTAGAAGTATTTTAAAAACGATTTCATTGAAAATTTCTAAGAATTGCTAGATTTGCAGTGTAAAAAGTAACGGGCGGGTCAATGCAGGTAAACGCGCAAGCTTTAAAGCCGTTTTTTTTCAAAACTATGTTTCTCAAGTCTGTGAATATCATAACTCGAGAAAGGCTTGATATTTTTTGTGGAAATTGTAACTGAACCTACAAAACACTTTTCTCCACAACATGCGGAAGCCACATGAAGGCGCGCATTACGCAAGCACCCAGCATTGGCGACTTGTATATAAATTAATTTTTAATATTTTGTAAACATTATTATTTGAACATACGTCTTATATCGACACCAAAGTCTCCTTTCCATACCGACACACTTGACATCTAAATTTGAATCATCCTTTGCTTATATCTCGGCTCATTACTATAACTCCCTCCCACCTGATATTCGAGGTTTAAATTCGTTTCCTGAATTTAAATGTAAAGCTCGTCGATATATATGGTTACATTATGCGTCACAATAACTTCCTAGTTTAATGTCAGTTAGTTTTTAGTCATTTAGTTAGTTATTTAGTTATGGTTAGGCTTCTAACAGTATTGTACTGCAGCCTCGCCATTTACTTTGCTTGTCTTTATGTATTATTTTCTTCTCTGGATGTGTCAAGTAATAAAGACGAATAATAATAATAATAATAATAATATCCCCAAGAAAGAATTGATAAAAGAGCAATTGGTTTACGTTATTACTGCCTCCACAATCTAGACCAGAAGCAACCGTTGATTTCAGCTGTCTAATACCCACGTACTCCCTGAAACTCGGAAATACTTGAAAACAGTGGATGCCCCTCGCCAATGTATCCTGGCGGCCGCAGTAGTTTCACGTATCGACAAAGTACCAGTTAAGCATACTACGCAGAACTTTTCAATATCTCCCTGCCTCCGTACTCTCTGCATCGACGTTCCCTCTAAATTTCACCATCCTTTTATTCCGATACTTTCCATTCACCCCGCAAACCGTACGGAAAACAGTGCGCGAAACGGGCGAGAAAGGAACGCCGATAAAGTATCGGCCGGAGCGTTTCCAAAGGGGCACCCGTTCGCGAGGAGCACGTATTATTTCGCTTTTCCCGTTGCCGGCGGCCCGCAACAAGTACAAAACGTCGGTGGGAAACAAGTGACCGACCATTTTCGATTAAACACCCACCGAGTCGTAGCGCTGCTGCGAAGGGAAAGCGGCCAGCCTCCGAGGCCGAAGGTACCCTTTCTTTCGGCCGTGTAACTTTGACGTTTCCTAATCCGGTTACGGCACTGTCCCGACGCTTACAATGAGCCGTTTAATGAACGTTTAAATATACAGGGTGCCTCGAGTCCCCGGTGATTAGCATTGAGAACGAATTCGTCGTCTTAATTAGGTTCGCCTTGTCGCCGTTGTCGCGCCAGTGACATTTTCATTGTTGCCATCTCTTTCCCTCGCGTGCCCCCCCGTGCAAAGGAATGAGGCGTAAAAATCAGCTGGACACGTCGTCTCTCGTCCTCCTTCCTCTCGCCGTTTCTTTTCCACCCTCACCTTTGTGTCCCCCGGTTTCACGGCGACGCTTCGTTTTCTGGAACAGTCGGCGTCGCTCTCGCCACGGTTAGATCGCGTTTGTATCAATCAAACGGCGACGTGAAAAATGATTTCGACGTCGGGGCACGCGACGCTTTAAACGTTGATTCATAGGGCGAGCGGGCCTGGCGGAGGGGTAGGCAGCTGGAAAAGGGGTAGCGGGGCACCGGGGAGCTCGGAAACGGGTGCGGGCGTTCTGATAGAGGTCGATATCGCGAGCCAGGACAGCAGCCTGACCGTGGGTATCGCGATCTCGCAATTTGGGCCCGTTTCTAGTCGATAGAATAATAATGGCACTGTGGAGACTCGATAATTCGGCGGATACGCCGAGTAGGGTAACTCGGGGTGATATACCACCGCAGCCCACGCAGCAGCATAACATTGCAGCAACGTCCGCGGTGCAACATTGCAATGTTGCACCAAAACATTGCAGAGATGTTGCAGGTTCAATCCTATGGTCCGCCTTCGCAATATTGCAGGTGTATATTTTTGCAAAGTTGCGGCAACATTACAAATATGTAGTCCTGCAACGTCCCGGCAATGTTTCCGCAACGAAACGGCAAAATCGTTGCCACTGGAACATTACACGTCGATGTGCGCGCAATATTGCAGAAATATTGTAGGATCGTTGCCACTGGAGCATTGCACGTCGATGTGTGCGCAATATTGCAGAAATATTGTAGGCTCGTTACCAATGGAACATTGCAACGTGTGCGCAATATAACAGAATGTTGTTGGAGCATTGCTACTGTAACAATTATCGTCAATGTGTGCGCAATATTGTAGCACTGTTCCTACAATATTGCAATGCAACCTGCAATAACGCAATATTGCAAGCAAGGTTCCTGCAATACTCCTGCAACGAAATGTGCTGTATGGGAGGTAATACGCCACTTCTCAATAATTTTTTAAATAATACACCGATGGCGTTACATTTGCACTAATTCCGTTCAATTTAGTGTAACTGCTAAGACGACAATAGATTCTGGCTTTTACCTTCTTTTATTCTCAGTAAATCCTGGTAAGGCACCATACTTTCATATGGTTTTATCTTTTTCCCTGTGTCTGCTTATACTTGCGAGATATCGCGTTTCAGAGTTAACTGTGGCATATTACCCCGAGTTACCCTATCTGTTAAACACGACGCCCCCGTTCGACGAATTCAAGTCATTGGACAGGTTTATGCGAAAGGCTGCTTCATCCTAGTTTTTAGCGGACCTCGGATGTATTTACGTCGGGCTCCCGATGAAAAATGGATTCGACGATGGGATCCAGTCGCATGCTCTCCGTGGTCTTCTGACCCGAATCCTCTGGAATCTTGTTTCTACCCCGCACTCGCAACAAATGGTCTAGCAAAGTTGTGGCTACACGCGGGGGTAGTTGTCAGACAGGACGAATGAAAGTAAGGACTTTTAGAAATTCTGTTCGGTGTCAGCTTGCTCGCGCCGAGCTGGGCCGAAGAGACAGTTACGGAAGACGATTCCCTGCGTCTTTTCTTTTACTAGGGTAAGTGTCCCTATTACGGAGCCTTTCTATTAAAATTATCAATGAAACAAAATCTATGCATAAATAAACGTAAACAAATTTTTTTAAATTAAATTCACATATTCACGAACAAGATTCAAAGTAAAAAACGACAATTTTAATATGTCATAATATTATAAGTATTTATAAAAAAATGCGTAACACGCTTTTGGTGAATTAATAGCATTTCTTGTCCAAAACCTTAAGAAATGATGTACCGAACTATTTCATATAAATCAATTATAAACACTGTTTTCACCGTATAAAGTGCATATTATATCCTAAAAAGGTTTAATGTAATTAAAAAAATAAATTCAGCACCTACAAACTTATTTGTTTTTATTATTAAGTTAAATTCCGTAATACCGCCAGATTTTCAACCTTGTCTGTAATACGGAGCCTCGAAGCCGGAAGCGCGGTCTTCGTCATAACCTCATTTTTGTTCCAAGCTGTCAAAAGTGAAGCGCGTGTGTAGTTCTGGATAAATTTGCATAATAAACATGAATCAGCCTCCACAAAAAAAAACGTTTTATTACGTTTTAAACGTTCATAATTATGTTTTATTTTTATTAAATGATTTACCACAAAACAATATTTACAACAAAATAGCTCTAGGTAACCCTATTTCATAAAAGCTAGGTGAGGAGCGACATTCAAAGGTACCAAAATGGGGACAGGCTCCGTAATGGGGGGCACCGTAATACGGACGGGCTCTGTAATAGGGACAAAAACATCTGTTTTTGTTTAATTAAATACATTACAAAGATTTAATTTTTTTTACTTAAAAAAAAGTCCCTCATAAAGAAGAATTGTTCACCAACAGATATTGATTTTCAGAATATGAAATTCATGTAGCAGTATTGTTTAATTAATATATGATTGCGCGAACTGGCTTAAACCGTCCGTAATTGGGACACTTACCCTACTCTTATTTAGATATCCAGTTATTGATCACGCGGGTTTGGTTCGCGCGAGGAAACGCCACTGCCCCTCTTCCGGGATTTAGTAAATTCCGCTGTTATTCCCCCGCAGAATTCTGAATCCTCGCCAGTCGAACGAGACTCTCGATCAACAATACTTCTCCCTCGCTCCGAGCCCGTCTACCTGCGAACTTACCTGAAATTCTCCCGCCTGACTGATTACCCCATTGTCGATGATGCAGCGCGTACCGAACTTTTTCATCCGACGCAATCTCGAAATTCCCCTGGAAATTTTGACCCGTCGGAGTCTAGCGAGCAGCTAACAAAGAAGGAGCCGGGAACTTTTCCACTCCGCCAGCAAGTTCCTTTCGATTTTTATTACCGATCATCGCCGCGCTGTTCTCGCCGTCTACTCGCGCCTCCCGCAAACGAGCCAACGTAGAAAACGCGATCGCCCGTGAAAATCATCTGCCCCGCGATTACTTTGAAATTCGCCTCTCCTTCGGAACCCTCAACCGTGGATGATTATTTCGTCGCGCGCGGTGAGTGGAGTACACGCTAGAGGAAATCACGTTACAGGGGGCCATCGAGTGTACGAGACTCGTCGTTTTCTTGAAGAATGTTTACCATTATACGCGCATGCCACGGTTGAAGCGGGCGGCTTGCGGTTTGATCGCGTGCCTCCTCGCATTCCACAACTTTTCAGACTTTCAAATCGAGAGTACGAAATGGCAGAGGGGGTCTCGATTCAAACTGCCTGCCTCCGCATGAAATCCGTTCCAGTTAGTCCCGCGAACCTGTGCACGGATCAGAGATACGCGGCGCGCTCGTATCAACCAATTATATCGCACTTCAGGCCGCGGATTTTATAATGGGAAACGATAACTGCTAATAAACACGTTTCCTGGGAAGAATAATATACATGTGCATCTAGAAAACGCTACTTAGAATGCAGGCGATTCAAGATTCATAGCTCGGGAACAAATCTATACCGAACGTGCCCAATATCGGCCACCGCAGATTTTCCAATCTTTCATCTCCTAAGAAGATTAGTCGGGGCAAAGTACAGAGGGCGAAATTCTATACCTGGCCGCGAGCTTGCACCTGGCTTTGCTCGAAGTTTCCGAAAATGGCCCCTTTTTGCACGGCGCGGACAGGTAGATGCACCGGCACGGCTCAGTTTACACACCCGACCTCGTAAATCTTGTCTGCCTTTCAAAGAATTTACACCCCATTGCTGTCTTGGCAGTCGTAAAATTCTTCTGGAACAGGTGTATACGTCTCTTCGTGGCATTGGGAGTCCCTCTGTGAATGTCTATCGCGAGAATCTTTTCATTTTCGCCTGTAAAAGAAGGGAAGCTTGTTTACTTCCTCTCTCCTCTGAAGATCCACCCACTTTGCACAAATCCCAGTTTCGTTGTAATGAAAATGTAATTAGAGATTCATTCCCCGTTGCTGGCGAATAGCAAACTGCAACCCTCTCTTAAATCTGTGTGCAAGAATTTTCCGATTTCTTTGCTACGGTATTTCATTGCGAGGTTCGTTAAAAGAGCGCATATATTCGCACGCGTTCGCCTCGAAGAGCTTACATTGTAGAAATTGGCACGCATCGCGAGAATAATGCACAATCAAATTGGTCAATCATGATCCTTGCGTAGTCTGCATAATTTACTCTGCGCTCGCTCGATTGGCCGATTCGATTATTCGTATCACATTGTGCTGGGATGCACATGGCGCATCCGTCAATTGGAAACTAATGTACCACGTTAATGTAACAGGATTCACTCTTGTTGCGTTAATGTATTTGTGTATAAACGCACGCGTTTAACGTTAAGGCTGGCGTGGAATTATAGCGAAGCTATCAAGCCGGCAATGTTTCACAGGCGAATAGAGAGAAAGAACCGAGCTATCTGTTAATTCTGCGTATCTGTTAAATCAGGCCTACTAAAATTTCACATTTCCCTGCGTGTCCCGCAATTTGATTCCATGAAATCTCCGAAGTAAACTCTTGGCAAAAGCAGGACCAGTGTAACGCTTCGAACAGAGACAGAACTGTCCGTTACTCGGGAACAAAATCAGACAGGAGGGACGTTTGTACGGACGTCCTTTGTTAGCTTTGCTGCTAAATTCACCTCTGCAAAATTATGCCGCGATTTCACGACGCGCCCCCTAAAACTCATCGATACGTTCGGCGTTCCGCGAGCCACGATGGTTTTCTCTCGTGAAACGTCCCAGCATATTGACGCAGTCCGCATCCGCCAGGGGCAACCGATTTAAACAAATATGATCGTTAAAACGCAAACATTCCAGATCTCCGCTGAAAATCTACAAAACGAAAGAACGACCCAGCACGTGGAACATTCGACGAAGGTGTTCTCGTTCGACGTTTAAAAATCGACCCGCTTAACTAGACGCGTTTCACGTTCAACGTTTCCTCCCCGGACAGTCAGGTAGTCGAGATGATATATGATAATGAGCCAAGAGTTGGCCGATACGCGGCAAGTTTTACGGCGAAAAGTGCTGGCCCCGTAAGTAGGCGAATATCGCTGGGAAATTTCAGTTGTCCAACGGGGAAGGGGCCTGGAACTTTTACAGTGGTCGTTGAAAATAGCGTGCTACATGTTTCGTTCGCGTAGCACGTGTCGGGAACTTTAGAATCGATTGTGAAACTGGTGCTCGTTTGCCACTATTTTCGGTCGTAAAGCAGATTCGCAAAAGGGGGTGGATAACGGCCCTGGATGAACTAAAAATATCGTCGCCAGACACATGGTTCGATCCTGTCTGTAATCGAATAATAGCGCGATAATAGCACCGATTCCAATTGTTCCGTGAGATTAGTTGAGTATTTTTGCTCCGGTTTCCGTTTTTAGTTTTTAGCGACGTCAAAGTGGTTCTTCTTGTCGAAGTTGAAAATACGACGTAATGCACGTTCGTTTCCACGGGACGCATCCCGGGGATATTAAAATTTATTATTCAGCGAATGGGGAGCAAAGTTTTCAGGTAATCCAGGGTCGATTAATATTTCAAACGGCGGGAACATTTTTAAACCCGTTACATCGCGATGCGATTTGCTGCTTGGGCTTTAATAAAACCGTAATCCGTGTGCATTGATTAAACATTCATACTGGATTGTAGAGTAAATTACCGTGCGGGAGGGATATTGCTTCTATCGAACTGGACAGGTGTAGTCGCGGACAAATGTGGACAGGTGTCTTTTTATTAAAACCTTCATTACGTACGTGCTTAACTTTCGCGAGCACAATTTTAATTGGCGAAGTGGCACGTATCTTAACTAGAGATGGAGTGCAAAATCACTAACAGTGATTTATCACCGTGATCGCAGCATCACGATCACGGTCGTGATTTAACTTAAATCACGATCGTGATTGTGATTTTTTTACCCCGAGTGAATTTGCTCACTGTGAATACTGGTGATCGTAATTCTTGATCATGATTGAATTATTTGTTATAAAATACTTCAATATAACTTGTGTTACAGTTAAAGTGTGCTAATTCAGCGAATATGTAGTACATACATTCATAAATAGTCAATGTATGCACGCATTGATTTGATTGGCTAAAGTATTCAGATATACATTATACTTTCTAACTAAAGGGAAGAAATATTCGTTAATTTAAATAGATCAAGAACGATTACATTGGTTCAAAATATACAACTAAGCTTCTATAAGAACAGTGAGGACTTGAGAATGTTTTGAGATAAATTAGAAATTGGGGTTATGTGGCGCGTGCAAAGAGCAGTTATGCTCTCCTCCAGTCAGAAGCAATCACTGTTCTATCTGCACCAATCAGAAGCGATCACGAAAATCACGGATCACTGTGAAAAATCACCGTGATTGGGAACGAACGTGATCGAATCACTCGTGATTCACAAATCACGGTTCTAGCCAACACTGATCTTAACATCTTCATAGAATATTGCAAGTCGCATCGCTTATCCCAATAACTTACTGATAAGCTACATAAAACTTAAAAAACAAATACCCTACCTTCGTGGCACAATTGAAGCTTCCACTTTCCATTAATAAACGAACAATTGACTTCAACCTCTATTTGAAAGGACGGAAGCCTCTTCGAGTTGAACGGCTTTGAAAGAGGCTCGTGTCTCTGCGCCACGAGTTCAGGTCCCATAAAATGCCCGCCTGCTGTATTTAATAGTCGCGGATGATACTTCGAGAGTCAATCCAGT
This sequence comes from Andrena haemorrhoa, assembly GCA_910592295.1. Lineage (NCBI taxonomy): Eukaryota > Metazoa > Arthropoda > Insecta > Hymenoptera > Andrenidae > Andrena > Andrena haemorrhoa. The sequence continues at coordinate 8,256,994 of OU342946.1, forward strand.
GGCAAGATCGACCATATGGGCCTGGACTCTTCGGGACATCTGTGTTGGGGCAACAATGGTTTCGTCCAGTGTGCCACGAGTGTTCCAGGGTGCTTGACTTTTGTAACACAGTTACCAGCCACCCTCTGTCTTCCCTCCAGCTCTCTCCTGGCTTTTCCGCGTCTCCCTTTCTCTCCCTGCCGGTTCATTGAGCCAGATCGACGTCCTCCGGCTACATAAGTCCCATTTCGGCACGAATGAATGTTTAATTCGAGCGTCGTTGAGGTCTCCCGTGCGCTGTGCGAGCGCGATCGACGCATTAATTCAATTTCGCGCTAATTAATGGAGCCACTCCTTCGTTGATTCAATTTGAATACGCTCCTAGAGAGGCTCGCCTGTCCTCCTTCCTTTTTTCCTTTCTCCCTCCGCGCTCACCTCCGCCCATCCCACGAAAGATCCGTTTATTCTGTTTCCTTCTTCTTTTTTTTACACTTTGCTGCCTCTCTCCCCGCTCTGCCCCCGGCCCGGCCGCTGGCCGTCCGATCGATCTCGACCAGTACCACTGGCTCTCTCGAAAGTCGTTTCAGGGATTTTCGAGGACCATCGGCCGAGCGAAAGGCTGTGCAAACGTCTAAGCGACCTCGTGACCGCTGCCTCGTCTCGCAATTCACCGCGTATACCTATTCCTCCTCCGACGAACTCCTCCGTCTATTCATCGCGAGTATTTTAACGCTACAGTGTGTTCATCGAGGAATCTCGAGGGCGTCGCGACGCGCGCAACTATCGTTTAATTCGTTTCGCGCACAAAGTCAATTCCAACCACGATCCAACCGCTCCCCTGGCTTTCATATATTCTCGAGATTTTACTAATCCCTCATCTTCGTACATTATCCGCTGTCCTTCCCCCTCGAGGTTCATTTCAGCTGCATGCGTCACGGAATCACTGTGTTGGAACCGAGTGATTTGCTAGATTAGGGGAACGCCGGGGACTTAGGGTAGCACTTGACAGGTACAGCGCGACCCCTACGATCCGTGTTTCGTATATCTTGCTTCCCGAGGGCGACCGTGCATATACGGGGACGCCGGGGCGTGGTAATTTTTCCCCGATTGTAGTTTGCATTCTCGTTTGTCACTGTCATCGCCAATTACCTGCGTCGCGGCTTGATCATTCAGCTTTCATCGCAAGACCACAAGCAACACCAAATTCCTGGTTAAAACGAATTTCTCCACGCGCCGAACAGTGCAGCGCTAACGGAATCATCCGACTCTTTCCACCAACGATTTTCCCCATCTCCGCGCGAAGAAGAATCGCACCCCCCTCGGACCTCCGGAATCGCCTGGCGCACGGAACAAAGGGTCCAAGACGACTTAATTCAGCCGGCGATAATTATTACCCCGTCCCTCCCCCGAGCGAAGCAACGTTCCTCCCCCGGGGCATTTCGCCTGCGATATCGATGTACACTGCATGCAGTGCGTTAAATCCGCCTTAAGGAGCGTGCAATAAGGGCGCTGCGCCGTCTCGATAGAATTTATCGCGGGCCGAAGCAGGTTGGGGGGATGAAAATTCCGTTTCGCCCAAGAACGCGGCGCAATTCCATCGCCATACCTGATTACAAATTCTGCGAAGTTGCCGGTTATGAGCGTCGCGCAGCTTGCAATTTCGGCGTGCGCGAACTTAGGAAAACGCGGGGCGGTCCCCTCTGGCAGGGGATTAGGCTTCGGTTTTGAACGCGCCTGGCCGATCGTCGTAAGAGACCCCCATCTAAATCCAGCGCGATACCTCTCCGTCTCGCCCTCATCCACCCGCCCTCCGCGTCCCCAGGGGTGGCGGGAATTAAGATAAGCCGAATCTGATTTCGCCGTCCCGCTGGCGGCCTGCATAATCTTTTCTCCTCCGTTGCGCGAAAGAGTTGTCGGGGCTGGCCTGAGATAGGAGCCGTCTGGCGGCTGTCGCCTCCTCGCATTTCCAATTCCATCTCTCGCGTTTCGCTCGCGACATCCGGGGCCGTCGCGATGCATCGATATACAAATACACCCGGGGAGCACGGTTCACGTGTCCCCTTTTCAACGGGAGTCTTATTCCCTTGCCATTCGTAGACAACAGACGACCCCTTCTCGGGACCAGAGAATCGAATTATACAGGTGGCGCGGCCATCCTTCTTGCAAGCATAACCCGATATTCTAGATTCCTCAGATTATCAGGGCCCGCCTTGCCGTGGCTGATATTGTGCTAGGCTGAGTGGTGCAGCCACTGTTCCTTCTGGCATCAAATGCTTCGTGGATAGGTACATTACTCTGAAACATACTTCCTGATCATCGTAATTGCGCGAGTCAGCGGACGAGGAAGGTTGCGGGGAGCGAGGTGTAGGTACTTCATTGTCAGTGTAGCTTCGTGTGACTCAGTTTGAACGAAGAAGATAGCCATTGAGGGATTCTAATCACCGTCGATTTATCTCCCCAAATATCGTCCCTACTCGTTGCACATATTCATACTGCGCGAGAATTATCGCGACTTCATCCGATAGTAAAATTATTTCGAAATACAGCCGTGTAACGGGCCTCGTCGCGCGTCGGAACGCGGACGCGGTTCCGTGTGTTGTAATGGCAATCGCGTGTCCGGCACGGAATCATTCCGCAATATCGAAACGCGGACTGATGTGCACGGCGGAAATAATGCATCCCCGTTGACCGATCGATCGCACCGGGGCTCGATCGATCAGCCGACCAGAGGACAAGCGAAATAATTAATAATAATCGTTAATCGGCCGGCGAATTCGTTTTTGTTTCGTCCCCGAGTAGAGTCATCCCATCGTTTGCCTGATGGCCAATGGGCTGTCCAACGTGTAAGTTAATTGTGGAACTCGATGAGCAAACGCGGCCAGCTTCCATTGTGCTCGAATCGTCGCGCAATTGTTCGCGTATCATTCATCTTCTGTCCCTCTCTTCTTATGCAAATCAATTTTTATGCACCTGAACGCGTATTGAGATCTAGAGCAGCACTACAACCACTTCAATCCAGATCAACATATGGATTAATTAATCCAATAAATCGAATTATTGCTGACTCTAGTACTCTCTGTAATAGTATAGACTTCTTTAATGGGTCTGCGCACACTTTTAAAAGACTGTTACGTAGGATTATCGGATAATGTCATATCTTGTGTACCATGAAATTTAGCATGTCTACCGTCAAGGACCCAGTTCCTGATCACTTAAGATGCAAAGGGAGCAGTTTCTGATCAATCTAAAACATTTTACTATGAGCTATCAAATGTTTGCGTGTAAATTTAAAAATACTTCATAATTATTTAGTCATTTTTTGGAATAAATTTGTATCGTGATAAACTTATTATTTGGTATTTATATACTAAACTGATCGGGAATTGGGTTCTGATCAGGAACTCGGTCCTTGACGGTAACTGTGTTTTGTATATTAGGTAAAGTTCTTTTTGTTTTGTAAGCATTTATGTAAAGAGGGCTTCGGTCCGTTTATAAATAAATAAATAAATAGAGAAATAAATAAATCTTCTACTTTTGTCGGACGATACGATTATTATCCGAGGCAACGCGAAGGAGCCGCCTTCGAATTTATTGCGCTCACGTTCGGAATAATTTCGACGGGGGGTCTCGAAATGCGTCGATCTCGTGACGTACGCTTTAAATGTATGCGAGGTGTCGCGGGACGTTAGGTATCCGGCGCAAAATTTCCCAAGGAACACGCGCCCGTCATAAAAGTGCAGATACGCGCGAGCGTAGGGATAGGCAATCGTACGTGAGGGAAGTAAAAAAGCGCCGTCGGCCGGAGTGTCTTGGCGGGACATATATTTTCAGACGCCAAACGGCCCGGCGCGCGTGATTCTGTTCTGCGCGTCAGGCGCGACAGTTTTATTCGGCAGAGTCTGAATGAAACGTCCCCCGAACGAAAATCTCCGTCGTCGATCACGCTTTTTGCTGGCCCGTTGAACGGCCAGGGTGTCGCGAGCCGGGCGACACCTGACTTGCCGGGCAATGAAAAATATTCGTTACCGTGGATTTACGCGCAGCGAGGAGCCAAACTTCGGCGAACCTCTTCGCCGACGAGTGGCATTTCTTACATATTCCATGCGTCGGTGAATTATAAAAAGATTCCGCCGCGTCTGGGGTTATCTTTAATTGATCGACGACCTTGACTCTTGCAATGATAATACCGTCTCGCATTTTTCGTTCAGCCTCGCTGAACAGTCGAGAATTAAATAATCGAAGCCGGTGATCACGGGAGTCGCGACTCCTCTATCCTTCCCCGCGGTGCGAGTCTTATCGCGGCGGAGTGACCCTCTTTATCCATTTATTCATCTATTCATCCGTCGACTTGTCGCGTTTCATCACGTCAGGCGAACGAGTCGGGGGGGGCATGAAAAATACATCGCCGAGGCATGCTCAAGTGCTCGATAATTCTGCGGCGGGCGAAGTAGCCGGGGCAACTAACGTGAGCCCCGTGAATGTACAGTAATAATCTTTTCGAGAGGCGGCCGGGCTGTGCGGAGCCGCGGAGGACAGGCACGATGCGATCCGAAATGCGCGTGTATGCACCCGGTAATCCCGTAAGAGGCGGGCACAGCAATCCCTGCGAGTAGCTTAAAAGCACTACGCGGGCTTAGCCCACGGACATTCGGAATTTCTCCTGTCGATCGCGTATGAAAGTACACGCCCGGTTTTCATGCTCGCTCGCCCTTTCATATTCACCCGTGCCCGCGATCCCATCGTTATCGATTTATCGCGTAGTTCGACTGGATAATCGGCGGCGAAATCAGATTTACCTAGGCACCCGGGGATGGAGGTTTGGAATGAAGGAAGCACGGACACTCTGGTTCCACGGGAATTTTCAGCTTCTCTTGAGCCTTCGTAACTTCAATTCACGCGGCTGGGTTATTCTGCTTTTGGGTACCAAAATTGATTAGTCAAATTAGGGATATTTCAACCTCATCCGCTGTGGAATTTGATAGATCAAAATCATTCTGAAGCCTCCTGCGGTACCCACTCTTCTGGTTGGACGAAATCCCAGTAGACGACCGGATGTAATTCAGTTATATTTCAGGATCTGGGTGCTTCAAGCTCGGCGAACTAATTCAACCCGGATATTCTTTTATAAAACAGAGCCGGGTTGTCGGATCGCGACAGGTTAGAGGCGCCTAGCCCGCGGTGCCCGCGACCCGCGTGGCTACCGAGAATCGTTCCGATCCTATGAATTCGGCCGCATAAGTTAAGAAACTCGGCGCATAATCTGATGTAGCGGCTCCGGTAATTCTGTAGAGTGGCTGGATGCCGAGAAGACGTTGCGTTCGATCGATCGTGACGGAAGAGCAGCGAGTCTCGCGCGCGCCGAGCTCTAACGCCAACTTGAATCCCTGCTTCCTATGGGTCCAATAGAATTTCAGGTTTACCTCGGTCTCGAAACTTCCCCTACCCCCGATGAAACTTTAATTCGCCGAGTCAGGCTCGAATTATCCTTTGTACGGGGCCTGGCAGAGGCGATCCGGGGCGACACCGCCGCCTTTGTCGTCCCCTGAAAAAAGCAGGACGAAACGACAGCAGCCCGGTGTCGTCCGCGAAATCTCGCGTGCCGCGCAACTTTTCCGTATGCTCATGAGAACGAATCCAAGTCCCGCCACCCCCGCTGGTGCACGGGGGATCAACTCGGAGTCCCGCTGACCGTGGAGTTTTCCGGTTGTTTGCATGCGACATGCACGGCCGGCTGGAAATTCATCTACTGGCTGCACCTATGAAGCTTCCTTTTAACGCCCGATACTTCATGGAACCGGAGTTCTCGGAGAATCGGACCAATTGAGAATCTTGCAGCAAGGGTCCATTTTTGACGGTTTTAGAGTTTGAAAATTACAGCGCAGTAGGGTGTGTAGTTTTCGGGCATCAGTGTATAATGGGCTTGGGCAGATAGAATTTCCGCGCGGAACAGGGTGAAGTCGAAAGACTTGGGCGGTTTAAGGTAGTCGAAGCGACGGTGGCGGCCAATTTCCCCGTTAAAAGTTCTCACGTCCCGCGGAGCGTTCGGATGCACGTCGTTAGAGCCGCCTTAAGCGTGTAAAATACGGCCCCGAGCGGAATAAATCGGCGCGAAAGCGTGGCAAATCAATTCCGTCCGCGTTTGCTGGCTCCTCCGCTGTCAGAGGTACAAACTGCTGGGGTATTTAAGCGCATGCTACCCGGCACGGCCACCCCTGTTCGGCGCGGGTTACATTATTCAAAAGTATCGGCGCAATGCAGACTACGTAAGGGGCTTGAATTATGCACGATTTATTAGCCTTAGGAGAGACTACTCCCTCGTGGTGATTCGTGCTTGTGTACACAGTGTGTCTCAATTATATTGGCTGCCCTGGAAAATTGATACGACCCTTCTTGCTGGAGTATGCTCGATCCACCTCGTTAATGTCACATCTCCTCTGCCTTCATACGACACTCCGCAATCGGAGATTTTTCTCCGCGCAGTTCGCTGGGCATTGTTGGAACGAATGCCTCCTTAAAATCATATACACCCGTCTAATTCCAGGTGGTTGATGAACCGATACGAAGTAATAAGAGGATAAGTGGAGGACGCAGAAGGGTAGCTGGTGTTTTAATCCTGTCGATCGCTAAGTAAATAAGCGCGATCGTTCAAACTCCGATCGCCGTTCTGGCTAGCAGGGTATTTCAGCGAATAACAGAGGAATAAAAAGTACGAAAACGTAGGATTGCATGATGGGACAGCGAACGCATGGTCATCGAACCCTGAAGTGACCTCCTTTGCGTGCCATTCGTGCAGTTGCGGAGAGGTATAATCATACAGAATGCAGAATGTTCGCTTTGTCCTCCTATATAGCTATTCGCGGGCGGACGACTACCTAGTCGAAGATTAAAAAAAAAAAAAGGGAACAAAGTAACTAATCTCCTGCGAGGAGTCTAACCAACTGCAGGAGACAGTGGGCAAGTATGTACCTACGAGGGATCTCTCCAGTAGAAAACGCGGGCACCTTTCATCGGTCACGTAAACTCCTTCGACTGGAGGAAAGTGTACATTTTTCATGATTCCTCTGTCTTTGATCTCCGCAGCGGACCAATCAGTTCGAAGAGAATTCCTTGTAAAACTCACTCTAGCATCAAAGTCCAATCCACGCCCACTATTTGTAATTCAACGCTTTGTCGGAATTCATACATACACTCTGAACTTTGAAGCCTCGCACGACCGTTCACTCCGCTGAAACGAAATTCTATGCATAACGGGGGTGAAGGCTGTACATCCTTGTTCTCCAAAGCTCATATTTGTTCCCGCGTCTATTATCCCGAATAACATTCGCGGGGAGATAGCCAAGGTATAGAGGCATCGATACGCAAATAATGGATGCCGCTCCCGGCCGGAAGCCGCAGTAAATTCGAATATCGACATCGCCCGCGCGAGCCTCGGATCTACGAATTTTTATCGCCGGCGAAATTGGTCTGGAGCGACCCGGCCGGTGCCTTATCACCTGGCGCTCCCGGGATCTTAACTGTACGATTTTTCTCCCCTTCGCGCGGCCGCGTGTAACTCACCCCCGCCGCTGTAGCCACCTCCAATTACACTCAGACATCCTCCACTCACAATTCAGCAGAATCTCTATGACCATCTCCGCGCAACACGGCCGCTACGCGTAGGCAATTCTCGCGAAGACCCGACGGAACGTGGAGGCCGAGGCGACCGGTCCTGAAATCGATCACCATCTAGAGAGATACCTGCGGCGCGAAAGCGCATGAAAGAGGAAGCCAGTCGATCACTGGTAGGAAATAGCTGAAACCGCAGGTAGCCGAGGCTCCTAAACAACCGTCGAGAGAAATCCCGGCAGGCGGAGGTCGCCGCGAGCACGTTCCATGCATCATAGCCAGCCTCTCAGCCTGCTCGTCCCTCCTGTATGGGGTGAAAAAACGTGTAGGTACCGAAATCCAGGGGAAACGCGACTCCCTCAGGGTTCTCTCCCTTCTCTGGCGTGCTCGTAACGGATGGCGCGGGCGCGTAATAAAATCGAAATTTGCCTGCGCGCCGCTGATGCTGCCAGGGTTAGGCGCGGCGTAGGGGGTGGACAGAAGAAAAAAGCGGGAAACAGAGGGACGAGAAGAGGAGGCGCGTAGGGTGCCGCCGAACCAGCCGCGGCTTTGTCCGAGAGCAAGTCGCATGTCGACCGTGCCGTCTGCGACTATACTTCATAGCCTCGCGTCGCATGCAAGTTTAATCTTGTGGAAGTAACGCAAATGCAGTACCCACACACCGCCGCGCGGCCCAGGCCCGGCTGAATAATGCATTTATGTATGTGTCCGCGGATACGCGATGGCTAGCGCGAGAATCCCTCGCGAGGACACGCTCGCCAGCTCAGCCGTGCTCGAGTGGGCCAAGCGCGGGCGAGCGAGTTGCGGGCGGCTTCGAGGGCCTCGATCACGTCACCCTTGCCGCCCATTCGATGTAACTCGACAGATTAGATGATCGTTCCTCTTTTTTTGCCTTCCACTCGCGTGCCTACGGCGGTGGCTAATTGCGCGGGGATGATCGGTTGGCCGTCGATGGCTGCGTGACTTGGATGGGCTTTTGCAGAGGGTCCTGCGTGATGTCTCTCGTTGGGGAGGCCCCTCCTTTTTCCTGAATGGAAAGGAGAGAAGCCTGGAGGCAGTTTTTACCTGGGTGAAAGTCCGGCTTCGGGAGATAATTATGTAGCTGGCTGGAGATTGAAATCTGTTGGAGAGGTTCGGCTGTTCAGGTAGTCGTAGGGAAGCTGCAAGGTGCCGGACTCCTTTCAGCGCCACCAAGTGAAGAGATATCTGCCACGATTTTTGCAAAACGACCCGCTAAAGTTGATAAAAGATGCGCTTCTGAATACCAAGATCCGTGGGTCGTACATGGTGGCTCGCCGCAGCACTTTCTTCTTGCAGTTTGCACATTCTTAAGTGACGTCTTTCGAGGATGATGGATGGCCCTTGCTCCCATATCTTAACTTCTCCGCTATTTTGACTCGAATCTCCAGGATTTTTTACTCCATCGCGGGGAAACTGCGGAATGAATTGCAGGTTACTCACGGTGCATTTGATGCGAGCCCCGAGTACTTACTCGTGTGCGCTCCAGCGAGCATTCAAGCGAATGATTCGATGATATATTTTAATCGGACAGCTTTTCAAAGCCTCTGGGGACATTTCACTTGTAGCGTGTTGTAGCTTCATCTCCATAAATGCTAGAATGTGATTCCAAAAATTTTCGCGTGGTCCTTTGTGGAATTCTTTCACTTTGAAAGAATGAGCAGTTTCGAAGGGGCCATTAGACTGTAACTCTAGTAGTGTAGGGTGTGAAAATAGAACAAGGAGCTTCAAAAAGCCTTTCCAATTAAGGTACAAGCACAGTGTATTCTTCAGTCCTCGTGGCTTTAATCTCTCAAACATATCCGCGGCTTTTTCTAAAAACCGATAACACTGTAACGGCTGGTTACACCTTTATAAACATCCTAAATAACCCGTACAAACGCGGAGAGTATTTTGCTGGGCATTCGCGAGAGTCAAAGCTACACTTTGTTGTGCAAAGCAGTTACCTCTCCATTTTTCATCCCCCTTCGTCCACATCTTGCGGACCACGCGAACAAACGCCGATTCAAGGGAAATGGGAACGAAAAACAGAGGGAACTATGTGAAACTGAATTTCGGTTGAATTTTTACTTCTGTAATCTTTTTTCCTCTGACATGGAAACGAAATGTATCCGCCTGTTGCAATTTACTGTCACCGGGAAATATTTTGAAACGGGAGAAGCTTGCGACATCTTATCCAGCACAATGCGGTTCATTTCTATTTGAAAGGATCAAAGATTTCACATAAGATTTGAATTGGTTTGGGAGACTTTCAAGTCATCACCTGGCTGTCCAGGTTTTTGAAGTAAGTTCCGCGTGAAAGCTATTGAAAGGGTGTTTCTCAAGATGCTAAGTCTGAAAGACCACTCTACGGCGACGAGGAACGATGGAGCCTCGGCTCCTGTGATTTATCGTCCTGGGCTCGAGGATATTATAGCTGGACGCGTGGGTTCATATATAAATTGTTCTTCGAAAATAGCTCGGATAACGCGAGGAACTTTTTTAATCTCTGTGGGCCTCGTTTTACAAAGGGGCAGCTGGACCAACTTGAAAGTTGGGTTTTACTAATGAAATAACCCTCGAAACTCTATCCCTGGCCAGCCGCCCGACTTTTGCAATTAATATTATTGCGCGCTACTTAGCTGCGCGGTAAGACTTTGCTAATTTGTTGAATATCTTTTATCAAGACTCCGCGGGAACTTTCTATTTGTATAACCGTAGAAAAGGAGGAATCCTTGAACCCTTTACGGTCGGGGGAGACCGGGGCTGGTTGTCTCAAGGGGTAGGTAAACTAATTGTTAATAACTTTACACCGTCAAATGCTGGATAACAGTTATCAGCGTTTGTCGAAAAATTGACTACGTTGGTAAGTAAACATTTTTTCATAAAGATTTTATTTATTTACGCTCTATATAGTTACAGTAGAATAAACTTTAAGGGCCTATTTTAGAGTTTGTTTGTTAGACGATCTATTGACATAGTTTATTTGTTTATACCTAAATAATTGAAGCAAACGATCGGTCCATCACCAAAATGATCGGTCGGGGCTGGTTGACTAATAACGTTAATAAAGTTTAAATTGTTATTTTGTTATTCAGAAATATTCATTATAATTTATGTCTAAGTTGAAAAAAAATTTCAGTTTTTTATTAAAATATGAAAGAAAGAAATTAATATTTTATACTGAAACACCTCTTGTGACATTGTGCTATTTTATTAGCATCGAGATAAGTTGCTAATAACATTTTCTTAACTGATTTTGTTTCAAATCCTACGTAGCGCCAATATTCAGCGTTATATGTCACGTTTTGCATGCACTTACAGTTCCAACATCCCCCCACTTGCAAGACGTCGAGTGACGTTCGCTGCTCTGCCCCCGAAACTTTAAAAAACACTCCCCCACCGTAATCCACGGAAAGTGAACAACGCGGCTACGATTCAATAACGCAACTTCGGCGAACCTCCCCGTCCAGCGAAACTTGCTGCCCGCCCTCGCACTTTCACCCCCTCGTATCCTGCCCTATCGCCCTCCACTTCTCACTGGTACCTACATTTTAAACCTAAGGGTGAATCATCCTCGCAATGCTCACCTCCCCCCGCAGGAAAGTTCCTCCGCCCCGAGGACCCGGAGCCCGTTGTGTGCCTTATATTCGTCGCGGTAACTCGATAACTCGATAACCCCCGGCCTTATCCGCGAGGTGGCGAGTAAATTTAAGAGCTCGCTTAAAATTCTACGCCTCCCGCGGGTGTTAAGGCACCGCGGAGATCTCTCTTCAATGGATCCCCGCCAAGCGCGGCCCTTTAGTTACCCCGAGGTGGCGAATAAACGATTCGTATAAACAGCGGAAGCGATTCCACGCTCCTTCGAGCTTCGACGAGCCCTCTCCGGCGCGGAATACGGAAAATAATGGCCCGGCGGTCGCCGGCGGTGTGTAAAGAGCCGGATTGACTCGGGAGAACGCACTTATTTACAGAACAATCTGATACAAGGCTTTTACGAGGCCCGGACCAGGGATTTCGCTAAAATTGATATCCGCGCGCGGACAGAATCGAATTATAGCGCACGGAAAGTTTCGACTGACGGAAATAGTTCGGCGTGGCTTGGGCGGCGGGACAGGGACTGATTGAAATTCGTGGGAGAGGATACTCGGTTCCAGGCGGTTAATTAAGTTTGAATTGTCGGCAGGCGGACTGCGTATCTCGGCGATAGTGTCGTCAAATTTCTTGCTCCGCTGAGTCGAGCTTGAAAAATGAATTTACACGCTGCTCGCTTTATCGGGGGATCGTTAGGTACTTGTTTTAAGGAAACAAAAGATGGGGTACAAAGGAAGGGGATGGAACAAAAATTGCCATCAAACTCCTCGATAATTTCAATCACGCAGGAACGTCCATGTGCGCCGTTCCCATCAGGGGTGAAGAAGGCCATCTCGTAGCGCCATCTGAAACGCTGGAATTATTCGAGACAGCGTTTAAATAGCCCGATAACGAAATTAACTCCTCGAAACGAGGATCGTCGAGCCTCGAAATGATTTCATTAAACGCCAGTCGCGCATACTGGACCTCTTACTCGGCGCAGGCGTCAGAGGAAGAGGGGTTGGGAAGAAGGGGTACCTGCTAATGACAATTAAGAAAACTATCGCTCATCTATGCATAGCGAATGCCGCATACCTAAATCGAGAACGAAGATACGGGGTGCAAGATACTATAAAACTTTCATCCCCTATTGTCACGAAGAATTCCCATATTTCTGCTTGACCCATCACTTAGAGCCCCGCACGTCTAATTACGCGCCACCCAGAAGATTCCATGGCTCCGTCGTTGCCACTGGATGACTATACAGTATCGACCCCTTTAATCCACGAGTATCCCGGCTCCGATCCTGGCCGCCGATGAATAATCGAAGGACCGAGTAGCACGCACGTGCCTGCGTGCACAAGAAGCACAAGTGCATCCTCGAGCGTTCCGTTGGGCTGCTTATAATTGCGCCTCCGTTACGAGAGGAGCGGAAAGGAGCCGGGGTGGGATTATTATTGAACGCCGGGGCCACGTCGCGGGGGCGCGCGGCAAGTGCCAAAATCAATAGATCGCCGGGGTCACGGGAGGGAAGAAGCGTAGGAGCTGAAAGGATTTTTGGCACGTGCCGCGTGACGCTGGCAGTTCGCGAAACGGCAATTAACGGGAATTTTTGGCAACATTACGCGGCGCTCCGAATCACTGGTACGGGTGATTTAATTAAAAGCTTCCGCGTCCGATTCGATTACGCGGAAGCTCCTCGATCGGGGGCCCTTCTGTTCCTCCCGCGCGGCAAGGATCCACGTGTCGCTTTCGAGCAATATTTGCCACCCCACTCCGTCTTTGCGCTAGGGGTTCCCGCCTGTCTGTTCGATTTAACTTCAGCCTTTGTCTTCCTCAGGTTCCCAGGGCCAGGGGATTGCTCTGCTAATGGCAGCTCTATTTCTGATGCCGGTCGATAACATTCATCCCCTTGCAGTGGGGTACTCGGTAACTTCCGGATCTTGAAAGAGAAAGCGAAATTCTTTTCCCGCCTCGCGTTGCCCCACCCTTCCCAGCGTAGAGAACTGCAAGCTCACGATCAATGCGCGACCCGTGCAATTTACAAGCCTCCTCCGATTCTAGTGCCGCCGCCCCCAAAAATCGCCGGCGATTTTCTGCACAGCCGGCCCGGCCCCGCTCTTTCATTTCCCGCGCCGCGGCCTCCAGCCATTTATCAACAGGACCATCCCTTGTTTCGCGTGACCCCGAAGACGCGCGCGCGCGACGCACAATCGTCGCGCTGTCGTTTTAACGATCGTTAAAATTAATGACGCGCGGGAAGGAAGCGAGGGGACGCGCGACGTCCACGCGTCGCCAGGCAAAAAGGCTCCGAACGAGACGTCCGCAGCCGCTCGAGGAGAGCGCATCTCGCAGGCTGCTGGCCGCTGTTGGTTCAGCTCGGCGAATCTAAGGGGTGGAGGAACGTTCGAAAGATCGCCGTAACTCACCGTCGACGATTCATCGATCGACCCGGCTGACCTGCGTCGATCCACCTCCCCTCAGCCGCGCTCGTGTATCTTTTCCGGCGATTCCCACTCGTCGAGCGTCGCACACGTCGCCGCGCCGCTGGGCCACTTTCCCCGCCGCGCCGCCGGTTAGCAAGTCGTGCGTGACGGCCGCCGAAGTCTCGTCCTGCACACCGTGCACGCGCGCTCGCACAATGGACTCCGGCGTGGAAAAGGGTATCGTCCTCGTATTATTAGAAGCTAACAAGATGTGAATCGATTGGAGATTGATGACCCGGGCTCGATACATCACCGCCCTTCCGGCTGACGACTCCTGGAAATCCCTTTCCTGCACGGTTTGTCCGACAATGAGGGGGGAAGCGGACCGTGACGACTCGATTTTTCGGCCAGGCTGGGGATATGGGGTAGCTTGGTACTGTGTCACTCACGGATCAGTGGAGATACGCTTGAAGCATCCACCAGACTGCCTTCCCAGGTTCAATGTACTGCTACCTTTTGCCGAAAGAGATATTAACTAGACTACTAACAAGTGGCTGTCCTAACGTGCACGGTGGGGAGGCAATCGTCCCTGGAATAGCGCAGTGACCGAAGCAGCAATGTTGATAGCTTCTCGGAGAGTATATGGAATTAGAACGAAATAACATTCAGTAACATTCTAGGCCTCTATTTGTGACAAGGGTACCGAAATATCGACATTACGCTGTTGACCCTATTAATAGGGCGATGATCATTGCGAATCGGAATTTCAATGGCATAGACCCCTTCCAATGCTCCTTAACTTCGGTAAGGACGATTCTTTATAGGACTGTAACTAACTTACATAGAGGTATTTAGTATTTATTATTTGGTTCTGTGTTCTTAATTCTTGTTTATCTTTTAATTCAGCTTAGTTGGCTTTGTTAGCCGTGTATCCTTGGCTTATTTATTGTATAGACTCTTTAGTTAATTTCTCTGCTTTGTCTCTTGTAAACCATGGGGGTTCCCCGTATAATAAATAAACATTCAAAATAAGCGAAAATCTTTGAAAATTGGAGGCGCCGATCTTTATGGAATAGTAAACCCCTCTGCAAAATTTAAAAAAAATTGATTCGGTAGTTTTCAAATTATTTAACTTTCAATTTAACATGTATTCTTATGGGGAAACGCAATATTGAGAATATAACTACAAAATTAAGAGTGAAATAATAGGCCAAAGTTTTTGAAATCTTGGGTACAGAAAGATCAAACACTGAACAAAATTGTCAGAAAAATTCCGGACAATTGATTCGATGGTTTTTGATTAAGTGAAAGAAAATGACACGGAAAACTGGTTTTTCTTCGATTGTCAGTTGAGTAACTGTGAAAGTGCGGCAACGTCGCAATCAGGTCTAGAGGCGGGAATATTTGAAACACAAAAACTGTAGGTTATGCGACACACGCGACGCGATTGAACACGATTGAAGTTCGCAAGTACTACCAATTGCTGCAGGAGAATATTTTCTCATTGAGCAGCGTTGCCACGATCGCAAGGAATTTCCGACCCATGAAAATTATGTATATATAAGAGTTTTATTAATATAATTCAGATATATATAATCAACACTCACCAAATACAACACATTGGCACACTTTTCACTGCTTTTCATACAAGTAAAAAGGCAAATTATAGTTTGCTTATTTCATTTCTAGCAGTTGCATTTCAGGTACATTCCATCAAACAAGTTAATGATAAATCATCAAATACTCAATAAATTGGCAAAATAAGATAAAAAATAAGAGCAAATTCAACTGAATTTGCGATAAAAATATACTATTACCATTTCTGACTGGCTTCCATGACAGGAATAAAGCCTTATTAATATCTTGGAAATGGATTAACTTTTGGCTAAGATTGTCACTGAGGTTCATCCTTAAATTGGAGCAGCCTGCGCGTGATATGTAACGTGTGTCGTTATCGAATAATCGCGAGCTGCTGAACGGATCGCAGATATCCCCCGACACGTCGATACCGCGTATAAAGAATTCGTCGCCGAGACAATGGTCGAACGGCCGGCAGCTATGGAAAATCGATTCACCGATGATAATAATGAAATTTTATGGAAGCGAGCCTATATAGTTATCCAGTTGCCGGAAGCACCGTGAAAACCTCCCTTCGCACGATCGTTATCTCGGGGGCAGAAGTGGCCTGCGCAAATGGTGGGCAAGGGGCACAACGAATTTTATTGCGGCTGGGTGACAAATGCCTGACGTCATCCGCCGGCAAGCAGGAAACAGAAATTAGGTGGCACCCACCTTATGACGAGCCGTTCGCTGCCGACGACGTACCTACACGTAAACTCGGTCGTTTCGAATGCTCGCAGGAACGACGTCGCTGGGCCGCGTAAAACTTATTTATCGGAACGGGGTTAGAATGGTCTTTAGTGTCGCCTCCGGACGAACATCCGCGTGCTCCTCGCGTCTTACGTGTGAATAAGTCGTACGTGCGCACACTTACGAGGACACCTTTGAGATAGTATTCGTTTCACGGCGAATAAAGTGGATTCTCGATTTATTAGATTGCCCCGCAGCGTTTTCCAGGATGTTATTACCGGGCGATGACGACTGGCCGGTGGATGCTCGGGGTTCTTAAAGCTACTTGGTTGCATGGTTTCCGGGACACGTCTCCACGGGGAAAGTTTAAAATGTCTCTATTTTACTAGGGTGTATGCAATATAGCAGTGAAAGGGGTTGTATGGATTAGTTGAAGTACAAACGTGTATTTACTATTTTAATTATATTTGTTTTGTGAAAATTCGAAAAACGGTTTAACCAGTTTTTTTTTAGAATAGTGGAATTCGAAAACCGCTTTTTTTGAAATTCTGTTTTTGTACACACCCTAGACGAAACATCTCGTGGAACAACATGGGTTGCACAATTCTGACTCGTTTTATACCCGGTGCCATATGTTTCCTAATGAAAAAATCGTTTTTCCCTTCGTGTTGCTCTCTCCACCCCCTCGCGTGAACGGTGTCGCGCCTCTTTTGTCCCGCCATACGTTGGCTGGCGGGGAAACGTTGGATGATACAACAGTTTGCGGAATAATTTCGAAGTTGATAATACGTTCACCCTCCCGCCAGGCGTTCGTTGCAACGTTCGTTCATGGCGAGTCGGGATACAATCACGTTGCTCTGGTCGGATTCCATTGCTCGCGCGTGCATTCGCGGGCGGCGTGAAAAGCCGCGATTCTAAACGACACGATTTACCATCTAATTAATATTCATGGACATAATTTGATACGGCGCGCTAACCGAGATTCTCACGCCGCGGGATTCTAACTGGATGGTTTCCAAAACGCCTGCCGCGGACTAGCGAACTGAATTATTGTTCCCCGTCTTGGGGCGATTAATTGTTTCGCACCCTTAAATGAAACGGCGTTACACACGTGATTTATGGTAAAGAACATTGCACGCCCTGATAACTAATGGAACTATTCCATCTTTAAATGAGGCACTGAGAGTAAAGACGGACTAACCCACATTTAAAAAAATTGTTTCTTCCTATTTTATATAATTAGTACAGCCTGTTGGAATACAATACATTACTACTAACTCAATTTCGCAAAAGATTTGCAGGTCGAAAAGGTTAACGACAATCTAGTCGAATGGTTTCGTAAATGAATTATATTAATATCCCTTCTAATCGACCTACTTAAAGTTTCCCAGGTCGTGGGGTTGGCTCGCGATAACAATCTTCGGGGTTCGCCTATTTTTCCAGCTGCTCCCTGATTAGTCGATAATTAGCCGGCGTAAAGTTCAATCCAGGTGCAAAAGAAGCAAAAGGAACCGGAAGGCTTCCGCTGGTTCCCCGAACTTCGTCCATAAATTATCGAAACAAAACGAACGTTCTTTTTCTCGTTCGATTTCCAGGTGACTGAGCGAGTCCACTCGAAGATACTGCCAGGTACGAGGGTTGAGTCAGGCGACGGAAACGAAGGCGCCCAGGGACTTTGAGACGCGGCAGGAATTTCGGTGAGTGGTTATATAAAATTCATTGTGTCATCGTATAACTGATGGTACGTGCTCGGTGGCGCTGTGATCAGAAATTAATTAGCAGAATGCTCTGGAGCGTTTCATAATGTTAATTAGCGAACGTTCTGCGTGTGTTTGCATAGTTTTCTCTTGATGGGGCTTCATAACGATTGAAGGTTAGGGAAGGTACCGCAGTAGGAGCGTAGTAAATTCTCGACACACCTAGAACAGAATCAATCTATATTAATTTTCAAAGGACTTTCGCCACAGTGGTTCATAAAATTCAATCGCCATTCCTCGGAATCTCTTTGCCACGATAACGTTCGAATTCATCGCCGAGCGCCGCGCACCTCCCAATATTCCCGCCACTTTCAAAAGCAAATTCGCCTGGGTAGCACGTTCAACGCGCCGTTTCATTCGTTCGATTGCTCTTCGACTACATCCTAAAGCCATAACTGTGGCGGAGCGTTTTCCAGCGGCTATGACGATTTCACGACAGACGGGCGACGCGTGTCGCGAAATTGCTCGGCTTCCTCTGGCCGATTCGCTCCCGTTATTGTCTCCTAACCGTCTACACGGAGGAAAAGCGGAGCCAATCAAGAGAGCGGAATGCAGTCGTCCCTCGAAACCATCTGGCGTCCAAGGAAATCTAATTTCTAAGCTTTCGCCCAGCTACCCGCGCTAATTTCTCTTTTGTGCCGCAATAAAAATCCACCGACGTAAAAATCGGGGCCGTCCCTTTCGCTACCACGCCCCCGTGATTTTCCTCCGTGGTCCCGTGGAGGGCGCGGGGTTTATTCGATGAATGGAAATGATGATGCTATGCTACAATCTTCCCTTCGAGCCTTGTAATTTCGTTCCGCGAAGCAACATCGTCCAGCTTAAAATACAACGTTGCTATCACCTCGTTAAGTTCCTCAGAGGCACCCCGTTCTTTTCACCCCTGCGCAAAGTCCGCTCTCTTCAACTGGCCTGCCTTCAAAGTCGCAGAATCCGAGACATCGTGGCCCATTCAGTCGCCTGAAAACGCGCGCCACCCTCGATTGGTCTCGTTACAAACCTGGAGCCGGCGTAAATCCCAAAACACTCTCAGCGCTCGTTGAACATTCTCGTCGGGCGAGTCAAACGCTCTGGGACACGGGCTCGCAACAAAACCACTCGAGAAAAAACTATGCGGCTTCTCGAGGCTCGTTCGTTGATTGGAAATGTTTGTCTCCTCGCGAGTCGCCCCGGCCCTCCGAATGCCTCTTCAGTCCGTCGCGAAAAACTTTCCCCCGCGGGGCGGTTCGATCGCGTCGCAGGAGCCACCTGGCCGACTCTCGCTTCGGGCTTATTGGAAATTTCCGCTGAAAGGCCGCGGACGTGGAACGCCGCCGCGGAGGCGAAACCGTGGAAAGGGCGAAAAGATTACGGATGTTTGAACCTGGGACATTCCATGCGAACTCGGACAGATTTTGGAGTAAGTTTTCCAAAATTTCTGAAATTTGAATATGTTGTAGTCTTTAGTGATATTTAAACGTACCTCAAAGGATTTTGGAAAATTTTGAAAAATGCAGATTTTACAGCTGTTTGAAGTTAAGTGCTACCTTTTTTTCAAGAAATTATAACTATGGAAGTAGTAAACGGATGGAGATGAGCTTTACGGTGCTTATACTAGAAGACATTGAAGTTTTTAGAAAAAATTATTTCAGTTTAAAAGGAAAAAAATTTGAACCATTTTTGTGCAATTATTTTAAACAAATGCAGGTTTTTAACATCGGGCGCGATTTTAAAATTCTGAAAAAAGGAGAATATAGTTCTATCCTTCCCCTTGATGGACAAATTTTCAAAAATATGGACATTTTAAAATTGGCCCTGTAAAAATTGCCGAAAGTTGACGCTGCACCGATGCGCACCGGCTCGACTGGTCGGGCCGTGCGGTACTCGCAGTGGCCAAGCGGTTATACCTGATAAGGATTCTCGAAAATAGTAAGTTTTTGAAAAAAACTGAAGGGGGAAAACTTTTACTGTTTTTTATATCCAACATAATACGGTATCTGAATTTTTGGTGTTCGCCATATTTTCCGTGAACCGAAGGTGACCTTCAGTTTTTTAAATGGAATGCTATATATTTGAATACCCAATATGAAAGCGACTGTCAAGACAAATTCAACCATATGATATACTATGACCTTCAAGGCCTCACAAGGTTAGGAATGAAGTAAATATATTGAACAATCTATCTAGTAGATTGAGTTTCTTTCTTTCATTTCTAACCTAACTATTTGCGCGAGTTCGAACAGCCTGCAGCCTTCCTGGCGCACCGCGCTTCGAACTGACCGCTCGCGCCGTCTTCGAGGCACCACGCGCCACCCTCCGCTTCCCATTTCAACAGCCGAGAAAGACAGTCGTGATCGAGCCACGTACTGCAATTTCTACATTATATCCTCGAGCAACGCAGTGCCGGTCGAAGGGAGGTTTAAAATACCCAGACCTAACCGCGCGATGTTCAAGCGTTAACAATCAACCCCTACTTTGCCGTTCTCGCTGCCCGCAACCGAGCTCGGAGTTACGTATGTACTCCGAGCTGGCAGGAGGAACGTGATTCGTTTCCAGCGCGCGCTGCCAAGTTCGCAGAACTTTCGATTGCTCTCGGTGGGAAGTGACTTTTTTCAGCTCGTTTTAGAAGTAGCCTTTTTATATACAGTAGTAAAGCGTAAGCAGCATTGTCGAGGCCGTTCCGACGGTAGGGTCCATTGCCGCGCCCGAATGGCAGCCGACCTTTATTCCTCTGGGATGAACCGCCGCGCTCCGAGGTTCGTCAGACGGGCGCGCAATCGGTTTCGAAACGCCGGCGGGAAACATTTTCACGGTGCCCGGGTGAAACTTCGCCAACGAGTTTTGCGATGCGCCGGCTTCGCGCCCCGGCTAACGAATCAGACCCCCTTCGAAGAAGTTGCAAAACTGCATTTCCATATTCATAGCCGTGGCGAATTTTGGGCGGCGTTCGTTACCGTGCACGGGAACTGGCGCGCCGCGTTGCACCTGCACGATTTTCATCGGTTGTAAATCAAAGAAACAGAGAAACCGCGGCCGCGATAGCGCGAGCCGCTGCTCGCGTAATGAATTATTAGGGACCGTCGGATAGTTGTGTTGTTTCTCGCGCTGCCAGTCACCGGGCACGATAAAACGAGCCCGCGTTAATGCTCGCCGCGCCGACGCGATATCCATTACTCCCCGTTGACAATTTCCGCCGTGCACGTCGATGTCCTTGATGCGGCAGTATTTTTTTTCTCTTCGCAAGCTTAGGCGATATTACAGTATTTAGAAGTGAAATATTGGAGACCTTCCTGCTATCAGAAGCTGCATATAATGGAAATTAGCATAAGATCGGCATTACAGCCGACGACACTTTCCCCTAATTCTCCACAACATTGTCCCGCGCGCTAATAACGCGTTATAGGGGGTGGCTGTCGCGGCGTCATTAGGGGAAAAATATAGTAATGGGTGATAATAATAATTTAATACCGTAATGGCTGACGAAAACACCTCCACGTGTCACGGTAGTGTTACGACGGGGCTAAAAGCCACTGGGGGTGGCGTTTACGGGGGGGTGCACACTTAGCAAGGTCGCTTAAGGATCCTCAAAGTGCGTTGCAATTCAAATGAGGCTCGCGTTATGAACGGGCGAAAGTATTCATAGTGTTACGTGCTTCGTCGGAGCGACCGAGCACACCGATCTGCGTAAAGGAGTTACGAAGTCGCAGGACTTTTCTTGTCCGCGGTGTATATTTCCTTCACGCAGAGATTACCGTTAACGATCGAGCCTTCTACACTTCTGAGACGCTTTGTAGGTATCTTCTGAAACGGCGGGGTAACTCATCTTTTCCCTCCGGGGAGCACGAAGCCCAACTGTTCGCGAGAAACGGTCACAGATAATAGTATTTTCGAACGAGAGTTGAACAGGGATCAGAAGTCTCCTCGGGGAGGGAACGCGCGGGTCTCTTTTACGCGTGACAGTAAATTATACATTCTGCGGCGATAAAATTATAAAAACTTTACTGCCCTCCCTAAATTATTAAAAGTCTCTGCAACAAGTTACGCGGGGCGAAATAAAAGTTTCGTTCGAGGGGGGCGATGTAGAGTGCTGTCAGACGTAAAACGAGATAAAATAATTCGCCACCCCCTCCCGCACGGCCAACGGCTTGGACAGTAATGGCTACTAAATTTTACCTTGTACCTCGCGTTTTATTCCTTAACCAGCCGCAAACCCTTTTATTCCTAAGTATAAACAAGCTCTGACTGGCGTCGTTTCGCTTGTTCCGAAGCGGCCGTGTTAAACGCAAAGTCACTTCCTTCGCAGAGGAATTTCATCCCTTATCATTGCGTGCCGAGTCTGGAATGTGCGCGGGGGATTTTACGTCGCAAAGTTTCCCCCGCGAAAACACCCTGTTCCGCGGCGTATCGCCTCTCCATCTCCGAAGCAACTGGAATACGATTCTACGTATTAAAGCTGCAGCATTTGTTTTTCAACCATCCTACCCAATCTGCGAGAATAATCCAAGGCGAAACAGTTTCGGCGCGCGTCGCGCGGAATGAAAAATTCCATTAACAGCGCAATTCCGAAATCATTTGCATCTGCCGTAAAAAACAAAGCGGCAGGTTTGTCGTCCGCCGTTTCATCCCCCCGGCCCGATGAAACAGGGACGCCCCGACGTACCTGCGGGCCAGAATCCCTCGTGTCCTTACCCCCTTACGCACGCACGAACGTGGCTGACACTCGCACGCGAAGAGGACAAGCATGTTCTGCCTCGGGGCGGGGGAGAGGAGAACCAGGGAATCCCAGGATTCTGACCTCGGGCCGGAGGAATCGGTCCGTATCGCTGGAATGTTGAGGGATGAATGAAAGGGGTGGACGGGAGGCATGCCTGCGCTGGGAAACGTAAACTTCCACCGATACAGGGGATGAAATTTTCTAAGCAGAATATCGTCTATTTTCATCCCATGACAGAGAATCTACTATTAGCTAATTTGTATACACAAAAACACTGTGCTTCCCATTCGGAATTTTCTATTTCTCTGGTGGGTCATAATCTGGAGAAAGTTGCTCAGGGTTAACGTCGCGAACTCCCCGCGCCACTCCGCTTCGCGCACGCGCGCAGCTTCTAAAGAGGATCGCGGACGTGCGTCACGTGCCGACTGCCAGCAATCTTATTATTTGTACATTCGATAGACACCGGGCGTCGTTGAGGGTGCACCAGCGGGAGGGTGGCGCAGGGTGGTGTTTGCGCGAGCCGGGGGCCGACGGTGGAAAAAAGCAATTTGTAGTAACGTGACATGCTCTGAGATCACTTAGCAGAAATTTCGCGAGACGGTTAAATCCCCTCCAGCTTTGCCCTGGCCCACCCCCTTTTCCCTTAATGGACCGCGGACAGAGGGTGGCGCTGGTTTCAATCCGGGCCAGGGGGACGACTCGGAGTCGACTAATGTCTTTGTCATGTTGACTGTCGACAAATCGCTCTTTGAAGAGATCACTCGTAGCCCTCCAGGTTCATATCCAGGGGTGCGTCACCACCCCCGCGTACCTTTGCTGCCCCGTGCCTGCGCCACTCTCGTGATATCGCCCCGAGCCAGCTCCACTGGGGGACAAATTTATAGGACCCCCAAAGTGCAACGGTTCCTCGCGCGGAAATCCATCGATAGTGAAAAAGGGACCCTTCCCCGGACTCGATCGTTTCTGAACGCAACGGCTCCATTGTCGAGGCGCCTTTTGCCAAAAGGATCACCTTTATTCCTGGTTAGACTACGAATTTATACCCGTCTCATGGCGCGGAGGCATAGATCACAGGAAAAGGGACAGGAAGCGAGTGGTGGCGGCAAAGAGGGAAGATAGGAAGAGGCTATCGAGCACATCCGCCGCGATCCTCGCCGGGAAACACTCCTCCGCCGAGAAAATCAGCGAAACGCCAGCGGGAGGAATCAGATTTCCTCGAGTTTTTTTCTTTGTCCCGGGGTGTTTAAAACCCGTGAAATGGGCCATCCTCGTGGCGCTCGCTGGAAATTCCGAAGCCAGGCGAGGCGATTCCTACCGATCCGGGGACCGAGCTATTTTGTTTCCGAGATTATTTCGGATAGCGTGGCGTCCAACGTGCGCGAAACAGGGTAATGATTTGTGGCGGAACGAGGAGGGCAGGTTAAATCGGATTGTCGTGATCGCCTACCTGAGAGAATTTCTATTCGACTCTTCCGCGAATTTAACCCCATTCCGAGCTTAATGAAACGACGATTCCATTGTCCGCGTAATAAAATTCTTTCTTTTCGTGTCGCCGTGGCACTTTGTTCCGCGCAACAGTCGTAAAGCTGATGAACAGCTCGGATTAAGACCGTTATCACACGGAGCCCAGCCCTTTGCAAATTAATTTGATTCCTCGCCTGTTGTCCGGTCGATAAGATTCATGCGATCTTGGCCGTTGTTGCATATTCTTCGGCCGATGCGATCCATCGGTGAGCACCGTGGAGGATCGATAGCGGCCTCGAAAACAGTGGCGCGGGCCTGGAAATCGCCCGGCTCCGATGAGTATCTCGAGTGATTAACAGTTCTAAGTTGTCAGGAAGAGTGATCGCGGCTGCTCGTATCGCCAGTGCCAACGGAGCCGCGGGGGATTACGCGCGTTTCAAACGCGAATAAAGACCACGGACTTGGCGATGATGCGGTGACTCTTATCTCGCCCCGTTCTCGTTTCGAGGAATTGCGTTAAATTGAGCTGTTCGACGATAGAGATCTCTATTTTGGCCGGGCAACTTCGGCTCTGCTCTGCGTCCCTTGGAAAAATGTTGATTACGCAGGGTGGCCCAGAAGCACGCCTGCCAAGCTAAATTTCGGGAGCTCGTGCCACTTTGCTCCAGGATGAGGTATGGTTATACGATCGTGGGCTTCGAGCACATTTTCCGCACAGAATCGTTCCTGGTCTCTGGTGAAACTTCGGAAGAGTCTCTGCGCAAACGTCATGAGCACGTTCAAAGGATCTAACCTCTTCGAATCTTCGGGACAGTGTCCGGTAGCTCCAGCACGGTGTCCGGGACAGTGTCCGGTAGCTGGAGCACGGTATCCGGGACAGTGTCCGGTAGCTCGGGCACGGTAAATAGTTCTCAAGCTTTAAGTGTGTCCGGTAATTACGACAAAGTTTTGTTGTACATTTTTACTAATATCTCTTTGATATATAATTATTTTTCTAAATAAAAAATTCCCGAACTTACGGCAATGCTTAATAATTAGTTCAATGCAAAAAATTCCCAGAATGTATGAAAACTTATGATGAAATTCTTAAATAACTTTCATGTCATCACTAAATGTCCGGTATATGGGTCCTTTACCCTAGGTAATGCGAGGCAGCGTTAAGCTTTCAAATTGTGCGGTCACTGGACAGCAGTCTCCAAATAGTCTGTATCAGAAATAGGTTCTAATTTGGTCATAGATTTCGCGAGAAGTTAAAACGACGCGCGGAATTAAACCGACTCGGTTGGGAACACAGCATTCTGTCATTTTTTCGTAACACAATTGCCACTGTCATTGGTAAGCGTTCCAGACACTTTAACCACGAGATGGTTCATTGGTATCCAGGGGTCAGTGCCTGCCGATTTACGATATATTTGCGAGCACCTGACCGCGGGAGAAGGTTCGAAAGAGAAGGTTTCCCTGGGGAAGCAATCAGGTGGCCGCAGTGGTCCATTGAAATCAGTAGGAAAAATCTTAACAAAGGTGATTTATCGCGGATTGTTTCGGGAATATGTTATTTGCATATGTCCTCGCGCGATTCACAGCGAAAAACGCAGAAGTGGCGAAATTTTGACGGAGTGTGCGCTTGCGGCACTTGGACTTCGATGTGCGAACTATTCTTCTTCTTTAGGTACTTCGCGTTTACCCGCGTTCGTTCGTCCTGGAGGTTCCTTAATGG
This sequence comes from Andrena haemorrhoa, assembly GCA_910592295.1. Taxonomy (NCBI): domain Eukaryota; kingdom Metazoa; phylum Arthropoda; class Insecta; order Hymenoptera; family Andrenidae; genus Andrena; species Andrena haemorrhoa. Next base: position 8,282,515 of record OU342946.1, read on the forward strand.
CTGCAGGATGATCTATTGGTTCGATCAATTTGTTTGCTCTTCATGGTACTACGGGCCACATTGCACCAGCCAGATATTACTATCTAAATTAAAATCTAAATCACTTGCACGCCCCGCTTAAGTAGGCTCGTGATTTTGCAAGGATATTAAAGCCGCCCGGAGTCATTTGTCCTTTTCGATAGGAAACATTAGCAGTAAAATGGTACATCTTTAAGAACGGAGTAACGTAATCGGTGAGTAGTTGCAGGAGGGTGCGAGTTTATCGCCCTTGTCTCGCATGGAATATTAAGCATTCGTATGCAGAAGGCAAATGAAATGATCCTCCGCCGGTAGTCACCGTTGCACGTTCTTCGCCGCACCAATTTACGCATTTTATACATTGTGTCCACTTTGTCCCATGTGCGCCAGAGGGCCATAAACCATCTCGGTGGATTCACGAACGAGTGCACCACTTGCCACCACTGCGCTTCCGCGCAGACAATATTAGACACCTGGTCGAACGTTACACCAACCTTCTCAACTATTTTAAAGCACCTCGCAAAAACGGTCGTAGTCCAAGCAAAAAATTTCAGTATTCGCACTTGGACATTGAGTGCCGCGAAATATAATTCTTTACAACCCCAAAGCTGCCCACAAGTTTCCCTCTGTTTAACGAGACATTTTTACAAAGCAAAATTGCCAGCTCAAGGAATAACCTTTGTTGATTAATTATGACCGTTACTAATTGGATTATTGCAATCCCCAGGTGGCAGTGGAGGGTTGAATGCCCGTTCGTCGCCACTGGCACCTCTTTGAACCATGCAGAGTTTCATTCTCATTCAGGTTTTCCGCGTTCCTGCAAAGATGACCGCGTGGCAAATATAGCCGCGTCGATACACGTCGGCCTCTAACATCGTTCACCCCTAGCTATTTTTACCGCTTGCGGTTATTTGAAATAAAAACGGTTGCAACAGCCCCGCGGCGGGCAAAGTTGCGCATCGCGTGACGGGGGATTCAGATCGGTTTAAATATGGAATCATCATACACACCGCGGTACCCCCGCGTATTTATACGTATTTGCACGCTCGCGCGTAATTGCACGTTACGTAAGAGCGCGCGAGCGCGGAATTCTCTGTGTACAGAGTATTAAGCAGAGGCAAACTGTGCTTGCAAAGGAGGCTACCCTCCTGCAACTCACACACGATCCTCCTGCTTCATATCTGAGTATTTTCCGCTTTACTCGTGTACAGCCATGTCATTAAAACGTTTGTTTGAAATCCACCCTTCCTTATTAAAATATACAATGACTGTTGCAGCATTGCTTGATACTGTATCGCTCACTTTCACGTGTCCCCTACTTCCAACCAATGCCGAGTGCCAATTTAACCGTACTTTTGATCATGCGAATTTAAATTCATCCCCTGGAATTCAAAGAACGGTTACTGCTACAATTCAGTTCAAGCGTGACGAATGGAGTCCGAAGAATTTCAGAATAGAAATGTGATCGTTTTAAACTACCTGCTTATTTTCAAGTAGTAGATATAAATGATTTCCGACTGCACTGAAGGATCCTCGTTAACTCGTGGTCCATCTCCGTGCGTGCGTCTGCTTCCCAAAGTATTCAGGTTTCCAATTCCTTTCAAAGTCCAAGCGAACATCGGTGGATCCCATTCCGTGTGCAAACCCCGAATTTTTCAAGGCCATCTTTTCGCTCGGCGTGCACCGCGTGCGAATCCTCGGCCTTTGTGCCGGAGGCTGAAAATTGGGAAAAGGGCCCTTAAAGGTCGCGCGGCGGCGCTTGGAAAGGGCCGTAGGCTTACGGCGCCAACAGCCACGCATTCGAAAAGGGCACTTAAATGTCGTCGATATTCCATCGATCGGCCGTTAAAACGACGTGAAAAATTCACGAGCTGCTCGCGCGATCCGTTTCACGGGCGACCTCCTCCCTCGGCGCGCAACTAGACTGTGTTATGAAAAATGAATGGGTCCCTGATTTAAATATATAAATACGTTCAGCGGGTCCTATCTCAGCCGATATATTACGGCGAAACGGTGCAGGGAAATCTGCACCCTTCGATCCGGATGACCGAGCAGAGTTTCTTCAAGATTCAACCACCCGTTTACATAATACGAGGGGCTTTCTTTGAACTCTGCCCTTACTTCTTCGTTTAAGGGGTTGGACTACTGTAAAACGGTCGAGAAATCGTAATTTTTATTTTTCGCTTAAATATTAGTTTGAAATCTTTAGAATGACATGCGAAAGGTTTGAAATATAAATAGAGATTAATTTTGGAGATACAGAGTCGAACGCACACTCGAAGTTAACGCTTAGGGATAACATTATAACTTAATAGATCACTTTTGTTGTTTTGTTTTTGACAATCCAAATTTGAGTTAGGTGAACCTCGTAACATATATCTATATTATTTTCTTAATTTTTATAATGATTTTTAATACTTTACAATATGCCAAAAATCAAGTGCTAAACCGCAATTTAATCGGCTGATTAGTTTCTCTACAATTTGCATCAAAAGATTACCTATCTTTTCAGTTTACCCCCTTAAACCGCACCACAGATTTTCGCTTCCTTCCTCCTCACTCTGCCCCGTAATAAGTCCGCTCTTTCCTACGCATTCCCCTGCAGTGCATTCGAATTCACTTCGCATTAAGCAAAGAAGTATCCTGCTTACAAAGAGCCACTGCGATTCATTCGAGCCGGCTGAAGACACTATCACCCAGCAGTTTCCAAACTGCCCCTCAAAGATCCGTTCGCGTCTCCGAAGAAAGGAAACCCGCCCTCTTCAGCCTCCAGTCAAAGTACAAAACACGCTTCGCCCTTAATTACCTAAAGTCGCATTCACTAACTTCGCCTAACAGCTTTAAAGAAAACTCCCGACTCGTCCGAGTCACCTCGAGGAATTCTTTTCAACGGCGGGGCAACGAGTGGCGCGGCCAACGAGACGGCAGAAGCAAAGCCGGAGAAAAATAACGATCGGGCAACGTCAAACGTGATCGTCTAGAATCCATCCGCGATCCCCGGCAGAAACTTGAAATTCACGTTGCCGCCGGCCGACAGCGGAAGCCGATGCAACGATCGACCGCGAAATTCGAGGTTCCCTGGCCGTCGGGCTAAGTAGAAATTTAATTACCGTGCCGTTCGCCGTCGAATATTATACGTTTCCAGGGCGTTTTCGCCCGGGCCCCGCCTAATCCCCGCGCGGTGCCGTCTCGTGTCCCGTCGATGCATAATTAACCGTACGGAACCGCGTGAGTCGAAGTTTGTCGGCGACAAATACGCGCGGGACAAACCGGGCCCCGGGTACGTCTGGCGGGAGGGTTGGTGGAGCGGTCACCGGGAGGGTAAAAATCGCCAGCTGTTCCATCGACAGCGGCGAATTATATTTCTGGCCGGCGCTAATTAATACGCCCGCGATGATCACGGTGCCTCGAGGCTGCGTGACGCGTGTGCCCGACCGTGATCGCGTGTCGCGTACGTGACAAACAGAAGGATTATCGTGGCCGATACGGGGGCCCAACGGCGAAATGACAATGAAACCATAACTCCCTTTCCGTCCATTAGACATTAAAGTACAGGGTACGCCCAGTAAAGCGCAGGTTGCTGCCGCCCTGGGCTCCGTTTCATTATTCACGATGGAATTCTGCGTTGGGTGCTCCACCTCGATAGCCTCGCTTTCCCTGTTCAGTAAATTCTTGTCGCGGAACACGTTCGATTAGTGGGGGGACGTCGATGATGACAGAAAATGTTGTTGCTTCGTTTGAGTATCGTTTGGGCTTTGCTGTTTTTATCAGAGCGCTGCAGCGGTGCAGTGGAGCAACGGGGCTTTGCCAGGAGCAGAAGCGGAGTCGGAGCACGGAAAATTTTTGCTGCTCCACTGCTACAATTTTTTTGTTATTTGAATTTGCTTTGAAAGTTTGAGAGTATTGAAAGAATTTTTATTTAAAAAGAAGCAACTGGAGCGGAGCTGGAGCAAGAATTTTGATGTCGGAGCGGAGCAGGAGCGGAGCAAATAAATAATTGGTCTGCTCCAATCCCCTGGTTTTTATGCGAACGTGTGTTTTAAGTGGTTAAGTGTGAGTTTATTATTGCGTAAGAGATTATTGCTCTGTAGGCGCGTACTTTGTCGAATCCCCGACATAAATACGCGTGTTTTATGGATGGATATTTTTTTATTGCTCCGTGTACAGGGATATCAGAAATCTTGCGCGGTGTAATTGATCAAATGCTCTTTGCATATTCCCTTATCGTCCCCGTAATGCAGATTTCTCGCATAAAGTGTATCGCAGATTAGCAGGGGGCGAGTAAATTTATCGCGCGAAAGATACGAGCTTCCGCGGAAGAAAGTAGCATTAAAAACGTTAATTGCTCGCTGATAAACGAAGTGATCGCGGCGTCGTTACAACACGATGCCATTGATGAATGATAGCAGTGATTCAGGTTTATTGGGTAATCACCCATTACGGATCGCTCGAATAATAATCTCGGCACGCGAATCCCTTCTACTAATTACGAGTGTGACGTGGAACGTGATAACTGATATCTAGCGCGATGTAATTAGTGCCATAGATTGTCGTTAGCCGACCATCGAACTCGAACAAGGGGTCGTGGCTCTCTAAGTAGAATCGAAGGTGAAATCCAATCGTTCATCAGACAGCTGGCAATTCTGTAGCTTTGACCGATCATCGATAGGGTACAGGTAGGGAATACAATCCCGGGATAGTAAACCTGTGGTTGTAAGGAAAAACGACTCATGTCACAATTTCAAAAAATTTGAGTTCATGCGTTAATTCAACTGTAGAATATTGGATGTACGTTTTTATCAGAAAAAATGCATGAAAACGAATTTTATACGTTGAAAAATTATCCAATTTAACCGAAGTCCAATATTCAATTAATACGCATCTGGCAAAACAACGTAAGTCCACAAAAGTGTATGTAAATTATTACTATTTTGTTTATCATTATTTACTTTAATTATACGAATATTGAATATTATGCAAAGTGAAGGAAATATACGTTTACCTATATCGTAAGAAGAAAACAAGGAAACATTGCTAATAAGAAGAATTGGTGTTTAGAACTTTCAACGACAATATCTGGAAAGTCAAAACATGTGACATGGGTCGTTTTTCCTTACAACCACAGAAATAATGACCGGGATTCTATTCCCTATGTACAAGTTAAATCTTACCAATGTACTTTTACTCCACAATCTCTGGAATGGTTATTCACCAATAACATCTCCCAAAATCGGACTACGAAACAGGCATCAGGTGTTATTAGTGTATCTGACACTTGCACGTGCATTCCCGTGGCACAGATTCGAATGGAAGCGATGAATCGACCATGATAAATAAAAGAGGATCCGTTCTGCGGCTCTGCCACGATCGCCAAGCAGTTAAGAGGATTAAAAGTTAATTTTCAAACTCGTCGCTTCCCGGGTCCGATCGCGATTCGTTAGTTTGGCCAATAAGTCATGTCGGTTAATCAATTGTGTCACGTTCGAGTATCGCGTCGATCGCATAAAAATACCCCGCCGTCCGACGCGGCATAACCTTCCGCGTGTGTGTCTCATTGTTATTTCAGCAAAAATGCCTCGCATCTATATTCGTCGTTCCCTCGGTGTAACCTCGTGCTTCGCTCCGCTCGGCGCGAACTATAAATACCTGTCCACTACAGAAACGTCGAAGATCAGCGGCTTGAAAAATGATGCCGCAGCGGATTAAGGTTCTCGATGACGCGACTTCCTGTTCGCGGTGCAGGGCACAGGCCCCGAGGGCTAATTGATGGGCGGGGTAAATCGTCGTTATCCCGTTTTATTAGCTGTCCCGGAGCGCTGAAAAACAGGGAAGAAAGCGCGGTGAATATCGAGCGACCCGATTCACCGGCTCGCGACCTGGTGATTTAACGCGGGCGAGTACGAAGGGCTTAATTTCCGGACGTTCGCTTAACCGAACCCTTTCACCCTCCGCCGTCTACCGTCAGCCAGCTTTCTCTCTCTCTCTCTCTCTCTCTCTCTCTCTTTCTCTCCGTCCATGGCGTGCCCTCCTTGCATCGTTCGTCGATCGGTATAAATAGGGCCAATGAATTAATTGATCCTCGCTTGACCCTTCCATTGTTGTTACCGTGACACGCTAATCGACGATTTAAACATCGATTTAAAGAGGAAGCTGCAGAGGAGTCTTGGAGAGACGGCGTTTACTTTAATGGGGAAACGACCCTTGAAGATAGGTGCACTTGGAAATTGATGCTACGTTAAACGTGGCTCATTAAGTCGAGAGGGAAGGGGGTTTCAGAAATTTCTAGAATTATATCGAAGACGAGCAAAATATCCCCGCGCTTCGCTTCAGGCCTAAGGGATATTAAGGACTTCGTCAAAACACATTTCATCCATTTTCACCACCCCCTTAGGGGTTGATTAGGGCAAAATACTGAAATTGGTTTTTAGGCATTTATGCGAGTAAGAAATTTGATATCTAATCGGGCCTAACAGATATTAGGGAGTTCGAGAAAATATATTTTATCCCTTTTCACCACATTGGGGATGGAATTTCCAAAAATCCTCCCTTACTGGGTGGTTCCTGCGTCATGAAAACAGTGCACTTTCCAAATTTCACATTCCTAAGTAGGTGAAACGGTTTGAACTGGGCGTTGCTTGATGAGTCAGGACTTCTTTTTTTATATATACATATATCTTACAGATATAAAAACGAAAATTATGCCTTAAGATAGTGTGTTTCTTCGTCTATCATTTGACTACAAATTCAGCCCTCTATGATAAATAGTCAAAGAGTTATGGCAATTTTCCGAAGTGACTGTCATTGTTACTTTTGTCCTGCAGGGGTAGGACGAAAATAACATACCATGGGGACGAAAGTAATGCTAATTATTTTGAGGAGAATTAAGTAAAAACACTTCTTCCAAAGCAAAATAGGATTTTTATTATCAGAAACGATAGAAACAAACATTTAAATAAACATATTTTAAGTAGGTAACGATAAAAAAGCATAACCAGCTTCAAACATTTCTCTGATACAGTGTATTCGATTTAATATGGAATCTCGTGTAACGGCCCCAAAAGTAACTAATATTTATGATTTTTTTAAAAAAACTATTCTTAATATTGGATTCAACTACTCCCCGTAGTGAAATGTTACTTTTGTCCCCAGCCATGTTTTCCAGCATAGGACTGTTATAACGTACAAACTATACAAGACTTATCGAAATCAAATACAGGAACTTATAAAGACATTATCTAAGAACGCTCTAACAAATGATTGGATCAATGTTTATAGTTTAACTATGAATATTAACAAAAAAAACAACAGAGGAGACCCTTATCTGAATGATCGAAATAACGAAATCAGCTTGCTCACGGTATACGAATCGTCGTATTGCTCAGCGTCACTCCGCGAAAGATAAGAAACACTAAACACGCGAAACTATGTAAAGGAAACGTTTTGGAAACTTTTGTGGAAGACGGGAGAAGGCGTGTTACTTTCATGACGCCGTTACGTTTGTCCCCGCTCTCCCCTACTTTACATATTGATCGTACCGATCATCTCGTCATTACCACGTCCCAGGAAAGTCGCGAAAGTCTTCGTCTAGGAAGTGTGCGCAGCCGAGTGCATTGGCGCCATGTTGGAAACCACGAAACGGGAAACAGCGTATTAATGCTTGCCCCGCAGCCCGGCGAAGTTGTTTATTCGTTACAACGAGCATGGCAGGTTAATTACTTCGGCCTGGGTTATTCAAGGGATCGCGGATGAAGTGGATTAGCTTGTGCTTCCTGAAAATTATTGTCGTGCACGCGCAGAACAGCGTTAGCCGCGCGCCGCCGTCAACGGGTTGCATCTGAAGCTGGCAATTAACCGGCACGCGGCCTTATCAAACGCTCCTTTTGCGTTTCCTTCATTGTTCACGGCGGATCGCGGCAGCGGATTCAAAAACTTGGGGTCGCCCGATACGAGCGGGCAAATCCGCGAATTTCTGGCTCCCGCTGGCTATTATCTCGTGGATTTCTCTACCCCGCGCTTCTAAGCGTAATTACGGAGTAACTTGAACTAGCAGGTCATTTAAGCGCCAGTTAAAATATGTTTATTAACCTCCGCTAAGCGAGGCCACCGTGGAGTCTCGACTCCCGCTATTAAGGCTCCACGTTTTGCCCCCTCGGTGCATCGGGGATACGTGGGCTCCAGGTGCCGTTACACGCTGCAATATCCGCTGATAATCGATGATCGCGTAGATGGGGTTTAATTAACTAACACTAATATCCAATGAAGGCTTGAAGTCTGCGAAACGAGTCCAGTCCCCCGAACCCAACTCGATTCGAACGCACAGGAACGCTGATGTTCTTCGGTGCCATTATTCCGGAATTTATTTCGCTCGCTTCCGATGCATTCCATTTCCGAAATGAGAGAAGCCATCAACGCTTGACGCGCTGTATCGACTCCGGCAATTTATTCCCGGAGAAACAAGAAGCCGATGTATCGTTCAGACTCCATGCATTTCCTCTTCTTTCCCCAGTGCCCCGTCGTTATTCAATCGAATTGGGAAATGAACGCGTATAGGTAACCGAAATGTACAGAACTGCCGGAAGAGTAAACGGTCTCACGAATTCAGACTTGCCAGCGATAAAATCAAATCTAATCCTCCGCGCGGCATCTCGCTGGGACACGGGCGAGAAACCTTTGCCGCCCCTGTCTGTCGCGCGGAGCACTCCGGTGGACCACAGAATGGAGAGGAAAAAATGTCGTCCTCGGGCAACAGCTTGTAACACTTGTCGCAGGACCGTCCCACCGCGTGGCTCGGAGGTCGTCGACAACCCTTGAGGCGTCGATGGGGTAGCATGATCGCGGAGAAAGGACACGTAATGCGTAACACGTGCGCTATTGTTCAGATTAACGCCGGAGGGGCGGTGGACGTAACGATTTCGGCGAACAGCCGTCCGAGAAAAGATATCTCTGCGAGGGACCGAAGAAAAAGGCGGAAGGCGAGGATGGCGGTGACTGACGCGTATCAAGTTTAACGAAGACGAAGGAGCGTCGAGCCAGGAAGCCAATTTTCGTTAACGTCGGCTGGATCGCCGGGAAACGGGTCGTAATTACGTTTAATTAACCCAAACACGCCGACAACGTGTCGACTGATCAGCCGGTCATCGATATCTCGGCCCATCGACACGATTTTCGGCGCAACCGCGCAGCCTTTCGCGCCCCGTGGATTCTTCCCAGGTTAAACGGCAGGGGATCGCCTGCCTGGTGGCTCGCGTTCAGTTAAAACGCGGTTAATAACGCCGTCAGGCCCGCGGCAAGAATATTTATACCGATAGGATAAATCAGAAAAGTAATTAAGTAGCTTCGGTGTTTTATGGGCCGTCCGTACGTCGGCGGCGGCAGTAAACGAACTTTTCAACAAATTTCGTTTTAATTTATTCTTGAAAAGCGCATCGGGAAGTTCTCGGTTGAAGTTCCTTTCCTTCAGGGCCGCGTGACGAGGGGGGAAAAGGCGCCGGGAGACGGGAAAAATTCTCGTTATTAAGAAGGGAAAATTGGAAATCCGTCGGGGCAAGCGAGGTAATCGACGTAATATCGGTGATCAGGTGTTGAAAAGCCGGTAGACCGCCGCGGAGACGAAAGTCTATTAAGCACGGAGGAACAAGTGATATTGCAAGATTTACAGAGGTGAAAGTTTCACGGGGAATGGAATCTGATTTTACGATCGATGGAGTTTAAGGTAGCGCTCCATTGAGTTCCGGGTGTCAAATGCACAGGGGTCCGTTAAAGGCCAGCTTATGCTATTTGAAAATTCACTTCTGTTTCTGTTTGCCGCGAAATACTCCCGTCTTCGAGGCCAATCGTCCCCGCAGGTTTCCAAGTCGAATTAAACTTTCATAATTCGGCATCGACCCCTGCGGTTGCACCCAAGTGTTCAAAGATTCATGGGGCTCTCTGCCCCCGGCTTGGCGACGACATGCCTGTCATCGCCCTCAGCGCCAGAAAACGTTCCAGGCGATCACGCAATCGCGATCGACAACGATCGCCCCCGTTTTTTTCCACGGAAACCCACCGTGTTATTTCGCGTCCCAGCGGCCCCCGCACGCTTCCAGATACCAGCCGCCGTAATACCTTGCTTTATTCCATCCTCCGTGGACGGGGAACTGGCTCGTCGTCGTTTATGCCTTCGATTAATAACGCGCAGAGGCTGCTGGAAGCGTGCCATTGTTATTAAGGCGCGTTCCCGCGAGCACGCGTAAAGGTGTCACTGCTCCCGCTTCCGCTTGCGCGTTCGCTGCTCGAGAGAATGCTCTCCGTCAAGCGCAAGATGCACTGGCTCCTCCTCAGCCGCCGGTTTTTCCCGATCTCTTTTCTTCCCAGCGCCACCGAAGCTCCTTGAACGGTGGTCCATTTGCGAACGCTCCGGGGAGCCTTTCCGCGCTGCGGGTAATAACCGATGTTTATTAAATATTTAAATATCACGGAGAGCGTCACAAAGGCGCACCGCGATCAGGCATCTCCAGCTTCGTTCCCGTGATTGTGCTAGTGACGTTTACAACGGACGTTTCCTCTCTTCGCAATTAATTCCCCTGCGTAACCGCGAGGCGGGATCTATTGATTCGTAGAATGCTTGAGAATTATTTCTCGCAACGCTGGCTGCACGCTGATTTTTCATGCTCGATGCCCGCCCCGCGACAATCAGATGACGCATCGGCGAATTACGGAATTACGTGTCCCTTCAACTTTCGCGTTTTTTACCCGACCAGCAACCGCTCTTTATTTCCCCCTGTCTCCCCTCTATGGGAGTTGAAAAGTTCTCGAACCGGCGCCATCCCGACCGAGCAAAGTTTCCCCTCCGCGCGCCCCGTCTGTCCTCCCGCCTGTAGATTATCATTCGTTCTCCGCGGCGCGATAGTTTTCGATCGTAGTTCAACGATTTTCCCGGCGGTATCTTTCGGTGGGAAGGAATCGTTGCCCCAAACGATATCTTCACGCTTTCCGACGTCTGAACCCCGGCCCCGTCCGTCCGTCGTGCTTTGAACTCGTCCCGAACTCCAGTGACGGAGAGAAATTCAATTTCCCATCAAACTCTCGAATTCTCGAGTTCAGAAGAGCGAAGGGGCCTGTAAATCTGTCGCGAGCCCAGGCGTCCCACCCAGCGTTCGGTCAATTGCCTTCTGTCTAAGGGAACCGCCCGTGAAAGGGAGGTCATTTTCCTCGCGAAAAGGGAGATAAGGCAGCCCCTAATCGTCGCACCGCCTCGGTGGTCCTGAGAATCAAACACGCCGAAGGAGACGATCGCGTTCAGCGAGGAAAAGCCGGCCTTTAATGTTCGAGGAGTTACGGTTCGCGAGATACGCCGGGTTCTGTTGTCTTCGGGGAAAGGCAGGGACACGCGTAGCGTGCATTGCCGCTGAATTATGCAAAAACGTTGATTTCAGGGTACGCAGGAAACTCCTCTCCAGCTGGCGGGGAGCGAGGTTCGCTGGTTGTTGTTTGCTTCGGGCAAACCGCGCTGCTATATTAGTGGACTGTATTGTAATTACACTGTTTCTACCTCAAGTAAATGAGATAGGGCTTGCTTGAAATACGAGCATTAAAATTAGATTTCATACGTTCCCTGGCCTTTACTATATACACAGAAACTGACGAATATTTAGCAGCTTCTTTCGAATTTCCCACTCGACCGTTTGATATTACTTAGTGGAATAGATTCATAACAATTCATAGAATTTCCATTGGTTATCTTCCCTCCAAGAATCCAGGCGATATTCTCCCTAATCAGAAACTTTTTCGAGCCACTAAGTAATCTACACACTCCTTAAGAGGGGATTCTCGTATAACAGCCCCGAAATTTATGAATTTTTCTGAGAAAAACTATTGTAAATATTGCATTAAACTCTTTTGGGATATAAGGAGGCATCTTTAAACTTGTAGAATTTGTTTCTTTATGTCGTATGTTTCTTATGCGTAAAGAAAATATTCTCTGCAAGTTCAAAGATACCTCCTTATATCCCAGAAGATTTTAAAAAAATAATTCTTAAATATCAGTTACTTTTAGGGCTGTTAGACGAGAATCCTCCTGGACAGGAAGAATAGCAAGTAGTACAGGATCGTGCATAGTCAGGCGCGCTTCGAATACCAACACGAGTGGACCTGCTCATCTCTGCAGCACTTCACACGTGTATTACCTTGCAATCATATCAAAGTAGAAGACGTTCGGATTAATAAGAACATCCACGCACTCCGAAAAAATTTAATAACAATATAATTCGTCTTATGTGACGGCCGGTTTTTTTTCGCTTCTTGGGGAATTTTTTTTACGAACCATGAAAACACAATATCTTGGAATTTGTACTACATATTTATTAACATTTGAACAGTTATTCAGAATGTTTTGAAGTTAAAATATTGAGTGGAATTGACTTTACAGCTCTCGAAAGAGACAGGTGCGAAAAAAAAGTTGGTCGACGGCTGACATGATTCCGGCTGTCCTGCTTACCTGAAATCAAAAAGTCAAACGGCACATTAATTTGTAGACTTGTGGCTATAGCCGGTACCAGAATGAAGTCAAAATATTGGAAATTTCATGTTTGACACAGTTTTGAAAATAAAGTTACGATTTTCGTCATTTTTTTTCGACTTTTTTAGGTTGAAAAAAAAACTATGACAGATATGACAATGATTCTGGTACCGGCTATAGCCACAAGTCTACAAATTAATGTGCCGTTTGACTTTTTGATTTCAGATGAGCAGAACAGTCGGAATCATGTCAGCCGTCGACCAACTTTTTTTCGCACCTCTCTCTTTCGAGAGCTGTAAAGTCAATTCCACTCAATATTTTAACTTCAAAACATTCTAAGTAACTGTTCAAATGTTAATAAATATGTAGCACAAATTCCAAGATATTGTGTTTTCATGGTTCGTCAAAAAAAATTCCCCAAGAAGCGAAAAAAAACCGGCCGTCACATAAGACGACCCCCTTAAAAGCATAAAGGCTTCTCCCATAGCGTAATGAAACATCGTTTACACCCTCTGATGACGGAGGAAGGCTGTGTGCATTCGTTTGCAGCGGGTCGACGACGTCGAGCACGTAATAACACGGCGTCGGTCGTCCTGGCGCCGTGTTATCAACACAGGATTAATCCTGATGAATCGTCGAGATTGCGTATCCACTGGGTGCGTGGCGGCTCCCTCCTCAAATCGAAGCCGAGCCCGGCGCATAAGAGGAGCATCGGTCGCGTTGCACTGCGTTTGGCCGCGCTAATTAATTAAATGGATGCTCAACTGCTACGCGCCGGATCCGTTGTGATCCTGCTTTTCTCGACTCAGAGGATTTCGGACACGACCTGATCCGGACCTCCGAGTGAATATTGCTCGTGTGTATGCCGTCCTCGTTGTCCGAAAACGCGGCCCCGGTACTCTTTGATCTCTACGTGCTGAATCGTCTTTTGATTTCCCGCCCGGCGTCGCCGGCAGCCCATTATTGCTAATTGCTGACGTTCGTTGCCGCTTGGGGTCACCGTTAATTGGCACGGGCAAATAGTTTTCACGGGGGCCTTTGATTTGGCCCGGTCTTCCTATTTGTTTAATGCTAGGCACACTGTTGTACTTGTTAAAGTGAAAGCGCAGGTATTTACTAGTGTTTAACTGGTTCCATTGCGATTAATTTCCGCACGGTGGATGTGAATCTTGAGATTCGTAGGTGTGTAATACAGGCGACGACTGCAACTTCATTTCAGAGATTCTTTCTGCTCGACTCGCCGAATACAGTAAACATTCTAACGAGTGGGACTCGTGCTTGTTTATCTTGGCATGCAGAGGCCACGACAAGCTAGGTTCGTCCCGCAAACACGGATCCGTCCTCATTAACGGTGTCTGACTTAACTCCCTCCGCGTGGCCTTTGCATCACCGTCGAATGCCAGCTAATAGTCCGGCGGACTAGTGTGTTTGCAGGGAAAATAGTCGCGGCCCGGTGTGTATCCGGAGAGAAAATATTTTTCCATCGATCAACGGAGCCCCGCCAGCCCGCGGCGAATAACGGAATCGATAGGCTGTTTTAACGACGCCCTGGCCGAAGGTTAAACGCTCCTTCAACAGAGCGAATTAGGATCCTCTAGCTAGGTGAACGATCATAGAAACAGAACCACTCCCATAATCCCCACCGTCGCAAGCGTTGCCAGTCGGGCAAAGCGGTTGGCCCTGGAACAGCAGCGTTTCGATCGCTTCTCGACCGGCAATACAGGCACGATGCAAGCCGCGTGATCGAATTTTGTCCGCCCCCCCTTCGTAATTAGATAATTGCCCGGAGACACAGGTCGTTCCACAGGCGACACCGTGTCTTCGCGTTCCCCAACCAGAACCTCGCTCGTCGGGCATCGCGGCAGCGAGGCAGTTGCTATTGGAAATGCAGCGCCCAATATTTTCCCCAGCAGAAGTGAATGGATACGACAACATAGTGTCTGTATCCGAGAGGAAAACAACCGTAAATCCGTGGAGGAGTCGGCGGGAAGCAATCGTAAACGCGGTGTCATGAATTCCGCGAGGCCCCATAAAAGCGCAGAAAATATCTTCGAGTTATTCGGAATCATTCTTTATAGCGGCCTGAGTCGCTCGTCGCGTGCCCGACATTCTTGCTTATCGCAGAATCAGGGGCAGCGTGATTCCAGATGCTGGAGCGCATTACGGGCGTCCCTGCGGAGGGGTGCCACAAGGTGGAGAGTATTGACAGTGGGAAAAGAGAAACGGTTTAATAACGGCCACTTGATTGCAGCGCGACGACGCCTTTATCTGGCGCGATGATACACGATGGGTAGTTTCCTTGGCGGAGATTCTTTTTAAGTTGAAACGCTGCGTGTACCTCGCGAATAAATTCTAAGGAAGACCGGTAGCGAGCACGAGCTACGTACACGCAACGAAAGAAGGTGGACGGGAGCGCGGGATAAGCTGGCCGCAGAGATATAGACCGAGTGGATACGCGAGCAGATAACATTTTGAGCGAAAGAGTGGTGATTAAACGCGCGGAGTGCAGATGGAAGAGAAGAAGAAACTACCGGGGGAAGCTATCGATGCTATTAGGAGTAAAAGGAGACACGTAGTTTAGCGGGAGAGTGGAAGTTTAATCAAACCGAGGGAGCCTGAGCAGATTGGAATCAATAAATAAGAACTATCCTCTCGCGACTGTTTTGAAAGGAAAACCATGCTTCCTTGCAACATTGCCCGCCATGGAGGCGTCCCATCACTCCAGCCCCGCATTTCCTTACCTTTATTTCCGATTCGATCACTGGGGAACCGAGGCAACCGATTGAAATAATATGAGAATCAATCCCTGCAGCGTCTACATAGCCTCTGCCTTTCTCTCACGCTCTCTCTCTACCTCTCCCTCTTTCCCTAGGAATTGAAAATCAATTTAGATGCTGTTGATTTTATTTCTCCTTGCCGGCAACGTTCCGCCGCCTCTGCGCTGCCTGCTCCGCGCCCCGTCGCATCCCTCCAACTAATTGTTCGTGGCCGATGTTCCGGCAAATACTTTTAATGGAACGCGTTGCATAATACATAGCGCGCCCCGCCGACAAAGTGCAGCCATTTCAGCGGACGAAACTGCGTAAACATCGATCGATCTGGGAATGAATTCGAAAGTCAGTGGAAGCTCGACGGTTCCGCCTGCGCCGAGGCGGGGGCTCCGGTTAAAGCCAGGGCACGGGCGGACGCTTAATTATCAGCCTTATCGCGTTCTGTCTCTCTGCCCGTGAAACTTACTTGAGATCAACGGCTTCCCAGAGAATCTCGCCCCGAGTTAATCGCGGCCCGATCTAATTAGTGACGTGTCGACGAGGCTGCGTAACCAGGCTGCAGCTCTCGTCGACACCGTCAAACGTTGGTATTTCACTTGCGACCGCGAGCATGCACGCCGCGGATCCCGGCGCTCGCAACTGGCAAGCCGTGAGCAGCTATTTTCCAGGCCCCTTGCTCGCGACAGATGAGTGGAGGATGTCAGGCGATGGCTGGCTGTGGAGGATACGCGACAAACGGACGGGCAGATTGCGAAGTAAAATTCGCCGCTGTCGCGTCGCTTTCGAGCAAGATCACTTTGTGCTAGGAATATCGCTGGTTACATTAGGGTGTGTATTATGGAGAAGTTGCAGATTGCGATGGTGGGTTTACGTACGACGCTTCGCGTTACTTGTCAGTGTGCTATTCTTCGCAGGCGTTCATTTAAATAACGACGAAGCTAAGGCCGCGCACAGGCTTGAGCACGAACGCGAACGAGGCAAGCCGAGGCAGACCCGAATGCCTCGGGCGGGACAAATTCAGATTTTTCGTTCTGTGCGCCCCGCACGAGGCAAGCCGAGGCAAGCGGAGGCTAACTGAGGAAACTTTTATAACATCATATGGGATACATATTATTTATAATAGCGTAAAGTAAACAACAAATTTTGATGTAATTCATGGTATTCGTTGAAACGACTCCGATCGCAGCCGCTGCCGGCAGCGAAAGTGTTAACAGTAGAAGGAATATTTTAGGGAGTCATTACAATTTTTTTCAATTTATGCGACTCCTGTTTCACGAAAAATAGATGTAGGTAGGTTCCTCCAAATACATGTTTCAATGTGGAATAAAAGACCAGCATTTATGATATTCTCTACAAGCCAGGTATTTGGGGACCTCGAGAATGCACATTACTCCATACTTGCCTGCGCATTTGAGAAATACGAATTTGAAAGGAAATTAATGTACAGAGTGAGTCACTAACAACATCCGTCGTAAATAACTCGTTATTTATTGATGTGATGAAAAAACCCCATATTCATTGACCTGTACAAAGTAATCTTCAACACCGAACGAGGATGAAAATGTGTGAAGAGTATTATTTGCTTTCAATTTTTCTGTGCAAAGTTATGAATTCGTCTTTTGAAACGATTTTATTCAGCTTCGATCCTCTGTTTGTTTTTTTTTGTATGTTTGTTTGTATGGTTTAAATCTGGCAATTCAAATCTAACCCACTTCCAACTATCCAATTGTCTTGAAACTTTGCAGGCGTGCGTAGTTTGGAGGACAATACAATATTTAAAAGAAAATTTAACCCGAGGGGGTGAAAAAATTACCCAGTCATCAATAAATATAACCCATAACCACAAATCCAAACGATTTGAAATCAGCCACTTGTGTTCTTTTACAAAAGCGACAAAAAGCCGCTGCGTTCGGGACGTTAGTCGCATCACGATCACCGAAAATAAGTACACAATTTATCGAGAATATGTACGTCATGTATGTACGAACAGTAAAACTAAAACTCTGCAGGCGTTCGTAGTGTATCACCATCGAAATTGTAGTACTAGAAAATAATTATTTTTTAGGGACCGTAGCACTGCAGCATTTAAGCAAACTGTTAAATCGTATACAGTAATAAAAGATATTTGTTAAGAAGTCTGAGAATTGTAATGCTATACCATTTTATTATAAATGCAGTAAAAACTAAATTAAAATGCATTAAAAACTAAAAAATAATTATTTTCTTGTAGTACAGTTTTGATTGTGTTAGTATCACTTTAAATAAAAATCCCTTGCTTTCGCCGGATGCCTCGGGCCGATCCAAAGTTATCGTCGCGGCACGTCCTGCCTCGGACCGACACCGGCATTGAGTACGAATTAATTATTTTCGACCGATAGCATGCGGCGAACGGCCCCGAGCAATTCACCGACGTGCAACACTTGCATACGCATTCTGCCTCGGCTTGCCTCACTCGCGTTCGTGCTCAAGTCTGTACGCGGCCTAACAAGTGCAGGGACGCTGAAAATCGATGCGAAGGATGTTGTTACGAGCGATCAGTATGGAGGAAACGGGGTCCAGGAGGAACTAGGTTTCGAATAAGTCGAGGCGAACGAGGGGCAAACAATCCGCAGCGGTTACGAGCCGATTTCTCTGGTCCTAGAGGCTCCGGAGAGGAAGTTATGACGGAACTCCGTGTCTCCGGCATTCACCGCTAGGATTTCTTCTCTATTCACGAGGAAATAGCATGCAACAAGATATTATTACGCAGTCCGCGCGGAAAGCTTCCAGCGAGACGAACAATTCTGCTCGTCGAACCGTAAATCGGTCGAGATCTACGTAAACTCGAGAAACAGGGCCGATGGACGCGGAAGATGGGTTGGGATTTTTGCTGAAAAAGGACGCCGCACAATGGGAGCGATGGGAACCGTGTTATTTGCGATGCTGAACTATTTTGCAACGCTCTGCTGGTCGAACCCCTTAAAAGTTTCCAAAGAAACGGAATAGTTTTGCCTGTCGTTCCTGATTTAGCAGAATCCCTTGTTGATCCTCTACTTCCGCAGTCGCCGATCTCCTCTGTAAAAGAACGCCGGTACACATATCGAGGCGCTATCAGAGCGAAGTGATTTCCAAGGAACTTAATGGTATATTTGTTGAAATTCACAGTACAGTGGAGCAGAATTTATTTCACGATTAATTTGTACATAATTACCCGCGAGGGTAATACTTCCATTTGAAAGGGCAACGATACAAATCGCAAATTGCAAATCGCACGAAACTATCTGCGCGGATAGCTGGCGGCGCACTTTTTTCCCCTCGTTAATTGGCGGAAAGTTCACGCCACGCCGAATGACAGAATTTTTTAGGGAAATGGTCGTCGACCGGGCTTTACATCGCTTGCCACGGGCTCGAGGTAATGCAAGAGTAATCGACGGTGGCGGGCCAATCTGCGAAACGAGCGCAATTTTATTTTATCGCGCGTCATTTGTTATCGCATTGTTGCTTATCCCATGACAGGCAGGAACCGCTGCCGCTGGCATCGCGAGGGCCACGTTATGCAGATGCATTCCGCGGGTAACCCGGCCGTTTCCGTTCGACAAATCATAAATCGAAGCCCGACTACGAGCCCGTTGGTTCGCATGAACTGGAAAAAGGCGGACACGAGGAAATAACTTTCGTCCCGCGGGGAACGGGAACGGGGACGGGGAGCGAAAAAAGGCCGCGTACGAGGCGAAATGGCCAGCCGGGCGAGGGGGTAACCGCCCTCTCGGCAAAAAAAAGAAGAAGGAATCCCAAAAGTCGTTCGCGAATTTGGGTCTCGTAAACGGCACGCGGAACCATGCCCACGTCGTTCCGCCGATATTTTCGGACCTCGCAGTCTGCCCGGCGCATTGTTCCGTGAGAAATTTACGCGTGTCGATCGTGATTCTCTATCACCTGTGGCGAAAAGCATCTTTCGTCCCCTCCTATTCGTGAACGTAACGCGAGCTTTGCTTTATTTCTGGGCATTAATGAACGATTCAAACGATGGGAATTGTATTAAAAGAATCGCTCAAGAATAAATTATCTGCTTTAATTATGGAATTTTCTTTTCGGGTTTGTACCTATGTATTGTCACACGCACAGAAGATTCCCATTTGCGACAGAGGAACTCGTTCGCTTTTATTCAAATTCGTTAACCAATCGCATTGAAATTAATTTTTGGAACGGGACGAATTATTTGGTTAAAAAAGATTCCATGACATTCGTTCGTTTGTGAAAATACGGGAACGGAGATCGAAGCAGGCTTCGCTTCGTATTATTCGAAAATGCGCTGATTGCGTTTCAGGGAGGACCCGATTCGACGGTCCACAAAACAGAAGCATTTTGTATTTCAGAAAAATTTATTCCGCACAGAAGCGCGACGATAATTAAACTCGTATTCGCGTGCACGGCAAACAATGGCACTTTCGTTTTTCGACCAAAGTGGATCAACTTTGATATTATATTTCCGCGGAGAACGAAAACTCCGATGCATATTCATTTTAACATTGCCGCGATAGCGGGAGAATTTACAAAGCGCTTCGCACAGCGGTGAATTCAGTTCCAACGTTTCCAGGATGATTCTAAACTAGCCACGTCCCATTATACTTTCTGCTCTCCGCGTTTCTCTGGCAAGCGTCCGGAGTCTCCGCAGAAATTCTCGATAAGAAAGTAACCAGCTCCTGTAGCGCGTCCCAAGGCAGTTTCGAAAACGAGTCTGTCTTTGGCGCGCGCGAAACGCGGAATAGATCGATGGATTTTATCATATCAACGTCTTCGTCCTTCCCTTTGCTACTCCGTTCGAATTGCATTTCAGGAGGAGCTTCCGGTTAGCTGCAAACGTCGAGTCACTCATGTTTTCTAGAAGGTTGAGAGAATTTTCGCTGCAGCTTAAAAGCGCGCGGCTGTTTGACGGAGAGAATTGTGTTCTGGTCGGATCTTAATTCTTGTCCATGAATTCCGACCCCGGGAAGAAGGATCGAATAGTTGAAAGTAGTGCAACAGAGTTCTGTTCGAATTACGATGCAGAAATTTTGTTTAACTTTCTTCATTTTTACGCGCCACGGCTGGTCCGCCCGGACTCTTCTCGACTACTTAGAGTTGGGCTGTGCACCGGCCGATTTATGGTTGGGTAACTCCACTTTCGAGGGAAAGCTCTCTGGCGGGCTCGGACGTCTCGTTGCACTTGATCGAGAAAAACGAAGACCCACGGTGAAATGAAAATATGCTGCCCCTGTTCCGACCCTCTGGTCGTCCTTTTTTCCTCTGGCACAGATTTTTCCTCCATTTTTTTCATCCCTTCTTGTTTGAAACGGACAGGGAGCTTTAGAAGTTGCAGAAGTGGCCGCTGAAAATAGCAGATGAGAGGATCAGTGGAATGATTTAATCGTATCCAACCTTCTGATTCTGTAGCAACCGCTCCATGCAATTATTTATTGGTATCTTTCTCTAAATTCAATTTTAAGGACGAGCGTTGATAAATATTGAAGGGTGTAGGTGCTCGCGGTTCCGATAGTATCGAGTTCAACTTCTTGGCTCCCCGAGCTTTCCGCAGACTTTGTTCAAACAGAAGAACGTACAAGTTCTCGAAGTAGAAGATTCATGGAATCTATCAGCGTAAGTGTGCTGGAATTTACGTAACGGCAGGGATTTTTCATTGGATTTATCCACGTACGAGGGTAGACAAATTCGCGATGGTCCGACCGCTGGATTTTCGGATAAAGTTTCCTTCTTAAAGTTGCCTGTTTCGCAGGCCCAGGTGGCCAGATCGATACTGTCCATGGTCGACGACGCGAGAGGAGGTAAACAGGATTAACTAGAAAACTCGAGAATTCGAAGGTGCTTGTGTCACGTGCATGCACAGGCGTCGGTAATTAACGCGAGGCGCTAATAAAACTTGGGCAGCACCTCGCAGGCGGTGCTTTGAAGTTTCCCAGGGGAGATCGACTTCGCGAATGGCTATTACCTGCGTCGTATCCCCTCGCGGTCTATTTGAGAATCCGAAAAGATTCAGGCCGCTTAGCCCACTTCCCCAACTGCATAAGGTAAATGTCCCAATACCTGGACATGTCCCAATACCTGGACACTAGTGCAAATAATGCTGATTATTACGCTTAATATTCGCTTTATCCATAAAAGAATAATTTTATTCAATTACCCAAATATTTAATAAAATATATTCACTTACATATTTTTCTTAGCAAACTTGTGACACTCGTAATAAAAATACATATTCTTGAACCCTCTGGTTTACACCATTTCAGTATTGCCGTTAGCTGAATTGCTAAAGAGTCTTTACTTTTTCTTAAGCGAATATTATTAATAATGTTTAGTATATTGGTACAACTAATACATTTTTAGGAAAATGGTACCTTGTAGTATTATTTTTTGTTTGGAACATTAAAATTAAAGTTCTTATTAGTTTTTTATTCGCGTGTCTATCTACTGGTACAGTGAAATCCTGGAACGGCCCTAAACCTGACCATGTGTGCAGACTATAAAATAAGTACGAGTTATTGTTGACACAATATTAAAATCATTGTTTAACACCTTAGCAATTATTACTTTGTGTATTCTTGTTATCTTGTTTTAATGATAATATTCAATTCAATATTCATGTGTAAAATTCGCGTGTCACACACGAATACACATAACCTTAAAATTAGTCATTCAATAATAGATTGTTTTTACTCAAGTTTCTTTACTGATTTGAATAAATTACTTATACAGAAAAAATATGCCAATAGGAAAAACTATTGTGTTGCTTTCTTTATTTAATTTCCCTAGAAAACATTCAAATTGCTGATGTTTCATCATGTGTCCACGTAATGGGACAGTAAAATCGGGACACCGGGACATACAGTGAGTAAAAAAAGTATTGGCACACTTTTTAAAATCGCATAACTTTTTTAGAATTGGTCCAAACGACTTGAGTTTTTTTTTGAAAGTAGAAGGATTAGTTTGCTAAGTGACGTATTTCGTAGTTTTGAAAAAAAATTCAATTTGTCGGAATAGCAAAAAAAATAGTAAAGGCCGTTTTTTTCAACTTTTTTTCTGAGCCTGTAACGAAAATTCAAAAAACCCGTTTGTAGATTTAAGTAAGCTGTATACATGCTGAAAATTTCATCAAAATCGGTTAACGGTGCTCCGAGTTACAAACATTTAATGATCGCACAATAAGTTCGAAAATCGCAAAATTCCCGAAATCAAGCGATCATTAAACGTTTGTAACTCAGAGCACCGTTAACCGATTTTGATGAAATTTTCAGCATGTATACAGCTTACTTAAATCTACAAACGGGTTTTTTGAATTTTCGTTACAGACTCAGAAAAAAAAGTTGAAAAAAACGGCCTTTACTATTTTTTTTTGCTATTCCGACAAATTGAATTTGTTTTCAAAACTACGAAATACGTTACTTAGCAAACTAATCCTTCTACCTTCTAAAAAAAACTCATGTCGTTTGGACCAATTCTAAAAAAGTTATGCGATTTTAAAAAGTGTGCCAATACTTCTTTTACTCACTGTACTAGTTAAGCTGTCCAGGTATTGGGCCATTGTAAGGACTATGAATTTTCAATATTTTACAAAATTATTCAATCAAATAACGTGTTGGTTTTTTTAACGATAAAGTAGACGCAGTGTCCCATGTAATTGCAAAATCGTTTATATATAAATCGACCTGTATAACTGCAAAATTCACAATCGCGTTTCCGCCGTACCTTAAATGTCCAGGTATTGGGACATTTACCTTAAACATTTTAACCACGATTCATCACCCGACCACTTTTCACGCTCGGAAGACAGTGGAACGAAATTAATGAATCTGACCCGCGGTTTCACGGCCCCATCGATTTCTATTAATCCCCGCGTTATCGGAAACGCGTTTCTACCAGACCCAATAGTAAACAAGATCGAAAACCGATGCATCGATCGAAAACGCGATCCCCCCGGTGATTTATCGCCTGTCTGTTCCTCGAGGGGCACCCACCCCCGAACCCAACCGGCGTGGATTGCTTCACTGCACCCTCCCACTTAAGAAAAATAGATCTTGTGAATTTTAGCATCGGATAAAACTCGGACCTCCATTTACCCCGTGAAATTTCAAGCGCCGCGCGCTGTGTGACACACTCGCATACTTAGCAGTGAGTATCCATGACACCGAAAATTCGAGGGAGGTTAGTGATCCGGATCTTGGAAACCACCCCCCGGTGGTGGAGTGGTTGATAGCCGAGGCGAGGCAACGAGCTCGAAAAATATCCGACGCGGAGCGTAGATGGCTCGTCAGCGAGGAGCTGGAAAATCGAGGACGTTTCTGGGTGAGTGACCCCTTCTCATTTGACATTCAATGGATGGCGCGCGCCATAAAGGGTTGGAATGTCGTGTACTCGAGCGGCGTAAATTACGGCCGGCCGGGAAATTCGTTGTAATTTCCCAGCGTGACGATTAGACGCGTGCTCGACGAAACACGGGCGAATTCTCGCAGAAGGGATCGTGGTGAATCTCTATTACCCGCCGGGGGTGGAGGCGCGCGCGAGATAACGCGCAGCGTACGCTGGCGACGCGGGCAAAAAGAAGCAGTTGCTGAAAGGATGGCGGCAGGATTTTTTTCCCCACTCCCCGGGTTTGCAATCAGCACGGATGCACGAAATAATCAGCGGGGTAATACGAAGGACGGAGGGATGATTAATTACCGGCCGCGATCCTTGCTACTTAATCCACCTGGCTCGGATAAGTCGCGAAATTAATTACCCGCGTGGGCGGCCATTCCGTGCGTTTCGATTCCACCGTTCTTATTGCATATCAGTCGCTCAGGAGCGAGGTAATTAAGATCCTAGGGGATGCACGCTGATTACGTAGCAATGGGAGTCAGCCTCGCGGACTTTGTCGATGCGTGTCTTTATGGATCTCCTTCGACGTGCTTGCCATTTTAATTTCAAAAGTCGTTGATTGATTTTATATGCTGCTGATTAGAGGAGTTCCTGATTCGAATTTTAGACGCAAACACGCCGCCGCGCTATCCAGGCACGTTGGAAATTCCTGTTTCAAGCTCGCTCGTAATTCCACACAGACGTTAGGTTGCAAGTAGGCGATTATCGCGAGCAGCCGCGACGATACATAAATTACACCCGCTCGTTAGCGAATATTGTTACTATTTGCTAAATAACCGGCTTCGGGGAGTCTGATGGGGGGTTAACGGAATTTCTAATCGCTTCGTCGCGGTGTAGCTTCGCCTTGTTACGACGCTCTCGCAGCTGGAAGAGTACCGTTCCCGGCAAAGCCTCGGCGAGATTCACGCGCAAACGGTGCGTTCGCGAGCAACTTTACGCCCGGATCCCTGGATGATTCTCCATTATCTTCGGCGCTCCTATCGTTTAAGAAACTCTTAAGGAACTTTAACGATGCTTCGACGAGCACGAAAGAATTCTGAACGCCGTGCTTCGCGTCCCACCTCCGAGGACCGATCGCAGATGCGGTATTATCTTGCAGGGGTTGAGAGCTCCCAATGCCCCTGCAATTAGACACTTATTCCTCTGTCTGGGGGTTAATTAGCGCGTCCAGCTGGCCGACAGGGGCTTTAACATCATCCTTATCAGTGTCTAATTGAATTCATCGCAATTACTCGACGCAAAGACTCTTGGACCGAGCGTCGCGCGATGACAAATCATCCAGCTGGTTCATTAATTTTTTCCTCACCCCTGCGAACTGTCTCGCGGCCCGCTCGCAATCTGTCTGACGTTAACAGTGAATATTCAATTCACCATCTTGTCGACGTCATTACGCGAACACGTGAAAACGCGAATTGACCTTGCAACGGGGGGGCCCCTGATGAATACTCCCTCCCATTTCCGCTGTGGCGAAAAACCCTCCCTTTTTTTCTAAGCCGATTACGAGCGTGTTCCCGATCGATCTTCGTCCTAAGTACCCAGCAATGGAGGAGTCATTTCCGTTTTTGCAGTAATTATTCGCGCAGAGGCCGCATTGCTTTTAATTTCAGCCGCGTGTCATTACCGTTCCCTTTGTGCCGAGTGCTTGTTCCCTGCTCGATTGAATTTTTCATAAGACTGTAATAAGAAGCATTACAGGCCACTCGGCACATAATGCACGCCGTTCCTATTAGTTATTCAAGGAAAATATGCAAAATCGCGGCGGGTAATGGCCGCGATTTTTTACAATGCGTAATATTTACGGTGCAACTAATGCCCCATTACACGCGGTTCGAGAGCATCGCTTTACCATGGACTCGAGAACAAAGCTCCCGGCTGATACTTTCCTTGGCGAGATTTTTTCGAATTTTTCACCACTAAAGCTGGCCGCATCTGTTACGAATCGAAAACCTCTCGAGTTTATCGCGGTGGGTCGTTTTTTATAACGTCCCCCGTGATTTATGTGCGCATAGACACACGGGGATATCGACCCACCGTTCGGCCGCTACTGGCCTTAAAAAACCTCACTACGATAGAGGCTCGGACGGAGCCTCGGCTTGTAAATCTGTCGTCGCGTTTCCCAAATTCTGTGTCTTGCAAATTGAATTATGCTGCAATTGTACCAGACAACAATGCTTATGCTACAATTTCCCGTACACTTGCCTGTTTCTAATTTCCACTGGCAGCAGATACGACTCGAGCCCGCTTAGATCGATGCCTCGAGTCATCGTTGCCTCGTATTTCCGCGCTCGAAGGAAAGTGCGCGCGAAGTAGCTTATTCCAGTCAGGGTCGCCGTTTGAATCTCATCGCGGATGCAAATTGCCACGACCCCCCCGGGCAGCGATTGATACGTGCATTCCAGGCTGTTATTCGATAAACTATTTCCCAGCGCGCGATAACAGCTCGCCGGCCGAATTTCGGCCGCGGCCCTTTCGCCGTTAATACCCGCGGCGCACGCAACGCCGGCCAAAAATCCTCGTGCTCGTAAAAAGCAAATATCAAGGCCCATTTAGGGGCACGAACGCTAGTTCGCGCGGGCCATTCATTTGTCACGCGTTCCGTGTATTTGTCTTCCGTGCCGGTTATTAATTACCCCCGCCGAGTGGGCCGCGTACAAATATTGGCTTGCACGAAATACGCTCGAAAGTCATTGTACAACTGGCCCGCGACACGGCTGGCCACGCTTATCAACGGAACAGTTCCGCGTTCGCGCTGCATCCGCATCTCGCGCCACGTCACCGTATTCCTGCGCTCCGCCAGGCGTTGAAAAATTTTCCGCGGGTCCTTCGACTCCTAATAATTCACCCGCCACCGCTTCCGAGGCACAGCTATTTCGAATCCGAGATTACTGTAAGCCAATACCCCGAGGGTTAACAATAGGACACTGTGAGCCGTGTTCTTTGACTCGTGAACCGAAGATCGGCATCTTGCGAGCGTAAATCCGAGGGAGGCAGGACCCTCTCACGGTTCGATGTGCTTTTCGAATGAACATCCCGTGGCTATCGGCTGACGAGGTTAGCGAGAGGATCCGCGTGGGTTTCGTAGGGGACGCGACCCACCTGGCAGCTAGACAACGAGAGATCGTTGTCGGAGGGCTCGGAGGGTGCCCTCCTCGGCTTATTTCCCTTGACTCGTTCTCCCGCGAATTTATGCTCGCCCGGCAGTTGCCAAAACATCTTCTGTCCAAGGCGCCCCGCGAGCTGGACGAGCAGTTGGCCCAGCTTACGAGGGCTCGGCGTTCAAGAACCGCTGCAAGACGCTCGAGGAGGAGGCCACGTGCACGGAAATAACTTTGGCGAACAATGGAGTGCACGCGAGCGATTCCCCGCGGACGGGTGGCGCGATCAAGCTCTCGCGGGCGACGACTTCGAGGCATTTTTGGCGGCATAGTTGCATCTCGACGGGGGGCCGCGATAGCTGGCGCCGACCGAGTGTACGCTCGTTCTCGCGAAGACGACGTCGAACGAATTCTTCGATGCATTCTATCAGAAGCGAGGGAACTTGGGTCGTCCCTTGGGCCTCTTCTTCTTCCACCCCCTATTCCTGCATGATCGCGAAGCTCTATGTTCGCAGAGGGTAGCTTGATTTTAAGGGGCCCAGGCAGTCGAATAGTCGATTTCTTATTGCATTCTCCGAAAACACTATCTTTTCTGAATAAAATGCCGCTTGGTTTATATTAAATTTCAGAAAATTGTTGACTTTCCATTTTGTCTCACAATAATTTTTCCAAAATCGGGCCCGATAGGGGATAGGTAATTTCATATACCGTAAACTGGGGGAACATTGGCATGTTTTTGGAACATTTTGCTATATAATATAAAAATTAACATTTTTACATTTGCTTTAAGTATCCTATCATAACATTGCATCTTTTGTGAATGTAGTACAAGTGTCAAAATGCATAAAATTTATGTCCTTATCCTTCTTTAATACATGTTAAATATGTGCCAATGTTACCCCGTACGAGCTATTCCACGTCAAAACGCATAGAGCAAAAATTTAGTTTCGCCGATTCTCTTCAAAATTGCAGCATTTGTCGATAGCCTTGCAAAAACAAAGTATACTGAATTTCAATAGCCTATGTCAAATAGTTTTCGAAATATTTAATGTTAAAGTTTCGAAAATTGAACCGAAATCGGCTGACGTGTCATCACTTAAACTGTAATATCTCGGTCATTTTTAAAAATAATGCCACTGTCTTGGATTCATTTGAAAGCCGAAGGAATGCTTTCTCAAACCATATATAGAATATTTGTTTATTGTTAATAAACTTAACAGTAATCGATGTCAAAGTTTTAAATCGCGATTTGACGTTGTTCCCACCCACGCTCCGGCTTGAAAAAAATACCATTCGATTCGTTGAGCCTTCAGCTAATAAATGCATCTTTAAAGAAGGTGGAGAAATTTTGGGAACAGTTAACAAAAAAATAAAACTTACGATAGTGCACACCGCTTGGAACTCCACAGATCCCATGGTCAGTCCGCACGCACGCGTTTTCAAAACAATAGCCTAGCGTAGGAAAGTATTTATATACGATGGATTAAAACAAATTTTTCTTTCTGTGTTTTCGGTATTCTCTAGAGAAATAGTAGGAATATCTGCTCACCATATAAAAGATTAGCAATAGTAGGTAGTTTTTAGCAGATATTCCTACTATTTCTCTAGAGAATACCGAAAACACAGAAAGAAAAATTTGTTTTCGGCGAAACTAAATATTTACTCTATGCGTTTTGACGTGGAATAGCACACCCGGTTAACATTGGCACATCATATATAAATAGCACTAAAAACTTAAAGTTTTACCACATCTGAACTTACATTAACACTTAAATTTGTTTCTTTATATGTTCAATGCACTCTATTTTATATTTTTAAAATTTTTTATTTTTTAATTTTTTAATTATCATTTTCAAATTTGGTTTAGGTATCCTATTATGGACGTCTCGTGCTGCGCCTATAACTCACAAACCTTTTAATACTTTTTACTACAAAAAATACTAAAATATCCGTAAGATGTACTCAGTTTGTTATCAGTTTTTCTAGAAAAAATTCCCAAAGAAGCGTGTTGTCTGGCCGTTCTAGGTAGGCCTCTCCCCTTAAGAGGCTTCTTCATACACTTTGCTTCCAATAATCTGGCATAAAGTGGTGCGCCTAGTCCCCTCGAAATCGTTAAATGTGTGGCAATGCATACTCTGTGCTAGAAGTGTATAAGTTGTTCCAGAGGTAGACTCGGAATTGCGGCGGGAATTACGAGACGTCGCAAGAGATCAGATTTATAGTGCACATATTCCATTAATTCCCGAATAATACCGACTCCGCGAGCGTGATGGTCGTCCGCGACACCTGTTTCTGCAAGTAATTCAGGGGACAGGTGGTGGACATTCGTGTCCCTTTTATAAACGAGGAGGGCCGGAGGGGCGAGAGCGGCGATGTTGAATAGAGCCGCAGCTCTCCACCCACCTGTTCCACCGGTCAACAAACTCGTTTCCGCGGTCCCCAAGTCCTGCTGCCGCGGATTTCAGCGCGAGCTAAACGCGCCATGAAGCCACAATCGAAGGGATTAAAGGGTATTCCTTTGCGTCCGCGGAGCCCCGCCGCAGAGACAACGAGTGCCGTTACCTTGTGCAATCGCAGATCAACAAGTGGGTCCTGGGCTGTTTGTAATTCAACGCTTTCCCTCCGTTCCCACTTTCGAAATTGCTTTCGGCCCGTTGACACGGCCCCGTCGCTGGCCAGGCGTCAATGAAGACGTAGCATCCGACGGCCGAAGTGTAAGATGTCTGTGACGGGTCTTTTAAAACTTGCCGGTCCATCTCGAACTTGTTCCAGGAACGAGGAAATGACGCTGAAGAGTTTCACTCGGGTAGCTTTCTGTTAGGAATGTTACAAACTCCAGGGTCCCCTTTCCTTTTTTCTTGTCAGTGCTAAATTGCACACAGTAGCCACTTCGTCATAATCTATCTTGCAACTGCAGCTTCGATATTGTACGATCGACAGCGCCCATTTCCTGCCTGTATCTTGCAGGCCTGCTGTACGGCGACGGTGGCGGGGAAATTTAAAGGGTGATTGATAAGAGGAGCGCCTCGATTTAATAGGAAACCCATTGAATCCAGGGATCCTCCAGAATAGGCCACTGCCATCGACACAATAAAGCTCCTTCTATCCTAGTTCGAAGGTTATTTCACCCCAGAAATGTGCAACGATTCTAAAATCATTTTCTCAAAATTGGAGGCTCCCATGTTTCCGAACTCTCTCACTGCATATCGAGCAGCGCGGGTACCAAAGTTGGTGGAGCAGAAATTAACGGGAATATAGTTGCCGAACGTAGGACCCCAAGCTTTCGATTTATGCTTTGAGGGCGTTCCTGCCGTATGGTTGCAATTTCGAACTCGAAGTCTTTCACGTCAGACGTGGCGGTCGCGGTCGACATAAAGGCGCTCTGCAACGAGTCTGCAAATAGCCATTCACCTGCGGCCCGAGCCTCCCCGACCGCTGTTCTCCCGCGCCTCCGCCCGTTTTCCACGCACTTTGCGCGCAGACCGCGTCTTGTTAATGGATTCCAGAGCGCGTACGAGTGTTTGCTCGTCCAGCACGATTGCCCGGGATACGATTCATCCCGCGGATGCTTGGCGTCGGGGGGGTTGTTATTCCCCGTCGCTTCGTAAACGTCGAACCTTCATCGCGGAGAAATATCGCCCCGGGGGTTAGCCCCCGATGACTAACTTCTCTTTATTTAGAACTCGGGAACATGCACGGGGTTCTCTGACAAGAGAGGTCGAAGACTTTGGGAATATATCGCGCGGAGTGCTCGCAACGGTATTAAATATAACAATGTGTTTTTGCTAGCGCTTGCACGCTGCTGTTATTTTCACTGCGAGAGAGTGAAACAAATTGTAAGATCCCGTGATCCTCTGGTCTTATGATAGTCGAATCACATTTATGATACAGTCCAAAATTAAAATCTTCTGTAGGCAAGAATATTGGCTGTGTTTCTTATTTCTGGTGCGAACTTCAGGGTATAAAGTAATAAGATATGCTAAGCTATCTCGTTCCCTGACTCTCCAGGGACACCTGCCCTCCGCGAATCTTCTTCCTTTAACTGTCAAGGGTGGACTTAGCCGGCGATTAAAGCTTCTTCCGTAGCCGTTCCAGCGGACGGAAAGAATTGCCCAGTGAAATGTTGCTTTAACGAGCCAATGAGACGCGTCGATTCCCCTCGCCGCGGTTCTTTGAATAATTAAAAACGGAAGCGTTTACGCGGAGGGTGGGCAAGTGTGTTCGTATTTCCAAGCTGCCCTTGGCTTGTAGAAGAGAGAGAAACATGCGGGGCTGTTTCGCTCCTCTCCTGGGGAAGATCTCTTCTCGTTAAAGGGGCACGGTTTCTTAATGAGAAGAATTAATTACCGCGTGTATCGTCCAACGAACTGCTGAACTCCCCGAAACTATTTTTCCAAACGAGCCTCTGTTCGTACTTTCTGGTTCCGTGTAGGCCAGTTGCGATAGAATTACAGTGAAATTTTAATACCGGAATTTACAGGTCCTATCGCCAGGGGCTGCGAACGACTTCTGCGGACTTTCCGTTGTTTTTGTTCTTAACTTGTTTAAAGCACAATGAACGAGGGAGTTTACCCTTATTAGGAGGTTCTTTAGCCCCACTGCAGGCTTTCCGGTTCTCTCGACTCTTTATTGCGTCTCTACGACTGCATTAATAATAAATCGATTACGACAGAACACGCCAGGTATTCGTTTGATTAAGAGGAGAGTCTCGCTTGACGTCAGCGATAGTGTGAAATTGCTTTCGCATTTAACGATTCTATCAAATAATCTACGTTTGCATATCCAGAACTGTGAGCAGCTGTAGGCAGTCTAGTCGTCAATGAGAGTCGTGTTCACAAGCTGCGATCTATCGAAGCGTCGTTTACTTACTACACCGTATCACTTCCTAACGGATCGAAGGGATGCTAGGAAACGATGTTAGGTACAATATTTGGCTACGTGCGTTCGCGTGAGATTGCCCACATCCCGGATAGAACGGCAGCCTGCAAAGTGGCGCAACGTAACGTCCCTGAAAATGCGAAAGAACCGTTCGATGCTCGAATCCCATGGAAATCCCCTGCAAGGTGAAACTGGTCCAGGGAAATAGAGAGCCGTGTACCACGCCGATAACGCTCTTCCTATTTCTTTTCTGCATAAGTAGACGCAGCCGTCGGGTTCTACTTGTTGTACCAGGCCGCGTCTGGATACCATCCAATCCCGGATCTCTCGAATATCAATTGTCTCTTTCGCCTGGCTTCTTCGCCGAACCGTACCATCTGGATCCACTTTAATAGCGCTTCAAGCACCCTCGATTGTTTGTTCCACGACCATACATCTCCGGCGATATGCTCCCGTATACGCGTGACTTATTATATTTAGCTTTCTCAAACGATCCTACCGTCTTCTTGCTCGATTTCGGCTGAAAATCCCCTCCAGACGGCAATTAAAATATTTGAGTAGCCGCTGATTATAGACTCTCGGTGTAACGAGTGTAATGAACTTAAACGGTGGTAAAAGTTGCTGAACACAGTTTCGCGCGAGTAATTGTCTATTTTATCCCCGCATCACTGTAATGTACGGAGGAAAATTAGGGCACGTACGTAGCACGTGCCAGTCTGATGGACAGACTTAATTATGAGAGTGCAGTGAATCGATGTTAAAGGAACCCTGCGTCTGTATGTGCATTTAAACGGAAGAGGGTATTGGTCCGTCTTCGTGTCACTTAACGATGCTCTTCTTAAAGTGTTGGCTAATGGCATTTTTGTTGATGTGTTCGCGCGAATAACCTGACAGGCAAGGGGACAGTTATTAGGACAGCACGGGGAACAGATTAATCGATAAATCTTGAAAAGTCTGGCTGGCAGCGCCGTTGCATGAGCAATCCGTGGAATCCAGCTCTTAACTCGACTTGCCCGAACCGAGTTTCCTAAGTATCGGTCTGTTTTCTCGAGTACTTCCACGATAGTAGCTGAGAGGGGGCCCAGGACCATCGATTTTCAGACAAAGTGAACCACGGCGCGATGGCTAGCTCGTAGAACAGGATGTTTGAGAGCGCTACGCGATGTTGCGGACAGATAAAACTGATCTGAAACATGAAACTGTTGCCTAGTGCAGCTTGAAGTGCTACATTTCTCGATGGCATGAAGCTTCTACTCTAGTGTATTATCTAAATAGTTTGCTATCAGGTGATCTGGAGTACTTCCACCCCTATTGTCAAGACAAATATTTTCCTTCGAAGCAAGAATTACTAAAACCCCTATGATAACCACACCGGTTATTACACTAATAAGCAGTCGTGTGTCTCAAGAAGAAACAGTAAGTTCAGTCGCTGAAGATTGATGAAAATTGCAAGGTAGAATCAAAGTCCCCCAATTAAAGAAACGCAAGATGGCGAGCAACCCTCGACTCCCAAACGAGTCCTTAACGATGGGCTGCGTCTAGCCGCGCAATTTTCGCAAAAATTAGACTCCGAGGGTGCGCCATCTTTGATCCGCAACTGGGGGGCCATTTTGACGGAGGGTTAAACCGCGAACAGTTTCACGCTCCGATGGGCCTAACGAAATTTCGTCACCACCCTCTGCGGCCAGCAGCTACCAGCTTAATTGTATAAACATTGAATTATACCCCCCGCCTCGTTCTTGGCCCGCGCGTGCATAATTTGCAAATCGACCTTAAACCCTGCCCGGCGATGGCCGCTCGATGACCAGGGGCTGAGCCTATCGGCAGCTTACTAGCTCGGTTAAACCACTCGTGTGTCGCGCCAGCAATCCGTGATTTCGCAGGGTGCCCGTCGATAACCGCGCTCCTCTTATCCACCTTAATCTCGGGCCCCATGAAACATTCAACCAGCCGTCGAAAACTGCCAGTGACAGCCCCAAGTGTTCCGCGTGCGTCGCAGCCACTAGCAAGAGTGATTCCTCAGGGAGGAGAAAGCCAGCCCCCGTCAGTCAAGATTGTTTCTCTTTAACGTCGATCCGCGTAACTTCGTTTCCCTTATTCCATCATCCGCGATCAGCTCGGGTGCCAGTTTCCCCCGTCGCCGAGAGGGGGTGCATATCCGCGAGGGAGGGGAGGAGCATAGGCAGCATCCGGCGGCCACCACCCCTGCGGCCCTCCGCGTGTCTTTTTCCCCGTCGTTTCGCGAAAAATCGAATCTCGTTCGAAACTAATCTCGTGCCTTTGTGGATCCACGTCATTACCGCTGGCAGACGTCAGCTAGCTAGGCAGGGGGCTCGCGGAGGGATACCTAGATTTCCGATACCATTGAAATCCGTCGAAGCGAAAAGCAAATTATATGAACTCGCCCCTCCGCGCGCCCCTTTGGCCGCTCCGCGAGCCGCCGCTTCCTTTGATGTTCCCGCCGATGGAAAAGAGAGACGCGTTTTCCAGCGGCGCGTTCTCAGGCGGAACGCGATCCTCCGCCTCTGCCGATGATCCTCGCGCGTCCTGTACACCGCGGCCGAAACCGTCCCTCCTGGTCCCGGCTCTCTCGCGATACACGGATCAAAAGGTCCACCGTAGAATGCACGGTCAATTTGACCGCGGCCACGGGCACCGGCGAAGTATCGGGATAGATCGACCTTCCTCCGTGCATTCGTTCTTCCCGGCTCGGACGCAATTTCCTTCGTTTCTGCGGCTACCCTTTGTGTGTTATTGCTTCGCGCGGTTCCTGCGTCTTCCCCCATAGCCGGCCTTATATTATCACTTTAAGTAGCATCGGCCAGGCTGCCGAGCGTCTTGTATCCAGCGCACGGTTTCGGCGTGCTTTCGATAGTTTCCGGAAAGCATCGAAATTGTTACCCGAGGGTATCCGAATGTTTACTTTGAAACTGAAGTAATTGTAAGTGGAGAGCTCGAGCGGCAACCCGCACTGGAATACCTACTCGAGAAATCGTCCGGCGCAAGGCGATCGTTACCTAACCGGGATGATCGTTTAAAAAAAAAGTTAGAAATTAGATACTCGGGACTCGTCCCCTGGCGACGTAGATCCAGATAGCCGCAGCAGCTGATATTACGGTCTCAGAAAAATCCATCTCGCCAGCGCTCGCTGGCGAAACCGATACTTTTAACAGGAGTCGTCCGCGCGCGATGAACAGGATGATATGCCCGGCGATTTCTATCTCCGCGGGATCGATCTGGCGATGGCGAAGGTAAGGTCGGCGTCGTATTACAGCGTGAATGTACCTTTAGCTTCATCGAGTCGACACGCTCGCTCTGCCACTCGCGGCTACAGCTGCCACGGACCGATGCTCGATCGATAGTCAATGATACATTTGTCGTTCGCGTGAACGACCTCTCTAAAGACTGTACGCGAGCTGCCAGCTCCACTCGCCTGTCATATGAAATTCATTTCGCGGCTAGACGTCGTTTAAGAAGTTGCTTAAGCAGATTTCGATCAGGTCTGCTCGTTTGATGCTTCATCAGTGAACGCCGCCATTCGCGATAAAAGTCGGCGAGTTTTGGTCGTCGGGAGTTGATTTCACGATGCCTTGGTTAAGGTTCATTCAAAAGCTTCGCGCTTCCATCCTGAAACACTTTAAAGCGATTTGGTCTGACCATTTGTAGCAGCGTAGACCGAGACGAATCGGATCACAGGGGGAAATAAGAGTTCAGTCTCTATTTCTTTTTGTTTTGCAGAAGATTTTTAAGTTGGATTTTATTCTTTATTATTAATGTTCAAGCCAAAGGGGTATTAGTTACAAATATATAATACAAAACTAGGTTTTTAATAGTTAACTATTATATTTGTTAATCTCAAACACAAAGTGATGCTGCTCGCCTCGGTCGCCTCTTCAAGAATGCTTCGCGGAATACGTAGCGCCAATAATTCAGTGAAATTAGTACGGGGCGATTGAGGGCTGTTCTAATTTAATGAATTCGATTTTGACGAGGACCGAGGAGTGGCAGGATAAGGAGAGAAGTAATTGGTGTTATTCTGTAGCATGTCGGCGCGGCTGTTAAAGAGACAGTTTGACAAGGATTACGGAGCTCGAAGGATTTCTAGCCGAGTTAATTGGAGGGCTAAGATGGCAAGGATTTAAGTATGCGTCTTAGATCCATTTATCGTTCCGTTCGTCCTTTTATATCGTGCCAATTAAAAGGATAACGCGGGGAGCTTGAGGGACCGGCGCCGATGATTCAGCCCAAGTTCCTCAAAGCATCGAACATTTACTCTTACGTTCTTAAAAGTCCGCCTTCCCGATCGCCGGAGCTAAAGGCAACTTCGATCATTGAGACTAAGTGGGAGGCAAATGGGCGTCTAAAAAGCGCGCAATCCAGCCGGTAAACATTTGGAGAAGAAGCCATAGAGTAGCTACGCAAGGAAATGCAAATGGAAGTTCTCCGCCGTAACGCAATCAGCTCCGTTTAATTAACATCCGCGCTGCTGATATCTCCGCCGAGCGTGAGCTCAGAGTTCCGAACCCCACGGGGGTTATCGTGCTCGATCAAATCGCTCTCCTCTCGGATCTCGACAGAAATGATTTTCGGAACTCGCGTCTAATCGATTGATCGACGAGTCAGTTTGTGAACCTCGTCGATATTGCATTAGCAGGCTGCTAGACGTTGCACGGTACATAATGTATGTATTCTTGTGGAGTACAAATTCTCGGGCTTTCGATAACGACGGATATAACGAGGAATAACATCGTTAATGGTTGCGTATTTTTAAATCTCCGATCGCGGAACAGGGTATGCCACGCAAATCCATTTCGCCGCTCGATTCTGTATTAAATTAGGTCATATTCTGTTATGACATATCCTGCTCCTCGATTTTATTTAAAGTGAAAGAACACCACCGAAATCGCAGTACAAGAAAAGAATTCCTTTTTGGTTTTTAGTGCGTTTTAAATAAAACCGTTTCACTTAAATTTTTTTTTAACCGGGGCAGCATTAGATTGACCTGAATTTCGCGTGCGAAAGTTTCAGCGAACGTGCGCGAGGAGTATTCTTTTAAAAAGTTATTACTATAAAGTTCTGAAAGCCACGTACTTGGAACCTCGTGCTAGTTTCATCTCTACTTACCTCAGCTTCATAGCGAACCGCGCGTTGTGTTATATACTAAGAGAAATTATGAATATTTATCGCAAAGATTGTATATTATAGGTCTCTTCATTCTTGGTACTCGTGCAATCGTCTTCTTAGCCATTTGTTGACGTGGGATTGAAGAGGCGTACGTGCCAGAATTTCAAGTAATAATCTTCCTTGTAATTGATCATTCAGGCCTGATCGGATCACAATCCTCTCGTTTGCACAGTCGAAGCGTTCAGTCGAGGGACTGTGTCTGTATGAAACATTATTCCAACGTTCGTCAGCGATGCAGCTGGCTTCATCAGCCTCCGAACACGCGTTGCTCAGCTGGCCAGTTGAAAGACTGATTGGCGGTCAATAATTCGGGCCACGAGCAAAGGCACATAGAGGATAACAAGCATGGAAGCTGTGGTCCAGCATCAGTATGTCTTCAGATAGAATTCTGTCGAATCGCGCTGGAGGAGTGGCAAACCTCGGAATCACGTTGCACTCGAGCATCCTCTGCCTCCAAAAGCTCCGATGTCCTGCGAATTCTGCGCCACTGCGTCCATAAATTCACCCCGTTCCAAAATAATTACTTCTATTACAAATGACCGAACCCTCTACCTAAAACAAAATAGCGCTTCAGAGACAACGCGCCAAGGCCTGATAGCAGGCTCGATTCCAGCGCGAAGTGTCTCCATTACTGTTTAAAAAAATAAAATCGCAGCTCCGGCAGGCGCTGCCATCCGCACAGCTCGCCTGGGGAGAGGCGAGCGCGGAAAATGGGAAGGAGTAAATAGAATTTGCCCGAGGACCCGCCAGCCGCTTGAATATTTCTGCGGCGAACGAGAGAGAAAAAGGGTCGATGAAATATCGTCGATGGGAAAGGTGAATCTCCAGCCCCATGGAGAAATAGATAGGCGTGGAACGCACGGGCGAACGGGCCCGGTATTAAAAGTGTAACGGCGATAAAGTGGATGTTAAAAGGGGACGCGCCGTCGAAGTTCTTTTTCGTGTGACCGGATGCGAGGCCGCGGGAAAAAGTTGCGTCGATTTACGGCGAGACCAGCGCCCAGATTCGCTGATACCGCGAGCGTACGGGCTCGTTTGGGCGAATGAAAAAACGCGGCTTGATAAACCACGTGCACGGCCACTGTCAGGCAGCGGAAAAACATGCCCACTGTTTTGCCCGCGTTTCTGACGATCCGTGGACGCCGATAAGGGATTTATCGGAGGGTTGTTCATGAACCGAGCTGCACGCTCGATTCTCCCCCGGTTGCATCGATCTTGTAATTGGTGATTCGCAGTTTAAAATCACTCCGGATCCTTCCGACAACTTTTATCTCGCTGAGATGATTCTATTCCGAACGGCCACCGCCTTCTATTCTATCTCCCGCCCTGAATTATTATCCAAATCAGCTGGGATCGCGACTTAAAATTCAAAGCCCCGAGAGTCGCTCAGCTATCTTAAGCCGCCGCCGCTAGAAATGGAGGAATCACAGTTCCATTCGTGCCCCGGTTCCAATTAATATTCCCGGTGCCGTGTCGCGTCCGTTGCCCGCGAGTCGTGGCTTTTTCCTAAATTGCGCGAAACGGGGACGCCTTTAATGCCGTCGGCCGGGAAGAATAATTGAACTGCACGCGTGATTTAGGGGTGTGTACACGCGCGGGAACGGGCGGCGCTGTACGTGTTGCTGGTTTAACGGCACACTCGGAAAACCGGGGCGGAGCGTAATCTACTTAAGCGAAATTATCCTAGACCGTGCATCTCAGGAACTGTTATTGCGTTAGGACGTGGCGGGCGAGGCACCGTTCGCTTACAATTTTCCGCCGGCAAACTGCAAACGGTCGAAAGCGACGCGCCCCGCGTATCTTTGTCGCGGCGCGAGCCGTGAATTGCTAAACGCGACAAACCCGTGAAGGATATCCTTCGGCGGGGACCGAGCTGTGGTAAAAAGCGACGGCAGGTAGAGGGCTTCGACGCTCCTCGGGCTCCGCAATATTCCCATCCGATCGTTAATGAGGCGAGGTAAATTAATACCCTTATTCCTCTGGGGTCGCAAAGGCTTTTACTGGTTCCTAACCAGTAAAAATCGCGAGGAGGCTATTTCCTCTTAGAAACACAAGGGCGAAGTATTACAGAATAATTACATGGAATCCTTTCTAACCCGCTGAAGTGATTAAAAGATTCCAGCCGTTGCATAATGGTAGCATTAATGAACACGAGAGGGCTCATTAATAAAATCGATTCCTCCGTCTGCAAGGGCGGCTTAAATATTCTGTATCCTCCGCCAGGGTTCGTGTATGCGCTTTTGTAAGAGTGACGACTGCTGGGGGCTCGCATACCGAGACCCTTACACGCGAATAACCGCATTACAAACATCCATGGCGAGCGGGCGGCCACTCGCGGCCAGACCGTGAACATTTCTCCGCGTCGTCCTTTGTAAGGGCAAAGAAAAGCCGGAGATAAAGATATATTCCCCTGCTGGATAACGAGCCAGCCAGACAGAGCATTGTAGTCGACCGAAAAAGAGCGGCGCGCGCGAAGTGTAGACGTTCCGCGACAGAAATACAGGGGCGCGGAAAAGTTGAGGTCACGGTAACGAAGCCGGGGTGAAGCGGTTCCGTCACTGTCGCGTACAAAGGCGCGACAATTATTTTTCATGCCTGTCATAACGTTTTCCTGTTAACTAGGAACCCGATGGGCAGTGGCGGATTTAACAGGGCGGCCGATGAGCAGTTGCCACCTGGGCCCCTGCCCAGAAGGCCCCTCAG
Source organism: Andrena haemorrhoa (assembly GCA_910592295.1). Taxonomy (NCBI): domain Eukaryota; kingdom Metazoa; phylum Arthropoda; class Insecta; order Hymenoptera; family Andrenidae; genus Andrena; species Andrena haemorrhoa. Next base: position 8,322,048 of record OU342946.1, read on the forward strand.
GGCCCCGTCTCCAAAAAAATTATGATTAGATATAGGTAGCCAAACACTACATTTTATTCCAACTACTATACTTCGCCCGTTTTTAGTAAACTGCCTCTTTATTTCCCCGGAAAAATGGGCCCCTCAGAATGTTTGCCACCTGGGCCATTTTTCTTAAGGGGTTACATCACCCTGGCGCTCGGAAAAATAGGTATAAAAATAAACTTTTTTTTTGAGGCTGCCATTAAGTATATAAAATGATCTTTATTTTACACATATATATAGTAGTTTTATGAACAATTCACAATATTAACGATTAAAAAAAAATAAAAAATGGCGGAGATATAAGCCGATAAGTAGGAACCTCTTTTGAAAATCCTTCCTGATGGTGTACTTGATTTCTCTGGTAGGCATCGTCTAAAATATAAAAAATAAATTGTTTCTTATTTAAAAGGGTAATAGCTAAAATGTGAGGGAAAAATTTTAAAATTTTTTTTGTAGAAACGACAGCTGTTTGAAAAAGAAACTCAAGTTTGCATCGATGTTAAAAAGTTTAAAAAATTTATAACTTTCGAACATGGCACCCAATCACAAAAATCCTATGATACATTTTAGCTATTACCCTTTTAAATAAGAAACAATTTACTTTTATATTTTAGACGATGCCTAACAGAGAAATCAAGTACACCATTTTGAAGGATTTTCAAAAGAGGGTCCTACTTATCGGCTTATATCTCCGCCATTTTCTATTTTTTTTAATCGTTAATATTGTAAATTGTTCATAAAACTACTATATATACGTGTAAAATAAAGATCATTGTATATACTTAATGGCAGCGTCAAAAAAAAAGTTTATTTTTATACCTATTTTTCCGAGTGCCAGGGTGGTGTAACCCCTTAAATCCGCCGTTGCCAATGGGAGGATCATTCGTGACGGAGTAACCGTCTATAATATAGGATATTGTTCATCGAGGGTCTTCGAACCACTTTAAACGGCGTTCATTAACCAACAGCGCGCAGTTAGAATTAAATGGAAATTGGTGGTGTATGAAATCACTTCAGTCGAATTTTGTAAATTCATATCCCGCGTGTGATGTGCCTGCGTACATTAATATAGTCGAGGGTAGTGGTCATCACGGTTGGAGAAAATGATTTTACCACCCTGTACACCGAGCCGCGCAACTGGCGTCGATTTACTTAACCGCGCGACCCAATCCGCGCGAATTATATTATTAACATAAATTCTGCGGATCTCCAGCCACGTATGCAAATTTCGTATGACCGCCAACTATCCGAAATTTCCGCTTACTGAAACCGAATCCTATTATATGTCGACTGGGCGCGATTCTGCTGTACACAAAGCCCCCCCCCCGAGCCAACACCTCTATATCATAATGGACGAATTCCCGCGCAGCTTCGTGCATCGGGACACGTTTCGCGGCGCGAAACTTTTAATGGCGTTGCCGTCTGCTCGATATTATCACTTACCATGCACCGGGGATATATCAAGCAGCCGTGAACGGAATACCGAAAAACTCCGCGCGTCACCGGCTATCTCCCTCCACCCCTCGCCACGAAACGTCGATTCCCAGCTGATCATGCTAAAAACTCGACCGAGCCTCTTCCGCGTCTAGTCTCCGCCGCCGAACAATACACCGTTCTCATCTCCGACCGTCTATCCAAGCATGCGCCTTAATTTCCCAAGCTTTCGCCGCATCGCGTGCACCGAACTCCCTCCGAACGGCACATCGATGCCAGAACATCCACCGTTCCGACCCACCCCCATTCAGCGCGGCGAGCTTTCCAACGATGGCACACCGTACGGGCATTCGTCGCAATCGATGCTGGATCCCCAGGCAGCGGGCGTAGGCGTTGCGCCAGCGAGCATTTGCATTCGTGCAAGATGCACCCTCGAGGGGGTGGACGGGAGGAAACGCGATACCCGGGGTGGCTATGCATCCACGTCGAGGGTCACGCGTGTCCGCGGCCCGGTCGGCGTAGGAGCGATAACTTTGGCGGCACTTTCGATGCTATCGCGACCCGGGGCATAGAGTGGCAACAAACGGCATCGCCGCACTCGTACGGTCTCCTACGGTCCGATTAAACTTATCGGCGACAACGGGAGCGCGCTGGCTTCGCGGGCTCAACAACTAATTACAGTGTCGCGGCCCCCGGGGGTATTACGTATTCGCCAGTTGCCGGCAGGCCCCCGGTGTCCGTCGGGGATTCGAATTTCATAAAGGAACGCTGTTCCATATTCAAAGGCCCCGGTATCGTATTGTCGCGCGTCCTAATGGAAGCTGCGAGAACGGCGAGCAAGAACGCCGCGTTTTAACGGGATTCTCGTTTGGGAGGCGGAATCTCGCGGCTGAGGTAATAAGCCGACGCTAATTGCCTCAGCTCGGCGGTGGCACGCCGCTCCTGATCTCGCGAACGAGCTGTTTGTCCCCTCGAACGAGCGGGAATATGCTTTAATTACTGCTCGATTAGTCGCGAATGATTGTTGCCACCGCGCGGCTACAAAGTGGTCACCGCGATCGCCTCGACCTGTGAAACACTGGCGTCGCGATTCGAGCGGAGGATCCTGGCACCCTGGACTATTCGTCGATTTGCTGTATCCTGCGTCTTTAATCGAGCTGTATCGCGTCACTTTCTGTCGTTCATTCCGTATTCCACTGTTCACTCGCGAGTCTTCTTCCGTGCATTGCCGTCAGGCGTTCCTTCACGGGCCTCTCGACGGAATCGGACCATCGAAGTTACCCGGAGATGATCGTACTGAATGGCTGACCGACGTGGATCGCTCGAGGTTCGACAATATGCCACGCGAGCTGTGCTTTAAGCCGCAAAGATCGCTCTCATGAATATTCACCTGACCGCGGAGTTAGTCGCGCCAGACGTCGGCGCGAGACGTGCCGTTTCGGCGGCACCCTGGCTCGGTCCGGGCGGCGATTAACAGAGGATTCCCGACCTGCCACAACCGCGTGGTAATCTTACACGAGAGGGAGTACCTACGTGGGGAGATTCGTTTCGGGGGTTCATTCTTTCCCACTTTGCTTCGTAGGATTCCTCTTATCGAGGCTTGGGTCTATCGAAGGGAACTTGGATTGGGTTCGTGGGGTGGACGTGACTGCCCAACCATTTTCGAGATTCTGATGCTGTTCTTTGCGGAAGAATTCAATCTTCGCTTGATGGAGCCGTTCCTCTTTGGCTATATACCTCTGGACCAAGCTCTGTCTCTCGAAAGGAGATAGTTAGCAGTCATGTTCTAAATTACCAACCCCTTGAAAGTAGGGGACCGGGGCTAGTTGTGACATTTTTCCGTTTTTTATTTTTTTTAAAGAACGGACTTTCCTCTACCGATGACCGCTGTCACATGTAATTAAACGAAAACCATAACTCTGCAAAAAAACATTTTAGGGGTCGTGACATGTAGCACCGTGCTCCGAGTAGGGGCTACTTGTGACACAAGACGGGGCAAGTTGTGACATTTTACGAAAAGAGGCTAATTATGAGTAATATAATTATACTTTCTTGGACAAAAATAAATTTATTAATTGTAAGAATCTATTACACTAAATATATCTACAAGAAAAATTATGAATAATCTGTTAAAAATAATAAAAAAACTACTGAAATCAATTGCGCTAAAAAGGGTGATTCATACCAGTTTGGTTTATTTGTATGTTCTTGGTACGAATCTGTAGCTGAAGAAACACTGATTATAACGTGGTAATATTACTTTACACCAGAGTTGGGCAAAATGTAATCTAATTACAAATTGCAAATTACGATTAAACTGTAATTGTGTAATTGATTACACATTATTTTCTGCAATCGTTCATTTAGAATTTAGATAGTTGACAAAACCGAATGGTCAACTACCTATATCAACAATTACAGAAAATAATGTGTAATAGGGTGGTCCTTATATGTATGGAAAAAAATTAAATTTTTTAAAAATTTCTTCTGACCCTATCAGAAGCTTCCAAATAGTTTAAAAGAATTTCGTCTAAAATTTTATTAAAATATATTAAGGATTAAAGGTCGCTCAACGGCAATGAAATATTACTATTTTGGTATAAATTTAAAAAAAAAATGTTAAAAAAAATTTTGTTTTCCTTCACAGCTTGTTCTAACTGGTCGGGGAACTGGAGAATTGGATGAGTTTCGTTGTTATAAGTGCTAGGGCCAGTATCTAGTATGGTACCCGATTTTACCTAGGCCACGGTGTAAAATCGTAAAATCCTAAAAACGGATCATATTTTAAATCATTATTTTTTTGTATTTTTCCTTCTATTAAACAAATTGGATATGTACTATTATTTAAAAAAGAGTTTATTCTAATGAATCCCAATTGCAATTTGTTTTTTACTTAATAATGTCAAAGTTATGAGATTTTATCCTTAACGTCCCGATTTTGCCCCGGTGTCCCCTATATGCGAAATATAAAGTCCTTGAGCGACCTTTATATATCAAAATATACAAATAAAAAATACGGAGATACTTTTTTTTGTCAAATAGAAGATTTTAAGAGGGTCAGACAATATATATTTTAAAGTTGAAAAATAAGGACCACCCTAATGTGTAATCAATTACACAATTACAGTTTAATCGTAATTTGCAATTTGTAATTAGATTACATATTGCCCAACTCTGATTTACACACATTTATCTGACTGTTCGGTGGAAGAGATTGAAATGGAAAAAGGAAAGTTACTATTAACACCGAAAACACAGAAAAGCACCGTACACAACCGTGTATGGTTGAAACACATCAGCCACTTCATCGTCGAAATGATAGTCCAAGCGACAAACATTTAAACAGCTTCCTAACAACCTGCCCCTGTCACATCTACCCCTAGCCACGGGTGTTTGGAGAATCTGAGTCGGATCATCTTCTGCCCATCCCCTGAATAAGACACGAATCGGAAACGGTCGCCAAAGAGGAGGGCACCTAGGTACTCCCAGGCTTGAATGATTGACGGTGAGCGCGCGCGTGTCGGGCATCGCGTATTACTACGTGGTTAAGCGTATGCAAGCTGGTCGATCCACGCTTTCGACAAGAGCCGCGACATCGTGTCGGCCGGCTGACACGTTTAGATTCATGGCGAAAGGGGAGCCGCCGTAAAATGATATCCACGGGGGCCGCTCGAATGTTAATTACCTGCATAATTAATGCCATTACCAGCGTGGAGAACGGCCGCGGACGTGGCCGCGGGCGCGTCAGCCGAACATAAAACCACCGCGGGCTTTACTTAACCGAATGGTCTCCAGACACGTCTCTTGATAACAGACCCCGGCCTCTGTCCCACCGCTCTCGCGCACTCCTTTTTCCCTGTTTCGCCGTCGTGGGAGCCGCGACCATCGATTAGACGCGTGTTATAACTTCCATCACGCATTTCGCCCGGCCATTCCACTCGCCGACTGTCCCTCCGCCCTTCTTCGAAGCCACTTCGTGTTCCCACCCTGTTCGCTTGCCCCTGCTCGCACACCCGCGGCTCGCCGGGGGATCAAATCCCCCACAGTTGTTCACCGTACTTCGATAAACTTCGTGCTTTATAATTTCCATTCGGCTTGCACCTCCCTGTGTTCCCGCTCGCCCTGCACTGGTTATTAGAGCGCAATAACTTCGATCGCGGTTCCGTTCTGTCTGCAACGGGAATATTAGCGTGCACTGGTCGTGGTTCTAAGGGATGGTTTCTGGTGAGGCAACCAGTGCTTCGTAAAAACGTAACGTGGGTGTAGCGTGATCGAGTAACAAGTACCACGGTGATGCTACTGTTACGAACCACGGGGTACATAATATTATCATACAAATGTAAGAAACTGGTCGAGGAGGAGATCGTCGGGGTGGACGGGGCGCGTGTACGATTGGTAGATCATCCCCTTCGTATGTATCAATCCTCCAAGCCTGCGAAGGAAATTCTTCTGCATCGACTCCGATCTCCCTCGTGTTATCTGAATACTATAACCTAGCCCAGGCCTGTCCAGGGATTTGCTCGCACGAGCCACCGCGAGTTGCTCTTCGCTCTTGAAGGCACCGAGCCAGGCTCCTCGCTCCCCTCAAGAGCAAAAGGTCCCTATGGTGGGGCACAACCGCCGCTCTTACCTTCGCTCGCAACCCCCCGCGGTTGCTCTTCGACGGCAATAGCAAAAGTTGGACGAGCCTGGCCTAGCTTATCGCCATTCCTCCCATTCTGAGACTCTTCAAGAACCTTGCGCAGCACCCTACGCAATCCAGTTGCAAATCTGAGTTCCCTTCGCCTCGGTTCCAGTCCGAACTGAGCCCTAAATCACTTCCTCGCGAGAAACACCGGAAGCACTCTTATTCCCCCGTTACAAATACGCGGCGTGCATCGTTACCGGGGGGGTCTCGATTTCCTCAGCCAAAACAGGAGGAAACAGAGCAGAACCGCAATTCAATTTCACGAACGCACCATCATCCCCGACGATTCCCCGTGTATTTACCAGCGCCCGGGACCGCCTCACAGGAATTCCGCTAAAAAAAAGGAGGCAGGGAAAAAAAATAGCCGAACGTGTTTACCCAGGAGTGTTCCGATTCCCCGCGATTTTCGAAATGCGCAACGCCCGGCCGCGGGAGAGCCGGGCAACGGTCGGCGCGGCGGGCTCGCACGGGAATAACGACCACGATTGTATACCGTGTGGGATAAATAAACGGCCGCCCGGCTTCGCTTTGATCATTCATTCCGGGGGCGTGTGGTCGCGTTCGATTGCCACGCGCGGGCGTGCACGCCGAACAAATCGCCATAAAGTACTAAATTGCGCTAAATGGCGGCAGGGAATGCGTTAACGCCTGATCTAACTCGCGGCTGGACGGTAGCGCGGATGGAGGCTAACGATTATCGATTGGGTGTCGATGGCGTGTCGATAATTATGTCGCGCCCAGGCAATTCTTGTTACTCACGGTGAGGAGTGCTTTGGATGAGCCTGCGAGCTGTAGGAATATGTAAAGGTGGAATCAGACGGCGCGTGGATCGGCGATCTTGCTCGGCTCGGCAAGTCGGCTTGGCGAGCCCGACTCGGCGATCCATGACCGATCAGACGGCGCGTGGCTTGGCGAGCTGGCTCGGCTCGTCTAGCTCGGCAAGTCGGCTTGGCGAGCCTGGGCGAGCCGAGCCATGACCGATCAGACGGCACGTGGCTTGGCGAGCTGGCTCGGCTCGTCTAGCTCTTCAAGTCGGCTTGGCGAGCCATGACCAATCAGACGGCGCGTGGATCGGCGATCTTTCCGCGTGAATCGCCGATCCACGCGCCGTCTGATTCCACCTTTAGACTCTCTTAATCCTTCGTGGTCAGGGTGTCTCGCACCGGAACAGCCATTTTCGAGTATATTTACAGGCATTTAATAGGCGAACTCGTTACCGAAACGAATCATACTAAACGCACCGGACTCCGAAGCTCGTGAATATTGCAGTCGTCGGACGCATTCCGTCCTCGTTTCGCGGATCAGCCTGGCAGCCGCGAAATATATGGGGCACGGTTTCGCGGTCAGCCGTCTCCCGCGTAAATCGCGGAAAACAGTTGCTTACGATACTCACCGGGACTTGGTAAATTCGAATATATAGAGCCGTGCACGCGCTTCTCCGCCTGGTTGCGCCTGAATAAACGACCGTCAGCTGAATGGAGCGCAGTGGCGTGCCAGCCAGCCGGCTCGCCACGCGCACGCCGGTCCGCAAATTAAATATCCTTTTTTGCGTCCAAAGGGAAACGTCGTTTCATCGAATCCCCACCCTGCAGTTAGTTCCTCGCCGGCCGTTTCGCCGTGAACTTTTTTCACCGGCCCAGACCTTTCCCTCTTTCCCCACTGGTTCCCCGGCGCACGCTCGCCGTACGCCACCTTATTGCATTCTTCGGTCGCCACCTTCGTGCCTATTCGTCCCCAAGCGCATAAAATTACCCCCCTCGAGGTTCCGGCGAGTTTTCATAACGTGCATGCAAATCCTCCGAGGATTAAGATTGTTCCATACCCCGCGACAATAGCGTTCCCGTAATCTACCCGCGGCGACGCCTCGAGTTTGCCGCCTCCGTTCGCCTCGCGATGCTCACCAGCCGAGGCGTTGATCTTTCGCTAGGTTTCACCGGGGTGTCGCTACTGAATCAATGTTCGGGGGAAAGTTCTGTATGAATTCCGCGAACGCTCGGCTCGGGCTGGCGCGCTGACGATGGGGAGGAAATCGCGGGATGGTGTCGGGCCTGATTTTATCATCCCGAGGCACCGGGGAATGCGAGTTTCGTGGATTCCGATGTACCCCCTCACGATCTTCTTCGTCGCATCAGGCGCAGCCGTTGCTGGTATGTGTCCCGAGTCGCTTGGGCGCACACCCATCAGCGAGCTTCAACAACAAATCATCCCCATCGCGAAGATCGCGGGACTCGCGAGCGCGTTCGAGCCTCGCTCCTTTGTTCGCCCGGTTCGACTTCCCTCGCCATTTAAACAATTCAATCTCGTCGGCTGGCACCGAAGTGCTCTAACAGTCGCCTGGGCGGCGGGGCCGTAAATCACGCGCTACGCGAGTGCCATTTCGGATTCCCGACGTGGCCCTTTGTCGCCCGTATAATTCACACTCGGTCACGTATTACACCGGCCGTTACAGCGTGCATTACACTAATGTCAAACAACGTCCCGGACAACGCTGGTGCCGCGTTAATTTCGCGGACGGGCTCGTTCGAACGCGGGGCGGAAAAAGTGAGATCTTATTCGCGCGGTTCCCTCGGCGGGTTTAACACCCTTCTTAGAAGGCGTTGCAACGGCTTCTCCGGGCTCTTCTTTATCTTTCGACGCTAGCTGGTTAGTTGCTGGCGTGCAGGGTACCGCGAAGGGAAGAAAATCCGACTCCTCTTTTCAAGCTTGCATTCGGAACGTATTGGAAATCGCAGTTTACCATTTATTTGCGGATGGTAATAAGCTAAATTGTCAGTTTGAGTGACGCTGGATTGCGGAACGATGCGACTGGAGGGAATATTCGATCACGTCCGTCGGACCGACGTGACCGGGGAAGATTTCTAGTCAAGTCTGACGGGCACATGTAATTGGGTCGTTTTATCGTTTTTTTCTTCCCTCGCGAAATTGCATGTTACATGTCGCGACAACCACTGACAGTAGCAAATCCTTGCTGTATCGGAGTAGGAATACTGGAGGACGAAGACCCGCGCTGAGTGCATGTAACGTTAGATATTCTGATTGATCTAACCAGCATACTGTCTGATAGAAACGACTCGGAGCCGTTTCGCCATCCGCGCCGGAGAGCGAAAATCGCCGAACACTGTCCCCGTTTCCCTCGCGATTGCTCGGGCGCAGTGCTCAGACAATAAGTATGTACGACAGGTGTCTTTTAGGTGTGAAACGTGATCCAGGCCGGAGAGATATACGTGTTCCTCGGGAATCGATATCTCGCCAGTAACGCGTCCTTAGCTGATCGAACGACAGCTTGTACCGGAAGATTGAACAAGCACTCGCAGCTTTTATTGTTCGCGGAACAGGGAAGTTGGAGCGGCTCGAGGATCCCGTTGGAGAGTTAGGAGAGGACCCGCCCTGTATCCCGGTAATATAATAGAATTCGAGGGAAGAGAAAAGAGCGAAGAAACGGGAGTAACGGTGATCGAGATCAAGCTAGACCCGCTCGAGCCTCATCCACCTTCAGATATTAATCCTTCGCAGTGTGGAGATTGAAATCTCCCATTCGAACTTCCCCTTAAAAACCAACGATTCTTTCATTTTCTTTCGACTTTCTTCGAGCAACCATCGCATGCTTCCTTCTCGAACTGTCGAATGATCTGTCGATATAGTAACTGACGCAGCAGGGTGTACGATGGAGTAGATATAAGCGATACAGGAAACTAATTTGAAATTCTAAGTGGAACTATACCGTATATGGTCAGACAAATCAGTGGTTTCACCAAACAATACAGCCACGAGCTATACTTTCACTCTACGGTACTCCGCACAATTTCAATTTAACATTTCATGCTAATTCCTCTTGTTTCAGGTGAGTTCGCAGCATTCAGCCCACCTGCAAGCTCGTTTCTCGTGGATCAATGTAAGTGACAACACAGATCGACCGCGACTCTCATTCAGGCACCGAAAAGCGAGACCGTAGGCGGAGGGTATCGAAGTTAAATTTAATGCCTTTTGTTCCGAGTTAAATCGAGGAGGAGTACAGGGAATACAGACGTTCATTGTCTCGGAATTACCCTGGGCAGGGAGTAAGAATTGCGGGTCGACGGACGCGTTTCAGCTGCGCATCTGCCGTGAAACGCCACTGTCCCTTTGTACTAAACGCGGATAGTTAGGATCTCGAGCGTCCTTTCGCTTGAGGCGTCGTGAAATTGGATAAGATAAATTCGAAATTGTACAATAAACTTACGTCGGTAAACGAACCGGCGGGACGCGGTGCACGGAAAAAATGCCGGACAACAGAGTAATTATCTGCGAGTATTTTCACAATGCTTACTGAAAGCTTCCTCGTCATTACGCTCCTCTACCTGGCATATCTTTCTTTCTTCTTATGTACTATATTTTCTGTTTAACGAGTAATAATATGTAAATAATAAAAAAAGGAGTGGTCTAACTTTTTGCTAAAAGAATACATACCTACAACTTTCTCTGAAACATTCCTACTGCCTGGCTAATGACAAATATATCTACCAGTTAGCGGGGATTTCAAATAAAATATTTGTTAAACGTCGCTCGACGGGTATCGTTACGAACGGATGGAAATTGAGAAAGGGACGGGAATAGCTCCGACAGAGATTGTCAGGGCGTTCCCAGCCATGCTGTAAGTGCTAATCAATTGCACTGGCGATCGCTATACAGGCCGGCTTAATTAATTGACTAATTGTCATGCTAATCAGCGCTACTAAGTTGGAGCGTGTCCGTCCAATGGGAGTCGTGGCCATCGGGAATCACTTCGGTAATCGACTACCCGGGAAATTCCCATCCTGTACCTGGAATGTCAGGAGCGCATGAATATTCCGGCAATTTGCAGCAAACATCCAACTTTAATCACAGACTCATTAACCCGCGGCCAGAGTCTCTTTCCCCTGCAAGCTCACGCGAAACTTCGTTGAACATTTGACGAGTCCCCATCCGTCGATTCGGCGAGTTCGCTCGCATCCCCCTTGTTTTCCCCGCGTTCCACTTCGCTCCAACAAATATCCGCGCCAGTCCCGACAGCCTCGCGAAGATTCACAAGCGCGGCCTCGGCAATTGCGCGCCGCCCGGCAGCCACGCGCACGTCAAAGAGGAGCAGCTTCGTTTCTTTTAACAATGTCTCGAGGCGAGGAAGGAGGAGGATGGCTTCTCGGTAACCCTTTTGAAGCGCGTCACTTTCCCTCGGAAGCATCCACCTCCGTGTCTTTGTCGATGGGACAGGGGCAGCCGAGTGTATTAATTTCTATGAAGGAGCCGGTAGGAGGTCAACAGGAGCAGACTGACGGCAAACACGCGGCTCGTCTGCGTGAAGCAAGTGGCGGTCGAATGAAAAGGGATGCTGGCAGTTTCGCGATAAATAAAGGAAAGGCCGTGGCCCCTTGAAGCGGACATGGGTAAAGGGGCGGAGCGAGGGGGACGAGGGTAAGACAGAGAAAAAGAGATCTAAACGTGTAACAACGCCGGCAAGGGTGTACATTTGCAATTCCGCGCGGCAATTAAGAAAGTCTGCACGCAATGTCGCCTCTGTTTCTGCGCGAAACGGTGTGTGACAGTCTCCCTTTCTTCGGCCGCGCGCTCGGATAGCATCTCGATTCGCTGTTGACACGCCAGACCTTTTAACCCTCCACCATCGAGACGCTAACGAGCCGGCGACTTGCGTAACTGGGACACAAATTTGTTCGAGACAAATTTGTGTCGTTAACGGAGAGATCCTCGTCTGTGTTGCTCGAACTTTCAAGCTTCCGGTTCAATCTTAACCCAATTAAAACCCCTCCGAATTTATTTAATCGACAGTCGATAAAGTCTATTCAAGAATTGACTTCTTAATTGCTTCGTGGCAGCGCCGCAACGGGAGAGACACTGCCAATGGAAATTGTAAATCCGCGTGCACGAGGGATATACGAAAATCTGAGGAAACGCCGGAAGGAACTCGGCTAACACAGGAAATAGCACTTTTATCCGTGGCAGAAGAGGATCGAGTCGAGATCTCGAAACAGGTCCCCAGGTTGCACGCTTTCTCAGCGGATATAGCAATATCAGTGGAATTTCCTATAGGAGTCGTAGAGACCGGCGTAAAGGATATTCGGAAATTTCCGAAAATACCCGAAAGAATCTCGATAGCGCACCGCGACAGGGGATGAAAATCCTAACACAACTTCATAACTCCACCTTCCTCCGCGGATACAATAATGCCGGGAACTTTTCATATCTAAGTCACAAGTTTATTAAACTTGGAGGGATCTCGATAGCCCGGTAGAAGAATCTTTGACGAAACTTTCGCTCGAATTAGACCGCAGGCCAAAGGCACGCCCCCGGGTAGCTTCTTTCCCCCTAAGGCACGTTACACACCTCAGCTGCTCGTCCTTTCCGAATTTATGCTCCAAAGGGAACGCGACCTTTATTGTCGATCGGAAAGCTTCCGTCCCCCCGGTAAACTGTCCCCGATCGACAGGGGATTGGTTTCAGCGGATTTCCCACGCATTTCAATCGTCCATCGGCACCAGGGAATTGTCGAACGCGCCGCCGGTAGCTTTGCGTATGACACGGCTGCTTGAGCCCCGAATTTCCTCGCGCAATAACTGACGCAGACGCCAGGGCATATCAATGTCGGCTATCTGCCTCAGGAAATTAACCCGCCTGCTAACCTACATTCGCTGCCTGGCTATCCGCGCTATCAGCGGTATATGTTGGTGGTAACAACGGCAGGAATGATATCGCAAGCCGATACACAGCCTTCGCGCCTAGAAAAAGATCCTCCGCGGGGTGGAAATCCTTCTTTGCGATCAATCTACAAGTGAAATTCTTCTAAGTGTGCAGCGGTCGCCGCGCACTCAGGAATACCCATTACCGGTAACTGCTCGGAGAGGATGCTCGCAGTGGCACGTAGAAAAACGCCTAACGCAATTTCACTCCCCCTGGGCGAGCAGGGTTTACCCAGCTCCCCGCAATCAGAACACTTATCGAGACTGGACGCGACCTTTCCGCCCGATTGGAAAGTTTCCCATCGGTCGGGATTCCATTTGAGAGTGGCTTCCGTCGAGTTCCTCGACAAATCTCCTCGGCGGGAAGCTTCTTCGCATAATTTCCAGCGGTCGCCGACACGGGGGACGCGGAGGGCGTCGGGCGAGCCGGGGCCGGGAAAAGCCTCGCGGTAATTCGAGTCACGGCTCGTCCGGCGGCGGCTCGCGGAGGAAAAGTTCGGCAGGGTCGCGCAAAAACCGTCTAACCGGCGCTAATATGAATTTATACGGGCGCGTTTTGTTCCGCCGGCCCCGTTATCTCCGCGGGCTTACAACGGGGGGCGGGCGGGCGGATATCCCGCGCCACGTCGAAAGTCACGCGCTACTGCGGCCGAAAGATAAGCTTCGTGCGCCGGAAGAACGGAAATTGCGCATTTCATACTCGAGAGGGACCAGCCTGGCGGAGTTTCCTCTATCGTCTTTAGTAATTCGGCGGCCAGTGATTTCATTCTGCAGTTGAACTTCTGGCCTGCCGAGTGGGGGTGTGGGAGCTGTAGTCCGACTGTAGCTCTTTTCACCCTCGAGATAGGGGAAATTGGTGGAGGCAGATACGTCGTGCCGTTTAGCCGGTACTTAATTCCTGTCAGCACGCTCCGCTTTCCAAAGGACGCACCAGTTGCACTTGCTGTCTTATTCAGCCTCCAATTTGCTCGCTCAATTTTAGCGCGAAGGGTCGGTTTGCAGAAGTTTCCTGGATTTCGTTGTAGTAACTCGACACACCGTCGCGGCATTTGTATTTTCTGTAACCGGTTTGATGTTACGCGATTTGCGGGGCACAAAAATCGCGGATCGTGCGAATCGAAGCAGCGAGCGCGAACGGGCGAGCTCGTATCCTTTGAATTGCAACGTCGCTCGCTTCAAAGTCGCATTATAGAATTTCGCACGTTTACTCGCAATATTCTACCTTTCCATCTCGAGCCCTTCCTTTAAGAACACCTCCGCTCGAGCTCGCCGTTCCGAGATCCGGGGAAATCTCGTTCCTCTCCCGAACGAAAAGAGAGCGCATCTACGCATCTCTGGCGCCCGCCTCCGTTGGTCCGTCAGTTTGAGGAAATTGCTCGGAGAATTTTCATTTTCTTTAAGCTCCGCGTTCTTCCAGCTACTTTTCTCGAAATGGCTGAGCCAGTTAGAACGGGGACTTCGGATCAGCATCGCCTCGTATCTTTCGCGTCGAAGTCGCGCCAGTTCCGTCACAGCACGCTGTCGCTGGAGAGCGAGCCGGGGGATCGCTTTTAATTAAAAGCGGCCACCTTTCTTCCGCGCGGTTTCCTTGGTCTCTTCCAGAAAGAAGCGTTACTTTTCGTCTGTACCGCCGTGCTGTGGTTTAATGTACAGTGCTCGTGTAAATATCATAGGGGAGGGTTGCCTAGTTTGGACCACTTTTTTATTTTTCTCTCCTACACGGGCATAACACATTGGAGAAAGGAAACAGAAACGGGAAAACGATCTACATTTTATGTTGATTTTAACATGTATTTAGTGTGTTGATAAAATATGTGATTAAAATAATATCTCAAAAAAACTAAACTAATGACTTCGGTCCATTCTAGGCAACCGGTTTCCTAATTTGGACCACCGGTTTCCTACGTTGGACCGCTCCTAAAAAACAATGAATTTAGATATACAATCTAAAAAACACTGATCAGGGCATTGAAAAAAATAGAAACAGGAAGAAACAAGTATCTTACGGTGCACATAATGCAATAGTACGTTGTTTTGGTGGGTTTCACATTTGCACAACGTATATGAACCCAGGAGCGTCAACATTGGTCCAATATTTTGCCACTTCTGGTTAATAATAAAGACTATTGTCACCTAATTATTATTATTTTATGTGCGTACGCGCATATCTCCTCAGCATGTTGTGTCAATATATATATATATAAATTTTTTTTCTACTTTTTCGTTTCATATATATATATATATTATTATTATATATATATATATAAAACGAAATATATATAAAATATTTTATATATATATTTATATTTATATAATATATATATTATATATAAAATATTTTATAATATATATATTTTATATATATATATATATATATATATAAATTAAAACCGACTTCGAAAAAATAAAATTGCACTAAAAAATAAAAAAAAATTGTTTCCTTTATTTAATCTGCGACCCTCATATTTTGTAAGTCGGTGCCTCATTATTTCCACTGTGTAAATCTGGTTCTGACATAAAAAATATGAATCGTAGATTAAATAAGGGAAATATTATTTTTTACTTTTTAGTGGAATTTTATTTTTTTGAGGTCGGTTTTAATTTCTTTTTGTATGCTTTTAACTATTCGCCACCATAACATAGATTGTATCCTAGAACGGACCGGTCCAATTCAAGCAACTAGTGATGGTCCAATATTAGGCAACTTGTAGGTTACATCAAAAAGATATGTTTTCATTGTTATACTTATACGAATATGGGAAAGTAAGGACATGAAGTTGTAGCTAAGACAGCACACTTTACACTAGTATCGTTTAAAATTGTAGTACTTACGAGATGTAGAAAGAAATTCACTTGAAATAGCACGAAAAATAATGATCGCGCATCACGTGTTTCTATATTTCGACGACGGTGAACGACAAACTAATGAATAACCGTCTCGCTGTTCTCGCACGTTCCATCTCCACTTCCTAAATGAGTGTAGCCAAAAGAACTACTGGAAATATATTTGTTTATTGAGATACACAAATGGTCCAATCTAGGAGCCGGTCCAATAAAGGCAACTCTCCCCTACACTTTCAGAAGTTAGATCCCTGTTCCAATGATCAAACCAATATAAATCATCAAACTTACACCCATCCATTATGAACTAAATCTGTATCAGAATTCGGTCGGCGTTAATCCTCTCCATCGAGGAAACATCCTTCCCAATCTGGAGCTTCGAATAATTTGATGTAATCCCGATAACGTCTCCTTGGTAGCATGATAAATAGCTGCTTGGTACATTGCTCCCTTGTAGAAGGGAGCCGACCGCGATGTCTGATCCATCGACGAAATTCACTTCGTCATCCCCTTGCAGGCCGCCTCGTGGTAGCGTTCCGTGGCGCAGAAACGATAGGAAAAGCGATTCGGGAATGATAACCATCGGCGAGTAAACAATTCGATTATTCCAGCCGGGAAAAGTTGAACCCCCCCTCGCTCGGTGCTGGGGGCTTTAAACGTAAGCGGTTTCCAGGCTGGAAATCCACAACAAGGACTCTCTGTCTGCAGAGAAGGTAATTCTTGCTTAAACGTGGCACGAGGATGAACGAGATCGGGCAAAGGGTTGAATTACTTCGGCGCCCAAATTAGGAGCGACCCTTAGACCCTTGTTTAATTTGGCAACCCCTTATGTCAGCCACGCTCCGCCAAGATACACACGTTTCACGCAGCTGCCGTATCTCTATTAGCCTTTCTTTCGCGTCTACTCTCTTGCTTGCTTTTTCCTTCCCCTTTTCGTCTGATTTTTATATCTCTGCATTTCTCGAAATTCCCCTAGTTCTTCTGCCTTTGCTATTCTTTATCCCCACATTTCCTTGCAAGTAGTTTCTTCACTTTATACTTTCTCTTCTCTGCTTCGATTTCTACTACCTCACCTAAATCTCCCTCTGCGCTCCTGCAATCTTTGTCTCTCTTCTTTCCCCCTTTAGTGCTTCCCAAATTTTCCTTACTCCACCCCAAGTCCACCCGAGCCCCGTCCCTTATCTGCTTTTGCATAGGCTCCAATTCTTTTCACCCTGGAATTTGACTTCCTCCCGTTCTCCGAATTCCTCGCCGCAGTTGTTTACACATATTCAAGCTCCCTGCGATCTTCGTGCGCCGACATTACGCTCCGGCATGCTCAAGAGCCAAGCACAAGCAACAGCAACGAAGATTCTCCTCTCTCTGCCGGTACGTACACGGAGAACCCGAGTTCCTTAATCACGCTGCATGGGAATGCTCAGGTTTATGCAATTATTGTAATTGAACCGCTTATGAATAATTCTCCTCTGACGAGTGAAACGGTCTGCTGTTTGGACGGCGTTCTGCGATTGGGTAGGTTCAAACGGATTCCACTACCTCTTTCCGTGAATCATTCCATAACGAACACGATCGCGAGGAAAACAGGTGCGCCAAACTCTTGGCTAACAAATTACTCGCAACTTCGCCTGGGTAATTGCGTCGCGCCGCTATCGAGCTTCTGGATCGATTCACTTCTAATATTTCCAAAAAGGTACCGTGTAAAACGAGAGGTGAACTTTAGAAAGGGAGACCTAGCCATTTCTGGAAACAAACTCCACAGGTTTCCCCTATAAAATCGCTCCTTTATGGTATCGCTTGAAAGTATACGCTTGGAGGTAACAGGAAACCGCGTTCGCGAATAAAATCGGACTCACTGTACTTCGAATAAAAGTATTACATCCATCACTCGACGCATTTAAAACGATGTTCACCCAGCTCCTTAGTCATAGTTTCTCGTCGTTAGCTCCTTAATCGCTTTTTATGAGAAGGCACACGGGCTGAAATTATAATTAGCGCCGTCTAATTCGCGAGCAGCACTGTGATTAACACTTCTCCAGCTCGCGCGTAATTTCTAACCTCTCCCTTTGTTCATCGCGGAAATATCGGGCATTTTTTGTACTCCTGAAACCTGGAGAAGAATAATCCACCAGGCACGTTCTCCAATTACCATTTGACCGATAATCGCCTCAATGGAACAAGGAGCAGGGGGCGAGTTAAATAAATACACCGTAGAGATTACGTTTCCCAGGCCCTTTTCATTTGGCAACTTTATCGAACTTTTATGCAAAACAAGTTCCCTTCGTTCCTTTTTCTCTTCGTAGGCGATTCTTTTATGGTTGAGGATTTCATTTAAAAATCTGTTACGAGCTTCCCATTTCTCGTTTACAATAAAATTGAGCGGTGCAGATCCAGATTTGAAAAATTCGCAAAAATGAGAAATAAAAACTTATCACTTCAATTACTACTTATTGCGTGAAAAAAATATATTTTTCAATTAGTGTTCTCTTTGCAATGTTAAGTCAAAGCAATAGTATTGTTTAACACTTTTTTTTTTAATTTACTCGAAGTTCGTAAAGGTGGAGCTGCACCCCTCTTTGTCCAAGGTCCTCAATTTCTAAGGCGATAGAGTATTAGAAGTAAATGACCCTTGTTCCTAATATGAAAGTCACGTGACAGTATTGCAACCCTTCTGCTCCTTAACTTAAAATTGCACACAATCACCCCATTTATCTAGCGCTGGCATAAGCGGCTCTACAGTTTCAACAAATTTCGTGCAGTTCGGCCAGCGTACTCTGGCCAGCCGTGCAAAGAGTGGCCGTAAATCACGATGTGTGCTCTCTAATATCCGACAGCCTGGACTATTTTCAGCAGCGCGTATTAACTGACAGGTTATTTCACGCAGTGTTTTACGATCGTTCTGATCGCGCCTGTCATCCTTCGCTGATATTTCGCGCCATCCACTCTTCGAGGTGCAGATGCTCGAAGAACCATTCGACAATTCGCGACTAGAATAGAGCATTTCATACGCGACACTTTTACTCTTTTATACGTTACGCTTGACACCGTTCGAGGAGTACATGTGTCCGGTATCTGGTCAAACATTTCGTCGCGCTCTACATCCCTCCTCCGTATTTCGCCGGAGCTCTCAATAAGAATAGCTGCGTACCTAGTAAAAACAATTCTTGTCCAAACATACATGTCACCGGTACGCTAATATCTCCCTAAAAATACGAGCAGGAAGTATCAATCCGCGATCGTCGAGATATTCTCGACGCGACAAGCTCTCCGCTGGCGCAACATCGCGCCAATCCATTTAAAAACAATCCCGCCGCTCCCGCGCCGTCGAGCGATCTCTGTCGAAAACGCTCGTGAAAACAATCGCCGCGCCGATGATCCCCGTGTATACCGCGCAAGACGCGCGACGAAGGCAGGAAATTCGACCGTTTACCCACGAATTTCAAAGCAAACACGGCTGCCGCTCGCGAACGTAAACATTTATTGGCCCTGTCCGGAGACACGTGTATTTCCGCCCACGTGACAAAGGGGAAAGGGTGAGATCCGGGTGAGATCGATCTTCGTCCATTTTTCGACGCTTCCGCGAAGATCATAAGTGCCCCGAAGTGGCGATCGAGCTACAGGACGGACCGTGAAAGCCGGTGGTCCCCGCGGGACGAGGAATCTTGCGAGATCGTTAAGAGCTGCCATGCTTCCTCGTTGGCCGCGTGGCTCTGCGAGGCTCTGCTGGAATTGTCTGGAGTGGCAAACTGTTGATGGGGCAATGTCGCGGTTCATTGTGCCGTCTCGGGTGAATACGCACGCACGCGGACCCGGGACCATTTTCCATGGTGCTCCGTGGCCCAAGCGCGCGTAGGACATT
Organism: Andrena haemorrhoa; assembly: GCA_910592295.1. Classification (NCBI taxonomy): domain Eukaryota; kingdom Metazoa; phylum Arthropoda; class Insecta; order Hymenoptera; family Andrenidae; genus Andrena; species Andrena haemorrhoa. The sequence goes on from OU342946.1 coordinate 8,341,597, forward strand.
GAACAAAGAAGGGATCAGACCGAGGGAAACCTTCCGATTACAGGGGGAATTCTATAACTAGGTGATGCCAATGGTATTGGGTCTCGGATACTCTGCGCGGGAATTCAATTCAGCGGGATAACTTCTTCGGGGCTATTACCCCTTCAACGTCCAGCTGATGCCTTTTTAACGAAAATTTCTCTCGGCAGAAGCTCTTCGCGGTAATAATAAATTGTAATTACGTCTCGTCCTGTCTCTGATCTCACTCAGGGTATTAATCATTCACCCGTTCGGTTATTGGATGGGTCTACGATTCCACAGAGATACGCACGGTTTTATTTCGCCCGGCTTGTAAAGATCAGCCGCGGATCCAAGGGGAAGGTCGATGAATTATTTGCGCGTGGCTTTCATGCCGCTGCTTCGCGAGCCGGTTACAATAACTTCGTTCAACTTGTAAGCTGATTGTACCTACTCGAACCTCCGTAGATTCTCAGGCCAAAGCTTCCGCGGAAAAGTTAATGGAAGGAGGTTTAGGCGACCAGGCTTTGCTCTCCTTTATCGGAAATGAAAACAGCTCGGTGCATTGGTGCTCTTTAATTAACCAATGGGCTCCCTCAAGCACTGCGCCCAACCGCGAACAGCTATTTTACGAACTCTTTCTTGCGACGTAATTAAACCGAGCGGATTACGAGCCATGGCGTTTCACTTCGTCGCGAAAATAATAGGATTTGCTGTGGGATACTTAACCGGGAGGATCGCCTCTCTACGCGTGATCGAGCAATCCCGAGCGATAAGCATTGGATTCTACTAGAGTTTACTGTTCTAATTCTCATCTGTTTCTTAACGGCGTGCCACTTTTCTTCGCTTTTTAATCGAATCCGAGAGAAGCACGCTTGGCATAGTTTTAGAATACGACTCGAGGTCCGTTCTAACGAGCTCTTTGATTAAGCTAGCACGGAACGCGCGCGTATCGCGGCACAATTCGCAGTCGAATTAAAGAAAAGGCTGTTTTAACTTTAATTAAAGCGGAGGGGAGAGATGCATGTCACACGCACGCGTGTCTCGCTGGACGTGTACCGTTCGCGTTATCAAGAAATCTAATTGAAGTGCTTGAAAGGGCCAGACGGGCGGCAGGAAGTGAGAGGGAGCGGGGGGAGCAGAAGTTGGAGATGAATCGAGAGACGAAACGTAGGAAAAAGTTGTCGCTGTCGGTCAGATTTTCCGCAAACCGAGCAGCTTAATTAAAAACAACTTCTGCCGGGGACGAGGGCCGTCTGGGTCCGAATACCGGACGCGAAATTGAGCACTTCTCAGACCTGGGAACAAGCTGGCCAATTATATCCTCTATCAATTTACCTGAAATCGTGTCGATTGACAGATTTCACTTGCTTCGGTCAAGTTTCCCAGCGCCTCTGTAACACTAAACGTTCGAGAGATGGAATTGAATCGTGATCGACATGTGAACCCTGTTTCTCCTTGCAAAAGTGTATCCTGAACGCAGGCTTCTGCAATAAGTATTAACAGTGACGTCACTGATTTCGCGTGATATTATTCCCAGTGAATCACAACAGACTTTATTTCGCATATATTGTGGGGCCGCGAAGTCCAATAACTACGCGGGCGCGCGCGTCCAGGTCAAAGCAGACCGAATAAGGCGCAGCGCGACATTATTTTTGCCAGCGACCGAAATTGCGTCGATTGGCAGTCGACTGTCGACGTTGCCGTGCGTTGCCACGTTTCTGGAAGGTGGCCGGGAGACGCACAGTGGAGCATTTAGGGTCGAAACGCGGCACAAAACATTTTCTGACTGAAAACATATATTTATCGTTAATTTTTCATTTCTTTCAGTTAGGACGTATACTTGTGGTCCTATTGATAAGAAAAATTAATGAAATTTGTTTATTTAAGAGGGCATAGTACTTTTTTGGCCTGAAAATTAAGCAGTCATTATGAATTTTTTTCTATCTGAAATTGAAAAGCTAGATAGATGGGGTTTGTTGCAAATGAAAGATCACTGTTTGAAAGTATTAAAAGAATTTTTATTAAAAAAAGGCACCCTCCCTCTCTTCGCTATAATCGCTCAAAGTTGGCACCCGAATACTGAACTTCACTGAACTCCCGTTCAAAATAAACAATGAAGATTGGGAAATTCAGTCAGGTATGATTCCAAAAATATCAGAGATATCAAAACTAAATTTGTCACACTTCAAATACATACCTCAACACATAATGCCACCAAAGATTAGTTGAATTATGCAAACAACTAAACTATAAATAACAATATTCAGGTCGGAATTGCAGGCTTTGTGCAAAAATAACGGGTCATGGACCCCTTCTCGCCCACCTAACTACCCCAGTAGCAGCTAGTAGCAGCCAATTTTTTTGTACCACGAAGCTAAGGCTTCACTCTTTCGAATGCGACCAGTAAGAACACTGAACTCCACTGAACTCTCGTTCAAAATAAACATTGAAAATTTGGAAATTCAGTAAGGTATAATTCCAAAAATATCAGAGATATCAAAATCAAATTTTGGCACACTTCAAACACATACCTCAACACTTAATCCCACCAAAAATTAGTTGAATTATGCAAACAACAAAACTATAAATAACAATACAAGTTCTGAAGAGTTTCGTGGTTTTCCTCTTCAAAACCGTGTAGTCGCGTTAAAAATTAATGAATGTGAAAAACAATCATGCTACATTATCACCCAAATATGCAGTCAACTACCTGTAAAAAAAATTTGTGCGACGCTGTGCGACGCGTCGTTTGCCGCAGAGACCGTTGCGAGTGGCCAGCGCGAACACTGACGTTTGTACCTTTTGCTTGCATTTTTTATTCATCACTTACATTATTTAGTAGATATACACGTATATACATTACTGCTGAACCAGTGGTTATTATTCCTCCTACAATATTTTAATCGCGAATTCCAGCTGTTTTCTCTGCACTCGAACCCCCGCATTAATCATCCTAATGCACTCGTGGCTGGATTTTTTTCAAGAACCGTTACCCTAGACGATGATGGATTCGTAAGAGACACCGGTGGCAGTATTATCCATGGTATATATCTTTCGAGCCTGTTAGCGAGTCAATGGCGAGACTGACCTGCTCTGCTTTCGCCAGCAACGAGGGTGAGCCCCATCACGAGCATGGTTAACCATACACTTAACCCCCCTTCGACGATCACTCGTAACAGAGACGCACGAGGGGTTCCTGGCTGTCTTTTGACACCGTGGTTGGGACAAATGTTTTTTCAGGCCAGTGACACGCCCGCATACATTAATGCGTTAAACGCGCGTGAAGAGGGGAGAACAGGGATGATTCTCGGAGGGAAAAATGGACAGCGGGAAATTGGACATTTGTGTCGTGGGTTTTATTTTCATTTCCCTGGTCGTTGAAGCGAAATCGAAGCGGATTAACCTACTTGAGTTGTCGAAGCATCAAAGTATTTCATCATGATTTTTGTATTAAAGAGACTGGAATGTTAGACAAAATATTCGTTCAGTCAGCTATACGCCCGCATACACGAATGTTTCGAGCAGGAAGATCGAGTAGATATTCAAACAAATTTTTCATCCATTCTCATTAATGTAGCATCCGTCGCGTCGTCCGAGTGACGCCCCCAGTGTTCTTAGCTTTAATTAACATTTCCAGTGGATTTTTGATACTGCCCCTTTTAATGGAATTCGGTTTAATTAACCCCTTTGTCACGCTGCTAAGTGGCATCATGGAAGGAACCGTGACCGTGGGATCGGGGGATTCTGGGAATAATTGGAGTGGCGGGTTAGTTCTCGGAAAACCCTTGAAACGCGTAAAAACCCCGAGGAACTTGGTACCCTCAAGTTCTACTTTATATTCCGCGGATTCGCACTTTGAAACTCTGGTATTCTTGTTATTTGAGATTCATCTGTCTAATAAGTGCAATAATTTGCTCGTATCCCACGGCGACCTCGTCATTTCTGTTTTATTTCATAAGTTCGCAGTTTGTCATCGGTGGAAAATGGCGAAATGGCGAAGGACTTTGTAACGCGAAAGTCAGCACGACGCGTAAGGTTCGGGGCGAAATATCGGCAGCGGGGTACTTTGCTCGCGGGTGTTCTTGAATAAATAATTAGTCAAATTATCATCGTGCTGGGCTGGTTGAAAGGATCGAGGGGGTGGAAAAAAGCCGTCGGGAGAAAAGCAGGAGCACAGCAGCGGCAGCAGACGGCCATTGTCTCGAGGCAGAGCCGTCCTGGTTTCAACGCTCTTATTTTTTCCTTTCCTCGTCATGGCGAGCCCATTCAGCCGCAATTAGGATTATTTATTTTCCCCCCCGGTCGACGCCGGGGGAATGACATACCGCCGCAAGCCCTTGGTGGGCACCCCTTTTTTCACGATGAATCGGATCTCCGCCTCGCGCGTTTCCTTTCCATTTCCATCGAGCAACACTGCCCTTTCGTCACCACGAGTAGATTATACGAACGCGTGGTATGTTTGGCCGCGTGTCTGAGTCGCAGTTGGTTAAGAATTAAGTAGCAGTTAGTATGTCGACGGCGTGCAATATTGAAAAGTTGCGGAAAGACGGTGTTTACGTTCTATTAATGGAAACTGAGGCTCCCCGGCGCGATGGAATCGTTGCTAAACTTATTTAACGGGAGACCAAACGCGTCCGTTTCCCACTGCTGTTCAAATTTGCATAGTTAACAGTGCAATATTTAACTACGTAACTACGTTGGTGCTAGGTTGTTCTATCAACCTAATTACGCAGTAACGCCGGATTCTCCTCCCTGAAAATTCAACGCACATGTCGTTCCTTTAATGAAAAGGACAAACGTCCCTTTTATAATCTACCTGGTAGACTTCTCCACGCTTCGGAATGATAGCCCAATCACAAAATCCTGTTGACTCGGGTAACTCCTAACTCAGTGAACATCACGAAGGAGAGTCAGTTTCCTGGAGGAGATCCTTTGCTAGATCATCTCTCGTTTTAAGGACCTCGGTATGAAAATAGACCACGATATTCCAAAGGACAATATCACGCGTCTCTAATTCCAAGCTCAGCGGCGAAATTCGTCGAAGCGAGGCTTGAATGAGAGTTTCCCCGTGTGATTGTTGCATACGCAAGATGTACGACGGGGTCGTAACCAGCTATTTAGCAGAGAGAACATGGAGTGTACAGGAGCGCGGTGTGCACTCCGTAGAACTCGTTTGTCACTGAATTACCCTGCAAGTCCGAGCTCCAGCACACGATCCACGTGTATTCCTCGGTGTGCACGATAAAGCGTTCGTAAATCGTCCTCGCGACACGCGCGACTTTCTTCTTCTTCCTTCCTCCACCGCCAGATCCATGAGCAGATCTTGAATCATTGTTAAGGGCCAAAAGAACCCGCCGAGCTTTTGACACGTTTACACTGTCGCACTAAATTTCTTTCGTTGAAGATTTAAATGAATGGCGCACATAAGAATGTTCGGAGGCGTAACAAGGCTTTATTCTTTCTTCAAGTGCACCCATGTTTCAAACAAGCGGGACTGGTGGTTGATGACGTCCTTTTTCAGCAGCATCGTGTATCTTCCTTCATGAAAACCGAGTCCTTCGTGTGTACTCTACACTACGCACTGTATGCTTCAACTTTTACTCAAACTTCTCGTTTATAGCAGACTTGAATAATTAATTCACAGCGCTCCGCTTTGCCGCTGCCCGCGAACTTGCGCGCACCGTTTCAATTCTTTTTCCCCCGGGTTTCGGTTAATCGCGAGTCCACCGTTGCAAAGGCAACCGTAAAGCACGCGTCCTCCAAGGCGAGAACTACTTTTCACCATCCAGATTCCGGAGTATTTAACTTGCAGCGCGTTCCGTTTCGCAAGATCGCGGTTAAATAGGGGTTGAACTTCGCACGCAACACGTGCGGGTTAAATATGTTAATTCCAGCCCTCTGTGACCGTACTTTTATTTAAAGGAACGATCCTGAAAGCTCTTTCGTGCAAAGTCGCGCCACTTCCCTACCCCAGCTTAAACTAATTCCCGCATTTTGAGCCAGCGTTTAAATCGCTAAACGCTGTTCAACGTTTAATTACACATTTAGATTCGCCACGGTGAAATTGGAGTCACCTCGAGTTCGGCAAGAATTAGATGTCTATCCGCGCGGCCCCGTTGCCCCGACGTTTCGCGAGACTCTAAATATCACAATTTTCCACGAGCTTCCTCGCCCCTTTCCATCCTGGAATCACCGCGGAAGCATTAATCCGTGGATCAGGGGGGCGTGGGCGCGGCGGGGCGCTTGAAATCGTGGCTTTACATTCGCGCAAAGATTAAAGGTGAAAGTTATCTGAGGATTATGGCTAGTTTAACTCGAAACCAAATTGTTGGAGGTTAATCTCTAATTAGCATCGCGAAGGTGTATCTACCGATGGTCGACCCGCTGCTAGTTTTCACTTGGAAGATGTTCCACTCGCTCTATAGGAAACTTTTGATTGCCAGGCACTCTGTCATCTTTATTACTTAACTATCTCTTCGTTCCTCCATCCCTTCGCGCCCTCCCCGGTTGTCGCTGCCACGACCTCTCTCTCTCTCGATCTTTCACCCTCCCTTTCGCTCCCTCCAATCTCCTCCTCTTTCCACTCTTCCGCATGCACGCCGCCCTTTTCCTCCATTCACCCCCTTCTCACACGCTCCGTTTATCCTCTCTCCTTCGCCTTCTTTCACGCTCCCCTTTACCGTTCGAGCACATTTCCGCGCACACTCTCCGCTTCCTACTCCTCGCTGTTTCTCTCTTATTTTTTCACGCCTTCATTTTTTGCTGTTCCCGAGCACCCTTTCACGCGTTCACTCCTCCGCTACTTTATGATTCTCCGTACTTTTTGCTCGCGAATCTGAAAGCAGACGACTTCTCTTGAAAAAATCGAATTTTCTAGTACGTAGTTAGAGCGCTCTTACGTTCTTTCGTTCACCGAACATTCGCGCCGCTCGCAGCGTGCTCTACCGCACACTTACGACTTAACCGCAACGAGCACCCTGCTGCGATGTCGAGAGAGCATCCCTGCCACCCCCGCCGTTCGGCTGCTAATCGGTGGAACAGTAATCAACCACGATCGTTATTATCTCGTGCCGCGCATCCCTCCGCAAGTCTTGGCGGTCACGGGGGGGTGTCGATAGACCTCAGGCTCGATATCTTCACGCCTGCACGGGCTCGAGTAGGCCTCGGTGTGCTCCCTCGCCGCGAATTAACTTGGCGCGTTCGCGTGGCTCGACGCCTCCTGCGCTCTATTTATACACGCGGCACGAGACGCGCAGGCACTTGAACGCTCGTCGCCGCTAATCGACGCGCAGCCGAGTACATTCGCGGGAACGTTAACAGCCTCTCTCGACTTAAACAGCGGCGTGCTGTACATACGCGATCCCGTGGGAAACGGTGACAACGTCGCTGGAAGTTCATACGGTTCCAGTAATCCGGCGATTACAAGAGCCGTCGTTAAAGAGAGCTACCCGCACGCAGCGGGGTGGTAATGGAGCTTGCGGCAGGTCCTTCGCACCCGGACCGGGCGAGCGGAGATCGAAGGGGAATAAGTCCTTCGTCGCTTTGGCAAGGGACCTGCTCGGGTCTCCGCGTGCCACGCTGTCTACGCGCTATTTACGCTGAAACATCTCTGGGCACGCTTGCAAGCGGGAGAAACGAGATCTGCGGAGGGCAAGGGGTGGTTTCAATTTACTGGAGGGCAGAATGGAATAGCTTGGCTGGCACGAAAGTCGATTGGTTCCTCATTCTTCGCTGTGTTAACTGGGTGCTTTACACGTATCGTTTGTTGTCGTCATCTTCCTTCAGATGTATATTGCAAAATATTCCTTCGTCGGGGGTGGTTTGAAAAGTTTACAGATTCGGGAAGATGGTGCCCTTGAGGCAGGATACCACCTTTGACTGCGATTTTGGAGGCGTTTTTTCATCAATTTTTTTTGCATACGGTCAGGGTGCCGACAGTGGATCAGTCTTTTTATGTAGGGCTGTAACTTTATAATGGATTGAGCAAAGAGGCTGAAATTTGGTATCAACATAGCCTAGTTATTGGGTGTTTGTAAATACGTTATTATTTTGTAATGTTGAGCCATACAAAAAATATATAAATTTAAAAAAAAAAATGGGAAATGATCCACTGTGGACTGCATGTCGGGTACAGTGAATCATCCAAACATCTACAGTGGCTCACCACGGTACACAGTGATTCATGATGTGAAAGACAGAAAATAAGGCACATATGATAGTGAAATCAGTCTTTTATTTAATGATGCAGTCTCTGTAAATATCATGATGGATATTAACACAAACGAAAGAAAAATGATGACCTTGGTATTACGTAACAATATTAATAATGAAATATTAATTCAAACAGTGCAAGGTAATCTAAAAACACGTGTAAATATATAGGTAAAACAAAAAGTCCTTCTAAACGCATTACTTAGTTCAGTGGATCATGATCCACTGTGTACCAGGGCAACCTGAGCCACTGTGTACCGAGCTACCATTTTATAATTAATCTCAAACACACACGAAATACTTGACTTTTTAAATATGATTGCACTATCAAAATAAACTAAAATAGATGTAGGTACTTTTCAATAGAATGACATCTGCGTAATAATATGGCGCATAAAGCAGCCTGGAAATTAGGAAAACTTACCTTTAAAAACAACATTGGACACACGAAAATATAAAATAAGTCGTAACATGTGTACGCGTCGACTCTGGAGACCCGCGACTATATAGTTCGATCGCGTTCGCATCGCGAGAGCCTTGATGCGTCAGTAGGACGCTTCGATATTGTTTTTCCTCTCACACACAGAGTACTTGATCCACTGTACCCGCCTGAGCCACTGTCGGCACCTTGACCCTACATAGAATGCGCACAAACAAAATCGGTTTCAGTCATTTATTAATGCAACATTAATCTGTAATTACACATTTTTTGAAATTGAAAAAGTAAAAAATAATCTCTTGTAGGTGGCATCAAAATACATTCCTTTGGAGGAACACCGTTAGACGGCGTGTCAAATTCTGCTCTGTACATGGCTCTTAGAAAAAAACCAAAGAATGTTCCTATTAACAACAATATTTTTTAATGCTGTACGTAGGGATTTTACGAAATTTCGATTTTTAAGAAAATGGCGGTCATTTTAACAGAAAGGTCAATTTTTTAGGATAAAAAAGTTTATAAAATTGTGCATAAAAAACAATAACAACGCTACAGCAAAAGTCCTACGTACATCATTAGATTATACCACGGGGAAGAATTGTGCAAAGTTCCAAGTCAATCCGATGAAAATTGTAAGAGTAATTTGACACGCCGTCTAACGGAGTTTCTCCAAAGGCATTTATTTTGGCGCCACCTGCAAGAGATTATTTTTTACTTTTTCAGTTTCAAAAAATGTGTAATTACAGATTAAAGTTACATTAATAAATGACTAAAACCGATTCTGTTTCTGCGCATTCTGTGTATGCAAAAAAAATCATGAAAAACGCCTCCAAAAATCGCAGTCAAAGGGACATTTTTCATCCGAATTCTTGTGACTGGGGATTTCTTTTGTCTCGCAGTCAATCAAGCGACACACAGGCCGAACTCTAAGCTCAAATCGATGATGGACATCGCGACGCAAATACGCTCGCACATCACCAAACACATCCTCCCCCATCTTCCTCTCTATCCAGCCACGCGAAAAGTACCTTCCTCTCGAGTAGCATCTCTCGCAACGAACAGCACACGCATCGGTTCGGCACCAGCATCCCCCGAACTTACCGGCAGCCTCCATTTATAAGCTATTCCACGGAATCATCCCTTACGGGCGATCCCTAATTGTTTCGCGAACGGAACAGCTCGAACGGTTGCGCGGATTTAACGTTCGCTGTTTCGCCCTCTCGAAACGGCCCCCGGCGTGCATTGCTTTCACCCCCGCGGCGCACAGGTGAGCTACACACCCCCTCGTTGCGGTGGCTTTTGTTTCCAAAGAGGGGGCAGAATTACGAGGGTGGGCCGGTCGGCTTGTTTTCCTACGTCGCCGCCGCTGGCCCCACCCCCCCGCGAGGATGCATTTAATTTCGCGCATTTCATTCCACCCTCCCGCCCCCCTCCCTCCCCTGGATACGTCGCAGGATACGTCGCCGAGGATACGAGGGACCAGGAAGGAAAGGGGCCAGGTTAATGTACGGGCTAGCGAGGCTGGCCTTTTCAGCCCTGGGGATCTAAACGGCCCTTTCTCTGAATAAGACGCTACCGAAGACGGAAGCGCGCTGGAATCCCCGGTTGGACGTGTAGCTCGTAAATAATTTTCGCCCGAGGGGAGGCTTTTTTATGGAGCTTTGGACCCCGTTCTAATGGAGCTCCTTGTTTCGCTCCACTCTGCTGGCGCACAATTCTCCAGTAGGTACTCGTTTAAAGATCCTGCAACTGCTCTTACTAATTCTCACCCTCGCCAACAAACCTTAGCCTCCCCTGATATCTGTCACAGTGAACCAGTAGCAGGTTCCACAGCCCCCCGCAAGAAATGCAGAATTGTTGGAGCGCGATCGATTCGTTACCGTTCCGGCGGGAGTTTCGCGACGGTACGCAGAACGAATCCGAAGGGAGGGCATACTTCTAACGCGTCCTTATCTGTAAGCTTATGCAAATGTGGAGCAGTTTGCCACGAGGATTTGCATACACTAGCCTCCGACGATCTATATGGGATCATGTCTAGGCATAATCTCAAGAAGCCCCGCAGTTATACACCGGTTTCCCGAGTAGTCACGTTAGCGGCCGAGTCTTTTTGTTTCCCTTTTGTCGGCCCTTCTACCCGTGGAGCGGAGCGCACCCAAGATTCGCCGGTCTGCGAAGGGTGGCTCGTGACGACTACGGGGAGAGACGAGGGTGGCGTGCGAGGGGTCTCCAGTCACATCGCCGTCGTTCGTTATCAGGGCTGGGGAAGATTGTACTTTCGGGGCAGTGTCTGGCCACGTTCCGCGGAGATAATTCGGGGTTAGTGGGACTCGAGCCGGCGTTGTTGGCGACGGTCCTGGGTTTAGTGGGTACTTATGAATCGTCGATCTATTCAGTGTTTCTCTATTGATTCCCCGGGACTGTGCGAGTATCAGCGGAGGTACACTAGCGGCCCGAACTGTGCACACCGTGCATTGTCATCTTTCAGCATGGACGAGCAACACCCACCCCTTTGCGGAGCTGCAAGATTCTAATATAGTACAAATACTAGAGCTTCGCCGTAGGGGAATGGAGTATCGATTAGTACTGAACAGAGTATTCCTCGCTTGACTATCAATATTATTCTGAAGGCACCCGAGTCCCCATAAATAATTGAAGTCGACACTTTCTCCACCTCGATGCCAGTACACCCCGCGCTTCCCTCTCGAGCACCTTCGCCCCCGATGCTCACCGATGATGAACGACAGATCAGTCGATTAGCTCGTCGGGGATAGAGACGTGTTCGTCAAGTTTCGTGGCAATTTCGACAGGGCGAAGGATGGATGAGCCGGCTGGCAACGGGGGTTGCGCTTTTCGCGGCCGATTTTCTAACTCGGTTACGGGGGTACTTTAATCTGATGGGAAGTTACTTTCCCGCTCCTAACTCCGTGGCTTGCCCGCGATAGTGTTGATTAATTTGTCCCGAAATGGCTTATCTGGCTGCCGTGGCAAACTGTAAATGCAATCGGGAGCGCGGATACGAGCTCCGGTGGCCGTGTCTCAGAACTCGCGCTCGACTCCAGAACAGAGGTAGGCGGCGGGGGAGCGAGGTAGAGAGTAACTTTCGCATAGTTCCGGCGGCTGTTCAGTTGTGACTGCGTAGTATGTATTTATCTTTCCGATTGTTTGCGGGCTTGCCGAAGAACTTAGCCGAACGAAAACACCGAGCAGAGGGGCGGGCGGGGGGGTGTGAACGACCGCTGGATGCTCGGCGGGACTTTGTGACAAGTTTTAATGAATTTGTCGTTATTAATTAGCGGTGATTAACTTGTAATGGAGTTGCACGGCGGGGAAGGGCGGGGACAGTAACGCGGTTGTTCTGGAAAGTAACGATGACAGTGAGAGCGGTGATTCAGTCGCGCTCGTTTCCAAGCAAGGGCCGTGTATTTACTCTTTGAGGAACCTTAGAACTTGAATCACCCTTAGTCCCGTGTATTCTCAGTCGTGGTTGCAGCCATCTATTGCACGGAGAAGGTAGAGACATTTAATTACCCTGGAGGATCGAGGTTGCATAGCGAATGGTCCAAAGCTTTACCTCAAAGGGCCATTTTTGAGCGCGTTGCTTTTATGCTTTCGTTCAAAGACAAAGTGCAGAACGTATGCAGCGTGTAAAATTTTGCGATGACCGTTCCATTGAAGCAACTGTACTTTCCATAAACACAGTTCCCCGGATATCTGAGGGGAGAGCGTAAATTTCACTAAAAAGCGACAGGTTGAGCCCGACCGCAAACTTTCGTCTTCATTCCCGAACTGGTCACCTTAATCCCATCAGGGTGAACTACACTGACCCCCATAAAAAGGGTTTAAACTTCTACGCGCGATTGGATCGGCTCCGTGACAGAAGAGCCGGCCCCACTTTCCACTCAACGAAATTATTTATTCGACTATGAAATCGAAGGAACGCAATGGCGAAGCGATTCAGCTCACGTGTCGAGACTTCCGATTAAATTGTGCAACGTTTCTCACGTCGGCTGGGTCCCCTGTCTGCGAAGTCGTGCCGCGGAAATTCGTCCGTGTACCGTTGTCCAACTATCCTGTCCCCTATGCACTCGTTGCACTCCAGAGGATCGAGCTGCGCTTTGTCCTTTACCTGAGAGCGGCGACTATGGTGCGACGGAGGATCGTGTTGCTCGCGAATTTAGGGCGACTTAGCCTTCTGTCTCGCGTGTATTTGCATTTCATCAGCTACAGAGAATAAGGTATTAAAAGTTATTTTTCTGTTACATTTCTGAATGCATCGATGGTGCCAAAAAATGCGAAGAAGTAAAAGAACTAAAGTAAAACTAAACCTAAGCTGAAGCTGAAGCTAAAGCTAAAGCTAAAGCTAAAGCTAAAGCTGAAGGTGAAGCTGAAGCTGAAGCTAAAGCTGAAGAAGCTAAAGCTGAAGAAGCTAAAGCTGAAGAAGCTAAAGCTGAAGCAGCTAAAGCTGAAGCTAAAGCTAAAGCTGAAGAAGCTAAAGCTGAAGAAGCTAAAGCTGAAGAAGCTAAAGCTGAAGAAGCTAAAGCTGAAGAAGCTAAAGCTGAAGAAGCTAAAGCTGAAGAAGCTAAAGCTGAAGAAGCTAAAGCTGAAGAAGCTAAAGCTGAAGAAGCTAAAGCTGAAGAAGCTAAAGCTAAAGCTGAAGCTGAAGCTAAAGCTAAAGCTAAAACTAAAACTAAAACTACAACTAAAATTGAAACTTAAACTAAAATTAAAATTATCTAGGAGTAACGTAAGGATAGCAAGATGGAAAGAATAAATACTTCTTAGAGCCCACAGTCTTATCTGGATTTTAAATCACTGCACTTTAAAAGACGTTTGTTCGACTTCGTCCCCGTAATTTCAATGTCGGCCGGATTATCGACGCCCGAAACAGCGACCGGCTCCGGAGGGTGGCACGGCGGTGGGATAATTACGAAGAACGTAACTCGCTGGAGAATTAATGAGGCCGTTGCAGTTCTGGGGGCGACATCGTAACTCATAGGAGTGATCTTGGTCCATAACGGAATGGAGTTTTACGGGCGCGCGGGGGTCGCGTCGCGAATTCGAGGAGGACGGAAGAGAATCGATCTGGCTGTGCTGGGAGCTCGATTGAAACGGCCTAGCGCAACCCATTATTGGGCCAACTCAATTATGAGTTATCTCCTCGTAAAGTTCAAGAGTTGGAAGGTATGTATGCGTGTGGCGCATCAGCCCAGTCCCTGGAACGTTCCTCGTGCGCATTTAATAGGGGGTAACGCACGAGTGGTTCCTCAATAACATACGTTATTGAACCGTCCTCACCCCCCGTGCCCACCACCCTTACGCTGCAACGGAGCTGAATGCACCGGTGGTAAGAAAAGAGAATTGCGATAACGATATCGATTCCGCTGGTCGATCGACGCCACCCCCATCCGCTTCACGAAATTCGGTGAATCGCTGGAAATCGTGTTCGTTCCAAATTTTTCCTGCCGAACGGGACCTCGCGGGGAACTCCAAGGATTTAGTTTAATCACCACGAGGACTCCTCCCGGCATCTAAGCAATCACGTATAAACGAGAAGGATGCTGTATACTCGCGCGGCGCCCTAGAAAAGGAATGGCCAATCTTGGGGGCTCACTTCTGGGACGCTGCAATTAAGGGCTGCGAAAGGATTGTAGGAGTGCGGCCCCGAGTCTAACTGGATATTCGTTGAATTCTGCATCGAGTATTATGCTTGTCCGAGGGAGATAACGTTTTATTGTGGGCACAGAAGCTCGCACAATTTCTCTCTGTCATCCATAGAAGCGCGTAAATGGAGTTCGAAGCCCATTCACCGGCAACCTGAAGAAAGCGTCGCCGATAAAAGCAATATACATCATCGACGAGGATCTGCAGGCATTGTGATACAGTTTCCGTCGTTAGTTTATCGGTAGATCGTTGTCCCTCCTGTAAATGGGGGATCGTCACACAGGCATCCTGTCACACCAGGATAATTGATCATTTCTCGCGTCGAATGGAGCCACCGCTGGCTAATGTACACACGCGCCTAACCCGACGATTTGTAATTATATTGGCAATGGATGTCGCTTTATCGAACGACACACCGTTAACGGGGAATTTATCGACGGCTAGGGGTAATTCGTGTTATTGGCGATAGTGTAAATTGGCCGATAAAACAAGCCGTGACATTCGCTCTTTAGTTCCCCGCCCGATGATGGATGGCACGCCGACGGTCATCGCGAAGGAGCATTCCTTCGCAGCGATATTTTCGATATTTCATACGTTTCCCTCACCCTCTTTTCCAAGTATACCTACACGTGGTATTGTGGGGCACACATTTATGCGATTGGAAGTTCAATGATCCCCGGTAGTTTCTTAGGGAAGATAAGGGATGTAGGCGATGCAGGGTCAATTGTAATCCTCCCCGAGAATTAATAGCAGCAATTGCAGTAGTATCCTTTTATTCCACTCGCCGTGCACAAATCTTTCGACAGTATTATCAAAGTTCCCTCAAGCCATCCTCCGCCGTCACAAATCCCGCGAATGGTCCATTCGCTTCTTGAACCGTTTAAGGAATGCTTGAGCGAGTGGCTCGAAGATCAAACTCAACGACAAACGTTCGCATACCCGATGGAAGGAGCAAAAAGTGCAAGAAAAGGTTAATTGCCTTTTTCACAAAGAGTCCGGGCTCATCCCAATACACGCCACCCTCCCACACGGATCTTCCGCCAGAGGTCGTAAACGTCATTGACCTAAGTGGATATCATACGATCGCGCGGGACCTTTTCCCCACCATGCAACCCCCTGTTAACTTAGCCCCAGGGGGCGAAAGAGTGGGGCGAGCATTTTCGTTCTACCTGAGCGGGGGACGACTTAGACTTTGTTTGCGACGAGTCAGTCGTGCTTCGCCTTTCGGTTCGGCCGTACCGTTCAAGCGTCGATCCGTTTCTGTCCTGCCCCACGTCCGAGGGCATTGTTGCGTGCTTTCGTGGTGCGCGATACCACCCTTCGCCCCTTTCCCCCGGCTCGCGTCCGCTTGTACATTTTCGCCGGGCTACAGTGGCGATTTCGACGCGTCCACCCTCGTGTGCTCCGATTGTGATCGTGGTGCTTGAACCCTGAGACGCGCTACACCGCGGGAAATAGCCTGATTTATCATCCTCTGTGTTGCCACTGCCGGGTACCCGGATGTTTTAGGAAACCCTTGGGTCTCGTCGAGCACAGGGAACTGCTGACGCGAAATTCACCCGCGAAAGGGTAAGTCGATTTATCTATTTGTGCCCGATATCCATGTTGATTTCTCCCAGGGATTCACCTATTAAGATATCCCCGATTGATGGATCGTTCTCGAGGCGACGGCACGGATCAAAAGATGCATTCTTCGCTCGAGAAATTCGTATTCTCGCTCTGTTGAAGGTTGTTTTATTTTTAACATTCGAACGTGTGTTATCGAGTTGATGGTATTTTTTCCTGGTTTCAAGCTGCGACGGTGTCGAGTGGGAGGGTTTCTTTATTTTGTTCCAAATTCAACGTTGTAGGTATTGCGACTTTATTCTATTTTATATAAATAAATCAACACTGGGAATTAATTAGAATTGATTAGAAAGTGTAGTGCATCTTTTCCAGAGCTGAAAATCCAGTATTCTTATGAAATATTACAAACACTGAACCACTTGCTCCACACCATTTTACCCGATTTAAAAAGAAGTATAGAAATAATTTCATGAAACATGAATTTTTGTAGGTATAATATATGTTGAGGTTTTATTGTATAATATATTTGAGTAACAAAAGGTTTTGATATAAATGTAGACCGTTAAGGGAAAGAAGAATGCGGGCTATACAAAATTATTTGAAAAAAAAATTTCGCACACAAATTTTTATTTCAAATAATTTTGCTGCCCATCTCTGCCTCGGGGAGACAAAACAAAATCCTCTCCCCACTCTCATTAGCTATAGCGCCAATACCTACCATTACAATAGAATGAAAAGTTTAAACAAAGTAAACGTTTATCTTCAACAGTGTGTAGCACACATGCTCAATTTTCCCGACTGTAAATTTGCAATGATTCGTGGAAATCTGCGTTGGACACTTGGCGAATGTTCCCTTGGCTGTTTGGAGCGTTCCCCTTCCGTTATTTCCCGCCCGCGTACGGTGAGGCATCGGTGACTCTTAACCGCCCTCTTAATACAGAAGTCGGTTTCGTTCGAGTTACACGGGGTCGTGGCGCAGGAAATCGCCCGTTAAATTTGCGATTCGGCCAGTAAATATCGGGTATCGGTGCAACCAAACTGCCCCGTTCGTCTGTCCGTGCTGGCCATCCACTCGCTTCTATATCAAATATATATTCCACGAGCGACGTATCGTAAACACACGCGAACTAACCGCGATCTGCTCTCTGCTCGGTGTGTGGTGCACGGTATCTATAGGGCGAGATCGCTAACGGGGAAACGCTTGAACATCCCCTTCGTTCGGTGGTGCACGGGATGTCCATCATACACAGTGGTCGACAGAAATTGTTTCAACCCGAATTCGGTTAGTTACGCGGAAGGCTCGAGTGTTTCCAGGCAATGTAGCAGGAATTTTTGTTAACATTCGCGTTAAGTGGTTGTGGATCGAGGTGACTAATCGTTTCAGTGGATCTTGACGTTGGAAAACATTCCCCTGTGTCTCATTTTCCACTGCCATAAAAGAGGAACGTAAACAATAATCTACCTAAAGGGATGGCGGTACTGTTTGCTCGTGACGCAAAGTAGTTTCAAAGTACGAGCAAATTTGGTATAAAATTTATGGCCCCAAGATACGAATTTATGGCTCTTTTACTTGATGATAAGCCTGGAAGATAATTCCTATCTGATTAGTCATTATTTCTGTGGCTCAAAGTTTACTCTGGTTACTCATGCTTTTTTCCTTTGACTTTTTTCCTTTGACTTTGTAGAAAATACGTTTCCAAGTATCGTTATTGAATATCGATTCGACTGGAGGTAATAAACACGAGCAAATAAAAAAGACGACAGTCATTTGCCTCGCAGAATGAAGTGCTCCATACCCATGCGAGTCTTCCTTTTGTGAAACAATTATTTTATTCCCCCCCCGTGGTATAATTTTCGACCAACCCTCTGTGCAAGAAAGCCCTGCGCGATGGAATATCGATATATGTACAAATAACAAACACGAGAGTCGCTCAGTTTTCTTTTTCCAGGCTATCAATTAATTGCTTCGTTCCCCCGTCGATTCTTATTCAAAGCAAAACGAACTGTTTGATCATTTCCGAATTACCGTGTAGCCGTACACGAACACGTTGCCACGGACGGATATCATGGACGTGTGCTCTCGAGCAGAGGCCTCGAGGCTTAACTCGCAACGCCCGGAGTATTACTGGGAATCAAGTTTACGTTTCCTGATATGCGTATTTCCAGGCCATGACATATGATTTAGACGTCATGCAGGGTTCCCCGTGGCCTCCGGATCACTGCCACGCGCAACCCCTGCTCCCTCAACCCCCTCGCGCGTTCGAACTTCTCGATTTTACGGGGCTAAAGCTACTCTGACGCACGCCTTTACCCGATGCTTCTTCCTCCCCAATCTCCACCCTCCTTTCATCGCTGATAATCGAAGATCCTCGCTCCACCCTCGTCCATTCAAAGATTTTCCAGCATCGAGCACAGTATTCTTTACGTTTTCAAACAATCTTCTGCGATTCCTCAGGACTTAAGACATCTTGGGCCACCTTAATTGAATTTTCACCTTAGATTTTCAATTTCTAAGTCACTTATAGCTGGAATATTTTTTTAAGGCTCAAGTTCGGCGCTGTTGATAATGGGGTTTGAATGATAGATCGCGCTTAATATGGAAATTCGATTTTTCGAGTACCTTCGGCACAACGCAGGCTCTGTTCCACGATGAAATGCGCGGGGGAAAACAAAAATTGTCGCACGGGAGGAACCGCGAGGTTCCCCATAAAACTGTGCTGGCTCGCTTATTTGCTGGCATCAGTTTTATTCCGTAATAAATAACGGGTAGGGTTTAGGAAGAATTGGTTCGGGTCCAACTCGCTTCTTGGTAGACAATATAAAATAGTGGTGTAATTCACTTGGCCCTCCATTCCCAGGGCAGAGTTTCCGGTGACGCATTAAAAAGCCATTCTACTTTCGGCTATACGTGTATCTATCACTTTTGGAACGGTCGTTGGCTAGTTCCGCGCGATGCTCGCGCGCGAAATGACTGATTTCTGTTATTCAAGTGCTCCAGTGTCTGTCCGCGCTTAAAAGGAATGCCAAATTCTTTAATTCTGTGTCTAACAATAGACGAATATAAAATGAGTTGGTAGTCGATTCTAAACGTAGTATTCGAGAGGTATGAATCTGGCTTGATTCGAACCGCTGCCTGATCCGCTAGTTGAGATATATTTACACGATCCTGAAATATCATTGATGGACAGGCTCGAATTTTGCAAGCTTCGACAGGAATGATGTATAAGGCTCCATGAACGGAACTCTATGTGCTTACGATCTAATTTCCATATTTGATCCATCATCGCAGATTCCAGTACACATAATCCGTACACTATCACTGGCAAGTAACATTCTCGAAATTCCCCGTAAAATCATCGATCATCCCAATCCAAACCCAGTTTCTTCGGAAGAACGCCTGCCCTGCTTCCTCCGCGTAGAAGATAACAATACATACTCCAATTTCCACCACAAACTAATCAAGCTCCAATCATTCACTGACCCCGCACTTGGTCGTCAATGAGTTTGAAATTCACTTGACGGGCAAGAACCAGCCATCTGTTACGCCAGTCGGACACCTCGCAATTGGGGGAACCGGTAGGCCGAGATCGTACAAAGCGATCGCTCGATCGATCCAGCGCGGCACTAATGAGGAGGTGACTCGTTTCGTGGCCATTTGAACGGTGTAGAGTTTTCGGACACGGGGCAAGCGCGGCGCGCGATTTAATAGAGGATTCTACTTGCGCCAGGGGCGTCTATTATTCGACCCGAATTGACGTTATGCGTACGAGCGGGCAGAGGCCTGCAGGCGGGCCGCGGTTTCACCCTTGATCCGCGTCGATTATACGCGAGGTTGTAATTAAAGCACGATGATCGGCCGAGGTACGCGTCGCTGACGGATTGATCGGTAGGCTGTCCGCGGAATCGGTTTACGTTAATCCAAATGAAGTGATCCATGGGTCTGTTGGACCCAGACGCGAGGATTCGTCAGACATATCCGAGGGCGCGTTAATGAAAGGCTCGCTGTTGGACGAACTCCACGGGGACTGAAATTGTCAGCGCGACACCGTGGGAATTTCCGTAGGCACGCAAGGGCGAGAGCCCCGAAGGGTGGCCAGTGCGTGGAATTTTGGCAATGCTCGGAGTTTTCAGGGGATTCATTTAGATTTGCGAGGGTAAATAGTTTCTACGCTTGGGGATTATTAAAGAACCTTCCGCATTAATTCCGCGTCAAGAGGAAAGTAAATCGGCAAGTTAGATACAATCGAAACGGGTCGAGAAGCTCTCGGAATAGTTTCCGCGAGGAGCGCGGCAGCGTTTCGGGGGTAATTAAATCGGCACCGTCCGCGAAGAGGAGTTTCAAAAGTCACTCGCCGCTCGGCACGGGTAGCAGCCCTCCTTCCGCGGAGTTCGACTCTGCTCCTTGGCCGAAATGAATTTCAAATGAATTTTCTACAAATGTGTCCGGCGAACTTTCCGCGCGGGGCAGCGCGGAAAAGATTTACGGCGCGGCGGCTGGTAATAAAATGTCGCTTCGCCGAGATAAATAGTTGTAATACCGATCCCGCGGGGGTAGGGGTGGATAAAAAAAGCGCAACCCTTTCTGTGGCTGCGTTGCGTTCCCAGCGAAGATAATTTATGGCGAATTTGTCGCGGAAAGGTGCAGCGGTACGAGCAGGTTAGCGTGGAATATAGAGTGTCTAGTAAATCCGGGCACTGATTTCTCTTGAAACAGACACTCGCCTTCTAAAACAATTCTAAAAAGCATTTCATATGTCTGACTACTAGCTTTCACCTGTATGCAAATGATCTTATGCCCAGAAACATACCACGTGTAAACAGTTAAATCAATCAAACAGACAATATACCTTTGTCGTCTGCGTGCCCCAATTACTTATCCCAATTTAGTTCGCCAGACTCGGGAGCAGCTTCCAAATCTCCATCCACCAAATACATATTCCTTTGTCGCCCTCCTACGACGCTCTTCAGCATCCTCGCGACCGATGCCACTCGCAGCCTCATTCCTCAGTTTTCAATCAAGTTCTTCCCAATCTGCTCCAGCGACCACAGGGCCCAGCTCCCGAATCCTCGATCCAGCGAAGCCTACGCCCGATCCCTGCTCTTCCTGGACATATTTGTACGAGTGCCGCCGACCCGGAGTCTGTTCCTCGGGGTTTTCAATTAAGCCGTAGACTGGCGGTTGGTATTTTCGCGGGCGCGTGCAGGGTGGCGGAGAGAAGAAATGGGGCCGGCGTCGGTTATGAAGTCTCGCTGCCCTGAACGGCAGTGGAACAGACGGGGCGCAGGGGGTCGTGCACGAGGGTGGCGGAAGGGAGAAAGAGGAGATCGTTCCGCACGTTTGTGCGCGGGGAAACTGCTTCTGTCGCCCTCTGCTTTCTCGTATTGGCTCGGAACTCGTTTGCGGGACACGAACTTTCCGCGCCGGTTGCCGCAGGAAGGAGGTTAAAATATAAAAAGCGCGCACCGAACGGGGGTGGAACGTGCTCGAGAAATTAATGGCGGGCCAATGAGGAGACGCGAGTCGCCGCCACCTGGACACACCGGAAGGAAGTTGGGTCGGGGGGGATTGGGGAATCTGTGCTGGACTGAATTAACACGTTTGTACCTCCTGTTCTACACAGAAAATTCGAAATTGATAGTTTGGTGGAGCACGAGGTACGTAAGTAGGGGAGACTGGGGCTAGTTGATACTAGAGGTGTGACTATCGATTATTGATAGATTATCGATATCTTATTGATACTTAACGATATATCGACAATATCGTTAAGATATCGTTAAGGCGAATAGAAGCGGGTGAGGTAGAATACAGCACACTTTGTTGCAGCAACGTTGCAAATAACAATTTTAAAGACATTGTAACACAACGATACATATACATAGGTACTTATAAACATATCGCTTTCGAGGTGTATAAAGATATCGCTTTCGATTCGAAGGAATATGTTAAAACGGTAAAAAATAATTTAATATACAAGTACGATATTATCCAAAATAATTGAAATATACAGCCGAACAACATAACGATATGTTAATAATAGGTGGACATAATAATATAAGTATAATGAGATTGTATGGGTAAATTTTGATAAGAAAGTACAAAATAAATCAAATACTGATTACAATATTGCATCAATAAAAAACGAATTGAAAATTTAAATATTTTTTAACGATATAATTTTGAAAAATATACATCTGCGTTATATTTATATTTATAATATATAATTTACAATAAACATATAAATAACACTAATTCTTATAGACAGAAGTACAAGATTACAGCCAAAATACACTAATATATTGCCTGCAATAAGTTCAAATAAAAATAAATAGATTCTGAATGACTTTATTATACAATTAATACGTTGTGATTCTACCTCAGCTGCCTCTATTCGCCTTAACGATATCTTAACGATATTATCGATATATCGAAATATCAATAACACTTTGATATTGTCGACATTTATCGATAACTTTATCGATAGTCACACCTCTAGTTGATACAGGAGGAAAGTTGATACAGACGAATTATCTCGACACCGTATATATGTAGCTCCATTTCAGCGAGATATGTGAAGATTGTTGTTCAATTCTTTCCTACGATCCAGCGCACGTGTGTGTGCATTAACGTTAACAATCGTTTTTTAACTGTTATCGTTTATATAGAGAAAAAGTAAATAGTTTTGATACATCCAAATTGATGGTCCAAATAACATTTTTTCGTTCATTTTGTATGTATTTTCTCATGTTTCCGCTTACTGTATATTAAAAAGGAAGTACCAAAGTATATTTTGACATATTTGTTATTAAGGAATTAATTCAAATAAAAGATGAAAAAAATTGAAAACAGAATAACGTATCAACTAGCCCCGCAGTGGGGTAAATTGATACATTTTATCTTCGTCCAAATAACATTTTTTCATTCATTATCTATGTATTTTCTCAAATTTTCATTTACAATATATTAAAGAGGAAGGACCAAAGTTTATTTTAGCATATTTGTTATCAAGTAATTAATTCAAACAAAAATGAAAAAAATTGAAAACTGAAAAATGTATCAACTAGCCCCGGTCTCCCCTACATGGTACCATCGAACAGAAGGCGATTTCTAAACTTTCAGAAGTTTACCCTTTCTAGGTAGGGTAAACTGTACTAATGCTGGCACTGCACCGATCACTGGCATTCCCGTTTAAAAAGCCAAATATTAAGAAGCACAAGCTTAGAAAGTACTTTTTACAATTTCTTATTTCTCTTCTACTACAACACTGCAAAGCCAATTGATCCTTTTGAATGTACATAGCCGTGCGTGAAATGTATCACGAGAGATCAATCTTCTTGAACTTATGTAGGTCGCCAGCGTCGAACACCCCTCTGCTCCGCGCGGAAATTTCTCGCCACCCTTTCATCGGTTTCAAAGTCGCTTCTCATTGAGAAAGGGAGATAGGAGGAACTTTGAGGAATCTGGGGCCGCATTTTCCACTCGAAAATACGCGTTTTCTTAGCGGTGCGCGTATTTTCCCGCTGAAATCTTCTTCCTCCCCTGGCGAGCTCTTTCATCGTGGTCCGCGAGCTCTTTGGTTATTTTCGAGGCAATGGTGCAATAATGACGAAGCAGTTTCCTTTCTTGAAAACCACACCTTTCCTTTTACTAATCATATTCCACGCGCAACGCAGTCGATCTGCGAATTCTCCTGCGATCCATGTTCAGTTGCCATTGAATTCATAATTCTATTCCCAAGAAATTCAGCAAATCCGCGAAGCAAGAGCTCCATATTCGTAACGATGAAAGTTGTGTTACAGACACGTCTTTCCTTTTATCCCCTTCATTTGGTCCCATCCTATCAGTTGCGTAACAAGCATACTTGGCGCTACCGGTTGAAGGTTAAAGCGAGGAAAAGGGAGGAAGGAGCAATAAACTTCCCGGTTTATTGATGCACTTTGCCCAAACTCGTTCTCTCGAGGAGGAAGTTTGGTAGCAGCAAAGGAGCAAGAATAACTGCCCCCGAATTCCCCGATTCGCAGGCTGCTGGTATATTTGTTTATCGTCGTTCGTTTGTCCAGCGAACGACGTCGTTCGTCGTTTCCCTGGCCTCGTCCTCTCCCACGGAAACGATATGCCCTCGTGCACCGCTCAGCCGCGTTCTGCCTCGTCCGCACGAGATTTATCCCGCGACGAACTCGCCGCAACTGTTTCTTTCGCTTTTGTTGCCCGCGAAACTTCTTCGAGAGTCCCCGTTTGACTCCGCGCGTACAAGTTCGGCCTTCCGTCCGCCGCTACTTCCCTTCGACCTCTAAAATATTAAAACCTGCACCCACCACCCTGCGGAATCCATAGCGACGTGGAAGAAACCTTGCGATGGATCAACGTAATCATCGAACCGTGTATCAGCTTTGTGCAAACTCACTTCCTATCACTTTCGCAGTGGAATTCAAAGTTCTCGAGGGCGCAGGAGAAAAGGGGAAGCTCCGTTAGTTGTCTTGAAATAGAGGGTTGTAGTTTCAGATGTTTTACAGAGCTATCGAGCTCTATGGCGGAGCAATCCTCTAATTACGGCGAAGAATATCCCGATAATGGTCGTGGATGGTAAAAGAGCCGAGGAAATCCCTTTGAAAATTTGTATCGACGTTCTCCTTAGCCCTGCCTTCAGCCCCCTTTTCACGAGCTGTCGTTCCAGCCACGTACGTACTTAGAACGTGGCATCGCGGTGGCACGGGAAACGGAAGCACGAAGAAGCACGAGGACGACAATAATTTACCACAAAGGCGAAACGTGGGGGCAGCGGGCCTGGAGAACGGAAAGAAATAAATAACGAAGAGTAGGCGAACGCCGCAGGAATCACAACTGTGGTAAAAGGACGTTCGCACGTTTCCACTATGGGGGTGAAGTTTTTTCCTCCGCAGAAGGAACGACCGAGAGAGACGGGGGTTGAACGATTCAAGTGTACAGGCTGGGCTCGAGTTTCTGTGGCGAATTAATGCTTCATTCCCATTGATTCTCAGCCACTGATGGACTTAACTGGGAGGGTGAAAATTAAGATGTGTATATACAATGCATTAAATCGTTAAAAACGAGGAGGTTTTTTCAGAATTTGGAGAATATGTAAATTCATTATTAGATTAGGAATGAGATAGGTCCGAGATTAGGGTGGTCCTTATATGTATGGTAAAAAATTAAATATTTTAAAATTTTCTTCTGACCCTCTCAGAAGCTTCTATATAATTTAAAAGAATTTTGTCTAAAATTTTATTAAAATATATTAAGGATTAAAGGTTGCTCAATGGCAATTAAGTATTACTATTTTGGTATAAATTAAAAAAAAAATTTCTTTTACAGCTTGTTCTAACTGGTTTGAGGACTGAAGAATTGGATGAGTTTCGTTGTTATAGGTGCTAGGACCAATATCTAGTATGGTACCCGGTTTTACTCAGGCCACGGTGTAAAATCGTAAAAACGGATCATATTTTAAATCATTATTTTTTGTATTTTTCCTTCTATTAAACAAATTGGATATTTACTATTATTTAAAAAAGAGTTTATTCTAATGAATCCCAATTTGTTTTTTACTTAATAATGTCGAAGTTATGAGATTGTATTCTTAACGTTCCGATTTTGCCCCGGTCTCTCCTACATGCGAAATATAAAGTCCTTGAGCGGCCTTTATATATCAAATTATACAAATAAAAAACACGGAGATATTTTTTTTTGTCAAATATAAGATTTTAAGAGGGTCAGACAATATGTATTTTAAAGATGAAAAATAAGGACCACCCTAGTCCGAGATAGGTGCGTACCTAATGACATTTGCATCTTCGAAAAGTGCCCGTTTCCTCCCCTACGCTACAAGATCACAGCGTCATATTTTAACTATGCACATTGTAGTCGCGCCGCTTTAAAACACCGTGGCGAGTGATTTGTTGCCTCGCCGTCTTATGCATACAAAGCATATTTCGGGCTATTATTTTTCCCCATCGCGAAACGAAATTTATGAATTTAATGGGCCAGCACATTTTTAAACGGAATTTTCTATTTCCTCCGGCGGAGTGGCTCTTCTAACATAGAAGCGAATTAAAACAGAAATATTCGCCGGATACGTATTTTAAACAGCCGAAATTAGAGAAGAGCCTTCTGCCGTGCGAGGGGAGTGAACGAGAACTGTTGGAGTCGTCGCGATGTCAATAAACGGATAAATCCCGGCGAAAGATTCACGTTGCCCGTGGAAAATGGGCGGATAGCTTTAATCGCTAAAACGTCGATAAGTGAGTAAACCGTTTCGGAAATGGGCAAACAACTCTGACGGATGGAAGCCGGCTGCAACGGTTTTCCAAACGTCAGTGGATAGATGGGAAGCTCTTCTTCCCGTTGATCGTTCGAAATAGAGGAATCGCGGAGGAGTGGCCGAGCAAATAAAGCGATAACGATATTTGCATAAAGCGGAGAGAATAACGCGAACAAGGGTATATTAACTGAGAATATTAAAAGTCTCGCTCCGCCCTTTAAAACCGAGACGGAATATGAAGCTTTTTGATCGAGCCTCGCGAGCTCCTCTTGCGCGGAAATGGGAATTTAATGAACAGAGACGGGGAACACGAGAAAAATAGAGCAAAGAAGACCAACCAGAGGGGTGGATCGAAGGAACTTGCACGTCCCCGTCGAGCCCCTTCTGCCACCCCGAAGTAGATGTTTGTTTGCTCTTCTGGTGCGTGTACAAAGACGCGTGGCAAAGAAGCGTGGCACAGGGGTAGCTCGGAAGGGACGTATCGTTTGGAATAGTAGATTCATTGAAGGAGATTAAACTACGTGGGCACAAAACGATGTGGCTGTTCTGGGTATTTGATAAACCTTCCATTCCCCGTTTCATTGTGCAAGGTTGCAGCTAATATCCCACGAAGACAGAAGCTGTGGGAGAATTAGGAATAATAGGAGACTCAGTGGCTCTAGAGAAATGCCAGTGGAAGTGGTTGAGAAATAAGTATCTTAGGAAACAGTGCGGCTGATGTTATTCGGAGCAGAGGGAAGGGCCTTGACCGGCCAATTAATTTCGTTTCGACCATATCCAAGGAGTCAGAGCTCAATTCGTAGCTCACAGTCGCCTTAATTACTCCGAAACTCCCCCGAGGGCATTCCGGCGTGCTCGGCGAAGTAGTTGAACGAGCGTTAAAAAACAGAAAAATCGCGGGCTGGGAAAAGGGTAGTCGTTCAGTTTCGAAGTAGCAGGGGAGAGAAGGGGTGGGATTAAGTGGAGGAAAACAGGGTAAGCGAGCGTTTAGACAGGACGTCCCACGAATTACAACTGGTTCACGGAAGTCGTCTCACGCGATGCACGTCCTCGGCGTCGCGACGCCGAAAGCGTGGAACGTTCTACCGCTCCGCCAGTGATCACTGCAACTCCAGCTCCACGGACTCTCTATTTTATCGAACCCGCTGGAAAGTTCCCTTGGTTCTGTCTGACACGCTTTCGTCACGTTGACGTGTTGGTAGACTTCTCTTGGATGCTTTCGATCAGTCTGCTTCCGAGTTCTCCGTGTAAAGAAGGAGAGACTGCTCTGAGCATTTGTTAGAACAACCTGTGTGCAACGAAACAGCTGCTGTAGGTCTGGGTTAGGTCTGGTTATGTCTGGGTTAGGTCTGGGTTAGGTCTGGTTAGGTCTGGTTATGTCTGGGTTAGGTCTGGTTATGTCTGGGTTAGGTCTGGTTATGTCTGGTTATGTCTGGGTTAGGTTCAGTGTCACACGATTCAACAGAAATAACGGAGTGGCAAATTTGCCAGAATTCCTATCCTGAAATTCCGGCAAAGTAACAAGCGAACAGATCTGATAGAGAGTCACATTCAGATCCATCAAGCGATACGTCACCCCGAGGCCCATTTGTCGGCTTCTTCCCTTTTATCTGGCTGATCTGACCGGCGGCATCCCGGGTACCCGGAGATCTGTAATTGTTCGAAACTTTGATTAGTTTGAATCGTGGGAGGGGAAACTGATCGGGCGAATCTCGTGGGAGTCGGCGGATCCGGGTGCGTAACGGACGATATCATTTCCTTGAGAATTTAACGGCGACTTTCTAACTTAATAAGCGAGACGCTCCGCTGGGGCCATCCACTGATCCGGGGATGACTCATTTCGCGCTGGAAGACGTTGCCCGCGCTTAATAGACATTCTTCTCGGCTGGCGTAACACGTGTCGCGTTAATCGAGAGCGTTGCTCTTAATCCATTATATCCTCCCATCGAAAGTGGTGTGACTGAAATCGCCCAAGGCATTTTATATTAAATACTCCGTGTTTTATCTATCCTTTGATTAAGAATGTCGCCTCTCTCTCTAAAGGTGCCATGATCATGCTCCCTTCGATTCCAGAAAACGGACGCTCGACAAATAACCGGCAAGCCGAAAAAACACTGGGAATTGATGGTTTGATGTAGGTCACGGTGCTGTAAGCGATCATGTAACCTGCGTGTAACGCGAGCTAGGATGACTGCGCTGCAGGGGTCGGGAGTGTGGCCGCTCGACCTTAATTGCGGTTGTTTCGACGAGATGCAGTTTAACATCGCGTCCCTTTTACTTGACAGCAATTATCTTCGGGACTGACGAACGTCCACGGGAAATGACTGTTAGCCGAATCGACCGGAATCCGCGGCTCTCTCCACCGAGTCACGTCTATTTTCAAGAGTGGCCGTCTCGATTTTCCTTGGTCCGACGGTCAATACTGGCATTGGCTTGTTCTGTCGTTCGTCAACGTTCGAATTCGACGCCCCGCATCTCAATGACAGTGTCCGATTCAGGGGCTGTCGATTATTCAGTCTCTTAAGGGGTCATGCTCAGTCAGGAGGCCGAAAAAAGGGTGATCTTTGGGAATTTTTTACTCGAAAGCTATAACACATTTCTCGAAAATTCTTTTTTCCTTTTAAAGATTGCATCTAGTACTGTGTATCGTAATTTTTTTATTTAAAAATATTTATTAATAACAAAGTTATTGTCCATCTCTCAAAGGTCCTCTCAAAAAAAGGCTTCTGCGGTGACCACTGCTGTTCGAAAGTCGATCATCTAAATTAAAAAATTCAAAAGAATTTACTTAGTATATTATATTATCTTGTCTTTGAACGAAGGATTTTTCGAAATATTGATTTGGGAAAAAATGGCAGATGTTTTAAGTAAAAGTTTCAATTTTCATCATAAATCGTGCCTGATTTTCGTAAATTAAAAGAAAACTAAGCATCGGATAAAAAAATCCTTCGTTCAAAGACTAGTTTATTGTTCCTATAGTAAGCTTGTAAAATTTGAAGCAAATCGGTTGAATGGTTTTTTAAATATTTTGGTCACCGATTTTGAAAGAACTCGGCGATCCTCGTCAGAACGCTATGGATCGCCGATTCACGAGCCTGGGCTCGCCGGCTCGGGGAGGCTCGGCTCGCCTATCGACGTGCCGTCAGATTCCACCTTTACGTGGGTCGACTAGAATATGTAGCGTCAGGCGGAACGTTTTTGCGAACGACGAACCGATGGAGATGCTCCTTCCGCGTTGGTGACTCCTGAATCCCTCCGGGATTCATCGAATTTCGCATGGTATTAGCGTGAACGTTCTAGTTTCTCCAAGGAGCGTATAAGTAGCTTATCAAGTTGGCATCACGATGGCGAATATTCATTCCGAAGTGTTCGCGTGTTTGTGTGCAGGGAATCACTGTACGTCGTCCCAGGTTGCATTGCAATTTTCGCCACCTCTGGAAGTGTCTGAAACGTAATAATTGGCTCGGAATTATTAGCGAGATGAATTCTGGGTAATAAAATTGTTCAACGACCCTCGCTGCAGAGGTAATAGTAATCTCTGGTATTATCAATTTTTTCTAATTCTGGCAAGTAAGCGATACAAATAGCTGCCGGTGAAATATAGTTCTCGTTAATTATCAAAATCCCTGAGTAACTACGCCACTGTTCACCGCGGAAAATATACGGGCGCGCGAGCAATAAGCCGCGCGAGAAAAGCTTCTTATTACTCGTTTCGTTTACTTCCGGCCGGCAGAAAGAAATAATCGTCGCGCTGCCGACAGTTGCGAAACCACCGCGTGGCTTTCGAAAAAGGGAAGCCGTGGTGTTGGTCGAACTTGCAGCGGCGGGGAAGCCAAATACGGATGATTATTAGATTTAACGTGGGCCTCGGCAGAGTTTCGAAACGAAATAGTGACGTGAAAGAGGCACGGGACAATCTTTTTTAATTAATGGCTATTGAAAGTTGTTAAAGTATTAAAAAGATAATTTATGCAGCATGGAGCATTGACAAATTCTGTGGTTGTAAGGAAAAACGACCCATGTCACAATTTCAAAAAATTTGAGTTTATGCATTAATTCAACTGTAGAATATTGGATGTATATTTTTATCAGAAAAAAATGCATGAAAACGAATTTTATACGTTGAAAAAATAATGCAATTTAACCGAAGTCCAATATTCAATTAATACGCATTTGGCAAAACAACGTAAGTCCACAAAATTTGGAGAATACGACGTCTCTTCCCTTTGTGATCGCTTTTTATTTTCTATTTTTATTTATCTGCATGTACTATAACGTATTTTGTGTAAAATAAAATGAGCAAAATTATATTTCATATTTTTATTTTACTAGAAACAGTACAGTATGAAATGCCAGTGATACATAAATATGTAACTTGTATTTTTACAAAAAACAGCGCAAAGCACAGAAGAAAACGAAAGAAGACAAAAAGGAAAGTAAAAGAAGGAAAAGTAATCATTTCTTTCACGTACAGTGTTTATATTTTGTTTTGGAAAAACTACTTAACTGCGACACGTTCAAGCAGAACAACCCAAGTCCAGTGGACTTGTGTCGTTCTGCCTAAAGTGTATGTAAATTATTAGGTACTATTTTGTTTATTATTATTTACGTTAATTATACGAATATTGAATATTATGCAAAGGATAATAGGAGGAAGGAAATATATCGTTAGAAGAAAACAAGGAAACATTGCTAATGAGAAGAATTGGTGTTTAGAACTTTCAACGACAATATCTCGAAAGTGAAAACATGTGACAGGGGTCGTTTTTCCTTACAACCACAGAATTATCGTATCCCATTTCAATTAATTCTATCTGCTCTTTGAAATGCCAAATCTATTTCCACTGCATAAAAAGAAAACATCTTATTCAGCATTGTTTGCGATATTCAGCTCTAAGCCTCGCCGCCAGTTGTTCACACCACCGAAGATAACAGAGGATTAATACTTTCCTCCCTTTTCATTAATTTCCTTCGTCCAGCCTTCTTTCCCTTCGTTTCTTTCTGTTCGAAGTTCAAAGGGAGCTTTGCAGCATTCTACCGTGAAATCTAAATTACCAGCGAGGAAAGGAATTTTCTGCGTTCATTGCTAATTCCGTTAAGTGGAAGTAATCTCGTCATTGGCAATGAAGCCTGCATACTGATGACAGACCTCTGCACTTTGTAGACTATGAAATTCTACATTCGCGATTATTCTGCTCTCTCCCCTTTCTTCGACGTTAATATCGATATTCTTCCTTCCTTCGCTCATCTTTAACTAATATAACATTAATATTTAACTAACATCCACACACCAGACGATTAACCTATCAGTAATTCAAAGGGAGAGACAGAACTTTATCCCACGCTTTTCTTCCAAAACACCACGTTACCAGCTCACGGCGGAAAAACCCGAACATTCGCGTGTAAAAATGGTGTTGCAGGGGCGGCGGTGTTTGTGCGTTTCGCTAATTGCGAGAAAGTAATTACCAGTCAGCCTCCACACTTGCCGGAATAATTCCAGGTAACGTGTTGTCCGTTTAATGCTGGCAAATGCGATCAGCCGCTTCAATTATCGAGGCGACACGAGTCGAAAAAGCTCTGTGAGCGGCTTTCTGCTCATTAACGGGGTGGAGAATTAATTATCCGACAGAACGTAAACCGATTAAACGGTAGCTGGCTCCAGCAAAAAAAGTAAGTCTCCATTCCGTTCGGTTTCATCTTTTACGAACGATTCTGGCGTGGAACCAATTTCTTTTTGCTGAAAATATACACGGAGATCGATCAGTCTATCTTCGCTGCGGCACGTTTTAAATCGGAAACTTTTAATATTTCTGGGGAACAGTGGCAGTAAATGCTGAACTACGCTCCCTGGTAATTGAATGTAGCTCCCGCAATGCTGGCGTCGAAATTTTCATCCCCCCCGTTAGAAACTTGGCACATCCTAATCGCTCGGATGTAATCCGCAGCTTTACCAACGACCGAGCACTTATAATTTCAAAGTCCTTGTGTTTATCGTTAATGTGTCAGCGCGTTTGCTGGTTAAAACAAACTCCCCGGCCACTTTGTCGCGTGCCCGCGGCTTAATCGAACCGTACGATCCGAAAGTGTGTTACAGGGGGCTGATTTATGCGTCAGATACGAGGACGAAAATTGCCCTGGTATTAATTGCCCGCCGAGACATCGATCTTAATAGAAATTATATTGCGATCAAACTGTCTGGCTAAGCGTTCCCCTGTTTTATGCGCTTCCCCTCGCGCGATCAAATTATACTCACCTTTCGCTGATAATATTCAACCTGGATATTAATCACCGTCGTTATACCCGGCTTTCCACGTTAAACTCCTTCGATTTCCATCGATTCGTCGTGCCTCGAGAAACGGAGCGGTAATGTGACACTGCTTTCTGCCCTCGAACTTTAGACTAATTAATTAATAATCAGCTCGTAGGAAAATATCAATGTTAATATCCATTTTTGTTCAAGAATATGTTCATCCCCCGTTTCGCAGATGAGTTTCCACGTGCCGATTCACCTTTGGCTCTCACCAGCTGTCCGCGTTCCTAGTTAACATTGAGAACCTCGTTAACAACTCGTCGTTACTAATTAGTACGAGAGTTGGATCGATCAGAACCACTTAACTGCGGCACAGCATCGGTGTGCCTTCCCTCTCGACTAAAATCTGCACCTTGTAACCCCGATTAAGGCACGATCGTCGTTTATTGCCGCTGGAACTCGTGCAGGTTTCGCGTGTAAACACCCCTTGTCGCGTTTTCTGCATTTTAATACGGGGAAATCTCTAAACGACCGGTGAAACGAGTCACTCAGTACACCTTCTGGAAGTTGGTTTCATTCTAGCCGAGCAATCGATGGCACACTGGGTTATCGAAATTACCTCGGCATTTTTCTGCTCTAAACCGCAGATTAATTCACTCTGGGGGAACAAAAGTAGAGGAATGAAAATTTCCTCTGTAGAAG
Source organism: Andrena haemorrhoa (assembly GCA_910592295.1). Lineage (NCBI taxonomy): Eukaryota > Metazoa > Arthropoda > Insecta > Hymenoptera > Andrenidae > Andrena > Andrena haemorrhoa. The sequence goes on from OU342946.1 coordinate 8,374,697, forward strand.
AGGAAGGCAAAGTCGTATTAATTTATTGTGAAACTGTATTGATGTATCGCAAAGGTACCGGGGACACTTTTCTAACAGAACATGAATTTTTTCCGTTGCAGATTGGAAGCACAATTTCCCGTTGTGTAATTGGATCCTTCGCTCTTCTTGTGGAGATCCTCGAATCATCCCTGGCGCTCCAAAATAAGGTATACACAGCAAAATGGACAGACAGACAAAACTGACTGCGAATAAATGTTACGCAAGCTGTCCCAGAATTTTTCATACTCTCGGTCCCACTACTGAAATTTTCATGAAATTTGTCACCGCACAAAAGCTGCCATGTACACGCCTCCATTCTGAATCCATTGATTTAATCGAACAAGCTAGGACACCTGCGCAATTTTACACCCCGGGCGGGAACGAAATTTTCCACTTTGCTCCCGGAGCCGCCATCAATTTTCCGAACCGATTAGTTCCTTTAAATCGTTGCCGCGGTACAAGAACCTACGAGAAGTTTATGGGCGATATTTCATGAACTTTCCCTCGGAATAGCGTGGTTTACGGACACTCGGCGCGAAAATGCTGGATCACCGGCCGATATGTGTTCACATAAGTCAGGGAAAACACTATAAGAACCAGCGGCACGGCGCGCGATAAGCCCCAAGTACTTAAATTCGCCACGTCGATATCCAACTTCGTCGATGAATAACTCGTGGCTATCGTAGCTGCGCGTCTGCCTGAAAATGTGGATCGACCGAGTTTTCTCATCTCTGATGCTCGCTTCCTCGTAAACACTTGCTGGTCACTCTTCTCGCGCGATCTTACCTGCGAGACGCCCTTAACATTCCCGCCGCCCTAGCGCGGCCTTTGGGAAATTCTCGCTCGGTCAGAATTATCTAAAATCCCGCGACGAGCTACACGCGTGTGGGACTGCCTTGAGACGCACGTCGATGCGAGATCCATCCCTCCGGGATTAAATCCTGCCGCCCCGATTCGCCCGGATACTTTAATTCGCGTCACTTTGGCGAGATGCAAATTCCCCAGGCAGGAGCAGACGCCGATCCTCGGTGCGGAGTACGAGTTAAACGTATAATCCCGCGCACACTCGAGCAACATGCAAATCTACGAAGCCACTTCATAAACAGGTACATCACTTAAGCATTGTACAGACGCGCGGGGCCCGCTATTGAGGATAATCTTACCGTGCCATTTCTCGAAACAATATGATCGTATTTGCATACGTTCCGTACTCGCTCCGCCAAGGTGTGCGTCTCGGTGCCTCGGCTCTGAACCTGGCTATCGATTTCCCGCGGCTTGTGCCACAGAGTTTCTTGGTTGAACCTAAATCCCGGATACACTGTGATTATTTTAATCACTCACTTTCGTAAAGATTTCCCCGCGCCTCAATCGAGCCTCACTTTTCAACCTCCCTTAGACTTGCTAGCCTCGATGAAAGGCTCGACGATACCTTCGCGAATCGATTGGACTCGTTGGAATTGGAAATCGGCTTCGTCGCGTCCACGCAGTCCCGCATACTTTCAACTGCATCCGCGTCTGTAAAAAGCCTGAAAATACAGGGAGAAAGGGACGCGCGGTTTTATAAGACGCGCTAATTATGCAAATCCTGATCATAATTATCCTGCCTCGCGAGGGCGCGCGATGCACGAGGCGGGCGATAAGGCTCGCCGCATAATTAGACGTGTGCCAGGGTATCCTGCCGGAAAATTCATCACTCGTAGTAATGTATATTCATAAACGAACAGCTCGAAAGCTGGGAATCGAGGCGTATTACGCCGGCTCGCCGCCACGGGGCCGGAGAGCGTGTAATTACGAAGCTGCCGGAATCAATATGGCCAGGGAAATAACCGCCTACGCGATATTGTCTTTAGACGTCGCGCATCCACCGAGCTTTATTATTCACTGGGCGACGCACGAGTGTATTTTGATGCCAGCGTTACTTGAGCGCGGCCCCGGCGTTTATCCCGGTTAATTAGTGACAGGGAAATCCGCTCGGGGCGAAAATTCGAGCAGCCCGGCTATCCTTCGGCTGCCTCGTGCCAGGAATACCGTTATTCGGGGGCGGGCTGGTCCTCCGAGCGCCGAATTTCTCGAGGAAATCTGACGGGGACCAAGTATCGTGGAAAAGAATCGTGCGCGGCGTGAACTTTCCACCGGGGGGAGAAAAGTTCCGTTCTCGCGGAAGCTGTGGCATTTTTTCATAATTGATAGATTGCAGGGAGGAAGTTCCTCTTTTGTTTCTTGCTGATGCTACCTTCAACTGAAGCGTCACGATTAAGGGGTCACTTGTTGTGCGAGCGGGTGTGTAAATTGTGGCCGGTTTTGTTCGGACTACTGCGGATGAGACGGCGTGTTTTGCTGCGACAAGAAAGTTGTTGAATCGGCGATATTACGTGGCGCTGTAATTTAGGTGGAAATGTAATTGGATGGCGCAATTTGATTGCTAGTAGGTGTCTTGTATTCTTTGGAGCGATGTTTGATCTTGGGTTGTTTGGGGTGATTACTGTGATGATGTTACAATTTAAGGCAGGATACCACCTTTGAGTGCGATTTTTGGAGGCGTTTTTCATGAATTTTTTTTGCATACAAAGAATGCGCAGAAACAAAATCGGTTTTAGTCATTTATTAATGTAACTTTAATCTGTAATTACACATTTTTTGAAACTGAAAAAGTCTCTCTTGTAGGTGGCGCTAAAATAAATTCCTTTGGAGGAACACCGTTAGACTGCGTGTCAAATTACTCTTACAATTTTCATCGGATTGAGTTGAAACTTTGCACAATTCTTCCCCGTGGTATAATCTAATGATGTACGTAGGACTTTCGCTGTAGCGTTGTTATTTTTTTATGCACAATTTTATAAACTTTTTTATCCTAAAAAATTGACCTTTCTGTTAAAATGACTGCCATTTTCTTAAAAATCGAAATTTCGTAAAATCCCTACGTACAGCATTAAAAAATATTGTTGTTAATAGGAACATTCTTTGGTTTTTTTTTCTAAGAGCCACGTACAGAGCAGAATTTGACACGCAGTCTAACGGTGTTTCTCCAAAGGAATTTATTTTGGCACCACCTACAAGAGATTATTTTTTACTTTTTCAGTTTCAAAACCTGTGTAATTACAGATTAATGTTACATTAATAAATGACTAAAACCGATTTTCCTTCTGCGCATTCTTTGTATGCAAAAAATTCATGAAAAACGCCTCGAAAAATCGCAGTCACAGGTGGTATCCTGCCTTAAAGGGTCTCGCTACTTCGACGGCCTGAAAAGGAGCGCGGTATTTGGGATTTTCAGCTCGAAGAATTTGCACAAAATATCCAGGTCCGATTCGAATTGCCTGGAAGTATGCAAGGCACCCCGAGCTTCGTATCCCTCCTGTCGCCATACTTGCAGCCTCGCGGTTTCATCGGACTTTCCACCGCGAATTTCGTTAAATTTTTCCAACAGCCGGCCTCGAAGCTTCGTTCCGCGAACAACGTGGAGATAAAGCGGCGTTAATCGCGCTAATTAAACCGCGCTTCCGATCACTGGTGACAGCGCCGCGGAATCTCGGCGAAGTGCGCGATGAAAAAGAGGCAAAGGCGCGCTAATAAGCCCAGAAAACGCGGTAATTACTGAAGTACCAGTGCCGGCGATAATTAAGTGGCTCTGGAGCAGAACTGCCGGCGCTTTGACGCAACGACACTTTTGCCGCGGGTCGAAATGCTTTAATCGAAAGATCGTTCAGTGGCCCGAGATAGCAGCCAGAGATTTCCACGTGTCTTCTGCGCCGTTTGTCAGTTTTTGTGGCCAACGATGCTCGAGATAGGTACATGTAAATGGGACACGCAGACGGTACAATTCGGGCGGCGAGACGCGATGTTTTATCTGCGCAAGAACTTGTGCTCTTCTTTGTGCTTGTGCACGTGAGGTTGTGCCCCAGAAACTCCAAGGTTTCAATGGTAGTGCTCACTAATCCATTAGTAAGGAATCTAGAATGATCAGGAATTACTAATTGGGTGAAAAGGAGAATGGTAGAAATTGGTCAATTTTGGACTTGGCCGGCAACGAAAGCTTTTTACAGGATATGTTTCTACAGGTTTTAAGGAATCCGAACTGCATAATTAGTTACCCTGCAGGCGATGGGAAAGTTTTCAGGAATTATGCATTTCGAATTCCATAAGGGGAGGTTCCGGTCTAAAAATCGATTTTTTTTATTTCATTTTTCGAATTTTCAACCTTTTAGGACTAGTATATGTTGAAAAGGATTTTTTGAAATTCGTAAAATTCCCGAAGTTATACGCATTTGAGTAGCGGCAAGTGTATGGGTAATACCCGGCCACTCGGCACTCACGTGAAACTTTGAAAGCGTTTTTCTCAAAACAGTGTTCTCAAAATCGGTGGAACCTGTATCTCCAAATGTTATTATCCGATTCGACAGCCCAGTGAAATTAGAAAAAAAAAGAAAATTTGTAATTTTTAAAGGCGTTGAAAGGACGACAAATATAGGGAAAAAGTGATTTCAAACTTTAAGTGTCGTTATTTTTTCAACAAATGTTATTTTTTATCATTTTTTCTGGTCAATCCACGAGCGACTTTCATGCCCTTTACTAATCTGGAATTATTTTTTACTTCAGACCAATGGTTTTGGTGCTACAGATGTTCCACCGATTTGGATGACTTGTTCGACTCCTCGAATTTAACGACTCCCCGGTGCCGTCTGCAAAGACTAATTATAAAGCAAAAAATTTATTTCTGTAGTTTAAGACATCCTTAATTCAATGCAAAAAGTCTCATTAAATTATATGTAGCAGTTTTCCTTCAATTAATTCCTAAAGATCACCTATTTCTACGGGCTCTAGACAGGTCCAAAAGTGGCAAATTTTTAGCACTCACCTTTCCATCAACTACGTTTCGTCGCGTTGCACGCTGCCTTAAAATTTTCACAGGTACATTCCCCGGCGATTAAGTTATCACCGTTGATCCATGCACGCCAACGTCACCATACTCGCGCTCCGAACAGGCAACGGCCTCAAATTACCATCAAATTAGTACCTCAAGACAGCCGGTGCACGCGTCTCTGTCTCCTTCGACCGCATAGTTGCAACCCTTTCCTGGCTAGTCGCGGCTACCCAGCCGGCGCCAGTCTCCCTTCTGCGTCAGTTTCTCTAAGACGATAATGTAACAGCGTATTACGACGTGTAAACACAGAACGACAGTGGCCCCGTGCACGCTGGGAACGGGCGAAATAATCCCGGCGCGGCTCACGGTCCTAAGATTTCGCGAAGCCACCGTCGTCGTAAATTTCCCGCGGCCTGGCAGCGTAAATTAACGCGGCTGGCGTTTCGCGACACATTCTTTATCCCGCCATGCGTGCGCTCCCTTTTTTTCTATCCGAATTCATTACGCGACAGACGCGCCTCGAAATCTCGCGCGATAAACCGCCCGTTATACATATAAAATCACCCCGCTTCGACGCAACCCTCCGACGAGTTGCACCACCGCTTTTTATCGTCATCCTGCAACGATACGCGGATCTCCAGCGCGCGATCAACGGCATTTACGCGCTACCCGGAAATAGAAACGTTTGTAATGATTTTCTGGAAAGCTTGAGAGTTAAAGAGAAATTTATAGTACGAAATACGAATGTCGATCCGACGATCAATACGTGCTTCTGCAACCGATGTAAATTAAAAACCAACAACTCAAGGGAACCTCCCATAATTAAGCGCAATATTTCATCGAGTTTGATAGCAATCGAGCGGACTGGAGGTGCCGCGTTATCAGCCTTCAAAGTGAAACTTTTCCGGCCGAGGTAAATAAACCAATCCGAACGTCCTGCATCGGCAACGGGTGCTCGCAGTTCAATCGGCTTTGATGGGGCTGCTCTGATTTTACAGGGAGGATAAGGGAATTCGTATGTACAAACGGTAGAAGGATTGTGTGGCTTTCGAGCCGGATGGATTAGCGAGTCGCCGAAAACGGCGGGTAAATCGCGAAACAGCGTGGCGCGGGAATATGGAACGACCCGAAATGTTACATAAGGGTTGTAACGCCATTAGGGCGACCCGGCTTTTCCCCGCGCGGGGTGAAACTGCTGGAAACGTTGGGTCACTGTTGGCGCAACCGAGGAATTGTTGGTCGTGAAACGGGCTTAATAAGTAACCCCGTGGCCCATGAATTCACCGTCCAGAGTAAAGCAGCCCGTTCCTTTCTTCTTTTTACAGGCGGGCAGAACGGCGGAACGGAAATTCGGTAGGGTCTGTTACGGCAACATTTGTTTCCTCCCTCCGGGCGGGCTTTGATTTCGGTTTTAGTGCACGCCCGAAAATCGTGGCTGATCGCCGGAAAAGCTGTTGAGTTGGAAACACTGCGCTGGGTTTTTATTCCACTCTTTTCCCGGACGGGAGGGGGTGGAACAGGAGGGGGCGTGAATTATCGCGGAGGTGTTGATGGCTTGAATTCGATCGGCGAGACCTCGAAACATTTAACCTTTCCTCTGCACGTGGCTTTCGGCATTAAAGCCTCTGTTTCACTCGGTGTCGAGCGAGGCCGGTGAAATGTGTTTGAAAGGGGGTGCAATTTAATGGCACCGGGGTAAACGAAATATTAAGCTGAATGCTTCCGAGCGCGGCGAGTATTTAGAATGTCCTGCAACGAATTTTCGCGCGGCTTTAAATATAAATTCTTGCGTGTCCACCGGAGCGACACTTAGCCACCCGCTGATTAATCAGAGAACGTTTAGAGAACGCGCCGGAATTAACGTGTCCGGCAAATTGCGCCGAGTAATTATCAAGCAATTACGAATGTTTTCTGCAGTTTACGGGCGGCGGGGTTAATTCTTACGCGCCGCGGTTCGGCGGTCTGCTGACCATTATCGCGTTCTTCCGCGAGCCCCGATAAGACAAAATGAAATTCCTCACACCCCCCCGAGGTCTTTGCGTTCCATTCCCTGTGTTCCCCGCTCCCCTTTCAGCCGTTCACCCTGGGAGCCCCAAAGGAGGCTGAAAAATAGGAACTTTTTGGGACGTCGGCGTGGGGCCACTTTGGGGAATGAGCTGAAACAAGGGCGGGCCGGACAGACGAACGTCAAAGAAAACAATCGTGCTCGGAGCTTCGTTGCTTCCAGATAATGAAAGTTAGAAACGAGGTTTCGTCGGGGAACTTCGGACCGGAAGATACATGAAAGATTTCAGAACGGATGACTGTCGGAGTACTTAGGTTATCTTCGCTTTGTATGTTAAGCCGAAGCATGTGCGCGCGCGAGAAACGTGGTCAAAGTCGAAAGTTGTAATTAGACGCCCGAGATCCGCAAGAAAAGCTCGCCCTGTAACTTTAACGCCGCGAAAGGCACCTCTCTCTCTCTCTCTCTCCCCCTTTCTTCTCGAACTCCAAACTAATTTCATAAACTAAATTTACCACTGATTACACTCCGCGTTTTGTACCATAACTTGCCCGACTCGCTTCTGATCCCTCGAAATCTTAATCGAGGACAGAATCGCCGCGGGGGCGGGAACTAAACGGGGTGCGTTCTAAAATTTGCATGAAACTCGTAATTGATCCAATCGGCGCGACACAAGCTCCTGGAAAACGCGACGTAAGCCCTCCATCAGGCACAAAGCCTCGAGTTCCGATATTACCAGGCCCCGGTCACGCGAAGTTGCCCTTTGACAGCACGTCGTTGGGAGTCGAACAGTGGTCGGATTGTCGAAGTGTCGAATTTTAGGGGGTCTCGCGTCGAATTAACGGGGCGAAACGCGAATATCAGGGCGTAGCCAGAAGCCGACGCGTGAAGCAGACCCGGAGAGGGATTTTACACGGACACGTTTTATTTCCACCCTCGGCGCGATGTTTCGGCGAATCGTTCGAGCTAATGCCGCCATTCCACGCGATATGCGCGAATGTCGTGGCTCTGACGGTCGTCAAAGTCTCGCGGTTCTCCATATTCTGCGTGAACTCTAGCAATATGTCATACACCCGCGGCTGCCTCGGGGTTGTTCGCATCTACAACACGTATGAGCTCTCATGAAGAGCATTAGTGGTAGATCGCTGTGATTAGAATGTAAGACGTGAGCAGAATAGTCGAAGAATGCACTGTGTTCGACGCAACATGCTTTCCATCATCCGAGGCTCGAATTTTTACTTTCCACGAGCCGCTTCGGAAACACCCGTTTCTCACAGTATAGGGTAGATGCACCATTCGTGGCCACTTTAAGGGGACTAGGCAGTCAGATCGCTCGAAAATCAAGTATTTTTTGCGAATTAATTACAAGGAGATGAATACAAATTGTGACTAGTACCTTTGGGTAATGTTTATTAATACTATAAAACAGTGAAAAAAAAATGATTTGAATAATATATGCATATGTATGACAGCGCTACAGTCATCTGATGTGTCGGCATTTTTTCTGGAGCCGCTGTAATTTTGCAGTGATTTTGGCCGTGAGAAATTGAATTGTGATGTATTCTCTGAAATTTACACTTTGCCCTGACCCCCATTCTGCCCTGAACCTATTGAAAAAGAAAAAAAAATCAAAATGATACAAATGGCGGCTATAAAACGGCAAATTTTGAAGAAACGTGATTTTTCGCCAGGGAAAAGAGCCATTTTATTTTTTTTTTGTCAAAACAGAAGTTTTCACAGACTTATGCTTAGGTTTGGGTCGTAACAAGACATGTTTTACATATGCTCAATTTTTTTCAAATTGATTTGGACCTCCGTTTTTTCGCAATCACTGCAAAACGAAGAGGAAATGTGATTCTGAGAAAAACGCGTCCAAAGTTTCAGAAGAGGAACTAATCTACCTGCGTGCGCGCAGGCCTTTTCGACTGTGAAATCCTTAGTTTTGCGAGTTTTGACATAAACCAAACGGCATTTTACACGGGAAGGGTGGTACTTTCGAAAAATGCAATAAAAAAAAATCGAATTTCTGACTGCCTAGTCCCCTTAAGGTGTATTGTACCAGTTTTGGATACTTCTTAAAGAATATAATATTTTCCCGTGTAAGCAATAAATGTAACCTTATATTTCTGGCGGTATACTAAACAAAATATTTATGATGTGAAATTCTCCGCATAATAATGATCTGTGAGCAATTTAAAAGTAAGATAATTATGCACATGGCCAAAAATAGTGCAATGGCCACAAACGGTACATCTACCCTATTCGTGAGTTTTTAAGACAGAAATATGGTTGAATATAATATTACAAAAGCCTCCCATGCCGCAGAGTTCGGTTGAAAGAAGTTCCTTTGAAAGAGTTTCAACGGTTTCACTTGCAGGAGACTGTTTAAACGAATTCCAAAGCGATCCCAGAGATTCGCATCGCAATAAACGCACGAAAAATCGTATTACACCGTTACACGGAACGGCAGGAATTTATCCCCCGGACTCGTAAACGTGGATTTCCCTTCAGAGTAACGGATAAAATAAGACAGCTCGCGTTACGACGTTACTTTACGGTGCGTACACCTTAACGATGTTCTTGGCTTCGGGTGATGCAAATTCTTCTGCGCCCCGCCCTTAATTCCATTGTTCCTCCGGCTCGTTTATTCAGCGCCCCGTGCACCCTCGACACCGAGAACTTTACTATTCCCCTTGCGTCTCGATTTATTTGCACAAATATTAGAACGGACACAGAAATCTCCCGCCTACCCTCGATCCGATCGCCGCTGAGCATCCCTCGGTGGAACGCAGCGGCGTTGAATTCTCATCGGCGTCGGGGCGAACCGGTCCAACTATTTCCTATCGTCGTCGCAGGTTTTGCGGCCCCGCAGCGCCTGGGTCCACTATTTTCCATTGGAGGCATTCCGCGGCCGGGCGCGCGCCGCCCTTGCCCCCTGTGGTAACTATAATTAAGCGCGAGATTACTCCGCTCGTGACCCCGAATTCGCTTGCCTCCCCGTTTCCCCGTGGCCACCGGCTAGATCACGGGACCCGATCGATAAGCCAGCCGTGATTCGGCGAAAGAGTTCGCCCGGTGGCTTACGATTGCGACGCTGTCGGTGGTGCCTTGCCAATTTCGGGGACGCGGTACAGATACCGTCGGGATATTGGAACACCGCTAATAAAGTGAGGAGACCCGTGCACACGGCTCCGCTCCGGAACGTGCCTTTGCTTCTCCCTGGAAATTGCTGGGGGATTGGGACACGTATCGTAAGAATCGTTAGGTCTGGCTGTTTATTTGCGTGGGCTTGGCGGCCGGTTTACGATCGACGTGTGCGGTTCACGCATCACGCGGGGCGGTTTATTAGCAGCGGTTCCTTTATTCAATTTATGGTGAAATGGAATTCCACTCTCGTTGCAGCAACGTTGCCGCAACGTTGCAGCAATAATTCTATGTCCGCCTCCTGCAACGTTTCGGGTAGTACGGCCAAAAATATAAATAACCGTATATATATATATATATATATGTGTGTGTGTGTGTGTGTGTGTGTGTGTGTGTGTGTGTGTGTGTGTGTGTGTGTGTGTGTGTGTGTGTGTGTGTGTGTGTGTGTGTGTGTGTGTGTGTGTGTGTGTGTGTGTGTGTGTGTGTGTGTGTGTATTGTGCAGAATCATAGAAGTATATAAGCCCGTGTTTCTTTTTCTCAAAGAAAATTTGTTTCCCCCAAGGGGATTCGTCGAACCGGCGACCTGTAGCGTCGTAAGCGAACACTTTACCGCCGCAGCTACAACCACTGATTGATAAGAGTGCTAACGTATTCGAACTTATACTCCTACCATGCAAAACTTTAAACTCAAATTATTTAAAAACGAAGACTCATTTTGACGGACTCCATTAGGGTTTTGTAACGCTATGTAGGTATGTACTACCACTTCCACCCTGTGTCATTCTACATATTAAAATATACAGGGTGAGTTACCTAACATTTAAACTTAAAATATCTCCTTTGTTTTTAATGATACGAGAAAATGTCTCAGGAAAAAAATGATTGCTAGATAAAAAGAACAACATATTAGACATGGTTGAATTTGTATTTTTATTGGCTATAACGTTACAGTAATGAAAATACGTCATCCCATTAAAAAAACCATCGATGATCTTGAAATTTCGGGAAATATAACCTTGAGAAAAAAATCGGCTTCGTCAGAATAATTGTCTCTCTGAAGCAAACACTTTTTTCCTTAAACATTTTCTCGTATCATTAAAAACAACCGAAATATTTTAAGTTTAAATGGTAGTTGCCGCAACGTTGCAGCAACAATTCTATGTCCGCCCCGTGCAATGTTGCGCGGCAATGTTACAGCAACGTTGCCGCAACGAAGTGTGCTGTATGGGTGGAGTACGCGAGGAAGTCGCTCTTCTTGAAAAAGGAAACCTAACTATCGAGTAATTGTTAAGGGCTTCCTTAATTATCGGTTAACTACCGGGTGAAGTCGTAATTAATAAGGAACTACTGAAGATTCCCAGCGGGTCGGTCGCTTCTAATTCCGCGGGAAACTGATAAGCAGCCAGCCCTCTAATGAGTTGCGCATCTTTCGCGTTTAATTCAGCAGGCCTTCGATCGAGCGATTCGTCGGACGGTTTGTCAAGACATTTCCCCCGGTTTTTTGTGGCTATTAATTACGGTGGCCAGCTTTTGTTCGCCAAGTTCCGTCGGCGGAGAACGTTTTAATCGCCCGTACGGAGCCCGGACTGGGAATAATTAACGCTCCGGTTGCGGCAAGGTAAACTGCGCCTTCTCCCTTCCTTCCCTTCGCGCGTCTTTTCTATTTTTCCCCGCCTCTCGAACCGCGGTAATAGCTCACTTTTCTGGTACCCCGGTAATCCAATTTGCCGCGGGAAACTTCAAACTGAAGATCCGTGTAAACGCCCGCCCGGGGCGACCGGCAAATTTACGAACGTAACTCGACTTGAGCGGCCGGTAAACGAGTACATAAGAAATTTACGCAACCCGAGGCGAACGGCGAGCGATGTTTGTGTGAACTTGGCCCGTAATGGACCGGGGTGATTAAAGGAACTCAGCCGGGACGCGTCCACCGTTCACGCGGACACGACGGAGATTGTTACAGCGACACGTTCCGCGGTTTACGTATCGAAGATCCCGCGACCGGCTCCATTTCCACGCGGAAGCGCGCCTGTTTTATTTAAAGGGCAGAACGAACCGCGCAGGAAGAACGTATCTCGATGGAATAACAAATTCGAAACGACTTTATCTTGTCGGGGGAATAATGCGGCCGTCGTAGGGCTCTGTAAATGCGAAGAAAGCGGCACAGTGATGTCGGACGCCTGCAACACAGGGCAGGAAAGGCGGCTTTTTTTTCTCTCCAACGAGACAAGGGGAAATAATCCGATTCGCGTCAGATCTCTCTGGTTTCGCGAATTTTCATGCACGTTCCCGGGGAAACATCGTTTCCCGTCGTTAGCCGCGCTGCCGAGTTCCTTTCACGTATTGCCGGCTGTTTTTCAGGGAAACATGAACGCGCGATACCTGGCTATATACATTCACCGTTCGCTTTAGCACACGTATCGTTAACGGGGAACCGTACGCCTTTTGCCTCTCTGTATTCTCGCTTCGGACTCGTCGAGCCGCCGAAAACCACGGAGCCGGAATGTTCTGCTTTTTAAAATAGCTGTGGGTGACGTTTCGGTAGACAAGGTCGATCTGTTGCTCTATACAATTTTGGATTCTCTTCCTCATGGGCGAGTCACTGAAGGATTCTGAGTATTCACAGTCTACGTTTGTTAGGACACTTTGGTAGTCGAGTCTTGAAGCTTTAAGGGGACTAGCCAGTAGAAAAATCGAGTTTCTCAATTGCCTTTTCCGAAAGTACCATCTTTTCTGAATAAAATGCCGCTTGGTTTATATTAAAATTCGCAAAATTGTTGATGTAGCAGCTAAAAAGGTCAAGCGGTAACTTATTGGCCCAAAAACTTTAAACGCGTTTTTCTCGAATTTGTTATCTCTTGGTTTTCAGCTAGTTGCGAATGAAATTACAGGATGTGCTTATGCAGGATGCACTCTGATATGGTCCGCAAAAATTCGAGATTTTTTAAAGAAAAATTAAAAAGTCGCGGATTTTTATTAGCGCACAAACGCGATGGAATTTTTCTTGAAATAACCGCCGTTTCGCGGCCACCACTTTAATAATTAAAAGCAATTTAATAAGAGAAAACTACGGAAGAACGTTAAAATATTTACCACTCAGCACCGCTATTTTTAAAGCACATGTATATTTCATACCAACGTTTTTCAATCTCTATGATAATAATAATAAGCATTGGGTAAATGGATACATCTGGATTCGCTTTCATTTTTCACACATACATTGAAAAGAAAGTGTCTCTTTCGCGGAAAACGACTTCTTAGTCCCCTTAAATATGAAAATAGAATATGAAGCTCCTCGCTCAACCTCTTAAAAAATCTGGAATAGACACTGTCAGGCTGCATCAGGGTACATCGCACGTGTCTCGAAGCCTGTACACGTGGCTGGCCAAGTATCCAGTCGCAGGAATGTATAATTGACAGTGGATCGCACCATCTCCAGGTTCCTCGAGTGCATCTTCGATGCATGCACCGGATGCACTCGAGAGTCCAGCGGAGGAGGAAGCCGAGCGTGTGCTCGAGCGTTCGAGGGGGGAGCGATCTTGTGCATGGCTTTCGTTGCAGCGAAAACTTTCCCAGTAACTTAAAAGATAAAGGCAAACGGTATCGCGGGTATCTGGCGCGGTGCGCGTGCCACCGACCCATCTGGGAAACTTTTCTGATTTTCCGGCTGCCGCGCGTCACGTGGACCCTGGGCCAAGCAAACTTTCCACCACGGATCGCCGTGGGGATCTCGGTGTTGCTGTTACTATCGGTCAAGTCGATCGTATCTCGCCCGAAACGCACGATACGATCTGTCGTTGCGAGCAGCGAAATTGCGGCAGGGATGTGCTGGATAGTAACAGCGAGGAAGAGGCTTCTGTTCAGGGATCTTTGGGTGGTGGGTTTATTCCTCTCGGAAACTACATCGCCTATAGCGCGGCATAGAGGGTGAAGGAAGTATAACAGTTCGAAAGTTCTGCTGGTTTAACGCGCGTCGCTATCTGGGGTGTTTCGAGGAGCAGCGAATCCTGCGAGGAATTTGTAGGAATGCTACTTCGTTTCATATTTAAGGGGTGTACTTACCTTGACGGACGAAAAATGATGCGAACGCTGGGAATTTTTTAAAACAAAACCATTAAATATATTTATTTCCAGCTTTGCGGCTTTACTTAGCAATCTTTAGAGAATATTAAAAAAAATTTGTATGCAAAAATAGTGGTTATGTCTGGAGTTATGGTGCTTCAAATACAGTGCCTTACAAAAATCATATGCGCATTGTTAGCATGAAATCAGCCGTTGTAGCTTTCTGAAATAGAAAATTAAAAAAATTGTGTAATCTGTATGAGTGTGGCTATCGCCTGAACTAGATTAAATGAGAAATACAGAAAATTAAAAAAAATAATAATTTGAGTGTTTCTCTTAAAAAGAATCAAAGTAGGAAGAACCTTTGAGCAATTTAGCTTGTGAAACCCCGCCATCCGAAAAGCGCGTTGAAAATCCGATTTCTTTGTTAACGAGTACTATCGAATACCCGAAACGAAGCACAACAGAGGGCCCGAAAGGATGACGGGTAAAAGTTTGACTAGCAGTGCGTCGCTCTGCAAATTTATCGCTTTCACTTTTCACCGGTGGTCCTTTTTTTTCAAAAACATGCACCGCGGACGGGGAAACTATTTTTCCAACGGAGGATCATTTTTTTTTCTCGCCGCTGCTGCACAGGGGATCGGTGAATAAAAGCGCCGAAAATATCGTCCGCGATATGTGAAAATTCTCCCCGGTGTCCCAGAGAACGATCGACTCGGTTTCCCTGGAAAATTTCGCGCGGCCGATGGTTAAAGGGTTGGCGTATTTCACGCTGCCTTCTCTGCTCTGCCACGCACCCCTCTCCCGTCGACTTGCGCGTCTTTTCGCCACCCTTCGACGCCGGGAAAAGTCTGGCTTGATTATCGGTTTGCTATAAAAATACACGCGGAGCATTCGTGCGGCGAACGACGCCGCAATTAAAGTAATAATGCGAAAGTATACGTTCGCGGGGCCGCTAGATTCCGTGGAATTCTGTGGAACAACGTTGCGCCGAGCCAGCCACGGTGGATTAACGCGGGAAGCAGAAATTTCGCGCGTGTCTGGCATGCAAATTTCGCCGCGGAGACACGATTACGTTGTATTGACGGCTTCAAACGCGTTTATGGCTGGCGAAGATAGAACGCGCGGGCTTTGATGATGGCACGGAATTCTGCACGAAGATGGAATGCACGAGTTACGTATGTATGTTTGTGGAACAGCGGGGAATGTGCTTTAGCTGCTTGCCTAGGACTCGCTGAGTTGCAGCAAAATTTCGGCAACTTTTAGATTAATCCTGTTTCGGAAAGCAATCCTTTCTCAGGTTGTCTTGAATGCGCCATTCTATTCTGTATCATCCAGTATCATCAGGCACGATCGAAAGGTGTGCCAATGATAGCTCTACTTGCAAACGGTAAATCCTGTCGTGCGACACCTCCTGGAAACTCTGCTATCGTTGGTTACCGACTCCACGGCGATATCTATCCGGGACAATCGAATCTAAGCCGTTGTTCAGTTCTGATCGCGTGAAATCTCGATGGTATTAAGGCGCCGGGGCAAACGTACTTAATGCTCTTAGCCGTGGCAGCTGTGAAGGAGAGTAGCAATTTTCTGGGCGCTCGTGGTTGAACGTTACAGAAAATAAATAGTACTTAATTCTGAAATATTAATAAACCAACCGGAAATAAAGGGTAAGGAAACACTTAAAACCAGAAATGTCCATTTTTCGCGACATCGCGATTCATAGCATATTTTCTTGGTGGAAGCTGGAACAACAGATCACAAAGGGTTATAAAGTTCAAATACCCCCGTGATACTGGTTAAAAGCAGGGATCGAAATAGTTCTCGATGCCTCGTTTTTAAAAAAATTCTGTTAGAACTTATATGTTTTGTTCAAGAAAATATCTGTTTCTGTGGAATTTTTATTGAAAAAAATGTTACCTTTAGGAACTTCTTTAAAAAGTGTTCTCATGGAATAGATATTTTAGAACCTATGTAATAAAAGTTCCATGGAAACAAGTTACAGTAGAACATTTATTAAAAAAGTTTTCATAAGATAAAGAAAAGTACTAAACTATTAGGTACTAGTTTTATTTAACAATATAATATCATATTCTTCATATGTTTATTTAATAAAAGGTATGAAAATCATAACATTAGAAATATCTACGTAGGTAAGTATTACAAATAAATAACACATTCAGAATATTAATTTAACTGTAATAATTATTTAATATTGTTGTAGTACTATCCATTGAATAGTATTCAGTATTTGTTACAACGATTGAGAACTTTTTTAATATTGGCGAACAAAATATCTGTTCCTGTTATAGAAAATTTTTTATTTTTATATTTTATAAGTTCCATTCCAATTAGAACCTTTATTTTTAAGAACTTTTATTTTATCGGTTCTTCTGGGAACTTATAATGTGAGAACATTTTTAAAAAAAGTTCCGCGGTCCATGTTTTAAATGGAACCTATTGAAAAGTACCAGAACTTTTTCGATCCCTGGTTAAAAGCAGGAAATGTTCACTCTGCACTGGAACAGAATACGAAATATCCCCATTCTTTGTCTAAGCATAAGCTCCTATCATGAAGATAAACCAAGCTTTTATACAAGACGCAAATTACATAAGAAAATTAAATTCACCAAACCCTGTTTCTTTACTTCTCGGCAAAGCTGTTTCGTGACATTCCCTGTTCACCCCTTTACCCTCCAAATACGCAATCCGGATGCAACCGCGAAGACACAGCCACCCCACAAACCTACCCCGCAACAACGGAGCCTCCACATTTGAAAGCTTGAAAACCACCTTCCATTCAGCACTCTGCAAATTCCTACCGCCAACACCCCAAACCCGGACCTGCACACCATAAACCAGGCCCTCTGCGCCCCTCTCGATCAATCTTCCCCGAGCAACAGAGGAGCCCGACGTTCCCTTCAGCCCTCAGTCAAGTATCCTCCACCATTCGTGCCGCTCTAGGTGCCGTAATGGGCGTAATAATAAAAAATACGCGCCAGTGGGGCGGACTGAATGTTGCCCGATACCAGCGACGCTCACGTTTTAATAGCCGTCGCGCGCGGCTAACGATCATCGGGTAAGAAAAAAGTTGGAAAAAAAGGGAAACACACTGCTTCCCGCGCGGACGTGGCCGACTAAAGGGGGGTGTGGGGTGTGTGGGGTGGGTCGGAGGGGGTTGGCCGGGGCTGGAGGCAATTCGTTTTATCGCGACGGTTTAAAGCTGCCAGCGGTAATAACTTAAGCAGTTGGATTACGGCTCGCACGCGGCCCATCGCGAGGAGGAGAGGCCACTTCCGGGACACCCGGTAGCTCGCGCGTCTGGCTCACGTTCCGATAAGACTCTAATTAAGGAGACTTATTGGGGGTCGTCTGCGACCATCGCCGGGTCGAATGCCTGATTCTCTCCGTCTGCCTCGGAGCTGATTTGGCGATTCCCTATTCCACCCAGGGGCCTTGCATACATCTGCCCGGCGCCGGTGGGGGCTGCTTCTTCTCCCGAGCAGCGAATGCCAGCCCGTCCGAGGTGCATCGATCTCTTAAAGGGACGTTGACGGCGTGACTTACGCGGAACGAGTGTGATTGCACTTCCACGGGAGATTCATTTGATCCCGTGCAATCGATTCGAGGGCCGGGCTCGCAGTCGAGGAACGCTTTAGGGATCGCTGGCCTGAATGCCCTCCCGGTTTCTTCAAGCTGCTCGCGACTCTGTGTACTTTACAGAGGATAGCTTCTGTCTACGTGCAGCGAGAAGCTCTTTCCTCCGGCATCACAAACTTTCGACCAATAAAGTATTTCCTTGTGGAATCAGGGCAGCATTCTTCTTCTACGGCAACAGTCACGCGAGGCATCTCTTGCCTCGATGTACACGCGCGTTATCGAGAACACTCGATGTCCACGAGATACCGGAAGATCGTGCTAAACAGTAGACGAGGTAGGTCACTCGACTATTGACCCGCTGCTAAAGTTATGCGATCGGCCTGACGCGCCAGAGGGGGTGGAACAGGAGCGCCGCGAGGGTACGAGCGTAAGCCAGGAGCCGTCCGAGCGGAAACGGGCGTAGATAAAGAGGTATCAAGGCGACGGCGACGAACAGGAAGCCTCCCCCCCGGGCGAAAAATATTAAAGAACACAGAGGAAGGTTTGCCAGTACGCCCTGTACCTAGAGCCGGGACTACCCTCGCTTTAACATTCCGCAGACGTCACCTCGTCGTTCCAAGGTGCCGAGCCGTGGTGAACGGCTCGGTCGGCGAACCCTCCCTCGTTGCATTCGCGGGAATCCCTCTGCTGGGCTTGCACGCGTCGTGGAAATCGGCACGCAGCGCGACACCCGGGCCGCGTAGCCGTGAAGGGATGAACGCATTCGGATTATTCTCGAGGAATTTCACTTAAAACTTTGGCCGGCACGGTGCTGGAGGAGGCCTCCTTTCGAGCAGCTCTCGGGACGCCCGGTTCGACGGATTGAGAGATTTAGGAGGACTGGGAGGGTAGGAAGACCTGTCTTGACAACAGGGAGACGCTTTAAGTCTTGAACGAACCCTGGGAACACGGGGCGAGGATGCCTCATTGATGAATTAATCGAGGGCAGGGTGGGACTGCATGGCCGATTGCAGCCTCTTAGTTTGTTAGATTACTGCTTCGGGTGATTAGGATTGCTTATTCAGCGGGATGGGTGAAGGCTTGTCTGCTAGGGGTCTCCGAGATGTTCTGACTTTGTAATTCTACGGTACAATTTTTGCTTTCCCTTTTCTCCTCTTCTGCCCTTGTATTCGTGACGGGTGAGGTTCTGCTTCTCAACCCCTTCAACTACCCTTCACCCTTCCCGCCCCGTGTGCATATTCATAACACCGGGGCCGTTTTGCCCCGTGAATAATATCGATTTATCGACGGAATATCTTGAAGCATTTAGCGTGTAACGAACATTATTGGCCGTGCTCCGGACCCTTTGAAATTCTGTAGGTGTACGCTGGCGCGTTTTAATTTCAATTTCGAATCGGAATTTCGTGTGTCGATACGCCGCCCTTTTGCACCGTGAATCAAATATCGCCGGACAGAAAAGTAAGTGGATAGCTTTAAATGTATATTAAACGGACCGCTGTACCCCGACGATTGCCAGTTCATGAACGAATTTCGCGTCAACGTTCCACGCGTTGTGAGCGAAAATTTCGGGGAAACGTTCGACGTTCCTTGCGCGAAGTTTCATCCGATCGAACGGGTTAGATATGTGAGAGGATCGAAGCTCCCGCCGGTGTCCACGAGAAATCCATTCGCCGTCACAACACTGGGCGATAAAACACCCGCGCGGATCGGCAGTGCAAATTGAAACACAAAAGAGGATTCGCTGCTCCGCCGACCCCGGGTCTCGCACGACGAATCGTCGAATCCCCTCGGTATCGAACGTTTAAGAAACACTTTGCCTCCTGTTTGCCCGTTTCCTTCGTCTAGCCACTGAATTTCCTGCGATTCCACGATACTCTTCCAGGCATGCGTGTCGCTGACGCGAAAGCTACTTTAAGCGACACTGACTCACCGATCGCTCGTGCTTCTAGACTCGACGTTCAAAAAACACGAATGAATTTCTAAAGCCCCCGTGAAATCTGTAGTAACCGACGATAATAATTGTCAGCACAGTATTCAGATCTCTAGACACCCAGCAACATTTTCTTCGGCTTGTATTACGTTCAGACGAATTTACCGGAGATCCCGTTTTCTTAAAAGATTGAACCGCGAATGGAAGACGTGCTTTTCCCAAACCTCGGTCACCTCTCGGCCCAGCACTGTACATCCCCGCTGGCTGGCCGAAATTTACGTAGCACAAGAGCTTCGGAAGTACGGTTGGTCTGCCAGCCGATCGTTCCTATCCGGGCTAAACCGATTTGAGACGCTTCGGGGCCAGCGGGAGTCGGTCTTTGAGAGCGGAATTTTTGGCTGCCGCAGAACAGCCGTGGAATTTTATGCCCGAATATTCCGATAATAGTTGCTGGGCGAATATTACGAGCGGGCAGGATTCTAGTGGTTTCCGTGGAATCGTGGCATTTTGCAAAAGGGAGATTGAACCGTCGAATAGCTGAGGGAGGGCGGAGGAAATTAATATATTGCATTAGTTCGATGTGACGTGTATTATCGAGGAATCCGGCCGAGTCGGGCCAGAAAGTGAAGTCCTTTTTGCGGCAGAATGTTGCGCGTAGAACGTTTGTTTGGCGTTGTTAGACCTGCCGAACGTTTCGACGCGCTGGGCTGCTCGCGATATTGAATTTGCGTCTGGTCGGTGCTTGTCAAGCTTCTCTCGAAATTCAATTAATACACACATTCGAGCACCTGCATTAAGAACGAGGTAGAAATAGATGGATAGATGGATTAGCTATAGAACAGACCGGTATAACAAATTCATTTACCCGTTTCACGATGCATCCCTCTTCCGATGGGTGACTCTTGGAAGCCCGGCTCCGCGCGTCCTCGGAGCCCCGACATTAAAGAAGCACTAGCTCTCGGATCGACGCGATCCGTGCACCGAAAATATCCCCCGAAGCACTTGGTTCTCCTTAGGGGCGGTGATTTCCATCGGTATCTGGCTAAACGGTAGCAATCGGAAGAGGAATTTCCTCGTTGCAAGCTCGCTAACAGTTTCCAGGAGCCTGGTGGCTGCCACGCCTACGTCTGAGCTCGACTCGGAGCTTGTCTCCTTCTATCTCTTCCCTCGGCTCCCGCAAATGTTGGCGATAAATCGTTGGTTTCGCTTCTTGCCAATGTGCCGGCGAGGCAACCTGTTCCAGCCGTAACGGAGTCTTTGCGGGGGCGAGAGTTCGTTTTCAGTTATTTGGGTGTTAATACTGGATGAGCTATCCAGGTACAAGTTTGGTAATGACGACAGAAACATGGGTCTGCCTCGTTCCGTCCTCCTTCCATCTTTCAGCCGACCAGGTAATTGAGCACGAGCTGAGGTTCACGGTCAAGAGTCCGGATATTGGCATGAATATGGATATTCGAAATGGGTGACAAATGTAGCAGCGGGACTAGCCTTCCACTGAACGCGCTATGGTTCTGACCGAAAGTCAGAGTGCTCTTTGAAAGGGACAAGGTTTACACCTGGACGTTCCGCGCCCTAACCCTGGGTTTAGGAAAGCTTCGGAGACCCTTTTCAGGCAGCTATTATTCGCAACTGTGCCGCGCGGACAACGTTGCCACAATTGGGAGACACTTGGAAACTTCCAGACTCAACAATCATATTTCTTCAGAAACGATTGGGAATAGCACTGTCCTCTTTGAAGAGTTTCTTCCCCAGGTCTTTCAAACTTGTAAAGGTCTACAGGTTCAGCTCTATCTTCGCAGAATTTCAAAATCCGACACTTAAGCTCGGTACCTTTCACTTTCTGATCCGCTCAATTCCGAATTGAACGGTATCAGGTATTCTCCTGGCGTTCCGTGTCTACCATCGTTTTACCAGTGTGTTTTTTTTTGTTGCTTTTGTCAGTGCCACTTTATTCCATCAACCTCGACTTGCGTCACGTGTCAACAGGAAATCAACGAACCTCCGAGCCGCAGCCAGATGCGTATCGCACGCTAATTGAAAGGATGGAAGCGGTGGCTTCGGTGGGATCAGTTTATACGCTGCGTGGTCGATAATCGCAGTAGATTGCTCGATAAAAAATTAAAGTCGCCGGTCCATTTCACCGGCCAACGATTTCCAGTGAATCCTTCTTTCTCCTTTTCGTGCTTTCAAGAAGACACACTGTCGAATAAAATCGTGTTAAGAATTTGAAGGTAGGTTTAGCTGTGTCCCGAGGAAATGGTAATCGCGACGGGCGCGCGAAAACCGCGATCGAAGCTGCACGCGTTACTGTTTCACGCTCCCGTTCTCGCCGCAGTGTCAGCGCATGGAAATTCGTAGGGAAATATCGCGCCCGGGGAAAAAACAGCTTGGCTCGCTGACGATTCTGTTTAATGGGCCGTCTTCTGTAACGTATGACGACGCGTGGGTATTTTTATTTTCACGCTCGCGGTCTGTTCCGCGGAGCTGGCGAGCCACGGCTATTCGACGCAAATTTTCAATTATAAAAAATACAGCGGAAAAAGAGTGAAACACGCGCGTCCCCTTCCGCGTCGGGTGGAAAGAAAAGCCGTGTATCGATAAGCTTACCTGTGTTTGCCGACCAGTGCTGCCAATATACCTTACGGCTAACAAGTATTGTGAGAGATTCGAGCAGCACGTTGATTGCGCAAGGTGCTCGAGATACTTGGGATTCAGGGTGCTCGTTATTTAAATTCGATCCTCAGTAATACAATCACTCAGGCTACTCGATTTATTTTCAAGCCCCCCGCTTGCGTTCCTCCTCAAGCTCCACCATCTTCAGAAGAGGAACGCGTCCAGGAAGACCGCGTTTCCCTCCCCATAAATTCTGGGCATCCCCGCGCAGAGTCCCCGGGTGTGTTCCCCCCAGCGGTTTCGCGATCGCGGAAAAGAGAGGAGCGGCTGCAAAAGCTCGCGTGCACATCTCGGCGATCGTAAAGGCAGGATGACCGTGAGGGAGGACACGCAGCCGCGCGGGACAGACGGTTGCGCGACGAGGCGACGCCAGGCGTCGGCGGTGGGCGCCAGCTGAAAAATAAAGGCAAACGAGAGACCGCGCGCGGCCGTCTCTCGCGCGGCGTTATGCGAGCTTCCACTTGAGGGGATAATTTTTCAAAGGGACTTCGCGAGGTGTCCCTTTTCGGCTCGTCTTCGTTCCGCGGGGCTGCGGGAGGGGTCGGCGGGGGGAGGGAGGAAAAAAGACGAGGCAGGTGAAAGGCCGACTGCGTCTCTCCAACACCTGGCCACGTGTCCGTGAGCGTCGCCTCCACCTTCGTCCCCGGCGCCTTTCGTTTACCTTTTTCACGGCCTTTACGTCCCGCTGCCTCGACTCTTCTTCTATTTTCTCCCCCTGTCTTTCCTTTTTCCCGCTCGCGGCAAGATTTTTCTGGGCCGATGAAGCATAGCCTGATCCACTCAGTTCCTCCGGAGACGACAGGGGGATTCGATGGAGATCGCAAAGTAGCACGTCCCCGCGCCCGTTACGCCCGATAACCCTTGCCCCGATGCTCAGGCCCGGACACTTGTGGCCTCGGAGTATTCTTCTTGAGGCCTGCAACCTGCAATAGCAAAATACTGGATCGTGGAACTAGTGTTGACTGGGCGGTGGCTTCGCGGATCTATGAGTTGCGATATCACTTTGTCTTCCGGATTTCTTCCCGCGCGAACTTTAACGAAACGTTCACCCTGTTGTTGCAGACCCAGCGCGGAGCCAGCATGAGGCAATCACCGTGGATCTCCGTCCTCCTTCAATGCCTTCTCTTCAGCACGCTGCTCTCCGCGAGCCTGTCAGCATCGACGCGTTCCCGCGGGAAGAAGAAGGTCGCGAAAGAGACGAAGGAGATGAACATCTGCGACATCGAGGGCCAACAGGCGCCTATCTATTGCTACTGCGACAACAGCATTATCAGGAACGCGACAGACGCCAATTGCCTCGTCCTCAGCCCGTTCAATCTGAACGATCCCACGTGGAACTACTTCAGCTCGCAGCTCTACCTGGAGAAGCTGACGTTCAAGGTGAAGGCCGTGGATAGCCTGCAGTACATACCCACGCAGGTGCTCAGGCAGCTGAAGCATCTGCAGAAGGTGACGTTGCAGTACGCGAAAATCAGCGAGCTGGCCGAGTACGCGTTCGCTAACCTGTCGAGCATCGCCGAGATCAATCTGAGCAGAAACTTCATCAGCGTGCTGAGGATGCACGCGTTCGAGAACATGAAGAACCTGTCGGTCATCAATCTGGACGAGAATCGAATCACCGAAATTAACAGGTAGGCGGGAGTGATTCCCTCTCCGGGGAATGGTAGCCGGGTAAATGTTTACGCCGCGTTTCATACGTTGCTTCTGTAACACATATTACCGATCAAACGAGCGCGTGTAATTGCGCCTGGACCGTTAGGCGGAAGTCAAACACGCCCTCAAAGGACCCAAGGGTTTTTGACGAGTGTTCCGGGATATATTCGGTTTCAGTTAATTACTATGAATGGGCAAACTCTGCCGATCAATTAAAAATTGGGAATCGACAGCTTCACTTTTACGGCTGTTGATTAATTATAGTGATGGACCCTTGATTTCAGGGCACTTTATGCTCCTAATTATTAGCGCGCGCAGGAAATTCGATACTGCTTCGACGATTCTGTCGCGGAAGTTTCTTCTATGCGCGTTAAACGGAAGTGAGTAAAAATGTGGAAAGAACTTGCTCCGCTTTCCTCTCAGTTTCAAAGAATCTTTCACCAAAAATTGAAGCGAATCATTCTCAAATTCTTTAATTTCTCCCATTCATTGCAGTCATGCTTTATTTAATAATCGATACTGAAACGACTCCGATTCCTCGGATTTCTCGCATGCCCGTGAGTTTCGCGTCTGATAGTGTGCCAGCGATAGGGACGCGCGCATCCAGTCGCCACCCTTCATAATTCCGAATGATTCGTTCAATTATGTCTCATTGCGACGGCAGCCACGGCACAAGCAAATTGAAAACGTCTTCGGGGCGCGTAGCGGGCGTTTTACGAGGAATACTGGTGAGATAAATTACCGAGGAATTTCTCGCGTTCGCGATGGCTCGGGGAATTCGCAGCGCGAAGCCGTTTCGGCGAATCAGCGGGCTTCGTTCGCGATCGAATAGACGCCTCGACGGCTAAATGTCGGAACTAGAGGCACTGGAATCCGGATAAACGGGCGCTCGGCTGCTGTATTAATAATTGATCGACCATTTAGTGGCTGAAGGTTGGAGCACGGTGGGCTACGGATATCTATATCCAAGCTCGGGAGATATAACCGAGAACTCTGATCGTGAGAACATAACGAGTGCTTGTGCGTCAGCTGACGCCCACGGATAATTCAGCTTCTAAGTAAAAGAGCCTTTTAATCTTCGACGAAAGAATATTCCTCCTTCAGTGAATCCTGGCTGATTAGCGAGGCTCCCAAGATTATATGTTTCGGTAGGGGCCAGAAATACATCGCGCGGAGTCAGCCGTTTCATCTTGGAAATTGGGGAGTTGAAGCATACCGGGGTGCATAATAGTCCAGCTAGGTATCACTGCTTTGGCAAAAGCGGCTCGCGGGGCCACTTGCACGCCAAAATCCGAACACAGAAGCGACAACGGCGCCGATTCAATTTGCCGTACAAGTACGTCGAACTTCCCCGGCGCCATTAACACGGTCATAAAGCTCGCCCTCCACCCCCTGGCCCTCGAATGTCTTCGATGAAGCCTCTGTGGCCCCCCAGTGTCTCTCATCTGCCGCTATCGTAGCCTCCTCCGCTCAATTTGCCTGCATTCGATTCGCAGGGACACTTTCGTCAACCTGCCGTCGATGAAGATCCTGCTGCTGAACCGTAACAACATCAGCACCCTGCACGACAAGGCGTTCAAGCACCTGACGTCCCTGGAGGAGCTTGAGGTGTTCGATAATCAGATCAAGGTGATCACCGGCGACAGTTTCCACGGCCTGAGGAACCTGGTCAGGCTGGACCTCCGCAATAACTTGATCGCCATGATCGGGGACAAGACGTTCATCGAGATGCCGTCGCTCAGGGAGCTGGAGCTCGACCAGAACGAGATCAGGTACATCTCGGAGAAGGCGCTGAACGGCATGAGGAACCTGAGGAAGCTGCGGCTCAGCGAGAACAAGCTGATCAACCTGGAGCCGGACTTCCTGGCCGGGGCGCCGGGCGTGTACTTCTTGGACCTCAGGGACAACCAGCTGAAGACCATGACCTTTGATAACATCAAGCCCATCGTCACCAACTTGTACAACAGCAGCAGCCACTTCTTCCTGAACGGTGAGTCGAGCTGATGCGTGATCCTTTATTCAGAAGTAGAAGACTACTCGAGGTTTCTTCTAGTTGACTGTTCGACGGTAATCAATTCGAATAGCATATGTACATACGTGGGTATTTTGCGGT
Organism: Andrena haemorrhoa; assembly: GCA_910592295.1. NCBI lineage: Eukaryota > Metazoa > Arthropoda > Insecta > Hymenoptera > Andrenidae > Andrena > Andrena haemorrhoa. Next base: position 8,400,754 of record OU342946.1, read on the forward strand.
AAGACTGGCGAGTCTAGAAATCAGCCCCGCAGTGGGGTAAAATGATACATTTTGCCTTCGTCCAAATAACATTTTTTCATTCAATTTCTATGTATTTTCTCAAGGTTTCGCTCACTATATATTAAAGAGGAAGGACCAAAGTATATTTTGGCATATTCGTTATTTAGTAATTAATTCAAATAGAAATGAAAAAAAATGATAACAGAATAACGTATCAACTAGCCGCGGTCTCCCGTACCTGTCAATTTCACGAGACTGAAATTCAATCAAATCCATCGAACACTTTCGACGAGACACACACAAGGATTTTACACGAACCGCGATTGCACGCTTTAGTGGCTAATAAACCTATAAAGTCACCTGCCCGAGATTAAGATTCATCGCGGTTATAATGAACTTTCTTTTTTAACTGTCGCTTAATAGATAATTTTCTAACAGCCCCGTAATGGCCGTCATTAAAGTGTATCCCCGTGAATATCTTAAATCTCGACGGTGAACTCGCCGCGGCCGGTAATTGCTCTCAAGTGAGGGATCAGACGTTGTTATCGTGCCGCGGAATCTTTAATTTCGCTCGTTAAGCTGCGATGCGTGCCAATTTCGCGGTCGTTTAAGGGCGGCGGAACAGCACGGCGATACTCGTGCAAGGGTTGCTTCCTCGCCCTCGCCCCGATTATCTTCGCCCCCTCGCTCTTAAACCTATTTACAGTGGAATGCTTCTGAAATATCCGGGTCGAGCCCTGGCAGGGAATCCGGCTAGTTACATCGACGCGAATATTTACAAGTATAGATCAACAAGTGCGTTCCCGCGGTGTTATATCTGCGGGAAATTCAGCCTAGCTGATAATGTTGCGAGCGGGTTCCTTCGGCGGGGAAGAAGCAAGTTTTGGGACGTCATTAAACTCGTCGGGAAGTTCGTCGCGTTCTGAACGTTGCGAGTTATCGCCGGCAATCCTCTTCGACTGCAGAAACGGTCTGTTTGCAAGTGGTTTTCGATAAAGTGATCCGTTCGCGGCATCCTCGAGTGCTTGAGTAAAGTGACCACGAAAATACTCGCGGCATGATTGCCTCGGGGCTGCGATCGGGCAGCTATGAAATATCCTCCGTCGCGCATACTCGAAGCCTTAAAAAACGATCTTGCTCTGTGGGAGCCGAGCGTATCTCGGGTTCCTTAGTTTGAAATGTAAATAATCCCGGGCACGATATTTCCATCCGGCCCGGTGTTTCCGATACAGGAACGCTGCCTTGTCTCTCCCAGCCTTCCATCCATCCTGGAATTACCATAGACCGACAAAAAAGCCTCGCTTCCCAACTCCTCCGCCCGTTGTTATATAGGTTATATCGAGAACGAACCTACTGCTGCGGGATTGCGCGAGCTCGAGTGCGTCTGTATTAACGGTTACTGATGAACATGGGGAACTCTAGTGGTGGACCTTAGTCAAGTTGGAAAAAGTCTTTACACTGGAGCTCGCCGCTGCGATTGTCTTGTTCTCCTTTCTTTTCTATTATATTTCTTCGTGCAATAAAGACGCTTAACCCTTTGACTACGGCAGACTTTGAGACGTACCGGCCGTACCATACGGTAGGAATTCAGTTACGATGTACGCCAAGAACGGCGAAATTTTGGGCCAATGTTTCATTTTAGGGATAAAACAAAAAAATAATTTTAAAATTTAAATAAACCATTTGTGAAATGAGAAGCGATATGAGACGATTCGATGAGGTGAGCATAATTACTACGGTACGAGGTGATGTCTTCAGGATTCGTTTATTGACTACCCCGGGCGATGCGAACAACGGAGCGTGTGCCTCGACTACCACTACCTTCCCTTTTTTTCAAGAAATATAACGGCGAACATCGGACGGTTGAAATTGCGGGAATTTGACGTCACAGCCGCGAGCGATGGCCGCAGCAGCTAGGTGATACGCGCATTACAATACTCCGAATTATACGCGGCTCCTAACATATTTTGGTTTATTACGCATCGCCTACATGTTTAAATAACATGTGACTAACGGAATATGTAACAGCGAAATTAAAATTCACTTTCGTCTAACTGAGATAAGATCTATCGGAATAATTATCTATAAAATTTTCAGGGCGCCTATAGGCGCCTTCCGTGTCAGAAAGCCGACCTGCGTCGAGCGCCTTTAGGCGCCCTCAGTCTCAGCCGACCACAATGGGATAAGCGCCTATAGGCGCTCTCAGTGTCACAAACGCAAAAATTCTAAGCGCCTATAGGCGCCCACAGTAGCCTAGGGGTTAATAATCATTTTTGGAAACGCTATGTCCTTGATATTTAGGGTTAAGAGTATTACGATATTAGGTATAAAGCAGAGTGTCTTAACAGCTTAGCAAGGAATACCCAACTACAGAGCATCTCAGTAGAAAATGTCCCCAGAATAATCTTCGTAACCTCTGAATATTTCTAAGCTCCTAGACCACCCGATTCTTTCTGCGATACTGGTCGCAAGAACACGATCGTTCTCAGTAGTCCAACTGGCAACTATTACTCTTACACGGCCGTCTTTCGGGAAGCGCTGGGCCAACTGTGGCCCGCCTCGAATTAGCCCTTGCTGTGCTGGTCGTTCGTCAAACTTTTAGTTGGCGAAACTTGGGCTCCTGACCCCGGCAATCAGGAGTAGCAAGCGCCAGGCGCCGGGGCGACCGTCGAACGATTGTGTATAGCTTTCCCTGTAGCGACACCAACCGGCTAATGGAATCTGACGGGCTGAGCTCGTCAAAAAGTTGATCAACTTTTCGCGCCGGACCGTGTCCAGACCCCCGACGGTTTTCCAGCTAGACATCTCTGAACGCGGGAGTTTAATAAGGAAACTGACGAACAGGACGTAACGTCCCGTTCAGTTCTCCCCGTCGGGCTCTTTCTGGGTCGTTTGCTTCTTTTTCGTTCCGCCCCGGTCGACGACCCGAGGCCTGGTGCCTCGAACGCTGCCGCTGGGAGATTCCGCGAGATAAGGCGACACGATTTTCTTGGGGGACCTTTCGTGAGGAGGATTGCAGCTTTTCGGTTATTTGCGGTGGACGCTGATAGGGTGTGGTGATACTTCGGGAGGAGGCACTCGATGTCTCCCGCCGAGTGTTCCTTCGGTTAAATTGATTTCGATTCCGCTGTCAATGGACGTTAGCTCTGCGCGTCCGTTTGAAGTCAAAGGGCTTGTCCGTCGAATTTCCATTCGACCTGCGCAGGGTGTTTTTGTATTAATCGCTGCAGCATTATTGCCACGAATAGCAATGATAATTGGGATATATTATTGATAATATACCTCAACGGTACTGGTAATGTTTTTAATTAATGTTTAATCAGCGGCCATGGTGAACAATCATTTCAATAAAACGCTGTCGAGAGGAATTGGTTTAAATATCATTCGTACGTAGCCGCCCCGATTTCGACAATATACAGATTATCAATTAATGTAATTTGCTGAAATTATATCTGGTATTGTCGCGTATGGAGCCATTCGAGGAATCGTTTCGAATATCCAATCAGAATGTGAGGAAGCGCTTTATTTCAAGATTCAGTGTGCTGATTGCAGTCTGCGGAAATTAAATTTTGATAGGACACTCAAACCGAGGAGCATTAAATATGGAAATACACGAGAAATAACATATTTTAAGCTTGAACTCGTTCACGAAATAGTCCACGAGCCACTGATCGGATTCGATATCTTTATTAGCCCGTTTTAGGAAATGGAAGCTCTTAAAAATTCAGAGGAAAAGTAGAGAACCCAGCAAATTTTTTCACTCATCAAATTGTCCAGACCTGCGTCTACTTTATCTCTCCCTTCACGTTCTTTTCTCGCCCATTCTCGGACGCTTATCCCCCATCAATTTGTCAGTCCCTTCGCTTACACTGCCAAACACTCGATCGCATTAGGTGGCGAATATATCCGTCGTAAGATACTCGAGCGGAATATCCAGCGAACGGTCAGATATCGAGGAAAAGTTCGATAACAAGCCGCTATCGGTACATCGATTTCTCGTGACGCTGCTCCCTCCGTCCCGATGGCATACATTTATTTCGTCCACGGTTTCCATCGTTGAAAAGCTTTCCCAGCGACTCTGAGAAGAGAAGCCCCCGTTGTCTGTGCCACTGTTTCTTCTCGAAAAAGAAAAAGAATTCCCATTTACCTGCAAGCTGCATTCCGTTTCCATCATTCGCTCGCGTTTCCAGTCGAGCTCGACGATCCGTTTTTCGCCTCAATTAAGCCCTCAAATTTGCAATTTCGCTGCGGTCTCGCTCCCCTGGGACGAACAGGAAAAAACGACCGAAAAATAGGGAGCGCCGCGTTTCATCCACTCGCCTAAGAATTTCGTTTTCGACGATTCCCAGGCTGGAAGAGGCATTCTAGGGAACGTCGAAGAGAAAGAGGGACCTGGGGGTGGTTCTGTTGTTCGAGAGGCCGCGAAACACGAGACCGAGCGGGAAATAGCGGAATGAAATTAAGAGAAGCTGCGAAAGTATCGCGGGCGAATGGCGAGAAACCGTTTAATCGCTCTGGTTTCATGGCCGAACCAGGCCGAGAGGGGGATCCGCTCGGTTCTCCCGTTCCAACCGACGGATTGTGCTGTTTTCTCGTAGTTTCTTCGCTGTTTGACTAACGAAGTTACGGTTTACCTTGGGGCGAACCTCTGTCACTCCTAACGAAGAGGTTCGAGGGGAAACAACTGGCGAGTGGGAGTGAATTTAGAGCAGCCATTTAGATGAGTTTAATTCGAGATTTCCAATGCACGGGACTCGCGAGGATTCTCGGGTCGTCACCCTCGATCCTCGCCCCGCCGTGATTTCTTCAACGCGGAGGTACGAATCTCGAATACTTTAGATATCGTTATCACTTCCACGTTCCTTTAACAATATTTTCGCGGGCGGATAGATTCACGCAGACCTGCTCCCGCGAATCTCCGCGCGTATATTGGAGAGGCGTGGGCGCGAGGCCGCCGCGAGACTTATCGCAGACGGTGTTTTCTCAGGGCGAAGGGAAAACTTGGATATCGGATACGCGAAGTAGCCGATTATAGGAAATACGTACTGGAATATGTGCGCCACAGGTGGCACGCAGATGCTCCAATATTTAACCCCGATATTGTTCCTTAAAGTCGCGAGAGATTACGTTCACCCGGCTGGAATTTATGCGTGTAATCAGAAGGCCGAACAGCTTGCATTGTACAGGGAATAATGGCGCAATTATCGCAACGTGCGACGGTTATCGCGACCAGCAATAACCGTATCCGTAGACATTACACGCGCATACGCGTCTCCTCGCGCTTCGGCTGCGAAAGGGTCCATGCATTTTTTAGAAGCACGGCTAGAAATACTTCAGACACACCGGTCCTCCGAAAGGGATCACACCTGCCTTACCCTCGAAAATTTCAGAAACTCCGATGAAACTTTTAATTGCCGAGGCGCGAATCTACATGATCGATGCCCCGTTGAGTTCGCCGCTAATGGAAAAAGGAGGACCGAGCAGCACTTCCGTCAACCAGCGTCTATTCATAATCCATCGAGTGCCGCGTCACCACCCACCACTGTGTCAGCTCTCGCGCCTCGATTTTCCTCTCTTTTTAAATTCGCGCCAGCGCCCGGGACAGGGCGAAAAATTCATTGTAACCGGGCAAATAAGAAACGTTAACACGAAATATCAATCTCGAGCCGGGGCTGCTCTTTTCAATCCCGTCGTTGTTTTTTTTTTTTTTGCTGCTCGCGCCACGCACACCACTTCGCCCGCGCGAGCAAAAAACCGAACGAAACCGAGTGAAAGTTTGACATTGCTGGCCGGTGATTTATCGGCAATCGCAGTAACGCCGGTGTAAGTGACTATTAACGCGGACATTAACGAGGAGAGCGCGCATAACGAAGCGATTAATGGCGCAAAGAATCCGGCGCGTGATATTGTGATGATAATGATGCGCGACAACGAGTGCTTTCGACGTTTTCGAGGGGCGACTGCCGCAAATTTGTCGGCTCCATTAATGGGGGAATTGAAATGGAAATACTGGTAAATGTTGGTGCTAATGTCTCTGACCATTAAAGTTGTATTAAAGTAAAATTTGGAGTATTTATTTATTTATATACGGGTGGGCATCCTTTGGTAAGAGATAAAATATGCATGAACAGAAGAGCTGGTTCTTGAAACACGCGTTGGTGTTCGAGAAAAAGTCAACACCATGACAGAATTTATTGGCTAAGTTGCACAGGCAGTCAATGCAGTTATTTTCACCAAAAACAGAGGTGTGGCGTGACAAATGAGAAAGCGGAAATTTCCTGAGGTTCCTAGGTGGAGCATTAAGTGTAAATAATTCTAAAATCGGGGAGCAGTCGATATCATTAATTATAATGTTAAAAACTAGCCTTAAATAGAGGTGACAGGGGGAAGTTGATACAGGGGCAGGTAGGTGATCCATTTTCCCAAGTTTTCACTTACAATATTTTACAGAGGAAGGACCAAAGTATGTTTCAGCATTATTAAGTATTTTTGTAATTAATTACAAAAAAAATGACAAGAACTGAGAACAGAAAGACGTATCAACTCCACGAAAAAACTGAACATTGCCCGATGGAGCTCGAGAAATCTATTTCCCTCGGACGGGGAACAGTGGAAGGAATTATCTAGGGTCTAGGGTAGCAAGATTCAGGTCCGTGCACGTTGACGCATCGACACACGATTCGTTCACTCTCGACGCTCCAAATGAATCGCGCCTTCCCGTCGTGTCTGTTTTTCCCACTCCTCCGTGGACCCTCATCTTCCGCCTGCCTCTTCTTCTTCGTTCCCTGAACTCTCGGCTGCAGCGAGTTCAAGAACCTCCACGCGTCCCCTCTCCCGGCGTCTCTATCAGCGTCGCCGCGACTCATCTTATTGATCCGCGTAACAGATCTCTCGAGTCTGTCGCTCGTAAATCGCGGCCGACGATCGCGCGGGGCCCCTTTAAGCACGGCCGTGTAATAGAAAACTGAATCGTGAGCAGCCATTAAATACGTAGAACGAGTGCCTCGGTTCGGCTGGCGGCGTCTGAAAGCGCCTGAAAGCGTCTGGATGCGCGGGAACACCTGAGGGACGCGTCGCCGCGGAGTAAACGCTGGCACTGCAAGAGTAATTGGACGAAATTTATTACCTCATCGCCGGCGCGCGGCGATATATCGATATAGAGTCCCGAGGCCAGGTGGCACGCCTAGCTCGGGCGATTAATAAAATGTACAGCGGCGTTTTACTCGGTTTCGTGTAATCACGTGCACGCGTCGCGTTCAATTCACCTGATGAGTGATCGTCGCGCTGGAGAGCCACGATTTTCATGCGGGACGACAGTGGAATGCTTCCCTCTCCCCCGATACACCGCTGATGAGTAATTACCCTCTATTTAGGAGGTCGGATTGATTGGCGCTGATGCACCGATGGTCCAAGGAACCTTGCCTCTGGAACAGTCGTTTTAGGTCGGTGCGGAAAGAGGAGGCTGCATTTGTCCGCGACGAGGGAAAGGCGTGCGAAGGGTTGTTGACTGAATAAAGATTCTTTGGGACATCGACTTCTCCAAATCTGATTCAGAAGTTTGATCAACTTTTTCGATAAGAATCGTCTTCGTTTCGGTTGCATCACGAAGTGCAGAGTAATGTGTGGTATCAACGGTGTTCTGGTAGGCCTGGTATCGCAGGGTGGAAAGGGGTGGAATTGCAGAAGGCGGGGCCAGAAGGGTAACAAAGGCTTCGAAGAAATCATAAATCAAGCACGTCCATTCTTTCCTCGTTTCTGCAGCGAATGGCCTATAAAACGTATTTAAGACTCGCGGACTTTTCACGAAACGGGAAGTTCGTGTTTGAAGCGGTGAAATATCGCGGAACAAGATGATTGCGCGGTAGGCGAAATCGATGAATAAATAGCGGAAGCCTCTGATACGATCAAGCCTTCGTTGAATCCCCGCCTTTTATTGTACACTTTGCGTTTCCTGCGGAATTAGCTCAACGTCCAATTCCGCGTTCAATTGTATTCGGGAGAATTTTCTTTTACAGCTGCGAGAATGCGAATACCTCGTGCTCCTCCGCTGTACCAATTCGGTCCATTTCTGCTCCTTAACATTTTTAAAATACTCCACTGTTTCCGCTGAAATTTTGCGAGAAATACCAGATTAATGCCAGCAAATCTGCTTAAAATGTAGAAATCCACAAACGATTCGCACGTTTTCCAGCTGTCGTTGCCATTCGCGGGAAATTCAGCGAATTCGCGCACCCTGATGTTAAATAATATTAAATGGCTGACGTTTCATATTGAAATGACGAGATAGGCCGCGCAACGATTATGCCAAATTGATTGTTAAGTAAGCTGATCGACTGCCGTACGCTTTTTAATTGCCCGCCATAATGGGGCAACAAACGCTCGCTTGAAGGCATTATTCGACGGCCGTATCGATATTGCTTTTTGTTATTCTAATCGCAGAAGCGGCAGCTGTACGTCACGGTTAATTACCAAAGTATCGGAAATAAATTATCGGTTCAATTCGGACGGAATCTTTGAAATTAATCTCCCAGTGAATAAATAACGAGCGGAATCGAATAACACGCAGTTTATAATTAATAATCGCGATTCCGCTTCTGTCTGAAAGAGATACACATGATTCGCACAGTAATCCCGTATTAACTTCAACGCATCAAGGATATCAGTGTTCAAACGAAATCGCGCACGTGTATAATTTATGTTTGTCGCCTGTACATTCCGCGACTTGCAATTCTCCCTTTGTCAAACAGAAATGAATTTTCCCTCGCGAAAATCATTACCCTTGTACCGAAATTGAAATCACAAACAGAAGCGATGAGGTACGGTTTCTTTATCGTTAGTCGACCACATCGGTTACTTGACCCGAAGGCAGTAAAAGCACGCAAAATCTGGAGGGATGTAACTTGATTTTCCCGAAGATAAACGTCTGCGCAGAGAAAAATATTTATTCTAACTTATAGCTTCTGTTTCCGAGAACATCTGCTGCAATTTTCGTTTACTACGAATCACCGTTCAGCTCGCGTTTTAACGATATTTTCAGAATCATCAGAGGAATGTTGTCTTCTTTTTAAACGGCGAATAGAAGGACGAGTTATAATAATAATACAACAAGTGCGTAGATCCTTTCAAATGGCTTTCGTACTCCATGGAACAGTAATAAGCTTCGCAAACGCGATTACCGCGATGCTCCCATTAACCGCGTTAAAAGCGGAGGCGATTTAAAGTGACCGTAAAGCATCCGTGGAGTGGCGAGAGGTCTGACCTCAAAACGACGCCAGGGAATAAAGAATTGGACGGTAGATCAAAGTCATCGCGTTCATATACCGCGTATATTTCATCTCATTCACTCCACTCGCTCCCGTGGACTCGTGTGTCCAGGGGTATTGTCCAATCTTTGCTTTATTACTGGCTCCTCTTAAATGGAACAGCTCGAACATGCTCGAATCTAGGTGTAATTGCGATACTACAATGGATGGTCCCCATTCAAGTCATTTGGGAACGCTATTTAGAATTATATTATATCCCTAGTTTGCGGATGAAATTTCATTCGTTGAATGAATGCGTGTGGGTGGAAAAAGAAACAGTAAAAGTTGACTCAATAATGAGATCTACAGTAAAATATTCGCTTCGAGAGGCTTAGGTATACCTAATACGAAGTGAAGTGACTACGAATGTACTTTGTGTAAGTACTTTAGAATTGCCTGATTTTTCAATACTGTGGGAATTTATGAAATTGAGGGCTTGGATGCAATAAGGGGACTAGCGCTCGAAAATGGGAAAAATTATTGTCCAAACGCTAAGAAATATTAGAAAATTAAATGTTGTTAAACTGTATTTTAAAAAATATAGTGTTGTAAAGCTCGCCACGACACACATTTTTTCTATTTACAGTTTGTTTGTTGAGTCATTACTATTCGAGTTAAAAATTATAAACAATAAATGTTTCATCGTTCAAAATCAGTATTCCTTTAAACATTAATTGCGATAAGTGTGAAAATTGGTGAAAATCTTCCTTGTATATTAAGGAAAAACTTTATCGCTGCAAGATATATGTACCTCAAAATTGCCTCGATACTTTTTAACGGCGAACGTTGAAAAACATGGGTTATGTCCAGTATTACTTTTTAATTAAATATTATTACATTTTTTAACATAAGGGTTTTGTGCATACATTCTACGGCTTCGCTAGAGTTTTCTGAAGTTATGTTTTAAGTCTCATAACGATCCGTTCATATTTACTCAAGTTATCGCAATTTATGTTTAAAGAAATAATGATTTTGAACGATGAAACATTTATTGTTTATAATTTTTAACTCGAATAGTAATGATTCAATAAACAAACTGTAAATAGAAAAATATTTTTTCAAATACAGTTTAACAACATTTAATTTTCCAATATTTCTTAGCGTTTGGACAATAATTTTTCCCATTTTCGAGCGCTAGTTCCCTTATTGCATCCAAGCCCTCAATTGTGCAACATTGCATTTTAACGTAACCAATGAATTTCGCATGCTACATAGCCGCCAGCTATGCGCACCCTCGATTCGTGTTTTACTAATACCGCGATATCAGGTTTGCTCTGCAGTGTACGTACTCGAGGAGATGTTTACGAGCTCGTTGGAGGTCCCTATCGAAACGCGAGATGTAAATTATCAGTGTATTCTGTTTCTAGTACCTCGTGAAGAGGTCTTGTCTGACGCGCTCGGATTGAATTGCGCGCCATACCGAACATCGAGAACGATGTTTGTTTTCCCCATTTCGAAAGTGTAGCACTCGCTGTACAGGTCCTTTCGGACAATGAGGGCACAAGCTCGAAAGTAAATTCAGTGGGAAAATAAACGTGGAAAGCCTACATATTCCACCCCTAGACAACTGTAATTAACATCCCTTTGCCTCTCTCCTTTTTCACCCTACCTACTTGTCTGTTTATACTCGTATATTTATTTAACTATTATGTTTGCCACTGTTATTACTAAGATTTTTTTATATTTATTTTGTAACTATCATTAACGGTTCGTTTGCTCTTATTTCTCTGCTTTTGTTTCTTTTAATTATTTTCCTTCTGTACTTCCTAATTGTTCGTTCTATGCTTGTGTGACTGCGATTTGTACTGCTTATAACAAAGGGTTTATCCCGCTGATATACTCAAATAGATAATGATAATAATATTTTGTTTAGTGAAAGCAATCGTGTACTCATCAGCAATTTCCTCAGTGCAAAGTCAAAAGAGGGAAGTTACTTGCTTCATCAAAAGTCGCGAAAATTAAACCATTTCAGAGTTACCTTCAATTCCAATTTCCTCTGCAATTGAACAGTGCAAATTAATCTAGCTATTACATCCATCGAAATTATCTCGATAAAGTTGGAGTTTCGCCATCGTTCGATCCATTACCGACGGCCACCATACGCAAGTTGGCGTCTCCTCGACGGGCGAGCCAGTTCCTCGATACACACCCTCGATTGCCGAGGGTGGTTCGCTTAACAAGACGTCTGGAAACCGACACGTGCACCCTTCCTCCCCCGGAGAGCGGACCGCGTGCGACTCCCGTAGGTGTTTGGAGAGCGAGCGGGGTAGAATTTCGAGGCGCGCTTTGATGCGCCAGCCGGCTGCACTCTCGAAAATGCACCGAGTCGAAAATCCACGCGTGCGACTTTTGCGCCGCAATTCTTGCAGGCTGATGCGTTTTTTCGCCGCGCAGTCGGCGTGTTCGGGGCGTTAATTGCGATCGACAACCTGACTCCTCGTCGTCCTCGCTTATCCTCCTGGCGCGAGTCCCTTTGATGTAGGCGAGAGACAGAGAGTGAGTCACGTCACTCGGCCAACTTCGACTGAATTGCCACCGGAGCGCGTCGAAGATAAATTCCTCGCAGCGGCGGAAATCAGTTTAATTCTAAGTCTAACAAAGACCAATCGCCGCAGGGTCTGTGGCTTGTTTCATGGGCAATTAATTCCCTGCACACCTTAGCTAGCTCACCGCTGCCGAGGCCTTGCAGGAGACTCCACTGCGGAGGCCTCTCTGGCCCGGGAACGAAAGAACTTGGAAGCAAATCATGTTCCAAGAACCAGCCTTCCAGACAATATTTCACCCCCCCCATTTGCCCTGGCCCCTTTATCTCCGCTCTTCCCGGGATCTTCTTCAGGGAGCCGCCGTCGCGGTGTCGGAATTACGTAAGCAACTTTGCTCGCCAGGGACTGCCGCGACGTCCCTTCTGCGACAGAATGGGAAACGACTCTGCCCAGCTTGAGATTGAAAAATTGCGAGATACAATTAACCCTCGCCGGCGACGGGGACGTCTTTTCCCCGGACCTGCGAGTAATTTCATATTTTCTCCCTTTGCCGGTGTAATCCACGTGTATACAGGCCGCGGCGGGGCGACGGAGCCGTCTGCTAAATGAGAGGGACAAAAAAAGCTAGCGGGAGGGGGCGGAAGGGTGGTCTTTATAGTGGATTTCACGAGCGAAGGGGGATGCAAGGGCGCGCGACGGCCGTAATGGCATCGCCGCGGGGGCGCCCCGTGTCGAACGGGATGAATCGAGCCTCGAACGGTTTTGATTCCGACATCCTCGCTGGCATAAAGTCAGATTTTATTGCCGCCACATGGCCGAAGTGTGATTGAACGCAGTAAAGAGTTACGCCCAACGTGGTCCACCATTTTTCGCGGCGAGATTCCATCATTGAGACACTCGCGCGCCGCTGGACAGCCTGGTAATTACGCGAAGCACATCGGGACTGTAAACGGCTGGTTAAGTACCGCGAGACGGTGTACAAAATGGCACAGACGCCAGCGCGAATTCAATGGGGATCCTTAGTCTTTCGCGGAGTCTCTGTGCCTCGGGCTTCCCGGGCTTGTGTTCCACGCAAGTGGGATTTAACGATCCGTGACATAAGCGTGTGCAAGGGTTGTATTACGAATGGCATTCATTGGCAGCCACGGTTCTCGAGCGCCGGGATTTAATTAAGATCCAAAGCCTGAGACTGCGCCGGAGATTCTATCATCCCCCATATATCGTACTTCGTTGTACCTCACTGCCGAGCGAATTTACTAGGACCCGCAGTCACTGGGAAAGTAGTTCCCGGCTCTCTATCTCAGCCTCTATCAGCCGACGGGAAGTCACCGAGAAGAAATAGAGACAAAGACGCGAGCAGAATTCGGCCGGCAGCGTTCATCTCGTCCGCGGGGGCGAGAGGGGACGGTGTTCATCCGCCAGCATCCCGTGAAACGCAATGATTTAACGTCCGAGATAAAACTACTACTCGAAGACATTACTTTCCAGCGAGCAGCTCTCGTCTCGGCACGGGGTGTTAACTTTACGACTTGGATTCAGCCCGATCCCGTCGCGCCGGATCCTTCCGCGTCGCTTAACTTCCTTGACGGCCCCCTTTGAATATTCGAACGCCCAGCTAATTGCGAGTTATGACGATCCGTGTATTGATCGTCCAGTGTCCCGTGCGCTAAACTCCACCGTCGCAGGAGAAACGTGCCGCTGGTTATGAAACGATCACCGATCAAGCCTCACGTTTCGCCTGTAACGAGTTGCCTCTCCAAACCTCCCTTCTTTCCTTAAAACCAAGGATTTTAAAAGAATAGCGCGTGGAGTCTTCTTCGGTTTCTAAGGAGACTTTAGGCAGCTGATCGTTTTTGAGAATTCTACCGGTAGGATCTGGAGCTTGAAAGTCCGAGGCACCAAGGAGACCGCGCTTGCGGACAGCAGGGTTGTGGATTGGGCGGCCAGCCACGTGTTCAGAGGCGCAGGGACCATTTTCCACGCTCGAGCGTCGCGCTGCGATGTTTCATTGCTGTCATCGGTTAAAAGCACCGATATTTCAGAGTTGCTCGCGCCCGGCGCGTATCGTTCACTCGCCACGTTTAAGCATACGCTTAGGAACGGCGTGAAAAGTCCCCGGGGGCAAAAGAGCACTTTCCCGTCGCGCGCCGCGAATTAAGTGCTACCGATCCTCTAAAGTAACTGCTTAACTGAAGCACCGCTCTTCCAGGAGAAGGGGCCACTCTCGCGACGTGTTTTCAAGTAGCTGCACGCTCGGTCCCGCCGTTTCCGCGCTTTGTCGCCACGCGCGAATTCTCGCCAGTTACTCGATCCCGGGGTGGTCTTCTGCACGCGATTGCTCCTCGTCTGCTGCTGGCCGAGGCTTTCACCCCTGTCTGTATCGAATCGAGTCTCCTCGATGGCTTTCCAGCAATATGGACTCGCTGGGAAAAGATCGCTGTTTCACAGGGGAGAAGATTTACTCGCCCGAGCTCGTTAATATGAAATTTTGTACAATTCTCATTCATAGCTTTCTTTGAGCAGCTTTCTTCCCGCCACAATATCTACTGGGACCCTTCCATCACTTTAGTCTTCATATTTTCCCGCAAACTTACAGAAACGCAATATTTCCGTGGCGACGGTTGGCAGAAAATAAAGCAGCTTGGACATTTCTAGGTGTCTTTACGCCCGCAGTGAAACCAATACACTTTACGAGCGATACTTTATGGGACATAATCGAGGAGGAATTGGTGGTCGGTTTAATTGAGCAAATCGATCGTTTCGGTTTAATTGGTCTGGTGAAATGAGCTGAGGGGCGGAGCGGTTATTAGCTCGACTCGCTTCTCGTCGATTGATCTCCGTTTAAGCCGCGAGCTTCCTGGAATTTTTCAACCCTTTGGAAATGTTCTACCCCCGCGATAAATCGTCGCGGAGCTCCTATTCTCCTCTTTCTCCCAGAAATTAGTTTTAGAGACGTATAATGCCCCCGAAGCAGCTTTCTTCCGACAGAACAACTTTTGATAACGATATAACTTCTTCTTTTTTAATAGTTCGCTTGCCTTTCCACTTGACCGTGGACAAGGAATAAAGAATATTAACCCTCCGGGGGCCCACGATGCTCTTGCAACGAGAGATATCCCTCTGTTCTTTTCATTTTAATCTCCTCCGCTTATTTACCCTTCGTTACGAGGCAACGAAGATAGAACAGAGGAGAAAATATTAACCCTTCGGGACAGTAATTCCTTCGAAGCCGAGGTATATCGGGCAGGTGAATGGAATTATGTCACCGGAGGCCCGCGGGTCAACGTTGATCCACGAATTTCGTTTTAACGAACTGTCAGCGCGCTTTTATTTCTTCGGGACAAGCCACGAGCTAAAATTTAGAGCCACTCGAAAAATCGTTGCTGGGAATACCTTGGCCTCCGCTGGTGAATAATATCCGACGAAAGATTATTTCGTACGGTTTCCTCGCTCGCTTAGATTTGCACCCCCGAAGCTTGTTCAGACCTCTGTGCTGCCGGACAAATTCAAGCGCACTATCAAATTCTTCTGGAAACTGCGATGCTTCTCGCAAATCTACCGTTCCTCAATAAACTGGGTTTTCTGCAACAACCGCTGGAAGTGACTGGATGGTTCGTTATTGGTTAATGATTAAAAATCAGCGGAAACGACTGAACCGAATAATGAACCAGAATGATTTAGCGGCCGGCAATTGATTTTGACGGTAGAGCGGTTCGCAACCAACTGTGGCTTAATTCGGCCAGCTTTTAATTATACCCGCCGAAACCGCGCGATCCGGAGCATTTACCTGGTAAATTAAAAGGGAAATAATTCCCGGGCCGGTTTTCGCGTAGGGCGCGCAGGATCAAAGATATAAGACACAAATTAATCAAGAGGGTAAAGAGCCTAACAGGGTCCTCCAAACGACACTTCGTCACGAAAATATCGCTTCCGGCCCTCAGACCCTCGGCTCCCTGCGGTCCTCGAGCGGCGCCTTAATCGCGACGGCGGATTTAGAGGCTTGATCGCCGTAAAATCGGGTGGAATTATGGGGAATCGATAGCCCCCGATAAATCGAGGGTGATAGCGCCTGGAAGGACGCCGGGGCCGCGTTGCTCGCACAACATTCTTGCGGGACGATTCGTTTAAATAAAGAATGCGCTTCCGCGGCGAACCAATCGGCCCAGGGACGAATGAACGATGGAACCACTCGCGGCCCACCGTCATACGTCCATCGGTGAATACGCGCATCAACCCCTTGTCCCTCCGCCGCGAGCGATGCATTATCGAGAGAACGCCGTGGCGCTGGTCGAACGACGAGAGGCGAAACGCACATGGCCAAAGGTAAAAGCCTCCGTGCCCCTCGCAAGCTTCCTCCCGTTTCGTTCACCTATGGGCGGCAAATCGGCCGATACCGCTCCGCTCATTGTATCTGACCGTAAATCATTGGACGGGGCGTCGAGAGGCCGAGCAACGCCGGTAAAATAAACGACAAAACGGCTGGACGTCGGCTGGATGACGCGTTTCGCGCATCCTATCCGCTTGTCAAAAATGACGGCTGATCGGACGGTCGCGTTTTTCGGGATTAATTGGTTCGCCTGTTGCGGAACCGCGACGCGGGGTGGTTGATCCTGTGTCAGGATGAACGGCTACCTTCAATGGAAGTGGAAATATGTATTTGGAGGTCGATAGCGATTGTTTTGCTGGATTTTGTCCATCTCTTGTACAGCTGTGTAGGTGACTTTCCCCGAAGGTTTGCACGATGTGTCGTTATTCCGCGATGAGACTGACGTGTCGCGAGTAGGATGACGTAGATGGGGCGCGCTCGAAGGGAACGCATCACCCTCGACTCATAAGAGTCGTACGCCACGGAGGAAGCTTGCGGAAAGCGTATGAAAGGCTTCTCTGACCCACTGTGGATTCATCATTCGGTCATCACGCACGGATCTCCCTCGCCCGGGGAGGATATCCGGCAAATAAAGGGCCAGAATGCTCTAGTTGCACGGTTCTTTTCCCTCCCCGGGGGCTCGGTGACGACAAATTTTCCCTCTCGTCGACACTTTCGAATGCCGAGCTACACGTAGACGGGCATAAATCATTCATCGGCGCGGTCCCGCCGAGGAAGCGGGATTAGAAAGGGTGTGTTTGCCACCGGAACGGCCGATAAGCCGTGCTATTTACAGCGCTGCCGCGCCCGCCCCGACGACACCGTTTCATTTATTTAAACCTGCCTGCTGGCTGGCCGGGCGAATTCGAATGAATTCGAACCGCCGGCCACCGGGGAATAGATGTTGAGCGAGACCAGTCCGCTCGGACGAAGAACCGTATCGCGTCCAGCAGCTTCGAGACTGACCCACTGAGATTTTTATGCACCCGGTCCCTTTCACGTGGAAACGGTGGTGCTCCAGGTGGACGGGCGCCGCGCGGATTCCAGCGCAGGGGATGTCAAGTTGGGGTTGATTCGTTGCAATTGAATCAGAGGGGATTCGCGGTACAATATCGCGCGCGATGGAATCTTGGGCGCAGTTAAGGCGCAGGGATGCTTTCTCGGAAAATACGGAGGAACGGTGGATATCAATGGAGCCTCGGCGGAGGGAATCGTCGACAGTGACGCGGGGTAATATTTTAATACCTTCTGACGCTGCTGTCTCTCATTTTGTGGTGGATGGATTATGGGACTCTGGCCTCTAGAGTTTAGTATAGGTCACTAGGGGTAGGTGACCACAGCAGGGGCACTTTAAAGGGATGATTCTAATCTCGAAAGATATCGCGAGCGTGACCGTTTCCACCCCGAAGGCTCGAGAACTGTCAACTCTGCACCAGCTCTATTCTGGTGTCACTTGCGACTCCGTTGATCGCCTCTTAACGATCGACGGAGTCGTCGACTTCGCGTTAAGAGGATTCTATACGTGGATAAATATGGAACCCCCCCAATAAACTCGATCCACCCTGCCCCCGTTCATTCCCACCCTCGCGTTCCCTCGAAGCTGCACCGACGAGTGTTCCTCCGAGGCGAACGACTCGCGAGTCACCATGTTTGCCGTGCTTTCAGAGCTTAATTAACGCTCGACTGGGCAGGATGTGAAAATAAATTCAACGAGACCGTGGCCACCAGACTCGCTGCGCCGTATTTACCGTCCGTCTTAGTATGAAATTTGCATAAGACGCGGTCCCCTACCGATCCACGCTCTTCTGCTACTCTTTCCAGATCATTCAAATTTAGATTCGATTCGTGCAATTCAGAATTCTCACCTCTGGCTTCTTCCCTTTCCTTTCGTTCCACTTATATACGCCCCGTTTGCACTTGGAAGGTGGTTTAACGGAGTGGGCAACGAGGTATGTAAAATTTAGGTAAATAAAATTGTCTTAATTTTTTATATTTGAATCGCAAATACAGGAAACAAATTGTTCCTTAATGTCGTTTGTAAATTACGAATAGGATCCAGTCTCAACTCTCTTGCGTTTAAATCTGCAACACCAGCAGAATCCAAGATTAGATCTGAATAGTATTGGGGATTTGTCCCGACAGAACTTTTATTATTGAAAAATTACGAAATCCAGACGACGTTTCTCTCGGAGTTTCTCGCCCTCCCTTCCTCTGCCACCCTTCCACACAGTTTCGAAAGTTTCCTCTTGCAGGAATGCTTTTTAGACCACCGTATGCTCCTTTGTATCCCAGAAGTCCTCGAAATGGCTTCTTTTCGAGCGTCCAAAGCATTGTTTCATCGCCCTAAATGTTTCAAACTCGATGCAGGCTGCTGGCAATAATCTCGTTGGATTTCTCGCGATATTTCGCACGGAAACCGTGTCCCACCAAATTTTTCCTTCTAGCGAAGACACTTACCATTTCTTTAAATTCGTTCCTCCTGTTTTTCGATAAAACTCCACCCGGTTTTTAAACACTCCCCCGACAAGGCCCGTCAATTTCTTCCGCGCGAGATTTTTCATTCCCCAGGAGTTTCATATCTGTGGAGTTAATTTCGAAAACAGTGGCTTAAAAATTTAAAATTCCCCTCGTCCATTTTAAAGCCGCCGCGGTTCGTCCTTTAAGCTTTTACTACAGCCCTCGAGATTGTTTCCTCCATTTTTCTCCTTTTCCACCATTCCTCGAGCGAGCATTCTAATTCTTCTGAATTATATTTCCCCATTAAGCGCACGAAAATCCCCGAGTTAAACGGCTGCACCTGTTCATTGATTAATCACCCGAAAGTCCAACGAATTTTCTCGCAAGGGGAGGAGAAAAAGGAACTCGCAAAGGGTTACAAATATCGCAGTGCTCTTCTGAAACGCACTCTGTCAAATACATCAGCCGGTATAAGGGTACGTTTATGTTGGAGCTGCGATAAACGATCAGAGCGACGATAAGAGCGAAGCATCGAAATTACATTCTATAGTATTCGTTGCTCTACTCGCTGCTCCAATATAAACAGTTCCATTATAAAACTATAGAATGTATTTCGACGCTTCGCTCTTATCGTCGCTCTGATCGTTTATCGCAGCTCCAACATAAACGTACCCTTAGCCAGAAACCTTTGCACCACCTACCCAAAAGCAACAATGGCAATGTTATTACCATTCTTGTTGCTTCGCGTATTTGCACACATTCCACCTCCCCCGCGACCCTCGAACTAACATCCACGGTCCATTAAGCATCTCTTCCGTTCCGCATAATTCCAGCTACTTATCAATATCCCCGGCGATGCGATCGATAAGCGAGCGATATCTCACGGTGGATCGCAGCATCGCCGTCAATTGGAGGCGATATCAGGTCTCGCAAGCCCCCGAGAGCCACGTCGCCGATAAGAGGGCGAGACCTGTCCACCGATAATTGGCTCGTAAACCAGCCGCCGTTGCTTATCACGCTACACCAACAAAGATACATTTTCCCATAAAGCAGCTCGATTGAATATACGTGGCCGAAATTGCCCCGATAAGCATGGCCGATTTCACATCGCGGGCGACCACGGAAATTCACGTTTTTACGATCGAACGCTTTACGACGGGGCGCCTCGACGGCCGCGGGAACAGAGATGCCACTCTCTTCCTCCCGTGCCTCCGCTGTCGCGACCCCGTCGGCTCCGTTAAATAATTACGCGTCTGGCGGCGGTAGCTTGTGGCCAGCCGCTTTAATATTTACGAAAACGGGCGCCCCGAAACGAAGGGCCCGGGAACCGCGGGGCTCGGCGGTATTCCGGGTCAACTCCCGGCGAACATACGTAATTCCGCGTAATTTTTATGCCGCGAAGAATGCGCGGTCGACCCCCGCTTCAACCCCTTCCGCCTCATCCCGGCGCCTCTCGCTCCTTTACGAGCGCGCGTAAAACCGCGTTTCAGCGGAGGAGATTCTTTCTCATGCAAATTGAATTCCTTTTGATTCTTACGGAGACAGAGAGACCGAGGCGGCGTAATATGAAAATCCCGGGCCCGGGTCGTGGCGCGCGCCACGCGACCGCGGGGGTTGGAGGGTCGCGGGCGGCCTGAAAAATTCGAAATCTCCCGCATGGAAGGGCGGCGGAGCGGTGCCGGTCGCTTCGGCGGGAACGCTGAAGGCGCGGTCATCTTTGGATTGGATCCGGGGGTTACGGGAGCATCGAGAGTAGAACGGGGTAGTCGTGTTGGTTTCGGTTTCAAATTGCCCAGAGGAGACCCTTTATGCGGGGCGATCGGTGTATGAGTTTGGAAGAGAGTGTCGAAATCAGGGGGAAACGGGAAATTTTAACGACACCCGGGGTGCATCTGGGGAACAGCCGATTGTCCCGGGGAAATCGAACACGCGGAATAACTTTTACATCCGGTTTTGGCGAGGATTTATGCCGCCGAGGTGTCCCGTAAAAATTTTGCACCCGAAACGCCACTTTGTTATTGCCCGGCCTCTCTCGACTTTCGTCGTTATTTAAGTTAACGACCGCCAATAACGATTTACCGCGGAAATTACGCCTGCGTGGAACGTAACGAAGCGAACGAAAAAAGAAGAGCGGACTGACAATGAAATTGGCGGTGTCTGCTTTTAAATGAAATCGGTGAACCGGCGCGAATATGTATTTATTTACACGCGAGTGGTCGCGCGTAGCTGGGAACAAAAACTGTAATTACCATCGGCGGCGGGAATTACATTCTTTTTTTAATCCACGCATTGAGCAACATTAATTTTTCGTTCCACCGTGAAAACGGCGAGAAATATCGCGGCGGAGGGAAGCGAGGGGCACGAGGGTAGATTTGCTGGAATTAAGGGATCGAAATTTATTCACGAATTTTCAGCAGCACGGTGTAGCGCGAATCGGAGGGTTGAAAGTTAAGCGAGAAAGTATGCGGTGAATTCTAAGACAGAGCGGTGTTCATTAATCGAAAGAAGGAAACGTTTAAATAGCCACGAGAGTGCAAAATGGAGGGACGAATATTCTAGTGAAAAGAAGGAGATGTGGGATAAAAGGGAGCCGGGAAGAAAGGGGGCTGGAGAGACGAAATGCATGGAGTCTGGTTTATGGAAGGGAAAATATATTCATTGCATCCCCCTTTCTTCGTCATGCCGCGCAAAGAAATCCTCGGGAGCGTGTTCTTCAAAATTACAAGAGTTTTTGCGTCCCGCTGTACTCTTTCAATTTGTCATTCGTGTTTCTATTAAGTTTCCGCATCAAAATTCAAGCTTTTTCACCCTCTCGATGAGGAGGAGCATGCGGGCCGGCCGGCGCGTAAGTAATTCGACAACTTGTAACCTGATTTCTCAGGGAAATTCCCGTCGCCGATCCCGCGTTATTAAAAGCGAACGACAACGGGCTGCCTTTAAAATGGCCCGGGCAATCTAATTTCCCTCTAACAGAGATTTACGCGTGCGGCTTGTTAACTTTTTAAAGCTGTTTAACAGCTTCGAAAAAGCTTCGACTCCGGGCACCGCCGCATTTTGTTTGTGGCAATATGCAGGCGAAAGGGTCGCATGAATGTTTAAAAACGGGACGTTTTACTGGCCAGCTAACTTGATTAATTCGCGACACGCTCCACCTCGAATAGCACTTTTGCGCTGTTAAAACTTGCTGCTTTCGACCCTTTCAACCTCGCGGTGCACACAAGTTTCGCGTGGCGTTTTTTCAAATGAATTTCTGCTCAAACTTTTCGGCAGCTGTGATGTAGTATTCAGCGGTAGTATTTAACGAGTTCTAAATGACCTGGGCTTAGCGGCGATCAGGCGAAGTTTTCCCAGCCACCCCGTATGTGGAATCTGGATTCGCGACCAGTCGTGCGTACGCGCGAAGTACAATAAACGTCCCCAACTTTGACAATGAAAAGAAAGAAATCCTAACCATATGTCGCACGTGGAAGTGCCATAAATCGACGGATCTTGAGCTCAGCTACAACCTCGATCCTAGTCTACGCGAGCCTTCGGAAATGCCATTCGGAAATATCGCAAAGTGGCGAGGAGCTTTACAATGCATCATGCCCGGGTCCAACAAATTATCGGTGGTCGTATCGCGACGCGATTTCTCATGTCGCGATCGGTCTTGTCAAACGAATTTCTCGCGATTTTCGAGATTGTCACAGATCACGGTTCCTCGGTCTTTCCTCGGTCTTCTCAGTCAGCCTATCGTTGCACCTAATTACTCTCGTTCCAGTAGACGTGCCCACAAATGTCCTACAAATATGTCAACAGCTTGCGCGCAGCAGAGCGGCCCCTTTTTCAAAGGGTTCGTTTTCACGGCGTCCCTAGAGTTCCCTTGCGCATCAGCCAACAACGGGGAAAAAAAGGAATCGAATTAGGGGAGGGAAGCGACACGTACCCCGTGTAAAATAATCCGCAAACACAGCGGTCGCGACGCCACGCGTCCCTCTACCCCCCTGGAAGCGGACGCTTGCCACGGGGGTTAATTTCATCCCATTCAATTATTAATGTTGTCGGTCCGCCGGAAGATATATGGGCCCGTAAAAATACGGAACTATCTATTTTCGGGGATCCCCGCAGCAGCCGTCACAGGGCTCAGGCATTAAGGCCTTTGAATGCGTCGAATGCAAACGAGGCTGCGTGAAATATTCAAAGACGAACGAGGGGGTTTCGCTTCTTTCCTTTGTTCCACGCTACAGCTAAGGCGTAAAGTATTGTTCTGTTGTTTGAACAAGCTCTGGGCTATGGTCGAGCCATCGTCCGCGAAAGGGACTTTCGTCGCGGTGGATCCCGAATTATTTTCAGGGCTTCGTCGATAACTTAGACTTCACACCTTCTAACTTCAGCTCCCTCGACGCATCTCTTTTTATTCGCAAATAATCGTGCTCGCGATCCACGAGACAACAAACAACCCTCTAAACTCCAAACCCATTCCTCGGTCCCCTCGATTTCTCGCGCCAGCGTCGCTTCTCCCGTTTCAATTATTAACGTCTACGAGCGCCAGAGGATTTACAAGCGCGTCACGACGCCTGAAACCACCCTCCCCCGACGACCCCACAGTGTCCACGACGGACGCTCGCGACCCGGCCCCCACCTCTGTGCCATTGTTTTTCGTCGAAAAACTCGGAATTCTCGAGCCGATCCCGCTTAGCGGCCCCGCTCGAATCGACGCTCAACCCCCTCGACGTCTACCGGCAACCCCTACGCGGCCGTTAGCGCGCCGAACTGCGAGAGGAACGGGAGAAAGAGAGACATTTCCCACGAGGCCGTGGCGCATGCATCGAGAGCGTAGACGTACAAAACGATGGAGCCGCGTGTAAGCCGATCGACGACGCCATGTGGCTCGCATCGAGGCGCATTGTACGCCGCGTCGCGACTCCCCCTAAAACAATGCCGGGATCGCCTTTTAATAAATGGAACGGATTACGTCATACAGAGAGACACGGCCGCATTCTGTCCGGGGGCACGGCGAGGAACGTGGCACAGGGTGCATCGACTCCTTTTTTCTTTCACCTCCTCTCTTGCACGCTCACTCTTTCCCTGGATGCGCTCCGGAGTGGGTTCGGGTGCGTTGCTTAAGCTGATTATTCGGGAGGTCGAGCGACGAGGGTGAGAATATTTCGTTTTCCCATTTCCCGTCCCCTTCCTGCGGGATTTAATGTCAAACAATGGGAATTTGGCGGGAAAATGATTTGAATTTTTCCGGAGGGATCGCAAGGACGCTTGAATTTTTGGTTCCCCTATTTTTTTTTACGAAACAGGAGGAATGCATAGATCCGCAGGAATGTAGCAAGCTGTGCAATATTTTTCCCCGCAAGCGGTTGCGAATATATTTTCTACTTGTCCCGCTGATGTTTGCAAAATCGGTTCGCTGATAATCGCTAAATCGCCAACCTTCCTATCGCCGGTCCGACTGAAATGTTCGTTGCGTGCATGTCCAGAAACCGACAAAATATTTGTGTTTGCTTTATAAGCGCGGAAGCATCGGAATAGGGAAAAGTGCGCGGGGATCGTTTCGCTTTTTATTCCCGACCGGCGAGAGCGGGCGGGCAAATATTTTGCTCGGCTGGATCGTGCGATTACGCATTACGATTCGCGGGCTTGCACGCTCGGGAAGCGTTTTCCTCGCTCCTAATGAAATATCGTAACTCGCCCGGCAAGATAACGCCGGTGCAATAACGAATTTTCGCCCCGGCGGAGAATCGCCAAGGTAGTTTTTATTTAAGCGCGATTTCAATGGAACCACGGGCCGCCGATAACGGGCCGCGGGAACATTATCCAATGATCGCGATCTGAATTTCAAATTCGTAGATTGCGGATAGCGAAGAGCCCCGGCCAAAGGGAGCCAACGGGGGATTCCTTTTCTCCGCGGCGAGATGTAATGATAATCGCGAAATGAAATTATTCGTCGGTACGTGACGCGAACGATCGAACAACACGAACGAAACGAGCTTATTCGATCGCCGTTTCGACCCGGTTAGAATTCCATCGACTTCCACTAGCTGATTTTCAACTGCTTCCTACTTTTTAACCGACTTCAAAAAGGAGGAGGTTATAGATTCGACCCGTATGTATAATTTTTTTATTTATGTTTGTTCCCTCATAACTCCTCAGCATATGGACCGATTTTGGTGATCTTTCTTTTATTCGAAAGAGGGCGACGCCCCGGTGGTCCCATCCTAGACTAAATCAATATTGGCCCAGTATTTTTCCAGTTATAATTAATAATAATTTATATGTATGTCCCCACATAACTCCTCAGCACATGGACCGATTTCGATGATCTTTCTTTTATTCGAAAGAAAAATTGGCTCAATACTTTGCCAGTTATGATTAATAAGAAGACTATTGTCACCTAATTTTTATTAGTTTACGTACGTACGCGCATATCTCATCAGCATCTTATATCAATATATATAAAACTAAAAAGTCGAAAATAAAAAATTTTTAAAAAAATTAAAACCGACTTCAAAAAAAAATAAAGGCACTAAAAAGTAAAAAATAATTTTTTCCCTTATTTAATCTACGACTATCATACTTTTTAAGTCAGCGCCAGATTTATACAGTACAAATGATGAGGCGCCGACTTAAAAAGTATGATAGTCGTAGATTAAATAAGGGAAAAATTATTTTTTACTTTTTAGTGCCTTTATTTTTTTTGAAGTCGGTTTTAATTTTTTTTAAATTTTTGTATTATATATATCGCCCAATTTCCTTTTATTCCCCATACAAGAATAATTCTCCTTCCCTCAAATAATACAGAAATTAATCACCCTGCAAAAGGAGCCACCCACCCTTCCAGTACTATACAGTGTAATCCAACATTAATCCCCGTCTCAATTAACCATTACTCGACACACGAGTTAGAACGTGCAGGGAATCCAGTGGTTAATGAAAAAATTGCTCCATTCCATCTCCTTTCCCTTGCAGCTTTGTTCACCCTTTCAGGGGCTGAAGCGAAGCAGGGATGCGCATCGATATTCCGGCGCGCGTGCATCGTTGAAAGCGATCGTCGCGAAAAAATCGTAGGTACGCCCCGTTTTTAAGTGCTCGATCGTCGGGGGGGGTATTTTATTTGTCCCCGTCTCTGTCTCCCCGTCACAGTCCCGTCCGATTCAGATGCTCGGTTTACATCGCGACCGTTTCGTGGCCGCGAAAAAATTGTTTCGCCCGCGCGTGTAAATGAGAGTGGCGGCTCGCAGAAGGGGGTGGCTCGCTCGACACCACCGCTTTTTAGGCCTCGATGTGATCACGCGTAAACAACAATAGCGCTCCCCTAGCCACCGCGCTTTTTATTCCTCAGTTTTTTTTCCTTCGTCCCGGCGAAATCCGCGCGGACGATAATCGACGCGTTTCCCAGCCGTTTCCCTCGGTTCAATCTCTCGACGGATTACGTTTACATATCCCGCGAACAACCTACCCGGGTCTCGCATTTCGAACACTGGCCGACGCACTCGTGCGCGGCTTACGAGCCTTCCGAACAAGCAGGCTGTTTGTTAGTTTAATTGCGTATTAAAAAGATTCGCTGAATTGAATTCAGGGGTATTCATACGCGATAATTGCGGACCTCATTCGCGGAATCTTCGGTACACGAATCGCTGCAACTTCGTAATTAATTACCAGCCCATTCGGTGTGTGTTTACGTGTCTGTAGTGGTCGGATGTAATTAATTCGTACCTCCGTGATGCGAAAAGGATTGATGGTGGTCGAGGGTCGTGATCGTTTATGAGCAGAAACGCGAATTGGTTTAAGAATCTTGTACTTAATGATCGTAACTCGCGGCAGTTTTTGCGGACTTCTTAAAAGGTGAAACCGATTTCTGTCGGGGAAGATGTTCACGTGACTGGAATAGCGAAAAATCGATAGCGTGCTCTAGTGGCGGTTTGGGAACTGAACTCCTGTTTATTCTTTACTTCGCACAACCCATCCCGCGGGTAATCCAGTTCACGTCAACAGGAGATACCAGAAAACAGGTCATTCATCGCGTATAATCTTTGTTCAACAAACTGCAGCACATTTATCATGCTTCGCTGGGACAATATTTGTTTTCAAACGGGCAAAAAGCGCGGCGTACATTCATGGACGTGTTTTCGAGAGGGCGAATAAAGGCCATCTGGCCGCATTTGCAATCGTCCCGATGCGACAAGAGCCTGTTCATTACGAACGCGTTAATCGATCGGAGGTTTTTCATTCGGAGAACCAACCACGCCGGCGGGAAAAAAGAGTTGACAGGAACATCGTAGGAGCGCGGGAGGGGAAATAAAAAACGGCGAGAACGAAATAATTCGCGCGCGATGCGTCTCGAAACCGTTTAATTGAAATCCGAAACAAGCGGTTAAGCTCCCTTTTAAAATCCGCCATCGGAGACTGAAGAGCTCGACGGTGTACACGCCGGCCGCGTTGTAAAGGGCTGCGATTTATCGCGACGATTCGATTTACAGCGGCGAAACAATGGCTGTCCCTGCTCGTCTTGTTCCCCTTTTATTTACTAACAAATGGAGCGAATCGAGTCGCGCCACGGCGAACACATTTCTCACTCGACCGCCAGCATTTAGGCGCGGCGGAAATTCGAAAACCACGAAAAAGGCTCCTACCCCCTTCGTCTCTGGGTATCCAAAAATTTCTCGATCCCTCGATTCAGCGTTCCAGTTCGTCGAACTTAGCCCCACTTTCTCCGCACCCCGCCACAAAGAAACCTTCCCCGTTTCGAGGCACAGGGGTGGTTTCGATCTAAACGCGCGTCCCCGCGGAAGGTAAAAATGTTGAAAAGCGAATATTTACATTCAGTGGCGAGGGAGAGCGCTGCGGGCCTCCTGAATAGATCCGCATCCAAGCTATGAATTAAGGTTGCACCGAAATCATCCCCCCTCAGGCCTCTGTCTCCTCCACCCCTCTCCAGGTTCCGCGTTTGTATTCCGCCGGAGCCACTTTTATCCACTTTGCCAGCGGGACCACGTATCCAGGTCGTCCCTGTGCGCGCAGGTAACCTCATTAGGATCTCCGGCGAAGGGCCCCGGCCGAGGGGGTAACAATGAGCGCGGAAGACGCGACGCTGCGCGCCAGCGTTGCGGGGCGGCAGGCGCATCTGGCCGGATTAGAATCTGACCTTCGTAATCCCTTTAAAACCGACGGCTAATTTATTCGCGACACGGAGGCGACCTCCGGTTTGACGCTCCAGTCGATGCTCAGCCCTGCAGAAAAATCGCGCGGACCCCCACGCCTGGCTAGGGGAGGTTGGCAGCCTCGAGCAGCGCGAATGGTGGCCACGCCGAGGGAATATCGATCCGCCATCGCGATACTCGAATGCGAGGCTGCTTGAATTTCGATGAGTACACGCTCCTTTTTCTCCGTTTCCCGTGGTCCCTGTCGCCTCCTTTTCCCGCCCCGTGCTTCCCTCGCCTCGCCTCCGACGTTCTTCTCGCTGCACTCGCTGGGCTCCGGGGAATTTCCACGGAGACGCGGGAGAAATTATCGTGTCGGCCGATATTACGGTCGAGTGCGTTCCTGCGAGACTGTCGGCGCGTGCCAGCGAAGACCGTCGAGATATGGGCCGAGGGGGTGGATGGACCGAGCGTAGGTGCCCCGAGTTTTCTAACGACCGAGAGGTGTCCGAGGAAGATTGGAGAGCCGGTGGTTAATGGGATCCGAGTGGACGGAGGATAGGTGCTATCAGCGGCTGTTGATACACTGACTGTTGACGCGCCACGTCCCCCAGGGCTCGGACCTTGCCCTGGCCTGCCTCTGAAGGGGTGGCTAGTCCCGAGGTGCATGTCCTCGAGACGGCGACTGACGATCCCGGGGCACCTGAGCTAGGTTAGTAGTGCTGGGAACGTGGAAGGAGCGCTCTTTATGCATTGGTCTGGCTTTACGTGGTGTCAGAACCGGGGTTAGACTCGGGAAACTCGCTTTGCAAAGTTTTTCTACCGTTCACAAAGCCGCGGCAAGCCTCTGGTGGGGCTTTGCATACACGCTATCCAATTAATGATCAATTTCCCTGAGGTAGGGAGGAAGATTTTCCACCCTATTTGCGGGTAGCACAGCATCGTATGGGAAACAATTAACACGCGAGCATCCGTTCTCCCATGGTCGATTAGAGCTGTCACGATCAGTGACCGAGAGCATCGATTTTTAGACGCGCATCAGATGCAAATGATGTATGTACATATACGAGGTGATTCGTTGGAAAATCATCCATCAACGGGGAAGTAGCGCGCCGCGGATACCGAATAGAAGTGCTGGTCTGTCATTCGCAATTCCGCCCGGAGGCCTGTCTTTTACGGGGAAGCCGCGCTTTGACGTTGAAATCGCTTGAATTTAGAAGGAATAAAGTCGTCTTTTATAGCGAAATCTCGCCTTCTTTTTGCACCGCGCCGTTCCCAACCACCGAATTCGAATGGGGGAAAAATTAACTCGTCGAGCGGAAATATTTTTGCTGAAAGTTCGGATAAATGGAACGTAGATCTGTTTGAATAATTCCCTGATATGTTGGGAATAGAAGTAGCGTCGATATTTCATTCCCTTGAATTGGATGTAACACACCCTGCCTGATGCGAATAAATACGAGCTATTTTGGACAGAATGCATTGGGAGCGAATTACACGCGAAGGCAAAGTATTTCTCGAATGGAATGTTTTATAATATTTCGAGGCGCCTCGTTCAATCTTGCGTACAGAGTGCTTTTCTCAATTACAGCTTCATGCAGGGCTTCCGTGCCAATATCGATAATTACATCTCCGCGGGCGTGAAGGCGATGGGTGACGAATACGTTGCGGTTATCGCTTAAAAACTGTGCCCCGCGACGAATGGTTTAATATTCGCTAATGACACTTTCGATAAATGATAAGGGGCACCGGTCACAGTGTCACGGCGAGCTTCCATCGCGCCGTAACGCTTTAATATACATCCTGGAAGTGAGATATTCCGCGCTGGTAACGCATTAACATATTAAAATTCCACGCGCCGGTAAGGTGCGGCGAGCGAAATTCTTGTCGGGGTAAAAGGTATGTTAAACAAATGACGTGCCGCGTATCGCGTAATAGATAGAAAATTGAAAGAAAACATGCGAGGGCTCCTCTTCTCCCGCGTATGTTTATTTTCTTGAGACGCAAAAAAGGGGAACGGCACTTTGAAGATTCTCGAGCCGCTTCAAGGATGCCGTGCACGTAGACCGCGTAATGAAACACGAGCGTCGGCATATTCCTTAATAATAACAGATCAATCTGCGAAGCTAAGTCACACGCCGCTGTAAGAGCATTTATTATCCAAGCAGCTGCCGCTGCTGTCGCAACAGGGTAATCCTGCACGCTGTCAGCCATTTTCCAAACGACGGTAAGCGTCCGCCGAACTCCAGCGCCCTGCAACGATATTTTCCTCGAAACAGGAAGGCAGACTTCGTTAAACAGCGCAACGTTCCCTGCGCGCCAATTTCCTCCGTCCCCGGTCGCGACAAAAGGGTGAAAGAGCCGTGCGCACGGCTCGCAGCAGGGTTGAAACAGCCGCGCGCCTCCTCGAATCATCCCTCGATCAGCCCCCGAGATAGCCGCGCGTTCCAATTAGCGCGCTCGGATCGCGCTACTCAGGCCGCGCGGCGAGTAGCACACTCCACCCGTGCTCAGCCCTGGGGCCCGGCGTGCGGAGCCCGGGTACCTCGAAGAACGTTCCCCGTTGCATCCCTCGAACGGCCAACAATGGCCCGTTGATTTTGCATTCGTCAACCGAGGGGGAATAGGCAGATATGCCTGCCTCGAACCCTGTCCACCCTTTCCCCGTCCACCAGCGCCCGCCTCACCTCTTTTATTCTCTATTTTTTTTTTGCGCTCATTGTTAGCCCGAACGGGTGGACGTATCGGGGGGGCTGGCTGATTCCGCGCCGATGTTTTGACGTAATCCCATAAAGCGCGTTATTCTTGTGTAAATAGCCGTTCCGCCGCGAGGGTCGGAAAGTGATACGTTGAACGGGCCGGCCAGGGGTGGATAGGTCCAGTTAATTGCCAAAACGTTGCTGTCTACGACCGGTGGGAAAGTTGGGGTTTCCTACCCCGCGCTAAACAGGGATTCGCTCCCCGACTGGACCAATGGATGATACTTACGCTCTGCGGCTTCGGGAGAGACTGCGCTGGGGGGTGATCTGTTCGCAGCGCCCTTGAGTCAGGGAATGTTTATAGGGACGTTGAATTTTTTAGGGGATGAAGGGAGATGACTGCAGGGGATTGCGGAGTATATTCTTCTTCTCGCTAGTCGCCGGGGAATTTAATTACGCGTACTTGCGTCGTGAGCAATCAGAATGTTGAGTATCTGAGAATTAGTTGGGTGCAGTCTTCAAGATTTTGCGAAGACTTCTGAAGTTTGATGAGTTTCCGAGGCAGGGGAAGTTTCAGAGCCTCGAGGGCTCCGAATAGCAATCAGCGTTTGAGCCGGTGAAATTTTTAGGCATCTGGATTATATCCATTACTATTCTGTACCGCTTTCAGGGCTAGTTGGCTTCAGAGACGTTTAAAAGTCTCGAAAATCTCGAAAGACTCGACGATGCTGGTTCTGAAAAGCCTGAAAGCTTTCAGAGCCTCGAAACTCTTGAAACACCGTAATTTCTTAAGGACCTTGAATACTTCATTAACAGTCTTAATGAATTTAAAAGCCTTCGAAGTTTCAAGAATCTTGAATGCCTGGAAAATCTTGGAAGCCCTGAAAATACGGGAATGTATTGCGAACCTTGACGAAGTTATGGAACGTAATGCAGTAATATCCAGTTATGAGCTGTGATGACACTTCCCTGAGCCACGATCGTGAGTAATCCCTCAGCCAGCCACTAATAGGTATAACCAACCAGGATAATTTATGGTGAGAACGGATCAACGAACTCGGCGAACGGCTCGTCGAAGATCCTCGATCCCCGAGTGTTTTATATGTTTGTTTGATTCGATGTATAGGGAGGGTGGGCGGATTTTAGGGCGCGGATGGGTTACCTAATACCCAGTTTGGATAAAACGTTTGCCGACGGGGTGGGGAAAAAGAGGGAGTCGATTGTAAATAAATTATCAAGATTGAATGGGGCGGGGTAGGAGACTGCTGTCGTTCTGGGGGGATGAACGTTGAATCCGAGGGTGGCGGTACTTTGCCCAGCAGTTCATTTTTATTCAAGTTCGACGCAGCAACATTCTTCACGAATATTCATCCCGAAATTCGTCGACCAGTGACCTAAAGACTTTGCCGGATCTCTGGGCTCGCAGCTTCGCACAGAAAATTCCACCTTTTCAACAACCACAGATACATGTCTTTCGAAAATTCCCGGGGCAAACGTTCCATCCAGGGGTTGTAGTAAGCGGAAGATCAAACAGAGGGCTAAGACTGGAACATATTTCCTCTTTCACATCCGTTGCCTGT
This sequence comes from Andrena haemorrhoa, assembly GCA_910592295.1. NCBI lineage: Eukaryota > Metazoa > Arthropoda > Insecta > Hymenoptera > Andrenidae > Andrena > Andrena haemorrhoa. The sequence goes on from OU342946.1 coordinate 8,432,769, forward strand.
ACCTATACGAAAACGCTGGGAACGCTATCGCAGAGGCGGCGAAAGAAATTAACTGCCGAACGTGACAAAGGGGCGAGTGAATAAGCGTGGGTAATCGGCAGAAGAAATTCCTACGGTCCGTTTGGCGGCGATTTTTAGCGGTGATAACGAAAGCCCGGCTACCGAAATTTTTCGAACGGGAGCGCCGTTGCGCTCCCCCGTTCCTCATCGTTCCCCCGTCGGTCTTAGTCCCCTTTATCCCCGGCTGAAATGGAACTCGAAATAAAACTCTCTCTGCGCATCGATTGAAACAAAGCAGCGCCTATAATCCCCGCGTTTCGAGCAAGAAAAAGAGGGGAAAACAATTGCCGTCGGTACGTTCATTTACAGTTCCGCGGATGTTGAACCCTGCTCCCCAGAAGAATGCACTGTGCAGTGATAAATTCCCGAGATTACAGGTGCACCAAAATCTCTGCCACCTCTGGGGCGCGTAATTCAATTTTCAACGTCGCTTTGCCATTGACTTTCCCCCGGGTATTTTTGAAGATTAAAATCATTCGTTTCGGGCTGAAGGAACGGTTATACGTATATCGTTCACCGAACATGTTCCGAGCCCCGACGAACTGAACATTTCTGGGGCATCAATTACCGCGTATTGTTTCTCGCTTTAAATTAAAACGTGCCGCGGGCGAAACAATGAATGACAGTTTAAATGGAAGAATGGTTTGAATGGGCGAAACTTGAATGAGAATTCAGGTCGAGCGGTGAAAGGTGTAGCTCGTCGTTTATTGAATGGCTGGCTCGTGGCCTTCGAGAGTACATTAGGCTCGGACGAATAATTACGCGGTGGTATCGCGGAGTCCGCGAAAATCCTCCGTTACTGGACAAGAATATCACTTTCCACTGAGACGCTGGGGAGGTTAAACGAAACCTTACTCTTTAATCGATGATTCACAGTTCACCAACTCCTTCGCTAACGATTATTAATGGCCGATGCCAGCAGACGTCAACCGCGCAAAACACAAACGATCTCCGAGCGCGGACAAAACTTTCCCGCGCGAGTACAAGAAATCCTCGGAAGAAAGCTCATGACTCCGTTACATGGCCGGCTCTCGATACTCTTGATGTACGAACGTCGCGGAGATCGTCCAGCCAATTTGTCAGCGGGTACATTTTCCGCCAGTTGTTCCCTTAAACGTTCGAGGGAAGCGGGGGCCATTCTATTCCATTTGCCCCGGCAGCCTCGGGGAAGCCACGGGGTACACGATTTAACGGTGGATAAAGATAAATCGCTGACCACGTTTTATCGACTCGACAAGGCGTCGGGAACGGAAGTCTCCGTCGCGGGAACCCGTTCTCGGAAGCCGCCCGAGATTTTATTCAGTTTCGTCTGGCACGGTACGGCGCGACGCTACTTCCTGCGGCAGCACTGAGCGCCCCCTGATTTATTGCCGATTTATTTGGACCCTGTGGCGAAAAAGGAGCGCGGTGTCCTGTTAGCGAGGTCCCTTGCTTCGTGGCACTTCCGTACGATATTATTATTATTATTATTATTTTTATTAATCGCCTTTATTACTGCGATAGAAGAAACCTTAATATTTACAAAGGTATAGACAAGAGCAGTAAAGGCGAGGTAAAACTAAAATAGGGAGGCCAGAACAAACGTTACAAAAAGTACCTAAGAATAAACAAGTCAATTAATCTTAACTTAACTTAAAGTACTGTGTTTTATACCAGTATCAATGCATCGATAAACATCGCTAATTAAGTTAGCAACCCTAATGGAACGCGATATTATTCTATCGTGAGTCGAGACAGCTGACATTGTGAAGTCAGGATTTAGACAGGTGGATATGTTCGCCCTCTTTGATACGATAGGGGTAGCAGGTTGAAGTGTATGTTCCGCTGTTAAACGTATTCTGCATCCACTTTATTCAGGCCATGAATTGAAGGACTCGCGGGCGGTGGCCAGAGACTCTCGGCTCATCAGGAAAGCAGCGTATAAAATTTAATCCAGCCACCGAGGAAATATAGCCCCCGCTTAATGAAGTTATCCGGCTTCCGCGGGCTAAAAATTACAGGTGTATACTTTTTACGGCCGATCGCCCGAGGGGCTCGCGTGTGTTCCCCCGTTAATTATTCCCCGACGTGTAAGATGTCTATCTTCCGCCCTGACGATAAGTGGCCGCCGCATAAATATCCTCGAAGCTGTTCTCTAACGGCCGCGGTCGGACCAGACGAATCCTCCTGCCCGCGAGTAGGTAAGTAATAAAAAAAAAGACGGAGGGACCGGCTGGCTTATCGTTTGCCTACATTTTTACGCGCTGGCGTAAATCCCGCGGACGACAAGCGCGAAAGGAGTGAAGGACAAGGGGAAACACGGCGAAAGCTGTAACTCAGAGGTTGCACGTCGTGATGGAGCAAAAATAGCGGAGAGTATTCGCGACACTTGAGGATTTTTCGCGCGGCAAGGTTCCTCGTTAAATTCTTAGAGTATGAAACAACGTCGGGCAAGTGAAGAAGTGTTTTTGATCACACCCACTTGACCAGGAAACCATCAAACAAATTGGAGAACTACAGGGAGAAAGGGGTTGAAAGTATCGGACAAAAAGTAATTCCAGCATCGTTTATATTCAGCTTATTAAACCCACCCTGGTGTACGTTCCAAAGAAACTTCCACCACCGTAAGAGGAGAATCGAAATCCATGGAAAGGTGCGAAGAGACCGGGATGGAAACGTGGATGGCGCGAGCAGCGAGATGTGCAGGATCGAATAAATTTCGGGCGATCGGGTCCGCCGATTCGGATTTAGCGACAAGAATTTCCTGTTGCATAGATCGCGACCCGAGGCAGGATACGTGCAGGTGAATCTCGAAACGCTGTGGAGTGGAAGGATGAGGAGGGCCATCCCTGCCGCGGGACGGGTGTCTGGCTGGAATTCAATTTGATCGTTCCATTCGTCTTTGGGCGCCGGCATCGCCACCGACTGCGACAACGCGTTTGACCCCGGTGCCTGGGACACATCAGCTCCCCTGCTCCTCGATTTATCCGCCCCTTTGTGCCGAAGGGGCCGCGGTGGCTGCGCGTAAACGTTTATTAATGCGCGTAAATCAAATCGGTGCTTGATACGATGACCCTACGCGAGGCTGGGAAAGATATCGGTGCTCGAGCGCCGCGAGACCGCAAGCTCCTCGTGTTCAGAATTCGTGCTTGCTGCTAGAATCTGATCTCCCAGCGTCATCGTTGCAACGTGCCCTTTTCCTTCTCATTTTGATACCTGGGACCATTTCTTCGAAGATCCCTGAACTCATTCTTCCACGTTTGGGGCCACACGCTATTTCTGAAGTCGGATTTTTAATTCATTTGTGCCTATTCTGGGCAGTGATTGCTTCGGAATTCTATTTCAAGACGAGGAGCAATTAGATCTTCGATCTGGAGGAAGCTAGCTACTCGAGTACTCGTTTAATTAATCCAGGAGCGTCATTATTGTTGAACAGCTTTCATCAACCTCCTAATTCAACGAATTTGCGACTCCCAGCTGAAAATAGATGGGGAATATGCGATGGCTGGGCGCGACACGCGAATTTTCACTTTCTCCCCGAAGGTTTCGCCAGCGAAACTTCGGTCGTCCATTCCTCATCGCCTCGCGAACGTTTCAACACCTGGACAAACGAGCTCGCGAATAAGTGGCTCGTACGTCAGGGAACATTCTATTAGCCCGCTCCGCACCCTGCAACTGGATAATTAATTTCGCGCTAGAAAAACAGCCCTCGTTATCGCGCACCTGCCCGCGATACCGCGCGGCGAATCGTTTGCAATCAACTTCGTGGCTGCGTCGCCGGCTGGTCACTCCTTTTCTTTGTAGCCCTCGCGAACTCGCCTCGTTCTAATAACAACGTGTGGCTGGACGTTAGAATTTTTAGGTCATCGCTGGAGTCGCGTGCCTCCGATGATATTATGCAAAGATCAAGAACGACGGGGGGAAGGTGAGGGGTTGCAGGAGGAGATGTTGATACGGGTAGAAAATAATCCCGTGCGTGCGTGCGTTAGACGCTTTTATTGCACAGAGGCCGCTTCTGGGGCATAAAAGAGCGTGCCTTTCCCCCGTGAGCTTAAAAGGGCCATTTTTCGATATGATGCTTTGCAAATCGATGTGGAGTGGGGTGCAGGCAACCGAGTCACTTCTGTTTTAGTGGGAATTTAATAATTCTCGTTTAAACGGTGTTTACCTATCTTTTACTCTTTTATTGGGCTAATGGTTTTCCTGCGGCGCGAAGTGTCTACCGCGAGGATTTTACAGTAATCAATTTGGTTTTTAATGGAAAGCTCACGGGAGCACACAGAGTCCTGATAGGATTGCACCTGATAACAGGGGACTCAAAAGCGTGCCGGATCTTCGTGTCCCGTTCGTCTGCTCTTTGTTCTCGGGGGGAACATTATCGGATAGCTGGAGATACTGCTTTTAGAGAGTCGAGTTTCGTAATGAAATCGTCGGACGATTTGGGGAAGCAAAAGCTCCACGGAGTTTACGCTCTGTTTTAGGTCTTTCACCCTTGGAACGTGAACTCTCTGGGGGTTGATTATCGTTACGATGTTTCAGCGGAGTGGGTTTGGCATAGATTTTCACCCGATCGCGGAATCATATAATTAAATTTACACGCTAACGGCGCGATAGTGTGAACTGCTGACCTCGGTCGTCATCCCTCTTTCGGGTATAACAAAAATCGCATTTTCTAATTGACGCACAGTGCGTTGATATGTCGGCAAAAATGGAAAAATTATATATTCTCCAGGGCAGTATTTATCATTCAATAATATAATTAGAATTTCGACCGTATTTTATAGAATAATACCACTGACCGAACCAACGCACCGATATCATTCTCATTTATTGGAATTATTTTATCATTCAATATTTAGGGTAAAGGACCCAATTACTGACACCTAACCAATTACTGTCACCTTAATCTATTTTACTTAAAATAACGAAAAAATAAACTGTGGTATATAATCTATAGTATAGATTTTAGGTTGAATTACATAATTCTTTTTTTGTATGACTTTACAATGTTTATTTATTCGTTATTTTAAGTAAAATAGCTTAAGGTGACAGTAATTGGGTAGGTGTCAGTAATTGGGTCCTTTCCCCTACATCTAGATGCTCAGGAATCGAGTTTGTTTATGATTGTTACGTAATTGTCGTTGTTTACTATTTGAGAAATATTTTTTTCTAGGAAGAAGTGTGTAGATCAAGAATTTTAAGACAAACCAAAAATTTGTTGAAAAGTGAAAAAAGGAGAAAAATGACAAAGAGACAAAAAAGGAAGTTCTAAACATCCGATCTGCTTTTTTCAGTCGTTTATACGATATCTACCATCTCTTTCATCCTGGATGCTGTCATCAGTTTTAAAATAGCAGTCAAACACGATGCACGTGATAAAAATAATTTCATACAAAAATGTTTCGAACAAAAGTTATTCAGTATTCAGTTGACAACAAATTGCAAAAGTAAATACTGATAAAAAACTTTTTATTAAAAAAAGAATCAACTTCACCACAATGTTTTCAACGAAACTGTATATTTTTATTACACGCCAATCAAGCATCTTTATACTCTCTTTAAAAAAGTATCACAATACTTAGTTCGAAAACTAATAAATTCAAAAGCTATGAGTTTTGTCCCGAACGCCCACACGCTTCGTCGCGCTGTGCGACGTGTCTACGAAATGTTGAATATACCGTCTGAAAAACTTGTTAAACCCAAGTAGTTTTTCGAGCGGCGAAAAACCTCCCCTAACGAAGCTGGGCGGCACGCGCGGCGAGAGTCGACGGCGCGTCGCGGGGAAAATCGCGTCGTTTTTCTCGTTCCGGGCTGGAAAAACCGATACACCGTTGTGCAGGGCCAAACAAAACATCGTTGCCCGTGTTTGTCGGCTTAATGACGGCCGACCCCCTGCGCATCGTGTCTGCCCCTGAGAAAACGGCGGCGCGTACGTTCCTGCCTTGGAACACGGGAAATAAATACTCGGAAACGAGGAACATGGCACGCAGGAGCACAAAACAGCCGCGGACAAAAGACGAGCGAGAGAGAGAGAGAGAGAGAGAGAGAGAGAGAGAGAGAGAGAGAGAGGAGGAGGACACGAAGGACAACGGAGGGGTAGGAAGTTTGGACACTGTCACGGCCCCCCGATCTCCGCGGGGGGTCATTACGTGGAGTGGTAATGTGATTCATGCGCGTTAATGAACGGCCTCCGCGTGTCAGGCCAGCTGAATGACTTCTATTCGCTGCGGAAGATGCCTGATTAACAATTGCGTCGCGGGGGGTCGTTCGGGTCTGATTACTTCGATGCTTGTCCCCTCGCGCTGATTGTTTTCGGGCAGAAAACGACGCTGGTGGATCGCTTACCTTGCTGGGAATTTACGCGTCGCTCCCTTTGAATCGTTTACTCGGGAAAATTGAGTGAATAAAGCTAAACCATCTTTCTGAATTTAGCGGTTAGCGAAACACGGGGGTGATAATACCAAAGGCGTCGCTACCTCGACATGATACACGACAAGCTAGAAATTACTCGTTCCTAGGAGAGAGATTCTACAGCGGTTCCCGATAAAACCCGAAACGCGTCGAGCAAACATTTCCCTCGGGGTGCAAACAACCAACCCTCCCGGCCTGCCGGCGTCCGTCACGTCCCGAAAAGGGCACGGAATGGTTGGCGAGCGCAGGGCCCCGGGCCCCCCTCCCTCCCCCGGCAGGGGCGGCAGGCTGGCGCGAGGGGTGGAAAATGGATGGAAAAGAGAAAAAAGGAAGTCGCAACAGTGCTTTCTGGTTATTAGCGTAGCCCGGTCTGTGTACCTTCGTGATGGGGAGTCGAAATATAATTAAAGGTTCGCCGGTGGCCGGCCTAAGGGATGTTTTGGTTCCATTATAGCGTGCTCGAGCGGCCCCTGTGCCCGAGGGGTGGCCCCTCGAAAACCGTGGCCGGTCTACAATTACGCCGCTACCCTCACCGCGGCCATAAATTTCGATGCATGCATATTCAAAGCGTACACCGTGTCCCTCTTACCCTCCACCCTTATCCCGGCCGCCGACTTCACCTTTCTTAGCTCTCTCTTTCTCCCCGCTCGCCCGCCTCGCCACCGTGGGCTTTCTCTGCCTCTCCGTCTCCCCCGTATCCGCGTGCCCTCGCCCCGCCTCGCCACCCACCGCCCACTTATGAAATAATCATAGAATTATTACCCTCCGGGCCAGGCATGCGTGTTCCTCCCGTCGAAATCTCGCGGATGCACGGAGGGTGGCTCGATTTATAATGCCCAGCAGCGAGACTTGAAAGGACTCGCCCCCCTGCGCCCCCTATCTCTCCGCCACCCGCGCCCGATGTTTCAGCGGAATTGCTTTAGCAGCGCGGTGTATCGCCGTGTCAAAAATAATTCAAGGTCGTGCGCCGGGGGTGGCTTCCTACCCGCGTTAATTACTCGGGATTAATTTCGTTCCGGCGTTGTTACGCTGATTCCCGTCTGTCCCTTTGGTCGCGTTTCTCGCGGGGGGGATGGGGTTTCAAGTTCGAACTTCCGCGCGACGTGGTCCTATGAATGATTAATGGTTGTCTGGTCTCGCGGCAACGACCGCTGTTGCTTCGTTTAGCCAACTGCTGGCTTCCCTGGATCGATATGGAGATCTGTTATCCGACGATTTCGATATCGACGCGCTGTTAACGACGTAAGGTAGAAAGATGAACGATGATGACTGGCCGCAGGGTAATCGAGAGGTTGCGCGTTGTTTTCCTCGCGGCGAAAGTTTGCCCAGATGATTCACAGCGATTACGCTGGGCGCCGTCTGGGCCCTCGTTGTAATCCATTAAAGGCACTTTAATAAATTGACAAATATATGAAATATCACACTGGCCAGCCCTTTGCCCGCGCCCTTTTTGCATGCGTGTCGCTAACGGATACGATTACCAAGCTGGGATCTCGAATTTCTTGCAAGTACATCTGCCCCCCCCGGATGCTTCTTTGTTGACGAATCGAGAGCAGACGAGGGAATGCATCACCCTTTTGACAACGGGGGGAGGCTTTGTTTGGACAAGCAAGTGGGATTGATTAAAGAGCCGTGGCGACGTTCTCGGAACCCGAGCCACTGTTTCCAGGCGTTTCTCTTAAAAAAGGAATCACTTTCACCCTCGCCGCTTCGTTCGCGTAACTTTCGACAAAGCTCCGGGGTCGGTCAGAGATCGGCGTTAGATAATCCCGGCCAGAATTCAAGGGTCCAGCATCAAGCTCCAAGTTGTTCAGAGTTGTAAAGTCCCAACAGTTCACCAGAATTCAGTCGCTCTAAGATCCCAGAGGTCCGGCGGCTCTGATACTTCGGGCATCTCTCATTTCTAAAAGTTACGCTCAACCAAAGTTCTAATTTCTCCCCCCTAAGCTGTTTCTGAAGGGTTCCGAACGAAGGTGGAGAGGCAAGAACACCGATAAACATCTTTAGGGGCAACTGCTGTTAGCCAGCATCCCTTAGCAACGATTTCCTCGGTGAAACAAATGGTCATGAGTGTTCGGCTCCAACTTCGGACTAGTTGGAACATTCCCCTTCTCTAATTCTATTTTAACCACCGCCACGATCGCATCCAGGACATTCCGCGTCATCAGCCCGGCGCTGCAGCCCCCGAAGGTCCAGTCTCGCGCGAATCCGATAAATAAAGCATTGCCAGTGGTCGAAGGTCATTGATGCATCTTCCTGAAGCAGCAGGCGCTCGGGCTGCCTCCTCGGTGACGTACAATGTAGAAGTAATGTCGTACTAGCCGGGGCAAGCTGTTTAACAAGTCCAACCCCCGGAGAACCACCCTCTCCGGCATCGGGGCCAGGCATCGAGCGGAGCCAGAGGCGCCTTTATCATTGCCAATGACGCGTGCGATACAAGAAAACGAATAGCGCAGTCGACTACACGGGACAAACACATAAATTACCCGACTCTCCGAGGGACCGGTGTGGCCTTTGTACTTTTGTCGTCGATCATTTTCGCGTAGCGCACGGCCACCGCGCAGGCGGCTCCGAACTTCCCCGGTGAAGACGTTTTGTCAGCGTCGATGGCCTCGGCTGGAACCCGAGAAAAATATCGGTGAAATAGGATAGAAAAGGTGAGGGTGGGATTTGCGGTGGCTCTGAGTGAAGTTAGGGGGGTGGCGAAGCGAGGGAGTTGGAATTTTGAGCAGGCCTGGGAGCTGGCATTGGTTCCTCCCATCGAAATTCAGAGCGCTGTGACTTCCTTAAATCACAACGTATTCTATGAAAGTGGTTTCCACGGGATCATTTATATATCTACGATACTGTAGGAATATTTTAATATTACTATTTCCACCTATTCTGCGGGCGCACGTCCACGCGAGTAATACTGTTACGTACCGCCTCAATTTGGAACAATTCAGACCGTGGAAAAATTACTATTGTGAGTCTCGTCGAACGGCATTGTTTCCAGCGCGTTTTACACATTCATCCTCTGTTTTCGCGTAAGGGTGCGGGGGAGAAAAAAAGTGCTCGTGAGCGCGGGATTAATTAATTAACGAGCGTTGATTCTAACTAACTGAGGGATATCGGCCTGACGAGGCCAATGCAATTAGATAGATTGTTGGCAGGACTGCGGGGCTCGATTAAAATTTAAAATCACGCGGCTGGCCAGTTGAAATTTTATCGACGCTGCCGCTGCGTTGCTGGAACGCCGCGAATTACGATCACATTATGGGTTTGAATAATGAACAGCGTGGAGATCGTTGTCGGCTATTAGTCGAACAATGCTCTCGCCCCCTTTTAGAATTTCTGAAGAATTCATTCGGAAAGTAGTGTTCTTTTTAATTGGCCGCGAACCACTATTGTTTTATGTCATTCTGGAATCTACGACAGATTTTCTCGCAATCGAATGGATTAAAAGATGATGTAATATGTTATTTATATATTAGGCAATGTATCATTCAAAGAAATGATGATGCATTGGCGATATTCATACTCCCCCTGGTGGAGATTAATTCTTAAACACACCTTTGTGCTCTGATTACACGAAAGCTATATTTTAAAGCGATTCATCGCTAATTATCGTGTAATTAACGGCTCAGCTATGGAAGTGAGGAAATAATGGATTAAAATGAATACACGCGAGACTGTGCAGGAATTTGTAAACTGGAGCAGTAATTAAAAAATGTATACCTCCGTCCTTGATTGAAATTCTTTCTCTCCGGTAAATAATGAGGATAGTTTTCACGAAATAACAGACTTTTAATTGAGATACAGCTGATACCTTCGGGTAGAAAGTAGACCTGGTTAACCAGGTCAAAATTAATTTTCACTCGAGGAGAAGGATGCGCGATAGATCAATTTCCAACAGGAAATAAAGTTTCTGTATAGAACGTGCGCACAGCAATTACTAAATATGTACCTTGAAAGCCCAATGTTTAAATAAATATTCGCTGGGTTTTACTCACTCGTGATAGCGCAGTGAAAAATCGCGACGTATAAATTTTATAAACTTGTTTAATATTACCAGCTGAACGTAAAGAGAGATTTGCACGCGCAAGGCATAAAGTGTTACTATTAAACGATTCACCCAGAAAAATCGATAGGCACTTTCCAGGGGGGAGGCGGCAAAAACCAAAAATTCCGGGACAAATATTTTCATTCGCTCCCCGCGATTGAAAATATTGTCCTGCTAATACAAAAACACCCGCGTAAATTCTACCAGGGTTCCAACGTTGTGAAATTTATGTTTGCCACAATGAAACAGCGTTCAATGAATTTGCAGTGGAATAACACAATCGAACGATACGCGTTTTGCGTTAAATAATAGCCAGTTTTAGCCTCGTCGCATATACAATTTGTATTTTTATAAGGTGGCTGTTGGTCCTGGTCGTTTATGAAGCGCTATATGAAATGGGGAAATCTCTTCCATTCCCATTCTCGCCATAAAGTCATAAAGAGATAAACAATAGTAATTTCAGTTTAAATCCTGTTCAAATTTAATGCCAGCGGATAGAATTATTCTAAGGGGATGGAGAAGTAAACCAGTGGATCAGCAGATCGAGCATGTCCCATAAGAATATACAAAAGAAATGCACAAAAACTAAATTAAAATGCACTAAAAACTAAAAAATGTCTTTTCTTATACCAGAATAATTTCGATGGCGATATACTACGAACGCCTGCAGAGTTTTACTTTTACGTGACGGATCACTTCTCGATAAATTGTGCATTTTCGGTACAAAATCGTTTAATTACTTTGACCAAGAAAAGAGTGACGAAATTGCGACCCGCGATGCTATCTCGAATCCCTTCCGCAGTTGGCGTTGGAGAATGCGCTCCGGCGACTAGCAACGAAACGCTCTCCCGAGTGATTCATCATTCCGCGTTTAAGCTCGTTCCAATTAACCAAAAGAGAGAGAGCAAACAGCGTCAACTTCTCGCGCATTCACGCGGGAGCAAGCACCACCCACGATTCCTCCGCGCGATGGTCATTCGGTTAATGCACCGAGCTTCGCCGCCATTAGCATAAAACGGCCTGGCAAGACGTCTGACCAGCAGCCAAGAGCCATTTCCATGGATGACAATGTAGCTTCGAAGTCATTGTCCCTACGATAACAGAGTAAGTATTACGTCCACGGGGCTGAACCGTGCTCGGACGATATTAAAGGCCTCTTTTTCATCGCGAAGGATCGCGTTATCCAGGCTTCCTTTCACCGATCGAATGGAAATCAAGACTTATCGGTAAATAAAGCGTGTCTGGCTTAACCTGCGCGGCCAGCTTTTTTCAAATGGAAATGTATAACTCTGGGGATCTTTCTGTACGGGATTGAACATTAAGCGTGATAATCCACAGAATTCCAAGAAGCAATCCTTAAAAGCAGATGGGAGTAGTCTGTGTCAAAATTCTTGAAGGGTTGTTTACATACTTACAAATGAACGAGCTCATTACATTTTACGCCCCCAGCCGCGGAGGACAGGTTCAAAGCAGCGAGCACTCGCCGGTATCGAATCAACGCTGCACCGTTGATTACCGCGTAACATTACCGCGCAAGCATCGCCGTTACATTGACAAACGGCCGGCTCGTTGAGACAAGCAGCGCGAGTTTTCATGAGGCGCGGCTCGGCGTGCCTAGGCTGGCGAGAAACATCCATCCAAGTTGTCAGCGAGCAGCGGCTTCTATAACTGGAAATGAGAAGGGGTGCTGTAAGGACGAGCTCATCCGCGAATCACGTCGGTCCCGTCCGTTGTCTTACCTCCCTGATTCCCGCGGACGAAGTTTCCCCCGAAGCGGGGAACCGCTCGCGACGCGGAACAATATTTCATCCTGCTCGTTTCGCGGCTGTCAATGGGTCCCCGACTTTTGTGTATAGCGTCGCGGCGGTGGCCGCGGATTATGCAAAGCGCGCCGGAGAGAAAAAAAAGCGCGGCGGAGAGAAGGTCGGCGAGAACTCGAGGCGGAAATTGCAAGCTGCCCCCGCGTCGCGACTGCAAGGAGACGCGGCGGACTCTTTCTTCGAGAGGAAGAAGAGGAGGCGGGACAAGAAGGACACGCTCCGCTTCCGCCTGACATTTTCAGACCGGAGGAATCGATCACCAGTCCATTCTCTCTGATAGCAGCAACTGCTGGAGGATCCAGGATCCATTCCCCCGACACTTGTCACCAGCAGGGCACTCTTTCTTCCATCGAATTACCCGCGAACGCGTGTTTCGAAGCACCCTTGGGAACGGCGAGGCAGGACGTCCGAAGGTGCAGACTTATGGATACAGTTTTCCGCGACGAATGCAGATAATTTCGGTGCATTCGCGGATAAATCGTAGTGGGAATGTCCTAAGTTTTCAACCACCATAGGAATTAACCGATCGAGGGTGAGAGGTCAGGGGGTGGTTTCGGTATAATGGTATCGACAGTAACGACTTTATTACGTCGTATGGAAGTTGGAGAATATATAGGAGGCTGGTGTAAACAGGGGCTCGTCTTGGCTGCCTCGAGCCAACCTGAAATACGATTCGAATTCCCTTGTTATGGGAATTAAAATTCTTTTATGGGGCCGTATAATCTTACGCCGTGCTTTACGCGTCAAGTTTTCACTTGGCGGTTTTAAAACGCGCCGCGTAAAAAAAAGTTACGGCGCATTAACCTTTAGAAAATGCGAGCGTTTCGTTGGTTTCTCGCGACGCTTTTTAAAAATGCAAGGAATAATCAGCCAGCTTCTCATGGATCCGAGGAAATGACGTCAGATATCCTTCGTTTAGCTTGGATTCTTGTGCCTGCTGGAAAATCGGGCTTCTTAGCCTCGGTTTAGCATTTATTTAAATTCTCCGGACGAGAGTGACGCTCGGAGTGACTAGCCTGTTTGTGAATCATCAATTCCCCTTTTCTTTTAAAGAACGCGCGTACGGATGCTCGCCGTTACGCAGCAACGGAGTGTTCGAGTCTGTTACGGCCACATGCATCCCGCAATAATTCCCCGGAATCCCCGCGGGGAAGAGGAGTTCTCACTCTGTTGCGGCTCGCGAAAATTTCATTCCAGAATTTTCCGGAATCGTTGAGAGAGAAAATAACTCCCGACCTGGCTGCGGTCGCCAGATGCGCAAGGAAATCGCAACTCATCCGTGTTTTATTATGAGAAACTAAATGAGCCTGGGCAACCGAAGCTGAATGAACCCTCTGTGGATACAAATCCTAAGAAGTTCGCCTTTCTGTTAAAGAAAATCCCTTCAGGCGTTGGCAAAGAAAATTGTCGGGGAAAAATTAATTTGTCTTCTTCTCCCTTGTATTAATGGCGTCCACATGAAACTGGCGGGGTTCGAGTGTACCTCGGTGATCAGGGTATCATTTTTATGCTCATTTCTCGAGTAGCTTCAGTAAAAAATGGTACAAAATTCTCTAAAGTTTCGAAAAACCAACTTTTGGTCCTCGAGAAACATTTTCATGGCTCTAGCGACTTTGCTAACCAGCCGACGTCACTTTGACTGAAACTGGAAGACGCGAGGAGTATAGTGTTTGCGGCAGTATCGTAAACTCACTCGTGTTCAAAGTCTTAGCGAAGGATTATCCGCGAGAGGGTCACTCGGCTTATATTAAATCGCGAATGAAGAAATGGTGGAGTCGCGCGTAAAAAGACCCCTAAAACATTCTGATGGACGGACCTCACTATCCTCCCAAGGACCAGCCCCATTTCTACGGTTATATTTCGCTGTGACGGCGAATCCAGCTGGTCACAACCTGCATTTCGCCGTCATTAGCATAAAACACGCAGTCATGCCTCGGGAGTGTGCAAGGAGCATCGATCTGGGCCGACTACGGTGTGTCCTTAGGAAAAGGAAACGGAAGGATGGCGAAGTTCACTTAACGGAGCGAAAAGAATTGAATGGCTAGAAAATATTATTTTACCTTAAAAAATAAGATCTGTCCAGATTCTTTAATGAAGGCTGTTGAAATTAGAAACTAATTGTAAGTTTGTTTACTGCACGTCACAAGGAGGAATATAATCCAAGTTCGTACGCGGCAGAAGTTCAGAAACTTAAATCATCCTCTAAAATGCACGTAACGCGGCGTAGAGATTCAAGAAGGGAATATTTTACATTTAGCCAGCAGATAAAGATACATAACAGCTAGCTGCGCCCACACCAGCGCGGAGCATTCGCGAAGCATATGAATCATTGCAAAATCTGCCAAAAAAATTGGACGAATCCTTATAATGGCAACATTCATTATACCGCTGTTTCTGCTCCTACAACCATTCATAATTACTCGTCGCACATGCCTGTGGTTCCAGACACAAGAATCCCGCTGCAAAACAGAAGCTTTGCAAACAGTTCGTAGCCGTTCACTTCAGCTTTATAATTTAAAATCCGAACGGATTTGTTGGGATTTAATTTATTTCACGGTTTTTAAATTGCGGAAATAAAGGGGCATAACGAAGGCGGAATTTGTTCCCGAACTCTACGCGTTGCTTTATTTCGCTGCGTACCTGAAACAAGACGGAGTACAATAAACACATCTCGCGTGGAAATAATAAACCCACCTGTACTAATTAAGGGGGTCTTTAAGGGGGTATTCTAGTCTAGACACTCGTTTCTGAAGGTGATATTTGGAAGTTAATTCTGGAAAACCTATCGCGCCTACAGGGCAGGGTTTTTGCACACATATTTAGTAGTGTTTGAAGTATCAACACAAATTTTTGGAATGCATTATATTGAAATGTGTAGAAGCTACACGCCGAAGCGCAGGTCATGTCATAAAAAACCGGCCCCATCGGGCGCACAAATTGCGGCCGACCTGATCATCTGAAACGAAAGTACCAAATATTTTTTTAATCTATATGAGTGTAGTTATCGCCCGAACCAGATGTAACCAAGTCCGGACATTGTTACCGAAATCGCAGCTGTTTAAAACTTTATATTCGATTCTTTCGACTTTTCTTGAGCTAAAACGAGGTGTGGGGGAGGTTGTATTAAAACTACTGATATAATTCTGGTTCGGGCTATAGGTACACATTCACTTTGAATGTGTGTCAAATTTTAGCTCAATCGGTTCAGTAGATTTTGAGAAAAATGTGGGCCCGATTTAAAAAAAATTGTTTCGAGAAAAATGCGTTTAAAGTTTTTCATGCAGTTACGACCTATATGACTGAAATTACGGTAAATAACGACTAATTTCTGTAACTTACCCCTAACCTGCTATACCAGGACAGTAGAGGAAACCTTCCTCAACTTACAAAAAATCATGTTGGGCTGCTCTCTCTTCTCTGCTGGCAGTCATAGCCTCTTTAGTTACAAGAGTCGAGGGAACGACTGCCAGTCACGTTGCGGCCTTAAGCCTCTATAACTCTGGGAGTTTTTCGAATTTCACCTTAATATTTTAGGGACATACTTTCGAAACCCTAAGCTATTAGAAAATCAAAAGAAAAAGTAATCGATTGTTTGGGTAGAATACCCCCTTAACAGAATCACAACACCGTAACGAGCACTGTAACGCGAGAGGGGCATTGTTTTATGCAAAATCACCGTTAACCCTAATCGCAGGAAAGTAGCTTCACCTGAAGCCAAAGCTCCGACTTCCTAAAAGCGAAATCCTTCTCATAATGAAGGGCTCGGAGCGATAATCGGGGGAGGAGAGCGTCGGCCGCGCGAGCGATAAGTTGGCTGCTCTGAAAAATTCAGGAATCGCCGCTGGCCGACCTTTAATCCTTCCCAACTCATCAAAACTTCCAATAAACTCCCCTAACATCCATCCCGGGCCGTCGAGGAAAGATGGGCACAGATTTCCGTCTCATCCCACGGTATCAGGAACACGGATTAAACTGCTCAGAGGGGGCCGTGGGGGCGAGAGAGGCTTCCTTCCGTAACGAGCCTCATTACGATAACGGGGCGAGCGTGCTGAATTACAAGTGGCACGAAAAATACCGTCGAGTGCCAACGGCGACGAAAAACACGACGACGATCGCTCCCGCTTCCGGTTAAAGCGTTCCGCCGCGGAACCCTTCAGCCCCGTACCATGTAACTCGGTGTGTCTAGGGGCGCTTCCTCCTGCTTCGCGCGCTTTCCCTCCCCGCGGTTTAAGAACTCCCAGCCCCCGATTTGTTGACACCCGAAGTATGAGCCGCGTAACGAGGGAAAACGAAGGCCCCATGCTCGGCGTCGTTAGCGATATTTCCAGACACGCTCCCGCTGGGTGGCTGGATTTAATCCTTCGGCGGCGATACGCGTTGCTTTCGAGAGCTTGAATGCTTGAAAACGGATCAGGGTAGTTGGCGGCTCGATCGACATAATATTGCTTGCCGGTGCGCGGAAATTCTGATGCTTTGGGGC
This sequence comes from Andrena haemorrhoa, assembly GCA_910592295.1. Lineage (NCBI taxonomy): Eukaryota > Metazoa > Arthropoda > Insecta > Hymenoptera > Andrenidae > Andrena > Andrena haemorrhoa. The sequence goes on from OU342946.1 coordinate 8,449,561, forward strand.
AGCTGTTCGTTTATTTCCACGAAAATCAGCGCAGGGATTTAAACCGAAAGTGGAGTAATATGAAAAGTTAGGATAGGTAAGAGCAGTCCGCTTTTGTGCGCGTGGTACTTAGCGCGTATTAATTGCACGGCTGCAATTTAAAATTGTTTCTCAGCTCTCACGGTTTTCCTGTGCTGTTTTCCCAAGTCGATATACATTCGTCACATCATTAGCTTGAATCGTCTAGGGTTCTGAAAGTAGTCTACTTAGATTCTCAATTGACAATCTTCCATCGACGTCAAATCAATTGTTTGCTCGATTATTTAAGGTAGTTCCTAACCAACTATGTTAATCAAATTAGAGTTGCATAATAAACGATAAATATAAAGTAGTATGATACAATGGAAATAATAATAATAATTTTTGACATCATGTATATATATTTTAAAAAGTTCAATGTTAATATAAATAATTGTAATACGAAAATGGAATATTAAATTGGTTAGCGTAGTGAATTGGAGTAGCAGATCTGACAACGTCGCATACATTCAGAGCGTTGTTTATAACCAAAATGTCAGAAAAAATGTTCAAATGAATTTGAATCGTCGTTCGATATTTAAATGTCTGAACATATCGATTGTGCGACGTTGCCACGTTGATTGCTCTATGTAATTTCAAAAATATTTGCACGTAAACCTATTTTTGATGGGCATTTACGAAGAATCTATGTGGTCAGTTTTGCAGAATTTAATAAATTCATTTCTTGACATTTCGATGTACTTTTGTGCCAATTTTGGTATATTTCTATAATATGGTTTTCCTGTTTCAGAAGAAAAACTGAAACTATAACCCTCTTTTTTTGTTTTCGCCATATGCCACTGTGTTAAAATGCATCAACTTTAATTAACAATTTCTCGATAACTATGTGGTAAATCGATTTTAAACTTTGTACAAGGGTTTCTTGTATTCCAAATTAGTTTAGTACGAAATTTGAAAGAATTCTGTAATTTAGTACACTATTCAGGAACTACCTTAAATGCTCCGCTAGAACGTGTCTAAACGGTCGAAGGAGTTAAGTAAACGGGTGTTCGGTAAAATTTGAAGCCAGCTAATCCGTCGCGACAACCCAAGCGCTTCCTAAAAGACATCCTTTGCTTACCCTCGCCCTCGAGTTCATTAATCCACTGGATCCAAACTCCCCAGGCATTTTGTTTTCTAAGCAAGCAGGTCTTAGCCGTGACGCGTAAGAAGTTGAAGAAGATCGATCAAGGGAACAACGATGCCTCCAGCATCGTGGATAGAATGCCAGATTCCTGCCACTGACGCAGCGACCGAGCTTCCTCCTTTGCTCCCCCTTTGTTACGCAAATTGCTTGGTTAAGGACGTTGCACTTCTGGTTCCCCTCGTTACATCCCTGGGCACCTTCAACTGCTCCCGAGATATACATCATCTTCTTTCCGAAACGGGAGGTGGACACCACCCGCAACACCGATATTAAAAAGAACCACCCACTAATCCATTACAAGCCGCGATTTTTCAGCATACCAAGATCGATCACCCCCTCGTACGATCTCCCCAGCATCATCCCCATCGACAGCTTTGCAGAATCGCAACGGGGGCCATGACAATACCTTCCTCGCCGTTCTTGCAAGCGATCCAAGAGAAAGGCACCGACGTCAGCCTCGCATTCTCCATCCACGCTGGCTAACCGATCCTCCGTCTTTCGCAGTTTTCACCCAGTCACGCCTCGCCATAACTTACTGTTAGGGGGCAGCACACCACCCCCATTGTATCAGCCCGAGATTCTCCTTCGTGCGATGAATTTCCCGAGGATGCATCGGTCTTTCCCACGGCGTACGCCTCTCCATCTGACCCTGGCGTTCGAGCGCGCAATTATGCAAAGTACCTTCGTTACGCCCGGCTGAATTATTTCTGGGTCCAGTTTCAGCGATGGCCCGTTGTCCGACGTGTCGGCTGAAATAAACATTCCCGCGGAAACGTCTGAGAGGAGCCGGCGAACCCTTTTCCAGGCTGCTTAAGTTATTCCAAGAGGGTTGAACGCCCTCTTGCTCGCATCGCGTATTGTAAAACTGCTGGATCCCCTTCCCGCAGCTCCTCCTTCGGATCGTAGGTCTCCTCCATTTCCCTGCACTTCCGTCGCGACCAATGAATGGATTCTGCCGTCAGGCTTCTGTTCTAGTAGAATCCTCGAGTACCCAAGCATTTCTGTGTTTACCAATTTATCATAGAAAGCAGTTAACGCCGTGTATTAACCGCCTTTTAAACGTTGAAATTCCAACGATTACCACCTGTGACAGCTATTCGATTCTGAAGTTAGACGCAATATTTAGGATCGCGAGGTAGCCGGTTTCTGGCGGGTACCGCCGCCGCAGCAGTCTCGCGGATTAAAGCATCAGTTTCGTCGCGGATGGGACGTAAATAAATAAATAGGAAGGAGCGAGGTGCATCCCGAGCGATATATCGAAATGGTGGCCCCGTATGGAAACGGGGACGGAAACTCGCAAGTTATTGGATTGCGTGCCGCCGTTCTGATCGAGTAAATTGCCGCGCGCATAAATAAGCTAGCGGCGGGATACGGGCGGAGTGCACGTAAAAACCTTCGAGTGCATGACTGTTTACGTGTATACAGGGTGGTTCCGGTGAACCGACGAATTCGCAGAGACGCAATTAGCCACGGGACTCTGCGACACGTGAGCAGGCTCTTGGAAAGTTCAACGGTCGCGTGTCTGAAAAGGGTTCTGTTTGAAAATCTGCGAGTGCATACTGTGGGGTACGTTTTCAGTAACGAAGCTGGAATAGCTGGGACGAGCGCATTTTATAGGCAATTTTTTTAACCAAATTCCCAGCTCGCCAGCTACTGCTGTTCGATTAGTAATAATTAATATATTAATTAAGTATTAATTAATTACCAAACAGTGGCGGTTTTTGCGTTCCCTGGGATTGGACTGGCCAAATTAGAAGCACGTGTCTGCGCATGACGAGCAAGCATCGCCATTCTATATGAATCATTCCATCACTGCGCGTCTGTCATATACATTGTTCGCCGGGAGCGCTGCAGACAATTCCTGGCGATATTAATTACACAAGCTTATATCGTCGGATGGATCAATTAATTGGCTAGTTCATTCAATCACAACAATTCCAAGACTCATGAACAACTAATTACTTGCGCCCTCGTTATTATTAAGGGCTCGCGAATTAAACCGTCGTCTACCGAGCCAAATCCAACTACAGCGCCGAACCACCCACCGAAATGTTCACTCGCGAGTGCACAGAAAGTCCCGCTCCGCCGTAAAACATCCCTCGGTACCAGCCCGGTACCAAGGTGACCCAGAAAATGCCACCAATTCCTTTCACGGTTATTTTATCGAGCGCGGGCGTGCCCTTGCTTCCGATCGGTCGCGTGCATGTCGAAATAGCAACGATAACCCGCTCGGCGTTCAGCGTGCACGAGACCCACGGAGCGAGCTGTATCGCGGCAGCCTCGATACAGGAAGTTTCGCGTTAGCTGACGGCGGAACGTCGTCTTCCGTTCCACCGCGGCTGGGGCGACTCCTCTTCGCGGCAAGCACGTCTGGAGGAGATAACCACTACCCCGCTGCCGCACGAAAATGCAAATCAGAGTAGCGAGGAGAGTATCCGAGGAAGCGCATCGCCGCGGGCCACAAGATGGCGCGTCGTGCCCAACCCCCCGCAACCCTCCCCTGGAACACAGTGAGCCGTGGCTGGTCCTCGTCAGCCGATTCGAGGGAATCCCTTTGTGCGGCGAAATTGGCCGAGTTCAGTGGCTTGTCTTCTATAAACAAGGCTGGATTCTGGGCCCTGGAAGCGGCAGCATCCGTTCCGTCCTGTCGACGAAGCGAAACCCGCAGGACCGGCTCGATCGGCGGAACGCGTCGACACGTTACCGCCGCCAGGTTTTGCGATTACGCCGAACGTGAATAGTTTGGGACACTGCCGCCTTAATGGGCCTGGAGCGGCTGGATGGCTGAGGAGGTTTTGCGACTCGGTGGCTAGGGGCAGATTGTTAGCGGAACTTAGCTGTAGATCATCTTGCAATTGGAGGGAACCAGTGAATGTACAGTGGATATTGCACTGGTGATTCTAGGGGTAGGAAGCGATTCCAAAAGACTCCTCTGACGCGGACCTTGTGCTTCATTAATAATAATACACGGAGACACGCGCACACGTTGATGTTACGTGAAAATAGTGAATCCATTAGAAGAACTCCGTCGAATATCAGTCGGACGAAACAAAGGGGAGGAATGCTGCCGCGATCTGTCGTAAAAATCCATCCGCCGTCAACGCGGCGAACATCCCAGCGGAATCTCTGCGGGGGTGGAGAACGAGGGGGATCCATAAAAGTCCATTTTTCTTGCGCGGCAGCGCTCTTAATACTTCCGCGATGCGAATTCCGCGAATACGGCGGAGCCCTATAAATTTCTCTTTTATTTTCCCCGAAGTCCCCGACTCCTCGGGAGGCACGTCGCCGGTGTACACAGGCGGAGAGCGGATAGATCGAAGCTGGAGAGAAAAGGGGGAGAGCAGTGGCTGGTGAACGGGAGGAAGAACGAAAGAGGAAGCCACGGGGAAACAGCGCGTTGAAATAAAGCACACGGGGATTTCGGCCTCTGGTAACTGGGTTTGGCTTTCAGGCAGCTGACTTTTAGGCTACCAGGGGTGAATAACGTATTAGACGGGTGACACGGGGGGGTTGGAGCGGCGCCCCTCTCATACTTGGTTAAACTTTGCTGGGAACGGTGACTCTTCGTGCTCGTGGAAAGCTGCGGGATGCTCCTTAGCAAATGGCGACACGACTCGGCCATGCCGTAGAATTCGTTGCGTCCAGGAAGCTGCGGTTTGATATGAGATGGATCGGTTCAGGGGATTCAACAGGTTCAGATTTCGGTGGAAATGGACTGGCGAGTCTAACGTATTAGAGTGTTTAACAAATGTAGGACAAGGGAACTAAGGCGATGGGACTCGAACCCACGATCTTCGGATCCACTGCGTGCTGGGAGCCGCCTTAAGGGGCTGTTCCGGTTTAGAGCCCATAAAAATAGCTGATCTTTAGGAATTAATTGACGGAAAACTACTACATATAATTTAATGAGACTTTTTGCATTGAATTAAGGATGTCTTAGACTATAGAAATACATTTTTGTTTTACAATTAATAATTGCATGTGGCACTGGGGAGTCGTTAAAGTCGAGGCGTCAAAAAATTCATCCAAATCGGTGGAACCTGAATCATTGGTCTGAAGTAAAAAATAATACCGGATCATTAAAAGGGCATGAAACTCGCTCGTGGACTGTCCAGAAAAATTTAAAAATGTCTACAACCTCGGGAGTTTTACGAATTACAAAAAATTCTTACAAAACATTCGAAAAATGAAATAAAAAAATCGATTTTTAGACCGGAACCTCGCCTTAACCGATTCCCCCAACGATTCCCTGAGATTCTCTATGTTTCGGACTCTACTTAAGGGGCGCCACCTGTGGTGCCACACTCGCACCATAAGCCATTCCAAAACGCCGAACTCCCACGAAAATATTATCTTTATCGCAAATAGTTCTCTTAACGATCCCACTGGTAACATCGTCCCAACCACCCTTGAAAACCATACGTCTGCAACAGCCGACAGGGTGAAGAGGAGAGTTAGACGCAGCAGTCGACGACTCCCTTTTTCCCCGGCAAATTACCCCACTTCGTCCATAATCCAGCACCCCATCGCCGTGAAAACGCAATTTGCGGGCTGGTAATGTCGCAGTGGGCTCGTCAGGCGTTTATCAGCCGAGTCTCCGATTGGCCTGACTAGGAATAAATTCCATCCACGGGTAGACGGTCTCCCCGCCCGTGCTAAATTCACCCTCCTGATCGCTAATAATTCCTTCCACACCCCTTCCGTTCGCCCTTCCGACGCCCGTGAACGCTCGCAGCCTCTGCGTCGCAGGCGACCGGTTAATGGATGACGGATCGATGCGCGGTGACTGCTCGCCGGTTTATTGCCGTCGGTTAATCTATTATCAGCGCGCGTTACGTCGCGATAATTGTCTCGGCGACGGGCTCATTAACGTCCCCGGCTGCGAGGAAAAACGACCGCTAGCTGGCTCCTCGCGGACGCGATTTGAGGGATGCTGTAGCATCTCGAGGGTGAAATCGAGGCTGGGGACGCGCGGTGATTTCGTGTCGTACTGTAATGCCGGGGCTGTTACGCGTCAAGTGGTGGTTTTTATCGGGTCGTTTACGAGGTCTTCAGGTCGCAACGACATTTATGAGCGGCGTCGTTTCCTTTTTTTACCCCAGACCGAACCCTGGCCAGAGGATCGTAGATATCAGCGGCGCACGGCACTTAGAGAAATAGGTAGAAATGTTTAGAGGCTGGCACGCCAACCCTGTTGGTGTAATGCCGGGCGATTCGAGTAATTGCACGTTAATACTTCGCCGGGTAAATGTGGGTCACGGGGGGATGTTACATGAGCGGCAGGCTGCTCGAGCTTTATTTCGCGAGTTATGAAGTGGTCGAGGTGGCAGCCGATGCACATTCATTATTTCGAGGGGAGTTAATAAGTCGAATAATAGACAGCTATTGGCATTCACTAGCGGCGACGCTTCGCGGAATTGTCTTTTTAATTATGGAACGGACAATGTCGTGCCGCTAATGATTTTAAATTAATGCAGACGTATTAGTAATTCTTAGCAACTCGAAGTCGGAGGGTTGAAAATGAAAATTCTGCGTTCGTATAAATAATATTTCTGTCCCTTTCTGTGTCCTCTGAATTCGTTAAACCTGCCGCTCTGTTAGGCGTGCCATTTTTTAATGCAACGGCGCAGGTGCTTGCCGAGTGATTATTCAGGTCTGAAAGTGGAGGTCAATTAAAATCCATCCATCTTGATTTGAGCCATTGAATTTATGGAAATAGTCGCAAGAAGTTTATGTTTTGTCATTTTTCAATAGGGGTGATTAATCGACGTGCGCTCGATTAATCACGGGCTTGATGGTCGCTTTGGGCTCCGACAAATAACCGATGGCGATATTGTAAATTGTAATTTACGACATCCCGCGGAGGCTTCCAAAGAGTATCCTATTTTCCAAGTGAATCCGATACAAATTATCGCGGCGCGATAAAAATCCGTCGCAACTCTGGGACTACTTTGTTTCCCGTTTCAATGCGGGACGATATTTTAATGCCTACCGCGGTGTCATTAAGCAATGAAGTGCATGCTTTTAATTGCGAGTTCCGTGGACCACGTAATTGCACTTGTTGCGTTCTTCAAACGAGTAACAATGTCACTTTTCACTATTCGCACGCTTTAACGAATCTTCAATCACTTTAAATGAATATCTCAATTCTCTGCGTTGGAGAGCGTAGATCTGACAAGCATTTCTAATAAATCCCACACGTTTAAGTCGCCCATTTAAGGACAGAGAATTCCAACGAAAGGAGAAATATTGGCAAAACAATTGCAGCCTTTAAATTGTAATGATTCGTCCGGATGCAAGTGTCATCCTTAAATTGCAATTGTTAGTGAAATGCAGCCGTTTCGTGCGCAATTCTCCGTGACGCACGGCGACGATTAAATACACCTGCATGTAAATTAGATAATAATTCCGAGATTACTGTCACGAATTTCAATCGGGAAACCGCGGCTGAAACGATCCGACCAGTTCGAACGCATCCCCTATATTCGCTCTGGCCAAGATTCCCGTCGAAGATACCGTAATAGCATTGTCACCAATAATAACTATATCGGGAAGCTCATTAGCGTGCCAAGGGGAGTCGCGCTATTATTATTCTCGTTGAAAATCGCCGCTCATTTCGGATAACGATCGCCAGCAGGGATCTTAAAATACGACACACCCACCCTTCGATTGCGCGGCGTTTGTTGAAATGCCACAGCACAGATAGGGGAAGCCGACTGTTTTCGGAGGATGAATGATATTTCAGCGGAAATAGAAGAAACTGTCCCACGTCGATACGATTTCGCTGCGACGTCGGCGAATTTCGAGCTGCGCGGTGGTCGTTTGCAATTAATATCCTGCCCCGTTTCTGTTTAATTTTAATCATTCGGAAATCGAGAAGACCCCGGACTATTTGCACGTAGAAATTAATTAAAATACAAACGCCGTATCATTATCCCTCCGTACAGAACGGACTTCATCCCTGAAAATGCTTCACGTCGGGATTGTTTATCGCTGCGAGGCCCCGTGTTTTCGAAACGTCGCAGTTAATACGCCAGCACATCGTTGCCGGGCATACCTGCCGATTTCATTATTTTAATGGAAATCATTGTAATCATTTGTACACCGGCGCTCGCGGTTTCGGATGATAATCGATGCACTCTCATTAAGAAATGATCAACGAAATATATATTTGTGTGCCATCAAACATTCCGAATTCATCGTTCGCAATGTTTGCACGCGCCGGCGTGCAACAGCTAAGTGGAATCAGGCTAATACCGGCAATTTCTGCAAGTTACAAATGATGATCTCCTGTAAACACCATCACTCTCGAACAATTTGATAGTTGTACCATAGTTTCACACATTCTCAGTTTTTAAAACACGATGCCCCTATTTCGGTTTATAATATTTAAATTATTATTATTATTATTATTATTATTATTATTATTTCGTCTTTATTACTCGTAAAACATGGTATAGTACATAAAGAGAAAGTAAAGGCGAGTAAAGGCGAGGCCGCAGTAGAAACTGTTAATAGGCCTGACCGTAACATAAATAAACTAAACATTTATTAGCACTACGTGTACTAATACTAACATATTTAAAATATTTAATATTATCCCAAGGATTCGGAAAAGTCGAACGATGTAGACCCACGAAAGATTATCGACGCGGATAAAATGGCGAGCGAGGGTGCCTGCGAGGATATTCGCGGGGCAAGCTGACGCGATTTGCGGCGGAGGGCTGAATTGCTCGCGGCTCCACTTGTGCCGTTTCGTTCACGCAAACAGGTTCGAAAGCGGAACCGAAGGACTGGCTCGCGCGGACGTTTTCCCGACTAATTTTAATCGCTACTGATTTCGCGGTTCGCCCGCGCTTGCCGATCGAATTGTTCCGCGGAAATCGGCCGCCTCGGAATGCCGAGCATTCAAATCACCGGCTCCAGCCGCGCGTTTTCGTTAACCGTACGCTGATTGGCGAAAACCGAATTGTTTCGCCCACCCCCCCTTTTTTCATCCCCCTGCGCGCTCGCTCCTCTTGCCTGGCGTCCGTGCGTAAACTTTTAACGCGGTTCGTTGCCCCAGCGGCTCGTTCTTCGTTTTTCCTCTGCCCTAATGGCGAACGGGGCCCGACACAAAAGCCTGCTAGTTTCCAAACTTCTTTTCACGCTGCCGGGAAATAGTTGCCGAGCTGAACGAGGGCGCAAGAAAACGCGTGATACAACGATCGATCGATCGATGACGCCTGGAATTCGAGGCTGTCGGTGGAAAGTTAGGGGCTGATCGAAAAGCTGCACCTCCGCTTGACGGAAGTTCTGCTTATGTTAATTATGAAACTGAAGTATAAAGCTGTCTTTGAAGGGAACGGCGAATGACGGTGCAGGGGCCCCAGAAAAAGGAAAATGAAGAAAGGAGAAGATCAAAAAAATAAAAAACTGGTGTTTATATTTGATGATATTTTGATGACAGATATTTATTTGTTTAATTTCATTTTCTCTGTTACTGTTATTATTATCCCTCTTTTCCTGAAAAGGTGTTTGGGGCCCCAAAATATTTCTTGCGTCCGAGCCCCTTTATAGAGAAGGCCTTTTCATAGTTAAATTATTAAAGAAACACTTGCAACCGTTCCTTACAAGCCCAAGCACTTAGGACTGAACAGGAAATTGAATTCATGGGGCCACTCGAACCCGAAGAAACTAAGGAAAGCCACATTCACATTTCTTCTTCCCCAGAATCTCTTTCCCGAACCGCCAGCAACATTCCGGGACACCCTTGCTATGACAATAAGACTTATGCGCGCGTAAGTTGCGCGAACAACGTGGCAGGGTGCCGGAAGTTTCGCTACGCCGCGAAATTACACTGGTCCCAGTTACATCCGCTGTCGGAAGGGCGCGAAAGTTGCACGAGCCCGAAACTCGGCGAGAAAGAAACACTGGAAAGTCGCGAAGAAACTGGGACAGGGGGGGCGTGCTGTTGGAAATAAAACGCGGAATGGACGATATTACCAACTTGCCCGGCTAGTTGAAAAGTTAAACTGGCCCCGTACCAGTTTGAATTTCACCCCCCGCGCCCGTTCCCCTCCTGAAGCCTCGTAGAAACGTGTGGCTGCGGGATAAGGGACGGGAATTGTCGATGATGTGACTTAAGGCAGGATACCACCTTTGACTGCGATTTTGGAGGCGTTTTTTCATGAATTTTTTTTGCATACAAAGAATGCGCACAAACAAAATCGGTTTTAGTCATTTATTAATGTAGCTTTAATCTGTAATTACACATTTTTTGAAACTGAAAAAGTAAAAAATAATCTCTTTTAGGTGGCGCCAAAATACATTCCTTTGGAGTGCGTGTCAAATTCTGCTCCGTACGTGGCTCTTAGAAAAAAACCAAAGAATGTTCCTATTAACAACAATATTTTTTAATGCTGTACGTAGGGATTTTACAAAATTTCGATTTTTAAGAAAATGACGGTCATTTTAACAAAAAGGTCAATTTTTAGAGTAACAAAGTTTATAAAATTGTGCACCAAAATAAAAATAACAACGCTACAGCAAAAGTCCTACGTACATCATTAGATTATACCACGGGGAAGAATTGTGCAAAGTTTCAAGTCAATTCGATGAAAATTGTAAGAGTAATTTGACACGCAGTCTAACGGTGTTTCTCCAAAGAGATTTATTTTGGCACCACCTACAAGAGTTAATTTTTTACATTTTCAGTTTCAAAAAATGTGTAATTACAGATTAAAGTTACATTAATAAATGACTAAAACCGATTTTGTTTGTGCGCATTCTTTGTATGCAAAAAAATTCATGAAAAACGCCTCCAAAAATCGCGGTCAAAGGTGGTATCCTGCCTTAAGCCCTTACATAATATCAAAAACCCGGAACTATGGAACATTGCGGTATTTTGATTACGTGTTTCACTTGTCTTTGAGTTGCATAGAATTACAAGGGTGGTGTTAGTCTGTATTACATACGAATGACAGAGAGTAGTTGATCTTCGTGGTAACTTAAATAGTCGACAAGTTAAGTCGACAGGTTAATATTATTCCCGCCGTCTGTGTTCAGATTATTGTTCGCATCCCCTATTCTGTCTTCTTCTACCACCTTAACACGCAATAGTAAATCGTGGCGTAATCCTTCAGATCCCCACAAAATGAAAACGTCCAAGGGTCGTTCCATTTCTCACTCCGTTCGCCGTAATTCATATTTTCCCGCCTCGTTCGATAATTCCCGTCTGCGACGGGCGATATTTCCCCCCATCCCGGCATATCCGTGATCGACACTTGCGAATCAACGCGGAATAGATGGAAACCGTGTGGAACGCGAGCCCTCGTTAAGTTCCGTCCGGCGGGAGCGATTTTTCTCGCCGGAACATCCGTCGAATAGTTTCCCAAGTTCGTTTTCGAACGGCGCCGCGGACGTGGATAATCGATTCCGCTGCCGATCGTCGAATCGACGCGAACGAAAGGATCGAGGGCTACAAGTGGGCCCCGAAGTGCGCGCCAAACGCTCGCTTTTGCCGAGTGGAAGCACCGCGAAAGCACACCAGAACTTTCCGTTTTGTTCAGGCTCGTGGCGTAAGTTTACGTTTCAACGGAGCAAAAGCTACAAAGGTTTTTTCGGCGGTGAAATTCGACCCGGTTGGCTTCGAATAACGATCTCGCTGCTCGGCAATCGACTTCGATTGAAAGTCGTGAATCAGAAATAGTTGATGGTTAGCTGGGATAAAAAAAGAAGTTTTGGGCCAGGAAGAAAGAAATTTCGCCTCAGCTTCTGGGTTTTCCTTTGTTGAATAATCCTTGGATAGTATTTGCTTCGTGTATAAAAGTCATGGTAAATGTTTCTGTTATTTATTCAGTATTCATGTTGTAAATATTTGTTGGAGGATTTCCTTTAAAGGTATTAAAACTGTCGAAAGGTTTTACTGACGTTGGTAACGAAACTTTGAGATTAATCGCTGAATAGCATAGATTTTTGAAGGTACAGTGGGTAGAGAGCGCGTCTGACTATAGCGCGACTCGTTCCACTAGCTTTGTCTACTGCACTCGACTTGCACGCTTCAGGCTTACGGTAGAACTCGTTCCGTTACATTTCCCTTTCAGTTTTAATGCATTCATTGTTTCCAAAACCCTTCCAAACAAAAATCTTCCACTTTCGTTCATGTAAATTTTAAAATTCGCTTCGCACCGCGGAATTTTAAAACACCGACACCATGATGAACGTATAACATTACGTTTCTGCTCGTGTAATATTTGAAGCGAGTAACTGCAGCAGCTTTACTAAAAGAATTCCAGTATCTCCGACCACACGTCGTTAATTATTCTTAGCAATAAAATAAATCTGATTCGACATTTAATTGGTCCGGCTGCACTGAAGCGCGACTAAAGAATTACGCAGAATAGAAGAGAATGTGACGAAGGGACGGGACAGTAACCGAAACCAGACAAATTTTCCTTATCCACAAATATTTGAATGATTTAATAAACGACTGAAACGATCGATGGTCGCGTGGTCGCCGACCGACCGAGCTAACGAAATTTTAAACCTACGCTTTTGTTTGACGTGGACAAATCGACTGAAGCGGAAAGTAAATAGTCGGGTATTTTTCATTCGTATCGATTCGCGATACGAGACGTTGTCTGGCTCGTATCATCGATAAGCCACGCCGATACGATTTTCGATTATGTTCATTAAATCCCACATTAAAGGTTCCTCGATCTCGTCTCGATTAAGAGGCAACTTTCCTCGACTCAAATGGATTTGCTCCTTAAGGGGGGAACCCTGTTTAAACCGCATAAAATGGGAACAGGTTTGGGAATATTTTTTAAAAGGCCAGTTGAATCTGTTTCAAATCTTTTGGGATATGTTTGACAAATATTGACAAATAAATCAAACTTGTTTTATTACAAAATGTCGACTGGTTTAATATTTTCGCTCGTGCCGCGAAATAGATGCGCGCAAACAATGATCTGCACGGGCTATCAGAGTTTGAATTTCAGCCGGTGGCTTTATGAACATGTTTTCAAAAATCGGAATACACAAGGTTCACCCCTTAAATAATTCCACATAATTAACACCATTTACATGCAAACGCCGTGGAAGACACTTGATAAGGATAAGAGTTGTTTCGTTCACCCCTACCAATTTTTCAGCATCTTGATTTGACATCCATCAATGATTTCGGATCTCCTTTCACTCGTGGATGTTTCGTAATATCTTCGACAGGCTCCTGTCCGCATCGCGCAGACCTCATCCACTTCCAATTAATTCGTACTGGCTGGCCGCTATTGAACCAGATCGGATTTACGGGAACAATCGACGGATATTGCGTTCGAGCGGTCGTCTGATCGGTAAAAGCGTTGTTGTCCGAGGCATCAGTCAGCGACGATTTAGCTCCGGCCCATTGCGTAAGAACGAAGTCGATCGATGGTGATTCGTTCAGGCGGTGGAATTCATTATCCGCCACTCGAATATCGAGCAACGGCAGAGAAGCCAGCACTGTGTTAACATAAATTTCTGCACAGAAGTCGCGTCAGCGATCGATCCCCAATTAAACGGCCCCTGGAAAATGCCAAGTTAAAGCCCGTCAGCCGAGTCTCGGGGCACGCGCGTTTCGTTCGGCGAAACTGCGGATCAACTGCGCGTGTTCGGTTTCGAACTCGATTTTCTTCGAAACGAACGCTCGGACGAAAAAAATCTAGCGTTACGTTTCCGATGGATTTTTCCAAGGATATTTGAAATTCGTCCATGGCAGTGGGATTTACACGGTATCGCATGAAACGATGGACGGAATTGAACGAGGTTGGGAAAAGCGACTAATGTAAAATAGAGATCGAAGCGAGGAGTGATCAGAGGGTTGTATCTGGGAGTTACTCATCATCAAAGCGGAGTATGCGGGTCGGAGAATCGTGACGCGTCGTTCCGCATGGTTTTCCTGTTATGCCTGTTATCCTGTTGTACAAATAATGGGCCCATCATAGATCAACTCGGGATACACAGGCGCAAAGTTTAGATGCGTTGATTTATGAGGTTCCTATGCGTCACAGCTCTGACATTGAATCATCACTGCTGGCACGGCTTTTTCTTGCGTATTTCAGACTAATACGAGCATATATTAATGGCTCATCAGTTGCGCCTGTACATCAAGGAAAAGCGATATCGCGACTCACAAGGGGAGGACACCGTGAGGTAGACACCGATTTTGATGAGATGGGCCTTAATAATAGAGATATTTGCATGGAAATTATTAAAAATTTCATAGTGGCCGTGGGGTTTTAATGGGTAAAAATCCCACACTACCTTGACACCGCCGGGGATTCCCCTCCGAAGGAGTCGGGGTACCCTTTGAAGATTTCCCCAAGTTAAAAAAAAAATTATAAAAGAATAATTTATAAAAAAATTTATAAAGTTTTTTTTAACGTGGAGACATCTTCAAAAGACACCCCGACGTCTCCAGAAGAGAATCTCCCGTGGGCGCGAGAGTAGTGTGGGATTTTTACCCACTAAAACCTATGAAATTTACCTACCACTATGAAATTTTTAATAATTTATTAGTAAATATCTCTATTATTAAGGCCTATTCGCTGAAACGCTCGGACACCTATTTACTTATTTTCGACATAGATCCATCGTGCCAAGGCTCATCAAAATCGGTGTCTACCTCATGGTGTCCTCCCCTTGTCAGCAAACACTGCCGAATCGCGAAAAAAAATTATTTGTCCATTGCGAAGCGACGCCAAAACGCAGAATTTCGACAGGTAAAAACGTCGGCTGCGAGCCGGGCCATCAGATAGAAATCATCGCTGCATGACGAGATAATCGCCGGGCCTCGTCGCGTATCTCTTCAAAGCGAAATAGTCGCCCGGTCGAGGTGAATCCCAATGAAACTCTAAACGGGCGGCAGACAGTTTCGCGAATACCCGAAGGGAGATTTCGCCAGTGACGTTGAATGCGTTCAATATTTTTCTGCGCTTCGCTGATACGCGAGAGCTCCTTCTGTGCTTTATCGCGCAGATTGAGCGCACCGAATCACCACAAGCTCTGCGATTAAATGATCTGCTGTGCGGAAAGTTTTTGAGCAACAGCACTTGCGGGGAGACTCGTCTCTACACTTTGCTACAATGCTATTATCCGTAGCATATGCTTTTTTTAATAGAACCATCATGGTTTTTTGTAACAGCCCAGCCTGGCTAATTGCCCACTTAATGTGTCGACGAACAAACACCAATTTGTAGGCAGCGAACTAACGAAAATCGAACGCGGGAGCGTCGAACGTGGAATATCGTGGGAAAACGCAAACGCCCATTTACCGGTTAAAAAGCAGAATGGGAAAAGGGCACGTTGCGTTGCACCGTCGGGGGAAACAATTTCATGAATTTAAATTACGTGTTCCAATCCAGGCCGAACGGGTGCGAATTTGCTCGATCCTTTTTTTCTCGGCGGCCACGTGAAATAGAGTCTCGCGGGCCGAGGACGAGCTGCCAATTTGGCGTTAAATTATTTCCCCCTGTATCCGGTTACAGGGAGCATTATTCTCGATAATGGGAATAACCTGGTTCATCGGGGGGAATGGCCCGCTTAATAATTTATCGGCCGATTCGTATTTCGCGTCGACATGGAACGCGGCGCGAAGACGTTGGCCAAGCGAACAGCTGAGGCTTTTCGCAGTGTCTGAGCATCGACTTTTTGGGACCCTGCATCCCGTTTAATTCACAGATTGTCACAAACCAGTGCACTGGCAAGTCTCCGCCCTTATATCTGTAAATAAGCAGTAATTAATGTAATCCCCGTAATTCGTTATATATTTTTCAAACATTGTTTGAAGTTCGCGTTGGAGATCGGTAGAAACGGTCCATGGGTGGCAAGGCTATCTTCCAGCCAGGAATCTCGAGGGCGATGCATCGAAGAAAGTTCCGTTTGGTTCGCCGCGCCGCGGAACGAACAATTTCATGAATTCAAATTGCACTTCTAAATTCAAAGCAGCCGCTCCGCCCGTAGTCGCGATTTTACCAACTTAAATGCAATGGGGGGAGGCATGGCTTTTATTGTTATCGCGGGAGGGATATTCGCGAACCGACAAAGAGTCGGAATCACGAGCGAATAATCGACCATGCCCGCTCTCCATAGCCACTCGCGAGCTTTCCCAGGCACCTTCTTAATTAGGAAGAATATTTTAGCGAGGCTGTTAAATGTGCCTTCTACGTGTTTAAAGTTTTGGTAAGAAACAAAGGGTGGGAAGTGCGGAACAAGGGGAACGTCGAAGTTTTAGAATTCAGTTTCAGGCGGCGTAGAGCGTAGAGGTTGCTCGAGCTGTTCGCGGGAATTCGTGAAGCTTGTTATTCGCAACAAAAAAGGAGGCTTCGAAGTGCGCATTCATTCTGAGACTCTGGGAGATTCATTTTCTCGGGAAGCGTTTCGTATAATTTATCCATGAAGTGTGATTAAATGTCATAATCTGGGGTTAGACATATGTTTGTCACAATTGTACTGCTAAATGGAAGAAGGGCCAAAAGTCAATTTCGAGAAAAATATCTCTAAACATTACCTACGAAGTTCGATTTTTTTATACATACTGAAGTTTTTGTAAAACTGTCTGTAATGCTTACAAATTTGATATATTTTCTTAGGTAGTTGTTGAGAAAAAAAATGGTAAAGTTTAGGTTTGTTATCCCCATAACAATCTAACGAGAGAAGGTAGAGGTCTAAATTTCTCTCACTGGTTTTTTAGGCAAAGAACATTAGTCTGTAATGCTTACAAAATTGATATATTTTCTTAGGTAGTTGTTGAGAAAAAAAATGGTAAAGTTTAGGTTTGTTATCCCCATAACAACCTAACGAGAGAAGGTAGAGGTCTGAAATTTCTCTCAGTGGTTTTTAGGCAAAGAGCGTTATTTGGTACACATAAATACTAAAATTGGTACCGGAGCCGTTTTCACTATGTTTACCCAGTTAGACCATTTTCCATAGCTCTGCCAATTTTAAAGATGCGGCAATCAAATTTAGAAGGCATATCTAGAAAAGAATGAGGAATCTAATTATGAGGCCATTCTCCAGTCCAACGGAATAATTTACTTTCGTTTTCCTGGCGCACCTGCATACATATATCGCGCATTGAACGATAATCGCAAGGAACGTCTTGCTGCGACCTGGAAATGCAACCGGATACCTACGAGGGGCATTCCTCGAAAATCAGTGATCGCTCGACAGTCTCGCGGTCTTCGGCACCCTGGAGCCTGCAACGCGACGCTATCCTTCAAAATGTCGTGCGATTCCCCGGGAAAGACGAGGCGCTATCGATTTCCCTCGCGAAAACGCTTCGAAGCGTTTTCCCTCTACCCCGCTGCGGCGGAAGGGACCGGCGAACAAAGAGCAAACAGAAGAGAACGCGGAAACCACTTTCCCGCGGCCTCTCGCCGAAGATCGGTCCCGTTCCTTCGAGGATACCGAAGGATGCATCCGCGTTGAATAATTGAGAACCCAATTTACCCGCTGGAGAACCGTCGTATCGGCTCGAGACACGCTTTCTCCGCTTCCGCTTCTTCGCCCGCCCGACGGCCCCCCGCGCAACGCCATTATTTCACGGCGCAGAAGTCCTCCCCGGGGCTCGCCTTTTTTCCTTAATCCGAGGATCGCGTGCACGCACACATCTCTCCGCTCTCATTAGCTTAATGATACCGATTAATTACGGCGGTAACGGGCCGACGGCGACGGCGCCACCCGAAAATAGTTCAACCGGACACCGGTGTCGCCCATGTTTTCCCATTCGAGGCCACTCTTCGAGGATTATCGCGTCGCCCTTCGTTTCCCTCGTTTTGTTCGCCGCTCGCGACCCTCCGATTCGATTTCTCGTTACACCGACCGTTCGAACGGCCGATTCCTCTACTGCGGACCCGGCGTCTGTGCAGAATCCAGCAGAGGGGGATGGATTTTCGATCGTTAGACGAAGAACGACACGCTTTAAACCGTGAATTCCATAGGTCGGTTTTTGGGTAACGAGTTGAGCGCGGTTCGTTAGTTTCCGCGCGCCGGCCGCTGATTTAAAGGGGATGAAGGATTCCGCGGGAGAACCGGGTAATAATTGTAATTGGAATGTTTTTGCGCGGGTGGGGGATCGCGGAACTTTCGCAGTTCCCGGCGGGAATGTTTTTCGAAATTGGCGAAGGGATAATGAGGGTTAATTTGGCGAAGTAAAAGCGATCGAACGAAGGCCGGGACGCGGAATGCTCCGGGAAAAGTTTCGGGATCGAGGATTTTAAATCTGGGCGCAATTTTCTGTTTAAATAGTCCTGAGCTCGCGTTCAATTTGGGGTAGCGAACACCCCGGGCGGGCAAACTTTCCAGTCGCATTCGGGGAAAATGGTGTGAAACGGTACATATGAAATTTTTCGGTGATCCTTTCACTGTTCAATAAAACTGAATGCACTCAAAGCACTCAGTTCCCGGAGACTTCACGACCCGTTAGGACTTTCAACAATCGCAAACTCGTTCCAAAATGGTTGAACCCCGAATTAATATTCCAAGGGGCTTCGAATCTTTCTGCCACGCGTTCAAATGTGACTCGGAGCATTTCGACCCCCATCGCCTCGCACAGGCGACGCTCCACGCGAACAGGTGCTCGCGGATATGGACACGCTCGCGACATCGATGAATCTCCAGGCAGAAAGAGGGTGTTACCGGCAGAGGCTCAGACTACCACGCCTACGTCCCGAAAATTTCATCCCCTGAATGATTAAAACCTAATATAGGGACACGCCTACCGGAGGATGCCCGTCGAACCCCTCGTTCACGCCGTCAACCCCCTCTATTTCCATTTCCACCCCCGACCCCTGCTCGTCGTCCCCTAATTCCGTGCTCACTTTCACCCTCACTTTCTCCCCTCGATACAGGTCTCTCGCTCACTTTCGCCGATTCCCTTTCTTCCACCAGCAAGCCTCCGACGAGGCACCCTCGCGGTTTTTCCCCCTTTCGCAGCACACACCCCCGTGGATCGTCGTACATTTCGACGCGATGTTTTTTCGCGTTCTGCCCCCGACGACCGTCCCGAGAGGGTCGGGACACCCTCGCCGAGAAATCCGCGCCAGAATTTTCACGGTCACTGGCTCCAATTTCGCTCGGCGGTTTGCGGGGGGGGCGGTGTGCAGGGGGGCGGTTGCGGGGGCTGTACGGGAGGGTGGAGGGTCGTTCTCTCCAGCCCGGGGGGAAAGGGATGTCTTTATTATAGGACGGGGGGAGGACGAGCGAGCGGCGAGAGCAACAGCCTCGACGTGATACGTACAATTATACCGATGGTAAAATTAGAAGGTAGCGTGGCGTTCGTTCCGTGATTCCGTGCGCGGTAATTGCTAGCGCGCCGCTCATTCTCGCGAAATCGATACACCTTAATGAGACACCCGGCCCCGACAGCATCGTCGGGAGGATTCTCGGAAGACGAACAGCCGACTGGAGAGGAATTCAACGAAATACGTAGCCCAGGGGTCGATCGATCCTCAATCGCGTAGGCGGATGTATCTCGTGGCTACCACTGTGTGTCAAACGTATGGTCTTCTTGGTGGTTTACTCTCCAAATTGACAGATGGTCTGCTTGCAAATGCAGCTGTTTGGAAGAACGGTAATTAAACTTTGCAATTAACCCTTTGACTACTATGCGTCGCCGTAGTGGCTTCCTTCTGAGCGATTCGAAGTCACTAGACATCTAGCTATTACTTTATTCAATGTGACATTGAATCTAGATACCGTTCTCGTTGAATATCAGATGTTAGATTCTGCAAAACGGCAAGCTACCTTTTTAAGTGAACTAGGCAGTCAGATCGCTCGAAAATCAAGTATTTTTTGCGAATTAATTAAAAGGAGATGAATACAAATTGTGACTTGTACTTTTGGGTAATGTTTATTAATACTATAAACAGTGAAAAAAAAATGATTTGAATAATATATACATATGCATGACAGCGCTACAGTCATCTGATGTGTCGGCATTTTTTCTGGAGCCGCTGTAATTTTGCAGTGATTTTGGCCGTGAGAAATTGAATTGTGACGTATTCTCTGAAATTTACACTTTGCCCTGACCCCCTTTCTGCCCTGAACCTATTGAAAAAGAAACAAAATCAAAATTATACAAATAGCGGCTATAAAATGGCAAATTTTGAAGAAACGTGATTTTTTGCCAGGGAAAAGAGCCATTTTATTTTTTTTTTGTCAAAACAGAAGTTTTCACAGACTTATGCTTAGGTTTAGGTCGTAACAAGACATGTTTTACATATGCTCAATTTTTTTCAAATTGATTCGGACCTCCGTTTTTTCGCAATCACTGCAAAACGAAGAGGAAACGTGATTCTGAGAAAAACGCGTTTAAAGTTTCAGAAGAGGAATTAATCTACCTGCGTGCGCGCAGAAACGGTTTCTGGCGCGCTCGACCTTTTCGACTGTAGAATCCTTAATTTTGCGAGTTTTGACATTAACCAAACGACATTTTACTCGGGAAGGGTGGTGCTTTCGAAAAATGCAATAAAAAAAAAATCGAATTTCTGACTGCCTAGTCCCCTTAAGGGGACTAGGCAGTCGAAAAAACGTTTTTTTTTTATTGCATTTTCCGAAAGTACTATCTTTTCTGAATAAAATGCCGCCTGGTTTCTAGTAAAATTCGAAAAATTGTAGATTTGGCAGCTAAAAACGTCAAGCGGCAACCTATAGCGTCGCCTTTGCCCAGAAACTTTAAACGCGTTTTCCTCGAAATCTTTTTTTCTCTTGCTTTTTACCTGATTGTGAACGAATGGAGGTTCAGATCGACTTGAAAAAAATTACAGGATGTGTAAAACATGTGCCATTTCCGGTCAAACCTCTGATATGGTCCGTAAAAATTCGAGATTTTCATCAAAAAATTAAAAAGTCACCGGATGTTAGTAGCGCACAAACAAGAACGAATTTTTCTCGGAAATATCGCCGTTTTTCAGCCACCAATCGCATAATATTGATTTAATGTTTGTTTTTATAGGTTTGACCGGAAACTATGAATCCAACAAATAAGAATCCCACCTTTAAAATCGGATTGTGTTACATTTTAAGACCGATATTAAGGCAAAACGACGGAACAACGTTAAAATGTTTACCCGTCTGCAGCGCCATTTTTAAAACACATATATATTTCTTACCATTTATTTTTCAATCCGCATGGTAGTAATAAACATTGGGTAAAAGGATACATCTGGATGCGCTTTCATTTTTTCACAAATAAATAAAGGACACAGTCTCTTTTTCACGAAAAACGACTGCCTAGTCCCCTTAATGAATCGCCTTGACGACTCAAGACACAAGTTATTAACCCTCGGTTGTCACACCTACTTTTTCGAACGTCGCACAGTGGGGTGAGAGACCCTAAAAGTTGGCAAAAAATCGAAATACAAAAGAATGTTTACATATCTGATTTTTTATCCCTGGTATAGTTGAAATATGGGCGCACAATAATACGTATATCCACAGCCTGCTGCAACTCTTCCTTCCTTACCCGAGTCGGTCAAGAACAGTTAGCTGTAGGAACTCCATTACATGTTTATTCCAAGCGATTTATCAAACAATTTTGTGCAGCTATTTTTTGTGTTTTCTGTGTTATAAACTTCTGTTTCGTGATGAAGACGTCAATTTTAGGTGTTTATTTAATTACTTTTTGGTGTTATACGTTTGCGGCAAGGAATGATACCTTCATAAAGTTTAATTCAAAATTACCTCGTATAACCTTAATTACCATAGCTGATCTACACAAGCAATTAAACATTTAGTTAACTTCCAAGTCTTATCAAGCATTGTTGTTTGCACAGTTATCATCTCTGATTATCAAAGAACTGAGATTAACTTTCAGATTCTGCTCGCTTTTGCTCGAATCCCTAAAATTTCAAGTTATTCAAAAAGGTTCCGAGTTCATGAAAATAATGTCTTTTGGCAATCAGGAGATTTGAAATCACTTTTTATTAAGTTCAGATCCCGTAATAACCAGCGAGAGACGTTTACCCCCCAAAGATCGTCAATCTCTGCCCGAAGAAGCTTTAAATTTATTATTGCCTCCAGTTATAAGTCGTGATGATCATACTACACCGTTGCAATCTGATAATGAATATGATGACAGTGATACTAATTCACATGATCATTAACATGATCACTGCATTGCCGTATCAAAAAAAAAAAATAAAAAAGTTTCACAGATTGTGTTATTAAATATGTACAAAAATGTATTAAATAAGTTTAAAAGAGGAATCTTTTGTTTTATTTACTTTAAAACAATCGTTTTTCACAAAGTTATTTAATTAACACAAGTTTTCATGACGCCTAGGAATTGATGCCAACTTTTAGCGTCTTTCACGCCACTGTGCGTCGTTGTCACACTGGGTCAATTTGACCCTGTCAATTTTCAATCAGTTGTTACTTAAAAACCATTTGTTAAATTAAGTGTAAAAAATTCTGAGATAAAGTTTGAACATTGTAGAATATATGCCCATCATTGAAAGTTGACATTTAAAGTGTCATCATGCTTAAAAAAAAATTGAAGTAATAAGAGTTCCGAGAAAAAGTGTTTTGCTTCAAAAATTGCAGGGTCAATTTGACCCAGTGTGACAACCGAGGGTTAAGCTAGAGCATAGTATACCAGAGCGTTACTTTGATTATTTTTGCTATAATTTTTCCTCTCTCTTTTCTGCTTTCTTTTAATACAAACACATACCACAGCTGTATATCTTTTTCACGTATATATATTTTATTCTATATTCTACTCATGTTTCCAAGCCGCGAAACGACTCCGTATATTTTCCTCTTCCGTTACATAAGTTAATTATTATAAACTGCCTCCATGCTTCGTTGTAACTAAAGAGTACCTCCCGCTGAGCAAACAGATAAATAAATAAACATCGCGGTGAAGTCGATCCTGCTCTTGGGAGCAAGTTGGAGCCAGTCGGTATCAAAGAACACACCCCGTATACCCAGAAGCCGAGCGTTCAGAGCTCATAGCTCGTCGCGAGGGGACGAAGATGTTCCTGGAAAAAGTCTGCAACCTAGCCCCCGTTGCAGGTGTAATCTGCAGTAAATTTCTCTTTCCGCTGCGAGCGCGCGATGGCTGCGCGCGACTACGTAAGCCGCCCCGTGGATTTACGTTATCTCGCGATCTCCCCGCGCGATTTATAATCTTTCCTCTCGGTTTCATCCCCCCGCTGGTGAACGGAATCCACGCGAGCCCGAATACCTTCGGGCCATCGACGAGCTTCGACGCGACAACCGGACCGTGTTGCGCCCTCGATCCTTGCCTCGATGGAATTTCTTACAACCCCCTTGCTTCCTGCTGCTCCAGCTAAACCGTGGATGGTATCGTACCCGCGGGAATTCCTGCTTTCAGAGTGCAACGTGTACGTTACTTGCTGCAAAATTTGAGTGACACCAAAATTCAGCTTGCGGGAGATAGCTGGAGTGTCACAAAAGAGTGGCAAGGGTGTTGTAGGTTATTTGCTGATGATCAAAGTATTGTTAAGTATAGGGGGAGTTCATTAGGGAGAGGTGCCAATGGGCTATATCGGGGGATTTCCATTAATAATAGATAATAATGATAATAATAATAAAAAATAATAATAATAATATCTGTGATATTTAAAATGCTACCGAGCCGTTATTCTGTGTGAACCGCAGAGGGGACATAAAATTCTTTTAAAAATTAAAACCGACTTAAAATAAATAAAAATGCACTAAAAATCTGTAACCTCCTCATTTTTTAAGTCGGTTAAGAGCAACAATTACGTTTTAACACGTCCCAGTCGCGTGTACACAGCTAAAGAGATTGATTTGATATAAGACATTTATTATTTCTTACTTGAGGAAAACCTTAAGCGTCCGACACAAGGGGAACTCCCCTTATTTAAAGAAGAAAAGTTTCCTCGGAAACGACAGATTGAAACTTCAGAAAATATATACATTTCCAGTCGAATGCCGTTGATTCATCCCTCGAAGGACCGAACTAGCAGCCCATCCCCCTGGAAACGCAATATCCGGTACCCAACATTGATCACTTCTCGAAATATATTTGTTATCGTCCTGTTAGCGATAGCTCGTTACAAGGAACTCGGGCGACAGTCTCGTCGACTGCGAGAATACATCGAGCCGCGTTGAAGATGCACAACGGGGGTCAAAGTGAGGGTTTATTGGCCGCGACGGCAGGCGTCGCGAGACATTCGCGAGCGCTTTCGACGCCGACTTTGCCAGACGGACCATAAGTTAACGCGACAGGCTTCTTGCTGCACGAACTCGCGTTGTTGCAGCTGTTGCAGGTATTATTTCGGCCCCTGACGTAAATCGAACCCCACCGGCCGAAGGGTGTCAAGCGAGACAGCGCCGAGTCGGAAACGCCAGCAGGATAACGCTGATGCGCTTGCGTCCCTCGGGTCCGGCCCCGGATAAAGATCGAGGACATCCGTTCGGCGTCGAACTTCTAAGGAAAAGGACAAGGCAGATAGTGTCCGCTTAATATTCACGATACCGTGCCCATTTTCAAATCCACTGCGTTTAAAATAGCAGCAGAAATGTTCCCGCACTTCTGTGCCCCAGCTTTCTATCCGCATCGCTACGAAGCGCAAAAATATTGCCGTTTTATCGACGCACCTAATAGCCGCTATTGAATCCCGTGAACCTTGTTAATTGTTCCAATATCGAAACAGAAATCCATCCCTCAGGCCTGCGCGCCACGTGTGCGTGTACATAGAAACAGCTACAACAAAAGCCCTTTCTGTGTAAAGTGTTTTATTGAAATTCTAAAATTTGCGAACAAAATACATACCGTGGAATCGGCGTAATATTTGCTCCCCGGTTTATAGAGAAATGTTTGATGCACGTTCCACCAGGAATTTTCAAAACAGACTCCAGTATTTTTGAAACGAAAGAGGAATTGAACGGCAAGCGAGCTCGATGTCCAACGTTTAATTTGAAATCTTCTTAACGCGAAACATGCCAGCGTGGAATTCGGGGCACGGGATCCTGCAACAAAACGCTCTGCGAGATACGAAATGTCTGGTAACCCCCTTCAGAATTCACGCGAGTTTCCCGGCTAAATTGAAATTCAGGATTTAAGGCCGGTGCTCGGCGTAAAGTTACATTTCCTGAGGGGGCGGGCGCTCATCGTCAAACGTCCTGTCTTGTCGCCAAAGGAACTTCTCCGCATTCATAAGCTCCCGGGCGGAAGCAAATTCGGCGTTTCCCACCCAGCGATGCACTTTTTCTCGGATAGCAAGGAAATTAAGGAGACCCCGGCTCCGTTCGGGCTTTTACGCTTCCCGTCTCGCTTTTGAGAGTTTCAACGCCCCCGTTTACCTTTCGGCGCGATGATCTTAGCTCTGCGCGTCAGGCGCGAAGCGTGCTCGACGTCGCACGCAGTTTTATTCTACTCCGCTTTTGCTACTCGCACCACTTCCACTCGACTTATATCTGTCTCGACGCGGGGCGTTTGCTGGTCAGAAGCCTCGTCCAATTTTGATAACTAAACGAGGGGGGCGGAATTCAAAATACAGAAAATTTTGTTGAAAACATCCTGTATATAGTTCGAAAAAGTTCTGGTACTTTTCAATAGGTTCCTTTTACAACATGGACCGCGGAACTTTTTTTAAAAATGTTCTCACATTATAAGTTCCCAGAAGAACCGGTAAAATAAATGTTCTTAAAAATAAAGGTTCTAGTTGGAATGGAACTTATAAAATATAAAAATATAAAAATTTTCTATAACAGGAACAGATATTTTGTTCACCAATATTAAAAAGAATTCTCAATCGTTGTAACAAATACTGAATATTATTCAATGGATAGTACTACAACAATATTAAATAATTATTACAGTTAAATTGATATTCTGAATGTGTTATTTATTTGTATGATTTAATGTTATGATTTTCATACCTTTTATTAAATAAACATATGAAGAATATGATATTATATTGTTAAATAAAACTAGTACCTAATAGTTTAGTACTTTTCTTTATCTTATGAAAACTTTTTTAATAAATGTTCTAATGTACCTTGTTTCCATGGAACTTTTATTATATAGGTTCTAAAATATCTATTCCATGAGAACACTTTTTAAAGAAGTTCCTAAAGGTAACATTTTTTTCAATAAAAATTCCACAGAAACAGATATTTTCTTAAACAAAGCATATAAGTTCTAACAGAATTTTTTTAAAAACGAGGGTTCGAGAACTTTTTCGATCCCTGGTATATACCACGTGTATATAATATTTCTCTATATCTTTACTAAAGGGCATTACCCGTTAGTAATATAACAGCAACAAGTGAAACGTGAGCACCGACTTCGCAGTCCACTTTCTTTAACTTTCTTTCTCCACGGAGAAGTTCACTGCCCCAATTTCCCTGCACCCCGTTGCGCTGTACCCGTAAATCTATCCATTCGCCTGTGGTCCACGAGTCTCTCGATTCCCGTCCTCCTTTTTCAATTAATTAAACAACCATAAAAGCGACAGAGCCCCCTGACCGGCGACCAGGTCTGTACGTGACTGTTCCGCAAGCAACCGCTCCGCAGTGGAGGAGCCGCTTGAACTTCCGCAAGTTCTGGCTGCCGTTAAATCCTCGTTACCCCTGAAGATTAATCCGTGTCGGTGGTGCCGCGAGGCCTGCAACTCCCGCGCGTGTAATGTGTGCGATTCATCAAAAGGTAATTATTAATTCCGCGGGAACTCGCGTTAGCACGCGGCCCCAATATCTCAGGGCCAGAACGAGAAGCGGCAAAACATCGTTCCATGCGTTGGATCCAGATAATTAAAACCCCCTGGACGATATCCCGGGACCATTTTCTGCTTGAACCGCTTCACCTTCGCTGGTGCCCCGAAAGAAGCATTTATTTCTGAGACACAGAGACACTGAGACACAGTTCCCTATCTTCCTTCACTTTCTTCCTGTTGTCTATCCTGGTCGCCTGTTCTTCGGTTACCAGCGGGCGCGTTTCAATACCAAAATCGTATGGAGCATAGAATCGAGGAAAAGTGTGCACGATGCGAACTCTGGGTTTGCTCGACGATTTGGAATTTGAGTGTAAATAAATTGAGAGAAAGGATGAATGGAACAAGGGTGGTGAGTTTTTTTAAGGGTAAGGAGCGGATAAGGGGGTGGTAGTTTTTATTTAGAATAAGGTTTCTAAAGGTTATTAAATATTTCGTGCCGCAGAGTTCCATAAGGGAATCAAATTAATTTCACTCCGTTCATGAAACATGCATACGCGTCGCAAGCTGGATTTTAATGGAACATTGGGCGAGGCTGGTTTTTAATTCGTATGGTTAATGAAAGCGCGGAAAAACTGGGAAGTTTAATGCATGTGTTTCGGAATAATACAGCACCGCGGAAATTTTATTTTATTACATTCACGAAGTCAATTTTCCCGAGTAGAAACCGGCTTCGGTCTGTTTCACCCGCGATAACATGCTTTCCCAACGTTCCGCGAACTGCGCCCTGTTGGACCTTGGCTTTGCATGCAAAAGTCGCGGCCTGTGGCGTTAAGCAAGCTTAAAATCTTATCTTCGCCGCGAAATAAATAATTACATTTCGAGCAAACGCGCGTGTAATTTTTCAACGACTTGCCTGCCGCGGGGATGAACATATAAATAAATAGAATTTCTTTACCATGCTCTCTACTTCCTGTCTTAGAATCTAGAAGCTGGTGTAATTTATGCAGCGCTGGGAAAGAGTCGCGTCGATTGCATCGAACACTTTGAAGTGAATGCTGCCTAAAATACTTTCTCAATATTTTACATTAAGTCGTTTCCTAATTTCATATCGGGGGTTGAAGTTACAAGGTTCGCTGGATTCCCAGCCAGTTCTACCCATTTATGGGACTCGAGGGCTGCAGGAAACATAAGTATTCCCTTTCCCCGCAGCACGATTTCGCCTGAAATATCTGTCTGCAACGCATGCTGCCGCGATATCACGCGACAATGGGGGGGGCCTACCCCCTGCACTTATCGATTTCATTGTCTCCGTTTTCGTGGGTGGCTACGTGCCGGGGAAAAACGCGCAAATGTTTTAACACCGCGCGGCTTTGGCCGGGGAAGCTCGGCAAAGAAAGGAGAAAAACTTGGATAAAGGGAAACCGTTAAAGTGGGGGCGAAAGTTGGCGACGAATGGAAAACGAACGTGGCGAGGGAGGCGAAGAAATAAAGATAAAGGAAGAGGAATTGGACGGAGGGGGAGAAGAATAAAGCGTCAAGTTTTTCATAAGCTCTTAAGTTTGGCTTAGACGAATCGCCGAAAGGGAGCATTTTCTTTTATCCCACCTCTGAATTAATTTATTCACTTATTTACTCCGCAAGCTTGTGGCGAAAGGAGGTCGAAAGGCGAAAGTGTGAAGGGAAGAGAGGCGTAAGGGTGGAAATAAGCGGTAGACTTGAGGAAACGGGTGAAACAGGGAACAGAGATAATGGGGGAGAAGCTAATTTGCATAGAAAAAGGAGGAGCTACGTCGCGGCGAAGCTAAACCAGAGAGAGGGGACAGCGGACAAAAACTAACGAGCAGCCCGGGGAAGAAAAAAGACGGGTCGAATGGAAATAAGGAAGAGGAACTCAAGAAAAGCAAAGGGTAAAAAAGAGGCGTGGGCAAAAAGAGGAGGAAGCTAGACAAAGAGTAACGAGCGAAAGGGTGGAAGGCAACTCAAACAGAAAGGAAGGGAGTGTCGGAGGTACGATAATAGTCACGTAGAACGGAAAGAAAGACAAAGGGAAGAGGAAAAGGGTAGATCAAATTAACGACGAAGTGGCAGGAAGAGTAGTTCCAGCAGAAGGGAGGGAAAAACTGTTACAAAGGAAATGGTGGCAAGGGTGCAAGAAGATAGATCAAAGTAACGAGCGGAAGGGTGGAGGGAAGAGATTCAAGGGGAAGGATGATACGTACCAAGAAACAAATAGAAACATGTGCTACAAGGTGCGCGAACAAGACCAACGAATGGAAGATAGAGGCCGGAATAAAAAAAGGTCAACGGTATCATGAAAAGTCGGGTAGCTACCCACTAAACAGAACTCCAAAGAAGAGGACAGGGCAGGAATAAAATAAATCAGCAGCGAAGAAAAGCCAGCAGAAATCTGGGAAGCTGTGACATCCTCGACGACCGAGCGAGGCCGTCGCGACGAATATCCGCGCTGGATTAAAATTCGATACGGATATCGCGTTTTCTTCCAGCCAATACTATCTGCCAGCCGTTCCGACGGGAATGACGGTCGTTAAATAATTCTTGGCAGGCGGAAACAGGCAGAGACGCGGATCCGCCGAGGGAGCACGCTGGAGAAAAGCTGGTTTACAATGGAAAATCGAGACCGCGCTACGGTCAAGGGTATCGTTGGCGACGGGCGATACGATCTGGTCATCGATACCACGATCAAAGAGGGACGCGCCGGCCACGGGTCCACCAGCAACAGGCACGTATTCAATTTTTCCAACGGGCGTCCACGACGAGCGCCGCGACGCATCGACAGGGTATTGTCTTCCTGTCGGCCGGATCTTGCGGACCCTTTCCCGACAAGATTTAAATAGCGAGCGATCTGCCAATAGCGTTTTGCGTACACAAGGGAAACGGTGATCGAGCGTCCTATGGGTTTTACGCGTTCAGCCGGCTCGCCGGGGGTGTTTGCCTTGTTTATGGGGAGGGTTACTGCGCCGGCTCTTGGCCGGGATCGCGCGTCGAAGGTGTTTCACCCTGGTGCACGCGATGGTGTTCTAAAGATGATGTTCGGCGGATGAAGAGGGGTGGGCGTTTCCCTGCGAATGCCTTGAATTGTTTCTCGTTTAATTTATGCTTGCTTAGGGAGATAAGGATCGTCCTTGATGTACCTTCGGTAATGGCACGAGGTTCCAGGCGAGTCTCGGGAGGGAAGTAACTGAGCGAGATTTCCAAGGAGGGAATGTAATGGATAAATGAGAATTCTTCCTTATGTGACAATTACTGTAGTTAAAAGCAATGTCACTGGGGCGGAGCAGGGCTGTTATTAGAGCAGGCTTCGCGAGGGAATATTCTTGTGAAAAAGTAGCTGCCCTCGTAGGATCCCGCGCTCGTTGCATCCGTATTCCGTGCACGCAGGAGTGCTTCCCCTTGGGGAAGAAAAAGGCACGGCTTCTATATGTATAAACACGAGGACCACATTTACTTTGTTACACTTGCTTCTCCACCCAATAATAAAATAGACCGCGAGCGTAGGTACAAGATAGAATATTCCTGCATGGTTGGAAGGGACTCGTATCAAAATTCATGGTGTACACAGGAGCGGTAGGATTGTTTGCAACACCGTGGATAGTGTATCCGCGATTTTCACCATTAGGATTCAAACGCTATTATCTTGCAAATGGATGGAAGCACGGATAAATTATATATACAATAATTGTAGAAAATTAAATGCTCTTTTAATATTATTTGAACAAAATTTCGATAGGGCTTACTATTTTTTAGAATTTCTTTAAATCCAAACTCTTGATGAATTCTAAACTTTAAGGCCTGGTCGAAACCCTTTCCTGTTGTCCGATTCCAATAAACTTTTTCAGGGACTATTTTTTTATAAAATGGCACCGATCTAGGGGGTGAGAGCAAAGCAATGCAAAAAAATGTCGACAAACATAATTAAGGGCCACCCAAAATTGTGCAAGGAAATCTGGAGAATTCAAGAAAAATTTACAGGAGAACTCTGCACCTGAAGTACACCTTAATTCTCAGAACACAAATAACTTCCACCATTCCAGTCATCCCCTAATTTTAAGACAGCATTCACTCACAAAAAATAGATTTTAGGGGTGAGTTTGTCAATTCTTTACTAAACCTTTTTTTATTTAAAAATTCTTTATTTGTGAAGTTTTCTTGTCTTTAATTCAATTGCAGCAGTTACTTTTTTCAATGCCACATTACGAATAATTTATACAAGTCCCAACAATTCGCTAGTCATTTTGGTTCGGCCATATTGAGTCTGCCATATTAAAATTTAAAATTCCAATGCCAAATTCAGATGCAGCGACCCCAAAAACCCCTATACACAATTTTTCTAAATCCCGATAATATTTTAATATTTGACAGCCAATTAGGTTCGGCCATTTTGAGTCTGCCATATTGAATTTTACAATTCCGATGCCAAATTCAGATTCAGCGACCCCAAAAACCATTACATACCAAGTTTCATTCAAATCTTTTGAAAATCAAACAAGTTATTCCATTTGATCATATATGATACATTGACAGTTAACCGGTTAAACACTAACTTGAATGAGTGAACTAATTTTATGCGAGGGATTAATTATTATTAAGTCTGTATTCCTTTCACATTGTATACGCGGTGCAGCGACTATAAACGGAAAGTAAAAAGTAATGAAAACGGGGCAAAAAGTCAGCCAAAAACTATTATTCACTTTGCGGAATGTATTTGCTTAGACCATCGCGCGTTGCACCTATTCTTTTCATTGGCACCAAGGTCCACTCTGTGCCAGCCCGACTCCGCGGCAACTCGGTGTTTCGCCGAGCCGGGCCCGGCTTTAATCCATTAGTCGAGGAATGGTGGACGCGCGTCCCACCTACCAAGATTCATTTTATTAATCTATTTGTCTCCCCGCTGAACCAATATCGACGGGGCCACCGCTAATTCCCGAATTAATCCGCGTCCCTGCAAGCTGCGTAGTTTACGCGCCGCCCGCAACTTTCCATTCGTTATCGCGTACGCCCGCGCTTTGTTTCCACGCGGAGGGATGGGCGAGGGGTGTCGGGCGCCCGCGCGTGCATTTATCGCGCGAACGCGAAACCGATAATGGAGAAACGGCGGGGTGGCGCGGATGATAAAAAAAAAGAAGAACCGAGGAAAAAGGGGGCTACGAAAAGGGGGAAAAAGGGGGAGAATGGTGAAATTCGGCGTAGGATTCAATCGAGGATCCTCGAGCTGCTCGCAACTTCCTGCACCTCCTGTTCTTTCTTTTTCAACACCCTCCTCCATTCCGCCTGCCCCTGTTGATTCCCATTGCGGTCGAGCTGCCGTTCCATCCCTTCGCCGCTCGACGATTTCACCGCGCGCTGCTGGAATTCAGCTCTGTTTTTAAATGGGGAGTCGCGACGATACCGAGGAGGTAAATGCGAGATAAGATGGGCCCGCTTGTGGGGGACACTTTGGGAAACTTTTTTGAAGTTGCTCTGCGAGGTGGATAGAGAAACTAGGTCGGTAGAAATCTGTGTGATGAGAAATTAGTGGCTGCTTTGATACTCGATTACGGGGATTTTATAGCAGATTGCCGTGGAATTGGGCGCGAATTAAAAAAAAGGATATTAGAGATGAATAATATTGATTGCATGATAATCAATTTTGTTCCCCGTTCCCGTTTCCCTGGGTCCGTTTTATCGTCGACGGCAAAGCAGGAAGCACTTGCTGCAGAACAATAAAACGTTCGGTTCTGTTAAACACATGTTCAGCAAATTTTTCATTTCCGATTTCGCGAATAAATTTGCCATCGCGTTGCATGGGTAATTCCCACGCATTCGCGGGAAGTCCTACAGAGCGCGCGTAGCGACCTGACGTACTCCGCGATTTTAATAAACAAGCTTAATCCTCTTGGAAGAGCGAGGCTGCGGTAACTTTTAAAAGCAGACGGTTCCACCCGCGTACACACGGGCGTTGAGTCATGATAAATACTGCCCCGCATCCAATTTATACTTTGGGAACTCCGTGCGGCCGAAGTGGGGAATAAAAATGGAATGAAATTACAGTAAACATTAACAGCGGGACGGAATAATCCGCGTCTGGTGTAACGCGGACACGATGATCAATACGGTGACGGGAAACATGGCGAACGTGGAATTATACGCGTTCAGACGCTGATCGCTGTTCCCCGTGCAATATTATAAACTTTCCGCGAACGATACGATGCACTTCTGCGGAGGGGGAAAAAAGCGCGATTTTATAGCGGAATCGTATTTTACCTCGTTCCGTAACAATCTGCAGAATTTCGCATTAATTTAATACCCGAACTGTATGCATAAATAATAGCTTAATGAATATTGTATGGTACAGTGGCTTCCCCGCTGCATTTCCGTTTTTATTCCGCCTCGTAGCGCTCTTTTATCGAAGCGCCAGTTCCGGAGTGAAAAATGTATAGAGGCAAACAGTGACGAGTCCCTGTCGAACGAGCCGAGGAGATCCTTGTAGTTTCGAACATTTGCAGACCATGAATCGTGAATGTTCGCTGTGCCCCTTCAAAGCACGCTCCCCTGATACAGAGTTCCGGGCTCTTTTTAGTGCTGTTTAACTACACCGTTCCTCCCGCAGCACGGGACGGTATCAATTAAGCAATTAACCAGCTCCGCCGGCTGGCTGCGATGTCTTCGGTGGGATTGTTGGCGATTTCAGAGAGTTACAGGCTTCAATTTCGTTGTAATTTCTAAGCGGCCGGGTCAACAGGGGGAGCTGAGTACGAGATGCGTCTTGATTTCGAAAAACACCGCAGCGTTAATTAACGGATACTGTTACGCGCTGGCTCCGTCGCGGCAGAATCTGTGCTCAGTTTCTGAACTCGCTGCAAGTTCATTTACGAGCTAGAAATAATTATCGTGAAAGGTTCAAGTGGGTTACCAAACTTCCAAATACAAGTCTATCGTTCTCAGAAGCTCGCGAGGAAACATAGGGCTGTTTTCACCCCCTTCAACATAAATGTCAGCCGATAAGAAAAAGAGTGTCAAATGTTTTTCTAAGAACTGCTTTCCGCCAAAGTCACTTCTATGCGTTCCGTTGTCAGTACCGCGGATAATGAGACGTAATACGTAGTTCACAGCGGCAAATTAAGGGGTTACGCCACCCTGAGGCTCTCGAAACAGCACTAAACTATACAAATTTTGTTTACTAATACTATGAGGTTGAAAATTATTTATTTTCTTCTTATGTGTAGAGCATGTATTAGTGCATATGTTGTATAAATACTGTACAAAAGTATTAAAAAATGACCGAGTTATTTGTTCTCCCGCGAAGCTCGTCCGCCGTTACACGCGTGACTGAACTAACAAATTATAACGCCCAGGTTCGTCTGAAATCAAAAACATGATGATTTTCGTGTTCCTTAATAAAATACCTACAATGTAGCATACGGATTGAGAAAAAAAAATTTATTGCACAAATGAGAGCAAAGTGAAGAAAATGATACGTTTTTCACGTGAAAAACGAATTTAAACCATTAATTATATACGAATGGGTTATCGGATGGAAAAACTGATATGCTACATCGTAGATAATACCATTATGAATATGCGTACCAAGTTTGAAATCAATCGGACAAATTGTTTTGAGATATTTGATAGGTCACCTTTGAAAATGTAGTTTCGAGAAAAATGCTGCGAAAAAAGCTTTACCTGCTGTGGAATTATCGACATCCACGCCTCGTTTAAAGTCTATAACTCGGCTATTTTGGGGAATTTTTGCGTCTACCATGAATTAAATTACTCTTAAAACTTCACGTAATAAGAAAATGCAAAACAAAAAAATCGATTTTTTAAAACTTTCAGGGTGGCGTAACACCTTAAATTCGCAATCTTCAGAAATTGCACTTGAATTTGTCACTCCCCTGTTCCCATACTCCCGAAGTAGCCGAACAAAGGGAGGTATAAATCATTGGAATGAAGCGTGGAAAGAATGTTTCCCCTTAAATGATTTACGATGTGCAGCGTGGCGCAAGTGTGAGGCTCTGAAGGCGTCATTACTATTAGCGAGCAAGTCTCCCTTTTGTCGCCGGCGCCTTCGATCGGGAGCAACAGATAAAAGGAACGAGAAACCGGCTAGGGGAGGGAAGCAAAGCGCGAGAAACGAAGTGGGCTGATGATCATGGGGGGAGGGTAAAAAGACGAATCGAGGACGATGCGGAAATAATAACGGAG
This sequence comes from Andrena haemorrhoa, assembly GCA_910592295.1. NCBI lineage: Eukaryota > Metazoa > Arthropoda > Insecta > Hymenoptera > Andrenidae > Andrena > Andrena haemorrhoa. Next base: position 8,484,634 of record OU342946.1, read on the forward strand.
GAAATGATTGCGGGTTTGGGAGGGAATTGTCCAGGACTTGTAACAGCTTTCTGGGGCATCGGACTTGCATATCACCCTCTCAGCACGCGTTTCATTAGCTTAATATATTTCATTAATTTGCTTAAATTAACGCTCCGCGTAACTGATACAGAAGCCACGGAATCTCCTTCCCTCCTGAATTTTCCTCGCCCACCGTGAACATTGCGGGAAATAAAAATTCGAATAATCCCTCGAGGCGAGTTCCTCTTACAAGGGGAGGACACCATGTGGTAGACACCGATTTTGATGAGCCTTGGCACGATGGATCTATGTCGAAAATAAGTAAATAGGTGTCCAAGCGTTGCTGCCAATGGGCCTTAATAATTGAGATATTTACATGTAAATTATTAAAAATTTCATAGCGGCCGTTGTGTTTTAGTGGGTAAAAATCCTACACTACCCTGGCGCCTGCGGGAGATTCCCTTCTGGAGGCGTCGGGGTGCCTTTTGAAGATGTCTCCACGTTAAAAAAAACTTTATAATTTTTTTATAAATTTTTTTTATAATTTTTTGTAAGTTGGGGAAATCTTCAAAAGGCACCCCGACTACTTCAAAGGGGAACCCCGGGGCGCCAGGGTAATCTGGGATTTTTACCCATTAAAACCCCACGGCTACTATGAAAGTTTTAATAATTACCATGCAAATATCTTTATTATTAAGGCCCATTGGCAGAAACGCTCGGAGACCTATTTACTTATTTTCGACGAAGATCCATCGTGCCAAGGCTCATCAAAATCGGTGTCTACCACATAGTGTCCTCCCCTTGTTAGTACAGAATAATTCCTCTCGTCGCGAACGATCACTCCGCTTCGACGTCTTTTCACGCAGCGGCGAAACAATCGACGCTTCTGGTGCTTTGTTTCCTTTATTAGAGGCTCGTAGAAAAATGGCACCTATCGATGGAAAGTCGATTCGTCAGTCAATCGACGTGGCTCGCCGCGTTTCGTTGCGTCGATCGGGCTGCTTGCTTGCTCTCCAGGAGAGGAATTAAAGCTACTAAAGATGATACACCGAGGTTTGCGCGAGGGCGGTGTATGAATATTCAGACGCGCGTTACGCGGTTCCCGCGTATTTCCACGCACCACCGTTTATATTCATGGCCGCAAATAAATCACGGCACGCGGAATAAACTGTCCATTCCGCGGCGTTCCGTTGCTCCTTCGTCGGCCGTGATTAATTGGCCAAGCGCCGGTCAAAAAGTGACGATTGATAATGAGCACGGCATCGATCGTATCCGGCGCGAGCGATAATCGCGGAAGCGTTAAATGGACGATTGATCGCTACGCCGGCGGAGAAACGAAAATCTCGACTGCCTGGATCCGTGTAATAGCATTCACCGTCGCTTGTAACGACTGATTTTATGGGCATTTGATGAGACCGGCGGCAGGACGGCGAGGGAGCCGGAATACTGATTATGAATCGATTCGTGAGTTACGATACAAATGTTCTGTAATCGGCTACGGGACTCTGAGTATTCTGTTTTGCGGAGGTAAAGTTGAGCAGTGAAAATTGAAGTAGGGGAAGTCGGGGTATTGTGAGCCACGGGGAATCGTGAGCCAGCGCCATATTTTCTTCCCTAGTGAATAATGACAGCTGCCAACAACTGTTATTTACTTGTCTTATGATAAGCTAATATTTCCACGATCAGTGAACGTACGCACCCGCATCGTTACTTTGCACTGTTAACAGATAAAAATTGGCTGATCTCGAAATATTATTTTCACTTAGTGTGTGGTCTATTATTGTGACACTTTTCTGTAAATCCACGCAGGTAACTATTTTTATAATACTCGTGTGACTTCAAGCTTTCGAAATAATAAAGAAATTTGGCATTAAGTGAGCATTGTGTTATTTATTTGTGGCCATGCTGTGAAAATAATGGTTCGGGGAATTGTGAGCCACTCGATTCTTTTTCATAATTTGCATGAAAAATATGCCGAAAAAGATGAACCGCAATAACACCATTCATTGCAACGTCTGCTATCGCGCAATCCACTTGGAATGCGCCGGAATGACCGTAAGTTATTGGACTTGCGAGCATTGCATTTCAGGTTAATTGTGATCATTTTTTACTTTCTTTTTTATTAATTGAAAATTATTTTTTCATTTAGAGACACGAATAAACATTTTCTAACAAGCATTGTCATTTTTATTCAATTTATAAAGTGGCTCACGATTCCCCGAGATTTTTCAGATTCAAGAAAATGCAAATTTTTTTGTAATAGTCTGAAAATCATCTAATTTGCAAATATTCGATTCCACTATTGTGACTAAAAGAAAGGTAAATCTTCATACTACAACATCCAGCTTTGAAATTTGAAGAAACACTTGATTTTATAGCAGTTTGTTAGCAATAAAAAAAAAGTGGCTCACAATACCCCGACTTCCCCTATATATTTTTCACAGACTCGGATGATTTCAGAGGCCCGGGATGTAACAGTCTGACAATTTTAAGGTTCCAAAGTTCCCACGTCCCCTCTTCAATAGAATGTAAATAACGATTACCCAGCCTCCATAAATTTCTTCGAAACTTGTGGCTCTCCTCGGAAACAGCAATTTCAAACTTGCATCGCCTTCGAGACGCGCCATCTACTTGCACGCGGGGATAAAGAGGAAGGAAAATCTGAGGCCGTCGAGCTGCGCGCGAACCGCGATTTGTCCCCGAACGGAATCTTTCCCTTGTAAAGGATGGAAAGCCACGAGCATTCGCGTTCATTTTCGGCGCGTATTATTCATCGAACCGCGACTCGAGCCGGGGCAGGAACAATGGTCGGTTGAAAGCAGGAAATATCGTATCTCTTTTGATGGCCAATAACCGTGGGCCGCCGTTTCGAAGGGGATATCCGTTGCAAAATAACAGGGGGAAAAGGCGAAAAAACGAGTTGGGGGGGTGGAAAAAAAGAAAGCAGAAGCCGTGTATCGCCGACCCTTGATAAATATTCAGGGCGTGCGCGCGGGGAGCGCGCGTGGGCGGACTTTAATTCCAGAATTAATGGACGTTCCGTCGAAGTTGACACGATTAACCCTCGTTAGCCTCTGGCGCAGGCCGCGATCGTTTCCACAAAAATGGCAACTGGCGAAGTTTAATAAACACCGTTAACGGAATTATCGCCGCGTGCGATTTATGGGTTATCAAGCTGGCCGGGCCCGTAATCACGGCCGTTCCACTTACGCGCGTCTGGACAGCTTGAAATACGGCAATGATTGTAATTAGCCGAACGGAAAATCATTTCTGTCGATGGCGCGGCGATTGCGACCCTTTGCGACTCCAGGGATACCGGAGATTGGGAAATAAGAGGATAACGGATAAAAATATTGTTAAGAAAAATTTATTTCATGCAATTTCATTTAATGCAAGTTCAATAAAATGTATTCAAAGATTAAAATCCAGGTTTCTTTTCTTTTTACAAAGCCGCTTCTTTGGGGGGTGCCAGGTTCCCTTGCCCCCTCTGGGTGCGTCACTGGGTACTCTCTGAATTCTTTCACCGATAACGATTGCGATTTATTTCAACGCGTCGAGTAGCCTGGCTCTATAGGTTCACCTTGCGTCGAGGCACGGCTTCCACCTTTCTCCTACAAGTGGAACAGAATGTCCAACATCGAGCGGTTTTGAAAAATGTTAGTCTGCCTCCGCGGGAGCCAAGGAGCAGGGAAACGGTACCCGGATCCTTGCTCCTGATAGTCCATTGATTCCGAGTCGTCGAAACGAACGATGGTGGGGTGTAAAGCCTCCGACAAAAGGGAAACGGTGGAGGTAGGAATTGAGGATCGTTGAATAAAGAGGTAGCCGGTTAAAGATTCGACGGACGTACATAGATGAAAATTCCTAAGTCAAGAGGGCCGGCGTAGCGATAAAGGGGACTCGCCGAAAACGGGACCAGGGCGGAGGGAATTTGCGCAGAAGGTACCTTTCCTTATTTCCACCCTCCCCGAGCAGCGCGAGAATCCTTTTGCCGGCTTTCATTCCGGCCGCACGGTAGATCGATCTCTCGATATCTTCCGCCTAGATGAAGGATCAAAAGGACTATGAAAATGTCGGGCGAGCAAAAAGACAGTGGGAAACGGGGTGGAGGCGGTCGTCGCGACGAATGGTTTCCTGAGGGGTGGCCCCGGGGGGTGCGTAACAATAATCAAATGCCGCGAGCCTCCTCCTGGGAAATAAGGGAGCTCGATAGGGTCGGGTTGTATCGTGGAAAATGGCGACTCCATTGGGCGAAGGTGAGGAATTGTGGTGTGATGCGCGTCGAGCATCGATTTCCGCTTATCAGACACGGTGGATGCGCCGTCAATGGATTCCCTCCTCTTCCTTCGACGCTCTGACTGAACCACCGTGACTATTTTATAACGCATGAACCGGATGTGCCATGGTTAATAATTGTAACGTAAATTTAGCGGTGAACGAGTATGGGGCTGAAAAGTTTAGTAGTATTTATTATAGGAGAATGGATGAATCGTGGAATTAGGTTCGAATAGTCAGTTCCTCTTTTAGAGGCCGTTCCTCTCGACACTGACAACCTTTACGCGACAACCCTGCGATCGCTCTGTCGACCGTTTACCGCGTTTCATAGCACCGCTCCGAGGCTTCCGCGTTTCCACTAAATCACCCGCGAGAACTGTCTTTTCCACCGATCCTGTCTGGTCGCCACTCTCTCGTCACCAACGAGGAGTCAAACGTAGGAAACCTCGACGACGCCGAGGTTGTCCATACGTCAAAACGTCATTTCGGATCACTGCTGCTGAAGTGTGCAACAATTGACGCAGTCTTACGGATCCCATCTCTGTAGCGCGTAATCTCGCGTACAGTAGGGTGGAGCTTAACAGTTAAAAATTAAAATTAAATATTTTTTATAAGTCTTACCAGAAGGATTTGTTCCTTTAGATATAGAAACACTGTAGGGTAAAGGACCCAATTACTGCCACCTACCCAATCACTGTCACCCTAAGCTGTTTTACTTGAAATATCGAATAATCTTGTGAAACGATACATACAAAAATTTAACATACAATTGAAACTGTAATTTATACGATTAAAAAAACAGCACTTAATTTTTACTTCGTTAATTTGGTTGAAACGATCAAACATTTTAAGCGGATATTAGGAGAGTGAAAACGATGACTTCCTTACTAGCAAAAGAGAAAACAAGAGGTTAAAGAAAATGCTGTAATTGTAATATTTAAGGTATTAACATAACAAAATATAATGTTTTAGATAATACAAGCATCATAGAAACTAATAACGATCAAAATTCAACGATTCATTAAGTCGGTTTATTTATTAATTCGGTGACAGTGATTGGTACAAGCGTTTCAAGCATTTTGGTATTTCTGTCATAGCAGTAGTCGCTCATGTACATGAGACGACATAAACTTAATATGAGATAAACAGTATTAGGTTAGCTGGCACTAATTGGGGTGTCAGTAATTCATTCAAATACATTTGAAGGGTGTCAGTAATAGATACCCAAGTATATTTCTGAAATTGATGAATTTATACATAAAAATGGATGTTTAAGATACACCAAATTGTGTTCATCAAGTAAACATATTAAACAATAATAAATAACAAGAAGAACATATACTTTTAGTCTATATAAGTACAAAACTATAAGATAAAGTCAGAGTCAATGCTTAAAGTGTCAGTAATTGGGTCCTTTACCCTATACAAACTTTGGACAATACAGTCTTATGTTTAGGGGTAGCTGAAGTGAGTCAACAATTATATAAATTATGAAAATTCAACATAAAATGGGCATATTTTAATTTATACATTTATATTTACGTTGTATTACATTTGTATCTGACAATTTGTTACATTTAGTGTTCACAGAGGCTCAGACATCAGACAGTGTCTGTTTCCTGCTGTCAGGGTACAATCTACTAATTGTTTTACTTAATTATACGTCAGATGGGGCATAACGATACCTTTTCTCAGTTTCTATTTTTCTTGGTGAAAAAATAAATGCATTTGAAATTATCATGTACATTGGAAATTTGACCATCATTGAGCTGCCCCTAAATATAGATTAATTGTGCTCATATTCTGTTCGATTTTGTTTTTTATAAAAAGGAACAAATTGAGATAGTAAAATCATATTTTCATAGTTGAAAAATGAGCTCCACCCTACTAAACAGGTATATATCTTCTTTCATTTAGACATGGAATAAATTTTGTCGAGTGAAACGAGTATTTCCCAGAAAAATAAATCAGTGGTCCATCATATACATAGAGGACTCACCATGCATCAAAGAAAAGCTGCTGAAAATTGCAAAAAATTGCAAAGAAAAGCCGCGAGCATCCTCCACCACGCTCGGCAACAATCGGAAATTCGCGCGAATGAGAATAGAAATGGCGAGACCAGGACACAGCTGTTCTATGCTCGGGATTTTTCAGATCTATCAGAGGAACACTTCCTCCAGCCTATAATTTTTCACGGGCCCCGTTTCCTCGGGGGGCGGCAAAAGGGGGGCGATTCATTCTCTTTCATCTCGATACAATCGATGATCGGTTCCCAATATGCCCCCTATCCCGCGGGCGGATGGGAGCGCGGGTGGGAAACATTCGCAGCACGCTCGAAAAAGGGAAACGCCGGAGCCGTTTGCCTTGTCTCCCCTTCCTCTTTGATCCTGCGCCCTTCGCGCCTGGAAAATCTTCCGACCGCCCCCGTCCCATGAACGATATCGCTGATTGAAAGCGGTTTGCGGCGGTGGATCCGCCGGGAGACCGCCTCGAATGGCGAATGAAAGGACTACGGTCTAAAGATTCGGCTGGCTGGTTTGGCCGGCGGTTTTCAGAGGGAATGAAGGCACGTAGAAAATTAGCGATAGTGTCGAAAATGTTTTTTTAAATACAATCCCTTCTGTGATCTCTGCTGGATCTCTATTCGACGAAAGAAAAGTGGATTTAAAGGGTATTTTCTGGAAATTGCTGGAGGCAGAACGTTGTAGATACAATAGTTCATTTTTCCTTTACGATAACTTTAAAATTCAACTCACCCCTGGCATCAATGAAATTGCAAGATTTATCGTGGACACCTTTTTTAAAAAGCTTTCTATAATGCATATCTTTGGCGAAACAAACGTGTTCTTTTAAAGCTTACGATGTCAATAAATATTGCGTCAAAGAGCAACTCTCAGCTTCAATTTATTTCTTGAAATTAATTGAAAAAGAAATGCTTCAGTTTCCACAAAAACGACTGCCTAGCGCCCTTAAAGCACCCTTTGTACAGAGACCATCAAGGAATTAAAAATGATTACCTACCCACGAATGCTGGCATAGTTGAAGGAATAATTCCTCGAGGAAAGCCATCGATTTCGTCTCTGCGCGACTTCCATCCCGGATGAAAATAGTTTCAGCACAGAGAAAACATTCGCGACAGTTCAAAGGAGGAAACGCTAGCTGGGGAGTTCGTCTTCCCTTTTGATCCTTCATCCCTCTGCATCAGGATTTCGCTTCGATATCGCTGGCTCGATTGAAAATTGCTCTTGCCCCTCCGAGTACGTACTAGGAATTCTAAGACGCCGAGCGTGGTTTATCGAGGCCCCCTTACGAAATAATAATACAACAAATCGCGGAGTTTATTCCGTCCGTGCCCTTCTCTCTCGAAAACCTCCGCCTCGGACGACAATGGAAACGACATTGCGGGAAACAAAGGGAACCATTTGAAAGTTAAACGTCAAAGCTCGTTACACGATCGGCGGATTGATTTAGCGGACTTCAATTTGTATCCGATTGTCATGCAGATTTCGCTCGAACGGGCACGCTTAATCAAGGAATATTATCGAAAAATTATTTCTAGGCATTGTTAACGCGCGTAACGTGCACGGCTCGCGGTCCAATGCCCTCGCCGGTTTCACGTTCGACTCGTTTGCTCGCATTGAATAAAATCCGATTGCCAGATGCTGCCTGCAAACGGCTCGGCCGATTGGCGGCTGCAATTATGACATTTCACGCGGGAAGATCGATAAACATTGAATAAGTCCTGATGAAAACGGTCCCCGATAGTTTCCCACCGTGCCCTTTCCCTTAACCACGCGGGCAGTTCTCGCCGCGGGGAAACGTAATTCGTAATATCGACAACAGAGATGGGAATATTAAAGCTCGTAACGGCGACATTACCATCGTTGATTGCTTCCGCGACTTTCGGCCCGTGGAACGGTGAGACGCGACCAGTAGCCAACCACCCCTTTCCCTCGTCTTTAGCCTCCATCTTTCATATCCTCAGCCTGCGACCGTTTCGTCCCAGGAGTCCTCCGGGGTCTCGTCCTGAAAATTGAAAGGCCGCCTCGCTGAAGCAAGCGCGGAACGGGGGGCCTCGTTCGCGAAAGAATAACGAAATAATATGGAGAGGACGCTTGGCTCGTTTGCGAGATGCTCCTCCGACCTGATTCATCGCGAAATTGAGGAAATACTTAGACGGAGCACGCTCGTTGAAGCAATGGCGAGCCAAGTATAAGGAGATGCAACTGGGTGAACTCTGGGAATATCCCTTGTATACACTCCGGCTTTGTTACCGTATCCTCGAGGATCCTCGAAAAATGGCCCCTTTCCCTAGTTCCCGCTCGAATAATTAATTACCCGCGGAAGTTGATCAACAATAGCGGCCGAGACTCGATTTACCTTTTCGTCCGCGCGGTACCACTGTCCTGCGGCAATTTTGATCATTCCGCACCTCCCTGTTGCGAGGCAGGTAATACGAGAGTTAAATGGGCACAGCGGAGCTCAGATGAGGGCACGATGAATGGAGATTGAAAGGATCAGGGACAGCTCGCCTTGGTTGGTCTGCAGTCGCCGTTTCTGCTGTTAATACGAGCCATTACGATCCTCAAAGCCGGAATATGGAGCAAGTTACTGTACACGGGCTGGTCTCATTGTTCCGAGGGCCGCTTTAAAATAATTGTCAGCCGGCATTGTCCGCGCGACAATCACCCACGGTCGTATCCATTACGCTTGGAGGAGCGCGGCGTTGTCTTCCGTTAATTCTTCTTCGTCGCATCGAAAACGAAACAATCAGCCTCGCCCCGCTCTTCAAAGCGCGTGGGGGGAGTACGTACCACCTTCGTCACTCTGACGTCAGGCTTCCACCGACAAACGACAGCCACCCTCCCTCCGTTAAAGACGCCCCATCCCCCGCGCGTTAACCCCGTTACACGATGCTGGCAGTTTAATTGAACCACCGGGGCGGGGCCGGATTTTCCAGAAAATTAGACAGGATTCACGCGAAAATACCTCACGTGTAACCCGTATCACCTACGGGGGTCCCCGAACGATCGGCGGCGCGCGGTCCGCAACGATGAAATCGTTAAAGGGAACGATCGCGAGGGCGGCGATGTTGCCGAGCGAACGATTCATTCACTTTGTCGGGGAATCGTTTAACAGCTGTAAGGAAACATGGCGGAGGACGAGGTGAAACGTTGGGTGGCCTGTTTGGTTAGAGAATTTTTCCACTGACTTCCTATTACAAAGTCAAGGGGAATCTAATCCCAGCAAGGGAGCTGGCACCACCCAAAGAAGAAGGGAAAAGAAGATTAATGTAAACACGACGGAAGTGATTCAAGAGCTTTGTAAAAAGAAAAGGAAACTGGATTTCATTTTATAAATAAAATTTGTATAATCACTTAAGGGGTTAGGACACAGTAACGGGCCAAGAAAGCAGACGATTTTTAGACGACGATAATAAGAAAAATAAACAATCGATTAATATAAGTTTTTGTATTTTAGTTCACTATATTATGAACTATAAGAAAATCATATAATAATTACAAAATACCATTTGTACGCCGTGCAATGTCTCCATTTAAAATGTCCTTTATTTCGGGATGGTCAACTGGTGGGTCGGATTCCGGGAAATCCGATGAACTGTATCAAAATCCCCAAAAATATCATAAACTATAATATATTTCCTAGGCATTGACGATCCAACATTTCAATTTTTGCGAAAATTAACAAAATGGCAGATGTTTTAAAAATAGTGGTCAAATTTCGATAAAAGTGTGTGACCTTTTTGTTTATTATTTTGTACAATAATCAAAAAATTTAAAATGTTGGATCGTCAATGCCTAGGAAATATATTATAGTTTATGATATTTTGGGGGATTTTGATACAGTTCTTCGGGGTTTCCCGGAATCCGACCCACCAGTTGACCATCCCGAAAAAAAAGGACATTTTAAATGGAGACATTGCACGGCGTACAAATGGTATTTTGTAACTATTATATGATTTTCTTATAGTTCATAATATAGTGAACTAAAATACAAAAACTTATATTAATCGATTGTTTATTTTTCTTATTATCGTCGTCTAAAAATCGTCTGCTTTCTTGGCCCGTTACTGTGTCCTAACCCCTTAAGAAATTCTATCGAATTTGCATTGAAAATATTTTTATCCGTTCAACTCCGCGCCGCTGGTAACAATACTGCAAATGTTCAAAACAAAAGACTGCAGCAGGCAGCAATGGACAACCCTTTCGCGTATAAACACCAGAGCTGGTTCTGTAGCGCGCAGGAATTAGGGAGAAACAAGTAGGCAGCGTCAACAGAATTGACCGTTGGCAGGCACAGTTGGAGCTGAGAGGTTGCGCAGAATCGTTCATGAGACGCGAAGCGAGGGGCTGGAGGGCGAGATTCGTTAAAAGGGCGGAAAGAAACCGTCGTGATTAAACCCGACCCAGCGTGCGCTTTGGTCCCGAAATTCCACGGGAACGACCAGCAAAAAGAAGGCCAACGCAGAAGAAAACTGCGGAGGGGCACGGGGGAACAGGGGAAGCTGGTCAGACAGAGGGCTTTGGTCACTCGTGTCCAGCGGCAGGTGTACGCGCAGCGCCCGACGACAAACCGCAATCGCATGAATTTCTGAGGGACACCGGGGAGCGAAATTCCAGGGGAAGACGTCACGCGGCCCCCAGCATTCCGAATGTATTATTAAGCAATTAATTAAAATCGTCACGACACGCCTAGAGAACCCCGCGCGTCCATCGCGCCGGCACAAGCCTGTTAGGGAATTATTCAGACGCGGGCATTTCGAACTCTTTGGGAAACAGATTGCCGAACGAAACAGGGAATTGATAATGCCCGGCTTCCACGCGAGGTCTGCGTCTCTCGAGTTCCGCGAATTGCGAGGATTCTGCGATATGGATGCTGTACTCTACGCGCCGACAGTTTCACGATGACAGACATTTCAATTATTTTAGAGCTGTTGAGCGTGCGTAACGCTCGAAGTATCGTACCACCGTTAGTTTTCTATAACAATTTAGCGTCAATCTTGGGGATTTTGCGAGTTCGAAGTGGCAAGAGCGGTGGAGCGGCAGAGATTTCGCAGTGATTCGAGAACAGAGGAAGAAACTGGGGGACCGTTTTTGTCGAACGGCCGAATAAAAAGGGTACCCTGCCGCGGGGGTTCATTAGCCACCCTGGGAAACGTGCGACGGATTTATTATTAAGCGGGGAGGAAAAAGTGCCCGCGGTAAAGGGTCATCTTGCGGACGTGGCTCTCATTAATACGAAATTTTTTAAATTATTCGATTCAGAGTCTTTTGACGTCGCACGGTACATATTCAGCTTCGGCTTGTTTTATATTGCATTCCATTGCGTGGCAATTTCGATGATGAAGCCATATTGCCGTGGGAGCTTGAATTTCCCAGATTGCCACGTTCTGCGAGTGACAGAGGGAAACATTAATATTATACTTAATTTTCCACGCGTATCATTTAATTTACGATGCAGTGCCTTTATAAGAATAGAAATATTCGTACTCCCAATTGAAGTGTACTGTTAGGGTTTCCTTTTCGCTGGCTCCGCGATGAAAAATGTGCACGAGGGAGAAAGTATTACGCGCAGTCGTCGATTGCAAGGTTCGACGGAGTGGTCAATTAAAGGTTAATTCTGCCCCGCGATCCGAACGGCTTACACCTTGTTCTTTTAATGGTCGCTGAATTTTGCAGACGTTCACGGAAAAACTGTGGGAATCGGCATTTTTCTTGCCAGCCACCGTAACACTGAGATCTCTCACGGCTGTTAGCACGACCCCCTTTCACCCTCGTGCTCGAGAAATGTTCGTCCTAAAGATTCCCTTGCATCAGCGGCCGTACACTGTACTTAGAAGCACTACCGCCGCAAGAGTGCCAAACAACGGAACGCCGTCTGATCAAACATCGACCCGTCTGATTTCAGGCAATAATCTGATCTGCGACTGCAAACTGACGTGGATCTGGGGCCTGAGGAACGAGACGAAGAACAGGAAGCTGCGGGATGCCCTGGAGGAGCTCACTTGCTTCCTGGAGGAGAAGATCAACAACGAGGACCAGGACGACAACGAGGCACTCGAGATTACGCGGAATCCAGGTAGGTTGCTCTGGTTAAGTGCGACGCCGTTTGTCCGGCCACTTTCCTCGCGCGGGCAACTTTCCTGGCCACTGTCATGCGATTCCGATGCCGAGATCCGCGTCTCTTCTGGCGCGAATTCCTCGAAACACTTACATTCAAAGGAAATCGGACGAAACGATTGAATAAATTAATCTTGCGTCAAAATAATGTCAGTTTATACGCTAAGTATTCGTGGTGTAACTTTCGGCTGCATTTGTTGAAAATCGACGTTGCCTGTGGCTATGAATTCATTGTTAATTGCAACATTTCCAATGAGCGCGTTTCCCCCTTTGAATTTTCATAATTACGTTGTGAATTATAGAATCTATTTATTTAGAAGACCGCATTTGTCGTTTGCACATATTTTGATATCTACATATTCTAATTTCATTGTGAAATACAAATGGGTACTGTACGAAATTCTATCTATTAACGCGATATACATTACAAATCTATTTGGAGTCTGAGAAATTCAATTTAAACATCGATTCCACCAAATACACTCGGCAATGTTGATCAGTAGGGTGGTGGTGATTTTAATTATCCCGCTGTGTTTAGTAAATTACTAATGGTTGGATTAAATTTACATTGTTACGCCGACAACAATGATCTCGTACCCGCTTTATTGTTGGATATACAACTGAGGTTTCAGATAAAATTCTGCTCCCTTTCAAATGCTTTTCTCCATTATATTCATATTTATTGTTTATTGCTAGCGTCGCAGAGAAATAACATACGAGGGGGAATACAGAATAAAAATACCCCACGTTGCTTTTGTTTGGCAGGTATTCTCTCTTCATTATACCTGCTAAACAATCCGATTTGGCGATACCGTTCCCATCGTGCTGTGTAGCAGTACATCGCTACGACTTCTTTCCATCGGGACAAATTCCCTGAAAACGCTAGCCTTTTACAATTGAGCGCGCAACGTAAACCACCGATCCATTAAAACGGGTTTCATTTAATTCACCGTTCGCCGACATGCTATTTACTATTATTACCGCTCGCAGATACAAAAATCCAATATAAATCAAAAGGAAATTTTATTTCATTGTTAGCTGCATCGGCCTATTATCTCTACTGAATCTCGTCCCGCTTCAGTGTACTGATATTATTGCACGATTCTCCAACATACGCTACCAGTATTCCGTGAAAATAAAAGTTCCATTAAAATCGAATCGTTCTCCTGGTCAACGTAACGAAAGTATACTGTATGCGAGCAGAAAAACAACATCCTTTGGGATATTGAAAAATATATATTGATGTCTCAAAGGGAAAAGAAGCAATTTTCTGTTTACTTGTTATCTTCGATAATATTTATACAATAGCACATCTACTTTCTTCAGCGAGTCTATATTTCACCGATGCAGTAAATCACAAAAGTATTCGGACACGCTTTAAAACAGAATACCTTTTGGAAAATCGGTTCAAACGACTTGAGTTTTTTTTACAAGCGAGAAGGATTAGTTAACTAGTGACGTGTTTTGTCGTTTAAAAAAATTGCAATTAGTCAAAATAGCGAAGAAAATAGTAAAGGTCGCTTTTTTAACTTTTGGTTTAGATACACTTTGGAGTTTCTTCGAGAGCTGAAGAAATTAATATTTCATTTAATAGTAGAAAAAAAATCATTTTATGAGTGGATTCTTGGCTGCAAACTTTGGTTGTTAATTTCCCAAAAAGTGGGTTGAATTTATTGATTTCTAATTGTTCCCCTTGGAATCAATTTTAACCACTAAGTAGCTTTTCAACGTTCAAATTTCTCGTTTTTCGAGAGTTGAATTTTTCGTCAAACAGGAGCTTCAATTTTATTCGAATAATGAAATTCTTCCTTCGCCATGATGTAACGGAAGTGGAACAGCTCAGAATGCATTTTCGGTGCCTCCACGATATGCATTTTACTCGAATTTTCGGCTCCGTGTTGTTGCAGAGGAATACCTAGCCGGGAACTTCAGGGGTGGCAACATCGACGACGACGACGCTTACTTGGCCGACGAGTACAAGGACGAAGACGGATACGAGGATTTCTCCTCGAATTCCGATTCCCAGCCGAAGGTATGATATACGTTTACCTTCTATATTTTTCTTTCCCTCGACCCAAAGTACCAGGATCAATTTTCACTTCGATTCTGTCCGCTCTTTAGAATTCTGTCTGAAAACCCGAGCACAGAAAAACTACTTGCATTATTTCTCTACAATATTCTTCACCCACCTTTGTAACAGTTTATCTATTTCCTCGTTTCCTGACAACGTCTCTTGCCATTTCACAGTATTTAAATTTTTTCAAACATCCTACGCGTAAATCGAAACTCAAATGGAATTAAAGGCCAGTGGTCGTGAACTTATAAACGGCGAAACAGAGACCTCGCATTTTAAATAGTTCTTCCATCAGGCCTTGCACTTCGAGTGGCGCGCCCGACAATTCAAACTTAAGACGTTTAAAAGTCACTTCAGCCCCGACACTTGGAGTTTAAAACGTTGAGGGTCCAATTTATTCGAGGTTCAAGGCTCCCTGAAACACTGTAAACCTGCCAGTAAAGCCAGACGTTAATCAAAGCCAAGAATATTTCATTTAATTAGAAGCGGCATCGAACGCTGTAACTCGAGTTGCAAACGGCGATAAAGTTTTACATGTCGCCGGGGCTCCATCGTTTATAGCCCTATCTGTTCAGCCGAGCATTCCAACGGGACGTGAAAATACAATGAATCCGGGATAAAAACGTTCAAATTTCTTATCACGAAGCTCCACTATCCTTCGGTTCCCTCGCTTTTCGACGTGCGGAGAATTTCGCGTGAGGTATTTTTTATTTAAATGTCCTAGGGGATGATAATACAGATAAGCTTGGCAGTCGTGACAATTTTTCCCAAAATCGGGCGGAAAAAAAATCGGGAAATAAACGAACCGCCCCGTCAGTGGAGGAACTGCAATTTAAGGAAAACGAACGTTCGCTCGTATTGAAAAATGTAAAACGTTTTTTTTTTTATTGTAACGGAGATTTATGATGCCACGAAGCTCGAGCAGCGTGTTTTAACAGCCTTTCGGGCGAGTTTGTTTAACATCACGCGCGGATAGATTTCGATTTTTATTATAAATACTATTAACGCGACGCCCGTTGCTATCTGTTCGGTTTTTTCAATTATGCTGGAAATAAACTCGTCTGGCCCATAACTCAAAGTGTCCGCAAAGCCATTTTTGTCGTATCGACAAGCGCAGAATCGATTTTGGGGGACCGTTCATGATATTCTTTTTTTTTTTCTATTCACATTCGAGAAATGGCAAGTGATTTATGGTCGAGGAGCGGAGAGTTCGATAGCACTGTGTGCGGGGGATTATTTTGATTATTTACGTCGCCTGCCATTTGCTCGCTATAATTTCGAAAAAGTTAAGTTGCTCCTGAAACAGATGGAGGTTTGAAAGAATCCCCCGCGAAATTCAATCTCCTGATATCCCGCCGTGTAATCGAAACGTTATCTCGTGGGATTTCTCTTCGATTGGTTATAAAGTATAGCACTCCTCCGCCAGACAACGAAATTCCATAACGCGCAACATTACCCGATCCAAGAGTTTCGATCTATTAACCACCAAACCGGAAGCCACCACATTATTTCAAATGCGACTCGATTAAAAACGCTGTCGCAGTATCTAATCCACAGTAGCGGGCAAAATAGTTACCACTTTTTCGATTGGGCTTTATTTTTGTTATTTTTTAACATCAACTTGGAGCTGTAGTGTGTGTTTAATAGATACATTCTGATGAATAATTGAAAGTTGTATAAAACCCAGTTAAAATTGAATTTATGTAACTAACACAAAAACAATTTTACGATACTATGAAGTGGTAACTATTTTGTCCGCAACTGTACATTAGGGTGGTCCTTATTTTTCAACTTTAAAATATATATTGTCTGACCCTCTTAAAATCTTCTATTTGACAAAAAAAAGTATCTCCGTATTTTTTATTTGTATATTTTGATATATAAAGGTCGCTCAAATCGGGACGTTAAGGATAAAATCTCATAACTTTGACATTATTAAGTAAAAAACAAATTGCAATTGGGATTCATTAGAATAAACTCTTTTTTAAATAATAGTACATATCCAATTTGTTTAATAGAAGGAAAAATACAAAAAAATAATGATTTAAAATATGATCCGTTTTTACGATTTTACGATTTTACACCGTGGCCTAGGTAAAATCGGGTACCATACTAGATACTGGCCCTAGCACTTATAACAACGTAACTCATCCAATTCTCCAGTTCCCCAACCAGTTAGAACAAGCTGTGAAGGAAAACAAAATTTTTTTTTAAATTTTTTTTTTAAATTTATACCAAAATAGTAATATTTCATTGCCGTTGAGCGGCCTTTAATCCTTAATATATTTTAATAAAATTTTAAACGAAATTCTTTTAAACTATTTGGAAGCGTCTGAGAGGGTCAGAAGAAATTTTTAAAAAATTTACTTTTTTTCCATACATATAAGGACCACCCTGCTGTACATATTTATTAACTAAATAACACACAGACCCCTCTCTACCGGTGTCTTCGAACAGTCAAATCCATATGTAGGCGTGAGAAACCTCAAGCTAACAATAACGTCCCTCAGCAAGACGGACCCGCTTCAAGACTTCCCTTCATCAGCCTATTCTCTCTCGTCCACCACTAACAGGCTTGTGACACTGCGATCGTTGCAGGTGCAGATGATAGAAGGGAAGCCGATGCACGTGAAGAACCTATTCGAACTGAAAATGGAAGAACTGCCGTGCCCGGAGCCCTCCAGGGAGGACCTAATGGCCTCGGAGCAGCCATCGAGCCGCCACGAGAACGCTCCCGTGGGCTCCTCGGGTTCCACCTGGTTCTCGGCCTCGCCCAAGCCCATCCACCCCGACCTGTCCGTCCTCGTGTACTCCCTGGCCCTCCTCCTCTCTGCCCTCTTCACGTAGAAACGGCTACACACGCCGGACGACCCGCTAAACAGATCGGAAGGATGGCCCACGGACGAGGACGGCGACGGTTCTCGGTATCGCGAGACGCGTGCATAAATCCAGCACACCGGTGTGCGTATGTGTGTCGTTGCGTATTCCCTCAGCTGGAAGCCCGCCGATCGATCCATCCGACGATCTGACGGCACCTCGGGCGACCTCCAGTCTCGAAAACAGACGCCAGGGTTCCTCGTCGTCACCCGTGAAATCGACCGCACCCGCATAATCTTCTAAATCTCCCAGCCGACGCACCCAGCATGATCCAGCTCGCGCCGAGGCACCCTCGCCGGGTCACCTGCGTTCCGATTTGCCATGGAAATGGGTGAGAGTCTCGTTACGGAGTCTTTTGGAAAGCTACGCGGGGACGACGACGAGCCGGTAGGTGGACTTCGGATATCGAGGACGCTCCGGGTGCGTCGGCCCGTCCCTGCGCCGCCGATGGATCGTCCCCGATGATCATTCCGAGGACACGAAGTGTCTCAAGGTCGGTGGCGATCTGCCGCGGCGCGCGTGCTCGCCGTGGGCATCTTGGATCGCAAGCTGGCGCACTTCCATCGGACTCAAAGGTGATTCCAGCGGATATCGCGGCGCGTTTTACGGAAAGGACAGAACGCTCGCCGAGCACCGCGGGTGGAAACGTTCGATTCCATTCCCGCGTCGAGCCGTTATCAGCTGCACGTTTATGGGGATGCTTGCCGTATCTACTGATAGAAGCACTTTTTATTCACGACTTTGTATTGCCGACTTTTTGACGTACCTTTTTCCCCAAAGGGGATCTCTTTTCTTACACGACCGTCGGTGTCGTACCGAGGATACCTCGCGCGACTTTTTCGGAATGGAACGTTTTCTCTTCAGCCTTCTAATTACCGGATAGCGAATCGTCTCTGCCGTACGTTAGAACAATCACGATCTCGTCGTCTCGTGTCACACTGGAAGCATTTAAAAATTTCTATAGATCGTTGACTCTATACATATATATGTATATATATATACGTACACACACACAGGCACACACACACACCACACACACACACAAGCATATAGATGGTTTTTCACGTGCCGGTGGAAATTTCACGCCGCGTGTATATCGGTCCTCGCGAGACTTTCGTTCCTCTCGGAGCAAGCTGGCCGAGCAAGGGGCGAAAGGAAAGTTGGTCGGGAGGCGATCCGGCGCGAAGCTTAGTCAATTCCCCGTGCAATCCCGCCCAGTTTTAT
Source organism: Andrena haemorrhoa (assembly GCA_910592295.1). Lineage (NCBI taxonomy): Eukaryota > Metazoa > Arthropoda > Insecta > Hymenoptera > Andrenidae > Andrena > Andrena haemorrhoa. The sequence continues at coordinate 8,503,225 of OU342946.1, forward strand.
CGGCGAGTGGAAGATCGTCGTGGACCGGGCCCCGAGGATCTCTTCGTTGATCGTCCGGGCGGCGAAGTTTCTCGCTCGAAGCGCACAAAATGTTCGTACGCCAGCAGCAACTGTCGGTGACGCGCGACGTTAGGCGACACTTGTACAAATTAATTGATTAATTACTACGATAGGGCTAGCCGGAGTATCGTCGGTTGCCCGGCAACGCCGGCCGCGATGTTATTACAATGCATTATTATAATACAGATCGATATTATAATAACTTGTTGTTGTAATACTGTTATAATCTAGGCGCATACGTGTATAGGTACATACGTGTTTCTGTGTTCGAACGGTGGCCGACATCGGTAGACGGTCCGATCGAGCTGGATCTTCTCCTCGATTGGCAATTCTCTTGGCTCGCGGAGTCGCTGGAACGTGGCGGATTTTAGGTAAATTACAAACGGCCGAGAAATATATGAAACGGAGAACCGCGAAGGGGAACAGTGAGGATAAGGATCACAGCGAAGGCTAAAGGTGTTGCTACGTGCTGAGGGTCCCGGGGGAAGTATCAGAACTAGGAAGGTTTCAATCTAAAACCAACCTCAGCTAAGATTGAAGTGTACTTCCTGGAAGACACGCCCCCGAACCTCTGCTAAAAATTACATCACCCTCGCCGTCGCCTCGACACATACGCCACCCTGATCCACCCTTTCACTCCCAAACTCATTCCGTTTTTTTTTTTTAAACTGTTCGAGAGCTCGCCATTGAGAGGCGGAACAAAGCTGCCACGAGCTGCGACCCTTCGAGCCTCGACGAAAGCTCGATCGAGCCGCTTATCCGCGCGGAACCTGCCCACCCCTCCCTCGTCCTGATCCCATCGCATGCACCCCCGCCTCGATCGACGTTCCACGACGATTCGAATTCCCGGTGAATCGTCTTCCGACGATCCTGCTCCACGAGCCGACACCTCGCTTCTGCAGAGTATCGCGCACGCGAACGACACATGCCTCATCCAATGAATAAATTAGCACGGTCTCGAATTCAAAGAGGCCAGGAGGATCATCCACCCTCCGCCTGTATCCCGTCTTCGTGCCCCATCCACGAATGTATGCGCGCGTGTGTGTGTGTGTGTGTGTGTGTGTGTGTGTGTGTGTATGCGTGCAAGTCTGGCTATCCGCCTATCGTCCCGTCGTCTCTGTCGAGCCTCCTTCAGCGAGCGCGTCTTAATTACGCCGTTAATTGAACGTCTGACAATCGAGAGTGAAAGCCGCGAGCGAGTCGCGGCGACAGGCCTTTTCCAAGAGCGTTGAGGCGAACGAGCGGAGAATAAAAAATGAGAGAGACGATTGAAGGATCTCGCTGGCCTCGGTGACCAGATATCGAGCGAGATTTCGGTGTGCCATGCCGCACCGACCGGCGTCATTATTGTCATGTAAATAGCGTGCAGCGTTTCTTCTATCGAGTATGTACTTCTGTTGTGCTTGACCCTCAGTGCCATCCATTCGGCGTTAACTTATTATTTTCTAGCGATTAGGTTCCGGTTTGCGGGACGGATGGTTTAGCGATTACGGAGTCTCGTGCGACTTCGCGGAAGAGCTGACGTTTAGACGCGGTCTGGAGGCTTTGTGATCCCCGTTAGAATAAGGTTTCTGGGTTCCAAGCTCGTGGATCCCGGGGAAGGAGCACTGATCAGTGATGTTGAGTGAGTGTCTTTAGGTTTTCAGTTGGGGACAGTTTCGTCTTTAATTGGTGAATCGTTGATATTCGTCGAAGAAGCGGATGTCATTGTGATTTTTGGGGAAACCGGGGACCCTTTGCAATTAATCGGATGTAGGGTGAAGGAGTCTGAAATTCATTTTAAAAGTTTGCAGCGCGAGCGCGTCGGTTTCTATTTTCAAATCGCAACTTCATGTTCGCCACTAAAGTGATAAATCCTTTGTCGGTCGATTAATCGGCTTTACGGTACAAGGGCTCGCCTAGTTGCGCTGTTTAATCAGCTTTTACTGGCAATGCTCAGCGGCCCGACTTCAATTAATCGGCTTTTCCGCGGGGTAACGAGGTATTCCGAAAAAAAGGGAAAATAGTGGTGAATGCGGGTAATCCCCTGTTAAATCATGCATCAATGGGAATAGAGGTGTATCAGATAAAATCTCCCGCGGATTATCAAAAATTTAATAACCCCGGGTTGGTCCCAGCTAATCCGCAATCCCTTTAAAGCCTCCAAACTCTCGGCCTTTATCATTCCCTCACAAGAATACCCACGTTCGCGAAGCGTTCAAACATTCATGCCCCTTTCGAGCGCCCTTCTCGAAAATCTGCCCCGAATCATCCACCCGCGAGTCTCAAAACCCTGCTGGCCACCGATTCGCCAAACGACACGCCCCTTATTGCTCGAAGTCACGAGACGAGGGGGTTGCGCAAATTACCACCCTCGCGGCATACCCTCCAGACCGTCGTCCATCTCGGCCGGAGCCGGAGAACGACTTCCGCGAAGCGCACAGTGCGTGACCAAATATGCCTAAGTTAATCTGACGCGATGGATCCGTCAGCCGCGTTCGACAGAATTGATAGGATCGCGCGAAGGACGGAGACCAGCGAGCAAGGGGACGAAAGTGACTGAAAAAAATCAGCTTGTCCGCCTCGGTTCTCCCCCGTTTCCATTTCGTTCACCCGCGAGCGCAGCTTTTGTCGTTCACCGGCGAGAGAGACGAAAGAGAAAATGAAGGACGAGAAAGAGGTGTCGTTCGTGTGAACGGCGAGGACGCAGCGGCCGTCCAGCCTGATAAGACGGGGCACGGCCGATTGATAACGTGGAGTATCGCTTGCCCCCCGCGCGACAGAACGCGACAGAGAATAGAGCAAAGGAAATTATCGATAATGTTGAGATTGTTTGTCATAGTATATGCGTTATCGTAATCTATAGTATCGCGATATATATATATATATATATATATATAGTATATAAATAGTCGGACTGCAAAATGACTTGGCCGGAGACGGTATGGGGTAAGTTGATGGAGAAAGTTCGATCCGGGAGCAACGGCGAAACGTGCGGATCTCGGGATCGTTGCCAGCGCACGTGGCAGCTCTGACGCACAAGGTGTATCACGAACTTCAACGTGCGCGAGACGACAAGCATTTGTTTTTTCTACTATTCTAACTCTCTATTCGCAGCATGGTAAATAGCGCGCGCGAGGGCGCGTCGAGGATCGATCTACTCCACTTGGAATTAAATTGCGGGGCGGTGGCTCCTTTGGGAGAATTTTTAGGCATTCTGGGGAACACCGGGACTAAGCGAACTTGAAGATATGAAACGATTTGGAAGTTTCGGAGAATCGTGGTAGCCGCAATGTTGTGGGATTCTAGAAACAGATTCGCGAGAACGCGGTTCAAGGCTAATTAAAGATGGAAGCAGAGATAAAGTCACGATCCGCGGACCACCTTCAGATCTACTTCCCCAAACCGTCGATCCTCCGATTACCGCGATCCTCGCCGCGGCCCCTCGCCGAACTTAGCCTAAAACACTTTCTCATCGTCATTGTTCTTCGTCGACTTCGTCGTACATCGCCATCCAAGCGTCCTGCACGATGGCATTTTGTGGCACGACGTCTGTTGTCAATCGAGACGCACGCGCGCGTACAAAAACTGGGAGACAAAAAGGTGAAGACCGAACGGGGATAAGCTAGATAATATGGAGAGAGAGAAGAAGAATTACTAAGGAGTAAAATTAGCGAACGGGGTCGCCGCGTGCACCACGTTATTCCCCCTTGTAACCCGTAAGTGAGATTCGAGTGCCAGGCGACGCCAAGCTGGTCCACGCGATGTTTCTCGTGCGTAGCGCGTTCTCTCCGATCGAGACACGGTGTTTAGGCGAAGCATTCGAAGTTTTTTCAATGATTCTCGAGCATAGGATTATCGTAAGCTAGGCTTAAGTACAACTAACGAATCTCTCTCTCTCTCTCTCTCTCTTTCACACACACACACACACACACACACACACCCTCACTCACTCATTCACTCGGATCCACTGGAAAATATTAAGCATCTTAGGTACCAAAGATAAGGAAAGTTCGGTGTTAGTCGTTAGAAAGCTCATTAACATGATTCATGGTCCGCCTGATCACACTTTTACGGATTTATCGTTTAAGCGCGAGTGATTAAATGGCGAACCGCGAGCACGAACGCGAGTCTCCGTAAATAAAGGGGAAAGTCTGAAAGGAAAAATCGTAACTCTTCGTTCTAATCGGTTCTTTTTCCTTGTCTTAGGCCGCGATTCGTTCCTCCTCGCGTGTTCGTTGCGCGAAACAACCACGGTAACAGCGTCCCTCTATGTTTTTCTTTTTTCTGTGAACGATTCTGTAAGCAGTTGTCTCTGTATTCCAGGTCACGCGTTCAGGCGTTGCGCGCGTATACTCATCCTTTTTCGAGAACACGAGGTTTCTCTTTGCGGTCATTATTTAAGCCTACGATTGTAAGAGCGCTACGATAAGTTAAGGTTTTCATAAACTACTTATGGATTTACTGTCAAGCTGTAATATGTATTATATGTTCTTTTGTAAGATCTAACAATAATAAATAAATCGTCGGGAAAAAGGAGGAAGAGGCGTTTTCGTTGGGAAGAGGAGTGGCTGTCGAGCCGTGGAAATTAAAATCGTTCAAGGTTTCCAGAGCATGGGCGAAATTTCTTGCAGACTGCAATTTGATCGACCGAATTTTCTTGGAAAATTTCAGGCAAATAGCGGGAAGATTCAGAAGAAGGTCTGTTCTCATTGAAATTTAATCTGGTCGTAATCTTTCCAATTTATTTTAAGTCCAATCTATATTAAATTAGCCGTTCATTTCTCAATTTTCACTGCTTAACGAGGAGCTAATCTAATTTCGAAACGATGCCGGAGAATCCTCGAGTAACCACTTTAAACGAGTTGTATCTACCGTTGCCCGTCCCCATTAAACGTTTTAAAAATACATCTTGTTAGATTTCCATTTATCGAGTGACGAGCGTGCTAGATATTATTCAAGGAAAACCACCTTGCAAATTTACAAGCGGAGCTCGAAGAAGACAGCTTGTTTGTCCAGCAATTCTCAAAGAGGAGCAGCAAAATACTTCTCCTTAAATTGAGGAAAATTATAATGACAAAGTCGAGTTGAATATCACCCTGATACACCAAATATATAATTAAATTCCAGATTTATACGAAATAATGTCACGCGTGTTTATTTCAATATCAATTATTACATTTATTTTACTATAACATTATTTCCATCACCAGAGGAAAACTCAAGCCAATGCCGTTGCCAGGGAAAATGGTAAATCCTGAAGGTCTTCATTCTGCGTCACGCGTAATAACATTCGTACACACCCCCCCGTCGATCCCCGTCGATCCCCATTCAACCGTAAATCGATCGCGCGTGATCCGCCGTACATTGCCAGTCTGTTTGCGTCGTCAGTTCCGCTTTGCCCGTCTACGGCGGCACAGTGTCGTTATTAATGTCCGCACCGTCGTAAATTTTTGCAAATCTTCGTAATTCGAGTGAAAGGAAGAGAGAAGTGTGCCAGTTCACCAGTTTCCGTACGCCTCTGCGGCGGTGCCAGATCGATCCAAATCGGATTTTCGTCGAGGGTGGAATTCGGTGCCGTTCTCGAAAATTTGTCGCCAGCGTGCAGGATCGGCTTAGCGCGATTTTTCGAGGGGGCAGAAGTTGCCGATATGACGGCATAAATTACAGCGCGCGACGGCCGAGTTCCATCGAGGCTTTTCTGGAGAGACACGGTAAGCCCCCCGTGAAATGTGCTCCGGTAAGTAGCTCATAAATATAATAAATATCTCCATCTACGATCGCCGTTACGTTACGTTCGCCGGGCTTATCGATCGACATCGGTCACGATCGCCTGTTTTCCAGCTAATCGGGCACGCCAGAACGCGAACGAACTTTACGGTCGCTTTAACGGCCCCCTACTCGTGGGGACACTTTTAATGGTGGAGCTTTTAAGCGAAGAATGTTGTACCTTTGGTTTCACCTATTCGGTGAAACGAGCTTCACCGTGGATGGAGCGTGTTAAACGGAGCAGGGTAGTGTAGGGGAGGAGAAGGGGCGAGAGAAAAGGAAAATGTTATGGGAAAGTGATTGAAGGTGTAAAGAATGTGTAAATTGAGAATTGGGATGTAGGATGAATGAGGAATGTTAGTGGGATTTTAGTGAGTGGATTGTTGACGGGGTAGTAGGGGAGAGCGGGGACAGACGTAACGGCGTCATGAAAGTAACACGCCTTCTCCCGTCTTCCATAAAAGCTTCCAAAACGTTTCCTTTACATAGTTACGCGTGTTTAGTGTTTCTTCCCTTTCACGGAGTGACGCTGAGCAATACGACGATTCGTATACCGTGAGCAAGCTGATTTCGTTATTTCAATCATTCAGATAAGTGTCTCCTCTGTTGGTTTTTTGTTAATATTCATAGTTAACCCTCGGTTGTCACACCTACTTTTTCGAACGACGTTGTCACACTGGGTCAATTTGACCCTGCCAATATTCAATCAGTTATTATTTAAAAACTATTTGTTTAATTAAGTCTAAAAAATTCTGAGATAAAGTTTGAACATTGTAGAATATATGCCCATCGTTGAAAGTTGACATTTAAAGTGTCATCATGCTCAGTCAGGAGGCCGAAAAAATGGGTGGTCTTTGGAAATTTTGTACTCGAAAGCTATATCATATTTCTCAAAAAATCTTGTTTCCTTTTAAGGATTGCATCTAGTACCGTGCATCGTAATTTTTTTATTTAAAAATATTTATCAATAACTGAGTTATTGTCCATCACTCGAACGGTTCTTTCAAAATCGGTGACCAAAATATTTAAAAAACCATTCAACCGATTTACTTCAAATTTTACAAGCTTACTATAGGAACAATAAACTAGTCTTTGAACGAAGGATTTTTTTATCCGATGCTTAGTTTTCTTTTAATTGACGAAAATCAGGCACGATTTATGATGAAAATTGAAACTTTTACTTAAAACATCTGCCATTTTTTCCCAAATCAATATTTCGAAAAATCCTTCATTCAAAGACAAGATAATATAATATACTAAGTAAATTCTTTTGAATTTTTGAATTTAGATGATCGACTTTCGAACAGCAGTGGTCACCGCAGAAGCATTTTTTTTTAGAGGACCTTTGAGAGATGGACAATAACCTTGTTATTAATAAATATTTTTAAATAAAAAAATTATGATACACAGTACTAGATGCAATCTTTAAAAGGAAAACAGAATTTTTGAGAAATGTGTTATAGCTTTCGAGTAAAAAATTCCCAAAGATCACCCTTTTTCGGCCTCCTGACTGAGCATGACCCCTTAAAAAAAAATTTGAAGCAATAAGATTTCCGACAAAAAGTGTTTTGCTTAAAAAATTGCAGGGTCAATTTGACCCAGTGTGACAACCGAGGGTTAAACTATAGACATTGATCCAATTATTTGTTAGAGCGTTTTTAGATAAAGTCTTTATAAGTTCCTGTATTTGATTTCGATAAGTCTTGTACAGTTTGTACGTTATAACAGTTCTATGCTGAAAAACATGGCTGGGGACAAAAGTAATACGTCACTGCGGGGAGTAGTTGAATCCAATATTAAGAATAGTTTTTAAAAAAAAATCATAAATATTAGTTACTTTTGGGGCCGTTACACGAGAGTCCGTATTAAATCAAACACACTGTATCAAAGAAGTGTTGGAAGCTGGTTATGCTTTTTTATCGTTACCTACTTAAAATATGTTTATTTAAATGTTTGTTTCTATCGTTTCTGATAATAAAAATCCTATTCTGCTTTGGAAGAAGTGTTTTTACTTAATTCTCCTCAAAATAATTAGTATTACTTTCGTCCCCATGGTATGTTACTTTCGGAAAATTGCCGTAACTCTTTGACTACTTATCACAAAAGGCTGAATTTGTGATCAAATGATAGACGAAGAAACACACTATCTTAAGGCATAATTTTCGTTTTTATATCTGTAAGAGGTAATTGGCAGCTAGGCCAAATGTAAAAGGTGTTACGTTTGTCCCCGCTCTCCCTTATGTCCTAATGGATAGAAATTGTTGGAGAAAATGTCTTATATCTTTTTATTGAAATTACATTTCATAAAGATGGGACGTTTATGAATATTAATCATGAATATCGGTGCAATTATGCAGATAGCCAGAAAATTTCCATATTAAAAGAACGCGGTGCTTCTCCTTTCTTTCTGTGACAGAAAACACATTGCGACTTCACTGTAATTAGATTCACTAAATACCCCACGCGTCGTTAATTAAGCAGAGAGAGTCAATACGGAGTCCGGATAAATTAAATCGATTCTGTAAATAGAGTCTAATTAGCAGGAATTTAGCCCTCTCTAATTCACTGTAATTTATAGCTAACGTTTCACGTGTTGATACTTCTCGAAGCCTAAGTTCACTTAATTCCCGATGGTTTGTACGCGCGCTGGGTGGTTCAGAGGCAAATGGGGCAGTCAAAGATTCCCCGAAATTGAATAAATAATAGAGTCATACCTAGGAAAAGAGAAGCAGTCCAGAGATAACCTCAGCACGTGCCAGAAAACGCCTCGATATATCTAACTAAACCAGCGTCAATCTCCGTTGCAACTCAGAAAACATGAAATTTATTCAAAGGCACAAAAAAAAGACTCCCACTAATCAAGACACCCCAGGATTCTCGGAAGCTCCGCGAAGACTCTGAACCCTAATTCAATCCTCGCACGAGCTCCCCGAATCGCGAGCTCGATTCCAAATCCTTCTCGGGCGTTTTCGATGGTTCAGCTGAATCCCTGGAATAAGGGACAGTCTTCTCCCAGCAGTGAATTAAAAATTTCACCCTCCAAGGTGCTCGTCCTCCCTTTCTTGGTCTCGAGCCAGCCCCGGCGTCTCCTGCCTCTGCTCGCAACCGTTTCCAGACACTCGTTGACCCTCTCCCCGTTGTCGCCCTCAGTGGTCACCGGTCATTAGCGTTTAGCAGCGCACTGGACACAATAAATCCTCATTCTCTGCAGGCCTACTTTCAATTAGCCCCGGTAATTGCCGTCCGCCGAGGCGGTTTCGTGTTTCAGCATGAAGAATTTCGCGTCGCCGTGGGATCCTCGAACCCGGGGAGCCGCCTATTTCTGGAGAACACGAGGACGCTAGCCACTCTCGGAATTATGTAAAATGGCCAATTGTTGGCAATCCCGCGGAGTTTATATAAACCTTGTCTAGGATCCCGTGGAAACTAGCAGTGCTGCTAGATCTCGAGGCGAGTGCGGTGAAACGTGTTTTCGCAACTGGAAAAGTGGCCCGAAGAGATCCATATTTTCGGTGGTGGAGATCTCGAGGTTCGCCATCGCCGGGAGTAATCGTTAAGAATCGTCGAACGGTGCTCCCCCGGGACGAGGGAAATTAGGAGAGTGGCAGGAAGGGGTGAAACACGTATATAATATTTTGTTGTCTCGTAGAGTACACACACCATCGAAACTATAGGTATATTCTTAAAATTCAATTCGAATTCAGTCAACAATATTCCGCATTCGCAAATTCCTCCTCGTCATTAAGCTGGGCAGCAAAGGGTTCGAGGGTGGAGGAGAAACAACAAATCGAATAATTTAAACGAGCCCGTGACTCGTCGCGCGAGGCGTCGTTAAAAAGGGGGTGAATTCGATTTTCCCACGATGGTCAAGAAAATATTGGGCCGAGCCAATATTGAACGGAGCAAATTGATTTTCGTTCTCCTTCCCGCGGAAGACGGGGCAAGTGCACGTCTCCCGGAAAAAAAAGAAGGGCGCGAGAGGGACTCCGTTGGTTATTCTAGCTACTGAGCTCATCGTTATTCTAAAAAATAAAAGAAGAAGCCCCCGCGCGCTCTCCCTCTAAGATAAATCGCATAATTTATGAAAGCAGTTTCCGTATAATCCCCTGCAGTGTCTGCAGCCGTGATTTGCCTCCGTTCCCATCGGGAAGCTATTCCACCCGCAACAGCGAAGCTCCCCGCGCGGAAATAATTGTGCCGCGTGCAATCAGCGTGTTCTTTACGTCTGAGCAGCGGGAGCACAAAGGGGTCAAGCATGTCCCTTAATTCATAATTAGTGAAAATACCGGTGAACCTTCGTTTCTAAGTAGATTCCTTTAATCCTTACTTTCCTCTGGAAATGAAATTACTCGGTCCCTTTCCATTCGCAGCCTTTGTTAAAATACTTTTGCATTTAAGGCGCATCATACCGCGGGACTCGAGGATATTAAATCTCCTTTTAAGGGGGTCGTCTTATGTGACGGCCGGTTTTTTTTCGCTTTTTGGGGAATTTTTTTTGGCGAACCATGAAAACACAATATCTTGGAATTTGTACTACATATTAATCAACATTTGAACAGTTATTCAGAATGTTTTGAAGTTAAAATATTGAGTGGAATTGACTTTACAGCTCTCGAAAGAGACAGGTGCGAAAAGAAAGTTGGTCGACGGCTGACATGATTCCGACTGTCCTGCTCATCTGAAATCAAAAAGTCAAACGGCACATTAATTTGTAGACTTGTGGCTATAGCCGGTACTAGAATCATTGTCATATCTGTCATAGTTTCTTTTTCAAGCTAAAAAAGTCGAAAAAAAATGACGAAAATCGTAACTTTATTTTCAAAACTGTGTCGAACATGAAATTTCCAATATTTTGACTTCATTCTGGTACCGGCTATAGCCACAAGTCTACAAATTAATGTGCCGTTTGACTTTTTGATTTCAGATGAGCAGGACAGCCGGAATCATGTCAGCCGTCGACCAACTTTTTTTTCGCACCTGTCTCTTTCGAGAGTCAATTCCACTCAATATTTTAACTTCAAAACATTCTGAATAACTGTTCAAATGTTAATAAATATGTAGTACAAATTCCAAGATATTGTGTTTCATGGTTCGTCAACAAAAAATTCCCAAAAAAGCGAAAAAAAAACCGGCCGTCACATAAGACGACCCCCTTAAATACGTTAAAGGGACGTGATTCAGGTGGCACTAAGTTCTGTCACATTCGATGGTCCCTTTACGATTAATTCATCGCACAGCCATCGATCCACGGTCGAATGTCATCGGCATAAAAAATGTTACCTTTCATTTTATTATTCCCAGTGAAGTTGCACAAACAAGGTCGTCGGAAGTCCCTCTTATTTCTAATGCATTCGAGCGAATCTGTAGACAATCGCGTGACACGAATCCCCTTTGGATCGTGGCGGAGGAATTGTCTTGATCGATACGACCGCGATTGTTGCAGATTGGTCGTCGAACGATTTGCAAAGTCATTCACAGTCGCCTCATTATTTATGACAGTTGTAATGGCTCTTGAAGCAGAGTTGGGCAAAATGTAATCTAATTACAAATTGCAAATTACGATTAAACTGTAATTGTGTAATTGATTACATATTATTTTCTATAATCGTTCATTTAGATAGTTGACAAAACCGAATGGTCAACTACCTACATGAACGATTACAGAAAGGAATGTGTAATCAATTACACAATTACAGTTTAATCGTAATTTGCAATTTGTAATTAGATTACATTTTGCCCAACTCTGTCTTGATGCTTGCATCGCGAGGCTAGTATGAAACAGGAGAACGTTTGATAACATCATGGGCCGTCAAGTACTCGTCAATAAAAAGGGAAACTACCAATTTATTTATCGCGAAACAGTTCCAACTACCCCCACGCGATATCCAGCATCAATTAATTGCCCAAGCATCAGTTTAACATGACCAATTAAATCACTAACGGACGCTCGATCAGATACATATTTTACAATCCTTTTATTACGAACGCGTCTGCCGCGCCCATCGATTAGCCAGCAGACGCAATAACTCCACTTTATACCATTGGATCTCTTTCATCGAACGGCGTATAAAAATAGGCGTGTATTAGAAGATGACTCGCGACACAGTCGAGCAGAGATGCAACCGTCAAATGCATTAAGGGGATAACGTATATATCCGTGGGGGAGATTTAGACGACGAGGTCAATCGAGACCAATCGCGATGTAATTGAATCGTGCGCGGAATAAACGGATAAACAATATCGGCGACTGCTCCATTTTCTGGGTGAAATCGAGAATTTCGCGGCCCAGAAGCTCTCATCCGGTATACACCGGGTGACTTGCGAGAAAGCCACGTAGACATTTCCCACTGGACTGACGCTCCAAGAAGTAAGACAAAGTGTCATTCACCCCCCGATAAAATCGGGAACCTCATTCTGCCTCAGAGTAACTAAAGAACCCCTACCTGCCACTGTTACGTCAACCTCCCAAGAATGTCAAAACTCAGAAGCGTTATTTCAAAAAGAAATTTCTTTCCCTCGTTCCGTTAACGATCGTCGCCGCAGTAATTGCCCAATAGATCCTTGCCCCCTCCGACGACGCGATCAGGCCTCGAATTAAAGTTCCCCACCTCTGAAAGCCGAGCCGAGCTTCGAGAACGATAGAAACGCGACGTGTCGCGGCGAGTGCACGCACGTATTGTGCGCGAGCATATGAAACAGGATCGACTGCCTGCGAAGAGGAACGAGCGTCTCTGATCCACGACATAAGGGCATCCAAATCGAAATGGGAAAGGTATTGGCCGCGCGATGACAATCGCGTCGCGAAAAATTCCACGTTGACGCGTGGCACCAACAGGCGTAATTTCGGCGAAATTTCGCGGCGGATAAACGGCGGGAACGCGGACACGACGATTTCGCGTGAAAAAAAAACGAATGGAAATTGTGAAACGAGGTTTCCCCGCGCGACCCTTGGTTGCCGCGGAAATTCGGGGTTCAAAAATTGCGGAAGCGCGCGGCCACTTGAGCCTCGATTTTTAATGGAGATGTTTTTAAAATTCGATTCAATAACTTCACTCCATCGACAGGCGGGACGATAAAGTGCCGTGAAAGTGACGCGAACGAGAGCGACGCTAGTGGATTTTCAGCTTTAATGTTATGCGATCTCATTAAACCTGAATAACCCCCCTATCGTTGCCGCTCTGCGCGCGCGATTCCCCTTGCAAATATTATCTCTACGAACGATTAACAGATTACCGCGATTTCGTTCAGGAATCTTCAATCGGGCTTTAAAACAATCGCGCTGGCACGTTACGGTCGTTGCATCGATGAAGATTTAATTGTAATTGAATAAAAATTGAAATTAGTAAAAACTGTTTATAATATTATCGCTTTGACTTAACATTAAAAAGAGAGCACTAATTGAAAAATAAATATTTTCACAGATTAAGTAGTAGTTATTGAGTTGATAAGTTTTTATTTCTATTTTTGGCGCAGAAATATTGATTTCCAATAAATTGCTAAATTATAATGTAAAATTTTGTTTACGTATGTTACACGTCATAACTAAAAAATTATCAAAAATAGTAACTCATGCAACGGTAATTCTATTTCTCGATTACCAACGTCAGTAGAATATTCGTGTGAATCTCATCGACGATATACCTTAACGAATACAAGGCAGTTGTTGAGAAATATAATCTAAAATCAGCTCGATAAAATCGGGTTCAGAGATAATAATAGATGTCACGGTATTTTGCCGCGATTGATTGATTCCAACTTCTGATTTCCATCGATTCGGAGCACTCTGGGTTTACTTATTATCTGTGATAAAAGTGATAGCACGTTAAGGTGATCTGTAAAGATTACATCTTCTTGAACGAGTGCTCTGAATATTATAGTCGAGGCAGAATCAACTGGTCGTTGAAGGCCACAGCTTTTGGTATTTATTATTACAATTGTCTTTTACTGTGTCCCCCTTAAACAGGGAATGTTCTCCGCGGGGAGCCAGAAGCAGCAAGTATGTCTGCTCTTTCTCGTGCAGATCGTCGTCATCGTGCTGCTGTCAGTGTTGACGACGTACGGTCCAGAAGCGAACTCTAATTTGCTGAAAAGTCAGGCAGGTCAGTGTGCATTTATTTATGCGAACTCGCCGCCATAATTATGCAACGCTGTAACTTGTTCAGAAAACACGCGTGTTCACCCATCATTAAACATTCTACGCTGTGAGACCCACGTTTCGGAATCGCGTACACACGTTTCGCATTTATCTTTGAACATTCATATCCCCGCGCCTGTTAAAAAAATAAAAAAAATTCTAAACCGCACGAGCACGTGCGCAAGCGAGTTTTAAGGGTGCTCAAACCTCCCCTGCTCCTCCTTTCAATAATTCAATTCAAACACTCTTGCACGCGCGCCCACACTCGGCGCAGAAATGGAAACGCGTCTAATGAAAAAGGTCGCGGGATGTAAATTAACGGAGTAAAGAAACAATAATTCCCCGTTTTCCCCCAGCCGTTCCTAGTTTTATTTATCCCCGCGCGAGTTACAGCAAAATTGCCGCGCCTTACGTGCCAATAAAAAAGCGAAGGATCCGCTTACGTTCCGCTTTGGTTCGCCGAGTTGTACTCCGAAGGGTCCCCTTCGAGCTTTTACTGTTTGCACTTGAACAAAGACTTACGAGCGGCCGGCGAGCATCGGGAGACGGCTACGCTTTCATTTCCGAGTCAAAGGAGAACGTAACGAGTGAAAGAACGAGAAACGGAAGGGACGGGGGCGGGAGACGTCTCAAGACGGACCTCGCGGAATTCATAAAATTTCCCACGCCTGTCATTGGCGGCATTACAGAGTAATTAAACTTTCAGGTGACCACGACGGGCGACCGGCCGCGAGGCCAAATGAAGACTCGTTGCGGATTTACCCGAGTGAGTAAATCGAAATACTTGATTCCGTATTTATATTCATCCAGCGAGGAGCTAGTTAGAATTCTCCGCTCCGCGGGATGGGCAGAAATCGGGGACAGAACGAGTCTTAAACAGAAAATCATTTGGAACACTCGTCGATCTGCCTCGATACTTGAGCGTTCTCTGTACGCTTGCGCTATGGAATTCGCGATGAATGGGAAGAAGCAGCGTTTTCTTCCTTAGAGAGCGAGTCGAAAGCGTGGAGTACAGATTTTTCGTAGCCGCCTTTGTTTTCGAGGAACGCGGCTTCGAAGACTGGCGAAGGGGTTTCAGTCGTGCGCTAGTCAGACGCAGGAGAAAACTGTATTCCACGGTTTTGATTCATTTTTGGGTACAGAATCGCTTTGTGTATGATGAAAC
The DNA here is from genome assembly GCA_910592295.1 of Andrena haemorrhoa. Lineage (NCBI taxonomy): Eukaryota > Metazoa > Arthropoda > Insecta > Hymenoptera > Andrenidae > Andrena > Andrena haemorrhoa. The sequence goes on from OU342946.1 coordinate 8,518,332, forward strand.
AGAGAAGGTAAATTGAAAGTTGTTATGTTCGTTGAGAAAATAGTTAAAAATCTGTACGATGCAACGTAGAGAAGCCATCAGTGGCGGATTAAACCCGATTTCTGGCCATCGTGTACTTTCGTTTCAATTTATTATGCTGCATTAATTTTATAGCAGTTTTATGCAGTCTGGCTTTGAACGAATTAAAGTTTTAACCTGTTACCTCCTTTCCGCTTTGAAAGAGGACTAACATCGCCGTTAATGTCAACGCTGCACGACATTGGCAACATAAAAGGACCCCTCGCTTTATAATAAATCCACTTCGTCGCAGTCTTCCTTGGGATCCATTAATTTAATTTACTCTTTGGCCTTTTGGAACGTTTATTCAACGCCGGGCGAATAATCCGTGCGTACACTCGAACTATTTACTTTGTCGCTCAGCAGATCCTGAATAACATCGCGTTAACGTTACGGCTAATAACCATTAATAATTCCCATGAAATATGGCGAGCGGGTGAATTTACGACGGGATTAAGCGCATCGTCAAAGTCGATTTTATTAAAGTGACATGTAATATAATGTTGAAGTCGCAAATTGAAGGACAAATCCTCTCAATCAACTCATTAACTAACTAAACTACCTCAGGGAACATGACTGGTACTGGTCATATCAATAATACTATTGATACCCACTAGGGTGGTCCTTATTTTTCAACTTTAAAATATATATTGTCTGACCCTCTTAAAATCTTCTATTTGGCAAAAAAAAGTATCTCCGTATTTTTTATTTGTATATTTTGATATATAAAGGTCGCTCAAGGACTTTATATTTCGCATATAGGGGAGACCGGGGCAAAATCGGGACGTTAAGGATAAAATCTTATAACTTTGACATTATTAAGTAAAAAACAAATTGCAATTGGGATTCATTAGGATAAACTCTTTTTTAAATAATAGTACCTACATATCCAATTTGTTTAATAGAAGGAAAAATACAAAAAAATAATGATTTAAAATATGATCCGTTTTTACGATTTTACGATTTTACACCGTGGCCTAGGTAAAATCGGGTACCATACTAGATACTGGCCCTAGCACTTATAACAACGAAACTCATCCAATTCTCCAGTTCCCCAACCAGTTAGAACAAGCTGTGAAGGAAAACAAAATTTTTTTTTAATTTTTTTTAAATTTATACCAAAATAGTAATATTTCATTGCCGTTGAGCGACCTTCAATCCTTAATATATTTTAATAAAATTTTAGACGAAATTCTTTTAAACTATTTATAAGCTTCTGAGAGGGTCAGAAGAAATTTTTAAAAAATTTAATTTTTTTCCATACATATAAGGACCACCCTAATACCTACTAGGGATTGCAAACCGGTAAGTCCGGTAAATCGGTTTGAAGTTTTTTTTCACTAATAACGTAGAAGATATCGACGGAATTATGCGCTACATATATGTGCTACATTGCTATACATACAATTTTTACTGGTAAATCGCGAGAAATACATAATTTATTGAATTACCAGTAAAAATATGGCGAATTACCGGTAAATCGATTTACCGGTAAATATCGAGAAATACATAATTTATCGAAATACCAGTAAAAATTTGGCGAATTACCGGTAAAAATTGTATGTACATATAGCAATGTAGCGCATATATGTTGCGCATAATTCTGTCGATATCTTCTACGTCATTAGTGAAAAAAAACTTCAAACCGATTTACCGGTTTTACCGGTTTGCAATCCCTAATACCTACTGGTGATGCTAGCCATATTAATTATACAAAAGACACAGAAATTAGTGGTGCACTCAGAGGGGGTGTTGCCAAGGGGCTCCGACACCCCCCAAAGAAAAAGGAAAAAGGGGATTAATGTAACCACGACTGGAGTAATTCAATAGCTTTGTAAACAGCAAAGAAAACAGAATATTATTCTTAAAATAATTTTTTTACAATCACCCAATGAATTTAATGAATTTGCATTAGAAAAATATTTGTATCCACTGAACTCGGCTCCCCCAAGATTAAATTCTGAGTGCGCCACTGACAGGCGATACTAACGACATGAAGTGACATTACTCACATGCCAGCGACACTGGCAGGCATAAAGCCTCGCGGCGGCATTGCCGCGCATATAAAGAGGCCTCCGGCGTAACAATAGGCAGCTGAAAGAAACGTTGAATTCGAAGATAGTAGGTGTTCCGGTGCGCGGTGTAAAATAATAGAATTCGTGGGAAGGCGATCGCAGACGTCGTTTAGCTCGAACCTGCGCCCCAAAACGCGAGCAGGGACCCAGAGTTAACAACCCGCGCGTTTCCTTCCTGGCATTATCCGCCGAAGAACAGCGCGGCGGCCAAACTTTCTGGATACGAGAGTTCGTTCGCGCGCGACCCCGCACCAGGATCCATAAAACGTGAATTTAGGTGTTCACCGGAGGGGGTTAACAACCGTATCGCGCGACACGCGTGACGTTAAAGCTCGACCCCCTCCGAAAAGCTGTTCGATGCTTCCGAAATTTCGCCCCAACGGAAACACATCTTTCCACTCCCTCAAAAATCGCTTCTCCCATTCGCTGCCCGGAGAACCGAGCCCCGGGGTCGCGATGCCGCATTCACTGGGATTTACGCGGCGTGTCCTATTACGTCGACGTTAATCCGATAATCTTGGGTCCACGTGTACTTCGACATCTATCTGAGATCTTGAACCTTGCTCGCGGCATTATAACGTAGGAAGAAAGGAACGAGCGGCGTGACGAAGTGCAGGCGCGTGGTTCGCGGAGTGCTCTTCGGCATCCATCTGAATATGGCTCGTAATTCTTATCAGCGAGATATTCCAGGTGCCCATTAACCTCTTACGTAACATTGGCGCGCAGAGTCTGCCGCGTTAATTAATCTGAATAATTCTTCGTGGAAACGAATATACCGATGGTGCCGTTATTACACCGGAGCGCGGTAGACTTCGCGTCAAACGCCACTCCGCCAGAATATAATGAAACGAACTCGTCGTCCAGTGGGGGAACTGATCTGCTGCTCGGAATCGAATTCATTAGAAGGCTTCCGCGTCGACGAACATAGTCGCCCGCGATACTCGATAACAGAGGAACACGCGCCGAAAGAACCGGCTGCCCTGACCTCCTGCTCTTTAACATCCTCCCGATCTTTGTCTGATATTCAAAAGAGCTCCCCCACGCGCGGACTAGGTGCCTCGGGACGCGAAACCTCGCCGATCCTCGACGCTCTGGATCGAGTATCGAGTTCCAATAAGCGGCCAGCGATCGTTCGAGCCACGGGGAACCGTCGGCGCGCGTCTGCCAAACGAATTCGAGGTGTGCCAAACGAACCCGAAGTGCGGCCCTTTGACTCCTCTACGAGTGCGTGGAAAGTGACGAAAGGGACGTTTTTAAAATTGTGCATTTAGACTGCTCGTACACTGTGGAGTACCCGTCGACGTGCGTCCCAGATGTGCCACTGTGTTAAGGGGTTAAGGACCTGACGTGGGGCGAGAGACACACCTCGCCACGCGAGCCTTCTCTTCGGCTGCTCTTGCGAGGCGGTGATCGAGGCTGCGGGGAATCGGGGAGCGAAGAAGAAACGATTCTCGCGTCTAGAGTTCCGCTGGAAGGTTCGGCGCAGATAGATACAGCGAGGCGAGAGGGAAAAAAGTCACCCTCGGGTGAGCCAGCTGGGGGTAATTCCGCGGGGCTGTTATTCCTCGCGCTCGACGAGGGAAGAGGTCGAGGGAGAGAGAGGAGATGACGACCGACAGCCTATCGCACGCGATCGTGCTCCTCTTTATCGAGGGCTTCCTCCTCTGCGGTTTTTTGGCCACGTTCGATTACGCCCCCGAGGCGGACGCCGGTAACAGGCAGAACAGCTTCTCGCCTCATCTAAATGGAAAACCGAGTTCTTTGCCGGTCACGTACACACGTAAGTTCTTGGACTCGCTCTTTTTCACCGCTCCGCCCTGCCCCCTTTTTCCCCTTATTCGTCTTCCACGGCCCCCGCTCCCGCCGCCCCTTCCGCGTCGCCCGTCTCGTTTGTCTTTCACGCGTGCAGGCTGCATCTGGTTCCGAGGAACGAGCTCCGGGGAAGGGTATAAAGGCGCTCGAACTTGAGAATAACAGATCCCACGGATTCGTGGCAATCTTTTGCTCTAGGCTAGGGAAACTTTGCACGCTATTATCGCTGACGATTGCATAGAGATTGTCTACCAGTAATCGCGTGGTCGGTGGTCGAAATACAAATAGTACCGCGTTTGCTGTAATTTACCGTGTTTTCGAAACGGCAACGAATGTCCTCGAGGCTTCCTTCCGTTAATCGGGGAGCCTTGCACGCTGAAGCAAGCGGAGGGGTGTCTAGCCCCGCGACAAAGGCTCGCGAGGAGACTGAAACAACGGCGAGACGGGGACGAAAGAAAGACACGCTCCACGGAAAGATAACAACAGACGCGTGCGTAATATTCCGAGAAACTCGTGTACCTATATAACGATGGCAAAGAGGCGTCGTCGTCGGCCCGGGTGGCTTAACTTCCTCCGCGGAGTCTCTCGGATAAAGTACGTATATTAACGTCGCGCCACTACACCAGAAACCTCTTTGTGAGATACGGGCTGGCACTGTGTTACGCGAAATCGTATTGCTGAGCGTCCCCCGCTGCTCCGCGCGCGCCCCTCGGCCGCGATTACCTTCGCCATTCCCAAATTGGTTGTACCCGCGTTTGGCAATTTGTGAACCCGAGCCCCCGTTGGCCTGCCGGCACCAGGAATCTTTGAAAATCCTAGAAATCCCCGAGAGGAAGCGAGATCTTTCTCGTGCCACATCGGGGATGGATCGTGCCCGCAACCCCTCGCTGGATCTTCAACGCTGAGATTCGGAAGCGGAAGTTTTTGGGCGCATTTGAATGGGACTTTGTTAAACGATACCCTGTGATTTTGTAGGTTTTTTTTAGCGTCGTCCCTAAAGAGGATAGAGAATCTCTCATCCCTCTAGAATACCCCTTAAATATTCTTATGGGATACTTTATTACACTTTGATATAGTTACTAGTTTTTGCATCTAGAAATGGCACACAGGTTTGGAATGTTTTAAGCGTACACGCGACGATAACGTGATTATTCATGTTATTAAATGCATAAACGACGATCCAGCGCCGTTGTATCTTGCGAGCTTCGGTGCCCGCGAACTACGCCAGGGACGAACATGTGGTCAACACTTTAGCCAGGCGAATCTGAATTTCAAAGTGATACTTTGTGTAGATTACAAAACCCGGCTCGGGGCTGGGAAACGTAATTGGTAAGGTAATCTCGTTGCTCTTCAAAGATTATAAATTTTAGTGTGCTGGTTACGTGTGCGCCGGCGAGACCGACGTGTGTATACGTGTTTTCTTATGGAAATCGCTTTTCGTGCGACGCAGACGAAATTTCCTTCTCATGGAGATACAACGGTTAGCATGAAAATACCGTAAAAATAAAAGGGGACCTACTGAACACGCGGCCGTATCAGCGTCTTTTCCCCTTTAAATAACGAGCAGAATGACAAGCCCTTTCTTCGCGTTCGTTTAACAAAACGAGCCAGTGCCGGAAACGTATTATGCTTGTTAATTGACGAGTTGAAATGGTAAACGATGTAAGTTCCAGTAGTCGAACTTTTCAGTGGAAACAAGAGACTCGTGTCTGTTCATTTTGTCAGTTACATCGTTTGTCGCTCGTTTATCACCACGGAATTTCGGCGTATAGCACCTTTACAGATTTAGAGGGAAATTAAAGGATCAGGGCCCCGAAGGTTGCTGGCACTTTCATCGTTTCTCACCGCAACGAAGTTTCTCACTGACCCGCGATTTTAGCTGTAGGGTTGATGTACCATTTGTGGCCACTTGAAGGATTTCTGTACCATTCACTGATACATAACTTTAAAAAGAGTACGTACACCAAAGTGAAGAATATATAAGTGTAATCCAAAATATACGGATAATTAAAATATTCGAAGTTGAACAATGTTTTAGACAGAATTATTTAAAATATCATTATATTATCGTGCCAGACTGTTTTCCACAATTTGTGGCCACTAGAGTACCATTTTTGGCCAGCCGGCTTTCCATTTGTGGCCACTTATAGAATTGGTAATACGAAAGACCCACAGCAAGAATTGTAGCTTTTAATTCATTACAAATGTTCATTACTGAACAAATAATGCAATACTTGCTGCACAAAAATAATATTAACTGCCAATATCCTATTTACCTTTTCTTTTGGTAGCGGCAAGTTTTACTTTTTCTTGCAATGCATTTTTGACGTCGTCTTCAGAATAGTTGGCGAAGAATGTTCTTTTTGATCGTTGTCTCTTCATTTTAATACTTTTCGTCATTGAAATTGTTTTTATAGAATTTATCTTTCTACGTCCCATTATTATCTATAGCAGTTAAAAGTAATGAGTCTACTTATCAGAAAAAATTAAATTAAATTTTAGAAGAATTTTTTCGCTAACGTCATTGTCAATACTATTGTATAATAATTTTTACAATAATTAGGTATTGTACGATCAGTTGCTAATGCGAATGCCTACTGACCAAAAATGGTTGTACCGTGGACTGTTTATGGCCATTACGTGGCCACAAATGGTACAATTCCATTTTCGACGTACCATTTTTGGTCAGTGCCTAATTCCAGCAGAGTTTGGGTTATATCGTTGAAATTCTTTTTTAAATCTCAAAAATATTTGTTTTTTAATATAAATATGTATAAAACATCATCCATGCTCTTGTTAAGTACAATAACTAATTGTTTCCTTACCAGTCGAATGCTAAGCAACGTTTGCAAGGATGTGGAAAGTTATCAAAGATTTGCACATTCACGTATGATTCTTAAATAAAATGGGACAACAAAACTGTAAAAAATAGTAGAAATGGTGCTAGCCTTAAAAAATGGTACCCACAAATAGTGGGTACCATTAGTACCATATTAGTACCGTATTGGGTACCATAGTGGCCACAAATGGTACATCTACCCTATCTTGCGAGAGCCATAACGATTAAAATAAATTATTCTAGCGGTTATAACTATTGCCACAGAATTCCACATGGAGTTCACACCCTTCTCCACTAAAAAGATTTTTTTTTTTCATTTTGGCACCCACATTATTTACTATTCCCTCCTTAATTTACCAACCGTTTACCAACTCCTCAATTATTCATCATTGAAATATCATATATCACTCATTAAAATTACACAAACCAGTATCTACTTTAATTAGGCGATGAATAATTAAATCCACCGCACCGATGCAGCTGCATTAACGAGTCTTCTAGCCAGAAATACTTTACTGATGAATTTATACTTCGAACGCAAAAAAAGAAATAAAAGACAGTGTGGGAAAGTGTAAATTCGGCGGCCCGAAGATACTTTTAAACGGCGGGCGCGAAATGCAAGCCTGGACTAAGTTTGATACAATATACGCCCATCTCTGCCTCCACTTTCGCCAACTTCCGCTGTGGATTATACTTTGGTAGAAATTTCGGCGTGCCGTTAAGCAGTTTGAAAAAATCGTGGAATTCCCTGGGAGTTTAACAAAGTCTAATGAAACGTTCTGGCCCCAGGAATTTCAAGGAGTGTTAGATTACCCTCGGCTATCAAGGAACTCTTTCTTTGACCATTCTTTTACTTGATCATTCAGATACGAGGCCGTCCTTAAATTACGTAAAGGTAATTTGGGCGATTTCTTACAAAATAAATTCTCGTTCGATGATCTCCGACTGAGTGTAAAAAAGGGCTCTCTTGATTCCCTGGTCGCTGCTGCTTCTCCCGTATAAAAGTCACGGCAGGAACAGCAATGCCTCAAGTGATAAATAGATTACCTGGACGCGCCTCGAATAATTTCGCATGAAACACCGGTTTTCCAGCATGAATGCACTGCAAAAGATAGATCTCCGTTCTCTTTCGCCTCTGTTCCACGGTGAAATTCTTTTTTTCAATCGGTGGGAATAGGTGTTCATCATATTTACTTGTGATTTATAGGTTTTGAGTAACGTCGCAGCAACAAAGACGCATTTGTCTCGCGCGCGTCGCTTTCTCGATGCATTTCTCGGAATCTGCTACGATAGTGGAAGGTGTTTTCTTGAATTAAACAAGATGAGTACTCGTGACTCATTTCCTGTATTCGACTGGTGCCAAGAAATCGAACGGCGACGCGCACTCGCCTGCTTCTTAATCTCCGCTTCCTCGTCCTACAGTTCCCGTATCGACATCGACGCTTCGGCATTGATACGGTGCACGCGCGTCGAAGAAAAGCTTTCCCCCCGTTATGAAATGTGGTCCCAACCTACTTGAATTTCGACTTCTCTCCTCGATCATCCGTTATCCGCATATAAATTGCACCGGCGACAGCGACAACGCGATACCTATGATAAATAAATAGATCACTCGGCGAGACGGGCCCCGTCTCCTTTGATCCCCGACCAGTTTCCAGGTAAATCGCGGAATAACTTGCCGGCCGGAGCGGGGAAATGTTTCTTAATCAAACGCACGATGGGTCGCTTAATCGCCACTGATATGCGAACATTTGAATTCACTTTAATCCCAGATGACAGAGATCCGATCCAATTCAACAAATCAGTGTCTGATTCCTCGCAGTATCAAGATATTAATATTAGCAATAGTTGCATAATTCAGGAATTCCTTAACTGTGCCGTAAATAATTAATTATTGCATCTGGCCACGATATTATCGCTTAAATTTTATTCGATACTTTCAACCTAGCAGCACCTCCATTTACTAAACTGGCATTCGTTGCATAAACGCCACCCCAGATGGGCAAGATTTTCACGGTTATTACGCATTCACGTGCGAATCGCTGAGTGCAAGCAGCCACCCCCGTGATGGATGAGCCCCGGGCGAAACGCGAATCATCTGTTTCAAGATAGCTCTCGCGACCCAAGACGTCCAGCCGCTTTTTCAATGATTTACGAACATATTTTATACAGCCAGGAGTGTCTGCTCTTAATCCAGCTCCTTCCCTCGCTTGATTTATTCGCGCTTCGTTTCGTGAAAGGGGGATGAATATTCAGCGGTAAATCGATTGCATTTCACGTCGAAGGGTTATAACTGGCCTACGATCGTGGGGTAATTTTATCGCGAAACGTTAGTAATAACCGTGGAGCATTCAGCGCGGAACGCTGTCAATGCTGCGAGTGATATTTGCCAATATCATCGATGCTATAAATCAGAAGATACTTATGTGGAATCAGGAACTCCGAGGATCCGCTTTGGCGACATTGGTAAGACGGCTGGCCAGTAGCGCAGAGGACCCTAGTGTTGTATAAAGCTCGAGTCTTCAAAGCTTTAAACCTTAACCTTAAAGACTCAGCCTTTAGGGCTCATGTCATATGAAGCTCGAGGCTCTTGTGTTTAATAGTAATGAAGTTAACTCCAAGTCCTTGATATTATATCTTATTTTGTGCAACCACTATTGTAAAACGTTAAACTTAAACACATAGAAAGATGCTTTTTTATGGTTCCACCAATTGGTTGGATTCGTGTTTTAATAATACAATAAAAGTACAAAACAATACAATAGTATTCTTTTGTAATCGTAGTCATTTGTAACAAAAGCTTTAAGGCAGAATAATATAGTTAGGTCCAGAAAAGTGGGTTTTTTGTGAATTATTTCTGTGACGCCGAAACTTCGTTAAACTATTACTGATAGGATATATTTTAAGCAATGTGTGAAACTTTTCTTTATTACAAAATATTGTGTTATTCCCCCTTATGGCTGAAGCTTTGAAGCTGAACCCCCGAAACCCTTATTTTTTACGGTCTAAATAAAGCATGATGTTTTAGATTTAATGTTAATTTCATTGTCTTATGCTTGAGGGGGTATTCTCCTTTAAGCGGCCCCGATTTTTTGCCTGCTTAAAATTATTTATGTAAGTTTAAACCCTTTATCACATTCGAAGTAATAAAGCCTGACGTGTGAATAAAACCTAATGAATAAAAACATGCAAAAAAATGGATTATTTTACCTTGAAAAGGATGATACCTCCTTAAGGGTTTCGAGGGTTCAGCTTTAAAGCTTTAGCCGTAAGGGGGAATAACACAATATTTTGTAATAAAGGAAAGTTTCACACATTGCTTAAAATATATATATAAGGTTAATTCACAAAAAACCCACTTTTCTGGACCTAACTATATTATTCTGCCTTAAAGCTTTAAAAGCTTGAGTTTCATATAATATTGCAGTGTAAGACACTTCTACTGTCTACATTAAGTTTTAATTGAAGGCTTCCAAAACTCGAGCTTTGTACATCACTTCACTACATACAATTTATACGACTCGAGCCTTCGAGCTTGAAGACTCGAGCTTTAAAGGCTCGAGCTCTCACGGCTACAAGGTTCGAGCCTTAAGGGAGGTTTCTTTCATTCTTCGTTTGCGGAAGTCGTAAGTCCCGGACAGGTGATCTGAAGCAAAAAAATGAAACCTATTTTTACTTTGTACAATATTGTGTATAAGTTGAACCAGAATTATCCAAAAATATTCAAACGTTTTTATTTAATGAACAAAAAACTGCAAAAAATTTTGTTAAAAAAAACAAACTTCCCTTCGATCGCTCACTATTATCTTATTTTCCAATTTTTCTTCTTGATTCTGGTTCAACTTATGCACAATATTGTACAAAGTAAAAATATGTTTCATTTTTTTGCTTCAGATCACCTGTCCGGGACTTACGACTTCCGCAAACGAAGAATGTCATCGTCCGCGCACCGACATACGTGTCTCATCCCACTCCCACTACCATGTTTTGTCAAACTTTAAAAAATATTTTTATGTTCAATAAAGACCGCTTAGTCAACATACCAAATATCAACATTCTATATTTAATACTTTTCGCACAAAAAATTGTTGAAAAATCGAACGTTTTTTGGCCCAACAAGGCAGAAACCTCCCTTAAGGTTTCGAGCCTTTAGGGTTTGAACCGCGACTCGAGCTCTTGAAGCTCACGACTCGAAGCTCATTTTTACAACACTAGAGGACCCGAACGTCGTGGGTTCGAGTCCCCAGCACCCGAGTTCCGTTTTTTCCGCGGCTCTCGAACATGTAAGAATTACCAAAGCTCCTCCTGAAAATTCCCACAAATAAAATAAATATAAATACGTGAAGACTTGAAAAGTTTCCCATCCACAAGTGCCACCATCTCCCACATTTCCCAGCCCCGTCAGCCTTCCCTCCCTCGCGTGACCATAAACCATCAGTGTTCTCAAAAGTCGCTGACACATTGATTGAGCGCCGAACGATGCTCCAGAAGAAAAGTAAGTATATAGCGAACTTCCCTCCGATTCACCAAACCGCCATCCACAGTGCCCTTATTAAAATGTTCCGTGTACACGAGCGCGAGGGAAGAGAAAGGGGTTGAACGAACGGGTGGCGCAAGGGCGTGAATTATTCCGGTGGCAGGGCATGCGGAACAGGGAGTGTCTCTCACGTATATAAGTTTGCGGTTATCTGCGAATCGGTCAGCAGAAACGGCTACCGCCTGCTCCCCGGGCAGTCTCCGGTAGCGCCGAGCCCGCGTAATTGCGGCGATCAATTAACGCGCGATTAACAGCGCTCGACGAGCAGGCTTGCTAGCGGGGCGAGCAAACAAGCAAAACGGCCGCGCTCATTAACCGCACGCGAGACAAAGCATGCGCCTACAAAAAAAGGTCTTTTCTGTTTCCTCTCTTCTAACCCGCCACGCGCACGCTCTTTCGACTGCCGCTAAAACGTCTCAGTGTACCAAGATGTCCACGTGATGATCTGGATCGGGTTCGGCTTCCTGATGACCTACCTCAGGAGGTACGGGCAGAGCTCGGTCGGGCTGACGTTCCTCGTCGGCGTGATCCTGGTGCAGGTCGCCATGATCTGCGACGGGGTGATGAACATCGAGCAGGGCAACAAGGCGTACCTGTCCCTGAAAAGGTTAGTAGCAGTTTAACAGTGTAGGCGGGCTTCGTAGAATGTCAGTACCAGTGAAATGTCAGAGATTCGTGGCAGGGAATACTTGAAATCCATGGGAAGCAAGTGTTTCTCCGTACACCCCAATCAGAAGAGGGAACATTTCGAGCGGAAAGTGATGAAAAGGAGAGTAATTACTATAGCTCTCTCTCTCTCTCTCTCTCTCTCTCTCTCTCTCCCTCTCTTTCGTAATTATACCACTGCAATGAGAATTTTCTGGGTGGCTGAGAACTGTACCGTTTGACCAGATTTCTAGTCGAGATTAACGTGAAATTAGCACAGTAAACATGGTAATTAAAACATATAACATTCATTGCTCCATAAACACTGAACTCTCCTGAAAGGTAAATTAATTCTTCGCTTTTATAGAGCTTGTCTTTATTCAAAGCCCGCGGAAATTCGTTTATTTTAAAGGGAAATTTGGAAAGCACACTTGCCCCGTTGTTCGGGAACGAGGAAAAATCTTTTTCAACGTAGACGAGGGAACTTTTAAAATTCAGTGGAAAAATTTCGAGATACTGTTTGTGGCGCGGCGTGGGCGTCAACAGCCGCGAGAACAACGTTACAGGGACGTGTGTATCGGAAACGAATAAACTCGCGCGGCCTCGGTAATATACACATCAGGTCCCGATTGGCTGAAAAGTCGAAGGATATTTTTGCAAGATCCCCTGCAAAATGCATTCGAGGCGAACGCCCCCGTTGAATACCAAAGCCAGTTTGTAGGATTGTATTTGGCCTCGTGCATGAATAGTTAATAAGCCGGAAAGTGCACAGGCACTTTGTTTCCCGGGTTCCCGTTTCTCCTAGGGAAATCCTAATTTCCTCTAAACTGAGAAGAAGCGACAGTTCCCGCGAACAACAATCATTCACAGTTTAAGGAACAACGTGGCGATATAAATGAGAGACTTATAAATTCATTCAACGCGTTTATGTTCATTTCAATCGCAAGAGCAGCGTTTCGGTTAACAGAATCTCGTTACGCAGAGTGCTTCATTATTGAAAATAAGGTCTTTACAAGTGTCAACACCTATACAATAGGGTGGTCCTTATTTTTCAACTTTAAATAATAATTGTCTGACCCTCTTAAAATCTTCTATTTGACAAAAAAAGTATCTCCGTATTTTTTATTTGTATATTTTGATATATAAAGCTCGCCCAAGGACTTTATATTTCGCATATAGGGGAGACCGGGGCAAAATCGGGACGTTAAGGATAAAATCTCATAACTTTGACATTATTATGTAAAAAACAAATTGCAATTGGGATTCATTAGAATAAACTCTTTTTTAAATAATAGTACATATCCAATTTGTTTAATAGAAGGAAAAATACAAAAAAATAATGATTTAAAATATGATCCGTTTTTACGATTTTACGATTTTACACCGTGGCCTAGGTAAAATCGGGTACCATACTAGATACTGGCCCTAGCACTTATAACAACGAAACTCATCCAATTCTCCAGTTCCCCAACCAGTTAGAACAAGCTGTGAAGGAAAACAAATTTTTTAAAAATTTTTTTTTAAATTTATACCAAAATAGTAATATTTCATTGCCGTTGAGCGACCTTTAATCCTTAATATATTTTAATAAAATTTCAGACGAAATTCTTTTAAACTATTTGGAAGCTTTTGAGAGGGTCAGAAGAAATTTTTAAAAAATTTAATTCAATTACTTATTGATAGCTTCATCACCGAACGACTATCGATATCCAAACGCCCACTTGCCATTGCGCGATCCTTTTTTGCGTACCTGTGAACGCCAGCTCATCCCTAATCACTTCCCCTTCAAACTTCATGCGGCGTCATAGCTCCACGCTGTCTAACAATAACTCATAATTCCACGTCAGCGCCATGCTCCGAGACGGATAAATAGCCAGAAATCCCGAAGCCCAGTTCAGCTCTTGTGCAACCCCTTCAAGTTTCTGGGTTAGCACCAAAATGATATTATATTCGTACGACGGTGGCAAATTGTAATTTCGAAAAGGACCTGTTCCGCGTAACCAGTCGATATATTCGCGCGGTTGTTACGAGCGCTGATCTCCAGTTTGGAGCGGCTACCTGCAGGTTAATAACGCGCGTATCGATCATCAACCCCCTGGAAACCACTTTCAGCCTCCTGAGCGCGGACGTTGCGGTTGCCACCCCGTTGATATCCATGGGCGCGCTGCTTGGTAAGACGACCTACATACAGCTCGTGTTCATGGGGATCCTCGAGCTGATCATGTTCACCGTGAACAAGTACGTGGGCGAGCATATACTCATGGTAAGTTCACCCCGTCGGCCACCGACCGACCGCCTTGTCGTCGATTTTCGCCGAGGAGAGCACGCGCCGGGGATCCACCCGCGGCGGGTGTTTACGGCATCCACTTTTACCACCCCACGCGTTATTACTGGAAACTCGAAGCCTCTGGAACACACTGTGGCGGAAGAATGGAGCGTTGGTAATTGTAAGCACAGTATAATCGTGGATTATAAATTCATGAGTTTTTCTATTATAAGGTAAATGTACCAGTGCCCGGCCATGTCCCAGTACCTGAACAGCAATGCGAATTTTATTTATTTTTAAGCTTAATTTTTAATGTAATTAAAGACAAAAAATAGTACCATAATGTATTAGTATTTAGCAGTATTAATTGAAATCATTATTATAGAAAATTAAAAGTCGTTAGATAGAAATAATTATATTGTAACACACTTCGTACGCATAGCAGATTTCGAGAAATTTCTATGGCTTCTGTTAAGACACGCCACTCATTTACTAAGAAAATATTGACTGCATTTCTTATTCATATATTATAATAACACATTATTATAATAGTAAATAGATTTAAATTTAATTTAAGATGGTTAAACTAGCAAGAAAAATTAATATTTTTTTTAAACAAGTCTAAGTTTATTTACTGGTGCAAGAATTTCGTGAATGTACCGGTATAATTCAGTATCGGGACATGCATTTTTAGGTTGTCCGCTTACTGGGTCGATATAATTCAGGTATTGGGACATGCAGTTTTAGGTTGTCCGCTTACTGGGACATCTGCATATTTTCGTATTTTCATTAATAAATACGTCTATTATAATACATAAACTTTTTTTCAGTTTCCGATAGTATAATATTGTGTTATCTTCAATATTTCAACAACATTTTCTTATTTCATGACGGTTTTACAAATTAAATTAGGAGACGAACTTTGCCGCTATTCCTTAAGCCCCTTAAGCGTCCGGGTATTGGTACCTTTACCTTACAGTGGAGTGGAGAAAGTGGATCGACTGAAACGATGGGGCACGTTTTGAAAGTATCAGACAATTATACAGTCAACTGTCCGCGGTATGCGACGAAAATGGAGACAGATTTTGTTTCGCGCTTTGGGGAGTGGTCCACGCCATTGTCTCCTCCTCTGACGGGAATCGATTTACAAGGTGGCACGCGGTTTTCTCGACAGTCGAAATGAAAACTCTGTTCCCTCTGCGATAGACCGTCGACGCCGGGGACAGCATGTTCGTTCACACTTTCGGCGCTTACTTCGGCCTGGCCGTCAGCTTCGTGTTCGGGATGAAGGAGAAGCCGAAGCAGCACGACCTCGAGGGATCGTCCTACAACTCGGACATCTTCGCGATGATTGGTCTGTTTAACAAACATCTTCAGCACAGTAAAATTAAAAGTCGTTCGACGAAGTAACTCTAAGAGATCTTCCTTGCTGGACGCAACTTTCAAGAGACACTGTCCAAGCATCCCCAATTAATCTTCACCCCCTTTCTTCCAGAAATAGTCCACCCTTTCCTGAAGATAAGACCCATCCGACGCAGCTCGAGCTATTCCCCTCGCTCTTCGTCCACGCGTCTATAGCTTCGCCCGTCTTTCTCAACCACGTCCATCTTTCTCCAGCAGCTAGTTGTTCGTACCTTTTTTCTCACGGTCAATCGAGCACCGACGGTAAAGGGGTGCACCGCGACCGCCTCGGGCTCCCCTTCATCCCCCACGCGCGCGCAACTTCGTCGGCATTTTTTGCCCACATCCAAGACACCGTCCCCGGTTTTTCTACGACTAGCTGTTCACACCTTTTTTCCCGCTGTCCATGGGGCGCCGATAAAAGAGGAGGACGTCGCGGCTACGAGCTTTGCTTCGCCGTTTCTTCCACCGCAACGTGTACAGGGTGTTCAGCGACAGACAGTTGAATCTAACCGAGGGATTCTGAGGGACAAACTGAGAGGAAGATCAAGAATAACGAAATTAATTTTGGTAGCTTTGTTTCCTCGTTATTAAAGTTCGAAATTTCCACCCAGGGGCGCCTGCAGGATGGCAACTCCTGGGCGTCCCACAGTGGGACGGATCGACATTTAAGTAGGCATTCACTTCATTTTTTACATATTTCATAATTTATTGATTATAATTTAAGATTACAGGTAATATGTTTTTTTTTCTCGTCGCTCTTTCTAACAATGGGACTCTTGATGTTGATTTCCATATATTTATATCCATATAAATCGGTCGGGGCTTATTAATAAATTATTTAGAACATCTTGATTTGTCATTTTTCGGCTGCTCTTTTTGCGTATAATTCGCAGTAGTTTTTGAAATTTTTGTTTCGACCTTTCTGGGCTTCCTCTGTTAAATATTCTAAAAAAATGTTTAGATTTCCATATCTTGAAAATGATCAGCTTTTTACATTGGAATAGTTTTAGTTAGCCTTTTTCTTCTAATGAAAAATATAAATATTTATATTCTATTGCCAAATTAAAATTTTTCTGTTACCATTTTCGTATTTTTTTAAATCAAAAAAATTGTTCGTATTTGTTCGTAAATTCAAGCATACCTCATAATTCTGGATAGATTCAATTTCACAAATTCAATTATTTATATCCATCCACATCCGACCCTTTGAAATATTGATATTTTTCTGCACAAAAGCAGATGCAAGTTAGGAAACTATAATATTTTGCTTCAATTTTTTATTTTCAATACTAATTGTGCAAAATGAATGTTTTTAACTTCAAAATACTATAATCGAATAATAGCAAAATAGTATAGTTTATTGAAATATCAATATTTCAAAGGGTCGGATGTGGATGGATATAAATAATTGAATTTTGTGAAATTGAATCTATCCAGAATTATGAGGTATGCTTGAATTTACGAACAAATACGAACAATTTTTTAAATTTAAAAAATCAAGAGTCCCATTGTTAGAAAGAGCAACGAGAAAAAAAAGATTATTGTATTTATTATACAACATATTACCATCAATAAATTATGAAATATGTAAAAAATGAAGTGAATGCCTACTTAAATGTCGATCCGTCCCACCGTGCGTCCCAGCGCCCAGTTTTCAAACGTTAATAACTAACAAACGAAGCGTCTATCTAAATTTCGCTACTCTTCACTTTCGCCTTAGTTTGCCCCGCAGAATCACCCCATTTCATTGTCTATCCCCTGCAGAACACTCCGTATAAAACAAGCGTTGTCATCCCTCCCGCGACTTGAACCCCGATGCCCCTCCTTCACAAAAAAGGAAACCAATGGTTTGCTCGCGACAGGCACGGTGTTCCTCTGGCTGTTCTGGCCCTCGTTCAACAGCGCCTCCCTGGAAGGCGACGACCAGCAGAGGGCGATCATAAACACCCTGCTGTCGATCAGCTCCAGCTGCGTGATCGCGTTCGCCACCTCGGCCCTGGTCTCCAAAGACAGCAAGTTCAACATGGTGCACGTGCAGAACTCGACCCTGGCCGGTGGCGTGGCCATCGGCACCGCTGCAGGTACCGCGCGATAAATTAATTAGCAGTCCTTCCGCGGGGCACACACGTTAACAGGGCAACAATTTTCTGAACAAACAACAGGAATGATGTGCGAGCCTGTGGGCGCTCTGGTGGTGGGCGCGCTGGCAGGAGTGATTAGCGTGCTTGGATACAAGTACCTCACGGTAATTGATTCCTCTTCCACTCTAGCAGCCGCGCGGCGCTTTTAACTTGTAGCAATTGCAGCGCACATCGCGAGGTAATCAGGGGTGAACCGGAGTGGATTGACACTTGGCGCAATGTTTGGTAAATCGTATCCGGCGACGAGAAATCATTCGGCACCCGTTGGCGGGACGTTTGCACAGAGGCAAAAAGCTTCTGCCGGTGGCCGCGGATAATTCTGCGACCCACTGTACACCCTCGGACCATCCGGCCACCGATATTGACCTAGCGGGATCGCGAGCGACGGACAATCACCGCGAAGAAGTTTTTCGCCGGCAGTTCTTTTAATCATCCGCGACTCATTCGCGCCGACCCCGTCCACCCAGGCACGGTAATTCCGTATTCTTTATGTACTTTGTTCTTTCCCCGTTCGACTAGCTTCCTCGACTCTAGCCACCTGCCCCCGACCCTCCCGTCGCCCCTCGCCAGCTGGAGGACGTACGAATCAAATGCAGATTAAGCGCGTTAATCAGAGGCTCGCCATTAAGACGGAAGCCTGTCCCGGCAATTTGCGCGATACAGCCCCGCCGGTGAAGGCTCCTTCGCGTTCGCCGGATCCCCGAGAGGCACTCGTGGTATCGTTTAAAAAAGAATCCGCGGCTGGGGCGAATGGATTCCCGAGCAAAAGCGCCCGGTCCGTTCGAGTGGCGGGCGGGGGCGGTAAGAGGGGCGGGTGCAACGGACGGGGGAGAGGAAGAGAGGCATCATAAAGTTTAACGAAGCCGTTGTCGTTTATCGAAAGACACGTTCTGCGGGATAAACCGTCCAACAGCGATCTGCAAGGATTTTTTCCCTCGTCTCGCTCCTCTCCTCCGTTTCCCCCGCTGGCTTCTGTGCGTCGGGCCCGTTCAGCGATGCTCGGTGACGCGGGAAAACGATTCGATTGCTGATGCAGCCCTCTGCGAGTGGAATTTCGCGGGATGAAGGCGAGCCTCGATGAATTCGACCCTGGGAAAGTTTACGCTCGAAGGAGGGGCATATTCGTCACGGACGCTTTCTTTGGCGCGCTTTGGAGCGCACTTTTGAATAACTCGATCTCTCAAGATGGCCCGTGATTAATCGAAAACGGAGAATGTCGACGGACAATAAGCGGGAAGGGGTTGAAGAATGACTTTACTTCGCGGAAGGTTTCGCGAGGATCAGAAACTTCGTTCGTTACTTGGGATAAACGAACGAAGTGTGAGGAGGGGTAATGAGAGACAAAGGGGCGGATTTGGGGAAATTTTGGGGGAAAGAAATTTGAAAAGATAGCAAGGTGTTTTTGGTTGTAAGTTTTTATTTTTTCATCGACAATAATAGCACAGAATTTTGTTCCAGACTAACTGAAAGGGTGATCTTGAAACACAGAGGCTTCAAACAACTTTCAACGCGTAGCAAATTAGCAATAACTCAGGCATGGGTTGTCATATTGAATTAATTTTTGAAATTTATTAAATTCTTTCGATATAAAATATTTGATGATGTTGCGCGGAAAGGGCGGCAGAGGCTTGTTATTCTAGGGGTGCCAAATCTCCAAACCCGCTCCTGTAAACGGGATTAGGATTAGAACTGATAATAAGGTTTCGGTTGTAAGGTAAATGTCCCAATTAGCGACCCAGTCTCAATTATTGACACTTTATCCTTTATATTTAAATATGAATTTTTTCTGTTCCGAACGGGTGTTAAAATTATTGAATTCGATTCGTGAATATTCAAAGTATCTTGCTGATGTTTTCGCTAATGTATATCGTAACATATAATTAAGTAATAAATAAATGTTTTCACATGCGGCAGTTACAAATCCGTGAAAAAGTAGTTTCTTGTTACCGAACTTAAGAACGGCCAAATTTGAAGTATTAAGTATTTCTTGCATGCGTATATTAATGTAGGAAAAATATATTCAAATAAGTTCAAAAATAATTGTAAATTCACTATTTAAAAAAATTGCATTGAATTTTGTATTAAATTCATAATAATTATGGGGGTCAATAATCGGTATTCGTAAAATGTATGAATTCCTATTATTGACACGAGATGCCATGTCATGTTTCCATCCCGCGTGTTTTGTCAGTTTGCATCGTAACCTGAAAAAAAGATGTCTAATAAAGAGTACAATCGACGAAGAAACTATTCCCAGCAAATTTTTGTGTTGAATTACAATAATAATTTAATAATAATTTAATAATAAAAGCTATTTTGTTTTGTGCTAAGTATTTTATAAACATCCATTCCACGCATTATATACGAGTCAATAATCCGGTCTGACATAGGTCACTATTTGGGACGAAGAGAGAATTGAGGGTCAAAATTAGGTACACGTGCATCATATAATATATTTATCATTAATAATTATATTCGAACAATTTCATCATAAAGAGGGGCCTTTTCCATACTGGAAAAGAACCAGCCATATGATAGGCTATTAATGAGTAGCTGGGATAAATACTTTGAATATGTAAATATGTTAGAACGTGCGAGTAGATCTTACAGGGTCGCTAATTGAGACATTTACCTTATATACAGTTCTAAATTAACTGGGATACAGTGGAACTCGGATAACGCCGGGCGAAACGTCGATCTCGTGTATTTAACATTTTCCAAAGGGGGCAACGTTTTTCTGCAAGGATAACAAGGAGAAAACATGTTTACCGAGCGCGCGGGAGACTGATATTTTTGCAGGAAAAGTGATAGCGTACGCGGTAACAGTATTTCACCCGGCTGGCAACTGACTGGGGCGTGAACAAATATACAGAAAAAAATTGTTTCAACGCACTGCGCGTATCATCCACTTAGATTTCCCTGTTTTGTTATCTTTCACTTGTTTAACGCTCACGTAGATCTACGGGTTTCCACAGCACAGTCACTGAAAAGCATAACAGTAAATACCAGCCGTATCTGAAAAAACGTGTGGCGAGAATTTCCGCGAAATTTAGAAGGGGTAGTAATCGTGAAACCTGGGTATATCGTTATCGGTATTTATCAGTGATTATTCAAATTTAATAGAACATACAATATTCCGAAAAGTGCGCGATGAGGTACCTCGTCCCCTTTTGGTTAAATTTTCGATGAAAAGAGTAGAAAACTTTATTATATCCATTCTCTGCTGAAACAGAGATCCTTCCACGATACAGTGCTGGATTAACCAGTAAGCAGACTAAGCACGTGCTCAGAAAACCAGGGGACAGATGGAGCACCATGGAGATTTTCTGAATTTTAAAATCTAAGTTTTGTGAGAAACACTTTTTAGTCAAATCGTACGTTGCGTTGAAAATCTTTTAAGTGCTTAGGACCTCGAAAGGTCTTAAAGCAGCCCTGCCACGATACATTTCTAAAAGAAGGCTGCAGTCTACACTGACACCAATTTCTAAACGGATTGATTTTACAAAAAGTGCGCCACCTGTCATGAAATCCAGTTCAACTTACAAGGAGAGGTTTTTAAGTGTCCGCCTCCTATATATTACTTTGGTTTTCGGATATATTTGAGAGGTAAATCAAATCGGAGGCGGACACATGAAAACCTCCCCTTGTTAAAGAATCCTGATAACTCGCAACGTAATTATTATTAGGAAGGAGAAGCAGAGCTACAAACTCCTTCAAGCTCTAAAGGCTCTAACACAAAACGCTTCTAACGATACAAACCTCCACACACCTCTTCTTTTTTCCAAACACCAGCATCCAGTGGCGGGCTGGTTCTAAAAATATTGGTTGCCAGGAGACAAAGGAAGACAAATTTAATTTTTATAAAAAACCCGGATTATTCTTTCAGAGTTATTTATTATATTCTTAAAAATAAAGTATCCCCGAAAAATGATTTTATTAAATTTTTTATTAAAACAGTAAATTATAGTCGCATACAATAATAATACTGAAACTTCTGTTATATTTTCAGTCTGCTACAACATCATTAACATTTTTAACTAATGCGGTGATTCACTTGTCATCGGGCGAGCTGATACCCTGGGCCAGTCCGCCACCAGCAGCGTCCACCACCCAAAATCTCCTTAATCCACCTACTTTCACCAATCTCCTTCCGTTTGTACAAACGCAACCAATTTCATATCCCATCCAAAGCGGGTCCACCAAGAAGAAGTGGACAAGTCCCTCACTTTCTCGACTGATCTGTTTCAGCCGGTAATACAAAAGCGCCTCCGCATCCACGACACGTGCGGGGTGCACAATCTCCACGGGATGCCTGGTTTGCTCGGCGGCATTTTCGGCGCGCTCATGGCTGGCCTGGCCACAGGAGCCTCTTACGATTATTCCCTTTACGAGGTAACGTAACTTTCCGTCCAAGCCCCGCGTCCTCCCTGTTGCAGGAATTAATCGCGGGGCTGTTCGGGTAATTAACTTCGCGGGGGATGCTCCTCTAAGTATCCGACCGGCGCCCCCGCTCCGCGAGTTTCTAACCACGCTGAATGGCACCGCGACGAACTTGTCCCCCTTTCTGCCGCTGCAAAAACCAGCGATTGCTTAATCTGTTAACCATGAAGCGAACGATCTCAGTCGCCGTTCGCGAGGCACTCCCAACGTGTTCCGGCTTTGAGGAGGATGTCCTTTTGCGCGCGAGGGGTCGCGGGCGTCGCGGCAACCTACCCCGTGGGCCCCGCGGTTTCAATGTCTGAGGCTTAGGTCTCTTCCTTTGGTGTACCGTGTTTGGAGCGCGATTCATCACTCGGTGCTCGACTGGTCATGGTGCAGATTGATACGGTCTAAGTCACGGAGGATTACTTCAATTGTGAGGGACGTAGACTGGGGTTGATTGAAAGGAGGGATTGAGGGTAGCTGTCTCTAGTCGAATGGTGTTTGATTCGTGTTTCTAGGATTACTTGTGGCAGTGGCGGATTTAACAGTTTGCCACTTGGGCCCCTGCTCAGAAGGCCCCCAGGGCCCCATCCTTAAAAGAAATTATGATTTTATCCAAAGTGTATTTTTCTGTATTATTACACTGAGTCCGTTTTTAATAAGCTATCGCTTTATTTTCCGGAAAATGGGCCCCTCAGAACGTTTACCACCTGGGACCCTGCTCAGAAGGCCCCCCAGGGCCCCACCCTTAAAAGAAATTATGATTTTATCCAAAGTGTATTTTTCTGTATTATTACACTGAGTCCGTGTTTAGTAAACTACCGCTTTATTTTCCGGAAAATGGGCCCCTCAGAACGTTTACCACCTGGGACCCTGCTCAGAAGGCCCCCCAGGGCCCCATCCTTAAAAGAAATTATGATTTTATCCAAAGTGTATTTTTCTGTATTATTACACTGAGTCTGTTTTTAGTAAACTATCGCTTTATTTTCCCGAAAAAATGGGCCCCTCAGAACGTTTACCACTTGGGACCCTGCTCAGAAGGCCCCCCAAGGCCCCACCCTTAAAAGAAATTATGATTTTATCCAAAGTGTATTTTTCTGTATTATTACACTGAGTCCGTTTTTAGTATACTATCGCTTTATTTTCCCGAAAAAATGGGCCCCTCAGAACGTTTACCACCTGGGACCCTGCTCAGAAGGCCCCCCAGGGCCCCATCCTTAAAAGAAATTATGATTATATCCAAAGTGTATTTTTCTGTATTATTACACTGAGTCCGTTTTTAGTAAGCTATCGCTTTATTTTCCCGAAAAAATGGGCCCCTCGGAACGTTTACCACCTGGGCCTTTTTTCTTAAATCCGCCACTGACTTGTGGTATCAAATCTACGAGGATTTGTAATAGTGATGTAATTATTCGAATAATTTCGAATATGAATAATTCGAATATTCGAATAATTCAAATAATTTCGAATAGGAACCATATCTTCGAATATTCGAATCTCAAATTCGAATATTCGATTATTCGAGTCTCAAATTCGAATTCTCTGATATTCGAATATTCGATAACTTAGATTATCCGAATATTCGTTACAGCCCTAATTTGTACTGCAAAGCGGAATGTACATGTAAATAAGCATTTTTCTCTTTTCTTTTCTTTTTTTTTTGTGGAGTTGGGAGTGTAATGTAAGAATCGGTCAGTGTTCTGAAAACTGTAGCTGGTAGAATGTTAGGATAAGAGTTATGGAGTAGTATCTACATCAAGCTGGATCTCTTTAATATTTCTGGTGGTGTCTCGTGTTAGATCTTCCCTGCGAGGGCACCGAGCTCTGAAGCAAGACTGGCCGAGTTGAGGGACAATTATGGAATATTGCCAGGGCTGAATAGGACAGCAGGACAGCAGGCCGGCTATCAATTATTAGCGCTTGCCATTACTCTGGGAATTGCTATCGTTTCTGGATTGGTAACAGGTAGTTGTCCCTTTTATGTGGATTGTTTCGGTGACGCGCACGCCTGGGTAACGACCACCTAGTTTTTCGAAAAGGCAAAACGCGCATTTAATTGACTTCGAATTGAGGAAGAAGTTGAAAGCTTTAATCCAACTAAAAGACAGCTTGTAATTATTGATATTTATATTTCTATATGTATCTGAGCAATTTTAATTGTAGATTTTATATGATATGAAGAGAGATACATTCCCTTATCAAAATGTCAAAGTGTTTCCATGCAAAGAGTTCTATTTGGGGGTGTCAAGCTTTTCGATTTCTCCTTCCTGAATGTTTGCCCAAAAAGGCTACGGATTCATACGTGTAGGTAGTTTATATTGCAGCTGCATTTAGCTATATAAATCAATTATTTTTCAGGTTTAATAATACGCTTGCCAATCTGTGGTTCGGTTCCCGAAGAGAAGAGATTCGATGACGAGGCCAACTGGGAACTGGAGGAAGAATGCTCCCTTGACTCCAAAAGCAGGGATGAACATGACTATGGTGGTGACCAATTGCCGATGGCTCACATCTGAAGTGACGAATTAATTAGAAATGCAAAAGTCGTAAAATTTAAACATAAAGTTGACGCGGTAAAACAGATTGCACCCTCCAGAGGGAATTGACAGTCCGCGCCATCTATCGGGACGGATCAAAACTGGCGCCCCCTTCTGGGCAAATTTCGTACGAATATTTTTTTGCATATAAATTGAAATATCTCGTAAACTATTGAGTTTTCAATAACATTACCTCATACAGTTTATACGCAGAATAACACGGGGAATCAATTTGTACCAAAAAATGTATATAGTTCTATTTAAAAAAGAAGTTTAACTGCACTTTACAAGCGTACCAATGAACTTGAAACAAAATTCTTGCAATAGGGTGCTAAAGCTTCGTAAACAGTGCAAAATTTCCCTCCACGATTTTTCTCTAACTTCACTTGGAACAGAGTTATAGCCTTGCAAAGTTGCTGGAATCGCGTTCCGATAGATGGCGCGCACTATCAAATCTTGTGGAGTTAGAATTCTGTTTTACCCCCCGAGGTTATCGACCTCGCTTGTAAAGATGCGTAGTGACTATTCTTTTAGTTATCTACTGCAGCATACGTGACACACGTTTCTGGTTCAGTTATTTGCTAGCGTCGATATTGTAAAATATATAACATTTGTTAAATAATAAATACATCGAATGCGTATTTATTAACGCAGCGATTCCTTTGCACGCGAAAGAAATATCCTACGGGAAAGGATAGGAAAGCAACGCATGGAACGAACGCCCAATGTGCAACGTTTTCAATTACGTTTATATTTTTTCCTTTTTTTTTAGAAAACTTTCTATAAATTTATACAATAAATAATTTGTAACATAAACAGATTCGATACAATGATTGGGTGTTTCTGGAGATTGGGCAGCTAGAGTTTACCGGTTCGTTTCGCGCGAAAATGCAATTAAAACCGCGTCCCTTTAATCGCCGAGACGGCAAGGACACTGGATCTTGAGCCGTAGCAATATGCGTATATTATTCTTTCTAAATTTCTTGTATATAATAATTATAGTATTAAGAATTCTTCCCCTGAATATGTCAATAATAATCCATGAGATATCTTAATCTTTCGTACAATTAGTTCGATATCGTTTTCATTAGCAGAATCAACAAATTATTTCATCAGAGCGTGCACTACGGCCTTCGCGTTCAATGACTTCAAGTCGGTGTACGTTTGCCCCGTGCCAACGAAAACGATGGGCTGCCCGGTAATGTAAGTCATCGAAATTGCTGCGCCCACCTGGAAACGATCGTTACGTGAATAACAATTGACGGTTCGATCAGCGGATATTAATTGACCGTAATCGACCGCGCTGGGCCTACCTTGTCATCGATTGTATCGAATTTAGTCAACACGATGCCGTCAATGATATGAGGATTGCTGGATTGGCTGTGATCGGCTAGAGCTTGATTAAACTTCACTAATTGATCGACAGCTTCGTTTCCAACGAGTGCCTCGCCGACAAACAGCACCAGATCCGGCTCGTTCACTTTGATCAGCTTGGCCAAGGCTCTCATCAGCGGTTCGTTGTCCTGCATTCTGCCGGCGGTGTCCACCAAAACCACATCGATCTTCGAGTCCTTAGCGAACCGAATCGCTTCCATCGCTATACCAGCTGCATCCTTTCCGTAGCCTTTCTCGTACAGCTGAACCATGCACTGATTCCCGTGCTTCTCCGGCGGATGAAGAGCGTTCAAGTGACGCATGTGTGTCCTCAGCTGCTCGACTGCACCAGCCCTTAATTGAAACGCAAAGTGCATTTAATTATAAGCGCGATCCATCGTTCCGCTAGTTTATCCGCGACGGAGTAACAAGCTACCTGAACGTATCGCACGCGGCGATCAGCACGCGGAAGTTATTCTCGATCAGCCAGAAGCAAATCTTCGCCAGGTTCGTCGACTTTCCAACCCCGTTCACGCCGCAAAACGTCATGACGTAAGGTATATCGTCCTTCTTCGCTTCCATCGCGTCTCGTAGAATATCGACCCGCCTCTTTGGCGACAGTATCTGCACCAGTGCATCCGTCAGGGTGGCCTTCACGGTATTCGTCACGCTGTCGAAAGTGCCGAGCATCTTTCCCTCGAGCTTCACGCCGACGGAGTCGCACAGCTTCTGAGCGATGTCGGCGGCAACGTTCTTGGAAATCAAATGGTCCTTCAGCTTCTCCAGAACAGGCGCCATGTCGTCGTGCTTCAAGCACTTATTCCCGACCAGGCTCTTGAACATTGAAAACATGCTGCTGGTCTTCTTTTGTACTTGCGGCTTCGAATCCTCCATCTCCTGGTCGGACTCCTCCTCCGAATCACTTTCAACCTCTAAATCTCGAATACTACCCTTCATCTGGCCCACTAGCTAAAGAGGATCATTTAAGTGGTACATTAATTAAGCGAATACGTAGGCTGTAATCTACGAAATGGTAGATTTACCGTTTTATCAGCCGGCACGTAATCACCGCTCTCCTCCGGTTTATCTTTGGTGCGTTCTAAGTTGGCGAGGTCCTTGGTGGTCCCGCCTAACTCCCACACGCGCGGCTTTTTGCCAGCCTTCTCCGGTTTCGGACTTTTCCTGCGAACCATAGATTACACGCGCCTGAAATTTCAATGCACGCATGTTCCCCGCTTTACGACTTTTCGTGAGACTCACTGTTTGTCCACTTTCTTCTTTTGACCGCCTAACTTCTGAGCCAATTTTATACGGTTCGCGATTAAAATCTCTTCGTTTATTTCCCCGTTATGATTAGTTTGGTTGTTCGGCGGATCCTGCTTTGGGACCTCTTGAATTTTCACTGGGGGAATCGAGTAGGGATCAATAATTACACACGTGGAAGCTAATTTCGAGGAGCACGAGATATACTAAAAGACGAATTAAAATATAAGCGAAGACGTGGCATTGAATATTCGATGTTACGAGGTAAGGTAGACAAAGAATTTAATTTTCCCGCAGATCCAGTCACTGTTAATATCGTTAGCTTGCAGCAGTAACTCCTAAATTCATGCACATTGTGTATCGAATGTAAAATCCAGAATCACTTACTTTGCTCATCTTTACTAGTATTAATTCCCTTCTTCCTTTTACCTAGAAGCGAAGAATAAGATCCCCATTTCCTGTTAGTGATACCCACATTGGAAAGGATATATTACTACCTAAATGAAAATTGCTTGTGATTCTGTATTAAGTCCTACACAAATTTCCACAACAGCTTATAATACTCGACACTCGGAAATAAACGAAAGGATCAAAAAAGTCTTATAACAGCTTTAGAAACCACCACCGCCGGCCGTCCGACTTGCGAATAATTGTATCGTCCGTATATAGGGTGCGCTGTAACTGGTGGTAGAGTCAAGAAGAAGGTAATTTAATACAAATACCAGTCACAGGACACCCTGTATAAAAAGTGTACGTAAATCATTGTTAAGTCACCCAATGTAAAAGAACGGAAACAATATAAGTAAACAAGAGCAGCTAGATTACTGAAATCAAGTAACTAATAATATCGTAAAGCTAATCAAACGTAAAGCGCTCGAAAGGAAGAAAATGCAGCTTGACTAAACTTTCGGATAACGCACGTTACGTACCCTGCTTTTTATTATCCTTGTCGTCCTTTCGTTCGATCATACTGGCGACAGTCTTTTTAGATTTCAGACTTTCGTCGAAGGTACGCATTTGCTTGGGTATCTTAGCCTGAGTCCGTGCCCATTGTTCAGCCAAAGCGAGTACGTGCTCGTAGTTGTTCCTGAAATCGAAGTTCGAGAACCACTGGGACCTCTCCAATTCATTTTTGAATCTGTCTCTGAACTCCAAATGGATATCGTTTAGAAACTTGTCCACGTAAGACAACTGTAGTATCTTCTGGTAGGCGACTACAAACACCAGCTCGAACTCATTGTCGAGTTTGTACTGTAAACGTAACGAATCGTGTTCGAACGTATGATTCCCTGTACGCTCCTGCAAATGAGATTGTTCGAAGCGTCACTGCGATGAGTATTAATCGTAGCTGCTCGTACGCAGAGGATCTTTGTCGCTTCTTGCGCGAGTTACATTGGTAGAGGGTAAATGGCTGGTGCTGTCCCATATGGGTGTACTTAAATTAAAAAAAAGTGAAGTGCCATGACGGAGACCACTTACCTGCAATATAACACTTCGTATTAGCGCGTTAACGCTGGGCGCGAATATTTGCGAAGTGCTCTGGAAACACCAGAGCACAATTCCGCCTTTACTAAATATAGTGAATAAGTCGAGCATGATTGCGCGATCTCTTATTAATAAGAAAATGTATTTTAATTCAATATTATGATCTAACCTACTGATGATCGTGCAATTTGATTTTCGTACACGTCAGATACTGCTAAAACCTTCGAATAAAACTTCGAAGATGTGACTGACCGTAAACATTAGAAAACTTCAAGGCGGACACTCATTGCGCCGATCAATTGGATGCAGAAATTCAGTTAGTTTATGAACACGCGAATTTTAGCGGCGAAAAGCATGAACTGCAGTGAGCGTTAAAACACCCTAGTTGCCAGTCTTGAGTAGCTACTTACCATAAACTGGCGTTGATGTGTTTTAACGTCCACGATCTTCATGTTCGTCACGACCGTCATGTTCTCCTGTTACGAAGCCCAATTTTAGAGCGTTCTGAAAATTTTGGCCAGATTTTGGAACAATGTATCAGGAGAACATGAAGCGAAAGGAGGTATTCTAAACTTTTGCATCGAGCTCAGTGAATGGCGGAAATCTCATACGCCCGTACCGCTAAACGCGGTGGAGGAACGCCACGCATGCGCGCAATGGCGCCGCGACATCGAACCAATCAACGGGAAACGATGGGAAACGAAGCGATGCCAGCGCCAAGCCAAGCCAACTAGCCAAATCACATGAGGCCGCAGCCAACCAGCGTCGACAACCGATTCCCCGCGATGCTGGTTGGCTAGTCGGCATGCCTTGGCGCTGGCGTCGGCGAATTTTCCAGCGATTTTCATCTTGGCGTTGATTGGCTCAACGCTCGTGACGTCATTGCGCGCATGCGTGGACGTGGGTAGCTGTCCCCACTCCAAAATAGCTACCGCCGGTAGTCACTTTCCAGGCCACCCTGCGGGCGTATGAGATTTCCGCCATTCACTGATTCGAGCTAATCGAAGGCGTTATCTTTAAGTAGCGAACAAGAGCTACGTCTGTTCCTTTCGAATCTATGTCTCAGATTCACCTCTGGAAGGTGTTACTTTGTGTGACCACTTTTGGCACTCTTAACACTAAGGTCGAAATTTTGGCTTTACTTTGTGAAAACTGTATTTTTTATCAAATATGAAAGATTTTTGCCAATGGTAACTTTGGAATTTCGATAGGAATGTTCAAGAGGGTTTTGCAATGATAATACAGATTTAGAAAGCTCTTCTCTTTTTATTTTCTTTAAAAATAAGTTTCAGATATTGCAAAAAGGTGATACAAGTATTTACAAATGATTATTGATGTAAAATCACTATCTTCTTTTGTTCATTGTTGAGGTTAACAGCTTTCCGTCATCTGACCCACTTGAAGCTCCTGTCCACGAAGAAATACTCCAAAGTGTAACCTGTAAGACGAAGAAAAATATTTTTAGTAACCTGACTTACCCATTATAGAAAATACAACATAATTTCATGTAAAGCGTATAAACATTTAAATTAGCTTCCCAATTTAACCTTTATTTCATGTAGAACTCATTTAAACGCAGTAGAATTCAATTACCACATAAGAAAAGCATAAAAAAAACAGAAAACGTATAAAAATGATAACAGGTAAAAAGAATTAGGTTAGGTAAGTCACTTGTTTATAGGCAAAATGAACTTATCGATACGTACTACATTCCAAAAGTGGCTACATACATTAACATTAGATCAGTTACATGTATTCTACTACTTCCATTGAATTATATAATTGTTCGAACAAACTCTTATCAACTAAATGTACAATAAAAATGAAAACCTAAATTCATTTGAAGATGAAACGAAATATTTCAAATCAAACTTCGCGCCATAAATCAGTCATGCGCGGATACAATGCGCACTCCACAAGCGTCCGCTAGGTGGGGCGCAGCTTCAAAACCCGTGGTGAGCATTCCACTTTACCCCGCGGTCAAATTTTCCGAACACCTTTCTCGAGCAATAAATAAACAATTTAGTTACCAAAATTGAAAGCATAATCGCTATGCTACAGAGTACAGCCTCACCCTACGCGGTTGAAAAATCAATTTTCCGAAAGAAGAAAAACCCAAGTATTACAAAAGCCTGTAAAATTGCAGAACAAAATTGTTATAGGTCGTCCTACAAAAGAATGTTATTAAAGATTTGTTTTTCTCGTGCTCAAATATGTAGCTTTTTATGGCAACATCTCCCATTTATTAGCACTTCGGTTATATAGTAGGAAGGGTTCAATACAAGGACTATTTTTCAATAAATTTTAATACAAATTTACATTTAATGTATAGCATAGTCTGTCAGCGGTGATTCAATCGCGACGGCGGTTGTTCTACATGGAAAAGCTAATCCAAAGTGTAAGATTCTTGTAAATTCAATTTAAACAGAGTCCTTACATTATTTCCTAGTGTATACTGTCACAGAGAACAGTTCTTCTCTCGACTAAATCTGATCCATGAACTTCGTCTATCTCTTACAAGACCTCATTGTTTTCATCGAAAACCCATAAAAAGCAATGTCTCTATATTGCTTTCTGTTCTATTTCGGTTGTTCTGAATTGTCGTTGCGTCTTCTATTTCTTTTTCTGACGGCACTGCATTCTTTACGACGTCTTCCACTTTGCCCGGAGGTTTCGTTACTCTCTATTTACGTGCTCGATAAATTGTAACGGTAAATAACGCTGCCGACGTGGCTATTACATTTTCGCTATGATAGAAATTAAAATAAAATGTTAGAGTGCAGAAACTTTCGGAGCAACCCGATTCACACAACTTTTGCAAACAGCAGAATTCTTAATAGGCAGTAAGATAATTATTTGCATACGCTTAAGCTTAAGCTACAGAGCTATCGTACGTATATAGTACACGAAGTAGAATATACAAATGTCTGATGGAAACGAGATTTCATTAAATATATATTATATACAGTAATTACAGCATGCTTTGCGTAAGCTAGAAAGTATTAATGTTGATTCTACTAAATGAATGCTCTAATAACAGTGTATTAAAATCGTATATTGCCATTTGAAGAATTTGCAAGTTGTAGACACCTTGCTATTTTTCACTTCTTTCTGCTAATGCAGTTGAATGGAAACGTAACTATCGCTTACGATAGCGAGAAAAACCTGCAATAATAATGATTCATGTAAGTCATATAAGTTAAACAAACATTTCGTAATAACGAAGACATACTTAAGTTTCAAAAGCACTTGTCTTATTGGACAGATTACTTGTATTTGAAAAAAAAAATATATATATGAAACGTACGACAATGTCATTATCAGTTCAACTAACGAAGAAAATGAAAATCGTTCGTGTACACATGTATATAAAACAAACATATTTTGTGCAAATAATAATGTTCGCATCTCCGTCGTAACTATTTCCACTTAAATCGTAGCCTTGGATATATCTTTCTCCAACGAATGGTCCGTGACGAATGTACATACAAAAATGTGTAAATGTATAATTACAATAAAAAAAAAAACAACACATTTTTGTATTAATTACATAGCTGAGTAAACTACTCGAAGCACACTGCCAATTATCTCGCCCCGAGGGAGATACAAATATTTCCGTCACAATGATGCTTGTAACATCGACAGATACGTAACAAATTTCTGTAAAACTGCGACGGTCAATTGGAATTTTTATTACTAAGGGAAACAGTCTTCGCACGTCACGAGTAATACTGTACGAGAAGCACTTTTCTTACTAATAATCATGCAGCTGTTTACAACAAGCTTCTTTTTTTAGTCACAAGCTTGATAACGTCTTTTACATACATCGTATTATTACATCTTGTCACTTAGAAATCGTTCTTTTCCCTCTGATTGTGTGAAAATATAAAAAAAAAGAATGCCTTGCTTAAGTAATTGTACACAAATTGGTGGACTAGAACTTACAAGCAAACGGTAGTAATTTCAGTTTTAAGGTTTTCTAGATAATCTAGGGGAAAAGTGAAATCATATATACTTTGTGCGTGTCAAGGCGCTTCCTCCTTTCGTAGGATCCATCATACGATCCCAGTTGGTGTGACCAACTACGAATCCTACGGCACGCATTTTCTCTTGCTCTTTACGTTCTTCCAAATCTGCCCACCTCACCTGTTCAATTCACGTTTATAGTCGTCTTTGTTAACGTTCCGTTAGTAATCATAGATTCCATTGAAAAGACTCATGCTGCTGATAAATCACAGACGTACTTACGCGTTTTTTACCAGAGGTATCCTCCATGTTATAATAGTCGGGGACTTGGAGGAAATCTTGCATAGTTTGTACTTTTCCCTCGTTCTTCTTCTTTGCAAGCCCGTCCAAACGATCTGCGGTTAAACGATCGCGTAATTAATTGCGATCTTAATATATAAAGCAGAAAGTGCCTGTGCGTTTGTTTGTCGCCGAAAAACTTTCGAACGGTAAACTCTGAGGTCACGAAAGGTGTCCCAGCTCATTATGCCTAGCTAATCCACATGAATGTGACTATTTTCACAAAAAATAAATAAATTCTTTTTTATAAAATCAGAATCTAAATTTCGGGCGAAGCCGAGTAGTAAAGCTAGTTAAATATAGGATAACTAACCCAATTTATCTTCTGCTTCCATACGCTCCCACTTGCTCACACCCTGTAGATCATAATAGACATATATTAAATTGTTGCTTAACAGACGTTTTAATAAATATTGAAAATGTAATTACAATACTATCGAGGATATCCTCTTGACTGTCCTGGCTGTCTTCGTTCTGCTGAGGGGACTTCTCCTGCGTTTCTTCGCTATCTTCCATATGAACCTAGGGGGAAAAGGTATAAATGACACTGCTATATAATTAGCGTCAACTACTGATAATTTGCGATGCGTACTTCTTCAATTGCCTGTTCTTGCAACATCGAATTGACGTCTAATTTCTGATGGTAGCTTGGGGTCGGCTCAAAATAATCTATAATTCGATTTATCTCATCTTCCGTACGATTATGAATGTTTCGTTTCAAACAGATTTGTAAATCCATTTCCATCTCGCACACGTACACCTACGCATAGATAGTTACGTAGAGGAACCATTTGAATAAGGATATTCCCATTTGCCTACGATAGTATAAAGAAGAAAGACTCACTTTAAAACCTTTAGTCTTAGCAAAACTCCACATTTCTTCGTAATCAGATATCTTTTCGTTAATGCAGTCAAGTATTATAAAGTTGAAGAAACCATCAGTAATGTTCTTTTTAAAGGCTTTTACAAGTGACGTTACGTAGCTCTGTTCCATTCCTTCTTCGTATTCGTACGCCATTTCCTAAAAAGTTCATCGAAGTGAAGTTCAATTTAAGCATCTGAATAGTAATTAAAAATCTATGGGCGTATTAGAAGATGGTAGCTTTCACTGTACCTTAACTATAACTTTCTTCCCATTATCGTCAGTGGAATCTATCTCTTTTTCTACCAAGAAATAATCATCCAGACTCAAAATTCTTGGTGCTGAACCTCCCTGCTCAACTTCTTTATCCTGCAAAGAAATACGTACGTACTAGAGACAGCACTGGCATTAGAGGAGCCAGATATATTTCCTCGAAATGTCAATTTACTTTAATAAGCTTTGCAACAAATGATTTGCCACTTCCAGGTGGGCCTCTTAAAATTATAGCTATTTTTGGTGGTCTGTTCTGGCGACCTGGAGGGCACAATAAGTCGTCCACCATTGTGCAGTTTGGCGTCTTCGCCAATTCCAAAGTTTTTGGCGCGGATTCCACCACATTGTGCTGAGCATCTGTAACACTATAAAACATAATACCAAGTTACTATGGACATCTTCGCAATTCACGTGTAAGTGTTCAAATATAGCAGTTACGAAAATATAAAAATCCTTTCTTATGCGGTATAAAATAAGGAAAATCAACAACGAAATATAAACAATGATAGATACATAAATGGTTGATATATCAAAACTTTAACGTGTTTCTGGTATTAAGAACGTTCCTGCTGATTCGGTGGTAATCAAAGTTTTTGCACAAGATATTAAAACGTTAGACATATGTACGTATGTACGTAAAAGATTTGTCAGGATATGAAAAATGTATTAAATCCGAGAGAAAATGGACGTGCTTTTTAAAGCAATTGGAAAAGACAGCAATGCGAGCATAAAACTCTGAAAATTGTGTATACCCTTCCAGGTCGCTTATACTAAATTAAACAAAAATTTAAACTACAGAAAACATCATTGTGCATAATACAAACACATAAAAATAAAGTATGTTTGTATTATGCTGCACTACGTTTCGTGTGTTTAACTCACTTTCAATTAATCTCCGAGCATCATTGATACATTTAACGTGGGAAACAGCATATGGAAAATGCTGTTTCGCAAGTGTAAATTATCAGATCATTTAGAAATGACGGAAATGTCATTAATTTAAAAAAAAAACATTTGTCGCCTGTACTTATCCTACATACTCGGCATATTAAATCATGTACGTAGTTAGAGTACACATGAAAATAACAGATTATGTAAGGTTTTGAGTGTACAATTTAATACTAATCAATACAGTGGCCTTAATACTGTAATCACACGTATACACGCATACGTTCAGTATGGTATATAAATGAAGAAAACCCGTTGGGCTTTCGGGAATATTTGACAACTGCCGACAAACGGCGAGACGATATACTTTAACCGCATCTCAGCAGTCAAAAGACAGTATAAGCATTGCACGAAACAAGTCTCCATACTTTACGCAAAATGTTTGCCTCAAATGTTAAATCTATAAGTGGATACCCAATGTGATGATGTAAAGTTTGTTTCAACACAAAAGTGGCGAGAGCATTTATTTTTACAGTTTATCAAAGACTAAAACACTTAAGACGCATCTAATAACTAATTTAACATACCTGGTATCCAATGGCTTTGTCTCTACGATGCTCTTGCTTGAGTTCTCCTGCCAGTTTATATTTCCTTTCGATCTAAAGAAAGTTATACGTTTTCAAACGAATCTGATTTACATATTAATATAATCCATGATAGTTTATTAGAATATACATTCATAAGTACAGAAAATTGTATAAATGGAATAAACACTGGTACTATACCTGTCTTCATCCTTGTTACTGTCTTTATTCGCTTCCTTTTGAGAGCTTTCGAACCTTTCTCGTGTTCGTTCTACATTTAAAATAAAAATGATAATGAAGGTAAAACTATCCGTAGTATTTAATAATAATATATATAAGTACGTATGTATACGTTGTAAGTGTATTCTTATATCCTTATTATATTTGAGCAACATTCATTTATAATAAATCGCTTATAATGCTTACAATAATGATAATAATACTGGAAGTAGAAAATGAGACCATTAAATTACCTTTGTGAACATTCTTATCGTATCGATTCTCTTGATCTTTTTCAGACACACGATCAAATATTTTATCTTCCCGTTCTTTGACTTTATAGGCCTTCTCCCTGCGATCCCGTTCGGGTTTCTTGTCGTCGATCAGTTCCTCGCTGTTTCTCCTCTGATTGTAACCTCCCGAGCGCCTAGAATCTACTCTCTCGGAGTAATGCTCGTACGTCCTTATCTTGTCCGTATATTCCTTCAAGTTCTGCTCACTTTCTTCCCAATTTCTGAAATCTGTCTTGGGTGGCGGTTCGTGCTCCGGTACCAGTGGCTTCAAATTACCGTGCCCATAATCGAAGCACTGCACAGGAGTCAAATGATCTTGAATGGAGGTACGAGAAGTATGGGCATAGTCGATTACTTTAGCAGGTATGTGCTCGACAAATTTCTTCTCAGCGGTAGCCCCGCCATGATTATAATTGAACTGTTTCTCTATGCAGAACTCTTTGACGGTCGAGCACCTGACTTGAGACTGCCGATTATCTATCGGTCGCTTCATGTACACATTAGGGCTGTTAAACTTAGAGTAATCAGATCCTGCTGACGATTCTCCGTATCTGGCTTTATAATCGCCCACTGTCAAATCGGGCATACCTTTCTCCGATCTTTTGTCAGGTATAATATACTTAGCCGGGTTCGGAGGAGATCGTCGTCCTAGATTATTCGCTGCTCCTTGATTAAATGCATCGCTCTGAGGTGGCAAAGGTTTCTCCGCATAACGGAAGTCTTGGGCAGGTCTCTGATCGACATCGCTAAAATTACTTTTGGGGAACGGCGGCCTCCACCCTGGTTTCTGCTTCTCATTAGAGTCGAACTGTCCTTGCTGCGCGTTCTGTTCTATCTGGATACGATCAGTCGCTTCAAACGCCCCTCCATCGCCACGAACGTCCAAGCCACCTGGTTCTGAAGTCTCTCTAGGTTTAGGGCATGAACCGTTATCGACTTGCCCTCTTGGCCTAAAGTCTCCGAGTCCTCTAGCATCGAATGGCCTATCAGGATGACCTCGAGGTGCAAAAGGACCATCGTTCGGTCCGCCAACTGGAGGACGGGATCCAAAGAATGCGTCAGCTGAACCAGCTTTTTGAGGTGCAAAACTTCCATCGGCAGGAGCGTCAAATTGTCTTTCGTTGTACCTATTAGGGAATTGTCCATCTGGGTTTGCTGCTGTTGAGCCACTAAGACTTCGCTGGAAAGGACCCTCGTTACGTCGTGGTTCGAAAGGTCTGTCAGTAGGTCCTGGGAATTTAAGTTGCCCCTCATTAGGTCCTCTAGATCCAAGCTGTGTCTCACTAAGGCTTCGGTTCTCAAAAGGTGGATCATTTGGCCTGCCAGGCCCAAATTGTCTATTGTTAGGCCCTTGAGGCCCAAACTGTCCATCACTTGGTCCTCTGGGACCAAATTGTCCGTCGTTAAGTCTCCTTGGAGCGAATGGCTCATCATATCTCGAACCAAATTGTCCAATGCTCGGGCCTCTGATACCGAATTGTCCATTGTTGGGACCTCTTGGTCCGAACTGGTTATCAATTGAACCTCTTGGCGCAAACTGGTTATCCATGGAACCTCTTGGCGCAAAGGGTGCATCAATAGGAGCTCTTGAGCTAAACGGGCCATCGTTAGGACCTCGCGACCCAAACGGCCCCTCGTTGGGACCACGTGGAGCAAACGGTCCTTCGTTAGAACCTCGCGGCGCAAACGGTCCTTCGTTAGAACCTCGTGACCCAAACGGCCCGTCGTTAGGACCTCTTGGCCCAAATGGCACATCAGTAGGGCCTCTTGGACCAAGTAATCTCTCATTACCAGCTCTTGGGCCGAACTGTCCATCGTTGGGACCCCGTGCACCGAATTGTCCATCATTAGAACCCCTTGGGGCAAATTGTCCATCATTAGGACCTCTCGGGGCAAATTGTCCATCATTAGGACCCTTCGGTCCAAATTGTCCATCATTAGGACCCTTCGGTCCAAATTGACCATCATTAGGACCCCTCGGGCCAAATTGTCCATCATTAGGACCCCTCGGGCCAAATTGTCCATCATTAGGACCCCTCGGGCCAAATTGTATATTATTGGGTCCTCTGGGTCCAAAATGCCCATCATTGGGAATGCGAGGTGGTATCAGCGGTTGTGGACCTGGGCCAGGAGAATTAAATGTACTAGGACCTCTAGGTTCAGGCACGGGTAATCTGTCATTTGGACCTCGAGGGCCAGGGAAAGGTGCATTTGGTCTAAATTGCATTCCTCTTGGGCCAAGTGTAGCATCGAAAGCCTCCCTGGGATCGAAACATTCTGGATTGTTCGGTAATGGTTTGGAGGAAGGATCTTTTGCATCGTAAGGCTCGTTCATTCTTCGCGAAGAGTCATTGGACTCGTTATTATCTGTCGAAACAGGGCCCAAATTTGGTAATTCAGGCGGTGGCTCCATATTTAAATCTTCAGGTTTCGGATCATTCTCACCCATAAACGGCAGCACTTCTGCCTCCTTATTACTACCACTGGTATCGTTGTTAGATAGATCTCGTTTCTCTGCCGTTTCACCGATCACATTCTGAGTACCCAGCTCCGGGGGATTATAATTTACAGGCAAAGTTTCCTCCACTTTACTGCTGTTTGCATCGTTACGTAATAAATTATCTTGTGGGAACTGACCATCCCCCCAATTCAATGGTTTCTCCAATAATGGAATCGAGTCATTTTGCATGGGATAAATTTCAGGGCAATCTTTCTGTGCGCTGTTAATTTGTTCGTTGGATATCAAATTTATTACTTCCACTTGTTCCGCCACGCCAACGGGTTTAGCGATATTCCCTTTATTCATATCCACATCGTGCACAATATTTCCTATCTCTGATCTCGGCTCGGCACACATGAAGTCTTGCATTAGCTGCGGACTAGAGTTAGGTCCTCTGAACGGGGCCATCCCTCCATCACGCGAGTCGAACGAATTGTTCCGTACAATTCCCATAGGGCAACGTGGCCCGAATTCAGGATTCCCTGGAGGTTTAAAGTCTCCAGCCATTCTGTAATTACCGCATCCAGCTGGCCCGAAATTTGGGGGCCCGCGAGGACCAAAGTTGTTGTTCCCAGGGGAACTTTTCATAAACGGAGAGTCGCCGGTGATCTTCTTGAAGCTTTCGCTCAGCGAACCAACGTTACAACTTTTGTCAGAGTCCAGGTAACTTGGTTTAAATACGTCTAACGCAGCTCTTCGTTTCTCCATCAGTTTCTTCAATTCCGGCGCGAATTTATCCGGCGGTTTAAACTGATCATTTCTAGCGAAACTTCGAGGCGCATTTGGAAAGCTGTCGCGTCTATCTCCCGCATCTTTTGACTCGAAACGATCTAAATTGCTTCTGTTAAACCTGTCGCCACCTCCAGGCCCGAACGGTTCGTTATTAGAACCAAATCTGTCGTTATTAGGTCCGAACCGATCATTAGCAGGTTCGTTCCCTTGTCCTATTCTATCAGCACCCGGCGCGAATCGATCGTTTCCAAATTTATTGTTACCAGGTCCGAACCGATCGTTCCCAAGCACCGATCGATCGTTCCCAAGCACAGGTCGATCGTTCCCAAGCACAGGTCGGTCATTCCCCATACCAAACCTATCACTCGTCGGGGCAAACCGATTGTTCCCTGCTCCAAACGGCCCGAGAGAAAATCTGTCGTTGCTGAAGTTCAATTTCTGCTGACTGAACTGATTATTTCCATGCTCTTGGTAACTTCTATCTTCCCTTCTGAATTGCTCAGATTCCGGTGCTCGTTCGTCGTTCAACTTGTAGCTTTCGTTTCGCTGGCCAAATGCGTCGGTAGGTCGGAATTGATTGCCCGGTTGGTCATTCATGCTGTCCCGACCAATACGATCGGACGGTCCCCCGTCTTTCTGCCGATTAGATTCGAAACTGTTCATAGGACCAGCTTGACTTGGACGCTCGTTGTGGGGGAGACTTTCGTCAGGACCATTTCCATTGTTTGGACCGAGAGCAGGAGGTCTCCCTTGCATGCCCGATGCAGCTTG
The DNA here is from genome assembly GCA_910592295.1 of Andrena haemorrhoa. Taxonomy (NCBI): domain Eukaryota; kingdom Metazoa; phylum Arthropoda; class Insecta; order Hymenoptera; family Andrenidae; genus Andrena; species Andrena haemorrhoa. The sequence goes on from OU342946.1 coordinate 8,558,616, forward strand.
CGGCCGAACGTTGCAATTCTGTCGCGAATCGTTACCAGTGAAGCCCGGAGGCGGCTGCGAGAAGTTTGGTACGTTGGAAAAGCTTGGCGGTGGCTGTGCAAAATTTGGCGCAGACATTTGCGTTTGCGGTGCGCCGAACGATGGCGGAGGGACGCCAGTCATTGGTTGATAATTGGAATAATTCGATACGTTCACTCCTGCGTTGTACTGCGGTGTCCATTGCTGGGAACTCCACGTTGACGGCGACATCATGCTCATTCCTGGCAGCTGAGGGGTTGACGATTGGGAAATCGCTTGAGAGGAGGAAGTTATGGTGGCCGTCTGGACGCTGGGCGATGCAGCCTGCGTAGCTGGCGGCGGCGGCGGCGGCGGCGGAGGTACATTACTGTTCTGCTTCCCAGTCAAACCGAGAGACTTTCCAATGCCTAACAAATTGTTGATCAATCCTTGGTTCTCCGTGCTCGATAGAATATTCATTATCTTGTCGTCGCCAGGCAGGCTCTTGCTCTTCTCAACTTCTGCCTTGGCGGCGGCCTGCTTCTGCTGCTCGCGCTTCCTACGCATCTGTTCACGTCGCTCGATAAGCTTCTCTCGCCAGGATGTCCACTTCGCTTCGTATTGTTTGTATTGTGTCTGCAACGAAACGAGACCTCTTTTTGGAAAAATTAGAGCAAGCACTACTTCGCTCGTGCGATCTTAATTAAACACGTCGATAATTATTCCAGTCGGTGTAATGTAATAATCGTAATATCACTTACCTTATCCGGATGGTTAGCGTTCTGCTCCTTCCACTTGTTAAATTGCTCCTCCCACTGTTTAAACTGAGCGTCAAATGTTTTCTCGGCCTCGGTTAACTCTTCGTCTTCAACTTTCAACTTTTTAGCACTGGTAGATTCACTGGCGGTACTACTGCCGCGTTTACCGTTTAAATTGTTCTCTTTACTAATGCTACTACTACTGTCGGGTGGTAAGGGCGGCTGGGTCGGGGGTAAAGGAGGATTCGGCGGGCAATTCTGTACGCTACTGTGCCCCGTGGTGTTCGCGTTTTGCTTAGCGGGGAATAATGGAAGATTGTTTTGATGGGGCGGAGGCATGCTTGTGAATTGATATGCGTTTAGGGTAGTCGGAGGTAACGGTGGTTTCGAGTCCTCTTTCGGAAGAGGCGGCGGAGGTTGTGCAACTGATACTTGTGGCACCTGATTGGCAAGATTCATATTCTGCGCCGACATGTGCTTCATTGTCTCCTGATACTGAAACAAAATTGAATGGACGAATCAGTAAAGCAGCGATAACACAGTTCGACAAATTTTGACTTTTTTTTGGACTTGTAACATTCAAGAACCGTTTCTTATTGGCTTTCGTGCGCTGAGAACGAATCGGCAAACCGTTTGTTGCCATCACCCTCAGTTTTTGAGAAATTCGATTTTGAAAAAACTGCAAATTTTCGACTTTGAACATCTTTTATGCCGAAACGGTAATAGTTACAGAATACAACGATATAAGTTATTATTGCATTATGATCATTTAAATATGTTTAAACATCGATCTAAGAGAAAATGACACCCGAAATGCTCCCATTTTTGCAGATATATTTCAATTTATTTCCAAAACTAAGGGTCTGGGAGAAAATCTGACCATTCCACGCGATGCAGCAGACAGTTTTCCTTCGGAAAGCGTCAACAGAAGTGGTAAGTCCCGTTTTGTTTTCAATATAGAAGCAAAATGGTTTGGCAAAACGCGCGGAGCCGACAGTGGTAGTCAACGGCGGCGCGCGATCAACTGCCGCTCAGCGTAACACAATCGCTTAAAACGCGTGACTACCACTGTCGGTACCGCGCGTTTTGCCAAACCATTTTGCTTCTGTATTGAAAACAAAACTAGACTTACCACTTCTGTTGACGCTTTCTGGAGGAAAACTGTCTGCTGCATCGCGTGGAATGGTCAGATTTTCTCCCAGACCCTTAATTTTGGAAATCAATTGAAATATATCTGCAAAAATGGGTGCATTGTGTCATTTTCTCTTTGATCGATGTTTAAACATATTTAAATGTTCATAATGCAATAATAACTTATATCGTTGTATTCAGGAGGGTTCATAGAATAATTTGACGCCACGAGCAACCGAATAACTATTACCGTTTCGGCATAAAAGATGTTCAAAGTTGAAAATTTGCATTTTTTTTTCAAAATCGAATTTCTCAAAAACTGAGGGTGATGGCGACAAACGGTTTGCGGATTCGTTTTCAGCGCACGAAAACCTATGAGAAACGGCTATTGAATGTTACATGTCCAGATGGCTGTCGAACTGTGTAATCAATGATACTCTCAATATTGTGAAAAAGAGCGAATTAGTCTCCATGTTTCGAGATTTCTTCAGAAATACGCGAGAACTTCAGCCCGTTGATGATAAAGAATTATTAGTGGCGTTAATCTTCTACATACCTTTTCTCCATACTGAGCTTGCCACTGCTGATATTGTTGTTGCCATTGCTGCCATTGAGCCCAGTTCTGTTGCTGAGCTGCAGTCCATTGTTCCGCCGTGTACCCGCTAGGTGCCTGATAAAAAGATACCACAGCTTTTCTGTATATGTTATTTGCGCTATACCTGACCTCTTCTTAATGCAAAATCGATTAATGTATTCACTGTTTAACGGACATATGACTCACAACTACGCAAAAATTTCTGAACATGTCTGACTTCGAGCTTGTAAGATTAAATTACTCACAAGGGAACATATCCCCAACCCGAAAATTCAAAAAATTCTGAAACTTTGTGAATATGTAGGGGATTTCCTCCTGATTACTACGCAATCTTTGTTTGCTGCCCAAATTCACTCGAAGGGGGTGAAATTGACCCCTGAAAATTTGGCTTTTTCCGATTTTGTGTTATAACTCGCGAACTGCAAGGGATAGAAAAGAAGTTTCAAGACAAAAGTTACTTCTTTTAATTAGATCTATCAAAATCGAAAAATAACCGGATTTTCAGGGATCAATTACACTCCCTTAGAGTGAATTTGGACAGCAAACAAACATTGCATTGTAATCAGGAGGAAATTCCCCACATATTCACAACGTTTCAGAATTTTTCGAGTTTCCGGGTTCGGGATGTTCCCTTGCCAGAGCTATGTTAATATATTTAAAAAAAAAAAGAAAAGGAAAGAAATATTACAATATTACACTTACTGGTTGACTAAAGTACTGCATATATGATTGCATCATAGCCATCGGATCTGCCCCTGCTGAAGCATAACCGACTGGCGGTTGCGGCATTGGAGTAGCAACAGCACCAGCTGACAACTGCCATTGGTTCCAATTTTGCATTTTTAAACCCTCTCTCGCTCTAGCAAATGGTTTGCTAGTGCATTCCAAACTGTTTTAAGGGCCGCAGTCCGTTCGGACGCTATTTTATATTCAAAGAAAACTGTTATAGAGTTACCGCCACACATGTGCAATAATTTATTGTAAATATCCCTATCCGTTTATCCATTCTACGCTCGTGGTACAACCACCAATCATACATACATTCGAGAAGACTCTGGTCGCCAAAATTGTACGCGTTAATGTAAAAGTGTCTGCAAGCCTGGTAAATTCGGAGGTCTTTGAGAAAGAAGAAGCAAGGAAGAATATAGAAACGACGCGTACTTTTCTCGTAAACTTCCTTAAACTAATAGCCTTTGCAGTCTTTGCTCCTATCTTACGATAGGTACGGCATGTAAGATTAAAGAGATAGAATGTTAAAATGGAATACATGCGATTAAGTAACTTATCGGTTTAAATAATGCATCGATATAAAACTGCATTGAATTATGTTTTTTATCAATGAATATTTTGCATCCGATAGGTCACCACAATTCGGAGCATTGTACTCTGTAATCCATTTAAATCGTTAAGTTTCTATAAACCAATAGATTATCGCTATAATAAATTAGCAATCAGAAAGGGCTGATATGTAACAAACATATTTTATACAAAGAGTCATAAATCAGTGAGACGTGAAACCATAGAATAAACTTCTATAGATAAAGACACATGAAATTGGTCACAATATATATATATATATATCTGTTCGTGCTAATATTTTTCCTTTGTATCTTACAAAAGAATTAAATAGTATCAATATATTCGCATACAATACGCATAAGTATTGAAAGTACTAAGAATTACTTGACGATACACAAGTATTTAGATGTACGCTTATGCAGTGTACTTTGCAAAAGTAACTCTTAATATAATGAATCTTGATTTATTGGATATGATCAGGTAATATGCACGCTTCTTTTCAATCAATTATCTTGAGAAAGAAACGGTGAATTCAACTGTGTCTAATTGCTTCCACACGAAGGAAAAGAAAATCATTGGAAAGCCAACATACACCCTCGGAAAAAAGATTTACATATATGCTAAAAATAAATAAGCATAAATCTTTCTTCCGCGACCGTAAGCTCGATGTCCAGTGGATTCTAAAGGTTTCTGCGCACGTATCAGTCCTGCGTCAGTTCCACGCCAGCACGCCAGTGGCAAGAAGAAGAGATCCTCCGCCCTTTCTTCTTCCTACCACTAACACACTGCCACGGAACCGACCCGGAACTGATACGCGTGCGGACGCCTTTACTCTTCCTCCCCTTTCCTGCTTGAAACAGTCCGAAATTTCTATCGAAACAGAATGTACGTAATACCAATAATTCCAACACTTATTTACTGTGTGCAAATATAAGAATTTTATTACCCATTAAACTTATTCAGCTTGTTTAATCAATTAAACTGAAATTACACTACTCCTTCTGACAAATCTGTAGTGTAACGGGAATGTTTGAATAGGTTCAACCGCGAAATAAGTTCGCTGGGGAATAAAATAATTTATTTGTGAGAGAATAAATGCCGACGGTCGTTGAAGGCCCGAACGAAGACGTCCGGGCAATTACAGAAACGAAATGTATGGTTCGCATATGTATAATTGGTATATGCTTACGATTGTTAAACCAGATAACAATATGGAAACGTAAACGTGCCAGCGTGTAACAGAATTTGTGGAAAGTTAACTCGGAATTACTTCGTAGAATTTCACAGTACCCTAATACCATAAATTTTACAGGATATTCGTCGTACGCTAAGGAACGTTCGAGGAACGCATTTGGCATTTGGGCGTAAAATCTATTTACTTAACGGTAGAGATCAGATGTGCTGTTCGAAGGGCAGATTGCGATAAACTTAACGTATAATTAGACGAACTGGGTTTCCTACGAAAGTACGCCAGGCAATGTAGCAGCGGCGCACAAAACTGTTGCGCTACAGAGTACTTCTGTCGTGTTTGAAGGAAGGGAATATTTAATTTTATCAAGCTTGTTCGGAGCCAAACTGGGTCAAGTAAAATACATTGATCAGCTCGATATAACGCATTAAAAGGGCGAGAAGGCAAGAACCACGTTGACTCCCCTCGGACATCGTAGCTAAGCTAAAAAAAAACATCGAGACTCGTCGATTAGATATAAAAGTCTGCAAATTCGATTTGAAGAGCATGCTGTGACAAGCGCATCTACGCATCGCCATGATCATCGGGCGAGGAACAGGATTTTAATTCCGTGTAGCTGGAAGTTTCGAGACTACGTCGACGACGGTACAAACGCGATCGATCCCCTCGCGATCTCTTAAATCGTTACGGGAGTATTGTTATCGCTCGAGCGTGTAATGATTCGCATTACCGCAAACAATTTGTTTGTACCCCCGCATCCTTACAAAACTCTGCAACGACGATGAAGAATGTCATCGTAAACAATTGAAATTGAGAAATGGTACTCACGACTGGATATCTAGGAAACAGCGGCACTTTTGTTGGAGAATTCGCGGTAACGGCGATTCGTAATCACGGCAACTAACGAGAATTGGCACGTTAATATCGAGACTGGCCGAAACTTATGGCGGCTGAAGACGACGGGTCAACTAATCCCGATACCAAACGGATAAAAAAAGTCCCTAGACGGGGAAATTAATTTTAAGCGGCTGATACGAAAGATCGACTTGTTCGTGAAAACGAACGAGCATTTTTTTGCACTTTCTAACGCGTTTGCTGTATAAAAAGGGATGAAGGACTGGCTTTAAACTCGCGTGGATTTGCTGTTCGATAAAGACATGGAATTAATGAAAGGATCGAATTGATTAACTTTATTTAATCGAACGATATACAACTTTCATGGTGAAACTGTTATATCGTTGGGTCGATACCATTATCGATCTAAATTTGATTTAAATTATGCACTGTAAATTGATATGATAAGCTGTAGTTTATTTTATAACAAATTCAGCACATTGATCGTGTCACTTTGGAAATATTATACGTAAACATTATCTGGTTATTCTGATGACTAATTCGTAGTCTTGCAAAATATCGGGAAATCCGTAGATATCTCGTGCGCAAGTTGACTTTGTCAAGTTACATCACACTAGCGCTCTTTTATTTGAATTAAAATAAACGCGCTGACATGTCGCGATAACTACTGCAGTTACTCTGCGTATTACCCACGACCAGGGCGATTCCTGGGGTTTGGCCGCTCAGATGCAAAACCAATATTGCCGCCCTTATTAATTCAATATTGTTTCATTAAGAATTTAATATGCAGTGTTTACTTTAATATCTATACATACATAATTTTAAGCAGTTATCATGCAAAAGAGTTTTGATTATTATTCTTGTTAAGGGGTTACACCACCTTGGCGCTCGGAAAAATAGGTATAAAAATAAACTTTTTTTTTTACGCTGCCATTAAGTATATAAAATGATCTTTATTTTACACATATGTATAGTAGTTTTATGAACAATTTACAATATTAACGATTAAAAAAAAAAAATGGCGGAGATATAAGCCGATAAGTAGGACCCTCTTTTGAAAATCCTTCCTGATGGTGTACTTGATTTCTCTGTTAGGCATCGTCTAAAATATAAAAAATAAATTGTTTCTTATTTAAAAGGGCTTACATCTCCGCCATTTTTTATTTTTTTTTAATCGTTAATATTGTAAATTGTTCATAAAACTACTATATATATGTGTAAAATAAAGATCATTTTATATACTTAATGGCAGCGTAAAAAAAAAAGTTTATTTTTATACCTATTTTTCCGAGCGCCAAGGTGGTGTAACCCCTTAATAAAAATTTTACAAATAATAAACGGCCTACGGCCGCCCCTAGGTTTGGCCGCCCAGGTGCGGGGGCACCTTCTGCACCCCCGCCAGGAACAGCCCTGTCCGCGACCGTAGGATTTTAGTTAGGCAAACAAATATTAAATTAATCAGCAAGTATTTACAATGTAAATACATTAGAAATTTCAGTCGACGTACTGCCACCTTCCTCATCGCTCGAACTCAGCGATGACCTACTAATTAACAATAAAACAATGAAAACTCCTGAAACATCCTTATCGAACCCAAAAAGCAGAACATTTTCAAAGATTAAAAAACTTATTCCGCAGAACGCTTTACTTATCTGACCCTAATTGGTTATTCCTGTTATTGTTACGTGATATCGTCCAAACCGATAAATCGTCACTCGGTTTGTTATAAATATGGTATATCCGTTTCGCGTGCAGACATTCCTCCTCGATACCAAGCAACCCTGCCAGCTTCGCAGAATCCAAGGAATCGTCAGCATCTCGCCGCCAATTCGTATTCCTGCGCATTAAATCCCGTTACCGATAAATTAATCAAACCGATGACACCCACCTAACTCGTAAACAAAAGGTGCGTCGTTCCGACGAATATTTCTGCTTTAAAAAAGGAAGCGTCCGACTGTCGTAGAAGTAGAAGCGCGGGGACAGCGGCCAGTTCCACCGGGATGGATGTATTTATACGCAAACCTGTTTGCAATAATCGGTAGTGGCTTCTCCAACTCTCGACGTCAGTATCGCTTGGACCCGCTTCGCGGTCGAACGCAATCAATATGATCGCTCTCTCGGCCAAGTGTCTTTTCCTTATTCCGTTGCTCAATGTGCTCCAGGAGAATGTCGCCCAATACATTCCATCGACGCCCGTCATCGAGCCTCTATATCCGAAAGGCTTGCGAATGTCGATTCCGGGTGAGTAGAGCCGCTTTGTCTCGTTATCGCTCCCTTTGTGACCGTGCCCTTCCCCCGCTCTGCCATCGCCGTTCCTTGACATTGAACCAGCGGTCGCTCGCTGAGAATTTTTTAATCCTCGATGAAAGGAGACGAATTACATTAACGGACGCGAGTCACTACTCCCTTCGCTTAACATTTTAAGCGAAGGGAAGAACCACGACCAGGGGGAGTAAGTTTGTCGAAGCATCGACTGGAACCCCTTTGTCTGGGGAAATGGTCTTTGTTTGGATTTAGAGTGAACAGGTGTGCTTTGCAGATTTTGAAGGAAGGTGTAAATGGAAGCGCGGTATCAATGAAGAGGTAATTTAGGAATATACGTGAAATAATACATACGTATAATTTTACATGTATTACTATGGATGTACGGTCTGTTTTTGTAGAAAGGAAAGTAGCGATTATATTGAAAAAAAGAGTGAGAAATCGTTATCAATGCTATATCTACACTTTCATGACTCCGCTGATAATTAGACATGAGATAGTCGCCGAAAAATTGGAGAATTTTTAATATGCGCGGCACATGAACCAACGTAACAAAATATACTACAATCAGGGCCCGATGTAGGGGGCTGTAAGCAGGGGAACTGTGCAGAGCGGCGAAGTTGGGGGCAGCAAAATTTGTAGAAAGAGAATTAAAATCCATACGACCCGATAAAAAAGTAAAACTTTCTGAATGGGCGGTAAAAATACGCTTAAAACCGCTTAAACCTTTTTTAATGTATTTTGTGATTTTGTGTTTACTTTGTTTCTTATTGATTTTTTAAATATTTATAAGAATTTTTTTAGATTTAAAAAATAGTTACCTCCCTCCTACCTGTATATTTTATTTTATTACTGTTTTTATATGAATATAATTTTTTTTTATATTACCAAAGGCTTTTGTTATTCAACAAATACCTACAGAAATTTTATTCACTGTGAAAAATTATATTTTAAATCGAGAATTAAAGCTTTCATAGATGAATCCTTTTTTACCATAATTATCTCAGCAAAATCGGCTCCGTAATTAATACAGAGAATACATTCTACATTCAGATGAGGATGGAATCTCTTTGGTGGCCTACCACGTGAAGTTCAATAACGATTTCGAAGGACTCGAAGCAGGAACCATTGCCAGAGACATCGTGAAAAAACGGAACGGGCGTTGGACGTACGAGGATCGAACTACGAGGCTGAAAAAGGGGGATATAATTTATTATTGGGTTCACGTAATCTACGATAATCTTGGTTACAATTTGATCGATAAGCAGTACGTGGTGAACGGTGAGTTTCGGTTGAAAAATTTCAGATCTCCGGCTGCTAGCGTCCCGCTTCTTTATTCGTCGCGTCTATTCACTGTACAATTTTCGAATTTAGATTTTTACAATTACGATGGAAGCCCCTTAGCCGCCACCACCCCTGCTTTGGATGTGTGTAGTACACACTCGGAGACGAAAGTATTCGAAATGGACCAAAAGACCAAGCATTTGATACGACACAACGTTTGCCCCAATCAAATAATCTTCGAGGAAAATTTCGACTCGTTAAACAGGACTCGGTGGGAAATCGTTGAACGTTATCCTGGCGCGCCGGTAGGCTGTGCATCCATTAAGTTTTCGCAACCGGTTCTTGAAGCTTCCATGTGCCTTTTAATCCTTTTTACATTGTTAATATAAAGCAGGGACGAAACGCAAGGGGTGCATCTGCATCTATTTAAAACTTATTTATCTGTTATCAAACAGCAAACAAATTAAGGTACCTGCAATATGTTTGAAACCAGTTAAAAAAACACGTTTATTATAAAGCTTTTTCATGTAAAGTGTGATCTAAATCTCCAAAGGTGGGCAATACAAGGGGGTAAAATGTTTGACGGGAGGGTGCGCCAAACCGGTCGCCATAAAACCTGGTTTCGTCCCTGATATAAAGTGTCGTAATTAACGTTGTTACCTGAAATAGCCCTTAAATATAGGGTGTTTCAAGCTTTAACAGCTGAAGCATAAAAAAACCTGAAAATTATTTTGCATTTCAGGGCTTTGAATTTGTCGTGTATATGAACACCGAAGAGAACGTCAATGTTAAAGACGGCGCTTTGCATATTAAACCGGTCCTCTCCGAAGCTAAGTTTGGCCAGGGATTCGTGAAGACTGGCGGTCTTGTTTTAAATAAGTAAGGCGTCGTATTTGTTGTAATTTTATTATCGTTCGGTATATTCGACGTATGTACATAATTTGCAGGTGCACGGGCGAAGTTGGCACCGAGCAGTGCAAACACCATGCATTCGGCTCCTACATCCAGCCACCAATCATATCAGGATGTATAAACACTAAACCGTCCTTCACTTTCTTATACGGACACATTGTGATCCGCGCTAAGATGCCACGCGGCGATTGGATATACCCTGGTAAGTTTCATTTCACGATAGTCGCCTCGAGCCATAACTAACACACTTGGGACATTTTTTCTGGATTGGTTCCACTGAGCAAAGTAATAAAAAAAAGTTGAATATCCACCTCCACGGTATGAGAATATAAAAATGCTCATAGGTAACTGCAACATTAAATATTACCGGACACATGCGTATATCAACTTTTCTTACTATTTTGACGAGTAGAACCGACCCTGAAGAAATGTCTCACATTTTTATAAACACCCTGTACGTGCTTGATTTTAGAATGTTTCTAAATTCTGTTTCAGTGATCACACTAGAGAGTACAGAGAAACGTTACGACAACTCGACGACTTACTGGGATATTCTACTCGCGTATTCGGCAGGCAACCCTTCGCTCACATCTGAGAACGGAGAGGATATAAGCGGACGCGTCCTCATAGCGGGCAATCATGTGATGGATCGGTCTCAAAACCATCAACAGGACAATCAAGACCGTCTCCCTTCTAAACACTCCAATTCACTATGGTCCAACGACTATCACGTGTACGAGTTAAGGTGGAAGAATGGTCGAATCTGGTTGAAAGTCGATGGTGAGCTGTACGGAGAACAAAGGGTGCCAGCGTTATACGATACACCAGTGAGTAGATAACCGCGTCTGACTGCAGAAACTCCAATTCTACTGAGCTCAGCGAAAGTAACTAGGGGTCGATTCGAAGCTGATCTTTAAATTCTCGTAACGCGAAACTCTCGAAACTTGAAGCTCCGATTCTGTTTTGTAAGTGGAGTATCTTGCTTTAAGAACGGAAGTCAACGGAATTTTTGCATAAATCTCTAATAACAAAATAAGAAATTAAACAAAATTAATACAATATTATTATTATAATAATATATAAATTCTTGAGGCACTTTATACATTTTCTTATCCGAGTTTCGAAGGTTTCGAGTCACGAGAAAAGCACAAAGTTTCGAATTCTCGAGACTCGAAAATCTCTTGGTTTCGACGGTTCGAAGAACCCATCCCTAAAACCAACCATTCCAACAATTCTACTAAAAACGATGCACTGTCACGCAGGTCTACCTGAATTTGGGTCTAGCCGTCGGAGGCCGCACATTTTTCCCGGACATGTCCGTAAGCGGTAGCTACACGAAACCCTGGAAAAACGTGGGGTCAAAGGTAACGCTGAATCGGTCACTTTTAGCCAAATTACCCGCTCATAAAAAGTATATACACCTGTAAAACACAATATCGTTCGTAACAGGCGCTTTACAACTTCTACCTCGCGGAGAATAATTGGCTGGACACGTGGAAGGGAAGCGACACTGGCCTCCACATAGACTACATCCGAGTCAGAGCGGTCTAAGTACCACGTTCCGACGCTTCGATCTTAGGTGTATGCCTGAGACGAAAACAGGCGATACATCGTCGCGCATTCATTAATCACATCAGTTCTTTATCATGCATTGCGCGCACCTCGTACAGTGGCAGACGAAACGCAGCGCAGTTAGAAAGTGGGCGGCGGTGGGACTAATATAGAAGCTGGCAGACGCTGCTGATAAGGCACCCCATCAGGATGGAAACCAGAACCCAGTAACTCGATGAGCCACTCTCCCCGATACCCGTATCGCCTCTGATAAGCCTGGGAGGCGCGAGGTCCGTCGTCGGGTCTGAACTCGAAGACCATCTTCCTCCTTGTATCCGGTGAAGCCAGCAGCCTCAAGACGCTCTCCACGTTGTTCCGCGGCCACTCCCAGAATCTTCCACTCGACCAGAGGTTGCGAAACATCGTTGACCACCGCCACGGCGACAGGTCGAACGGAAGGGTCCTGGCGACGCGTGTTGTGCCGCCGACCTCCACGATTATACACACCTATAATACACGCAATAAAATGGAACATGAAACGGTTTTACCACACACTTTCATCCCACCGGATCCACTTACCGCGCAAATCAACGCCAGCACACCCTTCGTGCGCATTTCTTTCTCGTTTCGCGGTCGAAGCTTCTCGTAGGAGCACGCGGAAGCGAGTACCCCATCGCTCGTGGCGTCCACCTACATTTATGCCCTCTGGCCGAGGAGGGTGTCGTGCTTAGAATACCTCGACCAGCGATCGATCCCGACCCGATAAATTGTCATTCACCGAGCGGATACGTAGCCACAGCTTTTCAAACGAATCGCGCGTCATCGCTCGCAGGAGTCGGTCTTCTTACACTTTCACTGGCGAACCATTGCGCCAGAGCAGGAGGGGCTCCCCAGCTGACTTCTTTCTTGCATGTGCACGGCGACTTTAGAAGCGAGGCGACGGCTAGGTAGTTACTATTCCGCACTCGTACAGGCGTCGTCGCTCGTCCAGGTATCCGCCGTGCCTCTACGTGACCGTCCCGGGGAGAAGCAACATGAATTTTCCTCGTAATTCGGTAGCTAGCTCTGTACGCATGTAGCTCGGTTGAAAAGAAAAGAGTCGTTAGTGGAAGTTTAAGGGGTGCAGGCACAGAGCCCGTGTTTCCTTGGTATTTAATTACTGATTATTCCACACAAGATTCGTGGCACCCATTTCACTTTTCTACTTTGCCGCATTATCTTCGTTTCCTGTATTAAGCAGGAAGGCTGAGAAATTCTTTATTAAAATCAGAGAGATTCTATCGAGAACGAGCGAAAGTAAAAGAAGCAACTATGCATAATTATGAAACAAGGGTATCTACATAAATACATACACGTTTATTGCGTCACTCTATCCCAGAAATACATTATACGCACGAGTGTCTCCTTGAAATTTTAGGCAATTCTGATTTTCACCGCGCTGCTCTTTCACGCCGATAAGTATGCGGCGGCTGAACCTGTTGGCCTGTTTTCGTTTATTCACGATCTAATTCAGTACAACATAGCGGGGGTGCCGCTCATCCACGAGGCAAGTACGATGTTCTGTGAAATAAAAGATTAGCATTAATGAGGCCAGGGGGAAAAGAGCACGGAGAATGGCACGCGTTAATCTGTGATCGTTGAATAGCAAACGCAATGGGACTTCGATCCAGAAGTCGGGAAACAGAGAAGAGCTCGGTACGAGCAGGAAAGTGGGCACCGTGGTGAGATCGCAATTGGGAAGATCGGCATGGGTATTGGATACAAAGGCCCGTGGGGAGCATCTGTGTAGAAAGAAGCCTGATCAATGAATGCAGGATGAATAATTTATACGAAGATGAAAATCAGCCGTTTCTAGAACGCTGCATCGCTACTTAAACCTGTACTAGTCTCCACAAAGATGTAAATGGATTTCAATGAAATAAATACACTACTCAACGAATCATGAAATGAGTGAGATTTTTCAGCCTCCAATTCCTCTTGGATCCTCTAAATTCAGATCCTCTGATTCGCACAGTGTACGTTTCCCCTACATTATTATATATGAATCATTTCGTTTCCTGGATTCTACAGGACAAGAGGAATTCTCTGTTTCACCTGAGACGTGGAGAAACGAAGTGTCCTAACGCGAAATACCGTTCATTCTTTCCCCGACCTTGAGATATCTGTGCAATCGACTTTCGAGGAACCAGAGAGATATGGCGGTATTCTCAATGGTTCCTCTGTTCGAGGTCGATACTTCCAGGTGTCTACGTGAGGCATCGTGCGAAGTACAACGTGCCCCGGTCGACTTTCACTTGATAGTATCGAGGAAAGAATGAAGTGGGGAGGCGCGTACAGAAGAACGGTAACGGACTCGAGAATAAGGCTGGTAAACGGTGGAATCAGAAAAACCGAAACAGAGCGATCGTACGGGCCGTGGCATCGCTTCCCATCGTGCTTCCGACCGAGCGCAAGTCCCGATCGATCGGCGGACAAATCCGATCGACCAAGAAAACGGCGGCAGCGCTTCAGCGAGGAGAAGGATCGTTCGCGTGGCGAACTTTCGAAACTTTCTTCCATTGGCGAGCTGAAAGTGTTTCGGCGCATCTTGCAGTCGCAGTGAAATGGCAAGGCACGCTCCCGTAAGTAAATTACCATGGAATATAAACTATTGTAACGAATCAAGTTCTCATAACGGTTGCGTGAATTAACAAAGAGTATAAAGAGCCGAAGATTTCTTTAATGTAGGTCCCAAAATGATGCCTGACCCACTTGTGGCGCACATGCCACATGAAATGGTCTCTCGATCTTTCTTATTTTAATACTAGCACTTATCATAAAACATCTAACGCGATAAGTATACGTAAAGCGTACGCGAGCGATGTAGGGCACGTTTTTGCGCTTCCGTTTCGACACGCTAACATTAATCGACCTACTTTTAGTGGACGTCCGTGATCTTTGCGACACTAATCGTCGCCTTTCTTTTCGGATTAATCGCCGAGAGCGTGGCGACGATAGCTCAACCGAAGGCGCCCAATTTCCAGTACTTCGAACGGTAAGAAATCAAAGACACGATTCGAGGGGAGCTCACGTGTAAGTTTTGTTCAACGACGGTTCAAAGATCGTTTAAGGGAATCGGGGAATAAACTGAGCCGACTGATCGGAAGTAAATGCAGATTACAGAATCAGGCTGATCGCTGCTTGCTCGTTTACAGGCCTAAATACCGCTACCCGTACTACGATGAGAATGGCAGAGGAAAGTTACTGTATGGCTATGGAGGGCCAGATCTGTACCAGTACAAAACTTACAGTGCCCTCGAAGGGATTCATTAACGCAAACACAGCACCGATAACGCTACGGACTATTCGACTACTTCTAAATGAACCACGACAATTATTCTACGAGGGGTGATCGTTTATGAAGTGATACATAGTATATACACGATTCTGTTTCCGGTTACAAGGGGCCGTAAACCATCCGCGTGTAAAACATTTGTTATCGCCCGATGTACCGCGATGCAGCCGCGGAGATCTATTATCGTTACGCGCTCTTGTCCTCGGAAACAGATCAGGTTTAATCGTGGAGTTAAGGAACATTACAAGATCGTTTATTCTTCCAATGTATAATTAATTGTATTGTTGTTTTAAATGCGATCGATTTGTATCGTTGATTATGGTCATAAACATATGTTTCTTCGTTTCCTGTATTATCGTTTCATTGTCCGATAATAGGCTCCGTGAACGGTGAAAGTGAATCGATCGTTTGAATAATCGGGCGAGATAGAAAAGTGCGCTAGACAGAATGAATCGCGAGTGTTTCGACGCGAACGGTGTCGTTATTATAACAATGCTACTGCATGGCTGCAGATTCATCCTCTACCTTAAGATCCGTGGAATGTGTGCATAGCGTCGCTATGGTCTACGACGTGTTCGTTAATCACCGTGAAGACGAGAGATTATTATTATTCTTAGCTAACTCTAACGCCCTAAAATCGACTATGTTCGTACGATCGAAGAGTCAGAAGGATTTGTAAATGCTTTAAAAAACGCGGTCGTCGTTAGTGGTTAAAGGTGGGTTCGCGCCGGCGGCGCGAATAGCGTTCGTTTTCTCGTGACAGGTGCACATACAGAGTTACAAATGTGCAAGCGTAGTCGAGTGTATAGCGAAGATAATGTTTGATAAACGAACGAATGACTACTACCCGCGCGACCTGCCCGGGCGTTTATTCCAAATGATCCTTGTCCGCCTTGTCTTCGGCAGACTGTAACTGTCATACGAAGTCCATCTCGGGTTTACTGTAATGTTGTGTACCTGCTCGTCGCCTGGACAGCTGCCTCTCTATGAATTTCTTTATCTCGCTAATCACGAAGACGCTGGACGTCAGCGCGACGAGGAACAGGATATCTGCGAAGAATACAGTAAACTTATACCTTCGGTTCGCTTCGAATCACGGAAGTTTGCTTCGCTCGAGAGGCGCATACCCTTTGCCGTGAGAGCTTCAGTTTGGAAAACTCGTTGCAACGGTGGAAAGTAGATCACTAGCATCTGTCCTATTACCGACAACGTTATAGCTACCAGGAGCATCTTGTTACTGCATAAACCAATGGTGAATATCGATTTCGTCTGAAAGGACACGCGTTAAACTCGGGTTAGCGAGAAATGTAATCGAGCACGGTAAGAAAAGCTTTCCGTTGCGTCTCACCTGCGACCTACAACTTAGAGCGTTAAACATATCGAAGAAAACGAAGCACGTGAATGTCATGGTTGTGTCCCTCGCGGTTGTGCCATCGGTCGTCATCTAATTGCAAAGGAGGAATTAGGATACACACGATGGAGACAGACGTGTCGGTCTTACCTCTCTGTTATAAACCCACAATGTGCCGAGAATGATAATAAGAGCTGACAACAGCACGTTGAGAATAAGATGTCGCGTGATCATCGGTTCCTTCGTGTTACGTGGTTTCTGCTTCAACACGTCCCTGTCGACTGGTTCGACTCCAAGGCTACGTCAATATAATTACATGTAATAGTACTACGGAGGGCCAGCGAATTCAAAAGATTCTTCCACCGTTCGGTTACCTTTGAGCAGGTGGGCCATCCATAATAATGTTGATCCAAAGAATTTGCATCGCGTTCAAAGGGTTCGGTATACTCATCAAGGTAGCAAGAGCGATTAAGGAGAGAGCAGCTATGCTAGTACTTAATTGAAACCTTACAAAATTTCGTATATTATGAAATATCCCTTTACCCTCCTCGATTGCAGCACTGCAAGGAATATGTACGTATAATTATAAGAGAAATGTGTAAATATAATACAATAGTGGGATATTTCTAAAGGAGAAACTGATATGTACATAATAGTTGAGAAATCATCGTCCACTAGAATCATGTCCGCAGCTTCCTTGCACACGTCGGTACCATTTTTACCCATAGCTATGCCTATATCTGCCTTCTTCAAAGCGACTCCATCGTTTACACCGTCGCCAGTCATGCCCACTATGTTTCCTTCCCTCTGCAAGGCTTTCACGATGCACAATTTGTGCTTAGGCGTGACCCGATAGAACACGCTAACGTTATTGATACACTGCTCTAATTGCTGATCGCTCATCAAGTCGATCTCGTCTCCGGACATTAGTCGCGAATGGAGTATATCTATCCCGATCATACTTGCTAGAAGAGAAAATCAAATGCGGTGCAGTTCTCTAACGGTACTTCCAAAGGCTACAGGATAAAGCTTATCTGCTGTACCTATTGCTGAGGCAGTCTCTTTGGCATCGCCTGTAACCATCTTCACCTTCACGCCGCTGTTAATGAGAGTCGTTATAGACTCGCGGACATGCGGCCGAGGAGGATCGCATATTCCCACCAGGCCAACGTACACGAGATCTTGCAATGATGTGCCGCGTGCTAATCCAATTACTGTAAACGTTCGTTTAAATATATACAAGCAGCCAGAAGCAATGGAATTAGCGTCTCGCGAGTGACGTTAACAAAGTACCTCTTAATCCTTGCTGGCCAATCTCGTAAGCTTCCGTTAAGAACTCCTCGTCTTTCTTTTGATTGAGAGCGTATACTTGGCCGTTGACAGAGTACTTGGTACATTGACGCAGCATCTTCTCAAGAGCACCTTTTACAAAATATGTTTCCTGCCTATTCTGTAATGTACGCGAGAAGATTAATGGTAACTTTTACACGTGTTTATTTGCTAAGTTACAGGCGTCGAGACGTTGATTTACCTCTTCGTATTTCGGTGTACATTTCACAACCATCATTTTCTGCTCCGAAGAGAATGGATACTCTTGCAATCGTAAATACTTATCAGCCACGCCGTACATTCCAAATTTCATGGACAATGCTATCAATGCACCTTCCGTTGGTTGCCCAAGCAGAGTGTCGTTTTGTATTATAGCATTGTTGCAGATGGATCCTACTTCTAACATATTACTGATAGCGGCACGCGCGAGCTCGTAATTGTCGCATTTCCGAATTCGCACTTCTCCCTTATCGTTGTAACCGGCGCCGGTGACATCGGCTATGTATCCCTCCGAAGTAACCAGGATCGTTGCAGTCATTTCGTTCTTGGTAATGGTACCAGTTTTATCAGAGCATATCACGTTCACGCAACCTGCGGATCGAGAACATAACATTTATTCATCTGTGCCTAAGTCCGATAAATATTATGCAAGTGCATCGTACTCCCGCATACCAAGCGTCTCGACTGTCGGCAGCTTCTTCACGATTACTTTTCGCTTAGCCATCCTCATAACACCCAGCGCTAATGTTACAGTTACGACGATAGGTAAACCCTCCGGTATAGCTGCCACTGCCAAACTCACGCTAATGGTAAACATCTCGAGAATAGCTTTGCCCTGGATCCAGCCAAGTAGCATAATGATACCAATAATGCAGAACGAGTAGAAGGATAATTGAGTGCCCAAAATATCCATGCTCCTTTGAAGCGGTGTCTTTGGAGCCTCCTCTGCTTGCATCATTGTAAAAACCTCTCCAAACTCACTCTTCTCCCCTGTATTCACTACTACCCCCTAGAACAATTTTCCACCCATTCGTATCTTAATGATCAGTCGCACAGTTACAAAAATCGATTCGCCACAACGCGACATACTTTCCCATTTCCACAGCGAACCAAGGTGCCCATGAATGCGATGTTTTTCTTTGTCGTCAATCCATTGGCTTTGAGTAACGGAGCTGTCGACTTCTGCGCTGGCTCCGTCTCCCCCGTGAAACTGCTCTCGTCGATTGCTAAATCTATTGCGTCGAATATCCTGATATCCGCAGGCACTCTATCTCCGATATTTAAATAAACTACATCACCAGGAACTAAGTTGCGAGCGAGAAAGGTTTCTAAACGACCTTCCCGCATGCTGAAAGAAACGTGAGAGCAATTACTGCAGGTGCCGGTGTAAATCACCACTGGACTGTTCTCGCGTAGCTTAGCGAACGAATGGGTCATTCTCATCCTGAGCCTAACTTGGTACTTTCAATAATACGGATATTTCGAGCGGATGTTACAGTAAAGTAAATTTCACCTTATCAATTTATTGTTTGGAATCGGATACTATATCTTCTTCCCTAACAAGGTAAAGGAATGCTCCGTACAAAGGGTTAGTATATCCTCCAAAGACCATACTTCTAAAGGAAATGTTAATTTAAATAAATGCCGCTAGAACACCTCTGTGCATGGTGCTCGATGCTATGTATAAAATTCGTATTTACAAAGCATCTAATCGACGAAGAGCGTAAGTTTATTTACCAGTGACAAGTCGGCGGCACCAATTTGTTTAATTCTTCTAACGACTTCTCAGAGCGGTATTCTTGTACAAACGCAACTGTCACTACTATTATGATAGCCTGGAACGAAGAGCATTCGTAAGTTTGCGTATGCGTGTGAGTTACTAAGAAATATTATGGTGCGCTTAACGTATAAATGCCACTTACCACTGTAATACTGACAGCATCGTCAAACTGCTTCATACATATACTAACAAAAGCTGAACCAAGGAGTAACAGAATTAAAGGGTTCTTGAACTGCAAACAAAACGAAGTTCCGTACACTGGTTAAAGTTGAATCGTGATCGAGCGAACGAGGGAAATATATTAAGTACCTGTTCAATGTACTTCTTCCACGTTGGTTCTTCTTCTTTAACACTAAATTCATTGAATCCAACTAATTGTCTCCGGTGGTCAGCTTCCTGCCACCAGAGTCCGGTTCGTATATCGACGTGCAATCTCGCAGCCACTTCTTCCGCGCCAAGGCTGGTCGCCTCGGCTGTTGTTAGCCACATTATTGAGTCTTGGTCTTTACCCTTAAACGATACAGAAGCTATTAATTCTCCTAACGCGAACTGTATTATCCCTAATATTCTTACTATACTATTTTTAATAATCTACCCTTATCTTAAGTTCCGATCCATTTTCAAGTAATCCTGGGTGAGTATCGCCACATTCAAAGCATCTCTCACGAAAAATTACAGTACTTTTTATTCTTAAAATTTAACACTCGGAAATCTACTGAGGCCACATTATTTTGAGTTAGTTAAAAGTTCGTCACGTTTTCGTGACACATGTGTCATGTGACTAAACTTTTTAATTTGACAACAGCTGTTCGTTTGTAAGAGTCGGAGTAAAAGTAAAAACTTGTTCGTAGTAATAAAGTGGAATCGGATTTTTTATATTCAACAAAGGCACAGTGGAGCAACAATTAACTACTCAGCGTTTTCTTTAATGACGTGTTCTTGTTCCATTCGCGCTGACACGTGTGGGCAAGCGTGTACAGCAAATGGGAGTAGAAATTTAATGTTTACGTGAATCCAACCACATTTATGCTGTGAGTACAAACAAAGACGGGACATTCCTATTAATAATACTGTCTCGAGCGTACTTTTATTTCGCGACGCGGGAGCCGCGAATCATCGTGAATTCTAACCTTCAAGAAATTCAGGAAACATAAATAAAATTAAGATCTACGTACGCTAACTTAATGAGGCATTTTATTTTCAAACATACATTATAAGTGCGTATTTGCGTAAATCAAGGATGGGGGAAATAGATGACATCAGGTGTTAGTCATTCATCGGATCAATGCAATGAATATTTATATACATATATGTATTATATATATATATGTACCTATTTTCGCACGATTGTTTATCCGATGCATACGTGCAGATGCAACGTGTTTACATGATAACTTACTCTTGATTCGATTACACGTATTCTATTCTATATTAACACATTTGGAATCATCGTGCTACGCGGTAAATTTCTGGAACGACGCGACGTTCCAGTACTTTCGACTGTGGGGCTTTATTTCTTCACCACGAAACAAGAACTTATATTCATCGATTATTAAAGGCTCCTATCCTTTTTATAAACTACATTTACGGAGCAATTTCGAATATTAAACATTTAAAACGAAAGCTTGATACATGTTTAGTTATGAATCACGTTACTTATCGGTTTGTAAAGAAAACATGATATTCTTTATCAATACGTAAATGTAACTCATGCATATAGTATAAGGAGTGATAAAATAAAGTGCATTAATTGTGACATCTTTTATTTGTCCTTTCTATATCATTCTATATAAGGAAGTAAAAGTAATTCCCTCATAAGTTTAGAATCGTTTTAGGTAATCGAGTATTATATTGCCAAAAAGCTTGATTTAATCCTAGGCTTCGAATATTTCACGAATCTCAACTATTCGATTTTCCATTCTGACGATTATCGAGCGGTTTTTTCTTAGAACCCGCAAGGCCGGATTCTTCTATTTATTACCGTAGGTCAAACTTATTCGTAACGTCGTATTTCATTGCTATGAAAAATCACCACTCGCCACAAGAGAATAATATACCTCCGTAAACGTTTATAATTTACCAACGCGAGGTCGTTGACCTTCGTTTATTACGGGAAAAAATCTTTCAACGCATTTTCCGACAGCGAAGAAAAATATTGAACAGCGCACTAGAATGAATAGGAATGTGCAGGTAACAATAGTGACCCTGGTAAATGCCGTTGGCAGGGCAAGCCTTCGATCGATACCGAAACATTCGAAGACACTACAGTTACAGTGAACTTTAACAATTTTGTTAGCCTGTTAAGATCAAAACATCCGAATTTGTATTTCGTCGTCGCGAGATAAATAATCATCGAGAATTATGTAAGATATCTTATCACGACTTTCAACTTCGTTTCGGTTCAAAATTCACGGAAGTCCTGATACTATAAACAAAATCAAGGAACTCAGCAGTTCCAGATTAAATTTCTTCGAAAGCAGAAATCGCTCCACTGGAATAATGCAACTGCTGTATAGATACATTGCAGCTTGCACAACTTGTGCAGCTTGCTGTGGAACGAACAATTAAAAATGACCTCGTTTGCTGTAGCGCTTTACCTGTTTAAAATTCTTTACTTTTCCTTCTATCTGCAGTCCTTTTTGCTAATTGCCCACACGGTCGGATTACGCGGAATAGGATGTGACATAATCACCGGCCACGATACTACATCCTCAACGTAGCGTGTTGTTATTTGTAATTTGTATGGACTATTTATTTCTTGTCGGTGCTTAATCGTGCTAAAATTATTCGTACCTCCAGCGGCGCGTTTTCATTACGTTCCTTGTCCGTGGTCACATCCAGCGCATTGTCGTCGAAGAGTTTCTCGTATTTCTTACCCACCGGGTCTTTCATCTCTTACAGCGACGTTCCGCTGCCTCTTCCGTCTCCGCAAGTCCTGTTAATCGGCAACTAATGCCACCGAACACGGAATATATTTACCCGTAAGGAGAATCCACGTTCCTCTCAACCGAGACGTACTATCGTTTGTCAATCCGGTTTCACCGTTTCAAAATACCGAAAGACGCAGCTCATGGTCCGAATGAATGCCTGTCGAAAACACAAACGAAGGCATTGAACGTCTGCTGCCTGCGCGTGTACATTTGCGTGTGTGTTGCCGGTTTCCAGTCACGCGAAGGTCAGGACGAGGAAAATCGTAACGCTCCTTGAAAATCGAGTATTATCGAGCACGCTCCAGAGTAAAGAGCGATTACACGGTTAGCCGGGACGAGTAAATGAAACGGTTTGCAGTTTCGAAAAATTTCAACATTTTGTATCAGGAATAACGATTTTGAATGCGTCTACGGTAATCGAACGTTGCAAAGAACGACGATCATATATATCGAATAAATGCCGATTCAGTGATTCTTTTTATTCAGATTCAAGTGATCTCAAAGAATCTCGTTAACCTACTTTCGAGGCTACTAAAAGGTGGTTTTATCGATTCCACAAAGAAACGATTGCGACCGCAATTATCTTAATGCTTGCCCTACATTTAATTTACTAATGGAACGCGAATTGAAACGCTGAAACGACGGTCGTTGAATCGTAAACGTTGGACGTGTAATTTCCACAAAGCGATAAGTTCCACATTACCAATGGAAATTACACACACTGCCGCGAGCGGGTAAAAAGTAGTGACCGTTGATTTGAAAGTCTCCAATCAATTGATTAACGACAACAGAAATTAGATAATCAGGATTCTTTCCTAAAAACCTTATCTGTTTACCGATAGGGACGTCCGAAAAATCAGCTGCAGTGACATCGACTTGACAAGCAACGTGCTCGCGCGGCTCGCGATCAAAGGGGTACGCAAATACGCGGTTTTCGTTATAGCGAATCGATAGCGAGCGTTCCCTCGGTGAATGGACGCGGGCGCACGGCAATTATTCGCGTTTCCCTGGACGCGAAGGAAGGCAGGGAGCCCCGGGTACGCGGGACAGTTGACAAGAATATCCTACCCTTAAGAATCGTATGTCACCCTGCTAGTATCCGAGGCACGTCGGGAGGACCGATCCCTGACACGCTGCCAGGTGAAACGCGCACGTTAAACTGCTCGCGGCTCGTCAATTCCGCGCGGCTATATTCGTCGCCGGGGCTACGCTGCAAGGTGATTAGAAACGGCTTTGTCTTCGCGATGAAATTATACGCGCACTCGCGTACGACGGAAAAGGGAAATAAAGCAGCGAGCGGTGATGATCGGCTGACGTGTAAGTGCCGAGTGGCAAGCAGCGGCGATTTAGCGAGCAGCGCCGCTCGCACCGCCGGTATATACTGACTGGGAAAGCAGCTACGAGCGTGCACACGTGTGGTTCACGCGTGTATACTCCGCCCTCCGTGTGTGTTGGAAGTGGAGCAGACTGTGTCGATCCAGCGTACGACGACCTTAAGCCGCTGCACTTCCAAATTCGCGCACGGGTGCCCTCCCCCGTCGAGCATTCCCATGGCGAAATCCTTTGTGCCACCGTAATGTGCCAACAGTCGCGATGCAACGTATAAACGGTGCGCTTTTGCCGGGGTTTAAGGTGAACGCGTTTATTCGGGCACATTGGCGCGGTTAGTTATTTATAAGGTAGTATAATGCAGAAGGAAACTGAAAAATCGATAGGCCTGCGCTTACGGCGAGAGTAACGTCGTGTATCGAGAAATTAAAGAGTGAAAAGAATGGCTGGCGAGAAGAATTACACCATCGGTTATTCAATTTTCCCGCTTGCTTTGTACACACGGATCAGACGATTGTGGCCGATCCAGATTCGATTGGGGTTAGCTTGCCGTGGTTGGCCTTTTTTCGTCGCTACATTCTACAGTATTTCATGAACATGGTTCGGGGCACTGGCAAGCCACAGCTTCCCATCTAGAACACGCTATTTCGCGAGGAAACATCACTGTGACGGCATCTACCGTGTCCTATGATTGTCATAAATATATAAATCTTCGCGATCTGCTCTGCTCGAGATTCTGTAGCGTAAATGACGCCAAGAATAAATATCAAATAACTTTTATTGCAATGAACTTCGCGGAAAATCATAATCACGCGGTGTGCGCATCATGTATGTACATATGTACTTACGTGCGATGATTGTATCTAATTGAACGACATTGCAGTTCATTGACATTGCTGTATAGGTTCGTGGAGGCACGTTCTTTTCAATCTGATTGCGAGAAATAGAGTTCTAATGGGAGGAAATGTTGTATGTCGTTTTTAGAAAATGATGTGGCTGTTGTGTGTATCGTAATGATATTGGTCTTGTCATTGAATAAATTAGAATTGAGTATGTATGAAATTATAATGTTCAAATAATGCTATACACGACTTCGAAATTATGCTACGCGAGAAGCCTCGTTCGTTATTATTTGTGTTTAGTGATTTATTATGCGAGATTTAAATGCAGCGAAAGGCTAATGACAATTTTTGTTGCATAATTTAAGGGGCTCGCCAGAACCATTACCACTTTCGTGCAACATCCAACGTTATCGGCTCGAAATGGAATGAGGTTACAACGCTACTAGTGATCAGAACTAGAGCACGGACGAATATACCGTAGGTAAAAATCAATTTTCGTCGTATTTAGTTTCAATTCTAATCGCTAGTAGGATTGCGATCGAATTCCGATCTCTGAATCGATAACGTTGGGTGCGACACGGAAATGGTAAGGGGTTCTAGAGGCCCCGATCTGAATGAGAAAAATGTAATCTCAAGTTTTTTTTAGTCGGCGCCAGATTTACTTTTTAGTGCAATTTTATTATAACCAGATTTTTACTTTTTAGTATAATTTCATTTTTTTTTAAGTCGGTTTTAATTCTTTTAATTTTTCTATTTTTAACTTTTTAGTTATATATATTGATACAACATGCTAAGGAGATATGGGCGCAAGTACATAAAATAATTAGGTGACAATAGTATTAACTAGAACTTTTAGTTTTACTTTTACTTTTAGTTTAGTTTTGTTTTATTCTGTTTTGTTGTAACGCTGTGTCTCTACTTTGAGTCTTTTACACCTTCTTTTGTCAAAAATGGGCCTTGCCCGTTCATATGGAAATAAATAAATAAATAAAGAACTGGCAAAATATTGGGCCAATGTTGATGTAGTGTAGGGTGGGACCACCGGGACGTCGCCCTCTTTCAGATAAACGAAAGATCATCACAATCGGTCAATATGCTGAGGAGTTATGCGGGGACTCACATATAAAAAAAAATACATACGGATTGAATCTATAACCTCCTCCTTTTTGAAGTCGGTTAAAAAGAAGGAATATTTCTAATCATAATCAAACTTACGTCCTTCGATCTCAATCCTGATCTCGATTTCCTCTTCGCTGGCGCACTGACTCTAGTTTCACACACAATAATTAAGAAAAATGTATATAAATAAGTACTTAACGATCTTCCAGGCCACTATTGGAAATCATCAACCGGCGTACAATACCGACTCTACCCTCGCGATTCATTAGTCAGAATTCCGATCGTCTGGATGTAATCTATACGTCAAAAACACTGACGCCAATATCCCGTGTTTACACTAAAAACGAAGATTCTATCTCGCCAAGCATCTGTGCGCGAAAGAACGGAAACTTTTACGCAGCAAACACTGTCTCTAAACCGACCACATTGCGCGCGGTCACAGAATGATTAAAAGGGCAGGGGGGCGCCTCTGTCCCTTCAGCTGAATTACTTCTAGACATCTATAGCAGAAAAGGGTAAGAATTTAAAGCAATTTCGTTAAAATAAGTGGAACCATATTGCGATTAAGTAATAGTTCACTCGAATTACGTCGCGATGGGGTCTAATGAAATTATAGAAACCGCATAAATGCACCAATCAACAGTGGACTAGGGAACAGAAAAGGCGCGAGGAACGAATGAATATTTTTTTGGCGATGTCGAGTAGATTTATAATTAAAATCGACTAGGTAGCAAATAAAAGCCATAATGGAGAATAAACGAGATTAAAAGTTGGATCGTAGCGTTTAAATGACGATAGATAACGGTCACGTAGCATACGCGGAGAGCACGAAACACGTCCCACCTCTACGACGTACATGATGCGACTGATGGCAAGCAGCAGACTTGCCAAATGCCAAGTCAAGGCCACTCTGGGACACTGCGAGACACTCCGGGACACTATGTATGTGGTGTTTATACTTCAAAGATTTTCAGTAAATACGACCGCAGTTAGTAAAGTGGTGATGAGAGACATAAACACACCTAAAGAATCAGCGCGACACGAGATTCAGTATTTTAAATTTCCTGGAAAATCACCTAGTAGGGGCGCTACTGCGGGCGCTACCAAATGGAACAAAGAACAAACAATTCCTACGTATCATCAGTAAATATCTTTATCGTCAGTTTTATTGTAAAAGGAAGGGGTTCGAGTATTTGAGCCTCGCAGAACTCGTTTATGCTAATTAATATCACATCAATTATATCTCCTTACCGACGAGATTCTGATAATTGAATTGGGGTTTCCCCGAGCGTGTGACGCAAAATTACATTGCGTGATAGGTCTGTCCTATACCTGGTCTGTGGTCTTTCCTATATTTATCGAGTAGCTTGGACTTCCACCGGTTCTGATGATACACGCCGCGAATATACCATCGGCGCCGGTAACGGAGAATCCTTGAAGCCTCATTCTGTCATCTCTCGAGTCTGTTTCAATACACAATTCATAAATTCATTATTATTTCAACGTACGGTGCTTATTAGCATTCAAACGCACCAGACCACCCTGCACTGATGTCTACTGGAGGCAACTACACCCTCAAAAAATTCCTTCTTGCTGATTCCACATTCAAGGCCCAGTGAGACGGCAGCCTCAAAGAAAAATTTTAATGACTGTACGATGTTTACGATCTTACGTTTATTGAATCTTTTTAATGCCTCTTTTTATGAGTCGTATTAGATATGTAAGTATGCGACTGTAACTCTGAAGCACCTTGTGTTCAGCTCGAATCGATCGGGCCACTCGTTTGAACGATGTTAGATTTGCGTGCACGCACAAGTGCCGCGCTAAAATAACCTCCAATGGAAGGGATAAAACCGGCAGAGGACATTTCGAAATGCGTGAAAAGCGTGTGCCCGTCGCCCGAGCAGCTCGGCGTAATAACGAACAATGTCAAATGCGACAAATGCGGACTCGTGTTTCAAAACGAGCCGCGATATCGTTTGCACGATCTTAAAGTGCATCAGCACAAAAACTTAGATAAGACGATAAGGGAGAATGTACAATACCACTGTCCCGTAGAATCTTGCATTTACGCACCGAAGGCTGAGAGACATTTCAGTAGCATGAAGTATCTTAAGCAGGTTAGTGTCTGCGTCGTCGAGACGTATCAGTACTTTCATATATATAACGTAATACTTATTCACATATACATGCTTCAGCATTATCTTAAAGTACACGCAAAGAGGACGTACGCGTGTACTCGTTGCGAAAAAAGTTTCTCCACCGAAGCGGCTAAAGAGGGCCACACGAGGGTGTGCGGAATTGAATTCGTCTGCTCCTGTTCGAAGATTTACACGTCCTACGAAGCGCTGCTTACGCACGCGAAACGGTCTTTGCATGCCATTAACGACAAATACAAAAGTTCTTTGAGGTAAGCCCAATATGACGAACAAGCGTTTAGCTTAATGGGATAATTTTCTAACTTGATTTTGCAGACGCGCCAATTCCAAAACTATGCGATTAATTTTACCATCTAGTCAGGCGAGAGTCAATAAATTAATTACGATCCTACCGACGCATCAGAACGAGAATAAAATGGTTAAATGTAATACCGACTCTACGCAAAAACGTACTTCAGACATTGGTGTGCAGACGGACGAATACAAGAGGAGTAAAAGAATATCGAGTCCGTTGAAACACGTTAACAACGGTCATCATAACAACGGCAAACGCGGAGTATCCAAGCAAACGCAGACAACCATTTCCCAGAAAGTCAGGCACGGTATGATGTCTATGGAGACTCAGACCACGGAAGGTTCGAAGGCGTTTAAAGGTTCGCTGAGAGTTCAGAAACATAGGAAAGACTCGGTGTCGCAGAACTCTGATTATACGTTGCTGAAGGAGGACCTTAGTCTCGGCAACTTTACGTCCTCGAACTTGTTTCCTAGTAGTCCGTTACCACTTCGTCACGATGTTGGGTTGCAAGACTTTTGGGAAGAGAAGAGCACGTCGGGCACTCAAACGATACCCGAGAAAGATATGTTTGAAGTTTTGAATGATAACGTTACGCAAACAGAATTTGAAACATTTTATGATCATAACGCAAGCCCGTTAATACAATGTGTTCCGAAGAGTACAGTTGCTTTGATGACTTTGCCGTACGTCGAGGAATCGTCGACGGCTGCCGAAGGATACTCTTTCGTGCCCTCCAATAGTATATCAAGATCAGATCCAATGCTGACTGACAAAACGTTTGACGATAAATTTAGCAGTATAGAAACTCAGACGGAGCAAGCCTATTCGCAATCGTTCTTTGACTCCGACACCTTAACCAGATCGTTTGCTTTGAGCTCTAACATCGAAACGCAAACTACAAATAATCTCGACAACATGGAGCTACTGTATAGCAATACGTGCACGCAGACTTGTAATGAAATACTGCCGTCTGACTTAGGATTATCTAATATACAAACGCAAACGGCTTGGACCCAACTTGAAGATACCACCGTGTCGGCTGAAACGCAAACGAAATCATTGATATGCGAGACTGGATGCAACATTTCAATGGGCGCGTGTCGTTCTTGGTTGAACACCCAAACTAGTCACACTGAAACTCAAACTGACTTACTTAGTATTTTCGAAGGACTTCAATAATGAAATATTCTTGTCCGTTGAATAGCAGTATAACGATTTAAGAAAGGTACTTTACACGTAAAGTCGGAATAATATGCATTTGGTATTTCGAATTAAGGCCAATTCCTTTTCTATATTGTTATTTAGTACTTTGGTATTTTTTTATATTTTGTTACAAATTAATTATTTGAGTTCCTGTGTATGTGCAATTCGTTGACGGAATATTATGTTCATGGATTGAAAACTTCGTTTTCTTAAGGAAAATATTCAGCTTTAAATTTACTGTGTTACATTCCACAGTGTTCACTGCCACGATTTAAAAATATAGTTTATACAAATGTTGCCAGAATAAAAAAATACACACTGCAGGCAATGAAATTCTGTTGCGCATAAATTATTAATAAATCTATTAATTAAACAACTGTACAATGAGAATTGTTCTTAAATTCCGATTTAAATTTTAAGGGGGCAAATAAGCCTTGAAGCTTTTGGCTCGTGTTCTGTAGTAAAAGTATTCCCTTTTGAATTGTTTCGAACGATTTAATTCAAGTTGAAGTCATGACCACAAATTACTATAATTAAAAATTAACTGTGGCTCTAAAATAAATTAATGCTACGATATATGTTTTAAAAGAAACACCACGTAAATATTGATTCACAAGGTTTCGAATGCTTTTGCGACACGTATTTTGATGATACAAAATATTTTATTACGATATTAGAATATACCCTTGTGGCTGTCAGGTTTCATTAACTTTTCTCCGCGTGGAAACTTTAGATTCAAGTACCTATGTTGAATGGATTTAATGTGTAACGTACAAAGGCAACATTTGAAAAACTTGATTCTTTGTATACATATATTGTTACTATACATCATTTAGAAAACCATATTCGTCTATCGATTTCTGTAATTACAACCTTGCTTAAAAGGAGATTCGTTTTTTCGAGACTCAAGAATCATGTACCCCCTTAAATAGAAAAATACATGGAGGTATTTCGTCTGCTTCAAATCTGATCGTTTAGCCGACAGCGTTCGACGTGTACAAAGAAACGAAACATGTAATCCGAGACTGTACACGTAACATTGACCACAATAATCACCGAAGTATTATTTCTTTGACAATCACGTTGGAAACTTGTATTCCGAATCCCAACCAGTGCTTTGCATTACGAATTTTCGTCAAAACGCGTATAAAAGTTAAAATCTTTAGCCTTTTGTTCGGAGCCGTATCGTGATAGATCAATTCGAGCCACTTTACACTTGTTTACTGCTCTCGAATTAAAATGACATTTACAAAGGCATCGCTCGGTCAAGCAAACGTTATAATTTATAGTTATATATTTCTAACTGTTGTGTAACGCACAGAAATACAGCAAGCATCGTACTAATATGCGTGCTCGACAAATTGAATCGTGATCACTAAGCGACTCCAAATGAGTGCTCGACGCGGACGCGCGAGCTTCAGGAACTTACGTGAGCACAGGCTGGGATATTATAGAAGATATTATGGGATTATAGAAGAAGTGAAACGAGACGTAGTGTACAGAATGAGGGGTACATAAAAATGTCTTAAGGCGCGGGACCAGCAGCGTTATCCTCGTCAAAGTCCGGCAGAAAATCTTTGGTCCGGTCTTCTATCCTATCTACATTCTCGAGCGCAGAAGCTAGTACTCTTAAATTGTCCACGCCAGACATTAGCTGCCTGTAACGATATTAACACACTATAATTCGAGTTCTTTCGTGCAACAGAAAAGCCAATATGTAATTGAAAAGTACGTTTTTACCTCAACGAGATCTCTGCCGACGAAGCAGCAGTTCTTAAATCCCCAGCTAGCCTTCTTATTTGATCTATATTCGAAGAACCACCCTCGTTACTACCTCCTGTCGCGTTTCCAGCTGTGAGCTCCTTATTCTGCATTCGTAACAGCAACACCTCTGTCTAGATTCAGATTACAGTTATTCGCGTATCAATTTGCGCGTCTCGTAAGTCACTCGAAAATTCATACCAACCGTTAAAGCTTTAATTTCTTTCTTTAACGATGTAACAGTACTTTCAGCATTCACCGCTCTTCTCTGCGAGGAAAAAAACATGAATGTACAAGTCAGTCGAAGGGAAAGAATACGAATGCAGCCCTCTACTTACGGTACTGCGTTTCAGATTATCTTCAACCTGTTCCATGGCTTTTTCAAGCTGCGTCGTTTCTTCGAGTTCCGATGCTCTCCTAAATACTATCTCTGATTCTAGTGATAGAATTCTGTAATAAAAACCGTACAAGTGAACAGTGCGATCTAACGTCACAAATATCGGTACATATTCCTTTAACTACCTCTTCGACTTCTCACTAATTTGCTTTCGAGTTAGCTCCAATTCCTGACGTAATCTGTCGTTTTCTAGCAACAACTATAAAACAAAAATGATGAAATTACGCACGTTATATTACGAGCATCGGCAGAGATACAGAGAAATTCCACGTCGTACGATCGAAAAGAAAATTACAGCAGCATCGTTTGCTACTTTAATAATCATACCCTTCTTTCCACAGATTCTACACTGTTCGGGATAGGTCCAGGGTCTGCAGGTACTGTTGTCCTATTATGAATTGGGCCATCGTTTAAAAAGTCCGGCAAAGATTTCGGGACATTCGTCTCGTTCGTTTCGGAGCAGTCTCTCGCTACGATATTCGAACCAGGATCAGATTCGTTCGCTGCGATTGGTAAATCTAACGGGAACCCTATTAGCAACAAGAAGTCGTACAGATAAAGTCCATTCGACCCGCAACGATCGGCGTAACGCATTATCTGGCAAATACCTGACAATTCCGGACGCTCTGTAAATCCTACGCCAGGTCTGCCGAAAATAGACAAATTCAAGTGTCCGGAACTCGTGTTCGGCGCGGACTGATTCCTCTGAGGTAATCCCGTGTCCAAGCTGCCACTCTGGTCGCCCGAGAAGTCATTCAACGCGGAGTTGTTCTTCTTCGATTCGTTTCTAAGGCGCGTCTGCCTCTGTTCCACGCTATTCAACGCGAAATCAGGGAGATTATCTATGTCCGGGGTGGGCTGCTGTTTAGGTTCGTGGTTGAGGTAACATTGCTCTATAACCAGGTGATCCTGCACAAAGTCCGGCAGTTCGGTCGGGTTGCAGGTGTAGATCGTAGAGTCCTTCTCCAAGCCACTCGGGCTCGGCGTCGGGGAGGAGTAGAGCTTCGGACGTGCTCCGGCATTGTAGTAGGTTGTCTGCGAACCGTTTTTCAGGAAATGCTTAAAGCTAAACGGATTCTCCTCCCGGCGCGAAGCGTCTTGCCCTGCGGGAAACGAGAGAAGCAAGAGACAAGGGAACGGTTAAGCTAATTATTAGCCGCATCCTGCGAATGAATACAACGAGGATCTAACCTGCTGGTGCGTCCGTCTCGGCGCGGCTGCTGGCACAGTGCTCCTTCGACGCGCTCCTACAGCTCGGGCCCCCCGTCGCTACCTCTTCCTCGGAAGACGAGGACCACGAGTACATCGCCTCCCTGACATTGCGCCTCGTGTTTTTCGCCACTAATCGGGACGAATCGTAACTCTTTTTACGACCCGCCATCATCTATGCAGAGGAGCAACTTTACCGACAACCGTATCATTTGCGGTGCACAGTCAAAACTGCACTTGACATTTGTCACCCGCTGACTGCGGTCTCGGGTCAGGTTGGTCTCCCGATCTTCCCTTCTTCTTTTTTCAGGCTTTTCCTTTTAGTCACTCCTGCTATAGGGGGGAGAAGAAGCGCGTGGTCGTGTGGGGGGGCTCCCTCTCGGAGCTGTCGCTACTATTTCGTAACGCAAAGTTATTATTACGTGCGGCGTCTTATCTGAAATGAGTTACAGGTTGGCCACTTATACAGGTGCACGTTACGCGTCGATGTGTCGGTTGACGGAAAGTTGGTTAGCGTTTCGTAAACAAATTTACGGTGAATTTCAATGTCTCGGTCCGTCCAGTGAACGTCCGCCGGCACGTGGAGGAGACGTAAACGCCACCAATTTTTGCGCAATGATTTTCTTCTCGACAGGAGCATGAATGATAAGCCCGCCGAGCAGGTTATCAGCCACGTGAGGGTACCATCGGCGTAACGAGCTTTAAACACCTTCGCGGATGCGTAGCGCGACCACAACGCAATGTCCCACGAGAAACCCTGCCGCGCGTGCACGGACTTTAAGACATGGGCGAAGAGCCAGAAGAAAACGTTCGACTCCGAGAAGGTATGGGGCTTTGGTTACTGCGCGGAGATTTCTTTAGGAATGCTTCGGTACTTTCGTATATTTCGAGCGCCATAGTTTACTCTTATCTCGACATTGGTTATCACAAAAATAGAGAATCTTATTTCTGTACGTGGTATAGTAAAAAATGTTTAGTTATCGTGTGAACCTATTTAACATGTTTCATGACTGAACGCCGGTTAACGAGCGCCGCGCAACTTTCGACGGACGAGTTAAAGTCTTATACGCTTTAGCGGCTTCTTGATCCGTTTCCTTCTTCGCAGCAGGAATCCGAGAAGAAAGGTCCACCTACGAATCATACAGCTAAACGTAAGGATTGCCCATTGGACAAGGACGAACTAGGCACGAACACATGGTCGTTGCTACATACCATGGCAGCGTATTATCCCGACAAGCCGAACAAAGAACAGAAATCGGATATGAGGAAATTCTTGTACATATTCTCTAAATTCTATCCCTGTTACGTGTGCGCGCAGGATCTCCAAGAACAGATGAAAAACTGTCCGCCGCAGACCGACTCTCAGGTGGCGCTGAGCCAATGGCTTTGCAACGTACACAACGTGGTGAACCAGAAGCTCGGAAAGCCAGAGTTCGATTGCAAGCTTGTCGACCAGAGGTGGAGAGACGGCTGGCTGGACGGTTCGTGCGACTGATAATGATCGTGACTTGACAATGTTTTATAGAGACCTACGTGTGATGTAAAATATTATGTAAGTTGATGGTTGTAAATACTTTTTTCTACCTAGAAGAATGATTATAGGTGACGAGGTCGCATTTAAATTGGTGTCTCTCCTTATAGAATAATTAGCCCCTGAATAGGATTTATCGTTTAACGAAGCACACTTGATGCGTCCCTTAGAAACCTTATAGAGATATTAATAAAAACGGCACACGTTATGGAATTAAGTTACACTAATTATCACCTGTTTTTAGAGTGCGCTTACTGTTAAGATTGCGATGTAGGCGCGGCTAGCG
This sequence comes from Andrena haemorrhoa, assembly GCA_910592295.1. Taxonomy (NCBI): domain Eukaryota; kingdom Metazoa; phylum Arthropoda; class Insecta; order Hymenoptera; family Andrenidae; genus Andrena; species Andrena haemorrhoa. Next base: position 8,593,304 of record OU342946.1, read on the forward strand.
GCGAGATAGTAAACGCGGAACTCGCTGTTCTGGGTTGAGGCTCGTAGCTGTGATTCTGCCCGTCGCCGCTGATTGGCAGAACTTGACACGTTCGGATGTGAAATGGGAAACGTTTGTTGGCCATCGATGGTCGGGTGATGTACAAAAATACCACGTGCCCCATAAAGACGATCCATAACGAGCATCCCTTGGCGACGCTTTCTCTCACCCATTCGTCTACTAGCAAAGTGATGCACAGTATCTACAAAATTATAAGTAAGCCTTTACACACCGTGGAAGAGCCGCGACGTTATATGCAACTGTTTTGCTTTGTGGGGACAGTTTGCATTATCGTAGGCATGTAGATGCATGTCTATACCGTTAACGGATGGCACAGGAACCACGCGGATCCAAGTGAAAACAACGAGCCATAGAAATGGAGCTTTGTCGACATTTTTTTAATTGTCTTAATACAACGAAGAGAAAACACGATCCATGCGATCAGCTTCAATAATATCAGCCCGTAGCCTGGCGGTGATTCGTAAATATACAGTATCAGTCCAGGATCGAACACGTCGGATTGATAGATATATAAGGAGAATTGGAAAAAGGCATTCAGGATAACGTAATAGATGAGGTATCGAGTTTGCTTCGGCGTTAGCACGCTTTTGGTCACCGTGAAACCAGTCGCGAGTAGCAGTATCAGCACGGTGTACAAGATATCCGAGCACGCTTCTAACAGACGGCCCATCAACGAAGCGTGCTCTATCGCTACTCCTCTCAAACCGAGATTAATGTAGCTGTAAATCTCGAATAGTATCCCTCCTAATTGGCAAATCAGAGAGGACATGAATATTTTGTAAGTCACGTGCAGGAGCCTTCTTGCTCGCAGTTGCATCGCCACGTAAAAGCTTAATATCACGAGTACAACGTAGATGCAAGCGATTATTATCAGCTCTGGCAGTATATCTGAAACGGAAATAGATTCGATTAAACGGCGCTAGGATGCTTTAGACCGTAGCGAAGTTGCTTACAGAACTCGTCCGCCGAGAAGTGCTCCTTCCAAAAGTGGCCGGGCGCCGCGTTTGTTAGCGATATCCAATACGAAACGTTCAATCCGTTCTTCGAGGAGCAATCCGCTAAAGCGATGAACCACCATCGCGGGCGAGCCGTTCGAAATCTTCGGTAACTGGTGCACCGCGTTACCGCACCGTCCTCCACGCATCCCGATTGCGTCGATACGAATGTCGATAACGGCACTATTTGGCCGATTCCGTCCCAAAGTATAGACTCCTTTTCGATGCACGTTTTATTCGACGGGTAAACGCTTGGCCATTGATCAGGTGCGTCGTAATATAGCAATATCTTCAAGTCCGATTCTTCGCCCCCCAATTCGAACTCGTACCGGAACGTGCCTTGCTCCGTTAAGAAACAGAACCTCGCCAAAAATGCCCAATTCTAGGGAAAATAGAACAATGCGCATCGAAGTCGTCACTGTGATTACGAATGACAAGTGTACGAAACATATGAAACACACGATAATAACAAGCAGCTGTACATAATGTTAGAATATTTTGCAATACGTCGATCGAAATATAGCGCAGTAATACATGTATATAGTTGAAGTAGGTAGTATTAAAATTTATGAATATCAATGGGGCTTTATGGTCAGATTAATTAATTCGTTAAATAGAAGAAGTCTTCGTTGGGTGAAAAGATAGTTTGTAGTACTTCACGTGTGACCAGGCGTCCTTGAAGAATTTTGGTCTCCGAGCACGTCAAGAGCAACGAGTATATTACGGAGACCGACAATAAAGCGTTAAACATTGTTGACACCCGTCTTCACAATTTGTCTAGGCTGGAATGATATCTACATAACAGTTTGTACCTGCTACCTGCTGCTTTTTTCGTAATCAATATTCCCCTGCCTCGTGGAACTGTGCATTGCAATGAAGTAAATCGATCTTAATGGTAACGCGAGCCACGTATCTACTGTATAAATTTAATAGCCAGCTTTTCTTTAGAGAGAAACAAGAAATCATCAGTCTTATCGGACGTCCAATCCTATATTTTCGAATTGTAATTCCGAAGCGCCAGAATCATTTTGTTGTGTTAGTGCGCGCCTTTGTGTGACCCTGACATTTACTTAATGTGTATCGTTACAGTGTCGATGTGTGACGGAGCAGTGTGTACGTGCACGCGCGTGCACACTGCTCTAAACACGGCATTGAATTAGAGATATTACACTTAAGTAATCGATTAGTATTTAACTGTAGCTATAGCACGATTCTAGGAAGATAGTACAGCAATGTAGTTTCGATGCGTAAAGCTGTCGTTATTCGATAGGGTTGATGCTATTTGCACACTTGCGAGAATCAACTCGTCCCCGAGATCCATCTAGCGGTATATTTGGGAAGTGTAATGATAAATACACGTGGAGAAGCAAAAGTGGCGAAAGTAAACAAGTAAACGCACGTGTGCCGGCTACATAAAATCTTTTAAGTTACCTGTAATTAGTCTTATAAAATACTTCAGGAAATTTATCGATTTAATGTACTTATTACTACGCGCTTTAGTCTTTAATTTGTATACAGGTTACGAACAACAGTGTGATCATGAAGAGTGACAAACAGAGCCACAGAAGTTTTAAAAGTAAATGTGCATTATTTTCTCTTTCAATCGATGTATCTACTTGCTCGAGCACGATTTCATTTAGATATTTAATTTCTAGCGTTGTGGGTTCGTTTCGATAAAGAAAACACGGACAAGCATCAACTGTTCTTTAAGGAACACTCTGTCAGAAACCAGGAGCCCGAGTATCCGAGAGGAAGAACATTGTTTGTGTTAAACGTGCCTCCTTACGCTGCAGCAGAGGTTTTGAAGAAATGCTTTGGTAAACATTGCGGAGCCGTGTCTACTGTTTCCTTTGCCAATCAGAAAGGATTTAAAACATCGTACGTGGTGTTTGAAGATGAATCTAGTTTAGAGAAAGCGCTGGAACTTCCCGAGAAGCATGCGATAACGTTAAACGGCAAGGATAGGGTATGCTTAACGGGACTGACGAGTGAGTCGTTTAAACACTTCTCGTAGTTACTTTTATACTCGCCAGAGTGCTCTTAAATTGTCTCTATTTGTCAAACAGAATGGTGCAGAGAATACAACGGTTCGATACGCAGCGAGAAAGAGATGAAAGAAGAAATCGAGTCTTATATGCAGAATTACGATAAACGGATTGTCGATAAGATAGCCAACGAAAAAGCTATGGAAGAAGCCGAAGAGAACGATGGCTGGGTAACGGTAAGCGGACGGAAGAAGAGAGGAGAGTTTGCTCTCTCTAGAAAGGAATCGACTGTTAACAAAGTGCACGCTAGGGAAGAGCAGAAGGATAAGAAAAAGGAATTGCGCAATTTTTATACTTTCCAAATTCGCGAGAGTAAAAAGCAGAGTGAGTCCTGGTTTCGCCTATTTTCAGTATTTATGAAAGACTAATATCCGACGTGTTTTATTAAACATTACTTTCAACAGATTTGGCGGAGTTGAGAAAGAAATTTGAATTGGACAAAAAGAGGCTGCAGGATTTGAAATCAAAGAGGACGTTTAAGCCTTTCTAACTCCATATTCGCGATAGAGCGCAGCATTTTAGCGTTAAGCAAAGTTAACTTCACGATTCCAACACGAGATAGATATTTATTGTATCGTACAAAAATTTCGTTTACAGTTATAACTATGATCCAGTCATGTACGTGTTGTACTTGAACTTATGTACAGATTAAAAGACGACGAACCGCGTCGAATCAAGTAGCTTTGGATGCGTAAGTTTGCAGTGTCCATTCAATTAAAAAGTGTTGATACGATAAGGGTTGTAAGAGAGCTAATAACTCCTCTGTAAGAAACGGTTAAGAATTAATTCGCGTTACAAATCGATAATAATAAAACTAACTTGTAAAGATACGCACGTTTGTTCCCATAAATACAGTTCGCAGACATAGCCGCGCTAACAGCTTGCGCCAGTCGTTCCATAGCCAAGTCACGCGCGGTGGAGCTAACGTTCGTGTGGGATTGCAAGCTAGTAGTTAAAGCGCGGGTGGTAGCCGCGAAATGTTGCGCCGATATCGCGTGTTTATTATTCCCGCTGTTTTTCAATCGCAATACCGAGTCCATAAGTAGCTGTTGAATTTTGGAATACACTTTTCTCTGCTCTTCGCAGTGCTCCATGTTCTCCGCAGTACTCGGACGCAACGGGCACAAAATGCACCACCTGGCAGAGAATCACAATTACAGATATTTCGTGCCCGGTTTTCGCAGACTGTTCGACTACCTACCTGAATAAACCAGCTATAGGAGTTATCGGCGTCATAGGAATGCCGCCGGTCGGCAACGCTGGGTTATCCATTAACGGAGTCAACAGGAGACTCGGGTTCTCGTCTATCCATTCCCCTACTAATCTAAGTAATTCCGTAGGTGGATCTTTGTCTTCATAAACCTCACCTATCGCCGTTAGTAAGTTGGCAGTGAAATGTGACGCAAGAACAGGAAGCTGCTTCAACTTGTCAATAGATTTCGGAGTAAGGACAAAATAGTCGTTAAGTACGTGCCTTGCTAGTCCTACACTCTGCGACGAAGTGGAGCCTAACTGTTGCATCCAAATCCCGGTGGCATTCAAGATCGCCTTGTTCTGGGTGGCGACGGCCAACGACACCAGGTTCCCTAACACTTTGTATCTGGGGCTGTCTGCGGGGAAAAGGGACAGGAAGACCGCGTTGCGGACAGCGGGACTACCTCCTGGGCTTTGAAAGAAGTCGCTCAGGACTTCTATAAGCTGCAGCTCTTGTATCGCCATTGTCATGTTGCGCTTCTTCCGCCGCTCTATCTCGCCGAACACGAACTCCGAGATTAAGTCCAATTGCAAGTCCATTTGCTTCCCGGGTCGGCCGCATAGTATCTCTTTAAGGAACGCAAGCAAAGCTGGTAGAGTCTACGAGCATTTAGACTGGGTAACCTACGTAAGAGTGTCTTACCGATCCTGCATAAAGCCTCTCTGGCGCAGTAGGGAAAATCTAACTTTCGTAAATTCTGCTTTATATCACTCCCTGCCATTGATGCATGTATACGTTTGCGACATATAAATACATTTAAAAGAGACAATTTAGTCCCGACGACACTCGTCAAACGGTCTAAGAAAACATTGAATACATTTTTCTAACGCCAGTAATTCCAAGTTTTCATGAACGCGACATGATTCTGGGAGGTAATAAAAGATGCGTTTCCATTGGTGCATTATCGAACATAGAAATGTCTACTGCCAGTAACCAATGAGCATGCTTCTTTGGCTGACGGAGAGGAACGCGCGAAAGATGAATCTGCTGGTTCGCGTACCTTTAGAAGGCGTCAAGAATTTAAATGACAGTGCGTTATTATCAACGATAGTTTGTTACTTTTCTACTGTAAAATGTACACGTCACGTATAAAATGGAGTGAAATCTCTAATCGAGGAAAGAAAGTGGAAGAGTACGAATTGAGGAAGAGCTTTCGAGGTATTTATGAAAGTTTAGAGAATTGATATCCGTTCTAAGTTTACAGACGAAGTTCATTAAAATTATTAGACTATAAATTGTTATTCTTGCTAGGTTTGAGTATCGAAGTGCCTAAAGAGATGTTTGATGTCAGTAACGAAAGGGAAAAGTTTGATTCTGTGAAAAGATTTTACGGTTCGAGAAGTTGCGAGAATCGGTTCGGAGCTCTCAGCCCTCTGGCGGCGACTTTCCGGAGCACCGACCACAGACCGAGCGCGTAGCCCCACCCTGTGAGTAGGTTGCGAACTATATTGTTAGTCAAAACAATCGCCGAATTCAGTATCTATTTTTAGGCGGCACGCACCGAGTCACGGTACTTTACTATTTTTCGCGTGCAGCGAAAAAAACGACATATAGTTTCAGTGCTCCGCGACGGTGTCCGCCGATTTCGGAAAGGTTCAACGACCCCACGGTAATTGTGACAAGAGAGCCGACCGGCCATGTTTATATCGTGGTGAATTTTGAGCTAGCGGGCCGATATCCACGAAGTAAATTTCCACGTGTACTTGTCCGTTGCTCGTCCCGTGTGCGGTGCGTCCAGCGCGGTGTCAGAGGCCTTCGCGCGATGGAGTCCAGCGAGAGGGGTGAGTAAATCCGCGTGCAAATAAAATCGCGGCAATATTGAGTCTCTGACACAAATCGCGACCTGGGGGCAATGGCAGTGTCAGGGTCGAAACGGAACTAGTTCAGTGACCGCATTCGCGGTATTTGACCGCGATATTGCCAGCGAATTACTTTTTCAAACTTCTCCCCGGCCCGTCCGCGACACCCCACGCATACGGCATTCCTCTTTCGGGTGGGCTTCCTGTGAAAATTCCTCTCTCGGCCAAATCTATGTCACGCATCTCACTTTTCATCTTGACTGTACTCTCCTCTCTTGGCTCGGTCCCTACGCGTGCTCGTATATATATGTGTATATTATATACACGCGTTTGGCAGAGACAGTGGACAAGAAAAGGCATCGCCGGGGAAAAGTTCCGTGTATTCCTCTTAACATATTGGCGTGGGAAATGGTCGGGTTCGTTGGGGAGTGGGTGTAAGTTGTCTCATTTCTCTTTGACATTTGTCGCGGGGCAGTCGAGAAAGTCTCTCGGTCGGATGACTACGTTCCACTATTATGCAATAGTATAACGGCGTGTCTTTAACCTAGATAATCTCTCGCGTACAGTGAATCGAACGCCACGGTACCGCTTGACAGAGACACGTGAGAATTATTATCGCTTGACCGAGTCAAGCATGTGTTGCAACGTGGCGACACCTGTCGACCGTCTGTGCACGTCCTACCTCAAGCCAGCGCGAATTAACCCCTCTCCCCTGTCTGTCTCGCCGTTCAACCCCTTCGTTCTGCGCAGAGGCTCGCATCGAAACACAGCGTACCGGTATTTCGTCATTATTTCTCGCCTCGTCTTCGATAATTCGCATTTCGCGTCGCGTGATACACGTTCGACGTGAACGTAGCGATTTTCAGAGAATTTCGATTTTAAGTGTGGCTCTGTGAGACAGACCAACGTACCGAAGCAAGTAGGAAGACACTTTCTCGCAGAGATCATTTGCATGGGAATGAATACTGAAGTTGTATCGGTACCGCTCGATGAAAATGCTCTGCAGAACGTGCAGAATTTATGTATGCAAACAGATGATTAATTATAGGTTAAGTTTCAAGTAACACAGGAAGCAAGCGTGTCTAAAAATAATACATCGGTTATAGACTTTTTTAACGGGTCTCTTATCGATGGTTTATTGATGACTCGAAACACGTGTATTATGCAGAGTAAATGCTGTTTTATATACCGGGTAGCTGATCTGTATGCACTTGGAGACACAGGCTTCTTTGGGGGAAGGAATTAACTTAGAAATCTGCTTGAAGCTTGCGCGTAAGAAATAGTTATATTACATTACGAATAAGTAATATATTGTGAGGTTACGAAGTCTACGATAGCAGAATTTTTACGATAAATTATTCATGGGAGAATATAGTAGAATATCGCGCAAGTTAGAATCTTCGACGTCGGTGTCACCGCCAAGGCGGCAGTTCTGCGGCGGTGTTTCCATTCTTTATTTTCAATCCCCCTTTTTTTATCGCTCGTTTCTTTCTGGGATCCTTCTTTCCTTGTTAGACTCTTCCTTGTTATATAAGTCCAAGGACGAACTGCACGATTGCACTCTCTCTCCCCTCTTCTTTATACTTCGCCTCTCCTCCCCACTGGTTATGCTACCTTCTCCGCTTCTCGTTTCAACATGTGCCCGGTTCACTCCCTTTCTCCCTTCTTCTCTTTTTACAATCCCATCTCGCACTTCTATCCCCCACCTCCCTGCACGAATGCACATTCTTCTCCATTCTTCGCTCCGCTATTACTGTACCGAGTAAAACTGCATAAGCTCTGCGATCTTATTCCACGCTTCCATCAGTCTTCCCGGCCCCCCTCTGCCAGCTCCGTGCTGCGAACGCACATGGGCGTTCGGCGTGCACGGCCAGCTGTTGCGATCGCAGGATCTACGCACGCGGCGCACCGTTCACGCTCCAATTTCACTCTTTCCGTCTGCCACCTATCAATACATACAATTGAACCATTCCAAATGGAACAATCATCAGTTACGCTCCGCAGAAAAAGGAGAAACATCGAAAGACTACCTACCCCTTGCAAATATCGCATTTTGCTGAGACTGCAGATTTGCAGAATAGTGAGAAATATTTGACAAGTAGCTTTTGTTATCGGAAAACATATTTTCTGGAATTCCTCGAGAACTATTAGGCGCAGGATAAAGTTCTTTTTACAGTGTGAGTTTTTTAAATACGACTCCAACACCCTGCTCAGTTTTTGACAAATTTCAGAAAGTATTTTTTCCACCCAAAACTTAGGGACTTTTTTCACCCCCTCAACATGGACGATTGCCGATATCTTCCCTTGTAAGTAAAAAATCCCCAAAATTGAATTTACCTATTATTGTCTATCACGTCGATTACACAAAACGCAGCAGTCTAAATATCGCGAGACGAAGAAAAAAAAAATGCCACTTTCATAATCTGCGGCGCGTGTGTACCTGTCAGTTCTTTATCGCGTTGAATGCAACGCGAGTCGCCAATGGAAGACAGCGTAAACGTCGTTACGCAACAGTGGGAATATTGAAACAAGACGAAGTCGTAAATGCCCGTGATCCTTGAGAGGTCCAATGGGAATTCGTGCGCCTGCACGGGAGCCGGAGGATCGCTCCTGCTCGCGAGCATCGCGGTTAGCGGGATCGTTGCCCGTGCATTCGGCCGCGATTAGGGAGTATTGATTAATCGGCAGCGGCCGGTGTTCCGCGAGCGCCAGGAGGATGGATAATTAATCGATGGCCTTGCGCGCGAGATTGGATCTGCTCGCGGTATCGTGCGATTTCGCGGAACAGTCCGACCGCGGGGCGAATTAAGCGCGGCGTTTGGGAGAGCGGAGTGTAATTATTTAATGCGCCCGTACAACTTACACCGAGGTATCGATCCGCTTCGAATCGATGCTACCGCCCTTGGTCGCTTGCAATGGAATTCGTATCGAGCATTCCTACATTACACCGTTTCATTTATCGAACATTCGTTTTACAGTGTGCTCCTTAGAAGCACAGTTTCTATTATTCTATTTTTATCAGAACCATGGGAGCGCGCGTTAAAAACAATCGGGACATTGAAATGTTTGTGAACGAATGGAAGGTAACATTTTTACATACCCAATAGTTTGAGATATAATTGCAAGCATACGCTGGCTTTAATTAATCCCGCGATGCCTGCGGGGAGGATATATTGTTTCTGAATAATGAGATTTAATTAAGAGGCTGTCTTAATTAAGTCTCGTTACGCGCGGTGTCAACAGACGTGGACGTAAAATTCTGATCTTTCCAGCGGCAATTAACGCGAGCGTGTAATACCGAGATTCATCCGAGCGGATTGCTAGACTTCGATGAAACGCCGAGAAGCGTTTCATCGACGTTATCCTCCACTTTACCGCGGCCATGCAGGCGAGCCGAGTTTAAAGGCTCGGCTCGGAAAATCGCTCCGTTTATTCGACGCTGGCCTTGTTTCGCCGTGCTATTTTTTCGCCATCGTCTCTGGCTAACTCCTCTATGTATTTGAACTTCGTCGAATGAGTCAATTAGCAAGCTGGCCTAACCATCTGCTGGCATCGTTTCCCTTTGCTCCGAGCCCGTATGCACGTCCACTTACTGGGTGTCCGCGAAACAGCGACGCAGCTGGCTACAAACGAATTCTGCACGCACCCGTTTGCCTCCGTATTCGCCAGCCTCGTTCGCCGTTAATTAAAAGTTAAACGCGTCCTTGGCATTTAATCGGCGGGCGAGCGAATCGACCCCTCCGCCGCAGCCATCCTTCTCCCCTGAACACCGAGATTGGCGGCGGTACCTGAAGCTCGTGCATCTCGCTTCGGAACCGATGCCTCTAACGATCTGTTATTCCCCGCGCTCGTGCCAATTAGCTGGACGGAATTGCAACGCGCGGGAGTAGGACAGGCGCGCCTCGCGATTCAGTGTAGCAGCTGGAAGAGGTACAGCGAGGTCGTAAACTCGGTGGAGCGTTAAAGTAAACATGTTTCGTCGGCGCAGACGAATCGACAGAAATGTGGAAAGATAACGATTCGATGCATCGATTGCCACTCCCAGCTTTCGATGATTCACAATGTGCATCCTCGCTGTCGGCGGCGCACTCAGGATTTAATATTGGAAGTGCCGAGTTGAAGGGATACAAATATTTTTAATGCAAATTAAATAAAATTTATTAGGTGATTATAAAAATTTATTTAAAGAATGAAACCCATTTTCTTTTCTTCTTACAACGCTTCTTCTTTGGAGAGCCGAGTTGAAGGGATACAAATATTTTTAATGCAAATTAAATAAAATTTATTAGGTGATTATAAAAATTTATTTGAAGAATGAAACCCATTTTCTTTTCTTCTTACAACGCCTCTTCTTTGGGGGAGCCGAGTTGAAGAGATAAAAATATTTTTAACGCAAATTCAATAAAATTGATTAGATGATTATAAAAATTTATTTAAAGAATGAAACCCATTTTCTTTTCTTCTTACAACGCCTCTTCTTTGGAGGAGCCGAGTTGAAGGGATACAAATATTTTTAACGCAAATTAAATAAAATTTATTAGGTGATTATAAAAATTTATTTAAAGAATGAAACCCATTTTCTTTTCTTCTTACAACGCCTCTTCTTTGGGGGAGCCGAGTTGAAGAGATAAAAATATTTTTAACGCAAATTAAATAAAATTCATTAGGTGATTATAAAAATTAATTTAAAGAATAAAATCCAGTTTTCTTTTCGTTTTGCAAATCTCCTTCTTTGGATGATGCCAAGGCCCCTTGGCCCCTTCTGTGTGCGCCACTGCTTGCGGTATCTTTTCCAGCTACTAAATTATACACCGCGTTCCCCTGTGGAACCACGAACCGTCCGCGTCTAGCGCCCGACGTGTGTACAAAATTTTTCGAACCCCCTCCCTTCTATTTGCTCCCCGATAGAGCAGATAAGATTGCTCGCGAGAAGTAAAAAAAGGGGAGCATTGTTTCTCTCGTTTAAGAGATTCGAGGTCAACAGGCGAGCTAGACCGACGATAACGGCGACCTCGCGACTCGCGTCGCGGATAATCCGCGCTTCCGATAAATATGCAGCGTGCATTGTACGCGCTTGCCGGGAAATATAAATAGAGGCGGCTGGCCGACGCGCGAAGAGTTTATTGATCGCGATGCATCCAAGGTTTTGCAAACGTGGTATTAGCGTAATTATGCAATCGGCGTGCAATTATTCCGCTCCGTCGTCGGACGCCTCCCGAGGGGGGCAACCGCCTGTTTCGACTCGGCGACATTGACTGTCGCGGATCTGAATGGCGAATTTCCTATGCGGTTTCTCGCCGCGTAATAGTCGCCAGCGCGATGGACGGTGATTTCTGTTCGACCAGGGCTTGTTCACTTTTGCAGAAAATGGTAATTCAAAGGGAAGGAAAGTTGTAACGGAACTGGTTAGGTCGGCTGTTTATCTACTTAGTAGCTCTGAAGTTACAGTTCTCCTTTTAAGCAGGGTTTTGTTTTAAATATTAAAAGTTACAGCATTTCTTTTAAGCATGGCCTTTTTTTTAAACATGTACTCTTTTTGAGTAATTGTTGACGATTCGTTTCTATTTTCTGCGAGTTGCAGCAAGCGGATAAAGATTGGCGGAATATGGCAACTATACGGGGTGAATCATGATGCTTGTTTACGCTGATTATTTCCATTATTAGTGGAGTGATATTTAAGTTTTTATATGGAATTTATAATTTTTCTTTCGTCTTTTTCACCCCAGCGAACCTTGATAAAGCGCCTTTTTCCTCGCCCGATGCGAAGATATACAGAGGGAATTAATGATAAAACGATTATCGTCGATTAGTAAAGAAACTAGCGCGATTCAACGTAACGGTCCTTTTTCCTGAATTGATGTCTGAATAGTTCTCCGCGGTTACGCGTGTGTTACATTTATTTATGGATCGATTTGCATTTAATGCTGCCTGGTGAAGTATCGTTCGCTCATGGAATTAATGGGCCGTTTAGAAATTCATGAAAGTGATGTTTAAACAAACATATTGTGGCGTATGTAACTAGGGAAGTATTCATTCTACTTAATTATGTGAAGTTTCTAACGAAAACTAGGGCGTTATTATTATAAATTAATAGAACAACGTTTCACATTAGCAATGATGAATAATATTTCGTGTGTGTACATTGGAAGACTATTAAAATCCACGTCATATTAAGGCAGGATACCACCTTTGACTGCGATTTTTGGAGGCGTTTTTCATGAATTTTTTTTGCATACAAAGAATGCGCAGAAACAAAATCGGTTTTAGTCATTTATTAATGTAACTTTAATCTGTAATTACACATTTTTTTAAACTGAAAAAGTAATAAAATAATCTCTTGTAGGTGGCGCCAAAATAAATTCCTTTGGAGGAACACCGTTAGACTGCGTGTCAAATTACTCTTACAATTTTCATCGGATTGACTTGAAACTTTGCACAATTCTTCTCCGTGGTATAATCTAATGATGTACGTAGGACTTTTGCTGTAGCGTTGTTATTTTTTTTTTGGTGCACAATTTTATAAACTTCTTTACCCTAAAAAATTGACCTTTCTGTTAAAATGACCGCCATTTTCTTAAAAATCGAAATTTCGTAAAATCCCTACGTACAGCATTAAAAAATATTGTTGTTAATAGGAACATTCTTTGGTTTTTTTTCTAAGAGCCACGAACAGAGCAGAATTTGACACGCAGTCTAACGGTGTTCCTCCAAAGGAATGTATTTTGGCGCCACCTACAAGAGATTATTTTTTACTTTTTCAGTTTCAAAAAATGTGTAATTACAGATTAAAGTTACATTAATAAATGACTAAAACCGATTTTGTTTGTGCGCATCCTTTGTATGCAAAAAAATTCATGAAAAAACGCCTCCAAAATCGCAGTCAAAGGTGGTATCCTGCCTTAATTCTTCTGAAAGTAGCTCGAATGTCGTTATTCTCGACATTCAACGTTAGAACTCAAAATCATTCCTCGAGGGAATAAACGAGGTATTGAAAGCAAAAACGAACTAACCCACATTAAAATAAAAATTAACTTTTCCTATTTTATACGATTAGTAGATACAGCCGATTGGAATACATTATTACTACTAACTCAATTTCGCAAAAACTGTGGGTTAGTCCGTTTTTGCTCTCAACAGCTCGACTGAAATTGCAGTGTTTCGCAATAATATTAGGTATCCTCTTTTTTACCGCGTATGTAAACGGTTGGAACGTCAGAAAAATCTGGCCCCAGTTTCCGTCAGAGCTAATTGTTCGACGAGCTGCACTTCCCGCGCTGCTGGATCCCGCAATATAATTCATATTTATATTTTTCCATGGCGTGTAAAAATGTTATCTCGTTGCACGGTTACTATGCCCCGTAGTTTTCCGCGATTCCAATCAATTAGGGTAGACACGCGCGCGAACCAATTACTCCTAATTATCTTCTCGTAATTAGGCCGAGAATCAGATAGCCAAAGTGAAACGAAACGTGCGCTTCCCTTTCGATCGATCCGCCAAATAAACACAGCCACAATTTCCATCGATTCGAGTTCGAGTTCTCACGAGCAGCGCGTATGTCCCAAATCCACGAGGCGCCGGTCCTCGAGCGTGTTAGAAGGTCGAGGAGCTTTAAAAGTGCTACTACATAGATAGCTTAACGACACTCGAGATACCAAAGATATTCAATCGAAATCGAACACACTTTCCCACCTCAAGATTGCCACTCGTCAATTTATCTCTGAACGATGCCTCGAGTGCCCTTCCATTGAAATTCGGCATACAAATGTCCACAAATTGCCGCGCGCTCTCCCGAATTTTCGCGCACTCTCTCCGGAGACGGTCGTGCGTGACCAGCGCAACACCGCGGAGCGCGCGCGACGAGAAACAAAAATTTGTTTCCGAGTATACTTACTCGGGCGCGCGATAAAAGTGTCGCGTTACGCGCCGCTCCGACGATAAGACGCCCGGCTATCGATACCTCGCGTTCGGCCTCACAGCGACGCAATTGTTTGCAGCGGAAATTTTTTATCTCGCCGGCTTTTTTCCACTCTTCGTTTTTCTCCGCCCGATAGAAATTGCAATGTCGTTCGTTGGTTTTATCGCCGGCGAAATAATCGAATGGTCGTGTACGCGTAACAGGCAGAAGGCGGGGGAGATAGAGGTGGAATATTAATGCGATAGTGGCGAGCCAGTCCCGTTGTCCTGCATTCTTTCGCACATCGCCGATGCACGTGACTTTCTTGGGCTTAATAAGCGAGATACACATCGGGAGCCTCGGAAGCGTTAAATTTCGAGGGACTTTTAAATTAATTTTTTAGCCGGAGCTTGGGGGGATCCCTCGTTTGCATTTATAATTCTATTTCGTAATTTCCTGCTACTGGTGAAATATCTCTACCTTTTAATCAACTAAATACCTTTTCTATAGAACTCCTGGCTTTTAACTAAAAGTTCAATTACTTATTAAGGGTGCCCAAAGAAGAAGGGAAATACGGTGAATGATTTCATAATCTATTTATTATTTCATCACGCTTCCCTTTTCATTTCTCTTCTGCCAGACAGAGATGGGCAAAATGTTTGTTTAAAAATTATTCGTCGTTCGTCCGTTGGCCCGAGTTAACTTTATTCGACACATGACGAATAATTCTTTCAACTTTTGTTCGTTATACTATCGTCAAGGACCCAGTTTCGGATCAGAATCCAATTCCTGATCAGTTTAGGAAAATAAACCAAATATTAAGCTTATTATGATACAAATTTATTCTAAGAAATTACTAAATAATTATGAAGTATTTTGAAATTTATACGCAAAATTTGATAGCTCATAGTAAATCTGTGAAGGTGATCAGAAACTGCTCCCTTTGCATTTTTCATTTTCAAAGTTAAATTACGAGATAGTTATTATTATGTGTCCACCTTTTTTAATACCAAATTAAAGATAAAACATAGATTTACTGAAATAACAAAAAATCTTTTAAATTTGGTTAGATTTTCTCTTTACACGTTTAAAGCCCGCGGTAGTTACTCTTAAGTGATCAGGAACTGGGTCCTTGACGTTATATTTTATTCAAATAAAAATGTCTGCTATCTCTGCTGCCGGGCTACTCAAATAATATCCAAGCATCCTGTACCCAGCTTCCTTAAGGGGACTAGGCAGTCAGGTCGCTCGAAAATCAAGTATTTTTTGCGAAATAATTACAAGGAGATGAATACAAATTGTGACTTGTACTTTTGGGTAATGTTTATTAATACTATAAACAGTGAAAATAAAATGATTTGAATAATATATACATATGCATGACAGCGCTACAGTCATCTGATGTGTCGGCATTTTTTCTGGAGCCGCTGTAATTTTGCAGTGATTTTGGCCGTGAGAAATTGAATTGTGACGTATTCTCTGAAATTTACACTTTGCCCTGAACCTATTGAAAAAGAAAAAAAATCAAAATTATACAAATGGCGGCTATAAAATGGCAAATTTTGAAGAAACGTGATTTTTCGCCAGGGAAAAGAGCAATTTTATTTTTTTTTTGTCAAAACAGAAGTTTTCACAGACTTATGCATAGGTTTAGGTCGTAACAAGACATGTTTTACATATGCTCAATTTTTTTCAAATTGATTCGGACCTCCGTTTTTTCGCAATCACTGCAAAACGAAGAGGAAACGTGATTCTGAGAAAAACGCGTTCAAAGTTTCAGAAGAGGAATTAATCTACCTGCGTGCGCGCAGAAACGGTTTCTGGCGCGCTCGACCTTTTCGACTGTAGAATCCTTAACTTTGCGAGTTTTGACATTAACCAAACGACATTTTACTCGGGAAGGGTGGTGCTTTCGAGAAATGCAATAAAAAAAATCGAATTTCTGACTGCCTAGTCCCCTTAATCCCTCCACTGCTTAAAGGACCTGTGATCCCCATCGCGATCCTATCACAAGGATAACACCTCAACGCTTCCAAAGAGTTACCATTTCCCTTTCATCGTTCCGCGTATACCAGTTCCTCCAGCTCGGTGCGTCCATATTAAGGAACTCAGCCGCCCCTCCCGATAAAAGCTGTTTTTCTGGTTTCCCGGCTCGCGCAGGAAAATGCGCGTTGTCCACGAGTTGGACTGGATGTTGTCGCCGCGTGTTCGAGCCGATGGAACAAGGCGGTGCCCGGTGTCGTCGCGGCTCCACGATAAATAAATAGGAGAGAACGCTTCCCACAGCGCGGAGCGGGCGACGGTTTACGCAACGCGGATCGAGCTGGACGGGACCAGGGTCGCGGCGAAGTTGGTGTCGCGCAGAAGCTCCAGGCCGCCGCGAGTCAGCGGCGTCGGCACGCGGGCGTGAGAAAGCCACGTGGAGTGTGACTGACTCGTGCGAGTTTCCCTGCGCCTCTCGATCCTGCCCCCGGACGATCCTCTATTTATATTTCCGCAAGGTTGCGACGCACGGTGCCGCCGCACGCAGGCATGCGTACGCCGATCGCGTTATTGCGAGGCGATTTATTATCATTGCCCCCGCCAAGGCCGACCGAAGCAGGCTGGCTTTCCGCGAGCGAACAGGTGACATTGCCTTGCTGCGGGCCTCGTTGCGAAAGCGCCGCTTTTCGGCAAGCAAATGGTACCTTTCCGTGATGCAATGGTAGAGATGGATGAGGGAGGACGTTGAGTAATGCGACGATTCAGCGGAGCAGGGATGTTTGAGGGCACGCGGGATTATTTGGGCCTAGTTATGCAGAAAGCTATCAACCCGACACCATGTGGTAGACACCGATTTTTATGAGCCTTGGCACGATGGATCTATGTCGAAAATAATTAAATAGGTGTCCAAGCGTTTCTGCCAATAGGCCCTAATAATACAGATATTTAAATGTCAATTATTAAAAATTTCATAGTGGCCGTTGGGTTTTAGTGGGTAAAAATCCCACACAACCCTCGCGCCCGCGGGAGATTTCCTTCTGGAGGCGTCAGGGTGCCTTTTGAAGATGTCCACACGTTAAAAAAAACTTTATAAATTTGCTTATAAATTATTTTTTTATACATTTTTTTTAACTTGGGAAAATCCTCAAAAGACACCCGACTCCTTCAGAGGGGAATCCCCCGAGGGCGCCAGGGTAGTGTGGGATTTTTACCCATTAAAACCCCACGACTACTTTGAAATTTGTAATAATTTTCATGTAAATATCTCTATTATTAAGGCCCATTGGCAGAAACGCTCGGACACCTATTTACTTATTTTCGACATAGATCCATCATGCCAAGGCTCATAAAAATTGCTGTATACCACATGGTGTCCTCCCGTTGTTAGTAAATTTAGTTTGAAGATTTTAATTTTTAAAGAAAAGTAGCTTTATATCCATTGGGCATATTTTACTTCTTATTACTCTTTTACAATGCTTTTTAATTGGTTATTTAATAGCGAGCAATATAATTAATATTATTCTAAAGTTCCTGTAGCTTTTGTTTCTTAAACCTAAAATGGAACTATGGCTTGGTAGTTTTAATAATTGTATAATGTAAGAGTTGTTCCATGGGCTGGTGATTTTTTTGCAAAATAAGGATCACGATATTATGGGGTCTACACTGCTTTTAACTAACTTTCTCCTATCTACATATAATAGTGGTAGAAAGATGGATTCACAGGATTTCCCAGAGTAGACCAGTGACACCAAGGTAATAAATTAAGCCTAGTGTTAACTATATTACGCGAAAATATGAGCTTCAAAGTGCCTTCTGTATCTAACGCCTACAAACTTTTAAAACTCCCCGCAACTCCTACGGCCACCAACCCATTCTTCTTCCACGGAGGAGCTTCGAAACCGTGCCAGTAGTTTGGGCGTAGGACCCACTGGCTGGATTATCCGGCAAGGATCACGAATTGGTATCCTTGGTCGGTGTCGGGGCATCGATCGTGTCTGGTACAGGGTGGCGGGACGATCCGGCGCCAGGGTGGCGTCGAGATGGTGGGGAAAGCGCACTCCAAGTGCAAGCAGACCCTATATGCAATTGGCTGGAAAGTGCATTGCTGGAGGGGATGCTCGGGTAAAGAGAGCCAGAGAGAGAGAGAGAGAATGTGTGTGTGTGTGTGTGCGAGCAGAGGGGTCACGGTAGGGGAAGGCAAGTGCACACCACAAAGTAGACATATAGGTCAATGTCGGGACACTCCCGTGCACTGTTTAGCACGACTCACCTACTGACCCACTTGCACTCCTCCTTTCGCGTACTCTGACCAGCTCTCCTAGCCGTGCCCGATCCCAGACACACCGAGACCAGGTGTATCGTATCTCCGCGCGCCTTCCTGAATAGGGACACCCACCGCCCCCGCTGGATGCATAATCAGTCCAGCTGGTAATCCTGGCGCGACCCATTTCCCCGTTTCTGTGCCAGCCAACAGGTTTCATACGACGTCGCCGATCATCCCTTGCCACCGTGCCTTCCCTGCCCCTTGCGTTCTTATAATCTGTTCGATATTTTGCTTATAAATGAACGTGACAACTTTGCGACTATTATTTTTTTTTTTAACTCCGTATTGGACCCTGTAAATTTAGGAGCTTGCAGCAAGAGGGGTGCAACTCCATCTTTACCAATTTCGAGTGATATTAGAAATAACTGTTTATAAAATTATTGCTTTCGCTTAACATTAAAAAGAGAATGCTGATTGAAAAATATATATCATAAGTTTCATAAGTTTTTATTTCTACCTACTTTGGCAAAATATATTCAATAAGAAAAATATTAATATTATTCTAAATATATTAATGTTAATCTAAATGTTAATATCAATATTTCTATCTTTATTTATTTGGAATAAATCGCTCATTTGTTATCGGATTAATAACTCGAAAGCAAAGGGTTCTCGATTGAGGATTCGCGGTTAGCTCTGGACGACATACATCGATCAAGCGGCTGGCTGCGAACGCGAGCCAGGAAACGCTCTTAGGCGTTGCAAGTGAGAGTAATTGTATGCCTCACCTTCGCCGATTTCTTTGACTAACGAGTTCCAAGTATCCGCGTGCGTTTTTTTCCTCAATGATCCTTCGCTCTCGATTTGAATATCAGGCGTTGTTCCATCGGCGCGTTTTTATAGGCTCGTGAGAAACGCCGTTTCATATTCTAATGGCTCGCTGCAGGAAGATCGTTCCGGTGATCACCGGTTTCCATTTCTGTCGTTACAACTGCGGCCGCGGGATTTATGGCTGAAGCTCCACGGTCGGATTCAGATTGCTGGCCCGAAAGTGGGGGCGGGCCGGGGATGTTTCTGTTGCACGTGCCGCGCATCCTTCATAATCCTGGCTCATTCGGCTGACCTATATTCGCGCTCAGCGTCGAGGTCCGCCTTTATTGTCGTCCTGCTCCCACCGACACGCGCGGTACATTGTTCGTCCATTTTAATGCGTTATCCTGGGTGACGCGCGGCACGATAACGTCCCCTGTTATTTATCCCTCGCTGCGACTTTCATTGCGAATTATCGACAATTCTTGCTAATAGTATTGCCACGTTGCGGGCCATTTGTATAATCGACGGTCTAATTAGTTCAGACATTAACGTGGACACTCCAAATATCTTTCTTTCAACGCGCACCTCGCGCAAAGTATTCGCGACGTGCCTTTTAGTAGCGGTGGGTTCGAAGCTAATTTTTAAATTCTTGAAAAGTTTCTAAGACTTTGAAACTCTCGAAACTTGAACTGCAGCTTTTGTTTTGCAAATAGAATATCTTGCTTTAAGAACCGAAGTCAGCAGAATTTTTGTATAAGGTGAATGTCCTAATTTCTGCTCATTTAAGAGGTTACTCGTCATAAAGAAGGTGTAAAAAATTCGTTTGCGATCAAAATTTGCAGAGTAATAGCTTAATTCTTTAATAATAAATCAACCAATTAAAAAACTATTTAAGAAAGATGTTTCAGGTTAAAATAAGTTACATTTTTTACGGAAATGTTTTATAATACAACAATAAAGCATAAAATAATGATACAAAAAAATAAAATTTTTATTAGACGGTGATCCACTTGACCCTAAACCTAATCACCTGTTTTCTACTTAAAAAAATTATAAATAGTAAAAAAATCTACATCCAGAGCACAATACGGTATCCGTTTTTGTTATTAAATTAGAACTTTTACTGCAAAAACTATTCTCTGCCCAATTATCGAATACCAATAGTGACGCTGTTCCTTAGCACAACCAGCTAGGACATTTTAAAAGTTTTTCGTTGCTTATGCTGCACTTTGATTAGCTCCAAGTTTGTGCAACGCTCGCGTAAATGTTCAAATAATTTAGGATTATTTTGTTGCAACAATAGTACAAACGTAACGTTTATAATGATAAGAAAAACACGAAATGAGCAGAAATTGGGACATTCACCTTAAATCTGTATCAACCATAGTTGAACAAAATAAAATCAACAAAATCCTCGAAGAGAAACCTACCCCTATTCTTTACCCAGAATACATTCCTGCAATCTATTATTCGCCTCGAAAAGCAGCGTTGCCATTAGCGCTGCAGCCCCCCCGTACACTTGTTTCGCGTAACTTTTAGTATGATTCTGTTCGTGCTGGAGGGGTGGTTATATTTGATAGCCAACGAACTTTACAGCGCTCGCCGAGAAAGCTGCGGGGCGATTTCCTGTTACAGGGCCCTCGAACGTACACTTCACGTGACAAGGCTCCATTTACCGATCTCGCGGGAATGTCAAGGTTGCTGGGCTGCAATTTCAGAGTCGAACGCGATTCGCGCGGCGAAGCTTTCCCGGCCGGGGGTGGAAACTTCGCGGACCCATTGGCTGGCTAGACGCGAGTCGAAATTGGGTCAAGTACGGATTTTCCAAGGGAATACCGTACACTGTTATCGAGATTCGCGGAAGAGACAGGCTGGGAAATGAGTATTGCGATTCTTTCGAAGCCTTGCATCGGATTAAAGGCGATATTATACTTTGAGCATCGAATTAAAAGATTTCTGATGTATTCAAATCAGGAAGCAATCGTCGCTCGGTAAATAATAACAAGTCACAGTGTTATCGTGATCAATAAGGGTATTACTTGAAATTTAACTATCTGTATCCTCTTTACAGATTAAGTAAGGTTGATAGGGCATATGTTATGCCCTGGACAGTTGGGGATTACGGAAATAAATTTGGATTAACTAGAACGACGCGCCAAAGTGTCGGTGCATACTAACTGTGATTTATTCTCTGTTCCAGGTGAGTTGCTTGCTTGTCTGAAGTTTATTCCGCACAATTGCACTACCACCATCGTGCTGCTGCGTCACGTAAGTCATTCTCGAGATCCCACCGATCGATCCGAATCGAGCGGTGGTACACGTAAGTGGATAACACTTTGCAGCACGTCTAATTAATTACACAGCGGTTGGTAACTTCTGTTAGACAAAGTGTCCCGCGTTCCCATTATCTCTACCGCACTACTGATTCCAAGACGAATGGCGTGGAAATCCTTAAATCTCTCGCGTCCGACAACTTTTCCCCGCTGTTTCGGCAGCGAGGCAGGAATTTCTTAGACACTCGCAATAGAAAAGCATTGTGCAATCGGCGATCGGACGCGGATATTCGGACGCAAATAGACGCGACGATTGTCAGAGCGCGGCGGTCGTCGTTTGCATATGAAAGGACACGTACCGCTTAGTCAACGGGCTCGAAAGTGTTAAGCAACGCCGCCATATATTTTTACACCCTTCCCGTCACACTCGCCTCGCGAGAATAAACAATAATTCGCTTTCCGTTAAGCGCTGCCCCCGGTTGATTGGCTCGCGGGAGGGCGTGGAGGCTTAACGCGGTTACCCTTAACTTGGCCAAGGTTTCTCGCGTCCAAAGGGACCCAGAGATATAAAAAAAGAGGATTCTCCGGCCATTTTATGGCACCAGTTTCGAATTGAATTGTTGGGAAGCCGGAACGGCGTAGAGATTAATTTCAAGTAGAGGAAGTGGTCGAAACATGGGCCACCACTTTTATTTCAGGATTTTTGCTACTCCTGTTGAAGATTTTTATGATCCCACACTTGAATCTGTTTCTTCAAAATGTTTAATTTATTATATGCAGGTGAAATTTCGCATTCCAGATATCATATTTCTGTTGTCGAATTAGTTTTAAATATGTTAGTATTAGTACACGAAGTACTAATAAATGTTTAGTTTATTTATGTTACGGTTAGGCCTATTAACAGTTTCTACTGCGGCCTCGCCTTTACTCGCCTTTACTTTCTCTTTATGTACTACACCATGTTTTACGAGTAATAAAGACGAAATAATAATAATAATAATAATAATAAGGTGAAAAAAGTAATTTTTGTTTCAAATTTTTGAAAATGGGGTGTAAATATATGCTACTATTAAAATAATCTAAAAGAACAGTAAAAACTGTATATTTTCGGACTGAATCTTTTTAAAACATGTCCAAACAAAAATATATTTAGGTAACAAAAATAAACTTAGATGGTGATGGTGTATTTACAGTAGTCAGAGATATGCATATGTCCATTTTAACACCTGCACAGGCACGGTGTGCTCACATATAACACTGAAAACACTTCAGCAAAAGTTCTCCCTCTGTGTCTTTAGAGAAAAGTGTTCTGCAAGACATGCAACTCGCACCCTCCTCACCTGGGTGCCCCCTCTGATGAGTTTCAACGTCGCTGAAACCGTCTTCAGCTTTGCAGCCCGTATTTAGACCACTCGCTCATAGACGCTTAGAGCAGTGAAAGTCATTACTACGCGATGCTATTCATTATAAAAAAATGACGCGATAACAAGCTTACAATATCAACAATATAGTGCTCACAACAAATTAACTCTTAGTTCACTAGATTATTGTCAAAAAAATGAAACAAACATACCTGTAAAATCTCTCAGATTCGTTTGTTCGTTCTTTTCAAACGTTTTGCAACACATCATATTAACCAAACAAATGTAGGGTAAACGCACCAATAAATGAACGCTTAAGGCTAATGAATGAACACTTTTATAAAATTATGTTTGCAGCGCGATTGATGCCACGTGCTGCAAAAATTGTTCGGATATGAAGCAAGAAATTAAAAGAAGTCTCTAATTAATTAGTTGCTTATTTTAATAACTTATTTTACTCATTTTAATATACAATGTCCATTCACTGGTACGTGCTCATTTACTGGTACATCTACCCTAAGCCATTATCTGTTTCCCACAGCTCATTTTCTTTCTCAGTCGTGCTTTTACACCTTTGCTGGTGGAGTGAAGCACCTACTATGGCCTAATACTTCAACCAGCCCATACTTAGACCCCAGCCCATATTTGCACCACTTCCTCTACCCAGAGCAAAACTTTCAAAGTTCCTCGAGGATGCACGAGAGGCGCATCCTGTTCTATTCAGTGCCCCGAGAGTTTCCTGTACATATCGTCACATTCGAGGCCAGCTGATCGCTGCTCAGCGACTAGGCGCTAATTCTGGACCAGACAGAAAGCGTATCGGGTGAACGAACTTATTTATACAATCCACCTATGAATGCCACTTGATTCCTCGGCGGCGGGGAAGCTCAGGACCGCGGCAGAATCTTCCGTCGCAATGCGGTGGTCACGTACGTTGTCCTTGACTGTTCTCTCCGCTCGCTTCCCTCCTCGGCCATGTCCCTACCACCTACACCTGATTGATCATCCTGTCCCCCGTCCCCAGCATTATTTATAGCGGGATAAGTGCATGTACGGTCGTCCCATCGTGACCGATCATGCACCCAGCGACATCCATGCATCACGTTCGATGCTCGCTGCTCCTGTTGCCATCTCGGCGAAACGAACCGCCGGTTTCCAGGTTCAGCAGGCTTGGAGACTCGCGTCGAACCAACGATCTAGAGGCTCCGAAAGCAAAGCGGCTGGGAACTGGTCGATTATAACGCAGTTAAGGTGCGCACCCGCGATGAGATTTTAACAGCTGAACGTAAATAATGGAAATTGTCGCGAGAGATGAGGTTTTTGGAAATACATCACGAAACTTGTCTCGCGGGAGTCTAGTTTCATGAAAATAGAGGCGAAATAATTTTAGAAATAATGTAATAATTAAGTAATTGTCTCGTGAGATTAAAGTCTCGTGGGGGACATATTTTTGTCTCGTCGTGGATTTGCACCCGGAAAATGGTTGCGTTGTAGGAACGGATGCTCGCAGCTTGAAGCTTCCTCGAACTTCTGACACTTCAGTGTTGCGAGCCTGGGTTTTGTTGAAACTGAGATCTTGTTTGAGGAATGAATTCTCCGAGTGAATTCCCAGAGTGCACTTCTGATGAAGAAGCGGAGGGGCAATTTATTTCTGGCGTCGTTAACTAGCCTGACTCTCGATTGTTCTAAACGTTGGGGCGGGATGATGCGAAAGGGTCCGGTCGGTGTTTCTTTTGGGGCCGCCGCGCGTCTGTGTCCAGTCTCGCAGAGTTTTTCAGAACGGCGTCCAGCGGCGCGCGCGTTCGCTCGCTCGCCGCTTATTAGGTTTCAAGGAACGATTAACCCCGAAAAATTGCGAGCTTTCATGGGTGAACAATGCCGGGGCTGATTGGTACCCGCTTTAGAATTAGAACCCGAATTCTGCATTGTGCAACCTTGGGGACCAGCCGAAACAGCTGCACCGTCGCTTTCTTCTTCTGCCTGCTCGGGAAGAATTTTTTTCCCCCCGTCCTCTCGCCTCGACTTCCTTTGCATTCAGGCGCAACGTTTCCGTCGTGCCTTAATCAAACGAGACGCCATTCCCGTCTACTTCTGCGTAACGTTTAAACGTTGAAACACTTGCAGTCGCATTCGTTTCTCACTGCCCTTCAGGATTTAGCTTCATTCTGCGCGGGGCGGTTTGAAATGAATATGGATGGTTTGCAACGAAAGTTGGTGACATTTATCATCTGGGAACTGATGAGGGAAGTTAGGCAAACCGAAAATTTAAAAAATTATGCAACTTCGTGTGGAGTATGCAGAATTTTATTTTCCTGAAATATCTTGAGAACCGTAGAAGATATCGAAAAGAAGTTTAAGGCCTTACATACGTCTAGCAGCGCCAAAAATGCGCTAAAAGAAATTTTTTTTAGTAGGGATAACAATAGAAATTAATAAAAATAAATAGTACACATTGTTTATTGGTATTTAAACTTTATAAACAATTTTATTTCACTTTATTTTTACAAAAATTACTATATAAAAAATCACGTGATCCACAACACTGAGAAAAAAAAGTTGCTCCACGGTCGGTATCATATCTCCAGTAAGTGTTGATCGATCTGCATAATTTAAAAAAATTCTTGTAAAATAAAGTTGTAGTTATAGTATGTCGAGCCTTAAACAAAAGTTGCCTCTTTTTTTATATCTACAAAACCGAGTTAAAGTAATGATCGAATTAAGGTTCTTCTTGAAAATCATACTTGAAAAGTATGGATTTTTAATAATTATTCTTACGCAGTTTTGTGGATATAAAAAAAAGATGCACCTTTTGTTTAAACTTTTTTTCGATATCTCTCACGCTTCTTGAGATATTCCACGAAAAAGAAAATTCTGTATTTTTCTCAAGGGGTAATTTCATCCCTTAAAACCGCGCTATGGCACCAACAAAAAATATATAGGTTTGTGTTAGGGATAAACTACTCCGCTTGCGCACAAAGTTGCATAATTCTCTGAATTTTCGGGTTGCCTAACTTTCCTTGCGAGGTGGGTAGTGAAAAGTTTGCTGGAAGGAGAGGAATGGTGGAATCGCAAAATGGTCGATTTTTCTCGCACGTTTGGCGATCTTCCTAGGGTCCAAAGGACCATACAGCATCCCTGGCGACCGAACGAGGGAGAAACCAGTTCCGACGAAGAATGTAAACGGAATATCGCCGAGTCCTGTTAACCTTTCCTCGTCCTACTCACCTGTTCGCAAAAACGAGCAAGGATACTAAGCTCGCTGTCTTCTATCTAAGTCGCCGTCGCGTGTTAACCTTCGTGCTTATCGGCGTCACCTGTTGAACCTATCCTTCCTTACCTACTCCTTGAAAATCGGGCCGAAGGAAAAATATCGGGAAACGTAGGAAACCAAAATATCGGAAAACGTAGAACCCGCCAATATTCCTCCCGTCCTCTAAAAACGCAAAGATCAAGATCTAAGGTGAAACGCGACGCGAAAGGTGTCGCGGGACGTGCGACGGAGTGACGGAAAACGCCACGCCTGAGAAGCCCGAGACCGTAGCCCAGAGGGA
Source organism: Andrena haemorrhoa (assembly GCA_910592295.1). Lineage (NCBI taxonomy): Eukaryota > Metazoa > Arthropoda > Insecta > Hymenoptera > Andrenidae > Andrena > Andrena haemorrhoa. The sequence goes on from OU342946.1 coordinate 8,619,597, forward strand.
TTCGTTTCCTCGGTTCTCAGCGTGTGCATAATAAACTTTAAAGCTGGCAAGACGGCTCGAATGCATCGGGAGAGTGTGCACGGGCTCGCGATAGCGAGTAGGTGGCTAACCTTGACGACCACTTATGCACACTCTCTCGCGCACGCGTGCACGGACACAGGCGCGCCGTACACAGCGACACGGAGCAGGGTCAGACGCGACTGCAACGATCCACACGCGAGACCCTCCCCCTCTGTGTGCGTCCTGCATCGCTCGGCTGTTGTGTCGGTTGGCCGGCATATGGGCCAAACATCGAGCGGGTCAAGCATGGCGCAAAAAAAACCGCTCGACTTCCTTAAAACCGACCCAGCCCGCCGCGAGGACAACGGGCGTGTCTAGGATGTTGCTGCGGCGAGAGCGAATCCGAGGAACAGGTGCGGCTCTCGCAGACCCTCGCTCAATCCCTGCGCGTCCTCCGCTTCCACGTAAGCCTGCCGCAAGGATATGTTTTTCGTCGCTGCGGCGACAAAGGGAGCGAGGAGAAGGTGTACGAATAAATTCAGAGTTACAGTAACCGGCCAAGCCACAGAGAGATTGTAAATTAAACCATCTAGCGACACGTACCGGCTCAATAATCTGTAATCTCTAATTAAAACTGCGGATCGCGATCTTCTGCTATTTCCGCTACTTTCTTCGCACTGAGCCCCGAAACCTGTTCACTTTAACGCTCCATCAAGGTTTCTACCTCACTGCACATACATCTCTAAACGAGGATGCGATTGGGGAGGAGACGACGGGTGCCGTCGATTTTTCGCGCGGAACCAGTATACGCAGTATTGTTTGCCCCCGCTGGTCACGTATTTGCGCTACCGCGTCGGTATTGGTAACGAGTGGTTGGTCGAAGGCGAGCGTTATCGACACGCGAATGGGAAAACGATCGCTCGCGACCCTCGTTATCTGCCGGGGCGATCTAGGCGCGTCGTTAATTTATACGTGCGGCGGTCGGACGTCGTTTAATCGTTAATTATAATCGTCGAGCGCGATTCACCGCGTCCCGTTCCCGCCTATGAATAACTTCGCGCGCGATTTACGGCCAGGCTCGTTTCGAAACGTTTCGAAGGTATCTCGGCGAAAATTTCGCGTATCTGATTCGGTGGCTGGTCGCGGCGGAGCGTAAATCTTTGTTGGTGGTGCACGGCAGTCGGCTTATTCCCCTTATCAGACTCGATGGCTAGGTGCTTACATGCCCGGTGCCGAAGGTGTGTATTTCGGTCACCTGGTAGAATCCCCATGCAAGGCTCGCCGAGGAGGCGCGCGCCCGCGCGCACGCTCGCGTCGCACGGCCCTCCCCTCCCCTGGCTTTCGGCGATTTCCCCCACTTTCTGGCCATTGGACGAGCCGGCGGGTCGGTGGAGGTGGTCGCGGAGGGGAGGTCGATTCTCCCGTTTCGGCCATGCACTAGAACTTGACTCCTAAGCTCGACAGTGACGGCGCAAGCTCTATCCCCGTCTATCTGCCCCTCTTCCTCGTCTTTCCTGCTCCACCTCGCTCCCTCCCCTCTCCCTCCCGCCCTCCCTCGCGCTCTAACCTCCCCCTGTCGCCGCCACGATCCCGCATCACGCCAAACTCGCTCGAAAGACCTCGAGCGGCGAGATTACGTTTCTGTCGTCCGAGTATTACACGTTTCTATCGATTACGCCTCGGCTTGCACCTTGAGCCGCGTCACGTGGCCGCGATACCCTCGCCCAATCGAACTGAAAACTTCGAACGGTCACCTCCCGCCTTTTAACCAAGCGCATCGTTGACCTACATTTAAAATCGTCCATCGAGCAGCATCGACGATGCTTTTCGAAAAAGCTCCACCCCGATTTCGATGCTTCAATGCGCGCTCCTTTGGAAGTTACTTTCTTCTGCAGCTAAGAATTCAATCCTCAGCAATTGTGGGGAGTTGAATTCACGCGCAGCACTTGACGCGCCATTCAAGAATACATATCGAGATATGTCGATCGCGATCGGATTTTCCCCGCCCCGAAGGAAAGTGTTGTGTATCGGAGTAGAGGCGGAACGTTCATTGTCAGACGGGACTCGCTTGCACACTTCTTCCTTTCCGAGGGCTCCCCTCTACCTCCGCCCGGCGATCCACCACCAGCATTTCGTCCTCCATCGCCTCCTCCTCGTCCTTCACCTCCTCTTGATCCACCGTCATTCCTCTCCGTCCTCCCCTCCAGCGGCTGCCCCCCTACTCGCCCGCTCTGTCCCCCCACCGCGACCGGCCACACGCTCACATGCAACGAGCCGAACCGGCCGGCTGGCACTCAGTTGCCTTTAGCGCCGTGCGTCTCCGAGTCAGTCAGTCAGTCAGTCAGTCAGTCATTGAGTCATTGAGTCAGTGAGTCGGATCGACGGTACGTGCGCGCGCGGTATCGCCTGTACTACTTCACCCTCGCGCCCCTGTCTCTCCTCCTTTCTTGCCGTTTCTTCTTCGTTGCGCATCCACACCTCCTCGGCGATTTACTCGGGCCGCCTTGGATCGTCCGGTGGTACCGCGCCGAGTGTGCTGTCCCGTGCGCTTCTCTATTCCAATGGCACGTGCACGCGAGTCCCCTCCGGAGAGAAAAAAGAAAGACCCCCGGTGCCGTCGCGTGTGCTGATCGTCCCCCGCTCGCTCGCGACCGCTCACCGAGCCGGGCCAGGCTCCTAGGAAGTTCGGAACGTGTACCGGGACACGTGCGCGAGTACCGATATCTGTCCAGAATGGAAGGAAACGTAGGAAATTTCCACGCCGGTGCGCACTAAGGTGCAGGGCGGTGCGTGCGTCTTTCTTCGAGGAGGAGAGGAGTAGCGTGGCTCGCGAAACTCGCTCGCGCTCTCGTCCCTTCTCGAGCAGCAAGCGATCGAAGATCGAATGGTATTCCGTTCACGCGCGCCACGGCGAAAGGGTTGCTTTTGGAATCCCGAATGTCGCCAGGAGGACGGTCCACCGTGTACCCTCCACCCTCTTCTCTCCCCCAGCGGGAAATTCGGCGGCGCGCACGGTGTGCAACAGTGAAGTTCAATGCCAGAACGGAAGCGCTCGCATGTTTCTTCTGTTCGTGCTGAATTTCAAGTGTACGGTTCGCCGGGTACGATCGACCGTCCACGGGTTCCGCGTACTCGCCCGATGTCTCCTGTGAACATACCGCGCGTTACACATAGGGCAAGCTTCTCTGACCCTTTCCTCGAGCGTGACGTTCGAAGAAACGTACACTTCGATCGTTTGATTACGTCTCTCGCTGCAACGTTCCTCACATCGGCAACGAAAGAATGCCGTAAACGTCTCGCTGTGCCTCTTCGTTCTGTGTAACGACGGTTTTAGAATGCTCGAGTGAAATTCCTTTAAGGACCGTGGCCTCGATTACGTGTGCAACAAAAATTCGATTCGTAGTCGCGCTGTACGTACTTTGCGTGCGTAGAAGCATCTGGGGAGGACGGTAATGCGTTTCGGTGGTAATTTCGGCACTTCTCGCGTGACACAGTGTGGAAACGCATATCCCGAGTTAGCGCAGAGAAGCAAAATGTACATGTAAAGGAGCTGACGTGTCGCGCGGGATGACGTCACGAATGTCTCGCATTTCTTTTCGGTGCCAAAGACCGGGCGACGCCAAAACTGTCGGCGGATGCCCGGCGTACATTGTCGATCGCGCGAAAGTATATTGTTCGTGTCGTAATGGACCGCGACTTCACCCAGCAGCGCGTTACGTTTGGTTACGCGCCCGAAGCGCACGTGTCAAGGGGACGCTTTAGGAACGATTTCGCGAACGTCCCGAAGGTGCGTTGTCGAAGCTGACGTTGCTGTACATTATTATGGGCGCGCGCTACAAGCTTGAGTTATTCGTCGAGCGTGTCCGATACCTCCAGACTCGTCTGCTCTCCCGAAAAATGCCACCGTTGCGTATTCGAAGACGCGTACCGGGGACGTGTTGTGAAACGTGAGACGGTTTCTTTTTTCGCTCGCGTCGTGAGAAAGTAATCCCGCTGGAGCTTCGGTATTCTATTTTGACGGGAAGTGGGCATTATTTGTCGCGTAGTGATCGATCATCGTCCCCGCTCTGCGCGCTCTGCCGTCCCTCGTTAATCGACAACAGTGACGATAGGCTTGATGCACGGGTATATTGATTTACACGCTGGTTTCGAAAGGTGGACGTCACGGATGGCGCGATATTTCACTAGGCGGACTGTTATCGAAATATTCGCCGCGGTGAAAGCACTCGATATAAATAATGCTTGCATATTTATAACGCGGGTACATTGGCTCGCGTGGTCGTGAATCATCGTCCCCTAACCGCGAAAGTGCGCAGCTCCGGACCACCCTTCTCTCTTTCTCCTGGACCTTCTACGCAGTTTTAAGGTCCCGCCTGACCTCTACGGTAACCGCACCATTGCAGCAGTCAGCTTTTTGCTGGCTCGATGCAACACTGGGTGTCCCTGCTTCATTTTCGGGGTATAAACAAGCTAATTGCCACTCCGCGAGGATAGTTTCGTGTACGTGTAGATACGTCACTCTTGTTACACCATTACACTTAATCGTACACAAATGATGTAGCAGAAAATCGAGGCGATACCGTACATAAAAGCAGAGATGGGCAAAAATTTTATTTAAATAGAAATGTCGAATAACGAATACAAGTTGAAGCAATTATTCGTCGATTCAAAGAATTAGCTTTATTCGTCAAATAATCTAGAGTGAAAGTAACTTTTGTTTGATCCGTTATTTAAATCATTTTTTACTCAATTAATGCCCAATAATATGAAAGTAACACGTAGATTACAAAGAACACAGATAGATATTCCACAATGGTGTATCCTTGGTGGTACAGATATAGTGCAAGCTTCGAGACAATTCGAATTCGATAGATCGACGCAGAGCATTTCTGTGCATTCGTCAATGCGATTGACAGGATCCGAACGGGGGGAACAAGCACGCTGTACAAGCCTAATCGTAAGCGAGGCTCGCGTGTTTATTTTCTCACGGCTTTTCTTTTCGAGCACGGTGTCTCGGCGCTCGGGGCGTGTTTACTTTAACGCCTGGCTGATCTCGTCGACTCTATTCCACTGACGATGCACGCTGCGCGAGTGGAAGAGAAATAGGGAATTGGGTCAGGCCCATTCAGCCGTTAAAGTAAACACGTTCCGAGTGTCGAGGGCTTGAGGAAAAAGGTGCCAGGATAAGGTGTCGAGCCGCACTTGTTCGTTCACTTTCTACTAATCCCATTGAAGAGTGCAACACAAAACACTGAAATGAGGCACCGTATACCGTTCTGTCTTCTTGCTCCAATTTGAGCTGTCACAACACTGTCGAATTTGCGAGTTTGTTATATTTCTATCATGTTGTATAGTTGCTTTTAAATTTTACTGCGCCGGGACTTTGTTGTAGTCGCGTGTAAAGTAAGGCAGAAGTGCAATATGTGGCTTGGAAGTTTAATCAATCACAGTGCTGGCAGGTGACAGAGATTTGATAAGCAAATGACGGCTGCAGGTCCTCTAATGGCTTGCCAAATTCATTGTGTCTGCGCGGTGATTCGAGGATACGGGAGAATAGCTTATACGTACATCTGACACGTGAGGTGAATAACGGGTGAAGCGGTCGTTTATCGATTAACGTCCGTACCGCAGATGACAATAACATATCGGGTTCAGTCGTTCTGCGATAAATAAACCATGAGCGCTAAACTTTCCTTTGTTTCCCTGCACCGTCATCTCCCAAGACGAGTCCTCAGCATTCGAGCAAGTCAATGTTCTTTCCAAAATACTTGCACGCGAAATGCTCGCCTCTTTTTTTACTCGGCGATTACCCATCGCGAAAAACATGCTCTTTGAACAGAAACATAAATCTTTGCGCTCCAACCTATTCGCTCTTCGATTCAACAGAGATCGTTTGCTCAATGCTGCACCTACGATACACAGAACTTCGGAATAGGGAAGCATACGGTATACCAATTTCAAAAGCAACAATCCATTTAATTCTACGAATCACTTTCACAAGTTTCACTACGCAGCCTAATCTAAACATTTCCTCGCCTGAGAAACATACTTGGAGCGCAAAGTGTTCACTTTAACTACACTGGGTGGCCAAATTATTATACTCAAAGAAAAAGGTTTGAGATTTTGTATGTTTAAGCGATGGAATGTATCTTTGCGAAAAATGGTCGCAAAAATATTTAAAAATATTTAAATATTCAAAAATATTTAAAAAACGCATTTTAACGTTTGAAGTTTGTAGCTTTTGCTCAAGGATCAAATTTTGTTTCCATCCACCCATTAATTCTCCCTGTCTCCTCGGGGGCGCGCGACATAATAAAATTAATTCCCCAGCTAAAATTTCACAATAGTTGGCCATTTACCATCTAATTCAAGTACCACTTAAAATAATTACAATTTCGTACCACGTCTCCCACGAAAACAATTTTCCCTTCAACTTGCTTTCCTGTAAGCTCATAAAACGGTGGCTCGTGCCTGTTCTCCCCTGTGCCCCTGAATTCTCAATCCCTTAACCAGGAAAACAAAAGCCACAAGTCGCCTCTAGTCGCCTGAAACTCGCCGACCCAAGCGCCCTCGGTCCAACGACCTTGCCTGCACTTAGAGACCACCCGGTGCATATCGATTCGCCTTTCACGGTAGACAGTGTCTGACGGTAGGCTCTTCGGGATTAACCTTGAACTTCAACCTCGACGCCGGGCGATCGCCATTAAAAACGACGTCCCCCGCGCCCCTGTCCGTCCACCTGGATGATCGATGGCAGCCGGATCGATCGGGCGGAAGGTGGGGACGCGAAAACGTCTCGCGGTGCGCGCATTCTCCTCCCTTACAGTAGAAAGGCTTTTACGTAACGACGGTCGGGTTTCGCGGCACGGTCGGGCGGGTATTCCGTCGCCTCTTCCATTACGGTCGCCAGGCGGATACACGCGAGACGCCAGAAGAATAGGAGATGCACCACGGGCTGGTACATGCACGTGGACATACTTGCATTTTGCATAATTGCCAGCGCGTTACGTAAGCATTGTTTCTCTGCGGAGCGCGCGCGCGCAAGCCCACGGCAATTGTCCTCGCTGCAGCTAGGCAATCGCATTTTCTGCCTACACCTCTGTGGTCAAGGTCGACGCTCGTAACACCGACCGAAGGAATCCCAGTTACTTGGAGCCGCTTCTCCGAGGAAATTGTCCGGGAACTTTCTGAGCGATATTGTGACCGTGACGGACCTCGTAGGATTGGGCGTTTTGGGAGGAATTTATTGGATGGGGAAAGAGTCGTCGTTTGGGAGATAGGGAAGAGGTGGCTCTTTATGAAAATAGTGGAGTAAGTTTTTGGGGTGATATTCATAGTTGAGGTGTCTTTGATTTGGTCGTTATAGGTGGACTGGTCGGCGACGAGTTTGGGAAAATTAGTTTTAGGCAGGGCTTGAAAACGGTTATAATATCGATTTCGGTTCTCCAAACGGTTATGAAGAACCTTTATTCTGAATAACTGTTATGAAGAACCGAAATTTCCAACTATTATCTGTTTCGGTTACGGTTCCTATTTCCCTCCCCATATTGGTTCCATAACCGTTATTGTTTCGGTTCTATATCGGTTCCGAATCGATTTTAGAATCAATTCTTGTATCGACTTTTCCCTAATTGATATCATTAATTATTGTAGCTACAAATTACCCCAATATACTTTTTACAAAATCCTTACAGAAACGGGAGAAACTTTTAACTTACTATTCTGAATAATACCTATAGGGTGTGTGAATGTAAAAAATATACAGCTGATTTATTAATTTCAACGCTTTATTAGGAATCAATGATATGTATAAATAAAAGTTTCTCCGTCTTCTATAACTATTTTGTATAAAATATGCACATGTACAGTAATCTGCAGCTACTATAATTAGGGAAAAGTTGATAAAAGAATTGACTCTAGAACCGTTTCGGAACCGATATAAGGTAAATGTCCCAATACCTGGACATTTAAGGTACGGCGGAAACGCGATTGAGAATTTTGCAGTTATACAAGTCGATTTATATAAAAACGATTTTGCAATTACATGGGGCACTGCGTGTACTTTATCATCATGAAAAAAACCAACACGTTATTGGATTGAATAATTTGGTAAAATATTGAAAATTCATAGTCCTTACAATGGCCCAATACCTGGACAGCTTAACTAGTATGTCCCGGTGTCCCGATTTTACTGTCCCATTACCTGGACACATGAAGAAACATTAGCAATTTGAATGTTTTCTAGGGAAATTAAATAAAGAAAGCAACACAATAGTTTTTCCTATTGGCATATTTTTTCTGTATAAGTAATTTATTCAAATCAGTAAAGAAACTTGAGTAAAAACAATCTATTATTGAATGACTAATTTTAAGATTATGTGTATTCGTGTGTGACACGCGAATTTTACACATGAATATTGAATTGAATATTATCATTAAAACAAGATAACAAGAATACAAAGTAATAATTGCTAAGGTGTTAAATAATGATTTTAATATTGTGTCAACAATAACTCGTACTTATTTTATAGTCTGCACACATGGTCAGGTTTAGGGCTGTTCCAGGATTTCACTGTACCAGTAGATAGACACGCGAATAAAAAATTAATAAGAACTTTAATTTTAATGTTCCAATCAAAAAATAATACTACAAGGTACCATTTTCCTAAAAATGTATTAGTTGTACCAATATACTAAACATTCTTAATAATATTCGCTTAAGAAAAAGTAAAGACTCTTTAGCAATTCAGCTAACGGCAATACTAAAATGGTGTAAACCAGAGGGTTCAAGAAAATGTATTTTTATTACGAGTGTCACAAGTTTACTAAGAAAAATATGTATGTGAATATATTTTATTAAATATTTGGGTAATTGAATAAAATTATTCTTTCATGGATAAAGCAAATATTAAGCGTAATAATCAGCATTATTTGCACTAGTGTCCAGGTATTGGGACATATACCTTAGAACCGAAACAATAACGGTTATGGAACCGATATGAGGAGGCAAATAAGAACCGTAACCGAAAAGGTAATAGTTGGAAATTTCGGTTCTTCATAACAGTTATTTGGAATAAAGGTTCTCCATAACCGTTTTAATCAGAACCTTTATATAACCAGTTATTTTCGGAACCGTTTCAAGCCCTGGTTTTAGGAAAATTAGGTTTATTCAATTTCAAAATTTAAGTCCCAGTTCACCCCGGTAGGTTGTGCAGACAGTTGGTGAATCTTTTGAAATGAATTTACTCGCAAATAAGGAATATTGGTTCAGTGATCTTTATTTATTTCGTAAGAAGCTGTCGCCCCTTTCCCACTTTGTACTACTGTCTTCGTACTCCATATTCCTGATAACTAGATTTTTCTACTGTGTCAACAAATACCTTCTTTTTGTCCGTTATGATCCGTTTTAGGAAACGTTCCGCGGTTCTGTCCACCAGCCTAGCACAATCGTCTTCTGCTCTCGATAGCTCCGCGACTCTCGGGGGACCACGTTTCCTCCTACGAATTTTTAGCAGGCAGCCTGCCGGCCCCGCGCAAATAACCTGCGCCATTATTCTGCCCCGAGCGCATAAAAACTAAAATATTACAGTCTACGCAGGTTCGTGGTGAAATTTCTTTTGATCTCGCCCGGTGTCGCGTGTGCACGTATTCACTGATGCCGCTTCTACCTCGGAATACTCGAAACTTTCAGACCCATTCGGGTGTCTTCGGCTTTATCCTTGACGCGGGTGAATCCCGCTGAATTTATTCCCATTATCTCGGCACGCGCGTATTCCTTATGACTCCAATTGCCTAGGCAATATTATAGACAAATTATGGACTGTAAAAGTTCTTCGAGTCAGCATGAAAACTCATTTCCCCCAGCAAATACATGTCTCGAGAATGTAACGCGAGCATTAAGCCGATCCGACGGAAATCCTATCTGGCACGGATTAACGCGCCGCTTTATTTACATATCTCCGGGCGGCGCGTTCCCCCATTTTTCCCGCGAACAATAAACTCGATCGGAAAAGAACACGGCAGCGAGAGAAGCGGGGAAGCGCAGCCCAAGCCGCGCGAACATTTCGCAATTCGGTCGGCGATAAAAATTGTAGCTCCGTCGCCATCCGTGACCAACTAGCTACGCATACGATCAGCACACTCGTATCCACGAATCCCCCTTTTATAGCGTCGTATGGAATGATTCTTAAGCTTCTCTGATTAATCGCAGAAGGAGAAACGTGTTGTAGCGAGTGAAAGTAGTAGGGGCGTGAAATGTTGGCTGCTTAAGATCACTTCTTATCTCCGCCACTGCTTGTCGCCTTTGTTAATTGCATTAGCAGCATACTGCACATTTTACGTGACTATTATTAGTTACATTTTCATTATTCTTATTATTGAAATAGCGAGGCAAGCTGATCTGGTGGAATAGAAAGGGAGGAGACCTTGAGTGGCTAATATTCTTTGTCACTTCCCAGGCAGCAGAGGACTTTGTTTTTAAATTTCCTCTTGTTCCCTCCTCGTAGAGCAATCGAGTGTTGACCCTATCGCGGTTGAGCGCGAAACGACCAAAGAGCAGTGCAGTGAACGAAACCAAATCGATACCAAAAGAAGGAACTTAGCGAGTTAGCTTGGTTTAGGGGAAGGAAGAACGAAGGAACGTGAGACAGGCCAGTAGTTTTTCCCACGTTTCCCGAGATGACGCAACGAGAGTGCCGCGCGAGCCTCGATTGAATGTAATCGCGAGTTTCGGCGAGGACCAGGAGAGAAGGGAGCAAAAGTGACGAGTGTGAGCGGCAAGTTGAAGAGAGCCAAGATGATGAAGAAGGAGAAACCGATGATGTCGGTCACCGCCATCATCCAGGGGGCTCAGGCACATTGGTCCCGCGGGAACACTTGTATGTATCTCGATTACTTCTACAATCGCTAATTTGTTTTTATTCAAGCTGCCTTTAGATCCAGGGTAAGCCATCTGCGATGTCATTCTGCGCGATTAAATAATTGTATTCGATGTTGGTAATGTGACGCTGCACGAAACTTTCTATTGACAAAGCTTGGCGTAGCTACTATTTACTCAAATTCGATAACACCAATGAAAACCTTGAGAAATAGTGATAAGACTGTATGGAAAGAGTTTTACAGGTTTCTTTTTTGGTTTCTTTGCGGAACGATTTCTTTTTTGGTTTCCCTCGTGGAGCTCTCGGGTTGGTTTAGAAGGGACTTCGAAACCGACGTGGAAATGCGCGGCTCATCGTAATTGCACACTCGCTGACACGAAGTCAAATAAATTACACAAGATAATCGTGTCACCTGGCGAACACGGTCGTAATTATAGCGTTCATGGGCGTCCTTGCTGATTAAAATCGATGTCATTCGGAATATCTCTCACGCTGTGAATTTCAACCGCTGGAGGGCATCTAAACGAGACCGACTCGGCTGTTGAAACTTGCGAACGACAATTAACACATCGGCGCTAGACAGTCAATTAGCACCATTCTCAAGGCTGCTTCTTATCTATCCAAACTCACCGATTTCCAAACTTACGTTCGTCGAAACCTCGTCGCACTGTTCTCAAGTGGTACACCGAAGACGATCGAGTTTCTAAACAATTCCACCACTTTTATGCATAAAGGAAAGTCAAAATTTATATGTACAGTCGCGTCGGAAAGTAAGTTGACGCTCTTTAAAATCGCATAACTTTTTTAAAATTGGTCCAAACGAATTGAGTTTTATTTTAGAAGCCAGAAGAATTAGTTTTCCGGGTGAGGTGATTCGTCGTTTTGAAAAAAATTGCAATTGGTCGGAATAGCGATGATAATAGTGAAGGTTGTTTTTTTTCAAATTTTTTTCTGAGCCTGTAATGAAAATCCCAAAAACCCGTTTGTGCATTGAAGTATGTTGTATACATGCTGAAAATTTCATCTAAATCGGTTAACGTTGCTCTGAGCTATAAACGCTTAAAGATCGCAGAATAAGGTCGAGAATCGCTGATTTCAGGAATTAAGCGATTTTTATGAAATTTTCAGCATGTATACAACATACTTCAATGTACAAGCGGGTTTTTTGGATTTTCATTACAAGCTCAGAAAAAAATTTGAAAAAAAAACAACCTTCACTATTATCATCGCTATTCCGACCTGTTGCAATTTTTTCAAAACGACGAAACACGTCACCTACAAAACTAATTCCGCTAGCTTCTAAAATAAAACTCAATTCGTTTGGACGAATTTTAAAAAAGTTATGCGATTTTAAATAGCGTCAACTTACTTTCCGACGCGACTGGTAGATATCTGAAGATTTCATCCAAGCTCGAGCCAAAAACTCTCAAAGAACTTTAGTGTCTCAAATCAGAGATATCTGAAAATTGCCGTTTTCTTGAACCTTTTGCCATCGTCAGTGGAAAGTTTAAAGAACGTTCCAGTGGAAGCTCGTTCCCCAGCGATTTCTGCAGGGGATACCGATATCTCCAGCCGAAAATGACTCACTAATCCAGATACACTCTAGCTGGGTGTCGCGAGTGCAACATTTTAATACGCAGTCTGGGACGCCTCGCGTCTGCGTGCTGGTGGTGGTGTTTAAGCTCATAGGGTGAAGGTCGGCTATTGAAACCTGAATGGTGCAATTCGCGGGCGAGAACGCATGCGCGCGTAGCCACGAGCCCCGGGCTCGTTATCAGTCGCGGCTTCAAAAGCTACCCGCCAACGCGCCACGGCCGTCACGGCAATGCGCCTCTCGTTATCTATGCCCCTGCCGCAATTTACGAGTCTTTTCGAATCTTATCGCGTGCCCCTATTGCCGAGCAACACGCGCCGCCGCAGGCTTTTACGGCTTTCCAGATCATTCCCGTGTACTTTTTCCTCTCCCTGCTTTGCAGCTACGTTGCGAGATTCAAGGTGGATGATAATAATCAATGATTGTTCGCGGGCGAAAGTTCTTGCATGCTTCCTGATGAGCATGTAGCTTCTTCGGATACGTCAGCAGTGATTCCTACGGGGTTGTTACCAGTGTTCCTGATTTCTCGACATTTTTTCTTTCTCGAGAAATTAGAAATCAGATCATACTTCTTGAGAATTCTCGAGAAATTGAAGAAATATTACGAAATTTATATTTTTGGAATAACGTTGACAATGTTTATCACAAACACAAGAAAACTTTAACTGATTGTTCATTTCCTGTCTAATTTGCACAAAACTTGTATAAATGAAAGGACAAATATTAAATATAATTCATAAATTTATTTATTTACTACAAAATTTGTGCAAAGCGAAACATTACTTTCTTGTTTTACAATAGGTTTTAATCTATTTCTTTTCTTTTTTTGTGATAAATATGGATATTAATTGAAAAAACGCGTCTTTTTAATTTTTTAAAGAGATTCTGGATTACCTATGCAAAAATTGTATTAAGGATACAATAATTTTGTCTCTTCTTTTCGATATTTCTCCTTTAATAGCAACAAGAAACATACACACAGTAGGCATACCATTTTTCTAAACTGTTAAATAGGAATTTAAGAGCACCTTGACCAGTCAATAATGTCGAATCTTCTCTACTGAGATTTTATATTATAATTCATATAAGTTCTAATGTTACTAATAAGATTTATTATAAATTGTAGATGTGTTTATACGTTCGCGATTTCCTAGACTTAAATTAAGTTTCTCGAGAAATTAGAAATAAGCAATTATAAAATTTCTCGAGAAATTCTCGAGAACGAATTCTCCAGAAGGAACACTAGTTGTTACGAATTTTCGAATATTCTTAGTATTCGAATGTTCGAATAATTAGGGGTGTTGGAATAATTAGGAGTACTCGACACAATCCGAACTTTAAATTATTCAAACACTTTCAATTATTCAAAATTATTCGTATTCGAAATTATTCTCATTCGAAATTATCCGCATTCAAAATTATTCGAATAGTTCGACTATTCAAATATTTGCAGCTCTATTCTTATCACCTGTTATCAGTTCGGTGTAAAAGTTTGTTCACGCACTGTCAGGTGATGTTAGGTCTACGAATATCTCTCCTAATTTTACCAATGAACCCGGCACAACGTCAGAGATATTCCAGAAAACTAGTTGGATTAAAAAAGCACGCAGAAGATTTTTACTTTTGACAAAGCCTTCGGTTCAATAAAGCAAACGAACTTTTGCACTAATTTATTAGTTCCTCCGTAAGGGTTTATAATCTGGCGATCACGCGAATCACGGTGCAGGGATCTGAAGAAAGATCCCAATGGCCCAAGCCCAGCTCCTCTGTCATTCTCATCTGGTTCAGCCTAGACCCCCGATTGAACCGTGGCCACTGTAGCATTGCAATTTCTACACGCGCGTCCCCGTTCACGTGCACCGATACGCGGTGATAAGAGCAGCGTGCAAGCATCACGCGAGCCTCCGGAGCACATTCGATCCCGGGTGGTTCAGTTAATCCACACCGCCAGCACGAGCGTAACCTTGGCACCGATGCGAGCCAGCCGTGAAGCGCAGCCTCCGCGGCCCGCGCACACGTGGACGAATCTCGCTCTGGCATCGCGTTGCGTCAGGTTTGCGCACCTCTCAGCGCGTGGGTGCCATTAGATCACTCTCCCGCCCGTCCGTTGCCAGCGCGTTACTTCCGACCCACGGCTAATTAACGAGCCGAGCGCAAGCTCGCGGCTCGATTAGCTCGCGACGCTAACGCGCCACTCCGGCGATCCTTCGATCGCAAACTGTTTCGGTCTCGCAGTTACGCGTGGGCATTATGCAGTTACATATGCTCCAGCAGTGACACCGATCAACAAGCTACACGGAGGTCTCGGCTCATTAGAATCCCCGCGCTAATCGCGACCAATGATTCACCGATCTACGCGGAATTATGGAAATCCAGCGTAACGATCGGCTCGATCGTGCCTGGCAAATCTAGCCCGTCCACGAGATCTATTAACCGGCCGGCCGATCTAAAAGCGCAACATCGCGCTGATTTCCTCAGCCGTTCATTCAATTTAAATTCAATGTTACTGGCTACGGCGCGCGACGTAAGTACAGACAATCGAACCGGCAAAGGCACACACGCGAGCTAACCGTGTCTAATGAGTCTGTTCTCGGTGATTCATTTAGCTCATGCCAGCCGATTTATGTACGCGATCGCACGCCTCGATGCCCCAGGAACTTTTTCAGAACCCGCCCAACAGTTTTGCTTCGGTCTACCATACAATCTCGAGCTTTTCAGTCTCGCTGATGTGCGAGGACTCTTCGCGAAGCTGCCCCGCAACGTGGATAGATTCTTTTGTTCCAAGAGGATCTGTCTCTGTGTGTTTTTTTTATATATTTATATACGAAGAGTGACACACGGGGTGATCGAAATTCGTCGCGCTTAAGCGTTTTCCATTCGACATCGTCGATTCGCGTCGGGGGATGATGGAATCGGGCGACTCAGCGCGCTCAGTCATCGATGCCCGACAGACACGAGGAACACGGCTAGCCAGCTGTAGCGCGTCTATGCAGGAAGCGATCGTTCATTGTAGTCACGTTGCCGTGGCTCCGCGACGTGGCCAGCGATCGATTAGATGTATCCATTACGTGGACGCATCGGTATACGCAATCGTAGCGGGCAGATCGCGGCGCTAGCGAGCGTTTCGAGCACGTACTCGGCGTCATGCGGAACGTGCGCGGGTCTCGTGTCGCCAGCGAGTGTCATCGTGATTCCTGTCCGTCACCGTTGTCTTCTCGCTGCGTCTCGTGGGTGTCAGAGATCTTGGTCGAGTGGACACCTTGCGATCGCCAGGTCGTAGATTATTCATCGGCCGATCCTCTTTGCTAAAGCCACCGGTGGATTCAACCGCCGGCCGATCAGGCAGCTGCCGCCTTCTCGTTTTGCCAATGAATTTTAGATTCGCGGACTGTAGAATAAATTGTTCGATACGGAGACTGTAGTCTCGCGATTGCCTGTGTATATTCGAGTTGGGGTTCTATTACAGGCGCGAGTAAACGGAATCCGACAATAGCGCCGGTTTCTAGTTAACGAGGGAGATAAATGCGCGGCGATGAGGGCGGCGGAGGATATAAATCTCGGATCGCAGCACGTGTTCGCAGGCAGCCGTGTACGTGCTGGTGCACGCCTGTTCATGACGCCCGGTCGCAGGGCGTGCCGTGGGCGAGATCACGTTTTGCACCGTGACACGTGCAGAAAATTCCCGTACGCGGTGCCACGAGTCGGGCGTGCTGGATGCGGCGCGCGATCTCGCCGTTGCGATTCCCATGGTGCGCCGGTGAGGACGGTGCGCGCGAGGCAAGGAATCCCAGGGATCGGAGATGAGAGATTTCATTCCAGCTCCTTGGGATTTCTCATTTACCTAACAGCAGTACTCGCTAAGTACAGTCGGTCGCAATATTGCTGGCACATAGTCCTCGACTACCCAGACTCTAATCCTGGTGACTGTTTTAATCCAGTGGGTCCATTCCTTCGATCCTTCACGGGAAAACGCAGAACGCTAGTAGCCTTTATGCACTCTCGAAGTAAGACTATTCCATGTTATCACTGAGAATTATAATTATCACTGTCTTTTATTATTTCACGGGCATTGCAACGCGTTGAAGATGTCCTGAAATTTATTTGCCGCTAGATAATCATCACAAATTCTTTATAGCAAATCCAGTGTACTCGAATTTCTTAGCTGTACCCGTAAAGAATTGTAAGTACTTAAATTATATAAGGATTCTGGAGGGAGTCGCGATTTTGTTACGTAATCATTTAGCGTCTTACGTAATATTTTTTAAACCTAATTTTCAATATGAGTAACCTAAAAAAACTATGTTTCATCGCACACGCGATACCTGATTAAATGGATTATATAAACCTGTAAAATAATTTTAATAACGAGATAAATGCAATGCAAAAAGGTATTACGTAAGGGAGGAAAGAAGGGGTTGAAATATAAAATCTTGTAAATTTGTATACTGGGAGAGGGAGGGTGTAAGAAATCGCCAAAATTACCCTTGCGTAATTTAAGGCAGGATACCACCTTTGACTGCGATTTTTGGAGGCGTTTTTCATGAATTTTTTTGCATACAAAGAATGCGCCGAAACAAAATCGGTTTTAGTCACTTATTAATGTAACTTTAATCTGTAATTACACATTTTTTGAACCTAAAAAAGTAAAAAATAATCTCTTGTAGATGGTGTCAAAATAAATTCCTTTAGAGAAACACCGTTAGACTGCGTGTCAAATTCTGCTCTGTACGTGGCTCTTAGAAAAAAAACCAAAGAATGTTCCTATTAGCAACAATATTTTTTAATGCTGTTCGTAGGGATTTAACGAAATTTCGATTTTTAAGAAAATGGCAGTCATTTTAACAAAAAGGTCAATTTTTAGGGTAAAAAAGTGTATAAAATTGTGCACCAAAAAAAGTAACAACGCTACAGCAAAAGTCCTACGTACATCATTAGATTATACCACGAGGAAGAATTATGCAAAGTTTCAACTCAATCCGATGAAAATTGTAAGAGTAATTTGACACGCAGTCTAACGGTGTTCCTCCAATGGAATTTATTTTGGCGCCACCTACAAGAGAGACTTTTTCAGTTTCAAAAAATGTGTAATTACAGATTAAAGTTACATTAATAAATGACTAAAACCGATTTTGTTTCTGCGCATTTTTTGTATGCCAAAAAAATTCATGAAGAACGCCTCCAAAATTCGCAGTCAAAGGTGGTATCCTGCCTTAAGGACGGCCCCGAAGGGGATGAATTTACTGGAAGCTTGGTGTTCAGCAGAATTTCTTCCACTTTCCTCATAAGCGATCATCTCCAACCGACACAACAGCTATTTTTACCTAGTCCGTGGAGAGTCGCCGTCGCCGTCACTCCATTTGTCTTCACTTATCCCCTGCACGGTTTATCTATGTATCTGCCAGACATCCGGTCGTCCCGCGCCTCTTATCGGACACCGCGCGACCTTTCCAGACTATCGAGAGCCGACAGGCATCGACGATTGCAGCGGGAGCTGCAAATTTTCCCGAGGTAAAAGCGGGGTCCGGTTGTAACCGTGTCTCGAGTTACGACGAATCGATCGGGACTGCACTTGAACGAGCTCGTGGTCGCAGTTCATTGAAGTTACCCGCTAGCGATTTCTCTTGTGGGAGAAAAGTGAAGGGTAAAGGAAAAAACAGGAAATGAAATTAAATTTTAATACTTCAGTCCATCAGTAAGGAAACAAAATTCAATGAATTTAATTTTCCTACATAGTTTTCTTCTGAAATAATTTCTTATTTTCATTGATTTTAAACCAAATCTCTAACGCTATTTTACGGGGGCATTTGAACTTTACAACCCTTCGCGATTCCACAGTTCTATAAGTCCAGTTGCCACCAGCAAAATATTCTATAAATCGCAAAATCACGAAAAATGGACATTCCCGTTTTCCCCTTACCCTTCATATATATATATATTGTTCTTTAAGCAATTTCCCTAGGGCTCGGAGCTTGTTCCACGCGCGACCACTCTCCAGTGCTGAGAGCTTGCAAGAAGCTCGCCTGGGAGTGTTCATCGATTTAGCCTCCGCGTAGAAGAGCAGGGGGTTGGAAGAGATCAATTAAAATTCACATTAGCATCTTTTCAAACCACCACTTTATTCGGCCTTGCCGTATGTACGTACATGCCTTTGCTATAAACGCAAGAAGACACGCTTCTATACAGTACTTTCTCAAGTAAGGTTAGAAGGATTTCTTTGTGTTCTTGAGAATCTAAAAGCGTTCCTTTCCATTCCCGAAGGGAGTCACGCCGTCTCGAAAGTACAATGATCTCCACTTCAGGAACAATTGAAATCCGTGTCCTTAACCGTTCCACCGGCGAAAGGTCAGCGCGGATCGTCCGCCTCGTGATTAACGACCTTCTTACCTTCGAGCGAGCAACGTCCATTGCGGTTGTTACGTAAGCTCGTTGACGTTCGTTGACTAACTTCGTTAGCGCTGGCTGGTGAATAGGAGAGGCAGAGAGGCGAGAACACGAGGAACTTGCGCCTCCACGGGCCTTGAGACCGACGCGCTCGTTCCGGTTCGGTCTTCGCGGTTCGATTTCATCGCGAATCACCGCCTGGATCAAAGCAACTCGATCCCGCCGACAGAACTCTGCCGTTTTCAAAACTCTCCCGCCACCGCTGAAGGTCACGAATCTGCATTTTCTCTCTGGAAAAATCTGTTTCTTGAATGCACTTCGCTGCGTCGCACAGTGGGGAAATTTTGCGATTTTATGGCCAAAACTACAGAAATGAAATTTTCGAATTTTACAAATTTAATACAAATGTCAATTGAAGAACTATATCCATTCTCGTGGTGAAAACCTCAAAACTTATTTTTAATATATAAAATTCGGCACTTTTACGTTCTAATATATGAGAAACTAAATTATTCGAAAAACAGCACTTACAAAAATTACGAACGATAAAGATTTTTTTATTATTTACATTTATACACTTTTTTCTTTGTTAGAGCATGCCTCTGCTACAGTGCAGCAGGGCATAGCAGAAGGGTTGTCGCTTCTGACGACAAACATACATAATACAAACAGTCAAACAGAGGATCGAAGCTGAATAAAATCGTTTGAAAAAGAATAAGAAGGTTTGTAATGTATAACTTGTGAACCAGTCTCGGTCACAGTTATGTCGTATGTTAGACAAGACACGCTGGATCGTGCTTAAAAAAAATGCATATAATTACAAGATTAGCAACTATTAGCAATTAATAATTGCACTTATAGAATTAAAATAGTCCAACGTGAAATAGAAATGAAAATCATTGCAGGATATTATGGGATTGATAACTATTTGAGTCATTCTCCAGCCGACTCGTTGTTCGCACGTTTTAACATGTGCTATTGATTTAAAAGCAGTGCAGTTTTCATTTTACTTATTCTTTCGTGGAAAATGGTCGAAATTACGACCGAAACGTTGGAAATTTTATTTGTATAACTTGCAAAATAGCTTTTATTTATTTATTTAGTATTGACCGAATCAGTGCGCCGATATTTCACGTTTTAATTTTTAACTATTTTATGTATTGAAAATTGATTCTTATATGAAACGGTTATTTCTAAAACACTACTTTAAAAATTGTATAAATTACGTATTAAAAACCGAAACATAATTGTTTCGAGGACAAAAAGATATCTTACGCACCACCAGGCATTGAATCCATGCCTTCAAATTATTCTCAGATCTTTGGATAACACAATATAAGTGTTCGAAGCAACTTGAAAATCTGGATTAATTCTTTGCGATCGGTCTAACTTCACATGAACATAAACATTTGCGAGTCTATACGAGCTTTGTATTAAACCATTTAACAGTAAAATTGGTGGTATTTGATACTCGTATTAGTTCTGCAATTGACATTTGCATTTATTTTGTCGAATTCAAAAATTTATTTTTGTGGTTTCGCCCATAAAATCGCGAAATTTCCCACTGTGCGTCGTTGACAGAAAGTCTCAGAATTTCTGCGCTCCGAGAATCTGTTTTCATTGCGAGGATCGAGTCGTCCGCAGGTAGTTAGCTCTCGTTGTAATGAAATTGTGCTGCCACAAACTATTTTGGGCGTAGTTTGATATTTACTTTGCCACTGCGGCGATGTTTACGTCGCGCATTTTCCACGCGTTGCCTAAAGGTGAAGCCCGCGGTGCAAGGTATACACCTCGTCGTCGGAGATACGAAGTAAATGGAAGCGTGTGCAGGAGCGACACGCCTCGTTGCACCTGTGACAACGAGGCGTGTACACGCGGCGGTTACACGGGCACGGGAGTGAGTGTGCCGCCTCACCTGCTTGAAAACGCGAACCCCTGACCTTCGCCATGGTATTCACGTACAAGGCCAATTTAAGCTCGGCATGCTCTTATTCGCTGATATACGGCGCAGCTTGATTTCCCTGGTAGATATACGAGCGACTGGAACCGGCGAGCTGCTTGTGAAAAGGAGAACTATTTCTTTCCTCCTTCGCTCTCTCAAGCGAAATACCTCTTGGTTACTAAATAACATCAGCTTCTGAGGATCCTTAGGCTTCCATTTTAATACCACGCCATATTAATCCCAATTTTGCTTAACAAAACTTGTGCTCTAGAATTATTTAAATTATTTATATTACTAAAATAGACGTGCACATGTAATATCCGCTCTCGCGGAAATAGGTAATAGAAACAATAATTCGTTAAATTTTCTAAAATATCTTTTTATGGTCCACAGTGCATTCTAAGTTCCTCCGCAGTTATGTTACTTTTTCACAGATCTTCAGTTACATGTCACTTGCAATTTTACATAACACGGGATGTTAAATCACCCCTGTTGCATGCTCGCGACGGGTGCAACCCGGTTGCACCCGCAGCGCGAGTCAGAGGCGGTACGCCCACGAGTCTCGTGAAATCCCCGCGCCCAGGCTGAAATCTCGACCCCGTGACCTTCTCCCGGTGACCCAGGTACCAAGTTGCCCTGCACGTGGCGTGCTGTGCTATATAAAGTATAGCTGCATATAGATCGGTCTGCCGTGCACTTGCAGGGGCGTACGGCGCGACAGGGGGCACCCCTGGGCACCTCTTGCGTTTCATCGATCGCGACAACCTCGACGGTGCTTTTACGTCTCACCGCATATCCTCCGCTTATTCCTCATTTTAGGCATTCAAATACATTTCTCAGCGAGATCGGCAATTCTAAAAATTAGGGTAGAAGAATATCGCACTATTTAATAGGTTCTGTATTCTTCTGAACATATTCCTCTGGTTTAAGATGTATCTATTTTTTTTTAAATGATTTGGAGAACAAGCTTCTCTTGCAATCTTTTCGTTTCTGCGCGAGCGTGCTTCGCCGCGAATACTTAAAATTGTCTGAAGATCCTCGATATGTGGCGGCCGGTACTCGGGATTTAATAAGTAGCGAGGAGATAAATTATTCGATGCTGTGACCGACATTCGTTGTCCTCCTCTCGGGCAGAATCGCCGCTGCACAAGGTGCTTTTAACATAAAGAAACGTTTATGCATAAGCGAGCTGCAGCCAATGTTGCGTGCGAGCCCGCACGTGCAATTCGTATTCAGCCGCTCCAGATGCATCGCACTTTGACTTTCATTGGCGGTCGAACACTATGCAGACGCCAGATCCCACAGTGTATCGGTCTTCGATCGAAAACGTCGCTCGGGACGATTGTATTACCATAAAGGAAATCGGGGACGCGCGGCGCTCTTGGAATTCGCTGGACGATCGTACATCGTTGGACCCTGCGCTTGTGTACAGTAAACACTCGTATTAAACCCGACGAACGGGGCTGGCGGCGGGCGTACAACGCGTTGTAGACACTATTCCGCGCGGCCGACGCCGCGAGTAAGAAGACCCAAGAGCGAGGGGAAGAAACAGTTGACACGAAGTTGCCGTTGACTCTTCCGTGCCCTCGCTTTTGGGTTTTCTGACTCTCGAAGGATTCCAGGAAATGCTGGGGATAGTCAGCGGGCGTACTAGGGGTAAAGAGTACAGTGGTTAGCCACCTGGTAGTGATTGACCTTATTTTGAGAAAATAAATGAATATAAAGAAATACCAATGTTATGCCTTTTTTTAATGAACATATTCATATTCCTTGTACTTTCTTGCTTCGGATGTAATCAATATTTCTCCACTCATTATATACTGTGATTATGTATAAAAGTAAATAGGATGACTCGGCTTTGAAGCTTGGAAATTACAGCCATTTAATCAAAAAACCATAAGAGTACAGTTAAAAGTTTGCGAATAGTTTAATGTATTTATGATCTGTATATTTCTCATATTCGATATATATCGATAAATAAAAGTTGAAATTTTATAAAAGAATTATTGATTTGTTAAAATTATACATATATTATGAAAAATACCGGGGGCCAACAACTGTCATGTGAATAATGTTGAATGACAGTAATTGGCCGGGCGGCCAGTGAGTTTTTTTAACCATGTTAATGGTGAAACAGTAATTAGCCCCCTCTTAAAAACAGAAACAAACACAGCAAATACATACATAATAAAATATATCCATTTTTATTGTATAATTTTAATCTTATTTCTATCACCTAATCAGGTAACATTTTCTTTTAGGTTACATTATGTGCCAAATAGCGGCCAATCACTGTCGAACCGATTGGACAATTACTGTGTTGAACATGCCAATAACTATATTTCTTCGTAGGAAACACATTTTTTGTATATTTTCATACATTCTTGATTTTTTTTATAAACTCTATTTATTTTCAGATTGTTAGGGGTTTTTCGTACTTATTTATATTGATTTCCGTTTCAAATTTACTAAATTCACATTTATAATTCATTATTTATGTGACACTCTTGCTTAAGTGGCCAACCATTGTACTCTTTACCCTACGCATGGTTAAAATCGGGGCTATAACGAGAATTCACTGTAATGCGAAGATCAAGCAGATTCAGATATCTGGATCACGCAGCCCAATTAGGTAGCTAGTGGTAATTAGAAATAGTGGAAATGGTTCTAGGGAAGATAGCATCTATGTTTCCTGCCTTTCTTATGGAAACGAATCACCGTGCCTCTGTTCTTCATCGTGCAGACAGCATTCTAAGCGCCATCACAGATGAAACACCGGGATCCAATTACCGAAAGTTCTTGCAATCATTCAAAACAATTTAAAATTATAGGAACTTTATTATAAAACCGCGCAAAGTGGAGCTCTGATTCTGATCTACTGAAGATCATCCATCACGAAACTTATAAACAGTGCCCGATCTAGGGGGTGCAAGCAGGGCAACTGCTCAGAACGGAAAACTAGTAGAAAGAAAACATTAAAAACTGTAAAAAGTAAAAAATAAATAAAAAAGCGGTAAAAAATAGATAATGCCTGGTTGAATTTAGTATCAAACCTAGAAATTGTTTTTTAATCACCCATATAATTACTAAATTTCTTATGAAACAAAAAGTGCTTTCGTTATTCAACAAGTAAAAAATTATGTTTC
The DNA here is from genome assembly GCA_910592295.1 of Andrena haemorrhoa. NCBI lineage: Eukaryota > Metazoa > Arthropoda > Insecta > Hymenoptera > Andrenidae > Andrena > Andrena haemorrhoa. Next base: position 8,643,537 of record OU342946.1, read on the forward strand.
AAAATAATTATTTACAATTAAATATGAAGGGCGGCAAGAATGATTGAAAGAGGGTCCGCTTATAAACCACACATCCTCAGAATCTCCCAGGGAAACACAACTGAGCAGTGCTGGATTTACCCAATAGGCTAACAAGGCTGAAGCTTAGGGCCCCGTTTAGCTGGGGGCCCCTCATTCTAAATTTTTTTTTCGAAAAATTTATCAAAAAATCTTGCCGAGGTTTTATATTCAATGTTAATTTTGAAATTAAATTCTTATTTAGATTATACGAATATTATGATAAAAAAATCAAATCAGCGTTATTTTATTTTTTATATTTAACCGAGGGCCCCCCGAATATTCAGCCTAGGGCCCCTCAAAAGGTAAATCCGGCTCTGCCACTGAGAGCTTCTATCCCTGAGCACTTAAAGGTAGGCTCCCACTGCACCTCGCCTCACTCAAAATATTCTCCAGGAGAAATTCGCCGATCGGAGTCGCGCTGCGGCGTAGCGCGAGTTAAACGGTCGAACTGCACAAGAAAAGCATAGGAAGAATAAAATGAGCCGAGGCGAGGCGCAGCGAGAGCCCACCTTAAGACCCAAGCGACACAATTACTGTTCGCACCAAGATGTGCGACCAACAGCCGCTTAGCTGAAAACCCACCCAGCGGCCTGCCGCGGTATTTCGACATTTAATCGCGGCTAATGAACAGCTAGGGAGCCGCGCCGGTCGATAAATAACTCTAAAATTCGCGGCTCGTCGCTCGCGACTCGCGTCGGATCTCTCTTCGGCGCGATAAATCAGCCCCGGCCGAGTCATTAATCCAGCGAGTTTTTTCGCGGGTTCAAGGACTAACGCGCCACGAGCGGCGGCGGAGCACTATTTTCGTACATTCGTGCACATGTACGCTCGCGTGGGCTGCATGTGCAACGTCATAACGCTATCCTGGTGTGGGAGCGGCATCCGGTCCCAGCTGCGTGCAGGAAACTGTTAAAAACTCTCTTTCTACTCGCCACGTACGAAACATCTCTCTCTCCTCTCTTCCTCCTCGGCCTCTAATCCTCGCGCTCTCGCGTGTCGACAGGCTTTTCCCGTCCCCGCGATCCCGCTCGCGTGATACCCAATCGTTAATCGCGAGATATCCGATGGCCTGCGCGATTTGTCGGGGCGAAAATGTTTCCTTCTCAAACACCGGGGTCAACAATAATTGCAGGCTCTTCATTAGAGATACACGGAACGCAGCGGCCTGCATCACGACTAGGGAATACAATCCCGGGACACGGTATCCCGAGATCCCGCGATCCCGGCTGTTTTTTGGATTCCAAATATCCCGGGATTTGATATAACTAATCTCGAGAATTTCGGGATTTCTTAAAAATGTGAATTACTTTATGAACGCCTGAAAAATATAAAAATAAACAGAATAAATAAACATAGTCATTTCATAATAATAAGGAGAATAATAATAAAAATGATTTATTTAAATAATAATATTAAGTCGCATATAACTAACTAAACTATATTTATTTTTACAATTATATTCTCACTTTCCACTGTTTCACAAATCAAACATCGTAGATATGTACCTTAGGTGCTTTGCTGTTTCTTTGTTCGCATTTCCAAAAATCTTCATAATGGTTTACTGATATTATCTACTTTATTGAGGCTTTATTATGCTACATTGTTCTACTGTTTTTATTGTTAAAAATGATTTTAGCTTATGTTTCAGACTAATGATAGAAAGTATGTTTGTTCACTTTAAATAAAGATATAGAATTTTAACGCATTTTCGAAATTTTCTATCACCCAATCTCGGGATTAGTCCCGGAATCCCGAGATAGACTTTATGAAAATCCCGTAATCTCGGGATAGTAAATAATGACCGGGATTGTATTCCCTAATCACGACGCACATAGTTCGATACATGTTCCTCGGCTTATTTCGACTCGAAATGGGACATTGGGAGCAAAAACGGGCTAACCCTCATTTTTTACAAATTTTAATTAGTAGCAATAATGTATTCAAATAGGCTGTACTCACCCTCCGTGGTCGCACCTTAGAATCACAAATTGGCCTGGGTTAGGGCCATTTTTTAACCGACTTAAAAAAAGGAGGTATGTTAGTATGCATTTTGTTTGTCCGCGAATTTCTCCGTAACTACTGGACCGTAACTCTCGGGGTGCGATACCCCCGCGTGGCCACGAAAGGTTAATTAATTAAGGTTATTTAATCATGTAAAATAGGAAATACTAATTTGTGTTTCAATTTGAGTCAGTCTGTTTTTGCTCTCGATGCCTCAAATTTAATATTGAAACGAACGTGCAATGTCCGCGTGTAGATAAGTGACCCACAGCTTAGCACCGTAGCTCGCATAAATTAATAGTAGATACCTAACTAGTTATCAAAGCCGCTATTTACCTTTCTCGGTGCGCAGATTGATGCCGCTGGACCTATAATTCTAACAGGACAACGTGTTAATAGTGTCTCGGAAACAAAGGCGACTGCGTCCGTCGATCCCATGCTCGTAAATCGCGAAAGTGCGCCAGCAGCGCGAACGATCATAGGAATCGGGGCCCGCGGGCCCGCCCCGCGCGCAATCATTTTTCAGTCATTATTTTGCACAACGGGGTCGGGCATTTACGACGGGTGACGTCACCGTCTGACAATTTCAACGCTCTTCCGAAACTGAAAACCAGTTTCCCGCGGAGCTCCTCTGCCACCGCCTCGGGCGCGCATCGCTGTTGGATGCTGTGCATCTCGCTGGCCACGGGATGGCAGCGGCCCTTCGAGATCGTAAATTCGCTTGCGAGTTCCGTTCCATGGGCCGGCTGATCGCAAATCTGCGAGTACTAAAGGGAAATGCTGTGATATTTGCGATGGAGGTGAGGTAGAAGATAGGCGGAGGGAGATGCATTCTCGATGGGCGTGTCTGTGTTCAGATTGTGGTTGAGCTTTCTCTAAAGTGGCCGAATTTCGAAAAGGATCCATGCCCCATTTTAACCCCTCCCTCGTTTATCGAAATTTATCTATTCCCATTCGGCGCCTGTGTTATCTTTAGCACTAGATTACACGCAGACACGTTTGTACGATATTGCGAGCCGAAAATAGCGGCGAAATGCAGCGCCAGGCGAAATGGGAGACTCGTGCATCCGATAATTTAGCAAGCCATCGCGAAATCCAGATTCGCTGTCTCTGTGTCCAGGGAAATGCTTTGAAGATCGATTTTTCGAGTAGCCTTCTTGGTACAGGGGTGTGGGATGAATCGAGGACCTCGCAGGAAGAGGAGTGCAGCTCCGTTTTTGACAGTTTTTGAGTTATGACAAATTTCTACATCGTTTGGTGCGTGCTTGATGCAAATCCGATAACAAATGAGCGATTTGGATGTGTCAAGTAATACAGACGAATAATAATAATAATAATAATAATAATTTACTGCAAATGAATGAAAGTAGAAATATTAATATATTTTCGCCAAAAATAGAAGTGAAAACTTCACAACTCAATAACTACTATTTATTCTGTGAAAATATATATTTTTCAATTTTGGAGCACGGTTGGGTTTCTTTGGAGTTCTCAACTCGTCGAGTATTCTACTCAGGCTGAGCAGTGTTCTTTTCCGTTTAAAGCCGGATCGATGGAGGTTTAAGCGAATCATTGCGAATAATCACGAGGATTACAAGGGCACGTAATTTCAGTGACTCGTTCATTTTTAGGCAACTCTTTCACTGCTCCGTCCTTCGGGCAAAATTGCTGGCATCGGTAATGACGGCGAGCAACGACCTTGGAAAGCGTTTTATCGAAGCTAGTCGGCTTTTACGCCTGTAATAATGCTCTGAATGAATTAATGAAAAGCCGGGGGAGGTGGTGCGAGCTTAAAAGCTCTCCGGCTCTGGCGAGAATCGGAAAAGAGAAGAAATTCGAGCTTTTAACATCTGACGCTAATGGACAGCAATTCCTCGTTAATTCATCAGCCTCGCCGGAAATAAATACAAGTGGAAGTTAATTGAGCGAAATTTAGACGTCGCCCTTTTCCACGGAGAACGAAAGAATATAACCGACGCGAATACATTGTTCATTGTCGATCAAAGGAAACTCCTCGAGGAAAAGATTTAAGATGCGAAAGTTGCTCCTTTTGGGTCCTTTTTTACAAGCTGCATTCGTGGCTGACTACTCACCGTGGCTGACTTTTCTTCCAGTTTCCATCTCCCGAACGTGGAATGCAACGAAACGGTTTCACCGCCGTTCTCAAGGCCCTCTGGACGCTTCTCGGAACATAAATATTCATCCTCCTCTTCCATGGCCCGAGCGCAGCCTCGCAATATCGCATGACGCTGAAACGTTAATAATTATTGTTCCGCGGGCGCGTAACAGGATTCAGCTTCGCGGAATCGTAGTGTGCAGAAGATTAATTGTTTTATCGCTCCTGGCTCGCGAAGCAGCGCTCCAAGTAATTAGAGAATCTTGGGTCTAAAGATTGACATAAACATTGCACGTTTAACACCCGTGGAAGTTCCACTTCGTGCTCAATTTGTGCGTCAAGCTATTGAATACTGCGTTCCAGCACGTGATATCTAACTTCCTCCGCAGCAGAGACGAGCAAAATTCGATCCGTTATTTAAATAACTTTTTATTTAGTTAATGCCCAGCTCCGCCCCACAGAGCGATAAAAATATAAACTAGGGCAGCCGATATCTTTCACTCTGACTATAATTAAGAGTTTTTGGGGCTAGGGATTAAGGGGGAACACCACTGTGACGGCCGGAAAAGTAAGCCATTTTTAAGAAATTTTTTTCAGGAATAATTCACAGTTTTCATAGAAAATTTTTATTACCTACCTTTAGTACGCTGTCTTAAGAGACTATACAAAAAAATGAATAAGAAAACATCCATAAATTTCAGTTTTTTTTTATAAACTATATGAGTGTAGTTTCCGTTGTACGTACCGATTTCTTAAACAAATTATTTTTGCAAAAATGGTGCGCTTTAGAAGAAAAGTTTGGAAAATTCGCGAATAAGATGGACAGTGTTTCGAGCGTATTTCAAAGAATTTGTTTTCAATCAAAGAATCCGTACGTACAACGGAAACTACACTCATATAGTTTATAAAAAAAAAAAATTGATTTCGGACCTGCTGTTCCATAGTTACACCTTCGACCAACTCGCGTTCTAGGAGATTAATTAATATATTAAAATTCATGCATGTTTTACTATTTATTTTTTTTGTATAGTTTCTTAAGACAGCGTACTAAAGGTAGGTAATAAAAATTTTCTACGAAAACTGTAAATTATTTCAGAAAAAATTCTTAAAAATGGTTTACTTTTCGGACCGTCACAGTGGTGTTCCCCCTTAATGAAAGCATTCGACTGATAAATTTTACTACAGCACTTCCAAATATCAAAGCATCGAATATTTTCTCGAAGTAGTAAATTAAATTATATATCCACCTCTGTTCTTCATCTCGAAGAAGACTGTGAATCAGGAAAGGCTCTCCCATTTATTTGAAGTTCTGCAGTGCTTTAATGCAGCTGTACGCCGTCGTCGAAGAGAGAGCCTTTGCTAGTGGAGGTTTTTGCGTAGCGTCGTTCAATGTCAATGCTGTAACAGTTATCTATCGTCGCCGGCGTTCCTCTATACTTAGAACATTCGATATCAGCCACGGTGATGGACAACGCGTATCGTGATAGGCTCTTGCTTTATGGCCAGCGTATCTTAGCTCCGAATGCAAGGGTTCAATGGTGTTCGTTATAACGGCTGAGCAGCGTTACATAATACGATAATACCGTCTGTTGTCCGCTTCTTTTGAAGAACGAGAGGCAGCCCCTCCCTTCTGTCGGCTCCGCCAACACCTCCGCCCTCCGCGTCCACGGTTTCCTACCCGCAACATTATCCTCCCCGCTCTAGCCTTCCTTGTCTCGGGTTTCGTTCGCGAAAAATCCGCCGAAAACAGATCCTCTTACACCGCGCAGATGTTTCTCCAATACCTGATACAATCCGAGCCGCGGGGAACGCTTGGAAGTCACGTTCGATGTATACGAGCTTCCTCGAGCTAAGCAAAATTCTAGGTAACGGGGAACCTGACACGTGAGTAATTACACGAAACGAGGCATCGAGAAGCTGTACGTGGGTGGCTCATAACCCAAGTCATAGCTAATATAAAAACATGCATTATGGTATATTATTTTAAAACAAAAGGAAATTCTCCCTTCTTTTTGTCGTCTAACTTGAATAATGCTCCTTTGTGAAATAATATCCCTGAAATTTCCAGTTTCCACTTAAAATAACAGTCCCCTGGCCTGTCACCGCCGCAAACCTCAACAAACTAACGTTTATATTAACAAAATGGAATTTACTAAGGGATGTGCGCAATACCCTCCGAGAAGTTACCCAATTCTCACAGAACTGTCCACGTAGAGAATTGAATAATATCTGCGAGCCGAGGATCGAAGTTCAGAAAAACTTCACGTCAAAAGCCCTGACTCTAAGCCTTCGCGTTTCAATAAATCTTCACGTTGATCGCTGATAGTTCTACCATCGGCGATGCACTTTTCAAACGCAAGAGCAGAAGACGATGTAGACCTGTTGCAAGATCGCTGCTCCGTTTAATCGTGCGCATTATGAACTCCATCTGCGCAAAGTCCAATGAGAGCCGTGCGTTGAGACTTTGCTGTGCTTGAGATACATAACTTGGAGCGTACGCTTGGGAGTGCAAGGGGTTAAAGTCATCAAGTCCGGATCGCTTCCGTTCGCGCGTGGAACGCACGATGCACTTTCGTGGAATAATACGAGTCTCGTATCCAGTGGCGGATTTAACAGGGCGGCTGATGAGCAGTTGCCGCCTAGGCCTCTTTTCCACCTCCATTTCCCCCCAAAATGGGCCCCTCGGAAGCTTCTCCACCTGGGCCTTTTTTCTTAAATCCGTCACCGAGTAACGGTATTTCGAAAGCTACTCGTATTGGCCCCACTGCGCGAACAGGGCGGCTGATGAGCAGTTGCCGCCTAGGTCCCTGCACAGAAGGCCCCCGAAGGGCCCCATCACCAAATAAAAATTGGGTCTAAGTATCCAAACAGTACATTTTTTTTCGTGCTACTACACTTGGCCCGTTCTAAGTAAACTACCTCTTCATTTTCCCCCAAAAATGGGCCCCTCGGAAGCTTCTCCACCTGGGCCTTTTTTCTTAAATCCGTCACCGAGTAACGGTATTTCGAAAGCTACTCGTATTGGCCCCACTGCGCGAACAGGGCGGCTGATGAGCAGTTGCCGCCTAGGTCCCTGCACAGAAGGCCCCCATCACCAAATAAAAATTGGGTCTAAGTATCCAAACAGTACATTTTTTTTCGTGCTACTACACTTGGCCCGTTCTAAGTAAACTACCTCTTCATTTTCCCCCCAAAACGGGCCCCTCGGAAGCTTCTCCACCTGGGCCTTTTTTCTTAAATCCGTCACCGAGTAACGGTATTTCGAAAGCTACTCGTATTGGCCCCACTGCGCGAACAGGGCGGCTGATGAGCAGTTGCCGCCTAGGTCCCTGCACAGAAGGCCCCCGAAGGGCCCCATCACCAAATAAAAATTGGGTCTAAGTATCCAAACAGTACAGTTTTTTCGCGCTACTACACTTGGCCCGTTCTAAGTAAACTACCTCTTCATTTTCCCCCCAAAACGGGCCCCTCGGAAGCTTCTCCACCTGGGCCTTTTTTCTTAAATCCGCCACTGCTCGTATCCACGGTGGAGAAAATCATTATGCAGCCGGACCGGCGGGGGGACGTGGAAAAGGCGGGACTGCGACGCAGGCAGGAGGAGAAAAATGAAGAGAACAGAACGACCTACGCCAACACACAATGAGTCAAGTGCGCGCGCGGCAGCTTTTGAATATTTAAAAAGTGTTCACCTTCGAAAGTGACTCGGGACGCGCGCGCGTTTAAGGCGAACCACCCGAAACCTGCTTTCCAAGGGCAGGAAACCGAGGATGGAATTGGGCATGGTCATGTATCGCGGCGACTATCGATCCTGCCGGCGAAATGCGTCGAGGGTTCCGGCTCTCTTATTCCACTCGGCGATCCCGGGGGATACGCGCTACTGCGTCTCATCTCGCGAATGGGTGGTACAGTGGCGAGGAAAATGGCTGACGAAGCCGTGAAACAACGGCGCGCACGTTTTACAACTGTGCGACACGACGGCGGTTCCTCTATCGACGATTTCAGCTGCTGTTGACGGTAACAGAGTTTACGGGAAGATCCAGTTTATCCACTGGGTTGCCAAACAGATTGATAAGTGGGTGCTGTATGATGATCATTATCACTTTAACCTTCACTCTGTGAACAGGGGTCCAAACGGACCCCAAGCTAATAAAAACGTAAATAAAAAGTTACCGAATGGAAACTTTCCCAGTATCTTTTAGGAATGCTACCTCTGATATTTTTCACACAGAATTTGATAAAAATTTCATTGAAATCGCAAAATTCGAATGCAGTAAGTAGCCTTCAAAGGCACCTGAGCGCTTAACCGTGTACAGGGGTCCATATGTACCCCGATATTCCCCATACAAAAATCAATTTTTGTAAGCAGCTGCGTTAGTATTTTTCTACAGTATGTTTTGTATGTACATTCCTGTTGCCTAAAATATATGGTGTTTAGTCATTTTTTGTAGTAAATTATGTAGGATCACGGACAAAGGGGAAAGCCTCAGACGGGACTCGAAACCCGCGATCTCCAGATTCGTTGCGCGCTGGCCAGGTGTCTTAGAAACTATTCTCCGTTTTTGTATTTTAAATTAAATGGTTTACTGTTTTGTACACTTATCATCTTAACAATTAATAAAACTTCACAAATACTTAAGCAGCTACAGTTTTTTCTGTACATTTGGGACTGAAAACGCGTGGGGTCCAATTAGACCCCTGTACACGGTTAACGTTAAACTATTAGTACACAGAGTGAAGGTTAAGTGGAGCGAGCTACCGAGAAATTGGCCCTTCAAGTCGTACGGGCTTTTCCATCGCTTCCGATGCTTTTCAGAAAATGTGGACAGTCAGAGGTTTCTGTCAATGCTAGCGAAAGCGTTGAGGAGGATAGTAATGAGTTGTTGTAAGAGGGAAAGGTAGGATTAATGAAGGAACAGGGTTGCATTCTGCGCGACAGAAAATTTGCTCCGAGTTTCTGCCAGGAGGACTGTCTTTCCTCGCGACTGTCGAGGAGGATGTTTATCCGAGACGCAGCGCGGTTCGATGCTCGTCGGATGCAGACGCAGAACTCTTTTGCCTGGTCTGTCGACGACCTTCGGTCCGCTCGGCGCGCTCGTTGCGTAATTAAAGCGGCAGCGCAACGCTTAATAAACGGCGGCGATGAGCGGCATGCAATCGGCGACCCTAGCACTCGAAATAGAAGTCGTTGGTCGGTAGAGTCACGCGACCTCGATGTGATTATAATATCCGTGGAAAAACGTGGCTGATGTTGGTCCAATCCCTCTTACTTCCAACCTCTGACGGTGGTGCTTCTATTCGCTCTAGCTTTATCCCTATTACTTCTATCTCCGTTGGACTTGGATCTGCTTTTAGTCATTCTACCATGCGTTCATCCTGACTCTATCGATCTCATTCCTGGCGCCGTCAGATGGGGTAACTTGGACCACAAGACCGGGTTTTAAAACAAATTCTACTAGCATCTATTGTGGAACAGGTGTTATTCTCAGACAAGGTGCCTCGGAGAGCTTTAATCGCCTACTTCAAGATGCATTTTGTCTGAGAATAGTATCTTTCATACAATGGATGCTAGAGAAATTTGCTTTGAAATCTAGTTGCGTGGCCAAAGTCACCCCATCTGACGGTACAAGACTCACTGAGACTGTTGGGCCCAAAAATAAGGGACCCTAATGAAAGTCGGACCCAATAGCCACAACTGCTGCGTACCTATTTCTGGAGCAATATTTCTGTTTGGGATCACACCGATGGAGACGTGGGAGGAAATCATTAAAAGGACAAGTGGGACAGGAGCGTACCGTGTCAGACGTGCAATTACAGACACATTGAGCGACGTCCTTAGCGGATCCCGTGGATCATTGGACTCCTCTTCCCGGCTGTCCTTCGTCATCCTCGACGACACCACCCCGCCTGCCCCTTGTACGGCAATAGAGGGGTGACTCCTATTAAAATGTCGTTTATCTTGCTCGCGGCCGGGCCCCCTGCCCTCCGCGTGCCGCGACAGAAAACCCACGAGGTGCGTGCGAACGTCTGCTCGGCCGCGAGTCGTGCACGAAATGGAGCGTGGAGAGAGAGGTAGCGTGACACCGGAGGGACGTTGCGGAACGAGACGCGAACACCCATCGGGTTCGATTCAAATTCTCGTCGACTCGGGGCGATCGCGAGCAATTCGCGTCCCGGCTCCAGCGATGCCCGCTTTGACGGCCTGTTCCGCTCGAGGGGCGCGAAGCTGACTCCGTCCAATGCTCGCGTTCGGCTGCTCCCAAGCCTTGCGCGATCGTCCAACGGGGACCGTATTTACAGCGGGCGAGGAAAAGAAAATGATGGATTAGTCGGCCGTTGTAGGGATGAAGCTTCTGATACACAGCAGTAGCTGCGAAGAGATTTAACCGCTTCGCGAGCGTAACGAAATGGTAAAGAGCCACCTGGATGGTACTAGATAAGGAGCAATTGTTGGAATGCTCGGTTGTCGAATATTCTGGGGAAGAAGGTCCAGCTCCACTCGCACGTGTCCGCTGCGTCTGCGAACGGAGATCGTTTCCTTGGACTCCGCGCGCCGGTAATTAACGTCGTTGCACTTTGCAGTAGACGAGACGCGGTCGTCCTCGATACGGACGACGACGAGAATCGCGGTCGGCTGAGATTGAAAGTAAAAGGACGCGGTGCTGTACATATTGATGGGGTAAAAGTGTAATTCCAAGGTGTTAGAAAGTAAGTGTACAATTCGGAACGAGTAGACACATGATTGATTTGAGATTTCTATCTATCTACTTGCGCGAGTTTTAGAAGTTTACGATGCCTCTACTGGTGGCACGCAGCAGTGTTTGAGTTTCAGGGAATTGTGAGTGGATTTTATAGGAAAAATCACCCGATCAACTGTTATTGGCTTCCTAACGAGCCCGTATTAGCAAACTGCGAGCACCTGATTAGCTTCGACTAAGAACGGACGAATTCCTCTGTTTCAGGGCTGAGTCTGGACAACAGCAATATGTCCATGTCTTCGGTGGGCCCGCAGAGTCCGCTGGACATGAAGCCCGATACAGCGAGCCTCATCAATCCAGGCAACTTCAGCCCTTCAGGTCCTAATAGCCCAGGGTAAGTATCGCCGAAACGTGAGACAGTAGCCCTAGAGAAACTGTACGGGCAGCGGAGTGTTAATTATCGAAGCTGGCATATACTGGCACACGGATTGAGTCAGTTCGATAGTATGAAGAAAATGGTATTCTACCCCACAGACGCCGTGACATTCGAGGGTATACTATGAGCGTAGCGGTGCCCCTCGGTGGAATCGGGCAAAATACATAGCTCTTCTGTTCTATTGCACAGTTCTTTGCTTATTCGGCTGTAACACGCGAAAGGTTCGCTTCGAGTATTCACTAATCCAAGGGTTGGTCGAACCTAGACACTTATAAGCAGGGATCGAGAAAGTTCTGGTACTTTTCAATAGGTTCCATTTAAAACATAGACCGCGGAACTTTTTTTTAAAAATGTTCTCACATTATAAGTTCCCAGAAAAACCGATAGAATAAAAGTTCTTAAAAATAAAGGTTCTAGTTGGAATGGAACTTATAAAATATAAAAATAAAAAATTTTCTATAACAGGAACAGATATTTTGTTCACCAATATTAAAAAAGTTCTCAATCGTTGTAACAATTACTGAATACTATTCAATGGATAGTACTACAACAGTATTAAATAATTATTACAGTTAAATTGATATTCTGAATGTGTTATTTATTTGTAATACTTACCTACGTAGATATTTCTAATGTTATGATTTTCATACCTTTTATTAAATAAACATATGAAGAATATGATATTATATTGTTAAATAAAACTAGTACCTAATAGTTTAGTACGTTTCTTTATCTTATGAAAACTTTTTTAATAAATGTTCTAATGTAACTTGTTTCCATGGAACTTTTATTATATAGGTTCTAAAATATCTATTCCACCAGAACACTTTTTAAAGAAGTTCCTAAAGGTAACATTTTTTTCAATAAAAATTCCACAGAAACAGATATTTTCTTAAACAAAACACACAAGTTCTAACAGAATTTTTTAAAAACGAGGGTTCGAGAACTTTTTCGATCCCTGCTTATAAGGCCTTTTACAGCGAATGTTGAGTCATTTTGATCCAACTTTGACAAAGTCAAATTGCAGTAAATTTATTTGTGAGAACCCTATTTTATGTATTTCTTTATTACTTATTTATGTGCGATTATGTATTTATAATTTTATTTAATTAACTCATTTTATATTCAATTCCTTCGTGAAACCCGTGACCTTCTTTTAAAGGATATTTTAAGATCCTGAAGAAGGATGAACTGTTCCTATCCTTAAATAAACAATAACCTTCGCGGTAGCAGTTTTACGAACCAGTGGACGCTTCGTGTGTCACAGCCGAGTAGTCGTAGGCTTGTTAGGAGGATTAAATCCAACGGGCTCGCATGGAGTATCTTGCTCGATCCGGGGCAGTAGTGTCGTAGGTCGAATCTTTGTTATTCTCTTCTTTACATGTAAGATCCTTCAACGCTGGTTGTCACAGCAACCTTCTGAGCACGTCGCCGAGTGGCCAGAACAAAGCTGTCGCGCCGTACCCGCCGAACCACCCTCTTTCCGGAAGCAAACACCTCTGCTCGATCTGCGGTGACCGTGCCAGCGGCAAGCACTATGGCGTCTATAGGTAAGTCCACCATCTCGCACTTCTTCAACGACGAACTGTGTACTTTTTACTGAAAATCTTTCTTCTTATGGTGCCAAGAGAGGCTGTGGTTGGTATTAGGTAATATAGCTAGCTTTATGTTTGAGGATTTTGGTAAATGGTCGTGAGGTTTTTAAGAGAAGGTAAACAGAACCAGTGTTAGAGCAGTGGTTCCCAACCTGTGGGTCGCAACCCTCAAGGGGGTATTTTTAGTTGACGAGTTTTAACGCTAATTTATTTAATACGGTTACATTGCTGCATTCTATTAATGATGTAACACTGATTTTTCATAAATGCAAGCACAACCATCACACTAAGTAAAATAATTAAATATATTAAATATCTTTAAGTATATTTAATATATGTATTCAGATAATTCAAGATAATTAAATTAGAATTATATTCTAAAATACCTGTTTTTAATTTTAAATTTAACTTGCTTTGTATGGGGAGCCGCAGGTTATTTGAATATTATAAAAGTGGGTCGTGACTTAAAAAAGATTGGGGAACACTGTGTTTAAGTTTGGAAGAGTCAGTCTTTAAAAAGTTCTGCTTACGTCTCGACAATTAGAAGCGATTAATTTACATACTACTGAAATGGAGCGTCTTCTTTGGTTCGTTCAGCAAGCTTGTTGAGATATCTGGCTGTGAATACCGATTTGATTCGCTCGTAGGGAGCCAAACCGCTTTCCTATCGCTGGAACGACCAGCTCAAGGTTCTCGGATTCGCTCGATAATCGTTGCTTTCAGTAGCAGCGATTTCAAAACGAATTCATAAACGTCGTTTCACCTATACCGTGCGCGATAAAGCGTCCTCGGTGCAACGATAAAAGCGTATTTTTCGAATTATCGTGACCCTCGACCGTCCGTTTCTCTCGCTTTATATCAGAAACGTAAGTCGAACGGATAGGGATTGGCTTAATCTTGGGCCGAATGGGAAAAGTAAACAGCACTCGGCGCGCTCTTCGCTGGAGAAATACAAAAAAAAATTAGACGAGTTACTTTCTATTTAATCAGCCGATCGACTCGCAACGTCTGTCTCGAGCACGGCGAAGTTTTTCGAGAGTAGCTACTACGTGCACCGCGCGACAGTTAATCGGTCGATGACGTCCGCTACGCGGAAAACATCGATGACGAGTTCTTAATCGATTAAGGCGACGATAACGAACGCAGCACGCGATCAAAGTCTTGCAGAAACCATTGATCTACTTCGATGCCCACACGCGTTCACTAGTCACACACGCACCCTCATAAATAAGCGTGGATGATAGCATTGCGGTGGCCCATCGTAAAAACAACATTTCATCGGGCTTCCATCATGAAAATCACGCGATTATGAAAGTTTCCACTGCTCTTTCTGCATTGTTCTCCAAGGTAAGAGGAAAATCCTTCTGATAAGCTGTCAGAGACCGCTTCAGCGTTGACGTTTAATTTCTCGCAACGTTGCAAAACGCGGTCTTCAGTTTCTGCCTGATGGATGGCATGCTTCGAGATTTATTCGTCGTAGAGTTTATGTAAGATAATGAAACGAAACGAAGATCGCGTATAGTCGAAAAGTACTCGATGGGATGGCTTTCATAAAGCTGTATCTTCCCATCGGTTTTGCTTTCTTTGAAACGGATTAAGGGATGGTTACTACAGCCTCGTTAGCAGAGTTTAGTCGTGTTTCCTAAGGAACTTATCCAATTAAAACTTCCAGTGACTTGCCGATTTCGCGTAAATTCTCCGCAGCGTAATGATGAAACTGAGGGTAGAGGGGTCTGCTCACTTTGCCGGCAGATTTACACGCGTTTCACAAGTTATTCAGTCGATATCTCGTATTTCAGCGAAGTTGTCTGACGTATGCTTGATGTGTACTACTTTAAGGCAGGATACCACCTTTGACTGCGATTTTTGGAGGCGCTTTTCATGAATTTTTTTTGCATAGAAAGAATGCGCAGAAACAAAATCGATTTTAGTCATTTATTAATGTAACTTTAATCTGTAATTACACATTTTTTGAAACTGAAAAAGTAAAAAATAATCTCTTGTAGGTGGCGCCAAAATAAATTCCTTTGGAGGAACACCGTTAGACTGCGTGTCAAATTACTCTTACAATTTTCATCGGATTGAGTTGAAACTTTGCATAATTCTTCCTCGTGGTATAATCTAATGATGTACGTAGGACTTTCGCTGTAGCGTTGTTATTTTTTTTAGTGCACAATTTTATAAACTTTTTTATCCTAAAAAATTGACCTTATTGTTAAAATGACTGCCATTTTCTTAAAAGTCGAAATTTCGTAAAATCCCTACGTACAGCATTAAAAAATATTGTTGTTAATAGGAACATTCTTTACTTTTTTTTTCTAAGAGCCACGCACAGAGCAGAATTTGACACGCAGTTTAACGGTGTTTCTCCAAAGGAATTTATTTTGGCACCACCTACAAGCGATTATTTTTTACTTTTTCAGTTTCAAAAAATGTGTAATTACAGATTAAACTTACATTAATGAATGACTAAAACCGATTTTGTTTCTGCGCATTCTTTGTAGGTATGCAAAAAAATTAATGAAAAACGCCTCCAAAAATCGCAGTCAAAGGTGGTATCCTGCCTTAATTTAGCGGTGAACGTCTTCTACAGTGCGCTGTGTCGAGGGACTTGAATTTCTGTTGGTTTTTCTGTCGAATCTAGCTTCCTTAATCCGAATTCCATTAGTTTTACAGCTGTTGGTCCCAACTCTGTTGATTCCAGCTCTATTAGTCACAGATTTCTTGGACCCAACCTGTTGGACCCAGCTCCGCGGGTCCCAATTCTATTGCCCTCTTCCTCTCTCATCTGTTAAACCTATTTCCACCGATTCTACCTTTCTCTCACCACTCCCTGCCACTTGCATCTTCTCTGATTCCCTTCCCTGCACGCCTCGCGTCCATAATTCAAAGTGCTGTTTGAAACATCACCGAACCCTTCAATCTATCGCCAGTTTCGCGCACATATAGCTCGACCTCACTATGCAATTCCCGCTGACTGCACACAGACACCCCACTATCTGTCCCCCGACTCCGCTGCTCGCTCCCCACCTCAGTTTTCAGGACCCAGCGTGCCTCGTGCGCGTGTTGCATCAGAGCCCCAGCCAACCTTGGACTTGCCGCGAGTTGCGGCTCATGAGGTTAGGACGACTAGCCAGCCGTAGTTCCTACCACAGGGGAGGGACAGAGAGAGAGAGAGTGTAGAGAGGGAGAGACTGTCTGCGTCTTGGTCGTGCAGGCACTTTGCTCCAGTGGCAGCTAATTAAGCAATCACGGCCATTATCAGGGTCTGGGCTTGCACGCCGTGTCAGATGCAACGCGAGAACGCGGGGAGAGGCTCTCGTTCACAGAGGGTGGACTTGTTTGGGTTTTTTTTTTGCCACTTTTGATTCGGACGACTAATTGGATTCGTTAGCAGTTTCACATTCTTCCTCGACTCCTTCCTCTTTTTATTTGGATAGACGAAGGGTAAGGGAAAAGCAGGGAATGTCCATTTTTCGCGATTTAGCGAATATTTTGTTATAAAGTCCAAATGCAACCGTAAGATAACTTTAAAGATTTGGTATTCTGGTTAAAATAGGGAAATGTCCACTCTGCACTGGAGAAAAATGCGGAATGTCCCCTCTGTTTCTGTCAGCAAGGTAAAACAAGAAATTATTTCTGTGGTTGTAAGGAAAAACGACCCATGTCACAATTGCAAAAAATTTGAGTTTATGCATTAATTCAACTGTAGAGTATTGGATGTATGTTTTTATCAGAAAAAAATGCATAAAAACGAATTTTATACGTTGAAAAAATAATGCAATTTAACCGAAGTCCAATATTCAATTAATACGCATTCGGCAAAACAACGTAAGTCCACAAAATTTGGAGAATACGACGTATCTTTCCTTTGTGATCGCTTTTTAGTTCCTATTTTTATTTATCTGCATATAGTATAACGTACTTTGTGCAAAATAAAATGAGCAAAATTATATTTCATATTTTTATTTTACTAGAAACAGTGCACTATGAAATACCAGTGATACATAAATGTGTAACTTGTATTTTACAAAAAACAACGCAAAGCACAGAAGAAAACGAAAGAAGACAAAGAAAGAAAGTAAAAGAAGGAAAAGTAATCATTTCTTTCACGTACAATGTTTATATTTTATTTTGAAAAAACTACTTAACTGCGACACGTTCAAGCAGAACTTTAGTTTTGCCTAAAGTGTATGTAAATTATTACTATTTTGTTTATTATTATTTACGTTAATTACACGAATATTGAATATTATGCAAAGTGAAGGAAATATACGTTTACATCGTAAGAAGAAAACAAGGAAACATTGCTAATAAGAAGAATTGGTGTTTAGAACTTTCAACGACAATATCTCGAAAGTGAAAACATGTGACATGGGTCGTTTTTCCTTACAACCACAGATTTAAGAAAATTGTGTAACAAAATTAAATTCATGCGACATTCCTTACTTACCCTTCAGATACTTATTCCATTTTACTTTCGGGAACTCTACAATTCCTTGAGAGACTCGCTGGAGCTACTGGATCGCCTTAAAAAATCCCAGTGCAAGTCCCTATGGTGCGTAACAAGTTATCGTTCCACGTTTCGGTACTGAAACGCGACTCGCAGAGGAACGCGCATATTTGCCTCTCGTGTAAACTTGTCTGGGATCAAACGACTTCCACGGTGGTCCGGAGGTTTCGTCACGTGCCACAGCTTTGCACCTTACGCATTCAGCCTCGGTGTACCTAGGCTCTAGAAGTTTAAACCACCGATGATTTCGATGTTAATTTAAATTAAGGAGGTGGCTTCTCAAACATATCTACTTCTTCTGTGTCTAAACACTAAGCTTAGGACATCGTCGACTACGAAATTACTAACAGACGATTTGCTTCCAAAGAACAGATACAATTAATCACGGTAATGATTAATATATCACGCGCTCGAATCTCCAGTAAATAATGGCGCAGAATTTCGAGGAAAATTTCGCGTCACGGCGGCTCGCCAATCGCTTTGTTCGCGCGCCGCAGCGGCGGAAACGGAAGACAGATGCGTTCGTCTATTGTTCCGACGCTTTTAGCGGATTTCGCTGCTAAAAACACGCATAAATTCGCACGGTACGCTTTCTCCATCGGCGAAGGCCGGGTTTTTCAATGTCGAACGGAATGGGATTACTGTATCGTAACGTTTCTCTTCGTTCCGCGGGGGCGGGCGAATTTACAGACAAAACAAAGGGGAACTATTCGTGGCAAGGGACACGACTTGATTTATCCTTAACTGCTTTATGAACGCGCTAAAACGTTTTACGAGCACCGCGTTCATTACATGCTCGCGATTCCATTCGTCGTGCGCTGCTTTTACGGTCCTTTTGCTTTCTATATTTCATTTCTGATTCTCCCTTTCTTCCCCGAGTTTCATTCTTCTCCCGTTGCCTCCCCTCGCGCTCCCTCTTTACGCTTCTCTAAATTTGACTCTTCATCCGTTTCGCCCTCTACATTTCACGCCTCTTCTTCTGTTCCCCTCGAGTTTCTCTATCTTCGCTAAAAGGCGCGGCACTCCACTTGTTATTGTCGCGCGAAGTGAAAACGGGAGAAAGGGATATGAAATTTCTGGCCACGCTTGAGCCGCCTCGAAAATACACCGAGTGGCTGCAACGAAAATAAATTCCTCGCGGAATGTCGCCGCTTTTCTGGCCGCGGCGGCACTTCTGGAAGGGTTCCAATTTTAAAAACGAAGACCCTGCGACCAGGCCCCGCCTCGAAAACGTAACCCATCCGGGATTCAATGCAGGTGGAAAGTAGAAACGGCCGATGAAGGGATCGTTTGCCAGACTTGGATACTTTGATCGCTTCGTTCATCGTTTGTACTTCGCGCTGCGGAATCATACCCTGTTACATCACTTTTCTGGGGTAGCACCTTGATCTTGTATTAGGTACATCTAGGTGCAGCCCTCTGGGTACCCTCAATTACTTATCTTTCTTAATCCACTTATCTATTTTGGAAATATGAAAGTTAATACAGTTAATAATAGGGATGAGCTCGAAGCTAATTTTTAAATTCTCGAAATTCGAATCCGAAAATTTGTGAGGCTTCGAAACGCTCTCAACTCTCAACTCCTGAAATTCTCAACTCTCAACTCCTGAAATTCTCAACTCTCAACTCCTGAAATTCTCAACTCGCAACTCCTGAAACTCAACTCTTGAAACTCTCAACTCCTGAAATTCTCAACTCTTGAAACTCTCAACTCTTGAAACTCTCAACTCCTGAAACTCTCAACTCCTGAAACTCTCAACTCTTGAAACTTTCAACTCTTGAAACTCTCAACTCTTGAAACTCTCAACTCTTGAAACTCTCAACTGCTGAAACTCTCAACTGCTGAAACTCTCAACTCTTGAACTCTCAACTCTTGAAACTCTCAACTCCTGAAATTCTCAACTCTCAACTGTTGAAACTCTCAACTGTTGAAACTCTCAACTGTTGAAACTCTCAACTGTTGAAACTCTCAACTGTTGAAACTCTCAACTGTTGAAACTCTCAACTGTTGAAACTCTCAACTGTTGAAACTCTCAACTGTTGAAACTCAACTCTTGAAACTCTCAACTCTTGAAACTCTCAACTCTTGAAACTCTCAACTGTTGAAACTCAACTCTTGAAACTCTCAACTCTTGAAACTCTCAACTCCTGAAACTCTCAACTCTTGAAACTCTCAACTCTTGAAACTCTCAACTCTTGAAACTCTCAACTCCTGAAACTCTCAACTCCTGAAACTCTCAACTCCTGAAACTCTCAACTCCTGAAACTCTCAACTCCTGAAACTCTCAACTCCTGAAACTCTCAACTCCTGAAACTCTCAACTCCTGAAACTCTCAACTCCTGAAACTCTCAACTCCTGAAACTCTCAACCCTTCAAACTCTCAAACCTGAAACTCGAAATTTTCTTCGGTTTCGAGGTTTCAATGTTCCAACACCTTTGATATATTCATAAAACTAGGAATTTGCAAGTTTCAGATCAGAAATCTAATCTGGCAGAAATTTTCTAGCGAAATCCTTGCCATTTATCAGCCCCAGCGCCGCGTTTTTCTACTTTCGAGGCACGTTGATCACTTGTTAAGACAATGGACTAAAATAATTCCCTCGTAATTGTCTCCTTGCAACGTTCCCAGGCGTAAACAGTCCTCCCCCATTTGTTTCCCCGGGCTGAATTACTCGCGCGGCGTCTTTCGATTGTCCCGGCGACAATGTTTTCAATGCGGTGTACGAGTTACGCGCGAGGAATCGTAACACGAGGGACAGTTTATTGGACGAGTCCACGGTTCGGTCGTGCCGAGAGTCAACGAAACGGAGAGATAAAACCTGCCAACGAGTCGTTGGTCAGATTCAACGATTTTACGAAACACGAGTCGACGACTGGATCTTCGTGGTGACTCACTTCCCTCCGTTCGGCGCAACGCTAAATCTCGGCAGGAGGGATTCGTGTTTGTCACGTCGAAACATCTTACGAAGCTATTAGGGACTCTCCACTTTTTTTTAATTGAGAAATATATATTCCTCACCTCTGAGTCATGATATTTTGATTATCTAAATCTAAGAAATCAGGGCGAATGCAAAGTAATATATTAGCCACGGTTTATCCAAAGTGTATTTGAATTTAAAGGTAGATAGGTATGTAGATAGGTAGAACACCTCGCAATCTGACTTCAAATGAACCGCCATCTCTACATTGCTTTGCCTCGATCAAGATCAATTTACAAACTTACCTTAACTTGATACTCTCACCTATTTTTCTGAATACCACTTGACCCACCATGGCTCCTCGCAGTGGCGCACCAAGATAGAAGGGAGCAAGGGGCCAATAAGACTAATTTTCATTATTTAAATAAATTCTTATAATCACCTAATAAATTTCATTGAATTTGCATTCCAAATATTTTATCCATTCAACTCGGCTCCCCCCAAGATTAAATCCTCAGTGCGCCACTGGCTCCTCGTCTCGCATCACCTCTAAAATCCTTGTCCCGACGTTTCCGAGGCACGGGAATTAAAAGGATCGAGGGTTCTAACCGGGTGTCCTCGTTTTTGCCCAGTTGCGAAGGTTGCAAGGGATTCTTCAAGAGGACCGTCCGCAAGGACCTCTCGTACGCGTGCCGCGAGGAGAAGTCCTGCATCATCGACAAGAGGCAGCGAAATCGGTGTCAGTATTGCAGATACCAGAAGTGTCTGGCCATGGGGATGAAGAGGGAGGCGGTCCAGGAGGAACGTCAGCGCACCAGAGAAAGGGATCAGAGCGAGGTGGAGAGCACGAGCAGTTTGCACTCGGACATGCCGATCGAGCGTATCCTGGAGGCCGAGAAGCGAGTCGAGTGCAAGATGGAGCAACAAGGAAACTACGAGGTAAACGGTTTAAACAAAACGGGGCGAGCGGACAGTACGTTTCGACCAGTTTCCGAATGTCCGACAACCGTCGAGCACCCTGGGTGCACGACTCGCATGGACATTCTTAATGCAACGAACATGATTTAATTGTCTCCCTCGTCTTTTGGCCCTCGACGACATCTCATTGTATGTTCTGTCGATTACCGAAGGCTGCTTGAATAAATTAAGCAAGTCTCTTTTGGAGTTAAATACATTTTAATTTAGTTAGCCGCTGTTCAAACATGTCCCCGAGATAAAGCTCGTATTTTCGTTTCATTTATCGGTTTGATACGGTGTAGATGTCATCAGGGGACATGCACGAATGAGAGGAGAGCTTCGAACAGCGCAGCTGCCTCGGGATGAAATCAATTTATTCTCGACGTTGGATCCACAGACTCGGTGATTGAATTAAACTCGTTCGAGACGTCCTTTAGTGGCTATTTAATATGATCGTTGCGTGATTAAGAAAAGGAAAAATTGATCGAGTTGTACGCTTCGATAAATACCCTGGCCAAAATTGTTCGGAGTAGCAACTACTCAAGGAGGTTTATCCAGGAAGGCTACTTATCTAAATTCAGCCAAGAGAGCTGCTCGAGTCTCCAAGAGAAAATCACTGAATTGCCTCGAGCAAAATACACTATTTACTATTACAAACTCTCAAGTCAGAAGCTAGTGTTTCATTCCAATGCCTTCCATCGCGCGTCACAAACATGTCCAACGTCACCCAGCAGGTCCCCCTTTCGATGCCCGAAACAAGACACTCGGTGACGTAGAGTTCGCCAGGGTGAAACGATCGTAGCAATTAGAGATGTCGTCTGGCACACCATTCTGCGAATCGATGCGCAGCAGCTACGAAGCTGCGTTCGGCCCGCGTGCGTGTAGCCTGCCGTGAAACGTTTTCGCGGAATGGTGTCCCGTGGCTGTTCCGCGGAACCCTCCCTCAATTAATTCGGCATCTCTTGTATATGCACAGAATGCAGTGTCGCACATTTGCAACGCCACGAACAAACAGCTGTTCCAGCTGGTAGCATGGGCTAAGCACATCCCGCATTTTACGTCGTTGCCACTGGAGGATCAGGTACTTCTGCTCAGGGCCGGCTGGAACGAGCTGCTGATAGCCTCGTTTTCCCACCGCTCCATCGACGTGAAGGACGGTATCGTGCTGGCGACGGGCATCACCGTCCACCGGAACTCGGCGCAGCAGGCTGGCGTGGGCACGATATTCGACAGGGTGCTCTCAGAGCTTGTGTCGAAGATGCGTGAGATGAAAATGGACAGGACCGAGCTTGGATGCCTGAGGTCAGTATCTGTCCTTCGACGCATTCGTCGAAGTTTGCTGGGAAATTTTACTGCAACGCTTAAGGGGAGGTTCCGGTCTAAAAGTCGATTTTTTTATTTCGTTTTTCGATTGCTCAACCTTTCGGGAATACGCGTTTAAAAGGATTTGTTGAAATTCGTAAAATTCCCGAAGTTGTAGGCATTTGGGTAGCGGCAAATGCATCGGTAACAGTGGTAACACCCGGCCACTCGGCGCTCGCGTGAAACTTTAAACGCGTTTTTCTCGAAACAGTGTTCTCAAAACGGTGGGACCTATATCTCCAAAAGTTATTAACCGATTCGACTGAAACTTTTTTATTTTGAAGAATATACTTCTGGCTAGGGGGAAACCAGACAAAATTACAAAATAGTGAAAATTTGTAATTTTTAAAGGCGTGGAAAGGACGAACAGTATAGGGAAAAAGTGATTTCAAACTTCAAGTATCGTTATTTTCTAAAAAAATGTCATTTTTGTAATTTTGTCTGGTTCCCCCCCCCCCCCCCCCTAGCCAGAAGTATATTCTTTAAAATAAAAAAAGTTTCAGTCGAATCGGATAATAGCTTTTGGAGATACAGGTCCCACCGATTTGGATGATTTTTTTGACGCCTTGACTTTAACGACTCCCCAGTGCCGTCTGCATTGATTAATTACAAAACAAAAAATATATTTCTATAATTTAAGATATCCTCAATGCAATGCAAAAAGTTCCATTAACTTATATGTAGTAATTTTCCTTTAATTAATTCCTAAAGATCACCTATTTTTGGGGCTCTAGACCGGAACCTCCCCTTAGGCCAGATTCACACTATCGGTCCGGTCACGGTCCGGTCTCGATCAAAATCACATCCGTGAGCGTTCACACTATCAAGCCGGGCGAGTGTGGACGCTCAGGGATGTGAATTTGATCGAGACCGGACCGTGATCGGACCGATAGTGTGAATCTGGCCTAAGGGGTCATTCCTTTAATCACGCCCAAAAATTCGGCAACATTCAGGTTTTTTCTCTCAGTGAATACAATGAATAACAATGTCAAACTTTTTCTTTCGTTTATTAGGCTACTTATAATGTATACGGAACAATTTTTTAAATACACTTTTAATTGTGTTTTTTCAATGTTATCTGGCGGTAAAAATCGCACCTTTGAAAAGAAATACACACCATGTCACTAACAAAAAATAGGTTTATCCTGCGGACGAACTACTCACACGCACACAAAGTTGTATCATTTTCTGAATTTTCGGGTTTCCTAACTTCCCTTGTTACATCATAAATGCACTTGTCGGAGTGCTTCCTTCGACCAACTCTCCATTATACCGATCTTTGTCATTCCGTCCACTCGAAACACTCCACCCCTGATGTTCTTGTTTAACGAATCATGGACCACGCCAGGTCCATCATCCTCTTCAACCCCGAGGTCCGAGGGCTGAAGTCGATCCAAGAGGTGACCCTGCTGCGCGAGAAGATCTACGCGGCCCTGGAGGGTTACTGTCGCGTTGCCTGGCCGGACGACGCGGGCAGATTCGCGAAGCTGTTGCTGCGCCTGCCAGCGATCCGGTCTATCGGGCTCAAGTGCCTGGAGCACCTGTTCTTCTTCAAGATGATCGGCGACGTGCCGATCGACGATTTCCTCGTGGAGATGCTGGAGTCGCGGTCGGACCCTTAGGAGCAGAAGGTGTGCCGCGTCCTGGGGCACACCGATCTCTGAGGGAACCGAGGAGCCGCGAGCGAGAACACGTATAAACCGAGCGAGACGGCGACACCGAACACGAAACGGGAAAAAGCACACGGCATTCAAGATACGCACGCAAATCTTCTTCGGTACTGGCGCCTCCGCGGGAAAGGTATTCTCGAGCCGAGCGAGGTGGAAGTTTTACTTACTACTTTCTCCCCGTTCTCGCCCCCATTTATTTATGTCTCGTTGTTAACGCATCGTGTGGCCGACGTAATAGCAGGCGGTCTTGTTCGATTCGTGTCGAGAGCATGTCGGAAGTCGCAGCACGATGCACTCGCGAGAGGAAGCCTCGACGCGGGCAAGCATTCTTTGGATGGGGTGGTGTCGGCTTGAAACGCGGGAGACTTGATTCTCTCTTAATCGAAACGGTTCTCAAATATCACACTTCCGAGTCATTATTAAACACCTGGATTCATCCAAGTACTTTCCTCCCGCGGTCGTTCAATCTCCGTTACTCCATTTCCATCCGACGAACGCTAATCCGGCGAGGCTTCCTCTTGTCAGACGGATGAAACGGTGGCACTGCGGTAGCTTCTTCCAGTTGGTACGTCTTAACGGAAGCTGCTGTCGTCTTATCAGAACGATCTCTACCTCTCGAGCTCTCGGCGATGGTATTTATGCCGTTGCTCGAACGAAGGCTTCGTTCTGGATCACCGATCTTCGGATCTTCACGGGCTTCGATTGCGCCCACGTTGAATCCTCTGCATTGCCTGCAGCCCATGGAAGTTCCTAAGACGCGCACTGTCGTTTCGTTTCTTGTTGCCTCTACACTCCGCCCGCTCCCTCGCCCTTCACTCTCCTCCCGCCCCGGTCTCTTTACTTCAACGAGTCTTTCAAAATAGTTTTACTCGATTTACAACGGTGCTCGACGTGGACGCAATCCGCGCGCAATCTACTCGGGTATATTTTTACATTCCAACTCTGCCTCGATTCGGATCGTCACACTGGAAGAGCCACGATTGCATGTATAGGCGTCGTCGCACGCCTTGTATAAAACCAGAAGCGTTTTACACGTGTGCGCACTACGATAATTTATTGTTTTGTATTTTTAGAGTATAGAAAGAGATCAACTTACAATTCATTATTAATTATATATATATATATATATATATAAATATATATAATAATAGCTCTTCTTTTTTACACACACGCAGACACACAGACATACGCGAGCGCAGACAGATGATGCCTGTAACGAAATGTCGAGATCGTATGCTGTTAGAGGAACAGACGAATGAAAGATTATGTATCCTCAGGGTATCGGGAGTACTTGACGCGCTGCTGATGTATAAGCGCCGAAAAGGCTTTCTCGTCGAGAGTGACTTCTACTTTTTCGTACGGCGAATTGCACGAATAATTTTATCGGACACCGTCGTAGGTGGTTCTCGAGCGAATTTCTGTCGTTTGTGTCCACGTAATTTTATGCCGCCGCGCGTAACGGCGATATCAGGCGTAAATGTTTCTCCGTGATAGTTCACTGTCCTGTTGGAAAGATTTTATTTCCCCACGGAGACGTGTCGAAGCTCTTGGAAGCTAGCCGAGACACTCGCACGACGGATGCACGGTGTTATCCTCTGAAATCCTTAGAAGTATAGGAATTAACTGATCAAGGACAGGACTAAGAAACCTTACTATCGTTGTTAGCAAGTTACAGAACCCTTTCATGATTCGAGCTGAAGGATGTGAGAAAATAATGATCTTATACGCGGAATGCCAGAACTCTTTAAATTTGTGATTATTATATTTTTAAGTGGATAGTCATTGGTCCTGAACTCGTTGCAATAAATTCCAAATTTTATATTTTAATCGTGGCGCTTTAGCGATTATTTTAGGTGCGTGAAATTAAACGCAACGATCTATTTTATAATCCTTGTGCATTATTTTGGCAATTTATAAAAATTTAGTGATATATATGTATATATATATATATACACATTTATATATATTTTTTAAAACGATATCGGAGGATTTGTTATTTTTATTTGTGCGCTTATTGCGTGAGCTTATCTTCTTGATGTCCTTCAGTTTTAGTCATCAGCGTAAATTTTACTATAGTACCCTTAGAAATCGTAAGGAACATACTTACTTCGATAATATAAATTATGATAATATTAAAATATTATTAAACATATTTCTATTTTTGCGTGAATGCTTACGATTGTTAGTTGTTGGTTATTGTTATCTATTTGATGAGAGTTTTTAATGTTATGCATACCATGAGAAAAACACAATATTAAATTTCCAATTTTTCCTTTCTCTTTTTCGCTCTTTTGTAACGTTACTGGAGTTTTTCCGTTCATTTCAGATGCCTGGTAATGATTTAGTAATTCAATGCGACCACGCTGAACCGCGGGATAAACGTTAAGTGTACGTTCGACTGAATTCGTGGCGGCACCGAGCGATTGCCCATCGAATTCGTGACCGAGTAGCACGATTTATATATGTTCCGTAGAATAATAGGCGAACCGTATCGCGGCTTTAGAATCCATTTTCTTCGAATCGATGTTCCCTTTTCTTTATATTCAGCCTGGAAATACATCTCGACCAAAATTACCTCTGAAACGAAGCGCATTTTGCGATCACCTCACATCTAACTCCTCAATACATATAAATAAATGACGAAGGAAAAGGAACGAACAAACAAACAAAGCATTTGAAGACCATCAGGATTGGAGGGTGTGAATGCTTACTACCTGTGAATGAAGTTTCATATAAATATATAAATGTTACGATGATGATATCTATACATACACATATAATATATGGATATATAAACAGAACTCTTTCGCAAATAATAATGAGAAACCTCAGTAGTAGTCAGTAGAGTAACGAAAACGAAAAAAAAAAATGATAATAGCAGAATTAAGAAAATGTCCTACGATCAGGCATTTGTTTAAGGTAAGAAGATTGAAGGGATTGGATTCCGGAATGTATTAAAAAAAAAGCTATTAAAATAACAGCATGCTTGAGCGCGAGGCGATAATTCAGGAGCAATGAATTGCGCACGATTGTAATCAATGTAAAACTCAATGCTTTTGCCATACTTCTTTGAACTGTCATAAAAAAAAAAAATGGTACGATGCTCAAATTGTATGTAGTGATGTTCTACTTATTGTTAGTAACAGTGTCCTAGAATCGAAGAATGGGATGCGTCGTAAACTTTCTGTAGAATCGTAGCACGGCGAAGCGAACGAGAGGAATAGCTTGTGTTTGGCACGTTGTTAATTCTTTTATTAATTCGATTGATCAACGGATTTTGTATCTTGTCGAAACGCTAGCGAAATATTAATTTGTGACCGCGCCGGATCGATCACGGTTTTCCAATAGTATCGAGAATGTTTCGCGCACCCGTTCTGCATAGATCAGTACAAATAAGTTTAATATTAATAGTAATAACGATTAAAATAACTGACCTTACCGAGCCGCGTAAGGTGCATCCCACTTAAACAAGTAGCTGGTGTCCTACTAAATAATTGTACCCTCGATGGAGCTAAGCTAAAACGCAAGAATACTAAAATTCTTCTGTGTATAAATGTCATAAACTTTGTGTATCGATAAAGTGCTACATTAATTGACAAATTAACTCGTACGACTGCCATTACTTTTAACTATTCTTTGGAATATTAACACGGCCCGCATAATTACCATAGTTTCATCTTTCGTCCGCCTTGCAAAGAGGAATTCTCGCGAAATTCTTGCGCCATTCTATTCAGCACTACTTTCTTTATAATTTCGATTGTAAATCAATGGAATTACCGTTGCAAGGAGACTCGTAATTCCAAGGATCTTAACGGCAAGGAAATCGAGCGCGGATATTTAGAAACAGAATAATCACAAATGTGTGGACAGCTCTCTAACGTGATATTCCAGAAATAATTACCGCATTGACAGCTTAAAGGTGTTTTTCTTCTCTTCTCTCTCTTTCTTTCTCGTGAATACATCTCTTTCTATGTATCGCAAAATGCCGCATTTCATTTTCAGATATATTGCTTCAGAATGATATTAATTCAACTGCCTTAGTAACCGATAAAGCAATGTCACATCGTGCCCGGTTTTTTCTTTCCTTTCGCCACTTTAAGCTGTGACTGTCGTCCCGTGAGTTACTAAAAGTATAACCCGCGTGTTGTTTAGTAGTTCTGTTTGCTGGGCATGTGTACGCACATGTGCGCGTGAATTATTACTGCGCCACTAAGACGCGCTCTTTGCACGCGCGACACTTTTTCAGGTAATGGCATGAGAACGCACTGGAATATAAAGAATCCTGCATCGAGTCGATAATTGTTTTATAAAGAGTAATATATTCGCAGACGGATGCGTAATGAGGATGAATAATATAAATTATATAAACATAGAGGAGGAATGTAAGAGAGAGAGAGTGAAAGGGTTGTTGGTGGAAGGGGATGCGACAAGTCATATTACGAATGTCATGTAAAACAGTATGGTTAATAACAACCGTTGATTAAAAAAATACCATGTACGGTCTTGCGCCAAGAGATGAATCGTCTATTCTGACTTATCTAAATATAATATTTTTATGAATCGAACGGATGGTTATTTCAGTTCTGCCCATTGCATGGTGAACCTTCGTCTTTCGCGGTGGAACAGTCGCGCGTGTAAAATCATTTACAAGGGAAGATTCTGAACCCGAAAATTCAAAAAATTCTGCAACTTTGTGAATATGTAGGGAATTTCCTCCTGATTACAAAGGAATTTTTGTTTGCTGCCCAGATTTACTCGAAGGAAGTGAAATTAACCACCAAAAATTCGGCTATTTTCCGATTTTGTGTTATAACTCGCGAACTGTAAGAGATAGAAAAACAGTTTCAAGACAAAAGTTACTTCTTTTAATTAGATCTATAATTTGGTAAAAAAATTATTTTATAGTTCACGAGTTATAACACAAAATCGGAATGTAACCGGATTTTCAGGGGTCAATTACACCCGTTTAGAGTGAATTTGAGCAGAAAACAAAAAATTGCGTTGTAATCGGGAGGAAATCCCCTACATATTCTCAAGGTTTTAGAATTTTTCGAATTTTCGGGTTCGGGATGTTTCCTTGTTAGTAGCTTACGAACGGCAGATACTTCGAGATAAAAGTACACGAGCGAAGAATGAAGCAGTACTTATGAAAACCTTTTTATTTGTGGTGGACAATATACAGAAGAGTATACTTTTGATATATTTATTACTGACGTTTCTTGATGTTAACAATAATTACAGACATTATACTCCGATACTTTCACTGCTGCAAAGTTCTTTCCCCATCTTCCATTCTTTTGATCGTGAATAAAATGCTCCAATATTGTCGAATAAAAAAAAAAAAGAGGTAGAAAATAATATTACAAACGTCGCAGAGGATTCGAATTCAGACACGGCAAAGGGATACCGTGCTTTTTATGTATTATCGCCCCGTCGGACATCACCGTATGTACAATTATTACTTTCCTTGAGACTGTCCGTCAATATGTATTGTTTTTAAATGAATAAGTTAACTGCATTGTAAAGTGAGGTTGGAAGTTGAATCGTTCTTTTTTTTAACTAAATTCCACAGCTTTTCAGCCTGTGTACAGTCTTGATTTCAGTTTATCTGAAAGAAGAAGGCGTGCAGGTGATTAGTTCGCATTTTTCCTGCGCTCTTATTACGCTTTAGACTTAAATTATTATTAAAATGTTCGGCTGAAATAGACGCTACGTTTACAAGCTACACCGCAGCGGGAATCTGATCGCCAGTTTTCATCTAACATGTTTGTGCAATGCCAAACACTACTGATCAAAGTATGAGGCATGAATTAACATGTGTACGTTTGATTTCGCTCAAACTACAGAACCATTATTGCACCGTTTCCCAACCTTTTTCGAGTCGCGCTCCCGCTTCATAATATTCAAATAATCTGCGGACTTCCCCGCCCATAAAACGTAAGGTAAATTTAAAAAGGTAAAGAAAACACATTAAAAACACGTATTTCAGAATATAATTCCAACTTAATATTTAAAAAAAAACCATGGGGATCCCTCGGAAAAGATTTCGCGACCCATAGATTGGGAATCATTGCATTAGCGCACGGCGCATTAAATCGCCAACGAAATACAAGGAACAATGAACGTAGAACTTACAATATCTTTCCGCAATTTGTTGAATATCTAAAATTGATTTAGAACTTCTCTTCATCGAGACCATGCTTGAAGAACATGAGTACAGGCACGGAGTCACCATCGATGTCGCGATACTCCATTAGCGCGACGAGACCGTCGATGTCCATAGATTCGCCGGTGAAGAACTGTAACTCCCTGAAACGACTGAGTATGTCTTTCATAACTTTGTTCGTGTTCGTTTTGAAGACCTCCACTTGATCGGGCGCCTTCTCTTGCAATTTGCCTACTAATCTAATGAAAAGCAGAACGATCAGAGGAATTACGGGACGGTAACTTAAGTCGTTCCGCAGCTTGGATATTTACTTCTTCATGTAATCTTTCAGGTAGAGGGTGTAAGATTTCTTGTCGTTGAATGCGTAAGTTTCTTGAAGCCTGTGGTTCAGCACCACGTCGACGCCACTTTCCACCGCTACGTCCGTGCCCTCGTCAGCTTCCTCGGCGGACGGGTTGAATCCGGCAATTTCTATGTCGCCTGATTTGCGAGTGACCACCTAATCACGAAGAACAATGAATCTAATTGGGTAACGAAAAGTTAAACTTGAGATACTTTGCGATATCTTCGAATATATCTGGGAACATACCTTGCCGTATACTTCGTATAAAACGTCGTCGATCAGTTTCATTTTGTAGGTGTCTGAGAACATCTCATCACCTACAAAGTCGAAGATTCTGTTAAAGTAGATTACAAACGCACGGGAACGAATTTCGCGAACCGTTAATTACTTCCGAAATTTCGTATCGCACAGTAGTTTTAAAGGTTTCGTATGATTTTAGAAGCTTTCGTTCGATTTGCAAACATTTGCGAGGATTCGCAAGAATTCTCATGATTCACGTTGTGCCAACAGAGAGTCAAGGTTATTTCATCTTAATTGCGATCAGCCTACAATCGGAGTGAGTCACTTGGAACATATGGAGAGGTTATGTACAAGAATGCTGAATATTCGAGTACTAAGGCTTCTGTGGAATATCGAGTTACTGTTTAAATGTCTTTTACGCTACACCGGTTTGCCTTGAATAGTTAATTCAGCTTGAAAGAATATTTGTAGTTTTCATTATCGGACTAATCAGTCCTCGTGATAGAAACGTCACTACGAGCTCAAGTTGGATGGAACTCAACGGTTTATTTCCTTATGTAATGAAAGATTTTTCCAAAAATATTACTTCAGTAAAGTGGTTGAAGATACTTTGAATCCACTTACCGGTGAAAATATCCTTGTAGATTCTCATAGTGGAAGATGGAGAAAGATTTAATTACAGCTAAACTAAACAAGACACAGTCACCCCGAGAGAGCGAACCGGAAGGGAACTTATGCATTCGAAGGTGCAACCAGTTCACAGCGAATCACTTCCAACGGTGCCAACACAAAATACTTATCGAAAATATCACTAGCATAAGATCCGGTGGTAAAAATGTTAAGTGAAAGACAATTGCTTGTGAACAAGTAATAACAATGAGTGAACAAAGATGTACAAACGACGAACGATCGATTCTATATGAAACTATTGGTGAATAATGAAAAAAATATAAAAAAGGTGATGAAATCAATTTCCGTCAAATTTGTTTAATTTAATATAAATTCTCAATTGCTGAACAAATAATATAAACTAATGAACAATGATGTGCAAACGATGCACAATCGATTGCATAAAAACGAAACTGATATATACTCCAATGAGGGTGCGTTCCACTTACGCCCAAATCGCCCGTGAGTTTCATTAGGGTAGGTTTCCTTGTACGCGACTGGACGCATCGGCAAGAATTTCAAAGTTGATTTTCTCGAAAATGAAGCGCGATATCAAAAAATTTTACTCTTTTTTCTCGACTTACTTCCTTATTATAAGTCGAAAAGAAAGAGTAACTTTTTCTCATATCGCGCTTAATTTTCAAGAAAATCGACTTTGAAGTTCTTGATGTTGCGCCCAGTCGCGTACAGGAGAACCTAGCTTAATGAAAATCACGGGCGATTTGGGCGTAAGTGGAACGCACCCTGAGGGGCTAACTTTTCGGAAGTATCCCAATGCCTCGTCCTAGAAACTTTCTCCTACAACCTAGGGACGTGGCTTCACGCGCGACGCCATTGACGCTGATTGGCGGTAGAATCCATTTTAGGTCCATGAGTCCTGTGTAGGAGTGCGTAGAATTAAAAATACATCAGTGCAGCTCCGCAAAAGGTGAATATAACCATCTGCTATAAACACAGAATTAAACAAACACTCATTTTGCAAACTGACGAACACAAGATGAATAATATTTCAGTGGAAAAATATTTCAGTTTGCCAGGCACTAATCGTTAATAGCGCCCCTCGTCTGCTCGGGCGAATTACCTACCGGCGTTCGTTATGTGGATGTACTTCCGGTTTCACTGAAAGCGGGGGCACGTGTGCGTTATACTGTTTTGAGTTTCATCCGTTTCATCGTCGTATCGTGGCTGTTTGCAGTCACGTCCTTCGAGAAGTAAAACGCAATACCTGGATCCGTGAAATCACGCTTCGAGTAAAGAGCCGAAAGAATGGAGAACGGTCAGGTTGAAGTAAAAACCGAAGTGAAAACTGAAGTGAAAACTGAAGTGAAAACCGAAGTGAAAACTGAAGCGAACGCTGAGGTAAAAACTGAGAATGGAAACGACGTAACTACCAGTGAGGTTAAATGCGAGAAGCCGGTTATTAAGGTTGAAGAGGAAAGTCCCGCAAACGAGGCGCCGGCGGCGGTAGAACCACCCAGCGAGCTGCTCGAGAAGATAAAGAATCAAGTGGAGGTATTATACTTTACGCTTCTACGCAACAATAATGGCGACAAAGTGGATTATGCTTGTAGGGATTGATGTACAGGGTGTTCATATTATTTACCGTCTTGAACGGATAGAAAAGAATTTCAAGTATTTGTATAAGAAGAACGGGATAACTTAGATCGAGTTTCAAAATTTGCAGGACTTCCATTTTCGGGCTTCTCTTCTCCTTGCTTCCTTTCGATTCCCGAGACTAACAATAACGGCGAGGCATAAGTATCTCATTAATATCGCAGTTGTGTTCATAAGAATGTTGCTTGCAGTTCTACTTCGGCGACGTTAACATGCAGAAAGACAAGTTCCTTATCGAACAGTCGAAATTGGACGACGGGTGGATACCGATGACCGTCATGTTGAATTTCAAAATGCTGGCGTCCATGAGCAAAGACATCAACGTTATTCTGAAGGCTTTGGAATCCAGCGACCTCATAGAGATGTCCGAGGACAAGAAGAAGATTCGTCGTTCGCCGAAGCGTCCTCTGCCGGTGTACAACGAGGAGTACAGGAAAGCGCAGGAAGCCAGAACTGCTTACGTAAAAGGATTCCCCCTGCACGACATCAACATCGAGAAGCTCAAGAATTTCTTCAGCGCGTTCGATCCGTTCGAGAATATTATCGTAAGTAATCGGACTCGGAGGGAGCTGAAGGGGAAACGTTCGGATCTTCGGACTGTTTATTTGTTTCCGTAGATGAGGAAGTATTACGACAAAGAGAAGAAACTGCAGTTCAAGGGGTCCGTCTTTGTACAGTTTAAGACTATGGATGATGCGAAGGCGTTCATGGCTAGAGAGTCCGTGAAGCACGGCGAAACTGAATTGATCAGGAAATGGTCGTAAGTTCGCGAACATGTGTATTGATTTGTAAGAATCCCGCCCGTCGGTGATGTACGTGTAACGTCGTCTTCGTTCCAGAACCAATTACAGCGTGGAAAAAGCGAAAGAGAAGGAGGACAGAAGGGAGAAGAGATCAGAGATGAAAGCGAAGAAGAACGATAACGTTAGTACGACGAGAACCGCTGGAGTGTGTTAGCGGTGATATTTCAGCGGTGTATGAAAACTCCGAATTCTTACAGGCGAAAGAGAAGGACGGCGAAGAGAGCGGAGACGAGGACGAGAGTGAGAAAGACTCTGCGCTACCCAAAGGTTGCGTGATTCACTTTACCAACGCACCCGACAAATGTACAAGAGAGGATATCAAAGAGAGGTTGGGTGAGCTAGAAGCCAGTATCGCGTTCGTTGATTTCAAGATGGGCGATAAGGAAGGCTGGATTCGTCTTCAGGGGGAGAATTCTGCGAAGCCTGTGGTGGATAAGATGGAAAAAGGCAAAGTGAGTCCTTTGAGATGGTTACTATTTTTCTTCGATCTCCATCATTTTGCATCGGACGTACGTTTTCTGTTAAAAGGTATTAATACGCGACGAGGCAGTCCCCTGTCGTGTTCTCGAAGGCGAAGAGGAGGAGAAGTACCTAGCGAAAGCGAAAGAAGAGATGGCAAATATTAGGCAGAAGTACAACAAAGGGAAACGATCGGGGAAGAAAGGTAAGATAGCACGACGGGAGAATTGTAGATGATTCTTCTATGACTATGGTCATAATGATGCTTTGCCATGCTAATACCGAGGGATCATCTGGATCTCGCTGAGTTGAGCTTTCTCATTACACTGAATGATCGATACATTCGAGGCTTTGCACATCTTTAAAGCGCAATCGATA
Source organism: Andrena haemorrhoa (assembly GCA_910592295.1). Classification (NCBI taxonomy): domain Eukaryota; kingdom Metazoa; phylum Arthropoda; class Insecta; order Hymenoptera; family Andrenidae; genus Andrena; species Andrena haemorrhoa. Next base: position 8,678,533 of record OU342946.1, read on the forward strand.
CTTAATGTGTAAAACGTATGTTGCAGGACGTAACGCACAACGGGGTCAGAGGAAGAGGCGTAACAGTGACACCGACAATGTTCCTTCTAAAAAGGCGGCCCTCGGCTAGTCGCATGGAGGTGCCCAATCCCGATAAGCCAAAACAATTCCATACTTACTCCGCTATGTATATTAATCATATTTTTATTATGTGGACACATGTATAGAGTACGAAAGCTAGACGTGACACTGCTGCACGTTCAAAGTAGACACTTACTTTAACTGCGTAGACTTTCCTTTCCGTTATTCTCGAAGCAGTGTGTATTATGTAAAAGATAAAAGTACAACACTGTGTTTATATTTCTAAGCTGTACGTTATTACAACGAGACCACACCACAGAGGCCCTAAGCGAAGTCTCGCGGCGGTCGAGTGGCGAAATAAAAGGAGAAACGAGAACGTAGCTGTAAGGAACACCGTAGACGCCCCTGAAATTGAAATATATTTAGAAATCAGCGTTTTATTGTTTTACAGTGAAATTTACAAAAGTGGGTTCGTCTAATCTACTGTTTAAATTTCACTGCTGAGTGCTTGATATCCCGTTCACACGATTGACGGACAGTCACAACGTTTTTGGCGGCTCGAACGATTCGCGGACGACGCCCGACAAGGTTTTCCTTTTTAAATTTCCACGGTAACGACGGTGTATTGAAAATTACCGAAATCCACGGTACGGTTACGCGACATCGTGCATACTATGCTATCTAAGTACAATGTTATGTCCTTAACCCTTCCAGTGTTATGCGCGGGTATCAGCGCGCTAATCGGACAGCTTAGCGCGGTCGCGTCTGTAAATCTACTTACGCCTGTAAATGTAATCACAAACGCGGCTGGGGACTTCCGCGCGCGTGGTACGCAGTACTGAGAGGGTTAATGGCGCCGATACGCTTTCATTACATCATGTGCCTCGGGAAATGTGTACGATCGATTAAATAAATATTTCACTATATCGAACAGGCGTTAATTTCTTTTTACATGGCAATCGAAACGACATGTATCCGACGAAGCTCGTGACGTTTGTCTCTCAACGGAACGTTCTGTGGGCCCGCTAGCGGGGAACCTTCTTAACAATATGAAAACACAGTCACAAGTTTCCACGATCAGTCTGAATCACAAGTTCCATTGTGTACCTCAATAGTGTTCCGGTAAGAATCATTAATCCCAATCATTCAATTTGGTTCAGTTCTGTTTGTATAATTAAGGGTTTAAGGCTTGAGAATGAAAGGTACATTTGTCAATGCGAAACGAGCAACTATATTCCATGTTTTTTTTCAGCTCCTGTTACTTAATATTCTCTGGAAAATTTCTCGTCACTTCCGAGGGCGTGACGACAACGGATTCAGCTTGGAAAATTCTACAAAGTCGAATGATATTCGTGCGAGCATGGGGCGTACGTTCGCCTTAGATTTACTTGGTCGAAGAGGAAACGATTTGAGCACGTGTCGCGACCAGGGGCTCCCGACACTTTCCGCAAGTGCTGCGCGAACGTTTTAAGTAGGTTGATAAGTTGGCTGGGGAAGTTGGAACGTTAAATACTCAATTTACAGGGGCTATTTCTATTAATCTCGAATTTTGAGCTAGCACAGAGCACCTGCGCAAGTTAGCGCGAGGACGCCAGCTGGTCGTTTGGGTTCTTACCGAGACCGAGTGCGGGAATGCACCTTTTCTTTCGATTTTATTGGTGAACGATGACATCGAGGTGATAAGGTAACGCGAGATCCTGCGGAGGTTGGATCAGGAGTTTCATGAGACCAGGATGGGTGATTATAGTCGTTCAGTAATAGTAACGCGTGAGTTGGATCGTTTTAGCGAGTGACTCGATGGACGAATAAACAAATGAGGGAGAAAAGATTCGAAGGTATTCTCGGAATGAGAGTTTGAACACACGATATACCTGAAAATGCTGTTCGCATGCTGAGATCAAGTCGATTATCACGTTCACAGGACACTACAAAGTGGGCCGCAAGGGGTCCTTACCGTATAATTTTACAAGTCCCTTTCGCAGCGATCCTTGGGGTACAATTCTCGGCTCACTTCTATGAATCGTGTAACATAGACGTTATCTAATTGATTATCTGTGCGAATCCGTGCACGACTTTCAATAGTTGGAATAGAAAAGACAGAAAACGAGGTTTCGCGCGTAAAGGAAATGTAGGAATCTTTCGTGTTATCTATCGTCAGCTATACTTGGACCTTAGCCTAATTGTGTAATCGTTTAATGCCTACCCGATCCTGGATGCCAGCTACGAGAAGAACACTTGAAAGGACACTGATTGTGTTGTGGCAAAAGGAGGTCCGACAAGAGGATTAGTTACAGTGCTCGCCGGCGAATGCTTACAGTCTTTAGTTACAGTCAATTTGCTTAATTAAAACTTACGTCCACCACGATACAGTGACATCAAATCTCTCCTTCGCAGAGAAGCCATACGAGAACGTGGAGAACGTATGAGAACTACAACGTGGCATCGAACCACGAAGGAACACGTCCATGTGTCTCTTTAAACAGCAACGATCATCCTGTCGCACAACAGTTTTTAATCAGGGTTCGAACAAGAGGTTCTGATCGATTATCGTGTGAGATTTACTTCACCAGTTCACTGGACGCACGACTGTCGCTTTGGAGTCTTTCGACAAACGATCACACGGTTCAGTTGAACAGTTTACCAACGGTTCTCTGCGATTCGAAAGTAAGTGCACAGCTTGAGTTCGCTCGAGAGAACGCCAAACTCCTCATTTCCCGTTCATCTGCTAACGAACTGCATCTGCAGTTCCTCAGAACTTGGACTCAGCGGTTCCTTCGAATTCCACAAAAGTCACTTTTTTAGCCCTCGTGTTGCCCTCTGGGGGCAACCCCTAATGCTATACGGATATCTCTTGTATCTGCACTCGTTTCTTGATCGTGTTCGTGCCGCCGGTGGTGCTGAGGGAGCTGGTGGTCCTCGTGGGCGGCTTCGGGGGCATCGGATCCTTGTGGATGGCGTTGCTGGTCCCGTGGCCAGGTTTCTGCTCGCCTTTGGACTGGTCGTCCGCCTCCAGCGATTGGCTGTGAGAGATCTGCTGGTGTTCCTGGATAGAGGGGCTCCTCGCGAGGGTCGTGTAACACGGCGGCGGCTCTTGGCTGGGCCTGGGGCTCTCCGGCGATTTTATGGACGACCTGGTCGTCATTGGCAGAGATTCTTGCCCGTTGGGCGTGCAGTTCATCGCTGCCCTCTTCTTGTCGCGGTCCCTCTGGTAGTAGATGCCCGCGAATATCAGCATGTTCAGCACCAGCAGGATGCAGCCAACACCCACGGTGATGGCCAGGGCAGTGGTCGTGCTGTAGTAATGCCGGGAAGCCAGTCTTTGCAGCAGCTCAGCGTCGTCCTCGGAATCGTCTAGAATGGGGACGATGTCCTCGGTGATGACGTTCTCCCCTGTCGACGTGCTGCAGGCCGTCGTCGAGGACGCGCTGGTCTTCGTCGTGCCCACCAGTGGCAGCGGGGTGTACCATTCGTCGCGAACTGGCCCTAGAAAAAGGTAACAATACCAAGGGAACGATCATTAATCTGCGACTATTTAATAGTTGATTCATAACAGCACTGTCCTAACAGCAAGGACCAAGGAAACTGTCGTTCACCTGCGTAGAAGTGGTCGCCCCTCTCTCGGAAATGATGATGTCGCATGGAGACGTCGTCGTCACCTGGCCTATGGAGCTGCGGTATCAGGTTCAGCCAAACTGCCATTTTATGGCCCCGGTAGTGGCTCTTCATCTTCGGCTTCATCGCTGACGGGAGAGACGTGAATGTGCGTTTAGAATTTTAGAAGCGTTTAGAGGTCGATCGGTACGCGTGTGAAAGTTGAAGTAGGAGAACGGAGGACGCACCGATGGTCAGGTACTGTTGTGTACCAGTCTCGTATGGTTCCCACGTGAGGCCACGGTACCGTGTCTTCTCTTTCGGCGTACCGTAGTCCACCGATTCGATCCTGTGCGGCTCGTTTGGGTTGCCAGTCTTCGCGAAGTTCGTGAAGAAGGTGAGGACCGCCTCGGCGACGCCTTGATCCTGGCGAGAGTAATTACGCGGGAAGAAAGCTCCGCCAGCCACCAACGGCAGCCCGAAGATGTACGGTATGTCGTCGCCGCGGAGGCTGCCCAATCTCTGTAACAGAATCTTTTGTCATTGCGCTAATCGATGGGTCCTCTTATACGAGTCAAAGAGAATCCGTTGCGAGTGTTGCAATTCAAGCGAAGTAACGCAGAATCCAAAGAAGAATCCAAGATCTCGATGGAAATCGGAGAATCTTCTCCTAACGATTTGCTCCGGGAAGGGGAGCTTAACTGCGAGGACAAGAGTCTTAGCGATAACCATGGACCAGCTGCAGGCCCGTCCGAATCCAACAATTGTAATTGCAAAGCGGCGTGTATCGCGGAGACGTGGCCAATTTTGTTTGTGTGCCCCCGGAGCGCCGGGGTCACGGGATGCAAATCCTGTTAATTCGCAGCGCAAGCAACCCGAACGTAGCTTCCATCTCGCCTTACCCTTGTCGCGTATAAACGTGACGCGTAGATGGGCTACGGATTGGTGTAAGTACGTAGTATATACGCGCGTGCATAGACCTTCCGCGCCACGCCGACTCTCCCGAGAAGAAGCGAAGCGGGATTAGCATTCGTCCTCGAGAATTCGCTGCTCCGTCTTAATGCCTATTGGCTTGGATTGTCTAATGGATAAGTTACTTAGTTAAACGCGCTCCGTCGCGTCCAACCGAGCAGCGCTTGTCTGCTTTCAAGCAAGAAGGGGACTTGGGAGGAACATGTGTACCAATGTGTTAAGTACAGTTTTATGCTGCAGAGTTAGGGGAAGGTGCAGTAGAGGACAGAATTATGTTTATGTTAGGTAACAGCGACAACTGGGGGACTATTGAAAGCAATTCCCAGACGAATGTGACCATTTTTACAAAAAAAAGAATTAAATAAAAATCTTTTTTATAAAATCAGAATCTAAATTTCGGGCGCAGCCGAGTAGTAAAGCTAGTATACTATAAATCGCAAAATCACGAAAAATGGACTCCGTAATCTTACCGTTCATTTACAAAAGAACTTTTTCTTTAATTTTTGAAAGAAATTTTTGAGATCCCTTGCCGGTAGTACTCTAAGTGGGTACTTTAAGCACGAACCTCGTAGTTCTTTCAAAGAAGCACACGGTCTCGCGGAAAGTTAGACACGTGTCCGGAGGACCATGAATCACAGTGCAACTGGAGGTTAATAATTCTCACCTGGGGCCACGGTTAATAGCGATTTACTGCGTTCACTCGGCTCGGTGGCCAGCCGTGCACGCACAAAGCGGAATTTAATTAAACCGAGAGTGAGTGGCGAAAGGTGGCCCACCCGTTTAATAAGTTCTGGTGTCGCAGAGAACTCTTTGCAACTTCGGGCATTACTATAATCAACGCGTCGTCGTTGAATTTAGAACCCTTGGGAGGCAGAAGTATCTGCCTCGAGTTAGGAATCGCGCTGAGAACTAGAGAAAAGGGGTGGAATGAAAAGTGTGAGGGAATAAAAAAGAAAGGGGGCAACTTCGAACGAAAGAAAATGACGCGGGGGTGGACGTGATGTAGCTGGAGGAAAGAAGGGAAATTGAAGGAACCGAAGTTACACAGGCCTCGATCTACCTCTTCCGCCACTCTGGGCAGATATGATATTCGCCGCCCTTTATCTAGAGACGCGGTAGCGTCTCGACGCCAAGTACAATGAAAGACACCCGGTATATGTGTCGATGTCGCTACCGTGTATCTTTACGCGTCGCAGAGGCATTCCAACCTAACTTTTGATTTATTTCCCTAATATCTCATCACGCCTGCGATATTTTCTAAATTTAATGGCATTTTTCTCATGTAAACCGCATGTGAGCTTTGGAATAAGACCAATTTCAATAAAATCGGTCCTCGCATAACAGAGATATCATAATATCGTCTCATGGATCTGTCCGAAACGGTAAGGTTTTTCTTCTGATTCTGATTTTCAAGAAATTTTCGTCAAACATAATACGTATACGCGTTACACGCACACCTTCAGCCAAAACGAACTAATACATGTTTCGTTCGTACGCGTTATACGCACACCTTCAGCCAAAATACGCGTACACGCACACTTTTAGCCAAAATACGCGTTACACGCACACCTTCAGCCAAAGCGAACTAATACATGTTTCGTTCGTCAATCGCTACCTTCACTATGCAATCTACTCCAAATTTTGACAGCTTACAGTCAGGTTATGACCTGACGAATGTCACATAAGGTAAATTGTCAAAATTTGAGATGCCACGTGTTTTTACAAATGTGTATCGTTGTAACCAAATTGAATTGCAACCAAAATGCAGTCTCAAACATATGTTGGCCAAATTTGAATTGCGTCATGTTTATATCTTAGAGCATATTGCTCTAAGGTTTATATATTATAAATATAACCCATAACCACAAATTCAAAAGACTTGAAATCAGCCTGTTACCACAAATCAAATCAATTCAATCGATATGCCATCAGCATATAACCATAAACTAGTATTACTTTTCAATTAAATATTATTACATTTTTTAACATAAGCGTTTTTAACATACACTTTGTGGCTTCGCTAGAGTTTTCTGAAATTATATTTTAAGTCTCATTACGATTCGTTGAAATTTCCTCATGTTATTGCAATTTAGGTTTAAAGAAATATTTAGCCTGTTGAATAAAAACTAAGCAATTCCTACAAGCAATTCCTTATTAGCAAAATCAATTGCTTAAAAAGCAATTTCTTAAACATAAAAGGAATTTCTTATTTTCATATGAATCTTCACTATGCAATCCACTCCAAATTTTGACAGCTTACCGTCAAGTTATAACCAAATAAGAGAAGTTGTCAGAATTTTAGATGCCACGTGCTTTTACAAATATGTATCGTTGTACCATTGAATTGCAACCAAAATGCAGTCTCAAACACAAGGTAAGTTGCCGAAATTTGAATTGCGACATGTTTGAATATCATCAAACTGTAACTAAACTGAGGATTTTATGTATACCTATATAGATAATCGAACCGTAAAATGGTGCTGTGACTGAATTTATCCTTAATTCTGTCCCGTGATAATTTGTAAGTTATAATATTAAAAATTATCTGAAGTCATTCCCTACTATGCAGATTATCTTTTTAAAAATATTTAATTACAGGGGATAGTTGCCCATATCGAACTGGTCACCTAAATGGTACCTCATCAATTTCTCAATCTGATGATAAAAATGTCAAGTAAATGCGAAATGAGAAATAGTTTTATGTTGTAGAATATTTTATAAATTACCAATTAACCAACTTTGCCGCCCCCAAATTCACTGGGCAGCTGTCCTGCTTTCGCCCCCTAGATCGAGCTCTGAAGTTACTAACCGACAAGAGAAAGAGTGGAACCAGAAGGGTGAGCAGATAGATTCGCTACTGTATAAATTCGGAGAAAATTTTTGGCTGACCGTCGAAGTGGTTTATACATACTGGTCTATTTTCGACCTCGAGTGGACTTTTCCCAAAAATTCTGCTGGTCGAAATGGCTTCACCGTGGACGAACATCGATTTCTGGCCACTCGCTGTTGCCCGAAAGTCAATGTAACGCGCCAACGAAATACACACTCGATACACCGTGGCTTTTATCGTCTTCGAGCAAACCTTCCGCTTCCTCCGAGTGCAATCGCGAAAAGGCGCCCGATCGGATACAAATTGCTCGCGATGAGCTTGTCGTACGCGCGCTAAGTAGATGTAAATTTATTGGCTCCGGTAATAAACGGGGTTAAATCAATTACCCCGGTAATTACGCGGAGCTGTCGATTAAAATTCATGGGCAACGTTCTCCGTGGGAGACAAAATTGTACGCGTTAATTGGGGTTAATCGATGATGTCGCCGAATGCAAATTTGACACTTGCAATTATTCAAGCCGCGGCTTAATATTTTACGCCGACAAATTGCAAATTGCCGACTCCGCGGAGTCAGCTCTACTTACGTGGATCGTCCCTCGCGTCGCCCTTGAAATTCAGACACGTCACAGGAAGCTTTAAACAAGAGCAGCTCCCTCGTCTGACAATAAACTGATTTACGAAAATTACCATTGTCGTCTGTTCCTTTTGACTTCATTTCAAAGGCCCCCAGCAGAATCCGCGGGTGCACCATCGAATTATGGCCCCGCTCGTTTGCGACGGTACCTCGAGCGGCCATTATCGCGCGAAAACGGCCACTCTCGACCGGAAGTTGCCGGTAAATCACCGGGAAGCCGATTTTCCTATTGAAAAACCGCTCGGCTCCCAGGAAACAGCCAGCGAGAAAGGGGGCTTAATAACGGGAACTTTCCAGATCCCGGTGTCGGCCAAGTTCCAGGGGGGATAACGTCCCCCCTTAATTTACACCCACGGCCTTCGTCGTCCCTTAGAACCCGCGCGATAATGCCACCCCGTGATCCGGCGGGCTCTCGAGGCGTTTGATTAAATCAGTAGCTTCATCGCGGAATCATGGGCAGCGGTTAGCACGGGGATACCGCCGCGGAACGAGAGGTCGAAATGAAGGGGTGAATCGATGGCGGGGAAACGGAAGATTGGAGTGGCATCGAGCGATCTTCGCAGGCGACGAAACGAGAGCGCCGGCTCGATTGCATTCTTGCAATTGAATTAAGCTGAGCCGAGAAGTGGGCTCTGCTTCCTCTCGTCTCTAAGATTGCGCTCACTGTGCCGAAGGGGTTCCCTTTTTTTTTCAAAGATATAATAGTATTTTAAATACAGCGGCGTCTTCGGGGTAATTTTATTAGTGAAACTGCGAGCGACTTCAGCGGGCTGACGTTATTTTATATTCTTACAGTTTCCACGCGAGGTCACGCCGCGAATTGAGTTAGATTCCAGCGAGGTCTTTCCGTTGCGCTCTACTTTCGCGAAGTCGAGCTGCACGCGCGGAACTAAGGACCCGCGTCTATCGTAAAGCCTCGTGTGCTGAAAAAATTTCACGAAGAATCAAAGGGAGTAAACACCCGGGCAGCGAAATAAACAGGCGAGAAATAAGTATACAGCGGGGAAAGGAAGTGGATCAAAGGGGCACGTTTACCGCCAGCATTTCATGCGGGCATTTACTGCTAAGGGACATGGCTTCTTTTGAATTAGTTCCGACGTGAAATGCTGCATTCGCGCCGGGCTATTTCACATGCCAGAGGGACTCGGAGTTGTTGATCGAGATTTAAAGAATCTTCTAGGATCTACGTAATTGCTTCATCTAATATTAAAATACTGAAAATAGAAAGTGCCGTTTTAGTTTAGACTTCTAATGTCACCTTCTGACATATTACACAGAGGTCAGGCATAATAATAGTTATACCTGGGCCTCGCCTTTCCACCAACTTATGTAATTAAAATCGGTGTGATAAAGACAGAAAATGAATAAAAAATAAATATAAAAATACGAGTTTTAAAGTTTTCTTTCACCCACCACTGCGTCCCCATATTACTTTTAATTTATCCTCGCTACCACCTCACCTAAGTTCTCAAGTATTCCCTTCACTTTCTCGCACTGCTCAAGACACACTCTGTACATCAAGCTCGAAACAGACCACTGCCTTCAGAAACTTAATTCCATTACTAACCTGCGGATAGGCGCTGACCTTCGTTTGATGGCTGAAGTGGTAGAAGTAGGTCTTGGCTCCTCTCCTGGCGTGGTAAAAAGCGATCCTCATGAGCGGAGCCACCGTGTGGCCGTCGCTGAGGGCCTCTATCGTCCAGTCCCTTATATTGATAGGGTGAAGCACCGCCTTGTCCCAGTCCGTGTACTCGTTCCTCACCGCGGAGAAAATCTCGTTCAGGTGGTAGACGTACGCGTTCCTGATGAACGTCCTCAGGATACGGCTCCTGTGGTCCTCCTCGAACCCGTACTCTATGTCGTTCGCGTTGAAGTCCAGATTCGACTCGGTGGTGGACACCCCCAGGATCAGGGGCACCTTGATGAACGTGTCGCTCGCCCTTTCCATGTCCAGCCCCGGGTCGGGGTTATTTTGGTCCACCGGAAGGCCTGGCCCCATTCGTGGCACGAATCTGTGCCGCAAAACCATCAATTCGCGGCTGGTTTGGTTGTAATAACGAATCGATGCGACGCAATTGGCCGTAGATCAATCACGGCGTATCGCGAATTGTCATTCGCTTCTACCCCCGAGCAAACGCGTTACTGTGCGGCCTGAGTGCGCGCATGGGTCTGCTTCTGCGTTATTAACGGTGGGTGTTTGCCTCGAAATAGTATCGTTGGAGACGAGTGTCGGGAAGGGATGCTCAGATTCGGAAGGGCAGCTTGATCGAGATGGGGTAGTGAGGAGGTAATGGCTCACCGAATCTCTGGAAGCTCGATGGACATCAGATCACGAAGAGGCACGGCGCGCAGACAGTCGGCGATGTCTTCGTCATTCTCCGCGGAACAGCCTATCTGTTGCGCCACCTTCAGACGCAGGTCGTTTGGATCGTGAACGGAGGCCCACGGGCTTAAAGATGAACCGCTGGATAATACCACGCGATGAAATAGACCTGCAACGGATGGTCTATTAGGGAAGCGAGGATGATCCTGGTTTGCTTCCAAACATCTCCATTTCTACTCTCTTGTATCGAACCTTAAGGGGGAACACCACTGTGACTATTTTTAAGAATTTTTTTCAGGAATAATTTACAGTTTTCGCAGAAAATTCTTATTACCTACCTAGATTCTTATTACCTTTAGTACGCTGTCTTAAGAGACTATACAAAGAAAATAAATAGACAAACATGCATGAATTTTAATACATTAATTAATCTCCTAGACCCCCCACGCGAGGTGGTCGAAGGTGTAACTATGGAACAGCCGGTCCGAAATCAATTTTTTTTTATAAACTATATGAGTGCAGTTTCCGTTGTACGTACGGACTCTTTGATTGAAAACAAATTCTTTGAAATACGCTCGAAACACTGTCCATCTTATTCGCGAATTTTCCAAACTTTTCTTCTAAAGCGCACCATTTTTGCAAAAATAATTTGTTTAAGAAATCGGTACGTACCACGGAAACTACACTCATATAGTTTATAAAAAAAATAGAAATTTGATTTCGAACCTGCTGTTCCATAGTTACACCCTCGACCAGCTCGCGAGAGGGGGTATAGAAGATTAATTAATATATTAAAATTTATGCATGTTTTCCTGTTCATTTTTTTTGTACAGTCTCTTAAGACAGCGTACTAAAGGTAGGTAATACAAATTTTCTATGAAAGCTGTGAATTATTCCTGAAAAAAATTTCTTAAAAATGGCTTACTTTTCCGGCCGTAACAGTGGTGTTCCCCCTTAAGGGGTTACACCACCCTGGCGCTCGGAAAAATAGGTATAAAAATAAACTTTTTTTTGACGCTGCCATTAAGTATATAAAATGATCTTTATTTTACACATATATATATAGTAGCTTTATGAACAATTTACAATATTAACGATTAAAAAAAAATAAAAAATGGCGGAGATATAAGCCGATAAGTAGGACCCTCTTTTGAAAATCCTTCCTGATGGTGTACTTGATTTCTCTGTTGGGCATCGTCTAAAATATAAAAAATAAATTTTTTCTTATTTAAAAGGGTAATAGCTAAATTGTAACAGAGGGAAAAATTTTAAAATTTTTTTTGTAGAAACGACAGCTGTTTGAAAAAGAAACTCAAGTTTGCATCGATGTTGAAAAGTTTAAAAAATTTATAACTTTCGAACATGGCACCCAATCACAAAAATCCTATCATACATTTCAGCTATTACCCTTTTAAATAAGAAACAATTTATTTTTTATATTTTAGACGATGCCTAACAGAGAAATCAAGTACACCATCAGGAAGGATTTTCAAAAAAGGGTCCTACTTATCGGCTTATATCTCCGCCATTTTTTATTTTTTTTTAATCGTTAATATTGTAAATTGTTCATAAAACTACTATATATATGTGTAAAATAAAGATCATTTTATATACTTAATGGCAGCGTCAAAAAAAAAGTTTATTTTTATACCTATTTTTCCGAGCGACAGGGTGGTGTAACCCCTTAAGTGGTTCAAGCTGTGACTGACTAAACTCGGTCGTAACTACTGAAAGACTACGTAAATCATTTCGAGTTCGCGCATTTCTACTGTCCCCGAGTACTACTTCCTTCCCCGCTCGAAATATCTGTTTAATGAAATATTGCGCGCTTCCCATCACTGTTACCACTACTTGGAAGGCGATAGCGACGAGATGCGTTCAAGTTTATCGTCCCAGGCGCCGTACTTGCAAACACATCCCCGAAGAAAGGGCGCATTAAAGTCTGAGGGATACATCGAAGTTATTACAGCGCGGGAAAGTCGTTATCCACGATTTACGCGATAATAAAGGATATTCAAGGAGAGCGCAGCGAGAGTGGCGGCGAATTATGGCGTACTGGGGCACAGGTAAAGACATAATCTGCGAGCACAGTGAATAGAATGCCAACTTGTCGCGTCTTTACGACGAAACTATTCTTCTCGCTTTTAGAGCGCCCTTCCCCTCCACGCGTTTTTGTACAACAGAATGGAAGCCAGCTCGTCATTTGAATACCCGAAATATACGCTCCTGTAACACGCAATTAAACGAACCCCCCTGGGGCAACGACACCCCCACGAGCGTTCCGTAACAGCTGCTGCACCCGAATCAGACGTCGAAGACTGCAACCACCGGTTTCCGCATGAATTTTCACGCCGCCACTATACTGCCGCGTTCCGAAGCGGGAGGATTGCAAAGCAGGCCGTAGCCGAGACGAATGCCGACGGCGGACCTTTTAACCATCGGCGACTCGACGTGCAAATGTTGCAACGTACTCGGATTAATCCAGCGAGATGCCGAAGGGAAATGCAGGCACAAATGTAAATATTCTAGGGCTCGTCGGAACACAAATATTTGCCGTCTACGATTTCCATACGGCGTCGTCTATCGGTGTAATTTTCGCAAAGCGATATTTGCCTGAAACGACTGAAAAACCCTCTCGTGGATCATATTTTTGGATGGACAGCCGCCGTTTCGCTCAGCGATCCGCGGTCCCGAGAGTTCCAATATTCGCACGAGCCGCGGCTTCGTTATTTTCTGTGTACATCCCCCCGACACACGTGGCACAGAGGCTCGCGTTCGCTCGATCTTCCAAAGGAAAGAATTTCTCGTAACACGGTTTATTGGAATAATCGTACGGTCGCTAAATATTGGAGAAGAGTCGGAAATCTTATGCACTTTCATAACAGCTTCGAGGATCCTTTCATTAGCTACTCCCGGATCAACGTAATCCATTAAAACCGAGACCCCGTCTGCGATATTAAATCGCGAATTACAAGTAGCGAAAGTTCGCCCTGATAAATATTCCGCGCGCCAAGGAGCAGTTCGCGAACTACAACAGAGTCAACATTTTCTCCAGAAGTACTCGGGCCAATTCATTCGGCGATCGATCCACGGCGGCGCTTCAATTAATTAGCACCCCTCGATAACCTGTCGGCGGGAATCGCGGTTTCCGTTCTCCCTCCTCGTCATAAAACGGCCGTTGACTTCGTTGCCCCGCTGCGAGCCATCGAGAACGAGAGTTGGGAAGATAGGGGGAAGACAAATCGTATCGTGGGCCGAGGGATCCGTTTAAACGAGACAGAACACGGGCAACTGTGTAGATCTACAGAGTCAGAGGGAAGTCGGGATCGCGAGAGGATAGGGGACCTATCGAGGAGGCCGCGGAATTGTATACTTTTCGTTAGCGGGGTTGGCAAAGATTAAAGGCAAACAGGGCGCTGTGGGCGCGCGACGATAATAAGCGGGGCTTCCGGCGAGGTGTTCGCGGATCTTCGAGAAGGCTTCGTGGATCGCTGCCGATTGTGTCGCGAGGAATCGCGGAAGCCAAGCGTAACGCTTTGTTACTTTGTTGGTTCGAGAGGAACGAAACAAGAGGGATGAAAGAGCCGTTTCCTCGTCGTTCGAAAATTCATTTGAAGTGTCAAGGTATCGTAAGATGGGACCAAGTATATTGGAAATAGGTTCGAATCTGACTGTATAGTTTCGAACAGTTCACGAGTACTTCGGGGAAAAGAAAACACTACTTTCAAGTAGACTCGAACCTTGACGGGAAAGGTTCGAACTCTCTATAAGAACTTTGAGAAACGTCAGCGGTACTTGAAAGTATAATCAGACCCTGACTATTTATAGATTCGAACCATTTATGATTATCTACTTTAACCAGGAGTTTTCTATTCTGTGCAAGTGTGTGATTTGTTTTCGGTGAAAATTACCTATGTACAAGTATTCCACGTTACATTTATTTAACTTTATTATCATTAACAATTAATTGATTTGGCAAATACACAAAATACTCTTAACATTTGTAGGTATTGAGAAATAATATTTGATTGACAATTTTTTGGCTTCAATCTATTTCGTTTTTTACTAACGACATTTCCTGCCTTCGAAAATACTCTTTCCGATGGGACGGACGTTCCCATGGTGCATCAGCTTTACGATTCACGTACTGTGATTTTAAATAATTTTGTACATAGTAATAGCGAATGGACTAGTAGACACCTGCTCGTTTATATTGGTAACTACGGTATCAAAGGATGACCATAATGAAATATGGTCGTCATTTTTGTTCGAATCATTGAAGTTTTGGTAAACATCCGTACTTGTTGATTCATCGTCATTCAAAACGCACTTAGCTGCTTCTTCGATTAAAGTATCGCGTGCCCAAGCAATGCTTTCATTTGTAGAAAAACTTGCAGTTTTGAAGCGAGGATCTAATAAAGTAGCTATTGCATAAAAATTATTATTTTCAACATCACTTAGATAATATTCCATATAATAAATCAACTTTTGACGCAAAATCTGATCTAAACCAATACCATCGGTACTATCGATAGTAACGTATAAAAGAGTACTTAGTTGCTTTTTCAGTGGTATTATCTTGGATAAATTTACATTTTTTTCGCTACTAATTTCTTTTGTAACTAAAAAAAATATACGCAATATGGGCAATATTATACCCAGAGTATTCCATTCAAGATCGGTTAATAATTCAAAATTATGTGTTAATGTGGCTAACGCTCTACTATCATAGTTCATCCGCTATTACTATAGAGGTACAAAATTATTTAAAATCACAGTACGTGAATCATAAAGCTGATCCTTTATTAGTTTGGTCTGTAAATAGTATTCAGTATCCCATTTTAACGCAACTAGCTCGTGATTACCTGTGCACCATGAGAATGTCCGTCCCATCAGAAAGAGTATTTTCGTAAAAAACGAAATAGATTGAAGCCAAAAATTGTCAATCAACTATTATTCCTCAATACTTACAAATGTTAAGAGTATGTTGTGTATTTGCCAAATAAATTAATTCTTAATGATAATAAAGTTAAATAAATGTAACGTGGAATACTTGTACATAGGTAATTTTCACCGAAAACAAATCACACGTCTTGCTATGTAGATTTTTGTCTTTAAAGGTTCGAATACTACTTTTACGAGATTTGATTCTTTCAAACATCGAAGTACTTAGAAGTACATTCTCGAACTCTTCCGGTACTTTTTCTGAGGTTCGAAGCCGGCTTCTATAACCTAAGTACTTTGAAGTATATAGAATGAAACGTCAGCTCTTATGAATAGTATTCGAATCCTATGAAGTGAAACTTTTTTTATTGGAATTGATTCGGATTCATGATTACATATTGAACTTGATCATCGTAAGTTAACGCTACTTTCATATCACTTCAAACTCCTTTCAACTCCTCGGAGTTGGAGATTGCTCCAATAAAAAATACCTCGTCCTATCAAACAGACCCCCAGACTAAGGGGTGTGTTAACTACCCCCGCTGATCTTCCACGAAGACTTCGCAGTGCCACCGGTTCCCAGCGGTCTCCCTCGCGGAGAATCGGAAGCACATCGAAGTTCCAGAGCGATGCCGGTCTCTATAACGGCGGCGAACCTAATTTATCGCCCTTAGTCCGAATATTACACGTTACTGTTCCGAGCAACTCGGTTATGCCTCGGCAGTATCTCTCCGCGGCTTCCCAGGAGGAGGGCTTCTTATCGTTTCGTCAGCCCGATTAAACGGCGCATCCTGCATGCAAATTGCTTCGTTCGTCTCGTGAAAATTTTACGGACGGGCCATTGGGAACGTCGCGCCGGTAACGTTAGACCGTCGTTACGTCTTAGAAATGTAGATTCAGAAAGTTTCGGTCGCCGGGAACTGCGTCTCGCATGAAATACGAATTATGCACGTGTGACCCCTCCGAGGTGCTCCTGTGAATCTTGATACCCACCCCTGTCGGGAAGAATTCGCTGCTCCCCACGAGAATCGTATTGCACGGTGGCAGCTGTCTCATTCAATCGCCGCGCCTCGCGCGTGTCTCTTCTATTATCGCGGAAATTTTGGCAATTAAAACAAATTGCCCGTATAATACAAGGGGAGCGATATTGAATTGCTAATAGCCGTGTACTGTTCCAGGAAGTGAGTCGCTTCTCCCAACACGTGGACTTTAATTTCTGAACGAATCAATTCAGCATTTAGAGGATTTACTATAATGGAAAAGTAATTCGCAGCGATTTTTGTGCTGCGGTGAAACGTGGCTGAAGCTTTTAACGTTTGGTATTGGAGGACTGGGTGAAACGTAGGATAGAAAATGTTGACTCGTGCGGTAGGTACACAATTTGAACAATTCGCTTTGCCTTTCTTATCCGGCAACGATGTTTCTGAATTTCATGAGAGTGCACGTAGATTTTGTATGGCAAAAAAGTGTATTTCTGCTTTCAGCACGCGAAAGAGGTTGGTTCTGTCGGAGTTCCAGGCAGCTTTGTTGCGTTCGTTAATGCTGTTTGACGCTGGAACGAGCCGCGGTTTAATCCCCGTCTCTGAAGGAGCCGCGAAATGAAACGGCCGCTGGATAGGAAAACGAAAGCAGCGGGACTGCCGGGCTTTCGGGGGAAGACGGCGAGCCTGGTTTATCTATCTCGATCGTGGAGCGATCTTTTTCCGGCTGATTGCCATTTGCAAAGAATCGCGCGGCGAATTATACCGATGGCTTGAGGGGGTGGAATAAAAGCCGGCCGAATTAAAATTCCGCGTACACCACAGATTATCATGCTAATACAATGAGTACTCATTTCCATGGAAAATTCAGCCGCCAACTGACGGAAGCTTTTGCAGCGGTGCCTCTGTTTCTGATTTTTCAGGCCAACGAGGATTGCCAATCCTATCCATCGCCGCTGTTTCTTATTTTCCATATTAAAAAAGGACCACGGAGAAATAAGTGTGGACAATGAAGTCTATTGGCGAGAGAAAAATGTTTGAATATGTATATTTCTTGAAATGTTTCATCGAGTTCCACGTTTCAAGCACAACGTTCTTGTTGAAATTCAATCGCTCGGCTAACGCGTTCAATTAACCTGGAAAATAGCTTGCACACCCTCTTCCCCGGTTCGAAATATAGGTACCGCGGGTGATCCTGTTGGATAAAATATTTCCAGATTTATCAAGCCACCCCTATTTCGGTATCCCCCGAGTTTCCCCCCCGTCGAGATCGATAAATTCATCTCGAGAAGTCCGTCGATTCCGCTGGCAGCGTTCGTCCCGATTTCATCCCCTGGCAAGATCGAGCGTGTGCCGAAGACAGGGCCCGACAAAACATCCATCTCGAATTAAATTCGAGGGCCAAAACAAACCTGGCTGCCTCCGAGCTCTGCGAGGAAATAGGATTACGCGTCTCGGGAGTCATCCCGGTGTCGTCCCTTTTCACCCCTGCTCGCTCTCCACCCGTCATCCAGCACCCCCAGCTGTTCCACGGCTCTCGTAGACGCCCTATACGACCGATTGGCTTCGCGAGTAATCACGAACACAGTCGAGCGTGATTCCTAGCGAATGGATTGATTCAACGTGCCTCACTCACATCCGTATTCTCGGGCGATTCCAGGCAACGCTCCCCTTCGCGGAATTCGAAGATACCCTTCGAAAGGAATTGGAATACTAGCGGCCATTTAATTCTTGAAGCACCACTACTTGAATTCTCATTCACTAAACAGTCGATTGCAATATCTAACGCTTCCGTTCCAAGTGATTCAAGTCAACGATATATCCTCCGCCATCAAATATTCCCTTCCCCGCGTAATTACCGAAGATGACTTCTAGCCAACTTTATCCGTATTCGGACGAACGTCGAAGGAAGAGAAACGGAACGGTCTCGCGCAGCGAAGAAACGTCGGGGCTAAGATAAAGGGGTCACGGAACGGTGGGACTGGCTGCAGATGCTCGCGGCCGCCCGAACAGGATCCGTTCCCCCAGACCTGGCCATTTCCCGGGGCTTCCGTTTGCACCGGAAACGCTTGCGAACAGTTTACATCTTCGAGGAGCCTGCCTCGTCCCGCGGCTAACGTGCCGTCTCCGTTTTCTGGAGCGGCCGCAGGAAGCGTCCCTCCGGCTTCTCCTCTCCGGCTTCGAGGCCGGCGCGGTCCTTTCCACGGCTCCCTGCTTTTCATCCCCCGATACCACGAACGGCGAACGACTAACTTCCGTCGACTAAGAGGGGGGGACGAGGGCTTTCCGATCCGTCGTGGCCAAGCGGCGCTAGAATGCGCTCCAGCGGGGAACGGAGAGCCGCTGGCGGAAGTTGATGCCACGAACGGACAACTTTTACCCGCGTTCTCTCCCTTCTTTCACCCCCGCCCCTTCGGCGGACAGGCATATGTCCGTTCACTTACGAATCCCCGGGGAAGGTGAATCCGTTGAAACTTCAAGGAAATTAACCCCGTGGCTTCGCGTCTGTCGAGCTTTCTTTTCTTCCGTTTCCTTGTTCCACAACGATGGATGTGGTTTAAGGTTTCTGGGCACCGTGTATGTATTTCTTTACATGTATCGGCAAGGTTTATCATTGTAAAGGGGCAAGTATATGTGAGAGTTGAGGGAGGGTAGTAGGGTAAATGTAATTAAATATGATTGTTAGTTGCATTCTATGAAATATAATTTTTTATTTGCTCTGTATAGCTGCTTTTTTTTAAATAAAAATTCTTTTAATACTTTCAAACAGTGATCTTTCATTTGCAACAAACCCCATCATTCTAGCTTTTGACTTACATATAAAAAAAATTCATAAAGAGCTTCTGAAAATCAAACGTTCTATTGGTAGACAGAGTGGCAGTTAAAGATACTTCAAGTGGCACTCGAATAACAGTGGCAAGTGACGAATTTGCACTAATTATTCGTTGATGGCCTGCTAATTTAGCTTCATTTCACGGGCCAGCGGGTCTTCGGGGCACAATTATATTCCCTCGTTCCACGAAATTCCGTGTAATAATATTACACGGCGACAGTATATTTGCGCTGCTCTCGACAGCGCCCTACGTATAAACATATTGTTGTAATGCCGCCTAATTTCACCATGGCACTGTCGTTGCACGAATTCGTTCGCCCCGTGGCCATTGCGACATGAAATAGAAAGTCCGATCCGGACCCAGCCCGTGCGCGCGACGGCAATAAAAAATACATTTTCGGTCGCCGAGGAATAAAAGGAGGGCCACGCAATTTGTCACCATCGCGCGAGATCGATACCAGCAATTTTTTGTCCTCTCCCTTTTCGTGTCTTCCTTTTTTTTCCTCTATTTCTGTTCACGGAGATGTTCCACTATCTCGATTGTCGGCTCCGCTGGCTTTGCCAGGCTAATCTCTCGCCGATTAATCTATCGAGTGTCGCGCCCCGCCGGATTCCTCTAATCGCGCCCGACAGCGATATTTCTGCTGTACTCCGAATCGATTTTCATTCGAGACCCGCTTGTTATTGTACGGTTCTCCGTCATCCACTGTGTCCAACTCATCCGCGATTCGACTTTAATCATTGCTTTCGAGCGCGCGATATGTCAAAGTCGCCTAATCTTCGATGCAGTTCCTGCTCATCGTTGAACAAACGTACAGAGACGAGTTAAACGCGACAGGCATCGACGGGCCACGATGAATGAGGCTGAAAACGTTCAATGAATCTTTTACCTACCACCTCTCGTTAACCAGTTTATCGACTTCGAATGTCCGCGTCGCACGCGTGGCTCGTTAAGTGGCGAGAGAAAAAAAATTCCCTCTTGGGACAACTTTAATGACTTTGTAATAATTCAATAATAATTTTGAAATTGTCTCGACTCGTTTAAGGGGTTACACCACCCTGGCGCTCGGAAAAATAGGTATAAAAATAAACTTTTTTTTTGACGCTGCCATTAAGTATATAAAATGATCTTTATTTTACACATATATATAGTAGTTTTATGAACAATTTACAATATTAACGATTAAAAGAAAATAAAAAATGGCGGAGATATAAGCCGATAAGTAGGACCCTCTTTTGAAAATCCTTCCTGATGGTGTACTTGATTTCTCTGTTAGGCATCGTCTAAAATATAAAAAATAAATTGTTTCTTATTTAAAAGGGTAATAGCTAAAATGTGACAGAGGGAAAAATTTTAAATTTTTTTTGTAGAAACGACAGCTGTTTGAAAAAGAAACTCAAGTTTGCATCGATGTTAAAAAGTTTAAAAAATGTATAACTTTCGAACATGGCACTCAATCACAAAAATCCTATGATACATTTTAGCTATTACCCTTTTAAATAAGAAACAATTTATTTTTTATATTTTAGACGATGCCTAACAGAGAAATCAAGTACACCATTTTGAAGGATTTTCAAAAGAGGGTCCTACTTATCGGCTTATATCTCCGCCATTTTTTATTTTTTTTTAATCGTTAATATTGTAAATTGTTCATAAAACTACTATATATATGTGTAAAATAAAGATCATTTTATATACTTAATGGCAGCGTCAAAAAAAAAGTTTATTTTTATACCTATTTTTCCGAGCGCCAGGGTGGTGTAACCCCTTAAATTAAAATGATATTTCACGAAAAGGGCGGTAGACACTTGTTAGCCCACGGGCGCCAAATCTCCAAATCCGCCCCTGCGTTAAGGAGGAATCAAAAGGTCGCCCTAGCATAAAAATCGCACCTCTTCTCTTACCTTTGCCGTAAGGAGCAAGCAGCAGGAAGTTCACCAAAGCGGCGCCCGTGTCATGGCCGACCAGGGTGATCTTCGTCGGGTCACCGCCGAAGGCAGCGATATTTTCACGCACCCAGCGCAGCCCCATGGCGATGTCCTTCAAGGCCAGATTCCCACCCGATCCTGGGGTCCTGTCCGGGTAAGGGCGAGTCCTCAAGAACCCTGGAACACCGCCAAGCATTTGCACGGCCGACGTTTCCCCCCGGATAAACAAGACGCGCCAAATATTTTGGGCGTTCCTATTACACTATCGGGTCCTTCCTCGATCCTATCTGCCCCCCCGTTGTCCCCCGTTCGTGGCCACGTTCTCGTTTACCGTTTCCTGACGGGAATCGATGCGGCACAAGGGGAGCCCGTGCGATTCGGCAAATACATAAATATATCGCAAATGAAATCTAGCTTTTTATCGAGGCCGGTCGCGCAATAAAGTTGTGCGCCGCGGTCGCGGGGTACGTCGCGTGTTGTTTCCATTACAGGGGATCGGAAATTGCGGGGACGGACGCGGCGTGTATCGGTTATTTTCGCGTAACAGATACTGCGTAATTGAATACGCTAAGGGGGCCATGAAATATTAATCTTCATCGGGATTTATGAGCATGACGGGGTGCTCGTAATTATTCTGTGAAGGCAGTTTTGGAAGGGCGAGGTATCTGGGTACGATTCAACGGGAAGAATAAATTAAATTCCCTTTGTAAAAGTGATCACGCGCGATGCTGATTGCGTAATCGCTGACGACGTTTGTTTCGGACGCCTGCCTATCTGAATACATCTACATTCGCGGTAATGGATGAAAGGATAATGGGTGGTGGTTGTTGTGGGTACATACCTAAAATTCCTAGACGATAGTTGAGCGTAATCACTATAACGTGGCCAGCACTGGCTAAGACGGAACCGTCGTAGACGTTCCCTGTTCCCCATTCGAAACTTTCACCGTGGACGTACACCATTACCGCGTACGGTGCCTCCAGCCCTCGGGATCCTGCGAAAATACAAATTCGAAACCATCTGGGCAAATATGGTGGGAATGCGATGAGGTCGACGTTGATTCACGAAACAGCGGTCCTAACAAACGTGGGGCTAAGATACTACATACTTTCACTCGGTTTTCCTTAAGGGGAGGTTCCGGTCTAAAAGTCGATTTTTTTATTTCGTTTTTCGATTGTTCAACCTTTCAGGAATACGTGTTTAAAAGGATTTATTGAAATTCGTAAAATTCCCGAAGTTATAGGCATTTGAGTAGCGGCAAATGCATGGGCACAACAACCGGCCACTCCGCGCTCAGGTAAAACTTATTATCCGATTCGACTGAAACTTTTTTATTTTGAAGAATATACTTCTGGCTAGGGGGGAAACCAGACAAAATTACAAAAAAGACATTTTTTTTTAGAAAATAACGATACTTGAAGTTTGAAATCACTTTTTCCCTATACTGTTCCTCCTTTCCACGCCTTTAAAAATGATAAATTTTCACTATTTTGTAATTTTGTCTGGTTTCCCCCCCAGCCAGAAGTATATTCTTCAAAATAAAAAATGTTTCAGTCTGCAATGATTAATTACAAAACAAAAAATATATTTCTATAATTTAAGACATCCTCAATGCAATGCAAAAAGTCCCATTAAGTTATATGTAGTAGTTTTCCTTTAATTAATTCCTAAAGATCACCTATTTTTTGGGGCTCTAGACCGGAACCTCCCCTTAAGGGATCTTCCTACCTTGACGGACGAAAAATGATGCGAACTTTGGGAATTTTTTAAAACGAAACTATTGAATATATTCATTTCCAGCTTTGTGGCTTTATTTTCCAATCTTTAAAGAATACGAAAAAAAATTTGTATGCAAAAATAGTGGTTATATCTGGAGTTATGGTGTTTCAAATAAAGCGCCTTACAAAAATCATATGCGCCTGGTTAGCAGAAAATCAGCCGTTGTAGTTGTCGGAAATAGAGAATTTAAAAATCTATGTAATCTGTATGAGTGTGGCTATCGTCTGAATTAGATTAAATGAGAAATACTGAAAAAAAATGGCGGCGTCTAAAACAGACATCGATTTCTGCAAGTCTTCTAATCGTTGAGAGAATAGAAAAATTAGTACTAAAAATCCTGTTAGATATCCTTTTATTTTGTTACGTTCTGCGTGTTCGTTTCACGCCAGTCAGTAGAAGTGGTCAGTGCTGGAGCAGACGAGCCAGGGGTCCATGTTTAATTAGCTCGGCCCGCGCGGGGTTAACGCGGGATAACACTCGCGATTACACCTGACAGTCCTGAATAAGGGTGCCGAAAGCTCGTCAAGGGAAGCGTCACGGGGAAGAAAACCGCCGAGGGGTTCAATTGGCTAGATTAAAACACATTCGAGGACTAGGAAGTTTCTGTGAGGAATCAGCAGGGTCGGGGGATTAATTTTCCTCGTAAATCTGTGAGTGGTACTTGCAGATCGCACGCTATTGACGTCGAGGAAATTACTTGATGCCGTTCCTTCGTTCTTCCATATACGAACCCCGGCCGTGGAACACTGATAAATGTCAAAGCACTGTAATCTTTGGAAACAATGGTGGAACTTTAATTATTATAATTTAATATGCAATATTCGGTCACCAGGATTTTGTTTCAACGTTAATCCACATATACAAGATTAAATTTGGAACAATAACCTTGCGCAAACACGTTTCACAAATATATTCTTTACACTGCCTCGCAGCCCCGACAATCGCGCAAACGCGATGAGTTACGAGGAAATTTATTAAATAAGATTTAATGGGCGAATAAATTCGAGCCGTTACAACGTTATCGCGACCGACCGACATTACGACCGGCATTATTTATTCCGTTACAATTACTTCATATTTGGTCGCGGGTTTGTGACATGTCGCGAGATACATTGTCCGGTGCCAGCGTTAAAAGTATCTTACCGGCGGGGAACGACGCGTAATTAAACGTTACAGAGATAAGGATTCGTTCCGCTGTTTCATAAAGGATACTGTCAGCGGAGGGAAAATCGTGACCCGGCTGAGTCGGTTGGATTTCAATTCATTAGATAGGGAATTGTTTTTACGCTCTGGTTTCGCGATGTCAGTTCGCTGCGCGCCCTTTTTCGCGTGCAGTGGGAAACTGCGTTGTAATCTCTTCCGTGCAAGAGGATCGTCCGTTTTTATTAATCCTCTAGTTCCGTGCCGCGATTGCACGTTGCTCGATTCTTTATCACGATGCTATCAGTGCGCCGGGTACTGTAACACTACATTTCAGTGTGAGACGAGAGAGTGCCGTGGACAAGAAAGGGAACGATGGCGCAAATTGTGAGTTTTAAATGGAATAATGTTGATAAATTGCTAGACCTGTACGAAGCTTCGGAATAATTCGCAGACCGGCAAAATATGGGGAGGTGCAATTGATTCGTACGTCGGAAGAGCGAAGGAGAAGAGAAATAAAGGAGCGCAAGGGGAGGAGGTCGGTCTATGGTCAGACGAGCCAGTACATCAGCACGAGTGAAGATATATCTCTCTGTAACTTTTCACGTGCGCTTTATTTTAAAAATTGCTTCGAGCGAAAGCTACCCAGACTGAAAGGAACATCACGAATTTGTACACACCCATCAGTAATTTCATTCAGGATCCTTTATTTACACCATCGTTGTCACGCGCTTTACAAACACAGGAGCAAATTTCGTTGCCCGTGCAGAATTGAAGTTGGAATGATTCTACTTCGCATGAAATTTGTGTACATCGGGTGAGATTAAAATATGATCCAGTGGCGTAAGCGCTACAAACGCGTCGTAACATAATGGAGTCTGGCGCGGAGCCGCGTAATTATCGAGAACGATTTTCAGCCCAATTAGTCGGCCGCGTTTATGCAGTTTAGCTGTCGCCTCGTAATCCCTCTCCGAAGTATCGTTAATCGCGTTTCTATCGCGGCTAAATATCGCTCTTTAACCGGGCACGGCCGTAGCGGAAACGAGCGCGGAACGATGAGCACGCGACGTCGCTTTTATTGGTTTCGTGGAAAATTGAATTTCTCTATCGTGTTACAATCCGGTCGACCGATTTAATTGGCGGCCCCTCGCGTTTGTGCGACCACCTCCCAACACCCCCCCGTCGTCGAAACCGACAAATAACAACGCGACTATCGCGCGCCATTTTTCGAGTACACTATCGATTAGAATTCTCTTGCCTAGCCCGACCAAATCAACCAGAATCGATCGAGCTCGATAAAAATCGAATGCTCTGAACCGAGGTCAGTCGAAATTAACAAGAAATCCACAAGCAGACCCAACTCTAGACAGTTTTATTAATTTTCTTACTTTTGGAATACGGAATGGACCGAAGGTAGTCAATTATATTGAAAAAGGGATAGGAACTTGGAGTCCCCGAGGTGCAGGAAATTATAGTTTTGTAATTATCGTTTAATATGAAGCAAGTTTCGCGAGCTAGTATACCAGGCTCTTCGAACGACAATTCGATGAAGTTCGCGTCGCAAATTTGACTTGCAACGTTCGTCGAATGATATACGAGGTCCGTGGCTCTTACCTCGCCGATAATACCGGGCATAAAGGTACTAATTACTTTGGGACTAATTACTTCGGGAAGTAACTTGTTTCGTAATACCATACGCGGCACCGTATACAGATGATAGATACCAGCTCAAAATTTCGTGCCCGCGTGTTATTAACGCGAGTTAATTAATTACGAGTATTACACACAGACTTTATAATACTATCTTCGAGACACAAGGGTGAAATTCCCGAGTTATTAATGCGCTACACGTATCTCCCTTTAGTTTCAGGTTCGTTAGTTCAATTTCGCGTGGAATAATATTATGCCGGCGTAATTTTATAACGACCAGCTCCCGAATTTAAGAAACAATTACACAAGCTCCTTATACATTTTTACGCAATTTCGAAAGTCCTCGGGGAAACCTCGGAGACCTAGAAACTTATAACCAATACAGCCCGCGTTACTCTATAATTTACATGCATTAATCTTATCGCCGCAACGGTCCCCTTAATGCACATGTTAAATTTAAATTTTATGCATCAGCTCTGCCCGAACCCCTGCCTGCCTACCGAGGCTTCGAAAAATTCTCAGCGACCTACATCGGGATTTTCAACCCCGTTTCCAACGGCGATAGAATTGCTACTCGTTTCGATTACCATAGACCGTAGGTTGTGGATTAAAAGCCGGGGAAAAGTTTCTTATCCTCACCGCTGCCGGGTATGTACAGGTTCAAAAAGAGGCAGTCCTCGCTCTGATTGGTCAGGAACATGTGCAAACGCTCCAGCTGCTGGTACCTGCCCAGGGACATTTGCAACAGAGCAGCTGTGTCATTGCTGATGTCTGGAAAGTGCTGGGGGCAGACCGCGCCAAAGGAATCCGCCAGCTTGGTGCCGTCCCAGGGGATCGGTGAGATCGGCGGTCGAAAACGCAAGTCCCCCACAGGGGGTGCCGCGTACGGTATGCCTCGGAACACCTCCACAGGGTCCAAGTGTCTGCTGTTTAATTCCTGCAACACGGAATCGAGGAATTCGCCGAGTTAGAAATGCGGCGATTCAGCTCGCAATTAGTCGGGAAAGTTCACAATTCCGTCGGTTCACTTTGCCGTGCAAGTCAATCTTATGAATCGAAAGCCTTGGGCGAGGAGCTACGATTAAGCGAAAAATCAAATACTCGCTTAAAACTGATTTCCCCACAGTGTGATGGAAGGAACAAGGGGCGAAATTAAGGGGTGACTTAAGGGGGTATAGGACTATTGGACGACTAAAATCGACTGTGTCTTGTCGGTTGGATTGCTTAGATACCAAATAATCACCATACCGGCATTTTTCACAGTTTTTTATATACGTTTTTACGAGTAATGTAAAATAAAAAAATTGTCAGAATGTTGAAAATTATTCAAGTTATTTGACGCTAAAGATGGTCCCCCGTAGCGCGCAGCTGTAATCGGTGTACATAGTCCCAGGTGAACCAATCAACTAAAAGCAAAATGCCTTGGGGTGAATAATTTCTACACTAATAGTTATCGTGTAAAAGTTTGGTAGCCGAATTTAAACAAAAATTGTAAAAGTTACACACGAATCAATTTTTCCCCACGTTTTTTTCCCATAAAAACAATTTTTGTTTAAATTCGCCTAGCAAACTTTTACACGATAACTGTTAGTGTAGAAATTACTCACCCCAAGGCAATTTGCTTTTAGATGATTGGTTCACCTGGGACTATGCACACCGATTACAGCTGCGCGCTACGGGGGACCATCTTTAGCGTCAAATAACTTGAATAATTTTCAACATTCTGCAAAATTTTTTTATTTTACATTACTCGTAAAAACGTATATAAAAAACTGTGAAAAATGCCGGTATGGTGATTATTTGGTATCTAAGCAATCCAACCGACAAGAAACAGTCGATTTTAGTCGTCCAATAGTCCTATACCCCCTTAATTTTGCTCAAGATTCCAACATTCCCGGATAATTTGGAACATTATAATTTTGATATCAAATACACTCCATGGCACCATATCGCGTTATTTTTATTTCTACGTAAGTATGACTAAGAATTTTTTATTTCTTCTTCAAAGCGTTTACTAGAATGGTCATACTAAATTATGCTGATGATTTTCGGAATTACAGCAACGACAAAGGAGGCTTGTTACTCTGATCATCGCTCAGAGGGCTGATAGGGAGCCCTCTGAGAATCATACCTCTGCTAGTAACATCGAGTTAGACTCGAGGCCTGTATTTGATGCGCAGAAAACGTGCTACCGGTGCCGGCGTTACTGCAAACTAATTACCTAATTACCCTCCGCGTTTCGATTATCTCTGGTTTACGGGGGTTCACTGGCTTGCTACGATCCACAGACGTTGCGCTGTTTCGACGCTGTTCCGAGCGAATAAATAATTCCTCAGCCAACGTTTCGATTCCTCGTTCTCTTCCATGAAACGTAATTAACTCTTAGCGAGGGAATATTGTAACGAAAGCGGGCAAAATTCATTTTACTCGAACAATACACGCCTCCGCTCTTGTACTTATTTTTCAAACGTTTTAAAACACTTTAACGTGGTTTCACCCAGATGGTAATCTTTTGCATACAAACCCTGGCACCATCGCCTGCATTATTACAAGTGACACGTATACTTCTATCAGCGGCGCCTTTATCCTCGCCACGTTTTATCGTAAAACTCGCGTGACACGTTTAGCAAGCCCAGCATCGACGCTAACGAAACTCGATAATTGCTTTCGTTAGACGTAATTGCAGTGGGGAGGGGAAAAAGATTGCCATTCGCCGGCTTTCTTGGAAGCAATTATACCAGAAGAGCTAATAAATCTCGTTTGGTACGCGTCGACGTTAATTGCAGCCCCGGGTTGCCGCGAGGAAAAGAGATCGTCCCTTCCGCGCCCGCCCCTCGCCATTGAACAGGACGATGGAGCCACATCGAGTTCAAAATCACGAATTCCCATTAACGGGAGGGCCCCCGCGATGTTACCGGGCGAATAATAAAGAGGGCAAGGTAGGGCTGCTGGGACGTGAAAAAATTTTTGCCCCCCGGCCTTATTCTTGCTCTAGAGCACTCTATAATTATGGCGGCCCTTTCATCCAGAAATTCCATTCTCCGATGAGAATTTCTTACATCCTTACACCGCCCCCTGGAATATTATCGACGACCCCTTAATAACATCAGCAAACAACCGGCTCGAAAATTCTCCTTTCTAATTTCGCTCGAGTCGTCTATCGAGTGACCTCGAGGTAGAAATATTGAAATGTCTGCGGAGGGTGGGTGGTTTCAGCAGATTTACGATTTTACATTAATCTGGAAATCACTGTGTCAAATCAACAGTGACCATTGAAGCCTGGCAGCGGCGTTTCTATTAAAACAAAAAAGCGAAACGATAATTGTGACAGAAATGGCTGGGCATGGAGGGTGGCAACGGGGAAAATATTTAAAAATTGCTCTCCCCGGCGAGTCGACCTCGTTCGCGCGCACGTTAAAAATTAACGACTTTCACCTGGTCGTCAGCGCTCGTCCGCGAAAATGCCTATGAAGCAACAAGCGTTGACGCGTTATTTATCCTCGTGAGACCGCCGATTTCCCCCGTCGCCGCGATTGATTTCTGCCTGCGTCGCGACCGCCCGCACGCTCGCGCAATTATCGCTTCTTTTCTCTGTCCCGTCGAACGTGTCTGGCCCTCGTCCATTCTGGCGACATTTTCGATCGAGGGTCACGGAAACACTGGCGCTCGCACGATGGACAGTTGATTTTAAACAAATTTTTCAACGAAACGAACGAGACTACTCGTTCGGAAGTATTATTTTGTTTCTCAACTAAGTATACATTTTTCAAATAATGTAAGCATTGGACACGGTAAGAAGGAGTGGGAAGACGTGACTAATTCTTGTGATTGGATTCCGGGAGGGAGATACAGTGGCGCAGAGGATAAAGAGGCAGAATCAGTAGTAGAGGTGCGTGATTTGTCAGACACGCAGCGTTTTAAGTAGATCTCTTCGTACAACTCTGCGTAACTTTTCAGGGGAGCACTATTCCGAGAAGTGTTTCAGGTGAAAGTTATTGAAAACAGCGAAACCTATACTCTACGTTATTTTCTTTTTTTCACCAGCAAAGCACCGAGAAAAGCATTCTCGTGCAATTAAGTTCGAAAGGTAGGCACTCTCCGCGTAGGAAGAAATAATTCTAGGATACCTTCAGGAGCACTGCAATCCAAACTTCCCAAGCGGGTGTAATAAAAAATGGACTCGCCGAGCCGCAGAAACTGTAAAATAATTTTCGCGGGAATATATTCCACGGTAAAGAATCTGGCGAGTTTGCAACTCAGCGGCCTGAGCATCGTGAATATTTCTGCGGACTCGCGACAGAATTTTTCGCTGTCCGAGAAAAAAAACCGCTGAAAGCTCGTATTAACGCGGCAGAACGCAAGGAGAAGAGGAAAAACGGTGGAAAACATGGGGAAAAAGGAAGCGCCGCGCTGCTACTGCAAGTTGGGCCGCATAATGCATTTACCGACGCACGAACGCTCGACTGCTCGTGCTTAAGAATTAAAGAGCAGATCTGGGCCACGGCAATAAATAGATCGACTAGAAAAATCCCAGACGAGCTACGTTTATGGAGAGAGCGAGCCGCATTCTCCCGCTCCGGTTCACGCGAGCAATTTTCCGCTAATGCTTCCGTGAAAGAAAGATTCTACACACACACACACACCGCACCGTGAAATTGCACCGGACTTGAGTACACCTACGTTCAAGCTACGGTAAAGCGGCAGCAAATTCGACTCTCCATATAAGAAAGAAAACACGAAAATTGAAAAGTGACTGTTAGTAATCAACTGCCGAGGTTCTCAGCTTGCCATCTTCGGCTCCGCACTATCAAAAACAGATTCCCCCCGCATTCAATCCCAGGACCGGAATTTTTTACTCCCCTTTCGATCCCCAGTTTCCGAGCTAGAAGCTCCCTGATCTTGAGCACCCAGAAATAAGGGGGTCGCAGACGTTGAGCCCTCAAGATCGCACGCTTGCATCCCAGGGAATTTACGTTCAGGGATTATCGATCTCGAGCAGGCTCGCCACTTTATCTCGCAGTAGGCAGCACTTAGCAACTCTTACGAGGGTTTCTTTTACACCCAGCCATTATTTATGCAACAACGCTGACTCGTTTGCCGAGGCTTGCAAAGATCAAGGTGACAGAGCCAGCTCGCTGCGCAACGATCGCATCTCCCGCGCCCACGGTTGGAAAATTCACGGACATTTTCATTCGCGCGCACGCTTACCAGCGATAAAGTCACTAAAACGCGCGGCAGCTGCCGCGATTCACCGCGTCCGCGTACAATCGGCATGTAAACTGCTGAGCATTTTATTACGCGCCATTGTCGGCCTCGAGAACGTACGACTTGGCCAGGAAAGCGTATACAATGTCCATCGTTGCAGCGCGACGTAATGTCATCGTTCCGTAATTATGGCGGTATTACCGACCGGCTATTATTATTGCCAGATTACTATGGTGGACGCATATATGTACAGGCAGCGGCTGTTCGAGCGTCGGGTCAGCGTAACCGTAATTACCACCCGTGATTAAGGTAACGCGATCGGCTAGATGAAATGCATTGTTGCGGCAGAGTTGACGAAAAAATCGCCCGGGGGCAATTGCTTCATCCATTCCCATTGTCCTCGATAGTGGGCTTCGTATCATCGCGCGTCGATCGTTACTTTCTGCGGGGTTGTAGTGGGATCTGTTAAAGGAAGGGGAGGATCGATCTCGAAGGGTAGTTGTGGAGTGAAATTTTTAATATTTGGGAGGATGCAGAGATGTTTATGGATGCTAGATTTTCAATTATTTAGAGTTCAAGATATTTAGATATATCATTGTAGATTGATGAGGTACCTAAGGTAAACGTACCTATTATGAAACGCTTTTCGATGGGGTTATGCAATTGTCATCTAATTTATAAAATTTAGTGGGTTAGCATTGAAAATTTGCATACCATTCGATAGGCCATTGTTTTGTGATTATATAATGGGCCATAAAATGTATATTTATTATAAATAAAAAATAATATGACTAAAAAACTAAATGAAGGACCTGTACGTATTATGAAACACTGTTTTCGTACCATGACCCGGTGTTTCATATTCAATGTCCCTATTATGAAACGCCCCGTATGTGAACACGGGTCCGTGGTCTTGGAACACGCTTCCGAACCGTTCCATAAAGCGGGACATTCAAAAAATTGAGGTACACAATATGAAACGGTTATTTTTATCAATGAATTACATTAAAACCATTTTTTTGTAATAGATTATTGTATAATAATACTTATGTTGGTGAATTTGTACTGAAAAGAATGTATAAATATCGATAGAATGTTTGGCAGTTGCTTATGTATGCCATAACTATTTCTTATTTCGTTATTTGTGATGCTGTTTCAAGAAGGGGACATGTTTGGGAAGGTGTTTCATAATAGGTACGTTTACCTTACCGCAACTGTTTGGTTGTTCTCTGTGATCTCAGAATTTGATCGCGAGAAACGGAAGTGCTGTGTGTATCTCTGCAGGGGGAGCAAGTAAGAATGAAGTTATAAAAGTTCCTGGACAAAGATTTCTTGGATGAAAAGACTCGAGCTTGATATATAGTACTGTTGTAATTCCTTCTTCGAACGTTCCCGTGTCGAGTCCGATCCCTGACAAGTCACTCATTAAGCTTTTTATCCCTCCGGCTGGCATAAAAGGGGGAAATAAGCCGATACGTGAGGGGACTACGTTAACCCAGGAATCATTATAATCCCGTTTCGAGGCATCAATTTCCCCGCGAAATCAGTGGCGTACAGACGTGATCGTAATTCTCATTATCGCCGGAGAACTTTCAGCTACGCGAGGGTACAGAGGGGCTAAATAATCTGACTCGCAAACGTTCGGGGAAAAAAGATAGCTGGACCCCTACAAATAAATTGGAAGGAAGAGAAAGAGCCATTCGAACAAGGGCCGCGGGGGGCGAAGGGAGAAATACTTAACGAGTTTGTTCCGGAAGTTCCGCTGTCGATGGGAGCTCCAGAGACGACGGAAACAAATGTGCGCAGTTGCTAAATGAGAGGAATCGCTGAATGACAGAAATCTGGCCTTTACCTGGAAGATTTAGAGAGGGAAAATGTTTCTGATGAAACCATGTCCACGTAAGGTAAACGTACCTATTATGAAACACCTTCCCAAACATGTCCCCTTCTTGAAACAGCATCACAAATAACGAAATAAGAAATAGTTATGGCATATATAAGCAACTGCCAAACATTCTATCGATATTTATACATTCTTTTCTGTACAAATTCACCAACATAAGTATTATTATACAATAATCTATTACAAAAAAATGGTTTTAATGTAATTCATTGATAAAAATAACCGTTTCATATTGTGTACCTCAATTTTTTGAATGTCCCGCTTTATGGAACTGTTCGGAAGCGTGTTCCAAGACCACGGACCCGTGTTCACATAGTTGTACCAGTTCATGAAACACACGCCTCAGCTTTGATAATTAGATATTTCCAGTGAAAAAGAGAAAACTGCCCTAGAGCGTTTATAAAATATATTATATTCACGTTTTCATCATAAATACGAGTAAGTATGCGTAATTCAAACTTTTTTAATAAATATCAAAAACCTAACCTGACGGGGCGTTTCATAATAGGGACATTGAATATGAAACACTGGGTCATGGTACGAAAACAGTGTTTCATAATACGTACAGGTCCTTCATTTAGTTTTTTAGTCATATTATTTTTTATTTATAATAAATATACATTTTATGGCTCATTATATAATCACAAAACAATGGCCTATCGAATGGTATGCAAATTTTCAATGCTAACCCACTAAATTTTATAAATTAGATGACAATTGCATAACCCCATCGAAAAGCGTCTCATAATAGGTACGTTTACCTTAAGTGCACCCTTACAATCTCTCTTCCAGTCTCGAATACTGTTCAGCTCTTTCCCCTAGAGTCCGGAGGAAGAAGTCAAAAGCTTGCGAAGGCTTCCAGTGTCCGATTTTAATATCTAAAATTCTCGAGGCACCGGGGTGATTCGAATTATTTTAACCAGCGACCGATGCAGCGAAACGATCGACACAACAATGTTTTCCCGCCGGCCAGGCGCGTGTACAGAACTCGATCGTGCGAAATGGACCGAACGGAGAAATGACCGGCGCGGGCTGCGAGCGCGTTACGACGTAATGTAAAGGCCAGCCGGGCATGTCCCGGGCGAAAAACTTTTCTCGTTATCCATCCATCCAGCGGGGAACCGGCCAGGCTAAAAACGCCTGGTAAATTACGGATCTGTAGTTCGCGGAAAACCACCCAGCACGTTGATCCCTCCGTACGCGCGTTACACTCTGCCTCGCAGTCCCTTGCCCCCTTCGCTTTTAATTTCCGCGAGTTTGCGCGTTCATCAACGGCGCGATAAATGTAAGAAAATATCGGTATTGAGACCTCGTCGCTTTGGGTCGATTTACCTTAAATCGCAAGATTAGAAGTAAGATTTAAAATCCAGGGGGGGCGGAGACGGTGATGTATTGCTGAGGAGGTTTAAACTTCCCGGACGGATCCGATAAGAGATCGAATAAAAGGCGGCCCCGATAACTCGCGGATACTTTCAACGCGAACGAAATTGCCTGTCCCCCTTCCGTCACGACACCGTATTGCCTATAAAATCATTCGACGTTCATCGATCCTTCCCTTCTTGTCGATATGAATATCTATCGACTGGCAATCGACGTCTGGCTGCCAGCGCGGCGATTGCCGATAGCAACCGTCTGTCTCGTCACGGAATCGTCATTGGCGATTTGTCAGTGTTTGCAGAATTTCTGAAACGCGTACACTCGTCTTCTCTTCGAGCGTACTAGGGTAAAGGACCCATATACCGGACACAATATTCATTTTCATGATTTCGAAAATCCAGGCTATATAAATTTAAATGTAATATTCTTATAATAACATTTGAAAGTATAGTTTTCTAAATAAATGAAGGTTTTTATAATTAATGTAGGTTAAACATGTCAAAAATGTAGAGAAATTCTCATTCTCACAATTATCGGCATTTAACCATTTTCATTATCAAAATGGCTAAGCATCACTTACATTTAAGAGTCGATATAATAATAATTCAATTGATATAATGTACAAAAATGAATATGTAGTGATAGTACTAGGTTTAATTGATAATAAAAACTGCATATGGAGGTGATTTAATAATATTATGAGAAATGAAAGCGAATCCGGGGACCGGATCAAATTGTACGACATTTTCAATTACCGGTGATCGGTATATGGGTCAATACTCGTGTTGATTCCATAGTTACCGGATGTTTGCGACGTTCAAAGGATCTAACCTCTTCGAATCTTCGGGACAGTGTCCGGTAGCTCGGGCACGGTAAATAGTTCTCAAGCTTGAAGTGTGTCCGGTAATTACGACAAAATTTTGTTGTACATTTTTACTAATATCTCTTTGATATATAATTATTTTTTTAAATAAAAAATTCCCGAACTTACGGCAATGCTTAATAATTAGTTCAATGCAAAAAATTCCCAGAATGTATGAAAACTTATGTTGAAATTCCTAAATAACTTTCATGTCATCACTAAATGTCCGGTATATGGGTCCTTTACCCTATCACTTTTCTTTCGAGTCCAGCCTTCTAACTTGTACATTTTACTGGAGACCCCGCGGCAAAGCTTCTACGATCAGAGCGAAATAAAACTGGCCACTCAAGAGCAGTGGAATGGTGGATGTAGCCCGTCACTGACCTCGAGGGACCGTTCGATTCTGTTTCTGGTTATGGGATCCATGACAAGGTGCTTTGACGGTGGATTTCAAGCTCGTTTCGAGGGTCACATATTTCTTACGCTACCCCGTGTGTGCTGAATAAAAATAGCCGCGGAAACGTCACTGGAACGATACTCGATCCAGCCGTCGTTAGACGTTCGCGCAAGAGTGGAGGAAATTTTTCGGATATCCATTCTGGCGATTTCGGTACATCTATTTTCCGATGCCACGGATATTCAGCCTCTACCTGGCAACCATTTCGCTCGATGGTTCCTTCCCTCCCTCCCCCCCCGGCCTCGTTGGTAAAATGCGAGGAATCGATGCGCTCAAATATTCTATGAATACCTTGGCAAAGATTTCCGAACGCTACGTAACGATACTTATATCCTATCCAGGAATTATTTATCCCGTTGGACACGTGTTCCGTGCTGAAAGCACGGTCAGCTTCCCCTTTCTCTCCGGCCGGTATCGCGTACGTGTTACACGCATTATCATATCGCCCGCTGGCAGCCAGCTTTTTAACGCTTCGAGCGCGGGCGAATTTTATTCGCTGTTTGATCCTGTTTCCGTGACGCAATCTGCTCCTCGCACACGGAACCCTTTGAGATTCCGTACGTGCACGCATTATGCATTCAGTATGCAAACCGTGTTGAGTGCATGATCGATGCTCTCTCTCCCCCTTTATTTCGTTCCTGCGCTCGGCGTTCAGAAACCTCCGCCTCGCGCTTGATATTGCTAAGTAAAAGGCGCTCGAGCTTCGCCCGGTGCTCGAGCCGTTTCAAAACGATTCCAGCGTACGATGAAGGAGGTGGTGATTCCTCGCGATAAAACGGATCGAATACGTGCGATGAAACTCTACCCCGCGACGCTTCGTTTCCGCGGCAAATAACAGCTCGCACGTTTATGCGATCTTTTGCCATTGGATTCTCTAAAAAATCGGGCAGCTCTAAACAATTTTACATGATTCCTTTAGAAAGTGAATCGATGCTATTTCCGAAGTACCTACCCCTCGGAGCATTCTAAACCACCTGCCAGAATATGCTACGCGTGAGAAACGTATTCTGACCAGTGCCTCACGAGTGGACACGGTACTTCGCGATTGAAGCTCGAAGCGCGGTTCTTGCTATGCGCGTCACGCGACCAAGGAAACAGGAATCGATGCATACCTGAAGAATCCCACGTATCTGCCCGCTCTTGGTCTCGACGATGCGCGAGGCATAGCGGATTTGCGCGGCAGCGCGCGTCACCCCGCAGCCGGTCAGGACGAGGACAGCGATCAGGACGAGGCAGCAGCCGGTCGCCGATGGGGTGCACGTTGAGCTGCTCAAGGACCTCGTGGCCAGCGGCCTCTTCCTGGCCGCCGGCTGGCATGGCAAGAGCATGACAGCATTTGCTGGCGGCCACCCGAAGCGACGCCAGCAGCATAACCGTGGGAAGCGACTTTAGCCACGGCCGAAGGTCTGCCTCGGTATCGCCAAGATGATCGCCGCGAGTAGCCCTGAATTTCAATTAATCGAACGGGTACAGGGTGTCCCACGGTAGACTGGACAGCAGGATATCTCCTAACATATGGGAGTTAAAAAAAATTTTTTAAATATGGAATTGCATGGTTCGATAGGGCCAATTTATTAGCGCAAACAAATTTTTTTTTCAATTCATATTTTAAAAGATACGATGGTCAAGTTCGGTTTTTTAAATGCAACTATTTTTTTTGAAGAGGTGAGTTGATAGTGCGTTCCAAGACAAATTCAATAAGCATTAATGTATACACTTGATTTCCACTGGTTTTTGAGATATTGCGCTTGCAAATTTACTGATTTTCACTGGAAGAAAACCCGCTGAAATAGCAAGGACCGGGGTCGGTCTTGCTGGCGCCACGGGGGGCCTTGCATGTTGAAACAGATACCTACCTGCCAAAGGTCTGCGCCAGGCCCAAAGGCTGGACAATTCTTTTCCGTCAGAAATGCTACTTAGGTAGGTACATCTGCGGTATCAAGAAGCGCACCGTTACTTTTATTTCGCACTTGCTTCTACGCTCGGATGGCCAGTTCTTTTGGGAGGGATGCAAGCTCGATTGGTTAGATTAGGAGGTGTGAAAGTTGCTAGACGAAATTTCAACCATAAGGAGCAGATTGTATTAGAACCAATCGAATTTGTCTTGGAACGCACTATCAACTCACCTCTTCAAAAAAATAGTTCCATTTAAAAAACCGAACTTGATCATCGTATCTTTTAAAATAATAATTGAAAAAAAAATCGTCTGCGCTAATAAATTGGCCCAATCGAACCATGCAATTCCATATTTTTAAAATATTTTTATCTCCCAAATGTTAGGAGATATCCTGCTGTCCAGTCTACCGTGGGACACCCTGTATGTTACTTATTAGAGCTCTGATCAGGTTGATTCAGAGGAGAAGTCTGACTTATCGTTGAGTTATACTACTGTTTTATATTCACACTGTCACAGAGGAGAAGCCTGACATATCGTTGAGTTATACTACTGTTTTTCTGTATTCACACTGCCACGGAGTTTTTTTTTAGGGTCGAATTAGCGAATGGTAAGAAGGGAATATAGATCTAGATTTAGTCTTAAAATGCTTGAAATAGTTCGGTGGCAATGCGAATTTAGGAATAGGGTAGCTCGCAGCCATGATATTGAACACATTCGCGCCTCAAGGGCTCCGTACGCCCCGCGACGTCGGAAGATTGCAGTCGGACGTACCTGAGGCGCGCCCCGTCAACGGAAGGGATGGAGAAGTATTTCGAATCGGCAGCTACGGCTTCCCAGCTATTTCGCAGGCCATCCGAGTCGTCGCAGGCGAATCACTTTGTAACTTCGTTATGCAAAACGGCGCGCCCCTGTGCGCGCCTTCCGCGCTCCTTACTCGGGGGCCACGGCGGGTTTTCTTTCTGGGTGCAAGTTAAATTGCACTCAAAACATCTCGTGAATGACAAAACACGAGCGGTTCCGTCTCCGACGGGGTTCCGTGGATCCTGGCGGAGCAGACGCGGCTGTTCCCGGTTGGATCTGAAACAAACAGGAGCCGAGTGTGTCAGAGCGGGGCTGTGTCGGTGGGCGAGGGGGTGTGTGGCAACAGTGGCACGAAGGATACAGGGTGGAGATAACGGTAGCCACGAGCGAACACCGGGGGCGGACGGGGGCGTGGGCGGGCGGAGGGGTGAAAAAGGAGAAGAAGCTTGATCAGAGGGATGCCCTGCGGGGAAGGCAAGTTTCCTCGGAGCAATCAGTGCCTCGCCACGTTCCTGCTTCGACCACCTACTACACCTAACGTCTAAACCAACGACGATACATCCTCGACGGTATTCCCTGCCTTCCTCTCTCCCACCTGTCTTTTTTACTCCCCTACCAATTTGGGGATTCAGGGCAATGCGCTCCGCGTTCTGATTCCCGAGAATCTCTCCCTCCAGGGGCATATACGTATACTCCTGACGGGATAATGGCCGCTTAACTTGATAGCGTTTTTCGGGGGCCGCGCGTGTAGACACGCTGGGCCTCTCGGCGTCGCGGAGTCAGGAACGCGCGGGAGGAATAGATCTTTAAGCTTGGCAATCTTGCAGGGACAGCGGAGGATTAAACCAAGCTTGAATGAAGTCGAGAGTGGCGCATTGAGTGTGTAAAGGTACGCTTACCTACATGACGATACTTTTTTGTCTAGATTAAGTGTATTGGGAGCAGCGGTGGGTCGGTATTTTACACCGCGTCGCAAATGCATTTACGACGTGTGGCAAATGTACGTAGAATATGTCGTTTTTAAGCCCATTTCATACGTGTCATTTGTCGCAAATGTAGTAAATAGAAATATTCATTAATTCAAGGTTTCAACAATTAAAGTTTTGGAAAAATATAATTTTTAATTTAAACAAATTATATTTATTACTCTATATGCATTTCTTTTACTAAGCTTTTTTAATCAGAATTATAATTATTAATAAATTGGCATTTCTTCATAACGTATACGAAAAATGTTTTATAGTGACGTCCCTGTGGGATCGCGACGCAGTGTCCGCCACCGCCACCAGAGGTCTAATCTTCCTAGTTACCCAGATAGCACACAGCGTCTAAAGACGCTCAAAAGACGTCCTAAAGCCGTCCAGACCTAAAACGGACATACAATTGACGTCTTTAAGACGTCTGTGCTATGTGGGTCTTTTCATTCCAGATATAGGACATTTATGACATATTTACGACATTTACGACATTTACGACATTTAACCCTTAACGTTATTTAACCCCTGCGTCGTGAAGCAGTGTTACATAAATAGAGTTGTGGGTCCAATGGACCCAGGTTTTACAAAAGGAGTTTTACGTCCGCTCGTCAGCACGTGTATTCCCCGACTGCAGGAAGGTACTGGAGTGGAGAGGGCAGTGCGACGTGCGTAACGCTTTTGTTTCCGATTTACAAATGTTAGGTTGGTCCATTGGACCCCACGACGCCACTTAAGGGTTAAGACACGTGTCGTGTATAAAATAAAAAATTCGTGTCTTTACCCACCACTGATTGGGAGTAGAACATTAGTATGCGACACTGACGGTCAGTGCGCGAACTAGTAATAATGGCCGACGCAAGTATACTATTTATTGCGGTCTACCAATTTTCACAGTATCGACAAACTGTATGGAGAAAAAATGTTGTGTAACAAATTGTAACGCTACAGTGAACAATAATCTCAATTTAAGTTTTCATAAAAGTGCGAGAAACTGAGGCAAATAAAATTGTCCACGTTACATACTATTACATATCCCAAAATTGTGCCTAACTATATTGTCAACATTTTTACTGTAAGAAATAACATTGAAATAAACTTTTATACTACTAGATCCATATAAATATATATATAGTAAAAGGTATACTTGCGTCGTCCATATTTGTTTTGTCACACTAGCGCCACCGTTCCCGCGGTGGTAGATTCGTTTGCCAATACGACACTCGAAAAAATTTCCGGAATATTGGAAACTGCTTAGAGCGACACTGAATTTTACCTATCGTCGCGGGAGTTTCAGCTAGACTGAAGACACTGCAGCTAGCGCTAGCTAGACACAAAAGACACTTGATCTAGACACAAAAGTGTCGTCGTGTATACGTACCTTTAGCAACGTTCTGGGTTGCGATAGAAGTATGCATATTCGCTTTATCTTAATACTGGTTGGTCCCATTAATAAGAAGTTAGTTGTACCAAGTATGAGCTTCAAATTTTGATAAAATTCCGTGGAAACATGCTGCCCCAATCTCTCGGTCCTCGCGTGCTCATTGAAAGTTCCAGATAAGAGCCCACAAGCCGACGGTGGATTACAGTTTAAAGAGGGAAACGGGGGAACCCCGCTCGAACACGATCCAAAATCGTTATTCATGCTGCTAACGAAACGATTTGTCAAGTTTATCGTTAATGGAGGCTTCGCGAAAGTTCCGCGGCGTTTCGACCACTGCCGGCCGATAAAAATGTCGCGTGACTCCCCGGACTTACTTAATATGACTTATGCTTCCTCGCGCGTGATACGGTGACGCGAACGCGACGTCTGCAATTAGTCGGTATTTAATATTCCGGCTAGCTACGACGGGGAGCCCCGCCCCGGCGCTATTATAACAATATTTCTCCAATTAACACTCGGAGATTGAAATTCATTTGGAAGCTGAGAGGCAACCGCTTCAGCTTCCCTCTTTTAGGGATTCACCGCCACCCACCGTTACGTCCACTACCTCCAAAGACCTAAGGAAGGCAGCGCTTCATTCAGAAGCTAACGCCCCCATCTCTCAGTCGTGTAAATTCAACTACCCCTTCGCCAGTGTTTCGCGGAGAAGTGAAAGTAGCTCGGTCGGCGATCAAACGGGTCAGAACAGCGGGGCAGGTGAACCCGTTTATAACCAACTCACCAGGGGGACGTTCCTACTGCCAAGTCGAGGAATCGAAGTTCCGCTAATTTAATTCCGAGTCTCAATTATCGGTCGCGTCGGATTCCCCAGACGGCTCTAACTTTCAACCCTCCGCGCGCAACACCCCGACGGGGAGCAAGGGGGCGGCGCGTCGCTCGGCCGCCGAACGTGTAATACAGCCGCGAACCAACCCCCTTGTATTCCGCCACTTTATCTTGGGATTGACGTTTCATCCGCGGGAACCGACAGGCCAAGGAACCAGGAAGGATTGCTCGGTGCCCGCGCGCTGCTATCAGACACTCGGGGATAGAGCGAGGGAGCGAAAGAAGGGGCGACAAAACCGTGGCTGGAGGATGCAACTCTTGAACGAGTCTGCAACGTTGCAGAAAACTCGAAATGGCTTTAATAGAAATGCCGCGGATGCCCCTGTAAAAAGTATTACATACTAGAACACCCACTATTTCTCCATAGAATGTGGACCGCGAGCTGGGGACTGGGTTACTTATACGGTACGTCCTATTTCGAATGTCTGTTTCAGACGGCGCAGTGAAGTACTGGGAGGAAGCGAGAGGAAAGACGCGAGTTTGAAACGAAGGGGAATAAGGGAGGTGCAATGGAAAGAAAATGCTTTTCACCCCGGTGGCGGAGGAACTTCTATCTCCCCCGTAGATGATTTGACTTTATAATCGAGCCAGCCTCGTTCAATTACGATGGAATCTCTGGTGGAATTTCGCGCAAGCAGTGTCGCGATCCGGGACGAGTCGATCGCGGCGCAGGGTAAATATTCTCTTGCCAAGCAATCGGATGCAGTCGAGGGTAGATGAGATAAACGATCTCGGAGTTAATCATTGGCCGATGAGAGACGATGTTTGCCCCCGTCCGTTGCAGATAAACAGCTAGTCGCGAAATTATTGGCTCGCGTAGACACTCGACAGCGAAGCTTCACGTATCCATTAAGG
This sequence comes from Andrena haemorrhoa, assembly GCA_910592295.1. Taxonomy (NCBI): domain Eukaryota; kingdom Metazoa; phylum Arthropoda; class Insecta; order Hymenoptera; family Andrenidae; genus Andrena; species Andrena haemorrhoa. The sequence goes on from OU342946.1 coordinate 8,720,798, forward strand.
GAGGAACCTGGTTGAAAATCGAGGCATTTTTCCGGAATTTTTTTTTTAAAGAAAGTACTTAATCGATCTTTCTGAAACTTTCGGGATATTTTTATTAAAAAAGAGCAACAAATAACAAAGTTATAAGGTCCACTGCGGGCAACGTAGCGTCTTTTGGTTTCATCCGAAACCAAGAATCGAACAATTTTCATTTAGTTTATGCGATGTATGCGTACGGGTAAACAATAACTGTCGGATATACCGTCGCGTTGCGGCCGAGTATATAGCTCCGAGCGAGCCCAAGCGAGATCGGGAATCGGGTTGCCGCTCGTGCGACCAAGTCGTCATACGTTGCGAGCCATTGCGCATTATTGTATTGAGGTGTATAGTTCTGCCAATATATAACAGTTTATGAGTGTACGGATGAATCGTATCAATTTAATTCTTAAAAGATGCAAAATTGAACAAATGGCGGCCTCTTGAAAAAAAGGTCCCTCTTTCCAACGAAATTTTGCCTTAAATGTGTAAAAAAAAGTTATTTATTTAAAGAATATCATTATACCCATAGCTTAGATCTGTGAAGAAAATGTTCACAAATATCCGTGCACAAGGCCAAGTCGATCGGTTGAATATTTTTGGAGTTACATTGTCCGCGAATTGTAAAACTGTCGTTTCAAGAAAAACGCGTTTAAAGTTTTCTGGTAACTCGGCGCTCCGTAGCAAAACCGGCTATATCCGCTTTAATTGTTCTAATTTCGTTTTGCGGCTTTAGGAGCATATTATCGTGATGTTTAACTATTGATTTATGCAAAAAAAAATCGATTTCTTCGACCCGCTACACCAGGTCCCTCCCCTTAAAACACATAGGAATCTTTAGATTTCAAGAAAATACCCGAACTCAAACTTTACTTACAATGATTGGTTGGGCTTATCGATCCTACCCTACGACGTTACACTCTGCGAAAGAAGTGTATTTGTTACCCAAGGATCGCATGAATATGTAAAGGGAAGCAAACGAAGCGTTCGACCCCAAAAAATCCGTCTGTCCCAATAATTCTGCGACTCACTGTACGCCTGCTCGCTTGCAATCGGGGTCTGGCATGCTGCCAAAGCTTTCCGACCGTGTTGGTAAACTCAATCTAATAGTCGGGAAATTTTTTAATCCGGTGTCTCCCAACCCCCTCGGTTATTTAGCATGCTCCTTCCCCGCGGCGGAGCGATTGATGGATACGCAGAAAACACGCATGAGCAGGGGAAAACGATCGGCGCGATTCCCAGCCTGGGAGCCTCGCGATTCCTTCCCTCGAATCCTGATTTTACGCCTCAGCTCGGGCGGACATTGAACGGCACACCGTAAATTACGCTTTAATTAAAATCGAAACGCTTCGATGGCTGTATATACACGTTTAGCTCCGGGCGGCAGGAACGTGACAGCTGACAGTGACTAGCTGCCGCGCCACCTTCTCCTTTCTCTCCTCCTTTCAAAGCTCGCAGTTTTAAACGAGGTTCAATCACCTCCGTTCTTTTATGCGCTTTTATAGGCAGCGCCGAGCGCCCGTGGACGCCCTTTTGTGCGGAACAATCGCCTACTTCGGTGCACTACACTTTCATTACGTAACACCGATGGCCATTGTGCCGCTACGTAACGTTGGAATGCACCCTACTTCCGGTTGCGCGACAGCACGGGATATCGCTTCTTTCTCCGATACGGCGTTACGTTAATTCTGATTCGCTCCTCCTTTTATGCACGAGCAATAGCGCGCGAAGCGTTACAGATGGGGTAGTAAAGAGAGCGCTTCCGGTTTTGGGGATCGGAGTTTGGAGGCTGCAGGGGCTTCAGGAATGAGGACAAAGTTTTTGAGAATGTGGGTTCATTTTTTAGATATAATGGGAAGAATGTTGGCAGGGCCGTTCCTGGCGGGGGTGCAGAGGGTGCCCCCGCACCTGGGCGGCCAAACCTAGGGGCGGCCGCAGGCCGTTTATTATATGTACAATTTTGATTAATAAGAATGATAATCTAAACTCTTTTCATGATAACTGTTTAAAATTATGTGTGTATAGATATAAAAGTAACCACCGCATATTAAATTCTTAATTGAAGAATATTGAATTAATAAGGGCGGCAATATTGTTTTTGCACCTGGGCGGCCAAAAGCCAGGAACGGCCCTGAATGCTGGGGTACTTAGTTGTTGTGTTTAACCTTTAGGGGACCGGCGGAGCCCTTTTTGGGGCTTTGGGTAAGCACGCTACTTAAAAATGATTTAAAGTATAAATATGTATGTGTGTGTTAGTGTTCGACTGTGTTTATGTGTATGTTCGACTACAAATTAGTTCTGTTCAAAAGAACACAAAAAATACGACAAAATAAAATAATTCCTGACACAACACAAAAATACAAAAAATAATGTTCGACTGTGTTTTTGTGTATGTTCGACTACAAATTAGTTCTGTTCAAAAGAACACAAAAAATACGACAAAATAAAATAATTCCTGACGCAACACAAAAATACAAAAAATAATGTTCGACTGTGTTTTTGTGTATGTTCGACTACAAATTAGTTCTGTTCAAAAGAACACAAAAAATACGACAAAATAAAATAATTCCTGACACAACACAAAAATACTAAAAGTAATAAATAAAATCATGAAAAAAGAGAAGAAAAGATGATACAAAAACTTTCTGCGTCTACGTCGTTAGCTCTGGGTAAAGCTAAAAGAAAGTTCTCTGAATTTTGGTATGTGATCATTCGGTAAAACTGCCATGTAGATGAAACATTTTTGCAATCCAAATACAGTTTCGTAATCAACAGTATCAAAAATCTCCATGTATATAAATTTGTAGAAACTGAAAACCACTATTATTTTTAATAAAAGCCGGTCCTCTAAAGGTTAATAACAGAGAAATAAATTTTATATTGTTATATTTTCGAAAATAAGTAATCAAGGGTATAATTAAAAATTCCAAATTTTGATCATGAAAAGTATCTGGTAAATATACCTAAGCGGAATACACGAAATCGCAAAAATTTCGGTAGAATTAAATGATTTACTTGCAATATTTCTCTGATGATTAATTTCATTCCCGAAGCGTACAAAGACTTTCCAATCTGCGGAATTCTTTTCTCTACGCTTTCCACGCACACTGCAATCCCAACAAAGGAAGGGAAATTCGTGGAATATCATTTCTCGTTACGGAGCTCGTGATTAAATTTATTTTCCCACCGCGCGATTTTTTGCGAATGGTCGAATCTTCGCGAGGCTTTTACAGCAATATCTGTAGTAATATTCAAACGCGAAAAATTTGAAATATTGGGGATTCACCTGGCGCGGGGTGCAATGAAATTCGAGGCACGCCGTTTCGCGTCGTTCCCTTCCGGGACATGACTATTAAATTATCTTCTTTATCGCTGCAATAATGCCCGGATAATATCTCGCCGGGAAATTGTAGAAAAAACACTCGCACTGCTAAACATTGTCGACGATAAAAATGTTCGAACGACGCGGAGGAGACTCGCGGTCGATATTCACTGCGAAGTTGGCAACGCATGCGCTTCGATTGCGCTCAGCTCGGGGCAACTTCAGCGCGGTCCACAGTGGCAGTCTGGCAGCTGGATGGGGAGGGCTCTTTGGCGAATTAAACCTCGTGTTCTTCGCTCTTAAAAAGAAAGTCTCTTCGATGTAAATAACCGAAGAACCATCGCTCCCCGAGGAACTAGAAGGACACGTAAGTACTTACCGATTCTACGCACGTTCCATCGAAATTTACGTTCAAACATCGCGACGTATCCTCGAATGTCACTCGCACCTTCCACGGATCCATATTTCACAGCCTACGCAACATTGCGACACTGAATTTCCACGAACCGTATTTCTATCTCCACATCTCGCTCCATCGCTCTTTTAACCGCCCTTTCGTTCGCTAAACAACATAACCTCTATCGAGCTTCGTCGATGCACAGTATCCTCTGCGTTCCACTCCAGTATCCACTCCACCGCATCGAATTGCTGTTCGGCCGACTCAGGCTCGCCGCTCCGAGCGATCGTACAAAACAGGCTTTTCTTCGTTGCAGTTTAACAGATCCTCGAGATGTCGACGTCTGCGATATACATTTTAGACGTGAAGGGGAAGGTTCTGATCTCACGCAACTATCGCGGGGACATAGAGACGGGCGTGATAGAAAAGTTCATGCCGCTCGTGATGGAGCGCGAGGAGGAGGGCAATCTGACTCCGATAATACAAACTACCGAGTGTACGTACGCGTACATAAAGTACAACAACCTGTACATAGTCTCGACTACTAAAAAGAATGCGAACATTTCGTTGGTGTTCGTGTTCCTGCATAAGCTGGTTCAAGTTATGCAGGAGTACTTTAAAGAATTGGAGGAGGAGAGCATAAGGGACAACTTCGTCGTCATTTACGAGCTGCTGGACGAGTTAATAGATTTCGGCTACCCTCAGACCACGGACAGCAAGATCCTGCAGGAGTATATTACCCAGGAGGGGCACAAGCTCGAGATTCAACCGCGCATTCCCATGGCCGTGACCAACGCGGTGTCTTGGCGATCGGAGGGTATAAAGTATCGTAAGAACGAGGTGTTCCTCGACGTGATAGAGTCCGTGAACCTCCTGGCTAATGCCAACGGGAATGTATTGAGCTCCGAGATAGTGGGCGCCATAAAAATGAGAGTGTACCTGTCGGGGATGCCAGAGTTAAGGCTGGGTCTCAACGACAAGGTTCTGTTCGAGTCTACGGGGCGTGGGAAGTCCAAGTCGGTGGAACTGGAGGACGTGAAGTTCCATCAGTGCGTGAGACTGTCTCGATTCGAGAACGACAGAACGATCTCCTTCATACCTCCCGACGGGGAGTTCGAGCTGATGTCGTACAGACTGAACACTCATGTGAAGCCGCTGATATGGATCGAATCCGTAATCGAGCGGCACGCCCACAGCAGAGTCGAATACATGATAAAAGCGAGGTCGCAGTTTAAGAGGCGCTCCACAGCCAACAACGTAGAAATAGTAATTCCAGTGCCGAACGACGCGGACTCCCCGAAATTCAAGACCACTATCGGTAGCGTCAAGTACTCCCCAGAACAGAGTGCCATAACTTGGTTCATCAAGTCGTTCCCGGGCGGAAAAGAGTACTTGATGAGGGCGCACTTCGGCCTGCCCTCGGTCGTGGGAGAAGACGTAGAAGGGAAGCCACCGATACAGGTGAAGTTCGAGATCCCCTATTTCACCACGTCCGGCATCCAAGTGCGCTATTTAAAGATTATCGAGAAGAGCGGCTATCAGGCGCTGCCCTGGGTACGGTACATCACGCAGAACGGGGACTACCAATTGAGGACGAATTAAATAAAGATGAATTGGCGGCGCGCGGACAGGTCTAAGATTGTACGAGTTCTGATCGATAACCCAGAAGCGGGAGCTAGTCGGTTTGCTACGCTTAGTACGCTTCCAAACGTTTCAAGCTAACATTCTAGCCATTTTCGCAGCTCGATTGTGATCGATACCGAAATCGGGGTGTGCGGAATACGAGAATATTAATTAGAGCTCTGCAGTATTCAGCAATAATTCCTCAAGAATAGCGTTCGTTTGACGGAATGACTTTAGTTCCAATATTCATCCAATATCCAATTTTATACACGCATAGGGATCCTATAATAATTTTTAGATACATTTACGTAATCTTTTTTCATATTCTCGTGATATCACGCGGAAATGCAATGTACTTAATTCATTGGATGTTGCGTATCGGTGGACGCTACGCCCTTGTAATAATATGACTCGTGTTTTCTGTATACAGGGTTCATTATATTTTCCATTAAACGTTAGTTGAACGTCAGAAGTTGTAAATATGTTGAAGACCATTGTATACCCAGACATTCTCATGGAGTTGTTAACAAGTTAATAGACGTTCTTTCTACTAATTTAAGCTCTGATAGTATTACGTCAGAATTACTATTGTATATCAGTATCGCAATAGATATAACATTGTTATTATTGTATATCAATGTATTAGTAACTTAAGATCTTAAAGAGATGTATTAAATTTTTAATGGAAACCATCCATGCGTCTTCTATTATCCCAATCAACCCAGGTCCATTTTAATTCACCACTCCCACGTCTATCTTTCAATTCTCCTCTTTCGAGGTTTACGAAACCCCGTCCGAGGCCCCATGAGACGAAGATATTCCAAATTCCGCCACAGAGTTCGCGGAGACTGACGTCGCCGGGCTATCAGTCGATCTTGCGAAAACGTCCGCCCTGAAGAAGTGGTAAGTATCCCATGAGGTGGCATTAAATCGCTGCAAGATGGAGACAGAGAACCCCGATTAAATCCAAACGCTGCCACAGGCCTTTTTACTCGCGCAGCTAGGAGACACCGGTCACGGCATGCAAATTTCCGTCGGGGGACGAGCGTAATAATTTTATGGAAATTGCTGGTCCTGCAAGGAATTTCGAGCGAAACGCATCGGCCGAAGGACGCGCAAGCGTGTCAGGAGGGGGATGAAAAACAGGGTGCATCGGATGCACCGCGATCAAAGTGGCCTATTCTCATGCAAGGGGGTAGCAGGCATATACATATTTCTTACACTAATTCAGTGTCCCCTTCGCGGTGTCTTCTTCCTAAATTGCTTATTCCGTTCAGTGTCTCCGCGATGTGAAAATAGTTCCAAAGGAAATTTCCAGCGAAATTCCACGTGATTTTTCTACAATCTGAATTCTACTGCCGCCCCTTAATTCCAATTAGTAACCACGTGCCAGTGATTGAGATCGCTGAACATCGATATCCATTTCGTTCGTCCAGAGCTTGCCCCCTTTATATCCTCGTGGATATAAATTCGAGTCGGATGATTTACAAAAGCCACTTCGCGCCCGAAAATTCGACCAACAACCCTCAACGCCAGGCTGTTCGCAGCCCGACATAATTCTTCGCGGAGGCAATAAATATTCCACGGCGTCTATTTCCTTTTTCTCCTTTTGCCGCCCCCTCACGCCGCTTTGCATCCGGAATTTATGCGTATCAATTCGCGGCAACGGCCACGACGCCGGCCGGTATTTACGATAATGCATTTATCCGAAATTTCCGTCGATGGGATGCGTTCGTATGGTGTATATATAATATATATATATACACACAGACAGACGTATGTATATGCGTATATGCATATCGCCAGTCTTCGGGGCCGAGATCTGATCAATAAAGGTCAATGTATCCCGCCCCCTCTGCAAGTTCTCCGCGCGGGGGTTAGAGCAATTTTCAGCTTATCGGATCGCTCGCGCGGGGGATGCTTCAAAATCTATACGTACACGGTATATAGAAATTCTTTATTACCCGGAAGCGTAATTTATAGCAGGGAGCCTTTATCGTGGCGCGGAGCTATATTGATGTATAACGCGCTATAAATTTCGTTGTGCCTTCTTTCCAGCCGGCCGTTCACGAGTTCCCCAAGACCGATAACCCGATATTCCAGGCTCCAGCGAAGTAATTAACGAAACCCGAAACTAATCTGTGGCTGTAGGCGTGCGTGCTCGCGTGTCAATTAACGTTGCCCGACGCGAATGCCTCCCTCGCGTATCGCCGACGCTTCGCGGCGCATTTCGACGAGATGGCAAGGTAAAAATTCATGTACACTTTGTCATTTTATTTTTTGAATGTTTCTGATAATGTTGTGCGCGATATATTACGCTTCACCTTGAGACAGACCATAATTTAAAATATATTTATAACAGTGTAGTCTACGAACCATCCCCTGTAAGAATTATATCCGCAAAGGTGGTTCCACTTTGGGAACAATTTAAAAGTTGCAACTTCCAAGTCTACGAAATCCCTGTATCCATTTTTTTAAAAGCATTATTTCCAAGATTAGATCCTTCAACAAGGCACCCATCTCGTAGAAGAAGGTCCAAAGAATGCGCTAATAATTTTTTAATGTCACCAAAGGGTAAACAAAGTCGAAAGCCGGTCTGTGAAAGCTCTTCAGGAATGAACAATCTGCCCTTAACGGGCCAGACGATCCGTCAAAAAGGGAGTTTCAGAGGATGGAATCGTGACGCAATTTCGCAGATTCGTCTTTCCCTCGCGGTGTTCCGCTAATAGAAAAAGCAAATTTACCGGCTGCACCGCCGGCGTCGAGGAAATTCGAGACGAAATCAGTGGTTGGGGCGCGGGAGGACAGGGATTGCGCGCGAGCTCCTTCGGCGATTCTCTTGCGCTCTTGCTTCCTTAGGGCGTCTCGTTCGATCGGTCCCCGTAGCGCGGAGGGATTCGAGAGATTCTGGAGAGGCCGATTTAAAGTTGCGCCTGAGATCCTGTCGCGAAAATCCACGGGAGACATCTCGTCGTCTCCGCCGCAGGATATTAAAACTTTCGCGGGGAATATATATAGCCGCTGTCAACTCGACTGGATACGTCGCCGGGCAGGGGGGTGGTCGTATAAAAATTCGACTCCAAGTGTACGGGGAGAAAAAAGGGAATCCAAAGTTTCTAGCCCCTCGGGTTCGGGCGGGCGCGAAACTATCGCCTGGCAGGGACTCGGGCTTCGTGGTCGTGGCAATTTCACTTAGGAGTATCAGTTGATTCAATACACGGGATTGGCTTCCATTTTGCTGTGGTAAGTTATGTTACTCTAGCTCCGAAGAAGAAAAAGCAAGGTACCAGCTTTCGTAATAACCTATGAGCCACTTGTTCTGTGGAAGAACTTGCAATTTCGGTAGAGCCCATTAATGGTCATGGTTTCCATGAGTGTGTGTGCGCTGAGGCCGATCTAATTAAATGTAACTGAACAAAGCGAATAAATAGGACACTCTGCGCAGCAGGGTTTTTGGTGGAACTTGTATTAATTACGCAGTCGCATTTGAGAGGCACCAAATTGGCACATATCGCGTCGTTATAATGCGAGCGTACTGCGCGCCAATTTGAGGGTTAATTTGACTGGCGCGAGGGGTAAATCGCGCGCGAGGCGCCGTCAAACGACGTCCCTAATTCCGGCCCCCATTGAATTACAGAAATATGAATCGTAAAACCCGCGGATAACTTCCGCGCTGTCTGGTGTATACCCGCGGAAATACGTTCAGGAGGAGTTTGCTGTTCGTAATTCAACTGGAGTTTATGCTCCTTGTGTACAAAGCGTTAGCGAGAAGTTACACCGTAGAAATACTCCGTTATGAATCGCGAAAGTTATCCGTTTCCGGCGGAAGCGGTACGCGCGCATACGTTTCGCGGACCGTGCCTGACACGCGGCAGCGTTTTGTGAATATAAAGCCGTACAAACTCGCTGAAAAATCGCTTCAGGACCTGTTCTAAATTCTTCAGAAAAGTAGGGACGGTGCGTCACGTACGAGTGCATCGAAAATGTGGGAGACACTTTTCTTCTAAATGTTAAATGGGATGGCTGCTAATTCTGTGCATTTATTGGAAGTCTTCACTGTTCCTAACAATTCTCATTGCGAACAATTTTTAAGATAATGCACGTGCGTAAAGCAGGGTGGTCCTTATATGTATGGAAAAAATTTAAATTTTTTAAAAATTTCTTCTGACCCTCTCAGAAGCTTCCAAATAGTTTAAAAGAATTTCGTCTAAAATTTTATTAAAATATATTAAGGATTAAAGGTCGCTCAACGGCAATGAAAAATATTTCATAGTAATAACTATTTTGGTATAAATTTAAAAAAAATTTTAAAAAAAATTTGTTTTCCTTCACAGCTTGTTCTAACTGGTTGGGGAACTGGAGAATTGGATGAGTTTCGTTGTTATAAGTGCTAGGGCCAGTATCTAGTATGGTACCCGATTTTACCTAGGCCACGGTGTAAAATCGTAAAATCGTAAAAACGGATCATATTTTAAATCATTATTTTTTTGTATTTTTCCTTCTATTAAACAAATTGGATATGTACTATTATTTAAAAAAGAGTTTATTCTAATGAATCCCAATTGCAATTTGTTTTTTACTTAATAATGTCAAAGTTATGAGATTTTATCCTTAACGTCCCGATTTTGCCCCGGTCTCCCCTATATGCGAAATATAAAGTCCTTGAGCGACCTTTATATATCAAAATATACAAATAAAAAATACGGAGATACTTTTTTTTTGTCAAATAGAAGATTTTAAGAGGGTCAGACAATATATATTTTAAAGTTGAAAAATAAGGACCACCCTAGCGAAGAGTTATATGTAAAGGAATCAATTTCATACGTGTCGTTATGCGATCGCGTCTGTCTACGCACGGTGTTGTTCCACTTACTCGCGTACCACCGGATGCGCGACTCAATGTCAATCACAATTCTTTACATCTGTATCATTTTAAATATACATTGTACTGCAAAGTGTGTCGGGTAAAAGTTGTCCCAAGTACCACACGCTTCTCAAAGGAGTACATTAAAAATTCCATTACAGACTCCAGTTACACGATCCAAAGTAGTCTGAACCTTTCTTCTTCAGAAGAAGCCAAATCTCCCTTCGCATAATAAATTTAAAAAAGAAAAAATCCCGCTAGAGATGCATCGAAATACTTGATATAAACCAGAGGAGGGACAGAAAAAGCACAGTGGAAGTAAGGAGACTTGGTTACTAAATTGGGAACCCGTCCAAAGTGAAAGCACTCCGACAGAAACATTTGAAAATCGACTCGACTCGGCTCACAATCAGAGGCCCCCGCATAAACTTTAATTATAATTTTCTGGCGGGGTGAACGAACTTGAAAGCTTCTCGTATCGAAAGTTCCACAGACCTGGCGCGTATGTTGCGAGCGGTTTTTGAAGTTTCTTTCAATCTGTGCCAGTTTCTGCGCGGGCCTTTAACGAACTGGGACACCGAGTGAATGTCAAAGCGTGCGGCGGCGCGTAAATTAAGCGACGTTCAGTTTACAGGGTCGTTCTTAAGGGACGCCTCTCGTTTCCTAAATGCGCGGCCGCGATAAATAAAAGTATAACGTTTAGGTTCCGAATGGCGCGGCACTGGCTGAAAGCGGGGCCGCTCGCCGGGCGGGATGAAAAGAGTTTGTGCACGCGTGCTTGGGCGCGTAAAATCCTAGGGAGAGGCTAGCTTCCGCAGCAAGATCCTGAATTAACGGGGGACCTCCTCCGAAAAAAGGCTGGCCTTTGCCGGCGCCCCAGGAGGCAAACCAGACCGCCTAGAAAGTGTGCGAAAAATGCGCTTTCAGCCGACTCTCCCAAAACAGCCGTCGAAAGAAACGAACTCCCTAATTCTCTGCCACTCGATTGCAACCTCGTTTCCGCGGAATCTCTGCTTGCGGTGCTCGCTGGCCGAGACTCTCCGCATTGAAACTATCCTCGCGAGCGCTGGATTATTTCTCGGCTCTGTGTTTCGCCTGATTTCGAATTCATCCTCGATCTACAACTTCGCAGTCGAGTTTCTCAATTGGCAAGAAGATACACTTATGCTTCGGTGGGATGGATAAATGTGTTTGCGGTTCGGCGTTCATCCGAGGAATATGAAATTGTCCTCGTCCACCGAGGAGACGCGATTGCCGAGGAAAAGCGAGCCGTGGTTTTCCTCGAAACGAGATTCCGAATTACAGGATGTCCTGGGAAAAAGCAGCATTTACCGGAGTCGTTTAGGGGAAAGCGTGGCCCGTCCCCGGCACGAGTACAGCCGCAAATCGGGCGCACCCCCATTGATTTATCTTCGGGCGAGAAAGAAGAGTCGAAAGGGATGGGTGTTAAAGGTTCGACTGTGGAGGGTGGTGTCTGGCCTCGAGGGTGGCTAGAGTGACAAAACGCCACCCCTTTGGGGAAGACCGCGGGATCCGTCATTGGCTTCGAGCCAATCGGGCTTCCTTGTTTTCGCCCCCTGACTTCGACATCTGATTGCAAATTACCAACCGCGCGAGACGGCACAGGGCTCTAACCAGGGGTCGCTCCGCTGTATCGTCATCAAAGATCGATGCCTGTCGGACTGGTCTGCTTAGAGACGTAGCTAGATTTCGGTTGGGCACTGGTCGATTTAGAAAACACCGAGTCCCAGAAAGATAATCACCATTTATACTTTCACGAGATCTCGATTAATTCTAATTCCACTTCGAAGCCCTCAGTTGCCATAAAACTTAAACTGAAACACCAAGTAGCAGGTGAATTTCACCCCAGAGGGGGAGAGACGCGAGTTCGCCCAGGAATTGGGATATTAAGACGACGAACCGCCGGCGTCCGCCGGAAGTAACGCGAGCCCTCGCGTTTTCTCGACGCGACAGGGCCCCGCAGCCGCCGCGGGCATCGGGGAATGCAAATAGAGCGCAGTTTGGAGACGATGCTCGTCCCTTCGGCGTTAAGCTCGGGGGGGTTAATGCATTCGAGTATCGCGGGCGCCGGCGTACGCGCGCGTATGCAAATACACGGGCGAAGAGGCCGTGGCGCAACACGCGGAACGCAGTAGTAATGTCAATCCCCTCGATTGTTGGCGTTCCAACCCCCGTTATGCAGATAAATACGAGGCAACGACGCCCACCGGCGGGGGGTAGCGCGACAATATTGCGAATTATATGGGCCGACGATAATTTCCGGCTGCTGCGGTAACGAACGGACGCTTGAGAACGAAGAGGGACAGCGGGCGGGCGAGGGCGCAATTTCCAGAAGCTTTTCGATGTTTCGAGCGCGACGCAGTCGAAACGAAATCAAGTGGCTGCTCGAGCCCCACTTTCGAGGCTACCCCTGCCATCCTGTTTCGCGTCTATTGGGGCAAATCTGGGGGCAAACACTTCCATCGTTCAAACAGACAGGCAAGTCGACGCGATGTAAAGTTGGGGGGTCGCGTTCGGTGTGATTCGCAGCGAGACAAGTGATCTCCAGTGGGCAATTGACTCTCCACCGGCTAGAAGACGATGGGTATGAACGCGATGCAGGATATTAAAGGATCCTGGGTAAATATTCTTCGGAAAAGTGGCTTTCGATAAAGTCGTTCGGGCTATGATAGAATTGGGAATTTGCATGATTCTCATAAAAAATATATTTGGGAGCTCCTATATAAGTTGTATTGTAATTTTTTTTCATAATTTTGTATTGCATATTAAGCGAGAAAAAAATTATTAGAAATTGCAATATTTAAAATTACCGAAAACGATCCGGAAATTCCCGAGCGTAGCCGAAGAAGCCTGTGACGTCACATGGTAGTATTTTCACACTTTTAGCATTGAAAAATACATTTTTATTAGCCGGCTGTTTTGATATACGTATACATTACTATTAGACGGCTGTTTTGATATACGTATTTTTAGGCAACTCATAACACCAGTTTCACGACGCAATCATAAATACATAGCAGCCATTTAAAACTACTACTATGTGATGTCACGAAGCTTTACGACCAATCAAAATCGTTTCTTCGCAATACGGAACGTTTCAAGCATTACCAATTTTTAATTTCATTTTTTAATACTTAACGATTTATAATAAATGAAAATTTTATTGTACATTTATTGCTTATGGTGTATATTCAGGTTATAAATAATAAATTATGCAATCCTTTTTAAATGCAAATTCCCTATTCAAGTAGGGGAGAGGTGGGATGAAAGGGACATTTCTGTTTAGGACCAGATAGTAAAAAAACTAAATAACCATTCGAGTTCTAATTGGTCACATTAGAAAGGCCAGTTATCTGGTTATAACAGTACACGGTTCTACTGAGCTTCTCTCTATATTTACACGTCTTATTTTTCGCTTTCCAAAAGAGTGTGTTTTGTCCCTTTCATAAATTGGCTGTATTGAAAGGGACAAGGGTGTTTATGAATGGGACAGTGTAATGAAACAAGGTAATATTAATATTATTCCTTTAACTATTATTTCTGCTGGTACTGAAATCGCAGTATTGATGTCGACAAGTCTACAAAGTCGACGTTTTTCGCAAGTTACATAAATACCACGGTAATGCCAAAATATTTGTAACAAACTTTACATTAAGCTTAAATACTTAAATAACAAAAAATAATCCTCGCATTAAAAAACAATGGATAATACTTTCATTAAAAACCAAATACATAATCCTTAAATTAATCCAAACTATGTTAATTAAATGATCTTAATTGGCACCAAAATTGATCAAAAACATCTTGATGTGTGATAAATATTCTTTTACTACCAATGTTCGGTTTATCATAGTAAGATTTTGAAGGGAACACGTAGGAAAAAGGTGTCCCTTTCATAAATACTTCTTGTGTCCCATTCATAAATATGGCAACATATTTGAAAATCTAATCTCTACACTGCCGTGCTTAGTTAAAATGTCCTATCTAGCATTTGTCAATTTTTTAAGAAATGTTGAAATATTTCAACTTCCACGCATGTTTCACCTTTTAAGAAAAGTTAGAAACCCCTACATGCTTCGTAGAGATATAGAAACAGTCTAATTTATTTATTTTTTTTACAAGAACGGCAGATAGAAAATGGTAACACTTCAGTTTTCTTGGATGCTTCTATATGCCAGATAGGACATTTTCAATAAAGAGGGCAGTACAGTTACAATATTAAACAAACGATAATTTAACATATGTCTTATTGTTCCTGAATAAATATCAGTTCAGATGTAATAATAAAGAAATCAGTCATTGGTAACAGCACTTGGCAAAACGTTTCGAAAGAACATAAAAAATTTTACTTTGAAGCACGAAAAAATTCAATCGTGTATCACCGCCATCATTGAAATGGCAGCGACTTGCAGTTAGGCGTGTTTGGGCATGTATTAGTGTTGCTACAAAATGAAAATACTTTCGTCGTGGGAAGATCCTTTATCTTTCAGATAATTGCAATGTCCCTTTCAATACGTGTCCCTTTCATCCCACCTCTCCCTTAGTAGTTGTCGATGATTAATCGACCGTAAGTAGAGTTGGATTTTCGTACGAGATTTTATATTATTCTCCTGCTTAGGGCTGAGGTGGTACGCGATATATAGCGAAGGTTATATCGTAAAGGTGAAGTTAGTCGGGTAGATCGGATCTTGGGGTCGTATACACGACGTTCCGATAAAGAATGAAACATTCATGCAGCATTTTTAGATACCCCCGCTGATACACCGAATCCAATAAAGGCAGTCAGGCTGGAAGGATTCATTTATTTCCATTACCGTCACGGTCGATTAGTGGAAATTCCATCCAGGGGAGGACGGTTAGTTATTACAGTAACGCTGTCAGATAATCGAACTCCAGATAAATGCAACCCCAGCCCCGGCTGCTTGTGCGCGTGCGGTGTGCGCTTGCTTGTGTGCAAACGTCGACAAATTACCCACGGCCGAATAATGTGTCGGTCGGCGTTAAACATGGGAATTGCGGCGGGGATCTAGCTGGCACCGAATTTGCTAATAACAATCAGTAGTTTCTATTGACGCTTCCATTTACCAGCACGGTCGTTTCTTCTCTGACTGCCAAAAACAGAAAAAGATACCCCTTCGTCAGATAATACATTCCAGTTTATATATCTTGTATTTCCTTCTCTGATGATCGAGGCATTCCCGGGAGTGTGGGCCAATTTTTTTGCAGTGCTCCGGGAAGCCACTTCGTGCGCCGCCATCTTGTACAATTTTTCATAAAAAAAATGTTTTCTAGCAAAACAAAGATTGCTTTAAAACTGTATAAAAAAATCCAAACCCTATATTTTTATTTACACGAATAAAAAAATCCCTTACTTCGTCGTTTGTTAGTGGCTTCAGGGTGGTCCTCCCTTAATCTCCGAAATCTTCTATTATTTGCTAATGTCATTTGAGGAAGACAGCGAGCGTTAATGGTCTAACAATAAGACTCGAGAGCTTCTTCTCAAACCCATGGATCCTTCGTTCCTCACCCCCTTTGGAAGGAGAACGGGGAATGAAAATAGACGTGCCTCGCGATTGACGTATCGTAACAGGTTTCCCCGATCTCGAGCAAAGTTCCACGAGAAAATGTGCCTCTTGAACGCATTATCAGAGGCACTAGCAAGGCGACGGTAATTAAATAGAGTGACGCAGCCGAGACTTTGCGCCAAGCTCGCAACCCCCGAGGGGTGGGGCGACGAACCGCGCGCGTTGCTTTCGCTGCACTTGAATGCATTAGCGGAGCTTAAAGTTGAGACTACGGTGACGACGGTGTCTCCTTGCATTTGCATTCGGTGTAGTGGCCCACACGCATTTGCATTTAGTTGCGAATCATCGCCGCGCGTGACTCCCGGCGAGCCGTCGACACCTCGTCGCCGCCGGCGGCGGCGTGAACGCGGAAAAAATACCCTCCACGTCGCGGTCCTGTTCGGCGGAACGTCACCCGGCGACACGGGGCGGCTTCGAGCTTGACTTTTGGGGAATTTCGAGACAGCGTAGGGGTTGAATTTTCTTAGGTTTCAATTGGAAGGCTGAGTTTATTAGCAGAGGGGAGGAAAGGTATAGGAAGGAAAGTATAAAATATGTGGTGTCAGTGGAGACCGGAGAAGTTTTTTATAGGAGTTAGAGGAGGGCCACTTTTACGGCTAGAAGCTCGTGTCTCGCCTTCGTTTTACGCCGCTTATTTCCAGCGAGGGGAGATTGTATTATTAAGACGTCGACACGAATCATCCCCTCCCGTCCTCGCTGCAATTTCGCGACGTCGAGGGTAGGTGCTTAAAATATCAAGCAATAAACATCTCGGCGAGGATTTACGTCTACCAGTGCTTCGGCACTTCCAGCCCCCATTACTAATTAGAAAAAAAAGCAGGCGAAGAAGTTGTTCCTCGCATAATTCCCGTTAGGTACGGCGGGCCGTGGGAGGGCGCGTGCGTTGTCAGGGTTTTCATTAAAAATCCCGAAGGGGCTCTCGTTTTTCAGACGAAGGGCCCCGGATTATTGACGTTTATTACGGGGAAAATAATTTTCCGCCCGCCCGTAATCGTGCCGGTGTTTCGATCGAGCCGTAAGGATTATCCTCGACAGAGCAATATCCTGTCCCCGTAACTTGAGCATCGCAAATATTAAACGCCGCGAGGAGGACACCCCGTCGACCTGCCGACGACAGGACGCAACAAAGTTTATTTTTAATCGAGACTCGCAAGTCCCGATCCGCTGAACGGGAATCCTGCCTGTTCCTTCCCTCTCCGTGCCCCTCCTTCGTTTCAATAATTTCGAGGAAACGACGCTTTTTAATATCGGACGATCCAGTTGTGCTCCACGGTGAAGAGATAGTTTCTATTTCCAGCGCCGTGTCGAGGCTGCTTTTCAAGACGGCCTGGCACGCGACGCGACATTAATAACGTCTCCCTGTGGCCGAAGAAACGGATTCGAGATGTCACGTCGTCGATATCCGTCCCTCGGTTCATAAATATCTGACGCCAACGCGAAAAGGGAGAGTTGCTGCCTGCTCGAGGCACTTAATAATTTGATTTCGAGAGCCCTTGATATTCGTCGCGATCGTGACGACGCGTTTCAAAGAAGCGTCGAGGCGATGGAAAGAAATATATTCACGCGAATATGCAGGGGAAAAATCATGTAAATTATTTAAATAAGGGGAGACTTGTAGAAATAAGTAGTGAAGCATAGGGATTAAGCTTTGGGTGATTTCGTAATATAGATACTGATTGGGTTCAATTACTGTTGGCGACATTGAAAATGTAGAGTGATATTTACTCGTTCAGGCAGTTGACTAATTGTGAGTTTCATTGTAACAGGATATTATGTTTGACACGTACATTGATGTATTTAAAGTCTCCGGTTCTTAGTAAACGATAAATTAATAATCGCTCCCGCTTTTAATTATATTAATTTTCGATCCTTTCCCTCCCATCTCGTCGCAAACACGACAGAATTTTCCGTATGGGAGCACGATATCCTTTGAGCTGAAAGTAGGATTTAGTTTCGCATGCTTCGATGCTAATCCGCTTTAATATAGAGGAATCTCGCGCTAACGAAGCAGCATCCGTTGCTGTTCCATTTTTAATGATAATTAAATTTGTTGCTCGCTTTGTCCCTCCTCGGTTTCAACGTAAAACGCTCCTGCACCACACTTCCTTATAATCTAAATGAGCATGCATTTCTGCTGTTTTTCCACCGGACTGAAATACGGTTTTCTATTTAAAAACGATACGTCTGCTATCGCAGAGATCGTTAACTACTTACTTAGTCTGCTTAGCGATGATACAAATGTACGATTCAATATATTCCATGCAGAAATGTGAAATTTCACAAGATTCTCATAAATGGACTCTGATGGAAATTGAAGATGTTGCACCTTTTTCCGCGTGTACCTTAACCTGGCTAAAGCTTGACTTAAAATTAATAGTGTGGAAATTTGTGTGACGTCCAGGAAGGCAACTTCTGAGAAGCTACCAATGCCCGTGTTTTTCTCGGCTACCAAAAGCAAGAGGCAAAGGTTAAAGATCTTAGCTTCGACGCCGGTAAAACGAAGTAAATCTCACTAAAATCTCTGTGCGAGTTTCACTCCTTTCTGGCTCGGTAGAAAAAGAAAGGGCTGGGAAGCTCGAAGGGTGTGGTTAATTAACTCTGTCCGTCACGGCAGGAGAAGAAGTTGGTTCTCTCGCAATCTTAGTCGTGGTATGGGGATTTGTTTACAATATTTCGTGGGTGGACATTATTGTCAAACAGACGATTACCGTTTTCAATGGCAAATTAGATGTTTCAAGTACGAGAAATTGTTGTGGGAAGGTGGAAGATGTTCTTTAAAATTTCTTGCACAATTTATAAGAAATATGTTTATGATATCGATGTACTATTTCTAGTAGGAAACTGACAGTAAGAGTGTGTTTTTCATTTTAAATACTAAATCTTACAATTCAGTATCATCTATTATCTATTGCCATCTATTATAGCATTATGGCATATGCCCTGTGATTGCTGCTTGGTTGCTAATCAATTATCAGCTGGCTACTAGCTGGCCCTTAACCAATTACCAGTTGGCTACTAATTGGCTACCAGTGCAGCTAATGCTAACAGAGATTACTAACAGAAGATATTAGTTTAGTAAGAAATAATAAGGAATGACGCGGCAGACAGGGAGGAATAATTGTAAAATTCGATTAGAGTTTAATGTACAACAGAACGAGAAACGAGCGATCAATTAGTTAATTTAACGTGACAGTTCGTGTGTCTTGCTGCCCTTCGACAAAGTGCCTTCTTCCCTTGCCTTGCCTTCGTAATTCAAGTCAAGGACGACACTTCGTTTTACTGGTGTCTTCGCTGTCGATGAATGTACAATATAGCGCAATAAATGTCGCGAGAAGGGAGACAGGTCGAGAGAGTAAAGAATAGCCGGCGGAATTCATTTAATGTTAATTAGTTAATTAGAATTAAGTGTTAATTAGTTTGTCCGTCGCTTCTTACGACAAGAGGAACTTCTATATAATAACGAGGGAATTTATCCTGACGTGGATATAATGGATTCGGATTCTTGATATAATTGCTAAACGGGACGATTCATTTTAATACTCGGAGACGGACGACGCCTGGATAAGAGGAAAAAGTTGAATGTAATTGCTAAATAGGGAGGGTGGGAAGCACTGTCTAACAGTTTTCCATTTCTAAAACTTTCTTCGTGCTCCAAACGAGAAACTTAATTCGATAAAAACTCGTCGAACGTGAGGGAACAATTGGTGCAAATTTCCCTTCGCGGTGGTAGTTAGTATTAGCAATGGTGGAGGATTATGAGCTTAAGGATTATGATCACTGGTCTTTATTACTCTAATAGAAGAGAACTGAACATTTACAAAAGGCATAGACAAGTAGACTAAATTCGAGGCTGCAGTGGTGACACTGTTGGCAAGTCTAACCGTGAGCTATAAGCTAAACTAAAATAGGGACAACAAAACAAACATTACAGAAAATAAGAATAAACAAGTAAAGTAATCTTAACTTAAAGTAATATTAGTTTGAGACTCTAAGCTATACACGAGAAAACGCAGAAGTAAGCTAAAGTAAAAGTAAAATAAAAAAAGTATTTCATACATATTCAGACATTTTCTACCTTAGACTTAAACTAACACCCTTTCCGCCCACTGAGTATCAAAAATCCAGCTACAAACCGTACAAGCGTCTCGTTTAAAACAACCCTTTACACCATCCACCCCCATTGTACTCCCCCGTCTCTAATTAACGAACTAATAACACGAACACGTCAATAGACGTCACATACAGGCCAATCTATACGGAATCAATGCTGCCGCGAGTTTCCTCAACCCTACAGCCACCCCTTTCGACGAGAACTCATTTACATCCGCGAGAAGGGAGGGCGAAAGTGTTCCAAGTAAGACCGGGATCGGGAGGAATCTCATTTAGTTTCGAATTTCACTCCCACCGGGGAGACACTGGGTGGAGAAATGCATCGGGGAAAGAGAGGAGGAGAGCAGACAGAGCATCGATTATACGGGGCGTCGTGTCGATCGTACTTAAAGCGACACCGTGTTCTCAGTGTAAACGTAGCTCGACGTCTCGAAACTACTTACAACCCCCCC
The DNA here is from genome assembly GCA_910592295.1 of Andrena haemorrhoa. Taxonomy (NCBI): domain Eukaryota; kingdom Metazoa; phylum Arthropoda; class Insecta; order Hymenoptera; family Andrenidae; genus Andrena; species Andrena haemorrhoa. Next base: position 8,741,187 of record OU342946.1, read on the forward strand.
CAACCCTCCCCCGCCCTATCCTTTGGCCCCTGCTTTGTCGATTCGAGTAAACATTGGCTTGTTTGACCGAAGGAAAAGTTGTCGGGGAGAGGGAGACCGACACAAGACTCGTCAACGACCGCGACACGGGGCCAAAGAATACGGACGTAAGGGTTGACGATGGTGGTGGCGGTGTAGGCGACGAGTCCTTCGACTTTCTTTTATTTCCCAGGCCTCCCCCTTCTGGCAGGCTTTATTCCTCCTTCTTCCTTCTTTTTTTTTCTGTCCATTTCAACGAGGAGGCATTCATTGTCCACTCGCGAACTTTTCGAGCTTTCGGGCCGGAGGAGGCACACAAAAAGGAAAATAGAGAGAGAGAGAGAGGGTAGGAGGAGGAGATTGATTGTGAGACCGCCAGGCACAGACCAGTCTCGCTTTCTCTGGCCCACCCTTCAACTCTTTCCTACGCCTTCCTCCGTTGCTTCGCGAGGCTTGATGAATTTATGATAACGCTTAGCGTCCGGCTCCAAGCGAGTATTTCGCTTTTCTTATTGTTTCGTTGGGTGTAGAAGGTTTGTCGGAGGCAAGAGGCGAGAACGAGGACGTGATTGAGGTAGGGGTTTAATGATTGGTGATTGGCTGTGCTATGAGGTGGAGAATTATGGTGTTATACGGTATACTGGAATACAGTATGCCTAGTCAACAATCGCGCAAAAGTGCTTTTCGATTATTTATACTAAATGGGGTGGAAAGTGAATGCACGCTAAATTTAATATTCGAGGGATGCGATAAATATTTCCCGCGCTGCATGTAGCTAGGTATAGTAAATTTGAGGTATATTTTATTCAGGAATTAGAATAGAATATTAAATATTTTAGATAGGTAAACTAACTAATACAGTAATAAGGGACTGACCAACTCACACAAAACTCAACACACCGACGAAACGAAGTGAACCGACCGAGGGCACTGATAAGACTGAAAGCTCCCAACAAAAGGTTATTAAAATCCGCTCGACGAAAATCGGCCGGGGTGGGGAATGGGTCCAGGTTCCACGAAACTCGGGTAAACGCGCCCTCAGCTACGCTATGTAAACAAAGGTTTCTGGCCAGCAATTTTAGAAGCATACATACTTCATGAAATGTTAACACTGTTTACTAATAAGTCACGTGTAACTTTCAAACAGGGAGTTTCTTGGAAGCCGACTGAACACACGTGATGAAAAATGAATAATGACGAGTAAGGTGAATGTCCCAATTTCTGCTCATGTCCCCATTTCTGTTCATTTCGTATTTTTCTTATTATTATAAGCGTTACGTTTGTACTATAGTTGCAACAAAATAATTCTAAATTATTTGAACATTTACGCGAGTGTTGCACGAGTTTGAGGCTAATCAGAGTGCAGCATGCAACGAAAAACTTTTAAAATGAGAGACTCATGATTTTTCGACCATGTTTCAGCTGGTTGTTGCTAAGGAACAGGAGACACTATTGGCATTCGATAATTCGGCAGAAAATAGTTTTTGCAGTAAAAATTCTTATTTAATAACAAAAACAGATACCGTATTGTGGTCTGGATGTAGATTTCTTTACTATTTTTAATTTTTTTAAGTAGAAAACAGGTGATTAGGTTTTGGGCCAAGTGAATCTCCGTCACGTCCGCATTTCTACTCACCAAAATTTTAGTCATATAACCTCACAATTCAGTATATGCTGTAACCTCTGTTTCTATTCGAAGGCATTTTATTTTTTGTTTATCATTATTTTATGCTTTACTGTTGTGTTATAAAACATCTCCATAAAAGATGTAACTTATTTTAACCTGAAAAGGCAACATATTATGTGAGCAGAAATTGGTACAAATGGTGAGTAGAAATACGTACATCGTTTTTCTTTTTGTGAGCAGAAATACGGACATTTACAGCATTATATTTAATTAAAAATTACTAGAAGTTAAACATCTCGAAATATCTTTCTTCTTAAATAGTTTTCGACTGGTCGATTTATTATTCAAGAATTAATCAATTACTCTGCAAATTTTGATCACAAACAAATTTTGTACACCTTCTTTTATGACGAGTAACTTCTTAAATGAGCAGAAATTGGGACATTCACCTTACAGGTGAAAATGTAAGGGGGTAGCCTAGGTCGAGGATATTCATAGAATAAAATTGGAGTAATTTGTCAGAATTAACGAATATGGAGACACATGATCGCTGTTAATGTCGTTTTACAGCCCAAGACGAACATCCTTCCTCGAGCTACTTTCTCCCCTGAAGTAAAAGGTTCTTCATAAAGATAAATGTTTGCAATCGGCGAATCCCCGCTCTCTTCGAAGACAGTGTACTCGAGCAGATCCGCGTACGTATATTTCGATCTCTTATCTTCCACCGCGAACGTAAAAGGCTCATATTTTCAGCCTCGCTATCACGTCTCCCCTATTTGTACATCTCTTTTCTCTTTCCGCGTGTTTGCACGCTCAATATGCACGCGTCTTGAAACCCCCGCATCCAGCCAGACTCTTCTTCTTCTCCATTATTAAATATTAATATACCTTACGGTTTTCACGAGGAAACTCGCGGATCCTCGCCGAGGAAATACGAACGCAAGGTAATCCTCTAACGTGGCCGTGTATTTTTCCTCCCCCATCGCCCTGCTCCCCGGGACACATCTGGGTATACAGAAATCCCTGCTGATTTTTCTTTAAACATGGATTTTGAAGAGCCTTCTCCTCGGACTTAAAGTATTCCGTCGATTTCAAGCGCTGGATTATTAAGATAACTAAGCTGGGGTAGGTAAATGCAGCTTAGAAGCTTCCCTTAGATTGCTGGGGAAGTCGGAGTTTGAAATAGTCTACTTTTCTCTATGTCAACTGGAAAGTACGATCGACGAATGACGGTCCATTCAGTCTATTATAAATTGTTTCGTGGATGAATTAGCTTTTCTGGCAATCGCGAGCAGTAGATGAGAAGATACGAAAAGTGGGCGATCCTCTCGCCATTTCATCATGGACGATGAATTTGTGGCGACACTCTGAGATATTTTAAGGGATTCCCTCGACAATCCTGAATGCCGACGCTGCGATCTCTATTTCCCGGCGAGGATACGACGGAGGAGGCGATGGATCCTTATCTCGGCTCGTCGGTTTGATTCGAGATTGGGGGAATGTATTCCCAATTTTCCTGCGTGGATCGATGCCGGTGCTTTTCGTCCCAATTCCCGACAATTCACAGTCTCCTTGTCGCGCCCAGCAAATTAGATTACTCAGGGAGCCTTCCAGAAGTTTTCTGGTTGCTTTGCCCTTTCCTTTATTTACCTCGATTTACGGGGATTCCCGGGGAGGGGGTTTCCACTCCGAATCTGCTGGAAAATTAGCGCGTCCTGCTTCTCCACGGAAGCTGAGGGAATCCTGCGGCAGGATGGTACGGGGCGATGGGAAATTCCGAACCAATACGGCTGGGACATAATTTCAAATTCTCTGGAAAAATTCCATAACCATCTAGCGGGGTTTCTACGCATATTGGTCTTGAGACTCGAAGCCAAGAGTGCGAAGAAACTGAAGAAGTTGTTTAGAATTTCAACAAAGTATCAAGTACAAAGTTATTTTCGTAGGTTACGCACAAATTTTCTATAAATAAAAGCCACGCTAATTAGTCTGAATGGTGTTTGTCTTCTGACATTAATTAAATTCACGAAGATAGAGTGTTTCGTAATTTTCATTATTACCCCATCACGAATTACAAATAATTTATGTAATTAAATGGAGTTTGCCCATCGAATCAATAACAATCGTTAGTTCGCATGGTGTTGCGTAAAGAGACGTTGACGTCCGGTTAATTATTGCCGTCCTACGTATCACAGTGGATAATTTATACCTGAATTATATGCAAATGGGAACAAACCGTACACGGACTCGATCACCTAAAATAACGCCGAGGCTCAAATGCCCGCGTAGTTTGTAGACAAATGTCTCTAAGAACTGGAAGGTCAGAGTGCAGGTTGGAAAACGATGGAGTGGCGTCGTTTCATCAGCGAAGACCGAAATTGATGAAGGCGATTCGTCCGCGAAAGACTTCTCGCATTTCCACGACGAATGGCATTCGAGGCCGAATGAAGTTACCGTTCAGGGTGGAGTAAGGGCCAATAGCCTGTAACAGGTAATATTACAGACGTAATTTCCTATCCGCGTTTCCCTCGGCAAACTCTCGGCGATTCGCCGCCTCTGCCCAGCCCCTGCCGCCAGTAGTCCGTTGGAAACGGAAAAGGGATCTTCAAGAAGACGAGGAGATAACGTAAATTTACTGTCCAGTTGTTTTCGATTCTCTCCCTCAGCTATCCTTACGGGATTTAACTTCGTTTTAATAAACGCAACGAGTTTCATTGCGGGGCCCGCGGTTTATCAAGGAGGAAGAATAATCCTTCGTTTACGGGAGACTTCAGTCCACCCCCCCTTCTGCCAACCCTTATTCGCCCCCCTGCCTTTTATGCCTTTGACTGGAAAGCGGAGAAACAGTAAGGGCTTTATGAAGTAACGCAAAGCTCTCGTTTCAAACTTCCCTTATCGTATCCCCCTCGCGGAATTGCGAATCTGATATTCGTTATCGGTAATCCCGGGATTGTTTCTAGAGGGAAAGTCGAAACAGAAATGAAATAGCTTGGAACGGGGAATATGTAAAGCCGCCGAGGACTCTGAGCAAGAATTCGCATGGAACAACAGGGAGAGTTTGTGCGATCGGGATTCCGAATCTTCTGGTGAAATTAAAACGAAATCCACTGTTATTTCATACATAATGTCCCTTTTGATGCCAGCTAACTGCGCACACCGTTGCTGCTGTGATTACATAGATTTCGAGCCGCGGAGCAATGCGACCGGCCTGTGGTTTCGAGTTTTCCCAAATGATAGGACAGCAATCAGTTGCTTTTTCCGCGCAGCCATTTTTTGGCGGCAGTTAACGGCATGTGCCGTCGGTTTTGCAATCAGGTGGATTCCGAATTACAGAGTGACGCAGTTGGGCCGGGGGATTGCAGACTCTCTTCCAAAATCGCACGGTTCCATTGTCATTAAATTACGAATTTAATGGGACAATTTAATTGTAACCTGATTCGTGGCGCGGCGATCGTCTGCGTGCAAATGCCGGCGCGGCGAAACATGATAGTTCCTGTTACACCCTTCGGTAAGCGATAGCAGATAATCGTGGAGCGCATCAGTAGAAATATACGGGATAAGTCGGCCGCGGGCGTGAACTGCAACTGTTAACTGCATCGACCGCCAACTTCGCCCGTAGCAAAAGGCATAAATAGCGGGAACTCCGTGCTACAGATAATGCAACGGAGTAAATGTGTCTCCGTGTTGCCGGTGACAATAGATAACTGTAGAACAGTCTAAGTAGAAATGTATGGCATAAGTCAGGCTGAGCAGGTTCTACTGCTCGCCAACAACCGCCATTAACTTTCCTCGTTACCAGTAACCTTGATATCGCTTGGAAGCACACATAATAACAAGTTACACGCGTCCGCGATGGTTGGAACTTCGTTTCTAAAACAGAGATACCTGCTCGATTGTCAGTACATATTCAACTTTGACTGTTAAATTACACGAACTTGGAATTCTTGGGTTACATCTGGTTTTGACAAATCTTCTCAGCTCAGATTTCCCTATTACATATCGACGGCTGAGAAATATTCTACGTTCACTTTTTATGAAATTTGAGTTTTTATATGCAAATAGTTCTTGACTGTTTCTCTATGCTGGGTAAAAATCACATTTATATCTGCTTCAGAAATTTGTCCAAAATAATATTTTTCTTCATTTTATGCCCCTGAATTTTATGTAGGGGAGAGGCTTGTAGGTTGCCACCCCTTAGCTTTTTTTTATCATAACTCGTCATAAAATTAACGTATCGATGATTTATGGTATATGTTGGAAAGAGGAAGGGTAAAGCTACAATCCTGAGCTACAAATCATGTAAACTCTCGAAAAAGAAAAATTATACTGCAAATTATCGAAAGTATCTAAAATTGACTCCTTGAAATTTTGGCTTGCAGGTTGCCACCCCCTAGAAAAATTGCTGAAAGTGTAAAAAAACTGAGCAACGCTTCAAAATCCTTAATGCCGCGTTCAGATTTTCTTGGCCTGCGTGCTGCCATACTAAAAATGTATCAAAAATGTAAAAAATAAACGAAAATATGACTAAAATGCAATAAAAACACTTCGCTTCAAACTCAATGACAATATTAAACATCACATAATCACGAAAAATGACATTTGAGTGTAAACAAGCGGGAAAGAGAGAGGTGGCAACCTGCAAGCCAAAAAAGGTGGCAACTTGCATTCCGACGCATTTTTGGAAAATATGAGAAAAAAATTGTCAATTCATGATATGTTTGGAAATCTGTTTGGCATATGTAAATTAGATGTAAAAAACAACACAGTACGAATAGTTATCTTGAATTGTCGATGAAAATGTTCAATTTACGAGCACAGGGAAAACACACAATTTCAATTACTCGACAAACACTATATTACCCTTCGCTCAGAAAACACAGCGTTATTGCGTCTGTCCGCTCCAGAGGTTAATAAATAGTGACATCTACTCTTTTAACGTCGATTCGAGTCAGAGTTCAGGTTATGACACTGCTAGAAAGTCGAAATATAGCAGGGGTGGCAACCTGCAAGCCTCTCCCCTACCATTGCATGGTTAAGCCTGTTTTTCTTAAAAACCCTAAAAGTGGACATACAATATTTGTGCACTCAATCGTTTGTTGGTGTTTGCTGTCAAACCGCAAAGGGGAAGCAACAGGGTTGTAATATCGACAGAATTTTCGTAAGAACAACCACCCTTCTCAGACTTACGCAGTCAAGTATTTTCGACCCTTTGCAAAGTGTCCATAGCGGATAGTTCAAAATGATTCCTTGAGAATATGGAAATGAAACTAAAGACATTCCCTGCGGTCGTGGAGATTCATCGAACAGATCGACCACCGTCTAAACTATCTACTCTGCCATTGTTTTAAGGATCTATGCGGGGGAGAAGTAATTTTCTACGGCGGTCCCCGAACAATCGCAGCGGCAACGGGGAAGGAAGGATCGCGCGAAGGCAAGGAAACGGCGGAATTTACTGCGCCCGACTCATTTCGGGCCGCCCCTCGGAATAAATGGACACTCGTCTGGTAGCGATGTAAGCTTGCGGGGAAAAGACGCGGCTCTCCCGCGGTTTATCGCCGAGACAAACGGAGCGATTAAAGCAGAAATAAACGGTTCACTTACCGGCGTCGCCCGCGCGATTCATAAAGCCTTCTAAATGTCCATTCCCGCGCCCGCCAGACGTGCCAGACACGAGAAATAATCCGTGGATTTCCCTTTCCTGTCCTCGATGTCTACGCGTTTCACGGGAATTAAGCGCCTCTTCAGTATCCACGGGGCTTGCGGCCTCGGTGCGAACTGTGCCCGCCCCTGCGACAGAATAAAACTGGCCTGTCACTCGAAGATACCGTGGCGCAACAAACAACGATTTCTTTAAACACCCCGAAGAGAGTAAATTTCAACCGGGCGAGTATGGGAACTGGAAAGTATTCGCCCCCCTGAATTGTTCGTGAAATTAATTACAGGGATACTAAAGTATTGGGGCAACTTTGAAGTCTGAGCTGGGCACCTGAAGTATTCTCGTAATAAAGCGTGCTTGTAATTACTGCAGCTAATTGATATTACAGATTAGAAGTTAGTTTGTCAGCGTCGTTTGATCAAACGAGGCAGGGAGCATCTTGCGAGCCCGAGGAATAATGACCCTCGCGATTCCTCGCGTCACTACCATCAATTTCCGGCAAGGACTCGGCTAGATTTAATCCCAGCACGATGCGCCAGACTCATCCGTAAGGCGTTGCTGCTCGAAAAGTTACACTTTTCCTACAGCCCCTTGTGTGCTTAATCAATATTGATGTTGGATCAAGCTGCAATTCATTCGACGCGTTCCCCTCGCCTTGTATCGGATATCGGCGCAAGTGACAGGCTAAGCTTGGTTTACGGCGGGGAATAAAGGCGGGAAACGACACTGATCCCGTCGGGGAAATAAGAAGAATTATGATCGATAATTTTTCAGTGCCACAGCGGAAATAGTAAAGAAATAAATCGAGGGCTGACACGTGGTGGGTTTTAAACTTCAGCTGGTAATTACCGTATAATAAACACCGAGCCCGTGGCTTGATAACGATTTTCCAGACGGAACCTTCAGTTTCGGCGGAAGAGCAGTACCCCGGTTTAATTTATTCTCGTGTCCTCCCCGAGAATACGTGGCCCATCTCTTGTTACATCCGGCGTGAAGTTCAAAATATCATTCGTTAACAGGCATAACTGTGATGATAATATAAAATTCCCCGCTGGGAGCCGTTCCGACAAAGCTTCCAGTTTACACGAGAGCCACATTTTAATTGAATACACAGAGTATGAGTCTCCCCGTTGGCTTATTTAATTTAAAAATACTTCAGCGTCGCTGTGCTTTAGTGCGGGGTTAATTGAAAAATATTGCTGGGGCGTGAAACTTTTGGGTTTCCTTAAAAAATATCGCGCGATTAATAAAACGTGATATATCGCGGCGTACCGGGGACTAGTAATTAAGAGAATAATTGTGCGCGGATGAAAACACGTTGGTGGAAAGTTCTATCAACGGCACATCTCCTCGCGGAACGTTTCATTTCTCGCTTTCCCGTTTTTATGGGTGAAACAGAAGGTCGTTATCGATACCGCGATATTTTTGCGCGTCTTCGATCTCTATTACGGTCGCAATTTTACGACTGAGGACGTCGAAGATCGTTGGGGAGCTCGGTGGGTCGCATTAAAAGGAATCCTACGGTGGTGGAAATAAAATGTGGGAGAAATGTAATTAGAGATAACGACGAAGTTAAGGGGAAACCGGAATCGAGCGAACCTCCGTGTCTTTTTCCCGCCAAAGGGACCAGAAGCGCAGATATTCTAGTTATCTAGTTACGTACTTACACCACGCATCTAAATTACCCACCCACTGATCTAAATTATTCGAACACATAACAATTACCGCGCGTATAAACTCCCACATACATCTATTATAACTTTACTAATACAGAATTCTCCAGAGATATCGATATTAAATAAATATCGTCCAGCATTACACAAACATTAAACAGATATCGTTATAAGAGGAATGGTATGAATCTCAACATAAAAAAATGCCATGTTATGCGGTCCTCCCGTCGTTCTGAACCCTTCCTCTATCCTTACCGTCTCAATAACGAAATTCTCTCTTCAATAAGTGAAGTTAAAGACTTAGGTATCCATTTCTCCTCAACTTTGGACTTTTCATACTACGTTTTTCCACTGATTTTCATTCAATTCACACATTAAGATTGCTATATGTTACCCTTGTTCGTCCATTGTTAGAATATGCTTCAGTTATATGGTCTCCGAAACACTTTAATCACGAAATCATGCTTGAGAGAGTGCAACATAAATTTCTCAGATTTTGTTCATATAAGCTAATGAACCCTATGATAATATTCGATCACGATTACTCTACAATATTAAACACAGTCAACCTCGAAACATTAGCTGCACGTAGAAGAATATCCGACCATTTCTTTATTTTTAATTTAATCAATAACCATATTGATTGTCCCTCTCTTCTTATGCAAATCAATTTTTACGCACCTGAACCCGTATTGAGATCTAGAGCAGGACTACAACCACTTAAATCCAGATCAACATATGGATTAATTAATCCAATAAATCGAATTATTGCTGACTCTAGTACTCTCTATAATAGTATAGATTTCTTTAATGGTACCATGAAATTTAGCATGTCTAATTGTTTTTTGTTATATTAGGTAAAGTTCTTTTTCTTTTGTAAGCATTTATGTAAAGAGGGCTTCGGTCCGTTTATAAATAAATAAATAAATAAATAAATAAATAAATAAATAAATAAATAAATAAATAAATAAATAAATAAATAAATAAATAAATAAATAAAGACACTAGAACATTAATAAGTAGATTAATAAGTAGCGCGTTCTTCAACAGAATAACCATTTAATATTTACTGAATGATACCGAAAAACAGTCGAAGGGAATAAAAGTACCAGCATGCAGGAAATCTCCTCGAAACAATATCAGAGCCCTTTCCTACCGTGAAATCGACTCGCTGGAGGCCTGCCATTTTCTGGTAAATAAAAGGTGCCATTATTGGCGCACTCTTATTACGGAACGGGCTACTGTTGCCATCAACTCGACACTTAGGTAAACGTGTACCAGTGATTATGGCGGGCGACCGAAATTTCTACGTACACGTCGACGTGCACGCTAGCAATTCTATTACAAAGGCGCGAGCCAATTATTATCGTATCGACACGGGATCGGATCGTGTTCGAATGCTTGTTCCCCGGTTGCATCCTGGGAATCGACGACAATCGATATAATTATACGCCTACTTCTCGTCTCCCCCACTCACACGACGAGCTAATTACTAATCGATGTTACAGCTGCTTACCGGGGCAGGTTGGTTCGAGCGGAGTTGTCTTCGACTGCCTGCTCTCGAGCTCCGCGATGAAATCTGGCATGCTTTCCCGAGATCTTTATTGAATCTGGGTTACGTTAACACCCACGGATTCTTCGCAAAGGGTGTCAATATTTTAACTGGTCCCACTCCGAGCATTCGATTCAACTCAATTTACTTTATCAAGACGCTCCTATTCTATTTCCGTACATCTACTCTCGAAGTCTCGCACCATCATAGCGCGAGGTAAGAACTCCCCTTGCTCCCTGTCTGCGCATTTCAAGCCCCCTCGGTACTCCTCTCCCCAATCAGTACTCTCGAGCACAAAGACACGCCAGAACTTCCTTACCATTTTAATAACGAAATTACCCGATAAATTCTCCCGGAACGAACGCAACAATAACGAGGGCGAAGTGTGCTCGGAGGCAGTTCGATCGCGAGGATCGATCTCGCGCGCCGACATTCATCCCCCTCCGGCCCGATAAAAACTTCCTCAACGACTCTTCTCCCGCCCTGCATTCCGCGCCTTCGTCTTCCCTCCCCCCTTTGTTCTTCTACAATATCTTTTATACCGGCGACCTCGTTTCCCTCGAAGGGCTCGTCGGAGGGTGAAGCATGGCGAAGGGGTGGCAGGAGGGAGGGGAAGGGAGAGTGCTCCTAGTGAACAGCTGAAACATTAAATTCTAAATGAAAAGGCAGCGGCGAGAGCAGGACATCGGTATTTCTGGTCGCCGGGGGAAGAAGTGGATGGAAGAAGGGAAAAAAATACCGAAGAGAGCAGCTGGAAAGGGGTGAGTGGTGGGTGCGGGAGCTGTAAAACGTGGACAGAATCTCACCCGGTTGGCTCACCAGCTCCCTTGGCCACGTCCAACCGGAAACACGGGGGGAGAGAATGGGAGATATTCGAAAATACTCCGGCGTGAGGTTTATTTCGGGGGTGCAGCGCGAGCGAAGCTCCAAAGTGACGCATACCTCGGGCGGAGGGTTGTTAAAGTATCTCGGTTGCCTCGGGAACGTGACGGGGGAAAGCAAGTCACGACGGCCCGTCGAAAGGGCGAGAAAATGGAACTTGATGTTTCACTTTTGCTCCCTTCTCTGGGGGAACGCCACGATTCAATCCCGATTGCTATGCGTAACTCGCCAGAAATTGCTGAATATAATTTCAGCAGTTCGAGGCTGGGATGTCTCGATTACCGCGGCGAACACTTGCACCCTTCGGTGCGCTGGCTGCGCCTTTATTCGTGGGTTAACGGTGACGAAGGAGTGGCTGGGATATGGCACAGGTTTCTACTGGGTTGAATGCCATTTTTGAAATCGTAGTTTTCAGGCTACCAGGGTTACCAGAGATTGGGAACTGAGTTTTTTTTTAAAGAATTACATACCCAAAGCTTTGAAACATGCTTTGCATACTAGGGTAAAGGACCCAAATATCTGATGGTAAATGTTGCATTAGTATAGGTAGGGGAGAGGCTTGCAGGTTGCCACTGCTTGCAGGTTGACTTTCTAGCAGTGTCATAACCTGAACTCTGACTCAAATCGACGTTAAAAGAGTAGATGTCACTATTTATTAACCTCTGGAGCGGACAGACGCAATAACGCTGTGTTTTCTGAGCGAAGGGGAATATAGTGTTTGTCAAGTAATTGAACTATTGAAATTGTGTGTTTTCCCTGTGCTCGTAAATTGAACATTTTCATCGACAATTCAAGATAACTATTCGTACTGTGTTGTTTTTTACATCTAATTTACGTATGCCAAACAGATTTCCAAACATATCATGAATTGACAATTTTTATTCTCATATTTTCCAAAAATGCGTCGGAATGCAAGTTGCCACCTTTTTTGGCTTGCAGGTTGCCACCTCTCTCTTTCCCGCTTGTTTACACTCAAATGTCATTTTTTGTGATTATGTGATATTTAATATTGTCATTGAGTTTGAAGTGAAGTGTTTTTATTGCATTTTAGTCATATTTTCGTTTATTTTTTACATTTTTGATACATTTTTAGTATGGCAGCACGCAGGTCAAGAAAATCTGAACGCGGCATTAAGGATTTTGAAGCGTTGCTCAGTTTTTTTACACTTTCAGCAATTTTTCTAGGGGGTGGCAACCTGCAAGCCAAAATTTCAAGGGGTCAATTTTAGATACTTTCGATAATTTGCAGTATAATTTTTCTTTTTCGAGAGTTTACATGATATGTAGCTCAGGATTGTAGCTTTACCCTTCCTCTTTCCAACATATACCATAAATCATCGATACGTTAATTTTATGACGAGTTATGATAAAAAAAGCTAAGGGGTGGCAACCTACAAGCCTCTCCCCTACGTCGGTAGGGTAAAGTAGCCGAATATGACGACCTCTCCTAACATGAGACATAAGCCTATCTCCGTTACAAAACTCTTGAATGTCATAGCGATGCTATTTCTTTACCAACTAACCGTGTATTCGTTGTTTTGTCTGCACAGTGGTATTGCAATCAATTGAGCGTCTTGAGCAAGCACATATTTTTGAAATACGTTGCAGAAAGTTTTCTGAAGTGGTTCGATTAAATTACAAATACCTCTAAAGTGGTAAGTGTATAATGATTTTCACAAATACTGTTGCATAGTGCTTGCAATGAAATTTAAGGCTTACTAGTTGTATATCATTAAATGATGAAGACTTAACTTCGAAGCTACTTAGTAGTTATCATGTTGTAGTTTCCAAATATGAGACCCGTGAAAGTTCTACTGATGAGAGTAAAGAAGAAATTGTTCTGAATAATGAAAGTGATTAAGAACGAAAATTAGGACACAGAATGCTTGATTTGCACAGGTCTTTATTCTTCAGATGTGCTGGGTGAACAATGGGTTAAGGGGTTACACCACCTTGGCGCTCGGAAAAATAGGTATAAAAATAAACTTTTTTTTGACGCTGCCATTAAGTATATAAAATGATCTTTATTTTACACATATATATAGTAGTTTTATGAACAATTTACAATATTAACGATTAAAAAAAAAAAAAAAATGGCGGAGATATAAGCCGATAAGTAGGACCCTCTTTTGAAAATCCTTCCTGATGGTGTACTTGATTTCTCTGTTAGGCATCGTCTAAAATATAAAAAATAAATTGTTTCTTATTTAAAAGGGTAATAGCTAAAATGTGACATAGGATTTTTGTGATTGGGTGCCATGTTCGAAAGTTATAAATTTTTTAAACTTTTTAACATCGATGCAAACTTGAGTTTCTTTTTCAAGCAGCTGTCGTTTCTACAAAAAAAATTTTAAAATTTTTTCCTCTGTCACATTTTAGCTATTACCCTTTTAAATAAGAAACAATTTATTTTTTATATTTTAGACGATGCCTAACAGAGAAATCAAGTACACCATCAGGAAGGATTTTCAAAAGAGGGTCCTACTTATCGGCTTATATCTCCGCCATTTTTTATTTTTTTTAATCGTTAATATTGTAAATTGTTCATAAAACTACTATATATATATATATATATATGTGTAAAATAAAGATCATTTTATATACTTAATGGCAGCGTCAAAAAAAAAGTTTATTTTTATACCTGTTTTTCCGAGCGCCAAGGTGGTGTAACCCCTTAAGTGTACGTATAAAGTGTTACGATGGGCGTGGTGGGCCCATGAAGAGTTCGGTGGTGGGCGCACGAAGATTGTGATAGTGAAGAAATAGATTTCGCATGTCGACTTTATAAAAGAAGAAAGAAAAAATAAGTTTCAGGAAAAAACAAACTGGGCCTCATATTAGGAACCCATTTGTTTTTATCTGCGTATTTGAATGACTTTCGTTTTTATTCTATTATGAAGAAGCCGAATTTTTGTCATAGTACTTTCCAGTAGGTTGCTAAAGAATACATATTCTACTTTTAAAACGTGCATCGAATTTTAATAAAGGTGTTCTCAGTCAAGGGTTATGATGTTTTTAAGAAATGGGTCTCACATTCGGCTACTTTACCCTACCTAGAGTTCAAAGAAAATTAACGTCATCTTTACCCTGTAGTTGCAAGAATATCCAGTTACAGTCGTGAGTAGGTTGCAACTATAGCGAGGTCTTTAGTCCGAAGTTGAGAGCTTGGTGGAGAGACAAACGCTTGACTCAGGTTGCATTGGGATAAGCTACAGTTCACACAGAAGTAGGAATTGCTGGAACAGTTACCTACTAGATTTGTGGTTCATTGTACTATTAGCCGCGATGATAATATCCTTTGAACTTAATCTTAACGTTAGCTTTGGATTAGATCTGACCGAACCTGTCCAATGAAAATGTAGGAACTCCGGGCGCAGAAGTGTTGGAAATTATAGTCCCTTTTGAATTACTGTATCCGGCAGCCTCTCTTTTCGACTATTCATCATCCACTTGGAGATTATCGTCCCGCGAGACGGAGTTTCTCACCGCGAATTCCGAACTTCCAGCTAACGCCTATATATCCAGTCTATGGCTGTGCCCCACACTCTCGAGTTCCATGCAATGCATACAGAAAATGTTATTTTTCTCGACAGGCAACTTCTATTGATAACAACTGGAACTAACAGCCGACCTGTATAAGTTTCCGCGCTCTTGTATTGCTTTTCTCTATTGCGTGCCCCGGATGTGCCCCGAGTGTGAACGAGCTTCCACGAGATACATTGCTGTGAAACGAAAGGAGCGGCTTCTTTTCTGTATTCTCGTCGAACGCCGCAAACTTTCGTAATTTCACAATCGTTTTCTTAAATATGCACGACTGGAATTAACCCGCTTTTTGGGAAACCTTCGCGCGGAAGATATTTGCGAGACGTTTTCCTATAAATTTCTGACCTGCAATAATTGCGATATTGATTGGAATAAGCAAGAGGACTCGAGGAAGACGCTGAGGTAGATTCTACATAGACGAAAGCTACCTATATTATGCGAATTAATCGAGGATACTGTCTACTTTTACGAAAGCAGCGCAGATCTCTAAGTAGAGGGCAGGGAGAAATTCCAAGCAGCTGAAAATCCGTCATCTCCTCTGGCCACGTCGGCCGTGAGGAAGACGAAGGGATTGTGGTGATGCGATCGAGGGAAACCGATGATAGAAGTGGACCGAGAGTTCGTTCGGGCACGTAAGACGATAAATCATGTGGTTACGACGTGCCCATGTGAATGCACGCGTGCATGAATTACACGCCTGCGGTTACACGTGTGACTGTGTGCGTTGCGACACGACTTTGCACGTGAAGGTATGCTGGGAAACGTCTGCGCGAAGCATGTACACAGGGTGTACCGAAAATGAATGAATTTCGATCACCCGACTTCGTCTCTTTTGGGATCCACGAAACAGCTGACTTATTTCTCCTTGAAAATAAAAGGATCACCCTTAAGGGGTCATGCTCAGTCAGGAGGCCGAAAAAAAGGGTGATCTTTGGGAATTTTTTACTCAAAAGCTATAACACATTTCTCAAAAATTCTTTTTTCCTTTTAAAGATTGCATCTAGTACTGTGTATCGTAATTTCTTTATTTAAAAATATTTATTAATAACAAAGTTATTGTCCATCTCTCAAAGGTCCTTTCAAAAAAAGGCTTCTGCGGTGACCACTGCTGTTCGAAAGTCGATCATCTAAATTAAAAAATTCAAAAGAATTTACTTAGTATATTATATTATCTTGTCTTTGAACAAAGGATTTTTCGAAATATTGATTTGGGAAAAAATGGCGGATGTTTAAAGTAAAAGTTTCAATTTTCATCATAAATCGTGCCTGATTTGCGTCAATTAAAAGAAAACTAAGCATTGGATAAAAAAATCCTTCGTTCAAAGACTAGTTTATTGTTCCTATAGTAAGCTTGTAAAATTTGAAGTAAATCGGTTGAATGGTTTTTGAAATATTTTGGTCACCGATTTTCAAAGAACCGTTCGAGTGATGGACAATAACTCAGTTATTGATAAATATTTTTAAATAAAAAAATTACGATGCACGGTACTAGATGCAATCCTTAAAAGGAAAAAAGATTTTTTGAGAAATATGTTATAGCTTTTGAGTACAAAATTTCCAAAGACCACCCTTTTTTTCGGCCTCCTGACTGAGCATGACCCTTTAAAGGGGTATTCTCCTCTAGAAGGTCAATTTTTTGCTTTTCTTTAGGGGCGAAGCACAAAAAAACTACGTAGAATTACATGTTTTCTGAAAAAGATGGACCAGATTGGCCCACTAGAAGTTGAGATATCGAGTGTACCGTCATGAAAAACACCGTTGGAGAAAAACCCGTATCTCCATTAATAAGTATTATATATGACTGAAATTTTTTTACAAGTTACTGAAGTGTTAGTAAATACGCGTGGATAATGCTTGTCGATAAAAATTGCGTATTTTTTTGGGGCATCCCTAAAAAGAATAGAGGATCTCGTCCCTCTAGACGAGAATACCCCTTTAATGACGAGTTTACCCTTCGAAGGGAGCGAAACTTATTGGAGCCCCGAACGAAGAAAATCAAAACTGGCCTGCACACCCCATCCTCGATCAAAGAGCGGAATATATATCTCGTGGCGGTCCCTCTACGCCGTAAAAGTATACAGAGCAGCACGCGTTCCGCAGAACGGTCGCGATAGCAGATTTCCCTCGGATATTTCCCAGGGCCCTTTAACGCGGAGCCAGCGGCGCGAATAAAGCGAAAAATGATAAAATATCGGGTCGAGCGTAAAGCCGCGCCTCCTTTCCCCAGTCGCCTGTGTCTCTCGTTCGCAGGCCGCGATAAAAGCGAATATGGAGCGGGAACGAATTGTCTGCAGCTCGTGGCATCGCTTCGGGACGTCACGCTTACGTGTCTGTACATAAAGTTGGCCACGTACGCGCGCACGAAGCGATTTGCCCCGCGCCGGGTCCATCCCAAGGTGGCTGGATCCTCTCGACTCGAAAACTCCCCCCTATCGTTAACCAAATTGATATCGGTCGTCGTCGGGAAGTTTCGTGCCGCATAAGCTTCCTTTACGGCCGCTCGCTGGGTGGCGCGACGGGAATCGTGGAAACGTACAGACGTGCGTGAGTTAACTTCGCGTAACGCGAGGATTATTGGTGCCCCGAGTCGCGGAAAAGTTCCGTGTCACCGGCAAAGTTCGTCACGTGCCCTTCGAGAGACAGGATTCCAGGTTATTGAATATCGAAAATGATGTTTCGAAGTCGTCCCCGCGAACCTGCGGGGTGAAACTTCGGCGGCGCCGAACGGGTAGAGGGAAAGGTGGCGAAATTGCTGGACTTTGTTCGGTAATTCATATTCCGAAGATACGTGGTCGACGATGTGACAATTACTGGCCAGGCATCGATCTGCATTAGATTTCTGAACACCTCAGCGGTTCTTCCATCTTCTAAGCAACACCCATCGCCATCCTGGCTGTTCAGAGATTAATTAAACCTGTACCTAGAGCACGCAGCGACAAATTTTTTCCCAGAAAGGCTCAGACTTCACTTCACCCTCTAATCAGTCCAACTGTCCTCCTCTATCCCCGCTAACTGCTCTCGGGATCCACTAAATTTCCTCCGACACCGTCGCATCGTTGCCCGTAATTGTCCACTTCCGCGCAGGCAACCCTCGCAACGCTCGGGCCGGCCACCAAACTTCCAGCCAACTTTTTCGAGCACCCGTTGCATGAATGCAGCCGCGGCTCGATAGCGGCAGGCATTGTTTCCGAATTCCTATTATAAGCGCGTTCCGATTCCAGCGAGTGGCCGTCTCCTTTGTGGGCGACACTGCGCGAGAACTTTCGGGCCGCAGCTTTTCGTCGCGTGGCCGCGATGATATGCGGCGCGAGTTGCCGAGGGAACGAGGACAGTTTGCTGCGCCGCTCAACATCCCTCGAACTCGTTAAACTCGCGGGACGTGTATAAAAAAGAAGAGACTCAGGTCCTGTTACAATTTATCCCTCTGGAAATAGCGTCCGCTGAATCCGCTCTGTCAGAAGCTACAAGGCTCGCTCGTCGGCCGGTATCATAAATATGATGGATCACGTGGATGTCTTAACATCGATGGAGACCTCGAGGCCCCGGGATGGCCACAATGCATGGGATTGTCGGCGCGGAGGGACGTCGGTGTCGAGCGGTGCAGTCGCGTGCAGCCGAATGTCAAACGGGCTGACCGTGCCAAGCCAGGAAGGAACTATCGATCGATTCGTGCCCACTTACTTCCGGTGTGCCCCGAGCCCGGCGGATGTACAGTGTGAAATGCGGGCTCCGTCGCAGCCGGACGCTTGGATTTCACGGAACCGGAACTACGCTGTCGCTTAGGCAAATAGCCGCGACTAGAAACGATATCTTCTGTACTTTGTCCGGGGGTGGCTTCTGGATTTCTCACCGAAGCGTTTGTCGTGGCTGGAGTGGTGGATTTTAGGGGTGTGCGTACATATTTTAAGAATTTTGCTGTTGCGTCAGATTGTATTTTGCATTTTGCGAACATTCTAGAGGAGCAGGAAGAGATGAATTGTTTCTGCAAGGGGATAGCGTATTTCATCGTCCATGTTCTTTGCGCGTTCATGGGTAACAGTTGCACTCTCCCTTCGCCCAGGGAAATTAGACTGAAGAACGTAGTCGGGTAAAAAGGGGAAGACGTATTGCGCTTTCAACGCGGTGTCCATGATATTCCCGCGGAATGTATCATAATTTCGGAAATATATCAAGCCGGGGCGGTGCTTTTAACGAGCACTTCCGCCGGGGGACAGTTGCAATTTCTTGTCCCGACTGGACGAAGAATCGAGAGTGTCAAGCAGAAAGAATGGGATGTCACGTTTTCTTATGGATGGCCGATTATTACACAGCGAGCTCTATCTTCGTGGGAATTGGTCGGATAGTATAGAAATATTCGACGTACCATCGATAATCTTCTTGCTCTATATCGAATAAAAACAGGAGAAATTTAATTTCATCTAACAACCACCTTCTTGCGCTGTATTTTCCAATATTTTTATCCATACCAGGGCGGAGCTTATTTTCCAACCATGGAAATATGATCTGCTTACCATCTCAATTTGTTTCTTTCTATAAAAAAATGTGTATCTTTTTTAACTTTTAAGCTAATCCATAACCTTCGCCGATCTTTCCTTTTTTATAAACATCGCTGCGTTGATTCTTCGATCAGAAATTTTGCACACGACGAGATACTTTTCGTTTCTAAAAATTTTAAAATGTACTCCAAGAAGGCTATCTATAATTTAGGACGCCGGAGATCGAGCAGAATCGTTTCGTTGCGAAACGCTTTGACCAGCTCGACTGAAACAAGGCAGGGTGGTTTGCATCGTAAAGGGAGGCGAAGCAGTGCGCCGTGTCAGCATCGTTTCGCAAGGTTAACCGGAAGTGGGAACAATACCGCCATGGATATCCCAGCTGGGCGAAAGTTATTCCCACTTCCGACAGTTCGTGCCACTTCCCCATCGGATATCCTTCCCGGCGAGTCGGAGGTGAATGCAAATATGGAAAAACTTGGAGTCGATTCGCCCTCCGCGACACACCCCCGAACTACGTACACACTCTGCAGCCATCGTTTCGCGATACCAATCTCTCGTAACTGCTGGTAGTTGTTTGGCTGCACAATCCTATTTGCCAAGCAATCTGCCACCGCCGGCAGTTCGTGTAATCCCGAGGGGGCCGCGCTCGGTTGCAGTAATACGACCGGAAGTGGCCCCGAAAAGCCCGCCGATTTTCAGGGTCGTGGCTCACCCCGTTGCTGGGCTTCCTTCCTTTAGCGTTTTTATCATTTCGAACATCACTTCGCAAATCCCTTACAGCAATCTCGGCGTAACTCGAAACTGCTTTATTCGATTCGGGAGGTATTAGGTACATGAAGTACCTAATAAATAATTAAATAAATAAATAAACAAAGTTCGTTAAAGAGTTTTGAGATTTTCAATCACGAAATTAGAAAGTTTCAGGGTTCAGCAGAATGTAAAGTGTACTGTTCAATTTTCTATAATTTAATATACGGATTGTATCTTAGTTTGATGTTTATAGAAGTGTAATATGTTAGAAATGTTTGTTATGATTTTAATGCGCTTAATTACTGGGGAATCGGGGAAGAGAAACGATTAGTTGAAGGCAGACGAATCAATGCCGATATATCTTCTGCGGATAAAGTGTTTATAGAACGAGCTGGCGATTTTTTTGGTCGTGCAACGGTTTACAGGATAAACGAATCGGTCTCCGAGGAGGAATCGGTCGTTCAATTTCCAATACCCCGGGGGCGCACGCTTGAATCAGTTGCGCTTAATCTGCATTTCCCTTCTAGCCGGACGGCCAAGAAGGAGTCCGATATTTTATTTAGTCGTGGAAGAATTTAATCAACGAGCACGAGGCGAAACCACCATCCCCGAAACTGGCGCATCGACATCGCTGCCACTCGAGAAAGCATTGTTACAAAGTCTAACGAGTTTTTCTATCTGGTGCCCTTTTTCGGTCGGTGTAACCTGCACCCTTCGAAATATGCGCATCAATTAACAAGCAGCGCAGGGAAACCACTGGGAGGTGGAAATGATAGCTATGAGTTTTAAACTCGATTACGGAGGAGAGGGGTTAGTTTTCTGTGGTGTTAAATTCTAGTTTGCGAGGATTATAATAGGAAATAGTCTTGGGCAGAAATTGGGTAGAAATTTGAGAGTTCTAGGCAACTCGGATCCCAGGTTCCTCTGATCCTAGCTTCCTTGGATTCTGGGTTCCTCGGATCCTAAATTCTTTGAGCCTAATTTCCTCGGATCCCAGATTTCTTGAACCGAATTTGCTCGGATCCTAGATTTCTCGAACTTATTTTCCCCGGATCCTAGATTCCTCGAACCTAATTTTCTTGGATCCTAGATTCCTCGAACCTAATTTCCTCGGATCCTAGATTCCTCGAACCTAATTTTCTCGGATCTTACGTTCCTCGAACCTAATTTCCCCGGATCCTAGATTCCTCGAACCTAATTTCCTCGGACCCCAAATTCCTTGAACCTAATTTCCTTGAATCCTAGATTCCTCGAACCTAATTTCCTCGGATCCTAGATTCCTCGAACCTAATTTCATCGGATCCTAGATTCCTTGAACCTAATTTCCTCGAACCTAAATTCCTCGGATCCTAGATTCCGCGAACCTAATTTCTTCGGATCCTAAATTCCTTGAATCTTAGATTCCTCGAACCTAATTTCCTTGAATCTTAGATTCCTCGAACCTAATTTCCTTGAATCTTAGATTCCTCGAACCTACTTTTTTTGGATCCTAAATTCTTTGAGCCTAATTTCCTCGGATCCCAGATTTCTTGAACCAAATTTGCTCGGATCCTAGATTCCTCGCACCTATTTTTCCCGGATCCTAGATTCCTCGAACCTAATTTCCTTGGATCCTAGATTCCTCGAACCTAATTTCCTCGGATCCTAGATTCCGCGAACCTAACTTCCTCGGATCCTAGATTCCTCGAACCTAATTTCCTCGGATCCTAGATTCCTCGAACCTAATTTCTTCGGATCCTAGATTCCTTGAACCTAATTTGCTCGGATCCTAGATTCCTCGAACCTAATTTCCTCGGATCCAAATTTCCTCGACTCTTATGTTACTTGGACCCTAGATTTCGCGAGCTGCGGATTTCCCAATTATCAGAAAGACAAACAAAAATCCAACACTGAAATTTACATAGCCCAATCACCGGTGGCAGATGCATCTGCACTTTTTGTACAATTTTGGAACCGTTCCACGGAATGGAGTACTTCGTACGCCCCCGTCACTGATTAGTGGTCTACCATGGCCGTCGTTTTTGCCATGATTGCAATAAACTGCTCGGATAAACGGCCGTTAGTGTGACGAGGGTGAAATCGCTTATCGATCGACTCTCCTATAGAGCCAATGGCCGAGTATAATTTAAATAACACGGTATTTTTGCGACTGAACGGGGCTCAAAGCGATCCGGCCTGTGTGTACGTACTAGTGGTAATTGTCGTAATTAGATACGCGCCGATTGCGCCGGGGATGCAATTAAAATCTTGTCCGCGTAATCTGCGTGCCGCGTACGCCACGGTGCGTTTTAACGGGCCTCCAATGTGTTTCTGAGGGGGGGAAATGGGACGAGCAGCTCGTTGCCAGGCGTTTAGACTAGAACTGCAACAGCTTATTAATATCCCTCCGTTAATTAGCGACAGACACTTCTATGATTAGAACAGGTTAGGATGAAATAGGGTGGAAACTTCGGCGCCTCTGGCATTCCGTGTTTCCGAAAGCTACGTTACTTGGACAATTTTCAGAATCCTCGCAGCTTTAGAGCTTTAGAAACTAGGGTTTCAGAACTCTCCGCACTTCAGAATTTCGAAACCTTCTATATTTTGAGCATATCAGAATTTCCAAAGCTTCTATATTTCGAGCGCTTCAGAATTTCGAAAGCACCGAAACTTCGGAACTCCATTACCTCGGTATACGACCTTACCGATCACCTCGATAATTATAGAAACCCAGTTCACCCAAGTGGTGGACACTTAAGCGGACATTGTTATCTTTAGGGAGTTGTCAAACTTTCTTCTTACAATTAGAATAGAAATGCGGTTTAAAGGCGGGCGTGCGTGGAGATCTGCGAAGGTGGAACGTAAGTGGCGCTTGACGAAGGTAGCGAGGGCAATTTAATGGAAGCAAGAGCATTTCTTCGAGCAGAGTGTCGCTCGGTCTACGCACGCTCGAGGGATGCCAAGCGTCACGAAATGCACAGAACGGTTTAATTGCAATTAGATTTCGCCGATCGATCGCCACTCGGCTGGAAAGAAGCCTCGGGAACTTTCTGCCCTGATTAACAATTACCGTGGAAATCCGACAGCTGCGATTAGGCGGAGGAATTTCTAGTAGGAACGAGACTGCAGCACTTCGCTGCAATTGAAGCGAATGGTTTCAAGATTTTAGTACGTAAGCCTCCGTGACATTTATTCAGTGGGAATTGACAGCAAATTGGTAGGCACAGAGGACTAACGATGTAATTGCTTTCTTACTGCTTAATCCGATCAACGCAGATATCTAACTGCGAATAATTCCCTGGCAGGCATGCAGGTTTGAATAGAAATCGTTAATTGTGCTGTAATTAAATCACAGTCTACGCTCGTTTAGGATTTCCCTGGCTGCGAAGCGATTTACGGGCGATTATTCGTCAAAAGAGTATCCCCGGATAAATTATTCGCCTGCACGCGAGGTGTAGGTCCTGCAACTAGTTAGAAACTGGGCGCAATTGAAATTGCAGCTTAATCACCGTGTCTGGCGGCAAAATTGATTCACGAATGGGTAAATTTTCGAAGCGTGGAGGCAGGTTCCTTATTATTTCGTTCCCTTTGGTAGTCTCGGACTCAGCCCCTGGTAAATTGAACGAAACGCGACGCAGTTCTGTATTAAACGAAGAATAAAATGACAATTAAACGTTGCCTGGATTCGTACAATCTGCTATGAACAATGCTCGACAATTCGATGCCCAACGTTGATTTATCGGATGAATTTATTTCAACACTGTATTTAAATAATCCGTCCATTATGAGCGAGCAGATATTCCTGGGTTATCAAATTGATATTCGACTGTGCCATGGTGATTCGCGGCTTGCCTTTAATTAACCATGAACGCGGATTTTTTTTGTTCACTCCTTACTTACAGCCGTACTTCCAGAACGAAATACACGGAATGCAGCTTTACTTTCGCGAGGAGTAATGAACAACAATCGGCACGTTCAGAGGCAGAGTGGTATTTATTTTTTTAGTACAACCCCAAAGTGAACTCCTGTAATGTTAAGTAATAGTCGCAGCGCGCAAACGAATGAAGTTTCATGTACCCCGTTTGAGCTAACATCATCCACGAAACAATATGCCTCGACAGTTGCGCGATAACCGTGCCAGTCATTTCACGTGAACCACCCTGTACACGTCCCTGCTGGCGACGACGGAACTTCCACGCGTGCTATTATTTTGACGCAGTGGAGGATGAATAATGCCAAGGAGGATGTCTCGTCGATCTAACAGCATCCCCCTCGACGCTGTCTCATATATTTTTTTCCACCCCTGCGACGCCTGTCGACGATGTCGCCCCTTCTAACCCCTCTGCTCCCACTTTCGAAACTTTGATTGTTAGGCAGTTGAATGGTGTCTTACTTAATTTGTCCGGGAAGACGCGTACTGGTGGGTTAAAGGCGACTCTAAATGTCGCCAATGGTTCGGGGAGATATTAATGGTTTCTTAGTTTATAGACAGCTTAAAGACCTCCTTAAGCAACTATTTATTGGATGAGTAACAAATAAGTGGCTAACAAATTGTAACCATTTTTTTTTCATAAATTTTCTGTTTGAAGCTTTTTGTCTTTGTGCTTATCTGACGGTTAATTTTTCGATTCTTGTGGTTTTAATATTTGAATTCAGGGCCGGTGTGATTTGTTGAGAATGTGTGGAATATTCACACTTGAGATTTTGCTGTGCGTGGAATTCTGCATTCGGGAATTTGGAAAGCATTTTACCATTTGCTTTTCGCACACTACTGTTTTTCAGGCGGTTGAAAATTGATTTTTTAGTTAGTACTCCCCAACCCCCCCAACTCCACACCCGGGAACAATTTGTTCCGCTGATGCTGGTTGAATTAGTCGAGTACTTTGAAGGCAGTAAAGGCATTTTTGCGTGGAAAAATATGCGCGTTAAATTCAATCGCTTGAAACACGATCTCGCTGACCAGCCATGAAATCTTTGCCCGACATGTTACAGAGAACATGTGGCATTTCGAATTTGTCTCTCGGCTGGCGACCATCATCGAGCTGAAACGATCGCGTGTAATTAGTCGAGAGCTTATTCGGGAACGGCCAAACCGAAATGCAGCCAAATACGTTAAAACGCGGACATATCGATTGACCAAGCTAATTAAAGGCATCGTGAAAAATGGCACGCATTGATAAATCATCAAGGGAGTCACGGCTAGGGGTGGGATTAAAATATCCGATTCGGAGTAAATTGCCGTGGACGCGTCGCCTCGTGAACCCTCTACCCTCGATAAACGTCAGTTTCGCGATTAAAGCACCAAGTTAATACCCCGTGTTTGCGTCGGGTGTAATTGAGGAACGCGGGTGAAATAAATTCTGGAATCTTTTCAGATAATAGTGGGGGGAAAGCTTTTAATAGCCACGAACAGCTTTTAGGTCTGACTATTTTTCAATCCTACTCCCTTGGCAAATACTCTTCTCCAGTATAATAATATCCACTCTGCTAAAAGCTACCACATCCCCAGTAAAACAGTAACACACGTCCACAAAAGTAACCGGCAGATGAAAAACCAAATCGAACAGAGAAATTCCATTTAAAATCACCAGCCTCCACTTCGTTCAGGCAATTCATCCAGATGAACGATAGTAACTTCCAAGCATCGAAGCTTATCCCGTGTCCTCGCGAACAGGGGGAGGGTGCAGTTTACCAGCAACGATGCCCGGCGATCAATTAGCGATTCATTAATTAGCTGATCGCGATTGCCGTCGATCCCGGCATCCCGATCTTCTGAAATATTCAATCAGCTAAAATGCAATCGTGCCGACGGCCCGTTCCAATTCAGGATCGCCGCGCATAATGGATGGGATGTCGTCAGAGGCGACGACTAAAAGTGACTTTTACACTCGGTATAAATAAACGCGTCCCGTTTGGCCCGTGCATTATAGATGCCGGTTAAAATCATTATGTGGGTCGACGCGGAGGGAAGCGGGTCAACGGACGGGGACCGGTTTGCAGGAAAAACGCGCGTTTCGGCGATCGTTCCGCGCTGGTGGGACGATTAATTTATCAGGCTCGAAAGCTGGGATAAACAATCGAAACTGGTTGGTTCTTTCGGGATATTAACGGGCGAGCTGGTCTCCGATGTCACCCCGTCGAGCTCGTATTCAATTCTCCACCCACCCACGTCCCCTTCTGGCTAATTCTGCTGGGAATTTAATTATAAGCGCAACGGATGGGATCTGAATGTGCAATTTACCCGACTTCACGGCAAATGAGATATTGACGCAGGAGGATTTCTGCGGCAGGGCCCAATGTATAATACTTTTCCGGAACATTGAAAGAAGAGGTGTCCTCATATTCGTACGATAATGTTTCAGATTCTGTATTCCTCCGCTGTGATCGCGCAGCGATGCGGGCGAAGTGTCACGAGCCACCCCCTCGGAATCAGTAGTAACGCTGAAATCCTCCAAGAGTTTCGAATCACAATAGCCCTCCTTACTGTCCGCGTCGTTATCCCACGCAACCGTGCCGCCACTTTTCCAGCAGCGACCGAGGGTCCCCTTAAAACCTGCCACGGAGAAAACCGAACAGCGATTCCAGCCCCTCTTGACATTAAATCCGACACGGTTACCGGGGATTACCCGCCGAATCCCCTAAACTTCCCGCGCGACCGGAAGTTCGTCGTTTTACACCAGCCAGCTCGAAAATTGACCCGTAACTTCCACTCCAACGAGCCGGCGGATCCAGTGGCTCGCGTTGGGCGGGGCGGAATAAAAATGAAAAAAAAGAGAGAGAGGAGAGAGAAAAAAAAAATAGGGGACAGGTCAGCCACCGAGCCTCTGGCCGAAACGAGCGCGTACTCGACAATGAAACTTATGACGACTTCTTCGACCCCCATTGACAGAAATCCAGGCCCCGAACCGCCGCTCCGATCGATCACAATGGCGAGCCCCGATTAAGAGGAGCCGCGGCCATTCAGAAACTTCGCCGCGCAGTCCTCCAGTCGTTAACGGAGTTTCCACCTTAACGACTGGGGCCCCGTCGTTGCCGATAAATTTCGATCCGGGTACGGGCGCGGAGCGAGCCGCGGACGGTCTACGTAAATATGGCGGCGAGTTGACCCCGGGACGAGGAAGAACTGGCTGCGGAAACGC
The DNA here is from genome assembly GCA_910592295.1 of Andrena haemorrhoa. Classification (NCBI taxonomy): domain Eukaryota; kingdom Metazoa; phylum Arthropoda; class Insecta; order Hymenoptera; family Andrenidae; genus Andrena; species Andrena haemorrhoa. Next base: position 8,768,502 of record OU342946.1, read on the forward strand.
GGTCGCGCACAAGCCCGCCGTGGAACGCGAGCTTCCGCGCGAGTTTGTCTTTGGTATTAACGGGTTTTGGTACAGAGAGAGAGAGAGAGAGAGAGAGAGGTACGCTGCCGGGGTTGCTTTAGCGCCATAAATTCTGCCCTTCTCCCCCACTGTGCCCCAGCCACCCGTTAATATCCCCCGCCGGGAAAGCGGTTTACGAAGCCCTCGAAACCACCCCGCTGGGCCTTTTGTTCTGTTTGCCCCTCCCTCCCTGCTCGCCACCCCCTTTTTTTTCCCTCGCCGGCCGAAGTCTATACCGCTGGCGAATCGTGGATAAATCTAGCGGCGGCCACGCAGCACCGTTCCTCGATATATCGATTGGCCTTATCTTAGAGACGCCCCGCGGTCCTTTCTGCGCCCCTTGTTCCGTGGGTTTAGGTGGCGTTAGGGGAGGCTGAGCGAGGGTGCCGTTCGATAGTGTGATTCTGTGTTCCGCTGTCTGGCGACGGGCGGCGATTTGATTCCGCAGCTGTATCTGCTTGCGGAACGTCGGGAATTTGTATTTAATTCGTGGGCAGGGTCGCGGGAGGGAATTTGAGTTACGAGCCGCAGCTGCTTTACGCGCGAAGATTGCGAAGATTGCTGCAGGGAGGTGTGGCTCTGCGAGCCGTGGAATGCGTCTATGAACACGTGGAGAAATGTATAATGCAACGGGAGGTGAGTCGCGCACCGACATAATTAACAACGTTTCCGTGGCGGTTCTCGTTTAAACGGACAGGGAAATGTAGGGAAGACCGGCAGGACTTCGGCGAACTTCCCGGTTCAACTGAACACTCGCTATTTCCAGGGACGAGCTACGGCTTGAAGATGGATCTGTAAACGGGGCGCTGGTTTACGAAGTCCCGTAAACTTTCCATCCCCTTTGTTACTATCCACCTTCGGTTTGTCGTGTTATATTAACACCCAGTTAGCGTGCGCGAGCTGCGCGTTCATTACTGAAACTCATTCCGGCGGGAAAGTAACTAATATCCCTCAGCTACCAGAATATATTCTTCCCAGAATATTATCCAACAAACGAGATTTGAAAGGATCCCTGAAATCAGAGTATCATTCAAAGTGTCTGTTTCAGAATCTTATCACTTCAGTGAAGAGGCGAATAATTAAATTGCATGAATTTCAGTTGCACTCTCGATCGCCCTGTTCTGGTTTAATTTTAAATACGAGTTCCATAGCTCACGCTCCATTCAACCGAATTTTCCACAAAACTACAAAGGCAGCAGAATCGTCTCTCGGAGGATTTGAAGACGGAAACGTAGAATTTCAGCACACATCGTCTGGACGTCATCTGGACGTTTTGGACATCGACCACGTACGTATCAACGTGAGCGAACGTATTCCGTGTCAGCTCGTTAGGAAATATCAAGCACGCCAACTATGACGGGGCTGGCGTCCATTAAATTAAGTCCTCGGTAGTTAACAGATTGCCTGGGAACATCGGGGATCCTTGACACTGCGATAATTTATATGCTAATTACGCTCGCCGAGTTTCGCCTATTGTTTCGGCTAATTATGATTCATATCTTTGCTTTGATACGCCATTGTGGCGCCCAGGAAATTTAAAGTTGGTGCAGGATGCTCCACTGATTTGTTGCAGCGTGCTTGCCACGAATATTCAGAGAATTGACAGCAATTTCTTGTTAAGTTTCACGGAAGGTAATAGTCTTTGGATTTAGAATTAAATTGAAGACTCTGTGTTCGTTTCAAGGGAATTTTTTTGAAGTTAATAGAAATCTAAGAAACTTTTATTGGAAAATATTTTTTAAAAGATGAATGTATGAAAAGATTCACAGTCACCTGCGACGTAAACGCGTCTGACCATATACGAACCTGCTCCACTTCTATTAGCAAATTCTGCCTCTGGCATCCGTGCCTCGCTGTGTTCAATAATTTCTTTGACGGATGCTTCATTTGAAAGAGTAAAAACAACACTAACCAAAAAAATGCCAAATCTAACGTAGATAATCCAACGAAAGTTGAGACATAAGTCAGATATACTCTAATTGAAACGCAAATATCATTCTAAAACAGTTATTCTGTCACATGCAGGCGGTTCATGGGAAGATATTTTTTATTCCCGCGTGGTGAAGTCATCCGAAATAAATTTGCCCAACGCGCAACGTTCATTCAGCGTTCCTTCGTTTAAAAACGGCCCTGGAGGACACCGGCCGAAAGTGGAAGACCATTGCGTCACGTGCCACGTTTCGTTCCCGTGAATTTAGTGCCCTCAAATGAAGTCCTCGCTGTTCATCACTGTTTGCCCCCTCGACGCGAAATTAGTTTTTCGAAAGGCAAATCGCACTTGGCGCGAGCCGAGTAACATATGGACGCATCAATATCCCGCGCCGGTTAATAATTCTGTCTTCCAACGGGAGGCTTTCCGGAAAAGCTAGGTTTTCGTTACGCGAGTGTCGGTTTACAGCGTTACCCCCGTGTTTCAAGCATTTATTAAACCTGCCATCAGTGAGGGGAATTTCGATTCTACAAGCTCCAAGTAGAAAAATGTAAAGCATCCACGATCACCTCTTTCCCAACGTATAGATAGAAGCACTTAGAACTCCTTACGATTGCAGCTTCGAAAACGAAGGTAATGAGAACCTTAACCCATCTAAAAAATCCTATTTTTCAAGTTGAAACTTTGCGGACTAATTTTAACCCTCACATTTCAGTTGTAGTTAAAAAAAGATTCATGTACCTTATTTTTAGTACGCCCACATTTTTTCGAAGTGACCTTAAAAGTTCATATGCGATATTTTTTAATATGTTCTCTATGCATGTGCCGTCGAATTCCAAATCGATGGGTTGGCGTGATAAAATATTTTCCAATTAACGTGGCACAAAGAATGCGCGAAAGGAATAAACGCCACGCGATTCCATCGACAGGGACGATTTTATTAAGCATTCCCCTCCGTCCGTTTGAATCCACCTCCTTCACCCCTGTACACGCGATCTCGAGGCGCGCACCTTTTCACAGGTCCAATTTCCAATCGCGTCTCCACTTCTAACTGCGATCCGCCGACATTACAGGTTCTCGCCAGGAAATCGAAAGGAAAATCGTCGTTTCCCCGGAAACTGGAGTGCACTCGCCACGGTATCGAAAATCTTCAGGGCGAGCGCGAGCTGGCCGGAGAGAAACGATCGCCTTCCGAGGGCGCTGGAACTTTCGTATTAAATTCTTCAAAGATCCCTCGAAACGGGCGCCGAGTTTCCGCGCTGCCCGATAACAGACAACAAGAGCTCCTTTTTTCCAAACCGCCGTGGGGCATTCAATTAAAGTTCGCGACCGGAAATTCCGTGCATCTGGATTTTAAGTGAACGGGGACCCACTGTCGAGTATTATTCAGAATTTTATAGACGTCTATCGTGGAATCGAATGGGGCATCTTCGAGGCGGAGCGGCTTCCTTGAAATTTATTCCTCTCTCACGCTTTCGCGAGCATTCGCGACTGACACTTCTGTGATTGTTAAGGGGCAACATACACCTACGACTGGAAAGCTCAGAGTGATCTTTGACAGTTTTGCTTTTATTGAAAATATTCTCACTGGTGGCGAGACTGGTGGATTCTGGTGTCGCAAAGGGCAGCCAAGAAAGAAGGAATGGTAACAGCGTCACGTGCACGCGGAAACAAAGTTCGCACGCGTAAACATTGATGTTGTTCCGCGTATAATTCCGTGTGCGCAGAACGCCGAGCATCGCGAAATATTGTAAACGTTCGCCCGGGCGTCGCGACGCAGTCGCGACTTTGTTATTGCAGCAGGATGCAGCGGGGGCGTTAAACACGCTGGCATAAATTGAGAGGGGCCAAGTTTCCGCTTAATATCGCCGACGAGGAAGCAGTTTAGCAAAGCAGAATCACCTGCCCCCCATCCGCGAGGCTCCGTTTTCACGTCGGTTTGACAGCCTACCGTGAAACGCTCCGTATGCTGCAGACGATCGCGGTGATATCGATTTTATTGCGCAACGACCAACAAAGTGGGGAAGCGGAGTTGGCGGAGTCGATAAGCAGAAGACTGTGCAAATGGTTATCCCCGTAAACTCTGGCCGCGGGTGATAAGGCCGTTTAAAAATAGACGGGGAATATGGAAATGCGCGAATGCGAAATTCAAGGTTATTTCTGCAGAGTCATGGAAATATCAGGAGACTAATTAGAATAATTATAGGGACGAGTGAATCGGGGATCTACACCTGTGTAATTTTCATAGAACACACCGATAACAGTAATTAGCAGTTTTAATTCTAGAAATCGCGAACACCGGTCCCTTGATATTCTACTCTCCGTTCGAGGCGTTCTTCGCCACTATTTGACGACTTCAGAAATCTATTCTTCAACAACAAACAAACAAACTTCTTCGTCCGTCGTAAAACGCGACGATCGTTCAGCGAGCTCGTTTGCTCGGAGCACAACAAGCGAGAAGGAGCTTGAAAACGTCGACGACGCTCGCGTATTAAAGCGTTTCCGCGACGAAAGCGACGCGACGTTGCGTGAAAAGGAAAAATCACGCTCGTCGCGACTTGAATTCCAGCCGCGTCGGGGGCGAATTTACGCGAGGCCACCACTTGATACCGCCTACGCGCAAGAGGTTAAAGCCGCCTATCCATGTCGCGCGGGGGCCGTTGGCAAATGAAAAGCGCCAGCCGAGCATCCGAGATTCCACCTTTGCCCGGTGTAATCGGTCGGGCGAAGTGAAATTTCATTGCACTTTCCCTTTTAGCGCGTCGCCAGGATCGCGGAACGCCCGATGAACGTCGAAGCCCTTTCTCCGGTTTCACCTTTTCACTCGGATCCCTCGTAATTTGCCACGGGGAACAAACTCGCCCGCGTTCAAAGCGGAAGTTTTAATCTCCGTGACCAGCTCCCGCCGTCACTGTGACTTTATTCAATTTTATTTTCCATTCGTTTCCCGCCCTGATCAAAGTTCCTCCGACTTTCGATCCGATCCGATTTCCAGCGATCTAATAATTATATTCTAATGCTGTTCGGCAATACTTACTGCAGTTAAGCATCTTTCAATATTAATCTTCCTGGATTCCTGAATCCTTATTTTCCACGTAATTGAAAACTTCTTGCCCCTGTTCTTTTATATTATACAATCTCTAAATAGAGATGTGCCTTCGCATTTAGTCCTGATTTGTTAACATCGCCGGGGATAAGATCGTACGGCCAGTTATTTACGAGAACAGAACACGCTGGAGCGTGGTGGTTGGCGAAACGGTCTCAATATCGTCGATGTGAAGCGTTGACTGACGAGGAAAGCCACTTCTGACGCGGAATTTCCTCGGACGCGTTTCAATCCATCCGACTTTTCCGGATGTCTATTATTCCGGATAGAAGGAACCGTTCGCCGGTAAATTGACGGTATAAGTCACCGTCGAACGGGAATTCCATGGAGAGAACTGGCCTGAGAAACTGGCTCTCCGTGTACGATATCGAGAGCAAGTTTTCAATCATCCGCTTCGCTTTTCACAGCTCATATTTACATAGCTAGGTATTATTGCATTTGCATTTTACTATAAAAAACCTTCGCCCTTAAAAACCACCACAATAACAAAATCCCATCGATCGCCCGAAACTATCATTTCCGCACCCCAAATAGAATAATTGCAAGAACCGAGAACTCGGCGTGCAATTGTTCCAAGAACGCCGGGGAATCGTTAACAAGAATTTTTCCAACGAAGATACGACGAGCAAGGGGGGAAAATAAATTTACAGGAAGCCAGCTTAATATCGCCTCGAGTGGGGAGTAGCTCGCGGGTACGCGTCCGCTTCCCAACTTGCTCTTTATCGCCCAATATCGTCGTCATTGTTGCGGTGATAAACGCGCGAAGAAGTTTCCCCTTGAAAAGATAAACGCGAGGAGGGATCATCGAGGCAGAGGGGGGGGTGGGGGTGGAAAGACAATGAGACCGAGCAAATTAAACCGAGCACCGTGGGGGCTGGGTGAGAAAAGAGCGTCGAGGAGCGTAGTTTGATTAACAGAAGCGTTAAGTGGACTCTGTAAAACTCGGAAGCTCCGCGACGAGGCACGTTCGAATTTATAAGTTGCCCCGCCGACGACCGTTTCGCTCTCCCGTCGTCGAAGAAATTGGAAAGCAGGGTGGCGAGCGTCGACCGATCGAATCATCGATCCAGCTGATAGCGTGGCCATGGTGCGCGGCGTAATTTCGTTAGCACGATGCGTGTCAATTTATCGGGACCGGCCGCTTAATGATGGTAACGCTGGCACGATCTACTGAAACGCGCCTGCTCGTCCATAAAGATCCCTTTCGGCGTTCAATTTCGCCTGCGAGCGGCTCGCAGCGCTGGCGCTTTGGCAACTATCAGACAGCATCCACGAGGGGAGGCTTTTTTTCTAGAAAGGTATGGTAAAAAATGTGGGAATGTACTCTTGTTTATTCATATTTAGTACGAGGGCGTCTCATTCTTTACCGATCCTTCCAAACTTCCAAACGATTCCGTCATTAGGTCACGTTAGGTCACCTTTTTTTATTTGATCTGTTCGGACAGAGGATGGGGCAGAGATTTTTAGCAGGCGACGCGAATGGGCCCCAGATAATCTCCACTGGGTAATCAAGCAACGAGTGGTTGCTAGCCCTTGCAGGAGGGTTGAAGTTTCTCGGGCTGAAAGGCTGTTCCCAACGTCTTCTTCGCTCGAACGCACGATCAGAAGCTTTTGAACGGCGGCGTGCGCCTATTTATAGAGTAAAATGGGACATCCTGAGCGCGGTATCGAGCCGGTGCACGAGCCAGCTGCATCAGCCCGTTTATCGCGACGACGAAATCTGCCATGGGAGGAGGGCTCGGGGATCGGCGCTAGGTCGACGGTGTTATCTCTTTTGATCGCGTCTTCGTTGCTCATCCACGGTGTAATGACGTTAGTAGGCGTGCAGGCATGAAGTTATCGGAAGCATGTTGTTAATACCGCCCGCGGCTGCTGCACTCTATCGGAGGCACGTCGCCCTTTTTGACGTTCAATCTCCGCGTGCCTGCGTGGCGCGCGTTGCTCCTCGAGGAATCCCTGGGATACGAGATTGAAAATATACTCGTAGAAGCTGCGAGCGAGAGGATCGCGCGGCGATAACGTGCCAAGCGAATTACAAATTGGAACGGTCTCCTTTAAAGTTTTCGGGGGAAGCTTTTTAAGTTTGGGGACGGACCTTTTTAAATCGGGTTCCAAGGCGGGTCGGGGTGCTTCCTAAGTTTTGGAATATGGTTTTTTGAACGGCAGTAGAGCTTGTTAACGTTTTTTACCCGACTGCGGCACGCAAATTAGGGTATTGTGTTTATCGGGCTATGTATGTATGGCCATGTTACGCTCTAGAGCCTGTATACACCGATTTGGACAAATGAGGTGTCTTTTGAATTGTCTTGACGTTCCGAATGTTATAGGATATAAAATAAAATTTAAAAAAAATTTAATTTGTTTTGACAAAAACAAGACTTAATTTATTTACACCTTAAGATTTAATTTATTTATATATAGCATATTATTTATCATAAATAGGATAATAGTAAGATGACAATTTAAATTAACTCAATTGCCTGCAGTCGGAGGCCTTAAATCTTTTAATGCTCTTCTACCCCAAGCATGTACCGCAATGACTAAAGAAACTGCTTCAAGCTAGTAACAAAAAGAGGTGGACAACATCAGTGCAAATTCATGCTTATATAGTGATATTTCAACTTCAGCGTATTTTGTAACTTATATGTTTTTCTCTTTGTCCGTGTGGGGAATACTGTTAGTGCTGTTAATAGCCCATCAAATCAAATTAGGGCGAACAGCGATACATAATATTTATTAAGACAATATGTCATTTTTTATTTCTAATTGAGTTAATTTAAATTGTCATCTTACTATTATCCTATTTATGATAAATAATATGCTATATATAAATAAATTAAATCTTAAGGTGTAAATAAATTAAGTCTTGTTTTTGTCATTTTAGTTCGCTCTTTATGCAGTCGGGTTTTTTAAATTTGTTTATCTATGAATTTTCACACAGGTTAATATCGCTATCTATCCTGCAAGACCTAGTCTCTTCTTTCAACGTTCTTACACTCGCAAGATTCCCGTGTTGCTGGATTGTTTCGCGTGATATCTCAGGCAGAGAGCACGCTACGTGGATTTCGTCAGATTTCTAACGGCTAAAGGGCAAGCTGAATATTCAATGTTCACTGTCAGCCGCGGTGTCTCAGGCAAAATGCAATTTGTCACGACTCCCTTTACGATTTTGTCTAACATTACACCGCGGTGTAACGTCACCAGCGAGCGTGCAACGATAAATTTGTCAAGGGAAGTTTCCGCCTTAATATCTTCTACGCACGACAGGCGACAGAGAGACTTCCTTTCACCCCCGAGCTTGACATTCTTCACATCGGTGCCACCTCGAAAGACGATCGAAAGAAGAAGGTAGCGTGAAATCTCCACCAATTTCCACTGTAGGTTCCCAACTTTCAATCCACATTTGTTTATTAATCGGTGACGTCCCACATTGTGACATAAATGGTGACGAAATTTATCTTTAACATATACGTGAGTCATTAGTGACTTTTGGATGCTGTGTTTGCATGCTGACATATTCTAAAACAAGGTCGAATGAAAAGAAGGAAAATAAGGGAAAAATAATCCTGCAGGATTCCACGTCCGCCGGTTAAGGGTTAAGATACGTAGATAATACTCCCCGCATGGAAACTTTAATCCTCGACATCTCAGAAACCCAAACTCCCCACTTCCTCCCATTAAAAACCTCGGCACACCCTCCAATTTCCACGTAAACGTGACCCAAGAAAAAACGAAATAAGCCCCCATCGCAAATACCTATAAACCCGTCCGAAACCCCTCCCTCGTCATCCGCCGGTTTATCGAGGGCGTAAAAGAAGGAAGGGGCTGTCAGAACGTCGCGCAACGAGGCGCCAGGAGAACGACAATAATTAACCGCCCCTGATTCTGGTTAACCAGGCCGAGATATGGGCGAACAGTAGGGGGCCGGGATGGAAGTTCAGGGTTCCGGCGGAACGAGACGGGATCCAATTAGTCGAACCACCACCAACGATCTTGTCTTCGGTGTTGCGTCGTAACGTAACAACGCCATTGAGCACGCGGGCATAAATTCACCTTAGAGGCTTCGCTCCCGCTTAACATCGCCAACCGGGGAAGCGGTTTACGAGGACGCCAGCCAGTTCCGCCACCGCCCCTGCGCCAGCCCCGCGAGCCCCCGGCGAGGCTCGGGCCCGGAGCAGCCTGGGGACCCGGGCTGCAAACCGAACGCAGAGTCCGTCTGACGTTGGAAAGCTTTCCCTCCAGGCTGAAACTCGGGATTCTGTCTTTAGTCACGTAGTCGGGGGGGATGAGCCAGGGTCGGCTTTGTTAAGCAACGCGCCCCCGACGCCTCCGAATCCCGTTCCCACGGGGAGGACACCATTTGGCGGGTTCGCCTTGATCGTCTGATAATGTCCATCGATCCCTTATTACTGCTAACCACGTGCAACTCGTGTACGTGGCGGTGGCTGCGATAATGGCTGATGTTTCTTGGGTGGCAGAACAAGATTTAGGGAGTTCGGCCGACAGAGTATGGGAGTCCCTGGGGGTGGTAATCGGGGGTGGGTGAGGGTTGGTTGCGCGCAGTGTAGCTTTGCTTTGGAATCGACGTGAATTATTGTCTCTGTGATAATGATGCCCGGTCCTTGCAGTGGAATACGCATGGAGCTTCTCGGAGCTTCTCAGCCTTCGGAGGGGTAGAAGTCTTGAGTAGAAGGAACATCGCACGGTCCCCCCTTGTCGCTCGGGTGACTGTCTCCGCGGTCCACCTTTGCCTCAGACACTTCCAGGTCCACTTGCGACGACCTCGGCAAACAACCTCTCGCTCGAGCGAAAGCTGCCCGGCTAATGTTCCCAGTGGCAGGCGGACAAGTAGCCGTGTCTCGCGCGAGATGCACCCGAGGAACTCGCGCTGAGGGGTCCATCGAGGTTGGTCTCGCTGTTCGAGGGGTCGCTGCGCGCCACAAGGCCGCCGCCCGTGTTCTGGCACGGCGAACTGGGGCGAGCAGCTTTCAGAGGGCATTGCGTCGGGGATCAGGCGGTGGATCGTGCTCTCTCAGGATGTAAAGGAGCATCCACAGGGGACGGCCGTTATGCGCGCAGCCGTCTTTATTGCTCGCCCCCGACCCCCGCCGTCGGTGAAGGATGTGGACTTAGCTTAACGGAGTGTTCCCTTCCGTTCCTGGGATCCACCGTTTCCCCAGCTCCCCCGTCCCCGCAACCGTCGCCGCGCTTTTCTACGTTCCTCTTTCGCGGCTCGCTCCATTCTCTCTCCCAGCCCCGCGCCTCTCCTCTCCCTTTTTTCACTCGTATCTGCCGCCGGTGCCAACAAAAGACGGCAGTAATCTGCAAACGACCTGGCTTATATCTAACGAGGCAACACATTAGTCACGGCCGGCGATCTGTATGAGTAGATATTACGCGTGATGCAATTTTATTTACGAGCCGCGATTACGGCCAACCGCCCTGGCAATTTACTTCCTCCGGACCGCGCTCCCGTAATCGCGTTTTTATTCCGCCTCCCCCCTATGCGTGCGCCCATTGTTCCTTGGCTACGCCGAGGGCGTTGGGCAATGTCCTCCCGCCACTGGCGGGTTCGATGCAGGACTTTGACAGCTGAGCTGTGAAGCCGAAGGGAATAGGCGCGCCGATTAAACAGGGATCATTGTAAGCGGATTTTTCTTGTCGCGGGGATTGGTCCGACCAATTCCGGGCTTTTCTACTGAAGAATCGTGAAGGTGGACTCCGTTTTTGGTTGATACCATTTTTCTTGCCATCCCCGCTTTTTCCAACACTAGTTTAAATGCTCAACTGCAGTTGGACGGGACTCCACAATGCCCATTCAACATTCCCGCTGTTCGACGAATTAAAAGGAGCCGAGTACGTAGATTGGCTCGCGTGCGATTCTATAGCTCCAATCGTATGGAAAACGAAAGGATTTTCATCGCGAGCAAAAATTCTCTGTGTCGCGTTCTATCGACCTTCGTTCAATCGGCCCCGAAATTCGTTTTTTCCCCCCGAATGCCGCGTCGCTGGGTCAGAGGCGAAACGTTCACGCGGCTCGGATTTTCGTACGCTCCGGCGCGATAACGGCGGGCTTTTTGTGCGGCAGTTCGATCGGAAATCGTTCGATACGACGAGCCGCGGGGTAATTAATTAACAGCGGAGCCCTTCGTCTTTATTTTGTCGCCGAGCCGATAATCGGGGGATTACCTGGCTGCGGGAATGATAATGCCCGCAGAAATTTACCTGCAACCTCGCCGGCTAAAGCGCGTGTACATCAGGATCCAGCTAGGTGAGCAGCTAATAGTTCGTAGATGGTCAAAGTACTTGGCTGGGATTTCCAATCGTCCAACCGGGCCACTGGTTCGGTAAACCTTGATGTAATTGCCCGCGGTTACATGGTTCCTCTTCGATGAGTCGCTGCTCGGCAGCCTGAGTTTCTTGCGTTTACGAGTGATTGTAATAATTTCGCGCGCAGAATAATTTTATCTCGTTTGATGAAGAAATACTGGGGCTTCTTTGGATTCATACGAATTTTTTTCAATCTCTGTGATAATAATAAACATTGGGTAAAAGGAGACATCTGGAATTGCATTCACTTTTTTACAAATATATTTAAAAGAAAGTGTTTTTTTTCACGGAAAACGACTGCCTAGCTTAAGGGAGGTTTCTGCCTTGTTGAGCCAAAAAATGTTCGATTTTTCACCATTTTTTGTGCGAAAAGTATTGAATATAGAATGTTGATATTTGGTATGTTGACTAAGCGGTCTTTATTGAACGTAAAAATATTTTTTAAAGTTTGACAAAACATGGTAGTGGGAGTGGGATGAGCCACGTATGTCGGTGCGCGGGCGATGACATTCTTCGCTTGCGGAAGTCGTAAGTCCCGGACAGGTGATGTGAAGCAAAAAAGTAAAACATATTTTTACTTTGTACAATATTGTGTATAAGTTGAACTAGAATTATCCAAAAATATTCAAACGTTTTTATTTAATGAACAAAAAACTGAAAAAATGTTTGATAAAAAGAACAAACTTCCCTTCGATCGCTCACTATTGTCTTATTTTCCAATTTTTCTTCATGATTCTAGTTCAACTTATGCACAATATTGTACAAAGTAAAAATATGTTTCATTTTTTGCTTCAGATCACCTGTCCGTGACTTACGACTTCCGCAAGCGAAGAATGTCATCTCGGCATTCCACTCCCACTACCATGTTTTGTCAAACTTTAAAAAATATTTTTACGTTCAATAAAGACCGCTTAGTCAGCATACCAAATATCAACATTCTATATTCAATACTTTTCGCACAAAAAATTGATGAAAAATCGAACGTTTATTGGCTCAACAAGGCAGAAGCCTCCCTTAAGTCACCGCGACAGCCAGTAGTATAAACCCGCATGAGTCAGCCGTATAGACTCCATGACTCGACCTTGTTGATCTTTCACCGCTGCCAGAGCACTTTGGCACGGCCTATCGGCGACTGTGGATCTAATAGATGCCAAGTACAATAGTGTCGAGACGAACGAACCCATAAAATCGCGGATGCCCTCGAAATAACTGCGTTTCCACATTCATTACCTGTCGACTTTCAATATTCCCGATGGTTCCACCAACCATATATCGATAAAGCAAAGAAACCTGACAATCGCCAATACCGGTATTTACTCAGTCACCTCCATACTTCAATTCCCTCGAAACGCGAATTATTTCATTCCGCAGGAAAATAAACGTTGACAAAAGTTATTCCTTGCGAATTTCCCGCGCCACGGTAATCGTTCGCGACCGTGTATACATTTGTTCCAATTCGAACTTCCACGGGAGGGAAAAAAGCGGCAGAAAGCCGGTCGAACTTTCAATTATCCCACCCCCGGCGTGTAACGAACGAAAGTGCCCTCTCGGCGGAAGCGTAAGGCGAAGTCGTAACGCGAACTCTCCCGTTAATTTGTTCGAAAATACCGGGCCGGGCGATTTCTCACGAACCACGGGAATTTTACGACACCGGGGGCCAGGCCGGATCGCCCGTGGTGCGTGTTCGCGTTGAAAATTTCAAGCAGCACGCCGGAGCGTAATACAATGCGCGCGTTAAAACGAACGCTCACGTTTCGTATAAATCCGCCCATTTTTTCCCCAATAGGGCAGGCGGACGGCGCGGGGGCGAGCGTGCGAGGGAAATCACGAACGCAATAAACATTGGATCGAGCTCGTTCTTTAACCCCCCCGCGCCGCCGTGAAACGCGGAGAAACGGGTTCGAGTGTGGAGCGTCGAGCGCGAGGGATTCTATTTGTGACTTTTCCTTTAAGGGCGTCGCTTCCGGGCGTGCACGCGTATTTTGCCGGGAAGCAGAGGCCGCTCCTTAGACAAATATTGCCTCAGGAATATTCGAAGAATGTATAGAAACGCTGAGGAACAGTATTACTAAATATACAAGGTATTTTCGGAAGGCGATCGATAATTCTTCAGGCGTCCGGTGTTCATTGAACTAAACGAAAATTACTCGAGTCGAGTAACCTTCGTTGAACAACGCAATTGCCGTGCCGCCGGAGCACACGATTTTCATAAATTTCGAGCGGCCTCGGTACGCTCCGCAGAGTTAATTCGGCGAAGCGAGATTTCCAGGATGCTCCAGACGAGGCTTGTAATTGAACAGAGTCCAATGCATGTCTGGTGGCGAAAATTTTCGGATATCTATGGAGGGCTGGTTCGACGGGAATCGATGTCTCGAGTCGAATACGATGCCAGCAGCATCCGGATGCAATCCGACGGGGGAAACGGCAGGCCCCTGTGCATTTCAGACACTCCTACATGCTCGCGTCGCTAACAGATTGGCTGTGTTCTCGAAATCGCTGCGTTTAGTTTAGGATTATTTAGATTCGGGATTGAACGCTGATTTGGCACGGCGATACCAGCGTGTAGTTCTCCCCATCCTCCAGCCGAGGATAAAGTGCACCGTCTACAGAGGATCGATCTGATATTCAACGAGACCCTCGCTTGTTTCTTGGCCCCTCGTAGTGGAATAAGCTCTTGACTGAATTGGAAACGACTATCTTGTCGGTTGAATTAATTTAAAGTGATTAAGGTCGCCGTGTCTGGCCTCGTGAAAGGTCTGTCGCGTTCGTCGAATAAAGATTGGAGGCGGAATCATCTGAATGCGAATCTTTTCCCTTGGAGCTTTCGTAGTTCACCCTTCTAAACTCCGGGTTTTAAGTCCCCTCAGAAATTTCTCTATTCACAAGTTTCGCGAAATTCTCAATTCCTACACGAATCCTTATAATTCCTGTACAAATTACAAGTGTCAGTAAGCAACGTCCACCATTCTCCCTCTGAAGCAATGGAACTACCCTTCGCGGAAAGTATATTCAGAAAAATAAAACAAAGGCAAATGATATTTTCATTCAAACTTCTTTACGCGAAGCGATAATTTTATACGCGCCGACTTATTAATTCCCCCCGCGGAAATATCACCCAGCTACGCAGTTAATCTGCATATACTAATAATAATAATGTTCCGGAGTTAACGAGATTATAAAGTGGAATTTGTTCATGAATTACGCAAGAACTCGGCTGGATATCGCGAGAAAATAGCCTCGAAGGGGTTGCGGGCGGAAGTGGCTGGCGGTATCAGGGATTTCTCGAGAGGAACAGTTCCGTGAGCCGCCGGGGCCGCGCGGAGCTGGCGTTGAATTCGAAAGGAGGCTGAAAATCGACGCGAAACCGTGGAGCTGGCTGCAACCGGAAACGGATTACCGCCATTAAGGTCGACGTCTTCTTAATGGCGCTTCGACAGCGGCGAACGTGCATTTCGCCCGGTCGATCGTCCACTTTTATCGCGTGGTAATCGAGTCAACGGCACCGGCAGGGACGAAGGAACGTTGTTTCGAGGGTCTGAGTGAAAAGAATTGTTACAAGATTGGCGGGAGACTGCTGCTGGAATCCAGCGGGGCGGCCGCAGCTGCGAACGGAAGTGCACGTCGGTCGGCTGGTAGAATCGAAACGCGATACCCGCGCCATGCATCATGCAGCGTCGTTCCTTTTCCCGCGGAAAATTTGTTCCGAGGCGGGCGTAATGGAAAGGAGCAGCGCTGATCTTGTGGCGGATGGGGAAACAAGGGGGCGTCGATGTGCGGTCGTGGTTTGATTTTTAACAGGTTGAATAAAATGATTTAGAATTTCGACCGTAAAGAATTTTTAAAAACTGAACATAACTGTTATCGGCGCACTGGTTCGGTCTATTTTTTTTTGTTACGAGTGTCTTTAATAGCAATATTAAGTAATTTTCTAGAATATCTGTTCTGTAAATTCCTAAACGATATTTTTTAAAATAGACCGAACCAGTGCGCCGATAACAGTTATATTCAGTTTTTAAAAATTCTTTACGGTCGAAATTCTAAATCATATTATTTAAAATGGATGGCGATACAGATACACCTACTTCTTCAACAAAGGAAAGTTTTTACATATCGATATTAAGACAATTTGGACAAGAAACCTTAAAGAATCTCAAGGACCTTTCGAACAACAGATTGAACCTAGTTAAGATAAGTAACCGAAAATTGTTTTTACTAAAGTGAAGAACTCGTAATGTCATCCCAAATTTTATTTCAAATAATGCAATGAACAGATCTAACATGTTTACTGTCTCAGTCTCAGCTTCTAGCAAATTGTTGAATTTACAGAATAGATATTCTAGAATATTACTTAATATTGCTATTAAAGACACTCATAAAAAAAGAATAGACCGAACCAGTGCGCCGATAACAGTTATATTCAGTTTTTAAGGTAGTTCCTGAATAATGTACTAAATTACAGAATTCTTTCAAATTTCGTACTAAACTAATTTGGAATACAAGAAACCCTTGTACAAAGTTTAAAATCGATTTACCACATAGTTATCGAGGAATTGTTAATTAAAGTTGATGTCATTTTAACACAGTGGCATATGGCGAAAACAAAAAAAGAGGGTTATAGTTTCAGTTTTTCTTCTGAAACAGGAAAACCATATTATAGAAATATACCAAAATTGGCACAAAAGTACATCGAAATGTCACGAAATGAATTTATTAATTTCTGTAAAACTGACCACATGGTTTCTTCGTAAATGCCCATCAAAAATAGGTTTACGTGCAAATATTTTTGAAATTACATAGAGCAATCAACGTGGCAACGTCGCACAATCGATATGTTCAGACATTTAAATATCGAACGACGATTCAAATTCATATGAACATTTTTTCTGACATTTTGGTTATAAACAACGCTCCGAATGTATGCGACGTTGTCAGATCTGCTGCTCCAATTCACTACGCTAACCAATTTAATATTCTATTTTCGTATTACAATTATTTATATTAGCATTGAACTTTTTAAAATATATATAGAGGATGTTAAAAATTATTATTATTATTTTTATAGTATCAGACGACTTTATATTTATCGTTTATTACCCAACTCTGATTTGACTAACATAGTTGGTTAGGAACTACCTTAACAGGTTGCTCGAAAGCTCTGGAATTTCTGCAGAAATAGTGGTACGAGGGAAGTTCTTTGCGCCCTTGAAAACAAGAAGATAATATCTCAGTGACATGTAACATCCGAACTCACCAAATTCAGATAGACGAGGGATACATTCTGTGCTTTCCTTAGGCGTTCCTTAGCTACTTCTGCAACACAAAAGTATAAATATCGTTAGCGGTTGAATATTCCACGTTCCCACATCCTAATATTGTAAAGTATTTTCGTCTCCTTCACAGCAAAGAAGAATCCCCGCAATCCACCATTCCTCCTCCGCGAAGAGGAAAGACAAGGTTAAGTTTTAATCATCGCACAGCTCCATCTCAAAGTCCTCCCGACCAATTCGTCCTTCCCCCGAACACAGCACAGCAGAAGAGTTACCGAGTTACTCTTCCCAAATTAAGTTCACCGGCATTCACCCCGTGCCCGCTGTGTTCGGAAAAATTAATTAAATCCCGCGCAGACGACGTGAACAGCACGGTACGCAATCCGAAAGCGCTTGTTTCCTTTGCGACTTCTTCTCCGCTTCTTTCGTGCCCCGGTCGCCGTCGCGTAATTACCTCGGAGCGAACGACTGCCCCCCTCGACCCTCGCCGCCGCTTCTCCCCGGGAGGAATGAAAAATTTCAACGGGGACGCCCGCTGACAAATTATGAAACACCTTTTGCCACGCCGGACGCGAAAATTCGCGACGACTGCGCCTCGCGAGGCTCCTTCGCTCCGCTGCCAGGATCAAGCCCCCCCTCGAAGGGATTTATAATTCCCGCGTTGCCCCGCACAGCCAGTTGAAAAAGAATGGGCCACGTTGCGTTATTCACGCGAGCGTGCCGCGTTATTCACGCCGAGCGAGGCTCGAGTGAAACAGTTGCGCTAAACGACGCTATTTAGAAAAGCTCCATCGGTGTGCGCAGCGAATCGAGGCGCGCCGGTAAACCGATAAAACCGGGGTCGAAATGTATCGGGCGCGTATCCGCGGCACCGTCCGATCGGTTGCATTCGAAGGGGGATCAAAGTTATCCGACATTTTACTGCGGCGCGATATGATTAATCGTCCGTTCCTGGGGCTCGACCTGTCGCCGCGCGCATTATGGAAATGCGGCTCGCGCCAGACACGCTATTTTCCCGCCACCGGAAACACCCCAATCTCGGGGACAGGCTGTAATATTGTAACGGTCGTCGAGTACTGTGGTTAGCTTCCCGTTCGCGATCACAAAGCTTGCAAATCCTTCGCGCAGTTTACTCTAACGACACTGTTTGTTCGGTGCACCGGCCTCAAACTTCGACGGATTAAAAACCGAGGGACACACGCGGCATCTCCTGCTAGCGTGGCTTTGATCGAATAGCGGCAGCTCCGTAGATGAGAAGGTACAAAGAATGAATAGTTTATACGAGTGGAACGGCGCGCTCCTTGAAGCGTACCGCTATGGACGGTTTCCTACAGCGGCGCGCAAGTAGTAATGGCGAGCATTAGTCAGACGCGCCAGGCGCTCCTCTTCGGTGATTGTTCAGGATGGAATTTCTGGGAAACGAAGCCTCCTAGGGAATAGTTTCATAGCACATTTTCCATTCATTCTCGCCCGATGAATAATCTTCTTTCAGATTGTACCGGCTTTTATGTCCTGTTTAAATGTATTGTTCTTTAACGTTCCTCGAACCCACAGCGCGGATATTTTGGCCAGGTGTTCTCCGTTCAGATAAAAGCCGACCCAGTTAAGTGCTACGCTTTCGATGCAATCTGGCTGGAATATCCTGGCCGCCCGTGCAGTCGAAATCGTTAAAGTCGTGCATAATGGGCCAATAAGGAAGGCCAGCAGATAGGCCGAAGCGATCGTTAGCCTGGTTTTCTAACGTTATTTCCTCGGGAAACGTGGGGACAGGGCGTGGGCGGGGGTGGTCGACGTTCCTGCCCGGAACTCGATAACATTTTTCCAGCGGCGTTCGCGATCGTATTTCCTTCGCGAGCTTGTGAAAGGGGAGACAAGTGCACGAGAGATCGGATCACCAATTTGCCGAAAATTTTCGGTACAATTAGTGCACACCGGGAGCACTGCTCTAAATTCTGTAATAAAATCGAGTTTAAAAAATCCTTTCTTCTGCAACCCCGATACACTCGACTTTCTTTTGGAGCGTAATTGTTAATACGTGCCACGTAAAAAATTCGCATAAAATTCGATTAAATCGCAGGTCTGGATCCCTAGCACCTCGCTGTAAGTAAAAAACGGAGGACCTCGAAGAAGAGGAACGCAGAGGCGGGAAAGCGTTGCTTGTCTACTCGACATCGTCGCGAGCAAAATTCACAGGTTTACGTATACCGTAAGCGGATTGGTATCTGCCAAAGCTTCCCTGCTTTGAATGTTTCAGTAACAAGTTACCGCCCGCGAATTGACTTTGATGTAGCTCTGATTAAATTCGAGCGAAGAACCATCAGAAACAACAGGTGATAGTCTTTGGAATATTCGACTCTATTGAGGAAATAAAATAGGTAATTCGAATAACCGTAATCCACAATATCTATTTAAAGTCCAATACCACCTTCTAGCCAATAATCCAGAAATCCTGTCTAGCATCAGACAAGCTACCTGAAATCGTATAATATAGAGAAGACCCCCTTTCAAGCGCTAACTCGAATCCTCCGCTCGCGCAGCTGATAAGTACCTTAAACTCTTGCTAACGGAGCGTTTGCAATTAGTCGAAATAGCCGCGAAACACGGCAAGTCACAGTGCACGGGTACAACCATTAGTTGAATGAGTCCCCTCGAAAGAAGCTAAGGATCCCGGCGCTGTGTTAAAGGAACTCTCCTTCGCGTTCTGAAATCTTACCGTCAGCGTGGCTGGTCCGAGAATGTCCAAGCGGTCTATATTCCATTGGACGTAAAAGGAACTACATTCATCAAGGTTCTTTTCTACCTCGGCCGGGTGGAACGGGCGAACAAAAGCCTGGAAATATTAATTTAATGCTAGGACGAAATTATGCGCGGGTAGTAAATCAGAGGCCCCCCCCGTTCTTTTGTCCGGGAGACCAGTTTCTGGGCGCGTCCTCGACGTCTCCTATCAGTAAACCACCGGCATCGTCAACGAAATTGCTCGTCTTCCTTCGTATAACTAATCGACGAGCTAAGGAATCGAATGCTAATTCTACCCCATTGTCCCGAGACAGTATTTCATTTGCAAAGCCTTTGGAACAAAAATATCTGCGGGAGGGTGCTTTTTCTTGCATGGGGCAGTTAATGGGGAACATTGCTGGCTTTTTGGCCTTTTTTGTAAATCCGTTTATGTCTATGTGTAATAAATCGTGTGGTGGCATTTAATTTAATTTTGTGCGCAAAATGCAGTCCCCGAGTGCGTTGTTTATTTGCGTGATAATATTTATGGTGGCCCTTCTAAAAGCACAGTCAGAGGCAATAAAATGGGTATTTTTAGCGACCAATTTCTGTTAATCTATTCGTTTATTCGAGGGTAAAAAATAATGTTTGGTCAGGTTGCCCTTTTCCTTTTTGTATTTCACCGGGTTATTTAAAAAGTAATTTCACCTTTGCCTCTTTTGTTGACATTTTGCTGGGACAGATTTTGATTGGTTTCTTCCTGTTTTTTTTGTACGCTCCCGTGTATTTATATTTTTTCGTAAAAAAATTGAAAATAAAGTTACTAATAATTCCCACGATAAATTCACGCGTTGTTGATACTTTTCGATTGAAGCTCAATTTAGCACGCGCGAGAAACGAGATTGTTTTTAAAAGTGCGCCTGGTTGCCGGCAGCTAACAATGCCTCTGCGTTTCCCGGGAATTTTCTTCCCAACCGTTTCATAATTAGCGCGCAACTTTAGTGTTTCATAATTCAGCACAGATTCTACGAAATAAATGCCATGCATATGCATGAAATATGCAATACGTTGCCGCATACGTCATTCGAGCGAAATATGCAAAACATATGCATTATGGAGATTCCGCGAAATAAGAAATGCATTTTTAAAACTCCCCGACCGCGAAACAAATTTCCGCCCAAGTTCCATTTCTTTGCGCGTTTTCCGTAAGAACATCCATTTTCATGAACGTCCCTGTTACAATAGCAAGTGCTTTCCCATCCACTCGCTTCGCAACCTCGACTTTCTCCAAATTACTTTTCGCAATTTTATTCATATAGTGCGATCCAAAACTAATTTCATTTGCTCACGTGAACCGTGTGCTCTCAAAGTTGCAGTTCACGCACCCCTAAACCTTCGCGCACTTCACAAACTTACGCCTACTGTGACGTAAACCGATAGCTGTTTCATTGAGCAATAAATCAATTCCCATAACCACGGTAGCTTACATTCATCTTGCGAGCAACGTCTCGAAATTCCAAGTGAATACGAAGCAACTGTGCCGGCACAGGGATACCAACGCCCCAGTTTTCGCTACGTGTAATTATATAGAACTCGAGGCTTACATGCAAATCGGTTCCCCTTCGCCGGGATTTAATTGATCCAGTGTGATATGGTAATCTGATACGATTATGCGTCTTTCCAATAATGAATTGGGACCGTCACGGATCTGGGGCCAATCTAATTTATCAGCGTGTGCTGCCACCCACGCCGTGGGTGTTATCAGGCAAACTAACTAATCCTTCGAAGGCGAACCAGCCTCAAACTGTGTATCTTCATTGGGCAAGAATTTTCAAAATACTTTCCATTCATAAAATGGATCGTCTGTCAGGTTACTGGCAGTTCATTCTCTCGCCAGCGGTGCCTTCCGTTTATTCAATGGTAGAAGATCCTCGTTCGGTGGTGGGCTAGCAAGATTTTCGACCACCATCTTTGGGACGACCCGTATCACGAATTCTACTGCCGAGTCTTTCGCGAGCATATCGATTTTCCATCGAAACTATAGTCTGCTCCGTATACCTTCCAGATTTCCAGATCCGACGACCTCGTTATCGCCGGTTAGGCTGAGCAAATCTGGACTCAGCCAAATTCAAATCGAATTTCCTTTTCGCTCCGACGGATTCCCCCGATTTCGAGTGATTTCCGGGACAAATACAATCGTTTACGTCCTTCGCGCAGCGACCATTTCAACTCGTCGCTTCCCTACCGAACGTTTACACTTTCCCTCCCCCATTTTGTGTCTTTGTATTTCGCACGGCGTAAAGAAAGCAGTAGCCACGGCTTCTAAGAACGAATGACGAAGGATAATGGCTAAGTCACTTCTACAAGAAGATGGTTCTTTTAAATTTCTTCCGCTACTTTGCACTGATTACAAATTAGAGAAAGTCCCCGCCAACGAGTACAAGAGCGTTGCAAAAAATATTGAAAGGTCCAATGAGCCATTGATAATTCTTGCAACGAACCAATACATTTCGGGCACTGTACAGCGAACACGACCGGCGATTCCAACTCTCGTTCTATGATATTCTTCAATTATTTTATGCAAATTCACGCGCAACGGACGGGGGATGAGACCCGCCGACAGACAACCGCCATTTAACGGCACCGTTGTCGCTATTATTGGCTACACATCGGTCGTTAAGCCTTTCCAGTCATAAAGCAGATTGAAGTGGAGCCGGTATTTTGACGCTTCGTAATCCGCCGCGTCCGCTGCTCCCTAGCGTTTTCGAATAATTTAAGCGTTTAAGAGTACGTTTGCCGGTTGTATCGCGCCGTTCCACGCCATTTCAGCCAACATTTTGCACGGGGGGTTGCACCGCGAACACATACGGCCCCAGCACACGTTTCTCTTCTGATACGCGAACTCGCCCGCGAAACGTGCCACGAACGTTTAAAATTTTCAATCAGAATTACGACCTAAGAGATAAAATTCTTCTGTCAGAATCGAGTTGTGCCAACTTCCACGAAATTCCCGTCCCCCGAGTGTCGCGAGAATTCTCAGTGTCTTTTAATTTAGTGGGCAGGGAACACGGGGTCGCTGTCCATGGAAATTTTCACGGGGACTTTTACCCTCGTTAATCTCGCGGTTAACCCCGATTTCCGCTGGATTTGCCGCACATCCGGTGCTCCTCGTACGATCTTAGAACAGCCGATCATCCTTCCTGAATCTCTTATTGTAGCCCACGAAATCCTTGCAGTGATATATTAAGTCCGGTATTATTCCGTAAAGCCGCATAAATCCCAGCGGAATACATTACGTCGAATGGTATGCGATGGAGCGGAAGTAACGCGATTTGCATGGGATCATTCCCGACGATGGCCGCTGCTCTCGCTTTATTTTTATTAGGCAGATCCCGCGGTCCTCGTGGCGGGCTAATTTAAAAGGGGGCTAGGGGAACTGAAGCTTTGGACGCGATTATCTTCTCGGATGTGTGAATAACGATCTTCGAGGGCTTCAATGTTCTTTAAACAACACTGTGTAATTTTGTTGGTAGCTGCTTATAGGTCTTGCTGTTAATTTCAGTGCAATTATCGATGAGTATCGATTTTTAAATAAATGGATGACCACTAAAGTCAATTTTCACTGACTTCCACTAACGCGCGATTTAAATAATTCCTTTCGCCGCAGTCCACCCTTCCTTTTTCCCTTTTCAAAGTTAATATTCAACGTCGTTATCTGGAGTATGCAGACGACATGGTCGCTGTGGAGAAAGAAAGGGAGAGGAATGAAAGAAATGCTGAGGAAGCTTCTGATATCTCTGTTTGTACGAGGAAAGGGATTATTAATAACTGCAGGGAAATTGAATATTGTGTCTTTTAGAAAATGCGAGTGATAGGATGGAATTGTTGGTATTATTTATAACAATCTTCATGAATGCAATCTTTCCCTTTACAATGAAATGCTATAAAACTCACCAATACTGTCGTTACATTGCTGTGCACTTTCCTTAATTTTCCTTGTGTGTTTGTCTTCTGTCCCACATTTGTCTGTTGATCCTCTAACTTTAAGTCTATTAGGTAATAAGAAAGTAATAGGGGTAGATTGCAAAAATGTAAAGAGTGACCGAAAAATGAGGCCTTTTTAGTCCCTTTTTGGTCCCACGATTTTGGAACCGAAATTTTGGGCCAACTGATACATTATGATTAGACATCAATCACAACAAATTTTCAAGTTGAAGTGACAATTAGTTTCTGAGATATGGGAGGTCAAAGAAGTTAAAATTCGTTAACGCGTACACCCATACGCTTCGATGTACAAATTTCTATGTCAGTCCGACAATTTAAACAATTATTTCCAGGGGTTTTGCTGACTGCTAATAACGAATTTGGACTTGCATTCTCAAAATTCACGAATAAAAAATAAAATCAAGAAATATAAATGTCTGTGTAGTGGGTGTTTTTTTTAAATATATCGTCCACCATATTGAATTGGCCATTGTGAGTTTTGCTGACTGCTAACAACGAATTTGAACTTGGATTTCCAAAATTCACGAAAAAAAATAAAAACCAAGAAATATAAATGTCTGTGTAGTGGGTGTTTTTTTTTTAAATATATCGTCCACCATGTTGACTCGGCCATTGTGAATTTTGAAAATCTTAGTCCAAATTCATTGTCTGTTGTCAGCAAAACTCACAATGGCCGATTCCATATGGTGGACGATATTAAAAAAAAGCACTCACTACACAGTCATTTATATTTCTTGATTTTGATTTGTCTTTCGTGAATTTTGAAAATCTAAGTTCAAATTCGTTGTTAGCAGTCCGCAAACCTCTGGAAATAATTGTTTAAATTATCGGACTGACATAGAAGTTGGTACATCGAAGCGTATGGGCTGACGCGTTAACGAATTTTCACTTCTTTGACCTCCCATATCTCAGAAACTAATTGTCACCTCAACATGAAAATTTCGTGTGATTGATGTCTCATCATAAAGTATCGTTTCGCAGAAAATTCAGTTCCAAAACCGTGGGAACAAAAAGAGGCTATTTCTTGAGTCACTCTTTGTGATGCAATAAAGGCGAATTATTATTATTAAACGTACCTGCAATGATTTGCCAGAAATGTCAGAGAAAAAGAGTAGTATCACGTATTTAAATTAACACCCTGTACAACACGGTCACAACTCATCCAAATTCATGAACTGCAAACGTTCTTAGCGGTGTGCATTTTCTGGCTTACTTTTTGCGAAACAGCGGCTCGATTTTCCACGCAATTATAATGTAATTATCGCGTCGACTACACAGCTGCACGCAACAGTACGATAAATTTTCGGCAATCCGTATTACTTGCGGTGCATTAATCAGGGCTAATTGCCCGGCTGCTGCGTATAATTAATTTTTTCCTCTGTCTCAAATCAGCGTCGAAATAATTGCCGGCGTTTATGATGCAGCAACACCGTCTCGATGGGGGGCAATCAATTTCATCGACAATACGTCGTGTATAATTAATTGCTGCATCGAAGTTTCACCGACTTTGGGTTATTCGACTGAACCTCCAATTACGGTATTACAAAATACTTTCGGTTTCTAACGAGCCGTTGTAGCCCCTTCCACACGACCAACTCAATCAGTGAACTAACTTTCGTTTAACTCGATAGCCTCACTGAATTTTCAGGAAATCCATTTCCAAAACCGCTTCCAAATTGCAATCCAAAGGTAGGCAAACCTTTTTAAACACGTATCGGAAAGAGGGTCACGAAAAACACAAAGTTCCACCAAAAACATGAAGCAGATTGTATAAAACAACGTTGCATTTGAAAAATGAAGTTTCTTTCTCGCAAAACATCAAACTTCCGCAAAATAAAACAATCTACTTCCCTCTCGCCGCGTCGAGGGGGCGGCGTCCGAGGCCAAGAATCTTCCCCGTATGCAAAATTAATTGCTTCCAGACGATTTTCACGCAATCAATTACTCGCCCCGTCGTCTGTTCTGTCTATCAGCAGGAAACCCGTGTTTCACCGAGACCGTCCCCGTTTCTGAGTCGCAAAACGTTTTCCTCGCCCCAGTTGTCCCGTGAGATTCGTTAATCACCGCCCCAGGCCCCTCTCGATCTCGAGAAAGGCCGGCGCAATCGATAGCCCCGCACAGCGGGGGTTCCGTGACGGATCCTTCGAAAGTTTCGTGCACGAAATTGAGAAATTAACTCGACGGGATCGCGGGGGATCGCCCGTAGAGGGTGGTTTATGCGCGCGCCGGGGGGTGGATCTTCAGGCAAGGAGCGTGGAAGGCTGGGCACGTTGGTAATTTATCTCGTATCGCGTCGATTTGAATCACAAATTGGCCCAGATTATGGTACTTGCCTCTCCACACTGGCTGAAATGGACACGTAAACGGAGACGTTTTCGGGGCCGCAATCACCGTGTTAAAACGCTGTAATTCTCTGTCCAACTTCGACCCTTTGATCCCTCTTATTGTTAGGGGAGTGGAGTGAAGGGACTTGAGAAGACACGCGGCAAATATTCTATTGTATTAGTTGTAATTATTATCAGAAACGTAGCTTCACTATGTTGTGCACTGTCTAGTTGCTTTCCAGGACTTCCTGGTTTTTAATTTCTGTTTTTTATGGAAGGGAGCTCTACTTGAATATTTTTGGAATTCTAGAAGTATTATAGTTGAAGAAGGGCACAGAAAATATTACTCTCGAATTCCTTTAACCTATTTGGTACTTGGAAATTTCTGTTTCCATAGTGAGTTGTAAAATTCTGAAATTTTAGTGGAAAGAAGGTATATTATTCAGAAATATTATTAGATAATTCTAATAATTTTATGTGGAAAAAGCGGGTGAAGCAAAATTAAACGAAACATCCGATTTTGTGGGGGACCAGAACGGGACAATTTCAATTATGTTCTCATCGATGTTTCACGTTTTATAGATACGTCATACTGAATCAAGGTTAATTAGTTTCCGTCAAATTACGCGCACTGAATATGGGAAAGATATTTTGGAATAAATTCGACATGTTTAGTAGGGGAAATGTAGATATTATACGAGCCATAGGAGGGCGGAATAATGAACGAATGAATATTTAATTGTCCACTTCGCGCGGGTTACGGGGAATGTTTCCAATATCTTAATTAGTATCCCGTCGAACTGGCGAAAATACGTCGCTCCAGGTTTCTATTAAATTTGTATTAAACGCTCCAGTTCGTTGTAATTCCCAATGGCACACCTCAGCACGTTAAACGTTATTTAATTGTCTAGGGCGGCGCGATATTCGTTTCGAACTGTTTCCTACATGTAATTAAACGTCCATTAAACCGTATGTGATTACGAACTTCGGACAGGCCACTCTTTCCGCCCTTTGTGCGTGGTGAGAAAGGGAGAACCACCGGCACGGTGCTTCCACGCGCGTCATTAGTTTAGAAATTATTGCTGCGTCCACTAATTCATCAAAAACCAGAATGCAGTCAAATTGTAATACTTTATAAATCGTCACTTGAAACTACACGATCATCTTGCCCCAACAATATTACTTGGGAAATTAAAAAAAAAAAGGGAAGAGTGATAACTCAATTTTAACATGAAAAATGATTAAATTTCCATGGCACTGCTCTTGTTTATTTTACCATCGGGCGTGTCTGATGCATCGCAGCTCGCCTCGCATTTGTCATTATTAATGTTTATTAAACCAACGCGGGATTGATTCAATTCCTATGAAATGCATCCTTTTGTGTCGAATTCCATACAGAATTCCTGTATTACATATTCGGTATAATAACACTACACTGCACCTCCCTGTGCCCATAATATTCGGCGTGGAACAAGAATCGTCTCTCAATAATACAGGAACCTTTCACTGGACCCATCGACACCATAACAAAGCCTAGAACCGAGAAACGCCGCTGTCCGATGAGATCTAAAATAACAATAAGTAGAATCATCCATTCTACACGGCCCTACTCGGACACTGTGTCAGAAGCACAAGGCACGAGCAGCCAATGAAAGGCTGGAATTCCAACGATGCATTTGATCATTACAACCGAGGCCATTTCAGAATTTCCCTCCCCGCGTGGACAAGTGAAAAGGGACCTCGGCACACGCGATCAAAAGGCAGCTAAAGGGTTGAAGTCTGCCGCCTTTTGGCAGAGCGCCTGCACGCGCGCAGCTTTTCGCGAGCCACGAACCAGCCCCCTCCATTGAAACGTAAAAGCGTCATCTGCGAACGGCACGGGGGTGCAATGGCGGGGGGTAGGGGCGCTGTTGGTGGAATTAAGCTCGAAGCATTAAAATGTGGCAAGTGCGGCAATAAGAGATTTACATGGCAAAGTCGACTATATTATCCTGTCACGAGTAGGCCGCCAGCTCGTTTCCTCTCTGCACGCAGACCCCGGGTATTTACGCTGCCATTAACATTCCCCGAATACCGCTGATATAATGGCGCGAATCCCCCGCTATCGGGACAATATTTTCCATACCAGCCACCTCTGATAGAGCGGTACTCTCGTTTATCCGCGCCTCTGAGCCTGTTTTGCTTAGATAATTGCAAAATGCGCGGCCGGCTATCGGCTGAACGGCAGAATTATTGATCGCCCGGGCGTGTTTGCGTTCCGCCAGTTATTTACAATCCCGCGCGCGGATATTTCATTATTAACACCGATTACTGTGTAATATCGCCGGCTGTACGGTGGGACGTGATACCGGGGTTCGTATAAAGTGCGGCGGGAAACGCGGGGAAACGACGCGGCACCAGCTTCGATTTAATTCGACTTCGATCCCCGACGATCTTCGGCCCCCGATTCATACCACTTTTTACAGACTGCGGCCCTCGCGAGGCGGCAGCTGTATTCGGTGCGCGAGAGGGAGGTGGGGTTCGTTCTGCAGGGAGATTTATTTTCCGTTTAGATTAGAGGATGCGTCGGCGATTATTCGATGGGGGACACGGAGCGATATTAAATTTACGTCGGATGTTTGACGTCGTTGTCATAACGGCTGGGATTTACGTCGAGCCTCCGCAGCGGACATTTGCGTCGGAATAAAATGTAGCTGTCGGAAAACGTAACTCGCGCAACGGGCAGATTCGCCGTACACCCATCCAGCCCCGCCTGTCACGTGAAATTTTTAATAGTCAATCGGACGGGCGATAATAATTTATCCGGACACGGGGAACACGCGCGATACGGTGTCGCGCGACGCGATAACTAATTATGAGTTATCAGTTTGTAAGTAATATCGTTAGCCGGCACGCGGGGGTGGAAAACTTCGCGGTCATTATTCGCCGGGCGTAATTGACACAGAAAATGCATTACTGCGCGGCGGGATATTTAATTCTTCTCCGCGGTTCGGTCACGTTTCACCGCGTTTACACAACCGCGGTTGCCGGTACAGTTCCTTTCACAGTTCCTTTTAATTATGCTCCTCGAGGAGGACGGGGGAACGGCGCTGGACTGCGGGGTACGATTCCGATCGCGAGGTAGAAATTGGAGGGTTTTTTTTTATGGATGAGTTCTGGGGAATTAAAAGGAATGAGGAATTAGTGTAAGCTAGATTGGGATTTTTTTCAATCGTAACACATTTTTCGCTTCACGCTTGTGTTATTCTACCTTGTTTGGCCGAAAAATCGGTGATTTTTGGTGAATTTTTTGTACAAAAACGGTTGGACAAATTAATTTGCGGTTTGACAGGCTGTTTTATTGTATCTTGAGCTATTGTTATGAATTTTTATGTGACGGTAAACAAAAAAATGTGGCTGATACAGAGCGCTGACTTGAGGCGTTGAAAATAAATCAGGTGGTCCTGGCGTTGACGGAAAATACCCTAAGGATAATCTGAAACACAAAAAGGAAAAGAGGTTCTTAATCTGTATGAATGTGGCTATCGATGGTAGTAGATTCATTAAGATAAATAAAGAAATGTTAAAATGGCAGGCTTCTGAATATGATGAATCCAATTTTTCTCAAAAATCGGCAAAACTTCATTAAGTAAAATCAGGAACGGTAACAAATACGGCAATAAATCTACTACCATCGATAGCCACATTCATAAAGATTAAGAATCTCTTTTCCCTTTTGTGTTTCAGATTATCCTTAGGGTATTTTCCGTCAACGCCAGGACCACCCGATTTTTTTTCAACGCCTCAAGTCAGCGCTCTGTGTCAGCCACATTTTTTTGTTTACGGTCACATAAAAATTCATAACAATAGCTCAAGATATAATAAAACAGCCTGTCAAACCGCAAATTAATTTGTCCAACCGTTTTTGTACAAAACATTCACCAAAAATCACCGATTTTTCGGCCAAACAAGGTAGAATCCCCCCTTAAAGAAACGGAGCAGACTTCTTTTAAAGACGTTCAAATAACCGTGAAACCAAGCAGCATACGAAACTCGGAAGAAGTTAATCGTGCTGCTAATTTATAACCACTTCCTCCGCATTTGCATCCCGTATCAAAGTGCTCCGGGCACTTTTTAATCGGCGAAACGGTCGGAGGCCCGCCTGTTTAATCCGTACGAATAATTCAAGCGTGTAACACCATCGCGTTATTATGTTTAATATCCCCTCGCATTAATCATCGTCCACGAGTATCTTAGCGCGAGTGTTGCGTGCTCGCGTGACGAGAATTGCAAAGGCTCCCCGGTTATTCGGCGGCGAAGCTCCGCCGCGTCCGCGAATGTTCGTTGGAAATTTTTTAATGAGCCGGCGAATACCGAATCCCCCAATTCGCAAATTGGACGGACAATTTATTACCTCCGTCACGATCCTATGAATTGTAAAAATGTTAACGCGGCTGGAAATGCTATGCAAATACGTTTCGCCGGAACAAACAAATTTTCCGAGTGGAAATGCGATGAATAAATTGAGTCGTGCTCCCGTTTGCATGAAAACTGGATTTTCGACGGTGGTGCCGGGAAAAGGGCGGCGATAATTACAACGTGATTTCCAAATTTAACGCTCAGGTACCCTTTTCGACTCGCAGTCTGGCAGTCGACCAGGTACGTCAAAACTGCTGCGCTGTTTTTTTTCCTCAAGTGTTGTTTGAAACAGTGCACAGTGGCGAATTTGCCGGAAAACATGGCCAAAGTAAACATGTTTTTATTTTAAAAATCTATGTAGTGTAGTTCATTTATATAAGAGCATGTCTTGTGTGCTGCAGAGGGTTCAGGAACTCGGGCACACCGCTTTTAAAATACACCACTGCCGATGTGAACTTTGTTTTAATAGCGATAATAAAAATACAGTGAACTGCGCCAGTGGCGCACTCAGAATTTAATCTAGGGGGAGCCGAGTTGAACGGATAAAAATATTTTTGATGCAAATTCAATAAAATTCATTGGGTGATTAGAAAAATTTATTGAAAGGATAAAACAGCTTTTTTTTACAACGTTTTTGAATTACTTCAGTCGAGGTTACATTAATCTTCTTTTTCATATTTTTTTGGGGGCTGCAATGTCGATTAAATAACAAAAAATACAGCAGAGCGTCGCACAGTGGCGTGTTTATAGGGAAAAATTGTGAATAAATTATTTTATGCAATATTCCTACGTATTTCGACTTGCTGATTTCAAATATATTGTTATTTTTGTTGTAAACTAAAAAGTGGTAAAAATGAAAGTTTTATTTGATTAAAAAAAAACATAACTCGTAAACTATTTATATGTATGAAAAGATGTTATCCAATGGTATTTCTGCATATATTTACAAAATACAAAAATTGAATTTTAAGGGTTGGTGGTGGGGATAACTCGAAATGTATGGATGTTTTGAAAAATAATTTTACGCGGTTTTGTAGATATAAAAAGAAGATGTAACTTCTGTTTTAACTTCTTCTCGATATCTCTCACCATTCTCGAGATATTCTACGAAAATAAAATTCTGGTTTTTTTTTCGAGGGGTAATTTCACCCCCTAAAACTGTACGATGGCACCAACAAAAAATATAGTTATGTTACGGGTGAATTACTGCACAATTACTACACTATTTGCACCCCATGTTTCATAATTTTCTGAATTTCCGGGTTCCCCAACTTCTCTTGTTAATCAGCTATTGAGCATTCGGACGTTAAGGGGGCATTCTACAGCCTCGGCTGAAAGTTTTTATAATGAAATTAACATTTAACGTTTTCAAACTTTTGAAATACAAGATAAAATCTTTGTTGTTTGCTTAATTCATTTGTTTACACAAATATTTATCTTTGTACTTCTTATAACTTTGGGGGTGGTTTTAATCCCTAAATATGCAAACGGGGCAAAATAAAAATACACGTAATTCTTATTTTCCGGTCCTCTAAAACATATCCAAAATCCAAAGCAATCGGAGGGAACCTCTCCTTTTAAATCATAAAAAAGGAGACGGTTTGCTGCCTAGTTACTTTTACTTTACAATGGTTTTCGGCACCTAACACAAAAAAGTGCGCCTAGCAGCAGCTGATTCCTTTTCTATTCGATAGTATACACTTCTGCCTTCCTTATAAAACAAATTTCAGCGTGTCACATTGTGTCACATTTTTTATATATGTAAAATTGCCGCAAATAAAATGTGCTTATCTAAGAACGTTACAGAAAACGTTTAAAATATCGGAAAACGTTGATCTATGGATCATTTTGTTCGGCTTGAAATATACTATACTGTCAACTATATCACAGATTTGTTGCAATTTTTGATGCGCCAAACTCAGAAGAAATAGAACGCCCCCAAAAGTGCCTCAAAAATTTTGTTCAACTTTAAACATTTATAGAGCAGTCGGTAATACTTTTAAAGAAAAAACAAACTTTGACCATTATACTAGACATGTTTAAGAACATTTTCATGTGTTTACAAATTGAAATTGAATTTATTCACAATTCCCTAGAAAACACGCCACTGTGCGTCGCACGCTCCTCATCCGCGACAATGAACAACCAAAGTCTAGATACTCTCGACATAGAGTACAACAAGCTGCGCGGAAAAATACCAGAAAAATCGAGGGGCGGAGGGAACACTTGCCCAAGATTCGGGAAATTTCAGGAACGACCGTGGATCCACGTGAAAACTTCGAAATGATCCAGGACCAGCAAAGAGGCCCAGGCATCCCTTTGATGCACTTTCAGACAAGCCTCCGCTGCACATGCAGCCGCGACGTGTGTATGTGGCGCGTCGTGCAAGAATGGGGCCATAAAGGACGATCGTAAATTCTGGAAAATTCTCTGCCCTTCCGGGAGAAGCTTCACGGCGGCATTAAAGTTGCACCGGCGACATTGTGATTAATTAACGAGGGCGATCATGGAATTCAATAAAGTTACAAATTGCCCAACGGCAGAACAGGCGTTCCTTCCTCCTCTGCGTGGCTGCACGTGGGAAAAGAAGCACTTGAAAAGGAATTGCAAGTGAAAATAATATGCTCCATTTTGCAAACCCTTCGCACAGAAAGCTCAGCGATTTCTCGACAAACGTTTCAAAGAATCCAACGTATAGAGAATCTGGAACACCTTTACGACGGATCGTGATCCTTGATTTCCCATTATTTAGCGCAGATTTTCCATTAAATGTCCCAAGTCGGCTGACCAAAAAATTTCAAAAGAGAAATGCAAAAGCAAGGACTAACAATCTTAAACTTCCTTTGGACCAGCGCACAGGACAGGAACGCGTCGCCATTTGCGATTCTCCATGTGGATTCGCACGGCGTCCGAGGTGGACGCAGGAAATTTAGTACATCGCGATCATGCTGGCTCGTGTTGCCGCAAAAATGCACTATCGTCCATGACAAATTCCTGCTTTCTTGCCGAGTAATCGCGTTACGCTGCATATTCACGCGAGATTACATATGCATCCTTCGACCCCCGTATGCATATCCGGGGACATGCATAACAAGGCGCGTGTACCTACACCGTGCTTACGTTCGTGCACGAAAACCTTCAGAGATTACAATGTGGCCCCGCTTACGTCTGCATCAGCGGCACCTCCAGCACCACCTTTCGCCCTGGCGCACCGGCGAATTATTCTGTGACCAGGTCTCCCAGACATCCTTTTAATTTTGCCCAATCAAGCCATGCAAAATCTACGAATGCCATCGACCGCTATTAAATATATTCGTTTTAAATTCCGTCCGCTGTAGATGTAAGAGTGTAATCTCTGTAGAACGAGATATACAGCTCGGTTTTCATCGATCTTGGCTGTAGTAATTTTCAGATCCCTTCTCACGATCGTGTTCTCCGTGGGAAGGCGCACCTGCGAGGTGCAATTGCATTGTTTAACCCGGCTTAAAGTATGAAATATACGTCGCGAGAGAAGTTTCGAGAGTTTCGGCCCGAACGTGTCGTGGCCTGATGGATCAGATAAGTTGCGGGGCCCGCGATTCATTTTCCCGCGTATCGCCGGGAGAAAGAACGCGGAATTAGGTATTCGAGGACGGTGACTCGAAGGAAACTCGACGCCCCGCGCCTGCTGGGTACGTCACGGAGGGGCAAGATTTATTATACAACAGAAGAAAACTTTCGCGGAGCTTTTGTGTCGCGTTGTTTCGGCGGCGGCGGGCGAAGTCCTTATCGCGGTGGACCGAGGGAAAGAAATTCCGATGGACTCCGGTCCTCTCCGTCGGAAAAGGGCACTCATAATTAATCGGCGAGGGGAAACGAGAAGTTGGAGAAATGAACGTTTTAATCGAACAACGCGGTGATTAAGAGAAACGAGAACTGGTTTGCTTCCGGAGTCACGCGTGGTACGTGCACATATCTAGTAGTACAAAATATTGGTTAAATATTTTTTTCTATCTGCAAGCAAACTTTTTTCTCTAATATTGGATATATGTACGTGTTTGTGTATTCAATCTTTTGTACTACTAGGGTAGGTATCCACCTGTCTAAGAAACAAAATACTCACCCACTTTTTAACCCTCGTCAGGCGGCACAATTTTACAACGTTAACAGACGGCAGAGGCAGAATTGCACACTCACATATTTTATTTAAATATTCTCTCTGTCGGTATAATTTGTATGATAAATTGATAACATTTATTCTCAATGAGAATCAATAAAAAAATTTCCCAAATTTTCTTTTGTAATGTAAATTATCTATTTTTTTTTTACTTTTTTCTAATAAAAGAACATTATCATTAAAAAAATCGCATTCTTTTTCTTGCATTATCTTCATAAAAAATATATGAGGGCGCCATTGTGCCTATGCCGCTGTTATGGTTGCAACCCTCGACTCGACCCCCTATCTCGGAAGGGGGTTGAGCTATTTTTCTGAAATTTGGTCTATATAATCTAGACCAAAAATTTAGAGATGTCACAAAACTTTCAGCCCTCCTCGGCTTCTCGAAAGAAAGTTATCGCAATTTAAAATCGCAAAAGGTACAATTGTACCTATGCCGTCTGACGAGGGTTAAGGGGTTAGGACACAGTAACGGGCCAAGAAAGCAGACGATTTTTAGACGACGATAATAAGAAAAATAAACAATCGATTAATATAAGTTTTTGTATTTTAGTTCACTATATTATGAACTATAAGAAAATCATATAATAGTTACAAAATATCATTTGTACGCCGTGCAATGTCTCCATTTAAAATGTCCTTTTTTTTCGGGATGGTCAACTGGTGGGTCGGATTCCGGGAAATCCGATGAACTGTATCAAAATCCCCCAAAATATCATAAACTATAATATATTTCCTAGGCATTGACGATCCAACATTTCAATTTTTGCGAAAATTGACAAAATGGCAGATGTTTTAAAAATAGTGGTCAAATTTCGATAAAAGTGTGTGACCTTTTTGTTTATTATTTTGTACAATAATCCAAAAATTTAAAATGTTGGATCGTCAATGCCTAGGAAATATATTATAGTTTATGATATTTTTTGGGATTTTGATACAGTTCATCGGATTTCCCGGAATCCGACCCACCAGTTGACCATCCCGAAAAAAGGACATTTTAAATGGAGACATTGCACGGCGTACAAATGGTATTTTGTAACTATTATATGATTTTCTTATAGTTCATAATATAGTGAACTAAAATACAAAAACTTATATTAATCGATTGTTTATTTTTCTTATTATCGTCGTCTAAAAATCGTCTGCTTTCTTGGCCCGTTACTGTGTCCTAACCCCTTAAAACAGTACCACAGAATATCTACGTCTGTCAACCCTTCTTATGCTACCAGATGGACATTAGTCGTCCCCTTTTTTTTTCAGAATTCCAAATCGTCCCTTGCAGAGGGTGGGCTTTATCCACGATTGTTCCAAGCTCCCGCGACTACATCGTCTTCATTAATGTTCTAGCAGAGGCGACTTGCACGGGTACAAGGAAGCACCCGGCCCGATGCTTCCTTTTAACGTTCCTTCTTTTCTGAACATCCGCGGAGAAGTTGGAGAATACCGTCGGATACACGGTAAAGTTCATAACTCTTATCCCAAGGAGCGTCATAATACTTCCAACTGTTTAAGAATCCTCTCGCGCGGGCAGAAAGGAGCCCCGCGGAAACTTCGGGACAAGATTTCAGTTCTTGGAAGTCAATTACTCGGGGGCCCGGCTAAAAACCAGCAAGATGTCTTTCACCGGCGGCGCGGTGGTCGGGGCGGAGGGTAGCCTTGGACTCGAGTTAAGCAACTTCTACTCGAGGCGATGCCCCAGCCAGGGGCACGCACAGTTGCGTGGATTTACTTTTTCCCCGGTCCCGACAACACCGCGGGAACTTAAGCTTCTTCATTCTTTATCGGCCGAGGAGGAAGAACCTTCTCCTATTCAGAAGAATCCCTCGCCCGTTGGACCTTGAAAGTGTGCAGGCACGCTAGCCCCTTTCCGTCCGCGATTTAAATGTTTTATCCAATTTTAGGAGGCGCGGCTTCGTTTCTTCTGCTGATCGAGATAACTAGAGGTTCTGACCAATTGAACCCTCAGTGTTTTAAACTTCTTCAACCCTTAACCTTATCCCTTAGAAAGTCTCTATAATATTCCAAACACTATGAAGAATTTTTGCAAAAATGACCAAAGTATAAAGCCTCGCGATGAACTCAATTACATCGTTTCTGCGACAAATACCCCGCATGCTCTCCTGAATTCACCCCTAAGATTCCACCCACAGTCAACGAGACACCCTGTAGAATTCAATTTCAAAATACCTTATGTCCGGCGTTTACATAATACAAGCAGGTATATTGCTGCTGGTAAACTTCACCCATTGATTCCATGGAAGCTCCGAGCAAAGTCCCTCTCATTTAATAGACAAACGAGAATGAGTCCTGCGCCGGACGGACCGCTACCCTGGAATATACCATCGTAAATGGAATCCAGATGCTCCGAGGAACAGCGGGAGTCGAGGTAACGCGCGATATTTCGAACCTGGCAGAACATTTTAATCCGCGGTACGCTTCCTTCCGCTCGTCCAATGAAACTCTGTACACCGGGCACGCGGTGATCACGGGCGACTGATTTTAAAGGGCCCCAGACCTCGCCCCGAATCTCCATATTCCATTTTAATGGCGCTCTTGTGGGCTCGACAGCTGCACACGCTCCTACGCACACCCGCCCAGGGGCCCCACCTTGGATTTAATTTCGACTCGATCTCGAAAATAGTTCCCGGCTCGGTTCCCAGGGGGATCAAGCCGCCCCCCGCCGCCCCCGCGGAACCCTGTGTTCAGGGTAGAATGGCGCAGGACGCGCCTTTCGGGATTCTTAAAAATGATTGGACGACGTGCAACTACCACGCGAGCCTCGCTTCGACGGGCACAGGTTTCGATCGAAATGGATTTCGTCTCGTATTATACAGCGGCGCCATTCAGCTCGTCACGAGGCGTTCATTTCGCGGGGATTTCGCTTTATTCGAACGTGGCGCCACCGGAAAATCGTAGGGAAGTAAAATTTCAAGCTCCTCTCGACGGAAATACTGGGCATGTAGTGCGATCCATGTAATTTTCCCCGAATTTGCTGATTTATGAAATTTCGAATCGAATCGTTAGTAGAAGAAGTTTACTTTGCAGGATCACGTGACTTGCTCGGGGAGCACGATTTAAGAGGGTGAATTCGCGTGTTCATTAATTCGTCGCAGGGTGCATAACGTTCCGTGCCGGTAAAACCTGCGTCAGAGTTGCGTGGGCGATAATCGATATCAGAAATCAAGCTATTAGCTCTATGGAATGGATAAAGTTTCTGGGTGCTATCGAAAGGCACGGGGGTAATTGCAGCGCCGGAAACTTCCGGCTACGAGTTAATTCGAGTCCCTCCACTTCCAGACATTAGCACGTGACTAAGAAATAACGACGCCATTATAGGACCGTTCGAATATCGGTCTCAAAAAACTTCCCCGAATCCCCAATTCCGCCTTCGTTCCGACGATAACAGTGGGGCAGGACTTTCGCCGTCCAAAAATCACACAGGTACCGGGGAGCGAACTATTGACAGAGCCGCGCATCCAGACTGGTTCACTCGATTCTATTGTCTCATCTGCAAAACACAGGCCATTAAAAGAACAAAAAGAACGGGATCTCTATTCATGCTCCAGCGGTGCAATTGTTAAATACACACTGCTGCTCGAAAGTATTTGATTACTCGTTATTGGCACGCACATACGTTCTCCCAAATGTACGTGGTCCAATTCGGATATGCCGCATTCCTTTACCTTAACGCCTTACATACGTCTAGCAGCGCCAAAAATGCGCTAAAAGAAATAATTTTTTAGTAGGGATAACAATAGAAATTAATAAAAATGAATAGTACACATTGTTTATTGGTATTTAAACTTTATAAAAAAAATTTTTCACTTTATTTTTACAAAAATTACTATATAAAAAATCACGTAATCCATAACACTAAGAAAAAAAATTGCTCCACGGTCGGCATCATATCTCCAGTAAATGTTGATCGATCTGCAAAATTGAAAAAATTCTTGAAAAATAAAGTTGTAGTTATAGTATGTCGAGCCGGAATTTTGATTTTCGAAAAATTTAGCAATTTATGGCAGTTTAAAAAATAATATGCGTTTTACGTCATAAATTTTACACTTTAATTATTTTTATAAAATTTTTAAATCAAAATATCAAAAATCCGGCTCGACATACTATAACTACAACTTTATTTTACAAGAATTTTTTTAAATTTTGCAGATCGATCAACATTTACTGGAGATATGATGCCGACCGTGGAGCAACTTTTTTTTTCTTAGTGTTGTGGATCACGTGATTTTTTATATAGTAATTTTTGTAAAAATAAAGTGAAATAAAATTTTTTATAAAGTTTAAATACCAATAAACAATGTGTACTATTTATTTTTATTAATTTCTATTGTTACCCCTACTAAAAAAAATTTTCTTTTAGCGCATTTTTGGCGCTGCTAGACGTATGTAAGGCCTTAAGGCTAGTTTTCAAACTACACTTCGATTATTATAAGACGAATGCAACACAATTATTTATCAGACGCACGCGTAACGAGGGATCAATTTACTTCTAAACCCAGGCAAGTTGCATCACGAATGTCAGTAAACGAGGAATGGAAGGGATGCAAATGGGGGAAGCTTGGTGCAACCTGCCCACCCTTATGTCCACTCCGGACGCTGGAAAGAAAAATCCTGGCGGCTGGGTGGATCGGAGGTTCTCGTTCAAGGTTCAATGCATCGTCTTCAATTAGCGAGGGACATCGGGTCGAGAGTCGCGGGGGTTAGGTGGGCAGTCAAGGATCGGCGAGCTCCACCCTGCGATGGAACAGCGGTCAGCCATCTCTTCGGAAGATAAGCCGAACTCTAGGAGGATAAGCAGAACTCGAGGAGGATCGCAACTCCGCCACCTGGACCGCGCAATCCTCCGTATACTTTGACCCTCGTTATACGCATTAGCGGGGCACGTAGTGGAGAGAGAGAGAGAGAGTTTGGTTTGCAGGGACACGTTCGAAAGCAGCTCACGTGCCCGGATGGATTTTGCATGTTTGACCTACGGTTATGCAGGAGACAGCGGCCCTTTGCGTCGAAGCTGCAAAGCGCACAGAGCCCCCTCACCCCGCGGAGTTTGACTTTCGCATTCCTGGGGGATCGGGCGGCGCCTCAGCGTCGGGTATTAACGATGGATCCTCGTCTGGTGATACCGCTGATGCATTTAGGCCGAGCGTTGGGCGAGGGGTGGATTTTTTAGAAGATGGATGATGAGCGAGTGATGGCTGGGTTAGGTATTTGGCAGGGAGAACGTTTGGAGTTTTATCTGAATATTGGATTTAATTTTGGTGACAGATGGTTCTTCTGATACTGCTTGAAGACACAACGCCTGGGGGTTGTTAACGTGGAAGATCAGAATGAGGGAATTTTGAGAAGTTTATGATGGGTTTGGGTGGTCCCGAGGGTGGAAAGGGTTTGTAAGATTTGTGAGCGTCAGATTTTAAATTTAATCAAGGTTCTGGATGTTTAAAATAAGACTCCGCTTCTTTCTAGTTGCTGATACTAATTGGAATCTTAATTTCTTCTAACCACCCAGTCTTAATTAGGCCTCCACTTTCTTCTAACCCCCAAATCTTAATGAGACCCTTAGTTACTTCTAACCTCGAAATTTTAATTAGATAGGTCTAATTACCCAGAAACTTCAAAAGCCT
Source organism: Andrena haemorrhoa (assembly GCA_910592295.1). Taxonomy (NCBI): domain Eukaryota; kingdom Metazoa; phylum Arthropoda; class Insecta; order Hymenoptera; family Andrenidae; genus Andrena; species Andrena haemorrhoa. Next base: position 8,808,429 of record OU342946.1, read on the forward strand.
AACGAGAAACAAAAGCATCGCGAACCCGACTGACGTCGTCTCCTAAATCAAACCTTCTAACTTAACCAAGGCATCGTTCTTAAGTTTCCTTGAGCGCCTCTCCTGTATACGAATATATCGTCGAAATTTTATGTGCGATATAAAGAAAGCAGGGGGTATTGGTTATAAAAATTCCGAAATACGCTCGGTCCCGCGCAATTTCGTTTTTATTTCTGACACTTCACGAGCAACCCTCTTCGTGCCGCGGAGGACCACTAAACCAGCCAACCGAACTCATCCACGATCCCAATTTTTCAGCCTTCGTCCCCGCTTCCGTCCCCCGCGCTCGTCCATTTCCTTCGCCCCCTCCGATGCTTTCGTTTAATTTCACTCGGCTTGTCTGAATCTTACCTAAATTCTTTCGTCGCGCTCGAAGGGGGGGACATTTGCGAAGCATTCAAATACACGTGTTCCCAAAAAGAAACGAATTCGACGGAAAAGGGAACTGAATTTACGAGGGGCGGACGGCTACTCCACGCGTAGGGGTTATAATTTCATAATTGCGACGCTTTTGTAGAGTCGGCGAAACATGCATAAAGCAACACTCCCGGGGGGTTAACGTTACACAGGCAACACTCGTGTTGCTTGTCCGCGCGAAAATATCGCTTTTCCGCGACTCTGTTACACTGGCTCTTTCAAAAGTGTATTTTTACGACGCGCTAAAGCGACTGAATTAATTTATTCTGACGCTCCTTTCTCGCCTCACGATGTCACATTAATTTCCAACTGTTACGCGCAAAATGACAGTCTCGAACGGAGGAGGTTCTAAATAATGTATAAAAACCGAAGCGAATAGATTTCCGTTGGTGCCCATAAAAACCGTTGGAAAGTGACGAAGAGGTCTGCGATATATAAGGGATGAAAACCTGCGGACTCATCTAAAGAAACCTCAATGATCTTATAAAATATTCCTCCGCATGATCCCCTGAATTTATTTAATATCCCGTAAATCTAACTTAAACGGTTCCAAAAAATCTCACAGAGTAATAGAATTCAAAATTCCACGAAGTAAATATGCAATGTATTTAGATCTCCACAGTGTCTCGCCTAATGGTAGAAGATAAGACACCAGAGAAACGAGAGGGTTGAAATAATATCTCGAGCCACCCCCCCAGGCGCCGCTCTCCCCTGTGGAGGGAGATTAAAATTTTTCAAATTTCCGAGCCGCGTTTCGCGGGAATAACGGCGGTCCTCTCCTTGGCGACGCCGGCCGAGGCGGTGGGACGGTTGAATCACGAACAGATGGCTTTCCAGTATTAAATTTGGCTCGCGGTAAATTACGGTACGCTCGCCTGCGGTCGCTCTCAGATTTGCCCGCGGGCAACAAAATGCATAAGCCCGGCGCGACCCATCTACCCTGTCGACTTACAATTAAAAAGTTAAATTGAAATTACGACGGCCACCCCTCCGCCATCGTCGCCGACGTGGTACGCATTAAAGTGGAATTTCCGTTGATGCAGGTCGGTTTCACGAGCCTGTCGCAATGTTGCCGCGGCGGGGCGCCGGGCGGACGGGATCTGTCGCCGCTGTAAACGAACTTGTTCGATTTGTCTGGTAAATTAAAGGGCCCGAGGACTCGCACGGGCCCGGCCACGTGGCTACTTTGTAGGGGCAAGTGGAGGTGACCAGTAATAGGTCAGACGGACGGAAAGGGGAGGATACACGAACTGCGTGGAGACCGATGGACGAGCCTTTGTTTGAACATTGTTAGCGATGTAGTGTAAAGGGAGCTTTGTCTAGTTCCTTTCTATGGCACGAAGGTCGGATGTAGTTAACCCTTTCATGATGGATGGTGGACGCCGAATTGACACTTGGCTGCACGGTGAACACAGAATGTGTGCGAGAACGAAGTGATACTATCGAGGAAGATAAGTGATATATGCACACGATAAATCAGACGGTGCTCTGTATCTGTCAAATAAGAGTGAACACTGAATTGTCTGGCAACTAGGAACCACCCTTAGCTTATTAAGGGTACTAGGCAGCCGTTCCTGTCTAAAATGAAGCATTTCTGTTACAATTAAGGTGAGTGTCCCAATTTCTGCTCATTTAAGAAGTTACTCGTCATAAAAGAAGGTGTACAAAATTTGCAGAGTAATTGATTAATTCTTTAATAATAAATCAACCAGTCGAAAACTATTTAAGAAAGATATTTCGAGATCTTTAACTACTAGTAATTTGTAATTAAATATAATGCTGCAACTGTCCGTATTTCTGCTCACGAGAAATGAGCTAAAAAATAGCTCAATAGAAATGTACGTATTTCTACTCACCATTTGTACCAATTTCTGCTCACATAATATGTCGCCTTTTCAGGTTAAAATAAGTTACATCTTTTATGGAGATGTTTTATAACACAACAGTAAAGCATAAAATAATGATAAACAGAAAATAAAATGCCTTCGAATAGAAATAGAGGTTACAGCATATATTGAATTGTGAGGTTATATTACTAAAATTTTGGTGAGCAGAAATGCGGACATGACGGTGATTCACTTGACCCTAAACCTAATCACCTGTTTTCTACTTAAATAAATTAAAAATAGTAAACAAATCTACATCCAGACCACAATACGGTATCTGCTTTTGTTATTAAATAAGAACTTTTACTGCAAAAACTATTTTCTGCCGAATTATCGAATGCCAATAGTGACCCTGTTCCTTAGCACGACCAGCTAAAACATGGTCTCTGAAAAATCATGAGTCTCTCATTGTAAAAGTTTTTCGTTGCATGATGCACTTTGATTAGCCTCAAGCTCGTGCAACACTCGCGTAAATGTTCAAATAATTTACAATTATTTTGTTGCAACTATAGTACAAACGTAACGCGTATAATAATAAGAAAAATACGAAATGAGCAGAAATGGGGACATGAGCAGAAATTGGGACATTCACCTTAATTACAAAGAAAAGTTTTTGAGTTATCACTGCGAAACAGAAGAAACTTTTTTTGACTAAACGAACAAGTTTTTTAAAGCTTTTGATGTTAATAAACTTCATGCCAAAGAACAAGTCTCAGTTTCAATTTGTTTCTTTGTGATTAGTTGCAAGAGAAATGCTTTATTTTAGACAGGAACGACTGCCTAGTACCCTTAAGAGCACAGATATTCGGTTCGCACTTAAAAATCAACTGAATCCGACTAAAACTAAAACGACCAGCGTTCTCGCGATCCATATTTCACGTTAATTTCCCTTTATGTGCTCGTAAAAAGTCGCTGTAGAACGATTATATTCCCGGGGCCATTTACCTCAAGGTGGTTCCCGAACCCGCTCGCGTATTTACTCGCGCGTACATCGTATTTCAGCGTTGCGCGACCGCGGCTCGGTTATTCCAATACTTCTTGCACGGGAATCGATAAACCAGCGGCGGAACTTCCCGAATAATCCGCGTTTCTCGCACGAGAACCGACTTCGCATAGTTCATGAAGTTCGACGATCGCGCGCGACGCATGCGGAAACCACGGAATCGAATTTCTTGCCGGATCGATCCCCGTCTACGTGGAACGGAGCTGGCCGCGCCGCGCACGACGATCCAGCCGGCTCATTTCGATCCTATTGGGATAATAAAAATGTCGGGGGGGACAGCTCGTTCGATTCGAGACTCGTCAACGAGGAAACGGACACGTCCGACGTCCCGGGGGATTTCAATATCGGAGCCATCGCCGTCTACGCCCCATCGAAATGTATTCAGCTATTTCAATCGTTCGTAATTGATACATCTCCTTCGTCGTGACGTCGCTTTCCACGCGTACCTCTGTGCTGAAGGAACCTGTTCCAGGGTCTTTGCGAGACTTTGGATTCTATTATTAGCTGCTTATTTGTGTTCATCTCCTAATATGTATGAGAATGATGGATTCTTCAGATAAAGTCTTTGTTTCTATATATTTCTCTCTACTTCTCTCACTACAGGTTTCGAATTTCTGCAGGACACACGGTATCTAAGAAAGGAACAGTTCCGCCGGCGGCTGCCTGGCCTTCCAGGCCCATTAAAATCCAAGCCGAAATTTTGTTTCAGGCAGAACCCTCGGCCACAGGAGGAGCAGCTGCGGCCGGTGGAGGGAAAGCGGTTCAGGTAGTATCGCTTTGGTTCGCTTTACAATTCAAAGAAGGTTCGCGACTCCTGTTAAGTATTCAGGATGCGGAATCGTCGCGGGAGAGGACGACAGTAAGCGATGGCGAGCTTTTTTCCCGCCCTCGAGTGCATCGGGGGAGGCCTGCGGCTCGTGACCACGAAGATTATGTCACGGGGAAGGGCGGCGTAATTGAAATCCACGCTTGAAATGCAGACACGGCCTCGACCCTCCTTGACAGATCGCGACTACTCGCGGTTACCTGAAAAATAGAATCTGCCTCGACTTTCCTGGATTTCCCTTCGAATCGGGGCTTCCCGCGGACGTTCCTGAGACCTTACCTGAATTGTTAAGCGCACCAGACCGCGCTCTGGCAAATGCCAGGCCGCAGCTTTGGCAAATGCATGACGTATAAGAAACGCGATAGGTTTGGGTTAGGTCCAACTATGTTTTTTCATGTGCTCGAGTAATGTCTGATGTGATGGATCTTTGGTGGAACAGGCTTGTGCCTGAGTATGATCTAAGATGGATCTAGTTAGCCAACTATGATTAGAGTTAGGGTTAAACTATTGTCTAAGGTTGAACACTAACAAGGGCAGGACACCATGTGGTAGACAGCAATTTTGATCAGAGATCGAAAAAGTTCTCGAACCCTCGTTTTTAAAAAAATTCTGTTACAACTTATGTTTTGTTTAAGAAAATATTTGTTTCTGTGGAATTTCTATTGAAAAAAATGTTACCTTTAGGAACTTCTTTAAAAAGTGTTCTCATGGAATAGATATTTTAGAACCTATATAATAAAAGTTCCATGGAAACAAGTTACAGTAGAACATTTATTAAAAAAGTTTTCATAAGATACAGAAAAGTACTAAACTATTAGGTACTAGTTTTATTTAACAATATAATATCATATTCTTCATATGTTTATTTAATAAAAGGTATGAAAATCATAACATTAAAAATGTATTAATTAATGGTTTCATGTTTCATAGCACATTCAGAATATCAATTTAACTGTAATAATTATTTAATATTGTTGTAGTACTATCCATTGAATAGTATTCAGTATTTGTTACAACGATTGAGAACTTTTTTAATATTGGTGAACAAAATATCTGTTCCTGTTATAGAAAATTTTTTATTTTTATATTTTATAAGTTCCATTCCAACTAGAACCTTTATTTTTAAGAACTCTTATTTTATCGGTTTTTCGTGGAACTTATAATGTGAGAAGATTTTTAAAAAAAGTTCCGCGGTCCATGTTTGAAATGGAACCTACTGAAAAGTACCAGAACTTTTTCGATCCCTGATTTTGATGAGCCTTGGCATGATGGATCTATGTCGAAAATAAGTAAATAGGTGTCCGAGCGTTTCTGCCAATGGGCCTTAATAATAGAGATATTTACATGAAAATTATTACAAATTTCAAAGTGGCCGTGGGGTTTTAATGGGTAAAAATTCCACACTACCCTGGCGCCCTCGGGGGATTCCCCTCTGAAGGAGTCGGGTGTCTTTTGAGGATTTTCCCAAGTTAAAAAAAAATGTATAAAAAAATAATTTATAAGCAAATTTATAAAGTTTTTTTTAACGTGTAGAAATCTTCAAAAGGCACCCCGACGCCTCCAGAAGGAAATCTCCCCCGGGCGCGAGGGTTGTGTGGGATTTTTACCCACTAAAACCCAACGGCCACAATGAAATTTGTAATAATTTACATTTAAATATCTCTATTATTAAGGCCTATTATTAATTGGCAGAAACGCTTGGACACCTATTTACTTATTTTCGACATAGATCCATCGTGCCAAGGCTCATAAAAATCGGTGTCTACCACATGGTGTCCTTCCCTTGTAAGTGAAGTCTGAGTTGTATGAGAATAGTATTGAGGAGTCGTTAATGTCTGTCTATAGAGTTTCCAAACTTTTTTGAGTCGCATCCCCTTTTATATTAATCAAATAACCTGCGACACCCTGCCTCCCTAAAAATTCTTCGTGACCCACAGGCTGGGAATCACTGATCTACAGTCTGAATGAAATCTAAACTGAATTGAATCCATATTGTAGCACCAGATCTATGATACGTTTTAGTTGAGTCTGCTTAAAGTCTGAACTCATCATAAATAACCGATGCATTCGAATAATCGGTAACTACCCAGTTCCGTAATATACACTTAATCAACCTGGCCCATCAAGAAACTTTACGAACCTTCGTTTACAGGCCCAGCCACTCGACTCGTTAAAGCGCTTCATAATTTTTAAAGCAGCATAACGAGCTTTACGATAGGGTCGCGGGGACCGTAAGAATTCATTGCGCCATTATAAATTAAGTGCGAGCGTACCAACTTCACTCGGCGGAGTCGTTTTTATCGGGAACAATAAAAACATCCGAACATTTAGCGAGTCGTTACCGAGGGCCGTAAACGGTATAGAGTGTGCTGTCGCGACTTAATTGCGTCTGCACTATTCAGCCCTCCGCTCCATCGACTTGACGCGATAAATTCTCGCCCGAAACTATTCGAGCACTCGACGAAACACAGAGATCCTCGGACTCGCGCATCCGATCGAAAGACTCTATAATTCGAAGAAACCTTAACTTCCAACAAACCGATGACACCCCGAACACTCCGCTCGAATATCCTCCAGGCGCACAGAAATCTTCGCGAAAAACAAAAACCTCTCCCCACGAACCTCATTACTATTTTCCAAACGCGGAGTCGCTGAAGTTGCACCGAAGTTTACGTCATTAAAACTCACCAAACAGACAAACAGGGCCACAGCCAGCCGACCGCGGAACGAATCAGCCCGAGGATTCCGCGTCCGATTCTGTCTCGTTCCTTCCACGATTCAACAAGTTCACGACCGGCGTCCTGAATCCGTGAGAGACCCCCTGCAACAAGAAAAGAAAAAGGAATTAGTAAAAAACAACGAAACGCCGAAAGGGAGAGAGAGAGAGAGAGAGAGAGAGAGAGAGAGAGAGAGAGAGAGAGAGAGAGAGAGAGAAACATCGAGACCTTTACGAGGCTGTTGCAGATGGGGCGGAAGGGAAAAGGGTGGAACGGGGGTGAGCAAAGGGGTGTTGTCACGACTTAATTGCATTTGCATTTTCGAGCCGGGGCTCCGCGGCTTACTTACGAGTTCTCCGGTCGTCTTATTTTATCGGTCGCCGAAGGAAAGTCGTTCGGAACGAAAAAAGCTCGGGCGGGCTTCGTGCAGCGTTCGCGCGGCCCGGCGCGCGTGTACCGCCGAGGAAATATTCAGCCTCTGAGACTAACTACTTTATGAAATTACGTGCACAGCCCGAGCAAGTCGGTGGCAGGCCCCGTTTTCGCGGGGACGAGACGCCGGTCGTGCTTGGAATTCCCTCTTTCATTTCCATCTACCCCCATTGAGCCCTCGCCGCCACCCCGCCTTCGGCGGAGGTCGGTTTTTAGAACGGACCTGAGGGAGAGAAAGAAATTCGTCGACGGTCAGGAGAGGATAAATAGTCGCGTTAAACGCGTTGCCTCCCGTTGAAAAGGATTCGGTGCCGCGACCCCCTACCGACCACCAGTAATATTCCACCCTCGCGTTCGTTATTTTGTCGCGCGAGCCCTGCCGAGATCTCGCGCTCGTTTAAGCGGCTTGATTTATCGTCGCGAGGAATTCTGCTCGTCCCAGCAACGCTTGAAATATAACTTGGACACCCCCCGTTTCGAGGGGTGTGCGCACAATAATGTGACACTTGTAAACTACTGTGCCTTGGTCGCAAGAAGCGGTAGGATCGAGTTTCTCGAAAGAGCTATTGGAATTGTGGTGACTTCTTTCTTTCGCACGATATTGATTCGGTGAAACGGCGAGGATGAATCCGTGGCAGGCACAAAGAGGTGAAACTGTTGAGGCAGAGTTACATTGTACGTGTCTAGTGGACTGCGCTGTGTCTTTGACAGGCTACGTTCAGTTTCAGTCATCTGCCTGGCTGATCCCGCTAACTTTGGATCGCAGGTAATATTGTAACACTTGGGAACACTTGAACGCCCGGGTTTAGGGGCTGTGTAACCCCTGGAAGCTCTCCGGCAGGAGTGTTAGTCCCTCTCAGCAACTTGGTAGCCCAAAAAGTGGTTTAGAGAGTTGCATGATCAAATTGAAGTGCCGAACTTCCTAACTATCAGCTCGGCGCACAGTATTTATCCCCGATATCAGATCGGGCTCTGATCTCCTTCTAGCAACGCGATCGTTTAACAGAGTTTACCTAGTGCGATTTGCGTTAATGAAAAGAACAGCCCTTTGCGATTCAATTGCCGACCTACAATTTGGAACAGCTGGGAGTGAATCTTATTACCGATCTAATTGCCGATCTGTCCGCATTGCCATTATGGACGTCCTTCGGCGAGAGGTTCTCGAAGAGAAGGAGCTACCAAGGCTCAAAGAACGTTAGGGGTCAAACGAGAGTGATCCAGCCGTCCCGGCGACCCCGAATGTCGACGCCGGGGCGAATTAAAAAGGAAGCGCTGATTTAGCGGGCGGCCTGGCCGCTGGTCCATTAGCAAAAATTAGCATACGCTTCTGCGAGGCGACGCGTTATCGCGAGCAATGGTACGGAAGCGGGAATTATTTTCTCTAATCCAATTAGGGGGGAACGATAAAAGCTCACGCCCCAGTTCCTGTCCGGGGCAATCGGTCTTCATTAGCCGGGGCGAACTTTTCCTCGAGCTTAGCTGAAATTAAGCTCGCGTGCCGCTGCTAATCGCGCGATAACGAATCACTTTGGAGGGACGAGACGGCGCGTCTCGTATCGAACGCAGCTTCCGTTCGCCGCCAGAGAAGCCACTTCCGTTGCACGTCCCTCGCGTTAATCCTCCATCGACGTGGCGAGAGATCACCGGCGTCCTCTCGATCTATTTTCGGAGCAGCGCGCGCGGATGGGCATTCGTCTACAGTGGTTTTGCGTGGTAATTTATGGGGAAAAGTTGGAGCCAAAAATTGAGAGTCAATTATAATCTGCGAGTCCTGTTTTCATTTCAGGGAATTAGCTTCTCATGCTGATTAGTTTAATTGTGTATGTGTTTAATATTCTTCGTCTTCGGTAGGTATAAACAGAAAGGGAGTACGATGTGGAATATGGAAGCAGAGGGATTGAATTAAATGTTGTTTATACCTGAGAGGAGCATGGATAAATGAGGAAGTTGGTGTGTCATTTCGTTTTATGAAGGTAGGAAACATTTCAGGGGATTCCGCCGGTCTCGAAAACAGGGAAACGGGAATTCTGCCGCTACCTCTAGTAATTTTCGAGAAAACAGCTTACAAATTCATGCACTCCGCCCTGCACGTACCACTGTGCGATTGGAATATGGTATAGTAGCAAATAACGTATCAGAAAAACAGAAGCTCAGTGGATTCGAGCAACAAATTGATTTTGTGCATACTTCCGGCGATATTAAAAATTCAGTTTCCATTTATGTGAAGTATAAGCGGATTATTTCCACGCTGCTTCATTAAAATCTCAATCCCTTTCCCTGCGATCTCCATAATTCGCAGCGGAAAACTACTTCAGCCACGACTAAATGAATGTAAACGGAGAAAAGTCTGAAACGAACATTGCACTCCGTGAATGTAGCGAGCTTGCAAAAATGATTCAAAGCATGAAATTCCACGTTATCAAACTGGTAATCTACCATTGGGTAAAACCTGTGAGTAGTTGCACACAATGCAGACATCAACATTGAGTGCAGTATACCTCTTCTGATCTCCTTTTCGAGCATTAATGTTTTGATTAAATTTCACTGAAATGGGGCAAGGAAATGTATAGACGTTGACGTGTGCCTGACTACACGAGTGCGGCGTGTATCGTCGTCTGGGAAGGCCCTCGGGACGAGTAATCGAAATCCACGTCGAAACTTTTCGAATCGAGGCACGAGGATCGACTAAACGTTGAATTTTAGTTTATCTACGTCTGCTCAGACACGAGACTTCACGGCCGTTCCACGAACTGAATCGGCATTCCTATCGACATTTAATTTCCCGTGGCCCGGGTAAACGTAAATTTACCCCCCCAGAGGATACGTCGGAGGGAGGAGAACGTTCCGCGTGCCCACCTGACAGAGAGAAGATAATCGTGACGTACAATCTTCGACTACGCGCAGACGCTGCACCGAATGCTTCTGCGTCCCTTATTCTGGCGAGCCGTAAAAGTCACGAGATTTATCCCAGTGTAACTCACTGTAGATTTAGGTACACGTTATATTACGTTACATCCCTCCCAATGTATTATTCTGATATCCACAATTCAAGAATAACGAGGAGGGAAGAGTGTCAAAGGAAGAACGAATGTTCTGTCACTGTGGAAATTCGAGACTGCAGAGTGTAAGATATGTAACGAAGTTCGATATCCCCTTTTCGAGGCTGATAATTTACCTTTTACTCTACATTTCTGTTTTAATATTAAGAGAATTAAGGGAGGCACTGTAAATCCGCAAATTCAGGCAAAAGTGTGGAAATTCCAAGGCATGGCTCCTTGCTTAGCCAATCGATTAGCAAACTATTATTCACTTTTATTCGATTTATGCTCGGCTGACAAATTATACTTTACTTCTACTTGCGATTCCCATCGAGCTTTGTTGTGTAGCTCCATCTTTAACGTATTCAAATAAATTATAAAAGACTGTTTATAAAATTATTGCTTTGACTTAACATTAAAAAGAGAACACTAATTAAAAAATATATATTTTCACATTAAGTAGTACTTATTGAGTTAATAAGTTTTTATTCCTATTTTTGGCAAATTTTTCAAATCTGGAGCACTCGTATTGCGCAAAGCAGTAAATGGGTGCAGATTGAGAATTTGCAATAAATCGGTCGTTCACTCAAAAACTGTAAAAAATGAAGCTGCACCCCTGTTGCTGCGCGGTCCTCAATTCCGTTCGATGGTCCTCCACGTTTTTGCGCTTAATGGTGGCCACCCTCTCCCCAGGCGTATTGTCAAGGTACACAGTGTACAGTTATTTATAAAACACAGAATCCCTTTCCTTTTTTTCCGTAAAACAAGCGGCGCACGCTTTGGAAGAACAACATTGCCGGCCGTTCCGACGAATTGATACGGTCAGGGGTTGCCGTTTCACAGGGTTCCTTGCACAAGCGCGATTTCCTTCGACCAGGGTCCGAGAAGGAACAGGAAACGATTACAATTTAAATGACAAAGGGACCGTGCATTTTTGCAGGGCGGCCTACTTTTTCGTCTGCTAACGTGTACGCAAACGGAAAGTACACCGGGAACTTCTAGCATCGCTATTGTCTCGCGATGCAAATTTTTCCGCCCCCGACCCCGCCGCCAACGGAGATTACAAGAAGAGCCGCGATACTCGTTTTGAGTTCTCCTACCCCGCTGTCTGTGTGGGCGGATGCATTATGCGCGGCAACCGGGGCCAGGTTACCACTTTTTAAAGCGAAGCGACCAAAATATTTTTGCGCTCGCACCGCGGCCTCGCGAGAAGGATATTCGACTTAACGAGACAGATTTTATTGGAAACTGATTGGGGAAACGTGCGGTGCCGCTGACGCGCGGGGAGAAATAACCGGAGCTCGGGAAATGTAAAAATCCGAGTATTTACCGAGAAGGTGCGATGGCGGCGAGAGAGTGAAAATTATTGTGTTATTTCGGTTTTATGCGACGGTACTCGACACGGTTCCGTTTCTGCAACCCGTTGCAGGGGAAAACGAGAAGTTGGAGAAAAACTTCCATTGTCCAAGGGAACTTCCATTGTGCGAGTTCCACTTTTGAAAAATGAAACGACCCCGAAAGTGGCAGCAGCCTCTTTTAGGAGGGTTCGACTCTGGCTCGCTTAGCCAGAGCTTCGATTCGGATTTATTTAACTGTGTTCGCAGACATATACACAGTTAGGGACAAAAAGACAGGATACCGCTTCACCTTTTTAATTGCCAAATGAACAATTTTGCGTATTCTCATATAAACCAAACGGCATTTTATTCGGAAAAGATAGGGTAGATGTACCATTTGTGGCCACTTGAAGGATTTCCGTACCATTCACTGATACATAACTTTAAAAAGAGTACGTACACAAAAGTAAAGAATATATAAGTGTAATCCAAAATATACAGATAATTAAAATATTCGAAGTTGAACAATGTTTTAAACATAATTATTTAAAATATCATTATATTATCGTGCCAGACTGTTTTCAACCATTTGTGGCCACTTATAGAATTGGTAATACCAAATACCCACAGCAAGAATTGTAGCTTTTAATTCATTACAAATGTTCATTACTGAACAAATAATACAATACTTGCTGCACGAAAATAATATTAACTGCCAATATCCTTTTCACTTTTTAGTTTGGTAGCGACGGGTTTTACTTTTTCTTGCAATGCATTTTTGACGTCGTCTTCAGAATAGTTGGCGAAGAATGTTCTTTTTGATCGTTGTCTCTTCATTTTAACACTTTTCGTCATTGTAATTGTTTTTATAGAATTTATCTTTCTACGTCCCATTATTATCTATAGCAGTTAAAAGTAACGAGTCTACTTTTCAGAAAAAATTAAATTATATTTTAGAAGAATTTTTTCGCTAACTTCATTGTCAATACTATTGTATAATAATTTTACAATAATTAGGTATTGTACGATCAGTTGCTAATGAGAATGCCTACTGACCAAAAATGGTTGTACCGTGGACTGTTTATGGCCATTACGTGGCCACAAATGGTACAATTCCATTTTCGACGTACCATTTTTGGTCAGTGCCTAATTCCAGCAGAGTTTTGGTTATATCGTTGAAATTCTTTTTTAAATCTCAAAAACATTTGTTTTTTAATATAAATATGTATAAAACTTCATCCATGCTCTTGTTAAATACAATACCTAATTGTTTCCTTGCCAGTCGTATGCTAAGCACCCTTTGCAAGGATGTGGAAAGTTACAAAGATTTGCACATTCACGCATGATTCTTAAATAAAGCGGGACCACAAAACTGCAAAAAGTAGTAGAAATGGTGCCAGCATAACCCACCATTCGATAGCTTTATTCATTGTAATGAAAGTAACCTTAGAAAACTTAATATATCGCAATAAATAAGACAGTGGCCACAAATGGCACATCTACCCTAGTACTTTCAGAAAACGCAATCAAAAAATCGATCTTTCGTCTGCCTAGTTGACTAACGAAAACCTAGGGTCTCCCTAACGAAAACCGATCATAGATTCAAGCAAAACACCGCATTACTAAAGTCCTTTTAAAAACTGTCGCCTCGATTCCTAGAATTCCGAAGATTCCAATTACAGCTGTTCCACACATCATCACATTTCAACACTGCTATAAGCAGCAATAATAGGAACAATACTACCAATAAAAACCTACGAACATCCCCCTTTCACATCGCCCTCTGCATTGTCCGAGATCTCGATCGCCAATCCACCCTCAACCCAGTTGCTCCCAGTACAAACGCGCGCACGGAGAAAGGGAACGAGTTTGTTCGACCGTGTCACGACGAGAATATTTCTTTCGACATGTGGGATTACAGGAACAATCGGGGCCACTCGTTTTCAGTCGCAGCTAGAAATACAGGGGTATTATGCGCCAGTAACTAGGCTCGTTACCACCACTCGGAGGGGTTGCAGGGTTGAAGAGACGGCGGAGGTTGGATGGGAGCTCGTAGCTAGAAAGTGGTTCGAGGTAGCTTCCCGCGGCAAAATATTTGAGCATACGCTATAAACGTTTACCACCCCCCAACCCTGCTTGCAACGCGTAATAAAGCGACAGAGCTCTTTCTCGATAATACCCTCCACTCTCTCGAGCCCCTCAGCCATTACTCTTTAACCCTTCCCCATTCAGCTTTGGTAGCGGAAGAGCGATTACAGCCATTAGCCGAGGCTCTCGGATCACCATTATCGCAAGCTGCTTATTGGGAATTTGCTGGCATCCCTTTATTTGATATAGCTGCGTTATGCTCGCGCAGCAATCTTTGTCCGCGAGCGTACGTAACGATTCTTTGCCGAAAAAGCAAGCAAATATGCGAGATGAAATTTTCCCGCACGACCCGCAATTTTCGAGGAAAATGGCTCCGAACATTGTTGCGCGCGCGCGAGGCTAGTCTCGAAGAGCTCCGCGCGCTCAACAATGTTCGAAGCCGTTTTTCTCGGGAACGGTGCTTCGCAGGGGGGAAATGTATTGCACAATTTCGATTCGTGCCCGGCTAGAGAATCATATCTGCTTATCAAAATTCATCACCGACCGCCGCATCGATCGGCAGCCGCACTGTTCGGAGCGCCCGGCGCCGGCGAAATTATCTACGCATCTGTGGACCCGCGAATCGTGTCGTGCTAACGCGGGCAGGATGTGTGCCGCATTAAAACTTAATTAAAGCCTGCCCACGGCTGGACGACGCGATTTTTAATCATCGTAATCAGCGGAATGCGCCGGCTCTGTGGTCCCATTGGCCGAAGTGGCCGCGACGCGAAAAGTAGAGGCGCCGCGGCGGTGGTGCCCTTTGTAAATTGGTAAGGTCGCGCTGCACGCCGGGACAAATTCATCCTGGTCCGCGTCCCTCCACCAAGAAATATCTCGATGCAATTTAAAAGCGCGCCAGGCAGACGCGGAAGTCGAGAGACAAATTGTGGCGGCCGCTATTTTTCCGAGGCGAGAGGAATAAAGTGGCCCCCACGGTGGGAGCTGCGTTCCGAGGAACATTGATTAATTCCAGCTGGTCGCGGGGGGCCCCGGCCTGTATTATTGGACGACAGGCTGCTGGAAAGCTCGATGATTTCGGTTTTCCAATAACACCTTCTCTTTCAGTCACTGAGACACTTCATTGACGCGATGCACCAAACTGGGGGTATTCCCTTTAATCCTGAGTCCACGCTTGCAGGGCCGCATGAAGACCTTTAGAAGCCCTAAGCACTTAAAAGACGTTGAAAAATTTCTCAGGCATTTCCGATAATTTCACTGAAAAGTGTTTCTAACGAAAGTTAGATTTTAAAATTCAGAAAATTTCTATTGTGCCCCTTTCTCCTGATCCCCTAAGCACGTGCTTATTTTGCTTATTGGTTAACGCAGTGATGTAAGGTAAATCTGAGTTGGGCCAGAGTACGATTTGAATTCGACATGAGCTCAATTCCGTCTCCACAGCTGCAAGGAATTTATAGTCAGAATTGCCAATGGATCGTGACGATACTGGGAACTTTGCTCTAAGCTTCCCTGGAAATTTACTCGCAGTCTGATCCCAACTGAAATTGTCTCCAATTTTACACATCGAAAGGGTTTAAAGAATCGTCCCCTCCATTGGAAATAAAACGGATATCCGTGATCCCTGCTCTGAGTAGCATTGATGAATCTCGTGCCCGCGAAAGCTTTCGCGCGATTGATAGATACCTCGACTAGGTGTTGGTTTCGCGCGATAGATATATTGGTTCGTCAGTGAAAGACGATTAATCAGCCGGGCTACCAGCGTTTCCCCGTTCCCGTGGATACATCCCCGCGTTCCTTAGAAAAATAGCCGCTGTAAATCCTCATATTTCATTGTTTCGCTGCGGAAACCGTTGTCGCTTTTCCAATTACTGGTACCGCAGGCGTTTCAAGGAAACTCCGCCGCCCTTTCGTTACTTTTCCGCCCGCGAAGACCGTGATCAACGTGGGAGCGTCGTACGGAGGGTTGTAAAAGACGAGAAGTGTATCGATCTTGATAGCGGGTCGTTCGCGGTGCGTCAAGTTTTCATGGGACACCATCATTGTCCCGTTTTAAGGACGCGGCGCACGTTCGAGTTTACGGCCGTGTAGCTCGTGATCGGCCATTTATGGCCCACGAGATGGCGAGACTTTATTTTTCAATGTTTCTTCCCTTTGGCATGCGGATTCTGTTGCCACTGTAACTGCCACCTCTGGCGGCGCCGAGGAACGCGCGGGGGAAATATTAATTGAAGGAAACATCCTCCTCAACAGCGTGTGCGCCGAGAATGTCGACATTTATTGGAGGTATACGTCGCGCGAGATACATAAAATGATACGAGGCGGCGGAATACGGAACACGGTCGGGATACTTGAAGGAGACATGCCCGCTACGTCCACTTTACATCTGCATTCTAGCTGACGACATTTCCTTCAGGATGACCCAACGTTTCCAGGAATCATGGGTCTAAATTCTTCAGGATGCCGCGCATACCGTTCCCGGAGCCTTTACTTTCCAGATGTCCCGTCGTTCGCGTTTATTTGCCGCATCCCTCTCGCGATATTTACAAGCAGGGCGAAAGCCTGCCTCTGTTCATTTCCGCGTACAATTTTCAATAGTAATTTCCCGCCCTCAGTCACGCGTATATCCCAGGCGTTTCATCACTGTCGCTCTTCAGGATAATAGAATTCACAACTGAGAAGCCGAAGTGCATAGAATTCCACACGATTAATTTCAAATAAAAAGATTCCCTTTTAAGGGTAGCCGCCGGTCAGAATGCTTGAAAAATAGTGGGTAGCTTCGTCGACATCCCCGCGAATTAACCGATGATCGTCGATAAGAGTGGCGAATCGATGTTTAACTGCACGCTCAAACCTGTCCATAACGCGGCCATTGGGGGAAGTGCTTCATTACGTCGCCGCGAATTCCAATAAAAATTAATCCCCCCCTGGTAATGAAAAGTAAACAGAGGCTCCACCGTCTTGAAAGAGCGTCGGCCAGACGCGGATAAACAACAATTACGTCCTGCCAGCGTTTCCCTGCCGTCGATTCGGAGGCTGGGCGTTCGATAAATAAACGAGTTAGCCGCTGGGCCGGGGTTCGGTCAATAAACGAGGCCAATTACGAGGGCCGCGTCTGAGTCGTGCAGCGTCGCGAAGATCGCAGACGTCCACTTCCGGGGGGGGCCACGAAATGGCCCATGAAAGATTTAAGGGTCGTCTTTCCGCCCTGTCGGCGCTGCCGCACAGAAAGGGTCAATCTCGGCTGGCCGATTCTGGCGAGACACCATCAGCAGATTGAAAATCGAAGGGGAAAAGGGAACGAGCCAGATGGGATCGAGAGTGGCGCGAGAGAAGGGTACTGGAGGAGACTGCAGGTCTAGGACTAGACGAGCCGCGAATAAAATCGTAACAATATATACCGACGAGGGACATCTCGCTGGAAAATCGCTGCATATTCGGGGAAGAAAGGGAAGAAAGGGCGAGGATACAAACGAGGGAGCAAAAGATTCGCGGAAGCAGAAGGCAAGAGGTGAAAGAGCCGGGGAGAATGTATGAAGGGTGGAATCTGAAGAGGACGGAGGAACATGGAGGGGCAAAAGAAACAGGGGTTGCAGAGAAGCAGAGACAGGGCGAAGGGAGAGTGCAAAAAGGAGGAGCAAAAGGAGCAGCGAGCTAGAGTGCAAACGCGGGGCGGTGGGATAAAAAGACCACGGGGAAACAGGAAAAGACGGACAAGGTGTACGCTGGGTAGCGACAAGGTGGTATGAAAGAAAAACGAGGATGAATGAGAAAAGCAGGGGGAGCCGGCCGGGGGGTGGGTGGTTGGAAAAGGGAGACAGACATGTTTCCAGCGTTCTCCCTGTCGCTTGACACTTTCGGCGGGGCCGTTGAAAGAGCTAGTGCAGAGAGGCCGGAGGAAAGGAACGGTGAAGCTTCGCCGATGGCAACGTAGCGAGAAATTACGTTTCCGCAGCTGGCACCGCAGACATTCCTCCGAGTCGTATCTCGCGCCTCGTCTTTTACCGCTGCAGGCGCGTTGGCCACAGGAATCCAACCCTTCCGCCCCCTCCGAGTACGCCCGCGGCGCTGTCCCATTTTCGAATCCTTCCCGTCGCATTCCCGATCCGACGATGCGATTCGGTGCCGCGTGCCGAACGATGCACACAGTTTCACGGATTCGTTTCGCGTTTCTTGGCTAATCTCCTGGCTGAAGCGTGGCTGCCACGCAACAGATACGGGGATGAGGGTTGAAGCTGGGTGAAGTGAAGGGGGGAGGTATTCATAGGACGATTATAATTAGGGGTGCTGTATGTTTCAGCTGCGGTTGCGAGTAGGGTGGGTGCTTAAGCTAGCTCGAGGTGACGCGATTTGAAGCGGAAGCTCGGTGGAAAATAAATTAGCCACGTACTGTTTGTACAGTGGAGTGTGGAATGATTCAAGTGGAACTGTGACGATGGGAAACTCTCACGAACATCGATATCGTTCGATATTATGTATCGTTGCTTTGTAAATATTTGTAATTAGCGTCGAAATGTGTGATTAGTACCTTGCAACCAGGTACTCTTGTTTTATCCACCCCTATTAGCCGCGTTCTTGTACTTGACACCCGGAATCGTGGAATAAAGCGAAACACGCGAGCCTTATAAAAAGAAGATTCAATTGTCTTGCGTGACAGGCTCGAGCGGCTGATCGATATGTAATTATTACCTTAATATGCATGCAAAACGCCAGATAGTATAACCTTATAGTACTTATTAAATAAATTCTCAAAGATGGCGCTGAAAAACGGGCAGTTACGCCAGAGTATCCCCTTAAGCTACTCTCTATTCCGTCTGACTTATGTGCTCCTATACTACTGTCACTTCTCTCCACTGTCCTCTTTCCATATCACAAACAATTCTGCCGTATTAAGGCCGTCGCGCTTTTTGGCGAAACGCGGCAAAGCGAATTGGAGAAATTAATAATAATTAATTAATTCTCCCCGCGCTTTGGTCATCAATTGTTTATATTGCCGCGCTTGGCCAAAATGCGCGACGGCCTTTACGTTTCTTTTCACCATCACGAGCATCAGAGAGGGGCAAAGATAATACCTAGATAAACTCGAATAAAAGATACTTTACGTTTATTCGTTATTCGCAGCTTTAAATAACATGATTTATCTTTATTCGAAATATCGCGGATAAATAAATTTATTCGAAGTGAATTTATTCGACAGCGGAATATAATTTTTTTATTCGAGGAACTTTTATTCGAACCGTCGAATAAGGCTTTCATCTTTATCCGTAGTTTATTCGACTTTTATTCGAAGGCTTCGAATAACTTTCACAATCTATCTAAAGTTACCCAATAAATAAATTCATGTCCATAAAACTTCCAGAAACCTAGCTTTTTTATAGTATTCGAAATGTGTCAGTTATATTTGCACGAAGACTTTTCCGACTTTTACGGATTGTTAATAAAGTTGAGAGATCCTTTCGATTGAAATGAGTTCAAACACGGTATAAATTGGATTATTTCTAGAACTATAGATAATTAAATATGAATGTAACATTTCTAATGTAATAATGCTAAAAATGATCCGATTTATATCGTGTTTAAATTCATTTTTATCTAAAAAATCTCAGCAGTATGCATGTTACTGAAACGTTCATGCCGATACGATAGAAAATGTGGAAGTTTTACATACATCCTATTAATATAAGTATAATCCACCGCAAGCAATAATGTATGGCTCTCCAGCCGAAGCTCGAATCAAGATCAGAAGCCTTCCAATAAAAGCCAATTCAAAGCCTTCCAATAAAAGTCGAATAAACTACGTATAAAGATGAAAACCTTATTCGACGGTTCGAATAAAAGTTCCTCGCACAAAGAAATTATCTTTCGCTGTCGAATAAATTCACTTTGAATAAATTTATTTATCCGTGGTGTTTCGAAGAAAGATAAACTGTGTTATTTGAAGATTCGAATAAAGAATAAAGATAAAGTATCTTTTATTCGACACGTTATTTAAATAATTTTTTATCTAGATAATGCCCACCTCTGGTAATTAATGCAGCTCGTTTGGTTTAAGCTGCCCGGGCAAACGTTCGTTTGGAAGATCACAGGGACGCAGGATAACGGAGACGAGGCAAAGAGATACACATCCCCCATGGGAGTGTTGCCGTTCCGATTGAGTTTAACCGGGGTTCATTCGGTCCCTCGTCCAATTCCTGTACCTATTTGCATCGCAGAACCTTTATAATTGTAACCACTAATTTACTCTAAGTGGCCTGGCTAATTAATTTTCTCAATAATGTCGCTTCGTTGCCACGTAAGCATTGCACCCTGTAAAAACGTACGGCTGGGTAATGGTATTTGTTGTATTGCCAATCGTTGTGTTCCTACCCCCTAATTTACGAATAAAGGCAAATTACAACAATTTGGCTTTGTAATACAGTATTGCAGAGAGAATCTCTACTTTCCGATGTGAAATATGATTTAATATCTATTACCCGTCACTTAAGAATAAATTTTGAACTCTTTTACCTGAATAATTGATGTTATTGTTGGAGGATTATTAATCTTCTCTTGAATGGCGTGAAAGGTCAATATTTCATTGGAAAATCGTTTTGTTTGGCCGACACACGCACGCGGTTACCACCTCCCGTGAATTTTTAGAGTGGCGCACACTGGTGCATGGAATACAAATGCATTTTCTCCCCCCGAAGTATTATTCTTTCCGAGTTCCTTGGGGATATCGCCCGTTCGATTGAATTTAAGTGGGATTCCCTGCACAACGATTTCTCGCGTTATATATCACGCGCCCCGATATCCAACTCCGTTATCGAACACGGCAGACAGACGGTTAGATTATCATGACAAATATTTGCAACCAGTGTCGTCGATCGCGCGCATTAAAATTAATACATTCCACTACCTACCATTCATTTTGCTGCGGATTTATTAACGCTCCAGGTGTGTGTCGCGAAAATTCAGTAAATTGCGAAGCACACCACAAAACAAGTCTCTGCTCGTTTGAATCTTACTTCGTTGCACGAGGAAATATAGCACGACTGAGAAACGCCAATAAGCTTTCATATTTCCATCGGAAATAAATTGAAATAAATATAAAACGTGTATAATTTTGTATTTCCTTGATTAAAGGAGGCAAATAAAACATTGTCCAGGACACGATTTATCAATCTACGTAATTAACTTCCATTGATCTGTGCTCTTAATGAAATAACAAATTGATGCAATTTATTATTCTCCAATCCGTGGAGACTTATTCACAGTCCATATTTATCAGCTTATACTACCGATCACCAATAAAGATTCTGAGATACTTAGAAAATTAAGTTTATCTGTTAGTTAACGCTGCAAAGTTTGGATTAAAAATTCCTTCGTCTCGACTGCTCCAAGCTTCGAGGATCACACCTATCGACCCCATACTGGGCACTGTCTCAGCAGTGAAACTAAAAGGCCATTCACCGCGTCGAGGACAATGATTATCTTCAGGTTACAGCCCTGTAAGGGGAAGCTGAACGATCATCAGTGGCAGTAATTGGGGATCCAAAGGAATTCACCCTCTACGGGGCGAAGGGGAGCAACTCTCATCGATCCAAACTTTCCTCGATGCTGATACCCCCCTTACCACACACACGGGAGACTTCCACACTGTTTTCCATGCATTTTTCCAAGACAAATTCGAGACCAGTGCAAATTCAAGCCACTTCCTTCGAGCCACCCTCTCCTAACATTCAAAGAGCACTGCTACTTTCGGTGCTCAGAAAATTCAAACGAACTCGAAAACATTCCTGATAGCTTATTAATCGCACGTCCAATTCCCCCCCGATGTTCATTCAGCCGGAAAAGCAAGATGCACTCCGCCATCCAATGGATTTAGCTTCTCAGTCACGAGTCTCGAGGAATTGAGCCGCGTTTTTTAAATGAAAAGTTCCCCTCCGGCACGCGGGCCGGGGGCATAGATGGGGCGCGCTGATCATTAAGGAAACTGCTCAGAACGGATTTTCGTGCCGCGAATGCCGTGCACGGGCACTAAAAGTCTTTCTCAGCAAGTGGCTCGAGCGATACACCCATCTTCTCGAGGCCGTTACTTGCAGCCTGTACGTGGATCTTGTCGCGGATAAGTAGAAGTAGTGCAGCGCAAGTGGTGTGCCACGATCAGGCATCTTGTTTTATGCAGAGTGTGTCGTAAGGGGCGGATAAACAAAAACGCAAGGAAGATGGCCCATACGACTTGAACCCACCCTCTAGGATGACTGTCGATCTCGCGAGGCGCACGCTTGTTCCTTTGGGAAAATTAACTTCACTCAGATTTTGTGCAACGTTGAACGTTTAGAAAATGATCAAGGAGATTCGTTGGATTAAAAGGGGATAATAGAGAAGAGTTCTTAAGAATTTTCTCAAATATTTTGACAGGTATGATGGATTAAATATGAATTTGTAAAATACCTCCCCGTTCGTAGTGAAATCACTTGTGATGGTATAATTCCAGATTACAAGCTTAAATCCCATTCAACAATTCTCTGCATTCTACCTGCGAGTGCGCCAAATCATATCTATTTTTTTTCTCTCTTTTAATGTATTACCGAGACTCGTATTTCTGCAACGCAGCGGCACCGCGAGAGGTCGAAACGCGGTTATTTATCGTTTACGAGTCGAGTTTAGAAAAATGCGCCTCTCATTTCTCCTTGGATAAGTTATAGGGGCATTTATTTTGCATCGCTTTAACGTCGGCCATGAAAAATTGGATTTACTTCGGTATTATTGCCGACGATTCAACGGCGCATTTCCTATGGCTGATGAATGCGTGGTGATTTGGTTTTTCCGCCGATTATTTAAGTTCGGAAGCGTTTCCGTTGGTTCCCCGCGAGGGGCGAGTTTCGAAGAAGAGTTTTTGAAATAGAGCGATGTTTTTGAAAAGGCGTCGCGCGAGCTCGGATTCGAGACTGTCAGTATGAAAGGCAAATGATTGAATTATTCCTTGTTTTTCCACGGTACTTCCTCCGCGCGTTTGGGCACGGAATTAAATTCAATCAAATATAAAATAGCTCGTAAATCAACAGCCCGCCGGTTGACAGGGAAATTGATTTAAAAAGAAACTCTTTATGCATGCGCGCGCTGATTGATATTCCGTGTCCGTGCCATAATTCATAAATCGAACTACGAGCCACGGGATATTTACATGATAACAAATTTCAATAGCGAAAAGCTGCCATTCCACAAATGCACCGCTGTTTGCCTTTGAATTAGCGGAGCGCCGTTTGTTTCCATTGTGTTTCTTTTTCGTTCTTCAGTGCTTTCAGTATGCGAGGCAGTTTATGGAGCACGAAGTGGTTTATAATGGAGCCGCCGGTGGAATTATTTAAGGTAAAGATATTCTACTGATCGTAGCGTATGGTAAAGTTGAAATTGCAGGAATTTCGATATCAGTTCGTAAATTGTGGTTCACTGAAAGCAAGTGGCGTGTTAATTGCTATTGAAAATCAAATATGGGTATAGCTACTTCAATTATCCGTGAGAGAAACCATTACGTAGGGAATGTTTCTAATCAATTAATGTTTAATTGAACGATATGGCAGGAGTGACCATGTTACAAGAACAAAGATGTGAATGTTTATTTAAGAAAATTATTATTCCAGTGAGAATATGCATCTCCCGCACGGTGAATAGTACGAAATATCATGTCCTGCGCCAACACTCAAATTGTGGAAATTATAACCACCCCGTGCTTACTGATACGTTCGCGACCCATTTTCCTTTGCTCGCGTTTATTCGGCATATTTCTGTTATCGATTATCGCGGGGACACGTTCAGCTTCGACGATTCTCACGTTGTCGGAGTGCAGCTTCTGTGCAGTACGAAATACAGTAGGTAGAAGCTTAAAAATATACACTTCAGCCTGTATGATGCAACGTCTCAATCAACCCTCTGTAACAAAGTTAACAATGAATCACTAACTACAATTCGAATCCACTGGAAAATACCAATTAAATCAGGCGACAGAGTCAATTCAACCCAACCATAAACAAAATAGTAAGTCTTGCACAAAGCTGCTGTGAAATTGTCCACACGTTCGAACAAGGGTGTAGTAGTTAATCGAGCCCTTACAGACCTTATACACCCTTTCAATTAGCAAGAGGAATTAATTAAAATTCCATACACCATCCTATAGAAAGTAAATTATTTTTCTAAATATTTCTCCCAATATTCCTGCAAGTATTCATTTACACGAAGCCCAACTAAACATTATTTAAACATTATAATTAACACTTTGCAATAATTAAATACGTGTAAGCATTACATAATATAAAATTCATTCGGCGTGAAAAATCAATTCAAAGTCTAAGTCCAAATGTTACTAATTGCTTTATATCGCGAGTTTTATCGGTCATTGTTAGTAATAATTTATACTGGGCGGTTAGTGTAAATGTTGTTAACATAATTATTCATAGTAATAGCTGCGGGAATGAATATTTTAGCGGAAATATCAATTTTTCTCGAATAAGTAACTGACATTCGCAATTGACGTTAGCCGCTCACCTTGTTGTGATCGCGGTTGTTGTTTCCCGAAGTGGGGAGTCCTAAACTTAGCTTCAGATCCCCAGTCGTCGCCAGGCCACCGGGCCTGGAGGACCCCCGGGACCGCGGGAGTTCCTGAGCTACCTCGACCCGTGGGTGCTCAGCGCTGGCTGCCCAACTGGACTACCTGGACTACCTGGACTACCTGGACTACCTGGACTACCTGGACTACCTGGACTACCTGGACTACCTGGACTACCTGGACTACCTGGACTACCTGGACTAGCTGGACTAGCTGGACTACTTGGACACCTGGACACCTGGAATTCCCTGACTTCCTGGACTTCCTGGACACATGGACAGAATTTCAAAAGCCGGTCATTCCTCTATTCCCTCCGCCCCCTGGTCTGAGGTAGCTTAGTCGGTTAGTGCCGATGTTTGGGGTTCGTTAAATGCCATTTCAAGTTTTGTTATTCTGCGAAGGTCAAAATTAAATTTTCTTCCTTTCCAGCTGATTTCTTCGATGGTTTTGCATGATTTGTTCTATATCGTGCATTTCTTCGATGGGTTTGCGTCATTTATTCTATTTCATGCATTTCTTCGGTGGTTTTGCAGGATTTATTTCATTTCATGGATTTCTTCGATGGTTTTGTATGACTTCTGTTAGGTATTCTGTCATGCATCTCTTCGATGGTTTTGTATGACTTCTGTTAGGTACTCTGTCATGCATCTCGTCGATGGTTTTGTATGGTTTATTCTATTTCATGCATTTCTTCGATGGGTTTATAAGATTTATTTTAATTGATGCATTTCTTCGATGGTGTTGCATGGTCTGTCCTATTTGATGCATTTCTTCGATGGAATTACATGATTTATTTTATTTGATGTATTTCTTCGATGGGTTTACATGATTTATTTTAATTGATGTATTTCTTCGATGGGTTTTATTTCATTCAATGCATTTCATCGATGGAGTTACATGATTTGTTCCCTCTCATGCATCTCATCGATGGGTTTATATTTTCTGCTTTTCTGCATGTAGGTATCGTTGCTGTTCTGATGTTCTAAATCATTTCGATCGGCACCAGCCTAATATGTCTTTCCTTAGTTTCCTCCCAAGCCTATTACACCATTACTAACATAACGCAGTTGATTGTTTCGGCTTTAAGGTTCGCCCTTCCGCGGAGACAGTAAAATAATATATTTAAAACAAAATAGTGAAAAGTGACAGTGAAAAGTGATAGTGAAAAGTGTATTATAATATGAAGTATTTAAGGCCCCGTGTAAAATTGCGAAGTAGTCACTATATCATTAGCTTTGTTGCTCTTTTGTTGGCTCCTCATCTCCGATGAGGAGGTCGCCGCTGGTTCCGTTTGCGGAAGCAAGCGACTGAGCCTGGAATCGGTATGGATGAATCGGTTTCATCCCTTGGTGTCCTTGTCGAAAGGGAAAAGTTTCGGGCGTAGGGGGTGTACCTTTGGGTACACTGCCTGCGTAAGTCATCCGGTTCGATTACCCAATCTCCGTGTTGGACGGCTCAAGTCAGGTCACCCAGGTGTTGCTCCTGGCGAGTCGCATCGGTGCCCAGTCTCCGTGTTGGACGGCTCAAGTCAGGTCACACCTGGTGTTGCTCCTGGCGAGTCGCATCGGTGAAACAGGAATCGTCTGGGAGGCGCCGAGCGCTTTTCCCTTTCGACTCGGACAGCAGGGTGGTAGGAACTGCGCCATCCAATACTCCTTTCATGCTCACCGGTAGTCTTTCCTTTTTTCCTGAATTTCTTTTACTCGCGTGATTGCTTGGCAGTTCCCTAGCTTCTACGTCTAAACCGAAGAGACCGATGGAACTTTGTTTCCATCCATCTTTTTGGTTTAGTAAGGTTTCATGTACAGGGAGATCGATGGAACTTTGATTCCATCTATCTCTCTACGGGTCTCGAAACGCAGCAACCTCCTCGTGGTGAGACCTGGTAATCGGTGAGAACCGAGCCGATGGCTGCGATTGTCAAATATTCTAGTTAGATATATGAATATCTTTAACTTGCGATACTTTGGTGGAATGTAAGAACAAACGTATTTATTTTTATACAAAATAAAGATATGTGAAATTATCAAGTGTTGTTCGATTATACCTGCCCCAGAATACGAGTATAGTGTTAAGATAGAAGGATAAGTGGAACTTGGAGTATTTCATCGAGATGCTGGAACTGATAGGATTTTGAAAATTCTAAAAGTACTCTCTGTTTCAGTACCTCAAGAAGGACCAGGAACTCACAAACCCGAGCAGAAAAATTCATTGGATATTCGCTCTATTCTATACCTGATCTATAATATTACATATCACCTCCATTGTTCTTCCCAACCAACAATACCGAACTGCAATATTGAGTTACGCTAATAATTTAACTAGTAAGAAATCCGCCTCCACGTATCACAAACACTCCATTCACTATTATCAACTGAAATTTTCTCGCATACTTCCATTATTCCACCACTATCCAATCTTTCAAAGAGAAACATCAAACCAAGTCTAAACACAGCACCGTGGACGCCAGGCACCACTGACATTATTTATACGACTACCATTCCCCGCTGACTACCGCAATCTAATTCTATACAGGTTTTGTTAATCGACTACGTAGACCGTTGGTAACCGTCGCCAGGTGAATTTGTCGCGCAAAGGAGCAAGAAAAACGAGCGCTGGTAACGAGGTGCAGGGCAAATAGAAAACTGCTGGAGCCAGAGCGCTTTGATCACGGCAAGATTCCTCAAACAAACCGCGCGCAAATGCCCCGCGTCACACGCACATAGACGTGGCAAGCGCATCGACGGTATTGTCTGTTTTTCAGCGAGTAATTCGGCTGCTTGGCGGAGACCCGACGCCAGCCCACTGCATGGTCTCAATTAGATCTTCATGGGCGTGTAATTGTACCTTAAGTGGCTCAAAGAGTGGCCACTGAAAACGAAACTTCTACTTGCTGGAAAATACCGAGAGGGATTTTCATAGCCGCGTTTTACTTTAACGAACGTATCCCAACGCGTCTGCTTTCCACCCCTGGGTCGCGTTATTTGCAACAACGCCGCTATTTCATGGCCTCTTTTATGCTCCCGCGGAAAGCACAAATTTGTCTTATTCCCGGGGAAGCTTTGAGGCGTTATACGCTCACCGTTTAACATTCGCCTGGCGGGTAGAAATGGATCCATGTCAAACGTTAAACTACGCGTGTTCTTTGCCATTAGTATTACCTACTTCTTAGAAGAATTGAGAACTTTGAAGGATGAGAACCCAATTTACTGATCGAAGCTTACTGCTTTTATTTTACAATACGATTCCCCGAATCTCTGCAGAAATTTATTAAATGGGACTCGATTGTAAGGGAAAAATCGCGGGAAGTTCGAAGGTGTTTTATGATATGAAGAGAAAAACCGCCAGTACAGTCAACCAGCATTAGATTTGCGTTGCCCAGCAGCGGTGACAGCAAGCTCTGCGTGCATGGCAGCAGGAAACGTTGGCCTGGTCCGCGAAAGAACGTTAATTACAACTCGTTACGCTCTTCACGCCGTCGCGGTTCGCATGAATTATAGTTCACGCGGCCGCGTTCATTTCGCGCGGTGGCTTCGCGAAATGAAAGCGCAACCTCACGAACTTTCGGTCGTTTTTGGGGGGTCGACGTGGACACGTCCCCAAAATGGAAAGCAACTGAATCCCGATGAATTTGACGCTGGCGCGATTTCGATCCGCGAATGTAAAACAGGGATGTAAAACCAGCGACAGTCTCGCGTTTTCGCGCGATGAATATCACGAATCTGTTTCGGTGATGGTTCGTCGCAGAGTGACGCTTCAAACAGCGACAATTTTCTAACACTTCCCTACATTCTACCGAACAAGATATCCCTATCTAATACTCGTGAGTGCATAAAGCCTCCATTGTCTTTCAGTTCCCAAAAGAAGTACGGAGAATGAAAACTCAGGTGGCAAAAAGAAATCTGACGACGAGGAAGATCACTATCTTCGAGATCATGCACCCCAAGTCTGCGAACACACGCGGACCAACTTTTAGATGGGATCAAATGCTTTCCAACTGAATACCCCACCAATTTCTTTTACGTCACGCCCTTTCTTCCCTGAAATTCCCAATCTTCCCCGAAGTAACCAATTCCAACAAATTCAAAGCGATGTTTCAGCGATCAGAACGCTCCTGGTCCGAGCGTAAACAATAGAAGCGCTCGCCCAGCAGTTTTTATTGTTATGCAATATTTGTCTTCGCCCGCTCAATCGTTCTAGCGAGCGGCCCGTTTCATTACGATCTATCGAACAATCGAAACGTTGTTTACCGTGCACGCGGAAACGTCGTGCTGGAATTTCTTTGAATAACGCGCCAGAACCACCCTCCGGTGCTTTCCCTCTCGCTTTCCCCGCTCCGTGAACCATTGTCGCCCGCGGGCTTGCACCGGCGTGCATGTGGCCATTGTTTCCGTTTATGGAAATGTCATTCGACGATCCAGTTCCCCGTCGACGGTCATAAAGTCTCGTCGGAGTCGACTACGGTTTTTATCGATGCTCTTCTTTCCTCGAAAAAGAAGAGTCGTTACTGAACGTGCCGCAATCGTCACTCAGGCCACTCCGAATTCCAATTACCCGATATATAAAGGACTTAAATCACGTCACTTGTGACTATTCTAGAGAAAAATCAAGCGATCGAACGATTCGATTCACGCCTACATTTTTGTGTACAAATATATTTCATTCTGAAAGGGGTTGAAGTTTATTGTGACCACCATAATGGCAAGGATTGTGCTAAAGTAATTCTTTTTCATTGATAAATTTAACTAAAAAATTTTAATTTTTTAAGGGGGTCGTCTTATGTGACGGCCGGTTTTTTCGCTTTTTGGGGAATTTTTTTTGACGACCCATGAAAACACAATGTCTTGGAGTTTGTACTACATATTTATTAACATTTAAACAGTTATTCAGAATGTTTTGAAGTTAAAATATTGAGTGGAATTGACTTTACAGCTCTCGAAAGAGACAGGTGCGAAAAAAAGTTGGTCGACGGCTGACATGATTCCGGCTGTCCTGCTCATCCGAAATCAAAAAGTCAAACGGCACATTAATTTGTAGACTTGTGGCTATAGCCGGTACCCGAATCATTGTCATATCTGTCATAGTTTTTTTTTTCAACCTAATAAAGTCGAAAAAAAAATGACGAAAATCGTAAATTTATTTTCAAAACTGTGTCAAACATGAAATTTCCAATATTTTGACTTCATTCGGGTACCGGCTATAGCCACAAGTCTACAAATTAATGTGCCGTTTGACTTTTTGATTTCAGATGAGCAGGACAGCCGAAATCATGTCAGCCGTCGACCAACTTTTTTTTCGCACCTGTCTCTTTCGAGAGCTGTAAAGTCAATTCCACTCAATATTTTAACTTCAAAACATTCTGAATAACTGTTCAGATGTTAATAAATATGTAGTACAAATTCCAAGATATTGTGTTTTCATGTTTCGTCAAAAAAAATTCCCCAAGAAGCGAAAAAAAACCGGCCGTCACATACTTAATTATGCGAATTATACTATCCGAAAGAGTAATCCCTATAGTACATAATTGCTAAAAAAATTTTCATTAATCCCCTTTTCTAAAGTCATTCCGGAAAATTTGCAATATAGTGTAAAATCGCCGTTTCGAAAAATGCCGAGGTAAATCGGTCACTCCTCCGGGGCAGAACGGCCACCTTTTATTTGGGCTGGATTTTGAATAATTTTTAGTCATGAATGCAAACGAGTCGTTTATTTCTTAATTACAAATTACAATGGAGTCAAAAAACTGTCTGAAAAGTTAAGAAGTTTATGTTTTTAACGCACACATACTGCGGTTTAAATTTTGTTGCATTTTACACTCATCTTCAGATTCCGAGGGCAGTTGCTTCTTTTGGCTCCTACGTTTACGCAACGTACCTACTTCCAGTTGAACACCCTGTCTTCGTCAAAGGCTGAGATTCCACTTTGGTGGTCGTGTCAGCTTTTCTTGGACGGCCTCTTTTTTTTGGTACCGAATTGAAAGTAACAGCTGATTTTCCCAATTCTCTCACCTGTTTTCCATTGTTGAGCTTCGGATCCACCGACGGCGCTGCGTCGATGCATATTTTTACCACAAAAGTTAATAAAACTATTTCTTTACTATGGTTCGGCATCATCAATGAGGGGCCTTTTTGTCCCAGACATAAACTCTATCCTCGATCACTCGAACACAATAGAGATTTTCCATAATAACTCAAACTATCATCGGGATCGTAATCGGTACCGCTATTTTAATCAATAAATACTCACCTCAAAATTCAGAACCATAATATTACTGAATAAAGACAAATTTTCCACAAGTCACGAAAATTTTATATCACTGCCTAAAACGTATTTTGCGTTCTACAAAGTCGAACATAATCTCAAATGCTATTAAATTCCGTTGGTACTGTAGACACATAGCGAGACGTTTGCAAAAGCAAACACGAGTTTTTACTTTAACTTCTACTGGGTAAAACTTCCGGTGGCCGATTTACCCCGGTCTCCCCTACAAATTCAAAGGAATTAGTAACCCTTTTCTACACAGATCTCCAAAACTGCTATTAATTTAAAAAAACAATTCCTCAATCCTTTCCATCAACCCTCCACTCTTCTCGCTATCATCCCCCTCCTGCCCTTTTCCTCTCAATTCCGCGTCTCGCCTGTCTCGCCGAGGATCAGTGAAACTGTGCCAAAGGCGAGCCCTCTGTCCCGCTCGTTCCACCCCCGACATCCCAGCCTCTTTCCGCTCCGAATTCCTATTCTATCTCGCGGCCATCAGTCGCCAACAACCCCACCGCCGAGAGGCACGAAAACAACAAGAGGTTCCTCCAACTCGAGCTCGCGTTATTCCGCTCGACGGCCTTTCAGACCTGTCGATGACAGCTTTTTTTCACACCCTTGTACACCATCGATCGGAATTCGCACGTTTCTTTCTCCGCAAATATCCAGCGCAATATCGCGACGTGCCCGCCTCCCCTCCGCCTCTGAAACGCGTGCACGGGAACATTATACTCGACAGAATCGTTGACACTGCGACCGTTTATACTGTCATCGAGTTCGCTTCGCGGCTTCGCTTCGTGCCCCACATCGGGGAGTTTAACGTTTACTTTCGCCGCCCCCGAGTAGTCGGAGGATCATGTTTGTGAAGAATTCCGAAGAATTAATCTTGTTACGAAGAGCTTCTGGGTGGTGGAATTAAGTGTGATCGAATTCTCTGGCAGTTGGCAAGGTGCGCTCCGAGTGGCGGGCATAGAGGCAAGACAAACGACAGAGGTAAAGTCGCGGTGGGTACGTTTCGTACAAATTCGTTTTCGAACAAATTCCGAGCAAACGCCGCGGCAGATTGCGAACTGACGTTTATTGGGAAACTTTAGATTGATATTTCGCTGCCGAACGTTATAGGGTCACCGTGTGTTTCGTGCATAATCAACGTGCCCCTGGCCGCTGCAACTTCTGCGCCTGACTACGCACACCCCGTTACCACTGCGGCTCCTTTACAAGGTATTAATATTTTCGCGTATCGACGTCGAGCACCCGCAGACGTTCCTAAGCACCGTGTAAATTACGTACTACTTCCGCGATCGACGGGTGGATTTATGGGAAAAGTGGACGCAATTGTGTGCGATGCTGGAATTGCGAAAGTCAGACAGAATTGAGGATAGAGTTATCAATGCTCGTGATGGTGAAAAGAAACGTAAAGGCCGTCGCGCATTTTGGCCAAGCGCGGCAATATAAACAATCGATGACCAAAGCGCGGGGAGAATTAATTAATTATTATTAATTTCGCCAATTCGCTTTGCCGCGTTTCGCCAAAAAGCGCGACGGCCTTAATGCGGCAGAATTGTTTGTGATGTGGAAAGAGGACAGTGGAGAGAAGTGACAGTAGTATAGGAGCACATAAGTCAGACGGAATAGAGAGTAGCTTAAGGGGATACTCTGGCGTAACTGCCCGTTTTTCAGCGCCATCTTTGAGAATTTATTTAATAAGTACTATAAGGTTATACTATCTGGCGTTTTGCATGCATATTAAGGTATGTTTGAAGTGATACTCAGAATTTTTGTTATCTTTCTTATTGCAAATATACATAGATATAGTCGGTGGCGCAATTTTCTTCAAAATGAAAAGACTAAGGTTTAGTTTCCTTATTATGTTTGCCGCTATAATTGAAACCACAGAGGTCCCCTAACAATACAAATCTGCAGAATGGCAGCAATTAGAAAAAAAAATTTTAAATTAAAACCGACTTCAAAAAAAATAAAGGCACTAAAAAGTAAAAAATAATTTTTCCCTTATTTAATCTACGACTATCATACTTTTTAAGTCGGCGCCAGATTAATACAGTACAAATGATGAGGCGCCGACTTAAAAAGTATGATAGTCGTAGATTAAATAAGGGAAAAAATTATTTTTTACTTTTTAGTGCCTTTATTTTTTTTGAAGTCGGTTTTAATTTTTTAAAAAATGTTTAATTTTTGACTTTTTAGTTTTATATATATTGATATAAGATGCTGATGAGATATGCGCGTACGTACGTAAACTAATAAAAATTAGGTGACAATAGTCTTCTTATTAATCATAACTGGCAAAATACTGGGCCAATATTGATTTAGTCTAGGATGGGACCACCGGGGCGTCGCCCTCTTTCGAATAAAAGAAAGATCATCGAAATCGGTCCATATGCTGAGGAGTTATGAGGGAACAAACATAAAAAAAAAATTATACATACGGGTCGAATCTATAACCTCCTCCTTTTTGAAGTCGGTTAAAAATGATCGAGTTTTACCGATAAATTTATCCATTTTCCTTCTGCAGAATTAATTTTATACAATATAGAGACTCGGCCGTGGTTTCAACCATAGCAACTAATACAACAGAATCTTCCTCCCAGATTGTTCAATTAACCCTCTCTTATAACAAATAAACTCGTGCTACACAATCCGCCTCTTAAAAATCACCAAGAGCCTCCCTCGAGCACGCATCTTCCAAGCAACTGAGCCCGGTGCGCAAGAAAATCCGCTGCTTCGAGCCGAAAGCGGCATCCGCCGTTTACCAACGCACGCAAGCCCCCGCTGATCCGCCAGACAGCGTGCGGAACGACGGTCGAAGCTCCGCGGCGAATGCAAAAGGAGGAAGCGGGCGGTAAAAATAGAATTCCGCGGAAAAAGCGGAGAGGCTGAGGCTTGAGGCTGATGTTTGAGAATTTATCGTTCAACATTGTGCCGTGTGGATAGGAGGACAGTTCCGGTCCCGTGGCCACGGCGAAGCAGGGCTGAACGGAGATGGCGAAACGGCGAGAAAGTGGTGGAGGGCGACGGGGGGCGGTGGCGGGGCGCGGGGGAGAAATTAAACGGACGTCGTCGGGAATTGCCGGGTAATTGAAAGCTCGACTGCGAGAGAAGAACGCCAGCCCCGCGAGCCTTTGTCATCCCGACACGCGGGAGACCGGAAACTGGCTATGAAACGGAAGGAGCCGCGCGAGGGGAACGCTCCAGCATTAATTCAGATATTTCGCGTGACGACGGGGGCGAATGTTCGATCAATCATTCGCGAGGCTACCCGCAACCCCCTTTCTCCGTCAGCCTCCGCCGCATGCACCTCTGTTTTCTATTTACCCTCGGCCACGTTTTTCCACCATCCCCGTTTCACGCCATTTTCTGTCTTTGACTCTGTGCCTCCCTCCTCTGCTCTTTCTGCATCGTTTATCTTTGAAACTCTTGTTTCACGCCTATCCTAGTGTGACGTACTCTTTATACAGTTCAGAGTGATTTAGTGCGTTCGGTTGGACTGTTTCTAATTGCAGCGGAATGCTGTGACGTTTTCTGTGCTCAAGATCCGGGTGATTCAATGAAAGTTTGAAATCGAATGGTAGGTAAGGGAAATGTGGAAAAACAAGGAGTAATGTTAACGTCGAGCCCTGGTTTGATCAGCAACTCCACGTTTATCCTCGTTCCCACTTGCGGCCCAGTACAAGCTGAATTACCAGCAACGAAGACGACATCGTGCTCGATGCACAGATCACGAGTCCACTCAGCCTCGATGCAAACTTACAGCTCGATTCGGTATTCAGAGTCCAAGAGGTACAGAGTCTAAAGCCTGCGACATGCTTCAACGGATGAATTCATGATTGATAGCAGTCGC
Source organism: Andrena haemorrhoa (assembly GCA_910592295.1). NCBI lineage: Eukaryota > Metazoa > Arthropoda > Insecta > Hymenoptera > Andrenidae > Andrena > Andrena haemorrhoa. Next base: position 8,842,911 of record OU342946.1, read on the forward strand.
CGAGTCGACGGACCCGTTCAGGATCCTCCCTGTTCTTACGACCCTAATGCTCGCCGACAATTAATCATCGGGATGTTCACAATGTAGTTTGAAATTCCCCAGCAATAAATCATCGAACGATCTCGAGCCGACGATGAATCATCCCGCGGCTGCTCCCGCCGAGGACTTGCTTTGCGCAAGATGGTAATAAGAATGTCGCAATTGTCGCCGGGACCTGATCAATTAGCGCGCGAGCCTTAACGAACGGGTTGCGAGACGTCAGCGGGAGTCACTTCAACCCGAAAATCTTCGTCGTGATTAACGATCTTCCATCGAAATCTATTCCTTGACACGTCTGCTCGCTTAAGGGACGTCCCGTCGAAATCTCTGCGAATAGAAATTTCACAGGAAATTCAACGTGAAAGCAACTCTTTTGCCTCTGCAACAGTTGATGAAGAAATAGAAACAAAAGAGTCACAGAATAAATTTTAAGTTTATGACCTCACCCTAGTAGCATTTTTGGTTGGCCAACAGTTGCCAACAGTTGGGAATTAGTTGGGATATAGTTAGTGGTTTTGCCTACAAAATCCCAACATAGGGCCTACGGCAAAAAAGTTACGACAGTTTGCCTACGAATATTCAATGTTGGGCCAACAATTACTATGGTTGGTTAATTAAGAAAAAAGTTACGACAATTTTCCAACGAATATTCAATGTTGGGCCAACAATTACTATGGTTGGTTAATTAACAAAAAAGTTACGACAGTTTGCCAACGAATATTCAATGTTGGGCCTACAATTATTATGGTTGGATAATTAACAAAAAGTTACGACAGTTTGCCAACGAATATTCAATGTTGGGCCTACAATTATTATCGTTGGATAATTAACAAAAAATTACAAAAGTTTGCCCACGAATATTCAATGTTGGGCCAACAATTACTATGGTTGGTTAATTAACAAAAAAGTTAAGACAGTTTGCCAACGAATATTCAATGTTGGGCCTACAATTATTATGGTTGGATAATTAACAAAAAGTTACGACAGTTTGCCCATGAATATTCAATGTTGAGCCAACAATTACTATGGTTGGTTAATTAACAAAAAATTTACAATGAGCTGCGCAGATCGGTTGCAAATCAGTGGGGGCGTACGTCTATTCTTATATGGAATGGTATATACATACAACGCAGTTTGTTGATGTCGGGCCATAGTTGGCCCACTAAGGTTTTGTTGTATGTAGTCTTGGAATTTATTTATTCCTTTAAATTTTTCTACTTTAGTTTAAGGAAGCGAAAATAATATCAATTCAGAAAAAGGTGCTTTTTGGAATCGATACTGATATACTGTGGTCTCGCCACCGTCGCGTTGTGTGCGTTTTCTATTTTACGGTTATTTCAATCTATTATTTATTAATATTAAATTAAAACCCGTATGTATATTGTAAGATATTTTGTGGTTATATAGGCGATCTGAATTGTTAGCATCGCCATAATGCGTTGCCTTGACAACGACCGAATGATCGAGATGAGAGCGGTCGATTGTATGCGTCACCACGCCACGAGGCACGACGCATTATTCAGTAACATTCGATAGCGTGGCTGGTGGCTGACGGAGGCGAATCCGCGAGACAGGCGAAAAGAATATTATTTGTTCCTTTTGTGATTGTGATTGTTGTGATTTGTTGCGTTTCATCTCGCGGTTCATCGGACCAGGTAAATATTATATTTGAAAAATTATTCGTATTTTCAGAAATCTAATCTTTTTAGGTTAATCGAACTAGTCATTCTTTGTTTTAAAGATTCCATCACTATCTTACAATTTTGTTATGGCTACATATAAGTATATATGTCTATCAGTATTTTAACTACTACAATTTACAACCAATCACTACGAAATTCATCAAAAAGATACTGGTTTTAACCTCAAAGACAGCTATAAATGTACACAATATGAAAAAATACTTGGCCAGTTTTATTTTATGCTTTAATTATTATTTGTTTAAATGTGTCAAAGACCCTTACAATTAAAACCTATGTATAGAAAAACAAAATTGCTTGTTGTAGGTGCTGTACGTAAAAATAAGGTGACAGAAACTGTCACAGATGCTGAAATCATTGTCATCTTAACTAATTGGTTCAGATTTACAAAAGATAGAGATTAAATCATTGCAGCAAACTAAACAACGGCATGAGGCTACAAAGAAATCAAATCAAAGATAGTCTACGATTAAGTGTTGTTTCAGAAGTACATTGTAATATCTCTAATAGCGATTCCAATCAGAGTCTATTATCGTTTCATAATTCTACCAATTTAAATGTACCCTGTCATTGTGATGATGTATTGTGTGGTCTCTTTATTCTTCTAATGTACATAAGAAATGTCTACTTTTACTTAACTATGTATTCTGCAAGTAATACTTTTATTTGTATTCCTTTTACTAATATAGAAAAAGTACCATAAAGATCCATTGTATGTAAACAAAAAAAATTTTCAGAAAACCGTACTTTGCAGTTACTTTCTTTTAGAGATTGATAAGGCTTTTATTGAAGTGTAGTATAACCAACTGTCTTCCTACTGTTGGTTTATTATAGAGGCTCAACTGTTGGGCCTATGGAAAGAAACCTTCAGTTGGGCCTATGGAAGGAAACCTTCAGTTGGGCCTATGGAAAGAAACCTTCAGTTGGGCCTATGGAAGGAAATCTTTAGTTGGGCCTATGGAAAGAAACCTTCAGTTGGGCCTGCGTTGGTTACAATCGTTGGCCCATTCAAAAATAGCGCGACACTTCAACAGTTGGCCAACGGATAACACGTCATTGGCCCAACGAACTCCCAACAAATAAATGCTACTAGGGCAGGCTTTGCACTCGTAGTCATTAATGAAACACGGTATACCAACTCAGTAAAATTAAAAACTCTCACATATTTAAAGGCCGATGTTTTCACCAAAAGTGCCTCAGCACGCAAGTAAAGCCTGGAGAAAACATTTGTCACGCTATTCCCCAATCCCAAATGGGATCTCGCTAAAATTTTCCAACGGAACGTGATTTAAATAATACCCTGTTACAATGCAAAAGGCAGCCAGCCATAGCCAGCTGCCTCGAATTCATCGCGTTTAACGATATCCCCGGTAATCTGCATTCTAATTGCCAGACGCCATTTACTTCGTGTTCTCCCTGGATAAAGTATAACGCTGCGTACTTGAAACGCGCGGCCCTCTTCGTGACTCTTCCCGCACGCTCGCACACCACGGAGATAAACGATTATTCGGTTATTACTCCACTTAACCCTTCGTTAACGTCGAGACACGGGCAAAAGCCACGTCGGTTTCACGACAAACGAATTATTCTCTTTCTCCGTCCGCGGTGTCTCTCCGCAACGCTTATTGTTTTAGCGAAGTTTGCTTTTGTTATCATTCAGTCCGCGGTTCTCGCGGCATCGCCCCGCGAGTGTATCGAGGTTGCGCCGCGGGATAAGTTTCATCGGTCAGATATGAGGGAACAAAGAAACGCAAAGATCTAGTTAAAGACAGTAAACTTTTAATAAACATTGAATTTACAGACCAACTTAGTAAAACGTTACGAGTTCCACTTACTTCAATTGCTCAATGCAATACTCAATTTGTACGAAGTAAAATATGACAGATGCATTTTCGGCGCAAGTTTAAAAGGGTTTAGCCGTGCAAGCATTGGAAAAACGGCCCCAGCACCAATTTTAGTATTTATGCATACCGAATAATGATCCTTGCCTAAGAAACCACTGAGAGAAATTTCAGATCTTAAGTAGTTGTTGAAATAAAAATGGTGAAGTTTAGGGTTGTTATCCCCGTATCACCCTAACGAGAGGGTGTAGAGATCTGAAATTTCTCTCAGTGTTTTTTTAGGCAAATACCATTATTTGGTACCTATAGGGGGAGTTGGGGCACCTTGATGCAAGGGGCACAATGAAACATCAATAGTATATTGATATCTGTAAACACTTAGACGTTTAAAACATGACCACAAGATGGCATCTTATAAGCGACCGTTTTAACATAATCCGTGTCACTTTGCAGTCGACAATGTATCAAGAGCAGCAGCGAAAGTGTTTTCGTTGCTCTTTACTAAACTAGTACGTATAGTTCAAAAGTGTATTGCAATTAAAGTTTTGCTTGCTTCAGGTTATCATTTATATTAAAGGTAAGTTATTGATTCTAGTAGTGATTATTTTATTTGGTTTCTGATGATCGTTTTTAGTTATTTTGAAACATAATATTTGCGGAAATGTATCCTTTGAGGCATTATGATACAGCCAGTGTTGACATCAGTGATATAGTTTTAAAATTGCCAACACCTTACTCCGCCAAAGGAACATCTAGAGCCGCGGCACTTTTTAGTTTTCCGATTAATATTTCCAATTATAAGACGCAATAAATGCCAAACACTTAAATATTATATTACATAATTATTATTAAACAAACTACACTTTTGAGATTGTTATTTCTAAAATAATTAAAGAAAATTGAAAAACTGTGGTGTTCTAATTAATATTCAGATACAATATCAATGTGCCTCATCCTGTATTAATGTATCCCTATCTATGAATCATTGTACCCCACCTTAAGGGGCAGATTGATGCAAATTTCATTTTTTAAAGAAATATTAATAACTTTTTTCTTTTAAACCTTGTATAAAAAATCCAAACATTTCTTTAAACTAGAATAAATTGTTAACAAATTGCCATGAAAATTGTGCCACTAATATTCATTTGTCAAAAGATATTCAAGTTTAAAGAAAAAGTGCATCAATCTGCCCCAACTCCCCCTACATAATTACTAAAATTGGTACTGGGGCCGTTTTCCCTGTGATTACCCAGCCAGACTCTTCCCCCGTTTCAAATTTCATGTTTAGACAGTATTTGAACATTGAGAACAGAAGAGTTCTAAGTAGTGCATCCTCTCACAAAGCCTCCGCACTGTTTCAGCGGCTCGGGTGCCGCGGGACCGCCAGTCGCCGTCTCAGGCACATGCTTCCAGTGAATAATCACCCACGAAGCAATCCCCGAGGCCTGGGGAGTATGCGCGGACAAAGATGTTTTTCAAAGCACTAATCAGTGGCAATGAAGATTGACAACGCCCCGACAGGCGTTTCCAGGCCCAGCCGAGAGCAGCGAGGAGCTCGTCTCCCAAGCAGGCGGAGGCGATGGGAGGCAGGCTGATCCCAAAGATAAGCTTCCGCGTCGACTGCGCGGCCAAGATACTTATCCCGCGAACTGGGTCAATTAGAGGTGTAGGCCGCGAAAAGCAGCCGAGGGCGACGCCCGCTTTTAGGCCGGCCGCGGCCGGTTCAAAAGGGGAGAGAAATGACTTTCGCCTAGGGAGCAGAGCGGCGCAGAAAAACGGGCGGGACGGGCGTGGAAACGAGAGGGAAACGTGGAAAGAGGACAGGATACCGTCTTTCGGTGGCTCTGGCTGTCTGCCGTCTCATTGGCTGGCTTAAAGGAACGAGCCCCGGCCGTCGAACGAGCCAACAAACGATCCTCGGAATAACGTGGAAAAGGTTCGAGGGGAAGCCCGGGGTGAGGAGAATGATAAGGAACAGGGAAACAGGGGCAACTTCTCGCGATCAAAGGTGGCGTTTTGTGGCTTCTCTTGGCGAGGCGGCGCGACGCACCGACTTCCAATTCAACGGGACACCTGAACCGAGAACGAAACGAGCACAGGGGGATGATGGACCATATCTGCTCCACTTTCTTCCATTTTTCTCCGCGCCCCCGCCCCCCCTCTGCCCCGCAGTTGGTCGATACGGCTTTCGCGACTGTTGTTCCCTGTAAGCTTCTTATTGGCCCTGCGAGCGTAAGTAGCTCGAAATTAGAACGAAAGCCCTTGGAACCGGGCAATTATTAGGATCCGATGCTCGCGTTCTCCAACGTGTCTCCTATCTCCTGGCGGACCTTTTGCAAACTTAATATCGCGTGCTCCGATTTAATGAAAACTTCATCCGAATTGCTGGTAAAGCGCCTTCAGACGTGAAGTGCAACTGTTATAAGAAATACCTTGATTTATTTTCTGCTAACACCTGTAGATAGGGTAAAGAGTACAATGGTTGGCAAGTTAAGCAAGAGTGTCACATAAATAATGAATTATAAATGTGAATTTAGTAAATTTGAAATGGAAATCAATATAAATAAGTACGAAAAACTCCTAACAATCTGAAAATAAGTAGAGTTTATAAACAAAAATCAAGAATGTAGGAAAATATACAAAAAATGTGTTTCCTACGAAGAAATATAGTTATTGGCATGTTCAAGACAGTAATTGTCCAATCGGTTCGACAGTGATTGGCCGTTATTTAATACATAATATAACCTAAAAGAAAATGTTACCTGATTTGATGATAGAAATAAGATTAAAATTATTCAATAAAAATGGATATATTTTATTATGTATGTATTTGTTGTGTTTGTTTCTGTATTTAACAGGGGGCTGATTACTGTTTCACCATTGACATGGTTAAAAAAACTCACTGGCCGCCCGGCCAATTACTGTCATTCAACATTATTCATATGACAGTTGTTGGCCCCCGGTATTCTTCATAATATATGTATAATTTTAACAAATCAATAATTCTTTTATAAAATCTCAACTTTTATTTATCGATATATATCGAATATGTGAAATATACACATCATAAATACATTAATCTATTCGCAAATATTCAACTGCACTCTTATGGTTTGTTGATTAAATGGCTGTAATTTCCAAGCTTCAAAGCCGAGTCATCCTATTTGCTTTTATATATAATCACAGTATGTAACGAGTGGAGAAATATTGATTACATCCGAAGCAATAAAGTACAAGGAATATGAATATGTTCATTAAAAAAAGGCATAACATTGGTATTTCTTTATATTCATTTATTTCTCAAAATATGGCCACTCACTACCAGGTGGCCAACCACTGTACTCTTTACCCCTATTATTCCAAGATTATATGCACACGTCAGAGATCCCTTTACAAAGGAACTGAACACTGTCTCTGCACGTCAATCTAATCATATTTAGGTACAGTACAATCGCAACCGCTTCATGCGCCCAATAAAAGTGTCTCCGCTCTTGCCCGGCAACAAAACACTTTCACGTCTTTGTGCAAGAAAAACGTTGCCGGCACTGTGCACGTTTATGGTCACAATTTCCTTCGTCCCTCATCTCAACGAGCTTTCCTCTTTCGCTTCAGCGAGGCCGTAGCTGGAGGGTTACGACGCGCTCATTTTTTCCAGCATGGCCACGGGAATTCCATTACCCCGTCGTTTTTAAGAGGCAAAATACACGGGTGAGTTTCCGCGCCGCGGAAGACAACGCCGCGCCGTATTAATCGTCGAGGGTCGATTCCATTTTTCTCCCTTCGTCGCCGACCAGGCGAGACAGCGTTTCGCGCGAGCAACGGCCGCCCGCCCCAACCCCCGCGCACCGTTGTTTTGTAATAAAATAATTTCCATTGCAAATACGGTCACGGTCGGTATGAAATTTAAATGGAACAATTAGCCGGCGTCGCGTCCCGCGTAATTCTTTCCCGGAACGAGGACGCCGCCTCTTCGCGCCCCGGAAACGCATCCTCGAGGCCCGGCCGTTTGCGCGCGCATTAATTATTCATATCGGTTGCACCGGCGAGAGTAACGCTTTTTCTTCCCCTGTTTCGCCCTTCGCCTCCACCCGCCGCCATCGTCCAGCCACTTTTTTCACCGCGAGTCGGGAATACGCGGCGGCATCCCGAACACGGATGGATTCCCTGGTCGGCGTTCTGTGTGCTGCTATGTAAACGGGGGACGTAATTGGAGTTCTGAGGCGGTGAGAACGGCGCATAGTATCGAGCACGCGACAAGTGACCGAGGAGTCGCATTCACTTTTCTGGGGAGGGTTGGCGGAAGTAGGAGTATGAGAATTCTAAGGGTGTTGGGGGGTGCTGATGGAAGTAGGCGAATGCCGGAGGTCATAGAAATCAGAGAAGGCTTCAATTTTCGTGTGTCGTAGGTACAAAGGGGTGATTTATCGTGGTGGAATCGTGAGACATGGGGGATAGTGGCTGAGGCATGGGGGAGGGTGTGATTCTTTGTATCAGTAACATGTGTAGATCTTGTGGAAGTGTTAATATAGAGCATGAGGGAAGGAAAAGAAAAGTAGATAGGGTAAACGCGCCTAATGCGTACCCCCGCTGTTTCATTTAACCTGAGACAGTCACAAACCGCCCCTATCGGTAGTGTGGGATTGGAAAGCGACTGGATCAGAAGCAGGGTGAATAATTATATGACTCGCGTAATAAGTTTATTATATTTAATACGTCTCGATGCTGCTTCGTTCGCGTCTCTACCGCGACCAGGATTGCCAGATGGATTTAATGTCGAGCCGCCAGATCGTGTAGGAAAAGTAGCCCATACACGCCAAAATTCAAATATCTCGGATAAAAAGGATGTTTAAATATTTTAATATTTTCTGGAACTGTTTTCTTTATTTCTTTTAGATACAACAAATAAACTTTATTTGAACAAAAACGAGTTTAAATGATGTGAAAATTAAAATTAACGTTTTAACACAATAATAATCTATTTTATAAAATTTTTGAATGCCATTTGGTCTTGGGCAGCCCAAATATCGAAATTTTGGCCAAAACACCTCTGGTCGACATTGTAGTCCAATTCAGGCGCCAACCGCCAATTTCAATTTTTGAGCGCCACGTTGCATTTGAAAAGTAGCCCAAACGGCGGAATTCCGCCCAATCTGGCAACCCTGACCTCGACTCTGGTGACCCGCTCCTTGATGAGCCATCACCCCACGCTTTTCAAAAACACACACACACACCACACATCCATGCCACGCGCCACCATGCACACTGCACACATCCGTCCACCATCTCCACGTGCATTCTCAGAATCATACCCGGCCGCGATCGACACTCATCCTAAACAATCACTCGTCACGCATATCTCTTCTAAACATTCATTCCTCGCGCCGGCCAGCCTGGGAGATTGCCTCCTCGGCTTTCTCACAACCCACAGTAGAAACTGTATACGACAGTTAGCCATATGCCATTAACACGTTCCGTGCCAAGCCCTTTTTGCCTGGCTTGTCGTTCAGGCCATTTGATATTTCGACTAAAGATTAATATATTAACACACAATAATTCATTATATCATCAATCGATAAGCAGTTACCTTGTTCAGAGTAGTTATCACGTCGTGTGCCACTTGTGGTACACGCGGCGCTGCGATCAGTTCGATTGTAAAAGTCAGTCGGTTCGAAACATCTCGACTAGCAAAGAACCTGCTGCATTCGAATTTGTTTTAAATAAAAAACGAGGCAAGTAAAATATTTTCCAAAAAGTTAGTAGGTAAATATACAAAGATAACATTTCTATTGTTAACTTTCATACTGCAATTTTGTATAACGCCTCAATCTTTTAGTAGAAATATTTTTTTACACAATTAAATTTACCATAAACATATATTTTCAGCGCATTAAATAAATATGTCTGAGTGTACCACCGGTGGTACACGTGGCACGGAACGTTTTAATAAAGAGTTGATTACCACGTTTCATTTTCCCTGTCATTTTTCATGTAATAAGCATTTGTTCTTAACCCTTTCGCTACGAGCGCCGACTATAATCGGCACTCATGCAACGACCTGTGTGTACGAGCGCCTACCTTAGTCGGCGTCACGGAACGAGCTGCCGAACTTAGCGTCGACTTTAGTCAGCATCTCCAGTAGTTTAAAAAAAAAAAACAATTGGTGTGGGATCAGGAACCCCCATAACATAAGAGAAGGAACGGAATGACTAAGAGAGTAGAGTCGGCGTAGCCGTGGCAGCTAACGCTGCTGATCAGTACGCGGGCGGCTCGGGTTCGATTCCCGGCGCCGTGGCTCTCTTTTTCCGTTTCCTACATTTGGGGGCTCGTCCGGGATGGGGGGAGCACCGATCGCCACACGAAGCCCGAAGATGGCGTTGCGCTGAGTGCGCGCGTCAAAGACGGTGTTTGGTGTTGGATGTGCGGGTTCAAGGCGCACCACACCACACCACCACGGTCGTAAAAGGTGTGTCAGCGACGCGAAAAATAAATGACATACAAATGAAGTAAGTTCTGCGACAATGACATTCGAGGGCCGAATGTCGTCGCAGGGGGGCCGAGTGTGGGATCAGGAAGAACCCCCATAACATAAGAGAAGGAACGGAATGACTATTTAAGAGAGTAGAGTCGGCGTAGCCGTGGCAGCTAACGCTGCTAATCAGTACGCGGGCGGCTCGGGTTCGATTCCCGGCGCCGTGGCTCTCTTTTTCCGTTTCCCACATTGGTAAAAAGCACTTTCGCGGAAATGTACGCCGTAACGAAAGGGTTAAGGGGACCGATTTAGACAAGTGCACCCTGCTCTGTGTATTTCCAAAAGAAATATTCACCAACGAATAGCCGTTCTGTATTAAACCCGAATATCGTTACCCAAGAATGACCTAACTCAAAGTTGCCCGAACGTGGCAGCTAACCACTGGTTGAATATTCAAACAAATCGTTCTGTATACTCGAAAAGTCGATGAAACAGAACTCTAGTGGCGTCCACAGTCGCTGAAACTCCTCTGGTTTGCAATAATACCTCAGAATCTAAGTTCGAACTCCGCCAGGCCCACCCTGCCAACTGCACCCCATCGATCCCCCGAACTTCTCCCCAGAATAACAGCCTCCCCCGTGTCCGCGTCGTATCCCAGTGTCGAAGAGGCCGTGCGTCGCGGCTCCAAGTCGCGAAAGTCCACGACCCGTGGAAAACACCTCTCCGAAGCGGCTGCACTCTTCTTGAACAGGGTGTCGCGACTGTCGGCGGGTATCCGCGGCGCGACCCAGTTCCACAGGGCTGAACGCGCCGCCCTCGGTCCGTCAAAGCCGACGACGAGAATGCAGTTGAACTAATTCCGGCCCGCTCTGCCCGAAAACGCTTGAATCCTCCAGCGAGCGTTCCGCCAGCGGCTAACGAACGGCCGTAAAAAGGCGGGACGCGTGTCTCTGGCACAGTTTCCTGGCGGGCAGGGGCGTATCTCCGCGAGACGCCGCTCCCACCCCCTCGGACGACTTGTCGCTAATTGACGTTCCACCCCCAAAACACGAATTAACCCTTTCGCCCCCCCCCCCCCCCCTCTCGCCAGCCACGTCCTCGTTTTGTTACCGTAATCACGGCGGAGCGACGTCGTTGACCATGCTCGCGCACCGTGCACGCTGCCTTTTATTCGCCGGCTAATTTATTACGCTAATTACTTTTCCGAGTCGTCTCTTTCGTAAGGGGCGCGGTGGGAGATACACGCAATCTGCTAGCATGCTTGCCTCGCTTTCGTGCACAGTTGGAGACTCGGAGGAGGATCTATTGATCATGTTTTATTGAGACGGTTGGGTACTGAGGTTTCGGATACTGTAGCATGTTTGCGGGGGGTTCAATTGAGGAGGCTTGTGTATTTAAGAATTTTATTTCACGAACTGTTGTTCAGTGTTTTAATAAAGTAGATTCGGATTACAGAGTCTATTAGCACATGCATAAGGTAAATGTCCCAATACCTGGACACGTCCCAATACCTGGACACTAGTGCAAATAATGCTGATTATTACGTTTAATATTCGCTTATATCCATAGAAGAATTATTTTATTCAATTACTCAAATATTTAATAAAATATATTCACATACATATTTTTCTTGGTGAACTTGTAACACTCGTAATAAAAATAAATTTTCTCGAACCCTCCGGTTTACACCATTTTAGTATTGCTGTTAGCTGATTTGCTAAAGAGTCTTTACTTTTTCATAAGCGAATATTATTAATAATGTTTAGTATATTGGTACAACTAATACATTTTTAGGAAAATGGTACCTTGTAGTATTATTTTTTGATTGGAACATTAAAATTAAAGTTCTTATTAGTTTTTTATTCGCGTGTCTATCTACTGGTACAGTGAAATCCCGGAACAGCCCTAAACCTGACCATGTGTGCAAGCTATAAAATAAGTACGAGTTATTGTTGACACAATATTAAAATCATTACTTAACACCTTAGCAATTATTACTGTGTATTCTTGTTATCTTGTTTTAATGATAATATTCAATTCAATATTCATGTGTAAAATTCGCGTGTCACACACGAATACACATAACCTTAATATTAGTCATTCAATAATAGATTGTTTTTACTCAAGTTCGTTTACTGATTTGAATAAATTACTTATACAGAAAAAATATGCCAACAGGCAAAACTATTGTGTTGTTTTTTTTATTTAATTTCCCTAAAAAATATCCAAATTGCTGATGTTTCATCATGTGTCCAGGTAATGGGACAGTAAAATCGGGACACCGGGACATACTAGTTAAGCTGTCCAGGTATTGGGCCATTGTAAGAACTATGAGTTTTCAATATTTTACAAAATTATTCAATCCAATAACGTGTTGATTTTTTAAATGATAAAGTACACGCAGTAGGGTGGTCCTTATTTTTCAACTTTAAAATATATATTGTCTGACCGTCTTAAAATCTTCTATTTGACAAAAAAAAGTATCTCCGTATTTTTTATTTGTATATTTTGATATATAAAGGTCGCTCAAGGACTTTATATTTCGCATATAGGGGAGACTGGGGCCAAATCGGGACGTTAAGGATAAAGTCTCATAACTTTGACATTATTAAGTAAAAAACAAATTGCAATTGGGATTCATTAGAATAAACTCTTTTTTAAATAATAGTACATATCCAATTTGTTTAATAGAAGGAAAAATACAAAAAAATAATGATTTAAAATATGATCCGTTTTTAGGATTTTACGATTTTACACCGTGGCCTAGGTAAAATCGGGTACCATACTAGATACTGGCCCTAGCACTTATAACAACGAAACTCATCCAATTCTCCAGTTCCCCAACCAGTTAGAACAAGCTGTGAAGGAAAACAAATTTTTTTTAAATTTATACCAAAATAGTAATATTTCATTGCCGTTGAGCGACCTTTAATCCTTAATATATTTTAATAAAATTTTAGACGAAATTCTTTTAAATTATTTGGAAGCTTCTGAGAGGGTCAGAAGAAATTTTTAAAAAATTTAATATTTTTCCTTACATATAAGGACCACCCTAACACGCAGTGCCCCATGTAATTGCAAAATCGTTTTTAAATAAATCGACTTGTATAACTGCAAAATTCTCAATCGCGTTTCCACCGTACCTTAAATGTCCAGGTATAGGGACATTTACCTTATGTAATCTGCATGCGAAGGAGCACTTTAGGCATCTTGTCTCCAGTCAATAGTTGTCCCAAAGAATTCGACACCTCGCCTTTCTTATCTTACTTTTCACGTCACAGACTCCGGGAGGCGAGAGCTTGTTGCCGGAATCCCCTGGAAACGGAGAAACCGGATTGAATCACAAGCCATGCTACATCCCGTTCCTCTTCAGATTGCTGGATCACGTCAACGAAGGGCAGGTTCAAATGTTCTGGTAGACAAGGTCTCGTCCTTTTGTGTTTCGAAGAACGAAGGGTTCGCGAGGCTGGAGTACCTTCGAATCCCTCGTCGATTTTAGGGCACGCTTGCCCTCCACCGTTCTTTCGCTGCTTCTTGCATAACCCGTCACGTCCTTCTCGTTTAATCAAGCTGGCGTATCGACCCTGGGTGGCGACATTCACTGAGATATCGAAATAAGGAGAGGAGGTTGTTGCACGTTGCTGGTGTGGATTGGACGCATCTCCAAGGTACCAGAACGGCCCGTCGCGAAATACACACTCCAGTTACAATTTTTACTTGCACTGGCAAATGGCCGGAAGTCTTCGACCTGGTTAAAAGAATGCCTGCTGGGGGGGAAGTGGAACAATCGATTCCCTGCCTGCTGATATCGCAAATCGAGTTCATTTACCGCCACTTTCGGATCGCTTTCCGCGAAGAAACCACTCGAATTACAATGCACCCCCAATCTATAGTTTTATTTAAGAATAACCTTCGCGAACGAAGCAAGTTACCTGCCAACGATTGCTGTGACGTTCGTAAAATTTTCGTGGAGGACTTTCGAAACTTTCTGCGAAGGAAATTTAAATCTCCCTTCGACGCCATAATTTCTGTGCCCGCGAGAATTCTTGTGGGTGCGATTTATACCAGACGCAAACCACACAACTCGAGGAGTTATACCAGAAGGTCTCTGCCCTTTGTGATGGAAAATTACGGGGCATTTCGAACGATTCAGCCATCGATACCAAAGCTAGGGTTCATTTAAGAGAAGATACGGCTCAGATTTCACACAGGATTAGACACTCGAATTACCAGACGTTACACGTGGGTATCATCGACACACGAAACGGAGTGGTTCAACGTTTCTCGCGCGATACTCGATCTCGCGCGGCTTTCAGCTATAGCGTGTACCAATGATTCTACATTCTGCTTCGTAAATTAAACCGCGAATTAATCCCGCTTATCAGACATTCCCCCAGCTGCTTAACCCTTTCGGGCCCATCGAGAAGCCGGTGGAAAACGTTTCCATGCCTGCTGTGCAAAGCCGCGGAAGCAAGCACCTCGGCCTCCCGTCATTGCGCTCCCGTAACGGATATTATTTCCACCGGCGGAACAATTATTGCGGACACAATATTACGCGAAAAATACATTTCATTCTCGCCCGTTCAACCGTTCTCGGCCGCGCAAAATTCCAGCCGCGGTTTCGAAGTAACACATCGCGTCGGTTTTTAATTTCTTTCTCATAGCTGATACGTTTAATTGCGCGCGGCTCGTAACGTGAATCGTTAAATTTATTTTCGCGAATATAATTTAATTGCATCCCGGGGGACGGGGGTTGCGGCGTTATCGTCATCCCGCAGCTATGCGCGTTCATTTGATATTCCCGTAAGCATTTCGCGTGTATTTTTGCTAATTGCTGCCTGTTTGTGAAAAGAACACCGTGCTCTCATTCGTCGTCTTCATTATCTTGGCGGGCGATTATTTTTTCTCTCTTTTACTCCAGCCCGGGAGTGGTCCTAAGTTCTCCGTTTACATGGTTAAACTACTCGTTTCGTGTGTTCTAACGTTTATATTCGGGATAATGAAAATCCTCCGTAGTCTGCCAGAACCTTTGCGCGTACTCGATTCGATCCAGCAGCAGCGGATGAAAAATGAAATTAACTTGTGAATCTCTCAAGTCGGTAAAATTCTTCCAACGTTTCGTGGCTCGAACGGCTTCCTCTTGAAACAATCTGCAGAATAATTTACGTGTCATATATTTGAAGAGGCATAGCAAGTGACAATGCAACGTAGAATCTAAGTGAAAGAGGTCTACGCATAGTCAGCCATAGTTATTTTCAAGAAAACCGAGAATATACTACCGCGAAAGTTAAAAATTCATCTCTCACACAGTGAACGTCTAACTTCCAAGTTCCCCCAACATTTATCTCCAAGAAAATACCAAATTTTTCCCTCAAATATCCGCAGTTCCCCAAGTCTGAAGATTTCGCGAAATGTGTTCGAGTCACCGGCCCCCGTTCGCGGCAGGATCGATTGGGAAAGTCGCGCGATTCCAAGCGAAATCGACTCTACGTGCGGCTCGGAGAACGAGGGGAAACAAGTGGAATAAGACGAACTCGCGAAGACTTCTCGACTCTCGAATCACAATGTCCCCTCGGCGTCATCTCGAGCGGCAGGTCTGACGAATCTCGCGAACGCTCCTCGAATCAGCTTCGCGACCGGGAAAACAAAGGCCTCACTCGCGTGGAGTGCATAAACATGCTCAAACTGTAAATCTACGTAAAACTTCGCGGAGTAGTAATCCAACCCGCGAAAGTCATCGATTTCAGCAGAGAGGACATTGTTGGAAATTATCAGGAGTTCGGAAAGGACTATCCAATCGCTCAAGTGTGAGGAAGTTCAGGTTTTAATGATCGAGGACACTTGGAGGAAGCAACGCCGGTGGCTGCGCGTATTCGCAGACGGAGTAATCACAGGTTAAGCTACCTTATCACGGCGGAGTGCTAAAAACTGGGCTTCCCTCGCGGAGGATTAATCCCTGGAGCGCGGGGGTAGCCGAGTCCATTCGCGTTACCACCGTGCCGTCAACAAATACGAAGTTAACCGGTGCATACTACCCTGTACACCACGAAATCAGAAGCCCCCAGGGGCGTTTTTCATCCTCCGCCGTCTGCGCCGTGCAATCCGCCGAGGAAGAGGAAGGAAGCGCGCCGGCAATGGCACAAAGACAACTTTGACTCCCAAGGAGACTCTTTCGCCGTCTTCCCTCCACCTCTGACATCGTACACTGGTCGGCCATCCGAGCCTCATTAATAAATCATTATCGTCGTCGAGGTTGCACTCGCCCCTCCTTCAGTCACGTCGTTTTCGCCACCCCCTCAAAGCGACAACGACAGAGTCATCGGCTCACTCCTCGCTTTGCCACCTTCACGCGAAACCCTTTACGCGCCCTTCAATTACACCCCCTTCGCCGCCCCGATGCTATCTTTGTAACCGGCTGACAACGATTCCGCGAGCGCCTGTTCGAGTTCTCGGAACGAGGAGGAAGAGAAGTGTCTGGACGAGACGGGACAAATACTTTTCAGGACTTTCTGAGAATTCCGTGAATCCGCAGTGCAATTTTTAGGTTTTTCATCGTTGAAGCCTGTTTCACTTTGGTTTCTAATTTTTTAGATTTATGTATTTGGATTTTGCGGTGAATGGGAGGTGTTTCACTTTGCGGAGAGGGAGTGAGTTTTCTCGAGTTGCGGCGAGTTATGAAGTGTCGCGGAAGCTTCGACCGCCCAGGGCTCGCGATGACCGTGACGAGTTACGCGGAGGTTAAATATATTTTCCGGCGCAAGGATTCGCAGCGGTGAGAATTAGCCCGTGAAGTGATTAGCGGCGAGGGAAATTTTTCGAGGCCCCTGCTCGGGCTGGGGCTGCAAGCTTAATTGACTGCAAGTTTGCTTCCCGTGGGTGGTTCGCGATTGGTAATTAAGAATCTGCCTTGTTGCGGCAACTTTTTAACGTTGCGCATGCATTTCACGTTTGAGAGGCAAGGGAAATTGCTAGAACATAGGATAAATGAATGATTTTGGAGATGCGTCCAGGTGGAAGCGATTGAATAAGGTAAAGGTCACTTTGCACCTACTTCTATATCGTAAACTTAAATTCACTAAAGAAAAGAATTATTTATTTATTTATTTATTTATATACGGGTGGGCAACCTTTGGTAAAGGAATTAAATATACATAAGCCGTAGACGGAGATATGTACAGGTGACAATGTGTAGTATACGCAAATGCAAAAATTAGTTGACAGAATAGGCTTGTATCCACTAACAATAAGAGTAATTTGCATGGATTAGAGTTTCTAACGATTAATCATGATACAGAGGAAACAAAAAAGTAAACTATTTATTATAAAAAATAAAGTTTGGTAATATTTTTTGGAAATTAAATTCTGCAAAATTAGGCATTCAGTCACGTGACAGTGAACACCAATCAGAAAGCATGACGTCACGCCGTGCAAAACACCAACGCCATTGTATGTTGTTGTTGACAGGTTCATACAACAGGTTATTTCGTATTTACCAGTTTATGTGAAGGTGATTCAGTTGTTCGCAATTAAGTATATATCTTGAAGCACAAGTGTAATAAGCTATGGAATCAGGATTTAGCAAAGCAAACAGTAGTAATTTGCCCAAAATTGACGCTGTTATGCTTGCCAGATTTTTCGCGGCAAACAGTGACTTTTGCTCATTGGAATTCCGCAATGTTAAAACTTTGATGTAAGTATACACAAGTGTAAAATATATATTATAAGCTTAAATAGTATTATATCAGTTTCATAGACCATAACCTTTTGTTATGACATAGGTATTGTAAGTTAATTGATACTGGTTTTGAGGTTAGATTTGCATTGTTTGGAACATAAATAAATAATTTGTTTGGCGTCTTTATAGTTGTGCTTTTACACTGGGGCACTATACAATACTTGTAGTAGGAGGAATTCATTTTTAATTAAAAACAACACCGAAAACTAATAATAGCAATACACAGACACGATCGTTTAGTTTTGTTTTACACGGCGTGGCGTCATACAGGACGCCATGACAGTCTGGCGCGTTTCCGAATCAAGTTTAAATAGGTTTTTGAAAACGCAAAAAAAATCATGTAAATGTACGATTTTTCGAAAATAAATACAGTTTTCGTGTAGAATAGACATGAAAATAATGTTTTAACCAATGTCTCAAATTCAGTCAACTAGCCTATTGCTGCGCATTAACATTAAGAGCTGGTTCTTAAAGGACTCGTTGGTGTTCGAGAAAAAGTCAATAGCGTGACAGAACTTATTGGCTAATTTGCAAAGGCGGTCTATGAAGTTGTTCTCACCGAAGGCGGAGGTATGGTGTAATAAATGAAAAAGTGGAAATTTCCTGAGATTCCTAGGTGGAGCATTAAGTTTAACTAGTTCTAGAATCAGAGAACAGTCGATATCATTATTTATGATCTTAAAAACAAACATTAGATCAGATACACTTCTTCGGTGTTGGAGAGAAAGCATGCCCAGAGATGATAGAATGTAGTCGTATGTGAATTGATTATAATGTGATGATGAAGCTACATTAACCCTCGGTGGTCACACCTATTTTTTCAAACGTACTTGTCAAGCCAATTATCAATCAGCTGCTACTTAAAAATTCTGAGGTAAAGTTTTAACGTGTTTAAACAGTCCTAAAAGTCAAATTGTGGGTCATTTCGACCCAATGTGACAACCGAGAGTTAATAAAAACCTGCTTCTTCGAAAGAGGAAATATCTTTCAATGTTCATAGCTTTACGTTGCCTCCCCCATCGAGCCCGCAATGGGTCCTTGAGGAAAGTAACGCGAAAATTTCAGGGCACGTGGGGAAGGAGTCTTAATTTATGGTTATAATATCTGTGAAATATCGCTCTATTCGGAGCTCGATAATGAAACACCATCTTGAGGGGGCGTGGTGTGAAATCTTCTGCCGGTGCGATCGCCATCGCGAAGTAATACGATATCGCGTGGTGCTCTTACAGAAATTGCGCCCTGAATATTGCAGCACGCAACCTTACGTTGTCATTATAAAATACTCGAGTCGCGCCGAACACTGCGGCTCGTTCATTCTTACATAATACGAGGAGAATGGAACGAACCCTGCACTCGAGAGAAAACGAAGAAGACCGATGATTGCTTACAATATCGTTTCCACCCCGTTTTAATAATACACCGGAATGACTTCTGCATTACTCCCGACACGTCCCGCTTCACCCAAAAGATACCCAGATATTACAACAGTTATTTTCACCGCGAGTATTCGATTAATCAAAAACTCATACGCAGCTGTGATAAAAGAAGGAGGCTCGCAATAATAGTTGGCAAGCCGCATAAAAGAAACAGTAGAGAGAAGAATGGGTTTTGTCGCCATACCTTTCCCCCAGTCGTGAAAATGCCAGCTTGCATCGCTTTATATGAGCCAGTTTACGAGAGAAACAACCTATTATTCATGGGGTAATGTAACATTTACGAAAGAACGGGCATTAAAGACCAGCCTACATAGTCGCATTGCCAAGCCACTGGCAACCCACTGACATTTCCAACCCCTCTGTGGTTCAACGTGTCCTTCCCCATCGAGCCTTCCCCAGTTTCACCCCCCGCCCTCCCGGACGCCGTGCTAATCTCGAACGGTCGAAGAAACGCGAGACGAAGGGGAGGCCGAGGGAGAGAAAGATTAAGCACGGCCATCGCGTGGAACTGCAACCTTAATTGGAAGCACGGAAAGGGCGCAAAAAAATTCGTTTAATGAGCGACTAAGGGTTGTGCTCTTGTCGAGACGCCGATTTCGTCCGCCCTTACCCTCGCTGGCGGGGGGTTATTTATCGGAGCAGAATTTTCCCATGGCATTTTACCTTGTCCCCAATACGCTCTAAAATCTGTTCCCTTCGACTACAACGTCGTCGACTAATCGTGCCCTCACGAACCCCTTCATCCACCGTCTGGCCCTCGACACGCGAATACTCCACTGTGGCGGTGGAAATTGATTATTATAAGAAAAAAGGAGGTATTAAGGTCTGTTTTTCTTTATTCTAGAAATTCTGTCGTTTAGAATTCAGGTACTGGCTTAGAATTTATATTGCGTGGAGATTCTTTCGATTTAAGTTAATATATGGATAGTCCAACGAGTAAATTGAATAATTTCGTCTGGTTATGCGATGTTTCTTAGTTCATGCTGTGACCAGTAACAGTTTTAATGAACGAGACGCGTGCTTTATTTCCCACTTCAGCAAGCAGCTCCACCTCAACACGCTTTTTTAATTCACCCTCCACTCGCGCCGCTCTCCATTTTTCGTAACGCAAAACGGGCGACATTCGGAGTTACATGTTCGTTGAAACCTGTAAAGCAGTCCCTTTGCGTAAGTGCAGGAAAGGGAAGTGAATTGCTTCTCGCCGCGTATACACCCCTTTCTCCGATGACTTTCAGGGCTACTCGACGACATACATTTGCCTTTGAGCAATCTCGAATATTGCACGGCAGCAAAATAAACAAATGCGCGAGCCGCTTTTCAAACTAATCATTTCACTTTCAATTGCGAATGAAATTCGAAGGTAGATAACAAATGAAGAGGATCGTTTGGAATTTTTCCATCGAAAAAAGGTAATAGAAACACGGCAGCAGAACTGAAATCCGCTAACGATTAAGCTGGCAATGTGGAAGACCATAAATATTTCACTATAATAGCCTTCGCGTAATAGATTTAGCGGCGCTAAAATATTCCCCTGGTGCAATTTCCTCCGTGCTCACCCCCCGTCGCCCCCTCCGCCCCGACCCCGCAAGGCAACAATACCTATTCTCCATTTCGCGAAACCGACAACACCAGGATTCTGTGGAAACGCAGCCATTCGCTCAACGATAAAAAATCAATTTCCCTTCCATCTCCCAAAAAATGGGGCCATCGCCAGAGATCGTGGCAATTTGTAATCCCCATTTTTCTCCCCCTTTGTCGAACAGCGAACCATGATGCATTTTGTCGCGTGAAAATACTGTCGGGCCTTCGAATATTCGTGCTTCCGGGCGTTTTTTTATTTATTCAATCCTTGAGTTTCGCAACGTTTAATCCAAAGTACGATCAGGAATAAAAGCGTGGATGTGAAATTAAAGCGGCTCGGACTCGCGGAGTTCGAGAGGTGCAGGGGTTAGAAAATTTCGAGGCTAAATTTTCGAAAAATTATTTCGAATAAAATCCGCTAGATTTACCGAGAATTTGTGTAATCCAACAGAGCCCCAAAGTATTGCACGTTCGCGAGCGAGCGTGCGACACACGCTCGCGAGCACATCGCTCACTAAAGGGACGAAATAATCCCGCCAAGTCTCGGCCATCACGGAATGTAAACTTCTCGCAGCGTGACAAGTGGAGGGCCGTAAAAATTCGCCCGGCCGGGGGCGGCAAAGAAGCAAGATCCATGTCCCGAACTCAATCCCCATCCTCGTCCTCGGCAAGAAAGCCAAAGCGCCGAGGAGTGTCTGCTACCGAGGACTCGACGAATTCAGAGAACAGCGGAGGATGAAAAATTAAACCGCTCCCGTCGCTAACAATCCGTGCTCCCTCAGCTCCGGGGGAGCGGAGCACGGCGCGACGGTCGGAAGAAACTTGGACGGGGGAGCCGCCGGATCGACCAAGACACCAACGGGGTCGCCGCTTGTCCAAGCGACCAGAGGCTTTTTCCGCGTATTACAGAGCTTCTTTGCTCCCCCACCGGATGACACTGACGAATGCCTGTGCCCACTGGAAATTATCTCGCATAAACTCCAGCGAGGAATCCCATCGCGGAACGGCCACCTGATGGTCCAACCCGATACGAACGGGCGAAGTGTGGTCTCCGTGCGAGCACGTTTTTCCATCGCCCGTCTCGATCCATTTTGATAGTGCCACGGTAGGACAGGATGATACCGTTTTTTGGTTGATGACACCTGGCGAATTTCTCTCACCGGGGATGTTACACGATGGGGTGAATGAGGAAGATGAACTCTGATTCTGGGTGGGAAGTGCACCTTGTTCTTTAAGGCCTTACATACGTCTAGCAGCGACAAAAATGCGCTAAAAGAAATCATTTTTTTAGTAGGGATAATAATAGAAATTTATAAAAATAAATAGTACATATTGTTTATTGGTATTTAAACTTTATAACAAATTTTATTTCACTTTATTTTTACAAAAATTACTATATAAAAAATCACGTGATCCACAACACTAAGAAAAAAAAGTTGCTCCACGGTCGGCATCATATCTCCAGTAAACGCTGATCGATCTGCAAAGTTTAAAAAAATTCTTGTAAAATAAAGTTGTAGTTATAGTATGTCGAGCCGGAATTTTGAATTTCGAAAAATTTAGCAATTTATGGCAGTTTAAGAAAATAATATGCGTTTTACGTCATAAATTTTACACTTTAATTATTTTTATAAAATTTTTAAATCAAAATATCAAAATCCGGCTCGACATACTATAACTACAACTTTATTTTACAAGAATTTTTTTAAATTTTGCTGATCGATCAACATTTACTGGAGATATGACGCCGACCGTGGAGCAACTTTTTTTTTCTTAGTGTTGTGGATCACGTGATTTTTTATATAGTAATTTTTGTAAAAATAAAGTGAAATAAAATTTTTTATAAAGTTTAAATACCAATAAACAATGTGTACTATTTATTTTTATTAATTTCTATTGTTATCCCTACTAAAAAAAAATTTTCTTTTAGCGCATTTCTGGCGCTGCTAGACGTATGTAAGGCCTTAAGTGTGTTCAAGTGGAGGTTAGATTGATGGACGAGGATAAGAGGAAAAGATTTTGCGATTTATAGCATATTTTGTTGGCGGCAACTACCCACACAGCACCATAACATTGCAGCAACGTCTCTGCAACGACACGGTGCAAGATTGCAATGTTGCGCCAAAACATTGCAGAGACGTTGCAGGTTCAATCCTATGCCCGCCTTCGCAATATTGTAGGTGTGTATTTTTGCAAAGTTGCGGCAACATTACAAATATGTAGTCCTGCAACGTTCCGGCAATGATTCTGCAACGAAGTGTGCTGTATACATTGCAGTGGCAACGTGCGCGCAATATTACAGAATGTTGTTGGAGCGTTTCCACTGTAACAATACACGTTAATGTGTGCGCAATATTGCAGGAATATTGTAGGATCGTTGCCACTGGAACATTGCAGTGGCAACGTGTGCGCAATATATTCCTGCAATATTGCACGAACTTTGCCACTCAAATATTGCACGGCACTATTGTAGCATTGTTCCTGCAATACTCCTGCAAGTGTGCTGTATGGGTGGGAATACAGAACTGTCGAATCACGAAGGGTTGTAAAGTTCAAATACCCCCGTAAGATAACGTTAAGCTTCATCCGTTCCTCATTTCGCGAACTGAATCTGTCGCTCGGTGTCAAAACGATGTTAAAAAAGGTCGACGAAATGACAAGGTAAACATTTATTTTTCGATATTGTTTTATTCAAATTAATGAGTTAACATTTACATCTTAGATTTTTCACCACTTTCGCAAAAAATAAAACGATGTGCAGGACATACTGCTTGATACAAGAGTCACGAATAACAGAACAGTGTAACTAATTACGGGAAAACTGTGTTAAATTGACACGAGGGACGGATGAGGGTTAAAGATTTGGTGTACTGGTTAAAAATCTAAAATGTCCACTAGGATGGTCCTTATATGTATGGAAAAAAATTAAATTTTTTTAAAATTTCTTCTGACCCTCTCAGAAGCTTCCAAATAGTTAAAAAGAATTTCGTCTAAAATTTTATTAAAATACATTAAGGATTAAAGGTCGCTCAACGGCAATGAAATATTACTATTTTGGTATAAATTTAAAAAAATTTGTTTTCCTTCACAGCTTGTTCTAACTGGTTGGGGAACTGGCGAATTGGATGAGTTTCGTTGTTATAAGTGCTAGGGCCAGTATCTAGTATGGTACCCGATTTTACCTAGGCCACGGTGTAAAATCGTAAAATCGTAAAAACGGATCATATTTTAAATCATTATTTTTTTGTATTTTTCCTTCTATTAAACAAATTGGATATGTACTATTATTTAAAAAAGAGTTTATTCTAATGAATCCCAATTGCAATTTGTTTTTTACTTAATAATGTCAAAGTTATGAGATTTTTTCCTTAACGTCCCGATTTTGCCCCGGTCTCCCCTATATGCGAAATATAAAGTCCTTGAGCGACCTTTATATATCAAAATATACAAATAAAAAATACGGAGATACTTTTTTTTGTCAAATAGAAGATTTTAAGAGGGTCAGACAATATATATTTTAAAGTTGAAAAATAAGGACCACCCTAATGTCCACTCTGCGTTGGAACAAAATACAGACTGCCCCTGCTCTTTACTTAAGTATAAGTCTCTGGCATCAAGGTAAAACAAGCAATTATTTACGAAGAAAATTAAGTTCATTGAACCTCGTTTCTTTACCGATGGCCTAAACTATTAAAACTTAATTTTCTCGGTAACACTGTTTTGTGACATTCCCCGTTGTCCCTCTACCCCTCAACCGAGATACTAGATTGTGGCTCATTGGAACTTCTATCGGTGTGGATGTTTCGATCCGCTTAGCTGGAACCTCCACTGAAATTCGGGAGCCGTGCAGCTGTCTACGTTTGATTAGCGAACCCTGTAGAAATGTCACGCGTTCGATCTGTTACGATAAACGGTAACACGCGTAAACGTTTCGCGAGTATGGGCGCAATTAAACGAAACTGATGTGGTGAACGTAGAACAATAGCACTCCAATTATCTATTTAATTAATCTGCGGGTTTGTACCGTTGCCGAGGATACTGATTTAAATACAATACATCCCGGTGTGCATAATTAAAACTGATAATGATAGCAGTTAAATCATTGTTTCCACGGTTTCGATGAAACGCCCGGTGCAAGCGCGCGCGAATCAAGAAACATCGTTACATAAACCAATAACAACCGCATCGTATGCCAGAACCAATTCATCTGTAACATTCAACGCTTGCTTTTCGAAAATTAATGCAATCGTCGCTTGCTAATTCGACCTAACCTCCTCCTTGCGAATCAAGCGTTCCATTAAAATATCCCGCCCTCTCGGCGATCCATTAAACTACGCGCTACTTCAACTGCCTGCGAATTACAGGCTGCGATATTCGATAAAAAAAAACAGAAACGTTAACGATCTACAGATTCAGAGATCCAGGAGTACAGAGGAACCCGAAACCAGCCCGAGGTGCGCGCCACGCAATCTCCGCGAGCTGCGGGTGTCGCCGATCTACCAACAAAGCTCCGTAAGAGGCAGCGACGTCGATTTAACCCGTTAATCTCGAGGGTGAATCTCCGCCTCGCTCCAGTGTCTCGCGAGCCAGTCGCGATTCTGGGGCGGGGGGGCAGGAATTCAAACAGCCGCGATAACCGTCGGCACGAGCCAGCTTTTCATTATCGCGCGCACAGACGTCTACTACTTAATTAAGGAATCGAGTGTTCCCCTAATTAAGCCAGCCTGATACCACCGGGTCTCCTGGATTCGGCGCGGAACGAGTGAAAGGCGCCTCTTCCTCCGCCACCCTCTTCCTCCTGCACCCCTGACCCAGCCCCCCGCGACCCCTCGCTCGGTTTTCCGCGTGGCGTGTGCCCAACGCGCGACTTGTGTGCAGAGCAAACATCAGGCAGCCGCGTATGAAAGAAGCCTTTTGGATATACCCGAAGAATTAATCGTCGTCGGGCAAATACCGCGCGCGAACACGCCGTGTGTCGCCAGTTAAGCTCGCTACGCTTACGAGCAGTTCTCAAACGAACCCTACACACGCGAAGCCCGGCCCCGCTCCCCCCGTTACCTTTTTCCACGGCCGTTCAATTACTTCCGCGTGAATTACCCGACGTTCAATTTAGAGTCAAAGTCACCCGCACAAACGGCTCGCGCCCCTACACAGGGGTCGCGGGTCGCCGTGCTCGTTGCCGTCTCCTGTTCGTGCAACGGGAGACCGCGGCTCCCCGAGGGCACTTTCTTCGCGCGGTGTGCGTGCCCCGAGTTGTTTTTTTATGCGCCGAGTATCGCCTGCCGAAGAACGCTCGCTTTGGTTTTAAACTGGTGGAGCGGAAGTGGACTCTTTTCGGCGGATGCCTCGATTCTCGCGAGATCGGATGCTGGGAATGACTGTTATTATCGTTCAGCGGGGGTTGGTTAAGGAGCTCTTGATCTTTTGTTCATCGGGAGAATTTAACACCTGTTCCCTGGCGAATCAGCTTCGGAGGGTAGAACCGCGCCAAGAGCCCGAGGAGAACGATCGTTCGCGGCGGATATGTAACGCGGACGACTGCGACGAATAGCGAGTGCCATTTCTCGTCCGGGTATTCCGAAATCGATCGTGAAAAATGCCCGAAGAAAGCCGTCCAGTGGAAAATCTCGCGAGCAACGTTCTCGATTTCACGTTCGCAATTTTCCACGTTCGAACGGCTGGGGGAATACTCCCACCATCCCCAGCCCGCCCCCTGTGTTATGCGTATAACCGCCGCCGGTATTCAGGGAACGTAGAAACGTAATCAGAGTGCCAACGGTGAAGGATCGTCCGGCTGAAAAATCACGAAGGAGGAAAAGAGAAGAGGAGGATGATCGGATGTGCACATGTGCGCGCTCGTCCCTGTATGTAAAAAGGGAGGGTTGGTGGCGAGGAGGAGGGCTGGAGGGAAGATAAATGAAGCCAGTTCCCCGTCAGTCGTGATATACAAAGGATAACTTGATATATACAATGTCTAGATATGCAAAGCGTGGCGCAACAGAGTGCATTTCCAGGTTGTCTGAAACGCTTCAACCCTCCCCGTCCATCCCCCGTTCGGCCATATTTTCAGCGGAACGCTGGGGAATCTTGGAATTAACGGCGATACAGCGATTCATTGGCGTACGGAGATAAAGCGTTCGCAATTGTTTTATAAATCCTGCGCTCGATCGTGGCGCCCTCTGATTTGAAGGGAAGATTGATGGAAGGCTGCAGTTACTGCCAGCTTCACTTTGCTCTCTAAATTGATCACGTTTTTGAAACTTTACTGTTCGCTTTCTAAGAGCATTGGGAATTGCTCGTCGAGTTATCTTCTGGCTTCGTTGGAAGGCAAATTTTTCTGGACAGCATCGATATGGATTTAAATTTGCCCGAGTCGCCAGCTTTTCCTAGAAAAGGTGGGAAGGATAATGGAAGACAATGGCGTTCTTTATCGTCGCGACGGTAAAGGGCGCTCTTCTTCGATCAATCGCGAGACCGAGGGACCTCGAGAAGGGTAATGGAAATGGAGGGGAAAATTGGAGACAGTCGAAAAGTATTTCCGATATTGGAAGAGGCATAGGCACACAGCAGAACGCACCCGAGCTGGTAAACAAGATTGCCCCTTCCGTTCTCATTCGAGGGAAACAACGACGGTGACCTTAGCTCAGGGGAAACGACACGACGAAAGAAAATCTACGTACATAATGTATATGTGCTGGCAAGTGCTGAATATTTACGGCCGTAAAATCCACTGCTTGGGTACCTATTCCATATCAAACTCACGAGAATTAACCAACGAAATGTAATCAAATAATATCGAGCATTGTTTCGTATTTGCATTTTAACGTTTGTGTAAGATACACTCGTTACGGTAACGATACGTTTGTGATTATTAGTACTAATTAAAGTAACGCGAAGCCGCATACGCTTGCAAATCTGCGGAGAGTGTTTGTAATACTGTTAATTAAAATAATTACTGGCCAATGTGGACGATATCGTTGGTATCTGGCAATCCGTGGAAATGTAGCAACTTGTAAGAAGAAATTTTATTTCGATATTTGCTGGGAACGGAGTCGATATTGACTGCAACATGTATTTCTTTATTAATGGGGAATTAGTGATAATGATTTATGGAATAGAATTTTGTATGATTAATGGGAAAAGGGTTATGACATTCTTGTTCGAGGAAGAAAGCGTAATCATACATGATAATGTTCGTAGTAATATAATAGTTATGAATTGATGTTTCATTGCAATAGTGTTGTCACTCCGTGAGGGCATGTGTCAAGGTCACCTGTTACGATCTGCCCCTAATTCACCCGCATTTAAGTGAATTGCATTACCTACTTAAATACTGCAACACTATTAAACAAGGTTGCTTTCTCATTCCCTTTACCAAGAACCACTCAATTCCATTAAGCATAGTACCGCAATTCAAACACACATTGCTAGACGTACCTAAAGTGACACGGGGATGCACAATCCACAAAAAACAATCTAAAACATCTACGTCACACAAATATTTTCTTTCTCAACACCCAGCTTAAGGGGCAATCCTATTCTTTAGGCTAAAAACGTAGCGAAATTTTAATATTTTTTTAAGAAACTAGCGATTCGAATAATCTGAAATTTGGACCATGTTTTTATGTATCTCTGAAAAAGTGGTAACTTTTTTTTATTAATATTTAATAATAAATATAGGAGTTATGCATGATCGACCATCACGCCGCGCAAAATTCGTCGTCCGCTCCTATATTTATATCGTCCAGCTCCTATATTGGTTATTAAAAATTCATAAAAAAAACTGTTGCTTCCTCAACGATGCATCAGAATATGGTCCAAATTTCAGATGAATCAAATCGCTAGTATCTTAAAAAAGATCCCCAATTTTGCTATGTTTTTAGCCCGAAGAATAAGATTTCCCCTTAACTCAGCAATAGAAGCCTGATTACTTCAAACAATGCGTGATATACATCGTAATTTCTCCGGAAGAATTGCTAAAAAACCAAAAACACGAACAATAGGTGTGCCAGTATTTCGAGAGCATCCCCGTGCCACGTGTCGCAGAAGCACTCACGAGAGCAGACTCACCGATGAACGTTCCGGAACAACCCCTTTGGCTCGCTGAGTGCCAGCTTCACGGTATCCGATCCTCGTGCTGGAAATAATTCCTCCGCCACATAGTTCGCCCTGATTCACTTCCGGCAGAGTGAAGAGCATCGGCTGTTTCCCATCAGACACTGATCCAACCGAACAAAATCGCAACAATGCGCACAGATCACACCGAACGCCGGAGCACGCTGTCAGCTGTCCTCGGGAGAACCGTACGCGACCACGTCCGCCGATCGACTACAACGAACCCGTGTGCCAGTCAACCCCTACCTCGCGGTTACCTGCGTGTTTACGCGTACCACGGTACCTGGCCTTTCAAACGGATCCACTCAATGGCGGGGGTCGATCAACCTTGGCGATTTTCGAAATCGTTCACGCTGAACGCGGCCCTCGAGGCTCGCGAGGTCGAATGTGTCCGTGTGAACACGTGTGCGAACGACAGCTAGAAATTGGAGAGTCACTAATTAACACTGGATAGAAGGTACTGGATCTAAGTGGGATGTTGGTTTTCAAGAGCATTCAGAGCTCATCGAGTCGAGGTGGAGAGTGAGAACCTCCGTCAGCTGAGCAGAGAGGTTGCTGGATGTCCAAGCACCTTCGTCGACACACGGTTATTGTCTCTCGAATAAATTCAACGAGCTTTCCATTGTCGCTTCCACAAGCTTCGCCCGAGAATGGAGATGTACGGGGTGTACGAGCCTCCGCGAGGCAGGGTAGTCAGATCACTCTGGCGTCTCTGAGGAGCCGAGATACAGGGAGGAGGCACTGTCACATCAGAAGCAGACCAACCCTCGTCACCCTTTCTCAACGAAACTTCCAGCAGCTGCCCGTCCAGTTGAGAGGAGCGTTACTGGAAAATCCTTCCACCGAAACGACGGCAACTCACGCGTCGAACGTGAAACGTCCCGCACACTTATGCCCGTTCGCCGGCACCCCCGTCACCGCACGGAACACCACGAGAATCCAAGGAGACCGCCGAAGGGGATGGCATCTTGCTGCGCAGCTTGCCGTGATCGAAGCCGCGGAAGTGGTGGATCGACGGAGGCTAGCCTCTATTCGCGATCCCCAGACGGATCGGCCGGAGATCGGGTCCGAGGTCAGACGGCGACGTGTCGCGTGACGCGCGCCCCCGGCACGTGACACGACGCCCGTGTGTGACGTCGCGACGTCGGTGGAGGAGAGACCACGTTACACCTGGCGCCAGGGCCAGCCGGTGTGACGTTCTGGCCTGGTCTGTGTACCAGGGTGCTACTGGGGATCGCCGTATGCTTGCTTTTGCAGGGCTGCCAGGAGAGAGCGAGAGGAGGCGCGCGCGACAGAGAGCGGGGTGGGGGCGGTTGGGTGGCGGCCGAGGAGGGAGGCAGGAGACGGAGGGAGAGAGAGAGAGAGAGAGAGAGAGAGGGCGCGGGGATATCGGAGGGAGATCGACGCACGGGGGTGCGACAGGGACGGGGCCGGTCGGGCGGATGAGACGGAGAGCGATAGCGGAGAGGAGGCGGCAGAGAGGGAGGGGAACAAAGAGCCGTGGGGAATTTGGAGGGGTGTCGAGCGTGGGGTGTGCTGACGGAGAGAGTCGCGAGGAGGAACCGGGATGGAAAGAGGAGGCGAAAGGGTCGGGAGCGAGAGGGGGCAGAAAACACGGGGAAGAATGAAGTGACGGTGGAGTACGACATGGTGGCGAGCAAGGACGGCGGACCAGGGCTGAACGGGGGCGGGAGGGTGGAAGGGAGACGGAGAACTCATCCCCACCCGGCCGCCAAGAAGCCTCCGCTGGTCCCGACTTCGGTCCTGCGTTGCGACGGCGCATCGGGCGCAAGGATCTCCGTCCTTCTTCAGAGATACGACCCTCCCCTCCGCCCTCGCGGACGGCCACCCACCCTCTGCGAACGCGCCAGCAACCCCTTCCGCGGCCACGGATCGATCCGACGTCCGTCCGTCCGTCTGTAAACTCGCCGCCACGGGTTATGCTCGCGTGTACACACGGGATCCCGTGCGACAGAGCTTCACGCGCTAGACACTGAAGGCGGAGGAATGTACACTGGCCTGGAAGGGGCGCTGCACCCCCTCGCCTCAGTCGGGGCTCGCAAACACGCGTAGCTGCGGCACGAAGGGCAACGGTGCAGTGGACAGTGTTGGGACGCAGGCGGGTCGGCAGCTTCGGGGGCAGACGGGGCTCTGGGCGACTCTGTTTGCGTGGGCACCCTGTGTCGCGGTGAAAGACTGTTGGTATAACGTTCGATGATGAGGCTGCGGGTGGCGCAGGTCCTGGGGGTGCACGCAATTTTGGTAATTGACGGCTGGGAGTCGCTCGCGGCTACTTCGCGAATGATAGCTATGGTTGTCATGCGCCCCGTTCGTATGCGTGCGCCGCTGTCATGCATGGAGTGTGTATCTTTCGTTCAGAAATACCTTGAACGCGACAGGCGGGGGATGAGGATTGGCGACTAACACACTTGGGACTGCGCCCTTGCGAAGTGTATTTCGCTGCAGTTATTCGAACGCTGCCGCCCCATGCATTTAATAATTCAAACCGACGACGAGTCATCGAGAAATTGCAGCAGCGAATCGGGCCTATGTTTGATTACAGTCACGTGTGTGTACTTTGGCCGGAAGTCACGGGCCCTGGCGGCCGCTTTGCTCGCGGCGAGTAAGGAGGCAGGGTGGAAGGGAAAACGTTGACGCAGTTACCGGCTGAAGATTTATCGCAACGGTCAACTATATAGGAACTCCATTAAAAAACTTTTACTCGAGTTCGCCACGGTGTCTGGTCTTTGTTCAACGACCCTCGTAGCGATAACATCCCCTATCCGAGGTTCAGCGGTGGTGGAGTTCCGAAGAACTCGGTGTGAATGGAAACACGCCGCTATCCGCCACTTTCCAGGGATCTATTTGATTGTTTTAATCGAAACGATTGGAAGAACTTCCAGTTAATTATTTGAACGAATTAACAGGGGAGAAGCTTGCGAGGAGCTACGCGTGTAAACAGTATCAGGTTACAGAAACTGCAGTAGGTATTTTGGAATGTTTATCAAGTTTATTCTGGATGGCATGGTTCGTGAGATTTTCAGAAGTATTCCCTCCGAATCACGCTGCTATATCTAGCTGCACTGATCTCGCGGTTTCCCCAGCTTCCTTTTGCCACCCCCACGATTCGAATCCAGCTGCGAGCTTGCAATCTTAGGCTGGTACGAGCGGTGCATACGCTGTTCGTTCGAGCCAGCCACCATCTCCGGTCCTCCGAACGTGCTTCCACGCTGTTTGTTGCGATGCAACGGAGTCCTTCGTGAGGCACACACAGAGATTCCACGCAGGGTGCCTGGTAAATCGCGACGTACCCAATCAGGGGGTGATTCTTCCCGAAGGAAGAAGTAGAAAATAGTGGGTGTTATAGAATTATACGTTCACAGTCAGATGACGAGGTGCACTTCACGAGAAGGAAGAAAAAATTGCCACGAAGGTAAGTTTCTTAGGAATTCTACCCTCCAATAAAATCTGCAATATTTCTAAAATATCCTGCATAGAATAGAGGAGGAATAATATTTCTAACATTTCAAGTCCCGTTTGTGGAGTAGACTACCTAAGTCCTACAGAAATGTTTGGACCTGTTACATCGGACGTAGGTCTGGATAAAGAAGTTCAGAAATCAAACGGGAGCAGGTCACCCTGAATTTCTAACCACGTCTAAGCAACAAGATTTCACAGCTTATAGACTCCGCGGAGTACCTATCAGGGACAGCTTCCCAGCCAACAATGTGTTATTCAAACTCGCGGCGCAGCCATCATTAAACTATCGTTTCCAAACTTAGTTTCGCCCGCCGCGAGGGCCCAAAGCCGCGAGCCGTGCTGGATCAGATCTGCTGCTCGAACGTGGCCCGTTCACGCGCAATTCCGGCTACGAACGTGCGATAAGTTGCTGGAGAACGGCGTTAATGCGCGCGGGCTACGCGGTGTTCAACGCGTGTAAACCCGCTGCGCAGCTGGTCCGAGGATCGTTCCCGTGTGAACGCAGCGACTCACGAATTCCTTCGCTGAAACTCCACCTGAGATAACTCTTGTTTCTCCTCGCCTGTATGCTCGAGGTCCCTAATCGAAGACCCGAGGATATTTACCAAGCGCTCCATAAAAGCAAATAAAATCGACAAACACGAGCATCAGGAGCTAGGAGAGTAACGGAAGCAACGATAGATGAACCTCCCTGATAGAAGATATCGGTGTCTGCCCGGTATCGACGAGATTGCCCGCGCGAGAGCGCCGAATAGCGTCGCGGAGAAAGGCAACCGTTAAAGCTGTCAGCGAAGTATCGCGAGCCCGATCAATCCTCCGAAGCGTCGAACTAATTACACCGCCTGCCGCTAATTGCGGATCGATGAACGTACGCGTTTTGAAGCGCTCTGTACACACCAGCTTAGACCACGAGTGTTGGACGCGTTATAGTTGGCGGCGGTGCGGATGGCTGCGTACCTACGTGCACGCGACTATGTCGGGCCGACACGGTTGCGATTACACCTGTGTTCGCTCGCAGGCGGTAATTGTACACGCACGCGGACGTAAAATCATACGCGAGGCATTCGCCCCGCGGTAGACGCAGCAATCTGATAAATGGAAGCGGATCAGGCGTCATCGAACGCATCGACCGCGAACGCAGACCGTTCGTCTGCTTGGTGGCGTGCTACTTTCCGGGAAATCGTGGATGCGAACGTGGGTACCTAACTCGGCACAGGCGGCTACTGATCGAGGAATAAATAGTGTCTGATCGACGCATAGCTTGTAAGGGGTCTTCCTAGTGCGACGCACAGTGGTCCGTCGTATTGATGACCTGGCGGGACAAGAGTCGAAAATCATGACCCATCCAAAATGAATGAACCCTTGTCATACCACAAGCTACTGACAAGGAGAGTATTTTAGGTGTCCGCCTCCGATCATTTTGATTTTTGGATATGTTATAGAGGACCGAAAAATAAGAAATACGTGTTTTTTTATTTTTCCCCGTTTTCATATTTGGGAGGTGAAAACTGCGTTCAAAGTTGGGTTGAAAAATCATTTTTGTGGAATATCTCGAGAACTATTAGAGATAGGGGAATAGTGTCAATGGACGAATTTTGTGTCTTTGAATGCGAAATATGACTGACTCACCAGATTTTCAAAAAATAACAATTTTTTATGTATTATTTAAACAAATGGACTTTTTGAAAATCTGGTGAGTCAGTCATATTTCGCATTCAAAGACACAAAATTCGTCCATTGACACTATTCTCCTATCTCTAATAGTTCTCGAGATATTCCACAAAACTGATTTTTCGACCCTAACTTTGAACGCAGTTTTCACCCCCAAATATGAAAACGGGGAAAAATAAAAAAACACGTATTTCTTATTTTTCGGCCCTCTATAACATATACATAAATCAAAATGATCGGAGGCGGACACCTAAAATACTCTCCTTGTGAGTCAGAGATATCGGAATGATATGGTATGCAAATTTGTATGTATTTTATAAAAATGACGATTGTCCAAACGTACGCGCGCCGGGCCCCTAGTAACAATTTGTTAGAATGCACCAGAATCAGCTATAAATCAGTAGTGCTCCGTTGTATCGCAATTAAAATTGTTAGTATTTTACAAAATGGACTGCAAACGTACAAGTAAGTAGTACATGAAGTTTCAGCCATGAATATTTTAATTTCCAACGTACAGAATTAAAATATGATCATAAAAAATGGTGGATTTTTTCAAAAGCTTTCGTTGGAAAAGCTCTAGGTAACCTGGAACCTCGTGGAACCTAGAAATTTTTGTGGGCTTTTGTTCTATTTGCTTTATAGAATACATATTGACAAGTTACAAGTTACCTTTATGGTACAAAAAAATTGGCTGCTACTAGCTGCTACTGAGGTAGTTAGGTGGGTAAGAAGGGGTCCATGACCGGTTATTTTTGCACAAAGACTGCAATTCCGACCTGAATATTGTTATTTACAGTTTTGTTGTTTGCATAATTCAACTAATTTTTGGTGGCATTATGTGTTGAGGTATGTATTTGAAGTGTGCCAAATTTGATTTTGATATCTCTGATATTTTTGGAATTATACCTTACTGAATTTCGCAATCTTCATTGTTTATTTTGAATGGGAGGGAGGGTGCCTTTTTTTTAATAAAAATTCTTTTAATACTTTCAAACAGTGATCTTTCATTTGCAACAAACCCCATCTATCTAGATTTTCAATTTCAGATAGAAAAAAAATCATAAAGACTGGTTAATTTTCAGGCCAAAAAAGTACTATGCCCTCTTAAATAAACAAATTTCATTAATTTTTTTTATCAATAAGACCACAAGTATACGTCCTAACTGAGAGAAATGAAAAATTAACGATAAATATATGTTTTCAGTCAGAAAATGTTTTGTGCCGCGTTTCGACCCTAAATGCCCCACTGTGCGACGGCTGAAAAAACAATTTTTGGGGAACTAACCCTCACCCTCCCCTCCTGTCAATTTCACAGTTTTCCCGTAATAAATTATACTGTTCTGTTATTTGTGATTCTTGTATCAAGCAGTATGTCCTGCACATCGTTTTATTTTACGCGAATGTTGTGACTCATCAATTTGAATAAAAAAATATCGAAAAATAACTGCTTACCTACCTTGTCATTTCATCGATAGCTCGTTGCAAGATCGTCCAAAAATTGAAAATTCCAATTTTTTAGAAAATTATTTTGAGACAAAGTGACGGCTGTGCAAAATTGAAGCATCGATTTTTGCCAAAAAATTGCTCGTTCTTCAAATGTAAAAAATAATCTAGAGATATAAAAGGACAAGCTCCCGATAGCACTTAGATTTGTAACCCTAAAGTAAGCCTGCGAAGCCTTGAGTATCCATGTTTGGAGCTCATTGGAAACCCAGTGTTAGCTTCTTAACCAGTTTAGGCGCTGACTCGCCGATTGACAAGTAAAATCTTCCCTAAACTTTATCCAGTTCCTATCACCCTGACGATTACTCTGAAGCTCCTAGAAACCTACTGCAACGACATAATCCATCTCCATTCCACCCTGATGCCAGATCACTTGCAATTCTGACGCGTTCAGCGCCAAGTCGCTTTCAATCCAGTACAAATTGCAATTGCATTAATTTCACTGCTCCCCTGAGCCTGAGCCGCCCCCGCCTTGCGCTCCGGGGGATAAGAGGTCTACGCGCCTCTCTCGAGCATTCCGCGCAACCCAGCCGCGTGCAGAGGACATATATCCCCGCGTTTTAATCCGCGAGTTCGTCGCGAATACGGCGAAATTTACCGCGGCCCCGCGGAGAAGAGCGTAACTTGTATTTGCAATATCGGTGCGCGCAATACCGGGCGCTGTCGAGCATGAATATGCAGCTTCTGTCTGCGCGGCAAGTAACTTTATGTATATAGGTAGGCGGCCGTGCTAGGTCGCGCCGCAGCGACACAGGGACGCAGAAAATATGCACGGCCCGTGCGGTTGCGCCCGTACACGCGCCATTTTGTTGATACGCGCTCGCTCGCCATTTTCTCTGCGGCCGGCCGCACGCGCGAGCGTGTATATATCATAATGCAAGCGGCCGGCTGATTCTCAGCTCGAGATATACGACCCGGCATTTGCATCTATGGGATAGCTTTACACCCGAATACGCGCGTTCTTTCCTTTATCGCTGGCCCGGAAACGCACCCCCAAATCTGCGTGTTTATGCGCGCGTGCACGCCAGCCGGCGGGAACTCGAGCCGCGACCGTTACGCGGATTTACTACCGCCACGCCGGGGATTTAAATTCATCAAGGCGGCAATTAAAATCGCTGCGGTGGCCCGACGACTTTGACGGGCCGAGCTTCGGTGAGGATTCCTTGCTATTATTCGCGTGGCACGTGTCAATGATCTGTAGATATTTAGATGGTAATTGGGGTAGTTGCGTGATCAACGGGGTCTACGTGGCAAGTTGTCGCGAGGGTGCACTTAATCTTTACAATGCAAATGTGCAAATGCGTAACACTAATTACGATGCTCTGAAACACCTTATGAAGCCACTCTGCCAAAATATTCAGCCGGAAGGAGGCAAACCTGCCATGTATTTTGATGAGATTCCTTTTGAGGCGGCGCGGGTATCTTTAACTCCAGCCGCTTTAGAGGCTCGTCAAAGCGCAGTGTAATAATTTGCGTGCACGAAACAGCTGCATGTACACACGTGACCTCTGCATATACGAAGGTACACACGATGCATATATGTACGGATGGCGTACATATTACTGATACGACGCAGGCTACCGATGCACATTAACCTTTAAGTGTGTGATTAACCCCTTTCACCGAAGCACCAGCGGAGCCCCGGAGCAAAGGAAACGTTTCTTCGCAGGGAAGCTTGAATTTGCATCGCTTGTTCACGCGAACCTTTGCTCCCGCTGCCTCTGTTCACGCCCGGCGACACGTTGAACGTTGAACGGTTTACCTGGGATCAATTTTACCCTGAATAACGTGTCATACGCGGCCCTCTACGATAGCAGTGCGTTCAATGCATCAAGACGGAAGCAAACGAGGAGAGATAAACAGTACAGTAGATTTTGATGATGAAAACTGCGTTTGATGTACTTTTTATTCCCTCGTTTCTACAGTCTAGAAGATAAAGCAAGATATCTGTTAAATATAAAAGAATCTTCAGCAGATCTTTCACGTATCTCCGAATTCCAGAATGCCAGATGAAAACGATTGGATTCCACGCGGACAGTGTAGGTTCGTGTGGGAGGTTCGTTATCACTGAGACGTTTACGCAAAGTTGAACGGAGCACAAATGCCCGATTGCTCCTTGGTCCAGGACCGTAGGTAGTGCAAGGTTAACGAAGTTTCGCCTCATTAGACTGCGCAATCATGAGTTGCGCTGCTCGCGATCGATTAAACCCGTCGCCAGCGAAATCGATTATGAAGATCTAATTACTCCAAAGTATTTCCATTAACCTTGCAGGCTTGGTGTTGCTTGCCCAAATTTCCTCGGCCGTTGCCACGGTACAGCGAGGGAGGATTAAATTCCTGCAGGGACTGGTGGAAAACTACGGGAATCCTTCTTTCGGCTGACACCGCCCAGAAACCATTCCCTCCGCGATCTCCGCACTCGTTTCACTTCACATCCTCTAGTTACTTGAGGCATACCTTCCACACGCAAGCAGTGCCTGTTCTACTCCAAGTATTATAAAGTGGAACCCCGATAATCCGAGGTAAGCAGCGCCTAAACCACCTCGGATTATAGGGAACTGGGATTAAGCGAAATGCACATGCACTCTAATCTAACAAGAACTCTTGTAACAAGAAGCATCAGAGAAAACAGAAACCTACCCACGAAAAGAACGTCCACGAAGCTGGTTTCCTGAGAACACATCTCCTCGCAGCCTTCACTTTATTTCCCCCCAGGCGAGGCTCCGCTCAAAGCGATTCAAATCACGATCAAATGGAAGAATTTATGACGCGTGAATAGTAGAACTCAAGAATGGCAACGTCGCAAGGCAAACTGTGTTTCGAAAGCAAAGCCGTATAAACGCGAGTTTATACAAACCTCTTTTCTCCGCGCTGCACTCGCAACTCTTTCGCGAAACTCTTCCAAACGCTTCTCAGTCACCCAGTGTATCCCGCAACTCCGTTATCGGTCTCCAACCGAAGCTCGTCGAAAGCAGTGCAGCGTTTCGTCAGGGCGGGGACGGCGCGCGTCGAATTCGCAGAGGGGTACAAGCCGCGGATAGCATTTCTCCGGCTACACCCCAGGTCACGGTTTAACGAGGCGGTATCATTATTACGGGGGCGAAAGAGGCACGAGCCACGGGCACCGTGAATCCCGACCTTCGCGCTTTAAGGTTAACGAAGTTTCGCCTCGTTACGTTCTAGTGTTACAGCGCCGCTGGCCGCCAGCCCTCCGCCATGCTAGACGCTTGATTAATTCCCTAGATAACGATCGACCTTCGCGCAACGATTTCGCCATGGAAAAAAAGGGCACTTGTTGCTCCGGAACGGCGTAGGGAACGCCGGTCAGCCTGATCGAACTTCGTTAGCCGCGCTCCGCCGTGCCACGTTTCGCTGCGAAATCGAGGCCACTTCCGGCTGCAGCGTGCAAACTTCCGGCAGCTCGCAGGGACGCATAAAAGGGAGGAGAAAGGTCCTGCGGACCTTGGCCCGGAAGCGCTTCGTTTACGAGATTCGAGGGGTTGTTTCTGTGCCGCGTGATAGCACGTTAGTCGACCTGTGACTCCTTCCATTTCAATCAGTGTTTTTATTTTTAGCGTGCTGGTTATGGTGATTACTGTGTCTCCTTGGGTAGGGGAGAGTGGGGTAAACAGGAACGCGGGGTAATCGCGAACGCGATGGTTACGGCGGTTTAATAAATGAAAACCAATGTTCCCTCTCCACTATCTAATAGTTCAGGTCGTATCCAACGCCGGACAGAAAGTAATAAATATAGGACGCCCACAGTATTCACGGTAAATACAATTTATTATTTTCATCATGTCTCAAGTGATATTTTGTCCATTTTCAATTGCATGTAATTACTGTTGAATTAATGATACAATTGTGATTTTTTTCAAGTTGAAATAAAGTACTTTTTAAGCAACATTTTGTTACCAAGGCGTCGCCTGAATCATGATTGTAATCTCAGAAATAAATTATTTTTTATCTTTTGATGTCGTGGGGTAATGACGAACAAATCGGATGGGGTAATCTCGAACGTTCGAGGTGATAAAGTAAATAAGCAATGTGTTACGAATTTGAAAAATTTTGATGGGGAAAGCAGAGGAAGAACCAAGGAAGAAGAAAAAAAAGGACGAAAAATGTTGATAAAGAAATTATATATATCTGTATTTATTGTGATGAAATATATACACACCCACCCACTGAAGACTGGATAATGTGTTACAAATGTAACTTATGGACACACGAAAGATGCAGCGGCAGCAGTGAAAGCATATATCTAGAGGGTTTATGTGCGATTTCTGCGATATATAGCTCTGTTCGTGATTACCCCATGCAGTGTTCGCGATTACCCCACGGCAGTTGGGTAATTACGAACATCAAGGGTTTGGTTTTTTCATTATAAAGTTAATTTTTATTAAAATTTTTCTAAAATGCGTTACAGTAGTTTATAGAGGAATAGTTTAAGTATGTTTGTAAATAAAAAACAAATTCGTGTCTTACATAGTTTTCGTTCTGTTTGCTTTTTTAGTTCCCAATTACCCCACTCTCCCCTATTCATTCTGCTTTATCGGCGAGGGAGAAAGGGCTCTTAAGGGAGGAGACCACTGTGAAAAATCGGAAAAATCGATTTACGTTTCGAGAATGCTTCTTCAAATTTTATAAAGAAATTGGGTAGGTGTACCATTTGTGGCCATTGCACTATTTTTGGCCATGTGCATAATTATCTTACTTTTAAATTGCTTGCAGATTATTATTATGTGGAGAATTTCGCATCATAAATATTTTGTTTAGTACACCGCCAGAAATATAAGGTTACATTTATTGCTTACAGGGAAAAATATTATATTTTTCAAGAAGTGGCCAAAACTGGTACAATACACCTTAAAGTGGCCACAAATGGTGCATCCACCTTTCGTAAAATTGACGGAGATGCCTATAGTATTTTCCGTGAAACGGTGTCGATTAATTATACTAAGCAATACATTGATCTACTTGCGCTGTTTGTTTTAAAAAAAATTCCGAAAACGCCGATACTTTTCAGTCCCATTACAGTGCAAGTCACCCCCGTTAAACCAAAGAATTGACCCGGGCATATGCAAACATTTCCTCCGTCTGACATTAATCTACAAGCTGCCGAATGTTTGCACCCTGTGGCCCAAAAGTGGGTCAGCTTTAATATTAAATTCACAGCAGAGCCAACCTGCTGACCGTGTGCCGCATGCACCGCACGCCTTCCACGTGACATTTTAATTCTCAAGCAAACGATACCGAAGTTACTGACGGTAGTGAACGTAAGCGGAAACCACTTCGGCGAACATACAAAGGCGAAGAACACCCGTGATTGCGCACGTGACCCTCCGTTTGTTCCGCACACAGGGGAATCGAATTTTTCCAAGGGAGGCGGCACCGTGGTATTTCGCGAGCGTATTACGAGGCCTGTTTCCGGGCAATTTAACGGACTTTCAGTAAGTATAAGTGATTTAGGTGTTCGCCCAGGAATTAAGCGGATATTTTCTGGTTCGTGCGCCCCGAATCAGATTAGCAATTTTCGTCGGCCGGGGGTTACTTCGTTTCACCGTAATCGGGTTGAATTAAGGGGGGTAGCGGGGGGTGTATAGAGTTATGCCCGGGTTAATAATACTCCGTGTTTAACAGCCACGTTACGTGCCCAACCCCCGATGATTTATGGCGCGATCCCGACGCGGTTACAGCCGCAGCAGCGATCTGATACGCGGGAAAATTTCTTGTGAAAACGGAAGGGGATGTGTGCTCGGGGCAAGGGACGCTAATGAGTGTATTCTCATTCTGTAAGCGGCCCCGCGGACGGTTTATTATCTAACTAAACACTCGATGTCTTTGCGCTTCGAATGGAGGATCGGTGAAAACGGTCGCACGACGGACGACCCCTTCTTACGCCGCAACGTACGATAAAGTACATTCTTTTCGGGGATTACTCAGATTATTCGGAGATTTCGGAAGAAGGATTCAGCATAGGGTGAATGATTCGAATGTTCTGCTTGGTTTCGGTTCAGCAGGCCGGTTTCGCGTTTCGTGGTCTACATATTCGCGCGGTATTAACGTGTTTTTATTTCGATATTGAGGGAAAAAGTCGGAGGTATCGAAACCGGGTTAAAAATGTGTTTTTCATCGTTGAAAACACAATTCCCGCTACGTTCGACGGAGTTTCATTATTTAACGCAAGTTGCCGAGAGCCGAACAGTAATTTGACGGAGTTTCATTAATAATTGGTAAATACAGCTGTTAATAATTCGCGCGCGATGGCGTTGCGAATACAGGGGGAAAAATATAATTTTTCCGTTTCCGTTGTTAGCTGTGCGTCATATTTGATGATTACACGTGTGATTATCACATTTTAGAGGGGAAATGAAAAACCGAGGCTATAGAAATGCGTCACCAATAATTAATTCTTCCCTTTTCAGGTGAGATACTTTTGCGAAGCACGTCTGATATTTCGAATATATTCACTTGTTGGTATTCACTCTGGAAACATGTTGACCAGATTACTATTATAAAATGCGTAAGCATAGAAAAGAAATAGTTAATAAAATTAGCAACCTCCTCCTTTGTATACCTACAATAATTTAAATTCCAATAATCTTTCCCTCTGTATTACAAATACAAATATAAAATCCACAAAATCCATAAAAGTGTCCCGCGTAAAAAGACCCCGAATCTATTGCGCCGAATTCGGCGAAACGTGTTGCAAACGCGAGGGAAGCAGTCCCGTCAGGGACGAATGCGAGGCGCGTGGCTAATTTATTCATACGCGACAACCGAGTGGCGTCGACAATGGGGTGTTGTTCGTCACAGACGATTCTGTAATTCGAGTAATTAGTAGGGCAAAAGGGTGGTGAGGGAGGGCCGAGGGCGAGTACAAGTCTGCTGGTTGGAAACGGGACCCAGGGGGGTCGGCGTAGGACACGAGGGGGTCGGATATCCGCTCGCAAGGGGAAGCCACGGAAGAAAGCGACGAAGAAATTCCAAAGGGGGCGAGTTCACAAGCAACAGAGGGCTAGACTAAGTCGAAGTGTCATTAACCAGGCGGTGGTTGCATCGGTTAATGAGGTACACCTGCACGCGAACTTGCAACCCTCCATCCCCATTGTTCCCTCGACTCTTGGTGAAAATTGAATTTCCCTTTTGTTCCAGTTTTCGACGTGACAAACGTCTGCCAACGATGAATT
This sequence comes from Andrena haemorrhoa, assembly GCA_910592295.1. Classification (NCBI taxonomy): domain Eukaryota; kingdom Metazoa; phylum Arthropoda; class Insecta; order Hymenoptera; family Andrenidae; genus Andrena; species Andrena haemorrhoa. The sequence goes on from OU342946.1 coordinate 8,885,671, forward strand.
TCGATGATCCAGAATAATTCTTCTTTTACGGAGAAAACGCAGAATCTCTCTACAGTCGCGATAAAATCAACAAGCCACTCGAGGTACCCCATCAATATTCTCACGTTTGTCGACACCCCGCGACACAGAGACGCGAGGTGTCCGAGTACGCGATTCACAGCTGAAGGGTCCGTCGAGCCCCACGGTACTACAACCCCCCATCAATTATCACCGTCGCTGAAGAATATAAAAGCAGCGGGTCTGAATCGTCTCGATTAAGTGGGCAACGCTCGACCCCCGATGCCCCCGCGGCAGATTCCTCGTTAGCGGACGCTCGTTACCGGTTATCGCGGTGCCCTAAAGATCCCAGAGCCGAATCCGACAAAGTGCCATTACAGCATGCGAGGCAGTAACTTTTTACGCGTCACCCCCGCCCCGGGTGGTCCGTTTAATTCCCCATAGTCGGCCGGCGCAATCGCGACCACGGCTTACCCGTAAACCATGGAACGGCCAATTTCGTTCGATGGAGGCAGAGATCGGGGTTTGTGGGACACGAGGACGACTTCGCTGCTGAAACGACGCGCGAGGAATGCATTCGCGCGGCGGTCGTAAAGTGTTGCCACGCACTTGGCCCTTCCGTACGTGTCTGGTCGGCGGGCTGGAGGGACCGAAACGCGCCACCCCCGCGGTGCCCCTTTTGATCTGTCAGGTATGCGATGGGGCCGAGCATGGCCGGCTCGGTTTCGTCGGCTAGGTGGCCGAGGACACCGGTGCTCGGCGTGCTTGAAAGATTGCGTTATGGGTCGTCAGCCTTTACGCAAGGAGACAGGGCGATTGGCTCGGGCGAAATAGCCCCTCCCCGAGGAGAGCTTCTTCACGGGCCAGGGGAGAAGGTTCCCTTCGGACGACGGCACGTCAGCCTCGTTTCACGCTGTAACGAGAATGGATTCGAGAGATCGTTACCCGTTTCGTCCTCCCCGCCCCGCTTTGCCCATTTCCCTATCGCGGCCCATTGAGTTCGTCCAGCTGGCCGTGAGATGGGAGGCTTCCGTGTCCACGCTGCCCAACCCCCAGGCTGCTCGATCCCTCTACCGTTCGGTGGAGTTCGTTCGACCGGGCATCGGTATTTCCCGCGGAAAGTGGCACAGTTTCGATTCACAGTGGGCAACTTTTCGGCTGCCCATTTCGAGCTAATGGGATTCGGGAGGCTGTGTTAGGGAGGGCGCGCGTGGGCGAGTGGGTGAGTAGCGTTTGGAGGAACAGTATGGAATTCTGAAATAGCAGAGAAAGTGGTGTAAATATGGGCTAGGGTGTAAATATGGGCTAGTTGAAGTATAAGGACGGGCGCACACGAGCGACTTTTTGTCGGGCAACTGTTTCGTCTTTGTCGCTCTCCAGTTGCTTCGGGTTTTGAGAGCGCGCACACGTTGGCAACTGTTTCCTGAAAACAAACTCATTTTCACGTGTTTTTGCAGCACATTCGACAAATGCACGTGAACATTGTTTGGTACATGTAGGGGTAAACAGTGTAGTTGTTGGCCACTTAAGTCAGAGGTTCATATAAGCGTTGGATTATAAGTCTTATTTTGATAGCTTTAAGAACACAATTAGTGTTAATAGCTGTAAACGACTCTAATAGTCTAGAAATAGAATTTGTTTAAAAAAGAAGAGTAGAAGGATCCACAAAAATGTACAGAAAATACGTTACCTACGACAAAACATAGTTATTGGCCAGGCGAAGGCAATGATTGGCCGATCGTTTGGCAGTTATTGGCCACTATTTCATAACCTATATGTGACATATACCCTACCTAATTATGAAATAATACCTTTTCTACTTAAATGTTTCTATATTAGCTAGTATTGCACCTTCTTTTAACAGCGTTTTAGATTGTATTAAAAGCATTTTCTTTTAAAACCTAACCTCTTAATATCACAACAAAGAACTGTTTCACTGTTGCTATGACTGTTAGCTACCCATTGGCCTCGTGGCCAATGACTGTCGTAAGACATTATTTACATTACAGTTCTTGGCCACCTATAATTTTTGCAAAAATGTATAATATTAATGAATAAATAATCAGTTTTTATAAAGTTTAAACCTTTATGTGTCTATATAACGAATACGAGAGTTATATATATATATCGTAAATATATTAAATTATCTAAGAATTGCCTCATGTAACCGTAAGGCTATTCAATTCAGCACTGTAGTTTTCAAGCATCGATTTCAAGTTATCTATTTTTTACACTTAGTATAACAATGAGTAGCAAAATAGTGATTGCATTCGACGCATGAAAGTACAAGGTATCTGAATATGTTCATTATAAAAGGCATGATGTACATTGTTTCTTAATATTCATGTTTTTTTAAAAAAAGGCCAATCACTGCCAGGTGGCCAATAACTACACTGTTTACCCCTATAATGGATTTTTTGGAGACTGCAGTGGTTTCTGCTCTTATTATTCGGCACAGGAAAAATCAACGGAAAAGGAAATATTGGGTTCACCCGCTGATATCTGAAAGATCAAATAAAGGGAAATTTACTTTGATGTTTGAAGAGCTAAGATGTTACCCAGAGAAATTCTTTGATTATTTACGCATGAGTATAACTTCATTTGACGAGCTAATCACAATTCTGGAACCTGCCATTACCTACCGAAAGGATACATTGCGACGTCTTGTCCGGCCGTCGCTGAAAAATAATGAGACGGCAACTATAATGTCGTCCGTGTGCGCACGTAGGTACCAAACTATGGGAGGGGAGACAGGACGGAGACAGTTGCGTCGCCCTCAGGTAAAGTGGCCAGACGTCCCGCATCGTGCGGGGCAGTCCCGGATTTGAGCCCTTTGTCCCGCATTGAAAAGTGTCCTGCAACATGTCCCGGATTGGACAAGTAAAAATCTTTTACATTTTCGCAATGGCACCACTGAGCTTTATAGTTTTTTTATTACCAGCTTTGTACTAGATGGCGCTAATACTGTTAACTGGCAACAAAGGTTTCTACTCGTCTTGTCACGAGTTGTTGCACAGAAATCTGAAGTGAGGAGAATGCTAATACGAATTTGTTAACCTTTCCTTTCTTTTTTTTGTTTGTCCCGCATTGGACCCCAAAATATCTGGTCACTTTACCCTCAGGGGGCTGCCACTCTCATTTGCGATTTTGGGACAGTGTTTCGACTGCCACCTAGGCAGTTCCAATTTTTTCGAAATAAAATTCAATATGGCCATGCACTAGTGTTTATGCTAAAAGGTATCGTATCGAACTGGAAACTCCCATTTGCCTATTATTTGAGGCAGTCAGAGCAACAACGGACCAACCTGCATTTAAATTTTTTTTTACCTATTTTATATGGTTAGTAGAGCCTACTGGAAAACGTTATTTGCTACTAATTCAATTTCGAAAAAAGGTAGGTTAGTCCGTTGTTGCTCTGACTGCTTTATTTCACAAAATGGAAGACGTCCTCAAATCAGTTGACGCACTGCATCAAAACTGTTGTAAAAGCTGTCGAAGAAACAGGACTTATCATCCTCAGTATGGTTTGCGATCAAAATACAACAAATGTTGCAGCAATTAATAAATTATTACTGGATTCGCAGACTATGTTGGACGGCCATATTGAATTTTAGTTCGAAAAGATTGGAACTGCCTAGATGGCAGTTGAAACACTGTCACAATATCGCAAATGAGAGTGGCAGCCCCCTGGTCGCCCTTCTGTTGGCTGCCAGAGCAACTGAAAAGTTGCGTCGCTGTTGCGTCGCTCGGTGTGCGCACCTACATAAGACTGTACACTGTACAGACGTTGTGGAAGAGACGAAACAGTTGCCCGACAAAAAGTCGCTCGTGTGCGCCCGCCCTTAGGTCATCATAGGTGCTTAGTTTTTTTTCACGTTATTTACATTCCGTATCATAAAGTACCTAAACATACCGAACATACAGATTCAAGTCTCGGATTATAAAAATCTTCAACAGGTGTTGCAAAAATCCTGAAATAAAAGTGGCAGCCCATATTTGGACCACTCCCTCTACCCTCCTCAAGAGGGTGGAAGAGAGATCGCCCCGGAAGATCAGAGACCTCAATTTGTCGCTGGGCAAGAGAATCGAGAGGAAACTTTCGCGTGCTTTGCAACACACTTTTCAAGACCATCGGGGTTCCTCGAAGCACGGGATTAATCAGTACCGCGGATACTCGTTATAACTACGGGGCAAGCTGGAAAATGAAACGCTCGCTAACAGCCACGCGAGCACGTAAGTAATCTCTGCTTGGAATGACCATTTCCAAAGAAATTCCAGATCGATTTACAGGCGAGGCGGACAAAAAGGGGAACAATCCCATCGGGTGGGTACGATGGTTCCCAAACGGGGGCTAGATCTTGCCGCAGCCCCCGTTTTTCATCTTCCGTTTTCACCGACATTATCCGCCGGTAACCACCGGATACGCAATCACGACGGTATGAAATTATCGGGCAAACGCTTTTAACGTACAACCGAGGACGGAGATAAGAGCGCGGCGTGATTAATGAAAAGCACCCTTGAGGAAAGCGCGGCTAAAATCCACGTAAGGGCGTCGATGTAATTACGAGGCACTGTCACCCGCGGAGAAATGCATTTCGGGATTATCGTTGACCAAAAATACCGGAATTTATGCCCCCCGATTGCGTGCTTCTCTGCCGCGCGGTGCGGGCTTTCTGCGAAGAAAAATCGAAGCGGAATATTTCGCGTGTAACGGACAGAAGGGGAGATCAAGATTGTTTCATGGTAATATTTCTTCCTGACATGTCTCTGGAGTTGGTACTGGGATATATATTATTGCGGTGTATTTATTATACGATTATTAAGCGGTAAAAATTAATAGACACGCGTTAATGTTAATTAGCTAAGCTAGTCGGAGGAAAGATTTATTATACTCCGTTCTCCATGAATATTTTTATTACAATCCTCGGTCTCATTCATGGCTGAAATAGTTTATCTCCTAATGATAAATTAAGGCCACCGAATGGTCGCTGGATTTCAATTTATTTCTCACAAGCTGCAGCCCCGTTTCCATCTCAAACGCGGACCGTTTGTTCGCAAAATTCTCCTTCGGCCAGCGATGAATTAAAACAGCGGGGTTAATGAAAAAAGCGCCCGTTTCCCGGCGAGAAACGGCACGAAACTTTTCAATTTTTCAATTCAGAAACCGAAGAACTTTTTCACGCTGCCTGGACGCGTATAACTTCCGGCGGCTACAAACGCGGAAACTTCGTGCTCGCTCTGGTGGCTGGGAAAGGAGCAATGTTCGCTTATCAAAATCATTCGGAATTACGCGACTTGGGTCGCAAACAGAAAGAAACAAGGGAAGCGCCTGCAGTTCCCGATATTCTCGGCGCGGGGAACTCATTATCCTAAGTATTCCCGCACCGAAGCTCCGTCAAAGATGATAGAATTCGACTTTCGAAGCCTATGCTAACGAGAATATTCGCAGGATCCCTTGCCCGATAAAAACTCCGCCGAAAAAGCCGCACATCCCTCGCACAATAATTAAAAACCAAACGCTCATTTTGCCCGGCGCAGTTCCATCGGATTGAACGCGCTCCGTGAACAGTCTCGGATGTTTGCAGCGGAGTAAACGAGTGGAATTGAAACAAATTCCGCGACAAAGCCCGATGTAAATTTCCTCGGAGGTCCCAAGATCCCTTCGGTGGGAAGGGCACTGGTTCAACAACCGGAAAGCGGAGAGAATTCGAGAGCCGCGCTAAGGAGGCTCGATTTTCAGAGCAGGAATATCCAGGATGATCGAGAAGCCGTAATTTCTTTTGCAGTTGCGTTCGAGATGGCAAGGCGGAGGGGTGATGGATCGATGGGTGCGCGGGCGAAAGGGACAGGGAAAAAGCCGCGGGGGGTGGGACCATGGAAATGAGAGGGAATTCTCGCCAACCACCCGCGCCTCGAAGGGCGCAGGGATATCCAGAGCTCGTTCCCGCGGAACGGCGCTGGCTTATGCGCCCGGGCGCGAGGAAACGCTTTCGGCCACGTCGTCAAGTTCCTCGATGCCGAATTTAAAGGGTCAAAGGGAATGCAAAACACGTTACCTCGACAACGCCGCTGGAACTCCTTCCCTCTGGTATCCGGGCCCTCCAATATCGTCGCGCGTTTGCTCGTTTTCCAGGTTATGCATATTGATGGGCCCTGACGTTTTGCATGCTCCGCGCCCGCCACCGAACGGACGTTCCGCGTGTGCAAATGCACGGATTTTAGGGTCCGTCCGAGTGGCCAGCCTGCCGCGCGATTCCCCGCGATACACTGGCCTCGTGTGACAAGCAGTCGAAGGAATTTGAATGTTCTGTTGGTGGAGGATGTCCTCGCTCGGGCGATTCTTAGGCGATGGATACTTTGGACGACGTTAAGTGGAAACTGTTGCTTGTGTATTCACGAAGGGAAGGAGCTTGAAACAGGAATGAGTAGGTAATGTTGGAATCTTGTTGGTTGTATAAGAGAATCGTGTTAAGACGGGGGCTCAAGAAGCAGCGTCGAATTTACTGAATCTTTTCCTTTGGCTTACTAGGATTATATAACTTGCTTCTGTAGGTAGAGTTTGGTTGGGTGTGGTCCCAGGGTAGATTACATTCGGATTCTGTCTGGCTTAGGCGCGTCCGCCTGTTTTCTACGTGTCGAATTTATGTCTCCGTCTGTTTGAAAGGAGCAGACAAATAACAGGAAGTTTTGCTTGTGACGTGTCAGCGGATTGATGGCGGCAGATGCCCCGGAAGAACGGAAACCCGTTCGCGCGGTTTCTCGAAATAAATAAGGGGGGAAACAGGGTATTATACTTGAATACACACGTAGGAACAGGCGATTGCAAGATAATCTAAGAATGGGGCCGAGTGTACGGAGTATACAGAGGGAATTGAGAAGATAAGCGTCGAGAACGGGCAGAAAGTAGCAGGGAAGAAAGCGCCCCGAACAAAAATACCGAGATCGTGAAGGAAATAGAGAGAGCCGTAGAAGCAGGGGAGTGTTAAGGGTAGAGAGACCAGTAACTTTGGAAAAAAGGGGAGCTTCGGAAACCGCTGCGGAGAAGTAACTCGTACGAGGGAATAAGGGTCGCTACGAAGCATACCGATGAAAAGAGGAGGATACGATTGCAAGCGTGGAGAAAATCGAGCAGGAAACACGAGATACATTAAAATATACCATAACAGAAGCTTCTATTGATTACACATATAATAATCGAAAAAGATGAGTCAACTCGCAATTATAATTCCAAATGTTATCGAAGTGTTACGAACTTAGGTTTCGGTACTTCCTCGAAGATACTCAATTCCCGGCGAATCCACCGATCGGTACGTTGATTTTCGAGAATACAATATGGTTCCGAAGGGACGAGACGCAAGCATCAGATCGATTCCAATTCGGCGGTACATATTGAACCATCATCTCATCAGAAGCGAACACGTCAAACATTTCGTTAAAAAGCCTCTCGACTTTTCGTGTCTTTATAAACCGAGCATCTGCCTCGGCCAGAAAGAGAGGCAGACAAGAGCGAGAGGCAAGGCGCGAAGGAGAAACGAGGGCGGAGTGGAAGCGAGGGAGACGAGAAAAGTAAACGGAGAGAAAAGAGGGCAGATACATCGAGAGGGAAAATATGTATTTCCCCGCTCGCACTTTCCTCGTGTTTTACATCGGCCCTGTTCTGTCATCCCCGCGTTTCCCTTTGTCATCTCCTCTCCCGTATCACCGCATTTTATGTACAGGCTCAGCCACACAATTGTGACCAGCCCCTTCTCCCGAAGAGGGACGCGTTAAAGATAACAAACGAACGGAAGAGCGCTTTAGAAACCTACAGCTACCCGATCGCATAACTTCCACACCCTTTCACCAATCACCAAACAAGCTACAGACACGCTCCAACTATTTTAAACAGCAACCCCTCCAGTTTACCTAATTCGGAACAATTTACTCCTCAATCACCCTTAAGAATCGGCTACGTTGAATATTCTCCACCCTTCGATCACCTCCGGCTTCTGAGACCGCGATGGCGAAGCGCATCAGTCATTTGACTCGCCCTGTACACTCACACAGCAGACAGCGTTGGGTAGGAAGCAGGAACAAACGTTTCGGGCTGGCGTGCACACGCTCGCTCGGGGGAGATTGAAAAGAGAGAACCATGGCTTTCGGCTCGCTCGCCATCCCCATTCAGTCGCCACTTCGCGAACCCCATTGTCTCCGGTGCATCGCGAATATATACAATACATACGTGGGTACATGGGCCCGAAACAGAGGTACGCGGGCGCATATGCCGGCGATTCTGATAACGATACCCGCTGGCGGGTCGTATAACGGGTCGCCGGCGAGGGAAGTTGGCCAGAAGGGGGTTGTCCCGCTGTCAAGGTGACGGGACAAAGGGAGCTGGACACGCGCGTCCCAATTACGCCCCGCGGTCCCGTTAATTACGATACGTCCGAATCTGATTAATCTTCCGTCCATTTTCCAGCCGATCAGGCCTTTTCGCCCGGCCCGGGAGAAAGTTTGTTGACTCTTTCGCGAGTTCGTAAAGTGGAGATTAAATTATCGACGGCGGGACGCCGGAATTAAGGCACGAGGTGCCTTTCCAGCTTTCAATAAACATTCTCCTCTCTCCCACCGATAAGACACTTTTTTTTTCTCCCGGCTCGCTTCAAATATAAAGCAATTTCCACTGACAAAAAAGTAGCCTCTATTAATAAGCCCCTGGCTGATCTCTTTAAAGGGGAACGTGGAAGGGAAAGCTTCTTCTTGCACACAGGGTGTTTTGTGAACTCTGACAGATTACAAAGAATTTCTCTTAAATAAGGCTGCCCATGCAGCACACTTCGTTGCAGGAGTATTGCAGGAACGTTGCTGCAAAATTGCGTTATTGCAGGTTGCATTGCAATATTGCAGGAACAATGCTACAATATTGCCGTGCAATGTTTGAGTGGCAACGTTCTTGCAATTTTGCGGGAATATTGCGCACACGTTGCCACTGCAATGTTCCAGTGGCAACGATCCTACAATATTTCTGCAATATTGCGCACACATTGACGTGCATTGTTGCAGTGGCAACGCTCCAACAATATTCTGTAATAACGCGCACATATCCCTCACTGCCCGAAACGTTGCGGCGGAACTATCGCTATAAAATCTCCGAAACGTTGCGGGAATACACTCCTGCAATATTGCCAATGCGGACATAGGAGTGAACCTGCAACTTCTCTGCAATGATGCGATGCAACATTACAATCTCGCATCGCAATATTGCCGAATAGTTGCAGGATCGTTGCCACAATTTCGCCGTTTCGTTGCAGAATCATTGCCGGAGCGTTGCAGGTCTACATATTTGTAATGTTGCCGCAACTTTGCAAAAATACTAAATAGGACTCAGCCTGCAACGTCTCTGCAATGTTATGGTGCAACATTGCAATCTTGCACCGCGTCATTGCAGAGACGTTGCTGCAATGTTATGGTGCTGTGTGGGTGGTTACTCTCATGCATTTGCATAAACATTCGAAAGGATTCTCTAAGGAATGCTTGTGTGGAAAATTGCAGAAAAGGATAAAGATTCATGTCCGCTGGGTGTCTGACTATAGACTGTGTTAGGTATTAACTCCTGTTCCCATTAATATCTAGGTACTTAAACGCGATGATTAAGGATCCCATTGCGACGAAATTGATAATCCTCTTCTTCGGGAGTTTAAAATTCTCCAAGATTATCGGAAGAAAATTACTGAACGCTAAATAAATCCCATTCTGGTCCCATTGATCTCCTGATTAATTTCACGCTGAATAAATCCATTCTGCGGTAATCCCTCTTCCGGAAATTCGCCGAGCTGATCGAAGCGTCGCCCACCCGATTAATTATTTTCGACGACCTCGCAACACGATTCTAACTACTTAATGGATCTGCGAAATACAGGCACCGTGTCGTCGAGTCGCACCACCTTCCGCCCTTCGTCCTACGTCGCAGGAAGAGAGATCAAATGGCACGAGGGAAATTAGCGACGCCCTTCGATTGAAAATTAACGATCCCCGTGTAGCATGAATCGCAGCAGAATGAAAGTAAACTTCTGAAAACAGAATTTTTGAACAGAAATAGAAGACAATTTTGATCGCGTCGTGCGAGTTAATAAGGGGATTAGTGTATAATAAAAATCAAATTAAAACTGAAAGAACAGGTATTTTTTCAGTGAATTAGCAACTGAATGGAAGACGGCGTAGCGAACGATCGAGGTATTCAAAGGACAGGCTCGAAAGTATCCGCGCTCGGATTATGCAAATCGTACGAGCGGTCGAGTTACAATCGTGAGCCCCGTTACAAGAAGAATCAAATTGCTCTCACGTTCCCCGGCAGTTTTCCTCTCCTTTCTTTCCCTCCCCTCGCCATTAAACATTCATATTCTCGCGGGCGTGAAGTTTAAAATTCTCCTTCCATGAATGTCGAACTTTCGTTCCATCGTACCTTGCCCTCGAAACTTTCTTCCACGACTTAAGTATCGTGAAACGTGGCCACCGACGCGATAACACGTGCCCGGAGAGAAAGAGCGGTCCCCTCGCGAAGAATTTTGGTAATTTATCGATCCTTTCATGAGTCTGATATACGTTGCAGCTTCCACGACTCGAGTTTTTTTCGCAAAGTGGCGCGAAGTTTTGGTAATATGCTGGGAGGTGCTCAGCATCCGAGAGAAAGTGCACAAAGAATGGTTAGGTATATTCTGAATAATTTGTTGAATAATTTTTAAACGCTGTTGAATGTAATTATGGGAATTGAACTGAGGTGGTTTGCTGAGATTATGGTGATTTCAATATTGAAAAAAAAATCAGATTTTACCGCCACCAAAATCGCAAGTTCCATTCCCCAAAGACTGGACATGCAATGAAAATGCATTTTCTTATTTACGACAATCGTCTTTCAGTCGTTTGAGAGTGTATAAACTACTCGAATTCTTATTAAATTCAGTATCTCGAGACGTCTGACTTTTAGCGTCTTATACTACTGGCGCGACAAGACTGCAGTGACACGATGGAGGATGTACGCTGGAAAACAATACGGTGTAAATAAACTTCATCGTGTAAGGAAACGAAAATCTTTTATTTTTCAACTACCGTACCTACGAAATTTTGCACATTGCAATTTCTCTGAGCGTAAATTTCCTTTTCTAATGGAACGAGTGCACTAATCGTTATTCCCGCAAGTGATTTCGCCGAAAGTTTATTATTAGTTACGAAAGTAATTAGTTTTTGGGAACGAAAATAATTACAGCGGATATTTGCAAAGAACCAGGTCTCGCCTTATAGCAGACAGAAGAGGCAAGCTTCGCGCCTGGAAATATGGATAATAATACCTCGTTATTCTCATCTCCTCGCCATACTTCATTTTCCATTACGCAAATTACTTTTAAATTGGAACCGAACTAACCATCTGAATTCCGAAAATAATTCTGCCGCCGGGGCACGCTACAATTTTCCCGTTCTGGAACGATTTAATGGAAATACGCGAGGCAACCGAGGGGAAAAATAATGCAAGGAAAAAAGGAATCCGTCCTCAACCGAACGCGGCTTCATTTAAAACGACCAGTATTCGAAATGCCGCAACGTTCGCGTCATAAATTACAGGGAAATGACAACACATTTTCTATTATACATACCCATACAGCACACTTCATTGCGGCAACGTTGCAGCAACCTTGCAGCAACCTTGCCATGTTGCATGGTTGCAACGCAACGTTGCTGTAACGTTGCTGCAACATTGCCGCGCAACATTGCACGGGGCGGACATAGAATTGTTGCTGCAACGTTGCTGCAACGTTGCGGCAACGTTGCGGTGCAATATTGCACGGCAACTACCATTTAAACTTAAAATATTTCCGTTGTTTTTAATGATACGAGAAAATGTCTAAGGAAAAAAGTGTTTGCTTCAGAGAGACAATTATTCTGACGAAGACGATTTTTTTCTCAAGGTTATATTTCCCGAAATTTCAAGATCATCGATAGTTTTTTTAATGGGATGACGTATTTTCATTACTGTAACGTTATAGCCAATAAAAATACAAATTCAACCATGTCTAATATGTTGCCCTTTTTGTCTAGCAATCATTTTTTTCCTGAGACATTTTCTCGTATCATTAAAAACAAAGGAGATATTTTAAGATTAAATGTTAGGTGACTCACCCTGTATATTTTAATGTGTAGAATGACACAGGGTGTTACATAGTGTTACAAAACCCTAATGCAGCGTGTCAAAATGAGTCTTCGTTTTTGAATAATTTGAGTTTAAAGTTTTACATGGTAGGAGTATAAGTTCGAATACGTTAGCAATATTATCAATCAGTGGTTGTAGCTGCGGCGGCAAAGTGTTCGCCTACGACGCTACAGGTCGCCGGTTCGAATCCCCTTGTGGGGAAAAAAAATTTCTTTATTTATATTATTGGTCGTACTACCCGAAACGTTGCAGGAGGCGGACATAGAATTATTGCTGCAACGTTGCTGCAACGAGATTGTGCTGTATGGGTACCTATCTAAACACGAAATGTTAAAATCTAGGACGAGACTCCTTCAATCTCGCCTTCACCGCTCTCCACCCCCACGTTCCACCAGCCGTCGTCATTATTTCCATTCTCCTCCACCCTCCTTTCACAATTATCGCTCGCTCCCCGCTTCCCCGTTCCCTCGCCCCTCGACATCAACAAACGAAACCAAAAACGTCAGGCCCGCTCAAGCGTGCATCCCATTGATCTCCCCCAATATTTAATACCATAAATCTTTTCATACCGTCATCCCGGATCCAATCCTCCCCCGCCTCAGCCGCGCACCGAGCAAAAGGAACATCCCCAGGATCTCTCTAAGCAGCAAAGGAGACACAAAGCAACGTTGGTACCTTTCATCAGGCTTGCCGAGCAAAGGAAGCCTTCAGCCCGCGGAAATACGGCCGCAGGATGCTTTTGTTCCCGCCCAGCCTATCATTAACCCCGGGCGTTCTTCAACGTGAAAGGACGATAGGTCCATCATCCGAGTCATTCAGAGAAAGGGGGTAGCCGCGAACGGAAGCAGAGCTCCCCGACAGAGTTGCAACAAAAACGGTCACACTTATCCGACGACTTCCTGGCTTCGACACATCCTCCCAGCGATCCTTTATTTCCGTTCGACTCGGAACGCTCCGGGAATCTTCCCCTCGATTGAGCCTCAATACCCGCGAAATTAGGTTCGCGCGGCTCCCTTTCGTGAAGCATAAACCCCCCGCCGCGAGACCCCGCCGTGGACCACGGCTATCGGACAGCGATTCTCATCGTGGATACGATTGCGGTGATCCTTCCTGGTCGTATCGGATCGTACACCATCGTCCTTGATCCCGACTATACGCTGTCGCGGATTACAAGCAGAAACGACCTTCCCACCTTATCGCGCAACTGCTATTTCGTTCTGGTATTAAGCTTGGATCAAGTTTCGGGCAACTTTCCGTTGAGTTCGCGTCCGACTTGAGTCAGTCGCAAGTTGCAGTTACTTCCCCCCTGTAGAATGTAGTGCAACTATTTTAGATCTAACTGAAATCTATTACAGGCCGGGGCAAACTCAGATCTAAGTAAAGCCTAAGTCAGACTTACGGCTGACACCTTGAACAGTAAACTGATTCATGGAGAATGATAGGGGGAGAAGTTCTCCCGAGCAAGAAACCTCGCGCAGCAAGGGGGTTAATTCTTTCAACTCGACGGACACTGCAAGATGTATTTCTCTGTACATTAAAATGGAACAGTCTGTACATTATTCTTGAAACGTTCCCAGCGTCCCAGCGATTCAACGGAAGAAGAAAGATACCGCCGAGGCTTCGCCCACATTCGAATAATAGCGCGCGTCCTGGATAGAGATTACACGGGTCTAATATTACCGGCATTTTAATTTAAATTCTCTCCACGAAGCCCAAGAATTTCGATTCTTACGTCGAACGATGGAGGCTTTCGAAGATACCGTTTATGTTCGCGCGAGTGTTAAGAGATAACGCCTGGTTATGGCTGGTCCTCGAATGTTTCTTTGGGGAGAATTCTGCGCGAGATAGGGCCGCGACCTTTCTCGAAACTTTAAGTTCGCTGGGGGCTTTTCAACTCACAATCAGATTAGAAAGGTTATCGTGAAATCGATGGTGACTACAATATTTTAGAAAGAAGAACACGGGAGTTCGTTTCGGTTCTTAATTTTAAATGATAACATTACTCGATATTCCTCGACCATGTAATAGAAGTTATTATTGGGCTGATTGAATATAGAATAAGAAGTGCGCATCGCTCCTCGGTTTCGAAAGTAATAAAGCATTGTGCTGTGCATTGAGGGAAAAAGGAATTCGAGAAAATCGTTGGAAGGGAAAACATTCAATCGTGGATTCCACGATAAACGCCCGTGGCATGCATCTTAATGGGAATTATTACAGCATTCCGATCGAAAGAGGAGTACCGTAAGAATGGATCGCTTTATCGGGGCTTATTTTCATAAACTCGATGAATACCAGCTCACCAGTGGTATTATAAACGGAGATGGGAATAATAAACGATAATTTCAGAAAGAAGTCTAATAATTAATCGTCAACTTTTACCAAAAAAGTCCTTTAAAAATATCTCGAATTACTTCGAATGCCGTTACTAGGGTTTATACAAAAACCGAGTTTTGAAAAACCGATTTTCGAATTCCACTATTCCCGAAAAAAACGGTTAACCCTCAGTTGTCACACTGGGTCAAATTGACCCTGCAATTTTTGAAGCAAAACATTTTCTCGGAACTCTTATTACTTCAATTTTTTTAAGCATGATGACACTTTAAATGTCAACTTTCAACGATGGGCATATATTCTACAATTTTATAACTAACTCGGAATTTTTTTAGACTGAATTTAACAAATAGTTTTTAAATAACAACTGATTGAAAATTGGCAGGGTCAAATTGACCCAGTGTGACAACGACGTTCGAAAAAGTATGTGTGACAACCGAGGGTTAAACCGGTTTTCGAATTTTCACAAAAAATATGTAATTAAAATAGTAAATAAATATTTATACTTATTTTAAAAATGTTCAGTTTCCTTAATATTTATGGAATTACAAAAATATAACAAAATAAAATATACCGTATCTATACAAAACCAAATAAATAAATAAAAATTAAATTAACTAAAATCCGTACAATTTTTGAGTTCATTTAATATTTATGAATCTACAAAAATATAACACAATAAAATAGACTGCATACAAAAGCAAATGAAAATAAAACTAAAATCCTCACAAAATATAAATGTTCTACAGTGGTACCAAATTATTAAATCTTTATTGCATTTATGTATTTTTCATCAGAAAATATGAACTCATGCATACAGTTTTACAGTAATGAGTAAACTGTTACATACTACAATATGCTTTTGTCCGATGAGAAGTTCAAGTCAAAATGTTAACGTTTCTAATTAAATAATTAATTCATTTCTGCATATTAATTCTGATATATAAAACCGGTTTTTTAAATTTAAAACCCGGTTTTCGAATTATACAGATCCATAAATAAAAACCGGTTTTTAAAAACCGACAAACCCTAGCCGTGACACCAGCAGCTTGAAATATATTTTACATCATCTGGAACATCATCTGGAGTCCCAAATCGTGGCTGATTGTGAGCAAAGAAAATCGACGCTTTATCGTCTTCCAGTTTCGCAGTGGCACCGATACCTCCCATCCTCCAACCACGGGGATGTTAGCTGGAAAAAAGCGTCGCAGGCTTGATTCACGAAGAAAAAAAACGGCAATAAGCGGAACGCGGTATCCCGTACGTAATAAAATCGACGTCCAGTAAAAAGCAGCCCTATATCCTTTCCTTCCCCGCTATTTGCACCTGAGCTCCTCCCTTATCTCCCGCTGTTCCAACCTCCGCTCTTTTTCCCTTTCGTTTGGTCCCTGGTACATACCGTTAAATCATTGTTAACTTTTTTCCCCCGCGCGAAGATTAACGCCGTCGAGCGGCAGAAAACAATGGAAAAGAGTGCCGTTTGCTCGAGTGCGATACACTGAATGCTCCTTCCTGTTATCCGGCCGTATCTTTGCGATAAAACACGCAAGAGTAACGCGGATTCGTCTATGTTGGATGAAAGGAATATAGTGGAACACAGGTGTGTTGAGAAATAATGGAATAGATTCGGGGTTTGGAGTGATCTAGTATCGGGGTTTGGAGTGATCTAGTATCGGGGTATTGCTATTAGCAGCGGCGGATTTAACAGGGCGTGAGCAGTTGCCACCTGGCCCCCTGCTCGCAAGGCCCCACTAGGGCCCCATCCTCAACAAAAATTATGATTTTATCCAAACTATATTTTCTTTCTTTATTATTACACCGAGCACGTTTTCAGTAAACTACCGCTTTAGTTTCTCGAAAAATGGGCCCCTGCTCAGAAGGCCCCACTAGGGCCCCATCCTCAACAAAAATTATGATTTTATCCAAACTATATTTTCTTTCTTTATTATTACACTGAGCACGTTTTCAGTAAACTTCCGCTTTAGTTTCTCGAAAAATGGGCCCCTGCTCAGAAGGCCCCACTAGGGCCCCATCCTTAACCAAAATTATGATTTTATCCAAACTATATTTTCTTTCTGTATTATTACACCGAGCCCATTTTCAGTAAACTACCGCTTTAGTTTCTCGAAAAATGGGCCCCTGCTCAGAAGGCCCCACTAGGGCCCCATCCTCAACAAAAATTATGATTTTATCCAAACTATATTTTCTTTCTTTATTATTACACTGAGCACGTTTTCAGTAAACTTCCGCTTTAGTTTCTCGAAAAATGGGCCCCTGCTCAGAAGGCCCCACTAGGGCCCCATCCTTAACCAAAATTATGATTTTATCCAAACTATATTTTCTTTCTGTATTATTACACCGAGCCCATTTTCAGTAAACTACCGCTTTAGTTTCTCGAAAAATGGGCCCCTGCTCGCAAGGCCCCACTAGGGCCCCATCCTCAACAAAAATTATGATTTTATCCAAACTATATTTTCTTTCTTTATTATTACACCGAGCACGTTTTCAGTAAACTTCTGCTTTAGTTTCTCGAAAAATGGGCCCCTGCTCAGAAGGCCCCACTAGGGCCCCATCCTTAACCAAAATTATGATTTTATCCAAACTATATTTTCTTTCTTTATTATTACACTGAGCACGTTTTCAGTAAACTACCGGTTTAGTTTCCCGAAAAATGGGCCCCTGCTCAGAAGGCCCCCCTAGGGCCCTGTCTTCAAAAATAATGATTTTATCCAAGCACTTTTTTCTATATTTTTCTGTACATTTACCCCCTTTTGGTAAACTACCTCTTCATTTTCCCGAAAAAATGGGCCTCTCAATGTTTGCCACCTGGGCCTTTTTTCTTAAATCCGCCACTGGCTATTATAGATGGGTGTCACGTTGAGACCATCCATGAATTCGTTTGTTTCTTGCTGCAAAATTAATTACTCTTAAAAGCTTAATACTTGCAAGTGCCTTAGAACTATTGAGAAGACATCTTGTATTTAGATAAAGGTGTTCTATATATCCAAGTTAGGGAAAGCACCCATCGAGAAACTTGCTTGCCCTATGTGCATTCTGCTCATGCAGCGTCGGCAAAGTTTTCTGTCAACGTTCGTTCATGCATTATCTAAGCTTCGGTTGCCCAACGGATCTAGATTTAATCGGTTTAGTCCAGCTTAATCCTCCTCCAGGAAACGGTGCTCCCATCGACTTCCGGTCCACGAACGCCAAGTTCGAAGCTGCAACTTTCATTCAGCTCACGGCCATTTCGTTCGCCTGGCTTTCCAAGTTTTTCCTGTCTATTCGTCAAATTGAATCGTCGTTGGCTTCGGTAGGAAAGAAGTGTCTTAAGAACCGCAATTTATGTACGTCATATCTCAAGATATATATCTGGTTGTTAGAGGGGAATCTTTTATTCGTCTCTTTCAATTGAAGCGGGATTCGAAGAGAGTATTGTAGAAGACTTGGTAATTATTTAGTTTGAAATTTGAGAACGAGCTAACGCAGTTTGGGCGAGAATCGGTAATTTTAATTTTTGCGAAACAATTTGCGTCTCCTGGCAATGTTGCTTCATTAACAGTATCGTCAGCCGAAAGGGCGGAAAATGGAAACAGATAGGGCAAACTTGAACGTCGGTAGTCGCGTAAGGACTCCGGCAATATCAGATTCGTTGTTTAATCAGCCCAAACAGCTCCTCTGTTCGCTAAACATCCCCGAGTGTTTCGCTAGGTTCGACAAATATTGATTAAATCCATGGACATCTATTACTCGCTCGTTACTAGGATTCGGCTAAGGAGTCTCGACGCTCCATATCTTCGAATCATTTTACTCGAGAGGACTACAGAAACCGTTAAGTATCTAACCCCATGAATAAAACATTTCCCCCATATTCCACGTAATGAATACGCCCCGATGAAATGCGCCAAATTACGCTGCGATAAATTAAGTATATCTTTAAATTCACGACGTCTGTAAATGGAAGATGGTTGAACTACGGCTGAGAGGGGGAGACAGGCGTTAACAGCGGCATTAAGAGCCCACATTTCGCGAGGCGGTGAGGTTTCTTCGAAAGCGTTGAACTCTCGCGCAAAGTCGGCCAAGAATGAATTAAACGTTCGCGGACGACTTGCAGTGCGCGGGGCGGCGTGTAATCGCGTCGTTAAAATACCGTACGGATCAGAAGAACATCGGGCATGAATTATAATTGCGCGGGACAGTAACGAGGGAAGGAATTTCCTCCCCGGCTCTTCCGACCCGAAACTCCCCGGCTGAGTTATTGTCGAAGCAATTTACGAAACCGCGTCCTGGGGGCAGCTTCTCCCGCCCAAAGAAGAGGAGCGAAGAGTGCAATTCGTCCCTTTATTCATTGTCGCCTTCCTTTTCGCCCGACTGTCCAACGCAGGTTCACAGGTTCGCGACGGGTCGCAGGCGAACGGACGGAAATATGTGGAAGGAAAGATTGCAAAGAAACAAAAGATGCGGGAATGTAACAGCGCGGAAGAGGGGAACCGGGAGAAATGAAAAGTGGAAAGCAGTCGGGTAACCGAGGGACCATTATTCTGGTGGAAAGTCGGCATGGTGATAAATAGTTAGGTTTTGGTATTTGCTTGTGGGTGGTTGTGTAAACGGGGGTGTTATTTCGCGATGAAAAAGTGTAAGGGAGGTGTGATATTTTTTGGACGGTAGGTGGTTGATTATTAGAAGGGTAGGTGTGGCATTAAAAAGTCCATCGAGATGGATAGTTTGAGAACGAAAAGGTTTAGGGAAAGAAATCTTGCTTCGTCCTGTGTTTCCTTTTGTTTCGAGTTCGTGATAAGAAGAGTGTTCTTTTAAAACTCTCTGGTCGCGCCGTCCTTTTCTTAAATCGCGCTTGTACGACGGAGAACGAAAGTGGAGGGAATACAGGGGTAAGTAAATCGAAAGTGGTAGCAAGAAGTTGCTCCTAAATGGGACAAGATTACCCGTTGTCTGACGCGCTTTCATCGCGCACGAGTTAAGTCGTCGCGCCGGCGTAATGAAAATTCATACGTGCCGCGTTAACTTCTCTAATGACCCGACGGGTGCCTAACGACGACGACGTTTTTACCCGTCGACGGTTCGACGACTTTTTCAACCGCTTCGCCTTCCCTCCGCCCGCCACTTCTTGTAAATCTTAATTCGCGCCCCGCCCACGGAGAAACGATCTTGCCCCTAATTGCGTCGCCCGCACTTTCTTACGGGCTTTTTAATCCCCGATCATTTCAACGCGATCCCATGGCTCTGAGAACTCGAGGGATGCTTGCCGAGCGATAATTCAGATCGTTTCGAAGAATTATTCCACTGTGTTCTTGTAAGAGTCTAGCAAGGTAAGCATGAGCAAACGGTCCCTATAACAAATTTTGTTATTAGTGTTTGCTAGAAATTGCTCCTCACCTGAAAAACCATTCCGCGAAGTTTACTAAGATGAGGAACGTTTACTTGAAGATACTACTTAAGATAAAGAAATGAAACAGAAGACGGAAAATAGCTAGGGTAGATGTACCGTTTGTGGCCACTGCACTATTTGTGGCCACTGTCTTATTTATTGCGATATATTAAGTTTTCAAAGGTTACTTTAATGGTGGGTTATGCTGGCACCATTTCTACTACTTTTTACAGTTTTGTTGTCCCGTTTTATTTAAGAATCATACGTGAATGTGCAAATCTTTGATAACTTTCCACATCCTTGCAAACGGTGCTTAGCGTACGACTGGTAAGGAAACAATTAGTTATTGTATTTAGCAAGAGCATGGATGAAGTTTTATACATATTTATATTAAAAAAACAAATATTTTTGAGATTTAAAAAAGAATTTCAACGATATAACCCAAACTCTGCTGGAATTAGGCACTGACCAAAAATGGTACATCGAAAATGGAAATGTACCATTTGTGGCCACGTAATGGCCATAAACCGTCCACGGTACAACCATTTTTGGTCAGTAGGCATTCTCATTAGCAACTGATCGTACAATACAATATTATTGTAAAATTATTATACAATAGTATTGACAATGACGTCAGCGAAAAAATTCTTCTAAAATTTAATTTAATTTTATCTGAAAAGTAGACTCATTACTTTTAACTGCTATAGATAATAATGTGACGTAGAAAAATAAATTCTATAAAAACAATTTCAATGACGAAAAGTGTTAAAATGAAGAGACAACGATCAAAAAGAACATTCTTCGCCAACTATTCTGTAGGCGACGTCAAAAACGCATTGCAAGAAAAAGTAAAACCCGTCGCTACCAAAAGAAAAAGTGAAAAGGATATTGGCAGTTAATATTATTTTTGTGCAGCAAGTATTATTTGTTCAGTAATGAACATTTGTAATGAATTAAAAGCTACAATTCTTGCTGTGGGTCTTTCATATTACCAATCCTTCAAGTGGCCACAAATGGTAGGTACATCTACCCTACATATTAGCTGCATTTCTTATATTTTTTCGAATTGTAAATCAATTATTACAGGTAAAAAAATTATTTGTTCTTTCAGAGTTTTACCCAGACCTTTACTGTACTTCCCTCGAGTTTCTCCTGTTTCATATGAAATACGCAAACGTGAAAGGGCACTTCGATCACAAGTCTCGCCCACCCACGCATCCATCTTTAAAAGATACTCTCGGGGCTCGGATGAAATAGTAAAAACGATGCAATCAGGGAATCTGCGTTTTCATCGCGCGGTTCTGCGGTTTATCAAATTTTTATTCCCGTCCCGAACGCAACGGGGGAAGGAGGGTCTCGAAAAGCGGATTTAATGTCACCATCCCCGTGTATCGTTCCGGCTATTCTTTCGCCCTGGTAGCGCAGATTCTCTGTTAAGTTCGTCGGCTTGGAATTTTTCGCTGCCATGAAACACCAAACACCACCCTCGTTCCCCTTTTCCCTTGAGCTCGCAGTACAATCAGCGTACATTGTTACGCGGGCTCCTCGCCCCGCGGAAACACATCGCAGCTGTTAAGGCGTCACTCCTTTAAATCCTTGACAGCGGCGAGAACGCTTGATACTGAATTCAACTACGTATAATCGAGTAGTCGAGAGCAGAAGGTGCTCGACGAGTCAACAGCGCACGCAATATCCTCGTAAACCCTCCGACGTTTGACAGCACGTGCTTAAAACTCATAAATATTCGGCATTCAACAACCAGCGGCGATTAGTACGCGATGCCTCGGAAAACAAGCCGAAGGAACTCGAAATTTTCCCAGCAATGATCCACCCCGCGACACGTCCGCGGCGTGGATTTCCCCTCGATTCATCATTCATCTATCTTTTCCCGAGCTTTACCGAGCTTTCAATCCAACCGGCTCGCGAACGTATCGCTTCTAATTATCAAATATTCGTGCATACGATTATTCAAGGTGTCCGCCCGATCCCAGCGCAGGATCAAGAGAGCACGTTCAGAGCTGATACGGGTTAAATACGCTCGCTGATTACGCGCCGTACCCTTGTTGATTATCAAACGAATTTGTCTGCGCGAGGTAACTGGGGACAGTTATATCGGCATTATCGGGATTTATTCGAACAATATGCACGCCGCCGCGCCGTGGCGTTTAATACACGGACCTATCGTCGAACAGTCTGCTAGATCGAAGAGCCTTTAGTAAGGACGAAGGTAAATACGAGGTTTACAACGATAATAATCGATATTGCTCCGATTTTATGAAGAGCACGTTCGAGCCCATTAACGCCACTGAAACTTCTGCTGAATTTTATTTTTATAGAAGACACGAGACTTCTAAAAGGATAGCATTTCATCCCGAAGGATTTCTGAAACATCCTTGTTACACATACCTTGATTCGATGCAAATAATTCCAGGGATCGAAAAAGTTCTGGTACTTTTCAATAGGTTCCATTTAAAACATGGACCACGGAACTTTTTTTAAAAATGTTCTCACATTATAAGTTCCCAGAAGAACCGATAAAATAAAAGTTCTTAAAAATAAAGGTTCTAGCTGGAATGGAACTTATAAAATATAAAAATAAGAAATTTTCTATAACAGGAACAGATATTTTGTTCACCAATATTAAAAAAGTTCTCAATCGTTGTAACAAATACTGAATACTATTCAATGGATAGTACTACAACAATATTAAATAATTATTACAGTTAAATTGATATTCTGAATGTGTTATTTATTTGTAATACTTACCTACGTAGATATTTCTAATGTTATGATTTTCATACCTTTTATCAAATAAACATATGAAGAATATGATATTATATTGTTAAATAAAACTAGTACCTAATAGTTTAGTACTTTTCTTTATCTTATGAAAACTTTTATAACCCTCGGTTGTCACACCTACTTTTTCGAACGTCGTTGTCACACTGGGTCAATTTGACCCTGCCAATTTTCAATCAGTTGTTATTTTTAAAACTACTTGTTAAATTAAGTCTCAAAAATTCTGAGATAAAGTTTGAACATTGTAGAATATATGCCCATCGTTGAAAGTTGACATGTAAAGTGGCATCATGCTTAAAAAAAAGTTTGAAGCAATAAGATTTCCGACAAAAAGTTTTTTGCTTTAAAAATTGCAGGGTCAGTTTGGCCCAGTGTGACAACCAAGGGTTAATAAATGTTCTAATGTAACTCGTTTCCATGGAACTTTTATTATATAGGTTCTAAAATAACTAATCCATGAGAACACTTTTTAAAGAAGTTCCTAAAGGTAACATTTTTTTCAATAAAAATTCCACAGGAACAGATATTTTCTTAAACAAAACATATAAGTTCTAACAGAATTTTTTTAAAAACGAGGGTTTTTAGAACTTTTTCGATCCCTGAATAATTCTAGTAAATTTTGTGAAATACAAGTGCTAACAACACACACACAAGCCAATTGGACATTTGCTTCTCTACAAATCCGTCTTTTCGTGCATTAGCCGTGCACTTGAGTTATTCATAATTTAACGCTAACATAATGGCCCCATTAGTGCGGATATACGCGTAACGATGCCCTTGTAAATCCCCACTTCACTCACTAACAACGGGGAATCCTTTCGTTTAGCATTGTTACAACTGAAATCAACTTCCACTCGTATTTGCATGGATTTCATTCGAATTCCCTGTATGCGGAACAACGTGCACGAGTAATACCCATAATACAGAGCGCGAAACCTGTTGGACCATCCAAGATACTAAGTACATCCACTTGAACATCCTACTTGAACGTGCCTTGCTTTGCTTTCCGAGGTTAAAGGTTCTAGAAGACTCTCCAATTTTCCCCGCCCAGACTCGAAAATTTATCGCGTCAAATCTTCGTCCGATTTTTAATCAAATTTCGAGGATTCTAAGCTCCCAATGCGTCCCCCTTTCTTCCCCAAAATTACAAGGCGCGACTTTCGTCTCATTAGAAATAATGCTCGCAGGATTCAAAGCTCCCAACGTTTCCTCCTTTGAATTCCAACGCTTAAAGGCGCGGCTCTCGTTTTCCCCTAAATACGAGCCCGAAAATTGCCCGCGAAAAATTCTGGAATTTCCCCGCCGTTCTGAAGATTTCCGCGGGAACCGGAAGCATCCCCCGGATCCAGCGTGGAATCGCTATTTCCGTTTCCGCCGCGCAACTTCGCCGATCCCCTGGCTGGCGCGCGAAAGCAGCGCGCGTGTGCGCGCGGAAAGCATAAATTCCGGGCAGCCGGGCCGCGCGACTAACATTATTATGCGATGGCTGGCAGGGACGCAGCGCAAGAGCATCCGCTTCGCTCGACCCGCCAACTTTCGCCATTAATCGTACGCCCATCGTTCCCCACCTCTGGAATGTTCGTCGGCCACTAGCCGCGACTAATTAATAATTACTGAATCATATCGTCGCCGTTCTTCACGCCGAGCAGAACCGACAAATCGTCCCTCAGTTTTCTGAGCTCCCTCCTGAAGAATGGCCTGTCGACGATCCTTTTGCGAACGTCAACCCTCTGATCGCGAATTCCTTATGCAGAATGTTGGAAAAGATTGGGGTATCAGATGTTTGATATTTTATACCGATTAATTAATTTCCATCGTTAACGCTTCATCGAGCACAGTCGTATCGTTCCAAGTTTTTCAACGGTGAGTTGCATTTATGTCAGGTCTCATTACCCGTTAATTGTAACAGTGAAGGAGATGGAGTTTAATTACCCTAACATACGTTCGCCGCACACACCTGGACCACGCCTTCGTTTCATCCCCGTCTAATTACTCCACTTCTGCGTAACAATGTGCAAACGAAGTGTGGATCGTCCGAGTAAATTTCCGAGGGATCGTTCTCCAAATTTACATTGAATTTGGATATTAAAATTTCACGGCGGAGCTGAACTACGCGATAATAGGAAGCCCAACTTCCCACCAAATTGTCCACCCTGCTGAGAGATAAACCAAATTAGTGCCATGATTAATGCACTCGGAAGCAAGTCGACTTATTTCCCTTCGTTTCAGGTTTTCCCGAACCAGCTGCACCGTCCAAGTTTAAATTCTTTCCTAAGGGTTGACATTATTTATGCCAGCACTACACGAACGGCAATAAAGCTTGCGGTGAAACTTCAGAATTACCTTACGAGCCACGTCCTCCGCGGAAATTACTTTCCAGACGGTTTTCCTCGCGACGAGCTCGCGCCACCGATAATCCTTCTCTGTTCAGCTCGTTTGTTGTCGACTTAAAAAACCATTCAAAGTCCAATGACAAAATATAAGACAATACTCTAATTAATCTGCTCAATCGAAGAAACACCTAACCACTACTTTAATTCAATCAAACCACCCTACATAAATCTCTTCAGCCCGCCATCTTTCGACCACGCAATCTCCGCGAAAACGTGCGAACGCCAACTAATTAGCACCGATTCGCGGATCGACCTCAAACGTGCGTACATAAACTCGAGTGGGGAGCACACATTTCGACTGGTTAATTAAATCCACGTGTGTTTGAACGCGGCAACGTTGAACGGTCACTAGGGCCGCTGATTCCCTCCTCTAATTCCCCTTCCGAGGCAAATTTCGTAATAATGACGTCGAAAAGAAAGGAGATTCCCGTAAGTCCCGCGCGGACGATAAAAATGCACGAGAAAAGAAGTGGTTGAAACGCGGCACGACGTCGTGGGTGAAGAAAGGGCGGAGAGAAAATAGGAAGCCATGGAAGCCATGGTGGAACGGGATTTATGCGGATAAGCAGGCTATAATCGGAACGACTTGGTTGAAAACCAGTGGCGGATTTAACAGGGCGGCCGGTGAGCAGTTGCCACCTGGGCCCCTGCACGGAAGCCCCCAGGGCCTCATCTTTAAAAACAAATTATGATTATATCCAAAGTATATATTCTTTTGTATTGTTACACTGAGCCCGTTTTTTAGTAAACTACAGCTTTATTTTTCCGAAAATGGGCCCCTTGCATAGAAGGCCCCACTAGGGCACTGTCTTAAAAAAATATTATGATTTCACCCAAGCACTATATTTGTTTTCTACACTTTTCTGTACAGTTACCCCCTTTTAGTAAATTACTGTTTTATTTTTCCGAAAAATGGGCCCTTGCTTAGAAGGCCCCCCCAAGGCCCTGTCTTAAAAAAAAACACTTATGATTTTATCCAAGCACTATATTTGTTTTCTACACTCTTCTGTACAGTTACCCCCTTTTAGTAAATTACTGTTTTATTTTTCCGAAAAATGGGCCCTTGCTTAGAAGGCCCCCCCAAGGCCCTGTCTTAAAAAAAAACTTATGATTTTATCCAAGCACTATATTTGTTTTCTACACTTTTCTGTACAGTTACCCCCTTTTAGTAAATTACTGTTTTATTTTTCCGAAAAATGGGCCCTTGCTTAGAAGGCCCCCCAAGGCACTGTCTTAAAAAAAATTATGATTTCACCCAAGCACTATATTTGTTTTCTACACTTTTCTGTACAGTTACCCCCTTTTAGTAAATTACTGTTTTATTTTTCCGAAAAATGGGCCCTTGCTTAGAAGGCCCCCCCAAGGCCCTGTCTTAAAAAAAAACTTATGATTTTATCCAAGCACTATATTTGTTTTCTACACTTTTCTGTACAGTTACCCCCTTTTAGTAAATTACTGTTTTATTTTTCCGAAAAATGGGCCCTTGCTTAGAAGGCCCCCCTAAGGCCCTGTCTTAAAAAAAACACTTACGATTTCACCCAAGCACTATATTTGTTTTCTACACTTTTCTGTACAGTTACCCCCTTTTAGTAAATTACTGTTTTATTTTTCCGAAAAATGGGCCCTTGCTTAGAAGGCCCCCCTAAGGCCCTGTCTTAAAAAAAACACTTATGATTTCACCCAAGCACTATATTTGTTTTCTACACTTTTCTATACAGTACCCCCTTTTAGTAAATTACTGTTTTATTTTTCCGAAAAATGGGCCCTTGCTTAGAAGGCCCCCCCAAGGCCCTGTCTTAAAAAAAATTATGATTTCACCCAAGCACTATATTTGTTTTCTACACTTTTCTGTACAGTTACCCCCTTTTAGTAAATTACAGTTTTATTTTCCCGAAGAAATGGGCCCCTCGGAACGTTTGCCACCTGGGCCTTGTTTCTTAAATTCGCCACTGTTGAAAACGTTGAAATCGCTTCTTGTTTGCCACCCCGTCGTCGCGAAAGTCTCGCGATTTCTCTCCGGCGAGTAATGAAATTTTCCTCGACCATCGGTATGGTATCGAATTCAATTGGACGGAGCCTTTTCTTTTTTTACCCCGCCCGAGGATCGGGGTCACAGGCGTCGATCTTCGTCGAAAAAGTTCTCGCCCCGATAATTCTCGCCGCGGGAAAACGTTCGGTCCTTCGATCCTGCTTGGAACAATAGAGCCTCGCGGAGCAAAATACGAGCCGGGTAAGCGAACGAAAGGCGAGGCACGATTTACTTGGCAAAAAAAGAAGGGGCGAGTGAACGGCGCGGGCGAGGATACAGGTAGATAAATAAACGTCTTTATTCGACGTAGATGAGATAGTAATGCGTTTCAGTCGTACGTTCTCGAAATGAGGAAAATATTTCTCGGGGATATCGCGGCTGGTGGTTCCGAGTCGACGCGTTCTGCGACCCTTGCCCCGGGAAAATGGCCACGAATATGGGGAAATTTATGTCAAGAGAGTTCAGGGAAGTGTGGAGCGTGGAGGCGTTATCTTGAGCCGCCTTATTTCTTGTTGAGCGAAGTTAAGTCTGGCTCTCTTCGTTTCTGTTTGTACTGTGACGCTTTGAGGGAAGAATTACTGCGCCGGGTGTAGACCTCGCAAGCAGTGAGCAATGACGAGCATAATTCCTTTACCGTGCAACCCATTTTTGTCGCGGAATATTCGTTTAACAACCCCCCACGAAAAGTCGTAACAAGGGTTGTTGCTGGAGCGAATCTCATTATGCGCTCGTTCTCCCCTTGTTGCCGCTTAAACGAACTGTCCAAAATATTTCATCGCTGGAGCAACTTGCCAGTAACTTAGTTATTTTCGTCGCCCGTTAATTACACTCGCCTGGTGCCAAGTCTGAAAGGGCAGAACTCAAGCCAGGGACAAACAGCACTCTCATTAAGTTCACCGGTCGATCCTCTGAATCTGCACGCTGGAATTCCTGAGAAACTTTCCCGAAACCCTGTCGAAATTTGTCCATCAACGGACTCTGCCGGCGAGCTGGTGAATTATTCCAGCATGCATCACTGTTTTCAGATCATTTCTCAAGCGCCCTCGGAGTTTCGTTGCTTTATGGAATCAGAGATCCGTTTCGCGGCCGCAGCGACTAATGTCGACAGTGGGAGTTTTGGATTAAAAAAATTTGCGTATGTACCTGAAGTAGATGAAGAGCTACGGATTTCTGAAGCGAAACCGATGGATGTATGTATCCGGCGTATTTATCTTTGTACCCGTGCAAAGGATAGCGGACACGGAAATGTTTGAAAGCGGCGAGCTTAGGTAAGCAGAACGATGAAGCAGCAAAATTGTAAAATACTTTCAATCCCAACTTTTTCGTGATTCATACGAGCCCCGCGCGCTGCTAATGGCTCGCGTATTAACGGGACACACGGGCGGATTACAGGGAAATGCAGCGCGGACGTTTCGGTCACATCCGGCGCTCCCTTTTGCTCCCTTTCAATTAAGGCCCCGCCGGGTGACGAGTGCTTTTCACTTTGCTGCTAATATAGAATCACGCTGCGCTTCCCCCTATCGAATTGTAGAAACATATTTTATACGGACCGCATGAAACGTTCATACCCAGCAAAGGAACAACGCCCCCGGCGGGATTCAATCGCGCTGAGTAGCAAAGGAAGATACAATTCACCCTCCGTTTCGAACGATTGTTTCGCCGTCGCACGATAAACTTGATTAAGGGACAGCATTTTCTGCGCGACGCGCTATTCGCGTAATTTTCGCTCCATTATTTCGCGTCGCGACGCGATACTCTTTTTTCCGCAAGCCCCGTCGAAGGAGAAACTTCGCCGCGCCAGCAAAATCCGCGCCGCCGTCGAAACACCGAGGGCATCCTTTGTTGCGCCCAAGTCTCCGAAGTAGTTTAATAATCTCGCTAATAGCGATGGGATAATAACCATTCCTTCTCTGACAACGTGTTCTAACGAACCAAAGTTTCCCCCTTTCATCGCGTGTATCGGCGCCGTCGCGAACAACAGCCGCCTGGCTGAAACGATTTTGCATATCATAATGAATAGCCTGAATAAAATCCGCCGCGGAGGGGACGGGCGACTGGGGGGCTGCAATTTATTGGGAAACTTCTCGAATTCATGGAAGAGCGATCACCCGTGAATGTTTCGCTCGTGTACAAATAACGCACGGTGTCCAATAGTACGTCGCCCCGCGAGCTTGGCACTGTGCACTATCGTTCATAAAAGTTGCAGGGAATTGTGGCGACAGTGACTGGCAATTTTTAATCTAGCCGCACAAATTTCTACTACCTCCCACGTTATTTTATTCGGAACTCGTTAGGAGACTCGACGTCCCGAGGAAGATGTTCCAAAATGCATAGCACAAGAATGAATGGAAGCGGTGGAGTTTCTTTGATAATAATGGTGGTAGCTGTTTTCTGCCCTCCCTTTATGGAAACTGTTATTTACCGGTGTATCACTATTTCTGGCCCACTGTGCGCAATATTTTGCTCCGCTTGAACCCAGCATCGCAAAAACAACTGCTCCCACCGACACACGAATATCATTCATGCAACGACACCAATGCAAATTGTCCATGAACGCTTACACCGGTTTCCCCGCGAATATTTCCCGATTCCAGGGCTGCGCGTTTTCCGCCGTAAATCGGGAGCGCAGATTTTTCCCGTTATTGTTTCAACACGCTGCGTCGATTCGGAGGGACATGCAATTTTTATCGACTCGCGCGCCCCGCGCACATTACACCGTTGCGGCGTCTGCATTGCCATTACAAATGTAAGCGACGACTATTCGCTAGGCACAGTGATCTAGAAATTCCATTGACTTTGACGGAAATATTAGGTTACTATTCGAATGGAGAGCTAACGCGATCCCGCGTGACGCGGCAACTGGAAATTTACTTCGGGGAAGGAGCCGAGCTTGATTCCTATTCGACTCACAAACGCAAATGTGTATCGAACCGTCCGAGTGTGTATTTGAATCGAGGCGCGTTTATACGCGCTATCGAATCAATTAAAACAACGAGCGCTGGTTAACGGATCAACAATTAATTACTGGAATCGGCTGTCGCGCGACGTCCAGAAAGCGGTTTCACGATTTGATGTGGGTTACCGGCCGACGGGAAATAAATTAAAGCGATTAAATATTTCGCCGCGGTGGCGTGTTCGACCTGTCTCCGATCCACAATTATCCACTTTTTGGAAATTCACTTGGAGATCGCCTGAACTATCAAAATTGACTGATCATAGTAAAAAATCTAATTAAATTCTGGATAACAATTTTCAGATTCCATATCAGGAATAAATTCTTGATTCTGAATGATTTTTAAAGTCGTCCAGGAATGTCTTCCCAGCGAACCTCGAGGAGTAAAAGGCTTGATCGAAGCTTGAGCCACTTCCTGCAATTTTTTCATTACCCCCTTTATCTCTCAGGTCGCAGCTACTCGGCCCTTTTAAATGCTGAGTCAGCCACGTTAATTAATGTTCGTAAAAAGCGGCGTGTAAACGAGCGTCGCGAACCATCGCGGCGGCACAACGCCTCTAAATGGGATTTTCATAAGGAAATTTCGAAAAGTCGTTGCATTCAACCCTTGCTGCGACCCCCGCCGCGGTGTATCGTCGAAGTGTCGCGATGAAACGAAACGGAGGGACAGGAGTAACGTTTCGAATACAAATTACGCGGAACGAGCTTCCGCGGCCGCGCCTTTCAAACCGGAATTAGAACGTCGCCCTTAAACCATTCAACTGGGTGAACTGGGTGCATTAATTAAAGCAAAGTGGAACTGTCCAATGAACGAGAAACGACGGTAAGAATACGCTGGGCCAGCTTTTCGGTCCGCGTTTCCTCGATTTTGTTAGCGGGGGGGTTGAGAAAAAGGGGGCTGATGGTTAGACATTTTTCAAGCTACACTGCGATTAAGTTCACTGTGGAGATCCTATTTTCCAATCTGTTCGATAATGTTCTGCGTTCAAATCATAATACACGCTGCGTTTGAATTTCGGTAAGTCGAATTTAAAAAATAAGGGAGTACTTCCAGAAGGTGAAAAAAGTCAAATGATGCAGTAGCTTTACCGCCCCCCGGGTGTTCTCAATCTAAGCTCTAAGCCATCCTGATTGAAAGCCACGGCGCGGAGGATAAATGGTGGGGAAAACAAAATGTGCACTCAGAAATTATTGATCTGGAGCAGTCGCGTCGCTTTCACAAACTCATTCGTCACGTCCGCCCTCGACACGTTCGTTCCGTGCATTTCTACAGCGTGCGCGCACAGAAGTTCGAAGGAAAGGAAGGGTTCGCTTGTTTTAATCTCATTGCCGGCAGACGCGTCTATTTTTATTTAAGCAAGCTTTCGACCCACATTCCCTTCAAACGCTCTTCAAGCCGTCCGCGCGTTGCTCTTTATTATTTCGCCCCGGCACTTTTGTGCCTGCGACTCGTTCGCGCCGAGTTATTCCGCGAAGAAACTTTTTGATAATACGCTCCCGAGGGGAGGGAAAAGCGCGATTGCCCGGAATTCTGGGGGGACAGTTATTCTCGGATGGAAACTTTCGGCAGTTTCTTTCCTCGTGGAAAAGTAAATACGAGCGATAACGTAAAACGACGGCGGCCGTGCACCCTCGGAATAAACGAAGGGAAAATGGAGGAGCTCGTACAACGTTGATGTAACAGCGGATAAAATTGCACAACAAATGAACGAAGCGTTTGTTTCAGGGAAACACTTCAAATATTGCTCAAATTTCCGAAAACTATAAAGTCTCGCTGGATATTCAGAGCGTTCATGGGTAGAAGTTCATATTTCTCATCAGATAGATATACTAAGGTTTCCATAGCCCATCAAGGCTGTACAAAACAAATTCAAGTAATATATACAATAACTGACACGAGCCAAGGCAGAAACTAAGCTCGGGTAGGGGAGACCGGGGCAAAGCGGGGCCGAAAATGTTTGAAGTCGAATAAAATTTTTCCCTTTCAATAAAAATGTGTGGAAATAGATTTATAATATAATTTGAACATTACTATTGATAATTGACGAATAGCAATACTTAAAATAAACTTAAAGTATCTTAAAATTCAACTTGAAAAGAAATAAAATACGAGTTTTAATGAAGGATATAATTATAAAATTAACTTTATTGGAACTTTTAAACTATTTAAACTATTTATTTAAAAATATATTTCATTAATACAAGTTTAACGTTAATAATTTGTACTTTGTAACTTTGAAGTTTGTGTAAACACATTTTCTTCTGAAAATGAGTTTTTAAAGGAACTTTGTTTGCATGAACAGTCTGACATATTATTACTAAAACAAATACATACATAATTATTAATAAAATACGTACTTATACTATCTAAATAAATTTTTTAACAAAAACATTATATATATTTCTATCACAATTTTTTTAATAATTATTTGCGAGGACGGTGCCACCACTACGCCGTGGTTTCCCAGCTAGCTGACAGGTTAGGTTATTGCGCACATCACTCGCGCATCTTTTCTTTGCAGCTCAGTTTACCCCGGTCACTTTGCCCCGAATGTGTACTCAGTGGAAAATGAATTATTTAATAATGTTAGGATTAATATTTTCTCAAACCCGTGTACATGTATGTTTATAAGCTTGTTATAAACACGCAGAAAAAATTTGGAGTTAAAATAACACATTTAACACTCATTTATCCAAAAAGCTAAATTGAAAAGAAAACCAATGGGAAGTCTCTAAAACTTCATTTTTAATTTTTTAAATGAATTTCCATTTTTCGATATCTGAATGTGTATAATTATGATTGTGGTATTACACACATTTATTACTTCACCACAATTTGTAAATATATTCTATTGTTAAAGAATAAATTAAGAAAGATCATTTTACCCCGAGGTTCACTTTGCCACGGTCTTCCCTATCCAGGGGTCGCTACTCCTGCCCTGAGAACGCGCCTCGGGCCCTGTGGGGGCAATTACAAGGGCCACTGACACGACTAATAGGAACCGCAGATACAGTAATCGCAGGAACCTGAAAAAGGAAAGAAAAATTGTTTACCTTAGCCGAGGAACGGCGCGGAATCACTGATGGAGAGAAAGAACGTTCCCGTGGTGCGCCGATAAACAGGGCTCGCAGTTCAAATAAATCGTTTCGCCGTCCCCCGATCGTTTAGCCCGCGAAAGTGCACACGAGCTGCACGGGGGTGCAAGGTGAATTCCCGCCGGGGCTGAAATCGTGTCGGTGAGCACGAGCTGAGATCTGCAACCGGAAGCATTTCGACTGTTCCACCCGGGCGAAGAATCAAGGTGGTTCTGAGGCACAGAGGGGTTGGAGGTGCGTGATTGGCTCAATCGTGTCTCGACCCCCCCGTTCGAACGTGACCTGTCCCGACCGAACAAAGTTACCAGAAGTTTGCTTAACCTAATAACTCGGCACGGGGTCCACGTTGCCCGGCGCACGGATCTTAACGAAATTTAGAGCGACTGCCGCGGAATTCACCAACCCCTCGATCGCTAACCATCGTTCACATTGAACGATGTTTTATCGTTCCACCCGCACGGAAAAATAGCGAAGGGAATTCATGGAGAATTTTCCTCTAGCTGAGTCTAGTCTGACCTTTGTGCTTGCGAAGCTTTCGAAAGCTAAGTGATTCAATAAATTGTAGGGGAAAGGTGGGATAGTTGATCACAGTTTTGCTTTTTTATTAAAATAATAATAATGGTTTGCTTTGTTTGTATTTAATTACGTAAGTTCTAATTCTTAGAGTATTATCAATATACTTGTAAGTACAAATTTGAGAGCTGAAAACTAATTTTAATGACTGAATTTAAACATTTTCTGGCAGTGACGTTATGCACAAATATCCCCCACTGAAGGGGAGACTTGATCAGTAAACTTCAAGAGTAAATAACACATTGACTTTCTAAAAAATATTTATTATCATAGTCAATAACATGAAATAAAGGGAATATCATAAAAAGAAAGTAAACTATAACTAACTTGAAAGAATTACTGAAAAAATAAAACCGAAAAATTAAAATCTATGACATAAAACAACATAAATGCATTCTTAAAAGACACTTCACTTAGATATCATCTGATTAAGATGATGATGAAGGAAATATTTTCCTTCTCACTTTCTTTGCCGTATTTTTCTGTTTCATTAGCCGTTCTATGGTTCTTTTTGGGGCATTTCCAGCTGTTCAAGTATCCCACCTCACACA
Organism: Andrena haemorrhoa; assembly: GCA_910592295.1. Lineage (NCBI taxonomy): Eukaryota > Metazoa > Arthropoda > Insecta > Hymenoptera > Andrenidae > Andrena > Andrena haemorrhoa. The sequence continues at coordinate 8,919,957 of OU342946.1, forward strand.
CTGATCAAGTATCCCTCAATGCACTCGATTTGAAAAAGATGAAAAATTACACTTACCCTAAATTTTTAAATCAATCAATAAATAGCATTAATAGACCAGAAATTGCTGTTTTTACTTAATATGTTTCAAATCGTTGAAAATGCAACATTTACTCGAAAAGGAGGAAGAACAAGCAGACCGAAATATTTACTTTTTGGCTGCAAATAAGGTCGAAGCTTCTAACAACATTATTCTATGCTCCCAAAAGAAAACTGCAACGTGAAGTGTTGCGATAATGCAAACATTACCACGATAGCGTGACAGTGGGCACAAATTGCCAATACATACAGTGAGTAAAAAAAGTATTGGCACACTTTTTAAAATCGCATAACTTTTTTAGAATTGGTCCAATCGACATGAGTTTTCTTTTTAGAAGGTAGAAGGATTATTTTGCTAAGTGACGTATTTCGTAGTTTTGAAAAAAATTCAAATTGTCGGAATAGCAAAAAAAATAGTAAAGGCCGTTTTTCAACTTTTTTTTTCTGAGCCTGTAACGAAAATTCAAAAAACCCGGTTGTAGATTTAAGTAAGTTGTATACATGCTGAAAATTTCATCAAAATCGGCTAACGGTGCTCTGAGTTACAAACGTTTAATGATCGCACAATAAGTTCGAAAATCGCGAAATTCCCGAAATCAATTTTCGGCCTTATTGTGCGATCATTAAACGTTTGTAACTCAGAGCACCGTTAACCGATTTTGATGAAATTTTCAGCATGTATACAGCTTACTTAAATCTACAACCGGGTTTTTTGAATTTTCGTTACAGGCTCAGAAAAAAAGTTGAAAAACGGCCTTTACTATTTTTTTTGCTATTCCGACAAATTGAATTTTTTTTCAAAACTACGAAATACGTCACTTAGCAAACGAATCCTTCTACCTTATAAAAAAAACTTATGTCGTTTAGACCAATTCTAAAAAAGTTATGCGATTTTAAAAAGTGTGCCAATACTTTTTTTACTCACTGTATATTACTCAAAAAACTGATGTGATCATGTATCCCCGCTGATCAACTATCCCACCTTTCCCCTATTCTATTTCGTGTAGAAGCTCGCTGATTAATTATTTGCATACGAGTCGTTTCAAGCTCTTTCCATTCGTCTTTTCGACTCGTTAACTTGGCTCGCCGTAAGTGTAGAACCGCGACAGAAGTTTCCTCCGCTCGATTCCGTCCACGTCGATACGCGGCGATTTTCACGGACGAATTGAAACGCCCGCGACGTGTGAAAGTACGTGTGAAGCGGCTTCGGACGACGAACGAGCGTTTCGACTGCGCTCGCTCTTTCCGCGCGACGGAGACTTTGTTAAACAGTCCATTAAAGTGCAATGCCCGGGACAGATTTACGGGCGACTTGGCTGTCGCGTTTCTGGCACGTAAGCAGCCGAAATTTATATCGCCGCGGATCGTGGATTATCCGGTTTCATCGCGGCGCTGGTAACCAGAGGCCGGGATTAATCCGTGATGATTTGTCGGGATGTTTTGCACGTGAACTGGCATAATTGCGCGAGCAGACAGGGGGCAGGCGAACGGACACAATTCTCGCGTGGAGAGCTGAGCAAATTTCGGGGATATGGTAATTAGACACGTAAGAGTCCGGTACCCAAGTAAACATTAATGATTTCGTAAATGATCTTGAGGAGTAACGAGGAAGACACACCGTCAAGGACCCAGTTCACTTAAGAGTAACTGCCGCGGGTTTTTAAACGTGTAAAGGGAAAACTTAACCAAATTTAAAAGATTTTTTTGTTATTTCAGTAAACCTACGTTTTATCTTTAATTTGGTATTAAAAAAACTGCACACATAATAATAATAATTATTTTATAATTTAACTTGGAAAGTGAAAAATGCAAAGGGAGCAGTTTCTGATGACCTTCACACGTTTCACTATGAGCTATCAAATTTTGCGTATAAATGTCAAAATACTTCAATAATTATTTAGTAATTTGTTAGAATAAATTGGTATCATAATAAGCTTATTATTTGATTTATTTTTCTAAACTGATCAGGAATTGGGTTCTGATCAGGAACTGGGTCCTTGTCGGCAGGTGACTGGAGCAAAGTCAATTTTATTATACATGTATAACTTCTATTAAGAAATTTTTAATTATAAGTCCTCAGAAATTTGAGGATCCCTATGCACTCACCTGAACTCCTAGCTAGCGAAGACCGTTCGCGCAACGAACGCGAATCGAGTAGAGTAAAGAAAATTCCAGTCGTCCCGGCAAATAAAGAGAAGCAGTGAGAAATGGAAATGCGTCGACGACGTTTTCCCGTTTGTTTCTTGCTGCTCCACTTGCCGTTTCCCAAGGAAAAAGCGCGCGGCTCGTTCGCGGAGGGGAGGATTCAGAAGCGGACGCGCGTCGACTGTTTGCTCGCGAATTTTCACGCGTGAAAGGCTTGCGTGACAGCCGGCGAGGGGAAGGGAGGTCTGTATATTCTTCGACAAACAATAAACTCGCAATCGTCGCGGAGAAGCGGATTCGGAGCGGATTCGGGGGCCCTGAGCCCGCCCTAATTGCCGCGACATTGTTGTGCAAATAACGAGGGGGCGCGCGCGCGCGCCCGCCAGAAAACGCCTCGGCTGGCAAATCGCATTAGCGGCACGTCGATCGAGTCAATCGTCAAACGGCGGGATCAATATTCAAATTCGACCCTGTTGACAAACGGATTTACATACAAACCTCGTCTACGCGGCTAGAATCGATTAGCGAGGCGTTCGCTTGTCGTTGATTGAGCCGAGCCGTGGCTCCTTCTATTCTGTGTATGCCTTTCGCGCTGATTCCCTTAAGAATCCTGCTTCGATCGTAACGAGTTTCGTCGGTGATTGTCGTTTACTCTCCGCTGCCACCGAATCACTAGCGTGCCCGAACTGTTCGCGAGTGAACACTGAACAGTAGTCTCTTTGAAAGGATGAATGGTAAGGCTGAGGATGAGGAAATTAAGGGGGGAACCTGGTGTAGCGGGTCGAAGAAATTGATTTTTTTTTTAATAAATCAATAGTTGAACGTTACGAGAATATGTTCCCAAAGCCGCAAAACGAAATTCGAAAAATTAAAGCAGATATGGCCGGTTTTGCTACGGAGCGCCAGGTTACCAGAAAACTTTAAACGCGTTTTTCTCGAAACGACAGTTTTACAATTTTGCGGGCAATGTAACTCCAAAAATATTCAACCAATCGACTTGGCCTTGTGCACGGATATTTGTGAACATTTTCTACACAGATCTAAGCTATGGGTATAACGATATTGTTTAAATAAATAACTTTTTTTACACATTTAAGGCAAACTTTCGTTGGAAAGAGGGACCTTTTTTCAAGAGGCCGCCATTTGTTCAATTTTGCATCTTTTAAGAAATAAATTGATACGATTCATCCGTACACTCATAAACTAAATGAAAATTGTTCGATTTTTGGTTTCGGATGAAGCCAAAAGACGCTACGTTGCTCGCAGTGGACCACTTGCGTCGCCAACGGACTGGGCATAAGCCCTTAAGGTAAATGTCCCCATTACTGACCACGTCCCCATTAGTGACCAATTCATTTTCTTATTGTTTATTGCAACACAGAAAGCGAAATATAAGCGAAATATTTCAGTTATTGTTTCATACGTTATTTATGTAGCCGTACATTCATCTTTAAGTAAATTCACATGTAAATTAAGACTTGGTCATTGACATGAAAGTTGACAGATTCTAATACCGTGAGGTTATACTCCAGTTATCATTAAACTCGCAAATTTTACAATAAAAATACATGGATCCATGAAGTAACTTACTCAAATTAACGAGAAATATAAACAGAATTATAAAATAAAAAGAAAATATCCATTTTCTTTCATTATTGTAGCAGAAAATCGTGGTATAAAATAGATGGTCACTAAAGGGGACATCAGGTCCAATATAATTTTCACCATAATCTTTGTGTAAATAGTCAAATATCACTCTAAAACTAATTTGATTAAGAAACTAGAGACTTCAACAAATACAATGATCCATACTTTACTCAAATATTGTCGTATATTAGTAAAAAAATTACTATTTTGAACCAGTCACACTCTTAAACGGTCGTTAATGGGGACATTTACCTTATAACTTTGTTATTTGTTGCTCCTTTTTAATACAAATTTTTTTTTATCTACCTTAACCTGTTAATACAATATCCCGAATGTTTCAGAAAGATCGATTAAGTACTTTCTTTAAAAAAAATTCCGGAAATATGCCTCGATTTTCAGCTAGTTACACCAGGTTCCCCCTTAAAGGGGCTACGTTTCGAGGAGTACCCTGAATGTTTCATTGAAACTGATGGTCTTCATGGTTCGTGGAATAAGTTATTAGAGAAGGCAAGAGACCAGGTACAAGTGGATTCTTTTCTGAATCGAAGAGACCGATATATACTACCGCCTCTTCCAGGAAGAACATTCTAGAAGACCCCTAATGCACTTTCCCAACGCCAAGTAGACAAATCACCACTGACGATCTCCGTCGACCAGGCAGATGAGGTGCCACTAGTACATTCCCCCCAGGGAAACTAGGCCACTCGTAAATAGCTGTCTTCCCTGCACCAAAGTGGGCAAGTCGCTACTAATGTCCTTCCCAGAGAGAAAATGGACCACTGATGGCCCTCCGCCGAGGCAAACTGTCTTCAAAGCCATTGATACCTCTCCCTATACCCTACAGTAAAACCGGCAACTTTCCACCGGTGCTTTCCCCAACGAGATAAAGTTCCCCGTTTGTAACCACGTGGCCAACAACGTTCACGGATGATCCACGAGCCTCGATACCTCTATTCGATATGGCCGTGCCAGTTACCATGCTGGATTTAAGTGGAGACACGCGTCGAGGTATCGTGTAACGTTCCTCGTGATCATCCAATACCACAGACTGCTCGCATTTAGATTCGCGGCTTTGATGCACGCCAAGGGATCTGGGATCTCGCGCGAGGCGACGATTTATCAAGCCGCCGTGTACAAAGGGCATTGTGGACTTTGAAAATATTGTCGGCGGCTGCGAGGTTGAACAATCGCCGCGGCGACGAATCGTGAATCAGACGTTAATTATTATAGGCCGATAATTAAAACGTCATTCGCGGTCCGAGTGGCTTCAACAGATAAGCTATTTTATGGCCAGCGGAGGCGCGGCCGTCGTAATAAATTCCTTCGCCGATAATCATTCTTTCCTTTTCATTAGGCGGCCGGTGATTTATTGTTCGGCCGCGGAAACAATGAAGCGGTTCAAGTAATGCTCGACGCCCGCCGCGCAAATTATTTGCCGTTGACATTATTGCGGTGAAACGGTAGCGCGCCGGGCGTTTGAATTTTAATGGGCCACGCTTTACGAACATATTGTTTCCGTTAATACAACAGAGAAATTCGTGTAAACAGACGGTTACAAAGGGCTTTATTAAAGGGCCACGATGAAAACACCGACGGCGAGGGAAGAATAGATTTTGATGCCGTAGAACCGTGTTTCATTCTAGTGGGATGATGGTTGACATTTTTAAAAAACAAAAATAACCAGAATATCCTATCAGAGTTAACATGGACGATGTTTCTTTCTACAGTTGGTGCAGCGCACCGCTTCTATTTCCGTGCATTTCACATTTTTTGTATAGCCGCAAACAAAGGTTTTCGATTGTTTGAGTAGGTTCTCCGGCAGTGTTTGCTGTAAAAACGGATCATATGTTCGCCGATTGGCAAACAATTCTCCTTCCGTCACAGCGAAAACATCGTTCGCGCACCGGTTGTTTGGATTCCGCAGTGATTTTGCTTCATAAAGGGGAGTGCTTTAAAAAATATTACGGTGTGCGACGCGTTGCCTCTGGAAGAGGAGTTTCTTCAAACTGTCACCCAAGCGCCTTTCTATCTCCCACAGTTCCACAGCATTCAGACACTGTACCTATTCCTATTTGCCACGTGTTATCAGATATAAGATCCCAGGCCTCCGGAGCAAAAAGCTGCGCATTCACTAGGCAACCTGCAGCACCAATTCAGATCCACTCCAGCACCAGTTCAGTTCTCAATTCTACACCATTTCCAACTCGCGCTGCTCTGCTTGCATACTCCTGCAGCTGCAATTCTTGCCACTTCAATTCTACACGGGTGCAATGCTAGTTCCCCTAATTCAAGCCTACCCCTAACTACGCCCCCAATCCTTCCCCTTCGATTCCCAGTGGAATTCAATAAATAAACCCGAAACTCCGTGCTCGCTGTGCCGACGAGAGAAGATTCTTCTGCGCGGTCTGTCGATCATCTCGAGTCTGCCGCATCCGCGCGGATTAGAGGACGCAGCGTCGATTGATCACATCCGCCGGACAAGTCGATGAACGCCGCCATTAGATGGCAGAGGCCCACGGAATGCCCGACACTTGGCCGATTCGGAGGCGAATATGTAATCAGCCGGCGGGCGGGCGTTTAGAATTACCGGCGCATTGAGATGCAGCCCGCGTTCCCCGTGGCGGGATGCGAGCGCAGCCCGTGTAAGAACGCTGCTAAAAGGGGCTGAAGTGTGAGCTTGCCCTCGGAACTGGGATCCCCTTGCCTCGAGCAGTTCCCATTCGTGCCTCCTTTATTCCCGAACGAGGCCGCCCACTAACGGGGATCGAAAATTTCCGAGGGAACCCGTCGGCACGAACCGCCTCGATGGTCTCGCAACTTCATCCCCCTATGCCCACCTGGGCGAAATCTGCGTCGAAATCCCCGTCGAAATTCCGTCAATCGACATTTCGAATTTTACGCCGGGGAAACGTTAAGGGGATACACTTTTCTCTGCGCGTAGCTTCGCTGGGCTACTGGTTGGACAAAATTGAGTGGTCGCTTGGGGTTGTCGAGTTCACTGTGAACTGGAGGAGCGGATATTTAATTTTTTTTTAATTTTTCAGTTGGACAAAGTTGCTTCTGTGTTTGGGACGTGGGAAACGTGGTGCTGGAGGTTTGTGAGATCTGTTGGGAAGTAAAAGAGGTTAGGTGGAGTACTAGGGCAGAGATGGGCAAACAATTATTTCAAATGAAAAATTGATTTCGAATAAAAGACAAAAATTTTGTTCGAGACTTACCAAATAAAAATAATCCAGAGTTATTTTTATTTCAAATAAAAATAAGCCAGAGTTACTTTTATTTGAAACGTCACAAATAATTTTTTTGTTTAGCGGGAATTTATCCGACGACCACAAATAATTTTTTTATTTGATGACAAATAAAAATATAGTCTCTTTTATTTGATACGCTATTTAAATATTTTTTTATTTAAATAATACCCATCTCTGTACTAGGGGTTGTCAGATTTTAGAGATTTCTTATATACCTGGTGTATTGTAATTTAACTGTATTTATCTTTATTCTGTAATTTTTGTGGTTCAAGCGGTTGAATAGTTCTTCTTGATACTCGAGCTCAGATCAGAGAAACGCGCACCTTCGATCCGTTTCGTTAACAGCCGCGCAAGCGTCACGTTATTAAGGAATTTTCCCGCGCAATGGCTCCGGCAATTTCGTGGTTTCGTTCCCACTGCAATCATCCTCGCGTTATTCGAGATTGCATCCGGACGACGTTAAATCCACCGACGAAATTCGCGCGTTCGTTGGGGCATAACACTTCTAGGAAATCGGCGTCTACTTTCGCGAGTCGATGGCTTATTGTCAATTCGATCTTGGCCCCTGGCCGTGAACCACTTTAACACAGACGTTAAATCAATAATTACACTGGATCACCTCCCACAAACTTGTGAATTCAGGAGACAAATGTTACTGATTCTTCTAAACGAGAAATACAGCAGGGCACAGTAAATACACGCGAAGCGTATCGTCTAACGCGACTTCGAGGCGCGGAAATAAACCGTGGGCGTTGAACGTGCAACGTGTCACCAGTAATTCTGCCGCAATTACAAAATATCTGGACCAGCCGCGGCCACTGCGATGTGTAATTAATGACCGATAAACGTTTGCTTGATCTAGGACCACCGGTAAACTCGGACTGTTACCCCGGCGTTAATTAACAGTAAATTCAAATTAGCGCGCATTATTGCGCGATTAATATCGGGGGTTGATTGATGCGCGCGCATGACGAACGTGGCGCGTCCGAATTAAATCTCTAATATCGCTTACAATAGCCTCGATCGCGATCCGAGCGTGCAACGACCGTTGAATTTCCATTAAATGTCGAAATGCACGGGCTAATAACAATCGTGCCGCGTATTTTATCTCCGGTGAAATTGAAGGCGGGTAAAGGTAATCATCTCGAGACACATCTGTCCACGAGGAAAACAGCTAATCACTTAAACAGAATCATGGAAGTACGGGTTAGAATAAAATTAAGTGGCCTTTCTACTCCACTTTTTCGAACGTGAATTGGTTTCTCAGCTTTGTGTGAAGAATGGGGCGATGAAGGTAGGATGATGAGTATTGAATGACTTTGTGCACTCAATTGGGAATTTGCATGATTCTCAAAAAAAATATATTTGGAAGCTCCTATATAAGTTGTATTGTAATTTTTTTCCATAATTTTTTTATTGCATATTAAGCGAGAAAAAAATTATTAGAAATTGCAATATTTAAAATTACCGAAAACGATCCGGAAATTCCCGAGCGTAGCCGAAGAAGCCTGTGACGTCACATGGTAGTATTTTCACACTTTTAGCATTGAAAAATACATTTTTATTAGCCGGCTGTTTTGATATACGTATACATTACTATTAGACGGCTGTATTGATATACGTATTTTTAGGCAACTCATAACATATCAGAGCTTTACGACCAATCAAAATCGTTTCTTCGCAATACGGAACGTATCAAACATTACTAATTTTTAATTTCATTTTTTAATACTTAACGATTCATAAAAATAAAAATTTTATTGTACATTTATTGCTTATGGTGTATATTCAGGTTATAAATAATAAATTATGCAATCCTTTTTAAATGCAAATTCCCTATTCATCTTGATTCTATTGTAAGTTCAAAAGAAATCCTTTATCAGATTATTTGAATAGTTTTGTTAATCCAACATTTTCCTTAGTGTGTTTATATCGAGAAGCCGTGTCAAGGGGCGTATACAAATTAAGCATCATGATAAAGCTCATTTCACTTTTTCCCCGTTCCCTTTCTTTCCTTAATTTTCATTCCACCCCGTCAAGTGTGCGTTCTCGTGGTAATGCGGTCGCTGTTGTATGGTGTATTTATTTAAAATTCTCATGAATATTCCGCAGCAGGAATGATGTTAAATACTTGGCGGGAAAACTGTTATTCGACTTAATCCTTTTGCTGCATAATTTATAATTTCACGGCTGGCGGACAGGAAGCTTCTCGCTCTGGGGCAACGTTTATATTAAAACTCTTTAATTCGCGATGTTCGAAAGGTATAACAACTTTTTCCACGTAGTTACGAACTCTTTATACGACCGTGGCGGCAGCATCTTCGCGAGAGACTCCTGGCGTTGTCCTGCAACGGTGAAACGTACATTTTTTTCGAAACTCGACTCGCTACTTCCAAACGAAATTTTCAGGGCAAACTTTAAGTGGAATCTTCTTGTTATCGCCCATGGAGATAAGTTTCTGGCCCGATTCGCGGGATTATCACCTGTCTCTCGTGATTCGTCTTCAGAACTCCCTGATTGTGAGTCAACTTTTGATGACAAAGACACGGGGATGACTTCGGTTCGTTCTTACGTTGATTTCAACGCAGAGTACATTAGCCTCTACCTGGGACAGAATTCTCACTAGGAACTCCGAAACTAAAGCTCGCAATTTGCGCGTTTGGGGGTTGCAATGTCATATAAGAGGTGCGAAAGGGAATAAACTTGTGTGTTTAAATCTGTGGATACCTTCATCCTCAGATCAAACGAATTACGCGGAAACAACAAAAATTCATCAAAAATTTTGAAGTCAACGCCATTTTTGTAGACCCCAAGGGGTATTAATCTAACAACCCTTTGTATGACTCCGAAACAAATGTACGACCTAAGATCTTTAGAAAGTACCTCGGAAGACCCCAACGTTGCACTTGCATCCCTTAATTCGAATCTGGAGAATTCTCACACGGATGATCGTGCTCGTGCTTGGCAAATTGTGCGGCACAGAGAACCGGAATGTAGAACAGAAAACAACGATGTAAAGGGGGGGCACTGTGTTGGCCGCTGCATTGTCCAGCATCGTTCTTCCCGGGGCAAAGGATTCGCGAAACGCAGTTAACTGGTTGGAAACCTTCTCGTTAAGAGGCTTTTCGCGACAAAGCGGCTTTCTATTACGCGTCAACAGGGGATGGAGCCGGGAAATGCATTGTTTTTCCCTGAGGGATGAGATTTCCCCTTGCTTTGGAAATCCATCTAATGGGTTCCTGAACGAGCCAACCGCACGAAAGAAATCCGAACCGCTTGGCCCCGCAATCGTGTCCTCGCGATCGTAAAATCCCATCGGGTCAAGCAGCCGTTCCTTGACGTCCATTCGCGTGTCTGCTTGCCCGCGAGGAAAGTGAAATGCCTCGTTAAAGGAACGGGAAGAGTTCTCAGACAATCCAGATAGGTCCTGCCGTTTGGCTTTGAAGGATAGCGCTTGATACCTTTCACTTTATACAGAGGAACAGGAAACATAAAAGAAGCTGAAAGCTGGGAAAATCGTAACCAAATTCGTTTAAGGGGTCATTTTTCTATAACAAAATTACTGAGAGTTGCTGAATACATGTGCTTGTAAAATAAGCAAATAGTTGTAAAAAATATGCATTAGATTTTCCACAAAAAATTCCCGAAAATCACGTTTTTCTTTCATCTGCCAACTAGGCATGACTCCCTTAAGGGGTTAGCTACCCTCGGGGGGTAGAAAAAGAATCGATTCTTTGAGAATTTATTTCAGCAAGTACATGCATATTTTTGCAATGGTTTTTGCATTCAGATAACCTTTAACAGGTTATTATATTATGTTTTGGTATAAAAATATTTAGTTCTTGCAAAACTATAACTGATTTCCCGGAAGCTGTTTTTACAACGGTGACTAAGATTTCTCTAAGAAATTTTGTAGGTTTCTTCTAGACATTCAGATCTAGTCTTTAATCGAAGCATTTGTTTTTCCAATGCATAGTTTTTCTTTTATGGATGAAAAATGAGTGTTTTCTCTACGAAAATCGATCATTTCACTTAAAACGTCTGCCATTTTGTCCCAGATTAATATTTTATAAAACGGAACGATTAAAGGCTAGATAAACTATTGTACTAACTGAATCTTCTTCGTTTTTTATTTCAGATATCCCAGTTCCGAATAATGTTGGTCACCGCAAAACGTGTTTCTAAAAACCGCTTCCGGGAAATCAATTGTAATTGTGCAATAAATAAATATTTTATACCAAAACATAATATAATAACCTGTTAAACTGTCCCTCATCTGAATACAAAAACCATTGCATAAAAATATGCATGTACTTTCCGAAATAAATTCCCAAAGAATCGATTCTTTTTCTACCCCCTGAGGGTAATTAACCCCTTAAGACACGATCCAAGATCAGCAGAGATTAATAGGCTACTTTTCCATGCAATTGCAACACATTTTCTAATTCCCTTCATCGTCTACTTGCCCTCGATGTCTGACTTTTCGTCTTCCACTTTCCCTTTCTGCCTGCCTCGCTTTGTCAGGCTGATGCTTCCCCGTTCTCCACCCCCTGGTTCCCTGGTGGCATGATTGCCCGCGTGCAGCGTCCAAATAAACTGGGTATCGATCCCGGAACCACCGACAGCACTAGGGGGGACATTTATCGGGTTGGAACACTTGTTTAGCATATACCACGCTGGCCCGTCATTATCATAATGCGCCCGTGGCCAACGATGATCCATTCCGTTTCCGTCTAGCAACGCTCCCGTATAAATAGTAATCGCCTGGACACGGCCGAATGCGCGGCCATGTTGATCGTTAATGTAACGAACAGCGTGCCGACAATCTCGTAATTTTCGTTATTCGTCACCGTTGACATGGGATATTTACCTACCGCGCGTTCACAATCAACCGCCGGGCAAACACGTCACGCGATACGTGATTATCGCCACCCTAATCACGCTCGCATCGACACGCGTCCCTTTGATCAGCCGGAATTTTGTCCGCCGCCAGGACGTTAGTCGCATTCGCGTGCTCGGCGAAGCCGGACTCGACGGAGGATCAACTTTCGCTTTGCTGTTCAACTTGCTGTTCAATCAGAGCTGGAGAAATTGAGCGGTGGAGGAGCAGGTGTTCGATGCCCTCCAGCAGCCAATATTTCCTTGAGTATAGCATGCATTCTGCTCGTAAACGAGTTTGCCTTCTTTCCCTTCCCTCTCGCTGATCGTTTACACTCCCAAAGTTTATTGCATCCGCGCAGACTGGTGGTTTAACGATGTCACTAGCTCCCAGAAGGTGGGCCAGCTATCAGCGAATGCAACGGCGAACTGCCGCGGCGCGACTATCTCGATGCGGGGAACGATTTTTAATGAATGCTGCAGTGTCATGTCAGGAATGCTTCGTGTATGAAATTCCGTTCGAAACTACTCCTGTTTCAGCATGAGAACAGGGCAATACCTTCTACGTCGGTGGGTGTTTGCTTCGTGCATCCGTGCACACTTCTCTGTCCATGTTGGCGACCGTTCTACAGTTTTAATAATGTTTCCCGTTCCGGCGATATTAAATTGCGAATATCAACCTTTAACTCGTTATAACGTTGCATCTCCGCGATATTTCCCTCTTTCCGCGCGGTCGTTTTGGAATTCGTTCCGTGTTTCTTTGAAGTCGCGACAATTCCGTTCTATCTCGCGTAAATTGACATTTAAATCCCGTGGGAAAAGCATGGAAGTACGGGTTCGCGAGCTTCATCGAAGCTACGCAGCAGACAGCGTAGATTGGTTTTAGATACAATTTCACTAGCGCTTGTAAATGAAAATAATCGCTCTTCAAAGCGTCCACCAAAATGGCAGCTGCAGCATATTCCGCCCCGTCCGATACTTTCCCACAGAAATAATCGAAATGGCAGTTCAAACTTTTAAATTGTCCCGCGATTGCAACAATAACCGGCGACGCTGTAGAAACCTACATTTAGCCGGAGGTATCTACCTTTCCGGAAGAAAGGATTCTTTGAGCTTCCAACAGCGAAGGCTAACAAGTATGTGAAGAACGCCGTAGACAGTTTTGAAATTTGCAGATTTCATGCCGGGTACTGGAAAGGGGAATTTCGAAATACGGAATCAAAGAGAATTCCAGCGATTGTTCCCGACGGAATTGGACCCTTTGCCGTGTCCGCGGTTTTGTTGCGCCGTTTTGCTTTCGAAACTTCGCCAGGGAAATGTTTTGAACTTTTACTCATCGACGGCGGCACGACAACCCTGTTTCCATCGATCAATTAAGTGGAGAACGGCATGGGGCTGACACTCCCCGTGAAAAATGATTTAGATGCTGCAGGCAGCGAGGAAGGAATAAAACCTATTACATAAACCAGAGGGCTGTAATGCCCTTACCCCGATAAAGTATTAATAATCAATTGCGAGCTTTAATGTTCCCCGTCCATGAGAGATTGAAAGATAATTTAGGTAATTAAGAAGATCTCCCCCACGAATAATAAACTTCCTCTGAAGTCTAATGGAAGATAAAAAGTCAGATCAAACGTTCTTCTTCGATCGCCCCGCTCTCTTCAATCCGGCATTAAAATAATCTTCCTGTTAAATGCTTTATTACAAATCCCCTGTGTTAAACAATGTACCATCCCAAACCCAGTAATCACAGATTACCACATCAAACTTAATAATCGCTTCCACATGGGCTTTCACAGTGATTGGTAATTACAAAATTAAATTCTACCTACCACGTATTCCACTCTGATATTACAACCCCCGTTATCCGCGCGCGCGTAAAGAGCACAATTTCGAAATTGTATCAAAACGTTTCGCAAGTTTCGCCCGTCCTCTCCATATGGAAGTGGAATTTTTCCCGGACGCTTGCCACGGGCAGAGTTTCAAGAGCGTGGCGAAAGTTACGGCTTCGAAGGGTATATACGCTCGATGATCGTTCACGTTCTTATCTCGGAACCAACGCACGAATGCCCTGTCTGTCGCGGGAGATTCGGTTGACGTGTCGTAGAGGGATTTAGCAGAATTACGGTGACCCCGTGCAACATAATGGATCGGTCAGGTGTACCGATAGCTAATTTCCTCGACATTATCTCTTCGTAGCACGCTTACCACGAACGACAGTCGCTGCCACGAACCTGACAGCTCGAGAAATTCGCCGAACAATACGCTGCCGTCTGCCCGAGCGTCTTCGCTCAACATACCTGTTGGCCCACCGATTCGAACAAACTGTCTCGGACATGGGTTCACCGCCCAGTCGGCCTATCAGGAGAATGCGTGCAAGATAATTTCGCCTCGTTTCGAAGACTCGCTGTTCAACAATGGTGCAATCAAGTGCAGTGAGTACAAAACATAATTCGTCTCGGTATAGGGTGACCTGTCCATTGAATGAACACTTAAGCTGCATGTCTATTAAAATTAGTATTCAAAAGTCGTTATTTAATCCCCCGAATGTTATCGCTATAAGCGAGCTGTTTTATTACTAAAGTCAGACATCCCAGAACACAATTCTAGCAATGTTTCATAGTTATAACTTTCATTAAAAGTCTGGCAAAGGATTAAATAAAAAATAGATCGATGACCAGTGAATGAACATAAATTTCTAATGAATGAACGGGATAAAAACAGTGGTTAGGTTTCCAATGTATTTAGACGATTCTTTGTGTAAATAACTTTTCATTCTCCAATTGCAATAATATTATTGACTTCATACTTTACCAGTCTTATAAGATGATAATTATGCATAGTTGAAATTTGGTTTCTGGGGCGGGTTAACCTAATCTAGCAATAGAGAAAAAGACTGGGTAAGCTGTTCATTCATTGGTAAAGTAAGAAATGTCCACTTTTGCCAGTGAATGAACGGCCGCGAGGACAACTATTGAATAAACGGAATTAATGCCGTATAAGTTATAAGTGAAAAGGAAAACGCTTTTGCGAGACGTCTGTGGGTGTCCACTCTAAATTTCGGTGTAAGTATTCAATGTGAAATGAGCGCGATAGGCGTTCATTTTTCGTATTAGGGTAAGCAGGCCAGTAGATGGACGGGGCCAGTAGATGGACGAATCGTTGGTTAATCTTTAATATTGAAAGAACTAGAGTTTTAATCTGTATTATTGTTTTTTTATTTTGTAGAAAAAACGTTTGTTGTTTTATAAAAATTAATATATTTATTGAAATTTTCTTTTTGTATACGAAAAAGTATTTATATGTACGGTCTTACGCCAGTATGCGCTAGTCGCTTGATTCTTAGTAGCCATTGCTCAGCGTATTCGTGCCTTCAAGTTAATAAAAAACGTGTTTGGACGTATTATAAAGAGGCATGTCATAGACGATTGTATTGAAATATTAACAATTTATAAATAAACGCGTAAACAAAGAAAAATAAAACGATAGAATTGATAAAAATGACTGTCCATGTACTGGTATGGATTTTCTAACTTTAATCCAGTAGATGGACCGAATAGAATTGAACCTTTTGAAGCCGTTTTTTTTTAATAAACAAAAAGTTTACACATTTACTTGTATGTAGGTACCTTATTTTTCTTTTAATTTAGATGGAAAGCAACAAAAAAGATATATATTATATCAATATGCACATAATAATGCACACAGATACAGCCTTGTATGTTAAAAAGGTTACATGTCAAATCGGGACAGTCCTATGATCCATGACATCTGATCACATTAGGAAAGATATAACCTCACTGTATTTGCACTCTGGGGCCATAACCTGTTGCACAGTTTTCGGACAATGAAGACTGCATACGTTTTCAATTTTGATGAAATAAACTATAGTTTAACAAAAAATGCCTTAATCTAGGTCACTACTATAGGTAATAGGTCTTTCATACGTCTAGCTAGACACCCGTCCATCTATTGGTTCTAAACTGTCCATCTACTAGCCCTATAGTCCATCTACTGGTGATACGGCCTACGAGTAGAATTTTCATCATTTTATCCTTAAATACATTAATTTTTTTCTTTAAATTTATACATTTTTACGTGCAAAGCTTTTGATTCTTTCTAATACAAAAGATATTTCTAAGAAACACCTTCATGTAAACATCGGAATCCGCTAAACCGTCCATCTACTGGCCTGCTTACCCTACATGAGCAACGTTCATTCACTGGGGGGGTGTTCATTCACTGGACAGGTCACCCTACCTACTTGTGAATCTCGGCTTATGCCACCGAATATCAATTGCAAAGTTTCCATCCATAAAGACTGAGGGCTTTACGTGAAATTCTCTAGTTGTGCCTCTGAAGGTAGATTTCAAATGATAATCGAATCTCCAAACTGAAATCCAACTTGCAAGCGCGCCTCCACTTACTTCACCTCAAAACTTCCCTGCATCGACCGCCTTTAATTCGTTTCGGCTCGCCCAGCTTCCCAGCAGAGTTAAGCCGCGCCCTTGCATCGAGCATACGTCAATCGCGTATCTTTGAAACACGACTAATGCCAGCCGAAATAAAACGGGACAAAAGCCATTCTTCCTACTGTATCGTTTACAAATCCCTAAAAGCGCCCATACAACGTTTGCCCCGGTGTTCGGCCCGCAATCACCGGGAGCCGCCGCTCCCGTTTAATTGTTCCGGCCGCGCGCGCGCGCGCTATTTATCCTCCGCCGATAATCTCCTTTCAGCGGGCACAAAGAAGCCAGGGGCGCTTGGCCACAATGGGCGAACATTATCAGCGGCACAGTTTTACGATGGCTGGCGTCCTCGCGAACAGCCGACGGCCTCCCCGATCGAAGTATCGCGAAGATGATTCGATCGTTCGACTGCGCCTGGCGTCTGTCTTACGTGTGAATGCACCCCCCGGTGATAAGGGCGCTATTATACGCGCGGTACCTTGAATGCGATCGCACGGCAGACGCGTTTCCACGCGTCTGATCGCCTCTGAATAGATGCCGGCTGCCTCTGTACACCGCATGGAGTGGGCCCCCGCGCGTGCACGTTCGTCACATCGGCAGCTCCTAATGAAATTCTGTTACAAATTCGCTGGCAAACACGCCACGCGTCACCGTCAGGCATTTCTCAGCCCTTTCTGGCCCGTCTGCGCCCGGGAAAATTCAATATCTTCGGGCACGTTCGATCTATCAAACGGCAAACCGCGGGCACGCCTGTCCCGGCCCCCCTCGTTCGCCGTGAAATATTTCCGGCTACGTCGTCCGTGTACAGCGCGAGGGTTATCCGCGAGGAAACCATCGCCGGGGATATTGCTTTTGTTCTGTTGGCCAGCTGGCACTGTTTCCACCCTCCGCGCCGGGCTCCTCGTGCGGTGAAAGGCTAGCTGCGACGTGGATGCGTCTGGGAATCGCGGATACGTATGGTGTTTCGCAGGGAGGGTGGATCGTTAATGATCGTTAGCCGGGGTGTATGGTTCTGGGAGGAGATCGGAAGAATGGCGCGACGAGGGAGGAGGTGAACGGTTTTTGGAAGGTGGGAACTTGGGGTGTGGGTGATTATTTGTTTAATTACTCAGTGGATCTAGGTAAGAGGATTAAGCGGGGTGGTGGAGTTTTAGATGCGAGAGCACTGAATATGAGATAAAGGTGGTACGCATCGGGTTGAAAGTGAAAGTATTCGATGGGGAAGGACACTTAATGATTTATGAGGATTCGTGAAGAAGATGATTCTGCTTTGATGTGATAGAAGGGTGGTCCCTCGATATGGAAGGGATGCAGGGATCGCGGGGGAACTAATAAGTCGATATCGATGAACAAAAACGGGAAGAAAAACGACGGGCGTTTCGTCGTTAATCAAAGATGGATGAAACCACGTATCAAGCAGAGCGAAACCGGAGGAAAATTGATTTCGGAGTTTACAGAGCTGTGCAACGAGCAGACGATATGAGAAATGGATTCTCAGTTGCTCTTCCGTGAAATTTTCAAACAAACCAGTGAACAGAATTAAATTGATAATTCCGCGAAACATTCAAATTCCCCTTCCTTCGAAGCGACAACCTTCCGAAATCTACAACCGCGGACCACGAATCCAACCACGTCGAAGTCTCACATTAATGCCACGATTCTTTGTTAAAATTAGAGACTAGAGAAGGAACCCTTTACAGTTCTTCGCAAGCTCACGTCCCCAAGCACCCTAACAACGTCCCTTCCCACTAAAAATATTGTGCTCGCGGGTGGGTGGCGAGTGGAAAACGCGCGGAATCTCCGCGGCAGCCCGATAAATCACTGAGAAAAGGGATCGGTTCGCCGGGAAGACGCTGATACGCGAGTCGGTCGTCGCGGGGGAACGAAAATGGTAGACCAGATGTGCCGTTTTGGCAAATCGAGCAGGATCAGAATGCCATCCCTCTCGCGGGCGGGGCGCACGCGGAAGGGTAGGGCCGGCGAAAGAGAGAGAGAGAGAGAGAGAGAGGGAGGGACGAGAGAGTGGAGAAGCCAGTTCGAATTCTCAATATGCCAGCATGACTTCGCGTCTGGCATGATCCACCGTTCACGCGGAATCTTATTGAAAGGAGAGATAGGAGTAAGGTGAGCCTCCTCATCCTCCACCTGTTCCCTCGTCCTCTTTCGTCCAACCCAGCCAGAGCACCTTCTCCCTTCGCCCTTTCGCCCACACCGCCCCCCCTGTTTCTTCCTCCCCGTCCCTGTTTCTTGCTTTTACACCGCACGATCCTAGCACGCCACGATGTCGCCGCCTTTGTCGAGGCGGGCTTAAAAGATTTATCAACGGACGTCGTCGTGTGTACAGGGGCTTATCTGACGATGTGCTCAGTGGTTCGATACGTTCTCCGGCGTGTTTCCAATCAAACGTTGCTTACAGCGCAGTATTGAGAGTTCCGGCGAGACTTGGAAGTTGCAATGCTTCAAGTGTCCCGACGAATTAGGAATTCAAAGTCTGTGGCGTGAGTGGAAGGGTGCCGGGTGCGAGGGGCAGTAATTTATCAGCGGTTTCTCCGCTTCCCAGCGTCCCGTTACGGAACCGGGGTGGAAGAATACAACGGTCCCAGGCTGGAACGCGAAATCAATTGCGGGAGAGTCGCCACTACGCCGTCCGCCGGTCTATCACCTATCCGCCGGAAAGCTCGCGCGCACCACTTTATTTCAGCGAGGATTCGCGCGACCCCCTGCGGCGTGTGCTGTAAGAAATTTTCGAGGGAAGAGTGCGTTTAGCGGGAGGAGTACATCACCGGGTGACTGTCGTTCACTCGGGGGAGATCTGTTCCATCTCCAGCTTCGTATCCCCATCTTCTGCTCCGCGAGGACTTACGGGCCACGGTGACGTCCATATTGCGCCGGGAGAACGGATGACGGCCATTTCTCAGCGGCCGAGGCCCGAGAATTGCTTCGTCGGCGATGCTTGTTTGCCATCGGAGGGGAATTTCAGGGGGGACGAATACGGGATCAATTGGTCACGAATTGATAGCGTTGTTTCGGATCTCCGTTGCATCGTGGTACCGTTAAGGAACTAGGTTCTGATCAGTTTAGAGGGCTTCCCGCTTTAATATTTATTTTTAACCTAATGAAACTTTAAATCATAAACATTTTTTTATACTAAAAGATGAATTAATGTTTACACTTTAAGGAAAAATTTTAAAAAGTTGAAAATAAGTATAATTTAATTATTTATAAGGTACGGAATAATAAGGTGACTAGGAACTAGTTTTTGATCAATTAAAAATACATGGGGACTAATTTTTGATCGGGTTAGGAACTGGTTTTTGATCATCTAAAATACATGGGAACTAAATAATCGGATACTAATTAAAAAGAAAGTACCAAATAAACTTATTTTTAGTATTATACCATCTAAATTTAACTTTTTTAGAATTTTATAATGGACTAACCTAATTTTTATTCAGGTGGTCAAAAATTAGTTCCACAAGTAAAAAGTGGAACTAAATAATGATCACTGACTTTTAAAGTAAAATAATACATATAATACTAAAATTGTTGCGCTACATTGTAAAGTAAACTATTGTAAGCAAAATATATGAAAATAACCTTTAATACCGCAACAGCGAGCAAAGAAATCGACTGTGGCGTCGATGGTGATCTCTTACTTCGAGCAGTAAGAGATGGCGTTCAACAGGCACTTTCTTCAAGTGGGTTACCTTACACATTTATTTTCACGAAAACTAACAATACCAGCTGCTTTCACAGACAACACATATATTTTTGAATAATCAATTTTTATGTTAGTAATTGTGTCAAACAATTATTTATTGACATAAACTTAAAAGAACGATTTATTTCATGAACTGATCAAAAATTAGTGCCTGATCAAGAACTAGTTCCTTAACGGTAGTACGTTAACGAGGAATTGGTTGCGCGAAGAAGGAATAGAAAGGATGCAGCACGTGGGAGACACTTGTTGTGCGATGATGTCCAAAGTAGTCCGAAGAAACGTGTGCAAGCTTCCCTGCCATCCGCAATTTTCACTCGCAAAGCAGCTGTATCGAGATCCTGAGCTCGAGATTCAAAGTACAATAATCAAGGTTTAAAAGAGTGACTCAAGAAATGGCCTCTTTTTGGGCCCACGATTTTGGAACTGAATTTTATGCCAAATGATAGCTTATGATGAGACATCAATCACACTCAATTTTCAAGTTGAGGTGACAATTAGTTTCTGAGATATGGGAGGTCAAAGAAGTTAAAATTCATTAACGCGTACGAATTTCTGTCAGTCCGATAATTTAAAGAATTGTTTCCACTGGTTTTGCTGACTACTAACAACGAGTTTGAACTTACATTTTCAAAATTCACAATGGCTGATTCAATATGGTGGACGATATATTAAGGAGGTTCGATACCGGAGAAAAAGTAATGAGAAATCTTTGAAAAGTGTTCTAAACTAATGTTCAAATGTGTTGTCCGCATTGTGTCAAAATTTCAAGTCGATTAACGGCACGGTTTTTGAAACAATTGAAATCAAAGTTGCGCTCTTATACACAGGCTGTTATGGGAGAAACGATAAAATTTCTATAAAATGTTACACAGAGTCTTTAAAAATAGTGAAAAAGTCCTAAAAAATGTTTCAATGAAAAGCTTAAGTATTCCCATGAAATTCTAAAAAAGAAAGTCGGACATGAACCGTACGGTTTATTAGGTAATTGAATAAATAGACAGCAATGTTCTCGTATTTTTGGAACTGCCTGAAGGAACTGTTTGAAACGTGGCAACGCTGTACACCGGGTAGTCATCTATACAATGTATACTTGTACAACGGATACAGTAAAAATTGGTAAAAACACTACCAAGCTATAAACATGTATTTAATAATTTGTTGCGAACTAGTACGAACGCGCAAAAGGACGCCACAACTGTGAGATGGAAAGAGAAAAAAAGATGGACGCAAAGCGACGTTGCCATATTTCACTCGCATATTTTACGCTACTTTTAATGAAAATATTGTATTTCTAGCTGCATTAAACATATATTTTGTTTAATTGAATTCCAAAACAAACAGTGTAGTAATAATTTTCTTAGGAATAGACATGTAAATAACATTTTTGTCTACATAATTTTTTTTATCTAAGATTGGTATCACTGCAGAGCTCCCATGTATAAGCATAGGCTTACCCCTCTCGCCGCCTGCCCCGGAAGTGAGGTACCGAACCTCCTTAAAAAAGCACCCACTACACAGACATTTATATTTCTTGATTTTTTTTTCGTAAATTTTGAAAATCCAAGTTCAAATTCGTTGTTAGCAGTCAGCAAAACCCCTGGAAATAATTGTTTAAATTATCGGCCTGACAGAAATTCGTACATCGAAGCGTATGGTTTGACGCGCTAACGAATTTTCACTTCTTTGACCTCCCGTATCTCAAAAAGTAATTGTCACCTCAACTTGAAAATGTAGTGTGATTGATATCTCATCATAGGCTATCATTTGGCACAAAATTCAGTTCCAAAATCGTGGGCTCAAAAAGAGGCTAAAACAGGCCTCATTTTTGGGTCACTCTTTGCTGTCTCAGAAGCCAATGTAATAAATTCATTCTAAAATATACAAATGTTATCATTATCCCCCAATCCCTCATCTTCGCTACCACCCCCTGGTGCATCGACCCACCGCAAGATAGCTTCCGTCGATTTCCCTGGAACAAGTAAATATTGAGACGGATAAACAATTTCAACAACCAAATACGCCCGCGTAAATATCTCCTCCAGCTTGAGTTTTCCATCTGAAAATTTGCCGCTCGATAACGCTGCATGGTTTGCACAGGGGTATCGAACGTTCCCTATGCTCCGCCGACTGTGCCTTGGCGAGTAAATAAATTCCAAGCATTAAATCATAATCCGGCCGGAAGGATTGCACGTACACACCCGTTCGCTACGCGCCGCTGTTTACCAGAAAGGAATTTGCATTTTCGCAGGCGGGAAAAAATTTACGCCAACGTTTTATCGGCGCAAAAAAACAAGGTCCCGTGGATTTATTCCGAGCCATCGGCGTCGTAAAAATCGAGCACCTTTCCGTCGGCGCTACCTGCCGCGCGTTTAGACGCGAGCCGGCGAAGCTCCAACGAAGGGTAGCGACAAACAAAATGCGAGCAATAAACGCTCGGATTGGAAATTTATCGGGGGCCATTAGGAAGGACAAACAACAACGAGAAATTTTTGCCACGCGCGCTCGCGCCGGAAACGTCGATGGCGCATCGGGCGCAATTTTTTCATCAATTTGACCGGTTCATAACGTCCGTTTAAAGTTCGACGCGACCGGGAACGATAAGGGTATTATTTGCGTGAAATTTGAACGGCGCGAGGAAATTGTTAAATAACCAGACCGCAGGGGGGGGGCGGAGGAAATTCGAGACAATTCGGGGCGAATTAAAAATCGCGAAATATCGCGAACGAATGAGGCAGGCCAATCAGCGAGCGATTATTTGGGGAATTCGCTGTACGATATGCTATCGCGGGCACGCTCTGATACTGAAGCTCGCTGCGAAACGTATTATATCTCGGCGATGTATGGATAATTTTAATGGAACAATTATTCAATAACATTTGCAGGAAGCGGTAGTCGCGTGTAAAAAATTATTCCATGCGTGTGCGCGCGCGGAAGGGCGAAATACCTATTATCGAAACGAAAAATAAACGCGAAGCGTTCGCTGGAAATTGCTGGGATGTGCGAATGGGGGTTTGAAATAATTCGATAGTAATAAAATGTGGATATAATTTCCCATCCCGTAATTCAATTATACCAAGCAGTCTTGGTATTAAAATTTCCCAACTGAAGTGTTTGGGAAATGAATTAAGACGGAAAATAGAAAGACCCTTGTGTCATTATTTTTTACCTTTTCAAGATAATCTACTACATTTTCTCAGCGCACGCGTTCTCTTAGACACCAGTTCACTAAACACAAGCACGAGCGTCAATAGTTTCGATATAGGGGTAAACAGTGTAGTTGTTGGCCACTTAAGTCAGAGGTTCACATAAGCGTTGGATTATAAGGCTTATTTTGATAGCTTTAAGAACACAATTAGTGTTAATAGCTGTAAACGACTCTAATAGTCTAGAAATAGAATTTGTTTAAAAAAGAAGAGTAGAAGGATCCACAAAAATGTACAGAAAATACGTTACCTACGACAAAACATAGTTATTGGCCAGGCGAAGGCAATGATTGGCCGATCGTTTGGCAGTTATTGGCCACTATTTCATAACCTATATGTGACATATACCCTACCTAATTATGAAATAATACCTTTTCTACTTAAATGTTTATATATTAGCTAGTATTGCACCTTCGTTTAACAGCGTTTTAGATTGTATTAAAAGCATTTTCTTTTAAAACCTAACCTCTTAAAATCACAACAAAGAACTGTTTCAAGGCAATGATTGGCCGATCGTTTGGCAGTTATTGGCCACTATTTCATAACCTATATGTGACATATACCCTACCTAATTATGAAATAATACCTTTTCTACTTAAATGTTTATATATTAGCTAGTATTGCACCTTCTTTTAACAGCGTTTTAGATTGTATTAAAAGCATTTTCTTTTACAACCTAACCTCTTAAAATCACAACAAAGAACTGTTTCAAGGCAATGATTGGCCGATCGTTTGGCAGTTATTGGCCACTATTTCATAACCTATATGTGACATATACCCTACCTAATTATGAAATAATACCTTTTCTACTTAAATGTTTCTATATTAGCTAGTATTGCACCTTCTTTTACCAGCGTTTCAGATTGTATTAAAAGCATTTTCTTTTAAAACCTAACCTCTCAAAATCACAACAAAGAACTGTTTCAAGGCAATGATTGGCCGATCGTTTGGCAGTTATTGGCCACTATTTCATAACCTATTTGTGACATATACCCTACCTAATTATGAAATAATACCTTTTCTACTTAAAAGTTTCTATATTAGCTAGTATTGCACCTTCATTTAACAGCGTTTTAGATTGTATTAAAAGCATTTTCTTTTACAACCTAACCTCTTAAAATCACAACAAAGAACTGTTTCAAGGCAATGATTGGCCGATCGTTTGGCAGTTATTGGCCACTATTTCATAACCTATATGTGACATATACCCTACCTAATTATGAAATAATACCTTTTCTACTTAAATGTTTCTATATTAGCTAGTATTGCACCTTCATTTAACAGCGTTTTAGATTGTATTAAAAGCATTTTCTTTTAAAACCTAACCTCTTAAAATCACAACAAAGAACTGTTTCACTGTTGCTATGACTGTTAGCTACCCATTGGCCTCGTGGCCAATGACTGTCGTAAGACATTATTTACATTACAGTTCTGGGCCACCTATAATTTTTGCAATAATGTATAATATTAATGAATAAATAATCAGTTTTTATCAAGTTTAAACCTTTATGTGTCTATATAACGAATACGAGAGTTATATATATATCTAAGAATTATCTAAGAATTGCCTCGTGTAACCGTAAGGCTATTCAATTCAGCACTGTAGTTTTCAAGCATCGATTTCAAGTTATCTATTTTTTACACTTAGTATAACAATGAGTAGCAAAATAGTGATTGCATTCGACGCATGAAAGTACAAGGTATCTGAATATGTTCATTATAAAAGGCATAATGTACATTATTTCTTAATATTCATGCTTTTTTTTCAAAAAGGCCAATCACTGCCAGGTGGCCAATAACTACACTGTTTACCCCTACCTAACTACTTAGGAACAGGGAAAAAAGACGAGTCGTATTAAAAATTCTCCTGTTTCAGTGTTCGAAGTGAAACGGATATACAAGCGTAACGTTTACTCGTTTTCGATGTTGCGCGCCGTCGAATCGGGAACACGTTACCGACCACGTCAAGTTATCCCGGGCAACAATGGGGAAAAACGAGAGAAGACGGAGGTGTCGATGGGAGAGGCGAAGCAGCAGCTGCATCCTGCCGCGTAACGGCCGATGTTATTACGCGTACGGACGTGTCTTCGACGAGGTAATAGTCGTTCTAGGTCGCGGTGGCCTCCATTCCGGATCCGAATCTAGAAAGCATTCCGCGGCGAGCATCCCCGCCGAGACGTCTGTCGGGATTCCCGTGCGGCGGTATCGCGACGGAATCGTAAATGTCACGAATCAACGTCAGGCATGAAGTCCTCTCTGGGAGGAGAAACGGAAAAGAGAGGCGAGAAGCTGGGAGAACAAATGGGGGCGCGGGAGGGAAGAGTAGACGAAGAGTGTGGGTGGTTCTGTTCAAAGGGAGGCCGAGGAGCAGAAATCTCGGTTTCTACGGTCGCAGGATAACCCGAACCGATGTCACCAGGCGGCAATTCCGACGTCGAGCGACCCCACCGAACCAATCTCCAGTTCTGAGTGGATGGGGCGTCGGTGTGAGTCCAGCCCAAGTTCAACTTCATCCCTGCATCCCTCCGAGGCCTATTGGATTTATCCGCTTCTCTTTGGCGTGTGTAAGGGGAGGAACAGGGTGAGTCAGCTGATGTTAGAATCTGAGATGCTTGGAAGGGCGAGGATATTTAGGAGCGCTTCTTTCGTCGAGGTTCAAGCGACTCGTAGGCTGATGGCCGGGATTCGGTCTGGCACAAGTTTGACTTAGCCGTAGATTCGATGTAAAACTCAACGGTCTACCTTCCAGCGAATATACTCGGCGCGTGATCCACTCTAGCTCTCACTTGTCATTAAATTTCCCCGGCATTAGTATGCCGAAGTGGCGGGTCGACAATTTCTGCGCTAAGAAGGATGATCCCAAATAAGAAAGCAATTCCGCGTCTAATGAGTCCTCGAAGGTAATCCGGAGTTCTGAGCGAACAGAGATTTACGAGCAAGTTGCCTAACTGAACTTCAGCCGTGCGCAAACTACCAACTCGTTTACGTGATCGTCTTTACGCATACATGAATACTAAAGGGCGCGCACGGCGCCGAATGGGGCCGAGAATCGCGATTACTTACAAAACGCGGAAGCTCTACTTAGCTAACGGACGCGATCGGAAGCCGTGAACTTTATCAATTACACGTCCACTTGGGATCGCCGAGCCCGGCAACAACAAGTCGCAGGGCAGAGGACAGCAGGCAGCAGCATCGCCCACTTGCCCTCACTTTCCAATCTCCCTTGTCGAATCCTCGATCCCGTTCGTCGAGTGGAAGCGAGCCGACCCAGTTCCGCGACCTTCTCCTAATTGGCGCGTCTGATAATCGCGCAAGGAGCAAATGAAATTTCGATGCTCGCCGCGTGGAGAGCCGCGGGGATCGATGCTGACGAGCCCTCGACGCGGGGATTCGCCAGCTACGAGTGGGCTTGGAGATTTGCCCAAGAGCAGAAGTTAAACTTCGTTCGACGGGAGCCTATCGGTCAGATATATGCCGGGCGGAGGCGTCACGCATCGGGCATATGCCCGGTGGAGCGGTGTTAGCGTAATGCAGAGAGGATTATGCTCTGTTCCAGAAATGGCCGCCGCGAGGGGAGCTGCGCGGGGGTGGCCGTTGACCCTCTTCGCTGGCCGAGTGTTTTGCCCCCTCCCCGGAGGGCTCGACATGTTTCATGCAAATGCTGACGGGATGTGCAGTAATGCCACTGACGACCGACGAAATAGTTTTCCGATATGATCGTGTTTCGGCAACGATGCCCCGCGCTTTTTTTCGCAGCCTCGCCCGATCGGTTGCCTTTGAAACCGCGCGCCGAAGAAGCGAGCACCGGAATTGTCGAATTCCAGTTAAGTGGGAGCTAGCGACCAGCTGCTGGCTGGCAATAACTCACTCCGGACGACTATTCGACCGTGGCATCGATACGTGATACGAGGCACTTGATCCGGAGATCGATAAGTTTATCGAAGGGGCTAGTTAGCCCTTTCAGAGAATTCTAAAACCAATGTATCGGAGATAAGGTTGGGGAGAGGATTACTGTATTTCGACTTTCTAGCAGTGTCATAACCTGAACTCTGACTCAAATCGACGTTAAAAGAGTAGATGTCACTATTTATTAACCTATGGAGCGGACAGACGCAATAACGCTGTGCTTTCTGAGCGAAGGGTAATATAGTGTTTGTCAAGTAATTGAACTATTGAAATTGTGTGTTTTTCCTGTGCTCGTAAATTGAACATTTTCATCGACAATTCAAGATAACTATTCGTACTGCGTTGTTTCTTTCATCTAATTTACATATGCCAAACAGATTTCCAAACATATCATGAATTGACCATTTTTGTCTCATATTTTCCAAAAATGCGTCGGAATGCAAGTTGCCACCTTTTTTGGCTTGCAGGTTGCCACCTCTCTCTTTCCCGCTTGTTTACACTCAAATGTCATTTTTCGTGATTATGTGATGTTTAATATTGTCATTGAGTTTGAAGTGAAGTGTTTTTATTGCATTTTAGTCATATTTTCGTTTATTTTTTACATTTTTGATACATTTTTAGTATGGCAGCACGCAGGTCAAGAAAATCTGAACGCGGCATTAAGGATTTTGAAGCGTTGCTCAGTTTTTTTACACTCTCAGCAATTTTTCTAGGCGGTGGCAACCTGCAAGCCAAAATTTCAAGGAGTCAATTTTAGATACTTTCGATAATTTGCAGTATAATTTTTCTTTTTCGAGAGTTTACATGATTTGTAGCACAGGATTGTAGCTTTACCCTTCCTCTTTCCAACATATACCATAAATCATCGATACGTTAATTTTATGACGAGTTATGATAAAAAAAGCTAAGGGGTGGCAACCTACAAGCCTCTCCCCTATATGCAATCTTGTGAAAATTAGGTACAGATCAATTTAATAAAGTGTCTGTGGTCCGCCCTCCCTAGATTATGAAAATGGGTACCGAATTTCGGTGCCTGCTGCTTATTCGGTCCGAAAGTCGATATCGCTGAATGCATAAAACATGATGCAGGATACCATACCCCGTACGTGGATCATATTTCCCATGAACGTGATGCAAGGAGTATTGTCAACAAGGAGCAGCCCGCAAATGTATAGGCCTGGGGATCTCTGCTATATTCGATCTAATCAAAGTTTAATCTGCCCAACCTACCAGATCGACTACGTGTTTACATCCAAAGGTACATCCTCTATATTGGGGTTATATGTTGGGCCAAGCCGCAGAGAGGGCTTCACGTGATGGAAATTGGAACGAGCTTTTAAGAGTGTCTGGTGGTCATTTCAAATCGGCGCGAGCCGAGTGACGTTTAATGAAAGAAACGGTTCCTTTCCCCGAATAAAGTGTACCTACTCTCTGAAAAAATTCTTTAATAATGCAACGAGATTCCGTGGGAGTGAATCGTGGATGTGGCGCCAGACGATTAACGTGATCCACGTCGACGAACGTGCGATGGTTTTAAACATCAAACACTATCAGCGGGAATACTGGCTGTAACCGTTTAGTGTTACCTGGTCAACCGTATAATTGATTAACCGATTACACTATTAATGGCGATGTCATCGATCGTCCCCTCTGCTGCGGTCGTTGCCATTTATCCTAACAGAACGCTTCATCAACCCTTCGTCCCGATATGGCCGCGCTATACTCGGTCCGACTGAATCCACAGTGATCGGTTAGTAAAAACGTCCGCGGTATGAAAAAGCGCAAGAAACTCATGTTTCACCAAGCGCGATCTGACTTGCAGATCGTTCCCTATCCTTTGACGGGGACCCGTCACGCTACCGACGATAACATTCGCCCTGTTTAATTGAGAATCCCTTCGGCATCTTTTATTCAAGCCCTTATACAATAGGGAATTAAGCTCCCGGGGTCCAGAGCGAAAATTCCCAATTAAGAAAACATGTTGCTGAAGTTTCGGGAACAGTTGCCTCGCGGAGCTCGTCCGACCGGAGTCTCTGAATTCGTTAACGACTTCGCGCAACTGCGATAAATCCGTGTTGAACCGTTTCGGTTGCCTGGCCGGGGCAATAATTACATTCTCGAGATTACAATCGTTGATGCACGATAACGCCGTCAGGGCCGCTCGGGTGTCACATAAATCATCGATTCCGATGATCGGCTTACCAGGAACTTCCAGCACTCCCAAGTTTATAATTATATTCCGCGCCGGGCAACTTTGCGGCAACTTTGAGTTTATAGGAAAGCTCTGGCACCTAAGGAAATTTTACGCTCGATGGAATACACCGAGGCAGAGTAATCGATCGGGGTCCGGGATGAGCCCGGGTTGCGAAGGAGAACAGATGCGCTGAGCGATTACCAGGTATAACTGCGTTACGCTGTCATGCGGCACGTAGATCGTTGATCCAGAGGTTGCCGGTGACTATCCCATTACCGAGCCTCGTTAGCTCGATTTTATTATCGTTGCGCGAGCCAATGACGATCAATTGATCAATGGCTGGCTAGGAAAGAACGCGGCGGGCGCGACAACCGGCGACGATAACCAGTCGAGCCGAGCGGGCCGCGGGGAATCACGTCACATGCAGAGAATCATCTCACGTGCCGTATTAATCCCCGTGGACATATTCGCGTACACGTATAGATCTCCGCGGGCACGTGACTCAGGGGCGAAAGCACGTGGCCGAAATCGTCCCACCCTTATTGGATCCCGTTGTAATCTTGCCCGTGGATCTCTCGGAGCTGCGGCTTTCCGGTTTGGCATGGTTCCCGCGACTTCCTCCTGGAAGCTTGTTAGTCGAATTATCCACCCTACCCATCGTCCAACTTTTACCGTCGGATCTACAGTGGCGCGGGAAAATGGGAGCCACCCTTACACGTTCGCCAGCCAGTCGTGTTTACCTCGACTCTGAAAGACTGCTACGCTGCGCTACTCACGATGCTTCCTCCTCTTCTTAAACGGACTCACTTAACGCGTTTAGGGGAATTACTGTGGGGTGGAGCTGGAGAAATTGAAGAGTGAAAGGGGCTATTGACGACTCGTTAATACGAGCGTTCGCACTTGCAGCGTGGGTGAAAGAAATGGAGGGAAGGAAAGCGAGAGGTGAAGATTTACTCAGGGTTCTATGTAGCTTCTGGATACTAGTACATCAGGCGCATGAGCTTGATGGTAGATGCGAATTTTGAGCTCTGAGTTTAAGCACACAAATGAAGAGTCCTTGTAGAAAATACTTTAAGGGGGGAACCTGGTGTAGCGGGTCGAAGAAATCGATTTTTTTTTGCATAAATCAATAGTTGAACATTACGAGAATACGTTCCCAAAGCCGCAAAACGAAGTTCGAAAAATTAAAGCAGATATGGCCGGTTTTGCTACGGAGCGCTAGGTTACTAGAAAACTTTAAATGCGTTTTTCTCGAAACGACAGTTTTACAATTGGCGGACAATGTAACTCCAAATATATTCAACCGATCGACTTGGCCTTGTGCACGGATATTTGTGAACATTTTCTTCACAGATCTAAGCTATGGGTATAATGATATTGTTTAAATAAATAACTTTTTTTACACATTTAAGGGGTTACACCACCTTGGCGCTCGGAAAAATAGGTATAAAAATAAACTTTTTTTTTTTACGCTGCCATTAAGTATATAAAATGATCTTTATTTTACACATATATATATAGTAGTTTTATGAACAATTTACAGTATTAACGATTAAAAAAAAATAAAAAATGGCGGAGATATAAGCCGATAAGTAGGACCCTCTTTTGAAAATCCTTCCTGATGGTGTACTTGATTTCTCTGTTAGGCATCGTCTAAAATATAAAAAATAAATTGTTTCTTATTTAAAAGGGTAATAGCTAAAATGTGACATAAGATTTTTGTGATTGGGTGCCATGTTCGAAAGTTATAAATTTTGTAAACTTTTTAACATCGATGCAAACTTGAGTTTCTTTTTCAAACAGCTGTCGTTTCTACAAAAAAAATGTAAATTTTTTCCCTCTGTCACATTTTAGCTATTACCCTTTTAAATAAGAAACAATTTATTTTTTATATTTTAGACGATGCCTAACAGAGAAATCAAGTACACCATCAGGAAGGATTTTCAAAAGAGGGTCCTACTTATCGGCTTATATCTCCGCCATTTTTTATTTTTTTTTAATCGTTAATACTGTAAATTGTTCATAAAACTACTATATATATGTGTAAAATAAAGATCATTTTATATACTTAATGGCAGCGTCAAAAAAAAAGTTTATTTTTATACCTATTTTTCCTAGCGCCAAGGTGGTGTAACCCCTTAAGAAATAAATTGATACGATTCATCCGTACACTCATAAACTAAATGAAAATTGTTCGATTTTTGGTTTCGGATGAAACCAAATGACGCTACGTTGCCCGCAGTGGACCAATTGCGTCGCTAACGGACTGGGCATAAGCCCTTATAACTTTGTTATTTGTTGCTCTTTTTTAATAAAAATTTTTTTTTATCTACCTTAATCTGTTAATACAATATCCCGAAAGTTTTAGAAAGATCGCTTAAGTACTTTCTTTAAAAAAGATTCCGGAAAAATGCCTCGATTTTCAGCTATACAATAGTTACACCAGGTTGCCCCCTTAAGTACCAAAAATCACCATTGGCGCGTTGGACGTTTTCAAATATGTTTGAGTTTTGAAGCTGGGCATATACAAGCCCATTCACTTTCACCCCTCTGTAGCAAAATTGCAATTCTTGAACCCCATCAGGGACCATTTTGAAGCCAATTCAGGTACTCGATCGTGAAACCTGAACGCACGAAGGTGGATCGAACTTTGGGGCCTCTGCAGCCTTATGACAACCGATGAAATTCGTGGAGGGAACATGACTCGAGCGCGGGTCAAGTATCTCGCTACGTTCTATCCACCTACGGCACCATGGCAGAACGTCCCCCACAGGCGAGACGCCAAAGTCGACCATCGGCGAAGTTTAACGGCAAGTTCCAAAAGTTTACGAGACGTCCGCGTATTTGTCGGGGGGATTCGGGGGTCGCCGAGGCGAGACAGGTTAAACCAAGGCCTGACCCTTTGCCCAGGATCCGACCTGGACCACCGTGTCGGCCCTGGCCGGAAGTTACTCGACACCCAAGGGAACCACGGGTAACTGCTGCGGAATTGCGTCGCCTCGATGATCACCGACAGCAACTAGGAGCATCGTGTACATGTATCTTGGCCATGGTAAACTATCCTCGATACCGGCCAGCCTTAATGCGTTTGTTGCTGCGAATGCGTCCACCTACGTGACAAATTATCGTCGCGCGTGCTGAATGTAGGTCACCTTCCCAGCCTGGGATCAGCC
Source organism: Andrena haemorrhoa (assembly GCA_910592295.1). Taxonomy (NCBI): domain Eukaryota; kingdom Metazoa; phylum Arthropoda; class Insecta; order Hymenoptera; family Andrenidae; genus Andrena; species Andrena haemorrhoa. The sequence continues at coordinate 8,952,621 of OU342946.1, forward strand.
ATTGACATTGCAGGCGTTCATCTTCACTTGCGATCCCACTGGGTAAGATACTAGGTTTATTCGTTGAAACGCGAAATGGATAAAGGAGGTCTAGAAATGATGGTTTTGGTAATCCTGTTTTTTTACATTTTTTGCCAACTTTAATATAATGTTACTAGCCATTATGATAATACTTGCTATCTCTTGCTTGATTTCTCAAGATTTCCTTGAAACTTATCTAGTTTTCGTTGTTTCTTTTGTTCCCCTTAAATCGGTAGGAAATCCCGGTCTCCGCAATGGAAAAAGAAACTTGGATCCCACAATTTTCTTATACCGCCTGTTATTGCGAATGGAAATCGCCGGTACGCCGGTCCATCCCCGCCAATTAATCATTGTCAACCGCGATTCGTTTCCTGTCCCCGCCCAGCTCACTAAATTCGGACCAGACACTGTCAATGAAAACCGAATTGACGACCACGGGTATAACTTTGACTCCCAGCGCCCTGCTGGCGATTAATGGATCGCTGGCTTCGTTCTCGGCTTTGTCGAATAAACACTCCATTAATTCCTTACTTCCCGCGCAACCTTCGACTAGACTATTACAATAACGACACACTTTTCTGACTCCCGAATCACCGGATCCCAGAACCGCCAATACCATTCCCCGTCGACCGCGTCCGAAACCTCTTCGAAAGCCCCTCAAGAACCGTTCCGATTGCCGAAAAGCTACGCGCCGCGAACGCGTTACAATAATTCGGAATTTAACAGCATAGGGGTGAACGAACGCGGACCGACGTGGCCGCAGGAAGACCGAACGAAGCCCGGACCTCGTCAGCGGTTAACAAAATGCGGATGCAAATGAAATCGATCCGGAAGTTCGTGCAGGGCGCAGCGCGAATCCGCAAAATTCTCAGCCAACTTTCTACCGGCCGTTGCCGCCGATCCCATTTCGCGACGGTCCGCTATCTGCGCGGCGAAATTTCCTCCAGCTGCTTGAGGGACCTGAGTTACCTGGTCAATTAAAATGATAACAATTTTCGTCCGGGAAACTTTTTCCACGTCGCACCGATCTCCGAGGGCACGCTTCTGACTGCTCCTTTTGACATTCGGCGCGTGGAGCGCGCGGGAAATACCCTTTAGACATTCTACGGTCACCGACGACACTATAACACGATAGTAGGAGTATATGTAGGAGTAAATATAGGAGTATATTTTGATTTATGTATAAATCACTTATATATTAATAAGCTTCTTGTTGTATAATTATCTCCTGATATATAAATTATTTATATATTAATATATATTTAATGTATATAATTATATACCATATATATTTATTCATACATAGTGAAAGAATGCATTAGAGAGAAAGAAGTTAAAAGAGAAGTAACCAGAAGCGGAGAGGAGAGACAAGAGTACCTGAGAAGGAATGGACTGAGTCAGGAGGGAGTGGAAGAGAGAAGAAGAAGGGGAATAGAGGTTGCAGAAAACTTAAAGAACAGGGACATCGAAGTGCAGCTACAAGGACAGAACTCGAAAATAGAGCAATCGAAATATAATAGCCGATATAAAAAGATTAGAACGATAGGGCTGCCGGAATATTTGTGTAAAGAGGGGGAAGGACAAAAACTTATCGCACAAGCGAGATGCGGTAATGTAGAGAAGTGGAATAGGTAATTATGAAACACCTTCCCAAACATGTCCCCTTCTTGAAACAGCATCACAAATAACGAAATAAGAAATAGTTATGGCATATATAAGCAACTGCCAAACATTCTATCAATATTTATACATTCTTTTCTGTACAAATTCACCAACATAAGTATTATTATACAATAATCTATTACAAAAAAATGGTTTTAATGTAATTCATTGATAAAAATAACCGTTTCATATTGTGTACCTCAATTTTTTTAATGTCCCGCTTTATGGAACGGTTCGGAAGCGTGTTCCAAGACCACGGACCCGTGTTCACATAGTTGTACCAGTTCATGAAACACACGCCTCAGCTTTGATAATTAGATATTTCCAGTGAAAAAGAGAAATAGTTCATTATTTAAACTGCCCTAGAGCGTTTATAAAATATATTATATTCACGTTTTCATCATAAATACGAGTAAATATGCGTAATTCAAACTTTTTTAATAAATATCAAAAACCTAACCTGACGGGGCGTTTCATAATAGGGACATTGAATATGAAACACCGGGTCATGGTACGAAAACAGTGTTTCATAATACGTACAGGTCCTTCATTTAGTTTTTTAGTCATATTATTTTTTATTTATAATAAATATGCATTTTATGGCTCATTATATAATCACAAAACAATGGCCTATCAAATGGTATGCAAATTTTCAATGCTAACCCACTAAATTTTATAAATTATATGACAATTGCATAACCCCATCGAAAAGCGTTTCATAATAGGTACGTTTACCTTATTGGGAAGACAAAGAAGGGAGACGCTGTGACCTATGTGGGGATGAATTTGGAAACCTGGAGCACTTAACTAGGGAATGTAGGGAAATAGAGAGTAAACGCAATTTAGAAGACTTGGTAAGCGGAAAAAGAGACACAGAGGCGATAGACTGGCTACAAAAGTTACAAAGGAGAAGAAATGAAAAAAGAGAGGGGAATGAGAAAGGCAACAAAAGAGGAGATAGCCAAGGAAGAGGCAACGGGTCTCAACCTAACTAAGAAGGAGATAACCTAGTCAGAACTAGAGTCATAAAGAGGCATAAAGAGTTATATAGATAGATATAATATATATACTAGATTATAGTGGACTAGATAGTATAGAAATTACTTATGAGGAAGAGAGTGAGAGAGAAGGATGAATGGATAAGATAGCTTGTAAGAGAGGTAGGAGATTGTAAACCAAGTCCAATTCTTGGCTGTGAAGCTGAATAAACATTTATTATTATTATTATTATTATTATTCTTATTTATTCATACACATATTCATAAATATAAACGTATTTATATAAATTATTTATTTTATAATAAGTTCATTATTGAATCTCTATCTTTTTTAAACAAATTATTTATAAATCAATAGATGCTTAAATATCTTATTATATATAAATTATTTATATATAGATATCTATCTTATATAATTAATTATATAGATATTTTGTGCTCCCGTGCTGCGATGAAATTCCCCGAAATCGCGGAAGAATTTGAACCGTACAAATATGCGCGAGATATCGAGCCTGTAATGAAAACGTATTCCCTCGTCGTGCCGACCTGGGGAGCTATTGTTCTTTACTTCCCAAACGAACACGACCAATAACGGTCAATATCCATTTGTCCGTTTCGCCGACGGTCGCGCGTGCGTGCCCGGGTGTGGCCAAAAAATGCGAGAGCTCCTCTGAAACCGTTTTATAACGCTTCCGAACAACGCGATTTGGACGAACCCCGCGGTGCTCTTGCTATTGTGCCCGCGGGAGAGGAAGGGTGCGCGATTGATCGATCGCGGCTCGGATTTATACGAGCGCGAGGATTAATTAACCGCGCGAACGAGAAGGTGAAACGTTAACGACGATCGCGAGTCGACCTCGCGTTCTCCAATATTCCGAGCGACCTTCAGACAGCGTAGATTGGCGCGTCGTAGCCGATCGCGTGCGAAATAGTTCATTAAGAAGCACGAGCGTTAAAAGGAAGGCGCGAAACGCGTACACCGTCCCCTTAGTTGCGTGTTCCCTCAGTTTTTCTGCAAACCAGCCGCGAACTTTCGACGCGAAAAGCTACCCCCGCGAATTCCACACCCGCGCAGGCAAACTTACGGGCTCAGACTCTCTGTTTGTCGAAAAAACAGAGAGAGGAGGCGGTTCCGATTGTTTAAATCTGTCGGTGTGACAGGGGTGAGTCCCGGGGCAGCGAAGTACAGCGGGAAACAAAAGGAACACCAGTGGAGGCAGAAATATAGGGGGGGGGAGAGGCCGATAGAGAGGTACACGCGCAGAAATTGCGCGTCATTGTAGCGGAATTCCGCTTAATCCGTTAATCTGTCGGACGTGGCCAGACTCCCACCGACGGTTTACACGTCCGCGTTAATCCGCTAGGAAGTTTCTAGCGGCGGCCGTGTAAAAGCGCCCCGTAATTTGTAAGTGACACAAGGGCCAGGCCCTCGAGGACACCCAGCGTGCACCAGTCGATACCTATATGTGTCACGCTGTTTCGCCGTGGCACGGATTAAACCGTGGCGCTGTGTAAATTATCGTGATCCCGTCGACTCGATAAGAGTGATTGGCCCGTGTCTGGGGTCCATTGAGTCCAGTCGACAGTCGATTATCGCGCGGCAGCCGATAGACTCGGAAGACGGGTCACCTTTGCTCGCCGATAAATCGCTTCAATCGTCGATCCGCGCCTGGTGATCCACGAGGAACGGCGTCGAGGATGATCGACAATCGCGATGATTAACGCCAGTTATTTACATAAAGCAATGTCTAAAATATTGAGAAGATTCCAAAATGCTAAGGAATACTGTTTCTTAAGGGTTTATGTCCAGTCAGCTTTCGAAAAAGAACGCAATTTTCGGGTATTTTTTGTGGAACATCTGCTGTATATTTTTTTAGAATTATTCGCTTATTTTGAAAGTACATATATGAAGCAACTCTCAGTAATTTTGTTATAGAAAAACATTAAAATTTGAAGGAATAACAGCCATTCTCGTGGAAGCTGTTTTTTTAATTTCAATTTTAATTTTAATTGTGTTTTTAAAATAAGCGAATAGTTATAAAAAATATACAGGCGTTTAATCGATTAATGCTATTGTCGTTTGGAAGAGGAACGGCATATTCTATTGGCTGGCGTAGAGGAGGGCACGTATTTCGAGCTGAAGACGCAACGTTACGGTGGGACTTTACGAGGGAACTCGCGTTTATGGTCCAAGAGGCTGACCACGGACGAATTCGAGCTGTCCGAGCCGCGTATCGATCAACGTGACACGCGGACGGAGCCATGTAGGATCGGGCGAGGCCACGACCTCGCATAAAACAATATAATCCAGGTAATAGGATAACAAGCGGCGCGTCTGCCGGTCAACAAGGACAAGTACGGGCGGACGTGGCCCATTTCGCGTGCGAGCGACGAAGCGACCTTCTAATGCGACCACGGCTTCCAAGCGGTTGGACGGTGATTGCGCAATCCCAGGAACCGAGACACGCCGGAAATACGCCGTTCGAGGACTCGTCGAATCCCTACTATCGAGATGGCGACGATTCCCACGATTTCGTGAACGAGCGAGGAAAAAAGGTGGACGAAGAAGTCTGGGAATAAGCACAGAGAGAGATCGGCGAAGCTATTAGAGTTCCTTCAGCTGACGACGAGGGCCATGCTGCGTAAGCAATCTAATTGCTGTCGTTCCACAATGTCTAAAGCCTACTTAACAAGCAATAAATAATTGTGATCGCAACAGATGATGGTATCAATGGCTTCAGGAAATTCAGGTCAACCACCACTTTGAATACATGTCTGGCCCATGATGACCTACACTACTTAAAATATTCCCATTCCCTATATTTCTTATGCCAACGCCTATAATACCAGAGTCTATCATTCACCATCCACAAAAGTGACGCCTCTTAAGGGGTCATGCTCAGTCAGGAGGCCGAAAAAAAGGGTGGTCTTTGGAAATTTTGTACTCAAAAGCTATAACATATTTCTCAAAAAATCTTTTTTCCTTTTAAGGATTGCATCTAGTACCGTGCATCGTAATTTTTTTATTTAAAAATATTTATCAATAACTGAGTTATTGTCCATCACTCGAACGGTTCTTTCAAAATCGGTGACCAAAATATTTAAAAAACCATTCAACCGATTTACTTCAAATTTTACAAGCTTACTATAGGAACAATAAACTAGTCTTTGAACGAAGGATTTTTTTATCCGATGCTTAGTTTTCTTTTAATTGACGAAAATCAGGCACGATTTATGATGAAAATTGAAACTTTTACTTTAAACATCCGCCATTTTTTCCCAAATCAATATTTCGAAAAATCCTTCGTTCAAAGACAAGATAATATAATATACTAAGTAAATTCTTTTGAATTTTTTAATTTAGATGATCGACTTTCGAACAGCAGTGGTCACCGGAGAAGCCTTTTTTTGAGAGGACCTTTGAGAGATGGACAATAACTTTGTTATTAATAAATATTTTTAAATAAAAAAATTACGATACACAGTACTAGATGCAATCTTTAAAAGGAAACAAGAATTTTTGAGAAATGTGTTATAGCTTTCGAGTAAAAAATTCCCAAAGATCACCCTTTTTTCGGCCTCCTGACTGAGCATGACCCCTTAAGAAGCTTCAAGGGCCCCGGGAAGACGCCACTAGCGAAATCGCCTGTTGAGGCGTCAGCCTCGGTTCGAGAGGGTACCGTAGAGATAATTTTACAGTGCCGTGAAACAAGTGGACAGCCGGCATGCCCTCGAGCGGGCCCGTGTCTGGCTGTGACGAAAGGATGACAAGCGGCGCTGGTAATGGAATTCCGTAGTTTCTGCGTGGAACGGTCGCGGGGAGTGAATCAAAGCGGCCGTGAGGCCACTCGTTGACATGACAATTGCACCAATCATCAATGCATGAATCACGGAGGGGGACAATCCACTTTGCCTTCGTCGTGCTACGTCGAGCCTCGTTACGCGTTGCCGTCACGTTGCGGAAAGTTCGATATCGATCGCGGCCAGAGGGGAAGGGTGTGCGTGGCCGCGCGCGACCTTACGACCAACGATACCCCGCGAGTTCCGTTGGAAACGGGCCAACCGATGTAACCCTCGTAACTTGGGCCGAAACTAAACCGTCGGGACCGCGTCGCTCCGGCGTGTCTCCCTCGACGTCCCCCTGCCGCGGCGTTCTCCGTATCTTTTGCGCGCGGGAGCTTTCGCGGATGGGCCACGACGTCGAACGCCGGGGCACCCTGGATTAGAGAAGTTGGCTGGATCTGCGAGAGAGGGACTGCCCTCGATGAAGCGGGATCTCGTGCTTTGCGAGGACGCATCGCAAGGGAGCTTCGAGGCAGCTGGCGCGGGATATGAAATGCAAGTGTCTGATACGAATTTAAGAATTTGAAAATGATTGAAAATGAGCGTATTGGGTGGATCGAGATTGATCTTTGGTGAGAGATAGTGCGAGGGAAATGGGATTCGTTGGTGTGTTAAAGGGGAATTTAATCGAAGAGACGTATGCTTTTCTTTCTGAATTAAGGGGGAACACCACTGTGACGGCTGGAAAAGTAAGCCATTTTTAAGAAATTTTTTTCAGGAATAATTTACAGTTTTCGTAGAAAATTTTTATTACTTACCTTTAGTGCGCTGTCTTAAGAGACTATACAAAAAAAATGAATAGGAAAACATCCATAAATTTTAATATATTAATTAATCTTCTAGACCCCCCCACGCGAGCTGGTCGAAGGTGTAACTATGGAACGGCAGGTCCGAAATCAAATTTCATTTCTTTTTTATAAACTATATGAGTGTAGTTTCCGTTGTACGTACCAATTTCTTAAACAAATTATTTTTGTTAAAATGGTGCGCTTTAGAAGAAAAGTTTGGAAAATTCGCGAATAAGATGGACAGGGTTTCGAGCGTATTTCAAAGAATTTGTTTTCAATCAATAAATCGGTACGTACAACGGAAACTACACTCATATAGTTTATAAAAAAAATTTGATTTCGGACCTGCAGTTCCATAGTTACACCTTCGACCAACTCACGTGGGGGGTTTAGGAGATTAATTAATATATTAAAATTCATGCATGTTTTTCTATTTATTTATTTTTGTATAGTCTCTTAAGACAGCGCACTAAAGGTAAGTAATAAAAATTTTCTACGAAAACTGTAAATTATTCCTGAAAAAAATTCTTAAAAAAGGTTTACTTTTCCGGCCGTCACAGTGGTGTTCCCCCTTAAAGGCGATACTAAAGTGAAGATACCCTATCTCACTTTCACATCGAAACGATTTTCTTTCTCGAGAGTGTGCAAGAAACGTCAGCCTGTTTGGAGGCTATGGACAGCTGAGAATCATTTGCAGTTATCCCGGAATCATGTGCCTTTTGCTGCGCAATATTTCCAGTACGGTGATGACACATTTTCAACCGCACAATTTGGCGATTGTTTCCTGCGCCAGGGGAGGCGGCTGTCACTTCGTTATGACACGGCCTTTGTTAATTTAAACACGCGCGACGCGCCCGCCCTGTAATTCCTCTGAATGCGCGAAAATTGTAGACAGAGGGACGAAATTCGACGGCGGCCAGGCTCGCTTCGAATTCAATGCGGTCTAATCAAAAGGATCGCGACGGCGATTTTATCCAATTGCTCGTTAAAGCGATCACTCGATACACGCGTAATAACAGGGACTAATTATCGGTAATTGCGCGCCGGCGCGATGAGGAGACGTATCGTGAAACACCTCCTCGTTCTTTCCTCGGTGCCTATCGTTCAATTATCTTCCAAGCGAAACTTCTGTAATTTAGCACCTTCTCCGAGTAGAATCAACTTTAATTCTGTAGAATAAGTGAGGTCCACATCGAGATCAACCTAAGTAATTCAGTATTTAGCAAAATTCAGTCTGAACAGGTCCAGTATTAAACCTAACCCTGCATCCAAATTAAATCGGTTAACTCCGAACAACAGTGCACCCCTGGAGTGACTTCAGAAGCTAACGAATTTCCCCACACCGAGCCTCCGGTCTCACCCCTCGGCGAATCCTGGGAGGAAAGGAAGAAAAGGAATCATCGACAACAAGCTCATCCATCTGCCGCGATAAAGAGCTGGGAATCGGTGTTAATAACGGACTCGGGACGATCGCTCAAGACCCCTGCAGTCTGGCTGGAGCGGATTAAATTGAAAAATCACGACCAAGGAGGGGGTCGCTTTGTCGAGTCAGATTACGCGTCGCGGAGATTATTCCCGCGACCGGTGGGGCGAGGAAGACGCGACGGCCACGGGAAATGGGGCACGGGGGAGGCAGGGGGCGGGGTGGTCGATTAAGGAGATCAGAACGGAATTGCACTCTTCCGATGCAACGTCCTGGAGGGAGGGCTAGTCGGGCTGACGTCGTGAAGTGGCTTCCCGGAGAGGGGTAGGAAGGTCAGATTTTATCCTCCCTCGAAATTCCGCTGCCTTACACCTCTGCCTCCACTCTCTCATTCGGACGTTTCCTCTTCCTCTCCGGGGAGGACGGAGGTTTTTCCCCGCTCGAAATTCGGCCGCACACTCGCAATCTCGAATTTGCATCTCGTTGCCAGCGATCCCCGTGCCGATCGTCGGGGGAATACGAACCTATCCTCCCTCTTGCCCCAACGAACCGAGGCGGGAGGGGGCGAAAGTTGACGGAAGCACGAGGGCGGAGGGATATTAGGATTCGCAGCCACGGCGCGGCGGATCGAACCGTTCGACGGCTGCATATAGAGAAGAGGTTTTATTCGACGGCTCCCTGTTATACAGACGCAGCCCGCAGACTCTGTGGCCCGCTGTTTTTGCTTGATTGGTTTAAGTCTCGGGTTGTTGGTTGCGAAACAGTTCTCTGCACTCCCTAGCGGAACCTACTTGCCAGCGACCACGTGGCTTGAAGATCTCTTGCAGGCAGAGTTTATGGCTGCGAGTCATTCACCCTGAGGGTGGCCTGGAAAGTGGCTACCGGCGGTAGCTATTTTGCAGTGGGGACAGCTACCCACGTCCACGCATGCGCGCAATGACGTCTTCGCCGACGCCAGCGCCAAGTCATGCCAACCAGCCAACCAGCATCGCGGGGAATCGGTTGTCGACGCTGGTTGGTCGCGGCCTCACTTGGCTTGGCTAGTTGACTTGACTTGGCGCTGGCGTCGGCTAATTTTCATCTTGGAGTTGATTGGTTCAACGCTCGTGACGTCATTGCGCGCATGCGTGGACGTGGGTAGCTGTCCCCGCTCCAAAATAGCTACCGCCGGTAGCCACTTTCCAGGCCACCCTGTTCACCCTCGTCGGTGGAACTGAGGACTTTGCTCTTGACAAGTCCAATGTGACAAAAAGTATGTCATCCTTTTTAGCGCACCTTTGAAGTCGGTTTTCACTTTTTTTTTAAAGTTTATTATTTTTTAATTTTTAGTGACCTTTGTTTGGAGTCGGTTAAAAATAGGAAAGATTAAATTTCTTACAATGTGGGTTAGTCCGTTTTTACTCCCAATGCCTCGTTTATGTGATCACTTTCAATTGTGGCATGAGGATTCCCAGTGTGCGGTACAGGTCGTCGGGATTGATGCGCGGTGGAAAGAGTTACACATCATTCCGATACTGCAATCGTTGGTCACGTGCTCCTGGAGGATTCCGATGGAGTATCTCCGTATCTCGTATTCTCCGGGGAACACACCGAGAAGGCAGGTAAACACAGTGTAACCAGCCGTAAGTGTACGCAGACGAGTCGCTGCGAACTTCTTTTGCCGAGGACGAGTCGCATCGTTCTCAATTTCCCCCGGCCGGAGCGGCTCCTCTGTATCCGTTCTGTGTTTATCTTCGGTATAATGCATAGAAAGCACCCGTTCCGCGATTGCATTCGTTACGACGGCCGGGAACGGGGAGTTAAGTCGACGACTGCGATAACAGTCTTTCTTTGGGTCGGGAGCACAGAAATCCCGGCCCCCTTTTCGCCCACTTCTCTCGTTCTTTCGTTACGCTAATGCCCCTATTCCGAACTTGGCCGAAAATCGAAGGGAATTCGCGCGAAGTTTCCGGGCGCGCCACGATTCAATCGCTTTTCGAACGACCATCGAGAAGATGGGGGATAGTCGTCGAGGTATAAGAAGGATGTTAGTTGTTCTGGGAGATGGTAATGAACCGTGCTTCGCGTGCTTCGAGGGTGAAAGTGATCTACTTGCGAAAATAAATGTTAGAATCTACTGTGCAGTGGCGGATTTAAGGAAAAAGGCGCAGGTGGCAAACGTTCTGGGACACCCTGTACACATAACAGAATTACAAGTAAAGAGTGACCCAAGAAATAGCCTCTTTTTGAGCCTACGATTTTGGAACTGAATTTTATGCCAAATTATAGCTTATGTCGAGACTGAATGTAAATGTTATCGGAGCACCGGTTCGGTCTATTTTTAACAGATAAAATAAAAGCTATTTTGCAAATTTAACGATTAAATTTCCAACGTTTCGGTCAATATTGTGACCATTATCAAGGAAAGTATTAAATCAGGAAGAAAACTGCGTTTGCTTTTATAAATTTTGCTCGTGCTGAAACGTGCGAGCGTCCGAGTCGGTTGGAGAGTGACTGTAGTAAACACCCAACAGTAGGCAAGAACGACCAGAGGGTAAAACCGAATGTGATTCTAAACTATGCCAAGAGCGGGAACCGTTAACTGTAATGAACTAAATTGAAAGGGGGAAGACTCAGGAACCTCACACAAAACTGCCAAAATACCACTAGTTATTGCTATGTGGTAAAAATCATCACTCTCAAGTGTCCGAAAATACAATTACATACCGCAGTCCGCAATATGTAGTAATGGTCAAGTCGTAGAACATAAGAAAAAAAATAAAAATCAAGAAATATAAATGTCTGTGTAGTGGGAGCTTTTTTCAACCCTCGGTTGTCACACTGGGTCAAATTGACCCTGCAATTTTTTAAGCAAAACACTTTTTGTCGGAAATCTTATTGCTTCAAATTTTTTTTTTAAGCATGATAACACTTTAAACGTCAACTTTCAACGATGGACATATATTCTACAATGTTCAAACTTTATCTCAGAATTTTTTAGACTTAATTAAATAAATAGTTATTAAATAACAACTGATTGGAAATTGGCAGGGTCAAATTGACCCAGTGTGACAACGACGTTCGAAAAAGCAGGAATCGAAAAAGTTCTGGTACTTTTCAATCGGTTCCATTTAAAACATGGACCGCGGAACTTTTTTTAAAAATGTTCTCACATTATAAGTTCCCAGAAGAACCGATAAAATAAAAGTTCTTAAAAATAAAGGTTCTAATTGGAATGGAACTTATAAAATATATAAATAAAAAATTTTCTATGACAGGAACAGATATTTTGTTCACCAATATTAAAAAAGTTCTCAATCGTTGTAACAAATACTGAATACTATTCAATAGATAGTACTACAACAATATTAAATAATTATTACAGTTAAATTGATATTCTGAATGTGTTATTTATTTGTAATACTTACCTACATAGATATTTCTAATGTTATGATTTTCATACCTTTTATTAAATAAACATATGAAGAACATGATATTATATTGTTAAATAAAACTAGTACCTAATAGTTTAGTACTTTTCTTTATCTTATGAAAACTTTTTTAACCCTCGGTTGTCACACCTACTTTTTCGAACGTCGTTGTCACACTGGGTCAATTTGACCCTGCCAATTTTCAATCAGTTGTTATTTTTAAAACTACTTGTTAAATTAAGTCTCAAAATTCTGAAATAAAGTTTGAACATTGTAGAATATATGCCCATCGTTGAAAGTTGACATGTAAAGTCGCATCATGCTTAAAAAAAAGTTTGAAGCAATAAGATTTCCGACAAAAAGTTTTTTGCTTTAAAAATTGCAGGGTCAGTTTGACCCAGTGTGACAACCGAGGGTTAATAAATGTTCTAATGTAACTCGTTTCCATGGAACTTTTATTATATAGGTTCTAAAATATCTATTCCATGAGAACACTTTTTAAAGAAGTTCCTAAAGATAACATTTTTTTCAATAAAAATTCCACAGAAACAGATATTTTCTTAAACAAAACATATAAGTTTTAACAGAATTTTTTAAAAAAACGAGGGTTCGAGAACTTTTTCGATCCCTGCGAAAAAGAAGGTGTGACAATCGAGGGTTAATATATTGTCCACCATGTTGAATCGTTGTGAATTTTGAAAACCTAAGTTCAAATTCGTTGTTAGAAGCCAGCAAAACCCCTGGAAATAATTGTTTAAATTATCGGAGTGACATAAAAGTCCGTGCATCGAAGCGTATGGGTTGACGCGTTAATGAATATTAACTTCTTTGACCTCCCATATCTCAGAAACTAATTGTCACCTCAACTGGAAAATTGAGTGTGATTGATGTCTCATCATAAGCTATCATTTGGCATAAAATTTAGTTCCAAAATCGTGGGCTCAAAACGAGGCTAAAACAGAGGCCTCATTTTTGGGTCACTCTTTACGCACGCGCGGTATGAAAATTATAGGAAACCAAAGAAAATATAGTGTTTGGATAAAATCATAATCTTTCTGCTTATCGGTCGCCCATTAAATCCACCACTGCTACCGTGCTTCGCTGAATTCAGGCTTCTTGAGGTACAGTAGCTTTGATTAGATGGATGGGGGGCTTGAATGTCTAGGTGCCTTATCAATCTTACCTGACCTTCTTTCTAGATTATCAGTATCTGCTTATCAGATTACAGGAGACGTCAGGTAATAACTCTGTATTCTTAGACTTCTGATATAAGTTTCATTCCTCGTGGATTCGTGGAACGTACGTAGATTCCTGTAGGTACTAAATCTTCGGCAAATGGAGGATTTAATTAACTCCAATGACCCCCACTTAGCATTCCAGTTTCTCTTCAAAATCAAAAAGACTTCTTCGTTACGAGAGTTGTCGATCACATTCCACGTATCGCGCCCTGGAATTACCACCTGCTAGTTTACTGTTCGCGCAAACAGCCCCAAACTGTTGTCCACGAGGTCACGCTCCATCGCCACCATGGAAGCCTGTCAATCGGCCATTGCCAGTCGGAAAATTACGACTCCCCGGTCGAAGTTCGAGCCAACTCGTCCGTTTCTCTCAAGTAGCTCTCGAAACGAGCCGGTTGACCAGCCCCGAGTTTCCCGTCTCTGAAGAGAGCTCCGGCCGATTCTCAAAGGATGAACTTCCCAGTTACCGCCTATTGATACCGTCGAATCACAGCAAAACCCTATACCCTTTGCCTGAAAGGGACGAGGCGATCGTCTTCGGCGTGGCCCCGGACCGGAATGGAACCGTCGGATCGTGCACTTAGCGAAGATTTACAAATTAACTCGTCCACGGTAAAAGGGGAGCGTCTCGGCGGAGAAGCTGAATGGGATAAGGATACTCCCACGGAAAACGGTCTCGATGAAGGAGCGTTAAATAAAGGAAGCTAATTTTTCCAGAGTTCTTATTTGACGCGGCTCGTTCCGCGAAAGGCGTGCAATTCGTTTCGCCGAAAGGGGGTGCAGGAAAGTCGATAAATAAAGTTCGATATGAATAGAGTACCAACCAGTTGGAGTGCACGAAGAATTTTGGAATACGAGTGAGGACGATGTGCAGCCATTTTCGATTAAAAATCCACCCTCAAATATCATTCGTCGCTGGTCATTTTCAGAAGCAACGGAGACTACTATTACGATAGCAATATTGCCGAATCGAGGAATACGCCCTTTCAGTTTCAAAGAGCGTCGATTACTTGGAAGAGCACTCAATTTTTCCATCATAAAACTCAACGTTTTCCACCTCGCCGTGCCACCCTTAGAGCTCTCGATGAGGAACGGGGAACAGCGGAGAATCGCGAAGAAACATCGCTAAACGTGCTTCACTTCTGGATGCTCGAGTGCCTTTTGCAGGGATGCCGAACGTGCGCGCTCGCTCCGGCTGCTCTGGAACAGCGGCGTTTAAAAGCGTACGTCAGAAGAGCATTGTGTTCCGACCCGCGGCGATAATGGAGGCACGTGTTTCTAAACAGCATCCAATAAAACGCCGAGCTACCTCTCACTGGTAACTATGAACCGGCTAATGTAACGAGCTGGTCGGGTGAGAAATAAACTGATTTCGAGCTTAACACCTAAATGAACGGTTGCGCGAACTTCGGTAGGTTTGTTTCGATTAGGGGTGGAAAATGAAGCCGCACGTAGCTGGTTCTGGTTCTACTGGGACGTCGTAACGAAGAAAACATGCTGGATGAGTGAGAAATCATATACTTCACAGGAAAGCTATGTTCAGATCTTAAAAATGGAGATAAGGAAAGATGGTACAGTGAATCGCAGATAATGTGAGTAGTTTCACGTCTGGTATGAAAAAATTGAGGTAACTAGAGGCAGTACGATGCGGAAACTGAGGGTAGCACTCCATTGCCATGTGAGATTGAGGGTGGGGACGTTCAACCCCTGGTTGAACTGTAAAACTTAAACTGTAAGAATAAATAACAATTTAAACCTTTATAGTAGCAATAAATCTTATACAGTGAGTAAAAAAAGTATTGGCATACTTTTTAAAATCGCAAAACTTTTTTAGAATTGGTCCAAACGACATGAGTTTTTTTTTAGAAGGTAGAAGGATTAGTTTGCTAAGTGACGTATTTCGTAGTTTTGAAAAAAATTCAATTTGTCGGAATAGCAAAAAAAAATAGTATAGGCCGTTTTTTTGAATTTTCGTTACAGGCTCAGAAAAAAAAGTTGAAAAAACGGCCTTTATTATTTTTTTTGCCATTCCAACAAATTGAATTTTTTTTCAAAACTACGAAATACGTCACTTAGCAAACTAATCCTTCTACCTTCTAAAAAAACTCATGTCGTTTGGACCAATTCTAAAAAAGTTATGCGATTTTAAAAAGTCTGCCAATACTTTTTTTACTCACTGTATCTAGTATTATAAAAAAATTCGCCATCTTCTATGAACTAATTACTATCTCCACAATCTGATGTGTAATTTTTGCACTCGTAGAAAAGTACATTTCCTTTTACGCATCTCGAGTGCACCCACATCTTGCAAGAAATACACCGAACCCATTCTTCTCCAGGAATACTTTTTGAATAAAATTCAGTGCATTCAATGCACATTGTATCATCTGCATCATCAGAGGAATAATTAGTGTCTTGTGTCATCATTTTCTTTGTTTATCTGTCCCTATTTTCTCTACAGTTTTCTTTGACCAGCTTAGTCATGTAACCCCGGACGTTATTAGTCAACCAGCCCCGAACGATCATTTTGACTTCAATACTCTATATAACCTTTAATTATTTATGGAAAATCAAAAACGCAGTCTCAATAGGTCGTTTAATAAACAAACTTTAAAATAGTCCCTTCACTTTTATTCTACTGTAACTATATAGAGCGTGGATACATAAAATCTTTAAGAAAACATATTTACTTACACAGCCAATTTTTCGATAAACGCCCAACAACGTGTAATGTGGTGTAATGGCGGTGTCGGAAACGAATGAATGACATAGTAGAAGAGACTTGTTTCTACAGAAAATCGCTCCGCGGTAGAGCACACGTCGGTGGAAAGTTATTAACAATTAGTCAACCTACCCCTGGTGCCAACCAGCCCCGGTCTCCCCTATTATATGGTTATACTACTGTAAACGCTCAAGTCAGCTGTCTGAAAGAACCCTTAAAGAACGAGACCCACGAATCTTAACCGGTTAACTGTCAATGTATCATATATGATCAAACAAAAATCTGGCCAATTCTGTCAATGTGTCATATATAATCAAATGGAATAACTTTTTTGATTTTCAAAAGATTTGAATGAAACTTGGTATGTAATGGTTTGTGGGGTGGCTGAATATAAATTTGGCATCGGAATTGTAAAATTCAATATGGCAGACTCAAAATGGCCGAACCAAATTGGCTGTCAAATATTAAAATATTATCGGGATTTAGAAAAATTGTATATAGGGGTTTTTGGGGTCGCTGCATCTGAATTTGGCATTGGAATTTTAAATTTCAATATGGCAGACTCAATTAGGTCGAACCAAAATGACTAGCGCAAAATTATTCGTACTGTGGCATTGAAAAAAGTAACTGCTGCAATTGAATTATAGACAAGAAAACTTCACGAATAAAAAATTTTTAAATAAAAAAAAGGTTTAGTAAAGAATTGACTAACTCACCCCTAAATTCTATTTTTAAGGAGTTGGGGGTGTCAGATGAAAACATTACCCCCGGAATCGGTTCAGCGACTCAAAACACCCCTGTATACCAAATTCTGTGTGATTCACTTAATTTTTCGATGTTACCAGTTTGGGCCCGAATAATGAAAAGGACCGTGCCAGTTAACCGGTTAACAAATAGTAGACACCACCTATCCAATAAATTCGGAGGACACCGCAAGCAGGAAAGAGGTGAGGGACCCAGTCAGCCTTCAAACAATCGTCCGGCGTATCCGCCAAAAGGGAAACTTTCGCGACTAATTGCTCTCACCGTTTCCCCTTTCTCTCCGCCGGTTAGCCCCGAAATCGTTCTCTCCTAAGATGCACTCCCCGGGGATCATGTTCGACGAAGCAGCCTCGCCTCGAGGGGAGACGTTGCCATTAACCGTCGAGTATTTAGTTTGCTAGCTGGCGTCGGAAGCGGGAGGGCAGGCTGGGCCACGGACGGAAGGGCACAGGCGTAATAAGATAGGTGGATATAGGGGAAGCGTGAATGCACGCGTGGAAAGAAACGGAACGGACGTGGCTGAAGTAGCGAGCAAGGAAAGAACAGAGGAGAGGAGGAGAAGAGGAGAAGAGAGCCGCGGAGATGGAGTGCTCTCAGCAAATTGGAGAGTGCCGGCCTTTTCTATTGCGTGCCCGTTTCCATTCGCACGGAAACATCGGCGCGCCTCTTTTCCTTCCCTTTTCAACCACCCCCTGCCCACCTTGCTGGGCCAGCGTCTCTCTTCCCGCCCAGGCCGTCGCTTTCTTCTCTTTTTTTCTACCCCTCGTCTTTCTGTTTCTCCTGCTGTTTCACCCCCCGCTCGACGTGGCCTCGTTCGTTCCGTCGCGCACTCCGAGAAAATAAGTGGCGAGGTCTCGCAACGAGGGTCACTTATCGTCACCGGCCATCTGCGGGCATCGCGACCGCCCTTGCCCGTCCTCGTGGATGATGCATGCGCCTACACCGCGTCGATAAGACGGGGATATTCATCTCGGCCTGCGACGAGCAACCTGTGACACGGTTTAGGGCGATGTCCTCGGGGTACGTCGAGCTGATGGAGTCGTTCCTTGCTTGGTCGCGAGGGTGGACGGAGAGGACGACAGATGGATGGATGAGTAGTTCAGAAGAAATGGGAAATGAGATTCCTCGATTGGGATCGCAATTGGGAATTTTCATGATTCTCAAAAAAAATATATTTGGGAGCTCCTATATAAGTTGTATTGTAATTTTTTTTTTCATAATTTTTTATTGCATATTAAGCGAGAAAAAAATTATTAGAAATTGCAATATTTAAAATTACCGAAAACGATCCGGAAATTCCCGAGCGTAGCCGAAGAAGCCTGTGACGTCACATGGTAGTATTTTCACACTTTTAGCATTGAAAAATACATTTTTATTAGCCGGCTGTTTTGATATACGTATACATTACTATTAGACGGCTGTTTTGATATACGTATTTTTAGGCAACTCATAACACCAGTTTCACGACGCAATCGTAAATACATAGCAGCCATTTAAAACTACTACTATGTGACGTCACGAAGCTTTACGACCAATCAAAATCATTTCTTCGCAATACGGAACGTTTCAAACATTACCAATTTTTAATTTCATTTTTTAATACTTAACGATTTATAATAAATACAAATTTTATTGTACATTTATTGCTTATGGTGTATATTCAGGTTATAAATAATAAATTATGCAATCCTTTTTAAATGCAAATTCCCTATTATGAGAATTATGGCAATTCGCAGCAATGGACAAAAAGTGAGCTATTTACACTTTTACGTTAAGTGTTTACTTATTAGTAGGTATTTTCTTAGGTTCTTCTTTTAAGAACGAATAAGCCCTCAAGAAGGAATTATATTAACGTACTGATAGAGAAAGGTATGAGCCTCGTCTTAAAAAAAAATCGTAAATCGACTGCCGTGAAATTTTCACAATTTTCGCAGCATCCAGCGCGGGTTTCACGCGCCCAACGCTAAAGGAGAGCGCGCCAAAAGCGGGGTCAGAAATTTTCAATTGCCGGTACACTTTCACCCGCGGGGGAATTTCCAGCCGCCCGTTTTCCTCGCGTTTTCCCCGCACTTTCCTCTCCCAGTGGACCTTCTCTGTGCCCCAGAGGAAAAAGGAAGGGAGAGCTGAAAGCACGGTCTTGCCACAACCGCTCCTTATCGCCGCGGTTATCAACACGTGCATTCATAAGAGGAATCCTAATTTCCCCGTTCCCGGCTGCGCTGTTGAATTCCATTTTTATCGCGCCAGTGATACGCTGCAAATTTTTATCACCCCTTCCCCTCCGCCGGAGACGATTACTCGGTTCAGGAAATTTTGTTGCGATCGAGAAGAATTCTTTTTCGTATCTCGTACTAATCGACACAGTATGCATTCCCAAGTAATGGCGACATTATTAAAGGAACAACGTTTCAGAGATAAAATCATTCAAGAACGATGGGCATCAAATGGCGAGGAGCATTGCAGTTGACGTTCGATTGTGATTAGGCGAATAAAATTCTGTGTTTAATGTAATAGGGCCGACCACGGTTAAATGGAAGAGGGCTGGAGTGCCGCCGATTAAAATTCAATGAAACTAATTGTCGCGGGTACGAGGTCGTTCCCGGCTTTTCCATGTTTCCCGCGGCCGTCGACTTCCTCGGCAACGGTCGCTCATTCCTAACCGATCACGATGTGGATTAACAAGACGAACGTGACGAATGGAGAGCTTTATTCGTTACGGGGGTGCGGCGGGACCTTTTTCTCCCTGCCTCCCCCACGATCGATTTGTCGAGCGGCGCGGCCATCGTCACCGCGGAACCAGATTTATTGCAGCTTTCCGCCACCGCCTCTTTTTTTTTCTCCCGTCACTTTTAACGCCGTCTCTTTTTGCCGAATTTTCCCCTCCGCAAAACGAAAAAAAAAAGGAGTAACCGTCCCGGCCGGCATGATATTTTCTCCGCCGCGCGGAAATTTCCACGTGCAAATCTCAGCCCGATCGTTTGTCGAATGCGAAGCCTTCCCCTTTCGCCGATTGCGAGACACTTCTGAGCATGATTTCGGAGGATTTCGAAGACTGCGCATAGAGGGATGGTTCAGCAGACAGTTCGTCGCTTTGGATATTTGAATGTTATTGGGGCTACCGTTACAACGGCAATTTCTAAGATAATTGCCGATAATTGATCCACTTTAATTAGACCCCGTTGAATTAATTCGTGCACACAGCCAATCACTTTGTTGCTATAATAACGCAAACAGTCTCCGCGTACATCAAGCGACATCGTTGCGCTCGGGGAGACAGTAATTTACTCGAGTCATAATACGTGCGCAAACTCCACATGCAGAACAGCCAGCCCGCGTTATGAATAATAACAGAAAGTAGTTTTATTAGCTAACGACTCACGTATACCATCAACTTGCTTGTTCAAACATAATTCGTTGTAGTCCCGGCCGCGGTTATATACCAATGATGTAGATTTCAGAAAGGGAGCGCACTCGAAATCCGTACGGAGCGTCGCGTCGCTCAGCATTCAGATCCTTCTTTGTTTATTATACGCTTGTCGGATCCCATGACGCGAAAGAACGGCTGTGTTGTTTCAAATCCAGTCAATTTTGAGCAGGCGAATGGAGTTGGAACAACTTCCGGCTTCAAGAGCAGTAAATAGAAGCTGGGGGACATATTGTACAAGAAGGTTTGTGGTTGAATATTTCGGGTCGAAAAAATCTCTAAGATTGAAGATGAAAGGGATACGATAAGGTTCTACGGCGGATGGTTCAGGTTCGATAGATCTTTGAACTTGGATCATCGAATCATCTATGAAAATTAAGAAGAACGACTTTCTATTTTGGAAATTGTTGAGGAACTTTTGATCTGGAATATTCTGCTTTTAAACGCTTGGAATTAAGAAGGTTTGGTTTTGAATAGCTAAGGAAAATGCTTAATATGGAGGACTTAACCTGGAAACTTTTGATCTTGGAAGCCTTTGAACCTGAACATCAAAGAACTTTTAATATTTTAATATCGAAGACGAAGAAGCTGCGATTTCAAAGAATGCACCACCATTGAAATTTGAAGATTAAACACTGAAGAAACATTGGAGATACACAAATAGCTGAAAAGTACCTGAGAAAGAAACATCTTAAATGGTTCTGCGACGGCACCTCAACAAGAAAGTAATTGAAGAAATTGTGATGTATGATAGTCGCCTTATAAACGGAGCAGAATAATGTGCAATACTACGCGCGTAAAATGTCCAGAGGACCGTCTTAAGTGACACGCCATTCTTCCCGATTCTGTGGTCACTACCGTCACCCCGAATGGGAAAAGAAGGCACGAAAAGAGGAAAAAATGCGAACACGAATTTGATGACAGAAATGCTGACAAAGCTTGAAACAGAAACAGAAATCTACAAAGGAGCATATTTTACATGCTGCGATCCGATTCCCTCTGTTTCCGCGCTCTGCAATTTTTGTATTACTTTGGAGACCTGCATCAGTTAATTAATTGACACTGCTCCCTCTCACATACTCAACAGAAACGTAAAATTCATGGACAGAGGCTTTATTTTCGCAATTATGTGCATGATAATTTTATTTAAAAATGCAACGAAAATACTGCCTGCTCTATGAGTTTGTTTCATTCTTCACTGCTGATAACACGGTGCGACGTATTTGGTCATTGTGTACTGAACTTACAATTTATATGGAATAAAATGCAATGAAATTGAAACATTCATTTTTCCCTCATCACCGGGAAATAGTTTCATATAATTCCATACCGTCCTCCGAGGTATGTATCGTTCCCCTAAAGAGTTAATAATTCTACGCTTCTGAAATACCGACAGGTCCTCGAATATTCGTTGCTTCGGATAGGACAAGAGGAACCCTCTTTCTATCAATAAAGGTAGAGAGTTAACATACCCCAGGATCACTTCAGCGGCGTTTCATCCGTTCCTTTATAATTTGATGCCCCAGGCAGCTGGCGATCCCCTTAATTCGACCTGTGCTCAACGCTGGCTTGCTTCGAGATTGAACTAGTTGCTCTAAACCACTATGCGCGAGAACAAACGATATTCTCATGAATAAGAAACGTTTTCAAATTATAAGTTCACGCGCTGCTACCAACTGGATATTAACAAATACCTTCGAATTAAAATTAGGAAATGTTCTCTCCTGTTTGGGAGGTGAACGAAAGGAAACACTTATTTTTATTAAGTCTAGTCTTTACTTCTTATATTTTATCACCCAGGTTTTTAGCATTCTCGACCAAAAGAAAGTGTTTTGTATTAAATAAAGGAAACGTTTCTAAGTTTTATCATTAGCTATAATTATTCGAGAAAGCTTTCTTAGTTAATAAATCATAGATATTCGTAAGATATCCTAACAAGCTTGATCAGCCTGCAGGAGCTTCGCTGTGGGAATAAGGATCTGAAAGCTGGCACTCCTTCTTGGGGTCGAGGTGTATGCGAGATTTTTCGATCGTTGCTCAACAACCGTAAAAAATGACAGCTGTCTGAGAGCTTCCATCGCGGTGCAGACAGTTCTTCCATGCTTGGATCAGTTTCCCGAATGCTTTTCGTGAAGGGGACAGGATTCGTGTGGTTGTACATCATGTTATCGAAACTTTGCCTCGTCTTCTCCGTGATGGTCCCTTCAAAACGATGGGTACAGCCCGTGCAGTCATCTTATCACGATGGAATCGCTGTAAAACAAATAGCCTGGTTAGAAAATGAAGGATCACAAACCACCACGCAACTATGACTGGGTTGAAAAAAAATACCTCAAAAATTAGAAAAATTCTTCCACTTTAAGGGGTTACACCACCCTGGCGCTCGGAAAAATAGGTATAAAAATAAACTTGTTTTTTGACGCTGCCATTAAGTATATAAAATGATCTTTATTTTACACCTATATATAGTAGTTTTATGAACAATTTACAATATTAACGATTAAAAAAAAATAAAAAATGGCGGAGATATAAGCCGATAAGTAGGACCCTCTTTTGAAAATCCTTCCTGATGGTGTACTTGATTTCTCTGTTAGGCATCGTCTAAAATATAAAAAATAAATTGTTTCTTATTTAAAAGGGTAATAGCTAAAATGTGACAGAGGGAAAAATTTTAAAATTTTTTTTGTAGAAACGACAGCTGTTTGAAAATGAAACTCAAGTTTGCATCGATGTTAAAAAGTTTAAAAAATTTATAACTTTCGAACATGGCACCCAATCACAAAAATCCTATGTCACATTTTAGCTATTACCCTTTTAAATAAGAAACAATTTATTTTTTATATTTTAGACGATGCCTAACAGAGAAATCAAGTACACCATCAGGAAGGATTTTCAAAAGAGGGTCCTACTTATCGGCTTATATCTCCGCCATTTTTTATTTTTTTTTAATCGTTAATATTGTAAATTGTTCATAAAACTACTATATATATGTGTAAAATAAAGATCATTTTATATACTTAATGGCAGCGTCAAAAAACAAGTTTATTTTTATACCTATTTTTCCGAGCGCCAGGGTGGTGTAACCCCTTAAATCTTCGAAAACCTTTGGACTTCCACAAAATAGAAAGAACGAGGCAGCGAAGTGCTCCACATTTTGCACTGTGCGTCGCCAAAAATTGTGCACACCATACAATAAAAGACTCGAATACCAGAGTGAAATATTCAGACTCTCAACGACCTACGAAACTATCGTAGACACACTTATCAAAACAACCCCCCGAATGCTCCAAAGTTACACAACACGGGAGCCCGATATCAGAACGAAATATCCAGAAGGCCGCGTTTATCTTCGCCCCCGTGACGACGGGGTTCAATGGAAGGACATTATCCTCGCGGAGAAGACCGATGTACAGAGAAGCGCAGATTCGGCGATCCGCGTCGCCGGGAAACTGCATCGCGTAATGCGAGGAGCGGCCGTCAGAACAATGCGCGAAAGCTCGGCGATCAGCCGAACAAAGAAAAGTTTATCCTCCAACAAAATCCCGGTCGTAACTCGCCTCGCCTATTTTCCTTTTTTAATAACGATCCGCGATTAATTCCATGCCCGGGTAACTCCCGCGGCCAGAACTCCGCCGCCAATGGAGTGACTGCGGATGAATAGAGGCAAACACACAAGTCGGAGGGGAGGGCGCACCGAAATTCCCATAATTTCCAGAGTACAGAGGCAAATAAGCGGTTGCAGCTGCAGTCCCGCCGCTTCTGTCCAACGGTAAAAACGTTTAACCGCGTGCACGAGCTCGGAATACAAGGCCGGGGGACCGGATCGCCTGTTATTTGCCAGGCGTGCCTCGATGCCGCGCGATATAATCGTGTCTCGGTATCGGTACCCTTGACACGGGCCAGCGTCTCGATAAATCAGAAATAATGCTACAACGTCAGCGTTGGGAAGATAGCGGCGGGAAGAAGAAGCCCTGGTAACGGAAGCTGCATGCTAATTTTCTCGCGGCCCGCACTCCTTGCTGATATACTGCCGCGAGTAATTAGGGGATGGTGTATCTGAACGATTTAGGGGAACGAATCGGGTGTCAGAGATAGATGATGCTGGGAATTCATTGTGGTACCAATTTCAATGTGCTCGCCGGTTTGATAGAGTGAGCTGGGGTGTGTGAACCAGTGGGAATCTTTTAATTAGGGGTGGTCCTTCGGGGATGTTCCGCGAGAGGGTATTTTGTGACTTGGGATTAGCATTTCATATTGGAAAGGATGGAAAACGCCACAGAAGTGTCCTCGGTGAAGGAGTCCCAATTATTTTAAGTAGTATGTGTCGTAATATGTCAGACAAGGCGAAGAAACATTTTCTTCGCAGTGGAATTACCAGCCCTTAAATTTAGAATACACTACGATCGTGTTTGATTGCATTCTACAATTGTTTCCTTCTGTATCGTTGGTATTATTAATTGTTTCGTCGTCGTCATTTGAACCCCAGCCAAGAAGGCGCCTCAAAATTCCAATATTTTCGAAACAGAGCTGCCGGTTCGATCGACCAGCCGAGTTCCTTTGAAATTATTCTTCCTGGACTCGCCTTCCTGGAACGGAGGCGAGAATTTAACGCGCTCACCGGTCTTCGACGATGGGACGATTGGGGGAGGCTCGCTCTTGCGTGTAGCCGGCTGGAGGGTGGAAAGGAGAGCGCGAAAAATGCAGACATCGCGGAGAAACGAGCCTGAATAATTCAACTGTTTCGAGGGGAACGAGAGTGCGGCACCCAATGAAGGGTAACCGCGCGTATATACATTTTTACATTCGCCCAGAGCGAAGAGTTATCGCTCGAGCCCCTGCCCGTTCGTTCCTCTAACCCCCCCATCGTCCATTAAATCGCAGAGACTAATTAGAAAATTAAAAATACCGCATCGCTTTCGTGGCGATACAACGAACGAGCAGAGGCACATCCGGGGGGTGGGCTGCCTTAATTGCCTCGACCGTGAAATGATTTCATTACAGGATCCTCGGAAACCTTTGGAGTGTAATTACTTGATAGCATTCAACCCTCCGGGTGAATTTACCCGTTTTGGGGATGCAGGCTAGTTTCATTAAACGAATCCAGAAAATTCACCCTAAATTGGCCTTGGCGAAGTTTATCACGTTTCGAAACGCGAAACTAAGTATTGTAATCCCCTCGATCTTCCCATCCCGAATGTTTTCAGAGTTACTTCCAAGCAAACGCTTTTTAATCGTCCAACACTTTCGAGGGACTTTCAAATCCTCCTGTCGCGTAAAGTGGAAAATACCTAAAGCATCGCGGGAAAAAAACACCCAAGCGTTCGCTATGCTCCCAGGAATTCCACTCATCGCCACTCGAACGGATGGGTGACGATCGAATTAAATCATCGTTCGTCGCGCGCCTCGAGCGCGTAACAAATCGAAGAAACTTTCCGCGCGAAAAGAGACTTCCTCTGTGAAACTTCGATCGTGCCCCGAACGCCGTGGAAATGGGGGGGGGGGGGCGGGGGAGGGAGGGGGAACGCACGTGGAAAAGGGTGAATTTTCCGTGGAAAGTTTGAGCGTAAGGATCTCTTACCGACGCTAAGGGGTGAAATATTGAATCTCTCGGGGGCAGAGAGAAATGTAACTCGCATTTTCTTTTTCGTACTTTCCTGGGCCGGGGGGCGGCTTCTTCCGGTCTGTTCTCGCACACGTACAGAGAACTACGGCCCCATACGAATCGTGATGGTCCTCGTCATACGTGCTCGACATACTCCTCGAAAGTTTATGACAGCTGGCCCGTGTGCCCACGGATAGTTTATCGATCTCGGCCACGATCGAGGCTAGATCGGGCCTCGGGTCTCTGGGAACGGATACGGAGATGCAACAGGGACAGACATTTTTCGAAGGATTCTATTTTTTCGAGTTTCTTTGCCGTCCCTTGCTTGGGTACTCCGGTGCCTGACTTATCGTCTAGTTTTCTCCTTATTTCTAAGAGTTTTCGTACAGAGAGCCTCGTGGCAATGAGTGTAAGGTTATCTGGGTAATGGAGGTCTAGAAAAGAAGCGAAAGGGACTCGGTGAGAATTGGTTTGCAAAGTAATTGAGTTTTTTTATGTAGAAATTGTTCTATGATAGTCAATGAATTCCATTGTAGCTGTGTTTGAATGTTGTCTGTACTTTTCCCTGCTTTTCTTTTGTGTTCGAAGAAAACGTTCGACAGAGACCAGTTTCAGCATGCAAATGAAAGTGTAGAACGGGTAACACTGTGCTAGAAGTTGTTTAAGGAAACGACCTGATCAAGGAGATCTTAGTTGCGACGCTAAAGCAGAAAATGCCTGCCTGCAATATGAGAATTCTTTAAGTAACACGGCTGCTTCATAATAAAGTCATATCGAAGCCATTATCTCGTGGAGGAGCTTAGCTGCATAGCTTTTACGAACTTCTCCCGGGAGCTTTCGAGACAAGCGGAAGTGCCCATAAAGATGGATAGATAAAATTGTGATCGTACAAAGCCACGTCTACTTTCACGCTGTATATAACGAGAACGCTGTAATTTACGTTAAATTCGAGAAATGGGCGGACAAATTGCATCCCCTTTTCTACGCATTACCCCGGTAGCGGAAACAGTGAAGATTTTATGGCAACAGTAGACTGGAGTAACCACAAGAATGTCGAGGAAGGAACAGGTTCCTATACCTACCACTGAGTACTGATAAATAATCTGGAAGTACTTTCTCAGAACTTGAAAAGTAACAGAATACTTAGTCCTAAGGAAATCTACACTCTCAGAGACCTCAGCCCCCACCAGAATTGGGCATTAACCGAATAAATTTGTATAATAACATTTTTTTAATAAACATTTATTCGAATAAATAATCATTCCTTAGCCTCGAATAACTTCATTTCATCCGAAGTCTTTATTCGAAGATTATTCCAATAAAAATTTGTTCGAACAGTGTTCAACTATGGCCCGTGACTGAACGTCCAAGTGGAAACGCGACCCCCAAGGAGTGTACACAACGACTACCTTGTGTAACATCCACCCCATCGATACACTTGGTAGAATACCCTACCGAAGCGTGACCGAAGCACCCAAAGGCACCCTGCGCGCCCACCCTTCCCGGTCAAAGGAGCGGAGCATCCCCCGAGGAGGACGGTCAAGATGGCGGCCGCGTGACACTGTGCCACCTCGAGATGGTGGAAAAGCGGCCGAGGTAGGACACGCAGATAAGTAGGTACATCTGGACCAGTTGGCCGGCCGCGTACATGTGAATGCCGTGAATGCTCGAGGCCCGACATCACGACGGTGTATTAGTACCGGTAATTCCGCCACGATGCACCGGACATGGATCACGGCGGAAGATAGATGACATTGTTTCCTGCGTCCCAGGAGAGGCGGACAGAGGGGGGGCCGGGACAAACAGAGAGAGAGAGAGAGAGAGAGAGAGAGAGAGAGAGAGAGAGAGAGACAGAGAGAGAGAGGGGTAAGGGGGTTGAGAGACGAGAAGGCACAAAAGCACTTCAACGGAGAGAGAACAATCATCGAGGAACAGAGAGCAGCTCAATAGATTGAAAAGGGCGAAGCAGTGTTTGCGGAGGAACAGGGACGAACGAAGTGGCGGTGACAACGGGCCCGAGCGGAACGCGGAAAGAGGATGCGGCGAAGTGTGCGCGGGAGGAGGAGGACGCAGCGATGGAACAAGCGGAGCCAGGGCGAAGAACCGAGAAAAACGCGCGGTAGGGATGAAATCTCTTCCACGGGAGAGTCGGTGAAAGGAGAAAGATTGTAGCCACCGAAGGGTTGGGGGAGGCGGCGATCGTTCCGCCCTACCCTCCTAGTCAAATTGTCATTTGCAGCGCGCCTAGGAGGCCGCGTCGGGGCGATGTGCTACGCGGGAGGGGGTTGGCGATGATAACAATGATAATGACGATGACGAGGAGGGCTCGAATGACGGAGCTGCGGCGTCCGGGGTGCTACGCCTCGGGAAACAATGCTCGCTGAATTTCCGCTCCGATTATTCGGCGCCGCTGTAATGCGCAGAACGAGCGCCGAATCTGATACGCGAGCCTCGATGCAGCCTCGAGTTTTGCGAACGTCTCCCGCGACCTGGGGTAGCGGTCACGTAAGTCGATGCTATTTAGGGTAACGTTAATCGGTGGGCTGCTTCGAGTGCTTCTCACGTGGGTGGTGATCGAGGGTGCGGGGAAATATTCGCGGCGAAGGTTGCCGCGAGGTTTGTCCAGCCTTTTGGGAATCCTTGCGGTTCGAAGTTACAGCTCGAGTGTGCAATACGGCCCTTTAAGGGGACTAGGCAGTCAGAAATTCTACAGTCGAAAAGGTCGAGCGCGCCAGAAACCGTTTCTGCGCGCACGCAGGTAGATTAATTCCTCTTCTGAAACTTTGAACGCGTTTTTCTCAGAATCGCGTTTCCTCTTCGTTTTGCAGTGATTGCGAAAAAACGGAGGTCCGAATCAATTTGAAAAAAATCGAGCATATGTAAAACATGTCTTGTTACGACCTAAACCTAAGCATAAGTCTGTGAAAACTTCTGTTTTGACAAAAATAAAATAAAATGGCTCTTTTCCCTGGCGAAAAATCACGTTTCTTCAAAATTTGCCATTTTATAGCCGCCATTTGTATAATTTTGATTTTTTTTCTTTTTCAATAGG
Organism: Andrena haemorrhoa; assembly: GCA_910592295.1. Lineage (NCBI taxonomy): Eukaryota > Metazoa > Arthropoda > Insecta > Hymenoptera > Andrenidae > Andrena > Andrena haemorrhoa. The sequence goes on from OU342946.1 coordinate 8,981,566, forward strand.
TTCAGGGCAGAATGGGGGTCAGGGCAAAGTGTAAATTTCAGAGAATACGTCACAATTCAATTTCTCACGTCCAAAATCACTGCAAAATTACAGCGGCTCCAGAAATAATGCCGACACATCAGGTGACTGTAGCGCTGTCATGCATATGTATATATTATTCGAATCATTTTTTTTTTCACTGTTTATAGTATTAATAAACATTACCCAAAAGTACAAGTCACAATTTGTATTCATCTCCTTGTAATTAATTCGCAAAAAATACTTGATTTTCGAGCGATCTGACTGCCTAGTCCCTTTAAAGCTACTTCTAATAGATGCAACAGTGTTTAATAGAAATAAGATGTTGATGGGATGAGTATCTGATACTGGCGATTAGATTTAGCACGGTGGAACTTCGACTGAAGACTGACAAGTAGGGAATACAACAGTGGCGGATTTAACAGGGCGGCCGACGAACAGTTACCGCCTGAGCCCTGCCCAGTAGCCCCGCCAGGGCCCCAACCTTACAAAAATTAGGATTTTATCCAAACTTTGGATACTGTGGGTTGAATATGAAATAATGCACTATAGCTGTTTAACAGTAACAATATATATTCAACAAATAACAAGACTAAGTAAGCTAAATACAAAGCTGTTGAAAACGTCAATGCAGCGCGATGTGTTCGGTACAAAGTCACGAGACGTTCTGCCCTCGTCGTAGGCGTCTAACGAACGCCCCGAAAACTAAGGGGCTGGGAAAACAAATTTCCGACGCGCCCCAAGGTTTTGAAAGAGGACACGCTGTCCTTAGCCTTCGCCAGAGGCTCTGGCAATCGTCATTTTATTGCCACCAAGCTCGACCACCCGGAGTAGGCACTCGAGCAACCGACCGTCTTAGGCCTAGGAAATAATAAAACTTTCCAGGACCACAGTCCGCTACAAAACTATATTTTTTCTGGGTGACTGTACCTAATATCGCCAGGCAAAAGTTAAATCGCTGTCAATTGAATAATAATTGATATTTTTGCATGCAGTTTGTTTCAAAGTAAAGAGAAATTATTCATCTTTCATGTAGTATAAGTTAGAATCGTTGAAACCTACAAATTTTTAATTAGGACTCAAAAAACGTGAGACATGCAAAAATCGGGTCCTGAAAAAAGTGTACCTAATATCGCCACCTCAAGAAATATTGATTAATTCATGTATATATGAGTTTTTTAAGTCATTTTTACACGTGCTTTTATTATTTCTTGCACTACAAATGTATTTTTATCCATCTTTGATTTTATTTTTATTAGAAAAATATAGAATTTAAAAATATAGAATTTAAAAATATAGATGTTTAAAGTATTTTATTTTTTACGTTCCGATGTACATATTCGACAAATAAAGTCATTTTCACATGGGTTTTTATTATTTTTGCGATATTGGGGACACTAACGGTAGGCGGTATTGGGAACACACATACTTCTACAAGAAAAACGTTATTTTCATTATAAAAACTATTTGAATCGATTACAATCCTTAACTGCATCATTAATTAGGTTTTTCTAGTAGATATTCTTGCATTTACGGAATTATTAGACTTACCTTCTCCGAATGGGATGTAAAATTGTGACAGTCCAATAAATTTTTACACTATTAAGATTCACTAAAATACTTCTCTTCCTGTAATTGTTGATCACATGACGCTGCAATTACAATATGTCTTCCTGCATATGGTTAGGTTCTAATTGAGTGCATAACCGATAAATTTTAGTGCTTACTTTGCGAGATATAGGGGGTGGCGATATTAGGAACACTGGCGATATTAGGTACAGTCACCCTACTACTACACTGAGACCATTTTTAGTAAACTACCTCTTCATTTCCCCGAAAAATGGGCCCCTCAGAACATTTGCCACCTGGGCCTTTTTTCTTAAATCCGCCACTGGAATACAATCCTGGGGTTCCGCGATCGCGGCTGTTTTCTGGATTCCAAAAATCCCGGGTTAGTAAATAATGACCGGGATCGTAGAGTCACAACTACCCCACTTGCCCAGATGACCCTACGTCACGCGACGTCCTCATATCTTCCCACCGTTTATATCGTAACAAAATTCGGTAGTCCCCATAGAGAAGCATAACCGGGACGCGACAGAAGGAGAAGAAGAATGGAAAGTACACCGTTCGCAAGGAAGCCCGCTCTTTACGAGCACGCCGCGTATTGTTCCCCCCTCGGCAGGTCCAAACTTTTTACGGCGAGCCAACGGGTAGTTATAACTCCCGATATAAAACGGCCGTTTATTTCTTCCAATAAATTTCGCGGGGTCCGAGGGGCAACTCCTCAGGGGATTCTCTCGATCCGTTTAATCGAATTTACAAGTGGTCCCGTTGGATTCCCTCTCAAGAGCAGAGGGAGGAGGAAGTGGGAGAGCCACGTTCCGGTGTGTCTCCCTCCCCTCACAACCCTCCCCGCAGCTTCCCTTTCTTGACACCTTTTCCCGCGCCCACGACGCTCTAACACCCTGGATATAATATTTTAGGATAAAACCCGTCCAGGGAAGAAATAAAATTGTGGAACGCCACCGGCCCGACCGGATTTATATCGCTCGCGGCTGGGTCAAGAACGAGATTTACGATCGGCACACCTCCCGCGGCGGCGATCTCGAGGATGACATTCAGAACGGCGCCGTGAATTATCGGGGAACGTACAAGCGAGTTTCTGTAAATTTCTTCGACGGCCGCGCGTCCGTGGCCGTGGTTAAACTGGCCGATAACTCGCCGGACTTCCTTGGGACCGTGTTAAATTGCGATTGGGGGTTGGATGCGATAATGGGGAAACTTTTTGGGGTTTATTCTGGGGTCGTGAGGGTTAGGGAACTACCCCCTGAAGAATAACGCGGGTTCTCGGGGGTCGGGAATACATCAAGTACTTTGCCCAAGTTTTGACGTGTGAATTTTTAAGCGAGCTTTTTTGGAAAACGAGTTTATTCGGGTGCTTGAGGTGTATTCTGGGTTGCCAGGCTTTGTCTGGGAAAATGAGATGCTGGAAGTGTGGCTTTAACTTGTATTGTACATTTGGGAACGCCAGGGAAAGGGTGTAAGTAGTAGAGGAGCGCATGTGGTCAGACACTGCGGAATAGCAGTGAGAGTGTATGCATTGGGGATGAAATTATTATTTGATGTACAGACTGTTCAGATTGGTGGGAACTGTAAGAGGATCACCATAAACAGTCTTTTTACTTAAGACTCTTAAATTATACTTCACTTTACTTTTAAAGAAGTCATTTGCCTGTCCTTCCTCAACCATTGTAAAAGACTTTCGTAAAAGGAAGTTGAAGGGAAAGTATCTTCTTCGAGATAAAAAGAATACATATAACACAGCAAGGTGTACAGATTGTCAGGTAATTATCCTTTCAGCAGTAGCTTGGAGTGAGAAGTATCCTCAAATAAAATGAAAAGGCAAATGAAAAGAACATTTTATTTCCCTTTCACTTTTGAGAAGTTATGAAATCTTTGCCCTTCAAAGAGGGACTGGATAAATATCTTCGTACCGCGACTGTACAATGCAGTAGAATGTAATTTATTTAGCAACAGCGAAAAACACAAATACAGAATCGATAAATCGTTACGTGTATGATGCTTTTCCCACCCACTTGAAACGTTTCGCTCCGTGTACCTAAGTACATGTATGTACGGTAAATTGGCCAGCTCGTACGTGCTAATTTCGCTAGACAAAGCAGGCCGTGTTTGGAGCGTAGGTACGCGATACGCTTGACTTTAATCACGTAGAAAAATGTGAGCGTCCGAGAATGCTGCGCGGTAATATCTCATTTTCGCTTTGTGCTTGACAAAACGGAGCACGATTTCGACGAAAAACACGGAAATTGCGAGGAACTTTCAACGCCCGGTGAAAGCATGAAAACGGAAGCGACGAGCGAGACAATGCTTCCTCTGTCGCCGCGAAAAGGATCGTTCACGTTTTCGCAGCTTTCCCGGGCGCGATGCATTCGCCACTAGATATCGGTTAATTTGTGCTTCAATCCGAATGGTATAGAGTGACTTGGAACGTGATAAAAAAAGCAGAGAGCAAAGTTTCCAATTTTATTCGATTCTAATATGAAAAATCGGAATCTAGTATATCCTTAAAATTATACAATCATGATTGTCCGTATTTCATCAATTTCACACGAGGATATGGAAAGTTTAGAAACATGAAGAAATTTATACACACGAAAATATAGAAAAGAATGAGTGCAGAAAAATTGCCAGTTCCGCATATATGCAAATGTATATCGGCTAAAATAGTATCTCATAATGCAATTGTTGGAATTATATATTTAATACTCTACATCATTCCTAGTGACAGTTACATTAATCATAAGTCTGTAAATGCAAAGGTTTATCTATTTTAAGGCATTTTAAAGGAATGTCGCAAAGATTCTAGAGAAAAGATTCAAATTAGGCACCAGTTGCCGCCATAACAGTCACGTGTTAACCCTCTTTGTTCCAACTGTGACCATCGAAAAGCCCGCGTAATCGTCGTCTACCATTCCGCACAATATGTATCTATTCGAATTACAGCCGAACATACTGAGTTTATTCTACGCGCGAATTGAATAAGTACTTTTACGAATAATTGCACATGTAAAGTCTGTGAAATTTACATACGAAGTTGAAATTTTGTTACTTTTCGTTTGCAAATGCCGCGTCAAACATAGGATCGTACCGGATGTTCGACTTCGAACTGTGACGTCGGGGCTCTCAGTGCCATCTGTAGTACCACCTACAAAACATTTCCCCACGAAATAATCCTCAACCAATAATATCGCGCGCGATATTATCATCCAAGGTGTTTTACGCCTCTACCGTAAGGGGGATACAGTTTCCTGTTTCTTTTAGTTCGCGATACACATCCGGTACGTCTTATGGTGTAGCTGTCCCGTATTTATTGCTTAAAATATATTAAATTAATTAAACCAACAAAATAATAATAGTCTTGGACTATTCATAAACGTTCCGCGATATCGCGTAATTAATATTATTATCATATTTCGCGTATTTTTCATTGATCCGAATGGATTACGGGGGAGCTGTGTTACGCACGACATTGCAATCGTATAACAACAAAAACGTGTGACCAGTAATGAAATTCTAATACGCTAACAATACGCTTTCCCCGCAAATTAGTGAGAAACACCGTGCTAAAAGTGTCTCGTTTCATTGCCATAGTGGAATTCTATTTAACTGCTATTGTAATTCAGGCGCCGCTTTGGCATAACCTGAAGCAGTCCGTTAGGTTCAGAGTTGGTTTAGTAACTTTATCATATCGGCTTGTGTTTTTCCCTCGAAACTGTGCCTTTTGAATATCCGAATCTACCATAACGTACTTTTAAGTGTGAAAATATGCGCGATCTAAAATCGGACTTACATGTTTAGAGATGGCAGACGCACCTGCTGAACCAAAAGCCAAAACGAAACCGACTAAGAAGCCGAAGGAAAAACCCGTGGCAGATGTTCCTTTAAAGAAAAGACCCTTCAAAAGGCACGGGCGTCTGTACGCCAAGGCCATTTTCTCCGGTTACAAACGCGGTTTGCGTAACCAACACGAACACACAGCTTTGCTGAAAGTTGACGGAGCAAAGAGCATACGCGACTCCGATTTCTACGTAGGAAAACGATGCGTTTATGTGTATAAGGTAGTGTCCTTTGTTAATACATCAATTAAATACTGGTAAAGTCGCGGTAAGTTCGCTGATTACTGTGTTTCTTTACAGGCAAAGAATAAGACACCTGTTCCTGGCAAGAAAGGCAGGAAAACAAAAGTCAGAGCTATTTGGGGTAAGGTAACTCGACCTCATGGAACCAGCGGTTCGGTGCGTGCTAAGTTTAAGAGGAATCTACCGGCTAAGGCAATGGGCCACCGCATTAGGATTGTAAGTTGTTCGATAAAGCATTGTACAATATCCCCCTGCACGATACGTATGCATATATTTAAGTGTTTCTATTTTTGTTACAGATGCTGTATCCTAGTCGGATATAAATCTTTCTTGTATAAAATAAGCGAATAAATACCTCTTTGGTACTAAATTCAAAAGTTTCTTTTCTTTCCCGACTAAATATACAACAATCCATGTTTACATACACTATACAGTTTCATATGAATTTGAAGGGATTAATAAATTTTCGAAAGGTTTCGTAAACTTAATGAAAGTTTACTTATTATTTACTATTCATGCCCCGCATTTCATTCATATAAAGCAACTAATATAAGTTCTCGATCTTGCGCTTCGGTTACACATAACCTCACTTTACAGAGATCGAATATTGCTAAATACGGATTTTAATACGATGTTGTAAGGTTAAATAAAGTTATGCGATATGTCAAGCTGAAGTAAAAATTGCATCTGTTTGTTATAAGTTTATTTAATCGTTTAATAATCATCTAAATACATAAGAACCTAACCTTAGTTCCGAACATCCTAATCGTCCGAAACGTAACCTTAAAATTGCCACAGCCGAACTATAATAGACATTACACTTTCTTCAGCGTAAATGCTTCGAATCCGAGAGAAATATGTGCACGAGAAGTTCCACGGTGAACACATAAGATTTCTGAATACTGAATAAATTTTTAATATCGATTACATGGGAAATCGAAAGGAAGCCATTTTCTGACAAGGATGACCAGCAACCCACACAGACGCTAAACTCTAAATACGTTTAAATGCACGCAGCATCATAACTATCGTACACACAGAAGTGGCATAGTGATTACGTTTTTCGCGTGATAGAAGTATATCTACTTGCGTGCCGTTGCATGCTTATTTCGCGGGAGAAAAAGAGATTTTTCTCCTGTAAGCGATGCCGCGTTTGCCCGTTTAAATAGAGCGTAAAGAGTATCGAACGAGGACGATGATGTTTTGCTGTTTGAGAAATTGTTTTGACGGCTTCGGCTTTGCCGCAGCTCATACGCCGAAGAGAGAGCCGAATCCTATAGCTTTAGATACATCTTACATGGGTAATTTTAACATTTACGATCGGACTAACGTGTAACGATATTTCGAGAAAACGCCATCCGTATCACTATCGTCGAGTTTGCATAAAATTTCATTGCGTGTCTCTAAGAGACAGGGATGTGCGTCGAGTGTCGCCGATAACATATTCCTGTCGGGATAGAACTTCCGCTTTTACGGCTTTTAAGAATAGCTCTAAAGAACGCAACGTTCTCGAGGCATAACAATGTTTATGGATATTGTCAAATTGATGCAGGGCACGAAGTTGTGATAGTAAAGAATGGCCTAAGAGTGTGTGGTCGCGGTGGTGCCTTAACGAATGCCCCCCTTGCCCAGAGTAAAAGTTATTTTGAAGTTAAAATACAACAAGGAGGCATATGGGCGATCGGATTGGCGACAAGATCCACGGATCTGAATATCGCTACTGGGGGAAACGACACTGAGAGTTGGGCTCTTAATTCCGACGGTGTCATAAGGCATAATCAGCAAGAACTGCATAAAGTTCAGAGCACGGTCCAAGAAGGAGATATTATAGTGAGTAGGATCTGCGAGGAAAGTATACGGCGGCGAAGTAACCAGCTTTCGTTTCTCAGGGTGTGTCTTACGACCACGTAGAGCTTAATTTCTATTTAAACGGGAAGTCGGTGGATGCCCCGGTGATGGGCATAAAAGGAACTATATATCCAGTACTTTACGGTAATTGCCTAAGATGATGCCTTCTCTAAGAATTCTATGATTCAGTAATGGTTTTAGCCTGTGAAACGATCAATTTCTCTTTATAGTGGACGACGGGGCCATTTTAGATTTAATTCTGGACAATTTTGCCCATTCCTCGCCTGCAGGTTTCGAAAAGATAATGCTGGAGCAGTCTTTGCTCTAGCGACGCGAACTAACATGACGCAGTCGATCTCTCTCCAGAGTTCGACAACATCGGAGTACTTTACGCCCATCCTCTACCTGTCTAACATCAAAATACAGAGTCATAAGCTATTCTAATGTAAACAGAAAGTCTCAAGATATAATTCTATAAATAAGAAATTCTTTTAATGATAATGTATAAATATATTTAATTAGCAATTGCAAAATAAACATTTTAATTTCTACCTTCTCTTTCTTTTCATTCGGTTGCACCTTTAGAATAACATTCGCGAATAATTGCTTTAAATACATTAGTATCGAAGGACACAGAATTTTTTGGAGTAATTTCAGACTGTTCTCGCCGATCCTGGTATGTCTTAAAATAATTAAATACTTTCCTTTGTATAATTATTTAATAATCAAATAACATAATTTTAAATATGTGTACAACTTACATATAATATTTTTATATATAATATATATATATATATATATATTTGTGTATTTATATACGTCTGTATAAGATTGTATATAATGTATACACAACAATTTATTGTTCCTTAATTAATGGTATGGTATGTACACTGGCTTATGTAAGGTACCAATGGCTTTTAGGCCTATATTTTGCTTTATTAGGCTACTGTCATGGCTTTTCGTTTGAATTTCTTTCATAACTTAGTTCCGCGATAAGAATGTTATATTACACATTAAAGCTAATCTCTCATTCATGCCGAGGTTCGATGAATATATGCAATGTTTTTACAGCGCAGATAATGCAAATACTCCAGTCTATCTAATGACCCATAATTGCTTACGAAAACATTCCTTTACACACCACACGCGCAACCACTTACCCATACGTATGATGAAAAAAATATATATTGGCAGAGAAACGTAGCAATTACCGAAGCCTAAGAACTTGATAAAGTAGTAGGTACTACCACTAATCGTGTCGCAATTATAAATTTTAAAATACTGCACAACCTGTGGGATCGAAGTTCCACCATTCTCAAAGTATTTCGAGGGTGTTGAGAAACGGCAAAGGTAAATACGCGGCAACTGCAGTACATCGCTAAAAAATCTATTTCGGTGTATCAATTTCTTAAAAGGTCGTTCCCCCTTTGTTTCCATTCAGTAGATGCTCCTAATTATTGTAATTATTGTACCTATATTTCCAGCGAAAAGATCTCGCGACAGATCTTCCCACTTGTATGCAGCAATTTTAACAATTGCTTTCTTTATGAACATATAAAAAGTTGTCTCTTTACAATTGCTCGCAGCAAGCTCTCTGCACCCTTGTAAAAACTTATTAAATCTTTGGTCCTTAACGTTACGTTTAAATAATAGTTATTATCCGCAATATTGAATGCTTAGTATTACATATGCTGACAAACACATCATTTGCAAGTTACTGATTTGTGCACGACAGTAGCTACGAGTTAATCTTTGCTTACATCTCGTGTATATATATCAAGAAACAAATATTTCTCCCTCGAAGTCAAGTTGACGCCGACACCTCGCCACCCAATACAAATTCTCGTTAATTGACGAAATGTGAGCAAACATTACCAGTTACTATCTTAAGACAACCAACGGAATATTTTACATAGGCCACAAAAATTCGAAACTCAAGAACGGTCGATCGACAAAACTGATTCACGTTTATACGAGCGTAAATCATTTGTAATGGCAAGCCTGTGAAACAGATTCGTTTGTTTTGTATGGCTCATGGCACTCATTTCATGATATGACTTATAACGTAAGCATAGTAATCACATAGAAGATCAATAGCATGTTAAAGAGAGCATTCGCATTTTGTTTCTTCTTAACATTACGATGTTAATAGGTAGATATAGTATACATATAATATATATATATAAGATATATTACATTTATCTCATGACTGAATGATATGAAATATTTATAATGGTAACCCATCGAGTCATATTGCACATGCAATTCTAACACATTAAACAACTACGCAATCGTTTTAACTTAACACGACTCCCGTCCTCCTTAATGTAAGCACTGGTTGATTTACGAATTTAAAGTAACAAATTACACGCGCTACAAATCCGATATCTTAGCGAACCGTTTAAATGAATTTAGTTAGTTCAACGATACCTAAACGCACATCGAAGCGAGACGATCTTTGTAAACTGTTACATTGTTAAATAATCAGTATCTAATATTAGACACATTTATCCAATGTAAGACCCAGACCACGCATTCGCACATTCGCATGAACATTTTATCACTTAGTCTATACAGATCGCTTTTATTAAACCTAATACCACTTTGTTTAAGTAACACTGCAAATGATTCTATTGAAAAATATATGCTTTCAGATATATTTACAAAATTAATTTGCAACATTTATCCTTCCATTGAAGACCACTATAAATAGAGATTTTTTTACACATGCTGCCTATTTACGTTACGTTCTTACGTTATCTCCTTCACGTGCTTTCTAGGAATATAGATCGCAAAGAAAAGAAAATTTGTAATGTAGCGTTTCGTTTGATGCGCATTAGAAACTTTAGTTGTAAACCTACCAATGTAATTTATATCGCGTTTGAGAGAGTGCTAAAGCAAACGCATTTAAAGTAATGAGTATCACGCGACATACTAATCATTTGTTTTTTAGAAGAGAATGTTGATATTAATATTCTTTTAACTCTATTAAATTTCGCCGATATAAAAATGCACTCAAAAGACAGATCCTTGGCTCGTAACGTTCAGAAGTAGCGTTTCTTAATATTGACTTTTCGACAAACATAAAAAAGATCTACTTGCAAGTTACTATAGTGTAGAGAATAAACACGTTATCAAACTTCAAGCTTAAACTTAGCGTTACAAGCAAAGTTGCATCGAATGGAAGAACGTTTATAGATAATTTACGAATATTATAAAAATCATAGAAAATTTCTGTAATTAGTTCATATACATTTTTATATATAGCTATCGAAAGAGGATCACACCAAAATCCTCCGAGCTCTCTTTGGTCTTATCCGAGTTAATTTCTATAACACTTTTGGTAAGAATCATGCAGACGTCTGCATAAAATAATTCTATGTAAAACATTTCTTTTTCTTCTTTCAAGGATGATTCCCTGAGATGCTCAGATTCAGAGCAACTTTATTTGCTTAGCTATGAATGCAAAGCATCGATTAACATCTATTTATAACGTACTTACATATCATTCAACATCTGTAGTGTCTTCGATAACAGAATCCCAATTGAATTCTGTCGCGCTCTGCCTCGAGGGTAGCTCTCCAAGGTGTTGAAATCGTTGTACAAAATACGGATCACGATCTCTGAGTCGTTTGAACCTTTGAAACGCAAGACTCTTCGCAAACTCATAGAGCTCTAGATCCAGTCTATTAAGCCTACGTACAGCGTCTAGCTGTTCCGCACTGAGAGTTGCCATTGTAGCGGCACTCAGCGTTGCGTTGTGTTGCTCGAACGCAACAGCAAACCTCATTCCAAACGTTTCCTCAAAGGAATACTGCCCCACCTATTTGATTTTACATTAATCTTGTCAGATTTATGCATAATATAGAGGCCAGGAAAAGAACAAAATAATAGAGCTCGTAATAGAACTTTAAAATACAAAATATGTGTTCGATATGTCTAATAACAACAGTGTATAATCTAGAACCCTTTCTCTATTAGACAAGATCGCATAAATCACATCTATTCATAAAGCCATTAGTTTTTCATGCATGCAGTGATGTATCAAGGACAATCATGTCTAACGATAAGTCTAAGAGTTACGTATTGCAAAAAAAAGGGTCGAAGCTTGGACAAGAACATGATCATTAAACAATCATCTGATATTAAACATCAGAACGCTGCAAAAGACGTTAGTTTATGTAAGAGTGCCCTGTGGGCTTTCAGCACTTTAGACTCTGCCCTTAGATGCCTCGTTAATCTGATTGCAAATAATGTCTTATTTTCTATTAACAAACTTCGATGGTCAATTTTAGTGAAAAGAATGTTAATCCTCTTATACCCCCGTGAAGCGGAGGAGAAATCTGAATTGCCCAGTAAAATTAGAAGCGCGGTATGTTCACGGAATATTTATCGTTCACGGAATATTTATCCTTCGCGTATGGTGGGTAAGACAAATATTTACATCAAGAGCTACTCTCTAACAGATGATTCCAGGGTGAAATGTAAAATACCGCGTTACTACAACTAACTTAAGCAAGCTGGAACTCAAACTAATCTCACTGGAAACTGAAGCAACACGGAAATTGAAAGGATTGTTAATATGTAAAGATATAATTTAACATACAATACGCGGAAACGCGATTAACGGGACTAAATTCTCTTTTAATAAGGAAATGGAAGGTATTAGAAGAATGAATAATAATGCGACCATGCAAACATGCAATTTCAATACAAAAAAAAATTAGTTCTTACTTTTTGGTATTCGGTCAACATGAAGAAAGGCATGAATTGCAAATTGTGTTTAGCGCTAGCCAACATGAGACGGTCTCTCTCCAAGCTGCTGAGCGTAGAATTGTAACAACCAACAATCGATAGATCAGCCAACATTCTGGTTTGGCGATTACTTGCCAAATTATATGGGCACGCCATAAACTACATAAATTACAATATCGTTTATCAAACAGATTTGAATTCATACTTGCACATAGAATTTTCATCTAACTCTATCGCGCGGCTTTGCTGTTATTAAGTGCATAAAATATTGGTACGTAAATCTAAACAAGGAGGCTTCTTTGTAATTTGAAATTTTCGTAGCAACAAAGCACCCTGCTGTTTTAGTGAGAAGAATTGCATCAACACGAGGTAGGAAACGAGGAAGTCTTAAGATAAGGGGAAATGCTTATCTTAATGTGGTTCTAAATGTGAAAGCCTTTCAGATAACATACTCAATGGTGTACTCATAAAAGAAGTCAGTCTTATGAATTTACGAGAGTACCAAGATACAAATATCGTTCTGGAATACTGGCGCTAAGATTTACGACACAACGGTACCTGTTCTAAAGAGACTCCTTGCCAACTGGATCCCGTATAGCATTGCGGTATATTCGCCTGCGTCCCTCCGCACCAGTGACGGGCCCCTCTCCACGTCGCGCCCCTTTGCACGTGCCTGAATTCGGACAGGTATCGTGCGACGGGATCTCTTATTATAGTTATATAAAAGTATCTACGCTTTATCCCGTCCCCTTCGATTTTATTTAACTCAGTATGAACACAGCTAGTCAATTCTGTCCAGTCGGCGTGCAGACCGCACTTCCAACCGGTCGAGTATCGCGAGAAGAGCCAGTTTTCATTGCGATTTGGACGGAAACAAAAACAACGCTTGCGCCTTCTCTGACAAGAGCACGGTCTCTGCAGATCCAGATCTCTAACTAAATGTTTCCCGAATAACGTTCCTCCTGCAACACACAAAAAAAAAGAGTATGCCTCTTGCGCAAAAGACACCTTTCGCCACAGATGTCCTCCATAACGTTTCCTCTAGGATATCATTATACACGTCGCTTTTTACAAATGTCTCCTTCGCGCATGCTAATGGTTCGCACGATCTTAAAAAAAATCTGGGGTCTCGGGTAAGATATGATCAGCGGCGAGTAATACATTAGGCGTGCTTTTATGACAAGTATCTTCCATTAACATGCATCACGATGAAGGAAACATTATGGGAAGCATGTACATAAAAAATAAGAAGGAAACGGGGATATGCATGCACAGCATATGAAATGAGACAATATCCCTGGATTGCTCTTTCTCTTTCTAAGATAGGGCTCGGAGGTTTCACGGCGCCTGATGAATAATGCAGAGATTCGGTTGTACAATGGTCAGAAGGGGTGTCGCATTGTTTTTATTCAGCCGCAGGATTGCTTGGCATTCGTCCGAAGAAATGTAAGTACAAAGTCAACCACAAATGTGTTATGCAGACATTTTATGATCTGCAAACAGTCTGGCTCATTTGCACACAACGTCATAACTTATACAGCCCGTTTCGAGACCGTAGCCACCGGCTTGAATGATCCATTGAACTCGTGACGCCGGAATAAAAGAGTCTTACTAATCCGCTCCGAGACACCTTCTGCAACGCGACGCTTTTAATTCCCTGGTCCCGCGAACGTCTTGCGTAACTTATATAAGCGCTTTATCAACATCCTCTAACGAACTGGTAGTCGAATAAGAACTGCGCCGGGAGGAAGATAGCTTGCGATATCGTGGCGAACGATTTAGCTCTGTCAGAGAGACAGTAGCGATCGTTGGACCAGGCCCGTATAGGGGAGTGTTGATTCAATGAAATCATTGATCATACATTGCGCAGCGTCGTCCTGCCCTCCATGAATTAAATGAGAATATTCTTAACGGCGAGAGCCGGAGGGGACCCAAGCATCCGCATGGAGCAGCTCGACTCACCAGTCTTCTGAATGTGTAGGAAAACGATGACATCGTGCGCGTTGATGTCGAACTGGAAGGTATCGTTGGTGAACACGTCGTCGTAGCCAAGGCTCCCCTGTATGCTCTGCAGTCTGAATGCAGGATGCACCGAGAGCAGGCCATTTTTGTCGAGCTCGACGGAGACGGAAGACAGGCCGGAGCCGGGGCCCGCGGACAGGCCCTCGGACAGCCTCACGGACTCCTTGATCTCGCGGCTCGTCAGGGCGCACACATGATCCGGGCAAAAGTAACCGAGATAGATGATGCTGGTGAGCGCGAGAAACAGGCAGATCCCTACGACGCCACGCAACCGAGTCCTCCGCGCTCGCGACTCCATCGTCGCGGCTCTCTCGCATAAATCGTCCTGTACAAGGACCGAGAGCTCGCTAACGCCTTCTTCGCCTGAGCGTTTGCCCATTATCGTGCCCCATGTTTTTTTCCACCACTGGACACACACGGTGCACCGTTCGCCGAGACGGCCTGACCAAAACTGCGCTCCCAGCGAACGTCGGCCATAACGGATACCCCGCATCCCCGCCGCTGCCCGACCTGTGCGCCGCGGTCGCGCGCACTCTTGCGGCCATTGTGCCTGGTGTTCGTCAGTTACAGGGTTGCCAGACAACGTTATGCGGGACCACTTATTTAGCGGAGGGAGAACACCTACCCAGCAGTAGCGGATTTACCAGGGCGGCTGATGCCCAGATAGCACACCTCGTCTTAGAGACGTCCAGTTTATGTCCATTTTAGGTCTAAACGTCTTGATTTGTAACAACCCAGATAGCACATTTTCCCGAAAAATGGGCCCCTGCCCAGAAGGCTCCCCTAGGGCCTTATCTTAAAAAAATTTCTTATCATTTTAACCAAACACTATATTTTTTTCTGTACTACTACACTTAGCCCGTTTTTAGTAAACTATCTCATTTTCCCCCATAAATGGGCCCCTCAGAACGTTTGCCACCTGGGCCTTTTTTCTTAAATCCGCCACTGCTACCCAGATAGCACACAGACGTCTAAAGACGCCCAAAAGACGTCCTAAAGCCGTCTAGACCTAACACGGACGCACAATTGACGTCTGTGCTATGTGGGCTACAGGAGTGGTGGCCACGCTCGTAAAATCGCTGATTTTGGGAATTTCGCGACGTTCGACCTTATTCTGCGATCTTTAAGCGTTTATAGCTCAGAGCAACGTTAACTGATTTTTATGAAATTTTCGGCATGTATACAACTTACATGAATCTACAAATTTTTAATCTACGGATTTTTTGAATTTTCATTACACGCTCACAAAAAAATGTTTAATAAATGACATTCTGATTTTACCATTTTTTTAAAATGAAAATAGTCACATTTATCTGAATTAATTAGGCATAATGAGCTGGAACATATTTCGTGACAACAGATTTTATCGGTCGAAAGTTTTTAGGCGACAGACAAACACACAAACATATTCTAAAGTGTTGTCTTTCGGCATTACAATCCCTTCACCTAAACGATATACTTGTGAGAACCCAAGAGTACTCGATCTACGGATTTCAACTCTTCTGCATCCTCACGCCCTGACCGTCACAGGTGCGCGAAGGAGTTTATTTAAAAATGCCGAGTTACATGGCGCACATAATGCAAGAACCTAAATACGTGTATATACGCACGCGCAGCCACGCCGCGTTTATTTTAAGTAACGGTTTTGTCGTTTTTCCGGAACAGGAATTTGGAGAATGTTTCTTTTACGGGGGCGAAGAGACCGCGGCCGGGTGCGGCGGCTTTTCCGCGAGACCGAGTTTAACTTGCCGATGCTGATATGTCGCGCAAATTATATTGTTTTAAAGATATTTGATTGCTTTATGAGGAAACGCAATCTTTTATTCCAGTGGGACGTATTTGGCAACTATTTGAACATTGCTGTGAAGGTTTCTCAGTCCTGAGAATGCGCGGGATTCAAAATTTGAATTCGAATAGACTCGCCAATTTTGTCCGTTTCTATCTCGTTTATTTTAAATTACTTTTCGGTGCTCTCGCTTTTAAAATATAATGAAAGATTAGATTAATTAGTAGTTTCATTGTTATTCTTTAGTTTTCCATATTTTCGATGCTACATTTTCTAAAATATCTCAAATATGTTTGAAAGTAATGGCGGCAGATTAGACAACGATGGGAATGTTCATAGATGAATTTGAGGTGAATTTAGATACTGTATGAATTATTCATATATACCGGTACATTTATTTAATTGCTGAAATTCAATTACATGTTGGAATTATGAAGATAACCTCATCCGTTACAATCTTTTAGAAATTGAAATGTAGTAATATACTCATTTTGCCGCCTTTTTCGATCACTGCGAAGTAAGCGCTACTTCAGACTGGTATATCGACGTTCGCATTACTTCAGATCGAAGCACTGCAACGCAGCTCACAGACACGCAGCTATGGCGTAGTGTACATGTGAGGTGGGGGCAATTATCGAGGGGACCCGCCCCCGGTCCCCCACCGTCCCTGATCTGGTTTCACTGGTGCTACGCTCACGGATAACCTCTTTAGAGTTGTCAAAATTTGTGTTCCGAATTTCAACGTTCTGTTTATATCATACGTAGCTTAAATTTTTTACTTTCTTCAAGTAAGTATTATTACATGCAGGTACAGCATTCATTGTCAATTGCTTTGGGTTTACAGCATCGAGCTATAAAAATACCTGGAGAGAGAACAGAGCAATGGCGGCCGGCCCGAGAGAGAGGGAAATAACGGGTGAACCTATCTCTGTCTTACAACAGGCTATGGATGTACAATGTATGCGAGTGAAGTTACTACGCACACAACACATACATACACAGATAATACAGAGCGAGAGGGATAATAGGAAGAAGGATAGGTTCACCCGTGATCTTCTATTTCCCTCGGACCGCTGTCGCCTCTACTTCTTTCCGCTGCTGTTCACTCTCCAGGTGTTTTTATAGCTCAATGGTTTATAGAATATCCATAACAAGTGTCTAAGATTCTATTATATAGTTCCATATTTCACTTCTTTTATTATTAATTATTTTTACTATTTTACTTATCTTTGTTTTATTATTATATACGTGTTACATAACAATAGCAGATCAATTTGTTCCGTCACATTGTATACAGTTCAAGGTGTCAAATTTCCATTTCAAACAGTAATTTGCAATTCGTTTGTGGAGAAACATATGCGCAAGAATATTACCACATGTTATCTTTCAACATTTAGAATGACAACTATTGAGTTATTAGAGGATAGAATCGCCGACTTGGAGAAGCGAATATACGGGCTTACAAAGGCGAACGATGCCGACACCGTCCCGTTGGAGAATCCCGTGGTCGATAGTCTTTTACACGTTAACACATTGATTTCGTCTGCTATGTCAGGGCGTGAGAAAGCTACCGCAGCGATAAAGCGGTTGCCGGAATTAAACAGTTACTTAGATCCGGTGTGCGAAAGCTCCGAAATACCTACGGAGGCTAAAGTTCAGCTACTGCTTGTGATGACGCCGGAGATCAAGCAGAATCATGAAATGCTGCGTCAGATACAAGAATTGGCGCCTGCGTTAGAAACCGATCGCTTGCAAGATGTGCCGGAGTTAACGAACAAGCTGAATAATTTAAATTTGTCGTACTTAAAGATGTACGAAGAGAGTCAAGACTTAAACGGGCGCATGAACGAGATATTTTCTAAGTACAACGAAGTGATAACCGGCATTTCCAAGTCATTAATTACCATAGACACGGCGGTAACCGCTGCCGAAGTCGCGGCTCTACCCAAGAAGCAAGTAGATTAAAAGTGTACGGTATAATTAGCGCGTGGTTTTAACGACGATATTATTTAATGTTTCTTTACCTTGAAGTGAAAAAGTGTTGCGTTCGTTTAAAATACATTTATTTTTTATCTTAGTATATAAAAATATTTACGCATTCATCAATGACTATGCATACATGAACATATTTTATTGTTGTATCTCTCCGTAACAATGTATTTTATTAAAATACTTATATATTATATACATTCGTCCTATCCTAATTCTTATACTAGTCCACTGTTCATTTCAGAAATCCTGCCCTAGGATCTCTGAGACGAACCGTTTAATGAATAATTGGGCGTATTTATGTGGCGGTCTCTTATTTCGAATAAATACTCTGATTTTGCTGTTGACTTCTGCATAGTAACTGGATCCGAACAGTTCGCCGGGTACAGTTACTATCCGAACTTAACAGGGTCAAACATTCAGTATCTTTCTCACTGTGACACTTAAGAAACAGCATAAGAGACCTAATTTTCTAAACCTGTAAAAAATCTCTTATAATGTTAATCATATTAAACAGTCACTTTATACAGTATTTACAAACTTATTAATTGTAAATAAGTATCGTGTCGCCAATCGTATGTACCCTTCGTAGTTCTTGTTCCCGTACGCGTGGCGAGTGTACGGCTCGTTACGAAATATTGCAGTGTCTACCCATTAATCGGTATTCGGTAATGTAACAAAGAAAAGATCGTTCACATCTCCTTTCAAATACAGAACATCGAATTATGGCCATTTAATGTTTATCCGTCGAATGCACTCTTTGCATTTAAATAGGAACATACTGTTTGAAGTATAGACGGATATAACGGGAAAGCAACGAATTAAGTACACCTCTTCGCTATCATTTCGCGAATTCCGAAACGGAGTGGAAGGTCTCCCCTATTCGTCCTCTCCCACGAATTTTCTACTCTTTCTAATACTAATCCCAGTATGTATGTCGTGGTCAATTTAGATTCGTCTGATACTCGTACTTTCATTAGATAAAAAAAAAGAAACAATCAAGTAGAGCTTTAGCTTTCCATTTGCAAAGCAGGCACAGACTGTCGCAGCCAAGAAAGCGCAGGTTCCACGCTGGAATAAATTGCCGGGTGACCCCTTGAGCACCTGCTATGATGACTGAGTAATCCCTGAATTTCCCATCTGGCTGATTCTCCCCCAGATTCACTGCCGCACATCAGAGGTGCTCCTTCGTCGTTCTGAAAAAGACAGTTCGAGTATTGTTTGCTATCCATACATACCTACTCATGCGGAGCATGGCAATCTAGATTTTAAATCTTACATAGCATGGTCCTTTGTCTGTATCGGTGAATCCAGCGCATATGTTGTCCTTAGTGATAAATCCTGCGTAGTGACTCGTCCCGTTGCATTTCTCTGAATCGTACGTTGGTAGTGGCAGGAACTTCAGGTACTTCTGCAAGTCCACCTCCCCGTTCACGGGGAATCCCCATCCAACAGTAACGCATATTTGTCTTGGCTGAAATTTATAGGGAAAAAAGGGACAGATGATGTGTGTTCTCGAGTGAAAGATACTATTACCCGACCTTGAGATCATGATACATACCTGTATGGGGTGCTGCGGAAGGCAAACAGCACTCACGTTCCTCGAGAAAGTCAAAGGTTTCTCTAGCTGCACCAACGCGATATCGTTGTTGTACAGGAATTGATTGTATTTCACTTGAGGATAGGGGATGATGTTCCTAACAGGGTGTGGCTTTAGCAGATTTTCACCGGTGAACAGTTGCCATCCATTGCTCTGCTTGTATCTGAAATTGGAGGATGATCTGGTTCAGATTAATCCAATCTAATACACTTAACATTCGCGTTTCGATTTCTTTCGCGGATTCTTCCATTACCTGTGAATGCAGGAATAACTGGAGAGCACGTGCATGGGTCCCACCACGCTTGCCGTGCAAGCAGCACCATATCTCGGTTCCTTTAGCAAAACCACGCTGGGCCATTGCCCTGCGCTGGCTGGAGTCCCGCCGGCTAGTCTCGCCGTTGGACCCTCCCCGTAATGGGAACCGCAAGAGAATTCTTGGCAGGAGATCTGCACGACCTTCTCCGAAACGCAGAACTCCACTGGTTCCAAGTTCGTGACTAGTGGCATACGGTGATTTGGATTGGACTTCAGTCTTAGAATTTTCTGCTGCCTATCCCACTTCGTCAACTCCGTCGCCTCGGCGCCAGCGAACCCTAGTGCTTGGCAATAAGACTCGCTGAACTCTCCGCTCCATGCATCGGAGCAAACTAAGCGATGACTGCCGTCAAATTGTCTGCAACGCGATAAAAATATGTACTCTAGGTCAATTGTACTGATACACGATCGTGGAATTAGTCCTAAATTCTTGTGGGGCAATCTGATAGCAAAGTTCGTTATTCATTTTCTTCGGAAAAAGGGAGAGAACTTGTTCAACATTAATTTTTGATCAATGTAGACAAGTAACTCATCACGAATGAATGCTTTATCAGTTTGTTCCTCAATCGAGCTCAAATCATCTATTCGTTTAATCAAGACTTTCAATGTATGTATACCTTATTTTCAACAGAGACGTGGTCTCAATCACCCCGTGTGCTCCGTTATTTCCAGCTTCGCTTTCTTTCTGTAGATCCGTGAAATTTCTCTCCGTTGTCATATTTGTCATTAAACAGCCCCATTCGTCAGAATGATCCGGGCAGTGTTCTATTCCATCGCAAACCTGATTTTCTGGGACGCATCCCCCCGTCTGGCACTTGAATTGATCGAGGGCGCAGTCGCAGAGCTTCTCGTCCTCCCCGTTTGCACACTCGCTGATTCCATTGCAGTGCCATGTCAGTGGTATGCACCAGTTCTCCGTTGGACAAAGATACTCGTCGTTCCCGCAGATTTTGGCACAGTTATATTCGTCCCGATGGTCTTCGCAATCTGGTCGTCCATCGCACTGCCAGATGCCTGGGATGCATCTTCCTAGAATGAAAAGTCCACTGGACATAAGCAACCGAATGTTTCTGTTCGTTCTGCTGCGATTGAAACACAGCGAACATTCCTATCGTAGAAATGACCCAGTTGACTACTAATCTGTGACTTCTTTTAACCATACCAAGCGACATTGACAACTCGTGTCCCATTACCTGAAAGAAACACGCGACTGTCCCGCCGGCCGTATTAGTATCGAACGCGACCGTTTTCCCTTTCACTTCTTGCGTTCCACAAGCATTACTCCGATCTACATCCAACCATCTATCGTATAATAGCTTCAACCTTAACAACTCACCGTTGGGGCATTTGAACTCGTCGAACTGGCACTTCCATTCATCGCAGTTCCTCTCGTCGCTGCCGTCGTCGCAGTCGACGATCCTGTTGCACACCAGGTCCCTTTTCAAGCATTGCCCACTGGCGCACTGGAAGTTCCCAGGGCAGCCCTGCTCCTCGCAGTTCAATTCGTCCGAGCCGTCCGAGCAATCGTTCTCAGAGTCGCATTGCGCTGACCGCTTGACGCAGTACGCGCCGTCCCTGGACGTTCCGTTCGTGCATTGGAACTGGCCAGCGGTGCACTTGGAGTAAACGATGTTTGGAGGCAGGTGCTGGAAGGACACGTCGATGTGGCTCGTCGTCTCGACGACCGTATCCGGTGATTTGGTCGTCGGGACCACGTTTTGCTCTCTCGCGGGCTGATTCACGCTTGTTTCCTGCCCGGGTGAGGTAACAGATGATTGAGGAAACGCTGGAGGCTGAGAACCTGTTCGATTCGCTTTTGTCCCATCCAGCGCGGCAATTTTCTCTGGGTCGATCATCGCGTGTCCTTCGTTGGTCGGCTCGCTGAGAATCGACGGATTCTCTGTGGCAAAGTCGTCGTCCGTGTTCTGCCGGGGAAGATGATAGTTTCGGATGACTACGAAGGGCTCGGTGACGTGCTCCGGTTCGATGATTTCCTCTGAAACGGGGATGAAGCTCGGGTATTTCTTTGCGCTCTCCGGTTTGGTACTAGTGTTTCCTTCAATTGAAGAGACGTCGACAAGCCTTGGCTCCGTTTGATTGGACCCGCCGGTGATCTCGATGATCTTCACCTTTGGCACCTGCGCAAAGTTCTCCGTTGCATCAGCCAAAGGTGATTCTGGGACCTCCGTTACGTTGTGAGCTTCTTTTGGAGTACTTTCTGTGACATCCTGTACCTGTGTTGACACTAAGGTAGTGGGATCTGGAACCTCCGTCGCTACGTTCTCTTCATTGTCTTCTAGACTGAGTTCCTTCTCTTTTTTATATTTGTACTTATCGGCCACCTTCTTGTCTGTCGATTTCTTCTTCACCTCCAACGTCTTCTCCAATGGAATCACCCTCAAATCTTCCTCTGACAATTCCCCCACGCCCAAGTCGGGCAACACAGCTCTAGGCGTCGTGGTGATCAAGTGGCTCTTATAGTCGAACCTTGTAGGCTGTGTGTCGTCTTCGAGTATCTCAGTAACTGGCCTGACATCCTCGGTTGTGCTGGAACTGCTTGGTTCTTGGAAGACACTCTTTTCTGTAGTAGCTACGTCCTCAATGGACAGTGGGAGGGTAGGTTCAGAAACTGGAGCCTCTGTCACTGTTTCGTTCACTACTTCCATCATCTTCTGCGTATTCTCTTCGTCATTCATCGTCGATGGTGTAGTTACGTTTTCCTGGCTCGTGTTTGCTTTGCTCACGAGTGGAATCACCGCCTGCGGCCACGAAATATTCATATTTCTACCACCAACGTGTTCCAATGCACTGGTCCACAGATCGTCCGTTTTATTATCGTGCAGATGAACCTGTTCTATCGGACCGGTTACCGAATCTTCGGTTTTATTAACGGACATCGAAGGTTCTTTCTCCCCAGACATCTCCACGGCGCCTGCATTCTGCGAGTCGTTGCTGGTTTTCTCAGCGTCTGGTTTCACGGACGACGTGGTCAGCAGCGAGTCACTCTCCGTAGTCTGCAGTTCTTCAGGAAGTATGGGCACCTGGGCGGTGGTTTTGGTATCCGTCGACGCCGCGTGGGTGGTTGGAGTCTGTACCGTCGTCGCAACTTCCTGTTCTACGTTAGTATCATTGTCCTTTCGAGGACTCTCCTCGGTGACCGTGGTGCTTTCGAATTTCTCTGTCGTGGACATCTCTTGCTGTATCTCCATTGGCAACACTGGTATCTGCGTGGTCAGTTTTGCGTCTTCTACATGTTTATCTGGGACACTTCCCATCGTGGTCGTAGCAACTTCGGTGTCGTTCAACATGCCTGTCGATTTCAACGATTCCCCGTCTTTATTCTGAGTTGGATCTAAATCACTCAGCTTGCTGGGTTTCTGAATCACCTTATGAATCTCCGTGTCGTCGTGTTGATACCCCTTCGACAAGGTGTCGTCATTTATATCATTGTACAGATCCTCCACAGCGTTCTCCTCTGGCTTCTCAGAGGTAGTTGCGTTGCTCGCGGTTGGTCCTTCCAAGTGTTTCTCTGACACATCCATCGTGGGCATGCTAGTTGCAGTGGCCTCGGTGGATACCTCAGACTTGTTCTTATCTACATCATACTTGATCGTGGTCTCTGTTTCCTTAAACTGCGCTTCCAGTGGTACCACTTTCAGTGCTTCCTCATCTTCCTCGGGCACGTTTCCACCCTCACTTTCCTTCATCACCTTCTCACTGCTACCTGCCTTATTAACAACGTCATACGAAAGCAGTCCATTTTGATCCCCAGCTTCTGTATCATTAGTTTCAACAGCATCAAATGCTTCCTTACCAATGCCACCAGCGACTTCATTCTTACTATCCGTGTGGTTTACCATGCTATCACCCTCTTGCTCGATTGATGGTTTACTGTCGTGCATCTCTGGGTGCACATCGTTTATCGACTCCTTAGGAACAGTTTCATTCACAGGATGCTCCGTGGATGGTGTAACACTCTCTGTCACTGGTTTGTACGTGACGACATCCTCAACTGGCCCCTCGAAAGGATTGGGTACATCCTGCTCGTCCTTGTCGAGTCTAGGCGCCTTCTTCACTTCCTTCTCCTTCTGAACGTCTGGTAGGAAGGGTGACATGTCGTCAACGTGCTTGTCATAGGTCATGTCGGGTTTCTCTGTCGCTGCATTCTCAGGATAGACGGCAGGGTGCAGCGGATGGTTGGTAGACTGGTCCAAGTTGTCGTCGTAACGACCTGAATAACCCGAATCACCTACCGAAACGATGTTTTCTTCTGGGTGGGTGGTGGAATGGTGCAAGATGGTCCCGATTCTCTCAGTAGAGGATCCAGCCTTGCTTCCTGTCGTGATACCTTCAGATATTGTTGCGTTTGCAGGGTGGATGCTCTGCTCAGGGATAAGTTGAGGAATAATCCCATGGAGCTTTTCTAACTCGCTGATGTGATCAGTTTTCGGTATGACCATTATATGCTCCTCCTCTGTGTTGTTCTTAAGGGACTCTAGCACCACGGGCTCAATATTGTGGCCAAAGTTCTTTGGTAGTTTGGGGAATAGGGTGGTTGACGTGTGTTCAATAATATTCGTTTCGTTCGAGTCGTGAGCACCCGACTCGGAATACGCTACCGAAGATTCGGTGGTGTCTTCGGGTAAAGCTGAAGCGTTTTGTGACTTGGGCTCTTCGGAAGTTGTAGCGCTACCCTCTGCTGTGGAACTTATGTCAGTGGTGTTCTCCGGTAAGGTGTCTACAAGAAGAGTAGTTGTTTCAGAATCTACATTCGATTTTGTAGTAGATTCCACTTCAAGAACTGTGGATTTAGTACTGGACAATGTCATTGATCCGGATTCTGTGGAGGGTTCTATGTTCCCAGACTCATCGTGCTCTGTTATCCCATCCTGCATTACACCAGCTTCAGTAGCTTGCTCTACTTTTGGTGTTTCCTGTTTGTCAAGCCCCATAGGATTTTCTGTCACTTTCTCCTCCTCATCGTTGATCTCTTTCATCGTCGTATCGATCACTGGCGTAGTACTCATTTCAGACTGATCTGCCGACGACTGATTCTTACTCTCTTCGTCGTCAACCATCAAAGGAATCACTGGCAAGGGTGCATCGTCACCTAACGTTCCCTCGGTTGGCATTTCGTTACTCATCAACGTAGTCTCTTCAACGGTGTTCGGAAGTGTTGTCGTCTCTGGCTCCATGCTCATAGAAACGTTGGACTGCAATGTGTTCGCGCCTTCATCCTCGAGCATGGATGTTGCGGTCGAAGCTTGGGGTGATTCAGTGAATGGTGATTCTGTAATTGATCCGACGAATACATTATTCGTAGTCATGGATTCAGTGGAGGAATCTGATTTACTAGAAGGCTGTTCAGTGGAAGACATTGTTCCCATGCTGTGCTGCATCTCAGTAGAGTGCTCCATTTCGTGAGACACTGCAAGAATGTTTTGTTCGGGCTTGGTCTCGGTAGAATCAGATTTCGTGGGCGGTAAAGTGAGTAATTTGTATTCAGTAGAGGATTCTGGTTCACTTGAAGGTTTCCATTCGGTGAGTGGTTCACCTTCGACGGAGGATACTGACTCTGTTGGTGATTTGGACTCGACAGAAGCTTCGGTAGATGCTACTGGTTCTGCTGAAGGCTCTGTAGTAAGAGATTGAGGGTGGACAGTGGGTTTGGATTCGTCAGACACTTCTGCTTCGGATGGAGGTTGTGGCTCAGCGGTGGATTTGGGTTCTGCGAGAGACGGAAGGTCAGTGATGGGCTCTGGAGAGGGCTCTGGCTCTGGAGAGGGCTCTGGCTCTGCAGAGGGCTGTGGCTCTGCAGAGGGCTGTGGCTCTGCAGAGGGCTGTGGCTCTGTAGAGGGCCCTGGCTCTGCAGAGGGCTCTGGCTCTGCAGAGGGCTCGGGCTCTGCAGAGGTTCCAGGTTCTGGTTCTGCAGAAGGTTCTGGGGTGGCTGAGATACCTGGCACTGGTTCTGCAGAAGGCACCGCTGCTGCTGGGGATTTTGTTATGGCAGAAGGTTCTGGTTCCACTGAAGCATCTGGTTCTGCAGAGGGCTCTGGTTCAGCAGAAGGTCTTAGCTCTGCCGAGGGCTCTGGGCTTACTGAAGGTTCTGGCTCAGCTGAAGGTTCAACAGAGGGCTCTGGTTCAGCTGAAGGCTCAGGTTCCACAGGCGGTTCTGGTTCAGCTGAAGGCTCAGGTTTCACAGACGGTTCTGGTTCAGCTGAAGGCTCAGGCTCCGAAGTAGGATCCGCATTAGCAGGCTCACTTGTTGGTTCAGCCTTCGGCTCAGCATCAACATGACCCGAGTGGTTGTGCATCCAATGAACAGACTCGGGATCATCACTAAGCGCATGATTGTGCTCCGTCGTGGTCACAGGCGTATCCTTCGCCTCGTAATCCGATTGCGGATTCATATGGAACGTCTGTCTATCATCCTGTGACGAATCATGCTGCACATGCGCTACCTGAGTGGTGAATTCTAAATGGTCCCAATTATCGGGCCGTCTAGGCGTGAAATCACTTCCTGGTCCTCTACTCCTGCCTTGAACGTAATCATGCACCGCTTCGGTATTCGATTCCGGCAGTTCGTCGTCCATGTCAACGTTACTGAGATCGTTCTTATCTACGCATCCCGTCCCGTCCTTATCCAACGTCTTTCCAGAAGTACAAGAGCACACGAACACAGCCTCGGCGTAATCGTACTTACAGACCTCAGCACACCCATGATTTTCGATCTGACATTCGTCCAAGAGTATGCTGACCCGTAGCTCCCTCAAATGATACTGCCCAATCATGTTGCCGTTCTTCTGCAGCGTCTCTTCGATCATCTGCTGCACCTCTTCAGGCGCGGGGCGCGGCGGATAGCTTATCCTGAACTTCACGTCTCCCTCTTTACCTATCTCGTACACCTTAACGATCGTCTCGTTCTCCGTATGGCGCAGCATGTCCGTCAGATGCTTCTCTATCTTAGAAGCAACCTGCCTGTACGCCCTGGACTTGTGATCGTGCAAATCGTTGCTCCAATGCAATTCATCCAGCCGCAATATCCCATTGAGAGCGCTAGACACAGCGGTATACATAGACTCGTCCGTGGTCGGCCACGGTGGGAAGCTCGAAGTCGCGGGTGGAGGACTCGACGGTGGATCTTTGATGTACTCTTGACTTCCCGCGGTTCGAACGTCGCCGAATTGTCGGGAGTTAGTGTGCTGGGGGTTCTCCAAGGGTTCTGAGGCTTCTTGCGTCAGGATCACACCGGCTGTAACAGAATTGGACGTTCCACAGTCGTTCCTGTGATGGCAAATGGAAGAGATTGTGCAATACGGGGGTTCTTACTTGCTGCCAGAATGGCGATGATGATGGCAACCAGGAGGACCAGTAGCCCGCATCCCCAGCAGGCCATCCTTCTCCAATACGAGCTTCTCGATCGTTTGTCCTTCGTTACGTACAATTTCTCGCCCCTGTAACACAACGTGACGACAGATTAAGAACAGTCATCTACGCTGGCCGCCCTATCACCCCCATCCTGGACCCAAGTTAAGCGTATTTTGTACAGCACTGTGCTTGCCAATGTCCGAGACCTTCTTCAGCGACCAGCCATTGGGATTAGAAGCTCCCCTAGACGAACAGACACCACTCTAAGAACACGTATCCGCGAACGAATCGAGTCGTCCCAACCAACGTTCTTCATAGCCCTTCTACACATCGGGCTTTCTCGTAACGTTCGTCGAAGTCTGTTGCGTGAGATGGCGATACGTGACTTGGGGAATCGTAGGACCCAGAGTGTGATCTGTGTTGATGAGTGGGAGGGGTAGTTTCAATCATTTCTCATGCCTGAGGGTGTGACCACCTGTCAGTATATCGAAACGATCGTTTCAGCGAATGGAAATGCCGTGTGGTATGTATAATAGGACGAGGACGTGGCGCCTCTTCTTTCAGTGGAGGTCACGTAGTCAGCAATCGATTGAGAAAAAAAAACGGACAAAACTTGTTCCCCTTTATTTCGATCCACGTGTCCACGAGTATAGTATACATAAACGTGTGGTCACGGTGCAATTGTGGGTATGGAGGGTATCTGTGAAACTGTTTGCATTCCATCGTCAGACACATCAAGGCTCAGCCGCGCATTCGAATGAGAATAAAAAAATGTATGAATAAAAGAGCAGCATAGGTAAGCGGGTTAGTTCGCGTTCGTGCGCATCCACCGTTCATCGGACTCAACCAGCCTCCCTGTTCCTCATCCTCGAAAGCATCGGTGAAGTACCTGAGGGCTGTCAGCCAGTGGGAATAGTCGACCAGTCCGGCGGCTGGGTCTCTCAGGCTGAGTCCCTCGCGGCCGACGCCGGGGCCCAAATCAAAACGCACTCCAGCCACGGTTGTTTCAACCTCGGCCTCGGGACCCCTGCTAGGTGCCGCGACAACAGAAAACACCGTCTAACTCTCTACTAAGGCTGGGGCAAAGTGTGATGTATCGGTCAGCAGCGGTGAAACTGTACACGGTGGCTCTAACCTGTGCACGTGGCTGATGATCGAGCCCTCGAGCGCGGAGCAGATACTTATTCGATAATGGTGCAGGTGTATCAGGTCAATATGAGCAACAGTGAGGTTTGAAGGGGTTAGAGATAGGGGTGGAAGTAGAGGAGTCCCTCTGGGAGATATATGGTTGCTTTGGTCTTGATACTAGATGGTCTGCCAAATTTTGAACGCAATGCTTGATTTTGTTTCGTTAGTGGAAGACGACAGATGGACGATAGCTTGCAATTCTTATCTGTTCTCATGTAAGGGAGTTTTTGTATAGAATAATCTTTGACAATTATTAGTTTAGGTTGCAATAGGATCTGGTTCAGAGTATTAAGGTAACTTCTTGTTGCATTCTTTGCTAATTAATCATATTGCACGTACATGCTCCGCGCGAAGGTTTCTCATAAACTAATACCCGATGCACCGCGCTATTACGAACATACTACTTCTTACTCTCTAGCAAGTTGATCAATTTACACTCACGCGATCACACAGCGTTTCGCAATGGAGATCCTTTCAAATTTTCATCGCGTCCTATCGAAACCGCGAACAGCATCGAGCAATCGTTGCGCTCATCAACTTGCTATTTACTTTCCTAACATTTTCGGAATACCATTGGGCCACTTGGGAGGCAAGCGATGCGTTAAGAGAAAAAAAAACCGATAGGACACTGCTAGACTCTTGCAGACCGATCGTCACGTTCTCTAACATTTCCTTTCCCTCACGGTTCTTTTTTATAACTGTGAGTCGCGAAATTATTTTGAAATCGAGGAAACCCGCGACTCGTCGAATTGCAGAATGCTTATATCGGCTCTGCTTCTGCGTCGGACGAATAGAACGACGAAAGACGGTCATTTTTGCAATGGTGGCGGTCACTCTTGCATTTTGCTATGAAATGTTGTGACACATTCGTTTCGCAAACTCCTCCACCGGTGAACGTATACCGCAATAGCTGAGGACCTTCGCCCGTTCCGTTTCTGTCTGCAGCCTTTTTTTTTATTGAATCGATGCATTTGCATTTCCCGCTGGGCCCGATGTAATAAGATCGTACTCAGGCACGAACTATCTGATTCTAACGTAATCAATGCAATCAATGCAAATTTTCCTAAAAGGTATCCACCGATGTGAAAAATCGGTAGAGGTAATACAGCTTCTGCAATTGACGAACTAATGCTCCATCGTTCCTCTATATCTTTAAAAATAAAGAAGATTCTCTACAGAATTTTGAAGCACACGTAAGACATCGCACGAAGTCGAATTACTTCTCTGAAAGTAGATTCATCATCAGAGAGAACGAGAATATTCTGATTCTTCTCACATGAGATATTTCAGAATATCGTAAATGTGAAGGTGCCAGGAATATATTAGCATTCGTAAACTCGATGGTAAATTAATATAACTCCAGTTACAAAAAATGAATGACGCGTTTACAAATCACTTATCCATAAAAGCCAAGTGTCTGATCACAATTAGTGCCACCTAGGAGCGTATAAAACATACATCGATTTCAACTGATTTTCAAAAACGAGCCATACAGTTTGCCCACTTAAAACTCGAAAATTCCACTAACTAATCATTTCCCACGAAGCTCGCAACGTAATCCTCGCTAATCGCTATATTTTCCCGCCAAAACTACAGTCTGAACAAAGTCAGTCCCCCAGAGGCTATCAACAGTCTCTTCCCTCCACCATTCCGCCGAATTACCTCCACCTTTCCACCTCTGGTCAGGCCTGGTGGAGGGAGAGGGTCTTGGGCAGCCAACTGATGTCACTCCAGACTATAAACCCGCCGGGCTGGTGAACAATAAACGCACGACGACCGAGTTAATGTTAAACAAGTAGCCAAGAAGAGGATACACATTGTAGGCAGAGTGATGCAAGTGCGTTTGAAATCGACCATCGTTACCTGATGTACTTCCGGTGCTCGTTCACAGGCACGAAATACTCCTCGTAGGGATCGGCTGGGACTTCGCAGGCCTCTTGGCCCTTCGTCTGGTGATTGTTGCCCGCGTAAGGCCTCATCGAGACCAGTTCCAAGTTTACGGCCTCGATCTGCTCCTTCTTTCCGGTGTCTGGGGGAAAACGGGAAATCCGTTAATTACGTTGTCAATGTCGGCTGCGGCGGGTGGCGGAACCGGTTCCCGTTTTTCGGTCGCGAATTCAGAGAAACCTCGTTCCTTGCATAAATTAATCCTCGCCCACCCCTCCCCCCCGTGTCATTGGCAATAACGGAGGGACCGCTAACCCCTGTCGGTTGAGTTTTTCTTCGGGGAACTGGTAGAGTGAGGTCCATTCGACTTTTATCGACAATTTCTGCCTTTCAACTGTGGTAGTTCCCTTGGCGGAGTTACCGTAGCTCGGTCAGGGATGATAGATGTATATAATCGCCCAATTTTCAAGTGATAAAGGCAAGTTTTGTACGCTCGAACGTCCCCGTGCTCGTTTTTCTTTGGAGGTACTGCACGAGGCGACGTGCAACGCTTCTAAAAGAGCATACTTCCTTGTGGATGCTGGTTTTTCGACCTTCTTATGCAACGGGAAATATTGTTCTTCAGGGGCATTAGAATTCAATTACCGTGCATCACGAACAGCGATGGAGAATGCGCTCGTTCATGATTCATGACCGAGAGTGGTTCCATCAGCGCTAATGCCGGCTCGTTATTTTTCAATTAGCAATATTATGGGGAGAATGCATCTTGCGTCTGTGTTAAAATAGTTTTAAATTTTGCAAGCTCAATGACTGCGAGCTTGATTTCTTTATTGGATTCACATGGTTCGTGAGAATTTAAGGTGTCTTATATGTTGAATTTACTTTTGGATGAAGCTGGTGAGTGGTATTGTTAATTGATACGAAATACTTTTTAAATTTACGTATAAGTGAGATTCTTTACTCACGGTCGTTGCATTTTTTCTAGAGACACTTCTAATCGACTAAGGGGAGGATGAACGTATTTTGTTTCATTGTTGAGTTTTGATGAAATGTTTAATTTAAAAATGCTACTCGTTGATTTCCCCACGTTTCTTTTTGCTTATATTAAGTTCAATGTATATCGTCAGAAATGAGAATATTTCGTAGTGGAATAATACACTTAAGATTTACATTATCCCCGATAACATTAATCTTCGTCAGAAATTTGCAAATCTAAAGATTTACTATAATCATTATAATGAAAAATTCCAAGGTCGAAGCATCAATCACCCATGACCCGCGTGGCACTCAATGCAATTTGTATTCAAAGTATGCCTCTCGGGCAGATCAAAGCTTTAATTAACAATTAAATGAATTATTGACTTTGAAATGACTATATCATACTTTTTCCTATTTCAAAATTCTATATTTCGTAAGTGCGTCATTCAGCAAAAAATCATTGAATAATATTTCATGTGTTTCAATTTGATAAATGTCAGTTGCTGATATGTGTATAATTGTATATGTTACGCTTCTTATGTAATTCACAGGTGTGGAAATTACACGTCACGATACAATATCTATTTACAGGCCAGAGCATTGCGCGCTGTAAAATCGATGTTAAAAGTTCATACAGTTTAAAAGTCAGTGTGCCATTATTGAGCAATGGTCAGAGAGGTATTTTTCCACGTGAATATGATAATTAATTGCTACACACTGCCAACATCACTATTTTAATGCTTTCTCCCTGATTTCGTGGCATTTGTACTTTGTACTTTACGTTTTTATTTCTTTTAAACATTTTATGAAGCTAACAAATATCGCTAATATTTCTTACGACGAAAGTTGGTTCTTATTGAATCAAAACACTTAGGTACTGAACCAAAACCGTAGATAACAATCCAGTTCGTTGTAAGAAACGATTAGTTGCTGACTGTCTCGTGGGTAAAAGTATAACATTTTAATGTCCATTATTGTTAGGGAGGACTGTCTCTGTACACTTTCTGCGTTTCACCGACCTCGAACGACTTTTTCTTTGGGAACTGGCGGTGGTAGTAATTAACGATCGAAAGTTCGACTCGTCCCGATCATATCTGGTAAAATCGTACGATCGACGCAGATTTCAGCAGTGGCTGTTACTTCGACCCGTTCTACTTTGCTTTCGAATCGTACGCACGAAAGTGTTTTTTCATTCAGTTAAAATATCTCAAAGCTACGATATCAATAAATTCCATAGGAGAATTCTACGTCAGTCTAAGTCCATTGAATGGATTCCGTTCTGCATTAATGTCATTCAAGGAAATCCGACTTCGATCGAAGTTCTTCAAAATGGCATTTCCTTTCTCTGCTATATTCCACTTCTCTTCCATCCTCCTCTCATTATCGATCTCCAGCAAGGAGTGTAATATTTTATCATTTCGATTGTCTGAGAGTTAAACGAATATACCCACTGCATATATTCGCTTCGTGACCGCATTGCAGACATTTTCCACAAATGAAGGGACGATCCAAATCTGCGACCAAGATCCTCGCGAATCGACCACCGCGCGATATTATAATTTCAACCATGACGCCCGTGGAGGTTTTCCCCGCCGCGCGGTGTGCATTATTCATTAGACGTAGACGAAGAAAATTTGCGCAATTCATTCCGACCGTTTGTCCCAGTCCGCTGGAAATCTCGAGCCGCGGTAGTCTGCTCGTCGATTGCAATTGCGGTTTACGTCACACGAGATTGCACTTTCGTGCGGCGCCGACAACGAGCCCAGGGTGACATGCTGCGTGGACTTTTTGTCGGACAAGAATTTTCCAGGTACAGGTCCTTACATAAACCATGACTTTTTCGTTGCACCTTATTCGCTTGTACCTCTCCCCCACTAATTCAAAGCTAATTGCCAATCACGAGCAGAAAAAAGATTCCGCTCCTGTGACCATTGAAACCGATTCTTCCGAGCCTCACTCCACCCACTAGGGACCAATTCTATAATACTACCCGTTCAGTGCCTCCCTGCCCTGTTCACTAATACATTTAGCCCTACTTCACGACGAGAAAAGAGTAGGAGAATAAAAGTCTACGCCAAGGAAATCCTCACCACTCATCTGCACGCTGGTTGCGCTGCTATTGAGGAAGCTGGCGTCATTGTTGTTCCCGTTTCCGTGAACTCCGTTCCCGTTGAGCTTCGGCTCGACGACGGTCCTCTCGTTGCTCTCTGGTAGCTCGATCCTCGTCTCCGTTTTGTAACGAGGATCGGGACTGGTTCTTCCGGGTTCCACGTACTGCTGCGACACGAACGATCGTTGGTGGCCATTTTCCATCGGGCCACCTTCCGACGCTGGCTTCTGATCCTGGTCCAAGGTCACTTGCTGCTGGCCGTCGTCCACCTTCGCCGAGGCGGCGCAGTCCTCCTCGATGGTAAACGCTGGATTGTCCATGCCATCGGCCTCCGACATCTCTCGATTCCGTCGACGAAAGCTGCTGGGCCCTCACCTGATAACGTCCGCCCGCTATCGACTCTCATGCGTCTCGATTCTGTAACCAAAATTCAGATTTCCGTCAGGCTTGGTAGCGTGGTACTGGACGTACGAAGGTGATTACGCTGTCGTCTTTAAAATTCGGAGTTCGTGCGCTCTTTTGCCTTGACATGTCGCAATTTAGTCCTTCGCGAGGGAAGGACCGGGAATTTTAATTGGGACCTCGAGGATTTCGAGCTTCTTTCTGATTCTTTACAGATATACCCGTCTTGAGTGTCTTCGTAACTCCGTGCAGGTTTAGGGAAGGATGAAGGTGGATTAGTTATGAGTCAGTATTTTGAGTTGCGAGCTGTTTAGAAGTTTGTATCGTAGTGGGATCTTGAATTTTTTAAGTGGGAACGTTAGATGTCACGAATGGAAGATTTTGTGAGAAAATTGATCTTTTGTGGGACGTAGGTTCTGGTATTACTGACAAAAGTAGTCGTACGTTTTCGTGGAGGTTTTCGATGGGAAAGGTTGCTAAGATCACCTGTAACAGGCAACGTAACAGAGGAATACCTACGTTCTCATACTGGAGGAATTCGGTTTCGTTCTGTCCCAGGGGAAATTAGACGACGATAATTCGATACCAGAGAGACGTTTTCTATTATTCGATCACCGTGCTCAACGATACTGGAAACACGTACCGAAGTTTCCGTTTCGTTGACGATTGGCCAAGTTCCCAGTGACCGATTTCGCGCGGTGTGTAATTTATCGTTGGCGAAACTGGGCGTAAGGCGAGCTGATTTTTCTATGAGCAAGCTCACTGCGCTGTGATCCGGAAATCCAGCGCATAATCAATGAACGGGAAAGGGACGCAAACGAGTTTCCATTTTATTACACGAAGCATCTCGTAGTTCGTATTACAGAACAAATGAGAGATTCTTCATTAAAGTGTTGAATGCAATCTCCCTTAAGAAGCCTTAGTTTTCGACAAATTCACGTTCAGAAACAAAACTCTGTGTTACGAAATACATATTCAAGTATGGTCGAGTTTTACCCATATCACTTAGACATTCTTTCAGTTAAAAAATACTTTCGATCCGTTTTCACGATTAATGATCAGAAATGCTCCGTTTTTGTAACAAACGAAACCACTCTCTTATCACCAGTCATCGCGGTGATCGCAGAACTGCGCTTATGATTATTGCACACGTGTAACTGCAGTTCCTAGTAGTAGAACACGATGCTAATTGCGGCGTCATGGTTCGGTCACATTTGCGTTATGCTTTAATTAGTAATTCGCCTGGATCTTCGATGTGCCACGCATACTAACGCAGAAATCGCGCGATAAGCTTTCTTAAATGCAAACTCTATCTTACATTTATCGTTCGGTGTGATGATATCTACCAATCGCTAAAGAATTGAACGCAATTTTAAGCACGACAACAGTTATAGGCAAATGCGATTTCTGCATTGTCTTTAGAAATTTTCCTGTTAATTTAGGTTAAAAGTAGAAGCTTCGAGGGACTTAAATTAGAGGTTGCAAAATCGTCGTGAGACTTTCAGTGCATTCTCGCCTCGGGCCTTCGCCTAAGCGCTCCATATCCCCTCTTCAGGGGCCACTTCGTTTCAGGCGAACCTCCCACCGTCCTTTTGCCAGAGTCACGGTCTTCCTCGCTCTTTTTTTTCCTCGATTTTGCCGAAACGTCGCGCCAGCAAAAAGAGAGAAGAAACGGAGCGGGATAAGCCGCGGCTCCCTAAAAAGCCCGCCTCGAGCCGAGCAATCTTTGTCTCTGCTGGATGTCCATTCGTTACGATCATCTGAGAACCGGATGGGAACGAAGTCTCGTGGCTGTAATGGGAATTAATCTGGGAAACGAATCCCTGGGAACTCGCAGTGGTCATCAGAGTTGCATCTTCAGAAATAAATGGATAAACACCGCGATGATCTATGATCTCATACTATCCAAGGCGAACAGCTTCTATTATCCGCCAGGCAACAGGACTAAGTATGCAGATAATCCTCTTATCGCTCACAGAACAGAGAACCAAATCATACAACGAAAATCCTGGAAAATCACACACAAGTATCGATCGAAGTCACAGCCAGGTCCTTCTCTAACTTCAAATTATATAAAGTCCCTCGAAAAGATTTTAGACGCCTCATTCACCCCCTCAGAAGGGCCTCCCCTTCGCAATCGCATGCCGAAACTCCTCGAAAATTAAATCTACATTGCGTCACACGCAAGCATCCAGTAAATCTCGTCCAATAACTTCTCTAACCCCCGCAAGGATCTCAGCCTCCACCGTTCACCCCCTCGGGACATCCTTCGCCTCCCACGCGTTGAAACTCCATTTTGGATGCTCGAAAGCTGGCGTCTCTCCCACATCGAATGCAGAGGGAACTCGAACGAACGATGCGGTATGAGTCACGACCTGCATCTAGCGGTAATCGTTCCTCGCTCACGACTTCCGAGACACCCTGTAGGCCTGCGGTCAGACGAACGAACGTGGCCGCGCGTGTATACGTGTAAACGTTGCAAGGCATATACTGCACCGAAAGCGGTTGACCCTGAGAGAGCCAGGCACAAAGGACTGATTCACCCCGAGGGCCAGAGTGAGGTCCTCAGGAGAGGAAAAGGAGCCTCGGCGTTCAACCCGGGTCGAGCCTCGCCAGCCTCCGTTTTCTGCGCGAGTGACATAATCCTGGGACCACGGCGGACCCTGCTGCTCGATGGCAGCTATGGATTCGAGTGTCAGCTTCACTCGACTTCCCCCGATTCGTATAAACTTCAATGTAGTTAGTAGCCTTGTATTGTACAGGCTGACCAAAGTGTCCCGTTCACCCTCGTCAGTTTTCTTAGGAGCCCTGTTGCGATTGGGATGAGTCACGCGTTCCGTGCCTCGGCAATTAATAAATAATAAGAAGGATCGACACAAAAAAATATTTTCTGCAAGCTTAAAGCTGCCTCCTTATATTCCAAAAGAGTTTGATCCAATATGAACAATAGTTTTTTCAAAAAAAATTCTTAAATATCAGTTAGTTTTGGGGCCGTTAGACGAGAATCCCCCGTTAAGCTGGATTCTTAGAGAATCTAAGCTCAGGAGATTCATAATGAGACATTTGGAGTGTTAGTTAAAAATAGAGGCATGTTAAACACGTTTATCCTCGGGCGACCGGGGCGACACATATTTCTGTTATCTCGAATTCTCCTTGTAGACCAATGTCACATACACTGATAACTGCAATTTGCGTAGATAAGTGGAACGTGACCATCTTTTTTAAATGTTCAAAGAAGATAGGATATACATAGCAGCGTGTATTTACAATTAAGAGTACCTAGATGGGACTCTATAAACATTTGCACCGTCCACTGATACAGTTCGCCATTTGCAAGAAAATGGAGAAGCATTTAAACTAAATAGTAGGGTGGTCCTTATATGTATGGAAAAAAATTAAATTTTTTAAAAATTTCTTCTGACCCTCTCAGAAGCTTCCAAATAGTTTAAAAGAATTTCGTCTAAAATTGTATTAAAATATATTAAGGATTAAACGTCGCTCAACGGCAATGAAATATTACTATTTTGGTATAAATTTAAAAAAAAAATTAAAACAAAAATTTTGTTTTCC
Source organism: Andrena haemorrhoa (assembly GCA_910592295.1). Classification (NCBI taxonomy): domain Eukaryota; kingdom Metazoa; phylum Arthropoda; class Insecta; order Hymenoptera; family Andrenidae; genus Andrena; species Andrena haemorrhoa. The sequence continues at coordinate 9,019,065 of OU342946.1, forward strand.
TTCACAGCTTGTTCTAACTGGTTGGGGAATTGGAGAATTGGATGAGTTTCGTTGTTATAAGTGCTAGGGCCAGTATCTAGTATGGTACCCGATTTTACCTAGGCCACGGTGTAAAATCGTAAAATCGTAAAAACGGATCATATTTTAAATCATTATTTTTTGTATTTTTCCTTCTATTAAACAAATTGGATATGTACTATTATTTAAAAAAGAGTTTATTCTAATGAATCCCAATTGCAATTTTTTTTTACTTAATAATGTCATAGTTATGAGATTTTTTCCTTAACGTCCCGATTTTGCCCCGGTCTCCCCTATATGCGAAATATAAAGTCCTTGAGCGACCTTTATATATCAAAATATACAAATAAAAAATACGGAGATACTTTTTTTTTGTCAAATAGAAGATTTTAAGAGGGTCAGACAATATATATTTTAAAGTTGAAAAATAAGGACCACCCTACTAAATAGTCTGATAGATTCCAAGCGAATTGCGATTAACCAACATTCATTGCGGCAGTAATTACTTAAACACCTTATCCCCTGGTTTTTCTGCTTTTACCCAAACAGCCTCATCCAATTCACGTATCCCGCACGGTTCAGTGAAAGTGTCTTGATCCTATAAAAAGGAACGTGTCCATATAGTACTCGCTTTTTGCGCCGCCATTCCTCGAAACGAGCATTCGTATCGTTCCCCAAGACCTCTTCCCCTCCGAGACGCTTTCGAAATCTCCGAACGATTCCATATGGATACAGAGCCACAGGAATTCTCGCGCGGGGCAAGGAAGGGATACGAAAGGGGGCAGAAGAAACACAGTGGAACATTTCCATTTAATCGTTAAACGACCGGTGAAATAAAAATTTCAACAATGGCGGGTTAGCAATTGCTCCTGTTGCCAAACGATCCGCAAAAAGGCTGCTCGAAAGAAACAGTTCCCAGCAAGAAGAGTAAACGTAGAATATGGAATGAACGTTATGCCAGAAATAATGCATTCCGGTTAAAAAAGGTCGCTGGAGTTAGGGGGGGTGATGAAATAATGAAAGCAGACGATAATCGATTGGGCCGATGAGCGGCGAGGATAATCGCTGCAAAAATCGTCTGCAAAATTGATTGCCTCCTCGAAGAGAGTCTGCTTACAGCGGCACTGCAATGAAACACCTTTCGGTCTTATTAGAAATTGAACTCCGAGGAAGATTACGCGAAACGTGGGAAAATATTCTTATCGCTAACTCGAAACTAATCAGTCCCACGTAAGCATCCATAAATCTGTGAATTTTAATCAGACTTTGATCGCAGTAAGTCCTGTAGCCTGCGCGTGTTGGCGAAGCAGCCGAATTGGAGAAGAATCTTGTGTCCAGGAATGGCTGGAAAGAGCCTCGTTAAAGGACATTCCTCAACGACATTGCCTGCAATTTACGAGGTTCACCTCCTGATAACGTTTCGCTCTGTCGAGCCTCGAAGACTTTCACCTTGATCGTAATCGACCAGGAAACCTTGCGCAACTTTTCAGCATTATCTATGCATACCAAGCGTTTGGTAGAAACCGAAATTCAACACGCTCTATTAGCACACCTTCGATCGTTCGTTATTTTTTGCACGTCGATCGTTCGGCAAAAGTCCCGCGCATGGAATGAATTCGGGAATTATTAGCGCGGATTATTTACCAATTAGGTACGTAAGAAATGCGCAGCCACTTTTTCCTTGGTACTGCTATCTGTTTTCTCGAGCATTAGATTCTTATTTTTTATGATCAAAAGGGTCGTTCGTCGTTCAACATTTATACAGATTCGGTGAAAATGTTATAATAAACATTTCATTTTTAAAACTGTGTTTAGGATTCGCTCTGATCTGTTTAATTGCTTCTGCGTCATAAGTTGAAACTCTCAAGATGGAAATTCTTCAATTTCCCCACGCACTTGCTACGTTAATCTTCCAATATTAATATTTCTTTAATATTAGTCTTAATATGACTAATCACTCCAATGACTATCAGAGCTCGTAGAATATAAATGAAGCTGCGAACCATCCCTCTTTCCGGAAATCTAGGCGCACTCCCCTGTCCATTAAATCGTTCTCCAAAAAGTTCGAAGACCTCTAATATCGCGAGGCCTTCGCGGATCAATCACGCGAAGCGTAACACGAATTCCTTCGACGCAACATCTCCCCGAGCTAATTAACGTATCTCGGGGCTTCGTTTCGCGGCGTGCGGCAACGTTCTGTCTCATTGCCATTCATAACGCGATCGGTCATTAAAATAATTCGCCCGAGGGATACGCCGATAGAGACAATTAACCAAAGGCATTCCGCGAAACGGGAACCGCCGAGAGCGCGCGAGTGCAACGAAAAGCGAAACGCGCTGCGAAAGAATTTTTTCATCCCACCAAACTAGAAAATACCCCCCTCGATACGATGCATCCAGACGCTTCTTTCTCTTTCCGTTCCCCGAGGAACATTCGCTTTGTAATCGCGAGACACCGTCACCCGGCATTTCTGCACGCCTGCATGTGCAACGCTTCGACGCCTTCGCGCTTTCTTCCGTCGCCATCATCGTTACGTCACACTAAACGAACATCTGGAACCTGGAATTCTCGTCATACGAACGGAGATACCAATTCTCCGCGGACAGTCCCAGAATATTTATTTCACATCTCGAAAACTGTAAACTTTGTGACCCACAGAAGCTTCACTCAATTCTCCTTCCGAGTTCTCCAATCCTCAACTTCTCGCCCCTAGCATCCAGCCTGCGCGACCTTCTGATTCAGAGATAAGACGGTTTTCTAAGTTGAATGAAAAAGGGTAAAAAAGATCAATGTGACACGGGGACCAGTCGCGCGTGTTTTCGTGCGGAGCATCGGGAAAGGTTGAACGTTACGCGTGTCCCCAAGGTGGAGGCGCTCTTGTGCAGTTGTGCCTAGGGATCCTCTAGTAAGGGATCGGACAAAGCGCCCGAGGCTGCGGATTGGTCGACCGCCATTGTTGGGAATGACGTGATACTTCCGGCTAAAATAGTTCAGTATTGAATGGAAGCGCCACCTCAGATTTTTGTACTTCACATGTATGTCATGCATTTGGAAATTTTCCACCCTACATCATTACAACTACATCATTAATAATTTCTTAGAAATATAGAAAATGGAATTCAAATTTTTCTGCTGAAGCAAGCTTATATCTTGAAAATAGTAAACATTTTATTCGAGCTTACAAACATTTGTTTTATGTATGGGTGTACGGTGTACACCGATGCTCCACCTCCTAGGAGATGGACATCACTTTCAATTAAAAACACATATCTTATTTTGAATTATCTCTTGCTTGAAAAATCGTACTTTTTATTGCACGTATTATGTTTAAATAGGAATATTTAAATATTTTTCTCCTAGGAGGTGGAGCATCGGTATACACCGTACACCCATACATATAATAAATGTTTGCAAATCTGTTAGTTAGCATGAATTTGATCAACTTTGCATGTGAAAGGTGTAGGTATTCAAATGAATAAAAAAAAAATGCCAAAAGTGAGATGTGAACTGGCGACCTCATGGTTACTATATAGTCGGGAGCGCTAGCCACTGACCCACGCTGCTTGTTGGTCACTTCTTTCTATCAAATGTATATAAGTGCACTCAAAAGTGTTCAAAGTCGATTTTCTCGAATTTGGCTGAATAGTGCGACTTAATACTTTGGGAAATTAAAGTCCGAGTGAAGACCCTCACGTACACTAAGTATAAACAATTTCTGAGTTGGACAGTCCTGAAGGTCCCCATGTTAGACTAAATCGGTATCAATTTTGATAAAGAATCGCTCCTGCCTTTATTGATGTATCGTCATAAAACACTCAGTATAAAACTTCTGCTTAATTGTAGATAATTATATCTAAATCAATTAATCCGACCAAATGGGTGAACATAGTTGAATTCGAATCATCCCGCCCTCTAAAAGTCGGTTTCCTGTATTCCCAAACATGGCGGCCGTTGCCCGATCCCTTACTAGAGGATCCCTAGTTGTGCCTGTGGACGGCTGACTGCGCCAGCATGCAGGCCTGTGTGAGAGACAGATCGCGTAATTGCGTGCGAAACGGTCGTGGAACGGTTGGAAATCAGGAACTTTGTTGTGGGCGGTCGCAGGAAACGGTGGATACCTTCCTGCCGTGTCCCGAACCCTTCCAACGTCTCTAATGGTCATTCTCCGTGGCGCTGGCTTCGTCTAATAATACCAACGTGGCTATGGATTCGCGTAAGATAATATCCTCTTCTCGAATGACGAAGATTCCGCGCGGGGAACGCGTCGCCGTCGCGGAACGCAGTAACAGGTCGTTGGGTTCCCTTTACTGGGTTGCAAGTTGGCTTCCTTCGAGTTTAATCTCCTCTCCGTCGCAAATTGATATCCCCCTTTCAAGCTGCTAATATTTTCATTCACACTTGAAGGGCGGGAATTATAAACGAGATGATAAGCTTCGAAACGGGAAGTGGGATAAGTCGATTTCATTTGGCAGAGTGGAGGGAATGTTAGGTGATGGGGATAAATTGTGAATCCTGAGAAATAGGGGATAACACAGCTAGGGGTAAACAGTGTAGTTGTTGGCCACTTCAGTCAGAGGTTCACATAAGCGTTGGATTATAAGTCTTATTTTGATAGCTTTAAGAACACAATTAGTGTTAATAGCTGTAAACGACTCTAATAGTCTAGAAATAGAATTTGTTTAAAAAAGAAGAGTAGAAGGATCCACAAAAATGTACAGAAAATACGTTACCTACGACAAAACATAATTATTGGCCAGGCGAAGGCAATGATTGGCCGATCGTTTGGCAGTTGTTGGCCACTATTTCATAACCTATATGTGACATATACCCTACCTAATTATGAAATAATACCTTTTCTACTTAAATGTTTCTATATTAGCTAGTATTGCACCTTCTTTTAACAGCGTTTTAGATTGTATTAGAAGCATTTTCTTTTAAAACCTAACCTCTTAAAATCACAACAAAGAACTGTTTCACTGTTGCTATGACTGTTAGCTACCCATTGGCCTCGTGGCCAATGACTGTCGTAAGACATTATTTACATTACAGTTCTTGGTCACCTATAATTTTTGCAATAATGTATAATATTAATGAATAAATAATCAGTTTTTATAAAGTTTAAACCTTTATGTGTCTATATAACGAATACGAGAGTTATATATATATCTAAGAATTATCTAAGAATTGCCTTATGTAACCGTAAGGCTATTCAATTCAACACTGTAGTTTTCAAGCATCGATTTCAAGTTATCTATTTTTTACACTTAATATAACAATGAGTAGCAAAATAGTGATTGCATTCGACGCATGAAAGTACAAGGTATCTGAATATGTTCATTATAAAAGGCATAATGTACATTATTTCTTAATATTCATGTTTTTTTAAAAAAAGGCCAATCACTGCCAGGTGGCCAATAACTACACTGTTTACCCCTATGTGAATTTGTATGGGGATGAAATATAGGGCAGAGATGGGCGACGATGTGGAAGAATCTGGAGGAGTACCTGGCGTTTCTTTTGAGGAAGCGGGAATCGAAGCGTTGTAGAGTAACCCTCTGACATTTAACAGATTCTAGAGAGCATCGTTGCACAATTCATGCATCGGCAGCCGCATAGAAAACGCTGTTATGTCTCCTGTGGCACGTGTAATTTATGCGTGTGCACCCTAGTTTTTCACGCATTCCTCTTTTTCAAGTTTCACCGTTGCCTAAACTCGCCGAATAATGGTGTTCAGGTTGAAAGGGACGTTGAACTGATTACAACCCTTAAACTTTCACCCCCTCAACTTCTTTTACCCGAAACCTTTTAATCGACTATCTTGCAGATCAAGCATTCATAAGCCTCCGAATCAAGTTTCTCGTTTAATAGATTTTACAGCTTATCCGATTAGTAAGCGGACGTCCTTTTCCCAAATTTATTCAGCAAATGTGACACGAATAACACCAGCAGCCAGTTTAGAACCGGTGGAGCCGCTTTTTGAGGCCACCACTATCGAAGCTTTCCTCTTAAACTGTCGACACCGCTTCTACCTTGGATCGTTCACTCGGCCATCGCCAGATAGGCAAAAGTATTGGGTAAGGAGCGTTAATGGTTCAGCGCGGAGGTGTTCGTGCCACCTGATAGGTGGCAAATCGTCGGTTAGGAGTTAAATAGTCGGCCATGTTATTCAGCAACCAGCGATTACCAGGCGCGACGCGTGTAATTAAAAACTCTGGCTGGCACAATTCTAACGCACTTCGAAAATATCCTGCTTATTGTTAGACGATCGAGCTATCTTCGCCCGTTCGAGGGCTACGCACAATGGGGTGGCTAACACTTGTAATTAAGCATACAATAGTTTGTAACCGACCGTTCGCGACGGTGGTACTCGAGTTTCGCGCATGGACAATGGACGTAATTACGGATTCCGATTTTCTTCCTGCGTTTATGCCCCTGGCTGATTAGGGATCTTGGAGGAAAATGATGGAATCGTTGGCGAAAGGTCAAAAAGTCCCGATTATAGATCAGCTTTTCTGTGGTGAAAGAATCTTCTGGGATCACTGACTCTCAATATCAGAAACTTTAAATCTCCCACTGCTATTTGATTGAAAAGAGTGGTCTCTTTGGTAGTTCGTAAATTAACCATGGAAGTAAAGGTGATGGATCAGATCCTCTATCAAATGCCGAGTCACAGATCCAAATGCCAGAAATTTCTGGTGCAAGAGTCACCACTTAATTGTCTCCTCAAAGTCACCCTCCGAAAATTCAAAATTCATGGAAGCAAACGTGGCCTCTAATGGATATTCGAGTTCGCTGCAGAGTGCATTCGCTGCGAGCCGTTCCAAATGACCTTTCTACCACACGGAGCCAACCGACACCGGGATGATGATGATGATGATAGTGTTGGAGTTTGCAAGGCGCATCCTCGTCAGTCGACAACCTATACTCTTGCCTCCATGGGGAGGGAAGTGGTCTCTGTTACCCAAGATACTTTACTTTCTACATTCCTCGCGAGACAATACACGTACACCCACGCAACGTGCTCGTGTACCTGTCTCTGTACAATCAGACAGAATTATTCAGGTTAACTTGGCACAGGCCAATTTTCGAGGGACACAATGTGAAATTTGAAAGGTACATTTTTTTCATGTCGTAGGCACGTCCTAAGAAAGGATTTTTGGAAATTCCATCCCCAAGGGGGTGAAAAGGGGTAATATATATTTTCACGGACTCCCTAATATCTCTTAGGCCCGATATCAACTCCGTTCTAACTCACAAAGATTACCCACACAAATTCCTAGAAACCAATTTCAGGATTTTTCCCTAACCAGCCCTTAAGGGGGTGAAAAGTGGTAAAACGCATTTTCACGGAGTCCTTAATATCTCTCAGGCCCGAAGCGAAGCGCGGGGTAATTTTGCTAGTCTAATATAAAATACACTTGGCCTGGCTGTTGAGCTCTTTACAATTTCCAAGCTTTTCATTCACTCTCGAAGACGTTTACAGCCGCGTCTGGTGAATGGGCTGGAGATTTCTCATGGTCAGTTACAAGTTTCTATGAGGGATAAATGTAAAGTAAGAATGAATCACTAGGGCCACGCGTGGCCATAGCTCGAAGTAGTGAACATGTACGTGAATTTATCTCCATCGAACGACGCAGTTGTAATGGTACTCCGATAATCAGGCACGTCGCATTAAGACGGATCAGTGTAAAGTTACACTTGACGCTAATGACATAATCGGATGACGTTCTTTAACGAAATTCTGGAGAGCTTAACACAACCTCGATCCTTCTGTAATTAACTGTCCCAATCAAAAGCTCCGACCATCTCGCGCCTTCGAATGAAAAAATTGTGATGTACAATTGAACATATCGAACACCAAATAACTTTAGAAAACGCACAGTACAGAAACTGCTTTGAAGATGAAAATAAGCCAGTAAAAAGGAAAGGCGCAGTGAATACGCGAGTCGAGTATCAAACGACGAAAAATCTCGAATATCGTTGCACGGTCAAGTCTATTAACGAAATCACGAGCTGGCTAGCCTGGAAGTTCCGGTTTTGTCAGTCGAATTAGCATACGGCAACATCGAGCCAGAAACGCATCCAATCGATTTCGTTCGATAAAATCCGTTTCTGGCGAGATTCTACGCAGCCATTTCCCTGGGTAATTATGTGTAAGACAGCAAGGTTGGGATGTTCAATTAATTCGCCCGGGGTTACCTTTTTCCCACCCGGGCTCTTGCGCGTGCACAGTCCCGTTGGCTCGTTAATCTGTTACGTCGTAACGCGCTGGTATCTTCGCTATTACAGCGAAACGATAGTAATTGCGCACGCGATCACCGATAGATCATTATTCGCGGCACTTTTCAAGCGCAACGCCAGTTCGTCTACGTTCCAGCACACGTTCACTTTCCGGGCAGCTCGTGGCTGGTTCGTGACGAAGTATGCGTCTGTGTTTGTGCACAGCGATTGGACATGGAAGCATGATATATTGACCCTTCGAGGACAGGGAGTTTGTAAGCTTCGGTACGAATATACTCAGTAATAGTGAGGCCTACAATAGGAATGGCAAAACAGAATGTGGTAACTTATATGAGCCCAAGTATCCCCTGAAATTTGCCTACAACTAACTATCTACTATTTCTAGGGTTTGTCGGTTTTTAAAAACCTTCTGCAAAGTAGAAATATAATTTTATGAACTTCTGTGAGCAGGTGATGATTTTAGGAGTTTTAATTGAGGCGAGGAATGAAAGAAAAGTGTTTCTGAGTAGTGTGGTCTACTCTGTTGACTAAAGTATTGCCTTAATTTATTATTCCCACTTGTGCTCCAGAAGCCCTTAAAACCCTACGCTACTTCAGAGAGTTCATTGTCAATATTTGGTCGAATCCAGTTGCAAGTTTAGTCTGGTTGTAGATTATGTCGATATCGCTGTGGTCATTGCTCCGTGTTGAGTAATGACAAGGTATTGTCACGAGGTGCAATAAACCCGTCGTTGAAATCACTGGCTGTTGCTCGCCTGCCACGCGTTGAAGTCTCCGAGAAGCGTGGACGCTCAGATGTCATCGACAGAAAAGAATGCAACGTTACGTTCCGCTGTCACAACAAGGGGAAGTCACGGGAGCTATTTTACGATCTTATTCTTTGGAAGTACAGTGTACTTTACATACGAAACTAGGAAGCTGGTGATTTCACGTGTAAACGAAGTGGTGCCTATTTATATTCTCCACACAAATAATCGCACGTATAGGCTAAAAAGATATACTCCCCTTAACCTGGTAACCAGATTTAACTAATTCAACATCCTAAGTAACTTTAACAACTGTGTAGATGCACATATGTATATAATTCTCTAATGTAACTAACGAGCTCAGTTAGGTAGTTCTCACGCCACGATATAATGTCATCAAACTTACTTATAATTCCCTGAGTGGAATTGATTGTAAATACTTTAAATAAAAATAAAAAAAAAAAAAAATTTATATTCTGAATACATAAACTGAATCATCAGAGCAGACTACAATTTCCTTCGAAGCAGTCCTACGCTTTACCAACAATGCCAGTATTTCGCTGCATAAACATCACAATTAAGCAAACAAGGTATTTCAAAGACTCAGCGTGGGTTTTCCATAGTTTGTACTGCAAAGAAACATTAAAATGGCGGAATGCACGTGTCGCGAAATTAATGCACACCCCGTGGGCAGGTAATAAAGCTCGAGTCAACTAACATCTCTTCAAGCACAATCGCAAACAATGTTTATTAGAAAACGCCCACGTTCCATCGGTTCGGCCAACAAACTAAATCCTCGGAGACAAGCAATCTTCTTATATACGAGTTTTCTCGGTAACGTAGAAAGGGAAACTGGCGGAGAAGGTGCGCTCGATTAACAAGGTATAATTATCGACGTTTACGCTCGCCGAGGTAGAAACGGAAGCAGCGATACGCCATAAATGTGGGTTATTGAATTCTCGTTCCGTTGGAAACGAGGTGAGAATAATTAGAGGCGTTTCCATCGTCCAATGTTTCTCTATCCGCCGCGGCTCGGCCACTGTGCTTGCGTAACGCGATCCTAATGAAGAGAATCATGAATAGGCAACAAAAACGCGTTATTCATTCGACAGAGAAAATCCACGCTCGCCGACGAAAATATCACGTACTCGATTCACCGTTTCTTCTCCTCCTTACCTGCGTCAAGCTCCTAAACGTCAGTTTTTCTGAAGATAGGCAACGATAATTGCGCCGGCTTAGAGCTGTAATTACGACGTTATTATTGCGCGGTGAATCATCCTTCCTCCGCTATAATTTCCAGGGTACGTTAACGCGAGGAACATCTTACGTCTCCTCGTTTCGTCGCTCATTTTTCTTCCTCCGCGATCGCAGTGTCCCAGGAATTTGATGAGAATTCTTCGTAGACGCGATTCTTAAGGGTGATTCGCGAAAGGAAGCGATAAATTAGCGAAATACCCACAACGTGAGAGGAGACAATGGATCGTCGAGACAAGGCTTGTCGGTAGGTTAACGGGTTCTAAACCTCCTTTAATTAATAGTTCCTTCAATATCGTAGGCAGAGATGCAGGGAACGCGGAGCTAATGGTCTATTTCGACGAATGGACATGTTCCTCAATTTTTCGTGTTCCGGGGACGTGAGTTCCTTTTTCTATGTTCAGGCGCTAGGATGGACTTCGATTTGACTTAAGGGTGGTTTCTGCCTTGTTGAGCCAAAAAATGTTCGATTTTTCACCAATTTTTTGTGCGAAAATTATTAAATATAGAATGTTGATATTTGGTATATTGACTAAGCGGTCTTTATTGAACGTAAAAATATTTTTTAAAGTTTGACAAAACATGGTAGTGGGAGTGGGATGAGCCACGTATGTCGGTGCGCGGGCGATGACATTCTTCGCTTGCGGAAGTCGTAAGTCCCGGACAGGTGATCTGAAGCAAAAAAATGAAACATATTTTTACTTTGTACAATATTGTGCATAAGTTGAACCAGAATTATCCAAAAATATTCAAACGTTTTTATTTAATGAACAAAAAACTGCAAAAAATTTTGTTAAAAAAACAAACTTCCCTTTGATCGCTCACTATTGTCTTATTTTCCAATTTTTCTTCTTGATTCTGGTTCAACTTATGCACAATATTGTACAAAGTAAAAATATGTTTCATTTTTTTGCTTCAGATCACCTGTCCGGGACTTACGACTTCCGCAAGCGAAGAATGTCATCGCCTGCGCACCGACATACGTCCCTCATCCCACTCCCACTACCATGTTTTGTCAAACTTTAACAAATATTTTTATGTTCAATAAAGACCGCTTAGTCAACATACCAAATATCAACATTCTATATTTAATACTTTTCGCACAAAAAATTGGTGAAAAATCGAACGTTTTTTGGCCCAACAAGGCAGAAACCTCCCTTAACCCTCGGTTGTCACACTGGGTCAAATTGACCCTGCAATTTTTGAAGCAAAACACATTTTCTCGGAACTCTTATTACTTTCAATTTTTTTTAAGGAAGATGACACTTTAAATGTCAACTTTCACCGATGGGCATATATTCTACAATGCTCAAACTTTATCTCAGAATATTTTAGACTTAATTTAACAAATAGTTTTTAAGTAACAACTGATTGAAAATTGACAGGGTCAAATTGACCCAGTGTGACAACGACGTTCGAAAAAGTAGGTGTGACAACCGAGGGTTAATGAAATCATAAACTGAAAGACACTCTTGTGTTCTGCAAACGTGTGAGGAACTTAGAGTATGGTGAATTTTTTAGGAAAAACAGAATTTCCCACGTATCCACTGTTTCAGTTTCTCGATGGAAGGAGTCACATTGAATCATCCGATACACGTCATGCTGAACCTCCTGCAATTTTTTAAAATTTCAGCCCGTTCTACCTACGTGCTTCACGCATGAACAATGTGCCGCGGTTATACAAGTATGGACGCGCGTACCCTTTCGAGCGTATAAATAAAACATCGACACGTTATTGCTCGTTTTGCTACGTGGAAAAAAAAACGCGCATACCAGTCGGTTATCCATATATACATGCGTTTGCAGAACGCCATCGTCATAGAAAAGTTACGAGCTGGCCGTGTTTTGCTTTAGGAGTCACTTGAAATATTCGACGGTTCCCTGAATACAGAATGCTTTCTCTAAAATTTAAATACATGGCCCACGTTTAAAAGCAATTAAGTCGAAATTGCAGTGTTATGATTTCTCGTTGAATTATTTAACGCGAAAGTCGACGCTGTGTAGCGAATCTAAGGACCTTCAACTGATCGCATATGTATAGTCTTCTGCGTATCGTTTGCGTATTGATATCGATCTAATTATTATTCCTGCACGGCAAGCGCGCATGAAACACGTTGCTTTGATTTTACTAGTGAAAGTCGATCCACTATTGTTGTAGAATTCTTCCGATAAAAGGAAATCTGATTATCTTGAAATTAGCGAAATTGGCGAATGGGAGACAACTCTTAATTCCTCGAAACGTGCAAGCAGACTTTATCCACCGAGACTTCCACATTCTCGATATCCAAACTTACTCGTATTCGTAAATCACGCAGTGTTCACTATTAGCAGACGTACATATTTTACTGAATTCTAGACCCACCCCTTCGCCATCTGCAGTAACGCAATTTCATAATCTAATAAGGATAATACCATAGTTATTACACGCACAGCTTGCTCATTTAGTAGACCACACAGTGCCATATTGCACTGTATGCGTTTCAGCTCGCGGTCGTCGCAGTCGTGGACGCAAGGAGACATTGGTGCACACTTCCACGTACCCACGCGCGTTCTCCAAGAGTGCAGGGAGATCTTTCGCGAGTGTGGGTTGGCAAGGCCCCCGGGGCTGTAGTATATACGAGCTACCGGCTCTGCAAGTCGTCTATACTGTCCCACTTTCTAATCAAACCGATCCAGCTTAATCCACTCCTCTGTTTCTGCTTGTGTCAGATCTTCGCTTCCAGTGTTGATCCACTCCATTCAGAGTACGCCTCGAATCTTCTCCTCCACCCCGTTGCTCAGGGGGACAATTTTCACGAGTCACTCCTCAATTAATTTGGGACCAAACCACTAAATAATAATAATCTTTCAAACCGCAAGCACCTAATGAACGACAAATTTCAATCTTAACTGTAACGATTCTACCGCAAAGACTACAGTTTACCAGGCTGTTAAATCCGCAAACAGTGCAAATCATCCAGGGGAAACCGTGTACCGGAACAGTATCAAGGCGACACGGCTGCAAAACACCCACGAAGTTGGGATTTCCACTAAGAACGGGTAAAACCGCGATTAACGCGAGACATCGATCGACGCCGGCACGAATTGATTGTGTTTATCGGATTAAAATCGTTCTGAGGGCAAAAAACATCGCTGCAGTGTACACAGAGGACTTTTTCCTGACGCACCGTGCTGCAGGATGTGTCTAATTGCGCTGCTCCGCGGTATGGATTCTATCTAGACTGCATCGATCGCCGCGCGATTGCCTTGACGAAGAGAAGCAGAAAAGGCTGATGAATTCGTTAGGACGATGATAATTTTGCACGGAACGGTCGAGTTGCGAAAATGAATGGAAGCTGTCTTTGCAATGTCGCCGGCTGGTTGACAGATCTTCGATAGCGGACTCGTTAATTGTTCCGTTGGAAAGGGAGTTCCTATAATCCATCCGCGTCGACACGCTTCGCGGAAATTATCGGCAGTCGAAGCTTTTCGCCAGCCAGGCGCGGGGTAATCGAACTTTATCGGTGTAGACACGTGTCGATCCTGTCGTCTCGTTGCGAGGAGAAAGGAATTCGTGGACTGCGAAAGCCACTCTCCTCGCGCGCAGCTGCTCACGGTTTAATTCAAATTACGCCCGACGGTTTATCGGCGGCTCGAAACAGTTAGCAGATTTTATGAACCGTTATACACGGCTCGTTTCTTCGGTATGTTTGAGTAATAGGAAAATGGGAAATAGCTCGAGGGAGCGACAAGGTGAACGCGAGCGAACGACATTCCGCGACGAAGTGGAGCGTGATTTTACCATGGGACGTCCATGCATCATCCATTATCATCAATCCTCGTACGTTCGCCGTGTTTCTTCGGTAAAAACCATCGACCACGTCGTTCTGCTGCATCGTCAGGAGGAACGTGGCAATCAGTTCAATTTCAGCCGCGATTGCTATCCTCGTTCGATCTTCCGCGGGTCGTTTCATGTGTTAGGATCCTTTTCGAGATTCCTACGTCACCTCTACTTCCATAGAAACATACGCGTGGCTATCGTCCCTACCAGAATTATGATGAAATATTTTGTTTTTAAACTTGCACAGACCTTTAAAGTTGAAAAATGTGCGAAAATCGAAACTTAATTTCCAAACCGCCGCCATTTGCTTAATTTTCAATATTTTTATATCATTCTGGTACCGACTATAGCCAAAGGCATACAAGTAAAGAGTCTCTTTACATTTTCTGTTTCAGATCACCAGAACGAGCCTAATCATGGCCGCAGTGACCCCATGCTTTTTTTCACGATTACTTTAAAGCAGTCAACTGCGTTTGATTTTCATTTTTCATACTTTTCTGAATAATAATAAAATTGATGGATTCTTTGTGAAAAAATTCCAAAATAACGCAATGAAAACGCCTCGTCAGACCAGAATACCCCCTGAAGTACTAAAGAACCTAGCCATTTCTCAAATACTAAAGACGTGGAGCATAAATCATTGAATAATCAATATAGACTAATAAGTTTGATGTCAGCCGTGTAATTAGGTTCTCCGGCCCCCGTCCAGCAGCTCCATCGACCAATTCCCTTCTCCCCTGTCCCCGGATCTCAAACGGCCGCGAGAGGAGAAAGAAACTTCACCTCTAGCCCCCCAATATTCGTGAAATTACTCACGTAACAGCGTGAAACCGTTCGTGAAAGTCCGAATGCCCGGCCGTTTTAACTTCAGTTCCTCCTCTTCGACCGTCCAGGACTGCCGAAACCCCTCGGCTACCATATGCTTCTCTATAGAAACCCCTGTTCGACGCGATAGATTCCCGTGGATACGCTGTTGCGAGCCACCGACGGCATCGGCCATATCCGAGCAGAAAGTGTCTCCGCGGCGCGACGCACAATGAAACGCGATCCAATGGGGCAAATTACGGGTCAATAATTCCTGGACGTCGAGGTTTCTCTTTCGAGCCGTTTAGTCGCGGCTCCGATAAAACTTGAATAATGGCCGGAGTTCCACACGCGCGTCCTGCATTCAGGCGAGCGCGGCTGACGGACGTGGAATTTAATTTAATGGCCATAAACGGCCGCGAACGACACCAAGGAGCTCGGCCAGGCAAAATGAAAGTACGCCTCGGTGCGGTGGAAGTGACGGAGAGAGGAGAGATAGAACGACCTTGCTGTAGAGGAGCATGAAGGAGACTAGGCGCGACCATAGATGATCGTTTTCGATTTCATTCGGGCGAAGTGCCCATCTGGAAGGTAACTTGTGCTCCTTGGATTGTAACTAGCCACTCCTTAGGCCCATACGGCACACTTCGTTGCAGGAGTATTGCAGGAACGTTGCTGCAATATTGCGTTATCGCAGCTTGCATTGCAATATTGCAGGAACGTTGCTGCAATATTGCGTTATCGCAGGTTGCATTGCAATATTGCAGGAACGTTGCTGCAATATTGCGTTATCGCAGGTTGCATTGCAATATTGCAGGAACGTTGCTGCAATATTGCGTTATCGCAGGTTGCATTGCAATATTGCAGGAACAATGCTACAATATTGCCGTGCGATACTTTAGTGGCAACGTTACTTGCAATATCGCAGGAATATTGCGCACACGTTGCCACTGCAATGCTCCAGTGGCAACGATCCCACAATATTTCTGCAATATTGCGCACACATTGGCGTGCATTGTTACAGTGGCAACGCTCCAACAATATTCTGTAATAATGGGCACATATCCTTCGCTGCCCGAAACGTTGCGGCGGAACTATCGCTATAAAATCTCCGAAACGTTGCGGGAATACACTCTTGCAATATTGCCAATGCGGACATAGGAGTGAACCTGCAACTTCTCTGCAATGATGCGACGCAACATTACAATCTCGCACTGCAATATTGCCGAATAGTTGCAGGATCATTGCCAGAATTTTGCCGTTTCGTTGCAGAATCATTGCCGGAACGTTGCAGGACTATATATTTGCAATGTTGCCGCAACTTTGCAGAAATACACACCTGCAATATTGCGAAGGCGAACATAGGACCGAACCTGCAACGTCTCTGCAATGTTATGGTGCAACATTGCAATCTTGCACCGCGTCATTGCAGAGACGTTGCTGCAATGTTATCGTGCTGTGTGGGGTGTTTCTTGTTTGTGGGAGAAGTTGCTAGATGCTCCGCGTCTTTTTACGGGGTTATAGGAATAGTATCTTACGAAACATTCACGAGTGGGAATATTGTCGGACAGCTGTGCTCTCGAATATTGTTGCAAAAAGAAAAGCTAAGGAGTTAGATAAGATTGAAAGAGGAATCAGTAGTACGTTCTCCTAATTGCGTTCTCCTTTTTTGCAGCCATTGCAGCAACTGCTCGGGCTTAAGCAACTCCTAAAAGACCCAGCAATTATTTAGCATAATTAAACATAGTCTTCGCGTTCAATTACACTTCGTTAACCGTCCTACTAGCTTATTAAGCCTGTTAAAAGTATTATACCTCTGTCCCCAACGTCGCTCGCTCTCTACTCTGTACATCTCTCGAAACTTTCCTGGTTCGTACTTTCACGATAACTTCGTCCTCCTCGCGGACTCATATTTCCGCAGCTCGGAAATTTCTTTCCTCGGTCATCCGTGCCTGGAAAAAACCACATCCCTCTGCCCTTTAATCGGCTGCGCAGATGCCCGTTCAGTTTTGCATGCGGGGCACGCAATCCACTTTTTGCATCGTATCATCCGTGCTTGCCTGCCGGCCGAATACCGCCCGGCAGCCTTGAAATCGTCATTTCACGGTCGAGGTAACGCCAGGCGAATCGACGATTCCTAATCGAGAAATTGTCGTTCTTGCGCCCGTTTCCGTCAGCGATGGCGCGCGATGCACCGTTCGTCACCGCTACGTTTATCGTGCTTTCCGCGCTTCCGTGTTCATTTTAATGCCACCGACGCGGCATTCCTGGCGCGCCGAACGCTCTGCGCAGCAGGAATACCTAGACGGAAATACATACATATCTTGGAAATGCCAGCGGACGTTTCGATTATCAATGGGACAGGGAGTAACGGTGCGACGATGTTTGGTTGCTTTGGGTTTCGGTGTTGGGTAGGGTGCCCCTTTTGGTGCAGGTATTTAGCGTTGGCCTGGCTGCGCGTGGGGCAGTCAGGTAAAGCAATAAGCGGGGAAGCATCCGGATGATTCACTAGATTCTAGGAAGAATGTCAGCGACAGGGGGTTTTCAAAGTTTGACTCCAGGAATTTTCCCTCGTTTTTTGTTCTCTTTTCAGATTGACATTGCACTGCGGATTAAGTGCCTTCGTTTGGAGACGTGGGGCGGAAGTAGATGTTCTATGAGTGTACTTTATTATGGCATTTCATAGATCCTATCAATGCGTTGATTATGACCTTTGGAACATCTCATTGATTATTCATGATTTTTATATACGTGTTATTGCGGGCTTCTGGATTCTTGTAGACCGATGGAATCTTAGCGAACACTCTTGTTTCTCGTTCGGGGAGAATAATTCAAGTGATAAATTCGACGGTTTAAGGAAACATGTGTGAAGTGCGGTTTTTGCGGAGTGCGTGCGTTGCGCGAGCACACGTGACAGTTCTTCCGAGGCTAGCCGGGAGTGGTGAGCACATGGCGATGACGAAAGGATAGATACCTGCTGGGCCATTCCGAAAATAACTGTGGATTTGGGTATCGCGGTGTCAGGTAGAGCGTTTACGGTCCTTGGGACTGACCTTTCCCTCTGTTGGGCTTCGAGGCGGAATCTGGGTGTTTTAAAAGCGAATGGTACTATTTCAGGCCCTGGCCCAGACTTACAATTAGACGCGAGAACGAAATGTCACTCGAGCACGTCGCCTAGGAATTTTGTGGCCTCTCTTTGGGATTATGACGGACTAGCTTTACTACTCGGCTTCGCCTGAAATTTAGATTCTGATTTTATAGAAAAAAATTATTTTTTTGTGAAAATAGTCACATTCATCTGGATTAGCATAATAAGCTGGGACACGTTTCGTGACCCCCGAGTTTATCGTTCACATAGCACATTTTTTATGGGGCTGGGGTGAAAGAATGCAATGTGCCGCAAATATCCGAGAAATCCCAGTAACCATTGAAGGCACAGAAGCATTCACATCCAAGGGAAATGGATCTAAGTATAGTCCACTCGAGAAACACCCTCTACGCGATTTCTCGGAACGATTTACAAAATATCCACGCCGTGCACGCCCACGTGAAATTCATGCTGAATTACACGCTCGCGGACGGCCTTCAAAATTGCGAAACGGCTTCAAGCGGAAACTGAAAGCGACCCGCGCGCAACCTCGAGTCTCCTTAGAACGGTTTCTAAACTCTGTGTCACTCGCAAGGCTGTCACAACCATTGAGCCATTTCTCATTCGAAACTATTACATGGGAGTGAAAAGTGGATATAACTTTGTGGGTAACTTGAGTATCCTGTTGAGCTAGTGGACGCACATGTCTGTAATGTTATCGTCAATCGAAACCTGCTGGCTACATTATCTTCTTGAAATAGAATCTCCTTTCAATTATCTAACTGTCGCACTTTAAACTTTCAAAGTCCCTCAAACACTTATACTGCGATTTTCTCACACAACTCCCAATTTTCTGTAAAGACAAGCACACGAAGCCCGCAATACTAAACTCTATCACAGAAGATATCTTACTGAAATCTTATTACCACTGGTCAAGTTTCAAACCTTCAAGCCTCTTCGTACAACAACTCCGAAAGGCACCCCCATCTGTTTCGCTCCAGCTCAGCCCACGACACAGCATGGAACAACAAGAATCCGCTGCTTTCACCCAGAACCATTAGATCTTTCCTCGATCCCAACAACCTTCCCCCCGCAGTGTAATCGAAGGCTGCGGGGAAATCGACGTCGAAGGTGGTCCTTCCCGTCGGAGCCATCTTTACCCTTTCGAGTCAGGCCCGGGGCCTCGCAACGTCTCTTTTCTTTCCATCAGCCACACACAAGGGCCCCATTGTCCGATCGCTAGAGAGATTGTCGGCCCGGAGACTGGATTCCCCTGGCCAGTGGAACGAAACTGTAACGCTAGCTGCGGACCGCATGCCGATCGGACATTGGCAGCGGCAAGTGAAAGTGTCGCTGGTCCAGCTGCCTCCTGTACGCTCGAAACGCGTATCGATCGCGTGTATGGGCCCGCGGTCGCTTAGAAATCCGCCATCGCGCCGATCCTGGCCATACTCGGCCACCTCAGCCGCTATGACAGGCCACGTTCCTATTCCTGGTTCCCGTTCTCGCCGGTTCCACCCGTTGCTACATGGTATCGCGTGGCAGCGCGCAACGCTTAGAAAACTGGATCCTGTAAAGAAAATCCAGCTCCCCGTCGCGACTCTTGGGGGATGGTTAAACGTGAAATTTGACAAAAGAAGAAGGAAACTAGTTTGGTCGTGATATATCACGTAGTGGGTTGGTTATTTGAAGAATTCTTTTCATTTAAGCTGATTTAGCGGGTTCGCTTGAGTTAAGAAGAATTTGCACAGACGAGGAATAATTTATGGGGAAGCGGCTTTGTGGAGTACCTGCGAGGTGTGAGGACCATGATGGGTTTGTTAGAACAATTTTGTAAGCTTCATCTTCTTTTCCCTTCACAACCCATACAGCACACTTCGTTGCAGCAGTATTGCAGGAACGTTGCTGCAATATTGCGTTGTTGCAGGTTGCATTGCAATATTGCTGGAACGATGCTGCAATATTGTTGTGCATTATTGGAGTGCCAACGATCCTGCAATATTGCAGCAATATTGCAAGTTCGTTGCCGTGCAATGTTCCGGTGGCAACGATCATACAATATTTATGCAATATTGCACGCACATCGATGTGCAATGTTCCAGTGGCAACGCCTCAGCAAAATTGCACGCACATTACCGTACAATATTGCAGAAATATTGGAGTGGCAACGCTCCTGCAACTTCTCTGCAATGATGCGGTGCAACATTGCAATCTCGCACCAGAATATTGTCGAAGAGTTGCAGGATCATTGCCAGAATTTTGCCGTTTCGTTGCAGAAACATTGCCGGGACGTTGCAGGACTACATATTTGTAATGTTGCCGCAACTTTGCAAAAATACACACCTGCAATATTGCGAAGGCGGACATAGGATTGAACCTGCAACGTCTCTGCAATATTTTGGTGCAACATTGCAATCTTGCACCGCGTCATTGCAGAGACGTTGCTGCAATGTTATGGTGCTGGGTGGGAAGTGTTGATTACTGAAGGGAATGCTAATTTCGGGATGATCGGCCGTGGGGAGTTCAGTCCTGACGTTTAAACGGGTTTAAAATTCTGGGACGAATGGAAAGCGCCAGATGCGTGTGGAAATTCGCAGATTTTGACTTGTTTAATTAGCTTTGGAGAACTCGCACGAGCTACTCGTTCTGTCCTTAAAGTGCAGTCGATTCCCTAGAGGCTAGACTTATTCGGAAGCTTCTTAGCATTCTGAGAAGCACGTAAAGATCCCCTCTTAATTGGGCCTCTCCCTCGGCGATTGGCAGATAATTATCGCACGTACGAGGAAATCGTGGAATTCGAGCTGCACTTTCGCGAGCCGACGTGGCTGCAGTCGTGCCCTCCTCGCGATCGTCTGGAATTCAGAATCACTTGTGCGCGGAGAAAGCTTCGATCAACCTTTAAAGGAATCTTAGCCTCATCGTCAAGGACGACTCTGTCTATGTAACCGCGAAACTAATCCCTCCCTCCTTCTGGAAAGGTTAGTTTAATTAATGCGTTCGAGCGGCTGGTTTTACTCGACCGAACGTCACGGCAGAGGTTTTTGCGAGTTTCGAACTGAAACTAGCAATATGGCCCCTGAACGGTCAGCTAACAGGAACTGATATCGCTGAACAGGTTTCAATTTCGCGTGTACACACAGTGAAATCGCCCGGAAACAGTCAGAGGAGAATTCGGCGGAATTCACTTCGATGGAATTGTCATTCAAACAGGGAAAGTGAGGCCACGGCAGGAGAGTATTGGCAAGAAACAAACGACGAATCGAGCAGCAGCTGGATGCATCGGGAAGAAAGTTGGAAATCGGTCCAATGACGTTTCCGTGACATCATCAAGGCCGTTTTCTTCATCCATCCAGCGGAACGATTCATTTAAGCCAGTTAATTTTCTCGCAGCGTTGATTGCTCCAGCGATCAGCAGCATTCTCGGCTGATAGCCACGCTTCACCAGCTGCAGTGAAAGAATAGAAACAAGGAGGCAACCGCAAGCCATTAATATAATTGATCCGAGAGTCATATCGCCGGTTATGGTCGTCAGATTTTGATTAATCAAAGGTGATATGTACATATTTCAGCGTTAATTGTTTAGCTTATTTTAATAATCGACCCTGGTTGCTCACTGTCACTCAGGACTACAATCGAGAACTCCAAGATCCTCCAAACTACCATCTTCGCACATTTTGCTATGGACCCCATAAGATTTTCAAGAATCACTTTGAGTGAATCAGTGATCGATGCTTTTTCTCGAAAGGAATTCAGGAACAGCTCTCGCGTCCCCATTTTTGCCGACTCGATCATTGAGTATGCTCGCCAAACTGGATGCAAACGCGATCCACATTTCTCCTCAGAACCGGAAGCGCTTAACAATCCCATTGGCGGTTAAGTTTCGCGGCTGCGTTTCCTTTCATCGCACGGCGAGGTGCGAAACCGACTTAATCAAGCATTTTATCCTAACGGTAACGCCAAGGACGCTTCCCTCTATTCTTCCCTGCACCGGTACATTAAATCGCGATTATCACACGAACCGGTAGTCTGAACGGGCACCAGCATATTGCGTTCTATGGAAACTGGAACGCGAAAACTGCTGGTGAACAAACAGAGGCGGGAAGGGGTCGGACGCGAGTGCAATCAGGGACCGAACATGGCGAATTCTAGCTGTTCTAAGGCAATTGGGGAACAGTGAGCATTCACCGAAAGCTACCTCAACTGTGCAACGAGATATTTCAGGATTTCGCGGCTACAGAAGCTCGAATTACTAATTCTATTTCCTAGGTCACTGATCAATCATTTTCCCTTACTTAGAAATGTCACTTGGGTTGCAGGGTTTAAAGATGTATTGGACCTATCTTCACGATGGTACTAAGTTGATGGAGATTTATAAGATTCTTCTTTTTAATCTTCTTGGTGTGCTGCAAAAATTTTAAACGAATTCACTGAACGGTTGCTGAGTTATAACGATTTTAATTCTCACTGATTTTACACGTACACTTATGGAAAGAGACGATCTTGACAGATAAAACAGCTGAAAAAAATATCGAAGAAATGGTAGCAATGTTTTCCATTTTTTTTACATGTAGTATATGGATAGATGAAAATATCTGCCGAGTTTCAATTATTTTCACTGCACCGTTTCAAAGAAATAAATTAGGGTAGATGCACCATTTGTGGCCACTTTAAGATATTGCACCAGTTTTGGCCACTTCTTAAAAAATATAATATTTTCCCGTGCAAGCAATAAATGTAACCCTTTATTTCTGGCGGTGTACTAAACAAAATATTTATGATGTGATATTCTCCACATAATAATGATCTGCATGCAATTTAAAAATAAGATAATTATGCACGTGGCCAAAAACAGTGCAATGGCCACAAACGGTACATCTACCATATAACTTTTCAACTGTTTCAAATTTCATATACTTTTGTCTAATATTGTACGTCCGATACATCTGTGAAAGGATTTTGTCCATCATTCAGAAACTTTCTCACGCAGGAATATCGTTGACGCACGCGATAATCCAGCAGTAAACGGAGTCGTGTAAAAATGCATATTAAAGAGGCTTAACGTAATTAAACAAGCGTTTCCCTGCCTACGGAATTGATCACGAGCCATCCTCGTGACTCGGGGAATTTCTAAGCGAGAGAAAAACCTGTTGCGCCCCGCGGATGGACAGAAGAAATCCTCCTCTTGCTTGATCACTCACTTAACAGCTTTCATTTGAGTTTCTATCAACGGAACCGGTGACTTTCGACCATGGTTCCCTACTTCTCGACGGATATCTCGTGTGCCGTTTAAGGTGATCGCCACCTCTGTTTCCAATTGTTATCGCTGTAGCTGCTTCCACGATTTCGAATCCACTTGCTGCCCGATCCAGCGACGCCGAAAAGACTGGCGAGAGTGACTCGACGTTCAGTTCCCAAGCCTGAACTTGGAGCATCCTCAGATATCAGGAACCCTGAACTGCTATAGCGATCAATTAAATTCAACATCCGAATTCCAATTCGAATCGCCGCCATTCCCTGCATTGACAGTTGAAGTCTGGTTAGAATATCAGAATCAGGAAGCGGTCAACTCACTGCCTGCTCGTTTCCCTCCGAAGCAACCGTGGCCCATAAAACTGCCAAAGTTTCTCGGGCTCGTTACGGAACACCTCGTTTAAGAACACGGAGTCTTTCCGAGGAGGACCCCGATGGTGACCCAAATGCATCGTTCTGGCGCGAGACCAACGCTCGCCGAAGAATCCGCGAGGCGAAGTCCTGTTACCTTGGTACCGATATGTTAATTCAAAAGTAATAAGGTATTTAGCGGAGGCCTCCTTCTCCGATCCGGTCTTGGAGAGCTGGTCGAACGATGACTCGGTTATGCGAGCCAGACGAATTTTAAATGGTGAAAGTCCGTGCACCCGATCCTCGGGGCCCGAAAACGTTGTCCCCCAACGAAAGAAAAGGTCCGATGGGAGGGAGCAGCGGTGTATTCTGCATGCTGGGCGACACCTCTTCGCTTGACTACACTGTGCTAACGAGGGAGCTTTAACGTGGACCCGGAGGAATTGCCTTCAGGCGTTGCAATTATATGCTCGTCGATAGCCGGGAATGTTTATGCGAGCACGACCTGTCCCAGTGCGAAAAGCACGAGCGCGAGATGTGCAAGGAGCGTGCAAGATTAGAGGCATGGATCGTTACGCCGCTGAGCGAAGGTTACTTGAAAATGCAGACGCAGGGTGATTCGTTTGCGCACGTGGGAACGTTTAAGTGGGTTAAAGGATTTTAGCGAAGCCACGCTGGTGGGAGACGGCAAGTATAACCTTGCCGACAGGATGAAACGGTTGAAGACTGGAATCACGGAGTGCCGTTTTATATGAGTAACAATGCCTCTCGACTCGATACGTGTAATTCGGAAAGCTGCACTTAAGGAGATGCAGCGAAGCTCGATAATTAAGTAATAGCGAAAATATTATTAGCTCCATCGTTGAATAAAACATTTGCACGCAACGTTTCGTAACAGCAATAACGTTTATCGCGAGCGGGCACGCAACGCGTCTCGACGCTCGCGCTTTCGACTTACGTGCCCGTCCACGTTTAATAAGGGTGGTCTTTCATAATTGATCGTTGTGCGTGCGCGGTTGCGTAAACATCCATCGAATTCGTCGCAGGCTTTCTCTGGAGATTAAATCGCCTTTCCTCTGCCATCGTCAGCGAAGTTTCCTTCATAAAACTTCAAGCCAGCAAGCACAAGGCTCTCTTTCCCCACTGCGATCTCAATGGAACAAAAAAGAACCACCCTTCGAGACCCACTCCATCTCGAATAACATACGAATGCGACACAAGCACGGCCATACACAGCTCGCAAGTCCCAGAATCGTTTGACAAGCAATTCCATTCGAGGGCCCCCTTCGGTCCCCTCCAACTCGCACCTCGGCCTGCGGTATTGGTCCCCTCGATAAACACAGAGGTGAATAAACGCGTGCTGCAAAAGCTCGAGCCGCCGCGCCGGTGCGCCCGCCGCGCAGCCAGTTATTTTCGCCGCGGTGAAGAGCGCTCCGAGACGGACGTGTGTGCACGCGCACAGTGCGGGGTGGCAGTGGGTCGCAGCACATGCGACGCGGTTTGCTGCAGGTGCAGTAGCCCCGGCGTGACGTCAGGGCCCATTGTTCGCAGCGTCAGAGGGATCAGGCCCCGTGGATGTTGCCCGCGACGCGGCCACCGCACGCCGCTTTTACGAGCCTTTCTTCGTCCGGGGATTTTTCTTTTTCGGTGCCACGGGGCTGTGTTTCTTCTCGGTGCCCCCGTGTTGTAACGCCGACGGCGATACGTAAGAACGGCCCAGTGGCGAATAATGACAGGGCCCCGCGATCGTTGCGCACGCGAAATCCAAGGCGAATACAAAGAGTTCATCTTTGCACCTTGAGGAGGCTTTTTGCGGGTTGCCTTGTGGTCGAAGAAGTCTAGGTTAGGTAATTGTAGAGATATCTCTTCTTTTTTCTGAGCTTTTTATTATTAATTTAAATTGAGGAAGCTTTTTGCTTGTGGTCGAAGAAGTCTAGGTTAGATAATTGCAGAGATATCTCTTCTTTTCTCTGAGCTTTTTATGATTAATTTTTGGACCCAGAATGCGATCCGAGAGCTTAGAGATAGCATTCAGTGTAGAATAGTGGAATTGCGCGCGGCTTGCTTGAGAAGAGAAAGAGGCAAACACGGGAGAGCAAAGTCTGTTCCCTCGCGATTTCGACGAAACCCCTTTTCCTCGCGGTGGCACGCGAGCGCAAACACGTCGACGGAATTCCAGACATGCGTCTGGCAGCTATCGGGGCGAACCGCGGAACTTTTCTTCGCGTTCCACGCTCGTTTACGGTCGTGGTAGGAGAGTTCTCGGAGAAAAATCCGCAAGTGGCGTGTCCCGTGGCTCCTGGACCCGCGAAAGCACCCGGGAACGAGAGTCGGGGCCACGGTGCATGCATCTACAGCCGGTTCGACTGCATTTCATGGCTACCCATACGCAAACACCCGATACACGCTCTGGTTCTTCTCGGTGGGTGTGCGTTTCACCTACACACTTTCCATTTCATATGCAAAACACATGGAGACGATTTGAGCATGCCGCGGAGGCTGGGGCTCCGCGCAGCTAGGGATCGGCGATACTTTTATTCGAGCATTAGATAACGACGGAGGCCAGCAATATTTATTTGCCATCGGGAGCGAACTTTTTGTTCGACGAGGGATCAGCTCGAGTGGCTCTTTTAACGAAGAAGCTGGGTAAATTCGTGGATAATGCTTTGAGTAAATGTTAGATGAGCTCGGATAGGTAGCTTTTAAGTGTAACTACTTAGATAAGCATTGGTGTCGTCGGTTATTGATCCGAGAAATAAATTAGAGACGATCGCGTAATGTTTTGGAGATAAGAATTGGGTTACCCACTGGTTAGCACATCGCAGTCTACGATATCTGAAATTCAGTTTACAGATAAAGCATATCAAAGTTATCAAACTCTTTCCAGCACACTTCGTTGCAGCAGTATTGCAGGAACGTTGCTGCAATATTGTGTTGTTGCAGGTTGCATTGCAATATTGCAGGGACGATGCTGCAATATTGTTGTGCATTATTGGAGTGCCAACGATCCTGCAATATTGCAGCAATATTGCAAGTTCGTTGCCGTGCAATGTTCCGTTGGCAACGATCGTGCAATATTGCAGCAATATTTCAAGTTCGTTGCCGTGCAATGTTCCGTTCGCAACGATCGTGCAATATTGCAGCAATATTTCAAGTTCGTTGCCGTGCAATGTTCCATTGGCAACGATCCTACAATATTTATGCAATATTGCGCGCACATCGATGTGCAATGTTCCAGTGGCAACGCCCCAGCAAGATTGCACGCACATTGCCGTATAATATTGCAGAAATATTGGAGTGGCAACGCTCCTGCAACTTCTCTGCAATGATGCGGTGCAACATTGCTATCTCGCACCAGAATATTGTGGAAGAGTTGCAGGATCATTGCCAGAATTTTGCCGTTTCGTTGCAGAATCATTGCCGGACCGTTGCAGGATTACATATTTGTAATGTTGCCGCAACGTTGCAAAAATACACACCTGCAATATTGCGGAGGCGGACATAGGATTGAACCTGCAACGTCTCCGCAACATTTTGGTGCAACATTGCAATCTTGCACCGCGTCATTGCAGAGACGTTGCTGCAATGTTATGGTGCTGTGTGGGTCTTCCCCAGTTCAATTAAAATTTCGCAGACATCTTAAGAGCGACTTCTTTGTTCAAACTTCTCAATGAATTAACTGAATTTCCCCTACCTTCCCTCGTCAGCATTTCTTTCTAAGCAACGTCCCGCTCCAAAACCACGACACACCCACTTTATTTGCAATCGGTTTGAACACTCTAATATCCCCCGTAAGTTCCAACCACCAGGAAGAGACCGAAGCACGAAACATATACAGGGAATTATTCCCTCGAAACTATAATTACTTCAACTGAGATTGGATAATTTGCAGCAGCGCTCGCTCCCTTTTCCGTAAAACCAGTCGACGCGTACACTTCTCGGGGCAATCCCTCTTTGCCCACGAGAGGGCCCAGGATACTTAAGGATACTTAAGATTCCTCCTCGGATACATCTACCCACATACACGCCACTCGTCGGTTGCACGGGGCTGGCACGATTCGATCTGCACAGAGTCGCACGTACGTCCTGTCCTAACCTTCCCTTCACGGACACGCCTGGAATCACAATTTCAAATGCCCTAACCGATCGCCCGATTCCGCCAAGCGCCGACACCGCGCGTGGAAGCCACAGCGGTTTTCTGAACGACGATAACGTTCATTCATGCCCGGAGCTTCGGCATCGATTGGCTCGCCACGAGATCAGCTTCTAATTAGGGGCCAGCGTTCGTCGATGGGCGTGTTTCGTGCCCTGCTAGCCCACGGTGATGAATTAGACGATAGAAGTCTTGGATGGAAGCCTCGCGTCGGGAGAGCAACGTTGATAAGGGAAACTGAAATTTACGACGCGTCTGCGAAGGTAACTTTGAAGGGAGGGTTTTTTGTGACGAGCTAGAGATAATGGTCGATGAGATTAGGCGTACACCTCGGGCGTGCTCACTCGGCAACGGCAGAAGTGAAAAAGAAGGCGAGGAGAGATGAGAAATGGGGCCCGTGATGTCTGACACGGGCAGCAAAAGTGTCTGAGGAGGCGAGTTAGTCGAGCGCTTGAATTATGCGCCGCTTGTAGGGGAAGACCTAGGTCTAATACGCTTTGCATTTTTATGCGCGACGCGGACCGTCTGAGAACGCAGAACGTGGGTTTATCACTGCATCGTGCATTCGAATCACCGGCCCCCGTGTACGTTAGGCAGGATCCTTTGTTGGTGTGCGTCCGGATAGCACCTGGGGTTAAGCTTAACCAAGTCGGTTCCTAAATCCCGGCTCACATTGGGATCGTAACAAGATATACTCTAGTCCGAACGAGACCGGTTAGTCGTTTCGCGAAATTCACTTGCCTGCGTAACATTTGAACCTGGACGTGCCAACATAGAGTTGACTGAACTCAAAGATCCCCCCCACCTTGAAAATCTCACGGTCCCGACTGCGCAGACGGCCAATGGAGGATGAATAATATCCAGTTGATGGTAAACTCACCCTAACCGGCGTTCCTAGATCCCCATGACACTTTAGCACACTGGCAAACACAAGAGAACGTACGTTCCTTCTTCTTCGAGGATACTGAACGGTCCTCGGATGCCTCTGGTATCCACGGGAGGAGGGAGGGCACGTGTTCACTCGCGGTTAAGTTGGTTTCGAGCCGGCGAGCTTCGTGGGGAAGTAACTGTCGCGACGTGGTGGAAAGAGACGCGGGAAAACGCGGACTGACTGGGAGGCTTGGCGACGAGCGCGATCCGAGGCCTTCCCTCGCGGTGGAAACGGACTTTGGGCCCCGAGCTGGCCGCCAGCCTCGGCCGAAGGACCCAGCCGGCTCGGCGCATGCGCGCCGCGGCCCCCACCGTCGCCACTTGCCGGGGCCGACTCGGCGGGAGGGGAGTAACCGGCAACCCTCTTACGTGGACCTGCTCCTTTTCCATGGCTGATGATTCCTGTACCCACTGTTCACCTGTGGATTTTCCTGCTCAGGTGGCAGCACCTCACCTGACGTTCGATTCGGCCGGTGTTTATCGCAGTGGCGTAACGACGAATCTTTTTTTGGAAAAGACTCCATTGGTCTTTCAACCTTTTGCTCTGCGACCAGCTTTCCTCCTCGCTGATCGATTAGAAACAACGTAGAGGAACAATTTCGAAACCAGTGATCCATGTGAACTTGGGAATCACGAATTCTTCTATTTTTAGGGAGTTTGAGGAAACGGGTATGCATTATGTTGATTTAATGTTATTGTTAGGCGTGGCTGGGAAGAATGCTTGGTGTGTAAAAGATCAACACATTGCAGGTATAATCTATTCTCATGTATGAGGCATATACAGGGTGTTTACGAGGTCTGCAAGAGTCACGTACAGGATGGGAAGTACTTCTCTCGTTTAAAAAAGGAGCATTGAATATAAAATCGTAGCTTCAATTATCACTCAATTCCCAGGTTACCACGTATCCTGTGATGAGCGACAAAATATCATACTTTTTATGTTGTACGTCATTGTATGACTTCCAACTAGCGTTTTTGTTATACACATTCCGTAAGAAGTGGCCTGAGCATCTGGTTTTTAAATCTCCTTGCAACTAATCCAGAATCTTCAGTGATTTTCTCAACGAACTCGACTATTGGGACGAAGTTATAGGGGATAACTGCTATCCCCTTCTTCGTGAACCTGTTCCTTTTCATTCTGAACACTATTCACCTGCGGATATTCTTGCTTCGATGGCAGCTTCGCCTAATCCTGCCTTCAATCCTGGCGCCGCAGTGGCGTAAGGATCGTTTCCTAGAGAGGCTGCTAATGAATTGGGAATTTCCCGAAATAACCTATTAGAATGTGTCCGCGAATGTCTGCAATCTTTAAGACATTACGTGCAGCATTCTTGTGTCTCATAATTACTATAAAATTCACAGTCAATGATTCGGTGCAGTTTGTTCGAGCCATTCAATTTTTGTGTGCACGAGCAAAAATGTAAGCCCTTCTGTTAACCAATGCCAGATGTTTCTCTTAACAAAGGGATGTAGATTCATCTTTAATTGCACTGCAAGGAAAGCTACTGGAGCTAAGCGAAGCATGTATCAC
The DNA here is from genome assembly GCA_910592295.1 of Andrena haemorrhoa. Classification (NCBI taxonomy): domain Eukaryota; kingdom Metazoa; phylum Arthropoda; class Insecta; order Hymenoptera; family Andrenidae; genus Andrena; species Andrena haemorrhoa. The sequence goes on from OU342946.1 coordinate 9,049,251, forward strand.
GAGCCGAATGGTACTAAAAAGGAGCGTTAGCGGCATCGAAGTGTAGAAACGACAATTTGCAAGTTGTTAGAATAGTAATTGGCAGCCCCGTTACAGAAAATTGGCCACGTTACACGAAACTTTCGAGCATTTCACTTGCAAATGTCGCCCCGCTGAAATTTATCCACGCTCGCTTCGGCTATTGCTCCGTGCTCGCCGCTTCCTCATCTCTGCAGCGGCTGCTCCCCGAATGCTAAATACGCGAGCAGGAAGCCAGGCAAATATCGAAATATTCTGTAACCCGTGTTCTCGATTTTTACTCGCATTACGCAATATTGTCATGCTCCATTGCCTCTCGTCCATAAGTAGGTACCTCGCAATTACGCGCTAAAGTATGGGCAATATATTCTGCGCGAAGGAATTAGCAATACATTTTTAGATTTAGAGCCGACCTAACGATCTACCATAATCGAACAATGTGCTCCTTCGTTTCTTGCAAACTTTCCCCGAAAGCTGTCGTTGCTATAAATTTCCAATGCGTTTTACCAGCACTTACGCAACCACTTGAACGTTAATGTTAACTGCTACTTTTGGGTAACGAAGTAACTCAACGATACGAATAATTTGAGTTCCGAAGCAGAAATCGATACAAGTGATATGGATGAAGAACTGCAGGATCCACTTTAGTATTAACTGTTCAAGCAATTTTATTTACAATCACCTTTCTAAAGGTGTGGATCTTTAGATAGAGACCTAAAGGTACAAAAGACACCAATAACCAACTAAACCGTTTTCTATCTTGGATCCCACTAAAAAGATTACCTACTGTGTATGTCTGTCCATTCGCTCGCAAAACACAAGTGCAGCCTCGTTATGAACGTTATGAACAGCAGACGGTCAGAGCAATAGAGATTTATAAAGGTGCTCGTACGGAGTTACGTATTTAATGATGTAATAAATACATCCGAGGAAACTGTTGCCGTGAAGCAGCAAACAAAGGAAAGGGAAAAAGTCATCGATCTTGATGATTATCTTCGCTGTGCCCTCGACCGTGCCGTTCCTTCCTCGGCTCGGGACGATGATGGTGAACCCGCGCGGAATCCGCGTGGTACCAGTGCAAAACCCGAGGAAAGGAGAAGAAACGGAGAGGAAAAGGGGTATAACCTGCATCAACGGACACTTGGATGCACACCGTTGACCTCAGCCTGCGTTAATAATTCGCTCCTCTTCCTTTCGTTCCTTCACTTCGCTTTCGTGCTCGTCTGTGTTTGAAAAAATAATTACGATCCCCTGAACTGTCCTGTGTTCTTATATCACGCTTTATAGGGTCGTCGTCCTCTTCCATTACACCTCATCCTATTCGCTTCTCGTTAGAATCTGTACGAAGATAATTTTAAATTAATTCATCATATTTTGCTGATTTAATTATTCGATCAACGCTTGAAGAAACGAGTACAGAGAATTAGAGGATCTTATAATTCTGAGGAGGTCTAGTTTTGCTACTTCCTTTTGCCCCAACGTTCATATCTGCTCTATTGTATTCGTTGCGAGGTTTAACTAGGTTCATTCATAAAATCCTGCAATGGGAAAACCAGACATCAGATTTCTCTGCTTATCTCATAATATTCGTTAAGCTGGTATCCACATAAAACTCTGTATCAGAAAATTGGGAGTCGTAGAGTAGACGTAGGTAACAGTTCGCAGCGGGTAAAAATTCGCACCATGCGAATTTCATTGTTTGAGTTGTGGCAGTGGTGATTAACAGTGAATTGTCAATCAAGGTAGAATCACCAGTGTCGAATTGTGTAGCTGTGCTTCGTTTTGTTATCGTACAATGCGGTAAGTACTGAATTCGTTAGTTCTGATGTAATATTCTCATTTTTAGGAATCAATATTATTCCTGTACATTGATCAGTAAATATTTTGATTAATACGTCATCCGAAAGAGCTGAAATTCTTCTATTCAAAAGTACTAATAGAAGTTTTCAGTTCTCCTCGCAGATAACAGGATTGATTAAACAATGGAAAAGTAGCTGTGGGGGCAAGAGTTCGCACAATGCAGTGAGCCAAGAATTCGAATGCAAACTCCCTATTTAAATATCAGCTTGAACTAAATGAAGCAATGAAAAGAATATCTGAATGCGAACGTACAAAGAAATAATTAGGAAAGCAACAAAAATCGAAAAAAATAACATTTTTTAAAAAAATAGCATTTACAATTTTCAAAGGAACAACACGAATCGGTTCCAAAATGAGAATAACCCAAACATCAACGTCTATGGAAAAAATAATTTGCCCTGCGTGTGAAGAAGAATACACTGATCCTCAAGAAGACTCGTGGCCCCCGCAAACTACGAAGGTAAGGGTAATGTTATGCGCCATTACTGTTACCTTGATTGAAAACAAATTAATTGTAAACTATTAGTCGTTTTGCTATATCACCACAATTATTTTATGCAGGAAAGTAAAACACTTTTGTGAAAATTTCTCGTTGCGTTCTTTCACCATGCGAACTTTTGCCCCACATATTGGGTAAAAGTTCGCATTTTACACTTTTCGGAAATATTTATTTTATATAAGTTGTGACAGGTAAATTAACATGAAGCCACTGCCTATCGAATAATAAGGGATAGTAGTTATTTCTTACACAATGATACGACTATTAGTGTAATACCAAGGATTTTAGGGAAGTCTAAACTTTAAGTGCGCACTCATGCCCCACAATACTCTAGATTAAATAAGGAAAATTATTTTTGACTTGTTAGTGCATTTTTTTAAAGTCGGTTTTACATTTTTATTTTTTACTTTTTAGTAGTATGTACATACGTATATATACACATCGAACGTAGAATTTCTTTCTTTTTGAAGTCGGTTAAAAATATCTACATGTTTGCAAAGGTTATTAGGAACTTGCAGCTTGTGAAGCTCCACGATTAGATTCCTACGACACGATCGTAACTGATAAATTAAACAGAGCAAGATCTCTACTAAGGTAAACGTACCTATTATGAAACGCTTTTCGATGGGGTTATGCAATTGTCATCTAATTTATAAAATTTAGTGGGTTAGCATTGAAAATTTGCATGCCATTCGATAGGCCATTGTTTTGTGATTATATAATGAGCCATAAAATGTATATTTATTATAAATAAAAAATAATATGACTAAAAAACTAAATGAAGGACCTGTACGTATTATGAAACACTGTTTTCGTACCATGACCCGGTGTTTCATATTCAATGTCCCTATTATGAAACGCCCCGTCAGGTTAGGTTTTTGATATTTATTAAAAAAGTTTGAATTACGCATACTTACTCGTATTTATGATGAAAACGTGAATATAATATATTTTATAAACGCTCTAGGGCAGTTTAAATAATGAACTATTTCTCTTTTCCACTGGAAATATCTAATTATCAAAGCTGAGGCGTGTGTTTCATGAACTGGTACAACTATGTGAACACGGGTCCGTGGTCTTGGAACACGCTTCCGAACCGTTCCATAAAGCGGGACATTCAAAAAATTGAGGTACACAATATGAAACGGTTATTTTTATCAATGAATTACATTAAAACCATTTTTTTGTAATAGATTATTGTATAATAATACTTATGTTGGTGAATTTGTACAGAAAAGAACGTATAAATATCGATAGAATGTTTGGCAGTTGCTTATATATGCCATAACTATTTCTTATTTCGTTATTTGTGATGCTGTTTCAAGAAGGGGACATGTTTGGGAAGGTGTTTCATAATAGGTACGTTTACCTTATCAGTGAATACGAAATTGTATAATTCCCTTTAAGCATCGATTAAATAAGCTTACATCCTCCTGCAACGAACGCAAACCTGCCTGCAGTTCTCCACTAACGACAGTCTGTTTCGTCGTTCAATCTCCCCTTTCGACCCCCTTGGAAAGTGTGTGCCTCCGGGCGACAGGACTTGATTAAAGACACTTTACCATACACTTCCCATCCTTCGTCTCCCAGAGAATAAGCTCGATCAGTCGATGATAAATTTAAATCCGTTCGTCGTGGCGCGAATTCGCAGCTCCGCGTACCCCTTATCCAGACGCCCTCGTTATTTCCTACAGTTCCTCTGCTCCCTCGTGCGCATTTACTGTCTGCAAATTATTCTATCCCCGTGTACTATAGCAGCTTCCACACTCAACACTCTTCCGCAAGCATTTTCGTGAACTTTTCCCACGAATATTCGAGGGAACCATCATTCTGTAACTCTGTTCCAGAATCGATAGTAACTTCTCCATATTAGTACTTCGACCGGCAGCAGCGTGTTCTCGCGTGGACATTTTCTGGACGGCATCGGAACTTTCTACACTTTTCACAAAGCTTTCCAGTCAGAGGTGATCGCTCGGAAAGGTCTGATCATTCTTCAAATCCTTGCTGGTGTTTCAAGTACGCTAAAGGGCAGTGAAGAGACGAGCAAAGGGGGAGAAAAAGGGGCTTCAAAATAGAGGATAAGGGCGAAAAACAGGGAATGTCACAAAACAGCTTTATCGAGAAAATTAAGTTTTAATACTTTAGTCCGCCAATAAAGAAATTCTTCATGACACGAAACTTATACTCTAATTAGGCATCGAAAAAATAAGCAATAAAATAATAATTGTTTTACATTATTTTAATACTTTTTCCGGTTCGAACAGGGTAGCACACCGAAGCGAACTAAGAAATTTCCACTTCTATTATTATCAAAACAAAGGAAAAGCACTCGTTTTATTAATTGTGATTCGACAGTTCTGTACTAGAGGTGTGACTATCGATAAAGTTATCGATAAATGTCGACAATATCGAAATGTTATCGATATTTCGATGTATCGATAATATCGTCAAGCGGCTGAGATAGAATGCAACACATCAATTGTATAATAAAGTCATTTAGAATCTCTATATTTTTATTTGAACTTATTGCAGGCAACATATTAGTGTATTTTGGCTGTAATCTTGTACTTCTGTCTGTAAGAATTTGTATATTTATATGTATATTGTAAATTATATATTATAAATATAAATATAACACACATGTACATTTTTCAATACGTTTAAATTTTCAATACGTTTTTTATTGATGCATTATTGTAATCAGTATTTGATTTTATATTTTGTACTTTCTTATCCAAATTTGTCCATATACTCTCATTTAGACTTATATGTATGTGCACCCATTGTTAAAATATTGTTACTGTTGCTCAGCTGTATATTTGAATAATTTTGGTTAATATCATACTTGTATATTAAATTACTTTTTACCGTTTCAACATATTCCTTCGAATGGAAAGCGATATATTTATAAGTATGTATAAATATCGTTGTGTTACAATGTCTTTAAAATGGTTATTTGCATCGTTGATGCAACAGAGTGAGTTGTAGTCTACTTCAACCGCTTCCATTCGCCTTAACGATATCTTAACGATATTGTCGATATATCGGTAAGTATCAATAAGATATCGATAATTTATCGATAATCGATAGTCACACCTCTATTCTGTACTCCCAGTTGCCAGTAACAAAATATCCTATAAATCGCAAAATCACGAAAAATGGGCGTTCCCTGTTTTTCCCTTGTCCTTCAAATGGGGAAGAACGTTGAACGAAGTATAAGTATTCAGTCTGTGTAAACGGAGAAAGGAGGAGGAGTGAACCGAACGAAGTGCAGACAGCGGACGTCGAAAAGCGCTTTTCATTAAGCGGGAAAACGTGTGGTATGGTTGGTTCCGGCTGGAGATGTCGTTGGAGGTGAATCATCGATACGTGTACCGTGCGAAAGTAGCTGAAAAAGCTATGTATCGGGTCTCGTCTGCATCTGTCGCTGGAAATGCACGTGCAGGCGAAAGAGCCGCCTAAGTGGCGAGCCGACGTGGCTATTGTTCCGAAGAATTCGCGCGCACGTGCGTGGGTGTGTCACGTATGCGCGAACGCCTTGGAATTTAAAGCGAACGCAGAAAACGCGACCCGTCGCCGGCCGAAGCGGGGCCGAGGAATCGCCTGACAGCCGATCGAGAGTGAAAATCGAGCTGACAACGGAAACTGCGTGGGAAATTGCGAGGGGAAATCGAAACGGTTGTTTCTTCTTCTTCTGCAGATTCTTCTGATTCTGGGGGCATTTCTTGTTACTACTTCCTCCCCTTTTTTAGTGAAATATAATGGAACACATTGGAAGCGAAACATCGTGCAAACGAATGTTCCACAGTGTGTACCGCTTTAATTAATTTAATTGAAGTCATCAGATCTGTTTTGTCACTAATTGTAGGATTTATTTAATTTCTCTTGGAATTGCAAGAAGGCATCGATGTAACGATGACGTAGGTAGGAACGAGGATCTGGTTTTAAATAAAAATGCTTCTTTTATTACGAACAAGTTGAGCAATAATTACGCTACGATATTCAATGCAATCGAGAGGACGTCACCGACGGAGTGTGCGAACTATTACAGCTAAAAGCACACGCGTGTATGTACACTTTGTTGGGCAACCTTTCGTACGTTTCCTTGGTTCCTTTATTAATTGAAAATCGGTAGTTACGAGGTCTCGTCCATTCAAACGTACTTGCTCGAAAAGATCTCGTTTCCACGTGAGATTCCTCTCTGAGAAGCCGGTCTAGCATTAATTACCGAGCAAAGGTACGAGCAATTCCTTTGCAGAAGTGAACACTCCAACGTCCTGGCAATAATCCCGCATTCTAGTCCACCCTACCCTCACCGACAAGTGTCAATCGAAGCAGCGAAGCGTCTGCATCCCGAGAATACTGTTTGAAACGCTTGAAACACCAGTCTCCATTTCGCTCGCCGTTAAAAACGCAATACATGTGCGGTCGATCCTCGACGGAGAGCGGAACGGTTGCGAGATTAGCAAGCGAACGAAGGAAAGGTAAAAAGAGCGGTCGAATGTACATACGTGGTGATTTAACGCGAGTCTAAATGCGTTCGTCTCGAGGCACTCCGTGGGTGACATCCGTCGCGGCGGAAGGGAGGAGCGGATAAGAATAAGGGGCGATCGATTCGCGAGGAAAGTGGATCGCCGTAGGGGACGAAGTGGCGAGCATAAGACACTGGCCGAGATTTCTTCTCCGTGGATTTCGTCGGCGACGACCTGGAGCCATCACGTGGTCATCTCCAGGTACCTCTTAGTCTCGATGGAGCCGTAACTGTGGGAATATCGACCACTGTAGGAGGCTCGGGACCAGGCACCGGCCCTGTTCGAGTAACTGTTGCACGCGATCAGGGAATTCATGCCGCTGGGCCTGTCGATCGGTACACCCTGGCCGCGTCCTGCGTGCCGCAGACTGCCGCTCCTCGAGTGACCGCTGTCCGTCAGCGGTATCCTCAGATCCTCCGTGGCACCGATCTCCGTGTAGGGCTTTCGTTTTCCCGTGCAACTGCTGAGGAACATCGCGGCTACCACGCCCTGCGAGCAAACGGACGCTTTACTTTTTGTGGCCTGTTGCTTTGGACTTTTAGCTCCCACTATCATCATACTATTATTATTCTAAGGTTTTTCAGTCAATACTCCGCGAGAGTAACAATCTCATCGAGAGTGGACTTGAAGTTGAATTGGTGTGATGATTTCGTTAAATTTAGAAGGGGCTGATCTGTGATTAGAAATAGTGGCTTACCACTAGCAGATGCAGCATTACGATGAACATAGTAGAGTTTCTAAAGCCAATGTTGTCCAGAAGGATTCCTGCCACGCTGGGCCCGATGAAGGCCCCGAGGGCGAAGGTACTCGTCCATAGCCCGCTGATGAGACCGTAGGTTTCGAGATTGTTCGGGAATCCGTATTGTCTAAGCATTATTTTTAATTTCGTTAGTACCAGATCTTGCAACCCTCAGCTAAGAATAATTTATGTTATACAACTTATGGGGAGGTATGTATATCAAGCAGGTATATTCCGGTTGCAATATTCAAATACCCATGAATATATTGGTCGGAGAAAAGGAACAGTAATAACACACTAACATCGATGTCCTCAAAGCATCCGTGAAGCTAGCAACCAGCTGCGCAGCCATACCCAAGCCATGAACCACGAGACCGCAAATAGTCACCCAGATGATAGTTGGGCACGGTATAAAAGGCGCTGGACCGACCAAACAGAATCCTACGACGACAAGGAGACATCCTGCCACAGTTGCCACCTAAAAGCCATCGTAATTCAAAGAAATTAATCCTCCGGATCCTGGCAGTCGCGTTATTCGTGTCTGCAATGGCCAGAATGTTATCTCTGAATATATATATCGTGCGCTGTTTCTTATCGAAACGCTAATGGCAATCCTGAGGGTACTTAATGAGTAGTTCTAGTAAAATTTCGACAATTACTTTCGGATGGGAATGCTTGTCGCAGAGCCAGCCCCAAGCAGGGGCCGTAATGGCGTAAGTGCCGCCGTTAATGACGAACATTAGGCCCAAAATGACGGGACTCAACTGAAATTGCCTTAAATGGGGTTCCAGCGTCGCTTGTAAAAATCCAATGCTCATACTGGTCGCGATTATGGAGGCCATGGCGATTAGTACACCTGGGATCTTTAATGCCTTGGTCACCCCTGAAATCATAGTTTACGATATGAGAATGTGATCATTTATTTTAGCAAGCAGAATTGCCCAGTTTCAATTTAAATAAATAAGTTTCAATAAATAATTTCACTGGGATTATAATATTGAGATTCTGAAAAGGGGGTGCAACTGGATGGTGTTTAAAACTTCATTGTGCCACGATCTTTATTTGTGGTAACTTATATTAAACTCTTACCTCCTGTAGTATGCGTTTCCTGACTGTTGTTAGGATGCACTGGTAGAATGAAGATGGTCATGACTGCCGTCGCGAATAGCGCTGAACCCAGAACGACGAATGGGGTTGTGTATCCACCGACCTATCATTATAATTATTAGTCCAGAGGTGTCTTCAAGCAAAAATGGTGCTCCAACGGCTTCCCGCTTATTCTCTACATCGAATCAAGTGGAATTCGCGAGACCATTTGCTCCAAACTTATATTAATCATCTGGTGTCTCAAAAATTCGCTGATACATTCGAAAATTCTTTAATCCTCTTCACCTCCTCGATCCTCTAATTACCAAGAACCCAAAGGACCTACAATCAACATCCCCAAAAGAAAACAGCCCAACAAGGCAAAGTCGACGAAAAATAAATGCAACCACACAGCCGATTGCATTCCGAAACACCCAGCCCTTTGAGTCACCAGTCTAAGAAGCTTACTTCGCCATTGTTGGCTGGCTATAATCCACAGAACCCAGTGGATTATTGAATACGACACACCACTGTTTCAACAATGGATGCAGTAATAATCCCTGCAAAGATCCTGCAGTATAATGCAAGGGTAGCCGTTTCTGCTGCTTGGAAATTCTCATTCGCAAATGGTCCCCGAACCGAGGTCATTAAGTCGAAGTAAAGCGCAAAGGGTCGAGGGGAAATCAGAGGTGGGCACAAAAAACCTGTTACTGTTAATAGAGTTATCAAAGGGGGACTCATCGTGGCAAATATTTTCGAGGTGACGGGCTTACCTGGTAAAGGGCGCCGCCCAACGTGGGCCCAACGATGAGGCCCAGGCCGAAAAAGGTCTCCAGGCTGGCGAAGGTCGTGGCCACGTTATCTGGAAACTCTTTAGCGATAATGGCGAAGCTAGCTGTAAGGAAAGCTGCGTTGCCCATTGCCTCGACGATCCTTATCACGAACGAGAGCACTATGAAGGGATAATGGCCGTTGACCTTGTCCAGCAGACCGAAGAGGATAGCGCAAGTCCCTGACGTCAGGATGCCGCCATTGAACAGGAGCTTGGGCCCTATACGATGCAGCTGTGCGAAGAAGACGAACGGGTACGATTAATTGGAACTATTAATTAGATCAAGTATTATTAGCGATGGAATATAGGGAGGATATTCGTAAGAAGATGTCGACTGATTTGGAGATTCTATATTTATTCGTTTGATGAAAAGAATAGTTGATTAATATTGTGTTTTGATTGTAATAATGTGAAATACATATTAAAATAATGAGTTCCTCGTATTCGTCGAGTGGAAATAAATTGTTTGGTCTCTCGTGTTTTATTTCGAACGTATACTCGTCTTTGGAGACGTTTTGGGTTATGACTAATGACTGAAAAAAAGTTCTGAAGGTGATTGAGTGGAGTGAATTCGACAGCGTCTAATGAGAAATTGTTTGGCGCCAGATTATTTATCTGGGACCCTTCGAGCGTACTATTTTTTGCTACTTAAACGATAAAGAAGCAAGGGTACAGATTAAGAGAAAGATCGTTTCACGATTGTTAGACGAGTCGGTTCTCTGATAAGAGTTTTAAGTGTTTAGTGTTCGGTGTTCCAGTTAGACGAGAAGAAATGATGTTACTTGGTATTTCGTCAGGCAGGAACGAAAAACATTGCTGATAAAAGAAATCGCCTGAAAGGAGGCAAATCTTGGACACTGATGCAAAGCGGGTCAGCTGTTGCTCAGGCTTTCTCTTTACTCTGTTGAGCAGAGTTAGGCATTACGTTGCTGTTTCAATAACATTTTGCTGTTTATTTAGCCTAGTTTAGATTATTATTAGTGGCAATAAAATTTTATTCGTATAGAAAGGAATCTTTTGTGAAAACTTGAAAAGTTGGAAGCTCTCCCTTCTCTAACAATATAATTTCCACACCAAAAACAAATCATCTGTGTCTTTTCGAAACGTGGAGCTATTTCAGAACACTTGGAAAGAAATAATAATTAACAGCTGAATGCTTTCGAAATAAATTATTTCCAGCATTGCATCATATGAAAATGAATCATCCACAAAAGTGATAAGATCACAGACAATTTATGTACACAGATAAATTTATATTTTATATAATTGAACGCCCCACTTTGCACCCCTGCAGCAGACCTGACCACGCTGGCTTTTCAGAAGATAATTGAATACTAGTTTTCTACAAGGGTTTTAGTGAATATTTCATTATGTCACTCACGTATTGCCCATACACGGGACTGATAACGAACACTGCCAGCTCGAATATCCCAAAAACCAAGCCGTACTCCGTGGGGGATGCGCCCTTCTTCTCCGCCTGTGAACAAAAGGGAACGTAATAATATGAATTACTTGCGTTTACACCGTAGTAACTTTACAGACTGCAATTAACGCTGGTCGAGATAAAATCCTGATAAACTTTGGACGTTTCACGAAGCCAGGGGTACGCAGCGAATAATCGCGCGTCCATGGAAAGTTGTGGCAGAGATTTTTTGAAAGAATGAAAATGTTCAAGCTCCTCCAAAATCACTTCTCAATAGTTCATTCCATCTCTATCAATCGATTGCATCCTGCGACCTCATTTTTTATCGAGGGTACTCGGTTACGATAACGAGCTGCAGCGCCTTCCGCAGTGACACGACGCGGGGAAACACACAAAATTGAAATGTAAATCAAGAAACTGAAATATTATGAATGAATAGGAAATGGTTGCTGAAGTGAGGACCAATCGCAGCTACTGAATATTATCTAACTAATTAGCAGCGAGAAGCAAGATACATCTGCACAGAATTTGTCGTCGCGCAAATTTCTTCGAGATTGAGAAATCAGTCGAAAACGTGAACCGAAAGGTTGTTTCTTAATCGACATGTTTTTGTTCCGTTTCATCAGATTATAGTTTATTATATGTAATTATACAAGCGGTTACTTGTCGTGGTTAGACAAATTATGATACATTGCGACAAGAACGTATCTAATCGTGTTGTCTTGCCGGTACGATAAAAATGATCAAAGTTTATCCGTAAACGCGTGTACGCTGTTTGATTTTTCCCTGGTCAAGACATTGTTTCTCCGAAATGAGACTATTTATGCACATTGTCAAGATTCTACCGACGTCTGCACTTTGTCCTACGAGTATCTATTGTAAAGTAGCAGTAGCTTTTAGCAAAACAAACAAATGAATGCTACACGTATTCATGACTGTTTTTGGGATTGGTAAATAATAATATGTAACGTTGTTATTTGCGTTTGATAGGCCTTGCGTCAATGGAAATATTATTATATCTTAAAAGTGTGCTTTATTTCCGTAGAAGGCTGTTGCATTTTGATTATCCAAGCACGGTTGAAAGTATTGGAATGAACTGAGTTTTAGAGGATGGTTGAAGGGTTCAAAGGGTTGGAAGTTGATGTCAAAGGATTTGTAATGTGAGCTGATAATATTCTAGGGTCTCCAATTTCTGAAAGGTTGATGTCAGTTTAATATATTAGGGGGTTGGCATTATCTAAACTTGTGTGCACTTAGGGTGCAAAGTAACCACTGAGAAATTGAACTAATCATATTTCATGGGCTACTAAATTTTCTATTTGTAAAACGAATTCTGAGCTTGAGTGAGATTGTTTCTACTGAATAACGATAAAGATATCATAATTCTATTTTCATGCACTGCCTAAGAATATATAACTTTAATGATCTTCAGCCGCACTTGAAATTTCGTTTAATATGCTCGAAAGAAAGATGCAGGTTTAAGTGACTAAGAATAATATACTCGTTATTCCACGTGTCCACGCAGAAATATCTACCTAAAGCTCTCTGAATACAATATTTTGTTGCTACGATTTCTCCGCGAGGCAGCACATGTTGTCATACTTCTTAATGGACTACGTATAAATTGATAACATATACTTCAGCATCCATATTTAACCCCCGTTTTACGGACGTTGGTCGATAAGCAATCGTTACGTAGAAAATACTTCTGCAGGCTGCGGAATGTATTTAATGAACCGTGGAAGCTTTGGTGTTATTGGAAAAGCGTTTATCTGTGTTCAAAACGTCGAGGGAACAAATTCTGCACGGTTTATCGGAGACGCGAAGTGTAGGACAGTACGTTTGATGATACGATTCTCTTTGCAACGTTGGTGAACGTTTCACAGATAAGTCGGATCTTCATTTAACATCCTCCACTTCGCAAATACAATTCTAATGCAATCTTTGAGTTATCAATTATTAATTAACCCGGACTCGTAAGGCACAATGATATCGAGAAAAAGCTGCAAGCTGGTACGTAACTGTGTGAAATGCCACTTCTCTATTATAAAATTAAGTGTTTTAATGATTCCATTCAACTGATTCAACACTATCTGAATCAAGTTTTTAATCAGTTACACGAGGCCCTTGTTAATCTACATTCGCACAAATCACTGAAGACATTCATTAGCTCTGACGAAATATGTTTGAAGTAGTTAAATAATGAACTATTGGCTTCTATTTAGGTCTAGGATAAAAGTAATGAATATTACTGAGGGAATTGTCTTGGGTCTGAGGAACATAGACGTACATTCATTAGCCAAATTTAAGTCCCAATTTCATCAGCGAATTTACTCTGCCTTTAAACCTATCCTACAAAAAATTTGTACCAAACCTTCATCACGTATCAATCTAAAAATCAAAACCATTAATTAAAAAACAGGCTAAAAAAACCCGCACGTTTTAAAGTCGACACTTGACACCGATTTGCCTAAATGAACTCACACTTGATCCAGAACCTTCCACCTACAAAGCAAGTCCTCGTAAGGATGAAAGGATCAGCATTGACACGTGCACTCACCTCTTGGGGGTAGAACGGCGCCTGAAGGGAGACGCAAATGGCGTTGGCGAAGTCCGCCAGGCTGATGACTATCAGCGTGAGCCATTGCCTCTTGGTGAACTGAGCCATCATCGCACCCCTATCCGAGCTAGCGGCCACTAGCTTCCTTTCACCACCTTCGTGTCCTCTGTCCTCGAGTTTTCACGTATAAGAACACCAACAGCTCCTGCCGCGTTACACCAGGAACACCGACTGTCCTGGACCGTCGACTGGCTTCTTTCGTTATCACTGTTATCGTCCACGACGTACGCACCGTAGCGACGCCCCTGTCCTTGTGTGCCCTCGAGACGCTTGTGCCGACGTGTGGCTCGGCAGTGTGAGCTTGGGTCCGTCTTCAGGCTGGGCCAAGAGGGTGACGGAAGGAGGAACGATTGCCAAGAGGGAGACAGAGAGGAACCAAGGGATCATAGGTCGAACGATACGTCCAGCCACGGTTCTAATTCATTATCAGGCGGCGTTGCGAGACTTCGACGTTTCGCTTCTCGTTTCTCTCAGCTCGAGGCTGGGCCACACGCTCCAAGAAGCCGCGACAGGCTTTTCGGTGACACGGTGGTTTCTAGAACGTGATCACGGTGGCCTGGGAACGCGACGTGGCCGAGCTGTGCACCGAAATCGGGGGTGGAGCAAGGTTAACCCCGTGCCACGATAGAAATTCAGAGTTTTGACAGGACTGTGTAAAGTGGGAAGAAATGTAGGTCGCGATATTTGTAATAAAAGTTAAAGGTTCAGACCTTTCAGTTTGGAAACTCTCCACACTGCTCAATCAATTTTTTTGGTTTTTGCTGCTTCATCAATTTCAAGCTGCATATGTATAAAATAAAACGCCGTGTCATTTTGCTGTTTCAGATTACCTGGTAGATAAATATCATGCACACCGACGAACGACGAATTTTGCGCGGCGTGATGGTCGATCTTGCATAACTACTATATTTATGGTTGAAAATTAATGAAAAAAAACCTACAGCTTCTTCAAAGATGCATCAAAATATGGTCCAAATTTCATATGAATCGAAACGCTGGTTTCTTAAAAAAAAAATCCCAAATTTTGCTATGTTTTTAATTCAAAGAATAGGATTCCCCCTTTAAGGCGTGTATTATGCTCGCGTAGAGGTTTGGGAAATGATGGATAAAGCCTGAGGAAAATTTGAGATTGATTTTCGGTGGATGAAATAAGTCCTCGTGTTAGTGCCGAGGGGTTGTGAGAATTTAGCAATTCTATGATGTGATAGGGGTCTGTGGAGCAGAGGAGGATTTTATAATCCCAGAGCTAAGGTCTTCTAGTACATTTTCTTCCACCTCCTATCGAAGCCGATCTCGCGAATACATATACGCGTACACACCTATTTAAACAACAAACTCAGAACCCCACTCGACAGAAGCCTTCGAGAATTATCTACGAGCTTGCAAGTGACGAATTATTTACACCACGAGACTGATAGATTAATTGCTTTATTTTTCCTTCCTTGCTATTTACACTGACGTGTCAGGCATTTTAAGAGAGCGACTGTGGTTGCACTATTACTCCGAAATCCGAAACTGTGCTTTACATTATCCTATTTACAAAGTGCTTTAAGTTTAAGCCATCTACGCGCACTGGGCAGTTATTCTCAAACTTTCCAACACGATATATATATATATTATTAAACGCAACAGTTTGTTGTTTAACAGAATTCTTGGAGACAAAGGTATGTACACGAAGCGAATTTGCAGAATTTTCAAGAAACTTACGATAGCAAGCGCTGATCTCTGCTTAACGCTATCGAGTACCCCGACTTATCTACTAATCGCACAGATTCGAACTTGGCAAAGTCAGTCCATCAGAGGATGCTGTTGCGATGGTCCCTGGATTTCACCACGAGCACAAGGCCTCTGAGACTCGAACGCGCCTCGTGCAGAGTGCGACATTTCTCGGGAATAATGTCTTTAGACAGACTCTTTCGAGAACTATGTGTCACGAAGCCAAACCTTCAATGGCACTTTGTTCAGGGCCTTGCCGAGGAAGTCTTTGAAGTGTTTGGCGATACTCTCACTAGCGGCCGGCCTCATCTCCTCGATGATCTCCTTGGCGTGTTGATTCAGAAATTGGTTCATCGCTTGGCCGATCACATTGTCGCCGTTTATCTGATCGACCACGCGGAGCCGGGCACGACCCAGGCTGAAGTCCACTAGCATTCGACTCACCTTCAAGTAACGGACGCCATTTCTGATCTCTTCGACACCCTGCACGCGTGCGATGGCCAAAACGTCACCTGCAAATGGGGATTGTTAGATGTCTCTTTAAGAGGTCATCCTACTTAGATCGCCCGAAAAACTAAGCAATTTTTTAAAGATTTTTTTTGGTATTTATTAAGATACTCTTATATGATACAGGAAAAAAATATAAAGAATTTTTTAACTTATTTTAATTGTTCTTTTACAGCGACAATATGCCACCTAAAAAAAAGCGGTAGGTATGTTTGTGGCGCAGGTGATTTCTCAATCTGTACGAGTGTCTCTACATCGTTTAATTTCATCTTCTACTCGATCCAAACCTAGTCCGGCAGAGGTCCAATTATTATTGAATTACTCTACTCACCGAAAAGTGCCCAAAAATCGCCCTGACTCTGGATCGGGAAAAGAAGCACGTTGCCTGCCACCTCGTAGCGTCCTTGAAGGTCGATCTTCGGGAACGCCAGATGAAGGTCCAGCCTGTAGGACGTTAGATCCAGCCGCGTCTTCGTGATCGAATAATTGCCCGCCCCTATCACGGTGATGTTGGAGAACAGTGCCCTGATGCGCACTGCTCCATGCCCATTTTCCATGCGAAGCTCGGGAATGACCAGTGGCTCGATCGGCGGCAAATCCAGATCAGAGATACCTGGCAGATTGTTTTGTACGGGGAAACGAGTGAAAGCTTTTAATCCCTTTTTCACTAGATTTCATATCTATGAATGTATACTTTATTCGCAGGCTAATTTATGTTATTTAGTGTGTTAATAAATTCTGTACTCACCCTTCAGCAGATATGGCTGCAGGTGGTTCAACGTCTTTTGGAAGCATGATTCTATCTTAGGATCCGACCTATTGCACGGCAATATGTACTCGGCTGTGGAACACAGAATATTCGAAAGGAGTCAAGTTTGCAAATTTCCATCGCACTTAATGTTACGCGATCGTCAGACCCGTGAAGTTTTTAAGTTCGCGCGGGACGTCATGCAATGGTGATTTTGTTTTCCAAGGAATTACGAGCATCTTCCTACTTCCGGCACGTTTTATGCAACCACTCTCACTTCCGATTCCATCAGAAAATTAATCCAATTTGCTGACACATTTCACCGTCTCGTGTTACCTATATCCAGCCACGGGAATATTCCGAAGTATTTCTCTAGAATTCGCGAGACATTGGTGCCTTTTTATATTCACGAGGCCACGAACGCTGACCTCTTTGGGAAAAGCGCAAACACTCTTTGAATTACAATCGATTGGTCTTGACATACAATTTGGCTCCTAACGAAACTCTTGACGCGTCAAGTACCCTTCGATATTCCTAGTATTCATATTCATTAAAAATGTGCCCACGTGCGTGAGATTTCTCCACAAACGATTGCACTAAACCCTCCACACTCATTCTATGGACATAAACACCATCTTCGAGCAACTCTGCCGTGTTAATTCGAAAGGGCGATCTGCAACTTTCGCTTAAATTTAGTTATTGCTGCCAGGTAGCAGAAAAATAGTTCATCTATATGTATATTAAATAAGAAAGCCATATCTATATTAAAACTGAAGATATAACAATTTATATTTCGGACGTATTTGAAATCGATGCCTGATTTTTGGGTATATTTGTAAAGTTTCCTTTGGAGCTTATGAAATATTTTACGGGTTTGTCACAAATATTTAGATACCTTTTTGTCCAGATTTAATATTTAATCCAATCCGATTTATATAGCATACCGATGGCATAGCACAGGATACTAAAATTCATTTACCTCAGAACCACCTTTTAACCAGATACAATTAACACGGCAGAACTTGTGTACATTATCGCATCCACAATAACAATCTAAACCATCCCTATCACCATCGTATCATAATCAACACAAGCAATTTCTTTCATATGATAATAGGGGAGGGTTGCCTAGTTTGGACCACTTTTTTATTTTTCTCTCCTACACGAGCATAACACATTGGAGAAAGGAAACAGAAACGGGAAAACGATCTACATTTTATGTAGATTTTAACATGTATTTAGTGTGTTGATAAAATATGTGATTAAAATAATATCTCAAAAAAACTAAACTAATGACTTCGGTCCATTCTAGGCAACCGGTTTCCTAATTTGGACCACCGGTTTCCTACGTTGGACCGCTCCTAAAATACAATGAATTTAGATATACAATCTAAAAAACACTGATCAGGGCATTGAAAAAAAATAGAAATAGGAAGAAACAAGTATCTTACGGTGCACATAATGCAATAGTACGTTGTTTTGGTGGGTTTCACATTTGCACAACGTATATGAACCCAGGAGCGTCAACATTGGTCCAATATTTTGCCACTTCTGGTTAATAATAAAGACTATTGTCACCTAATTATTATTATTTTATGTGCGTACGCGCATATCTCCTCAGCATGTTGTGTCAAAATATATATATATATATATATAATTTTTTTTATAAATTTTTTTTAATTTTTTTTCAACTTTTTCGTTTTATATATATATATTTTATATATATATATACTTTATATATTAAATATATATTTATATATATTTTATATATATACTTTATATATTAAATATATATTTATATATATTTTATATATATACTTTATATATTAAATATATATTTATATATATTTTATATATATACTTTATATATTAAATATATATTTATATATATTTTATATATATATTTTATATATATTTATATATATTTTATATATATTTATATATATTTTATATATATTTATATATATTTTATATATATATTTTATATATATATTTTATATATATTTATATATATTTTATATATATTTATATATATTTTTTATATATATTTTATATATATATATATATAAATTAAAACCGACTTCAAAACAATAAAATTGCACTAAAAAATAAAAAATAATTGTTTCCTTTATTTAATCTACGACCCTCATATTTTTTAAGTCGGTGCCTCATTATTTCCACTGTGTAAATCTGGTTCTGACTTAAAAAATATGAGTCGTAGATTAAATAAGGGAAATATTATTTTTTACTTTTTAGTGGAATTTTATTTTTTTGAGGACGGTTTTAATTTTTTTGTATGCTTTTAACTATTCGCTACCATAACATAGATTGTATCCTAGAACGGACCGGTCCAATTCAAGCAACTAGTGATGGTCCAATATTAGGCAACTTGTAGGTTACATCAAAAAGATATGTTTTCATTGTTATACGAATATGGGAAAGTAAGGATATGAAGTTGTAGCTAAGACAGCACTTTAAAATTGTAGTACTTACGAGATGTAGAAAGAAATTCACTTGAAATAGCACGAAAAATAATCATCGCGCATCACGTATTTCTATATTTCGACGACGGTGAACGACAAACTAATGAATAACCGTCTCGCTGTTCTCGCACGTTCCATCTCCACTTCCTAAATGAGTGTAGCCAAAAGAACCACTGGAAATATATTTGTTTATTGAGATACCCAAATGGTCCAATCTAGGAGCCGGTCCAATAAAGGCAACTCTCCCCTATGATAATAATCAACCCCCCGAGCAGCCTGAAACCCTTTCCAAAAGCAGTCATCCTCCACGAACGATCACTACGATCGAGCTACGTCTAATTGATGGACGTGAACTCCACATAGTCCACATCCAAGCAACCTACATACACCATCGCGTGGATCCTAGGAATCTGGACCGTCTGATGCATCCAGGCGATTACGCTGGCGCTTTCACTTGAAACACTCCGATCGCCGGCGATCCTCCTTGTCCGATCGCTCCTCGTGCGACGAGGATAGCCGCAAGACCGGCTCCAGAGCCTCGACCGTTGGTATATACTTTCTCCAGCCGATTGCCGCCGATTCCTCGGCTGTTATGCAATCTCTGACATAACCTTCGCCACGCCATCGAGAGTCGTTACGCCATGCCGCGGTACCATTATGTTAAAACGTGGCGACCAACGCGGCCAGCCTCGAAAATAATGCCCACTGTTGCCCTAGCGCTTTAGCCAGCTAGCCCGAATAACGTCCACCATCGAGGTGGGCCCTAACAGCTGTAGCAATCACTCTGCGATCATGGAATCCTAACCGCGGCTGCTATCGAAACGGATCAATGTTGTTGCATTGCGCCGTCCATTGCGTGATTCGGGGCCCTGAATTTTTTGTATCGCCACAAGTGACCGTGCCAATGATTCGAGTGACGCAGACGTGAAACTTTCTGTGGGACCGTCGATTCGCAATTTCAGATCCCGCGCGTTGGTACTCTTTAGTATTCAAGATTTATGAAAATTCTTGTTATTGTACGTGCGAGCTTGATAGTCTTCAAAAATTAGTAAGTGGCGGAGCAATAGTCGGAGTTTAAACAGTGATTTTGAAAGGAGGGAGAAAGTAGATTCGCGCCAGTGTAAAGTATTCATATAAGAATGCCGGTAAATATTAATCGATCGGTGAAACAGTTGTGTAAACTGTTACGCACATCTCCGTATTATCTTCTTAAAATGCCACGCTCTGTCCGTTGAAAACAATTGCTCGGTGATTTTCCTGTCCCGAGAATCCCGCAGCGCAATATCTTTAAATTAAATCGGACTTATAAATAGAATCGCTCTAACCAGTCGGAAAATGCTCGGTTACTCAATCAGGAAAAGAAGATTTAGTCCGCTGGCGCATTTGCATTGTCCCGCAAGCGGTCCATGCGCAGAAGAGAAAGCGCCACGTTCACTGATCCACAAAATAACGTCCCTCTCGGAAATCTAACTGACCG
Source organism: Andrena haemorrhoa (assembly GCA_910592295.1). Taxonomy (NCBI): domain Eukaryota; kingdom Metazoa; phylum Arthropoda; class Insecta; order Hymenoptera; family Andrenidae; genus Andrena; species Andrena haemorrhoa. The sequence goes on from OU342946.1 coordinate 9,069,791, forward strand.
TCCTGAAAGGATTTCGATATTAAAAACTCACCGATCACTTTACTCTGTTTACGTAACACCGAGCCTCGAATTTTCGCGATACTCCTCGCCCGAATTTAATCGTCGATAATCGTCCGCGACGAAGTGGACGCGGCAGGAAAAGTGAAACCGGACGTTTCCGTCAGCCGCGTTTCGTCGCCGGCGTAAACGTCAAGGGAGGAAAATCGCGCGGTAACACAATACGCTTCCGCGACGATAATCATTTCCCACAATTACCAGCGGCGCGTGCAGAAAGAGAAAGGCAGATACGCTCAATGATCGTAAAAGTGAAACACGAGGAGTAATTACTCGCGGGTATCGCCTTCATTGTGCACCTGTTACGTAGCCGGAGACGCGTTAAACGGAAAACACTGGTGTTACGAGTACAGTCTGCGACCTCTGCTAGCTGACCGATCCGATCGTTTCATCGGTCACACGATCCTGCCCCCGAAGAGGCAGAAAATATCCTCTCATTCTCTGCGCTCCCTCCTGTGGAGCATGCGTTTCGAGAACGTGGAGTTATCGGAGAACACTTGGGAGAAGAAGAATAATTGGGGGCCGGGTGTTCTTTAAAGAAATTATTTCCAGTAATCCACCACTATTCAGGAATGATTCCCATCGATCACACGGTCGTGCTCCACAAACGAGGTGGAAACGAGAATGGTTGCATAAAGCCACTCGTATCTGAAACATGACTATCCATCAATTTTCACAACTAGCAGGAATCGTATCACTTCTCGAGGTTCTTCGAGGAAAATCGACCGTTTCCTGTCACACTGTGTCCACGACGTGCTGGGAACCACGTGCACTCTAGGATCAGAGGAGAAGAAAGACGCGGGAAAAGCTTACGGGTCTCGAAGTCCGGCTCGTTCAATTGAGGATTCTTCTGCTGAGTTTCGGAGGTTACTAGCTGACTGGATAGTAGTCCTATCAGCAACGTGTAGGCTAGTCCTGGGAACATCCTGGAGGACTTGATCCCCGAGGAACAGTCACGAAGTCGGTCGAAAGTGGTCTTTGCCACGTCTCGGACGTGCTTGGTCCTGCGAACTTTGATTCGAGGCTCGCAGTGTCCTTGATCCTTGAATACAGGGGGCTTGCTCGATGCACACTTCTTTTTAGAGTTTTATACGCGTTCGACGTGGTTCTCTAAATTCACTGTTTGGTTCGTTGCTTTTTGGTCCGAGTTTCTGTTACACCCCCAGGGGATGATCCGCGGATGGGAGGAAAGGAGGATAATAGGTGGTGGATCGTGGGCGAGGGATAAAAGTGATGGCTGGGTGGGTTGACTTTGGTAAACTAAACACGGGCCCCCGTTCATATTCTGTCTTATATGCGACTGCTCCCCCTACTCTCAGGGCTTCTGGCTGGCTTTAAACGCCAGCGACTTTGCCTCTTTCTATTTGCTCCCGTGAAATTCTCGCGCTTTGGTTACCACAGTTTTACAGTTTCCGCCTGAAAAATGGATTTTCGTAGGAACGGTTGGCGGGGTTCGGAAGAAGTAACTAACTTGATACGGTTGAGTTTTCGAATTTGTTGGACCCTGGTTTTTTTGTCCAGGCCCGAATTTGAGCAAAATTGAAGCCTTTGCAAAGATTAGGAAACTTGGGCAACTTGAAAATTCAGAAGAACCTGATGCTTTGCAGAAATGTGGGTGGTCCGTATGGAGTATCTATTCTTGTTCCAGCAGTGAGATAAGTGAAAAGGGTGGAATCACCCCCTCAAAGAAATTGTATATCTTGGAAATTGTAAAAGGTATCGAAGAAAAGTTAGGTAGAAAGTTGCATAGCTCTATATGAGCTACAACATCGCAGTAAAGCATACGCAGAAAAATGTATTTTCCAGAATTACAACCCCCTCGACTTTGGGAGATTTTACTTTTTTTTTAGAATCAAGTAGATTGGCATTGGCGAATTTTTTGCACAAAGATGTATTTGGTTTTAATTAGGCTGAACTTGATTGAATGGTAACCAGAGAACATCAAAGATAATAGGATCTCGGGAAATGCGTGGGTACACTGCCACATAAATAACGAAGTTTGCGCAACGTCATACTGGATTATTGCAAGAATCTTCACTCGTAACTTTAATGACATTAGTCCTACAGTGATTTGTGCGGGGGTCGTGTTATTGTGAAATTGTCATTTTAGTTCACAATATTTTAATTTCCTTCTTGCCGCAATTATTACAATTGCTGTGGAATATGTTATGAAATGTGTCAATTGTAATCTTAAGTAATTATTAGGTAATACTCTATCGTAACAATTAGAACGAAATCGCTGGAATTACAGTAGCTATTAAACAGGATTAATTCCTCAAAAGTGACAATTCCATCGACTTTCCTTGAATTGATATTCGTGTTACGTACAAACCATGTTTCAGAACGTTGGCACTTTAGTTTGAAGTTCGAGTCGATGAATACTACTATTAAAAGATATTGATATACGAGAATAGGCAGCCACGTTTTTCTGTTGGTTGCATAGCTGGCCATGAATATGTAATGCGCCATTGTCTTTTCGAATTGGTCCTTGATAGGAATCGTGCAGAGCATACGCGACAAATTACTCCGAAATGAGTAGAGAAGAGGGGTGAATTTTACGTCCTCTTCGAGCAGAATAAAAAGACAGTATCTTAACACCATTACTTTTCATCAGAATATTATATACAAATTAATTGAGCAACAATAGTTCTTTTAGATTGAATGCCACTTAGGCATTACACGTAAATGTGTAGACAAATACCCCTCGGAATTAGAATCACGTAAGTACATTTCACTTCACATTTATAAATTAATCCTCGCAGTATAAATCTTAATTACGAAGCTAAGGAATACCAATCTAAATTCTTTGGCTTCCGATTTTTATTTCAAATTGTAGATACATAGATAAACCATTAATTAATGGAGACTATTTCAGATTCCTTTTACCATTCCCTCGACTGGTGACTCTCAAGTATTCTAGTCTTGTTGAATTTTAAAGAATTCAACGTGACACGTTCGTAAAATATCGTCTCACTAGCAAACTCTCCTCGTGTGGCCAAGAGAAGGCGTGGGTGGCCCCTGAACAAACGTCTGGCGGTGTTTCAGTTTCGATTCCCGTCGATTGTTTGAACACCTTGAAACTCTTGGCCGTTTTACGCTGTTCGGAGAAATTCTGGCAAACCGTGTCGCCGTTGCTCAATTTCTTCTGTCGACATCCTGATGACTCTTTGACTCGTGTACCTTTATTTTCTTAATCGCATAACTTTCTAACTCGTGCATGTTAGAAACAACGAGACTGCGAAAGAGCAGACCCCCAAAAAAATACATTTAACGCAGACCTTTCGTCGGACTTCTTAAAGCAACTTTTGGAAGATTAATTGTTTAAATAATGATCACCATGAATTCTTGATACAGTGATTAGAATTCTATATATTATACACTAACAGTTTCTGAATATATTGTAAAATACAGTGCGTAACAGAGCACACAGCGTTCAAGACACATGCAGGTGCATCGTAACTCCGATTACGAATGCATCGCGTTGCATCGGCCGCCGGTGCATTCGCGTGAACGTGACCATAGTTTCCTTTCGAAGAAAGCCTTTTAAAGAATCACACGTTACGGTGTTTGCGGCGGAACGGCTGCGTACGAAATTACAGATTCACTTGGAATACATGTATAATCTTAATAGAATGTCGGGCACTTATACGAATTATAATTAACGTTAAGTTTGGGACGCGACGGCGCGAGGGTTCCGCGAGTTCATGAATACGAATTTATACAGCCATCTTCCTCTAAACGGTGTCGAAAGAAGGAAGACTAATTGGGATATATTGTAAACCAGTAATCACTGAAAAATAAGCAAGCTTTTCCTTGTATATCATTCCACGTAATACCGCGAAGTTGCTGCAACAGTCCCTTCAATTTCTCATCCCAGCGTCTTCAATTTCTTCGTGGCGTCTTTCACAAGAGCGTCATTATTTCAGGGAGCTGTTGAGCAGGAAAGATTGTACGACGTTACGGCTGTTCATCTCGAAAAGTAATTGCGAAATGATTACTCCGTCTCAGGCTATAATTTATAATTGATACCCTTCGAGCAGGCAAGACTGTCGACAAGCGTCATGTTTCAAGGAGATTCCTTTTCCCCCTTAAAAGCCTTTGCATTTCTGCAGAAAATTAGGATCGGTCATACGAATCGTTTAAAACGGAATTAATTAGGGTGAACCAGTTAAAAGGCTGCGTAAATTTAATTTCTCCCTGCTTTGGAATTTATGCTATTAGGAAACAGGATAGGAAACATAATAACGCTAATAAAATGTATACATGTTATTTTCTTAGGCGAAGCTAGTGATTCAAACTTTAAGCTGCGCCTACAGAATGGCTTCCCAACCTGCTCGCTCACTGTGTGACTATCTCCCTCCAGGGTTACGAGCTCTCGAAAACAGTCGGCTAAACACTTTTATAAATAACATCGTGCGAGCAGGTGGTTGAATATATTGTTGATAAAAGAATTAATTAGAAATAAGAAGATCCTTCTCGCTTTATTTCTACTTACTACTTCTTACTAATACTATTTCTTTGAACAGACTGTCATAAAACGAAAAGGCTATTAAAAATACATACTCAGCTTACACAAACCCCATACACAATTATACTTTAGACACAGAATCATACACTCTTCCAGCTATAAATACTTAAAACTAACCATCTCGCATTTTCATCCGGTACACTACACATTTCTTCATGGAGGAAGTAGAACGTCCTCAGGGAACGCGGAGAAAATCGAGTTCGTGAAATTCTTGATCAGATCGCCGATGGTCTCCTCGAGCTTCGGCTTGATCTCTGCGACCACGGTGCTCCAGTTGTCATTCAGAAAGAGATTCATGGCGCTAGAGAGCATCTCGTCGCCATCGAACAGATTATCTAGGTGCAGGGTGGCGTGGCCTATCTCGAAGTCCACGTAAATATCGGCCACCCTCTGGTGAATCCGTCCTGTTTCCTGGCTTGTATAACGCTCCATCTGAGCAGTGATGATAGCGTTGGTGTCGGTAAAGTTTCCGTGCCCCACGCCGTGTCCAGTGATGGGCATCAACAATATTCTGCCATCCAGCTTATAATTCGTCACCATTTCCAAACGTGGGATGTAGAGTTTCAGTCTCATGCGATTCTTGTCCAGGTCGAGTCTGAAGGCAGATAATAAAATATTAGAGAAATGCTAGAGAAGATATGTGAAACGATCCTGTAATGGAGGACAGCAAGGTTTCCTCTCAAGTTCAATAAATAATTGGACTGTGAGTCCATTGTTTTTTTTTAAATAAAGGAATAAGAAGCAAATCGATATTTCAAAGGGGTACCTGATACTTTTGGGTACGATATTGGTACCCCCAAATATGGAGACATTGTTGTACTTCGCGTGGACGTAAATTGGACCCGAGGCTTGCTTGATTTCGATCTCAGACAGGTGGAATGGTTCGCAGGGTGGAATCCGAAGAGCTTGTATACCATTTCCCAAGTATGGTTTCAACGAATTCACGCTCTGCTTAATGCAGTCGCTTAGATTTGGGTCACTTCGGTGACATATCTTCAAAAATGGCGCTGAAAAAGAAATTACAATTTCCATTATAAATTAAATCTGGACCCTTCAAGGGGAAATCAAGTTTCGATTTGTGTGTTTCAGTCTGTTAACGATTAAAACCAACCACGCCTGAACAACAAACCTAAATACTCTGAATGTGTATCGCGTGATTTTCCGTGCGATTCATCGCGAATTAAATGCGCACGCTCCAGATGCTAGGTACAAACTTCTACACACCGGGTGTCGCGAAAGTTTCGCAGTCGATTAAATTCCATCGTAATATTTGATTTAATATAACGTTTCAATCCCGCGAAAATGGTGGTACTCACGTATTTCTGGCACAGGCAAGCCATCAGCCAAGCGGCTCACCGCGAGAAACGCAATTAAAAGGCCGCAAACACGCATTGCTTCCACCACGGAGTTCGAGCGCGAAATAATTCCGCAGTAGCTTGCCATCGAATATCGCGGACGTGCCGTCGATCGGCAATGCGCTGACACTGTCATTTCTAGACACATCGATTTCCTTTTGCGCGCCACGCAATAAAACGCCTCGATATTTGCTTCGCGCCAATTTTATCGCATGCCATCACATTTTTATGGCAATTGGTCATGCGGCGCATTGAAATACATGAATTTTTTGCAATCAACAGTTTAACTGGAATTACTCGGTGTGAATTCATTTAAATATAAATCATCCGCAGGAACCGATTTTAAACGAAATTTAGATCTACCATTTCGTTGATGCAACGGAAATCCCAGCACCTGCATAATTCCTCAGCTTCGCAATATTTCACCGCGCAATTTTCTCATGCAGCTTTCCGACCACTCCGAGTGTCAGAGTACCTTCCCGTCGATAAAAGATCGACGCAGCGTCATGTACATTTTAGGACAGTCTATTGCGTAACAAGCGTGGCGTACTATTTGCGGCTTTTGAACCACCATGAACGCAGCCAGTTCTCCACTTAAGGTCGGGGAAGGACCTTGCCCCCCATTGCTCGCGGAGGCTTAAGGGAGAACGACAAAGAAGAGGGAGGGAAGAGGAGGAACGATGCGACATCCGACTAGAAAGATCGCCTAGTCGACATACGTCGAGGATGACTGGTCCATGGCCCAGATCTGGTGCCCTTCCACCATCTCGTATAAAAACCTCGGGCAGACGCATCATCCACTCTCAAACGGCGATTCTTCACCGACGACTGGACTGGTTTCCACGAATTCCCTCGCAGAACGATCCACCAGGCACTTGGTACGCCCTCATTATGATCATCAAGGGTCTGATTCGACCGACTGAATCGATCCACGAGTGATCGGTGACATCCTGGAAGAGGAGCGACAAGCTGTTCGCCTGCGACCACGTGTGTTAATGTGCGTGGCTGTATTTCTCTTCCTGCTGATCGCCAGCGTGACCGTCATCCTGCTGCTGCTGTTCTTCAAGCCGGTCTACATCTGGAGAATCAAGACGGTGGAATAAATTATATGTACCAAGTTTGTTTGGTTCGAGAGTAAGTTGACAGAGCCTATTCTCAATCGAGTGGCTGTCCGCCGATAGACGAAGACATTTCCAGCCTTGAAGAGCTTCGCGAAGCTTGAAATTCGTGAAACAGTATAGGCTAAGCGAAGCGAGATGTCGAAGGGTGTCAGTATAATTCTCCTATGCCTCTGCTTCGCCACCTTGGCTAGCAGTCAGGGATCCCTGCTGGAGATGTCCCAGCAGCTTTGGTCGAAGCTTCTGACCGGCGGATTCGCGAAAACGGGCAAGCTGGACCCGCTGAGGGTGCCGGTGATCAAAGTGGACCAGTCCGAAGGCGACACCAGCTACAGGATCATTCTGCGGAACGTAGAGATCAGTGGTTTGAACGATTCCACCCTGGAAAGCATCCACATCGCCAGGGGTAGATTGAAATCGAATCTGAGCGAGCTGGAGGCTGGCTACGTGAGCTACAGCGATCTCAGGGAGCTGGACTCTATCCGGTACAGATTCCACACGCTGATCAAGGAGCCTAAGACTCAGAACGAGAGCTTCGAGGCCATAGTCTCTGCTACCAACCAGGAGAGCAAGTTCAGAGCTAGCCCCAGGGAGCAGGAGGGTAGTTTCGAGAGGCTGAGACAGTACGATCCGTTTCTACTCAAGCTTCAAGCTGATCAGATGAAGGAAAGTTCCGAAGATCGCCGTCAGGCCGATGGAGGGGCAGAGAAGAGCTCTAACTACGGAACCTTCAGCATGAAGGGCGCCAGGGTCGTCTCGAAGCCCGATGAAGGTCGAGTGACTGTGAATTCGCGATATCCATCTGACGTTCAGCTGGTTTACGCGATGGGCGCGATGAATTCTGGATTGAATTCAAGGAACAACGAACGCAAGGAGGCCGACAGAAGCAGATCGGGTCCTTATTTCAGTGGGAGTCAGGCAAGTGGCCGAGAAGCTGAAGGAAGGGAGAGTTTCGCTGACGGAAGGACTGACGGTCGCTACGAAGATGCTCAAGGGCAGAGGAAGGACAATTTCGGTGGTAGAAGGACAGAAGGGCGATACGAGGAAGCTGAAGGGCAGAGGAGGGACAGTTTCGATAGTAGAAGGACGGAAGGGCGATACGAGGACGCTGAAGGGCAGAGGCGGGGCAGTCTCGATAGTAGAAGGACGGAAGGACGATACGAGGACGCTGAAGGGCAGAGAAGGGCTAGTTTCGATAGTAGAAGGACAGAAGGACGATACGAGGACGTTCGAGGGCAGAGAAAGGACAGTTTCAGTGGTGCAAGGGCAGAAGGGCGATACGAGGATGTTGAAGGGCAGAGGAAGGACACTCTCGGTGGTAGAAGGACCGAAGAGCGATACGAGGATGTTCAAGGGCAGAGGAGAGAATATTTCAGTGATGGAAGAGTTGATAGACCATACAAAGATTTTCAGGCTCAGAGAAGGGATGATTACGGTGGTAGAAGGGCAGAAGGGTTTGCTGAAGATGCTCAGACTTCAGCGTCCGAGAATGTGGAGAGCAAGGTGAGCAGCCAGGGGCCAAGGATCGTTCCTGCGTTCGCTGCCAGAGATCCAGCTTACCAGGATGAGTCGAGGCACTTGGAGAAGCGACCTGGTTATATCGACATCCTTTATGCCGATGGGAATAGTAACGGGAGCTTGAAACGATTTGGGAATGGGAAGATCGATTCGAAGGAGAACGCTAGGGTTTATGGCGTCAAGGATATTCAGAAGGTACTGTTTCGGTATTCTCCGTTAACCCTCGGTTGTCACACTGGGTCAAATTGACCCTGCAATTTTTTAAGCAAAACACTTTTTGCCGGGAATCTTATTGCTTCAAATTTTCGTTTAAGCATGATGACACTATAATTGTGAACTTTCAACGATGAGCATATATTCTACAATGTTCAAACTTTATCCAAGAATTTTTCAGACTGAATTTAATAAATAGTTTTTAAATACCAACTGATTGAAAATTGGCAGGGTCAAATTGACCCAGTGTGACAACGACGTTCGAAAAAGTAGGTGTGACAACCGAGGATTAATTAAACCTGGGAAAGTAGCAAGATGCATTGAAAATATTATGTGGGAGTTGAGATATGTAGAAGTAAAAACTTCTTACTTTCAGTTCTTTTTTCAGAAAGTAGGAAAGCATCTCGAGTGAATTATTTCGTTTTTAATATCTTAGTCCTACAGAGCAGCGTAGAATTTGATTTTTTAAATTCCTAGTAGAATTATAGATAGCATTAAATGCCCTCCCGTCTTTTCTATTTCTTCTTCGTTAATCCGCATTCCATTTACTGTCAGTTGCGAAGCAATAAATTCGACCCCATTAAAATATGAAAATAGGACATCCTCGAAAACAGACGGCCGATTAGTGGCAATTGTACTGACGGAGAATCATTGACGAAGAGGAACGACGCAATTAAGGCCGCCATAGCGGCCAACAGCCTGAAGAATCTGACTAGATACGCGAAGGACTATCAAGAACGGCAAGGATACTTCGAGGAGGGAATGCAGCTCGTCTACCATTACGGCGGAATGGAATCCAAAAATTCCGGGGACAACAGAAGTGCTCAAGGAGCCAGACACAAGCGTGCCCACAATGAAAACGAAACTGACGTGAGCATCGTTCCTCTCCGTCTTCCTTCCTTTTTGCCAGAGAAAGTACGAGCTCCTTATTTGTTGAAATTATTTTAAAGGACGACGTGATGCACGTCATTTTGAAAATTCGCGTGCCCCTGCTTCGCATCAAGTCCGACTACCAGCTGATGGGAAAAGTTGGAAAGGAGTTGGTGAGGGGGAGTGGCCGACTCGATGGCACTTTCAGTAAGGAAATTCTTTTAATCTGTAGAATGAAAAGCATAGGTGCCATTTTAAAATATGACACAGGTATTCGCAGTGGCGGATTTATGAGAAAAGGCCCAGGTGGCAAACATTCTGAGGGGCCCATTTTTTCGGGGAAATGAAGAGGCAGTTTACTAAAAGGGGGTAACTGTACAGAAAAGTATAAAAACAAAATATAATGCTTGGATAAAATCAAAAGTTTTTTTTAAACGGGGCCCTAGGGGGGCCTTCTGAGCAGAGGCCCATTTTTCGGGAATATAAAGCTGTAGTTTACTAAAAACGGGCTCAGTACAATAATACAGAAAAAATGTGCTTTGGATGAAACGGGGCCCTGAGGGGCCTTCTGCGCAGGGGCCCAGGTGGCAACTGCTCATTGGCCGCCCTGTTAAGGGGTTAGGACACAGTAACGGGCCAAGAAAGCAGACGATTTTTAGACGACGATAATAAGAAAAATAAACAATCGATCAATATAAGTTTTTGTATTTTAGTTCACTATATTATGAACTATAAGAAAATCATATAATAGTTACAAAATACCATTTGTACGCCGTGCAATGTCTCCATTTAAAATGTCCTTTTTTTTCGGGATGGTCAACTGGTGGGTCGGAATCCGGGAAATCCGATGAACTGTATCAAAATCCCCAAAAATATCATAAACTATAATATATTTCCTAGGCATTGACGATCCAACATTTTAAATTTTTGGATTATTGTACAAAATAATAAACAAAAAGGTCACACACTTTTATCGAAATTTGACCACTATTTTTAAAACATCTGCCATTTTGTCAATTTTCGCAAAAATTGAAATGTTGGATCGTCAATGCCTAGGAAATATATTATAGTTTATGATATTTTGGGGGATTTTGATACAGTTCATCGGATTTCCCGGAATCCGACCCACCAGTTGACCATCCCGAAAAAAAAGGACATTTTTAATGGAGACATTGCACGGCGTACAAATGGTATTTTGTAACTATTATATGATTTTCTTATAGTTCATAATATAGTGAACTAAAATACAAAAACTTATATTAATCGATTGTTTATTTTTCTTATTATCGTCGTCTAAAAATCGTCTGCTTTCTTGGCCCGTTACTGTGTCCTAACCCCTTAAATCCGCCACTGGGTATTCGACGGGCATTTCGGGGGCTTGCACCAGAAATTCCACCGCAAGCGCATATTTCTGGATAAGGGAATCCTTTCGTGTTTACTTTCAGGCGAGCTACTGGGCGACTTCACAATCGAGCTGAAGAAAATGAAGGATCAGGACGTGCTAATCGTACGCGCAGCTAGAAGCAAATTGCTCGCCAAAAGCCAGAACGTCGATCTTCAGGGCATGGACGAAAAGGGGCCAGTGAAATCGATCCTCAATCACGGTAAGTGTATTTCATTTACAGTAGAAAGAAGGTAGATAGATCCCAGTGGAACACAGAAACCCTATCGGAAGATTAAAGAAAGATTCCCCAGACAAGAATTACTCTCCAACATCCTTCGCTTTTAATTCCTCCAAGTTCCCTACCCTGAATCGAAGCGCGACCATAAATTTACCCACAGAAATGCGATCGTGAGTCACCAGGCAGCAAACGGTGACAATAAAGCTGGTTCGCGGGGTTACATAAAACTGTTTCGTCTGTGCTCGTTGCGTCACGGAGCCCGTATTCTTCCGTAATTAACGTGCGGCGAGGAAAATAGGGAATTCCGTGGAAAGCGTTGTCAATCGAATCGAAAGTTGGGCTTGTGTTGGCGGCCGACAAGGATATCTCCAACGAATTCGTACGTGTACGCGAGTGTTTATGCCGCGGAACGTCGTACGTGCAATTACGTAAAAGACGGGGGAACCTCGGCGGCTTGAAAATTACTTTCTTTCTTTGTTGGTGCGCGATCAAAGCACGATTGTTCCGCTAATTTCGCCTATCGCGCATCACCGTGCATCGAAGTCTCCAACGGGCACGTGATGCTTTGCGGGGAAACGGTAGATAGAAGCGACCGTTGGAAGTTGCTAGGCGTTGTTATTGTTCAGCTGGTTAAAGAATGATGTATTAATTATTAACCGGTTAACTGTCAATGTATCATATATGATCAAATGGAATAACTTTTTTGATTTTCAAAAGATTTGAATGAAACTTGGTATGTAATGGTTTTTGGGGTCGCTGAATCTGAATTTGGCATCGGAATTGTAAATTCAATATGGCAAACTCAAAATGGCCGAACCAAATTGGCTGTCAAATATTAAAATATTATCGGGATTTAGAAAAATTGTATATAGGGGTTTTTGGGGTCGCTGCATCTGAATTTGGCATTGGAATTTTAAATTTCAATATGGCAGACTCAATATGGCCGAACCAAAATGACTAGCGAATCGTTGGGATTTGTATAAATTATTCGTACTGTGGCATTGAAAAAAGTAACTGCTGCAATTGAATTATAGACAAGGAAACTTCACAAATAAAAAATTTTTAAATAAAAAAAAGTTTAGTAAAGAATTGACAAACTCACCCCTAAATTCTATTTTTTAGAGGTTGGGGGTGTCAGATGAAAAAAATTACCCCCGGAATCGGTTCAGCGACTCAAAAAACCCCTGTATACCAAATTTTGTGTGATTCACTTAATTTTTCGATGTTACCAGTTTGGGCCCGAATAATGAAAAGGACCGTGCCAGTTAACCGGTTAAGTAGATGATAATAATAATAATAGCTTAATCGACGGAAGTAAAATCCTCTTATAAAGAGAGAAACGGCACTAAAGCAATAAAGCGTTGACATCGCAGCTAATCAGGGCAACTCATTAACAGAATGAACAAAATTTTAGATTTAAGTATTTCCTATAGATGTTTCTTTGACTTAAGGCAGGATACCACCTTTGACTGCGATTTTCGGAGGCGTTTTTCATGATTTTTTTGCATACAAAGAATGCGCAGAAACAAAATCGGTTTTATATAGTCATTTATTAATGTAACTTTAATCTGTAATTACACATTTTTTGAAACTGAAAAAGTCTCTCTTGTAGGTGGCGCCAAAATAAATTCCTTTGGAGGAACACCGTTAGACTGCGTGTCAAATTACTCTTACAATTTTCATCGGATTGAGTTGAAACTTTGCACAATTCTTCCCCGTGGTATAATCTAATGATGTACGTAGGACTTTTGCTGTAACGTTGTTATTTCTTTTTTGGTGCACAATTTTATACACTTTTTTACCCTAAAAATTGACCTTTTTGTTAAAATGAGTGCCATTTTATTAAAAATCGAAATTTCGTAAAATCCCTACGTACAGCATTAAAAAATATTGTTGTTAATAGGACCATTCTTTGGTTTTTTTCTAAGAGCCACGTACAGAGCAGAATTTGACACGCAGTCTAACGGTGTTTCTCCAAAGGAGTTTATTTTGGCCCCACCTGCAGGAGATTATTTTTTACTTTTTCAGTTTCAAAAAATGTGTAATTACAGATTAAAGTTACATTAATGAATGACTAAAACCGATTTTGTTCTTTGTATGCAAAAAAAATTCATGAAAAACGCCTCCAAAAATCGCAGTCAAAAGTGGTATCCTGCCTTAAAGTCGAATACTAGAGGCGTGGTGTAGTGGAGCTTTGGTCTCCATAATGGCGATAGAAGAGGGGGATTTGTATTTTATTTGGTAGCGTGAAGGGGGTGGAAATAATTGTAGGGGAAGGAATGTGATAATTGATGAAGATGAAGAAATTACGATGATTGACTCGACCAGTTTCTAGTTTCTAATCGAGTTACAATTAAAGGAGAAGCTCCAATAGGAAAGTGGGAAAGAAAAGCGATCGTGGTAACGTTACGTAAGGTTGAACGCAAGAGAAAAACGACGTGATGTCAGCGCTTAATTGCTTATTGTGTGCATTATATCATCGAACGTGGAAAAACGCAGAGATGCGTTCACGTAAGGCGGACAATGGACTCTACGTTGATCCTTGAGCGTTTCCTTTATCGAAAAGATCCTTGAAGATTTAGGGAACTCCATCCTCTATCAATAAATCGTACAAACATGGATTGCCTCATCGTAAATACTCGTCTAAAATCGCCATATTGCATTGATTTATGCGATTGGTATGAATATCGAGTACTGAATCCTTGGTAGTCACTTAACTCTAAAACTTCATAAGGTAAATACCATCTCCACATATAAAGTCTTTGCCTAAGCACAAGCTTCAATCCTCAAGGTGAAACAAGAAATTGTTTAGGAAGGAAATTTTATAAGAAAATTCATTGAGTCTTGTTCCTCTACCGATGGACTAAAATATTAAAATTTAATTTTCTCGATAAAGCTGTTTTGTGACATTCCCTGTTTTTCTCCCTTAACCTTCACCATCAAAGCTATAACAATTCCCCAAAATACTACTCCAAAAAATTGAAACGGACTTTCTTCACTCAACTCCTCATTTAAAAGAAAATCGAGTCGAGATATGCGTGCAGCGAATGTGCAGAAACCTTCGCATGACTAGCATAAAATAGCATAAAATCCCAACGAAACGGACACCTGATGCGTTACAACCTGCCATTTGCCAGCGAGTAGGAAACAATGGAGGAAAGTAAAAGTGGGTGCATTAGCATCGATCGACGCTAGAAGTAAAAGTGTCCACTTTCTGCGACGTTCTGATGGAAGCCCGCGAAACTGAGGCATTAACTAGCTTAATAGCAGGCTCACGTCGACTTTCGTCCTCAGGTTTGATGGCTGCGGAGGCGGTCGCCGCAATGCTGGCAGACGATCTGGCGACCAAGGCTCTCAACGACAGGACAGCAGACGCGATGATTTATAAAATGTACAAAAACCTTCCCGTCAATTAATGTCCAAACAGCCAACGTGGACAGCCTGACTGATATACATTTTGAAATGGACTTTCTTCACATGGAGCATCCGCTGTCTCTTGGGGCTGGCATACTTTGCTCAGAATGATTGGGGAGTTTGTGAACTATTCAGGGAGATGGACTCGAGGGAGGAAAGAGATTCTGTTATATTTTTATCGGACGCTTAATTTACTACCTGTTCTTTCTACTCTTATGCAGAATTATTAATCACTGGTGTTAGTAATAATTGACGAGTTGCGCGTTTGCTTTTGCTGTAGATAGCTTGGAATTATTTTCAGATTCGATTTACTCGAAGCATGTTAAGGGATCTTTGGACATTTTAAAGCATTCGATAAAACAAGCTTTCCATGTGTTTCAGCAGGTGATACGCTAATTATTTTGAGCAATGTAGATCCGTTGACTTATTAACCAATAATTGCATGCTTTTACTTATTTAACTATTTATTTATTTATTTATTTTTGCACGTCGGGAGTTAAGGAAATACTTCGCAGCGTTGGGAAGTCATTAATCGATTAATTTGTTATTAATATGATACTTATAATATAACGCAGGTAATATTAATGATGGTTGAGTTTTATATATATTTATATCCACCGTATCGAATAGTTATTATATACACACGTGTTACGCATTACATACGCAGGTACCACAAGTATTTTGTTACATTATAAACTCGTACTTTAAGAACGTGTCGCTCGTTTCCGATACGAGGAACATAAATTACGCAACGTTTGTTTAAGTCACAGGGGTTGGCCATCGTTTCGATTAATAAGTTCTACTCGTTTCATCGACCTATTTAACATTCTACCGCGTTCACTGAATCTTTGCTGACAGTAGTGAAACTCGGAAATGAGGACACAACGTTCTCGGCAGAATTTCCTTTAATAATTGGATAGAAAAAATTATTACGGCAAAAATAGATTTTATAGTAGTGAACAAAACTAATACCCAAATTCGATTCAAAGAAATCGATCACCTTCACGAAATATATTGTTATTAAGCAGTCAAGGGCTCTAGGCTATATTTTGCACGTTCAAAGGAACTCTGTCGCCAAAATCTCTCGCCTGAAATATTTCGAGTTGCGTCACTTCCATTGCAGAGACTACATATTGAATTTGCAAAACGAGTTTCCGAACGTTACGTGCAGTTTACACCGCTCGCGATGCCATAGCGAAACCAGTTGGAATCCACCAGATTTTACATAATCGCATTTGGGAAATTCGACGAGTTGCACCAGCGATTTTAGTCGATAGGGAAAGTAGCTGTCAGCAAATCGATATCAAAACGGGAATTAAATTCAGCGGAATTAGGGGACTGGAATAATTGCCAATTAATCGGAGACTTTCATTCTGGCAGTGCATGCAATGCAATTCTATTAAACATTCTGCCCTAGCCGATATTTCTATCTTTCCTTTCATATATTTATATATTTCTCTTTCAATAATGGTTTAGTGGTAATTTTAATTGAACGCAGTAATTGTAGTGTTTAGTTGTATCGATTAATATAACATTCCAGTGTAGTGATCTATCATAATAATATTCTATTATCATGTTCAAGTATATTATTATTAACGTTATATTATTATTTGCAATCCTCACGATGTATTGTGAGTTTTGTAAAGCTTGAAATAAAAGGGTTCATCTGTAATTAAAGTGGAATATACTTGTAACAAACTGTGTCCACCACGCATAATAATGTTAAATAAAATATAGAACGTTTATGACTTATGAATATTTCGAAATAAACATTTCCCTCGTCCAGTTACGATTAATTTAATTTCCTGTGTTTTCAACTGTGTCTTCAGTACACGTTGCACTCGTGGAAACGTGACTGAACGCTTTCCACGGAACAATACGCGTGACTCACGGTGTCGATGACCCAAATGTGGCAAGCAAATGGAATCGCGAAATAATAGCAAACGCGGCAAACGAATTTTCTCTCGTAAAACGCGCGTTTAAAAATGAGACGCTTCTGAGGAGATGTTTGTCGAAGCCTATACGAGTATCATTTTTCTATTATCCATGAGAACCTCGACATTACGACAGGAAACGCTAGACAGAATTTGCAAGAAGGACGTGGAAGCCATTAGACTAATGGCGAATCTTTGCTGGGATTAACGGCATAAGATGTGAATAAAATTACTTCCCAAAGACGTCATTAGGGAAACTACAATTACTGACTACGGTTAAATTGCTCGACACAAAAACTTAACGATCAATGTGAATAAAGAAATCGATCTTTTTGCAGAAACTGGAAACTAATTCTTGCGTGACTCATACTCTTCAGGAATTATTTTAATTATTTTAAAATTGCCATCACTTTGTCTCTATAATTCCTGGCAATTCACTTAAACGGTTTCCCTACTATTATTCAACACAAAAGTAAGTTTCTTTTGGTAAATCGATTGCTTTCGTTCTTAGATAATTCCCTCTAAATATCACCTTATAGTATTTTCTTCTTTCGCAGGGAATTTCCTGCCTGGTGCACACAAAAGTCTATCACTTACATCATCCCAAAGAACCTGTTCAGTAGCCTCCATAAATGCAGTGACGTTCACAAAGGATTTTGATAGACATTCATTCGCGAATTCCTCGAAGCAAGCTGTGTATCTTCTTAATATGGGACATTAATGCTAGCAATTATTTCATAAACAACAGGCTACCAAGGAGGATTAAGAAGCACGTGCATTTCACAAGATCCCATCATCCAACCAGCTCTGAACAGTCCCATATTAGCTAAACTCCCAAGAACAGAACTCCTTCCACAAAATTCACTGCAGATTTCCAACAGAAACGTAAAAAGAGAAAAACCGAAAAACCCCTCGATCCATGCTTCGCTTAATCAATCAAATATAATCCCCCAAAGCGTTGCCAGCCATCTCCACGATATTCAAGATACTTACACTTTTACTTCCCCACCAGCCTCTCTGACATAACGCTCCATTGAATATTGAAAAGCACGCGTGCATAACAGGGAGGAACGATCGGCTAAATTTATCACCCGGCAAAGTAGCTTCCACCGTTTCCCCGGCGACTGACGTCCTCGTCATCCAGCGAACGTCTCCCAAAGGCGTCCGAATGATCCTCTTCCAGGCTGCAAGGATTAGAATCCTGACCTACGGCCGGATAGCTGCAGCCGACTAGGAAAATGTTCTTGTTGTCGCGTGCGTGTGTGCGCGCACGTGTATGGTGGCCGGCGTGGCTACGGCCCTGACTGAGTTAAGAGGAGGCATTCTACCGTGATAAATTCACCATCCCGGAGAGTGGGGCTGGATATACACGCGGAGAAAGTGCTGTTAGTTTATATATACCCAGCAGCGAGGGCCATCGTACGCATTTTCAATATTGCTCCTCGCTAATTGCGAGATTACGTTCGACGACCGGCCAGCGACGGAGGATCACGATGATGCTGATTGGATTGTTCCTGATCGCCACCTGGACCGGGGCTGCCGTCGGTGCACTCCGTAAGTCAGCATCCTCTTCCGGTTTCAGTCACTGTGTAACTTGTGTGCAAGGATTCTAGCGAGGCACTTGGGGGTTGATCGATTGGCAAGTGATGTATTATAGTTCGACGGAGTCTCGTAACTCGTCGAATGTGTCTCGTCGATATGGTGTTATCAGGCTTTACTATGATGGTGCTCGAAGGCTCATCGATTCTTCACGCTCTGCCATGGTGTGCCAATTGTAGTTAGGTGCACATGAATTTGCAGTGCTTGAAATGCAATTGCTTCGCGGGAGGCTCGTACAAAACGATATTACTTGTTTATTAAATATTTTAGGAGAAATATTCTTCGGCGTTGTACCGCAAATTTTATGACACTCTGCGTAAGATCAGGTAATTTAAGGCCTCCAAGTTGTTTTCTACAGCTTCTCTGTTCACTTTCAATAAAAATATTTCAATATGTGATGCTAAGTTTCCCCATGGCTGCCGATTCGATTTTAACATCAATGCGTCAACTTCAATCTTATTCGAATCTGATGTACCAGTTTCAGAACACGATACCGCGAATGCATAATTCCGCTCTATCCAAGAAAAAGCGTTACAAGGACGGTATTACCGTAATGCAAGTAATCGCATATGCTTTAAATAGTGAAAATATATTAGGAATAAATGCACAATCTGTCAAGCGCAATAATCTGTGAGAATTTTCTTGTAACTTTCCTTAATAATTAGAAGTGATTTACGACCATTTAATCTCTGACAAATCGTCTATTATAATGTCACTTCATTACCGATGCACGAAGATGGCGTAATTTAAATATTCAAACACGTTCTTACCCGCGCAGAGTGTACTCGATTGCGTGCAAAACAGTATAATCAAAGTACAATGTAATAAAAATGAATTACGTGCTATCCTACCATTTGTAAAAGGCGAAGGATTCTCTTATTGTGCTACAATGCTCAATTTTATGTCAGAAAATTTTACATATAATAAAACATCCGCCTTTGAATCGCAAACCTGACATCTGGTGACACAAATTACTGTACTATACTGCAGGATATAGTAGGACTCTTATGTAAGACTTACAAGTCAGTGAAAACAATTTTCAACACGAATAGAATTGGTGATAAGAAAAACTTTCTCTACTCCATCAGCAGTTCTACGTTCATAGATCTCAGTAAATCAAAAGATCTCCAAAGAACTTCTCTATTTTTTACCCATATACCAAATATGTGTCCCATAGCTGCCCTACCAAATATTACGCTTCTGAAACTCGAAGGGACGGTGCTGAAGACAGAACATCCTTCACCTGACAATTCCCAACAACCAATGAACCCATTCACCACTACCTGTCCTTCCTTTAATCTCAATTTCCATAAAGCACAAATACCACACTAACCCTCTGCGAAACAGAGAAATTACACCCACGCCATAACCCGCGCTGCTCCGCCAGAAGCCCAAGTGATCAATGCCCAAAATAAGTCAGCCATTCTCCGAGAAACCTCGAAGGGACCCCAAACCCTAAAATTCTCAGTCACATTGAAGTTCGTAAACAGATCTCTGGACACATCCAAAAGCTCGTCCCTATCCAACAGCCAGTTTCCACGGCTAACTTATTTATTATCCATTGTTTACTCCGTTCCTCCAGTTTCACCGCTGGCCTTTCGAGCCTGCGTTCCTTTATCGGATCGTTTTAGAAATTCGGGTCGAGCGACTGACAGCGAAGATTTCCTTTCGCACACGATCGTACAGGAACGCAGTGGCGGTCTGATTTTCTAGCTGACGGCGATCTATCGATCAGGGGCCAGGCGGAGGTCGATCCTTTCTCGACGGACGAGCATCGTCTCGCGGGCCACGCGGGAATTCGCCTTTACGGTCGATGAAAGAAGCCCGCACGTACGTGTACCGTTCACCACGGCCACGCTTCGTAATTTCACTTTCTACGAGCGTGTTACTTTCGATTTTAGGCCTGGCAAAAAACCGTGACTCCTTAGCCAGCGATAGGAATAGCGTTCAGTCACCCTGTGCCTCGACGAGGCGCGTTGACTTTTCTTCGCAGCACACGCCGCGGAAGAATGCAGAAATCGCGCAGATTCTCCTCTTTACGAGCCACTTTTACGACGGACAATTGCGGGCTGTCTATTTTTTTGTCGTTTCTTGATGCAAAATGAACGATCGAGGGGGAAAGTTTGCTGTGAAGGAGAAGGTGGAATGTCCGTTTTGAGATTCCTTTTTGTGGGAATTATGCTGCATTTATGACGAATTGTTTTGTAGTAGACATAAATGTTAGTGACAAATATCGAGTTTAGTTAGTGTCTTAATAACTCTGTTTTTTTTTAAATATGTGACATTTAATGACGTCAATTCTCGCTAAACGTCCGTACGCGACGTTACATTGCAGTGCACGACTACATTTAAAGGTCAACTCGTTTTACTCTCGATATCTAATCGCGATCGAATAACCCGCGCGGAGGAAATCAGGCCATCTGAATTGCTCAAGTTTCGTACTAGTGGAATAATTAGAGGCTTTACAATTACGCGCGTCGCTGGTTTCGCTGGCCGAAATCTAACTGCCTCTTTCGCAAGAGGAAGTTTTTTAGAAACTCTAAGAATTTTCCCCTTTCTAGAACACCTAATATCGCGCAGGCTATAGCCATCAAAATTCGAAGAATCCCGCGAAAATAGAGAAAAGTTTCTATGATTTTGGAAACTGGGAATAATACCAGGCACAATCCCGTTTAAGAAAAATAAAAAGAAATAGGGTCACGCGAGAATAAATGGAATGTGTGAATGAGGTATCACGGAATAGGAAGCATAGCACATAAAATATTTAATTCTATATTTCTATTCTACTAATTCTTTCACATATCCATAAAGAACGCAAGTTACACAATTTCATAGTTTCAATCACCGTTCTGTGCAAGGATGACCCTCGTTTCAAGATCGACGCCAAATTTTTCCGACCCACGAATGATTTGTGCCCTCAGCACCAGGTGTCCAGCCCTGTCCACCAACAAACGACCTCCAACAATACAACAGATGCGTGATGAAGCAACTGAATGCGATCACCCCGTACCTGGCCAAGGGGATACCGTCGTTGAAATTGCCAGCCCTGGACCCACTGTTCCTTCCGTCGCTGACGGTCGATAGGAACCTCGAGGCGCTCAAGATCAAGGCGAACATGAGCCAGATACGAGTGCACGGGGCGACCAATTTTCTCATCGACGACCTCAAGGCGAACCCGAACGACCTCTCGGTCGCCATCAAGGTTCAGCTGCCGCACGTCCACGTCAAAGGCGACTACGACGTCCAGGGGAGGCTGTTGCTGCTCCCTTTGAACGGGGCTGGTAGCTTCAAGGGGAACTTCAGTGAGTATCGTCGCTTGCTGCGATTGAGAGTTTCAGATGAACGGTGTGAAGATGTTAGTAGGGTTTGAGAATAGTCTGCTCCCATACAGCACACTCTCATTGCAGCAATAATTCTATGTCCGCCTCCTGCAACGTTTCGGGTAGTACGGCCAAAAATATAAATAACCGTATATACATATGTATATGTGTGTGTATTGTGCAGAATCATAGAAGTATAAAGCCCGTGTTTCTTTTTCTCAAAGAAAATTTGTTTCCCCCAAGGGGATTCGAACCGGCGACCTGTAGCGTCGTAGGCGAACACTTTACCGCCGCAGCTACAACCACTGATTGATACAAAACTTTAAACTCAAATTATTACAACGAAGACTCATTTTGACAGACTCCATTAGGGTTTTGTAACACTATGTAGGTATGTACTACAACTTCCACCCTGTGTCATTCTACATATTAAAATATACAGGGTGAGTTACCTAACATGTAAACTTAAAATATCTCCTTTGTTTTTAATGATACGAGAAAATGTCTCAGGAAAAAAATGATTGCTAGACAAAAAGGACAACATATTAGACATGGTTGAATTTGTATTTTTATTGGCTATAACGTTACAGTAATGAAAATACGTCATCCCATTAAAAAAAACCATCGATGATCTTGAAATTTCGGAAAATATAAACTTGAGAAAGAAATCGTCTTCGTCAGAATAATTGTCTCTCTGAAGCAAACACTTTTTTCCTTAGGCATTTTCTCGTATCATTAAAAACAACGGAAATATTTTAAGTTTAAATGGTAGTTGCAGCAATGATCCTGCAATGTTGCCGCAACGTTGCTGCAATATTGCTGCAACATTGCTGCAACTTTGCCGTGCAATATTGCACCGCAACGTTGCAGCAACAATTCTATGTCCGCCCCGTGCAATGTTGCGCGGCAATGTTGCAGCAACGTTACAGCAACCATGCAACATGGCAAGGTTGCTGCAACGTTGCCGCAACGAAGTGTGCTGTATGGGCTGAGGGGTTTTAGTGATTTTTGAACATTGAATTTGGAGATTCGTGGATGTTGATTAAGTTGAGGGGTGCACTAATGAGTAGAATTGCATTTTCCGCGTGGATACCTTAAGCTAGTGGAAGTTGAATTTCAATTCTTCTATTAACGAAAGTGAGGTGTAATAGCAGGGAAAATTCAGTTAAGAAACAGAGTCTTGTTCCCGAAATTTCTGTGTTTATCTCCCTTTATTACAAGCAGCCTTATCTTTATTATTAATTCTCTTGGATATAGTAGTCCATTGGAACAACATAGACGAACTCAATTGTTTTCTAAACCCCGTTGATAAATATTTCATCCACCATTCATCTACCGGCATTCGTGTTACAGCTAACACAGAGGCGCAAGTGAACGCTCAAGGCAAGGAAGTGACCGACAAAAATGGTGTACAGAGGATCGAGATCGACAAGCTCGTAACGAAAATTCGCGTTGGTGATGGAAACATCAAGCTGAAATCGCCTCCTTCTCACACATTGGCTGGTACGCAAGCTTCCCTCTATCATACAATCCTCAACTTCGTATTAAAATCCGAAACACCACATTGCCTCCGGTAAATACGTTTCCTATTCTTCCTTCAAGTCCAAGCTCTACTTCTCCCAGGACTAACATTAACAAGCTACCACGAAGCAACGACAGCCTTCCTCCTCGTCCACTCTTGTTCTTCCTCCTTCCAAAGTTTCATTCCACATAATCGTTACAGCGGACGCAGCGGCCACGTTCTTCAACTCGAACCCCCGCCTGGTCCTGGACATCGCCAGTCCAATTATCGAGGACACGGCGGCGACAGTGAGCAGAGCCCTGGCAGCCAGAGCGCTGGGCGTGCTCACCAAACAAGAGCTGCTCCCGTAGCCCATCATCCACGAGCCTCATTCCCATTACTCCTCTAGATAGCTGGCAGAAGCGTGTGATCCGCCACCGCGGTCAATGGGAGACCTCGAAACCCCTTCGTGGCGATGCTGAAGAATCCTTCGTTGCTGCTGGAAACCTGCTCACTAGGCCCACCATGCCAGAGGCATCCTCTGTACATTCGAAAGTTGTTTAAAAATCGAGACATGGAGGATTAGGTCCCTCCGCTACATCCACTCCTCTTGCACGAGTCTAATTATCGAATCTTCACGAGTCAACTGGTGTTTTCTATATTAATAAGTAAACAATCTTAGGACATCGCTGAGAACGAATCAGAAGCGATCGATCGCCTGGTAAAAACGGCTCGCGATCCTATCTCTCGTTCTGTCTCTTACCCCGGGGGGGCAAAAAATTGTTTGCCCGGCGCTCGAGGATAATTCGATTCGCGTGACACAGCGCGCTGGGATACCTGTTCCACTTTGATTACGTACGCATAGATTCGTAAGCGATTTCCGGCTCGAGCATTATTTATTCGTTGTTTCGATTAACTGTTGTTAGCTGATACCTTGCCCTCCTATTTTGTTACTTGCGCGAGTCCTTGCTTAAGCATTCATTGTTTGCGGATCAGCAGGATGCGCGAAATAAATGTGCCCTTAGTTGTATTTAAATCTTTGTTTCCCGTGCTACTTATCCCCTCTCGAGTGAGTGACTTTCCAGAGGCTTTATTTTCATATCCCGACTAACGATGAGTAACTGTACAGCAGCGAGGGAGGCAATGCCACCTTTGTTAGAATTAATAATAAACTCGCGGGTCACTGTTTTCCAGCGGTACGTTCAGTCCTCCGGGAACAGTTCTTTGTACGTGAAGGTCTTCGTGATCTTGTTGGCGACGTCGGTGAACAGCTCTGCCAACGATATCTCCAGCACTGGTCTGATCTCGTCCAGGAACAGCGCGTTGTTGTTGTTCAGCAATTCGTGCGTGGCTGCAGCTGATTTCACGACGAAACAATCAGTATTTCTTGCAGGGCAAGAGACCGTGCGAATGCGAGTGCAAGGAGTGCAGAGATTCTTTAAAGAAAATGCTTGATTTACCTAGAACCGTGTCGCCACCGAACAGATTGCTGAAGTGCAAGTTGGTCTTGCCTATTTTGATCTTTATCTTCATCTTCTCGAAGTTCAGATAGGTCTCGTTGTCTCTGAGCACTTTGCGCGCTCTTAGGACCACGTCGGAGTCGTAATCGTCTTGAAAGTTGTACAATAAATAATGAATTACACTTGGACTGTGCGAGGTGTGCAGGGAGTCCAAGCTGTGTTGGATTTTGAGAACAGATTTCTGGGACGAAGAAAACGTTGTTACGGGTATTATTTAAAAGAATCTTACGGAAGGTGCCCGTCAAGTCTCCCTGCCCCGTGAGCCTCAGCAGAAGGATCCTGGCGTCGATCTGATATTTCCCTTGGAAGCTCAGCAAGTCGAAGAAGACTTTGAACGTGAAGATCACGTTCTCCACGTCAGCCTTAAGATCGTGAACTTTGAACGTGGACGGGCCGAATACCTGCATGCACATTGAGAAGACACGAAACAATTACAACTGTCTGACCGCCGTTGTTCAAGGTGAAAAGGAAAAAAATTTGCTAATACGCGAGACATTCTCCGAAATCTCGAGGCTCGATTAATATGCAAAGACAATCGAGTATCTTCGGCCCGGACAAACATTTTTTTTCAACACTCATTCCGCGAAGAATGCTCTCGAGGCTCCTCCTGTTCCTCGAGTGCGCTTCAGCGCCGTTGCCGCGGTATTTTTCCGCTCGTGCGGACACTGTTGTTGCAAAAAAGCCGAGGGACGGTGGATGAACGGCGAGCGTTTCCACCGGTCCCCGGGAATTTACCCGCAAATCCGTGACGTTGACGTCGAGCCTCGCCCCAGCTGGACCTCGAGACAGGCGAATCTCCTTGAGGCTCAGAGGCTCGATGGCGGGCGCCCCCAATTCGGGGATCCCCTCGGCCAACTTCTCCCGAAGCTGCTCGATCGACCTGGTGATACATTTGTTGATGTCGGGATCGCTCTTCTTGCACGGTTTTATGTAAGGCGCTGCGAGACAGGCGAGGGATTTGAATAATTACTCGGAGGACATTGTGTAACTTGCCGATTAACTGGGTTAGCTATCGGAGGTAGGTGAGTTGTAGAAAAAGGGAAAGTGAATCGAGGTGAACTGTATTCAATTACCACCTGGATTTACAGTGGGTCAGAGGAAAATTCGACGCTAATGATTGATGGATCACTTCGTGGTGGCAGATTTCAGGCATTCGTGTAACTATTGCGAATGACCAATAATGGAACTTTCGTTGGAGCGCTTCTTCCGTGGACGTAATGGTAGTTGGATCGTTGACACCTGCCGCCTTTATCCCCCGAAAATTGAACCGGATTCACGATCTTGATCCCACTGCGAACGAGTTCAAGTCCGCGGAGCGCAGTCACGCTCTAAGAACGAAACAGGTACGACACGATTTTGCAACTGGCTTGTTGTCATGCACGCGACGCATTCCTATTTCCCTCGCACGCCGCAAACGGTGAACTACAATTTCGCAACAACCGTCACTGTCAACGGTCTTTTTTCGCGAGACACGACCAGACCTTGGGTGTGCTCGTAATAGCCTTTCGAGACGTTGAAAGAAGAATAGGAGAAACAGGAACAGATTACGGTTAACGGCGATCAATGAAGATACAGCGACGATGGAAAAGGAGAGATAAGAGGTAGATGTTTCTTTAAGGATACTCACGTAACACGCAGGACACAGCGCAGAACAGAGTCGCCGCCAGGCTAGAAAAAGGACACAAAGGACATTAGTAACTTTTAGTTACCATTGTACAATAAGGTCAGGGAAATGTCCCTGAAAGTCTGACTTTTCATTGCCCTCGATGAACTTTTATATTTCCATTCGTCTAGCATGCTTCTTCTCTAAAGATAAGGTTATCTATATTATCAGGCAGTTTTCTAAATTGGGCTTATAGAAAAAGAACGAACAAACGAAGAGTAAGATACACCTGAATCGTTCAACTATGATTGTGGACCAGGTGTTTTCTGCGTTCACGACACTTTCATTAATTTCGATTAAATTTTCATCGGAAGATTAAAGTTCAATTAATTGTAATTCAATCTTAATGCAGTAATTTTACGAAGAGAAATTCATTGGTTAGACGACGACGTATGCATAGTTTTCTCAGCTAACAGGATATTTGCAAAGCTGTCCGTATGAATAATGCCAAGGCTGGAGCGTTGTAATAAATACGTTCCCTGTGTTTACATAATATAACTGCATTCGTAATTGCGTTTTTTAGCGGCAAAACCCATTTATATCTAGACCGAAAGTTGAATATGTACGACAGCGGGTTAAAAACGACGCTTTTTGCTTCAGATCGTTGCTTATCGCTACAGTTGGGAGGATAACTGCAGTATTATAATCTGTTAAATAGAATTCAAGCAAATCATCGACCTCCTCCTCTTCGAAAACACATCTGCAGAACAAACAGTGGCACCATCGTCCAAAAAAGGACACGTCAGTTTCTCTTACGTGCTCCTTTAAATTTTAGTTCCACGTATCTCGCATGAGAAACTACCCTCGACTAGTCCTGACAGTATCTCCAATCACAAAAAGAGAGACTTCCCTTCGTCGACACTTGGATCATCCCATACATGCGGATCGTGCTAGAAATTACGCCCAAATCTCCAGAAACATGACGACATCCTAACTTTTTCAGATATTTTGCACTGACAACTACCCTCAAAATATAAAACACTCCCAAAGGCAAAGACAGCAAACTATCCTCCGCTCACAAGTTCCCCAGCACCTCAGTCGTCTCGTGCACCCACTTCACCCCAAAATCTACCCTCGGGTCTCCCCCCAAAAAAAACATGAGCCAAAAGAATCGGAGCAAACTTTCCTTCACTCGCGCATACGCCCACACGCTTCACCCTAAAATTCCATAACGTCACTATACAATACCAATATTCACCAGCAACCACACCCTTTCCAACCCTTTCCCCACCAATCCCGTCAATCTACACCAATTAACATCGGCCAACCGTCAACAGTCTACAGCCAGCGTCCCTAAAACCCGAGCAGCAGAGGAGAGCAGAGAAGTAACGACTCGGTTCCGTACCAAACGCGGGCTAGAAGAGCGAACATCGCGGCTGTGCAGGAGGTTGTTGGGCGACTAGCCGATCGAAACACGGGGATGATATGTTAACCCGCGGTCCCCGAACGCGCCAGCAGGGATTGCCTTATCGCATTCGGCGATGTTGATTGCCTCGTGCCACTTGGCGGCCATTGGTCCAG
Organism: Andrena haemorrhoa; assembly: GCA_910592295.1. Lineage (NCBI taxonomy): Eukaryota > Metazoa > Arthropoda > Insecta > Hymenoptera > Andrenidae > Andrena > Andrena haemorrhoa. The sequence continues at coordinate 9,097,541 of OU342946.1, forward strand.
GCCGGGATCGAGCTGGCGTCGTTGACGGCTAGAGAACGGTGCGGCGCGATCGTGGATCGGCGTCGCGCCTCTATTTCTCTACTCTCGCCGCGTTTCACCGGGCTTTCCTCGCGATTTTCGCCGGGCTGAATGTTCCTCTGGCATTTCGCGAGCCGACGCGGCCGCGCGGTCGCGCGGACGTACCACGGCCGGAGAAACGAGTGGTTGCGTGAACGAGCACCAGCGAGCATTCCATTAGACTCGATGCGCTATTTGCAGCGATCGGTAGAGAGGTCTCAGAGCCGAGCAATAGGGGGAATAATGGAAATCGAGGTGGATGAAGCGAGTGGCGATTCGGTTGCTTAAGTGGCTCTCTAATGACGGCAAGTCGGGGAGCCTGATGTTGGAGGTGATTGTATTTTATATATTGACGGCTTACAAGGGAACGTTCCGAACCCGGGAATTCCAAAAATTCTGGAAGGTTGCGAATATGTAGGGGATTTCCTCCTGATTACAATTGACCCCTGAAAATCCGGTTATTTTCCGATTTTGTGTTATAACTCGAGAACTGTAAAATAATTTTTTTACCAAATGATAGATCTAATTAAAAGAAGTAACTTTGTCTTGAAACTTTTTTCTACCTCTTAGAATTCGCGAATTATAACACAAAATCGGAAAATAGTCGAATTTTCAGGGGTTAATTTCACCCCCTTCAAGTGAATTTGGACAGCAAATAAAAATTGCGTTGTAATCAGGAGGAAATCCCCTACATCTTCACAAAGTTTCAGAATTTTTTGAATTTCCGGATTCTACTTCATAAATTTGTCAAAAATAATATTTTTCTTCATTGTGTGTCCCCGAATCTTACGAACCATTACATGTTTTTAAACCAGCTTTTTTAAAGCGCTAAAAGTGGACATACAATATTTGTGCACTAACTTTTTCAATTTTTGTTTCCATGTTTATTTAAATTCAGTACACTTGGATTTATAGGTTTCTTGTACCCAATTATCCGTGAAAGGCTGATGTTAGCACGAACCTCTTGTTTGCTCTCTTCCATCTTGAAGGAGCAGCTTCCGTGACACGCGTATCATCCAGTTCACGCAACGACCCGGCTCCCGTGTGGAGCCGATCGATTTTTCGAATTTGCAATGCAAAGCTGTCGGGTCGCGGGGGACTTCGTAACGCCAGGAGCAAAGAGGAGCACGAGGGAAAAATCTGTCGTTCTTCGTCGCAGTTTCGTCTGCACGTGGCTGAATTCGCGTAGTTAATGTCATTGGTGTTACTGCAAATTGGCGTAATTCAAACGGACGTTAATCTCATCGAGCCGTCGCGCTACCCGCGACAGATTTATGCGGTGGCTAAGTGAGTTACGAGTTAAGTTTCGAGGGACACGTGAACTTCCTCCAACGCGGTCGCCATTGTGCCTTCCGCCTTCACAAGGGGATGTTCCATGATCGACATTACACCAACGAATGCTTTCTGTGCGAGCTTACAATATGATGTACCAAAAACTCAAAAATTTCTTTAGGAAAAAACTGTTAAAAGAACTGCCTTCTTGTGAATCGTTATCTAGTATCAAATCCTTAAACTTTAAATCCCAGCTTATTCTATGCAACAAATTATGAAACTTTTTTTAGACCACCTTTATGTACTTGCAGCTCATTTTGATTTCACATCTTTTTTTATATTGTAATTATTATTATCTTCTATTTTTTTTGTGATTTATTTTATAATATTCTCTTCCGTCCTTGACTTGTTCACGTACTTGGCGTAATTTTTTTACTTTTTTGAAGTTTTCTATGGGAATCTAAACAGACACGACCTTTTCGATCTACCAATGTTAATCAATGTCGCCGTTGATTTATCGACTTGCACGCCAATCGCGGAATACGTTCCGTACTCCGTGTTGCTGACGATCGATTAATGCCGCGAAAATTGATGCACATTGCGACACAACGGTCGCCTAATTCCCTCTATCTACGAGCCTAGCATTCTTTCGTCTGTCACAACGTGGATTCGGCGCTGGCAAAAACTTGCCTGCGCCGATTTCCGCGATTTTTATGGTGGCCATTAGGCGCAGAGAAAGTGGCAAACGGTGCGATCAACGTCTAGCTGAAACGAAACCCTACGATCCGTAACAAAATATACGACTAGGTCCGTCCAATTATCTACCTTCTAACTTCGTGGAAGGATGTTGCAACGCTGAAGGCGAGCTTTTCCTTTTTTAGTGGCCGCCCAATCGCTTTGTATACTGCGCATAACACTGTTAATATTTGACATAGAATTAGGGGAAGGATATGCCCGAGAATGGTGTAATCATTTTGCGAAGAATCCGCCTAAGTGGGGATTGGGGGAAATGCAAGGTGCTCGGGCAGAGTTGGGCATTATCCGAATAAATTTTTATTAAAATAAAAACTTATTCGAAATTTTCATGAAGATCATTCGAATAAATTTTTATTAAAATAAAAACTTATTCGAAATTTTCATGAAGATCATTCGAATAAATTTTTATTCAAAATTTTTATGAAGATCATTAGAATCAATTTTTATTCGAAATTTTTATTTGAAGATCATTCTAATCAATTTTTATTCGAAATTTTTATTTGAAGATCATTCGAATAAATATTTATTCGAATAAAAACATATTCGATATTTTTATGAAGATCATTCGAATAAATTTTTATTCGATATTTTTATGAAGATCATTCGAATAAATTTTTATTCGAAATTTTTATGATGATCATTCGAATAAATTTGTATTCGAAATTTTTATTTGTAGATCATTCGAATAAATATTTATTCGAATAAAAACATATTCGATATTTTTATGAAGATCATTCGAATCAATTTTCATTCGAAATTTTTATTTGAAGAATACTCGAATAAACTTTTATTTAAATAATGCCCACCTCTGTGCTCAGGCCACCGGTTTGGCTTGAAGTTTCTGTACAAGTAGTGGACACCATGTGTGATAATTGTAATAAAAACGTAAGGTGTACCTATTATGCAAAATTGTTGCGGAAGATGGAGTTGGAAGTCTCATTTTTCCTAGAGTCCTGGCGTGCACCCCTTATGCAAGTGCGAACGTGTAATTAAGTTACTAATTGTAAGTAGTTACTGTGTCAGCGTGTTCAATAATGATCCTTCCACGTACATAATAATCCCATGTGGGAGTTGTAAAGGGAAAATGTAAATAAGTTACAAAGATAAAAACGTGTTAAAGGAAGACGAAGAGCAATATAGAGTATTAATTATCAATTATTAGTTCTTAGTTACAAGTTATGAATTATAAGAGTTAAGAAGCCAAAGAGAAGTGCTTGAGCTCCAAACACTAGAAAATAGGATAAGTTAAGCTTGAATTTTAGAATACGGAATGAGTGAATTAGATGCTTAAGTTAACTAATTGTAAGCCCATTTCTGGGCCGACCAACTGAAATTAATAAATGCTACTGCTCCTACTAGTAATCCCAAGTGAACGCATACAATTTTTACCAATTTTACAATTTTCTTACCCGCAAATGCATAACCAAAAATTCGAACTAGATTTTCTCCCAAACTTTCAAGCACCTCAACCTCCCCGTTTAGCCCATTATCATACACGGTCTGCACTAACTATGCGCAAAATTTGAGTGTAGTCGGTGACCCTAGTCTCCAGTACTCCCACTGCAACACGAAGCGTCTACTTAGCAGTTCGCGCCGAGCTCCGAGCGTAAGCTTCACGACATCTCGCGAATTATCGCGACGCGCCGCGATGCGATGCGAAGAAGGCCTGATTTTCCGAACAGTCGCATCCACTTTCCTCTTCCGATCGACGGTGAAGTTTCCAAGCAAAAGCTGACCTTGCCCGCTATTCGCGAGGCTTGAGGCGCAAAAACCGTCGGAGGGTCCAGCATCCGAGACGCGTCTCGAATATAAGGACGTCGAATAACGCGTATATTTCTCGAAAAACAATTCCAGGCTGGCGGAAATAATCGTGCTCCGCGTGCGACCGCGGATGACGTCAGGGAAATCGAATAAAAAAGTAAACGAGTTGCATCGAGCAGATCGAGCTACATGTGTCAAGAATCACATGGGGTCGTAATTTTAATCGATTGCTCCGCGATTGGTACCTCCGTAATATTCCATGAGAGAAGCAGGCCAGGTTGCAGAACGATTCGTTCTCGAAGAAGCTTCCTACCCGGTGGAGCGCTCAGAACAGAGACCTGGCGGGGAAATGCCCGCCGCGGGCGAAGGATCTACGCACGTGTCCTACGATCATGGTCACGGACTAGGATGATTCAGACTCCTTCTCGATGCAACACACTGTTATCCTCGAAGCTTCATATATATATCAGCTTGCCCAGATGGTAGAGGATCAGTCTCTGTCAGTGGACATCCGCGTGGATCGTGTTAGTTACCTCTTGCGCCTGTTTCGAGGATAATACTGTTCTGTGGGGGCAGAGTGTTGATCCAGCATGTTCTCCAACACGATTCTCTTCTTCGGGGCTGTCGTGGCCCTGGCGAACGCTGAAGTCCGTGAGTACAGCCTCGTTCGGGCACCTTCTGGGTCAGTTGGTGGTTAAATTGGAGGACTGTAGAGTGGAGGTTGATGTTTTGGGGATAGTTGATGTTATGGTGCAGTAGCGTGTTGAATATTGTGAGACAGTTTATCAGAGTGGGCCGTAAAGATAAGATGCTTTGTATTGAGAAAGGATATTGCGAAAGTGTCAATGTGTTGGGTATTTATGTTAATAAATTATCGCCTCGCCTGGTGGATGCAGGATTTATTTGGCTCCATAGTTAGTATAGTATTATATAGTATTAGTTCTTGAAAAGATGGGAGTTTTAGATGATAATAACGTTGAGAACTTAATTTATAAATTGTGGTAAAATAAAAGATAGATAATCTGTCTAGGGTTATGGGGATGGAGTAAAGTATATATGTGCTACTCATCGTGTAAGCAGGTCAAAGTGATTGGAGGATCTCGAGTAATGTCGAAGTTTGTATTTATTGATTAGAATTTAAATATAGAGATTTTTCAATTGCTGTGTTTAATGCAACTATAACATCACATTTCTTGTCTTTATTCTATTATCAAGTTATCTAAGCTTTAGACTTGCTGTCTATACTTCCATCATTCCTGCATTCAGCCATGAGAACTGAATTTATCATTGTTTCAATGCTCCCAAGAGAACGCGCCATACAAATTACAATATTTCTTGTCAGCTTCACGCGCGAGATCTTCAATAACATAATGATGCGACAATTGGCAATTAGCGGTGATGACATCTTCCATTAATGGTCGAACGTGCATCATGCAATTTAATTGATTTAGAATACGATTTAATGAAACAGAAAAACAGCGCTGAAGAATTCCCTCGATACGAACATATAACAATTTAAGTCCATTATCATTCGATGGTTGAATCGATTTAACTGTGAACCAGTTCTGTTTCGAGCAGGGCGTACGGTGATAGAGATAACAATTGAGACGACTGTATTAATGAATATTCATATTCGAAAACGAGGATTGCCGATACGGTGATTTGTGTGCTGAATCTGTCCTCGCATACAGAAGCATAGGGAATCACGAACGCGGAAAACAATTCACGAAGTGCCGACTCGGTAGAAACATTGAAAACCAGGAAGTGCTCATATTTTAATCGTGCAAGAAATCAGATGTAGAGTTGCGTTTTAATCAAAGTGTAATATTGAACACGTGGAAACGTGGCTTAAGTATTCAAACTACAAATTAAGAATGTAGCCTGTAACGTGGGAACGTGATTCTTGTTAATTAAATTAATTTAATTAACAATCTCCTTCATAATCTACTAACTAATGCCTCCTTATCTGTGTAAATAAGGAACAGCTGTGTCGAATAACACGACATAGTAGCATCAAGTCAAACATGTAACATCATTATCGCACGTAACATAATTATCGCCTAATAGCTCATACGAATCTCGCATCACCTGTAACAAGCTGAGATTCTACAGAAGCTAACAAAAAACCTGACCAAGTGCGCGGTATAAACTCGTTGAGGGGACTAAGTAGGCAGTCAAACCGCTCGAAGATAAAGTATTCCTTTGCGAATTAATTATATGGAGATGAATACAAATTGTAACTAGTACTTTTGAATAATGTTTATTAATACTATGCAATTTAAACAAATTTTTTTTAGTAATATACACATGTACATGACGACGCTACAGTCGTCTGATCTGTACGCGTTTTTTCTGCGGTTTTGCCCTGATTGCGAAAAAACCAAGTTTCGGATCGGCTTGAAATTTTTGCAACATGTTCAAAATATATTCCTCCGTGGAGTGTACCTCAGTATAAAATGTGAAAGCTCTAGTTTTCGAGATAAAAAAAAAGACAACCATCTGTGCACCCCGAAGAATCAACGTTTATCGTACAAATCGCCTTCTGCTAGTCGGTATTTTAATAATATTGGTTCAATTCTGTTTTCCGAGGTTCAGGCCGAAATTACAGATTCTAGGAGAAACATATTCCAAGGAAACCGTTGTATCTTTATTCTGAAGCTCAATATCAAGGCAAAACGAAAGACACTTTTTCTAAACCACTGTACAATCAACCTCGCGTGGCGCCATTTACATAATAGATATGTAGACGAAAAAAATATTTGTTTACTCTAAGAGATAGTAATAAACATTGTGCAAAAGGAAAAGTCTGAAATTGCTTTGATTTCCTTGTAATTAATTCGCGAAATATACTTGATTTTCCATCGATTTGACTGTTCCGACTTCATTATACCTTCTTCAACCTCCATTAACTTCCATGTCTTCGAATGTCGATGTTGCTTTTCAATCTTCCTTTCGTCCCTTTAACTTGCAGCGTCTTACATCCATGTATGCGGCGCGAGAAATCCGAAACTCAGCGAGTGTATCCTGGAGAGCGTGGCTGCCTTGGGCGACAAGATTCAGAAAGGGATTCCAGAGCTGGACGTTCCGTCCAGCGATCCTTTAACGATCGACAAAGTGATGGTCGTAGATACACCCAGCTTAAAAGCGACCGCGACGAACATCAAGCTGTACTGGCCTGGCACGTACCAGGTGAAAATGCTCCACGTGGACCTCGCGAAGCATGTGTTCGACATGGAGCTGTTCCTGGACGAAGTGAGACTGGAAGCCATGTACGACGTCACCGCGAGGATCTTGGTACCGATCAAGGAGAGCGGACCGATCACGATCATTGCGAGTGAGTTGGACCAATGGACAAATGTCTCTGTTTCCGAATTTGCATTAGGTAATAGAGTGGTGGAATGCTTGTGACGTTATGAGATCGTGGGAATGAGAGATCGTTGGATTCCTGAGGCGCTATCCGCGGTATCGTAGGATCGTGGACATGATGGATCGTTGAGTTTTTGAGACTTCTTGGATCCCGAGATTGTGAAAACCTTGGATATGAGAGATCGTGTGATTGTGGGATCGTGGGCATGAAGAATCGTTGGATTTATGAGCGTTGTGGGACTCGAATGATTAGTGGAGCTGGGATTGTAAAATCAAGAATGGCTGAGTTTGGATGATAAGAGTAAAACGGGATATTAAAGGGGACCAATTGTTCCATTACAGAGGACATTACCGTTAAACTGGATGCGATCCACAAGACAATCGAACGCGGAGGAAAGAAATACATTTACTTCTCGTCGGTGAGGACGCATCTGAGCCTAAAGGAGTACACGGTCGACTTCAAGACGGAGCACTTGGATAAAACTCTGCAAGAAGCGTTGACCCAGGCTCTGGGCAACAGTCACGAGGAAATAATGGAAGCTGTCAGGCCCAACCTGGAGAAAGCTATATCCGAGAGGTGTCTGACATTCGCCAACAACATCTGCAAGCATTTCACTTACGAGGAACTCTTCCCCGACCGGGAATAATCAAGATACCTCTCGACGATCTGCCACGAAAAGCAAGGAAAATTCAATTTGCAGATTAGACGTCACTGGCAGGAACGTATTTGCCCCTCGTTACGTTTAAAAATCACGTATCGTTCGACTCTTCTTTTATATCAGTAAAAGGAATTAATATTATATACGTCTGTACCACTTGTTCGATCTTCTTTTCTTTCAAATTTCGTGGTGAAGATGACTTAAGGATTTGTATTAATCGCTGTATGATGTTCGTTAATTAAAATGCATCAGGCGAAAGTGAGAAATTTATATTTTGTTTAAACAGAATGACTTCACTTCTTCCTCCTCTTCTTCTCCGACCTACGTGCATTTTTAAACTGTAGGTTTCATTTCTTTTTTCTTAATCTTTTAGTGAAAATGTTGCGTCGCGTATCACTCGTACGTGATTACAATACGAGTGACACAAGTCAGCGGTTGAGGGGCCCAATGGAAAACAGGCATATCAATTTTCGTTTCTTTGTGCCACCAATTCGTTCCTGCAATGCAGTGTAATTCCACCGCTTCCTAATATAATATTAAATTTTCTTTACGCTGAGAAAAAAACAAGTGCTCATATAGTGGAAAATAGGCCAAGCCACTGTGCTTCTTAGGGACACGTGACGTAACAAAATTAATTTCTCAGCTAAAAGACAATAGTTGTCATTTACCATCTAAATCAAATGCCGTTTAAAGTAATTACACTTTCGTTCCGCATTTCCTATGAAAACAATTTTTCCTCCAACTTGCTTTCCTCTAAAATAATAAAACGGTGACATGTACCGAATTTCCATCGGGTCCCTCAATGTTCTAAAGGGTTTAAATATACTTTGAAAACTCGTAGAATTTGTTACAGCAATTTATGTCTTTTAATAACTTCGTACACTTAATACTATTCAATTTTAAGGTTACGCGATCATTGTTCACCCTTCAGTAAATCAAAGAATGATTATTTATTATCCTTCGACGCACTGTTATTGTAGTCGCGCGACATAATGTTAAATACCCTCCGTTGAAGCCTGATCTATTTTCTTCCTGCTATCAAAAAGTTATTGCTAATCGAAATTCACACCCTTGCGAGTTCTGCTTATTGAAAACGGGCCATAAAAGACGAGCTCTCGTACGCAGCAAGCTATGAGATGTCTCCGAACGGTGCAAAGTGTCGCGAACGGATTCGCGACTGGTGCTTAAACTTTAAACGATCTTCACTGACCACCATGGATCGTTTACGAGAGCGGGAAAAGCGAGTCGTAAGTGAACTGATCCAGAATACTATTCGCAATCTTGAGGAACGTCTCCGATATGGCGCTCTCGATGGAGGGTTGCAGTTCCTTCAAGAAGGCGTCGAAGTTGCTGTTGATGGCCATGTTGATGGCTTCGCCCAGGACAGGATCGCCGCCGAACAAGTTCTCCAGCTTCAATTGGCCCTGCGCCACCGCGATCTTCGTCTTGAAGTCCACCATTCTCAAATAATTCTCGCCGTCCGGCCCTGGCGCCTTCTCCGCCTGCAGTTTCACCAAGCCTTTGCAGTTGGTGAAGTTGCCAGTCATGGGGCCGGATCCTTTGAGGTTCAGAAGTATCACTTTCCCATTCACGTCGTAGTCACCTCTGATGAAGAGGTTGGAGAAGTTCAGCTCGACCACGAAGCGCAGCCTGTCTATGTTGGCCCTGCGGAAGGAAACGTGATTTGTAGTTGCTTCAACAGCGGAACGGAATTGTAAGACACTCTGCTAATTATATCAATGAGAAGAGGTCTTGCGGTGCTCGTTTTCTTGAGCAACAACTCGGGCGCTGGGTGTTTGGCCATTTTTGGGGAAAGTAGTGACGGGATCGAGCCCCAGTCGAGTAATTTTGTTTGAATCAGTACTGGTCGAGTTTGAGGGGATGCATCTTGAATAAATGGAATTTAGAGACGCTTAATGGATTTGCTAGATGAATTTGTGGTTGATTGAATGGAGTCTAATAGACACCAAACTGATTGGTTCCCAATGGAGTGTAAAATAAATGAAACTACGGCGATAGACGAAGAGATTCGGGGCTTTGTATTCCGCGTACGTGTTAAGCAACGACCGTGACACCATCTGCTGATATACGAGTGGAAATAATCGGTATGGCACACACGATTCGTGAAAATCGAATGGGGATCCTCCCATGGTAGCTTGCCCAGTGGAAATAAGGATTTTTAATTTGGCAATTTACTTCGTTTGATGCTTCTGTGGGTAGATGGAGCAATTATATTGGCTATCCAAAGGGTGGTTTTGATTAAGCCTTTAAAATCGAGGGTGAACGAGACCGGCATTCTACTGGATGAAGATTCAGGACAGGCATGGCATAGATATCGACCGCACGTCCAAATTTATTCTCCGATTCGAGGTTAATTCGATCGTCCTTGTCTTAAGCTTCACTTTCATGAGGATCCTTGACACCTAGGCAACGTTTTTGGCGCCGAATATTAATTGATGCCTGATCGACCATTGCTAAGATTCATGCAAGAGTCATCATCCTCTTAATTTTACCTGTTAATGAACTTCGTTTTATTTTGCGCTATGATGATGGATGCAGGCAATTCGAAGATGATTCTTAAATTCTGCTGCACGGAAAAAGAGGCAGTTGGTGTAGTAAAAATTTGTCATTCATAATTATCGAGGACTGCATCAATTTTCAACTTATAGAACTGTCAGCAGCGTCTGCCAAAGAATTACCACAGCTTTACTTCCTCGGTGGTTTCGTAAAGTGTTGTAAAAACTTGAGGGATTGAACCTTAAGTGGTGAATGAAATCTCCGGACATTAGCTTCAAGATTCACGTAAATGACGGGCGAATCAACGACGAGTTATGACATCGTGTCGACAGAATGAAATTCCTGCGATTTTCTTCGGCAGAATCAAATTGTGGTTGCATCGGCCGCGCAAGTATGCACAACAGTGATCCGCGGGCGTAAAATTTTGTTCGGGTATGCAACTTTTCATTACGGATACTCGATTGTCTTCCGTTATCGCTGGACACAGCCGTGCCACTTGCATAATACGAAGCAAAAGAACTTCGCAATACGAAGTGAAGGAACTCTTATTCTTTAAATCTAAATTTTCTTTCAAAATTTAAAACTCGAAGCGATTAGAACCGAATTGTAATAGGCATCATTTCGACTTCCTAGTCGATTTAAATTTGAAATAATTGATACTTCCTAAGCCACTGATACTTGATACCATCTAACGTCTATTATCTTGTTAAAAGATTAATTGTACAATGAATATCGTTATAATTCAAATTTCATTTATAGCGCACGGTGTCTTCTGCGATTTAAAGCAGTTTGAATCTGCACACTTGTGGGATTCTATGAATGAAACGGGAATAAATTTAAGTATCAACCGCGATCACAGGAGTGATGCATCTGCGAACAATGCCTAATTTCGAACTTCCTGGAACGATGAATCGAATGCGAATCTACCTAAAAGATCGCACGCGTTGTGTAAAACGGAAACAACGCAGAGATTTCGTTGTGGGGCGTTTTCCCACGTTCGTTTCAAAGGGAGACCGAAAATTTATTTCGCTCTATCAATTCGGAGCTGTTTTAAGTTTCAACGTAGTAATCATTAGTCTTCTTCATACTCCGAACACTGATTTAACACTCCAATTGATATTTCATTTTATTCCCAAAGTTATTAGACCCCCCAGACCTGTCATTAATAGCGATTAATTGGACCCAACCAAATTAACATTATTATTAAAATTACTTGAAACGAGAAAACCAGCCCCAACACTTAACTTCTTCCTTACTTCAACATTTTATCTTTCGTCTTCAAGGTTTACGACTTACTTGAGTCTCGACACGGTGAAGTTGCTGGCGCCATACACGTGGACGTTCCTCAGTCTCAATGTAAGGGTACCCGGTGCTGCGACCAATTCCTTCAGCAACAGTGGCTCCAACGACGGCATGTGATACTCCGGCAGGCCAGCTATCAGGTAGGGCCTAATATTCTCCACGCTGCTCTTCATGCATTCGCCCAAGTTTGGAGTGTCCCGCTTGCAGACGTGTAGGAACTCCGCTGTGTTGTTTTCATTTTATTTATTTATTTGGTTTTAGAGACGTGGACCACGTCATTATAGATTAATAAGAGATTCGAGAAAGAGGTTCATATTTATTTATATGAAAGTTGAATTGGGCGAAGCATGGTTATTATTTTATCAGAACGATGAAAAAGGCACGATTATTGCACTGCTCACAAGTTAGAGACTTGATTCTTTGGCGCGACGTTCGGGAATGCAGCTAGAATTAGCATTTTGTGTTGTCTACCGAAACATTCACCTCTAAAATCATTGATCGAGAATTCAGTTCGAATTAAGTGAGGAAATTAATTAAGAGTGGATAGTCTCGCGGAAGATTTCCAAGTGAAGATGACCGCATTAAAATTATGAATTTAAAGTTCTGAGAAAAAGAACACAGCGCAAGGTGTGCATAATAAATTAATGTTTCAACGCCTGGACCGCCGTCCATTACTGTGGAAGCTGAACCGGTGACTTCGAGGAAATAAATAATGTATCATTATTGTATGAACAAAAAGTGAAAGTGTCGAGCCTCGTAAATGATTCTTTCCGCGAGTGATTCAGTTTTTAATCAAATTTTCACGTCCTAGGAAGCTCGTGCTTTATAAGCACTGCAAGCATCGCTCGTGCCAATAAAATGCAGCAGCCGATGCTCTGCAGTTTTGTAAGTTTGCCACATATATTAAATTGCAAATTCTTTATGCAGATGCTTGTGACATACATGTTTAAAAACCATCACGCCTGAATAATGAATTCACCCATATCTACGGATTAATTAAACTACTACTTAGTTACTACTGTTAAATGCGGCAACAATTAAATAATAAGGACACATTAAAATCTCCGCCACAATATTCAAACATAATAACATACCGTAAACTGGGGGAACATTGGCATGTTTTTGGAACATTTTGCTATATAATATAAAAATTAACATTTTTACATTTGCTTTAAGTATTCTATCATAACATTGCATCTTTTGCGAATGTAGTACAAGTGTCAAAATGCATAAAATTTATGTCCTTATCCTTCTTTAATACATTTTAAGTATGTGCCAATGTTACCCCGTACCCGGTTAACATTGGCACATCATATATAAATAGCACTAAAAACTTAAAGTTTTACCACATCTGAACTTACATTAACCCTTAAATTTGTTTCTTTATATGTTCAATGCACTCTATTTTATATTTTTAAAATTTTTAATTTTTTTAATTATCATTTTCAAATTTGGTTTAGGTATCCTATTATAACAGTGGATCGTTTCTGATTGAACTACAAGTGTGAAAATGCATGAAATTTGTTTCTTTTTCCTTTTTAATAGATGTTAAGTAGATGCCAATGTTACCCCGTACTGCCAATGTTCCCCCAGTTTACGGTACGTGTCTTCATGAAATCTTCAAATTTCCTCAAACCTTCCAACTTACAGCTTGCCGTGTTCAAAGAGATACGATCACCCGTCATCCTCGTCATTCGAGTTCAAACATACTCAATCACCCCGCAACGAGCAAAATCACAGACTCGGGAAAAGGAATAGTGCTACGAGCTACAACTTACGCAATTCGCGCGCGAATACGCCGCTGAAGATCGTCGCGACGACCACTGCCACTGCGATCCTCTTCATCTCTTCGCCTTCGAGAGTGACACTCCAACTGGTCCAACGGCGACGAAAGAAGAGACTGTTGTGTTCCTCGCGCAGGATGGCAAAGGAAGAGAGTGGTTTGTTGCTCGCGATGGATGGCAAAGAATGAGCCACGAATGGAGAGGATCGGAGGAAGGAACTTCAGGGCTGTTTCGTCGCCCACGAATGATCAGATGGTCAGCGTGGAAATGGATAGAGCAGACGGCCGGTCCTTATAGTTGTACCCTTCTCCCCTCTCTGGTCGGCCGGTCATTGTTGTTCATCGCCGATACACCTGACTCTGCGGCCTGTCCGAATCCATCGCGATGGAATAAATCTCGAATTCTGAGCATGTGTTCGTGTCACGACATGTGCCACTCCGGCCGTTTCCCCTCTCCCCCAGCGTGCCCAGATCTGCGTACACGAGCGCCTGCCCGGCTGTGTGGAGAATTCGAGATACATACGCGTAATTATGTTGTACTTGGGTTCAGATACGAAGACGACATTAGGAAGGGGTTTTGGATCTTCAGCATGTGACTCTGTCACGTTGATGACGCCATCGCGGAGTTGGTACACGTGCTTGAGAACGCCGTTGAATGGATAGTCGTGGGTTTCATTGCCCTTAAAGGTGTGTGGATGTAAAAGGCATTGATCAAGGTCGCGAAGGGTTTCAGCTCTTATTGGTGGAAATCTCAGTTTATAGATTGAAGGATCGTGAGGAGTGAATGTATACCGAAGTTCTTTCTCTCTTCTTCACATTTTCCAATCACACCTTCATATTCGGCAAGACGAAAATTCAGAAAATTATGCAACTTTCTGCAAAAAAGTTTAAACAACAGGTATATATTTTTTTAAAGCTACAAAACTGCGTAAAGATAATTATGGAAAATTCCGTGCTTTTCAAGTTACCCACTCCACCAATCGTTAATTTGAGAATTATTTTACGCAGTTTTGTAGATGTAAGAAAGGGACGCGACTTTTGTTTAAACTTCTTCTCGGTGTCTCTCACCGTTCTTGAGATATTCCATGAAGAAGAAAATTCTGAATTTGTTCAAGGGGTGGTGGCAGCCCCTAAAACTCCGTGAGTTTTACACCAACAAAAATAGAATTGTCTTATGGATGAATTACTCTGCTTGCACACAATGTTGCATAATTATCTGAATTGTCGACTTGTAAAGTGGATTAAGGGTCCATTTAAATGCCCCAGAAATACAGAAAGAACGAGGGAAACCCCGATTAAATGTACAAAACTCTATCTTAGTGTTAAGTGTCTTCGTGGTAGCAAAAGTCAAAAGAAGGCCCTCTTGCCAGATATCCATTGCTGTATCGCCAGAAAGGTGAACACGTTTGAAAAACAGGAAGAATCAGTTCCCCCCATCTAATATTCAAGCTGCGTATCGCCTTTCCACCGAGTGTGTACGCCGAAGTTTTTTCTCCGCCTCGTTCCTTTTTCTTTTCCAACGAAAAGCCAGATTTCATCTCGGTTCGTGGTGCGCGAAGGACAAGGTAATGCCACGGCGAACCTTCTTCCTCATTGTGTTTCATTGATCCACGTGATTGCCTGCTGCAAAATCTTGATTAATAGCTTCAATATTTTTAATCATTCGAAGGCTGGCAATCTTCTTTTCCACGTAGGATCGGGCGAATTTTTTTATTGTAAGTTTGTGTTAACCACTGACGATTACAGAATTTGCATCAAGTGTGAAGGTTCTGCAACGATCTATTGATTCACTGATCCAATCGTGAATCATAAGTGCTGCTAATTATCGATATTTGTCAAACGATCTCGGTCAAACTGATCGGTGCTGTTGCCCTGAGTGCAGAGATTTGGGAGAAGGGACGTTTATTCAAGGGACGAACTTTCCTCAATTAAATTTCGGGAACGTAGATCCCTCCTCGAGGCAAATGTTTCGGAAACCACTCACGTACTTAAGTACCGTCTTTGAGTTGGTAGAATAAAACCGAATGGTCAAAGAGCAAAGACCAGATCTGCGCGACTGTGTATTACAAAAAATCATTTGTGAGCAAAGATACGAATCGGTGTGGAAAAAAAGTATTTAGAAAAACTTTTGGAATGATGGATGAATCAAGTTCTTCCCATATTTTGTGTCTGTAAGTAAATGGGAGTTATTAGGAGCGATGATTAAAGGCTCAAGGCAGTATTATTTAAAGGAGATTCAGTTTACATAATCTCCAGACATCGGCTGCGTCGGAAGAGCAATAAACCCGAAATATTTAATATTCCGCCGCTGTGCGTGTCCTTTTATTCTGAAGTTCTTCATAAATCATGCGTCGTAATGCATTTTAATGTAATTTTAAGACCAATGTGATGTATCTTAAACCGTAGATAGCATTGAAGGTACTCTAGACACTCGTGGCATAAAACGTTCTAGCCGCCTGTGAAGAAGTTTGTTTGAAGAGAAATATTTGAATACAACACACTGTGCATCAGATTGGTTGAAACTCGCTGGTTGACCATTCCTAGTGCTGAGTACACGGAAGAAAAAAATTTCAAAGTGATATGATTTATTCATAAAATGAACTACACCGCGAAGAGAATGAACTGAAACGATTGGAATAAAATTTTTATCCGATCGAAATTCTAGTGTCGAATGGGTGATAAATTAATCAGTCGAATGGCACTGCTTTGACATAATACTGCGTCCTATATGATAAGATCATTCGATGATCCATTTGAATGAAAATACTTGAAAATTCGTTGAATACAAACCTGCATTGTCATTCTGTGGAACATGTGATCGTGACAGTTGACAGATGCTTGTAGGAAAATACGTGAAATACGCGGAACGTGAAAAAATAATCAAGTATCCCGAAGTTGAAGCTTCCGGTGTCTTGTGAATGATCGATTACAACGGTCTGTCGAGCAACGTTGATACGGGCAAACATTCCACGCGATAAAATATATAATTTGTCAGGCGATGTTCAACGAAGGAGTCACGAAAATACGGAATTGCCGAATTTGTTAAACCGACGTGACTGATTATGTGGTAGATATTTTAAGAGAGATGATGTCGTTCTAGTTGATAGAAACATGAAATTTTGTATTAAAAGGAGGGGCCTGCCTAGACATTTTGGAAAAATCGATTTTTATATTTTCTTGAAGTACAACATTTTGAAAATATTCTCTGAAAGTGTCAAGTTAATCCGACCAAAATTGACAAAGTTTTTAGCGCGTAGGTAGATAGGTGTTCCTCCAATAGACTAATGTTTAATAATAAAAGTTTATCGGTTTTTCTGGAAAAAATTCCCCCTTAAGAACAAATAATTTAAAAAAAATAGAAGGAAAAGAGCTTAGCACTTGCTACCTCCTTTAAACTAATATATGTTTCACAGTTGTTTAAATTTAACGCCCTGGTCTCACTTAATTGTACTAAAGGTGACAAATAAATGAGGGGTTGGATGCAATAAGGGGACTAGCGCTCGAAAATGGGAAAAATTATTGTCCAAACTCTAAGAGATATTGGAAAATTAAATGTTGTTAAACTGTATTTTAAAAAATATAGTGTTGTGAAGCTCGTCACGACACACATTTTTTCTATTTACAGTTTGTTTATCGAATCATTACTATTCGAGTTAAAAATTATAAACAATACATTTTCCATCGTTGAAAATCATTATTTCTTTAAACATAAATTGCGATAACTTGAGTAAATATTAACGGATCGTTATGAGACTTAAAACATAACTTCAGAAAACTCTAGCGAAGCCGCAGAATGTATGCACAAAACCCTTATGTTAAAAAATGTAATAATATTTAATTAAAAAGTAATACTGGACATAACCCATGTTTTTCAACGTTCGCCGTTAAAAAGTATCGAGGCAATTTTGAGGTACATTTAACTTGCAGCGACAAAGTTTTTCCTTAATATACAAGGAAGATTTTCACCAATTTTCACACTGATTAATAAATAATTGTAGAAGTTATGACGATATATATATAAATCTCGCGCGCCACCAACAGTCAACAGCCGCGTATAATGCCCCATTTAGCAGTTTTAGCATCCGCGTTGACAGTTGGCGCCGTGCAAGAATGATATATATCGTCATATCTTCTACAATTATTTATTAATCAGTGTGAAAATTTGTGAAAATCTTCCCTGTATATTAAGGAAAAACTTTGTCGCTGCAAGTTGTATGTACCTCAAAATTGCCTCGATACTTTTTAACGGCGAACGTTGAAAAACATGGGTTATGTCCAGTATTACTTTTTAATTAAATATTATTACATTTTTTAACATAAGGGTTTTGTGCATACATTCTGCGGCTTCGATAGAGTTTTCTGAAGTTATGTTCTAAGTCTCATAACGATCTGTTAATATTTACTCAAGTTATCGCAATTTATGTTTAAAGAAATAATGATTTTCAACGATGAAAAATTTATAGTTTATAATTTTTAACTCGAATAGTAATGATTCGATAAACAAACTGTAAATAGAAAAAATGTGTGTCGTGACGAGCTTTACAGTACTATGTTTTTTAAAATACAGTTTAACAACATTTAATTTTCCAATATTTCTTAGCGTTTGGACAATTATGCATCTAACCCCTCAAATATTCAATTTTTGTATTAGATATCCCAGGGAAAAGAACAAAATAAAATACATACATTTAAGTATAATTTATACCAAAATTTACATAAAACTTGAGAAGATGATATCTACATGATTAAGAGATGAAGTACAACATTCGTCTAGTTACATTAAAATGAAAATTCCTTACACTTGTAGATGTTGATTGTATAAATTAAATTTCGTGCACGACATGATAAAGTTGCACTTAATTATAGTCGAAACAAAGTCAACTGGTCTCCCAGAGTTTCTGAAAAGCTATTCCTACCATTCCATGATTAGTTTTGCAGAAATGGCCACCAGTCGATTTTGTTTCGACTACAGAATCGTCCATGTCATTTTCTTGTAAAACATGGTCCATATAAATTGAAGAACGAAAACTGGGAAGATCGTAACTGTGAAATACACTGCTTCTGGGGAAACACGGTAACGAAATAACAATATTTCAGAGTTCACAACTCGCCGCGTTCTCATTCTTCAATTAGTCATAATGCTCCAGCACAGATGCACTTGGAGCGCTAATTTAACGATGAATGCAACAACAATAGATGCGCAATTACAAGCTGCTCATACGACCCTGATCACACATCCATTTAGAAGATCATAGGCATACTCGTGACATAAATAAATGCAGGAAAGTACGAAAGAAATTAAAACTACCGCGTTAAATTTACCTAAAATTACCACTTTAAATTTACCTAAGTAATTATAAGCTTGGTCGTCCTAGTTACTTAAATAATGCGAAGAGCTATAAATCTAAGAGGCAGCAAAACGTGTTAACATGTTCAAATGAAGGAAGCTACTACACGAACGTAGTATTAACAATGTCCATTTTCGTACCATTCAAGGCGGTATTATGCTTTCGTCGAATTAATTATACTGCAGCGTTCAGACGTCGACGCGTCGAAAGAAGAAAAAGGAAAGAAAAAAGTGGGGTGAAAACGTTTTCCACGCCCAGTTAACCCTTAATTTTTGTTTACCCTCGATGTCCCTATGTAACTGATAGCTCATCAACAACACTTCTATGTTTTAGAACTCCTATGTTTTCAATTAATTCCCTCGCTTCGAGGATGTGCTATGAAAACGATGAATATGTAAAGCGTGGACGAAGCCAGTGGCAAAAAATGTGCCGTCCTGTTCAACTTAATCTGTGATCCAGGCGTCGTATGGCACTTGAGCGAAGATCTTCTCGACGAAGGTCGTCATGACTTGGACTAATTTCCTCCTGAGATCCGGTTTCATCTCCTTCAGCAATTCCTGGCTGTTAGTATTAATGAACAGGTTCAGCGCGGCAACTAAAAACGGAGAAAATAAGCCGCTGTTCAGCCTGATCGATCGGCGTAATCGTGCGCAACCTTCAACTTTCCGAGATGGCAATTTTCATAAATTTTTCAACAAGTTTTTCGAGTGATCGTCAAATTAGACGAAGTGAAACGGTAATTGTGAACGGCATCGAGTGGAAGGTGATTTCCTGGCGGCCAGGCCAATAAAAATTGGCGAATAAATCGGGAGATGAATTCGTATAGATTTAAAACAGAATTATTCAGTTTTCGGTTGCAGTGGGATTGATTGGCGCTGGGCTACGAGGTGAAATACACTTACGTATTATGGCGTTGCTATCACGAACGTTCTCGACGCCCATCTGGATACTCTGTACGCTGAAGTCCATCTTAAGCTGCTGCAACCTCAGGTAACGACGACCTTGAACCAAGAATGGCTTCGCCCTGATGAACACTTTCGCCTTGACTCCCTCTGTAAACAGAAGATGTTGAACGAGATGAAATGCCAGTTCATCTCAGCTGCAATTGCTTCTTTCTGATTTCTGTTAATCATTCATTTCCATTGCCAACCATAAACTCGAAAGCATTATTCAGGAAGGGAAACATTAAAATTGCTGTTTTCCTTTTTGAATAAAATGGAAATGAAGCTTTAATATTTTTAGGTGATACACTTTATAAAATAAAAAAAAATTAAACTTGTTTCTTCTGTCTTATTAATACCATAAACTTTAACAAAACGTGGGACAAGTTTGCGTAAATCGTTGAAGGAACATCGTCGAACATCTCGTTAAAAATTCGGAAGCGTTTCGCGGGTATTAAACATTCTATGTCCAAGCACAGCCTGTATCCAGGCACGTAAACCCAGCTGCATTCTGCAAGGCGAAGCTGTTAAAGGTCAATGGTACCATTTACCTGAAGACAGGTACCAGTGTCTCTCAAGACCACGGTAATTCCGTTACAGGACTTCGGACCTTCGGGTTCGTTTACATTATTAAATAGCTCCAGCTTCCTATCTCTTATTGTCCATCGTTAAACTACCAGAATCAATATTTAACAGGACGTACGAATATTCTTTTCGCGATTGCTTCTGTCAGCTGATGATACACGAAAAGAAAGTTCCCCCTTTCAGTCGCGCTAATGAGTTCTTACAGTCTAAGATTCCATTTCGGCGTAGCCTCGCGAAACGAAACGTAAAATCGAACGGCGACAAATTTGCATCGCGTTGGCGGTGAAAGTTTGCGAACTTGACTTTTACCTGCGCATTTTCACTGAGCCGGCATCGTTCTGTCGCGTAAATTCTAATTGCCCGCTGCTGCTTACGGTGATCAGGGTCGAATTGCCTTTCAAATCGGACTAATTGACACTGAATCTTACGGGTAACCTGATTGAACGCTAAGTTTCACTGGGAACTTCGGTTTCTACTAAGAAACTTGATACCCTGTTATAGTAATGAGTTTTGCTGACCTTGCTGCTCTGTGATCGAATAGAATGGGCCGACTAAGAAAACACTGATTAACTCAACACCCTTGACTTTCACAGCTCGGTTCAATGCCCTATACCTATTAGAAACGTGGAAGATTAGACGATCCTGTTATGTTAATAAGTTATGATAATATCGTAGCCCTTTTGTCGAGCTTCATTCTATGACTATCTTGGCCTCAATTAATCT
Source organism: Andrena haemorrhoa (assembly GCA_910592295.1). Lineage (NCBI taxonomy): Eukaryota > Metazoa > Arthropoda > Insecta > Hymenoptera > Andrenidae > Andrena > Andrena haemorrhoa. Next base: position 9,118,611 of record OU342946.1, read on the forward strand.
CGCATCCTAAACTTCCATGTTTTTAGTAGGTCTAATACCCTTCAGCTACTGTGAGCTAAAACTTCAATGTTAATTCCCTGCGATTACAATATTTCTAAATTTTAACATAATCTAATAAATTGGGCTACAGTTCAACTTGGCAATTTATCTAATTTAATCTCAATCGACAGTCTAACACCTTTAAACATCCACCATGAACTTCGACACCTCTTAATTATTATTATTATTATTATTATTATTAATATACGGGAAAACCCATAGTAACCCATTATCATATATTTATGTTCAATGCTAAATTCTCATAAGCCACTTGAAACAATTCGACTCTAATCAAATCACTGCTTTGTTGCTTCTATTCAAGATTGCCAGATTGTAGCTGCAACTTTGCAGCTTCAGCCCATGGAGGGTTATAGTAATAAGCTGGGACAATATTCTGGTTAGAATAACACGAATTCCTTACCATACTCGCCCCAGTAATCGCCCGCTCCGCTGGCTTTCACCAGGATCAGAGTACCACTGGACCTGTACTTGGCAGCAGCTCTGATCTTCGGAATGCTAAGTGCCAGTTGCAATTGCACCTCGTCGTCGGACAGCCTGGACCTCAGACCTGTCACTCGCAGCGCTGACACCCCCCTCGCGGCCACGTCCTTGAATTGGGCCCTATAACCATCGGGCCCACCGCCCAGCGCGATGTGAAGCTCGTCCAGCACGATGGGCTCGACTTCTGGGTAGCCCAGTTGCGGCAAACCTGCGGCAGATTATCAGAAATTAACGAATATTATTGGAAAAGATTCTTCAGCTTCGCTGCCATTTTTGAGAATTATAAATTCAGAATTATAACTCCGCTGAGAATTATGAATCCACCGTAACCTTCTTGTGCAGGTAGTTAAGAACTCTCCGGTTCAAGTCCCCGGTTAGACAGATATTGGGATTCACGGGCGATATTCGTCTCATGTTTGAATTCAATATGCGCGAGGGTACCGAACCTATTCGATCAGCCCGTCGCGTCGAGTGCGCGAAGAATGTAGGACACTGGGTGACCATTCGAATACACCGTTATAACCTGCTTCCTTGCCGCCAAGTACTTTGAATTTTTTCTCCTCTTTTCAGCGACACCACGTGGATCCCTCGGCCAGGTAATCCCCGACTTTCGACTTCTGTATTTTTCCCTCCCACGGACACGCGGCGCGAGTTCACGCTCGAATTCTACTTTTAGAAAATGGGTCCGCAGCTTTCGAACAGCCGCGCGATTTCATCGGCGAGGCGCACGCGCAGCGGGCAAACGATTATTTAAATAGGTGACGTTGAAGGAATTATTACTCGAGTACCTGAACCTACATTTTGTTATTGTATCGGTGCAATAAGTTTGGCAAGGTGCTCGTACCGAAAGTATAATAAAAATATACTTGGATTATTTATAAGCAAGTCTCAAGTATCTTTAGGTACTTAATAACTGTCGAACATGGGGGCATTTTTTATTAAAATACTTAAATATTTATCTACTCAAAGCACGGTATGCAAAGAACAATAGCTACTTCATTCAAACGGTAACCGGGCTCAATTAACTCAATTGCATACTATTCAAAACGGCCCACAAACATATAAATTACTATAATTCTTCCAATCTATCAAAAATATACACACAATCTCTACATCTTCAATATTCTACAACTCTGCAGCATGGAAACTATATATACGCACAGACCAAAAGAACCATTTCCCTTAGCGAATAAAATCGGAAACATTTAATTACAAAACGCCCCAGTAGCTCAGCCAGAAATTCAACGAAGAAGGAGAGAATCGAAGAATATAGCCCGGAGTCTGAAACAGCGATAGAAATTCCCACCGTGGCGGAAGTGTTCGGTGAGGACGTTGGCCGATCTCGCGAGGCAGCTTTCCAAGTTGCGATCCCTCTTCGAGCACGGCTCCAAAAACTCCAGGCCCTTGTACCTGCCGATCGCCTCGGCGCCGATCAGCAACGAGCACGCCACCAGCAATAGATCGATCCTCGACATCGTCCTCCTCTTCGTCACTTGAATCGCGCGGATCGTTGGCTCTGTTGCGGCGATCCTCCTCGATCGAATTTCTTCGCGTGGAATGACCGACGGCCAGGGATGCGCCAGGCCTTATAGCACCTTGACATTGCCCCCGCTATGCCTTCGGGCTCGGGCACGAAGAACAGGACGGGACGGAGCGACTACACACGCGAGTGTATCCGGCTGTTGGATCGTAGGCGACCAGCAACTTGCTTTGGAGCAAAGCCTTTTCTTCTCCATTCCTGGCGCTCCACTTGAGGGCTATGCGAGGAGCAAGGTAACCAAGGATCTGTTTAAATAAACCGACTAAATGGATGTACACTGAATATTCAAGGGCAAATGGAACCGGTGATACATTTTTAGTCTCGCCTGTGGTCGCCAATTCTCAGAATTCTCAGAATTGGCGACATTTCAGCAAGAGGGGTGCATCTCCGTTTATATATACGCGAAAAAAATTCTACATCGTTTGGTGCACGTTCGATGCAACTCCGATAACAAATGAGCGAATTATTGCAAATTTTGCTGCAACTCAGGGTCAGCTGTAGATTTGAAAAATTCGCCAAAAATAGAAATAGAAACCTAACAATTGAATAATTACTTATTGTGCGAAAATAGGCATATTTTCCCAATTAGTGTCCTCTTTTCAATGTTAATCAAAGCAATAATTTTATGAACAGTTTTTCCTAATTTAATTGAAGTGTACTTCCACTCGATTCCTCCCCTATTTCGCATTGGAAGGTATGCTTCAGCAACAGAAGAAAACTTTCCAACTGTTCCCAGTTAGGGATCGTAATTTTCAGGAGACAGTATAGAGGTCAAACCGCGGTGTTTGTAATTTCGTTAGAAAGCGCGAAGAACAAAGTATGTCCATCGATTTTTATTTCCCTTTCTGCACGCTTCTGAGCGTATTACATCAAGACGACCGATACAGAACGCGATGGACGTTAATTATTTTAACGGCTGACTTTCTCGGAGTCCGTCGCGATTCGTTTGCGACTTTCATCGACAGAAGAAGAACGTTTGAAGTGGCCTGGAAAAAACCTATCGCTGTGTCGTCACGTGAATGAAATGCTGTGTTTAATTCGCAGAGGATTGTCTGTTAATCGACGTACGTTCTGTTTGCCTTGCCCCGATACATTCACAGGTGAAAGAATTTTTCGTTATTTTCGAAGGCCCTTTAAAAGATATTATCTTGGAGCCTGATGGAATATTAGAGTAGCGTTCAATATTAAATTTCGAAAGTCATCGAATACACTTCGTCAGAGTTTGATTCGGAAGTGGTACAATAGCGGTACAGTCAGCCATTACGCTCTCCACCCATAATCTTCATTGCAATTCGATCGATTTATCGATCTGATAAATCCTTTGAGCGCACTTTTCATTGAATTCTTTTCGAAAATTCTTCATGTTCCTAAGTATCAGGCATTAGCTAACGAATATTATGCTAATTTGAAAAGGTCAAAGTACCAACGAAGCATTGCATAGAGAAATGGCCAGTAATCCCAGTGGCACACCTAATTGCGTCTAGCCAGGCACACGCGCCGTCTATTATAGTGTCCGACAATTCGCATCGGGACACTTTCGTGCCTCGTAATATTCGATAATCAGCGATAAAAATTTGAAACAGGCACATCGAAAGTAACCACGGACGTCAGAGGTTTTGGACGTCACAGAAACGCTTAGCGAGGAATGTTAAGCACCGTTAATAAACCTCGTAACTCGTTACGACCACGATCGGTACCGATCGTGATACAGCATTGACACGGGAATCGAACGGTAACGCATTCGTTGACACCGTGTCGCGCGTAAAATCGACGAATATAGAATCCTTAAGTCCTCGATTCATGAAAATATTTCGTAACACTTTGCTCCCCGTTTATTCGTTACGTATCAGGTTGGTTTCTATTATAAGGGAAGAAGGGATTAGATTCTTATGAGTATTTAAAATTTCCGCTATGTATTTCAGAGCTAGTAAGTACCATTTAAAATGTTACAGAAATGGTACTTTTAAGAGTACCATTTTGTACTTCAGCTTGAGTTTATGACATGCACGAAATTTGCAACCCCCATCTCGCAACGCGAAGATCAGCACGTGGGATCTGCCGATTCCACATGACGAGAATCGCGAATGTTGATACACTATGCACCATGAGAATGCGAGGTCACAGACCGTGCGCTTCTCAAGGCGAACGGCTATCGTTTAATGGAGGAAGAAAGCCTCTTCTTCTCTTTTGACTTCGTTGTGCCAGTCGTTAATCGTGAGAAGCCGAGGGAAGCAAATAGAGATCATTGATAAGGCCTTGAATATTCTAGATGTAAATTGCGGGTGATATTGTTTCAGGCCTCTAATAATAATCGCGATGATTATCTTACGATATTCGTGTTGCAACATTCCCTCAATTTGCAACGAGAATGACGGACCTCGAAATTCTTCGAGTTTGCACAACAGTGAGATTTTAAAGGCATCGAGAGTATTGTAATTTGACATGACACGAGATTTTTCTGCTTCGCAGGTGTAGTTTTAATTAGCAAATACTGTAAAAGTGCAAATCCACGATTATACAAAAATATCTCACATGAGGCTTTAATTTCATGAGACAATTATTTAATTATTTTCTTATTTCTTAATTATTTTGTCATTAGTTTCATGAAACTAGACCCTCATGAGACAGGATTCGTGATATATTTTCAAAAATCTCATCTCTCGTAACTATTTCCATTATTTATAGTTAGTTCTTGCGGAGGTTTTTGTCTCGTGATAGCAAAATATGAACTCTCATCGCGGATTCGCATCTTGAAGTTACAATCTGCCAAAGAATTCGTGGTGTTAGATTTTCTCATCGTAGAAACGAACAAAGGAATATTATACGCTTTGAAAATTCTCATGACATATACGAATTAGATTCTATCTCAATTCCATTACGTCTTGTTGCATCGCAGTTTAGTTTCTATTGGTACAAAGACTTGTTTAGGTAAGCTAGCAGCTTCTAGCTTGTAACAGGCTTCGGTTTGATAACTTTTTCGAATGGAAAGCTGCGAAAAGCTGTGCCAAATATATCCGTGAAGGCAACAGAGACTAGGTCGTTGACCAAACGCCTGGTCATCACGAATCCTGGCTGCCAAGCTCCATTTATTATCCTGTCGAGGATGTCTTCGAGAATTCGTCTGCCAGACAACAGATTCGTAATGTGAAGCTTCATATCTTTGATCGTTTGCACGTCCACGCTTACTTGCATCTTCTGTCCAGGTCGTTTTGTGATGGTGGTGGTTTGAACGAGGTCATCTGAATCGAGAGAAAAGAAATTTCTAACAGTTTTCTTTTGACAAACTTCAAGGAACAGAAAATAGGGTTTCCTCCACCATTTCAGTTATTGTCCCAATTTTTACAGCATGAAACGGTAGGCAGAGTTAGAAATGGCTTAATTGACAGTTTTCACTCTCTGTTCACCAAAGATAATAGAAACTTTGAGAGACAGTAAGGGTAGGTATTAAAATAAAAATATAATAAAAAGTATAGAGGAAAGGTGGGATAGTTGATCACAGTTTTGCTTTTTTATTACAACAATAATAATGGTTTGTTTTGTTTGTATTTAATTATGTAAGTTGTAATTCTTAGAGTATTCTCAATATACTTGTACAAATTTGAGAGCTGAAAACGAATTTTAATGACTGAAGTTCAATATTTTCAGGCAGTGACGTTATGCACAAGTATCCCCCACTGAAGGGGAGACTTGATCAGTGAACTTTAAGAGTAAATAACACATTAACTTTCTAAAAATTATTTATTATCTCCGCCAATAACATGAAATAAAGAGAATATCATAAAAAGAAAGTAAACTATAACTAACTTGAAAGAATTACTGAAAAAATAAAACCGAAGAATTAAAATCTATGACATGAAACAACATAAATGCATTCTTAGAAGACATTTCACTTAGATATCATCTGATTAAGATGATGACGAAGGAAATATTTTCCTTCTCACTTTCTTTGCCGTATTTTTCTGTTTCATTAGCCGTTCTATGGTTCTTTTGGGGGCATTTTCAGCTGTTCAAGTATCCCTCAATGCACTCGATTTGAAAAAGATGAAAAATTACACTTACCTTAAATATTTAAATCAATCAATAAATAGCATTAATAGGCCAGAAATTGCTGTTTTTACTTAATATATTTCAAATCATTGAAAATGCAACATTTACTCGGAAAGGAGGAAGAACAAGCAGACCGAAATATTTACTTTTTGGCTGCAAATAAGATCGAAGCTTCTAACAATTATTCTATGCTCCCGAAAGAAAACTGCAACGTGAAGTGTCGCGATAATGCAAACATTGCCACGATAGCGTGACAGCAGGCACAAATTGCCAATATATTAATTAAAAAACTGATGTGATCACGTATCCCCGCTGATCAACTATCCCTCCTTTCCCCTATCCTAAGGCAAATATTCCAAATTTCAAAGGGCAGGTATCCTCTGAATACAATTGCAATAATAATTTCTGCACAGACTATATACGAAGTTACTTACACAGAGCCAATGTGAACTTCCCCTTGTTGCTGAGGCTGGAACTGAGCATCGCTCCCTGGAACTCGTAAGAACCTGCCAGAAACTTTTCTGGGAAGCTTTGAGTATAGACAACCTATTAATCGAAACGTAGAAACATTTGTAATACGTATCCTCGAATGTTTACTTGACTTTGTCCCAGCTGTAATAATCGTCGCGCCGACTCTGACACACAGAAGCAACGAATAAAGTGACTTTTTACCTTGTGGTGTGGCAGGTCGCTGACGAATTTTGTCACTTTACTGGCGGTCCATCCAGTTTCAGTGACGTTCTTTAGTGTCAAGGTGAACCCGAAATTCGGCATTCCGCGGGAGACAGACACTTCCTTCGCGAAGAACGGGTCAAACGGGGCCACATTGTACTTGTCAACACCAGTTTTGAAGTACGGTCGAATTGCGTTCAGTGCTTCCCGCACACAGCCGTCGAAGCCTGGCACGTTTGGATGGCAATCCTTGAAATGATCCTCTGAAAATGCAAATAAATCTAGATAAATCTTGGTATCATTCTAGTTATGGAAATTTGTAGGAATTTTTGGGCAAGGTCAAACTAGCGCGATCAAACTTCGTGGAATTACAGATGATAATATTTCCAACAAGTTCTCGTAATTACATTTTCTTGTGCCAAGTCTTATAACGAAGTTACAGACTTTTGAAACTTCCTAATGGTACCAGAGGTGTCAGCAGATTGCATACCCACAGGCGCAAGTCGCTAATAATTTTCAAACATTTATTTCTCCGTTATTCGAGGTCCCGCGGGAAAATGTTACTAGAGAAAGTTGTTCAGAAAGCTGTCCTCTATAACGTTACGTAGTTTGATCGTGCCAGCTCAGAGTTTTGCAACAATTATCCACTTATGGATATGATATGCAACAGTTCCATCGCTCAGAGTCATCTACGCTGAAGTGCTGACTAGTTCTCCCACATTTAATCAGTTCCAACAGAATTTATTGCTCTACTTGGGAAAACGGTCACAGTTCCTTTTACAACGCCGCAGAAACGAGGCGCCGCGGAGAAACGGGCATGGGGAAAAGCAACAGGTACGACGGAGGATTAAATTTACATTGAATCGAGCACGCTTTGTGCGCCGACTTTCCGTCTCTGCTTCTTTCAGTTTCGTTACGATGTTCTTGTGTTCTATGAGAATTTACCAGTTGCGTCATTTACACTCCATTGAATTTTACATGTAGCGCTTGTGTGATGTTTGCGTTGCGCTAAGAAACTTTTCTATCGATCGAGCTCTAATACTCTTCACCTTTGCCCTGACACTTGTCGGATTTCGATTGCTGAAGAGGAATGGCCAGCACGTGGCGAGAAAGCCACGGTTATCCAATATCTTAGCAATATTTTGACGGGGCTCTGTCGAAACTTTCTTTCGCGTAACAGACTCAGTAGTTACGTGAACGAGTGTCGAAATAATTATAGCTATTAAAAAATAGGCAACGATCACGTAAGCCACTTGTACGATCCCATCGTTATCTATTTATGAAATGTAGAATCTCAGTGCTCTAATCACAGGACCACCTAATAATGCAGAATTAGAGGGCAAGTCTTAATTTAAGATGAATTCAGTAAACGGCAGTAAATATTTCGATTCTCTCAAGTTAATTACAAGGCCCTACAACTCCATTCTTATGTTATCCATTCCACAGGCCTGCCGATTCTATTCGCCACTCTCTTGCAATTACACATCCAGTAACCTACATTGTGTTTTACAATTAACCTAAGTTGGAAACCAGTCCTTGAGTCCACCGGTTTCACGCAAATTCCATCAAACAGTGCTGTACTTGGATACGCATCTCAGTATAATCATTACGTGCAAAACTACAGCCCGTTCCATGGAAGATTCTGAATATCAGCCTCCACAACTTCTCCAAAATCGCATGGTCCTCTGATAATGAGTACCCCTGAACGAAAGCCACTTTTAATCGAACCGTATCGAGAACCACGCAACACACACGGCTCGTCACTAAGCGCACAGTGCAATTAAAGCCCAATTTACGTAATCACTGCACAGAAGTCCGACATACACGTCAGCTGGAATCCTCAAACGTGCTGCGAAAAGAATTTCTACGATTCCTTTTGCCGATCCGTTTCTTCGATCCACCAGCACGGAAAGTAAGCCACGCATGGAGCGACAGCGCGAGGCTGTCTTACCGAATTCCCCGGTGAAAAATGCAGGCAGAAATCAACCGACCACTGTGCCACCGTATAAACATTAATACAGACATCAAACGTGTCTAGTTTAGAAAGGATCTCTGCGATCCTTCTTTCTAATCCATGTGCTCAGCTCAACAGCACTCTGCGGCAGGATACAACGCACTTGCAACGACGGCACACGGTTCCTTACCGAATTCCGCGACGGTGGAAGCAACCAGGGCGAAAAGGGCCAGCGACGCACCGAAAGGCCGCCACATCTCGATTCGGTAGATCGGTAACGCGGCACGCGGAGAACGCACGTTGCGCGAGGCGTGATTCCAGCAAGAGAGGCGAACACGCGGCCGATGCTTACGCTTTCACTCTCGACCGTGCATCTGAGAGAAGGGTTCACCGTGGCCAGGATTTTCGGTCGACCTTACATAATTCCCTAGTGAACACACGGGGAGATCGGAAGAAACGCTGGTCGAACGGGAACATGGAGGTTTTCGAGCGGCGGAATCGGTTTCGTAGGCGGGCTGGTGTTCCTGCCACTTGGACCACGCTGCGGTTTTCTGGTCCCCGGCGAGCTAGGCATCGAGCCGGTTCTTTGAAGGACGAGAATATCACGGAGGACGTCGTTTGTCCTTGGACGAGCGTGATCGGACGAAGGTGTAAAGGAGTCTGCGATGTGTAAATGGCAGCCAACGCGACGGTTTCCAGTGAATTTATGGTGGCATGGCTCGCTTCTTTGTGAACTGGGACTGGGTGGCTGGTACAGGGTGCTGCAAAATGTGTGGAAGCGTGCGATGGGAAGTATATATAGGTACGTGTACGCGGAGGTTACTGAAATCCACAATTGGAGGGTTCAGAACAGGGTTTGAAACGGTTCTAGAAATAACTGTTTCAAACTGTTATATATCGGTTCTTCATCAAACAGTTATGAAGAACCGATATTCTGAATAACTGTTATAAGGAACCGATATTCTGACTATATCGGTTTCGGTTACGGTTCTAGAACCGTTATTATATCGGTTCTAGAACCGAAAAATAACGGTTCTAGAACCGAAATTTTTTCGGTTCTATATCGGTTCCAAGGCGGTTCTGCAATCGATTCTCGTATCGATTTTAGAGTACCTAATTGAGATCGCCAGTATTACGGTTGCAGATTATTCTATATAAGCATAAACATACCTTTTACAAAATTATTATGAAAAACAAAACAAAAAGTGAAATAATTATGCATACCATTATCTTGTAATATGAAAAGTGTTCTTTAATATAAGTGGTTTTCTTGGTGTCGTAATATCGGTTCTTTTTGACTTTCGGCTGATACGCGGCATAAACATTGTGTCGTTTGCAACGGTTTTCAACGGCCATTGAGACTTACTTTGTTTAGGAATATCAAATAAAAGTTTCGATTTCATGTTTTAAATATTGATTACATTTTGTATTATAATTAATGTACGAAATACTTGGTAGTGTTATAACAGAATTTCTTTACAATCAAATTTGGTGTTATATATATTACATTCTTTGATATATTCAACAAGAAATACATTTTACATACATTAAATAAACATACATTAAACATTTACATTTACATTCACATTTACATTTTTATACTTACACACTCATCAAATATTAATTTAAACAAAGAATGTCAGTAAAACAGCTCCTTTCTTTGACATCAAAGGCTTCTGTTCTGTTCTCTGTGACGATCAGACCAGGAATGATACTTTTCGTATCATCTGACATTGTCGATAGCATCGCGAAGAAGTCAGTGGTCTCAACGGCCGGCCGTTGAAAACCGTCGCAAGGGCTACAATGTTTATGGCGTGCATCAGTCAAAAGAAAAAACGAATCGATATTACGACACCCAGAAAACCACTTATATTAAAGAACACTTTTCATGTTACAAGATAATGGTATGCATAATTATTTCAGTTTTTTTTTCATAATGATTTTGTAAAAGGTATGTTTATGCTTATATAGAATAATCTGCAACCGTAATACTGGCGATCTCATTTAGATACTCTAAAATCGATACGAGAATCGATTGCAGAACCGCCTTGGAACCGATATAGAACCGAAAAAATTTCGGTTCTAGAACCGTTATTTTTCGGTTCTAGAACCGACATAATAACGGTTCTAGAACCGTAACCGAAACCGATATAGTCAGAATATCGGTTCTTTATAACAGTTATTCAGAATATCGGTTCTTCATAACTGTTTCAAGAACCGAAACCGATATAATAACTGTTTTCAACCCCTGGTTCAGAAGCCAATCACTGTGAGTTCTTTTCCTGAAAACACTGTCCAACAAGATATTCGGTTAGCAATATTCGCTGAGTGATTCTTGTAGAGTTTTTCGCCCCGAACACCAATCCGCAAGCAGAATTTTATTGCTCCATCACCCTCACTTTTCGAGAAATTCGATTTTGAAAAAAAAGCCAATTTTCAACTTTGAACATCTTTTGTGTTCGAACAGTAATTGTTATTCGGTTACTTGCTTCGTCAAATTATTCTATGAACCCTCACGAACATAACGATATAACTTATTACTGAATTATAAACATTTAAATATGTTTAAACAACGATCAAGTGGAAAAGGACACCCGAAATGCACCGATTTTTGCAGACCAGAATAAAGTTCAATTTTGTTAGACAGTGAAATCAGTTATGTAGTTAAAATACCTCTTGATTGTTAAATCTTTTAGTTGAGAATTCAATCAAATCACTACTTTTATACGTAAGCAATAAATGGCGGTACTTATATTGACCACAGAATTACTAGGCAAAATTATTCAAAGGATAAACTGTATTTTCGGTTTCAACGCTGATGGACTTACACTGATTGGCTTCTGAACCCTCCATTTAGAATATAATAAGCAAATTAAGCACGTCCTTAGGGCTTTATGAGAAAAGGGGGCACCATATAAATTTTCTAAATTTTAAAATCTAACTTTCGTTGGAAACACTTTTCAGGCAAATTATCGGAAATATCTAAGAAATCGTACATTGCGTTTAAGTGATCACCCTGTAATCGGTATAAGGGAGCCTCGAAATGTTTTAAGTGCTTAGGGCCTCTGAAGGTCTTAATCCGGCCCTGGCTCCACTAATGGATTCCAAGAAGATAAAGACCATTATTCTGCTATCACCAAAGCCTCCCTTGGAACTTATTTTACTTCATCGTGAGACAGGATGCTGTAAAACCTATGGCAGCATCCGATGGGAAATATATACTTGGAGAAGACGCGATGTCAATGCATCGTGACGCGCAGAGTTAGGGATGCAAGCAATGTCCAGTACTGTGGCATCGCGCGTTCAAGTGTATTAGAAAGGAATGCATTCGTGGGAAGTAAGATGATGGAGTCGGTAATTGCCTCTGATTATTTTTGCCTCTAATAACTTCTGATTTTTCTACTCCAAGATAGAATTCCGTAAAGGAAGACCTTCTGCTTTGCTTAGGAAGGTGAGTGAAGGCGAAAGGTATCCACGAAGTCTCCTCAGAAACTGCTTTAAACAGCTATCGATTTCTCTTCCTCCCGCATATAATTCTGTTGATAGTCGACCGTGGAATTTCCCAATCGACTAGCTTGTCCAAATAACTTCCTGTTGCCTGTGTTCTTAGCTATCTTATCTGTTTAGGAATAAAATTTATCCGGACCTGTTTCGCGCTTTTTGTTATTTCGCAGCTGCTTCATTCTTGCAGCTTTGCTGGCGGAATTGAAAAACGTCATGGTTAAAGGCCAAGAGAAATCTAGTAATTGCGTAAGAAAGGATTAACATTCATAATTTTTAACAGACATTAATATCTGAATGACGGTTTCATTCCGACGACGATCCATTCGTTCTCATTTCTGTGGCCGCAAAAATGTGTCGACCGATTTTCGAAATAACCTGATTACTCCTCGCAACTCAATTTGCACTGCGCCCAATCCAGCTCGCCGTGATATTCCATCGACGAAATTTGGTTACATAATGGTGCATAAATTAAAAGATATTGCAGTTCGAGTATCTGATTATCCTGGATCTCCTTGCATGCAAATTAACGCTCTGATTACTCAAAGTTCTTCAAAGCAATCTGTTTTATTTAATACCTTAACAACGCAGTCATTCCAATAGGCTACTCTTTCCACATTTCAAACATATTGCGATCATTATTTCCAATTATTGTCGTGGAAGGGACGAATCAGTAAATCATCTTCAAGTGCTTGATATCCTTGAACCGAGCTGCACCTAGCAGCAGACAACCGGATGTACACTAATGCAAGAGTTGCAGCGCTGCCTCCGCAATACAGGGGAATGTTCACGGAAGAGCGCGCAAGGCGAAGAAACGCTGGAACTCTTAAATTAATCAAAACGAATACCTACTCTTTCTTGCACTTCTTTTTAGCACACCGCTAATTGCGGTTCCGCGAGTACAATACAATTTTATTTCCGTGGTGGAGGACTTGCGACATTGTTAGAGAAAAATGGTCGGATATCGTTGCTAATTAAAGTGTTAATTAAAGGATGCTTCTCCTTGATTGCGACTCGAGCATTTCCATGGTTTTGTTTTTCATTTCACTGATGCAATAGATCGTTAAATAACACGGTATCCCGTTAAGTAACTCGTGTAAAACATGTAACCACGCAAATCGACGTTACCTTATTCCAAGAAGTTAGAACCTTGGCACGAAGTTATGAACTCCAAGTGGAGTGAAATTGAGCGTGCGCTTAGATTTCGAAAAACACTCGGTGCCCACCAATCGTCGGAAGGATCCCCACGTAGCATGGACGCTTCCACGCACTCATACCTCGAGGTCAGTCTACCGAAAATCGCGTTGCACAATTACCCGAGGCTGATGCGAATTGCTGGTCAGAAGCGTCACTCTACAGTAATTGCCCCTCGTTTCAACGTGTCACCTCCCATCTCCACTGTTTACATTGCGCGTCGAGCTTGAAATTGCAACATTACTCCCTCACGAAAGCCCAGTCACCTCAAACAGAATCCCGTTCCCTGTTACTTGCAACTAATCCTTAATCTCGTCTCTTGATTACCTGGGTGGCATTTCCCACGAGAAACTCAGCATTTCCCTAGCAATCATCAATCCACTGTTACCCAAATCTCCCGGTCGTCCACTAATGACTCCCAAAGAGCAAACAAGTCCCAAGGACCACAGTGGTATCCGCAGCAATGATCTCACCGGCGACGTCCCACGATGCAAGCATTAATAAGCAGCGCTAATAAACTAAAACCGATGCAAAGGGGCCGTGCAGAGATATCTGCCTGCGGCGTGATTAAGCAAGGGAGAGGTGTTCCAGCGGCGGCTTTCCAGCTAGCTGGTGGATCGCGGCGGGCAAGGAAAAAGATCGAGGAGTATCTGGGGTACTTTCGACGGTCTAACACGGCCTAAGCGAGACTCGTCCGTCGCCGCGGACGAAGAAGGCGCAGGTGCACGTTGCAGCAGTGAAAGTATCCGGCGAGTGCAGTTACGATCTGGCATCTGTCAATGCCCTCTTGCATAGTCAGTCTTGGTCTAGCGGTGCCGTTTAGCCGGGACCAGCGATTTCAAGCACGCCTGTCGAAAGTGCCCGACGGCCCGTCAGTGAGTGGTGGATCGCGTTAGAGACCAGGTGAATCCCGACTGTCCGAGGGGAAGCGTAGACCCCCTGGCGAGGCACAGTGTCTAGAAGAGCAGCGCGCAACTACGACGCACCGTACCCCGAGCTGACCCAAGGGTGCCCGATAACGATGTTCAGATCGATTCTATGTGTCCACCTCCTCCTGGCCGCCGGCGGCGCGACTGCTCTCTCCGGCGACTCTAATCGTGAGTAAACTCGCATATTTCTCCGCCGCTCCGGCTACTTCTGGATCGCTTCCTGGTGGACACGAGGTGTCTTTCGCAGTCAAGTTTATTCGGCGAACGGTGAAAGCCTGGTAAATCGATGGTGCGGGGCGGGCGGAGGTTTTGCATTTTGTTTCAAGCCTCGGCGAGATTTGGCTCGGGGTTGGTCGGCGGGTGAGTAGCCGGGACAAGGGGATCTTTCTAGCTGGAGGACGCTGGAGTGTTGCATAAACCCGGCGTGCTGGGTAAAGGGGGTCAGTCGTGCAGGCGCCCCTAAGAAATTTCATTAGAATTTCTCAATGTGTGGTTAAAGTGACAAGCTGCTTGGCAACTGGCTTTTCGCGCGGCCACCACGGTTTCCGCTTGCTTCACCCCGCCGTCCAACTTATGGCTTTACGTCACCTTAATTACCTTCTGCCTGAGGGATTCCTGCGGCTGGTGGTATTGTTCGTTTAATCGGGAACGATAGGTTCCTGATTTCTCGTTTTTTAAGGGCGAATTGCCTTCGCAGGGTGTTGGTAATTTAGCGATGACGGTGCTGTTGCAGCTGAGTACGTGAAGCAGTGCTCGAAGAGCGATCCGAAGCTGAAAGCTTGTCTGATAAATGCCCTCCACCACTTGAGACCGTACTTGGCTGTTGGGATACCGGAAATTGAGCTGCCTTCGGTCGAACCCTTTCGCGTAAGCTCACTTCACTGTCTATAGATTAGAAGTTAAATACTTCCTGCCTCGTTGGCAGACCTGTGCGCCGTAAGTATCCGATTCGTTACATTTTTCTCTGATTTTATAACGAGATTTGAGAGAAAGCTCCACAGGAGGAAAGATTTTTTTTTTAATTTTTAGAAGGATCTGTTTGACAGTGGTCGCTTAAAGTATTTAAATCTAGGATAACTATGTTTCAAGAAGTGAACAACTATTTTTTTATTCCCCTAAAAGAACGTTGAATTTTGCCGATTACACCAGCTTCCCCCTTAAATCTTAGAATAGTTGAAAGTACAGGGCGCAAGGATTCTGCGAATTTGAATATCGACTTGTTTGGTGCTCGTTGCCCCACGTGTTTGCCACTCTGCTCCTTCTAACAGATGGACGAGCTGACTCTGTCACTGACAGGTGGTACAAACGGTTACAAGGTTCAACTGCGTGAACTGTACGTAAAAGGAGCGAGCAACTTCACCGTCGAGGACATTAAACTCGGCTCACCCTTCGAAGCTATTGTACGAATGCCAGCCCTTATCTTGGACGCGCATTATTCCAGGTTTGCTTTCCCCATCAAAAGACTCCTGCACCGTCATACCGTCCGACCCCTTCATACCCCCTAAATCCTACCTAACGAACGATTAACACAATTATCGCCAAACAAAATCTCTTAAAAATTATGAAACGGTTGCTCCACTTATGCAAGAAGTGACTTTCCTTCGCTGCCTTTTAACTCAAGTTTCACTTGCGACACCAGCAAAGTGATTCATTGTGAATCCTTCTAGCAGCATTTCTGTTATTTACGTGCATTTTACGTGTCAGTTCAGGGGTGCTGATTATCCTGCCAGCCAGTGGCAACGGAACCTTCCACGCTCGATTCGACGATGTCAAAGCGCTGGTGAAGGGTACCGTTTCGACGTCGCTGAGGGATGGGAAGACTTATCTTAACCTCGAGAATCTCGACGTCGAGCTGGTCGTGAAAAATGTGCAGATGAGGGTTCGCAAGATCTTCAACAATAATCGGATACTTAGTAAGTAGCTTCTTAGGCTAATTTTAAGGGTTTCTGTGATTCATTAATTCTAGTGCGCACCCAACTTGCTAACGACAACTCCTGTCCAAGTTGCAAACACGTAGAAGTTCGTTATTAGTTGAAGGTATCAGTTTGTTCAGATCTCTGCTGATTTTATCATCGGGTTTACATTTCTATTTACTCAGATTACTACTTACCTAGCTGCCTATCCCTCTAGTCTTTACTTATCTAGGCTTCTATACACCTAAGGTTCCATTCAGCTGATCACCAGTTTATCCAGATCTTCAATTATCTAAATCCCTGTGTACCTACATATTCGTTTATCAGGTCCTCTATTTACCCTAGAATCTCTCTTCACTCAAGTCTCCATTTCCCAGACCAATCGAAGGAAAGCTGGTTATCAGCGCCAGTTCTAGAGGCTCCATAGCCTGGATTGTATAAACGTTCGAGCAGGAAGGAGCCATTAAGCATAAGTTCGTCACGATCGTAATTATCTTTATAGCGGAGGCGATTAACTTGTTCCTCCGGGAGAACGGCCAGGAGGTGCTAAAGGTGATGGAGCCGCAGCTGAAGAGGAAGCTGTCCGCACTGTTCGCTGGCATTGTCAATCAGCTGCTGCGTCACGTGCCAGTCGAAGTGTATCTGCTGCCTTGAACATATATCTTCCCCTCGCCTATATTCTTACTGGCCACGTTCAACAAAAGCAAGCAGGTCGAATTAGTACGATCCGAGGTTGTAAATACCATTACGGCGCACATAATGAATCACAACTCTGCGTTATGCCGGGGAGACAAATCAAATAGCGAGGCAGTATCGTTAGTTTCAGACTCTAGTTCTAGCGATAGCGGTGTAACGATTAGACACGTCGATGGAAACAAATATATATGTATATATTTACAATCTATTCGCTCCCCCCTTCTTTCTTTCACCTGTGCTACGACACGTCGCAGTGGATCGCGCGAAAGCCGCTTGTGCAACCTGATAACAACCTCGATCTGCAGAGGCAAAAGAAGTGCAAGTGTACTAGGCTATGAAATTGCGAGATTCATTATCCGATCACTTTTACGACGCGAATATTTAGGTAAAGTGCTTGAAATGCCCACCTGCCTGGGTGCCGTTCTTTTGTTCAACCTTGCGCAGGCTGAATTCATCCCTCAAAGTAATAATAAAACTGTTACAGAAATAGTAAAGAATGTGTAAATTAAACAAGGACACTAATGGCGCAAAATCATAGCAACAGCATAATGTTTGTGAATTTATTAACTTCACTAGAACCTCAATAACAGGAACAGTTAACAATTCGTGTGGATACCGTCTCGTAGTAAGCGTTGGTCGTTAGAAAATGTTCGAAGAGCACACGGTTTTATGTATTTAAAAGCAAGCTTGAATAAGTGCCTCTAGGGTCGTTTGTGTTCGGCGACATTAACATTATCGCTTCGTGTCAATCACTTCATTCTTCGATCCCATTCGCTTCGACCGCTCCAAGGTCTGTCGACCATCTTTCCGCCTCTTCCTCGAGTCGCTTCTAATTATTATCTATAGATTTAACGTGTCTCAGGGGAACACCTTCGAGAACGGTATCTTCGAGAACAAACGGTTGGTGATTTCGGTGAGATGAGGGTCCCACATTTCCATCAGCTTCGGCAGCATACCGCGGTACACTATTGGCCAGTATTCGTTGACGAAGAGCAGGGCTGCCTGGTCTGAAAATAAAAGACATCGGAAGTAGGTAATTTTCTAGGAAGCCAAACTTCAATTTAATCAAAGAACACACGAAAGATACACTTTATTCGCAAGTTCAAGACGTGTACTTTTCGGTGACGTTTCATTCAGCATTTTCAGGGAAATGGAAACACACGCAATGTCTGACGGGTGTGAATTTATGCAAGATAGAATTGTCTTATTTAATAACGACTTGATAATGAAAACTGGAGGGCTAAAAATAGCTGGCAACGTAAGACTGAATGCAACGGTGATGTCTTAAGTAATAAATCACGTAATAAACCGACGGTATTACATTAGGAGAAATGACTGTTGTTACGGAGGCTAAAGTACAAGTGTAAGCGGCAAATAACAGGTGAACGTACCAATTGCACTTTAATTAAGTGCCGCGGAGTCTCTTTAGATGGCTCGAGCCTTTATGCATTTTACTTGATATTGTGATATTATTGGATAATATTGTGTAACGACCGGATATCGAGTGACGTCGCTCGGCTAATGAAAATTTATGGCAATTCAAACTGTCCTGGGTAAACAACAAACCGCTCGTCACAGTTGCATTATGTCATGCTAGCTTTTACACTAAGGAGTTACCAAAGAATTCGCAGAAGCTACAACATCGAAGGAAGGTCATTATTCGACGACCCTGCTTTGTTCAACAGCAGCTACACGCCGAACAGGACGAATTAACGTCACTTTTTTTGGAAAATATTCTTTAAATTACAAGCTTCCAAGTGCGTATTACGATTTCTGATTAACAAAATTACTTATGGGTAAAAGAATTCATAAAAAAGTCCCACCTTCTCACGATCCTAGGTGTATGCAACCCACTGAGTTATCAGTATTAAGAAAACAGTGAACGTCCAGCGATTGAAACTTCAAGCTCGATGGGGTTAATGAGTTCGCGATACTGATCTACTTACTCATCTGGTCGTTTCCATTGAACAGATCACTGAACCAGATCTTCATGCGTCCAACTTCGGGTATCACTCTAAAGTGCTCGACCACCCATCTGTCATCGGCCACGTGCCCTGAAATGTCCCACGTGCACCTCACATCATCCAGGCTGACGTTGAAGGATCCTGTTCGAGCAAAAAGTGTTACCGAGTTGTTTCAGAGAATGGAAACTTGTCTCGATTCGGTGGAACGTTAATTACTGAGCGTCCTGACTCATGCTGCAAATTGCAAGCTGAGTCTGCTTCTATCCGCGGTAAATCTAAACAGTGACGGCTTTAAGGAAAAAGGCCCAAACGGCAAACGTTCCGAGGGGCAGTGGCGGATTTAACAGGGTGGCCAATGAGCAGTTGCCACCTGGGCCCTTGCACAGAAGGCCCCTCAGGACCCCATCCTTAAAAAAAGATTATGATTATATCCAAAGCATATTTTTTTCTGTATTATTACACTGAGCCCGCTTTTAGTAAACTTCAACTTTATTTTCTCGAAAAATGGGCCTCTGCTCAGAAGGCCCCTCTGGGGCCCCGTCTTAAAAAAAGTATGATTATATCCAAAGCATATTTTTTTCTGTATTATTACACTGAGCTTGTTTTTAGTAAACTACAGCTTTATTTTCCTGAAAAATGGGCCTCTGCTCCGAAGGCCCCCGTAGGGCCCTGTCTAAAAACGTATGATTTTATCCAAGCATTATATTTGTTTTCTATACTTTTCAATACAGTTACCCCCTTTTAGTAAACTACCTTTTCATTTCCCTGAAAAAATGGGCCCCTCAGGACGTTCGCCATCTGGGCCTTTTTTCTTAAATCCGCCACTGCCGAGGGGCCCAAATTTTTCGGGAAAATGAAGAGGTAGTTTACTAAAAACGGGGAAAAGTTATAGTGTTTGACTAAAATCATAAGTTTTTTTAAGATGGGACCTTGGGGCCTTCTGAAGATGGCCCCAAGCCGCAACTCCTCGTCGGCCATTCTTTAAATCCGTCACTGATTCTAAGTTTCTTTTTGCGCGATGACTAGAACCTCGCGCATCGAGAACGACGGTAACAAAAATTTGGTTTTGACGTTGGCATGAAGTTTTATCAAGCTCTTCTGCGCATTCTGCTTCCCGCAATGACTAGAATCGGTGTTCAAGTGCAAAACAATGGTATACCAGATCCGCCAAGCTTGAAGCTGCCCACGGCGCCATCAGCTTTGTAGTCGCCTTCGATCAGGATCTTCGGCAATTCGAGATCGATGTCGAGTCGGAAGAAATCGTCAGATAGTTCCGGCTTCACGGACAAGAAACGAGCTTTGGCGATACCGTACGTCCTGACGTCGGTGGCACTCATTTTCCCGCGCATTGTGCCACTGTCGTATTCGGCAGAATGCTGGTCGATGTAGTAAGGATCTAGAGGTGGCAAGTCGAACTCTGGAAGTCCTATTAGGAACACATAAAATAATTAATCATTCGTTCACAGTGAATTCAGAGACTACATTGATGTTAGATGAGTGTGTGTATCAAACGCTCCAATAATTTACCTTGCACAAACGTAGGCCATGCTTCTTGAATAGCGAGCCTCAAGCAGGACGAAAATTCGTCAGAGTCCTTCTTGCAGGTCTTCACGGTTGGAGCTGCAGGAAAACGGCAACATAGATATATGCAACGGTGCGAGAACTTGCATTATGGGCAAGGAAAGGGAAACCACCCAGTGAACGGTCGTTTGCAGATTTCGCTAAAATTCAAGTCACCTCCGCAGTGGAACGTCCCACGCTAACTTTCTAGCCCCGAGAACGAATAAACACAGACTTTTACTTCTTCCAACAGGAGGGAAACCACTATCCCTCTATCAATCATTGCGAAAACGACAATTTCGTACACAATTCGATCGGTAATATTCACGCCCTAATTAGGATAAGAAAGCTTCGATCAACGAACCTTTTCGTCCATAATTCTACGAAATGATAGCGAAGTCCCTAACGTCAACCTTCTTGCTCCACACCACGAACAAACCTGCACGATTCCGACAGAGGATTTCAAATCCACGAAACCCCGAATCCCCGTCGTTTCAACCCTCCAATTGCAATCCGCCCGGTACCACCCCGCTCGAGGAACCAGCGAGATTCAAAAGGCTCTGACACGCCGGCGGGTCAAAGGGCAAGGATGCCGCCGCTGAACTTACGAAGCTGATAGTCCCCGGCGACGAGGGCGACGCTGAGCGCAGCACAGATCACGGCGACGGCGCGGAACGACATCTTGCTCGGTTAAAAATCTTCCCAGCTAGCCTCTCCAATTATAAGAGGTCCGTTTATATAGTTTCCAGCTCCAAGGACTCTGGCAAAGCTACGTTGCAAAATTGCATGTCATTAAAGCGCGCCAACACGTGAGAGGCGAGAAGCGGCTGCACGCCGCGCCGCCGTCGCTGCTGCACCAGGTGTTGCCCGCCTCGCGGGGCCAGAACTCGGCCAGCAGCGAATTCCGGGGAATGCGTTGCGCGAGCTCTTCTTTTGTTAGCCTCTGCCTACCATTCGATCGCGGCTCGCAGCTTTTCTGTCACTGCATCGGCATCCCAGGCACGGCCGCCGCCGCGATCCGCCGTCATTTTCGCTCCCTCGACCGCTCCTCCGGTGTGTTCGCAGAACTATCGCTATCGGAATAATTTCCACGCTTGTTTACCTTCTACCACTTCTGCGGCATTATTTTTCCGCGGACCATTTAAGCATATCGCTCGCGCCCGAGCCCGCTAATTTAGCGGAGGGCGGCGCGCATGTACGAAGCCGATGATAAGTGTCGCAAAGGGGTATGTATTTTGAAAATATGGGAGCGAGTGCGTTTCAGATGGAGCCCGACGACGCAGGCGTCTCGAGCATTGGGGTAGAAGAGTCGCGAAATTTCTGTGATTACTGTTCTGTTGCGCAGCGTGTTTAATAATGTACAATACACTGGTCCCTAATCGCGTGGCTGGCGTCTAAGTATATGTACGGTCATACGCGAAATTACGACGCGATATTTGAATGAAACGAGGGACATTCGTAGGCAATTAGCGTGGAGTGACTCATAGATTTGATATTATGTTTCAAGGTGGTAATTAGGAAACACTGCTTTGTTCTCGTTGGATCTAGAAAAACAGCAAATTGACGTACAAGGAAATGCCAGAGTGGCAGCGAAGGTAAATGATTAATTACCGATCGAGATGAAAAACCGTCGCAAGACACGATCCGCCAGCTGGCGAGCCTTGGCATCCGTGACCTTGTGACCTTGCCCGGGTATCTGCGACGACACGTTACCGTTGAAAACGATACTGTAAACAGATGACGAGCCGCCCCTACGAATCTCGTACGGTACCGTATACGCGGCTTTATGTAACCGGGATTACAAGCCGTGCAAGTGGACGCCCTTGGATCACATCGCGTCGATATGAGAAACTAGTTTTCATCAAGAGGCGCACCGCTGACAAAGAAAAACGTACAACGAAACTGTACTACATACATGCCTGATCAGGCCGACTCTCACTCCGTTTTGTCCGATCGACACAGTTAATCGCACAAAGGGACTTCGGCAGCGGACGGTTACCGCCGCGAGCGTTGATGAAACCAGTAGACGCCCCGTCGGGGCACACGCCTTAACACCTTTTCCTATTCTTCTGTCCTCTTTCCCTTTTTATGGATTCAACTGGACGTTGTTTGGGAGTTCGGCGCGCAAGGTACACCTGTGACTGGCTGTTACCGATCGACGATGATAAATTAGGGAAAAGGGGCTTGGCGCGTGGGCTACACGGAATGCTGTGTATTATGAGAAAATAATTCTGGAGACTGTATTGGAACAGTTCAAAGTCGTAATGTTTTATTCAACGCCGCGGAAAATTGTTGTTAATTGTAATTGGTTGTCGTGCTGTTCGTGTAACGACGGAGGGAAAAAATGGATTGCAGCCATACGGTGCATAATCAATATCCCAGCGCAGCCCCGTTCTCTGTTCGACTTTCCGCTTTTTGAAGAACATGTAGCTTGCATCTCGTGCTCGTTCAGAGGACAAGTATGTAGGTCTGCTCGCCAGTATTTGCAGCCTGCTTACGCGGTCCACCGCTCACTGGCACGGTGATTGTTGCTATCATGGAAACTAATGCGCACAAATGACACAGCTTCGAAATACCCGGGTTCGGTTGCATGCACGCTTGCATAGCGATTTGTAAACACTTGGGTGCCTTGGATTTTGGTGGGGGGGGCGAAGTGCAACGACTGCAGCAAGTGGTTTCAGTCGGGGCACCTTGTAAGTGCATATAAAGTAAGCTTCTTGTTTCGAAGCGTGGCAGGTCTTTTTGTTCCAGCTAAACAAATAACAAATCCTGAAAGTTGCAGAGTTTGTAAAAGTTGTTATCGATTGGATAGTGAATGCTCGATAATTTTAAAGAACTTTGAGGTAATTGTTATTGCGACGCAAGTTTAATTAGTTATTGCGTAGACAAGAGTATCGGTATGAATTTATTTCGAAAGTTTTCAATCTTTTTAAAAAAATTTATATTTATCGACACCCCTCCGTCGGTACGACAGTCTCGGTTGTATCCCTTTGCGTAACGCCATCTACGTAGTAAGATTTAGCACACGTAAACCGGGACCGCCATTGATTAAACCTGTCAGAGAATCAGCTGATCGGTTATTCACGTACGTGGAATCAGCTGTGAGCAATCATGGACGCGCTGACCGAGGAAGATTTCGTGATACCTCCGGTTAAATACGAATGTAAGTAACCGCGTCGCATCCTACAGATGTAAGCGCGTTAAATTCGAGAAGGGAAGGCTTGAATCTCGCGATGTTGCACCCGGCAGCCGGCGTGCTATTGTACCGGCATCCATTTTGCTACACGTGCGAACAACGCTACCGCAATTTTAACCACTATTTTCACTCGCGATCTTGCAAAATACACGACACTAACAGAGTGTAAATGTTTCTTTCCTCAGATCTGGACCACACCGCGGATATACAGTGAGTATCAAGTTCGCAAATCGTTCGCAACGAGGACCGGTACGTTTTGGAGGTTACCCTCCCGGATAACCTATAAACCGAGCGTCGACGAATCGTCGATGTTGATAGGAATGGAGGAAATATGCATCGACGAATCGTATTACTTGTGCTAGAAATCTGTGTTTTTAATGATAATCGTGCGTCGCAGGTTGCACGCATGGGGCGATACCATGAAGGAAGCTTTCGAGCAATGCGGGGTGGCCATGTTTGGGTACACGACCGATTTAGAGCGGGTTCAAATGACACAGGTGCACTACGTGGAGGCAGAGGGTCACGACATGGAAAGCCTTCTTTTCCATTTCCTCGACGAGTTGTTGTTCATGTTTTGCGCTGAGCCGTTCCTCGTCGCAAAGGTATCTTCCGTTTTACGAGCGTCGTGCGACGACGCGTCGCATCAACGCATTTAACGTTTTCCTGCATAACACGCTTCTCGCCCCCATATATTCTCTGCATTTCACTCCGCTGCTCGGCTAAATTTCGAAATAAAGTACGCTCTTTCCCCCGCAATCGGCCGTCTATGTTGGCGATCGTCGTAAAGAAAAGGTGACGCTTTATGTTGCCAGAAAGTGAAGATTACTAATTTCGACCTCGAGAACTTCAGGATCACCGCGATGGCGTTAGGGGAGGAATTCACGATAGGCAAGCACACGCAGAACGCCGAGGTGAAAGCTATCACGTACTCGGCGATGCAGATACTCGATCGGCCGCAAGTCGAGCGTCCCGAGATTTTCGTGATCGTAGACATATAGAGCACGTAGGGCCCCGGTGTCGGCGTTCCGTTTGATTTCTTGGCGCGCCTTTAGACGTTGGCTCGGGGCTATTGCTTTTGAACAGAAAAGTGGGGACGACCACATGGGATAGAAGAGCGAGGAAGAGAGGGCACGCTCCCTTACGTCCTACATAGGGTACGATCCTTTTGTAGTTGCGTAGGGTTCAAATAAATACGTTACGAAGAAAACACCGGGCTCCCTTCTTGGCGACGTATCTCAGGTACGTGGCCATGGATCGTGGAGCCCTGCGCCTCTCGCGGAACAGCTCTGACCCGCCAACGTACAATTGTGCTACAATACGCGTGACTCATGTAAATACTTCGATTCTTTATTCCGTTTGTTATATATATATATAGATATATTCAGGATTTTTTAAATATCATCGAGGATCGTTACGACAGTGCCGTACTTCAGCTTTTAAGTATTAAAAGTATACGGAACATGTATATTCGACACTCGCAGATTTGTATATTTTTGTAAATGTATAATAAACATGTGTGTTTTCTATGCGTTCCCATTGATGAAAAGATTTCTGGCCCGGTTACTGGGTAGCCGTGTTCAATGTGTTATTAGGATGGAATTTTTATTTCGAGAATATATTTGGAGCAGAATCGGTGGAGTGGGTTGGAAAGGTTGATGCGAGGCGGGAACGAAAGCGTAGACCTACTTTCGCACGTGCGAAGTGTACGGCCCTGCGCACAACACCCCTCCATCGTGAAGGAAGCGACGACCGCCCGCTTAGTTTCGGGCAAGAAACGGCAGGCATCGGGATCCTCCCAATCATCGGAAGTGCGCGTGTTCGATGGACTGTAATCGAAAAGTTTCAAGACTACATAATTCGCGAGTGGGTTGCTGTTGTCCGTTTCCCTTTCGCCCCCTTTCCTACGCGGTAAGGCCCACGGTTAAAGGGACTCACTGCCAACATCAAGCGTGGACGTCGGTCCTGAAACCGCACACCCCTGTGACCATGGCGGACTGACACGGTAATAATCTCTAAGGGCAATCTGTAAAATCGTATCGGGATGTCAGGGACGAATAACTGACCCACCGAAACATAAACGTGTTCCGTGAAAGTCGCGGCATAGGGATTTTTCACCTACACGCTCCGGGGAGCTTGCGTGGCAGTTTCGTGGAAAACGAAAGGGACAGTTTTGGCGCGTGTGCCCGTTACAGCCGTGCAATCGTTAAGCTACTCATGGATCTGTCGTCCCTGCAGTCCGTTTGTCCGTTAAACTACCGCGACACGCGATCCCGTGCGGATACAACGTCGAGTGGTAACCGAGGACGGTCTAACCCTAACACGTACAGGCGATCGTGGCCGTGATATCGCGAGAGGCATCGCTGGCTTTGTAGGTCAGGAAAATGATCGGGATCGTGGCCGAATAAGCGGACCGGCCGGAGAAAGATCGAGAGGTGACACGGGTCTAGGAACATTTCGGATATCGGCGATATAGCTGGCGGCGCGGTGGTTTACGGAGAAAAGCGAAGTGACGGTTTTGGCGCGCGTAATCGACTCCTGTGTGCGACCGGCAGATGGCCGGTGCGCCGGTACGTTATAGGCGCGCGTCCACGAACTCACCGACACATGACAGCCGCCTAAGCGCGCACCACCACAGTGCAAGGGTTCACGTCGAGGAACAGGCCGGCGCAGCGGTGGTAGAGAAGGAAGGCCACTACCACACGGCGACACGCACGCTGGTAGCTGCGGCGAGCGCAGTAGAGCGCACGGACACGCGGCTCGGTGTGTTACTACTACCGGCACAGGCGGGTCTATCTGCCTCGTAGCCCGAGCCAGTTGCCAGCGCGCCAGCCGGAGCCCCGTCCATCCATCGAATCGCCCAGCTCACGAGCCGGCCTCGTGTGCGCGCGCGACACCCCGACCGAAAAGGTTTCGTTTTCCTCGCCGGTGACACGGCCGATCATGCCGAGGCGGGGCTTATCGTGAACTTTAGAACCTCTACATTCCTCGGGACCTGTAAACGCGGCGATCACCTCCGACGGCTTCCCGGCCCTTGCACGCGCGATTATTTCGGGGCCCCCAGTCTGCTGCCTTGGCTGTCGTTCCTATTTGCCGAGATCGGCCCC
The DNA here is from genome assembly GCA_910592295.1 of Andrena haemorrhoa. Classification (NCBI taxonomy): domain Eukaryota; kingdom Metazoa; phylum Arthropoda; class Insecta; order Hymenoptera; family Andrenidae; genus Andrena; species Andrena haemorrhoa. The sequence goes on from OU342946.1 coordinate 9,145,421, forward strand.
GCAGAAAATGGACACCGCACCAGTGCGGTCGAAACACTGAGAGGCGAAACAGATACACAGGAAAAGAGGCTCGAGAGGGAAAGGGACGGATAGAGAAAGAGAGACAGAGAGGAATAAAGGCCACGCAACGCTTTGCTACTGCTAACGGCGACGACCTACGGAGACGAGGACGACAGCAACGGGGCTCACGGGCGAGCCTGGGAAGGAAGGACGGAGAGAAGGAAAAAATAAAAACGCGCGCGAGCGCCAGGGCATAATCGTATGTAACGAAGTGCGTGCACGACACATAGCCAAGGGGGGGGGGGGGGAGAGAAGCGATAGAAGAAACATTTCGTGGCACCGTTCGCCTCGGGAGGCCGGGTTAACTCTCGTCGTCCCGGGCACGTTTGCCTTGTCCTGTCATCGACAGGCCTCGGTTGCGATTCGCGTCTAGAGGCGTCGAAATCGCGGCAACGGCCACCACGACCACCACGGCGACGTATTTGCCATCGAGGAGGCAAGGATATGCCTCGCTCGTCGGTGCTGTGACACGCGCCGCGCCGTGTGCTGCTGGCTGAACCTCCCGGAAGAGAGCGTGGGCCTCCGTCTCAAAATACTGTGGTGCGGTGTTTCCACCGCACGCTCGAGAGCCAAGTAAGTGGAATAAACACGCGGCAAACGTTTCTTTTTTTTTCTCTCTCGCATCGTTCCTTCCCGAATAATAGAATCTTGCCGCCTCGACAAATAACCCCCCGCCAGTGTCGTTTCGAAACGCGCACACGTACAGGACACATGTGGCTACATGATTTTTCGTAACTAGTTTCGTCACTGGGCCTGCGACGTGTGTGCGTGCGAGCGCCTGCGCGCGCTCGTGTGTGCCACCCGAACGGCTCGGTGTTCCTTCCCCGCAGTCGGTTGGAAAAGATATGCTTACTGGAGCGCATTAGACAGAAAAAGAAACGACGAGAGACCGTTATTTCGAGCGCAACCGATTCGATGCGTCGAAAGCCGTTGGCCCATCCTCTCTCGATCAATCGCGAAAGCGTGCAACGATTCTAGGTTTCCTCGTGAGCGTGCCGGCAGCACGCCTAACTAGGGATACTCTAGTCCCGGCTTGGCTCTTTAAACGGCCTCTGCGTATCGCGTGCGAATCCTACGCTTCGTCTCTGTGTGCGTGGCGCTGCGGAACTGGTAGGTAGGCTTGTGTCCGTGCGGGCTCGCATAATCGCGCTCCCTCGTTTGTCCGCCCGCTCGCTCGCTCGCTCGCTCGCTCTCGTATGCATGGCCGCTCCGGCTGCGTACCGTGCGGATTTCACCGGTACGCATCGCCCATTACCTTCCCGGTCGCTGTTCCCTCGCGGACGAACGTTAACGGGCGATACATCCAGCAACAGACACACACCGAAAAGAGGCAGCCCAAGATGAGCCATGCGATCGACGCTAACAGCTGATCGCTGCACCGTACGCATGGTGCCGGAGGCAGGGCGCTGATCTAACGCCGCGTTTCTCTCACTTCACCACGATAAGAGGGAAAAAGGGGACGATCCGAATCTCTGTTGTCGATAGACCCCGCGACCTGTGCAGTTTCCACGGAGCGGAAGAGCTGAAAAAAAGGGGGACAGCCAGGCTCGTCGCTAACATCTGGGGCCTGAAGCCTCGTGCACATGAGGCGTTCTCCGTTTACTCGTATGAAAGCCCCATGGAAACTGCTGCACCGTGTTTCCTGTCCACTGTGGGCCACATTTCTCGCGCTCGATGAATCCACGGAGATGCCTTGCATGCAAAAAAAAAGTCGAGATTTCGTTTTTCTCGCGATGCCTCCTTTAACGAACGCACTCCGTTATGTCGGCGAACGGTTCGACTGTAATTCGCTCGCTTTTAAAGAGCCGGCCACACGGCTCTACCAATCGATGCCGCCACGCTAGTTTTACGTCCAATGCCGGCGACGGGAGTTACACTAGACCGAGTTTTATCTTCGAGATAACATCCTACCAATCAATGCCTCCGCAGCGTGCATTGCTCCCAACCTTCGAATGCGCTTTACCAGCGCTATTAGCCTCTCGCGGTGCCGTGGCGGAACACGCCGGCTGGTGTGTACCCGGCCAAACACGCGAAAACGAGACAACCGCGCAGTCCGACCGGGAGAGAAGTTCGCTTCTAAAACTGCTTACGACGCAAGGCTGCCGTAACGCGACGATCCTGCTGGCGTGCCTCTTTAAACCACACCCGGAACGCTGCCTCGTGTTCCCGAGACGCTTGCTCTTTTTTTCGAAAATTCTCGTACCGCCGCACCGTGGGTCCGTTCTCAGGCGCGTAACGAGACTTTTGAAAACGGGGCCCTTAGGATCGTGCATATATACATTTTCTGCTCCCTTTTCTTTCTCTCGCGGCCACTTTGCTTCCGTTCTCGGGCTTTCGAAACGAGAACCTGGCATCGTATTATGAAATTCCGAATGGGAAACGGAAATAGCGTCTGAAGCAGCTTCTGGTTAATTATGCCGACAGTAGCGAGATTATGATTGATCATTGAATATATGTGACTGAAATAATTACTGGAACTCTGGAATTTCGTAAGCTTTCGGTTCGGGTAAATTCTCAGTTTTCTGTGTAACATAAATTGACCACGTGTGCTCGCCATCTGTTAATTATTCGGATAATCTCTAGTAGCTTTCTTAAACAATAGCGCAAAAATCTATCTACTTTTTTAAAGATTATACGTGAAAAAGGGCCTTGTTAAAGTATATAGTTTTCACCACTTTCCGGTTCATTTCATTCGTTTTTAACATTAACAGCTGTGATACAGTTGCGTCGAGGTGCGTTATAGAAATTGACCCGCAATTTTAACCAGATGTTCGTTTCTTGCGGAATTGTCACCTTGTCGTTTGCCCGACCACTTCCGCTTCATTATTTCATCGAACGATTAATTTTGTATACGGTCATATTACCAGTGTTCCTTTTCTTTTTATTACTCCCGCACGGTCATGCGATATTATTCCATTTTCAAAATATCACCCGCCATTTACTTGTGTAAAGCACGGCAAATTTGAATTTCATCGCAAATGAAAATGGCGGAAAACTGTTATACAATATAGAAATTAACACGTCATTCAAAAATTCGAATCGTAAAAGTTTCAACGGCAACGTAATAGCAGTATCAATTCACGAATGCATCATTTCCACTGGTTCCCCTCCTGTTTTTTTTATCTTATTAATACCAGAATATTGTCATTTCCTCTGTGGCGAACGCGAGTTTGCTTCGGAATACGAGTTCTATTATTAGTATCCGCCGATGTTTGATTCGCGAAGAAAAAGGTCCTTCCCTACGCTCCCCGTTCCTTTTGATATGCATCGAAAAAGTCGCTCCACCGTAAGTGATATCGCGGCGGAATGAAATTTACTGGCGAGCGCGTAGCGTCGTGAAAAAGCCGAGAAAGGAGGGACGAAAATCGATAGAAATTTCATTCGAATGTGCTCGCCGCCTCTGCCGATATTTCTCGTGTATAAATGGCACTTTTCGTCGAGCATATTGTCGACAAGGTTAACAAGGTACCAATATCTCGTTAAATATTGCAGTTTAACCTCGCCGAGCGATTTCTCTGCTCTCCTTCGAAATTTCGTTGGGTAAATAATACGTGGCGACATGCCCGAGATAACAAACAATTGTTTCCAACGAATGGAATCAAATGAAAACTACGTGTCCGCCGGAACACGCCGCACACTCGCATTAACCTTCATGGGCGATACTGGAGTGTATGGCACGTTTTCTCTACGAACCTCGATCTTTTTAAGGAACATAGGAAGAGATTTCTCATCGCAATTTCCACCGATTTTACGATCATTTAATTGCGCGATTATACAGCAGAAATGGGAGGAGATAAACATTCGATATATTCGATCATTTATTTGCATAAGGAATGGGTTGTGTACACATTTTTAAAGAAATATATCGTTTAGTTTGCCCTGAATAAAACAATTTATTCCTGTGTTGTACAAGTTTCGTGAACATAGTCCTGGAACAGATATTTCATATACCATCACACTGTTTCATAAATGTACATTATCTTTGTTTTTACAATATTACTCTTTATATTGATTGCACAGAATTTAATGTCCATACATACTTGCAATGTATGCAGATAGTTACATGCAGCATCAATGGCTCTTAACCATTTTCTCTTTTGACTAACTGCTTCTGTAATCGAAGTACAAGTGGGAATAAACAAGCGTGTACTTGGTAATGGAATAGAATTTTCTTTGTAATTTTATCAAATGAACGTAAACATTTTGTAAAAGGAACTTATGCGTGCAAAAGATATAAGGAAGACTTTAACACATTGTAGCACAACTATCGTGTAACTTCTCTTTTAGTCACTTGTAAGATACAAAATGCTTTGCGTAATATTTAATAATGGAAATGTTGTTGGAAAACACTGATTGATACTTTTCGGATGTTGATCTTATCGATGTTGATTATATTTACTACACCATAAGCTCGCACCTTCATAATTCAGCCAGCTTACGTATATGTACATAACTGTTCTAGATTCTAATAAATTACAAAAATGCCTCGAGTAAGGAGACAAGTGGTCTTGGAAGATCCTGCCAGGCCTGTTACACCAGACATGGCAGAGACCAAATTATGTACGTATCGAGTGCGAACAGCTTTGTAATATACCTTCCAATCTGCGTGTACGCTCAGGCACATAAATATTGCTTTCAGTAAAGACAGAATTTTTGGACGACGGCTCTTTGGACGAAGTGCAAGCTCAAAAGGTAGCTGAAGAAACGCCGAGTCCTCATCTCCAAGACCATCAATATGGACAAACGCCTTGTTATCAAGTGACAAGGAAACCCACACAACCACCGCCACGAACTGAAGTAAGCGCGTTGTTGTCTCTTCGAAAGCTCGACTCGTACCAATGATGGAATAGATTAACAATCCCCCGTCGTGTCGTTGCAGCAAATATCGGTTCAGGCGGTGAAAAGAAGACTGAATTTGGAAATGGGAACCACCGGTCCCAGCCAATCTACCTTTAAGGCTCCTAGAGGTAAACGCAGGAGATCTGGATCGAGTTCGATAAGTGGTCACACCCCTACCAAAAGTACGTCTCACTAAATTCATTGGTTTCCTGCGGGATCATTCTATTTCTTACTCCGTGGGAGAACAATTTTTATCCTCGTTTCAGGTAAAACGGTAGAAAGAACGCGGTACGACACATCACTGAGCTTACTAACGAAAAAGTTCATACATTTAGTCGAGAGCAGTCAAGACGGCGTTGTAGATTTAAATGTAGCGTCCGAAAAGTTGGAAGTACAGAAGCGTCGTATATACGACATTACAAATGTGTTGGAGGGCATAGGTATTTTGGAGAAGAAAAGTAAAAACAATATACAATGGAAGTAAGTTGTTCGCCCGCTGCCCTCGTGTCGGGCATCGAGAGCAATCACCGGCGGTTGGACGATTTAATCACGATTATCGTCTGTCGCAGGGGCGGTCAGTTACCAAACGACAGGAACGACATCGCTGATCTCAGAAGAGAGGTGGCGGACTTAGAAGCTAAGGAGAACACGTTGGATCGGTTGATTCACGGCGCGGATAAGAACCTTAGGGAGCTCTGCGCGGATAGACAATACGCTTATGTAACGTACCATGATTTACGTTCTGTCCCAATGTACAAAGACCAGGCTATAATGGCAGTGAAAGCACCGCCAGAAGCCACGCTTCATGTTCCGCAACCTATCAATAATCTTGGCCAACAAAAGGTAACTATCGATTCACGCGCAAAGACTAGTTTCGCGTCGAAAGCGGGGCTTGGTATTGTTGCGATCCCCGTTCACGATAATGCCTGTGTGCGTGTGCGATTGCAGCTTCAAATGCACATGAGGTCGTCCCATGGGGAGATAGAGGTGTTCCTCTGTCCCGATGATCCTGCAGTCAAAACGTCTCCCAATCCGGGGTACACGACGACGCAACCTGTGCCTTCGTCAAAAGAATCCGACATGCCCTGCCTGCCTCCCGAACTGCTGGCCAACGGAGGGAGCGGGGTTCGGGTCGAACCAGTACCTTCTGTCGAGAGTTCGTTGAATACTCGTCTGAGCACACCAGTTATATCCGCGGTTACCAGTTTAGCAGGCATGAGGGACGCGCTTCTGTGCGAGTCCGACGATTACGGACCAATGGGTGGTGGGAAATTCCAGCTCCAAACGGAAGATCAAATTAGTACTCCAGGTAGGATCGCGTATATCTTTTAAATTAGGATCTATCAAAATTCACGCCTTTCGTTATGCTTCCTCTGTTTTAATTAAAACAGCGCGTGCTTCTAGACGAAGTACAGCTTGATAGTTGAAGGAAAAGTTACTGCATCCATATATGATATTCATTTTAACGTTTCGTTTCGAACCAGTAACCAGTTTTTATTTATTTATTTTCTTTTATTTTATAAAATTTCGTATGCGCTGCTATGTATGCTGTTTTTCTTTGCATGTACGGCTTGTAATATATATATTGTTATATTTTATTGCTAATCCTGGGCATAAGATGCTATCAGTTGCAATAAGGTGAATACATCTTCCTCGAACGCTGATGAATATAGAAATGGAAGTAAAAAAGGGAATATTTAATATTTGATTTTACATAATTGTATGTTTCTAATACAATTGATTATTATACTTGTTTGTTGTTTTCACCTTTTTGTGTTTTAATTTACTTTTCTATTGCTTTGTAATGAATTCGTGCTTTAACAATGCTTAAAATATCTCTCTTCCTTTTACAACACTTCTTGCGATGTGATGAATTTCACCCACGCTTCTTTATACGCACTTTTTTTTCGCCTGCAATTATTACAACTCCCTCTGTTCGCACTGCTGTATCTTTATGTTCTTTTTTCTTTTCGTTGTTTTTTAATAAATGCTTTTTACACTGCACACAGTCTCTGTACTTTCGAGGTATTTTCAACCAGAAAGGTACGCTCCTTTCTCGCATAAACGAATCAAAGCTGCGACGGCGTTTCGGACTCGCGAGCCGCGCAACGCGATCCTCCGTGAGCTTGAAAGGGGCGTATTGTGCGCATGCCAAGAATGAATTCCGTCACTTCTCATTGGGAAATGATCTCTCCGAGAGAAGACTAGCAAGAGTTAATGGCACTTGTCTTTCGAACTTCATTAACTCAAGCTACCTTCCTTTCATTGCCCTTTGCCATTTCGACAATGCAGGATAGCCGTACCCTGATGGAGCTCTGGCTGTGACTTGTGTGTTAAAGAAATTTAAATCACATCACAGGCAGAGTTCCTGTTAGGTAACGGTTTCAAACAACAAAGCTTGTATCGCGCGAAGGTACGTTCCATGGACAAAATAATTATTGGCTTGTTTGTATTTTGTTGCATATACGATATATCTATATATATTCCTTCCTACTCATGTGGCTCGCTGTGTAAAAGCTTACTCCAGTTTTGCTTCTTACAGTTAATAACTTCGACATTTGTTATGGTATCGGCGCATTGGTTCGGTCACTTAACAATATTTTTTTTCGAAATTTAATTTATTCTATTCGACATTTGCGTCACACACACACACACACATCAGTCTCGTGGGCAACTAATTATCATATTAATCGGGAATCTGATTTCGGTATTACACACTTGCTTTTAACATCACTAAGTTCTCGCCGCAAATTACATATCTCTAATAACATATACAATTTTTTGCGGATGAACTCTAATGACTGCCGTAACAACATCGATCGTTTCAAAGATTTAAGCGTTTAATATCGCACTACTCTTACTTTTGTAATAATAGCCGTTCATATAAGGAACTGCGAGTCACGTATATTTCGGGTATTCAACATTTTCCTGCAGCGTAAAATCGCACATACATACGTATACTAAAAGGAAGTAAATGGAATCAAAGCGAAGGTGTTTGACGACACTGGACAAGCCCACCATTTTCTCTCTCTTCTGTTGCAGATCTAAGTATCCTCGATTTTGGGGAACACCTGCTGTCCTTGGAGCCGCCTCTTTCCGAAAATGACTATTCGTTCTCGTTAGGCACGGAGGAAGGGCTTTCGGATCTCTTTGATTTCAAATTCTAGAAATACGATCGCGTGTGTTATATCATGATCGCCATGGTCACAGCAACCTTTGTCTTTTTGGACTATCACTCTGAGTTCGCCTCCCTAGTGTTCGAACGGCTACAGAGAATGAATTTGTTAACTCGATTAACGAACGCGCTTTCGTGCCGTAACCGGCAGTTCTTTCGTTTCACGCGCGTCAAACCCGTCTGAAACGATGTACATGCATTCTGTATAATAGTTGCCTTTTCGGTCTGTTGTTCGTTTAGAATAGCAGCGTGTTCGCACTGACGTCGTGCGAGCGGGATATAATTTAATTGAATTTACATATTTCTTTCCCCCCGTTTTTTTTTTTGTAATGTACAATCAAGTCTGCAACGAAGGAAATCGGTGTGACGCGGGCTTAGCGATGATTTTGCTTGTTAGATCTATTCGAGAACGCGCGAATGTAAATACGGGGTTTATAGATAGGATCTTTACGATTCGCGTACGTCAACGTTGAAACGATACCGAATAGTATTTTGCCGAGGAATATGTTTTGAAGTCGCTAATTCGTTCCAAAGGTGTATTCAAAAATTTCAGCGCACAGTATCATGTCGATCGCTTTCGAAATCGAACCTCTGCGGGACAAAGAGACGACGGGGACGGGGGATAAAAGAGAATAATAAATACGTGTACCGCGATGCAGAACGGGGGGGGGGGGGGGGGGGGGGGGGAAACATATCACACGAAACTGTTAACGCGGTACTCGGAAGTATTCCCGGCTTGATACGGTCGTGACCGATTAAGTTTCCGGAATGTGTTTAAAGCGAAGCTGCCTGGCGAGGCGTGAGCCATTTTATTTCTGTGCAATCTGTAATAATATATTGTAAATGAAGTAAGAGTAAAAGGGGAGAGCGAGGGGGCGGGGGGGGCGTAGGGAGAGAGAGAGAGAGAGAGAGAGAGAGAGAGAGAGAGAGAGAGAGAGAGAGAGAGAGAGAGAGAGAGAGAGAGAGAGAGAGAGAGAGAGAGAGGAAGAGAAAGAGAGACTGGAACACGCGTCGAACAATAAACTACGGATATTTTCTGCGGTTATTGAATTGTAAAATTAATGGAACCGGTAGCACGCGTTAAAGAATCATTCATAAAAGAAAAGTCCCTCCTAGTGTAATGTTTCTATATCGACGTGATAATTAAAGAAGAAGAAGAGGAAGAAAAAATGAGAAGAAAAATAAAAAAAGGGAGACGCCCTCGTTCCGGGCGGTTGCCTTCTCTTATCGCTGGGACTGATTCGTTTGTTTCAATACATTGTTATTCTTCTTTTTTTTTCTTTTCTAAATCGTGCTTGAACCGGAGAGACCGCCGTCCGGAAGGATGGATCATGAGAATTTATAGGGACGGTCGATGCATAGTAGCTTGTCGATGAATCGTTTGTAAAGAGGAAATAATAATAATAATGATAACGGCAGGAAGGCATAGTTTTTATTCTATATACTTTTGTAATTGGTCGAGTTTTCCGATAGCGAGTATATATCGTGCGCGGCTCGACGCGCGGACCTGTAATTAAAGAAGGTGTAATATCTCTTGACGCGGATGGGGGAATAATTTATTTCGGCGAGGATCGCTGTGTCACCCTTTGTAACACTGATTCCATATGTGTAATATCGGTCTGGCTGAAACGTCGTATCGGTGAAAGCTTCTTCGGCGATGTTTGCCAACGCATGGGGACGAACTCGAGCGTAAACGAAGGAGAAGAAGAGGGACAGGAGATCTTAGGCTGTATCGTCGCATTGTACACGCATATTTAATTCGAATCGTAACGATAAACGTCTAAGATTCATTCTTCAGGATACAGTGCTATTCTGGACCTGATCTAAGGGCTTTTACAAAGAGAACGTTGCGCCAGTGCAGCTTGATTTCTGCCGCGCGAGAACCGATAATGTGGGAGGGGAGAAAAAGTGATTTGCGTCTTGGGTCGAGCAAGACGGAGAATATTAAATATCGTTCGATGTTCCTTGAAGAATACAAGGCTGCACTGGGGGGAATCGTCTCAGCTGGAAGTCTCTTAAAGGATGTACCCTAACGTACAACTTTAGTGTACGTCCAAAGCCATAGTGCCTACACAATAATTGATCACAACCCTTCTGCAACTGTAAATAATACAAATATATATATATACATATATATATATGTATACAAATAAGGACGTGACGACCCCGATGGAAATAAAAAAAAATGAAGAGAAACGATAGAAGAACGGAGATGCTGCGGACACCTCATTACACCGGTTATCACAGGAGAAACAAAAGAAGAGATATCAATTAGTTAGTTTTTAATGATTATTAATATTATTATTGAAGCATTACACGAGAGAACGTTAGTTTATAAATTCACTTATTATATATATGTAATAAGTACCGTACGTTTTATAGTCAAACGAATGTTGTGCGGAATAACGTGTGTACAGAGTTGTGGAGTTACTTAAGTTGCACGTGTACAAAGAGAACTAGGGGGAATTTTCTTTTTTAAACGAATAATATACAGCGACGTAGACGAGATCGACCAATATAGAAAATTCTTTTCCGTCAATCGTACGTTTGTATCCACGATATGTATATTTATTTAAGCAAATACTATTTACTCTAAAAGGGAGAAAAAAATACAGTTCGTCGACGCTTGTTATTTTTTCGAGACGCGCCAGCGTTTCCTCGTTTTCCTCGTAACGGATCTCAGCGTGGCTCGTATCCTTTCTGTATCGCCAAGCAACATATTTGCGAGCGATTATTCTGCACAATATTCGATGCAATACCGATCCGCGACGGAGAGGATTGTAACTAGTTTCGTTTTTCGTTTTCGATTACTGGTGGTATCGCGCTTTTTTTCATACGCATCGTGCAACGAGAGGGGGAAGCAAAGAGGGAGAGAAAAAGAATAGGAGTGCGTGGATGTGAGCGTGTGATTATAGAAATGAATGATATTAATGATACGAATGTGTTTAACGGTCGGCGATTACGGTCCTGGCCGCACCAGTGAGAAGTTACAATATTTTCTACCTGAATATTTGTGGAGATCTTCCGAAGTCTGAACATTGGCTGGATCCGTTAATTGATAATCGTTCATGTTATATATCGCGCCGCTCTGTTGGAGGAGCGTGCACGCAGACGCGCCGAGTTAAGCAAACAAAACGAAGCTTCTGGCGCCGTCCGCCACGCTCAGACTTCCCGAGATCTTTTTATAATAACTTATCATGATGATGGCAGTCCATCGTTTCATTTTTAACCCGATATTCGTGAACCTCGACCCGCTTCTGGCAGTCTGTCGAATAGACGCTTTTCGTATTTTACACGAGAAGTCGTAGCGCGTACAGTTTCGTTCCTTTTTCTCCGTTTCATTCAACGAGACTTTTATAAACGCGACCGAGTAAGCATCCGGACAAAATGAATTATTTCCAAACCAGCAAACGATAATTAGCGATTATTCGGATGGACATAGGAAAATTTACGAGCTCTAGAGATGCATCGATTCCTTCACACGTATTTGTTAGTTCCAGCCAACGGTTACATTCGTTTCTGCACCACGCACGCATACACTTTTCTACAAGTACCATATTTGAGAGACTGTCCCAGAATAAATGGCAAAAAGGGAAAATTGATTCTGACCGAATTGTCTTTGAAGAAAGGGGGAAAAAATTGAGCGATGTATGTACCAATACGACGAACGAGACTTTTGTCACATTTTATCGGCACGATCTGCCGAGGGAGCATCGTAAAAAAAAAGAAAAGAAAGAAGAGAAAGTTACAAAATATAACCTTGTGTAACGTCATAGGGAGATGTTGATGTTGTTTGATTATTCGAAACCTTTTACGCGTTCGCAAACATCTGAAGATATTTACTTACATTCGTTCCTTTTGTAAGTCGCATAAATGTAACGGGATACGTTCGTTCGGAATGATATTTAAACATTCCGTGGTATATGTTCAACTTTTACTCCACTAAATTCTGCTGGTTTTATTCAGATCTCGGTGTTTTATTTCGAAAGCGACATTAAAGGTGTAAAGCGTAACAGCTTCATTGGCGCGCTGAATTCGTATTCAACTCAACGATGTGCGCATGCGCCAGCGTCGCTTATATGCGCGCTGCCGTTGACCGCTCATCATTCGCGCGCTAACTGTCAACGGGAGAGGATCGTTCGCGGTCCGTGCATTTTGAGGTTTTGTTTACATAACGGTATTGTGTTCGCGCATGGAGGTTAAGTTTAAGGTACTCACAACGTATCCTTCTCGTATATTTTGGTTATTATAATGTGCATTAAATTCGGACACACAACAATTACTGCAAATTCCAAATTTTACTTCGAACGAAAAGGTACCGTTATTCATATTATCATTGGCATTGTAGCAATTATTTATATACGAAGCATTTTGCAACAGTTCGACGAAACTGCTAGCGAGACTCGCGTTCTCACAAATTCGAATTTTAAACGCAAATTTAAATCAAACGTGCGTTCCTCTACGCAAGCCAGATAATCGTGCAGGCAGAAAGTCTCTAGCAGGAGAATTATATTACTAGCATAGTGACAAGCATTGCGTATCAGCCTTTACGTAGAAAAACATTCGGGACAAAGCCATTAGACGCCGCTTTTAAAGTTACGCTTTAAGTTGATCAGTGGAAATCAATTGTTTTCCATTGGCGCGAATTATCGAGTAATTTCTCAAATTTAGACGATATTCAAAACTGACGACCCAGAAACCGGCAGTCAAAATAAGCAACTCAAAGGAGCCAAGCATGCCACCGAAGTGTAAATTTCAAGAAGGCACGTATTTACTTTTTGATAGACTTCCACCGAGTAGCTCCAATATCTACTGATAACTGGCTGTTAATCTCCTCTTGCCGTTCAATTCGTAATCTTACTCGTAAATTCTAGGGGAGAAGGTCTTGTGCTTTCATGGCCCACTAATTTACGAAGCGAAATGCCTAAAGTCCTCCATTACTAAGGAGAAACAGATCAAATACTTCATTCATTACGCCGGTTGGAACAAGAAGTAGGTATCCGTTTCGTATCGATTAATCGCAACGCGGACAGAGCTCTAAGGACTATCGTAATGTAAACAGCTGGGACGAGTGGGTGCCGGAGAGCAGGGTTCTCAAATACAACGAAGCGAACGTACAGAGACAGAAGGAGGTTCAGAGAGCCCACTCGAACCAGCAGTCCGCGCAGAAAACCAAAAAGGGCGGCACGTCCACCAAGACCCAAGGGCGCAGGAGCGAAGGTGTAAGGGAAAAGGACACCGACAGTAGGGCCAGTACACCGGTCGCTACGGTCGAAAAGCCTGTCAGCCGGTTTAGCAAGGGCACCACCAGTGCCATCACTCCGTCCTCGTCTCACGATACTACTCCGGAGGCTCCGCGTAAAAAACGCAGGTCGGATTCCTCTCTGGGGACCGTCGTAAGAAGGATTCGTCGAGGGGGGCGGACAGCGTGAAATAATTGAAATTTATTGCAGTCGTTTGGAGCCAACTGGCGATACCGAAGAGTATCTTACCAAGGTGGAAGTGAAAATTAAGATACCGGAGGAATTGAAGTTTGTACTCATCGACGAATCGGAAGTTATACTGAAACACCATAAATTACCTGCTTTGCCGGTGAAAAATACGGTCGACAAAATACTGGACGACTACGTGGAGTCGAAATCTTTGGGCAAAAGCGATTCGGTCAGGTATTTGTGCAATGGCAATTAGAAATAAGGTTTCTTTATTCAAGGGAAGTCCTTTTTTATCGTAACGTTGAATTTATTTTCAGAGAAAGCACATTGGAAATAACCAAAGGCATTCGTGAATATTTCAATATTTCTCTGGGCCTGCAGTTGTTATACAAATGGGAACGTCCCCAGTTTATTCAAGTTACGAATGAGAATCCTGAAACACTGCCGAGCCAATTGTATGGAGCTTTCCACTTATTGAGGCTATTCGGTATTACTGTTATTTAAATCTTGGGATTCCAATGTTTGGGTGAATTAATGAGAGAAGCTCATGTGATTAATTGCTTTGCAGTGAGACTCGGCGGGATGTTATCGTACACCACGCTAGACGAAAGGAGCATACAGCTATTATTGTCGCATTTTCACGATTTTTTGCAATACTTACAGAAAAATAACACTGAACTCTTTAATCTTCAACAGGATTACGCAGACTCGCCACCTGATTATCACAGGAAGTATGCTTAAGTTAGTATGAACAAATGAATATTTTAAATTAATTCGAACAATGTTACTACCTTCTCGTCTAGACTATCTCACGTGGCAGCTGCAATGTTTGTTTAAAGAACAGGTACATTGACACTGTTATGCTGTAGTTAATTCGTTATACAGAGTGGTTAGATTAGTATATAAACTGAAGACTTATACGACACATTGTGTTAAATATTGTCGAAGAAGTATTGTGAGTTTAATCTTATCATTGAGTGTACAGAAAAAAAAGAATGCGCAGCACTTAATGATATACAAATTTAGTTTAGATCAAAACATTGACGATGCTTTTTATTTATTGTAAATACAATGTATCGCAGTTTTATTACCTAATTACAATTTTATACTTATTCGGCGGTGCTCTACCGAAATAACGTTGTTTCTTTCCATCATCACGACTCTACTAAATACATTTCTACTTCATTGTCGCTTCGATTATTTTCGGAGTAATCGCGATTCATAAAACTGGAGCATTGAAATAAACATTTACAGTTTACATTCGAATGATCGACTACGATAAAACTTACCAATGTTGATAATATCATTGAACTAGAATCAATTCCCACGATGCGCACTAAACCAGAATGAAGTACAGTGGCGGATTTAAGAAAAAAGGCCCAGGTGGCAAACGTTCTGAGGGGCCCATTTTTTCGGGAAAATGAAGAGGTAGTTTACTAAAAGGGGGTAAATGTACAGAAAAATGTAGAAACGAAAGTGCTTGGATAAAGTCATAATTTATTTTTGAAGACAGGGGCCTTGGAGGGGCCTTCTGAGCTGGGCCCATTTTTCGGGAAACTAAAGCGGTAGTTTACTGAAAATGGGCTCAGTGTAATAATACAGGAAAATAATATAATTTGGATGGAATCATAATTTCTTTTTAAGGATGGGGCCCTGGTGGGGCCTTCCGAGCAGGGGCCCAGGCGGCAAATGCTCATCAGCCGCCCTGTTAAATCCGCCACTGATAAAGTACCTTATTTACATTCAAAAGAAACTTCCTTCATTAAACTTTCGCGTTACATTCGAGCCGCTCTTTCAATTGCATTCGTCTCGGTGTATAATTCGAAACAGTATTTCGCAGATACTTACTCGAAATTTGAACCACCTATGATTTGTCATGTTCTTTTCTATATTTACGTAGGACCGGCAGTCGATAACAGCACGTACGACGCATGAATCGACGGGGCACGTACATATATATATACACACGTGTATATACAGTTAAATGCGTACACAAACGTATCAGCCAGTCCGCAAACATCGGGTCAGTCAGTCAGTGGCAAGAAAAAATGGCGGATGTCGAGTTGAACGTCGACAACCTGATACAAAGATTGTTGGAAGGTACGTGATAAAAACTGGCAGCCTCGGTGAAACGAAAGTGTCAAGTCGCTCTCGTGACAGCCGTCTTCGATCCGGTGTACAGTTTGCCGAAAATTTTTCCAAAGTGTATCGGGAGAACTCGCTCGTCGCGAAGTCGCCGCGCGTACATCGCCAGTATATACGTTCCTTTTCAGCCGATGGACGATTAAATCGTGCGCGGTCTACTTTACGCTGCCCAATATCCGTGCTCTATCGGTCCGGAAACTGTGTCTCTTTGCTCTCCCCAATCTCGATCGATGCCCGTTCCGCTCGCGGTTTATAGATTCGAAAAGAACGGAAAGTAAGAGGAAAAAAAAAAATAGTATCGATCCTCGAGTGTTGCGGTCGTCGTGAACGACGTAAACTCTTCGCGTACCAGACGTCCTCGGAATCTATGCCCCTACTTTATTTTCTCACAAGGCAAAACTGTTACTTTTTGTTTGTTCTCTTTCTCATGCTACGTGTCGGAAACTGTGTGCGGTAAAGTATACCACACGCAGAAAGACCAGGTTCAGAAGAAAGCCAAGCTAAAAGATATTTTCTCGTCGGATTTTGTCGGTACGCAACAAGGAACACCAAACCCCCACGTAGTACCTTTACGTTCTTTAGCTGCGAAAGCTCGCCGTCGTTTGCTTTATGGTTTACAATGTACGACGAAACGTAGAAGCTAGATAGCATTGTCGCACCCCGCAACGTCGAACTTATCCTAACGGCAGTCTCTTCGCTCCGAGTCGGTCTTGCCTTGGTACCAGTCTCCCCCCTAGCTTTTCCGATACCGTCGCACCGAGCCTGAAATCTGGACCTTTAACGGAGTTCCTTGGGCATCCTGTTCACGCGTCGCCAACGTTCGACTAAAGTCATCTCCACGAGGGCTATAACTATCTAACAATCCAGTCTGCACGTGAAATGTCGCTTGAATGCAAATTAGTTTAACTGCATGCTATACGATACTTGTCGTGTTGATTTAAAAGTTTACTTTCTTTTATGGGAACTCTATGTGTATGCTTCTTTATCATGTTTTACGAGAACTCCGTCACCGATCCCTTTGGATATACCACGGCACAACCTGAATGCTCCTTGGCAATTATTGGTTTCGATGTGCATATCCTGGCGTATGTTCTTCTTAATGTCTCCAAGGATAATTAATAAGTTACAGTGCTGACTTTATTGTATTTGTTATGAATGTCTGGTTTGACTGATAGCTACTGTAAACAGACGCCAAGCGTTATTCCCGTCTCGAGATGTTAATGCTTAGCGGAGGACAAATGTTCCTCGTAAATTGATCGTTTCTCAAATCACCCGTGCAAATATTTTGCAACGAGAGGCGTATCGAATTGATATAAGATTGTTGAAAAGAAATCGCAACGCGCCGCGCGCGAAGATTGGCCTGAACTATCGTCCGCGCGTTTGATCAAATATAATGATGACGACCACCAAGATTCTTTTTATCATCCGCCCCGTTTCCGTAAATAACTGTAATATTAATAGTCGCGACGCTCCCGGCGCCTTATCGTTTACGAATTTCGTATCGCTCTTCCTCTTTCGGAGGATCTTCCGTGCTGCCCTCCCCCTCGGCCGTTTAATCGTGACGCTTAGATAGTCGTTGATGTGACCTTGGTGATATGCAGTTTTCCAATAATCACCATCGGCCCAGTTTAACCGCACCGTGAATTCCTTTATGGCTATAAATAATCCAGCGACACTGGTACAAGAGATCTCAAAGAGTTCTCCTCCGCGTACGAAAAAATTTCGTACGCGGCCGGTAAACAGCCGTGTTTATATATCGCGATTAGGGGTGACACGTAACCGAGCTTTACCTTGCCCTGAGCTTGTTGTTTTCGAGTGTTTCGCAAGTTTGCCCCCGCGCGAGGCGTATAATTCCGACTTACACAGCCACTTAATCCCTTCGAAGCATTATAACTACAGTGTGCGACAAGCTTTCGTATTCCCCGATTATTGCATCAAAAGAAAACCTATATATCGCGCGGCTTGATGCCTCTGTAATCGAGCCTGCCCGTTTCATTCGAATCAGCCGTTGCGTCATTCGCTTGAAAACCGCGTCGTCGAAGAAAAAAGACGTTTACACGTTTATTTCCGTGTCCCGAGAATCGCCCTTGGAGCGTCCCGGTCGAGCAGGCGCGACGCACTAAACTCGCAACTCTTGAAATCTCTTCTGCCATCGAAGTCGAAGGATACGTTGTTTGAGACTTGACGCGTTTAATCGAGACAGTCTCCGCGAGTTAATTGAGATTCGTTAGTTTAGGAACAGCTCGTTTAAAGATAGGCGCTGTACAAACGCTTAGGAGAATGAGAGAATCAATCAAGGAAGATTCGTCGAGAAAGACACGACTCTTACTCGGATTCGTTAAGCCCCCGTTATCGCCCTCGATGCATGAGATCCGGCTTACACGGCGCGCCGAAATACCGAGAACCCCGAACAAAAGACTAGCGTTTCGTATGTACCAGCTTGATGTAAACAATGAAGAACTCAAGGTCGCTTCCACGCCAAGCCGCACGCGACCTCCACTCGTCTCCGCTCTCGCACACGTAATTCTCTTAAAGCGTGCAGGACAGTAGGGGTGGCGCAAGGACGCGGAAGACTCCATCCCTTGAACTCACCCCTATCGTCCGCGTCGGTTCTACCTTCGACCCCCGCTATCGGCGACCTTGAGGCGACGGAATACCCTTTCACCCTTACTTTCGTTGTAGCGTTGCGCGCAATGAGAACACGAGCCGTACAGGATGGACACGGCGAGAACCGTAGAGTCTCCGAGTAATCGTATTACCCTTGTCCCTCCCCCGTTGAATCGGTACCGCCCAGTCGGCCCACTTGCAAATGCTCCAGCGTAGAGAAATTATGCTCGAAGTACCTGTGAGAACGAAATCCGTTTGAAGCTTCGCGTTGATAATCCCGTCGCCGGTCAGGATGGAAATCTAAAACGTGCGAATTTTTGGGCGCAGTCAGAGGATGCCGGCCAGGAAAGACCGTCTTAATGTCGGAGGGTGAAGTGCGCGGCCTTTGCCTGAAGTCACGGGAGATTTTCCTTCAGCAGCCGATCCTGCTCGAGCTGGAGGCACCGCTCAAGATCTGCGGCGACATACACGGCCAATACACCGACTTGTTACGGCTGTTCGAGTACGGCGGCTTCCCGCCGGAGGCCAACTACTTGTTCCTCGGGGACTACGTCGACCGGGGCAAACAGTCGCTGGAGACGATATGCCTGCTGCTCGCGTACAAGATCAAGTACCCGGAGAACTTCTTCTTGCTCCGCGGCAATCACGAGTGCGCCAGCATAAACAGGATATACGGGTTCTACGACGAGTGCAAGAGACGGTACAACATCAAGCTGTGGAAGACGTTCACCGACTGCTTCAACTGTCTGCCGATCGCGGCCATCATCGACGAGAAGATATTCTGCTGCCACGGCGGCCTCAGTCCGGATCTTCAGGTGATTCGTCACTTAATGAGGATCGTTTCGAAAGTTTTCGGTACAGGATTCCGATGCACTTCTTACGCTTCTGTTTAGTGGGTCTGCATGGGTTGCTCTGTTATGCTTGATGGTTTCCTTTCGAGGTAACTCGGTACGGGGAATGCTAAGTTCTTCGGGCTGGATCATATTTCTGTTACCACTGTTACTATGAGTTCTGCTGGAAGGTCGCGGAGCCTATTGTGATCTTACGTAACTTCCGCATTTCTGGCAAATGCGTAATCGCGAGGGTACGGCCTTTTAAATAGGAAGCAGTTTCCGCGATGTTGCGCGCGGAAGTCTCGTATTAAAGATCGATACGGGCTTAAAGAGCACCGAGCCGAAGCTGTCGCTATCATGAATTCTTTAAATGCGAGCCGGCGCGGATTTCATTTCTGAAAACTCCTCGAAACGATCCGCGAATCATTATATCTCTATCGAAACGGTCGTTTACTTTGAAATATATTAGATATTATGTATCGGTACTGTTCTACGGGTAGTAAAGATTTTAGATAGCGCATCGGCTTGCTTTTTTTTAAACTTTCAAGTTCAAGAGATACTCGAGTTAATCTGGACAAACTGGTACTTATAAGAGAACTTTCACATTTGATTTACATATAACAGAGAGATTTGTTAAATATATTCCCCGTCGGAATAATCGTTAGGGGGATCGGGCCATTTAAAGACACCTCGTTTACGTTAAGCTAGAGTCCTTATCGCGGACGTATCCGGAATTAAAACGCTCGATTGTAAGTGGCCTTACGAAGGAAAACTAAAAACAGACATGATCCTCGAAATATTGATTTTCTATTTATATTCCGGGCAAGCAGGAAGAGATTAAAAGTTCGATCTGCGCTCTGTGCTAAAATGTCAAAAGATTGATATCTTTATGGAGCGAAGTATTGATTTCTTCTTATCTCGCTTGTTCGTGCATGAAGGAGGTTCTTTTCTTTTTTAATTATTCTACAAGGGTAATCCACGAAGACTTCCGCACGTACATGCCGGTACATCGGCGAAATTCACAACTCATTGATCCCCAATTCAGAAGCGTCCTCGGCATTTGAATTTCGCGACGTTAAATATCGACGGCGCCTAACATATGCGACTCTTCGGGGAAGAGAGAAGTTATTGTCCCTCTGTGAAATAAACGCGTACCGATCGTTGGTCTGCTTTTTAACGTATCTTTGACAATTAGTTTGCACACATTTCATAACTCTATTAGCGGAGCGTCGAGGCGTAACGTGTTTATAACTTGGGCGCCCTTTATGCAACAGAATATGGAACAGATCAGACGAATCATGCGCCCGACTGATGTGCCCGACACTGGCCTTCTCTGTGACTTGTTGTGGTCTGATCCGGACAAGGAGGTGCAGGTATTGAATCCGTTTATATAAGTCCGTGCTCCGTTGGAGACCGCTCTGATCAACCCTGCACTATATGGACTTTGCCGGTGTTGTTGCAGGGATGGGGCGAGAACGACAGAGGCGTCTCCTTTACGTTCGGCCCGGACGTGGTGTCCAAGTTCTTGAATCGCCACGACATGGACCTGATATGCAGAGCGCATCAGGTGGTCGAAGATGGCTACGAATTCTTCGCGAAACGGCAACTGGTCACACTGTTCTCCGCCCCGAATTATTGCGGGGAGTTCGACAATGCCGGCGGGATGATGAGCGTCGACGAGACCCTGATGTGCAGCTTTCAGGTATGATCCTACGATAAGCGCGGCAAGCGACGGCGTACGCCTCGGTTTTTTAATTCGCGCGTGCACCTCAGATCCTGAAGCCCTCCGAGAAGAAAGCTAAATACCAGTACGTGAAGATGAACACCGGCCAAGGCGCAAGACCATCTACGCCGCAAAGGAATCCAGTGAAAAAGAAATGACAGCCTCGCGCTAAATATTTGACACCGACACCGTTAGTGGATGCTCTTGTGTTAGGTAAACTGATTTGGCATTTAAGGAAATTTATCATTAATTTAATTAAACTACACGTAACATTAAACTTAACGTTAAGGGAACTTAAGCTAATAGACAGCAAAATTTCTATCGAATAATAATGTTAAGAGCATAAGAATTGTAAGATACGCTCTACCACTACCAGCAGTCACAGCGGGAAAATGAATAGCATAACGAACGGGTGAGATACGTAGTGGTGTTTCGATCGTCAGGAATTATTCGTCACCGCTGAAGACTTTTAAACCACAGTTTTAACTTTTCTCCTTTTGCGCATTATTTAAACTGTAGATATCTTTAAGTATATAATTATGTTGACTGATTAGTGATTAAAAAGTAACCATATATATATATATATATATTATATATATATTCGTAGAACCTGTCCGAGTGTGCTTGCTATGGAACGTTTTAAAAACAATTCTCGACCTTCGCCAATACTTTTCATGAGTATTACTTTTCATGTTTCAGCATGAAGACGTCAAGAGAAGTGTGTAAGATTACCTCTTCCTTGATTGCATCTTAATAAGATAAGTAATATAATAATTAAATGCGACACTCTTCTCATTAATTCGAACAATGGATCACTCCTGTATTCTCTGGGGATTATTTACGCGCACCTTCCAGATGCAGGCGGTCCCTTCACGCCATTAGCGTTTAAAAGAATTTCGACATTCTCCCATTCGACTATTTATTGCTTCCATGTTAAATGTTCAGTGTAATTAGACTCGCTGATTACTCCTAATAATCCTCTTAATATCTACATCGCTTTGCAGCTAACCTGATTATTATCGTTTAACGAGACGCGCTGCCGCGCCATGTACATAGATACTCTTTCATTTCTCGCTCCACCATTTTTGTTCCTTCTTTCTCAAACCGTGCCCAGAGCAGGTAAAACTACTTTAGTTTCCAGTATTCCGAAATATCGACAGCACGTTCCAAGGTACATTGTAGAAACGTTAGATTGTTTATTCTCCAGAAGAAAAAAAAGCAACCAAAAAAAGAAGGAAAAAGACCGGAGAGAAACAGAGAACCAGTATTTTTAAGACAATGTCTCTACTATGCAGATTATTATTATGCCCTCGTTCGACGGGGGCGTATGCTCTCGAAGAAGGGGGATTAAAGAAAATAAAAATTATCTAAGGTACGAAATATACTTGTTAAGGAGTCGTCCTTAAGAGGAATCTCAGTTGCTGAGAGATTTTAATCTTGCGATAAGTGGATATCTATATATATATATATTAAACCGATAGGCAGGATACGAAGACGTTAAAAAGAACTACTCTTTTTTTCATCGGACAAAAAGATTATCGTCATTTCAGAGAACTTACTATTTCACTTTCAGATGTTTTGTCGTTTTGCCTCTCTGATTGCAGTCGAATTTCTCGATCCGCTACGCAGTCAAGATTGTTTTGTAATTAATTTCAACGAAGCCACCAGTACAGCATTTAGTTATTCGTAGTGCGCGCTCGAAAATAGTATAGCGACAAGGTATCCCCCATGTTTTCGTTCGTACTCGAGGCATTTATTTCTTTAAAATCATTCTAAGGGAAAGTGAACATTCCCGAGAGCCCACAGTACCGCTTGCACTTTCCGCTAAGTTGTGCGATATAAGACGTAGTTTCGGTGATTGACAAATGACGTGCATAGAAAGTATCAGAGGTGATTCGACCACCGACATGTATAGAAAATAAGTGATTAAGAAGATTTATCGAGAGCGTCTAAGGAATAATACAATATTAAAAAGAAAAACAGATAAATAAATAAAAAAAGATATATATATATATATAATAGATCGCATTATAATGCCAGAATATACTTAGTTCCAGAAGCGAGAGAAAGCATCAACATTCACGTATTATCTGAAAGTGAAATAATCGACTTCGATGCATCGTTAGGCGATGGAAGTGAGTTTTGTTTATAAATATATATATTTGTAATTTATGTTTGTTGAAAGTGTTATTTAAGCGGCGAGGACGAATCATTGCGGAATGTTTTTTCTACTCGCGAGACTTCTATCGATTTATTGTATAACGATTATTAGGGACTGTTAATAGAGGACCGAATTACGGAGCGTACTTGACGAAATTGTACATCTGGTTATGTTGGTTTGAAGTATATTTAATCCTTAGCGTTTAGAGTACTTGCGGAAGAGAATGGAAAAGGTCAGGCATAAACGTGTCGTATCGAACGGCCGTCTTCCCGCCACTTTTCAGCCCACCCCTCGAACCTACCCTTCCCGCAACTTCCCTCTCCTCCCCCGCCCGGTATAAGTTTAATTGTAAAAGAAAGCGGTTGTGATCCCTCGATATGCGTTTTGTCCGAGACTCGTAAATTATATATACAGATATTATATTTGTAAAGAGGCCGATCGGTCGCGATTCGACGATGCTCTATCAAATTATATGGTAAATATACAAAATGTACCGAGACTTCGACGAAGTCAGGATCGACGTGTGTCTGTTGTTACATCGATCGAATCCCGGCAGTGCACGCCATGTAATTGCGGCATCCTAAAGATGTAAAACTTTCAGATAATAAACATGCATATTGTTGTACAAACCTGCGATTTATTCGACGATCAACGGCCCGACAAACGGGTACGACGGGATCGTGCGAAGAGGATCGGGAGGGCGGAGGAAACAGAGAGCGATAAGATA
Organism: Andrena haemorrhoa; assembly: GCA_910592295.1. Taxonomy (NCBI): domain Eukaryota; kingdom Metazoa; phylum Arthropoda; class Insecta; order Hymenoptera; family Andrenidae; genus Andrena; species Andrena haemorrhoa. The sequence continues at coordinate 9,169,123 of OU342946.1, forward strand.
AATTGCGCCCGTCGCGTTGTTACCGATAGAGAGAACATCTCGTCGTAAAATTTGGGCAGTGTTTATTTTATTCGAAGACAGCACGGATGAAGAGTACAGTAAACCATAATTGGCCAGATACGTTAAAATAAATAAAACTCCGTGGTGAACGGCACGCGCTGTGAGACAATTAATACGGGATAGTCGGGCAAGAGGTGTCGAACATTTTGTTTAGGGTGCGATGCGAATACTCTTTCATAAATATATTTCTTTTTCCCATTCATTTCTCGTGACTTTATTTTCCATTTTTCATCGATCTTAGTCGTGTCACCCGTCCCTTCGGCGGCGACACGGTCATCAGTAGGCGTGAGCTGGAAAAAATGATCGATCGATCAGGCACATACAAGAATTAGTCAATAATGGCGGGGAAACATTTCGAAGGATCAGCGTCGAGTGGTCCGCAGGAGGCCCACCCGTCGAAACACAGCCGGCAGAAGAGTCGCCCGAGGTTCGTAACAGTTGGTCATCGCGCGCCAAATTAAGTTTCCGTTTGTTTAGCCGAAGGCCAGAAATCGCGGGAGGACGTGCAATTGTGCACGGCCTCGTCGGAGCTCTCGACGCTTGACATTCGGGACGAGTGGTTGCGGTGAGAATTAATAGAATACTTTCCGAGACGCTGGGAGCAGAGGGGAGTCTCGAAAAGGTAAACAACGTGATAGACGTGTCTCGAGTGACATCTATAAAGCTTGCGTGTTAACATTCCACCGTCTTCTGCGAACGCAAACTACGCACTGCGCACGAAGGGAGGCCCCAAGAAGAAGTTTACTAAAGGTTTATAAAAGCTGACGAAAGTTCTCGTTCGCAGGGGACGGTTCGATTCTTTTTATCAATACATGTACACGCGTATATACATATATTAGTCGAGTGAATATGTACATACAAAGGAACACGTTCCAAGTGAATAAGACCTATTAGATTGCGATGGGGTGTTGGGAGGGCACGTTTAAATCAGGCGCGTAAGTCACGTAGGGGAATTACAGACAGCAGTGTGGCGCTGCTTCGACACATTTCTTTCGTTTGTTTAATTAGGTGATTGGTTCGTGTCGTCAACGTATAAGTGGTTTTATGATCTTACGATGACGCGGTTAAGAGGTCGACGTTCCTCTTTTCTTCTCGTTCGAGTGGAACAGCCCCACGTAACAGGGACTGTTTTCGAAGTAACATCTGACTTTTTGCTCGTCTCCTTTGTATTAATGCTTGTTACGTTTAGCTGCGTGTTAATCGTGAATACACATTTCGTCTGTGCCAGTATGTACAGCGGCGACGTGATCGTTCCGCGTAATTGAATTATTGGCTGTACTTCCGAAAACCGGTCAAACCCGATTGGGCTGAAATTTTGAAAATAGCTTCATTTTGCATAAAAAGAACGTTTGCGAGAAGGATTTTTGGCGACTCGAAATTTTTTTTTTACCATTTCAATGTCGTCCCCTACCTTACCGACAGAGTGGAGAATCAGATACAACAGTTATTCAATGCATTCTCCTTATTAATCTCCTAAAATCTATAAAACAGAGATCAACTTAGAAAGAGATATCAGCTTGATACTGATCGGTCGTTCAGGGGGATGTTTTATTATTGTTGGGTTTCGCCCCGTGCGCAAGGCGTCTACCTAGAAGAGAGATCCGTCGCGGTCGCTGGGCCCGTGACTCGTGCGCCTATTCCAGAGATAGCAACAATGTTGTGAGAAACGTTCCATTCGAAAGATTATTCCAAAGATAAATATGTATATACAGGAGAATAATAAAGAGAATGCATTGAATGACTGTTGTATCCGATTCTCCGCTCTGTCCGTAAGGTAGGGAACGACATTGAAATGGTAAAAAAAAAATTTCGAGTCGCCAAAAATCCTTCTCGCTAACGTTATTTTTATGCAAAATGAAGCTATTTTCAAAATTTCAGCCCAATCGGGTTTGACCGGTTTTCGGAAGTTTAGCTGAATTATTATTCCAACAGTTTATTAACGAGTAGGGGTGAGGGGGACAAAGAAACACTTGGCCACATTTTCTTTTTAATCTTATCGCTCACTTTTTGTTCTTAATATGTGGTACGTTTATTGTACCACGGGCGGGTAAAGTGATATCGTGGAACTGGCTGCGAGTAATAGTAGTATAACGATCCTGAAATGTAACAGACACATTCGTGTTCCATATTATTTATGCTCGTTCAAATCTGCTTCTTTCCGTTTCTATCTTTCGTCGAATTTCTCGCGATTTGCCAACGGTAGCTGCTCTGCATGGCACTGCAGTACCATGCGATACCGATAATACCGATGGTAAATGCTTATTGATCGAAATCTCGCGTGATCGCACGATAAATTAATTGCTCGGATAGTAATTTAGCTAGTTATCGGCTTTGTATCGACACGAAGCCGGTTCAGGGCAAATAAGGTCGCCAGGAAAAAGTTGCACGATGCATTATCAGCGGTGTTGCTTACCGATAGAGCGAAGCTCGATTATCTACACTCTATATACAATTTATTAACCGTCGGATAAGATCAACTGAACTTGAATTTGAAAAATGCAATTATTTTATTCAAATTTATTTTCTTGTAAATATATTTAAAATTTCCGGTTCAGACACTGTTCAATAACGTTAGGTTTAAATCGTGAAATCTAACTTTAGAGCAATTTTGAATAAGTATTCCCACGTAAAGGGCTAAAAAGATATTAAATTTCTAGTCGATTCGTATCGTGCAATCTTTGATCACCTGTTTTATAAATAGTAAACTGTTTAAATATACGAATTAGTTGCATTATCTTGAGATAGCCCTTCGACTTCTCTGCCCTCAAAGTTTCTGAAGAAACCTCTAATAATAAATCTTACGTAAATTCGAAATTACAATGTGCCACAGCAGAGATAAATTAATTAGTGAAAAGTGCCAACAATAAGAAATACTTGGCTCGATACTAAGAGATACTTGGTTTGGCACGCGTCAGCTTGAGTTTTGCAAATTCTTCGAGGGTACAACAATATCTGTGCTCGAGCCAAATACTAAACAAATACTTAGATAATGCCAAACATTATTCTTTCGACTCGCGACGTTGTGAAACAGGAAAGAATGGAGGACGCGCAGATTTCAGTGTTGAAGGGGATCTCAAAATAATCGCGAAATTCGCAATAGTTGAAGTTTACATGTTTCGTCTGTAGTGAAATAAATTGCAATGACGCGCAGAAGCTTCTAAAGACGTAATCTTTCAGAAACCTTTGAATGCCATTTTATATTAGATTTTTCACTGATTTCGCTATAGGTAACGAGTTCGCAAAACCATATGCCTGCATAAGTATGCGAATTCTCGTTCCTTTCGAAATCGTACGATGTGCATTAAGATCTGAATGGTTTAACCATCGACCTTTTGGTTTTTCATCCCTTTCTTTTGCTGGTCAACAGCTTTGGTCTTCATTTGACAAAGTGAGGTAGCTTAAAAAACAATATTTTTCAGTGGATCTGTAATCCTTAACCGATAGGGTGAAATACATTTTGCATAATATATAATAATAAGCTCTGTTTGAGCATTAGTTTATTATGAAGCTAAGAAAAAATCAGGGGAGAAAGTCTCGAAAGTCACCCCTCGAAAGTAAAAAAAGTTTCGAGAGTTTCGAAGCCTTACAAAAATTTGGGTTTCGAGAATTTAAAAATTAGCTTCGAACCCACCCCAAGTAAAAATAATATCCGAGAAGCTTCTTGAAAACCCAATGGTATTCACTTTGGCTCCACGCTATTATGATGGAAATTAGGAAGCACCCACTTTGCCAAACGAAGACCACGAATGATTAGCATAAATTCGATAATAATAAGGCAATTGTTACGTACCGAAGGGCCTAATCGGGTGTCTACTCCACAGGTAACTACGCTTCACGGGACTGAGGTAACTGTCCCTCAGAAAGAACGGGGTGCTCCTTTGAGCATAGCCCGGGATATAGGGAGCATAGCTTGGATACCACCATGGGTCCCTGGTGAAAGCACTGATCGGCATCGTTGGCGATGGTTCGAGAAGGTCGAACAAGGGCTTTCGGCGCAGCAGCGACGCGAGGGACGGTAAGTAGTCGCTATCAGATAACAAGTTACCTGAAACGAGACAGAACCATCAGGATTCGTCCACTTGCTCGAAGCTTGTGTCTTACGAATGTCTGAATTTTAATGGGTATAATTCTGACTTCAGATATGCTTTTTTCAGTGATAATATAAGCGAGGAGGTGTTCCGAATAGATCTTCAAGATTTCAGGCAGAGTTAAGTGAAAGTAGAGAGTGCTAAAAATTATACAACACAAGGAAGAGTAATCGTCTGACCAATGCTCGAGAATACTACTACGTGGAAGGCGTTTACCAATTAATATTTCGTCTCGTGTATCAGAAACAGTCTTATTATCTTGTGGATACCAAGCTGTAGGTTCTAAACGCTTGCCATGTATTAGCATGCTTGCTCACTGAAGTCCCATTAAACTTCAGGCACCCTAAGTATTTCCTATGTCTTCGTATCTGCACATTCGCGGCGAGGTTTCGCGCACAACTGTTCAAAAATCCTTCGCAAAGACACCAACTCCCGACGAATACTCAGCTTTCCTCTGATCTTCACTATGATTATCACTGTACTTTTAGAATATTCAAATTGATCGAAAGATCGCCACTATTATCGCTACCTTCAACGTAGACTGTCGCGCAAAAGATGTTTAGAGTCCTCTTAGCTATCGCGATTTAAATCAAAGCAGGCTTCGTATTGTAAAGGAGAGTTGTCAGCTGGCTCTGCTCGCCAACTCAGGCGCGAGCGACAGTGAGTACTCACCGTGGATGTCGAACAATCGTTTCGTACTGAGAGGAGGGCTTAAATGCCGAGCCAGCAGAGGCGATCTGGTCGGATACATCTTGTCGATGTCTGCCAAGCGGTTCAGATGGTCGGCCCAAGCTTGCTCAGGGTCGAATGGTTTCGCTGTATCGTGATATTTATGGCAATGAAACAAAAATTCGTGGCAATGAAACAAGCATTCCCGCGTGGCTCATTGAGTGTACGTTGCTCGAAATAATTGAACAACTTGTCAACCTGGAGGTCCAAAGTACCTAAGCGACTCTGTTGCTTGGTCACGATTGTCACCGAGATATTTAATATCTTACCGGCTCGCTACGAATAGTGATTTTATAATAGAAATTTGGATGCATAGCTCTTTTCTAAATAAGAGCAAGAAAGATTGACGCGGTCCTATAAATGAAATTTCTTAATTCCTTCATTATTATTAAACTTTCGTGTTCTTAATGCGATACCACGAGCATCTTTTTCAATATTGTAATGCAAATCGTCTCAATGAGTTCACCAGAGATTGGTCCACGCTGGAATGCAATTCATACACTTATGCAACGTCGACAATCTTAGAAATCGTGATTATGTGATTTTATCTTTTCATCTTTGAGCATTGTTCACATTATCAATAACGAGGGTCGTTCGACGTTACATTTGGAAAAACGACACTGAGGTGTCACGAGCGTTTTCTTGAACCTTCTTCAGTAAATCGAGCAGGACTGAATGTCCTTCAGATTTTTTTGCTTCGAGAAAATACTCTTGAAACCTCTGTAAACAAGAAATAGAGTCAGTGTAGGTGACTCGATTTTCTGTTTTTGGCTCATAGATGCCTTCGAACGAAAAAGGGATGCACAAGATTTTACTAAATTGAATTATGTATTCTTTTCTACATAGAATTAGAAGCTTGACACTTTATATACTCAAGTTCTTTAATCGTAGTTTTTATATTTTTAACAAAGGTAGATAATGATGTTCCCAATTGAATATCACATAAGTTCATTTCATTTATGAATCCATGATAATTTTTTCCCACTGTTAAAAGTGAAGTATCACGAAAATTGAGCTCAATTATTGATTGCATCCTTTTTTCCAAATCGAAGGTAATCCACGTCTATCGAAATAGCCCGACGATGTGCTACAAAAAAACTTGACAAATCCACATAACAATATCACTAAACTATGGTGAAGTTCGAGCTTCTTCTTGTCCTTTTGTCTTTTAACGAATCGTTTTGTATGTACGGCGATCTACAATCTACGAATGATCGCGACACCTGATATTAAAGAAAATAAATAAAAAAAACCGTGCGTACTATCGGTTTGATTTGATCGTGATTTCTGGCCGAAATGTGCCGAATTAGGTATTCGTTTGCGCTTCATTTTCTCTTGTTTAGTGTTTTAGCATGAAGCGTCTATCTTACGAGAAAATCAGTCTTGTTAATTAGTAACAGCGTTTTCATTAAGCTTCTGCACCTTTCGCGAAGGGTACATAGGGTGGTCTAAAAGAAAAGATTGAAGAAGTTCGGAGACATAGAATATTCACAAAGTCAGACAAGTCTGTTAATTCGTGATTTTCTTTTCTACAGTGATTTCCCTTTCTTCACCAAATGTTATGGGGAAATAAGGGAAGTTTGGAGTGAGTTTAAAGGGGTATTTTAAGGGGAACTTTGTAGATAGATATTAAAGGGACTTTAACTGGAGTTTAATAGAGCTAGGGACGAGCTGTATTAAGGCAGGATACCACCTTTGACTGCGATTTTTGGAGGCGCTTTTCATTAATTTTTTTGCATACAAAGAATGCGCAGAAACAAAATCGGTTTTAGTCATTTATTAATGTAACTTTAATCATTTTTTGAAACTGAAAAAGTAAAAAATAATCTCTTGTAGGTGGTGCCAAAATAAATTCCTTTGGAGGAACACCGTTAGACTGCGTGTCAAATTACTCTTACAATTTTCATCGGATTGAGTTGAAACTTTGCACAATTCTTCCCCGTGGTATAATCTAATGATGTACGTAGGACTTTTGCTGTAGCGTTGTTATTTTTTTTTTGGTGCACAATTTTATAAACTTTTTTACCCTAAAAATTGACCTTTTTGTTAAAATGACTGCCATTTTCTTAAAAATCGAAATTTCGTAAAATCCCTACGTACAGCATTAAAAAATATTGTTGTTAATAGGAACATTCTTTGGTTTTTTTCTAAGAGCCATGTACAGAGCAGAATTTGACACGCAGTCTAACGGTGTTTCTCCGAAGGAATTTATTTTGGCACCACCTACAAGAGATTATTTTTTACTTTTTCAGTTTCAAAAAATGTGTAATTACAGATTAAAGTTACATTAATAAATGGCTAAACCCGATTTTGTTTCCGCGCATTCCTTGTGTGCAAAAAAATTCATGAAAAACGCCTCCAAAAATCGCAGTCAAAGGTGGTATCCTGTCTTAAAGTAGTTCCACTTGCAGCTTCTACAGATTTTTTCGAATAGTGTATGTCCCGAAATCTTTCAGTCCTTCCTTTTGCATCGCCCTTCATCTTCATGCAACATTCGTGAGTGGCTTTAAAAACAATGTACATAAATGAGTGAACATGGCGCATTTTTATCTCGACATGGGTGCAATGAGTTAATCGGAGTGCATGATGTTAGGGCGGAAGGGTCCTGTCCCCGTTTCGTAAGCCGTGCGTGTTCCTCCTAATCGAAGAGAAAACCAGAGTCGGTCTCTGAAAGCTTTGAAGCGCGTGTCTCGCGATTCTTTCCTTCGCTAAAGAAAAAAATAAAGAACAGTCGATGCTCTCACAAAAAGTAACACGACGCTACGTGGAAAAAAAAGCATACTGACCTGGTGGGACAAAAAACTGCCTCAAAAAATCGCCCTACCCCTCTTCCACGGAGAGGTGACGGAAAAAAGCTGCGTGTGCTTCGAAATTTCCAAAAAGGCTCGACTAGATTACCGAATCAGGCCGTTATCATTTGGCCGTTACCGTTGATTATTTACGATTACTCGTGACCCAGGCTCGCGTGCCATTTTCATTACTTCTGTTAATTACCAAAAGCTCGAGGCTACGAATTCATATCAACTATAAATTCAGACAGAATCTTAATTCCATCTCAACGATAATCCTCGTCGTCTAATTGTCGATCCATCTTGCAACTTCCGTTCGCTACTATTCCCATCTAATTATCCCCAACGTGCCCCTACGTCTTCGTGGTGTCATTATTTGCTTCGTTTTATGCGAATGCCCCTATTAATTAGTATCGGTAGGTTCGGCTGAAGGAAAGAATTACACTATCGGGGTTGGTGGATTACTTAAGCTATTAGGGATGGGGTTTCGGGCCAGAAAAGAAGTACATGCCATCTCCTGAAAAAGATAGAAATTCCTGGATCTGGTTGGAAATTAATTGCACGTTAACTATCGGTCGTTTGTTAGTACAAAAGAATACTCGATACTCGCGTGCGCATTACTTTGTGAATTAGAGCGTGTATTAATACAGTGGCTATCGATTTCTCTACCTTCCACGACAATTCCATTTCACCACCCGCGCAGATTTTACTTCACCCCCGCACGAATTTGCGTCGCATAAAAATAAAGTGATCGAATGCTGCCGCGACGAGTGGCGATTAAATGGCGACGTTGAGGGGGAAAAATCGATGGCAGAAATTAGAACGCGAAAGCGTCGAGAGAAAATTTCCAGCTTTTTCAAGTTTGGCGGCCATATTGAATTTTGTATTTCTATATTCGCTTTAGCCTCACGAATTACTTCTCTCTTGTAACTTCACCCTCGCGCTACGTCTCTTTCGTCTTCGAGTTCTCCTCGTGCTCTCCTGTCCCGTCAAGCATTCCCTTCTATTCGTTCATCATATTACGCAAAAATCATTCTTTTCGCGATCCTCTTTCTCCCCTCTATCACACTGCGACCTCCACCTCGGCTGCAATGTTTAACATTCCAAACAGTTTCGTCCTGATGGTAGAAAAAAAAAACTTGCCTGTGCCTCGCGCGAAATATGTGAACAAAAAGCAAAATTGCTCCTCGCGAAACGCCACGAAAGTATGTGCTGCAAAAATGTCTCGCCGGTGAAAAGAGCGGCGAGAGGTCGTCAAAAGACTGTGGTTCTATGGAGAACAGATGGTAAGAGCCACGGAAAAAAGTCCAAAATCATTGGCAAAAATGTTGGTCTCTTCAGGCGTATTAATATTTTATTAAAAATTTCGTGTATACAGCGTGCGGCAGCTTTCTCGTGCTCGTAAAAAAATCAGATCGTTGTTCATCTGTCGTGTCTGGTCACTGTTTCGAGATGGCTCCGATCGCAGGTTATCCCATTTTCTCTTTCGAGGGTTCTTCGAACCGTTGGAAAAGTGATTATTCTCTCGACGATCGTCTGAATCTCATCGATGGAGAGAAAACCGGGTGTCCGCGTGTTTCTGCGTGCGTGTAAGCACTGCGTGCAATCGTTTTTCTCGTTTGTCAACGACGGGGTTGATTAGTGACGTAAGAGTTAATTTCTTTGGAGAACCAAGGGTTTGGGTATTGCGAATGATGGGGGCTACTTTCTGTACACTTAAGTCTGGGACATGGTGATTCTCTGTTAAAAACATTTCGTGGATACACTGGTGGCCAAAAGTTTCAGATCAGCTTAGAAAGTAAGAAAGCTACTAGAAAATATGTGGACCTAGCGAGATTTGCTCCTCCAATTTTGGCTGGACGTGTACTCACGCTGCTCAAAATACTTGGAGAATTCTTTAGCATCTCATGTATCTTTTTCATCGAAGTTCAAGAACACTGATATCCTTGACGTTCTTCGGATAAGCAATCCTCCAACCAGTTTTGAGCAGTGCACAGTCATTCAAGTTACAGGACAAGCGGTTGCCTAAAACCTAGCGAAACAATTAGTCAGGAGTCAGTTTCTAATGCGGGAATTAACATCTCGAGCTCTGGCAATTGCACCCAATCGAAAACATTCGAAGAGTTTTATCTCTCAGAACATATAAAACAGAACTATTCCACAGAATCTCTACACCCCAAATAGTGGCGCACCCGGTGAGGGGACCAAGGGGCCCTGGCACCCCCAAAGAAAAGCGAAAAAGAAGATTAATGTAACCACGACTGGAGTAATTTAAGAGAAAAAAAACTGTATATTATTCTTTGAATAATTTTTTACAATCACCTGATGAGCTTGAGTTAAAAATATTGTTACCCTCTCAACTCGTCTCCCAACCCCTGAAACCTATTAAAACAATCAGCAGCAGATCCTCGTATAAAATAAATCGGAAGAGATTCTAAATCCATGGAAACTAATGGTAAGTAAAATGACGAAGTTGCCCAGGCTCGAGACACAAATTCAGTGAGTTCGGTAATTAATCGATCGTTAGACGGGGTCCAGTATTAGTAATCCTTTCTTCGTATGCAATGGCGAAGCCGTACATGGCAAGTAAGCGTGTTTCGCTCGTTAGTCTGCCACTTTCGTATCAGTTGTTGTCGCCTAAGGTCGCTCAAATCGATGACGCGATTGAGTAAACCCCACTTGTCGGGTCTAGTGCCTGTAATAGAAATTAGAGTCAGAGCTGCATGCGTGTTCCTCGCGTTCCCTGGGATCGACTTAACGTCTCTTTCGTTCCGGGCCAGGACGAAGACAACGATAAATGATTCTCTATCTCTCTGTTCGATTTGGTGCTTTTTTTTTTTAAATGTTCCACAAGACGACAATGATGGAGTAATCTGTGCGAGCCAGTGGGATGATCGATGATGACGATGAACGATGATCCACGATGCCAGGACGTTTCGTCTGTCGTCCGATTTCACGCTGATCGTCGCCATTTCCGCCCGACCGCAAGCTTCGCCGTCGCCGCGATCACGTCCACCGACGTTTCACTTGGTTATTGATCGCGTTAATCTGCGCTGTTAATTAATCACGTGATGCTCGGTTTGCTCCTAGCTACGATTAGCACGCTCGTTACATTGCACTTGGCAACCACTTAGGCCCCCGAGTCTCTTTTAGCTCAGACTTGTTAGTTGAGATTCTTGAATTAGCTTTGGAATTTCAAATGGCAGAGATGGGCATCCCTCGTCCCGTTAATCGGAATATTACTGCTCGTCTACTCGCTGCTACGATTCGTCGCGTGATCTAGTATTATGCTGCGGTTTAGAGGGATTATTACCCGCGTCCGAATTACCTTTGCGCCATTCGGTTATGCGGTGCTGCAGCGCGGTTACTGATGATTTAGAAATGAATCGAGCGAAGGATCATCGACGAACTGTTTCTCTGCTATTAAGTCTACCGTCTGTCTCGCGCGAACGTTTTAATTCACTGTACTTCTACCAGTTAAGGATGAATTTCAGTGACAATCTTAGGCAAAAGCTAATCAATTTCCAAGTTATTAATCAACTGTCCGGAATTCTGGTGGCAATTTAGTTCAGTGCTTGATCTTTCTGGACAGAAAATTTCAAAAACTTTGCCCCATTATTTCAATCTTAATTTTGTAGTTATATTTCTCAATATTGCATTTCCCCATAAGAGTGCATGTTAAATTAAAAGTTACATAATTGAAGAACTACCGAATCAATTTTTCTAAAATTTTGCGGGGGTTTTACTATTGCAGAAATATTCATCCCTGCAGTTTTCAAAGATTTCCGCTTATTTTTCATGTTATTGAAGTTCATCCTTAATCAACGAATTAATCGAGTTAGAGACCAGACCTGTGCCCACCTCTGGCGCAGACTATGCACTACGATTAATAGGACACTAGCGAAACGGAGCGTCAATCATCAGCGGATGGTCGCCCCGGTTATATCAGCGAACGCGATCGGATCCGTTCCGACGAATTCTCACCCCCTCGGGTCTCGCGCGACAAAGAAATGGATCGTCCGTTGATGGGTTAAGTCGCGAAGCAGACAAGTCTTTAGGCAGGTTTAAACATATAATATAGATATATATTTATACGTATGTAGATGCAGTGTTCTCATATAGCGACATAAGTATAATAACAACTTAGATACAAAGATGTGCGGAGTAATAATTAGTGTTACACATAATGTGGCTGTAATATGGTATGGTGATGAAGGTAGACACGGTATTATCGATAGATCAGTGATTACGTCGAGTTAACTAGACACGGGCCCGATTCCACGCGTATGCACGCTCAAGGGTGGCATACGCAATTTCACGTCGGAGGGTAGGAGGATGACACGTGTAACATAGAACATAGAAGTTTCACAGGGCCGGAGCGTCCCAGTTTTTTATTTTCTCCTTTCCTCCTTTTTTTTTAGTAACGATCGAGTGCAGGCAAAGGTGGAGGGCTTGGGGGTTGAACGGGGTGGGTGTACGAGACGGTTCCTCCGAAGGGCGTTTCTGGCTTCTGAGAAAGGCCGCGGAGGGTATAGTCGCGAATTGATAAGCCGCTTAATCCTCCGGCGGAAACTGTCTTTTGCCTTTCTGTCTAATATCGTTATCGTTAGCTCCCTTCGTATCTCTTTTCTCTCACCGCCCAGAAGCCAAAAGCACCTGGTTACACATATACGTATATATCAAGGGGACACTTAATCGACTAGGGAAAGAACCCCGAGGACGAGCGGTCGCGCGATTATAATCGTTTCGACGTAGAACCGGGTACAGAGTGACGATCGACGGATCCGCGCCACGCATTCCAAATGCCTCTCCCGCTCGTCCTCTGTTCTCGTTCTCGCTCTCTAAGCCTCTCGCAGCGTTATGATTACTTTTCTCGTTGTCGGCGTTTAAGCAACTCAATGACCCGGCTACTCATTTCGTTTCGTTTCGCGCTTTTCGATTCTCTCAATGGACGTCGTTATTTATTCATTTCATATCTTTTAATCTCTTTCGCACTTTGCTTGTCTCACTCGCTTTGGACTTTCGCTCAGAGCTGTTTAGTACGTACCGGGGGTGAAGCGTTCTATGGGTTTGTATTGGTGCGGGTAGATCTGCCTCGGTGAGTAACCGTAGATCTCACGGTGGACGGGCATGTACCTGTTTCGGAGAAGAAAATAGAATACTCGTTAGCGAGGCGGATACAGTAGACTCGGAAATGTTAGGGGACTTCTGTGCTCCTTTCAACATCACTTTCTTTCCACTAACTCTTTCAACTCCGAGGTTCAACAGTCTAACATTAATCCTGCGCACAGTTCCTCTAGTCAGATTTGGGAGCTGTACTTTAATTTTTGTTTCCAATAAGATTGCGAAAGACCTCACGTATTTGAATATTGTTACTTGGTATATTTAGTAGTTGTTACAAAACATTCTTAAGGCAGGATACCACCTTTGACTGCGATTTTTGGAGGCGGTTTTTGTGAATTTTTTTTGCATACAAAGAATGCGCAGAAACAAAATCGGTTTTAGTCATTTATTAATGTAACTTTAATCTGTAATTACACATTTTTTGAAACTGAAAAAGTAAAAAATAATCTCTTGTATGTGGTGCCAAAATAAATTCCTTTGGAGAAACACCGTTAGACTGCGTGTCAAATTCTGCTCTGTACGTGGCTCTTAGAAGAAAAAACCAAAGAATGTTCCTATTAACAACAATATTTTTTAATGCTGTACGTAGGGATTTTACGAAATTTCGATTTTTAAGAAAATGGCGGTCATTTTAACAAAAAGGTCAATTTTTTAGGGTAAAAAAGTTTATAAAATTGTGCACCAAAAAAAAATAACAACGCTACAGCAAAAGTCCTACGTACATCATTATATTATACCACGGGGAAGAATTGTGCAAAGTTTCAACTCAATCTGATGAAAATTGTTAGAGTAATTTGACACGCAGTCTAACGGTGTTCCTCCAAAGGAATTTATTTTGGCGCTACCTACAAGAGAGCCTTTTTCAGTTTTAAAAAATGTGTAATTGCAGATTAAAGATACATTAATAAATGACTAAAACCGATTTTGTTTCTGCGCATTCTTTGTATGCAAAAAAATTCATGAAAAACGCCTCCAAAAATCGCAGTCAAAGCCCACACAGCACCATAACATTGCAGCAACGTCTCTGCAATGACGCGGTGCAAGATTGCAATGTTGCACCGAAACATTGCAGAGATGTTGCAGGTTCAAACCTTTGTCCGCCTTCGCAATATTGCACGTGTGTATTTTTGCAAAGTTGCGGCAACATTAGAAATATGTAGTCTTGCAACGTTCCGGCAATGATTCTGCAACGAAACGGCAAAATTCTGGCAATGATCCTGCAACTCTTCGACATTATTCTGGTGCGAGATTGCAATGTTGCACCGCATCATTGCAGAGAAGTTGCAGGAGCGTTGCCACTCCAATATTTCTGCGTTATTGTACGGTAATGTGCGTGCAATTTTGCTGGGGCGTTGCCACTGGAACATTGCACATCGATGTGCGTGCAATATTGCATAAATATTGTATGATCGTTGCCACTGGAACATTGCACGGCAACGAACTTGCAATATTGCAGGATCGTTGGCACTCCAATAATGCACAACAATATTGCAGCATCGTTCCTGCAATATTGCAATGCTACCTGCAACAACCCAATATTGCAGCAACGTTCCTGCAATACTGCTGCAACGAAGTATGCTGTATGGGAGGTGGTATCCTGCCTTGAGGGTTACATCTGCCAAGATGGTGTTTCGTCAAGTTCAGGCGGAATACAGTACGAGAGAAATTGTGGTAATGATTCTCATACCTGTATCCAGGGACATTGATGCGATCAGCTGCGTGAAGGGGGTTTTCATAGATCGATTTCCCGAAGGGCCACGAGGTGGAATGCAGCTCAGGGTAGTCCGAGCGGAAAATGCCGCGGGGTCTGTGCGTGTGCTCAGGTGCTCTCATGTCATCGGTGCCTGTCGTCAGAATCTCTCGTTATTTCATTGCTACTTATCTCGATTAACAGGAAGGCAATGTGATCTTGAAAATTGAGACGAAGGAGGAGAATTCTCTGTCACCCCCTCGTCTTCTAATCGGAACCAGTCAATCACCGAATGCTTCCATTGTTACTCGAAATAGTTAGAAACAGTGATACGTGCATGCCGAAAGATCGCGAGGGGATACCTTTTAAGGCTCGGACATAACTTTGCCAGAATTTGGCTTTCCTTGTGATGGGCTCGTTGCGCCCAATCATGTCGAGGTTGCTTCTAAAGCGCGCGTCCATTTTGCCGCTCTACTGAACTGCTAACCACACTCGTTCGCTGCAACAAACAAACATAAACCACATGAAACCCACCCCGCTGAATTTCCCATTGATTCCCGCGGATCTTCTTGTTTCATTCCGACGGACTGTGCCACGACTTAACACGGTCGCGTTGGAAAATAAACGACCCTGCTTCGAGTTTCCCATAAAAACTGCTCTCCCTTACCTCCTTGTAGATTCAGTTAATTAATATCGCGGATATTAGCAGCAGTTAATAAAAAGCAAGGAAAACATTAGTTCTCGGCATTGATTAGGGCTTTAACTGTATCTTATTGCTAATTACAGAATTTTCTGAATTCGCTAAAGTGCCATATTCGAGAAGGGCCATTATTAATCACGGAAGAATGTTTAATAGGTCGAGTACACAGCTTTTTGAAAGTTTATGGCTACTCCAATAAGCAAGCTTCAGAGCGCATCGGTGTAAGATCTATTGCATCAGCAATGATCAAATATATAAAGGCTCCCGTGTTGCCGCTGCAAGTGTTTCCTTAACCTTATACTCGTAAACCACACGCCATTTCCGTGGTCCATTATCGCGTGACGTTCGTTTCGCCATTCCTTTGTTTGCCCGCGTTGTAAACGGGTCTATATATATGTGTTAAAATGGATTCGACGAAGAGCTCGGACGAGCGGAAAGTTTCAGCTGTCGAACGGTTCCGATCATTGGCCAGTGTCGAATTACGGACGATCGAGCTGCTTTATTCGAGAGAGGAGCGTGCATTTTCTTGGCGGAACAAAATCCGAGTACGTCGTTAAATGATTTTAGAGGATTTATGGTAATGCAGTACCTCGAGAAGGGAGGATCTCTCATATTGTGAAAGCCAAACATTACCCAACAGAGTGTTTACAAATATTCCAAAATAGAATCCACAGAATCCCCGCTCACAAAAATGGCCCATAAACGTCATTAACCCGATCACGTCTACGCGAGCTTGCAAGCACGAGGGCGCGCAATGGCGCCGCGAATTCGACAATTTTAGGGACGTGTAACGCTAGCAGACTGTCAACGCGCTAAAAATACGAAAATTATCGCCGATAAATCCGCGGGGGCGTTTGTTGGCATCGCGTCGCCCTCTAATTATAGAGTCACGCGCAAGCATTTTTTCACGGTCGATTTCTTCATCATTCTTGCAGAATACGCTTTCGCAATCGCTGTATCTTCGCGACGTCGGAGAGAAACACCCCTCTTTCATAATCGGTGGCTAAAACACGTCCCTTACAATAATCCTCCAAAGCCTCCAATCTTCGTCCCATTCAATCGTTTCAAAACATCATAAATAATAATTCCCGAAAAATTCAGAACTCCGCGAAAAATCATACTTCAACCAAATCCATTAACGAAATCGCGATCCACTATCGAAACACTTTCTCGTAGCTCATTTTAAATTTCAGAAAATTAAATAAAAATGAAGATATTCATTTTCGAAGTGGAGAACCATCTTTCCTGCCACCCTGCGCGACCTTCGACTACCCCCCGAATTCCGCTAAAAAATCTGCACGCGTGTAAGGAGAGAAATGACATGAATGAGATGGCAGATTGAATGAGACACGCGAGGAAGCCTGAATTTGGATCGGCCGTCGGAAAACCGTGGCCGTTCCGTTTTCGAATACCGTGCGGGTATTAGGGGTATCACGATTGGCCGCGGCATTCCGCGGGCCGGCCAATCGAGGGCTGCGACACAAACAGTGGCGTCGGCTTTTCTTTTTGTTGACGCAACCGTCGACGCTAATTTTAGCGGGATCGCGCACTTCATGCTCGGCCTGGATCATCCGAACGCTTTCGCGCGTATTCCTGTTTCATTCCCGGCAAGAGCGATCGAAGGTCATCGCGCGTAAATTTGGAATACGTAATGTAAATTAATCGCCGCCCATTAAGCGTCTATTTCGGCCGGGCGGATTAATTTCCGCCTGTTTAGTCAGCCGCCGGAATGTTTCTAGGGGTGAATACTTGCTTCTATGCCTCGGGTTCAATAAAATTATCTGAACGGCTTAACTCTTCAGGATCCACTCGAGTCAAGGTAGAAAGGAACTCCCCCGAGTTGTAAAAAAAAAGATTATGAAACAAGTCACCTTGATTCAAGTGGTCTTATTTGTTTCGTCGAACGCGTGGGCGTAGAATGTAGGTGGTTAAATTGATGCGGCTGGTGGACCGCGGGAAGAAAGGAAAAAGGGAAATGAGAAAGCCTCGGCGATCGTGGTCGCGAACGATGCGCCGCCGTGACGTAAGAGTCCCGGATTCGCGGTCGCTATATTTAGGATGCCCGGGCCCCGGTCCGTTTTTAGTCGGAAACAGGTGGACATCGAAGCTGTGTGCGAAGGCAGCATAGCCGACGAGTCTACGACTGACTTTGACCGATTTTCACGAACTCCCATTGGAATGGGCTCCTTTATGCCCGCGACACACCGTCCCGACGATAATGACCCATTTTCGTCCGTCAACCCTGACTCCCTAGGCTCGTGGGACTCTGCACCAATCTTTTGCTTCTCGCGAGTGTAACAGTGTCTAAAAGAAGAAGATCCCTTATAACACTTCGGTATGGTGTTTCGAGAGATTTGAAACTTTTTATTGAAAATTTCTCTTATTGCCGTTTCCAAGTATCATAGCTACCCTTTGGCAGCCGTCTGTTTAAATCTGCGAGTGCATTGACTCTTCGGGTCTTTAGGGAAGCTAGTGAAACTGTCTTTCAGCAGTTTTTACAGTTTCGTGAGATTTTAATATTGGATTGAGTTCGGTGCAGTTGTGTGATTAGTTAAGCAACCCCGAAATTTAATTGTTTCCTAGAAGTCCCACCTGAGCGAGTTTGAGACTGTGAGAGAGTCTAGGCTGGAAGGTAGTAGGCAATTCTCTATGCTCCTCAGAGGTTCAGTGAACGCGGCTGACAGTCATCAGCTGTTACTCGATCGTCCTGGTAATTGGGTTTGGAGACTCGTGGGCGCGAGAAGCAACCTTGGCCTTCTGTCCGTCGCACCCGTTTCAATTTTTCAATTCACTTTACACCCCTAGATCGTTCGTATCCAGTTTAGACTCAACCAGAAGAAGTCACAGTCGCATTTACGTTCGGCTATCTAGCACACGCCACGCGTTACCATCACCACCCTGTGCCTCAGCACCAGCCAATAGACATCCATCTATTCGCCACCTCATTAACTCATCATCTGCTGCCTCATCTTCTTACTAACTCTGGACCAGTTCCAGCATTGCTTGTAGTCTCGAATCCCTGTACAACAATCTTTATACGTTTCAAGCGATCGTTCTTCACTATCCCTTTACCATTCGCACCTCGCACACTCCCGCTCTATATCCGTCCTCCGCGCGGAGTTCGGAATTATACAGCCGCCGGGTCGATTTAGAATCCTATCGGCGTATAATTCCCAACTCTCGAGGCCATTGCCGCGGGATGACGCGGTCAGTTAATTTTAAAGGATCCGGAGTTTTGTCACGAGGGAAATATAGAGCGGCGAGGAGGCGCGCGCCGGGGGAGGTGGATGTATATCCCACCGTCCTGAGGCGTGTGTAATCTAGATGCCCTCTAAAAATACACGCGGCGCGGTCAAGAAAATCATCTGGGGCGTAGGTCCAAAAACTGAGATACACCGGCGCATAGCTTTTCGTATCACGGTTTCACCCGAGGCGTTCCACTTCGATGCGTCATCCGCGATGCTGGTTAAATGGCCGGTCGCGGCGAAAGAATAGAATAATCAGGTGACAGCCCGCCAGACTGACGGCAGACACGTGGATTGCTTCGACGACAGGCGATAGCGATGGGCGCTCCTCCGCCTGTCGCTGTCGACGAGTCTGCCAGGGGTAGGTGGTCAATGGGTGACGCGGGTTCGATGCAATTGGAGGCTCTCTTCGGAGAAAGTTTTCGTAAGATCCTCTTGTCAATTGCGTGGGCAGTAAAATAGAATCGTCAAGGGTTTGCGGATGCAGCGTCTGATATTGACTTGTACTACTGTTCGCAGATCCTCGATGAAGGTGGACCGAGTTAAATTGGAAGTATAGTGATCAAATTGGCAGATTAATATTTCTAGATCTCTGATGAAGATTGAGTAGTCATGGAAGTGTTGGATAGCGATGTATGATAGCGTCTTTAGGCCTTTGATAGAAGTGTTAGCGTCAAGTAAGGTAAACGTACCTATTATGAAACGCTTTTCGATGGGCTTATGCAATTGTCATCTAATTTATAAAATTTAGTGGGTTAGCATTGAAAATTTGCATACCATTCGATAGGCCATTGTTTTGTGATTATATAATGAGCCATAAAATGTATATTTATTATAAATAAAAAATAATATGACTAAAAAACTAAATGAAGGACCTGTACGTATTATGAAACACTGTTTTCGTACCATGACCCGGTGTTTCATATTCAATGTCCCTATTATGAAACGCCCCGTATGTGAACACGGGTCCGTGGTCTTGGAACACGCTACCGAACCATTCCATAAAGCGGGACATTCAAAAAATTGAGGTACACAATATGAAACGGTTATTTTTATCAATGAATTACATTAAAACCATTTTTTTGTAATAGATTATTGTATAATAATACTTATGTTGGTGAATTTGTACAGAAAAGAATGTATAAATATCGATAGAATGTTTGGCAGTTGCTTATATATGCCATAACTATTTCTTATTTCGTTATTTGTGATGCTGTTTCAAGAAGGGGACATGTTTGGGAAGGTGTTTCATAATAGGTACGTTTACCTTATCGACCCGCATGCCAGTAAAAACCTTGATGAATTTAAGTTGCTTTCCAATTTGAAAATTGAAGCCCCTAAGAGTTTAAGTATCCGAACCTTCATCGCCTAACCCTGATACCAAACATGTCTGCGATGTATAGCAGTTTTGGAAGCCCGACTCGCGTTGAAGGCTTGACAGTGAACGAGCGAGTTCCACGAGTGCATGCTTCTTCAAGTCTCGCGGGTACAGCTGTGCACCTCGCGTGACTCGTTGAAGGTAAATGGTGCACTAGGGTCTGGAACACCTCAGAAATGGGGAAAACTTTCGCGTGTCGGGCTTCGATGCGGGAACTTTAACTACCGGCTGAGAAGACAACGGACTCGACACGTTGCTTTGAAACGCGAGACGCAGTATTGGCAGAATGTAGCCAAAGCACTGGTTCCGTTAAATATTCCTTGCAGTTGAGTAGAGCTTCCTAAGGAACGAGTATCTCCCGATGGATAAATCTATAAAATCTTTACCTAACAAAACAGTTCACTCATTTCCTATTAGCCTTTTACTTTTGAAATAAAGTTAAATAACCTCCACTGCTAAGGAAAAGGTAACGTTGAAGGTAAAGTATCATCCTATTGTTTACAATATCCCTTCGTCTGAGATCGTCTATCCTCCACCTTTAAGTTAAATCGAAAATCTAATATTTCCTTAGCAAAGATCACGTAGCGTAACAAATTCCACTAAGCATCTGCTATTTATGGATCCATAACTGATCTATAACCGAAGTCTACACCCCCACATCATGGCAGGCGAGCACTTTGATCACTTGACGCAAAGATAAACAGGAATAGACGTAACCAAGGTCGAATAGGTCGCACGTTTACGCTAGCCACTTCTTTATAACGTTCAACTAGGAAGTCCCCCTCTGAAGAAACACCCCTGTGCACATAATATTGAAGAAACTGAAAGCCGAGCGGAAGTCGCCTGCTACTTTTATTAACGAACTCGCTGATCATGTCAGTTA
This sequence comes from Andrena haemorrhoa, assembly GCA_910592295.1. Lineage (NCBI taxonomy): Eukaryota > Metazoa > Arthropoda > Insecta > Hymenoptera > Andrenidae > Andrena > Andrena haemorrhoa. The sequence continues at coordinate 9,189,809 of OU342946.1, forward strand.
CGCAACGAGCATTTTATTCTAGTTATCGAGGGTTGAGCTTCATCGATCAGACGCCTACTTCCTGAAACGATGACAGTCGCTTCGGAACGCCGCCACAGTGGCGAATTTCTCCGAAAAGCTGGCCACGAAATCAGAATGTAAAAGTTTTAAATTTGCTAAATCCAATTATTGCGATTTATTTATGACATATTTGTGCATAATTTCTTACTAATGTAAATATATAAACTGCAGCCCTTGCTGAGATGTGTCAGTTCAAAGTTGATGCTCGAAATTTAAAGGTCTACTTTGAGATTTATTTTCAGATTATCGAGTCCAGCTATCAAAATAAACAATATATATTGTGGTGCAGTGTCATATACACTATTATTGTTTCAAATGTGAAGTCTGTAAAAGTTCTTATAAACAAGTACTGAAAGCATATTCATTTTTTGTTTATTCTTAAGCAAAAAGTTACAACTCAAGCGAGCTCAAGCACCATTCTTTTTTTTAAATGAAAGCTCAAGGTATGCACTTTAAGACCCCGTGGCAGTTTTTTGCAACAAATTGCTATTTTGTCAAATATTCTCATTTTTGTGTACACTGATACGAGTACAATTCCCGATCCATTCAGTCTTTGCATATACACGAGTCGCTAAATATGTATAGCGACGTTATCCGTGCTTTCCCCAAAACAACTGCACCGCGTTCGTAAGCCAGGTATGATCATAAAATTGATTCCATAACATTGGCTTTTATTTTAAAGAACCTGGGTTTTCCCACAGAAAGGAAAATCTAATTCTTGGGGCTAACTACGTCCATCATCAAGGGCCACAAGTCAGTCTAGCGAGAATCTCGATAGAAATTAGCAACGCGTAGCGCGGTGGCAAAGTATTACGTTGAAAAGCATCTCGTTGATCATCAGTGCTATGTACCAAATGTTTGTGTAAATATACCTATATGTATAAGTATGCAATATAATAATGTTAAAATATATACAAATATTAATGTTTCAGTAATGACTGCGTAATTATTTGACTAAAAACTACAAACCGCAATACTTTTAATATTTTTAATAATATAATTATAATTAAAACAACAAATTAAACATTAAACGTTAGAAAATTATACTTTTAGCTTCTTAGAGTTATATTGCAATAAAATATGTTAATAATTTGCACGGGAATTGCAGATTCATTTTTGGCCAGCTTTTCGGCCAAATTCGCCACTGTGCGCCGCGACGCTGATTTTTCTCGCTCGGAATGAGAGACAGGCAGGCGGAGGCTCGGTATAATTGTTTTTCTTCGGGAATCGAAGTTTAACGCCGGCTAGAAAGTAGCCTTCTCGCGGCCGCGTTATATTTAGCCGGATGCGGCTGAAAGTAGTGACGCCTTAATTCGGTCAGACGCGCAGTTTAACTTGTCAAGCGGCGCGAGGCGCCTCTTGGCACTTGTGACGTGCTCTACGATATTAAGAGAATTAGCAGCCTGACCAGGCTGCAGCCGAGGGTACTCGAAATATTCGAGTACCCGAATATCGATTGGCTGTGAAGCTCGTTCTATCGAATGCCGAATAGCTTCCCTCTTCGAGCGTAATCTTATATGCATCCCCTCTGAAAACCTCTAGCTTAAAGAACTGTAATTTGAAATGAGAGGATCCTGCCTCCGAGCGATAAAGTCTCTAGGAGAAATAGAAAGGAACCCCTGATGCCCCATCGATATCCGTCAATCGACCTATTTTCATCCCCCGATACAAATATCCCAGTGGTTACTGTATATCAATTCTATCAACATTCCAGAGCGTCTGTCCCCAGTTAAACGTTCCCCTCGTCGCGAAATCCATTCGCTTCCGTCGGGCGCAACGTCAGTTACGCCCGCAAGGAAATGGATGACGGGCGGAAACTAGTTCACGCGATAGACGGCGCGTCGTTCGCTGGCAGAAAGTGTTTCTCCCGCGGGTGGAAACGGAGCGGCTATAACAGACAGTACGGAGTTGGCGGCACTCGTTCGCCGCTATTTTTACCCGGCGCGGCATTATAAGCACACTCCGCGGCGGCACTCCGTTACGTAACGGCCCAAACAAATCGATGCCAATTATTATAAACAATCCGGCTGTGATTGGCACGGGGACACTCGAGCGTGTCCACGTTTCGTAAAGCTCGCGGCACCGACCAGCCTCTGCCTTGAATTGGTCCGCTGGATCCTCAGCGAAACTGAGACGAGATCGCGCGCCAACTATTGCGAACGCGCGAAATTAGAACCCCGCTCGGCGTTCGGGAAACAGTGAAACGAAACTGCCACTGGGACCACAGTAGTCGCCGATAGTTGTATCGATTCGTTCTAGATATTAATCACTGGTTACTGGGGCGATGTCGCAACGACGCTGATCGTTTAGGTCGCACTCCACCCTTTTCTCTTTATTAAGTGTATTCGGTTTCTTAGCCGAGCAATTTCCTCGCGATTCTAATTCGGTCCAGTGGTTTTTCAGGATTTCAAGCGTATTTCGGTAAGCTAACGTTGTACCTAGACGACACTTGTATTCTCCGCGTTACTGCAAATTTCGCACGAAATTTGGCGAAGTCAGAGTAAATGCAATTCAGGGGAATGGTTGTTAAGTAGGAATGGTAACACAGTCATGCATATTATCATAGTACAGACATCGGGCGCAAGATGTTTATTTTATCAGACGAAATGGTAACGATCGATTTCGATTTTCTCCCCAAAAGATCGCCGAGACTCCCTCTGTATTTAACCGTTGCGAATCAGTAAGTTGATAAGCTGTGTGCCTCGATCGTTACCATTTCGTCGGAATATACGCGGAGGTCGGCTCCCTGGCAGTGCGATTAGCTTTATTTCCAAACGGTTAGTAACATCGATTAGTCCAGAAAAGTGAAACTGTAGCGAAATACGGAACGCAGTGTGAGTAGAACGGAATCAGCTGAGTCCGTCGTTGATTAGTGCATAGACAGGCGAGTTCCTACTAAATACACGTAGGGCGAGTCAGCGGTGGTGTCAGCCACGTCCGATCAGTCGTCTCCTTTTTCCACTGTCGCGCAGGACGCAGTAAGGGAGAGCAGAGTTTGCGAGCGTGATCGACGCCGATCCTCTGGATCCGCCCCTCTAGCGTCAAGTAATTGGTCTCTCGGGGGGAAAAACGATCCTGGACCATTGAGTATCGCACTCACGGATTACGTCGCCCTATCGGTGTGCCCTCCTCGAGGATCTATGGATCGATCTGCCTTTATATCGTCCCGGGGATCTCCTCGCGTTCGTGGCACAGATCGGTACTCGAAATTCGAACTCTCGTTCTCGACGGCCGAGCAAGAAGTCGACGGATGATTGCAGAGAGAGAAACGTGAGAATGAATGAACTCGAGTGTTCGGCCGGTGGTCGATGGGCAGCTGGGCCCTTTTCTTTTTTTTTGTTTAATTTACCTAAGTATTTCGGCCGACCGTTCGGTTCGAGGATTGGACCTTAGACTGGGCGGCTGCCGCCAAAAATGTGGACTAGTATACCGGACGTCGGTACGGTGGCGCCGACCTGTCGGCGAATTCTCGCCGCACGCCACGCGACATTTATGGCACAACCCCCCCGCCAGCGGGTCGCGATTGGTCGATCGCTCGCTCGCGAGAGGAAACCTTCTTCTTTCCCCCTGGTCGGACGTTTCCACGTCCGCTTCTTCCTCCACCTCGGCGACGACCTGCTGCTCACGGTCGCCACTCTGCACGCCCACGCCGCCCCCTCGCCGCCCTCTGCCTGCTGCCCACGCGTTCCTCATACTTGTTCCGCGATGGACCCGCGTGATTCGTGGGAAGGGGCACTGTTGAGTCTGTGCGGCGATTTCGGTGGGAAGAGCGCGTTTTGGGGGAAAGGGGGTGTTGAGAGTTCGGAGTGTTCAATGTCGAGGAAAGGGGGTTGTTAAATCCATGGGGGTGATTTTGGGCTGAAGAGCACGCGCAAGCTGGGAGCCCGGGACAGTATTAAATCTCTGCACTGATTTCGGTTGCCGTGAAAGCTGTCGTCAAGAGGAAACTTTGGATGTCCTTCTCAATAAAAAATCAGAGAACTCCTACGCAGCAGCCCGGAACTAGGGCTGGGACTATTTGTCGAATTTTTCGGTATTCGAATACTTCACTTGCTCAATTATTTGACGAATGTAATTCGAATATCCAAGTATTCGAATATAATTCGAGTATCCAAGTATTCGGATATAATTCGAATATCCAAGTATTCGAATACTGATATATTCGAATATTTCAGTATTCGAATACTTAAATATTCGAATATTTAAGTATTCGAATACTGATATATTCGAATATTTCAGTATTCGAATACTGATATATTCGAATATTTAAGTATTCGAATACTGATATATTCGAATATTTAAGTATTCGAATACTGATATATTCGAGTATTTAAGTACTCGAATACTGATATATTCGAATATTTAAGTATTCGAATACTGATATATTCAAATATTTAAGTATTCGAATACTGATATATTCGAATATTTAAGTATTCGAATACTGATATATTCGAATAGTATGGTGTAACTTATAAAACAAGTTCTTTAGGTTCATTCGTCAGGGTGAAATCTTGTAAGCTAATTTTGACCCACTTCACACCATACTATTCGAATACATCAGTATTCAAATATATCAGTATTCGAATAGTATTCAAATACATCAGTATTCGAATAGTATTCGAATACATCAATTTTCGAATAGTATTCGAATACATCAATTTTCGAATAGTATTCGAATATTAACATTCGAATACTCAAATATTTACTTGTAAAATATTCGAATATTAAATTATTCAAATAGTCCCAGCCCCACCCTGAACCCCGAAGTTCACAATTTCGAGCTAGACGCTCCTAGCTTGTCAATCGTAAACAAAATACCCCGACGCTCACATGTGTCGATCACGAGACTGTGATTCAATCGTAAACAATCGTTCGAGCACTCGATTATGAGTCAGTGTCTAATTAAACGGGACTGTATTCTTCGCGTCGATCTATACACGCATTTCTCCTGCGCATAACCGATTTTATTATAGCACGGCCATATTAGGCGGAAGCCAGGTGCTCGAATGAGTCATTAACATTGAATCACTCAAAGGAGGAAATGTGGCAATTACTTCGTTCTAATCGTGGCCGTGTCTATAGGATGTCTCGTTGCTCTTGAGCTGTCACGCTCGCGCTGGGTTAACAGTTTTTAGACAAAAATAGAGAAGGTAATATTAATTGTGGAACCTTCCAGCCTCGCTCTAGCACTTTCGATTGAAATACCCAGTTTCTGGTACACTTTCGCCAAAGTTAATTCGAGTATCGAGACCAGTTTAAACGCGCGATCCACGCGAACTTGATATTTCGGGAGCTGGCGAGGGATGTAGTATTTTTTAATCCTCCGAGCTTGAATTTTAAACACGTGTCACACCCAAACGATGACGAGCAACAAGCCAAATTGACATTGGCAGTATCCGATGTTTCGGTCCTTGAGGTGAGGCCTTCTCCAAGGCTGTGCGTATGTATATTCGTCGCGGAAATGTCATTGCTCGTGCCTGGCCGCGGAAATTATAATGTTTACGCGCGCTGTTGGACAATTTTCCGTGTACACAGCGTGGGCTTTCTCTTAGAAACACCCGTTGTACAGATGAAGTACTTGGGGCCATTAAAGACGGGTTAAAAACACAAAAGTTCAGACCATTTTTAACCATAAAAAGATAAGGGAATATTTTCCCTTCAATGGGATCCAGGTGCGAGCGCTAAAGGGTTGAGGGTCTGATGAATAACCCTTATTACTGCTTCCTTCATATATCGTTAGCTAAATCTGTTTGGACTCATTCGAAATGAATGTTTGACTCGTTGTTAGGGATTTATCGAATCATACTAGGAAACGGCTACTGACAAATGCCTTTTAAGCTCGTCGACAGTGCAAATACATCTGTTTAAATACGCCGCAGTGACGTCGGCTGATCTTTAAATCGAACGTCACTGGACACGAAAATACGGCGGCATGATTGATACGATGACGCCACCTATATACCGAAATAGTGGGAAACGTGACGACAACCCTGCACTCGCAGTCATTCCTTCACTTATTTTGGAGCTTTTGCATCATTAGACATTCCACTGAACAATAAACTGTTGGCTTACTCCAACATTTCCGTTTGAATTTCTGGTTGGGCTTTCAATACCCTCTTCACTGCCACTGCAATTAGAGATAAATTACTGAACTGTGCTATTGAAGGGAAATATTGAAATATGAAATTATCATGAAATCTGCAAAGATCATCTGTACCTCAATTTTGTCTAAGAATATGAGATTCAATCTTAGTCAGAGCCTCCAAGTCGATTATTTGATATTGAAGTATTTATTGAAAGAAATGTTGCAGTATTTTCGGTGGTTCGAAATTCATATCTCGGATCATTAGTCCTCGAGTAATTGTGATTAATTATACTAAGCAACAATGGATTCTCGAGCAGTTCGTGCAGAACTCGTAAGAAGGACGGAAGAAAGGTGATCTTTCAGTTTTGGCACTCTTCGGTCATCCGGCACGATCTCCTAGCACGCATATACCGGGTGCTCTAAATGCAACTCTATTTTCGGTGGTGTGTACCAGCCGACCAGGCGATACAGATCGGGATGAGGTGTATTTATTTCGAATTCGGCCACGGCCAGACCCTCCTGACCTGTTCCTATCACGGCACTCGAAGTAACTGGCTACCCCTTTAGCTTAAAAAAGATCTTATAGCGAAAGTCCTTCGAGAAGCTTATACAACTTTAATTAAATATAAATATTTTATTTATTTTATTTAATACGTAAAATCATTGCATACTTTACTGCTACTGTAATGGCCAAAATTCATTCTCAGGAAGTACCTTTCTATTGCGAGTATTATCGAATTCAGATTGAGTCGCATGCAATTTTCCTTCGAAGTGGAACGCTATACTTCGCTAACGTTTATATTAGTACCTGCACGAGTATATTAACGAGCAACACTTTCAGTACTCGTGACTACCTCGACTGCCAAGAATGTTTAGCATTTTCTGAAGAAAGACGCGGTGACATTCAGGAAAGATTGAACAGTTCTGCCATTATAATCGAGAAGTCTGCACCAGCAGGCATCTTCTCTTGCACGAGAGGCAACGATTTCCTGTTGGCTAGCAATGCGTAGTTGCGAAAGTTAGACACAGAAAATTTCCTTGAAACAATCCATTAATCAGGCTCTTTCTCAAGGAAGTTTCTTAACACCCTCAGACTCTTACATTTTAAATCATGGATGAGTCTCTTGTAGGGTTTATACAAAAACGGACTTTTCAAAAAACCGGTTGTCGAATTCCACTATTCCCAAAAAACCGGTTTTCGAATTTTCAAAAAAAATATAATTAAAATAGAAAATAAATATCAGTACTTTTTTTAAAAATGTTCAGTTTTCTTAATACTTATGGAATTACAAAAATATAGCAAAATAAAATATACTGTATCTGTACAAAACTAAATAAATAATAGAAATTGAAATAACTAAAATCTGTACCATTTTTGAGTTCACTTAATATTTCTGGATGTATTAAAATTAGTACAATAAAATACACAGCATACAAAACCAAATGAGGAAAAAACTGAAATAACTCAAATCCGTAGGGAATATAAATTATAAATCTTTATTTCATTTAGTATTTTTCTTCTGAAAATATGAACTCGTGGAGATTAGTTTTACAGTAAATTGTTACGTACTACAATATGCTTTTGTGTCCGAGGCGATTTGAAGTCAAATTGTTAACGTTTTTAATCAAATAACTAATTCATTTTTCCATATTAAGTCTAGTATATAAACCCGATTTTTTCAGAATTTAAAAATCGGTTTTCGAATTTTGCAAATTTATGAAAAAAACCGGTTTTTAAAAACCGACAAACCATAGTCTCTTGCTTCCAAGTTTCAGCTTGTAAAGTATAGAAATTTTATGAGAAAGGAGTTTTAGTATATAATTTTCAAGTACGGATCTTTGAATTGATCTTCGAGTGTTCTCCGAGTCTCCAAATCGACATGGCACTTCGACGATTCCGATTTCCTTGCTCCTAGCTCTTGAGGTGTAGAAAACACGAGCGTACGAACCCATAAACGTCCCAAGCATCCTAATTCCCAGCGCTTGACCTAATTCCCCAGCGCCTCGTTTCAGTCCCGTTTCAAATTTAGACGTTCCACGTTTCGCATCACCCGCACCTTCGCCATTACGTACAGGGTGGAATATTTTGCCCGACTGTCAGTGCTCGGAGGCCCCTGTCACCAGTAATTTCTCAGTGGAGGATTCTGTCCAGCCTCGGACCTCTTTCTTTCACATAATTTCGCATGCACCTTGGCGTCGAGGACGTGCTCCATTTTTAATCGACTTCAAAAAGGGGGAGTATGTTTTTTTATATGTTTGTCCTCGCATAACTTCTCAGCACATGGACTGATTTTGATGACCTTTTTTTATTCGAAAGACGGCGATGCCACGGTGGACCCATCCTACGCTGCATCAATATTGGCCCAATATTTTGCCAGTTCTAGTTAATAATAAAGACTACTATCACCTAATTATTGTGTCAATATACAGTGGCGGACGAAAGAAAGTTTATAACTTTTAAAATCGCATAACTTTTTTAGAATTGATCCAAACGACATGAGTTTCTTTTAGAAGCTAGAAGGATTAGTTTGCTAAGTGACGTGTTTCGTCGTTTTGAAAAAAATGTAATTGGTCGTTTTTAAACTTTTTTTTGTAAGCCTGTAATGAAAATTCAAAAAACCCGTTTGTAGATTGAAGTAAGTTGTATACGTGTCTAAAATTGCATAAAAATCGGTTAACGTTGCTCTGAGCTACAAACCTTTAGCTAAAGATCGCAGAATAAGGTCGAAAATCGCTGATTTCGGGAATTTCCCCGATTCTCGACCTTATTCTGCGATCTTTAAGCGTTTATAGCTCGGAGCAACGTTAACCGATTTTGATGAAATTTTAGACATGTATACAACTTACATCAATCTACAAACGGGTTTTTTGAATTTTCATTACAGGCTCACAAAAAAGTTTCAAAAACAACCTTTACTAATTTTGTTGCTATTCCGACCAATTGCATTTTCTTTTCAAAACGGCGAAACACGTCACTTAGCAAACTAATACTTCTAGCTTCTCAAAAAAAAAACTCAGGCTGTTTGGACCAATTCTAAAAGAGTTATGCGATTTTGAAAGTTGTAAACTTTCGTTCGTCCGCCACTGTATATAAAATTAAAAGTTTAAAAATAGAAATATTTAGAAAAAAATTAAAACCGACTTCAAGAAATAAAAATCATAATTTCCAAGCTTCTCCAGCTATCAAAGTGATAGGCTTTCGGGCACTTTGTAACTTGCCTTCGTACTCCATTCAAGCTCGCCTTCTTTAATAACTCTGAACTTGAATAACTCCAAATTTCAAGGGTAATCAATCTTCGCTTGTTCTTCTGCCGCCTTCACCTTGTCGGAGATCAAGGTGTTGCGTCAAAACCACGAAGATTAAAAATCCCTCCCCCTAAAGATCCGCGCGTGGGCGTCGCGGCGTTGCGAAAGGCGATGAATGAGACAGTCAGTTTAAAATGGAACGTATGACGAAGAAGCCAGCATCGCGAGCCGATTCCACGATCCGCGAATGCAGCTAAACAATCGTGCATAGTGGCCGTGCTACGTGTCCGCCGCTGGATCTAATTTTACAAGTGTTCCCGTCCTGGAATTGCTTCCAGCCTGCCTTAGCTCACTCGCGAGGCCGTGCGATAACTTCGACACCGCATTGCCACCGATATCGAGGCGTTACGCACTTTCGCACCCCTCTTTAACCCCGAAACCGAGGCCCGCCGAATTCTGAATCCAGAACGCGATCGAGGTTTCAACGCGAGGTAGTATCGAGAGTCCTTCGTGGATGCGAGAAGTATCGCAGGGAAGCGTCTCCCAGGTGCGACGCGCGCGGGGTGACCGTTCTCCGAGAGTTAGAAATTCGCGAAAATCAATATGGCGCGCGGAGTCGCTCCCGCGAAGCTCGTCGGAGGACGCTGATCCCCGGGTAAATTGAAACTTATGAGTTTTCCAACCGGCGGGCCCTCTGGTCCCTCTTCTTACGCCGCCATTCTTCTTCGCCGTTAAGGAGACCTCGTCTCCTTGGTAACTGATACGCCTTATTAGCTGCTCTCCTCACCTTACGAGCCTCAGGAGGATCATGCGCTCCTCCGTTCCAACCCCGTTCCGAGCTTCTTGCGCAGCAGCCCACCTCGTCCTTCTACCTCTACGCCCCCGCATCGACACTTTCTCCCCCATCAACTTTTACACCCGTCCCTCGACGACTTTCCTCGACTTCCAGCTTCCCTGGAACAGTCTCCGCGGCCTCCGAGATCTTCTGCAAAACTTCGAATCAGTACGTTCACTCCTGATCAATGGAACGACTGATTTCTGCGCCTCGAAGGGTGCTCTCCGAAATTGGAAGGTGCTAGATCCATACAGTAGTTTACGGTTTTTAACGAGACGAGGTTTCGATCGGTGAACGAAGATTGGTCAGCGGACTCAGTGGCACGTCTGCCTACGACGTCCAATTGAGAATTGCCAGGTTCATGGGAGATGGGGACATTCGAAGATATTTAAGCGATTTGGGTGGGCCACCGTCCGCTCGCCACGGCTCATTCATGAAAATTTCGTGACCGCAGGCCATTCTACGGCACTGCTCGGCATCCCGTGGACTCGCAGTTGGCGACAATGGCCGCGCGTCAATGGACAATGCCCGGAAAATACAAATATTTTGGGTAGGCACGATTTCACGCGACATCGCCCCCCATGTGCCTCCGCGGAAATCGTTCTCTGTCCCCGGTGCTGCGCGCATGCAGCTGAAAATGTTTATCTCGAGAGAAGGAGCTCGGACTTTCCTCGCTAATAACAGGATTACACGACCGATACTTCGTTCGATGTGAAAAATGGCACTCAAAGCGGATCACCCTTTCGCAGGGGTATTATACGAAACAAGGGTGTTTTTATTTTTGCGGACAGAATGGAGAGGTTGCAACGTCTACGGGGAGGGGTTGTAGGGGGTTATGAAGTTCTTAAGAACTAACAGCAACTACAGTAGCGGACAAAAAGTTACCATTTTTTCCATCCACTCTACCGTTATTATTTTTTAAGGAAACTACGTCACACCAATTATCGACAATAAAAAGCATCGCTGACGGTAAATAACGAGGCTAGTTCGTCTTCTGTGAAATAGACGAGGCGCTAGGTTCGGGCGGGCACGATTCTTGGACCAGCTGGTCGCCTCGTCTCCCATAAACCAGAATTTGTCAGCGCTCCCTTCTCGCCGTGGGCCATTCCAGCAGCGTCGTTGACTTTTGCCACCAAGACTTCCGAAATTTCACGCCCATTACCATTGTCAATGGGCAGATGCCGCGTGACAAAAGGGCGCGAGTCACTCGCACCTTTCCGCGCATTCTTCTAAGCCGACCTTAATATGTCCGGCACCAGGGACTTAAGGTGTTGCCCTGAGGACGTTCCTAGCTATTCAACTCGCGCATGATCCATTGCGGCTTTGGAAGCATTCCGCGTTGAATAATTGGCCATTTCTTTGGGTGCAGCTTGCGGCAAATGTGCTGCTGGCGACGCAACATATTACAGGAGAAATTGGCGGAGGAAACGATTGAATACAGCAGCATTTTGTATTATTATACTGGTCGACGCTACTTTCGCCGAGTAAAGTAGTCGTTAGAACTAGGGATCGAAAAAGTTCTGGTAGTTTCCAATAGGTTCCATTTAAAACATGGACCGCGGAACTTTTTTTAAAAATGTTCTCACATTATAAGTTCCCAGAAGAACCGATAAAATAAAAGTTCTTAAAAATAAAGGTTCTAGTTGGAACTTATAAAATATAAAAATATAAAATTTTCTATAACAGGAACAGATATTTTGTTAACCAATATTAAAAAAGTTCTCAATCGTTGTAACAAGTACTGAATACTATTCCATGGATAGTACTACAACAATATTAAATAATTATTACAGTTAAATTGATATTCTGAATGTGTTATTTATTTGTAATACTTACCTACGTACAGTCGCGCCGGAAAGTAAGTTGACGGTCTTTAAAATCGCATAACTCTTTTAAAATTGGTCCAAACGAATTGAGTTTTATTTTAGAAGCCAGCGGAATTAGTTTTCTGGGTGACGTGATTCGTTGTTTTGAAAAAAATTGCAACTGGTTGGAGTAGCGATGATAATAGTGAAGGTCGTTTTTTCAAATTTTTTTCTGGGCCTGTAATGAAAATCCAAAAAGCCCGTTTGTACATTGAAGTATGTTGTATACATGGTGAAAATTTCATCTAAATCGGTTAACGTTGCTCCGAGCTACAAACATTTAAAGATCGCAGAATAAGGTCGAGAATCGCTGATTTCGGGAATTTCCGCGATTCTCGACCTTATTCTGCGATCTTTAAATGTTTGTAGCTCAGAGCAACGTTAACCGATTTAGATGAAATTTTAGACACGTATACAATTACAACATACTTCAATGTACAAACGGGTTTTTTGGTTTTTCATTATAGGCCCAGAAAAAAATTTGAAAAAACGAGCTTCACTATTATCATCATCGCTATTCCGACCAGTTGCAATTTTTTTCAAAACAACGAATCACGTCACCCAGAAAACTAATTCCGCTGGCTTCTAAAATAAAACTCAATTCGTTTGGACCAATTTTAAAAGAGTTATGCGATTTTAAAGACCGTCAACTTACTTTCCGGCGCGTGTAGATATTTCTAATGTTATGAATTTCACACCTTTTATTAAATAAACATATGAAGAATATGATATTATATTGTTAAATAGAACTAGTACCTAATAGTTTAGTACTTTTCTTTATCTTATGAAAACTTTTCTAATAAATGTTCTAATGTAACTTGTTTCCATGGAACTTTTTTTATATAGGTTCTAAAATATCTATCCCATGAGAACACTTTTTAAAGAAGTTCCTAAAGGTAACATTTTTTTTTCAATAAAAATTCCACAGAAACAAATATTTTCTTAAACAGAACATATAAATTCTAACAGAATTTTTTAAAAAACGAGAGTTCGAGAACTTTTTCGATCCCTGGTTAGAACTCCTTTGTCTTCCACCCGCTTTTACTAGTTCCTTCGGCAAACCTCGCTATTGCTCAATATACCGTGCTGCTGAACCTCGAACCCCCTTCCGCGAAACACCCTATACGAACCATGGATCGTAGTCACGATTCGTAATCGACAGCGGTCAATTTAAAAAGGCCTCGTTAACCGACCCATTGTCCCGGCTTTTCCACGGGGAAACGGCCGCGCAACGTTTTTATCGAGCATTTAATTAAACGTCATCAATCTTTATTAGCCGTCGAGGCTTCATATCGACAGCGCTGATTCCACGCGGACGTTAACCAGAGAACCCCGCCATAGAAGCACCCCCTGCCCGCCCGCCCCCTTGCTCGTAGCCATGAATACGTTTATGGGCAACGGGAGGGTGAAGAACCCCTGCGGAGCGTTCGAAACTCGCTAAGACAATATCCGTTCCTCCTCGTTCCGCTCGCGTCCGCCCGACGTGTCTCCCGAGGATTATCCTGTCGACCGTCGTTGTCTACATTATTTGACAACATTATTCCATCCACCCTGCAACTATCGCCGAAAACGATCCCCCGTGTATTTTCGCGTTCAACTTCCACCCCCTCGCTTTTAACGCAGTGAATAGCGCAGTGTTTGACGCTATAATCGTCAATTTTCTGTTTTGTAAATTCCCACCGTTCACTGGGACTCTTGGGAAATTTATCCGGTTTCAATTTCGAGACGAGGGTGGGTAACACGGATTGTTGAGAATACCTTGTAGGTAGTTAGCGCAGCTTTATTCGACTTTATTGCACGTTCCTGCAAACAGATTAATGCCACATCCAGTTCGATGCCATTCCAACCCTCGTTTCGTGTCTAATTTACGGCTGCCCTTCGCTTCGGTATCCTCCGCGTGTCGCATTATGTCAGATGACTCTGTGTTTCTCTAATTGAAAGCCCCGGCGCGCCAGGGCTGTGGCGCTAATGAGAGCTGTTGGTATCGTGCCATTCGACCAGCGATATCCCTTTTGGAGGCTTGTTTTCAACGAATCGGGTCTTAGAAGGTACCGCGGCCAGCCGTGAACTTTCAGTGTCGAAGATGCACGCGAAACGATTACCTGAAACCTCCGAGTGGACGCAGCGATCGTGGCGTTGGATGAAGTTAACCAACAAACATTTCAATCCCATGGTGTACACGCGCGAACACGCTCGCCCGCTTGTTGCAGCCACGACTCGAGTCCTCGCTTATTCATATGTTAATGGCGATCGTCCAACGTCAGACCGCCGAGTCTAATATCGACTAACGTAATCCAGGCTCAAGGCTCCTAAGCCCCCCCGAACATACAGGCGCCCGCCCTCGTTCTCTCTTCATCCCTTGCGCGGCCGATGGCGTCGACGCGCAACGGGTTTCGCCTCTATGACAAGTATATTACACCCTGCGTTTATATCAATTAGCCTGTGACGTTTCGGGGGTGTGCTCGGCCCCCGTGAGCACGACGCTAAAAGGGTGGCCATCCCCGAAGAGGGTGCACCGGCGAACACACCTCCAGAGCTTACCCTCTTCTCGCTTTCGGCGGTGGTCGAGAAAAGGCTGAAAAAAGTCACCATTTAGCAGAACCGCGGTTCGGCGTTAAAGAGACGCTGGACGAGATCGAGCAGATCACATTCCTCCACTTCCTTCCGCGCACCCCTGAACAAAATGCCACCCAGTCGAGGCTAGCAACCTTGCCTCTGGCGCTCTTTTAGACGAAGAATCTGAGCTGTGTACTTAGGACAATTCTGTGCAACTCTCTAGCTCCCCGTCCGCCTTGCTCGTCGGCGCTTCCCGATCGTAGGGGCTAGAAGTCACGGCGGGCGATAAATCAAAAAATTTTTTCGCCAGCTGGCGAGCGCTATTGCGTGTAGCCGGCATTGTCGCTGGCGCGGTCGTTTAAATCCATTTAAGGGCGTCGTAATGGTGACACTCGGCCGAGGGGTACAAAGGGGAGGGCCCTCTATCCGTGTCACCGATTTTCTAGGATCTCGCCGAGAGAAAAACGGTAACCCCTGTACCGACAAGGCGTGTCCCGTGTTTCCGTCACCTCTCCCGATCTATTTCTTCCCCTCTCCTCGTTTCTCCTTTCGAAGAAGAGATCGATGGTCGTCGAGGCATTCACGAAATTTGTCGCCTGCCGACTCTGAACCGTGCGCCTCGAACGATAGCTGGAAGACTGAGGCACCTTGGGACGATTTTCGGCAACGATTTTCATCTTGAAAGCTGCATTTTATGTAAAAGGATCGCGATGGGTGCAATATGATGTAGGACTCGTGTAGGGTAAAGGACCCAATTACTGACACCTAACCAATTACTGTCACCTTAAGCTATTTTATTTAAAATAACGGATAAATAAACGTTGTAAAATCATACAAAAAAAGAATTATGTAAGTCAACCTGTAATCTATACTATAGATTATATACTATAATTTATTTATTCGTTATTTTATGCAAAATAGCTTAAGGTGACAGTAATTGGTTTGGTGTCAGTAATTGGGTCCTTTACCCTATCTGTAATTATAGAAATAATGATGGGTGGTGAGTAGAGCTCAGTGTAATCTCGATGCAACTTATCATGCATTACAGATTACAGTAGAAAAATCAATATTTCGTCAGGCATTCTTATCATACGCAATTCAACTTACGTCTAATTCACCCCCGGTTCTGTTCCTTCCAAGTGGTATATATGTATATATAATTGCAGGATACCACCTTTGACTGCGATTTTGGAGGCGTTTTTTCATGAATTTTTTTTGCATACAAAGAATGCGCACAAACAAAATCGGTTTTAGTCATTTATTAATGTAACTTTAATCTGTAATTACACATTTTTTGAAACTGAAATAGTAAAAAATAACCTCTTGTAGGTGGCGCCAAAATACATTCCTTTGGAGGAACACCGTTAGACTACGTGTCAAATTCTGCTCTGTACGTGGCTCTAGAAAAAAAAACCAAAGAATGTTCCTATTAACAACAATATTTTTTAATGTTGTACGTAGGGATTTTATGAAATTTCGATTTTTAAGAAAATGGCGGTCATTTTAACAAAAAGGTCAATTTTTTAGGGTAAAATGTTTATAAAATTGTGCACCAAAAAAAATAACAACGCTACAGCAAAAGCCCTACGTACATCATTAGATTATACCACGGGGAAGAATTGTGCAAAGTTTCAAGTCAATCCGATGAAAATTGTAAGAGTAATTTGACACGCAGTCTAACGGTGTTTCTCCAAAGGAATTTATTTTGGCATCACCTACAAGAGATTATTTTTTACTTTTTCAGTTTCAAAAAATGTGTAATTACAGATTAAAGTTACATTAATAAATGACTAAAACCGATTTTGTTTCTGCGCATTCTTTGTTCTTTAAAAAGGTGGTATCCTTCCTTAATATATTTCGTGAAATCAATTCTTCGATGTCGAAAGTTATTGGAGGATTATGGTAAAGACTTTTAATGTTAGTAATTTTTATGACGCTGCTTTCACGACTTTAGGGCTCGTCTCCCTAGATCTTCAGTGAAGGAACATGATTGCAATCGGGGGAGATACCAGTAAAGTCCCAGTACGATTTCTGAGGGGGTGCACTTTTCCAAATGAAAACATAAAACCAGTTGTTGCCGATTTGCTGCTCGGCCGACCGTGTGATTCTACCCCGTCGGTGCCTACTCGGCAAATTAAGATCGAATCGTACGAGGATCGCGGTGACCCACCACCGAACTGGCCTTTAAAATCTCTCTTTAAAATCGTGCAATGGTTTTCTCCGTGTTGGGGTGGCTGTGCACGCCCCTTCTTACAATACGCATTAGGAAAACGATTTTGGTTTACCAATTATGTGGGGCGATGAAGTTCGAATGCCAGTATAGCTTTATGTTATATCTCAAGCTTAGGGTTGTTAGACATCTTCACTATAATTCAGAGTAAAAGATAGTAGCTGATCTTGCAATTAATATCAGGTAGTATTAATATTTCCTCCTTGAAAAAAATACATACCCCATTTCGCCACAAGGAACCACTCCACCAGCAGCTGTACCATCCTCACCACTGCACCCCCACATATTTTCCACGCGCTGCCATAGAGAATTAAATCTTCCAAATTACACGAATGGAGATTTACGAGAATACTCCGTATTCTCGTCCCTCCCGGTCATCCTGGGATCGTGGGTCCTCCGGCGACGTTTCTCCAGGAACCACCCTCCCTTAAGCCCACCATGCCTCCCTCTACCGAGCTTCCTAGTCGAGCTAGGTCGATCAGCGATATCGTATTCTACTTAGCGTGGATCTGACCTATCGGCGACAATGCCAATCGACGCGTAACCGACAATGCCGAAATTTTCCGCGTTTAAATGGCATTTCCTTCGGGATCGCCGGCTTTTCAGCCCGCCACCCCTTAAACTGCGGACAATACCCCCCCTGTGCAGGGCGTACCGCCCATGACAATGGGGAAACATCCGGCCGATTGTCGCGCCTACCGTGGACCATACCTCGAGCGTGTAATTGTGGTCATGTTAGGATTCGCCTCGTAGCCGTGTGCCAATGACGTATACGCGCCTTTTTCTCTGACTCCTCTGTTGGAAGAGGATGCGGAATTTTACCTGATGCCTAGGCGCGAAGCAGAAGTCACTGGCGAAGAAAAATGATAGGAGAAAGGTGGGAAAATAGGGTCGATAGTGGGAAAGATTCTCGGTGGTACAATTTTGGTACTTGGGGATGCGATTACATATCAGTGGTGATGGTACAATGATAAGATTTCGGAAACTACTCTTATTCAACTCGGGATTAATTAGTTATCTGAGATAAATTCATATATTGCAGAGTTTCTATTTTTTTTTAATTAGTGGTGCTTGAAAGAAGCCTCGCCTGGAATGTTCGAAATCGACTAGACTTCGCTGTGGCTCGCTCGGAAAAAGTGGAATTTGTTTGAGGAGAGGAAACGATGATTTGCACCGAGTCGGTTAGTTTCGAGACAATGGCCAGGATATAGGACGAGCTCCCATGTTGGCTATTACCGTGGCATCCGGTAACACAAACTAGCACTTTGCCGGCGTAACGCTGACACGGTGCGTTTAGATCGGATCTTCTGTGGGAGAACTCACCCCCCGTCGGGAATGGTAGCGCGCGCGATCCAAATATAATTAGTCGGATAACGTTTCATCGAATGCCATTCGCGGTGCATTTCACCGAGGGAACTTTAAGTCGGAACTTTGAGCGAAATGAATTGTTATCGAACGTGTGGAATCGATCCATTCGAGGGAATCTCTTGTATTGTTTCTTTCTTTGACGGGGTGCAATACGGGCTACAGTGCAACAGGCGCGTCTTGGCGAATGAATGCAACCTCCTGTTGCGATTAATTAGTCGTTAAGGAGGCGCTTTCATCGACGGTGAGACCTTTTAAGATCTTGTTCAGGAGCCGACGGTGGAAGCTTCCGACGAACTTGGAACAGATTTCAGTGAGACTGAAACATCAGCTTGAAGTCGAAAGGCAACGAGAATTTTTTTCAGAATTTATATTCTTAACAGAGACCCCGCAATTAATTTAGTGTACCTATTATAGAAATCCATATCATTAATTAAATTTTTATTACCCAAAAATACTCAACTAATTAAACATCTTTAATTTTCAACAAAAATATAATTCCTAAATAGCTTATATAATGAACAAATTAAATAACACTGCCACGCGTTGTTCAAAAGTTATACCCAATTTAAAATCTGGGGTCTGTGAGACCCCACCTTACCAACGCTGGGTTAAAAAAGAGAATGAAAATCTTTGATATACACTCCGCGTCAAAAGTAAAGGAACACTATCATTGCCCGAGAATTTTGGTGATTTTCAAATGGCTGTGTCTCTGCGAAAAATAGTCGCAACAAATATTTAAAAACAGCATTTTAACGCTTGAAGTGTCTAGTTTCTGAACCAAGGACTCCAATTTTGTTTTCATCCATTACGACACAGGAAACGAAGGTGGTCAACGAACCTCCTGGTTCAATCACTCCGTTCACAGAAATTTCCTCAACTTTGAGTTAGTTTCCATCAGGTTACAAAAATAGTCTCGGCTGCCACGGAATCACGGCGAAAATTGGGACGTGTAAATAAGAGTATCAGGCGTGGTGATGAGAAAATCTGCCCGCGACAGCGTCGAGGCTGTTAATATCGATGGTTGGATCGAAGCCAACCGATACCATAAAAATGTATCACGGACAGAGTTCAGTGGATTTCCCATCGTTACTCCTTCTCTTTTATCGCCACCACAATTCTTCCCGTTTTTCCTCGTTTCAATTCCCGCTCCAGCCGTGGCTGGTGACTGCCATTGTTCTCTCCGATGGTCACATTAAATTCCTCACTGACACGCAAACAGTAAGTTAGCCAATGGGTCTACAAATACCTTACGCACGCTTATCTCTACGCTATTTTATTTTCCTCTGGCTTCGCGATACGCAAAGTGTCGTGGACAAATCTGGAATCAGTGATTCTTCAGCACGACTCAGTGGGGATATTAGTAACTAGTTGCGAGGTCTGCAAGGCTGTCTACTATCGAAGCATCGCTGGTAACTGACTGTCAACCAGTTTATCTCTGTCTTCACAACACCCAATTGTGTTGCAAGAAGTGTCATTCAGTTTCTACGGTTTCTTGCACGAGCAACCACCCCTTTCACACGAGCACCGTCAATTATCACCACACCCTGTATACAAGCTTCCAAACGACGAAGGCTGCTAGGATTTAGGCTGCCTCGCAGTACGATTAATTCCTTTCTCTTCCTAAACTATTCCTCGACTAGTCCAAGGGTGTTCCATGATATTCCTCGGAAAATCGTGGCAGAGAGTGCCGGCAAGGGCGTCGATTACAGGCGAGTCCTCAGGCTTCCGCGTTACTCTCTCCCCCTCCGACCCAGCGATATCTCCTCTTCTTTTTTTTCTCTCTCTATGGAACCCTCTGAAAGGAGGGGTGCGCTCCGCCGGGTCGTAGCCACGCTATCGACCACTGTCGCGAAGGCCACGCCTTTGCCCAGGTGAGCATTCAGGGGGCTGTTGCCACCCCTTGTGCCGCGCACACAGCCGACGGGGGCACGTGCGTGTGCACATTAGCGCACGGGGACTCGAAAGACAGAGGGAGGTCGGCGCAGGGTACCTGCAGTGAGTGCAGTGCGTCTCGCGAGGAAGCCAAAGTATTTCAACGCATGGAGGGCGGATGGTGGTTAGTGATGGGTCTCGAGACACTCCGATTCACTTTGATCGGTTCATACAAAAAAGAATTGCTCGAATAGCTTTCGAATCTTAGAAATTATTAGGTCTTGAAAGGTTTGATGAATCTTTTCTTTGTTCTGTTAAGGGTTGGGGTAGAAACTCGGGGTTGCTGTTAAGCCTGCAGGGGTCGATAAATGTTTATTCCTTCTCTTTTAATTCGTGAGAATCGGCATACCAAAATTATTCCCATTTAGCACGATATTGGACAGATTTCAAGGGAAGAATCGCGGGGTTCGGAGTTAAAGGGGCCCCGAGGAGACCACGCGGGGGTTAGCCGAGATTATCCTGCAGGATTTCGCGCCGGCAGGGCTGCGATTTCGTGAAAACACCACATTCAAGCCGGGCGTTAGCGCGTGCATTGATTTCCCGCTCAATTTCGCCCGAAAATATTCGATCCCCGGGACCCGGCCACCTCCGTACAAACACTTTCCCCGCGGTAAGCTGACGTTTACTCGAATTGAGACACAATGAGGCGGTCGGTGTTCCGTGAATAAGCCTGTTAAACACCGACACTGTGTATAAACGCTAGGAACCTTCGTAGAAACTGCCTGTCGGTATCCCGTATTTTTGGGAACCCAGCGACATTTCCGAATCTTGGGCCCCTTCCGCGTTTCAATTCTTCAGTGTAATTTTCATTTCGATACTAAATGACATTTCATAGGGACACAACTGCCCCTAATCCAATCAACTTGCTCGACTTCACCTCCAGCTATTCCCCCAATATAAATTTATATCTCATTTGTAATTAATTGCAGCGGTTGTCTAATCAGTCTATTAAATTAAACTAAAATTAAGATTAAAATTACCCTATCAAAGTAGTCGCTCCGAGCCACCGAGAGGAGCAACGGTGAAATCTCGAGTGTCTATTGGCTTGAACGAAACCGGGGGAGGGTTGGTAATAGCACAGGAAGCTGATAAAATCGCGGGAAAACACGGTGACAGGAGTGGAACGTTGCTCGTCATCGTCCGGCGATTCCCAAACGGCTCCGTCGTCCTTGTGGTGTATCGGCGTAACCATCGGTTAATGGGTCGCACGCGTGTGTATCCCATTGTCGCGGGGCCAAACAGCCCCCGATAGGGCGTGGGAGGGGTTGCACTGAATGCATAGCCGCGAAATTAGGGTGTTCCGACTGGTGGCCGACACGTACTCGCGTATTGCTCGACACGGACCCTTTAATCGTGATCACTGGAGGGCCTTAAATCACACGCGATCCCTGATACACCTATTAAGGACGATTTACAGGAGTGCCAATATCGCGTTGGATCGCGTCTGGGAAACGGGGATACGTCTACATCTCTTGGCTTTCATTTCGATCCTTCGCCGTTACGTAGGGTGAGGCGTAGAATGATCTATATTTCCTAAGCTCTGTCTTTGTGCCGTATGATTTGGGGAACTTTGAATGGCACGGGGAAGGATATTAAAAGTGATCCATGAAGCAGCAAAATTTCTGTTCCTTTAAAACGTTTAATTACGAAACGAATAGATTCTCCACTTTTATGAAGGATTCTAACGCGGCCAGATCTTTTAAACACCCCTGAAAAGGCAGCTAAGCGCCCTCGGTGGATGCAAACTCGCGTAAATCAACGTCGACGAGGACAGAAAACGGAGGGGGGGTTGAAAAAGAAGCGGAGAAAAAGTTGTGGCAGCTCCTCCTTTCTGGTCGACGGCTCGTTTAAGCAGATTTAGCCGCGGAACCAGGAAACGTTTAAGAGGGCGAGGACCCTCGGTGTAAAGTAGTCGAGATTAAGGGACGAAAAAAGAGAAACATTTCCTTCCACGGAGTTGGTACAATTTTTCCTCCCGATCCACCTCTAAGGGTGAAAAGGAAGCCCATTGTGTCCCCTCGTCGCGAGCCAGCAGGGGTATCGATATATTTTTCCTATCTTCACGATCTATTTTCCTACATCACGCTTCTGCGGATGTCGTTGGATTATACAAGCCTCCCCTGCTTTTTGTATTCCAAAGAATTCTTCGACACCTTGTTTTTCTTCTCGTGCCAAGGCGAGCAGCATTTATGTAACACCTTTTCCGATCCCGTCTTCTGGGATCGTCCGCTACCGTCGCCGCCGGCAGTAACAATTTCTATTTCCCCTCCGTTGTTTCCTTAACAATACTGCCCGTGTCTCCTCGGAACAATTCCCTGTTTCGTACACGGTGTACCTAATAGAGCGAGCGCGCCTTCCTTTGGGAGCGAAAATTCGACCATCCTCTGCTTGTTTGCGCGACGCACGTGCCACGAAATGGTTAAACGCCTGTTAAACAAACAGAAGCTCGTTTAAACGGCAGTCAGCAGGCCATCGGTCACAGTTAAGTGATCAAACATTCACACCCGATATCTGAGATCGCCCTCTCGATTATTTATTATCGACGTGACATCGACTCGAAAGTGCGACATGTATCTCTGTTTTAGGAGGAACGCAACTGTGGGAAATATTTATTGTAAAGGATTCGGTTAAGTTAATTAGAGCGGTGATTTCCGACCGGTGAGTCGTGAAGTGTTTTCTGTGGAGTCGCCACGATTTTTTTTTCAAATATTTTTAAGTTAGAATTATATTCTGAAATACCATTTTTAATTTGTTACCTTATTAAATTTATTTGAATATTATAAAACGGCTTCGCGACTCAGAAAAGGTTGGGAAACTATTCCCTCGTTAAAAAATTCTGAAGATTTTCAAAATTCTAGATTTCTTAGTTACCCAAGAATTATGTACCATGTTTCCTGTTTCTGTTTGCATGTGTGTGCATGGAGTTTCTTAATCCTTGGAAGAGAACGTTTTTTAAAGCCACGGTTTACACGGTTAGTGTTTGGAAGAAATACATAAAAAACACCGTCGATAACCGTGCGACAGGGGGACAACGATGGCGAACAGAAAAGCAGAGCATTCGCGGTTGAAAAACGAATTAGTTTTCCCCGTACGGGGCTTTATTGATTAAGTAATCTTAATACATCGCTGGGCCGCAATGTACCATAAAGAGAGCGGAACCGGAAACGATCCATTCTTAGCGGGGAATATGCTTTGTCGGTGGTCGCCTCGACGCTCGGGAATTTCTGCTTTGATTAATCTACCACCGCTTTTTCTCTCCCCGCAAAGACTTATCATCTCGAGCGATGCACGCTGCCTGGCAGCGTTCCAGATACACTCTGCACTCCTTCAGCCCCGCCTTTTGAGAATTCATCGGGCGATGCCATCTTCCTCCATTCACTGGCGAATCATTATTTCAGTGGGGATTCAATCCCTTGGTAGATGTTTTAAAAAAAAAACAAATTGATACCATGGAGATCCCCTTCTCGTTTCACTGGAAGTTTCTTTAAAATTGAAAGATTGAAGAGAGGTGAGTTGGACTTGAAAGGAGTTCTTCATTTCGAGTTTTATGACAGAAAATTGGAATCATTTGGAATATTATTCGAATCTGGCGAATTTTTAGGGTAAAATGAGTCTTCAGAGTCTTGAGCTAATCTTTGAAGCCTAAATATGTAATGTGTCTGCTATTTAGGTGTATGCTGTAATTTTATTTGAATTATAGACATTAAGAATACTCGTCGCGACGTAACAGCGAATTTAGGGATTACTTGGGGCAATTTCGCGGCGACATTATTGTAATCGCAAAAATGTCTACCGACGGACTTGGAAGCCCTCGACCATCCTCGAAAGATCGGTCGTTCGACCGTTCAACGTCCATAGACTTCTTTCAAACTCCTAACAACACAATGGACCGTCGACCAGGAAAGTTTTCGGGATTGAAAAACTTTCGGCAAATTTCTTCCTCCCCTGGTGCCCGATGGCGGACGGACATTCAGATTTCCGTCGGACGCGCCGAGAGAATCCTGATCGAACAAACACTAAACGCGCCTTTGAGGCGATCGTCGACCGAGAAAAAGTTTCCTCTATCTCTGTCTATGTGTGCGCGGAGGTTTTTAATTCTGGGAAGAAAACAGCGCAGTTGGAACTAATTCACTGGTCACGGATATCTAAATAATTGGTCAGATTTATAGAATTCCAAGGGATAATAGCATAAATGGAGATATTGAATATCGCACTGACTACTGTAGGTGCTTTGTAAACATAAATGATACATTAAAATTAATAAAATAATGTGAAGTAAAAAATTAAAATTAATGTAAAGTACTTTGTAAAATTTCTTCTTTGCTGATAGTGAATTTGAGGCAAGAGTATTGGGAAACTTTGATATTGGAAATTGTAACGGTAAGTTTGTACGTGTAGGTTGTAATGTAGAGTGTTTCATGTAAGCTAGAGTAACTGATTACGTTATTAGTTAATCGATTGATTAACTAGGTACGATAGGATTGGTCGCTGACTGTCGAGGGTACTGGATTTCACATTCGTTGCACTTTGAAATGAAGTTTAGCATTTGGATTGCTATAAAATTTAGTATATGGAGATATAATCAGGCTGGAATATTCGTACTCACTGGATTGCAGGGGTGGATGCTACGAGTTCAAAAGTTGTATAGGTTACGAGCGCGATGCATGAGAGTATCTTGTTCAACATGCCTCTCGCAAATCGAGTTTCACTTCGATATCTTTTATCTTCAAGAACCGTAATTGGATTAGATTCACGCACCGCGCTTGAATTGTACAGCAGATTTTGCAATTTTAAGCAAATAATCATTTGAAGATCGTAACTCAGATAACAGTCATTTTAATTATGAACAAAATACACCTTTCTACAATTAACTTTTACATAATTCCATGAATCATCCTTAAGCAATTTCTCAAATTTCTTGAAAGTCTATTGTTTGAGATTACTAATTCTGTAATCCTGTAAATTTTCCTTGTAAGGAAAAACGACCCATGTGACATGTTTTCACTTTCGAGATATTGTCGTTGAAAGTTCTAAACACCAATTCTTCTTATTAGCAATGTCTCCTTGTTTTCTTCTAACGATATAAACGTATATTTCCTTCCTCCTATTGTCCTTTGCATAATATTCAATATTCGTATAATTAACGTAAATAATAATAATAAACAAAATAGTAATAATTTACATACACTTTAGGCAGAACGACACAAGTCCACTGGACTTGGGTTGTTCTGCTTGAACGTGTCGCAGTTAAGTAGTTTTTCCAAAACAAAATTAGTACGTGAAAGAAATGATTACTTTTCCTTCTTTTACTTTCTTTCTTTGTCTTCTTTCGTTTTCTTCTGTGCTTTGGGTTGTTTTTTGTAAAATAGGGTAAGCCAACCAGTAATTGACCGCATACCAGTGAATGACCATTAGGCAAAGAAATGTCAATTATAAATTTAAAAATCATTATATGTTTTTAAATGGAGTTTTAATATCCCATATTTTTTAGTTACGCGTATTAAACGAACATTAATAATTACAATTTTTAATAAAAGTATGCGGTCATTTACCGGGCTTCTCATTCAACAATTCGGTCATTCACTGGTTGGTTTACCCTACAAGTTACATATTTATGTGTCACTGGTATTTCATACTGTACTGTTTCTAGTAAAATAAAAATATGAAATATAATTTTGTTCATTTTATATTACACAAAATACGTTATATTATATGCAGATAAATAAAAAGAGAAAATAAAAAGCGATCACAAAGGGAAGAGACGTCGTATTCTCCAAATTTTGTGGACTTGCGTTGTTTTGCCAAATGCATATTAATTGAATATTGGACTTCGGTTAAATTGCATTATTTTTTCAACGTATAAAATTCGTTTTCATGCATTTTTTTCTGATAAAAACATACATCCAGTTATATAATATTCTACAGTTGAATTAATGCACAAACTCAAATTTTTTGAAATTGTGACATGGGTCGTTTTTCCTTACAACCACAGAATTAACAGTGGCACTTCACAATAATCAGATTTCTTTCTAAAGTAATTCAATATTGCGAGGGGGGTTGCTCGAGTACTATAGCGAAGTTTAAAGGCTGAAAAAGAGCACACATCGTAGAATCGATATCAATTAGGATGCTTCTTCCGGTCACGTGTCTTTGCACCCCCGTATATTGTTGGCACGTGTCCCACTGTGACTTTTAAAAAAAACGTTGATAAAGAGGGAACGTCGTTTCCGGTTCCGACGCCAATCCACCGACAATGCTGCTCTATAGTTTGCGTTTCGAGCTAGATCACACGACCCGAAGGGTTATCAGAAGTGGAGCCGCATCCTCCATGGCCTCCGTCGGAATAATTGTCGACTTCCTCCCCTAGCACGCGGTACACTTGCAGATCGTAGGTACATCTAGAATCTTAAATTCCAAATACACCTCGCCAGGGAAAGCATTATTCTCCAAGGAATCATTCAAACATTGAAGGAAGAAGCTTATAACGCAGAAGGAAGATAATACTTAATTGGTAAGAAAAATTCAGATTTAAAACAATTTTATTAGCACACAGAAGAATTCCATACACTCGAAGATCTTTCAATTTTCAATCTAAGAAATACTAAAAATTAAAACTACTTTTCTGTTTCAATCCTGCCAGATTTGGAGAAAATTGTTTTCTTTAAGGCAGGATACCACCTTTGACTGCGATTTTTGGAGGCGTTTTTCATGAATTTTTTTGCATACAAAGAATGCGCAGAAACAAAATCGGGTTTAGTCATTTATTAATGTAACTTTAATCTGTAATTACAGATTTTTTGAAACTGAAAAAGTAAAAAATAATCTCTTGTAGGTGGTGCCAAAATAAATTCCTTTGGAGGAACACCGTTAGACTGCGTGTCAAATTACTCTTACAATTTTCATCGGTTTGACTTGAAACTTTGCACAATTCTTCCCCGTGGTATAATATAATGATGTACGTAGGGCTTTTGCTGTAGCGTTGTTATTTTTTTTTGGTGCCCAATTTTAAAAACTTTTTTATCCTAAAAAATGGACCTTTTTGTTAAAATGACCGCCATTTTCTTAAAAATCGAAATTTCGTAAAATCTCTACGTACAGCATTAAAAAATATTATTGTTAATAGGAACATTCTTTGGTTTTTTTTCTAAGAGCCACGTACAGAGCAGAATTTGACACGCAGTCTAACGGTGTTCCTCCAAAGGAATGTATTTTCGGCGCCACCTACAAGAGATTATTTTTTACTTTTTCAGTTTCAAAAAATGTGTAATTACAGATTAAAGTTATATTAATAAATGACTGAAACCGATTTTGTTTGTGCGCATTCTTTGTATGCAAAAGAAATTCATGAAAAAACGCCTCCAAAATCTCAGTCAAAGGTGGCATCCTGCCTTAAGTCACTTAACCCAATTCTATAAATTCCACAAGTAGCAGAATCATTTCCACCGTCCCCGCTTCGTTCTCCTTCCACTCGAGCTTCTCCAAGATTCCCAGCAAAGCAGAGCCCTCAATTCATTTGGGGTGGTCCTCTGGCAAGGGTGGACCAGCCCGAAAACAGTCGCCGGTAACGTATGCAAGGGCTAGAGGGTTAAAAAGAGTCCACGCAAACATCTCATACATTACACGGAATTTCCACCCCACGGAAACCAGCCAATAAAACACCCCCGGAACACGGGTGTCGTCCACTCACCCTTCTCCGTCCTGACCCGTAACTGCATTGTCGAACTTTTTTTCGTTTCTCTTTTTTCTTTATCGTCTCTCTTCCACCCCGCTCTTCTCTCCTCCTCTGTCGCCGTTGTCCATCCGCCGCCCCCTTCGCCGGCTTTCCTTTTTTCCCTTGGTTCTCGAAGTGCGTGTACACCCCCTCGATTACATTCGGAAATATTAGGGGACGTCCCGTCGTTCGACAAACTATCAATTTATTTTCTTTTCATTGATTGAGGCCTCGTGACATTACTGGTCCCCACTTTCCTCCATTCTGCGGGGCATCTTCTGCCTCGTGCTCCAAGAGACACATCCCTTCCTTGCGAAAAGACGTAGCCCAGACACGGGCCAATCCCCTGTGTCTCTAGGTGACCGAGGCACGACATCAAACTTTGAAAATTTCGTAGAATTTCCTTCTCGGAACCATCCCCTGTGCCACCAGGAATTTACAAATACCGTGAAGCTTCCCTTCAACAAACTCTTCCTGTTCTCCTATTCATCCGCCTTCATCTCCCTCGTTTCGAGAGCGATCACAATGACCCAAGCGCAATGTGCACGCGTGCGAGCGTTTTCCTCGCAGCTCGGCGAGATTCTAGGAGAGGCGGGCCGAGAGCGGACGGTCCGCGTAGTCGAAATCTCCGCAGATTATAGGGCCGCTCGTATAAATCACAGAACGGCCTGCTAGCGGGCTGAATGTTATCTCCAGCTTCCGGTTCGACGCACCGACATTTCGCGCACGCCGCCGCCTGGAATATTCCTCCGCCACCCTGGCCGTCGCGCGGGGTGGCTTCGTTTTATACAAGGATTCCTGGGGTGGGCACAAAGCATATGCTGCCCGCTGTCCACTCCATTTACTTCGCTACGTCATCTCTCTCGTTACGCTCGCCCCCACGTCCAGGGGAAGATAACCGGCGGCGAAAGGGATCGACGGATGGGGACGCGAAGATACGGCGAAATTGCTGCCCGCGAGAACTGGAGAATCCTCTCTGGTCATCGGCCGCCACGCGGGGGAGGATCGATCCTGTGCCGGGGAACAGAGGTGTCTGGTGGAAAGGAGACTCCTTTTTATTATTCTCCGTGTTGAAATCGCGAGGCTACTTGGCTTCGTGGGTGATGAGGTGTGGGCCAGTCGCAGTGGCGGATTTGAGAAAAAAGGCACAGGTGGCAAACGTTCTGAGGGGCCCATTTCTTCGGGGAAATGAAAAGGTAGTTTACTAAAAACGGGCTTAGTGTAATAATACAAAAAAATATAGTTTGGATAAAAGCAGAATTTCTTTTTTTAAGGATTGGGCCCTCGAGGGCCTTCTGGGCAGGGGCCCATTTTAACCGGGGTTAGTGTAATAATACCAAAAAATATAGTTTGGATAAAAGCAGAATTTCTTTTTTTAAGGATTGGGCCCTCGAGGGCCTTCTGGGCAGGGGCCCATTTTAACCGGGGTTAGTGTAATAATACAAAAAAATATAGTTTGGATAAAAGCAGAATTTCTTTTTTTAAGGAGGGGACCCTAAAGGGCCTTCTGGGCAGGGGCCATTTTTCGGGAAAATTAATAGGTAGTTTACTAAAAACGAGCTTAGTGTAATAATACAGAAAAAAATATAGTTTGGATACAAATCATAATTTCTTCTTTTTTTAAGGAGGGGGCCCTAGTGGACCTTCTGGGCAGGGGCCCAGGCGGCAACTGCTCATCCGCCGCCCTGTTAAATCCGCCACTGGCCAGTCATTTCGAGGGAGATTAGAGGAAGGAGTGAAAAGTAATTCATTTTTGGAGATGGAAGCTTGCGAGGTTTCTGTGCAGCGTTTTCGAGAAAAACAGATTTAAACATGCAACGGTGAATAAAGATTCTGGGACTTACAACGAAGAAAAATATTATTTTTGACAAATTTATGAAGCAGATGTAAATGTGATTTTTATACAGCATAAAGAAACAGTGAAGAGATATTTGCTGCATGTAAAAATTCAAATTTCACAAAAAGTGGACATGTAATATATGTCTTATACCAGATTTGGGAAACTCTGGTGTAGATAATAATGTGACTGCATGGTAGAATTCGTAAGCTAAGACTATTTTTAGCCACCTCGATTGTAACAGAATGTCTGCTTCTTTGTTCTGGAGCGGAAAGTTTGACAACGGCATCGATAAAGTCTCGAAACCCGTTATTTCGTACATTAAAGCAGATTATAAAGTTCAGTGGCTCTGTCGATAAATCGACAAATAATTCAGATACGTAATCGCCAACTGATTAGCGTTTTCGTGACCACCAGGTAACGCCTGGTGACTCGGCTCCCATTGGTGGCTGATAATGTCGAGAACCGTGGGTGAAGGAAGCAAGGAATTCGCGATAAAGACGCTTGCATAAACCAAATTAAGCGATCGACAATATCTTTTTCGCCTCCACGAATGTTTTGGCGCAAAGCTTGTTATCTAATAATCTGTGCCAATTTCTTCGATTTCTTGAGATACAAAAGAAATATCTTATCGACTCTGAGAAATTGTTACGAACATTAAAGACCCACCGTGTGAATAGTAATAGAAAAGAAACACAATATTTATATCTTAAAATAAAATACTTTCATAAATAGAACTTTTGGCCTGCGTTTAAAAGATCGAATTATTAATTGATTAATTCTCCAACGCTTCAATTTTGATATTGAAAGCATAGAAACGGAGGTAATGCTTCGGTGTACCGAAGAAATTGTTAATTTCTGAGCTCCCCTGTCGTTGATTAATTGTTCCCCGATTGCAAATGAATTCTAGCGAGGGTTTGAATTACGAGCTGGTGATTTATTAAATCGCGACGGGAGAGTGAAAAGTTTTGGACAGCAGTCGAAACGCAGCTCCCACATCGAGGCCCTTTGGACGCCCTCAGGAAATCTAAACCGGTAACAAGATGGCTGCTCGGAAACGGAAACCGGAAGCTTGTCACTCAAGCTACACCGGCATCCGGCGTGTCCCGAAAAAGGGAAGCGTTATGGAACACGGTCGAGGAGAGAAATAAAAAGGACCAATGGAACGGGTGGAACTGGGGAGGCGATGTCTTCGAGTGTATTGTTTAATCGCATTAAGCGTGCAAATGCGATTGAATTTGCTCGAACTTGGTGCTTGAAGTAGCTATAAAAATTATAACGCTGGTTAAAAACTGTAGATTCACCAAGGGTTTTGCGTAACGATAGAAAAGGGTGATAAACGAGACGTTTCATTCGCTGAAGATTCGATTTTATTAAATATGTATCTGATATATTAGACTACTATGTATTATACACAATGTACATATATACAACCTATCGAATTAATTACACGCTATCTAGTTAAAGGCGATAAACTGGGATTCCTTTGTCGACTATTCGAGTGTCCACTCACCAACCCCTCTTTCATTCACATTCTACGTAATTACAGTGTTAGTGCCTGTTTCCATCCATCCGCTAGAGAACCTTAAGTAGTCGTTTGTTTCGCAAACCTTTCGCACACGATCGTACTCGGAGTCGTTAAATCGTCGAGCTTAAACGTTGGAAAACTGACCATCCCCTAATTCGCGAGAACTCCTAAGCGAAGGAACACGCTCAAACGACACGCTTCGAACAGTTAACAGTCTGATAAGTCGCTACAATTACATTCCCCTGATGTTATCTCTAAAAATGTTCACTACAAGTCTGCCTAACGTTCTATCAAATTAGAAAGATACGACCTATCGAAGATCCGTCGAATGTTCGCAATCCAAGTGCAGGAGGTTCTACTCCCTTTTAAAGCGTGGAATTATTTCCGCACATCTTCGAACGGAGTAATTGTTTTCCATCGCTTTATCACGTTATCGCGATTAGATTGATGGAAAGCGAGCCGCTCGCGTTACATAAGCGACGGGCAATCTTTGCGATTTCGCTGTCCGACTGCCTCTTCCGACGAACACTCTCGGCTGCGCGCGACACTTCTGCACGATAGAAGGGAAAGATGGAGAGAAAACTTAGGGACTTGTGAACAGTGAATTTATCTAACGACCAACATCCTACGTATCTCGTTTACTTATCTATTTATTCACGCTAGATCACTTTCCCGCCACGATGCACGTTCGAAGGGTTCGAAACGCTCGCGATATTATCTTTGGTTTCGCGCCATACTCCTCGCTGCTTCAAGTCCGCTTCCGGGGAAGCCCCCCGTCACCTTTAGGTCCGTCAAGTGACACTTTTTTCGCGGAAAAGTTTCACTGACTTCTTTGAATACAAAGTGCCCTCGAGTATCTAGTCATCAAGAACACATCGCAGTTACTGTTGCCCTTCGTTTAAGACTCTATGTTCACCATTGCTGATAGACGTATCTATGCCAGTAATATGTTTCACAGAATTCCCACCGGAAACAGTAAAGAGTCTTCTCTTCGAACTATGCTGCGCCTCAAGATTACAAAACGCTCACATCAGTGGTGGTGTTCACCTGCATGTTCACTCGTCACTGTTCACTCTCGCCGATGGAATTATTCACGTCTTCTCGTTCGGAACGAAGAGCTTCCCGATCACCCGCGAATGTTCACTCCTCAGGTATCCCGTAGTCATCGACCCCGTGTCCACTGAAACGTCCAGTGTGCCGATCCACGTGCACTTAGACGTCCCAGTGCCCAGCGACGCACAGTTCACAACGCTCACTAGAGTTCCGTTTACCACCAGTAAGGCTTCTGCATGTACGGCGGCATGGGTACCTGCCCAGCGCCGGTGTACACCGCCGGTTCCATCAGCTTCGACTGGCACGGCTTACCGTCCTTGATCAGCAAGGGAACCGCGACTCTTCTTGGCGAGCAGCCGCTGCCGCTTGCCTCTACCCTCTCGGTGGCCGCCCTCTTCGTCTTGTACCTGTGGTTCTGGAACCAGATCTTCACCTGGGTGGGCGTCAGTCGAATGATCGAGGCCAGGTGCTCCCTTTCCGGGGCGCTGAGGTATCGCTGCTGACGGAAGCGTCTCTCCAGCTCGAACGTCTGCGCCTTGGAGAACAGCACTCGCCTCTTCCGCTTCTTGTGCTCGGTCTCGTGGGGCTGCGCCTCGGCCGCCTGCTGGTCGTCCTCGAACTCGGCCGACTCTTCCTCCTTGCACTCGTGGCTGCTCTCTTGCTTCGGGGCGAACGACAGGTCCGAGATCGTTGGGCTGGTCGAGTCTGGCTGCTGGAGCACTGCAATGGTTGAAAGAGTATGGGGTTAGTTGAAGCTGCGAAAGGTTAGTAGAGTTGGCGTTCGGTTGTGATTCTTGAAATTTTGATCTTCTTCTATGATCGTTCAGTATTGAGTATGACTGTGGAGTAGTTGCGTGACGGTCGTGGGGAAGCTGATAAAGATTAGTTTCATTTTGTATCGGCCTACTAAGTTCCAAAGCTCCTGGAATCTAACAACGATCCTCGTGCTCGATTGGGTGCGCCGTGTGGTGAACCGTTTAGGAATCGATAAATTCATTCAGGCACGGGGGCCATTACGAAAATGACCAGAGCTGCAGCTGCATTTTTTAGTACCCTTGGAACTCTTAACGGTGATTGCAGGCAGATGCAAGTGTCTGTATCGATTTCTTAAGTCCTCCTAAACGAATGCTCACTCATCGCTCTGAACACGTCGACGGGGTTCTACGAGTCACGTTCCTAGGCAATTTTTGGGGACTGAGTAAATCCTGTGAATCTCGCTACTGATGGAACTGCCTGTTGTCAAGTTGAAGAAGGAAATGAGGGAAATACTAAGTTCGATCAGGATGGAATAGAGGAAAGCACCCGACGATTCAGTGTGCCCGTCGCGTTCGCCGTTTGATCCACCAATATTTTGATTGGCCCCACGCTAAAGTGGCAAATACCGCGGTGGCCGTGGAGGAGACAGGCTAATTTAATGTACAACGTCGAATCCCTGGCCTGGCGAGCACACAATACGCTTTTGTCAGCGATCCCTGCGCCCGTTTCGGGAGGGTGCGAAGCGATATAAAGCCTGTTTGATACCCCCGCGCCCTGGCTGCGCCCCATGGGACCGACTGTATCATTTTCATGGGAGATTAGCCTCCGCTCGCTGTGTCGCGTCGTGATTTCAATTAGACACTCGCCAATGGCGGCGTTAACGTCTTTAGACGAAACGATTCAACGATTAATTACACCCTCGTTTCAAGGCTGATCATCCGTGCTCCGCGATTCTATTAAGTTCGCATTAATCCTGCACGATCACTGGCTACGGTGAATAGTAGATAACTATTGGGTGCAAAGGGGCAAGACACTAACAGGACACGGGGCCACATACCTTGATTGCCAATTTAACTAAACAATCTGGGTAACAAACATTACGTTACAATTTTTAGTTGGAGGAGATGAATTTTAGTAAATTGATTTGAAACTGAATCCAATTTTAATTGATTACGTCAACATTTTTAGTTGGTGGAGCTAAATTAATTGTGGTAAATTTAGTTGAAATTAACTTCGATTTTAATTGATTACAATTTTTAGTTGGAGGAGCTAAATTTCAGTTACAAATGATTCTCAAAAACAAACCTAACGCATTCGGCTGAGTAAAAAATTAGAAGAAGCTTCGTGGAAGCACACTGAGAAGAATTCTTTGCCTGTACCAGTGGAATATCAACGACACCCTTCCCCCATTGGATGGGGCGAAATCCCCCCGATTTCTCGATTTCACGGTAAGAATCGTGAAATGGGGACCGGGCGAAACAGACGAGTTAAAACGATAAGGAAAACGTGAAAAGAGCTGATAGGCTACCGGTGGATTTTTTGGGCGTGACAATTTCGATTCATCGAGGGCCCACAGGCCTATGCACACGCATCTGTCCTCGAAAGGACATCTGTCTCCCTGTACGAGCCAATCGGTGAGCAGGAGCCACAAGGACCTTTTACAGGACCATTAAATCCTGCTTAGCCGACGTGGGCCAATTGTATCGTGATAAATAAATAAGGGTTTCCATGTACCCCCAACTTTTTCACCGAACCCCCTGTCAACGTATCCCCCGCGCGAAGGCTGTGGGTCGCGTGCTTGTATCGAGTTGATAAGGAACCTTTTAGCGAGCAAGATGGTGCCCTCGTCGTGAAAGCAATGACAAAAGAAAGATGCCTATATACATGTATGCATAAATCCTGATATAGCTTCGCAATCCATTATTGGCATTAAAAGTATTTTATTTGAACTTATAAAAGTATGTGTGACTTACAGTAATAATTGATTTCTGGAGTGTAATCCGCTCAGAATAATTAGCTGTTGGATAGATGATAAAGTAAACGATTGAGTCGTGTAATATTAGGTTACATCCACGAGGGAGGATTACGGTTGGAATAACCGCATTTCGTATGGAAAGGGGCGCAGAATTTAGGGGATGATGTGTACCAATAAATCCCAGAACGATTGGCTACTTTTACGAAAGGCAGCTTCACATATTTATATCTCCTTGACTGTGTCGAAATCTACACCTACAGAGATTTTTCATCGCAGAATTAGAGTTTCGAGGCATTTTAGAACGTTAACAGCGGAGAAATTGGGACAACGGGTGATGGGGATGATGTATGCAAAGATCGGCGAATACCTCCGCAGCAACCCCATCAATTCAAGCAGCGCGCAGATCTGCCTATTAGAATTCCTTCCATTCCTTCTTCGGCCTCCACGCGAAGGGGGTATAATAGACGTTCTGTCACTCACCATTCACTTCCTCCAGGGGTTGTGGCAAGGTAGTCGGCAGCGTTGGACCAGTCGGCCATCCCAGCAGACCAGGTGGCGGCGGCGGTAGGCTTCCCCTATTCAGGTTCGCGTAAATCGCGGGTTGCAACATGGCCGTCGTGTGCTCGAAGAATTGTTGATACGCCGACGGGACATCGTTCGTGGTAGGTAGGACCGTGGTGCTACCTAGAACAGAAATCCCAAAGAAAGGAGGATCGTGAGACGATGCTTTCAAAATAACCCTACAGGCTCGACAGCATTAAGGGGTTACGCCACCCTGAAAGTTTTAAAAAATCGTTTTTTTGTTTTGCATTTTCTTATTACGTGAAGTTTTAAGAGTAATTTAAGTCACGGTAGACGCAAATATTCCCCAAAATAGCCGAGTTATAGACTTTAAACGAGGCGTGGATGTCGATATTCCACAGCAGGTACCTAAAGCTTTTTTCGCAGCATTTTTCTCGAAACTACATTTTCAAAGGTGACCTATCAAATAGCTCCGAAACAATTTGTCCGATTGATTTCAAACTTGGTACGCATATTCATAATTGCATATTGATAACCCATTCGCATATAATTAATGGTTTAAATTCGTTTTTTCACGTGAAAAACGTATCATTTTCTTCATTTTGCTCTCATTTGTGCAATAAATTTTTTTTTCTCAAATCCGTATGCTAAATTGGAGGTACTTTACTAAGGAACACGAAAATCGTCATGTTTTTGATTTCAGACGAACCTGGGCGTTATAATTTGTTAGGTCAGTCGCGCGTGTAACGGCGGACGAGCTTCGCGGGAGGACAAATAACTCGGTCATTTTTCAATATTTTTGTACAGTATTTATACAATATACGCACGAACACATGCTCTACACATAAGAAGAAAATAAATAATTTTCAACCTCATAGTATCGGTAAAGAAAATTTGCATAGTTTAGTGCTGTTTCGAGCGCCTCAGGGTGGCGTAACCCCTTAAATGCAGAAAGTTCATTCGTCGTTACCTTGGACCTCGGTTTCCTCCTGCGACGGCTTCGAGTCCAGCTGCAGGATGTCATGGATGTGGAAGCCCGTCCTCGGCATCTTTATGCTCTCCAAAATTCTGCAACAGAGAGGCGACGTCGAGGCTCGTTTAAAGGACAATCATCCAAGCGGAAACTACGTCAGCTAAACACTAATCGAGCATTCTACGTGGTCACTTGAACGAACCTCTCCTCTGTACGTGCATTAAAAGGATCACTTTGTCTCCGTGTTCGGTGTTTGAAGGGAAACGAGCAAGAGAATGGAGTAGAGGGAACGTGGTTAAATTATACTGAGAAGGAGGCAAGGCTTGTTTAAACGAAGGGTTGGATCGTCTGGTTTCGGGTGGAAGGATCTCGCGAGTCGAAAAGTCGGGCACAAAGGTCGGTTTTCGGAGCGAATCAATCCAATTCCCTGAGTTGTCCTGCGGCTTGGAGGGTGGGACTGGCGAGCGGAGCGTCAAGAAGCCATCCCGGGGCCCTTAAAACCCGATTAGACGCGTCTTTCCCTTGAAAAGGGCAAGCCGCTCTCGCGGGATACCTGCAGTTTCCCTGCCAAACAACCTGTCCCTTGGCACAGAAGCGAAATTCTGGCCTACCAGTTTAAGCCAAACGACCTATTATCG
This sequence comes from Andrena haemorrhoa, assembly GCA_910592295.1. NCBI lineage: Eukaryota > Metazoa > Arthropoda > Insecta > Hymenoptera > Andrenidae > Andrena > Andrena haemorrhoa. The sequence continues at coordinate 9,226,979 of OU342946.1, forward strand.
CGACACGTTCGGCCACGTTCCTCCGGTCATTCAAATGGCCCATCCGTCGCGAAGCTGGACGGTCGAGCAGTTTCTCCTAATCGAGAATGAACGTCCGCCACGTCTCTAACCATCGCGCGATGTTCAGTAGACTACGATAGTTAACTACTTCTTCTTTACTTTAAATACAGGTCATTGCGATTTTTCACCGAAATACTTCAGGGAGAAGAATGACGCTGATGGGGAGCAGAGTACTTCACTCCAGTCGATGAATTGAATTTCTAAATATTTGGCTGCCTCGTCTATAAAACTCGCGATAATTGAAAAGGTGAATTTGTTGTTAGTTTGGATGTGGATGCTCCCCTTGATGAAGATTAAGGAAGACGTAGTCTTACGATTGGTGAAATGTGATTGATGATCGACGAAGGGATGGATCTAAAAGTTCTAAAGATTGTGCCTCTTTGGAATTTCAAGGATTAAGAAAAAATTCTAAGCTCGTGTTTAAGCCTTCAAATGTTACACAAGAAAGTGAGAAACATCGCCAAGTTTAATGAAAGAAGTTCGCGAAAGCTATCTAATCTTATGCAACGAAAGAGGTTAGGCATTTTTAATGAAAATCACTGAGAGCTTGCTACACAAACAGATGGACCGTTTATTTTGAAAGTGGTGTAAGTCCATTTTTGAAAAAAAATGAGATATCACGTAATTCAAGCTTAATTTAATTTAATTGAATTTTTTATGTAATTTTCTCGAAACAAGAGAAAATGGACTTACACCACTTTCAAAATAAACGGTCCAATTATATAAATATTTCGTTCTAAAATCGTAGACATTTTGACAGGAGTGATTCATGCTTATCTCTGACCAATTAATTCTTAAGCCACAGCGTTGAAATCACTAGCGATTTCAACAGTTGCAATTAAACAAATGACTAATTTAAAATCCTTCAGTTTCTTCATTTTGTTTATGTAAAACACACAATACGGAACGACACACGCGTTCAAGATTCCCGTCGAGGGTACAATGATCGAGCGGAAATTCGTTTCGATAAGCACCGATACATCCCGCTGAAGCCACGTGCAAGAATTCAGGGTCGTCAAGATCTTTGGGCGATTACAAGACCACAGATTATCGACGGAATCATCGACGGGCCCCCAACAACTCTTGTTACGTTTCCCTTTCATCATCAGCCATTTCCAGGCCATTGTTAAATCTCCACAAATCTTCAAAAACCACTGGGAATGCTGAGCGTCAAAAAAAGAGAGAATCGAGATCTACAAACTGGATTTTATGAGTTTATCAGCAGCTATTGTTAAAAGAATGGTGCCCTCTGGGAAATTAGAAGAAATATAGTGAGTCACTTTTACCCCTTCAGGCTGGTGGGCTCGAAACCCCTATTCACTGTGACGCACTTAAATCCCGAATTTGTTATTGCTCGGAAACAATAAAAAAGTGCATCCGCAAAACATGCTGCCGTCGTTACACTTTATTCTTTCCACGACCTCGCTGTATTTCTCCCATCCACGATGCAAGCCCAACTACAACATACTGTATTCATCGCAAACGTGCTCGCCCACGGTGGGAACTCTAACTCAAACGCATGCGAGGGTACGCTCGAAGAGAAGCGTCGACGAAACAACTCTACTGGAGGGTGGTCTGAGATGGGGGGTGGATGGTGGTGTCAGAGAAGCTTCGTTAAACACGCCGGTGTGGTAATCGGTGTTCTTGATGGTTCGTTTACCTATTATTGAAAGCAAGGTGGCTGTACCAGACGTGATTCAATAGACTGGTCGGATACGATAGCAGCGACCAGGGCAGAATCTTATTCTTGTCCGCCATTTTGAAAGGGTCTCGGTGAGGTGTTTCAGTGGCGTCAGTACATGTTACAAAGTCCTCGGTGCCTTTCACTCGCCTCGCCGCGTACTTGCTCGAAACCGGCCCTCGGATCGATCGAATATCTCCTCCCTTTCTTATTTTAATCTCTCTCTCTCTCTCTCTCTCCCTCTATCGAGCACTCTCTTCCCTTAACCCTGTCCTCTCTACAGCTCCCTCGTACCTTTCTGTTTATCTTTTCACTCGGTCCACTTTCGTCCCCCTTTTCTACCCTGCCTCTGGCCCTCACTATCCCAACACCGTCACTCCGCGAATCCGTTCAACGTTCACACGCGCACCGGTGCATCCTCTTCTCGGCCGACCAGCCGTCTCCTCGAGGACATCGCCGGGTCCCGGCGGCGCACGCGGGCAGCTCTCCGCGTTCGGCTCTCCCTGTTCGTGCAGGAGGCACGCTCGTCGGAACTGGGTCGCCGTCTCCGCGGAGAAAAACACTACGCCGACGAGGCTTGGACGGCACTTGGGGGCGAGACCTCGCGGTCGAACGGGAGAGAACGAACTGAGCCGAGACACCTAGCAGAGTCCTCCTAGCCAGCGCTCTGAAGGGCTCTCCTTGTAGTTTTTGAGTGTCCTCGACGAGCACTTGACGGCTAGTGTTCCCTACCTCCGCGCCGTTTCGCCCGTCAAGCACCCTCGAAACCCGAGGGCGGATCTTCGCAGGGGCGGAGATTCCGAGTTTCACCCCTCGCGGCCCGAGCCAGGCGACAGTCCACCCCTCTCGGTGCAGCCGGGCACTCCTCGTCGACGAGCACTCGCCGGGCGGATTCTCCACGGAATACCCGCTCGCTTCCCTTGCCCGAGGAGACGCGCGGCTCGGTCGATGATCCCTCCGAAGGTCGTGCACGGAAATCAATTTCGATCCGCAACTGCTGGCGAAACTCGGACTCTGGGTGACCCGGGCGGGGGACGACTCCTGACGTTTCGAGGGTTGCCGTGGCCACTCGTTTTCGCGATAGGGGTGGGTTGGTTTCCACTGTCTTATCGAGGATTTTTACCAAATTGCGTTTGAGAATAAAATTGTTGGATTCGCGGTTCAAAGGGGTCGTGGCAATTAGGGGGTGCAATTGTAGTTAAATTTCGTCAGGTCTCTGTTTCTTTTTAGAGTCGGCGGATGCATCTTCCTCTTCTCAATTCATTATTTGCCACGTTTCGTATTATTATAGAGCCTCGTACTGCTAGACAGGAGTGCCAAGCATTGAGCTGTACTACTTGTTCCAGGCGTAATTAAATCTAAACAATAATACAGATCCGCTACAAACGTGAACCACGTAGACGAGCTTGATAGTCATTCCTTATCGACGCACAAGCCGATTGGACTTCTAACTTCGTTATCATTCCGACAAGCTTCTGAACTCGGTTACCATTATTTCAAGATGTGATTAGCCATATAATGCACACGTTCCATTCACCCTTCTTCCTCCATACGCAACTAAGAAACATCGTTACGACGATGTACTTGGACTCGAGGGTGCAGCGTAGCAGAGGGTTGAATAGGAATTTATTGGAAGGCGAAACGCTCGAGGAACAGCGGCCCCGGACGAGCAGGATCGGCTGGCAGCGCAACGAGGGGTGAGTGTCCATGGGGGTGGAGCCTCGGCCCGGCCAATCGGAGCACGGTGCGTCGAGGATCGCGACGTAGAAGTGTCTCGGGGGTTGATTTCAACCCTCCCCGCGACTCGACCAATCGGGTCGCTCCATCGATCAGGGCTTTTTACACCGAGAGCATACTTTACGTCGAGTGTTAATGTGAAAGGGCATTAGCGGTGCTTTCACCGTGTCGTTTCGATTTTCTATTTCTCTCTTCATCCCTCTGCTGTCAATTCTAGCCCACTTCCTCGCCCCGCTCTCTCTCTCTCTCCGCGCCTGGGATCGAGACCTATTGATACTCGAAACTGGGTTACAAGCGTCCTCGGTCGTCCTCGCGATCGTTAAACGATTTACGCCGCTCGGTGGAAGTTACGTCGCCAACGAATTCGCTGTTAGGCTTCACAGGGGGCTGCGCTAGATTGTAATTATCCTTTGACTATCCCTGTCCCTGGGGAAACTGATTTCTAGGCGTAGGGATGCTTGTGAAGTAATTAGCAACCACGGATTTTACAACAAGCTAGCCTTTGCGATCTTCTTAAGCCTCGGAGAGCGTTCTAAACTTGGAAAAATGTATCTTACACAGTAATAGTTATTAGGATTTATTGTATTATTTATATCTCGTGTAATAGAAGGCCATCGAGGTTGTTAACGATACACTTTTTAAGAAGCTTGATTTAAGGGCTTATTTGAAAGGAATCTCTTCTACTCAGCGTTACAGATGCAAGGTGGAGGACTCGTGAGACTAGCCAGGATGGTCAAATTCACCCTTGTCCGCACTTTTTGACTTCTCCCCGTACAGGGGCCCACACGAACCTACAAAGGCCAGTCTGAATGAACCGGAAACCCGCCCCATCGTCGCCCTTGGCCCTTACCTGTTCCTCTTCCGAATCGCGCTCCTCTTACCGAGCCTGCGGCCATTTTCCCTCGGTAGATCATCGTGTGTGCGCTGACAAATATTCGTATTTATGCGGGCTGCTTTTCTGGTCGATTTGATACGAGCTGCAGGCCCATTATACCAAATCTCACCTGAATCGAACCGACCCAATTTGTCACTCATTCGAGTACGACCCATTTCGTAGTTCCTCGACATTCTAGTCTCGTATCGCAGGTCTTTGAAGCTTCAGGGGTTTACAAAGGTTGTGCGGGAGGAAATTTATGAGTGATATACTTAAAAATCTTGTAAAACGGCCCCCCTATACGTGTGTAATACCAGTTAGTGATTTATGGGGGAACTTGTAGAATAGTGGGGCAGGTTTAGGGGGTAGTAAAAGGAGCTTCGTGAGTTCTAGTGGTGTGTACTTGGGAAGACGCGGTTAAGGGTGTTTAATTGACTTCTGCAAGCTTTTCTGAGTACATTCTTCTGGTATGTACCAGTTCTTCTGCAAGGGGAGTTGAAAGTACAGCTACCCAGCAGCTTCTACGTCGCCCCTATATTAGAAATTAAAACACCAGAAACTACCAGAACTCAATAAAATAAGATCCCCATGTAGAATGAAGAAGAAGTTGTGGATAACATCGAGTGGAGTGTACCCTAATTATATTCTACTAATTTCAATCTCAAGCAACCCTTGCACTTAAGTCTTTGCATTTCTGTTGAGGATCTTCTAAACCTCCCTGGATCAGAATTTTAATCCTTAAAAGCTAGACACAGCGTTGACTTTTATAAATCATGGAGAAGGCACTTTCTCGTAAGAGATTCGAAGTGGAATTTCTGAATGATAGAACGCCAGGTTCCCGTTTCCATGTCTGCGCTCGTTTAACTCGGTTAGAATCGAATTCAACGAGAGTTTCTCCTCGTCGTTTTTCCTCCTTCGTCGGAGCGTTTCCCTCTCCTCGTTCGTCCTGGAAACGTCGATGGCAGGAAGCGGCAACGGGAAAAAGAGGAGCCGAGTCGGTGAAGTTGGAGCTGGGCGGGCAATCGAGCAACATTTGCGAGGATCCCACGACTGTTTGGCGATAGCTGTGCCAACTTGTTTCGAGCACGCAACCCAATTTGTCTGCGTCTCATTGTTTCACTGCCCTGGGCTGTTGTTGCCTGTGCTTTTTCCCTGCCGGCCGCCGAAAACGTCGAGGGGATCGTGCCACGAATCATTACGTTCCTTCAATGATCGAGTGTTGACCTCTCGAGACGATTTTCTTCGTGGAAATCTCGTTTCACCTTTTAGGGCCTGTCGCTGAACGTACTGTCCTCTAGGGGCCACGTGAACTTCAGCTTCCCAGTGTGGATTATTCGGAGTATGGGTCATCGTATCGAACTGTAGTACACTAAGGCATAATCTACATATATTATAGATGCTGAGCTGTGAGTGCATGGTTTTAATGGTGAACTTTTAGAATTCTTTTTCTTTTTTTTAGAATTCTCCCTCGTGTTTTAGAATTTTCCCTCTTGTTTTAGAATTCTCCCTCTACTTTTAGAATTCTCCCTCTTCTTTTAGAATTCCCCCTTTTTTAGAATTCTCACTCTTCTTATAGAATTTTTCCTCTTCTTTTAGACTCCTCCGTTTTCTTTTAAAATTCTTTTTCCTCTTTTACAACTTTCCCTCCTCTTTTAGAATTTTCCCCCTTCTTTTAGAATTCACCTTCTTCTTTGAAAATGTTCACTCTTCTTTTAGAATTCTCTCTATTCTTTTAGAATACTCCCTGCTTACACAATTTAATATCGGAATAAAGTATGAAAAGCAACATCCCCAGATTAATAATTCTTCAAATTATTATACCAACTAATTTTGACCAATTCGAGTGACTTCCACCTTCCACGCACGTGTTTTTTACTCACTGTAAATACAGTCGTAAAGTATTGTCTTCGGCGGACACTTGTGCACGGTGAGAAAATATGGGCAGCGACGATTTATGGCATATTGTTGCAGTTCGCAGGGTTTTACTGCCGCCAGTGTTGAGTTTAATTGCCTTACCAGGTGGCCAGGTTAGGAGCCAGGCCTTCCTCGTCTATCCCACTCTGTCTACATCCCTCTCCGTCTGCCTGTTTACCACCATTGGGTGTTTACCCTCGAAGAGCTCGAGAATATAAACTTTTAGTCGTCATTGGCGATCGAACTATGTCGCCGCCAGTTGCAAGGCTTAACCGACAGAGGTTACTTCTTTCAAACAGTGGATTAACTCGGGGTCCAAGCAGACTGGCTACCGCCATGGTTTATCTTAAACGCCATAACGACGGTTTTAAACGGTGTTAACTGCCCTGTTCAAGTTAATCGGACGGGCTCGTTGCTGCCACGAGATTATCGGGGGCTAATCTAATCCACAAATTGTATTTGAACTCCTTCAGCTTATGGAGGTTCAAGAAGCCACTTATTTATATAGTAAGCATAGGATGAAGCGAGATGGATGTGGCTTTAATTGTATAACTTAATGTATATTGACTAAGGAAGTAGAATTCGTAAGATTTATGTCAGCCACAGCTGCTGTTTAGATGGCGTTGTCGAGGAAAGTTAGGTGATTAGGTGTCCCAACTGTCCTGAGAAATTATTCTTCAGCTTGCCCAGCAATGAATTAATGCCTGCGATTAATGATAATATTTGGGTATCCTTCATGTGGAGCCGAGAATTCTTTGCAACACGTGAATTTTGCATATAGAAAAGACGAGGTGGCTGGATAACTATAGTTCCAAGGACCGAGTTCCAAGGACGATAAAAAGTCACTTGTCACCCCAACCCCACAGTAGGGTAAGTGTCCCAATTACGGACGGTTTAAGCCAGTTTGCGCAATCATATATTAATTAAACAATACTGCTACATGAATTTCATATTCTGAAAATCAATATCTGTTGGTGAACAATTCTTCTTTATGAGGGACTTTTTTTTAAGTAAAAAAAATTAAATCTTTGTAATGTATTTAATTAAAGACAAACAGATGTTTTTGTCCCTATTACGGTGCCCCGAAAACTGCGCCGTTCCTATTACGGTGCCCCAATTACGGAGCCCGTCCTTATTACGGTGCCCCCCATTACGGAGCCTGTCCACATTTTGGTACCTTTGAATGTCGCTCCTCACCTAGGCTTTTATGAAATAGGGTCACCTAGAGCTATTTTGTTGTAAATATTGCTTTGTGGTAAATCATTTAATAAAAATAAAACATAATTATGAACGTTTAAAACGTAATAAACGGTTTTTTTGTGGAGGCTGATTCATGTTTACTATGCAAATTTATCCAGAACCACACACGCGCTTCACTTTTGACAGCTTGGAACAAAAATGAGGTTATCCGAAGACCGCGCTTCCGGCTTCGAGGCTCAGTATTACAGACAAGGTTGAAAATCTGGCGGTATTACGGAATTTAACTTAAAAATAAAAACAAATAAGTTTTGTAGGTGTTGAATTTATTTTTTTTAATTACATTAAACCTTTTTAGGATATAATTTTACACTTTATACGGTGAAAACAGTGTTTATAATTGATTTATATGAAATAGTTCGGTACATCATTTCTTAAGGTTTTGGACAAGAAATGTTATTAATTCACCAAAAGCGTGTTACTCATTTTTTTATAAATACTTACAATATTATGACATATTAAAATTGTCGTTTTTTACTTTGAATCTTGTTCGTGAATATGTGAATTTAATTAAAAAAATTTGTTTACGTTTATTTATGCATGGATTTTGTTTCATTGATAATTTTAATAGAAAGGCTCCGTAATAGGGACACTTACCCTACAATTAAACCGACCTGCCTAAATAAAATCATAAGCAAAGAACTCATCCCGGCACCTCAGCTCCCCACCGCCTTCGACCACCGTAACCATGCGAAGGACGTCCCGTGGTGCTGAAGGGACCCTGAAAATTCACGGAGCGAAGCTGAAATTCGTTCGTTATGAATAAAATTCGTGCCTTCCATAAACGGCACTCGACCTTTCGAGAGGAAGGAGCCGAGGGCCATTGGTAGCAGCAGTCGATTCCTGTTTATGGACACACTTGCGCGTACTCGTCCCACGAATGGCCACTTGATACCTCGCCTCACTCCGGCGGAGATTCAGGTGCCGGGGCTGAAACGTGCCGCGCTGAATGGAGGCTCCATCCATTTACGAGATATCCCGTCCATTAACATCACAATATCGGTACCTGTCGGTCAAACACCTGAGGCTCCCCCGGCAGTTCTTATTTATTGCCAGTACGTGCCTGTGCAAGATTTGCTGGAAAATTCCCCGGCCTTTGCCCGGCGGAGCCCCTGCTTTACACATCTGGCCGGGCCCGGGAGCCGACGGACGGTGCCTGGTGTTTGCCCGTCACCCTGTTCACCGCGTTTACGCGAGAATCTGAATATTTTTTCTCAATAAGCTCGAGCACCACTAGACTCTTGGCCCATCGAAACGGTCATCCTCGAGTGCTGCCCTCCTCGAGTGGCTATTACGACCGGGATTGCGGAAATTGTTAAGCACCATCGATCGGTGCTTTCAACAGCGAACGAGGATGCGTCGCAGAGAAGCAGCTTGCAGCGGCATGGTGAGATTACAAGCGTTGCTTTGCGCTTCTGGATGTTGTGTCTTCTCTCCGAGATTATGCGCTGGGGATATTTAAATTTCTAGAATTTATGCGAATTCACGCTTTGAAGCCGATCGTCAGCAATCTCGACAACCACCAAAAACTGTGCAACTTCAAAATGGAATCTCTCGATTGCTGTACAACTGTACCCGATTGAAGGGCCTCGAGAAGCGACTACGAGCCCAAGGTGTGAAAGGGGGTCGGCGGGGAAAATGGAGTTTTACGTTCATTCATGAAGTGGACACAATGCAGCGGCGGATCCTGGAGTCATGAATGAACGTAGTGGCCGTAGTAGACGGCTCGGCGGGTGGCCTTCGGGGAAACCTCTTTCAGAGGGGGCAGCTTCCTCGAGGAGGGCCCCTTCGTCTTCTCCGCCGTTAGAAGCCACGGGGCCAAACGTGACCCAAACTCTGCACGGCTCGTTAAAGACCAGCCACCGCCGTCGTTTAAGAAACGTTTAAGAAGTTATATTCGAGGCACAAGGCAGCACCGTAGCTCCATTCACATTTTCCAACCATTCTTGCTCGCCTCCTTTGCCGCGCCGTCGCGCTGGAACACGCTGTAAGGTCGTAGAAAGTGTTCCTTGTAACAGCTTCGATGGCCCACTCGAGGACTTTGCTGTCCGTGGCTTTTCGCAGTTTTGAATATTTATTTAGTCGTAGACGGGGAAACTCTTTGTGAGCACGGGGGAAATGATATGTTTGGGCGGCAAGTTGTGCTTCTCCAAGCCTCTTCAGCTTTGCTCTTCAGATCTGTAGGCTAGTTACTGCCTAACGTGTTTCAGATTTATAGCAAGAAGTAAGTTCGCCAAGGAAATTTCGCTTTTAGCTGTAATTGGTTTATTGGGTTTATATGCTGGTGTTGAGAGCGGTGGTGAGTTATGCCAATTTTGTTTACGCACTGGGTAGTTTATAAGGAAAGGTGAAAGCAGATATTGAGGCAGTCAGAGCAACAACGGACTAACCCACATTTTTTTCGAAATTGAATTAGTAGCAATAACGTATTCTAATAGGCTCTACTAACCATATAAAATAGGAAAACAAAATTGTTAATGTGGGTTGGTCCGTTGTTGCTCTGACTGCCTCATACAGCTTTTCTGTTCATCGGTGTATTAAGAAGCCATTGATCTGGTCATTCGTTTGATATTGTATGTGGCAATTCAAATAATACCTGAACTTTTAGGCTTTTCATAAGTCTCTGCACTATTTTATATACTAAAATATGTGTTCTTGCGTTAGTAATCTAAGTTCTTTCTAAATTCTTTAGTAAATGCTTATAGAATGAACATGGAACTGCAGCAATTTGTTTACTAATCCGCAAAGAAAATTAATATTCCTGTGCTTACGCCCCGTATCTTCCCTACTCCTAATCACGGAATCTATTCACTTTCGCGCTAGAACAAACACGGCACAGATATTCCCTGGTGTTCTAACTTCGTTTCGCGTTATCACGTGTCCATAATCATTAATCACGCGAGGCACGACTGCGGCTGGAAAAAAGAGTAAAGACAATCCATTCGTGTGATCGCTGCGTGGACATATCGATCGACCTGCATCGGACAATGGGAACACGACAGATCTGGGTCGCGTGTCCGCTGGATCTAGCATTAAGATCTATCGAAACTGAAATCTTAGTTAACTCAACTGTGCAGAACATTATCGTTGACCTTAATTGAAATAGGAAAATACATCTCAGCTTATCCTCTACGCCTACAATTTCGCTATAAATCTTGCGTAAGGTAAACGTACCTATTATGAAACACCTTCCCAAACATGTCCCCTTCTTGAAACAGCATCACAAATAACGAAATAAGAAATAGTTATGGCATATATAAGCAACTGCCAAACATTCTATCGATATTTATACATTCTTTTCTGTACAAATTCACCAACATAAGTATTATTATACAATAATCTATTAGAAAAAAATGGTTTTAATGTAATTCATTGATAAAAATAACCGTTTCATATTGTGTACCTCAATTTTTTTAATGTCCCGCTTTATGCAACGGTTCGGAAGCGTGTTCCAAGACCACGGACCCGTGTTCACATAGTTGTACCAGTTCATGAAACACACGCCGCAGCTTTGATAATTAGATATTTCCAGTGAAAAAGAGAAATAGTTCATTATTTAAACTGCCCTAGAGCGTTAATAAAATATATTATATTCACGTTTTCATCATAAATACGAGTAAGTATGCGTAATTCAAACTTTTTTAATAAATATCAAAAACCTAACCTGACGGGGCGTTTCATAATAGGGACATTGAATATGAAACACCGGGTCATGGTACGAAAACAGTGTTTCATAATACGTACAGGTCCTTCATTTAGTTTTTTAGTCATATTATTTTTTATTTATAATAAATATACATTTTATGGCTCATTATATAATCACAAAACAATGGCCTATCGAATGGTATTTAAATTTTATAAATTAGATGACAATTGCATAACCCCATCGAAAAGCGTTTCATAATAGGTACGTTTACCTTAATAAACAACCACACAATCGAACTTAATTTCGATCTCCCATTTTCTCAGAAACAGAGACCCATGCAAAAAGAACACACATTCCACGCTTTCCACTTACTTTTCAACAAAGAAGCATCCCCTATTCGTTTCCCTACAAATTACACCAGCAATTCCAGCGATAACTAGCATTATCGATTGACTTTCACAAGGTTCTTTCTGCGCTGCGTTTCGAACAGAAGCGTACGATTCCGTGGAAATTTCGAACGCTTCCACCATCGGTGATCCGACACCGGCTCGCCATGCAGAAACGCACGAGTCGAGCGATCCATTCGCGTTACGATTAATCCGAAATTTATGGTGGAAACCAACAGGTGTTGGCACTTGGGGCCATTTCAGTTCTCTCGCGTGTCCAGCCGTGTAACAAGGCGTACCACTCTATACCGAAGGATTCGCCTAACCGATATGCGTGACTACTCTTAAACGTTCACTTCCGGTTTCCGGTGCTATCCGCCTAATCAGATATGCTAATCGTCCTCCGCGGCGCTAACTCCTGCTCTATCATCGATTTTTCTCTCCTACGACTGATTTTCCGAGGGCTCCGCGCAGCCCTAACTTCGGCAGCAAGTGTTTTGTACTACATTACTGATTTGTAGCTCACGATCGATATTTGGGATTACTCTTAATCCGGATAAAATTCAAGCGTGGAACGATCATAGAAGATGCTGCAACTAGACCTGGGACATTTTCGGAGCGACAGTGTTTGCGATATTATTCCCTTTGGAGTGCCATTTGAAATCTGCATTTCTAATAAGTTGGAAGAAAACTCGCCCAGCTCTGGTCGCGACGTACCTTCGGTAGATCCGACTGCTCGCAGGACTCTTACCTGTAGTCGTCCTCGACGTAATCCGGAGGAAACAGATGCCAGGACGCGTCGTAGCACTCGTCGTATCCGGCTGCCATTTTCCGAGTTCCTCTTCCGTTCACTTTCCTCGGTGTCTTCAGTGGGAACCCCTGAATCCTCGCAGGAGTTCGCGGCGAGAGTCCTGCCGTTTCTCTAACGCTCCCGATCAGATTCGAAAACGGCTAATCTTTGGCGACGAGTTCATTCGAAGCGGTATGTTTCTCTGTCGCTGGAAACACCTCCACAGATCTACCTTTTTGCCGCCGCCTTCGTGCTCGGCCCTTCGAGCCGATCCGCGGAAAATTTTAATCCCTTCGGTGTTCTTCCCGCTTTCCCGCCGAGCTCCCTTCTCGCCTCAGCTTTTTTTATTACAGAAATACACTTTGTCGAGGAACGAAACGAAGGGTGCTCGCACGACTTCGTGGAGTACGTGGGACGAAATCTCGTCGATGCAGTAACACACTGGATGACACAATTAAAGTCGACGATGGGGACGTTTCCCAGCCGTCCAATCCGTAATGGGTGCTCTCACTTACTGAGAACTATACAGGGATATATCGATCACCTATATATTGTATCAAAAATATGGCTACCAGATAGGAGCTCCGGCAACGTTATCTGTTTGATAACACCCTATATAGATTAGTTTGACTACTGTAACGTCAGAGAGTCCGAAATGATATCGGATTTTACGGAGGTGCGATACATATTGTACTGGGAAATGATTTTGCCGGGATATATCCATCGACATTAATCGTGCCATTTATTTGAATTCAATATAATCAAAGATGCTTATTGTATCACTCGAAGATTGGTAGAAATAGGGAAGAATTTCATATTTGGCGGGACAGGATTTAATTCAGGGGGATTTGTGTTTTTATATAATCAATTTCGCAGGAACGGTTCACAGATAAATTTATTGCTGTTGACTGTAGAGAATGAAACGGGGGCAGTTATCATTGCACGGTTTTGAAAAGACTTTGTGAAAAGAAAAGAATTTGTGAAAAAAATGAAATGAAAGTATGTGTGCAAGAACGAGGAAGAAATAATAGATTATTGTGGTATCTTTCTCGCGTGACGATTTCACGATATCTCGGACCAATGGCGGCGATCTATTTTACCGTTTCTATACGGAGATCTTAATAGATACGCACGTGGATGTGTAGATACTGTTCGCTGTCAATGTGGCTAACATTTCGTAATAATTAGTATTTCTTTTAGACATCTCGTAACAAGTGGCGATTCCCTTCGCCGATATCATTCTGCATTCTGCTCCAATACTTTCAGTCGTCGTATCACGAACGGAACTTTGGAAAATAATGGAAGCGTGATTAATTGGTTATCAATTAATATTCTTAATTCAATGTTATACACAACAGTTCTTCACAGTTTCATTTAATTATGTATCTGCCTGTTTTATGCTTTGAAAAAGTTGGCGATCTCAACAGGGAACACCCAGATCTTACAGAAACCTGACCCAAATCCAACCCAAATCCTAAATGTAACGTGTTCTATGCTTGATGAACTCGATTAATCAAGCATCGTATCTCCTAACTACAGCACCTAGATTTTACCTAAATCTGGGTCGGCCACGATAGCTCAGGATTAAAAAGCAAGAAGAAGAGAACGCGGCGTTAAAGTTACAATTTTTGTTCCGATTCATTAAATTAATGTTATCTAATCGAGTCCACATCGGACTCCTACCTAAAACAGATTGACTCAAACGTAATTGTTTGCTCATCCACCAAGAACAAGTAAATCCAACGACCAAACGTCTCTTCAATTATTTCGACCGATCAAAGTGCTTCGACGTATCATTGATAATTGCAGAAATTTTCTGTGCAAATTGGAAGTCTCTCCGTAACGCTTGGATGAGAGGAAAGCATTCTCGATGGTCCTCGGAAGGTCGCCCCTTCGACAGGCATTCTCCCACGCGGGTCGCCAAGGGCGTGAGAGAGTTCGCGAGATAACCGGCTAATTTGTTGCTACTCCGCGATCGGCTGTACCTTACAATTTGTTAATGACAAGAGACCCTCGAGGTGAAGTATCCAGGCTTAGCCGACAAGTGCCACCGAACTGAGTCTGCTACGAGTGCACTGATAAAGCGAAATATTTCCTTCCGTATCTGTATTTGTATATGCAACGATCACGATAAGTAGTCGTCGGTTTTGCAAACTAAATGCACACGCGCAGATCCGAAAGTGCTCCGCGAGTGGAAGGCGAAGGAGCTGAATGAAAGGCAGTAAGTGCCTCCGTGAACGAGGGAAGGGACTTTGACGAAGATTGAAAGGGACATCCCTTTATTGGAATCTTGAGAATCCGATGTACAGGGTGGTCCGTGCGAAATGTTGCACCGTTACTTTCTTGCGAAGTGTCGGAGAGGACGAGGAATTTCTTCTACGTTTCATTTAAAAAATGAGGATTCACGAGGGAGCACTTCTATCGTTCTGTCCTCTAAGGGTGTTTTGAGACGCATGTTTTACAAAAAGGCTCCAACCGATTTCCAAAATACGAGGGGAGACTTTTGTCGCTACTTGCAGTAGTTTTTGAGAAAATACTTTGTAACATTCGGTGGAGTATATTAATTTGTATATTGCCCAGAAAGAAACGACGACCAGTGGTCAAATAAACACGATCGTCAGAACGATCGCGTTACCAGGCTTTCTTCCGTTGAATTTCTAGGACAGTGTGACGCACTTATCTGTCCATCAAGCACATGTACGACATATGGGCTGTAATCTCAGCTTATCGTGATTCGCGATAAGGGATATTTTTTTCCGTAAGAATGAACGGCGACGTGTCGATATTATTAATACCGCGAGCAATAAAATAATGCTTCGATTGTTTCACATTGTCGAGAGTTTCGCGAGACGAAAAGGTTTCTCCGCCCGCGAAAGGGCTTGGAAGAGAATCGAGAGAGTCGCGATAATTGTTTATTGTCCTTCAGATTGCAATGCACCGGGTGTGTTGCGAGCGGCATCGCATGAAACGATTGCTAATAGATAATAAATCTTTTCTTCACCGTCGTTGGCTAGAAACTATTATTAAAACGGACGCAGTGTTTCTACGTATACAAGGTGTCCCGTGAAATTGAAAGGAGGTATATCATCGACACGATTATGAACAGAAATCGTTTAAAACGTTGCTCCGCGTTGAGCCTTAATTGAAAACTGTCCCGGCTGCAGACAAAACAGAGCGTAATATTGAAGACCTTGCGGCAAGAGGGGTGCAGCTCCATCTTTACCAACTTCAAGTAAATTAGAAGGAACTGTTTATAAAATTATTGCTTTGACTTGTAATTAAAAGGAGAACACTAATTGAAAAATATATATTTTCACAAGATAAGTAGTAATTACTGAGTCGACGAGTTTCTACTTCTATTTTCGGCGAATTTTTCAAATCTGCTGCGTGCAAAACGGAGCTGCAGCCCTCTTGCTGCAAGATCCCCAATCGCATCTTGACCAAAGGTTACTTATAGTATACCGATTATGTCACCGCCGAATACGCAGTGTTGCGTCTTCATCGGCGAGCCGCGCAAACAACGGGCCGGCTCGGATTAAATAATTTATTAGCGTACAATTAATTGCACATCCAGCGATAACAGTACAAGTTCGACCGCACGCGAGCAGATAATTGTGCGGTCGTGAAGCGAGAGATACAATAGGACCGTAAATTTCCGTCCGGTTTTCATTCACTCGCGTGTGCGCTCTTCAACATTCGCGCTCGAAACGATCGGAACGGAGAAATAATAAAAGGGACAGGGGTGGGCGAACACGAAACTGAGGGGTGGAACGGGACGGTGGGTAGAGGGAGCGAGGGAGAACGGTACTCTCTCAAACTTTCCATATCGGCATCCAGCGATCAAGATCGAACGACTTCGGCGAAAGTTATTAAACAGCTGTAGTAGCTACGGTTCAGCAGCGTCCATGAATTTTCAGCAAAATCGTTCGGCTCATCCATTTATTCCCCTCTCCGTCCCTTTGTATCGCTTGACTTCTCAGCCTCTGGTATCGAAAGAATTGCAAGAACGATAATAGTCGGCGCGAATTATCATCCTCGAGGCGGACGCATGGCGGAACCCCGGTTCAACGAGATAACGAGTCTAACGGCGCCTCGTCGTGTACTTTGAGCACGACCAGAAGCATCGCGGAGGTTTACGTCGTGCTCGACCGATCACACTTTTTTCCGTCTATGTCCACGCGTAATTGCTATCTTCGTGACCGCTATGTTTCTTGCCTCGTCAGGAGCGCCGGCGATACGCTTCTCGTGTTGTCAATTAGATTACACGCCGGCTAGACAACTTGGCCAAACGAGTACGCAGTTTCGAGCGCGGTGATCGAGTGGCTGCTGAAAATAATTAGGAGATATCCTCGTTCCACGGTATTTGACTCTTAGATCCAAAAGCGAATGATCTCGCAATTATTTTGAGCATTACATGTCTCCAGCACTCGATACTTAGCTAGCTCCACGAATCCAACACCGTTGTATCCTTCTACACAGTGGCATAGTTGGGTCCTTTACAAGCTGAGAATTGCCAGGCGAATGGCTGCCGCGAACGAGTACTTGTTGGTGGATTCACTGGTCTTAAATCGAAGCAACGAATATCCACGCGGCCGCGAATTTAAGTTCATCAAATAGCAGTGTCGACGCTCGATCTCACACAGTCGAGCCCGGCTCCCCGAGGACTCGAGGCAATTTAAGAGCCGCTCCGTCGCGCCACGAAACGAACCATTCCGCCGCGAGCACTGTGCAAAGAAGGATACAGCTGGGGAAACGAGGCTTTTCCACGCGTTTCGACTCGGGTTTTTTCAACCGAACCACCGACACGTTTCGCCCGGGATCGCGATCGATAAGTATAGCCGTATCTCTGCGAGTGCAGCTGCCCCGGCGACACTGATCGCGAGGCGTTCGATCTTGACCGCTCGATTACAGCATTGCGAGCCTTGCCGATAACGCTTTCCCTCGTTCCACGCGTATCCAACGTAAAAACTACCGCGGCACGATCAGAATCCTTTCTGATCCTTCTGCTTCCCGAGAGGAACGTTCAGCGTCAAGGACAGTGTCCTCTCTGCTCCTTCCTTCGTCCAAAATGCGTTGCGCCTAGTTAGCCTCGTTTCGAGCAGCCTTCTTGCGAGCGTGGCTCTTCTTCTCCTGTGCAGCCGATGAGCTCTCCTTGTGATGGGAAGCACGAGGCTTCCTTGACGCGCCGGATTTATGTGTCTTGCGTTTCTGGGCTACCACTCCGTTGCTCGCTTCCTGCGTAAGGGGCACCGCTTCAAACCCGTGCGTATCGATTAATCTCTGGGTAATTGGTTAATCTGTCGGAAAGGCCTGTTCTATTAGAAGTTTCTAGTAATTCGCCGTTCTTATTAAACCATAGCATACTAAATTAATACCATTTTCTTATACCGTATTCGTAGAAATCGTTATTAAGTTTTAATATTGGTGTATGATTCATAAGTTTGTTATGAAGATAAATAGCTTTCCACTCACGCGCGGTTAGTATGCAGAGGGTTAATTGGGTGCTTGATGACCCCACTTTTAGTGTTTTTAGATTAAATATAGAAGCTAGCGTTTCGTGGTCACACGGGGTGTATCGCACTCCAGACAATTTTCTTCCAGAAGTATATGTCTTTGCCACAATTTCTGGACATTTTTAGACCTTAATGTCAAGATTTAAAAATTTGGGGGACTTTAGCAAAAATCTCTCTTTTCAATTCTAGAAAAAGACTATTCTAGCATGATTGTACGAGTATTAAAGTTAGAAGACGACAGAAAAGTTAAAAGATTCAAGAATACGAAAATGGTGACTCCAAAATGACGCTGGGGTGCAATGAACCCCGCGTGACCAATTTGTGATTATCAGAAAGTGACCGCGGAGGGTTAATATAGAGTTTTGTTGGAGATATTTAATGAATGAAATAAGCCAGCAGAAATTTCTGTCGATTCGTCTGCGATGAAACGACAGTCCCTTCCGACAGACGTAAATGCAGGAGACAATCCATGAAACTGATCGATGAGAATACCTGCTGGTGTTGAGTATGCAGCAGATTGTATTTCTCCGTTAATGAAATCGCTGGTTCTTTCGCTCACTGTTTGCGTTTGGTATTCTACAAAGATAAAAGTCTCTCGTTGCTCCCTCGGTAATCTATATAGTTTTATTTCGTAGATCTCGATTTGGAAGATAATTATTCTACAATCACGAAGCTATATTTCTTCTAAGCAGAAACAAAGACAAGATCCACTGTGTTCTACTGTCATATCCTACGCGAAAGTATTAGGACGCAAAGAAGTAAAGAGTTTACGAGACATTTCACACATTCTGGCGGGTATCCCCTTTATTCAAATAGCTCTGGTCCGATTCGCAGACATTAGCGCACCTCATCAGCTGACAGAGCAGTGCACCGGAACGACTCTGTCGGGGAAATGCTGGTTTCCGGTGTACGACTCGTACAGCTGATAGGCGAGTAAAATAGCGCGTCGTCATCGGCCTCATACTCCTTTGCTGAAGAGTAGGCGGACTCACCCGGACTGGCGTACTCGAAGCTGGCTGCTATCGTCCCCAAGTCCGTGTTACGCGTATTCTGCAATTTGCATAGCAAGGAAATAGTGTAATCTTGTATTTTCATCGTTCAGATGTTATCGCCGATATATCCATCGATTTTTCCTACCTCGTCAATGGGAAATATCGCAGACATCACGTTGCTGTTTTGGCACAACAAAACCTTAGCATCTGTTCGAAGATCATTCAGCTCGGTCAACGACACATTCTGCTCTGCCTCGTCCTCGCTGCTTGTGCTTGATTGCATGCTGCATTCGGCTGGCTAAAAGTTAATCGAACAGATTCTTCTTGAACGAGTTTCGACGGCAGATTAGATTGCAAATCGTTCACATAGAGCAGCGTCTCCCAATTAATTTCCGCCACGGAACCCTTCCGAACTCGCTAAAATTTCGCGGAACCCCCGACTTCAATAGTTCCTTTTTTACAGTGCGGTGACTAATTCTCGTTTAAATCTCGTTGAATAATTCAAAGATTCTGTTAATATTTAAATTTGATTAGAAGATAACTGTTCGCGAAACACCAATTGGGAAACGCTGACTTAAAGGGTGCAGAAGTCTTTACCCGTTCGATTTATCATTTACTAGTACCACTTTTTTAAGAAGAGGAACTCCAAAAGTACCATAACGTTAATTTACGCATTTCACTCACGTTAAAATCGGTATCTTCCGAGTTGTACTCCCTCGCGAATCTGTCTATCCTCGCTTGCAACGTTTCGTTCTCTAATTCGTCGCTGCTCTCTCCGCCGGAGCTGACTTGAGAGAACTTGCGCTTCGCTTCCATTTGGTTGGAACTTTCGGCTGACTCTGTGGCTGACTTCTCGTGTGGCTTTTCTACCTACGATTGTGTGATATGTTACGAAAGTTTCTCCTTGCGATTGCTATCGCAACGGTGGACAAGAGCCTGATCCGTGCAGTGTCTTGCTTACAGTTTGCGGGATTTCGGGATAGTTGGCGCACTTCACGAATATAGGGGCTGAGGCATTTAACAAACTATGTGTATTATACTGGTAAAATAGTAGTTTTATTACACTGCCCCAGCATTACTACAGAATGTATTATTAATCTATTTTATCTCGCCAGTACTATGTGGCTGTATAGTAATCTGTATTATGGTGTATTAACACACTAGTAGCCTAGTAAGATTATAATAGTACTTCAATTTCAACAGGGCTGTAATCTGGTGGCAATATACTTCAAGTGAATGCTCTAATAGTGGCTATATAGATATAGTTCTGATACAGCTGTAATATAGTCTCAGTGCAATTGCAGTATATCAGTATAATACACGCATCAAAGGAAATCCACTCTACACAAAAGGTTCAACAACGTTCGCGACCTACTTAGTTACTGACAGCACACTCTACAAAACTCTGGAACAATTCTACTTACCGTTTCAAGATCCATGCCGCTGATACGAATTTTAGTCGGTGGAGGTGACGGTGATGATTTGGACGTGTCCAAGCAAGACAGTGTCGACAGAGTCAACTTGATGGATTTGATCAGGGCCTTCTTTGCCTCGATCATCGTCAACCTCTTTTCCTACATCCATCACCGAGACTATTATCGCTCCGTTTAATGGAACGTCTAAGGACTGACCGAATTGGAGGGACACTACTAACTACTTCCATGAAACTTTCACTGAATTTCTCACAGTCCATGCTCGAGTTTCTTTCATCAAAACTACTTATGGGGGTTCGACGTACAAACAGAGAATCACAGAAAAGACAGCCATAAAGGTACATACAGGTGGGATAGAAATTCGTGCGTTTACCTTGAACGCCCTGCGCCTTGAAGACTTTATCGCCTTTAGGTTCATAGTTCTCAGCCTTCTGCGACTCCTTTGCATGAACTTCACCTGAATAGAAAGCGATTTTAACGCAATGCTCATTCCATCAACTTCGTCTCGGACTTGCACAGTTGTTATCAGAGAGTGACTCGTGTAACTTTTGATTTTTCTGAATTCGAGTGTAAAATATACGTACCATCCCACTCGGTTGTATTCGTGGGTAGCCCAGAATGAACGCACCCACGTTAAATCCGCTTCTAATGATACGAAGAATGACCAAGCCTGGCAAGAAGAGGATCCAAGGCAGTGGTCTCACCAGCTTCACCTTCCCAAACACCTTTCCATTCTCCTCTGTTACGACAAACAAGGAAAGACAATGTTGCAGCTTACGTGCTCGTTTCGCGTAATATTTAAGGGACTTTTCTTGTGCATTTTATACAACGAAATCAGTACAATCAACTTGAGGATTGTATTGCTCGAGTGGCATTTCATTAAAAATTTCAGATCGGTATGAAATTTAATGGAGATTCTTTAAGGTTTGATTCTTAAGGTCAAAAATTATATTTTAAAGTAATTATCTATAATTAAATATAAAGGGCGGCAGAAATGAGTGACAGAAGAGCTACATCAGGTTCTGAGGCGATTGACAGTTTAAGACGTACCTGCATTGATTTCCTGGGCTGGTAAGCTCCATTGAGCTGATTTTTCCACGACCCACAGGAACGAGTCGATGAGCTTCAACAGCGACTGCCCGACGGAAGTTCTTGCCGTTGTGATGACCGCCGACTCTATCCACCCTGTGAGACCCTCAGGTGCCTTGGGTACCACCTAATGAATTAAAAATTATCAAGAAAAGCTGCAGAATCGTAGCTCTGTATTCACGCATTCACATTTGGTTTGTTTATCCCCTTTTTAATGCTGTTTCGATGCGATTTCGATACTCACGACTGACGAAGATCCTTCATTCTCCATATTTGAATTCAATCTGAAAGTGGAGGCAGAGATTCTCTTCAATTTGTGGATAAGGTGAAGCATTTGTCATTAGATTGTTGTATTATTTATCACTCCGTTACTTTTCACACAGATAAAGTGCATAGAACTAGATGGGAAGGACGTGGAAGAATTAGTCAACTTTAATCTAACAACAATGCTTATTCAACAAGCTCGGATAAACTTCGACAAGCGTGTCACGTTTAAATTTAGTAGCGGGGCTAAAAACGCGAGTGTTCCTCGAGATTACAGAATAAGATATTGCCTTCGTTCGACTCGACACTTATCGCGCTTCCATTCACGAGGCTGCTGAAAAAGCTATTAGTTCGGATGCAGGGGGACGATCAAGCTCGTTTCGAATGAACAAGCTCTACTTTTGCGCTTCGAGATGACGAACAGTTCTTCCAATTTCCAGCGAATACAATCGGGCCACCAACCCCCTTCATTGGATCTTGATGATACTTACACCCAACCCCATTCGTTGCATTACAATATTAAAAACAATGAACTTGTGGGCTCGTATTAAGAACTAACGCCGCGCAACCGTACACATTTTGCAAACACGAAACTCACTACATTGAACAAAATTATTTGCTCTTAACGTCTCATTTGTATTTCGATCATCCCCCATCTTTCACTTACACCGATCCACAATCACACTGCAATAAATAATTAATGAGCATCGGTCACACGCGACGTATCGGTAAAGTCACCTGTAGTACAGTGAATATTAGGTGCAACTCACAACTGGAGACAAACTAGACTATTTGAAATTCGAATCCTAGGAAGCGACGGAACTTGTAGCTTTCTCTACGCAGCGGTTTCCCGAGAGGGCAGACAGAGGGGCACGCTGCCCCCCGACACGGGCCAAATATCATTTTCGAGTTTGCTCGAACCGGGGGACGTTCGCGCGAATAAAACTTCTTCGGCATTAAATCGGAATGGGTCGTTAATAAATAAATAATAAGAAGTGCAACGGTGATAATCCGCTATCGGGAAGGCATGACCTCGTCCTATCGCGCTCCGAGCGCAGAAACTCCCATGATGCAAAACGCAACGCTCGGTGCGAAAATAAAAAAGGGGGCACCCTCTCGTCGTTCATAGGTTGGTCGATAGATTTTTGCACGTTCCCGTGTTGTTTCGTGGATAGAAAGTATTTAGGGTGATTTCATGTGAGACACTTTTGTGGATTGCGATTGATATTTCGAATAGATTCACTAGCAAACAAATGGAGACAATAATTTGTTTAAAATCGTAGGAGAAAATAGAGTTGTGAAGTGAAAAAATCCTTAGCGATTTCCGTTTATTTTAGAAACCTGGTTAGATGTTCTTTTTAGAATGTGTTTGGAAAAGTATTCTAAGCATACTATTTTGATTTTCATGCACCTGTGCTTAACTGGCGTTTTTCAGTCTTGCTCTAATTGTCTATTGTTTCAGTCAGAAAGGATATTTATATCATATTTAAATTTGTTCGTCAAATTATTCCAAGAGAAGGAGTGGAAGCAGTGAATTATAAAAAATACGTTAAGAAACGGACGGGAAGACGGTGCACGATATATGAAGCGTTGTTTGTAAACATTTGAATGGAACCAACTATCCTGGTTCGAAAGTTATTGTAACAGAATACCTGCGAGAGTCCCCGCGAATCTGAAATCGATCGTCTAACAGTTTCAAGGTTTAATTCCCATATTGTGCATTTTTAATGCGAATTCTAAGAGTATTTTGACTCAACGAAACCCCACGGAAAATATTTAAGGTTGAACTTCAGTGACAATCTTAGTCAGAAGTTAATCCATTTCCGAGATATTAATAAGGCTCTTCCCTGTGATGAAAACCCCAGTCAGAAATGGCAATGGTGTATTTTTATCGCAAATTCAGTTGAATTCGATCTTATTTTTTATCTTATTTTGTCAATTTATTGAATATCTGATCTTTTATCATAAACTTGTTTGGTGGAATGTACCTGAAATGCAATTGCTAGAAATGAAATAATCAAACTATAATTTTCCTTTTTACTTACACGAAAAGCAGTGAAAAGTGTGCCAATGTGTTGTATTTGGTGAGTGTTTATCATATATATCTTAATTATATTAATAAAACTCTTATATATACATAATTTTCATGATTCGGAAATTCTATGTTAAATTGAAAGTTAAATACCTAATTTAAAAACTACTGAATCAATTTTTCTAAATTTTCGCAGGGGGTTTTATTATTGCATAAAGATTCATGCCGCCAATTTTCAAAGATTTTCGCTTATTTTGTATGTTACTGAAGTTCATCCTTAAGTCCTCCAAATCCGATTCCCCAATTCGAAGAATGATTTCTCAGGTATTTTTAAATAAATACAGATTAACAATTCTGTTGAAAGACCGTATTATCGCGAATACTATCCTGAGGAAGTTAGATTTCCCAAAAATCTCGCAGCATATCAAAATCATCGCTTCTTCAACTATACCTGTCACTTTGAACAAACATAACTATCTCTTTAAATAACTTCCCCGCGGACCAGAATCTGTTACCACGAGTCATCATTCAGCAAGCACATATTTCACACTACCGAATCAAGAGTACCTATTAATTAAATTTTCAGCCCAAGATCGACCTTAATTCAATCCTCGATCACCACTTTGCACCGAACTTTCTCTGCTCTCGCCACAAGTAGCTTCTCCTCCGATTTCGCCACAAAAAAGAAATCTGCTAAACGAACGTGAAAACTTTTCTGCAACGTTGGCCCGCGACGGAGCGAGCAACGAACAATCGGTAAGGAAAGCAACGATAACAATTCCGATATCGCGAGCCGATGTTAAAGACGGCGCAGCGCGAAATAGAAATCGCCACCGCGATCTAGCCGCGGAAATCCGTCGACGTTGAAAAATCAAGCGGCAGGAAGAACGGGAAAGAAGAGAAGCAGAACGGGACTCACCGAACGCTGCTCGCTCTACGGTACAGCGTCGATTCCGCGCTGCTCGCCACCGACTACAAGGAAACTTAACGATCACCTCAGTTTTTCTAATGTTTGTGTCAACGAGGACGTCTCCTGAGCGAACGTTATGGAATCGAAACGGGTCTCCCGAACTCGAACCGCTTTATTCAAAATTCTCCACGTGAAGGAGCACTTGTTCCAGGAACCGCACAAAGTAAACCACCTTCGATTCTCTGTTCCTTCGGCTTGAAGATCATCGGTGCATCCTACTCCAGTTTAGCGCGTCTCTGTACTCTCTACCCCACCGTCAGCAATTGGTAAAAGCCAGAAACAGAAATTAAGGAACTGTCCTTGACCAAAGCAGAGTATTTTAGGCGACGAAGTTCGATCTCCCAGGAAAGTCGCCTCGGCTTCCAAAAGTCAATCTCCTCGTAGCCAGTGATTAATCTATCGATTGAAGCTACCCGCTACCATGGCCGCTTCTAGGGAGCCGTGCACCGACACAAACAGCGATCCAGGAACGACTGGTATCGATGTCCAACTGGTGCCAGTGCTGAGATGACCGCAGAGGTCGGGACCATGAAAAATCCGCATTACATAAGCCTAGCCAGACGTTCTACGGTCGCTTCCTGTCGCAGAAAACCGCGGTGCAAATAGAGCAGCGAGGTGGACCCTTGCCGTCGACGGGCGTCTTCGGTTCGCCGTGGATTGCCTCACCTGGACGATCGAGCGGTGCCGGTCAACGGCGGTGGAGCCTTCCCTTGGCAGAGCCTCCTCTTCGAGTCCTTTGGCGAGCTCTCGCGAGGCCCTCGAGACGTTCCTCCAGAGGTCCGAGGGGTACCTGGCGAACTAAGGACACGCGCGACCGACCGTTCGATCGCTGGCGACTGGTACGACTGGCAGAGAACTGGGAACTCTCGATGTGCGCCGGGCACCTCTCTTCTTCTCTCTTCTTCAACTTCGGACCGCGGTGGCCCGCGTCGAAATCTCAGATTTCCCTCCCGACGGAACACTTGGATGTTGTTCTGGTATATACGAGATACAATTGGAGGCTGCGTCGAGGGAGCCTTATCTCGGTTTTGGAGAGATTATAGTTTGTTGTAGGTGCTGGATGCTGATAATCGTCGGCTTCTCGATCAGCCGTTTTTGTATGTTGGATTTGGGACTTGTTTTTCGGATGGAGTTTTAGCGTGCGTCCATGAGGGAATATTGAGCTTTTCCTGGAACAGATTAGAGGGGTTGATTCTGCGTTTCATTTAAGATTTCAAACGTTGGGGATGTTAAAAGAATCGCTTACATCCCAATTACAATACTGCCGTGTTAATTCAAAAGCAATATTATTCGGGAAAGAAGAAAAAACGTACAATAGAAATACAAATGATAATTGAAGAAAAACAGTAAAACTATTATTGCAACGAATTTTTCTTTCGGCAGAAAGCATGATTTTCGTTTATTTGAAGAGTCAAAGATAAGTATGGTTTAAACTCCACAAGACGAAGCCCACACCAGTAAATAAAAGAATACGGTGTTGAATCCTATTAAACGTTTATTATCTCACCATTAAAATTTCAATTTCGAAGCACATTCGCGCGATGACCGTTGTGTACGCACCTCTACATAGAGCAATGAACGTAGCGCAAGTTGTGTTACTATCTCTCTGTCTGTAAAATATACGCGGTGTGATGTCACAATCCTAATCAAACAATAGTAACAATAATCGACGTGTTCCTTACAGTTAATTCGATTCTTAAGAACCTAAAGACGACACGTAATTCGTAGCTTCTCTCTTTATAATTATTGAAACCGATGATTTCAAAGGGGCACGCGTACCAGCCATACACACCAAGCAAATAACGCGCATATACAGTTCTCCCTTATGTGTTCGGAAACCCTTTCGCTCGTTGCCTCTCATACTCTTCGGCCACACAGTTTTACAAATTCTTTTTCTCACTCCTGCTCCCCCGCCAGAGCGAAACGCCTGGTTTGCCTCGCGCTCGGAGCGTAATCGCCGTAACGCTCGACAGACACACCCCGCGCGCGCGCGCTTCCTCCAATAATTCGAGCTCTCTCTGTAATCTCGTGTTCATCGCTGTAGTAAGGCCATTCCTGCTTTGAAAGACGGACCGCGGAGATGCAAGGGACAAAAGTGAACCGCGTAACGATCGGGCGCCAACGCCCGAGCCAGCTATCTGTCGCATCTCCGAAAAATACAACGCTGGTAACGGAAGCAGAATCTATCATTATCGTATTCTATTATCAGGAGGGCCGTATCTGAGTTACGTTGTCGCTCGATGACTTTCAAGTCTCTTAACTGCAATTGCACGTAAAGTTTTCGAACGCGTCGGAGCGCGCCAGTTCGTGAGAATGAAAGATGAGAAAAAAATTGATAAAACTTGTAAAATTCAATTTAATGCGTTTCGTGTCGGCTTCAACATACATAATCGATCCTTCCCTCGGCTTGACAAACTTAATATCCCCGTTTATAACAAACAGTCGGGTTACATGCGTGTTTCACAATTTGCACAATGTAAGCGGCTTGAACGAGTCGAAAACAGCAATATTAATGTACGCACGACATATAAATCTACGCTTTCGGAGAACTACAACAGGGGGGGATTACGAAAAGGGCACAACTTGAGGCGAGACTGACGTTTATCGGTAAAAAAATTGAACGAACGTAGTGCATTTACAAACAAAACCACTCATACGTTAATTAACATAGCGTAACATAGAATCGTCGTGTAACAAATTCGATTCGGATAACAGATAGGATCGTACGCATTCGAAAATTCCCGCTTCCATGCTTGGCGACTTGTCGATGTTCGAAGCTCTACCATTATTCTGTAGTACGACAAAGAACTATGACAATATGTAAACCGCTAATCCTGTATCAATCTCGTAACGATTACTTGCTGTAGAGTACAAGTTGCACGAGTGCATCGTTCCACGTATATCTATATCCTAATTACGTGCGAATCCCAATGAACTCGGTGAACTTTTCTTTAGTAACAAAATGAAGGCGCAGAAATGCTTAAATAGCTATACAAAGTAGCTTATCAATTATGCAAAAGGGTACTGATACTGGCTCACAAACGTAATAAACTGAAACGCACTTGGACAATTTGCTGTTATTCGTCTTATAATGATTGTACAAAATTGTGAAATTAATATTCTTCCTCGTCGTCGGGCGCGAGTCCGTCGCCTTCTAACTCCTCGGGTGGTGCGAATCCTTCCTAAATCGAAACAAAAATGGCCATGTAATCTGTCTGCACTTATTTCGCGAGGCGGCATCGTTTCACAAGCAAAACTGCCTAAAATATACCTCTGTTGCGTAAAGGACTTCTAAGATTTTCTGTACTATTGGCGGAGGATCTCCGTTATCACAATCTTGGCACATAACTTCGATATCGCGTAATTTACCGAAATAGAAATCCCTTTCTTTCT
Organism: Andrena haemorrhoa; assembly: GCA_910592295.1. Classification (NCBI taxonomy): domain Eukaryota; kingdom Metazoa; phylum Arthropoda; class Insecta; order Hymenoptera; family Andrenidae; genus Andrena; species Andrena haemorrhoa. The sequence continues at coordinate 9,255,010 of OU342946.1, forward strand.
CCAATCCCTCGAGTGACATCTTTAATTCCATCAACTGCAACGAATCAGATATTCATTAACAAGCGTCGAGTAATTAATATCGCAGAGCAGTGTGCTCGATAATTTATCGTACCTGAGCGCTTAGCTCTTCGACTTTGCCAGAATCGCCACGATTACCAACCGCCCCTGTTTTCACTGGTGGACGATGAGTGGGGACTTTGTTAGCTAGATTAAAAAGTTCAACGTATCATCCTTTGGTCTTTCTTCTGTCTAATATGTTATTTCTTTTCACAAACTGGTGTCTACTATATTTACATAGATATTGCGTACAATTTACGAGAGGGCTGTAATTATTTGACAACAGATCTACTTGGATATGTAATTAATACTGTTCCAACATTTATGCAAGCAGTGGGAGTACTAACTGTAAGCGTGGCAAGTTTGTGCGACGCACAGTACCAAAAGTTAAGAGGCATGCACTGACATGTTTAGCAATTGAGCAAAAGGAATTATATAAATGTTTCTACCTTAAAGGAATTAAAAGAGTAAACGAAATTCCAGCATACTTTCGAAAGGTTCGGAAACATTATTATGTATTACATGCGACAGTTGTTTAAAGTCATTTGTAATATGTAAAGTGAAGAAATATTAATAAAGTCTGCATGACTGAGTAGTTAAACGAAGGATGGACAACCAAAGTTAAGATTGATTCAATGGATTTTAAATGTTTATCTGAATACTTTAATTAATAAGACAGCAAAGTTGCAATGACTCTTTTTGGATGGATACCCTCCTTTAAACTCCTCAACAACAAAACAAAAGGAAAAGGAAACGAGCATGAAAATATAGATGAAAAAAAATAATAATTACTAGTACTCCTTATAGACTTGGTATTTTCTGCAAGCACAGGAGGCGCAGTTCCCTCACCTGAAGTGAAATTCGTTCCTACGTTATGAGAACACACAAGTTCATTAATTTTTCGTACGTAGAATTTAAATCTCGAATAGAATAAATGAATATATAATGCTCTCGATATCATGGCTCTCAGCGAATGCGTTTAAATTTTCGAAATCGTCTTTGTATAAGTGAAACCTGACTGAATTAATTTCTATTCAGAAGAAAGCCAATGTTCATCTCGTGATCATTCTCGCAAAAGTCAATTACCCTTAACAACTATATTTTTGAATTCTGTTCAGCAGCGTAATTTCAAGTACAACATAAAAGAAAAAAGTTGTGAAATAATGTACCAATACGAGCAGCTGATTTAGGTAAATTTACATCACGTGGTGTGGTGCGTTTTGCATTAGTGCCGTGTTGTGCAATACTTCCACCACTACCCATTGACTCTCCTCCACGCATAGCAAGTGCATCGTACGACTCCGTTCTAGAGTAGTTTGCATCAAAGAATTTCTTGAACCATTGCAAAAATTCGAAGTTGTCTTGGAATCTGCCTTTCACCAGCCTATCAATTGGAACAATCTGCAAATCATTAGCAAAAAGTACGTGCAACTAAATAATAAAATAAACCGACGAATGACAAATCATAATAACGAAACTAAGGATTGGTGTAGCGAAACATTTTTATAATAACCATTGATAATTTTGAAATATGTAATCAAAGAACGAGGAAAGAGAAATAAGAAACGTGGTTAATAAATTAACGAAAAGGGTTGACGATAAGTTTAAACTTCTCTCTGTCACGTTTATTAATAAAATAGTCAGTGGAATATTAAATTTAACGCGATAACAATGCTATCGGCGCATACTTATTTATATAAATATGTATGTCGCATGGCTAAAGTGCATCTGTGATATTTAATGTTGCGAGTACTATATAAAGATTAAAGACAATTCGGACTGCTCTATGTCCCTAAGACAATCTGTTACCCCCTACTTCAGTGTATTAATAGACTGTTAAAAATAACAAACAGTCGTGATACCATTCTACTTCTATAGTAAATAAGCGATTCGAAAATTATCCATCTATACGGCAGTTCTGTTCGTACGAATAAGTTGGACCGAACGAATGCAGAAGTGAGAAAGAAACGAGAATCTACGTACATTTAAAATAGATAAATATTGCATAAAGGAACATCGTGCTACAAGATGATACAAAACTGTGCGTCTGTGTATTTATATGCGATTGAGACTGCAAAAGCAGAGAGTACTTTATACTTTACATCGAACACCCCTTAAAATATCTAGCTATACATGTGTAGAGTGCAATTACACGCAGCCAAAGTAATTATTTACGCAGCGGATAGTTCTGTCGATGTGTAAATTACGATAGTAACATGCAGAAAAGCAACACTATAGAATCGACACGATATTGCTATACCCATCTGTTGGCGAGGGGGAATATTACGTTGCTGCATATGCTTTGGCTGCACTTGCGGCTGCCTTAATTGAGGAGGTAAAGGTACCAACTGGGGATTCGATAAGTTATGCGTTCCATCGACCCCAGAACCCAGCGGCACAAAACCACGAGCTTCGTAAGCATCGTATTCACGGCCATCGTAATTTGCGTCGAAGAACTTCTTGAACCATTGTAGAAATTCAAAATTGTCTTGAAAACGACCTTTCACCAGTTTATCCACTGGGATTACCTGAACCATTTCCACAATAACAGAATTATGATTTCCTGCACGCCGCGCTTCGTACGGCAAAACTATTCTCTATGAAGTAACGTGATTCCACTTATTGCCACGGTATCCCCTTTCACTCCCCGAGCTTACCTTCATTCTAGTATCTTATTTCACCGATGTATATATCAAACAATTGTTATTATAGCTATGAATGATTCATGAAATACTGTTTATGCATGAATTTAAATGACTTCTTCATCCGGAGTTAAAACAGCTTACGAAGTAGAGACTTTCCCGCGTGAGCGAATACAAACCGGGTGTTACGAATATCCGAACAACACTTTTCAGGTTTTACATTTGACGACACTACCGCCAATCCTATGTTTACCAATCATAATCGTTTTCATACGAAATCTTAAGTGACAAAACTAGGGATGGGTTCCTCGAAGCGTTGAAACCTCGAAACCCAAAGAAATGTTGAGTTTCGAGAGTTTCAGAGCCTTGCAAAGTTCTGAATTCGAGTTTCGAGGGTGTGAAAATCAGGTTCGGGGCCACCCCTAGGTAATCCGCTTCGATAGACATAATCTCAAGGATCCTCTGCTCAGAATTTTGACCCAACATCGAATAAGTTGCGCTTACGCTTCTCTCGCTTACCTTATCTACATTCATCTTTTTGAAACCACTTTGCAGAATTTTGAAATTCTGTATGTACTCGTGTTCGAGGTTGGTCTTGAATTTGACCCTCTTCAACGGCACGCTGCCAGGGAAAAGCATGTCCATGAACTGACAATAGACCGCGCCAGTGCACAGCTCCTCGATCTTGGTGAACGACGCCTGTAGACAATCGTTCACCCAGGCCAACATGTCATGACGACTCAGGTTCTCAGTCGTCACATTTGTCGCGTAAACATTAACAGCCATATTGTTATTCTTTTCTCAGTTGGCGGCTGGAACATATAACAATTCGCAAAGTGAAAACAACATATCGTCGCTGCATGGACAAAACGAAGCGCCATAGTCAATGCGCCAAAGTAATGAAACAGTTGCGGGAGTACAAGAACATTAAATAAAATCCTTCTGATTCTGGAGGGATCAAAGAATGTAGATAAGTAGTGCCAGGGTGTGAATGCATCTGCGTCTACACAGACGTGTGTATCTCTCGGAACGGATAATTGTTAAGTGTTGTGACAGCTGATTTACATACAACTGTTAAGCGATACCATTGTAGTAAGGAATGGAAAGATTACCATGCACAGAGAGGCCGAGTTCTAAGAAAATAATCTGACCGCGATTAAGTACATACAGAGAACATCTGTATGTGTGATTGCTTTTATAGTTTCAATACACCGAAACATCATACTGAAACCAATATTGGAGCCGACTTTGGGTCCGAAATACGTGAGAAGCTATTTTACCAATAACAGTTATCAACATCGCTTCGATTCTCCGCAACCGTTTCGGAAGGAAGGTTCGCGGGGCCGTTTTTAACAGTTATTTCTGTAACAGTTTCAGCGGCTGCTTAAAAGGAATAACATTCCATTCACTTTTTTGGCTCGAAACACTGTCCGTAGACATATTCGGGGTTCCTTCCTGGACGTGCCGCGACCTCGATGCACGCGTAATTCGCGGAATACACGGCCGGCCACTGGTTCGCGTGATAAAGCGAGACCGAACGGCCCCGGGAGCCACGTAAATCCGGGAGATATCCGTTTAATAACTTACCAAGCAACAGGGAAACACGGTAACACCGATACGGGAGTGGTTGCCGCACGCAGATGACAAATGTGTACTATAGATCGTTCAAATGCGCATCCAACGGAAACTTCTAACGGTTCCTTCGGCAACGATTGGGCGATACACATGTACCGCGGTGGGATCTCACCGAAGATTCTCGCGACTCCTATGAAAGATTTCGCTCTCGGGCTTTCTCACAGGCGCATTTATTTTTATCGTCCACTCGACCGAGCATTTCCCGTCGAGCCGACTACGTAGCTGCGGAACTATCGCGGCGCCTGTCAACGATATTAACAAACGAGCACAAATGTGCACTGAGGAGAGTTCGGTCGCCGGCAGGCGAGTTCGTTACAAGGAGATACGTTCAAAATTGAAGAATTCCCGATATCCGTTGAGAGGAGGAGGAGGAGATCGAAGATTTAATCCTGCCCCACAAGGTGTGCCGCTTATCGCTCGCGGCCCGTGCCACGAGCTCCGCCAATCAGAATGCTCCCCTTGGACAAGATCGTTGGAAAGGTAACCGTCGCGAAATTTACAATTGCGGGGCACTGGTTCGCCAACTTCATCCGCTACTGGGAAGGAGTCAGGGACGAGGCGGATGCACGCGCTTCCCCCGACCCTTACGAGTCGAGGGGATCGATTTTCATTCGACAATCTTGCGAGATACTTGGAAATGAATGATGAAAAGAAATAGACTCCGAATATATCAGATAGGAGAGTTTGCATTCCACTAATGCAGATGTATTGGTATTTTCTTATGTAAGAAATAGGGATGGCTTTCTCGAAATTTCGAAAGTTCGCACTTAGTTCGTGATTCGAAACTCTCGAGAGACAGATAAGAAAAAGTACAAATTCAATGAATAAAAAATCGTGCAAACAGATTTATGCAGAAACTTTGGGCGCGTTCCACTTACGCCCAAATCGCCCGTGATTTTCATTAAGCTAGGTTCTCCTGTACGCAACTGGACGCAACGTCATGAACTTCAAAGTCGATTTTCTTGAAAATTAAGCGCGATATGAAGAAAAGTTACTCTTTCTTTTCGACTTATAATAAGGAACTAAGTCGAGAAAAAAGAGTAAAATTTTTTGATATCGCGCTTCATTTTCGAGAAAATCGACTTTGAAATTCTTGCCGATGCGTCCAGTCGCGTACAAGGAAACCTACCCTAATGAAACTCACGGGCGATTTGGGCGTAAGTGGAACGTACCCTTTGTTGACTTCAGTGCTTAAAGCAAAATACTCCACTTACAAAACAGAATCAGCACTTCAAGCTTCGAGGGTTTCGAACCTTACGAACCTTCGAATTCGAGAATTTAGAAATTACCTTCGAACCCATCCCTAGTAATAAATATATATATGAATATACAGTGCAGTTTGTAAAATTGATGCTAATTTTTCCATTTTACTGATGGCAAACGTAGCGCGCTTTCCGCATAGAAGTATTCCTCCGACTGGGGTTGTAATTTGGTTTTATATTCCATCAGTGCAGCGCGATCCGCTTGCTGTACAAGAATCTATAGAGGAACGCACGAGTAATATGTGAACTTCTCTAATCACAGTTGAATGTTTAGATTCAGACACTCACGTCGATCGCTATTCTAAAGCAATGCATGCTTTTCGCCAACTCCAATCGCCTTTCTACGTTATCAACGTATTTCAGATACTTTTCCAGAGCGTTGGGAGCTGCGTTGTTTCTATGCAATATCTTCACCACATCCTCAATTGGTAGATGAAGCTGCAGCTTCTTACTCCCTAGCCAGCCCTAGTGATTAATCGGTGTAAATCGGTTTATGTTGCTGCTACGAATCTTAATATATAAAGCAGAAAGTGTTTGTCTGTCGTCTAAAAACTTTCGAAGGGTAAACTCTGGGGTCACGAAATGTGTTCCAACTAGTTATGCCTAACTAATCCAGATAGATACGACTATTTTCACCAAAAAAGAATCTTTTTTTATAAAATCAGAATCTAAATTTCGGGCGAGGCCGAGTAGTAAAGCTAGTATCCAGTGGCGGATTTAAGAAAAAAGGCCCAGGTGGCAAACGTTCCGAGGGGCCCATTTTTGGGGGGATATAAAGAGGTAGTTTACTAAAAACGGGCTAAGTGTAGTAGTACAGAAAAAGTGTAGTGTTGGGATACCTATACCTAAACATAATTTTTTTTGGTCACAGGGCCCTGAGGGGGCCTTCTGTGCAGGGGCCTAGGCGGCAACTGCTCATCAGCCGCCCTGTTAAATCCGCCACTGCTAGTATCCAATAAATACAGTGCGTCGTGCGCTACCTTTGTTAGGAGCAATCGATCCACATCGACCCAATCACCAACCGATGCTCTGACTTCCAGCGCAACTTTTTGATACTGTCTAGGAGATATATCATGTTGCTGCGACAGTATCAAGGGAGATCTTAAGGTGTCCTCTGGTAAATTATAGTGAACCTTGCACGCGTGTCGCAGGCATTCGAGAACCGATGAATTTAACTCTAGTTCTTCGTTGCCATCTACCTTCGTCACTACCATTTGCCACTCTGGTAACATATTAACACAGTTTCATTCAATGTATCAATCAATCGCTCGAATACCGAGGAAGAGAATAGTTTACCAAGTAACTTTATGTAAGACTGAATGAACGAAGCTTCTTTGCAGTCGGGTAAAGTTGAGAATTGCGTTTTGTAGCTGTTTCGAAGCTTCTGCAATAGCCTGTCAGGGTCTCGAGTATTTTTTATAATAATATGTAAAGTTTTTATCTAGAATGAAACGTAATAGGTGCGATAGCTTCGTTAAATAGCACGAATGTTTATAATACGCGAGAACTTACGGCAGCATCCACCGATTGTCCCAGCATACTGTAAGAATTATGAATTATTAAACCAACGAAGGAGCACATTGTGCACAAGAACGTTTAGTCGTACGCACGTTAAAATATCTGTTACATCGTTTATCTGCAATCTTGTAGAAAGATATCGTACGTAGACATTTACGGCGTCCGGTCTCTCCGCTAATATTCTTTGGACCAAGGACCTTTTAAGAGTTTTCGTGAGAAACAAGATAATCTGGAACATCAGTTTCACGCTGTACGTAAAAGCGAATTCATTGGAAGCGCGTGAAAAAATTACGAGCGTGAGAGAATTACTATTAAAATTGCATTTCCATCCCCGTTTATTATAGCTGCATCTAATAGGGCAGTTTTACTGGCAAGCGATTTGTACTGCTCCAAAGAGTACGGTTGACCTAGCAAAATGTTCTTAAGAGTTACGTCCGGCTGAACAGCATTCTCTGAATGAAGTTTCTGCAATTTCTCCTTGGCCAAAACTATGAAACATAAAATTCATTAGTCCCTATCGTTGTGATGTCGATGGCGAAGTAAGAGTTACTTCAAATAGCATATGTATTTGTCTTTATATGAATTTACTGGCATACTGCAAGAAAGTGTTTTCTCTGATATGACGGAGAGCATAGGTTTAAGTGGCGGATAATCATCGGCAATCTTTAAAGATCCTTCCGATACGGGGGTACTCGAAATGTCGGCCCAAAGCTTATCTGTATCGGTTCTTGATACTCCAAACAATTGGTCCACCTGCAGTAGTCGGTATGAATTAATGTTGCGCTAATGAAGCATCGGTCAACAAGTAGTAACGAATTTTTCTTTATTTAACCTCGTTGTTTTCGAAGCAGAAGGATCGTTTCTCGCTACTGTACCAGAAATCTTCGTCATCTTTGGCGGAACTCATATTTGTAGGATTCTGTAAATTATGAGTTGTATTATAAGTTCGAAACACCAAATATTTGCTTTCAAAGACGTATACATCTAGTTTGCGTCACAGAGCACATACTTCGATGAATCCTAACCTGGTATGTGGTCGATGGCAATGTTTCTACTTATGAACAGAGGCTAAGAAAGGTTTCTCGTGGTAACTTATCGATGAATAGTAGGTACCACCAGAATACTTCGCCGATGTAGGTACCTGGATGGTCAGTGGCGGATTTAAGAAAAAAGGCCCAGGTGGTAAACCTTCTGAGGGGCCCAGTTTTGGGGTTAAATGAAGAGGTAGTTTACTGAAAACGGGTTAAATGTAGTAGCACAGAAAAAAATATAGTGTTTGGTTAAAATCATCATTTTCTTCTCTCTGGTCAGGGGCCCAATTTTTTCGGGAAAATGAGGAGGTAGTTTACTAAAAACGGGCCAAGTGTAATATTACGAAAACAAAACCTAGTGTTTGGATACCTATACCTAATCATATTTTTTCTTGAGATGGGGCCCTGCGGGGGCTTTCTGTGCAGGGTCCTAGGCGGCAACTAGGGATGCCGATTTAAAATCGATCTTTCAAAGATCGATCTTTTTTGTCGCGATTTTCGATTTTTTAAATCGATTCTCAAGACAGGGATCGATTCAAAGATTGTATCGCAACCATAGAGATCGCGGATCTCTAGCAGCGTGTAGCGCAAACTCTGGAAGTGCGAAATTTGAATCAGACCCATATCAGACCACACAAATGTAATAGGAAAGGGAAGCAAAAGTGATGTTAGCACAAGTTCGGGGAGTTTGAATACAGTTACAGATTCTTTTAATAAATACACTTCAAGATTATAAATTAATCAATACTTCCTTGGAAGCAGATGTTTGAACATTTGAATTCCACTTTTATCCCTTCTCCTAAATGTGTAAAGCCTGCGCAAAGGTGTTAAACGCTTGATAAATAAGAAATCGATATCCGAGAGAAAATGTAACGACGAATAGGAATTTATCTTATTATCAATAATTCTCCGATTGGCTCCTAGTATCTGAGGCCATTTTGTGGTTAACAAAATATGTAAAACCGATGCGCTTTGTAAAGCGCGTTATAAGACGTATCCTGTGAATTTCCAATTTGTATCAAATCCAAATTCAGTTTTATTAAAGTTTCAGTAATATTAAAGTTTATTTCCCTTGTTTGAGTTTAAATTATTTCTTTTGTTGTATTGTTATTCTAAAAATCCTAGTTCAGCGAGCAGCGTGCCTCCACGGGCAACGAAGTGAACGAAACGAACCCATCCAACTAGAAATCAAGATCCCTGTTATATCTCATAACAGTGGGATCACTGATCACTAACACCTACAGACTGTGTCCTGAGGTGCCATCTGTTAGGATTACAAGAAACTAAACTAAAAGAAAATAAAAACCTATATCTATAGTCATGTTCGCACTGTGACATAAAAAACCTTTGACTGCATTCATTTTGCAATTTAGAGTGTTCAAAAACTACCCTTTATATTTTTTTATTATAATGAATCGATCTCGATGGATCGATTTTTTAGGTTCCGATTTTTTTACGAATCGATTCTTTGCACAACGATCTGAATTGAATCGAAAAATCGATTTTATGGGAAAGATCGGCATCCCTAGGCCGGCAACTGCTCATCAGCCGCCCTGTTAAATCCGCCACTGTGGATGGTATATCCATTGAGCATGTACTTTCTGACGATACCACAGACGAGACCTCGATACTGTCGCAATAGAATCATTAATTTACACATTTAGGTTATAATTACACTTGCAGAACTGAACAGCAACCTATTTTTCACATCGAATAAAATAACTCTGCGTTTCATTCAGCAGAATCTGTGCCTAAATCCAAATGTCACCAATTAGTACAGAAAACTTTCACTCACATAAAATTAATAATTCGCACTTGAAATAATTGTAAAATGCCATTTCCTCTAAACAGTCCCCTTCTATCATCAAACCACCCTCAATTTAAGACAATTTGAACAACATTTTCTCTTCAAACAATCCGAAAAACTTGACTCTTTTTCCTCGAGACTAAAGTTTTCGAGCTTCGTCTCGTTCTGAAAAATCAATCGGGAGCTGATCCATCGAGGAACCGTGACTCGGTCGATCAATTTCGCTGCAGAACTTTCTTTCTCCTTGAACTTGAAAAATCCGGCACGCCTTTCCATCTCGTACAGGTGGTAGAAAGCGCGTGCATCGCTCGCACGTCGCCGGGATGCTGTTTAAGGGGGCTTAAATTGGCGGGAGTGGGCTCGGTTGCACCTGGAGGAGGTGAACAGATGAACCGAGCACCGTGCGCGAGGAGAGTCGAGGTGAAATAAGCGGGTAAGATAGAGAGAGAGTTCGAAAGTAGGCCTTAGCCGTTCAGTCAGTAGTCAACTGCGTCCCTAGACGATTGGTTGCCGTAATGGTAAGTTTCCCTGTGACTTTGGTGCGTCATCGTTTCGTATACTTCGTCGCTTCGAAAACTACAGTCCCAAAAGCTTTTGTCGCTTCTCCGCGGTGCCAAGTAACGCTGTGACTAGGAACTAAACTTGTGCTACGATTGTCACACGCGTCGGCATCATTTCGCCGTTGTGATGATAAGAATCAGTGATTTTCTTGATCGTGAAATAGGAAAGTTGCTTCGTGTCGTAGATGATTAGCTTGTCAAACCTGGAATACTGTGATCGGGGTTCGTGTGTAGGAGAGAAGAAAACGATGGAACTGGTAGTTCTTGGTCAGGTTATGTTGTGGAATCATCGAATCGGTGTCGATTAATTTAGATTCAACCATGGACAGTTTGTCAATCGAACATTTCGTGACTGGTGGGTGACAGGACACTGTCAGTTCATAGCTCTCGAACCGAGGAGGTAGAAACTCAATAACCACATGAATCGTATCGTGCTATATATTAATCGTGACGCGGGATATTTCATAACAGAATATGAATCAATTTAATACAGCACCACGATTTTATTTAAAGTCAGAAAACACTATCGAAATTGTAGTACAAGAAACGAATTATTTTTTAGTTTCTAGTGCAGGTTTTGTAAAATCGTTTCACATAAATTTTTTTATATTTTTAATTTTCTAGCTTTTAGTGTTTGTGGATTTTTTATTTTTTTATATTTTTTTCTGGAAAATTGAGTTGCCAGATTTGAACCATACACCAAGCATACATACAGAGGATCGAAGCTAAATAAAATCATTTAATAAAAAAATACCTACGACCGACGTTGCAAGATCATTTATGGATTAACGATCCCGCATCAGATAGTGTATCGATCCATTCCAACGTTACGTTTGAATCCAGATTGCAGTAACCTAGTTACACCATCTTTTTCTACATTGCTTATGCATTTATTCCGTCTCTCTTTAACCTGGTGTCTCGATCAAAGTTCGGACGAAAGTCACACCCAGAAGATATTAAATTTGTTCGAAGTGGCACAGGCGAGGATTGCAGAACTACCATGCCCGTGTTAACGCGTGAAAAAGGTCACGTCTTCGAACACGAAAGTGACTTTCGTTTTCGACGATCATTACCGCGAATCGCGCACCGTGTCCAATTCCGCGGACGTTGTTTACCATAACGACTCCACGTAACGTAGTTTTCGTTATGGGAAACACTCGTAACCCTAAACCCTAAACCATAATGGCACAGGTTGGGGCTTGGTTCCTGTTTTCTCTCGATAACACTTTACCAAGGAAGAGAGCACGAGGGAAGTCTCGCCGAAGCTCACGTTCGTGTTCCCAATCTCTTTTCAAACCAGCCGGAAAGTAGTGGCCGCTTCAGGTAGCGAGGGTATAAATTCGACCATAATTGAATAGAAAGTAGCTTAATAGGTCCTTGAAGCTGAGGAATAATAAAGGCAGGAACGAAGAGTGCAGATGTTCAAGCAACTGTCACAGGGGATCCTGCAGAATTCGTTATCGATACCCGCAGGCAAATAAAAAGTACCATAGTAGCTACGTGTGTTACAAAATGCAACAACGATTGCTGTAATTTCCTTCGATAATTATATTGCGCCGGTGAAACGGGCATAACGGGAAGTCGCAGTTATCGCGTCACGCAATTCTATGTGCCCGTTCCATCTCTGTCTTAAAAATTTCGCGTGCATCGTTTCTGGATAGAAATTGGCCAGGTGGCTTCGGGAGTATGGGCACGCCACTGCGTCGTAATTGAAATTCAATCCTCGAATTTAGATCGCACTTTGGATCACGAGATTCTCCGCGCGGGATAAACGAAACACTGAATCAGTGGAAATACGCAAGGAGCTGGACTTTCTCGATCAGGCCTATTCAGTCAAGGATATTTTGCCAGAGCTGCTTTATGAATATGAAAGAGATACGCTGCTAAGCTGATTTCTAGATGTTCAAAGGGATAAACGTGTATCTTTCTTGCGCATTACCTATTACACGGAAAGTCGATGGTATCGCCTTTAAAGGCTACATGGGATAGAGGTTTTTCTCTCGCGAACCTATCCATCGTTAAGAAGACACTTTGTCCCTGCTTCTTGGAGAAAGGATCATTAACAGGACAGGTTAATAGTAATTATGTGAAAGCCTTGATAATGGCAGCACAGTTCTAGATACGGTTTGATTTTTTGCTGAAAGGTGATGGGTGAAGTACGAGTGATGCAAGTTCTCACGAATGTAGGACAGATGTATACTGATTACGATTGGTCCCCTGTATAATGATGAGGTAGGGTTGGTGGGTCACAGAGTATTCCGTTATGGGACAGAATTTAGCTGGTAATTGTTATATGAAGACGCGTAAATGTTTGCGTGTAAGTTCAGAAGTTCCATTCGTTTCATAAGGTCTCTCAGCAAAGACTCCCATTTATTATCTGCGTAGCTTGCAGTTTTCTGTCTGCTGCTCGTCCTCAGCCTAGGTCACTGCCAGGACAATGATCTCCCGTCGAGGACCGAGATCGAGAGCTCGATCAACCGCACGATCGAGGAAGTCGAACGGCAGATCCACAAGGACTCTACCCTGCCGCGATTGTCGAGGCAAGAGATCGTCCAGATCCTTCAGAACATCACGTCTCAGGATTTGAATTCGTTCAACGATAAAGAGAAGATCGAGAAGGCTAGGAAGCTCTACCAGAGAGCGTTGATGGTCGTGCTTCCTTACAACGCTGGGGAGTCTTATGGGAACTTGAAGGACCTCTACACGAAGCCACCGATAACTCAGATGATTCCCGACCCCCTAAACCCGGGCAACGGTAAGACCGTGGCCGAGGAAGGCAGAACTAGAACGGAGGCTACCGACTCGGGCGCTGATTCCTCTGCGCCATCAGCTTCCGAGAACCTGGTACCGTCCAGTGCCACTTACAAGACACCTGCGAAAGACACTCAGGCCACCACGATGACGGACCGGTACAAAAATCACCGGGAGACTTACTCGGAAGTACGGACGAAGGTGCCGTTAAAGGAGACGTTGAAACTAGACTCCACGCCGCTAAGGTTCACCTTCAACCTGGAGAATCTTCAGAAGAACTCGCAGACGACTGAGAAAGCCGCGACAGCGAGGTATCCAGTTTACAGGAGTAACGGGGATAAGGAGCTGGAGATCGTTTACAGTACCAGCGTCACGGAGCAGCCTACCACTAAGCCAGCTCCCAAAGAGATTACCATCAACCTGGAGCAGCCCAGGAACGACCAGAATGTTCTGACGTCCAGCGAGTGGCGTTATAACCCACCACCGAGTACCACTTTGAAGCCAACTGTGCCGTCCAAGTTCGACAAGCTGCCATTTTTGCCAACCATTAACGCGGAACCTGAAGATCGCCTTGTAGTTTCTTCGACAAAGAAACCAGAGGCTTCTACTAAGGATTCAATGATGGCAGAAGCTTTGATCGTGAGCAGCGAACCAGCATCTGCTCTCTATGTCACCCCAATGCCCACGGAAACCTCCTCGAAGGCGAAGTACAGTTCCACTTACTCGTTGAACTCCGCAGGTTTTCGCGCAGCCGCGACTACCACCACCACCACCTCGATGCCTATGAGGCCCGAAGTGATGGATTTATTAGCGTCGATTGGCTTGAGGCCAGATAATAAAAGCAACGTGGAGGACGTGTACAAGAAGAACAAGGATATGTTGGACAGCAAGTTCCAAATTCCTGATACGAACAGCGTGATCGACGCCACTGTTGCGGGGCTGACTTCCTTCGCATCTGACGCAGCATCGATCGCCAAGCAGAACACGTTCGAGGGCACAGGGTCCGAGATCAAGAAAGGTATGGATAATCTGTCGCCAGACGTGCAGCTGTTGTTCCAAAGGTTTGGTCTTCAGTCTTCCAAGCTGGACCACTCTACAACGACCTCCACGCAAAGGCCGACCGTCAACCTGAACTCCTACACGAACTTCAAGCCCCTGCCCACTTCCACCGTGAAGGATCAAGAGATGAAGGAGTTTCTGGCTAGGTTCGGGCTCGGCGTCACTGATAACAGGAGACGGAAGTCGATGAGGCTGACCACAGAGACACCCTCGCTGATCGAGGCTGTCCCAGGCAACATGAGAGCCGTCCTGGAGAACATGGGCCTGATCTCCAGCTCTCGTAAAACCACCAAGACCGTGAAGAACACCGTGGAGGACATAGACAGCACGGAGACGTCCAAGTTCCACGTGTTCAAGCCTCACGAAGTGAACGTGGACGATGTGAATCAGAGGTACAAGATCAACGAGCTTCTGGACACGGTGAAGCTGGTTCAGGAGGGTAAAGTTGACATTCAGAGTGTTAGGAAGGTGGCCAATGATCTGCTGGAGTCGGCGAAAACGCTGAAGGACGGGCCGGATCCTTTGAAGCTCGAGGAGATTATCAAGATCTATAACGAGGACCTGAAGAACGAGATAAAGAGGCAAGAGGAGCAGCGGCAAGAGACAACTACGAGTGGTGACGTGGCAGAGACCACTCTGTCTTCGATGGCTACAACTGGTATTAAGAAATTTGTCATATATATTTTGGGCAGCTCGGAGTTCTGGGTTGGAACGATGATCCGGGGATTAACGAAACTTCGAAATGTACTAACGAACGTGTATAACAGGTTCAGGCGTGGATTTAGATGACTGGATGGCTGGCTACTAATTCTGCAGATCATACCAAAAAGCTCTGTTGACTTTTCTTGCTGCGGCTTGTGTTCTCTTGGTCTTATTGGATGGCGCAGTGGAATGCACTCTATCAACCACGCTTTTTCTCCTATATTCTGTTCCTAGTTTCTCTCGGATACAGCCGACCGTCGCGTCGACTGTTACTTTCATGCGAAAGGAAGAGTTCGGTGTTTTCCTCAAAAGGATACTCGCTGAGAAAAGACGAGGAGTTTAGATTGATATCGAAGTCTGTTACTTTCTACTCGCTTGTCTATACCCCATGCTAATCGTGAGAAGTCTGTTTTCAAGGTAATTTCCAGCCTCTCTGTCTGTGACTAACACCCGCGGGAAAGTCATTAACGCGTGTCGTTTGCGTTAGGGAGACAATTACTTCATTGTGTCCCGCGTACGATACCATTCTCTGTTTGCAACGTTGAATGGTACCAGTGATCGAAATCTGAGCGCATGCTGTCCAAACGCCTCTCAGACTGGTGTCTCTGTCCGATTCTAATCTCTTCTGTGATTAACCCTTCCAATCTACCGACTACCAGAAAGGAATCTTAGGGACCTTCACTCAGAATCATACTCGAGGAACGTAGGAATTGAGAAAATGGCTTCATGACGAAACTTGTCAACAGAATCGGCAGGAACCTCGACAGATTCGGCGAAAGCAGCCTCTGGCCAATTGGGTTCCTCCTCAACGACGCCGGCACCCGACACTTCCTCGACATCCACCACGGTTTCGAATTTGATGGCGCTGGAGGAATCTTTCGGTGGGACGTCGCCACCTGAACCCGAGCCCACTGTGCCTCCAAGGCCGAAGAGTGGTCTGTACTTCCTGGTGGACTGGAACTCTTTCCTCGAGGTCGGCGACGACGGACAGGAGAAGATCAACTTGAGGTTCCAACCGAAAGTTGGCGATAGAAGGCGATTCTTACCTGTCACTGTACCTTAGAACCCAACCAGTTCAAGAAGACTAGGGTTACTTAGAGTTTCGAAGTATTTGTTGTGTCAGTAGAAAACGCGAGGTTGGGGATAACAAGTTTGGATTTAAAACCGGTCGCTGTTGGGGTATAAAGCATTCGACTTGGAAAATAAGGGGAATTATTGAAATTAGATTAAGTAACAGTATGTAAATAGATATGCTATAATTGCGGGGTGCGTGGAGCTATTAAAATGCACTTTACTTGACCATACAATGACGAAACACGTAGGACATATAATAATTTATACAGCTATTTATACACGTCGTTTGTAATTGTTTTGTATCATATGTTGAACGAATAAAACGCTTTCCGCAAAGGAAACGAGGAATTTACGTCGTTTGACCTACATAATTGTGAAAGTGTGCTATTATCACGTACGAACGAAGTAGAAACTCGGATTGGTTAATAAATACTCAATAAGGAAAGTGTGAGCAAGGAAGGATCTAAGGACACCTATCGAACTTGCTTATATTTTCACACGCACGCCAAAATCTTCACCTGTATTGTGTCCTATCAGAGGAGCCACCGCTTGAATACCGTATTCGTATCAAAATATTTTGTCGCGGATTTAGTATCACGAATCCGTTGCTGCAAATCGTTGAATCTCGTCGTGAAGTTGAAATGTCTTCAACGATTCTTAGCAGCACGATTCTGCTGCTTTTCTTCTTTTACGCGAGTGTTTCAAAGTGCTGGGACCTCGAGGAAGCTGCGCAGAAGGCGGAGGAACTTCTTGGCACGAAATCTTTGCGAACTCCACGCGATTCCGACGACTTGTCGTCGATTTGGTTGGAATACGAATTCGACACAGGCGCTGGGAACAGAGAAGGCAATTATTATTGTTAATCACTGCTTGATCCCTCTGACACTTAAAATATTCTCAGACACCTAGAAGAGGCATTTCAAGCTTCAACGAAAAAGTTTCTTCTTCCAGAGCTGATCGTGACGGACATTTCCGTGGCCGAATACACGAGCCTCCCACAAACGGGGACGAATTGGCAATTCGTGGAAGCGAATGGAACTGGTTACTTGATTCGTAGCGCACCGTCGATCTTATCGTTCCACAAACTCGATCTTGATAATATTTCAATCGGCGATCCCGCGAACTTGAGTATCAGAGGAGTCATTTCGACGTTCAAAGTGATCAGTCTGAACAGCTTTCGATCAACGGTGTCCAAACCGGAAACCGACCTGGTTGCCATTTTGTGCGTTGAATCGGACAGTGGAACGTCCCTGCAATGGTACAGGGTGTTCGATGGAAAATCCTTTCAGTTTTTCTGGTCCTGGCCGGTCCAGAAGCACATAAAGGACATAGAGTTCGTCCAGGTCGGGAATGGAAACAAGCTGTTGTTGTTGGACGAGGACGAACTCCGTTTTGGGAACATGTACTCGCCCATCGATATTTATAGCTTCAGCATCGATTTTTCAAACCATGCTTTCCAGTTTTGGTAATCAGCTAGTTTCTCGTTTCTCTAATAGTGCTGCTGCGTGTAATTATCACGTTGACTTAATTTAGGCTCTGTCAGAGGACGCTGGTGCCAAGAGTGTTCGAGATCCAAGTCTGCTCGGTCTACGAAAGCACATTGTTGGCCCTTCAAGGAGATAGCGACGTGTTTCTGTACGAATACAGAGACACAATGCCGAACAGCATATTTGAGGAGCTGCAGACGATCAAATCGCAAGACCTGAAGAACTTTGTCTGCTTCGAAAGCGGGTACCTACAGTTCCTAGCGATATCTGGTCCTGAAGCTGGGTTGTTTCACTTCTTCGAGGGTGAATTCCAGTACAACACGGAGTCCGAGTCGAACTTCGGTACGATTTCAATTTCAGATATACGATCTTATTTAGATTTAGTCTGACCCCGATTCGTTTATATTTCTGGCAGATATCTCAGAGATTTCTTGGGTCAGAGATATCAAGCTGGATACCTACAGAGATGAATCTTTATTACTGATTCAGTTACGAAACTCCACGGTGGTCGCTTTAGCGTGGCAGGGTCTGAGTTTCAAGAGGATACAGCTACCTAATAACGCCCTCGATGAATTCGACCTGTCTATGGTCACAGTTATCCCAAAATTTGGGTTCGTTTTCGGCAACAGGCTCGTGAGTCTCCATACTCACCTGAAGAACATCAAACACCCGATTCAACACACTACGGAGAGGCTGTTGAGCGTGCAACACCTGCTGAATGTAAGCTTCTCGCTTCTAAGTTAACATATCGAAGGGTTTGCATGGAAATGTAGAGTAATTGCAAGTTGCAAATCGTGGAATCTGTTGTCCAGGACTCTCTGAATTCTCAAGAAAGAATTCTCAACGAAACGGAGTCGCGTCTCGAGAAGAGTTACTTGAAGAAGTCCGAAATCACCGGAGTGTGGAACATCAGCGAAGTGAACGCGACGAATGCAGTGATAACCAACGAAGTGATCTATCATTCGGTCACGATCGGATCTGTCAACTTGACGAGGGAAGAGTTAGGCTTCAACGCGACGTTTTATGCGGAAGCTTTGAAGGATTTGGAGCAAAAACTGGGAGAAGTCGACGTGAATTTAATTGGCACTCTGGATTCCAACTCAACAGAGCTGAGTTTCGACTCCGAAGTCGAGGTATTCGGGAATATTAACGTCACTGGTACCTTGAAGGTCGAGGATTTAACTGTGGAGTCCATCAATGACGTCAACGTGCTGAGTGACTCTCAAGCTGACGATGAAAGTGGCATTATTGAAAACGGAAAGGCGTTTTCTTCCATGGAAACTGAGAATCTGACGGTACATTTGTTGAACGGTATTCCAGTAGAGGATATTCGATTCAGCGATTCGATAGGGGATTACGGGGAAGTAGATTTCTCGAAAATAAGACGGGCTGAAGTTAAGGGACACCTTTCCTTCGATGTGATTAATGACGTTGAGTGGGGAAGCTTGATGAGGAGCATCGTGTGGAAGAACAAGCCGGCAGATATTCACGGGGACACTGTTATCGAAGGGGTAATATCTGAATCGTAGAAACTGAACACTGTTTCCTTGATACTAACGTTGTATTTATTATTTTCAGACCTTAATCGCGGACGCCGTGGATGTAGCTTTCCTGAACGATCTTCAATACCCAGAAGATTATGTCTCGATGGATAGTGACACTGTGGTCGACGTACCAGGGCCGAAATCGTTCGACAAGCTCGTAGTTTTAAAAAAACACGTGAACACCATAAATGGCATAGGCATAGAGGATTTCGTGATTTTGGACAAAGAGAACGTTCTGAATAAGGAAATCACCTTTGAAAACCTGACCGTTGATGTACTAAAGGTACGTTTTTGAAGTTCCAATGCACTTTCGTTTCGGATACTTGGAACGATTAAAAATTGCAGGTGGAGTGTGAAATAACAGGGCCGGAGAAAAATGATGTTAAACTGTTGAACGAAACTTCCGAAGCCTCGTCGAATATCCTCTTCTGGAACTTAACAGTTTTGGGAAACGTCACGTTCGAGAATTTATCCGTGAAGCAGCGGCCATTGAATCTAACGGATTTATTATTGAAAACCGATCAGAATGTCGAGATAATTGGGAAGAAGACGTTTCTGGGGAATGTTGGGTTCAAATCCAATGTAACAATCACATCCGGCATGGTAAATGGCCACTTGATGGCCGAATTCGCGACTTTGGACACGGATCAGCAATTTCCAAGTAAAAATCTAACTTTATTAACGCGTACTAATATATCGGATCTTTAGAGGGTCCTTCAACCCAGTCTGGTTTGCAGACTTAACGAAAATATCGTCAAACGTGACATTTGGAAATGTAACATTTGGAGCCGTGACGAAATTGGAAACTCTCTTCAACCAGAACGAAAATTCATCGAGCACTTGTTTGGAGAAGACAATTGTGTTCGAATCTCCAATTACTCTGGACGAATTGTCATTCGACAGTATCAATGACACTATTTCATACGCAGACTTTGCTCGAAAGATCAATGAAACATTCCAGAGTATCCCCTTGGAGACCTTGACAGCAGATCAATTAGAGGCTGAAGAAATCGTGCCTGTATTTATAAACGGCGTCGATTTCGCGAATTTCACTAAACACTTGTTATCCTCGAACGTCATAGATGAGTATGTTATCAATAGTTTGGAGACCGGTCGCTTAAACGCGAAATTTATCAACGGTATGCCTGTGGATGAGATCGATCGGTTGAAGAATCACGTGAATTCTTCGCTGGCTGGAATATTCAATGGGACTGTTACTTTGGAGTCCCTTCAAGTGACAGGGAAGATAAATACGAAGTTGATTAATGGAGAAGCCGTAAAGGACCTCTATAAAACTGATCGAATGGGTACTGTGGTCTTCAAGGAGAACGTCTCCATCGAAAACTTGACGATTCTTGGGTCGATGAACAATTTCGATTTTCTGGAACGCGTGTCGGACACGGTGCTAAAAACTGATCAAAATATCGAGGTCGATGGGTATAAGTTATTCGATGTTCTCACTTGCAATCAGCTTGAAGCTGAGTTTTTGAATGAACATGCAGTGGAGAATATCCTTGATCCAATTAGGGAACAAGAGTTGACAGGCCCCGTGGTTGTAAATGGTACGTTGTAAATTAATAAACACTGAATTACAGTGCCGTTTAATTAACTCGAAATTTCTTGGCATGCTTCAAGGATCCGTGACGATTATCAACGAGTTCAATGCGACTGGAAATATCGGTGACGTGCCGTACCACGATTTGAT
Source organism: Andrena haemorrhoa (assembly GCA_910592295.1). Taxonomy (NCBI): domain Eukaryota; kingdom Metazoa; phylum Arthropoda; class Insecta; order Hymenoptera; family Andrenidae; genus Andrena; species Andrena haemorrhoa. The sequence continues at coordinate 9,275,844 of OU342946.1, forward strand.
AAACAGATTCAAGTTCCTGGGGAACAATTCCTACGAACTTGGAGGAAACGTTCGTTTCCTCGGAAACGTGTCCGTTGAGAACCTTTTCACCAATGACACGATTCAAGGAACAGACTTGGATGGCTTCTTGGAGACGACGATTCCCAAGAACGAGGACAACGTCACGATTTCTGGCACGAAAGTGTTCCAAAGCCCTGTCACCTTTAACGGCGCGCTCGTCGTGCGTGACGCGCTGAACGACATCGACTTGAAGAGATTCCGGAAGGCTGTCTTCGTTGACAAGCCTTTCTCCGTCCAGTCGAAACTGATTTTCAAGGATGGCATGAAGATTGAGAAGGATATTGCCGTTGAAATGGAGTTGGAGATGAAATCTCTCATGGGGGTCGATGTAGATGAGCTGCGACTCAATGTTCTGTATCTGAACAGGCCCACTTATATCAAAGGTTTGTTGAATAACGCTAAAAATACAATACAATTATATTCCGAAGACTGTGAAAGTTTTTTATATTCCTTTGCAGAAGCTGTTACGTTCAATGACGTGACTTTCAAGTCAGATATAAAAGTGTCGAAGTTCAACGACCTGGATATGAGTTTGTTAATATCATTGAATAGTGAGCAAAGTTTGCCAGTGGTACTCAAGTGCCGCACTATCATCGTCGATGAGATACAAATTTTGGGATTGGTCAATGAGAAGAGCTTGGACACGATTCAGGAGACCACTTTCATGGTATGTTGCTGGAGAGAAACACAAGCGTTGCTTGGTCGAATTTGAGCGCCAAGAAAATGGTACTTTTGCTTTTTCCAGATGAGTGGGAATCAGAACATAACAGGACACATCAACTTCCTTGGACATGTTCACGTACGTCGCGATTTCAACCCGCGTCTCATCAATGGCATCGATCCAACGATGATGATCCCACTGAATTCGACGAGTACATTGACTGGTGAGAATTTTTAGAGCAGTTCCACGAAGCCTTTGTGTGATCTTTCCTTTTACGAGAGTGTTTTTTGTCCACCTTATCAGGGAAGTTCGTGTTTGAGAAGCCAATCGTCTTCAACCAAGGTCTTCGAATCCTAGGCTACCTGAACGGCATAAATCCGAATCGATGGGAAGCAGTGGCTATCACGACGAATTCCTTGCAGCAGATCATTTCTGGTAGATGGTCCGTGCTGGGTAACGTCCACTTCGAGAATGGAGCCTCAGGAAGGGACACTTTGAATGGCACAAATGTCACTGAACTATCAGCCACTTTGGCGACGAGGCATTTGGAAATGGACGCTCTGATGGCGGAAACCAATGTACAGTTACATTTCATTTGTAGAAAAGGTCCAGGTTTCGCTAGGAATTGCATGGAGTCTTCAACGACTTCTTCTATTATAACTTGAATTACTTTAATGCTTGGAAAATGCACGTTTCTCACAGGAAAGCTTGAAGACCATGTGCCAAGATCTGAGTCGGCTTAAGCGTCACGCAGAGAGGCAAATCTACAAGTTCAGCGTGTTCGATTACCTGCAGGTCATCGATTTCGACGCCACCATCGTCAGCCTTCATCATGTCGAATGGCAAGGCTTGGACTACATGCTGGTAAGCTTCAGCACCTGCCACATGCACGCGTACCTGTTCACTGGCAGGAAATTCGAGCTGAGGGCCAACGTACCTGATTTTGGAGTAATCAATCGATGGACCAGCTTCAAGAACCAGGAGATCTTGTATCTCCAAACCTCAGGGACAGACTCCTGTGGGAAGGGACCTGAGAACTTCTGGAAACTCGAGGACGATCAGTTTATAGTGAGCTTCTCTGTTTCAGCTGATCTTTGAAAGTGTTTCGTCCCCTTCTACACGTTTCTTTCACTTTTTCCAGCACGTTGCGAGTCTTGGCCACAAGATAGACCAAGATGAATTCTTGAGGTCGATTAACGAAAAACCTGGGAAACGGTCCTTGGAACAGGTGCACGATAAGTCGGAGAAGTTTCGTTCGTCTCACGCAGATGATGATGATGACGTGAGGATTGTTTTGAAGGGCGATCAGATGCTGTTGACCAGTAGACAGGCCATTCGTGAACAGGAATTGGATAACAGGAGTGTTGGTATACGATATGGGAGCCCTGAAATTCTGAATTTCAAGGCGGGGGTGTTTGGGAAGGATATGTTCTTGTATCACGACAAGGAAGTTAGCACCGATCACATATTCGTGAGTTAAACTTCAAGAAGAAATACTTTGTGTGTTCGTTTTAATAGACACTGATGACTCATATCATTTCTTCCATAAAAATCTTTGTTACCCTCTGGTACACTATACAGATTTGTAGCAACGACGTAAAACAGAAGAAGATCCTGCAAACCATAAAATCTCACAAGCCAACGTCGTTCAGGATACTTAATTTCGAGGGGTCGATCGAAACGCTGCTAGTTTTCGTCGATAACAGAAGGAATCTTCAGATTTATGAATATAAAGGTAGCTAGATAAGGGTTTACAAAATGTTTAACTCTCTCAAGCTTAGTAAAAGCTGTATCTTCTTTTTAGGAATCCAAGGATTTATGCACAGGGACACCATTAAAATAAATGTTGACAAACTGTACAGCTTTAAATTGAGGAAGTACCCTAATCTGGCAAAGAGAAACTGCCTCGCCTTGATCCACGAAAATCGATTAACGATCTTGGAGGCGAAAATGTATGGCGAGAAGTTGGATATGGAAACGCTGACGTGCTCGGGACATTGAGGCTTGTTAAAAGATCATTGGTATTAAAAATACTGATGAATTAATATATCATTTATAAAAATAAAATCAGCATTTCATACAAATGAAGATGTTCTTTATTGTAGTTAGTCTAGCAACATCACCTTTGGCTTCTGATTTTAAATACCAATACATCAAGAAAACGTTATTGCAAAGTGCATATACACTTGGGGCATATTTATTAATTACCACTGTGTGATTGAATATAATTACTGCTACTGCTAATATTACTGCTCGTGTGTGAAGTCTCTTAATAAATACCACCCGATCGTTTTGCCTTGTAAAAGGCAATAATTTCCTCATCGATCTCAGCATCGCCAGTCAGAGGCAGTGAGTCCATAAAATTTGCATCATCTTCGTCGAACTCTGACTTTTTACGAGGAGTGCAGGATTTGCTTGTAACACTTGTAGCACTCCTCTTCCCTTCAATCTTCATACTCCTACTGCTCTCTATTTCATTGCTGAAAGGGTTGTTAATACTCCTGGAGCTGCAAATATTCCTAGTGTCCAGCGGTTCAATATTCTCTTCTCTACTCAAATTATCATCGACGTCATTATAGTTTGCCCTCGAACTAACTTCAACCCTTTGGAGCGGCTCTTTCATCGACTTCTCTCTCGGTTTAATTAACTTTCCAGGGAGATTGAAGTTCAGAAATCGCTGATAGACTGGAGCTGAGCAGCCCGTCTCTTGAAAAAGAACTTCTGAGGCTGTCTTCATTTCTTCAGATTTAGTTTCAATGTTTTGAGGCGCAATAGTTGGAACTTTGTCAATCTCTGGCTTGATTTTTGCACCAGAATTAGGTCTGGTAGAAACGTTTTTCTTCGTCGAGCTCTGAATCTCTCCACACTTGGCCTGATTCCTTTCGATCTTGCGAAAAGTTTGCTGATTCAGATCCTGGTCAGTCGCTTTATCATTATTCTGAGTAGCATTACTCAGAGTTAGGTTGACAACGTTGCAGGACAATAAATCTGGCTTTGAAATGCCTGTGGAAAATGATTTGTTCGTTGAAAATTCTTCGAGAGAGTTCCTTTGGCTATTATTCTTCTTATCTCGATTATCCTTCTCCTGATGTTGACTATTAATATCCGGTGACTTATCATCCACGTGATCGTGGAAGGTAGACTTCGAAGCTTTCAGTCTTCGTTTGTGTTTTCTTGGAGGAATATGACTGACTATTGAAATTTCTTTTTCATCGACGATATTAGCAACCGAGGGCACGTTTTCTTCCACACTAACATTCTCTGTGTTTCTTTTTAAACTGCTTAATTTTTCAATCAGTTCCGTGTTATTTTCAATGCTGACTTCAGTTGACCCTAGCAAACAAATCGATTGCATGGTAATCAACTGAGTAGTAAAAAGGGAAAAGAATATGGTTACTTAAATGATTGCAGCGACCTTCTTTCACTGGATCCTCCTGGCTCCCTCTTTCCTTTCTCACCAGATTGATTAACAATGCTATTTACAACTCAGGAAGCGATCAAATAAATATGGAAAGACAAGGAAGAGTGTGTAGCTTAAGAGAGCACAAATAGGATACAAATTTCCTTGTCCCTTTGAACGACCATGTTCTTATAATATTCCACTTTCTTCAAGCAACTGTTAGGGTCTCTGTTTAATTCAAATATCCTCTTGAAGCTTTCGAAGCAATACTGAATCTTCTTCAGATTATGATCCCAACGTATCTCAGTATTCGACTCTAAAAAGCTTCCGATTTGAGAATCTAGATTTCCTTTATCTTCAGCTGTGAGGTCCTCGGAACTCTGCGATCACACAAAACAAAACACCCCTCTTTCCTTCAAACCTTTCCCCACAAAATTACCATTTGCTTTGTCATCTCCTTGATCTGTTCCTTCAGCCTCTCATTCTCCAGTTTCAGTAACGCGTTCTCGCTGTGCGTATCCTTGTCGAGGACCATCTTCGCGTCGTTCCTGACGAGAGCGACCCTCTGCGCGAACCTGCAGGTGGACACTGTCTCCTGACGACGAAAGCGTGCAATTAATCAACGCGATGCTCCGCAGCCGAGAAAATAAGCAATTTCTTACGTCGATATTATGGGCCGTGACGCTCATATTAGCCAGCATCGTGGTCAAACAGTTTCCTCCCAAACTGTCCCTCAGAATCGATGTCAGGAGAGAGTTCCTAGGAATGCAGAGTGCAACGGTTGACAGAAAAACGGGGAACGAACGTTCCACGGTTGACTAAAGGCCAGAAATTTTGTCAATCACCGTGCTACACTTTCTAATCGCGAAACCGCGATAATAATCTCTCGCGTCCAACGGTTGGATACAAGAAGGGCCCGCAAAAATGTATGAGCTGAAGCTTCAGTGTTTTAAAGGATTGGACACTTCGCGATTTAAACTAAGAGTGTAAGTTGGAGGGTGTAAGGCGATGATCGTTGAGGAAGATGTTGACCGAACGGAATAAAGGAAGATGAGAAGGATCGAATGTGTCAGCCAGCCGATTTAGCACCTGTAAGGAACGTGACCCACGTTTTCCTGACCCAGACACACTATGACTTGCTCCAAGTAATGTAGGCTCAGGTTAATGTGCTTCGCCTCGGTCAGAATGGTGCCGCTTATCGAGCATTTGTGGACCCGCTCGGACCTATGGAAATCTCACGTTGCAAAATCGATTACCGTTACACAATTCGCCATTTAACCCGCGGACACAGGCAAGTGGGTTAAGTGACGCAATTGCAGCAAGGTGTTCATGGTATTCTCTTCCTTGATACAGTTGAGGAAGAATCAGGGTTACGTAGAAACTTGCTACAAATTCCTTTGACTTTCTTGATCGTTAGAATGAGTTGTGTGCGAGTTTCAAATGAAACGCAACTCGTGGAGGAAGCACCAATTGAAGAAGAGGAGCACGAGTGCATAATTGAAATTCTACAGGATTGAAAGGGAATGTTTCTAGGATTATCACTTCTACGGTTGATTTTAATTGACGCCTGAGTGGGATTCCTTTCTATAGAGCTTTCTAGAGCGGGTTATCTTTAGCCAGGGGCCACCTCTTCACCAACCGACTAGCCTGGTACCTTCAGTCGATAGTGGAAGAACGAAGGTACGAACCCAGCTAGGTCCACCAGGTGCACTTTCGCTCGCTTGTACCGCTCCGCACCGAACTGCTTCGTGGAGACCACGATGGTAAAGACGCAGTGCGATCTCGATGACTGGGGATTCATTGGTGTCTCGGCGGTAATCCTATAGAAACGAGTCATTTCATCGCCCTGCGCTCCCTTGTTTCTTTCCCCAAATATAAATGTGCAGGATCAAATCGCAGATTATCTAACCGATTATCGTCGCCCAGTAGCAACACTTCCAACGCCTCTTCCGCACTCCTTACGCAGTGGAAGGTGAGATTCTTCAGATGCAGCTGCCCCGCCTCGTCTTCCTGCACGTTCACGCGCCTGTAAGGCGTCAGACCTATCGTAAGGAGGTACACACCGAAGAACCTAACCGATAGATCGCGGAAAAGAGATATCGCCGTTCTGTCGGCGATCACTTGGGACTTGTATCAAAGCGTCTCGATCAGAAAGTTCGCGCGTTACGTAAAGCTAGTTAGTTGAGGGAACTTCCGCCGCGAGCTGCCATTGGGAAAATATATGCTAATTAATTGCCACCGCGCTCGCGTTCGTTCGTGGCCTTTGCTAAAGCCCGAACAGAGATCAGCTCTAATTGACGCTGAATTTGTTACACTCGAATCGCTCAATTAATAGCCCCTCTAAGCCTTTGATTGCCCCTTTCTGTCGGCCGAGGCGCGACAGAAGGAATGCAACAAGAAACGAGGAAGGAGTGGATGTGACGCGGTTGCACCTTGCGTTCGCGCGATTGCTCCATATTTGAGGCACGTTGGAATCACGGCTGATCGCCCCGGCCGGCTGTTTCCCTTAATAGGGGCCCGGGTTTTTGCGAGCTACGCCATCTACGCCACGCGGACTTACGGTAAATCCTCCAATCTCGTAACCGCGGGCTTCCGATCCAGCAGGTCGTAGCCGTTCTCGTTGTAAATCTCCAGATAAGCCACCTCGACGGAGTACACGTTTTCCGGCCGCTGCGTGCAGATTTAAGGGGGGATTCTCGTCTAACAGCCCCAAAAGTAACTGGTGTTTAAGAATCTTTTGTCAAAAAACTGTTCGTCATACTGGATTAAACGAATCGACATCAAACAAATATTTTCTGCAAGTTTAAACGCGCCTCCTTAAGGAGTCTGATTGTTTTAGTATTTAATTTAAATAAATTAAATTTTCCATAATGTTAGTATTGTGAAAGATAAAATTTTTAATATAATGAAGTAAATAAATTTTTTACCTTTTGTATCAGGGTTTATTAAATAATTTGTACTAATTGTATCTGTCTCGAAATTAAAAGGAGTTTAAAGCAATATTAACAATGGTTTTTTAAAAAAAATTCCTAAATTTCGGGGGCTGTTACACGAGAATCGCCCCTTTAAGGGCGTGTACAGTTCTCTTTCTCTCTCTGCAGCCTGCTTAGAGTGTCCAACCTTTCGTATGACGTCGAACAGGTACTGCAGGCACCTGGATATGATGCCACGGTCATCGGGGCTTCTCCGGTCACCGTTTATCGTGTACGTCTTCCCGCTGGCCGTCTGTGGAGAAGACGATTTGAATTCCCTTGGGGGAAACTGTTCGGGCAGGTCGATTTACCTGGCCGTAGGCGAATATGGTGCCGTTGTAGCCGTCGAGGGCGCTTGAACAAACGAAATCGCATATCTGAATGAACGATTGAAGTTCGTGGTTTCTGGCGATTAACGACACCCTTCCTTTTACCTTTCCACCACCGGCCGCGCGACGTCCTTGAACACATCCTCCTGACTCGTGGATTCCTCGAATATTTGGAAGAAACTGAAAGTATCGAGCAAGTCGAGCCTCTCGGTAATCGTCAATGCAGCGAAGATATCTCACGTGAAATTCCACGTCTCCGGCCGATTGTCGGGGTACTCCTTCGTCTTTGGCACGGGAGTAAGCAGACGCAGGAAGTCCTCCTCGTGGTGTTCCTTGGGGCGATGGTACACCTGGTAGTTCTTGGAAAAATTACACACGGGGCATGAGATCCATTCTAGGCTCTCGTACCGCGGTATTAACGCGCATGTACCAATACGTTTTTCCGATTCTTCTCGGGCTTCAATCTGGCGTAGACTTTGATAGCATTCTTCACCATTTCGTTTGCATAACCTCGGTCGCTTAATGAACGGAAACGATTGCGCGGTTATGAATCGACGAGAAACGATCGATTATAATCAGTTTCACGGCGAGTGACACGCGTTCCCAGCGGCAGGTAGTAATTGCTACAAGAGAAACCGATGTAATTATATAATTAGTTCATTAACTACGGCCAGATCAAAGATACCAGGAAAAGCTCCGGCGTGCCGCTCATTCATCATTAACGGTGTCGGGACAGGAAACTAAATACCACACGCATAAATATACGATGATCTGTATCTAATCCATACCCCATATTTAACGAGCTAAAACAATTAATTGATCTAAACGATTTGCCGCGAGACGGGAGAGGCAAACGAAACTCCGAGACTTCCCTTTCAAGCTTCCCACCGAGAAAGCTGTTTCAAGCGGACCTGCCGCCTTTAACAGCGGCGTACCTCAGGGGAGGAGAAACAGAGATCGGCGAGCAACCCCCTGGTGTTCATCCTGAATCTCTCGATATCTCGCTGCGCAGCGCTGCGCTCGTGTTTCGATTGATCGATCCACCCTCCGCGAGAGGAGAGCGAGCTGGTTGGGGGTGTGGGAGAGCGAGAGGTTCGCGGTCGCCTAGGCGACGACGTGGCCGTCGTCGCGACGTCGGCGCAGTGCGTCGCCGCGTTGGAAGAGCAGCGCCGGGTCGTCGGTCTACGGTCTACCCGATGGCAGGCCAGTGTCCGGACTTTTCTCGGCTTCCGCGCTGCTCCTCGCCTCCCTGTCGCACCCGACGTCACTGCGACGCCGTCCCAGCGAGTTCCCGCTAGCGTCGCGGCGACGAAACGGGTTTCTGGCCATGCCAATCGATGCCGAGTGCCGCGCCGTCGGTTTGATCGTTCGTCGGCGATCAGGCGCGTCTTGCCTCGCTCTCGTGCAAGCTTCTGGCCCTGACCAGTGAACTCCGCCGGCTTTTCTCATCGATCCACGCATCTTCTTCCCCTTGACCGACTGTTACGCTCTGGGATCGGTGTCGTCGTGCCCGAGCGTTGCTCCCGATCGGAGTCCAGACAGACCTTGCCGAACATCCTGGAAGACGTGGCCGGGTGGTGTTGGAGTAACAGGCTCGCGGGTTGCTCGTGGATGAAACTGCTGTCGCCGCGGACGGTGAGACCTCGCCTGGCATTTGGTAGACGACATGCCCGCCAAGCTCGAGGGCACCGCCGCGTGAGAGGCTGCTGGGACATGTGCCTTTTGGTCTTCTATTGATCGGCGCGTCCCGACGCGGCCAACGGGTCCCGACGTTTCGAGATCGCGGACAACGGGAGGCACGGTAAGGTTCTGGCATTTTTACCAAACGCTTTTTGATATTGCTCGAGTGTGAGCTGCGACAACGCTGCGCGGAATAGGGACTCTGGACTGGACACCGCGGCTGCCATGTTGGGGGTGTTTGTTTCTTCGCTGTGTCAATGCACCTTTGCACACTGTGGCTACAGTGGCAGAGCTGCTTCATGTGTATTATAGCACTCCGAGGTTCTGTGATAGGCTTTTGGGTAGTCTAGCATTCACAGTGGCGATTCAGAGTATCAGACACATCAATTTCCACAGTGACATGGTAGCAGTGGAGAATGTTAATCTCAGGCTTCGCTGTCTCATCCACGGGCATAAGCTTGAAACGTTCTCGACGATCGTAGACTAATACCGAGAGGAATCGCACGTGTCAGAAAAGAGGCGCACGCAATGCCACATAGCCCAAGGTTCAGCCTCTCAATTAAACCGGTGATAAATCTCGACGTTGTTCTGTCTGCAATAAATACGCCACGCAATCAGGATTACACGAGGCACAGGGGAGACGTACGTACAACTCGTTCCAACTTATTGCTACGCGTAAATCAGCGACATTAAAGACCTCGATGGTCGGGGATCGCGATTCGAGCAAAGATCAACCGTAGGCTTCGCCGAATAGCCGGCCGAGGCTACGTGGAATTCGAGGGGGGTGAAACGCCTGGACGTTAACGGTGGAAAAGATAGCAAAACTCCTTCAGCCACGATCGCTCCGCGAAGCTAATGCCGCCGACCGAATAACTACAATTACGCAACGAAGATTGATGCTTTCTCCATCGAGGGCAGTAAGAATTGTGCCAGCTCCGTCGTCGCGAAGTAACACAGCCTGGCGAAGTGTTCAGGATCAGGGTCACGAAGGGGTCTCCATCTTCGCGAACTCCAGGCGACAGGAATCCTAAAAAAACATATTGAAAGTTGAAGCACACGACACGCACGTCACCGGTGACGTGGCGAATTGAAAATGTTACGTGACGAAGAGAATGGGGAATTTATGTCAATGGCTATAAGAAGACGAATCGCCATTAATGATCCATGGAATATTAATGTACGCTTATAGGCGCTTGTCAGGGAGATTTATCTACAAGCTGTGACATTATGAAGCTCGTTGTGCGCTGGACAAAAGCCAAGTTCTTTACTTCAATCAGGATTCTACTCTGCTACTTGGAAGAAGCTATTTATCGATGATACGAGTTGGAAAGAATGTTAGAAGCTCTCAACAGGACCGAAGGCGGTTATCTGTAGAGAGAAAGAAAAGAACAAGGCTTGTGGAACGATGTGCCCGCGTGTCTGAATTTCGTTATCGCCGCGAGTACAAATCGAAACGGTGCCTCGCGTTCGAGTAAGCCGGAGAAAGTCGTAAATTTAGAACTGGTACCGATGCTTGGAGCGGGGTGATTTAAACTGACGCTCGACGAGGCCGGCGCTGACGTTGGAGCGACGACCACGGACGTTGCATCAATCAGCTCCGACCAATGGACGTATAATCTTGGTAATAAGGATCGATGGAGGGCGTAATCAGGACGATTCCGAGCGGTCCCCTATCATTGATCGTCGATCGCCAACCCGTTCCCCGGCTTCTGGTGGCCGTTAGAAGAGCCGGAGGGGTCGTTTTATATTCCACGGCTGCGCTAGCTGCCAGACAGACCCAGGCCGCTCATTAGGAGCGAGTAAGAGCGACCGCGAATAGCTACGAAGGCTGCGCCACTCCGCCTGGAAGCTCGTTACGTTCGATTCGTCACGCGCAATTAAAAACGCGGCAAAAGCCACGCGAATCGGCTGCCGATTTGTCCGCTTGCTATTTCTGGAGGTGCTTTCGATCCGGGGCATTGATTCCGGACGGCTATCTGGAAACGCGATCGCGAGGAATCGGTTGAAGAATCGACTCGCGTTTTCCGCGCTCGATATACCGGAAACGAGACCGGACTCCGCGTTCTTCCGCCTTTCTGGGAGCTTCGGGAGTGGAGGAACCGGGTGCTGTTGCACCGTGGCTCGTGGAGAGCAGCGGTTGAGATATTCTCGACGAGCAGGGTTATGCAACGCTACGCAGTGACCAGAAGTATATGCACGCACACTCCGGGGCCTTTGGGATGAGTAGGTGGACAGGATAAGGAAGTTCCTGCCGGCGACTTTTTCTTACTCGTCGACACTTTCGAATTGAAAGGCGGTCCGCGTCTCTATTACCAAACACGCGGAATTACAAGATTAACCCTATCGCGTTCGTCACTTTGTAGGCTGATATCGCCGCGAAGCGTACGACAGCCGGGCAATTCTCATTAACGCGTTACAGGGAACTTCCATTGTGTACTCCGTCGGACAGGCACATTCAATTAGCGCTTTCTTTTAATTTGGCTAATAAACGCGCCTGGAGGACGCGTTGCTTTGAAAAAGGCGCCTGCTATATTTAACCCCAAGGGCTACACGCGCGGGCTCTAATTAATTACGCTGTCTGGCGCGTCTTTCATACCCCCGGCTGTCGAATATACTTATTAATCTCCAGCCCTGCTTAACGAAGAGGAGCAGACTACCTAGGAATCAGCGATTCGCGGTTGCTCGGTGAAAAGGTTACGTTCTTACGAAGATTTTCGCATTCCCATTGCTCAATGAGTTAGCAGGCGTATTTAGAAAGTCACGCTAGCTTTCCAGGCACTTAGAGTGCTCCCCAAATCGAGTAAAACGCGTGAAATTTAGGGGACTCTGGTTGCTGGGCTGTTTTGGGTAAGTGCACGTGCAAGGTGCAACGTTAGCCACGCGTCATCCAACTCGAGAGATCCTCGCGGCCCATTCTGAGCAATGATCGATAGGATCACCGCGGGGAATCAAGCTCGAGAATCTCTTCGTCCCCGTTGGTACAGATATCGAGTACGCAGATGACTCGCCGCGAGCCCAAATGATAAACAGCGCGTTGCGAGGGGCCCGCTGACATTTGAAAATGTCAGTGACTACCTACACGGGCTCTACACGTAGGCTTGTGCCCGTTGCCATTGTATCGCATCGGCAGCGACGATAAAAGGACGCAATAAATTGTCCCACTAATGCGTGCACAGTTAGAAACGAGTCCGTTTCGTCGCTCCATCGTTCGATTGTAGGGCCATTAAAGGGAGGTTCCGGCCTAAAAATCGATTTTTTTAGAACATTCTTCGAATGTTCAACCTTTTAGGAATACGTGTTTAAAAGGAGTTTTTCAAATTCGTAAAATTCCCGAAGTTACAGGCATTTGAGTAACGGCAAATGCATCGGTAACAGTGGTAACACCCGGCCACTCGGCGCTCACGTAAAACTTTAAACGCGTTTCTCTCGAAACAGTGCTCTTAAAATCAGTGGAACCTGTATCTCGAAAAGTTATTATCAACAGCCCCTTAAGGCAGGATACCACCTTTGACTGCGATTTTTGGAGTCGTTTTTCATGAATTTTTTTTGCATACAAAAATTTATTAATGTAACTTTAATCAGTAATTACACATTTTCTGAAATTGAAAAAGTCTCTCTTGTAGGTGGCGCCAAAATAAATTCCTTTGGAGGACCACCGTTAGATTGCGTGTCAAATTACTCTTACAATTTTCATCGGATTGAGCTGAAACTTTGCACAATTCTTCCCCGTGGTATAATCTAATGATGTACGTAGGACTTTTGCTGTAGCGTTGTTATTTCTTTTTTGGTGCACAATTTTATAAACTTTTTTACCCTAAAAAATTGACCTTTTTGTTCAAATGACCGCCATTTTCTTACAAATCGAAATTTCGTAAAATCCCTACGTACAGCATTAAAAAATATTGTTGTTAACAGGAACATTCTTTGGTTTTTTTTTCTAAGAGCCACGTACAGAGCAGAATTTGACACGCAGTCCAACGGTGTTTCTCCAAAGGAATTTATTTTGCCACCACCTACAAGAGATTATTTTTTACTTTTCCAGTTTCAAAAATTGTGTAATTACAGAGTAAAGTTACATTAATGAATGACTAAAACCGATTTTGTTTATGCGCATTCTTTGTTTGCAAAAAAATTCATGAAAAACGCCTCCAAAAATCGCAGTCAAAGGTGGTATCCTGCCTTAACGCAAACATTGGTCATGGTTCTTGTGGTGGGTTGGAAAGAGAGCAGGGCCACTGGAAGTCAACGTGACAATGCTATTTATTCATTCCAGCGACCTAGTTCGAGATTCGAGTTTCAGAGACAGATGAATCTCTTATTATCCCCATTATCTCCCGCAATTAACGGAGAAGAAGTACTTTCCTTATAGGAATCGTAATTATTATTCTTCTGCATTCAGATGCCTCTGATATCACGCGAGAGTGTTACCTATATAGCGTTCATTAGCTCCTAACACCACGCCCGCGTTTCCAACATAGGTAACGCAAATCATGCAATCACCTTTGAAAATTGTGGAGCACTCGGAGTGCGCATTCCCGCGTTACTGGCGTTCCGAACCGCGACCATCGTTTATCCTTAATCGCGACAAGGGTAATTTAATCTCGCAGTGAAGATAAGCTCGCAATAAACCCCGGTTTTTTCAGCATTACCTCGCCTCTCTCTTACAGCCTTATCGGCGCTGTAAATAATGAGCGCAACGTTGGTACAGCATCGGCGGTACACGAGAAATTTCCGCGTTACGAGCGCGCAACCGTTCGATTTCCAGAAACGCGTTCCTTTATCGAACTTAATTAACAGCGCCTGCGGAGCCGCGGGAGAAAGTGCTCGCGCATTCGTTTCCCTCTTGAATTCCATCTTTAACGTATTAAGATTAGAGCTGCTTCGAGACTCGAAACAATCGAGCCGAGCCGAGACCCGAACGGATTCGGGTAGCTCGATTTTTCGAGCAGCTTGAATGTGTTTCGGGTAGCTCGATTTTTTCGGGTAACTCGAATGTTTCGAGCCGCCCGAATATATTTTAGGTAGTCGACTGTACGATGCAGTGTGACAGCTTGATGTAGCTGGAAGATTTTGCAGGCACCGAATATAAATTTAGATGTATAATATATATTATAATCCATCAAAAAGAATTCCATTTAAAAACATTGTCGTAAATTAATAGCTTTACAAAATTAATGATATACAAAAATTGCGCCAATTATCACAATGGCTATTTATACAAAGAAAAAAATGTATTAAATAATATTAAGCAGATATATTTTTAAACAAATAAATATTTTAATACGAATAAATATTTTATTCAAAATACTTGGCGCTGGTAGCGAACTTCAAGCTACTCGAATGTTTCGAGTCTCGAAACAGCTCTAATTAAGATGTCTTATCGCATCTCGCGCTCTCAACAGAAGAATTAATAACAGAACAGCGTCGTTTTTCTTTTCATGCGATGTCTGCGATTTCTACCGAAACTGAAAATACCGGTGTGATACCGGTATTTTTCGGTTCCATCTCCAAAACCTTTATCGAAACCGAAATACGCAAATACCGGTATGACGTCATACCGATATATGCAAATACCGGTATATTTATCTATATTTACCGGTAATTAATCCGGTTTTCGGATTTTAATACAGTTTTCAAAATATTATTAGACAAGAATCTCTACGCTAAACGTATACTAATATATTGGTATTTTTATGAAAAGATATTACGTTATGTCGGTGTTGTTACAGCTGGAATTAATAAGGGTTATGAAGATATTACTTTAATCTACTATGTCACCCAAAGAAGAACCGGAAAAATACCGGTATTTATTTCGGTTTCGGTACTTTAACGATTTCGGTATTCACCTATTTCGGTTCTATAACGATTTCGGTACTCATCTCTTTTGGTACGGTATCGGTTTCGGTATATCTTTGTTGACGTAATACCGGTATCAAACTCATACCGGTTTAAAGTCCCTGGACTCTGCGCCAGGCAGTAAGCATTCTCGAGTCCAGCACAAGTGTTCGTGACTCGAAGTTTCTTTTTCTAGCCGCGGCTCCGAGCTGCCGTATCTGTTATTCCGCGGTCCTCTTAAAAAACGCAGCATTTCCCGCGCAACGATCGAACACCCGTAATTCGTTTCACTGAAAGTGTCGAGACGCGAGGAACGAAACGAGCCACGGAGCATCTTCCGCCTCCCTGTTCGCGGCTTTTTCCCCCTGGAAAGCAGACGGCTGTTGCCGCTCCCGCTAGAAGTTTAATGCGACTCTCAGCACGCACGGTAGCCGAAGGAAAGAGAGAATTACGGCGGCGATACCCGAGGAGAAGTACACGGTTCGCGGCGCGCTTATTACGATTTTTATTGGTCTTTACGATCGCGCAGTCGAACGCGCTATCAAACGCATACCTAACTGTACAGCGAATTGGACACACGCGCGCTACAACAGTGTAGCGTGTTTGCTCAACGTTGCATGCATTTCGAGACGTCGCTGCATCCTGGACGCAGCTGTGGCTTGCGCGAAATTTATTGCAGTTTTTAATCGATCCAACGGCCCGACCCAATTTTCCCCTCTCCGGCACCTTGTCCCTCGAGAAGACGCGTGTCTCGAGAGCAGCTCCTTCGCCCGGCTCGCGTCTCAAGAAGAATTTTGCCTGCCCCGTGCTCCTCCGCTCCCAAATGGCGCAATTACGTCGACGGCCGTTTCCCCGAAAAATGAGGAAGAACGGGGCAGAAGTTTCAGCTCGATCTAATTCGTCCGCCGATAGCTTCATCCTCCAGGCGAAACTGTCGGGTAGGAAATTAGCCAATTATCGTTTGAAGAAAATTGCCGCGACGAGCAGCTGGCTCGTGATGGCATATGCTTCCTGCTAATAGATTCGATAACTCTCAATTTCCACCGAATTATCTCTGAAATTTGATACCGTCTTCGAGCCTCAGCTCACGTGCTCGAAAAGCGGGAACCCTGATCACGAGCAACCCCTGGCTTTTGACAAAAAATCGCTGCGTTTCAAAAACTGAACTTTACTAAGTATACTAAAAAACTGAATATTCTTAAATTTAGGTTTTAAATTTTTAATGAAACTGACGCTTCGAAACGGGTTAAAAAAAGCAAGAGGGGTGCTCCACTCGCATCGCGTGTCTCAGTCAGGAGTCATTCCGATTCGTCGATGTCACCGCCAGGGTTGGTTTTTTTCACTACTATATTTCTCTTCTTCGTCACCCCAAAGTTGCCTCTCCCCCTGGGAAACGGTCTACGCACGCCCTTGGCCCTGATACCCCGGACACAGAGAACTAGCTGCGTGCCTACTTCGACAAGGGCACGAATTTCTAATATCCGGCTGCAATGGCCCTGACGTCACTCTTTATCGAGCCCCGACGAAGTTTGAGGGCGCTCTAATGAAACGACACCACCCGCTGTCGCGCGCAGAGGACGGAGGAAGGGCGCGCGGATAGAGGGGCTGGGCAAATAGTAGAAAAACGAGGAGAAAGCAGGTCGTGGAAGGGAAACGGGCGTTTTCTCATGGTGGCCAACGAAACGTTTACGAGGGGCCCTAAGCAAAGGCAGTCTCTAAATATTTAGAGGAGCCAGCCACGTAACACGTGTTTCCTCTCATAAGCGTGTCGACTTGGGGACGTCTTTATTGTTAATACGGCTTTGAAGGGATCCACCGTTCGTTTTAGAAAAGTAGACACAGCTTGCCTGGGCTTCGTCGTTCCTCCGCTGTTACATTGCCACCTTCCCGGTCGCAAATTTCAGAGCCGCTACACAACGCCGGTGTTGTTTAGCTGCTAGTGTTCGTTAAAGTTAGTTCTCTTTATTGCCCGCGGACGGAAGCTTTCGTCACATGCGCGGCGGAATTACGACACGCGATTTCGTTGCAAACGAATTAACACGACGACTGTTAAGGGAACAATGGCGTCATGGAACAATACGATCATTGGTAAGCGACCGAGGTTCTGGTCAGTGAAAGCCTTGATATTTCCTTCCCAAAACGGAAGACTCCACTTTCGTCCGGTAGAAATTCTTTATGTAACTCGCTTCATATTGCTGTGCGGTGCGAGTGGTCTGGATTCGTTGCAAAACAACTTTTTTAGATCGCGGAGGTAATCTGCGGCTTTTCATTGGATTACGTCACTTTTTAAGACCAATATTACCATTTTAAGGCATATGTATAATTCATACCAACTTTTTCTCGATTTCTATGATAATAATAAACATTGGGTAAAAGGATACATCTGGATTTGCTCTCATTTGTTTACAAATTCAATAAAAAGAAAGTGTTTCTTTCACGGAAAACTACTGCCTAATAGCTAATGGCCCCCTTAAGTGCCTTTTTATCGATCGCCCGCAGAGAGGTGGTATCATTGCGGCGGTTAAACATGACCGTGGTCCCGCTCTAATTAAGACGATCCGGCGATCGTTAATAATCCTCGTGAGCGCAGGATAGGCGAACAAGATCGTCGTTTTATCGGTCACGCCGTAATTCTCCCGACTCAGGGTCCCTGGCCCCGCGAATTTCAAGGCTCGGAGCCTTTCCTCGCGACCGGTAGGCCTTGGTTTCATTCTAATTTCCGGACGATACGTCGTTTAAGGTCGGAGATAGTTGGCGCCCGCGGGCCTCGGATGGCCTATCGTGCCATTCGTCATTCGTGGCTCCAATTAAGGCACTTCTAGCTCGCGGTCGTTGGCTACTCGAGGCTGCTGAGAGGATTTTAGAGCGAGGCAGTCTGTCCTCGGTAACATTGCTGCCTGCTACGTGGTGCGTTATGACGATTGTCCGCTCTGGGATTACGGTGTCAGTTTTCGGGGATTTGAACCTCACGGTGCATTATATCGCTGTCCTTGTAATTCTCGCGTGATAACGAAGCTCGGGATCAGAGTCACTCTGCGCTCGAAAGGCTCGAAAATCCTTCGGTACCTTTCGTGCCACTGATTCCGTTCGCGTTACTCTGCTTTTTCCAACTTTCTTCACGATGACTTCTCTACCAAGAAGGCAGACTAATAACTCCGAGTATAATGCTGCCGTGGGGCTTGTTTAAGGCAGTCAGCTAAGGCGGTCGTTCCAAGTATGTACCGACAACGCGATGGGGCTTCTTCTAGTCCTGCTGGAAGGAACAGGACGAGTCAATAACTATCGAGCGATAAACCGCTGCCTTCTAATCAACGTCCGTCGGCCCGTCCATTCGTTAGCGAAACTACGCGATAAAATCGATAGGCCTGCATCCCGACAAGAGCAAAGAGCGCCATGTGGGCTATCGGGCACAGCTGTCAGCTCCCTGCCCGGAGTGTATCGCGCTCCCTTAAGCCTCTCTCACAACAACGACCCCCTGGCCCGTCTATTGCTCCATTTACGTGTGCATCGCCACGAGCACCGCCACGGAGGCGGCGTGAAACTCTATCCTTATTGATGAATATGTAGCGAACGCGATCCCCCTGTCACTTCATATTGGCCGTTTTATAAAACACGAGCCACCCTGGTGAACGCGTGGAAACAGCCTCGAAGAGCAACGCCAGATCGACGAGCAGTTCCGTACTTCTACAACTTCTCGCGTCCACTGCGATAACTCGGGGGATTCCTTGGGGAAAGTACATCCCGTTGATTGGACTTTTATGAACTTGGTATTCAGTGCCTCGACGCGCATGAACTTTGGTAGGGATGAAGAGGCGTTGGCGTCGATTGATTCACGCGATTTATCCCCGTGTGGACGAGGCCGCAGGATGGACCACTGCACAATGGCCCGAGTGTTCTCTCCTTGGGAGTGAGTCAGAGGGCCCGGCCACGACGTCTGCCAAAATATTGTACTTACACTCGCTGCAGCTCGCAGCCTTCAAGGAGCCGAGACAATGACATCATTCAGGGAAAGGGGGCGATAAGGAGTACGAGGGCGACGCGGAGGTGGGATATTAAAGTCCTGATTCGCGCCACCCCGCGCGAAGAATGGAGAGTGTCGCAGCTGCTCCTTGATAAACAAGAATCTTTCTCTCCTAGGTGTATAAATAGAAAGTGCAAGGGTGTTGGGAACGGTTCTTCCAGCTCCGCGCTAGTCACCGTTTTAAACGTCATTCTTCCCCGGGGAGGGTGATGATTTCAGTGCCCTTTTAGTTGACCTTCGGCGTCTGCAGCTTCCGACGAGCTTCACTTTCTCGCACTTGAAGCCAGACGGGCCGAAGGTACACCAGTCGCGGCTAATCTTTTCAACAAACACCCCCGGAAGGTGCGAAACGACGGTGTGCAGACCACTCGAGACGAAACAATGACTCACGTGCGAACGGCCAATCGATAACAAGGAACGGTGCTTGACGTCTCGAGTACCACTCGACCTCTGCGAATTATATTACGCCTTTGTTTATTATTATTATCACGCACACATTGTGTACATGGTAAAGAATATCAGTGAAATGAAGAAAAAAATGGAAGAGATGAGGAGTGAATAAAATCGTGGATGTAGAAAAACAAAAAGGCTCAGCTTGGATAGCTGCTGTTAAGCCTGACCTGCGTCACACAGAAGAGATTATACCCAGAACTTTCTTTTCGCTGGTGGACGAAAACAGAGAAATTCAATGTGTCCTAAGTGGATGACCAGCGTTTCCTGCGAAAACTGTCTTTCCTTTGTTTCATCGAGCACGTCCAGCTTCCCCGAGGACTTCTTCCTCCCCTGGAATCCCGCCTGCTGACTTTCTTGGAAAGGTTCAACGCGCCTCCCTTTTATGGGACGTTCATTTGGCCGCGCTGCCACTTGAGCAGACCAACCCTTGTTAGGAGAAGCCAGCATCAAGGACACCGTTGGTCTCGCCTCTTACTTCGTTCAGCCTCCTTCGAAGTTATGTTCTTACCGCGGCTGGATTCGATGAAGATATCCGCGCGATTCGACCCCGTCTTCCTTCGCGAAGGTTCGCCAGACTCGCAGAAACAATTGCCCCGAGATGATGCCTGCGCCTGGGTACGTCATCGGCCCTTTTAGGTCTCCGTGGCCACTGACGGCCATTCCTTAACAGAGTCTCAAGGATGCCTCGAGTCTGGACAAGGTGAAGGTTAAAAGTCGTTCGTGGAAGACTTAAGATAGATCAGTGACACTTTATAATCTTCAATGCTCCTCGTCTGCAACGTCTTCGAGACTTCAGTCTCGCCTCGTAAACGAGGCCTAATTGTCATCTTTTCACCAAATACCTCGTTGCCAGTGGCGGATTTAACAGGGCGGCCGATGAGCAGTTGCCACCTGGCCCCCTGCTCGCAAGGCCCCACTAGGGCCCCATCCGTAATCAAAATTATAATTTTATCCAAACTATATTTTGTTTCTGTATTATTACACTGAGCCCGTTTTCAGTAAACGACCGCTTTAGTTTCTCGAAAAACGGGCCCCTGCTCAGAAGGCCCCACTAGGGCCCCATCCTTAACAAAAATTATGATTTTATCCAAACTATATTTTCTTTCTGTATTATTACACCGAGCCCATTTGCAGTAAACTACCGCTTTAGTTTCTCGAAAAACGGGCCCCTGCTCAGAAGGCCCCACTAGGGCCCCATCCTTAATCAAAATTATTATTTTATCCAAACTATATTTTGTTTCTGTATTATTACACTGAGCCCGTTTTCAGTAAACTACCGCTTTAGTTTCTCGAAAAATGGGCCCCTGCTCAGAAGGCCCCACTAGGGCCCCATCCTTAACAACAATTATGATTTTATCCAAATTATATTTTGTTTCTGTATTATTACACTGAGCCCGTTTTCAGTAAACTACCGCTTTAGTTTCTCGAAAAATGGTTCCCTGCTCAGAAGGCCCCACTAGGGCCCCATCCTTAATCAAAATTATGATTTTATCCAAACTATATTTTCTTTCTGTATTATTACACTGAGCCCGTTTTCAGTAAACTACCGCTTTAGTTTCTGGAAAAATGGGTCCCTGCTCAGAAGGCCCCACTAGGGCCCCAACCTTTACAAAAATGATGATTTTATCCAAACTATATTTTCTTTCTGTATTATTACACCGAGCCCATTTGCAGTAAACTACCGCTTTAGTTTCTCGAAAAACGGGCCCCTGCTCAGAAGGCCCCACTAGGGCCCCATCCTTAACAAAAATGATGATTTTATCCAAACTATATTTTCTTTCTGTATTATTACACCGAGCCCATTTTCAGTAAACGACCGCTTTAGTTTCTCGAAAAATGGGCCCCTGTTCAGAAGGCCCCTCTAGGGCCCCGTCTTCAAAATTAATGATTTTATCCAAGCACTTTTTTCTATATTTTTCTGTACATTTACCCCCTTTTGGTAAACTACCTCTTCATTTTCCCGAAAAAATGGGCCTCTCAATGTTTGCCACCTGGGCCTTTTTTCTTAAATCCGCCACTGCTCGTTGCATTTATAAAACTCCGCGATGGTTCCTGGGAACTCTTCCCTCGAACTATGATCCTCTGATCATCAGCCTGCTCATTTCTCCGTCGAGATTATAATCGCAAATCGCGGAGTAATTAGCTGCAACGGTTGTCCAACAAACCGTTTCCACGGTGACTGTGATTGGATCGAGTGAAACTCTGATTCAGTCACGCCTCTCATTAGAGGCGCGTACATACCTATATGTACATACGTCTGGCGGAGCGAAAGTGTCGGGCTAGAATTCTAAATCCGAAGGCGTCCCGCCGCACCGCGCCGTCCCGTTCCCCGACGAAATCACGACTGTCACGGCTCCTGTCCCTAATTGCCGTCAATTGCTGCCAATTGGCGGGCTGACCCTCTGCTCTGACCAGCTGCAATTTGCAGCTAGGTCGCGCGCGTCGTCGCTGGTCGTCGTGCAAATTCGTTATGCACGCGCTGCATTACTCTTTCTTTCCCTTCTCTTTCTCTCCGCGCTTCTCCACTCGAATATAATTAACGTGGCGACCATTCGCTCATGCACGCTCTGCGATAGACTTTAGTGGTTTCATACGAGCGACAGGGGAGGGACACGAATCGAGACGCTCGGGGAACACCGCAATTTGTGCACGTCTACGCTGCGGCTTGCTTTGCGCTCGTTCCTGGAACACTGCGACACGATGCAATCTGCAAGATACCGTGTGTTTCCGAAGCAAACTGCCCTTTGAGGCTCCATTTCTGTTACCTTGCGCCTGTGTGCTTCTGTCGAGGTTTGGGAATGTCAGGTTTCATTGAAGTTCCACGTGAATCATAGTAAATGCATTCGAGCGAATGAAGGATACAATGTCGTCATGTGAATCACTGCTCCGTTTTCTTTTACCTTAAGGGAGTAGGTAACCCTCAACAGCCCGAAATTCTGATGTCGCATATTCTGAAGTAATAAATGAATATAGAGTTAATTTTGTTTTAATTCTTAATCGTCGTTTAGTTGACTTTAATGCACAAAAAGAAAATTGTAAATATATTTACAGGAAAAAAGTTATAAATATATATATGTGAGAGCGATGCACAGGTGAATTGCCTAAAACACAAAGTAAATGCATTTTTATAATCTGTTTCAGGGTCCGGTTGCGCTTAAAATACGTAGAAAAGGTGTAGCTGTAACTGACATATGCAAAAATTCTAAAATCGAATTTTCGAAAATTTTGACGATTACCCCATTAATTGAGATGCATGTTTAATTCACAAGGAGCGACTCTGCACTCTCTCGCACTCCTCCTAGCCACAGTGTTCGCTGACTTTTAACGATCGTGTGCGGTAGGGCAGGCTGATATTTCAAGGTACCTGAGGGGAGATTTTTGGCACGGTCGCCGCGCCCAATAGCTTGGCAGGCTCGTCCTTAATAAACCGTGAAGCAATCCTAATTACGGCGTTGCTATGGGGCACGAGCACCGTTCGAGCATGAGGTGTGGTGATGCATTAAATTAGCATTGCATTTCCGGCGCGGTACCGTCGTCCAGAGCAATGTCCCTACAGTCTCAACCTCATCTTAACACTTCATCCACTGCTCCTCCCCGGACAAAAGAAAACGAACATTCATGGCCCAGTTTCCAAGTCATGCCCCACGTTATGCATCCACGATACTCTCTGTCCTAACATTTCTTCGCAGCCCCCTTGCCACTTTAGTGCCGTTGCAAACAATGCCACGAAATCGATCGTGGAAATTATGCATGCATTATGCGCCGCAAGGAACCGCCCCTAATTGCATCGGCATCGTTGCACTCGGTGAGCGTTTCGCGCGGGTCGCGACGCTCTGCGCCCCGTTCATGATATTCGAGCGGACCCGCAGACAGAGAGTGGCCCAGACGCGGAGAAATTCGGCGAGGGAAAAGCGAGAGGAAGGAAAAAAGGGCCGGGATCGCGGCTGGTCGAAATGCGTGCAGCGTGTTGTTCGGTAGGGCGAGGAGAGTGGTGGGAGCTGAGGCAGATGTTTGGTGTACGGCACGAGGGCTCCAGTCCCCCATGGGGTGCCGCGGCATAAACTACCCTCGGTCGGGAGATTCTTTCGCGCAGGCAGGCAGCCAGGCTCCGCCGTCGGCGGTACGACAACAATGGCCTCGGGTCGACGCTTCTGCCCCTTGTGAGCAGGCCTTAAGGGCCACGTGACACACGCGGGAACACGCATTTTCACGCAGCCAGGCTCGTGCCCGTGCCGGTGGACGTACCCACACAAAGCCCCCGCAGAATTCGCCGGGGACTCCTTCGAGCCGTGTCGAGCCTCGCCTCACCACGTGGATGCTCCAAAGCGTCGCGGAGGACGCGCGTGCTACACCGAGAATCGCGAAGGTTCTCGCGCTCGGGAGCCGCTCCGTCTCGTTTCGTTCGCCGCGGCGCGTGTGCGACGCGCGAATAATTATCCTGGAACAGTGGTGCGAGCGGTCGTCAGTGACGGGACGTGCGGGAGCAAAGTGGATCGCGTTGCTCCCAGTTGGATCGGAGCGATTCTCGTTGACGAGTGCAGCGCGGAGAGGTCGGGGAGTGCAGCGATTTACTTGCCGCTGCTGTTTCGAGCCGGCCAAAGGGTGGGATGCCGTTGAAAGCGGGCCGCGCTCGAGTGCCTTTCGAGAGGATGCTTAGCGCTTAAGCGTGGCCGGCGATCAGCTGCAGAGGACAGCCGAAATCGACGTTCGAGGATGCAACGTTGGGATGAGATCCGGCTGCACGCGCCGTCTCACGAGGGTCCGACACGCTGACGCGTAAGTGCCGATGACTTTGCCGTCGGTTATTTTCTAATGTATGCACACGGATCCACGGGCGATAATCGGCTGGGAACAATTGACGGGAGGATGTGGATCATTTTTTCATCGGGCACGGTATGAAATATTCTGCCCCGTTTTCGTTCTGCGCCTAGGGAGGGTGAAGACTGTCGAGTATCTGTGGGGATAGCTAGCCGAGCCGAGGGCGAATCAAACCGTTCTTATTGCTCCGCGGGGTTCCGCTGGGTAGAAGAAGCTTCCAGGCTTCTACCTTTCCTCTGTAATCACACGGCTTAGTCTTATCTTGTAGACCGTAGACGTCAGATTGCTCCGAAACACGCGGCAGTTGGAGCTAGAGTAACCGAATACCCGCACAACAAAATGCGAAAACCACAGCCCGAACATCCTGAGCGGCCTCGAAAGACTGCGCCGTTCGTGCGTGAAACGCGGGGATCTCGATCTCTCCGGAAGTAGCCGAGCCACCGATCGGTATCTAACGACCGTCATCGAGTTTCACGATGCTGTCAGACCGGAAAATACCGCAAGTCAGACGCAATATCTCGCGGGACACGTCATATCCGTGCGTTCCGCTGAACACGATCCTCTACCGTCCGGGACAATCGATGCGTCGCTGACCATTGGCTCTCTAGGTCCGAGGGTCTGCCGGTCGCGACTCCTTCACGATTCCTACAGCGAGGAACAATAAGGAAGCGAGGATCCGGCGTTGCTTTAGTTACCGGCCCACCTTCGCGATCCAACCAGAAAACGAAAGTGACAGGCCTCCGAACGGTTTCGACGCAGGAAGCGACGATCGGCACGGTGGAAGAGACCGGAACACTCCTTTTTCAAAGCACAGCTATTCCGCGCTGCTTTCCCTCGAGACGATTACGAAAATCACACCTGGGACATCGTTTCCCGTCGAAACATTTCCCTACCGCAGGTCTCAACATTATGAAACGTGTTTTCGGAGCCGGCAGAGATGCGGGCGTTGCTCAAGAAGCTCCGTTGCCTCTGGACTCCGTTTCGACAGGGAAAGGTAGACTAGCCGGCCGATAATATTCAGTTGAGAATTAGGGTAATCGAATTCAATCGATGCTTCCGCGTTACGATAACCCGTTTAGGCGAGGCGCGACAGCAACTACCGTGGCGGCATCGACATGTGTATCTTGCTCGTGGGAGCAATTTCTGTAGCATAATTCTAGTATGACCCACTGGAGGCATTATTGGTTAATGAACGGCACAGCTTCGACGAGAACCTCGTCCCCAATCAATGGCAATAAAGTTGGCCGGGTGGACGAGCCAGACGCGAGCTTCCTCCGTCGTTTACGCAACCGAATACGACGCGTCCACGTCTCTTCCTCCTTTTTTACGGCATGTCGATCGACGTTTACGCGCCTCTCGATTGTAAATCTGTCGCGCGGTCGCTTTCTACCGGGCGTGCACGATGACGGAGAGCCTATCGTTGTCCGGGGCCGCGTCAAGTAAGCACGCATTCTTGTCTTCGGCGAATCCGCGTGGAAAGTACAAGTCGCCGGCTATCTAAACCACTTTCCCACTTCCGTGCGCAGCGATGCCTAGGCGGGCGGATATTTAACGCGCGGGGTTTCGTTCGTTACATGCTCTAATAGAAAATAGAGGACCGGCGTCGACTTGCCCGCCAAAACTGGTTCTCGTTAACGGGCTCGCCACGGACGTCGCGTGTTATTTTCCAAACAACGCCGTCGGGAATCAGGGAAAGGTTCGTTACGGTTCGAGATCGATCGGGAGATTAGATGTTTCCTCGGGGATTAGCGTTTCGAGGTTAGCGTTTCGCCTGGAAAGGATGCCAGGACTTTATCGGGAGAAAAGGATATTGCGGGGCACCAATCTTTATTGGACCGGCGGGCAGTACTATATCTCTAGTAGCATTTTGGGTTGACATACAGTTGGGCCACGCACATAATATTAGTTGGCCAACAGTTTGATTTGGCACTTTTTTTTCAGGTTGCGCCAACAACAGATGGCCAAGGTAGGCTTCCCTACTGTTGCCCAACTATTTATAGGGACTAGAGCTATTCTTTTTTCCCGGGTACCCGGGTACTCGGGTACCTGGGTACCCGATGAGACCCACGGGTAGACAAAATTACCTGGGTACCCGTGAGATACCCGGGTAGACAAAAATTACCCGACTACTCGGGTAGACAAAAATTACCCGACTACCCGGATACCCGTGAGACACCCGAGTAAATGAGATAGTTGACAATTCCGATTTGACAGCCGATCGTCTTTCGACTTTCGATCATTTTCGGCTAACATCAGTAATGAACTTCAAGCAATTGAAAGATCATCATAGTCATAATTTCATAATCATAACCCGCAGACAATATCACATATAATTGCTTGAAGTTTATTCCGTTCATTAGTGATGTTAGCCGAAAATGATCGATAGTCGAAAGAGGATCGGCTGTCAAATCGGAATTCTCAACTAACTCATTTACTCGGGTATCTCATGTATACCCGGGTAGCCAGATAATTTCTGTCTACCCGAGTAGTCGGGTAATTTTGGCCTACCCGGGTATCTCACGGGTACCCGGCGGGTCGGGTAGTAACAGCTCTAATAGGGACTGCCTTACTATATGCCAACTGAAACTTTCTTTCCAAAAGACGTCTTAAAGACCTTCAAAAGACGTCGTAGTCTTCTTCAGGTCTGGTTTAGGTGAACAAAAAAATTTTGCCGTGAGGAGAAACGAACACGGGCTTTCCGCTTGCGAAGCAGCCGCTATTCGCAACTACCCAACACACTTTTTTTGTAAAAGTGTTTATTATAGACATAGTACATACTCTTATATAAATCTTTGGCATAATAAACATAATAAAAGAAATGCCTAACTATATGTTATCTTAATTATTATTTGTACGAGAGTCTTCGTAACTTATAATGACGCAATCCATGACAACAATTGTCCCATAAAGCATATAAAAAAGAAAACAAAAATTAAAAATAAATGCCAACCAGCTACCAGTCTTATGTTAAAGCACGGGGGAAAAATTTCCAGAAAATAACCCCTATAACGCTTTTTATGAAACTTAACGACTAAAACTTATAACTGACTTACAAGTAAGTGAAAAAAAATTATATACAGTGTGGCCTATGAGATCGTTGCCCAGCAATTTCGGCGGTCTAATAGCTCCGCCATGTGTATACTGGTGGCATTCAGCCACCAGTACTTATTAAAGTTGAGCCTATGAAAATCATAGACATCTCTCCTCGCTAAGGTGTACAAATTCATAAATTTATCTTTATTAAATATAGTATCACATGATCTCATCGCGATGCGCTTAGGTATTCGCCTTATTGCGGCGCCAATGATAGATTGGGGGGATGTTATTACTATCTTGAATAAATCCCATCTTGTCACAATAAGTAAACGTTTGCGGAGAAATATATCCGGTCACCAGTTGTCTGGGTTAGGTGGCCGCTGTATCCTCATCGCACATAGCGATGTCCCTGATTATGCCGTTATCGGCGGACGGAAGCTTGCTAAAATATGTAGTCGCGCAACAATCTTATAATAAATAAATCTATACGAGGGATCTCAGCCCTTTCGAATAGCGTTTGGTTTCTAATATAACGCTGCCAGTCTGAGCTTTGTGATCTACATAGACCTACACAAGATCTCAAACATTTACGTTCCAGGCAACGCATCCGTTCAGCAGTGGAATGGTTAAAATTCCACCAGATGGGGGCGGCATATGAGACAATGGATCTAATAAGCAACATATATAAAATGGTTTTTGCCTTTGGTGAGAGGTACTTGTTCCGAAAGATTCTGCCATTGGCTAGGAATGCTCTGCCAGCTTTTTCTAATTGAAACTACCCAACACACTTCCTTATAAACACTTTTAATTTCTAATTTTAAAACTAGTATTAATTGTTTATTAAAACTGCACAGTGACGCGAAATATTCGACAAAATATCATCATTCGACTCGTTCCTTAAAATTTCACATTCGTCTTAATAAGACAGACGACCTCATTACGTGTTTATAAATAAGAAAAGAAAAATCACAACTTGGAATATAATAACAAGTTTTTGGATGTAGCAAATTTTCTGACGTTTGTTAGACAACATTTAATCATCGTTGTAAATTTTTTGGTAATTAACCAACCATAATAATTGTAGGCCCAACATTGAATATTCGTAGGCAAACTGTCGTAACTTTTTGTTAATTCACCAACCACAATAATTGTAGGCGCAACATTAAATATTCGTAGGCAAACTGTCGTAACTTTTTGTTAATTCGCCAACCACAATAATCGTAGGCCCAACATTGAATATTCGTTGGCAAACTGTCGTAACTTTTTTTGCCATGGCCCTCTGTTGGGAATTTGTAGGCAAAAACACCCACTATACCCCAACTGATTCCCAACTGTTGGCCAACAAAAATGCTACTAGGGATGTAGGGGAGAGGTGGGATGAAAGGGACATTTCTGTTTAGGACCAGATAGTAAAAAACTAAATAACCATTCGAGTTCTAATTGGTCACATTAGAAAGGCCAGTTATCTGGCTATAACAGTACACGGTCCTATTGAGCTTCTCTCTATATTTACACGTCTTATTTTTCGCTTTCCAAAAGAGTGTGTTTTGTCCCTTTCATAAATTGGCTGTATTGAAAGGGACATGGGTGTTTATGAATGGGACAGTGTAATGAAACAAGGTAATATTAATATTATTCCTTTATTATTGATGTCGACAAGTCTACAAAGTCGACGTTTTTCGCAAGTTACATAAATACCACGGTAATGCCAAAATATTTGTAACAAACTTTACATTAAGCTTAAATAGTTAAATAACAAAAAATAATCCTCGCATTAAAAAACAATGGATAATACTTTCATTAAAAACCAAACTCATAATCGTTAAATTAATCCAAACTATGTTAATTAAAAGATCTTAATTGGCACCAAAATTGATCAAAAACATCTTGATGTGTGATAAATATTCTTTTACTACCAATGTTCGGTTTATCATAGTAAGATTTTGAAGGGAACACGTAGGAAAAGGGTGTCCCTTTCATAAATATTTCTTGTGTCCCATTCATAAATATGACAACACAATTGAAAATCTAATCTCTACAGTTACAATATTAAACAAACGATAATTTAACATATGTCTTATTGTTATAATAAAGTAATAATAAAGAAATCAGTCATTGGTAACAGCACTTGGCAAAACGTTTCGAAAGAACATAAAAAATTTTACTTTGAAGCACGAAAAAATTCAACCGTGTATCACCGCCATCATTGAAATGGCAGCGACTTGCAGTTAGGCGTGTTTGGGCATGTATTAGTGTTGCTACAAAATGAAAATACTTTCGTCGTGGGAAGATCCTTTATCTTTCAGATAATTGCAATGTCCCTTTCAATACGTGTCCCTTTCATCCCACCTCTCCCCTACATGCGTCCATAGAATGGCAAGGAGAATAGACGAATGCTTCCTATCCAATGTCAAGAGCGCAGTGGAGAGCGTGTTCCTCGGTGTACACGGCGCGAGACCAGCGAAACCAGCGTGTTGTTCGTAAACTGTGCGCCTCCGTGAGCCACAATTAACCGCGGCGATGCTCGAGACACGGAAGCGATTCTTTCTGATATAAATCGCCAGCTTACGTGCCGCGATAATCACCGGTTACGCTAACGAAGTGTAAGTTCGCGTTGCTTTTGTAAAGCGCCGCTTCACGACTTCACGACTTGGGACCCTGTAACGGTACGCTTGCTTCTAGCCTGACGGAATATCCCCGATCGGACGGTACTGGAAAAACGGACACTGAGGATGATAATGGAACCGTCCACGCCCTCGGCCGATAGCGCTATCCTTTCGTTTCGCTAAAAGTACCGTAAAGCGTATTCCTCTTCTCCTGGACGTGGGAAGACGCGGCGAGTATCGAGGATGAAAAGTACGACGAAAAAAATGTGCTGGCACGAGCAACAAGCGATCGTCTTAATGATCGCCCCATTCGAGTAGCCTCCCGGTTTCTCCTCTTCCTCCTTTTCTGCCTCTGAGGAGGTGACGTCGCTTCTTTCGCAGCGAGCTGGAACGCGATCGCAATTTCTCAGCTGTCAGAGCGCGGAGCAGGCCCGAATTTTGCTCGTTCCTCTTCTCCGCCGCGTTATGCCCGGGCGATTTAATCGAGCTGACCGAGAACGATCCGGTGCGAGCGCCCGGAGCTGGGTGCCGCAACGTTCCGGAGCCATCAAGCTTCCGCGGAATGCAGCGCTTTGGAGCTGGAGGGATAGTAACATAAACGGGGATGAACATTCGCCGAAGCATCTCCGAGCAGGGATAATCCTATATCGGACGGATCTAGCGGAAGAATTTGACAATGAAGGGAAGCATCGCGGCGAGAGACACGGACTCGGATGCCCCCTCGAACCACCAGCGACTCAACTGTAAATACCAGGGAATTATGCGATGTAACCGGGTTTTCTGCGAACCTCCATCTCTCTCTTTCACACTTTTTGCCTCTCGAAAATCATGAATGCGAATAGCCGAGACAGGGAGACGCGGCGGGTGCCGCATCGCGAAAAAGCGAGCGGGACGAGGAGGGTCGAGTCGCGGGAGCGTGCGAGGAATAACGAATGCTTGAACCCGTGCCAAGATCCTCGCCTCCTCGCGGTGTAGTCTCGTCGAGGGGGAACCCGAAGAAGCGACAGTCTCGCGATCGCCCGATAGATTCTTCCTCCGGGCCGGCGAAATTATCTGAATCTCGTCCCGGGATTTGTTATTAAAATGAGGGGAGCAGGTTGGAGACGCGGCTGGTGTAAACTTCGGTTTATCAGATCTCAGAGCCGTGGAGGAGGCATTTGTCTGAATGTGGATCATCGAATCAATTATCGACGAACGTTCGTCACGGTTTGGTGCGATACAGGTACATCTCTCGGGTCGATTTGTTACAATGCTGGATAAATAATTGGACGGATCTACGATAATTCAATCTCTGCTCTGTGTCTTCAAGTATTTGCACCGAGGTTCCGTAATAAGGTTCCGCGGTGGTGGGACGTTCGAATGCCTCATCTGGAAATACCATCTCTGCTTTAGAATTGGGCGCAGGTAGTCGTCGAAGCTCGCAGAGCTCAAGTTTGTGGCTGCAACAGTGAAAATTAGGGATCCTTGGAATTAATTCCATCGTGGCTCCGTCGCGTGAACAAAGACTAGTTTGGAGGGGCCAGCACGATACCGTGGAAACTTTACTCTAGAGTCTCCAGTTGCTGCTATCCGTTCGATCCGGCGGGAGCCGAGACGTACTGGCAGCAATCCAGCAGCAAGGGACCAGAGGTAATCGCACACCGCGCCCCGGCCCTTGTCATTCGAGTTCCTTTAATTAAATCATCGGCATTGTAGGCTCGAATCGTGAGTAGGGAGGCCTCGATCGATGGCGAATCACCAGGAGGGTCAGCACACCCCTAAACGAAGATTAATCGGCCTCTGCTTGCAGTCTACTTGAGTTTCAGCAAGACCCGCCGCTCCGTTCCCTTCTCGTTTGCCCGTAGGACGAAATCGTCCCCAATGTAATATATATCGCGGAGCGGTGCTATTATTGATTTCGTCTGGGCCTAAGGGTTTCGCGTGCTCCACCCACGCCTCTCGTGCACGCCGTGAGTCACTGGAAAGATTCGCCTGGCGAATTAAGAACGCGTCTCGCCTGACCCGTGACGAAGGTTTCGCTGAAGATGCACTGGCGTGGGTACCAAAATCTTCATTCCTCCGAATGGAAGATGCCTTGGGACAACAAGGGACGTTCAGTTAAACAGCGATCTTCACAAAAATTGTGGGGAGTGGCAACTTATAGGTATGCCTATTTGCTTAATATGCGAATAAAATAATAAACATAATTTAATAGAACTCTTAAGGCAATTTTAAAAACAATTCACTTCTTTCATGTAGCAAATTAATTAATTTTAAGAATTAATTTTAAAATATTCTCAACTCTTTCAAATTAAAATATTTGATATTTCACGGAAAGGGTGGCAGACGCTTGTCCTCCTAGGGGCGCCAAATCTCAAAGTTCGCACCCGCTCCTATATACCTAGGAGATTAGAGTACCATTTTCTAATTCCACACAAGTTGACACTGAAAAGATTGCAATAAATAGTTTGCGAATCTTCGAGCCATCGGACTTGTTCCCTCGTCCCTATCAGTACCCTCCCAAAGATAGTGGACCAGCAGTAACTTGCGCACCAAGCCGCGGAAAGAGTAGAAAACGACCGTGACATTCCGATAGAGCACGCCTCCACCATCGATCTCCGCGTGTGTATTATCTATACAAGGGTTCCATAAACGCGTCAGAGAGTGGGCTTGATGGATGCGCCTGCGCGTCGCCGACTGCTGATACGCCCAGCCTCGGGATATACTCGCGACACGCGGAGAGAAACCAGTTAATTTCGCAGCCGGCCACTCGTAAATTCATCTTTTCCCACGAGAGCCGGCGTTGGTAGCACTCGACGATGTGTTGGACGAGCCCGCGGAAAGATCCAGCTTATCTCCTCTCGGCTTGGAAAGTTGCGCGCGAGCTCCAGATTTCCGCGAGTGGAGGCGATTCATTATCGCGCTGGAGGCGCGGGATAACGCGGTGCTCCGCGCGATCGGGGTCGAAGCCGATCCAGGGCTCTTATCAGTGCCCGCTCGAATCTCAGGCTGCAACCTATCATCCGTCTGACGGCGGCGCTAGGGAAAATACCAGCTCCCGGTGTGGCCTCTCAAGCGGGCCCTCATGCGTGAAATTTCCATCCTCTGTGGTGGAGCGCGCGTGGAGGAACGGGGGAAAAATCGGCCAGGCAGGATAGGCGTTTTATCGGCGCGGTAAAAATCGCGGCCCACTGACCCACTCGGGTGCAGATAAGAAGCGGCAGCATGCGAAACGGACCACTCCTATTCTCGTCCTGTTTCGCTCGCTGCAGGATACGGCTAATCTATTCACGCGTTCCTTTCCGTACGTGCAAGCCACTTTCTTCGATCCCTGGCTGATCTAGATTCGTTAACGCATCGCGCGCCCATGTCCGCCGATTCGTCACGCTAATCGGTGGAAAGGCAACGAGGTTCCGGTGTAACGACCGTGGAAACCTTTCAAGCTGGCGCGTTCCGATTTCTTTGGTCGGGGCTCGGGGCTGTTGGGCTTGCCTGGGTAATTAAGAGCCCTCCGCGAGGTGGAAGTCGGGTGTCCTTGACTTTGAAGCCGAGGAGCAGGGTTGGGAGGAACCTTCAGGCCATACTCGCTCTTTTTTAACCGACCTCAAAAAGGAGGACGTTATAGATTCGACCCGTATGTATTTTTTTGTATGTTTGTCTCCGCACAACTCCTCAGCATGTGGACCGATTTTGATATTTTTTTTTGTTCGTAAGAGGGCGATGCCCCGGTGGTCCCATCCCGTACTGCATCAATTAATATTTTGTATTTTTCTGGTTAATAAATCGTATGCACGTGCGCGCATATCTCCCCAGCATATTGCGTCAATTTATATGTATATAAAGAAACCATGAAATAGAAAAATTAAAAACGACTTCTAAAAAATAAAAATGCACTAAAAAGTGAAAAATAATTTCTTCTTTCTTGCACTGTGTAAATCTGGCACAGACTTAAAAAATTGAGAATCGTAGATTAAATGGGGGAACAAAATTAATTTCTACTTTTTAGTGCATTTTTATTTTTTTTACGTCGGTTTTAATTCTTTTTTTAAATTTGTTCTGTCCCTGATCTGTGCGTGGTCTGAAGACTCTGCAGGTTGGAGGATTAAGCAAGTGGGACCAAAGGGGAGAGACTTTGAGAGCTGAGGGTACCTCGGTGCATGGGATTACTTGGCATTGTAACTGTTTTTAGGAGGATGCCATCAGAACCAGGCAGAAATCGGGTCGTCGCGAATCGTTATAGCATTTGCGTCATCTATTCTGGATATTTCCAGTACGTGCATGCAGAGCCGAGACCGTACACCGATTTACGTGCCGTGTAATCGTAATTAAGACGCCCCCGGAGGCGCTCGATCACGTAAACAATACCCGGGGGGCACGTAGATCCTCGTGGATCGACCTTTCGGCGCGCCTGTCGAATCGATAATGCGTCGCCCGCGTATCGGGCACCGTTAACGTCCACGCTGCTCGCTGAAATTTATTCTAAAACACGCGCCCGGGTCAGTGTGCCACGATTTTTGTCGAGCAACAGGTGTACCGTGCGTCGGCGCGATTTCTCGCGACGATCCAACCGATCCTGCCGGCGATCTTTCCTGCGGCCGAGACGTCGCTGCCCCTCAACGAGGACGCCGTCCAGATTCGAATGTATTAGCGGAAGAATCTCGAAAACCACTATTTACCATGGGTGATCGATAATGGAGCGCCGAGTGCAGTCACCTTCGATGCATTCAGAACAGAAAGGGAATATTCTTTTCCACCACCTCGGCGCGTCTAGCTTCTACGAGCCAAGAGAATTATCGACACAATTTTCTCGAGCACCTACATTATTCAATTCGAGGTTCCGTCGACTCGGCCGACACCTCTAGCTATCGTAAAACGGTCACAGCGACGCTTCGTTTGCTTTCTATAGGCACGTTACAGTGATTTACGGCGAGGACATGCTTCGCGCGTTGCTCACCGCCGATTTTAGAGCGCCCTGGAACCCGGTGTAACGTAAATAGCGCCGTTTTGAGTGGCGATCGATATGTCGGGCAAAAAAGTCCAGCACGCGCCTGGAAATGTCTAATGCGCAGGAACGGCCGCGGCGATAGCGACCCGAATGTCTCGGCAGTACGGCCACTTTGTACGTGTTTCCGCGGCGGTTCCTGCCGCTCATTACAGTCATTTGCTACCAAGTTGCTGACCGCGATTTCCGCGTCAATACTTTATGACCGGCGTCCTCGAGCGTTCTTGAATCTCCGCGTGCAAGTGCGCCTTGTACTCGTTCCCCTGCGCGGAGAATCGATATTGTATGTCGGTCACAAGGCTCCGGGCGGGCGACGCGGCTGTTATCTATTCACGGAACGATAACACGCGTGTCTCTCGCGCGGAACAAGTGCGTCGCACCAGTTCGATGCTCGCGCAGAGCTGTCGCTCCGTGTCCTTTCAGTTCTAGTTCGCGACACGAGGCCTCTAACGGTAGCTTGTTCCGAAAAGATGACTGTTCGACACGCGTAAATCCATGGTACCTTATCCGCGAGGCATCGTGTCGGACAAAAGGTCCGGGACGTGCAGGAAATCGCTAACGGCCGGGAAAAGCCGCGAAGGTGGCGAAACGGAGGCTCCGTGCCCGCGGAATCGGCACGAACGAGAGTGGAATAACGAAAGGGCGTATGACTTGAGCCCACGCGACGATCCGCGCGCCCACGCTACGCTCGAATAGGGTCTCTCAGTTTCTCGTGAAACCACGGGATTGTCCAGTGGCGGATTTAACAGGGCGGCCGATGAGCAGTTGCCACCTGGGCCCCTGCTCGCAAGGCCCCACTAGGGCCCCATCCTTAACAAAAATTATGATTTTATCCAAACTATATTTTGTTTCTGTATTATTACGCCGAGCCCATTTTCAGTAAACTACCGCTTTAGTTTCTCGAAAAATGGGCCCCTGCTTGCAAGGCCCCACTAGGGCCCCATCCTTAACAAAAATTATGATTTTATTCAAACTATATTTTCTTTCTGTATTATTACGCCGAGCCCATTTTCAGTAAACTACCGCTTTAGTTTCTCGAAAAATGGGCCCCTGTTCAGAAGGCCCCACTAGGGCCCCATCCTTAACAAAAATTATGATGTTATCCAAACTATATTTTGTTTCTGTATTATTACACCGAGCCCGTTTTCAGTAAACTACCGTTTTAGTTTGTCGAAAAATGGGCCCCTGCTCAGAAGGCCCCACTAGGGCCCCATCCTTAACAAAAATTATGATTTTATCGAAACTATATTTTGTTTCTGTATTATTACGCCGAGCTCGTTTTCAGTAAACTACCGTTTTAGTTTGTCGAAAAATGGGCCCCTGCTCAGAAGGCCCCACTAGGGACCCATCCTTAACAAAAATTATGATTTTATTCAAACTATATTTTCTTTCTGTATTATTACGCCGAGCCCATTTTCAGTAAACTACCGCTTTAGTTTCTCGAGCAATGGGCCCCTGCTCAGAAGGCCCCACTAGGTCTCCATCCTTAACAAAAATTATGATTTTATCCAAACTATATTTTGTTTCTGTATTATTACACCGAGCCCGTTTTCAGTAAACTACCGTTTTAGTTTGTCGAAAAATGGGCCCCTGCTCAGTGGGCCCCCCTAGGGCCGTGTCTTCAAAAATAATGATTTCATCCAAGCACTTTTTTTTCTCTACTTTTCTGTACATTTACCCCCTTTTGGTAAACTACCTCTTCATTTTCCCGAGAAAACGGGCCCCTTAATGTTTGCCACCTGGGCCTTTTTCCTTAAATCCGCCACTGGGACTGTCTCAAAATCCTAAGCTCATATCATTGCTAGAGTCTAAGAGCGGAACCTCTGTCAAAACACCGGTGGAAAACTTGCGAATATAAACTTCTTGCAAGTGCTTAGAACTCATAATAAACGCGATACGCTCGATTCCTCTGCTACGGGATCCAACAGCTCTATCGATTAGCTGGATACAAAGTCTCCCCAAAGCACGGCGAATCTTTGCGGACTTTCGGCTTAAATGGCACGATAATGGCAGTGTACTCGACACACTGTTGACTGTGTTCTAAAAGCCAAAAGCCAGAGAGAGAGAGAGAGAGGGGCAGAGAGAGGAAAAGGGAGATCCAACTTAACGGGTCTTTCTCAGTAGGTCGATACGTGCAGTAGTTGACACCGATTAGGACCTCGAAATACGGATGTGTCGCGACTGTCTGTGTAATCAGCCCGCGATTGAAGGCTACAAACAGCTGTAATGAACCTCGGATAGCCTTCGAGGAACTCCGAGTCCCAGTTCCCTCGTAATTAACCCTGCACCTTCCACGAGTCCTCCTTCCCGGCTTCCAAACTTCGTCAAACACCACGGTAAACCATTTCACCGGGCCAGCAGTCATCGCTCTCGAAAATTCCAGCCTGCCCCACGACCATCCCCGGAGTCATTGTCCTGTGAATAAATTCCGAGCGCTCCGAGGAGCCCGGGGAATCGAGTATTCTCGCCCAGAAAGCAGCGCGACGCTTTCGAAAAGCCAGCGTTACGCATTCCCCTCGAAAATCGCCTTATCTCTCACGGTAGTCGTTTCAGCCTCGCCAAGTGCACCACTTAAGCTACCGCGCGCTACCGGCAAGCTCGCGTGCACGAGATTACACCCTGAAATCTCTTGGTCAGCATTTTTAGTGGGTGGTCCAGCGCTGCAAACGCGACAGGAAAAGGTGAACTCGAAAGATTCTCCTTTACCACACGTTTTACGTCCGAAATTTGGGATTAAATGGGGCATTCTTCCATTTCTTGCGCTTTCCAAGAGGCAGCCACGATGACACGAGCTTCTGTGTTAATAACCCGTTAATGAGTTCGTTGAAATCATCCAGATACGCTCGAAGAGCGCTCGCAATTGCCGGGAATCTTGAGCCATCTTGGAATTGCATTCTGCGGGCTGATTAGCCTTGCAAAGCTGGACCCGAGTGATTCATTTCTCATGCATCAGTTTAAGCGTGAGTGTGGGAAATGTTTGGAAAAACGTTGGGTTTCTCCTCGTTTGTGGGTGGCTCTTAACGGTTCATTGTACCAGGGATCACTGTACCAGCGGCTACTTTCCATTTCACTGTTTTACTTTCTGAATTTATCGTTCGAGTATCGTGCAATCGAGTGTATTAATATATTGTCTGCGACGTGAGTTTCTCATCGGGCCTCCTGTTATATCCGGCGCGACGTGCGAACGCCAACGCGGAATCGAGATAGAGGGGCATGATTAAAGCTTTACGTGGCGCGGAATGGTTCCTGCTCGAAATCAAGTGGCATTACGCTGTTACTGCAACGACTTTGCCGGGATTTAGAGGTTCCCCGTAAGTGTCGCAGACGTCACGAGTCCCGAAGGACGGGATTAATCGAAATTATACCTGTCTGCGTCATTGGGAGAGGAAGCTAGAGAAGCAAACCATCGGGAGATGGTCTGGCGCCACGCAATCAAGCCATAATATCGCCTGGAAGCAGGAAAAGTTCTTGCGAACGACCCCCGACAGGCACGAGAGGCGCTGAAATACGAGCGTTTCTGTTGGTCGTTGAAAAATAAGCGACATTTCCATTATTCCGTAATGTAACGTTCGACAGGGCCACGGGCCGTAGTCCCAGCCAATCCATATTCATGGATCTCCCGGGGAGTTAACGATATTCCTCTAATTAATCTAATTGAATCGTCGCGAACAGCGCTGTCACTAATTCCAATTTCTCAGACGCTTCTCTGAGACCCTCCGGTAAATTCCGTCGAGAACACTGGATAGTCGAATCGCGACGTCCCGCGAGATTTCCCGGACACCTAGCGCGAATTACAGTGACAGACTCTCTCGCGGTGTAACTGACTCTCCGAGTACTACAACGTAAGTTTGCAGGGTTAATTGATCGGCGGCGAAGGCGGTGGGGTCGGGTCAAACAGGCACAGGCAACAACCAAGTCTCGAAGAAGTAAACCGCGTCGAACGGTTTCTAAACGGCCGTCGAAAGCCGTATACGAAAGTACCGGTTCGTTTGCGCAGGTCATCGTGCTCGAAGGACACGAAGGTACCTGCACCATCCGCCAAGGGCATTCCTCTCGACCCAGGGCGTGAAAAGGGCGAACGAATCGCCGAGGCACGAACTTCAACCTACGCTCAATCTCGCGCTTTCCGGAACATTCGCCGCGACCATTGGCCGCAGCAAATAATCCCGATAATTCTAGCTTAACCAGCTCTGTGTTACCCCATTCGCGGCGCGTACAGCGTGATCCACGAGCTCGGTATCGCGGGACGTCCGCGGGAACCGAGGGAACTCGATTGAAATGTCGCGGCGGATCCCGGGGACCACCTCGACGAAGAATGTCTTCAAGGCCGGCGGTGCAGCGCGACAGGAACGACAACGAACTCCTCCTCCCCCGATAGGGAGGGGAAAAAATGTCCTGGCCATCGCGAGTCTCGTTTTTCCCGCTGAAAAACCAGTCATCCAGCGGGGAGAAGAGACAAGAGTGCATTCCATTGCAAGGCTACTGGCCGCCAGGCAAACAAGGACGATTCCTTTCCCCGATCTCTGTCCGCTGTCTCCCAATTCCACTTCTGACGATCCTTGCGCGGCGTGAGGATTTTCCTAGCTTCTCATAGACGAGGTTCCTAGTCCCCAGAGATTTTGCTCTGAACAGATGGGCCCCACGATCAGCCTGTCTATTAATTCGAGCATTGTCCTCAGTGGCGGATTTAACAGGGCGGCCGATGAGCAGTTGCCACCTGGGCCCCTGCTCGGAAGGCCCCACCAGGGCCCCATCCTTAAAAAGAAATTATGATTCTATCCAAATTATATTATTTTCCTGTATTATTACACTGAGCCCATTTTCAGTAAACTACCTCTTCATTTTCCCGAAAAATGGGCCCGGCTCAGAGGCCCCTCCAAGGCCCCTGTCTTCAAAAATAAATTATGACTTTATTCAAGCACTTTCGTTTCTATATTTTTCTGTACATTTACCCCCTTTTAGTAAACTACCTCTTCATTTTCCCGAAAAATGGGCCCAGCTCAGAGGCCCCTCCAAGGCCCCTGTCTTCAAAAATAAATTATGACTTTATTCAAGCCCTGTCGTTTCTATATTTTTCTGTACATTTACCCCCTTTTAGTAAACTACCTCTTCATTTTTCCGAAAAATGGGCCCAGCTCAGAGGCCCCTCCAAGGCCCCTGTCTTGAAAAATAAATTATGACTTTATCCAAGCACTTTCGTTTCTATATTTTTCTGTACATTTACCCCCTTTTAGTAAACTACCTCTTCATTTTCCCGAAAAATGGGCCCAGCTCAGAGGCCCCTCCAAGGCCCCTGTCTTGAAAAATAAATTATGACTTTATCCAAGCACTTTCGTTTCTATATTTTTCTGTACATTTACCCCCTTTTAGTAAACTACCTCTTCATTTCCCCGAAAAAATGGGCCCCTCAGAACGTTTGCCGCCTGGGCCTTTTTTCTTAAATCCGCCACTGATTGTTCTGTTTAGCCACTCTGGGAAGATGTCCTGTAAGCCCTCTAGCGGCGATTCGAGGGCGCGTGGCACGCGCGCAGCTCGCGCGGGTGCACTCCGCGGCTGACTGGCCGCTTTTTATTCCTGTTTGTCTGGTGGCCGTTTAAGTGCATCGCGCACGCAATCGCTCCTTAAACGCCCGTACGAAAAGTCCACGGAAGAGAAGCGGGATTCCAGGTGAAAACGCGCGGAATTTTCGCAGCGAGAGGCCTTTTCGTACCTCTCTTTTTTCTTGCTGTTGCACGCCGGGTCTCTCCCTGTTTGGCGCGATTCCTTTCCGTTTTCCACTCGGGAGCGCGCTTTCGAAAGCTTCTGTGCCGCCCGCTCCTTTTTCATCGCAACGTTGAGCAATTTCAAGGAGCTCTGCGTAAAAGCGAATCTTTCTAAATGCTTCGCATTTTAGCCTCATCCCTCTTCCCTTTCGTGCTCTGAAAATTTTCTTGCGAGCGGGCACGTGATTCTCGGGGTGGATATTAGTGTCCAGGAACTATCTCCATAGTTCCAAGAAACTTGTGGGCTTTTTTCGCAAAAATTACGAGTTCCTCCCTCGCGCGAACTCGCGCCGCGAGTCGATTTCACCTTCGCCGCCCGGCGCGGAGTTATCGCCGAAAAGTCAGCACATTGATGCACGAAAGCGAAAGAGGAAACGGTTATGGTGGCTGTATTTCACGTGTTAACGTACTTGCCTGTTCCTTCTATTCCCCATTCGGTTGCGTATAAACGCCGGTTTAATGCGCGGTTAATATTTAGGCGGATACATTTTAATGGCTCGTAAAATATTTCACCTCCAATGCGCCGGCTGCATTTCACGTTTACGTTTGTCGGTACCGAAGAGCCTCCGCCTATTCGCCAGCCTCTACGTCGCATAAATATTCATTCCTCGGCTGGCAAAAATTCCGAAAAGGTTGACTGGCTGCGTAAAATTTGGGTCGGTCTCGCCCATCGCGACCAACTTAATCTTCAGACTTCCGCCGGTTCTTTTTTATGTTTGCCGCGGTAATGCTCAGAATGACTGGCTCGTTTAGCCAGCGGACGAGTAAACGCAGCGGCGTTTTGCGATTCAAGATTCAGTGGACGGGCATCGCACTTAAATCAAAGTAGAATAAAGTAAAAATAGAATAAACTCCGCTATATTCCTCCGAGCTTCCTTTCCTAAGTCTAATACACAGATTGCATTTGGAGTCTGATTGTTTTCGACACTTCGGAAGCCCTAAAATGGTCCAAGTTCTCCGCAAGGATATATCTTCAGCTTCGAAGAACCGCAATAAAATTTTTGCCAGCGGACACGAACGTGCTCCGATAATTACAAACGATTCGTCGCAGTATTAAATGGTCGATGCTTCTCATTAGCCGCCGTTGGGTAAAAACAAAGACTTTCACCGTGACGATCGCAAATTTTATGGCGCTCGATACATTCACCGGTGCCTACATACGTGCGTTTTCGTATTTTCCCAATTGTTCCAGCGATCCTCGAAAGCAATTTGCTCGCAGTGTTATTATTATACCGCTAGCGTCGAACGACAAACGATGCTCGCCGGATGGATGCGGGAAGATTAAAGTATCCGTGCTCGAACAGTCCCCCGAGTACAAGTAGGCCCCCCTTCCATCGAGGGGCCAGCAGCGAGGCCCCCGTGTGCACCTGTGCAGGTTGAGAGGTGTTGTGTTTTCACCTGGCAGTTCAACCTACAATCGCGAGCAAGGAGGTTCCGCAGCCGTGATCCTCTCGTGTTCCACGCTCGCCACGAGACGTCGCGATCTCGGGCCGAATACAAGCTCTCCTCTCCGCTCCTGGTCCAGCAACCTGCCAGCCGATCGATCGCCATGTCGAGGAGGCATGTTCCCGAGTGAAACGCGAACGAGAGACGTTGAGACGCGCGTCCCCCGAGGATGATGCGACAGACGGAGAGAGTTACCATTCAGTCGGGCCAGCGCCAGTTACCAAGATAATTGCCAGCCGGAGGAGATACATCCGATGAGAACCTGGGGAAGAAACAGTGACTCCATGTGGCGATGTACTCGGTTCCAGAGAGGAATCTCTAAAAGTCGCGGGTTAATTAACTCGATCCAGTGACTTGTTCCGTGAACCCTCAGCTTCTGCGCGACGGCGTCACGATTCCTTCCTCGAAAGCACCTCGCGTGAGATCGAAGTTCGGTGAAGTTGTTCGCAGAGACGTTGTGCATCTTCGGAGAAACATTTCCATCGTTGTTCCGCGACGCAGGATATGACTCGGTCGCCGGTGCCTGTGGGAAAGCCTTGATCGTTCCTCCGCGGAAAATCGTTACTGCTGTCGAAGGACAGTGAACTCTGGATCAGACGCGATCGCGAAGACACCACTCGTTGCTGGAAGAAGGTCTACCTTTGAGGATCAGGATGGACACCGTGCTGGAAAAGATGGGCAAGCTGAATTTGGTAACGTTGCACCGTTTAACGTCACACGTACACCGTTCTGCGCGAGCTCCGTCGCCACGGCTAACGAGCACCTCTAATCGCGATCGTGGCCCGGGGGAAAAAAGAAGCCGGTGCATTGTGCAAGCGCGGCAGCGAATGCACGGGCGCCACGTGCGTGCGATGAAATCGTTTGCGCCGCGTAATTTCAGGGGGGTACCGTTTTTTTTTTTAAAGTTCAATATCATGACTGGCTTTCAAGGGAAATGGAATTTAACACCTCGAGGCGCTCGGAATCGTAGCTGG
This sequence comes from Andrena haemorrhoa, assembly GCA_910592295.1. Classification (NCBI taxonomy): domain Eukaryota; kingdom Metazoa; phylum Arthropoda; class Insecta; order Hymenoptera; family Andrenidae; genus Andrena; species Andrena haemorrhoa. The sequence continues at coordinate 9,318,878 of OU342946.1, forward strand.
ACGTTGTTAGAACACGATATGATAAGTTGGTCGAGCAGCGAAGCCTATCCCATTCAATTTCTACCGAGAGCATAAAAGAGCAAGGGAAAAAATGAAGCCTCCAGAGGCGACTGCAGGATATCTCCTCTTGCATCGAGAAGAACCAGTTGTCGCCCCGAGCTGCCGCTCATTTCCGTCAATTAAACGTTCCACATTTCACCGCCGGCGATCGCCAATGGCCGTGCCCTTTTTAATAAACCAGCGGTACAAACGGGGCGGGATCGTTGCACAAATTACGCGCGGAATTTTCGCTGCTAATTGTAAGTCACTACCCCCTAGGTGGCAACGGATACGCCGAACGATCGCGTTCGCTTGCGTCTCTTTCGCGCGTTTTCTGGCAAGCTCAGGCGCAACCTGGCTGGACGATTAGCGATTACCTCGTTACGATCGACTGGTTTGAACCGAGATCGATGGTTTTTGCGGCGGAATCGCCAGCGGCCGGCCGCTGGAGCCTGCTCGGCTCACTCGCGGTTTCTGTGATCGGCTAAACAGCCGTGAACGATCGCGGTACAAGTTACGCGTCAATTTTCAAAGCGTTTCGAAAGCGACCGCGTCCACCGAGCGAGCAGATTGAAAAATCTGATCGTCCGCTAATGACGGACGTGTCGTGCTCCGCGGCCGTTTCGCAAATCACGCGTTGCAGAATCCCGGCGAGGCTTAATCGCCCTTGGAACTGCTGGTTTACGCGCGCAATTTCCTTTTTTCGTTACGTTTATGGACGGAGAATTATGGGAATCGAAGCCGGAGAAGGGATATCCTTTTCGCGGCTAGAGGGATATGAGAATCTTGTGGGATTCGCGGGGATAAATGGAGCTGGGAAATGAATCCTGAATGAGAATAGCGAAGGTTGTGTGCTACGGTTCGCCTGCTCTCTCGATTCGATGAATTCCTGCTCCGCGATCAGAGGAGTTGCTCCTGCATAAGCTGCTCTTCCTGTATCGCTGTTCGCTTCACGGTCGACGTGCCTCGCGCAAGCAATTTCATATTACGCGTTTATATAATTGCAAGCAACCAAGTCTCTCCGGGCCCCCCTGATCCCACGCAATTAAGGTAACAAGTTCTTTCGCCGTCGCTGCGATCCGCGAACAGTTGAACTTGGCTGAATTCGCGCGTATTATATGCAGGGACCATTTCTGTCCCGTTAGGACGATCCGGCGTAGCGGTGCAGGAACAAATCTACGTCGTCGAGTCCCATTCAATTACCCCTAATTAGCTCGAGCGAAATTCAGACGATTACACGCGATTAAGGTAACCGATCTCGTTGTTGTGGAACAACAGTCAACGGTAATTTGCATGGCCGCGAGGGAGCAGGGAAACGGCAACACTTTCGTCAAGCTACATTCCCCGCGGCACGCACCCGCGACTAATTGCCACGTACACGTGAGGATGGAAGAAGAGACGGAATCTCGATCGTTCGAACGGTTCCTCGAGCGAATCGCTGGCCACACCGCGCATCGGTTCGTATCCTGCGCGCGTTCAGGTGCAAAGTACCCTGCAGCAGGTCGTTGCACGGTGTATGGGGACTCGAGCGACCCTGGGCGTTTCTTCGCGCTAGCTTCGAGACGATTCAGTGACGTGCTCGGGTCCATTTCGTGAGATAAGTGGCCCAAGCCTCTTGATCGATGGTACATTTCCGATCGATCGTCAGGTCTCGGATAGTATCGATCAGAAGCCTCGCGATACAGGTTGGATGGGCCGGAACTTTTAATAGAGCCAAGTCTTTTCGGGCTACTTTATCAAGCTCCGTCTTTACTAATCCTCTAACCTTCAAATTATTCTACTTCTACTCGTTGAGAGGGTGCAGCATAGTTTTCTTAGGTTTGCTGCATATAGGCTAGGTCAAAGTACGGCAGGTAGAGACCACGATTACGTCCCAATCATGAAACAGCTGAATCTGCGATTCCCTTGAGTTTAGGAGAGCTGAGGTGGACTTGCTTTTCCCTTTTAAGATTATCAGTAGCCTTGTTAATTGCCCTCAACTCCTCGATTTGATAAATTTCTATGCTCCTAAGCTGATCGTTTAGATTCACACGAACTTTTCTTCCACAGCGTTATATTTCCTCAATGATCAACTCCGGACCCTGTAAACCGTATATGTAGTGTGGCTAACTCATAAGGTAAATGTCCCAATTAGCGACCCAGTCCCAATTATTGACACTTTATCCTTTATATTTAAATATGAATTTTGTTCTGTTCCGAACGGGTGTTGAAAGTATTGAATTCGATTGGTGAATATTCAAAGTATCTTGCTGATGTGTTCGCTAATGTATATCATAACATGTAATTAAGTAATTAATAAATGTTTTCCGTGAAAAAGTAGTTTCTTGTTACCGAACTTAAGAACGGCCAAATTTTAAGTATTAAGTATTTCGTGCGTGCGTATATTAATGTAAGACAAATATATTCAAATAAGGTGAAAAACAATTGTAAATTCACTATTTAAAAAAATTACATTGAATTTTTTATTAAATTCATAATAATTATGGGGGTCAATAATCGGTACTCGAAAAATGTATGAATTCCTATTATTGACACGAGATGCCATGTCATGTTTTCATCCCGCGTATTTTGTCAGTTTGGATCGTAACCTAAAAAAAATAAAGAGAATAATCGACGAAGAAACTATTCCCAGCAAATTTGTGTGTTGAATTGCAATAATAATTTAATAATAATTTAATAATAATAGCTATTGTATTAAAGACTGTTGCAAATTATTTTGTTCTGTACTAAGTATTTTATAAACATCCTTTTTCGATGCAGTGATGAATTGGGACATTAGATTGCATGTCCCGACCAATTCCACGCATTATGTACGAGTCAATGATCCGGTCCGACATAGGTAACTATTTGGGACGAAGAGAGAATTGAGGATCAAAATTAGGTACACATTAGGGTGGTCCTTATATGTATGGAAAAAAATTAAATTTTTTAAAAATTTCTTCTGACCCTCTCAGAAGCTTCCAAATAATTAAAAAGAATTTCGTCTAAAATTTTATTAAAATATATTAAGGATTAAAGGTCGCTCAACGGCAAATAAAATTTAAAAAACATAAAAAAAAAAATTTGTTTTCCTTCACAGCTTGTTGTAACTGGTTGGAGAACTGGAGAATTGGATGAGTTTCGTTGTTATAAGTGCTAGGGCCAGTATCTAGTATGGTACCCGATTTTACCTAGGCCACGGTGTAAAATCGTAAAATCGTAAAAACGGATCATATTTTAAATCATTATTTTTTGTATTTTTCCTTCTATTAAACAAATTGGATATGTACTATTATTTAAAAAAGATTTTATTCTAATAAATCCCAATTGCAATTTGTTTTTTACTTAATAATGTCAAAGTTATGAGATTTTATCCTTAACGTCCCGATTTTGCTCCGGTCTCCCCTATATGCGAAATATAAAATCCTTGAGCGACCTTTATATATCAAAATATACAAATAAAAAATACGGAGATACTTTTTTTTTGTCAAATAGAAGATTTTAAGAGGGTCAGACAATATATATTTTAAAGTTGAAAAATAAGGACCACCCTAGTACACATGCATCATATAATATATTTATTATTAAAAATTATATTCGAACAATTTCATAATAAAAAGGGGCCTTTTCCATACTGGAAAAGAACCAGCCATATGATAGGCTATTAATGAGTAGCTGGGATAAATACTTTCAATATGTAAATATGGTAGACCGTGCCAGTAGATCTTACAGGGTCGCTAATTGGGACATTTACCTTATTGTTGCTATTGACTTATCCCCGTTTATCAATGAAAATAAAATTACTCTTAAGAAAATTAAAGTTCCATCTACTCTCAGCTGTTGTTGGTCCAGATTCGAGTATGACCGAATTCGCACGAAAAGGCAGATCGATGTCGAAAGTGTTCCCAAGCGATTCCCATGTTCGGAGGCAGCAATAATCGAGCAGAGTGAAACGCGTGTAACAATGGTCGATGAAAAATGGCAGAATTATTGGGCCCTCTCTTTCTCCAGCTCCGAGGCAGCGTGTTCTCTCCTCGTCTCTCTTTATTCAGCACTCTCACCGAAGATATTCGGCGAGTGAAACTTTTTCGGGCGCCCTTCTTTTATCGACGTCAACCGATCGATGCGTTCCATATACCTGGACCGATATCGTGGACGTCGAACGTCGTAGAAGAATAGAATTCCTCTTCATCCTAGCTTTCTCTCTATTTTCTGCGTGACCCCATCCGAAATAGCCAACGGGAGCGTCGTCCCAGAATTGGGATCGATTTCGAATTGAATTTGGCTCGGTCCACTTCGGCATGCTGACGCTATTCGACTCCGCAGAGGAATTCCTAGTGCCCTATTAAGAAAACTAAAACTGTTTCCATGTATCAACTTTATCGTCCCAGTTGTCGGACCGCAGCCTCCACTTTCGTGGTCCACGCGTGTGCCAATAAAGCGAAGTGCCCAGGAAAATAACTTGATTAATTCTTGAGCAGCGCTAAAAAGCGTGATTAATTTAAAAACACTCGCTCCTTCGATTGAGCTCGTCACGAAGCAGCAAGGTGCTTAAAACAAACATTCCTTTTTAATGCTTCGTGGAAACGATCAGAGAAATCACCGTCTCAGACACGGAATTTCACATTCTAATGGCTCTCGAAAAATATCGTATTACGAATCCATAAATACCACGAATTTCCCCTGGCCAGCTGAACGGTTCCACGCCACGGCTGGAGATTCAAATTCTAATGCCTCTCGCCTAAACGTTTTCTTTCGTTCGATGCTTGTCAGCGGCCCAACCCCGTGAATTATCGTCGCGCGCGCGTTTAAACCTGACACGTGCTTGTGCGTCGCGGGCCGTTTGAAAAGGAAAGCCCAGGAATATCTTCGCTGGCCGCCGATCAATCATCGAAACTACGCGCGGCGCGCGTGGCTCGAAAACGTGGCTCCTTCCGTCCCCGGCGCAGCTCGTGAAACAGCGAAACCATATTCCTCGTTCTCTGCTGGAGAGCTGAAGGGTTTCCCTTGAGGTTTTCGTGGTGGTGGCTCGATTCCGCTGGGCGACGGAACGCGAAACGCTGGTTTCGGAGGAGAGCGACACGCTCGAGGGGAGACCGCTTGATCTCGATCCAATGAGACGTTTCGAGGCGCACGATCGATTTAAGATGGATCATCGCCCGCGGCGGTGGCGTTGTTACGGTCGTTCACTGTAACAGAACATTGCTACCGAATAACGATAACGACTGAACGGGGGCGACAGGTGATTGAGTCCTCTGTCATTGTTTCGTTGATGGATTCGGCAGGAAATTGGAATGAATTTTTACTCCAGCCTGGGTGGATCGATGTGTTCGGAAGCAGGGGATGAATGCTGGTGAATCGGGAGATTGGCAGGGTAATGGGAGCAGCTTCGGATTCCAATTTTCATTTGGGGTAGGGTAGGGTGGGGCTGAAAGTCCCGTTTTTTATATAAACCAGTGTAAAATTTAGTAATAACAATCTAGAGGTACACGGTGTTATTTTGTATAAACTACAGGTATTGGGCCTGATGAATAAAAACTAAGCAATTCCTACAAGCAATTCCTTATTAGCAAAATCAATTGCTTTAAAAGCAATTACTTAAACAAAAAAGGAATTTCTTATTTTCATATGAATAAAAATTATAAGGAATTGCTGGTTTTGCTAGACCATATAAGTAAATGATAGCTGTGACTGCCGGTAACGATCTCACTCTCTCTCTCTGGCTCCCCTTTAAAAACTTCAAGTTTATTTAATAAAGTACAAAAGTTTTCTTATTGAATTAGTTTTTTCAGTTTTTACATATCAAAATCAAATAGATACTAAATTTGATGTTGCTGCGAACTTTATACTGTAGAGCGGGAAATCTTGCTGTTAATTGTCCAAAACATCGTTCAATTATAACGCGCACTTTACTCAATACTTTATTATAGTGCCGTTGCTTAAGTGTTATACGTATATAATATATACTGATACATACTGGTGAAGTAATTGGTCCTTTAAGCAAATGTTAGCATGGGGTACAGGAGTCTTAAAAATTCTTAAGGAATTGCTTATTTAGCATAAGCAATTGCTTCTTTTATTCATTCGATTGTAAGCAATTCCTTAAAAAATTAAGGAAACGCGATTCCTTTAAGCAATTCCTTGGCAGTTTAGGAATTCTTACAAGATAAAGCAAATGCTTGCGTTTTTATTCACATGAATTTAAGCAATTCCTAGTAAAATATTAAGAAAAAGCAATTGCTTACACTTTATTCATTAGACCCATTATTCTTTACCTTTACAAAGTTGTTGATTAATAGTGTTTTTTTGCTGATATATCGATATATATTAGAGATATATCACAAAATGTGTGTCAATTCAAATTGCTTGGGGGAAAAAGTTCTTAATATCTTCTAACCAGCTTTTCGTGTAACGTAAAACAAAATAAGTAAAAAACTCTTTTGAAATCCACAAATATTTATTAAGGCAGGATACCACCTTTGACTGCGATTTTTGGAGGCGTTTTTCATGAATTTTTATTGCATACAAAGAATGCGCAGAAACAAAATCGGTTTTAGTCAATCATTAATGTAACTTTAATCTGTAATTACACATTTTTTGAAACTGAAAAAGTAAAAAATAATCTCTTGTAGGTGGTGCCAAAATAAATTCCTCTGGAGAAACACCGTTAGACTGCGTGTCAAATTCTGCTCTGTACGTGGCTCTCAGAAAAAAACCAAAGAATGTTCCTATTAACAACAATATTTTTTAATGCTGTACGTAGGGATTTTACGAAATTTCGATTTTTAAGAAAATGGCAGTCATTTTAACAAAAAGGTTAATTTTTAGGGTAAAAAAGTTTATAAAATTGTGCACCAAAAAAATAGAACAACGCTACAGCAAAAGTCCTACGTACATCATTAGATTATACCACGGGGAAGAATTGGGAATTTGCATGATTGTTAAAAAAAATATGTTTGGGAGCTCCTATATAAGTTGTATTGTAATTTTTTTTCCATAAGTTTTTATTGCATATTAAGCGAGAAAAAAAATTATTAGAAATTGCAATATTTAAAATTAACGAAAACGATCTGGAAATTCCCGAGCGTAGCCGAAGAAGCCTGTGACGTCACATGGTAGTTTTTTCACACTTTTAGCATTGAAAAATACATTTTTATTAGCCGGCTGTTTTGATATACGTATACATTACTATTAGACGGCTGTTTTGATATACTTACGTATTTTTAGACAACTCATAACACCAGTTTCACGACGCAATCATAAATACATAGCAGCCATTTAAAACTACTACTATGTGACGTCACGAAGCTTTACGACCAATCAAAATCGTTTCTTCGCAATACGGAACGTTTCAAACATTACCAATTTTTAATTTCATTTTTTAATACTTAACGATTTATAATAAATAAAAATTTTATTGTACATTTATTGCTTATGGTGTATATTCAGGTTATAAATAATAAATTATGCAATCCTTTTTAAATGCAAATTCCCTATTGTGCAAAGTTTCAACTCAATCCGATGAAAATTGTAAGAGTAATTTGACACGCAGTCTAACGGTGTTCCTCCAAAGGAATTTATTTTGGCGCCACCTACAAGAGAGACTTTTTCAGTTTAAAAAAATGTGTAATTACAGATTAAAGTTACATTAATAAATGACTAAACCCGATTTTGTTTCTACGCATTCTTTGTATGCAAAAAAAAATCATGAAAAACGCCTCCAAAAATCGCAGTCAAAGGTGGTATCCTGCCTTAAACCAATTTCTTTGGTATACAATATTGAAAGGAAATACTACGTTTTTAAACAAAAGAATGAAAATACAGGACACAGATTCAGCTTGGGGACTTTTTACCCGCCGGACTTTTAGCCCCACTCTACCCTAGTTGATAGACTTGCCTCGAATCCAGAAATTCTTCAAACATCCGCCACAATTCGTTTTCCCCGTTGCTTCGTACCCAGCACAGGAAAATCTCTGAAATACCCACTGGTGATTCTCGGCGAGTTCCAGCGAGCTCCCTCAGCAACGGCATTTAATCGCGCACCCTCGAGTCACGCGTGCTGCTTACTAATCGCTCGACAAAGCAGTTCTCATAATGCCCCGTTCCCGGAGCCGCGGCGATACACATTCCTTCCCTTCCGTCGTTTCAATGAAACCTTAATTACCAGAGAATCGCGGCTAATTACGCGACAGCGCTGATCGCCGGAGCGACAACGACGCCGAGGAGCCACGGGACGTAACCCTATTAAGCCGCGACTCGATTCCGTTCTTCTCGTTTGGCGAACTCGTGTATCTGCCAGCTCGCATCTCGCGTAATAAGAGTAATCATACGTCGCCCATCTGGGGAGCCAGTGGTTCGCAATTAACATTCTCGGGGCGATGCACGAGCCGGTCCACGGTGACAAATCACGCGGGAGTGTTTAACGTCCGGGGTTTCCAGTGACCGGCCGCTGTTGCGGAACAGCTACTGACGCCGGATAACCAGTATCGCGAGATTCGACACGATGCTCGATTTGCTGTTCCCTTAGCCTGTTTCTGTCTAAGCAGCCTCGTTAATAGGAGTATTAGGAAACGAATTAATGGTTTAACGAGGGGAAACTCGCGGTGGAACAAGGTCGACCTTGATTCTCTCGCAGCGAAAGCTTTAAATAATCGCCGCGAACTTATTCCTCTATTACAGTATACAGAGGCTGTCGTCCATCTGTTATTTTCGCTGATAAATCACTCTGTCGTTGATCGCTTCATCTTCCCGTTGCACTTCACGGGGCACCAAGCGGGTCACGTTGCGACACAGTTGCAATCGAGTCGAATGTGCTTCCATCTCGCACATACCTACCTACGATCCTCCGCGAGCATCTTCCATCTAAATATAAATCATGCGATGAAACATTGAGCGGATTCTCTCTCCCGCGATCGAAATTAGAATCTCCGGCGAGTTTCCCTCGCGAGACCAGCGTCGTAATTACGCGTGCGATAAATAATCGGGAGGCACGACTCGATTGCCCGGCCCGCGAGCCTCGACAGCCGACAAGGAAAACCGCGGAGGGCGCAGGAGCTGCTCGCATCGACGTAACCACGAGATAAGCCCCAGATAAGGCGACCTCTATTAACAAATGTCTCGTTAATCAACGTAATCTTGGGGATGTAATCGGTGGCAGACGTGTTTCGCGCGGAGCGACGATGCTTTCGATTACTTATAAACCGTCCGTCGATTTCCTTGGCTGGCTGGAGGCGATCGCCCTCGTTTCGTCGCCGCGCCGACTCGTTTTCCACGTGTCGTTCCACGGTGTCCCGTGCAAAACGAGACTCGAAAGTTCACCTGTGCCCCGAGGAGGCCTCGTTTCGCGCGCCTCCAGTAACTTCCCGGCGGAATCGGCGCTTTCGAGGCGCCTTTATCGAGGATAAGATCCGATGGAGAAAATCGGCCCCCTTCGTTCGAGATTTCTCGTATCTCCTGTCCCACGGGCTCGCGGCACCGTGGAATTAATCGCCGGCATTCGGGGACCATCGATTACGTGGCTGTCGGCAGTGTCTGGATTTTAGCTTCTATCGAATGTTAATCGATGCCACGGCCAATTTTGGTCCTGGTTATCTAATTTTGTTCTCTTCTCTCTTCTAGCAGGGCATTTAGGATTTAATCTCGGGGGAGCCGAGTTGAGGGGATAAATAGATTTTTAATGGAAATTCAATAAAATTCATTAGGGGATTATAACAAATTATTTAAAGGGTCTCCCTTGACGGACGAACAATGATGCGAAATTTGGGATATTTTTAAAACAAAGTCATTAAACATATTTACTTCCAGCTTTGTGGCTTCATTTGCCAAGCTTTAGAGAATATGGAAAAAAATTGTATGCAATAAAAGGCACTAAAAAGTAAAAAATAATTTTTCCCTTATTTAATCTCCCTAGTAGCATTTATTGTTCGCATTTTGATGGCCAACTAATTCCCAACGTGGGGATACTGCGGGCCAACCAGAAATGCTACTAGGGCTACGACTATCATATTTTTTAAGTTGCCGCCTCATCATTTGCACTGTGTAAATCTGGCGCCGACTTAAAAAATATGATAGTCGTAGATTAAATAAGGGAAAAAATTATTTTTTACTCCTTAGTGCCTTTTATTTTTTTGAAGTCGGTTTTAATTTTTAAATTTTTTTTATTTTTGACTTTTTAGTTTTATATACATTGATATAACATGCTGAGGAGATATGTGCGTACGTACGTAAAATAATAATAATAATTTGGTGACAATAATCTTTTTATTAGTCATAACTGGCAAAGTATTGAGCCAATACTGATGCAGTGTAGAATAAAGGAAAGATCATCGAAATCGGTTCATGTGCTGAGGAGTTATGCGGGGACAAACATATAAATTATTATTAATCATAACTGGCAAAATACTGGGCCAATATTAATTTAGTCCAGGATGGGACCACCGGGGCATCGACCTCTTTCGAATAAAAGAAAGATCACCCAAAATCGGTCCATATGCTGAGGAGTTATGCGGGAACAAACATAAAAAAAAACATACATACGGATCGAATCTATAATAATCTCCTCCTTTTTGAAGTCGGTTAAAAATAGTGGCTATATCTGGAGTTATACTGCTTGAAATAGAGCGGCATGCAAAAATCGTATGCGCATTGTTAGCGTAAAATCCGGTTTTCTTTTCTTTTTACGAAGCTCTTGAATTACTTCAGTCGTGGTTACAATTTTTTTTCTCCCACATACAAAGTATCTCGCGTGAAATTGGCCTCGGAGGTAGAAGGAAATCGGAGGAGAAAATTGTGTAAATAGACTCGAAGCAGACGACAATTTTCGAGCCACTGGTCCGTCAATATTTACAGTTGCGAATCTGCACCGCGTGACAGTCTAGCGTGACTCGATCTTTCACGAGGAAACCATTTACGTGATCGTAGATTCAATCTTACGGCCTGTTTACAAGCGTGTCTGCCGAGTAAATAGTCTAACGACGATCTATCATTGCGGAATTTCAATTTAATACTTCCTCGTGCCAGCAAGAAATTCGTCGTTCTTGCAGGTTAGTTTGAAAACGCGGTTTCCGAGAATAATCGGGTGAAGATTGCTCCGCGACGGAAAGAAACCACCTCGCGGCTCAAGCGGCATGGAAACGTACAGTGTCCAGGGACATCGATCATTTCGGGAAAAATCGTGTCGAACCTCTGACCACCGGCGGGTTAGTGCTTTCTAAGAGAAAGGTGTTAAGTATAGGCATTCGTTTTCGCTGTTTAACGCTGCCAGGAAAACGCAACAATGCGGGGACCCGTCGACGCCATAAATTTCCACGGCTCGGTGGAAAGTGGCCGGCAGCTGGTCGAGGCTAGAATTCCTCGACAATTCTTAAGAGTTCTTTTTATACGGATCATCGATATGCAATAAAGTGGAAGTAGAACGGGTCCGTTGTTAACGGAGACTGGTCGCTCGCTCGCGACACGCCTCGAGTTTCTCCGTTAATATTCACCCGAAATGTCGGAGCACGTTTCGCTGAACCCGCGATAGGTAATGGCAAACACGGGCCAGATAAAATTGCCGAGCATATGTCGAAAAGCGACACAGCCACCGAAAATACTGATAATTCGTCGCGTCGCTGATGCTTATCTTCCAGTGTCGAGACACATGTAATCGAATTCGTTCTGATAACGCGTGACGCAGCGGAGCACACCTAAATTCACGAATTACCTTCCACATTTCAAGAAACTGTTTCTTGAAACCCGGCCCCGCCAACTTGTAACCTAAATACATCCGCGCGGCAACCTGACAGTGTAATTTTCCGCTGCCTGTGTCTTAAAATATCTCCGTTTAGAAGCAAAATTAACCAGTTCCCCAGTCTATCGCGTGCTCGTTGTTATCGTTTATCAATTACCGTGGCCGAAGGACGCGCGACGATATGCATAGTTGCGCGACAGCTCGCGAGCAGAAAATTACGCGGGGCTCTTCGTTTTTCCTTCCACACGGCAGATAAGGAATTCGTCGACACGATAAGAGGTGTACACCGTCGCCGGGCCGACCTCGTTGCCGGCTCGTGCCTCTTGGGCTTCACCGCCGAGAGGCAGTCTCGCCGCCGCGCGCCCGCTCGCTCGCTCGAGACGCGCAAAAGTGAAATTCGCGAGTAATTGCCGGGGAACGATTACGATCCGAGATCGCGTCGGCGCCTGGGGGCCACTCGTCGCGTCCCTCGCGAGACAAAAGGCTGCCGAATCGGCCCGATGTCTTCGAACGCTCGCCACGAGGACATCGAGTCCTGCCCGGAGCCTGAGCGGTCGTCCTGGTTCTTTAGAGTAGGTGATCGCCCAAATTGCCCTGGAATTTATGTCAATCATTGCTCGATACAGGAATCTACTATGGCTGCGTTCCACTTACGCCCAAATCGCCCGTGAGTTTTATTAGGGTAGGTTTCCTTGTACGCGACTGGACGCATCGGCAAGAACTTTAAAGTCGATTTTCTCGAAAATGAAGCGCGATATCAAAAAATTTTACTCCTTTTTCTCGACTTAGTTTCTAATTATAAGTCGAAAAGAAAGAGTAACTTTGTTTCATATCGCGCTTAATTTTCAAGAAAATCGACTTTGAAGTTCTTGACGTTGCGTCCAGTCGCGTACAGGAGAATCTAGCTTAATGAAATCACGGGCGATTTGGGCGTAAGTGGAACGCACCCTATAATAAACTTTGTGCTCTCTGCATATCTGTATTCTCTCGTATCGCGTGCATCGGTCCCAGTTCCCTCTCCCCTTCAGGGTGTCCAGACTACAGTTACAAAGAGGACAATACGGCCTCTCAAAAGGAACAAGTTTCGCGGATCTTTGTTGGCCGTCGTTAAGACGAGGCCGGGTCAAACGGTGGTCTAAAGATGTCCAGGCGATGCGAGGAGGATTCACGGAGATCCTGCGAACGCCAGCCGGTTCGTTAATCGAGGCTTTCGCTGAAAGAACGGTGTACCTCGTAAAATGTGTCGCGCCCAGGCTGTATTCCCCGAAGCGGCGAATTTTTCATTTTGCCTTGCCCACGGAATGGTCCCTCGCTGTGACCTCGCGTAACACGAACTCCGAGGAAGGAGCAAACGAATCGAGGCCACGGTATTCTTCCAGCGACAATACCTTCTAGCTGTACAATACACTCTGCCTCGACTTGAAGCTCGTACACTGTCAGTTCTTTAACACTCGCTGGAAAAGTAATTAACTTTCCCGATAAAGCCTCGTCGGAGCGCAAAGATAACGCGCGGCCGCGATTTCTTGCTTCTTGAAATGCGTCTGTCGGCTTAACGAGGCCACCTGCCTCTCCGCTGGGTGCAGCGTTTACGAATTTCACGCGTTTCGAGGCTCGTTAGACAGGGACATTGAACTTTTCTTGGTAATGGATGACAGGGCAGACAGCGTTACGACACTATCGCGTAAAAGCCGCGTTACGTTCGCGGCACCGTAACGAGTCGCCCTACCTGTTCTTTTAATAACGCACCAGAATTCAGGCTGGACAAAAGTGAGTGAAAGTTGAACGCGGCTTTTCCCCGAGGGAAGCCGCGTTTCCGCGATGGAACGCTGGCGGAGCTTCCGGCTTCAGGGTTCCTCGTAATTGGTCGTTAATCGAGGATCGAAGCGAGTCGCGAATAAATTTCTGCAGTGATCCTTGATTCGTTAACGTGGAAAGTTGCGGAGAGGGCGAAATATTGAGGATGTTGCGTCACGTGGATTGGTAGCTGCGGGCACGAAGATTTCTTGAAAGATAGTTATTATTATTGCAAACGGGAATCCCCGTAGTATACGGAAATTGTATAAACAGTAAAACTTACAGGGTCTGACTAGTAAACATTCACTTGCAGGGAATGGAGTTTCCCGATTTGGAATATATATTTTGAAAGTACTCATAGTAACTAAGAAATCCTGAAAATTATATCTGCAATGAATCTATTTTACTTGTGTTATTGAGGCGTATGTGAAAAACGGCAAAATCCTCTTATTTAAGAATAAAAATCATTGTCCAAACGCTAAAAAATATTGGAAAATTAAATGTTGGTAAACTGTATTTTAAAACATATAGTGTTGTAAACCTCGTCCCGACACACATTTTTTCTATTTACAGTTTGTTTGTCGAATCATTACTATTCGAGTTAAAAATTATAAACAATAAATTTTTCATCGTTCAAAATCATTATTTCTTTAAACATAAATTGCGATAACTTGAGTGAATATTAACGGATCGTTATGAGACTTAAAACATAACTTCAGAAAACTCCAGCGAAGCCGTAGAATGTATGCACAAACCTTTATGTTAAAAAATGTAATAATATTTAATTAAAAAGTAATACTGGACATAACCCATGTTTTTCAACGTTCGCCGTTAAAAAGTATCGAGACAATTTTGAGGTACATATAACTTGCAGCGACAAAGTTTTTCCTTAATATACAAGGAAGATTTTCACCAATTTTCACACTGATTGATAAATAATTGTAGAAGTTGTGACGATATATATATAAATCTCGCGCGCCACCAACAGTCAACAGCCGCGTATAATGCCCCATTTAGCAGTTTTAGCATCCGCGTTGACAGTTGGCGTCGTGCGAGAATTATATATATCGTCATATCTTCTACAATTATTTATTAATCAGTGTGAAAATTGGTGAAAATCTTCCCTGTATATTAAGGAAAAACTTTGTCACTGCAAGTTATATGTACCTCAAAATTGCCTCGATACTTTTTAACGGCGAACGTTGGGAAATATGGATTATATCCAGTATTACTTTTTAATTAAATATTATCACATTTTTCAACATAAGGATTTTGTGCATACACTTTACGGCTTCGCTAGAGTTTTCTGAAGTTATGTTTTAAGCCTCATAACGATCCGTTAATATTTACACAAGTTATCGCAATTTATGTTTAAAGAAATAATGACTTTGGACGATGAAAAATTTTTTGTTTATAATTTTTAGCTCGAATAGTAATGGTTGGATAAACAAACTGTAAATACAAAAAATGTGTGTCGTGACGAGGTTTACAACATTTTTTTAAAATACAGTTTAACAGCATTAAATTTTCCAATATTTTTTAGCGTTTGGACAATAATTTTTCCCATTATCGAGCGCTAGTCCCCTTATTGCATCCAACCCCTCAATTGGCCAAAACCTGGCATCTGTATGTCTTTTTGGGGTGCTGAAACCGAATATGATCTTATTTTTAGGGGAAAAAAAATTCGTAAGGTAGTTCTGTTAATAAAAATTGGTTTTTAGAGATAACTCAAAAAAGAAAGGCCGGAGCATTTTTTAAATTAATGACTTCAAAGTTAACATGGGGGCGCAAATAAACCAGAGTGAGATGAGTATATGTATGTATGAGTCTTGCATTGTTCGACGATCTTCGCATTGACTGCTCTACCGTGTTCGAATAAAATTGTAAGTGTTTTCATCATGTTTCTCCATATTAACTTTGAATTCGTCTATTCAAAAAATTCTCCGGCCTTTCTTTTTTGAGTTATCTCCGAAGGAACGATTTTTTATTAAGAGAACTATCTTGGGAATTTTTTTACACAACCAATAACGTCATAGTTGGATTCAGCACCACAAAAATCACACAGATGACAGATTTCAGCCAATGATTCTTAAATAAAAGGATTTTGCCGTTTTCGCATACGCCTTGAGACTATATTGAATGTTATGGATAACGTGAGTAAAATAGGTCCATTGCAGACATAATTTTCAGGATATCTTAGTCACTATGAGTACTTTTTACTTGTGAGACTTAGGGCGGCCTTACCTAATATCGCCTAGTAAAAGTTAAATCGCTATCAATTGAATAATAAATAATTGATGTGGCGATATTAGGCGCGGTCACCCTAATGATTTAACGAACTAATTGTCGACGTGCAAATCATTAATCTATGTTGCTTGAGATACTAATTTCGGCGTGCCTTCATTTGCAGAGGATTCCCACGTGTCCTGTGAAGAGTCCACAGCCCCTGAAGGAGTTCGTGGGTCGCTGCCAGACGATGCCATCGCGAGTGAAGAAGTCCTTCTGCGGCTGCCTCCAGGTAGCTACACTTATCTTGATCACGTGCTACCAAAATAATTACAACCCATACCACAATTTCCCCACTATCGCCCTTATCAGCAGCCCGCATAAAACCTGCACGTATTTCAACTCTTTTCTTTTCCCAACCACCGACTCGAACACTTGGATCGATAAGTATACACCCATTCCGCCTCGAGCCACGAGCATACACACCAAACACCCAGACCTAACCATTCATAATTCCATAAAATACAGTATCCCCATCGTGTTCTACGTTCGACGGAGAAAAAAAGGAACCAAGCACGATAAAATTTCGTGCAGCGATTGAACCGCTGAAAGAGACGAATTAGTCGACCACCAGCCGTGAAAATTAATTTCACTTTTTCCTCAAACATCGCCGCGGTTCCGCGTTCCTCGTTCGCAATCGGTGGCCGATTGCGAACGAGTCCACCGCGCGGCGAGCTTCCACGAAGCCTATTGTCATCAGGAAGTCGTTACGCGCGTCAAGGCGGGGCATTTGAAGTACCCAGGGAAACGGTTTTCCGCGAAAACCAGGCGAGACGCGGATGAAACGTCGCGCGCGTCAGAATCCGCTCGCGTTCCCGTCTCGAGCGGATGACGGTGCGTTAAATCGCTGCTCTCGGCGCACACCCATGGATGCGTGGCATTCTTGCGTTCGTTGCGTCGGCTCCAGTGGCATCTGCAATGCAAAGCGATGCTTGCGCATTCCCGGCGTGCGTCTCGAGCGCCTGGCGACCTACGAGTATCGCGATACGCTTTTCATCCTGAAAGGGAACGTCCTGACTGATTAGGCGTGTCTCCGTTGGATAAAGGCTGGGTGCGGATGGTCGTGGTTGCTTTCTGCATTGGGGATTACGATATGGAGTCTGGGATAGGCTGCAGGAGAAAGGCGAATGGGGATCGAAACGAAAGTGATGAGGATTGAGTCGTTGATCCAGCTTCCGGATGGCTGGCCGCGATTATGGCACGCGAACGGATTATAAATCGGTCGGGATATCCTCTGAACCGGAAACCCGGCGGAAGTGGGGCTAGGAACTAGATGCTGGAACGAGTCCTCGCGTTATTTCGCGATTTTCATCCATGGGACATCCTGTGATATTCAGCAGGGATCGAAAAAGTTCTCGAGCCCTCGTTTTTTAAAAAATTCTGTTAGAACTTATATGTTTTGTTTAAGAAAATATCTGTTTCTGTGGAATTTTTATTGAAAAAAATGTTACCTTTAGGAACTTCTTTAAAAAGTGTTCTCATGGAATAGATATTTTAGAACCTATATAATAAAAGTTCCATGGAAACAAGTTACATTAGAACATTTATTAAAAAAGTTTTCATAAGATAAAGAAAAGTACTAAACTATTAAGTACTAGTTTTATTTAACAATATAATATCATATTCTTTATATGTTTATTTAATAAAAGGTATGAAAATTATAACATTATTATTAATTAATGGTTTCATAAGAAGTATTGAACAGAAAAGAGAACTTGTCAAGAATAATACCTAAATAACATTTTTTTTATAACTTACATGAACCGAAATACATAGAAATTCTATAATATAATATATATGAATATACATCTACATATTATTATACTATTTATGTTTTGCAATTCAGCGCGATAGTATTATAACTATAATACATTTTCATTTCGTTTTCGTTTCGTTTCGTTTTCGTTTTTCGTTTTCAACATTGAAGTTTATATTAAACGATAGTAGATACAATTTAAGTCCTACAAACTTAGAAAATGTTTTGCTTCTAAAATTAAATTAAATACGAAAATGTATTATAGTATATATTATATTATAGAATTTCTATGTATTTCTATAAATTTTGGTTCATGTAAGTTATAAAAAAATATTATTTAGGTATTATTCTTGACAAGTTCTCTTTTTTGTTCAATACTTCTTATGAAACCATTAATCACTTATGTTATGATTTTCATACCTTTTATTAAATAAACATATGAAGAAAATGATATTATATTCTTAAATAAAACAAGTACCTAATAGTTTAGTACTTTTCTTATGAAAACTTTTTTAATAAATGTTCTAATGTATCTTGTTTCCATGGAACTTTAATAATACAGATTCTAAAATATCTGCATAGGTAAGTATTACAAATAAATAACACATTCAGAATATCAATTTAACTGTAATAATTATTTAATATTGTTGTAGTACTATCCATTGATTAGTATTCAGTATTTGTTACAACGATTGAGAACTTTTTTAATATTGGTGAACAAAATATCTGTTCCTGTTATAGAAATTTTTTATTTTTATATTTTATAAGTTCCATTCCACCTAGAACCTTTATTTTTAAGAACTTTTATTTTATCGGTTCTTCTGGGAACTTATAATGTGAGAACATTTTTAAAAAAAGTTCCGCGGTCCATGTTTTAAATGGAACCTATTGAAAAGTACCAGAACTTTTTCGATCCCTGATATTCAGATCGAAGACTCTTGTAGCGTTTCTGCTCTCGTTGCGCTGGAAGGAACTTAAATTCAGAATAGAATACCGTTCATCGAATAACAATCACGTGTCGCAAAAGTTGATGAATTTTTCATCGAATTATTACTTTGAATCAACTCGTCCATGATTCGAGTAGACTTCGAAGCAAAGGAAATTCGAACAAATGGGAACAATATACAGAAATTATCCGTGAATGCTCGTCATCGACACTTTCGCAAGTAGATGTCATCGGTTGCAGCGGAGGCAGGCTGATTCTCTTATTGCTGACTGATCGATCAATATCTCGAAGAATGTAATTAATGCGCAGAGTTAGTGTGATCGCGGCAAGAGAGGTGTGTTACCAGGGATGTGATTGTCGCATACCAATCCCTCTTTCGCCAAACCAGTTGGCGGGGACACGAGTATCCGATCCTCGGCCTTCATTTAATGTTACTTTCATACTCGCCGTCTGGCTGTTCCGTACGAAGTTTATTATTGGCAAAACGATCGTGCATGAATGGAATTAACTGCAGTTCGGTTAAGCGCTATCTTTAATGATCTACCTTTACGAGGTCTAATAACACTGATCGTCGATAAAGTAATGCATTAAAATACCTGGGAGAAACTGCGCTTCTAATTAAAACAGCATCTGCTCCATTTCACTTTAACCTGTCAAGGGCACTTAATTTACGGGCGAAGTTCCATTCACCGGGAAGAAGGAAGCCTTGAAATTCTGGGTAATCATAAAAGAAGCAACGTGATTCCACCGATCGTGAGAATCGACTTCATTTCGACCCGAAGTATCAGTTCTCTCAGTTTTAAGCAGGCAGCACAGACGAAGAGGACGAATTTCCATGAAAATGCGTGTGCCTGTGTGGGTGCATCTTAGCACGGTACGATGGCTGGCCGTAATTAACATTAAACGCAAGAGCGGCGAAGACGATAGGTGCCAGCCAATTAAACCGCGGAGCGCGATCCTCGCTATCGCGGTGAAACGTTCGCCACTCGCATCCTCTGGAACAATGCGCGTTTGTTTCCATTTTTATCCGCCCGGATCGCTTGGATTTTCGCGTTACGCTGCGTTGCACGCCGCTGGGAGATCCTCCGAGCGTCTAGCGATCCGTCTGGCCGACAATGCGATCGCGGATGCTGCTGACGGGTGATAAATCCATTCGCCAATTCGCGTCCCGATTTCTGGATAGACGTTTCAACGGGAGCGTAAACAGGAAAGTGAGAGGTGTCGAGGGTTTACCGCGTCGAACGCTCCTCGCTCTCGTCCAGCGACGTCCTCTCCGCCGCATCGATCCCGTCGGAGGCGCTTCTCTATTCTCCCATCGAGTGCCCAGAAGTTCAACGCGATCCCCCATCAAATGTCACTCAGCCTCGGGACTCGAGAGATTTATTGTTCCGATACTATCTGTATCGCGATGCTGGCGATGGTGTCGATGATCACGATTCAGTCGCGCAGATGATCTCTCGCTGGAAGCCTGGCTGATGAAGACGGATGAACGGCCGAGGGACAGTCGATGGAAGCGCGCGAACACGCGAATGCACTCGCGCGAGGCAACCGCGAGCTTCGAGTCCGGAAGAGCCTCCATTTCCATCGATTACCGTCGCGGCAGGAATAACCGGCAAATTCGCGCGAAGGCACGGATCTTCGATTAATGATGTTCAATCGACGATACCGGCGTGTTATCAGCGTCGATGACCTCGCGAACGGGACACTGGGAAGCACTTGTAATCTGGCACTTCAGAGTGCAAGGATTCTAATATTCCATTGCGATTATCTCGCACCTTACGATTATCTCGCACCTTTTCCTGAGAATCAGTAGAGAGATACTCAAAAGCAGCTTGCACCAAAGCCAAAGGTGTCACGGTTAAGTCCAGCGTCGACCGTCCTTCGTTTCCATTCTTTACTACCTCGTTAACGACGCAAGAACATTCGACGTCCAGAAGACTATCTCCTCAGCTTCGTCCGACCAGCACTCTTTATCTGGCATCCACCTTTGGGGGACCATTTTCGGCCACTTCCAGGGGATCGAAGGAGCGGGGTATCGTTTCAGCGAATCGATTTGATAAAAAAGCAAAGCACCTCGCTGTTTCCTCGACGAAGAGTCCGCCAGCGATTCCTAGCCAGTCGTCCTTGAAGGAATCCCGCGACCCGAGAGAGTCCATTATGCCGATCAACCCTGGTCAACGCTTCCTCCGCGCAGCGGGGCGTGTCTGGCGCGGAAAAGGGCGGCTATATTCCGCCGAGGCGAACATAATCGTATTTCCAGTATCCCCCGGGATTCTGATAGTCGTTTCTTTCAGCCGTCGGGTCCGTCGAACGGCGGGGACGGCCGATGGAATGCAACCGTAGAAGGCGTCGAGGCGGCGGAAAGCCTCGAAACGATCGGTATCGGGTGTGCGAGTCACGGGGAACTTTCGTGTTCCGCGGCGACGCTTTCAATTATCGACGATGCAAGAATTTATATACGCTTCCTGCACGCTCCCCGCTGGCGTAAGAAGCGACAGAGACGCGGCTCGCTCAACTTTTTCCCCGCTGTTCCGCGGCTGGTTTGCATGCCACCGCGTCGCCCGCTCCGGGTATTTTGGATTCCTTGGCTCTTACCCGTGGCTGCGCTTTACCGGCGTTCCTCCTCGTCGGCGAAGCCATCGATAATGGAAGATTAAAGCGCCCGTCGAACGGCCGGGGAAAAAGTTCCACGTCCAGGCAGATGGAGTCGTTCACTTTGATGTCCCCTGCACCACGCATACCATGGCAATTCGCTCGTTATCCCCGGCTCCATTCCCACACTTCCCGAACAGTTCCTCGCCCGAGCAATTTCCCATTTTCACGGTCCCATTCCACGGGATTCTGCATTCCTTCAGACGGAACAGTTTGCTCGGACTCGCGGCTGGAATAATCTTTCCCCATAGTTTCATATTTTACGACACCTGAATTACCCCTAAGCAACTGTCCTGTAAAAACTCGGCGAAGCTCGGATCTGCGCCGTGCTTTCTTCGATTGTTGCACGGTCAGAATGATAGAACGCGGAACAAGAGCAGGAGCGGCTCGCAGAGGAATGGGGTTCGGTAAGAAACTTAACTTCGTTCTCAGGATGTGAACGATCCTCCCCGTGGAACGGAAAGATTATGCTAATGCCGCGGAGTTGTACGCGATCACGTTCCCGAGGAGTTTCTTACGGGACCTCGGAACCGCTTGAAGCGCGTTTGTTTATTGCGAAGCAGACGCGGTTCGGAGGCGGCGTGTGTGGCGGGCGGTCGGATCGTTGTTTCCCATCGCTCCGCTCGCGTCGATGCATCTGCGATTTCTTCAGGGTGCAGAATAGAACGCGACCGTAATGACTTTCTTTCGCGATCGCGCGAAATTGCTCCGCCTCGGACATGATCGAGCGGCCAGGTTCTTTCGAGCCCTCGTTTCTTATCCATTTCCAGCGATTGTCCTTAATCGAATAGGAGTTCAGCTTTCGTAGAGGTACAGTGGAGGTTTTATGGTGGAGGCGAGTCGTAAGAATGTTAATTCGTTTGCCACTCGACGTGTCTCCCACGCGTGCGTGGGTGTTGCCGGGCTCCGAATCAGAATCCCTACACTTGTCGATGCATGTAAATGGGGAAAGAATGGCTGTGCAGCGTGTTCCGTTTGCTCGTAGATACATGATTTATCCTATTTGGCTCCAGACACCTTGTACACTCTACTAGCAGCGGTGAGATAGCATCTCTGGTGCCATCAATTGCTGAGTAACCCGAGTAGAGCGTCCGTGTCACTCCACTTGCCATTCCCATTCGCCAGGGGGTTAAATCCCGAGCGCTGCCCGAGGTTAAACCCTCGAGGGCCTCAAGGAAGTTCCCTTGGAAGCGTTCAGCGACACAGCCGAGTGTAATATTTCGCTTTCGTTGCCATGCTAACTAGCATAAATCGCATCGCGTGCGCCCGAATGGATGCCTCGCTGCATTAAATCGAATCGCGTTACGCAGTCATAATGTCGCTTCCTCGATCGTGCCTCGGATTACAACGGGCGCTGGAAAGTGGAGGAAGAGGGACACGCCGGGGAAAACGCATTTATGAAAACGCAGGATGCTACGACCGCGGTTATTCAATGCGCCTGGTTTGCGCGCCGCGCTGCCCCCTGCCATAATTTGCAATCTCCTGCGCCGGCCGGCTGGCAGATTTTATTACGCGAGGATGTTGAACGCGTGGTCCCGTGCCACCAAGGTATTCCATAGAAATGAACGTGTTGATTTTTCGACGATCCAGCCAGTTGCGGCGAATGGCTGGATTGAAATGGCATCGGCGATCGAATTGTCTCATTATCGAGTATCTGTCGGCTAGATTCTTGTTTCACGGGAGATTGCATTTGGCACTACATTTGCAACAAGTTATGCGGAAATCTACCAACCCTCAAAATGACAACAAAATTAAAACACAGCAGGGACATAATTTTGTGAACTTTAGTTTGCAAAAAATTACCAACCCATAGAACAATACTTTTATTAATGCAATTATTAAATCTACCAAGCCATAGTTAAATTTTAGGATTAAAAAACAAAAACTAGGTACATACAATTTAAAGTAATATTAATTATACAACCCAATAGAAATAAAGCAACTTTTTTTCTTTAACAATTACACACTAAAACTCAGTTTCAGATCGTTGAGGGTTGGTAGCTTTCTCACTGACTTGGCCCATTTGTCTCTATTTATGTCCATGCTAATGCTGAAGTGACTTTGCAAATATCTGTGCGAAAGATACAAGCAGGGATAATTCTACTGATTATTTATTTACCGATGACTCCAAGAAAACGAATCGTTAGAACGTTCGGCGTAGTAAAAAGCTAAGAGGATGCTGTATTTTCAAGCTCGTTCCCAGGCAAGTAGCCATAAATATCGTCACGTGCGAACAGCGAATGGATCGTCGCCCAAAGCCGAGAAACCCTAGCCCTAGGCGCGTTATCTTGGCGATTCTTTGGCGCAGGATCTATCCGCGCGTTATTTATGCGACTGGTTCGTCACGCTGGATAGACTTTCGTCCTCCGAGGAACGTGGACCGGCTGCTAGAGAGTCCAGCCTCCGACTGGCTGACCTCCTTTGCCATTTTTCCGCGGCGCGGACACTCACGTGCGAGTACCGGCTGGCCGTCGCGTGTCACGCTTTATCGCGTCTCCTCCTGTTTCACGTTCACGTGCTGGGCTCGCGCGTGAACCCGTGAGCGTGGAACGTGTTCAGGGACGATGACTGTTGCATGGCAGCCTCGAGAAAGCAAGGGAATGAAATTGACGGGGATTAGGTAACGAAGGACAGTCAGATTGAAATTTCAGGATCGAGCTACTCGGTTTTAAAGGAACTTTGACTTTTAAAGAAGAGCAGGGAAAGATGCCAAAGAGATTGCTCAGTGTTCTAGCTTTCTATTAGTTCGTCACAGACTATCGCCAGCATTGTCAACGTCCTCTTTCTAATCGATTGTTTTTCTTCGCGACACGATTCTTCCTATCGTCTTGTGATAAGACTGGAACGCGTCTAAAGATTGCAAGGCGCAACGAGGGAAGTTGTGGTAGAGTCATGGCTGCGTTTAGATGATGAATATTTCAGGTGTCGTGTACTCTTGAAGGCGTAGGATGATCCTCGGGGAGAATAAATAGTAATTTCCTAGTCACGTGTGAAAGTACCTTAGGAATCCAGTGCCTGAGCCGGTCCCCTGACCTTTGCTGCCGTTGGTTCTTGACTGCTCCGTTGAGTCGCATGAAAGAGGCTGGAGAATGGTACAGTGGGCACTGTGGATGATTTTCGAGGTACTCGAACATGGGACGAACTTTAGCCAGTGTAATTAGAACCGTACTTTGGGTATCAAGAAATTACCAGAGGCACAATCTTCAATTGCCCCTTCCGTTGTCGCGCCAAGAGTTTGTGTACCATTCTTCAAGTCGGGTCTTTGGTACGCGCCCGAAGCGACCAATGCTCTTTCTGATCGTCGATTGCACACACTGTACGCATGCAAAGTTGGTTCACCGGCGGCATCTCGACGACCAGTCGACTCCGCGATTTAATGCCGAGGCTCGTCTTCAATAAGGTCAAGACCTGGTTGCATACCCTCGACCGTCTTCGTTCCCAATCGGTTTTCACGGAAACTGGGGAATGCCGACGAAGCCGAGGAGTCTCTCGCATCTCTTCCACCAATTGTTACAAATATCTCCTTGATCCAATTAAGATTCCACTTATTTTCATCCCCTGCATTAATAATTCGCCCCTCGCGAGTGAATTCTCAACGTTCCACGCTGCTGCGCCAACAAATAACCCACTAGTACGTTCCTCCAGTTTGCGTCAGCCTTTCTCTGCTCCGTCCATCATCATCCAAGCGTCGCCGCTATCATCGCCGCTCCGAGTATCCCGCAAAAACAGAGCATCGCGAAGGTCAAACGAGTACCTTGCGGAACTGGCACCGCAGCAGTTGAAGGTTCTTTTTTACCTGTTCCTTGCAGGATGACGAGCCGCCGGAAATCACGTATTGCGTGGTGGAGCACACGGGCACGCTCACGCTTCAAGCGATGACGCCGACCTTGCCGATGCCAGCCGAGGAGGAGCTGAACAAGATGTTCCTCGAGCTGGTCGACGAGCTGGACCTGACCCAGGCCAACCGTCAGGCGGTTCTGGCGCTTCCGGCGAACAAAAAGTGGCAGATATACTGCTCCAGAAAGGGGAACGGCACCCTGGAGAACGGCGGGCTAAGGACCACGGACCTCAGCGGCGATCCGGAGGACTACATCAACAGGGTGAGGAGCATCGCCAGCGTGAGTATCGAGCAAGAAAAGAGGGAGATAGCCATCGGTCGTTTAGCTAGGTGTACAAAGGTGTCTAACAGCGTGCGCGCATTTCAGAGTCCCTTTCCAGAGGAGGGCGAGGAGGTGTCGAATCAAATGCGCCAGGTGGAGGCCCTGAAGACCGCCCTGAGGACTCAGCCGCACAGCTTCGTTCTCAGGTTCATAGAACTCGATGGGCTGAACGCTCTGCTGCAAGTGCTCGGCACCATGGACGCGGAAGCGGCGAACAGTAACCTGCACACGAGCGTGATAGGGTGCCTGAAGGCGCTGATGAATAACTCGGTGAGCAAGTGATCCTCGAAGGATCCTACGGTATAGCCGCTCGCGCGAGAAAGGGTCTCTATGCGATGATGAAATGTTACAGAACGGAAGGGCGCACGTTCTGGCTCATCCGACCGCCATCAACACGATATCGCAGTCGCTGGCGACTGAGAATATAAAAACGAAGATCTCCGTTCTGGAGATCCTGGGCGCCGTTTGCCTGGTCCCGGGCGGCCATCGAAAGGTCCTGGAGGCTATGCTGCACTTCCAGCAGTACCACTCCGAACGAACGCGCTTCCAGAGCATCATAAACGATCTGGACAAGAATTTCGGCATCTACAAGGACAACCTGTCACTGAAGACCGCCATTATGTCGTTCATCAACGCTGTGCTGAACTACGGGCCCGGCCAGGTCACTCTGGAGTTCAGGTTGCACCTGAGATACGAGCTGCTCATGCTCGGCATCCAGCCCATCATCGAGAAGCTCAGGAAGTACGAGAACGAGACGCTGGACAGGCATCTGGACTTCTTCGAGATGGTGAGGAACGAGGACGAGAAGGAATTGGCCAGGAAATTCGAGAAGGAGCACGTGGACACGAAAAGTGCCACCGCGATGTTCGACTTGCTGAGGAGGAAGCTCAGCCACACTGCTGCCTATCCTCATCTGCTGAGCCTGCTGGAGCACTGCCTCCTATTGCCTCGTGGGTCTCAGTTTGTGACATCTTTTTATTGGACTCGGTAGTAGATAGAGTGTATGAGTATTTGGATTCTTTCTGTTGTAGTGGATTATGGCTCCCATCCTCAGCACTGGCTGCTCTTCGACCGAATCGTGCAGCAGATCGTCCTCCAGTCGGAAGGAAACGACACAAGCACCGCGAGGAACCCCGACGTGGCGCCCATCGACATCAACGTGAAGGAAATCGTCCACTTGCTCGCAAAGGAAGAGGAACTGGTCGCGGCCAGGAAGAAGGCCGAGGAGCTCGAGCGGGAAAACTCGGACATGTCGACCAGATTGGCCAAGAAGGAACAAGAGTTGGATCTTAGGACACAGGAGAAAGTAATTTGAAACGTCGCCGCGACAGACGCGTCTTTCCTCGTTTCTCGAGTGAATGAATCTTTCTTTGGATTGCAGGAAGACATGGAGGCCAGCCTGGCGAGGGTCAAGGAACGTCTCGAAAAGGAGACGTCAATGCATATAGAGACGAAGCAGAGGATTTCTGAGCTGCACGACAACCTCGAGGCGCTCTCGCGACAGATAAACAACGAAAAGTCGGAGAGAAAGCGGCTGGAGCAATTGGTGGCTTCTGGGAGCTTGCCTGACGACGCCAAAGCGACGATCAAAATCGTCGACGACGAAGTCCTCGAGAAAGTCGAGGCGAAACCGATGCCTCCACCGCCACCACCTCCGCCACTGGCACCTCCACCACCACCCTGTTTGATGCCAGCAGCTCCGCCTCCCATGAAGGTGCGAATATTCCTCGACTTTCGTAGAATTCTTCATCACTAATAGTAGGGATTCACTTAGCGCCATCGAACTCTGAGTAATGTAAAGGGAAAATCGTAAATAGGTGGAGATAATCAAGAATGTTCCTCAACCAAGCAACCCCCTGAAATCCTTCAACTGGTCGAAGATCCCTGAACAGAAGCTGCAAGGCACAATATGGTCGGAGCTAGACGACACCAAGCTGTACAACGTCATGGACCTGGAGTCTATCGATAAGATTTTCTGCGCCTATCAGAAGAACGGCGTGTCTGCGGAGGGCTCTATCGAGGACCTCAGGACTCTGGGGAAGAACAAGAAGACCATGTCGGTGATCGACTCGAGGAGGGCTCAGAACTGCACGATATTGCTGTCGAAGCTGAAAATGTCTGATAACGAGATCACGAGAACGATCCTGTCCATGGACCAGCAGAATATCTTGCACATAGATATGGTCGAGCAGCTATTGAAGTATATTTCCTCGTCGGAGGAAGCAGCCCTATTGGACCTGCACCAGAAGGAGCTTCAGAACAGGGCTGACTGTTTCCTGTACCAAATATCCAAGTAGGTAGTTTGTTTTTGTTTTAGTATTCTAGTGTCTCGAGATAACGATTTCCAATACACTTGTATCAAGGTCTAGCAAACACGGCACTCGAGCTGATAGATTATCAGTAATGTCCGATTAGTAAGATTGATCTCGATGAGGCGATGTTTGTGGAAAGTCTGCAGAGACACTGCGATTCCACATTGTAATAGGAAGCAATGCGAACTGCTCCGTGTCATGTGCATTAATTCCGTTGCAGAGTTCCACACTACGAGCAGAGGCTGCGATCCCTCCACTACAAGAAGAAGTTCGCCGCCAGCATCGCGGAATTGACGCCGAGAATGCGCGCGGTTCTCGAAGCTAGTCGACAAGTGGCCAGATCCAGGCGGCTCAGGAAGCTCCTGGAGTTGGTCTTAGCTCTAGGGAATTACGTGAACCGCGGGAACGCACGTGGCAACGCCTGTGGCTTCCGTTTGGCCTCCTTGAACCGTCTAGTCGACACCAAGTCATCTTGCTCGAAAGGCACCACCCTGCTGCACTACTTGGTCCAGATACTGGAGTCTAGGTTCAGGGAGGTGCTGGACATCGAGGAGGACATGCCGCACGTTCGGACAGCGGCTAGAGTGAGCATGGCTGACTTGCAGAAGGAGGTGGCCAACCTGAAGAATGGTCTTCAGGATGTTCAGAGGGAAATTGGTGGGTTGGATTGAACTAGTCGAAGCAATTGGCGCACCTTCTTCTTAGAATCTTCATAAACAGCTAGACTTTTATCTCATGAGCAACTGTTTCGACCTAGATAGTAGCGCGCAGGCACGCATTAACCCTTCGATTATAATCTCGAGTTTCCTTGATTCTTTCTAGAATTCCATCGTGGCCAGTCTCAGGTACTTCAAGGTGACATGTTCCTACCTGCGATGAGGGACTTCCAGGCCCAGGCCACGTGTAGATTAGCGGAAGCGGAGGATCTGTTCCAAGATATGAAAACCAGAGTAAGTTGAGTAGAGTAAAGCAAGACAGCAGAGCGAGGATGAGTTGAGTGAGACGTGTGTCCTCTCTGAAACAGTTCGACCGAGCTGTAAGACTGTTTGGCGAGGATTCAGCTGGCGTGCAGCCGGACGAATTCTTCGGGATCTTTGAGAACTTCCTGCAGGCGTTGGCTGAAGCCAGACAGGATGTCGAGAACATGAGGAAGAAGATAGAGGAGGAAGAGCGTAGGGCGAAACAGGAGCAAGAAGTGAGTCACTCTTTCGAAATCGGGATTAGGGATGGTTTTAATTCATCGACGTAAGATCGAGCTTCAAATGTGTCTTTTAAAAAAATGTCGCAGCTCCGAAAGAGGACGATGGAAAGGAAGAATTCTCGCGAGGGTATACTGAACAGCATCTCGTTGAGCAAGAAGAACGAGGCGAACAGCAACGGCCAAAATGACAATAAGGGTGAATTCGACGATCTGATATCAGCCCTTCGAACTGGCGACGTGTTCGGCGAGGACATAGCAAAATTCAAACGATCGAAACGACGACCTGTGACGCCCAGCGGTCAGGAATCGCGCAGACACAGCGCCCACAGAGAAGACTCGAGAGAACGGCATTGAAGTGTCCGGTGGGGTTGATGCTGATTACTCAAATGCCACGCCGAAGCCTATGGAACGATTTCTCCTAGCCACGCAGCGGTCACTTCAATCTGTCGAGCGTTCAGAGGAAGAAGGAAATGATCGGTAGAGTTGGGTCGGGGATATTGTGTTCGAGGAATTTGGTTCCTTCGTGTAGGAAGAAAGTTATGAATTGAAATAGCGAATACGAGGAGCAGGGCACATGTAAATAGAGTAAAGACGAGGCGAATATACGTTTCTGTCGTAAGTTTCTTTTCATCGATTACGTAGAATTATTTCCATACACGATCCGTGTTTCATTGTCATTGAAGCAGTCTTCCTTCTCCCTCGCTTGCCACTCGTCTGGCAACGATCGTTTCGCACGAACAGTTTTCTGAATTAATTCAATTTCTTCGTTAGGTATCTGTCGTTGAATTAAGAGTTACTTAGGAAAAGAACCAAGATATACAAACACTCTCTGCTGCATAATCATTAGAGAGTCAAAGTATGAGACACTTAGGCGGCGTGTTAGTGACTCGCCATTTCGAAGCTTTTTCCATGCAAACGGAAGTGAAACGTTCATTTTCAGCGCTGTCCACGTGAATCGAGGCCAGCGGTGTCGAAATTACAAGCTGAACGAAAAGTAGGGGTGGAATACAAATTTGTACATTGTCGAAGTGACTGTGTTACGAGTCAGATTTCGAGCGATCATTTTTCTGTACATAGTCATTGTGTATTCCTTTCGTTGACGTTACTCGCGGTTCGGGGGCAGTGAATTGCAAACATTTGACGAATGAACTACGTAACAATCGGACCAATGAAAATTTCCACGAAGGTCGTTAGAACGGTAGAAAGGCTTGGACCTTCGTACATCAGCAGATTTCTTTTTCTAGAAGCGAGACAATTTTTTTTCGAGGAACGAATCTTTTTCTATGGTAACTAGAGACATACGGAAAGGGCCTAGGGGTGGGATCTGATTCCCACCCCGCGTAATCTACAAGTCTGATTTTTGTATCTTAGAGAACGACGAGCGCGCAACGATGCATCGATTAGATTATTTAGGGGCTCGTTTACAATTGCCAGGTGGTCGATGGAATTCGTGCTAGTTCTTGGTGTGTAGGCGGCGAAGGCGGTGGGGCGAAACGATTAGACAGAGTTCGTTTGTATAGTAGTCGATGTTTTGTAAGCTTTTGTATTTTTGTAAATATTCAGTATCGATGTCTCGTTCTTGTAGGGGGTAACCGCTCGACAAGAATTAATGTCCAGCTAATATATTACTGCGTCCTTAATGTCACATGTATTAATATATAAAGAAATAAACCGAATAAATACTAAACTCTGTTGTACATACAATCTTCTGTAGCGGAGTTTCATCCCAGACCAGGTTTAAAAGTGATGTATTAATTTGACATCGGGACACTCTGTATCTAAACCCTCACCGCTATTATAACTTTCATTCCTACCGCTTATAGCGCTGCACTCTTATTTCTTGCTTAGCCGTTAACGTTGGATACGACACGGAAATGGTAATGGGGCTCTAGAGCCCCAAAATCGAGGCACACACAATAGGGTGAAAGCAGCAGTTGAATTTGTAGCAGTCGATAAAGATACATTCTCATTTTTTCCCTTATTGTCGAACGTACTATTTTGTCTTAATTCTTACCCCTAATAGCATTGAATCAATAATATTGTATGCGGCACAAAAATAGTTCGGAATAAAAAAAATTGACATTAGATGTTAGATTTCTTCTATACCTCGTCTGTGATAAGGGTGAACTTCCTCCCTATAGTGCCTCTGCCTCCACAGATGTCACCATACTGCCGAATGTCGAAGCTTTTCGACCACCTTTGCATAAAATTTAACTGCTTATGCATTGCTGTATAAAAGATGGTGCATATCTCCAAAATTAATATCTACAATCTTAATTATTTATTTCTTCACCTTCAATAGCATCTAACAGAAATGATTCTCTCCCCAGAGAAAGTGTATCTAATACCTTCTTTAGCTGTCTATCCTGTACGCCGACGAATAATACCAGAAATCAATTAATGGAATTAACAGAAACGCGTGGTTGTTCAGTGCGATAAAAACTCAACCGTATTAACGACTTTCGGTGGGCGTTCGTTAAAAATTTAGGCCACAAACGTATTTTTATATAGGCGCGCTCCGCCATTGGCGTCAAAGGGTTTTTTATATCGGACCCCATTATCGTCTAATAACGATCCAAAGAGTTTCACGATACATCGAGGTCCATTATTCATTTTTTTTCAATCAGAATTATTATTTCGATTCTGTGGAATATCCAAGAGCGTCGTTAAATGTAATTGTCAGCTTTGATACAACAAAGTCCCATTCCTCTAATATCTCACTGCCTTTAGTGATTATTTCTACTCGATATTCTAAAGTTCTCAGAAGAAATTCAAACAAAATCACTGCTCTGCAGAAACTACGTGCAATTAGCAATATTAGCACGATTAAAGCTACAGAATATTTCACAATCTCTGCTGACAACAGGGACCGATTACTGCAGAAGAAATAAACAATTTCAGAGCAGTCTTCTAAAATATGCCTACCTAAAATCAAAGATAAGAGAATAATCTCAAAGACCCGAAGTTTCCCTAAATAAACTCATTGAAATAGTTACTTTCTTCCAGGCTATGTCGCAAAAAGTGGTAGCGAGTGAAAGGATAAAAACCAACGCAGTACCATTTTGTTCAGAAACTTTATTCATTACATACACTAGCCGACTACTATGCATGCGTTGGGGGCATTAGGATACAGGGAGTCCGCTTGAGATCCGAAGCGCGTTGTTCAATACGTCTGAAACAACAGCGATGTTCCATTTCGTTATTTCGTTTCACCCTTGCCTCCGTGGAGCATGTGGTTACCTCATCCCGTAATCGATTCGTTTAAATTATACTGCGTTACGTTACTTGCTTATAGTCCGGTGGGTCTAAGACGAACGAAACCCTCTGCCGATCGAGACCCCTCCACATGATTGGGAAGAATCTCTTTCGTCGTTAAAAAAAAAAGGTGCAAACTGTGACGCGATCAGAAGCTGAAATATTCGGGGGTGCAAAGTGGTCGATCGCGGGATCGACCCTGAACGCAAAGCTGCAAAGAGACTCGTCCGACTTAGTATGCCTCGTAACCACATACATTCGTATTTATATCTTTTATATATATTTATATATATATATATATATACTTTGTATTTATATATTTATATACAGTGGGCAGGGCTAAGGTAACGGCGGCAGCGTGGCGCGAAAACTCGTATCCAAGTGAAAGAGTAATAATTAAAAATAGTTATAAACTATCATTACAAATGCAATAATTATAAATTGCCCCTGTGGCACCTGTATCCCCATTGGGCACTGCTTTTTTCCTCAACCGTAGGAAGTCGAAAATATGTCTGGGAAATCATCAAACGTGGTATTGAAAAATTGCAACTCTCGTTTTAGCACGATTCCGGAAATCCCCTTTGACCGAGGATAACGCACCACCAATTTCTGCCTTATAAATTGATTCCTACGAGTTTCTCTTTCATCATTGAAGACGCCATTACCCCGAGGACCGCCTCACGTAAATTGTGTATTCGTAAATAAAGTATAATGCCTTAACGATCTAAAACTTATACCGACATATTGCACATTTGACAACAGTTACATCTTCTTTAAGTACTTGGGTATAGGAAGTGTTCGCTAATAGACATTTTCTGTTGCACTCTCTCCCTCTCACGCTCTCCTGCTCTCTTTCTCACACACACACACACACACACACACACACACACACACACACTCTCTCTCTCTCTCTTTCTCTCTCAGAAACGCACAGTTTACTCGTGAAATTAATTCAGAATTTTCGCATTTATCGCGGAATTCCTCCAGTGTCCTCCGTTCCTCGAGGGCTGGATAGAGCATCCTTTTAAAACAACGCCCGGCGAGCGCGCTCGAGGTGAATCTCGATGTGTGGCTTCTAATTCGTTACTCCTTCTCGCCCACTGTAATTCATCGGATTCGTCGTTCGTTGCAGGTCGTTCGGTGATCTAAAGGCGAAATCTTCGTTTCCATGCAGGCACACGCGCTTTCAGCTCGTTGTACTCAACGTCGCGATGCAACACACACACACACACAGAGCCACACACCCATACATACACTTAACACACGCGCGTCGCCATACATATGTATATATTTATATATCCGTGTATATATAACGCATACAACCGGATCGCACACGTTATACATACACTCGCACTATTCGAAGCGACTATAACCTCTAATTAGTCATTCGCGTTCCACTTTCGCGTCGATTGATCGGCCGCTCGCTTGAAACATCGGTGACTTCTAGCATCAGCCGGCCGTTAAGAGGCCCGTTCCGATAGTCGAGAAAGTGGAGAGAAGTCGCGAGATCGAGCCGATATCGATGCGTGGAGGCGAGCGTTTCCGCTAACGCGATCGATGATTCGTCATTGTACCGGCCGTCCATAGGCCACCGTTTCGTTGATGAGGACCGACTCGAAGTAATTCTCGTTGTTCGTTCTGTTTTCACGGTCGACGTTGGCGCCCCCCCTCGTGGCGCCGTCGAGGTTCGTCCCGAAGGAGACACGGGAAACGCGAGAACTGCCGTAGGCCCTGCGCGCGATGTCGGTCATCGCTTCGATGATGCAGCCTGGATGACGATCGTTCGAGTGCGAACGATCTATTCGTTGTGTTTGGCGGGTGTCGTCTGTACATCCCCTAGGCGGCTTCCTCCGAACTGTATACCCTGCCTCGATAACTCTGGCCGCGAAAGCTCCCGGGGATCGACTTGCCTGTAAAACGATCTGGGCGATCTCCTCCGAGTGCTTCCGTCGCCTCGAAGATTAATTTCGAATGCTCCTCGGTGTGTTTTGCTCGCGAGATTTCGCTGGGATCTGTGCTCGACGGGGACGCGGCGCTAATATTCGAACGAATTGCCGACGCCCCCGGGAATGATCGGTCGGTGATGGACCGTTACTTTCTCTAAAGTGTCTGAAACGTTTCGTGACTTGAAGGATTCGCAAGGAAATCGCGGGAACCGCGATTAAACGGAGGCGTGAAGCGTGCTTGACGGGGGGCCCGCTGGGTAGGATGTGCTGGTGGGCACTGCCGTGGGCTGCAGGCTCAGTTGCAGCTGGTGCTGCTGAGCTTTCGCTCTCAGACAGGCGATGCTCTCGTTCCTAAGCTGCTCTGTGTCCTGGACCATTCCTGCGAGACAAAAATTCCAGGCGGTTAGTCACAGGCTTGCTGGGAACAGCAATCCAACGAGCTACAAGTTTCTATCGGATGAAGTGGAGGAAGATTGGTGCCACTGTCGTCTCTTCAGAGGTTGAAGAATTGCACTGAAGTGTGTTTTATTTAGTATGCTACAGAATCTACTGATAACCAAGGAGATATTGCGTTAGACTCGTTGACCTGCGAGAACACTTACGTCCCTTCGAATCTTCGCACGAGATTCACCGTCGAGAAGAGTAATGGAAATATTACCTGTCGAGGAGGAAGGCCCCATGCCATCCTGGCTTTCCTGTCCACTCTCTGAGCTGGTCGGCCCTCCTTGGTGATGATTATGATGGGGGCTGCTTCCGCTTCCGTTGTGGTCGTTTCCGCTGTCCTCGCCGCCGGACTTGAGGTGTTCCGCCGCTTCGATTGACTTCCGGTGCATCCCTGCGGGGCCACAGTCAATCAGTTCTTGATTATTTTCGATATCTTGACTAAAGCTGCTCGTCTTAGATGATTGAGCTGACAGATACGAACAGAAAAACAAAATTCGGAAATTTGTGGCGCTGCGTGCTCTTTTTCAGTCTGTTTCTCTCTTTAGCATTCACGTTCATTGAGCGTTGCTGGCTCCGCGGACCCTCCGACGATCTGGCTTTTAACGAGAAACGAGCCACCGGCGAGCAGACGGACCGGGGCCAGGCCGCTCCCGTCGCACTCGCTGTAGTCCTCGTCGTTTCTCGAAAGCGAGACGTCGAGCATGCTCGCGCGCACGAAGCCAGCAAAACTTAATGCGTCGGCTGGTTCTTCGGGGACGTTTTAAGGGGTAACATTTGGGGTTTACCTAGCAGCCACGGCGCCACTGACTCGTTCTCCTTGGCGCTCTTCAGGATCGTCTCAGGGAGAGGCAAAGAGTGTCGCACCATCGCACCGTACAGCCCGTACTCCGCCATAATGGTGCTCCTGCCCCAACACTTCTCCGTCTTGCGCCACTTTGCTCTTCGGTTTTGAAACCACACCTGAAACAGTAAGTTCCAAGTAAAGAGTGCCGTTGGCGAATAAAGAATCCACAGCGAGGCTTCGAGACGTCTCTCCACTCAGCACAACTTATCATTGCCTCGATATTAGCTACCGATGCTGCTAACATTTAAATAAACACTAAACTTCTATTGACATCTAACTCCCATAATCAAGATCTCCGCGAAATAGGAAGCAGAGCAATCGCCATAGAAGTACCTACTACTAACGACTACGGATATCGCTTCAGTAACGCTCCCGTAACACCCCCAGAAGAATCGCTGCGGAAATTCACAGGAGCATCGCTGACCGTGCCCCCAGCTTGTCCATTTAATGATCATTGTCTCCTAATTGGGGCGCAATGAGCGCGGCGGCGCGGCGTGCGATCAGTTTCGTCCGTGCGGTTCCATGCCTGCTCATAGTTAACTATTACGCTCAAACGATCAGCTCGGGGTTCGTTATCCTGTTTTTCGCGGTTCGGCTTCCCGTTAGGCTACTTGTTAACGATTCTGATCATCGGACCACCTAGGGCGGAGACGCGTGCCGTCTCCTCGGGACACGTTCCCATCCCCGGGCGAGTTTCAACTTTAACGAGCTCGATTTCCAAGGAGTTTCCCGCGTCGCGAGGCAACGGCAAGTAAACTAATTGTAGCTGTGTCGTTGGTCGTTGCTAACTTGCGCGTCGCTGCTCCCCGAACAAGCTACGCAAATCTATACGCGATCCTTGACCGCACGTGGAACGAATCTTTTACATTTCTTCTCTTTATCGATTAGAATATAAGGGTAAACATCGTGCTGGACTCCTTCGTCGTGGAGTCTAGTTTCAATGATTCGCCGTGTGCGCACACAGCGTCGGTTCCCTTCAACGTTTCGCGTTTGCAACTTGAGACAGTGTTCAGGAAGCGCTAGAATACCGTGCGGTGGAAAGCGATATTCTTGTATAATCGAGAGTAGATCGGCATTTGTAAACGATACCCCTGTGCCACTTTTATTGGTCACTACACTCGTCCGGAAAACCGCTACATTCTGCTGCAATTTATTCCACGCTTTGTACCCCCGGCCTGGTGTGCTAACATCTCTCTATCGATTGTCAAGACTTCACCGAAGAGAATCGACGATTCTCACAGTTCTCGACAGCCCCGAAACAAGTTGGTTGCGCGAGTGGCCAATCCGTCACGCGCATTCCAGCTCGCAGCGGAGAGAGAGAGAGCGGTGCACGCGATCGTGCCTGGATGTTATTTAAAAAGGCCTGCACACGCATCATTTGCGAGGCGCGTGGTGCAGGCAGACACGTGGGGGAGGCCCCGGGGCCAGGGCGTGTACCAATTTGTAGCAACAATGCTAAAGTCACCGGCAGAATTGGAACCGTAATTCGGGTGAATGGGAGCCCGTAGCCCTGTCAATTTGCGCTGCCACCCCGAAATTATCCTCCGCCTAGCCTCGAACGAGCTGGCCCGGCCTTTTTTCGCCACCCGCTGCCCCTCCTCTGACGAGGAAACGTTCATGCAAATGTTGCTCCATTTCCGACAAATGGAACCTTCTATTTTCTTGACAAAAGCGGGGTAGGTGAAGGCGATTGGCTTCGCGCGGAAGCAGTTTGCGGATGACGGTGTCGAAACGGTCACTGGACTTCAGTTTCACTTGCACCGAGGCGTTGGACCTCGCCGATTCGCGTCGTGGTCGGAAATCGCGCGATCGAGCGCGATGGTTCGTCATTCCGGGGAGATGAAAGCGGAAAAGCAGATGCGCGGAGCTTGGAGGAACGAAAGGGAGTGGACGCCGCGTCGTGGAAATCGTAATGGTCGCGTGCAGAGAATCCTGCAGGATCTTTCAGGCGTTCTATTCGCTGACACGTAAATGATTCTGCCGATCATAAAGCTGTCACTTGGCTTCCCGACGACTTCGCCGCGACTGCCTTCAACGAAGATAACCTGCCCCAGCAGGGAAAAACGAAGGGCTAGACCATAAACGGTCTTCGAGTTTGAATGATTCAGTGGAGACCCGGGATGACGTTCATTGGACTTGAACTGCCTTTGCCTTGCTTCTTTACAGCCTGCTCCTTCTCGTACAATGTAACACAGAGACTGGCTAACAGAGTTCGCAGGCTGTGCGAGGGTTTCTCCAATGGAATTGAGCTCGAAATGATTGCTATTCACCACCAAGACACTGCGGTTCTCTATCGCAAAGTTCGACCCAACCGAAGACCCGGGAGGAGAGACCTTCGGTCTCCACTGAAGGACAGAGACGACGGAGAAATAGCGAAAAGCGAGGTCACGGTGACCGAAAGAGCATTCGGAAGTAGTATCGCGACTCTTCTGAAAGCCGGCCCCGCGAAACGAGCTCCGGAATCCGCTAAAAAGACTTCTCGTTGGGAAGTTGGCGAGAGCTTCGGGGTCCAGGGCGAGCGAGTCCTTTATAGCCGTGTTCGGGATCGGAAATCGCGTGCCGAGATTATCCTTCGGCATCCTGGTATAGCTTACCAACGGAGACACCGAAGCACGCTGACAGAATGGATGTATAGGCGGCGTGGAAAGGGGCGTGGGGGGTGGTCGGAGAGGGGAGGGGGCTGCATTGCAGAAGCAGCGGTAGCAGCAACGGCAACGAGGAGGAAGAGGATCCTTTATGGTGGCGTTCGTAGACTCGAAGGAGCGAGAACTCCGACGGTGGGCTTCCTCGCCACCCCCCCCCCGGCTTGCCACCCCTTTCGCCGCCCCCAACCCCCGTCTCCCCTCCCCCGGTTCTTCCCATTCTCCGACCCACCACCCTCCCTCTTTATTGGCACACCCGGTATAATAAGGAGTGAGTTTGTATTTAGTCGGCCATGCGCAGTACCGGCTGTTGGTGTATCATCGATCAGACCGGCGACTGACTATTGGACCAAAACAAGAGGATGAGAATGGGAATGGGAATAAAGAGAGAGGGACGGCCGATATATAAAGTGCGACGGGGTGAGCCGGAAAAGTGGAAAGGGGGCAGAGGGAAACGAGATGGAGAGAGAGAGAGAGAGAGAGAGAGAGAGGACGAGGGGTTGAAGAGAGACGTAGGTTCGAGGGACAGAGACAGGCAGAGGTGGCGATGCCGCGACGAAGACGAGGACGCAGACCAACGTTAAGGTGGTGTTTCTGCACAGATATACGAGGAAGAGTAAAGAGGGCGATGTCGGCCCCGGGGGGGTGGAGAAGAGGGCTCCCCCCGCGGGTAACTTTCTAGGGATTACCAATACACGAGGCACGATACACGGCCGCGAAGTCAGGGATAGCCGGCGATCAGACGGAACAGAGTAACCGAACGTGGCGCGGTACGAGAAGATCGACGGGGAACATTGAAGCGGAGGGTGAACGAGAGTAAGAGAGAGAGAGAGAGGGAGAGAGTGTGCGTGCGCGCGTGTGTGTGTAGAAGGAGAGGCGAGGAAGAGGATCCCATCGGTAGGGGAACCGAGGGAGATAGAGGGGACAAGTTGACGGCACCCACCTGCCTGCTTCTTGCTGCAACACTCGAGCTCGATGCCAGCGCGATGTATTGAAACTGAAGCTCTGAAGAGTTGCCGTCAGGTACTAGCAGGACAAGGGTCCTCGAAGGTCTACCTAACCGAAAGCTTTTTGATTTTCCGCCGTGAAGAGACGAGGCATCCCGCGCGACGCGAGAAACAGAGGGACAGGACGGGGGAAGAGATTGGGTAGGAACGAAATTGCCAGCAGCAGGAGCGGCGGCGAGACCGTTATTTTTCTCTTAAGATCCGGGGCCGGACATTGTCTTTCGTTATCCGAGCATTCCCGCGGGATGGACCAGCTAAGAACCCCGCGATCCGTCCACAGAGATGCCTTTCCTCCTTCGAATCGTCGCCGCGCTAACACCTATACAAGCCGCGGCAAGGTGATACTGTCCCGAGGATATAATTGGAGATCTCGTTACTCCCCACCGGTAACTTCAATTTACGATCAACCGATAATGAGATATCGAGTTCTGCCTACCCCTCTGCCTTGCCAGGCCGATCTCCCACCTTCCGCAGCGATCTGCCCCCAACCCACGCCTCGGCTCTCGACGCTCGCCTCGCCAAAGCTCAAACCGATGACGGGACGTATTAGATGCCCGGTGGGTACTTATTAAACGCTTTCTTCCTCGCGCCTTCTACACCCTTTTCCCTCCCCCTATCTCTCGAACGTCAGCGGCATTATCGTGTTTCGACTTGGCGGAGGATCCTCGAGACGAGTATCTTTGGCACCGTGATGGCTTTATTCGAGGAGAGAGACTCCAGCGGTGTTCCGTCGTGAACGCGCGACCAAGATTGCCGACAGATTCAGTGCTTGGAGAGTAGTATTTCATTCGTCCACTATTCAGTGCCAGGCAGAGGGTAACTTCTCTAATCTTCCACCAGCACCATTCGCACTACATCAAATATTCGCACGGATCATTGACTACGATCCACGCCGATCATCACCGCGTACAATGGTTCGACGGTTTCCCACAACCCTCGAGTCCAGGGGGCCCCAGTGAGCCAATTAATCTCTCAGAATAAGTAGCGCGCGTGCGGTGGACCTGCGGGGTCGTATTAAACCCCCGAAGAACGCGTCGCTTGTTTGCCGCGTAATGGCCGAGCAAGTCTCGTTCGTTGGTCGTCATCGTCAGGGCCTGGGGCTTGCCTCCACGGGTGTATATCCCAGGAGCATGATTCCTCGGGACGGGCACTGGCGATCCCCAGGTACCCCGGCTGGCTCACCTATCCGTGAGCACGACAGCCCTACGCAGGCTTAATGGGCGCTTAATTAGGTACACATTACGTGGCAAATAGAGAGGCACAGGTCTTCGGACCTGTTAGAAATCGTGGCGTCAGGAGCTTGCACCCCTGTCGAAACTGCGGCTTGACGGTGCCACTGAAAGCTTGGGTGCTAAAGTTCCGTGCAGCGCTAACTGCTCGCTGGTCATCGTTCGGTGGGCAAATATGTAGTTGGGTCGGCAGCATGGGGTGCCGTGGATGGACCCCATGCTGCGAAGTGGCACGCGCCGGGACATCATTAGGTGGGACACTTGCTGGACGAAGGACGGCCAAGGGGGTCGCGGCCGTTAATCATGACTTGGCCCCGGCTGGCAGAAAGGATCTTCGAAGGGAATTAATATCGAGTGTGCTCGGCTGATGACTAGTTTCCCCGGTGTACGTAAATAAAATTGCGGCATAATCGCGAAGGGTGTTAATCAGAACCCCCGTAAGCGTAATATATCACGCGGACTATGTAATCTTGCATAGATCTTGCACAATGAACCGACAGCTCCGGTACCGAGGCCTGACCAGTTGATTAACCGGGAATTACCTGATTGGGGTGATCGATCTTGTCGAGCAGGAAGCACAGATACTAACTGGAAACCCGATGAAACTGTTATACCATGAAGATGTTGATATCCAAGCCCCGCTAGGGTTAGTTCACACCTAGGCGGATTGCATCAAGCTGAGAAAACTAGCCTGTACATGAAGATACCCTGGAATTACAATTAAACCAATTATCCAACGTCTGACGGGCATCGCGTCGCGAGGACTCCGCAGCGAGCAGTAGTGGAAGCAAACGATTGCTCCGGCGTGCATGGAAGAATGCCCTCCAGCCAGAACAAGCGAGTGTAGTACACGCGTTGTGGCTACCAGGACGACAAGGATGTCGACGATTCGGGAACACGAATCTTTCGCGGACTAATTTCCATCCGTCGTGGCTGGTCGACCGGTGCCTCATTAATTAACGCCAAGACGTCGCGCAGCTCGGCGGCACGGTTTCTTTTCTAGTCCCGCCCCGCTCCGCGCAGACTGTTTCCTCTTCTCCTGTTTCAGCAGCACGGTTTTCACCACGCAGACTCCAGGTTTCGATAGCGTTTCATCGGCGACGAGGGCGTGGCGAAACTTCGGCCCATGCTTCTAACTTAATTCGGTTAGTCGAGATTTATATCCGCATCCACCGTCGTCCCCCTTGTTCGCGTTCGCCCCGTTTCACCCCTCGCCCCGCATCGTCGGCCACCCGTCCACCCACAACCCTCCCCCCCAGCCAGATTTCGCCGCGGCGCAACCGGGGTTTATTAGAATTTATAAGCGGTGCCCGTTGACAATCCCGCAACGCCCAAATTGCTGGATATTCCGCGAGCCCGATTCCCGTCGCCGGTGGCCCTTATTTATCTGCCACCCGGTGGACAGGCTCCGTAGGCCAGGGGACACTGGAGATGCGCGTTATTGGTCAATTTTTGGGGTGGAACGCGGCCAGCCGGAATTCATCGCTTTGTTTGCCGGCGGTTTTACGAGCTACGCCCGGCCTCCTTTCGTTTACGAGAATCAACGATCTAAGAAACTGTCTGATATACGCGGGGTGGCTCGGTAAATTGTCGGCTGACGCGTGAACGGCTGGTGATTTGTGTGATTCCGTAGCCCCTCGGCGTTCGTGGGAGCCTGGGCTCGAGCTCGGCGCGCGTTTCGAGCCGTTTAGGTGACGTGCTCGAACGGTTACACGGTCGAGCAATGGGAAGGCGTGCGATGACAGATCCGGAACGAAGATGAGGCGCGTTACGCGTCCTCTGGACAAAGGTGTGGTTCGTCGTAACGCGTTTCTTTCCAGCGAAATTGGTGTGTCGCCCCTCGAGGGCACTCGTTGACGTTACATGGGGATGAACGCCACTTGTCAGTGTCTGTCTAGACGCGCAGAAGTCAAAGGGCCACCCTCGGCTCGTGAGGATCATTTAATCATTCGACGGCGAGCGATAGAAAATTCATGAGCTCGACGCCACCGGCCGCAACCCTATTGCGAGGGTTGCAGGGACCACGGGCTATTGGGCTCGTGGCTCGACGATGCGCCCATAGGCCTCGCTTTATGTGCGAACGATCGGCCGCTCCTTACGAGCGGATTATGAGCCTCCCCACGCGGGAATTGTTGCCCTCTGAATCACGCGCGGAAATCCCATAATTCGACTTTAATTCGATCTGTTGGCAATTATAAGAGCAACCGGGTGGACTCCTCGAGGGGTGAGAAATACCGGCGTGACGCTGTCCGAGTGGAAACTAGGGTCGAATCGATCGCGATCAATCGATACGGCGAGGATGATCGCGCCTCCCATCGTCCCGTTTGTTTCCTCGAGGTGCCGCCAGGGCACAAGAGATTCTGGGCCAGGTTTCCGTACCAATCGGGAGCAGAAGTCGGTCAAAGCATCCCCCAAAGCCTCGCCGGTGCCGCGAGCCGCGGATAAAAGGCTCGAGGGAGCCTCTTTTCCCAAAAAATTCCCAGCGAGCATCCCTTCCCGGGCTTCCATTAGTTCGGTTTCGCGAGCACGCGGGAGATTCCTTTTGATCGCGGCGCTTCCCGCCGAAAAACTTATTTATCGTCGTCGCGAGACGCGAAACCGGGCCCTCGAGCCCCAGGGGGGAGAGAAGGTGATCCGTTTTCAGAAGAGTCATGCATCCACAGAGAGGCAGAAAGAGAGAGAGAGAGAGAGAGAGAGGGTGTGCGCGCGCGAGGGAGGAGGAGAGGTAGACAGGGGTAGAAAGCGTGGCGGAGAGAGGAGAAAATAGGTGGAGGAAAAAGAGAAAGCCTCTCGGCGAGGTTATATTTTTGTGAAACGCACTCGTCGCTCCGCCACAAAGGTCGTAGCTCGCCATCTTCGTGGTGGTGTCGTCAGGTTCGCGGCTGGGAACGAAAAGCCGAGAGAAAGCTCGTTGGATTTTAGACGCAATCAATTTAGGCTCTCTGTCTTTGTGCGCGAACGCCCCACGCACTCTCTCTCTGCCTGTGTGTGTGTGTGCGCGCGCGTGCGTGTGCCAGCCCGTTTCTTTGTGTGCGCGCGTAAAGCTCATCCGAGGACACTGCGCTCTCGAGTATTTAATGCGTTCGTAGCTTTGTAACCCCCTCCGGGGATGGAGCACACACGCTAACACCCTTCTGTGCGTAGCCTGCCGCCGCGAGTGTGCGCGTGCATCGCTTTCCTGTCGCGGCCGTGGCCATCGAAAAGACAAAATCAATAATTGGGCATGGACCGGCCTCGAAAATTCCTGACGGCGACTTACTCGCGCCAGGCTTATGCGCGATCACGAGTCGATCTCTCCCGGTTCTTTTTGGGAGCGCCTCGAATTCACCCCCC
Organism: Andrena haemorrhoa; assembly: GCA_910592295.1. Classification (NCBI taxonomy): domain Eukaryota; kingdom Metazoa; phylum Arthropoda; class Insecta; order Hymenoptera; family Andrenidae; genus Andrena; species Andrena haemorrhoa. Next base: position 9,362,431 of record OU342946.1, read on the forward strand.
CTGTCACGGAAATTTAATTAAGCGCCCCGTCACGCGGCTCTTCGACTCGCTGGGAATTTATAGTCGAGGTTTATTTCCAATCCTACGCGAACAGAGAATCGCCCGTGGTTTTGGCGACGTCGAGGTGCGCGGAAACAAGGGATGCTTGCGTGAAAGTCGCAAAATTCATTTCCGATATTTATAACCTTACCAGGGTAAGGTTTTAAAACAGCATTTAATGCTGAACCTCGCCCATTACGCCGCGAATGCAATACAAGTACTATTTATATACTAACATAATCTAACCAAATACGGTGTAATAAAGACGTATTATTATTATTATTATTATTATTATTATTATAATTGAAATTAGAATATCAGGAACTGATATGACTATCGTATGATATTCAGTTGGGTGCGTTGGTCTCTTGTTCGGATGATCCCACTAGTGAGAGCCGAAGTCATCAGCGAGGCTCTTCATCCAAACCACCCCGCCGCAATAAAAGGAAGATTTCCGTAATCCGTTAACGATGGGCCGACGCGAAAATATTTATTTTACCCGGCAGAGAGGGGCTAATTTCAGGGTTGAGCGTTGTTTGCACAGCGTTAGCGCGGTCTTTAGAACGTGTTAACGTCTTCTCTAGCCACTCGAAGCAGACCTCCTCGGATCCTTCGCCAAGATATCCACCTGTCGTGCCTTGTCTGCGAGGAGGAATCGAATTTTTCAGAAAATTCCGAGGCGATCATCGTGCGCCGACAGTGAAATAACAGGCACTACCCCGAGGGTTGGATAACTCCAGCGAGGTGGCTGGTAATTGTGAGAACACTGTGGATTTAGCTTCCGCTGCCTGTCCATATCGTCGAGCCGACGATTCCCAACTTCGTTGGCAGTGTTTTAAAAGCGAATAGCATGGCGCGCGGATGAGGCTTCGGGGCGGCATACGCGATCGGACGGAAAGCGTTAAAGACCGTTTCCGGCGCACCGCAGGGCCGACACTATGGAGGGGCCGCGAGCGAAGTCGAGTCGAAAATTACCATAAACTCGCCGTGCGAATGGTAATATCGCGGCATAATTCACGCGGACTTACGACGCCGGCCGCCTATTAAACATAAACACAAGTAGTAAGGAAGTCTCGCCCGCTGAAAATTCGCGGGTCATTTGAGCCGTTTCCGCGCCATTACCCTTTCTTAGCCGAGCTTCTTTGCGGGAGGAGCCTCTGGGTGGACGGAGGGCTCGAACAGAGATCGAAGCCGAGCGGAAGAGGGTCGAAGAGGGAACGAGGCCGTCGGCGAGGGCGGGGGCCGGGGGGGGTGGAGAGCGTAACTCGATTCCTCGTTACTTTCTTCTCTCCGACCGGGTAGATTATATCCTCGAAACGAGCCAAACTTTCAGTACCCTCCTTCCTTCCCGTTCGTCGGTCTAAACGGCTGGCCCAGGACCCTCGAATCCGCCGATCTCATTCGGCAACGGCTGATGGACCGAGCTGCTCCCGCGCGCCGCGTTATTGTCGCGAACCATTTTGGTCGCGGCGAGGGAGGAGGACGGTTTTGTTCTTGTCGCCGCCGGTTAATGCGCCTCTCTTGCCCGCGAGAGCCGGTGCGCGGCCGGCGAGAGAATTAAAAATGAAAATTCGTAATGCCGCCGGGGATTATGCTTCATTTCAGCGATTACACACTCCTCCGCGGAGCCACGCGCTTAATTTTCCCCTTTGTCCTGGCGGAGCCTCTCGCGCCGCCCGAAGACGCCCGCGTCGGGGAAGCTTCTTTGCGAGCCGCGAATGGATCCCGAGTTTCGCGGCCGCCTCTGGACAGAGATTGCCCGACGTGAAGCGAGATTTTCATTCGGTCCCTTAGCAACGGAAATGATCAGAGCGGTCGAGCTGCGGGAGATATATATATTTCTGTCTTGAAACTTGTTACAGAGTTGACGCGGGATGATCAAACGGAAGAGAATTCAGCGCAGCGACGTCGAGGTGTCTTTGTCTTCCGTTCCACGGCTATCGTCACGTTCGCCTTCCGTGCCCGAGGAAAGCGGGCTTTCTGTTTACGGCCAGGTCAATCTTGCAGATAATTCAGTGGCGAGAGAAGAATTCTTTCCCGAGGAAACATTGAGCGGGAGCAATCGAGGAATGGAGGATCGTTCTCGAGGCGAGATCGGGTTCGAACGAGCCTCTTACCCGGTTTTACGAGCGATGCTTCACTTGCCAGGCGCTCCTCTTCTGTAATTCTCCAGAGGAACGCCATTTTGTTGGACGCTGCGAGTTGTTCGTCTGGGATCAGCGGCGCGGCAAATCACGTATTAATGGACGAGTACGTGACAGACTTGAACCGACACTGGCGTCTCTTCAACGTTGCTCCAGAACGTTGCGAAGCTGAGGCCAGTTATGATCGGTAGCTGCTGCAAATTGCGACCTATATGCCTTCGGATCCCGAAGCATATTCTCTTCAAATCAACACCCCCCGAAACACCCCCCGAAAGAAACTCGAAGCCAGCGGCTCGCTTCCGTCGCGGGTTTCTGAATTCCCGGAAATCTTAATCAACCGGGCCAGTTGTTCGAGCCAATAATTACATGGCTACGATGCGTATCGGGCGATGGGGTGCGGACGATGATCGTGCACGATCGAAGGGAAACGTCGAAGGCGCGACGCGGCTCGCGCATCGTTCCCTACCTGGCAGCCCGTTCTAACGAATCCTCAATGGCGCCTCGGCTGAAACGGGGCCTGACAATGGGGCCCTGTTGTCAGGAAGGGGGCTTCCTTCAGAGGAACCTTTGTCAGGGGACGTGTACGTGGAAGCCGGCTGAGAACCCTCCAGAGGGCCCCGTGGATGACTTGCGCCTCCAGGCCCCATTCCTCGCTACTTCAAGTCAATTCTTCCCTCGCGAGCACCGCCAGCCGACTTTCCATCCTATCTGTCCCTCTCTGTCCCGACGATTGTGCGCAGCCACGTCAAAATTCCCCGCTAATGGGCCGCTTACCAGCTGGATACGCGTGTTGTTTTTTCGAACGAGCCCGTGAGAGCCGGTGGGCCTCATTACCCGGATAGCTTCAACCGGGAAACGTCTGTCCAGCGTAGGAGCATTCCCCTTACTCGAGCCAACGCTCCGTTTAAGATTCTACAGCATGTTCTTAGTTCCGCGACGGGAGGAATCCGAGGAAAGTCGTTGGATGCACGCTGGGCGAGGGATGGATATCACAATTTCAACTGAAACAGTGTGACACGCGAGTTACGACAGAATTGAAACTTGAAGAGGGACGAAAGATTCTCGGATGGATCTTTGAACGTGGTACATGCATTTGTTATAGGAATCGCGTCGTTGAATTAAAATCGTGTAGGTACTTCTAACGAGATTAGGGTGAGGAATCGCTCACACCATCCACCAGCTATTAATCACGCGTCCACGTGGCTGGCAAGATTAAATAGTAATTGAACAGTGATTCGTGGTGTCATTTTGTCGAAAACACTTGGCGCGGTGGGAAAACCCCCTGCGGCGTATTATATATATTGATCTCGGTGAAAGGACGTGCGGCGGGGCAGCCTGTAATTTTCGCACCCCCGTAAGAAGCCGTAACCCTCCGACCGCCGAAATTACGTCCGTTTGTGCGCGATTCGCGCGCCAATCAGACGCAGCCTCATTGCCAGCACGAGAACGATCGCGATAACGAGTAGTCAAGTCGATCGGTCTCCGCCTGGTCCTATTGAGGCTCCTGTATGGGGTGGATTCGGGAATCAGTCTCACCCTCTCGCGTCACGTCGACTTTTCTGCAGGTGGGAATGTCGTGGATTATAGTCTGGGGCTCGTAATAATGTTAATCCGCGAAGAATTCTGTGAAGAATTCAATCCAACTAGACTGAAAGATATTGAAATTAGGCAATCGAAGATGGGGTGTAACATTCAAAGTCTTCAACTTAGAATTACAGCCAATCCATTGAAGTTTCCACGAGCTTCGATTCATCTTTGCTTGTGCAAGACCCGAGTCTGAAGGATTCTTCAGACGCCAGCAGAAATGTACTCTTCTATCCAGTTGTATCTTAGAAAGCGTTCACCTCAAACACAGTCGCATCTCCTCGCAAAGTGGATGCACTTCGAGTTCCATCGTTCGTACTGGAAAAACAGTACGGCAGGGGCTCGTAATTGTATTACTGCACGCGTGAATCGCATGTACAATTACGCGAGCGGGCCGGGCGGATGTCTGCCGAAGACATTTCGATTAACATCGCCGCGGGAGCGTTCCGAGCTTTCTTTCTTCGAACCGTCAGCGCTAGGGGTGTAACACGTTGCGAATAGCGGCGTAAAATAGCAGGACGGATCTGCACGAGGGACGCTGACTTCGAGACGGTTCTTTTTATCATGGGCAAATTTGATTAAGCAGGCCTCTGCGTCTGCCGGGAAGCCTGGCGAAATCTAATCTGCCGTCCTTATTTCGCGAGTCCAAGTATTGTCCTGCTGATGAATGCTAAGGAGACAGCCTATCCCGCTATTCCGAGCGGCATTTGGAAGCTTCTCATCTCGTCGAGGCTCGAAGACGAAGGAACACTCTTTGTGCTATCTCCTCCCGTCCCCAGTCTCTCCCGTATAGACGCTTCGTCTTCCGCAGCTTTGTCCCCTCGAAATGAGAAAGCCTCTTAATACCAAAAATCAGCCGGTGGCCCCGTCAAAGGGAGCGCCGTGTTTCCTTTGTATCGTTTCGCGCGAACAAGCTGCACACCGTAGGACCTGGAAACGTGGCTGCGCGCGGACCAACGCGAGCTAGTGTTGGAACGCGTGCCGTGCATGTTGATACAGCCTCGCGCCGAGAATTCATTTAACCTGCCCCATTCATTTAATCAGGTAATAACACGTCAGCCCGTCAGGCTCGACAGCCGGGGCGCTGTCAAATCCGCCGGCGGAGACGATAATTTCACTTGATAGCGGAAACGACCCTTTCCGGCCTGCCCTTTGAAAATTTCGACGTTAACGGCTCGTTACGGCCCGAGCGAACTAGCCTCTCGAGATTCTATCGCCGGGCATTTGGCAGCGGCGAAGGGGCAGGGTGATCAGCTCGCTTCAGGTGACTCTAACGAACTCGATTTTTGATCGTCAAGTTCATTGTCAGCGGCGTTGACGTCGGGCGTGTTACCGCGTCGCCGGAGACGAGCTGATGGATCGCCTGTGCACTTTCCGCGGGATTCAAACTCGCGGAATCACCGTCCCCTTGGAAACCACCCCTTACCCGCGGACGAAATTCGACGAGAATCGGGCCAGCGATCGCCGAAATCGCGGCCGTACTCTGCGAGCGCATCAATCTCCATAAAATCTCCCTAATCGATATGAAAACTGGCCGCCGGCGGTGTGTCGGTCGCGTCGCAACCTCCGGGCGCGTGGGCGAGCGCGCGCGCGCGCGCGAGTCCGCGGTGAAGAGAGAGAAAAAAAAGAAGCGCGGGGAACAAAGGGCAGAAAGGAGCTACAAAGAAATTAGGAAAGAAATAGGGGGTCGAGTCGCCGCGGAACGGGCAGGAACAGAGCAAGAGACGAAGAAGCTCGATGGAGACGCGCGTGGAAGGAGATTCGGGCTGCAACGAATCGGACAGAGACGACGAAGAGGGGCCGACGGGGAGAGGGGACCGGCTGTAGGTGGTGGAGGAGGGCGTGGGTGTTGAGAGGGGGTGAGAGGAGGAGGAGGAGGGTGGCGAAGCGAGCGAAGTAAGGAGGCAAGAGAAGAGACGAAGATAGCCGGCACTCCCACACAAAAATATCACCGTTAACGATTACCAACCCCTCTTTTCGTCCCGCGCTCGTTATATTGTGTCCCCGCCGCGCGCGCAAATTTAGAAACAAAAGACGGGTGGAAGGCGCGGCCTGATTGGCCGACCGGTCCGCGACTCGTCTCTCTGATTGGCCCGCGGGACCGCACCCATCCTGCAATGGCCGCTTTGTCGTTTCACGCCGCTACTCTCTCCTCTCCTCTCCCTGTGTGTACGCGCCTGCACGCTTCAGCCACGAAGCTTCAACAACCCCGTGAAGCGCGAGGCTCCACCGTGCCTCCACCCCTCCCTCTCGCGCGGGGTCTCTCTTCCTCGCGTTTCTCCCACCCCGTTCATCCCCCCCGGGTGACGCGTCTTCGCCACCGGCCGCCGCTCACCCCCCGCCGGTTTCCTCCCTGTTACCCCCTTAATGTCGCCTCCTCTATCGGCTCCTTTGCCACCTTTGCTTTCGCGGCCCACCGCCACCCTCCCGCGGGCCCCCTAATTCTCCTCGCTCGTGTTACCCCCGGTTGCATCGAAATATGATCGGCACGGACACGCGTGGACAGGCTTTAATCCGCCTGTGCGCCCACGTGCCCGCGTCCACGCTTCCGCCTGGCTAGATGGATTGCCCCTTTGGACCAGCCAGGGGATCTTCTTATCGCCTCCTTTGTCCGGCCGGTTCGCGCTGGCAACCGTTCCCCGTGCGATCCGAACGTGCAAGCTCGGACCGCACGCTCGCGGTCGGAAAAGGGACGCAGAGGCGCGAAGGACCGAGGGAACAGAGAAAGAGAAACGGGCGGAACGAGCGAGGGGGGGGTCGAAGGGTGAATCGCGATGCGAGGAAGAGGGACGAGGGGTTGGGAGAGAGAGGGAAGCTTGTCCCGGGTCCGCCATGCGGAAACCTATCTCAGGCTAGTACTCTACGCTCGCGGTAACTAACCGTCAGCCCGGGAAAATTCTCCCTTTTATGGTCGCGCCTTTTGGTCCTGCCACTCTCCACCCCCTGGACAACGAACCACCGACGTCGCCTAACCCCTCTTCCTCGCGACCGTTCTTTTACCATTTTGCGCGCGGTGTCGATAATATTCCTCGACGCTGCTGCGGAATCCAATGGATTATGATTCGGGACTGGGTTGTCGTTGGCTGAAATCTTCGAGTCGCGGCCCTGGCGAGCGATCTGTGGAAACGCGGCAAGCGCCGAATGCCTGCTGACTGACGATAACTCGGTTTAGCGGACAAGTGCGCGAGGAATCTCTGTTTACAGAAAGCATCAGCGGCGTAATTCTAGGACCAAATTATCGGCGACAGAGCGACGCGCATTTTAATTGCGCGAAATTAAATTAGAGCTTTATGCCCGCGGTAGACGCGCCCGCGCGATCGTGACGAGCGACGCTTTAAATTTTCAAAGAGCGCGTAACGTTATTAATTCTCGTTAACGACCAAAATTACCGGCAACGGGGGGATTGCGGTTCCGAATGGCGAATTACACTTGAAGCTTCGCGCTGGCAAAATGTCCGCCGACTGTTCGAGAACAAAGGCCTCAACGCGGCGGGAAATGAGCTCGGAAAAGTCGCGTTATCCATCCTTTTGGATCCCCGCGCCGCCGACAATCGCGGGAAAAATGGCATTGAATCCTGCGCTGTTCTAATAGTCGAGCGATGGGAACAATGCTTGGCTGGTTGAAAGCAGGCACTCCGAATTTACGCATTGTGACTCGCGTTTCGAAAACGCGACCGTTTAATCGCATTTTCGCAAGCGCGCGCGCGCCCTTCGACGTCGCAATTCCCTCGGAGCGCGGGCGAGATTAGTCGAACGGAATTACGCGGCTGAAGGAATGCGCAAAGAAAGGTCAACGGCAAAGAAGAGGAGCGTCCTTTGATCACCGATTCGATCGGGCATCGGCCGCAGGAACACGATACCTCTGTGTCGCGAATTTCACAAGCAGCCAGTGGATATCGGGGCCCCCGGGGCGATTCGTAGGTCGCGAGATCGGGTTTCATAGGTCTTTTGATTTTCGCTCACCTGTATCCTGTCTTCGGGCAGATCGGTTCGTAGGCTGAGCATCTCGCGGGCATAGACGTCCGGATAATGGGCTTCCTTGAAGGCAGCCTCCAGCTCCTCCAGCTGTTGCGACGTGAAGATCGTCCTGGAGCAACAACCGTATGAACCTAGTTATATGCCATTACAGTTTTTCCCTTAAAACTAGCCTACACTTGGTGGGCGAACGAGGCGAGAGGCTGGAAACCGTTAACGCGCAACAATTTCATGTTTCTACTGCTCGCTTCCTCTATTTACGGGGCATACATTCATACAACTCGTGCGAAAGTGGACGCGGTTATAAATGCAACTTCTTCTGACGGTGCTTTTCCATTTTACTTGGCTTCGCCGAGGAAATTCTGGCCGTTGGAACGCTGAAGGCCGTGGAAGGGGTGTTAATATTACGCGCGAGTACTGTAAGTGGTCTTTGGAAGCTGGAAATTAGACGAGGAAATCGCAGTGACGCTGGAGAGTTCCTCGAGTCGCGATGGCAACAGCAATTTTTCGAAACACAGGCTTCCGACGAATCAATGAATGCAAATCTGCAGCCCCCTCCACCCCTTCAATCAGCATCCCCGTAGAATTTCTCAGGGACTTAATGAAATTTTACAGCCAGATATCTGCACTGCGGCAAATTTTAATTCGCCCGCGTTCACTCCGCGGATAGAATAATCTTTCATTTCCCAGTTTGATGGCGCGGCTCCAATTTTTAATCTTTAAAGCCGACAATACGCGGCACATCCATCGGCCGCGCGGCAGAAACCTCGCCGTTTCAATGGAATCCATTTCGAGCGATAATTATATTTTTTAACGAGTAATTTAAGCCTGAATTCGTCCGTCTGGCACGCAATTATTGGCGAACGGTGATTGCATTCGGATTGTCTGCCGCCTCGAAATAAGCCGAAAACTCGTTCCCCGGGGGTGTGCCGGTCGATCCGCGCAACGGCGAAAAGTCCAAAATGATCTATATTCGTCGGAAGAGAATTTATCATTATCGGGGATTCGTCATCGAGCCACGCAGACGCGCCGATAATTAATCGAAAACCGCGCAAGGGTGCTGCTCGACGTTTCATCCGGGAGTTTTACCAGCGATTATTAATTAATCCCGTCGATATCGCGTTTCGATCTGGAAAATTTTCCACGCGTGCGGGAGGCGCGCAAAATAATGGCCGCGCGCCGGCTCGCAACGAAAACCGTAACGAAAAAGCTCAGGGTTGATGTTCGCGTGAGACACTCACCTATGACGGCGCTTCTTCTTCTTCTTTTTGCTGAATCCGGAGAGACCGTCGACCGTGAAGTCTTTTCCCGAGTCTATGTTGTGCCCCACACCTGCAACACCATCGCCAGTGGCGTTAGTTTCACGTGAATTGCATGGAGAGCAACTATCAAGTCCTTACACTGTTCCTCTAAAGAAGCACTCATAGGTATCTAGGGGATTAGTGAGATGGTAAACCTGGAGTTCTTAACTGCTTACGGTACACTTATTTGTGCATAACACTATTTATTATTAACCATCTATGCTACGCTAGATGGACTAGATTTACATTCTAAAGAAGCTAAACTGTAAATAGAGTGGTTCTGCCCACGTTGGGTATTTTTGGCGCAGCTCATTTAATATTCAAATATGGCTGTTTACCGTTTACCTTTCTTTCTATACGATATTTCATCGTTGAGTGAGCCGTAGCGTTCAATCACCCTTTCTTCGAACCTTACGTTATGTATTGAGAGACTATGCCAGTCGAGTTAATCCAGGAGTAGTCAAACGAAGAATGGCGAAGAGGCGAAATATCAAAAAATTCAAGAAAGATCGAAAATTCCACTCCCTCCGAAGCTCCATCTTCCGAGTACTCAACAGAGTTGGAGATAAATCCCAGAAGGCCCGCGGGCGTATCTTTTTTCCCTAAAAAATCCGTGGGTAGCGGCCTTGGCTAGCGATGCATCCGACTCGAAGCTCATTATTTCGTAGCACTGGCTGCAATTGATAATTATACAGGCCGCTTTGTTCGGGCTGCGCGCATCCACGTCGCGGATCAAATTACCCATTATACCTGACTTGCCAATGATTCCAGGCCACGCGTATTCATGCAAATTGTGCCGAGCGAGCGTTTCGTTGGTCCGCGCGGCCGCCTAGCTGATCTCCCTTCGTTAATATTTAACGCTGATTAGAGAAACTCTTCGGCCCTTTCGCCGAGTAAACGCAGACTGCTCCTCGCTTCGGGATTATCCGGTTATGGTGGCGAAAGGCGTGGAAGGCGCGAGGTCTGTCGCGGAAACCCCCATTGTCCGGTCGGTCGCGCGTGTATTTTCATCTCGAAAATCCAGGTTCCCCAATTAGCGAGGCAGACAACAGAGCGTCCACGCGCTTCAGTGACGCATGACGAAGGAAAAAAACATTCCTCCCCGTGTCTTTCATTTTCACAAATTATTTCCTCGCCCTCCGGTGACCGCGCGCAGATATGTATTAGGTGCGCGGGGATTTTCCGGGGGCAGGCGAGCGAGAAAATTAGGAAGGGTCGCCGGGCTGGTGGGCGGATAGGTCCCATGGTCCGGAAATAATTATCAATTATAAATTAATTTTGAATTAACGAGCGAAAATCGGCCTGGGTGGCGCGCACCGTTCCACAATGAAAACCCACCCTCTCCCCGGGGCTAACTCGTTACTACAGTTGTTGCTGGCAGCCGCTGCTGCCGCCACTACCCGCGGCTAATTAACTATTAATTAAGAGCTTAATTCCAATTATACGTGTCCTTCGACTAATTGGAGCCCCGAAACGCATTGCTGACGTCACGGGGCTACGCGTACAAGCCTCACCCTCCCCCCGTCTCCGCCTCTCCCCTCGTCCCTGTCGTCCTATTTCTTTCCGCGGGAAATTATTTTCCGCCCTGCGCTTGACATTAGTTTGCGAGAACACCTGCGAGCCGCTGCGACGGCGTTTAACGGGGCTCGCGGTTAGTTAAATGTAAGTGAAAAGCCGAGGAACCGAAAAGAAGCCAGGGGGATGATTCGGTTTAAAGCGTTTGTGGGGGACTGAAGGCTTTGAGAAATTTTGAGAATTCCCCGTGGACTCGTGCACGTGCAATTACAACTTTTGACGCGCGGGGCTCCCGTTGCGTTCGGGAAGGCAAGAGGTCAGGGTTTTCAGCAAATTTTTCTTTGATATTCCGCGGCAGAGGCATTGCACTTTGCCGAGATGTTTTGCCGCGCGCTAGGAATGGCTTTGTCGCGCTTGAGACGCGAGCGCTGAGAAATTTGCGGCTGAAATTGGCAAAGGGAATTCCATTGGAGCAAAGTTCTTCAGCCTTGGGGGAAGCATAGTCAAAGCTAGTTTTCCGAAGCCATGGGCACCGAAAGAAGCGAGGGAGCCTGGGAAAGGGAGACCCCGATGAATTTCGAGTCAAGAAGCTTCGCGGTCGCTACGTGGAACGTAAAACAGCGGAAACAGCGAAGGCTGCTTTTCAATAGCGTTGTTAATCCCTCCTTCTTATTCCCCATGCTCGCGTTCTGTTGTCTAGCCTCCGTTTGCGACGCGTGTCACCGCTTTCCGGGAACACTTCTTCCAAGTCAAAGGAGAAACCACATCCGTTGGCATCGGTCACGTTCCTCGAAGGAGGAAAGATTCCAAAATAAAAACTGCCCCGAAACGTGTAACGCGTTCTCGGCGCGTGGCTGCTAGATCGAGAACTATCCAATCCACGTTACTGTCACCCCTCGTTCTCCGTAACGGGGTGGAGAAGTGTTCCCCGTTGCTCGTCGCGAAGACGAAGAGCTTAATGAGGCAGCGTCGGTGGCATTCAGATGATTCAAGGAAATTTCTAGCGCCTCCACTTCGTAATTTCATCCACCGTTTCTTCTCCGCGCGTACACGTGTCTCTCTATCACTCGTCGGCGTCTTTCGCGCACTTATTCGCCCCAAGAAATAGCATCCAAGAAACGTCAGGCTCGGATGAGAAATAAATATTCCAAGCCTGACTAAACTTCGGCTGAAGACACCGCGCAACGGATCTCGCCGGACGCATTGTTTCGCGAGATCGCAAAAGAGACCTCTTTACACCGCCTACCAGCCGGCTATTACCTTCTGCCTCCAGCGTTTTTAAGCACCCTTATCTGCCGCGGACCGTCGTACCGATCACCAAGTTTCCAGGAGAACGTGAAGAGAAATCGCGTGAAGCGAACGAAGCTAACAAGACTGTGTGCTCTGCGAAATTACAAGAAACGAGGGATGCGAATAACATCGACTTGTTTCTTCCTCTTACACGAAGAATCCAGCCGACAATATTTCCCTCGAACTGGAAATGAAATACTCCGATCGCTTTTGCGTAATCGCGGGAAAGAATACATACTCGTGCGAGTGATGTCGCCGGGAACATGGTAATTCACCGTGGGGACGGGTTGTTTTCGTCGGCACCCTGTCCTTCGCGTGAGAATGATCGATATTAGAGGCAGCGGGAAGCGTCACGATGGCTAAGTAGGAAACTCCGGCCGAATCGATTAATCAAATCCAGTTAACTATTACGGGGACCAGCGGGAACGCGTTTGCCCTCTAGCCCAGTGCACCCAGGGTGCTGGTCTGCTCTCTCCCTCTCTCTTTCTCTCTCTCTCTCTCTCTCTCTCTCTCTCTGCTCTAATTTGTCCTGGATCTAATCCGTTCGTAGTGCCCTCGAATATCGTGGGATGTCGCGACCTCCCTCGAGACCTTCGCTAGGGAGAGACCGTGTTTGCGGGTGCAGCCACTTCAGAAGCAATTGTTTTTAATCTCATCGCCCAAGATTATGGCCGCCCGAGCGAGGATTCCGCCGGCATCAAGGAACGCTTCGTTCGACTCAATATGCCACGTCCGAAGTGGTCAATCGAAAGTTTGACAGGCACTCTCGACAACACCAGCCAGGAAGTAACAATGGGTATCACGGATGAGTGATGTGGAAGCGAAGGAGCTGAAGACGATGGAAGCCTCCCGGGGGGAGCGAACGGATGCTGAGACATTTGAAGATCCAGAAGCAGTGTCCAACATTCGCCCCGTATGTACCTTCGCCTTCCACTCGAGAGTTCTGAAGCGTCAGACCAGCGACGAAAACATACACCCGCCGAGGAAAGTCAAACGACTCCGAAGCTCTCCCGACTCGACTGCAACCCCCATCCGGGCGATCGTCTTGCGTAACCGTACGCCAAAGTCCCTCTCCCCCGGGCGCGGGATCGCCGATAAAAGGAGGAAATCCAGCGGCATCGGGCGAAAACTTTGCGGTCTACTCGGCCAGGAAGCGCAGACTTGGCGATCGCGCACAGAGAGTCGGGCCGGAGTGGCAGGCGGCTCTCGAAACACCCTCCCGCGCGAAAACAGTGGTAGTTTACTCGCTAAATATATTCACGCGACGGGCTACGTACACCCAGACACTCGCCCGGGGTTGTTTCGCGCACGCACACACCGCGCGAGCCCTCATACGGCGATTACACGAAGATTCCATCGCACATCGGCGCGCGCCCGCGACTAGCTGCTGCACGTGTACGTGAGCACGGGTGTGCACGTCGAGCGGCAAGGAAAGCGCGATGGGTACGCGTGTGTGAGTGTGTGTCGCTGGTCGAAGCATCAGGAGAGGGTGGCGAGAGACGACAGTGGTGGTGGTGGTGGTGGTTGCGAGTTGCTGCTCCTAAGCGAGGGTGTGCGCGTTGCTGTCGGGCTGAGGGTGGTTACACAGGGGTGGTTGCCATCGGTGTGTGTTGGTGGCAGGCCGGTTACCAGGCAACCGGCAATAAAGGAGCGTGGATAGCCAATGGCGGCCCTCAATACACCCCTTCGTCTAACACGGCTTGTTTCCCGTGCTTAAGAGCGAGACAGAAGGAGCCTTTGCTTTAGTAGCTGTTAAGACCTTAAACCCGTGGCCTTGCTTGGCTGGCTGCCTTGCGCCACGCTGCTCTCGCGCCTAATAGAACCTCTTGGAACCCGCCTGCACCCGTGTTCCTTCGATAATTGATATTTTAATCCTGCCCCGATGCCGCCTGTGAACGCCGCGCCGCCTCATCGAACCCCCCGTCAAATTACTTTCAACCACGTTCCCGCTAAACAGCCCCGTCAATTCGCCGTCCACGTTTGTTTTGTATCGGTCTGTTAGCTCGTTCGTAGGCTGACATGGATGAAGAACGGTAAAGAGAGTAGGTTGAAAATTGTAGGACACGATGTACGTGTGGGTGGAGGGTTGTAGGTAAAACATGAGTGGTTGGTTATTTGGAAAATTGTTCTGGGTGAGTTTTACTAAATTCCTATGTGGGAAATGTAAGGGGTTGATATTATGGGTAGTCTGGAGAATCTCCTGAGTTTACAGGACGCAGTATTGGGGGTGATAGAATAAAGAAATACGTGATCTTGTGAAATGCAAGTAGTATAACAGAGCGATAAACGCGACACTCATCTGTTGACCAATCTCTCTTAAACATTCAAGCTTCAGGATACATGTATTTACTATCTGAATTGAAATCTTGCTGATTCTGAATATTTATAATCCACACGCAGACCAACCCCTATCTCTTAAGTAAAACGATTTAGAATTTCGACCGTAAAGAATTTTTAAAAACTGAATATAAATGTTATCGGCGCACTGGTTCGGCCTATTTTATTTTTTAAGGTTTCTTGTCCAAATTGTCTTAATATAGACGCATAAAAACTTTCCTTTGTTAAAGAAGTAGGTGTATCTGTTTCGCCATCCCTTTTAAATAAAATGATTTAGAATTTCGACGGTAAAGAATTTTTAAAAACTGAATATAAATGTTATCGGCGCACTGGTTCGGCCTATTTTATTTTTTAAGGTTTCTTGTCCAAATTGTCTTAATATAGACGCATAAAAACTTTCCTTTGTTAAAGAAGTAGGTGTATCTGTTTCGCCATCCATTTTAAATAAAATGATTTAGAATTTCGACCGCAAAGAATTTTTAAAAACTGAATATAAATGTTATCGGCGCACTGGTTCGGTCTATTTTATTTTTTAAGGTTTCTTGTCCAAATTGTCTTAATATAGACGTATAAAAACTTTCCTTTGTTAAAGAAGCAGGTGTATCTGTTTCGCCATCCATTTTAAATAAAATGATTTAGAATTTCGACCGCAAAGAATTTTTAAAAACTGAATATAAACGTTATCGGCGCACTGGTTCGGCCTATTTTATTTTTTAAGGTTTCTCGTCCAAATTGTCTTAATATAGACGTATAAAAACTTTCCTTTGTTAAAGAAGCAGGTGTATCTGTTTCGCCATCCCTTTTAAATAAAATGATTTAGAATTTCGACCGTAAAGAATTTTTAAAAACTGAATATAAATGTTATCGGCGCACTGGTTCGGTCTATTTTAGGAAAGTTTTTATACGTCTATATTCAATAAATCAATTTTAATGCTCCGGAACGGGCCATCAGGAGAACTCTGCTATTTAGACCTCTAGACTATACCTCCAGATTTGGCAATACTGACCCCATGAACAGGATATGTAACTTGGCTAATTTGTACTGCGGGGATCTTGATTTCTTCAATGGTTCTCCTTCTACTTTTAAGAAAAACGTGTATAGAGCAATAGTTTTTTAACCTATAGTTCGATCGTCCTGTCTGTAAACTCTGTGTGTTTTAGTAGTATCGTGTCTCTCTCTACGAGGTTCATTGTATTTTTTTTGTTTTGTTACTAAATTAGCTTTGCCCGTATAAGTGAAATAAATATTAAGACAATTTAGACAAGAAACCCTAAAAAAAATAGACCGAACCAGTGCGCCGATAACATTTATATTCCTATCTCTTAAGTACTACAATATATAATCTTGCAATTCCCCGAGTCGTTTACCCTCGTCATCGAACAACTGAATTCTTCATCGTCAGCTTCCAACGCTAACACGTCACCTGTTATCGTGATTATCGAGACATAATTGAGCCAGTACCAGAGTATTATTCCCAACACCTAAACTAGCCACTAGCTTCATACGATGTTAGAATCCAAGGGGGTGAAAGAGTACTGTAGCCACTCATTACCCTAAGAAGATGCAAGAAGCATGAATCCATTCGTACCCAAAGCTACCAGCACCGCGTCGAATCGCAAATTCCCCGTGTCCCTGTTCGTTCTACGTCCTCGACACCCTTGCGCATCTGCCCCTGCGACCTCCAGCCCGTTGAAATTGCGTCCAGCTGGACGGACCGGACACGGGACGAGCTGGAGGATCGGTGGAAGACTGGAGAAAGGGAGCGCGGAGTTTACATCGAGCAAATGGAAACGTGCGAAGTGCTGGGAGCGGTGGGGTGAGCCAGAACGTCGTCACGTCGTTACACAGTGGCCCGTGTGTATGGTGTCCCTGGGGGAGGGCGAAGGTAGCACGTAGCACACCCCTGGGACGTCTTCAGCCGTCACTTGTCCGTATTAAACCAGGGTACTAATCCCGAAATTTAATTTGAAAATCTTTTCATGGCGCTACCGCCATCCGCCCCCGCCGCTCATTCTCTTCGTCTCCGGCTGTTGCTGGAGCTCTCCCTCTAGCTATGCACCACGAAGACATTTTAAACCCGGGGAATTACCCCGGTACCTTTGTGCGTCGTAATTGAAAATTCGTTTCCGCCCCCCCGCCCCCCTTCTTCGCGGGCCGGGTGAGCGGGATAAATGCCCTTTCGTGGATTCATCGAGAAATTACCTCGTCACGCGGTGAATGAGACGACTCGTCTTGGGCCCCGGAGACACGGCTCGTCCTCGTCTCGACCCGGGCTGCCACTTTACAGAACGGAGAGCTACGTAAATGCGGGGCCGCTCGTGGAAGCGCCCCGGATGATTAACGGGACAAACGCTAGTTTTCTCGGATACTAGCGAGAATGCCGTGCTCGTCGCGGGGGAAAAATTAGGTATACGCGATGGGGTAGGAGACAAATTGGATGCTTGGGAAAGGCTTTCCTTACGCGCCGTGGAAATTTACTAGGGAATTATTAAGGGCGACTTAGCAGCCCCGTTCCACGCGGAAACGGTTCACTGACTCGCGCGTCATCCGTACGAGTCAACGGGCAACAAAGGCGTCGTTGCTCCGAGCGAGAATTGTCACGTTATCATCCGGCAGCGGCTTATATTCAAAACGCGCAATTCCGTTCCAGCGGACGATCGTTTTCAGCCGCCCACGGACGCGGGGGGGAAAATACCAGCGCACTTGAAAAATGCATCAGGCCGAGAATTATTTATCGAGCGCGTGAAACGTGTAACGCGGTCGTTTACATAGCCGAAAGGGCGAATGGAGCGTATCCGAAGCGCAGTCGTCGGTTGGACACATCCCGGGGGATGTTTCGGTAGATTAGGGACCCTCAACCCCCGGGTAGTTTTGCTGCACCATGTAACACGCTGTAAAACACTTGTAACAGACCGGCGGCAGAGCTTAGGGTAAGCTGCTAATGCTTCCACGATGTTTTCGGGGTCGAATTAATTTGACCGTGTTCGATCGTTCGCCCTCCAGAGACCTGGCCGACTCGCTTGGCGCGTTTCGCGACGCTCCGCACTTCTTCCCCTCTCTATCGTTGATCAACGAAACCTCCAAGACTCTCAAGCACATATGTTCGCCATCGACGATCATGGGACGATGATTGACCTTGAATGTCCTTCTTAAAATATAATCGACGTAACGGATTGCGTTCTCGCGGAAGGCGGAAGGATCTCCAGCCATCGAGTCGCGGATCCACGCAGCACAATACAACAGTAATTAAGTCCCGAGACCAGTTCTCGAGCGGTTACATCGCGAAAACTCGACAGCTTAATCACGGTCACCGCGAGACACGTCTCATCGATCCACACAATCGGAGACCCCTGGGCCCATTGAATGGCGATAATTAATGAATAGGACGTGGCCGAAACAGAGGTAGAGAGAGAGAGAGAGAGAGAGAGAGAGGAAAAGAATCTAGTATAACGAATTCGTGGGCGTATTTCTCGGAAGCGCTTCTCTACTCTCTTTACCCTGGACCACCATCCCTCCAGCCCCCTGGTTCCTCGCCGTTTCTTTTTGCTTGCAGCGGGCTTCACACCTCTTCGTGGTCAGAGAAACGTGTTTTCACGCGCGTCTCGGACCCATTCTGCACGGTCCCGCGCGGTGGCCATGCTCGAAATTCGAGCCTCCACGAATGGTGTGAATATTATGATGGCCACGCATTCAGGTGCCAGCCGGGGACAATGGGCGAAGTGTTGATTGCCCGAAAACAACGCGTTTTTTTTCACCTTCACGCCCGTACATTGTTCCAGGCTGCCCGTGAACGAGAGCAGTCCAGCCGTAGGGATGCTCAAGGACACACCTCTGTCCAGCCGAGCAGCACCTCTATCGATTGCACAAGCTCGCGGCTTGTCGAGAATAAACGGATAGCCGGCAGGAAAAGAGGACGGTCCGTTTGAGGAAGTCTTTCGAGCAGCTGGATGAGTTGATCCTCGATACGTGGATAATGTCCCTCGAAGGAACCTTGAAAGTGCGGACCATGGATGTCGAGTGCGGCAGAGGGGCACTGCGTTCGGGAAACGTACAGTACCTCCGCTAGTTCGTCATCCATAATTGAATTGAGTGCTGCAAATGGACTCATAATACCCGCGGAGAGAGAGAGAGTGAGAGAGAGGCCGCGCGGATGCTACCTGGAGTACTGGAGTTGGATCCCGAGGCATGGCCAGCAGTTGGCTCAGCTCGAACGTCGGGTGGTAGAGCGTGGTGCCATTCACGCGTCCAATTAATACTGAAATTGCAGCTATCAAGCGGCGCATTAGGCGTTTCCGTGTGATTAACGCCAGCGTGTAGCGGCCGCGCAGAGGTTCCGGAGCGGAGCGCGTGGAAAAGCCTCGCGCCCATTGAAAGGAAAGTAGCGGCTGCGGCGAACAAGAGAGTCGCGAGTCACCGCGACTTTCGCGGCGGACCCGGCCGCCCGCGTTTCGCCTTTACTAAATTACATTAAACGCTTGAAGCGCGCGGGCGCGCGCGAGCGACCTTACGCGTTTACAGGCCGCAGGCATACGGAACCGTATAATTGCGAGTCCTCCGCAGGAAATTCAAGAGAGCCAGGGGGGAGGTTGGCGGGGCGCAGGACGCGGTTTTTAGCGAATCCTCTCTCCCGGGGCATACGAGAGGGACAAAGAGAGGCCAGCGAGCGTGGCCCGTCGCCTTGGCAATTCCCGAAATAAATTCGCTCTTCCAGCACGTGTGCGGTGCAGGTCCGCCTGGCTGGTAACCCCTTACGCAATGCACGGACGGAGACGGAGGCCCGGGGAATAGACGAACAGAGACATTCGGCCGGGGAGAGGGAGAGGGTGACATACGGACGCGAGGAGATGGCTTAAAAGGGAGAAAGAAGCGTGGAGGACGGCGCGAGGGAGAGAGCGAGCAACCCCCATAGCCTAGCTACCCCTTTCGACTGGGCAGCGGCAGGCATAAGTCAGGAATTCCTGGCACGCGGTATATTGCGCGGGGGTGGAGGCCCGGCGGTTATAAGCTATAGTCTCCGGCGTGGCATGGCATGCACAGCCATTTACTTCATTATGTCATTAAGCTTAATGGCCCTGGCCCTAACACGGCTCTAGACTATAGCCACTTCTACGGTTCGTCCCCATTAACTCCTCTCTCTCACGACCTCGCCTGCCACCGCCCCCTGTCCACCCGTTCAACGGTCTACACTCTCTCTCTCTCTCTCTCACTCTCTCTGTCCCTATCTCTCTCGTGTCTGCTCCAGCATCCTAGCGAGCCAGCCTCGGCTCGCAATGAGCATCGACTTTACGCCGATGACCGGCTGAAATTGCAGGCAACATCGTGGAAAATTCAACGGACCTCGGCCACGCCGGGACGTACGGGTGAGTCGATAAAGGGATAAAGCCCTTTCGACCGCGCTCCAGGGACTCGCCACGATCTGACGCGTTACGTGGGAAGACTCCGAAGAAGCTCCTCCGGACAGATGCGAAACAGATGTCTCTGTGCATAGCGCAAGTATGCAATTCCTCCTGGCCCAGATCAATACCAGCTAAACGCTGGGGAACAGAGGCCCGGCGAAATGTCCTAAAAAATTGCGTGCAAATTAATTCGACCCTCCGCGAGCGCGCGACTATTAGCGCGTCGGAGAGACCGGCGGCGCGCTCGCGACGAGACCCGCCAAAGCCAGCCTCTAATTATCGCCGAAAGAATCCCAGACGCGATGGAACAAAACTCACTCGTTAACAGAGGCTCGCGACGAGTAAGTGGCCGAAGCGGTTAAACGCAATTGTTCGGCCGAGAATCCGCGCGCGTATACGCGCAGCTTGCCTCGGGCGAGGATCGAGAATCGCGGCGATTCTCCCGCAGACCCCTGAATCCGTGAATCTCCTAGCGACGTCCCCGGGGGGTCTCATTTCCCGCAGAAATATCCTCCTGCGAGGAGGATAGATTTTACGCTGATGACCGGGCGAAATTGCCGGCAGCATCGCGTAAAATTTACGCGTATTCATAAGAGTCGCGTGATCGCGCGCAGCGTTCCTGTGCCTGCTTCCCAGCCAACCCCTACCAAATCCGCGCTCGATGGAGACACGAGGGTGGCGAACTTGTTACAGCACTGCTTGGGGGTTCTAATAATTGGAGAGCGCCGGCGTGCCGTCACTCCTGCGCGAAAAATGCGACAACTTATCGGGAAATAATACGATTTCTAGCTCCGCCTGTCGATATTTCAATTCGCCCGTTCTACCGAGCACCCGCGAAGGTTGTAACTGAAATTAAGTAGTAAGTGGTGCAAAGCGCGAACGCTTGAGCGCCCATGCTCGAATTAAATTATTGTTTTAAGTAGCTTCTGTTTTCGCCACCGGGACTTTTCTCCTCCCCGATCCAATAAACCCGCGAAAGTAGTTGCGACGCAGTGGCAAAGGCAGGTGGAAAATGAAAGTGGTCCTTCGCAACGCCGGCGATCGAACTGGTTTTAATAATTTGCATAATTTCGCGCTTAGAGGGGCGGGCGCCGTTGGAGCCGAAGGAACAATGCGGCGCGCGAGCACCCTTTGAAAATAGAGCGGCTAAACATCGGGAATTAAATGAAATGCGGAGGCACGGGCTTGAAATCGTTTCCGCGAGTGAATGATTTCATAATTATTCTCCGAGTGGCGGGCTGTGTTCGATTCGATAATGCCTGCGGTACGATTCCCTGAATGGCGCAATTAATCGTCCCATAGCCGTCCCATCGACGGGTCTTGCGAGCCACCATCCGCGTCTGTCCATCGATCGCCGACAAGTCGAGCTTTTCTGCCGGAGAAACGGCCCCCGAACGTGGAAACCTGTGGGAACGTCTCTCTCGATCGGAGCGGCGACAGGCCCAGCGGAACACATGCAACGGCTCAGGAAAGTGTTGACTGCCGGCTGTTTTCGGAGTAACCCAATATTTTTGTAGCCGAACTACATATTTTGTTGGTTGGCGCCAGACTAACTTGCGTCCGCACATGTCGGCCTAAATTTAGTCCGCCGGCCGCGCTCGCACCGTCTCGACTGTCACCCGTGAAAACTTTTGTTCCCGAGCTCGCTCTGTCGGACACTTGGTACGCCCGATGGTGGCCGGTCCTGTCGTGGGAATGCAAACACGCGATTCACGATTGAAACGTCAGGGATGAAGCGATCGTTCGCCGAAGGAAACACGGAACGGAGAAATAATGTCAGTGGAATGACAAGTCGATTAAGTCGCGAGGAATTAGCAAGCAGAGTGACGGCGGGAGGCGGAGGACACGAGGCGGGGGCATACAAATTAACGGGAAAAAAGAGAAGGAACGGAGGAGAAGTCTTGGAAGCAGCGCGTTCCCCGAAGTTCCGATTGGCAAATGGGGGCATTATTTGAA
The DNA here is from genome assembly GCA_910592295.1 of Andrena haemorrhoa. Classification (NCBI taxonomy): domain Eukaryota; kingdom Metazoa; phylum Arthropoda; class Insecta; order Hymenoptera; family Andrenidae; genus Andrena; species Andrena haemorrhoa. The sequence continues at coordinate 9,383,968 of OU342946.1, forward strand.
GCACCGGGAAGTTCTCTAATCTTGACAAAGGACGTCGGGCGAAGGAGGGGGACGAGGTGACTTAACGATCGGTCGGACAAACTCCTCAACGTCTCGTTGACTCCCCTCAAGGTCGACGAGAAGAGTCTAATTGTCCCTTCCAGATGAGAGACTTGGCGGGCTTTCAAATTTCTTTGCTTACAAATTCATAAGGCAGCCGAGTAGGAGACGCGTCTCTTCCAAGGAGGTTCATTGAAATTAGTGCAATTAGCGGGCTCTGGAGGATCCGTCGAGCGGGGAGCGACTCGTGATATCGATCCTTGCATCGATTACAGCGTTACCCATAAACGGAACTGCGGAAGATACAAGCAGGGAAGACGGATTTAATGCCGTTCCATGGTGACTTAACAAGTCCCGTCTGATCTATGAAAATTTTCAAGCTTCCACCATTGTCTCTCTCTCTCGTCCCGGCCAGCCGAGGGTGGCCCGTCGAAAGGAGCACCCTTCGTGTCGCAACCCTTTGCCGCGACAGATCCGCGCGAGCTTCCTACCTAAGAGGTTCCTCGTTCCTTAACGCTGATTCTTATCCACCCTCCCGTATCTGTCGGCTCTTTCCCGTTTCCCCTGAGCGACGATCTCGTGGCCCATGGCACGCGGGCTGGCTCGCCCTCTTCCGCTCAATGGAACGCGCGCCCATCGTGGAAAATCGCGCCGGTGAAAAGGTGTGAATCTCCGGCCGTCGAAAAAGGACGACAATGCCCTGGCGCTGGCGTCGCACAATGGGCCTCTAAAGCCACAATGTAGCCACTGTATCTGCACGAACGAGCGAGAGCGAACGGCACCGGGAGGGCCTCTCTCACCTCTCGCGCCGCCCCGCCGCCCCTCGGCCTACCCTCGGCCTTTCATCCTGGCACAATCCTGGCAAGAAGGAGTCGAGGATGCCCGGATGTGCTCGAAAGCGCATTTTTCAGCCGCATAATATTTATCCGTCCGCGGGTTGTATCGCTTTAAAGTGGCAACGGTGAAACCGAAAACCCTCTCTCATCGGGGATCGACGCTACGCGAGAGAGAGAGAGAGCGAGAATGTTACGGGGGGGAAAAAAAGAGATTTCTCTTGTGGTGTCGAGGGAAACGGGGACTAGGTACCGTTGCTACCACCGCCACCACCACGCCCATTCCTGTCAAAATATTTCCTGAAGACTGAATCGACCCCCTGTCTTTACTCTCTCTCTCTCTCCTCTGTCGCGAGTCTCTAGCCATCGTTCCTCCTTCTCTCCTCTAGGTACACACGCTCAGCCACCTCCACCTCCCCCCTGGAAAGGGTTCGAAAATTCAGCGTCGACCGCGCGCACGCTGAGCGAAGCTGCGCGCGTGTTAATCGGTGTAACGGATTTCCGTGTGCGTACGCGGCGCGCAGAGATCATTGTTCATTGTATTGCCAGGACATGGCGTCCTGCCATTCTCCGGCCGCTTTTTGTCGGGACCAGCTGAGCCAAAATGGCCTCCGGCCGGGATGACGTCACGATTTCACGTGCTCCGCACGCAATAGGTACACGCATCGATCCCGGCTACTTCAACGGACGGCCAATGGGTACCTCGAGAGCATAACCAGGCTGAAATTCCTTCCCCGTTTGGCCCTCCTCTTCTGGGCAACGATCCTCTCGGTAGCCGCAAAAGCTCCGAGTAGGACGCCCTCGGCTTGCCCGGAGTTTGCTCGCCGCTGCTGAACGGGGGATTCATTCAACGCGGAAGCTCATTCTCTGATTAGGAGCGAGAGATCACGGTGCATTCACTGCTCGCGGACGCGCTGGCGAAACCTGGCTGACGGCGGCTCCGCGTTTCTCGCGTTTGTTCCGTGAAACGTCGGAATGTATGGGCGAGGGTTGAGGAGCAAGTGAGCCACCGAAAGGGATCCTTCTGCAATTAATCTGGAGCAGAGATCTCGCCGATCGGCCGCTACGGTGTGTCCCTCTAAGGTTCTCCGTTCGAATGTGCCCGCGTCGCGTGTGTAATTACGGTGCTAATGAGCTCCAGCGAGTAATCAAAGCAAATGTTTCGTGACACGAGCGAGAACCGTTTTGAAGGCGCCTCCTTTACGCGGTTTGGCCTTGGTTCCCGGCCGTTTCTCCGCGTCGACTCGCCTCCTATTTTCGTCCCCGATTCGACACCTCGCCCCTATCCGAACGGTGCCGGCACTGGCAACCCGCTATTCGATCGGCCGATCGAACTACTCCATTCTTCCGGCTCCCGGCTGTCGGAATATTATCGGCGAGTTTGTCTTGCTCGCGAACCAGCGCGGAATCCGCCGGCACGTTTCTGATTACAATTCGTTCCCCGTGTTTACCCCGCCGCACGCGCTGCTACAGGCTCGGGCAGACAAACCGCTGCTCCAGGCACTGACTGTTACTAATTAAGGGCGGTTTCAGTACGCGTGTTAATTCTTAATTAATATCTTTGTTGCCTCCTCCGACGTGGCAGCCCTCGGCACCCATTTCTCCTTCCTTCTCTCTCTCTCTCTCTCTCTCTCTCTCCCCGCGTTTCACACCCCCTTCTATCCTCCCTCCTTCTCTGTCCCTCCACCATCGCACTTTCTAGCTTTCTTCTCTTCTTCCACCCCCTGCCTCTATCCTCTCGCTTCTTCTCTCCTTCGGCGGGTCTCTCGTTTCACCGTTCGCCGCGTTCCATTCCTCTCGCCTCTCGCGCCATCCGACACCCCCTGCCGTCGCTCGTCCTCGTCCCTCTTTCAGCAACACCCCAGGCACCACCGTCCACCCACTTCTCGCCTCTGGAGTCTCTCGAATGAAAGGAGATGTATGGGAACACACGCGCATCTCGAGCCCACTATGATAGGTACAATCGGTCACGAGTGACGAAAGGAAAAAAGCAAGAAAGGACCCCGCGTAGGTGGCGGGTTCTCCTCCGATTCAACGCCCAGCCGTTTCAACCGGAGAATCTCTCTCTCGCGCGCTCGGCGAATCGAGGAACCGTTGGTTAACCCCTTTGTCCGTTAACCCTCGTTGCTCTTCCCCGCCCGAACAATTCCTCGCGATCTGGCAAATCGTTTCCTCCGGCCTCCTTCTGCCCTTCGAACGGACGGAGGCGAGGTATTAATTAATTAGGAAACCGGGGCACACGCCGCTCGATCTCTCCGCGCCCGGGGAAACGTCCGTTTAAATACAAGGTTGCGTGGGACAATTTTTTTGGGGATCGGCGGTTCGCCCCTCGGAAAGGGGGTTCACGGTTGGAAAAGCCTCGCCGGATTCGTGCCGGGGGGGGGTGAGTTTCACCGGCGAATAGCTCTTCGGCTCCTAATAGCCAACGGGGGCACTCGAGATCACCAACGAGCCTCGCGTCGTACTATTTGGCGAATAGTCAACAACCGAGTTCGGCTGGAGCATTGATCGGCGCTGGTCTTTGAAACGGAGCCCTTTACCACGAAAATGTCTGCAAAGCTGCCGACTCGAACGGCCCGCTATTAATCAACCGCTGGATACCTTCGTGCTTCGATGCACTTCATTTTTCACCGAGGAAAATACTCTCCGGCTCCCACCACCCTCCCGTGCCACCCTCCGCGCTCTAGCTTCGATTTTCACTCCTCCCTTTCCTACGCTTTTGTTTCCCTCCTTTGGTTTCGGTAATCTTTTCTTTTCGAACAGTGGATCTATTACGGCTGGGCCTGGATAATCCACGCTTCGAGTTTCGTACGAACCTTCGTTGCTCTTCGTGCACAGTTAATGTCGTTCCGTTCGACAGATTTTCTACGATATTATCGGCAGATCTCCCGATCATCCAGCTTCCACTGTTTCCTCCTTTCTAATTCACTTGCTCACCCCCTCCGAGCTGTTACGATGATCTCCGGGCACCGACAGAAGGCAGGGCTTTTCTGCTCTCTCTCTCTTTCTCTCTCTCCTCTATCTTCCCCGACCTCGCGCGACTCCCTTCCCGCTCGCCGATAGACTTGTCTCCGCCGCTTCTTTTCACGAGGGAAATTTCTAGCGGGCGGTGAAATCGATATCGCGGGAAATGAGTAGATTGGATTGGACAGCCGGGGACGGCTCGCGGAGGCTGAAGGATCCAGGAAGCGGGAGAGATTGCGACGAGCCCCGGGAGCCGGTTGTCCTGGGATGTTTATGCCGATGATAGAGTCTTCCGCGATTATCAATTAGAAGCTGCACCTACTTTGCCGGGATACTTTCCAGCCGATAATTGAATCCTCCCGGTGATCCGACAGAGGGAAGAGCCGGGGAAGAAGCAAGATTGTCCCCGATTAAACCGATTACGTTGATTAATCGATTCCTCGCCGCTTAATCGCGCTTCTTTAGTTTAGCACTTGCGCCCGATTGATCACCCGCCCAACCCCTCGAATCCTCCCAGCCAATTTCAATATCTCTCGTCTGGCGTGGGCGACACTTTTCCCAAAACGACAGCATTCCACTCCCTTTTATCAATCCACGCGAGGAGCCCATCTCGCGGCGCTCGGCGAGATCGAATTCTCTCGGCATGAAAACCGAAATCCATCTCGCTGTAGGCGGGCTGCTCCCGGTGTGTACGATATTCCACGAGGCAGGGAGGTACCCGTTTGCCGGCAGTCTTTCCCCACGACAGCCGTATATATAATTGACATCGCGTCAGGCCAGTAAACCGAGGCTGAAAGTAGGTACCCTTCTAGAAAACGGGTCCTTCAGAGGGCTGCTGAGCCCCGTGTTTCGCCGCGTCCTCCAATTTTCCAGGCGGCTTTCCCGAGCGACGGTAGTACCACCCCGGGGGCCATGCCGGTCTCCTTTTGCTCCCAGAATCCTCCGGTATTTTCCTTTGCCGGCAAATTGGACTATTACGAGCGGGCTCCGTGCCACGGCGGAGCGTGTCCTCGCGAAAACCGCGTATTTTCTCTCTCGCTCTCCCCCTTCTCGCCCCTCCCCCCCGGCAGCTACCCCCCAGAGATCCTCCGTAACCTTTTCCACGTCCCTCGCAGCGCCCAGGTCCTCTTACCTAGCGGCTCAAAGTGGCGCGCAGTTGTTAAAACAACCAATTCTGTCGGAAAGCTGCTCGTTACGGACGCCTCTCGTCCTCGCGGAATCCTTCGTAATCCCGATGGCAAACCGTTCGTCTCCCTGCTGACGCAACGGAAACGCCGGCCAATCAGATCCAGGCTCCTCCATCACGCGTTTATCGCGCGCTTTCAACACGATCTCCTGTTCCTTCTCCGCGTTTCTTCGTTTTTCCCCGCGCGCTGTCGAAGCTGATCGACCGAAGGGACGCTCCATCGTTGTTGGCTTCCAAAGGGGTGGTTCGCGTATTAGAAATCTGCGAGGAATCTGTACGACGGGGATCACGATGGATGCGTGATGAACGAAATTAGAAATGCTGGATCACCGGTGGTTTCGAGAGGTCCAGACATCGGCGCGGAATGGAATCCCGGTGTAATTGACTGGGGTATCTCGTGCGGGATTGTGAGGAATTCTAAAGATCGGTGTCCAGGCCACGGAAGAGGCGATTTAGAATTTAGCGATGGGCGTGGACGCGGAATCGTGTTTCGAGGAGAGAAAGAAACGTCTCCCGTTACCGATTAGCGGCGGGATAGAAGAGGGTGTGCCCGGGCACCCTCGATTTCTCGAAATATTTTGACAAGAAATTCAATATTGCCGCTCGGGGAGGCTGGAAAACTCGAGACCACGCGAAATTATACACGATTGCTCGTACCTGAGGATCTCTGGCTCCCCTTACATCCTCGCATCCACCCTCTTCGAGCAACCTTCGCTGTCCCTTGCTTCCCGACAGCTTTATCACCGATATTCTCAGCCTTTGTGGGCCAAATTACTGTAATTCGTAAAACGTTTCTCGATAGCGAGAATGCTGGAGAATGCTACGCGGAGCAGGTTTAATCGCCGAGTCGATGATGACGCAGAGCGATGCTGGGATCGGGAACGCGTAACGAAGCACGGATGCATCCCTATTAGACGCGAAGGTCATCCACGGCAATCATTTTCAACCTGTCGTCCCTTGTTTCGAGCGACATCGCTTTGCGGGTCGACCCTGCGGGGCTTAATGGCTCGGAAAAATCGGAATCATCGCGTGTATGAATACGTAATCAGTCGTCCTGCCCGTCCTAGCCCGTGACGTCATCGTGCGAGCGATGTAGCATCGTTACGGATGATTTAGACGCGTGTTACGAATTCGCAGTGGGAAACAATTCGTGTTTAGTCTGTGATATATTGCCACACCTTCAATAGGGTGGTCCTTATATGTATGGAAAAAAATTAAATTTTTTAACAATTTCTTCTGACCCTCTCAGAAGCTTCCAAATAGTTTAAAAGAATTTAGTCTGAAATTTTATTAAAATATATTAAGGATTAAAGGTCGCTCAACGGCAATGAAATATTACTATTTTGGTATAAATTTAAAAAAAATTAAAAAAAAATTAGTGTTTTCCTTCACAGCTTGTTCTAACTGGTTGGGGAACTAGAGAATTGGATGAGTTTCGGTGTTATAAATGCTAGGACCAATATCTAGTATGGTACCCGGCTTTACTCAGGCCACGGTGTAAAATCGTAAAAACGGATCATATTTTTTTCAACACCTGCATGAAAATGTGTGCTTTTTTACACCTGCTGAGCGGGAGCAAAATGACCAATTTCAGACTATTCGCGGTAATACGTTTCTCCCAAGGGAAAAAGACTTTACGCGCATGCGCATTCGCAATTTTTTACTTTACTCCCTACGAAACTTCATTTTGTGAGCTGAGTGAACATGGCATTACCCTGTGGTATGAAGAAGCAATTAGTCGAGTAATCCATATCGATCATGTGTATTTATGTTGACATCACAACTGTTACAACACTTCTTTTCATTAAAAGATAAAATGAGTGATAATAAGAGTGATAGTGATATGGGATACTACCACAAGCCCCCCGATATAGCAGAAGCTGCAACAGCGATTGAGGAAAATTTGATGCCGCCGAAATCGAAAGAAAAGTAGACAATGTACAACAAATTTATGGAATGGCGACATAACCAAAACGTGAAGTCTTTATCGCAAACAGTGCTTTTAGTTTCTTTCTTTTTAGTTCAATAATAAAGCAATCGAACATGCATATTTTTTTGTGAATCGCTCAGCAGGCTTTCAAAAAAACACACCTTTCATGCAGGTGTTGAAAAAAATATTGTACGTGACAAGGGAGAGACGCGATTTCGCCTCGCGTGAATTGCTGCCCTCGCTGCGCTCGGGCAACAAACTTCACACTCGTCGGAATCGCTTACTTCTCTCCCTTGTCACGTAATGTACTATTAAATCATTATTTTTTTGTATTTTTCCTTCTATTAAACGAATTGGATATTTACTATTATTTAGAAAAGAGTTTATTCTAATCCCAATTTGTTTTTTACTTAATAATGTCGAAGCTATGAGATTTTATTCTTAACGTCCCTATTTTGCCCCGATCTCTCCTACATGCGAAATATAAAGTCCTTGAGCGACCTTTATATATCAATATATACAAATAAAAAATACGGAGATACTTTTTTTTGTCAAATAGAAGATTTTAAGAGGGTCAGACAATATATATTTTAAAGTTGAAAAATAAGGACCACCCTAACCTTCAATCATCGATCCGTGCTAGTTTCCACGGGAATTTTACACTTCCAACTTCGATTCTTCGCTTCGAATTTTTAGGAAAGAGCATTCACTGTTCTGAAACACGAGATCACTCGCGGAGAGCGTCGATCCCGCGATAAATATCGAGCGGAAGCGTGTTGGGAGCAGCCGAAGAACTCGAGCGAAAAACATCGTAACCTCTGCACGGTCGTTTGCGCGTCTTTATGGATTCGCCCCCCGTGAAATTCTAAAAAAGTGATCTTTCGCCTCGCTGGGAATAGACAGAGCCGAGCTCCTCCTACCGCTTCGAACCTGTAAAACTGTCCTCCCGCTACGGATGGCAACGATTCCGCAGTGCATTCTCGGGCAGAGCTTTAAATTTTTACGGCAACTCAGATCTGACATAGCCGCGGTCCACGAAACGTTCTCGCCGCGAGTTTCACAGTGTAAGAACTATTTCTACTTAGCTGTCTCGCGTGATCCTTACCTGGGCTGCTGTTTGCGAACGAGCTCTTCGACTGAGAGAACCCTGGAACAGAAGACATTGAACGATTAAAGCGGCTGAGTATAATTTCATCGCCGGAATCGTCGAGGAAGATTTCTGGTGGAAGTGTTTCGTTGGCCGGGGAAACACTGCTCCCTTATACCTCCCTGGCACGCAATATTGCAATAATTATACGCGACGAGTTTTAACGAACGCCACGCTGGAAAGACGCCGAGAGAAAATGCGAGGGAAAGAAGGAGGAAATGAAATTTCACCGAAAAATTAACTAGATTCCAGTGAAACGCGTTTGAAAGGGGGTGTGGTATGCGATGCACGGGCTGCCTCGCCGCTCGACCCTGATTAACGACTCCGCGAAATTAACTCGACAATTATTTCATTAGCGGCCCAGTAAGACATTTTTCATCCAGTCTCAATGGCCTTTCGTATCCAGGGTGAGAGAGAGAGAGAGAGAGAGAGGCAGAGCAGGGAGAGAGGAAAAAAGACACGTGTACGCTATAGCCGTGGCTCGAATGCGCTACATCCTTAATGACTCGACGAGAATTAACTGTAATTTAATTAATTAAAATCTCTCGCGGCAAAAAAAAAGCACCGACCTCCTTCGCGTGGTACCAGACGTGACCTGGGTCACCTCGTTAGAATGATTACGGTTAGGTTTTACAGCAGCAATCGATGGGCGAGCCGCGCCCCATTCGTCATTGTCTCAGCCGTTTGTTCTAATGCATCGCGGACGAATAGAAAACTCGCGCGTAATAATCGGGAGACTGCAGCGGAACGCCAGGTAGAGCTGGCGCTGGATCTTAATTAATTATTGCGTTCCCACGATTCCCCTAGTAACGAGTGACAAGCCCGCCGCCCAGAACAACGATATTCGTAATTAAACGCAATTTTGAAAAACCGCCGCGATCCTTGCCAGCCGCGCAGACGTTCGTTCACGGCAACTTTCACTCGTTAGCTTCGCCCGGTTCCCGCGGATTTAATTGCCCAACCGCGCGACGGAGCAAATCCGAGCGTTAATACGCGCTCGCCGGATTCTGAATCACTTTGTCGCGCCGGCTGGTCGGGCCCGGTCGACGCGCTTTTCACATTTCCGCTAGAGGCTGTTTCAGAGCCGCGTCAGATAAGCTCGCGGGTACTTTGATAGTCGCTGCGGAACGGAAATAAGTTTCCCCGGCGCATTAAGACGTTTCGCCGCGGTGGTCTCCTAATAAAGTCGTCGAACGTGACGGCGGGCGGGGAGGCCAGGCGGTCTGAAAAACAGGGGTTGAAAAAGATTCCCGCGTTCCTAAGAAGGTTAGGGGCTCGTTGCCGGTCGACGGGGCGATAAAGGGCGAGGCAGAGGGTGGCCACCGGCGGGAGAGAGAACCGCGAGGCTCGCGTTTCCAGCGACTGCCAAGCTTTCGGTGTGGTGGTGCGCGGCTGGCGGCCACGGGGGCGGCGGAACTCCACCCTCAAACGACTTTAACGAGCCGCCGTCTTAAAATGGGGATGCCGAGCTTGCGCCGAGTTTGCGCGTTTGTTTGATAAATTAACCCAGAAAAGTGCGCTCCGCCGTCGGAACGCTTAACAAGCCTCAGAGCTTTAGAGCCGGAGACTACCGTGGAAATATGGAGCAGGATATAAACGGCGAGGCCGTTTTTCTATTGCACCCTGTCAAATTGAATCGTCACCCTGAGATTTCATCGTGAGTAATCGATTTGGTACACCCGCTCCCTCGGAAAGATCGCCTAAAGTCGCGGTTTTCGAAGTCTCACTTCCGAATGGATTTACTTGCAAGACAAGGGTAGCTTTCTCACGAGTTCCTCCCTGCCGCGCAACTGTTCCCTCGCTCGCAAGCGAGAGATCACAGTTCCAACAAAACCGCAGCTCAGGGGTAGCAGAATCACCGGCAGAGTGCTGTTCACTTGGAGGCGCAGAGCGAACGCGTGTCACCGGGCATTAGGTTTCCGGCATTATTCCGCTTTTCCCGCGGTGGTTCGTTCCGCCTTTCACGGGATCCCCGTGAAACTTAAACCCCAATCGCGCACACGGGTGGAAGGTCTCGGATTTTTCGAAAAGCCTACAATAAGCGTCGGCCCGCGCCGAGCCGGTGACAAGACAGGGGCCTCCATTGAGAAAAATCCACTTCCTAGGTCTCGTGTTACCCGGCGTATTTTGACAAGATCTCATTGTCGTCGCGCGGCTAAGCCCTATTGACTCCATTATGGGCCTATTAGTATTATACTAGGATTTGTGGTCACTCCTTGAAAGACGTCCCTCCCGGGCCCCGGTACCTCCGCCTCGGACCTCTTATTCTTACATACCTCTACACGAAACGGGCGCTCGGCCCATTCAGGGCACGCCGCGAACGTGTCCCTCGGCCGTTCGACGCGTAATTTCCCTCGACAGGGAGTCGAGTCAGCCTCGATCCTCCACTCGTCACCTGGATTTCACGCTTCCAATACAAACCCGCCGCGCGCAGCGGAGAAGGTCCCATTCAACCCCATCGGGTGGCTAAAAAAAATTACCGTCCCGCGTAAAGTGGCGAAATTAGATGAACCGCGAGACGAGTAATTAGCCGTCGCGAGGGCGACCGCCAAGCCGGTGCTCGGCGCGTTCCCGACGGCCCCCGCCGGTTAACGAGGCGGCCCCGGTAATCAAGCCTCGGCCGACTCGACGCGACAAATAATTACCGGTGTAAACGGCAAAAAGGAGGAGTTCCACGGGCGGCCGATGAAAAGAGCGCGCGCGGACGGGCGCGAGTCGCGAGCCTCGGTCCCAGCGATCCGTGCTGGCGGTGCACGGCTGGCGGAGGTGTAGGAGCACGCGCGCACTCGTCGGCCTCGCCGAGAGACCGCGGCCGACGAGAAGGCCACCTTCGTGTTTCCGAGTCGCGAGAGCAGGCATCGCGGAATGAGCTGCTACTTAGAGAGAACGGGTGGAAACGCATTCATTGGCACGCAATCAAGACTCGCCAGCTCGCCTCGTTCCTCCGCCACCCGTGTACAGGCGCACGCGTGTGAAACCCGCGCGTTCCCATTCATACAGGCGGCGGCAGAGGCAAGATTTGCTCGCGACACTTCTGTCTCTCTCAGCTTCTCACTCTCACTCTCTCTCTCTCTCTCTCTCTCTCTCTCTCTCTTCTTCACTCGACGAACGGTAAGCGGGAGGGAGAGAGCGGAGGGATGAAACAGGAGGCGAGAGAAGGAGGGTGAGAGAGAACGGGGTGCGGATAGCAAGGGACGGAAGAGCAAGAAGCCCGGGGAGACGACGGAGGAGAGAAGAAGTGAGAGAGCGAAAGGACGGAGGACCACGGGCGCGCGTACCGTGCGTTTGAGGCGTGAATTCATGTATGCTCGCGAAGCACTCTTCACCGAGGGACAATCGAGGTGTTGGACTGGAAATCCATACCAATTTGAAGCGACTTACGGTCGTTCGCTTGAAAGCACGGTGTACACGTACACGGCCTTACACGCGCGCGTTCCACGCACCCATCCAGGGGCACGGAGCGCGCGCGCGGGCAACGTCGCGCTAACACCTTGCCCCTTCGTGGTCTAATTTCTACGTGCACAGCCTGTGCAAAATTCACGGGTGCACACTTTCCCGGCTCACGGAACTGCTGGATTCTACTTGAACCGCAACAGTGCCCCCGCTATCGTGAGCAACGGCTAGGTGACGTACGGTATTTTGGAAAGGGGCCATTGCCGTTGAGTTTATTCGATAGGCGTGAGGTGTCTTTATCTTGCTAGCGGGCTTCACAGTTCCGCGCGATTTCCATCGAAACCCAACTATCCCCCGGTGCATTGGCACCGCTGCCGATGGCAAGGGTAGAACGCGAAAGAATCACAAAGAGCCGGAGCTGCGTCGCGAGATTTACACTAGAATTCCTGAAGGGACCCACGCGGGGACAAAAGAGGCTCGTCGAGGAGCCCCGGTATTCGCCTCCTGCTTTTCCGCCGAGAGTGTGAAATTAGTTACGCGCACGGCGATGAGAGGGACGTGATGCAGCATAGAGGCCCGGAGTCTGCGTAAGCGACTTGAAAGCTGAAGAGACCGCTCGTCGTACTTTCAATTACGCCCTGACCCACTGACGCACCCGGGCCTAACCATCCCGATCCCGACCCCGGCACGATCCTACAATTAACTCTCCAACTGACATCGGACACCGGCGCGAAATCACTGGATCCCGCTGGATATCCTCGGTAACTTCAATTACGCCCAATTTCCCTTAATTTTGCCCATCGACGTCGGATCCGGTCGCGAGCGAGGGATCCTCGTACGCCGATCGACGCCACCGCCCCCCCTGTCCGATTAGCTGCGGCGCCGCGGTGTCCACCGACCGATTGCCAGAAACGGCGACGGGGCAAACTCACCCGGAATATCGAGCAGAAACTTTCCCGGGGCACTGTACGCTCGCCGGGGCCGCGCGGTAATGGACATAGTTCGCCGGTAATGTCCGAGACTAATTCCCGTGTTATTTCATTAACGTCCCGCAGGCTCCCGAGGGGTTAGGCAGCCGCCCACCATTGCCGTAACGCGGCACCAGCACCAATGTCGCACGGGCTCGAGCGTAGCCCCCCCGAAAGGGGCTCGTATTAGGCACGTGTCAAAGGGTGAAAATTTACGAGGTGAGTGGCGGAGGCGCGAATAGGCCGATTGATAGTCGCCTGCGTGCGCGTTCACGCATGCATCGTGGCTGGAAGGAATTTAGTGAGGCCCTAGAAACACCGGAGGGGATGAAGGTGGTGCGCGGGCACCGTGTTCGGAGCCGCGCAGTCTCGATAACGGTAAATCACGAGGATAGAGCGACGCGAAGGTGGACAGGCGTGAGAGTTCGTGAAAATCGCTTGGAAAATGATGCCAGCGGGTTTACGCTATGGTGAAACATGCTTACCCGGCCTGTTAGCGCGCATGACTTCTACCGAGGGGGGTAGATCGATACCGTTTGTCTGTCGATAATCGTGCCCGTCGACGGATTTTCCATTGAGCACGGGCCACCCCGGCGCAACGCTCCGCGAAATTAAATAATTGAGTAACGATAGGCGATAGACCAGTCGATAGGTGCTCGGCTTTTCGACGCAGGCGTTAGAAATGAAGTGGAATAAACGGACGGTTTAAATTTGCAACTGTTTACCACGGAAGACACTCGTTATGCGATCTTCCCTCGCTCTACGGCTCCTCTGATCGCTGCAGTCACTTTCTTCGGAGATTGTGCGTCTTCGTGAAGTCCCTCGCGAGGGTCTGTTCCCCTAACTGCCTTGTAACGACTTATTTTAACAGGGAGTATATTCCGTATCTTGTTTGTTTCTTTCAACGCGTGGTAAACGGTTTTCCTCGTATTCTCGTTGAATTTTCCTGTTCGTATTCCATATCTGTTTCTCGTATCTTCCACTGGCAATCGAGTGGAAAGCGTATAGATTTTCCCCGCGTTTCCAGGATTGGTTTGTTCGAGCGGATTACGCGATTAGGCGATTAGAGGAGGGAGGGTCGTATGATTGACACCGTGACCAGAGGGTAACGAGAGAAAATCATTTCTGACCGAGCGGGGAAAATTCGTGGTGGAACAATCGATGGGAAAGGAGAAGCCTCCTCTTTCGCACACGAGTGCTATTTACACTCCACTCGACGCGGCGTATGTTAATTGACAATAAATGTCCCTTAATTGCGAACTTTCAATGCGGAAGCTTGCATAAACTGTCGCAGCTGGGAAGGGAAAAGCGTCTGCCACCACTTCTCGCGAAAAGTAAAGGGCACGAGCAACGTTTCCCGCTGGCGGCACGGGTCTGAGAGCGGTTTTTCCATCGACTTTTGTTGAAGAAACGCTTTTCCACCCCGCGCTCGCGAAACAAGGTTGCGCGAGTCGACGTAAACGAAGTCAAGGTACACGAGGGCCCGGAGAATATTGCTGTAAGCAAGCATGCATGTGAATCGTGACACGCTTAAAAAAGAAAAACTAAGAGGGAAAACAGAGAGTGAAAGAAGGGAAAAAGAGGAGAGAGGGGTCTCTCCGCGACGAGAGACTGAATTTTCCTACTTCTGACGGCGAGTACGCCCTGGCAGTGTTATCCAATTATTCTAAGTTGTTAAGGCGAGTTAGGGCGCTTAAGAGACTAAATTAAGACATTCCGCGCGACAAATCTCCCAAGAATCTCAATTAACTTCTCGCCGGGGGGGCGCCGGGTACTTTAATTAACTGTTTAATTTCGTTTAATTTGCATTCGCGATTGCATTAGCGGCACCGAGCCGACCCGCAATACTTTTATCCGTCCGGACGGATCGATTAACTGCATATTCGACACTTTTCGCCACGTATCCTTCACTTCCATTCTGACTTTCCCTTTTTACTGTGTCGTTTCTTTTTATTCCTGCGCTCTCATCAAAGTGGAAAAATAATTAAAATCAACACTTATCTCACGAGTCCCTACGTACTCATAAGAGTTAAAAGTTAGACCAAAATTTGCCGAATTTGACATCAGCCAAATTTGCAGCAGAACCATGAAGACGAGGACCTTGGGAAGTTACTTCCGATCGAAAGGAAGGCCTAAGTATCGGTTTCGGTGTGGGTATTGGGCCAATTTGAATCGCACCGGCTCTTACACACACGTGACAGGCGAAAGGCCGCGGTAACAACGGCGACTGCGTGCTGGTGTTCGCCGCAGCCACTTTCCCGGAAACAAAGCCACCCGGTGAATTCATAATCCGCTAATTTGTTCAAGATTTTTTGCTCGAGTGGCGGGCGCTTGCTTTGTCGCAAATCCGTCATCGAAGCCGGTTGCGTGGGGGGCTCGCGTTCAAGCCGCTTTGAAGTACTAATCAGTATCGACCTGTGCCTACAGGCCGCACCCCTTATCCGTGCTTCCACCACCGCCTCCCGGCCACCCCTCCCTCCTCCTTGCCCTGGGGTTGCGCGGAATTTCTCCCCTTTCTCTCCTGTCGTTCCTCGACCTTCCGGCAGAAACCGTTCCGTCAGGGGCGTGACGTATCGAGACGCGAATCGGCTCGCTCTGTTCGATGATTCGTTGCGATTTAACCCTTTTGATGATTGGAGAGACTGTAATCGTTAGTTCCTACCGGCAGAGCAGGCTGCTCGCGTGCTAGAACCCAGTGGAATCGTTCAACAACGCTCTCTCTACGTAATAAGAGCACACATTTGGTTAGGCTTAGGAATAGGTGTAAGGAAATAGTGTATTTCGTGTTGATCCATCACAAGCAATCCCCAGCTGCAAAGGGGATGGGTTAATGAAGTCCACGAGACCCGACGCTTCAGAATATTATGGGGATTAAGGAACATTACCAGGCCTATGCAAACATTATCTCAGAAAACAACTCAGCCGTCGCTCTCTCCGAGTTCCTTCACGTCTCACGGTTGTCGACATTGTAATATACTAATTACCCTAAAGCCCTACCAAAAGGCGCCAAATCTTCAAACGGATCTCCAAAAAACGTCCCTTTACATTTACACGAAACATGTTCGGTGGCCTACGCGGGAGCTTCGAGCCGAGGACCTCGCTCTACTCCTCAAGGTCAACTAAAGACGCCCAAAGAAAAACACCCCTCCCACCGCTCGCTGCCCATTTCAAAAACATTCCACCTCCCAGGCCAAGCTAGTTAACACTCCGTCGTCAGCGTCGTTCCTCCCATCGATCGGCCTCCCCCCGATGTAATATAATGGTCAACGATTACAAGCGTGGATCCTCGGCTCGCACTTTCGCCGTCCCTGGGTTGAAAGGGGTACGAGGGAACAATGGCGGGCCGATTGTGCCGCGTTTCACGGAATCGTTTGCGGAGATGTGTTACCGGGACGATATCAACGGGCAGGGGCGGCGGGGGAGAAAAGGAGGCTGCTAGGGGACGCGGAGGGTGGAGGAAGCTACGGCCGGAGGAGAGCGCGGATGGGGGCGGAGGAAAGAAAATCGCTGCGAGAAGGAACGACCGCGCGGCAGAAAACGAGGGAATAAACGAGGAACAACGTTGTCGCGCGGCCGTGTGCGAGGGTGTAATAGAGAAGGAGAGGGTAGAGGAGAGGAGCGAGAGAAGGACTGGACCGACCGGAGTGTGCAAGGAGACTTCTCAGGCGTTGATAGGCAATCTAGTTGATTGCCAACTTCAAACGAACCGAAAAAGCGGAGCGAGTCAGACACGCTCCTGGTACAAGCCCCGTTGGAAAGGCAAAGCCCCGAACGCCCGCGAGTCTCGGAATTTTTAGACAATGCGACACGCAGTTCCTGCATACCGGTCCCACCCCGCTTCCCCGCGTCGATTAACGCGGTTCCTGGCGAATCGATGATCCTCAACTCGGCCCCCGACGAGCGTTCAACATTGTCGCTCTCAATTCTTCGGTATCGTGTAACTTTTGGCAGCGCCTCGTGATTAGGCTGACGCAGGCACGTTTCCAAGCACTTCACTCCAACTCCATACAGAAGAATCGCAGTTCTAAGTGGTCGCAGCGGTGGAGTTTCTACTCTTGCTTCAGCCCTCCAACAGCCAGTTTTGCACTTTTCAGGGAACTTTTGTTGTACCCTGTTGATTGTTAACGATTCTCCGCGGCTCACCTTTGACCAGCACACGGGTTTCAGAGTAACCCGTGCTCTAGGATATACACGGCTGGGTACAGCTCGACGTATTCGGCCGCCGTTCGTGAGCGTGTTTCCCGATCGCGCGGGGAGCAGGGACCTTTCCCTCAGAAAATTCCAATGGCCCTCTGTTCAAGCGGCGCTCTCAACGTCCGCGGGATCAATGTTAATTAGCCCGCGCGAGAAGCCTGAAATTTACGATCCCGGTGAAGTGTGCAAACAAGTTCCAAGCTTCTTGCGCCAAATTTCAGCGGGCGGGGGTCCATTATGCTCGCGGAACAAAAGGTTCGTAATCGGCGTACGGAGCCAGACAGCGCTCCAACTGGGCCCCGTACCACGGATCCCTCGGATTTCCAAGCGTCGCGAGGGAATCGATCTCACGGCGATCGATATGCGATTATTATCGGGGACGAGTCGAGGCAGTTGGCTGGCCTGTGCCCTCGTCTTTAAGTCTGGCCAAGATTTAAGACAAAAAAGGGCACGAATGAAGCGCGGCAAATAAATGCTGTACTGTAAGACGAGGTGCCAGAGTGACGTTTGAATGGAAGGGCAGATCCTTTGTGCTCCGCCGGGAACTCGACACCCGAAAATCGTTCTCAAAATTCGTTATACAGGACAAAATCCACTCCGCGTTCCCCGGCTACGCCGTTGATGCCACCTCGGGGAAACTCGTGTTCGCCTTTTGCCGAACGATCGTCGACGTACTATTGTGATATCGATCCACCGAAAGATTCCTCGTTGATGCTTCTACCTCCGCGCCGGGGGTAACACATAAATAACCGAAGATCCGAGTCGTAGATTTAAAGTTATTAAGTGGACGGAACATTTTCTTCGATCGATGCACGTGGAAACTACTATTTTCCACGGATTAGGGAGAAAATGGAATTGGTATAGTTTTACAACTTCATACGTCTCGGGAAATTGATGAATGGATAGATTACTCATTGACTCTTTGGCGAAATTGATAAAGCAGCTTTGCCAATTTCAAAGTAAAGTGCCCTTATTTAATAGATGCGGATGAACAGCGACGAAATCGAATGGATACGATTCTCACGAGAGCCCAGTCCGATGGTTAGTCCGTGCAGGTTGAGAACAGTGTGCCGGAGTGCGGCCATTTTTACGTTTTGTCGAGGCCCTTTGTGTTTTGGTGAGACATTGCAGGTCTGCCCAACACTCAACTCATTATACCACTAATTATTCATAACGTTGGGGATTATTCTGACAAAAATATTCAATTCCCACAGTGCACTCACCCCAGAGCCTACCCCCGGCCTCCCTCGGCTCACTCCTTTTCTCCGTCTCGTCTGACGTGTTCGACGCTAACAGTAATAGGAAGCTCCAGCTTTTCCCTACCGCGCCGGTGGAAATCTCGCCTCCTAATAATTAACGTCGAGCCTCCCTCTGCCGGACACGCGATATCGCTGGCCAAGCAAACGAGACTTATTTGCAGGCAAGTTTCACGCGGCGCTGCGCGGCCGGGTCAGCTGTTCCAAGCCGGCTTCCCCAAAAACGGGAGGAAAGCTGGCCGCTGACAATGGACCCCGGCCCGTGGATACGCGACAAAGGTGCGCGTCGATTTTCGGTAACACGATCTTGAGTGGCTCTCTGTTAAGCGATAGCGGTAAGTGGCGCGTTAAGTGCTCGTTTCACGCCGGGACGACGATACGCCTATTAATTTACTTCGACGTTCCCTGACGCCGGGGGTCGTGGGTTCAGCCGCAAGATTGAAACGCAATCCCGGTGATTGCCGATCAATGCGCGTTATTACGATGTATCGATGCGTCGCCGGAGTCGTCGCCGCGCTCAAAGGACGCGTGTACGCGCGCGTTTCGTTAACGAGGGATTAACGGGCGAGAGATCCGAGGCGGCTTTTAATTGGTTTCTTGGTGGCTTTCTTGCCCCATGGCCGCGCGCGCGCTAAGACCAAGGTGCACCGGCTAAAAAGGTGGCCGGGGTTCTATAGGGACGCCGGCGAACGCGCGCCTTGAACAGTTCAGGTCACTTTTATTGTAAATTTCTCGCCTAGGTGCGAGCAACTAACGACTCGGCGGGGCCAGACGGGATCCTTGTTCCCGGGTCGGCCAAGATGTAGGTCTTAACGAACGTGTAAGATTGAATGAAGTGGTTTGCTCGTTACTCCGCGACAATGGCCCGCAACGTTTGTGTAAAATTAATTATTAATTCTTCGCCCGGGCCCCTGCCGCCAGCCCCGTGAAATGAAAAACGGTTAGGGGCTCCGTTCGCGGAATAAATGGTACGGTTATAATTGTCGAAGCACAATGGACGGTTCCACGGCTCGCGAGTGGAACGATGTGACGGAAACAATGTCATCTTAATCGTCATCTATAAATAAACGGGGCGAGGTTTAATGATAATGACGGCCGCCGCGGCCGCCCAAGTAACGAAATGCTATTCGCTGGGAATAAGCAATGAGAATTTCGGATCGTTTCGCCCTTACCTCCCAAGAATCACGTTAATAACAGCTTCAGGGATTCGTTGTTCCCGAGCGTAAATGGTTCCTTTCAGTGATTCAGATGATGTATCGATCCCGGGCGGTACAGGAATTCTTGTTGCTACTATATTCTACGTGGTGACTATTATACAATTCGGTTTTCGACTAATTTGAGAGTGAAATAACTAGAGCAATTCCCTCAACGTCTCGCAAGGTGTCTTATCATTAATCGCAGTCCCTCTTCACCTCGACTGAGGATCAATGAAATTAGAATCCTCGAGGTATCCACGGTTTTCTACGCACGAGGTTGAAGCAAAGAAATGATGTTGTTATCAACTCACCGTGGGGCGACGCGTGCTGACTCGGGCTGTGCTGATGATGATTCGCGGTAACGGCGGTGCCCGGAAGTACGTGTTGCGCGTGTGCGGCCGGATGCACGTTGACGCCGGCCGGCGAGGCCGGAAGTTGGCCCGGTTGATGTACCTGATGATGGGGTACGTGGTGCGCGGGGTGGGGGTGGGGTGGAGGCAGGAAGGCGGCCGCGACGGCCGCCTGCGCGTTCAGGTAGGCCATCCGCGAGGCCGTCAGGTTGCCCAGGTTGCCGAGGTTGCCCAGATTGCCCAGATGATTCGTCAGGCTGGGCATGTAGTCCCATAGCTTGTGATGGGGCGCCGTTGGCGCGTACGAGACCGCCGAGACGCCGGCGGGCGGCGAAGCCTGGGGCGAGCCGCGATCGGTACCGCTCCCGTTCCCGGCCCCGTTCAGGCCCAGCAGCTCCTGGATCGCGAACGGCGATCGCTGCGGCATCTTCCTGTCCTTCTCCGTGATCTTGTCCACTCAGAACGACATCCTCCTCGCTATTCCTTGTTAATGACTTCGTTACGACCGTTCGAGCGCGACCCTTTCAGGGGTGCATGTTGGGCCAGGTCAACGGTACACCAGTATTCGATGCGTGAGATCGCTGTTCCTCTAGGGGGACTTATACGCGACGGGATTACAGGCTGAGAAGCTCGTTGCTGGTCTCCTCTTGCGGTTGCACCTCGAGTTTTAGGGACGAACTCTGCTCGCGTTGCCGTTGGGTGTCCTCGAAGGGGGGAGATTATACTCGTTGGCCTATTTCGTGGACGATCAAGGACTTGGCAGCAAGGTTCAGCAGGATCGAATGCAAAAGCAGGAGAGAATGAAGATTTGGTGGAGGCTAGGCCCTGGCATAACGGTCACTCGGCATCCGACGGTTTGCGGCGAGCGTTCGCGTCGCTTCCAGTGAGTTTTCTACATCGAGGGTCTCGGAATGCTGATTTCTAGCGTAGGCCCGCTGCAAAGCGATAGCTGATTGAAGAGTCTGGGTGATTTCGAACGATATACCGAGTGTTTCGTTGGTGGATATCGAGATACAAGCTGGGGCGAGCCGTCGGCGGCTCTAAGAGTCTTCATAGATCTCCGTCGATAAAAATGTCTCGAGAGTGACTGTTTGTCTAGCGTCGGGGGTGGATAAAGAGCTTACTGTGTCGTGTCTTTAACTTATCTTCGTTGTAAAGGCAGGAGCTTGCGATCCGTGGAGCGAAGAAGCAGCGGGCTGGTTCCAGCGAGCGACGGCAAGTCGAACGGCTTCTCCTCTTCGAGCAACCGAAACCCCGTGTCCTCTTTTACACTTTAACACATCTAATGTCTACCAACTATGCCTCCTAACGTCACACTTTCGTCTAGTCTGTTCGTTGAATGAGAGTTTTCGTTGATGATCAGGTACAGATTGCCGCGTTCCTCGCTTCCTAACTCTCCCTCGAGCCCGTCCAGGAACAATTAGAACCTTATCTCTGTCCAGGAATTCTATTCAAGCTCCCGATAGCACGTGACGGGGCTCATTCACCGGCACAAAACTCTCGTTGGTCCTGAGCGATGCGCGCAGAGATTCCTGGAACCGTTTCCTTTCAATCCCTTCGCGCGGGGATTGAATTTCAGGGACAGCCGGGTCTTCCTCGCCCGCCGCTATTTCCAGAAAGGCACTCGCGCAGGCCAGACGACCCAGGGATCTCACGGGGCCAGTCGAACTTCTTCCCTCAGCGATCACGTCTATCAGCTAACTCGTGGCGATAGGCTGACGATCATCCTTATCACTGCGATCCCTTTCCCATGCTCCGCTGTCCAGGCGCACTTTAGATACTCGTCCTTCTCCTGCTGGCCGCGTTCATCTAGAGGTGTGCACAGGTCGCGAGGTCCGTCGGACTCACGAGAGCCAACCCACGTACAGCATCGTCGCGGCTATTGGGACATCGGACCGGTACTGAACCGTATGGGCACCGTTCGGGCTTCCCACCTTTGGCTCGCGTGCCGAAAGACGAGCTTGGACGTGGCCGAGAACGGCGGAAGAAGGGAAGAAGCGGCGTGGTCGCTTCTCGCGGGTTAGTGTCCCGGTGTGGTGACGTGTGTCCGTCTGTCGTGCCGTGGTGCAACCGTGTCGTCGTCGCGGCGATGGGCAACTGAGCTGTCGAGCAGCACGGGGTTGCTCGACTGCTCGGCGACCGACGAAGAAGGGAAACCCCCGGGGGCGGCTGTGCGCCGTAACACGCACCCACACTCACGCACACACACACCCCGCCGTGCAAAGGGTGGCGTTTATCCGACCCACACACCCCCTCCGGCACGGACCAGCCCCCACCTCCGACCGGCCCGTTCCCCTTCGTCACCGCCTGCCTCCCTTTTCTGGCTGCATGCACACGCAACCCCACTCTGGGACCCTTCTTTTCTGCACTCGTCGACCCCCTCGCGACAAAGGCGCCTCCGCTACTTTGCCAGCCGACAGTGGCCGTCTCGCATCGCGGATTGGTCGGTTTTTTGAGACAGCCAGCCGGGCAGACATAGCCCTAGTTACCGACCAGAAGGTGGGGTCTACCGTTGTCGACGCCTCGACAGGCTACGCCTACGACAGACCGGTTTACCACGGGGAAAACACCTGGACCCGATGCCTCCGTGGATCCAGGAGACGGGCATCCTTCCTCGTACCTGGCCGGACCATCCCGACCCGCTGATGAGGATTTTCGGCAATTGATTAGACAGCTGCGACGATACCGATACGGAGATGCTTGGAAGATTGACCTTTGAAATTGTCCACGCCACTGTTGGCTTAGTGGTCATGGTTGATGCGTAGATTTCAAGGATTTTTGGTGTTTGTGGACACTTTTGTTCATAGAATAGAGTGAGAAGAAAGGAGCATCGGTACTGAGCATTATATTTGACAACGATTAGGTACATTTTCTTGGGATCATCGACTAAAAGTGATCTGTATAAGAAGATTCTAGCGATAGTCTTTTAACTCAACATCTGGAGCTCCCATTCGCGAGAGCATTGAAACAAACTTCGATCAAAAGTCTGATAGTCGAAGCGTGGATCTACCTGTCTGGTCAAATTCATGTGGTTCTACTTAAACAATACAGGCGTAGTCTACTTAGAAAACAAGGATCTCCATGGTATATATTTTTAAGCATTTCCCTGTAACTAAAGTCACGAGTGACACCTCTGCTTTCAACCCCCGCAGCGATATCCAGCGGTATAGCCGCTAGCATCGAGCGAAGATCCTTTCCGCAGGAATTGTAGCATAGTGAAACCGGCTTTCGCCCAGAACCTTTATGAGCGAAGGGGGTGTGGTCTAGCCAGCGGCCAATCAGAAAGCGCCACTTTCCACCCTCATTGGCCAGGACGTAAATCGATTTATCACTCAACCCGTCGGCGCCGACATGGGAAACACGCCCTTAAGGTCGTCCTGCTTAAGGTCGACTCTCCTTGGACGCGTCCCGTGACGCTCAACACCGCCAATTCCACTCGGGGAGGGGTGGTGGCAGCGTCGGTGGCGTCGATGGTGGGTGGCGAATTCGGTGGCGGGGGTGGCTCGCGTCGAACGAAGACGTAAAGGGTGTCGAAACTCGTGATCTCCGGCGGCAAGTCTCTCGACAGTGTCGGAGGGAATTTTTTCGAAAGACTCCTGAGCCCTGTGGTCGGATCCACGTTCGAAATTGAGCCAGTTTTCGGAAACGAGGCTTTTCCTTCGCCTACCCCATCCCCGTCCTCTCTCTATCCACCCATTTATCCACCGCCACGGCTCCTTTCCCCATCCTGGGCGCCGTATGTCTCCTCGTCTCCATGGTCCCTCTTCTTTGAGCTTGTTGTCTTCTTCGGATGGAAACCCTGACGGAGGACTTGGAACGTCTTGGGGTGGACGTCTCATTTTTTATGACGACTGAAGATCAAACTTGCTTGATATTTAAGTAACGATATTTGCACTCGTGTGATTTGGTAGACGATGTTGTACTTATTCTTCTCAAGCATTGGTAATTGTGTAGCTTGTTCGAGTGATGAGGTGGCGTGTATTATGTATGCAATAATCGTTATTTAATTTGCCTTTATGGTAGTATATTTTGGGAAAGGACTCCCAGGACAACGATCACTTTACTCGTGTAAAGTTTCTTAGCTTCTGTTTTCGGATCAGGCACCTCTGCAGCTGACAAAAGGGGTTCCAAGTTTAGGCCTGATATTCTCAAGTTCATGGTATGACACTTCGTGCTAAGTAGGCAGACATCGCGAGGTACGAATATTAAATAAGTGAAAAAGGAGCTCGTGCAGCTTCAGCGAGAATTCTGCTCTGAATCTCCTCTGTCGAATTTTCGAGCGAGGAAGTACCGTCACGCGCATTTAGCATCCGCATTTACAAATGAAAAGCACCCCGATACACGTACATTTATGCCTGCTCAACATTTGCCAGCGATAACTCGAAAGAAGCATAATACGAGAGTCGTGATAGTCTTCTATCGGCAAAAAAAACTCGCGCATCTTCTCGCTGCAAAAGGAAACGAGGAGAATGCCAGAGGGAGATAGAGAGAGATAGAAGGAGAGCGAGAGAAAGAGAGAAGGGCGGAGGTTTTGTGCTGCGAGCTTTGTTTCAGTAAAATATCTCGGAGCTCCTGCGTTCATTTTCTCCACTAAGGAAAAGTATAAGAGCAGCCCCTTCATTTCCAACCCTCCCTTGTTTGCTACTTGTATCAAGAAATTATTGTACGCTTCGAGCTGCCCTGCTATAATGGGGGCATTCCGCGTCGAAAACACGAAATAATATCACTTTTGATCTACGTCCATTAACTTGCGCCAACAACACTTCTACGATTTACTGCTTCGAAATTTATCTATCCGCTAAAAGACCCAGTCGCAACATAATTATCTTTAAGTTCAAAATGTCTCTTCCAACTTCCATCCTCTATCATCGCCAGCGCAACTCCGTCGCAGATAGGCCTAGAAGAATTTTCCCACCGAATTAGACACCGGCAAAAAATCGGTAAAAATCCCAGGGAAATCGAAGGTTTCGTCTCCGCGGGAGGTAGTAATCAGGCGTTCGTCGCGCGAAAACGCTCGCCGATCGTGTAACCCGCGTCTCCATTCACGCGAGGCTTTCCCACGGCGTTAAGTAGCGCGGGGCTTGAAAATCCCGCGGTACCCTCAAATTGCAATTACTCTCGTCGCGCGGGGAATTTCGAAGGACTCGGAAAAAAATGCTGGAACTCGAGACCTCCGCCGGTGGAGAGCGGGCGAGCTCGAAAGGGTGGCCGCGCGTTGACAGGGCTCTCCGCGACAGTCCCAGATTAAGTCCTCGCCGGCTCCTTAACTTAACGGATTATCGTACCACGAAATTCACCGCATTGTGCTTGCCACGGTCTGCGCGGGGGGCACGTATCAGCCGCAAACAGAAGCGCAAATATCTCTTAATCGGGCCAGATCGCGGCTCTCCGCGGGTTTAAGCCTCCTTCAGCAGGATTCCAGGCGTGGCGACCGCGGCAGCGCACGCTTCCACCTCGAGCCTTTCGCGAATATACGGGATTTTCCTCTGCCCCCTCCCTTAGGGGGGCGGCGAGCGATAATTTGCAATATTTACATGCCGGAGAAACCGGCGACACGGGAATGATAACCTTCTTCCAGCCTCTTCAGAGGAGCTCGCAGCGGCTGACATGTCTGCAGATTGTGAGATTGCCGCTCGTTAATGCCTGTAAATTCACGCGAAACTTTGTCAGGCGAACGTTCTTGCGAAATGTACGAAGTAATGGAGCGATGCAGCAACGGAGGTGTGGGATTTTCAGCGTCGAAAATAGGTTGATGTTGGTGTTAGACATCTACGCTGCACTTGTTAGCGGCTTCTCTCAAGTTCTAGACATATTACAAGCAGGTTGTTCAAGGTTTCACTGTGTGACAGTCTTGTCAAATACACGAGGTACAGGAATGATAGATTCTCAAGCTTTTCCGATCGGTGCACGAGTTATTGCGGACAATGTTCTTGAGGTGAAAGAAACTCTTAAACTTCCAAAGGTGCAGAACGAATAATTTGGAGATTTCTTCTGGATATAACGTCTCGGTTATTAATCGCTTTCATTTTTATTCCACTTTTGCTGGTTCTACTTGACTCTCTTCTTTGTCTTCTTCGATCCTCTCTGATTTCCTGAAACTACGCTACATGCTTGGAATATAACACAATTATTTTCAAATAATCAGATTCGTGTATACCTTCAAACGAAGTGATTCGCACAAAATCGTACGAATATTCATTCGTTCACGCATGCACCAGGTATGGATGGAATTCCAGCGGCTGGCGTGCTAACGAGCATTTATTTCGCGACTCCTGCTATTTACAATTAGTCGATGCGCTATGCACCGATCCTAGTCGCGGATAACTAGACCTCTAACTACTCCTCGTTCCCACGGGTTCGTGTATTTCACCCTCGATCACGTTGCCTCCGCGCACCACCTATCAATTTATCAAATTTCCTGTCCGGATCGTTTAACTTCCCTGCCGTTCCACGCCGCGGCAACAACAACGGAGATCGAACAACGAGGATAAATCTTGGAACATGTCGCGGTGCTGGAGTCCGAGACACGTCGCAGGGACTCCGCGACGCGACACCGTGTAAATCGCACTCGGAGTTTGCTGAAGAAGCAGCGGATCGATGGGTAATGCCCGTAAATGAATTTCTCGAGGCCGATTCTCTGGAAGAGGCCCACTTGCAGGGCATCGATAAACCGTGCCCTTCGCCGAGCAGCCGTTCGCCGGCTGCGAACACGAGCGAAAGGACCTCATCGCCCTGGCAATCCTCTTTTCGCGAACATTTTCGCCGAGTCCTGCAAAATTGTTAATCCGAAGCTTTTCCAATTACACGGCCCGTCCTCGATCTCAGCCCGCTCCTTCAACCTTACTCCGTCCCTCCCGCTTTCCTCCAGCATCCCCCGCCCCGTTCCTCTATCTCTCTTTCGGCTCTTTGTAAGCGAAAATACTCAATTCGGACGTTAAATTCAATTACAGCATTCCTGATTAATCCTAAGTATCCTTTTCCGAAGGAAGGACGACTCTTCTCTCCGTCGAGTCTCACCCTCCCCCCCAACCCCCTTCCCCGCCAACCCTCCGGCGCGAGGTTCCTTCGAGAACGAGCTGGATCTCTTTCGGCTTAAGCTCGTCCTTAAGTTGAATAACTGTTGCGAACGATATGACGCCATTAAAATCTGCTGATCCTGATCCCGGCGCCGCGATGGACGACGAATCTGCACGCCACTCGGATTATTATTGCCGGACAGAGAGGCCTCCACATCGCCGCTTTCGATTAACCATTCGAATGCTGGAAACGGACCGAGTGGTAAGTGTTATTACGAAGACACCGTCAAACGGAACGAAGTGCCTTCAGCTTTCTCGATTCAGACTTGTTGTGTTGGTTGAAATCGGAGGAGGGTTAGTTATTCGCACGTTTCTTCCAGTAAATTCTGAGGAATTACTAATTGTGGAAGCTATTGTGATTTTTCTTTTTCTTCTAATCTCTGTAAGCGTATAATCTAACGCCTTGGTAAAGGTAATAATGATTTTAAGCTTCGTGAACAAATCTGCGAGTCACTGTGTTTTTAGAAGAGAGGTGGTTAGCTTCTGGCTTGTAATTTGATGGGCCTGTGGACCAATTTTGAAGTATTCCGCGTCGTTGAAACGCAAAACTGGATGCTGGGTATTTTATGCAAGATGTGGTTTCCATTGCTCCAGTATTGTGCTTCCATGTTCGTATTTATTGAAGGAACACGGATTTCGAGAAGTCGCGACACCCGCAACGACTCACGATTAGTTCTCTTCCAGTTCGCCTCGCTTCCCGCAACTATGATGCATTGAACACTCAATTAGCGAGCATGAGATTACGTCGGGGTGATCTCGCGTCAATGCAAGGTGAATTAGCGACGTATATGTGCGCCAAGTGGAGACAATTTTCACTCGAGTCGCGTTGAAAGTATCGCGTCTCATTTCTTACATTCGATGCACTTGTATTTCTCCAGTATTCCGCGAAAAACGATTCTAAATTGTACGCCACGATTCTCTTCCATGTACAGTAGCTGGACAAATTTGGAAATTAAACGAAACCCCGAATAAAACGGGATCTGGAGTTGTTCTAGTCTCCTGCGATGAATAGGCTCAAGTTCCATTATGAAATCAGATTGCTGCTTCTTCCTTTCTTCCAATCTTTCTTCGTCAGGTCAGAATTCGAGGATCGAAATTCCTTTATGCACAGCATCTCCAAAAGCAAAGAAACTATCACTCGCAGTCGGCTCTTCACAGATTTAAACAACCAGTGTAGAAAAGAGGCTTCCAAGTGTTTGGGAAAGCAACCAGGGTGAATTGAAATGTAATCGCCGAAACCTTTGTAGAGCATATCACTACTTGACTTTATTACCGGTTTTTTTTAACCAAGAGATTCTTCTGTAACTGCAAACCACTCACGTCTTGCTTCGCAAAGCTTAGAAAATCCCGATTGGCGTCGCATCTCGTCGATTCTTTTCTACGACACGCCAAGCCCTTTGTCTCTTCCAGCGTTTAATATCCCAATTTATTAACGATTAAGCTGTGTTTCGTGGCATCCCAAGGGGAGGAGCTCGGACCACCCAGGGCTCGTCAGAAGGACGACAAGATAATTCCTGCCCCTCAAAAAAGTCATCCAGTCATCGCCTCTAACTGGTAGTTCTTCTCTTAATCCTCGTTCCATGAGCCCTCGAGTATCCACGGCCACTCGAGCTTCTCACAATGCTCCGGCCGGCGCCGCGGTATCTCATTCTAGTTCTCTGGATAGATGCGTTGCATTAAACGCGTCTAAATGACGCGCGGAAGTGCATTCTCGTCGGCGGAGCGAGGAACAGGGTGATCCCTGAAGAACCACGGCGAGAAAATACATCCGCTTAACTCTGCACAGCCGGGTCTCAAGCTCCGCTGCATTTCTGCTGAAAGTTTCTTCGCATTCACCGTCCACATTCGACCAGATGCATGCTGGGACAATGAAGTCCAACTTCGCCGTTGAATTTATTCTCGCACCCCGTATAATTTTCAAGGGCAGTGAAACTCCGAGGATATTGGAGAAAAGAATCACCCTCTGAAGTCGATTTCAGTGAAGCTTCGGTAAATTGTTAACGTTTGAAATATTCAGAAATGATTCCTCTTCAATTTCACTATAAGCTCGAGGAAGAATTGACACTACAAGTGTACGCGTCAAAGCAGCGACCTAACCTCTACCATTACCGTGTTAGTTTAAACATTCACCCAGCGGCACAATTTCCTACTGGCTCCTTAGAAAATCGTGTACCTTCACCCTAACCCCATAAAAAAAACCAAATCAAGAAACCATCTTGACGAGAATCGTTGGCAGCTCTGGGAAGCATAAAACCTAGCCTAGTCGTGGCCGATTACTGTCCCCTTCGCTGAGTTATCATCGCCCACAAACGGGGGCAGCTTTGATTTCGAAAATCTAGGGTCTTTCCCAAAAACTCTGGTGAATTTCGAGGTTCCCGGGGCAGGCGACAGATGGCAGCATGCGTATAGTCGGTAATTTTGAACGTGCTGCCGTCTGCGCGCCGCGGATCGAACTGAATGCCGGTCAATTCTTTTCCACTCTTGTCCCGGGGCAGGGGGAGGAAAATAATGCAGCCTGAAATCCTCGGGAGCATGTGGCTCTCCATTTTGCGCGTCTGTTCTCGTCGCATCGCGGCGAAGATCGCCGCCGCGACGCCCGCTCCGCGGCTATACAATACCCGCGCAAATTACACGCGCACCTTTTGTGTCGCCGTGAAACGCTCGCAGGACACGCGTGCCCGCGCCCCCGCGACCGGAAGCGTCCTCTCCGCGGGGAAAAAGTCACGATTTGCATCCCTTCAATGTTCGACAAACGAATGTCGTTCCCTGGACGATAAGTGACGGCTCTGTCTGGGCTTGGCCGCGTCTACGCTCGCGGTCGGGGCAGGGATTTTTGTTTTTTTCGTAAAATCCCCGCAAAAAGGCGTCATTCGTTGATCATCCCTGGCGGCACCCTCCTACCCTTCTCCCTACTCCTACAGCGCCATCGATCGTCCATCATGCTCCCCCGGAATCATCGAGTTATTATAAACATTTTAGCGCCAGCTTTTTCACCGAGGACGAACGCGAAATTGCTTTAATAGCTCGCTTTTAACATTCACGCGGAGAGATGACCGTGCGCCGAATTTATTCGCGTTTTAAAATGGGAACACGGCGGAGGCAGCCGTTCGTTGGCGATGGGAAATTGTATTAAAGTTTACTCCGTTGACGGAGTGTTCTCCCTTCGGTGGGAATGATTACAAAATACTTCTCGATTGTGTGACATCTTCTGGTGGTTAGTCATAGGGTATACTTAATTCCGCCGTGATAAGCACATTTGGGTTTAAATTAGATGACTCTATTCGCGTTATTTCATCCACCTTGAATTTCTAAAAACTCTGTATCGCGACCACTGCGAGTAGGGGTAAGAATTTTCATTCCTCCCTTCACACCCTCATTCTCCCACAATTTTACCCCAAGCAAACACTTCGGTGCACAATAGTTCCATCATTCAGCCGAGTACTCGTTAAAATATTCCAAGACCTGCAGACAGCAATGTAAACGCTTGCTGCGAAATGAACATCAACATCGTCCCGACGATCTGGAGCGTCAGAGATGAAATTCGTTTGAGCGCCTTACGTTTCACCCAGCACAGAGGACGTTTCCATCGACTATTACGCGGAAAAATTGAGGTGAATCTAACTTCGTTCCCTTGGCCCGCTCGTTTCTAAATCCGTGCCAGCTCGCGATGGCGCATTTCCCTTTTTATTTCTCAATAGAAAAACACGGCGCGGCCGGTGAAATCGGACCGCGTTAATCCTTTGATCGGCGGAGCGGGGTCGCGGTTCCGCTGGCAGCCGGAATCGGCCCCGTTAACGGGCCCGTCCAAGATGAATATTCCGTAGTTCCATCAAAGTTCGAGGAGATCGCGCGCTGCCCTTAATGGCGCACCGGATACGGCTTCAAAAGGAATTACGTAATACGATTTTTTCGACGGTGGGCGAATCGCGGGGTAACGCGACCGAACGACTGCGCGCCGGCGAAACGAGATAAAGGGGGAGCGAGATCGAGGCCCCTCGTTAAATATTAAACTTTAAGGATCGCTTTTCCACGACGGAGCTCCGTCGACTTTGCACACCCACACAGGGTGGGGCAAGACGCTCGGCCGTGCACAGAGAGAACAGGGACGCCTCGCGCGCGTACACGCCGCCGCGCTTAACGCTTCCACACCGACGAGCGTCTTTCCTTCTCCCGTGCTCTGTCGTAACGACATCGCCCAGCGATCGTTGGGAACGAGACATTTGAGAGATTATGCCAATCCGGCGTGTAAACCACCCGGGGAGGAAATACTTATGAGTCTCATGCCGCGAGAACCTCGTGCTTCTTTTTGTCCCCGCCCTTGCTGACTCGTCGACACCCTGAAAGGGAAATTAACGCATTGACACCGCTGGCTGAAGGGTGTAGTTTTGCAACACCTCCGTTGTCTACACTCTATGGCCGCCGCGATGGGGATTTGCTCCTCGCAACTGATCCAAGTGCACTATAATATTGGGCAATCCTGCTACGGCTTTGTTACTTGTCGCAGCGCGCCACGAGATCGTCCTCTGACTCTTGTGGGAGGATTACGAGCGGCTTTCGCGTATGATAGCCGCTGATTCGTAGATCAGGGAAACGGTGAGGTGATATTGGAAGAATTAATTTTATTTTATTTTTATTGATAAACGGGGATAAGAATTTCAGACGGACAGATCACAATTTCAGAAATTTCTCTTGGTCGAAGAGAGGAATTGTGGGTGCACCATGGATATTTACATCATGGAAAGTGTTTGTCTTCATTTTTAGACATTTATCCTCGATTCTTTCGAACCCATCTTTATGTTTTGCGAAATAAACTCTGTCTGTGGGCAGCGATTATGTCGGAAACGTCATTGGTGAACCGCAGAATGTTCGAGTGGACAGAGGCTCGATCGAACTAATGACGACTGAAACGAGATTCCCGTTGCCGAAACAGTCTGGTTCGAATGTCGAATATTGAACCTGCGTCCTGGAATTTTTGCCAGCGCGTCGACGCGGGTATCCCCCTGGCCAACGGGAAACGAGAAAATCTCACCCCCGTTCCTGGCCGCTGCTTTTGCGAATTGGCCCGATTTGCCATCCGTGTCAAATCTCGGTCTGAGCACGTCCGGTATTGACCATAGATCGTCACGTGATTCGCTCATTATACGATCCAATTAAGGGCCGACTGCGATACGGCAACAGCCCGATAGTCCTTCCGTCCGCTGTAATTGGCCCTATTCGGAGACAACGCGTTCCCATGGGCGCCCCCGGGCTCGGAACGGTCGAAATCATTCGACTCCCGATTCCTTGGCAGTCACGATTCCTCGCTTATTAACGCCGCCCTCGTTTATGCGCGGATAATTCACCCTCTCGAAACCCGCTCGTCACCCGTAGCCACCGACATGGACGTGAGAATGATGACAGGAGCGCTGAGTGTCGGGAAACACGCAATGATTCATGGTAAATATATTCTTCCTGCCTCGGCTGGCAAGTATGCATTGGGAATTCTTTTACTCGCAGGGGCTGTGATTTCAGTGGAAAATGTGCTCCGCTTTCTCAGGGATTCACTCTGCTTTTGGGTAGCTACTCGAGGAAGACGAGAATGGAAGTTTTACTGACGTACCTATATTTTCAAATACCCTGTTCACGGACGAAGCCTGCACCATAGTTTCGCGGAGGGAACCCTTCGAAATCCCCTGCGACAAACTGCGTGTACCCTCGTTGTTAGAACTCGAAGTAGCGCTTGCGACAGTGTTGTCTCATCTTAACAATATCTCGCTGCATTTAAGGCACATCGCACCGCGAAGGCGTCCCTGCGATTTCCCCAATCATTCCTTCAACCACCGACGCGACATTTGTTACAAACTACCGACGGCAATCCACAACCACCCTCGCCACCCCTGCCACTTCCAATCACGTCCGCCCCTCCCCCGGACGAGAGAGGAATAAAGTAGAAAGAAGGCGAAGAGACGCATTTACATCTCGTTTCATCGTTTCGCGGACGATTCAACGAGGGAACGGGGGGCGAGCAGCGTGGTCCTGGGAGCCACGGTATTATTCTCATTGCGCCCATCGAACGCGCGGAACCGTGGCGGGCGTAAAAAGGAGCCGGCCATAATGATTCGCGTAACGATTTCGGTTTATTTTCCCGCGGCGACACGTGGAAATATCTAATGGGGCGTCGCCAGCCCCCGAACGCCTCTCATTAACGCATCTCGTTCTTTTTCCTTCGGCATTTTAATTGCAGCAATGGGCCCGCGCGCGCGCGCGCGCGCACCACCGTGCTAAGAAATAATTATGCTTGCCCCGGCAAGCAGGTACCAACACCTACGCGCCACCAACACCGAAGCGGAGGGGACATGCATATCTTTGCCCGTTGCGCCTTCGGACCTTCCTCCGCACCCAGGGGTGTACGGAACCCCCGAAGAGAGTCCGCCGAGCGATTCTGTGCTCGCGCGACCCCCGTTCGTCGCCGCCGATGATGGTATCACGCGTGCCACGCCCCCTTAACGACGAAATTACAGCAGCCATGTTTGTCCAAAGATCAAAGTCCAGGGGCCAGGTGCGAACGCGCCGCTTCTCTCCTTTCCGCGGCGCCGTTCATGCAAGAAAAAGGCGCGCGGACGCGTCGAAACGATCCTCGTCCTCCTCCTCGATTCCACCCCCTTCTTGCAGCCCCCTCCCTCCGCCCCCCCCCTCTGTCGAGCGTTTTCGGGGAACGTCGTTTAACCCTTTGCCGATCGACGCAAGATTCCTCGAATGGCAGACGAGATTGTGCGCCTGGGATGGGAATATTTCGTGCCGGGCGCGGATTTCTTAATTCCTTCGTCGCGTATCGTAATTATGTTCTCCGCTGCCAGCGCCATGTCGATCTCGATGATGAAGGCGTACGGAAAGCGAATGGAAGCATCGGGATACAGCTGCGTTTAATTCTTCCCTCGGCGAAGACGCGAGAAATGCACTGATCGCTTTTGACGGGCCTGGCGGGTCATAATTACGGCTGACTACTTGATTAGTCACTTAAAGGCGGCCGAGAGCTGTCGATTGGCTGATGCGCTCCTCCTGTTTCTTATTTTCAAAGGATCCGCTCAATAGGCTTGTATCCACTAAGAATAATCTGCATGGATTAGAGTTTCGAACGATTAATCATGATACAGAGGAAACAAAAGAATAAACTATTTATTATAGAAAATAAAGTTTGGTAATATTTTTGGAAATTAAATTCTGCAAAATTAGGCATTCAGTCACGTGACAGTGAACACCAATCAGAAAGCATGACGTCACGCCGTGCAAAACACCAACGCCGTTGTATGTTGTTGTTGACAGGTTCATACAACAGGTTATTTCGTATTTACCAGTTTACGTGAAGGTGATTCAGTTGTTCGCGATTAAGTATATCTTGAAGCACGAGTGTAATAAAGCTATGGAATCAGGATTTAGCAAAGCAAACAGCAGTAATTTGCCCAAAATTGACGCTGTTATGCTTGGCAGATTTTTCGCGGCAAACAGTGACTTTTGCTCATCGGAATTCCGCAATGTTAAAACTTCGATGTAAGTATACACAAGTGTAAAATATATATTATAAGCTTAAATAGTATTATATCAGTGTCATAGACCATAACCTTTTGTTATGACATAGGTATTGTAAGTTAATTGATACTGGTTTTGAGGTTAGATTTGCATTGTTTGGAACATAAATAAATAATTTGTTCGGCGTCTTTATAGTTGTGCTTTTACACTGGGGTACTATACGATACTTGTAGTACGAGGAGTTCATTTTTAATTAAAAACAACACCGAAAACTAACAATAGCAATACACAGACACGATCGTTTAGTTTTGTTTTACACGGCGTGACGTCATACAGGACGCCATGACAGTCTGGCAGAGTTGGGCAAAATGTAATCTAATTACAAATTGCAAATTACGATTAAACTGTAATTGTGTAATTGATTACACATTATTTTCTGTAATCGTTCATGTAGGTAGTTGACCATTCGGTTTTGTCAACTATCTGGCGCAGTCTGGCGCGTTTCCGAATCAAGTTTAAATAGGTTTTTGAAAACGCAAAAAAAATCATGTAAATGTACGATTTTCCGAAAATAAGTACAGTTTTCGTGTAGAATAGACATGAAAATAATGTTTTAACCAATGTTTCAAATTCAGTCAACTAGCCTATTAGGGCCTTCGACGCGCGATTAGAAAGTGGCGGACGTTTGGATGGCTCTTCGAGATTTCTAAACACAGCTACGTCGACGGATACGAGAGAGTCTGTCAGCTGGGACTCGCCAAAAGTTTCCACCGTCGAAGAGTGAACGTTTCATTGGAATTCTTGCTTCTCATGGATCACCGAGATTCGTTCTAGGATCCCCGAATCCCGCAGATATTACTCTCCTCGGTCAAAGCGGCTAGTAACTCGCGAACGAGCGTCTCGGTGCCACGTCGGTTTACTAGGCGGAGTAAAAGAAAGAAGACACTCGACGCGGCCGGGGGATTCTTCAGTATCGCGGTTTAGAATCTTGTCGGCCGCGTGTGTCTCGAGTGTCCCGAGAGGAAAAGAAGTAGTCTGTCGCTTTTGGCACTTGCCGGCGTTTTCATGGCCCTCGCGAGGCCGAGGCTTTCCAGCGGATTTTTCAGCGTGGCCCGAGGCTAGCGAAGATGCAACAGGCCCCTACTAACAAACCCGGCAGAATCTTCTGCCGCTCTTCTGCTCTAGTGGCCTCGACACGTGTAGTGTCATACACGGAAGCACGCTAGTTAGGCTAGTAACACTCCTTTCGACCCTGCCTCGCGCTCGTGTCTGTAGGCGAGAAGAATGCAAAGTCGGGAGGGTAGTTTCCGCGAACGTGGGAGCACGACCTCCCTTCGAATCGCTCGCTACTGTAGTCTCCTTCATTCTTTGGAGAACATCGAGTGCCTATGTCTACTTCAGGGTTGGGAGTACAAAAAGAATCTTGATTGTTAACACGTTCTGTGCCACGTGTACCACCGGTGGTACACGTTGAACTTGATCTTCAGGCCACGTGTACCACCGGTGGTGCACTCAGACATATTTATTTAATGCGCTGAAAATATATGTTCATGACAAATATAATTCTGTAAAAAAATATTTCTACTAAAAGACTGAGGCATTATACAAAATGCAGTATAGAACAAAGCACATAAGTTTGTTTAATTGTTATATTCACAATAATTAATAACTACATGTAACAGTTGATTTTTGTTAAAGCAAGAGATACATAAAAACGGCTTTCTCGGACAATCGCTACAAAATGTCATTACTCTTATAGTTTTTTTAGTCTTGCTACTTCAGTACTAAATTTTTTTACATTTTGTTTATAGCAAGAACTGCAACGTTGTCTAGCTGTCCTCGCTTTGCCCTCTTGCTTTTTAATTTCATGTCGTTTTCTAGAGTTTGTCGCAATTTCAGAAGACGAGTTGTGGTTTTCATCCTCACAGTAACATAAATAATTAGCTGATCGTTTTCTAAATTCTACTATTGATATAGGATTCCGATGCCGAGCAGGTACTATATAATATCCAAGCATTTACAACTGATGTGTTTAAGAGAAGCTCAAATGCTACTTTTTTTATAACATATCAATCTTTAGTCGAAATATCAAATGGCCTGAACGACAAATCAGGCAAAACGGGCTTGATAGCTCGCAGAATACACCTGTGGTATACTTTCTAAAGTGACATCCAGAATTCTTGGATAATGGAAACATATCAAGGTTCAATTTACGTCAGGATCGATGTCGTTTGAGAATCGATAGCTTCGGGAGTTTCTCCTCGACGAGGAAGGGCGCTTCGAATTTTCTAAGCTCGACGAGAGGGGATGATCTCACCTCCTCCGCGTATCCAACCCCATATCATGAATATCTACGAACACCTCGCATTGCGCGCAGCTTCAACTCGACTTATCAATTCGATTACATGCCCTCGATCCTCGCGCCTCCATTCCAAACACACGCGGAACGATCGCTAAGGAGCTGGATGTCGCGAGCCGTCGAAGGCCCTCGAGGCTCGTGATCGCGCGGCCCCCCTTTTTGACAGGCCAGCGATTTTGCACATGTATCCCGGTCAGGTCGAGAGGGATAAATGTTTGTACACCTCGCACGAGCCGCCGCCGTTCCGTGTCCCCCGAATTTCGAAAAAAATGCAGTCGCGACGCGCCCACGACAGTTCGTTCCCGCGACGGTTCCTGGGGTGGTTGCAAGGGGGCTGGGAGGGAGGCAGAGCTGGCGAGGGCTGCGTGGGCGGGCGCGGGGGATGATCGGTGCAGGGGGGGGGCTCAGGGCCGTATGAATATTAATGTGCTGAAACAGCTAAACACGAGGAGCCAGAGGGCCCTTCGACGCCCGCTATCTATTAATCCTCAGCCTGCAATCTGCATCCGAACCACGTGGTCGAGCTTCGTCCGTGTTATCGCGAACGAGATTACATCGGCGGGCGGGCGGCAGAGGGGGCGAAGAAACGGCGGCTGAGGATGGAAAATTCATTACGGTATTACTTCGTTCCGCGGTCAAGTGATCGCAACTTATACGTTTGTTAAAAACCGATGGCCGATCGCAACCCTTGAACAGCACGGCCGAATCCGACTGATCGATCTTCGCGATTGTGTTAAGACGCGGGTGCCGAAGAATTACAGGTAAGGTTCTGCGGAAAGAATGCTCCACCGATGCCAACAACAAAGTATTAACTCGGCGATCCCCGCGCTCACAATCAGACGCGAAGAATAGCCGCGCGATTTCGGCGATCGAGACGTCTGTTCGTCGCGAGAAAGCAACGGTCCCTCGGGAGGCCCGTGGAACCGAAGTCCGTCTGCATGGTCGCCCAAAAAGAACTGACCCCCTCGGGGGGTGCGCGGGGGTTGGCAAGAGTCACGTGTGCTCGTCTGAGCGGCGTCGAAGGAAGGAGACGTGGCGTCGCGAGGGGTGAAATGGAAAAATATTTTTCCATTTTCCCTCTCGCGGACGGTGCGGAGGGTGGCTCCAGCTCTTTTCTTCATCTATTATGCGCGTTACACTCGATGCCGAGGGGAGGGAGACAGCTCGCTCGCACTTACGTGTATTTTATACATTCGAACGCGGATGCAGCCGCATCGGGGGAGGAAGAGCTCTGTGCCATCGGGGGAAGAGCGAGGGGGGTGGTGGTGGTGGTCGGGTGTCGGATAGTCGACTGTCGGAGGGGGCGGGTGGCGTCGGGGCGAGGGGGGTGCAGCTGGAGCTATCAAGAGGCTACATATAAAATCATAAGGCACGTCGGCCACGCCCACCACCCCGCGGCTTCGCCAATCGCCGGCGACTGCATTTAAATCGCAACCCCTCGGTGCATTGTCGACTTTTTTTCCGCGGGCGGGGTGACTCGCCCCTGAATATATATCCCGCAGGGTGTGCCAACACCAGGAATATTCATATTCCTGTTCCTATTCCCGCTGCAAACCGTCGCACACGTCGCGCGGCCCAACCACCCCTCCGCTCTTGCCCACCCCTTTCATCCCGCCGTCAGATCGGCCGTTTCGCGAGGCTCCCTTGCCATCGCGCGTTCCCTGCCTTCCCCCCGGCCCTCTCCCTCTTCCTTCCACCGTGCACAGGCAAACCCACCCCCTTTGCCCCGCCGCGTGTGTCATTCACGCGCACTTATCCACCTGTGTACACGGGAACGGTGCGTCGACCATTCGCATTCTCATTTTCCTCTCATGGTAGTTCGTAACTCGGCTAGATAGGGAGGATGGAGGAGGGTCGGCGGGGCTGATGGTTTCCTCCTGACGCGACGGTTCCCGATACCGTCGACGACGGCAGATGCGCGGGGGACGCGAGCGTGAAACGATAGCTACGGCCGATCTGACGGCCACGATGGAGCCGAGGCGAAATGCGCGCCTCGCGATAATGGATTAGGAAGGCATTTTGTTCGGGGTTTTTTTCTCGGTCTGTCGCGGAACCGTGACGGATCGTTACTCCTCGGATTGCTCCGAGGGATTCTCCATCGATCCTGATTGAGTTCAATGATCGCGGGACGCGGGCTGGGCTTCTCTTTCGCTTCTCCTTGGCTCCCTTTTACCGATTTCCGTTAGGCGAGCTGCTGGAAAGAGATGGGTGGGCCTCGTTTCAATGAATGAGAGATTATTGTACTTCTTGGAATATTGATTCTTCGGCTGGAACATCGGTAAATGAAGGCGAAACGAAAACTGTGTAGAGTTCAGTTTATATCGCAGTCAAGCCTAAGGGTTATTATAACCTTGCCGAGGGAGAAGTAGCAGGTCAAGTTGAGGTAATGAATTATTGATTAATATCGATGCGAGCTAACGATTAATCCTCCCTGTCAGAAAGGAGGCGAATGATTTATCCTTACGCCTTTTCAAAGATCCAAGTCTCACTTAATTTACTCTCACAGCGGAGGATGAAATCGTACTTCCTGTAATCACGCCTAAATAGACTTTATCCTTCATCTCTAACGATACGAATCCGTAGAGCGTTCTCTACAGGTAAATGACACTTGCAGCGAATAATGCAATTTCCCTCTAACTCCTCGCTGCGAGAAGTTCCTTAATTGTATTTAAGCTGGAATAAACGAGGGCCAGCTTAACTTTGGCTCGTTCTAATGACTTTTATTAAACGCGTCCGCGTGATATTCTCGTTAATGTTTGCTCGAAGTAGCTTATTCGCAAGTTGCTAAACGGAGGTATCCTAGTTGAACAACTGTGTTCATATTATGCTCGACGGGAAACGAGAAAATTGCTGATGTACGTTTCACTGGAATATATCTAGATCTCTAAAAGACTTTCTCTGAAATACAGTATTCCTAATTCGAATTTATCTCTGGCATCACAATAGGAAGGGTAAGGGGAGAAACGGGAATGTCCATTTTTCGTGACTTTGTGATTTATAACATAATTGTTGAAGTATTTATGATGTTTCCAAAGTAAAAAAGCCTAAAAAAATAAATAGCCTATAATCTAATCCAGGATGTATGTAATGTAGGGTAAGATTGCTCAAGTCCTACCCCTTAAGAAAGAAACTGTATAAAACTTAGGATTTATCAAATAAATAGAAATTAAATGTGTTATTCAAAACTTGTGTTAATATTGCTGTTATTTATTCTAACGAAATTAGAAAATCTATATGCTTTCATGAAAAATAAACTAAATCTTTCAAAATAGACGTTCAAAATTCAAGTGGTACGACTTAAGCAACCTTACCCTATATTCCAAATTCCATTGAAATCCGTTCAACCGTTTACGCGTGAAAAAACGACAAACAAACAGACAACGTTTCACTTTTATATATTAGTAGGGATTTTGTTGGTAACAACTGGGACCACAAAACTGTCGAATCACAAAGATTTATAAAGTTCAAATACTCCCGTCAGATAACGTTAAAGATTTGGTGTACTGGAACGAAATACGGAATGTCTCCACTCGTTGCCTAAGCATAAGCTTCTGTCGTCAAGATAAAATGAGACATTATTTAAGAAGGAAATTAGATAAGAAAATTAAGTTCATTGAACAATCTTTCTTTACTGATGGATTAAAGTATTAAAACTTAATTTCCTCGATTAGGTATATTGTTTTGTGACATTCTCTGTTTTTCTCCTTACCTTTCAAATAAGGTA
This sequence comes from Andrena haemorrhoa, assembly GCA_910592295.1. Taxonomy (NCBI): domain Eukaryota; kingdom Metazoa; phylum Arthropoda; class Insecta; order Hymenoptera; family Andrenidae; genus Andrena; species Andrena haemorrhoa. The sequence continues at coordinate 9,424,089 of OU342946.1, forward strand.
TTTGAGTTTCATCAAGTCAGAATTAATCAAAACAGAATGGAGATCGAGGGTAATTAAGTGGTACTGGTATCACATTTTATTAAACTGGCTGAATAAATCCAGATCAGTAAACGGTAACGTCATTTAATTAACGATAGTATATGAAATATTTTCCAGCGAAGCCACGGTGTAATTACACTGTGAGTGAAACTACTTAAGTAAATACATAACATAAGTTGCTCGAGTGTCGCGTCAACATGCCTGCTATTTTTGTTCCCATGATTCTTGGAGATCGTGTTCGGAACTGCGGCCAATGTGAATCGTAAATATTCCTTCTTATCGCGCCAGGTACAGGTTTGGAGAAGTGGGGAGGCGGTCGTCCTCGTTTAGTATCGGTGACGACCGCGAACAGGGAACCTACTTAATCTATTCCGCGATTTGTTTTCGCACGTCTGCAATTCAGTGGAATCAGACAACGGTAACGCGACTGTTACAAAAGTAGCAGCTGCTTTGTAATAGTATTAGCAAAGTGTCTAGTGCTCACTTTTACGAAGAATTGAAGAGAAACTATTTAGTTCGGTACGAATTAATTTACATCTCTTAACCCTCGGTTGTCACACTGGGTCAAATTGACCCTGCAATTTTTTAAGCAAAACACATTTTCTCGGAATTCTTAGTACTTCAAATTTTCTTTAAGCACGATGACACTTTAAATGTCAACTTTCAACGATGGGTATATATTATACAATGTTCAAACTTTATCTCAGAATTTTTTAGACTTAATTTAACAAATAGTTTTTAAGTAACAACTGATTGAAAATTTACAGGGTCAATTTGACCGAGTGTGACAACGACGATCGAAATGGTAGGTGTGACAACCGAGGGTTAACAAACATGTTGCGAGTACGTTACACATGCCTCAATAAATACTCTGTTCTCGCAAATTGGCGATTATCACTGAACACCAAAAAATCAAGCAATGACTCCGGATTGAATCGAAGAGTAAACATATTAAATAAGAAATAAAGAACGTGCCTGAAACGTCTGTCGAAGCAATTCTCCTCGTTCGCTCGGCCGCCGCTTGGAGAACGTCACCCCGAAGGAGGAAAGGACGAGCCGAGCCCCAACGTTTATCCTTAACGATCAGAAAAAGGATTTCTCGCCTTGCCGGACACGCAACGCGTCACGCGGACCGAGGAAAGGGTAAGTGCAAAAGCAAGGGACGAGGGAGAGAAAAAGAAATGACAGAGAGAGGGTAGAAACGGTGAAACATTCTCTAAAATTATTGGAAGGGTACAGTAAGAGTGCCGAAGGGGACCCTTATCCCTTCCTTCGAGCCTATCTTTTTAGTACATCACCCTAACACCCCCGTTCCCAATACCCGGCGGCTTCCATCGTTCGCTCATTTGATTTCTTCTTGGCGCGGAAATGGCTGAGCAGCCATTCGCGCGAGACTTCCGGTCGGCTGGAGATAGAAATGGAGTCCCTCCGGTTGAAAAAGGGTGGGAATCACTGGCAACCCCGGCGGAGCTTCTTCGTTGCCCCCGGGAAATTGCCGTTCCCCGAAAATTCATAATAAATTCGATAATACTGCGAGGCCGCGTGTCCTCGGTAATCGAATGAGATAAAATACCAGTATATCTTGCCGATAGCGACGGAAACGTCGACGTCTTGCCGCGTTTCGCTGCTTTGTCCTCCCTGTTTGGCACCTGTTCGTTCTATTAACGTTCCTCGATCCGAGTTCCTTATTAAATTCCAGAATTACTCGATTACTCTTTTAACAGGCCAGAAATGTATTTAAACTAATTCCTCCTCTGGTTCCTTGGGCTCCTTTCTTTATTCATATTTCTACAGAGAAGTACAACACATTATCTACTGCATGTACCGTGATTGTTAATTAATTATTTTAAAGATAAGGCTTTGATTGAAGCTTAGAACTCGAGAAGAGAATTAGCACTGTGTGTCTCCTTAACTATTCTAAATGAGAATTAGAATGGAGCAAGGCAGTACCTCGATCGTCGAATAACATAGTCCTCGTCCAATAGCAATCTTACCTTCGAGATTCACCTTTAGAAAACGCTGGTTCGCCCTTGAAATTCATAATTGTTGCATCATTATTTTCTGGCGGATTGCATCGGGGCTGCAGCGATGTCGGCGGAAAGGGTGTCGTTAATTATAAATTAAAAACGACGGGGCAGTGTCGTCGACTCGTTAGCTCGTTGCAATTATAAAAATTGCAAGACTGCTCGCTACGTTTGATGGGCATTGTCGTTGAAACCGGATGCTCGCCAAGGGCAGTTTCGCGCGGCCGCCATTTTACCACCCTTAATTTCTGGATCCAATCAAAATGACTCACGCGACTTTGTAAGGCGACTCGGGTTCCCCCTCGGGGCACGCCAGTTTACGAGTGATGCAATTACGCTTAAACGCTAACGAGCCAACTCTTGATAGAAAATGGCTGTATGCTCCGTTGACTGCAAACAGTAAAGCCATTACGGTTCCATTCCCTCTCTCCCTTGTCAATTTTTCTCCTCTCCGCTTTCAACATTCCGGATAAATCTCCATGCAAAGTCGAGAGCTTCTTTCCTTCGCAGATAATAGCAACAGTCTACTCGTATTATTAGTTTCAGGCACAAGCAAGTTTTGCAGATTTCTAGCTACATGCGATAAGCGCGGCGCAATATAGCGTCGAGGGGTGTGATTAAATGTATACGCATAGGTACGCAAGGAAAATTGATATGGATTCGAAACGATAATTCGAGCGGTAAACTTCCATCGAGGCGGACTAGACAGCAACCCCTTGATCATCCCCAACCCTGTCGCTAGAAATTCTCAAAGTAACAGATATTGCTCCCTACGGTGGCGAAGCTGGCGTCGAAGGAATTGGATTGAAACCGAATAACTTGGGATACGACTGGGAGACAACCCCGTTCCCGTTTTCGTGCGAGGGTGGAGAGCGAAGCTGCCGGTCCCTTTTAATTGACCGCTCGATTTCTCCACGAGAAAAGGAACCATTTGGGAAATTGCTAAAATTTCTATCAGAAATTTCGCGAGCGAGCCCCGTCGTTGGAATAAAAGGGGCCGATGGGGTGGGTCACGAGAATAGAAGCAGCGCGGTGGACGCGGTATATACCTACGACCGAGAGCTCGCCTTGTCAAAGGTCCGACGCGGAAAAGTCGTTTCGCCCTGGCCATTGTCAAGTGCCCTCGTCCGAGGATCCTAAAGACGCTGTCCTCCCGCACGCTGTACCACCGTGTCCTTTCGCTTCCGCATGGAACTTGTCCCGCCCCCGCCGCCGCTAGCTTTTCCCACTGAATGCTTGTCAGAAGCAGAAGACATCCTTTGTAGCCGGGCTAGTGGTTCGAGGGAAATTGTGTGTTGTACTCTTCGATATCCCGCGAGCGAACGCGCGTCCACCGTCCCCATCGTGATTCTCCATCGTCCTCCGTGTCGTCGCCCTTCGGGGTCGGCGAAGCTCTCGTCGATTTAACGGCGACACACAATTTCGGGGACGATGTTGATATCCTTTCTCGCGGAGCGACAAACAGTGAGACGAGCTCGGCTGACTCTGCCACTGACGTGGACGATTTAAACACTGCGGAGAGTTAGTCCGATAGAATGGAAAAATCGCAGGAATTACCGTGGTACGAGACTGCGTGGACGCACCCTCGAATTTTAACCGAAGAAGCTTAAGCCCGCGAACGTCACAAACGCTCTTGCTCCTTGATTCCGGAAAGCTCTCCCGGGAATATTCAGCGGCGCGAATCCTCCCTTTCTCCCTGTGAATCATCGTGCTCCATAATGCCGCGCGTAAATGCAGAAAAATCAACATCGGTCAGGATATTTCATCCCCTTGGTAGCGCACCTCGCGTCGTTAACGTTATACGTCCCCGTGTCGCGAGAATAATGGAATGGCGGGTTAAAAGGAGGGGTGGGCGGGGGGGTGGAGGGTGTGTCGAGGTGCGCTCGCGATAATAGCTATGATTAGAGTCGCAACGGCATATGGATGGCGCGGTTTTTTAATGCGCTCCTCGGATTCCACGAAGGCTCCATATGTACGCGGGGCTGGGGTACGAGAGAGATTTGTTGGGAGACACGCTCGCACAAAGGCCGCGAATTTTAATAATAGATTTATGCGCATATGTTAAGTACCGTTGGTCCTTGTTATTTGCCGTAGGGGTGCGGGGGTTGCGCGGGATAACCCACGGGTTTAAGGTTTAACGGTATCTGCAACAATTGCGCGCGCGCGCATAGGATTAATGCGCTTTGAAAGTTTGATCGCTGCGAGGCGATCCGGAACACCCCACTTTTGCATTCGATTATCATCCCCCCCCCCGTGGCCGTTGATGCGCCCTCCGCGACAGGGGCTCGACGGTCGCCATCTTGAGAACGCGCGACCTTCGAGCCATCGTCATCGTTTATGCATACGTTTCCGCGGGTTTTTCACGCTCCTCGCGATGGAAAGCGTGGTCCGCTTTGAAGAAGGAAGGATGACAGCTTGAGGATAGGGGAGGCTGCGTGGTACCTTGATTTTGGGGTGTTTATGGAGAATTAAACGATTGCGAGCCTGTAGTTGTGGGTGTTTTACTGGACCAGCGCGTGGGCTGGGTAATTTTGGCAAATTTTTAATGGTTTACATCGATCGTGAAGTTAATTACTTATTGTGCAGAAGATTACTTAGTCGCGAGATTTCTTCGTTGGTATTCAAAGTTTCTGATGAATATTTCTGTAGTCGAAATAGGGGAATGCCGATTATTTAACAGTGAATGGGTAGAGTGCGAGGAAATAGCTTGAGCTTCAGACCCTAGCGTCTTCCTCGCGTCGCCATTTTGTCATTAAGCCCTCGATCGAGATACGTAAGTCATTTATAACCCCCGTCGTTCTGTTGCAGCCCTAAAGGGTTTATGCCGGTGGCACTCGAAATGGCCCCTTGGAAAATATTTTTCTACTAATGGCTCCGGTCTACCAACCCCTCGATGCAACCAGCCGCCTTCCTCCCGATGTCTTGCCTTTCCCTTGTCGATCCCGACACACTCGCTCGGTAAGTAATTGAACATGGTCACGCGAAAACAACCCCCTGCGCGTCGCACGGTAAATGCAAACACCGAGGGGTCGCAATACGGCGAACGCGTTCTCCTCCGGAAGGAAAGAAAGATGGAGGACGGCGGAACGCCTCCGAGGGAGACATGCTTCTCATTGAAACGCACTTCCGCGAGCTCTCGCGAAACGTAGTTGCAAATCTCCCGCGAATTCGAACGCATCTGTCATCATCGATAGAATGGACTTATTTTTAGCGCCTCTCGAGTAATTTTTATGCAAGAAGAATAGAATTTGACACGGGATAGCCAGATTTAAATCGCGGGAAATATATCAGCAGGATTTTTATTTTTTGCAAGTGCATCGCGGAGATTTTAGGGTTGACTCTGAATATATATTTTGTGGCCGAGTCTAGTGTTTCTTTAGCAGCAGATGTTGCAAGAGTTTATGAAACAAGTTTCCTAATTTTGGGGGATATTTGCAAATCTCCATCCCTTAGAATCTAGAAGCTTGCAAACCAGGGTTCTCGACAAAATTGCGAATCCACGAGCTAGTTTTTTACTTCACGGCGCAAGGGACCAATAGAAATAAGCACAGTTGTATAAAACGATAAAGAAGTCTCGCTTGAAAATTTAACGCAGAGTACTGGTAACAAAAATATCTGTTTACACACACCTCCCCCGAAAAGGACGTTGGCAAAAGGAGTCTTAGGAATTTAGAGGATAAGTAAATAGTATTGCTTCCAAAAGCAGAAGCCCAACCCCGAAAAGCACCCAGACCCTCCGAGCCGCCACCCTCCGAACACTCGGTCCTCACCCTGGAGAACGTTTATCTCCGGCTCATGCATAACAAAAAAACCCGAGCGAGAGATAATCCGGTGAATTTCGTTCCGGGAAGAAGGAGAAAACACGTCCCCCCGGTGGCATTAGGCCGCGAATCCCATGTAAATTCGTTGGCTGTCGACATCCGTCCCCGACGAAGTCACCGGCTCTCGCCGAGGAGCGAAGAATTCCCTCGTAAGTCGGCTCGTTAGCTGGTTATTTAGCGACGATTTGCGCTCCCGCCTCGGCTCCCGAGCATAGTTTTCGGGCCCGTAAATCCGCGATTTCGCATTTAAATCCGATAATCCAGTTTTCCGCGGAGCCCGCGGAGGGCGCGAGGGTGAAGCAGGCGAGGCGAGAGAGTCGGCCCGCGTCCGCCATCTCTGCGTCCTATCTGCCATGTTGATTTTTGCGCGGGTGTAGGGGTGGCTGTATGGGAAGAGATCGGTGCCCCGCGCGCGGCACATCGACGCGGAAAACAATTTAAAGTCGACGACTCGGCGTTCACGCCGCACCGCGCGTACAGTCACGTACGGCGGCGGGAGGGGGTGGGATTCGGAAAAGATGGAAACTCTATTGGAAATATTTGCCGGCGCTCGAGGCGTCCCTTGCGTCGCAGCGACTCTAGCCCCGAGTTATTACGAATGTCCCCACCCCCTGTTTGGATATCCCCACCCGTTGTAACACTCCCGAAGGGCTGGTGCACACAAAGCACACATCTACCCCATTACGGTACAGTCAGCGCAAAAAGAGGCAGCCCCCTTTCCAGGCAGCGGGGACTATTATCGGCCGCGGCGTCGATCGCCGGCCGCCGGTACAGACAGACACCGACGCGGCTCGCCGGGATATCGAGCGATCGGTACTTTCGACTTTTATCCGAAAACCGCATCGGTTTCGCATCGGTGGGCGGCGGGAAGGGGAAGAAAAAAGGGGTTGGGTGAGGCGGGAAGGAGAAATCGGGAGGCGCCGCGGCTATCGTGGAACTCTCTCCGACTCCCTTGTGCCGCTGCTAACCCCCCCTTCCCCTTCGCCACCCCTCCTCTGCGCGCACCCCTCGCTTTTTTTGCATTAATTAAAAGCTCCTGCCTCCGGGCCGCCAGTAGCACGGCCATCTTGGCTCGAGGCACGCCCCTCTCCTTTGTTTTCGGATTTTTTTAATGATTTCTCCTTTGCAGACGCGTGTCCTTCTCTCTTTCTCCAGCAACCCCCCTTCCTCCCATCCCTCCTCGTCCTCTCCTCTCTCTCTCTCTCGTCCCTCTCGCCCGAATTGACTCTTTCTCAACGCCCTTCTCCGTCCCTCCGCCGGACTTCTCCAGCGTTCCATCTCTCCCCTCGCAGCTTCTGTCTTCCTCTTCGCGACCACCGAAACTCTCACCCCGTCCGACCCCACCCCCCCCCCCCCCCCGCCCAACCCCTCTGTTTCTGTCGAAATTTACACGCATTACCGCGCCTGTATCGATGCACACGTACGCGGCCGGAGGCGAGGGAGCGAGGGAGAGAGTATCGAATGCAAATGTGCGGCTCTAGCGTGCAAATGCACGCTCGTGAATCGAACTGCATCTACGAGAGTTCGAGAGGGGTGCACCATAATACCGGCGATCCGAGGCGAGGCGACCGATACGGGGGCAGCTGCGCGGGACGGAGAAACAGGGTCCTCTCGGCAGAGGGTGGGAGGGAGGCCGCGGGGCAGGCCATGGTTTTCGAAATAGTTGGGGCCTTTTCTGCGTTTAGTTTTTTGCCATCAGCGCGTGGCGTCAGGTTACGCACAGTTTACACGCCGGTTTCGCTTTTTCTCTCCTTTATCCCGATCGACTCGTTCCCTCTTCACCCCACCCCCGCCACCTTATCTCTTTTCTTTACACGGATGCGGCGCATCGAGGGGGTGGGGCCACGTCGATCGACGCCTGATGCGAGGATCCTTACATCGGTATGTCTTTCTGCCTGTTTTTTTTTTTTTTTTTTTTGGTTTGTTCTTTCCGTTGCTTTCGACCTTCTATTTTCTAAGATTCTTCCTCCTTTTTCCGTGGATCTTCCGTAGAAGCTAACGCCGCTTCGTGAGCGTTTCTCACGGGGCGCTGGGTAGAGGTCTCGTGTTTTGGGGGTTGTTTAATTGGGGTGCAGAGGACGTTTTGAGGAAAGCATGTGTGGTTTCACCCAGAGATAGTTGTAGATTCTGCAGTATTAATGTACGTTTACTCGATCTGCTTCTAACTGTGCGTCACGCTGCATTCAAATCCGAACAGCTGATAACCTGTAATAGAATTCAGTAATTTAGGTTTGCATTCGTATAGAGTTACAGTAATTATTGCGTCAATATATTTAAGGCGACTGCACCCTTTGACCCCTAGAGCAGCAATAGTTTCAGTCGAAGCAAGCCCCGCGTGGATTTTCGTTCACGCTTCGAACGGGGCAGAATATTTCTCCGCGCGTTAGAAAAAGTTTGCGAATCACGCGTCCCAGGCGGACGTTCTTATTGTAAAAAGCCAAGCGGCACATCTGCGCTCGACAATGTTTGGACACGTCCGCGACACACAACTTTTGTCCAGCGGGATTTCAATGCGGACACCTCCGCTCGAACTCACCGCAGCATAATGGAATACGTCCGTAAATATGAAAATTTTCGAGCACTCCGCTCCGAGGCCCTGTCGCCGAAGAACGAACTTCGGCAATTCGATTCGCGCCCGAATCTCCTCCGAGAGGGGAATTGTTAAAGGAGATTCCGCGGGCAAACTGTGAAATAACGAAGCAAACGTCTTCTTCGTCGGGAATCAGTAAACCAGTTCATTTTGGGAAATTTTTTTAAGAATTCTGAGGTTGGTAGGGAAGAAGCGATTGCGGCTTTTCGATGGCGAAATATAATAAAAGGGAGATAATATTCTAAAGGAAGGGATACGTCGTCGAAGTGCTTCGAAAATTTAGAATAGCGCAGTGCTATTAGAATTAGCAAATAACGAAGAATAGGTTCAGCATCATGAATAAGTTCAGCATGGGAATAAGTTCATATCATAGAAATGCAAAGCTGAAATGATGTTTCTGTAGAATTCTCGAACTGAGTCATTACATTTGCTACTTTCCGTGGTATCACTGAATTCTGCACTGGTTTTTCTGCAATCTTTCAACGGAGTTTGAATACTTCCGAGGTTTTGCATCCAGAGGAAAAGGAGTAAAGTTTGGTCGGGGAATTATTTGCCACGCGACGGGAGTCGCGATCCGTCGGCACGTAGGCCTACTCGTTCACTTGCCTCGCCAACCATTTAAGTAGTGTTCGCTGTCTGGCTGGAAACATTACAAAATTTCAACCACTCGTGTCAACCTACCCCACTGTTCATCCAGTAACACGCAGCACACCCACGAATCGCTTCAAAATTCACCAAACTCAAAGGAACAATAACTAACTTCGCTGAAACAAATTCGCCCCAAAAGAACAGAGGAGTCTCTACCATTGATTAGAAAAATTAGAGTGTCCCAGCATCTGTCCTATCTTCACCATTGCACGCCACAAATATCATAGACTTTCCCCTCAATTTCCCTCAAGATTTCGTCAGACGAGGCATTCCCTTCGCCCTCGCCGAAGCAAAATCTCCGCAAAAGGTAGCCAGCGTTTCGACGATTCGCTGAAACAGTGGGTTCGCGTGGCTTCGAAGTTTCGGCCCCGTCTGCCACAATTAGTCCAGCGGGGAATGTTTATTCAGTAAGAAGGAAGGATTCGACGGGCGCGTCTCCGCGGAGGCGGCTGGAAGCGTTATTGTGCTAGAAATTGCAGCTCCTCCGGCCGAGGATGTAAATTATTTGTAGTCGGTGCCCGAATGAAGTGTTCATTAGCAGCACTTGTGTGCGTCTTTGTCGTAATTACTGATGGAACCCGCACGGTTTCCCGGGCCCGGGTACACGCCGATTCGGGGGAAGAAATCCGCGCGAACGTTGTAATTAAATTGTCGCGCATCGCCGGCTTCATTATTTATATGCTTATTTGCCCCGCATAATGCGCGCGAGTGTAACGAATTGCGCGCGGCCGTGTCGTCGTCTTGCCGCCGCGATGGAAATTAATTAAAACGAACAAATTACGGCAGATGCAAAATAGAAAAGAAACTAGAGAGACGGAAGGAATAAATAAAACGGGCGAGCGCGCGCTTCGTTACACGCGGGGACACGGTGAATTAATTGCGACCGACGATTTTCGGTGCGCGAAAAATTTCCCGAAAGTCCCCCGCGAAGTTCCCGAAGTTCCCCCATCTGGCCACGAGAAACTGCGAGTTTCCTAGTGCTGGGAGAAAGTACGCGGCTCGCGAAGACGGGGACGGACGATCGAGAAGTCATTAGCGGGTGCACTCATTGTCAGGGGCCTCGACACCTCCGAATTGAAATTTATTCCATTTTCGCTCGGCAGCGTGGACGATTGCTGTTATTTCCCGCGTTAATTGTATCCTTCGTGCCAACTATCGATAATGCCCGGTGCCCTTGGAGCCCGGACTACGGTGCTCTAAGATTGCCAGTTACAGGATCAGTTTGACACAGCAATCAACGAGGGTTGATTTCAAGCGAGACCGGTCTCCGAGCTTCGTTAATATCCTCGCGGTGCATAATTTTCTCCCGCTGCCTCGGCCGAGGAGAATCTCGACGTTTGAAAAGATTCCTTTCCTCGCGGGGGAGAGGCAAGCTGCGAGCCGGCTCGAGGTAATGGAGCATCGATAAATCGGATAAGAAGAGGCCGCTCTAGCGAGGTCTCCAAAGTGGCCCCGGTATCCTTCGAGCGACGTCGCGCGTCGGAATCCAATTTCTCAATTTTCTCATCGACACATCCGCTCGACGCGACGCGACGCCCGTTGCAGTAAATTTCCATCGTCCATGTCGAGGCTGCCTGCCAGCGTCGAGAAGTAGATATCGTTGCCGTCGTGCTTCCTATTTCCTCCTCCGCTGGCTCCTTGATCACTTCGACTCTTGCCACGAAACTTTCTCCACTCCACCCGGAGCGTAGAAGAATTTTAACGAGATCCGATGCAAGTCGGAACTTCTCGCTGGATCCCTCGCTGATTTCAAGGCCAGCTCGAGCCTCCAAGAAGAGACGGACGGTCGCGAGTTTATTGGAGGCTCGCAGAAATCTGCAGGCTCGCGGCGGAAGCGACAAAGGTCCTGATGGAAAAGCGCGGGAACTCGATTCCCCGTGTATTGTGCGAGCGACGCACAAAGATACTGTTTCAGGTGAAAAGGCCGAGAGACGCGCTCGGTTCCCCGTCCGCTTTCAAATCGATCCACTCGAGCCGTTCGCGCGGGCCGACGCGTAAAAAGCCGCGGCCAACGTCCCACGGACGGTTATAATCGAATGAAAACGGGCCCCTCCTCAGGGGTCTGCCACCTCCTCAATGTCCGCGGCTAATTTGTCGATGAATCGAGTTTTGAAATTTGAGAAGAGGCCGAGGAGCCACGGGAGCCTCCGCCTCTAGGACTTGTCAGCGAGCCTTTTCACCGTTCCCTTCAATTCCAACTACCTCATTCTCTCCCTACCTCCGTGGCCCCTTCATTGTGGCCCCCTTTCCCCGCGCTTGACCCATCGTGTTTGCGGGATGTATTTTGAAATTCGAGATTGTCTGCTGCCTAGTGTCGCGTCGCGTGTTTTTTCACGTGCTTGCCCCGCGAATCGTCGACGTTTACGCCCGGCCAACAATCGCGGTCACAAAGCGCGCCGGATCGTTGGATTTCCGGCCTCCGGCTCTAGTTATCGAACGTTTATATCGTTCCCTTTGTGCATCGGTCGAGGCGCGATCTTGGCCGAGGCGACAGGGGAAAATGGAGCCTGTTGTTGCGACCCGTGGACAATTTCTCTCGACACCTGCCGCGATAGGTATCTCGTGTGTTGCAACTGGATTCACACAAAGAGCGACGACTGTTTACGACGCAGGAGGCTCAGGTGACAGCTAAGCGATTGCTGCGCCGAAGGTGATTCATAAATAAGAGGCAAGTGGAATTCGATCCGGAGGATGATGGAGAATTTCGTGGTTACCTGCGAGTGGATAGTTGCGCAATTTATCACCCACTTTGCCAGCCGCTAAGAGAAGCATTACTCCTCCCTGTACAACCAACCCTCTGTCAAGGAGCTTGACTAGCACCCAACAGGCTTTACCCTCGTTCGTCCACGTTCCACCGTTAGCAGAGACCAATTCGCGATTTTAGCCCTAGAATAAGAGCCAGCCCGATGCCGAGGGACCACCCTCGCGGCAGAGAAAGCAACGCCCTAACTAGCGTCGCCTATCGAAAGAAAACAGTGGCAGTGTCCTCGGCCGCGTTTCCAGAAGCGGAGGAGCCTTTTCTTCGCGGATTCCCGCGCTGGGGGAACGCGCGTTCGCCCGTTTCGACATTATCCGGTGCACAATGTGCTCGGGATGGCACGCCCGCCGAGAGGGTGGACGGGAAATTACCTAGATGCGAGTTTCGCGATTGCACGTCGACGCATCCATTCGCGTGGAGCCGCGGCGCGCGTATCACAATAGCCGTTCCTGGGCGGTTGGGCCTCTAAAAATTGCATTGTCCACTTTCCTACTGTCGCTTGGGTTCTCAGAAGCGCGCAACTTTCCTCTGTTCTATTCTACGCTCCTCGCCGCGAGTCCTTCCATCCGCGCTGTTCCCCGTCTTCGGCAGGGGAGACCGGGGCACACCGCGGGGAAAACAACGGCGCCGTTGTTGCACTTCGTTTGCTCACTGGCGGTGTTTACCTCGTCGCCGCCGCGCGAGGGGGATGTTGGGAGAGCCGGGCGATTCGCAAACACGGAAGGAGCGCGCATTATCATTCGACGGACGGCTCGGGGATATTTTTTCCGCGATCGAAGAGGTCGGCGAAGCCTCGACATTGCAACCGAGACGTGCTTCTGCCGGGACACGGGAACAGATACGCTTTATCCGATGGACGCGAGCGTTTAACGTCGGACAATTCGGCTGTTCGCCGGCGAGTTTCACCAGCTCCGCCATCGGCTAAGTTCGTTGTCCCTTTCCGCAAGGGAATATAGGTTTTCCTGATCGCTTTCCGCGGCGAGCGTCGCATCCGCGCTTCAACTTGACCGACGCCGACGAGGCTTTGATGTTTGAACTGGAAATGCAGCGTGAAAACGTACTGTCGCTCGCGAATCGTCTACGCGCTCGCGTATTCTTTCAGCCGCGTCCCTTTGACGCGACAGCCAGGCAGCGGGAAATTGCGTTTGATTAGAGAAATGCGGTGTGAACGAACCGTTGTTGCTGTCGTCGAGCGCAGAATTCCCTCGTATTTCGCGGCGCTTTCGTTTGCGAGTCGGTGGCATCTCCCCGACAGAGCGTGTGCCCCTAAACCGAGCGGGCAATCTTCGGAAGATTGGTCAAACAATTTGGGGACATTACGCGATCGTAATCGTCCGTACTACGGGCACAATGACATTTAAGAAATTTTGCACAGCCGAGTACTCGACGAGCAGCCGAGTGCCTTCTAGAGAGCTCCTCCCGTTGAGTTCGCCCGTCCCTCGGCTAAAAGAGGGAACAGCGCCCAGCCTCGCGAGCCTAAATCTCGTCTAATTAACGGCGAATATGTCTCGAGTTCCGGAACAGTAGACGATCATCCTCCTTCACTGATTCTAACCTACGATTACCTATGCTACCTTCCATCGAGTCGTCGGAAAATTCTCCACTGCTCGCCTCGCCTAGGATCTGCAATTCGACGCTCTCACCGATTGTTCCCCGCAAACCGTGCTAAAGACCACCTAGTCCCTCGCCTATCCGTCGTCTATCCGTCTATCAGCTCGCAGGCCCACCATCCCCCGTCCCTCGTTCTTCCTCCCTTTCGCATCCTCTGTCTCTCGGTGGCGTAGTGTGGCACGACTATCAACAATCAACACCCTCGAGAGCAGCGGCGGGCGAGGAGCAAGGAGGAACGGCCGGGAGGAGGGTGGATGGCGGAGGGTGGACGAGGGGATGAGACGAGCTGGTGGCGGTTTTCACCCGCCGCGCCCCGCGCCCGGCCAGTGTAACGGCGACGGTGATGGTGATGGTGACGGCGGATACGGCGGAAAAATGTGTGCGTCCTGGGCTATTCCGGCAGCTCGTGGGAGAGCTCGTTCGATTCTCAGTGTCTGGAAATAATTAGAGGCCGAGGTGGCCCGGGTGTTGCCACGGCAACCGCCAATCAGAGGGCAAAGAAAAATTTTTCCTTTTATATCGCGCATTTTTCTGTGCTCTCGCCCCCGCGCGAGCGCGCGCCCGAGAAAAGGGGCTCGCTGGCGGAGTACGCGGGGGTGTCGCGGCGGCTCGCCGCGCTCCGCGGATCGCCGCCGAGGGGGTTGCCGAGCCTCCTCCACCCACCCCCGCGCCAGATAATGTATGCGGAGACACGTTGAAACATGTGGATATACTCAGGCCCTCGGTCTGCGCGTGCACGTGCACGGTTCCCGTGGCGGTGTGCGGCCCACCGTAGACGCGGAATACCCAGAGATCTCGATTGCACGTTACCACTCCACGCGCGCGCACTCCTTGTCTTCACGCTTCGCTGTGAGCGCCGTTGCAGCCCCGACCACGTCCTCTAAGAGCTCCCGCGAATTTTCTTCGCCGACGGACACGGGACCACGTCTCGTCCCTCCTATCAGGCCTTTCTCCCTTCCTTTCCGACTGATTATTGTCCAACGTGGCGCTTCACCGTCCAGAAATCTCACTGGCGATGCTTCGGTGATCGTGCCAGTTCCAAATCGCGGCGGTAGCCTTCGATTTTCATCGGATCGTACGAAATTTCAAGTTGCATTACGAATTCCTACTTCCCGCCTTCCTATTTCACTTAGGAAAAGGCCCTTTGAAGCCCCAGTTTGACAAATTCTTCAACAAGCCCCGGATCTTTCATTTCCATTTCGTCGGAACTTAAGATACACACCCCTAAATGGTAAATTAAATGGATATCAATCGCGATGCCGTTAATTTTCAAGCTCCTAACCCTTGCAGCGTGTTTCGAATCCTCGAAACTGTGGTGTATACGCGCAAAAATTAGGAATATCTGTTGCTTTCCAACTGCGGAAACAACTCGCGGCAGTCGGCCCTCGCAATTATTCGCATGAAACGGCAAACTACGTTGTTCCTTCGCTCCAGACGCGCTGGCGAAGGAAAGTTTCCAGTCTGACGGAATCTTTGACGACGCGTTTCCTCGCGGCAACCAGCCATCCCATTAGAAAAACGGGAGCGAGATGTTGTTTATTATTTCGTTTGCACGATGACGCCTGGTGCGACGAAAACCATTCTCTTTGATGTTTCGCCACCGCGTCCCCGTGGCATCGGCTTTCTCAATTAATGCAAAAAGGAGTGTCTTGAGCCGACACCCCCATGGAACACTTCACCTCGCTTTCGAAAATGGCGTGCGCGGATGCCAGAAGAGACATGTTCGCTATTGTAAGCGAGCCTCGGAGCCCGCTCTGATCACGATGATAGCAAGGGAACAGGGCGAATCTGCACTTTCCTTCGAGCAATTGTTGCCTCAGTGGCTCGGCGCTCTTCCAACAATCCTCCGACGGCTTGGCTAATTTATTAAAGAATCATACAGCAACGGAACAAATTTTCTCTAAGGCGACTCGACGTTCGAAATAGCAATTTATATTTCTATCGTCAACCTCCCTTGTTCCTCCCGAGGTCCGTTTATTACTCGCGACAGAGTCCGCGCGAGCAGGGCGATCATTTCGATCGCCAGAAGTCATCGACATCGCGAGACAAAGGGTGTCCTCGTGGATCGTCGAAAAGACGTCCTTGCGCGCCCGTCACGTTCGACGATCGTGCCGTGCGGAGTGCTTGAAGGGAAATAATAAATGTCGACAAGCACTGGCAAAAAGAGGCTCTTTCCGTCGAACCGAAGTGTGGGTGTCGCGGGGCAGTACGGGCCGCCTGAATGGTTCTTATTTTGGTTCGGTTTGACAGCGCACGCCTTTGTCCCGGGGCCAAACTGAAAGCCGTACCTGTTTTAATTAACTTATTCAAACGATACCTGGCCGGATATGTAATGTCACCGCGGAGGACATGCGAGGGACGTTTAAATGGACCTCTTCAGATACATGGCAGGTCGCACGACCATCCTGAAACGAATATCGGAGCCCACCAAGTGTCAGCAGAAGAGCGTTCTATTGGCTTCGCTGGTGGACACCATTGTGATGTCGGTTCGAAGCTGGCATGGCCCAGTGAGAAGATTCAACAACCAACAAACTCTTTTAACACTCGCCTTTCAAGCTTTCTCTCCCTAAACAGCGAGCACAATCGAGTTGCATCGTTGATTTCTTAATTAGAACTAAACGCAACATAAATCTCGTCCTGGAGGATAACACGAAGTGCGCACTCTTAAAAGATGGGAGCCTTTTTCTCTCATTTCCCCACGTTTCCTAGGAGCAGCAATCCCTCGGGCCCGCAAAATGGCAGGAATGCTCCCCGTTGTTACGCGAAAACGTCACTAATCACGAGTCAACGTCCCGCAGCTCGGTCCCAATCGATGCTGACGCAGGCCCGCGTGGAAATCGAGAATCACGGATCGGTCGAAGTGTCGGGTTTCCGCCGGTCAAAATTTCTTCCGGTGGGCCGGGGTTCGCGGCGGCAGCAGAATGCCACCGGGTAACACGACACGTATATCCCTTCTTGGCAAGCACGTGGGAAGAAACCGCCTCCTAAATACGCTCATAGAACCCGTGAAAGGGGTGTGTTTCAAAACATGTCACCTTCAATATCGGCGCTGGCCATCGATCCGATACGAACGAGCGGGCCTGGTGTTCCGTTTCTCGGATCCAGCCACGCCACCGCGATCAAGAAATTCATCCTGGATCTCTTCCGCAGCGTCCGGCGCGCGTGAACCGATGGAACACGATGGGATCTCGATCGATTTCAGTGGCTTCGTTCGGTACGATCCCTTTCACAGGGCCGATGTCGGAAGACGGGCCCCGTTGTTGTCTGTACTTCCGGTTCCAGGCTTCAGTCGCTCGTGAGTTGATTGACGAAGCAAGAATGGAGATCGATTCATTGGCTCCTCTTGGTTCGCGATTAATCCCA
This sequence comes from Andrena haemorrhoa, assembly GCA_910592295.1. NCBI lineage: Eukaryota > Metazoa > Arthropoda > Insecta > Hymenoptera > Andrenidae > Andrena > Andrena haemorrhoa. The sequence goes on from OU342946.1 coordinate 9,440,943, forward strand.
TGGTCTCTTGGGGTGATCCGATCTCCGCCCTGTCAGGCTGCCTTCCGGTGAGGTTTGTCGATATCTTTCGCTGTCTACAGATTCTGCGGGCAATGTCTAGGTATCGCGTTACTGGAGAGTTACGGAATAGTATTGTGTAGGATCTTCTTGGAATCGAGTGTCTTAGCGCTAGCTGTAAGGAATATTTACCTTCGTACTCTCTGCAACGACCCGCGATGTCTGCTTATTTTTTTGCGAATTAATTACAAGGAGATGAATACAAATTGTGACTAGTACTTTTGGGTAATGTTTATTAATACTGTAAACAGTAAAAACAAATTATTTGAATAATATATATATACATATGTATGACAGCGTTACAGTCATCTGATATGCAGGCGTTTTTTCTGGAGCCGCTGTAATTTTGTAGTGATTCTGGCCGTAAGAAATTGAATTGTGAAATATCCTCTAAAATTGATACTTTGCCCTGGTCCCCATTCTGCCCTGAACCTATTGAAAAAGAGAAAATCAGAATTATAATAATGGCGGCTGTAAAACAGCGAATTTTAAAGAAACTTGATTTTTTGCCAGGGGAGACATTTTTTTTGGTCGAAATAGGAATTTTCACAGACTTATCCGTAGGTTGAGGTCCCAACTAGGCATGTTTCACATAGGCTGAATTTTTTTTCAAATCGATTTGTACCTCCGTTTTTTTTCACAATCACTGCAAAACGCAGAGGAATTGTGATTCCGAGAAAAACGCGTTTAGAGTTTCGAAAAAGGAATCTAGTCTACTTGCGTGCGGACGGAAACGGTTTATGGTGCGCTCGACCTTTTCGGCTGTAAAATCCTTAATTTTGCGAATTTTAATATAAACCGAAGGGTGGTACTTTCGAAAACTGCAACAAAAAAATCGAGGGATCGAGTTTCTGACTGCCCAGTCCCCTTAATGATAGTTGGTTTCTAAAGGCTCATAAAGCTTAGAATTTTAATGCGAGTATAATTGTCGAGAAGATTAAAACGTGAAATATCGGCGCACTGTTTCGGTCAATACTAAATAAATAAATAAAAGCTATTTTGCAAGTTATACAAATAAAATTTCCAACGTTTCGGTCGTAATTTCGACCATTTTCAAGGAAAGAATAATTAAAATGAAAACTGCACTGCTTTTAAATCACTAGCACGTGTTAAAACGTGTGAACAACGAGTCGGCTGGAGAATGACTAGTCATTTTAATTTTTAATTAGTCGTTTTAATTTTTGAAAGATCTACGGTCGAAATCCTAATCCACTTTATCTGTCGAGAAGATTTATGATACTACCAAGGGACGCGAGTCGTGTCATTCATTTTCCTGCAAGAGAAGCAAATGTTTCATTCAAGAATGAGAGATTTTCACCGGCTCTCTCTCTCTCTACTTTCATCCTCATTCGATCGCCGACATCGCGATCTGCCACCAGTGATTGGGAGATTCTTCCTCTTCCAGGCATCGACAGTCGTGTAATTAATACAGCCAGCGATCAATTACGCGCCCACCAATCAATCATCCTAATTTGTCTCGCGTGTCCGTTAATGGGATCCAATTTGCACGTGGGATGCGAGTAAATGCGTGCCTCTCTGAACACGCATTCACCTGTTTCTGGACATAATCCTCTGGAAATGTAGAATTTTAATGGCCAGCTACCTTCCACAGCTTTGACGTAGATTCGTCGACATTCGACCTCCGTTGCTTACAATTCCTGGCGTTACGATCTGCCATCAGTACGAATTGATTGAACAGTGTACGGGGATATTAGAAATGGGTCTGTCTTTCAGATGGAAACTTTCACTCTGACACGTTTGGTAAAACGGTAACTTTTTGTCAGACATTGTCGCTTAGTTTTGAGACCTCCAGTTCCTTCTTTTATCTCCGACGATTTTGTCTGCCAAGCGACATTTCGCATTCCTCGATCCACGTTTGCACACGATGCCGACCTGTCATTTATTACATATCGTACACGCGATTCGCGCTCGATGCGCAATATTGCGAAAGGAGAAAAAAAAAGGGATCCAAAGCAATGCGTCTCTGAGGAGGTTCGTATTCCCAGTTCACTTTGCCTCGCATCGGATTAATGGTGACGGTGTGCGCAACTTGGATTTTCATTACTCTGAATCTCACGCGGGAAAGTGCACCTCCGGCAAAATTCCGCGATAATTCCCACACTGACCCCGAGAGTAATCGAACGAAATCTCGAAATCATGCGACCGCTCAGCAATCACATTCAACCCATTCAATCACTTTCGTTCTACCGCGATAGTCGCGTGGGCATTGTGCAGACAAACCTGAGCTTTTCCACCAACAAACGCCAGTGATAGTTGAAGCTTTGGGACACTTTTCAACACCGAGTCCCTTCGATTCCCCACAAATTCGCAAGCAATCAAGGAACCAAAGGAACTGAAAGCTGCACATTCTCCGTCAGAACAAGCCTTCTTTTCCCCCAAGAGATTCTTCCCAAAATTCGCGTAGAATCTAGACACCACTTCCACGCGTCATCCCCCAAGCTTGATCGCCACTTTCGACCATCGAATTATCCCCGATTATCCCCGAAGCTCCGAAAGACCGAGGCAACTTCGGAAGCTCCCGGAAACTGGAAGTCCGTGGGATGAAGGAACACAGCATCGTCGAACGTGATTAATATTGGCATTTCGCGCGGTGCGATTCCGCGAACGAAACGCAACGCAACGCGTCCGCGCATCACCGGAGGGCCCCGTTGCCTCCGGCACACGCGGCTGCACGCATAATGCGTTTCTGCGGGGCTGGAGTGTGGGCGAGAGCGCGGAGGCACCCTCTGTATATCCGCCGCTTTTAAACAGTAAATACATTTTAGCGGTGTAGCGGGTAATGTGTAATATTTTTAATTGGATCTCTCCGTCTCTGTCGCGCTCCCGGCACCGGCGCCCTTCGGCCGCTTCTTCCCGCGGCAAGGAAGCCGCTCGAAACCTCCGCGCCGTCCGTCGTCGCCAATCCCTTCGCTCGCCCGCTCGCGCGCGCGTCCCTCCGCCACCCTCCGCCGCCTCTCGCTACCCTCACGGTCGTCGCTGACGGAACTTGCAATTATTTTCTCGTACCTTGTGGATTGTCGCACTGTAAAAATTCCTCTCGCCCGCCACCTCGCCCCGCCCCGGGTCCCTTTTTCCCTCGGCGTGTGTGAGTGAGCTCCGTCGCCTTTTCCGCCACGCGTGTGCTACGCGCGCCCCCGTCGCTTTCCTCCCCCTGCCGGCGCATTATATCCTGGCTTTGAGGGCCGCGTAGCCTCCAGGTGGCATTAGACCCCGCAGAAAAGGACACTGAGGTGAATTAGTGACAGTGGCGGACGGGTGATTCTCTCCGCGGGGGTGGCGCGCGTCGCGGCCTGAAAAGTTGAAAAGCAAAATGGCGCTTAAAGGCTAGACCGACAACGCCGCCCGATGATACGGTGCTAATGGTCCCTGGCTTAGGTCCACGCACGTCCTGATGGCTTCCAGGAGGATTCCACTGCCGCGCCTCCTCTCCGCTGTCTTCCTTTGGCTTCTTCCATTGTGCTTGTGCTCGAGACGGGCGATCGTAATTGCCGCCCACGGTTTCCTCTCTGTTTCGAATCCCATTTGTTTGGAAAGGATTATTAACGGTGGAGCTTGCTGGCTGAGTTTTGGGAAGCTGTTAGGTCGAGGGTAGTTGGGAGAAGACCTGCCGGGTAATTTTCAGCGAACGTCTGTCGTCTTCCATCAAGGTAACACCTGGAATCTGAAGACCATTATCATCCATAAAGCCGGGAATCCGCCGGGAAGCTGAGCTAAGCTATGCTATGTTTTAGTTTAGCTTTTGGTGGAAACGGTTCCACAAGAATTTATTGAAGCTAATTTTTTTAAAACGTAGCACAGCTTCGCTTCTAGGTGGATACCTGGCTTTAGCTTCTTAAAACACTGGAATTTTATTCATTTTTAACGAAAGAAACTCTTCTTGCTATTCCTCCAGCAGTTCCGTCGTGTATCATGTAGATTCCAAAACTGTTTCGCCAATTAATATAACATGGAGTGTCGGTAAATTCTACGAGCGCAAACTTCCATCTCAGTCGTTATTCAGCGTGAATCGAAGAGCGCGAGTTGATAGGGATCTCGATTGTCGTTCGCGCAAGGGATGAACATCTGTTACCTGGTGAACGTGGGTTTCGGATAAGCATCTCGACCGGATGACGAAGAATTGCGTTATTATTCCACGCCGTGTAAACTGTCGTCACCGATAACCATCGACGCGGCCGCAGGCGTTACGAGCGTGAAAACATCGTTTCAATGGATCCACGAAACATCAATTTTCTCGCGCACGCAGTGGGAAGCTCTACGCAACGATAGACTAAAAACTTTGCGACGACTATTCGAGTGTTGAGTCAGATTGAAGTACAGCGATTGCATAAATCAGCCGAGACTTGATTCAATTCAACGTTCGTTTGTAAGCTAGAAGCTCTAAATTGTTAGAGCAGGTAGTAATAGTCAACACAGTATTAGGACTCATTCGCTGAACGTGGAAAATAGTTGAATTTGACAAAATCAAGTAGTCACTCGCCGAAGAAGCTTGCCGTCGCAATGGCGTATTTCGTCGCTGCTTTTCGAGTTTCCGTTAAACATTTGCGCTGGAGATTTTACAAATTTTCTTGGATTGATTCGCGCGAAATATTCGCCGAATTATTCCATCCAATGTGCAAAATCCGGGACGCGTTGCGAGTAGTGTAATCGCAGCTAATAGCGACGCAACGGATAGCCTGTTACGTCTTATACTACTTCAGGACATTGTGAGATAATAATTCGTGTTCACTGATCTCTGTGGCACGGAAAAATTTAACAACTCCTTACTATTTGTTGGAGTCATTAAGAAAATGGAATTGAAACTTTCAGTAATCCAACGATCTAGCATCCATTAGTCTCCGCAACGAATACCAACGTCGGGGTGGCGAAAATTCAGCAATTCGCGTTCGACGGGAAGAAATACATTTTGTGACGCGGTAGTGCAATTACTGTCACCAGCGAAGGGCAAATTCTGGCAAAAATGGCAGATTCCACGCGCGTGAATTGCGTCAACGAGGACAGTAGCGTTCTACGAAAGGAGCGTGAGATCGGAATCGCTGAAGGGTCGAGCGATTCCACTCCATCAACGCCCGATTATCTCGACTTTGAACGGACAGAATCGTCGGGGTTAGGCTGGCGAATATCGGCCATTGCCGTGGAAGATTGCAGTCGCTGGTACGCGGCGCTCCTTTTGTGCCTTTCTTCTTTCTCGATCGGCCGCGTTCGGTCCACCATTTTGAGGGATGCGGACGTTGGCCCAATTTCTAGGGGTTGGTCTTTTGTAGATCGACTCGCCCTGCCCCGAAGCAACCCTCCCCGCTGTGACATTTATTTTAACAAGGTAACGACATTACGGCGTTAGGTCAGATTAGGGGATCCCCCCTGGGCGAGCTCGAGGGGCCTAACGACCAATAGAATTTATTGTTCCGGGCAATGTACGTGATTTCTCCGCTGTTACCTTCTCTCCCATCATGGCTGCGTAACGGATTTTCTGCGCCTCCATCGAGCTGCTGGTCTCATTGTGTCACCTTCTTTCCCATATGCATTCAGGGACATTCCCCTCGACTTTAGTCATCTTTGTGCTGCACTGTGTGGTCCACAGTGTGAGAGGATCAGAGAAAGAAACTGTCCCTTGTCAAACAATTTCGTCCGCGAGGTTTCTATACCGTAATATCATCCGCGAAGTGTCATTAAAACGAAATTTATGTTCCATTCACTTTGAAAACAGTGAAAGAGACGGAAACTAAGCAACAAATCTTGTGTTCATTTTTATATCAACAAAAGATTGCTTCTACTACCCCAGGCACTCCGTCAAGAAGTACGTTCAAATATTTTTTTCTCAAACCAACCCACCGCAGAATCTAATCGGCGAAGAAATCGCGAAAAACGTCATCAAGCAAGTTCCTTTCGAGAATATTCAGCGAAATGGAGCGAACTCAATTTTTCCCACTTCGTTCGCGCTTGGAACAGAAAACCATCGGTCTCCTCCACTCCGGGGGAAGATTTTCCAGCCATCTCTAGCGTTTCAGCCATTTTGTTCGTTTCCCGGCGGGATCCGCGGCGACCAATTCCGAAGGTCGTTCCGCGGAAGCCTGTCAATTAAGGTGTCATCGCTGATGGTCCCCGCGTGCCGGGGTCGTTGATTGAGCCCCGCGATTCGCCGAGAACACCGGCGGAGAATAATAAGTGGAGCGCCATTAGCCCGCGCTCGGCCACCGAGCCGCCCTCTAACGATTTATTTAGCCCCGGGAAAAGTGGAAACTCGGCACCGGCCTCGTATAATACGCGGGGATCGTGATTCGAGTTAACGAGGATTTTTGCAGAACAAAAAACGCACGGCGGAAAGGCGGGAAGGGTGGACGGAGACGGCGACACGCGGCCGCGGGCCGCGGAAGGGAGAAACGGCGACGAGAGGAGCCAGAGACCGGGGGAAGAAAATAAATGTTCCGGCCTCGAGGCCGCAAGTATTTCTGCGCGGCGTCGGCGTGGGATATCATTATCATTTAATTTTCGCGTTCGACGAATGGCCGCCGAATCCTCGCGTCGTTAACGTTAACGCCGTGATTCGGCGGTCCTCGGTGTTTTCTATAGACCGTGAAATTTAAATGTCCCAATCGATGCCTGATCATTATTCACGCTGCCGGGGGAGGGACGGTGTAACCGGTACCACCGCGACGCCCCGGCAGACGCTGGAAATACGAATTTCACCGTTCGAGTGTTGCGTCTTCGAGGCGTTCCGCGGTGCCGACGAGGTCGAACGGTGTTCTCGAAACGATCCACGCTTGGAGAAATTCGTCGCTGCCGGTGTTATATCGCGGGGCGAATGGGACGCGCCGATGACTACGTACCACGATTTTTGGTCGCGCCATCGCGAATTTATTAATACAGGCCCCTGGCTTCGGAGTCGAATGGCTGGGAGGACGAATGGAGGATCGTTTGGGATAATGGTCTTGGCAAACAGGATCCAGGGGCTTCTGGTGTTAGGAATAAAAATTTCTTACCAATTTATTGGGGGGTGGATGGAAAGGGATCGGCGTCAATATGTATGGGTCTTAAAAGAAATTGCGTTTCGCTTCGTTGATACGCGATTTCTGTTTCCAGACAGTTACCTAACACTGATTTGTTTTGAGAAGCGGATGGAGGATTTTTTTATTTAATCAATTGTATCTTATGTTTGACAGTTCCAAGTGATTGAGTCATGTTTAGGGAGGAGTAGAAGCGGTCTGATTAGATTTAGTGGGATTGAAGAACATAATCTACGATTATTCTAAGACTAGTGAATAATATTTAGAGGAGGGCATTTCTCTTAGACACGGGATGAGTAGTAGTAGGAATTTTATTATCTTTACGTGCACACTATGAATGGCGGCAAACGTTTTTGTCCCAGAATTACAAATGGGAATGCTGCCGCATGAATAAAAACCAATTTACATCGTGTATAGTAGAGTTCTGTCGTCATTTCCGTCGCATAAATCTGAATAATTGAACGTTATAAGTTCGTAAATATTAAATTTCACTGAATGAAGATGATTACGAGTCGCTGCAATTTACAGAATTTCTGCGTTTAGCAATAAAGTAATTTACCAGGGGGCTGCCAGTAGTTTATTACGAATGAGGTTAATACTAGGGGTGGTTAAGCAGACGTTGGCGCCATCTCTCCTAAGGATACTCAAATGTAACGTTTTCTTTTCATACAATTTTGCATATGATATACAAATAATATTGTAATCAACGCAATCTTGGCATAGAATAGAGTTGACAAGCGTAGTTTCAATTAGCTGCATCAATATTTCCTCCGCTTCCCTGAAAAATGCGATGTTACCACGGTATAGGGGAAACTTTTTCATCCGTCGATAATAATTTTCCCTAACTTGTCGGTAAGGAAGAGAACTGCATTTCCTAGGGGCAACTTAGATGATTCAAATCTAGTGACAAACGGCGCTACCATCGTCTTTCTTATCGACGATGATCGATAAAGTACGAAACTTTGAACATTTAAACATTAATACCGGCGTTAGGAAGGTGGAAATAAAATTTCTTCAAACCTACATGTCCAAAAATATTTTTCATGAACAGAAATCATATTTATTTGCTCTGTAAAAAAAATATCCTAGTGTCGGTACTTCACCGTGGCCTTCATAGTAACGTTCTTCATTTCGCTATAATTAGCCTGTTCTTCGTTGCTTGAATGCCCTATAAAATCGTTTACACAAAAGTAAAACACAATGCACATGTTCTAGGAATATTACACAACATACTTCCTTCTTAATTCTTAGAATTGATTGCAGCTGAGCGAACCTATTGCATCACCGATACTGCCACTGCAATGCACTATTCATTCCACCATAAATCTATAATAATCCGGCATTATACCCTCTAAATACTTAACCACAATTCCCAACGTTCCCCAGAGAAGGATAAGTCACCTGTACCGCAGCAGACAGGGAAGAAAATCGCGCACCTTCCGCTCGACCCTGAGACACATAGAATCGCCCATGTCCTGAAACAACAAAGGGAAGATATAGCGTTACTTATCAAACTAGAGCACTTCTCAGAACCAGAAACCAGCTAACACTGCCCAAACTAGTTCCATCGGGCACGATAGAAACAAAGTCGAGGACGCCCGAGACAGTGACCCTCAGCTCTTCAGCCTGTCCCATTCATCAGTGAAAGGCGTCACGTTCCTCCCCGTTCACTGTCCCCTGAAATCAACCTGTAATCCCTGAAAAAGAAAGGAAAAAGGAGCGAAACGCGTTAGAGCATCTCACAAGTCCTGGAGGTTTCCCGCCCGCGCGCTGCCGCCGCTCGCGCTCGCCGGGCTCTCGATTAATCGATAAGACAGTTGCCGCCGGCGGCTGTTACTCGTTTCTTTATCACTGGCCTAGTTCGGGGTCAGGCTACCGGGGGCGCTGGCACGCTGCTCTTCTGCTCTTCTGCTCCTCCTTCCACCGCCTACGTTCAAGTCGAATTCAACATTGACCGTCGTCGGACGGGCCTCGTCGCCGGGGCGAAACTCACGCGTGCACGCGTCCTCGTCGCCGCCGCCGTCGTTCGTCATCGTCACGGGAGAATGACGGGCATCGGCCCACGAGACTCCGCCGCGTTGTCTTGGCACGTCCTCGCGAGCCGCGTTATGTGAACGTCCTGCACCGGGGGACCCAGCGCCAACCTCTCCGCGCTAGCATGAGCATTTCCCAGGACAGCGCGGCCACGATCGTCTGCAGGGAGGTTTTCGACGAGACGTCGCATCCGTCGAACGAAGGTACGCGCGGGGGGAGGGAGACTACGTACGGTTGACGTGACACGTCAAAGTTAGCCTCGCGGTGCCCTGTGCCCCGTCCTGGCCCTCCTCTCGCCCCGCGATCGATGCCGCGCGGGGTGGCTTACTCTCGGCTGGCCGCCGACTGTCAGCGGCCGTTTCCGCTTTCCCTCCTACGGCCCCGGTTAATTCCTCTAGACACTGGCGATTCGGCGATCGCGGCCTTGACCAACGACTTGACCTGCCCCTGCCCCGTTGCACTCCTTCGCTTAATCCCTTCCGGTGGCCGAGCCCGATCCCGAAACGGTTAATAGACGTCGCTCAATTTATTGGATCGTCGTCAGCTGTCGCGCGGTCGTGCGTTACCGTTGCACGCGACCGGAGCCTCCTCGGCGCAATAGAAACCAGAGGCAGAGGCTTTTTGTGCCGTCCGCAGGCACGTCCGCTTTCGCGAGCCACTCGGTTGCGCAATGCAAAGTGATGTAAAACTGCATTGCACCCGGCGGGGTTGTTATCTAATGGCGGTGGCAGGGATGACAGCTCGTGGGCAAACTTTATCCTCGTGCATCGTAACCCCCTGTCAAGTGTCTGCTTGCGGGACGAGCGTAGAGAAACGGATTCGTTCGAAAGGGAATTAATCGGTCCCCGCACATCGCTCGCTGACAAGGTCGCGCTGCAGCCGATCAACCGAAAGCGATGGGTGACAGGTGAACGACTGGAAAAGGGTTAAGACGTAGCAGAAAGTCATTAATAGAACGGTAAAGGGTTGAATAGTTTCGGTGGAGAGTTTCCTTGTTTATTTACACCGTGGCCGCACGGGAGCAGTGAGCCCGTAGCCTAGCGCGCCGAGGAAAATCAATAGGATCCGCAGTGCGGCGAAAGTTTTGTCATAAGCCTCGAGAACCTCCCTCTATGTTAGCCCTGCCATCGGCCGAATTTCCAGCGACGAAGTCCCTTAAATTACCTGGAGCGTAGAAGGAACCTTGTCCCGCAAGGGTGTGTGGTGGGAAAAGGCATCGTAAACCCTCGGAATCATTGACCGTGGCACTTTGGCGCGGCTACGAAACTTTATCCACCGCGGGGGAGACAGATGTTGTGGCGGGCAACCCCCGTGCAACGGGCCACCTGTCAAAGACTTCCATGATGGAATTTTTAATCGGTCCCCTTTGCAGCGCTGTCGTCGCGTCTACGCAAAGAAACCGTCAACTATTCAGACCACCTCGACGAAGGGACGGGCTCTTTGCTCGAAGACGCTGCCATTATAATTCTATGTTTGAACTTGAACGTCGTCCGATTCTTCCGCCAACGCGTTCTGGCAGCCGTTCGCCGGCGTTATTCCGCGATTAATTCCCGTGCGAGGAAATCGCGAGCTGTGTGTGTCGGGAATAATGCAGGCGGAAAGGTTCCCAGGAAGCAGGAAGTTCTTTTATCGAGGGAGATCAGTAAACATAAGCGGCACTGCTTTGACAGAGTCTCTAGCTTTGCCGGTGATTAATTATCTATGATAAGGAACGCGAAATGTCAGCGACTATAGCGCGGCACAGCAAGTCGGAGCTCGTGAATTATTTTCGGGAACAATCGGTGACTATTTCGGTTACCCAACTTTCGCTTGTTTCGACGTACAGAACGAGCCCGGGTGGACGGCACGCGTTATTGAAAAATTAATTCGCCGCGAGGGAAGGTCGTCGAGCATGTTGCCAAATTAATTCCAGCATACGTGGCGACTGTTTACGAGTCCGCGGTGTGACGAAGGAATAATGTTTGAAACGAACAGGCATCGAAAGGTTAATGTCGATTTTTCTTGTTACGAAAGCATGACGTATTTCCTCGGGGACGTAGGCAACGCTGGTCGGCGCGCGCCAGCCGCGAAGACATTTTCACGTCCCCTTTCTTCCGGAAGGACAGTTCCGCGCTGCCACGTGTAACCTACACCTGGCCTGTAATCGATGAACGTCGTTACACTTCGCCTACGGTCGACCCGGCAGCCTTGAAATCACTTGTCCTCAAGAGCGTATTAATACCCTTTCGTATTACTCATCGACGGGGCTATTAATAGCAGGCGACAATTTAAAAACGCCACCCCTATCCGAGCGATGAAATGCTCTACCTACGCGGACGCGCGGCTGCCCATCGATAAATCCGCGGTTCCGATAATACGGTGTCAAGAAGTCCTCTGGTTCTCGTACGGCAAATCCTTGACCCTCTTTCCACGCTTCGCGGAACGTCCTATGCACGCACTTGGGAGCGAAATCGCGGCGAACGAACGCATACCAGGGCATATTAATTAATCCACGAGGCGGCCGAGGTAGTGGACGGTTCAGCTCCTAATCAGCTAATGGGCCACGCGCGCGTTCTCTTCTTTATTTTTCCAGAGGTGCTCGACTATGCTAGCCGCCTGGGAATCGACACCGATGAGGAACCACACCTCCTGGATTTGGCCCGCGAGGGCCTCATGGCGGCCCTACCCAAGGGCTGGGCGCCCTGCTTCCACGAGGCCAGCGGTCTCTGGTATTACTACCAGGCGTCCACCGGAACCACCAGCTGGGAGCACCCCCTGGACCCCGTTTACAGGGAGCTGGTCGAGCAGGCCAGGGCTGGCAACGCCAGGCAAATGAGCGTCGGTACGGATTGCCTCGTCATTACCGCTGAATGGAAAATATAGGATTAATGTCTCGCGCTTGAAACGCGAGGCGCGCGCTCCCCGCGCACCTTGCACTTGATAGAGAATCGTGACAGAGACCGATTATGCTAATGCGTTCACCTCTTAGTTTTGCAACTGACCCATAGCGAGCGGATGAATGGTGGTGGGCCTGAATGTGCATTCTCGTTGCATCCAGACGGAAACCGATCGTGAATGCCTCTACGTTCGATGCAATTCTGCTTTTCATTTCACAGTAGTTGCTTTCTTCTTTTCCGCGGGGAATAGCCGGATGCCTGATTTAGATTGCACTTGCCCTTCTTTTTGCTCTTAGTGTATGCGCGGTGAAGCGAACGGAGACGGATTGAAATCTATTTTCTATTTTTCATTTCAGTTTAATGATCCTTGGCGTCTGTGTTCCACAGAGAATATAGTGTACAAACTCTGTATATAGGTGTATAGAAATTGTTAGTTTTTATAACGAACGAGTGAGGGATAACGATAGCGAGTAACGATACAGTACAATGTAATTATCACTGAAAATATTTTTCATTAGTCTGCCGTGTATCCATCAAAGTCACATGTCGCTTATCGGACGTCACCGACTTCGGCACAGCAGGCGCATAGATTAGAGCTGGCAGTCCCGCGTTTTGTACGTGTATGTAGAACGTTGTATACAAATAAAGGAGAAAGTTGTGAATCGTCGACTCGTAGTGGCATGATTATTTGTTTGTCAATTGTCTTCGTACAGCAGCACTCAAAAGTCTCACGTTCCAATGTACAGTGTCCCCTCATTATCAGATCAGTAGTTTCTCTCGATAACGATTGGCTCGCCCGACGTGCTCTCGTATCCGCACGGCAGATCGATACCGAATGGGTAGCAAATAAGATAAGATAATGGTAATCTTCAGAAAAATCAAGCGTCATTGCTTCCTAACGAATGTTATCTCGCCGAGATGCGCCCAAACAGAGAGAAAGAGAGGCCAGCAGCCGTTGCCACGATTCTCGCCTCCGTTGAACGCTTCGCTTACGAACACCTGTTCAGCTACGCGATTGGACGTTGCCAAAATCTCGACGATCGCCGAGCGTGTCGCGCGCTCCACGCTAATATCTCACCTCGTTAGCGTGTTTTGCCAGGCTTCGATCCAGGGCCCAAGGACTCCGCTTCGCAATCGAACCGCGAGCTGGCTTTCCGTCAACGTTCCATTATATTTTTAGGCTCGTCCACGGAAAACTTTGGCCACGATCTCCCGGCAATTACGTCGCGGCCGTACTTCCTCGTTTCTTGCATCTCTCGCATCGATATCCCGCCCCGCTGCCCCGCTTCTCGTTCACCACCGTTCCACGGGACTTTCTCGATCGCGGGCCGATCGTCGATCGCCGGCCGGGCACGCGAGCGCGACACGCGCCGGTTACGTAAAGTGGAAATATTCCCGGCTGACCTTGCAGCGTCGGGTTCGTACATACAATTACACGTCGCGCGTTCGTTTTCTTTTCCAATGACCGCGGATCGTGACGGCGAAACAGCGCGACGCCTATTGGCTTGGTTTTTTTTACGTAACGCGCGGCTCCTCCTTTCAGGTTTTATGTAACTTCGCGGGACTCGCGTGCGCGCAACCAGCCGGCGGTATCGCGAGTGAACGACTCCGTGTCGTTAATTATTTACAACACGGTGCACCGATTACGATAACGTGGCGGCGTTATCTAGCGCGAACTGCCCGATCCCGCCGGAGCGTCGCGATAGTACCTCAAAAATATTTACGAAATTAATACGTGCGGCGATCGGTTTTGTCAAAGTTCATCGCTGCTCCCGCGCATCGGCCGGCCGATATCGCCGCCGCGGGACCACGTCTCTGCTCCGGCGGAAAGCGAAACGCACGGCCAGGCTACGCGCCCCGGTTCGAGCGCCGTGCATTCCGCGCCGCCTCGAGTGCAATAGAGTTACACGGCCGAGTTACACGCTCGAATTGGTCGCCGCCGATCTTCGTCGATGGCACGGGCCCCGAGGCAGACGAACGGCGGTGCTCGTCAGAGGGCCCTCGAGGCTCTATGGAGCGGGCGACACATTCGTTAAGGCACTCGCGTGTCGGTGCACTCGCTCGTGAAAGTACGTAATAGTCGGTGATCGGGGGAGATCCGTCCAATTATCGCGTCGCCTGTGTATCGGACGGGAATTGTCGCCGGCACGACGCTCTTTCAAGCTCTCCACGGGACTCGTAATCGGAAGGGTGCGGTGAATCGATTATCGCGCCGGTGCATCCAACTTGCTCGACCATTTTTCCACCGAGCTCGAGATTCCTGGAGGTTTCTGGTGACGTCACCGATTCGTTTCGAGGTATGACCTAGACGCGAGATCGAACCGACTGCTATTGGATAACGAAGTGCTGCTCGGGGGCCGGTTAAAGGTTCTGTTTAAAAACGAGTGTACACCGTTGGCCCGTAGTCGCGACACAGGCCGAATTGCACGAGTGCGAAAAGTCAATATTTGTTGGCGGCTCGGTCCCTCTGGCATTCTGGTTTTCACGGCGGAAGATTAAAGGCCCAGGCGTCCAAAGAGCGGAGTTTTTCAAACTTCCCCGTGTAGACGGTTCTCCAAGCCTCCCTTCGGGGGGCAGCTTCCCCTAGGAACGAGCTTCGCGCTGGTTTCAACGCGAGTTCGCAATATCAAACCGTTCGGATGCGCATTTCGCGGTTTCCTCTGGCCTATTAATAGTCTCGCGCAGTTTCCTTATCAGCCTGGCTTTTCCACCGGTAATCTTTGAGGACGTATTTTTTCGCTGGCCTAGGATGTCTGTCGGTGCGAAAGAGGTAGGAGGAACACGAGCACACGTGGCTGTAAAAGGCGTTTCGAACAACGCGAAAGAGCCTCTCCCGGTTGATACATAATCATCGCTCGCGCGTTTCCCCAGACTTTATGGCGTGTTTTCTTATCCGTTACGTCGCCGTTCCTGTTGCCCTGCGAACACAGTAAAAGAAAGAAAGGAAAAGGGAGGAAAAAGCAGTCGTTGACATCCACTCGAGAGAACGTTGACGCTGTCGCCTCTGTTCCCTCGAGAGGGCCATCGTGAACGAGGAAAAAGTTTGTGGCGCATTTCCCCGTTGCTTCGAGCTGCTATCAGATCCACCCCCATTTCCAGCTCCCGCCCCCTTCGATACCATCAAACAGCTTCAGAGAGCTACAGAGTGTCCGCTTTCTGATCGACAGAGGAGGACTCGAAGACCACGGCCAAGGATCTCGAGTCGCACGAGGAGGCGACTCTGCCCAAGGAGGCTTCCTCCTCGAAGGACACCCTCAAATCTGCCACCAAGGCGAATCCAGCGTCCACCAGGATCCCCACGAAACTGACGCCCTTGAAGAAGTTGGACAAAGTCGAGGGGGTCCGGAAGAGGGAGAATACCAGCCAAGAAAGGCAACACTCGAAACGTGAGAGCGGCCCGAAGCTTGACAATCCTTTGGCGACCGACAGAGCCGCCAGAGATTACACGAGCCTCAAGTTCCAGGATCCTAGGTTCTACGAGTGTCCCAAGATCCTGGAAAGTGTGCCATCCACCAGTGCCGCGGGGACCGCCGCGGCCCCGAAACAGGAGTTGGACTTGACGGAGGTGCTGAAGAGGTCCGAGTCCCTCAGTCCGAGGGACGAGAGGGACTGGGAGCAGCTGTCCAGCAAGTTCAGCTCCGAGGAGAACATTATAGACATCGATAAGCTGAGTGTAACCACGTTGGCCAGGTCAGAGAAGCCGGACAAGTTCGACAAGGAGAAGCACCCCAGCCAGTTTAGCCAGCAGAAGGAGCTCACTCTCAACGGTGGAGGGACTATGTTTCTGAAGAGCAACAGGAGCAGGGACACCACACCCAGCCAAGAGGGCGCCAAGCTGGAGGACTTCAGGACCGTCACCATCTCGGACGAATGCTGCAACATCGCCGGGGACAAGCTGAAGTCGATCCTCAGGGAGAAACAGTCGGACGATGGTAAGGCGATCAAGTGTATATATCTTTTCAACGTGACTCATGGTCCGTGCGTATTCGTTAATTTTGCTCGATGGTTAGCAGATGACAGGCCAGTGGACGAGGAGCGCAAGAGCGTACGCTTCGACATAGAGAAAGAAGTGTGCATCAAGTTCACCTACTCGGGGTCCGAGGAGGACTGGGAGTCCGAGTCCGAAGAGCAAAACGTAAAAGCATCGGCCGCGGCGTTCAGCAATCTCATCGGTTCCATGATGTCCTCTCAGTTCTCACAGAGCTTCGACGACGAGAACAAGGAGGACTCTGAGAGCAAAGCGGAGGAGGATACCAAAAGGAGCTCGTCCTCCGATAAGCTGGAAGCCTTGCAGAAGAACTCGAAAGTTATCGGCAGGAGGTTCGTCGTTCAAAATGTTTCCGAGAACGAGCATCGTAGCCAAATGGCTAGAGAGAGCACGTCTAGGGAGAGTGTTTCGAGGGAGAGTAGTCTAGATGGCGAGCCAATCAAAAAATTCGATAGGATGAAGAACATTGATTTAGTCTCGAAGAGCGAGACGGACTGCAGCTTGCCGAGAAGCAGCGACTCCGACGAGTTTCGTAGGAGTAGATCGAAGGTGGACAAGCCCAAGAAGACGATAGGATTCTCGAGGGACAGGCAGACCGACGATGACGACACCCCCAGAGCGAACGAGGAGGTGGAAACGGAGAGCTACGAAGAGCTGAAGGCCAAGTTGATGAGAGAACTTCCGCGGAACATCGAGTTGCTGAAAAAGGAGTTCGAGGATAAGCTGGAGCAGACGAAGATGGAGCTGGAGGAGAATTTCTTGGAGCAGAAGAGGCTGCTGCAGAAGAACTTGAACGACAGGCTGGAGGAGCTGAAACGCGAGATGACCGAGAAGGTAGTCGTTGGCGCGGGAAGAGGCGTTCGCTGACTTTTTGGTTTCGTATAATAATTCGATTTTATGTCTGTGGTTTTCAAGGAGGAACGCGAGATCCAGTGGTTGATCGCGGAGATGGACGAGACCAGGCTGGAGAACCTGCAGAAGGTGAAGGCCGAGCTGGAGGTGTGCTACGAGAAGGAGCGACAGGAGATTCTGGCGAATCTGAAGACCGAGCTGGACGATAGAAAGAGGGAGCTGCTGGAGCTGAGGAACCAGGAGATGGGTAAACTGGAGAGCGAGCACGAGCGCAGCTTGGGCGAGGAGAAGCTGGCGAAATTGAGCGAGTTGGAGCTGACCAAACAGCACACGGAGAAGATCGAGGTGATGAAGCAGGAGCTGCAGAAGGAGTTCGACGATTTATGCGCGGACCTGCGGGCGCAACAGTGGGAGAAGATAACGAAAATCACGGAGGATCATGAGAAACGTCTGACCCAGATTATCCGCGATTTTAGAGTCGACGTGAGTACCTGACGATGTCTATTACTTTAAGTACCTGAAACCTGTATGGCAACGTTGTTGAGCAACGATCTATTTCTCCCCTCCAATGAGAGAACACGCTACCTCCAATTCAATATCTACCGTTGTTTAAGGAAATTAGGTTATTTATGTGATACGAACGATCGGCGTTATGCAATGGCTAGTTAACTCACGCCAGAAGCATTCTGTCGCAAGCTTCCAGCCGGGGGCCTCGTTAGGCGCAACTTCTTTCTGCGAACGCAATAAAAGCGGCAAGCTAATCTGGCGTTAATAGATTCGTCATCCAATTCTTTCGTTTCGTCCATCGATTGTGTAACACCGTCCAGACACACGGCCGCCTTAGGATATCTTTAAGAGGGTTCCCCTCCTAGAATTGTTGTATCTCTGAATGATTATATTTGAAGAGCAAATAAAGTGCCAAGAACTGTCGCAAAGTGCACTGGTACCGTTTATGTTTTATCCTCGACAAACACACACGACACCCGCAGGACTGTGTAACCTGGCCTCGTGCTTGGGATCCTCCGGTTGTGGGTGGCTAGTCAGGCTGTTTAGGATCACGGGACGGAGGTTTGCACGGTCCATTAGGATCCGGCCGTAGAAGAGGAGCCAAGGGGACCAAAGCGACGATTTATGTCGTGAACAAGCAGAGGCTTGGCTGAATAAATCCCGATGGCGTGTCTGAAGGCAATTTGTCTGCTGCCGTTTCAGGAGGAACTCACGCGCAAGATGCACCAGCAGACACTAGAGGAGATTGTAGCGGATTTCTCGCGAGACGCGCAGAAGGAGGCGCGGAAGCAGGCTGCACAGCAGCAAGAGAGCATGGATATGGAGAAGATGAGATCCGAGAACCGACTGCTGCAAGACAAGTACACCGCGCTCAAGAAGAAGTACAGTAAGCTGACGAACAACGTTCGCCTGGTTGTAGAGAAGAGTAGCAGCAGGAAGATGGGATACACCACGGCCTCGGAGACGGAGAGGTCGACGTCCACGAGGACCAGAACCGACAGGACTGAATCGTCTGAGCAAAAGTGAGTCGAGGTCAGAATTAACTGTTTGCTGTTTCACTTCCCGAATTAACCGAAATCCGCGACCATCTCTCGCATTGTAACAACAGGCTAACACTTATCGAGCTTTCTTTAAGTGTATTCTTTCTTTTATCTAACTCTATGTGTAGATACTGTATGAGATAAGAGTTACTGTTAAGCTTTCGCACATCCATTTGTGACGTCACAGCCCCCCAGTACCTTCACAGTCGTCGATGCTTGCCATACTTGTGCCATATTGTGTGGAAGATTCTATAGAATTGATTGAGACTGACACCGCGGAGGGTAAACTGTGAAGGTACTCCCTCACGTTCATACGATTCGCCCTAATGTTTGGCTATAGGCCTTAAATCGTGCTCGCAGTACCCCGGTGAGGAAAACGCGCTCGTGCTCGGCGGCGACGAACGTGAAACCGCAAGAGGCTCAGGCTACGGGCGAGCAGCAAGCCGAGGTTCATCGCCAGCCGGAAGAAGCGACCGGTCAGAAGGACGCCTCGGGGTTTCAGAAGGTCGCAGTCGCAGCCGCGGCGATGTCGAAGAGCGCAGCCAGATTCGAGTCCGACGACACGACCACCGCCAGCGAGACCAACGCGAACATGATGAAGAAAAGGAAGAACTTCAGCAAGAGGACGACTAGCGCAGCCAGGGCTGGCGCTGCCGCCGCCGCCGCCGCCGCCGCTGCCGCTGCCGCCGCTGGGAACAACAACAACAACAACCCTGAGAACCCGGTGGAGAACATCCGGAAGCAGCTGGAGAAGCTGGAGGACCTTGGCGATCAGCTGCCCAGCAACGAGACGGCCTACACATTGCGATATCCTTTCCAAGACAAAGGTGAATGTCGAATAATGCTGTCGCACAGTCTTGATCTACCATTCTCCAGTAACCTTGATGAATAATTAATAATCTGTGAAGTATCCACGGCTTAATTGCTTCGATTATGCTACCACGTTTTCGTTCGGTTCCCTCGAGCTCAGCTGTGTCTCAACACCTTCGTTTCTTTTCTGGCCTCTGACTATCGTTTCTGTTTATTCTCTAGGCATCTATAGACTTTACTTTGGCTAACGGCTTATGCTCCTCGACTCGCCCGTAAGTGCACCACCAGATTTTTTCGTTCACCCGCAATCGGCCGCGATCTTTGGTTTCTCGATTTTCATCTGCTCCTCTTTTCTGTTGGTTTCTTTCCGTTACTTATTTCCTTGCACGCCGCATCCACGATCAGCCCGGAGTTCGAGCTCGTCGGATGACACCGAAAAGGATTCTGCTCGATTTTCTAGCGCCGGCGAACGCCTCCTCGGAGCTGGAGTTCTTCCGGCACCGAATTCACGTCGAGAGGGACTCCGTGAGGCGCGCCCAAGAGGCGCTCAGACACCAGGAGAACGCTTTTCAGAGTCGACAGAGGGCTTGGAAGCAACGTATCGCCAGGGCGACGCTAGAGCAATTGCTTCAGGTGAGTTTGAGGCCCGTGCAACGGTTCGAGGTTAATCCAGAGCTGCCGGTTGCGAGTTTCAAGCGACCGTCCCGCTGATTTCAGGAAGAGGGCGAACTATCGGACATGGAGGTGAGGTTGCACCGCACCAAGAGCCTCTTGGGCGAGAAGGTGATTTATCTGAGGCACCTGGAGCAGACCCTGGAGAGAGTGGTCAGCGCGAAGAGAACCGTGAACGACGCGACCTTGACGAGGAACGACGAGATGACGTTGAGCGACATGGGCAGCGCCAGCAGTGGCTTCAGCTCCACCGATCTGGGAACGGACACGTTCATAGGTGAGCTAGCTGAACACCTGCACCGACCCCTCTCACCATCAGCTGTCTCTTGGTTTACGTTTTTCATCTGACACACTCATGTTCCGTTTCTCGATCAGCGTGGCCGCCCCTTTGCCGATATCTCGCTGCTTTCCCCGCAGCCGAACGTTCCCTCAGCTCCCCCATTCACTCGAGAATTTATTTCCGTTTCTTGTGTCATGATCCCCCCGTATTCAGACAAACCGGATCACTACCAGGAGTCGACGGAAATCACCGCGAGCCTGGAGAACCTGAACTCTGAGATCCGCGAGATTTGGGGAGTGCTGAACAAATGGCAGGACAGTAACGTGCCACCGCCGCCCACCTTGATGTCCTCCTATTTGCCGCGGCTGCGTTTCCACCACCTGACCGTGCAACCGAACAACGCGCAAGGTCAGTGGAAATCAAGAGATCGTCATATACATTGGTCCAAGACTCCAAACCCCTGATACACGGTAAGACAGCTTCCAGTCGCCCGGCTTTATCATTAAACGTTGCCTGCCCGCTGTTTTCCAGGAACGTTTGGCACTCCACACATCCAGTCGAACATCCTGTCCCAGATAACAGCCGCGCAGCCACCGACCACCACCACGCAGAACATCATCGCGCAGTACGGTCGCAACAGCGGCTTCACGACCAGCGTAGGCACCGTGGAGAAAAGCACCTCGAACCTGATAGAGAGGACGTGTTATCTGAAAGACTGGCTGCGGCTGGCTCGAGTCGAGAACACCGACTTGATCACTTCGGCCCAGGCGACCCTCTGAAGAACAATCTACCGTCTGTCGAAAAATTCGTTTCCAAATGTCGCTCATCCGGAGTCCGACGAGACTCCTCCTCCGCGGAGGAGATTCGTCTGGCTGAGAACTACTACTCGCGAGGAGCAATGAGCACGCGCGATGTTCACGTGACAGTGTGAAAAGTGTGTTTTATTGAATCGCCGGAACATTTTACGTAGTCGGATTCTGCACACAGGAAATCGGATATTCGTCAGGTGATTGAGACGTTCTTTGCCACTTTAGTGTCCGAGACTTTGTTTGTTCGCGGTACAAGCATGTTAATGACATTTATTTGCCAATTAAGTAGTTTTCCGGCGTTAATCACCGACCAAACGATCCAGGATCGAGTCATTTGGAAACGAGTTTCCTGTCGTTCGTCGTTAGAATAAGTTCCGAAACGCGTGCTCGCTCCGACCGGTTTCAAGCTCCATCTCGGCCTGCTCCTATCGAGTTCGGTTCGTCTGTTCGCTGAATGAACCATTAAAGACTGCAACGAGACGCGCGTGCACGGAGCGTTCACTTTAAAGCAAGACGAAACGAGGCTCGAGACGCGACATACGCGACCCGCCGGCACCTCTGACGCTCGTTTGCGTCGGTGTTCCTTGAAACCGTCGCTGGAACAGCAGCTCGCTGAATAAGGGACAGAGAGACGTTCCAAGCGATCGACTTGCCAGTCGGACTTTAAGGAACACCGACGCACCGCGTTGCTAACGGTCCTTTCGCAACGTTCGCGCAAGTTCGACGGGGAACGAAGGTGCGCGAATGTTGGAGACTGACGAGAGGACGGGTCGCGCGTCGGATCGCGTGGAATCAAGCTTAGAGCGCGACAGGGTTCCCTTGTAAATAAGAATCCCTCGATGTCCGTAAGAATATTTCGGTACGGTTCGTTGCTTCCTTCTCCTGACAGTCTGTTAACCGTTCGCGTATATTTTCGAGACCGACGTTTTTCCGCGAGTCTGACGGGAATGTACGATATACGTAACTCTATATTATTGTACACTTACTATTATACACGTGTATCGGACACTTCGAATCATTTACACGGTAAAGTTTAACCGCGTTTGAGGAGGATACACGACGACGCGCGATCTTCGACGATCGAGAAGTGGCGATTCACCCTCTTCTTTCTTTCGCGGTTGCAGAACCGATGTGATAGACGAATCAAAATTATCGATAACGAGAGAGAGAGAGAGAGAGAGAGAGGGAGAGGAAGAGAGAGAGAGAGAGAGAGAGAGAGAGTGTTAGCTTTTGTATGTCATTGTTGCGAATGTTTCACGATAACGAACGATTTGGGACCGTTTCACGACCACTTCTTCGTGCCTCGAACATCGAACGCGTCCGCGAGACTGCGTCCGCTACCCTCGCGTTTCTTCAATGCCAAAGTTACATAATCGTCGTACCTTCTTAATCGTATCACGATATTTACAGGGAAAGTAGAGGCGCCAAACGTTTCTGGTACGATCGAACCCCCCGGACGGCGACTAATTAGTTACTATGATCGTACCAATTGCGGTTGATTTTAGAGATTCAATCGATATTTGAGCCCCCGCCCCGTGCCCCCCCGACCCCGATGAATGTAGCTCGCAGTAATCCTGATCTCATTAGGTGTAATAGCGTAGGGCGATCGAGGATATTCTACTCTGTGAGACCCGGCGGCGTTGATCGAACGCCCGACCGGTAGCGACAGCCCACAGATACCCCACTGTAATTCGCGTGTGAAATCTCGTTTCCGCGCAGTCGTTGGCCAAGTGGTTCCTTCTTTATTGTTACTCGGTCATCGTTGATATTTCATTCGACTTCGTCCCGCTTGGCGATCGTTCCGGATATTAATCGAACGTCTAGCGAGCTGCGTGATCAACGATCCAAGCCGGACGATTTTGTATCCATTTACGGTAATAT
Source organism: Andrena haemorrhoa (assembly GCA_910592295.1). Lineage (NCBI taxonomy): Eukaryota > Metazoa > Arthropoda > Insecta > Hymenoptera > Andrenidae > Andrena > Andrena haemorrhoa. The sequence goes on from OU342946.1 coordinate 9,463,771, forward strand.
TGTTAGAGTTTTCGGTGGATGTTCGGAGTCGTAGAGTCTCCTCCGAGACGCTCGGCGACGAGCGTAGAGAATTCACATTTAGCACCGTCCTCGCGAATCGTGCAAGTACTATCCCCCGCGAACAATAACGCGGCCGCCGACGGCCGATTTATTCGGCCGAAGTCACGACACTACGTCCGGTTGTTCTTTTATGTTAATTTCGTCGATCGTTTCGAACGGTGCTTCGCGCATAGTGCAATAATCCGCGATTAAAGCGTACCGCGACGCGGTCGCGTCGTTTCGTTGGGTGCGGCGGCATTCAGCAGCCCTGCACAATCAGTTCCACGTGTTTTATTAGTTCGTTAATCCGCGCCCCGCGGCCCCATGCGCAGCCCCATTGGGCGTTCATCGCGGTCCGAGGAAGTTCTCCGCGCGAGGACACGTTCATTTTCACGTCGTCGCGTAACGTACAAGGGGAGGAACGCGTTGTTTGTAAAAAATAAATTGAGCGACCCGGGGCAATTGAGTTTCGCGCGAGGAGCTCGCGAGGCCATCCTGGAGATGGCCGCAATTATGAGACGGTATTGCCAAAACTGAATCCGCCGGATGTTTATTTAAATAAACGGTCTGGTTAGTACTTCGAGAGCTGTTTATTGCATTCCGTTGTTCTTTCTTTCTCGGTTTCTATTCGCGTACGTGTACAATACGAGAAGCATTATCGACGTACAAGATTCAGTAAATTAATTTTGGAGTACCTTGTATATTCTGTAATATAGTATATATTTGTATGGACGCAAATATATATGCTCTACAAACCACTACCTTGTTCACCAATAATTCTTTCTGCTTGACGTAGGGGAGGGTTGCTTATTTTGGACCACTTTTTTATTTTTCTCTCCTACACGGGCATAACACATTGCAGAATGGAAACAGAAACGGGAAAACGATCTACATTTTATGTAGATTTTATCATGTATTTAGTATGTTGATAAAATATGTGATTAAAATAATATCTAGGAAAAAACTAAACTAATGACTTCGGTCCATTCTAGGCAACCGGTTTCGTAATTTGGACCACCGGTTTCCTACGTTGGACCGCTTCTAAAAAACAATGAATTTAAATATACAATCTAAAAAACACTAATCAGGGCATTGAAAAAAATAGAAATAGGAAGAAACAAGTATCTTACGGTGCACATAATGCAATAGTACGTTGTTTTGGTGGGTTTCACATTTGCACAACGTATATGAACCCAGGAGCGTCAACATTGGTCCAATATTTTGCCACTTCTGGTTAATAATAAAGACTATTGTCACCTAATTATTATTATTTTATGTACGTACGCGCATATCTCCTCAGCATGTTGTGTCAATATATATATATAAAACGAAAAAGTTGAAAATAAAAAATGAAAAAAAAATTAAAACCGACTTTTAAAAAATAAAAAATAATTTATTCCCTTATTTAATCTACGACTCTTATATTTTTTAAGTCGGTGCCTCATTATTTCCACTGTGTTAGTCTGGCTCTGACTTAAAAAATGTGAGTCGTACATTAAATAAGGGACAAAATTATTTTTTACTTTTTAGTGCAATTTTATTTTTTTAAAGTCGGTTTTAGTTTTTTTTTAATTTTTTTAGTATGCTTTTAACTATTCGCTACCATAACATAGATTGTATCCTAGAACGGACCGGTCCAATTCAAGCAACTAGTGATGGTCCAATATTAGGCAACTTGTAGGTTACATCAAAAAGATATGTTTTCATTGTTATACTTATACGAATATGGGATAGTAAGGACATGAAGTTGTAGCTAAGACAGCACACTTTACACTAGTATCGTCCAAAATTATAGTACTTACAAGATGTAGAAAGAAATTCACTTGAAATAGCACGAAAAATAATGATCGCGCATCACGTGTTTCTATATTTCGACGACGGTGAACGACAAACTAATGAATAACCGTGTCGCTGTTCTCGTACGTTTCATCTCCACTTCTTAAATGAGTGTAGCCAAAAAATCCACTGCAAATATATTTGTTTATTGAGATACACAAATGGTCCAATCTAGGAGCCGGTCCAATAAAGGCAACTCTCCCCTATGTATGTACAGCTATATAACAGCTGTTACTTCTGTTTGGGGAAGGAGAAAGATTTTACCAGCGTAATAGTAAGGTAAGGAATGAGAATATATTGGAAGGTTCGATGAAGAATAGTGATTGGGATCCTCGACTAAAAGAAAACAAACCAAAAAATTCTTTTATTTCAGACTTCTTTATACAATAGTACCTATACCAGAAAACTACAAATCTCGGACGACTAATTCCACAGGAACGTTCAGTCATTACGGTATAGACGCCTGAAGATGAAAGTGATACTTAAACGATTTTCAAAAATTCCGCAAGACTCATCGACATTTTTTTCCTTGGCCCACCTTCCAGCGAATAAAGTTAAATAAACCGCCGACTGGTTCAGTAACTGCGGCTAAGAAAATAAACTGCAATCGGTGTGCGTGTTTTCGCACTGGTCGCTGTTTTCCTCAAATTCGTCCCTGCCAGGAAGCCACGCAGTCATTCGATGATCCTTCCCCTGAGTCTTGTTCTTCAGGAAACTCTGCGCCGCTCTTATAACAGGCGACGTTTTGCATAACAGCAGTCTGACGCAAGCGGAATCGACGCCATCCACTCTTTCGATCAGCTGGTTGGGCAGTTGCTCGTCCTGCGCCTGCTCGACCAACCTTTGAATCTTGAACACGAAAGTGTATCGCAAAGACTCCTTCTCGAGTTACTGCAATCCCTGACCCTAAACTCACCCTCTCGTTTTTACTCTCCGTGATTAATTTCGCGGGGTTCCAAGAGTGCGCGTCATCCTCGTCGTCTAAGTTCCTCGCAATGTTTCCTTTCGAGGGGCTCAACTCGAATAGAGAACTTATCTACGAACGTAGACGTTGATGCAGGACGAAGAATTGATTTCTTTCGGTGCTTAAATCGTTGTATATAGACATGGTATCTGCTTACCATTTGAGCAAGGAATATGACACTGTTAACAGCAATCGCTGTAACCTTCTGCGAATCCAAGCCGACCAGTCGAAAGAACGCGGACATGATGTTAGAAGGGCCAAAGCCATCATTCTTCTTCGTGGGAGTGTCTTCCTGTTCCTCATTCTGCTTGCGACCCAAGCTTCTTGCAACCAGGTCAGCAATGTCCCTCGCAGTTTCCAAGTAATTCGTCGCGTACTCTAGGCCAGCCTTTATTTTATCCAAAACACCTGCAACGAGTGAAAAGCCTGCACGTTATCTGGTCGCGATTATTTTCAAACGTCTCGAGTTCGTGACGCTTCACTCACCGTCCTTCTTTTCTGGTAAAGCAGAGACCAAAGTCGCCATTACGAAGGCGCAGTAGACGACACAAGGCAACTTCCTCATCGTAACAGAACCAAGGCTGCGCTGCTACTGAATGTCACACCGGAGCCGCTTGTAACGGGTGTTAATTACTCCTTTCCACCCTGCTGAGTCTAACGTTCCTGTTCCTGATTTCGGGCGCGATGATTGCCACTCTTCTCGCATTGTCAACCAAGCACGAGAAACGAGTGCCCGCGATCCAGGGGACAGTTGTGCCTTGCTGCGCTTTGGAACCAGTACGAAACGAGACTTGGCGGTGTTCAGTAACCCTTCTGGATCTTTTTCTGCGTGTTATACAGTTACAAGAAGACGTTGTGATCAGCGTTGCGATTGCTTCGCAGAACAGTGAAGAACAGTTCAAAATGGCAAAGTTGTGAGTAACACTTTGCAAACCGTAACTACTTCATTACCAAGCACGTCTCATAATTTCTGTTCCAGCAACTTCAATGCATCACTCATTCCCTCGGCTTTTATTCTCTTAACATCTTCCTGGTTGAAACTAACATCTGGGAACCGGACATCCTTCTACATGGACGAGATTCACGGTCTAAGCGAGCTGCCAATGACAGAACTGATGCACATCAAGTCTTCCTTGGCGAACGAGCAAGGTACCCCCCTGAACCACGTGCCGCACCCTAAAAATCAAATCCCGGAAGAAAGTCGAACGAAGCAGATTGTAACGCTTCGTCATCTGTTCAGATTTCCTAGGAAAGGACGAAGAGGACATCTACATGTCCAGCAGGACGTTCTCCCTGCCGCTGCCCGTCGCTCTTCCTCTGAAGAGGGCCGATAAGAAGCCAGTGAGGCGATATGGAGAGCACTACGAGGAGAAAGGGAAGGACACGAAGATCTCGAGGATATTCCAGCTGGCCGTTACTGCGCTCTCGTTCCTGGCTTTCGGCGGTTATTTGCTCACGCTGATCATTACGGCCATTCGTCGAAGCTCGGGGAACATGGGGAACGGGAACGTGATCGTGCTCTCGGTGAGTCGATCCCTCGCTTCGCGAAACGCGCGTAATTGAAAAACAAACGCGAGTCGAGTGTGCGGCGCCGCTGCAGAATGGAGTGAAAAAATTACGTCACGTTCCTGAAACGCGAAATTGCATCGATTCGGCGTAGAGGAGCGTTGTTGTCCAGCCGTGCACCTCTGTTTCAGAACTTGCAGGGACTGCAAGGCTACACTCGTCCCAAGCGAGACGTATTCGCGTTTCATCCCGAAGAGAGCGACTTCGAGATCGAGAAGCTGTACCAGGGAATGATCATGCTGTCGCGATCTTACGCGATGCAAAATTAAGTCGTTCGTCAACGGTATAGCTGGAGGTTTCGAGATATCTTCAGCTAGAGAATTCAAGGTTGTTCCAGGGAAATCTCGTTTGACAATGATAAACTGTGGAGAACAGCTTGGAATTCTTGCTGCACGTTAGACTCTATTCAGTTTCACCTAGATTTTAGTCCACGCAATTCTCTCCCTAAGCCGAAGATCTCTTTGCCGAATTCTCACGTTTTCTTCCTGCTCGGGGGAGAGAGGAGAAGCAGCGTGGGCAGCGAATGGACCGCGAGGAAAAATCTCGCGATCGACTGAACTCATTATCGCGATTCGCCGGGCTCACGAAAATCCTAAAACCTAATAAAATCGAATAGAGGATCACGGTGTGTACATATCCACGAAGAATATTCTTAGCGTGTGGGTAGAGGCTGCTTCAAACATGGCTCTCCAAATAAACACCTAAGTGACTGTATACTCCGAAAGTCTGCGCGCAAAGATAACCATATGGCTCCCAGAGATATCATCGGCCATACGTTTCTATGCTACTATTCCGCGGATATGTATAGCCTGATTAACAGTTTTTTGGAATCTTCTTTCCCCACGTCCCACTTTTTCTGCACCCTCCTCTTCGGAGAAACGATTGACGGCAGACTCTGATAGCTCGATGCAACTGTATTCCCTAAGATAGTTTAATCCACGGCACTGACATGCTATTATCCATGGATAAGGTGTTCTTAATCTGATTAATATCGCTATTTTAGTTTAAACATACTATACACGTAAATAAAATGTATTTAAATAAAATTAAACCGCATCTACTCTTCAGTCCACACGATACTCGTGCTCTTATACAAATTATGATATACATTTAGCGATCGTTTATTTTGCTCCTCCGTGTTTCACGTAGAGGGTACATTTGATAATATTTACTCGGTAAAAATGTCGAGGGGAGGGATCGCTTGCCCGCGACGCTCCATGGAGACCACAACTCTGGTACCAGAGGCTCATCATTCTTCAGGGACCAATCTTCTGAGGGACACGCCTACACCATCCGTGTGGACCAATCGCGCGGTGGAAATTGCAGCGAGCTCCGATGATTTTTTTTTGTCGGGACCAAAATCTCCTCGGGACACAGCCGAAGCACGGTCGCTTATTCATTCGAAAAGCTTTCCGCAAAAGTCAGCTTCAAGCGCGCGCCCTCGCCGATGTCAGTGACACAAACTTCCCCCTAGTCTCATATTTATCGTCAGTAAGGCATCGCCTCGCACTTGGAAACATCGCGTCGAATGCTGTCGAATAATCGCTGCTTTTGATCATGGCACGAATCGCGGGATCGAGTGAAGTGTGTCCGCGAGGGATCTATTCGAATTAGGAGATCCTCGGTGATGTACGTTTAGGTGGACGATGCGGTAAACGTTTGAAGTGTGCGAGACAGAGGATACCTACGTAAAAGGCTGCGGGCAAGTGATTTTAGTGCGAGGGACAAAAATGAACGAAGTCAAAACCCGCGTTGTGGATGCAGCGAACTGTTCGAAGCAGCTCAAGTTCGGCGTGGATCGCATACTGTCGGACGAAATATCTTCGAAGAGGACAGGTAAGATCAGAGGAAGCTGTCACCTGTCAGCGGCCGGCTGATAAAGTTCGTTGCTCGGATCGGTGTGCGAGCTTCCACTCGTCTTAAGCGAGAAGAGGCGCGCCGGTAGTTAAGCAAGAAAATTTGTTCCAAATCGCGCGTTCCTGAAGACGTGCTCAGGCCACTTCCGCTGCAATACTCCGCGGTGAGGTGTCCCTGTCCAGGAGGCTGCGTCAGGTGCGAGGCCCTTCGAATCTGCCCCACCTTTCCCTACAATCAGACGACTGTTCCTGGCAATTACGGGAGCACGAATCACGGGAACGGAATCGTGGAAAACTATGGGAATATTTATCGGCCAGCTCCTCTGCGACCTGTCCCCCGTGGTGAGACCTCTTAAAGTTTACTTGAAACCTTCGCATAGACTAAACATCGTTACAGTAGAGATTAACACAGCTTTCCACGAAAGTGACTAACAGCCGTTCGCAAAATGAGAAGTCTTTGCTCTATCGAAAAGTTGAAACGAGCGAAATACGAGCACGAGATGTGTACAAGTGTTATATCAATGTTATATTCATGTATATATTCATGCTACTCGTACCAACGAGATTCTTAAAGTCACCTCCGTTTTATCGTTGACGATCGGCAAATTAAAGACCTCCCACTTTGCCAGCACCTCGATCTCCCGAGCGGAAATTATCCAGGAGCTCCTTGCTCATGACACGAAGGTTGCGTCATTAACAAATGCGACCATATGGGCCACTGTCTTGTCTCTCGAGTACTCGGCAGCAAGTAGGGCAAAATATTTACGCGACAGTGTATTCTCGTGTTTCCTGCCCGTGTTTAAACGACATCTTAAGTGCCACCATTCGTTTACACGCGATGTAAACAGCGGTTTCGTCGTGCCCCTCCTTGGTTACGCTAAAAACTCCAAATCCTGGACCGTCCCCCCGGCCTATTATTAGCCACGGACCACTCGAATCCCGCATAAAACGTTAATCAGGGAAATCCCGCGTGCTTGACGATCATCGACGGATTTTATTTGGAACGATTCTTATTACAATATACCGAGGTAATATCCAGGAATCGGAACGGTTGGCAGTGAAATTAAGAGCAAAAGGAATCTGGCGATCTTTAGTAGCAAGCTGCCCGAAATTTGTACATTATAGAATTCGATGACAAGTGCGTGGGAAGGAGGCAACAATGGTTTTATTAATCGAAGTTGCACCTTCAAAGAGGAGCAAAGCGTTCCCGAAATAGCTATGACCGCGCGGCTAACTGCTGCCTATCCAATTCATTCGGAGCACCGTACCAACCGGAGAGAGAACCGCACTGTTTAAATTCGTGCAGATGTTGTATACTTCTGGAGGGCTGTAAATCAGCCCGAAGTACCCAATCGCGGGGGCCTCTTGTTCGGTCTAGGATCTGTTGAAACAGACACCCGTCCACCCAACACTACCGTTTACATCGTGTCACGTCTCCTAATTTGTGATCTGAGCTGCACACACCCTCGCGCATCCCCCGGGCTTCTGTTTTTAACGGACCACACTGCGTATTAACTGCGTCTAATCTCTAAGCCAGGAAACATTCTTTCCCTTAAACTTCGACCCCCCCATTGCACAAACCAGCTTCCAACGGTATAATGTGCGCTTGCAGTGCCGATAACTTCCACATCGGCGTCAGCGAACCAAACGGAGTCCAATGCTAGGAGAAAGAGGTCGTGGTCGAGGGCTGTGTTTAGTTCTCTGCAGAGGAAAGGGTTGGAGAGAAGATTCTCCTTGCAAAAGTACATAACTAAGCCGGATAGGAGGCAGCTAGCAGCGACACTGGGCCTAACAGATGCTCAGGTAACGTTTCGAAGCGATCAGGCTTGCGGGCTGATGGGAGTTTAGGGGAGCCAGTAGTGGAAGGTCTGCTTGTGTTTGCAGGTGAAGGTTTGGTTCCAGAATCGACGAATGAAGTGGCGGCACACGAAGGAGAGCGAAAGTACTTCGTTGACGAGTCTCGATTCGCAGAAGGAGCCTAGGAAGTTAGTAAAGGGTAGTAGCGTAAGGAGCACGGCGACGGAAAAGACTGTTTCGGAGGACGAGGAGGATGTCGAGATCGAGGTCGACGTTTAAAACGTGCAATGTGTATTTACTGTGTTTGACGATATTTGATAAGGCTTAGTTTGTAATATTCTGACGATTAAAATTTGTATACCGAATAAACTTTGTACGCAAGCTGATTAGCGGTTCCACGCGACGCCATGAATACCGGCGCGATTTAACGAGTCAACGTTCAAATCTTTTTTTGTCAGCTGCCGGGGCAACTGACTTGTTAGCTGTCACTGAACTGGAGGATCAGGAGGTAATTTTTCTCGAAGGTTTTACGAATAATCCCCGCGGGTAAGTGACATTTTTTATTCCGCCAGCGAGCTACGTACGTGATACAGGAACTTAGCTATACTCCAGTAATTAGATTGGTCGCGTGAGATAATGTTCTAACTGGGGAACGATATAATTACAGTCGCGATGCAACGCTTGCTGCCGAAAATTCTGTCGCTATCGCGACGATGCTCGGTGATGAAGGTGTCGAAGCCTCTGACCGCGAACGAGGGACAGAAATGCTTGAATCTCACCACCTCTGACATAATTTGTAAGTTAAATCGAGAGAAACCGATGCAGTCACATTGCATTCGCTCTTTCTTCCGTCGAAGTTTCCAGAAGTGTACTCTTCAGAATCGCCATGTTTAATTGATGAACAGAATGTGAATAATTTTCGACGTTTCAGCCGCGGCCATGACCCAAACTCAAACAGCAGCCATGCCCGGACCGTTAGCTCGAGCGGACGCGATTCCTCTGCTGGATCCAACGGCTGCTGAAGTCTCGACGACGACCTTCGAGGTGTCCCCGTTGGGAATCGAGCCGCAGGTCACCGTAGAGAAGGCACCGTTGCCATTCGAGGAGATCCCCGGACCAGCTGTGCTGAAGATCTGGGAGAAGTATTGGAAATACGTGCCGCTCCTCGGTACGCAACTGTTTTCCAGTCTGCTAATCAACAGATTCACCCAGGGTACGATCTGTTGAAGTACCGATAGGTCCGAAACCCGAAGATCCCTGTCCTTGCGACGAAAGTGTCGATTATAATTAGAGGAATATGTGACAGACGAATAATAATAAAAATAGAGTCGGCTAAGAGTAGACTTTCCCGAGATTAAACGTTGTTGGCTCTTCGGGTTGTCGATTTAGCGCGCTCTGATTCGCCTGATGTGTCAGAATATTGCACAGGATGAATAAAAGTAGACTGTAGATTGATAGGAAAATATCTGGAGGGAATTCCATGATAACTCGATTTGAATTATACATCTACGAATGCAGGTGGCTACGTTGAATCTTATACCAGTTGTTTCCAGGACGACTATCGTGGAATCGCAACGTGACACCCTTGAAGTACTTATTCAACGAGTACGGCTGCATCGTGAGGATCAACGGGCCCCTTTCTGGAGAGATTGTCATGATACATAGGTCAAATTTTCCATCTATAACACTTTTCAATCTATCTGTACTGACTCAACTATTGGTGCAGGCCTGAACACATAGCAGAAGTGCTGAAGCAGGAAGGGGACACTCCAGCTCGCAGTGGCATCGACATTCTGCAACACTATCGTCTCAACCATCGCAAGTGTCGCCTTGCCGGGCCATACTCGCTGTTAGTAGACACCTTCAATTCTTAAATAATCGATTGCACCCCTGAAGAAAAAAAAAGATTAGATCCTAATGTTTCTTAATGTACATTGAGTTGCTCAGGCAGGGTTCAGAGTGGCTGGAGGTGAGAGAAAAAGTAGAGCAGGAGTTCAGACAGATCGCCACTGGCTTCCTCGATAAGATCGATATGGTCAGCGACGAGCTAATCAGCAGGATATACGAAATACGCAACAGACAAGACGAAGTGCGTATCAGATTCGAGCGAGGAATGTTTCACGCGCGTATGGTTTAATTCGGAAATAAATTTTCAATGGTGGGTCGACAGGTACCTGCCAATTTTCACGAAGACATGATTCGCTGGGCCATGGAGTGTTTCTGCACCCTCACGTTCAACAAGCATCTCGGATTCCTGGACCCAGCTGGCTACAATCCGACGTCCGAGCCAGCGAGGATCATCAGCGCATTGATGACTGCCCACAAGTACATGAGTCGCTGCGAAACAGGCTTCCAGGTCTGGCGATTCTTCCTCACGCCCTTCGCGAGGAAGCTGTTCGAAGCCTGCGACATTCTCGACGGGTAAATCGGTGGCCTGTACTCTCGATATCCTAGGATGTCCCGCATTGGCCCTCAGCTTGCTTGCATATCACTCAACAGGGCGAACTGATCTACCAAACCTTCTTATCTTTCGGATGTTTGGACAGGGTCATAGGGAAGTACGTGCGCCAGACTCAGAGTAACCTCCGAAGTCGGTCACCTCTGATGGAAAAGGGTGGAAGGACAGAGGACAGTTCGCCGGTCCTAGAAAAGGTCCTTCTGAACGAGGGTGTCCACCCAGACGACATTTGCACGTTGCTGATGGACATGATCATCTTGGGCGTGCAAGCGGTAACGTATAAGAGTGCAACTTGGCAGATCTAAAAATGAAAAAAGAGGATAATCTAGTCTGAAATCGTTTGAAATGGAAACATTAGTGTTTCAACATTACAGTAGAATAATCTTGTAGCTACTAGGGGAGGGTTGCCTAGTTTGGACCACTTTTTTATTTTTCTCTCCTACACGGGCATAGCACATTGGAGAAAGGAAACAGAAACGGGAAAACGATCTACATTTTATGTAGATTTTAACATGTATTTAGTGTGTTGATAAAATATGTGATTAAAATAATATCTAGAAAAAAACTAAACTAATGACTTCGGTCCATTCTAGGCAACCGGTTTCCTAATTTGGACCACCGGTTTCCTGCGTTGGACCGCTCCTAAAAAACAATGAATTTAGATATACAATCTAAAAAACACTGATCAGGGCATTGCAAAAAAATAGAAATAGGAAGAAACAAGTATCTTACGGTGCACATAATGCAATAGTACGTTGTTTTGGTGGGTTTCACATTTGCACAACGTATATGAACCCAGGAGCGTCAACATTGGTCCAATATTTTGCCACTTCTGGTTAATAATAAAGACTATTGTCACCTAATTATTATTATTTTATGTACATACGCGCATATCTCCTCAGCATGTTGTGTCAAAAAAGTTGAAAATAAAAAATTAAAACAAATTAAAACCGACTTTAAAAAAATAAAATTGCACCAAAAAATAAAAAATAATTTATTCCCTTATTTAATCTACGACTCTCATATTTTTTAAGTCTAATAATGGAAAAATTATTTTTTACTTTTTAGTACAATTTTATTTTTTTGAGGTCGGTTTTAATTTTTTTGTATGCTTTTAACTATTCGCTACCATAACATAGATTGTATCCTAGAATGGACCGGTCCAATTCAAGGAACTAGTGATGGTTCAATATTAGGCAACTTGTAGGTTACATCAAAAAGATATGTTTTCATTGTTATACTTATACGAATATGGGAAAGTAAGGACATGAAGTTGTAGCTAAGACAGCACACTTTACACTAGTATCGTTTAAAATTGTAGTACTTACAAGATGTAGAAAGAAATTCGCTTGAAATAGCACGAAAAATAATGATCGCGCATCACGTGTTTCTATATTTCGACGACGCAAAAGAACCACTGCAAATATATTTGTTTATTGAGATACACAAATGGTCCAATCTAGGAGCCGGTCTAATAAAGGCAACTCTCCCCTACGTATTCAGATAGTAGATATAGACTTTATTTAACGCCAGAATAGATAGTAGCTACAAGAATATTCTAATGTAAACATCAATGTTTTCTTACATAATAAAAATTGATATCTAAAATTTGCTTTTGTTTTACAACGTCCTTTCACATTTTTGGATCTGGTAAGTAGTGATGGAATTTTGCCGTGTGAAGCCAAAGCGAGTGGATCACTTGAGTTGTGGATAAAACAAAAAAGGAGGACACTCCATTTCAGTAAAAAAAAAAGAAGAGGACATGTCCTGCTTTTGGATGACCGCGAAGAATTCTCGTGAAACTTTAGCACCCACGTACTTTTCAGACAGCGAACTGCGAGGCATTCCTGTTGTACCACCTGGCAAGGAATCCTCGCACTCAGAGGAAGCTCTACGACGAGATCGTGTCTGTTTCGGCGAGCAAAGGCACTCCCTTCACGGAGAATACGTTGAAGAGCATGCGGTACTTGCAGGCCTGCATCCAAGAGAGCTTGAGGTAATTGACTAGCGACAATTCTCTAGACGTTACTGTTAAAAGTAAAATCGTCAATTTGTTTAACAGGTTGCGGCCTGCGTTCCCGTATTTCACCAGGCTTCTGCCGAAGACTATATCACTGCACGGATACACGATACCCAAAGGAGTGAGTTCAGCGATCCAGCAAAAGCTAATTCCATTAGAAAATTGATGGTATCGATGATGGGTAATGATTCTTTCAGACGTTTGTCATAATGGCGAACCAGATTACCTCGCAACGCGAGGAGAATTACGAGGATCCTGATAAATTCAGGCCAGAGAGATGGTTGACCAGCTCGTCGAAGGAAACTACCGATTTCAGCTGCTTACCATTTGGATACGGAGCGAGGTCGTGCTTGGGAAAGAACATGGCTGAAGCAAATATGATGATACTGACTGCGAAGGTATGTAGGTCTGATTAATCTCTTAGCTACGGCTAAATTTTCCGCGGGACTGTAGGGTAGACGCACCGTATGTGGCCACCTTAAGGATTTCAGTGACTTTCATTGTAATTATCTTTAAAATTGTACTTAAAATCAGGAAACTGTAAGCTATACCAAATTTTACACTATCTTTACTATCAATATCTAAGTTTTCATTAACTAGAGAAATCGTTAAATAATTAATAAAGTTAAAATATATAAGAAATACATTTTTCACCGTTTGTGGCCACTTGCACACTAGTTTTGGCCATGTTTGGTACTAGTTTTGGCCACTTTCAAATCTTTTTAGGTTTTAGTGCATTTTTAATAGAATCGTTTAACATACATTTTTTTTTTATATATTTTTTATTTTCTACTTTTTATTGTTTATGGATTTACATTTTGCAGCTCTGACTTCTTTAGAAATATTTTTTATTTAATTTCAAATCACGATGCAACTAGCGACCCGAACGCAGCGGCTTTTTGTCGTTTTCGTAAAGCAAGCGAGTAGCTGATTTCAAGTCGTTTGGATTTGTGGTTATGGGTTATATTTATTGACGACTGGCTAATTTTCTCACCCGCTCGGGGTTAATTTGATTTTTTAAACAGAGGATCAAGATGAATAAAATCGTTTAAAAAGCATAGTGGCAGAAAATAGAACATTATTTTGATAAAGTTTCCATTTTTAGCTGAGGGTGGCCAGAAATGGAAAAGTTATTAAAATACTGTACCATTTCTTGCCACATCATTTTTTCGTAATAGTGAATTGAATTTGATAATTTTATACTTTCAGAATAATTTTGAAACTACATTTAACCTATATCTGCCATAATTTATATATTAACATACTTTGATTAGTAAATATGGGAACTTTATTTACCGTATATCCTTCACGATTGTTAAGAACAGCGAACCGTTTACACATTTCTTAAAAAATATAATGTTTTTTCGCGTAAGCAATAACTGTAACCATGTATTTCTAGTGGTATACTAAACAAAATATTTACGGTGCGAAATTCTACACATAATTGTGGCTGCAAGCAATTTCAAGCTACGAAAACCGCGATAATTATGGACATGGCCAAAAACAGTACAGTGGCCACAAACGGTGCGTCTACCCTATCTGTGCACGGCAATTTTCGACGTGGACTGCGCGTAAACAATGTAGGGTATATGTACCAGTAAATGAACACGTACCAGTGAATGGACATTTTATATTAAAATGAGTAAAATAAGTTATTAAAATAAGCAACTAATTACTTAGAGACTTCTTTTAATTTCTTGCTTCATATCCAAGCAATTTTTGCAGCACGTGGAATCAATCGCGCTGCAAACATAATTTTATAAAAGTGTTCATTCATTAGCCTTAAGTGTTCATTTATTGGTGCGTTTACCCTAGCATCGTTTAGAGAGATGACATTCGCGAAAGCCTTAACTAATATGTTAACCGTGCTTTTCACGCAATGGTAATTATTGTACCTTATATTTTTTAGCTCGTGCGACAGTATAGAATCGAGTACGATTACGCCGACATCAAGAGCAATTTCATGATGGTGAATGTGCCCAATAAACCACTCCGTTTCCGTTTCGTCGATAGGAGCTAAACTGTAAAATTGATGAAAGAGTCGAACGATAGGGAATTGTACGCAGGTGTTTTTTTATCGTTAACTTAATGTATAGAAGGTATTGTGTGATAGGTCGCAATAGGAGCCTCGTAAGTAACGATTAACTGTAATTTAATCCTCGATTTCGTTGGATATTCACTATATACACGAGGATGAACAATAAAATAAGAATTATCGTGTGTAAGTTCATTTAACATATAGAACTACTCTCAGCGTCGAAAGGAAGGTAAAAATTCCGTAGAACACCTGCGAATTCAAAATAGAAAATGAGTAATGTAGAAATGAATGTATACGAGCAACTGTTTGAAATGTTCAGCTTACCTGGCCACAGAAGTTCAAGGACCATGCTGAGAGAAATCCACCTACGTGAATGGCGATGGGCTTCTGACATCTCTGAATGATCATCAACCCCTTTCTGCGTGTTTTTGGGGTTGCGTTGATCCAAGGAGTCTCGTAGACCTTCCAAGCGATCTCTTGTGCCTGGTAAAGATGCACGTGAAAGATTTGCTTAGGTAACAATGGATATAATAATAGCACTCACGTTCTCTGTCATCATGTCAGCAGCCCAACTGCACGCGAGAAATCTCAGCATGGAGAACGTGGTTACGATAGAAAATTTCATCAGTTCAAGGAAATGTAGATCCTAGAAGATGTGACACGTTCCTGACACAGGACACTTATATGTTCACAAATTCACGAAGAAGCGAGCACTTACGTTTGTGACCACCAAACCCGAGACAATCGTGTACAGTGCCACTGCTACCGTCGATTTCACAGCTAGGGGCCCTATGACACGGTTTACTTCATTGGCGTAGCTAAAGAAAAAGAGGCGAATTCAAACAGTATCGTCACTGAGATCTTCTTCTAATTAATCTTCTAATTAGCCTTCTAATAGGATAAATACACCCAATGCTTCAAACTATAATAATTCATAATACGAAGAAATCAGCAAAAACGATTAATAACTTGGCTCTTTCAAGTGCAAATTATACCTGATTGCGTCCTGATGCTCCCTAATCAATGCCTCCAACCTTTTCCCATTGATACTTTCCACTGCACGTCCTACCAGTCTGAATTTACAAGCAGCATGCCATATTATGGTGATTATTAGCAGATCCAGGAACACCACCGAAGCTGCGTTGAGGATGTGAAGCACATTCAGGCCGTAGGTGACGCACCTCCCCCAATATTCGTCTCTTGGTATCATGAAATACACTGTGTTCACTGGTGTCACTTGGCTTTCTGCGAAGAGTGGTAAAAATACAAATAGCAGGGCACCAACGACGAACACTGATATCAGCATGTAATACACCACTTTAGTGCGATCCAAGTAGCCGAGTCTGATAATCCTCTCTTCAGGATCGATCGTCTCGAAAAATCGTTCCATCTCCACTATTAAACGCTGCAATCGTCGTTGAAATTAGGTAGTAACAGGTAATGTACAAGATTCTACATTTTTGAATGCCAATAGTAACCTGGAACTGTGACGCTGTACATCGGCAATAAATCAAATTAAACAACGTTTCCAACATGAATACCAGCTCCACGAACGATTTCACGAATTCGCTCAGACTCGTGAAGCAACAGTGCAGGCCGTTCAAAATGGCCAGCATTCCGTAGAACTCGTTTGAAAAGTGTGTCCAATATATTACTTCCGATAGGAACCACCTCCGTCTCGTGGCATTCGACTTTAGGGGCCAGTTCCCACTGAACTCGCAGCATGTTCTGAGGAAAGTTATCAAGTTGTTGCTAGAGTAATGCATATCGACGTCGTATTCCTTCACTGAGCTTGCTACAATCGTACTACTGAACGCCCGCTTTACAAACCCTTCGAACAGTGACACGAGCGACTGTTCGAATGTCACCGAGACACGTGTTGTAATGTCGAAAGAAACTGGAACACGTTTCCGGCAACGTATCGTAATTACGTTTAAATAAATTAAAGCGTTAATTGCGTTACGTTCCCCTTGTGTAATTCGTTCGGGAGCAAGCAGAGGGAAGGCGTTCGTGCAGAAGTCGATATTCATTAGAAGGAAACGTAACTATATGGTAATATGTATACTGCACCATTGATTTTAAATTTGCTAGAGAAGAGTGTAGGGGGGAATACGGTAAAACTCTTTAAGAAACGAAATTCTATATTATTCTAAGCTACAATTATTCCAACAAGAGTTAGCATCTTCTGTTTCCGAAAGACTCAGTCTTCGGGCTCATTCTCCATCAGCATGATTCGTAACGCAGTGAAGAAGGAAAAGATGTTTGAGACGTACTGAAATATCACGAGACATCACGAAATATTGATAAATGTTCCCGATAATACGTAGCAGATTAAAGTACGAGGTTTCCCATACCGAACAGAAGTATCTCAAAGACAGAATCGGCATCACACACTTGATACTGATAGCTACAGCTTCTTGAGGCATCATCGTACACAGTATAAGCTTCTGCATTTTGCCTGTTCGTTCATACCACATGGACTCGTACGCACCTTGACCTACATTTTGACTCTGCCAGCAATACGGACAATTACCAATCTGTAGCATAAGGTACCGAATAAAACTCACCACGTGCATCAAATTATCCGCGGGCCAGGCGCACATGAACACCTCCAACATTCCTGTAACACACAGGCCTAAAAACTGTGCCTTCACCGTAACAGGCTGTCTCTGTTCATAAAAATACGTTTCGTCGTACAATAAATAGGTTCGACCTTTGAATAGTTTGACTTCGATGTCAAGCCAAGACTGATAACACTGTAAAGTGTAAACTATTTACCCCAACGACAACAATAGCGCACAGAAGGACCGCCAGCGCGCTCATTGTCACCGTGATCAGAGCTATAAATTGAACCGCGTTGGCCACATTCTGGGCGTACCTAAAATCAGACAGTCACACGTGCTATGATTACTGGGAAAACTGACACACTATAGCATGTTGGATGAAGTAATGCCTGCCCTATTTGCTCGTTAATTCGTCGGCTACCTTCTCACGCGATAGTACTTCTTTATGAACTTGCTCAGATTATCGGCGTTCACCACGTTGCGCAGTTCAAACGTGAGAATCTCAATGCGAGCTGCCGCACATGATATCAAAAGCGCGCCAAACACATTGACGGAAGTGTGAGAGGAGCATTGTATGAGAGCAACCGCTTGGTGCACGAAAATGATGGTGCTGATGGGTTCGTACTCGACGGAAAACGGATATTCAGCGGTGGTTGGGAAGGGTTGAGGTAGCAGGAGGGAGCCCACGATGATCATGGCCGCGGATATGTAGAACCAGGTGGCTGACATCGCGTAAAATGTCGAGAACTTGTCGACATAGGTTTGAAACACGCCCATTTCCCGTGGGTTCGCGTCCTGGACGCAAACATTCATTTCTTTTATCAATCGCTGCAATAGACCACAAAAATTGTTGAATCTTTCACCATCGAAGGGACGGGATTGGATAGGGTTCGCGATCATCAATGTTACCTGAAAATTGTCGTGTTGAGTGGCACAGAAGAGCGTTTGCGTGATGACATGCATGAGGGCGAAACTGAGGCTACCTGCCTTGGCCATGTTGACAGGATCGTCGAAGTGCAAGTATAAGGAGTTCAACAGGGCTAGAAGAAGCGCGAATGCGTTGATGATCAATATGATCCTCAAGATTTTAAAACGAATCACTTGATGTTTAGTGGCTGCCAATGACGGTGGCCAACAGCAAGAGAACGCTGTGGCTAATCGGGTGAAGGATATTGCTTTCTCTGGGGTCACGTTTTTAAACATGATGGAACGAGAATAACGATGATGGCTAGTGTTAGATTAAGGGACCACTCTCGGATCGTGCACGTATAACAATGAAACTGCGTTGCGTGCATTTGCAGGGGATCGATGGCTGTCTGAATCTGGCGATTAATTAAAGCTATCGTGCTGGGTCATTTCTGAACTGGAAACATTGTGGGAGAATGAATTTCTCAAGAACGCAATGATTGATGCATGGGCTTGTTGTGCGCATGAGCAATTCATCAAGAATTCTACCGGTCTATATGTATGTGTGACTTCGCACGATACGCTCGTGATGAAAATGACGGGTTCAAACGCTCTCAGCTCTCCGACTGAGCGTAATATACTATGAACTGAGGATGGTATGGTA
Organism: Andrena haemorrhoa; assembly: GCA_910592295.1. Taxonomy (NCBI): domain Eukaryota; kingdom Metazoa; phylum Arthropoda; class Insecta; order Hymenoptera; family Andrenidae; genus Andrena; species Andrena haemorrhoa. Next base: position 9,482,479 of record OU342946.1, read on the forward strand.
TTAATACACGTATTTCTTCCCTTGGGAATTCCTCGTGCTTTACCTCGGCAGTGCACACCCCTAGGAAATCTTATCAGCGTTTATTATTTCTTTACCAATATTATCCACATTCAATCTCGCCTACGGGTGCGTTATTAGCCTTTGAATTCGATATTCAAGTTTTCCTTGCGGTTTCTTCAGAGTAACATAGAATTTTCCTGTGTTTACGCAGTACTGCCAGGTCATGTTTATGTTTGTGGCAACGAATCGAGATGCATCATTTACCCCAGAAGTAAACATATATACAAATAAAAATAAGTCTTTTTGCACAAATGTTATACCGAAATGTGTTTGAAATATAAAAAGAATGTTTGCTAGACATGTTTCGAAATACGGCCGATAGCCGGGAGATGTGACTGGTCTGATAATTCGTTTATAAGATGTATGCTTATTAATATTATTTTTTGTATAGTATGGAGTAATGTTAATGTTTGTGTAGATATTTACTATGCCAGTTTTAAAAAAGAGTCATAAAACACAGCTTTTTAATTTTCATATATCATGGTCAATAAATATTATTTTTTACAGGGGATCCAAGAGCACTGCATGTGGATATTTATATTTTAGAAGTTCACGCGTTTATTCCTCAATTAAAGACCAGTATTATTCTAAGAATGGAAATAGTTACGTTCTTCGGAAAATGTCGACTAGTACTTGGACGTTGGCAATAGGAGCGAGGTCAAGCAGAAAGAAAAAGTGTAAGTGAAAGAGAATACTTTACGAATGAGTTTATTGTAGAATTTGGGTGATTATTATTAACAAGTTACCTTTTCTCAGCAATAAGCTACTACCTTTTAAGAGGAGATTGCGCTTTGTTAGGGCGAAAAATGGGTAATTCTTTATGAATTTTTTGTACAAAAACCGTTCGACAATTTAATTTGGAGTTTGGCAGGCTGTTATATTGTATCTTGAACTATTGTTCTGAATTTTTGTGAGACAGTGAAAAAAACATGACAGATACAGAGAGTTTGTTGAAAAGTAATCGGGTGGCCCTGGCGTTAACGTAAAGTACTGTGAGGGTCACCTAAAACACAAAAAGGAAAAGAGATTCTTAATCTATATGAATGTTTGGTGGCTATCTGTGGCCACACTTGATCCTGACAGCGATGGGCGTTTGGGGTACCAACATATAAAGTACAATTTTCTGCATTCTCAGAGTTTTTTGGTACCACGTGTATTCGTAGGCTCAAATCAGTTCAAGGAAACGTAGATTCTAAAAGATGTGACGCATTCCTGACACAGCGCATTTGAGTAACACGTTCACGATTAAACGAAGGAGCGAGCACTTACGTGTATGACCACCAAACCCGAGACAATCATGTACAGTGCCACTGCTTCCGTCGATTTCCCAGGTAGTGGCCCTATGATACGGTTTACTTCATTGGCATAGCTAACAAAAAGAGGAGAATGTAAACAGTATCGTCACTGAGATCTTCTTCTAATTAATCCTCTAATTTGTCTTCTAATAGGATTAATGCACCCAATCCTTCAAACTATAATAATTCATGATTCCAAGATATCAGCAAAAACGATCAAAGTCTTAGCTCCTTCAACTGCAAATTATACCCGATTGCGTCCTGATGCTCCCCAATCAATGCCTCCAACCTTTTCCCATTGATACATTCCACTGCTCATCCCACCAGTCTGAATTTACAAGCAGCATGCCCCCGAAGCTGCGTTGAGGATGTGAAGCATATTCAGGCCGTAGGTAACGCACCTCCCCCAATATTTGTCTCTTGGTATCGTGAAATACACTGTGTTTACCGGTGTCACTTGTCTTTCTGTGAAAAGAAGTAAAAATACAAATAGCAGGGCACCAACGACGAACACTGATATCAGCATGTAATAAACCACTCTAGTGCGATCCAAGTAGCCGAGTCTGATAATCCTTTCTTCAGGATCGATCGTCTCGAAAAATCGTTCCATCTCGACTATTAAACGCTGCAATCGTTGTTGAAATTAGGTAGTAACAGGTAATGTACAAGATTCTACATTTTTGAATGCCAATAGTAACCTGGAACTGTGACGCTGTACATCGGCAATAAATCAAATTAAACAACGTTTCCAACATGAATACCAGCTCCACGAACGATTTCACCAATTCGCTCAGTCTCGTAAAGCAACAGTGCAGGCCGTTCAAAATGGCCAGCATTCCGTAGAACTCGTTTGAAAAGTGTGTCCAATATATTACTTTCGACAGAAACCACCTTCGTCTCGTGGCATTCGATTTTAGGAGCCAGTTCCCACTGAACTCGCAGCATGTTCTGAGGAAACTTCTCAAGTTATTGCTAGAATAATGCATATCGACGTCGTATTCCTTCACTGAGCTTGCTACAATCGTATTACAGAATGCACGCTTTACAAACCCTTCGAACAGTGACACGAGCGACTGTTCGAATGTTACAGAGAAACGTGTTGTAATGTCGAAAGAAAGGGGAGTACGTTTCCGGCGACGTATCGTAATTACGTTTAAATAAATTAAAGCGTTAATTGCGCGTTACGTTCCTCTTGTGTAATTCATTCGGGAGCAAGAATAGGGAAGGCGTTCGTGCAGAAGTCGATATTCATTAGAGGGAAACGTAATATGTATACTGCTCCATTGATTTTAAATTTCCCACAGAAGAGTGTAGGTAGGGGGGAATACGGTAAAACTCTTTAAGAGTAAAAATTCTATGTTATTCTAAGCTACAATTATTTCAACAAGTGTTAGCGTCTTCTGCTTCCGAAACACTCAGTCTTCGGACTCCTTCTCCATCAGCATGATTCGTAACGCAGTGAAGAAGGTCATGATGTTCGAGATGTACTGAAATATCATGAGATATCACGAAATAATGAGAAATGTTCCCGATAATACGTAGCAGATTAAAGTACGAGGTTTCCCATACCGAACAGAAGTATCTTAAAGACAGCATCGGCATCACGCACTTGATACTGATAGCTACAGCCTCTTGAGGCATCATCGTACACAGTATAAACTTCTGCATTTTCACTGTTCGTTTATACCACATGGACTCGTACGCACCTTGACCTACATTTTGACTCTGCCAGCAATACAGACAATTATCAATCTGTAGCATAAGGTACCGAATAAAACTCACCACGTGCATCAAATTATCCGCGGGCCAGGCACACATGAACACCTCCAACAACCCTGTAACACACAGGCTTAAAAACTGTGCCCTCACCGTAACAGGCTGTCTCTGTTCATAAAAATACGTTTCGTCGTACAATAAATAGTTTGACTTCGATGTCAGGCCAAGACCGATAACACTGTTAACTATTTACCCCGACGACAACAATACCGCACAGAAGAACCGTTAGCCCGGACATCGTCACCGTCATCAGAGCTATAAATTGAACAGCGTTGGCCACATCCTGAGCGTACCTAAAATCGAATGTCACACATGCTATGATTACTGTGAAACCCGAAACACTTTAGTACTTTGGATGAAGTAATGCCTGCCCCAATTTGTTCGTTGATTCATTGCTCACCTTCTAACGCGATAGTACTTCTTTATGGACTCGGTCAAATTACCGGCGTTCACCACGTCGCGCAGCTCAGACGTGAGAATGTCAATGCGAACTGCCGCACATGATATCAAAAGCGCGCCAAACATATTGACAGAAGTGTTAGACGCGCATTGCATGAGACACACCGCTTGATGCAAGAAAATTATGGTGTTGATGGGCTCGTACTCGACGGAAAACGGATATTCCGCGCTGGTTGGGAAGGGTTGAGGTAGCAGGATGCCTCCCACGATGACCATGACCGCGGACATGTAGAACCAGCTGGTTGCCATCGCGTAAAATGTCGAGAACTTGTCGACGTAGGATTGAAACACGCCCATTTCCCGCGGGTTCGCGTTCTGGACGCAATCTTTTATTTCTTCTATGAATCGCTGCAATAGACCACAAAAATCATTGAATCATTCACCATCGAAGCGACGGGTTCGAATAGGGTTCGCGGAACATCGATGTTACCTGAAAATTGTCATGTTGAGTGGCAGAGAAGAGCGTTTGCGAGATGATATGAATGAGGGCGCAACTGAGGCTACCTGCCTTGGCGATGTTGATAGGATCGTCGAAGTGCAAGTATACGGAGTTCAACAGGGCTAGAAGAAGTGCGAATGCGTTCATGGTCAATACGAACCTCAAGATTTTATAACGGATGATTTGATGTTTAGTGGCTGCCAAGGAAAGTGGCCAACAGAAAGACAACACTGTGGCTAATCGGGTGAAGGTTATTGCTTTCTCTGGTGTCACGTTTTTAAACATGATGGAACGAGAGTAACGATGATTACTAGTGTTTGATTAAAGAGGCACCACTCTCGGACCGTGCACGTAGAAGAATGAAACTGCGTTGCGTGCATTTGCAGGGAAATCGAGGACTGTCTAAATCAGAACTGGAAACATTGTGGGGGAATGAATTTCTGAAGAACGCAATGAATGATGCATAGGACTGTTGCACGCCCGAGCAATGCAATAAGAATTCAATCGATCTACCTATACAATGTGTTATTTCCTTTGTTGTGGTGAAAATGATGGATTCAATCGCTTTCTGCTGTAATTTATTATGTATTGAGGACGGTATAGTAGTAAAACACACATTTCTTCCCTTGGGAATTCCTCGTGCTTTGCCTCGGCAGTGCATACCCCTAGGAAATCTGAATGCCGTCTATTAATTCTTTATCAATATTATCGCCACGCAATTTCTCCTTCGGGTACATTATTAGCCTTTGAATCCTGCATTGCAGTTTTCCTTGAGGTTTCTTCAAAGTAACATAGAATTTTCCTCCGTTTACGCAGTACTGCCAGGAACGCTCTATCAACTGTTCTTTTAAAAAAAATATAGTTCCATTTAAAAAACCGAACTTGACCATCGTATCTATTAAAATAATAATCGAAAAAAAATTCGTCTCGGCCAATAACTTGACCCTCTCGAACCATTAAATTACATATTTTTTTTATTTTTTATCTCCAATACTTTAGGAGATATTCAGCTGTCCAGTCTTCCCGCGGACACCCTGGACAAGTAGTATAGTAGTTGTGTTGTTTATTAATATTGTTTGTTGTAGGTACAGGGTAATTTCGGGGGAGATGGCCATACGGGAGCATATAAATCTACTTTAAAATTTAAGCTAGTGCATGTGCTTATTCAATCCACGACAATTGCACGGAGGTTCACGCTATTTGCCATACGTGGGAATTAAAAGACTTACAACAAAAGCCCAAGGAAGACTTGAGCGGTCGATCTCGAATACGGACGATAACTGGAAAAATCGGGGATATCTTTACCGGACACTGCGGGAGAGATGACCAATGACACTTTTTTATTTGCGAAAAATGTCTATTAAATAATAATTTCTCGTTTATTGTTATTAGGGGATATATGTATAGACAAAAGATCAAAGTTTTGTTCTATGTCATGCTCGCTGCTTTATTTCAAATAGGTTGTCTATAGGAGACTCCCAACGACACTATGGCCATCTCCCCCGGAATTACCCTAGTACAGTGTAATGTTAATGTCTGTGTAGATCTATACTGTTTCAGTTTTAAAAAAGCGTCATGGCACACAGATATTTATATATCCTGGTCAAGAAATATTTTTTGGCAGGGATATTCGCAACACCACGTTCGTGCAGTCTAAGAATTTTAATAGTGACGTTCTTCGGGAAATGAAGGCTAGTGCGAAGATGGTGGAAATTGGAGTGCAGTGAAGCCGAAATAGAATAAGTAAGTGACATACATACAATACGTTACACATGAGTTCATTGCAGAATTTGGACGATTAAAATTAACACAATGACTTGTGTGTAGAAATTGTTAATTAAGTAGTGATGTTGACTCTACCCCTTCGCATTTAGTTCAAATTAAATTTGAAACAATGAAAATTATCCTTGACCAGAAAAAATACTTAACCATTCCTTTATTGTACATTATAATTAATCAACGTTAACGTTATATTACGTGCGGTAACTTATAGACCACTAACTCTCGCCGTACAATTAGCTTCAGATTGCATTCTCATCGTAAAGCATGGTCCGTAACGCAGTGAATATGGAAAAGGCGTTCGACACGTACTGAAATACCACGTCACACGGATGAACGTTTAAATGAAACGGAGTGAATATGCGGCCTTAGAAAAGTATATAATAATCATACCGAACAATAGTAGTCCAAAGATAAACCTGGGATAAAACACTTGATACTGATAGCTACCGGCTGCTGAGGTATCAACATATAGAATACAGTTTTCTGCATTCTCAATGATTTCCTGTACCACGCCGATTCGTACGCGCCTCTAACGGCGTTTTCGCTCTGACAGCAGGGAACAGTCACTTATTATCGGTGCAAATCTCGCAAGAAATAAGATTGCGAGGCAGCTTACTACGTCCATCAAGTTGTCAGCTGGCCAGGCGCACATGAACACGATCACCAACCCAGATCCCATCATGGCCAGGAATTGAAATTTCGCTGCAAATGGTTCCTGCTGTTTCTAGACATTCATTCAATCTATTTTCGTTGCGAATAACCTGTTAACTGTGTCGTTTCTCGACCGCATGTATCCTTTGCGCGCGACATATAAAAACAGCTCGACAACATACACCGCGAAGTACTTACTCCGATCAGAATCAGGCCACAAAGCACAACCGCCATGCTGCTTATTACTATCGTGGTCAGAACTATGTATTGAACGATGCCAATCACTTCCATCGCGCTTCTGAAAAATAAGAATTCTTCTTCAACAAGCATCCCACTTGCAAACTGCTTGGACGATACAGGTGTTCTGGTGGTTCTTACGCGTAACATTGTACATATCGTACTTTCTCACGTTGTAATATTTCTTCAAACATTCCACCAATACGTCGGTGTTCGTAGCATTACGCAGCTCCACGGCCAGAATCTCAAACCGGGCCGCTGCGAACAGCAGCAACAAAGCCTGGAACATGCTCATATTCACGTGCGCAGCGACCTGCACACCGACGATGGCCTGATGCACGTAAATCGTGCTTCTCAGGGGCTCGTAATCGACGGGGAACGGGTACTCGGCGACCGTCGGGAACGGCTCGGTCGTGAACACGGTCCCGAATACCACGATCACCGCCGTCATGTAGAACACGCTCGCGGCTAGAACGTAGAACGTGCTGTACTTGTCAACGTAACTTTGTAAGACGCTTCTCTCATAGGAGTTCGCTGCTTTGCAGTAAGCTGTCATCTCGTTGATCAAACACTATAAGAAATTCATAAAATCGTTGATTCTACGGGCTCTTCTGGGTGGTACACTCATAACGGCTTACGATTCAGGCCTGCGGTTACAGTTCGACCTTTATGTCACTGATGGAGATTCAGCTTTTGTATGTAATTAATTCATACTGTGTATTAAAATGTGTTTCAAAATATCTTTATATTTTTTATCGGCAGAATAAACACGATCCAGCTAAAAGCTAATGTACTTCGAGAGACATAGTTTAAAGTCGCTGACTTCTTTTTCGACGGAATTAAGGGGAGGTTCCGGTCTAAAAGTCGATTTTTTTTTATTTCGTTATTCGATTGTTCAACCTTTCAGGAATACGTGTTTAAAAGGATTTGTTGAAATTCGTAAAATTCCCGAAGTTAGAGGCATTTGAGTAGCGGCGAATGCGTGGTAAAAACCCGGCCACTCGGCACTCACGTAAAACTTTAAACGCGTTTTTCTCGAAACAGTGTTCTCAAAACGGTGGGACCTATATCTCCAAAAGTTATTAACCGATTCGACTGAAACTTTTTTATTTTGAAGAATATACTTCTGGCCAGGGGGGAACCAGACAAAATTACAAAATAGTGCAAATTTCTAATTTTTAAAGGCGTGGAAAGGACGAACAGTATAGGGAAAAAGTGATTTCAAACTTCAAGTATCGTTATTTTCTAAAAAAATGTCATTTTTGTAATTTTGTGGTCCCCCCCCCTAGCAAGAAGTATATTCTTTAAAATAAAAAAAGTTTCAGTCGAATCGGATAATAACTTTTGGAGATACGGGTCCCACCGATTTGGATGATTTTTTTGACGCCTTGACTTTAACGACTCCCCAGTGCCGTCTGCAATGATTAATTACAAAACAAAAAATATATTTCTATAATTTAAGATATCCTCAATGCAATGCAAAAAGTCCCATTAAGTTATATGTAGTAGTTTTCCTTTAATTAATTCCTAAAGATCACCTATTTTCTGGGGCTCTAGACCAGAACCTCCCCTTAAGGGGTTATACCTAGTCTGGCGGCTGAAAAGAGGTGAATGTTTGTGAATTTTTTTGAAAAAGCGGAAGCACATGTTTTTACAGAACTTTCTGCACTAAAAAAAAACAGCAGCATTTAAGGAACATTTGCTAAATATTTTCTATGAAAAAATTACCAAATGTTCTTTAAATGTTGCTCCTTTATGTGCAAACAGTTTTGTAAAAATATATGCTCCGCTTTTTCAAACCAAAATTCACAAACATCTGCCTCTTTTCGGCCGCCTGACTAGGTATAACCCCTAAAAGTGAACATCACAGACCATGCCTTACCCGAATACGATCGCATTGAATCGTGTAGAAGTATGTCTGTATGAGGACGTAGATAGTCGATAGGGCCGTGCAAGCTGCCCTCGTGAGCAGAATGATGTCACGGTGGATGCACAGGGCGAACATTAGGGGCAGAAGGAGTCCCAATGCGCTTATTATCGACAGGAGTCTCACAATTTTGAAGCACACGGTGTGAAACTTGCTGGCGGTTTCGGGAAACGGTACGCAGCAAGCGAAAGCTACGCTGATCTTTGTGAAGGCGATCGCCTTCTCTGGTGTAACATTCTCGAACATAACAGCGCGAAAGTAAGAACGAAACAGCTGGCGATGAACGATCGAGTACACTCCGTGCCCGAATTAGCACAGTAACGAATACTGGAGAGATCTTTGTTCACCAAGAAAACCTGTCACGCTCTCTTCACGAGACTGCAAAATTATTCCATGTGCTGTAGCAGTGAAATATCGAAATATAACTTTTGAATAATAAACTTGTTTGAAAATGATTGTACCACGATCACGCGGAATGGTGAATGCGACTGTTGATGAAGATGGGGTGGGATATTATTACGGCTTTGCGCCTCAGCGTCCGATATTACGATACTGTTGCCACGTGTACGCGCATTAACATGTTATACCTGTAGGCGTGCTAATAGGGATTGGAGCTTTTCTTTTCCCTTTCCTTTGTCGGTGATATTTCTCTTGCGGGGCTTTACACGCCACCGTGTTTTGCACCGTAATTGTTCGTAAATTACTAAACATGCACGCACTCCATTGCGCGAAGTATCATTTGAGACTTTAGTATAGATCGGAGGAAGAATGTATTGACTAAAAAGTACGGTAGAATTGTGGAACATTGCGGTGTGATGAGAAGTAACGAAGAAGCGAAGTAACTTCACAAGTTTAAAAGATCAAGAAGAGATAGAACAAAGTGAAAAACAGAGTACCTATTCAACGTACTATTTTTTTAATGTGGTGATTGGATATATATAAGTACCTGAATAGTGACAATTCTATAGACGTTACTATTAAAAGGAAAATCGTCAATTTATTTAACAAGTTGCGAGCTACGTTCTCATATTTTACCAGGTTTCTACCGAAAACCATATCATACCTTCCGGGCAATCTCTTGTACCCGTTAATGATGCACGTGAAAGATTTGCTTAGATAATCATAGATATGTCACTCACATTTTCTGGCATCACCTCAGCAGGCTAACTGCGCGCGAGAAATCTCAGCGTGTTCAAATCTGTTCAAAGAAATGTAGATTCTAGAAGCTGTGACACGTTCCTAACACAGCGTATTTCAGTAACACGTTCACGAATTAACGAAGGAGCGAGCACTTACGTGTGTGACTACCCAACCGGACAGAATCATGTACCTACAGTGCTTCCGTTTATTTCACAGGTACGGGCTCTGTGGTGCGGTCTACTTCACTGGCATAGCTAAAAAAATAGAGGAGAATTGAAACAGTATCGTCACTGTGGTCATCTTCTAATTAACCTTCTAAAAGGAACAATACACCCAATGCTTCAAACTATAATAGTTCAAGATTCCAGGAAGTCAGCAAAAACGATCAAAGTGTTAGCTCTATCAAGTGCAAAGCATATCTGATTGCTTCCTCATGCCCCCTAATCCATGCCTCCAAATTTTTCCCATTGATACTTTCCACAGCACGTCCTACCAGTCTGAATTTAATTGCAGCGTGCCATAATATCATGAGTATTGGCAGGTCCAAGAAGACCACTAAAGCTGCGTTGAGGATTTTGCACATTCAGCCCGTAGGTAAGGCATGTCCCCCAATATTCGTCTCTTGGGATCATGAAGTAGACAGTGTTCGCTGGTGTAAGTTGGCTATAAGTCTTTTTGCACAAATGTTATGGAGAAATGTGTTTGAAACATAAGAAGAATGTTTGCTAGACATGTTTTAGACATGTGATAATTCGTTTATAAGATGTGTGCTCATTAATATTATTTTTTGTATAGTATGGAGTAATATTAATAAATAATAGATGTTATTCTTTACAGGGGGTCCAGGAGCACTCAATGCGGATTTTTATATTTCGGAAGTTCACGCGTTTAGTGCTCGATTAAAGACCAGTATTATTCTAAGGATGGAAATAGTTGCGTTCTTCGGGAAATGACGACTAGTGCATGGATGTTAGTGATTGAAGTGAAGTCAAGAAGAAAGAGAAAGAGTAAGTGAAACAGAATACTTTACGAATGAGTTTATTGTAGAATTTGGATGAGTAATATTAACAAGTTACCTTTTCTCAGGTTCAGCTACTACCTTTTAAGGGGAGATTGCGCCTTGTTGGGGCGAAAAATAGGTAATTATTTATGAATTTTTTCTACAAAAACGGACCGACAATTTAATTTGGAGTTTGGCAGGCTGTTTTATTATATCTTGAACTATTGTTCTGAATTTTTGTATGCCAGTGAAAAAAACATGACAGGCACAGAGAGATTGTTAAAAATAATCGGGTGGCCCTGAGTAACACGGTCACGAATTAACGAAGGAGCGAGCACTTACGTGTCTGACTACCAAACCCGAGACACTCATGTACAGTGCCACTGCTTCCGTTCAAACTATAATAATTCATAATTCCAAGAAATCAGCAAAAACAATCAAAGTCTTAACTCTTTCATGTGCAAATTATACCTGATTGCGTCCTGATGCTCCCTGATCAATTCCTCCAACCTTTTCCCATTGATATTTTCCACTGCACGTCCCACCAGTCTGAATTTACAAGCAGCATGCCACATTATGGTGATTATTAGCAAATCCAGGAAGACCACCGAAGCTGCGTTGAGGATGTGAAGTACATTCAGGCCGTAGGCATCGCACCATCCCCAATATTCGTCTCTTGGAATCATGAAATACACTGTGTTCATTGGTGTCACTTGGTTTTCTGTGAAGAGTGGTAAAAATACAAATAGCAGGGCACCAAAGACGAACACTGATATCAGCATGTAATAGACCACTCTAGTGCGACCCAGGTAGCCCAGTCTGATAATCCTCTCTTCAGGATCGATGAAAAATCGTTCCATCTTGACTATTAAACGCTGCAATCGTCGTTGAAATTAGTAACAGGAAATGTACAAGATCCTACATTTTTGAATGCCAATAGTAACCTGCAACTGTGACGCTGTACATCGGCAATAAATCAAATTAAACAACGTTTCCAACATGAATACCAGCTCCACGAACGATTTCACCAATTCGCTCAGTCTCGTAAAGCAACAGTGCAGGCCGTTCAAAATGGCCAGCATTCCGTAGAACTCGTTTGAAAAGTGCGTCCAATATATTACTTCCGATAGAAACGACTTCCGTCTCGTGGCATTCGATTTTAGGAGCCAGTTCCCACTGAACTCACAGCATGTTCTGAGGAAACTTATCAAGTTATTGCTAGAATAATGCATATCGACGTCGTATTCCTTCACTGAGCTTGCTACAATCGTACTACTGAACGCACGCTTTACAAACCCTGCGAACAGTGACACGAGCGACTGTTCGAATGTTACAGAGACACGTGTTGCAATGTTGAAAGAAACGGGAATACGTTTCCGGCGACGTATCATAATTACGTTTAACCCCCCGGAGGTCGCGGTTGATCTGACAAATACATAGGTATATATTTTCCTGAATATTTTTAAACAGGAACATTGCAGCCCTTACCGACGAAGGGTAGCTGTTGTTCAACACATTCACTCGTTATATATCCATCGCTCGGGTCAAGATTGCTATCTCCAGATCGCCCTTGTTTGTCAACAACGCGACGCGGTAATAGCAGACAGTCGAGAATAGCTCGCGTTACTTTTCGGAAATTATCACTGAAGCAGGGATTCTAAGCTATTGTATCTCTCAGATACACGGCGCCCATCAGGAGAATTTTTGGGACCGCGACCTCCGGAGGGTCAAATAAATTAAAGCGTTAATTGCGTTACGTTCCTCTTGCGTAATTCGTTCGGGAGCAAGCAGAGGGAAGGCGTTCGTGCAGAAGTCGAAATTCGTAAAGCCGGGTCCAGACCTGAATGAGTATACGCTGAGCAGACTGAGCGCGCACGAATGACGCATGCGGAGGGGTCGAAAGTGCCATTGTGTCTTTCTTCATCAACGTCTGTGCTTAACTTAGCCCACTCCGCAGTCGTAACGATGGTGTCATAGTTAGCTAAATAAACATATGTACAGCTCAACCCTCCGAGTCATCCTGTTTACCAATACAGGGTGATTCTCCAGCGACGCCTGTCAAAGAGTTGCCACCTGGTACCCCGTGGCGAGGGCAACCCCCCGCAGTGCCTCACCGAATCTTATGGGTTTCGATCCTTCAAACGGTTGGAATACCATTAAAAAGTCAGAAATGTCCAAGAGTTCCGCATTTCTCATCAGATCTCGGCGAAAACGGTGCCAATCGATTCCTTATGTTTCGCCGATGAAACTAACACCAAGAACGACGTAATTCGGACCATAATGATGGAAATTTCAGGAAAAATGCGTAAATGTGTAGTAAAGAAAAGAAAGACAAATTATTCAGTAAAATAGAGCTTTAACGTCTATCATATGGTAATTACATTATTATTATTGAAAATGTAATTTTTAGATTTTTGATTACCTGTTTATGACAATATTAGCAATGGATTAAATTCATTCACATAGATCCATCCTTCATGATTAAAAAAAAGACGCAAGTCGATACCTTCAATACTTTAGGTCACAAAAATTAATTTCTGTAGGCGGGTTTCGTAAAAATCACGGAAAGCAGGTAACTTTGAAGATTTGTATTTTTTAAACAATTTCGAATCTGCAAAAATGAGGACTTAACCCTTCCTAATTTCATATGGACTAGCATATAGTTCAATATCATGAAAATCCGTGACATCGAGGATTTTAGAAAAGTATCGCATCTGCTTCTATCTTCCACGCTGAACGCAATGCACTCCAAACTTCCTTTGATGTGCGGAAGAAAACCGACAACGGTCGGCTCAGGCCATGTGCCTTCGCCGACATTCGCGAGTCGGGTCGCATGCGCCGAGTCACCACGAATGACACGTCCACACTAGCATATGCGTTCAGGCTCACCCTTTCTGACGTAGAAGCATGCGGTCCTGGCTACTGTTTCACCCGTCCACATCAGAATATTCGTGCGCGCTCAGTCTGCTCAGCGTATACTCATTCAGGTCTGCACCCGGCTTAATATGTATACTGCTCCATTGATTTTAAATTTGCTACAGAAGAGTGTAGGGGGGAATACGGTAAAACTCTTTAAGAATAAAAATTCTATGTTATTCTAAGCTACAATTATTCCAACAATAGTTGGCATCTTCTGTTTCCGAAACACTCAGTCTTCGGACTCATTCTCCGTCAGCATGATTCGTAACGCAGTGAAGAAGGAAAAGATGTTTGAGATGTACTGAAATATCATGAGACATCACGAAATATTGATAAGTATTCCCGATAGTACATAGCAGATTAAAGTATGAGGTTTCCCATACCGAACAGAAGTATCTTAAAGACAGAATCGGTATCACGCACTTGATACTGATAGCTACCGCCTCTTGAGGTATCATCGTACACAGTATAAGCTTCTGCACTTTCACGGATCGTTCGTACCACATGGACTCGTACGCACCTTGAGCTACACTTTCGCTCTGCCAGTAACACAGTCAATTTGTACCAATCTTTTGCATGAGGTACCGTAAACTGGGGAAGCATTTGCAGTACTGGGTAACATTGACAAATAATTGGCAAGGAGAACAATTACGAAACATGAAATATTATTGTAGGATATTTAAAGCAAATGTAAAAATACTAATATTTATATTATATAATAAAATGTCACAAAAACATGCCAGTATTCGTCCAGTTTACGGTACCGAATAAAACTCACCACGTGCATCAAATGATCAGCTGGCCAGGCGCACATGAACACCTCCAGCAACGTCGTAACAGCCAGGGCCAAGAACTGCGCCTTCACCGTAACAGGCTGTCTCTGTTCGCAAAAATACGCTTCATCGTACAATAAATAGATTCGACTATTAAATAGTTTGCCTTCGATGTCAAGCCAAGACCGATAACACTGTTAACTATTTACCCCGATGACAACAATACCGCACAGAAGAACCGCCAGCCCGCACATCGTCACCGTGATCAGAGCTATAAATTGAACAGAGTTGGCCACATCCTTGGCGTACCTAAAATCAGACGTCACATGTGCTGTGATTACTGGGAAAACTGAAACACTTTAGTTTGTTGGATGAAGCAATGCCTGCCCCATTTGCTCGTTGATTCACCGCTCACCTTCTGACATTATAATATTTCTTTACGGACTCGGTAACATTACCGGCGTTCACCACGTCGCGCAGTTGAGAAGTGAGGATCTCGATGCGAGCTGCCGCACATGATATCAAAAGCGCGCCAAACACATTGACGGAAGTATGAGAAGAACATTGCATGACAGCAACCGCTTGATGCACGAAAATGATGGTGGTGATGGGCTCGTACTCGACGGAAAACGGATATTCCGCGGTGGTTGGGAAGGGTTGAGGTAGCAAGAGGGTTCCCACGATGACCATGACCCCGGACATGTAGAACCAGGTGGCTGAGATCGCGTAAAATGTCGAGAACTTGTCGACGTAGGATTGAAACACGCCCATTTCCCGAGGGTTCGCGTCCTGGACGTAAACATTCATTTCTTTTATCAATCGCTGCAAGAGACCACAAAAATCATTGAATCATTCACCATCGAAGCGACGGGTTCGAATAGGGTTCGCGAACACCGATGTTACCTGAAAATTGTCGTGCTGAGTGGCGCAGAAGAGCGTTTGCGTGATGACATGAATGAGAGCGAAACTAAGGCTACCTGCCTTGGCGATGTTGATAGGATCGTCGAAGTGCAAGTATACGGAGTTCAACAGGGCTAGAAGAAGTACGAATGCGTTGATGGTTAATACAATCCTCAAGATTTTAAAACGGATCACTTGATGTTTAGTGGCTGCCAAGGAAAGTGGCCAACAGCAAGACAACGCTGTGGCTAATCGAGTGAAGGCTATTGCTTTCTCTGGTGTCACGTTTTTAAACATGATGGAACGAGAGTAACGATGATTACTAGTGTTTGATTAAAGAGGGACCACTCTCGGACCGTGCACGTAGCAAGAATGAAGCTGCGTTGCGTGCATTTGCAGGGAAATCGAGGACTGTCTAAATCAGAACTGGAAACATTGTGGGGGAATGAATTTCTGAAGAACGCAATGAATAATGCATAGGACTGTTGCACGCCCGAGCAATGCAATAAGAATTCAATCGATCTACCTATACAATGTGTTATTTCCTTTGTTGTGGTGAAAATGATGGATTCAATCGCTTTCTGCTGTAATTTATTATGTATTGAGGACGGTATAGTAGTAAAACACACATTTCTTCCCTTGGGAATTCCTCGTGCTTTGCCTCGGCAGTGCACACCCCTAGGAAATCTGAATGCCGTCTATTATTTCTTTACTAATATTATCGACATGCAATCTCGCCTTTGGGTACATTATTAGCCTTTAAATGCGGTATTGCAGTTGTGCTTGAGGTTCCTTCAGAGTAACATAGAATTTTCATATCTTTATGCAGTTCTGCCAGTTCATGCTTATGTTTGCGGCTACAAAATCGAGATGCAGCATTAGCTCCAGAAGTAAACATATAGAACAATAAAAATAAGTCTTTTTGCACAAATGTTATACGGAAATGTGTTTGAAACATAAGAAGAATGTTTGCTAGACATGTTTCGATTTATATTTTAGAAGTTCATATTTATGTTTCAGAAGTTCACGCGTTTAGTGCTCGATTAAAGAACAGTATTATTCTAAGGATGGAAATAGTCGCGTTCTTCGGGAAATGACGACTAGTGCATGGATGTTGGTGATTGGAGTGAAGTCAAGCAGAAAGAGAAAGAGTAAGTGAAACAGAATACTTTACGAATGAGTTTATTGTAAAATTTGGATGAGTAATATTAACAAGTTACCTTCTCTCAGGTTAAGCTACTACCTTTTATGGGGAGATTGCGCCTTGTTGGGTCGAAAAATAGGTAATTATTTATGAATTTTTTCTACAAAAACGGATCGACAATTTAATTTGGAGTTTGGCAGGCTGTTTTATTGTAACTTGAACTATGGTTCTGAATTTTTGTGTGACAGTAAAAAAAAACATGACAGATACAGAGAGATTGTTGAAAATAATCGGGTGTCCCTCGCGTTAACGGAAAGTACTGTAAAGATCACCTAAAACACAGAAAAGAAAAGAGATTCTTAATCTATATGAATGTTTGGTGGCTATCTGTGGTCGCACATTTGATCCTGACAGCGATGGGCTTATGGGGTACCAACGTATAAAGTACAATTTTCTGCATTCTCAGAGTTTTTTGGTATCACGTGTACTCGTAGGCTCAAATCATTTTATGGTAAAAATGCAATTAGAAGGGCACCAGTGCTGAACACTGACATCAACATGTAATGTACCACTCTAGTGCGATCGAAGTAGACTGCTAATCCTCTCTTCGGGATCGATCGTCACAAAAAATCGTTCCATCTCGAATATTAATCACTGCAATCGTGCGTCGTTGAAATTAGTCATTGGAAATGTGTAAGTGAAGAGTGTAATAATAGATGTGGTAAAATTCTTTAAGGGGGCAGACCACTGTAAAAAATCGGAAAAATAGATTTTTTCTTTTTCAGATTTTCTGAAAGAGGTACGTTTCAAGAATGTTCTCTCCAAATTTTATGAAGAAATTCGCAAAATTGACGGAGATAAGGCAATTTCCGTGGAGCGGTGTCAAGCGCGCCACTGAGCCACGCGGAACATTGAACGCGTTTTCCTCAGAACGACATTTCTCAACCGCGTTGACAGTCTACAGAGAAAACTATACGTCCAATTGACATGAGCAAGGACATTTATTATACGAAAAACCCGTCTCTATTACGTGACGATCAGTTTTTTTGAATTAACGACCTGCTTCTATTGTTTTTATCAACATGTTTCCAATTTTGCACCCCGAAAACATGATATTTTTTTCAGTGGTCCGCCATTTTGTGATTTTTTGCGATTTTTGATTTTTTTGATCGTCACGTAATAGAGGAAAGCTTCTGGTTTCTAAATATTTTTGTCTTTTTGAATTCGGATTAACCATATGGCCTGGGCACTGTCAACGCGACAAGCACGATTTTGCCACAGCGCAAATTTTAACGAAGAGTATACAGAAAA
Organism: Andrena haemorrhoa; assembly: GCA_910592295.1. Taxonomy (NCBI): domain Eukaryota; kingdom Metazoa; phylum Arthropoda; class Insecta; order Hymenoptera; family Andrenidae; genus Andrena; species Andrena haemorrhoa. Next base: position 9,500,292 of record OU342946.1, read on the forward strand.
TGGATTTATGAATTTGATTGAAAATAAAATTTTCTTACCCTTCGATATGTAGATTATTAACTATACTAAGCAATACATTGCAATACAAATTCCCGAAAACACCCTTACATTTCGGACTGTTACAGTGGTCTGCCCCCTTAAAGCAGGGAGTCGAGACCGATAGACTTTCGGTTACGGTCGCGGTCGCGGTCCCTTGAGAGGTTCGATGTGATGTTTACGGGTCTCTCGGCCGAACCGAGAGCGACGAGCGGTCCGAAGTTTTCTCTCAACCGATAACCGAGAGAGAATTTTTCTCAGACTTCCGCTCAACCGAAAGTCTAGACCGGCCAGGAATACGGTCGCGTTAATTTATGGAGAGGTTCGAGTTAATGTATGGAGAGGTTAGCAAAACGGTCACCCGAGAGTCTCGACCGAGTGCAATACGGTTGACACAAAGTCGGGAGAGATAGAAATGCGGGCAACTAGAATTCATCACCTCGTGAGAAATAGGAAGAAAATAGAAATACGTTCGATTAAAATTTGTAAAACAAATTGTTACTGTCCCTGTTGCGAATCGCAAATCGTGACTAAAATTATTTAGTAGGTTATTTTCATTATTTTATATCACGTTAGTAACCTGGCCTTGCATCTTCTGCAATCCACAGCGAAATACATGGTATAAATGAAATAAATTTATATTAATAAATAAAATCAATCAATTTAATTCATATATAAATTCTTAAAAATACATTTACGTCTTTTTCTGAATTTATTAAATTTTATAGATAATTTTATAAACACCTACTTTAAATATTTTTATAAATGAAATATTACTTTGACAGTCGCAATGAAATATTTATATAAATAATTTTCAGAAATAATTCATATTTTTATTAATAAAATGTTTTAGTTATAAATAAACAAAGTTAATGATGGATAATTATTAAGGATTAACAATTTGTTTTGCAAACAACAACAGTCAATTTTCAAAAGTTTGCACGCTGATAACGCCAAAGTTTTTTCAAAAGTAAAACGTTAATGTTAATAAATTTCTGACTATTTATAATGCACCTATGCATATTGTACAAGAAATGGAATTTTTGGACCGATTGATGTAATGAATGAATTTTCAAACATTTATGATGTTTTCAATATTACAATTTCGCTGTATAATTTGTTATTTAAGTTTAAGTTAAACATATATTTACATTTTGTTACATTTGTATCTTCTGTTTTTTCCACACTTGGACATACTTTTGAAATAACCACATGAAAAATAAAAAAAATATATTTTCAATCATTTTCTTGTTATTTCGATTTTAACAATCATTTATTTTATATTAACTACTTCTATTAAAGTCGATGGGAGATGACGAGCATCTTCTTAATGTAGTGTTTCAAATACAACAATGCCTCGGTAGATCGGCGCACTTTAGGACCGACAGTGTCAGAGTATTAACAAATAACTGCAACAGTCTGCTTTCACAAATCCCGTCACGAGAGAGACAAACAATGAAACCGACAAGGACAGTATACATACCTTCCCGGCCTATTCAGCTAGATCGAACTGAACCGAACCCACCCGAATAAAACCGACTCGGAGCCCTAACCAGTCAGCGGACCTCTCCATACATTAAGTGGCGACCGACCGACCGACCGGTCCCCGTTCGTCTCAGAATGCGGTCCCCGATTCCCGACCGAAGTGCAATTGGTCAGGAGCTTCGGTTCCCTTTTGCAACCTCTCGCTATTACGGCCAGAATTTCTCTCCTCTTTCGTTACGGTTACTGGTTACTTGACCGATATGTGACCGGTCTGAATTTCGGTTTCTGCTTCGGTCTCGACTCCCTGCCTTAAAGAGGTTTGTTTTATTGTTAGAATTCTCAGTATTTCTAAGCTATGACTATCTCAACACGAGTTAGTGTCTTTTGATTCCGAACGCTTAGTCTTCATCCGTCATCATCACTCGTAATGCAGTAAAGAAGGAAAAGATGTTTGAGACATACTGAAATATCATGGGATAACACGAAATATTAACAAATATTCCCCATAATAGATAACACATTAGAGTACGAGGTTTCCCATACCGTACAGAAGTATCTCAAAGACAGAATCGGCATCACGCACTTGATACTGATAGCTACAGCCTCTTGAGGAATCATCGTACCCAGTATAAGCTTCTGCATTTTCACTGTTCGTTCATACCACATGGACTCGTACGCACCTTGACCTACATTTTGACTCTGCCAGCAATACAGACAATTACCAATCTGCAGCATAAGGTACCGAATAAAACTCACCACGTGCATCAAATTATCCGCGGGCCAGGCACACATGAACACCTCCAACAACCCTGTAACACACAGGCCTAAGAACTGTGCCTTCACCGTAACAGGCTGTCTCTGTTCATAAAAATACGTTTCGTCGTACAATAAATAGGTTCGACTATTGAATAGTTTGACTTCGATATCAAGCCAAGACTTATAACACTGTAAAGTGTAAACTATTTACCTCAACGACAACAATACCGCACAGAAGAACCGCCAGCGCGCACGCCGTCACCGTCATCAGAGCTATAAATTGAACAGCGTTGGCCACATCCTGAGCGTACCTAAAATCAGACGGTCACACTTGCTATGATTACTGTGAAACCTGAAGCGACTTTAGCATGGTGGATGAAGCAAAGCCTGCCCCATTTTCTCGTTAATTCGTCGCTCACCTTTTCACGCGATAGTACTTCTTTATGCAGTTCGCCAGATCAGCGGTGTCCACCACTTCGCGCAGTTCAGACGTCAAAATCTCGAGGCGAGCTGCCGCAAATGATATTAAAAGCGCGCCAAACACATTGACGCAAGTGTGAGCGACGCATTGGGCGCCGGCAAGAGTTTGATGCAGGAAAATGATGGACCTTATGGGTTCGTAGTCAACGGAAAACGGATATTCCGCGTTGGTTGGGAAGGGTTGAGGTAGCAGAAGGGCTCCCACGACGACTACGCCCAAGGACAGGTAGAACCATGTGCTTGCCAATAGGTAAAATGTCGAGAACTTGTCGACGTAGGATTGAAACACGGACATTTCGGCGGGCTCCGCGTGCTGGACGCAATCAATCATTTCTTTTATCAATCGCTGCAATAGACCACCAAAATCATTGAATCATTCACCATCGTAGCGACGGGTTTGGATAGGGTTCGCGATCATCAATGTTACCTGAAAAGTATCGTGCTGATTGGCACAGAAGAGAGTTTGCACGATGCCATGGATGAGGGCAAAACCCAGGCTACCTGCCTTGGCGATGTTGATGAAATCGTCGTAGTGCAAGTATAATGAGTACATCAGGCCGAGAAGAAGCGCGGATGCGTTAATAATCATTGCGATCCTCAAGATTTTGAAACGCAGCACTTGAGATTTGGTGGCCGTCGAGGGAGGTGGCCAACAGCACGATAACACTGTGATGAATCGAGTGTAGGATATTGCTTTCGCTGGTGTCGCGTTTTTAAACATAATGGCACCGAGTAGCGACTATAGGTATTGTTTGATTAGAGAGGGAACAGTCTCGGACCGTGTATGTATAAGAATGGAACTGCGTTGCGGGCATTTACTGAGGAATCGAGGGGTGTCTTAATCTCGCGATGAATTAAAGGTAGCATGCTGCGTCGTTTCTGAACTGGAAACATTGTGGCCGAATGAATTTCTAAAGAACGCAATGAATAATCGATTGGAGTGTTGTACGCACGAGCAATGCAACAAGAATTCAATCGATCTATATGTGTTATTCCGTGCGTTGTGATGAAAGTGATGGATTCAATCGCCTTCTGCTCTGCACTCGCCGTAATTTATTATGTATTGAGGATGGTATAGTAGCAAAACACGCATTTCTTCCCTTGGGAATTCCTCGTGCTTTACCTCGGCAGTGCACACCCCTAGGAAATCTTATCGCCGTCTATTATTTCTTTACCAATATTATCGACATGCAATCTCGCCTTCGGGTACATTATTAGCCTTTGACTTCGGTATTGCAGTTTTCCTTCAGGTTTCTTCAGAGTAACATAGAATTTTCATATCTTTATGCAGTTCTGCCAGTTCATGCTTATGTTTGCGGCTACAAAATCGAGATGCAGCATTTGCCCCAGAAGTAAACATATATAACAATAAAAATAAGTGTTTTTGCACAAATGTTACACAGAAATGTGTTTGAAACATAAGAAGAATGTTTGCTAGACATGTTTCGATTTATATTTTAGAAGTTCATATTTATGTTTCAGAAGTTCACGCGTTTAGAGCTCGATTAAAGAACAGTATTATTCAAGGGATTTGTTCGTGCGAAATTCGCAAAACCACGTACCTACTACGTGGAGTCTAAGGATGGAGACAGTTACGTTCTTCGGGGAATGACGACTAGTGCATGGATGTTGTTAATTGGAGTGTGGTCAAGAAGAAATAGAAAGACTAAGTGAAACAGAATACATTACGAATGAGTTTATTGTAGAATTTGGATGATTAAAATTAACAAGTTACCTGTTATCAGGAATAAGATGCTACCTTAAGCTACTATTATATAATTCACCTCTAGCTTAAGTATCTTCTTCAAGGGGTTATGCCTTCCTGCAAGGTCTGAAAACACAAGTACTTTGGGGATTTTTTTCTTAAAAAACTTGAAGATTTTTTTAATTAAACTTTAATGTATTCGAAAGTGTTCACGTTAAACTACTTGTGGTAATTTTTTGGCGATGGAAAATATAAATAAATTTTAAAAATATCAGGGATCTCCCGGCAGCGATTTTTGTTTCAGTTGTTTGAGGTGATTGCTCTAATTACGACCTAGCTGGTTCATCTAAAATAAAAAATTCTCCCAATTCCCAAAATATTGATTTGCTACAAAATGGCGGCTTCTCATAGCAAAAGTATCGATTTTCACCACAGATTTTTCATCTTGTAAAATAAAAACTACACAACGGAAATGAAAAAGCCGCAATTAAGGACAATATAATCTAATATACTAACTAAATTTGGTTTAATTTTTTATTTCTGATGAACCAGGTCAAAGCTACAGTGGTTACCGTATTAAAAAAGCGCGACTGGGAGATCGCTTATAAATCCAATATTGATTTAGATATCGCATTGCAAAAAGATTACAAGAATTTTAAAATATATACTTTCGAATACAATATACAATCGTTTATTTAAAAAAGTCTTCAATTTTAAAAAAAATCCCGAAAATACTTGCTTTTTCAGTTCTTGCAGGTAGGCATAACCCCTTAAGTGTTCAATCGTCACCCTTTGTCATCATTACTCGTAGAGCAGTAAACAACGAAAACACATTCGAGATGTACTGAAACATAGAATACGTTAGTACACGGTACAATATAGACAATCTTCGATGTGGTTATTTTTCTTATCGTACCGAACAATAATAGCTCAATGATAGCGCAGGAATCACACACTTGATCGTGACAGCGATGGGCTTTTGGGGTACCAACATATACAGAACAATTTTCTGCATTCTCAGAGGTTTCTGGTACCACGTGGACTCGTAGGCTCCTTGTGCAACATATTTGCTCTGATGACAGCAAAAATTCAGCAAACAGCTCTTTGAAATTCGAGGGAAGCGTGGTACAGAACTCTACTAACCACGTGCAACAAGTGATCAGCTGGCCAGGCGCACATGAAGACTTCCAACAGAGCAGTCCCTGCCAAGCACAGGAACTGCACTTTCACAGTGAAGGGCTGACGCTGTTTGCAAAGCCTCCTCTCATTAAACGGTGCAAAATGAATTGACTTTTGTATTCCAATTAGAACTAGGACCGCGGAAGTGGCAAACTCACCCCAATACAGTTGATACCGCACAGCACAAGTGCCACACCGCACATCGCTACCGTAATCAGAGCTATATATCGAACAGCACTAGCCACTTCCTGAGCATATCTAAAAACCACCTTCCCGTGCTACAACTACAACACGTAGATACCTTCCGTTCTCGCGCGTAAAACATCCTACCTCCTCACGCGGCAATACTTTTCCACGCACACGATCAACTCAGCGGTGTTTGCAGCAACCCGCTGTTCCGCCATCAAAATTTCGAAACGTGCCGCTGCGAACAGCAACAGTAGCGCGGCAAACGCGTTAACGCAAGTGTGCGCGGCGCACTGCAAGCCAACGAGAGCTTGGTGCAAGAAAATGATGGTCCTTATAGGCTCGCGATGGATGGGAAACGGGTACTCGGCGTTTGTCGGGAAGGACTGGGAGATGAACAGGGTTCCAATAACCACCACAGAAGCAGTTACGTAGAACCAGATCGCAGAGACCCCGTAGAACAGGGCGTACTTGTCGATGAACCTCTGGAAAATGTGCCTCTCCTGCGTGCTGGCTCCCTTACAATAACTCGACATCTCCGCGATCAACCACTGCAACAGGTCGTTGAAATTACTGGTCCCCAAATCGAGATAATCGTATCGACAGTGGGAACATAGGGGCAGGAATGATTCTTACCTGGAAACGATCGTATTGAGTGATGCAGAAGGACGTTTGGAAGAGGAGCTGGGTCACAGCAAGCGTGAGGCAAGCAGCTTTAGCCACTTCGATGGGATCGTCACGGTGCACGTATATGGCATACAACAACGGCAGAAGGAGGGCGAAAGCATTGAGGACCATTGCAGACCTGAGGAACTTAAAACGCAACAACTGAGACCTGGTGACTGTGGGTGGAAGTGGCCAACAGCAGGTAGGAGCTACGCTGAGACGAGTGAACTGAATCGCCTTTTCCGGCGTCACGTTTCTGAACATTGCGCGAAATCAGAAGAACAATACCACTTGATGAAAGGGGAAAAACTGCGATCTATACTCGAATGAGGTCGCGAGATGTTTGTTCGATACGAAAAGTTTGGACGTTTCCAGAAGAGGACGCAGTTCGTGAAAAGTGTTCGAATACTATTGTAAGCGACGGAAAAATAGAGGAGCCTCGGGCGCTGGGACTCGAACCCGCAATCTTCGGATTCGTTGCACACTGATCAACCGCCTTAGCCACCATGACCAACGCCGACTCTCCGAGGTCCCTTATACTCTGTCGCAACTCTTACACTATGTATCCCTCTTGAATAGAAGACTCTAGCGCACAATGAATTAGCGTAGATTGCAATCAATAGTGAATGCAACCCTTGGTGGATATATGGGGAGATATCAGGGTGGTTCTGTGTCCTCCGATGATTCTATTTCCCTGCATGTGTGAATTGGCGCGCTATGGGTGTTGTAGCTCTAATGATAGCTTCCCTCTCTGCCTCCTCCATTGTCGATACTCTCTCTCTCGTGCTGGAAAACAATGACGAGTCGGCGTTGCTTACTGCTGTGAGAAATATTGCATGTGGAACACGTGTTCCATACCTCGGCCACTACCTTCTACAGTAAGAGGAATGATTAATGAAAAGCTTTATTAGTCCATGCACGTTGGTGTAAGCAAAACAATGTCTACACAGACTGTTAGAAATGAATACTGTACAAGTAAGTACAGGTTTGTGGAAAAATTGTTAATTCGTAAAGTTGACCACATTCCTTCGAGTTTGCTGAAAATTAAACGAACTACTTTCATCGCGTTTCGAAAGAGTAAGATTTCTTCTTCAAACAAGCATCCCACTTGCAAAATGCTTGGGCAATATAGGTGTTCTGGTGGTTCTTACGCGTTACATTGTTCACCAAGAAACCTTTCACGCTCTCTTCGCGATACTGCTAAATGATTTCATGCGTTGACGGAGTGAAATATCTAAATATAATTTTTGAATAGTAAACTTGGTTGCAAATGATTGAACCACGATCACAGTGAATAGTGAATGCGACTGTTGATGAGCCCACATTGGGGTGGGATATTATTACGGCTTTACGCCTCAGCGAAAGATATATATAACGTTGCTGTTGCCACGAGTACGCGCATTAATGCCTGCAGGCGTGCTAATAGGAATTGGAGCTTTTCTTTTCCTCTTCCTTCGTCTATTATAGTTCTCTTACGGGGCTGTACACGCCACCGTGTTTTGCACCGTATTTGTTCGTAAATTATTAAACATGCACGCACTCCATTGCGCGAAGGATCGTTTGAGACTTCAGTATAGATCGGAGGAAGAATGTATTGATTAAAAAGTACGGTAGAATTGTGGAACATTGCGGTGTGACGAGAAGTAACGAAGAAGCGAAGTAACTTCACAAGTTTAAAAGATCAAGAAGAGATAGAACAAAGTGAAAAACAGAGTACCTATTCAACGTACTATTTTTTTAATGTGGTGATTGGATATATATAAGTACCTGAATAGTGACAATTCTATAGACGTTACTATTAAAAGGAAAATCGTCAATTTATTTAACAAGTTGCCACCTACGTTCTCATATTTTACAAGGTTTCTACCGAAAACCATATCATACCTTCCGGGCAACCTCTTGTACCCGTTAATGATGCACGTGAAAGATTTGCTTAGATAATCATAGATATGTCACTCACATTTTCTGGCATCACCTCAGCAGCCCAACTGCGCGCGAGAAATCTCAGCGTGTTCAAATCTGTTCAAAGAAATGTAGATTCTAGAAGATGTGACACGTTCCTAACGCAGCGCATTTCAGTAACACGTTCACGAATTAACGAAGGAGCGAGCACTTTCGTGTGTCACCACCAAACCGGACACAATCATGTACAGTGCTTCCGTTTATTTCACAGGTACGGGCCCTGTGGTACGGTTTACTTCACTGGCATAGCTAGAAAAAGAGGAGAATTGAAACAGTATCGTCACTGAGGTCATCGTCTAATTAACCTTCGAAAAGGAACAATACATACAATGCTTCAAACTATAATAGTTCAAGATTCCAGGAAGTCAGCAAAAACGTTCAAAGTGTTAGCCCCGTTTCACACACTCACGGCACGGCACTGTGTTCACGGCAAAAAATGTGACGATCTCATAGAAATTTCCCGTCATTGCGGCGACGGCAAGTGTGAAAGGCCTCCATATGATCTTCGTTCCTTTTGCCGTATAAACGGCGCCGTGCCACGAATGTGTGAAACAGGGCTTAGTTCTATCAAGTGCAAAGCATACCTGATTGCTTCCTCATGCCCCCTAATCCATGCCTCCAACTTTTCCCCATTGATACTTTCCACTGCACGTCCCAGCAGTCTGAATTTAAATGTAGCGTGCTATAATATCGTGAGTATTAGCAGGTCCAAGAAGACCACTAAAGCTGCGTTGAGGATTTTCGCCATTTTCCTAATTCTTTTAGAGAAATCACTAATTATAGTCCGAGTGATAGCGACAGTCATGCCAATCAAGAATCTGTTTGGATTTTTGGGTTCAGATAAGTCTAAACAGGGGTGCACAGGGAGCCGTTTTTAGCGCCTAGCTGCGAGCAACCCGCCTGTCCCGTTGCTAAGGTTAGAATCGGTGAGGACAACTGTAGTAGTGTACGTGCATTTGGTATGACTTGAACCCAGCCATATATACTTACGCTACGAGCCTACGAGCACGCATGTACACTACTGCAGTTCTCCTCACCGATTCTAACCTTAGCGACGAAACAGGTGGGTTGCTCGCAGCTAGGCGCTAAAAACGGCTCCCTGTGTCTAACAGCTGAAATCATGCCATCAAGACCGCTTTCAAAAGCATCAGAAAAACAATAATTTTATTATTACAATTATATTTTTTATTTACTGTATAAACGTAGTTCAATAAATAGAAAAAAGTTTCATTCCATTACCGTAATTATTTTTGCCGCAAAAAATTCCTGAAAAACCCTGAATTTTTCCGCGCGCTAACCGGAATGACAATTTAAAATACTCCTTTTCTAAGCTACGACTATCCCAACACGAGTTAGTGCCTTCTGATTCCAAACGCTCAGTCTTCATCCGTCATCATCACCCGTAAAGCAGTGAAGAAGGAAAAGATGTTCGAGATGTACTGAAATATCATGAGAAAATTACGAAATATTGAGAAATGTTCCCGATAATACATAGCAGATTGAAGTACCAGGTTTCCCATACCGAACAGAAATATCTCAAAGACAGAATCGGCATCACACACTTGATACTGATAGCTACAGCCTCTTGAGGGATCATCGCACACAATGTAAGCTTCTGCATTTTCACGGTTCTTTCATACCACATAGACTCGTACGCACCTTGACCTACATTTTGGCTCTGCCAGCAACACGGGCAATTACCAATCTGTAGCATAAGGTACCGAATAAAACTCACCACGTGCATCAAATTATCCGCTGGCCAGGCGCACATGAACACCTCCAACAACCCTGTAACACTCAGGCCTATGAACTGTGCCTTCACCGTAGCAGGCTGTCTCTGTTCATAAAAATACGTTTCGTCGTACAATAAATAGGTTCGACTATTGAATAGTTTGACTTCGATGTCAAGCCAAGACTTAAGGTAGAATCAGATGGCGCGTGAATCGGCGAACTTGCTCGGCTCGGCAAGTCGGCTTGGCGAGCCCGACTCGGCGATCCATGACCGATCAGACGGCGCGTGGCTTGGCGAGCTGGCTCGGCTCGTCTAGCTCGGCAAGTCAGCTTGGCGAGCCCGATTCGGCGATCCATGACCGATCAGACGGCGCGTGGCTTGGCGAGCTGGCTCGGCTCGTCTAGCTCGGCAAGTCAGCTTCACGCGCAAAGATCGCCGATTCACGCGCCGTCTGATTCCACCTTTATAAGGCCGGGTACAGACTTGAGGCACGAACGCGAACGAGGCAAGCCGAGGCAGAATGAATATGCCAGTGTTGAACGTTCGTGAAGTTCACAGACGTGCAATACTTGCATGCGCATTCTGCCTCGGCTTGTCTCGTTCGCGTTCGTGCCTCAAGTCTGTACCTGGCCTAACACTGTAAAGTGTAAACTATTTACCCCAACGACAACAATACCGCTAAGAAGAACCGACAGCGAGGACATCGTCACCGTGATCAGAGCTATAAATTGAACCGCGTTGTTCACATTCTGGGCGTACCTAAAATCAGACAGTCACACGTGCTATGATTACTGTGAAACCTGAAACGACTTTAACATGGTGTATGAAGCAATGCCTGCCCTATTTTCTCGTCGATTCGCCGCTCACCTTTTAACGCGATAGTACTTCTTTATGCAGTTCGCCAGATCAGCGGTGTCCACCACGTCGCGCAGTTCAGTCGTGAGAATCTCGATGCGAGCTGCCGCAAATGATATCAAAAGCGCGCCAAACACATTGACGCAAGTGTGAGCAACGCATTGGGCGCCGGCAAGAGTTTGATGCACGAAAATGATGGACCTAATGGGTTCGTAGTCAATGGAAAACGGATATTCCGCGTTGGTTGGGAAGGGTTGAGGTAGCAGAAGGGCTCCCGCGACGACTACGCCCAAGGTCAGGTAGAACCATGTGCTTGCCAATAAGTAAAATGTCGAGAACTTGTCGACGTAGGATTGAAACACAGACATTTCGGCTGGCTCCGCGTGCTGGACGCAAGCAACCATTTCTTTTATCAACCGCTGTAACAGATCACCAACGTCATTGAACCATCCGTCCTCGTAGCGATCAAGGGTGGGACTCTTAGTGTTCGCGAAGCTTCGATGTTACTTGTAAATTATCATGCTGATTGGCGCAGAAGAGCGTTTGCACGACGACTTGAATGAGGGCGAAACTGAGGCTACCTGCCTTGGCGATGTTGATGAAATCGTTGTGGTGCAAATATATAGAATATACCAGGCCGAGAAGAAGCGCGGATGCGTTGATAATCAATGCGATCCTCAAGATTTTGAAACGGAGCTCTTGAGATTTGGTGGCCGCCGAGGGAGGTGGCCAACAGCACGACATCACTGTGATGAATCGAGTGTAGGATATTGCTTTCTCTGGTGTTACGTTTTTAAGCATAATGAAACCGAGAAGCTACGATAGGTATTTTTTGATTAAAGATGGAACAGTCTCGGACCGGGCACGTATAAGAATGGAACTGCGTTGCGTGCATTTGCAGAGGAATCGAGGGCTGTCTAAATCTGGCGATTAATTAAAGGTATCGTGCTGCAGCGTTTCTGAACTGGAAACATTGTGGGAGAATGAATTTCTCAAGAACGCAATGATTGATGCATAGGATTGCTGTACGCATGAGCAATGCAACAAGAATTCAATCGATCTACCTGTATGTGTTATTTCGTGCGTTACTCGTTGTGATGAAAATGATGGATTCAATCGCCTTCTGCTCTGCACTGACCGTAATTTATTATGTATTGAGGATGGCATGGTATTAAAACACGTATTTCTTCCCTTGGGAATTCCTCGTGCTTTACCCCGGCAGTGTACACCCCTAGGAAATCTTATCGCCGTCTATTATTTCTTAGTTCGCCTTTGGGTACATTATTGGCCTTTGAATTCGGTATTGCAGTTTTCCTTGAGGTTTCTTCAGAGTAACATAGAATTTTCATGCGTTTATGCAGTTCTGCCAGTTCATGCTTGTGTTTGTGGTAACGAAATCGAGAAGCAGCATTTCCCCCAGAAATAAACTTGTGACAAATGTTATACGAAAATGTGTTTGAAACATATGAAGAATGTTTGCTAAGGTCGGTATCATATATGTATATTGGCCGGTGAGTTTCGTGAGGGGTATTGTCCCACCACACTGTTTGCCTGCCTCGGTGCTCCTTTTCTCAACGTTTTCTAACTCGCTCTCGTTCCATCTCGCTCTCACCTTCGCGGAAGAAGAGTGAGCCAGCAGTGGTGGGGATAGTGCTAAAGCTTCTGGGGTGTAGGCCACACCGAGCTGTCAGCGTAGAAATACACACATCAGAACAGGTGTGCGTTAGCTCCGAAAAAATTCAGGAGCTTTATTGGTCAGAACATTGATTCTTTCTCGTCTTGGTCTACGCATAGCTTCATAACGCACACAACTATTATGCTAAGAACAAATAACAGCCAAACGGTTAGGTTCAGGCGGAGCCGAGCAACGTTCCCGTTACCCCACCATACCCTGCGAGGGCCACGGAACTCCAACTGACAAATCCACGATCGTCAGATGGTGGTGGCTGATTTCTCCTCGATCGCTGTTCCCGAAAAAGAATTCACCGGCCAATATATTTGATACCGACCTTAGCGATGTTTCCTCGAAGTTTATGACCAAACGCTTATATAGTGGCATTCACGTTCTGATTTAACATACGGAAAGAGCATGAAAAGTTGTGTCTTGTACGCTCATAGCCCGGGGTCTAGATGCAAACTCAATCAAATCTAGAGCGAAAAGGAAGTGGTCGGTAACGTGCGGACGCAGTGGACATGCAATGCGCAGCGTCAAGACTCTTCCCCATAGTTTTGCGAATGCTTTTCACTATACATTATGATAATAGACATTTTTCATAGAGTAAAACTTCCTGATTACGATCCTCTTATTACTTTTTCAAAAACATTATACCTTGCCCCCGAAATCTCAACATATTTGGAATTACGTCTCTAAATAGTAACGTGCGGACATTCGCAGTAACGTGCGGACAAATCGTAGACAGAACAACCAAACCACCATGTAATGATGCATAACACTGATTTTTTGTTTAATTATCATATTAAAAAACTAGGAATATTACTTTAGTATTATAAAACTAAACTTTTCTCCATTTTGTTCTATACTTAACATCAGTGGCACCGATACCTATATTATAAAGAAATCGGTATACATTTTTTAATGAAAGGAAAAATATAAATATATTATCACAAAAATAACAATGGCAGTCTAAATCACGTCGGAGCATTGATCGTACTTTATCTAACTAGAAATAATCACACCAACTCATCTACGCCGAAAATTGCACCATAATATAAACACAGACGGCAAGGCCTCTCCGCGATTATATTTTTATTAATTATAATAAAATATAATTTCTTCATACATATTTATATTAATGTGAGCCATTATCTAATAAATATTTTATTTTGATTTGAATTATTATTTTACTATGCTTTCGTCTGTAGATCGGCAGACGATAGACAGGTCTGTATACTCATTTTTTGTTGATATGGAGCATATACAACATATTGGACCACTTATCACGGGTACCCACATATTTTGAAAAACATATCCTCATGTCCTAGTGAGCGCAAAAATGGCCTAGGGCTGTTCGGGTGCTCGAATATTCGGGCGGCTTGAAGTTCGGACCGAGCCGGAACTCGGTTTTCGAGTCGAGCCGGGTATCCGTAAAATTCGGGCGGCCCGAAAAATCCGGGTAGCTCGAATTTGTTTCGGGCGGCTTGAAAAATCCGGATAGTCCGAATCGTTTCGGGCCGCCCGGAAGCAGGCTAGCTCGAATTGTTTCGGGTGGCTCGGAAAATCCGTACGTCTTGAATGTGTTGAGTAGGTGAAATATTTCGAACGGTATGGAATATTTTAACAAATATTTTTCTACTGGGATGTAAATGATGGTTATCAATAATGCGAATAATAAAAATCCAAACTTTAAATAGAAATATTCGGTAACAATTGAAAATAACTAAAATAAATGCCACTAAAAATGTAAAAAATCGAAATCACAAAAATGCCCAGTTTCTCATTTCTTCCGTTGAGTCTGCACTTTTACGAAGAAAATAAGGTGCTACTAAAGAAAATCTATGGGTAAACACCGAAGCTAGAGACAATTGTGTGAAAACACTAAAATTTCATTTTTTTTCCGTTTTTTTCATTTTATTGTTTTATTTCAATTTTAATTCATTCTGTACATTATTTTCAAGTATTTTGTTAATATATGCGTGTTTTAGAAATAGTTCTGGCTCTTTTTTTGTCTTTTGTGCGTTTTGGTCAATTTCGACAATGTTTTTCTTACCTTAAATAAAATCGGGGAGCAGGATATTTCATAACAGAATATGAATCAATGAGAAACTGGGCCCATTTTTGAGATTTCGATTTTTTACATTTTTAGTGGCATCTGTTGCGCAAAATGGCTGTAAACTAGTGTTATTTTCAATTGTTACCGAATATTTCTATTTAACGTTTGCATTTTAATTATTCGCATTATTGATAACCATCATTTACAATATTTACATCCCAGTAGAAAAATATTTGTTAAAATATTCCATACCGTAAGAAATATTTCATCTAGGATATGTGTCCCAATTACGGAGGGTTTAAGCCAGTTCGCGCAATCATATATTAATTAAACAATACTGCTACATGAATTTCATATTCTGAAAATCAATATCTGTTGGTGAACAATTCTTCTTTATGAAGAACTTCTTTTTAAGTAAAAAAAATTAAATCTTTGTAACGTATTTAATTAAACAAAAACAAATGGTTTTGTCCCTATTACGGAGCCCTGAAAACTGCGCCGTCCGCATTACAGTGCCCTCAATTACGGAGCCTGTCCCTATTATGGTGCCCCAATTACGGAGCCTGTCCGTATTACGGTGCCCCCCATTACGGAGCCCGCCCGTATTAAGGTGGAATCAGACGGCGCGTGAATCGGCGATCTTGCTCGGCTCGGCAAGTCGGCTTGGCGAGCCCGACTCGGCGATCCATGACCGATCAGACGGCGCGTGGTTTGGCGAGCTGGCTCGGCTCGTCTAGCTCGGCAAGTCGGCTTGGCGAGCCGAGCCATGACCGATCAGACGGCACGTGGATCGGCATTCACGCGCAAAGATCGCCGATTCACGCGCCGTCTGATTCCACCTTTACGGTGCCTCCATTATGGAGCCTATCCAAATTTCGGTACCTTTGAATGTCGCTCCTAACGTAACTTTTGTGAAATAGGGTTATTTGTGGTAAATCATTTAATAAAAATAAAACATAATTATGTAATAAATATAATTATTTGATTTATTTATAACAAATTTCGCTTTGACAGTTTGGAACAAAAATGAGGTTATGACGAAACCACGCTTCCGACTTCGAGGCTCCGTATTACGGACGAGATTGAAAATCTGCCGGTATTACGGAATTTAACTTAAAAATAAAAACAAACAAGTTTGTAGGTGCTGAATTTATTGTTTTTAATTACATTAAACCTTTTTAGGATATAATATGCATTTTATACGGTGAAAACAGTGTTTATAATTGATTTATATGAAATAGTTCGGTACAACATTTCTTAAGGTTTTTGACAAGAAATGCTATTGATTCACCGAAAGCGCGTTAGGCATTTTTTATGAATACTTATAATATTATAACATATTAAAATTGTCGTTTTTTACTTTGAATCTTGTTCGTGAATATTTGAATTTAATTAAAAAAAATTGTTTACGTTCGTTTATGCATGGATTTTGTTTCATTGATAATTTTAATAGAAAGGCTCCATAATTGGGACAGGCTCCGTAATAGGGACACATACCCTACTTGAGGCTTGGGAATTAAGTGAACGCAGCGGCCGATTTTCAGAGGGGACGCCTCCTTTCTGCCGCCGCGCGTCTTGGCCCCCGCGGCGGCCTAGGTCTTTATAACCACGATTTTCCAAGGAAATGGACCGTTATTTACCTACCTCTTATGTTTTTGGTGCTTCCTTATGCAGGCGTTGAACTCACGGTTGGTCTCTGCTTTGTCCAGCTCCACCATCAATATCTCGAATCTGGCAGCCGCGTATCGCAATAGAAAAGCGATCTGACCATCGACTGTCATACCTGCGAACGCCTGGAAGCCAACTAACATTTGATGGAAAGATATGAAGTTTTTGAGCGGCTGACGTTCCGCAGGAAAGGAGTAAATAGCGCACCACAGTGCGTAAGCGCCATGATAGTACTTGTATCTGGCGACACGACGTTGAAGAATGATTTCCCCCTGGGTGGGTGGCACGTTTACAGAAACTTTCCATGTCGTAGAACAATATCTGCAACCACTTGGCACTTCAGTCCCCAAATCTTGGATATTTTTAGGGATATCTCGCTGATCAGCTTCCTTTGAATTGCTTATGTTGCAAGCGACACACTATCATCTTTATCGTCACCTGGGCAACAACGGAGAAAAGGCTCACCATTTTCCCAAGGATCATGGGCTCCTTATGGTACTCGTAAATCGCACACAGCAGCGGTAGAAGTAACCCAATCGTGCTAACAAAGGCCACACACCACAGTGCGTTAAAATACAGAAGCCAAGTCTTGTTTGTTACTACCAAGTTACTACTTAGGTACCGTTTTCGAAATTCCCCAAAATTGCCTCGACGTCCTCGGAATTGATTTCTTTTCATCAAACAGTTATACTCGATTCCATCACTTTGAAGTCGTGTTGCGTTAAGAACTGGGTCCTTCGGTATTCCCTTGTATGCAATGTGATGGATGTTTCCTTGTCCAGAGGCGGATAGTTGACTCCTTTACAGCATTTGTCGTTCAACTGTGGTATTATCGTTCACTGTTACCCCTCAGCTAATACCAGTTCTGACGCACAACATTTTCCACATTATCATCTATATACCGTTTCCGCGAAGGAATCGAAGTAAACAGCTTGCAACAGACAGTTGCGGTTGCATACGGTCTACGAATTCAACGATCGTGCCGTATTCTCACGAAGGGTTGAAATAATTATAACCAGCGATCTATCTTGATTACACAGCGCCGGTGGTACGCGTTACTTATTTACACGATATCCCGTTCTACGAAATGTACAACGCGCAACTCGAGTTCAAAGTAATGGAATCGAGTATCACTGTTTGATGAACAGAAATCGATTGGGAGGACGTAGCGTCGAGGCAATTTTGGGGTATTTCGAAAACAGTAGTAGCTAGGTAGAAGCTAGTTTCGCCAGGGGTTCTTACAATCATGAAAAAAAGAAAATAAATAAACTTGTAATATCAAATTCGTTAACATGGGATTTCTCGTGACACCTGAGAAGGCGATACTTTTCACGAAAGTCTGTGTCGCACTGTCGTGCTCCTGGCCACCCTCGCTCCTGGCAAACAAGACTCGGCTTCTGTATTTCAACGTACTGTGGTGTGCGGCCTTTGTTAGCACCATCGGGTTACTTGTGCCGCTGCTGTACGCGATTTACGAGTACCATAAGAATCCCGTGATCCTTGGGAAAACGGTGAGTCTCTTCTCCGCTGTCGCCCAGGTGACGATAAAGATGATAGTGTGTCGCTTGCAACAGAAGCAATTCAAAGTAAGCTGACACCTCGTTCGGCGATACATCCCTAAAAATATTCACGATTTGGGGAATTAAGTGCCAAGTGGTTACAGATTTTGTTCTACGACATGGAATGTTTCTGTAAACGCACCACTGCGCAGGAGAGAGACATTCTTCAGCGTCACATCGACAAATACAAGTACTATCATGCCGCTTACGCACTGTGGGGCATCCTCACCACAGCTGTCGTTGTCAGTAGCCCGTTGTTCATGCCACAAACTTTCCCCACGCACGCGGTTTACCCGTTTTCGGTGGAACGACAGCCGCTCAAAAGCTTCATATTTTTCCATCAATCGTTAGTTGGCTTCCAGGCATTCGCAGGTATGGCAGTCGATGCCCAGGTTGCTCTTCTATTGCGATACGCGGCCGCCAGGTTCGAGATATTGATGGTGGAGCTGAATGAAGGAGAGACCAACAGCGAGCTCAACGCCTGCATAAGGAAGCACCAAAAACTTCTCAGGTAAATAACGGCTCATTTCCGTGGGAAACTTCGTGGTTATACTATTCGTTACATTAGCAAACAATTACACAGCTTGGTTAAAATATTAAATGCATAATGTATTCATAGTTACTTGGCTGATGCTAGTGTTGTGTCAGCGTTTTTTATTTCTGTTTACAATCATCAGCACTGGGCTTCTGGGTACCAGCACATAGAATTTTGAGCCTCGTATCTCAGGACCGCATTGAAATATCGACTTACAAGGAGAGTAATTTAGGTGTCCGCCTCCGATCATTTTGATTTTTGGATATGTTATAGAGGACCGAAAAATAAGAAATACGTGTTTTTTTATTTTTCCCCGTTTTCATATTTGGCGGGTGAAATCTGCGTTCAAAATTAGGGTTGACAAATCATCCATTTTTTTTGTGACTTTTTGAAAATCTGGTGAGTCAGTCATATTTCGCATTCAAAGACACAAAATTCGTCCATTGACACTATTCCCCTATCTCTAATAGTTCTCGAGATATTCCGCAAAAATGATTTTTCAACCCTAACATTGAACGCAGTTTTCACCCCCCAAATATGAAAACGGTGAAAAATAAAAAAACACGTATTTCTTATTTTTCGGTCCTCGCCTTGTTAAGACAAAATGCACGTCAAGGAGATGCTCCCCTCTATTTAAGAAACTATACTCTATACTAATTTCTGCGCTCTTTAATACGTGATTTGTGTTCAAAATAATTACCACTGCATATCGAAAGAGTGCGATGAATTTATTTTTCAACGTCATGTAATATTTGTTTAAGTGTACTGAACTATATATCAATGCTATAAATATGAAAATATGCTTACATGTTGTCTATGGGATTGTATTTATATGACATGGTAGCAATATGATATTTGTATATCTGAAAAGGCAATATAAACGAGAAATGTTTTGGCGTCGAGTTAAAGTCGTTTTGTTGAATTTCAGGTACATAAGGAGGATACGCCAATCAGTTAAATTTTTAGCGTTGGCTACTGTAGCAACGACAAATGTAGCCGTGATTTTCGGCAGTTTGAACCTGGTCACTGTGAGTATTATAATTTATTTTTCCCGTATAAACAGTAGTACCAGATTACGAGTTCTGGATATTTAAACAAAAAAACAGAAGCAACCATTACCCATGAAAGCTCTGTACGCCCTCGTAGTGTTCAGTGCCAGCGTGGAACTCTTCATGTATGCTTGGCCAGCTGACAATTTGATTCACATGGTAATAAACTATCTCCATGCCTCTTGTTTCACTTACTCTGCTTTCACCATGGCTTCCATCGTATTCCAGAGCAAAGAAACTGCTACGGTTGCCTATAACACGAACTGGTACGACAAGGATGTCAACATGCAGAAAAAGATTTCTTGTATGATATTCAGGTCTCAAAAGCTCGAAGCAATTTATATTAGCGGTATCCTGCCGAAGCTTTCCCTGTCTTATTACGCAAAGGTAGTCTATCAATTTGTGTATACCTAACGCTATTACGTTATACCTATTGTCCTTCTCCACACAGACGCTCGATTTCACCGTCATCGAATAATCTTTTGTGCTTCCAGTATCTGTACACAGCATTCACTTACTTTACCGCATTGCGTATAATGGTGGAAACTGCCGACGTCGATTGAAACCTCCTGGACAGGAAGAACATAACGAATCACGACGACCGCACATATATATGTACATAATTATATGTTCATAGCACACGTGTACATATCAAGAATATACAAGCTGCTTTATGTGCTGGAGTGTTTCTTTGAAATTCTCGTCTAGGCGTTAATTGTCTCTAATACCTGGCCAGTAACACGCACCTTAACGATCCGTAATTGCAATAAAGTAAGTATTTAAGCGTTGCAGTATCCTACGATTCGACGTGTTAAGTCACACATTGCGAGTTAATTCTACAAAAATAGAGATCTGTGGATCGTTAGGTGCTTTCAGACGGTAGCATTGGTATTCACGATGGCGTTCATGTATTTGTGCACCTCTGACTAGTTTATTTGTTTGAAAAGTCCCTACAGCTATTAGTAAGCGGGGGCGACACCTTTTGATGTTTTCTAAATATCACACGAAAACTATACCAAAGTCCTATTTAAATGATAATCCCGAACCACTACCCATACAGCACAATCTCGTTGCAGCAACGTTGCAACAACGTTGCAGTGCAAGGTTGCAACGTTGCAGCAATAATTAATTCTATGTCCGCCTCCTGCAACGTTTCGGGTAGTACGGCCAAAAATATAAATAAAGAAAATTTTTTTCCCCACAAGGGGATTCGAACCGGCGACCTGTAGCGTCGTAGGCGAACACTTTTTTTTTTTTTTTATCAAGAAGTTTATTGAGAAACATATGTACAATTAAGGAGTAAGGTAGAGTTCAATAAACTTAAGAAAACAAAACTCAGAAACTCAGTATAAATGTTCGGTTGCTCAATAGTCATCGAGACTCCCGGACAAACTTTCAGTTATGAATACATATAGATAAATACACATACAATAGTGTGCAGCCCCCGCTAGAGGGGGAGAAGAAATATGTATACAACATATGTACAATCGAGCTCGCAGGGCGAATGATGAACGTGGGGAAAGTCGTAATAAAAACCCCTGTAACAATCTAAGAATAAAAAAAAGAGAGAAAACTTACAAACTAAGGCTTATAAACTAGGGACTTACAACTAGGGCTATGTACAAAGAAACCCTAATGGGACGCGATAAATAGGACAGAAGTCCGGTGGGCTTGCCGGGGGGGGGGGGGGGTGCGGCTGGATGGCGAGCCCCATGGGGGGCTAGGGGGGAGGGTTTCGGAGGAGTAGCAGTCTGCGATCTATGAGGCTGCGGAGATGTTCGCTATCCTCAGATAACCACCAGTATTTGTCGAAGTTCAGCCGATGGAAGTTCAACGAGTCCTTCTTGGGGATCGTAGTCGAAAACTTGAATTTGTCCCTGTCGGTTAAAAGGTCAGTGGGGCCGAGCGCCAGCCGCTTATTGGCCTTGTTGCGTCGCCAGTGGTAAATGAGGGGGACGTTGCTAGCGTCTTGGATTAGGCCCGCGTTGTCGCAGTATGGGAAAGCTTGGGGGGCGACGTAGCCAGAAGCAAGTTGTCTCCTAGACGTAGCCTCGTCCTGAGAGGCGAGGGGTTTGAGCGAGTCGTTTTCAATAGCAGGGAGGTTCGCAAAATAATCTCTAGTGAGTTTGATAATGAAAAGGTCTATACGCGTGACATCCGCTCTGTTGTACAGTGAGCTGTTGCTAACGTAGTGCCGCCAGTCCGAGGCTTGGGAACGATAAAGCCGCATGCAGGCCCTCAGGACCGTGCGCTCAAAGGCTCTAATTTTTTCTGCCACTGTGTGATTAAAATTCCATAGTATAGGGGCCGCATACGTGATAATGGGGCGCACTAGGAGTTGATACAGAATGACACGCGCTTTATTAGTGAGGTGTTTATTGCGGAAGAGCCAGCTATTGGCCCTGAAGGCCTTGTATGCTTTCTCAAGCTGACAGTCAAAGTGTGTGTTACCCCGCAGAAGGTAGTCAAGATGGACGCCCAGGTACTTGACCACCTTTCTGTGGGGTATCAGTACTTTATTACATGTCCCAGGGACTGTAGCAGAGATTTGGAACTGGTTGGCACCGGCTTTAGTTTTAGGAGACAGCCTCGCGAGGGGTTTGCGAAATAATATAGTCTCGCATTTCAGAGGGTTGAGACGAAGGTTCCAAGAAGAATAAAATCTATTTACATTATTTACAATAGTGTCAAGCTCGTTTTGGATCGTATCAACACGATTCCCTGCTACATATATAACGACGTCATCAGCAAAGGCTAAGAGGCCTGCATTCCCCAGTTGGTTAAGGCCAAAAAGATTCGGGAGGTCACATAGAAAAATATTAAAAAGTATGGGCGAGTTCACAGTGCCCTGTTGGAGACCTTCTCTAATTGAGAACTCCTGTGAGGAGAGCATCTTGCCGTCCCAGGTGAAAAAGGATCTGCCAGTGACCATGTCCCAGACGAGGGAGACAATCCAACGGGGAAAGCCCTTCCTATGGAGCCTGAAGATAAGGCCCTTGAGCCAAACTGAATCAAAGGCCTTCTCAAGATCAAGAAAGGCCGCACCGACTAACCAGCTGGTTTCAACCTTTGAGAAGGTGTCCGAGAGGAACTTGTGTATCGCATGGGTGGTAGAATGGTGATGCCTGAATCCATATTGGTGGTCAGGGATCACTTTATTGATAGAGCAGTAAGACGACAAGGCATTATTTATAACTACTTCAAAGACCTTGCTGAGGCTGGGCGTCAGGCTTATGGGTCTGTAGCTGGATGGGTCCGTGGGGGGTTTACCTTTCTTTAATATAGGTAGGACTTTTGCGTTTTTCCAGAAGCTAGGAAAGTAACTGTGGTTGATAGCGTTGTTGAAGAGAATGGCAAGGTCGATTATGATTTTCGGGGGGAGGTGTTTAAGGACAATTGGTGGAATCCCATCTAATCCACTAGAGGCCTTATTAGGGAGTCTCTTTAGGATCAGAGCCACAGAAGGGGGGCTGCAGAACGGGTGTAATGGATCGAGGGTGGGTGACGGATCTACGGCAGGGTTATCCGCACTGAAGACAGTGATGGTTTCACCTAGCTCCCTTCGACGGGTAAGGTCAAGCTCAAAAGATGTAACCGAGGTGTCTACTAACTCTTTTAGTCGCGTACCTGAATTTAGATGGCGGGGGGAGTTAATCGACTCGTAATAGGATCCCATGATATTGAGCTTGTCAGCCGGGGCCGAGAAGGCATAACAGTTATCAACTAACTGCGCATTCACTGGGTCGCAAGTGCTACGAGCCAGAAGAGGTCCATTATCAAGGGGAACGTGTAAGACATCAATACCAAGACGATCTTTGGGGCGAAAGATAGCGTTGACCCTAGGGAAGAAGTTGTCAGGACACCTGAAATCTATTTTTTTAATAAGATTTGACCAAAAGGAGTCTATTGAGACTTTGAGCTCGAACTGGAGAGCGGCAACCAACTCTTTATGAAGGGTCTTGGCGATCCTGGTAAGCCTCAGGGTGGCTCGGGGGTCAGATTTATGGAGTTCATGTAGCAGAGAAACTACAAATTTTTTATGCTTTTGGAGTTTTCTGATTCTACTATTGATGTATTTACAGGTGTTGCTGGTAAAAGAGAATTCAGGCACGTACTCGTGTATAGCTGCCGTAATCGAATCAGAAATCGCGCGGAGAAAATATTCGGTTTCAGCAATCGACAGGTTCCTCTCGGAGGGGACCCCGCCCGGGTAAAGGTCCGCTAATTTCTGCGTAAAGCGGGACCAGTTGGTAGCTTTAAAGTTGAGGCGATGATCGCCCTCGTTAGGGTCGCCCAGAGAGATATAGCCATTGGGAATCTCAAAGGTGAGTAAAATGGCGGCATGGTCGCTGTCATAGGGGGCGGTAGACGCTCTCCCTCCAAGACTATTGGTGTGAATAAGTCTAGAGTCAGCCAGACAGATATCTAAAAAAGTATGAGCCGGTTTGAACGTGGGGAATGCAGGCGGGACTATATTGAGTTTATACTCACAGCCATGGGATGTTTCCCAGCGGAAAATTTGAGAACCCCTCTGGTTGTTGGCATGGTCCCCCCAAGCTTTCAGCCTGGCATTAAGGTCGCCCGCCACTACATAGTAGGTGTCATCGCGGTATAGGTTGAGGCCTCGAAACAGGTAGTCAAGCTCATCGATAAAGAGAACTCTGCAGTCGCTTCTGGCGTATACGCTAGCCAAGAAGAGAATTTTGTTGTCGCAGGTAGGGATCTTTATAACGGTATACTCGAGAATCGAGTTCGACGCTGCAGACGGGAGGAAGATCTCTTCGAAAGGGAGGCCTTTTTTAATCAGGATTGCAGTGCCGCCACCACGGGTCGAGCTGGGTCTGTCTCTTCTGATGAGAGTGTAGTCTTTGAAAGATAATTTATGAGAAGCGTTAAGTTTCGTTTCGGATAAAAAAACTACATCGTGATTATGGACGCGTAAGAATTGAAGCAGCTCAAGTCTACGGAGGTGCGTGATAATTGAATTAACGTTAATCGCTGCTATCTTAATTTGGGAAATCTGCCTAAGGGTGTGCGACATTGGAACTGTTAATAAGTGAGTTGAAAATTAAATCTATTCTTTCCGTGTTAGCGGCAATCTGCAGAGCCAGGGTCTGGTACTGGGAGGCTATGAGGGTTGAAATTTCTTTCTTGAGGTCGGTGAACCAGCTGGGGTGTGGCGGGTTGTGACGATTTTCATCTCGTAGAGGATGGACGACAGGAGGCGTCAGAAGGGAGGAAGGCCTGGATTCCGGGGTGGATGGGGTCCAACTTGATCTGGTAGCATGTGGGTGGGGGGGAGCGGTGGCCACCGCTTGGGCGTAGGAGGTATTCGCACGGACAGAGGCCGAAATGGAGTTTATTTTCTTCCAAGTTGGTCGAGCACGTGTCGTGGTAATCTCTTTCTTTTTTGCTAGAGCGAACTTGATGAAAGGGCAACCCTTATACGAAGCCGGGTGCCCTGGTTGGTTGCAGTTTGCACATTTTAAAGCCAGTCTGTCTTCGTGAGAGGAAATAGAGCACGCACCGGGACCATGCGATTGGGCGCACTTGACGCATCGGAACTGGAGCTGGCAGTTTTTACTAGCGTGGCCCAACCTCTGGCAATTTTTACATTGGAATAAGGCGGGTTTCTTGAGGTGCTCCCAGCGTATCTTTTGATAAGCGATGGATTTGACTCTGAAGAGGTCAGCAGTTTTGCTGTCGCTCGAGAGTTGGACCAAGTGGTGGTATTTATCAGGGTGGTTCTTATCGAAGGTGAAACGGGTTAAATTGACGACGTTGACGTTAGGAAGGTTGAGGTCAATGATCTCCTGCCTGATAATTTCATCACTGAAATCACCTCTGACGCCCTTTAGGAGGACGGACTTCGGCTTAAGGTGCTTCGGGGTGTAGGTAAAATGCTGTACGCTAAGTTCTCGAAGCTTGTCACATACCAGACCATGGTGTTCGTTAGTGCTGAGAAATATAGCATGGTTAACAGGATCAGACTCCTTTATCTGAAACGCAGTTTTAGGTACATTCAGGCCAGTTATAATAGAGATGATGTCTTTGACATTGGAATTCATAGTATATATGGGAGGGGGCCTAGCGGCTTTGGGTCTGACAGTCTCTGTAGGGTTGGAATGCGGGGCTTCATCATCCGCATCGGAAGCCATTTCGCAATCCCCATTAAGAAGCTGAAAACGGTTATTAGTATCATCTGTTGGTAAGGAAGTGGCCGGTTCAGTGGTCGGTCTAGAGGTGATCTTTGGAAAGACCCAACCTTCAGATTGCTGCGAGCAATCCTGAGAGGAACGATCGATAGGTATCGATATGGATGAGGGCGCAGACAATTGTTTCTTCCGAGCCCCGCTCAGGTTAGGTTTTGGCCCGATATTGGTTTTGGAGCGACTCTCCTTCAAGAAATCCTTGTAAAGACGATCTAGTTGTAATGGGTGTAGCTTTGGGGACTTAAAGAAGCTCCCCTTTGAGCCAATTTTTGATAGAGAGCCAGATCTATCCATGGTGTCCGGCGAGCTACGACGCTTCGCCCCATGGGGCATCG
Organism: Andrena haemorrhoa; assembly: GCA_910592295.1. Lineage (NCBI taxonomy): Eukaryota > Metazoa > Arthropoda > Insecta > Hymenoptera > Andrenidae > Andrena > Andrena haemorrhoa. Next base: position 9,526,423 of record OU342946.1, read on the forward strand.
AGCTCGACATGGATATCAAAAAAGCACGCGGGATCTTCCCGTTGCGCTAATGGGACCGCGCAACCTGGTAACCAGCGTAGAGGGCAACTTTCGTGGGGTCAGAAACACACTGCACAGGAAGAATATTGATTGATAGCGGGTAAAAAACGCGAAAAAACTCGGAGCGGCACAGCGGCTGATCTAATCACAAGCGCGGCCTACTCGGATCCTCCGTAGGCGAACACTTTACCGCCGCAGCTACAACCACTGATTGTTAATAGTGCTAACGTATTCGAACTTATACTCCTACCATGTAAAACTTTAAACTCAAATTATTAAAAAACGAAGACTCATTTTGACACGCTGCATTAGGGTTTTGTAACACTATGTAACACCCTGTGTCATTCTACACATTAAAATATACAGGGTGAGTCACCTAACATTTAACCTTAAAATATCTCCTTTGTTTTTAATGATACGAGAAAATGTCTCAGGAAAAAAATGATTGCTAGACAAAAAGGGCAACATATTAGACATGGTTGAATTTGTATTTTTATTGGCTATAACGTTACAGTAATGAAAATACGTCATCCCATTAAAAAAACTATCGATGATCTTGAAATTTCGGGAAATATAACCTTGAGAAAAAAATCGTCTTCGTCAGAATAATTGTCTCTCTGAAGCAAACACTTTTTTCCTTAGACATTTTCTCGTATCATTAAAAACAACGGAAATATTTTAAGTTTAAATGGTAGTTGCAGCAATGATCCTGCAACGTTGCCGCAACGTTGCTGCAACATTGCTGCAACTATGCCGTGCAATATTGCACCGCAACGTTGCCGCAACGTTGCAGCAACAATTCTATGTCCGCCCCGTGCAATGTTGCGCGGCAATGTTGCTGCAACGTTGCCGCAACGAAGTGTGCTGTATGGGTACACTTAAGACAAATCAATGATTACTTTTAGATGTACCTAAGTAAGGGAGAAATCAAATTTGATGTTTTTGTTGCATAAACGCAACATTAAATTTTGTTTAGTTGCGGTGAATGCAATAGAAATTTTAGAGCTTTTATTTTAATGCTGGGCCGGTAATGGGTTCATAAGCTAAAATACTTTGATAGATGTTCAATGTTTCGTAGATTATGACCGTGTCACAAGGTGCATACGAATCGGATTGGTACACGCAAGCTGTGAGCATGCAGAAGGGCTTAGTCTATACTCTATATGTTGACGTATCAATAACCAATGTCTATTACAGCTTAATTTGCGTTACTCCTGCGCGGTAAGGGATCGTCGTGCTACAGTACACCTATCGCCTGATGCCATGAATTCATACGCCGATCGCACTCAACATAACACATTATATGGTTTCATATCATACATGGCCGACTGTCATCCAAAGATAATAGTAGTAATAAAGGAGTCAATAATATTTCAGTACCTGTCCAATGCCTTCTCAATCTTCACCACTATGCGCATTATGTTGGACGTGGATTGAACGTACGTAGTCCCAAACTCTGTTCCCATAGTATTCTGTTTACTCGTCACTGAATTAAATCTCAACAGCACTGCAAACTCTATGTTTTGTAGCTTCCAAAAAATCTGACGCTTGAGCAGAGCGAATGTGGAAGAAAAGTAACAGAAATGTGCAGCTGAAAGAATAGTGAGGAAAGGCTTTATTCAATAATCACGACAGATTAAATGATTTCCCCTCGGGTATACAGTAGGGCTAGTTCTTGAAACCCATTTCCATCGCTGAAACAGGACGAAGCTACTTCTTACTTTCATGGAATTTTCTTACGCTATAATGATTATATGCCAGCACTCGATAACGATTAGTCGATTGGTTTTCTGTTACGAATTTATAAGATACAAGGTATCCACGGTATTACACGTTACAGTACCAGTATAGTGAATTATGTACAGTGGCTCACAGCCATAATCGTGCACTCTTTAAAATCGCATAACATTTTCGAAATTGGTCCAAACGATTTGAGTTTTTTTTTAGAAGCTAGAAGAATTATTTTGCTAAGCGACGTGTTTCGTCGTTTTGAAAAAGAATGCAATTGGCCGGAATAACAAAATAAATAGTAAAGGTCGTTTTTCAACTTTTTTTGTGAGCCTGTAAAAGTAAAAAAAAAGTTTGTAGATTGAACTAAGTTGCATACATGCCTAAAATTTCATCCGGCCAATTGCATTTTTTTTTCAAAACAACGAAACACGTCACTTAGCAAACTAATGCTTCTAGCTTCTTAAAAAGACTCAAGTCGTTTGGACCAATGTTAAAAATGTTATGCGAATTTAAAGAGTGTACGATTACGGCTGTGAGCCACTGCATGTTCACTACACGCCGCGCGAAAATAATCTTCAGATGGGAGAGAATTATATTCAACACTGGAATTGAGGGAGACTTACCGCGGTATAATTATAGCCACCACAGAGCATCACATATTAATACGCCGACGAGGGAAAACAGAATGTTGAAGAGGTGCTCGCGCATACTATCCTTCATTCTCCCACGATTCTTTTATAACTTGCAATTCCACTGTAAAATAGGGAAGCGGTGGGATGTTCCACTGGTAACTCCTGTATCGTTCAGTGCCACTCTAGTTCCACTTAGTCCTTATTTTGCGCGATCATGTTTGGGAAAGTAACGCCAGAGAAGGCCATGATCTTCACTAAACGCTGCATAGCTCTGGCTTACTGTTGGCCGCTCTCTGCGACAGCCACCAAGTTTCAGCTGCTCCGTTTTAAGATATTAAGACTCGCGACGATCCTGAGCGGCACCCTGCTCTTTCTACCTTTGGTTTATGCAACCTACCTGCACCGAGACAACGGCATTGCCGCCACGAGGGCCGCCTGCCTCTCATTTCCCGTCTTTCAGATCGTTGTGCAGACTTCTTACTTAATGACCCAGTACGATCGACTTCAGGTATAATTATTGGCCAATGTTTGCACGGTTGGTGGAATAACGGACGATGTTACATTGTGGAGCATTTGGAATCAAAGTGGAACGGAAGCTCTCGCTGGCAGGTGTCGAATGGTGGAATCTATTGACGGACCACTCAACGGTGAATCTAACTTGTGGAATCGAAAGTTGGGGGTAACAAAGCTCGGAGGGCTTGTGAGAGGCATTGGGCAGGAATACAAATAGGAAAAAAGCTCCACAAAGTAACGTCATCTGAAATTCTCCTGTCGGTCCATTCGTCTCATTTTGGCAAGGATACATTTGCAATAACGATTAGCAATCCCTGCCAAATCCTTTGGAGCCAGTCCACGCGTGAGACACTTGAGTGACCGATGTTTCAGTGGTTGATCGAACGGATGGTAGCATACTGTCAGACAGCAAAGTCATACGAGAGATCCGTCTTCCAACAGTACCTCGATAGATATTCCACGTTCTACGGGATGTCCGCTATGTGGTTCTACGGGACAGCGTTCGTCGTCGTCGTTGCAACGCTGTTCATATCGCAGCCATTCCCGACCAACGCCGAATACCCGTTCCCCACCGACTACGAACCCGTCAGAACCATAATTTTCCTTCACCAGGCGTTGGTGGGCATGCAGTGTGCTGCTCAGGTGAGTGTCAGCGTGCTCGGAGCGTTGTTGATGCTGTTCGCCTCGGCACGTTTCGAGATTCTGGCGACAGAACTGCGTGCTGTCAAGAGTGTCCACGGACTGGTCCAGTGTGTGAAGAAGTACTACAACATAAGAAGGTGCAGTGGACAGTGTTAAGCTGAGGCAGATAAGTCGCGCGAGGAAAACTGAAGAGGTCTGGGAAAGCAAGAAGTCTTTGGACAACTAGCTAGTGAGTCCACTCTGCTTTTATTAACATGCCGCGCTTCTGTTGCCCAGTCTGTTCAGTTTTGCTCGTGGGATCAATGTATGTAGGTACGTACTTTTTAGTATCTTCTAACAAATGAGGGCTCCAAATTGTCCCCTTTTGATTTTGACCGAATGAGTTCGAAGTAGATCGAAGTAGTGTAATCCTAGGTATGCCCAGGAAGTGGTCAGTGTCGTTAGGTACATATCTCTGATCGCGATAGCGTGCAGTATCTTGTCACTTATACTTTTCGGCATATTCTTGATCGGGGTGAGTACTCTGTACATATAACTGCAGCTGGGTCTAGTCGAAGTAGATAGATGGGGATGAACGCATTTTTGACAAACAGCGAGCACCATTGGCAGTGAAGTTGCAGTACGTGTTCTTGGCTGGGACTGCGTTGGTGGAGGTGTTCATGTGCGCTTGGCCAGCTGATAACCTGCTGGATGTAGTGAGCTCGGGTTTCATACCGTTTCTATATACTGTGTAGTTTGTAGTGTCATTGGATGATCTTTTTCGTTGTTGTCAGAGTGCAAACGTCATGACTGCTGTGTACGAGTCGACGTGGTACAATCGATCCTTGGAAATGCAGAAGAATGTACTCTATCTGCTGTTACCACAGAAACCAGTGGCTATTAGTTTCAAGTGCGTCGTTCCTGTTTTGTCATTGGAATACTATTGCTCGGTAAGTGAATGGTTACGCTTAATCCATATCACTACGACAACTGTCGATGATGCACGAATCTTCCAGTTCGTCTCGAATGCGTTCTCCATGTTCACCGCATTACGAGTTATGATCAGTGACCAAGAGGAAAATTAAACACACACGTGGTAACGCTGGACGAATTTGTGTTTGTACAGTACAAAGGAAAGGATTCACTCTGTTTATCTTAATGTTTCAATAAAAAGGAACAACGTTGCATATTCTGCTTTTCACTTTGTGCAACCTCTTTGTGACATTTTACACGTAAAATGTTACTTCGCTTCTTCGTTAGTTTTTCCTTATTTCGAACGGTCAAAACAACATGCTCCTTTGGGAATTTTTTTCTAGAAAAACCGATAAACTTTTATTATTAAACATTAATCTATTGGACAGAGTATATCTTACGGATATTTCAGTATTTTTTGTGATAAAAAGTATTGGTTTGTGAGTTATAGGCAACACCCGAGACGTCCTTTTTTATGTTCATCCAAAATTTAAATTTTTGTACATAATATATGAAATTATCTAGGCGCTATCAGGCCCGATTTTGGAAAAAATTATTTTGAGAAAAATTGGGGGCTGTGCGAAGTTGAAGCAGCGAGATTTGGTAAAAAATCTTTGGCAATTGTTAATTTAGCTCTGGGCGGTGATTCTACAGGCGAATATAAGACGAAAATCAAGTGCGACCAAATTTCGATAAATGCTTAATTTATTAATTATTGATAGTTAAAGATTGGTGTCTGGAACGCCTGAATCACGGCAACTTGGCCGACAGCGAGCCGCGCGAGGCAGGCCAGCCAAGGTGCGTGCAGTGGCGGCGGACGCACGACAGAGCACCAGCGTGGAATTTGATTCAGATGGTAATAAACTGTCTCCATGTCCCTTATTTCACTTTCTCTGCTTTCACCTTCGCCTCCACGCCACCGCATCAGGACAAAGGAACTGCTGCGATTGTTTATAACACGAACTGATACCACAAGGATGTTAAGGCCCGGTGCAGACGAGCGGTTTGCGGCAGTTTGCCGCCGCGTTTTGGCGGAACATAGATTTATATGAAGCAGTTCACACGGGACGCAAACTTGAGCGGCTACCAGGCGGCAAGTTTGCGTTCGTTTTGACGAACGCACAAACTGCTTCACCGCGAATGAACGCTGCCGCGATGCGGCCTTAGAGCATATAAACATGGAGGTCTCATTGCTTAAGTTTGACTGCCTCGAAATTGTGCGCAACATCACGCGAGAGAGAAAGACATGTGCGAACTGGTGCGAGAGAGAGAAGTATAGAGGGACCTCTCGACCGTAATGCGCATGCGCCGATATCGTGCGAGAGAGAAAAACGTGTGAACTGATGCGAAGGAAAGAAGTATATATCTCGCTCGCACATGTCTTTGTCTCTCGCACGATATCGACGCATGCGCGTTACGGTCGAGAGGTCCCTCTATACTTCTCTCGCTCGCACATGTCTTTCTCTCTCGCGCCATGTTCCGGACAGTTTCAAGCTCTCAATGAGACCTCCATATCTATATGCTCTAAGGATGCGGCGACGCAGTACATTGTTTTATATACAAGCAATTCACACGAGCGTTTTGCGTTTATTTAACGCAAGAAAATGTCTCCCTCAAATCCATAAACATAGAAGAAGACGAAAGCGCAGAACGTGAATCGTGGCGTTGCAAAACCGCTCATGTGAACTGCTAGAAAAATTTCACGCGCGTCTCGCAGCGGCAAACTGCCGCAAACCGCTCGCCTGCACCGGGCCGAAGACAGCAGAAAAAGATTTCTTGTATGATACTGAGGTCTCGAAAGCTCTGAACACTGGTATTAGCGGTATTTTGCCGAGACGTTCTCTGTCTTATTACACAACGGTAGTCTATCAATTCTATACACCGAGAGTTACTTGGTACGTTCCTACCTCAGACCTATCGCGTATCTGTACAACGTAATGGTAGAAATTACTGACGTCCATTAAATCCTCCTAGACGGAAAGCACTTAGCGAAACACAACAACCGCGCATATGTATATATTCGCGTGTATTATGTAAACTGCTTTATATTATTGAATGTTTCTTGGAAAATTCTTATCTAGACGTTCAGTAGCTCTAGCACCTGGCTAGTTACACGCACCCTAACAATCCATAATAGAAACCAATAAATTATTGTGATCGGGGGATGGAAAAGAGCTGCGAGTAACATTATCTGGAAACTAACTAAGGGTTGGAGTATGTTACGATAGACGGTAATACCCAAGTCACGCATGGCGTGTCCATTGTACAAAAAGAGGAAGTCTGTGGATCGTCAGGAGCTTTTAAAGGCTCGCATTGGTATCGCAGCTGTCGACAAACCACAGTGTGGCGCGATAAAATAGAAAGCGAGAGATAGAATAGAAACTCGCTTTCTCGCGAGTTGAATAGAAAGATTCATTTATCCAAACTGACGATGAGCAAAGTAATGCCGGAGGAAGTGATCGAGTTCGTGCGGAAAAGCGTAGTTTCGGGCCTCGTATGGCCGCTTCCATCAACGGCAAGCACGGGTCGAACTCTTACATTCAAAATCCTGCAAGGCTGCACGATACTCAACTCCGTGTTGACCCTTTTTCCTCTGTTGGTCGCGGCGTATGTCAACCGGCACGACACCGCCGTTTTAACCAGATGCATCGTCGTAAGTATTGCTTCGTTCCAGTTCGGCTTCCAAGCCGCCGTCTCTCTAATTTGGTATGAGAATATTCAGGTAAGTCGTCTACAGAGTAGCCTCCGTAATCCAAGGTAGACAGGTCTGTTGCCTCACGTCTCGTTCTAGCACGTAATCGAGGAAATGATTGACTGCATCAAGGCTGCCTCGACGCTCGAGAGGGAAATTTTCCAAAAATACGTGGACCAGTGCCGTGTACTCTATGGGAGCGCGGTAGTATGGTTTTACGCGTGCATAGGTACCTACTTGATTTCCCCACTGGTTTTGCCTCAGCCATTACCGGTGGAGAGTGAATATCCGTTCGACACTGAGCCCTTGCTCCCGTGGGCGATCGTTTACTTCCTTCAGTGCATCGCCGGTCTTCAGTGCTCAGCGGCCATGTCGCATTGCGCGTTCGGCGCGCTTTTGCTTTGGTTCAGTGCTGCTCGATTCGAGTGTCTGATATTGGAATTGAAAGCGACATCGAATACTCCCATGCTGATCAAGTGTATTAAAAAGCAGATGCACCTGAGGAGGTAAAGACATTGTTGCGTAGCGTGGTGTTCCGTAGCTTACGATTTCTCTAATTCTCTTATAGATATGCCCACCAAGTTGTTTCCTGCTTCCGATTGAGTGCCATGTGCGCAATAATAGTGAGTACGATCGCTGTCACCCTTTGTTGCGTCGGTATGCTTTTGGTGAGTAACGCTATCTCGTTCAACGGCGAATTTATGCAAATCATGGTCCAGGAATTTTCTGATTAGAAGCAACCAATGATAAGCAAAGTGCAAAACATGTTCGTATTCTTCACTATACTCTTGGAGATATTCATGTACGCGTGGCCAGCTGATCATATGAAGGATATGGTGAGTGGTGAACCCTTGGCTAGCTTATTTGTTTGATAGATTTCCTCCCTTAACCCATTAACAGCTGTTGTTGCATAAACGCAACATTCAATTTTTTTTTAATTGCGGCAAATGCAATGGAAATTCTAGAGTTTTCATTTTCATGCTTGGCCGGTAATGAGTTACAAAGCTAAGGGAATTATCCTGATGTTCAATGATTCGTAGAGTATGATGGTGCCACAAGGTGCATACGAATCTGAGTGGTACACCCACGCTTTGAGCATGCAGAAGGACTTAGTCTATATGTTGACGTATCAACAACCAGTGTCTATTACAATCAGTGGCATCATGCCAGAGCTTAATTTGCGTTACTACTGCGCGGTAAGGAATCGTCGTGCTACAGTGTATCTATCGCCTGATGTCATGAACTCATACGTCGATCGCACTCAACATAACGCATTATATGGTTTCATATCATACATGGCCGACTGTTATTCAATGATACTAGTAATAATAAAGCAGTCAATAACATTTCAGTACCTGTCCAATGCCTTCTCAATCTTCACCACTATGCGCATTATGTTGGACGTGGATTGAACGTACGTAGTCCCAAACTCTGTTCCCCATTATATTGTATACAGTGTACTCGTTGTTGAAAAAAATTAATATTACTGCAAACTCTGTGTTTTCTACCTTCTAAAAAATCTGACGCTTGAGCGGAGCGAATTTGGAGGAAAAGGAATAGAAACGTGTAGCTAAACGATTAGTGAAGAAAGGGTTTGTTCAATAACCATGCGATATTGAATGATTTCTCCTGCGGTGTACAGTAGTGCTAGTTCTTGATATTCATATATTAGTAATTTCTTGGAATTTACCTACGCTATGATGAACATGCGCACCGCAGTTGAGAGATAAGTCGATTGGTAAAATTCTGTAACAAAATTATAAGGTACAAGTTATCCATGATGCCACATGTTACAGTACCAGTATAGTGAATTATGTGTGTTCACTACACGGCACGCGAGTATTATCTTAAGATGCGAGAACATTATATTCAGCACTGGAATTGAGAGAGACTTACCGAGGTATAATTACAGCCATCACAGATCATCGAATATTAACACGCCGAAGTGGAAGATCGGAATGTTGACACTGGAAACTCGGTCACCGTACGATTCAATTTTCGAATGTGTCTTTTGTATCGTTCAATGCCACTCTAGTCCTACTTACAAGGGGAGGACACCATGTAGTAGACACCGATTTTAATGAGCCTTGGTACGATGGATCTATGTCGAAAATAATTAAATAGGTGTCCGAGCGTTTCAGCCAATAGGCCTTAATAATAGAGATATTTACATGTAAATTATTAAAAATTTCATAGTGACCGTTGGGTTTTAGTGGGTAAAAATCCCACACTACTCTGGTGCCCGCGGGAGATTACCTTCTGGAGGCGTCGGGGTGCTTTTTGAAGATGTTTCCACGTTAAAAAAAACTTTATAATTTTTTTAATATTTTTTTTAACTTGGAGAAATCTTCAAAAGGCACCCCGACTCCTTCAGAGGGGAACCCCCCGGGGCGACAGGGTAGTGTGGGATTTTTACCCATTAAAACCCCACGGCCACTATGAAATTTTTAATAATTTCCATGTAAATATCTCTATTATTATACTATATATTTACTTATTTTCGACATAGATCCATCGTGCCAAGGCTCATCAAAATTGGTGTCTACCACATGGTGTCCTCCCCTTGTTAGTCCTTATTTTGTGTTATGATGTTTAGGAAAGTAACGACAGAGAAGGCCATGACCAAGTATCAGGTGCTCCGTTTTTCGATGTTACGAGTTGTGATGATCCTGAGCGGGGTTCCACCTGCATCGTAACCAGGGAATCGAGACAGAAGCAGAAATCGAAATTCAGACCGGTCACATATCTCTCAAGTGACCAGTACTCGTAACAAAAAAAGAGAGAAATTCTGATCGTAACAGTGAGAGAATTTAAATGGGAACCGAAATTCCTGACCAATTGCATTTCGGTCGGGAATCTCGGACCGTATTAAGAAGTGAGAAATGTCCAGAATTTCTGCATTTCTCATTAAATCTTCGCGAAAACGCAAATTTGGATAAAGAATAAAGAACATTTTAATACGCTGAAATGAATATTTCACGTTTTCATCCTCAACTGCGAGGCGCCGACCTCGATTCGCTGCGGTCGGCCGAGGATTCATACCTGTTTGAGAACAAAAATTCTTTATTCTACATCGTATCGATTTGGAAGTGACACCGATAGATTCCTTATATTTTCCGATGAAAATCATACCAAATTTCAGGTAAATCCGACTATTTTTATCGACTAGTTTCATTGGCGAAACATAAGGAATCAATTGGCGTTGTTTTCGCAAAGATCTGATGAGAAATCACCTTGTAATGGTATTCCAACCCTTCCGAGAGTCAAAAGCCTTAAAATTCGGTGAGGCACTGCGGGGTTTGTCCTCGCCACGGGGTGCAGGCGGCATCTCTTTTGAGTCCAGTGGCTTCAGGATCACTCTGTACAAAGTAATGGTTGAAACTGCCGACGTCGATTACAACCTTCTATGCAGGAAGCACTTAGCATAACGTGACGACCGCGCATATGTATATGTTCGCAGTGCACGTGTATATGTCAAGAATGTACAAGTTGCTTTATATGCTTGTGTGTTTCTTGGAAAGTTCTCGTGTAGGCATTCAGCAGCCCTAGCACCTGGCTAATAGCACGCACCCTAACGATCCATAATTAAAACTAATTAATTATTGCGATCGGAGGATGGAAAAGAGCTGCTAGTAACACTACCTGGGAACTAACTAAGTGCTGCAGTATCTTACGATACACTGTAATACCCAAGTCACTCATTGCCATTCCATTGTACAAGAATAGAGGTCTGTGGAGAGTCAGGCGGAGGGTTGCACTGGTATTTCAGCTGTCGACAGACTACATCTTGGCGCGATAAACTCGCGGGTTGAATAGGAAGAATTCATTTACTCTAACTGACGATGAACAAAGTAACGCCGGAGGAAGCGATCGAGTTTATTCGGAAAAGCGTAGTAACGGGCTTCGTGTGGCCGCTTCCATCAACGGCAAGCAAGCGTCAAACCCTTACGTTCAAGATCCTGCAAGGCTGCTCGATAATCAACTCCATGTTGTTCCTTCTGCCGCTGCTCGGCGGGGCGTACGCCAACCGGAACGACATCGCCGTTTTAACCAGTTGCATGGTCGCAAGTGTTTCTACGTTCCAGTTCGGCTTCCACGCCGCCATCTCTCTAATTAGGTACGAGGATATTCAGGTAAGTCGTCTACAGAGTAGCCTCCGTAATCTAAGGTAGACAGGTCTGTCGTCTGACGTCTCATTACAGCAAGTAATCGAGGAAATGACGACCTGTATCAAGAATGCCTCGACACTCGAGAGGGAAGTTTTCCAAAAATACGTGAACCAATGCCGTACACTCTATTTGGGCGCGGTAATATGGATTTACCTGTGCGTAGTTAGTTACGTGGTTTCCCCATTCCTTTTGTCTCAACCATTTCCGATGAAGAGCGAATATCCGTTCGACACTGAGCCCCTGCATGCGTGGGCGATTGTTTACGTACATCAGAACATCTGCGCCCTTCAATGCGGAGCGGCCCTGTCTCACAGCGCGTTCGGCGCGCTTTTTCTTTGGTTCAGTGCTGCCCGATTCGAGTGTCTAATGTTGGAATTGAAGGCGACATCGAGTACTCCCATGCTGATCAATTACATTAAAAAGCAGATGCACTTAAGGAGGTAAAGACAATGTTGCGTACCGTGGTGATCCGTAGCTTACGATTTCTGTAATTTTCGCACAGATATGCCAGCCAAGTTGTTTCCTGCTTCCGATTGAGTATCATCTGCGCTGCAGTGTTGTTTACGATGAGTTTCACGGTTTGCTGCATCGGCTTCCTTCTGGTGAGTAACGCAATCTCATTCAACAGTGAATTTAAGCAAATCATGGTCCAGTAATTTTCCGAACAGAAGCAACCAATGATAGGGAAAGTGCAAAACATGTTCGGATTCTTCACTATACTCTTGGAGATGTACATGTACGCGTGGCCAGCTGATCACTTGAAGGATGTGGTGAGTTGTGTACCTGTGGCTCGCTAGTTTATTTGTTTGAAAATTATATACTGTAGGAGTCGGAAAAAGAGAGCCTCGGGCGCGGGGACTCGAACCCGCGAGCTGCAGATTCGCTGCGCACTGTTGTTGCATTAACGCAACATTAAATTTCAATTCTTTTTGATTAGGGCAAATGCAATGGAAATTTTAGAGTCTTTAGTTTAATGCTTGGCCCATAATGTGTTAATAAACTAAGGGAATTGGGCTGATGCTGAATGTTTCGTAGAGTATGTTCGTGCCACAAGGTGTATACGAATCGGAGTGGTACAACCACGCTTTGAGCATGCAGAGGGACATAGTCTGCATGTTGACGTATCAAGAACCAGTGACTGTTTCAGTCAGCGGCATCATGCCAGAGCTTACTTTGCGTTACTACTGCACGGTAAGGGATCGTCGTACACGGAAAGAGGTATTCACCGTCAGCGACGATATTTTCGGTGCTGCCCTCTCATTGTTCCTTAAGCCGAGAATCCACCGGGAAGATGAGCTATGCCATGCCATGCTACGTTTTAAAAAAATTAGCTTCAATACATTCTTATGGAACCGTTTTCACCAAAAGCTACGTTAAAACACAGCATCGCATAGCATAGTGTAGCTTAGGTTCCCGATGGATTCCCGGCTTTAGGCCGCGTACAGACTTGAGCACGAACACGAATGAGGCATGCTCGCGGATTGAAAACAACGACGAACGGTGAGCACCGAAAACATCGAGCAGTCATCTGAACAGTGTATGACAAGCACCGTTCCCAACGGTGCAGACCTTTTTCCGTTTACAGCATATCTATCGCCTGATGTCATGAACTCATACGTCGATCGCACTCAACATAACGCATTATATGGTTTCATATCATACATGGCCGACTGTCATTCAAAGATAATAGTAATAATAAAAGAGTCAATAATATTTCAGTACCTGTCCAATGCCTTCTCAATCTTCACCACTATGCGCATTATGTTGGACGTGGATTGAACGTACGTAGTCCCAAACTCTGTTCCCCATTATATACAGTGTACTTGTTGTTGAAAAAAAATTAATATTACTGCAAACTCTGTGTTTTGTACCTTCCAAAAAATCTGACGCTAGAGCGGAGCGAATATGGGGGGAAAGGAATAGAAACGTGTAGCTAAAAGATTAGTGAAGGAACGGTTTGTTCAATAACCATGAGAGATGAAATTATTTCTCCTGCGGTGTACAGTAGTGCTAGTTCTTGATATTCATATTCATCACTGAAACAAGACGATTTCCTATTGTTGATGACGATTGTTGAAGTCGATTGGTAAAATTCCGTTGCGAAATTATAAGATACAAAGATACAGTATATAGTGAATTATGTATGTTCACTACACGCCGCGCGAATATTATCTTAAGATGCGAGAGAATTATATTCGGCATTGGAATTGAGGGAGACTAGCCGAGGTATAATTACAGCCACCACAGATCATCACATATTGATACGCCGACGTGGGAGAACAGAATGTTGAAGACTCTGGTAATTCGGTCATCGTATGATTCAATTTTCCAAGATATCTTTTATATCATTCAGTGCTACTCTAGTCCTAGCCCTTTTGCGCAGTCATGTTTGGGAAAGTAACGCCAGAGAAGGCCACGGTCTTCACTAAACATTGCATAGCTCTGTCTTACTATTAATCGCTCTCTGCGACAGCCACCAAGTTTCAGGTGCTCCGTTTTTAGATGTTACGAGTCGTGATGATCCTGAGCGGGGTTCTGCCTGCACTGTGACAACGTTGTAGCCGCCACCAGGGCCGCCTGCCTCTTCTTTCCCGTCATTCAGATCGTCGTGCAGACTCCTTACTGCATGACCCAGTACGATCGTCTTCAGGTAAGTACACTGGCCACTGTTTGCATGGTTGGTGGAATAACGGACGATGTTACAACATGGAACATGTCGAATCGAAATGGAACGGAAGCTTTTGCTGAAAGGAGTCGAATGGTGGAACCTTTTGCTTGGAACGTTCTCGATGGTGAATCTAACTAATTGTGCACAGTAATATAAACAGAAAATTAGTCGGCAATAGAAAGGCATTTGGCAGGAGGTCTCGCTCTCTGATTGTTCGTATATATTTTGTTAATATTTCGTTTACAAAGCCAAGGAGAACATTTTCGCTAAGGTAACAAATTGTTTGAAATCACCCCACGAGTTACTCCAGTCAAGGAATTCCAACATTTATGGGGCAGCCTGTATAACTGCAGCTAGATTTAGTCGAAGTAGATAGATGGGGATGAATGTATTTTTACAAACAGCGTCAACCATTGGCGGCAAAACTGCAGTACATGTCCTTGGCTGGGACTGCGTTGGAGGAGGTATTCATGTGCGCTTGGCCAGCTAATAATCTGATGGATATAGTGAGTTCTGTCTTAATACGGCTTCTACTGTGTGTTTTGTAGTATCATTGGGTGATCTTTTTCGTTGTTGTTAGATTGCAAACGTCATGGCTGCTGCATACGAGTCGACGAGGTACAAAAGAATCTTGGAAATGCAGAAGAATGTACTCTATCTACTATTATCACAGAAACCAGTGACTATTAGTTTTAAGTGCGTCGCTCCTGTTTGGCCATTGAATTACTATTGCTCGGCAAGTGAATGTTACACTTATCCTCCATTCCATGTAACAGTAGACCCACGCCCCTACCGATATGCGACCGATCTGCGCAGCTCCCACGGATCTGACACATGCGATTAGATGTAATGACGGAGAAAGGAGTTGTGTAAGGCGGGAGATTGTAACCCTTAGGGGACCAATAAAGAGCATACATGTAAATCAAACTATTATTAACGATGTCCAAGGAATTGTAACTTGGCATATTTCAATAAGGTTCTGAAGCAGAGAGGACTTTAAAAATTGTCAAAAACCCATGAGTTCGAGTATCTCGCTGAAATATTCCAACTTGCACTGATCCTTCTATCTTAACACTGTACTCGTGTTCTGGGGTCCGGTAGGAACAATCGAACAACACTTCAAGTTACGCATTTTATTCTTACATTCTACCATAGTATTGCAAGTTAAAGAAATTCTTATATCTAATTAGAATATTTGACAATCATTTCACAATCATTTCACAATGCGGGTTTCAAAAGTAACTCGATTTGCAGTTGCATCCATGCACCCCACGACACTCATGCATCATGGAACTTTCTGCGAGGCTTTTAAGAATTAGACTTTACTGTAAATTTCAGTGTTTGCGGTAAACTAATACTCGGGGCAAATAGGATCGAATTAATGTTGCTTCACTAGAATGATTAAACAGTGCATTAGAAAGATGCGGGAATGTCAGTAACAGCGTGAATTTTTAATACTTTTCGGCGTAGGATACGTGAAAGGGTTCTACTCAGAGATGGATTTAACAGCGGGCGCACCGGGCGCGCGTCCGGGGCCCCAACTTCTGAGGGGCCCCACAAAAACCAACTTTCCACTTTTTTTTAATAACACCAAATTTGATTTCATATTGTAAGCGGATGGTAAAATTGTAAGCGAGAAAAGTATAAGACTGTGCAACGCTGCGCAATTTTGAAGTAATTTTTCCTGTCTTTCCCTTTTTTGTAAGGGGCCCAATATTTTCTTTTGCGCCCGGGGCCTCAACCGACCTTAATCCGCCTTTGGTTCTACTACACGGAAAGTACTAATAAACAATGTCATCTTGCAATTTATAGCTTGCACGGGCTTTGATGAAATACCTTTTTTGAGTGCCATAGTGTCTTGATCCCCGAAATGGATTTTCGGAGAGAAATCCGCGTGAGTCGTTGACAAACCGAGCCGAAGCATAGCGTAGCAAAAGCCTGTCCTCTATGTCAAAGTCAAACTCTCACTCTAAACAAGTCACGCGTATAAAAGCACGCAACGCCTTTCAGCATTTCAACACATTTCAGAGTAGTTGCTGAGTTGGACGCTGTTCATGAGAAGATGCCGCTAAATTCAGTCCTCAAATTATGGGTCGGTAACACAGTTTGGGTGGTGACACGAAGTTCCATAAGGTGATAGGTCTATCCTATACTTCGTCGATGCCTACACTTCAGCGTGACAATATTCCCGGGCTCCACGGGTATTGCATTGTGGCTGAAGGTCTGGGTTAAGTCTGGGTTAGGTCTGGGTTAGGTTGATCCCCGAAATGGATTTTCGGAGAGAAATTCGCGTGAGTCGTTGACAAACCGAGCCAAAGCATAGCGTAGCAAAAGCCTGCCCTCTATGTCAAAGTCAAACTCTCACTCTAAACAAGTCACACGTATAAAAACACGCGACACCTTTCAGCTTTCAACACATTTCAGAGTAGTTGCTGAGTTGGACGCTGTTCATGAGTAGATGCCGCTAAATTCAGTCCTCAAATTATGAGTCGGTAACACAGTTTGGGTGGTGACACGAAGTTCCATAAGGTGATAGGTCTATCCTATACTTCATCGATGCCTATACTTCGTCCACAGACGAGGTATAGAATAATAATAATAATAATAATAATAATAATAAATCGACTTTATTCACCACAAATTACATAAATTATGCGATAAATGGGCGAGGTTCAGCATACCTGCTGTTTTGCAACCTAACCCCAAAACATTATCAGTCGGAAATAAAGTTAGCGAAACAACAGAAGAACGGAAGAACGAAAGGACGAGAGAGAGAACCACAAGACAAGGGGAGTTACAGATAGTGGACGAGAATAAAAGAACGGGCAGCACATTTAAAAGCGGAAATAGAGGACAGAGAACGAATTTCTAAAGGAAGAGAATTATAGTAACAGCAGAGCTATCAACCAATGTATTTTTCTGTCACCGGTTTGGGGGGTCCTAGGACCCCCTTACCATTTTAGTGTCGCATGCAACGTTACCGGTGAAGTCTCAAAACAGAGTGTAAAATTAAATCTTATCGGAAACATTTAAAATCTAAAACGGCCTGAATGTTACGACTAATAATTCTATACCTCGTCTGTGCTTCGTCGATGACAATATTCCCGGGCTCCACGGGTATTGCATTGTGGCTGAAGGATAAAATTCGCCTTACCATGCAGTGGTAACGTACTGGCAATCGATACCGCATAGTATTACCTTCCGACAGTAAGTGAAACACGTCAGACAACATTTCGCACTCGTAAGAATCAAATCTCATCGGTAAGGATGTTTTTTAATATGTCACCAGATATTGATTACAAAAAACTGAACCTGGTGGATATCCCCAATCTAGGAACCGCAATACAATATCAAGGACAATGGTCACCAAATGCGGTACAATTCCGTGTTATACCTGCATAAGTCTTACATACAGCAACTGTTACATACAGGGTGTTTTATACAGGCAGAATTTCGCGTTGCATCTGCAATTGAAGTTTCGAGGCGAAAATTTCGGGGTCTGCAGGTGCAGCTCCAATGGTCCTTATTGTAAAAAGTTGGCATATAAGATTCATAATCTGACCATTCAGTGCATAATATACAGGGTGTCCGACACCAACTGCTAAATGAAATGGATGATTCTATTCGACAAAACATGACGAAAATCAAGAGTAACGAAATTGCAGGCTCACGCATCGTTGTTCATTGACAACGTCTGTGCTCTAGGCTCCCCTACTGACGTATTCAACCCGCTCCGCAGTCAGGCGTTTCTGACCCAAACATTTCAGCCTTAATACCTAGGAAAAACAAGGTCCCCAACGCAATTACGTTACCCCTGATTTTCGTCTTGTTTTGTCACGTAGAATCACCTATTTCATTTTCTACCACTTGTTGCCCAACACCCTGTATATACATATAAGATCGAGGGCAGAGAGTTACAGCTTTCACGAGTCCCGGCGAGTGGCTCTGAAATTCCTGAGTAAGCTTTTCGCGGAGTATAAAATCCCACCCCTCCGCCCCGTGCCTCGAGGAAACCGTTTCAAATTTGCATTGCGTCGATAGAAGGCCGGACGACTCCTCCGCGAGCCGAGCGGAGAAAGCCTCTCCCGATCATAATCCGCGAAAGTTCGAGGCAGTATTAAACTTTATATTACCGTTCACGCTATAAGAGTTTTATGTACACGCTTTATACTGTTACGCCTCGGGCCGAATTTACGATCCACGTTCCGTCACACTCGATCGGGCGAGATCCTTTTTACCACGCAGGATAATGCGAGCAGGGAAGCACCTGTCTCGATTCGCGACAGGCTTGCGAAATTTTGACTATTTCTCGGAGCACGTTGATCGGTTCGTTTAATACAGTTGTATAACAGTTTTCCACTTTAACGTAGACAATAGCTAATGATGGAATGAATTAAATGTTTTACACTAACCTGTCAATCAATGTTTGTACGAGTCCGGATTGTGAACGATGAGAAAGGTGATGATTCGGCCAAATTCTCAGCCTTCGTGAGAATCGGGAGAAAATTCGTGAGAAAATTAGAAAAGAATAGGGTTCTGAAAGCTAGGAAAGAACTGGAAAAGGGGCCTTCAACTGTGACGGAAAGAAAATAACGAACAGATACACCAAAATTTAGATTTCAAAATGGGGCCTTTTTCACGTGGAGTGTACGTTTAATCTTATTTATTTAATTGTTTAATACTTATGCACTTCGCGTGTCAGCGCGGTATTTTTGATTTTGTTTAATTTAGAATAATATAGTGAACCCCATATTGATCTCGCCTCAGGGCCCGTGGAAACAATAAGACGGCACTGGCGTACGACCCGGGGGTAGCGAATGCACATCCCGAGACAGCTTGCCGTGTTGATTTCCTATAATGACATTCCTCAACTGAAGCACCACCACTAGCACTCATCTCATTCGTACCAAGGCGTTCGCATAGAATTCACAACACTGTGGTTTTTCACAGTGCGCATTATCTGTGAATTCCTTAGTCTTTAGCTGCTTGTCCTCCGCTGAGCCGGTGACAAAACTACAGGCTGCTCATTCTTTGAAAGCGAGCAGGCCTGAAACTGGCGCGTTTCCCGTTCGAGAAAGTATCCCTGAGCAGTGAATTGATCCTGCTCCGACTATAGACCGAGTGTTTGCGATGCACTGCAGGCCGAGTAATTAGGCCCGAGTGACAAGTGTTTGCTAGAGAGCACAGAACGGGATCAACTGACTGTTCACGAAGACCAATTAGGGGAGTGACCCGAGCGAGAATTTCAGGGAGCTGTTGTGATTCTGTTTCGCAATTGTAGATGTTCCGCGGGCGACGAACGCTAAGCTCAGCTGCGACGGGGCTGAAAATTTCCGAGGCGCAACAACTGCGCCGAAATATCCATTCCCGATTGGATTAGAGCGTCGGTAAACGCTGGCCGGTGCGTCGCCAACGAATCGATGAGACTTATTATCGGCGAATTCGTTGTCAACGGCCCTCTGTTTGCTATAAAGCGAAAACTGCCCCGTCCTCGCGCCTCCTGTAATAATATGATAAAATCTGTCGATCAAGTTGCGCAGCCGCACGAATATTCCATTAAGCGAAACGCCGCTTAAATAAACAGGGGAAGGTGGCCGGCGAGCGTCGACAACAGGGAGCGCGGTTTTTATCCAAGCGACACGAATTCCGCGCGGTCGCGGAATTATTATTCGGTGGCCGAGCTAGCAAACACACGGGCGCGCGGTGGTCGTAGTAACTCGAAACCGAAGTACTCCATTCCTCTGAAATTATCGGGGCGAGCGCAACGAGAACGCGGCGCGTACGCGCGCGCCAAAATCCCGTTATCAACCCCCTCGGAAGCGTGGGACGAGGAGGGTGCGGGTTGTTCGGGAAAATACAACGAAGTTAAACGGCAATTATTCGACGGCTCCGGGAGTTTATTCGACCTCGCGGCCTCGTCCTTCTCGAGTCGTAAAAATCAAAACCATCGCGCGCTGTTCATTCCCGCCGATTTTACGGCTAATATCTCCTCGCCGTTGCTCGCGATGCAGGCCAGCGCGCGTCGGGTTTCAATGGAACGGGGACGCTGGTGAGGTGTGTGTAACATGAGCCGAGCAATCGTTGCATTTTGCATACCAAATTCCCAATGAAAATTGATAATTGCGGCCGATTCGCATTTACTTCATTCGTTTCATTGAATTTAACAATTACTGCAACTGTTCCCGCGAATATCTCGATCTGTGGCCTCCGGTCCGCGTATATTGTTTCGAATTTGTTCAAACGACTCGGCCAATCACGATAAATGACGGTATCGTGCCGCGGTGCTGGTAGATGTCCCGATCCATGGTCCTCTTTACAGCACCTCGTCCTCCAGATCTTTCTTGAAGTACCTGCTGTTTGCAAGAAAAGGCGGTCAGGCGAAATGAAGTCGTCATCCGTCGCAACGACGCCGGCGTGAAAATAATTCGATTCATCGTGGATAATAATCCTTCGACGGTGGATGATATACGATACAGATCAGGCTGATGAAACGGAAGGGGGGACTAGGCGATTCCATTAGCCGACGCGATTAGCCTTATCGTATCCGGAGGACACGATCTTTCATTAGCGCGAAGTATGCTTTCCATCGCGTGGCGTAGCGTCAATAGATATCGGGCAGAGACAATACCGAAGCGCGCGCTTATCGCGTATAAAGTTCCATTAGGTATTCATGAGATTCGCGGCGAGTAGCTGCGAGCAAATGAATCGTGCACCCGGCAAAACGGAACACAAAGCTCTTTGAATTTTCGTAGCCTCGGGTTCGCTAATAATTCCTGCCGGAGTGTTCCGAATGATCAATCCGTTCGTTCGCAAAGTTTCAATCAATTCGATCATCGTGCTGCGTTATTTTCGCGACAAGGGCGAAGGAAAATTTTGCTAAATGTTCCATCGACCACTCGTAACGCGTACGTTAAATGCGAAACACAAGACCTTGTCGAACCTTTCCGTGTGCGAAACACTTACTTGTACACAATCGTTGGAATAAGAACAACCAGGACAGATACGGCCGAGCATGCAGTGGTCGTCAAAAGAATTTCCACTTCGGACAGCGTCGTCGTTATCTCGACCGGTTTGGTAGTGGTTTCCTGCAAAAAAGTTTCACAAGTTAAGGGGTTATGCCGGTTAGAAAAAATTCTGATTATTTTAGCTTCTACGGAGGCATTTTCTAGGGAGCGCAGAGGCTCGGCCTCTATGGATGATAACTTTGAGCGCGATTTATCTCGAAACGTTATTTTTACACATCGTGAAGATAACATCTCGGAATCTGTCGAACCGATCCTTTATAAATTTTATTGCTTACTCTGCACACCTATGACTCTCGCGGGGACTACAACCAAGTATTTTCATTCAATCTAACTTGTAAAATCGAAAATAGCGAAAGAAAAAATCCGAAAAACATTTTTCTTGCATTTTGCCAGCCATTTTGCTCATTTTTAAGGTAAGCGGATAGCGACCGTCACACTGATCAAGAATCTGTTTGGATTTTTCACGAGCGAGGCATGAATTTTTAAACGCGTCATCAAGCCCGTTTTCAAAAGCATTTTAAAAGCAATAATTGTATTACTTTTATATTTTTATTTGCTGTAGAAATGCAGTTTAATAAATAGAAAAAAGTTTTCTTCCACTACTATAATTATTTTCGTCGCAATAAATCGCTGCAAATCGCTGAATTTATCGGCGCGCTAACCGGAATGATCCCTTAAAATCCCAGGTGATACGATGTATCTAGTATGTTATCGTAGTCAAACATTTGCCGCGGTGAATATCTCCGATGCGCTCAAAACTTCTCGTCTACCTCTACCTAATGCAGCTGCAGTTCATTGCTACTTCAGCACCGAGTCAAACTCGACCCAATCATTTGGGAATCTGTCTCGAGCCTCTAACGTAGCACTGTGACTGCTTCGGCGGCTGGAGAATCGAGGGGAACGGGGCAAGAAACGGGGAGAGAATCTGTGATCGATGTCCAGGTGTTGCACGTATTCGACGTGGCTTTCGTTGGCAGCCGGGAAGCCCGGCAACCTCGATCGAGTTTCGAAGAGTAACAGGCTTGATTAGAATTCCCGACGCGCGTTTCACAAGAAGACGTTAATCCCTTAAGTAGTGATAACACAACGAAACTTTATAATCCAGTTTTCGACGCGTGTTCGCCTCGACGCGCTTGCTCTTCCGCGCCCTCTCGCCGCTGCCGACGCCAATCCCGCGCCACCCCCTTTGTTCAGCCTAGTCAGTCGCGAGGGTTAACGAGACAAATGAGATTCCCGCGGCTCCCGGTTCTCCTCCCGCGAACAATCGGAGAAAAATTAATTACACGAGCGAAAACTTTCGCCACCCTCGCCCCTGCCTCGCGGAATCTTGGGGGACGAATACTCCCCCAAAATCCCGACGGCGGCTTCGTCAGAGCCGCCGATCCCTCGGCATCGGATTCATCAACGTCTGACATCGATCCGTAAGAATATAAACATGGAATTCTGTGGAGCCACAGAGGCAGGGACTACCCGTGAGTTAGCAGAATAGGGTGCTTCGGGAGAATCATAAAAATTCAGTGTTCGAGGATGCCTGAGACGAAAGGTTGGAACTAGCCCTTCTCGAGGGCGATCGCTGAGGTTCTCCCGACACCGAGTTTCATTACCTAGTGATCGCTCCACTACGTTTTCAATGTAAACTGCAGAGATATCTTAAATTCCATAAAGCTCTATGACAGTACAATTGCGCTGTAGTACCTAATATTTATTCCCCGAGCGTATTTCGCTTCCAAAACAAAGCCTCCCTCATCCCTCCCACGAAATTTAATCTCCAAGGGATGTTTTCCCTGTTTACGCGTTACGTCGAAGGGGGCAGAAGAAAGGTCCCTCCGGTATCTCGCTATGATAAGGCACGATTTCTTTCCTCCGTTGCCATCCTTCGCCTTGCCCCACCGGCAAAGTCGTTTACCGGTTCCTTCGCATCGTCTGACGTCGGAGTCTCCGGTACAATTCGAGCGAAACGATTCCCGGGGCGTGGCTGGCGACATGCTTGCCGATTAGAACTTCTCCCAAAGGTAGGCCGGTCTTCCGCCGTGGCGGCGTGTCGTCTGACTCGCCTGGTTAAGCCGATTGTTCGTTACGAGAACGCGATATCGGCCGTGTAAACAGCTTAACAGCGCGACAACCGAATCAGAGTCTCCGCGTGCGAAACTTTAAGAGGCGACGAGGCGAGGTCGGGCGTCGCGCAGCCGACGAAAACGGGCAAACTTCCCGCTGAAAGTTCTCACCTCCGCGACGGGTTTAACGCCTACCGATGCCTACGATTTCATTCCCCGAACGAAATGTAACGGCAATTGCCGGAGGACGGCTGCCTGCGACGTTTAACTCGCGAACCGCTGCGCCCTCGCTCTCTGGTAAGCTTACGTTTCGCTTGTCGTCGAATATTTCGTGGCTCCGCGCCGGTGAATTATGTCATCTGGCGCGAACGTTGCCAGCTTCCTCCAGTGCCGCCCAGAGCTCCGACGAAAATTCACCCGCGCGGTTCCCATTCGAGAGAGAGATAAGGACTTTAAACGAAACAACGGTGGCCGCGATACGCGTTCGATTCGGCGATGATTTCTGGAGAGTCTACTTCGGCCGGCGATAGCACGTACCTGGAGTAGTTGTTGCGCCGAGCAGAGAGCGGCGCAGGAGAGGCCGAGGAGCAGCAGAACTCGCGGGAACATTTTGCCTGTCGACGGACGCTCGGCGAGTGAGTGTAGGAAGTCTCTGGCTGTCGCGCGGCGCGCTATTGCGTTTCTGGAAAGATAACGGATAAGCTTGACGACGGCGATAAAACGGCCGATTGACGGATCGCGGCTGTGCGCCGGATTTTATCGGCCGCGACGGCCGCGAATAGGTGTCTTATCTGGCGGAGGCGACATATTTTATGCATATGCGGAGCACGCGTGCGGGCGCACCAGGCACACGGCTGCAGTTCCGTGCCGCGAGCCGATGGCGAATATATTCGCGGCCATGAATGAGAACGAATGCCCCTATTTCATTTCGAGTGGCTTTTCATGCTCGCACCTCTGCTTTGTTGCCCGGTTCTGCTCGGCGCGGAGGCCAGGTCCACGAGCAACAGTCGCTCATTCTCCGCTCGTGCAATTACGTTATTAGATTTCCGGATACGTTTGCTCCCGTGGATTGCCAGACAAATATTCTTCTCGCCCCTGCCCCTCGAGAAATTCCACGCAAACAGAGAGTCCGTCGTTGGATGCGCCTTGCCGGACTTCACCTACGTGCAACGATGGATGGGGGCCCAATGTATCATCGCCGGCGATGCCGGTTAATTGGAAACGTAATTATATCTTTTCCTTTGCTGCGATTTTGAGAACGGTCCCGTAGGTCTGTTTGGGCATTATTCGACTAAATTTTCATTGGAATAAGTATTCGAATAAATTTGTGCGAATAAATTTTTATTCGAACAATCTTTGAATAAGAAATTCGAATAAGATAAAATTATTCGATAATAACGAATGACTTTTTATTCGATTGAAAATTTATTCGAATAATTTCTTATTTGAATAGAAATTTAGTCGGCTCAACGGACGAATAAAATGATCACTAGAGTGGTCCTTATTTTTCAACTTTAAAATATATATTGTCTGACCCTCTTAAAATCTTCTATTTGACAAAAAAATATCTCCGTGTTTTTCATTTGTATATTTTGATATATAAAGGTCGCTCAAGGACTTTATATTTTGCATGTAGGAGAGACCGGGGCAAAATCAGGACGTTAAGAATAAAATCCCATAACTTCGACATTATTTAGTATAAAACAAATTGGGATTCATTAGAATAAACTCTTTTTTAAATAATAGTAAATATCCAATTTGTTTAATAGAAAGAAAAATACAAAAAAATAATGATTTAAAATATGATCCGTTTTTACGATTTTACACCGTGGCCTGAGTAAAACCGGGTACCATACTAGATATTGGCCCTACCACCTATAACAACGAAACTCATCCAATTCTGCAGTCCTCAAACCAGTTAGAACCAGCTGTAAAAGAAAAACGAAATTTTCTTTTAAATTTATACCGAAATAGTAATATTTCATTGCCATTGAGCGACCTTTAATCCTTAATATATTTTAATAAAATTTTAGACGAAATTCTTTTAAACTATGTGGAAGCTTCTGAGAGGGTCAGAAGAAAATCTCCAAATATTTAATTTTTTACCATACATGTAAGGACCACCCTAATGATCACGTGATTTCGGCGATGTGTGGTGACATCACTGACTGACACCAGTGAGACTTAATGTTTTAGGTTAAGTAACTCTTGTCTACAGAGTTGGGCATTATTCGACTAAATTTTCATTGGAATAAGTATTCGAATAAATTTGTGCGAATAAATTTTTATTCGAATAATCTTTGAATAAGAAATTCGAATAAAATAAAATTATTCGATAATAACGAAATGACTTTTTATTCGATTGAAAATTTATTCGAACAATTTCTTATTCGAATAGAAATTTAGTCGGCTCAACGGACGAATAAAATGATCACGTGATTTCGGCGATGTGTGGTGACATCACTGACTGACACCAGTGAGACTTAATGTTTTAGGTTAAATAGCTCTTATCACAGTTTGCACTTTGCGGGAATATGTATGACTCGCGGTACTACATAGAGTGGCGTTTTCACATTGCTCGAAAAATAACGTGGCTTGTTACTTCTACATTTAGAGGCTTATGTATGTTGTGTCCTGGCAACGTCCGAAACACACATAATCCGATAATTCTTTAAGGCGGGATATCCTATGCGTCCCAGCACACTCAGCCAACACACGCGTTCAGACATACACGTCCAAACGTATGTTGGACACAGTGCAGACTTCCATCGATAGATGTCGGGTACCACATTTATTCGCCGTTCAATCAGGTCGAATAACGAATAAATTCTTATTCGAATAAATCTGGCTCGAATGACGGTACAGTTTTATTCGTGAATAACGAATAATTTTTCGTCGAATAAACGTTATTCGTTATTCGCGAATAAATCTTGGGGATTTATACGAATACGTATTCGAATTAAAGTTTAGTCGAATAATGCCCAACTCTCTGTGGAAACGAAGCTTCCGGCGAAAAGAAAGAACGCAGATGGCTCGAGCCCTTGTTGTTCGTCGAAATCAGGGCTCGAAGATGCGCCTCTGTTTACGGTACCAATCCGCGATATTGATTTCTCTGTCAACATTTCACTGTCCCGAGGAAACTTTTATCGGAAATACTGCGCGAGTGCACGGAACCTCTTCGGAGGAGCGTTCACGTAATCATGGAACGGGCATAAATACTTTTTGTCTGATAGAATCGTCGTTTTATGTGTAGCGAGCCACAGTTAAAGTACATTATGCAGCAGGAAGCGGAATTATCGTGTTTGTGAGCGTCGCGTACCTTCCAGCATATTTCCCCTCTCGTTTTTCTCATCAAAGGCTCAAAGAACGTTAGAGTAAATTCCATACGCGTCGAACGAATACCGCCGCCGCTGTTCCGATCGATTTCATTCTTTTTTTTTTTTTTTTCGCCACCAATTTACATTGCACCCTGGATCGAGCCACGCTTCGTTACCGTTCGCTGGCCAAAGTTAATGGAATAACCGACGAATCGATTGCTCGACCAGACCCAGTTCCACCGTGCACGCCTCTCGTTGCGCTTCCCGGTTAAACCGATACAGAGTGACTTTTCACCTGTATCGATAAGAAGCGACGGCAAATCCTATCTTTCCTCGGGTATATTAATTTTCACACAGACATGTTCGGGTCCTACTGCGCTCGGCGCGACGCTTGCAGCTTCAAAGTCTCCGATTGTGCTTACATATACGCGTGCTCGCCTACGTGCACTGAACCCGGAAGGAAGACCGAGGGGAAACGAACGAGCCGCACGCAGGATAAAAGGAAAAGGGCGAAAGGAGAGCCGAGCGTGTATTTCCCTACGGATTATTCGGGCGCAGCAATTCGTGCGAGTGAAAATTGAATTAAGATACCGGGCGAATCCTGCGGCAAACACGAGGTTCTCTTCCTCTTTCCTTTGCCTTGATCGTCGAACAAGATATTGTTGCGCCTCCGCCCCGGAGAGGGCCAGGTACTATTACCCAGTCCCTCGAAGATAAAATTCTTTCCCAAGATGTAGGTGCCTGACGCTCCGCTCGCGGATAACATTCCGAAGATCGACTGTTTACCTCGAGCACTTCGATGCCGGGAATATTTCATTAAGTTCGTTTCGTCGGCGCCCGTAAATTGCCCTTTCTCGCCTCCGTTGGTACTTTCCGTTTTACTCCCCCTGAATAAAAACAGCGTTTCTCATTCCGAACGGAGGGCGGGAGAAAATAGCGATATTCCGCTCCTCCCCTATCCACTATCTTTCTGCTCTCTTTTTT
This sequence comes from Andrena haemorrhoa, assembly GCA_910592295.1. Taxonomy (NCBI): domain Eukaryota; kingdom Metazoa; phylum Arthropoda; class Insecta; order Hymenoptera; family Andrenidae; genus Andrena; species Andrena haemorrhoa. The sequence continues at coordinate 9,553,840 of OU342946.1, forward strand.
TTTTATTATTTCCGCGAACATATCTTTGCCCGTTGCATTAAGAACGATACCTATATTTCTCCTCTCTCTCTCTCTCCCTCTCTCTACACTGTTCCATGCATATTCATCCGGGGACAGAACTGGATTTTCTTGGCGCCGCGGAAGTTCCCGCGGCAAAACGGGACAAAACTTTTTTCCCTGATGAAAGAACGCTCATCGCCTTTATTACGGCCTGATGCAAGACCCGTGTACGCGATTTCTCTCCCGCTGTATTCGAAAACTTCCGCACCTGCCACGACCCCCGCCGTCGTCCTCCCCCTGCCGCGGCCATTTCGCCCCCACGGATTTACTCTCCTCTTTTTCCGTCTGTACCGATAACGAAGATCTCCAGCGACGTCTCCGGAGATGCCGCGACATCCTCCGGGATCCACGATCGCCGGGCAAAGTGGCGAGCGGCCCTCGAGGAAAATCGAGAAGGAAAAGCGGGGGAACAGGCGGCGGATCGGAGGGGACGTCCGCGACCGTTTCGCTTACCGATTTCATTTAATCTCCCTCGCCCATCCCCCCGTTTCCGCGTCGTCTGTCGATCCCGATGTATCGCGGATTGCTTCGCCGATGGCCGATACCCAGGGGGATCGCGTGTCCAGCCAACAGAGGAAAATACCCTAGTTTTCCATTCCATAAGGTCGCAAGTGAAGATCGAATGTCGCGGCGGTTTAATCGATATCGGGGCATCGGCGATGCGCGAGACTGTCGTTGATGGCGGGGACAACGAGCCAAGGATCGTTATTCCCTCGTTAATTTAGTTAGGGGTCTAGTTAGACTCGCGGGCGCGCGTAGTTCGGGAGTTTGTTCAATTGGACGTTAGCTGGTGTCTCGCGACAGACTGCAATTTTCCAAGGCTTTGCTTTTTGCATGGCGGAGCAATTGGCGACGAAGTAGTTGCTTCTACTTCGCGGATGTCTGCTTTGTAGACGACGGGGACCCTTGGGACCGCGAAGGGCTTCATCTTCCTTTGATGACAATGCCTGCAACGGAGCGGAGACAAGCTCCACCTGTGTGTACCGAGACCGGGACGAAAGTATCTTATTAGCGAAATTACGCTTGCGAGCGGCTCGCTGCGATGACGCTGTATATTCAGGGTTTCCTCGCGGCTGAATCGCGACGTTTGATAGGCGCCATTCATACCGCTAATTCCCGCTCGTCGATTCATTAATTACAATCATTGTAATTCATATCGGTCGCTATTATTCCGTTAGACGGTTCATTAACACCAGCTCGCGGTTTCATAAATTAATAAGCGCGCGAGGAATGCATCGCGTGCGAGCGTGCTGTCAAAACTGTCGCCCTTGTTACATTATAAATCACGCGATAGGGTTCGTTGCTGCCTAACTAAACCGGACTAGATACGACGATAACCCCGACGGCCACTGAATCCCATTGAAATTAAGAATGGCGGTCGATGGAGCAGCCAGAAAGCAGAAGCAGCGAACGGACCGCGAATACCTTTTATAATGTACGCAGAATATTCGATTGCTCGCAGTAATCGTGGTGCTGGGTGAGGTGCTTCATTTGCCGATCATTCTGCGAGCGCGCTGCTTTTCCAATTCGGCAACGAGAAAGATCGAACGCAGCTGGAGACACGATAAAGCTAATGAAGCTCATTCTCGCACGGAATTAACAATCGGCCGCGACATGCATATGCAAACGTCTGTTTGCCAGGGATGGTATTTAATCATCGAACTCATTCCATCCATCCCGGGAACGAATCGCCGCCAGGGATATCGATTTAAATATCACCGGCCGAGCGATACGTTGCCAGGGGTTTCCAGGTGTCGCGGTCATAAAGTTCGGCTCGTCACTGCATTATAGTATTTATTTGCGTGAAATTCATTAGCGCGGCTAATTAATCACCCTTCGCCCCGGATCAGCCTGTGTAATTAGTCGGTGCTACTTCTAATGGCGGAATCATGGATGAGGCGATCTGTTCCTCGCTTTAATTGCGCCTTCTCCAGCGAGTTTTATTAATCGTCGAAATATCGCGTTCACTGGCGTCGCGAGGGTGGCAAATAAATCGAAAGCGATAACTAAGAAACATTAACTTACCTTCCGTCAGCTTCTGACGGACAGTCCGATCTTGCCGCGAGATTTTCGCGGCGAGAGAGACTGCGAAGACGCGAGGGTTTAGTCGGGGAATCGGAAGAAATCGAGTGTCCAATGAAACATGACCGAAGAGCGATGAATCCCTCTAAATTCAACGAGCCTGAGATAGCAAAGCCGAGCGACGTCTAGGATTTCAACAGATTCGCCCGCTACGACGTTCCCTGCTCCGCGATACCTCTCGTCGGATCCGGTTTCCGTCCACGCGTTTTCCTTCCCTTTTTCTCGGCTCACAATCTCCGTGAGAAAATGAGCGACCGGTGCCTTACCCCGCGTCCCTAACGAGCAAACTTTTCCATTCGCTGGCTGTTGATCCGCGCCGATCGTCCCGCGGACCTCTCAGTCGCAGGATATTAAAAGTAGATTAAGATCCGGAATTTCCGACCCTCGGATTCGATTCCGTTCCACGGCGGAGGCATTATCCGATCTCTATCGAAGACGGACACCGTGTTTCTTGCTCGGGAACGAAGCTCGTCCCGATCGTCCGTACGCCATCTATCAATATCGCGAGAACCGATTCCCGGCGGGGTTTCCCGGCGTAAGAAACGGGCAAGCTTCCACCCAACTTCTAATAACACCGGAGGGAGAGGAGCGCTCCGTGGAAAGATAATCGACGCTTGACGCGGGATTAGCAGCAGAAATCTCGGCCGAAAGGGGGAATCTGGTAAACCGTGTGCACTCGATGAAAGGGCTTTCTTATCCGTTGAAAGATTCGCCCTCTCGAAGCGGCCACAAGTTAAATGGAACGTGCCGCGGTAGCGGCCAGATTCCAGACGAATGGCTTTCTTTAAGACAACAGGACTGGCCTGTCCACCGTGACCGATTCATCAGTCTGAAATTCGAGCCTCGCTGGCGGAGAGTCGCCTGGCGACCGGAGATAAGGATGGGTCCGGGAAATTCCTTTGGAATATTTCAACGTTCCAGGAATTTATTCGCCCCGGGCGATATTCCACACCGGGATCCCGTCGATCGCCGAGCCCACGTATAAATTCGCGATCCCCTTCGCGAGCCACGGTCCCAGGTCCGTGCGCAACGTGCCGCGGCAACAACGCTGGCCATTAGCGTCTCGGGGCTTCCTGATAGCGTGACGCTAATGGGACTCCTCGGTCGGCCGCGGTTCTCGAAAAGACGCGTCTCGCGAGATCCCGCTAAGTAACGACCGTCGTATCCGTTTCGTTTCCGAAACTTTAATTCTCCGTTTACCTGCTCGCGGCTCGCGCACGTCCCCGAGGAAACGGCTCGGAAGTTTTAATTGCCTTTTCGAGGCGCCCACTGCCGGAGAGCGGCGGAAAAGTGGGAATTAAACTGTTTCACGATCGAGGATCTCGATAGAGGCTGGATCGCGGGATACCCGCTTCCGTGCTCGCGCTTAAATCGCGGATTCCCTAACGAGCCACCTTTTTTTTCCTCCGCGGTCGACGAACCCGCGGAAAATTGTGGAAGAGGATAAGGAAGCTGGACCGATATACTCGGCCTTGTATCGCGACGTGGCTAGAGGGATTATTCGAAACGGAACGGGAGGAAGATCGGAGATCGAGGTTAAAAAAGTTGTCGGGGTTTCTGCGCGCGGCAGAATTAGGGGAAAAATCAACGACCGTGTCGGCGGGCTGAGCCTCGTTCGCGGCAATTTGTTTCACTTTGCCGACGGACGTATCCACCCTCGTCCCGCTTCCGCCGCCCTTTCGATGCTCGTTTAATCTTCGCGACCCACCTCGGATCCCGCCATTAGTTCCGCGTAGTCCCTCCGTGGCCGTTCCATTGGATCGCGATCCACCTGCCGCGATACAGTTTTTGAAGAAACCGAGGAACCGGGACCGGGCTTCTTCCACCGATTTCGACCGTTTCTGTCTCGTGCAGGGCCTCCTTTGGTATCTTTACGCAAAAAGATGCGTGACGTCGTTGTGCGTTATCAGTCCTCAATTCCCTTTTCCCGAGCGTTCGAGCGCGATATCAGTCAAAACCACTTTGCGCGTAATTAGATACACCTCGTTGACAGCCATTCGAGTTCCGTTACGCCTTTTTGCCCCGCGGAATCTCGTAGGAAATGTGATTGCTAGGCAACGTGGACGGATCGATACATAAATAAAGGGAAAAATCGAGTGCCGCGACGCCGGGAATTTTTCGATAAATAAACCCGCGATGCGCGAAATCGCTGAAAATGAGACGGTGCAGGGAGGGGCGGCTGATTGTCGAGGAAGAAGAACGGCTTCCGGTTTAAGCGTATAGGCGGTTCCGCGGGCAAACGGGTTCTTATGATCTACGAGTAATTTCCCAAAGTGGACTGCGCTCCCGTTCCTTGGCGGTCGAGCTCCCCGGCGAACGTTACAGGAAATACTGGAACGCGGGCAAACTTTCCAGCGAGCCAACGTGCCTGAGAATCTTGGATAAACAGTCGCGAGCGTATATACGATTCCCAGCAAAGGTAAGTACACGTACATGCACGTATAGGTAATATTTACGCCCAGCTCTGTTTGTACCCTTCCGATTCAACCCTCGGTATCATTTTCTTTTTTCTGGAACTTTGGGTACAGTGATTGACCGACGCACAGTGTTCGATGAGTATAGGGAAATGGACAAAAATTAATAACTTCTCTCTGGAGCAAAATTTTTGAAAATAAATTTCATATCTGTTTATAAAAGGACTATTTTTATACATCTTTGATGTTTAAGTTTTTAACATTTTTTATTTTGAATGCATGTAAGGTAAGTGCAGGTAATAAGGCCCAGCAGGTAATATTGCTTTTGTTACCTTGCGAAATGTCATTCGAAGATGTTTCCGCGTCGTTGATACAACATTTACCGGTTGTAAATTCAACAACTGTTTTCCTCTGAACTTTCATTGCACGAATTATAATATTTACATCGTTTTTCTGGATTTATGTTGGGAGTCCTCATCATCCAATTACTGTACAACTTCAGGTATGTATAAGTACATATATTGGCAACGTAATCCCAGAAAATTTGTGATTTTGTAAAGTATGTACACGTTTAACATATAACCTCGAGGATGAGGAAGTCACATAAAAAAATTTTTAAAAATTAAAACCGACTTCAAAAAAAAAATAAAAGGCACTAAAAAGTAAAAAATAATTTTTTCCCTTATTTAATCTACGACTATCATATTTTTTAAGTCGGCGCCAGATTTACACAGTGCAAATGATGAGGTGCCGACTTAAAAAGTATGATAGTCGTAGATTAAATAAGGGAAAAAATTATTTTTTACTTTTTAGTGCCTTTTATTTTTTTTTTGAAGTCGGTTTTAATTTTTAAAAATTTTTTTATTTTTGAGTTTTAAGTTTTATATATAAATATATTGATATAACATGCTGAGGAGATATGCGCGTACGTACGTAAACTAATAATAATTAGGTGACAATAGGCTTTTTATTAGTCATAACTGGCAAAATATTGAGCCAATACTGATGCAGTGTAGGATGGGACCACCGGGGAATCGCCCTCTTTCGAAAAAAAGAAAGATCACCAAAATCGGTCCATATGCTGAGGAGTTATAAGGGAATAAACATAAAAAAAAAAAAATTATACATACGGGTCGAATCTATAACCTCCTCCTTTTTGAAGTCGGTTAAAAATAGATAGGGAAGAGCTTCAAAGCACGTGTCTAATGACCTGCTCTACACGAAAGAAGGCCCATTTTCAATATTTTTAAAAACCTTACCATTTTCCTGCTGGTTGTTTTCATATATTATGCAAAATATCATAGTTTATAGTATAATGTTCATAGATTTCTATAAAAAAAAGAGTTTTCAAAAGTATGTATAATTTTTTTTTTAAATTGATGATTCCTTAAGAGGGCCTTATTACCCGCATTTACCTTGGTTCATTCAGCTTCGGATTCTGAAACAGTCGATAAACTTGCTTCCCTAGCACGGGCCTTAGCTGCGAACGTCTTAATAATGATTTTGACTTTTTTCTGTTTCGGGCAAATTCGGGCAGCTGAAATTGACATTAATATAAAGCTTAATGTCCCCTAAATTAATATACAAAAATATCACGGAGGCACTTTTTGGTACTTTTTTTTAAAGTCCCCTTGAAGTTGATAAACACTTAACATAAAAAATTCGTACAAATTGTTAGTATTGTAAAAAACTGACTTGGCAGTTTCGAAGGTATGACAATATTAAACACAACTTTTAAAAATCAAATGAAAAACATAAACATTCCGCCAATGGCACGTGTTCGAAAAAATGCACCGAGATTTGGAATAAATTTCTAGCGCCATTTTTTACAACAAATAGGTAACTTCAGCAAAAGTTATGGGTAGCATTAAAACCTACGTTTCTTTATTAACATTTTAAGATACAAGAATTTGTGGTTCGAACACTTCAGATTCTTGACTTTTGTGCATTACATCGAACACTGTGCGACGTAATAACGAATCGCCTCACGCCTGCACCTTTAAACCCTTTAAATCCAAGTTGGCCGGATTCTCGCGCAAGGGCAGCGAGCTGGGGCACCTCCGAACGGCCGTCCTGGCAACGTTTCGCGAAAATATCAATGGGAGCTTGTCATCCGAGGAAAAATGTGGCTCACTCGGGCTGTAACGTATTTATGGGCCGCTCGGACACCGGGCGCACGTTAAGACGGGACAAGCGTGACGCTCGGGGAAAATTAAACCCGCCGAGCCGGCCGGATCGATAAGTCGAAAACCGCAAGCAACGTTGTGCTGTTTCACGTGCAATCACGACGCCCGGCAGCTTGATTCGCGTTTTGTTCCAGGCGCTCCCGTTCCCGCGCTCGCCCAGGCGATACGCAAAGACAGCCATCAGTTCCGGTCGCGGCTGACGCACGAAATCGTACGCGAGCTCGGACACCGGATCCACCACCGATCGATTTCCTGTCCGTTCTGCCATAATTTATTTAAAGCTGAACTGATCGCGTTCCACCGGTTCCCGGCGAGTAACCGGCAATTAGCGGGCAGCGGGTATCTCGTGCTCCGCGCCCGGAAGATCTTGATATCGAGGACTCGATTCGGACGGAATTCCCCTTTGCGCGATGTAGGTGCCTACCAGTTGCGGGCATCCAACTGGTGCGATATTTTCAACCGATTATCCTGTCGACTTTTGCTGCATAAGACGGGGATCGACATTTATCACGTTCCCTCCAGTTTCTTCTGGTAACATTGCGCAGGCTGGAATGGAGAGATAAAGGAGGCTAATGTCGATTGGTCGAGATAATAATAATAATAATAATTCGACTTTATTCATCACAAATTACATAAATTGTGCGATGAAAGGGCGAGGTTCAGCATACCTGCTGTTTTGCAACCTAATCAGATGCGGAGGTGTGTGCGGGAGTGCAACTGAGCTGCTTGTTCGATTACGATTAAGAGTAATATTAATGGAATTCTACGGGCGACGAAGCCTCGTCTCATTTCGATGGACCGAGAACGATAGGTGACTGATAGGAAGTTTCAGCTCGCGATCATTTAGAGCCAGTCACACGTCCCTAAAGGTTTCAATAACGTTCATTAGCGGAACGTGGACGTTTACATCCGACGGCCGCGGCTATGTGTCTCTTTAATTTCAGTCACGCGCTCAATTAAATGGGAAAATTAACGGGGATCGGGCCGCGAGTCGTAGCCAACAGGCTTGTTTTCATTTCATGGGTTCTTTATGCGATTATCGGTTAATTAGCGCCGCGGAACGGTGCTTCATTAGTGCTCGCGGAGCAGGACAGCCAGACTGCTCGAGTTCTTACGTTTCAGGGGGTAAATTGGACGTAAAGCGAGCGAACGAAAGGTATTATAAACTTAGAGGCGGAGGAGTTTTTATAGATGAAGCGGAACCACGCCTCCACTTCACGTCGACCGCGGACAATAAAGTATTCCATTCTTTCATAAACAAATGTTCCCGCTGCCGTCGCGCGGCTCCGCTCGGGAAACGCAAGGGTGGCTAAATAGACAGGATTGTTAAGTGGCAGGAAAGCATGGCGCAGCAAACAGAAGCGAGATTCGAGGTTTATTGTGAAGGGGAAGCGTACTAGACCTCGCGAATTATCCCGCGACTCGTTCCCAATGAGGACACCATTCCCCTTTGAATAAACCCGGAGAAGATGGGTATCTTGATTTTAATTTCACCCTTTGTTCCGCGGAGACGACGAGGGGAAAGAAAGGACACCGTCGGACGGGTCGTAACGAAGACTCGGAGGCAGCCGGTGTAAGATATAAATTGCGGGGGCGTGTCAGGGATCCGCGAATCCCTTTTATGCCGCGTATCTCGTGCTACTTCAGCCCTGAGAAACAAGGTTACCGAGAGTATCAAACGTGTAGCGCGGTCTAAGCTGATTCGCGTTCCCCTCGCTGGGTTTATTCGCAACCGTGAGCGACGTCCCGACGTGCAACGACTCGGTTCAAGGGATAGAGGGAACACGTCGCGCAAGATTTCTGACCGGCTGCATTATTTTCTTTATCCGCCGGCGGCGAGATTGAACGTTTCGCCCTCGACTCGGCGTGGCTCGGGGGCAAGTCGGTGTCTCGGGCAAATAGCCGGTGTTTCTCTTCCCACCGTTCTCGGCGGGCACGCAGAGTTTACTGCGACAACACGCGGTAACCGGATTTCAAAATAGAAGTCGGCGCCCCGTCACCGCACTGTCAATTATTCCACGGTAAGTATTTATACTGAGCGCCTCATCTTCCCGGCGGCGATGGAGGAGAGGGAAATCTCTGAATTAACAGGCTCCAGTGGTTTCCAAAGGCTACGACCGCTCCAAATTGGAAGGATCGCGTCGGTCGTACTACTGGCCGGGCAATAGAAATTCGCCCGATATTCAATGCTAATAGCCAGGTCACAACGAAGAGCGTTCATTCGCCTCCGTTTTCTCCGCGCTTTCCATCCCTCTCCTCGCCCTTCGTCCTCGGAGAAGCTTTTTCAAAGATTCCTCCCCGGCAACTTGCCTGAAGTTCCCGTGCCGCGGGAGAAAATTCTGCTCACGGGGAAGCAATAAAACAAAGAACAAGGGGGGAACAATGGAACTAATTTCAATTAGCCGTCAAACACGGGTGAACACTATTCATTACCGATAACAATCGAGCATTATCTACGCGGCTCGTTTATTGAAACCGCGGAATATCACGACGGCGAGGGAAATTTTAGTTAAAAGTAAGCTTCTCGAGGCTATCGATATTCCCTTCGATCTCGAAGTCAAGTTAACGTAATGTGCTGTATAATGCCGGGCGCGTTGGAACCGAGCTCGGCGTAATTAATCCGTCCAATCATTCTTTCGGCCGAACGGCATTATATTATCCTGCTTTGCGTTATTTTGCCGACGCGTAATTATCATTAAGCCACATTATATTCCTGCACTGTTCCGGCGGCGATTATTACATCCATGCTTCACAATTTGCTGAATTACGCCGTTGCCGTACATCTTTCAATTTTTGTTAATTCCCAGGCTTTTTCCCGACCGCGGGGATAAGAAGCTTATCCACCACTCCGCTCGTTTTCTGTACCATTCTCGTGTTCGCGGTAATACCCTCTCTGCGCCGTGGATAGAAGCCATTTTAATGTAACGCATGCACTCGCTGTTTGCACAGTGTGTTTCTGGAATGTTGGTCGCAACTTTGCGACCGTATCTCACTTCATTCTAGAAACTAGTATACGGCACGTGAATTCGCCGGTGAAAGTGAATAGCAGTGGCGGATTTAACAGGGTGGCCAATGAGCAGTTGCCATCTGGGCCCCTGCACAGAAGGCCTCTCAGGGCCCCATCCTTAAAAAAAGATTATGATTATATCCAAAGCATATTTTTTTCTGTATTATTACACTGAGCCCGCTTTTAGTAAACTACAGCTTTATTTTCTCGAAAAATGGGCCTCTGCTCAGAAGGCCCTTCTAGGGCCCTGTCTTAAAAAAAATGTATGATTGTATCAAAAGCATATTTTTTTCTGTATTATTACACTGAGCCTGTTTTTAGTAAACTACAGCTTTATTTTCCTGAAAAAGGGGCCCCTGCACAGAAGGCCCCTCAGGGCCCCATCCTTAAAAAAAGATTATGATTATATCCAAAGCATATTTTTTTCTGTATTATTACACTGAGCCCGCTTTTAGTAAACTACAGCTTTATTTTCTCGAAAAATGGGCCTCTGCTCAGAAGGCCCCTCTAGGGCCCTGTCTTAAAAAAAATGTATGATTGTATCAAAAGCATATTTTTCTCTGTATTATTACACTGAGCCTGTTTTTAGTAAACTACAGCTTTATTTTCCTGAAAAAGGGGCCCCTGCACAGAAGGCCCCTCAGGGCCCCATCCTTAAAAAAAGATTATGATTATATCCAAAGCATATTTTTTTCTGTATTATTACACTGAGCCCGCTTTTAGTAAACTACAGCTTTATTTTCTCGAAAAATGGGCCTCTGCTCAGAAGGCCCCTCTAGGGCCCTGTCTTAAAAAAAATGTATGATTGTATCAAAAGCATATTTTTCTCTGTATTATTACACTGAGCCTGTTTTTAGTAAACTACAGCTTTATTTTCTCGAAAAATGGGCCTCTGCTCAGAAGGCCCCTCTAGGGCCCTGTCTTAAAAAAAATATATGGTTATATCCAAAGCATATTTTTTCTGTATTATTACACTGAGCCTGTTTTTAGTAAACTACAGCTTTATTTTCCTGAAAAAGGGGCCTCTGCTCAGAAGGCCCCCGTAGGGCCCTGTCTTTTAAAAAAAACGTATGATTTTATCCAAGCATTATATATCTTTTCTATACTTTTCTGTACAGTTACCCCCTTTTAGTAAACTACCTTTTCATTTCCCTGAAAAAATGGGCCCCTCAGAACGTTTGCCATCTGGGCCTTTTTTCTTAAATCCGCCACTGGTGAATAGCAAAACGAAAGAACAAGGGCAAGTGCTTAATAAATGTTTAAATACTACATTAAAAAATTAACATTTTTTTATTAATTTTTTTGCACAGCTGTATTCCTTATTAGAAAATACCCAATTTTGTCATTCACACCGTTCTCAACATTGAGGCCCATTTTCACCCCTTCGACATGAATGACAGCCGATAAAAAAAAACCTGTCAGATATCGTTGAAAGAATTACAGTCTACCAAAGTCGCTTCTGGACTCTAAATTTGCTTCAGCGGCAAGTGCGCGGCACGGTTCACGCGAGCGCCAGTCGTAGGCGTGAAACGTCGGGTGCAAACGACTCTTTTGTCGCGACGGTATGGACGACGGGGCATAATGCGTTTCCCAGCGGCGAAATTAATGCACCGCCAAGGACAACAAGGCGAATGTGCGCGGGACACATTGTGGGCGCGAGGCATTGTGCCCGGACGCAATTAAGTGCGTCTCATTCAGCCGGCCGCAGATCGATTTGCTACGTCCAGAATCGCGCGCCGCTAACGAGCGGGATTTCAACCTTGCTTCTTCGACTTCGCCCCGCGATTAGAATCCATTCTCGCGCGCGCGGGACACTTTTGTCCCCGGCACGCCCCATTGAGAGCGCGGTCGCGCAGTTTCGAGGGAGGATGCCCCGGCGAATCGCGTGGCATCCCATCCAACGTTGTTTGTTCTCAAAGAGAATCGCGATCAACTTTGAATGCAAATACAGCACGCCGTGGAACGGGCTCCAGAATTTCAAGCTTCAACGACAACGACGCTGCGACACTCCCGTCAGAGTGCCCTTCTTCTGCGTCTAATCGCCGGACAGAAATGAAGCGATCTTCGAATCGATCTTTTATTAAGAGCAACAGGAGCAAAAAAATTAAAGTCGCGCAACAAGAACAACTGCGACGTAACGAGAATACTTTGGCAATGCGGGAGGCTACGACGGTGTTCCTACGGGCGATGTCCTCCGTCGTGGTCGTTCCCGTGGCTGTTGAGAACGTGCGCGAAGAATCCGTCCTTTCCAGCTCGGTACTTGACGGTCCTGACGTTACCGCCTGGTTCCTTCACCGTGTACTCGCCGACGACTTCCTTGCCTGCACAGAATCGATAATTTATGCATAATAATTTCCAGCGCGATTGCATGCAAGTTTCCAGCGACTCGGGTCGCATGGACGGAACCTGAGATCGGGGATTTGTTTCGTTGCAAATCGCGCTGCAACTGGAGGGTAGTTCCATTGCAGCTGCGCTCCGCAAACGTTTCAGACGCTGGGAATTACGCTCGACTGCGCGGTTACAGGCAGCCTCGAGCCCGCCTCTTTTCCAAACTTGACGCCTGGCTTCGTTCAGCCGAGCGCAATTACTAGAAAAATTACTCTCCGTTTAAGCAATCGCGAAAACCGTGGCGCCCGATCGAGTTCCTTTGAAGCCAGCAGATTGAAATTTATGTTTCCCGGGATGAGTATCTCGCCGAGGAAGCTGCCTCGCAGGCGACGGTGTAGTTTTAATCCAATCCCTCTACGGTTACGCGAAATGAAGAAACAGGGAAAGCAGGTTTAAACGGTGATCGTCAGCCATTCAGCGGACTAATCTCGATCCAATTAACCGTTGGATCTTCTCTGCCAATTCATTTGTTAGTGTATCGACACTAAACCCGCCCGGCAATGTTTAGAATGCGAGAAAGACGAGAGGCTCACCCTGGAATTGCACCGACACTCGCAGCTAGTTAAGGGATTAACATGGCAACGCGTCAGAGGTTCGGGTACGTCAGAAGCGTCACAGTTGTCGCGAATTATCTCCAAAGGAAATTTGCCGTAGCGAATAATTAGCGAGGCCGCCAGTCCCTCTAGCCTCTCTCCTCGAACGCGTCAAACGTGCCGCATGCAACGTTAATGCTCTTCTTTGAGCATTAAGAACGGACGATTTCGATCCTCCTTCGTTCAATGAATTCCGCTAAAGCAGCTGCAATCAGGCACGGTTAAATCAACGTGTTGCCTCCGAAACCAAAATCCACCGTTCGTAATTACTGCTTCCGCATAATTTTACGATCTTGCGAGGTCTGCCAGAGCGCCCCGGAGTCTAATTTGACGACAGGCGCTTTAAAGGAGATGAAGATGAGGCAGCTCCTCGCTATCTCGCGAGCAGCTGAGCCGTGCCCGACTCGAAACAGGTGGCTTTTAATCTTGAAACGCGTGTGACGAGGAATAGTTCTGGCACGGTGTTTTGTACGATCGTCGAAGAATGGATCGGTATAAGTGATCGTCTCCTTTAAAGTAGCTGCCGGAAAAGGCTACCAAGCCTGAAAACGCAGTAGACACCGAGGTTGGGAGATAGGTACATTAATCCGTCTTCGGATTACGCTCATCCGTACCGTCTCTGTGCTCCTTCTGGCCATGATAGTCGCCGGTGTGATGGTCCTCGACGCCGTAGGAGAAGTCGTAGCGCGGATGGGCCACGTAGTCGTGATGATGGTGTCCGTGCTTGTCCTTCCAAGTGACCTCCTCGGCGTCGCCTATAACAGGTCCGTGGAAATGCTGGAAAGAGTGCGCGTGTCCGTCCGCCGCCACCCCTGCGCCGAGGAGCATCCACAGGGCCAGGATGGGCGCGATCAGCTGCCAGGAACATTCAATTCTTATGATCCCCGGGGTAGACGGTAAAAATATCGAGCGATGATCGACGAGATTTATTCGGAATAGATTCGGAGGCTGCCGACCATCCAGCGTCGTTCGACGGGGAAAGAATTTAGAAGGAATTCTCTGCGGAGAATAGAAATGTAATCCGTTGGAGCGACGGGTCCGCGGAACCGATGGGGCATCCGGTAAATTACGACGGGGCGATTCCGTCGGCGCGTCCGATAATTAAACGGTGCGAAACGATTGATCGATCGCGCCACTTGGAAAACACCCGCCCGCGCGTACCACCGGCCGGGCGAAAAATGAGGGATGGTCAATCGCGTTGATGTACACTCACTTTAAGAGCCATACCGCTGCGGGGGCGGGTCGCGACTCGTCGCGACGGGATCGGGCGTGCGGATCGATGGATCGCGGCACCGGGCATCGGCGATCGTCCCGAAAACTGTGCGCCCGCGCTGAACGCCGGTGTTCCTTTTATAGGGACCACTTTAAAAGTTCCCCTCCGGCTCTAATTCTCCTTTGGATCCATGCCCGGAACTTGGACGGCGCGGACGTTGCAAAACACAATTATTCAAGCGGGCCGACACGCCGGCGTAAAAAGAGTCGCGGGCTCCTCGCTCGAGCGGGCATTAGGCAATCCCGCTGCTAATGGAGTCCGCTGGCAGAGAGTAAACCGGGGGAGGGAAACGGGAATATGGAACGCAGGAAAGCGTCGTCCCGTTTCTTCGTACCGGCGTGACAGACGCGCGGGGTGGTGTATCGATCATGCCAGTCGCCTCGTCACGCACGGCAGACCGGGCAGATTGTGTTAGCGGAGTTTCGATTTTCTTTCTGGACGCCGCTGCTCGCCGTTCGCACGCTCCATTTCGCCCAAGATGCAATCCAGCGCGAGGAGGCTGTTTAGAAACGAGATTATCGTAACTCGGCATCGCAGGCGAGCTTCCATCGCGGCTCCTCCCGCGCGCGATCCCTCGGCGTGCACGCAAACCAGCGTGACCCTGCTGCCTGCGTGCCCGGGCACCGGCTCCGGGATGAAATGGAGTGTAGGAGCCCCTAGAGATTGGTATCGTCGGTCCGACGGTACACAGATCTCCCGATCGGAAGATCCGCGCGTCAGCTGGAACGTCTGGCAACAGATTTCTTCGAGGTTCCGTTCATTATTGGACCATTCGGTGCACGGTCGCCATCAACATCAGCGCCGAGCGCGGAGCAGAAGCCGCGCAAGAAATTCGTCCGAAGAAGAAGCGAAGAGCCGTCGTCTTTCGTCTTCGATATGGATTCCATTATGCCGAGGGAACCCGGCTGAACGCGTTACCGCCCTCGGATGCTTGATTCCCGCGAGTGGTCCTCGCGTTATTAACAAAAAAGCAACGGGTCTCCATTTGCTCTGTCGCAGGGTGGAAACACACTTGCCGCGATCGTGGAAAGCCGAGGGGCGGCGAGGGTGCGCGAGGGGCCGCGGCGGGGGCAGATTCTGGCACACGATCTGCTGGGGCGGCGGAAGTGCTCGAAGAGGCGCTCCGCTTTTGAGTTATGACACTTTTTGAGTCGAGGAGTCGCGTCGTGAATGGCGCATCCGGGTCCGGCGTAATATCCCAGCTCGATCTCAGGCCCGGACTGGCGATAAATCTGCCTTAAATAAGATTTGCCGGCGACACTCCGGCAAAATAAAAGGAACGGGTCGCTTTGAGTGGCAGCGGAGGCGGTTTACTTTGCTTCGATTTCATTCTGTTGACGCCGTTTCCCCGGGCGCGATTGGTAATTTCCATCGCTCGACTTAATGGAGCTGCCAGCCTTAAACGCTGCTCGATTATTTTCCCCGGCTCGCTTCAGTGTTAAAGAGTCTAGCAGGGTAAACATGGGCAAACGGCCCCCACGGCGATTCCTGGATTTGTTATTTTTTAAACAATAAAGTTTCATATCGCTACCCCCGCGTTTAAGGGTAATACGGGTGTAAACGCCCTTAACGTTATTATTTTTTATCTCGGTTACTACTTAAGATATTTGAATGAAACAAAAGCGACAAAATAGCTGCATATTAACTGTAATTCATATATTTTTCCGAATTGTAAATGAATTATTACGGGTAGAAGAATATAATTTATTTTTTGGGGGTGGTTTTGCAAACAACCCTATGAGTGACAACCGCCAAAAAATCAATTATACTCTATTATCTAACTATCATGTATAAAATTGTAGGATGATCGCGTTGGTGGAACATACTTAATTAATCCCTCAACGACGGCCACCACGTCTCAATATTCTCTCTACGCGGACGGCGCGGCGCGGCGGCCGCGTCGCTTTATTCTCCATACGACGACGTATCGAGGTCGCATAGTTAGATAATAGAGTATAATTGATTTTTTGGCGGTTGTCACTCATAGGGTTGTTTGCAAAACCACCCCCAAAAAATAAATTATATTCTTCTACCCGTAATAATTCATTTACAATTCGGAAAAATATATGAATTACAGTTAATATGCAGCTATTTTGTCGCTTTTGTTTCATTTAAATATCTTCAGTAGTAACCGAGAAAAAAATAATAACGTTAAGGGCGTTTACCCCCGTATTACCCTTAAACGCGGGGTAGCGATCTGAAACTTTACATAATGGTGTTTTAGGCTAGGAGCATTGTTTAAAAAGTAACAACTCCAAGAATCGGCGTGGGGGCCCTTTGCCCATGCTTACCCTGCTAGGCCCTACTAATATCTGGGAAATATTCGTATTTAGCGCATGCGCGTTGTTCTGCAGCTACCTTCACCTTCACACTTCGATCTCCCAAATGAACCGCAATCGTTTCTTCCATTCGCATTTAAATGACACGTACTCAGGCTCGGAACAAATACTCTTTCTCGTCACAAAACTCCATATATTTATAACATAATGATCTTCTTTAAATTATTTAACTATGTTCCACCATCTCGACAATATTCAGGTTTTTTTATATAATAGCTCGATAACAAAGCATTATTCTTGATTCTTTTGGAGGTTGTCACTCAAAGGGTTGTTTCCAAAAACCACCACCAAAAAATGAATTATTTTTTTTCTGCCCTTAATAATTGATTTACAATTTAGAGGAAAATATAGGAAGTACAGGTAATGTGTAGCTACGTTGTCGCTTTTGTTTCATTCAAATATCTTAAGTAGTAACCGAGATAAAAAATAATAACGTTAAGGGCGTTTACCCCCGTATTACCCTTAAACGCGGGGGTAGCGATCTGAAACTTTACATAATGGTGTTTCAGGCAAGGAGCATTGTTTAAAAAATAACAAATCCAGGAATCGCCGTGGGGGCCGTTTGCCCATGTTTACCCTGCTAGACTCTTTCATCGCGGTACTCTTTTAATTGGTCTTTTAATTGGTTTCAATCCTTACCGTTCAAGGCTCACCGCGGTCTTGCTACTTGTTCCAGGCGGAGCGATTTCACAGGGTGTTGTTCGTCGGGCTTGCGAGGCTTTCTTCAGAGAAAATTAACGTCCACGGGCTTTTGCTAATGCAGGGCCTTGGTAATACCTCGAGGAAGGAGAGTCGAGAAGTTAATTCCAAATCGAAGTGTTCCCCCGTAAGGTTTGTTTGAAAAGTGTCCATCGGCTTCCTGCGGCTCTTCGTTCGAAACTTTCTACAGGCTAGATTTTAATTAAACGAAGACCCCCCCCCCCCCCCGAAAGGGTCACTTCCTCCCACCCACAATTGGGTGTTTGAGCTTCAATAGCCTTCGATGGCTCTGTCTACCACGAGCGAGTTGATATTAATTAATATTCAGATGGTTCAAATACCCCTCGCGGCCAATGACTCTCCACCGTGTATGTATTAGCTCGATCAATGTGCTCCAGAGCCTAACCACTTGCCAAATGCACTCTCCGAGCCCTCCATCCTTTCGACTCACCCCGACGCGTGTTCCCGTGGCGCTGCGGACGACCGTGAAACATTCGCATCGCAGAGGATACAGGAAGCGACAAGTAATAGGAGGAAATGCGAAGAGGGGAACCGAAATAGAAGCTCAGCTGCTTGGAGGAGCATATGAACTGAAGCTTTGTCCCGTGTGTACGCCAGTGATTTCCAGGCAATATCGCGATAGAAAGAGAGAAGCAGAGTAAAGCTTGAGGGATACATCTCGATATTAATGCCGCGCATCCGTTGCTTACACTCAAACGTTCCGCGCTCGTTGCGGAGACTCCTCAAAGTCAAAAGTGGCAGCCCCAAGTATTCGACATTCTCCAACTCGCTCGAGCCACTCGATTCCAAAATGTAGACGCCGGCAGCTACTTACCCCTACGTCGGACAGAGGGTGGCCCATTGCAGCTGGCCACAAAGGGGTCGAAACCCGAGCGTCCCCCAGATAAATTCCGCGGACATAGTTTCCGCTAGCTAAGGACAAATAGTTCTGTTTCCCGCGAATTTCAAGGTGCACGTTCCCCTTTGTATGTTCGTCGTTCCCGTTTCTATTACTTTTCGCCCGTTCTGGAGCCACGAACGCGACGTCACCCACTTCCCCGGAGTCGACGACCCCTCCGCGTATATAGGTCACGATCTACTCCCTTCTTAAGGGATGGTGGGGGCGTCGACATGCTACCCAGGATACCTCCTTGACCTCCATCCCTGGAATCTCAAAACAACCGAGATACCATCGCGACCCATCCTCCGTCGTCGACTCCTACGACAACTCTCTGCTGACTTCTGATCCGAGGATTGCGAAACACTACGCTGCCGAGTGCGTTTGCACGAGTACAGTTGCAGTTTCCTCTAGAATGGCTCCTTTGGAAATCTTGCGAGAAGCCACGCACGTCATTTCAGTATGGTGGGGCCGGGAGAAAGAGTGTCAAGGATATCTGAGATTTTTAGGAGTTCCAGCCACCGTAGTGGCTCTGAGAGCTTGAAGCCGCGGTGCAACGTGGTTGGCACCGGTTTAGAGTTTTTCGCTGCTCTTCCTCTTATGGTATCGGCCTCGCTAACGAGCCGAAACATTTTCCAGGGTCCTTGCTAATTTTCCGACTGACCCGATTACGGCATGGTAGCCGGGCGCCCGGGTCACGGCGGAGCCGTCGGGTTAATTGGTTCCCATGCTACCAAAGTTACGGATACCCCGGCTCGGGATTATCGTCCGCTGTAAACAGTGGTCTCAGCCCGGCCTCGTGCAAGCAGATCGCGAACCTGGCTTTCGTTTTGGAAGAAATACCCATGGTATCTTCGTCGTTAGAGCTTAATTGCTGTTTGCTCGCCCTCCTACGGTGACAAGCGCCGCGATACGGGATTCTGGAGGCCCAGGCAAGTTAAATAGGAATACCGAAACACATGGTGGAAGGATAGAAGCAGCAGCAGCACCTCCTGCGAAAATCTGATTTCTCATTAACGCTGCGATAGCAACCGTACCGTCGAGTATTTCCCGCCACACCTACCGGGAGCCTGGGTTAATCCCCGCTGCACTTGAGATTTCGGTCGGAGAGGATTGAAAAGCATTGCCGAGTCTGAAGAACAACGGAGGAGCCTCCATTGTGAACGCCGCAACCACGGTTACGCAAGTTCCTTTCCCTTCGGTTCCTCGTCGCGATCACTGTCAGGATCCCAAGCGTGTTGCGGAGCCGTGCTCGTATAACGAATGATAAACTCTGCATATTCCGTGGATGTACGATTCAGGAGGTACGCGTGTATCGTCTTCGAGGCGCAGCCTCTTGCCTCCAAGCGAGGAGCGCATGCATGAAGGATCCGAGGCACGATCCTTCGTCTATCCTGCATTCACTTGTTGGTCCCTGCCGGCAAGCGTGTGGGTGGCACGAATTCGGGTGAAAGTTCTCTGTGGCGAGGCAGGGACCTGGATACGCTTCCTTCGCGAAATGAAAGAGTAAACACCGTGGCCGGGTCGCATAGATGCAGTTTGCATGATACTGCTGGTCCTAGGAGTTGCCGGCAGATAGGCGCGTTCCTCTCGAAGGGGAACGCATCGACTCGACGATGGAACAAGTTCGCCACACACGGGAAGCCATTAAACTTTTATAAAACGGTGATTTCTGCTGTTCCTTTTCCCGGGGAAGTTCGCGTTTTACGACACCGTATACGCGGTGCATTGGAAAACTACGACCAAGTATATATTCGTAGCGACGTAACGGAACGCGAAGCACAGGTTCACGAGCATGAGACATCGTCTGCCCTACGTGTTGTCCACGGAGAATTGGAAACTTTAACATACGGCGGGGCGAAATTTGACGAAATTTACAGTGTACGCTAGCAACGCTCAGCGTTCCAGTTGCTGACAAGCATTCTGTTGCCACCGAGAGTAGCCACGTATATACGGATACTCCAAAGGCCACGCGAAGTTTCCACGTATCG
This sequence comes from Andrena haemorrhoa, assembly GCA_910592295.1. NCBI lineage: Eukaryota > Metazoa > Arthropoda > Insecta > Hymenoptera > Andrenidae > Andrena > Andrena haemorrhoa. The sequence continues at coordinate 9,573,770 of OU342946.1, forward strand.
TCGCCCCACGGAGGAGGCTGCACACGCGTCCCGGCGATAAATCTATCGAAATCCGCCATCTTCGCCACTCCATTCCCCTTTGTGTCGCCTCTAATTGCTTCTCGCCGCAGAGATTGCGTGTGAGCCGCGCGCTGCGATATCAACCTATTACGTTTCACGATCAAAACGACACAAGTCGCACACCCGCTCGCCAGGATGCAGTCTCCTGATCGTGCGAGAGCTGTTGTACTTGTATGCCTATCTTCCCCAGCTAAACATAAGCATCCTCTTAAGGAGGGAGGCCTATCTAGAAATTTTCGAAAAATCGATTTTTCAATTTTTATATTTTCTTGAAATACAGCATTTCGAAAATATTCCTTGAACCTGTCAAGTTAATCCGATCATAATTGACAAAGTTATACGCGTGTAAGTGGGTAGGTGTAGCGCTCAGATACGAAACTTTCACCGCGTTTTCCTCAAAATCATGTTTTCAAAATCGGTGATAACTCGAAAATTAATGAACCGATTTACTTCAATATTTTTTACCACAAAAAATACCGCAATAACCGTAAGATGTACTCTTTCGAATAGACTAATGTTTAATAATAAATCTTTATCGGTTAATCTGGAAAAAATTCCCCGAAAAGCATGTTGTTTCGACGGTTTTAGGTAGGCCTTCTCCCTTAAACGAACTGGTAGTTTGCCCATTTCTTGCGTGCATTACGCCGGCGAAATAGATGAAAGGAAGAAGGAGTAACCGCTGCTCAATTAACCCTCCGCCCCGCCGCGCGGAGTCTAAGGACGTCGATGGCCCCGGGGCAGGCAAGAACGCGGGACAGGCGAGCGGGCAAAGTATCCATCTGGCAGCGTCGTCTAGGTAATTCGAACTATCCACCAGCCGACGGTAGTGGCGAGCACCCACTTTCGTCGCCCCAGGCTGGCTGACTGAGAAAGCTCGAAGGGAGGCAGGGATGGCCGTGTTCTGCGGCCGCTGCGAGCCGTTGCGGAGGTGGCCACCGTAGGTCGCCGCCTGGGGCTTCCCCCAATTCATATGCAAATGCAAAAGCGGCCGACCTACGGGCATTGTTCGCCCTCCGGGGGCCGAGTTCCAGTGTCGCCCCCGGGCTTGACTTACTACGCGAATTTCCGGAAAACTCTAACGCGGAGGCACCGCTGTAATTGATATTCCCGCCCACTCCACGGGCCACTGGCAGCCTCGCATCCTTCTCCACCTTTCCTCCAGCGACGTGACGAGCGGAAAAGAAGAGGGAACGAAGAACGGAGGATTGAAGGAGACGGGTCGACAACGCGGTCGGATCGCCTTTGTCGCCCTCGCCACGGCCATTGTCGGTCTCTTGTACCGTTTAATGGTTCTCCAGCTTCTCTTTGAACAAGTTCCTAGACGCCCCGTGGGGTACGAACGCCGTACTGCGCACGTGGGTAGCTTCTCCAGGCTCGGAAGGCTCGTTGATAGTGGACGACGATGGTCACGTGGTTGGGACGTTTCCTGTAGTCCCAGGGACCGGGAGTTTTTCATTCACCTCGTTCTTGGGGTGTCTCTGGTGTTTGGTCCCTTGGGGCGAAGATAGCGGCAGGATTTCGATTGGCTTTCTTATAGATTGCCAGTGTAACGTGATGGGGAAGTTGGTGAGACACTGTTATTAAGGGGTCATATACGTGTCTCGGCACTGAAACGTGATCAATGTTTGGGAGAGATTCAGGGATAAACTATTAGTCCGATTGGTTTAAGGGAGCTTTCTGCCTTGTCGAGCCGAAAAACGTTCGATTTTTCACCAATTTTTTGTGCGAAAAGTATTAAATATAGAATGTTGATATTTGGTATGTTGACTAAGCGGTCTTTATTGAACGTAAAAATATTTTTTAAAGTTTGGCAAAACATGGTAGTGGGAGTGGGATGTCCCTAGAATCAAGAAGGAAAATTGGAAAATAAGACAATAGTGAGCGATCACAGGGAAGTTTGTTTTTTTACCAACAATTTTTGCAGTTTTTTGTTCATTAAATAAAAACGTTTGAATATTTTTGGATAATTCTAGTTCAACTTATACACAATATTATACAAAGTAAAAATATGTTTCATTTTTTTGCTTCAGATCACCTGTCCGGGACTTTCGACTTCCGCAAGCGAAGTCGACATACGTGGCTCACCCCACTCCCACTACCATGTTTTGTCAAACTTTCAAAAATATTTTCATGTTCAATAAAGACCGCTTAGTCAACGTAGCAAATATCAACATTCTCTATTTAATACTTTTCGCACAAAAAATTGGTGAAAAATCGAACATTTTTTGGCTCAGCAAGTCAGAAACCTCCCTTAATAATTTTTGTGTTGTATACGTGTGTATTTGATTTATAAACAATGATAGAGGAAGCCATAGCTTTGACAATTGGCTGCTATGTTAACATGTATGTTTGGTGAAGACTTTCCCCCTGTGCACTCACCTTAATTCCGCAAAATATTTGCATCCATTAATTTCACGCGCGCTCGTTTGTTCGCGGCCCTTTCTCTTCCGCATTTATGCACGCGCGTACGGCGAAAGAGGATTAGCGCAGCACGGCCGACGGAAAAAAATGTCAATCTAAATTTTATTCGGCCTCTCGGGCTCCTTATAATTATTTCACGCGCATAATTGCGCGAAACGCGGGCAGAAGAGGTAACGCACGGTCCGCGGAGATTTTAGCTTGTCTAAAAAACGCAAGCTTCACGGTTTGTTGCATCGGACTCCGCTCATGCGTTTGCATCCGATTACATTGCGCCGCGAGCATTTCGTCCAATTCTCGACAAGCACCGACGACTTACGAGTAGTAATTAAAATTAAGTCAAGCAGCACCGCTGTACCAGGATTAAACTAACTTGCCCCGTCGCGCCGCCCGCGACTTAATAAATTCTTGGTTAGAAGCGTATTACCGTTAGTCATCGCGCCCGTTCGTGTTTTCCAGCGCGGCGGGACAGCCCGTTCAGCGTTTCAGAATTTAATATCCCCGAATAGCGCATATAATAATAATATCCCCGGCTCGAGACCTGCGAACTGTTCCCGCTCGCCCCTAGCGTATCGGCCTTCGCGTAATTAATTACTCGGCGTGGTCGTAAATGCCGCCGAACACACTGGCAATGAACGGAACAAAAGTCGTTGCACGCAGATAGGGTGCTCGGAACGGCAACGATTCCGCGGAAAAGTGTCGGCGAAATTGCGCGTAGAACGTGATATTCTTGACTGGTTCTTGACGTTTCGGATCTGGGTTAATGGCGGTGCCCGTTCCGTTCAATGGCTCTTTCAGTCGGCGCGCACAATGCTGATTGAGAAGTCGTCATTACTAACATATTTTGGCCGACGATTATCCGCGAGAATGAGTTCGCCGCGAAACAAGGGCGGAGGTCGGAATAATGTCAGGGTAATTAAAAAACGGGCACGCGTGTTATTAAATTAGTAACAAATATTATTATTGTAATCTTTATAGCTTATAATGTAACTATAGCATTATAGTTACACTAATGTTATAAGGAGATGGCAGAATCGTGTGAGAAGGAGTCAATCTTGTAGCTAACACAAATTATGTACTAAATTTTAGGAAATGCTTCCACCTCGATTCCGCACTGAAAGCCTACGCAGCGGGGAATAAAAATGTACCGCAGGGAACAGGGTGCAGGGTGTTTTCCTGTTTCCGTGCTCGAGTCAACGCTCGCTGCGACAGGCGATGAACGGCGGCGGGGCGCTCGCGTGCCATCGCGTCAAAACACCGTCAATAGGTATAGATTTTAATGTTAGGCTGTTCATCAACGGGGGACAGCTCGTTCGTTTCTACATGCCCTGCAGGATATAACGCTGGCTAGGCAATATTGCAAAATATCCACGGAAATCGGAAAGCATCCTCCCCCGAGCGCCGGACAATGCTGCGCGCGATTTATTGGGTTCCATTATGCGTCTGATCGACGAGCATTTAACACGACAAATAATTATACGCTCGCGCAGATTATTCCAGTCTTGCCACAGGGGCATCCTAGTCGACCTGCGGCCACTGGAAATTGAATCTGGGTAATTAATGGAACCGTACCCTTCGACACTGTTCGTCGAGGAAGCTGCGCGTTAATGATGGCCAGTTTATCGATCATTTTACGACGGCAAATTTCTGCTGGACTAACGTGCTGATAAGGTAGGAAGGGTAAGGGGCCCAAATTTCGTCCCATTTTAATCGTTCCCAAAAATTTAATCATAAATTTTTCAATTTATTTCCTGTTTTACAAACAATTTTCTGGGGGGGACGAAATTAGGAACACTTTTTTCAGATCTCACATTTTGCACGTTTTCACATTTTATTTATTATCTTGTATTGACATGACATAATTTTATTTTGCGATTCGTGGATACATAGAGAAATGTTCAAAGAAAATTCATGCCAAGTGCCAGCTGATTCTAACATTTTATACACCCTCTACAGGGCCAAATACAAATGGGGGACGAAATTTGGGCCCCTTAGTCTATATCCTTTAATTTTATTATACTATTAGCGTGCCTACTTTGGGTGTCCCTGCTTTCCGTTACGCCGATATAACAGTGGGACCTTTTCAGGTGGGAATTGCTTAATATTTCTGTGCTTTCCATCGCCAGGAACGACCGCCACATGGGACATTATAGAATTGCGGCGTGGATAAAAGTTGTTGGGAAAATCTGCGCCCCGATTCACAGGCAGAACGTTACACTCGTCCGCCCGATGAGACTGGACGAGCTTCCTGTTTCATAAGCAACAACGACGTAAAGCGGAAAGTTCGTGGACGCAATTTCGCAGTAAAACCCATGGTTATCACATTGTCACTGTTTGGCTCGTAACGCAGCCCGCGTGATATATAATGTAAGTTTGATCGAAAAAGTTCCCGGTGCTTTTTTTATGAGCCACGGGACCGAGAGGAAGAAGAAGGAGGAAACACGAGCCGACGCGAATAGGCTATTCCGCGTTCGGTTGCAGGGGATACGACAACGTGCTTGACGATTTCCTTAAACCTCGCAGCTACTATGTACCTACGTTGGCGAGGAAGCAATTCGCGGTTCAGCTGGAGCGGTTTCCGAGGCATTGATTAGCAGGCGTTGGAAGCACGAAAATGGGGCGAGTAGGTTGAAGGCTCGAGGGTGAGAGAAAAGTTGCAACCTTCGAAGCCTTGGCTTGGAAATTTAGTGTTAAGGGGTGTTCTTACAATGGTAGATTATGGTACAGAATCTCTGACTTAGGGAGCTCGGGGTAACAGGAAGCTCTGACCCTGGAGACTGAAGGTAACGACCCCGAGATCTCCAAAGATCTGCTGGAAGCGAGGAAGTTGCAATCTCCAGAGCCTGAAGTAAAAAGTCACTGTACTCTGGCTAATAACGAGTCTCGAGTAATAAGACCTTATGCGCATTGTGTCTTAGGAACTGCAGTATGATTAAGAATAAATGTGCGAAACGAAAGTTAAGTGAAATAAAGTAAAGGGCCCCATGCACGTCGAGGTCTGCGTCGGGCATCAAACAACGCATACACGTTGAGACGGAATCAAGAGATAGGGATAAAAAGTACAGTGGTTGGCCACCTGGAAGTGATTGGCCTTATATTGAGAAATAAATGAATATAAAGAAATACCAATGTTATGCCTTTTTTTAATGAATAGAGATGGAGTGCAAAATCACTAACAGTGATTTATCACCGTGATCGCAGAATCATGATCACGGTCGTGATTTAACTTAAATCACGATCGTGATTGTGATTTTTTTACCCCGAGTGAATTTGCTCACTGTGAATACTGGTGATCGTAATTCTTGATCATAATTGAATTATTTGTTATAAAATACTTCAATATAGCTTGTGTTACAGTTAAAGTGTGCTGATTCAGCGAATATGTAGTATATACATTCATAAATAGTCAATGTATGCACGCATTGATTTGATTGGCTAAAGTATTCAGATATACATTATACTTTCTAATTAAAGGGAAGAAATATTCGTTAATTTAAATAGATCAAGAACGATTACATTGGTTCAAAATATACAACTAAGTTTCTATAAGAACAGTGAGGACTTGAGAATGTTTTGAGATAAATTAGAAATTGTGGTTATGTGGCGCGTGCAAAGAGCAGTTATGCTGTCCTCCAATCAGAAGCAATCACTGTTCTATCTGCACCAATCAGAAGCGATCACGAAAATCACGGATCACTGTGAAAAATCACCGTGATTGGGAACGAACGTGATCGAATCACTCGTGATTCACAAATCACGGTTCTAGCCAACACTATTAATGAATATATTCATATTCCTTGTACTTTCTTGCTTCGGATGTAATCAATATTTCTCCACTCATTATATACTGTGATTATATATAAAAGCAAATAGGATGACGCGGCTTTGAGGCTTGGAAATTACAGCCATTTAATCAAAAAACCATAAGAGTACGGTTGAAAGTTTGCGAATAGTTTAATGTATTTATGATGTGTATATTTCTCATATTCGATATATATATATCGATAAATAAAAGTTGAAATTATATAAAAGAATTATTGATTTGTTAAAATTATACATATATTATGAAAAATACCGGGGGCCAACAACTGTCATATGGATAATGTTGAATGACAGTAATTGGCCGGGCGGCCAGTGAGTTTTTTTAACCGTGTTAATGGTGAAACAGTAATTAGCCCCCTGTTCAAAACAGAAACAAACACAACAAATACATACATAATAAAATATATCCATTTTTATTGTATAATTTTTAATCTTATTTCTATCACCAAATCAGGTAACATTTTCTTTTAGGTTATATTATGTGTGAAATAGCGACCAATCACTGTCGAACCGATTGGACAATTACTGTCTTGAACATGCCAATAACTATATTTCTTCGTAGGAAACACATTTAATGTATATTTTCATACATTCTAGATTTTTTTTATAAACTCTATTTATTTTCAGATTGTTAGGGGTTTTTCGTACTTATTTATATTGATTTCCATTTCAAATTTACTAAATTCACATTTATATTTCATTATTTATGCGACACTCTTGCTTAAGTGGCCAACCATTGTACTCTTTACCCTATCAGTTCAGTTCTCAGGCTTCTGTCCTTCGACACCCTAAATATTTAATAAGCCACAATTCCCACAATCTTCAATCGTATGCAATTAATAACATTCGAAATGAAACGTACCTAAAGATATTATCAAAGAGAACGGCAATTGTAGATATTCCTATCAGTTGCACGCTCGAGGTATCGACGTTTCAGTACATTGATACAGGCGACGATACCAGCTGATACCGATGCATCGATACTGAGACAGCCAAATCCACGCTGAGATCTGTATCCCGCTACTGATACCTACTTGCAACGTGTATCGATACAGATCCCAAAGTGTATGGAGCTTTTCGTTAACAAGCGAATTATCCGTTTTTCGTAGCAAACCGTCCTCTCCAACTTTCCTCCTCTAATCGCGGCCCGGTCGGACGTTCCGTAAGCCGTCTATCACGCGAGTTCTTTGCATCTTTTGCGCGTTTAAACGCGCAACGCGGCCTCGTTACGTTATGCAAAACTGCGGATTCTCTCGCGGGGAGACAGCGCTGTTCGACGTCGTTAAAACGCGCACAACAAGCCCGGGATAAAGGAGACCGTCGTCCATTGCAATGGCCACGGAACGAACGCTCGTTTCGCAGCCCCGATAACTGGGGACAATCGCGAGTCCTCGCGACGAAAAGAACCATTCCCCTCTGACGGAGTCGACGTCGAATTAACCTCGCGAGAACGAGCGAGTTTTATCAGCGGCCAAGTTATTTCTCCGGCTCTGCCGTGCCGGTAATAGCTTCATCATCTCCGGGCTAATTGCGTTGCGACGATGTATAATTAGAGGGTATTCCGTGTTCGGGACATGTCCTGCATGCCTCCTCGCCTTTCGCTCTGAAATCGTTTCACTGCCCGCCCACCCACCGTCGGCTGAATAAACCCAGTTAATTATATAATGCAAGGTTATTGCCGACAACGGCGGGCGAGTTGGAATATCAGCGAGCAGATAAGACGGCACCAGTTTATCACGGCGGAGAGGCGACTCGTTTCTCTTCGAATATCGCCACGGGATCTTCCTCGTTCTCGCTGATATTATTTTTCCCCCCCGTACGTACGTTCCTCAATTCCGAATTCATGGATACTTTGCCGTACTGTTCGCTATTTAATAGAGGACACAGGGAAGAGATACCCGTGGCTTGATGCTCGAAATCTCGACCGCTTTGGAGTTTCATTTCATCTTCGGTCGTCGATATTTCATATCCCGAAACTCGGGTGCTCTTCCCTCCTTGTTCGAGAATCTGCTGACACAGAAAGTCGTGCAGCCTCGAAGGTAATCTCCAGCCGTCCAAAATAAGTAGCGTTATTTACCTCGGCCGTGATCCCAGCGGACGCGTGGAATATCGTAAGTTTGTCCGACGCCCCTGGGAATGCTGCAATGATGGGATCCACTCGATCCGATCCGTTCTGATACGGTGATCCTGTCGCGTTCGAGGAGGCTACGAGCTCGTCATAAATATCCGTTGCTTCTGGGCCTCGGGTACTTGAATTCGCCAGATTTTAGTCACCCGCCAGGATTCTCAGTTGGAGTTGTTGTGCAGGAAGCTTGATGTTGCGAGCTATTGCGTCGCCTGTCTTTGGAGGTCGTAAATCTCCGACGGCGCAACGTCACTCTCTCTCTCTGCGGTGTCTTACGACCGCAAGAGATCACTGGAGAAGGTAATTGAAGGTTGTACTTGAATAAAATGGAGGCACCGCACATTAACAATAACAATGAAAACTGTATTTAAAGAACTAAACTTGAACAAAGGTGACTATGGCAATTAATATTGAGTTATATGAGTCCCCAAGTTACTCGTGCGAGGTATACATTTGGACTGGTTTGGGCCTCTTTCGCTGGTTACAAGCCAACTGTTAAGATTCCCTTTAGGGGTGGAGGCTTTACTAACGCAGTCGTAGGAGACGCTGTCTATTGGCGGAAATGATTTGGTTGTAGGTGGTAACGAACTAAGAAAGGGAACTCCTGATGAAAGTGTTGGTGAATCCGTGTGACGGTTGTCGCGAGGTCGTCTGTTTACTGTTACGGCGATCCTGGGACCCTTGGCCTGACTTGGGCTGATAGCCTGCGTTTCCGATAGGGGTAAACAGTGCAGTTGTTGGCCACTTAAGTCAGAGGTTCACATAAGCGTTGAATTATAAGTCTTATTTTGATAGCTTTAAGAACACAATTAGTGTTAATAGCTGTAAACGACTCTAATAGTCTAGAAATGGAATTTGTTTAAAAAAAAAGAGTAGAAGGATCCACAAAAATTTACAGAAAATACGTTACCTACGACAAAACATAGTTATTGGCCAGGCGAAGGCAATGATTGGCCGATCGTTTGGCAGTTGTTGGCCACTATTTCATAACCTATATGTGACATATACCCTACCTAATTATGAAATAATACCTTTTCTACTTAAATGTTTCTATATTAGCTAGTATTGCACCTTCTTTTAACAGCGTTTTAGATTGTATTAAAAGCATTTTCTTTTAAAACCTAACCTCTTAAAATCACAACAAAGAACTGTTTCACTGTTGATATGACTCTTAGCTACCCATTGGCCTCGTGGCCAATGACTGTCGTAAGACATTATTTACATTACAGTTCTTGGCCACCTATAATTTTTGCAATAATGTATAATATTAATGAATAAATAACGAATACGAGAGTTATATATATATCGTAAATACATTAAATTATCTAAGAATTGCCTCATGTAACCGTAAGGCTATTCAATTCAGCACTGTAGTTTTCAAGCATCGATTTCAAGTTATCTATTTTTTACACTTAGTATAACAATGAGTAGCAAAATAGTGATTGCATTCGACGCATGAAAGTACAAGGTATCTGAATATGTTCATTATAAAAGGCATAATGTACATTATTTCTTAATATTCATGTTTTTTAAAAAAATGTCAATCACTGCCAGGTGGCCAATAACTACACTGTTTACCCCTATCGTGAATTTATGGGTTTACACTGGTCCCAGGTCTACGAGGCGCGGACTGACAGACCAAATGTCTGCCAGATGAGGTTTCGTAAAATAGGGGAAGGTAGCCTAATTTGGACCATCGCCTAATTTGGACCACTATGATATCCAAAGACTGCTGAAGTCTGTGCGATTTTGGATAGGCATCTTGTTATACGTAGATGTAGACGAGGTTAAAGCAATTGTGTTTGGGTAGAAACGCCTCGTAGTTGCTTTGAGAGAGGAGTCATTTGTTTGTCTAAGTAAACAACTAGTTATTTCGACGTAAGAGTGAGTGCCCTTGATTCGTCTAAACGAAAGTAATTACAAGTCTTATTATCTCATTACAAACCTTACTCATTTATCTATAATTTCCACTTACAGTTTTGAGAGGTTATGTTCGATTTAGGTTTCTGTTCAATGTTAAACATTAAATATTCAAGTTGCCTAATTTGGACCGAAAATAGTTGCCGAAATTGGACCGGTCCAATTTCGGCAATGACATTTGTAACGCTCTTTTATAGGCGAATTAAAATTGAAAAAATATTTTCAGGGTTACAATGTCAAAAAGAGGACACTATAGACTATGGTCTGAAAAGGATTTATTATTAGCTGTTACTGCATACCAAAAAGGTGATTACGGTTTGAATGAATGCAGTCGGAACTTGGCCGGTGAACAGGCATGTATTTACAGATGACCAATTTGCACCAGCTGATGTTTTGCAACCTTCTGGAATCCCTGTTACAACTTCTAGCAGTGATGATGAAGATAGTAGTGATAACGCACCACAGAACAACAAATTTAAAAGTTTGCTTGAAGAAATATCACCGCGAGCAAAGAAAAATCCAAATCCAAATGGCCCTTCGTCTTCTCGCTGTGCACCAATAGCCCAGAAGGCAGTAGAAATAACCAGCAGTCCTTATAAATCGCAGTTAAAGCAAAAATTTAAAAAAATTAGTTCACCAAACTTTAACAAAATGCAGAAAAAAAAAAACTGGTGATTCATGGTTTTGTAGATCGTGCGAAGAAACCAAAGAAGAAGAAATGATACAATGTATGAAATGCCACACTTGGATACATACTCGGTGTGCTGGAGTTAGTCCTAGAATTAAAAGGTTCTTTTGTTCCAATTGTCGTTAAGAAAGCTAATGGTCCAAATTAGGAACCTAGCGGTTCAATTTAGGCAACCGGTTTCCTAATTTAGACCGATGACACGATTTTTTTAAACTCATTTTTCAAGATTATAAATATTTTTTAAAATTTAATAAATAGTATCATTTTGTAGGTACACTTAGTGAGTTTCTTTTCTACTACCGAATTTTTATTGACACTTCTTATTTATCTCTACATACTGAAACATATAAAAATGGTCCAAATTAGGCTACCCTCTCCTACAAGGCGCCCTTGTCCGTCCTTGATGGCCCGGCAACGCGCTGACGCTCAACATTTGATTTAACTATTAATCAGAAAGCACGCGAAATTTCTCCCCGTTCTTCCAATAACGCGCGCCGTTAAATTCAGGCATTTTGCTTGTGTTAAGCTCGCCGAGTTTTTGCAATTGTTCCGTTAAGCGGATCGAAAGTTTGCAGAATGAATCTTAATAGACGATTAGTTTACACAGGGGCGCCGCTTAGAGAGCAATTTAAATTTCAGGATTAAAAAATCCCGAAAGTTTCGCGAGCGTTACGAGTCCCGCGAGCCTCGCAACAACTACCGAACACCTTAAAACTCTTCGAAGGCTGGAAACTGTTAAAAGTCCTTTCCGCGGGGCTGCTACGTGACCGAGCATTTAATTTCTGTTTCCACCAGCAACGAGCGAGCGCCGTGAGAGAAATTTTCACAGCCGTTTCGTCGCAATAATTCTCCCTGTCAAACGCGGCTAAAGATTTCTTACTTGTTCCGTGGAAGTACGTGTCCGAACTCGACGGTTCCTTTCCAACTGCTTCCGTAACGGTTTCCACGGCCGGGTCCCCGATTGTGTATAATATGATTCTCGAGAAAATTCGATGGACCGGCAGGAAGAGGAGCGATCGTCCGCGGTACGAGGGAGCCGAGAAAAAGCTGAACCGGAGACACTGGGAGAGCGCGCTGGCTTGAAATCTATCTTCACCTTTATAAAGTTCCAGCCAAGGTTCTGTAATTTCATTCCCCATGGCCGGAGGATAAATCGAGGAAAACCCAGCGACCGTCTCCTCCTCTTATTCTCTCGCCATCGCTGCTTAGTAGCACCGTGGTCCGGCCGCAAAAATATTATTACCAGCCATTTCTCTTCCGAGCCATTTCGGTTGGGCATAACTAAAGAATCCTCGAGCGCGAATGTACCATCGCTATACTCCACCCGTCGAGCATGGAATAGGAAAATTGCCGTCGAAGGCTGAAGTCCAGCGGAATCGCACCGAACGCGATCCCCGTCTCAGCAGAACCAGCTTCGAACCAGAATTCGCATGGTTGAAGTTACCCCGACGAAGTTCCGAATACACAGAGGTCGTTACGAAGCGTCACAATCTCGCCGCGACGCGTTCGTTTGGATGAATGTAACCCTGCGTGGATTCTACCCGCCAGGCTTCAGCCCGACCGACTTGTCTTCATCCGTTCGCCGCGACGACCGCGAAATATCGCGCGAGTGCATGCGTGCCCCGACGTCCGACAGGATTTCCACGGAGACGTGGCGGCGTTCGGCGAACGGGCCGAAGGGGCGGCAGGGATACGGCCGGGAATTTGCATAAGGCGAGCTTGAAACGACGGCATAAGGACGGAGGAAGGAAGGAAATGCCGATCGATCTCTCGCCGCGACGTTATTTTCGCGGCCGGCCCCCTGAATATTCATAAAACAATGATTTGTGGTTTATTGCCGCTCCGCTGCTCGCATTTCCCCCGTTCGATTCATTTTCTCTTTCGCCTGCTTTTTATACGCACCCACGCCGCGGCACTCGCCGCCCCGTCCGATCGATATCGCTCTCGCAACAACCCCGCCAGGCTGAATTATTTGTCAACCGACTGCAGGACACCCTGTAGTGTCGTTACTGTGCGTCACCAATTACCCGCGGCTATCTCTCTTTCTGTGTTAGGCGCGATGACGTGTAATCTACTCGCCTCTCGCGCCGATCGAGGCTGTAAATGAAGTACAGACTGTGGGGCAGCGATGTTGACGATGCTGTCGCGGCCGATAGCAACTTCGTTTCACTGACCGTCTTCGGCATCCTGCGGCGGTGAATATCAGCGTCAGTTTCCACCGCTTCCTCCGCTGACCTGTCGATCGGCGCAGCGAGCTTGGCTCGAGTTTGTAACGAACTCGGGGAGAGACTTTCGGGGACCGGAAACTTTCGCTGTTCCCTGCAGTTGACTTAATCTCCGGGCGTGTGCTACGGCGAAAATAGATTCAAAGCGTTTCCTCGTTATTATTCTGGCAAACGCCACCCCCGTTCTGAAAACAGGGGCTTATAGCTGGGCTTTCAGTTTGAACGGGTGGAACCTAATTAAGCGACCAGACTTTTGAGCTCGGTAAAAATCCTCGCGGAAAGGATGTCGAATTAGGTAACTGTCGGGAAGTGGTCCGTAGTTTCCAATCGCGTCGTATTTGCCGATCGATCGCGCGAGCGGCGCGCGTTGCTTTTGATTTCCAGCACTTTCGGGATATTAATACCGGGGCATTCGTTGTTACCGAAACTCCCGCCACTCCAGGTCCGGGTAAATATGTAGCTGCCGAAGCTGAAGTAGAATAGTGGCGCATAAACAGGGCTGTTTGTTCGACTCTAGTAGCCTCCTCTCGAAAAACGACTAATTTCCCTGTCGATTTTCATTTCTACATTTCGGCGGATGAGATCTGTGTTCCTGGAACCGTTCCCGTGAACCAGCCGTCTCTGTTTGCAGGCGAGTTGTTGATTTTCAAACGAAAATAGAAGCCCATTACGCTGTCGGGGTAAGTTTACTCGGAATGTTATTAGTATTTCTGTGCTGTATTTGCATAGCGTATAACGTTGCATCCCCTTAAGTCAAACTTGACGCGCCCCGGCCTTGTTCAGGGTGGAACGGGCAGCACGATGCCGGGTGAGCTGCGAGGAATTCGCGCTTGTCTTATTCTCGGTTCGTGTTGGCTTGCTTAAATATAGAAAGAAGAAAGAGACGTGGTGAATAGAGCGTTAAACATTCATCGGGGTTGCTGCATTTACCCCGACTGTGTCTGGCCTGTCTATGTTTGGGGCAACCCAGATATGTCCGTCTGATAGAATACTGAAAAGTAAGTGGAGGAGTCTAAATGTGTTTCCCGTAAACTTTTGTTTGAAATTTTTTATTCTGTCTCTCGTAGTTTTGGAGTTATTTGCGAAAAAAGTGCGATTGCCTATTTGACTTTGAGGGTAGTTTTCACACCCTTAAGGGGACTAGGCAGTCAGATAGTTCGAAAATCGAGTATTTTTTGCGAATTAATTACAAGGAGATGAATACAAATTGTGACTGGTACTTTTGGGTAATGTTTATTAATACTATAAACAGTGAAAAAAATGATTTGAATAATATATACATATGTATGACAACGCTACAGTCATCTGATGTACCTATCGGCATTTTTTCTGGAGCCTCTGTAATTTTGCAGTGATTTTGGCCGTGAGAAATTGAATTGTGACGTATTCTCTGAAATTTACACTTTGCCCTGACCCCCATTCTGCCCTGAACCTATTGAAAAAGAAAAAGAATCAAAATTATACAAATGGCGGCTATAAAACGGCAAATTTTGAAGAAACGTGATTTTTCGCCAGGGAAAAGAGCCATTTTATTTTGTTTTGTCAAAACAAAAGATTTCACAGACTTATGCTTAGGTTTAGGTCGTGACAAGATTTTTTTTCGTAACTCAATTTTTTTCAAATTGATCGGACCCCCGTTTTTTCGCAATCACTGCAAAACGAAGAGGAAATGTGATTCTGAGAAAAACGCGTTCAAAGTTTCAGAAGAGGAATTAATCTACCTGCGTGCGCGCAGACCTTTTCGACTGTAAAATCCTTAATTTTGCGAGTTTTAACATAAACCAAACGGCTTTTTACTCGAGAAGGGTGGTACTTTCGAAAAATGCATAAAAAAAGTCGAATTTCTGACTGCCTAGTCCCCTTAAGTGGTTAGACCACTTTGGCCAGGTCAAGAAATATCACATCTTTGGGAATTGATTTCTAATTACGAAAACAATTTTGTCCATAAAAGTGTTTCTGTCACGTAGAAATAAATTCCCAAAGATGCGATAATCCTTGACCCGGCCAAGGTGGTCCGACCCCTTAAGGGGACTAGGCAGTCAGAAATTCGATTTTTTTTATTGCATTTTTCGAAAGCACCACCCTTCCCGAGTAAAATGTCGTTTGGTTAATGTCAAAACTCGCAAAATTAAGGATTCTACAGTCGAAAAGGTCGAGCGCGCCAGAAACCGTTTCTGCGCGCACGCAGGTAGATTAATTCCTCTTCTCAAACTTTGAACGCGTTTTTCTCAGAATCACGTTTCCTCTTCGTTTTGCAGTGATTGCGAAAAAACGGAGGTCCGAATCAATTTGAAAAAAATTGAGCATATGTAAAACATGTCTTGTTACGACCTAAACCTAAGCATAAGTCTGTGAAAACTTCTGTTTTGACAAAAAATAAATAAAATGGCTCTTTTCCCTGGCGAAAAATCACGTTTCTTCAAAATTTGCCATTTTATAGCCGCCATTTGTATAATTTTGATTTTTTTTCTTTTTCAATAGGTTCAGGGCAAAGTGTAAATTTCAGAGAATACGTCACAATTCAATTTCTCACGGCCAAAATCACTGCAAAATTACAGCGGCTCCAGAAAAAATGCCGACACATCAGATGACTGTAGCGCTGTCATGCATATGTATATATTATTCAAATCATTTTTTTTCACTGTTTATAGTATTAATAAACATTACCCAAAAGTACAAGTCGCAATTTGTATTCATCTCCTTGTAATTATTTCGCAAAAAATACTTGCTTTTCGAGCGATCTGACTGCCTAGTCCCCTTAAAAGGCGATTGGGCACTTTTCTCGTCTTGAGTCACTCCATAAGCCCACAAAGTTGCGATCCAATCGGCGAGCGTGTGGTTCGCGGTGTGCCCTCGTAAGACACGTTGAAGATTGCTAGCCTATCTGTTGACTGCAGCACGGTAGCTTCCGTTTCTCTAGTGTCTGATTTTTGAATGACTTCCAAAGAGCTTGTATCCCGCGTTCGATCGTCGAGGCTCCTTTCGTTTTATTCTCGAGAGGTCTTATCTACGGCCGAGCCGTTTACGAATTCAAGAGCCAAGACGGTGCTTCGCTTCGATGAATCCTACCAGCATTTAAATCCCATCCTCGAGACTTCTCATCCCCGATGCTGTACTTAATATTGCACAATCCCCCGACACGAATATCGATAACACAGATTATACCACGGAATACAGGCGCCCTATCCCGACTGTTCCAATTGGCCCTTCACGGTTCAAGCCCATCGAAGACCACGTGAGCTCGGGAAGCATTCGCGAGACGAGATTCACCGGTACTCCTAATCTACAGAATCTCCCACCTAATTTTGTCACTTTCATTCAATTCGATCGTGCTCGGCACCCGCGTGCTCGTAATTTCTGGTTGCCCCAACATGCTGTTTAAGATGTTAACGCCGCAGCCATCAGCAGACACCGATCGCCGATGGGATCGTTGGCCATCGATGGAGCGTCGTTTGCGTTTACTCGCGCCGCAGGTCTGCGGTAACGCTATATCGCCCCGATTCCTCGCGATTTATACGCGGCGGCAGGCGCAAAGTCACCGCGAGATATCCGCAAGCGGCTGGCGATGATCGCCCGTAATCGGCCAATTTACAGCGGGGCCTTATCCCCTCGTACGTTGCTTACGAGCCGAGCGCGTTCGCGGCTCCATCCAGCGGGATCCCTCATTACGTCTTCAACCATCGCCGGTGCCAACAATCTGACAATAATTGTAATTCACGCTCATTGTCAGTAGCGGCGCACCGACGGCGCAGACTGAACGGACACGCGCGGGCGCGACTGCCTCCCAGGCCAAATCTGAAGTTAGGCTGGTTAACGCGAGGCTGACGGTCCGAGGGTTTATGTCGCGGTTGCGAGTGCACGTGGTCAGCAGAACCGTGGAAGTTTCGCGACGATGAGGCAACTTTCTAGGCCCTCCACTTGGGACAGTCGATCAACGGTAAACTTTTCCTCAGGATGCTTCGGAAAAGTGTTGGTATTCAACCAGGCGCTCGCGTTATGGAGCCCCTCTTCCGGATATTCTAACAGGAACATCATTGTTTCCACGTTGTTCTTTACACCAGAGCGAACTAGCAGTTGCGCACGCCTCTGGAGAGGCAGACACCGCTACAGCTTCCGTGTCTAAAGTCTAAAGCCTGTCCAAAAGAGTTTGCTGCGAAGAGGAAAGACCGTCCTCGTACACGACGCAGATCTGCTTCCCGATTTTTATATCCAACCGATCCGATGCCGTCGAGATGATTCGGGTAATCCTCCGAGGAGCAGAACCCGCCCGGCAGAGATTCGGTTGATCCGCTCCGGGCCGAGACGCCGCCGTCGCGACGTTTCCCTTCGAAAAGCATCTCGACGGTGCTCGGGAACGTACGTCGGCGGGGAAAGTGGCACGGGGATAGAGGCTGAAAGGCCGAAGGGCCACTCGAAATTGAGTTTCCGGTGCCGTCGCCGGCAAACACCGAGGTCAAGATACCTACTCGTCGGGGATCGAGGCGCGCGCCGGCGAAATGCAAGTCTCGCCTCGCGCTCGCTGGCCGAATTTTCGTCCGCCCTACGGAATCGCTGCGCCGGGATTTGCTCGCCGATGGGAGCCCGGCAATTCCCGCGAGCGGGCAAGGCGCTCGGATGAGAAAAACGGTACGAGGCAGCGGGAATCGTGGAAGCCCTCGGTCCTTGGACCTCCGAGGAATCACCGGCAAGCCCGAGTACGGGGGGAAGATTATTTCGACGCCGGTTTAATCCTGTCTGGGGGAAGACTAACAGAGGCGGACGGTACACGTGAAATATGCTTAAAAGGATTTGAAATTTGTCGCCAGCCGGAAAGCGGGGTGTAGGGTTTACACGTTTTATCCCGTTTGAAGAATAAACAACGGCCGGGCGGGATCGCGCGTAGTTTCGCGCGGCATACATCGAAAGGATTTTAAATTTACCAGCCAGCGGGGGTGGAGTAAATCGCGAAGCTCGCGGGGTTAATCTCATTGGAGGAGCGTTAAATAAAACGGCGCCCCTCCCCGCGGCGATTTACATGCAACGTAAAACGCGCACCCCGGGTGATTTCGATTTACGTCGCTCTACGTTCCCACCGCGCGGTCAAGAATTCTTTCACCAAAGGGAACGACGAATTGCCAGATTACTGTTCAAACTACGTTTCCGCGATACGGTTTTCTTTTCGGGGAAAACGAATATCCGAAGTATCTAATTACATTTCCCTCGTCGAACGTTACGCAGGCCGCTCCGAAAAGGCTGGGTAAAAGCTTCGTGCACGAGCTCTGTGTACCAGAACAAGAAAAAAGTTTATAAAAATACATGCATGTCCAGAGGCGGTCCCGTTCCAATAATCAAAAGAACGAATTCAAATTAACTGCTGCGCGCGTTAATTCATCGCGAGCGCTTCGGCGAACACTGAATTCGAATCCGTTGCATATTTAATCGCAAATCGCATTTCGAGCACACGTTCTACACTTATTCTGTCGATTGGAACACGAAAGAGCATCGAGTGACCGTTTTATACGGACTTTTTCTCTTGTCTCGGCACGTAGGAGTAGCACCGAAACGTTTTAATAACACTTTGCAGCGTGGCCGAAGGAAACGGTTCGGAATCACGTCGAACGGAATATTTTCCTCGGTCCTCTCAAATATTCCGGACTAATGGAGGAATCGATCTGATTTTTAATCAAAAAGATGCGTCCCTGGATCTCTCTCTCTCTCTCTCTCTCTCTCCATGAAAGCGGCGATCGGATTTTCCAGGCTGATCCTGGCGAACGACCGCATCGAAACATCGTATCGGTTTATGCGGCTATAGATTGGTCTCTATTTTCAATGCCGATAGCCGGGGCTCTCTCGCCCGTCGACCCCTGTTTTGCATAAAGCGAAAAAGAAACAGAGAGAACCGCCGCTTCGCCGTATTTCAGAGCCATTCCGCGCTTTCCCGCCTCATCATTCGAGCACGCCGAACCGCGCGGTGCGACCCGCGTGTTTCCCTGCATGCCGCGAATTATCACAGAGAGATCGGTTTATTTTCGTCGCCGTAAATAAATTCCGGTTCGGTGTATTGTTTATGGAACACGAGTGGACGCGAGATTTCTACGCGCCATTCTCGCGGATCTTTTGTAATGAAGTATTTCTTTTTTTTTTGTTTGGCCAGCAGGAGCACGGTTCGAGAATTCGCATGAGCGATCACGTTGCGCGAACGTTCAATGCCGTCCGAACGACCTCGCGCGGGGAAAACGTGTATTTCACGTCAGAGGGAAGCCGTGCCCTTAAGGTAGGATCTCCAAGCCACGATCCGCCGCCGCGGCCAAATCCTAGGCACCGCTCTTATGGAGAAGCATGCAACCGTTTTCCTAGACGCGATTTTCGACCGCTGTGTCAGCGCGTCTGCCTCAGCAGCTACCTAGGCTACTCTTTACGCAACACAATGCGATGCGTGTCTGTTTTCCGCCATTATGGCGAAATCTCCTAGCTTGCGACTCGCCGCCGGTGGCCAAAACTTGACTCCTCCGGAAGCAGTCTAGCAGCGGCCGCCCCGCGATCCATCACCACAGTGGAGCAGAATCCCAAGAAATAGGGAAATAAGTCGAAATCAAAAAGTTATGGGATTATGTTTTTTTATATATTCCTTGTAAACTAATAACAAGAGCTCCTAACAAAATATCATGGCGGCTTCTTCTGATTTATGTATAAACACGTGTCAAAGTTTGTGTGTTTTCATTTTGTGCAAAATTGTAAATCGAGACTTTTGAATTTCGGTGATATAAAGGAGAAAAATTGTATGGGAACCGAAATGAGTAGTATCGTCTCCGATAAGCAATAGCAAATAATTAGTTTTTTATATATAGTTTTTTCCATAAGAAACCCATACAAAAAATATCCAAGGTGGGATCAAGCGAAATCAGCGGGCTACACATTTTCTTCCTGTCTCTCCGCGAGGTGGATTGATGGTGGATAATACCGTTTAATTGCTATATTGGTGGTACCTTTCTCGCATCTGGCATATTTGGGTAAAAACTGAACAGGTTAACTTGTGGCACTAAACGAAAACTTTGAATGGACAAACCGTGGACAGTCATTTCCCACTGACAGATCAGTAAAAAGTTTTCATGGAGGTGCTGGTGCAATTTCTTTATTTCTTTATAATTTTCTTTTGGCGGGTGGACAAACCAAAATTTTTGTTGGACAAACGTGGACAAACGAATGCCATCGTAGTTTTATAAAAATTTGCATTTGGGGGTGCCAACTGCCAACTTCACAGACCTGGAATCGTCGGCTCATTTCGTCCTCGAGACTCTACATACTGTATTGTACAGGGTGATTCTGGAGCGACGCCTGTCAAAGAGATGCTGGCTGCCACACCACGTGGCGAGGTCAACCCCCGTGGTACCTCACCGAATTTGATGGCTTTCGACCCGAGATTGAAATACCATTAATATGTGAGAAATGTCCAGGATTTCCGCATTTCTCATCAGATCTTTGCGAAAATAACGCCAATCGATTCCTTATGTTACACCGATGAAACTAACACCAAGAACGATGAAATTCGGACCATAATGAAGGAAATAAGGAGAAAAACTGATTTACGTGATTTCAAACTAACTTCGTTAAAAATAGTCCGATTTACATGATATTTGGTATGATTGTATATTGTTTCATACTAGCTGTTTCATATTTCATATTTCGCATTCCAGATATCATATTTCTGTTGTTGAATTAGTTTTAAATATGTTAGTATTAGTACACGTAGTGCTAATAAATGTTTAGTTTAGTTATGTTACGGTTAGGCCTATTAACAGTTTCTACTGCGGCCTCGCCTTTACTCGCCTTTACTTTCTCTTTATGTACTATACCATGTTTTACGAGTAATAAAGACGATATAATAATAATAATTTTAATTGAAAAAACGTAAGGAAGCCATCGGTGTCGCTTCCATATTCATACGATAAAGAATAAACAATCTGGTTCCTCTGAAACAGGTATGCCGACCGTTAGAATAGACCCTTTCAAGTGCTCGAACCCAAATGGGACCCTCAACGCGGTACCTGAGGTCCGCTCGCCGCGCGGCGGGCCTGGGCTGGCCGCGATTCGCCCCGCGATCCGCCGCCGCGGCGAATCGTGGCTTGGAGATCCTACCTTCAGAGATTTTCCAGCTTGCCACGGATGAGGCGTAAGCAACGGGAGCTTACGGGGAACGCGTAACCGTGTTTCGCAACGTTCCCAGGCAGCAATCGCTCCGAGTTCACTCTATTGAAGCGTATTCCCTCTTAAAACTGTGAAAAGCCCTGTGAAAAATTCACCGCCGCCGCGAGCCGAATCCAATCCCTTTCCTGGCGTATCATTTTTTTTTTCATCGGCGAATTCGTTCAATTACCGTGAATTTTGCATCCGTCTAAACTCGCCCGCTCCCCCCGCGCGTGACGATCGATATTTGCACGGGGACACGTTTAATTCGACGGTACACGCGACCTGCAGCAGGTACCCGCCGTGCGAAATTTACCTCGGAGCCGCCGGGGAATACTTCGGCGAACCGTGCTTTCGGAATTTTCCGCGCGACACTTCGGGGATACGTAGCGACAATACTTCATTAAACAACCGGAGACGTGGAACGTGCGCGTATTACTAAATTCGCCCGGCCACCCGTGCGCAAGTTAACGTTCGCAGAATGTCTATTTAACTTTCCTGTTTACTTTCGCTTCAGCCGCGGTGCCGTTTGAATCCACCCCTCGCTCGCCATTAGTCGCCAGAATAGCTGCGCGTAAATGGCCGCTAATTATTGCCCGGGTTAATCAGGCGTCTCGCTGCCCGCCTTCTTCCTCGCGGCTGGTTAAACCACCTCTTACGATCGCAATCGCTCGAGCGCCAGCTCCTCTCCAGCGGGAGTCAAGGCTGCGTTGATTTTTTTCTCGCAATTATCCGCCCGGGGATCCGTATTTATTAACCGTTCAGGGTGTAGTGGGTGCTCGGCACGAACCACTTTCCGCCCCGCGCTCGCCGAGAAAAGATCGTCATTCTTGGCAGAAACCGGAGGGCCCTCCAAGGATCATCCTCGCCGGGGGCACGCTGCTCGTTTCACCGCCCTCGAAGCGTTCCCGCGTGCGTTCCATGGCGGCCCAAGTGGCCGGCACTTAAGCATTTGTCTCACGTATCTTGGCGGTGCGGCCGATCGTCGTCATTGGACACCGGGCTGCAGGAGGGGTGGACGCGCGCGACGATTGTTCGCCGAACAATACCTTTATTCGCGGACAAAGACGAGAAATGAGCGGGCCGCGTCACAGGGACGAGATAAAGAGGCTCAGGTGAAGCTGCAAGACCGAGGAAAAATGAGGAAGTGTCGACGGGGGGACGGCGAAGGAGAGGATTTTGATTGTCCCTGGTCCTCCGGCAGCCACTTCAATTCCAAGAGTCGACGCCCCGTAGTCGCGAGTCGCGCGACTTTGACGGGATAGCGCGGACGACGCGCGATTTATTATGCCTCGCGTACGTGCTGATCGATGATGGAATTCAGCGACCAATAGTTTCGCTGCTCTAAAAGCAGCAGAATGTTCAAGCTTCCACCCCTTAAGCCGGGTCCGGACCTGAATGAGTATACGCTGAGCAGGCTGAGCGCGCACGAATATTCTGATGGGGACAGGTGAAACGGTAGCCAGGACCGCATGCTTCTACGTCAGAAAGGGTGAGCGTGAACGCATATGCAAGTGTGGACGTGTCATTCGTGGTAACTCGGGGCATTCGACACCACTCGCGAATGCCCGCGAAGGCACATGGCCTGAGCCGACCGTTGTCGGTTTTCTTCCGCACATCAAAGGGAGTTTGGAGTGTATTGCGTTCAGCGTGGATGATAGAAGCAGATGAGATATACTACATGATATTGAACTATATGGTAGTCCATATGAAATTAGGACGGGTTAAGTCCTCATTTTTGCAGATTCGAAATTGTTTAAAAATACAGAAATTAATTTTTTTCAACACCTGCATGAAAATGGGTGTTTTTTTACACCTGCTGAGCGGGAGCAAAATGACCAATTTCAGACTATTCGCGGTAATACTTTTCTCCCAAGGGAAAAAGACTTTACGCGCATGTGTATTCGCAATTTTTTACTTTGCTCCCTACGAAACTTCATTTTGTGAGCTGAGTGAACATGGCATTACCCTGTGGTATGAAGAAGCAATTAGTCGAGTAATCCATATCGATCATGTGTATTTATGTTGACATCACAACTGTTACAACACCTCTTTTCATTAAAAGATAAAATGAGTGATAATAAGAATGACAGTGATATAGGATACTACCACAAGCCACCCGATATAGCAGAAGCTGCAAAAGCGATTGAGGAAAATTTGCTGCCGCCGAAATCGAAAGAAAAGTAGACAATGTACCTACAACAAATTTATGGAGTGGCGACATAACCAAAACGTGTAGTCTTTATCGCAAACAGTGCTTTTAGTTTCTTTCTTTTTATTTCAATAATAAAGCAATCAAACATGCATATTTTTTTGCGAATCGCTCAGCAGGCTTTCAAAAAAACACACCTTTCATGCAGGTGTTGAAAAAAATATTGTGCGTGACAAGGGAGAGACGCGATTTCGCCTCGCGTGAATTGCTGCCCTTGCTGCGCTCGGGCAACAAACTTCACGCTCGTCGGAATCGCTTACTTCTCTCCCTTGTCACGCAATGTACTATTAATGACCCAAATTATTGAAGGTATCGACTTGCGTCTTTTTTTTAATCATAAAGGATGGATCTATGTGAATGAATTTAATCCATTGCTAATATTGTCATAAACAGATAATCAAAAATTTTAAAATTACATTTTCAATAATAATAATGCAATTAGCATATGATAGACGTTAAAGCTCTATTTTACTGAATAATTTGTCTTTCTTTTCTTCACTACACCTTTGCATTGTTCTTAATTCATACAGCCGACGTATTCATACTTGTTTCAGAAATAAAATAATTCCCTATTCTTTATCGTATCGATATGGAAGTGACACGGATGGATTCCTTACGTTTTTTCGATGAAAATCATTCGAAATTTCATGTAAATCTGACTATTTTTAACGAATTCAACTTGAAATGATATAAATAAATTTTTTCTGAAATGTCCATCATTATGGTCCGAATTACGTCATTCTTGGTGTTAGTTTCATCGGCGAAACATAAGGAATCAATTGACGTCGTTTTCGCAAAGATCTGATGAGAAATGCGGAACTCTTGGACATTTCTGACTTTTTAATGGTATTGCAACCGTTTGAAGGATCGAAACCCATAAAATTCGGTGAGGCACTGCGGGGGGTTGCCCTCGCCACGGGGTACCAGGTGGCAACTCTTTGACAGGCGTCGCTGGTGAATCACCCTGTATTGGTAAACAGGATGACTCGGAGGGTTGAGCTGTATGTTTATTTAGCTAACTATGACACCATCGTTAAGGTGGAATCAGACGGCGCGTGGATCGGTCATGGCTCGGCTCGCCCAGGATCGCCAACCCGACTTGCCGAGCTAGACGAGCCGAGCCAGCTCGCCAAGCCACGCGCCGTCTGATCGGTCATGGATCGCCGAGTCGGGCTCGCCAAGCCGACTTGCCGAGCCGAGCAAGATCGCCGATCCACGTGCCGTCTGATTCCACCTTTACGACTGCGGAGTGGGCTAAGATAAGCACAGAAGTTGGTGAAGAAAGACACAATGGCACCTTCCACCCCTCCGCATGCGTCATTCGTGCGCGCTCAGCCTGCTCAGCGTATACTCATTCCGGTCTGGACCCGGCTTTACGTGCCCTTTTAAACTTGAACCTCCATCGAAAAGCAAACCGCGTCCTACGTGACGAAGTGTTTCAAGGATCCAACCCAATGGAATTCTCATTTTCCTGCGTGTAATAACGCATTCCAGGTGCATTCTTCTCGTCTTCTTTAATTCCGACTGCGACGAGGTCGTTGAACTTCGACAAGTATGTACTTCCCTTTGGACCGTCGCGATTCGTATACGCCGGTGTAACTCGCGCTCCTCTGTTTCGCGAGCGTAAGAGATCGAAGGTAGGCGCAGAATTAGGGAGTGAGCGACATCGAGCACAGGAAGAGAAATAAAAAGGGACCGGAAGATCCAAGAGAGTGGAGCGTAGATCAGTTAAATCAGTCTGGCAAGTTGCCAACCAATTATGAATGTAAAGTTACTGTAATATTGATATCGAACGAGGAGGGGCGCAACGAGGGCTCCCCCAGTTCCTGCTCCTTTCTTTTCTTCCTTTCCTCGAGCCGTTACGTTATTCGGGACATTCTTCATGCATGATCGGAGCCATCTACGTCACGTCGGGTAATTGAAATCCAATATGCCCACCTCGCCTGGCAGTTTGCGGGGACTCCCAGCGTTTTGTTCCACCCACCCCCGTCTTTCCTCCCCGCCCCCAGACGGCGGTGGACTGACGGGCAGACTTTGATCGCGTCGCGGGGAATCGAGATTAGCCTATTCGAACGGCGATCCTTTAACTTCGTTATCCGGCGAACGAGCAGCCTCGAATCGATCCCGTGCGCTTGCAATTCGCTTTTTTCGCGAGTCGATAATTGTGCCAGGGGGAGAAATATGGTGTTCCCCGCACGGTGGTCTCGCCGCTTCATCCATGCAAATGTCCCTAATCGTGGAAACGACGTTAAACGGGCGAGTTGCGCGAGGACGTTGGCCGGCGTCTGATTAAACCCAGGTTGTACTACTTGGGAGTTATTGCGCGCGGCGCGCAGAGGCTGCAATCAAACGAATTCGACCTTCTCCTCCCATGTTGCGTAAAGTAGCAGGTGTTTCCTAATCAGAGACACGCAATTGCCTACCGTTCGATTTGCGAAGGTAAATTCAGGTGGTTCGAGCAACATTCGTCGCTCGAGACGCAGGAATTCGATTCGGCCGGCAGAATTTCGCGGCGAAATCGAGCCCGCGATGATCACGGTCACTTTTGCGCACCGCAATTCGAGATAATTAATAAACGCGGCGTCGCCGGAAATGCCGGGCGTTCCTGCGCGTGTAGCGCGGTGGACACGGCCGCCTCATTACATTCCATTAACAATTAACGAACTGCTAATGAAATGGAACGGGACGTCGCCGGCGGCCGCGACGAAACGGGGCGATCGTTATGATCTCCATCGGGGAACGGAAACGTTCCGCTACCGGATGTGTCCATCCCCCTCCGCCCCTCGGCCGCCCCTTGCGTCGTAACGTCATCGTTCGAGGCCGGGACCCGGAATAATCCTGGATCGTCCATCACGATGAGTGTGTTTTTCTCGAAAGAATTCCGATCCAACTTGAGCTTCGTTCTTTCACGATCCGGATCTCCGATAACCGAGGTAACAGCTCCTGTTATTAGAATGTCCAACTGGCAGAAATAATTGAGAATTTTCGCCCAGGGAAAGCAGGAGAGTAGAATATCAGCAATTGAGGGAGAGTAATTCTGTGTAGGTTCGAGGAGCATCTTCGTGGCCTGGATTTCAATATAACTCTCGCGCAAGATCGCGTGTGCTCGCGAGTATCCGCTAGTCCAAGGGAATCCTGTGCAGCATGCTGCAACAGAGACGCTTCTTACGACGCAATGAACCGTGCGAGGCTTCGACCGACCGCGTCCAGCGGGCCGCTTAAACAAAGGCAAAAACTGTGACTGCAAACCACTGCTTCCGGGAATGCTTTGTCGCTCGATTTTATTGGAGATCGTCGATTTTCCCCCCGCGCTAACTTTCTTCGCGCGTGGCGCGGCTTCTGAAAAGCTCAGGGGAAGATCATCACCTCGAACCCCCTTTCTTGATGCCTCTATTGGCGATCACGGTTCGCGGAATTGCCACTTAGATCGCGGTGATTCGACGCCTGGCCTTCGCGGATCCGCGAGGAAATGTTTCGCCTGAACGGTTCCGTTGCATTTTTGCTCCGCCGCGGAACCTCGCGCGTCCCCGCTTTCAGCAGGCCGCGCGTCGAGTCGAATTCTCCTCGTGTGCGCGCTCCGGCGGGGATCCAACCGCTCAAATTCCCAATCGACAAACATTGCGCGAGCAACGGCCATAATAGTCATGGAGTCGGCGATAATCGTGCCCTCCACGGGGAGTGCCGATTGTATTTCAAGGGCCATTCTGCCTTTTCTATGGCCGCGAAGATAGAGGAGGCGGCATCCGCTCCGGGGAATTCCGAGCGCACCACTGTCGCGTTATCAAAACTCGGTGAATCGGTGGCTAACAATACCTGGCTGGATAACGATAACGGTGTTCGCGAAGAAACGTTTCTGGGTGAAATTGCCGTGAAAGGAAAATTCATACCCCCCGAGCAATTTTTCACAATCGACTCGGAATTCTCACTGGTCGATCTTCCGTCAGCTTCCAACGCAACCACTGGCCTGCACGCGTACTCGGGGGATTCTGGAGCGTCTTTGGAACCGGTCAAGTCGCAACTAGTTCTACCGCAGCCTACCGCGAGGCGCCCATAAAGATTTGTACCGTGCCGTCGCGTTGCAAGCCGGGACGAGCGATTCCAAGTTCCGTCATTGTCGAAGCTCGTCGAGATGTTTGGCCTTTCCGCGCCCCCTGGACTCCGAAGTCGATATCGGGAAACTCTCGACTTCCCGGACCATGCAAAGCGGGCGCAAGTTGGCTGCGATGTTACCAAAGCCCTACCTACCCCTTTGGCGTTGCGCGCCCCGAAGGTCCCTGTCTCGAGGGAACCTTACGACCACCGCCTCGTGTTCGCGCGTGTGAGGCCGTCTTCGAGGCGCGGGTACCCGTGAAAGCACAAAGTAGTAATTAAAATTTCACCCCGCCTTTACTCGCGTCTCCGGCACCCTCGGAAAACTTGCCGCGCGAATTTCCTTTGTCCTTACGGCTCGCTCTCGCGTCGAAATCGAATTCCTTGTCATCTAATTGCGACGGCGCCCTGAGCGGGCAAGGGAACGCAATTAGCGATACGGCCGCGAAAATCTTTCACGGAAGCGCCGCTCGTCGATTCATACGGCCGACCGAAACATTAGTGCACCCATCCGCCATGTTTAATGAGTACAAATGACCGGTAACGGTGCCGCGGGAAACATATTATGCCAATTGGCCGCGGAGCCGTGCAAGGCACGGGGTAATTATAGAATAACAATTATTAATTAGCCGCTAATGCGTTCTATGGCAATGAACAATGATTACGTCGTCGAAGCGACGCACGCTCGCGCGCTACTTCCTGTCTTCGGCGAGCTCCGGGGCCGAAGCCCGCTGGCTGCCAGCGCGGCAAGGAGGTCCTCGTCCCTACGAAGGGTTTCAGGCGAGAAAGAAACAATGGCAATTAGTGCGGGATGAGATTGAATTTTACAACCCCTGCTTTTCTTCCGTTAAACGCGAAGGGGCAGCTGCGACCGGGGGAACAATGGAGGCTCAGCCGGAGGACGGGAGAAAAGGGGAACGGAGATGTACGGCGGAACGACGGAAGAAATCGTAAGGAGCCGACAACGAGCGTATTAATTCAGACGTAAGCGTCCTCGGCGCGGGTGGAACCGGTGACAATTTCGTTTAACGATTATTGCCGCCACTCGGGCGCATATGTTCGTACACACCCACGTCATGCAGTTACATGCAACACGCCGTTATGCTCGTTGCTACGTTTTCCCGTAATTTAGCGTGTTCAGGAACACGCGCGCCCTGTCTGCTAATAACGCTCGCGAATTACAAATGCTTCGTGAATTGTCTCCTCTATGCAGTGGGGACGCGAGTCTCTTCACCTTTATCGCCGCCTCGCCCGCGTGGACTACTTTCTAGCCCGCAATTTAAAATCGGGCAAAGACGCGGGCTTTTAAAATGCTTGCGAGGCTACTGGGCCGCCCGAGGGTGGATCAACGGCAAACGTTTTCTTCAAACTCAAATCGAGGCGAGGTGAATTCCGCTGACGCGCGCGCGGCCCACGAATACCTGTTGTTTCAATAAAGTGCGTGCCGCGTTCCTGTCTCCTTTGGGAATTTCATTATGGCGACATTCAATTAGGACGTGCACGGTGCGCCTATATTTTGACGCAAATCACTTGAAGCATTTAGCCACTGCCCTGTGGACTGCGATGGAACGATATTCAGCACCGGTTCCATCGCGATAGGAAACACTGTTCTTACGAGGGAACACCGCGAACCCGGACTCACCGGTTGGAACGCAACTTTGTAGGCTTTTAGAGTGACTCAAAACAAGAATTACAGTGCGTTTAATTTGGGCCCTATCGCCCTTTAAGGAGGTGAAACCTAACCTCAAAGTCAAATTGGCACTTCCGCTTTTTCGCGGATACCTCTCAAAGTATAACAGACAGAGAAAAATGTTTCGAACAAAAGTTTAATGATGCAATAAATTCTACAAACTTGCGTTAACAAAATTTTGGAAATAGTTTTTTTCGTCAGTTATATATATATATATTTTTTTAATTCTTCAAAATTTTGTTAACGGAAGTTGGCAGCACTCATTGCACCATTAAACTTTTGTTTGAGACATTTTTTTCTGCCTGTTGTACTTTGAGAGTTATACGCGAAAAAGTGGAAGTGCCAATTTGACTTTGAGGTTAGGTTTCACCCCCTTAATGGGCGACAGGGCCCAGATAAAACACGCCGTTGTTCTTGTTTTGAGTCACTCTACAAACCCACAAAGTTGCGTTCCAATCGGTGAGTCCAAGTTCGCGGTGTTCCCCTGTTAGTAGTGTTCCTGATTTCTCGATATTTTTCGCATCTCGAGAAATGAGAAATCAAATTATATTTCTCGAGAATTCTCGAGAATTCTCAAAAAATTTAAAGAACATTGCAAAATGTATATTTTTGTAATAATGTTGATAATATTTATCTAAATTTTTATTCGGGTCTAACTTACACAAAACTTGTGTAAATGAAAAAACAGATATTAAATATAATCGATAAATTTATTTATCTCATACAAAATGCGAGCAAGGTGAAACATTACTGTTTTGTTTTAAAATAGTTTTTTAAAAAGCACAATGCGTCTAATGTCGCGTCAGCTAATCTACTTCTTTTCTTTGTGACAAAATCCGCGGCTGTACAGAAATTTATTTCATTCTGAGTGGATGTTGGTTTAATTGTATATAGAGCATCCAAAAGTTGTTGTAAATTGGATGTCCTTTTCCCAGTGGACTCAAAAATATGGAATTCCTTTGCTACAGTCCGGAATTTATCGTCTCCTTGGTTGACATTGAATTCCTGTAGGGTATCTGCGATTGATAACTCCAATTGTTTTTTTAAAGCTAATTCAGTGTCAAGATCTGTAAGGTTTTCAATATTTTCAGGAGAATCGCGGTTATTCTTATATTTTCCGAAAAGTCTACTTAGAATTTGTTTCGCCGCTTTATATATGTCTGTCTTGGATATTAAGTGGAAAAATGCGTCCTTTGAATCTTTTTGATACACAATTTGAAGTACATAGCTGAATATTTATTTCTGAAAACAAATGGGATTTATAATAATTTTCCTACACTTAAGTTTCTCGAGAAATACTGTAATTTCTCGAGAAATGAGGAATAAGAAATTCTCGAGAAAGAATTCTCGAGAAGGAACACTACCTGTTAGCGCAATTTTCAATTCTCTCTTAGGACAGTTGAATTTTGGATCTCTATTCATTGGCGAAGATTGAAGCTTCGAACGCTTTCTTGTAATATATTAATGCAAAGCTCAGTCACTCGAGCAGTCCTAGATCGTCAACATGGAGATTACCAGAAATTAATCGTTCCTTCCAGGCTGATTGAATCGTCGTGCAGTTCGGTCATCATCGAAACAATCAGTGGCGATTGCGAACGGGAGCGGCGGAGCACCCGGGATCCAGGGCGATATTTATTGTCCTTCTATTTGCTAGGGCTGACCATGAATCAGTGCGACGCGACGTTGTTGATCGCCGAGACGCTGTTTGTTCAGACTGTCAAACAGGCCGCGCGCACTGGCCTAATAACCGAGGGCAGGGCTCGAGCGCAGTGCCATGCGCGGCCACGTGAATCGGACTTACTTCCGCGTATATATTCCGTCTATTCAGGAATTCATTACGGTCGATTCTACGCTCGCGGAGATTTACCGGATACGGAACCGCCTCGGAGGCCGGCCGAATATCAGGCATTTCGATTCCGGGTTCCAGCTCGTCGGGAACGACCTGAATTCACCTTCGACTAAGCTCGGATAACGAGAAGCAAGATAAAGGTCTCCTCCGTGGCCAGGTCCCATCCCACCCCCCGCGTCTCAACGACCAGGAAACTCGAAAAATGTTGAATTCCACCCGCTACCTGCCTCCGTTTCGATCTTATTTACCCACCTTCGCGTTCATTTCACCGGGCAAAGGAGATTGCCGGCACCGACACGGCATGAAATTTAATTTACTACTCGGCTGGAAGCGCGGAGCAACTTTATATTTCCATCGCAGGACGCTGAATCCCCCTACGCGGCTTGATTAAGTCTAGTCAGCTCGGAGGCGGACGAATAAACACCGCGATGCAAGGTGCTCCGTGATTCCTTCGCGAACGATGATATCCCTGAAGGAGCGGGAAAGGCACGAGTCCGCTGAAGCTTCCCGAAGAGAAATGGACGCCGTTCGTTCTCCGGCGGCTCTTAAAACAAACGGAGAATCGACGTTGCTCGCGGCGGCGGCGGTGTCGCGAGTTCCGCGCGGAGCGGGGCAGGGCGATCTGTAAATCATCGAATTCGGCCTGGTTTCGCAAACGACCGCCGAGTTCGTAGATTACCGAATCGATGGGAGACGCGGTGGCTGGCGAAAGTGGGACGCGGAAAAACCGGACGGAAGAAAGGGTTATCGGCTTTCCAGGGGCGGCGTTATCCGTCTAAACGCTTAATCCTGTCGCGTCTCCGCGATTTGCATAATTTTCATAATGCATCAGCGGAATTTCCATCGACGCCGCGGCGCGTCACGGCCGCGACGTGCCGACTGAATTCGATTCACCGACATTGATGCAACGGGGATGACCGTGTCCGGTCGGCTGCGCGCGTTCAACGCTCGATGCTGGAAAATATTCGCGATCCCGGGTGGGAAAACATCCGCTGCCTTCTCGTCCTCCTTTCGGCTATTCCAGCCACTGCAGAATGATATCCAAATGGAGATTGTTATTTGCTGGATACACAGTGCGTTGGGAAAAACTGGCGCTTAGCTTTAGAGGCGTGTTAATTAAACTGGACGAGCTGGTACTTTGTGCCCTGAAATCTCTCGAATATTTGAAACGAGGCAGAGCATTAGTTGCTCCTCCGATTAACTCTCACTGTGTTAACACTTTCGCTGCGGAAGCCGCCGTTTGACTTACCTATTTCCGCTATCAGTGGCGCACTAAAAATTTAATCGTGGTGGAAGCCGAGTCGAACGGACAAATTCGATTAAATTCATTAGCGGATCATACAAATTTATTTAAAGAATAAAATCCAGTTTTCGTTTCTTTTTACATACCCCCTCCTCAGTGGCGGATTTAAGAAAAAAGGCCCAGGTGGCAAACATTCTGAGGGGCCCATTTTTTCGGGGAAATGAAGAGGGAGTTTACTAAAAGGGGGTAACTGTACAGAAATGTAGAGAAAAAAAAAATCTTACTATTATAATAAAGCTACAGCGTTTTTTGTATGCTCACAAAAATCTCAAGAAGTACTGAACCAATCGTTACGAAATTTTAACTACAGCATCCTTGAACAACAAGGACGGACATAGGCTATGTTTAATCACGTAAAATATAATTAATCTGTGTAATTATGTACATAAAGAAGTCATGACTCGGCCGGCTGCGATGGATACTACGCGACGCCACCGCTAGGCGGCGATCGGGCCGAGCACTTCTCGCAGGTGGAATACAGAAGTCATGCCTGTAAGTGAACTGGGCAGATTGTGTATCGTTACTCTCGGGTACCACCACTTTCCGATAACGGACATTTAAGAGTCAATTTTTATGTTTCCACAAAACTCAAAACCTATTGAAACGATCTTTCTCAAACTATAACCCGTTATTCCTGGATTATTCCTGGATACTCTAGGACGGACATATGCTATGTAGTATAAAGAAAACGCGTTATTAACATGTAATTTATATGATCATCGGGGATGACAAGGATGATCGTCGGGGTACAAATTACTTTTGTAGATTTATTCGTACCCTCTTTGCATGTTACTATGTCCCACGTGTGATCAAATTTGTCAAGATCATCCGCCCGAGTTCGACGTATGGCAAACACTAATGTCAGAAAATCCATCTTACCAAGAATGTTATTTTTTCCGAAATATTGTGAGGAAATTAAGATTTTTTTCAAAATACTTAATTTCGTTAAAAGATATTAATTTTAATAAACATGAATCAGTCACGCTAATAACTCGGGCGAAGCCGACACGGGGCATGCTAGTGCTTGGATAAAATCAAAAGTTTTTTTTAAAACGGGGCCCTAGGGGGGCCTTCTGAGCAGAGGCCCATTTTTCGGGAAAATAAAGCTGTAGTTTACTAAAACGGGCTCAGTATAATAAAACAGAAAAATATATGCTTTCGATATAATCGTACATTTTTTTTAAGACAGGGCCCTAGAGGGGCCTTCTGAGCAGAGGCCCATTTTTCGGGAAAATAAAGCTGTAGTTTACTAAAACGGGCTCAGTATAATAAAACAGAAAAATATATGCTTTCGATATAATAATTTTTTTTAAGGATGGGGCCCTGAGGGGCCTTCTGCGCAGGGGCCCAGGTGGCAACTGCTCATCGGCCGCCCTGTTAAATCCGCCACTGCCCCTCCTTCGGGGGGTGCCAGGGCCTCTCGCCCCCTGGATCAAAGAAAACGCCAGTGCTCGCGAACGCACCATATCGATATTAACTTTCCCCGAACGGTCTAATCCGAGATATTAGCACATAGCTCCGAGGGGCAATATATTTGATTCTGTTTAACGTGGGCGCCTCGAACGTGTACCGCGATTAAGTAGGAGAAACACACACGACCTCTCCCTCAAGGCTCGCAGTATCAGAGGTAAATGGAAGATAACGAACTGACAACGCTAAACTCGCGCGATAAATTCGCCAAGTTCTGGCCCGCCCTCCGCGGAGCGTGTACACACGGCACGGAATGTATTAACGTCGCGGCCTGGAGGATTTACGGTGCGTCCGGCTTAATTTCTTAAAACGCCGCGGCCCGCGGCGCCGCAACACCCAACGTCGTTCAATTATTAAAGCATCTCGCGGCGAGGAGCCGCGGAGCGCTCCCGCGATTTATTTGATTTTGGAAACGACGCGTTTATCGCGATTTGTGTTGCCACGTGAGCTGGCCGCCGCGCACCCCCGGACCTGTAGAATACGGATTGTCCTACACCCGAGGATCCCCTCGCAAGCATTTCGTGAAGCTAATGGAGTTGTATTTGCACTCTAATTTCTAATCTTTGAAGTTTGTTGTCTAAGCATTCCGCGATGAGTTGTTTCAAGTGTTCGTGGCTTCGTTCTATTTGTGAGCGTAAGTGGTGTCTTTCAGACACAGCCGTGTTGTAGAGAAGAATATGTTCTTCTGGAGGCAAGGTCCATCACCATGGGAATGGTGCCCCGTGGGAGCCTGGTCGTATACATTTATTCATGGATACTTATAATTATTCATAGTCAGAGACACACGCACATGGAAGTTTACGAATTTATATTTTACTGCGATCCGGGACCTGCTGTCCTCGCCATGCGTCCCGAATTTCTTGGACGCATCTCTGGGATGGAATCGTTTATCTCATGTCGCGGAAACCGTGCAATTTCTTTTAGATTCCTTCCCTCGACGGTTACACAGTGTCTGCTGCACAGGAAGCCGATGATTCGAACTCCACGAGCATTCCTGTTGACCAACGACGGACGTAGCAAGTGTAGGTACTTCAAACGTGAAACTTTGGACGGAAAAGTAAATCCCCGAATCGTTGGTTTACACCTCTGTTGGACCGTTTAAGGAGACCACAATGGGAGGGCCCACAATGCGTTCCAGTACTTGGACGACTCTTCGAGGAGGGCTTTGTCTTTGAACTCCATCAACGGGTTCCTGGAGCCGTTCAGGTCATCGTGTAATTGCAACGACCCAAGGAATTTCGGTACATTATCGGGAATTGTTAAAGCTGCTAGCCATCGAATTGTAATGTGTAATCTCTGTAAATATTCGCTCTGAACACTTGTAGAAAAGTTCAGCTCCGTGAGTGGAAGTGGAGTAAAGACGCGGAGGCTGACAGAAGAGAGCAGTGCCCCTTTTCCTGTAATTAATCTCCATCGAATTTCAAAGCAAATATTCCCGGGAAGCGTTCAGCAAATTGGGACGCAAGGGATGACGGCGGGAAGGCGCGAGGCTGCTAATGAAAAGTCGGATCAGTAAGAAAATCCTGGACGACTGCCGACAACAAAGGACGCTAAAGTGGGTCTCTCCGAGACACCCAATTCGTCCTTTCACTCGAGGGTTCGCGCCCTCCCGCCAACTCTCCCGTGCACCCCCGTAGCCGTGCAAGGATTCGAGGAGCAAGTTCTCTGGAAGTTTCGCGGAAGATAGTTGAACGGTTCGAGACAGTAGGGAGAGGAGACGGGGGTGAAAATTCAAAGTTATTATCTGTTAGTCGCAGAAGGCCTTCCAGCTTCTTCTGCTTGGCACAGTATTTATTCCGCAATGCCGGCTGCCGATTAAAATTACTCCTAGCCTAACTTATAATCGTTCCTCGCCTCCCTGTAGTTTAGAAACCACTCGCTTGTACGAAGGACCAGAAAAGCGAATACCTATGCCACTTCAGGATGTATGAAGGCAGCCTTGGATACCCTTCGAAGCAAATAAATTCGAGCAACTCGGCAATCGATTCGTTAAAGCTACTTCCTTTACTTCTTCGACCTTCAAACACGCTGCGAACAGGACTCAGTTTTTAATAGAGGGTTAGTCCAGTCGAGTGGCCATTAGGCGAACGCAGAATTCGCGTGGGTGGATAAATAAATTTGCAACGGGCAGCCCGTTTCAACGGGCAGATTTCCCATGTGACGTTTCACGTGACGCAGACCCCAATACAGTTACAATGATTATTATTATGCAGCGGCTGGAACATATTTCGGTTCACATGTCGAGCCTCGCCGGCGGCTTAAGTGGGAAATTAATTAACCGCACGCGCGCGGATAATGAGGTCGACGTTATTTCAGACGCACCGCCGAGCTTGCCGCCGAAAATGTGGAAAAACCTGTCCCGGATTATTTACGAAGATCCCGACGTCCAGATTCGGCCCTCCGCTGGCCGTTGGCGCGAAATCGAGCAGGGTAGTTATCACGCTTCAGCGGGAGCTGAACGTCATCGGGACTCAGGCTACTCAGTTTTCAAATTTAATCAAGGAGCACGGGTTACTCGAGTTACTAGAATATCAGCCAGGTCTGCGACGAGGGCGCTGATGAAATAAGAGATCCCCAATATTGACTTTCGCGGCTTCGAAATGGGATTCTGAGCCTTCGTGTACGAGAAACAGTTACTGAGCTTCGTTGTTCAATATTCTACCATTCCTATTCGCAGAAGAGACTGAGCACAGATTGCGAAGCCGAGCTGTATCCACGCGACGCAACGTGGTCGCGAGTATCAAGATCAAACGCGTCATTAAACGAACCCGGTAGACTTGAATAAACCGCTGTCTAATTGATGGATGACGTAGCTGACGAAATAACGCGGCGTTATTAGCGTGCTGGGGGGACTAACGACGTTCATCAAGCAGGAAGAGACAACGGGGCTCGCTGAAGGAAACAAGCGTCTTTTAGCGTTTAAAGTAGCAACTTCTCTACCGCGAATAAAAGCCGACATCGCGAAAACCGGGACAATGGGATACAGCCGCTGGCATTGTTTCACGGCGTTCCTCGGTCATTACCGCGCTCGTTCCCGGCGAACAAAATCTACCGTGAAAGGCGTCATAGGCGAGAGGGACGACCCACCGCCCCCCTCGACGGGGGTGTCCTTAATTCGTCTTAATCACTTAACGCGTCACGCGATCCTTCTCTCGCGGAATCTGGACAAGCAGGCTCGCCTACTTTTTCCATTCGCGCCTCCTCACAGGCCATTTAACTCGAGTTCCGCTTAGCGCCCGCTCTACACCGTCTCCCGCGTCGATACAACGGAATACGAGCAACCGTTTTATCGGCTAATGGAGCCCCGTTGTTTTTTTAACAATCGATCGTCGGCAGCGGCGGTAAATGTAGCGAAACGAAGCAAGCAGTTATCATTCGACAATTCTAATACAGATTCTGCTCGGGTCTCAACACCGGATACAATTGAAGACCTTGCGGCAAGAGGGGTGTAGCATAATAGGTAGTAGTTATTGAGTTGATAAGTTTTCATTTCTATGTCTGGCGAAAAAATATCAATATTATATTTTTATTTATTTGCAATACAGAATAAAGATGATAGACTACAGAATAAAGTTGTGCTGAGGTAGTTTCTGACGATATATCGATATCATCACTTTTCACGTAGGGTAGATGTACCATTTGTGGCCACTGTCTTATTTATTGCGATATATTAAGTTTTCTAAGGTTACTTTCATTACAATGAATAAAGCTGTCTAATGGTGGGTTATGCTGGCACCATTTCTACTACTTTTTACAGTTTTGTTGTCCCGTTTTATTTAAGAATCATACGTGAATGTGCAAATCTTTGATAACTTTCCACATCCTTGCAAACGGTGCTTAGCATACGACTGGTAAGGAAACAATTAGTTATTGTATTTAACAAGAGCATGGATGAAGTTTTATACATATTTATATTACAAAACAAATATTTTTGAGATTTGAAAAATAATTTCAACGATATAACCCAAACTCTACTGGAATTAGGCACTGACCAAAAATGGTACATCGAAAATGGAATTGTACCATTTGTGGCCACGTAATGGCCATAAACAGTCCACGGTACAACCATTTTTAGTCAGTAGGCATTCTCATTAGCAACTGATCGTACAATACCTAATTATTGTACAATTATTATACAGTAGTATTGACAATGACGTTAGCGAAAAAATTCTTCTAAAATTTAATTTAATTATTTCTGAAAAGTAGACTCATTAATTTTAACTTTTATAGATAATAATGGGACGTAGAAAGATAACTTCTATAAAAACAATTTCAATGACGAAAAGTGTTAAAATTAAGAGACAACGATCAAACAGAACATTCTTCGCCAACTATTCTGAAGGCGACGTCAAAAACGCATTGCAAGAAAAAGCAAAACCTGTCGCTACCAAAAGAAAAAGTAAAAAGTATATTGGCAGTTAATATTATTTTTGTGCAGCAAGTATTGTATTATTTGTTCAGTAATGAACATTTGTAATGAATTAAAAGCTACAATTCTTGCTGTGGGTCTTTCGTATTACCAATTCTATAAGTGGCCACAAATGGAAAGCCGGCTGGTCAAAAATGGTACTCTAGTGGCCACAAATGATGGAAAACAGTCTGGTACGATAATATAATGATTTTTTAAATATTTATGTTTAAAACATTGTCCAGCTTAGAATATTTTAATTATCTGTATATTTTGGATTAGGGGAGACCGGGGCAAATCGGCCACTGGGGTAAATCGGCCACCGGAAGTTTTACCCAGTAGAAGTTAAAATAAAAACTCGTGTTTGCTCTTGCAAACGTCTCTCTATGTGTCTACAGTACCAACGGAATTTAATAGCATTTGAGATTATGCTCGACTTTGTAGAACGCAAAATACGTTTTAGGCAGTGATATAAAATTTTCGTGACTTGTGGAAAATTTGTCTTTATTCAGGAATATTATGGTTTTGACTTTTGAGGTGAGTATTTATTGATTAAAATAGCGGTACCGATTACGATTCCGATGATAGTTTGAGTTATTTTGGAAAATCTCTATTGTGTTCGACTGATTGAGGATAGAGTTTATGTCCGGGGCAAAACGGCCACGTAGCACCCGGGGTAAATCGGCCACTCATCGATGATGGCGAAAACGTCGAAAAACTGCAATTGTAACGGATTCACCAGAAATGAAACGATTAGCGACGGAGCAAGCCGCATCGAAACAAAAAAGAATAGCAAAAACTACTCCACAGGTGAGAGAATTGGGAAAATCAGCTGTTACTTTGAATTCGGTTCCAAAAAAAAGAGCCCCGTCCAAGAAAAGCTGATACGACCACCAATGTGGAATCTCAGCCTTTGACGAAGACAGGGTGTTCAACTGGACGTACGTTGCGTAAACGTAGGAGCCAAAAGAAGCAACTGCCCTCGGAATCTGAAGATGAGTGAAAAATGCAACAAAATTTAAACCGCAGTATGTGTGCATTAAAAACATAAACTTCTCAACTTTTCAGACAGTTTTTTGACTCCATTGTAATTTGTAATTAAGAAAATAAACGACTCGTTTTCATTCATG
The DNA here is from genome assembly GCA_910592295.1 of Andrena haemorrhoa. Classification (NCBI taxonomy): domain Eukaryota; kingdom Metazoa; phylum Arthropoda; class Insecta; order Hymenoptera; family Andrenidae; genus Andrena; species Andrena haemorrhoa. Next base: position 9,613,342 of record OU342946.1, read on the forward strand.
ACTAAAGATTATTCAAAATCCAGCCCAAATAAAAGGTGGCCGTTTTGCCCCGGAGGAGTGGCCGATTTACCTCGGCATTTTTCGAAACGGCGATTTTACACTATATTACAAATTCTCTGGAATGACTTTAGAAAAGGGGATTGATGATCATTTTTTTGTAGCAATTATGTACTATAGGGATTACTCTTTCGGATAGTATAATTCGCATGATTAAAAAATTAAAATTTTTTAGTCAAATTCATCAATGAAAAAGAAGTGGCCGATTTGCCCCGGTCTCCCCTACACTTATATATTCTTTACTTTTGTGTACGTACTCTTTTTTAACTTATGTATCAGTGAATGGTACGGAAATCCTTAAAGTGGCCACAAATGGTACATCTACCCTAACTATGCTTGAGATTGACATCAATCGTGTCTGTCTACCTTGCTGGTTCTTCACAAGGATATCTCTGGCACTTCCGACGCGCGACTATTGATTTGGGATTGGCTACACTTCAACCCCATTGGAGAACAAAATCGTGTTGAACAGTCATCCATATGATCGTGGAATATCCATCGTGCCTTCTTCTGTGCAAGTAAAAAAAAAGAAGCCATTCATTTATCAGCACCAACTTCCCCTGAAATGATAGTTTCGTATATCAAGAGTCGGTTGGGAACTTGGACCGCCTCGCTCTGGGCTGCACGTCCGAGAAAACCGGCACCGCTCTACTTGTCCATAACTCACAGTCGACTCGGGGGGGCCCACGCACACGTGCAGAGGTGAACTAACGAGCAGCTCGGTATTGCTTTAATAATCGCGGCGACAGAGCCGAGCCGGCAGGAAATTATTGTTAGTCCTTCCTTTCAGGCGCGATCCGACAAAGATAGCGGGGCAGTCGTGCCGGTAAATTACGATGTTTGAATACTCCGCGGAGGCTAGCTTCCGTTCTTTGATATAACAGCCACGCGCGAGATATTCAAAGGGGATCGTCCACGGGCGCACGCAGACAAGCCGAGAGTTAATTAAATTTTCCACGGCGGCGTTTAAACGCATCTCGAGAGCCGCGGCGATTCCGAGAAGACTGTTTGATCAGAGGCGAAGCTCCAGCGAGGTTGATTGCGCGGGTGGATCGTGTAAACGTTGTTTCGCCGCGCCGTGGAAAGAAGTGCGCGACGGGAGCTGCGATGGCGTTAGGTTACCTGCAACGCGGTGGCGCCTGTGCGACGTTCTTCAAACACCTCGGCGGGAATGGTGCTTTGAATCAAAGGGTTCCGCGTTGTAACCTTACAAACGAATCGTCAGAGAGAGACTTGTCAGAGCAAAGCTCGCTACTATTGGTTTATAAATACACCCGGAGCCTCTGAACGATGCAAATGCGCCCGGTTCGCTGGAAAGTCGGCATTCATAATTTACAAGAACGTTGTTAATTCACCGGCAATGAATGTGGTTTAAATTTCAGATTCGTACACGGCCCAGCGTTCGTCTACGTCATTAATCATTCAATAAATAAGGGACGCCAAGCATTGTTCTGATTAATATTCCGTTAGCCGTATCGAGTATTCATGTATTCGCAACGTCGTCATGTACTCGCGGTGACACCATTTTCAATTACACCAGCATGATTTTCCCGTGGTTCTTTGCTATCGATCCGCCCCCACCGGCACCGTGGAAAATGGAACCCAAACAGCTAATATTCGAGGCAGCCGCCCTCTTCTCCCGTCGCCGTCCGCCTGCATTAATAAACTATTCGTCCAGTAATCTGCTATTACGAAACACTGTGTATATCCATCACCTCGCTACGAGTCCAGTTCCACACGCAACGCGTTAACGACTCGCGAAGGCGAATCGAGAACACCAGCCCGGACTGTCCGCTCGTATTTGCAGGGGAGCGTATTACTCGCCACCGCGGCTGGCGATAACGGATCGCCGTTACTTTCGTTATTTCCATTTACACGTGGACCCTCCGCAGACCCGGCGATAAGTCGGCGTTATTTCGTAATAGAGATACGCAAAGCGAGGCCGCGAGGCAGTGACAAATAGTCCCGTAGATTTTCGACGAACAAGGAGGAGGACTGCGCCACTCGAAACGGCTGAATAAAAAGAGAGTGCGACGGGGGATGGTGTAATTCCGGCCCCGTGGGCTTCGCGCGGCGCGGCTCGTTTTCGCGAGGAACACAAGCACGCCGGAGTACAGCCAGCCGCGACTAAGATGGATGGGCACACGCTCGTATCGAACAACTTTATCGAGGGCCGCCTCGTCGTGCGAAAAGCGCCGCGGAAAAAAGGGTAGGTAGGCTCGCAGCGTTCCCGATCCGAGCCTCCTAAACCCCTTCTGTTGCGATCGCGCTGATCCCTCGGCTGAAAAACAGGGCGCCCCTCGGCGATGATTTTTCATTGGTGCTTCTTCAGCTCCTGTACCCCGAAACCGTTGGCATTAACGCAATTACCGTCACGCCTCGCGTCGAGCGCGTCGCTGACAAATTCCCCGGCTTAGGGGCTTCTTTGGGGAGCAACGAGGATGTATCTGCCTCGGGAAGTTTAAATCTCAGACATTCACTGCGGCGGAATTTTGTCGGAGGGATTCGCCGGGAAGTGGGATATGCAAATGCTCCCAGAACTTTGTAAATATTGACTTCGTCTGTGCGAGGTGTATGCCGCATGAATGGAGGAAAGGAAATGATACAAGATTGGTGGAAGGAAGCTGGCCTAGTCGAATGCAGTGTACATGGTTATCCTTTTCAATTCGATATCCCTTCAATTTCTCCAATCTTCCACTTAGAAAGCACCTACCTAAAATGCCTTCGAACTTCAGACTACTGTCGGTGCTTCTATTGATTTCCGCGCGGCCAGACGTATCGCGCTTCAGCGACAAACAGGGGAACGCGGAGGCGCGAGATTCGACCCATTTACCGTGCATCAATCACCGAACATCAATACCTCGGCCCGCTCCACGTTTCAAGGAATCCACTTAGGGATCATTACGTCTTAACAGGAGCAGACCGGCGGCACTGTCGCCACTTAACGAGATTGCGACGAGAGTAACCGCGGGAACAATGTTGTTTGTCTTCGAAATGAAACGTACCTCGCCCTGTTCGGTAGGCGGATGTCAGGGAATCGTGGGTGGACAGTGGACCAGAGTCTCTACTTCGGATGGCTGCGGGTCCATGGACTCAGTAATCCGAGGAACGAGTGGCCCGTCCCGCTCCCATCGTTCCCCGAGACGCCTGTCTTAACGACGCGGAAAGGAGGATGCTTGGGAGCCCGGCTGACGTCCACGGTCTCGCCCAATATACAGCGAAGCGTGTCCTGGCATCGATATTCGAAAAGTTGGCAGCTGTCGCCTCGGCGAGAGGGATGGCGGGAGCGGAGGATCGGCAGCGGCGAGGAGAGTAACGGGAGGGAAGAAAAAAAGGAAGCAAGTGTCAATCGATACCGTTCCCAACCGCTCCGCGTCTAAACCACATCCGCAGGGTCGGCTGCGAGTCGTTCTTTGCGCCGTGCTTTTCATCGTCCTCACGCTTTGCTGACATAGCACTCGAGGGCTGCCATTGGCGGGTTCCGTGCCTCGCTACCGTAATCTATTCGCTTGACTCCACCGGTTCCAGGCCGAGTCAATCGAGAGGTCTGGCTTCACCCATCGACGGGCCACTATTTTTATCGCGAACGCAACCTGACTGACGATTTACTGTCATGCTCGAGTACCTGCCGAGCAACATTCCAGCTCCCGTCAGCGGGGCATCGAAGTATCTTGCTGCGATGCACTGCGACGGAAGCTCGGTAGTACTCCTTGATTGCGAGACACGATGTTAGCGCCTCTCTTTCTTCTTCCCCCGTTTAAATTTGATTATAAAGCGCTTGATATCTCGGCTCGCAAGAAGCAAGCCGCGAAGATGACACCGAGCGAAGGACTCTCCTTTGAGAGACCGTCCTCTTTCCAGCCAAGTGATCCCAGTTAATTTCGCTCTATAAACTCTGCGCTAAGAATATAATAAGAATACACAGGCCTGCCGCGCGACTGTTTCGCCTTTTGATAAAAAATTCCCTTTCATAATGACGAGCGGGCTCCCGTCTCTCAAGGGAATTTGATAACAGCGAGTCGCTTGCGTCCCGTAAAGGAGCGCAGCAACATTCGCAGCGGCATCTCTACTCCCCCGCTCTTCCCTCTCCCGTGTATACAGGACGTAAAGCGTCTCTGCTCTTTGTCCCGTCGCAGATAAACGAGCCGGCGAAGCTGGTCGCGGATTAACCCAAGCACGCGACAGATTGATTAGCGTCGCTCCCTGCGAAACGTCTTCTTGCCGCCGGCAAGAAGTTTGGCACGGAGATTCGAAACGGATTACGGTCCATTAGTATATTACGCTAGGAAGTGCCCCGGGAACCGAACGTGCCGACACGAAATTTTGATACGTCTTCGGGGCTCGGACCTATTCTGACCGGACAACTCGTCGGGAACTTCATAAACATCCGGTTTGTTGGCGTTGCCGGGGGTGGGATGAGGCTCGACGTACTAAGCCGAGCGAAACTTCTCCAATTGAAACGAACGTAACCGTCCGAGCAGGGGTAGCCTTGAAAGCGCGGCTAACTTCAGAGGCACCCCCTTTGTTGCTCGGTAAACGGAGCATCCAAGCAATCCAGAAGTTTTGAATCAACCTGTAACCGAAGCCCTCTGCCCGTTCAGGGGCTTCGATTCATTCCGGGGCCTGGTCAGTCGTCAGCAGAGCCAGCAGAGTCTCGTGGAATTGGTGGGCGTACGACCGGCTGGACCTATTACCAAATTAGATAACCCGGCCAGAATCCAGCCTGCCCCATCTCTGTACACGCCGTTTGCCATTCAATCCTTGGATGACGAGGACCGGATTCATCGTTCCGCTCAATGATTCAGGAAGAACAGAGCGCGCCCGCGGCAGGGCTCGCCAGGTTGCCTTGTCACGGCAGCAGGATGAACCGGAACGTCACGTGGAAGTGGATAGAATGTGCCGGTGTATCGCGAGAAGCTGGCGTATGATCAGAGAGCCGGAGGCTGCTGTCGGAGGCGGTTGGTTTGCGCCCCGAAATTCAAACATCTTAGCACTCGGCGCTTGGTCTACGTAGCCGAGGGCTCATCTGCCAATCACGGTTCACCCCGCTGGCTTTCCCCCCGGTTTCCCGTGCACGTAGACGCACACACGATCTACGCGCGTCCATTCCGCGTCGGCAACGTATCTCCGACGGTTAAAGTTTCACCGTGGCTGCCTTCGTTTTTCCTCCGTTTTCCCCACGGCGAGAGCTTGGGAAACCAAGCGCCCGTGTTTAAATAGAATTAACGAGGGCACCGTCGCCTCTTTTCCGCCGAATATTGGCTTGGATTTTCCTGGCTAAACCCGGGCCTCCTTGTTTCCACTCGTTCCGTCCACTACTTGGCCCGAGCTCCGCCCAGCTGCCTCTTCAAACTAGTTCCCTATTCGATTGCCACGCGTTAATTTGTTCGTTATCAAGGCCGGCCGACGGGACCCGATCGGGGGACAGAGACTCACGCGCGAAACGCGCGAATACCGAATTCGGAATACTGTTTGCGTTTCCCCGGATTGTTATCGTTGTTTCTGCTGCCGGTTCAGTCGAAATGACCAGTTTTGTTTGCCGTTCTGAAAGCTTTCGTTTCTTCCTTTCCGATACCAGGTGGAAATGAAATATTCAGGGGAAGCCTTTTAGTTCGTATAGTTAATATTGACGCGACTTTCGGTGGAAATTTCATGCGGAAATGTTCGCGAACCGTTTTGACGGGTCGCGGCTCGTCGACCGATGCAAATATTGAATACGCGATAACCAACCGGGAAAATCATTCTATCGTGAAATTCGCTTAAACAACGTAACCCGTTACGTCAAAACGTTACGATTTTTTTCCATAAACGGTTTCCATGCTGGCTCGCATACACGTGCTCCATCAGCCTCCATTGGCGCCGCGACGCTTACCAGGGCGTGAATATCGTTCGCGCACCGTTTATCATTTCCCAAGTGTTGCCTTTTAAAATGAAAGTCCCGCTTTGGAGGAATAGATAGAGGAAGTGCAGTACATTTGGAATACCAGCTCGTTTAAGACGAATAAAAAATCACGGCAGAGAATGGGAACAAATAAAACTGTAAAATATCGTGAAATATTTATATTTCAAACTCTCGGTAATAATGAAAAGCAAAAAATAGCTGAAACTTCGGTCGAACTGAAAAATGACAGGGAAGTTTTGATTTCGTTAAGGTGCAGGTAATTTGGAATACACAAATCACGCACGCGATACTTGCGCTCTTCGTTTCATCTGCCGCGGTTGGTTTCGCTCGGTGCTAATCCATTAGATAATTACAGACGGAGAATTGTCTCTATAAAGCCGGGAGCCGAGCAACGGGGACGGGATAGCCGCGCGAATACGTTTAATCGATGGAACATCTATACGTTCCGGAGGACGACTCCGGCCACTTCGGTGGCCGTGCGGCCATCGGGGATCGGATCGTCCCCGGTGGATCCGTAATGACGGCTCGTAAAAAAGTTGGCAGAGCCGCGTGCGGGATCCCGGTATAGCCACGAAAACGGTGCAATATTTGTTCGGACGGAGCATAACTCGTTTAATAGATATACGAGCGCGGCTGTTCCGACCTCCTTCGAACGTCGGCTGGATATAAAGCCGGGCAATAACTTCCGGTGAACCTGGCTATTAATTACCTTAACGGCCATGCTTATATGCTTATCCCCCTTCCAGCGCGTCGCCTCGGCCCACGACGATGCACGAACATGTGTTACTGCTTCGATGCTATTCTACGCGAACTGACACGCCGCTAATACACTGGCTCGTAAATTCTTTGCGCAAGCACTGACTGCCGCGTTCACTTCTTTAAACCACGTGTACCGGCTACTTTGTCCCAGGTGTGAATAAGTAAAATGGCGGAGGGAGAGAATGTAGTTACCTAGTTACTACTTACTTACTCGGCGGATGTATTTATAGGAACAGCGCCGCGAGTCACTGCAAGAGTCACGAAAAGACGGAGTCCGTTCTGGAGGAAGTTGCCGCCGCTGCAGCGCAAAGCAGCCATGTTGATCCCGTAAACAAAGCCCTCGGGGCTTTTAATGAAGATTACTTAAGGGACGGCGATAAATAAGGCGAACGCGGGCGGAAATTTATACACAATCTTGCCGGAATACTGCTGCGTTGCGTGTAATCTTTGTTTGCACGCGGAGGGGACCGCGCCGTGGAGGGTAGCTCGGAGGTACCCGCGACACCTCTCCAAATGGGGTTGCGGAGGAAGCAACTTTGGCCTTGGAAATACACCAGAGAACCGGGGTATCAGGCTGCTGCCAGTATAATGTAGCCCCTCCAACGTTAAACCTTGTAATGCCTCTGTAATACTTTGAACCACCACGCAACTACAAACTGCATTCCTAAACAGTGTCCACTTAGTCTCGCGGTGCGATCTTAGGGTAAAACGCGGACGGCGAGTGGAAGAGCCGGCGCGTTTCTTTCGCTCGGGAACTGTAATCGAATTCGCCGCGCGAGGGTCCATTCAGCTTCAGGCATCGCGACGCGGACAGCGGCGGCATTCAGCCGACAGCAATTAAAATGTTCCGCGGAGAAGGAACAAAATGTTCGCGGTCATTACAGGGGACAGGAAGCGGCCCGTTTTTCAAACAGCCTGCCGTTCACGGGGATAGAGACTTTGGAGCGAGAGGAGCAGGCTCGAGGGAGGCCGCTTTTAAATTCGAGTTGTGCATTCAGCCGTAATGGGGGAAGAAAGGACGCGAGATTCAGAGCGGCGCGTTTCGTTATTCGAGTTTGCATTTCCACGGCTGACAGAGTCGCTGCATTTACATGGTGGCGACTGAACCGAGCAAACGTGCACGGCTTAGAGTCGACGATACCTGACGTCAGGTGCCGATATAATCAGAGATTCGTCGCTGCTCCTTGGTGGTAATGATGATTGCTCGCTGGCTGTCTTCCACTTTTCGGCGAGAAGGTCGGAGGTTTCCTTAGTGGCTGAATGTAGCTGGGAGCACTCGCGATTTTTTTTCTCCTCCGCGGGCTCCGATGCTGGGAACTGGATCGACAACGATTCGCCGTGATTTTTTTATCGCGACCGGTGGAAATTTTGACGTCGAACCGTTGCGCGGGATGGAATAGATAATGGCTTTAAAGGCGACTCGATTATGTCGATCAATTTCTTTGGAACACCGGTCCCAGTTTTACGCGCGTCAAAGCTCGTTCGCTTCGATCCTTTCCGGGCATGTCAGGCTGGCTGTCCGCCCCGAAACGTTAAATTCCACTTCGTTTCGCCCATCCGCAGCACTCCATCTGCTTAGTGGCACGTCTGAGGCTCCCAGTTTTACTGCTGGACGACAGCCTTCGCCGAGCGACCTCGCAGCAATTCGATAAGCGGCGCTCCACTTTTTCCTCCTATCAATATATCCGCAGGATAGTCGGCCAGCCATAAATTTCATGCATTATTTTCATCAGGGCGCTATTGCACGGAAAAACATTCGAGCGAGGCAAGGAAGCGGCTCGCGATCTATACCCGTTCACGTCAGAAACGCATCGCCGTGCAACATATTAGATTCCAATTTTTAATAACGCGCGATCCCTGTCACAACGAACCCGTGAATCGTTCGGGAGACACGCGTATAACGAGACGCGAGGGAAATTGAATTTTCAGTAGCTTTCCCGCGAGATCTCTATGCTAAGACGCAGCCGCTATTAAACGTGACACCAGCCGCAGGTTTAATGTTCCTTTGGAATAGAAAAATACGCCCGACGTATAAAATCGTATTAACGTATCAGTTTTATTCTCCGCGGTTTAACTCGCCGCGGCAGGATTAATACGATCCCCCAACAATGAGCCCTTAAATTAGGAGAAAGAGCAACAGGGAAGGCACTCGCGATCGCCCTTTAAATCGACCGAGGTCCGTCAAGTGAACGGTGCTTTGACTTCGCTGACGTTTGGGTGGCAATTTGCCGTGGCATCGCGTAATCCTGGCCAATTGCTGAGATTCTCAGTGCGCTTGGCCACCGCTGGTCCGTGACTAAAGACCACTCAGCCAGCAAGAACGGCGGCTACTCGACGACCGCGAGAGGACACAGAGGGGCGAGCGGTTCCGATGGCTTCGCGGTGATCCTTCGTCGTCGCGTCACATCCACGCGAGGCTCGATGGCTGCGGGGCAGTTAATTCGAGTCCTTGTAATTTGTTCGACTAAGAGGGGGGGAAGAGATCGAACAAGAGCGTCGCGACGAAAGGGCGGAGAGATGGGGGCGAGGATGAAGAGGAGACGGAGGGCGTGTGCTGGCGTAGAAGCGGGCGCGAAATCACAAGTTGCCAAGAGGCATGTAATGTCGTCGGATTTGCAATTCCATTACCGGCTGCCAGGGTATAGGTAAAGGGTGAAAAGGGTGGCGACGCCGGGGCTCTCGTCCTGGTTTTCATCCTCCTTTCCTCTCGATCCTTCTTCGTCCCCGTTCCAGTGACCCTCGTCGTCTGTCTTTCGACGCTCTTCCCTACGCTCCCTTCTGCTTCGTGTGTATAGTAAGGGAATGTGGCGACATAGTCGAATAGCAAGGGGTGAAAGCAGGGTAGGCAGCCCAGGGATTCTGCATAATTGAGGAGTTCAAATGGTAAACGATGTAAGTGTCAGTGGCGAAAACTTTCGGTAGAAACAAAAATCGCCTTTGAACGCTATGAACTTTCAACGTATACGGTAAATGTCCCAGTGGTTGGACACGTCCCTGTGATTGGACACTATCATGAATTTCTGTTAATATTAAATTTAAAAACAATACTCACGAAGTTCAGGAAATAAAATAATTATCCGTGTTTATTTTTTAGGATAAAAATCATGAAAACAGTTCGGAAAAAGAAATATTATTGTGTAGCAATCACGAACTTAATGTATCATGACAAGCCTTACTAAGTGCTCGACTAAGCTTGAGAGAGTCTTTCTTAAGTTCGTAAATATTACGTTGAGCGTGCTTCTATACTAAGTAAAGGTTTTTAGACTTATTAAAGTCTGTTTAATTGATAGTCATGTGTGTTTAAATGATTTTTCTTTTGTTTAACGCTTGTTGGACGCTTTGTCCAATGACTGGAGCACCATATTTGGAGACGTGGCCCAGTGTTTGGACGCGAGTTAATTCGGAATCAATACCATTGTGCCAGTGTTATTGGGTTGCTGCAAGTAGTTTTAAGCATTTAAATATTAATGAACGTCTTTCATTTAATATTTTTTATTTACTTTTACATATTTTAGTCATTAATTTTAGATTCTGTTCAAAGAACAATCTAACCTAAATCGTGCGTGCATGGTCGTGTGCATGCGTGCGCACGCGCGCGCCTAAATATTTGAGGTTATAAAATCATAACCAGGTTTTATTTGTACAGTATATTCTTTTTATTTTTGTTTTCAAACATAATGCAATTCCGCCGTATAAAGAAATGTCAATTATTGATATAGCAACGATTTTTATTCAATTTTATTTCGTGTCCAACACTTGGACAGCTAAGTCCAATCACTGACGGGACATGCCGTAAATTCTGTCCAATCACTGGGTCTAATAATTTTTAATATTTTTCTTTATATAAATGATACTTTATACTACATTTCCTGAAAGAAGACTCGGTCTAACGATTGGATAAACATTTAGTTCAAATTATATTATTTTTACTTATAAAAAGTCGTAATAACGCAACCTTCGCCTTAAACGTCCAACCACTGGGACATTTACCTTACGTAAAGAAAAAGATTGCCATCCTTGCCAAGAAGGCCAAAGTTTTACCATTTCAACTTCTCAATTAAAGAGTCCTTGTAGACAACACTGTAAGTGCCAAAAATCAAAATTTATACAATACTGTTACCATTGGCACGTAGAATATTTTGCGATAATTTTTTTTTCTTCCATTCTTGAAAGCTAACGTATCGAGGACCTAAGCTACCGTCTCCAAACCTCATCACCCTTCCCGCCTTTTTGCGTGTCGCTTCTGAGCAATTATATAGATAGCGAGCAGCCATAAAGCTGCAGCTTCTTTCGTCGTCGATTACGACGTCCAGCAGCGGCACTCCGGCCGCTCTGCTCGCACACTGGACAAGGTGGGCGGACACGGGCGGTGGGCCAGTTTATTGCATTACACCGGGTTTAATATCTACCCTGGGCGCAAAGAAATACGTGATCCAATTTCGCGCGGCGGATAACCGACGCGCCGCTACATCCTGCGGCCCGAATTCGATCGCGAGAGCCTCGCAGCGAGTTAATAACACGGCTACTCGCCTGGCTGGCGAACAACGAGCCGCGGTTTATTGATATAAAGTGATTAAATCGGGGCGGAGGCAAGTTTCGGGCGTCGGGGACCGCGACGGGCGGCAAGTGTTCAGGTAAATCTGTTATTAACCGTTATCCACTGAACGCCATAATAATTTCACCAGCATTTCAAGCCGCCCGCAAACGCTGACTCCGCGCGCCGTTCAAGCTGTTATAATGTTGCGCGAGTATGATCGATGGGAGAGGCATGCTGTTCGACGATTCCCGTGTAATACATTCATCGAGCCGGGTATAGAAATTGTTTTTAAGCGGATTAAAGGGGCAGTTAATCTTCGGAGTGAAGTTTAGGCGTTTCTCCGGGAGGGCGAGCTTCCTCTCGAAAACTGTTCCACCGCGAATCTTTCGACTTCCGTTTTCGATTAAACGCGACCAGCTCTGCGCGAGATGGATTGCCCTCCTTTGAACAGTCCGCGGGATCCATCAAAGCACAGTTAACCCCCGCTCGCTGCCGGATGGAGGCTCTACGCGGCGAACGAGCGTGCAACAACGCGCGCGATCGCGTCCGAAACCACGGCTCAGTTTCCCAGTCATTTCGAATCGATTTGACAGGACGAACGTGCGCGGCGGCTGCGTGGCCTCGAATTTCCACGGCGTGCCGTTCGGGCGGAACAAGGACACGTGTAACTCCGCCAGGATGGAGAGAGGGTTAATTTAACCCCCTCGGGGTCGCTGGGAGGTGCGGCAAGTCAGGGGTGAGCGCACCGGTGTCACGGATGTATGCTAATGGAGACCTCGGGAGATGTCTAACATCCACAATTCTGGATTGTCTATATGCGACTAACCGCGCTCCTATATGTCTTCCGCGCGCACACGTAGCTGCAGTTGCGAATTACTGATCCGAGATTCCTCACGCCAGCGATTTCTTTCTTAAAGGCTTCCGACGTTCCTTTGATCGCTCTTAAACAATAGAGAACGGAGAACGTGGGAGGAACTAAGAATAGGACCGTCCAAACGAGGGACACTTGCATGGCTCGCCTGCACCAGACTGGCAGGATCCCCTTACGGGGCGCTTCGTTCACTCAATATCCGTTACTGTATTCTCCGAAGGAAAAGAGGAATCAGAGTCTACGCGATGTAAGAAATAATGGATAGAATGATCAACTACCCTCAGTGTACACAACATCCATGCTCCACCCTGCAATGAAACTCTGGGTCTGATGAACAAAAACTAAGCAATTCCTACAAGCAATTCCTTATTAGCAAAATCAATTGCTTAAAAGGCAATTACTTAAACACGAAAGGAATTTCTTATTTTCATATGAATAAAAATCATAAGGAATTGCTGGTTTTGCTAGACAGTATAAGTAAATGGTAGCTGTAGCTGCCGATAACGTTTTTACTCTCTCTTGATTATCCGTAACTCCCCTGTTGTTGTTGTTGTTGTTGTTGTTGTTGTTGTTGTTGTTGTTTGGTTCTTTTCCTTGCTCTTCTGTTGTTTCACTAGCTTTACTTCTGTTATATTAACTTTGGGGTTAGGTTGCAAAACAGGAGGTATGCTGAACCTCGCCCTTTTATCGCACAATTTATGTAATTTGTGATGAATAAAGACGAATTATTATTATTATTATTATTATTATTATTATTATTATTATTATCATAGTCATTGTCATTGTCATTGTCATTGTCATTGTCATTGTCATTGTCATTGTCATTGTCATTGTCATTGTCATTGTCATTGTCATTGTCATTGTTATTGTTATTGTTATTGTTATTGTTATTGTTATTATTATTATATGACATAAACTGGCAACAAGAAAATCACATATAAACCCTGGGAAAAGATGTTGATGGACATTTTACACGTCGAAAAAAATCCGGTGTTCACAAAAGTTCCAGGTATGTATGAGTAATATATTTATTTGATATTTGTATGTGTATTTTAAGGTGCAATTGGTCCTTTAACCAAATGTTAGCATGGGGTACAGCAGTCTTAAAAATTCTTAAGGAATTGCTTATTTAGCAAAAGCGATTGCTTCTTTCATTCATTTGATTGAGAGCAATTCCTTAAAAAATTAAGGAAAAGCGATTCCTTTAAGGGGTTAAACCACTGTAGAATTTAAAAAAATTGTTTAAAAGGTGCTTTAGGGTCTTAAAAATAATATACCAAAAGATGGAGGGCGACAAAAATGTCTAAATGTCCAAATTTTCAATTCTACCGCAACGCTCTCGTGTATGCCCCGAGCGCCTTTGTTATAACTGCGCGCGCTGTAGTTTTTTTTTAGAGTGCGGAATAGTCTAGAATGTTAAGAACGTCTGTGTAGGGTTAGTAAAGTGAGGATCGACCGTTGAAAAGGACGCTTAAAGGTATATAAGAATCTAATATGATTTTACAGTACTTAAAACTTTAAACGCGTTTTTCTCGAAACCACACTTTTTTAAATGGCCGAAAACATAACTCGAACAAATCTTCACCGATCGATCTGAAAAATTTAACAGTATATTCAAAATTGTTTTCTCCAGCGACGTACGTAGGATTTTTTTTTATATTGCATACTTTTTGTTTAAAAACAATTTTTGTGACGATTTCTTTCATGAAATTTTGAACTTTTTTCAAAAATGCACCATTTCGCGAAAAATCAATATATCGAAAAAATCCTACGTACGTCTCTTGCTGTTGTTCTATAGAATCGAAAAGACTTTGGTTTTTTGTTCCACGTCAAAAATTGCGGGAATTAGGTTTCCGGCCGTGGACCCTTTAAAAAAACAGGCACTGACGGAGAAATGCTGCGCAGCCACCATTTTGTCATGAACGAAGTTGAAAAAAATATTTTTTGTACTTCATTACTAGAATTATCAATTCCAGTTTACAGAATTTCGATTGATATCTTTATTGCGCAAAAAAAAAATCCCGAAATATGCCTATTTTTTCGTGCTCTACAGTGGTTTAACCCCTTAAGCAATTCCTTGGCAGTTTAGGAATTCCTACAAGATAAAGCAAACGCTTGCGTTTTTATACAAACGAGTTTAAGTAATTCCTAGTAAAATATTAAGCAAAAGCAATTGCTTACACTTTATTCATCAGACGTTCTGTCTCATTCCCCGCGTCCATAGAGCTATCCACTTCCTTCGTCGTTTCTTACAGCTAGGGCCATCGCCGAGTTCTATCGTTTCTCTTTACCCACACCGGATAGTTCCAGCCTCTATCACCCTGTTCGGCCTTATGCCTCCCCAACAAAAAACACCCGTTTAGCGTCGAGTGCTTCGAGGACGCTTAATTCCCGTCGCGGAAAGAATTGTTACGAGGACCTGGCGGAAGGCGCGTTTCAGGGGAACACGGGTATCCACGGCAAGCGTGGCATGGACGTGGCGGCTCTTGAAGAGCGGGATCTAAAGAGAACACCGTTAATAATGGAATTATGCCGGGCGTAAAGGGGCTATGGAAGTCGCGCGGAAATAAAACCGCGTCTTGAGGAATGATAAAATCCGAGTAAACTGTAGCAGCACGGTTTTACGTCATATCCGAAAGAATAGCCGTTTCAGCGAGACTTAGAACAGGCGGCTGTGCATGCCAGAGCCATCGAAGCGTGCCGACGGAACGAACGAATCTCTCTGCATCGCGTCCCGGACGTCCGGCTCGTTGTTAGGTTCTACGGCCGCATGAAGTAGCGTATCGCGCAGATATTTATGCAGATTCGCGGCTGGCGCACACTTCTCGTGGCTCGTTGCACACGAAATCGAACAGATCGTTCCCGCGGAATCGTCTCGAGGGACGCAGCGATGGACAGGAGCGAGGAAACGAGAGCGAGAGGATTCTGCAGGTCGACACGCAATAAGTAGGTATGGATGAGTAGACAGCAGCGAATTGGCGGTAATTTTGCTATTCTACGTCGCTTAATCTTCCGCCGTTTAGGTTCGAGGGAACCCAGTAACGCGAATCGCGAGGAAAACCACTCCCACTCCACAGTAATTTGCGTGCTAATTATTGCGATAATCGACGTGCTTGTAAATGGCCTGCCTCGCGAGCATGCAGAACTCCGCTCGAAAGTCGCGAGTCATCTGGACGCCGCGCGATGAGATGACGATGGAAGGCTAACAGAATTTCGCGAAAATTGCTGATCCACCTAACTAGCCTCAGTGCTCAAAACGTGCCGAAAATATCGAGGAGCCCTGAATTCCTGCTTTTCGGGCCCTCGACGCCTTCCGAGAGCGATTGAATAGTCGGGAAATTCGATTGTTAGCCTCCCACCGTCTTCCCAACGGAAACGGGAAAATGTAAAAAGTGATCGTTAGTGTTGCTCTCAGATTTTCGAACGTAATTTCATTTGCAGTCGAAGATAGTGCGTTGGAATCCCACCAATCTTAAGCTACCTCTTCGTAAATTCTTCTTGCGTCGAGTAATAGCAGTAGGGTAATTCTGGTGGAGATGAACCACTTTTTTAAAATCGTCTGAAACTTAAATATTGCAAAAGTAATATATTCGTTTTATTTGCATTTAATGGTAATTTAAGTAATGGCATTTACACGAAGACACAATGGGTGAGATGAACCGGTCGGTCCATCACTACCGAAGTTACCCTATTCAAAACTGAGCTCTGTCCATAAAGAGGCTTGTTATTCATATCTTCGCGTAGTCTGAGACGTCAGAAACTTCGCTGAAACGCTTGAAAGTTGTTGGAGAACACTTTATGCCCCTCTAATGTCCCCTTTCGTGACGATATTCAGATTAGTTATTGAATATTCTTCACATTGAGTTATACGAGTGCTCCACGTTACGCGGATTCTTCCCAGACCTATTTCAAGCAACAATTTCAAATAGCAAGTTTCTAGGCACTCGAAGATTTGGTTTTCCGTGGTTTTCGCGAATCGGAAATTGTAAGTTCGAGGGAAATTTTCCAAGGAAAACGAACGTTCCGCGACTGAAATAGAATCGGGTTTTTAATAAGTGCACCCGCTATTTTTAAATGTTTGCCGGGATTACCATATCGCGGGCTATTTGCATCGCATTTACATTTTATGGCTGGCGCGGCCAGGTATCGCGATTACACACCGTGTTACAAAGTTATTACTGAATTTTGAAAATGCAAATGCAGGAATACACTTCTAGACCGGGTTCGATTCTCGGGGATTTGCGGCTTTTCATACTTTATTAGAATCACGAATACCTTTCAAATCCAGATTCTTTTAACGGGAAGTGAACTCGTAAGAGAGAACACCGTTTTGGGCAGCTATGCGCCCGGGTTTGACGTTTTGACGAGCATACGGGCGTCGAAAATCCTCAACAATAAAAAGTGTGCACGTTCCCCGAGTTTAATTGAACACTACCCGTTCTATCGCGTTCAATTTCGTTTCGCTGCCGTTTCGCGAGCAACGGACGTGCCCCCTCGTAAAGAGGCGCTTGCTACAATTACGAGAAAGTGAAAAATCTATTTGACCGACGCGTATATGACAGCGCTATTGTTGTACATCGCCAGCAAGGAAGCTATTGCGAAAATTCGCGCAGAAACAAACGTCACATTTCGACGGATCGCCACACGCGAAGCTTCGCGTTTCCCGCGCAGTGACAAATGAACGGAAATATTAAAAAACGAATTAATTATTCGAGATCAATCGTAGTTACACTTTAGGGTGCGTTCCACTTACGCCCAAATCGCCCGTGATTTTCATTAAGCTAGGTTCTCCTGTACGCGACTGGACGCAACGTCAAGAACTTCGAAGTCGATTTTCTTGAAAATTAAGCGCGATATGAAAAAAAGTTACTCTTTCTTTTCGACTTATAATAAGGAAATAAGTCGAGAAAAAAGAGTAAAATTTTTTGATATCGCGCTTCATTTTCGAGAAAATCGACTTTGAAATTCTTGCCGATGCGTCCAGCCGCGTACAAGGAAACCTACCCTAATGAAGCTCACGGGCGATTTGGGCGTAAGTGGAACGCACCCTTAATCATCTTTTCTCTGCGGTCACGATTTCTTCTTTGTACAGTTCTTTAAGCAAAGCGTTTTCCATAAGTCACAGAGTCATGGTGGACGAGATCGAGCCGAAAAGCCGAGCGTGAATACTTTGACGCGGCAAAATGAAAAAAGCCTAAAACGGGTCACGGGGTGTCAATGTCCCCGCGATCAGTGATTTTAATGGAATCGGGGTCGTTCTATTGGATTTGAGATTCGTTCATGGGCTGCTGGCGTGATCCGCCGCATGCCTTTGAATAGACGCGTAGATATGTGCATCAAAGGATGGTGATTGGGGTTATGCGAAAGCCAGAAAGGGCTTCCGTTCTGCGCGGAAAGCCGCATCGTCCCCGGACGCGCGTGGACAACTGCATTATAATTTTACGGCGCGGTCCCTGCGGCGCCATGCATAATTCCGTGTCTCTCGATTAAAACGGGCTGATAATTCGTCGCGAGCGCCGGCAGGGGCCGAGCAACGATCGCTTGAAGTTCTTACATGCTAGGTGGCAAGTTATCCAACGTACATAAGCTAACACTTTAATTGTTTCGCAAAACGTGGAGTTTAAGCAATGTTCCAAAAAGGAGTAAACACTGCACTGCGTCGCTGGTAGCCACGCTTGCGAAGAAAATTAGATTATTGGCTTTTGATAATTTTTAAACACTCCCGGGGCAAGGAGGCGTCGCTCCCGGAGGACTGACCCAGTTAATCAGATCTGATCAACAGATTTCCGTATCGTTACATTGAAAAGCGAGCGAAGGTAGCCGAAAGAAATGAGTGTAAGACGGAATCCACCCTCCACGATGCTATTTTCAGCGCAACGAGGGTGCAGGCGAATTTCGAAGGTGCCCAGGAGATTCCAGAAGACAGTTTACTTTCTAAGGTATGAAGGGGCGTGTGCCGGCATTCAGGCCGAATTAAATTGGGGGATATCGACGATTTCGTGCATCGGGAGCTCCGCGGGCAAGTGGCAATCCGCATCAAAAGGAGCTCGCGATTCGCTGACGAGTTAAATGGAGGCGCGCCCGCTGCAGAATTGAATTCGAAATCCCGTGTATCCCCGCGTTATTCCCCTCGGAACGGGCGCGTGTGTTGAGAACCCGGCGTCGAGAAGCTACCGAATAAGTTTAATGAAAGGGAAAACACGGGCTGAGCCGAAATTCCGCCGTTAACCATTCAACGGGTACACGGTCCGTGGAATATCGCGGAAATTCGCGCAGCAGTGCCGTGCTCCTCGAATCGGGACGTTGTTTGGAGGGGGCGTAGGGAAACGAACACGCGAGAATCTTTCAGGGACTTTGACGCGAGGTACCGTGCTTTTTTTCTCGAGAGAGAGCTCATACTCGACGCAATAACAGAGATCTTCGAGGACCGTGTCTTATCAGCATAATAATCTCCCTCAACTTGGGAGAATAGGGTGAGAAATAAGTCTGCTGCTTGAATATTTGAGAAGCTACAGAATCTGGAGGGAAACGAGAACATTCTATTGGATATTCCAAGGCGAAAAAAAATTGATAATAGTATATACAATGAGCACGATCAAATATTTTAATATAAGATATAGATAATGTCTGAAACAACGCATCAAACATAACATCAGTTAAATTATATTAAGGGGTTATGCCTACACTTGTAAGGCTTCCCACACAGCACCATAACATTGCAGCAACGTCTCTGCAGTGACGCGGTGCAAGATTGCAATGTTGCACCAAAATATTGCAGAGACGTTGCAGGTTCAATCCTATGTCCGCCTTCGCAATATTGCAGGTGCGTATTTTTGCAAAGTTGCGGCAACATTACAAATATGTAGTCCTGCAACGTTCCGGCAATGATTCTGCAACAAAACCGGCAAAATTCTGGCAAGATCCCGCAACTCTTCGACAATATTCTGGTGCGAGATTGCAATGTTGCACCGCATCATTGCAGAGATGTTGCAGGAGCGTTGCCACTCCAATATTTCTGCAATATTGTACGGTAATGTGCGTGCAATTTTGCTGGGGCGTTGCCACTGGAACACTGCACATCGATGTGCGCGCAATATTGCAGAAATATTGTAGAATCGTTGCCAATGGAACATTGCACGGCAACGGACTTGAAATATTGCTGCAATATTGTACGATCGTTGCCAACGGAATATTGCACGGCAACGAACTTGCAATATTGCTGCAATATTGCAGGATCGTTGGCATTCCAATAATGCACAACAATATTGCGGCATCGTTCCTGCAATATTGCACTGCAACCTGCAACAACACAATATTGCAGCAATGTTCCTGCAATACTGCTGCAACGAAGTGCGCTGTATGGGTTGTAAGGTGTACCTACCACCTAGCTTGTGGATGTCCTCGTAGTGAAGATGCCTGGCATCGGCCTTCCCCGTAGATACAGCACAGTAGCTCTGTGATTGCTTCCACACTAGGGTGGTCCTTATTTTTCGACTTTCATTTTTTTCTGGTCGCACCCCCCTAAATTATGACACTTGGTGCGAAAATGATATGTGCAAAATTTTAAAGTGATTGGACAACGGGAACCCGTGCCACATTTGAGTTGAAGTTTTGAAATTTTAGTGATTTCTCATCAATTTCGATCATAATTGCTTTCGGCTATTTTTGAAGTATCAGTGAATGTTTTTTAATAAAAGTACAATTTCTTAGGTGTATAGTACTATCATTTCTGTGTGACTTCAAACAGTATTCTCAAAATCTCTGAATTTCACCATTAAAATTAGCGTACAACACAGCGCCTGAGCCATTATGCGCGGCTACGTGAAGTCTTATTTTACGACTTCCGTTTTTTTTTCGTTGCACCCCCTCTCCCCGACATTGTAACACTAGGCGGAAAAATGATCCCTGAACAATTTCAAATTGATTGAACGTCGGTAATTAAAGTTGAAGTTTTAGTGATTCTATGTCAATTTTTGAGATCGCGAATATTACCGCGCTTTACCTGGTTAAGGGATTGCGGGTTGTCCGGTATTTCCCGGCAGAAAGCTCAAGAAGCTGTCGTGAATATTACCGCGTTATACCGTTCGAGGGTAGCGTTTTATGATATTACCTGGTAAAGTTCTCA
This sequence comes from Andrena haemorrhoa, assembly GCA_910592295.1. Taxonomy (NCBI): domain Eukaryota; kingdom Metazoa; phylum Arthropoda; class Insecta; order Hymenoptera; family Andrenidae; genus Andrena; species Andrena haemorrhoa. The sequence goes on from OU342946.1 coordinate 9,633,593, forward strand.
GATTTTTCAGTCGGTTTTGTGAGTTCGAAGTGTTCGTATCGTGGAGTTTAATTCGAGGATACAGTGAAATTAGGAAGATGGAAACCAGAAATGCTGACAGAATATATTTGCTGGGGCATGATGAATGCCAAATTATTGGCTCCAAAGTACCAAGTAATGGACAAGTTTTGCGTGTCCTATTTTATAATGTACGGAAAGTGAAACTCGACCTCCGTCCAAGTGCTGCTATCGCGATAAAGGAAGTGGAAGTTTTCTGGGATAAAGCACGTATACCTATAAGAGAAACACATCACAGTATCGACAAGTTATTACAACAGAACACAATAATCTTCTGACCAAAAACGAGGACGAAAAACAATATATTTTACAAATAATTGAAGACTATAGGAGACAGTACCCTAATGTGAAAAAATGTACCTTAACACAGAATATATAATGAAAAATACATACAATTTAATAATACGCAAATCTATTACCTTCAATCTATAGTATATAACTTAAATTTCAATAGAGAGTATTTTGTTTACAACCATGTAATAAAATTTCATTCAAAAGTACTAATACTATAATCATTATTACAAAAACAAATAATAAACTTTTTGTGCATCGACAAAGAACTATAATTTGACTCGAACAACCACCCGACTGCGTACAGTAGCTTATACGCTGCGTTATATGTATACTAGTTTTATGAGATAAAACTCGAAGATTGCTTATATATTTTTGTAAATAATACATAAAAATTATTATTATACATCTAATAAATTGTGCTTTTTTTAAAACATATTCATTGATACTTCAAAAATAGCCGAAAACAATTATGTTCGAAACTGACGAGAAATTACTTAAATTTCTAAATTTCAACTCAAATGTGGCACGGGTTACTGTTGTCCAATCACTTTGAAATTTCGCACATATCATTTCCTCACCAAGTGTCATAATTTAGGGGGGTGCGACCGGAAAAAACTTAAAAAAAATTTCCACCTATATAGCTAAGGACCGCCCTATTCCACACCCACTCGAACAACACACACGCGCTCACACGAATACGCCAGTAACACAGTTCAATTGAAACACCGAGTAGGTACTCGGTTGGCAGAAAGAGTATCTGTTCACTTGAAAGCGACAGACAAAGAACGACAACGATACTTCTGTAACCGCGGTTCAAACGCGACTGACCTTAACCAAGGAAATTGGGTTCGCACGTTGTTGCGCTAGGCTCGGGTAGAATCGAGAGATATCGCGTGAGGCTTGTCCCCTCTTTCCTCGTTATGCACGGTCGGGCTGTGTTAAAATTTACATGGTTCAACGTTTCCTGTCGACCGCAGATTACTCAGAGATAACGAACCAGGGATATTAAAGCAACGATATTTTAAATTCTAAACAGCACCATCACATGTTCCGCGAGTACAATAAAATCATCTGAAATAATATTTTTTTTCATCCCTCGAAAAAAGCTGTTCCGAATTCACGTTCAATGGAGCGCCAAACGCGCAGACATAGAAAAAAAAGCCGGGCACGCGGTCATTTCTCTATTTTTAATTACGTTCCCGTGAAATCGCACCGGTTGGAAAAACTGCGATTGTTCTGGGCCAGCGAAAAACCCGGCACTCGGCGGATACCGCTCTGCTATGAGAGAAAAGAACGTGTATTTGGAGAAAATCGTTGCTTCGCCTGCCCGGTCTCAAAATCACCGGCAATTTTTCAATTCTATAGACCACGCAAGCCAATCTTTCGCGCCGTCGAGGAGAGAGAGAGAGAGAGAGAGTTGCCCTGATCCGAGGGAAAATGAATCCCCTGCCGCGACGAATCCTATCATCAGTGGCGGAAAATAAAGGAAGTGTGTAGCTTCAAAGCTGGTCCATGCCCAGCATCGTCACGTTTCCTCATCAACGGCCGTGTAGACGTTCGCGTTAAAGGTTTGTGGTCGCAGTTACTGCGCGAGCAAAGGGAGGGATGCAGGTTCGCGGCAAAGGGTGGGTCGGCCTCGAGCCGATAGAGGGGTTGTCAGTCCGGGTATACGGGTATACTGCCGACATTATGACGTTTTTTGATGCGACACGGCAAGGGCGGAGGGGCGGCCGCGAGTGGAACGGAAATGAACTCGAGAGCGCGGCTTCCTATCTACTTTTCAGCCTCGTGATGGAATGGACAGAGAAGCACTTTCGTGGCCCTGTAAAGCCGCTCGGAAATACGCGCGTACCGTTTTCATAGGAGCCTGGCTGCATTATGAATCGACCGCCTTCATCTCGTTTCGCTGATCACCCAGGCGGTTACACGCCGCTGCACACTTTTTTCCCCCGCTCTCGCGATTCAAAGCACCGCGAATAAACGGAGCTTTATGTCCACGAGGGCCTGCATGCCCCGTGCACGCCAGTCATCATTCCTTTCGCGAATTATTCCGCGATGGTAATGTGTCCGCGTTTCATAAACACCTGCACGACGTTAATTGCTCCTCGTCCTGGCTGGGATACTCTCGTTGGCACACTTTGATCAGTGGCCTATACCCCGAGCCTCGTATTTCAGAACGCGCGCTTCTTCTCTACCGCAAAGAGTTCCGTCAAAGTCCCGAGCTCACTCCGCGCGTGACAATAATTCGCCGCAGATATTGCGATCCCCGGGGTACAGCGAGTCCACGGTTTCAGCTGAGATGCTGGAACGTTAATTATAAGCGAAACGACGGACCGCCGCGCCGTCATCCTTGAAAAGTGAGTAGTGAGTCCAGCAGAGGAAATCACGAATTCAAAGCGAAACTACCTTCGTTTCGCTCCGCGGTGAAATGGGGGAGGAGCGCAAAAATAAGGGGAAATTGCGAATTATCAAGGATTGGGCGAACGCGAGCAGCAATCTCGGAGCTTCCTTCTCTCCATCGATGGAAAAATCGATCGCCCGCCGAAAGGGTCTATCCGCTTGACGCGTCGTTCCTTTTTTCGAAACTGCTCGCCTACCCTCGTCTGAAATATTCCCAGGAATTTACATTTTCACCCGGGGGGGAAAAAAATTCAGATTCGAACTCCACGGAATGTCAACAATCGTAACTCGGCGAATGCTGCCCCTTGCAACGGGAGAGATTTTTAGCAGCGAGGGTGGTTTTCAAATTACACGGTCGCGAAATATTAACAGAGAGCGCCAACAGTCGTAGGAACGTATCAAAATTTCATGCACCCGAGGTAAAAGTTCCTGGATGAATTCGCGGTGGATGAGAAATTGCAGCCATGTTGCCGCGCGACTTTCCGGGTGCGGGGCGGATTATTTTGAGGCGGGATATTTTCGCGTTGAGGGAAATGTTGGAAGTAATTAGCTAGGAGGATTGAAAGAATTATAGCGTGGAAATGCGAGCAAAGGGCGTAAGGCTGTACGGGGTGCATTATCGAGGACAGCTTTCGGCTCGGCGAAAGTTCTCCTATCGCTACTCTTTACAAAGCCCTCTATTTAGCAGTTGCGCAGCCAGACACGCGGGCACTTGCACAGGAAAAGCCACATTAAATATTCAGTAACAGGCACGGCTGGCTTTCACGAGTCTCGAGTATGATTTGACTGAACTCTTTGAGTGCATGCATCTAGCAAATCCGAAAATCCCATTTACCGCGGCAGCCAGCTGGGAACAAGGGGTACCGAAAATGCAATTTTGCGAGCTTTTATCTAATATTACGACCGCCACGTACTCGTGCCTAGCGTATTCCCAGAAAATATGGAGAGAGCACTGTCCATATATTCCGCCCCTGTCCCCTCAGCCACTCTGCGTGTAACTTCGCGTCGCGGGATATAAGTGCGGCGAACTTGGTCTCACGTCCGCGCGCGCAACAGAAAATACAGTCTGTCGGTTATAATGGTTCTCGCAGCGGCGAGAATTCCTGGCGAACAACCGCGATCTTTAATGCACCGGCTCGCAGAGCCACGGAAAATTGAAATATCTCACAACTGTGGACTTGGCCATCACAACTGCAGCTGGACCGTAATGCACAGCGTCCTACCGCTGTCCTGGCTGTCCGCACCGCGATCCAGGACGCTGACTCGGTCCTTGCCGGCGCGAGATTAATTTCCGCGACGGCTCTGCGAAACGGTCACTGAAAACTAATTGCGCAAGCAACACGGAAGCGCAGAGGGGGCGACTTTCGATCGTAGCAAACGCTGCGCCGCTGGACTCATCTCCTCGCAACTCGGATGCAGTCGGTTTCTTTTTAACGATGGCTGGGTGCAACCAGCGTAAAAACCGAAACGTTGCCCGATGCAACAGGCGATAAACCATAAGTCGTTGCGACCCTGCCGTAGAATAGTATCCGCGACACGAATTCAGTCGGAATTTAAATCACACCCTGCCGGGCAAGGAGAATTGTAAATCTTACTGCGTACCAGAGGCCAGATTTATCGCGGCCCCGGTAATGCGGCTGCACCGCTCTGCATTTGTTGCACACTGATATTATTAGTCGGACAGCTTGCGGAGATATCGAAATTAATTCGTTTCCCGCGAACGCCGTGGGTAAATTACGGCCAGAGAGAGGCGATTTCGCGCGTTCTTCATTTTTCGCGTGGTCGACTATCGGTTATCGGCTCCCTTGCTTGTGGCGTTGTTAATATTTGTGTTTTTAATTGTTTCTATTAAGGTAAACGTACCTATTATGAAACGCTTTTCGATGGAGTTATGCAATTGTCATCTAATTTATAAAATTTAGTGGGTTAGCATTGAAAATTTGCATACCATTCGATAGGCCATTGTTTTGTGATTATATAATGACCCATAAAATGTATATTTATTATAAATAAAAAATAATATGACTAAAAAACTAAATGAAGGACCTGTACGTATTATGAAACACTGTTTTCGTACCATGACCCGGTGTTTCATATTCAATGTCCCTATTATGAAACGCCCCGTCAGGTTAGGTTTTTGATATTTATTAAAAAAGTTTGAATTACGCATACTTACTCGTATTTATGATGTAAACGTGAATATAATATATTTTATAAACGCTCTAGGGCAGTTTAAATAATGAACTATTTCTCTTTTTCACTGGAAATATCTAATTATCAAAGCTGAGGCGTGTGTTTCATGAACTGGTACAACTATGTGAACACGGGTCCGTGGTCTTGGAACACGCTTCCCAACCGTTCCATAAAGCGGGACATTCAAAAAATTGAGGTACACAATATGAAACGGTTATTTTTATCAATGAATTACATTAAAACCATTTTTTTGTAATAGATTATTGTATAATAATACTTATGTTGGTGAATTTGTACAGAAAAGAATGTATAAATATCGATAGAATGTTTGGCAGTTGCTTATATATGCCATAACTATTTCTTATTTCGTTATTTGTGATGCTGTTTCAAGAAGGGGACATGTTTGGGAAGGTGTTTCATAATAGGTACGTTTACCTTACTGGTGTCTGTACTTTTCGACTCTACTGTTTAGAAACTTCTATCTACGTAGAATGTCGCGAGGGTTTCCGTTGGGTATAGTTGAACCAGCGCCACAGTGGGGTATTTGACCAGAAAAGCTGGCCAAAATTCTAGATGCTTTAGAATTTGTTCAAACTTGGTATATAAGGATTTTTGGGATCGCTGATTTTGAATCTGATGTCAAAATTTCAAAATTCAAAATGGCAGCTCCAATATGGCGTCAATAATTGCAGAAAATTGGCCAAAATTATTTTTTGTTGTTTAATGAAAAATAGAAATACTTTATTGATCTCAAAAAATATATTTATGTCACAATAAGATAATTCGAGATCAATCAGATGATGATGTCCACGGCTCCTCGTCGGAAGACACCTCAATTACGTCCTCTTCATCATGGGAACCTTGTGTGTCCAGGGGCCTGTCCGAGTCACCAAGAAGCATTTCTACGGTTTCTTTGAGGAATGGATTACTTTTTTTTCGTGGTATGGGTCTCATACCTGTTAACACAGGATCTGAGCTAAGCAGTATTAAGTACGTCGAAATTGCAAGATTTCCTCGAAAACTTCCTCGCATAATTTTGTCTGAATAAACGGAAGTGTTTATTACGCGCTTCAGCAGCCTCCTCAGACAGTTGGCCGATTGGTGGACACTCCCGGAAATATAACAAAATCGATGTTATTACGTGGAAATTGAAAGAAAAATCAAGTAGATTTCGAACGAATAATTGGAAACTATAAAAATATACGTAAAATATGTCGCACATACCTGCTTCTGTATAATCCATTCTTCACCACTTTATAATGTTTCGTGAAAACACAAAATTGACTTATGGCCAGTTTTTTATTCAAATACCCTTCTGCACCAGTTATATAGCAACTAAACTAATTAACTTAATGAACGCAGGATATATATATATATATATATATATATATATATAAACTATACAAAATGATACTTAAACTGAATAAATTGAAAGAAAAACTACAATATAACATATAAGTACGTAAAAAATGTTTTGAATATTTTGCTCTGCAGTCTCTGGTGGCACAGTTTCGACTGAATGCAGACAGAAAGAGGACTTAGTCAAAGGCTTATCTACAGCATAGCATAAACATCCCATTTGTCTATAATCTAAACAGTTCCTTTGAAGAGTTTCTTAGCACCTCACGGAGGCCCGGCGAACGCGACCGTACAACCGCACGTGAAACGCTGCAACTCTCGATTGTCATTTCTAGCTAAATTAGCTATAGAACTTCCATCCGGACGAATCCGGAACCAATTCTTTTTTCATTGTGATCACAAATCATTATCAAATGTAATGGCACCAATAAAAGCAGTGGGACGGGCTTGGAAGTATAACAAAATCGTTAATGAAATCTTATAATCGTAGAGAAAATTTACTGAATTCTCGATTATCTACAAATGTTAATAACTATGCAAATATATACGATGAAAAAGTAAAACCTTTTGGAAAGTGTAGTATATACCTACCTGAAAAGCTTCGATAATGGAAGAATTCACATACTTTCCTTACAACATGTAAAAATCACTAATAAGCTAACGATGTTTCAGAGGATGGTTAAGAAAGAAATGCGTGGTCTAAAATCTCCTAACTTTCGACGAAGCCCGTTGGTTTATGAGTGCACAAATGAAAAAAACAATATTGCTACATTGTCCCTCACATATTCAACTGCCACGAGCAGCAAAAATTTTACGACTTACGCGAAGTTTTTGAAATCGATTTTTGGCCAGCTTTTGTGGTCAAATACCCCACTGTGCAGCGTGCGGAGATCGCAGCTTTAACTCGTGACCGTGGAGAGGAATCGGATGACCCCCAGAGGCAGCCCCAGAAGGTTGACCCCTCCTTTGAACTCTGCAAAGGTGAAAAGGTTCGTCAAGCAGGAAGACTGTAATCCCCGAATCGACGGCGGCACGGAGAGACGAGCTCTTTTCATCCGCCTTTCTGCTCCTCTGCTGCCGCTTGACATGTACTCGCATTTAACTACCTGGCCTTTTCATTTTTCTCCCGCATTGAAAAGGCCCGCCGTGCGTTACAGTATTTTACTTCTCGTAACTTTCTCCCTGATAGCTCGCGCGGCGAATGAAAGGGGGAGAGCGACAGGGAACGAACCATCCCTCTGTCTTACTTTCAACACACAGGCACTAAAAACACATCCCCGAGATGACAATATCTCGTCTCGACGAAGTGTGATTGGGATTCAGAGTAAGCGGATATTGACGGGGTAATGGAAAATCGCAGTGTGGATAAAAAGAACTGGACGCCCGTTGAAGTGAAACTCGAAATTATGCAAAACGTTCCCCGATATCGGGGAATTTCAATTTCCTCCGCGGTGGAGGCAAAGGAAGCGAATCAGCTTCGTCGAGAAAATTAAATATTCCACGAAATACCCGGTTCCCTTTTAAACCCGTTTCAGCATTGTCGACCATTCTTTCCACAAAATCAAACCATCCCTCGACCCCTCTGCCCCGAAGTTTAATTAGCTTGTTCCGGGAATGCCAAGAGAAGGTGGAATACGTCGTTAGCTTCGATCAATGCCGTCGGTACCGAGAATACTAGGAAACAGTCACGGCGTCACCCAGGCAGCAAACATAGTTGTGCTTCAGCGAGTGGTGTCATCAGAGATCCAGCTTCCTCATTATTCGTTTCCACGAAGCCAATTCCGTTCGTCTTAAGAGAAATTTCGATTCACATCGAATCTCTGGGGACGCGACGTTCGAATATCCCGCGGAACCTATTTGCACCCCTAATTAAGCCGATTATGTCACAGGACTTGTTCCCGAGGAGGCAAACGGTTACGCGGCCAAAGTTGCACGGGGAATCCACGGGCGCGCTCACGAAACTCGTCTTTTCTCGCTATAATCGCAATCGGAAACGTTTATTGCTGCGTTTCGTACGGACGATGCCTTGGGGGCTCGTTAGTAACCTGCCGCGGCGTTCCTCTATTAAAGTGGCTTGTTAATCCGTTAAACTACGACGCGATTCTCGAGGTGGATCGAACTTTCATATCTTCATCGGTGATTGTGACAATTCCGAAGAGAAACTTCAAAACTGATTCTCTGTAAAAAGTCAGTTCCGTCGAAAATGTCTGTTTTAAAGGGCAGCGCGTAGGTACTGCGATCTAATAAATCGAAGGGTTAAGCTTTCGGCCCTTTGGTCGGTGGTACCGGGCTTCGGAACAAGATTTCGAACGATGTAAGTTCCCTCCGAGTGTCTGTTGTGACTCCCTCGCGGTTTGCGGGCCGACGTCGAACGAAGTAGTAGAGCAGCAAATAAGGCAGACGCACCGCGATTAATGCAGCAGTCTGTACAATTGCCTGCAGTTCCGTAGCCCTCGCGAAGTCCCTATCATCTAAGTTTCGTGCACGTTCAACTAATGCACGGGAATCTACATAATGCGGCGACGGTGCATCTAGTTCTGACGGGGGATCAGTGTCCGGAACAAAGAGTCGGGACTAGTTAAATTGTGCAAACAAGGTCGATCCTGCTGAGCCCCGTGGTTTCTCCTTACAAACTCCTCCTAGACATCATTATTACAAGCCCATGACGCGGTCTTGGGGGATATTATAGTTTAAACTAGACTTTTAAAGGGGGAACACCACTGTGACGCCCGGAAAAGTAAGCCATTTTTAAGAATTTTTTGCAGTAGTAATTTACAGTTTTCATTGAAAATTTTTATTACCTACCTTTTGTACGCTGTCTTAAGAGACTATACAAAAAAAATAAATAGGAAAACGTCCATAAATTTTAATTTATTAATTAATCTTCTAGACCCTCCGCGCGAGCTGGTCGAAGGTGTAACCATGGACCAATAGGTCCGAAATCAAATTTCATTTTTTTGTTATAAACTATATGAGTGTAGTTTCCGTTGTACGTACCGATTTCTTAAACAAATTATTTTTGTAAAAGTGGTGCACTTTAGAAGAAAAGTTTCGAAAATCCGCGAATAAGATGGACAGTTTTTCGAGCGTATCTCAAAAAATTTGTTTTCAATCAAAGAATCCGTACGTACAACGGAAACTGTACTCATCTGGTTTATAAAAAAAAAATGAAATTTGATTTCGGACATGCTGTTCTATAGTTACACCTTCGACCAGCTCGCGCGGGGGGTCTAGAAGATTAATTAATATATTAAAATTTATGGATGTCTTCCTATTTAATTTTTTGTTTAATCTTTTAAGACAGCGTACCAGAGGCAGGTAATAAATAGTTTCTATGAAAACTGTAAATTATTCCTGAAAAAAAATTCTTAAAAATGGCTTACTTTTCCGGCCGTCACAGTGGTGTTCCCCCTTAAGTAGCGCCCTAGATTTTCTCCACTACCTAAATTGGCGAACGTTCGAATGTCTCTCGTGGGATCCAGTAGCACTCGATGTGATCGAGAAGGATCAACCTGTGCGAGAGAAATATGGACGGTATGGTTTAAAAGACAACGCAGGGTATCAGCGACGAAACAGTGGTTGCAGGTTGGTCGCCATGAAAACCAGACAAATCTTCGGAAAAACTGGCTAACTCGATATCGAGGGACACTCGATCAATCGTTATAGACTGGCAACGAGGGGTAGCAGAGCTCGTAGGTGATATTAAGCGTCTCCTTGACGCCGTGAAAAAGATAATCCCCCCGTATCTTAGGTGGCGTTACGTGCAGAGCTTTCTTAAGCCGCTCCTCGAAAGTGGAGCGGGTGACAAAGGGGAGACAAAAATATTGCGAGCTGTGGGATTCGGGGAGGCGCAGTAGTCGGCGGGGACGAGACTCGATCTCTGTTTTTGCTGGCTACTTACTATCTCTGGCTACTTACGGGGGCGGGAGCGCATCGATCCCCTTGCACGAGCTCTGCACTCGGCTCGACCGCGATCGATCTCTCTAATTAAATCGTTTTGTATTCGTGAATTACACGAGCACTTTGCAGCGAGATAGATTCCGATAGGGAGAAGCCGAGTAAAGGTTTTACGATCGCCATTAAACACCGTGTCCAACGAATCGCCCGGCATCCCTTCGCGTCCACCCCGTTCCTCCGTAGAACAACCCCCTCTCAATTTTTTACTCGCCATGGGTAATTTGGAGCTACACGGACACGTGTACTCGACAATCGTTATTAGGGTAAAGTAACCGAATATGACGACCTCTCCTAATATGAGACCCCAGTTTATCTCCGTTACAGAACACTTGAATGTCGCAGCAACGCTGTTTTGTTTCGTAATTAAGCGTGTAGCAAAAAATCACATTTATGAAACACGGTGCAGAAAGTTTTTAAAGTCGTTCAATTAAATAACAAATACCTCCACAATGGTAAGGGTATAATCATTTCCATAAATACTGTTGTATAGTGCATGCAATGGTGTTTAAGGTTTACTAGTTGTATATCATTAAATAATGAAGAGTTAACCGTTAAGCTTCTTAATAGTTATCATGTTATTGTTTCTGAATATGGGACACTTGGAAATTCCTATTATGAGACCCGTCTCATATTAGGTGCCCAATTTTATTTTAGGTGGATTCCGCTAAAAGGCGAAAACAGTGGGACAAAGACCAGATGGTATTGACGGTTAAAGCGGTTAGACAACATACTATGGGCTACAACGTGTAACCCCAGGTCTTTGTGACATTGAGCACCCCCAACCAGGGACTTCGAAACACTTTGATGAAGTTTCAGAACCCCATTCAGAAATCCCGACTCAACGGGATTATTCCAACGCTTCGACTAAAATCATAAACCCATCACAAATAAAACCACTACCAAAAATGTCTGTTACAACTCGTAGTAAGCATGCTCGAGTTTCCTGTGTGATCACCTCATCACCCTACAAAAAGAAGCTAGAAGAAAGCTTAGACACAAAAGGTAAAAGCAAGTTAGTAAAAGACAAGCAAATAGCAACAGTTACCAAGAAGTTCAAAGGCAAATAAAAAAAATCCACCAAAAGGAAACCCGTAAGCCCCATTACTGACCACGTCCCCATTAGTGACCAATTCATTTTCTTATTGTTTATTGCAACACAGAAAGCGAAATATAAGCGAAATATTTCAGTGATTGTTTCATACGTTATTTATGTAGCCGTACATTCATCTTTAAGTAAATTCACATGTAAATTAAGACTTGGTCATTGACATGAAAGTTGACAGATTCTAATACCGTGAGGTTATACTCCAGATATCATTAAACTCGCAAATTTTACAATAAAAATACATGGATCCATGCAGTAACTTACTCAAATTAACGAGAAATATAAACAGAATTATAAAATAAAAAGAAAATATCCATTTTCTTTCATTATTGTAGCAGAAAATCGTGGTATAAAATAGATGGTCACTAAAGGGGACATCAGGTCCAATATACTTTTCACCATAATCTTTGTGTAAATAGTCAAATATCACTCTAAAACTAATTTGATTAAGAAACTAGAGAAACTTAGTAAAAAAATTACTATTTTGAACCAGTCACACACTTAAACGGTCGTTAAAGGGGACATTTACCTTAGATGGTGACAGTTCAGCTGATGAGAGTAAAGAGGAAATTATTTTGGACGATGAAAGCGATGATGAAGAAACTTATGATGCAGAATGCTTGTTTTGCACAGGCCTCTACTCTTCAGATGTACATGGTGAACAATGGGTTAAGTGTATGAAATATTATCGGTGGGTCTATGAAGACTGATATGGTAAAGAAACAGATTTTACATGCCCTATTTGTAAAAAAAGAAACAAAAAATGAGTTTCAGCAAAAAAAAACTAACTGGGTCTCATAATAGGAATCCTATTTTGTAACCGGCGTTTTTGCAGGACTTTCGTTTTTATTTTATTATGAAGAAACCGAATTTTGGTTACAGTTATTTCCAGTGGGTTCCTAAAGAGTACATATCCCACTTTTAAACCGTGTAGGGGTAAACAGTGTAGTTGTTGGCCACTTAAGTCAGAGGTTCACATAAGCGTTGAATTATAAGTCTTGTTTTGATAGCTTTAAGAACACAATTAGTGTTAATAGCTGTAAACGATTCTAATAGTCTAGAAATAGAATTTGTTTAAAATAAAGAGTAGAAGCATCCACAAAATTTTATTGAAAATACGTTACCTACGAAAAAACATAGTTATTGGCCAGGCGAAGGCAATGATTGGCCGATCGTTTGGCAGTTATTGGCCACTATTTCATAACCTATATGTGAGGTATACCCTACCTAATTATGAAATAATATCTATAATAACTCTTCTACTTAAATGTTTCTATATTAGCTAGTATTGCACCTTCTTTTAACAGCGTTTTACATTGTATTAAAAGCATTTTCTTTTAAAACCTAACCTCTTAAAATCACGTCAAAGAAGCGGCCAACAACTGTTTCACTATTCCTATGACTGTTAGCTACCCATTTGCCTGGTGGCCAATGACTGTCCTAAGACATTATTTACATTACAGTTCTTGGCCACCTATAATTTTTGCAATAATGTATAATATTAATGAACAAATAATCCTTTTTTATAAAGTTTAAACCTTTATTTGTCTATATAACGAATATGAGAGTTATATATATATCGTAAATACATTAAATTATCTAAGAATTGCCTGATGTAACCGTATGGTATTCAATTCAATCACTGTAGTTTTCAAGCATCGATTTCAAGTTGCCTATTTTTTACACGTAGTATAACAATGAGTGACAAAATAGTGATTGCATTCGACGCATGAAAGTACAAGGTATCTGAATATGTTCATTATAAAAGGCATAAGGTAAATGTCCCGATTAGCGACCGCGTCCCCATTAGTGACCAATTATTCATTTATTATTGTTTATTGCAATACAGAAGGCGAAATATCAACCAGAAAGTTCAGAAATTATAATTAAAGCCTATGTAATTTATTGTTTCATCTTTAAGTAAATTCACATGTAAATTAGGAGTTGGTCATTGACACGAAAGTTGACAGATTCTAATAACGTGAGGTTATACTACAGATATCATTAAACTCGCAAATTTTACAATAAAAATACATGGATTCATGCAGTAACTTACTCAAATTAACTAGAAATATATACAGAATTATAAAATAAAAAGAAAATATCCATTTTCTTTCATTATTGTAGCAGAAAATCGTGGTATAAAATAGATGGTCACTAAAGGGGACATCAGGTCCAATATACTTTTCCCCATAATCTTTGTGTAAATAGTCAAATATCACTCTAAAACTAATTTGATTAAGAAACTAGATACTTCAAAAAATACAATGATCCATACTTTACTCAAACATTGTCGTATATTAGTAAAGAAATTACTATTTCAAACCAGTCACACTCGTAAGCGGTCGCTAATGGGGACATTTACCTTAATGTACATTATTTCTCAATATTCATGTTTTTTTTGAAAAAAGGCCAATCACTGCCAGGTGGCCAATAACTACACTGTTTACCCTATTAAATTTTAATAAAAGTGTTCTTAGTCATGAGTTATGGTGTTTTTAAAAAATGGGTCTCATATGCTGCTACTTTACTCTACTCTGTCATTTTTCGCGAAGGACTTAATACCTACGAACTTTGCTGAGGGCAACACGACTCTAATGTACTGTACAGTATCTTCCACGATGCTCCATCCTCCTCTTCCAAGCGCTCCATTTAACCACGGGGAGATTTCGTGTATTTCTCCATTTCGACCTAGCGAAACAAATAGGATCAATATAAGGTCCTCTCCTGTGTCGTTGTTGGAGTTTTACTAGCCGGCAGGGCGCACCATCCCCCGTTCTCTTTCGCTCTCTATTCGTTTCCCTCGATCCGCAGGCCCGGCCCCGTCACACGAGTCCACTCGAAACGAAATTACCCGATGCGGCGCGGAGGCCTCTCAGTGTTCGTGTGCGGCTTCCTGGCACAGGAGGAGGCCAATTGGATGCGCACGGCTATCGAAACATCAAACAAAACTTTCCTCCGCGCAAAGGCAATCTACTGGCGAGCCACCGCACCGTCTCCGCCGCGGTCGCGCTTACCAATCGGGCCGGTCCAGAGCCGATCCCCGGTGCCGTCGGATCGCTAATCGCTCGCCGTTTCGTAATACGGACTCACGTGCTCCAGTTTCCCCGGCCGCCCGCCGCTCCCGCTAAACACATGCCGTGAGACGCGAATTCATCGACACCCTGCGACCACCCCTTCGCCCCGCCGGCCGGCGACTCCTCGGCGCGCGACGAGCCAATCGGCATCGATTATCGATGGAAAAAGCCTCCCCCGCCGGTACGACGATTATCGCTCGCTACGAATGGTCATATCCTGCCGTGGGAATAAACGGCAACCGTGGTCCGTCAATCAATCACCGACGTTATACTTTCACCGCCGATAGCGACACGCTCCTGTATGCATTCCCGCTTTCGAGAGATCCTTTTCCCTGCCAGGCGCGGCTATTTCGATTGCGTTCGCGCGGAACGCACGCCCCGGGGTGGCACTGTTTCGCCGGCGAGCGTGGTAGCGACGATATTGCCTCATGCAAATGCGGAGAGCGTCTAATAGGCGGTGGAGCGGGGAGGGTGGTGATTCTGTCAAGCACGGAGTCAGAGCCTCCCCTTGAGGATGTTACACGAGGGTTATGGTGGATACGGGGTGTACAGGATGCATGCAGCCGATCGCAAGACGTTGCCTCGCAATTGAGGGCCTTTCAGCGACAGGGGTGGCCGCTCCGTTGTTGACAGTTGTTGGGTTATGGCGTGAAATATACGTGAGAAAAAAATCTATATCGGTTGGCGCGCGTTTGATGCAAATCCGATAATAAATAAAGGATTTATTGAAAATTTGGAACCTGCAGCTATTACTGTTTTGTGCTATATCTTTGTTTTGGGCAGCTGCAGATTTGAAAAATTCGCCAAAAATAGGAATACAAATTTATCAATTCAATAACTCCTAATTATTGTGTGAAAATATATTTTTTTCAATTAGTGTACTAAACTGTACCTCGCCTTTTGCACTACACTACTGTTATATTTGCTATTCAAGTCTAACTTTTCTTTTTCTTTTCCTTCTTTCTCGCTTTCTCATGTTTTCTTTTGTAAAGTGTACTGTGCAATAAAGAATTATTATTATTATTATTATTATTATTATTAACGTTAAGTCCAAGCAATAATTTTATAAACAGATTTTTCTAATTTACTCGTAGTCCTCAATTGATTTTGTAGTGGATGGTATGGATTGTCTCCACGAAAAGTAACTGATTGGATTGTCCCTACGCAAGTAACGCGAACGGGAATCGTTCGGGAAATGTTCATACCCCGCATCGACACGTAGCATCTGCGGGGGAACTTTTGTATCTCCTCTTACAACGACCCGCCATGTTTTAATACCGCGATTTATCGATTTGTTTGGACAACGGTGTGCTCCATCAGCGTTAATGCTTCATTTCGATGAGGGGCGCGGATAAACGACCCTTCGAACAATCGTTCATCCGATTAAATCATAAATCGGGCGCTCGAGTAGTTATCGTTGATATAATAATACTATTTATTGCTCGGTATCGACGAAATGCTTCGGTTTGTTTTTATCATCCGCCCTCGCCCTTCGCGTCCGTTACCCTTTTTTCAATTATACTTTTTACGGCGTCGCGGCCACCGAATTTCGATAACGCCGCGTATCGGCCTCGCGTGTATACGTGGCGCGAGCATATACACGTAACGTAAAAACCAGAACGTGCCGCGTGTCCGCGGGACCGTAGCCGATCCGCACGCTTGTCCCGCAGCGACTAATTATCCAATCGCTGTTTATCGGGAGTTTCCGAAGGACGGCGGCGCAACTGCGATTAAACGATCGTGTCGATTAACCTCGCGACACAGGCGGCCTATCTATTATATTTGTTTAAAACAGTTTCGGCTTAACGTTCGTCGCGTCAATCCGCGCTTTTAATCGCATCTCCGGCCCCGGAAATTTAATAATAAGATCGAAATGCGTCACGACCGCGCGCCCTTCATTTCGGGGATTTAATTATCCGCCGGTAGCGCCGCGCGCAAGTTAATTGCGCGTTGCCGGCGAGCCTTCCGCGCGAAAGTATTGTAATAAATGACCGTAACGAAAATACGCGTCCGGGATAGCGCCGAAAATTAATTACCCCACCGGCAGTCTAGTTAATGCGTTAATAAGTCTATTAGCGCGGAGCACGCGTCCGCGCGCGCCGCCCTGCAATTAAACGCGCCGCAGATGGGATAAAAGTGTCTGGATGGCGCCACCCCTTTACACGGCTCTCCGCCGCGTTGTTTTGCTTTAGAACGAACGTCGTGCCCGCGTATCGGCCGCTCGAATATCCGATAAAACTCCTGAAGCCATTATCTGCCGCACGAACCGGCGCATTTGAATATCCATATTTCATCCGAAGGATAAACACGGAAAGCTTTCGTTCTCAAACATATCAAAATTATCCTATCGCGATCGCCCCGCGATTAAAAGCATTGCCTTAAACGCTGTCGTTCCTCTGGCGATATATTAATTCGAGCTTTAATTCTGCGCATATTTTATCGGCGATCTTCCCTCGGAACGGCGCGCGGCGTTTCCACGTGAATTTACATTCCCATCGCGAATATACGGCTCCCGTGTAAACAGTGCCTGCTATTAATCCAGCTACGAACGCTTCGCGCCCATTTATCTTGGGAAAAAAACGAATTAAGAAGCACCGCGGATTTGACGAGCGAAAGGGTTCTTCGTCCCCTTTGAGGCCGGCCCCGCAAAAGTGTTTCGGCGCTTTTAGCCGCTCGTCGGCAAAGTATTACGCGGAGTTTCGGCCGGCGGCAAAGAATAATCCCATAACAAAGGCGCCCGGGCCCGCGGCTCGCAATTAACGTGGCGGAAAATTAATCTGGAATACGATTAATCGAATGGAAGCGGGGCTGAGCGATCGCCGAGGATCCGGTGTTTCTTTTGCCGTTGAAACGGGAGCGAGGCTTAATTAGGAAGTTCCCGTGGCCGGCACATAAATTAATTACGGCGGCACGGGGAAACATTGAGAAATATTAACGTTTTAAAACTCTGGCTCCGGCCATGGTTGCCTGTAAAGGGTGTTCCTCTCTCTTCCTTTTTCGCGGTCATAACTCTGCAGTTTTAAACCCCCTTTCTACCTTTCCTCCCCTCGCGTTCTGCTTCATCGCAGCTCCCTCATAGTTACATCAATGCGATTTAAATGTAATTCTTCAGGGCCCGGGTCGAATGACCGTTGGAAGTCTTTTCTACTCGCAGGAGATTTTTTAAAACGCTTCAAAAGGGACGTCGATCATTCGGGCCCACGAGCACTGGTAACTCACCCGCGGAACGACCCAATAACTCTCGGGCTCCGTTCACCGTCGAATCACCTTGCAAATTAATCTCCTCCGTCTTAATTCACTCGTGGCTCGTTAAAACGCCGCGGGGCAATAAGATCCTCGGAAATTAAGGTGGCAATTACGTAGACCGCCTTAAATCAGCTTCGGTGTTTCAATGAGACCGGTCCTACGTTTAGGGACAGAAGCGGTAAGCTTGCCACGCCGCTGTCAGAGGCGCATTTAGCTGACTCGCAGTCGAAGTGGTGGATTTAATTAATTAACAGGCCGACTGATTTAAGCGGCGCTGTAGAATACACGAGTGCAGACCGATCCCTGCCTCTCCGCTTGTCAGAAGGGGGTCCTCGTTGTTTCTCGACGAAAGCCTGAACGAGTCAAAGCGGCCGGTGGAAGGTCCGAGTACCTAGGTTCGTTCACCGCGATCCCTCGCTACATATCCCGCCGCGACTTTTCATCCCTTCTTAGCGACAGCTGTCCGACGAATCGGGGGTGGCCTTATATCGAGGTCGTTTCACGTGAATAGAAATCGCAGACGCGTGTACGGCTGCTCGACTAATTAAGAAGTTTCCTTTGAAAATCGGTTCGTTAGGAGGACGTGACGAGAAAGAGCGGGCTTCGAGTGGGCTTCTCGCGTTTGAAAGGAAGCTCCTCTCAAAGGATGGCTCGTCACGTGCGTCAGGCCCCAGCCGTGAAATTAATCTCACGTCTCTCGAGTGTCCATAATGCGCGTTAAATGGGCATTTAACCTGCGCGACGTCATTCAGGGCGCCAAGTAATTCGCGATGCCTGCTAATTCGACGCCGATTAATAATTGGCACGGGCAAAAGGTCGGCTTTTCAAAGGAGGCGTTAGAGTCGAACTGCAAAGCGTCGTTGTTGGCCGAAGTGCTTCTAATTGTAAGGTACTTTCTCCCCTTGACCACGATTTCACGCGAATTATTTATAAACTGAGCCGAGGTATGGAAATAATACAGGGGTTTTAATTTATCGAGCATTTAGCGTGTATCGAGGGCCGCCGTCATCGACGATGAACGATCCTCCTTTGAATACGTTACCAGGTGACCCGTAAATTTCCTTGGAGAATTGGTTTTGGAACGCTTCCACCGGGGTAAAGTACGTCCACAAAAACCCTCGACATCGGCAACGTAATTGGCTGTCGAATAGCTTTAACGAGGGCCCCAAGATTTATGCGTACTTTTTCCTTTTTTCTTTATTAGTCGGCCCTCGATCCATAGCGAGGGACGGGGGGAGGGTGAATCGACGGAATTTCCTGCCCCCGCCCCCATGTAAAATTGTTATGGTAATTAGCTCGTAATATACACGGATTGAAATCCGATTAAGCCGGCGAGATCGGGTTTAGCGATACAGCCGCGTTATGGATATTCATAAATAAATCGCGTGCGAAGGTAGCTTTACACGGCAGGGGTTAGAATCTACGGGGTTGCTGTTTCAATGGACGCAAGCTGCGGCAGCGAGAAAAGGCACTGGTTCGGTCTGTTTTAGAACCCCGGCTGCAGTGGCGGATTTAAGAAAAAAGGCCCGGGTGGCAAACGTTCTGAGGGGCCCATTTCTTCGGGGAAATGAAAAGGTAGTTTACTAAAACCGGGCTTATTGTTAGTGTAATAATACAGAAAAAAAATATAGTTTGGATAAAAGCAGAATTTCTTTTTTTAAGGATTGGGCCCTGGAGGGCCTTCTGGACAGGGGCCCATTTTCGGGAAATGAAAAGGTAGTTTACTAAAAACGAGCTTAGTGTAATAATACAGAAAAAATATCGTTTGGATAAAAATCATAATTTCTTTGTTTAAGGATGGGGCCCTAGAGGGCCTTCTGGGCAGGGGCCATTTTTCGGGAAAATGAATAGGTAGTTTACTAAAAACGAGCTTAGTGTAATAATACAGAAAAAATATCGTTTGGATAAAAATCATAATTTCTTTGTTTAAGGATGGGGCCCTAGAGGGCCTTCTGGACAGGGGCCATTTTTCGGGAAAATGAATAGGTAGTTTACTAAAACCGGGGTTAGTGCAAGAATGCAGAAAAAATATAGTTTGGATAAAATCATAATTTCTTTGTTTAAGGATGGGGCCCTAGAGGGCCTTCTGGGCAGGGGCCATTTTTCGGGAAAATGAATAGGTAGTGTACTAAAACCGGGGTTAGTGTAATAATACAGAAAGAAATATAGTTTGGATACAAAGCATAATTTCTTTTTTTAAGGGGTTACACCACCTTGGCGCTCGGAAAAATAAGTATAAAAATGAACTTTTTTTTTTACGCTGCCATTAAGTATATAAAATGATCTTTATTTTACACATATATATAGTAGTTTTATGAACAATTTACAATATTAACGATTAAAAAAAAAATAAAAAATGGCGGAGATATAAGCCGATAAGTAGGACCCTCTTTTGAAAATCCTTCCTGATGGTGTACTTGATTTCTCTGTTAGGCATCGTCTAAAATATAAAAAATAAATTGTTTCTTATTTAAAAGGGTAATAGCTAAAATGTGACATAGGATTTTTGTGATTGGGCGCCATGTTCGAAAGTTATAAATTTTTTTTAACTTTTTAACATCGACGCAAACTTGAGTTTCTTTTTCAAACAGCTGTCGTTTCTACAAAAAAAATTTTAAAATTTTCCCCTCTGTCACATTTTAGCTATTACCCTTTTAAATAAGAAACAATTTATTTTTTATATTTTAGACGATGCCTAACAGAGAAATCAAGTACACCATCAGGAAGGATTTTCAAAAGAGGGTCCTACTTATCGGCTTAATATTGTAAATTGTTCATAAAACTACTATATATATGTGTAAAATAAAGATCATTTTATATACTTAATGGCAGCCTCAAAAAAAAAGTTTATTTTTATACCTATTTTTCCGAGCGCCAAGGTGGTGTAAACCCCTTAAGGAGGGGGCCCTAGGGGACCTTCTGGGCAGGGGCCCAGGCGGCAACTGCTCATCCGCCGCCCTGTTAAATCCGCCACTGCCCGGCTGCCAAAATTAATCGACCCTATAACAGTGCCAGTTGCGTGAGACGTACGGGGAAGCTTTCGCAACTGTGTTCCCCTTTGTTCGCTCGGGGCTGGCGGACGGAGAGTGTCAAGGCTAAGGGATTGCGCACGCGGGCACGTTCTCAATTTGTTCCATTATAACCTGGGGTTACTTCTACCCTCGTGCTTGTTACCTCCTCTCGACCTCTCCAAACAAAAGATTTCTATTTTTTTTTCGGGGGAAAACCCGGTGTAGCCTTATCCCCTTCCATTTCCCTCTCACACGTGGCGCCGGAGTATCGGCTACATCGGCGGCTGCTACGTGAAAGGGCGAAAGACGGGCGCAGAAGACGGTCCTTTGATTTCGATATTCCCCGAAAGGAGACGTAATCCTGAAAAGTAGTCTTAAAGAGTGGCTTCGTTCGCTCGTTCCTTTGGCGAAAGGCACGCCCCACCGCAGACAACGTAATACCCCAGCGAGAATTATACGAAGCAACAAAGAGCCTCGCTTCCCCATTATCATGCGAAGAATCCCGGAGCAGCTTCTCGCGGATTCCAGCATTCGACCCTAACGACTTCTCGTGATACGGTGCACAGCAATTAAGAGTTTTTTTTTTGTCCGACCAAAGTGTATTCACCCCGGCGGGGAGCGAGAGACAGAGACGGAGGGTAGAGCCAAGGGGTCGGCCTATAGAGGAGGGAGGGCGAGTCGGTGGAGTCGGTGATGAAGAGGTGAGATCGTAGAATGGGGAAAGGGTTCCTGAAGAACGAATTGTGGCGCGGACGAAGGGCCGTGGAAAGGAAGCGATCGAGAACAAAGGGGTTGGCGAGACAAAAGCCCCTCTTCGGTGGCGCTCTTGATTTCGCGATCGTCCAAACGAGGAAAGTAGCGATTCGATGCTCTCCACGGGGAAAAAAGTCCATCCGCCGACGATTTCGCCCCGTATCGACGGCAACTCGCCGACTGTACGCGTACACGGCTTGCGGGAACGGCCCCTGTTCGTTCCCGCGTTAAGAGGATACTCGGACGGGCGGCGGCATTAAATATTCATAAACTGGTAAGCGGTGCTCAGCGTCCATAGAAAACTGCGGGACTAATGGCCGGCCTCTACTAATTAAACCACGCGGATATCAAATAATACGTACGTTTAATCCGCGGCAAACAGGATCGCCGTGGTTCAATCGATCCGCGCGGATACGTTGCACGTTGCACGGCATTATCTATCAACGGTATCGATGCAGGCATTTAGAAACACGCTAGCTACGCGCTGAATGGCTCTAGAAAGTGGCCAGAGTGATGTCACAAGCACGAGTGAAAATATTCTAGCCCGGTTGAATAATCCAGTCATAAATACTAATCAGCCCTCCGCTAGTGACAGCCTGGGTGACCAGAGTGACCATGATACGGGACATTCAGGTTTCTGTGGTTTGACCCAACGGGACGTAGAATCCTGGATCGCCGAGCTGCGGTCGAAAATTTGACTACGGTAGAAGTTTATACGGTAGAATAGGAAATTTCGGGGAATCTTCTTTACCCCTCGAAATTCCCTCGAACGTGATTTCCATAAGTTAATCCATCCGGGTCACGGGTGGCAAATTCCCAAATGACGAATTCGCTCGTCGACCCGCGGCGATCCAGAAGGAGGGTGGCACGGTGTCCTCGGGGTGTCGATTTATCCTTCCAGGCGCGCGGGTCTACATTCCGGGGAGAAGGTGGACGAAGGGGTTGCTCGGAGCAATGAGAGTCGAGGAGCGACGCATTAAAACGATCAGGGAGGGACACGGCTGGATCGTCGGACATAAATTCAGCAACGTTACACGGCCGGGATACGGCACTTGTTTGTTTCGGTCCCTGTGAAACGGATATATCGCCGCGCTTGCCGGCGCACTCGTTTTCGCGGGGGCGTTCGATCCGGTCGCAATTGAAATGCGATGTTCGCCCTCTATTCAAGCTGTCTAATGCTTTTTGTCCGACGACACGTGTCGAACGGTTGCACGATACTAGCTGCACCGTAGAGGCAAAAAGTGGCGCGCGTATGGAAATTCACCTGCTCCATGGCAGCAGCCCGAGTATCGAATCGGAGCGGTGGAATCGGGACTACGTGTCGCAGTCGCGATAGGATTATTTAAAAACGAAGAAGGGAGATGACTCCGACCCGAATCGGTTCGAGATACCGTATGCGAAATCGAGAGGGTAGGACGCGAAGGAAAGTTGTGCTCGCGGCGAGAGAAACAGTTGCCGGGAATGCCGGGGATGCGAGGAAGCGGGAAAAGTTCGAAGTCGAAGGCTGGAAGTTGGCGGGATTTTTAGGGAGCGTAAAGGGAGCCATGAAGAGGATCTCCTGCGGGTTATAGCGAACTTGTGTGGTCTAAATTCAGCTGAAATTCGTGGTCCGGGTCTAGCCGGGCCCGGCTGAAGTGGCTGGCACAAAGTCGAGGGACACCGGGGCTCGCTTGAAACGCGCATGCATCCCCAATTTTCTGCACAGAAGTATTTACCGTATCGCAAGAAGGTAACGATCCTCTCTCGGGCTTCTTCAACCGAGGCTAACGAAGTTCTGCGGCAGTCGGGAAAATCGAAGCCCCTCCCGGCTGTCATCGACCTGAATTCGCGTCGCCGAAAGTTGGGCGAAAAGAGACAATGTGAAGCGGAGCAAAGGACCTCTCCGGGTCGCATCCCCACGGCCAATGACGATTTAACGTCCGCGTCCAATTAATTTTGATATCTGGATTCAGCGAACGGTGAAGCGCGTCCCGCCCTACTTTTGTCCCCGGGCCCGAATCGATTTCGCGGGTTATCTCTGGACAAACAACGAGCGTGCCGCTCTTTCACGGTGGCGGGCTTGTTGTTAAAACACGCGGATACTGTTGCCTATCGCGCTCGAAATCTCTCGCGGACGGTTCGCGCGGCTCGATTCGCAAATGAGTCGCTGGCGTGGTCAAAGGGAACTTTAAAATACAGCCCCGCACTCTTGAACGTCACTGTGCATTCCCGGCGCATTCCCCGGCCCAACGGTGTCGCGTTATCGCGAGAGCGTCACACGAGAATTGCGTAGAATCGCCAACAAGTTCTGCGGGAGTGTTCGCGGTCTTTCCGCATTCAAAGCCGTACCGTTATCGACCCGAAGGGATTTCACCTCCCGCGGGCAGTTAACCAGAAGAATTACACCGCGGGCGAAATTAAAATAGCAGGGTTAATCAGGTCGCGACGCTGCGGAGCAAAAGCTCGGCTCAACTTAAACCCGGCTCGTCCTCGCTGGCCCCCGTCGAATCCATCATCCGCGTCTGCACGCGCGTCACCATCCGCGCCGGATTTCTTGATTAATTACTCGCGAGTCCGTGGGACAGTCGGGGAAGTGGGTCGCGTCATCCAAATGATCCTCCACTAATGAAACACTTGTTCCCTGCGTCGGGGCAAGAAGAACCGTTCGATGCACCTCGAAACGAACCTTCGACGGTTCTCCAGAACTCTCGGCTTTCAATGCTTAAACACGATCGGGGACAAGCGATTCGTAGACCCTGGTTGCACAGGACGAAAAGATTGCGCCCAATTAATTCAATCGACAATTTGGCCAGGTTTGTTTGTTCGGTGGAATTTCCCTCGACAGAGAATAGGGCAACGATGGAGATATTTGACACGCCACCACGTATTTTCTCTCGCGAGGGGAGAACGACCCGCTCGACTGGCGGCGATTGCGAAAATATTATTTCGATAAGCCCCGGAGGTAACGCGGCAATTTTTTCGGCTCGGCTGTCGCGTATGTTCCGCGACGGAAGCGGGGCAAAGTTCTTGGGCGAGGAGGAAGGGCGATCGCTGGCCCCGAAAATAGGATTCACCCTTTCGACGGCCGAGGGGAAAATAGTACGCGAGCGTCGAGCTGGGAACGCCTCGAGCCAGCCCGTATGAATTCGAGTTTACCCGAAGGCTGCTGGAACGTTCAGGCGAGGAGCGGAATCCGCTCTCGCGGCGCGGCTGATTCCATTAAGTTGCGCAAGCTGCGTGTTTTGCAGAGGTTTATTTAAGGACTTTAGCCGGCAACTACGTTCGCAGGGCTGGAGTTTGCGAACGCTTGCTCCAATGACGCGTAAGAACTTACTGCACTGAAACGCTAACTCGATTCGACGTTGGAAGAGACGCCAGTCTTGCAACGCGGCGGTAAAGCGATAAAGCCAACGAACATGTGGGTGTGTCATGAAGGCAGTTCATTAGGGGACTCTTTTTTACTTCACCCGCTTGCTGGTGTAACTCCACGTGACTCTCTTCCTGACCAATGTAAATGCCATTCGGTAACGTGACTTTTTTATGAATCTATCAGCCTGAGGTTTTATGAACACCCAGCCGTCTTATGCTGAACGTATTTACAAGTTCCGAATTCCCGTCGAAATTCGGTTGCCCCGATCACAGAACTCCACGGTGGCCTGCTCCCTAACTAGGGACACTATTCGGTTGATGGTGGAATCGCGCAGATTTCTTTATACAGATCGAAAGTATATGTCACCACAGTCACAAAAATGTAAATTAAAGATGCTCCCAGAAGCTGGTCTGACCTTGAAAAATCAACAAAGGTGGAACAGAGGAAAGAAGAAAATGAGGGACACCGTCTGTTGAAATTTAATTATCTCTATTATATGAAAATACATTATCCCACACAGCACCATAACATTGCAGCAACGTCTCTGCAATGACGCGGTGCAAGATTGCAATGTTGCACCAAAATATTGCAGAGACGTTGCAGGTTCAATCCTATGTCCGCCTTCGCAATAGTGCAGATGTGTATTTTTGCAAAGTTGCGGCAACATTACAAATATGTAGTCCTGCAACGTTCCGGCAATGATTCTGCAACGAAACAGCAAAATTCTGGCAATGATCCTGCAACTCTTCGACAATATTCTGGTGCGAGATTGCAATGTTGCACCGCATCATTGCAGAGAAGTTGCAGGAGCGTTGCCACTCCAATATTTCTGCAATATTGTACGGTAATGTGCGTGCAATTTTGCTGGGGCGTTGCCACTGGAACATTGCACGACGATGTGCGTGCAATATTGCATAAATATTGTAGGATCGTTGCCACTGGAATATTGCACGACGATGTGCGTGCAATATTGCAGAAATGTTGTATTGTAGGATCGTTGCCAATGGAACATTGCACGGCAACGAACTTGAAGTATTGCTGCAATATTGTACGATCGTTGCCAACGGAACATTACAAGGCAACGAACTTGCAATATTGTTGCCAACGATCCTGCAATATTGCAGGATCGTTGGCACTCCAATAATGCACAACAATGTTGCGGCATCGTTCCTGCAATATTGCAATGCAACCTGCAACAACACAATGTTGCAATGCAACCTGCAACAACACAATATTGCAGCAACGTTCCTGCAATACTGCTGCAACGAAGTGTGCTGTATGGGATATTAAATGAATGATAATAGATTAATGATATATAACAATCAGAAAAAATTAATGATAATACCATTGAAATTACAACAGTGGGTAATTAACCATTACATTTATGATAATCTTTTCGACAAGAAAGTTTTAAAAAGCAATTGAAGCAATAATAATTTTCACAATGACTGCAACGAAGGAACACTGTTTCTTTCATACCGTGACCAACGAGACAGTCTAAACATGTCACTGCGAAGACTGATCGACAGTTCATACATATACTGCGCGACACTATTTTTTGCCGAATATATAATTATGTATACATTAATGGAAAAATAAATGCCCAGAAACGGCATATACAATTTTCTTAAAAATCATGTAAGAAGTAAATAAGACAAAGAAAACAATTTGATTTTACGGAATTTACATACAATTTTGGAAAACTTATAACGAGGGCTAATTTGTTGCGACACATTTTTTGGACGAGAAAGTTTGTCGCCTTGAATAGTCACTTGTTTACTAATTCCTACATTTGAAACAATACGCCATCTTCTTCTAACTAATAATTGTCATTCTCTTTCCCTCATTTTTCTTCCTTCCCCTGTTTCACCTTTGTTCATTTTTCAAGGTCAGACCGACTTTTGGGAGCATCTTTAATTTACATTTCAGTGACCGTGGTGACATATACTTTCGATCTATATAAAGAAATCTGCTCGACTCCATCATCAACCGAATAGTGTGCCCTAGTAAGTGGCTGCCGCTTTCGAGGGCAGTTTCGTTCAATCCACCCTATCCGAAAATTTGTTTAGTAGACTTTAACAACTCCCATCACTCGGCTGTTTCCTGCGCGCAATTTCAGTCACGGGCAGCGAAAAAAAGCCGCGTACATTATCCGGCGAGAGCCGAGCATCCCCAAACAAGGCACTAAGGAAGTTGCCCGTTTGCGCGCTATTTATCGGAGATATATGCAAACGATTATGGTCACGTCGTAACACCGGCGTCTCTCCATGGCTAATGCCCCTCTCGCGTCGCTGCTCCAACTCCACCTATCAATTCGAAAGTTTCGGGGGTGGAATCTCGGTTTATGTCAATGGTGCCGAGCCATCCGCGCAAACGGTGAACTCCGATTTGCGGTGCACCCGCGTCTATTAAGCGTAACCAAAATTCTGCGCCGCTTCAACGGCCACCGAAGACGGATTTAACCGACGCACGTGTTTCTGCACACGCTCGTCATCGTTTAAATCACGGTTCATTAAGGCGACGCGATCCCAGCCCGCGAACGGGCACGAATAATTGCTGAAAGTCTGCCCCGGCCCGTTGCGAACTTAAATCGTCGCTTCGAGATACTTGTACACGTTGGAGTGGCGCCGCGTCCAATCGGGCCGTTCGAATAATTGGCACGAGGAAGCTGCGGACTTTCAGCGCAAATTCTGATCTCGGCGGCGCAAAGGACGCTGAACACTGTTTCTCGTTACGAAACAGCGCGGCCGAGACGCCGGGACTGTGCCGATAAGTAAGTTTCGAGTTTAATTAAAAACAATCTTCCAGCGGAACGCGGCTCGTGGCTGTTGGATGAGAGCTTACAATGTTTCTATGAAGCGCGATAAGTGCACCGTAGCCCCTAGGCTTGACAGGCAGGCATTAAGAATGAACGATTGCGCCTGCATCGAAGCGTATTAATGATCTTGCCTAATCTAGATTATATTTCTCTGCCGCGGGGTATTAGAGAACGCGTTCGTTTCTTGAGAATAAAGCTGCTTTCTCGAGGAACATTTGTACTAACGAAGCATGAAATGTACCATCATTCGAGTAATTACCAATTACTGCATTGTATTTGAACTAAGGTTTGTCGGTTTTTAAAAACAGTTTCTTTTTGTATAACTTTGGAAAATTCAGAAACCAGTTTTTAATTTTAAGAAACTGGTTTTATATACTAGAATTAATATGTAAAAATGAATTAAGTATTTAAGTAAAAACGTTAACATTTTTACTTGAAATCACCTCGGCCACAAGCATATTGTATATTTAGAAGGTAACAGTTTACTGTAAAAATAATCCCCATAAAAAACTTGAAAAAAGTAAAAAAATTACGCCAAGTACATGCAGTCAAATAAATCATAAAAAATAGAAAATAATAATAATTACAAAATAAAAAAAGATGTGAAATCAAAATGAGCTACAAGCTACTTGTGCTTTCATTGAAATACTTGGTGTGGCGGGGAATATCAACCCCAATTTGAACGCTTTCGAAACACGATCGCCTTTCAGTAAAGGCGAGCACTCAAGGGTCTGTCTTCAAGAGTTTTCTCATGGAAAATTAAGCGTGTACAGCAAAAGGCGTTAAACTAATCCTCGGCGATGTGAAACATATATCAGACGCAGTTACAGTTCGAAGTTCACCGTGGCAAAAATCGCGCAGATTGTTCTCGGGACTGGCGATCCGCAAACACGGGTCTATTGAATCGGTGGAACCTCCGTGGAAATATTCTTTCAGGCGTGTGATCCATCCGGCTATCAGTCATTCGCCGATTCACCTGCTGGCTTTCGCGTAAACATTACCGATTCCATCGGATCGCGCCGATCGAGCGTCGTCGCGTCGGCCCAAGGACTAATAGAACGCCGGTGTTCCGTTGACCGATCGTTAATGTTAATTCGCCGCAGCGGAATCCGGCCAGCCTGGCTGGAAATCCAAACGAACGGGTTGCATTCGGCCCGGTCGATCCTCGAGGAACGTCCACGCGTGATTTTTCCGTCTTCGACGGCGCGGCGTTCTATTAAAGCCGATGGAAACGGTGCCTCCTACCGAGGCTAAGGATGAAATTGGATTTCCTGTCCCTGGTCGACGATTGTGGTCTCTTTTCGCGCGCTACCCGTGCCTTTTACTCTCGAATTTTCCTTTTTGCAATTCTTCCACACTCTTGGTACGATCCTCTGGCCGAGAAAACCGCTCCATCCTCTCTTTCTCTCTGTATTTGCGAGCGCGAAGACGGTGCTCTTTGTCGGGCGACGGGACCGTGCTGAGCTGGCCGCGATCGCATCCCCGGATCACTCTGATTGCACAGCCCTCCTTTTCAGGGATGTGTAATCTAAATTTGAAGGTGGACGATTTTTCAGCCGGGTATTAGGGGTTCCCAGACCGGCTGAATCCTCGCCTGCGGGCGCTGCCACTTAACGATCCGCGCGGTGAGAATCTGGTAGGTGAAACTCTTGCGTTTAGCACTTTATTGCGCGCGGTACCGCGCGCCGGTGTCCTGAATATCTTCGGGAGACGAGTGCCAGGTCCCTTTCGCGTTTGTTGGACGCTCTTTAGCGTCGCGGCGAGAATCGGTCGTTCTCCTTTCCGCGCCGCAGGATCTGCGAGCGTGAGGAAGCTTAATCTTCCGTGGCGTGCTGACTTGGACGGTCCCGGAAGCCGCCGAATCTCGAGGGTGCGCTCGCATCTCTCGCCCTGGGTAACAGGAGGAACCGCATCTCCCGTTAAACCCATTCTCCCGGGTGCTATTGTTTGAAACACCTTTCGGACCTATAAACTATCCGGGCGAATTCCGACGGGCAACTTTTCTCCGGAACGCGCTAACCATCCCGCCGTTTGAGCTCGTCCGTCTCGGATGTCTTGCCTCCCGAGAATGGGAGCAGCGCGATTGAATCGCAGGCGGTGTCCCGTTCGCCGCGGATCCGTACTCTATTCTGCGTGAATTTTAGAATAACTCGGTGGAGGAAAAGGCTACAAGATGGTCCAGCGTCCCATACAGCACACTTCGTTGCGGGAGTATTGCGGGAACGTTGCTGCAATATTGCGTTAATGCAGGTTGTATTGCAATATTGCGGGAACGTTGCTGCAATATTGCCGTGCAATATTTGAATGGCAACGTTCTTGCAATATTGCCGTGCAATATTTGAATGGCAACGTTCTTGCAATATTGCCGTGCAATATTTGAATGGCAACGTTCTTGCAATATTGCCGTGCAATATTTGAATGGCAACGTTCTTGCAATATTGCCGTGCAATATTTGAATGGCAACGTTCTTGCAATATTGCCGTGCAATATTTGAATGGCAACGTTCTTGCAATATTGCCGTGCAATATTTGAATGGCAACGTTCTTGCAATATTGCCGTGCAATATTTGAATGGCAACGTTCTTGCAATATTGCCGTGCAATATTTGAATGGCAACGTTCTTGCAATATTGCCGTGCAATATTTGAATGGCAACGTTCTTGCAATATTGCCGTGCAATATTTGAATGGCAACGTTCTTGCAATATTGCCGTGCAATATTTGAATGGCAACGTTCTTGCAATATTGCCGTGCAATATTTGAATGGCAACGTTCTTGCAATATTGCCGTGCAATATTTGAATGGCAACGTTCTTGCAATATTGCCGTGCAATATTTGAATGGCAACGTTCTTGCAATATTGCCGTGCAATATTTGAATGGCAACGTTCTTGCAATATTGCCGTGCAATATTTGAATGGCAACGTTCTTGCAATATTGCCGTGCAATATTTGAATGGCAACGTTCTTGCAATATTGCCGTGCAATATTTGAATGGCAACGTTCTTGCAATATTGCCGTGCAATATTTGAATGGCAACGTTCTTGCAATATTGCCGTGCAATATTTGAATGGCAACGTTCTTGCAATATTGCCGTGCAATATTTGAATGGCAACGTTCTTGCAATATTGCCGTGCAATATTTGAATGGCAACGTTCTTGCAATATTGCAGGAATATTGCGCACACATTGCCGCTGCAATGTTCCAGTGGCAACAATTCTACAATATTGCGCACACATTGATGTGTATTGTTACAGTGGAAACGCTCCAACAACATTCTGCAACATTGCGCACACGTTGCCACTGCATTGTATACAGAACACTTCGTTGCAGAATCATTGCCGCAACGTTGCAGGACTACATATTTGTAACGTTGCCGCAACTTTGCAAAATTACACATCTACAATATTGCGAAAGCGGACATAGGATTGAACCTGCAACGTCTCTGCAATGTTTTGGTGCAACATTGCAATCTTGCACCGTGTCATTGCAGACACGTTGCTGCGTGGGGTAGGACACACGTTGCCACACTTGGCAGGTGCGTTCCGTTCACCGTGAACACGAACAGGAGTCTTGCCGAATTTGAAATTGGACATATTTGATAAGAGAGCGCAAACATTTAGACATATTTACGGCCGCAGCCACTAAAAGTTTCCCGACCACTTAGCTGCTAAAGACAACAAATTGCTACGAGCCAATAAAGGAACCCTGAGTACACATTTCACCCCTCGCCCTCGTCTTGGCCGTCCCGTCGTCGTTCGCTACACGCGTCCCGGCAGTGTGTCGCAAACGAGAATCGTGTGCCGCTGCGGGAACAACCATCCGAGAAATTAAACGAGAGAAAGCTCGCAATAACGTCCCGAAGTGTCCCCTTTTAGCGGTCCTGTGTTACCGGGGATCGTTGCTGGATCCAATAGAAGCGGAAAGATTGGTGCTGTAGGTGCTCGCGCCGCTGTGTGCACGGAGTTGAAGTAAAACTGCCGTGCAAACAAGGCGGGGAACTCGGGGACGTTTCGGTGGACCGAAGTGACCGAGGGAAAGAAATTCCCTTCTGTCACAAAGGTGTTTGCATTCGTGCAAAGGTATCGGTCTTCGAGCGCCAAGTGATAACTCGGGAAATGAAATCGCGCGGACTTCTTCCAGCATTCCTTCGAGGGCAGTTGTGTCGGTTTTCCATCAGACATTTGAATCGATCGTGACAAAAGTCGATGGCTGGTGCGAGCACGGAATTCATAAATTATATTTCCGCTGGCGGAGAGGTTGGGACCTGCGGCGGAACGGAGGGACGTAGTCGAATAGAGAGCAAATAAGAAAATAAGGGAGCGGATAGCATTCCGCAAGTTCCCGAGCTCGTACGTTATCCGGTTTGCGCTGTCCGATTGCCTAGCGTCTCTGCCGCTGGTAGCCTTTCTTTCAGACGATAACTTCCCCGCTTTCGAGGATATCCGTAGTCGAGTCCTATGGTATATTCACCCCCGCCGCGCGCCAAGACGCGTATGGAGCGTTTCCACTTTGTATGCGAGCTTCCTTTTATCGCAGCAATCAGGACTGACACTCGCCGACTATCTACCCCGAATATCGTACAGAACTTTACGTGGGTGGAGGCATTTTGATGGTACAATAGGCGGAACTGAGGAAGAGTAGGCTGTTCTCTCAAGCCTAGGCTCGAATTCGATAAACTCACCTTTCAAAGTTGCACTCACTTTTTTGATAAGTGAATTAAATTTTTTTATCGGAAAATGTTCTACGTGCCAATGGTAATACTATAACATAGAATTTTAATGTAATTTCCCTTTGCAAATAAGTTACCAATAGTGCTCTTTTTTAATGAAGAATTAACAATAAGGTGAATGTCCCAATTTCTGCTCATGTCCCCATTTCTGCTCACATCGTGTTTTTCTTATTATTATAAGCATAATAATTCTATAATAATCTATAAACAAAATAATTCTAAATTATTTGAACATGTATTCGAGTGTTGCATGAGCTTGGAGCTAATCAAAGTGCAGCATAAGCAACGAAAAACTTTTAAAATGTCCTAGCTGGTTGTGCTAAGGAACAGCGTCACTATTGGTATTCGATATTTGGGCAGAAAATAGTTTTTGCAGTAAAAGTTCTTATTAATAACAACAACAGATAACGTATTGTGCTCTGGATGTAGATTTTGTTACTATTTTTAATTGTATTAAGTAGAAAACAGGTGATTAGGTTTAGAGTCAAGTGAATCACCGTCATGTCCGCATTTCTACTCACCAATATTTTAGTAACATAACCTCACAATTCACTATATGCTGTAACCTCTATTTCTATTCGAAGGCATTTTATTTTTTGTTTATCATTATTTTATGCTTTACTGTTGTGTTATAAAACATCTCCATAAAAGATGTAACTTATTTTAACCTGAAAAGGCAACATATTATGTGAGCAGAAATTGGTCCAAATGGTGATTAGAAATACGTACACCGCTATTTTTCGTGAGCAGAAATACGGACATTTATAGCATTATATTTAATTACAAATTACTAATAGTTAAACATCTTAGAATATCTTTCTTAAATAGTTTTTGAATTGGTTGATTTATTATTAAAGAATTAATCAATTACTCTGCAAATTTTGAGCACAAACAAATTTTGTACACCTTCTTTATGACGAGTAACCTCTTAAATGAGCAGAAATTGGGACATTCACCTTAGTGGTTCTTTTTTTCAAATATATTGGAGTATATTAATGTAAAAAATAGAATTTTTGTTATGCATTTGGGTCATTATATACTTAAGCAGCAATCACAATACATCAAATTTCACAAGTAATTTAAAGTCAGGCAAGTTTTCTCTCTCTCCTAAAAAATTTGATTTTTGACGTGTTTTCTACAAGAACTTTTCAAGTGTCATTCTCCGAGGCCAGAAAAAGTACCGCTTACTTTCAGATACCAAACGCGAGCAGCACTCCTAAAGCAGAGTGTGAACGTCTGTTTCGATCCGCTAACCTATCCCTAATCTATCTTCAAACGTTACGGCGCTGAAGTGAAACTGTCTACGCTAACACGCGCAGTGACACGATAGATCTCGTGCCAGACTAGTTTCTACCATTCGTGGCTCGAATGAAACATTATCACCAGTTCCGCCAGCGTCTGCACGAATCTATCAGACTTGGGAGCGCTTCCCAAAGTGGAGCAACGAGTCCCTGGCCAGAGTGGCGTTTCGAAACGATTAATGACGGATAAAGCCGCGGCGCGCGTAATTAAAATGATACTCTCCCCGCCGGGTTGTTCGATCTAGCCGGCTACGGCGATCCATATTGGCCAGTCGATGAAAGGGCGATTCGCGAATCGAACGTCCGATAATGCGGTGATTACGTAAACGACTGCCGGGCTGCTTCAGCTCGCTTCGGATCCCCGATCTCGCTTTTCACGGTCCCTTCCCCGTAATTATAAACCTCGGCTCGAGCCTGATGAAATCAGGAATTCATTATAAGAATGCGGCGGCTAAAGAGAAGGGGCGAGGGGCGAGGAAATATTCAGGCGCAAGATAGAATAGGATTTTCTGAAAGTTTGCTTTCTTGCGACCCACTTTGCCTAGGTCGAAAGTTTTCTAGCGGCAGTCTTGGACCACCGCGACAAGCTTCCACGAGCGCGAGGATATTTTTCTTCCCGTGATTCCTGGGGAAATTATTACTGGCTGGCTGGCTGGCGAACCCCTTCTATATATATATACGTACACGTCGGCTTCCCCAAAAAGTAATTTATGGATTCGGGACAACAACGTGGCGTCTGTTGCGAAATACGGGGTACCCCGCGTAGCCTGCTTTCCGCGAGCAACATTCGCAATGTTTGCGGCTATGAAACGTAATTGGAGATTGTTTGTAGCAGATGGAAACACAGAGAGCTGCGTGCGTACTTGATAGATATTTAAACACTCTTCTGGGCGAAGCGAGGAACATTTTCGATGTACCCACGCTGTTCGGCGGAGTTATAAATTGTTCGGTTGTACCAGCGGTTAAGATATACCCTATGTAAAGGGAATAGTCGAAACTCGAGCTGCCGTAAAATTCAGTACATCGTTAAGCCCCGCCGTTACCTTATCCCAGGAAACAATTCGGTCGACGTGTCGTTCCTTGAAAATGCCAGGAAACCCCTAAGATATAACCTTCTTTCGTGGTTTTACCGCCTACTAGACTGCCGTTAGGGCTTCGATCGTTCGGGAGACATTTTTATACACACCCAGTTCTCCTCGGGATGTTCTGCTCAGACTCCCTCTGGATATTTATGTCTGAGATTAATGGATCCCCGTTCGGAAATTATAATACGCAAGATGGTTAGAATAGAACAGGTGTGGCAAATTCGCGAGAAACGATTTTAGAAAAATTAGTTGTCTGAAATGTCTTCGGACCACTGCAAATAATAATTGCATAAGGAAAAGTGCGATAGCTCTGACTACCCACACAGCACCATAACATTGCAGCAACGTCTCTGCAATGACGCGGTACAAGATTGCAATGTTGCACCATAACGTTGCAGAGACGTTGCAGGTTCAGTCCTATGTCCACCTTCGCAATATTGCAGGTGTGTATTTTTGCAAAGTTGCAGCAACATTACAAATGTGCAGTCCTGCAACGTTCCGGCAATGATTCTGCAATGAAACGGCAAAATAGTTGTGGCAATGATCCTGCACTATTCGGCAATATTGTGGTGCGAGATTGTAATGTTGCATCGCATCATTGCAGAGAAGATGCAGGTTCACTCCTAGGTCCGCATTAGCAATATTGCAGGAGTGTATTTCCGCAACGTTTCGGAGATTTTATAGCAATAGTTCCGCCGCAACGTTTCGGGCAGCGAGGGATATGTGCGCATTATTACGGAATATTGTTGGAGCGTTGCCACTGCAACAATGCACGTCAATGTGTGCGCAATATTGCAGAAATATTGTAGAATCGTTGCCACTGGAACGTTGCAGTGGCAACGTGTGCGCAATATTCCTGCAATATTGCAAGAACGTTGCCACTGCGATATTGCACGACAATATTGTAGCATTGTTCCTGCAATATTGCAATGCAACCTGCAATAACGCAATTCTGCAGCAACGTTCCTGCAATACTCCTGCAACGAAGTGTGCTGTATGGGTACCCGTGTCTTTAAAACACTTCCAGAGATATTATAGCCTCCTAAGTTCCAGGAGCGTCTTCGGAACTTAGAAGACCCTTCAAAATCTATAAGCACTTAGTCTGCGGAAACTTAGAAGTCTGAAACTTCCATTAGAACTTAGAAATTTACAGTAACTCAGCTGCAACTCAAGAGTCCACTTACATCTCGTTACTCCACCGATATTCTCGAGCGCTATCGAATATCTCACCTATGTTAGCTCCCAATCTCATCGCCAGCCACGCATCACATTGACAGAAGCGAGAAATTAGTCTGAACATCTTCTCGCCTCGGCTGTATCGCCCAGCTCGCTGGAACGAAATCCGCTTAACGTCGTGATCGAATTTCCGCCACGGAGCATCGGATAGGAAGCGAGACTCGCTGCTTCTTCCATCCCGTGTAGGTACGTAGCGGCGTTCTCGTAACAATCGGAACAGGATACACCATTCATCGCTTCGGCGCTGCACAAAAGGTGGGCCGGTGTCAGAGGAGGGGTGGGTGGAAGGAGCGAGAGATGGTGTAACGCCTCGCTGGTCGTCGTACTTTATCGTCGAAATAACACCCAAGTGTCGGATAGGGGCGGCTGATTGCGCTCGAAAGAAATTGAATTTCGCTGGCAGCCGTGAAGAGCCACTGGTGTAGAGGGCCAATAATGCCGGGGGTCACGGCTGATCGGCCGATCAAACGAGTGTGTATCTTCATGATTTCGTCGGTGGTAACGATGCACGGCAGTCGGCCAGGTGCGTCGCGAAAAAGGGGTTGAAAAAACACCGGCGGAAAATCGAATTGCGAGGCGCGGGGAGCGACGGCGAATACGGGCGGCGAACGGGAACAGGGAAATAGAATTCTCACCCTCTGGCAATTAAATCGATCTCCTGCTGCGCGATCATCTTGATTTGCACACGTGGCGGATGTTCAACGAATCTCGATCCCGTTTACCGTTTTGAATATCGTATTAGGGGTGTCTGAGGATTGTTAGCGTAGAAACGGTGGTGGACCATGGAGATTAGAAGGGGGTATTGTTACAGGGTAATACTACTGGATTTCATTCCCACTTCCCACACAGCACGATAACGTTGCAGCAACGTGTCCGCAATGATGTGGTGCAAGTTTGCAATGTTGCGCCATAACGTTGCAGAGACGTTGCAGGTTCAGACCTATGTCCGCCTTCGCAATATTGCAGGTGTGTATTTTTGCAAAGTTGCGGTAACATTACAAATATGTAGTCCTGCAACGTTCCGGCAATGATTCTGCAAGCGAACGTGTTATCACTACAGTATTGCACGGCAATATGTGCGCAATTTTGGTTGGGCGATGCCACTGGAATATTGCACGTCGATGTGCGCACAACATTGCAGGAATATTGTAGGATCGTTGCCACTGGAACATTGCATGGCGATGTGCGCGTAATATTGCAGAAATATTGTAGGATCGTTGCCACTGGAACATTGCACGGCAACGTTCTTGCAATATTACTACAATACTGTAGGATTGTTGCCACTCCAATGGTGCACGACAATATTGCAGCATCATTCCTGCAATATTGCAATGCAACATGCAATAACGCAATATTGCAGCAACGTTTCTGAAATACTGCTGCAACGAAGTGTGCTTTATGGGTTGATGCAGCCCAAGTCGAGCCTCATTACGTCGAGATGATTCGATGGGGATGAGGCGATCGCTTCCGCTTTTCGGGGGTAATAAGAGAGTATGGAATTCTACGGTGAACATACTGTGTCGCGTGGTATCCCTGGCCTCAGTTTCGGCGTTACCAGATTGTAATCGCGCTTCACACGCCTCGCATTATCGCGAGTGCTTGATTAAATGTTAAGCCGACTGTTTAATCAGGGCTCACGCGAAACGACGTGTGGAATACGGCTCGCGGTTTAATTAAAGTTAGGTATAAAGCAATCTTTATGCGTACCCCGTTATTAGTTTGATTACCATGAAAATAATCGCGGGAGCAGGCGCGCGTAACGAGGAAGCTTAAAAGGCACGGTGGCGCAAACCAAAGTATTTTCATTCCTCTAAGTATACCTGTTGGCTAATTACACTTTCCGGAAGCAACGAAAGTTCGATGACGGGAGGAGTCTAGAATATTAATGCAGTTATCTAATTCTCGCGTATTATATTTCCGGAATATTCGAGAGCCACCCTCTCAATGGCCCCCGACGTAATACTTTCATTTAAACGCTTAACGACATCACAGGCGTGCACGTAACGCGATTAAGCGCCCGTCCACCGAGTCCTCCAGCGCATTATCCTCTGTCTCTATGAATAAATCCGTGCGCTATCTTTCCAAGATTAAAAGGCTCAAGAATGCAGGTCACAGCCTCGCCGCTATTACGAGAACCTTTCAGACCTACATACTCCCTTTAACCCTTATTGCGACGTAACACCCTATCGTCGCAGAGTTCATTTCCCCTGGAAGGGCAGCCGAATTGCCATTCTTTCGCGCGCCTCCGTGGCGCGTCATCAATTTTCAAGTACGTATATCGGAACGCTGCGAAATTCCGGCCAAAAGTTTATAGAAAATCTTGAGGATTCTGGAACAAAGCGATAGAACGAGGCGCGCATAAACTTTTCGTATGTGCTCCTGGATGCATCGATACTCCGGGATATTTGAAACGTATGAAGCCGCAGTAGGTGGGATCGTTCGTGCGACGAATGAGAGTTACATCACGATTTTCCGAGCAATTTTAACTTACTCGTGCGAGCGTGTATTTTCAATGATCATTCATTCGATACGCGGGCGATCATATGAATGATTTATTCTCCCCGCAGCAGCGCTACAGGATCACCCTCGTTAGCAACGACGACAGAAGGAAAACTCGCGTTCGCCGTGGTATTTAGGTCGCGCCAGAACAGCTCGCGGGAGAGCACGCGCGCGCCGCGGGACCAGCCGCATAAATTATGCCCCGAAACCAATTCGATCATCGGTCGAAAGTCATGCGCGGCCAATTACGCGATTAACAGGCTGAAAACGGAATTACTCTCGCGAGGGCGAGCACCGTCAGCCGGGATCCGGCTCGAAAATTCGACACACGCCGCGCCCGCCCCCTCGCCGCTCTCGCGCCACCCCTGGCCACGCTCGATATCGTTATCGGCGGGCGTCGCTGGAAAAACCATTTGCATGCCGCGCGTCACGCGGAATCGGCCGGCGTGAAGCACCGGCGCGTGAACCCCCGCGCTGATTACAGGCCCCTGTGTACGCGATAAATCTGCGCGCTCGATTTATCGGTGTTTACTTAAATTTCGATCCCGATTTAAATCGCGCCGGCCCGCTATTTGTTCGGATTGACGTTCGTGAATCATACGCGACAATCGAGCGAAACGGGGCTGGCAAACCAGCCGAGCTCCAACGTGGCCGGTCTCCTCGCGGAGTTGTCGTCTGGACGTTCGATGAAAAGCATTCCCGCGGATCTAGTTATCCAGAGGGAGGGCAAAGGGCGCGATGCCTCCTCGATTTCCTTCTGCCTGGGAACTCGAAACGCTCTTCGCGTTCGGGGCGAGAAGAAGGTAGGAGGAATTCGAAATGGTAGGGCGTCGAGTCGCCCGGTACGGACGGGTCTGGGAATACCTCGGAGCGGGGGCAGGTCGAGGCCCATAAATCTGAAGCCAGTACGATAAAACGCGCTGACACGGCTCGGCGACTGTAATTGCACCGAGTGCCTCGTAAACCGTGCATTTACATGGGGACGCGTATACACCCCGTAAACAGTGTACGCGATGGAACGTCGCTCACGGCGAGCAAACTTTTCTGCTAAAGTCGTTGGCACATGCACACGGTTCAGCCCCATTTACCGTCGAACTTGGGTTGCTGCGCCAATAGCTGGAGACCCCCGGCCCCGGTCCCGCGGTATCCTGTTTACGCGACGGAGCATCTGCTCCTTTTATCACTCCATTCGTGCACTCGCTTAATCCGCAAGCTTCCTGGCCCTTGCTTCTTCTGGCAGTTTCCTATCCTCCGATTTTTGTCCCGTCGTTCTCTGTTCCGCTGCTATTCGAGAACTCGTTCCGGGATTGAAAGCTTGCCCGGTGCACACGCGCGGGGGGCCGTCGAGGGAGCGCGCAAGTTTAGGCCGTTTACACGCGACGCCGCGAAACTGCAAGGCAAATGTAAGCAGCGACGTTCGGGCGAGCTTTGAATTGCAGTCGACTGAGCTTGCGAACG
Source organism: Andrena haemorrhoa (assembly GCA_910592295.1). Classification (NCBI taxonomy): domain Eukaryota; kingdom Metazoa; phylum Arthropoda; class Insecta; order Hymenoptera; family Andrenidae; genus Andrena; species Andrena haemorrhoa. Next base: position 9,673,517 of record OU342946.1, read on the forward strand.
GGGCCGGCTGTCAAAACACTGCCATTTCTCACGGCGTTATGCGCGGTCCATTTAAGGGGGCATGTCGTCGGCGTCCTCGCCGCCTCGCTCCTCCACGCTCGGCTTCGTCTCACCCCCCAACGCCGAGGCGTTATCTCCAGCGATTCGATACATTGATTCACGTTCCGTTCTCCGCGTTAGCGAGATTTCTGTCGAATTATTATCCTCGCGTCTCGGATGTCGCTGATTGCTTTCGGGCGATGCGCTCGAATTCGCCGGACGGGTCAATGCGGGGATGATTTATGAATGATTCGGTGCGAAGTAGCCCTGGTAGGAATTTATGCTTAGATAGGGATTACAAGGGTGTTTCGTTGAAGTTTTTCAGTAGAAACCATCCTCAATAGTCAGACATCCAGTTCACGACACGTCCGAGGAAGATTTGTCGGGTCAGGCATAATAGCAGCTACGCTGAGCTTCGCCCATTCCGTTTAATTATACGCTATAATAATTGTTACTGTTTCTGTATCTTGCGTGGAATAAAGACGATTTATTATTATTATTATTATTTGATTAGCGCGGCGTATAAAGTTCGTCCCTCCTTCTAAAGAATACATTCCAAAACCGTGTTTCCCCGTAATCCAATAGCGGGAAAGGAAGTAGCTATCGGGAATGTGAATCATCCTGAAAACCAATTTTCGAAAACTTTCAGGGTAACCTAGCCGCTTAAGGGGAGGTTCCGGTCTAGAGCCCCCAAAATAGGTGATTTTTAGGAATTAATTAAAGGAAAACTACTACATATAACTTGATGGGACTTTTTGCATTGCATTGAGGATGTCTTAAATTATAGAAATATATTTTTTGTTTTGTAATTAATCATTGCAGAAGGCACTGGGGAGTCGTTAAAGTCAAGGCATCAAAAAAAGCATCCAAATCGGTGGGACCTGTATCTCCAAAAGTTATTATCCGATTCGACTGAAACTTCTTTTATTTTAAAGAATATACTTCTGGCTAGGGGGAACCAGACAAAATTACAAAAATTATATTTTTTGTGAGAATAACAACACTTGAAGTGTGAAACCACTTTTTCCCTATATTTTTCGTCCTTTCAACGCCTTTAAAAATGATAAATTTTCACTATTTTGTAATTTTTTCTGCCCCCCCCCCCCTGGCCAGAAGTATATTCTTCAAAATAAAAAAGTTTCAGTCGAATCGGATAATAACTTTTGGAGATACAGGTCCCACCGTTTTGAGAACGCTGTTTCGAGAAAAACGCGTTTAAAGTTTTACCTGAGCGCCGAGTGGCCGGTTATACTCAAATGCCTATAACTTCGGGAATTTTACGAATTTCAACAAATCCTTTTAAACACGTATTCCTGAAAGGTTGAACAATCGAAAAACGAAATAAAAAAATCGACTTTTAGACCGGAACCTCCCCTTAAGGGGACCGTCCGGTCAAAACGCTCGAAAAATATGTGATCTTTGTGATTTTTTTTCCAAAAAAGTATACAACTTGCCGTAAACAATTTTTATGGTCTTTCTTTATTCGTTCTTCAAGAATATAAAAACTTTTTTTTCATTTTCCGATAATGGTTCTAATTTTACGTGGCGCTCAGTGCACTGCTGCAATAAAAGAGGCGTAAACGGTAGACAGTAGAACTCGACGTAGGATTGTCTGAAATAAAAAAACCAAAGATATTCTTATAGGTTATTTCAATCGCTATCGCATCAGCCTTTGAGAAGGCAAATAAAGCAAAATGGCGATGTTTGGTAGGAGAGAGGTGGGATGAAAGGGACACGTATTGAAAGGGACATTGCAATTATCTGAAACACGCCTAACTGCAAGTCGCTGCCATTTCAATGATGGCGGTGATACACGATTGAATTTTTTCGTGTTTCAAAGTAAAATTTTTTATGTTTTTTCAAAACGTTTTGCCGAGTGCTGTTACCAATGACTGATTTCATTATTATTACATCTGGACTGATATTTATTCAGGAACAATAAGACATATGTTAAATAATCTTTTGTTTAATATTGTAACTGTAGAGATTAGATTTTCAATTGTGTTGTCATATTTATGAATGGGACACAAGAAATATTTATGAAAGGGACACCCTTTTCCTAAGTGTTCCCTTCGAAATCTTACTATGATAAACCGAACATTGGTATTAAAAGAATATTTATCACACATCAAGATGTTTTTGATCAATTTTGGTGCCAATTAAGGTCTCTTAATTAACATAGTTTGGATTAATTTAAGGATTATGTGTTTGGTTTTTAATAAAAGTATTATCCATTGTTTTTTATGTGAGGATTATTTTTTGTTATTTAAGTATATAAGCTTAATGTAAAGTTTGTTACAAATATTTTGGCAATACCGTGGTATTTATGTAATTTGCGAAAAACGTCGACTTTGTTAACTTGTCGACATCAATACTGCGATTTCGGTACCAGCAGAAATAATAGTTAAAGGAATAATATTAATATTACCTTGCTTTATTACACTGTCCCAATCATAAACACCCATGTCCCTTTCAATACAGCCAATTTATGAAAGGGACAAAACACACTCTTTTGGAAAGCGAAAAATAAGACATGTAAATATAGAGAGAAGCTCAATAGAACCGTTTACTCTTATAGCCAGATAACTGGCCTTTCTAATGTGACCAATTTGAACTCCAATGGTTATTTAGTTTTTTTACAATCTGGTCCTAAACAGAAATGTCCCTTTCATCCCACCCCTTCCCTACACGCTTTAACGCGAACATGCGAAAAAAGGGGATAATTCTGCGCCTAAAAATGTTAACAACGAAGAATTATGACCTTTAAAATTGATGGTCAAAGGCTGATGCGATTGTGAATTCAATGACAAAGAAAATGCCACCAAGTTTTTTGGAATCGGTTAAGAATTTCTTTTGTTAAGGTAAAAGTACCAATACCCGGACGCTTAAGGGGCTTAAGGAATAGCGGCAAAGTTCGTCTCCTAATTTAATTTGTAAAACCGTCATGAAATAAGAAAATGTTGTTGAAATATTGAAGATAACACAATATTATACTATCGGAAACTGAAAAAAAGTTTATGTATTATAATAGACGTATTTATTAATGAAAATACGAAAATATGCAGATGTCCCAGTAAGCGGACAACCTAAAACTGCATGTCCCAATACCTGAATTATATCGACCCAGTAAGCGGACAACCTAAAAATGCATGTCCCGATACTGAATTATACTGGTACATTCACGAAATTCTTGTACCAGTAAATAAACTTAGACTTGTTTAAAAAAAATATTAATTTTTCTTGCTAGTTTAACCATCTTAAATTAAATTTAAATCTGTTTACTATTATAATATTGTGTTATTATAATATATGAATAAGAAATGCAGTCAATATTTTCTTAGTAAATGAGTGGCGTGTCTTAACAGAAGCCATAGAAATTTCTCGAAATCTGCTATGCGTACGAAGTGTGTTACAAAATAATTATTTCTATCTAACGACTTTTAATTTTCTATAATAATGATTTCAATTAATACTGCTAAATACTAATACATTATGGTACTATATTTTGTCTTTAATTACATTAAAAATTAAGCTTAAAAATAAATAAAATTCTCATTGCTGTTCAGGTACTGGGACATGGCCGGGCACTGGTACATTTACCTTATGCTGTCTACCGTTCGGAAACATCATGATTCGAGAAAAACGCGTTTAAAGTTTTACGTGAGTGCCAAGTGGCCGGGTTTTACCCACGCATTTGCCGCTACTCAAATGCCCGTAACTTCGGGAATTTTACGAATTTCAACAAATCCTATTAAACACGTATTCTTGAAAGGTTGAACATTCGTAAGATGAAATAAAAAAAAATCGATTTTCAGACCGTACGGTCCCCTTAATGCGAGTTACGCGATAAGGTAGTCAGTTTCGTCGGGTCTTAACAGCATCTAGGAATCAGAAAATTCCCCGCACACCGTCGACTCCCGTCCGACTGTTTAAAATGCAAATACGGGCAAACAAAAGGGGGCGAGGTGGCCAATTGGTTCGCCCCCCGGAGGAGGGGAGGGCGAGTAATTCCCAAGGATCGTGGAGGCGCGGCGAACTTCGAAACGAATAAATTTCCGAGGCGTGTGCGCGGCGTTAAGCCTGCATTCGAACTTAATCCGTAATTTAAGTTGCCCGGCCACTGGGAGGGCCCCGAATGTATCGATTCCGAGTCGACGCGGCCGCGTGACCCTCTAACGATCGAAACTTGAAGGAAATTCTGCGAACAAACAGCCGCCCCCGTTCCTCTCTCGCCCCCCCAGCCCAACCCCCTCGAGCCGAGTTTCAAGCTCCTCTCAGCGAGTTCCTTTCGATTCTTCGCCCCCCGCCGGGACGGCCGGAGCCGTGTCGCCAGTAGAAATTGCAGCCCCCGCAGCCAATTTCTCACGGTTGATTTGAATCGTTAATTGGAAGCGCTTATCGCCGTGGCGGCGCGTCGTCTAACGAGCTTCGTGTGTCGGCGCAAACGGCCTTGTACGTGTACAACGTAATCGCGAGGTCCCCCGCCGCCGACTTGCGGCTAGCTTTCCTCCCGCTATCATCCACAGTTAATTACTGTCCGCCTAATTGTCACCCTCTCCGGGAAACGGGTTCGCCTATTAGTCTAGAAAGCCTGGCACGCGAAGGGCATCGAGAACCCCGACGAATTATAATCCTCTCCCGCGTTACCGTCTCTCCTCTCGGTCGCCTCGTTTCACCTTCCTCGGCGCGCGCGCGCGGTAAATGGAAGCGGAATTATTATTAGCCGAATGGATGGATCCACGTTTTTTCTCCCCGGCCCCTCCCGCTTCGCCCAGAAAAATAGCCAATTTCCTTGAGTGAGCTGTGTGCGCCGCAACGGTATAACGTCATCAGCGTTACTTTTAAAGTGTATCGCGGTAATATGTAAATTTTCGAGAGTGCACCGATAAAACGTACAGCCCCGCGCGCTCCTCGCGAGTTATAGAGATACAGGATCGCTCCTGACTGCGCGGGGATGCTTGAATTTTGATTGGAGACCGGTAACCATTCGCCTCTCCAATTTCGATGTATCCTATCGCTTTTTGATCCTCGTTTCGGTCCGCTCCTATCGTATCGTTCCCCCAATCATATACCTCCGAACATTTTCGCGATAGAGGCAGTGACGTCGCGACAGCCACGTCACTCTTTCAATCGAGCGATATCATTAGTCCCTTCTCCGCGAACCATCGCGACAACCGGCTCCCGCAGATCCATTCCGCTCGAACTCGCGTTCCACTTGTTCCGTGCCTGAACGTGTATCGGCCGTGGCTGCCGGGGAGCCGGGTTGATATCTATTTGCACAGCGGCGGAGTACTCGCGCCACGAGGACTGATTACGACGTGCAGCTTCCAGACCCGTGATCCCGGTCGAAAGGTTATTAAATTCTAATGGCTTCTCGCTTCCAGGACCCGTTACCGGCAAGTTTACTGGTGGTTCATGCGACCCGTCCGAACTAAGTTTCCGCATGAACTTGGCGCGACGCGAGCCCCGTGTCTGCCGTACGTCACCGGAAGCTCTCGAGGCTCGCCGGATAATTGGAGTTTCGAAGTCAGCCGATTGGCCCCGAAAGGATGATTTATCGGTGTCCCGGCAATAACCGATTCGTCATTAGCGGAATCATCTCAGACGCGCTTTATCATCGATTAAGACCCCCGGACTCGCGCGCTAACCCGTCCCGCGTGTTATTTAGTGCCGCGTATATTACCCGGGTTCCCTCGATTGGCTCGTCTTCCCGCGTACGTATCCAGTAATTTACGCGGAAACGCGTTTCGTGGATGGTTGCCAGTTTGAGGTCTAGGGAAGCATTCCTGGAAGGACGGGTGAACAGTTCGAAGAACTTTATAATAGAATAAACATCTTGGAAACCGCGAGTTTCTTCGTTAACAATCCAATGATCAACCAGTAATTGCGTCTGGGCGAACGTTCCGGCCGCTCGATGGTACGGCACGATTCAATTTGGATGCAGCACGATAGGACTCTATTTAGATCCCGATCGAGACTTCGCCCGTGTCAACTGTTTCATCTACCGAGGACCGTAATCTGTCGAGCCTGTTAACCGGTACATAGCAGCTGAGATGAAATTACCAAAGCCGCATGTCCGTTGGAGTCCCCGAGAGAAACTTCGACTATTCTTCGTTCGAAGTCCTCCCTTGATTGCAGAGCGACTAAGGTAAAATGTCCCAATACCTGGACACTAGTGCAAATAATGCTGATTATTGCGCTTAATATTCGCTTTATCCATAAAGGAATAATTTTATTCAATTACCCAAATATTTAATAAAATATATTCGCATACATATTTTTCTTATTGTTAGTAAACTTGTGACACTCGTAATGAAAATAGATTCTCTTGAACCCTCTGGTTTACACCATTTTAGTATTGCCGTTAGCTGAATTGCTAAAGAGTCTTCACTTCTTATTAATAATGTTTAGTATATTGGTACAACTAATACATTTTTAGGAAAATGGTACCTTGTAGTATTATTTTTTGATTGGAACATTAAAATTAAAGTTCTTATTAGTTTTTTATTCGCGTGTCTATCTACTGGTACAGTGAAATCCTGGAACGGCCCTAAACCTGACCATGTGTGCAGACTATAAAATAAGTACGAGTTATTGTTGACACAATATTAAAATCATTATTTAACACCTTAGCAATTATTACTTTGTATTCTTGTTATCTTGTTTTGACGATAATATTCAATTCAATATTCATGTGTAAAATTCGCGTGTCACACACGAATACACATAACCTTAAAATTAGTCATTCAATAATAGATTGTTTTTACTCAAGTTTCTTTACTGATTTGAATAAATTACTTATACAGAAAAAATATGCCAATAGGATAAACTATTGTGTTGCTTTTTTTATTTAATTTCCCTAGAAAACATTGAAATTGCTGATGTTTCATCATGTGTCCAGGTAATGGGACAGTAAAATCGGGACACCGGGACATAGGGGTAAACAGTGTAGTTATTGGCCACCTGGCAGTGATTGGCCTTTTTTTAAAAAAACATGAATATTAAGAAATAATGTACATTATGCCTTTTATAATGAACATATTCAGATACCTTGTACTTTCATGCGTCGAATGCAATCATTATTTTGCTACTCATTGTTATACTAAGTGTAAAAAATAGATAACTTGAAATCGATGCTTGGAAACTACAGTGCTGAATTAAATAGCCTTACGGTTACATGAGGCAATTCTTAGATAATTTAATGTATTTACGATATATATATAACTCTCGTATTCGTTATATAGACACATAAAGGTTTAAACTTTATAAAAACTGATTATTTATTCATTAATATTATACATTATTGCAAAAATTATAGGTGGCCAAGAACTGTAATGTAAATAATGTCTTAGGACAGTCATTGGCCACCAGGCCAATGGGTAGCTAACAGTCATAGGAATAGTGAAACAGTTGTTGGCCGCATCTTTGACGTGATTTTAAGAGGTTAGGTTTTAAAAGAAAATGCTTTTAATACAATCTAAAACGCTGTTAAATAAAGGTGCAATATTAGCTAATATAGAAACATTTAAGTAGAAAAGGTATTATTTCATAATTAGGTAGGGTATATGTCACATATAGGTTATGAAATAGTGGCCAATAACTGCCAAACGACCGGCCAATCATTGCCTTCGCCTGGCCAATAACTATGTTTTGTCGTAGGTAACGTATTTTCTGTACATTTTTGTGGATCCGTCTACTCTTCTTTTTTAAACAAATTCTATTTCTAGACTATTAGAGTCGTTTACAGCTATTAACACTAATTGTGTTCTTAAAGCTATCAAAATAAGACTTATAATCCAACGCTTATGTGAACCTCTGACTTAAGTGGCCAACAACTACACTGTTTACCCCTACTACGCTGCCCGAAATTACCATAAAGCCACCATGTTTATTGATAAAATCTTATACTTACTCCATACTATTGATAACTTTGTGTATCATACCATTTTGGGAGAGTTAAAAAACAGCATATAGATTGGTTGGAATAATAGAAGTAACATTTATTTAAAAAAAAAGTAAAAATAGAATTTAACAAGGAACAAAGTACGAAATTTCTATAAAGCCATTTGCTTTTTAACTAAATAAAATCAAAATTAACAATAGTTTTTTCTTTATTTCTATATTAATAATTAGTGTAATTGCCATTTCTTCGAATAACATAAAAAATGCGGTTCGGCATTGACAAAATCAAAGTTTGAAGTGTTTGTTTTTCTATAGACGCCCACGCTTCGTTTACCGCGTTCCATAATTCCTGAATGAAATTATATTGCTTGCAATTGCCATAAACTTTTCTTGCAAGGATTCCCCACAGATTCTCAATAGGGTTCAAATCCGGGGGACAAGCTGGCCATGTCAAAACCCGAATATCTTTTTGATGTAACCACTGCTTCGTGTGTTTCGATGTGTGAACGGCAGCATTGTCGTGTTGATAAATGAAGTTCTCGTCTTCAATTTCTTCTGTAAATGGTATTAAAACCATTTCCAACAATTCTGTGAACGCTATCGAATTCATTTTGTGAGTAATCTTACATATTGGAGTCTTTGTGTTGCCTCTGAATGCAGCCCAAATCATTAATGAGCCACCACCGAAGTTACGACTCATTGCCGCGTTTTTCTACTTCCTCGAATCATGCCAATAATATTTATAGCCATCTGGCCAATCTAAATTAAACTTCTTTTCGTCGGAAAAGATAACATATTCCCATTCTTTAGTCCATGACATATGTGTATGTGCAAAATCGAGACGAGCCTGTTTAGGTCCTGGTTTCATTGCTGGTTTCTGTAGCATTTTCGTCCAACGAAACCGCCCTGAACTTAAAATCTACTGCACACGCCTCGTACTCACCGGCAGTTCTAATTCAGTGCGAAGTTGTGCTGCACTATTGCATTCTTTTGCTGCAGCCCTCATCAACCGCAAACGCTGCCTCTTCGTTAATTTCTGTCTTCCACCTTGAGGATGGTTTTTACCGTAGTCTTCGCCCAAATTCATATAATTGTTTATAAGAGTACGCGATCTATTGATATTAATTGCAATTGCGCGATTAGAACATCCCATATCCCTGTAAGCATTAATGGATGCCTTTTCCTCACTCGTCAATAATTTTCCCCGTGGTATTTTACTAAAAATATATTAAAATATAACATATATTCGATTTCAATGAAGTTATAGATCAATCGTTTCCGGATTTTAAATCTAAAGCTCGACGATATATATGGTTATATTATGCGTCACCATAATAACTTTCTAGTTTCTTATGTTAATTAGTATTTAGTCATTTAGTTAGTTATTTAGTTATGGTTAGGCTTCTAACAGTATTGTACTGCAGCCTCGCCATTTACTTTGCTTGTCTTTATGTATTATTTTCTTCTCTGATGTGTCAAGTAATAAAGACGAATAATAATAATAATAATAATAATAATAATAATTTTAACACAAATACATACTTTCCGATTGCAGTGTCACTTCTTTAACAGTGTCTAGCTGTAGTTATTCACTCAGAATCTAAATACAAACTAAGTGGCTTTATAGAAATTTCGCACGCGTATGCTGCTTCGCGCAGCAAAAAAAGTAAACAAATGCGAAATGTAAACACGTCTGAGCCGCTACTATGTACATCTACATTTAATATGAACTAAATATAATTGTAGATGAGGCAGAGTATTAAATTTCGTAATATTTTTCAAAAAATACATTAAAATGTAGGTGGCTTTATGGTAATTTCGGGCAGTGTAGTTAAGCTATCCAGGTATTGGGCCATTGTACGGACTATGAATTTTCAATATTTTACAAAATTATTCAATCCAATAACGTGTTGGTTTTTTTTCATGATAAAGTACACGCAGCGCCCCATGTAATTGCAAAATCGTTTTTATATCAATCGACCTGTATAAATGTCCAGGTATTGGGACATTTACCTTACCGAATTCAAAATCCCAAAATAGAAAAACCCCGTTCAGTTCGTCCGATATTGGCTCTCCGTCTGTTCGACGCTGTTTAAAGAAAAGAACTTTATCCCCAGTTAACTAGCAGTTGATCCGACCTCCGAAGTAACGCTGGTTTTTAGTATAATCTCCGTGGCAGGCGACTAGACGGATCTCCCTGTGGAGTGTCGAATTCAGAGAGATCTTCACAGGATCGTTCTTTCAGCAGGAAGCTCTTGCCTCTCTTCAGAGCCGCAGAGAGGGGTCCACGATCCACTGAACATAGGTAACTTCCACTTCAGAGTAATTACATACTTGGACTCCCCTTCGAACGGAAGCAAAGACCCGATCTACTTTCGAGTACACAATAACTCACCGATCGGAACGTATCCTCAACTGTCCGTGACCGCGTTACTCCCCGGGAACAGTAAATTCGTCGGTGTCAAGGAAGACTTAATGGAAGAAGCGTAGCTGGTAACGCGTCTACCTCCTCTCGTTCTTTTTATTTCCCTACCGCGTTCCGGACCATCTAGCCGGGGCTATAAAACGCTGCTCGCTTCAACCCTTCTTCAACCCCCCGGCCGCCGCCCCGCGCGCCCTCCACCCGCGTCTTTCGATCTTGCTCGTTCTTCCCGCACCGTCCTCTATCAGTCAGCCTCCATCTTTCTCCCTTAGCCTGCATCCAGCGCCGTTTTACAGCGACGTTAGCCCGTCCGCTACGTCCTCGCTTCGCCCCATCACCCCCCCGCCTGTACTTCGTTCTCTTTGGTGGTTTTTTTTCACCCTTCGTCGCCTCGCATGGGAGCAGTAAAGTCCGTCGAGCAAATAGCGAGATATTCAAGGGACGTTCACAAGGGTCGCGATACCGTCGCCCGGCTGAAACTCCTAGTTAACCCGAGGACCGAAAAACCACCCTCCCTCCTGCGATGCCCGACGGCCAAGCGATAAACCACTCGGTGTAAAAAAGATTTCAACGTCCCCCGGTCGGAAGAAGCCTGCGCAGCTCTCCACCGCTTCTTTGGGAATTAAACATTTTTTTCCAGTTCCCGTGTCCGACGCGGACTTCTCGCGTTTAAAACGAACGAATTTATGGTGCGAGTGTGATAAAAAAAATAGAACTCTGCCCGTTCCTTCGAGTTGCAGCTACGTCTCTGTAACGGCACTACTTCGCCCGACCTCGACCACGATTCTGAACCTAAGTCCACGCAGAATTCCCATAAAATCGTGGCCCTGTAAAAATTACTTTATCTCCTGTCGTCCACCGCAGAATCGAACCCCCGAGCGATCGATCCCATCGATACCATTCGCACGAAGAACCCGCCGTGCAAGGAGGCTTGCCGACCGAAGTCGACGTCCGAACAAGATTCCTCGAAAGGAGCGCGAAAGGCCGGGAACACCACGAGCCGAGCGCGATCGATAGAGGGGCGTAATCGAGAGGCAGATCTCTTCGAGGGTCACGGATTGGATGGCACCCCGGTGTTTCGTTCCGAGCACGGAAAGAAACCCCGAGGAATTTTCCTCCGTGAGAGGTGTACACAGCGCGCCGGGGCTATCGTATCGCGTTCCACTTACCTCTGGTCTGGTTAAGGGAACGGTAGCGCCCACCCCTCTCTCGCCGAGCGGTCGCGGCAGCTCCGTCTGTGGCCTGTGTTAAACCTACCTGGGGAATTCGTTACGTGCGGCCGTGGGTTGGACCTCTTTGCATGCCAACTTCCCGATGCATGCACCGCCCTGGCTTCTGCACGGAGCCCCGCCGCCCTCCCCGGCCGCAGTTTCGTTTCGCCCACGCAGTCTCCCCGGCGGAGGGGAAGAAAGATGCGCATTACGAATGTAGAACTCGAGATTGCGGGCGCACGGGGGAAAGAACGGCCCCGTCTATGGGGCAGCAATTAATTCCCATGGATAATTAGAAATTCCGCGAGCAAGGGATTACGTGAACGGCAGCACAATGGCGACGAGTTTAGCGGCACGCAATTTCCGATGCGAACTTGACGCGTGGGATTACACCATTGTTCAAAAGCCTGGGATTGTACGCCGCGGGTTGATGAATATCTGCTTGTAAATCCGCAAGTTCTTTGCTTGATAAGTGGCCTGCGCGGATGCGCGAATAGTTGCCCGGCTGCGGAGTAAGGATGTATGATTGATTCGACCTACTGGAGTCCTGGAGCGCGCCGCAGGAGCAGTGTACTCGCGCAGGGGAGTGGGTCGGCGCTTGGTCAGACGCGCCATGCAAAACACGAAACTAGAACCGCATCTCCCTGTAACTTCTCAGTGGTTCATTATTCGAAAAATTGACCTCGGTGAAAGTTGTCCACGTTGATGAGAACATCACCATAAAATTACGATTTTAACCATTTCGGTTAAGGGGACTAGGCAGTCGAAAAAACGTTTTTTTTATTGCATTTTCCGAAAGTACTATCTTTTCTGAATAAAATGCCGCCTGGTTTCTAGTAAAGTTCGAAAAATTGTAGATTTGGCAGCTAAAAACGTCAAGCGGCAACCTATAGCGTCGCCTTTGCCCAGAAACTTTAAACGCGTTTTCCTCGAAATCTTTTTTCTCATGCTTTTTTCCTGATTGTGAACGAATGGAGGTTCAGATCGACTTGAAAAAAATTACAGGATGTGTAAAACATGTGCCATTTCCGACCAAACCTCTGATATGGTCCGTAAAAATTCGAGATTTTGATAAAAAAATAAAAAAGTCACCGGATGTTAGTAATTTTTCTCGGAAATATCGTCGTTTTTCAGCCACCAATCGCATAATATTGATTTAATGTTTGTTTTTATAGGTTTGACCGGAAACTATGAATCCAAAAAATAAGAATCCCACCTTTAAAATCGGATTGTGTCACATTTTAAGACCGATATTAAGGCAAAACGACGGAACAACGTTAAAATGTTTACCCGTCTGCAGCGCCATTTTTAAAACACATATATATTTCTTACCATTTATTTTTCAATCCGCATGGTAGTAATAAACATTGGGTAAAAGGATACATCTGGATGCGCTTTCATTTTTTCACAAATAAATAAAGGACACAGTCACTTTTTCACGAAAAACGACTGCCTAGTCCCCTTAAGGCAGGATACCACCATTGACTGCGATTTTTGGAGGCGCTTTTCATGAATTTTTTTGCATACAAAGAATGCGCGGAAACAAAATCGGTTTTAGTCATTTATTAATGCAACTTTAATCTGTAATTACACATTTTTTGAAACTGAAAAAGTCTCTCTTGTAGGTGCCGCCAAAATAAATTTCTTTGGAGGAACACCGTTAGACTGCGTGTCAAATTACTCTTACAATTTTCATCGGATTGACTTGAAACTCTGCACAATTCTTCCCCGTGGTATAATCTAATGATGTACGTAGGACTTTTGCTGTAGCGTTGTTATTTTTTGTTGGTGCACAATTTTATAAACTTCTTTACCCTAAAAATTGACCTTTTTGTTAAAATGACTGCCATTTTCTTAAAAATCGAAATTTCGTAAAATCCCTACGTACAGCATTAAAAAATATTGTTGTTAATAGGAACATTCTTTGGTTTTTTTTTCTAAGAGCCACGTACAGAGCAGAATTTGACACGCAGTCTAACGGTGTTTCTCCAAAGGAATTTATTTTGGCACCACCTGCAAGAGATTATTTTTTACTTTTTCAGTTTCAAAAAATGTGTAATTACAGATTAAAGTTACATTAATAAATGACTAAAACCGATTTTGTTTCTGTGCATTCTTTGTATGCAAAAAAATTCATGAATAACGCCTCCAAAAATCGCAGTCAAAGGTGGTATCCTGCCTTAAGCGAGGCTCCCCAACTTTTAAACAGAAATGTACTCTGCGTTCTGCTTCGATCCTTGCAAGCTCGTTTCACGGGCGACTTTTGATATACCGATGGTCGAAAGCGCGAACGATTCCAAGTGAAATGTGTATAACACGATCCGGCCGGTACTCGATGGAAACAAGTTCCGCGGAACTGGGTGGAAAGTTCGCGCGAGCCGACTGCGTCGAAGGATTTTTTTCCCGCTCTGTCCGATCCGAGTTTTACTTGGCCGATTCGCCGGTACTTAGTGTTCTTTTGTTCGACGAGTTGCTTCCCCCGTTCTCTATCCGTTTGGCCCGAAAACACAGTTCTCCACGGTTATCCGCGCTTCTGGTTCCCGCGAGCGTTAAATCTCGCCGGGGCGGTGGCAAAAACCTTGGAAAAAGATGTCTCGTCCGCGGTCAGTTAGCCTTAATTTGGAACGCGGCCAGTTTGGGGTTATTAAGAACCGGCGGACCGTATCCGTGCCGCTTAAAGTTTCAATTTTCATAGTCGCGCGAGCTCGCGGGCTCCAAGAAGACAGGCAAACATTTTTCCGCGGCTCTCCGCGGCGTCCCGCATGGAGGCTGCAAAAAGTAATTCCGCGAGACAGAACGACACCGCGAGAGAGAAATGAATTCTGTTTTAATTTCGCGTGTAAGTAGAAATACAGGACCTTGTAAAAAACTGACAGCGTCCAAGCAGGGGCGTGATCGGGGTGATTATGAACGTTACGTACCTTCCTGGTCGGAGTGATCTAGCCCTTGATTGGCGAGCTGCTAGTGGATCACGTAACCAGACACGAACTAATGAAACTCGTTGGTTTTTCTAGCCCGTCTCGGTTCGTTGGAAAGTTTCCTTTAACGAGGCGATCGATGACGATTCGCAGCGAGCTCTCTGGGTTGGAATCGAGGGTGGAGACCCTGAAATGTCTACCCTTCGAGGTGCACCCTCGCCGGTGCCGTAGGTCAGAAGATTCCACGGGGCTGGAAAGGCTTCACTAGAATTCACTCGGTCCCGATGTTTGGTGCTCCGTTCTGGTTAAGGGATCGCCGTCAGGGGCACAGAGAACGCATCGAAGTGGCAGCAACGCGGTGTGAAAAGGTGTCAGGTAGGTCCTAAAGCTCCTTTCAAGCTCGTTAGTTACTTATCAGCCGGGCAAAAGGGTCGCGAGGAAAGTCGGAATAAAGGCTCCTCCAGGAGGGTTGCGCGCTCTGCAAAAGCCGCCGTCCGTCTTCCGGGGATCCTCTCGTTCCCGTTGGCCGTCCTCAAAGACAGAAATCGCGACAAAGGATACGGGGGGAGGCTGAACTCGAACGGAACCGGGTTGGCGCGCCCGCGGAGGCGCTGCCTGCCACGGCCGTCTCTAATACAGGCCACCACCTTGCCAAAATGGCAACGCTGTCATCAGTCCCGTTTGAATTTTTCTGAAGCTTTTCGCGCGGTATGTCACTGCCAGTCACTGCCGTCGTGGTTGTGTATTACTATTGTGTTATTTTGATTTAATAGTGATTTAGTGTATTTATACAAGTGTAATTTATGCGTACACAAAAAGTGTTGTAAAAAATATATTACTGAAGTGTAAGAATTGCAAAAATAAAACAATACAGTATGTAATAAAGGATCATAACCTCCATTTCTGTCGACTTTGTTTCGTATTTGTATCAATAAATATGTTTTTGATGCTGTTTCACAGATGCCAGACAAGTGTTGCATTCCAAACTGCAATAGTAATTATGCAAGTTGTTTTGTAAAATATACCCCTGTTTTTCGGTTTCCTCGGGATAAAAATTTAAAGAAATAGTGGATCCAAAGTATACCACGAAAAGATTGAGAACCCACCCGCATTTCTCTACTATAAATCACTTAATAATTATGTTAAATTAAAAAAATAATATAAATCGTAGTTCCTCGATGAAGCAAAGAGAACTTCAGACGTTCGAAAACTAATTAAATTGTTTGTTTAAATGTATGTATACCTAAGTGTGTCAAATTTATGATACTGTTATATTTTAAACTACTAAATACAGTGCATAATTGCAAAATATGTCTACCGAATGAATGTTGAATAGGTAAATATTGTTCCGTTTGTAAAACTGGTTCATACAATAACATATGCAGTATGTCTCATGCACTAGTTTGATCGGATGGTTGTTCGAAATGCGGTGTTGCAACATCGTAGGTGCTGGCCTGTATTAGAGACGGCCGTGTGCCTGCCGGTCGGAAAGCCTTCTGGAAACAGCTGCCGAGCCCTCCTTTCAACGCTTTTATTTAGTAAACATCGTAATGACATAGTATGTACAATAATATACCTATCTAGTCTAACGATATCACTGCGATTACAGATTCTGTCCGTGTTATCATTCTCCCTCTCCTCGATTCTCACGCTCGTCCGTTTCAGCGTCGTCGATTAAGAGCTACAGGTTGCCGAGTGTGTCCGCGACGCGTCGTTATCGTCGCGTCCCCTCGAATCTCTCTTCTCCAACGGCCGTCTCGCGCTTGGCCGACCCATCGTCCGTCGTTGACGCGACAATCGCCGAGGGACCGGTCGAAAGAGAGGCGGCGCGAGAGCGAAGCGGGGCCGGTTTTTTTGTTGTGCGAACCCGATCGCTCGTACCGGCGTCACTTTTCGTTTCCCTTTGCCGGGCGCAAAACGCCGCCGACGCAGGAACAAAGTGGCGGACAGGAGGGCGCAGCGATTCGTGCACGGTCACCGGAGCGAAATCGAAACGCGCGGTACGACGATCCCTCGCAGCGAATTCTATTCGCGGGGTGGAATTCGATTCACGACGGGCCCGGCCAGCCGGAACGAACAAAGTCCAAAGAGTTTGTTTCAATGCCGGCTGTTTCTTTTCCTGCCTTGCCCTCCCCAACCTTCTCCGCTTTGTCCCTGTTTTGAACGTGCAACATTTACCCCGTTTCGCGTTTCATAAACCCTGCAAAGCGCGATATTTCAGCCTGGAAAAACTTGCGGACGCGCCGGCCGCC
The DNA here is from genome assembly GCA_910592295.1 of Andrena haemorrhoa. Classification (NCBI taxonomy): domain Eukaryota; kingdom Metazoa; phylum Arthropoda; class Insecta; order Hymenoptera; family Andrenidae; genus Andrena; species Andrena haemorrhoa. Next base: position 9,690,261 of record OU342946.1, read on the forward strand.
CTGAAAGCCAGCCTCCTTTTCAAGCATTTTTGTTGCCCATTCAGAAGATACGAACTCTGGATACGTCTTTCGAGGGTCCTCGTTTCCTTCGTCCGATTACCAATTACCTCGCGGCGTGAATAGAAAGTTGGTTACATGCCCGGGGCGTTTCGAGTCGCGAGCAACGGCGGAAGCGAACGTTTTCTTGATTGCGCAGCCAGTTCGGTGCTTGAAATTTCAACTGAAATCGAAGATGGAACGAATAAAGGTCGCTTTTTGATTCAGAAATGATGGATTCATCTCGTGCACGTAATACACCTGATACACAGAAATGACCAGACTCGAAAGACTTCGATAAAAATTGATTGTAACCCCAGGAAACCCAGTTACAGCGGAGGCACGATATTTGGCGAAGCTCTGGCTTGTCGAAGCTCCGAAAAAAGCCCCAATACGAGAAAGCTGTGGAACGCGATGAAGCTGTTTTGAACTTTGAAATACGCTGCGCCGAACCCGCTTTGTTAACTCCTATAAAAAAAACAAATAACAGAAACGTGCAGCAGATTTCCGGCCCTTTGAAACTTCGAATCGATCACCCCGATAAGTAATAGGATTGTGCGCGGAGTTAGTCAGCAGCGAACACTATTATCAATCGCTGGCGGATGAACGAAACTTCGGATGGGACAACCTACCCTCCCAGTTTCCCTCGAACGCGATTCTTCGCGAGAGATCCGAGGCTTCCGCTTAATGGGCCGCGTTTCATTCGTCACGCGTAATTTCCGCCGAGGGAGAAAAATCCCGAAACTTTGATCCCTCCAGCCTCGGTATGCGCGACTATTTTGTCGAGTTCGCGGCAACGAGGTGTATCGACTGCTGCCCCCGCTTCACCCTCGCGAAACTTCCAGAACGCTGGCTGCTCCCGTCGGATCTCAGGGCCGACCCTCCCGCCTTTCCTCGCCTCTCTTTCGACTCGCTTTCGCCACCCAAGTTGGAGAAACGACCGCCACCGTGGTAGGAACGCAAAAGTGAGGGGGATTCGATCGGTTTTGCCGCGGCTGCGAACCGCAGCGATACTTTCGTGTCGGGCTATCTGCGAGAATATCACATCGAAACACACACAGAAATAGAAAGTGGAAACTGTTCGTCGTGCTTGGCGTGTCGCGCGCGGAGTGGATCCGGGCGTAGGTGGTCCGTCAAACTTCCCGCGATCCCGCGACCCTCTCTGCTCGCAGCCCTTTTGCACAGTGTCACGTACGCAGAGTTTCGACGGGAAGCCTCTTGGAAGGAAGGAAAAAATGTACAAAGTAGTAAAAAGTTTGTCAGGGCTCAGAGAAGGGGAGAGTTACGTTGAGGCTCGCGGCGCTCGGTTCGAGGACCACCGATCGGGAGGAACGGTCGAGATTTCCGTGCTCGGAGGATGGCCATCGCTCGATGTTCGCTGCCTAATCGGAATATCTTGCGACACAGATTCCGTTTTAAATAAATGATCATACTAAAAAGTAACACCCGATCTGTAGGGGAGAGCGGGGACAAACGTAACAATTTTCACATTTGGCCTAGCTGCCAATTACATCTTACAGATATAAAAACGAAAATTATGCCTTAAGATAGTTATGGCAATTTTCCGAAGTGACTGTCATTGTTGCCTTTGTGCTACAGGGGTAGGACGAAAGTAAAATACAATGGGGACGAAAGTAATACTAATTATTTTGAGGAGAATTAAGTAAAAACACTTCTTCCAAAGCAAAATAGGATTTTTATTATCCGAAACGATAAAAACAAACATTTAAATAAACATATTTTAAGTAGGTAACGATAAAAAAGCAGAACTAGCTTCAAACATTTCTCTGATACAGTGTGTTTGATTTAATATGGAATTTCGTGCAACGGCCCCCAAAAAGTAACTAATATTTATGATTTTTTTTTAAAAACTATTGTTAATATTGGATTCAATTACTCCCCGTAGTGACGTGTTACTTTTGTCCCCAGCCATGTTTTTCGGCATAGAAGTGTTATAACGTATAAACTATGCAAGACTTATCGAAATCAGATACAGGAACTTATAAAGACATTATCTAAGAACGCTCGAACAAATAAGGTAAACGTACCTATTATGAAACGCTTTTCGATGGGGTTATGCAATTGTGATCTAATTTATAAAATTTAGTGGGTTAGCATTGAAAATTTGCATACCATTCGATAGGCCATTGTTTTGTGATTATATAATGAGCCATAAAATGTATATTTATTATAAATAAAAAATAATATGACTAAAAAACTAAATGAAGGACCTGTACGTATTATGAAACACTGTTTTCGTACCATGACCCGGTGTTTCATATTCAATGTCCCTATTATGAAACGCCCCGTCAGGTTAGGTTTTTGATATTTATTAAAAAAGTTTGAATTACGCATACTTACTCGTATTTATGATGAAAACGTGAATATAATATATTTTATAAACGCTCTAGGGCAGTTTAAATAATGAACTATTTCTCTTTTTCACTGGAAATATCTAATTATCAAAGCTGAGGCGTGTGTTTCATGAACTGGTACAACTATGTGAACACGGGTCCGTGGTCTTGGAACACGCTTCCGAACCGTTCCATAAAGCGGGACATTCAAAAAATTGAGGTACACAATATGAAACGGTTATTTTTATCAATGAATTACATTAAAACCATTTTTTTCTAATAGATTATTGTATAATAATACTTATGTTGGTGAATTTGTACAGAAAAGAATGTATAAATATCGATAGAATGTTTGGCAGTTGCTTATATATGCCATAACTATTTCTTATTTCGTTATTTGTGATGCTGTTTCAAGAAGGGGACATGTTTGGGAAGGAGTTTCATAATAGGTACGTTTACCTTAATTGGATCAATGTCTGTAGTTTAACTATGAATATTAACAAAAAAACCAACAGAGGAGACACTTATCCGAATGATCGAAATAACGAAGTCAGCTTGCTCACGGTATACGAATCGTCGTATTGCTCAGCGTCACTCCGTGAAAGAGAAGAAACACTAAACACGCGTAACTATGTAAAGGAAACGTTTCGGAAACTTTTGTGGAAGACGGGAGAAGGCGTGTTACTTTCATGACGCCGTTACGTTTGTCCCCGCTCTCCCCTACACCCACAATTGTCTGGGCTGAACAGTCAGCTGATCTCACAGGTCTTTCGATATTCCCTTGTGCGAGCATCGTGCAAATAGAGCATGCGGAATGTAAAATAGACTGTAGGTACCGGTCACGGTACGAAAAACTTCCAATAAACCGGCGCAGAGGGCAAACTATACAAAGTGTCGAGCAAATCGTTTTCATTACCGCGAATGAAAGTGGAGTATCATTTTTGCAAGTACAGTGCCAATTGCCAGAGCGACGGCAGCATGTTCACCTTTCGGGCCGCCCCGACGGTCCCTCCCGAAGAAGTTTCGCCACCGAAATTAGCGGGTGGCTAGGCCAGAACCACTCGGCCCGCGAGACTCGATTTCCACGCGGTAAACGCGATTAGATAGATCCGCTACAGATCCATTGCACACCGGCGTCGGGTGAAAGAGGGCGTCGCTTCCACGCATTTACGCTGTGCAGTCGGCGCGTGACTATCATCACCCGGCCACAATTTATAATACAGACGCTATGTACAGGTTGAGTGTTTGCTCGTCGACGCTAATACCCGATCGTCGAACTGCAAACAGATCCGGCGCACGGCGACGTTTGATCGCGGCTTATTAGGTTTCCATTCGAACGTCCTGATGTATGTCCACGCGCACACGCGATTAGGCGAGTTTGCCGAGGCGCGTTCAAGCGTGCAAGCGGAACGACGCTCGCTGCGCATCAGCTTCCTACTCTTTAAAGTCACCGCGGAACTTCCCCGTCGCGTTCTCCATACGCGCTCCTCGCTTCGCTCGTTTGCGGACATTACAGTGACTCGCGGCTTTGTGACCGTCAGACAGAATTCGAAAGAATTACTCCCACCGTGTACCCTCGATCTTTGTAATTGGTTGTCACAATAGTCTTGCCCGTTAACCTGCCAACTGCGGAGAAATTGAATGATCGCTTGAGAGCAGCGATGCTAGGTGTTTGGCAGTCGCTATCGCGTCGAAAGAGCGAATGTATCATTTGTTTCTCGTTAGCGTCGCGAAAGCACTTTATTTGCCAAATAACTGGAGCCAGTTAACAGGTTACAGAGACTGTACAAGAGCCCGATGCTAATAAAATCGAACGGTGCAACGTGCCAGGAATAATTTGCAAAATTTGCCGACCTATTGGTGCCGACACCGATCGACAAACCGGACAAACGAGCACAGTGAACGAAAATTAGAACGTGACCTACGAAATCCCGCGTGCCCGGAACGCGGCGGATTGCTTGGGACCCGGCGCGTGCGATAATAATTCCCCCGCAATTGTTCTCCAACGTATGCAATTCTGACTGTTAATCGGCTGGAAGGGAATTGCGAGGGTTTTTCGCCGCGATGATGCACGCCCGTTCATTGAAAGCTCCGCCGAAGCCCGCCCCGAGTATTAACATTTCTATCACGCGGACCGTCGATATTTCCCGGACGAGTGTCAGCGTCGCTGTATTTGCTCGGGGAATCACTGGATAATTCGAGGCGGTAAACGCGGGCGTTACGGCGTCGCCTCTGCTTCCCACGCGGAGGGCGCGAGACTCCACGGTTTATTAATCGATAGGGACTAGAGATTCAGATTCCAGCCGCGGGGAAACTTTCCTCGCGGTTCACCGAGTGCCCTCGATCCAACAGCCGCGGGGATCGAGCAGTCGAGTCACGTTTTATTCCCCACTGGATGCTGTCTCGCGCCCCGCCCCCGCATCATCGAGATTCGGCCGATCGTAAAGCGTACCGCGAGACGGTCGTTCCTCGCCTTTACGCCTCGCGTGAATCGGTCCCCCTCGATGCGAATTATCGAGGGGAGCGCTGGATTCCCCCTCTGCGAGAGGCAACCAGGCGCGCAGATGCCGGGCTGATCCTCGGCGGACTTCTTCCGGTATTAGCGTCGACGTTCCCTTAACTAAACGCTCCTCGACCGAGACGCGATTGTGGTCGAAGCTCGGGAGACGCGTGCCGTTCATTTCCAGTCTAAAATGTCGGGGCCACGATCCGCTGAGACCTCTGTGCGAGATCGGTGCCCCGTCGCGACAGCCCAGAGGGCATCGGTTGCAGAGGGAACGCGAAAGTTCTCGGTTCTGTAATCAGTTGAGGGCGAGAGCGTACGCTCTGCCGCGGAAATTCAACCCTTTGCCTGCTCGCCACGTCCTCCGGTGATCACTGACGAACCAGCGAGCGTGTATGGAACTTATCGACGAATGGAAGCTTGCGATGGCTCGCTGTCCCCAAAGTGTGCGGGAGGAGAGGATCTAGGCGTCGTAGCGCCGGTCGGTGGATAGCGCAATGAGCTAATTTTCGCTCGCGGTATCCAGTGAATTGAGCACGATCGCGTGCACGCCTGACTACCGATCCGTCCCTCCATTCTCGTCGATCGCGGCGAACAGTCGCGCGCGCGCGCGCGCGCACTTGACGAGGGCGCACCCCCGACCAGGCTCGAACTTGGTCTAAACGGCGTGACGGCGATGCTTCGTGTGGTTCGTTTACACCGACGATATGTACAAAATGATCAGAGACACCAAAAGACAGCTCGAGGATAAAATGGGTCCCGCCGTTCCGGTCTGCATCGCTTCCGGTCGTTCGCCTGCAACAGAAAGCCGCTCGTTCTGAACCTCGCATTTAGCCGCAGCGCGACAGACAACAGGGGCTCGCGTCCGCAGGTGAAATTTGGCAGAAAATGTCGGGGTGCGACGAACATCCTTCGCTTTCGCGGCGACCCGCTTTGAGCTATTCCACGTCAAAACGCATAGAGTAAAAATTTAGTTTCGCCGATTCTCTTCAAAATTACAGCATTTGTCGATAGCCTTGCAAAAACAAAGTATACTGAATTTCAACAGCCTATGTCAAATAGTTTTCGAAATATTTAATGTTAAAGTTTCGAAAATTGAACCGAAATCGGCTGACGTGTCATCACTTAAACTGTAATATCTCGGTCATTTTTAAAAATAATGCCACCGTCTTGGATTCATTTGAAAGCCGAAGGAATGCTTTCTCAAACCATATATAGAATATTTGTTTATTGTTAATAAACTTAACAGTAATCGATGTCAAAGTTTTAAATCGCGATTTGACGTTGTTCCCACCCACGCTCCGGCTTGAAAAAAATACCATTCGATTCGTTGAGCCTTCAGCTAGTAAATGCATCTTTAAAGAAGGTGGAGAAATTTTGGGAACAGTTAACAAAAAAATAAAACTTACGATAGTGCACACCGCTTGGAACTCCACAGATCCCATGGTCAGTCCGCACGCACGCGTTTTCAAAACAATAGCCTAGCGTAGGAAAGTATTTATATACGATGGATTAAAACAAATTTTTCTTTCTGTGTTTTCGGTATTCTCTAGAAAAATAGTAGGAATATCTGCTCACCATATAAAAGATTAGCAACAATAGGTAGTTTTTAGTGATTCTTCCTTTTCTGTTTCCCGAGAATACCGAAAACACTGAACGAAAAGTTTGTTTTGTCGCATCGCATATAAATACTTTCCTACGCTAGGCTATTGTTTTGAACACGCGTGCGTGCGGACTGACCATGGGATCCGTGCAGTTCCAAGCGGTGTGCACTATCGTAAGTTTTATTTTTTTGTTAACTGTTCCCAAAATTTCTCCACCTTCTTTAAAGATGCATTTATTAGCTGAAGGCTCAACGAATCGAATGGTATTTTTTTCAAGCCGGAGCGTGGGTGGGAACAACGTCAAATCGCGATTTAAAACTTTGACATCGATTACTGTTAAGTTTATTAACAATAAACAAATATTCTATATATGGTTTGAGAAAGCATTCCTTCGGCTTTCAAATGAATCCAAGACGGTGGCATTATTTTTAAAAATGACCGAGATATTACAGTTTAAGTGATGACACGTCAGCCGATTTCGGTTCAATTTTCGAAACTTTAACATTAAATATTTCGAAAACTATTTGACATAGGCTGTTGAAATTCAGTATACTTTGTTTTTGCAAGGCTATCGACAAATGCTGTAATTTTGAAGAGAATCGGCGAAACTAAATTTTTACTCTATGCGTTTTGACGTGGAATAGCTCTACAAATGCCTCGAGACCAGGGGGCTACCACTCCCATATGCGATTTTGAGACAGTGTTTCGACTGCCACCTAGGCGGTTCCAATTTTTTCGAACTAAAATTCAATATGGCCGGGATCACGTGTTCATGAGTCATCTGTGCTCATCTGTAACTGCGTACGCCACATGACGCCACAGTACCACACAGTACGCCATTGGTATGCGTTCAATGCGTTGCATGCATTTGTGAATTGTTCATCGTTGCGAGCTAGTACCTTACGAAATCCAAACAATTCTATCGAAAAATAAATTTTATAAAATCAGTTTCACAGTAACAGGTATGTATATAGTTGAATATATATTTTTAATGTAGTATATGTAGAATATCTGTGACAAATCCACCCAGATCACATTTACCTTAAGAAAGAGCACTTGCCCATGTGTGACAATAAACAACTCTCCCATTCCTGTTAAAACTGAAATTAAATACCTTGGACTCCACCTAGATCAGAAACTAACCTGGAAAACCCACATTAAGGCTAAAAAGCAGCAGCTGGCACTAAAAATGCAACAAATGAATTGGCTAATAGGTAGGAAATCGCAGCTCTCAATCGAAAACAAAGTACTGATTTATAAAACAATAATAGTTCCAATCTGGACATACGGAATCGAATTATGGGGATGCGCCAAGCCATCTAATACAAAAATCCTGCAGACGTTTCAATCAAAGACTCTCCGAATAATAACAAATGCACCATGGTATATATCAAATCAAACATTACATAATGATCTACGTGTACCTCTGGTCCAAGATGTAATAAAATTACACGCTACAAAATATAGAAATCGAAACATAAACCACCAAAACCATCTAGTCAATGAATTGTCAATTCAGCATACCGAAAGAAGACTCAAGAAGACCTCTCTAGATAAGCTCGGTTAAACCATCGATGGATGGTTTCCGACTCGTGTCACACAACATCCAACTCATTTACTCATTACTCTTATTAATAAATAATGCAGAGTAGATTGTAAATTTGCAATAATAATAAAAAAAAAAAAAATTTTAATATTTTTTTAGAGCTATGTCACGACACTGTTGCGTGCCAAATTGCCACTCTGATTATAAGCTTTACGGACAGATTTACATGTGATACGCATTACTCCAATTTAAAAGAAAAAATGTCAAAAACATTTGCTATTACTTTTATCAACACATGGTGCATAAAATGTAATCGTAAGATTAAAGGAGAAATAAAGTAATTTTTACGAATATTTATTGTAGTTGTTTTTAGCTCTGTTCTCCAAATATTAATTTTTTAAAAAAACATCACAGTACTGGCAGTACTACACGCCCGGAGCTTTAAATTGAAATTTTATAAATTAAATTAACCGCTCATGGACGGCCATATTGAATTTTAGTTCGAAAAAATTGGAACCGCCTAGGTGGCAGTCGAAACACTGTCTCAAAATCGCATATGGGAGTGGTAGCCCCCTGCTCGAGACGCTGCTCTCTCGGAGCTCCCGCTCGTCGTTTTCTTTCCTCGTTAAACGTCGCCCGCGGCGAATGCTTTATGCGAACGATTGAAATGCAATTTCCGTCGCGCCCCGACCTCGCGGAGAACTCCTCGACCCGTGCAACGCTGGACAAATTTGCCGCCGACGATCGACGACCCTCATTGCCCGACCAGGAAACGTCGACCCCTGCTCTCAAAGAACAACGGCCCGCCAGTGCCGAGGGATTTTTGTCGCGTAACAAGGGGGGAAACTTTCGTCCCGAGTTGTTCGCGTAAATACGCGTGGAAACGGGACGCGGCCCGGAGTTCCCGTCGGAAAATCCTCGCGAAGAATTCCGGGGAGCGTAATGAAAGTCACGGGAGAATTCGTTTGAAACTGCATAAACGGAACTGTTCCGCGCGACGCGCGATGACAAACGTTCGCGGGTCGCGCCGAACCTCTCTCCCTTTAGCGGCGCTCGTTGAGTACACACGCGGAACTTCGCTGATGCATAATCGCCGTGTTCCGGTAAGCCGATTGCCGGGTCCCGGATGACAGTGAGATTCGATATTTTCGGGAGCTCGCGCGCCAGTGAAGGCAACGAGCGAGCCGAAAAGACGCGCGCGGGAGGTAATTTATGCGGCGGGCGAGAAACTCGCAGTCGCGTTATCATTCCGCGGCGAGTGCTCCGAAGGTAGACGCCGGGGGTGGCCGTTTTTGATGCTTCAATCAACCGCGAAGCTCGTTTCCGTTAACGATAGAGCGCCCCGGCGACTGGGACGTCGGCTTTACTACTCGGAATTGTTTCGTCCCGTTTTTATAACTCCCTCGCAAATCGCCGTCGACGTTTCGCCCGTGTGAACCGCGAGAAGAGACTTGGACCGTAAATAATTCCGCAACGGTTGTAAAAAGCGAATCTACCGACGTCGTTTGTTTGAAAAATGTTGTCCCATTGCGGTGCGCGGTACGCTGGTGCAGTCGCTGGAAAGTGTACCGTACATAGTTAACAAATGTATAAAAAATTCTGCCCCCCAGTTTTTGCATTTTCAATTCAGCATGGACGTTTCCGTTCTCTTCTTTTCCGGGCTACAGTCGGTGGAGCGTCGAATGGTCGCTCTAGGCTGCGCGTGCATCTTACTTACGGGCCACGTTTGCTTAACACTAGGACAACCAACGATTGACGTATACCTACTTCTACCGGAGGGGTCAAAATGACTTGTTTTTTAACTTAACAAGTCATTTAAGAACAGACATAGGATTTTATTGCGGTTTTTTTTCACAAGCAAACGAAGATCAAAACTATTTTACAGAATTAATTATTTCGGGTAAACTTCACCTCTGGGAAACCTTCTTTTTCCCCCCAAATTTATATGGATCGAAAGCACGTATCAAATAACATGCAAAAATAACAATTTTGAGTTTAGGAATCTATTCTGTTAAAAGCGAGAACCACGGTAACTGTCACAATAAAGGTTAAAAAAAAGATGTCAAAATTTTGCAACTTTAACGCCGCTTAACTTTACGACGAATAGATTCCTAAACTCAAAATTGATATTTTTGCATGTTATTCGACACGTGCTTTCGATCCATATCAATTTTCGGTGAAAAAAAGGTTTCCCAGAGGTGTGGTCCACATGAAATGCCAAACAAGTCATTTTGACCCCCCTTGGTAGATCTAGTGTTAACCCTCGTCAGACGGCACAATTTTACAACGTTAACAGACGGCAGAGGCACAATAGGCTAGTTGACTGAATTTGAGACATTGGTTAAAACATTATTTTCATGTCTATTCTACACGAAAACTGTATTTATTTTCGAAAAATCGTACATTTACATGATTTTTTTCGCGTTTTCAAAAACCGATTTAAACTTGATTCGGAAACGCGCCAGACTGTCATGGCGTCCTGTATGACGTCACGCCGTGTAAAACAAACCTAAACGATCGTGTCTGTGTATTGCTATTGTTAGTTTTCGGTGTTGTTTTTAATTAAAAATGAATTCCTCGTATTACAAGTATTGTATAGTGCGCCAGTGTAAAAGCACAACTATAAAGACGCCAAACAAATTATTTACGAAATAACCTGTCATATGAACCTGTCAACAACAACATACAATGGCGTTGGTATTTTGCACGGCGTGACGTCATGCTTTCTGATTGGTGTTCACTGTCACGTGACTGAATGCCTAATTTTGCAGCATTTAATTTCCAAAAAATATTACCAAACTTTATTTTTTATAATAAATAGTTTATTTTTTTGTTTCCTCTGTATCATGATTAATCGTTAGAAACTCTAATCCATGCAAATTATTCTTAGTGGATACAAGCCTATTGCACACTCACATATTTTATATAAATATTCTCAGTGGCGGTATAATTTGTACGATGAATTGATAACATTTATTCTCAATGAGAATCAATAAAAAAAATTTCCCAAATTTTCTTTTATAATGTAAATTATCTATTTTTTTACTTTTTTTCTAATAAAAGAACATTACCATTAAAAACAAATCGCATTCTTCTTTTCTTGCATTATCTTCATAAAAAATATATGAGGGTGCCATTGTGCCTATGCCGCTGTTATGGATGCAACCCCCGACTCGACCCCCTATCTCGGAAGGGGGTTGAGATATTTTTCTGAAATTCGGTCTATATAATCTAGACCAAAAATTTAGAGATGTCACAAAACTTCAGCCCTCCTCGGCTTCTCGAAAAGAAGTTATCGCAATTTAAAAACGCAAATGGTACAATTGTACCTATGCCGTCTGACGAGGGTTAAGAAATCGATTAAGGGTGCAACTTAGTACCCGTTAAGCTTGTAAAACTTCCATCGCTGCCTGGAGTGACCACTCGACGTGTCTCCTCGCGCATAGTCGCTTGGAAGAGAAAGCAGAGAAAGACTGCACACAGGGTTGTCGCTGGCGACGACCCAGCCGACGATCACGCTTAATCGGGGGAGTCCCATAATCGCGGCTGCAAACACTCACCATTCAGGACGTGAACCTTGATGGACGCCGTATTGGCGTTGCTGGGCGTGCACTTGTACTCCCCGGAGTCCGAGGGCTGCGCCGTCTGGATGAGTAGCCACGAGGTGGTTACGTCGCCACCCTTCTCGGTTATCACAGAGACGCCGCCCCTGGGACTGTCGTAGCTCAAGACTTTCTCATTGTAGTACCAGAAGATGTAAGCTGGCGGCTCCGAGCTGAAGTGTATGGCGCACGTCAGGTTTATCGTGCTGCCCGCTCCCACGTACAGATCTGGACCACCCAGTATCGTCGCTGTCGGCACTGCGATAAAGAACGAATACTCCTTCTCTCTTTTCCTTCCTCCGCCGCACACGTCGACCCCGCCGCGGCCGCTCAACCGCCCCGTGTCGCGACGCCCGGCTATTTCGGGTCGATCCCCGAGCGGCTCCCGCACGAGCAGCCTCTCCGAACCGATACTCGTCGAGAGGGCCGAGGATGGTTCAGCGATCCGTGGGCGTTAACGAGCCGAAGCTTGTCACAGGGCCCAAGGTCATTGTAATTGAAATAATGAGGCCTGCCGCGGCGATGTCGCGCGCCCCGCAATTAGCCCTCGGAAGTTTCTCTCCGCGGCGTCGTTAACGGCCGATCCGACGCGTTCTAACGCACCCGCGCCGCTATTTCGCGGGACGTTTCGAGAGCAATCGAGAACGCGAAGGTGGGGTCCCGGCTTCCGGCTGATATTCGGTCCAGCGCGCGGTGCTCGTCGGGAATGAACGCGAAGTTGAGCTGGGATAAAATGAGGGTGACATCGGCGGACTGAGTTCCTCGTCTCTATAATGACCGCGGATTGATTTCGTGCTGGTGCAGGAGATTTCGTGGAGCGAGAGGTCTCCGTGTGTCCGATTAGTGGACTCGACTGCGACTCGCCGCCGCAAAGAAGTTCCTCGAATGATTCTCCCCCTCGTTCTAATCGATTAATGATCGTTGGAAGAGACTTACCGACGACGTTCAAGCGAAACTGATGCGACTTGACGGGGATGGTGGAGATCTGACACTCGTAGAGTCCCTGGTCCCTCTGCTGCGCCCACTTTATGCAGAGAGTCCATTCGGACCACTCGCTGTTCTGGCCTGTGTTTTGTCCGAGGTGCACTTGGAACCGCTGGTCGCTCGTGTACGTGTACGCCCCCGCCGTTAAAATGTGAATGTCCCTGTGCCTGACCCAGGATACCTTTGCAAACGGAATTTCAAAGAGGGGTCAATGATGGTTATCGGCAGAGAGGACGGAGCGATCCGAGTGCCTTCGATAGTCGCGTCTGATCGCTAAGTGAATTCGCCGATAACAGGGCGCGTTTGAAATTCGTCCGATGCCCATTCTCTTATTTAATCCGTGTGTCTAGATTCCGCGAAAAGGGCTGGACGTCCAAGCGATATCGTTACTACCCCACGCAGCCCACTCTGGTTGCAGGATGGTTGCAGTGCAAGATAGCAACGTTGCCGCAATTATGCAGCAATAATTCTATGTCCGCCTCGTGCAATGTTGCACTGCAACGTTGTCGCAACGTTGTTATGTCCGCCTCCTGCAACGATTCGGGCAGTGGGGCCAAAAATATAAATAACGTCCGTGACGGGCGCGACGATATTGAATGTGTGCAGAAATCATAGAAGTACAGAGTCCGTATTTACTTTTTCTCACTGAAAATTTTTTTCTCCCAAAGGGGGATTCGCGAACCGGTGCCCTGTAGCGTCGTAGGCGAACACTTTACCGCCGCAGCTACAACCGCTGATTGATGAAACCACTAATGTATACGAACTTATATTCCTACCGTGCAAAACTTTAAACTCAAAATATTAAAAAACGAAGGCTCGTTTTGACAAACTCCATTGGGGATTTGTGACACTATAGGTATGTGCTACAACTTCCACCCAGTGTCGTTCTACACATTAAAATATACAGGGTGTCACCTAATATTTAAGCTTATAATATCTCCGTTGTTATTAATGATACAAGAAAATGTCTCAGAAAAAAAATGATTGCTAGACAAAAAGGACAACATATTATACATGGTTGAATTTGTATTTTTATTGGCTATAACGTTGCAGTAATGAAAATACGTCATCCCATTAAAAATACCATTGATGATCTTGAAATTTCGGGAAATATAACCTTGAGAACAAAAATCGTCTCCCGCGGGAACAGTAGGGGAGACCGGGGGTAGTTGATACATTTTTCAGTTTTCAATTTTTTTCATTTTTGTTTGAATTAATTACTTGATAACAAATATGCTAAAATACACTTTGGTCCTTCCTCTTTAATGTATTGTAAATGAACATTTGAGAAAATACATAGAAAATGAATGAAAAAATGTTATTTGGACGAAGGTAAAATGTATCAATTTACCCCACTGCAGGGCTAGTTGATACGTTATTCTGTTTTCAATTTTTTCATCTTTTATTTGAATTAATTACTTGATAACAAATATGCTAAAATACACTTTGGTCCTTCCTCTTTAATGTATTGTAAATGAACATTTGAGAAAATACATAGAAAATGAATGAAAAAATGTTATTTGGACGAAGGTAAAATGTATCAATTTACCCCACTGCAGGGCTAGTTGATACGTTATTCTGTTTTCAATTTTTTCATCTTTTATTTGAATTAATTACTTGATAACAAATATGTCAAAATATACTTTGGTCCTTCCTCTTTAATATATCGTAAATGAAACTTTGAGAAAATACATAGAAAATGAATGAAAAAATGTTATTTGGACGAAGGTAAAATGTATCAATTTACCCCACTGCGGGGCTAGTTGATACGTTATTCTGTTTTCAATTTTTTTCATCTTTTATTTGAATTAACTACTTGATAACAAATATGTCAAAATATACTTTGGTCCTTCCTCTTTAATATATCGTAAATAAAAATTTGAGAAAATACATAGAAAATGAATGAAAAAATGTTATTTGGACGAAGGTAAAATGTATCAATTTACCCCACTGCAGGGCTAGTTGATACGTTATTCTGTTTTCAATTTTTTCATCTTTTATTTGAATTAATTACTTGATAACAAATATGTCAAAATATACTTTGGTCCTTCCTCTTTAATATATCGTAAATGAAACTTTGAGAAAATACATAGAAAATGAATGAAAAAATGTTATTTGGACGAAGGTAAAATGTATCAATTTACCCCACTGCGGGGCTAGTTGATACGTTATTCTGTTTTCAATTTTTTTCATCTTTTATTTGAATTAACTACTTGATAACAAATATGTCAAAATATACTTTGGTCCTTCCTCTTTAATATATCGTAAATAAAAATTTGAGAAAATACATAGAAAATGAATGAAAAAATGTTATTTGGACGAAGGTAAAATGTATCAATTTACCCCACTGCGGGGCTAGTTGATACGTTATTTTGTTTTTAATTTTTTTCATCTTTTATTTGAATTAACTACTTGATAACAAATATGTCAAAATATACTTTGGTCCTTCCTCTTTAATATACAGTAAGCGGAAACATGAGAAAATACATAGAAAATGAACGAAAAATGTTATTTGGACCATCAATTTGGATGTATCAAAACTATTTACTTTTTCTCTATATAAACGAAAACAGTTAAAAAACGATTGTTAACGTTAATTCACACACACACGTACGCTGGATCGTAGGAAAGAATTGAACAACAATCTTCACATATCTCGCTGAAATGGAGCTACATATATACGGTGTCGAGATAATTCGTCTGTATCAACTAGCCCCAGTCTCCCCTAAACACCAGGATATTTCCTAACGTATTGGAGATATAAAAGAAATTGTTTATATGAAATTGCATGGTTGGAGGGGGCAAATTCACTGGGGCAGACGATTTTTTTCTTGGATTATTATTTTACGAGACGCTATGATCAATTTTTTTTTAAACGGAACTCTTTTTTTTAACAGATCACTTGATAGTGCGTTCCTGCGATGTTGCACGGCAACGTCGCAGCAACGTTACATCGACATTGCGCCGCAACTATGCAACATTGCAAGCAAGTGCAAGGTTACTGCAACCATCCTGCATCGTTGCCGCCATGAAGTGTGCTGTATGGGTACTGAACGAGGAATTTGACGAATCTTCACGGCATAAAACGGGAAGCATTTTGGAGCTGAAGTACAAGCTCTCCAAGCGCGAGCGACGAACAATCTCGAAAAGATATTCCGTGGAAATTCTTCATAGTGCTCCGAAGGCGACGTGAATCAATGTTTCACGTTCGTCTCGTCACTCGGTGCCGTTAAATATTTCAAGAAGCGGAGGCGCGAGGTCAGAGAGACTTGCCTCGCTTCACTCCGGCATAATACATAATTCGCCTCGACGAAGGGGACATTTGAACTTCGGTCCTAGTGAACTTTGACGTCTTCGGGGACGAGGACGGTAATTTCATCAGCCGCGTGTGCGCTCGCGGAAACGAGAAAGTAATCTGGTAAACTCCGGGGCAAGCCTGCCGCGGCGAGCTAAGCTGCCGTCGCGCGGCTTTACCCAGATTCCGAAACCGTAGGCGACCAGGTCAGTCGTCTGTTTCAGAATCCGTCTCTATACCGCGAAGAACGATAACGCGCTGCTAATAGTCACTTTCCCCGCTTCATCTTCCTCCGCCTTCCCCGCGAAATAATCCCGCGTAATCCTCCCTGCTCGAACGAACCGGGGCAGCGTTGGAAGCCCCTCCCCCGGGGCAATTATTTCGTTGCCTATTGGCGCGAGAAATGAACTTTTACGTTCAACTATTAACCGCGGCAACGGGCGAGGGTAATCGGATGATTCGTTCATCCGGCTGCGTAAATTCAATCGCTCGAAACGCGCAAGGCCGAGGCGCGGCTCGCCCCGGCGTTCGTATTTAATCAGACTCTGATAAAAGGGGCGCCCTGCCCTTTTGTCTACGGACCACTCCAATGCCAGGATCCATGGAGAGCCAAGTTCCTTTAATTACGTTCTGAACAGGGGACGCTCGGACACAGCGACAGAGAAGCTCCCCTTTTATTCGCTCGAGCTCGACAAAAGTTCGAAACTTCCGGGCGTTGAAGTTTCCCCGTTCAGCTTGAACATCTTTGACCCCGCAGCACAGGCTCCTCTTGTTACGACTTTGTCAGCTGCTAAAGAGGCGAGGTTCGCTGGCAAACTTGCCCCGGCAAGACTGGCAAACATGCACGCGCGTAAACAATCAAGTTTCATTGGATCGCGCTGGCCAGCGGCGTGCTCGAGACTCGACAAAAACCCTTCACAATACCTGTCACAGCAGCGGCCGGTATTGTAAGCTCGACGTTGGAGATTCGGGGACGGAAGAGACGCGGCGGACAGCCCGCGAATCGATGTCAGTCATTCATCGACCTATCCGCCATAATTCATCCCTTCGACGCAGAGCGGAAAAGGCAGCTGTCTGCGACCATCTCGCCTGTGTGCACGCGCGCGCGCGCGCGCGCTCGCGCTGGCACCACTTAGCTTATTTACTCGTGGAAGTTCGCGTCTCGCAGCGTCTGGCTAGCTACGTCTGCCGCTACCGCGCCAGGGAACAGAAGCAGTTTAGCGCTCCCGAACTCGGCCATCGAGACTGCGAGGCGGCTGAGACACCGCGGGGGGGATGCGAAACTACGGGAAGACGTCCAAAATGATGAATGCCGAACGTTAAGCAAAACTGCTGCTAGCGTAACTGCAAATGGACCCGCGTATTGTCTGCCGCGCGAGCTCGCCAGCAGCCCTCTGCACGCTACGATGATCCGCGCTCCTCTTTTTGCCAGTTGCTTCGGCGGCGTGTCTGTGCCCGTTGAAACCGGAACAGCTAAAGACGGATTCGCCCGTGACGCGGGAATACTGAATTACCGTAAACTGGGGGAACATTGGCAGTACGGGGCACAGTGGTTCAAAAGTGGGGAATTTTGGAAATAAATTGGGTTCTCTATGTATTCTTATAGAAAATTTTGCGCTGATTCCGAATATATACCATGTTCCTATACCTAAAATAAACGATTCATGTGTTTCTTGGCAAAAAACCATGAAAAATCACGTTTTTTCACATATTTTGCGATATTGAGCAGTTTTCTTCTGCCTCCATGTAATTTTGTCCAATAGAAAAGTTGTATAGAATTAAAATAGGCGTTTCTTTAAATTTTTTAAATTTATTTTTAACTGTCAATATTCGTTTTTTGAACGGATTTTGTACTTGTACAATGTTTAGACAATTTTGTCTAATATATCTAAATATATCAGTCAACGATATATTTTCTGGATAACATTTTTTTTTCGCCTCGAGAATCTTGTTATACGATGGGAAAATGTTATGGCCGATGTCTGTCACCATTTTTCATATTGATATTTATAAAGTTTAGCCTGAGCCTACTAGACTTGAGGCGCGATGCACGCCCGCACTCGCCTTCGGTTGTCTTTCGGCGGGCACCATGAAGAAAACTGCTCAATATCGCAAAATATGTGAAAAAACGTGATTTTTCATGGTTTTTGGCCTAAAACACGTGAATCGTTTATTTCAGGTATAGGAACATGGGGTATATTCGGAATCAGCGCAAAATTTTCTATTGAAAGGCGACAACCACAAGAGCGATCGACGGTCAACAGTAGCAATTAGGTATTAACCTTTTTTTACGAAAAAAACTTACAAAAACGTTTGCATACGGTACAGACGGTGATGGACGGTGAAATTTTTTAATGGGAATTGTACCTCAAAATCTGTACTTTCAAACCTTTCCAGTATCGTTGCGGAGGTAGACGGAGGTACCTGAAAAAAATGGTGATTTCTAAAACACCTCGGTATTCTTTGAGATATTGTTATATTCTGACAACAGTTTCAATTCTACCTCTTTTTGCTCTACACTATGTAAAAATGAGTAATAAAACTACTCCGGAAAAACAGGTCCACTTAGTGATATGTAGAAATTTTGTCCATACTTCTTTAGTGCGAGTTTTTCCGCACTTGTAATCGGTTTTAGAGGCTAAGTGACAGGAAATGATCAATACATAACCGATGAAAAAACATACCTAAAAAAGCAATACGAAATTGTGACATGCTTTTTGGGTTTTATCCGCCTCTGAACCACTGTGCGGGGTAACATTGGCATCTACTTAACATCTATTGAAAAGGAAAAAGAAACAAATTTTATGCATTTTCACACTTATTGTTCAATCAGAAACGATCCACTGTTATAATAGGATACCTAAACCAAATTTGAAAATGATAATTAAAAAAATTAAAAAATTAAAAATTTTACAAATATAAAATAGAGTGCATTGAACATATAAAGAAACAAATTTAAGTGTTAATGTAAGTTCAGATGTGGTAAAACTTTAAGTTTTTAGTGCTATTTATATATGATGTGCCAATGTTAACCGGGTACGGGGTAACATTGGCACATATTTAAAATGTATTAAAGAAGGATAAGGACATAAATTGTATGCATCTTGACACTTGTACTACATTCACAAAAGATGCAATGTTATGATAGGATACTTAAAGCAAATGTAAAAATGTTAATTTTTATATTATATAGCAAAATGTTCCAAAAACATGCCAATGTTCCCCCAGTTTACGGCACCTTCGCGAAGGGCGCGCAGGGAATGGGTTTGCAAATTTTAGAAGACGAGTCTGCAGGAACAATTCGACGAAAGCTGGGTCCTTAATTAAATACGACAAAGGCAACACGGTGTCGTAAATAGGGTGTTTCGCGGAAACCACCCTGCTGGAAGTTCGCAGAGAGCAGCGCAGGTTGAACAATCGCGTCGACAAAGCCCGGCTATCTGGATCGCTCCGAATCTTCCGCAGAGTTTGTTGAGCAAGGTAGCCGGTATCAATAATTCCGCGCGGAACGGAATGAAACGCCAAAAGTGTCGGGGACAGCATGCAAAACGGCGAGAATCACGTATCGAGGAAATCCGTGTGACCCGGCAATTCGGACGTCGGGCAAATGGAATTCCACGGCTGACGCGGAACAACGAATGAAATTAAGGTACGTCTGGCCCCGACTGTATAATGAATTCGCTTAATACGGTTTACACACTCGGAAATGCCGAAATTGAACAGCCTCATTTCCATGCTCCCCCATTCCCGGCCCCGTGCTCCTCCTCCACCCCCGCGCGACCTTCGTCCCGATCTTGTCGCGAGCTTCTCCGCCGGAATCGCCGAACTTGGCCGAGAAGTTGGACGAGTTTCCATTGATCGAGGAACGGCCCGATCGAAAGAAGACGGCGCATAATCGGGATCGACTCGGTTTCGAGGTTTTCCCAGGATTTCAATGGCCATCGCAAGAAATTCCGATCTCCAGGCGATTACCGGGGAACGATAATGTCTCCTCCGTTCTATCCCTTGATTGCGAACTTCGAAAGGAAATTCCAGCCCCGAGACGTCCCAATAGGGGAGCCAAGAAGAGCCACTTCCGCAGAAATTCATGCTCATTTGTCTGAAAATCGATTCCGCGGCCGCGCGGCCTCGGCCTGAGAGCGTAAACACGCAATGAAACGGTGTTCCTCGCTGGAGCAGCCGCCGCCGCCCGAGGAACACCGCTCGTCCGGAATCCTCTTAGTTTTATCGCGGCGTAACGTCTGCCACGGACAAACGACATTTTCCGCGGACGCGCGACCGCTGAAGGCTGAGTCCGGCTGACGTACAGCAACGTAATAATCCCGGGGCGAGCGTGATCGCGAGGCCGTAATTCGAGTACCGTGTGCTACCCTCGGCATTACTCTCGATCGACCAATAGCTGCAGCGCCGGTACCGCGAGCCGCGATAAAATTGAGTTTCCAGTTGCCTTGAAGGTCGATTAACGTCCAATCGAGCCCGGGCAACTCGATTATTCCTTGCAAATCGCTTTTCCTAAGGTCTTTACGAAGACTGGATTTCATCTCTCTCTCTCTCTCTCTCTCTCTCTCTCTCTCTCTCTCTCTCTCTCGCTCGCTCTCTCTCCCGCCCCCGTGCTCGGTCAAGAGTCTATACCGCTCCTTTCTCTGGTAATTACATTTCTGTCACAAATTTGTCGAAGCCCCGCGGAATAACGTCGAAGGAACGGCGAAAGCATTTTTCTGAAACATTAAACTGTCTCGAGCAATTTTTCGCGTTGCGCCGCCCGGAGCCCGGGGCTCGCCCCGCTGCCCGGTCGAATGGAAATAAATGTTCGCGCGGAGGACTGGAAATCTGCCGCGACGGGAACGGTACGTACTCGTTCCGGGCGAGCGGACAATAACGTGCAACGATGCAAGGACTGCCTTACGGTTTTGTCGCCCAGGTTGCGCACCCTACACGTCAGATAAGCGGGCTTCCCTATCAGGGCCGTGACGTTGGTGCTCTGGGAATAGTCGAACGTAGGCTCGGCCTTCGGCTTCAGGTCGGAGGGGTCCACCAGCAGCTGGTTCCGAGGCTTGCTCTGGATCGTGTGCCGATCCATGCTATCTACCGTGCGATCTCCTAAACTGAGCGTATCTGCAACAGAAAAGACGGAATCGCCGGTCAGATCGGGCTTCCTGGCAACGCTCTCGTCCAACCCAGCCCCCCTTTGCGACGTGATAGTTTCGATCCGAAGGACACTAGCAAGTGCACGGGGTGTCCTTGCAGATCGAGTAAACATCTGAATCACTTCGCTTTTACTTTGTTCCTTTTTCGTGCATAAGAACCGATGCCGCTAAGAATTTGGGACGCTCGCGCTTCGGTGGCGTCCTTGTGTGTATCGAATCCTCGCTTGCTTGCGTAACTATTTCACTGTTTAGCCACTCAGTTTTTTTAGTAAATTGTAAGTGGCTCTGAACCATCATCCAAATGCACTTGCACATTATTCTCGCGTTGGGGAGACCGGGGCTAGTTGATACGTTATTCTGTTTTCAATTTTTTTA
Organism: Andrena haemorrhoa; assembly: GCA_910592295.1. Lineage (NCBI taxonomy): Eukaryota > Metazoa > Arthropoda > Insecta > Hymenoptera > Andrenidae > Andrena > Andrena haemorrhoa. The sequence continues at coordinate 9,711,707 of OU342946.1, forward strand.
ATTTTTCATTTGAATTAATTCCTTAAGGTAGTTCCTGGTTAATGTACTAAATTACAGAATTCTTTCAAATTTCGTACTGAACTAATTTGGAATACAAGAAACCCTTGTACAAAGTTTAAAATCGATTTACCACATAGTTATCGAGAAATTGTTAATTAAAGTTGATGCATTTTAACACAGTGGCATATGGCGAAAACAAAAAAGAGGGTTATAGTTTCAGTTTTTCTTCTGAAACAGGAAAACCATATTATAGAAATATACCAAAATTGGCACAAAAGTACATCGAAATGTCAAGAAATGAATTTATTAATTTCTGTAAAACTGACCACATGGTTTCTTCGTAAATGCCCATCAAAAATAGGTTTACGTGCAAATATTTTTGAAATTACATAGAGCAATCAACGTGGCAATGTCACACAATCGATATGTTCAGACATTTAAATATCGAACGACGATTCAAATTCATATGAACATTTTTTCTGACATTTTGGTTATAAACAACGCTCTGATTGTATGCGACGTTGTCAGATCTGCTGCTCCAATTCACTACGCTAACCAATTTAATATTCTATTTTCGTATTACAATTATTTATATTAGCATTGAACTTTTTAAAATATATATAAAGGATGTTAAAAATTATTATTATTATTTCTATAGTATCAGACGACTTTATATTTATCGATTATTACCCAACTCTGATTTGACTAACATAGTTGGTTAGGAACTACCTTAATATGCCGACATATACTTTGGTCCTTCCTCTTTAATATATAGTAAGCGAAAACGTGAGAAAATACATATAAACTGAATGAAAAAATGTTATTTGGACGATCAATTTGGATGTATCAAAACTATATACTGTTTCTCCACATAAGGTGAATGTCCCAATTCTTATGTCCCCGTTTCTGCTCATCTCGTATTTTTCTTATTATTATAAGCGTTACATTTGTACTATAGTTGCAACAAAATAATTCCGAATTATTTGAACATTTACGCGAGTGTTGCACGAGCTTGAGGCTAATCAAAGCGCAGCATGCAACGAACAATTTTTAAAATGAGAGACTCATGATTTTTCGACCATGTTTTAGCTGGTTGTGCTAAGGAACAGGGTCACTATTGGCATTCGATAATTCGGCAGAGAATAGTTTTCGCAGTAAAAATTCTTATTTAATAACAAAAACAGATACCGTATTGTGATCTGGATGTAGATTTGTTTACTATTTTTAATTGTATTAAGTAGAAAACAGGTGATTAGGTTTAGGGTCAAGTGAATCACCGTGATATCTGCATTTCTGGTTACCAAAATTTTAGTAATATAACCTCACAATTCAATATATGCTGTAACCTCTATTTCTATTCGAAGGCGTTTTATATTTTGTTTATCATTATTTTATGCTTTACTGTTGTTATATAAACATCTCCATAAAAGATCTAACTTATTTTAACCTGAAAAGGCAACATATTATGTGAACAAAAATTGGTACAAATGGTGAGTAGAAATACGTACATCGCTATTTTTCGTGAGCAGATATACGGACATTTACAGCATTATATTTAATTACAAATTACTAGCAGTTAAACATCTCGAAATATCTTTCTTAAATAGTTTTCGACTGGTTGATTTATTATTAAAGAATTAATCAATTACTCTGCAAATTTTGATCACAAACAAATTTTTTACACCTTCTTTAGTGACGAGTAACCTCTTAAGGTAGTTCCTGAATAATGTACTAAATTACAGAATTCTTTCAAATGTCGTACTAAACTAATTTGGTATACAAGAAACCCTTGTACAAAGTTTAAAATCGATTTACCACATAGTTATCGAGAAATTGTTAATTAAAGTTGATGCATTTTAACACAGTGGCATATGGCGAAAACAAAAAAAGAGGGTTATAGTTTCAGCTTTTCTTCTGAAACAGGAAAACCATATTATAGAAATATACCAAAATTGGCACAAAAGTACATCGAAATGTCAAGAAATGAATTTATTAATTTCTGCAAAACTGACCACATAGTTTCTTCGTAAATGCCGATAAAAAATAGGTTTACGTGCAAATTTTTCAGAAACTTCGTAGAGCAATCAACGTGGCAACGTCGCACAATTGATATGTTCAGACATTTAAATATCGAACGACGATTCAAATTCATATGAACATTTTTCCTGACATTTTGGTTATAAACATTATAAACAACGCTCTGAATGTATGCGACGTTGTCAGATCTGCTGCTCCAATTCACTACGCTAACCAATTTAATATTCTATTTTCGTATTACAATTATTTATATTAGCATTGAACTTTTTAAAATATATATAAAGGATGTTAAAAATGATTATTATTATTTCTATAGTATCAGACGACTTTATATTTATCGTTTATTACCCAACTCTGATTTGACTAACATAGTTGGTTAGGAACTACCTTAAATGAGCAGAAATTGGGACATTCACCTTAAACGAAAACAGTTAAAAAACGATTGTTAACGTCAAGGTACACAGACGTACGCTGAATCGTAGTAAAAGAATTGAACAACAAATTTCACATATCTCGCTCAAATGGACCTACATATACACGGTGTCGAGATAATTCGTCTGTGTCAACCTGCCCCTGTTTCAACTAGCCCCGTTCTCCCCTATATTCCTCTCCCAGAACACGTTTTATTTATCTGTATTTTTAATTAACTGCTTCTCTCGCGAACACGAAACAGCTGTGCTGTACAAAGAGCCAAAGCTCGTTTATCTATCGATCTTTACGTACCTATTCCCTCGCTAATCTCCCCAGTACCCTCCCTCTCTCTCTCTCTCGACTTATCGCACCCTCGAATCCGTCCTACTCCATTTGTTTCCCCTGGCCATTTTCCTTCGCCCACTCGCCGCCCTGTCTGCTACGCGTTGTTCCCTCCTCTTGTCGCCGCGTCAAGAGCGAGACAAGTATTCGACGCGCGGAATCGCGAGAGCAACGATGCGTTCCGGGCTCGTGCATCCGTAAAGGGGCCAGAGCGAGTGTTTTAATAGAGCCCCGAGGAAAATGGAACGCATCCAGGGACAATTTCCGGCTTTCAACCCCCGGACGGTGCACCGTGATGCGTGGGTAACGATGAGCCGCAACTTTCGCGACCCACTTGCGCCGAAATTTTCCATACGTTTCCCTCGTAATTGATTTTAAGTGCGACCGGTACATGCCAGCCTCTGTTGTTGTAGGCGTACCAGCGGCGACAGATTTAATGCAGCTACAGCGGACACGGGATTTCACGTTACCCGTCAAAACGTCTGGATAGCGTTGCCTAAACTCCAACGATTCACTCCTCGCGTCTAACAAGGAGAGTATTTTAGGTGTCCGCCTCCGATCATTTTGATTTTTGGATATGTTATAGAGGACCGAAAAATAAGAAATACGTGTTTTTTTATTTTTCCCCGTTTTCATATTTCGGGGGTGAAAACTGCGTTAGGGTTGAAAAATCATTTTTGTGGAATATCTCGAGAACTATTAGAGATAGGGGAATAGTGTCAATGGACGAATTTTGTGTCTTTGAATGCGAAATATGACTGACTCACCAGATTTTCAAAAAAATAACAATTTTTTATGTATTATTTAAACAAATGGAGTTTTTGAAAATCTGGTGAGTCAGTCATATTTCGCATTCAAAGACACAAAATTCGTCCATTGACACTATTCCCCTATCTCTAATAGTTCTCGAGATATTCCACAAAAATGATTTTTCAACCCCAACTTTGAACGCAGTTTTCACCCCCCAAATATGAAAACGGGGAAATATAAAAAAAAACACGTATTTCTTATTTTTCGGTCCTCTATAACATATCCAAAAATCAAAATGATCGGAGGCGGACACCTAAAACACTCTCCTTGTAAGAACAGAGCGTTTCCTCCGTCTCGCTATTTCTCCCGCAACCATTGCTGCCCCCAATCGCCAGGTTGAAGAATAACTAATTCCGAGTGCTCTGTAAAACCCCACCTAAATGTGCCGCCGCGTCGGAATACACAATTGGACGAAACTACCCCGGGAAGAGTGGATACACGAAGTGAGAGCGTTTCCCTGCGACGTTAGCGAGGAATTCTTTAAAAGGACACAATGCAGATAAGATGAGCGGATCCTTAAAAGTACCTAGTTAAATAAGTTTGTTGGGGAGGGCAAGAATGGAGCTGCTCGGTGAATAGGAAAGCGCATACAAAGTGCCTATAGCTCTCTCGTCTGCGAACCATAATAGCCGCGGGATGTAGCCACGGCCAGAAGGAGATTGGATGGAATTAGATTAGATCAGAGCTCATTACACTCTGGCTTAAGAGTGAATTAGGTAGAGAATGGGTTGTCGCGGCGGGGGGATGCGGGGGAAGCCCGCAGGGCTCGCCTCGTCCACCGTTGTTTTTCTCGCGATCCATCGCGCAGAGGGAAGAGAAAGGCCGATACGCTCGAGACGCGTGTGCAGTCGGGCGCGTTATTAATATACATGAACAGAAGGCGACCCTCCTGTCGGTGTCCTCTTGCCATGGTAATTTCTCCGCCGCGCAGTCGGCCGTGAGTTACTTTTTCAATCGAGGGAGCGGCCACCCCTCGCGTGGCACAGGCGTCGCTTGTCCGCGATATCCGCGCCGTGGACGTTAATTCGACCCTTAATTTGTATTCACGGAGACGCGTAAACCCCGTACAAGGAGTGCGGGATTATAAATGGCTGCCACTTCGCGGCCGTTAATTGCTTTTCTCTTTCTGCCCCCATCCCCCTCGCGGGCCGCCCACCTGGCCTCTTCCCTCAGCCCCGTTTCGCTGGTGGGTATTTAAACGAGGCGAGTGATCAGGAAAGTGGCTGCAGGACAAATCCGTCGCGTGCGTGGCCAGGGGTCGACTTCAGATATTTTATGCGCTTTACCTCGGTTTAATTAATTCTGTAGCTGCGACTAAGCCCCCGGGGCTTATAACGAGCTTTTCTGTGCACGCCAGGGGATACCTCCTTGGCTCTCCGGCAACTCTCGACCTTCTGTGCTTTCAGCTGGTAGGTGCATTCGATCTTCCAGCGGAGTTCTGGCCCGAGGCACACGGCGTGGCTGTGATCCACCTGACTTTTGTTCCGTCCGCCGTCTGGACGAGCCGAATTAGGGTTAGTGGAAGTTTGATGATCCACGATGTAGCGCAAAGTATCCGGTATCTTTACAGCGAATCGAGGTCGATGGAAAGGGGATCTCCAGGCACGTGTAATTTACTCGCTATAGTTCCACTTATCTCCGCAGACGCGTGGTAGCAGGCTTCACCTTAGGGGCTCATCAATATTTATAGACAGATGATGGCGATATAATGTTATGGGCTATCTAAGCGCGGTAGCTCGCACAGTCGAGCCATAACGCGAAAAAATATTCCCCGCCTTCCAGGGAGAATTGCGTGCGGAATGTATAGATCTCGCCTCGGGACTCCGCGAAACGATAGTGCAGCACGTGTCGCGTGCAAATGCTCTCGAGTGTACTCGCAAAAAATCTGAACAGCGGGATCGTTCGTTGAATTATTATTGGCAGCCGCGTCCCGTCCCTGATCCCGCGAAATTGTTTCGAACATTCTCGAGGAGCCGGGAACACGCCGCGAGACGGCAAATATCCCTCCGCGAGCGCGGCCGCGATCTAGATATTCGTTTATTCGAATGGCTGGTGTTTGCACGGCGGTCTGGAATATCCGAGCGGCGGATACACTCGAAACGCGTTTCGTCGAAGCCCGGATCTACGACGATCCGCAGAGTTGCCGAAGAAACTTGGTCTCGACGCGGGACCAGCCTAATTGCCAGTGTGATCGAGCGCGGTTAGCATTCCTTATCGCCGTTGGGTCGCGTCTGATGGAGAATAACGAGTCGGGCGTCGTGGCGGGGACGAAAATAAAATTACCCCCCGGCGGTTAGTCGCGATAAATCGCGATGACAATATATTCGATGACGTACGGGCGGGTCGCGCGACAGATTGCCGCCCATTCGTTCCCAGCCGGCCGAGAAAAAGCCGGATTCTCTTTCTTCCACGTCGGCTTCCGGTAATTGGACTCTCTTATAGCACGGGGTCGTTTGATACGGATGTGAACACGCGCTATGACACCGAACCGCGGGGTTACGAGTGCTCTATGCACTCGGTGCAATCGCGTTCGTCGGTTCACCGGCGCCTAGAGAGAGAAAAGCTCGTGCGCCACGTCGAGCAGGAATTCGGCCGCTTTAATTAGTGAAAAAAGTCGCGCGGGTCGGACAGAGGTTGGCGAGGAAGACATCGAGTGAAATTGTCCTCCGTTCGTCGCGAGCAAAGAGGAATTATCCCGTTGTGCGTCAGCCGGGAAGAAAGTCACGCCTGGGGGAATAGTCGGCGGGAGAGCGCGGATAGATATTGCAACAGCTGCGGTTATTGCTGTATCATGAGGTGGGCGGCGATAGAAGGGGTGCATAACGGTGCTCCTCGCCGAGGTAGCGGAGCTTTGAAGATGAGATAGTGGGTACGACAGGTCTCCCGATATTCCCTTTTCTTCGCCGCGATCATGCACGATGGTGTACCGCGGGTTTACCTTTTAACAACCAAACGCGTCGCGCTCCATTGTCTCGCGTGATACGCGAGGATGGGGCTGGTAAATGGGATATATCGTGTCACTTCCATTTCGATGTCTGAAGGGTAGCGGAGAAGGGCTATTGGAGGGTCAGCGATGATCGATACGATTCAATAGGCGCGCCTATTTACTTTATTGCTTTAATCGAGGGGACTCTTCCTTCTGACAGCGAGCCTGGACATCCTAAAGTGTAAGTGATTTGGACAAGTGGAAGCCCTTGACAAGCTGCAAATAAAGAGCTCGAGGTAGTACTATCGGCTCGCGACGGTGCTTCATTCGCTCCGATGGTACTCGAATCTATTCAACAAGCTGCCACGTACTTCGTTCCGCTTTCACAAGTCTGACAACACCTCGAAGATAATCTTGTAGCCGCCCCAAGGGGCGCGTGTCGAAGATCGGAATTACTTTCGACTGGAATCCCCGATTCGACTACGTTATTGCCGTACCTTGGCCCAAAGGATTTCCACGCGAATCACATTGGCGTTTCGAGATTAAGGTATTTAAGGGACTCTGGGCTGTGGCTTCGTCCCATTCGCATTTCGCCGCAATTTCTAGGCAGAAGGGACCAAATAGGAAGGAGAGAGAGAGAGAGAGGGAATTCCGGCTTTCGTCGCCGGTGATCTGAATATTTAGATCGTTCTGGACCTCCCGGGAGGGCGACCTTTAGCGGAGCGTGGAAAGATCGTTTTCCTGAGAGTTATGATCTTATCTCGAGCACTTGCTGCTCGTGCTTTCCGGTTGCGTCGCGGGCTAACTCTCCAACGAATTTAACGGAGTGTTCGGGAGACAGGGAATGTGAGGGGACTCCTTGAAACCTATTTCGGGCATCTCTTCTCTAAACAATTTTCGGGAATTTTTTTAGATGAATGTAGAGTTGCAGGTAAGTATGCCCCGCGCTATCAATAGCAGATCGAGCTGTCATTACCCATACAGCACAATCTCGTTGCAGCAACGTTGCAGTGCAAGCAGGGTCGTGACACTCACTCTTGAGTAAACTGTTAACGCGAGATTTGTTTTAAACCAGCCCGTATGGCGGCGCTGTACTCGATTTAGTGAAATAATTGTACGCTAGATGGTGCTGTTCGCGCGAATATGTGGGGAGCCGCCACGAGAGGCGCTGCCGGCGCCTCCTTGGAACGTGTTGCAGCGGAGAGGAGCGAGCGGCCATTGTGTCTCGTGGTGTCTCGTCCTCTCCAGCCTGTATGATGGTGTATAAGCGTGCACGTGCATAAACGTCCTTTTTAGCGTCTTTTAGTAAAAAATGAAGTGTTTCATAAGTTGTGAGAAGATTTTGATTGTATCATTGTATGATTGTGACATTGTATCAAACTTACAGCATTTGTATGGCCATTTTTAACCGACTTCAAAAAGGAGGTTATAAATTCGTCCCGTTTGTATTTTTCTTATAGACACAGAAAATGTAACAAATAATGCAGCAAAAACAATTACTATATACATTAAAAAGTATATTCAGTTCAGTTTTATTTGTGCACTCAAGGAATTAATGGTGAATTTTATAATACAGAAAATTATATTAATATGTATAACACATTATTGTAAAACTATTAATAATATTATAAGACAAAAAATTAATGTAATCTATCGGCCAAAAATGAGCAGCACATTAAAATCTGCAATAAAAAAAACGCAACTAAAAAAAATGTATATTGTTTAATTCCTTTCTGTTGAAAAACGAACGACAGAGATACAACTTCTGTACAACTACAAACTTTTAAATTGTATATAGGATGCATAAAATATGATTATGTGTAGTCATACGGAAATTGTATCTCAGTCGTTTCTGAAGTTCAATGAATTTAATAGCGAATTCGGCAGGCACGCACTGGCACTGCACTGGTGTAAGAAATTATCAAACATGACTTTAATAGGCTATTTCTGATAGATACGAAGATAGCTCTATAAGAATCAACCGATCAAAGTCACGCATGATAATTTCTAGCACCAGTGCAGTGCCAGTGCGTGTCTGCCGAATTCGCTATAACTGAACAGTACTGAATACACGTTTCAAATTTCCCTCCTAATAATTTTTAGTTCTAAACCAGCCCACTTAGATGGCGCTGACCGTGTTAACAAAAAGTATATTGAGTGTCACGACCCTGAGTGCAAGGTTGCAACGTTGCACGCAACGTTGCAGCAATAATTCTATGTCCGCCTCCTGCAACGTTTCGGGTAGTACGGCCAAAAATATAAATAAAGAAAATTTTTTTCCCCACAAGGGGGATTCGAACCGGCGACCTGTAGCTTCGTAGGCGAACACTTTACCGCCGCAGCTACAACCACTAATTGATAATAGTGTTAAAGTATTCGAACTTATAGTCCTACCATGTAAAACTTTAATCTCAAATTATTCAAAAGCGAAGACTCATTTTGACACGCTGCATTAGGGTTTTGTAACACTATGTAACACCCTGTGTCATTCTACACATTAAAATATACAGGATGAGTCACCTAACATTTAACCTTAAAATATCTCCTTTGTTTTTAATGATACGAGAAAATGTCTCAGGAAAAAAATGATTGCTAGACAAAAAGGGCAACATATTAGACATGGTTGAATTTGCATTTTTATTGGCTATAACGTTACAGTAATGAAGATACGTCATCCCATTAAAAAAACTATCGATGATCTTGAAATTTCGGGAAATATAACCTTGAGAAAAAAATCGTCTTCGTCAGAATAATTGTCTCTCTGAAGCAAACACTTTTTTCCTTAGACATTTTCTCGTATCATTAAAAACAACGGAAATATTTTAAGTTTAAATGGTAGTTGCAGCAATGATCCTGCAATATTGCACCGCAACGTTGCCGCAACGTTGCAGCAACAATACTATGTCCGCCCCGTGCAACGTTGCCGCAACGAAGTGTGCTGTATGGGTAGTGGGGTAAGGTTGCTTAACCATTACCCTGTGGACAGGGGTCCAAACGGACCCCAAGCTGATGAAAACGTAAATAAAAAGTTACCGAATGGAAACCTCCCTTTTAGGAATGCTACCCCTGGTATTTTTCACACAGAATTTGATAAAAATTTCATTGGAATCGCTGAATTTGAATGCAGTAGTAGCCTTCAAAGGCACCTGAGCGCTTAACCGTGTACAGGGGTCCATATGTACCCCGATATTTCCCATACAAAAATCAATTTTTGTAAGCAGCTGCGTTAGTATTTTTCTACAGTATGTTTTGTATTTACATTCCTGTTGCCTAAAATATATGGTTTTTAGTCATTTTTTGTAGTGAATTATGTAGGATCACGGAAAAAGGGGAAAGCCTCAGACGGGACTCGAAACCCGCGATCTCCAGATTCGTTGCGCGCTGGCCAGGTGCCTTAGAAACTATTCTCCGTTTTTGTATTTTAAATTAAATGGTTTACTGTTTTGTACACTTGAGCCGTTTATTTTGAAAGTGGCCTAAGTCCATTTATCTTCAAATCGAGAGATTTAAGGGTTTGCGTTTCAATGAATTTAAAAATATACGTATAGGATACTAATGAGTCATACTGCTTAAGTGTATCTAAGGATGTTAAATTTATAGTTCCTATTAAAATAGTGGCAATTATTAAGTGAATAATATGCGTTTTCTTATCAAGAATGGAGTTAGGCCACTTTCAAAATTAACAACCAGATTCATTATAAAATTTGAAGGTGCTCAAGTCCATTCAACATAATTTAAGATGCTTCAAATTGAAAAAAAACAATACTGAATTTATTTTACATATCGTTAAAACACTTCGGAAACATAATTTATGCGATTCAAAACATTTTTTAACTACATAACGTACAAAATTACAAACATAAATTTATTACAAAACAATTTACTACTCATCTACATTTTGTGCGTGTGAAAGGGATTTGAAGAAATCATGATGTTCCGGTGGTATATATCGTAATAGGTCCATTATGTCCTTGAATTTTGCTGTTGTAATTTGTCTGATATTTTTATACAGTGCTGTCAATACAATATTTTCGAACTTTCTTGGTCTACCCCGACGTGGTAATAAATTCAGGACTTTAAAATTTTCATTTTGATTTAAGTATAAATGGAGTTAGGCCACTTTCAAACTACATGGTTCGATTATTGAACTAACTCTGAAAACTTATGTGTCAAGAATTATCGTATTTGCTCGGATTATAAGCAACCTGAAATGCTTTACTGATAAATAACATGAAGTTGTACATGTACCCATGGTAACCGGAAAAAATTGAAAAATGGAGTTAGGCCACTTTCAAAATAAACGGCTCAGTTATCTTCTTAAAAATTAATAAAACTTCACAACTACTTAAGCAGCTACAGTTTTTTCGGTACATTTGGGACTGAAAACGCGTGGGGTCCAATTAGACCCCTGTACACGGTTAATGTTAAACTATTAGTACACAGAGTGAAGGTTAAGTCGTACCAGTGCTTAAGTCGTACCACTTGAATGTTGAACGCACTATGGCGACAATAGCGCATACAACAATAACCAAATATACATCTGAGTCAACCAAGTTGCCTTACGTATTATTTATCCTCTGTGAACCACCTCGTTACAAATCCTCCCATCAAGAAGGTTTATTTCAATATTCTTATAATTTTCCGCATATGTTTGGTAGCTAATCTTGCAAGTAAATTATTGATAAAATTATGTTCCTTATTAAATATAAATTCAGTAGAGTTTACATAATCGTTTGGTCGAAACGAAATCCTATTAATTTTGTTCAATGATAGGTTATGTTTACTTTTAAATTTAACATGTGCCGTGTCTTAAGTCGTACCCATATGAGATTCCTAACTCGTACTGGTACGACTTAAGAAATTACTTCTTGGTTTTACCTACTGTCAACTGACGTTGCATTCATTCTTATTTTTAGGCCATAATTATGGCAAGGCAATCAAAGCGAATTTATAATAAACGGAAACAAGAAGATATGGACGAGGCGTTAACTAAATTATCGGAAGGAGTTATTGGATTCAATGAAGCTCATAGACAATATAACATCCCCAAACCAACGTTACGGCGTCATTTTAAAGGATTAAATAAGAATCTCAAATTTGGAAGGCCTAAGGATATGACTGAAAATATGGAGAAGCAGTTGGCTGCACACGTTCTCAATTTAGAATCTAGCTTTTTCGGGCTCACTGCAACTGATCTAGTAATAAACCAAAGCAAAGAAATCCGTGGATGCTCTGCCCCGTCAGTCGAAATAACGTCAACGCAGAATATGGAAAACATAAAAAGTGCGGCAAATAAAAGAAAATCTATAATTAATAAAGGAATTGGCATTAAAAATTAAACAGAAGAAAAGCGATTGGTTTTGTTTTATTTGCGGAGAAGATCGGAAGGAAAATATGATTCAATGCTTGAAATGCAAATCATGGGTGCACGATGTATGCGCTGGAGTTGCAAAAGAACAGAAAAATTTGTATTTGATGTTTGTACCAACTGAATACCTATGTGTCATATAAACAGATTAATACAAAATATGTTTTAATTATTATTGTTGCTTAATTGAATTCTTAGGTACGACTTAGGCTATAGGTGGTACGACTTAGGAAACCGGTTCCTTTATTCGTACCGATGTAAGTTTTTAAAGATTTAGTTTATTTTTCATGAAAGCATATAGATTTTCTAATTTCGTTATAATAAATAACAACAATATTAACACAAGTTTTGAATAACACATTTAATTTCTATTTATTTGATAAATCCTAAGTTTTATACGGTGTTTTTCTTAAGGGGTACGACTTGAGCAACCTTACCCTACGTTATAACTTCTACATTAGGGAAAAGTCACCTTCAGAAATTTTAATGAGAACAGGTAGCGCAGCCGGCAATCGAGCTGAGTAACTTCGAATAAATTCCGCGGATGATGTGTCTATGGAAACTTATGTCGTATTGAGATTCTATAGTTAAGCGAGAGGCATTGAATCCGCTCCTTTCAATCCGGGTCCAATCGAACTTCCTTTCAGGAAAGGAATCGAGCGCTGAAGAAACACTGCGGACCCGCTGCAATTTCTCCCCGGATTCGATTCCAAGCACACAGCCCTATGAAACGTTAATGCCAGCGTAACGATAACGTCGGAATGGTAGCAATTTGCGGAGGGAAAAGGTATCGGCGTAATTTCTGGCCCCGCGACGCGGTTGCGGAACGCGGGTAATGCTCGCGGTGGCTGTGACACACGACGAAACGAATCTATCGCGGGGCGGTCGAGCGCCGCGATTTAACGTTGAATTAAAACAGCAAAAAAATAGATTATTGTCGCGACGATAAAACCAGGGTACCGGAGGGCGGATTGCCTGTTGCGAGCCAATCGTTTCGCAGCACCGAATCCCGCAGAGTTCGGAGGAAAAGCACAGTGGCCTGGACGGCAGGTAGAATTATTTGGCCGGCGAAGGAACCGGCGTGGCTTATCGGCGCGAATACAGGTGTCAAGAGAAGCCGGTGCATGCTGTTCTTTCCAGGTCGCGATTAATTACATCCTGCCTGCTCACGTGCCTGTTTAACGTAAATCAGAGAATTAAATGAGGCTAGATGAGCCGACGAGCGGGCCCCATCGGTCTCGAACAGGCCTAGCTGCCGGCGAGGCTCGTCGTCCCGATAAATAAGTTCGATAAGGCGGCGCCTTATCTTTTAAATAGGCGACGTAATTTAATCACGCGCGGGGGGGCGGGGGCGGGGGCGGTCGCGTGACCACCCCCCGTCGCAGATTTGTCTCTGCAAGCAGCCCCGGACGCGAGGCTACGCGGCGTTATTTTTTCTCCCCGCCGCAGATTGCAGGAAATAAATAGCGCGGCGTGGAACGCGTACGTGGCCGGGCGGCATAACTTTCGCGGCCCGGCCGCCACCCCTGCGCGGGGGCAGAGGGGGCGGGCATGATTTGTGGATGGGAACAAGACGCGCGAGCAAAACGACGAGGGGAATATTGATATATACGCGTCGCGATAAATTCCCTTGGCTCGTTTCAATTTTCGAACGACGACCGCCGAGCGCGATGCACTGGCGAGTACTGCCGTGGCCTGTTACGGAGGCACTGTGGATAGTTCGCACGATCGTTACCGTGCTTCGGAAGCTTTTCCTGGGCGAGGATGTACGCCGGTGCATAAGTTATGAGGGGCTCGAAGGCTCGGGGATTCGTGTAATCATATGACGTTGGCCTCGACTGCGAGGGAAGTTCCGTTACCCGAAGGAAGTCGGAGATTCGCTGCTTTTAAGGGAAGATGAAAGAAGCTGCTTGATAGAGATCCTTGCTCGTTACGCCGGGCGGCGCGGACAAAGGTGAGCGTCCCCGGGGACAGAAGCGGACAGGACGTTGCGCGTAAACGGTGGTTAGGAACGGGATAACGTTAGTCGTAGTTATCATAAGTGGAGCTATCGTAACCGCTTACGGTACTAAAATGGTTATGCATTCAATGAAATTCAACGAGGTGCGCTTACGGTGAATGGCCGTTCGAGTGAACGAAAGGTCGGCTTGCGACTGGGGATATCGTGGATGAACGGTGGATCCGTTTCAATTCAGCCCGGCAGACCGTCGGGGGATTACCGAGGGTTTGTAACAACGCTATGGGTCAACCTTAATGGAGACTACATGTTCGAAGTTGAAGTACACGAAGCGAGGATGCTCGTCGCTTGAAGTTCGCCCGTCGATGGCTGGAAGCAGCAGCGCCGGAGGAACGCGAGTCGGGTACGCGCGATAACGAGGCCGTAGACGTTCGCGGGGCACGTAAATGAAAGCCGGCCGTTTTACAGTGGGAAAAAAACGAGGAGCGAAAATAAACCATGGAAATTTGAATAACAACGACGAGGCGCTTTTGTAATTCATTTGGCCGGGACAATCGCCGTCCACTTTTCTAGTCAGGTTATTTGTTTCGCTCGCGCTTTAAAGTTCCGCTCGCCGAGCAATTATAGCAACAACAAACAAACAACTCCCCGTCACTGCGGCTGTACACTCCCGATCTATTGTCAGAGTGTTTTAAATGAACGGCTCCCTCAATTTTCATTTAGGCAACAACGGCAGGAAGAGAACGCTCGTTCTCTGCTCGACGAGAATCGAGTTCACAGCGAGGGGATTCTTAACGATCATTTAACTATTTATTGGAAGAATATTGCCGCGCTCGCCAGCGGGAGAATTTCAAGGGTCGAATGGCCGTTTCCCAATCACGGAAAAACCAGTTCCCATTCCCCGCCGCGGGTATCGCATTCCATCGGCAGAATTATTCTAGGAACCACCAAAACAATAACCGAGTAACGAGGAAACTCGAGTAACGAATACCGTGGACTGCCATTATTGTTTCAAGGGAAACGATAACAACGATAAGGGAGCAGTACAGATAATTAAGATCGGCAGAGCGGAAAACGGGAACCGTCACTGTGAACAACATCGCCGCCGTGAAACCCGATTCTGCATCACTTCTGAAAATCACTTCTGAAAAATCCGTCGAACGACAAATCGCCCTATTGCCACGAGGGCGGCCAGTGAGCGTCAGGGAGCGTCTCAGCGCACGTCCTCGCAATTTATCGGTGCATAAGCTGCATCGTATCGGCCCTATTAGACCCGTTAACGATCTCGGATCAGATTTCATTGCTCCGTCTCGCCTCGAAATGAGCCGAGTCGCCATTGCTCGGCTCGCGCGAGCGAAGTAAAGGGAAAAATAATGGGGATGAAGAGGAGGGGTGCGTCGCCAAGAGGGCGAAAGAGGGAAAGGGAGATAGAGAGACAAAGTAGCAGGGAGATAAAAGTAATTAATTAAGGCTCGAAGCCTCCCTCCGTCTTTCCCTCGCGTCCACCCACCCCCGGGGCTCACCCTTTTTTTCCCCCTCCGTCGTCGCGTAAATCCAGCGCGCAAAGGTCGATCCTCCCTGTCTGCCGTGAAAACGAGCCGACGACGCGCGACGTGTATCCATTATGGGATAAGTGGGCCACGTCGCGAAATAATGGAACGGCCATGATTTTGTGAGTTTATCGTCAGCCGTCACGTGACACGGAAATGCAGCTGGGGAAGTGGCGCAGGCTCCCGCGGCTTAAAGCGGGTCGAGGGTGCTCGCGCTTAGGCTCGTAATTAAAACACGCCGGAACTTAATGTTTCCTACTCCGCGAGGGCTTCGAAGTAACAAGCCTCGCGACTCGCCCGCACACGTGCGCCCGTATTTCTCGCGCACGCCGCTGCAATTTCGGCCGGACTGTCCGACTTATCCGGCGTTCGACTACTTGCCGCGGTAATCGAGCCCTCCGCGCGGCGCGTGTTTACATCGGAGTAGTGTTTTTATCGTCGCACAGTGGCGAATTTGGCCGAAAAGCTGGCCAAAAATGAATCTGCAATTCCCGTGCAAATTATTAACATATTTTATTGTAGGGGAGACCGGGGCAAATCGGCCACTTCTTTTTCATTGATGAATTTAACTAAAGAATTTTAATTTTTTAATCATGCGAATTATACTATCCGAAAGAGTAATCCCTATAGTACATAATTGCTACAAAAAAATGTTCATCAATCCCCTTTTCTAAAGTCATTCCAGAGGATTTGTAATATAGTGTAAAATCGCCGTTTCGAAAAATGCCGAGGTAAATCGGCCACTCCTCCGGGGCAAAACGGCCACCTTTTATTTGGGCTGGATTTTGAATAATCTTTAGTCATTAATGAAAACGAGTCGTTTATTTTCTTAATTACAAATTACAATGGAGTCAAAAAACTGTCTGAAAAGTTGAGAAGTTTATGTTTTTAATGCACACATACTGCGGTTTAAATTTTGTTGCATTTTCACTCATCTTCAAATTCCGAGGGCAGTTGCTTCTTTTGGCTCCTACGTTTACGCAACGTATGTCCAGTTGAACACCCTGTCTTCGTCATAGGCTGAGATTCCACATTGGTGGTCGTATCAGCTTTTCTTGGACGGGGCTCTTTTTTTCGGAACCGAATTCAAAGTAACAGCTGATTTTCCCAATTCTCTCACCTGTGGAGTAGTTTTTGCTATTCTTTTTTGTTTCGATGCGGCTTGCTCCGTCGCTAATCGTTTCATTTCTGGTGAATCCGTTACAATTGCAGTTTTTCGACGTTTTCGCCATCATCGATGAGTGGCCGATTTGCCCCGGGTGCTACGTGGCCGTTTTGCCCCGGACATAAACTCTATCCTCAATCAGTCGAACACAATAGAGATTTTCCAAAATAACTCAAACTATCATCGGAATCGTAATCGGTACCGCTATTTTAATCAATAAATACTCATCTCAAAATTCAGAACCATAATATTACTGAATAAAGACAAATTTTCCACAAGTCACGAAAATTTTATATCACTGCCTAAAACGTATTTTGCGTTCTACAAAGTCGAGCATAATCTCAAATGCTATTAAATTCCGTTGGTACTGTAGATACATAGAGAGACGTTTGCAAGAGCAAACACGAGTTTTTATTTTAACTTCTACTGGGTAAAACTTCCGATGGCCGATTTACCCCAGTGGCCGATTTGCCCCGGTCTCCCCTAATATAACTCTAAGAAACTAAATGTATAATTTTCTAACGTTTAATGTTTAATTTGTTGTTTTAATTATAATTATATTATTAAAAATATTAAAAGTATTGTGGTTTGTAGTTTTTAGTCAAATAATTACGCAGTCATTACTGAAACATTAATATTTGTATATATTTTAACATTATTATATTGCATACTTATACATATAGGTATATTTACACTAACATTTGGTACATAGCACTGATGATCAACGAGATGCTTTTCAACGTAATACATACTTTGCCACCGCGCTACGCGTTGCTAATTTCTATCGAGATTCTCGCTAGACTGACTTGTGGCCCTTGATGATGGACGTAGTTAGCCCCAAGAATTAGATTTTCCTTTCTGTGAGAAAACCCAGGTTCTTTAAAATAAAAGCCAATGTTGCCGCTTGGCAACATGGTCGTGAATACCGGGATGCCGATTTTTTTCGACCATAAGGACGTATCGGCATCTGCGTTATGCCAGCAATTGCTTGGAATCAATTTTATGATCATACCTGGCTTACGAACGCGGTGCAGTTGTTTTGGGGAAAGCACGGATAACGTCGCTATACATATTTAGCGACTCGTGTATATGCAAAGACTGAATGGATCGGAAATTATACTCGTATCAGTGTACACAAAAATGAGAATATTTGCCAAAATAGCAATTTGTTGCAAAAAACTGCCACGGGGTCTTAAAGTGCATACCTTGAGCTTTCATTTAAAAAAAAGAATGGTGCTTGAGCTCGCTTGAGTTGTAACTTTTTGCTTAAGAATAAACAAAAAATGAGTATGCTTTCAGTACTTGTTTATAAGAACTTTTACAGACTTCACATTTGAAACAATAATAGTGTATATGATACTACACCACAATATATATTGTTTATTTTGATAGCTGGACTCGATAATCTGAAAAATAAATCTCAAAGTAGACCTTTAAATTTCGAGCATCAACTTTGAACTGACACATCTCAGCAAGGGCTGCAGTTTGTATATTTACATTAGTAAGAAATTATGCACAAATATGTCATAAATAAATCGCAATAATTGGATTTAGCAAATTTAAAACTTTTACATTCTGATTTTTGGCCAGCTTTTCGGCGAAATTCGCCACTGTGGCGTCGTTCCGCGATCGCAGCATCAGTAGACGCCTCTGAGAATTGAATGACTTTGAGTACTTAACAGGCTTAGGTCACGGCACGTGTACGGGTCAAGAGCAGGTTAGGTATTCGTTATACTCTGCTCTGTGCCAGCTACCTTATCCTAATTACTATCATCCAGCAATCTGAATTTCGAGACGAAGGGAAATTAATTACCAAGCACTTTATCTTCATTCCTCTGTCGCGTTTCGTTCGGTGGCTGCAGGGAGGATCGAAAAGGACTTCCGGCACGGGTAACGAGCCCTGCTCCGGGCTACGGGACGCAACTCCCGAAGAACTCGCCGAGGAAGCGGCGTTTTATTATTGCGAGAGACAGGGGAAAAGGGAGAGAGAGAGAAGTTATTTCAAGGTTCGTCATACTTTCCGGATTTCGTAGCGGCCGCCGAGATAAAACGATTTCGCCGAGAACGAAGTTTCTTTCCTCGCTTTCTCGCGGGGGGGGAAGTTTCCGGATTGACGGAGCGCCCTTCCCATCCGCCGAGGGGCGGGGGTGGCTCCCTTTAAAATAATACCGCTTCCGATCGGCTGGCGGTCGGCGCGCGAAACTTCGCTCGAATATGAAATTAGCGGCGATAATGGAAAACGGCCACGTGAAATAGATTCCCCGGGTCGCCGAAGTTTCCCCAGGCGGGGTCGCCGTCCGCGCTTCTCGCGATTCGACGTCTCCAACTTTCCTAACGACGGAGTTATGACGGTGTAATTAAGTCGCTGGGAAGCGAGCGAGTTATACCGGTCGTCGCGCGGATAGAATCATTTTATCCCGGGCGTTTCGGCTTCTTCCCGACTTTGTTGCCCGATGGCTGTATTTCCGCTCGAACCAGGAAACAAAGGGCGGAATAATACAATACAGAGGGAGCGCGGGAATGCCTCGTTGTTTTTAACCCCCCGCCGGGAAAGCGAAACGAAGTCCTCGCAGTTGCCATCTGGCTAATCCCCGTAATAACCTTTTTTCCTCTCGACTCGACGCTGAACCGGGCGAATGAAGACCACTCTTCGCCGTATATTTACCTCGTCTAGAAACAACGCACGCGGCGGATCCGGGGGAACAAACGTTGCGTACTCGGCCGCGGGGGATAAATTTCAAGCACGCAGGCGCGGCGCGTGTCGCGTTCCGTTCGCGAGTCGATTTCTTCGCCGGGGCAAAGATATCGCTGGAAAATTATAACGATTCATCCTGATGCAAAGTCACGACCGTTCCCCCCGTGGCCCGACGGAAACGGGATAGCCCAATTTATCATCCAGATAAAGGAATCGCGACGGTTCCTTCGTCGACCGAGTTCGATAGCGTGCAGGGAAACTCGGCGGCGACGGAGCGAGGCAATAAGATAAGATTTCCAAGAGTTGTAAGTTTGTTTGCGGACAGCCGGCAGGAAAATTCGCGGGAAGACGTGACTACCAGCGCATGGCGACAATAGTAATCGCACACGACCTCTCATAGAATTTGAACAAAGATACAGGTTGTACAGCTTCTCTCCTTCTGCCGGAAATTCAGCTGGATATTCTTCCGCGGAGCTCGAATCCACCCAAGGGTCAACGAGGATGTTAAATGCTAGCAGAATTGTAATCGAGAATGCGCCAGGAAAAAAACGCGTTTTTTATAACGGGAATCTATCTGGGGAAGCTTTTTGACTGAAATGCTCTTTTCAATTTGCACTTTTATTGCTGGCGAGAGCGCGGAAATTTCAGCTTTTTCGAGACAGGAATTGGAGCAAATTGGAAAAGGAAACCTAATCGATTCTACTGGTACATCGAAAATTGTTTTTTCCGCGGCGGTTCTTCAATATCATTGCGCGAATCTTTTTATTGCACGGCTATTCTACTGGCTTCGCCGGCCAGGAAACCACGCTCCGCGGAATCCCGTGATTGTACAACTCCCTTCCTCGCTTTCTCACCCTGAATGACGCAACGACTTCTACGGCATATGCTATTATCTGTTTCTTTGGCCATGCTGTCTAGTGGAATTAACTGTAAGTGTGTCACAGGAACGAATTCTTGTTATCGCTCTCCGCTGGACGCATTTCCCTCCGCACTGTTCGGAATCAGTTAGGGAGGCTCGCGTAAAACGGACGGCGTGCATAAAATGGACGGGGCTTTATGACGGCCGTTATCATAAAGTTTATCACCGCGCTACCTTAGCAACATTGCGTCACAGCGTGGAAAGCCCCCGCGAGCCGACCTCGACGATGGCCCTCGCCGTTGCGAATTTCGCGGAAGCTCATCTCCCCGGCGGATGTAAACGAGATAACCGCTCGTAATTAACGAACCCGCCGCGAAATACATATTTCACGATCGACACGGTATGTAATTAGAGACAGACGCGCGAAACGGACCCGTCGCCGAAATTCAATCGGAGCGCGGCCGTCGCGCGTGTCAAAATCTCTATAAAACGGCGGGATTAAACGAAACGGAAGGATCGACTCGATTCCGGCATAGTTAATTTCCGCGATAAAGATAACGCTCGCGCGGGAAATGTGCCAGTGGGTCGACGGTTTCGGCGCCCCTTACAGCGGCCGCCGTTACTCTCGACGACGCGTTCGCGGAATTAACGCAATCGCGGTGCCGAGTGATCAGGAATTCGCGATACACCGTGCGCTACAATTCCCATACAGCACACTTCGTTGCAGCAGTGTTGCAGGAGCGTTGCTGAAATATTGTGTTGTTGCAGGTTGCATTGCAATATTGCAGGAACGATGCTGCAATATTGTTGTGCATTATTGGAGTGCCAACGATCCTGCAATATTGCAGCAATATTGCAAGTTCGTTGCCGTGCAATGTTCCGCTGGCAACGATCCTACAATATTGCAGCAATATTTCAAGTTCGTTGCAATATTTCTGCAATATTGCGCGCACATCGTCGTGCAATGTTCCAGTGGCAAGGATCCTACAATATTTCTGCAATATTGCGCGCACATCGTCGTGCAATGTTCCAGTGGCAAGGATCCTACAATATTTCTGCAATATTGCGCGCACATCGTCGTGCAATGTTCCAGTGGCAAGGATCCTACAATATTTATACAATATTGCGCGCACATCGTCGTGCAATGTTCCAGTGGCAAGGATCCTACAATATTTATACAATATTGCGCGCACATCGATGTGCAATGTTCCAGTGGCAACGCTCCAGCAAAATTGCACGCACATTACCGTACAATATTGCAGAAATATTGGAGTGGCAACGCTCCTGCAACTTCTCCGCAATGATGCGGTGCAACATTGCAATCTCGCACCAGAATATTGTCGAACAGTTGCAGAATCATTGCCAGAATTTTGCCGTTTCGTTGCAGAATCATTGCCGGAACGTTGCAGGACTACATCTTTGTAATGTTGCCGCAACTTTGCAAAAATACACACCTGCAATATTGCGAAGGCGGACATAGGATTGAACCTGCAACGTCGCTGCAATATTTTGGTGCAACATTGCAATCTTGCACCGCGTCATTGCAGATATGTTACTGCAATGTTATGGTGCTGTGTAGGTTACCGCCACCGAGAACAGTTTTTCGGGTAACGATGCACACACGAAGCGTTAAGAACACAAAAGGCAAAGCCAACGGGGCGGTTATTCGGGGAAACTCGCCGGTTCTCCGAAGATACGTGGGAGCCTGGCCACCGCGCGCGCCGTTTAATTTCGGTGCCCCGTTCGCCGCTGCGAGAAGCTGCGCGTTTTTCTCCGGTCGCGGTTGAGGGGGAAGCTTCTCAAACAGAGTCCCAATCCGAAGATTGAAGCGCCCTTAAACGCTAACGAGATGACTGCATTATGCAACCATTGCAAACGGCCCGGGCACAAACGGAAAGAACCGCTGGAGTTTCTCGCGCCGCGGCTGCAAGAGCGTTCGTCGCGCCCGTCGCGATCCTCGACCGGCCCGGTGTCGAAACTCGCGCGGCGCCCCGAGACAAGCGTTCAATTTACCGAGGCAAACTTGGAGCCGCGAACAAAGTGCGGGCGTGTGTAGACATTCGAACGAAATTACCGAAGTTGTTCGCCCAGAAGGACAATGGCGTAAACGAGGTGTAAAGCGAGCGGCGCGCGGAGCATCGTCGTCGCGACGGCGGTGCTTGAGCCCCGCGTTTCGTGAGCGTTCCGACGCTTGCTCCGCGTAATTAGCTTACCAGATCGATATTAACGGGCCTCCGCACAGTCAACGACCACCGTGTCGCTTTTCACGGCCGGGAAGAAAAGCTCTCTCTCTCTCTCTCTCTCTCTGGCCCGCTCTCTGGCTCACCCTGACTCTCTCCTCGTGTGTATCATTCCGCAGAGGAGGAAGGCTGACTTATGAATAATGCATACGATAAATTCGCGTCGCACGCACGCATGCACGCCGGTAATTCCATTAGCTGTACCATTTCGTCGCTCGATAGCCGCTACGTATTCGGCACAACTGTTCTTCTGCCCGACCGTTTGCTGGATCAACGAGCGTTTCGACGCGATTAGGTGCTTCGGCAATCGCTCCGCCGGATTGATCGCACATCCCCCTGACAATCTAATAAGTTCTCCACGTCAGTTGAATGGCTACGTTGCCAGAACGCTGCGATAACTTTTAATCTCCGCGACGGATTCAACGACGCAGCAAGTGCGACTGATTCTGGGATAATTGTTGGTTATAGTTTAAGTCGGGTGTACTTTGCTGTCTGGAGGGTTAAGGTAAGTGCAAGATGGGTAGATTGTTAGGCCTGGGAGAGGCGAAACGTCGCGTCTTTCGCTTCGTACAGGTTTGGATGAAAAGGTGACGCCGAGCCCGCTCCTCGTTACGCGTAAGTGTGATAATTACCTTCTGTACACATGAAGAGTATGGCAGCAATGGACAGCCTCGCTTGCCACCTCAAAGCCATGTCCACGATTGTTTGATGGCGCGTTCACTTTGGTACCGAAGCGATTCACATCCTCTTTACTGGATGACTACGCACCGTCCACTCACTATCGACCATATACAACGGCACAGCGCAGGGGATCCTTATCGAGAGCGCGCTTTCATCGCGACAAACCGGGGACGCACACTGTTGAGGAACAAACCACGGGATCCACAAATCCGGGAAACGCCACTCCGAACACCTCCGGACTCTAATTGCCGCGGCGTCTAGCGTCGTCGCCTGGCTTTTCCATGGACCTCCGCTTTCTACGGTCACACGCGGCTGGAGACGACCGAGAACACTCGCGGGACCCGACTGTGTTGTCAAAGTTTCAATGATGTCTCCTCGACCGTCGGCGAATGACACGAGAGGGGGACGCTCGCCGCGAAAACTCTGCGCGTAAACCGTGAAAGTTTTAGGTCGATCGCCGTGTCAGGTTGATCCGCAACTCCCTTGAACCATTCGATCGACCGCTCTTCGATCCGCCCGTATCCTCTGGCTCCTCCGAATCGGGGATATCGATCGCCGAGATATCCCTCCCGCGGTAAACAGCTCGGAAGAAGCTTGCCGAACGCGATCACCGAGCGACGTAGAAGTAGCCAAGATGGTCAGACGCGGAGGAGAGCGTTCCCCGCGTGATCGCGTTACCCCTGAAGAGGGCTCGGGTTGTCCCGAGATGGGGGCAGCGCCTAACGCGCTGTTAATGGGCTCCAAGTGTCTCGCTAACTCGCCAGGGTATCTTTCAGCGTTCACGGCTCCGTCCGCGGCTCCAGCGTCAACAGATCGAAACTTGCTCGTACTTGGATCCTCCGCGGCTCACGGTGGGAAGTGTCAACTGCGGGATGGTTGTTGTTGAGGGCAGGCCCAGTTCAGGGCCTACACCAGTCCTCCCTTCATCGTTTCACGTGACCGTGCGCGTCAGTCGCGCCTAAAACTCAACTCTCTCTCTCTCGCCCCGCACGAACTTGTCCGCGCACCCCGTTCAAAAACCGTTAGCACAACTAGGTCCGTGGGAGCGTTCCCGTGGCGGTGGCCGGGCGGCTTCCCCTCATTTCCGGGCCAGTTTAATTCGCTGCCGGAGCGAGGACGGCTGTATTCTCAACGCGAATCCCGCGTCTGTGTACGCGACATGGTATATAGAGCGACGCGACACGCACCACGTCTTGATTCGGTGGCAGATTTACCCTGACTGGGGAGATTCTCGGCCGTGGGAGCATGCGCGCTTCCGATCCACCTCCTCTGATGGTGGAAACGCGCAGAGGGTCCACGAGCAGGGTCCGCGCGCACGTAAGGTCCTCTCGGCACACCGAGACGTCCGAGGTGCACGTATCCACGGCCGACGGAGCTCACCGACACCCTCGCGCCCTCGCGCCCCTCAGCGTAGCTAGTAGCCCTAAGGGTGGCCCGCGTCGGTCACGACGTACGGCACCGTGTGTCACGGCCAGAGTGTGTGGCTGCTCGTGCGAGGAGTATGGAATCGTGCCGCCGAACCCGCGGCTACTGTTCTTCCGAGTTACGCCCTCGGTGGACTTCCGGATTTAACGCGTACCCCATTTATAATTCGAGGCCCCGGTTATCGGCGACGGGCTGGCCGAGACGACAACACCGAGGATGTACCGCACGCATTCTGGGGTGGGTGGCGCGCGCTGATATCCCCCGCACCGTATGCTAATCCGCCTTCTACATGATAACGCCGCAATAATAAGAAAAGCTACGTAATTGCCGGGTCGGCCGTTATCGGAGCAGCGCGCCGACAAGTGCAAGTTCCTCGGGCTTGTTACGAGCTCCCTTCCTTTTTTTCTTCCTCGCCGGCCGACCAGCACGCGTGACAGGGGGCTGTAGAGACATGGGTGGGATTTTCTAAAAGCTTCGCTCGCAGCGAGATCCTGGCGATAGCTGCGTGGAATGAAACACTTTGAACACTTTGTACCAGCCACTCCGTGTCGAGCTGCGCATGCGATGCTGATTGTTTCTGAACGTACAACGTTTGTTCGAAGTCCCGGGGGACTAGGGGTAAACAGTGTAGTTATTGGCCACCTGGCAGTGATTGGCCTTTTTCTTAGAAAAACATGAATATTGAGAAATAATTATTATTATTATTATTATTATTATTATTATTTAGACGGGGGAACCCTTTAAAGTACAAAGCTTAAACAACTCAGAACAATAAATATATATAAAATATCGTAACATAACATAAACCGAAAAATAAAATCGAACGGAAAATATAAAGTAACGAGAAAACATAACAATAAAAATAAAAACGACGTCATCGCCATACAAATGAGCGCAAATTACAGGGGTGGTAGTCTCCTAAGTACCAGAGCCCTAAACGAGGCAAAGGATAATGTACATTATGCCTTTTATAATGAACATATTCAGATACCTTGTACTTTCATGCGTCGAATGCAATCACTATTTTGTCACTCATTGTTATACTACGTGTAAAAAATAGGCAACTTGAAATCGATGCTTGAAAACTACAGTGATTGAATTGAATACCATACGGTTACATCAGGCAATTCTTAGATAATTTAATGTATTTACGATATATATATATAACTCTCATATTCGTTATATAAATAAATAAAGGTTTAAACTTTATAAAAAAGGATTATTTATTCATTAATATTATACATTATTGCAAAAATTATAGGTGACCAAGAACTGCAATGTAAATAATGTCTTAGGACAGTCATTGGCCACCAGGCCAATGGGTAGCTAAGGTAAACGTACCTATTATGAAACACCTTCCCAAACATATCCCCTTCTTGAAACAGCATCACAAATAACGAAATAAGAAATAGTTATGGCATATATAAGCAACTGCCAAACATTCTATCGATATTTATACATTCTTTTCTGTACAAATTCACCAACATAAGTATTATTATACAATAATCTATTACAAAAAAATGGTTTTAATGTAATTCATTGATAAAAATAACCGTTTCATATTGTGTACCTCAATTTTTTGAATGTCCCGCTTTATGGAACGGTTCGGAAGCGTGTTCCAAGACCACGGACCCGTGTTCACATAGTTGTACCAGTTCATGAAACACACGCCTCAGCTTTGATAATTAGATATTTCCAGTGAAAAAGAGAAATAGTTCATTATTTAAACTGCCCTAGAGCGTTTATAAAATATATTATATTCACGTTTTCATCATAAATACGAGTAAGTATGCGTAATTCAAACTTTTTTAATAAATATCAAAAACCTAACCTGACGGGGCGTTTCATAATAGGGACATTGAATATGAAACACCGGGTCATGGTACGAAAACAGTGTTTCATAATACGTACAGGTCCTTCATTTAGTTTTTTAGTCATATTATTTTTATTTATAATAAATATACATTTTATGGCTCATTATATAATCACAAAACAATGGCCTATCGAATGGTATGCAAATTTTCAATGCTAACCCACTAAATTTTATAAATTAGATCACAATTGCATAACCCCATCGAAAAGCGTTTCATAATAGGTACGTTTACCTTAACAGTCATAGGAATAGTGAAACAGTTGTTGGCCGCTTCTTTGACGTGATTTTAAGAGGTTAGGTTTTAAAAGAAAATGCTTTTAATACAATGTAAAACGTTGTTAAAAGAAGGTGCAATACTAGCTAATATAGAAACATTTAAGTAGAAGAGTTATTATAGATATTATTTCATAATTAGGCAGGGTATACGTCACATATAGGTTATGAAATAGTGGCCAATAACTGCCAAACGATCGGCCAATCATTGCCTTCGCCTGGCCAATAACTATGTTTATTCGTAGGTAAGGTATTTTCAATAAAATTTTGTGGATGCTTCTACTCTTTATTTTAAACAAATTCTATTTCTAGACTATTAGAATCGTTTACAGCTATTAACACTAATTGTGTTCTTAAAGCTATCAAAACAAGACTTATAATTCAACGCTTATGTGAACCTCTGACTTAAGTGGCCAACAACTACACTGTTTACCCTTATTCAAGCTGGCACACGTGACTTCCCGGCTACTCCGAACAGCGATTGTTACGGGATTCGGTTCGGATGGTTCCACGAACTGATTCGGCGACAATTCTAGAACGGGTGGCGACCAGTTACGTGACCTCTCTTTCTGGTGGGGTTTAAGGACTAATTGACACGTCAAGGGAGCTCGAAAACCACCCCCGCAGTGTGTGCCTGATTTTCAATGCCGCGCGGAAACCGCGCACGTCGTCTTCGGTTTCGCTGGCATAAATCTGTCGCGATGATCGTCGAGCACGCTATTAGTGCATGTCGTTAGATGAAGCAGATGAAAGTGGACACGCGAGTGTGTATAACGCGCGGGCGTTACACGCGATGGCCGAGTGGCGCTCGGTGATTAGCTGAACTCGTTCGGCCTCTATCGCCCGTAACGGACACTCCACTTTCTTCGTTTCGCCGCCGGTTGCCGATAGCATCCTGTTGTGTCGCTCGATGTCGCTGCAAAATTGATGGGATATTAAAATGTGTCGGTAAAGAGTCACGCAGAGGGTCGACGCCGTCAATAAGTGGCGCAGCCGAGCGGAGGGTGGAAGTTAAGGTGTATGCCCGGGGTTCGAAATGAAAACGCCAGGGGAAGGTGCTCGTGTAACGTTGCGCGCGGATCACGAAGGGTCCTTGTGTGCGACAAGCTGAGAAATCTGCCAGTAATTTTAATTCCACCCTGCGCGTCACGTGCGATCCGATGCCATTAGACGCGCTCGCCGGCGTCGCCGAGCGTGTATGCGGTTCCGCGGGGCCAGCGTGCATGAGAAATATGTAAAGAAGGTGTAATATTTTGACGACACCGGGGGAACAAATGACGCCGGCGGGCGCTCGTATTACGTGCGCCCCGAGCTTAACAGCTATCCGGGAAAGTTTGATGAAATCTACTTTATAACCCTCGCTTTGTGAAATATTTGCCAGGGGGGGAATTTCGCGCACGTGTGACACTGATGCAATAACTTCTGGTTTTCGCGCGGCGAGCACACGTCCCACGCTCGCATGCACCGGCGTATCGAGTGACGGGAATTATGAACCGACGACGGTGTAATTCATTCGCGGAGGCATTCCCTTGCTAAATTGTAACGTTCATCGCCGATCGGGCAACTGAATATTCCATTAAATCGTCCATTTATATGAAAATGAAGCGGGCGCTACGTATATTCATCGGCGAAGGGCGGCGGAGCAGCTTAAATTCGACGAGGCCGGTCATTTACCGTCGCGGACTTCGCGTTCGTTTCGCGCGGCCACCGGCGAGAAGCTCGTTCGAAAAACCGTCTCGCTCGGCGTGCGAGCTTCCAAGGCAAACTTATAAATAACGTTTCGCGTGACGACCGTGCCTCTGCAGACGCGGGACCATTCATCAGCCACGGCTCGCGCGCGAACTCGCCGATAACGACGCCCTGTCGGCAGGTTCGATCTGTTGGGTGAAAGGCGCCCGGTCGAAGTCGCGCCGCGGATCGGTTTCCGCGCCCCTCTCGGCTGCTCTAGCATTGTGACGTTTCGGGGCGTGGCGCGGGAAATGAATAGGCCTGTACTTGGACCACGGCGAACAGCGAAGCACCCCGAGTTGCTGCGATTTTTTTCAAGTCCGGCTACGATCGCGCAGGTCCTATTCTGGAGACGAGACAGATGGAGTGGCTTCGGCTTCACGTGCCCTCCATTGACAAGCTCCCTGCCCTCTCTGAAGCGAATTGTTTCGTCGGAACGGTGCTTTGGTGGGCCGCCGCGTTACATTTTGCCTGACCTGTTTCTTTTCTCCTCGCCAGCCCACTTTCGGGCTCTGCCCGCGGACTCGGGCGCATCGCAAATTAACGTGACAATAAAGCCGCGCATAAAGTGCGCCGCCGAGTGAGGTAACCCCGTTGGAAACCGGGGCCGTGGTCTCGCGGAGCCGGCATCGTTTACCCCGGGGGAGTCGACGGTTTTTCGGTGGCTCAGCAATCGTTCGGTCGGCCGGCTCGCGTTTGAACAGGGCCACTAATTCCGGGGCGTATCGGAGCGGCCGACAATTACGCCTCGTAAAGCCTGCCGTGTAAGATCTGCCGTATAAGTTTGCCGCGATAAAGCGGACGATAGCGGTGCCGGCATGTGCGCACACGAGATCCACGGAACGGGGAGCCGGGCTTAGGGGGCCGGTTGTCGGCCACCTGGCAGCCAGGTAAACGTTTGTCTCCACGCAGAAGCTGTCGACCTCCTTACAGGGGCTCGAACACAGCCGCGCGACACGCCAAGATTTTCGATATATTTCGAAATTGATGCCGATAACCAGCCGCCAGTTCGCCCGCGGCCGCTCTTGTTCCCGTGTTGTTTTATCGGCCCCACGCACGAACATTTCCGCACGAAATTGAAAAACGCCCTGGCCGCGGCGAGCACGTCAGCCATGAATTCTTGCCCCGACAGCTCGCGGGCCTCCCCCGCTCTTCCGTTCGTTTCGGCCAACAGATCCCAAATTGAATTCCGGTCCGCGCCGCTGGACGATTCTCTAACTCGCGGGGCGAGGGTATCCCTAATCGCGAGCGAGAAGGAGCAACCGTTGGGTGGGTTCTGTACGCCGACGGATCGACGAAGCGGATTTAACTAATTCCCTCGCGGGATTGGACGTCGAGGATATAAATTGAATTTTATGCGCGAGCGAAACTTTCTTCCAGGAGTTTTTGCGGCGCCCCGCGCCAGCTATCGTTATGGACGATAATGCTTGTATTTTATAGTTAAACGTTGCCTCTGTCCAGGAAGCAGGCACGTGCGCGAAATTTTGCTTCCTGGCTGGGCTCCAGGTGCGAGTCTTAATAATAATAATAATAAATTCATTCACGCGGCAAGCCCATTAAGAACAGAGTACTTACGGTAAGAGATAATTACAGAAAATTGCAAATAAAAAATAAGAGAATAAGACAAAAAAAGGGGCGCTAGTGATGAACTTAAATTATAGGAAGGTAGATGGGGAATAGACTACGAATTCAAGAATTCAAGAAATGCCCTCCGCAATAAGAGCTCTCCGAGCACTAGTCCCGAAGCTAGAAAGAGTACCGGCAAAGAAATCTATACCCTCGTGTAGCCGATTTGCGATGCCGCAGATTCTATTGAAGGGATCGGTGTGACCGACCCAGGAGGAGTATCTCAGTGGCCCAAACAGGGGTGTTTGTATGGTACGGCGAGTGGGAAGGTTGAAGTTGATTAGCTCTAAAACATTGGGGTTATCCACTTTCCCATTCAGTATCCTATATAAAAAGGATAGGTCTGAGATCCTCCTCCTGTGTTCAAGAGTCCGCACCCCAAATCTACTCATGATCGGCACATAGTCGTGGTGAAACCGAGCCATAGGCCGGCCCGCTTTGTACGCAAGATGGCGTAAGAAACGATGCTGGACCCTTTTCAGTTGTACGCTATACTTAGTCCATCGCGGTGACCGGATGACTGACGCGTACTCGAGATGAGGCAGCACCAAGCTGTTATATAAGTAGCGCAGCGTACGGGGGCTAACAAAATCAGTACTACTTCTAATTATAAAGCCCAGTGCTCTGCTCGAGGCCGCAACAACATGTTGTGTGTGCTCCACGAAGGAGAACGAAGAGTCGATCAGAACGCCAACGTCCTGCAGGGGACGTTACGAATGTCCTGGGCGTTTGTTTCGCGGGGACGTGCGCAGCTTAAGGTCTTCGTCAATGCGACGCAAAGTGAATCCACGTTCTGACGGAAGCCGGGTGACTAGGAGCTACGTATCAAAACGTACCTTACTTAGACACGATTCCAATCCTTTAGCAGAGAGCAAGCGTAACACATCGCGGGGGTATAGGAACAGCCGCATGGAATAGTGAACGAGTAGACGGGGAGTTCTGGCTGCTGGGACTCGACTAGGCGAAATGAAATTGCCTGTAGGGAGTGATATCGAAGTTACGCTTCCGATAGATTTGTCCCATGCATGTCTATCTATTAGCGACCACGGGAGACGTAACTTCCATCGTCGTCTCTCTATCAAAGGGCCGGGGCCCGTTGTATCGCAGAAGTTGAGTCTGGCTGAGTTTCAGCGTTCCTCCGGCTCCCTCTGTTGACCAAATGACGGTCGAAAACGTTACACGGGTATTCAGCTTGTTAACCAATCAGCCAACTTGACGGAGTAGTTTGCCCCGCTTTCTGCGTAGATTCGACTCCTTAGATTATCGATTTCCCACCCTTTGTCCGGCCGTGTTGAAGCACCGTGTTCCACGTAGCGAATTGCCGCCCCCGCCCCGCGTTCACCCCCCGTCGCGATCGCTTCTCCGGCCGATCTTTGTCACCGTACACGCGACGCAATTGACACCGTTAAACAGGGATGACCCCCTTGCTCCCGTTAACGGAGGACACTCTTTTAAATTAACGAGTTCCACTTGAATTAGCGAGCCGAGGGGGTGTCTTCGTTTTACTGCGACCGGGTCGAATGAATGGCAGCAGCGAAACGAGATGTTAGGCGAGGCTGTATGAAATACTCGGCGCGGAGGTGCGCGGCAGCTGTGCGTTCAGCCGAGTGGTCGAAAACAGGTTGAAAAACGGTGGGAACGGAACCAGGGTGAGCAGCTAAAGCGTCGAAGAGCAAAGAGAAGGTCTGGGTGGATGGATAAATAGGAGTCCTCCGGTTGTTTCAGTTGCCCCGTCCCCGCCGCAGAATACTGCCCGCCATCGCGGTATTACTTTGAAACGTAAATGGAATCTTGGGATGTATACCTCAGCGTGCGCCGTTCGTCCGGCGGTTTGGAAATTATCCAAGAATCTCCGCCATATTGAATTAATCTGGCCGCCGTGCCCCTCTGAACCGGAAACTTTATCCGCGGGGTTACTACGTGCGCCTCGTTCGCGTTAAATATAAGAATTCTATTAACTGTGCCGCCACCGTCGGGCGCGGCCAACTTTTAAGTGTTGAAACTTCGATGGGTTCCGAAAGGCTCGGCTTTCCCCCCGCAGAGTTTCGGCTAACGGGGACGCCGAACGGGGAACGTTTCGATACGGAACTTCCCGCGGCGCAAAAATTCCCGGCCAACTCTGTTCCCGAGAAAATCACGATCGAAACGCGGCTTACGTGTCCTCGGTGTTCATAATACGGCGAGCCGAAGCCCGGGTTAACAGAGAGGAAGGGCGCGACAAGACTCATAGGGATTTATGGGACGAAATTACGAGATGGGAGGAAGTTTTTTCAGGCAAATATACTTTTACACCATCCGGCGAAACCGCGGGGAATCGTAATTTCTGGAACCGAGAAGAAATCACGTTCGTATCGCGGACCCAGTTTCCGTTGTTATTCTTAGCGTCGGACCGGGGGAGGAATGATAATTCTAACCGGATTCCGTGTCCCGTCCGCAACACCGCCGCCCGAGAGTTATCATTTTTGATATTCATGCCCCCTAAAAGATAATGCACTTAGCTTCCGGGCTCGGCGTAAGCCCCGAGCTAACAACCTTAGCTGTTGCTCCGGCACGATGGTACTTGGCCCTTGGAGGGGCTCGTTCACCGAGCACCTCCGACCCGCAAGCTGTAAGCTAACTGAAAATTACCGTGCCAGCGAAACCCTTAAAACCGACGGGGATCTACGTGGTCGGACCTCGTTACGCATGCATTTCGAGGGGCTGGCTCAATCGCGGGATGGAGCTTTCGCAGCGGGCCTCTATCTCGATCTCTCCAGCCTCTAATTCGGTCGCGTGATATTTCTTTCGTGAAAGCCTGTGTTCGCGATGCTCGCCGATGCCCAACTTTTCCATCCAGCCGTTCCTTAGAGCGACTAGTTCTCGGGCCTGCTTTACGAGCCTTCTCGTTCGGATAATTGAGGGCTGGTCGCGATACAGAAGAACGATAAACCTGGAATAATTTCTTCCGGCAGCTTAAACGCGAGTTTTCGAGAATTACCGAGAATCACCCTCGCACCTGTTGGCTTGGACGCACGAAACTGCAGACGGTTTAAACGCGGGGAAATTGTTTCACCTGTCAAGTTGCCGAACAATTTCACCCAGGCCCGCTCGTCTACCGGGGGACGCGTGGAGTTTGCTCCAAGTTCAGTCGAGGATCGTTCATCCCGAGAGAGGTTATCGTTTCGTCGAGGACGCGAGCAGCCTCGGAATTCAGATTCGGATCGCCCGTCGATATTTCTCGCGCGCGCATAGAAACGAGACGCGCGCGGACTACCGTGCGGCAGGGTGCGAGTAAAAACGAGGGGGTTGGGAAATATTTCACCGCGGGCATACAATTTCGAGAACGACGCAAACGATGCTGTTTCGGTCTGCTATTCCGTCGGTGTCGCGGCGCGTCGTGATTTTTTTTTAATCTCCTCGCTCCTGAGCTGCGGGAAAATGCTTCCTCTGGAACGAACGTCAGGGATCGCGGTGTCCACCCGCTTGAAATAACCCGAGCACGTTGCCATTTCGATGGCAGGCAAATGACTTCGTTGATAAGCATAGAAAGGCACGATCTTCCAGGAACGCGAGGCGATTGAAATTATATTCGCAACCGAATGGATCGATTAGGGTAAGGGGCCCAAATTTCGTCCCCGCGCCTAATTTCGCCCCCCCCTGCATTGCTCGATTCCTATGTTTGCAGTTTCAGTGTCATCTGGTGGTAAATGTTGCATTAGGATACGCCAGTATTCTGAGAGACTTGCAAATGATAGGTTAGGTGTTTGCACGTTTGCGAAGGAGAAGCTTTTCGAGCTCGGTGAGTTTTTACAGACTTCAGTATGACAGCATGTCACTCGTAGAAGTGAATATTATTTCGAATTCGAAGTTGTAGCACTTTGTCGGGCATATCTTGTAGTCTCTTATACGCAATAACTTTGATGGCAATCAAAGTGGTTTGTTATTGGGAGTAGAACCTTAGTATGCGACACTAGCGGTCTGTAGGCAAACTAATAGTAATGGCCGACGCAAGTATACCATTTATTGCAATCTACCAATTTTCACAGTATCGACGAATTGCATGCAGAAAAAAAGTTGTATAACATATTGTAACGCTACAATGAACAATGATCTCAATTTAAGTTTTCATAAAAGTGCCAAAAAAGTGGAGCAACTAAAATTGTCCACATTACATACTTTTACATATTCGAAAATTGTGTCTAAATGTATTGACAACATTTTTACTGTAAGAAATAACTTTGAAATAAACTTTTATACTACTGGATCCATATAAACATATAAGGTAAACGTACCTATTATGAAACGCTTTTCGATGGGGTTATGCAATTGTCATCTAATTTATAAAATTTAGTGGGTTAGCATAGAAAATTTGCATACCATTCGATAGGCCATTGTTTTGTGATTATATAATGAGCCATAAAATGTATATTTATTATAAATAAAAAATAATATGACTAAAAAACTAAATGAAGGACCTGTACGTATTATGAAACACTGTTTTCGTACCATGACCCGGTGTTTCATATTCAATGTCCCTATTATGAAACGCCCCGTCAGGTTAGGCTTTTGATATTTATTAAAAAAGTTTGAATTACGCATACTTACTCGTATTTATGATGAAAACGTGAATATAATATATTTTATAAACGCTCTAGGGCAGTTTAAATAATGAACTATTTCTCTTTTTCACTGGAAATATCTAATTATCAAAGCTGAGGCGTGTGTTTCATGAACTGGTACAACTATGTGAACACGGGTCCGTGGTCTTGGAACACGCTTCCGACCCGTTCCATAAAGCGGAACATTCAAAAAATTGAGGTACACAATATGAAACGGTTATTTTTATCAATGAATTACATTAAAACCATTTTTTGTAATAGATTATTGTATAATAATACTTGTGTTGGTGAATTTGTACAGAAAAGAATGTATAAATATCGATAGAATGTTTGGCAGTTGCTTATATATGCCATAACTATTTCTTATTTCGTTATTTGTGATGCTGTTTCAAGAAGGGGACATGTTTGGGAAGGTGTTTCATAATAGGTACGTTTACCTTAGTAAACGGTATACTTGCGTCGTCCATATTTGTTATGTCACACTAGCGCCACCGTTCCCTCGGTGGTAGATTCTTTTGCCAATAGCGATTACCATATTGAAACAGCGCGAATTCCAAATTTCGTCCCCCGGAGGTGTCCTAATTTCGTCCCCGTAATTCTAATGGAAATTGAGATCGATTTTCTAAAAATTTGTTATTCGAAATAAAAATGGCTGAAACATGAACAGTTACAGGAGTGAATTATCTTACATCGGTTTTCAGCAAATTTTATTATAATTGTTTAATGTTTTGTAGGTGCCGAAACGAAAACAGTGGAACAAGGAATCCATGCGAAAAGAAGACGTTAATTTTCCGTGATTGTTTGCATGCATAAACTGTAAGATCACTTGTATCAATAAAACAATTAATTTCTCAATTTATTTCCTGTTTTACAAACAATTTTCTGGGGGGACGAAATTAGGAACACTTTTTTCAGATCTCACATTTTGCACGTTTTCACATTTTATTTATTATCTCGTATTGACACGACATAATCCCATTTTGCGTTTCGTGGATACATAGAGAAATGTTCAAAGAAAATTCATGCCAAGTGCCAGCTCATTCTAACATTTTACACACCCTCTACAGGATCAAATACAAATGAGGGACGAAAGGACAATGTAAAAAATAAGTTAATTTTGGCATTGACGACCAAAGAATAATTCTTTCACAGATCGATTCTATACCTCCCAAGGAACAAAAAATGTATTGGCCATTTTTCCGAGAAGTGACTATTCTGCCAGTAGATCATGCTCCGAAGAGAATCAAACCGAAAAATTCGCGCCCTGGTCTCAGTCATATTCTTGCAGTTTGGCCTCATTTTTCACAACTTTCCCGTCACTTCTCGGAAAAATGGCCAATACATTTTTTGTTCCTTGGAAGGTATAGAATCGATCTGCGAAAGAATTATTCTTTGGTCGTCAATGCCAAAATTAACCTATTTTTAACATTGTCCTTTGGGCCCCTTACCCTATCGGCAGTGTCGTGCGAAGTTTTCATTTTCGCACCCTTGCGTGCACGTACTGTATCGACAGTCGTCATGAAACACCGTGGTCCGCGCAGCCCATTAATCATGAAGTTGTCACACGTCGACAGTGCATATTGTTCCGAATGTCACTATAATTCGCGACAATAATAAACACACTTGCGCATCGATCCACGTTACGGCCGACTCGCGCAAATAGTCCGAGCACGGCTAATCTGATTTTCCGAGGAGGACTTCCACCGTAAACTCCGGCCACGTTTCGATCCCGAGGCTCCTCCTGCCGGACGTATCGTAGAACCATCGTCAGCGAAATTCTTATTTTCCCCCGGCAAAGTAAACCGGACGAGTTCGACCTCCCGCAGACACTTCGTTCGCCGTGGGCGAATCGAATCGGACGAGGTGTACCGGGGCCCCGTTCTCGTTCGCGGCAGCTTGTACCGGGCTGTATCTGATCTCACGAGGAAATCGAACTTTAATCAACTCCCGATCGTTCCGGACGGTTTCATTCCGCCGCGAACGTACACCGCTCGGACGCGTACCCTCGCTGCGTTCCCCCCGAATCCCGTGGCATTCCAGTGCACGCGCCTGGAACGATACTCTTTCCTCGTCCGGCTCTTCATTTGTCTCTTCTTCCCAGCCTGTTGTTCAAATGGTATATTGTAGGTCAAGCGGTCCAACCGAGCGGCGCTCACCTTTGTTCCCGATGTTATCCTTCGGCTCGAAATCCTTATCTTTCCTCCGGCTCCTCGAGAGCACGCTTTGTCCCGCCCGGACAAAGCTGTTTTAATGAACGAAATCTACGGGGAGGAGCGGGTCGGCGGGAGAATCGGACGTACCGTGTACACACTTCGGAATTCTTTTTCTTCTCTCGAACGTTTTACGGCGAAACAATGCGACTCGAGTAGCATCGACGATGAAGGAATCTCTTTACAGGGTAAAGTGATCGACACCGAGACGGCGGTGCATTCAGGATTCGTTCTACTGATTGTGAGAAACGCTCGGGCAGGTTCCCCGGTGAATAGGAACGTCTCCTTATCTCGTCGAGGCTGCCCGCTGAAAAATCTCCGGCCGGGCATGTACAACATTCCTTTCTTCCTTTGCCTAAAGTCGCCGGCTTTGATTAATTTCCTACAGGCATCTAGATCCGCCGGAACACGACAAATATATCCGCCCGTCGCCCACCCCCGTGTCCCGCCGCCGCGTCCGCATTTTTCTCCCGGTCTTCTGCCCACTTCCCGGCTGCTCTTCCAGCCACTCAGCTCTCTCGTGAATTTATCATCTCGCGAATTTCTCCCTCGTCTCGTCCCCGCCTTTTAATCCCCTCGCCGCCCTGCCCCGCGCGACCAAGTACTTCGAAACGTGGATAAACGCGCGAACAGTGAACCAAAGGTGGAGTGTGCTCGTCGAGCTAAGATCGCGTGAGCGGTATTTTTTTTTTTCAGCGTTATAATTACGACGACGCTCGAGGGGGAAAGACCGAACGGAGACGGGTTAGAAGGGTCTTCTTGCTCCTTCGCTCCTCCGAAACGAAGCGCGCCTCGAATACCGTTCTTAGAGCAATTTCGATCCTCCTTGGCCATCGTGTAACGATAAATTTCACGTGATTCCCGTCCTCCAGGAAGCTGTATCTTCATTCCGGGACGTCCTCGGTGTCTCCAGTGGGAAGCTGGTCGTGTACATCCGGTCCCTCGTTGATTGGTACATCCCTCGGACTTCCCAGACGCCATTACCCGGCCGCGTTTCGACGGACGACAAATTTATTTATCCATCTCCCCCGCGCTATTCTCTCGTTACTCCCTCAACCACTTGTTCGGCCCGCGTTCCGTCCCGGGCTATTTATTGCGATCCTACGGCGCGATAGCCCTTCCTCCGCAGCCCCCAGCTTCGGTCTCCGCCTTTCCACGGATTTTTTCACCCCCCGGAGGAGAGGCACGCTCAAATTGTTTTCCGATTCGACAACCGTCAAACATACGGCCGCGCGAATTCGTCTTCCTTCGCGTCTCTCCGTGTACCTCCGTCCTCGCCGTTCTCTTTGTGCCCGCCGTCGTCGTCCTCCTCCAAGATTTCCATGCCACCCGCCGTTGCCTTTGTTCCCCTTTCATCTTCCGAAGCGCGTTTCGCCGGCTCGTCCCGGCTCCGTTCCCTTTGCCGTCGCGCACTCGGAACTGGGACACGCGTGCGTTCGATTCGGTTTCAATTTTCTACAGACGCGCCCGATCCAGTCGTTGCATCGGTACGCTCGACGATTAGAGGGAGCAGAGGAACGTGCAGGATCATTCTCCGTTTGTAGTCTGCAGGCAGGATATCTACGCTGTCTGACTGGGAAAGATTATTATTATTATTATTATTATTAAACGTCTTTATTACTAAACATGAAAGAAGAAACCTGATATTACAGATGGCATAGCCAGTAGACAATAAGTATCACTGTTGTGAAGCCTAACCGCGAGCAATAAATTAAACTAAATTAAAATAGAGACAAAAGCAAACAAACGTAAGGTAGTTGACCCGATTCTCGATCGCTTAATGATTAGTTGAGATTGTATTAGGTTAAAACAATTATTCTAGTGGAAAAAGAGACAAAAATTTGGTCACGATAATAAGTTTACATATTAATGAAGTAAATAAAATTGAAAAATAATATTTAAATCGAACATTTTTGTTAATATAGTAGTTTAAAGAAATAAATAATTGGAACGCAAATGTCGATCAGTATTTTAGAGTCGGGAGTAGTTCTCGATATATTCGAGACCCACTTCTCGATCACTGAAAAAATGTTTTAATGTTGGTTAAGAAACATTTTGTTATCATTAAAATAAGTAAAAAGATAGACAATTTAAAATTATATATTTATCGAGTTCTGATAACAATATAAATATTTATTAAGTATAATACTATAGAAGAAAAAATACTGCGTTTAAAATATTTTATAATTTGTGATTAATTAGTACAATATACTTATGTATTATTTAAGCAAAATGAATGAAATAAATTAATTCGAATTAACGTTTTCTTTATCAATGAGATCATTTTTCTTTTTGGTTAAAGGCTTTTTATTTGTATTTTGTTGTTTTTTAATATTCCTTTCTTCTTCAGTAACATTTTTTAAAATTTTTAATAACTCTTCCTTTCTTATTAAGCTTTCTGCAATCTTCTCTTCAAGATTTTTTATTCGTCGTTTTCTTTATTTAAATGTTATAATTAAAAAACATTATATACAATTTAATTCAATGATCGAAAATAAGGTTAGCTCCATAAAACTGGATGGTATTGTTGATCATCTAATTAATGATATTAAAAGTAAATACATTACAACTTACCTTTTTTTCCTTAGCCATATTTACTTAAGTATACTATTAAAATAACCCAAACCGTTTTTCCGACTTCCGAAACAAAGTTTAATGATTAAAACTATTGCGCACTTCGTATGACTAGAAAGAAGGAGAAAAGTTGAAACTCTGATACTGCTCGATTATTATAATTATTTCCTCACAGATGGCACTGTTTATACGTCTAATTTTTTGTAACTGTTTCTTAAATAGTTTATAAATAAGTATAATAACATTTTATTTCTTGTACTTACGACACACCAAATATTTTAAAATAGTATTTTTTACTTCGGTGATCGACAATTGGGTTCCGATCGAGAACCGGGTCAACTACCTTAACACCGTTGTGAAGCCTAACCTAATGCCGCGCGTTAGAAAAGTAATTTTCCATGGATGCTTCAGCTTCGCGAGCTTTCTAATTAACTGGAAGCAGCGCGCTGCGCGATCTGTCTTCGTGGTTGATGGATTATTCGAAGCAACAACGCCGTGAAAAGTCCGCCTCGATACCGATACGCCAGTCCAACAGCGATGCCCGGGTTCGGCGATGCAGCCGAAGTAATTACGGCCGCGACAAATTGGAGACTGATTAAGGCTCGACTGCCGGTGACAATCGTCTCGCGGCGCGAACCAGGTCGCGATCCGTCCCCGAGCATCGAACCTCCGATATACTCGCGTCGCCCTCCGGACGGCTCGAGTGCCCGCGTCGAGGAGCTGAATCGCGAGGAAGGACACTCGAGAGAGACGGGCTCCGGTTACGCTCCGGTCGTATAACTTGGTCGCTAGACAGCTCTCTCTCCTCCGCTCGCGTGCCCCGCGAGAATTCTAACGATGTAATCGTTTAATGGACCTCCCCTCTGTATCCTCGGCGCCCCGGGAAGAATTTCGGATGAGAGGCGAGAAATATGCGAGACGAGCCAGCCCCCTCGTGCCATTACGTCGTGATTTGCCTGGCAGACGGGAGCTGAATAAACCCGGGCCAGCGAGAAACTTGCACCTCCGACGAGCCCTTTACTTTCACCGCGAGCCTGGTTACGTCTCTGTGCTTCCCGCGCGAGTAATTATCGTTTCGATTACGCGCTAGGAAAGAAGGGGGAAAGCTTTAATGTAACGCAAACTCGAGATCCGCTTTCCGGCGTATAGACTGTTAAAGAAGAGTGTTTCGCAGGATCCTCGAGGGGCCTCCCCTGTATTTGCGAAAAATTATCCTGGATGGATGTTTAAACGCTCCCCGGTACACGCGATTCGCGAGCGTCCGACGTTTTCTATTCCGCGCTACTTTGATGCCGTAGGCTTCCTCTGGCTGATCAGCAACGTTCGCAACGGAGCACCGGTACCCAGAATTATCGCTGGCAGGCATTCATTCCCGTAAATGCACTTAATTAACGAAAATTGTTCGGCGGAGCAAGCAGCGCCGCGATACGCAGCGAGCTGTTGAAATGATTTGCTGGTCTGCGATAATTGATCGAATGTAACACCGCGAAATTAATATCAGCCCGTGTAGCACGTGCACTCCGGCGCGAGTGCTGATTATATGTATTATAACTATTTACGCATGGAAATGCATCTGTTGTGGCCCCGACGATATTCCCTAAATCTACGTCCCCGATGGGAGCCATCGGGAACTTGTGTATTACGTTCGCGCCGCTTTTTTTTTTGTCGTGCCCAGGATCGGTCCGCGTAACGAGAGCTCCGAGGCATGGCTCTTTTTGGGGGAGAAAAAGAGAACGCCGGCCGGGAATTCATTTTATTTCGGGATCTGCCAGTGGCAGGACGTGTTAGAATTTATAACGCACACTCGGCGAGCGCAGAAGGAAAGACTGACAGTAACAGATCCGCGAGATTCACGTGCCCCGAGCCTTCATCCGGATGTCCATGGTGGAAAATTTATTTAAAACTCTACAAACGCGCTTCCACTCCAGCCGGCGCTAAGATGTTCTATTAATGCGCCCGCTGAACTGGATATCCGAAAACTGTCGCGCAGTGGATAAGACACGGGACTCGGAAGGTGCCAAGGGCTTCGAAATAACTTTATAATTGTTAATCACGCGAACAGGTATCCTCGAACACCCATCTGTTCCGAAATAACTAAAGGTATCCTGCACCCTCGTTTTCCACTGTCAACGCCCTGGAACCCCAGAGAAATACACGCCGAGAAGATTAAGCGATCGATCAGGGTGGAAATGTCCACCTGTTCTCGGCCACCCTTGGGCGCAACTCCGCCAGCCGAAGGAGCCGGGCGAGAAGAACGTTCGTCGGCTGATTCGCGAAAGGAAGGAGGGAGCGCGGGGGCGGAGAGTGCAGTTGGATCCAGAGGCCGCGTGTATCGGCGGCGGAGCGCGAGAGGGGCGATGTAAACAGCGCGAGGACGAAGGAATATCGGTGTCGTAGATCGAGCAGGGTGGAGCGTGTGCACCGAGCCGTGTCTTGTGCCAGAAATCTATCCCCGCTGGCCGTGGGGTGGTTCGGGGAAGCCCCTGGTGGTCGATACGCGGGTCAGCAGCATGCTTCACTGACAGCGCCAATGGGGCGGTTTGCGAGATCCTCGAGCCGCTGCGATCCGAGTACAAAGTATCCCGGTTGTCGGGAGAATCCTGCAGGCATCGGGATGAAGACCTCGACAATGGCCATAATTAATAACAGTTATCGACCCCCGGCCCCGAGGGGATGCTAATCCGGCCCGCGAGATTCTCTGTATTACGCCGCCGTGAATTCCGAATTTGCGGATGGGCAACGGAATTTGACGCGAATGGGGCATCCGTTGAATGGATGCTCGGGGTTTAATAGAAATACTGAAAGCCGCTAGTAGAACCACCCTGGAATAACGGGAAACAGTAGCTGACCACCTGACAACACACACAACACGAGTCACTGAACCGTTGACAGTAAAGTTTATTCTATTCGAGGAATATCGACGTTCTAATCCCCCGCGTATGAGTCTCGCGTACTCTAACTACTGTTAGCGGTGCCATTGTCTGCGGTAAATCGCACGTAGAATTGCTCGGAGCGTTTCGGGGTCATTCGAGCTCTACCTGGGTGCGCGTTGTTGAAAATGAGGAGTACTTAAGTGGATAATAGAGTGGCGCGACACTCTCGGCTCTGAAACCTGATCGCGGATTAATTCGACTTCAGCGTTCGAACATCATCGATCCGTCGAAGCCATCGCGGTATGAGGGGCGTGATGCGGCCTGTCACTGTTAATATCCCGGATACTCTGGCTATTATTGCTGACATAATCGTGATTCACGCAAGTGCTGCCCGTCGCTTTTAATTGTCGGCCAGCTTCGCCGTACTATCTGTCCATTACAATACTGCATGGCGGCGTTCTTCTGATGGCAGTACACTCCAGTTTAAGGCAGGATACCACCTTCGACTGCGATTTTGGAGGCGTTTTTTCATGAATTTTTTTGCATACAAAGGATGCGCACAAGCAAAATCGGTTTTAGTCATTTGTTAATGTAACTTTAATCTGTAATTACACATTTTTTTGAAACTGAAAAAGTAAAAAATAATCTCTTGTAGGTGGCGCCGAAATACATTCCTTTGGAGGAACACCGTTAGACTGCGTGTCAAATTCTGCTCTGTACGTGGCTCTTAGAAAGAAACCAAAGAATGTTCCTATTAACAACAATATTTTTTAATGCTGTACGTAGGGATTTTACGAAATTTCGATTTTTAAGAAAGTGGCGGTCATTTTAACAAAAAGGTCAATTTTTTAGGGTAAAATGTTTATAAAATTGTGAACCAAAAAAAAAATAACAACGCTACAGCGAAAGTCCTACGTACATCATTAGATTATACCACGAGGAAGAATTGTGCAAAGTTTCAAGTCAATCCGATGAAAATTGTAAGAGTAATTTGACACGCAGTCTAGCGGTGTTCCTCCAAAGGAATTTATTTTCGCACCACCTACAAGAGATTATTTTTTACTTTTTCAGTTTCAAAAAATGTATAATTACAGATTAAAGTTACATTAATAAATGACTAAAACCGATTTTGCTTCTGCGCATTCTTTGTATGCAAAATAAAATTCATGAAAAACGCCTCCAAAAATCGCAGTCAAAGGTGGTATCCTGCCTTAAGGGGACTAGGCAGTCAGATCGCTCGAAAATCAAGTATTTTTTGCGAAATAATTACAAGGAGATGAATACAAATTGTGACTTGTACTTTTGGGTAATGTTTATTAATACTATAAACAGTGAAAAAAAAAATGATTTGAATAATATATACATATGCATGACAGCGCTACAGTCATCTGATGTGTCGGCATTTTTTCTGGAGCCGCTGTAATTTTGCAGTGATTTTGGCCGTGAGAAATTGAATTGTGAAGTATTCTCTGAAATTTACACTTTGCCCTGACCCCCATTCTGCCCTGAACCTATTGAAAAAGAAAAAAAATCAAAATTATACAAAAAGGGCGGCTATAAAATGGCAATTTTTGAAGAAACGTGATTTTTCGCCAGGGAAAAGAGCCATTTTTTTTTTTTTTTTTGTCAAAACAGAAGTTTTCACAGACTTATGCT
Source organism: Andrena haemorrhoa (assembly GCA_910592295.1). NCBI lineage: Eukaryota > Metazoa > Arthropoda > Insecta > Hymenoptera > Andrenidae > Andrena > Andrena haemorrhoa. The sequence continues at coordinate 9,755,584 of OU342946.1, forward strand.
TAGGTTTAGGTCGTAACAAGACATGTTTTACATACGCTCAATTTTTTTCAAATTGATTCGGACCTCCGGTTTTTCGCAATCACTGCAAAACGAAGAGGAAACGTGATTCTGAGAAAAACGCGTTCGAAGTTTCAGAAGAGGAATTGATCTACCCGCGTGCGCGCAGAAACGGTTTCTGGCGCGCTCGACCTTTTCGACTGTAGAATCCTTAATTTTGCGAGTTCTGACATTAACCAAACGACATTTTACTCGGGAAGGGTGGTGCTTTCGAAAAATGCAATAAAAAAAATATCGAATTTCTGACTGCCTAGTCCCCTTAAGGGGGGAGACCACTGTAAAAAATTTGAAAAATCGATTTTTTCTTTTTTACATTTTCTGAAAGACGCACATTTCAAGAATGCTATCTCCAAATTTTATGAAGAAATTCGCAAAATTGACGGAGATATAGTATTTTCTGTGAAGCGGGGTCAAACGCGCGACTGAGCCGCGCGGAACATTGAACGCGTTTTCCTCAGAATGACATTTTTCAACCGCGTTGACAGTCTACAGAGAAAACTATACGTCCAATTAACATGATCAAGGACATTTATTGTACGGAAAACCCGTGGCTATTACGTGACGATCATTTTTTTTCAAATTTCGACCTGCTTCTATTTTTTTTATTAACATTTCCCCAATTTTGTACCCCGAAAACGTGATTTTTTTTTTTCAGTGGTCCGCCATTTTGTAATTTTTTACAATTTTGACTTTTTTTGATCGTCACGTAATAGAGGCAGGCTTCTAGTTTCTGAATATTATTGTGTTTTTGAATTCGGATTAACCATATGGCCTGGGCACTGTCAACGCGACTAGCATGTTTTTGCCGCAAGTCCAAATTTTGACGAAGAGTATACAGGAAACGAATTTATGAATTTGATTGAAAAAAAAATGTTCTTACCCTTCGATATGTACACTATTAACTATACTGAGCAATATATTGATTTACTTGCGTTGTTTGGTTGAAATAAATTCCCGAAAACACCCTTACATTTCGGACCGTTACAGTGGTCTCCCCCCTTAAGGGAAACAACTCCAAGCGACCCGATGCTTCCGTCGTAGAGTGTAATTCTTGGAGGATATCCCCTTCGATTATTCCCAAAGTTTTTAGAGTCCCCCTGCCCAAGAAACCTACCCTATCGAAACAATTGCGATTCCGCGCACGGAGGATCGCCGTCACGGACAACGCGCGTCAAAACTGCAACCCGGGCAAGTTTCAAATCCCGCAGAAGATTGACATTCCGCCGTTGAAGCGGAGTTCCCTCGATCCGGCCAGCTACCACGTCGGTTTTCTTAACCCCGAAGCCACCTCGTCCATTTTCCACTTTGCGAATCGCCGGAGCGACCTAACCCCTTCCGCGTGCCCCTGTTCTTCCCGCGGCCCTTACCTCTCTCTCTCTCGCCACTTTCCTCCTCTCCAACTATTTCCTTCCACCCACTTCGCTCTCGTTCCGTCGATCTGATCAACGTCGAGCGTACGGTCTGGCAGGCGAACAGGAGCCTGACCTGGGCAACGTTCGAGCGCGTCGGATCCAGCCGGCCGCGCAGAGATCGATCTTCGACGGGGCTCTCCAAGACGGACGGCCGTTCATTTCTGTCCTTTATTTAATTGACCGGAGGACTCTCGATGGGAGGAAATATTTTTCGTAGGCCAAGTCCAAGCGCGCTCGAGCTCCCGGGGCTCCATTAGACAAATTGCTGGCCCGCAGTTTTCGAGGAGCTTTCACAGCGTAATTTGTTGTTCACAATTCCACTTTATCTGTATACGTGGTTGAGGCTTGCTGGAGGCAGCCGGGGCGTTCAATTACTGTATCGATTATCGAGCTCCTTTTGTTCCTACCCGCCGGCGCGATAATGAAAAACATCCCTCGCAACCACGAGTGGAGCGGCTCGCGCAAGCACGCAGCTTTATTAAAAGGATTAAAGCCCGTTGCGAGAAATTTTAAATATTTAATGAATGCGATCGATCCCCGGCTGCCTCAAAGCCGCGGCGCTCCTCTGTTTTGTCCCCCGCGAGTTGGCAAAGCTCGCGAGCCCCGTGTTATTTTTCGCCGTTCCATTTTATTTACAATACACTCGACGCGCTTGGCCCTTGTCAGGGCCGCGGTTCGGTCCCGTTAATTTGAAAAAGATAGCTGCCGGCGTGGCTCGGTAGGGAACGGTCGATCTGGCGATTCGCTTAAGCGCTTAGCCAATCTCGCAAAACAGAGCCTGCCTGTGAGAAAAGGAGCGTTTCCATTAAATCTTTAACAAGGGAAACGCTTCGGGGAGGGACGTCTTTTCCTCGGGGTAGACGGCTTTGAGGTCCCCGGATTACGCCGCGACAACTGTTTCCTCGGCGTCGGTAATTGCTATGCAAGTTAGCCCTTAATCCATTAGAAAAATTGAAACTCGTGTTACCGCGAACGGTTTCCAGCGGATCCACTTTTGTTGAGCTCTTTAACCGCCGAGTCACTTCGTCCATTTTCCACTTTGCGACCCGGCAAAGCTTCCCCTGTCCCCCTGTCCCTCCCTTTCCATCCTCGCCGTCCTCTCACAACTTATCTGCTTCGCCTGGAATCTACGGTCTGGTCTGCTTCAGATCGAAACGGCGCAGGCAGTGGGTGAAAGGAATCCTGGCCACGCAATCGAGTCTTTCGATACATAAAATTGCAATGAATAGTTGCTGCTTCATGCAGCCTGCGACACACCATCGCACAGTGGAACGACGTAAGGACAATAACTGGACATAGCAATTATTTCTAAACGGTTTGGACTTTCGTTGAAAACATTTGCACACTTTCAATTCGTGTTAAGTAGAATAACTGAGATTTAGAAGAAACAAATTGTTTAATTTTATTAAGAATATGAATAGAAAAATGCACGTTTGAAAATTAATTATGTGTTAATGTTCATTAGTTTCCTCTTCTTCTACATTTACATCAATATCTGTTCCGGCTAAAAGTTCTATTGCTTCCGGAAGTAATGCTTGTTTTATAGTTTTAACATTTTACATTGGATTTATTTTATTAATCGCAGCTAGTAGCAGGTAATTTTTCTACTTTTTAAAACCTTACCATTAAAGGATTAAATTCAGGTATTTTAGACCTTGGGCGACTTTGAGCAAATCTTTAAATCACTAATTGAATTATTATAGTATCGAGTGCAATGCATTTTTATTTTATACAGTTGTTTAGGCAATAATTGTTTAAAGTGGTGCAACTGAAAGACAAAAAGGCTGAAATTTTCATACAGGTCAGATTCATATTCAATTGAGTCAAACCTAATGTGAATATAAAGTTTATTTCTTTGTGTTTTCTAATGCTACGAACACTTAATAAAGATTTAATGAAGCTATAGAACAGAATTTCGACACTTCAAATTTTGGCCGATATCCAAATAAATAGGGTGACTGTACCTAATATCGCCAATGTTCCTAATTTCGCCACCCGCTATATCTCGCAAAGTAAGCTCTAAAATTTATCGGTTATGCATTAGTACCTAAACATATGTAGGGAGACATACTGTAATTGCAGCATCATATGATCAACAATTACACAAAGAGAAGTATTTTAGTAAATCTTAATAGTGAACAAATTTATTGGACTGCCACAATTTTACATCACATTCGGAGAAGGTACGTCTAATAATTCCGTAAATGCAAGAATATCTACTAGAAAAACCTAATTAATCATGTACTTAATGACTGTGATCGATTCAAATATTTTTTATAATGAAAATAGCGTTTTTCTTTTAGCAGTATACGTGTTCTCAATACCGCCTACCGGAGAGCAATGGTTTCGATGTAATATTTGTTACAGATGAGGTCGCAAAATGTGCGGAGCAACTGAAATAAACTTTATTTGTCCAATTTCCGAACGCAAAAAATAAAATATAAAAATCTTGTTTCTATATTTTTCTAAAAAAAAATATTTTTCTAAACCTAATCCTAATCAAAGATTGATAAAAAAAACATATATAGAGCAATAAATAATAAAAGCACCTGGAAAATGACTTTAAAAACTCATATATACATGAATTAATCAATATTTCTTGAGTTGCCGATATTAGGTACACTTTTTTCAGGTCCCGATTTTTGCACGTCTTACGTTTTTTAATTCCTAATTAAAAATTTGTAGGTTTGAACAATTCTAACTTACGCTACATGAAAGATGAATAATTCCTCTTTACTTTCAAACGAACTGCATGCAAAAATATCAATTATTATTCAATTGACAGCGATTTAACTTTTCCCTGGCGATATTAGGTAAGTCACCCTACGGCATTCTCGTCCCACTGTGCATCGAGAAGTTGACTGCGTCTTTGCAACGTTCGTACTCGGAACTCTCGAACAATTAACAGCACCCTTAACACGGAAGTAAATATATTTCCTCCAAACCACAAATAAACCACCAGAAGAATTCCATTGAATCTCAACCCTCGGGGGACAAACTCAACGGTAGACTTCGCTTAAAAAAACTGTTGTTCCACCGAGTCATCGTCGAAGCTTCCGCCTTGCTCTGCTCTTCAATTCGTAGCCACCGGTTTTCCGCTTCGTGTCCTGCGGAACTTTGCCATCGGTTGTTTTTCGCGTCTCCTTCTACCGCCGCGCCTCTCCTCGGATCTGCATCTCCCCGAATTGGAAACTTTTATCGCGCCCGCTTTGGGTCCCTGAATTAAGAACTGATCGTGTTTCACGCCGCTGGAAGCGTGTGTTCGTATTCCCAATTTTCCTCGCGGAAACGACAACGGTCCCGCGCTGGATCCTCGAGTATTTACCGCCCGGCCGCAGCGAGCCCGAGGCCGGTTCCGTCCATTCTCCACTTTTCGACTCGGCGAATCTTCCTATCTCCGTCCTTGTACTCGATCTTCGCCGCGGCTCTGTCCCATCTTATCGAGTCTGTGCCGAGTCAACAGCGGGGATACCTGACCGCGGGCGATTGGAAATCGATTCTCGCCGCGAAAGTAATTCGCGTGGAGACACCCGGTTTCCGGTGGCGGCACATAAACGTCCCTACTGTCTCCCGTTATGAACGGTCCCGGCGAAAGGCGACTTACTTCGGGATGGAAACTGTTGGCCCCCCGGGATCGGAAGTGTGTCCGAGCGCAGCGAGCGGGGACAATTTTTTCCCCGCGGAAAATTGAGTTATTCCTACGCGCGTGGTGAAATTTCGAGAAAGGGAAAGACGGAGAACGGGAATAAGGGCAGCCGAAGGTATTTACGCGATGAAATAGATGCTCTCGAAAGACTCGAAGCTCTCCCCGCGGAACTTCGGAGCTGGACTATCCCCGAAGGATATCAGAAACATTTCACCAGACAAAAGATAAACTTCGTGCGTTAGAACGGAAGTCCGGCGAGCAGCGGGGATCTTTACTCAGTCAGATAAGGACTTGTTCGACTGCGAGCTTCGTTCTCTTTACGTCAAGCCCCGACCTCGCGGCGGGTGAAGGAACCTTCATCCGCTCCGGCGTAATTTCATAAGGAGCGTCGTAATCTTCCCGTCGAGTTAATGCCGGGCCGCGGCAACGACCGTTCAGACTGTAGACCGCACTCTGCTATTTCAGTTGCCGTGCTTGTAAATTGTTTTTCTCGATTCAGCCGTCGCACAGTGGGGAAATTTTGCGATTTTATGGCCAAAACCCCAAAAATAAATTTTTGAATTCGACAACATAAATGCAAATGTCAATTGAAGAACTAATTTGGGCATCAAATGCCTCCAATTTGACTGCTAAATGTTTTAATATAACGCTCGTATAGACTCGCAAATGTTTATGTTCATGTGAGGTTAGTCCGATCGCGAAGAATTATTCCAGATTTTCAAGTTGCTTCAAACACTTATATTGTGTTATCTAAAGTTCAGAAAATAATTTGAAGGCATGGATTAAATTCCTGGTGGTGCGTAAGATATATTTTTGTCCCCAAAATAATTATGTTTCTGTTCTTAATACGTAATTTATACAATTTTTAAAGTAGTGTTTTAGAAATAACCTTTTCATATAAGAATCAATTTTCAATACATAAAATAGTTATAAATCCCATAATATCCCGCAATGATTTATCATTCCTATTTTACGTTGAACGTTTTTGATTCTATAAATGCAATTATTAATTGCTAATAGTTGCTAATCTTGTAATTATATGCATTTTTTTAAACACGATCCAGTGTGTCTTGTATAACATACGACATAACTGCAGTGACCGAGACTGTTTCACATTTTATTATTAACGATTTTATTCAGCTTCGATCCGCTGTCTGATTATTTGTATTATGTATGTTTGTTTGTTCCATTTTAGCATCTTGTCAAAATAATATAATACTGACGAAAAAAGAATTATTTACAACAGTACACATTTATTTGAAACAGAATTTTCGCGAGCAAGTGCAACAGTTAGAAAAAAATTAAAGGCAAATAATAATCGTGAAGTTTCCATTCACTCCGACGCATTTTCGAACTTATCAAAATTATTTTATAAATTCAGAACCATGTGGCAAGCATGTTCGCGCAACAATGCATTTTTCTTTAAGAAACATGAAAAGTGGTTATCTGGCCACATATCAATTCCATTATATCAGCAATGAAGGGATGAAATTTCAATTAAAAAATTGCACCCCCTGTCACGACCACTGGTGAAATTATATTTAGTTAGAGATAAAGTTTACTTCGGGGCTGTACCGAGTAAAATTTCTTCTTCTGCCATTAAGAATAATGCTTCAGCTGTTATGGCGCACAAAAAAATTTTGCTCATATTTGCTCCTTTTTAAGAAAATCCATTTTATGTTTATCAAATCTGATATTTTTCTGATATGCGCATCCGTCATATTGGGTCTGCTATTTTGTTTTTTGCAATTTTGACTTTTCATTCATAAACCCCATCCTCGAAAACTCCAGGATACCGAGTTTAGACCAAATCTGATGTTTTTTTTATATGCGCATCCGCCATTTTGTTTTGTGCAATTTTGACTTCGGATTCGTAATCGGCGACCTCTAAAACTCCGGGATACCAAGTTTAGACCAAATCTGATGTTTTTCTGATATGCGCGTCCGCCATATTGGGTCCGCCATTTTGTGTTTCCCAATTTTGATTTCAAATTCGTAATCAGCGACCTCGAAAACCTTAGTATACTCATTCTTTTACAAATCAAAGGTCACCTTCATGTTTTGGCCATAGAATCGCAAAATTAACGAAATGAGATTTTTGAATTTTACAAATTTAATACAAATGTCAATTGAAGAACTATATCCATTCTCGTGGTCAAAACCTGAAAACTTATTTTTAATACATAAAATTCGGCACTTTTGCGTTCTAATATATGAGAAACTAAATTATTCGAAAAACAGCACTTACAAAAATTACGAACGATAAAGATTTTTTTATTATTTACATTTATACACTTTTTTCTTTGTTAGGGCATGCCTCTGCTACAGTGCAGCAGGGCATAGCAGAAGGGTTATCGCTTCTGACGACAAACATACATAATACAAACAGTCAAACAGAGGATCGAAGCTGAATAAAATCGTTTAAAAAAGAATAAGAAGGTTTGTAATGTATAACTTGTGAACCAGTCTCGGTCACAGTTATGTCGTATGTTAGACAAGACACGCTGGATCGTGCTTAAAAAAATGCATATAATTACAAGATTAGCAACTATTAGCAATTAATGTGGGGTACCGGTGATCGCCGGTCGAGGTGTGTATGTGTGAAACGGGCCTTACGCGTCGGGAAAAACAGTCGAGAAGCGCACCAGCATTGTCGCGTGAGGAGACGAGCGAACAAGCGGCAGTTCCCGGTCGTCCAGCGGGCCAGTTGCGTGTTGCGTGCTTACGTCTTTTATATACGTCTTTTATATTTAATCATTTTTAGTATTATTCACCACTTTGATCCGTTATATTAAAACCTTACTTAATTTAATATTAACTGGGTCTCAGTCATTACATGACCTCCATCCTCGCGTCCCATTCGCCCGAGACATTCACAAGAACTAGGAGAAATCCTACATTAATAATTGCATTTATAGAATTAAAATAGTCCAACGTAAAATAGAAATGAAAATCATTGCAGGATATTATGGGATTGATAACTATTTTATGTATTGAAAATTGATTCTTATATGAAACCGTTATTTCTAAAACACTACTTTGAAAATTGTATAAACTACGTATTAAAAAGCGAAACACAATTGTTTTGAGGACGAAAAGATATCTTACGCACCACCAGGCATTGAATCCATGCCTTCAAATTATTTTCAGATCTTTGGATAACACAATATAAGTGTTTGGAAGCAACTTGAAAATCTGGATTAATTCTTTGCGATCGGTCTAACCTCACATGAACATAAACCAGGCCTGCACAGCTAGGCTGTAGCGGGCAAGAGCGCTCTCGATTGCTCGTGAGTAGGGAATACAATCCCGGGATCCCGCGATCCCGGCTGCTTTTTGGATTCCAAATATCCCGGGATTTGATATAACTAATCTCGAGAATTTCGGGATTTTTTAAAAATCTGAATTACTTTATGAACACCTGAAAAATATTAAAATAAACAGAATAAATATAGTCATTTCATAATAATAAGGACGATAATAGTAACAAGGATTTATTTAAATAATAATATTAAGTCGCGTATAACTAACTAAATTATATTTATTTTACAATGATATTCTCACTTTTCACTATTTCGAAATCGCGCGAGTTGCTAATCGCAACTTGTCTGAACACGTACAGTCGAAACATTGTAGATACATATGTACTTTAGGTGCTTTGCTGTTTCTTTGTTCGCATTTCCAAAAATCTTCATAATGGTTTACTGATATCATCTACTTATTGAGACTTAATTATTCTTCATTGTTCTACTGTTTTTACTGTTATAAATGATTTTAGCTTGCGTTTCAGACTAATGATAGAAAGCACGTTTGTTTACTTTAAATAAGGATTTAGAATTTTAACACATAATAAATCATTTTCAAATTACTGAAATTTTCTATTACCCAATCCCGGGATTAGTCCCGGAATCCCGAGATAGACTTTAAAAAATCCCGCAATCCCGGGATAGTAAATAATGACCGGGATTGTATTCCCTACTCGTGAGCAAAGCGAAGAGCGACGCCGTGAGCAGTTCCCCACCCTGTGGCCAATAGCTGCCGTAGTATGCGTGTAAACTACAAGGTGGGTTACTGACGTTGAGCGGCACACTTCACTCACGAACACTCCCCACCACGGCATTGTTGCTCACAAAGGCGTGGCTTAGCGCTTTACGATGCTCTTTCCGCGCGCGCCTGAAAATTTTTGCCCGGCGGTCATTTAGCTGTTCAGGACTGACATAAACATTTGCGAGTCTATACGAGCTTTGTATTAAACCATTTAACAGTAAAATTGGTGGCATTCGATACTCATATGACATTTGCATTTATTTTGTCGAATTCAAAAATTTATTTTTGTGGTTTCGGCCATAAAATTGCGAAATTTCTCCACTGTGCGGCGCACAGTCTATTAAGAAGCTAGCGGGACAAAAGTCGCGGTTCGTCCATAAATCATCAATAAGATGAAAATGTTTGGAAAACACCATCCACATTGTTTTACCACCCTTAAAACGTTCACCCCTCACAAGGGAATCTTACCAACAAGAAACTTCCTAAAATTATGAAACTTTGGGGATACATAGAAAAATAATTATTTTTATTATTTCTTATTTTCTTGTAGGGCTCTTACTATTTCTCGGATTTACGGATATCCAAGTCTTGGGTATCCGAGTCTTGAGTATCCGAGTCTTGAGTATCCGAGTCTTGAGTATCCGAGTACTCGGATACCCACAAAATGTATATTCGGATATTCGGATATCCGGATACTTATTTAATTTAGATTCGAGTACCCGAGTATCAGGATGTATCCAAGTACTCGAATTACTCATTATAACTCGAAATCCAGGATAAGATCTGTATCTGGTTTCGAATATTTTATCATAATAACTCAATAAAGCTCTGTTTATTTGGATTCTAATTAAAGAGGGCCATGTTGAACTACAGTGAATAAAACAAGAAATGGGAAAAGTATTATATTAATATTTTATTATCAGTTATACATATACACTACGATAATAACTCCCGATTTTGGTATAATAAAACAAGTTTGTTTACATTTTCCGACGATAAACAGGATCTTTTGGCGGTTACAATTTAATATTACCTGCTGTAGAAAAGACCCTCTCTGAACTTGCTGTTGATGCAGGTATGCACAGGTATTTTTTTGCTAAAAAAGCCATTTTTGGAAATTTAGGTTCCCGTAATTTCCACCAACTTATCTGATCAACGTTGTGACCAATTTGCTGTTCCCTCAAATACATATCAAATTCAGTAACTGAATGTTCTTCAGCGGATAATATTGTAACCACCAAAAGATCATATTTGTCTCCGGAAAATGTAAATAAACTTGTTTTTTCATACCAAAATAGGAAGTTATTATCTTAGTGTGTATGTATAACTGTAAATAAAATATTAATATAATTCCCTTCGCATTTTTGGTTTTAATCTCTTCAGTTAAACTTGCTTTCTTTAATTAGAATCCATATAAAGAAAGCGTTATTCAGCCATGATGATAAAATATCCGAAACCGGGTACTCGGATACTCGGATCCAAGTACGGATATCCGGATACTCAGATCCGGATTTCGATCCGGATTTCGAATTATAACGAGCAATCCGGATACTCGGATATCCGGATAGTAAGAGCCCTATTTTCTTGTACTACAATTTCGGTGGTGATATACTACGCACGCCTGCAAAGTTACAAGCCAATTGGATACTTAGAAGTGGGTTAAAATTGAGTTTCCAGATTTTAACCTCACAAATAAACAAACAGTTTAATAATGCAGAGTTGCAAATATTTGCGGCTGTAACTTGTCAATATGTATTCTATAAAGCAAATAGAACAAAACCCCACGAAAATTTCTAGGTTCCACGAGGTTCCAGGATATCTAGAGCTTTTCCAACCAGAGCTTTTGAAGAAATCCACCATTTTTAAGATCATATTTCAATTCTGTACGTTGGAAATTCATGGCTGAAACTTCATGTACTACTTACTTGCACGTTTGCAATCCATTTTGTAAAATACTAACAATTTTAATTGCGATACAACGGAGCGCTACTGATTTATAGCTGATTCTGATGCATTCTAACAAACTGTTACTAAGGGCCCGGCGCGCGTACGTTCGGACAATCGTCATTTTTATAAAATACATACAAATTTGCATACCATATCATTCCGATATCTTTGACTCAGTAGCTTGTGGTATGACAAGGATTCATTCATTTTGGATGGGTCATGATTTTGGACTTTTGTCCTGCTAGGCTATCAATAATTAAGACGGATCACTGTGCGTCGCGAGAGGGAGGATCTTTGATCGCCTCGCTGGAAGATTCCGTTCCCCAGGGAAAGAGCACGCAAATTTTCTCGGCAAATCCGAGCTGAATACGTTGCTGCAGTGGCACGGTTAATCAGCCATAGCCGCAAATACCCGAACATCCGGTTGATCAACGATCGAATCTTCTTTCCCATCCCTGCGCTGCGGTTCGCCGTGGATGTAAGCCGGGCGTCTCTCGCGCTGGAACTGCGGTAGTTCCAACATCGCTCGCTACCTAACCCACTCAGCCCCGAATAGATACACCGGCGCGCCCAGAAGCCGTTGTACGTGTTTCTGGGTGCAGCTGCGAATACAATGGGGTTACACGGTGAGCGGACCGTTGCCGCTCTTCAGGAAGACGTACCGAAAATAAAGGCGGCTCCCGGTGTTGCCTTTGCCCCGGATACCTCGCAGCGACAGTGTTTAACTTTGCCCTCGCGCCGCGCCTTTTGCACGTGCCCGTGTACCTAATTGCGGTGAACGACGGGGGAATCGTTCGGCAAACCCCTCCGCCCTCCTGCAGATTAAAAATACTGGCCGTCAGCGTCGATCCTGCCATTGGCGTTTCGAATCGCGAGCTCCGATCGAGCCAGCGGAAGGATTCAGTGCCGTGCCGGACGGCCGATGAATACGTGATTTCGGTATTTACCGTTTTACATTGATTTTTGTAGAATGAGAATGAAATTCAGCGGCAGAATTAATCAAGCGACTCTATTTCTCATGCCGCACACGTGTCCGACTACGTACGTGTATTCCACTTGCTCGAGCGCTGGAAATCACGGTCTATCGTTCGCGTGTCTGACCATGTATGCACTTACACCACTTCCCCTGGCGCCCCGTTCTCGCGGCAGGTAAACGTTACAATTCCGTGCGCTTTGCTTCTTCTTGAATTTATCAGGGCCTCGCTTCTAGAGTCGACCGGCTTTCCAATTAAACGGAAACGCCCCGTAGCCACGCTCGGTGGGTCGCGGAAGATTTTTAACAGCGTTCAGAGAGGATTACCGCGAAGTTAAGTGGACGGAATAGACACAACGCCATTAGGGGTAACCATTTTCTAATCCGTTTCTCATGAAAGGAACTTCTGTGCGCAGCGGCGGATTTAAGAAAAAAGACCCAGGTGGCGAACGTTCTGAGGGGCCCGTTTTTTGGGGGAAAATAAATAGTTTACTAAAAACCGACTAAGTGTAGTACTGTAGAAAAACAAAATATAGGGTGTAGTGAATTTTTTTGAAGGTGGGGCCCTAGGGGGTCCTAGGCAAGGGCCCATTTTTTCGGGAAAACGGAAAGGTAGTTTACTAAAAACGGCCCAAGTGCAGTATGTAGTGGAGAAAAAAAATATAGTGTACAGTGAATTTTTTTTTGAAGATGGGGCCTTAGGGGGTCCTAGACAGGGGCCCACTTTTTCGGGAAAATGAAGAGGTAGTTTACTAAAAACGGCCCAAGTGCAGTATGTAGTGGAGAAAAAAAATATAGTGTACAGTGAATTTTTTTTTGAAGATGGGGCCTTAGGGGGTCCTAGACAGGGGCCCACTTTTTCGGGAAAATGAAGAGGTAGTTTACTAAAAACGGGCCAAGTGTAGTATGTAGTGGAGAAAAAAAATATAGTGTACAGTGAATTTTTTTTTGAAGATGGGGCCTTAGGGGGTCCTAGACAGGGGCCCACTTTTTCGGGAAAACGGAAAGGTAGTTTACTAAAAACGGGCCAAGTGTGGTATGTAGTGCAGAAAAAAAATATAGTGTACAGTGAATTTTTTTTTAAGATGGGGCCTTAGGGGGTCCTAGACAGGGGCCCACTTTTTCGGGAAAATGAAGAGGTAGTTTACTAAAACCGGGCCAAGTGTGGTATGTAGTGCAGAAAAAAAATATAGTGTACAGTGAATTTTTTTTGAAGATGGGGCCTTAGGGGGTCCTAGACAGGGGCCCACTTTTTCGGGAAAATGAAGAGGTAGTTTACTAAAAACGGGCCAAGTGTGGTATGTAGTGCAGAAAAAAAATATAGTGTACAGTGAATTTTTTTTGAAGATGGGGCCTTAGGGGGTCCTAGACAGGGGCCCACTTTTTCGGGAAAATGAAGAGGTAGTTTACTAAAAACGGGCCAAGTGTAGTAGCACAGAAAGAATGTAGTGTTTGGATATACATACCTACTCATAATTTTTTCTGCTCATGGGGCCCTGCGGGGCCTTCTATGCAGGGGCCTAGGCGGCAACTGCTCATCAGCCGCCCTGTTAATACCTAATGTTTATCCTTTTTAATATCATCGTCAGCTTCAATCTTCTCCCACAATATCGTTCGTAATTCTCCAGAGACGAACAGAGAATGCTAATAAAGTAGAAAGTCTTGAGGTCTGGATGTATTTCTCGGTTTAGCGGACAGCAGCGAGAGCTTCTCTCTCCGGCGTGTCTCTCTCAAACCTTTTAGCGCCTGTTTGCCGAGAGTCCCACTCCCACTGGCAACTACCGAAAACAGCTCGAAGGCGGCGCACGGTTTCCGCGGCGCTTCGTGGATAAATATACGTTGCTGCGCTTTCATTCGTCGAACCCTTCGCTGGCAGCATCTCTGTTTCAGTCGGGGAACTTGAAAAACTTGCCGTTGTTTCTCCGCGCTCTCTGATTTCTGACCACATTCAATTCCCTCTGTTAGTCGTTCACCCTCGCCTCCGCCTTTAGCGAAATTAATGTGTCTCTGCGAGTATCGGAAGAACGGTTGCATCTGCGGCACCACAATGTCGCGGGAACGTGGAACAATAGAGGTTCGATCTCCATTCTTTAGAACCGGGAAAGTTCGTTTGTAAACCCTACTAAATTTTTGCCCATCGCGCAGCGCCCGATCCGTTCCCCTAACAAACTTCGGAGAATTTTCGTGAAAAATTCATCTGCCTGCCAGGACTCAAACAAGAGGCCGCTTTGGATTTACATTTTCCATATTTTCTGGGGGCATACAGGGTTGCCGTGGATGGTGCACGACAGCATTGTAAAAATTGAATCTATCAAGCTGAATATCGAACGCCGCTCCATTCTGTTTGAGCTTTAGACACGGGCCATTGACGTAGCAGCGGAACGCCGTTATCGATACAAAAGCCTGGTCGATTAATGCACCGAATGTACACGGAATAGAAAACACGTTTGTCCCTTTTCGCGAGGTCGAGGCGGACAAAGGACAGGGAGCGAAGCTTTTGGTACAAAAGAAGGGGCAAATCCCCTGCGAACTCCGCACCTATTAATTAGCAGCGTCAGTTAATAGAATACTTCGTACACGGCTTCATCTGCTTTGGCATTATTTGCGTCAATTAGCGATAGCTACTGATGAATTCATCGCTAGCGGGGATTCTCCAATTTGTGTAGCGTCCAATCCTGATGGAGATGGATTGTTCAATGATACCCCTGCTAAAACACTTCTACGACCCCTCGCTGCCCGCTACTGTATCGAAGACAGATAGTTTTCGAATCAACATTGCGAAGAGTTACATAGAATTTTCACCGCCTGCGTCTAGAAGCTGTAAAAATATGGGTCATGGAATATCGAAATGCGATCGAGAGCAATTGAGGTGTTTCAGGCTGAACTTTTACACCCCCCATGATCGTCAAAGTCCACGAACGACGCGATGCATCCGGAGCGACTATATGTCGGTTGAACACCTGGACTCCTGCGAGAAGAAGCCTTCGAGGGAATTAAACGAGGATGAAGATTTCACTGCTCTCGTTTAGCTGCTAGAATTTCTCGTAGGACATCGTTAAGGTAGAGGGCCCCTATTTCTACTCACGTCCCCATTTCTACTCGGTCGTTTTATTATTCTCATAAATATTTAGTAAACATAAAAATTGTGTGTATGTAAATATTTTTAAATTCTTTGAATATTCCCGCGACAGTTAAATGAATCCGCTGTTCTATAGGAGGCAGCACGTTCTTTTAAAAAAATATTTTGTGCCGTAACGGAATCGGTAAAGCACGGCGTCTGAAAATTATATTGGGTAAGTATAAAATTAAATTTGCTAATTAAGGGGTCATGCTCAGTCAGGAGGCCGAAAAAAGGGTGGTCTTTAGAAATTTTTTACTCAAAAGCTATAACATATTTCTCAAAAAATCTTTTTTTCCTTTTAAGGATTGCATCTAGTACCGTGCATCGTAATTTTTTTAATTAAAAATATTTATCAATAACTGAGTTATTGTCCATCACTCGAACGGTTCTTTCAAAATCGGTGACCAAAATATTTAAAAAACCATTCAACCGATTTTCTTCAAATTTTACAAGCTTACTATAGGAACAATAAACTAGTCTTTGAACGAAGGATTTTTTTTATCCAATGCTTAGTTTTCTTTTAATTGACGAAAATCAGGCACGATTTATGATGAAAATTGAAACTTTTACTTTAAACATCCGCCATTTTTTCCCAAATCAATATTTCGAAAAATCCTTCGTTCAAAGACAAGATAATATAATAAACTAAGTAAATTCTTTTGAATTTTTTAATTTAGATGATCGACTTTCGAACAGCAGTGGTCACCGCAGAAGCCTTTTTTTAGAAGACCTTTGAGAGATGGACAATAACTTTGTTATTAATAAATATTTTTAAATAAAAAAATTACGATACACAGTACTAGATGCAATTTTTAAAAGGAAAAAATAATTTTTGAGAAATGTGTTATAGCTTTCGAGTAAAAAATTCCCAAAGATCACCCTTTTTTCGGCCTCCTGACTGAGCATGATCCCTTAATAAGAAGTGTGGTTTCTGAAAAAAGAATTAAAGGAGCTATGTTCTAAACCTTGATTCGATGTGCTTTTAATGTTTTTCGTGCAGAATATAGGTGAGTAGTTATTGGGACATACGACTTACCAAACGTGTACGTATTTCTACTCGGAGATTTCACACGTGGTGTAACCTCAAAATAGGTATTGCTTTCTTATACATTTTCGTAAATACAATTTGTTTTTCGGTAATAATATAACTTGGCGTCGAGACGCTACCGCGTCTCTAGATCTATTTTACTCGCAGAAGCACAGTAACGCGATTTGTATAACATCATCGAGAAGAAAATGATACAGAAACATTCCATGTCGTGAGTAGAAATACGTACATTCCTAGTATTGAGTGAGCAGAAATGGGGACATCCTCAGCGTTTTACATTATTAAGAATTATTCATAGTTAAATTCATTGAAATACGTTTCTTATTTTTTTATTTCAGAATTAGGTTACGTTCTGTAAAAAAACGATTTTGGTTAACTTTACTTTGCTAAAAATCTATTTTACGGGTTTCTAATACTCGCATTAACCTAACATGAGTAGAACTAGGGCCCTCTACCTTAAATGCTAAATGAGAAGACTTTAATTCGCGGAGAATCGTCAAGGGGCCCTTAAGCGGTTAAACGACTGTAGAGCACGAAAAAATAGGCATATTTCGGGAATTTTTTTTGCGCAATAAAGATATCAATCGAAATTCTGTAAACTGGGATTTATAATTCTAGTAATGAAGTACAACAAATATTTTTTTCAACTTCGTTCATGACAAAATGGTGGCTGCGCAGCATTTCTCCGTCGGTGCCTGTTTTTTGAAAGGGTCCACGGCCGGAGACCTAACTCCCGCAATTTTGGACGTGGAACAAAAAACCAAAGTCTTTTCGATTCTATAGAACAACAGCAAGAGATGTACGTAGGATTTTTCCGATATATTGATTTTTCGCGAAATGGTGCATTTTTGAAAAAAAGTTTAAAATTTCATGAAAGAAATCGTCACAAAAATCGTTTTTAAACAAAAAATATGCAATATAAAAAAAAATCCTACGTACGTCGCTGGAGAAAACAATTTTGAATATACTGTTAAATTTTTCAGATCGATCGGTGAAGATTTGTTCGAGTTATGTTTCCGGCCAGTTAAAAAAAAGTGGTTTCGAGAAAAACGCGATTAAAGTTTTAAGTACTGTAAAATCATATTAGATTCTTATATACCTTTAAGCGTCCTTTTCAACTGTCGATCCTCACTTTACTAACCCTACACAGACGTTCTTAACATTCTAGACTATTCGGCACTCTAAAAAAAAACTACAGCGCGCGCAGTTATAACAATGGCGTTCGGGGCATACACGACAGCGTTGCGGTAGAATTGAAAATTTGGACATTTAGACATTTTTGCCGCCCTCCATCTTTTGGTATATTATTTTTAAGACCCTAAAGCACCAGTTAAACAAAACAAATTTTTTTTTTAAATTCTACAGTGGTTTAACCCCTTAAGGGGTTACACGTAGTCAGGCGGCCGAAATGAAGCGAATGTTTGTGAATTTTTTTTGGAAAAGCGGAAGCATATATTTGAAGACGTCAAGGAGTGACATAAGTTGTTTGGTGAGTGGATCGAAGCTCAACGGGACCCGTACCGATTTCCTATCGGTATCGCCAGAAGACGGTCTCGTTCTTTAACCCACATCTCGCGTCCGTTGCAGAGAAGATACGTTCTCAAAAATTCCATAAGCTGGCTGACCATTTTTCCCTCCGTTCACCCGGGGAAGCGCGCAATCTCGCTGGAGACGCGACAGCGTCCTATGCGTAATAACCTGGATCCTTGGAAGTTCCCCTTTTTCTTCGAGGAGCGCGTCCCTTTCGCAAAGGCCGGGCAACTTCCTCCAATCTTTAAATCGAAACTTCGTATCGTTTGTCAGGGAGGGTATCTCCAAGAGAGAGAGTTAGTGGACTCCGGGACGCAGAACGCTTTTCGAAATAGCGTATTTTCTTTTTATCTGCCGCGATTCAAACTACGGCGACGGTTTCTCAGGTAAAACGGTATCTTCCATGAGACTGTTTTCTATCACCGTTAGCATTCTGCGAGTGTCAGTGGCAGTTAAATCTGTCCACACGTCGCCGGAATTAATCTACTTTCTCCGCAATCCGGCAATCAACGCCCTTGTCTCCAATTTCTCCCGTGGGTGCCATTGGTCCACATGCCCGAATTTACGACGCAGGCTTCGTCGATGACAAATTAGGTTCCTGCGGCGCGTCCAGTCGTAAATAAAACACCGCGTCCGATTGAAGCGAGAATCTGCGTAGCCGAAGGAACCAGACACGTTAACAACTTCATCCCCTTTCTCCGAAGGGACCAGGGTCCGAGAAGCCGACACTTCCGGCGAGTGAATCCGGTTCGATAACGAAGGGAGCGTTTAATTAGCACTCGAGATTTCACGACGATTCGCGTAAAACGATCCACCGCTGCCTCTCGAATCTATTTACGGTCACTCGCTGCCGCGGTAGACCTTCAACTTGAAGTTGCGAAACCGTTCATGCAAATTTTATAGTTCCGTATAGCTCGCGGCCGCCTCGGGGTGGGTGGTAATACGAACACGTGTTTTATACAGCAATACTAAGCGACCCCGCGCAGATAATGGCCGTCTATAGCTGGCATGCACGCGAGAGGAGCATTCACGTCGTCCGGCCCGCTATATTTCTTCGTCTTTTAGAGCCAGATTCCACGCGCCGCGATGGCATTTCTATATTGCCAGCCGGTTTCATTTCCTCGGCGGCGTCCCGATCGAAAATCAGCCGATAATCGACGAGGCGAGCGGCCGCGGAATTCGCCCGTCCGGGGAAAGGGATCGTCGTCGCGGATCGAATAGCGACGCGGCGAAATATTCCGCGGCCTCGAATTATCTCGCGACGCTTCTAATACCACTTTGCCGTGCAGCGAGGCCGGATTACCGTCTGGATATCGAATTAGCAACGTGTCGCGATCAAGTTGCGGGCGTTAAACGACGTTACCTGCCTCCCGGCCCCCGTGCGCTGTTATTTTTCAACGAGCCCCGACATATACGGTGGGTATTTTATAGGGATGCAAGCGGATAGGCCGATCGATCTGGAACCGGATGGTTTAACGTTATTGGGCGCGTATCCGATAGCCCGCAGCCATCCTGCACACCTCCGAGGCAAAGTGAGAAATGTAACTTCGCCTGTGTTCTGTTTCGAAGCTCGATTGCTTCCTCCATAATTCCGATGAGGTGCGGGGCTCATCGGCGGCGTACACTGTCTGCAATCTGTCTGCTCCGAAACTACGGCACGGTTGAGCGAGTCTCGAGCGTGGCATTTGGGGCAGCGGAGTATTGTTGTTTCCCATTACCGCATAATTTAACATACATTTCGCGTTAGACCCACCATTTGTGCGGGTAAGAAAATCTGAAGTGCTCGGTGTCTCCGAAACACTCCGAAAGATCCGCCAGGGGTCCAGGCTCCCGTTTAGAGACCTCGAACTGGGTTAAACGTCCCTTCGCCGCGGCAAACAACGACGCCGATTAAATCAACAACGGGACAGGGCTGTCTGTGATCGCGACCCGGTTCTTTGACGCGCGGTGGCTGGTCTCGAGAACCTCCCTTACTTTGTATCCGCGGCAAATACTTGGGCGGGCGATTACTCCGCGGAAAGAGGAAACCGATGCTGGTCGCCCGGAGCGATGAAGCTCGACCAATCGGACGGAAATAATAATAATAATAATAATAATAAATCGTCTTTATTCCACACAGATACAGAAACAGTGACAATTATTATAGCATATAATTAAACGGAATGGGCGAGGCCCAGCGTGGCTGCTATTATGCCTGACCCGAAATAGAATAGGAAAAAGAAAAGAACAAAAAATGAGAGGGGGGTAGAGTATAAAGATAAAACATTATAGGGACTCAGCGATAGATCACGTTAGATAGTTAATCCTAAGTTATGTGTGGATGATTCAGGAGAAATAATTTGGTGGCGTTTTTAAAGGAATGTAGGGTGGGAAGTGAACAGATAGCATTAGGAAGAAGATTGTAGAAATGAGACGCAACATAGGAAAATGAACCAAGGGATTTAGCAGAATGGGAAATAGGAATGAAAAGACAGTGTTCACTTCTCGTATGGAGAGAGTTCGATGAATGGAATTCAGCGTTGCAGGTAATTAGGTCGCGGAGGTAAAGAGGTGTTTGTGTAGAGAGGACTTTATATACTAAGCAGCAGAGATGAAGAATCCACCTTTGGGACATGTTGAGCCAGCCTGTTTCAGCGAATAGCGGGGTGATGTGATCATACTTCCGCGTATTAAGGGGAGGTTCCGGTCTAGAGCCCCAAAAAATAGGTGATCTTTAGGAATTAATTAAAGGAAAACTACTACATATAACTTAATGGGACTTCTTGCATTGCATTGAGGATATCTTAAATTATAGAAATATATTTTTTGTTTTGTAATTCATCATTGCAGACGGCACTGGGGAGTCGTTAAAGTCAAGGCGTCAAAAAAATCATCCAAATCGGTGGTATCTCCAAAAGTTATTATCCGATTCGACTGAAACTTTTTTTATTTTAAAGAACATACTTCTTGCTAGGGGGGGGGGGGCCACACAAAATTACAAAAATGACATTTTTTTAGAAAATAACGATACTTGAAGTTTGAAATCACTTTTTCCCTATACTGTTCGTCCTTTCCACGCCTTTAAAAATTAGAAATTTTCACTATTTTGTAATTTTGTCTGGTTCCCCCCCTGGCCAGAAGTATATTCTTCAAAATAAAAAAAGTTTCAGTCGAATCGGTTAATAACTTTTGGAGATATAGGTCCCACCGTTTTGAGAACACTGTTTCGAGAAAAACGCGTTTAAAGTTTTACGTGAGTGCCGAGTGACCGGGTTTTGCCACGCATTCGCCGCTACTCAAATGCCTATAACTTCGGGAATTTGACGAATTTCAACAAATCCTTTTAAACACGTATTCCTGAAAGGTTGAACAATCGAATAACGAAATAAAAAAAAATCGACTTTTAGACCGGAACCTCCCCTTAAACGAAAAGCGGGGACAAGAGTTTTGTACATATTGTATGCGACGAAGTGTCGACTTTGTGATGCATGGAAAATAAACAATGTCAGCATAGTCAAATAGGGAAAGGACGAGTAACTGTGAAACTAGGAGTTCCTGACGAGTGGAGAGGATTCCTTTAAATGGATACAGGAGTTTTAGACGGAGGCGTGCAGCAAGGAGTTTCGCAGATACGTGGGGGGTAAAGTTCCAGGAGAAGTCAAAAGTAACACCAAGTAGTTTTAATGATGATTTCGCAGGGATTACGGTTTGGTTTATAGAGATAGTGAACGATGCAATTTTTTTGAAGGAGAGTTGGTGAGCCGGCGAGAAGGAAAGAGGATTTTGAAGGGTTTAAATGTAGACCGTGTGACGATGCTCACCCCTGAATCCTTACAAGATCCGATTCAATTTGTTCCACGGCTAACGCACTGCGAGCAGAGTCAAAGGGCACAAGTGCGACGCGTATCGCGAGCCGCCTCGCGCAACACATCCGTTTTACCTTCGAGCGAACTTGAACGGTTCCGGGCGAGTAGACTTCGCGGCCGGAGACAAAGCGAGGGCCGCGGTTAAAGGAGAGGCAAGGGAGAGCGGGACGAGCGTGAACTTTCAGCTGCAGCTAAGCCAAGCTACCCTCCGCTTCCATCCACCGTTCCCGGTCAACGAGATTTATATGTTTACGCGCTCCCATGGCAACTTTCTATTTTCTCGGAGTCGCGACCACCCTCGTTTTATTTCACCCCGCCCGCCCCGCGCCCTACCCCGCTGGCCCATTTCCGTTCGCGCGTGTCCTCCGCGATCCGGGGGCCGTTTGACGTCCCCGTCCGCGGGAGGTTCGTTTGGCGAACGGCCAGCGACCGTCACCGGCCGAAAACTGTTTTCGACAGAGCCACCTAAACGATATTTTTCCGTTCCTAACGTTCCCCAAGCTCCGCCGTTAGCCAGGGCCCGCTGACCGTGGCCCGCCTCTCCTCTTATTTAACGTCCCCGTCTCTTATTTCGAGTGCGTGCCTCCGCGCCCATATTTCTGCCCGGTCCCTTTCCGTGTCGCTCCGTCCATTAACCTCGCCTTCCGCGAGGCTGCTGGACTCGAGTCCACCAGGACTGAGGCGGCCTGCAAGTTTGATTAGAACGGGGATGAAAAAAAAGCAAGTGGGTGGGATTCGAGCGCGGAGTGCTGGGAAGAGGTGCGGTAAATAAAAAGGGCGGAGAGCCAGGGAAGGGTGGATCGTAGATCCGAGCGCGTCAGAACGCTTTAAAACCCGAACATTCGCTGACGTGCGCGCGGCTCGTTTGCTCTGTGTCCCTTCGCTCTGCCGCGAAGCACCCGCTGAAACGCTATTCATCGTTCATCTCGGACGGGGCTAGACGTCCTCTTTTCCGCGCATACCACTCGAAGCGTCTTAAGCGCGGCGAGAGAGGCCAAACCTTCCGTTATTCGATCCTCCCCGAGCGAGACGCAATGAATTCCAGGAGGGATCCGCGCGCGCGCGCGCCTCCTCCCTGCGATGAGAACGGAGCCTCGCCGTCGAGGGGTATTTGCCGCGATCTCAGCAGAGGCTGCATTTCGAAGTTGCGGAACCGCTTGCGTCTCCGTCTGGCTCGCGGGACACGACTTAATACCCCCGATTTCGCTGACACCGGCTGCTGCGCGCGGCCGGGGGAGAGGCCAGCCGCGATTTAATCCGGAGCGAGACGGAGATTGCGCAACCCTCGACGGGTAGTTTACGCTGCCTCGGTTCGAGTTCCGCCGGCCGAGCTTTAATTCGCGCATTGGCAGGATCCGAATCGAGAGACACGCGAATAGACCCGGCGAAATTGGCCGCAAACGTGGACCAGTTAAACGGACGATCCTACCCTACAACGGGATAGTTTCTCGATTCGCCGGCACACTCGCCTTCCCTCGCAGCCTCCCCGCGCCCGCCTCGGAGCCTGGATGCGAGACGATCACTCCAGGCTATACTGTTATTAGATTTCCTGCGGTGGTCGGTTATAACGCGCGGACTTTGGTTTTTGGGGGGCGAGATTTCGACAGCAGGGAGAGAAAGAGGGAGCCCTTTGCAAGTAATAGGGCGCCCGTTTCGAAGATCGGGGAAGAAACTATGCGGGAAGCTGTAGGGTCCCATACAGCACACTTCGTTGCAGGAGTATTGCAGGAACGTTGCTGCAATATTGCGTTATTGCAGGTTGCGTTGCAATATTGCAGGAACAATGCTACAATAATGCCGTGCAATATTTGAGTGGCAACGTTCTTGCAATATTGCAGGAATATTGCGCACACGTTGCCACTGCAATGTCCCAGTGGCAACGATCCTACAATATTTCTGCAATATTGCGCACACATTGACGCGCATTGTTACAGTAGCAACGCTCCAACAACATTCTGTAATATTGCGCACACGTTGCCACTGCAATGTTCCAGTCGCAACGATCCTACAATATTTCTGCAATATTGCGCGCACATCGGCGTGCAATGTTCCAGTGACCACGATTTCGCCGTTTCATTGCAGAATCATTGCCGGAACGTTGCAGGACTACATATTTGTAATGTTGCCGCAACTTTGCAAAAATACACACCTGCAACATTACGAAGGCGGACATACGTTTGAACCTGCAACATCTCTGCAATGTTTTGGTGCAACATTGCAATCTTGCACCGCGTCATTGCAGAGACGTTGCTGCAATGTTATGGTGCTGTGTGGGGTAGGGGAGACCGGGGCTGGTTGGCACCAGGGGTAGGTTGACTAATTGTTAATAACATTCCACCGACGTGTGCTCTACCGCGGAGCGATTTTCTGTAGAAACAAGTCGCTTCTACTGTCATTCATTCGATTCCGACATCGCCATTACCTACACGTTGTTTGGCAGTTACCAGCGTTTATCGAAAAATTGGCTATGTAAGTAAATATGTTTTCTTAAAGATTTTATGTTTCCACGCTCTATATAGTTACTGTTGGGTGAAGGAGTTCGCCGTGCGGCCACGAGTGCGCGCCCTTGCGCCGGGGACGTGCATCTAGCGTGCACGCGTGGCAGGACCAAGCCGGACGGCGGTAGACATAGCGTTCTTAACCTATATACAGTGAATAAAAAAAGTATTGGCACACTTTTTAAAATCGCATAACTTTTTTAGAATTGGTCCAAACGACATGAGTTTTTTTTAGAAGGTAGAAGGATTATTTTGCTAAGTGACGTATTTCGTAGTTTTGGAAAAAAATTCAATTTGTCGGAATAGCAAAAAAAATAGTAAAGGCCGTTTTTCAACTTTTTTTTCTGAGCATGTAACGAAAATTCAAAAAAACCCGCTTGATTTCGGGAATTTCGCGATTTTCGAACTTATTGTGCGATCATTAAATGTTTGTAACTCAGAGCACCGTTAACCGATTTTGATGAAATTTTCAGCATGTATACAGCTTACTTAAATCTACAAACGGGTTTTTGAATTTTCGTTACAGGGTCAGAAAAAAAGGTGAAAAAACGGCCTTTACTATTTTTTTTGCTATTCCGACAAATTGATTTTTTTTTTCAAAACTACGAAATACGTCACTTAGCAAAATAATCCTTCTACCTTCAAAAAAAACTCATGTCGTTTGGACCAATTCTAAAAAAGTTATGCGAATTTAAAAAGTGTGCCAATACTTTTTTTACTCACTGTATATATTTTGTAACAATATACTACTATTACCTAAAGAACCGTGTGCTTATTACATTTCCCTACAACGCGCGGGCATAACAGTTACAGTAGAATAAAAGTGAAGGGACTATTTTAAAGTTTGTTTATTAAACGACCTATTGAGACTGCGTTTTCGATTTTACATAAATAATTAAAGGTTATATAGAATGCTGAAGTCAAAATGATCGTTCGGGGCTGGTTGACTAATAACGTCCGGGGTTACATGACTAAGCTGGTCAAAGAAAACTGTAGAGAAAATAGGGACAGATAAACAAAGAAAATGAAGACACAAGACACTAATTACTCCTCTGATGATGCAGACGATACAATGTGCATTGAATGCACTGAATTTTATTCAAAAAGTATTCCTGGAGAAGAATGGGTTCAGTGTATTTCTTGCAAGATGTGGGTGCACTCGAGATGCGTAAAAGGAAATGTACTCTTCTACGAGTGCAAAAATTGCACATCAGATTGTGAAGATAGTAATTAGTTGATAGAAGATGGCGAATGTTTTTACAATACTAGATATAAGATTTATTGCTACTATAAAGGTTTAAATTGTTATTTATTATTAAAAAGTAATGAATATTTTATAATGAAATAACTCTTGTGACATTGTGCTATTTTATTACCACTCAGATAAGTTGCTACCAACATTTTCGTAACTGATTGCACCTACCCATACAGCACACTTCGTTGCAGGAGTATTGCAGGAACGTTGCTGCAATATTGCGTTATTGCAGGTTGCATTGCAATATTGCAGGAGCAATGCTACAATATTGCCGTGCAATATTTGAGTGGCAACGTCCTTGCAATATTGCAGGAATATTGCGCACACGTTGCCACTGCAATGTACCAGTGGCAACGATCCTACAATATTTCTGCAATATTGCGCACAGATTGACGTGCATTGTTGCAGTGGCAACGCTCCAACAATGTTCTGTAATAATGCGCACGTATCCCTCGCTGCCCGAAACGTTGCGGCGGAACTATTGCTGTAGTATCTCCGAAACCTTGCGTCAATTCACTCCTGCAATATTGCTAATGCGGACATAGGAGTGAACCTGCAACCTCTCTGCAATGATACGATGCAACATTACAATCTCGCACCGCAATATTGCCGAATAGTTGCAGGATCGTTGCCGTTTCGTTGCAGAATCATTGCCGGAACGTTCCAGGGCTATATATTTGTAATGTTGCCGCAACATTGCAAAAATACACACCTGCAATATTGCGAAGGCGGACATAGGACTGAACCTGCAACGTCTCTGCAATGTTATGGTGCAACATTGCAATCTTGCACCGCGTCATTGCAGAGACGTTGCTGCAATGTTATGGTGCTGTGTGGGTATAGTCTACCAACCCCGACCACGGGGCTGATTGACCAGCATGTAAGGTGTTAGAAAAACATTAAAATGCCTTAAATGTTGTCACATTGAGTCAACATTAATCATTTAATCAGATAGCCAAATGTATGCCCTATCAAATATAGTAACCGGTTTAATGTTACCTCGCCAATATAATTAATTAAAAATCAAACACTGAAAAATTGGCCTACCAGCCCCGGTCTCCCCTATCTTCTTCCCAAGAATCTCACGCAGCATGAATTTCGGTGATGCGAAGACAAATCACAGACCGAGGGCGTATGTACCCGCTTTCTCCAAAAGACGCGAATAACCGGGGAGAGCCTCCAACATTTATTGTTTCGAATATGCGCGAGGGGTCGCGAACCAGCAACACGTAATAGATAATCCTCTCTGGCGCTGAGAACGGGCAGACGCAGAGCCGGCTTTATCAGCGCGCGGAACGCATAAGCCGCGGCTTTTCTCGTAACCATTGTACAATTACCGGCAGCTAGAGCGGAGCCGGCTTGCACGCGCGAGCATGCGAGGCGCGTTCATTGAAATTTCGGGCCGAACAATTCCTCTTTGAAGGGGGAAACCCGACGGCGCGGGGATTCGTCCGCGTCTGAAAGGTTGCAGCGGACACGCGTATATTTCGAGGCCGTTTTGTCGCCGCGGTCGGGAAGTGGCGGAGACGCGGCAAAGAGGCGGAGAAAGACGGCGGCGAGCTGTTTGTCCCGTGTAATTGCTACGCGCTGGCGGAGGCGTTAAAGGGTTTTGTGCCCGTCTCGCGAGCCGGCGCCAGGTGGATTGCTCCTCTCCGCGCTCCTCCGGACGCGTTTTTCCTTAATTGACGGTGGTACGAATCCGTGCTACGGGAACAGTGCGCCCTTATCTCGAACGCGTGCTGCGCGCCGCTTGCGTCTCGCCTCTTCTGCGTGCACGCCGCCGCTCCCGGGTAATTTAATGAATTAATTTCCCAGCTTTCTTCCTCGTTCCACTCTGCTTCCCCGTAGTCCCGCGTGTGCCGGTATGCTCCCATTGGCGGGACAGCGAGATGCCAACGGGTTAGAGATATTGTTCCAGAAAATGCAGCCCACCCGTTGCGGATGCAGCGATTCTGAGGTGAGATGGCAAGGGAACGCTTCGATTAGAGACATTTGGCGACGGGGGCTCCTTGATGTAAGGCGAAGTGTGTCTCTAGGAAGCATCAATAATTGCGTAGAATACTCGGTGCGTCAAATAGAAGAGACTGCAAGGATGTAGTGCATACATGTCTTGCTTGTCCAGGTCGAGCACTGTTTGGCTTGTCAATATTTCCTCTCAACCCTTGCCGCGAATGCATCAGCCAACGAGTTCTTAATTGTTTGCTCGATCTTCGCTTTCCTTTATGTTGGCCAATCAATTTACCCCGGCAGCGCAAATAACGCTGACGCTCCGCGGTGCCGTACTCACATTTCGCCCACTTGAAATTCAATCATTTTACTCCGCCGCGCCGAGCACTGGCTAGCATTTTTCATTCTCGGGTTAACTCAATATTCCACCGGCGAGCAATTAAAAGGCGCAGGGAAGAAGGGCTTGAGAGCACAAGGCTATCAGTCACGGAACAGCGCACGGAGGCAGGAGACCCGAAAGGTGCGGCCCGCTCGCGTTACCGAAGGCGAACTGGAAGACAGCCGTTGAAAAAGGATAAAGTGGCCCGCGCAACGGGACAGAGTAGCAATATTCCATGAGAACTCCCTTTAAAACTGGGGTATGAAAGGAGAAGGCTGCCGGCACA
Organism: Andrena haemorrhoa; assembly: GCA_910592295.1. Taxonomy (NCBI): domain Eukaryota; kingdom Metazoa; phylum Arthropoda; class Insecta; order Hymenoptera; family Andrenidae; genus Andrena; species Andrena haemorrhoa. Next base: position 9,783,575 of record OU342946.1, read on the forward strand.
GAACGGGAATAATGTAGACGCACGTATGATACGATGTAAAGAGGAAACCATTTCAAACGTGTCGCGAGGATCCTTTTATGCCTCTGCATTCCATGCCTGCGTCTCTTGCCAAATACTAAAGAAAATTACTCCTCGGGAATCGTGGTCTGATTCGAGGAAGCTCCGGCGCTGGAATGTGCCGCCCCAACGGACGAGGGCTCGCGAGAACGGGTCGCGACGCAGCCAGGGACAAGCTTTTTCAACGATTCCATGCGTGGAGAATACTAAGAGGATGACAGCGAGCTAAATGAAAGCGGAATGTAAACCAATTTTTATTCCCCGCACAATCCCAAAAAGATTTCAATGCGTCTCCTCCGCAAACTCTTCTCTGACTAATGGTCGACCGTTTCCACTTGCCCGGCGTTTATTCGAGTACCGTTTCTGAACATTACGACCGGGGAAATCTGTTGCACGCCCGGGAAGCTTCGCGGTCGACCCGCCTCTCCCCCCGGCAGCATAATGCTGCGAAAGCTGCGCAAGCCGCGGTGGCAGGTATAAAATCAAGATAATAAGAAGCGGACGCGGACAGGCGTCGAACCGTAATCCCGCGCAACACCGCAGAGCCCAAGGAAACCGAGGCGCTGCCCAATGAAAAACGAACAGCCCGAAAAGCCCGAGGAGCCCGCGGCTGGATTCAAGTCTCGTCTTCATTATGCAATCCGCGCTCGTAGGGTGTCTGAGGCGCGGAACGCTCCTATTCTGCTCCCATCGTCTGTCCCGCTTTTCTTCCGCGATTTCACCAACAAACTTCAACGCTGCCACGGCCAACCGCGCGATGACAAATCGTATTATTCGCGGGTGCCGCGCGATTCTTCGCGGCGCGAGGCGTCCCAGAGATCCGTTTCCCAGCTCCTTGCCGCCTCGCGTGATCCGTCGGGGTATCCTGCAGCTCTTCAGCTTTTGTTTCCCTCTTCCCCTTCGGCTTCCTCGGCCCACCTTCTCCCCTCGTCGGCCCGTTGCGCGCAATTCCAGCATTAAACGACGTCGCTGAGTGCCCCGTATTAATTCAATTTTGCTTACCTAAGGCGGCCGGGCTCGGGGGCGGGCGAAGACACTAATTGCGATTTTTAATTAAGGCGGTGATTCGATTACGCGACCCTTTATCCGCTCTAATTATTAATACCGGCACGCAGAAGGCCGAGGACGGCTCCTCTCCCCCCATCCTAATGGCGGCTGATGAATGGGCCGCAATTTTGAGGCGGGATCCGTCGAACGACAGAAGGACGGGCTCGTTACGCGAAACGCGTTGTAATTCCGCTGACGCGAGTTTAATCGATTGCGTCTTGTTACATCTGCGGCTTTAATTGGTCCGGGGCCGCTGGACCCCGCTCCTTCCTCCCGTATCCTCGTTCCGTCCCATTGTATCGCGCCAAAGTGGAAGCAAATTTTCGAGGAGCCGCGGCAACCTATTAATCGTAATCCGGTTGTAACGGCCGAAGCGGGTGCGCGGTTATGTTGCCAACCGGTTCCTATATTTCGCCACTCGGACGAGTCGTCGCGAGGCTGGCTGATCCGAGGGAATCCGTGGAAAAGCGTGATCCCGGCCGATTCGTCTCGTCGATCGTGACTGTCATCCATTTCGGGGGCCGCTGTTCCGGCCGAGAACGAATGGGATCGGCCGAATTCAACGGCGCACGTAGAAACGAGCGAGCACGCCGCGCCGAAGGTAGCTATTACTTTACAGGCAAACCGCATAAATAGGCGACGGTCGCGCGCATAAATAGTTTCCCTTGGTACGGTGCCCGCGGGCACGGGGCGAAATTGCGCGAATCACGATTGGGATCGGTAATCCGTAATCAATTTCGGCCATCCACCCTCCGTTTTGCTTCCTTCCATGCCGCCGCGCCCACTGGGGACACGGCGGACGCGCTTATGCGAATCTACGCGACGCTGCGACGCGTCCCATCGACGGTCTAATTCGCGCGATCGCATAATTCATCCGTGGAGGGAGGATAATAATCGATACAACGCCGGGAAATTGGACGTTTCGTCCGCGTTGCAGGGCGACGGAGAATGGGGATTCGAAACGAATTGCTCCCTGGTGAACTTGGGCAGATGCCTGGTAAGAAGTTGTAGGGCAGGGTGGGGCTAATAGTCCCGTTTCTCGTATAATCTTATGTAAAATTTAGTACTAACAATCTAGAGATATCTGGTGTTATTTTGTTAAAGCTATAACTATTAGGCTTTACGTTCGCGAAGTTCATTTGGTGATATTGTTATTTTTTGTTGAGTTATACCACAAAATGTTCGTCAATTCAAAATGGACTTATTGCCCCACGCGCGGGGCAAAAAGTCCATTGGTTGGGGTAAAAAGTCCCTAATATCTTCTAACCAACTTGTCGTGTAATATAAAACTAAATAAGTGAAAAACTCTTCTTAAATACCACATATATTTATTGAACGGAATATTTATATGAAAGGAAAGCATTATTTCCTTAATAAAAAATAAAAATATAAGTCAGAGACTTACTTTGAACTAAAAAGTATCAAAAATCTTCTCTCAACTAAAACAAAAACACTATTTAAAGGCTTTGGCATCGTTTCTTTATGCTTTGGCCATCTTATTACGAAAGCAAATAATAAAAAATATAATTTCATTTTAAATTGTACGTTGCTTATATAAAACAAAAATCATTTTCATAATTTCTAAAGACTTCATGCCGCGATCGGTTCGTCTTTTGTAGTGACGCATTCTAAAAAATAAAAATAAATATAAATAGTTCTCTAATTTCAAGTGAAGGGGCCATAAATTCTCATGCGAGGTAACAGTCCCAATAAGGGACTTTTTGCCCCAATGGTACTTCTATACTAGTTTATGCGATATTTACGGTAGAAAATATTATCATTTACAAATAAACAATATCATGTAGAGATTACTAAAGGAACATAGAATCTTAACGTACTTAGCTGATACGCTAATAAACATCGGTTTACTTCGTACAAAACAATAAAGACGACGTATTTATTTCACTTTTTAACGCGTATAATACCAAAGACGTCGTGTAATCCGAACGAACGACCAGAAACGACTGGCGACTCTGTGGTTACCTCCGTTTCTTCTCGCCTTTTACATAGTAAGGTAAAAGTACCAATACCCGGACGCTTAAGGGGCTTAAGGAATAGCGGCAAAGTTCGTCTCCTAATTTAATTTGTAAAACTGTCATGAAATAAGAAAATGTTGTTGAAATATTGAAGATAACACAATATTATACTATCGGAAACTGAAAAAAAGTTTATGTATAATAATAGACGTATTTATTAATGAAAATACGAAAATATGCAGATGTCCCAGTAAGCGGACAACCTAAAACTGCATGTCCCAATACCTGAATTATATCGACCCAGTAAGCGGACAACCTAAAAATGCATGTCCCGATACTGAATTATACTGGTACATTCACGAAATTTTTGTACCAGTAAATAAACTTAGACTTGTTTAAAAAAAATATTAATTTTTCTTGCTAGTTTAACCATCTTAAATTAAATTTAAATCTGTTTACTATTATAATAATGTGCTATTATAATATATGAATAAGAAATGCAGTCAATATTTTCTTAGTAAATGAGTGGCGTGTCTTAACAGAAGCCATAGAAATTTCTCGAAATCTGCTATGCGTACGAAGTGTGTTACAAAATAATTATTTCTATCTAACGACTTTTAATTTTCTATAATAATGATTTCAATTAATACTGCTAAATACTAATACATTATGGTACTATTTTTTGTCTTTAATTACATTAAAAATTAAGCTTAAAAATAAAGAAAATTCGCATTGCTGTTCAGGTACTGGGACATGGCCGGGCACTGATACATTTACCTTATACTGCGAAACTCGACACATTGTTTAGGAACAGAGATTTTGCATTCGAGACTTTTTACCTGCCGGACTTTTAGCCCCACCCTACCCTACTATAGGAAACCCGAGATCTATTTTATTCTAATGTGAAAATAAGGGCGAGTAGGAACTGCGTCAGCTGATTTGCATTTATTAGAACATCAAGTTGATAATTGCGACCAATAATCGTGGCGCTTTCCCGTATCGAATTCTATTGCAGTAGTAAAATCGATCGTACAGGCGGCCGCTCGCGGGGAGCAATCGCCCCATTTTCGAAAATACTACTTACGATTCTCGTAACGAGCTTGTTTCTGGCTGGAAATGTGCAGCGTCGCGTTTACGCGGCTTCGAATCGTCCCTATAATTGCAGCGAAGTATTGATTGCCGGAAGAAACGACTGTCACCGCGATAAAACGACTGGAAACTGTTCGATGGTCGAATTGTATTACGAAATCAAGAAGAATACAATCAGAAGCATAAAGTCCGATACCACAAATGGGAACGCGGGAATATCCTCTAAAATAAATGAATTAAGGCAGGATACCACCTTTGACTGCGATTTTAAAGGCGTTCTTCATAATTTTTTTTCCATACAAAACGTGCGCAGAAACAAAATCGGGTTTAGTCATTTATCAATGTAACTTTAATCCGTAATAACACATTTTTTGAAACTGAAAAAGTAAAAAATAATCTCTTGTAGGTGGCGCCATAATACATTCCTATGGAGAAACACCGTTAGACGGCGTGTCAAATTCTGCTCTGTACGCGGCTCTTAGAAAAAAATACCACAGAATGTTCCTATTAACAACAATATTTTTCAATGCTGCACGTAGGGATTTTACGAAATTTCGATTTTCAAGAAAATGGCGGTCATTTTAACAGAAAGGTCAATTTTTTAGGGTAAAAAAGTTTATAAAATTGTGCACCAAAAAACAAATAACAACGCTACAGCGAAAGTGCTACGTACATCATTAGATTATACCACGGGGACGAATTGTGCAAAGTTTCAAGTCAATCCGATGAAAATTGTAAGAGTAATTTGACACGCCGTCTAACGGTGTTCCTCCAAAGGAATGTATTTTGGCGCCACCTACAAGAGATTATTTTTTACTTTTTCAGTTTCAAAAAATGTGTAATTACAGATTAAAGTTACATTAATAAATGACTAAAACCGATCTGGTTTCTGCGCATTCTTTGTATGCAAAAAAATTCATGAAAAACGCCTGCAAAACCGCAGCCAAAGGTGGTATCCTGCCTTAAATCATCAGAAGCATCTTCGAGTAGGTACCTTCATTCGCTTATTCCATTCGACGAAGTTCTCACTTTTACTTCCCCCTCTCTGTTACCTTGCTGATCGCAGGTACAATCTATCAGCGGGTATCTAAGCTAAATCGTTAACAGACAAAACGACGGTGAAAATGATATTCGTAGGAAATGGAACGAGTATCGCGTGAGGTCAATTCGAACGGTTAATTCGCAAGCGTCTCGCCGAAATATTATCGACGGTTCGCATATAACTGGGCCTGGTGAAATTCAACGTTAATGCTACTCAGCCAGAAGAGCTGGCACGGCCGGGGAATCTGTTGTTTATGTAAATCCGCGAAAGCGTACGGCTGATGGGATATCGAATGCTATCGGTCGCTGGCTGGTAAAAATACACTGCCGGATCTATAATAACGCAGATAGCCATTTCCAGGGAAGATTATTAACAACGTACTATTCGACTAGATTGGAAATAATATGGAGGTTCAAATAATCCCCCCGAACCGCGATCGATAAACTTCACTCCCAAAGTTTATCTTTCGACTGTATAGAAAGCTACTTTTACTGCCAGTACATTCGTGTATTTAATTGAATGTTGGAAATTTTATCTGGAACGTCCAGACTCCAGCAAAAGTGTGTACTAATTTTCGCATTAACTTCTCTTCCACCATCGTGTATTAAACATTTATCACGGCTGGTTCTATTGTTTTCAAAAGCTTCACAACTTTCATCAGAACCGGTCGGACTCCTCTGCCTCTGCGATTTCGAGATTAACGGACAAGTTGCGAGTGCAATCATTGCTAATAATTGCTCTGTTTAGCATACATTGCTTCGAGGGTTGTTGTTGCTTCCGCTTGCGACTGTTTCACCGAAAAACGAAACGATTTCACGACGCGGCGACGTTTCAAGCCTGACAGCGGGGAAACTTGAGAACCACGCAAACTGCTTTCATTTTATCCGCATCGTTCATCCAACGGTTTATTCCCGACGAGAGATACTGACGCACGTGCAGCTATATGCAATTAACGAAGCGCCTCGATGCACTTTGATTACAGGAAATCGATATAATTTTCAATAACGCATCGAGGAATTTTTTAATTCGCCTGCCTGCCCATCGCGAACTATGCGAGTGGAAATACTGAAACGGAACGGAATATTTCCGCCGCAGGGTAATTTGCAGCCCAACTCCCTTTAATTTGTCGTTCTAACTTCATTATTCAACTTTCGTGTTTCCTCAAATCAGATTTCGCGGATTTGCATTCGAAGGAACGGGGACGAAACTAAACAAGTGGAAAGTGGCGTCTCTAAACAGACCGGAAGTGCCGCGGCTGGGGCTCGAGGTAGGGAGAATCGAAGCACACTACCGCTCAAAAGTTTCGCTGCGGGGTTCTCCGAAGAATAAAATTGGCAAGGTGAAATCGCCGTAAGGACAGCGCAAGTCGCGCGACATTAACGTCCTTTTCAACTCTCGTCCACCTCTCTTCTTTATTATTATGCTGCTCTTCAACGTCCTCGATTTTCATGGAACTTTTAAGTAGGATCAGCGCCATTCAACCGGTGACACATTCCTCCATCTATCTAGATTCAGAATCCTTCTTTCCCTCATCTTCCCGGAGCAGAATATCGGAAGGCAACCGAACGAGACCCGGCTTCCCCGCTACATCCGCGATCCAATATGCAGGCAACGCAGGTGTCGCGAAACTTTTGGTAGACAGTGTAGGGACCAGCCGCGGATTCGGAGGAAATTTGCCTAATACTCCGAAGGAAGGAGAAGCGGTTGTCGAAGTGGCGCTGCCGACAAACAGACGGCCAGACAGACGGACGGAAAGGCGAAGGGAAATGAGAGGCGCCCTGGCCGGGGATGGAAAAGCGGAAAAAGCCGCGGGAACTCTGGCCCGAGCGGAGATTTGCAATGCTAACCAGGGACTGCATTAAACGGGAATTAATTTCTTGCTAACCGTCTGGAGTAGCTGTGCCCCCGAGAGCTCCCTTCCTCTTTCTTCGATCCTCGTTCGAGCTCATTGCAGCCGCCGAGGGTATTACTGCAGATAATCTTGCCGCGTTTACTGAACCACCCCTCTGATGACCATTCGGATGAAGGGAAAATGGATTCGTGTACTTTCCCCAGACGGTAGTCTTCCTCCCGCGGCGGCTCCCCAAAGCGAGGCTCAAATACAACGCGTTTACAAGTATTCGCGATGGTGAATTCGCTGATCTCTGATTACCTTTTAAGAACGAACTACTTTCAGTAAACTTTAATCTTCCGGGTGGGATGAAATTAATAAGATTCTTGGGAAATGATAGCCTCTCTGCAGAATATCGCTGCAAAGGGCAGATGAGGAGTTTGCCCTTTGATGCTTTAATGCATATTGTGCCTTTAATGGAAATTTAAGGAACGGTTGTACCTGGGTTGCTTACTTCCTTCTAAGAAACGAGAACAATTGATCACAAACTAGCATTGTGTATCTGGAGGACCGTCGCTGGAAATGGAAGAAACAGTTCAGCAGTGGAAGAAACGAAGCACAGGATTTTCTCGGTAAATCTCAATTTGGAGGTTAATCGCGGGCGTATCTTCTTGGGAATCTAGCCGTTGCTCCATTTTACCATACAATCCCATTTACACGTTTGCGTTAATGAACACTTGCCCGCGCAGAGCGGACCGATAGCCGCGGTAGGATTCGGAGTTTTTAACCGGCTGCGTGGATCCCGTCGCAGATTAATGTTTCCTGGCCGATAGCGGTGGCGTTCGATATTTTTCGTCTGGACGCGGTTGGCACTGATGGTTCTCGCGATTAGCGCGGACACACAGCGTCCACTTGCGCGCCGGCGAATCGCGGGGAAAGGCGGCCACCGGCAACGGGACCGACAGCGTGGACGCGTGACTAACGCAATGACCCATCGGCAAATTGATCTGGTGAGATCATTAACGCGGCTAATGCGCGGAAAATTTTGTTACCGCGCCCGGTGCGTGCTGGTTACGGTGTCGGGTTTACACGAAAATGTCGTGGCCAGACGCGGCGTCATACACTTTCGCCAACGACGTAGCGTGTATCGCGTTTGGACGCTCTGATATTCAACGATTTTCTCAGTAAGATGTTTTTAGCTTAAGATAGTTTAAGTAAATAGTTCTTAGTTTGGGAGGCTGGAAGAATGATTTGAATTTTCCGTAATTCTACTGTGAACAGGAAAAAGGGAAAAGGAGATTAATGTAACGACGGCTGAAGTAATTCAGGAGCTTTGTAAAAATATAAGAAAACTGGATTTTATAAATAAATTTTTAAAATCGCCTACTGAATTTTATTGAATTTCCATTAAAAATATATTTAGCCCTTCAACTCGGCTCCCCTCAAGATTAAATCCTCAGATTTTCAGTGTTTTCTGAGAAAGGTAAGCTGACGTGTTTGACGATGCCGGAGAAGTAACTGTTACAGATTTAAAATGTTTTTGAAAGGACGAAACTCTATTAACTCGCAACAACACTGTCTAATACCTTCATTATTGCTTATTTAGTGAATAATACATCCCTCATAGGTGTCATAAAGCACAGTTACATAAATTAGGAAGTTATATGTAATAATAGTCAGATCAAAGAGAACAAACAGAAAAACCAAAAAGTCCCTCTATTAGAATTTTGTTTTTTCTGTTTGTTCTCTTTGATCCGACTATTATTACATATAACTTCCTAATTTATGTAACTGTGCTTTATGACACCTATGAGGGATGTATTATTCACCAAATAAGCAATAATGAAGGTATTAGGGCAGTGTTGTTGTGAGTTAATAGAGTTTCGTCCTTTCAAAAATATTTTAAATCTTTAACGGTTACCGCTCTGGCCTGATTTAACACTGTTTACCTCAGTCACCAGTCAACCGACTCGCGCGTCGCACTTCAATTCAAAAGCACACTTAGGGTAAGGGGCCCAAATTTCGTCTCCCATTTGTATTTGACCCTGTAGAGGGTGTATAAAATGTTAGAATGAGCTGGCACTTGGCATGAATTTTCTTTAAACATTTCTCTATATATCCACGAATCGCAAAATGAGATTATGTCGTGTCAATACGAGATAATAAATAAAATGTGAAAACGTGCAAAATGTGAGATCTGAAAAAAGTGTTCCTAATTTCGTCCCCCCAGAACATTATTTATAAAACAGGAAATAAATTGAAAAATTAATTGTTTTATTGATACAAGTGATCTTACAGTTTATGTATGCAAACAATCACGGAAAATTAACCTCTTCTTTTCGCATGGATTCCTTATTCCACTGTTTTCGTTTCGGCATCTACAAAACATTAAACAATTCTAATAAAATTGCTGAAAACCGATGAAAGATAATTCACTCCTGTAACTGTTCATGTTTCAGCCATTTTTATTTCGAATAACAAATTTTTAGAAAATCGATCTCAATTTCCATTAGAATTACGGGGACGAAATTAGGACACCTCCGGGGGACGAAATTTGGAATTCGCGCTGTTTCAATATGGTGATCGCTATAACAAACCACGCGAGTGATTGCCCTCAAAGTTATTGCGTGTAAGAAACTGCACGATATGCCCGACAAAGTGCCTCAACTTCGAATTCGAAATAATATTCACTTCTACGAGTAACATGCTATCATACTGAAGTCTGTAAATACTCACCGTGCTCGAAAAACTTATTCTCCTTCGCAAACGTACAAACACCTAACCTATCATTTGCAAGTATTTGTATGTAATAATAGTCAGACCAAAGAGAACAAACAGAAAAATCAAAAAGTCCCTCTATTAGAATTTTGGTTTTTCCTTCGCAAACGTACAAACACCTAACCTATCATTTGCAAGTCTCTCAGAATACTGGCGTATACTAATGCAACATTTACCACCAGATGACACTGAAGCTGCAAACATAGGAATCGAGAAATGCAGGGGGACGAAATTTGGGCCCCTTACCCTACTAATTTTTATTTTCCCTTTTATCTAACTGTCCTTGAAAATGGTCAGAATCATTGACCGAAATGTTGGAATTTGATAAAAAAATGTTTTAAAATTACAAATAGCTTTTATTCAAGCATCCAAAAGACCGAGCCGGTGCGCCGAAATCAACATTCTTCTAATTAGAACAATTTACACGGTCGAAATTCAAGTTATATTATCAGGAAGATATTAGTATACTTATATAGAGAGTCCCTCCGGGGATTATTCTGTACCGACGATCACCGCCTTTACGAAGCTACAGACGAGTATTGGAAACAAAGTGGGCGGCGGGCGCCGAAAGAAGTTAATCCCATAGTCTCGCACAACGAGCCACTTAACCGTCTCGCGATCGCTGCTAACCACCTGACGCTCCTCGAATTAAACTGGGAAAACTCGGCTCGCAAGCACGGCTCGTTAACGGGTCGCGTGGCGAAAATGTTCGGCTCCGCCGAAAGCTACCCCCGTCGCGCCGACAACACTTTCCATTCTCCGTTGCTTTAATTCGCGCACTTGATCGTGGCTGTTCTCGGAGCTCGCGCGATTAAGAGGCGCCGTACGAGCGTTAAGGGATTACCTCTGGACAGGAATTGCATCGAGTTTATCAAGCTCCGCGGAACAGGGGCGCGATAAACGAAACGAATCACGCCGCGTCTCGGCCGGAGCCAACGAGGAACGCCGCGCTTTTCCATTCGCGCGGGGGGAGCGGTCCGCTCGCGTGCGCCTACGTTTTCCTACCTTCGAGTGTTTCCCACGAGAGAGCTCGCGATACGAAGTTGTCACCCGTCCTGGCGTCTTGAATATCGCTGAAAATTGCTCTGGCGGATTTAATTCCGAGGAAGTTGCCGACTGCCTCGCCGCGGCTGGAGTTCTGGCCTCGAAATTCGTGACGGCTGAGCAGCCCGAAGAGCTTAATGGGGAGGCGAATCGAGGTGTAGCGTCGCCTCGTGAAGAGCGACGTTCACGAGTGGAGAGATGACGATGGATAAGAAATGTCACTGGTCTGCCTTTCAAAGCTGACGGCTGGAAAAACGGAGGCCAAACCGATTGATTGTCGCGCGATTAACGGAGGCGGACGCGAGGCGGACCCATCGAGGGATTCAGTCGCCTAACAAGGACGAAGGAGCGGCCGCTGAAGCGGCACGGAGTCGTCGAACAAATCCGAATAAAGGACCCGGTATCCTGTTGTATCCCTGGCGGGCGGCTCAAGGATTTACCAGCGGGCGTAGCTGAATGCGACGCGTGACGACGCATATTCATTCGCGTCCCCCTCGGCCGTTTGCGAGGCTCACCGCCATTTCCTGCGTTCTTTTATCCACATTCGTCCCGAAGTCTGCTCGGCTACGCGTCGAGGTGTGAACGCCTTCTTCGAGAAGGGATCGAGACTTCCTCCGCAGACATTTCACGGTCGAGCACTTCACGCTCGCGTAAAATGGACCTTTTACCCGGGAACGAAGAGAGTCCACGACTCGGAGGACAGAATGGCGGCAGGCTGGAAATACTTCGTGACTCAGCAAGCGTTGCTTCCACTCAGGGACCTGGTTTGATCACAGATTCTCGTTCGCACGGCGAATAAAAAAAATGCTCGAACGCAAATTTTCATTCACTCCGGGCACTGTTTACCCCGGGCTTTCGATTCGACGCGAATCACCTGTGAAACTGTATTCCGAAGCGTCATCGGGGTCGATAACGTGATCTGAATCCCGCCGAGGCACGCGCGTGCTGGAAGCGTTATTTGGTCATTGAATAACGAGCAACTAACATCTCGCCTTTTAATTAAATAAAATGAAAAAGCGACACGCTCGTGAAATAATAACGCACCGATGTTTCGAGCGTTTCGCTGCTCGCCAGTTAAATGCATCGAGGATTTCGCGCAGCCCGTGTTGCAGGCGGGACTCTGTGCACGGATTGAAGGAAAAAATCTCGGAAAGAGGTTGGGAAGCGGATCCGTGGCGGGCTGAGTATTCGTTCCTTCGATTTGGAAATCGGCCAACTTGCGCCCAGGCTGGATAGGTGAGGCAGCGATGGCATTCCTCCTCTTTCCAGGGGCAATTGAATTTTTATATCTGCCGTGTGAGAAGCGGCTGGTAAAAAATGTCGAATGATTCTGAAACCCGGGCGAGAATGGAGGGCGCGGAAGACGACGCGGCAAAGTGTCATACGTCTAGCTCGCTTGACGTTTACGACGGCGAATTCTCTCTTCCTCTCCGCGCTTTCCCTCGTTTCCAGCTGAAGGATGGTCGATACTGCGTCCCGCGTGAAACGCAAAAATGCTCGACGGGAAGGTGGAAGCCGACGCTCGCGCGATAGCAGGCGTGGCCAGTGCGCTCATTAATACATGCCGAAGAGATTATTTTCCCGGGTTTGCCTCCTCGCGATCGATTTCACGTCGTCGGGAGCATCTTCGGATGCATGAGTAATTCAGTAGCCGGTTAGTATTTCATGAACAGCTCCCCGAGAACTGTTCCTCCAGCGGGGAACTTTAAGTATTCAACGGCAAATTGGGATGGATGGTGAATTTTAAAGAGGCAACCGGCACAGAACCGCCGATCCCGATAGCCAGGTGCATCGAGACCCATCAGAGTGCAGGAATAACGGCACACCTGTCCAATAAGCTGATCATCCGCGACAGAGTCGCGCGTGCTTATCTTTGCACGGTCTCAGCTCGGGTGCTCCGGGATCGCCAGTCCCCGTCCTGGGACACGCTTCTGGGAAACAATCACCCACCAAACGAGCCCCGAGCCCTGGGGGGTTGGAACGCGATAGGAGTGCTCCTTGCGCCCTTACAATTTTATTCCCGATCGTGATTTACCCTTCTGTTTGTAAAAACCCACACAGCACCATAACATTGCAGCAACGTCTCTGCAATGGCGCGGTGCAAGATTGCAATGTTGCACCAAAATATTGCAGAGACGTTGCAGGTTCAATCCTATGTCCGCCTTCGCAATATTGCAGGTGTGTATTTTAGCAAAGTTGCGGCAACATTACAAATATAACTCTTCGGCAATATTCTGGTGCGAGATTGCAATGTTGCACCGCATCGTTGCAGAGAAGTTGCAGGAGCGTTGCCGCTCCAATATTTCTGCAATATTGTACGGTAATGTGCGTGCAATTTTGCTGGGGCGTTGCCGCTGGAACATTGCACATCGGTGTGCGCGCAATGTTGCAGAAATATTGTAGGATCGTTGCCAATGGAACATTGCACGGCAACGAACTTGAAATATTTTATTTTATTTTTTATACGGATGACTCCTTTTTTACACAAGGGTTTACAAAGTGTGGTCAGAAATAATTGAATGGGACGCTATTCAGACGCTATGCTGGTGGCCATGACTCCCCATACAGCACACTTCGTTGCAGGAGTATTGCAGGAACGTTGCTGCAAAATTGCGTTATTGCAGGTTGCATTGCAATATTGCAGAAACAATGCTACAATGTTGCCGTGCAATATTTGAGTGGCAACGTTCCTGCAATATTGCAGGAATATTGCGCACACGTTGCCACTGCAATGTTCCAGTGGCAACGATCGTACATTTCTCCAATATTGCGCACACATTGGCGTGCATTGCAGCAGTGGCAACGCTCCAGCAATATTCTGTAATAATGCGCACATATCCCTCACTGCCCGAAACGTTGCGGCGGAACTATTGCTATAAAATCTCCGACACGTTGCGGGAATACACTCCTGCAATATTGCTAATGCAGACATAGGAGTGAACCTGCAACTTATCTACAATGATGCGATGCAACATTACAATCTCGCACCGCAATATTGCCGAATAGTTTCGTTGCAGAATCATTGCCGGAACGTTGCAGGACTACATATTTGTAATGTTGCCGCTACTTTGCAAAAATACATACCTGCAATATTGCGAAGGCGGACATATGACTTAACCTGCAACGTCTCTGCAACGTTATGGTGCAACATTGCAATCTTGCACCGCGTCATTGCAGAGACGTTGCTGCAATGTTATCGTGCTGTGTGGGTCGTCGTGCTTGCGATTTGAAGCAATTAAGTGGAAGTCCAAACAAAGTTCAGTCCGCAAGCATAGGTATTGGCTAATTCGCATACCCTAGTGACCGGATCAGTGTGGCCAAAGGAGGAAGAGTAGAATTTGGTTCTAAACAGAGGAAAGCTCCTAACTCGTCTTTCAGGAGCATTTAAATTAATCTGTTGAAGAAGTTGTGGGCACTCTATTTGCCAGAAACCGTCCTTCTGTCCTTCAAGCTGTGCATCCTTAATAATGTCATAATTGGCTCGTAGTCATGGTCGTCAAAGGCCATCGGTCGACCAGCCTTGTATGCAGCATACCGGAGGAACTTGCGTTGCACTTTTTCGAGTAGGGTTGCATACTTGTTGAATTCAGGCGACCAGATTAAGGAAGCGAATTCCAAGTGAGGGAGGACAAGGGAAAAATAGAGGATTCTAAGCGTATAAACATTTTTGAAGTCAGCCGAAACCCTTTGTAGGAAACCCAGAGTTTTGTTTGCGGAACGGAATACGTGATTATAGTGATCGACGAATTGCTGCAATATTGTACGATCGTTGCCAACGGAACATTGCACGGCAACGAACTTGCAATATTGCAGGATCGTTGGCGCTCCAATAATGCACAACAATATTGCAGCATCGTTCCTGCAATATTGCAATGCAACCTGCAACAACACAATATTGCAGCAACGTTCCTGCAATACTGCTGCAACGAAGTGTGCTGTATGGGAACAGGCACAAATACAAGCTTCTTTCTTCCGCAAATCGTTAGGCAAGCGGGAGCTTCTTGTTCCAAGAAGGGTACCATGCTCGGAGACAGTAACCCGAAAGAATAGGATCGAATATTTGCCACAGGACCATCGCTAGTCCACGTCGTCATCGGCGAGGCGAAGTTTCGAAATGGTGTTTCACGCCGAGCCTCCGGTTGTATGAATTATTAATAGGGGAGGCGACGCGTGTATCGCTGCAACAAAACACCCCCGAGTCCTGACGATGCGTCAAGCGTCTCGAAAACCCATGCGGCACGGTGTGTTTTATGGTCTCGTTACATCGCAACTTTATTCCCGCGCTTACGTGCTGTAAAGCGGCCGTTGCCCGAAGTTTTGCCGGCGGGGTAAATAAATTAGAAACTTGCTAACGCACGGCCAACAGATGCTTAACTCGTCCTGCAGTTAAGTACCTACCTGCTGGCGCGACCGACGATAGGCGTCGTGCTCCAAACCGCCTCGATGCTATCTGCTCGCGAATGAACCGCGTCCGCTGCCCGCTACCCGATTGATAGGCGTGCGCGGCGCAAGATTACATTTCACGGAAGTGCAGGATGATCATTGGAATCCGCCATTCGACTGCAGTCGGAACGTACGGGCTCGGGTAGAGAGGATCGATGGTATCGTTTAAATTTCCCACGTTCTTGGCTACCTCCGTTCCCCTCGAACAGAGAAACAGGCCCGAAAAGCCCCGGAGATTCCATCAGGATCGCCTGAACTGCTGAAAATCACTTGCACGTAATCGACAGCTTAGAATCACGGAGGATGACTAACGCAATGCCGGGAAGAAGTGCGCCGTGGATCGCGCGAAAAGGGATTTCGAGATTGCGGGGAGCCAACGTCAACAGGCTTCCCGTATCGCCCGCAGCCGTTTCAGGAGCGAAGCTCTGGATCCTCGCGGGTGAAGCGAAAATCCTCGGTCGTGGGCCAACCATGGGAGGAAGACAGAGCGCGGTCCCGTGGGCGAGCCTCGATCCGATATTGCGAAACCCTCCGCGAATATCGACGATTCGCACGCGTGTACACGCTGAACGCCGCTGGGATCGGGGATGGAATCGTGCTTGCGCCGCGCAGTGGTCCCAAATCGCCGAAAGCTGGCCAAAAATCAATTTTCGAAGTATATAGCAGCTTTTTGCTATTTCAGCAGATTTGCTGTATATATATATATATCAGTGCATGAAATGATCTGCACACGCAGCGTATTCGATCGCGAGGGAGATCCACGGAGTTTCTAATCCGGTAACAAGAGTCGTGGAGCACAGTTGACGGTAGTTGGGGCGATACGCCCGGTGGATTCAATCATTAGGAGACATCCGTAACGTCGACGGAGAAGTTGAAGTAGCGAGGCGAGGCCGGATACAAATTGGCCCGCTCCATATTGGGAATTGAAGCCTCGCCGGCGTAACGAAGCCAATTTCGTTCGGACAGGAGGAGCGCCGCTGGCGAGGGGGCGAGGAAAAAGGGCGAAAGGGGTGTGTGAATACGCGAGAGCGGCCCCTGTTCCGGGAACAGGGATCGAGGGCTGGAGGAAACCCGAAACCCACACAGCACTATAACATTGCAGCAACGTCTCTGCAATGACGCGGTGCAAGATTGCAATGTTGCACCAAATTATTGCAGAGACGTTACAGGTTCAATCCTATGTCCGCCTTCGCAATATTGCAGGTGTGCATTTTTGCGAAGTTCCGGCAACATTTCAAATATGCAGTCCTGCAACGTTCCGGCAATGATTCTGCAACGAAACGGCAAAATTATAGCAAGGATCCTGCAACTCTTCGACAATATTCTGGTGCGAGATTGCAATGTTGCACCGCAATCATTGCAGAAGTAAATTGCAGGAGCGTTACCACTCCAATATTTCTGCAGTATTGTACGGTAATGTGCGTGCAATTTTGCTGGGGCGTTGCTACTGGAACATTGCACATCGATGTGCGCGCAATATTGCAGAAATATTGTAGGATCGTTGCCGCTGGAACATTGCACATCGATGTGCGCGCAATATTGCATAAATATTATAGGATCATTGCCGCTGGAACATTGCACGACGATGTGCACGCAATATTGCATAAATATTGTAGGATCGTTGCCACTGGAACATTGCACGACGGTGTGCGCGCAATATTGAATAAATATTGTAGGATCGTTGCCAATGGAACATTGCACGGCAACGAACTTGAAATATTGCTGCAATATTGTACGATAATTGCCAACGGAACATTGCACGATAACGAACTTGAAATATTGCTGCAATATTGCAGGATCGTTGGCAGTCCAATAATGCACAACAATATTGCAGCATTGTTCCTGCAATATTGCAATGCAACCTGCAACAACACAATATTGCAGCAACGTTCCTGCAATACTGCTGCAACGAAGTGTGCTGTATGGGAAAGGGCAGCGTGTAGTTTCGCGCCGAAAGGAAAATTGAAATCCATCCTGAGGGGATAAACGATAGCACAATTTGTTAGCCTTAAGCGACATCGCCGATAAACTTTCATGTCTCATAAAGCTATTAACGATCCGAGGAACTTTCCTTGGCGCGATTGTTAAAATGATGCAGGTATTACGCAATACGGAGAGTTACAGGAACGTACGAGTCGTCTGTGCGGCCCGAGCACGGAAGAGTAAGTGGAAACGGACCGTTAGTGGTCAGACCCGGAAACTATATCCGTCCGTGAACCTACGCCCGAGCACTGTTTCGAAAATTGTTCCCAAGGAATTTTACCGGGACTAATTAAAAGTTTTCAGACATAAAATTACTGCGGAATTAGAAAGTACATAGTTTGTAACGAAAGCTGCCAGTCCCGTCCGATCGGGCAGCAATTTTATTTTCGACCCCGTATCTTTACGAGGAAACTTGCCGGACACGAAGCGAGGCCAAGCAACCCGGAAGCAGGAAGCCCCGTGGAATCGATCGTAATCACCGTCGGGGGTGAAACGGGGGCGGCGGGTGTTTTACGTAATATCTGTAACAACAGCAACAACAACGGAACAAGCGTGGCGTAGTCAACTCGGCTGCGCGACTATTGATCCGGCTAAGCGAGGAACCTCTCGGAAAACTATTCGCGAACGGGCGCTTTTCGCGATACTTCGCTGTGCTTTCCGCGCTCCCCTTACCTCCGGAACTTCACCCCCGTGTACGTAGACAATTTATCAACGATTCTGCGGGGCCGTGTAGCGATGCCGCTCTCCTCGAAGCGACTGGACGAAAGTAAATTCGACGAGGAGCAGCGACAGCACGCTAATGAATGGCCCGAATGGCACAGTTTACGGAGCTGAAAAGTCTACGTGAACGATGGGAGATTTAAGAACAGGATTAGCTTAATTTCTCCGTGTTCCTCTGCTTCCAGCGTCGAGCAAATCCGTCGAGCAACTTTTTCCTTTTTTCTTTTTTATAATGCTTCAGGTGTAGCCTGGAGTTGTCTGGATCGTCTACTTATTTAGTAGCATACATGGTGCGGTGACGTTTTCGAAGAGCTACGCTGGAACGTCTCCATCCCCTAATTTCACCGGTCACCATTAATTATTCGATTTACAGCCGTATCTGTCAATCAATCCGGCCCCGGTTACTGCACCGTTCGTTTTCCCGTGTAAAATTCGTTCGATACGATCCGGATGCTCGCGTAATTCAATGTCCAACCGTCATCGGGGACGGAGTTAAATCTTTCTTCCCTCGGCGCGGTTTTGCATCTCGGGCTGCATTACGGGATAACGATCGCGGCTCGTTTATTACGCGGCCAATGGCATTACGAAATATCAGGGTCCAGGTGAAATATGGCTTGCAATTGTTGGCCCCCGATAAACAGGAATTAATTCGCAATAAAACATACAGGACGAACAGAAGAGCGCGAATTTGTCGAATCAATAATCGGGGCCGCCGCGGGGAACGGTGATTTATGCTTGATTAATATTATCGCCCGCTCGGCACGCGGCGCTTTTATTCTTCGGTCTGTGATTCTGAGGTTGTAGCTACGCGTAAGTACGTTCCCCATTTGCGAGCACGGTGCGTCTTAGGGCATTCGATCTTAGAAATGTCTACGACGAAGCGTTGCCAGGAATTTGGTAGCGATTTTAATTGCGAAAGAGATATTCACTGAAAGAAATCGAGATTTAGATCCGAGGCGGATAATAGGACCAGTCGATTATTTTTCCCTCCGGTCGTGTGAAGTGTTTGAAAGGGCACAGTTGAATTGGAAGAGAAACGGCACTTCCCAACCCTTTCTGGCACTCGGCAGAGGGTGGAACGATGCCGTGTCGCTTTTCCAAGGTGGCAGGAGATTTGGAAAGTTTACGTAACCCTTTGTCGACGCTGGGCTGCGATGGGAAACGGGGTTGCGCGGCGGCGCGGCAGTGTGGAGCGAGCCACCCCCGATCGGGCACAATGTAAAGCACACTGGACGATAATAATTTGGCGCTGTACCAAAGTTCGGGATTCTGTTAGCCGGCCCGTACTGTCATCCGTGGAAAAAATACGGTCACCAAACATGGTCGAGGAAATCCGAGCTGTCGCGCCGACCGCTATTCATCGCAACCTTCGGCCCGTGATTTCACAGCGAACGCTGGACTTTTGTCCCCCTTTTTCCGGCTCTCCCTCCTTTCGCTTGTCGAAATAAATGGGGGAGAATCGAACGCGTATGCAGTACCTGTGGCCGGATTACCACTTCTGAGACTCGGGTGTGCGGTATTTCGAATGCGAACCTTATCCCTTCGAAAACTATTACGTGATTCCCTACAGCACGAAAAAGGCTTACCGATTGCGGAAGATTTTTCGCCGAACCTATAACCATCTCCTCACTGTTCGCTAAAGGCTCATTAAACTCCTAGCAACTATTCTCTCTGATGAATCCTTTGTGGAATAACTCGCTTGTAATACCTACATAATTAATAATAATTCCCTTAATAGAACGCAGGTATCTCGGCTGGAAGATTTAAGGCTCCCTCTCAGCCACGGTACCAAATTCTCTGGAGCTTCGTGACGACTAAATCTGCTCTGGAGAGCAGGATAAAGGAAAAATTTAATACACTGTCCGAGCGCATGTACATAAGTTGGTGGGCCAACGGAGAGGGAAGCATGACGAGGGACACAGGAAAATCCGCGTAATCCCCCGTAAGGGTTGAGATGGTTTATGCAGCCGTCCCCCAAAGGGACGATGGAGAACATCGGTTCCACGGAAAGGGGTTTCCGTTATCGGTGTAACGACCGGGGAGTTCGACTCGCAGGGTTATCTCGCTGATGGTTGCCGAAGCTTCGCCAACTCTTGCGCTTCCATATCGCGTGAAATGCGAGCGCATTAGGCGAACTGGAATCGTTGCTAATCGAGGATAATGAAGATCGGTAGAATGCTCACGACGATTCGCGCGAAAAGAGTGACCCAAAAATGAGGCCTGTTTTAGCCGCTTTTTGAGCCCACGATTTTGGAACTGAATTCTCTGCCAAATGATAGCCTATGATGAGACATCAATCACACTAAATTTTCAAGTTGAGGTGACAATTAGTTTCTGAGATATGGCAGGTCAAAGAAGTGAAAATTCGTTAACGCGTCAAACCATACGCTTCGATGTAGGGGAGAGCGGGGACAAACGTAACACTTTTTACATTTGGCCTAGCTGCCAATTACCTCTTACAGATATAAAAACGAAAATTATGCCTTAAGGTAGGGTGTTTATTGGTCTATCATTTGACCACAAATTCAGCCTTCTACGATAAGTAGTCAAAGAGTTATGGCAATTTTCCGCAGTGACTGTCATTGTTGCCTTTGTCCTGCAGGGGTAGGACGAAAGTAACATACAACGGGGACGAAAGTAATACTAATTATTTTGAGGAGAATTAAGTAAAAACACTTCTCCCAAAACAAAATAGGATTTTTATTTTCAGAAACGAAAGAAACAAACATTTAAATAAACATATTTTAAGTAGGTAACGATAAAAAAGCATAACCAGCTTCAAACATTTCTCTGATACAGTGTGTTTGATTTAATATGGAATATAATAATAATAAATCGACTTTATTCACCACAAATTACATAAATTATGCGATAAATGGGCGAGGTTCAGCATACCCGCTGTTTTGCAACCTAACCCCAAATCTCGTGTAACGGGCCCCAAAAGTAACTAATATTTATGATTTTTTTTAAAAACTTTAAATGTTTTTAATGTTTTTTTAAATGTTTTTCAGCATAGAAGTGTTATAACGTACAAACTATACAAGACTTATCGAAACCAAATACAGGAACTTATAAAGACATTATCTAAGAACGCTCCAACAAATCATTGGATCAATGTCTATAGTTTAACTATGAATTTTAACAAAAAACCAACAGAGGAGACACTTATCTGAATGATCGAAATAACGAAATCAGCTTGCTCACGGTATACGAATCGTCGTATTGCTCAGCGTCACTCCGTGAAAGAAAAGAAACACTAAACACGCGTAACTATGTAAAGGAATCGTTTTGGAAACTTTTGTGGACGGCGGGAGAAGGCGTGTTACTTTCATGACGCCGCACAGTGGGCCGGATTTAAAATTTGGTGCCTTTTTGGGTCTTTTTTTTAAGATATCGGAATAAAATTTGCGCCAAAAAATAGGAAAAAATTATTCCTTTCTAATGATGTATAATTTAATATTTTTAAAATTTATTTATTTATTTTTCAATTTTTTTTTTTTACTGATTTGTGATAAAAAAAAATTAATTCTGATTATTTGGTACCTTATTTAATGCCCTTTTCAGTAGTTTAAATGGAATGTTCGGGAAACTTTTCGTTTCCAAGTTATAAGCAACAGTCGAATAATAAATGAATGCAGCCAAATGTCGTTTTGTTTGAATTAAAGACCAATTTTTTGCGCTAAACATCATCTTCTATTAGTAATTATTGTAAATGATGTGTTGAAAAATAATTCTGAATATAGTGAGGAAATTTACGATATTTTTTAAAATTGACAAGGAATATCTTACAAGTCCCAACGAGTCCCAACTTCTAATCAATTGGAATATTTTCAGTACACCCTCCTCTACATGATTATGTAAAAACCACATCCTACTTCGTCCAACTTCGAAAATTAAATTTTTCTATCGTAAATTTCCTCACTATATTCAGAATTATTTTTCAACACATAATTTACATTAATTGCTAATAGAAGATGTTGTTTAGCGCAAAAAATTGGTCTTTAATTCAAACAAAACGATATTTGGCTGCATTCATTTATTATTCGACTTTTGCTTATAACTTGGAAACGAAAAGTTTCCCGAACATTTCATTTAAACTACTGAAAAGGGCATTAAACAAGGTACCAAATAAACAGAATTCATTTTTTTTTATCACAAATCAGTAAAAAAAATTGAAAATAAATAAATAAATAAATTTAAAAAATATTAAATTATACATCATTAGAAAGGAATAATTTTTTCCCATTGTTTGGCGCAAATTTTATTCCGATATCTTAAAAAAAAGACTCAAATGGCACCAAATTTTAAATCCGGCCCACTGTGCGCCGTTACGTTTGTCCCCGCTCTCCCCTACGAACTTCTATGTCCGTCCGATAATTTAAACTATTATTTCCAGGGGTTTTGCTGACTGCCAATAACGAATTTGATCTTGGATTTTCAAAATTCACGAAAAAAATCAAGAAATATAAATGTCTGTGTAGTGGGTGCTTTTTTCCGTTAACCGAATCAGCTATTGTGAATTTTGAAAATATAAGTTCAAACTCGTTAGCAGTCAGCAAAACCAGTGGGAACAATTCTTTAAATTATCGGACTGACATAATAGTCCATACATCGAAGCGTATGGGTTGACGCGTTAATGAGTTTTAACTTCTTTTTTGACCTCCCATATCTCAGAAACTAATTGTCACCTCAACTTGAAAATTTAGTGTGATTGATGTCTCATCATAAGCTATCATTTGGCATAAAATTCAGTTCCAAAATCGTGGGCTCAAAAAGAGCCTATTTCTTGGGTCACTCTTTCCAACTCGTACGCGCATTCGATCAAAGCTTTTTTTCATCAGACTACAAATTCTGCTTTACTGCAAAATCAAGGCCGCGCCTTTGCCTTGAGGCTATCGCCCGAGCACCATAAAATAATGAAACCTGAAGCAATCGATCAGCCGGTACCATCGCCCTAACCACCCTGCACGAATATCTCCCATTTCGAATGTGGATCGATTAAAATGGGTCCCACTGTACACTCACGCCTGCGTTCCATATCTCCGAATAAAATTTCATTGCGAAACACTTTGCGAACGACAGCACGTCCCTCGCGTTTCTCGCGCAATATCGAGCGCGCAAGCTGCGTTCCGAAATAAAATTATCGTGCCGAATTTAAACTAGCCGTTTCGCCACCGAACAATAATGTTTCCTCGGTGATGAACGATAAATCGTGACCGTAATAAAATCCGGCCGATACAAACTGTACACTGCCAGTCCATAAAATATGAACTTCGATGCTAAACGGGAGCTCGTTTCCCTATTTGCCCCGTAATAATCTGCGAATTTTACGCGACCGCGTGTTCGATTCCTCGGCCGTTATTTTTCCCCGAGGCAGTCTTATATATTTTTTGTTGCGTCGCGTGGCCAGATGCACCAGGCTTCAAAACTGTAATAATCGTTGGCGCGTGCGTCGCGCCGCCGCGAATCTGTGTCGAACATGCAAATACAGATCGCAAATATTGGGCCGCGCGAACGACAATATTCCCGTTCGGCTCGATAACATTCAATACGACGTTATTAACTTTTTATGCGCGAGCCGCGTTTACTGGTATTTAAAACGGGAATTACTAAGTTGCTCGCGCGAGCAACGACCCCCCGGCCGGCTTGGGATTCAGCGGTGGTAAAAATCCGGCGCGTGTTCGATCTCATAAAGCCGCGAATATTCGCCGCGGCGAAGGAATATTGGGACGAAAATTATGATCGTTACGTAAGCTCTATAAAACTCGCGAGCCCGCGCGTACATATGCGGCGACGGCGCGTGACACACGCGTGTTCGCGGTGGTGCAGAAAACTGCGCCTGTATGTTCGTGCCGCTGCAAAAATATGCACGGCAATATACAGGGACGGTTCTCGCGATTCCCGAGCGACCATTCCGCGGAAGCGGGAATAAAATCGTGCCCCGTTCAGCGGACGAGGGGAACGTTCTTTCACGCTCGCAATTATTTGCTCGTTTCCAATTAGTTCGAGCGGGCGAGGTTGCTCGCGTTCGAAAGGGACGCGCGGAGCTGAATATGCGGTGACCAGCGGCAGCTCCGGCGCGCAGTGGATCAGAAATTTATGCGGCATTAGCTCGGGTCTCGTAAAACCAGCTCTGAACCGAGGAAGTGAAGCTCGCGGAGCGATTCTTTGTCGATTTCTAACGGATTATGAGGAATGACAGGGCCACGGTATCGCGTCAGCGGCTTTCACCTTTCACCTGCCAGCCACGGAGAGCCGCGGGGACGCGTTAAGGGTTGCGGAATCAATCTTAACGCAAGGTATACACCCCTCTCGCGGTCAGGTTGGGCGCAGCGCTCTTCGGAGGCTTGATTTAAAGTGTAGGATAATATCGGGCGCGCCCCAAGGCGGAATTGGACTCGCCGGGTATGCCGGAGTAAATTCCGACGAACCGTCGCGGCATGACGGCACGCCCGCAATGTCTAATCAGTGCCAACTCAATTTCCTGCCGCGTCTATTGTCACCTGATTCCAGGCGGGCCCCTGTTGCCCTCCGTATGCGCGCGTTCACCTCCGTCCTTCGTCGGCGATGGACTCGAGACGCCTCGAATCGCTCCGAGTACACGCGCCACGGAAACTTTCGACCTATATTCGAAATTAGAACCCGTGTGACCTGAATTCTTCGACTAACGAATGTCTTGAATCTCGAACGCCTATACCTTTCGAGCCTCGCTCGGATGACTGACTGCATATGGGGAGGAATTGGGGGAAAGTGTAGCTCAGGGTCGCATTCTCTGGAACTCTTAGGCACTGGGATATTAACCCTCTAGTGCATACGCATGCCTTAAGGCGGGCACCTGTTTAATTCAGGAGTTGGGCCCCTATAATTTTTTTTCAGAATTTTTATTTGCCAGCCTTAAAAGTATTGCCACACCCAGGGCCGGCGCGAGGATGGTTGGCGCCCTTATGCAAGACAATTTTTGGCGCCCCCAAATCTTTGCACCTGTTTTCTATTTAATATGTTTTGCCTTTACGAGGTACAATAAAAAAAGGAATTACATTTACACTTTGTTTATATGGGAGTTGGATTCCTTTATTATTAAATCTGCGGTATAGTTTTTAGCGCCCCCTCCGGCTGGCGCCCTTATGCGGCGCATTACTTGCATAATGGGTTCCGCCGGCCCTGGCCACACCGCACATTTTGGCCAAAGAAACATGTCAATCCGACGCTGCGATGTGACAGAAATCTACTTTGAAGTGCATTTTTGAGCTAAGCACGCTGCAAAAATTATTTGTGAAACTAAAAAAATAAAATACAGTACTTCCCGACACCGCACAGCCAAAAGAAAATTATTGGTAAGTATGTAGTTTGGGTTGTGATCTATTGAATGCAATAAAGATTTGAAAACAAAAAGTAATTTACACCCGTGAAGTTAGGCTTGGCCGGCAGTCGCCTTAAGGCGGTGTCATGTTAGTAGATCATCCTAAGTTAGTTAGGGTGTTAGTTTATCACTCCAATTATTGATACCTGACAATTTTACTTGTGCACTTTTTTAGCTCTTTGTTTATGAAATTTGGTATCTATATACATACATATATCATATCGTAATATTATAATAAAGCTACAGCATTTGTTTTATTGCTCACAAACATCTCACAAAGTATTGAACAAATCATTACGAAATTTTAACTACAGTATCCATGAACAACAGGAAGGGATATAGGCTATCTTTATGACGTCAAATATAATTAATCTGTATAAAAAAATGATGTGTACATAAAGAAGTCATGACTCGGCCGGCTCGCGATGGCTAGTACGCGACGCGACCGCCAGGCGGCAACCGGGCCAAGCGCTTCTCGCGCTTCTCCTATGCTTTGTTAAATTTCACAATGCACAATAATGAATAATTCTCTATTATATCATAAATTTATATATTTTTTTAAAATTTGTCATAGTTTTTCATTAAAAATGAAGTATTTATTTAAAAAAAACACTACTTTTTTGTACTTGCTACATGATCCCGCCTTAAGGCGGTGATCCAGAAGGCTGTACTGGGGAGCCCAGACGTCCTCGAAATTGAAAACAGACATCGGTTTCGGTTTTTTCATCCCCAAATTAGACTAGTCTAATTTTTCCAACTGAGTTAAAAATCTATGCACTAGAGGGTTAACTGCGTGCACCAAGATGGACAGACCATTTGGATATTACCTACTCTCCACACCAGTTGATCGGCCGTCGAGTGCTCGGTTTCTTCTACTCGCGAAATATGAGCCTCGAAGAATCCCAAGAAGTTCGATTTCCTTCCCTCTCAAGAAACTTTCGAGCTCTGCAGGCTGACTCTTCAAAGTTCCCTCAAGTCCCCTCGTGCTTCCAACTCGCATGGCATTTAGAAATGACGCGTAGTTAATAAGGCGCGATGGTTTTGTCTGCTTAAGAGCACGAATTAGAACGGATTATCTACCACGGCACTTCGCGATGCTTGCGCGCGCGCTTCTCCATGGTAAATCGGAGCAACCGTCTTGTGCCTGGCTCTTTGGGGTTTCGGGAGCGCGCCATTAAGTTGGAGGCGAGCAC
Organism: Andrena haemorrhoa; assembly: GCA_910592295.1. Taxonomy (NCBI): domain Eukaryota; kingdom Metazoa; phylum Arthropoda; class Insecta; order Hymenoptera; family Andrenidae; genus Andrena; species Andrena haemorrhoa. The sequence continues at coordinate 9,810,138 of OU342946.1, forward strand.
GCGAACTTGGGTCGAGTACCGTATTCATTTAGACTCTTAAGCTGATGCAGCGGCGGATGGTCGGGATTCCTGCACACTTGCTTCCAACTTGTTTATGCCCGCGTTTCGCGGCGAATGGAAGGCTGCTGTGTCGCATTCCGCGGGTATGTAGTTGCTGGTTCGGCTGATTGAGTTAGAAATTGACTCGCTCTGCGGTGGTACGCGCCGTGACGCTCTTCAGCCCCATGAAACTACATTTCTGTGGGAATATTCCTGAAATGGTATTTTTGAGAGATCGTCCCCTACAAAGACCACTGCAACGTTAATTGCAAAGCATATCTGCGTCACTGTTCCCGGCAACGCAATTACATCCAATTCAATTTCATCCGCGAAAACAACCGTGACGTTTAATCATTTCCGTCCCCATTTGCACGCCTATGTATCTATCCTACGCTGATTCCAAGCGCGTCCGAATGTCTTCCACGCGAACGCTTCTCTCCACAGACCAGTACGTGCGTGTCGGATAGTCCTTCAGGGTAAGCTTGCTCCGTTCAAAGGGCATCGTCCAATCCCGCCAACACGGCCATTCCTGGCCGAGGAATGTGCTCGAATCGCATTACTATGCCACCTAATATCATCCGGAGGCCTATATCACCGCGGGAAAATGCCTTCTGGATTAGGCGCGCCGCTAGTATATTTACGATTTCAGTGGGGTGCTGGAGGATCGTCCCTTTTGCCCGTTCGAGAGGACTTCGGGATCCTTGGGCGGTCCTTTCTCAGCTAAAGAAGCTTTCACGGCCGCCTATATGAAATTTCAAATCCCCGTGGTATCGCCTAAAGCTGGGAACCGCAATAAAAATGTCCTCCTTTAAATTACAAAATAAGATGCGGAGGGGTTTCCAAAGGCGAGCAGAGGCTCCTGCAGCGTGTAATTTCCCTGGGAATCGCACGAGCTTCCTGCCCCTCGTGTCAACGAATTGATAAACACGCGAATATCGTAATCTTAAATGAAGGGTTGGGATTAAGGTCGGGGGTCGGGCCCGCGTGGAAATGCGATTCTAGAGGGAGGACCGCGGTCGTGGTCATTACTTTTGTGCCAGCTTGACCCTCGTCTCTTCTCGACGCCCTATCTAAGACGGGGCCTCCGATAAGGGTAATATGTTGTCGATAAAGTAAAGTTCGACGAGGCGCCTGCGATTCTCGGTATCTCTCATCTACGCTGTTATTACAACGACGCCGCGCTAAACTCTGCGACCGAACGAAGCATAGGTAGGGTAAGTAGGCCAGTAGATGGACAGTTTAGCTGATTCCGAAGTTTACATCAAGATGTTTCTTAGAAATATCTGTTGTATTAAAAAAAAATTAAAAGCTTCGCACGTAAAAATGTACAAATTTAAAGAAAAAAATAACTGCAAGTAACAAAATTAATGTATTTAAGGATAAAATGATGAAAATTCTACTCATAGCCCGTATCACCAGTAGATGGACGATAGGGCTAGCAGATGGACAGTATAGAACCAATAGATGGACGGGTGTCTGGCTATATGAGTAAAAGGCTTATTAGCTATAGTAGATACCTAGATTAAGTTATTTTTGGTTAAAATATAGTTTATTTCATCAAAACTAAAAACGTATGGAGTCTTCATTGCCAGAAAACGGTGTAACAGGTTATGTGCCCAGGCTGCAAATAAAGTGAGGTTATGTCCAGCCTAAAGTGGCCAGACGTCCCGGATCGTGTGGGACTGTCCCGGATTTGAAATGTTTGTCGCGCATTGAAAACTCTCTCGGAAAGTGTCCCGGATTGGATATGTAACCTTTTTAACATTTTCTTAGTGGCACAAAGGTGCCTTAGTGGCTTCAAAAGGTTTAATTCCATTCTGCCCATCTACTGCGTTTAGGTTAGAACATCCATATCAGTACATGGACAGTCATTTTTATAAGTTCTATCGTTTTATTTTTCTTTGTTCACGCGTTTATTTAGAAATTGTTAAATTAGAATGCCTTCATCTATTACACACCTCTTTACAATTCATCCAAATACGTTTTTTCATTAACTTTAAGGCACGCGATGCTGAGCAATAGCTAATAACAAAAGAGTGACCCCCCGTCATGGTGGCGTAAAATCGTACATACAGATACATTTTTCGCATACAAACATTTTTTTTCGATAATTATGTTAATGTTTTATAAACCAACAAACGTTTTTTCTACAAAATAAAAAAACAATAATATAGATTAAAACTCTAGTTCTTCCAATATTAACGATTAACCAACGACTCGTCCATCTACTGGGCCCCGTCCATCTACTGGCTTGCTTACCCTACGTAACGACCACGGCCTGCGAGTGAGATATAAAACGCTGCAACGTTCATAAAGCACGGGGTGGATGTGACGGTGCGCTTTCCCTCGGACTGTTTGCCTTCATCGAATACACGGGATCACCTAACCGGAACTACGTCCGGAAAAAATTGGCTCCAAGCCCCGGCGAAGTAATTTCGCACCAGTCATTCCAAGTTCATTCCACTAACTTCATTTTAGTTCCTCGAAAATTCCAGGCCCCTCGTGGCTTCTTCCAAGGATACACGCGCCTCTCGAGAAGTAGATCCGAATCCCCAATCTACTGAATGCTTTTACAGCACTGTTGTTTTAATTAGCAGTCGACTAATCCCCTTAGTTTTCCGTGAATCATTCACATCTGAGCTCACATACTTCCTCGCGAAGGTTTCATAATTCCCCTCAAGGCTCCCTCTGCCCCGAGGATTTCCCGTTTCCACCAGGAATCGGATTACGAGCGGATTAACCGCGCTGCCAGCCACCAAGAACACACGTCCACCTCCCAAACGAAGTGGAAGGACGATCAACTTGCTAACAAAACATTGTACCCGCCAGAGACCTGTCCGAATCTTCGGAAACTTTTTCACCCGTCGTTGCCGCGGTACGTGGAACAGCTCGTGGCACAATAGCCCGCAGTTACACTTAGCTGGGCGGTCCCCGAGGAACCGGGGCGCGATCGAGGGCAAATGGAGCGCAATCGAACGTCCCTCGGCCAGAGGGGAGTGTCGTGCTCTCGCGAGGACACGGAGATAACCGCTGACAGGTGGCGGCCCGTCGAAAATAATGACGTAGAAATGATCGTTTATCAAAGCGAACCGTCACGCGAGACGTATGACAAACGCGAGTGAAATACCGCGACTAGGCCGCCCCGGGGGTGGTCGCGGGGGAGGTCGGGGGGGCACGAAATTACGCGAAATTGCCGAATATTACCGAGGAACACGCCAACCGGGGGTCGAGCGGACCGTACACACGGTTGCACCTGCCAGGTGTGCCTAACATCCAAGTGTTTTCCTGCATGGTCGGAAGCACGCGGCCTTAAATCAGCCCGATTATCGCGTATAGGATATCGTAGCTGGCTCGAGGCCCTGGCCGCCGGGCCACGTCCAGCCATTAGGGAACCAGGAAGTCTGCCATTACGCTATCGTGCGCGGCTCGCTCGTCGGGAACGAGAGGAAAGAAACCGAACAGATTTTTTCCTCTCTCTCTCTACCCCGGCCGGATTGTTCCGCGAGTCTGGCGATCCGGGCGATCTTCCCCCGTCGCGTTATCGATATCGCAGCAGCCATTAGTATCGTGCCTGTGCCCGACCCTGAAGGGAAAAAGGGAGCGGAAGGGAAGAGAGTTTCGCGGAGGTATGTCGGTTCCTCCGGGAGGGTGACTCGGTTACCGCAACAGGAACGCCCGGCTCGATGAAGCTGTACGTCACGGGGACCCCCGAGACTTTCGCGACTACCACGAGACTTTCACGAGATTAAGGAACTTCGTTCGTGCTTTTAAGGGTGTTTCAGCCTCGATGGAGCTCGGAGTATTCGATAGACTCGGGGAGCCATTCGTTGATGAGGCGATGAAGAAGCAAACGCGGTAAGTGGATGTCCGTTGGAAGAGACGTGCCCGCGGCCAGATCCTGGTCAAGTGGCTATTCTTTGCACGGTGAAAGAACACGGGCGAGCTCGAGTGGGTGGGCAATAATTGCAGAGGCGCGGGGGGACGCGCTCCCCGGAGGAATCGGGCCGGCATCGAGGATTAATCGACTCAATCGTTCCTTCTGTTTGCCGAACGGTGACCGAGATTTCTGGGAGAAGCGGGACAGCCACGCGAGAAATACCTACCCTTGGGTAATGTGATTGCCGATTAAAAAGAGCCACAGCGTGAATACACCGTTCCACCGGGGGTGGATCTTTGTTTACTGACCCCGATTCCCTTGTATTCTCGTCGACGTTGCTAAAGCAGTTGGCTTGCTCCGCGGAGGGCCGGGCATTTTGCTATTTTTGCCTCTTCGACTATTCTTCGGACAGATAAAAACAGGCGGTGGAGGTGCACGAATAATACGCGCGAACCCCGAGAAATCTAATCGCTGTGGCCACGCTCCGTTTCGTGACGGCACGCCGTATATTCGCTCGCGGGGCGAAGGTCCGTCGCACGTCGTTTTATTTCCATTCAAGAATTCGATTCTCATTCTACCTCGCTTTAGAATCCAACAGCTTATCTCGGAAGTTTAATTATATCGCCCGCAACGGCCCAAAGACGCCAGCGCTCGTTGCAACGCATAATCCTCCGAGCAATTGCATATAACTGGAACTTGATGGATGCGTGGATTAGTCGTCGGCCCGAAGTTTAAGTGGATCCTTCGTCTGGCGCTTAATGTGTTTTCCTTAATGTATCAGGCTTCCTCGAAACAGCTCGCGTCACGACGATTCATGAGCTAGGCGCGAGGCGCGAGATTCACGGCCGGCGGGCGCTTACTAAAGCGCGCTTGCTTCTGTCGTGGGATTTATAAGTAATCGATGGATGACGCGAATTCGACGCCTGACAGGCTAAGAGCGACTCTATCGGGATGCAACGACGGGAAAGCAAACCTGTGTTCCAGCGGTGGGACGTGAAAGTTTCTTTTACGCCGAGGGATCCTAGAGCCCGGAGTAGAGTATCGACTATCGCGACAGTTAAGAGCGCGACTTGTTTTCGTATTTGAATTCGGATCGTCGAGAATGATGATGAAGTCGATGTGGGAATCAGAGCGGAAGATTGCTAAGTGGCGGGGCAATTTTGATCACGTTGAATTGAAAGTTTAATGAGGGCAAGCCAGAGCGATCGAAATCGTTCAGGTTGGTGCAAAGCTGCTCGACAAGCGTAGGGGAAGTAGGGGCAAAACCGGGACGTTAAGAATAAATGCTCATAACTTTGACATTATTAATGTGAAAAAGAAATTGAAATTAGGATTCATTAGACTAAACTCTTCATTAAATAATAGTTATATACTTTTTTTTAGTATATATACTTTTTTTTAATACAATAAGAAATACAAAAAAATTACGATTTAAAATATGGTCCGTTTTTACGGTTTTACCCCATGGCCTGGGTAAAACCAGGTACCATACTAGAAACTGGCCCTAGCATATATATAATAAAGGAATTCGTCCTGTTCGCGCGTAGCCACGTTGAGACTCGACCTCCGAATGTCGAGTCAACGAAGGTTATAAGGCTCCGTCTCGATTTGTTTCGACACCGAAATTACGCGGATCCGTACTCGTGTTACTGAAGTAGGGCTAGTAAATTGAATGCAAAAAATGGAATAAAAACAGTGAACTGATCAACAGACGCGGTCGCGTCTGGAAGCTAATTCCCCCTTCCCCTCTACCCATAGGCTCGCTGAGCGACCCTGTCTCTATACACGAAAGATAGCGAAATTGACAGGTCGTCGCAGCTATTTTAGCCTTATTATCTTATTTTATGACATAGTGCCGGTGTTTTTACATGATTAAGCGAATCATTTTTTTTTTCGAACCCATATGTCGTTTTACTTAATGTATCAAGCTATTTGTCTAAAAGATATAAGATTTATTCTGAATTAATAGTTATAAAAGTGATACTTGTAGGATTACGAGGTATGACGTCACGTTTTCCTTCTCCACTTGACGCCAGTAGGTGTCGCCTCGAAAGCATAATTTATAAATGTCACTTGGCTGTCATTCAATCATCATAACCTGCTAGTTGTTAACATTTTTGAAATGTCATGATGGTAAAGAAGACCCTTTCTCCTGAAAACCGTCCTTTCCGAAAACCTTTTTCCAGAAATCTTAAAATGTCACTCCTCTGCCCTACCCCTCTCAAGTACATGGAACAGACGAGGGCAAAGAAGAGTATTATTCGTACTTCTATATACGTAAGATATAGCTCTATGTAAAAATTCGTTAGATTCATTTTGTCGTTGTCAATACATTTCTATACTGATGTACCATCACGTATCATGCATGAATATGAACCGCTTTGAGGATGAAGAGCGTTATGAAATAGGGTACTTAGTAATTTATAACAAATTATGAAAAAAGTAATGAAATCCCCCCCCCCCCCCCATAAACACGACTCATGTATGAAAGAAGCTAATTCCCTTTCATTCACGAAAAAAGTTCACCTGCAAAGATTGTGAAATCAACTTTGCTAATTCCAATTGTATTCTCGTTCTCCGCTCGAACACTGATTACTCTGTCACTTTTTATACTTGAAATTCCTTTCTTGGCCACAAATCAATTCAGTGCTCAGATTTTCAGTTTCGGTTTTAAGGAATTAGCGGGCGTTGTATAAGAAAAAAACTATGAAGTCGACTTAAAACAAAATGTTTCATATTCTCCGCATCTCTCCTACAGCGTATTCGGACGGTCGCACTGGTGCGCACTGGATTCAAATTTTCGCCAATTGGAAGCGAAAAAGTTCGCATTCAGTGCGCACTAGTGCAGGTTGCCGAATGTGCTATTAATTAATCTATTTTCGACTTTGATTCATTTAAATTAGTCTCTACCAAGTTTTTATTATCTTCCATGCTAAAACGATCTTCATACGACATTTTTAACAGAAGATGTTCCTCTTATACAACGCCCGCTAATTCCTTAAAACCGAAACTGAAAATCTGAGCACTGAATTGATTTGTGGCCAATAAAGGAATTTCAAGTATAAAAAGTGACAGAGTAATCAGTGTTCGAGCGGAGAACGATATATAATAACGGAATTCGTCCTGTTCGCGCGTAGCCACGATGAGACTCGACCTCCGAATGTCGAGTCAACGAAGGTTATAAGGCTTCGTCTCGATTTGTTTCGACACCGAAATTACGCGGATCCGTACTCGTGTTACTGAAGTAGGGCTAGTAAATTGAAAAAACAGTGAACTGATATATTTAACACGAATAAATAGGCATAACAAATTAGAAACGGTGAGTTGTGAATAACAATGAATAATAATATTGCGCTAACCGTTCTGCGCTGACGGATTGACGCTAACCGTACTGCGCTGACGGGAGATGAAGACTGATCTGTCTTTTTCGGCTTGCCGGACTCGTCCGATTTCTTGAGCGAATCGGCGGAGGCGGCGTTGACCCGATTGGCTACCGTTGTTGGTGTCAACCAATCGGGTAATTTCCCTAGAACCAAGCGCACCATCTATTCCCTGCGCCCTTGGCGCGCCTTTTCTGGGAAAGTGGCTATATTTGGCGGGAATTGTTCTGGCCGGAATTTTGACGGCAAAGTTTTCTACCTGCCCACGTAGGCCGGCGCGGAAGCGCGAGGAGACCCACATCTGCGTTGCACGTGCGGGCGCGTTAACCAGCGACCCTTACGAAGGTGACCATGAGGCTGCCAGACGCGTAGACCTACCCTGGCGTTGATGATGGCCTTGTACTTAAATTGCCGGGCAAACGAATTGGACCGTGCAACGGTCAAACTATTTAACAAAGTGTGCAACGCAGATGTGAGGATTTTAGTAATGCCTAACAATAAAATCGAATCTTCCGCGTATTAAATGCAACGCGGAACGCGTCCAATTCTTCAGTCCCCCAACCAGTGCAGCCTTCGTGAGCCCACTTACAACAAACTGTACTCTGCACCTAACCTTTGTTCAATTTCGACGAACCATATGATTCTTCGACATGTTTCCATCACCACTGTTATCATCATCCTTCGGTATTTTGTTTAATTTTGTGGCTTTTTCTTGTTAGTTATAGTCCTTTATTAAGATTTAGTTTTAAAATTGATAACTTCCTCGTTTTTGTTGCTTTGTTATACACATTTACCCAAAACCGGGTACCCGATTTTACCCCGTACGGTTTTACCCCAGCATACAATTTTGTAAATATTACGAATTATCAACAATACCAGGGCGAAGCAGAAACAAACTGTCTTAGTTATTTACACTTTAATGTTCAACAATTAACATAATTCACACAAAAAAGTACTTACCTGAACACTAGGGTGGTCCTTATATGTATGGAAAAAAATTAAATTTTTTAAAAATTACTTCTGACCCTCTCAGAAGCTTCCAAATAGTTTAAAAGAATTTCGTCTAAAATTTTATTAAAATATATTAAGGATTTAAGGTCGCTCAACGGCAATGAAATATTACTATTTTGGTATAAATTTAAAAAAAATTAAAAAAAAATTTTGTTTTCCTTCACAGCTTGTTCTAACTGGTTGGGGAACTGGAGAATTGGATGAGTTTCGTTGTTATAAGTGCTAGGGCCAGTATCTAGTATGGTACCCGATTTTACCTAGGCCACGGTGTAAAATCGTAAAATCGTAGAAACGGATCATATTTTAAATCATTATTTTTTTGTATTTTTCCTTCTATTAAACAAATTGGATATGTACTATTATTTAAAAAAGAGTTTATTCTAATGAATCCCAATTGCAATTTGTTTTTTACTTAATAATGTCAAAGTTATGAGATTTTATCCTTAACGTCCCGATTTTGCTCCGGTCTCCCCTATATGCGAAATATAAAGTCCTTGAGCGACCTTTATATATCAAAATATACAAATAAAAAATACGGAGATACTTTTTTTTGTCAAATAGAAGATTTTAAGAGGGTCAGACAATATATATTTTAAAGTTGAAAAATAAGAACCACCCTACTGAACACTGTCAAAAGTGTTGAAGTTTCTTAACTATCGAAAATTAGATCAGAACCTTCAAAAACACACAATACGATATAACCTTAGTAAGCACGCTTGTGACGCAATCATCATTTGTTGACAAAGTAAGGCACATTGCGGCAATAGGGTAAACCCAGGAGACGCGGTCGGGCCGGAGAGTCGGTCGAGGCGCTATATTTCAGACTATATACGTAAAAACGAGTTAAAATGCAGACCAATTACTTCTTTAGAAGCCAAACAGTTGAATGAATAGCGTCACTTCGCTTCCTTCTGTATTTTTCTGGATTTATAGACTATTAAAGGTAAATTGGGGTTACATTTAACCTCTTTTGTTCCCACAACCGTGTACAGAATCGTATTTAAAATATACACTTCTAAGTTTATTTCCGTTTAATGTTTGGGATAATGAGATAGCAGAGATATTCAGGAACAATGCAACCAAAGTATTTGGCCATAATAACTCTTCCTTTCAAAACTAACGAGAAGACCATCTCTCGCTGCAGAAAGGAGAGATGGTCGAGTTATGATTTTTTCATTATTTTTGTTTATTTTTTATTTTTTATCATTATTTTATTATTATTTTGGTTTATTTATTTTATTCATTCACTTTTGTATTCATTTGCCTTGCTAATTGCCGGTAAGTAATTCACTTTTTCTTTGATGTGTTCTTTACTTGTTTAGCGTAAATAAATTAAATATCAATGAATCTGTAGTTGTAGTATCCTTTGTTAATTTTCCACGAATAATTATGTGAGTGGTGTCTGCCAACGACGAAAACCATTTCTCCCGGCACCTCGGGAGAGGTGGTCAGATGTCATCACTTCAGTTTTCAACCCGATTTACAGTAAATATTGTCTTAAAGCAAATATCGACCAGTTTTTCCAAATCGGCATAAAATTCTGAACATTATTATTATTATTATTATTCGTCTTTATTACTTGACACATCAGAAAAGAAATTAATACATAAAGACAAGCAAAGTAAAAGGCGAGGCTGCAGTACAATACTGTTAGAAGCCTAACCATAACTAAATAACTAACTAAATGACTAAATACTAACAAACATTAAGAAACTAGAAAGCTATTATGGTGACGCATAATGTAACCATATATATCGACGAGCTTTAGATTTAAAATCCGGAAACGAATTTAATCCTTGAATATCAGTGGGAGGGAATTATAGTAATGAGCCGAGATATAAGAACATATTAGGTTTGTTCTGATATAATGAATAATATCTGTATAGTTTTAATAGCCATTTTATATTAGGTCGGCCGCGTCTCCCGGATTTACCCTATGTCGCTGCAACGACACGGCAAAATTTAAAGCAGTTTAAAAAATAATAACACGTCCCGGTTTTACCTACTTTGTGACACGATAGACCTGTTTTTCACCAGTCGACCAGACATCTGCCAGAAGAAGGTGCATTTCTGATACAAAGAGGAGTCGTGCACGCTGCGCTTAGCTGCGAGGCTAATTGCTCGTCCGGCGTGCATTTTTTAGGCCAAGGAAAAATCCTGCGGCGATGGTTGGGCTCAGAGAGCAGAAGGGTGACTGTGTCGCAGGACTGTTTTTGTTGGCCGCGCGAGTCGACTTTCGGAAACATGAAATTTCTCGGGGATGGAGCTCGTTTTACGATGCTGCACGTCCACCGTATCAGCAGCGAGGACGATGTAAAATTCTGCCAGTGTCCTCGACATGGCGATACACAAAGGAAAACGTTCCCGTTTTATTTCGCCCTACGCCTCCCAAGGGGTGCTAAACCTTCGACGCTGCGTGAAAGATGACGTCCCTCGAGCATCGTTTCTCCTCCCACTTTCAGATGTAATTGCGCCGTAAAAGCGCACGTATGTATACCTTTGAAAATTAGAACACGCGTTTCCTCGGCACGAATAAAAGCTTTGTTCTCTGTACGTACCTACGTTGGGTGGCGCGAGTCTATGATCGCGGAGAAGAAAGGGGTGGCTTGGGATGCCATTAAGGAAGCTATTCCAGTGAAACTAATTTGCAAGTTCGTAACAACGCGATATATTTAATATTATTATTATCACAATATTACAGGTATCGTGCCCTTTAGTTTACAGTAAGAACACAAGAGGAAGATTTACATATAGATTAAAACTAAAACTTAAACTTAAGGATGAATTTCAGTGACAATATTTGCCAAAAGTTAATCAATTTCCAAGATACTAATCAATTGTCTGGAATTCTTGTGAGAATTTAGTCCGATGCTTGATATTTCTGTACACAAGATTTCAAAAACTTTAGCCTACTATTCCACTCTTCATTTTGTAGTTATATTTCTCAATATTGCGTTCTCCCATAAGAATACATGTTCAATTAAAAGTTGACTAATTTAAAGGCTAACGAATCAACTTTTTCAAAAATTTTGCGGGGGTTTGCTATCGCAGAAAAGTTCATTCCTCCAATTTTCAAAGCCCTTGGCTTATTTTTAACGTTACCGAAGTTCATCCTTAAGCAACAACTAAAACTAAAGATAAAAACAAAATAAAAGTAAATAAAATAAAAACAAAGCTGAATAAAAAAACGCCCGAATTCCCGCATTTTTCACGAAGAAGTATTTATCCGCGGCTTTGAAGCTTCCACGACCACGGGCAACTCTGATAGCATTCGATTGACCAGGATTAAGTTTTCCTGTTGTCGTTTTTCTCACGAGCAGCGGCTTGTTCTCCGAGAAAAAATTGATACGAGTCCCACGGAGTGACCGGAAGCTACACGAGAATCAGACACCCCGGCGTCGATGGTCCCTTCTCTCTCTCGATCATCTTGACCCGCGCGCACCATCGACGGCACTCTCCGCGCCCCGAGCTGCACTCGTGCATAACGGGTGACCCTTTTGTTGGTCGCAGCTCTGTACTGACGTCTAGTGGCGGGACACACGGCAGATGTTGTGTTTGCTACGTCGTTACGAAATGTCCTCGTTGATTAATCGCGAACGACGAGAGCCCTTCGCGTCCGTAACTGTCGGCTGCAATCGGTTCTACACGTTCGTTGCCGCGGACGCTGCGGCCCGGTCGTTGCGCCGATAATAAATTAAACAATCGTCCGATGCTTTGGCATCCGTTCCACGGAATCCGTCAAACTATCCTTGACACCAAGATCGCGAGGTTCGATCGACCTGGAACTGACCTAGACTCTAATAGAGCCCAGCAGACTGTTCGAGTAAAGGGAATTAACGAGATTAGAAGCGGCGCTAGCGAAAGAGTCGATTTGTCCTGATGAATTTTAATTCGGAGACCAGGGTCTGGGGCAACGGGGTGCGATTTGTCCGGGCGTTGATAGCGGTACGAAGCAATTATTCATGTTACGAGCGAGCGGGATGTACGAGTGCACCGGCTACAAATAGTTTATTAACTCGGAAAGCTGAGGTGCGAACGGGAACAAAGAGGCGAGGCTCGACTTGGTTCGGGGAATACAACAACCTCGCCCATCGAGCTCACAGCAATTCCGTGCACACAGCACTCCCCACCTCCACAATTCTCTTGCGCTCGGAGGTATCGTCAACGTGCTCAAGATTCCCTGCCGCGAATTGCAACTCTTTTTACGGAAATATTTAATCGCGCGCAACATCGGGAGACGGAGAAGTAGAACTGGATGGATTCAGACCTGGAGCCAAGTATGTAATTCCATACAGGTTAATTATTTATCGAGGAAAAGTAGCGGCAGCCGACATTTAAATATTTCAACGAGAGAGTGCACGGAGGAAGCGAGGAATACCTACGTTTGAGAAACTACGCTGCAGCAATATTTCCGTCGCTCCGCAGGCAGCGCGCTTAAACTCGCTACCCTCGTAGCAGCGTTAACGAACAAACGAGGCGTATAAATCATTGCCTTTAATCGCTCCCCGGCGAAAATACTTGAGGAAAGAACCACGTAACTGCGGATCTTCCGGCGGAATGGACGGCGACCATATCGCGAGACAGTAAAGTTGATATAGTGGCCCCGGTCCGACTGAGACTCGCTTTACAAAGGACCGCACAAAGGCGGAGGAAAGTTTGGAAAATGCTCGCGGAAAGTTATGGCGCTCGGAGCCGCGGCGATCTCAAATGAGCGGTCATCTGTTTAAACTGTAGCTACAGACTCGGAGTAAACATTTTGTATCGCGAGCTCCCTGATCCGTCGTATTTTCACCAAAAAACAACCCGCGCACGCTCGCAATCCCCTTTTCCGCTGGTTTCGCAAAGAACCGTGAAACGAACACCTTCGCCTTTACAATATTTAATCCAGGCTTCAGTCGTGCCGGCAACGTCACCCTCAATTATCGCTCGATGTCCCCGTAGAAAAATCCTGCACCGAGATAAGATTAACAGAGGCACAGTCGCCCATCGGGGTGAGTTATACGCGCCCGGTTTATCCTCTCTCGAGATCGTGGAGGCAGCTCGTTAGCGGGCGGGAAACGGTGGCGACTGCAAAAGAGAGGACTCCGCGGGTCGTTTAAAACGCCGCGTAAACACGGCCCAATCAAAGGTTATGGGCCATTAGGCAAGAGGGAAAATAGCGCTGCGTATGCAGGTGTACCAGTCCGCTTGGTAATTGGGCGCGGAGCGGGTCCGATCCGCGCGGGCTCGCCCGACCGTGTAATCTTTTCGCGTCATTGGTCGCTAAACGCGTATAAATCACCGGTGTCGGTCGTCGACAGCGCTTTCCACTAAGTTACCTGAAAATTACACGGATCGTTTCCACGGTGTATCGCGGCGGCGGCGACGGATAAAAACCGCATACACCGTGAAAAATCTAGCGGATCGGAGACAAACGCCGTCAGGGGGACGGACAGGGTACCGCGCCTCGCCCTTGCCCTTTGCCCGAGTGGATCGCGTTAACCCGGGTCCAGACCTGAATGAGTATACGCTGAGCAGGCTGAGCGCGCACGAATGACGCGTGCGGACGGGTCGAAAGTGCCATTGTGTCTTTCTTCACCAACTTCTGTGATTAAGGGGTCATTCTGGTTAGATCGCCGATAAATTCAGCGATTTTCAGGAATTTATTGCGAAGACAGGAATTATAGTAATGGAATAAAACTTTTTTCTATTGATTAAATTACATTTCTACAGTAAATAAAAAATATAAAAGTTATAAAATTATTGCTATTAAAATGGTTTTAACGGCGATTCTGATGATGTGTTTCAAAATTCATGCCTCGCTCGTGCATGAGATTTCAGCAGTTGTTATCTGAAACCAAAAATACAAACAGATTCTTGATCAGTATGACTGTCGCTATGGCCGGTACTAGAATCAAGTATTTCTGTTAAGTCTAACCTACTTTTAAAATCGAAAATAGCACAGAAAACACAGCCGAAATACATTGATTCTTGTATTTTGACCGCCATTTTGTTAATTTTAAGTATAAATCATTTATTCTAGTACGGGCCATAGCGACAGTCATACTGATCAAGCATCTGTTTGTATTTTTGGTTTCAGATAAGTCCAACTGCTGAAATCTCATGCACGAGCGAGGCATGAATTTTGAAACACATCATCAAAATCGCCGTTAAAACCATTTTAATAGCAATAATTTTATAACTTTTATATTTTTTATTTACTGTAGAAATGTAATTTAATCAATAGAAAAAAGTTTCATTCCATTACTATAATTCCTGTCTTCGCAATAAATTTCTGAAAATCGCTGAATTTATCGGCGATCTAACCAGAATGACCCCTTAACTTAGCCCACTCCGCAGTTGTAACGATGGTATCATAGTTAGCTAAATAATCATACAGCTCAACCCTGCGAGTCATCCTGTTTACCAATACAGGGTGATTCTCCAGCGACGCCTGTCAAAGAGTTGCTACCTGGTACCCCGTGGCGTGGACAACCCCCGCAGTGCTTCACCGAATTTTATGGGTTTCAATCCTTCAAACGGTTGGAATCCATTAAAAAGTCAGAAATGTCCAAGAGTTCCGCATTTCTCATCAGATCTCACCAAGAACGAAGTAATTCGGACCATAATGATGGACATTTCAGAACAAATTTATTTATATCATTTCAAGCTGAAGTCGTTAAAAATAGTCAGATTTACATGAAATTTGGAATGATTTTCATCGGAAAAGCGTAAGGAATCCATCCGTGTCACTTCCACATCGATACGATAAATAATAGGGAATTATTTTATTTCTGAAACAAGTATGAATACGTTGGCTGTATGAATTAAGAACAATGCAAAGGTGTAGTGAAGAAAGACAAAGTATTCGGTAAAATAAAGCTTTAACGTCTATCATATGGTAATTGCATTATTATTATTGAAAATGTAATTTTTAAATTTTTGATTATCTGTTTATGACAATATTAGCAATGGATTAAATTCATTCACATAGATCCATCCTTCATGATTAAAAAAAAAGACGCAAGTCGATACCTTCAATAATTTAGGTCATTAAAATTAATTTCTGTAGGCGGGTTTCATCAAAATCACGGAAAGCAGGTAACTTTGAAGATTTGTATTTTTAAACAATTTCGAATCTGCAAAAATGAGGACTTAACCCTTCCTAATTTCATATGGACTACCATATACAGGGTCATCCGTTAAAACTGCAACCTACGCGCGCGCTCACAGGTAAAATGGCAACAACGCCTCACGCGTCCGGAGAGCTGCCTCGATTAGGGTAAAGGACCCAATTGGGAATTTGCATGATTCTCAAAAAAAATATATTTGGGAGCTCCTATATAAGTTGTATTGTAATTTTTTTTTTCATAATTTTTTATTGCATATTAAGCGAGAAAAAAATTATTAGAAATTGCAATATTTAAAATTACCGAAAATGATCCGGAAATTCCCGAGCGTAGCCGAAGAAGCCTGTGACGTCACATGGTAGTATTTTCACACTTTTAGCATTAAAAAATACATTTTTATTAGCCGGCTGTTTTGATATACGTATTTTTAGGCAACTCATAACACCAGTTTCACGATGCAATCATAAATACATAGCAGCCATTTAAAACTACTACTATGTGACGTCACGAAGCTTCACGACCAATCAAAATCGTTTCTTCGCAATACGGAACGTTTCAAACATTACCAATTTTTAATTTCATCTTTTAATACTTAACGATTTATAATAAATACAAATTTTATTGTAAATTTATTGCTTATGGTGTATTTTCAGGTTATAAATAATAAATTATGCAATCCTTTTTAAATGCAAATTCCCTATTACTGATACCTAACCAATTACTGTCACCTTAAGCTATTTTCCTTAAAATAACGAATAAACAAACTATAGAATATAATCTATAGTATACATTATAGGTTGAATTACATAATTCTTTTTGTGTATGACTTTACAACGTTTATTAATTCGTTATTTTAAATAAAATAGCTTAAGGTGTCAGTAATTGGGTCCTTTACCCTACCTGGGCCGGGAAATTTCGAATAGCTCTTTGCGATGTTAATTAAAATTTTCGAAGCTTGGGCATTACTGCTGTCCAGCGGTCGCTAGCAACCCTCCGCACGCTGGACCGGTGAATGGTTGTAGTGGAATGCGTCCGTGAGGCGGTGTTGCCATTTTCGTCTGTTCGCGCGCGCGCAGGTTGCAGTTTTAACGGATGACCCTGTAGTTCAATATCATGTAGTGTATCTCATCTGCTTCTATCATCCACGCTGAACGCAATGCACTCCAAACTCCCTTTGATGTGCGGAAGAAAACCGACAACGGTCGGCTCAGGCCATGTGCGTTCGCCGACATTCGCGAGTCGGGTCGCATCCGCCGAGTCACCACGAATGACACGTCCACACCAGCATATGCGTTCACGCCCACCCTTTCTGACGTAGAAGCGCGCACAGTGGTTCGAAATCGCCATATTTAGGAAAAAATATGATAGCATCAATGTGAAAGCTTCAATTTACACAAAACTTGGTATCCTGGGGTTTTTGAGGTCGCTGATTATAAATCTGAAGTCAAAATTACTAAAAACAAAATGGCTACTCCAAAGTGAAACAATAATCCGCGTTAATGGTGTTTTGAGAGGTGTAGGTACGGAAAGTTGAGGAACTTAAAGTTGGGGACGATTCATAATAAAAATAAAACTGATAGTTTTGCGATTTGTAAAAAAATATATTTGAAATTTAAATAAAATACGAAAAAGGAATATAATTATGCATACCTATGTAATTATAGTTTTGGAATGAATCAAACTAAACACAAACTAATTACATTAAATTATGACCTCCTAGGAACCATTCAACTTTTATTTAAAACATTTTTTGATATTATGAAAAACGAAAGCAAGATACTCCAAGTACTGATAAGAGTTATAGAAAAAATGCTCCCGACACCAAAATCGCAGGTTTACGCAGCTGAAACCTGTTTGGTTATGTACTCAAAGGTATAATGCACCACTAGTATTAAGTCTTACCTTGACGCTAGCTGTCGCAAAAAAGTTATGTCTAATTAAACTTCGATTCTATCGTTAAAAGTACCTCTTCGTTCAACTTGTGTCCTACCGAAATCAACGATGGTGTCATTGACTTAATTCATGTAATATATTTGTTCAGTATGAGCATAATCAAGTTACAAAATTGCGATTTGTTTTTTAATTTGCAAATACTTTAAATTGTACTTGTAAGATAGTGCATATGTAACTCGAAATTGCAGGTGTTCTGTTCCTCAACTTTCATGTTTTAATTTTCTTACAAATTAATGGTATTTACAGAAAATTCTTGTTGACTCTGGTGCTTCAACTGTCCTACTATGGAATTGTATTGAAAAAATTCTGTTTACTTAACATTAAAAAAATGACTTTTTTCCTCTATCAAACCACTGTGGCACGTGGTCCTGGCTATCGTTTCACCCGTCCACATCAGAATATTCGTGCGCGCTCAGCCTGCTCAGCGTATACTCATTCAGGTCTGGGCCCGGCTTTACGCTCCGAGGGAGCCAAGATTTCCTCGTCGATGCGGGGTGGGTCTCGAGAGGTGTGCGGCTGGTTAGCTCGAAAATGGGAAAAGGCTGTACCGAATTCTAAGGAGGATGTAACACAATAAGGAACCAGTAATGAAGAGTGGTATATGGACAGAAGTTTGCTTAAAAGAGGCCGCTGGATCGGACTGCTCCGGGCAAAAGAGTTATCTGGGTCATCAATGGGATTCCTCCTTCCCGGGCCATTTTATTCCGAACCCATTATGATAATTCCATAATAGCGTCACTCGCTTATTACTATCGGATAAAGTTCTGAATCGCGCTAGTGTCATTTAACGTTCCTCATCGGCCACCATAGAAGTAAGTTGCCTCCGTCTTCGCGCCGCTGGGATATCATCCCTCTCGTAGCGATCCGCTTTCTCCGCTCTTATAAAGGTGTCCCCGAGGCGAAGGAGATTAGTAGCCGGTGATAATGAAGTTCCGTAAATAAAAATTACAGAGAGACCCTCCCGGCGTCGCCGGGGAGATAGCAGAAAGAGGTCCGCGAAAAAATCATCCCTCTACCGGGCAAACTTTATCACTCCGTCCCTTACTTGTTCGCCTGCCGAGTTCCCGGCGTTCCTTTCGCCCTGTTTCGCCGCTTCTTCGGGTTAAACAACGACTCGCCAACTCCCCTTTTCGCGTCACCGACTCGTCCCCGTCGTGGGAACTGGTACGCCCTGCATTCCACCCGTGGAACTTCGCGGTCGGCGGCAGCGTGCGCGTCGCCGCGCAGATTCTCGCGACGAATCGATGGGAGCGGGTAACTCGAAGGATGGCAGGTCAATTTTAATTACCATGCGTTGTCGGAAAACGAGGAATCGCGTGGTTGGTCGAAGGTGTGCCGGGTGTAAGAAGCAAAACTGTTTAATGCCCGATCCGAAGCTGTAGCTAAAGCCTGGAACCTGAATCCACAGTGGCGTTAATCGAGATAATAAGGAATACCATCTCGGCGGCGGCTAACGTTACGAACAGGAACATCCAAGAGCCGTTCCGCGAAGGTGAGCTCCGCCGTCTTTATGAATATCTTATTACAGCCTGGAATTTTCATTAGCAAAGTTACCCGTTACAATCACGGGAAAATTGCCTTTCCTTCGAAAGGCTATCACCGTAACGCGGAGCCCGGAGCCTCGGTTATTTGCCTGCGCGCGTCTTTTCTTCGCTGTGCCAAGCACAGGTCTAACGAGCTAATAAAAAAAGCTCAAAGCGCCGCTTCGTGAAACGACGAATTGCCGTGTAACGAGCAACGCGCGCACGTAGATGGCGCTTCCTCCGCGACGCTTCCTCTTCCGAACAAAATGGCCCGAAAAGTGCGTGAGTCCCACCCGCGGTCCAGTTAAGGTCGCGGCCGCCGAACGAGCGGCAATCATCGCGGAGGATGACGCGGAGACGAGGCCGTACCCTGGGTGCACCGTAGCTGGGGAGGAGCTTGTATTTACAGGATTTCATACGGCCATTAAATTCCCATTACCGCCCGATCGATCGGCACTTTCTCTGCTCCGGGACAATAATTCGCGCCGCGCCGCTACTTGGCTGCGCGTGTATCCGTGCCGACAGCCGCGTCGACAATCCTTGGAATTGCGTTAATTGAATTATCGCCGGGGAAGATTGCGTTCCCGGGCGACTATCAGCGACTATTACCGGCTGGTACAGAAAGGATTCCAGTGTATCTGGCCGGTCTATTACGTAATATAAACCGCACGCGAGGGTGCCGAGGGGGTGTGAGGGGGGGTGCGCGAAATTTATGGGATCGACGGCCGCGACCAGGAAAATTTTCGTCTCCCCGGTTGGAAAAGAGTCACTTCCCTCCCCGGGGAAGGGAAAGACGTAACGACGTGCTGATACCTGCCGGCTGTACATCATGCCTGGCTGCAAATTATAGTGGCCCGTGCTGCGTTTGATAGATGACCGCAATTCAGTTTAATAATGGCCGCGGCAACGCCTTCCGAGTAGCCGGATTACTGTAACTTCGGGGAATAAGTAGCGTGCCTTTATCATCGGCGTCCTCAGCGACGAGTGGGGCCCACTCGCCCCCCCGTGTACGGGATCTTAAACCCTTCGTAAACCTGGCTATAGGCATCGCCAATTAAGTGTTCAGGCGACGGATCTGCGAGGAGCGTGTTCGAAGTGTACACTTTTTCACCGCGGTTATCTAGATCGGCCGCTGTTACGTACAAGGAAATGCTTGCATGTCCGCGTAACTGATTAAGCGAGGAAATTACACCGCGGGGTGGATATTCTAAGGGTTGGCTCGATGGCGTATCGTGTAGCTATTGTTCGTTTCGCTGCGTCCTTAAGGGACAGGGGCCTCAGTCAAATTTCTGTAATAGGATAGAAGTTGGACGTAGCCTCCTATTGTTAGCCCCGTAATGTTAGAGTTTACGCGACCAGGGCGGTCTACCCTTGCAGCTCCATATCGTCCCTTTTGTTTGCGCGGCAGCACGCCACTCATCGATACGCGGTAATTATTATAACGTCACGGCCAGCGAACGTGACAACCTGTTTTCGTGATCGACGAGCCCCCGCGACAACAGCGAGAAATAATCAAATCTCATTTACAGCCGGCCGCGGTAGATCGTTCGTCACGGCTGTGCCGGTCTCGGCCGCGCCTATCAAACTGAAATTCGCACGGCCGGTTATAATCGTAAACACGCCGTGTCCGACGCGGGCGCGAAATCGATCCACCGGCCAGCGAAATTCCTTCGGATCGGGATTATTTTAGGCATTACGTGTGCGCGTGACGTCTGAAATTTCACCGGCCGCTCGTTATCCGCGCGCTACCCGATCGCTGTGCCACGCACGCCGCGCTCAATGGTCCCCGCTGTGCCGGGTGATAACAGCGGGAAATGGGATTTTCTATCGTTTGCATAACAAAAGCGTTCGTCATCGATACTTGACCGTAGAGGGTGGAGTAGCCGCGAGCACACGGGCGAGTATCCGCGTTGGGTTCGAGCTTGAAAAATGGATAAGAATGAAATTTGCGAAGATTGCACGGTTCAACGGGGAATCATGCTAATGGAAGATCATTTTTCACGGGGCTATCGTTCCCGGTTTTCAAGGAGCGTCAGCTTCCCTCTTTCTAACAGACCGCGAGCACGATTAAACGATCTACTCCGAGCCGGAGTTTCGTCGAAGATACCGCGAACTCCGTCCGCAGTGGGCACGAAACGGTTACTCGCTCGAGCGTAAATTACGAGGCGAGAGGGTGATCCACCTATTAGAACGCAGCTCGACGGGGGTATCGAGTTAACAGAGAAGTTAGGGCCGCGCCAAGGTTCAGGAATTCCGAACCGATCGAGTTGTCGTATCAGCATCATGGTACATTGGCAACTTAAACCCGCATCGACGCGCTCGCGCAACACGGCATTATGCAGGATGAGAAGAGGATCTCCGGAATTAGGGGCAAGTTCGTACGTACACAGAGGAGCGGGAGCGGCGAGGCGGGCGAGGAGGACTCCGGCGGCAAACTGCGCCACCGTAAAATATGGTCGAGGGGTGTTTGCAGACGGTGCGCCGTTTTGACAGCTGCCACTCCGCGCTTAATCGAGTTTCCATGTTAATGGGCTGGTCGAAACGGTGACGAATCGGGGCCTGATTTTCAACGGCGGGCGCAAAGTACGCGGCGAGGCACGATCGGAAGCGAATTATGTGTCGGAGCCGTGCGGGCGACGGTGGCGGTACGAGCAGAAGTAGGAGCGATACGACTGCCGGACGAATAACGGGATCGCGCGGTAAGCAGAAATATGATTTCTGCATTGAACTTCTCGACCCTTTCGCGATGAATGGTTCAATTACGGGGAGGATTTCGAAAGCCATCGCGCAGAACGGGGACCCCGGTCCCCCGAAATACGTAGAATCATGCATCGAGGCGAAGCTCCCATTGGCATCAATAATGCATGGAATCCCTTTGTTCGTTCGCGACTCCCAATAACGGTGTCTTGATCCGGCGCGGAAGCGATCGTAGACGCCGATATCTTGGCGCAAGGAGGCGATAACACGGCGACATCACAATGGGTATTACGCGTGACAACGTAATCAGCGTCTATCGCTAATGAATTAATCGGGTTATCGGCGAAGACGGGCCGCCTACACGGAGACAACCGTCGCTGGGACGTCGAGCCGATTCCGTCTCATCCCTGATTGCAAGTCTGATAGAGGATCGGGCCTCCCAGATGCTGATTGTCCTAAGACCAAACGGCCGATGCTTGTGGTATAATTTCTGTCGCCAAATCCAATCGCTACGTCGTCGAGTATCGATGCTCTGGCGCGATACCTAAACCTCGCCTCGGCGACGCACGCGTGCCAAAGGAATCGTTTCGGATCCGCTCGGGCCGAACCTAATCATCCTGCTCTCGTTATATGATTAATTGGGTAAAGTCCTTAGGAAGCTTTGATGTTGCGCGCGGAACCCGTATCGAGCGCGGAGAGGCGGAAAGTTTAAATGTTGCAACAGCACTTTTTTCCCTCTCGCCGCGTTTTCAACGGTGACCTGAATTCCAGGGCAAGCAGCTTTTTGCGGATTGAAAAAAACGAGCGTGGATTAAGCCGTAATTACGCTTGATGCTCGTGCCATTTTTTAAACGCAACGCCCGACCGCCACGCCGATGCTGATAACGGGAGCTTTTCGTCCATTTCAGACGCACCGAGCTCGAAGAGTAACGCAGCTGGCCGTAAAACTAGGGATAAGCAGGCCAGTAGATGGACAGTTTAGCTGATTCCGAAGTTTACATCAAGGTGTTTCTTAGAAATATCTGTGGTATTAAAAAAATTGAAAGCTTTGCACGTAAAAATGTACAAATTTAAAGAAAAATATAACTGCAAGTAAAAAGATTAATGTATTTAAGGATAAAATGATGAAAATTCTACTCATAGCCCGTATCACCAGTAGATGGACGATAGGGCTAGCAGGTGGACAGTATAGAACCAATAGATGGACGGGTGTCTGGCTATACGAGTAAAAGGCTTGTTAGCTATAGTAGGTACCTAGATTAAGTTATTTTTGTTTAAAATACAGTTTATTTCATCAAAACTAAAAACGTATGGAGTCTTCATTGCCAGAAAACGGTGCAACAGGTTATGGGCCCAGGCCGCAAATAAAGTGAGGTTATGTCTAGCCTAAAGTGGCCAGACGTCCCGGATCGTGTGGGACTGTCCCGGATTTGAAATGGTTGTACCGCATTGAAAACTCTCTCGGAAAGTGTCCCGGATTGGATATGTAACCTTTTTAACATTTTCTTAGTGGCACAAAGCCCAGATAGCACGCAGGCGTCTTAAAGACGTCCTAAAGACGTCTGTTTCAGACTTTCAAGATGTCTTAAAGACGTCTGCTATTGTCGTAAAGACGTCTTAAAGACGTCTATAGACGTTTTTTTACGTCGTTTGTCAGGAAACGGTACGTCTTTAAGACGTCTTTTGAAAGGCTTGTAGACGTCTACAAGACGTTTTATAGACGTCTTTAAGGCATCTCACAGACGTCTTAAAGGCGTCTATTTCAGACTTTCAAGACGTCTTAAAGACGTCTGCTATTGTCGTAAAGACGTCTTAAAGACGTCTATAGACGTTTTTTTACGTCGTTTGGCAGGAAACGGTACGTCTATAAGACGTCTTTTAAACGGCTTGTAGACGTCTGTAAGACGTGTTATAGGCATCTTTAAGTGGTCGTGAAGACGTCTTACAGACGTCCATTTCAGACATTCACGGCGCCTCAAAGACGTCTTCGTAAAGACTTGATTAGGCCTTACTGCAGCTCTTTAAAAGAGATATTAGAGATATTAAGCGTGACTTGATTCGTGTTTATTAGAATTAATATCTGTTAATGAAATTAAGTATATTGAAAAAAGGAAGCCCGTCGAGTAGCTGCTCTTGTTCTCATTTGAGAAAGTCTATTTTCATGTTAATCAATATTTTCGTTTCTTCATAAAAAAGAAGAACGTCTTGCAAGAGCTAATGATCGAGACATTTTTTGGCATATTCAAGTTGAAGTCGAAAATATAAATTTCCGTCGTCAAAAAACACCAATCCTCGAGAATGACGGTATGTGATCTGCCCGGTTCTCTTATAGGCATGACTGCTGTATCCCACCTGCGAGAAGCGCTCGGCCTGGCGGTCGCGTACTATTCATCTCGAGCCGGCCTAGTCATGACTTAACACAGACGTCTTAAAGACGACTTAAAAAGGTCGTTTGAAAGACGTCTTGGCATAGACATCTCAAAGACATCTTAACACAGTCGTTTAAAGGACGTCTTGACACAGACGTCTTAAAGACGACTTAAAAAGGTCGTTTAAAAGACGTGTTGGCACAGACGTCTTAAAGACGACTTAAAAAGGTCGTTTAAAAGACATCTTGACACAGACGTCTTACAGACGACTTAAAGACGTCTGTAGAGAGACGTCTCAGAAACGTCTTGGCATAGACATCTCAAAGACATCTTAACACAGTCGTTTAAAAGACGTCTTCGCACAGACGTCTTAAAGACGACTTAAAAAGGTCGTTTAAAAGACGTCTTGACACAGACGCCTTACAGACGACTTAAAGACGTCTCTAGACAGACGTCTCAGAAACGTCTTGGCATAGACATCTCAAAGACATCTTAACACAGTCGTTTAAAAGACGTCCTGGCACAGACGTCTTAAAGACGTCTTAAAGACGCCTAAAACAGACATCTTAGAAATGTCTCGACATCGATGTCTTAAAGACGTCTTAAAGACGCCTAAAACAGACATCTTAGAAATGTCTCGACATCGATGTCTTAAAGACGTCTTAATAAGGTCGTCAGACGTTCAGACCAAAAACATACGTAAAATGGACGTCTTTAAGACGTCGTGTGCTATGTGCGAGGTGGCTTAGTGGCTTCAAAAGGTTTAATTCCATTCTGTCCATCTACTGCGTTTGGGTTAGAAAATCCATATCAGTACATGGACAGTCATTTTTATAAGTTCTATCGTTTTATTTTTCTTTGTTCACGCGTTCATTTATAAATTGTTAAATTAGAATGCATTCATCTATTACATACCTCTTTACAATTCATCCAAATACGTTTTTTATTAACTTTACGGCACGCGATGCTGAGCAATAGCTAATAACAAAAGAGTGACCCCCGTCATGGTGGCGTAAAATCGTACATACAAATACATTTTTCGCAAACAAACATTTTTTTTCGATAATTATGTTAATGTTTTATAAAACAACAAACGTTTTTTCTACAAAATAAAAAAACAATAATATAGATATAATATGGTAAAGGGGTTTCACAATGTTGATTCATCTAAAAATATAGAGTTTATTATTGATTACATGCTAAGGATATATTGCATACTACTTCCCACGTGCTATACTAACCTAAAAATATAGAGAATCAGCAATTTAATGTTGGTGCTTCCCTATATTGTCTCAACACAAGAATCTTACAAAAGCTCGTACTTGTAGGTTTCAGTATTTTAGGATTCCTATTTATTAGTTCGATGATCAAATTCTATCTGTCTATCTATTTACATTCTCACCTCTCCAGTCCCGACCTCTGGAGGATCTCTCGCTCACCAACGCATACACACAGCTTACATAGATTAAAACTCTAGTTCTTTCAATATTAACGATTAACCAACGATTCGTCCATCTACTGGGCCCCGTCCATCTACCGGCTTGCTTACCCTATGCAAGCACAAGCACGCTGGATGTTGGAACGAGCGTACAGGTGCGAAAAGACCTGCACCTTCGAGCCAGCTAACGATCTCAATGTTCCTCCCCCGTCTTCAAGTAAACCCATCTAATTTGATGACAATAAGCGCTCGATAGCTTCCATTACTCTATAAATTACGAGACTTAATTCCCTTGAAGCAGCCGCAGCTGCCATCAGATATATCGCATCCCCCAGTAGCCTGAGTAATTATCACGTTAACGCACAGGTCGATCATGATTCCGCAGAGGAGACTCGCGCCAAACCGAGCTGATTTCGCGTGAAATATAAATCCCTGTATAAACTTGCCGACCATCCCGCGGACTTGCTCGCCGAGGCACGTCCCCCTGAATAAAAATGGCAATGTCACGTGTC
This sequence comes from Andrena haemorrhoa, assembly GCA_910592295.1. NCBI lineage: Eukaryota > Metazoa > Arthropoda > Insecta > Hymenoptera > Andrenidae > Andrena > Andrena haemorrhoa. The sequence goes on from OU342946.1 coordinate 9,836,046, forward strand.
GCGTGGCGTTTCGTGCGGTTAAAAAAACCTTGCCACCCTCGCCGTTGAACCGCAAAAGCCGCAGGGCCCGTTTAATGAATGCCGCTCACGACCTTTGCCGCCGTTTTTCTGTTCGTCGCGATTATTAGCAACGCTGCCGGGGATTGTGTCTATAATTACGGGGCCGGTTAAAAATATTCCCGACGCGATACCAGGCGTACAGAAGCGGACGCGGGTGTACACGCTTCTTTTGTTCCATCGATTTGCGCCTCGGCCGGCGCGCGCTACGTATAAATATGTACCTCGTAAGCCCCGTGTGCACGTGCTGTGCGTTAACACGCGAGCAGCCCGCCTGTATCCGCTTGTTTCTGCTCGAAGCAGGAATCTGTGATGTAAAAATATCGCCGGGAGCCGCGCGGTCCGGTAGCTGTTCCCTCATCCTGTCCGACGCCCTCGCGGCCGTGGTTTAAAAGGATCAGGGATGTTTGACGGATAGGTGGCTGTTCGTTAAATATTCGTCATCCGTCGTACGTAATTCCGCTACCGCTGAAGAGGATTTCTGTGTCTAATTTATACACGTCAAAATGATCTTCAGTCGCCAGACGTGTATCAATTGCATTGGCCAGACGCCACTTAGCGTTAAGCGAGCACACGTCGCACAGTGGGGCATTTCGGGTCGAAACGCGGCACTAAGTCCTTTTACAAAAATATCGCCAAACTGCAAATTTTTTTACAGGTAGTTGGCTGCATATTTGGGTGATAATGTAGCTTGATTGTTTTTCACATTCATTAATTTTTAACGCGACTACACGGTTTTGAAGAGGAAAACCACGAAACTCTTCAGAACTTGTATTGTTATTTATAGTTTTGTTGTTTGCTTAATTCAACTAATTTTTGGCGGGATTGAGTATTGAGGTATGTATTTGAAGTGTGCCAAATTTGATTTTGATATCTCTGATATTTTTCGAATTATACCTTACTGAATTTCCCAATCTTCATTGTTTATTTTGAACGGGAGTTCAGTGAAGTTCAGTGTTCGGGTGCCAACTTTGAGCGATTTTAGCGAAGGGAGGGAGGGTGCCTTTTTTTTAATAAAAATTCTTTTAATACTTTCAAACGGTGATCTTTCATGTGCAACAAACCCCATCTATCTAGCTTTTCAATTTCAGATAGAAAAAAATTCATAAAGACTGCTTAATTTTCAGGCCAAAAAAAGTACTATGCCCTCTTAAATAAACAAATTTCATTAATCTTTTTTATCAATAGGACCACAAGTATACGTCCTAACCGAAAGAAATGAAAAATTAACGATAAATTTCAGTCAGAAAATGTTTTGTGCCGCGTTTCGATCCTAAATGCCCCACGGTGCGTCGCACAGTGGGGCTGGAGAGGAAAAAAGTCTTAAAATGAAAGTTGTATTTTTATGTATCCATCACTATATCCTGATAGCCAATAGACCAATGTATCTAACCTATATGACAGATATGTCATATTCATGTTAATTGCAAAGAAAAATTGATCTGAAGTTGACCTTTCGTCTTCTAACGGGAAACGTGTCAATATTCGTACCAGATTGTCGAATTTTTTCTCAATTCCTCTAAATATTTTTATTTTTTTACCGCATATATTTCGAATGTGTATAGTCTCAGCTTATTTGTGATCAGCTTATGTGGGATTTTGTAATCCCACTATACAACTTCAAATGAAGCTACCTAGTATTTCAAGTTTTCATTAACACTTTTAGGTTTATAAAAAAAGCTCCGCCTTCCTCCGAGCCCTATATAGTACTAATTGACAGCAGATACCAACTACTAACAGCCCTCCAAAAATTGGCTGCATATATTTGCAAGTTTGACTGTTATTAATACATAATCACCCAAGTGCGCTGTGCATGCGTTTTCGCAGAAACTCATCACAGCGGTATTTCTCGCTATTTTTGCCCAGTTTCTATTTTCTATTATTTTTTTATAGTTATAGTTTGTATGGCCATGTAATATTATGATCATTAAATAATAAAAAAAACAATAAAATAACAATAAAAATGATAAATAAAGTATTGTTACTATAATCGATACAGAGAAAACATATTTCATAATTATTTACCAATACTTAAATAACATTCCTTTTTTCATTATAACCGTACCCGGTTCAGTACTCAGTATCGTAAAATAATCCATCTAACCGGTTAATGCAAGATATCTATAACTCGAGTAACCCGGTTAATCCGGTTAACGCGGGTTAGAGTAATACAGTGAAAGCCATAGTTGTAACTATATTTCCAAATAGTAATGAATTTTATTTGGATATCAGACACTCCTTAGTCGTTCATTTCTAAAAGTCTTGTTCTATTAATAACAAAAATGATAAAATATTAGTTATAGCTTCAGCAATTTTTCCATTTATTATAGTGCAATACAGAATATTATTAACATTACTTTATTATATAATTTTCGTCGTTTAATGTTATATGTTATAATTTAATTGTGTTATTTTCTTTCTCTATTATGTTTCATACTGTTTGAAGCTAATTAATAGATTGTTTATGTAATATTACATATTTATTAGTACATAATTATCATATATGGTCTTTGTATACCGAATGTTTACGGGGTTTATTATTATTTCATTTGTTAAAAATTCTTCAATATTATTTATGTTCCTGTCCATATAACCGTTGGCTATTAACAAATAATGTAAAAAAAAGGTACTCAAAAATATTGAGAAACACCGAAGTTATGAGATTTTTTCCGCGAGTCCTATGTTACGTGCCCCACTGTGCGTCGTGCACCGTACGAGGTTGCGGGCTCTCCGTCGCGCTGTGCACTCCGCTGCGAGGCCAGGTCGAAATCAGCCGGCTAAACGCGATAATTGCGAGCGTCTATTAATTATGCTGCGGTGTTTAAATGGCCCGAACTCCAACCGTGACCGAAACTTATCCCGATGTGGTCGTCTCGGGCAACCTACCCTCGTGCTCCCGATTCTGCGGCGTAGTTGATCAGCGATCGGATATCGATCACTACTTTCGTTGATTTCGAGCGGCGCAATGCTCCTTCGGCGTAACAGCGGCTACGCTCCAAGTCGAGAGCCCACTTTAAAAACCCGCCGCCTACTTTGCATACAGAATCGTTGGACGGCACGTGTACGAATCCACTTCCCGGGATGGCGCTCGCGCGTCTAATATTTCTGCGGCTCCTCCAGCGCTAATCTGCTCCAAATCTACGGCCACGTTCCCGCATTCGTCCGTCTCGTTGACTTCGCTGAAATTCACGGCCCGCGCGGGCCTTATCGCGAAACAGTCGCGAAACAACGCGACACAGAGGCCGCAGAGATACACTTTTTCGTGTCCCCGCGCGAAAAGCCTGCGAGGGGATGATTAAGGCTTTAAATTTACGCGCTTTGTTCCCGCGGATTGATAAAACTTCAGAACCGCCCCGTATTATTCGTCAGCTATGCAGCAACGTTCACCCGCGACCCGTGCATACAATCTCCAGCCTGGTCGCGCAGGCTTCGAAAGGGCCGCGCGAAAGTGCGCTCCGGCGGACGACGCGCGCAGAAAATTAAGGGCAAAGGGTATTTCTATGAAGATTAGAGTACTCACATCCTTTCGTGACACTTGACGATAATCGTGCACGATAACAGAGACGGCAGGGGGATTTAGACCGGAAGGGGTTGGATAAGGGGTTGACGCGTGCGTCGAGCAACGAAGCCGAAGTATCCCCGAGTGGCAGATGTCTTCTGCGAATCCGCAACACTCTCTATTTCCTCTCTGAAAGCCAGCGAGATTGCCCAAACTTCCAAAAACCGAGTGTTTCGAGCGAACTGTTACCAACTTCGGGGGATGATGTATATTACTTCGATCGGCGCGAGGTATTCAGAGTTCGCGGCGTGGCAAAGTGGATTTTCGGCGTCTTTCGCTGAGAGATTAAGCGAGAAGTGGATGCCACGAAAACCCTTAATAAACGGAAGACAGGGTGTTACAGGGGCGAGCCACTCGATAAATAAACTCGATGAAAAGGAACACGGGGTGGGGAGTGGCGAGGTGAACGGTAATCGCAAAAATGGTAGGAGAGCCGGAACGAAATGAAACGGAGGCTGTGTTTAAGAGCGTACTGAATCAATAGCTCTACCCTGCGACCCGTAGGCCAAATGTAGGTCATACCGTGATCCTTTTTTCCCTCTCTATCTCCCTTTCTCGCCATTTCCCTCGGACTGCCCTGCTGCTCTCCCCACTTTTCTCTCCTCCCCCCCCCCCGGGTTTCTCGTCGTTCGTTTTTCCCAGCGGGAAGGTGTACGGTATATTATTGCATCGGCACCCGGTCGCAGCGCGCTCGTTGCCGGGTTTATACATTTTTCATAAATAAATTCCACGGACGTTCCAAAGTCGGCCTTACTGCTCGCTACCGGCGCATACACGTCCGTGGAATTACATATTTGACTGCGGAACTCGATGGATGCCTCGGTCCCCGAATAACCACCCATCGCGATCTACAATTGAGATCGATAAGGAGCGGCCAGCGCCCTCGGCGAACGTTCGCCGCCCGCTGCGGTCAATTTCAATACCGTTGCCAGTTTCCTGTCGCGGTTGCGATGCTACACCATCTTGCAAGGTGGTTTAATGACTCTTAAAAACGGTAATCTCGCGTCTGTCCTGATGTTGGCGGTTGATTTAAAGTTCAGGCAAATCGCCCGCCTCGACTGTGCTCGAATCGTATCCTGAGATCACCTCGCGATTTATTATCGCGAGCTTGACAGTCGGGCCTTGAAAGATTCGCGACGTTATTGCCCTCGTGGGACGGGCGGGGGGAAGAAAAGGGCACGCTTTCAACGTCCGACGTTCGTAATCCATTGACATTCGGTGTCTCCTTCGACGCGAGAGAAAGTCACGATTATTCTCCGTGCGTTCTTTTCAGCGCTGCCTCGTGACACCGGGCAACTTTCATCATTACTTTTCTTTTGACGCACAGAAGAAAGCACGCCGACGCTTTCTTGCCGTGTTTGTTCTTGCTTTCCCTCCGGTTACGACTCCGAGTCGCTTCGTTACTCGGCGCACTTCAATTTTTAATAGGGAAACAGTGGGACTGTTCATGCTAACAGGGTTTCTTCCGATACTCCTGTTACTCGCAGCGAGGAATCTGAGTGCGCGCGGCGGTGGCGAATGAAAATTTAAAAATATCGCAGTTGCAGCTTCCGCTCGACGAATCAGAGTATTTTTCTTGCTGTTTACATATTACACTGGCCCGTGACCATTACTCCAAGCTCCAACCGAACTCCACTCTGCGAACTGTAAACTACAGTCACCCCTCGCATTCGGGGCGCGTTTTTTGCCAAGTACTTGCGACGAACACGCGAGTCGAGCTCGTACGAGCCCCGATTTAATATCAACGGCGCAAACAACCCGGCGGCGGGGACTTTCCGACGAGCCGGGAAGCGCTGTCTAACTGGTCTACCGATAGCGGTGGGATTAACACGTTATTTCCGCGGCCCGCCGCGACCGAAGGAATCGCGTCGTGAACGCTGAATTTGTCCATCACCGGCCACCGTGTAAACGGCCCCGAAGCCATGCGTATCGAAACTAATTGCCGTTAATGGCGGCGGCCGCGATATCGCGTTAAACGAAGCAGGGCCTGATGGTTACAACAAGTAAAAGCACTTTTTCCTCGTAAAGCGGGTACCTGTGGAAACGGCGCTGTCGGCCGACTGGAAATGTCATTTGGTCACAGTGTCGACCGCATTAGCCGTTAACGGATTAGCAGCGCCGTTGGACGCGGAGGGGCGCGCAAGGTGGGCGAAACGCAAAATTGCCGCAGCCAGTGGCTTCCTAGCGTTTCTCGCCGATTGAAATACGCCTGTTCGACCCTTCCGCGCGTCCAACGGCAAACCTATTGATTATCCGCTCGCGTTCCCGCCGCACTGTCCATTTGCAGCCTGATTCATTATGATTACAGCGCCGAAATAGTCACACCAGGCCCGTTCCACTCGACTGCCGACAATCGACTCAATGGACACGGACGGTGGCTACCTGCTCGTTGCCTCTTCCGCTCGAGGCTTCCCGTCTTTGCCTATCTCTCGTTCACGTTCAACCAAAGATAAGGCGGCTCGTGTATATGCGTTTTGCACATTTCAACGTGGATTTGTAATAGCCGAGCTCAGGGCGAATTTAACCCTCGTCAGACGGCATAGGTACAATTGTACCTTTTGCGATTTTAAATTGCGATAACTTCTTTTCGGGGAGCCGAGGAGGGCTGAAGTTTTGTGACATCTCTAAATTTTTGGTCTAGATTTATATACACCAAATTTCAGAAAAATATTTCAACCCCGTTCCGAGATAGGGGGTCGAGTCGAGGGTTGCATCCATAACAGCGGCATAGGCACAATGGCGCCCTCATATATTTTTTATGAAGATAATGCAAGAAGAAAAGAATGCGATTTTTTTTTAATGATAATGTTCTTTTATTAGAAAAAAGTAAAAAAATAGGTAATTTACATTATAAAAGAAAATTTGGGCAATTTTTAATTGATTCTCATTGAAAATAAATGTTATCAATTTATCGTACAAATTATACCGGCAGTGAGAATATTTATATAAAATATATGAGTGTGCAATTGTGCCTCTGCCGTCTGTTAACGTTGTAAAATTGTGCCGCCTGGCGAGATTTAAACAAAATTTATGAAAGTTAGACACGAATCAATTTTTTCCCACATTTTTTCGGGAGAAAATCGTCTCTAATCGTTTATAACAAATTTTCCAAACATCCAATGTTGATGCGGAATTTCCATGTTATACGGAAAGGAATTCTACAGCTCAAGTTAAAATTTCAAGTGAAAATGTTCGTTCGTTCAAAAGTTATGATGTACCTACGATGTTTAAAAATGTAGTTTCGAGATAAACTCGGCGGTGCACTCAGTTACGTTCAGCGTTATAATTTCCGTAATTATTCGAGTTTCCTCGTGAACCTTTGTTGTAAATGTTCACAAGGGATGACATTTTCAGAATTAATAGTAATAAGAAAATCGATTTTTCGAGATTTCCCTTAAGGGGGTATAGGACTATTGGACGACTAAAATCGACTGTTTCTTGTCGGTTGGATTGCTTAGGTACCAAATAATCACCATACCGGCATTTTTCACAGTTTTTTTATATACGTTTCTACAAGTAATGTAAAAGAAAAAAATTGTCAGAATGTTGAAAATTATTCAAGTTATTTGACGCTAAAGATGGTCCCCCGTAGCGCGCAGCTGCAAACGGTGTACATAGTCCCAGGTGAACCAATCATCTAAAAGCAAAATGCCTTGAGGTGAGTAATTTCTACACTAATAGTTATCGTGTAAAAGTTTGCTAGGCGAATTTAAACAAAAATTGTAAAAGTTACACACGAATCAATTTTTTCCCCACGTTTTTTCCCATAAAAACAATTTTTGTTTAAATTCGCCTAGCAAACTTTTTCACGATACCTATTAGTGTAGAAATTACTCACCCCAAGGCATTTTGCTTTTAGATGATTGGTTCACCTGGGACTACCCATACAGCACACTTGGTTGCTGAAACGTTGCAGAAACCTTGCAGTTACGTTTCGGTGTAATGTTGCACAGGGGCGGACATAGGAAGATTTCTGCAACATTTCAGCAATGTTGCGGTGCAATATTACCCTGCAACGTTTCTGAGATTTTACTGCAACGTTTCTGAGATTTTACAGCAACTTTTCTGCAACGTTTCTGAGATTTTACAACAACTTTTCTGCAACGTTTCTGAGATTTTACAGCAACTTTTCTGCAACGTTTCTGAGATTTTACAGCAACTTTTCTGCAACGTTTCGGAGATTTTACAGCAACTTTTCTGCAACGTTTCGGAGATTTTACAGCAACTTTTCTGCAACGTTTCTGAGATTTTACAGCAACTTTTCTGCAACGTTTCTGAGATTTTACAGCAACTTTTCTGCAACGTTTCTGAGATTTTACAGCAACTTTTCTGTAAGCAAGTTGCTGTAAAATCTCAGAAACGTTGCAGAAAAGTTGCTGTAAAATCTCAGAAAAGTTGCAGAAATATTTCATGCAATGTTGCACACGGGCGGACATAGGAACATTTCTGCAACATCTCAGAAATATTACCTGCAAGGTAACTGCAACGAAACTGCAACGTTTCTGCAACTTTTCAGCAACGTAATTTGCTGTAGGGGTATGTACACTGATTGCAGCTGCGCGCTACGTGGGACCATCTTTAGCGCCAAATAACTTGAATAATTTTCAACATTCTGACAATTTTTTTATTTTACATTACTTGTAGAAACGTATATAAAGAACTGTGAAAAATGCCGGTATGGTGATTATTTGGTATCTAAGCAATCCAACCGACAAGAAACAGTCGATTTTAGTCGTCCAATAGTCCTATACCCCCTTAATAATATTCATCCTGTGATACGCCATCATTTTGTTCCTCTTCGAGGGGAATATTCTGGTATTTCCGATAGCTTATCCCTCGCAGGATTTCTCGGAATATGGGTACTGAGCATAAATAGGGCGGACGATAATTGGTTGCTTGGCGTAGCCAAACATTCATCAGAACTTCATTACTCGATGACACTACACGTATGCACCGGGGCTCCCGCTCGAAATGCTCGAACGAAATCCTCCAAAAGCGCGTAATTGTAACGAGCTATGGAGTACGTACGTGTACTCGTTCGTGTCCAAGCGATGGGTACCGCTGGCCGTCGAGAGTGATCATTATTCGTAACGAGATACGCCCTTCTTATCAATTATTTCCGCGCCGCGCCCGCCGCCGGATTACAGGGGAACCCGTAACTGTGTCGTTTTCGACGCGTTTTTTTGTCTCCGCCGATTATTAACGCCGACGCCCGGCCACGCGGGCCAGGCTCGACGAATAGTTATGAATAATATATTCTGTCAAATTTTTGCGGTCATGCGCGCGATTTCAACGCAACGCTGACCCACATTCCTCTCCGATTAAACAGGCGAGCGCGGCGGCGGCGCATCGTCGAATTTATTACGGAAACACCGCTCGTGTTTTGCCTCTGGGAATATTTACGTTAGCTATTGACGTACATCGTTGTCGCCGGGATAGCCCGCGCGCCCGCGCCATTGTCGCCGTGCGTAATCCCATTTGCGAATGTAAATTTAAGATGGTCCATATTGTTTTCGCGGGGCCGTTTTTCCCGAGCGTTTCAGCGTCGACGAGCCACGGGGCTGTGACTAATTGGAGCTCGGTAAATATGAGAACCCGATTATCGATTAACCTGGTCGCACATTTTATTGGGAACAATGGCCACGGGATAATGAACCGCGTCGCGATAGAACTCGCCGTCGTTTTGCCGGGAATTACCTCGCCCCTCGAAAGATCGTACAAGGCTATCGAGGGTCCCAGCGTTCCAGTTGCGGCAACTGTGCGCGCAAGAACCCTCCGCGCCGCGATCATCGAGATTTCGCGACTAGAAAATGCATTCGACGAGGATCCGCGGCTATTCGGGAGCAAAACCTGGGGCCACATATTCCCGGGGGCGGAAATGGTGACGGGGGGGATCTTCCTGTTTCGTTGATTTTGCCGGAAAGTTGGCGAAGTTAATCTCGTTTCATAATTGAAACTTCTGACCTGACCAGCATCGAACTTTTTACTGTCCCGAACACTGTAGCTTCTTTTATCGCTTAATAACGCCCAACCGGCTCGTCACTGGAGACCGTAATTCATGCTGGAATATTAGAAACTTGAAGAGAAGTGGAAACTTTTCGAAACCCCTTGGCGCGCTGTTTCTATAACCGGGGTCAGCGTGAGTTTTCACGGTTCGGAGAATTTTATTCATTTAAGCGAGCATTCTCGTTTAAAAAGTATATAAGTAATTATAGGGAAGCTGGTGGAAAAATGCAGCCCCTTGGCCGAGTTTAGAATTACTTAGGAGAAAGTGAAGACAGCACCAGCGGCCATGGCCGTTATGGAAACACCGGTTCCCGTAAGATCACCGAAGTTAAACGTCACGGGCGGTGTACTGGGGAAGGATGGGTAACCATCACCTGTCTCTCGGTGCATCGCTGCTGCTGGGACCCGAAGCAGAGAGGAGGTAAAAAGAGGAAAAAATGACTATCGTTCGTTGGGCAATATAAGCGAAAAATGCTTGAAACGCCATCCTGTGCGTTAAAAACCCACAGGAAAACCAAAGATACAATACAATACAAGTGGAAAGATAGCTTGGTAGCCTCGGATAGGTACAGATCTTTGTGAACGCGAGCGATTGAATTCGAAGGGGCGTGATAGTGTAGGAGCGATGTCTCCGTCGATGAAAGGAAACAATGCAGCTTCTACGTACGTTTCGAATGCACCTGTCGATTGTTCTCCAAACACTCAGGAGTCAACAGAGAGCCGGCGATTTAGCTCGATGATTGAACCCAATCGGATCGTTACCGGTTTAATGACGTAACGCAAATGTGAAACCGCCCCTGGCCCTCTTACCAGTCTTTCTCGTCGCCACCCTGTTCCTTTCGCTTCCATTCCACTCCCTGTTCCCTCTATCGGCGTGCATTCGAGGCATTGTTAGCGCGCGTGGACGAGCCTCCCTTTCAACCCTTCCTGCCTCCCGTTATTCGTTTTCGCCGCCGCCGCCGCCCCTCGTCCCGTCTCTCCCGCCGTTCCCCTTTTGTCTCCATCCACGCGCGATAACGACGCCCTGCGTCGGTATCGAGGTGATCAGAGACGAGTCCGCGCCTTAACGACGCGTGTGGCCGTGCCGGGGTTTCGTTACGCCGACGATCGTCGTGAATCTGACTTTCCGTCAGATTCAGAGCAATTCCTACGCTGCACTCTATCCACCCCCGATTCACCATTACGCTCGGCATTCAAGGTTGGATGTCGCGCGAACCGTACACGCAAACACGGAGGCAGAGGTACTTGGAATTACTACCCCGACGCAGATCGGTGCCATCGAGAGCCATTCCGCGAGATAAACAGCCGGGCTACATCGAGGATGGTAGTTTATTCAAAAGGGTGACCTATATTTACAATGCACACGCCGTTCGCGCGGTGATATAGTGGTGCAAGCCTTTGGTATACGGGACGCGTGAACCTACGAGGAGCAGTAAGCTCGAGCGAATTGTGTCCAGGTACAGGGAAACAGGCGAGACGATCGGAGACGTTAGTATTCCTCGTCCGGCTCGTAAGACGCCGCGTAATCGCGCAAGCCTTGCTCCTGTTGCGCCGCAGCCTGCTGAACGTGAACCTGTCCTCGGCCTTGACCGCCGTAGACGCCGGAAGAGTGGTCGTTCTGGCCGGAAGTGTGCACCACGGCGTGAAATCCGTCCTTGTCCGCGTGGTATCTGACCACCCGAACGCTGCCACCTGGCTCCTTCACGCTGTACTGGCCAGACACGATGCTTCCTGCGGGCAAGCGAACGACTCGGTGGACGAATAGAAAGCCGCGAGAAGCAATTCCCGGCCCGGGTAACGAGACGTAATTGAACGTCGTAGGAGCCCCGCCTGGAGTGGCTATTATCATAACCGCGCCGCAAATAACTCCGCTGATAGAAAAGCAAGTGGCCGCGCGAGAAATCACCAGCGCCCCCCTTATTTGCAACGAGCAATTTCAATACTCGAACAGCAAGTGGCGCGAAACGGAGGAACGAACGTTTCCGTTTAACAAGATCCTACCGCACGCAATGGGGGGCTAAATACGGGGCATCGGGATCCATCGATGCTTCTGCCAATTAAGCTATATCCAGGCCGTCAGAGAAGCTCTCGTTCTCAGCGCGCGTACGCGAAATATATGCCGCACGGGACGCAAAACTGCATACTGCCCGAATATTAAAGTGGCTCGGCCGGGTTTGCCCGCCACCTTTTGTCTTCCCGCTGGATATTCGCGGTACGCGGCTAAGAGAATTTCTCCGCGGCCCCGGGAAGTGCATCGAGTCTCCCAGCGCATGTTTGCTCGGCGAAATTCGTAAAAGCGACCCATTGGTCTCAAAGGAGCCCGACCACGCGTAAAAGTTCCCGTTCGTGCGACGCGTGCACAGAGGCGTCCTCCTTTCCTCCACTCACCGTCTCTGGTCTCCTTCTGGTCGTGGAAGTCGCCCGTGTGATGGTCCTGCACGCCGTACGAGAACTCGTACTTGGGATGCGCCACGTAGTCCACCGCGTACTCCTGGCCCCGTTGCTCTTGCCCGTGCAAATGGTTAGTGTCGCCCGGGTGCGCCGGCTGCGCCACTTTCACCTCGAACTCGGGCCCCTCGACTGGCCCGTGGAACTGCACGTACGAGCTGGCCAGCGAGGCGTGCCGTTGCCCCTGGAAAGCTTCCTCCAGCGAGGCTTGCTGTTGCCCCTGGTAACCTTCCTCCAGCGAGGCTTGCCGCTGCTGCTGCTGCTGCCGGTGGTAATCCTCCTCCAGCGGGGCTTGCCGCTGCCGGTGGTAATCCTCCTCGAGCGAGGCTTGCTGCCCGTGAAAAGCTTCTCTGTCCAGGGACACCAGGCCGGCGCGTGATCGATGGCCGAGGGCCAACGCGATGGTCAAGGCGATGGCGACCTGTGGCACAAAAAGTCACCTTTCAGAATACCCGTGCTCTACCCCGACGTCTTACCCTGCCCCGGCAGCCGTCTCTGAAGGATTTGCCCCCCCCGGTTATCGATGGCAGGTGACGTTTAATGGACCGACTTCCCCGAGGATTGTGAAGCTGTACGTTTCGGCCGATCGATGGGGCGTCCGATGGGTGAAGGTGAATAATTGCCGGGAGGGAAAGTAATCGATGATCTCTGTGGCCAGGCTAACGCTTGAATAGACGGGATACCGTGGCTTTCCGTGCTGGCACCTGAGCATTCGCAACCTACTTGGCCTGGGCTTGATCGAAGCTATAGAAGAATAAGCGGTTCTGCTTTTGGTTAAGGAGATGTGGCTATTTTCAGCTATATGAATCGATCTGGATGCTGAAGTAATTAGTGGTTATTCGACGCTGTTGCGGAATACTCTGCAAATGAGAAGCGCAATATAATGGCGAGCGCCGCTGGCGAAAAGGCTAATCCTACCTAACAGTTACGGCGGGATTCGATATCATCCGAAAACGAACAACGTGCTCCCTTAATAATAATTGCAGAACCGTGGATCAGGATGAAACGAATGCAATTGAATGCACGCTGTGCGTGTATCCCGGCAAATTGAATCTCGCGTGCTGGAGAAACAGTGGCGAAGAGAGAGAGAGAGAGAGAGGCGGGAGAGAAAGGAGAGACGAAACGCCGGTTTCAGACGATCCAGTTTTAATTACGCCCGCCGGGGGTGGCGCAGCCGTTGGTTTCCGACTTGAAAACAGTGTCGGCTCGTCGATACACCGGCCAATAAAAGTTTCGCGTTTCGTCACGGATCGAAATTCGATTCTCCTCGGTCCTTTACGCGTGTTCCGTCCCGCTCGGTCGTGTCGCGGCCAATTATTTGAAAACGATAGACCAGAAAATATCGACGGGAATATTAAAAAAAAAAAAGAAGTGCGGAGTAACGGAAGCCGAAGTTATCCAATACCATTTTATCGGCGGCCCGTTCGTCGGGCGGTTCTCGCCGAGTCTGTGGGCCCAGTAATTAATCGATTACTTTTCGTTCAACTTGCGTCGCTGTGACGAAACGTTGACCGTACTGCAAACGAGCCACGATGAAAAAGGAATCCCGCTGGAAATAAACAAGCGCTCGCGTGCCGTTCGCGGCGGAGTGGGTCCTCTAAAACTCTAAACCGTGTTACGCGAGAGTCCGTCGACTTTAACCCCGTCGGAATTATTTGCTCCCCTCCGGTTTGCGCGCGGGCACTTTAACCAGGCCCACAGTGGACGCGGATAAGCCGAACGCGCTCATCTCCCGGGGCTAATCATATTTTTGCGAATCACTATCGATTAAACCGCTTCGCAGCGATGCCTTCCACCCCCGCTTTCCAGGCTCCTCCGCGCCCTGCAACTTTCCAGAAAAACTACACCTTTCCTCAACGAGCACTTTCTCTTCGTTCTCTGCCTCTTCCCGCTCGATTTCGCGCCCCCTCCCTTTATCCCCGGTTTCTCTCGGCCGTTTCACCCCCTCGCCGCCGCATCACCCTCGCGTCCCCGCACTCTACCTTCAATCTCATCTCTCCCATTACGGTATTTAAGGCGTCCGAGCGAGTACTGCGACTTTCCAGCGTGTTTCCTAGGCTTTTATACCGGCGCGAGGCGCATTCTGCACGCACGTCCGCGGAGTAAACACACGTGAATCTGCCGGTTACGTCGGTCCACGCGTGCGTGTGCCCGCACACGCGCGTGCACAACGATGAATTTCGCTCGGACGTGGTCAAACGGACGGACCCCTCTCTCCGCTCCGCGACCTTTCACGGCGAGTATGTTGCCGGCCGCGGTGCCGATTTTCGTCGCGCGACCACTGCGATCCCCGCAGGCTACAGCGGAGCCGTGCGGCGCGGACGAGTTGTCGAAGTAACGGCGACTTTGACCGTGCAGAAGCAATCCGCAGGGTCACCGTGGAAAGTTATCCACCAATCTCGGGCGATGTGGCTTCTTACTTCTTAGCTGCTGAAGAGGCGCGCCGCTGAACGGCTTCCTTCTTCCTCCTCGGGAAGCCTGACGCCGCTGGACGACACCCTGGACGAATAATCCGCTTACTCGCTTCGAGCCAGGATTTATTCGGAATCTTAATCCCCGGGGAGCTAACGTTTGAACCGAATCGATTCGGATCTAGTTTAAACGCCCCGATCTCCCATCTTCCCCGCGCGAGGGGCAACTGGATGCCTCGTTCGTTTAATAGTTTAGCTTAATTCCTTTATTGGGCTGTTTGCACGTGTCTCGGATACCTCGGCGCGGAATGCCGATCATCCGATTGTCCTCTTCCATTTGAACAACGGAGGTCGCTTCTCCCCGGGACCCCGGTTCACGGGTCAGCCTGCTAAATCCCCGGCGATCTCTGCTGATCCGAAGTATTCGAAGGATCGTGTTGACCAATCAGTGCCAGTTTGTCCGGCAATTCGAAGCTGCGGGGCTCTCGAACGGCGAGGTGTTCGGGGCTCCCCGGCGAAAGTATAATTCGACCAAGCTTCTTCGACTGACGCGTTTGAAATCAGAGATCAAAAGACCTGATTTCCTGGCGTCGCAGGCGGCCGCGTCTAACAGATAGACCGGAAAACGGAGGAGGAAGCGGGGCGGGGGGACTGAGAGGCGATAGTCAAGGGTTAGGAGCTGCACGTCCAACGGTGGATATTTACAGAAGCCCCTTTGATGCATCGGGGAAATAAGAAAACATCGGCGCCATCGAAAAGGGAACGGTTGATCAGAAAGGTAACGGGTTATATTCGAGGCGTCTTGCTCCGCGCAGTTACTGCTGCTCGACCTTTCCAACTTGGACGGTCAAGTTTCATCCTCTCCCTTGTATCTCCTTTCCAATTCCCTCGAATTGTCGTCCCATAAAAGCCCCTACCCTTCCTCGTCGACATTGTTGTTTCGAAAAGAAAATTCTCGTGTTACCCGCTCGACCTCGCTCCGTGTACTTATTTAATTGGAGGAAAATCTGGGATGATTCGCATTATTCCCCGTTTATTCCTCAGTGGCAGGAGTTCGCTGGCGGGGATGCCAAACGGCTGATGCAGAGGCCGTGACTCGCTCTTCTAGGCGAAGTGCATAAAAGACGCTGCTTTCACGAGGCCAGAGCCAACCGGAAGTTGGCCGGCGATTCGAAAAGAAATCCACCGTCGACGCTTCGCTCGCTCGCGGTAAAAAATGAACCCCCGGCGAACGCTCCTCGCGACTACGTATCGCTTTATGGCGCGAGGATAATCTGCCGGTTTCAGCGGACGCGACCGATCCGCGATAAATAATGATTCGGTCCAATTAAAAGCCACCGGCGTGCATAAAGATAGCCGCGCGGTCGTCACGGCGTACGTTTCCTAATTGAATTCCCTCTCGCGAACGGTTCAGTCGGCGCGGGGCTCTCAAAGCGCCGCGGTTTTCCGGAGCTTTCGAGGGATGCGCGGGACACGGGGATGCCCCCTCGGCGAATATAAATATATTCAATTAGAGAGCCGACATGAACGCAGACGACGTTTCTGCATCAAACGATCGATTGTTCCCGGCGTTGTACGTAAACACCGTTGATTGTGTTCGTGTATTTGCTCTGTGCACCGTAAATTATTCCCGCGGTTCAAGGCAGAGGCACTTCATCTTCGGGCGACCAAGTACAACACCTGTCTCCGCTCAGAATTAATCCTTTGCCGCGAACAATTATATCGTCTCGATACGGGTAACTGGTAATGCTAATATGAAGAGCATTAATTGAAGAGGATCCGTGGAACAGGGAAACTGGAACGGACTGAGTTCCCTTTAAAGAACGATACTCGTTTCGACGACCTCTCGTCGGCTGGTTTCAGATGCTTCGCGTCGAGTCAGGACCTTCGACGAGAGATGACTGGACGAGCGTTTCATAACGATGAAGGATTTTTATCACAGATTTCGACGTGGCTGAAGTGGCTGGAAAATTTGGAGTCATTTCAAATTTCTTGCCCGAATGATTTTATTTTCTTTTTAATGGAGCATGTCATTGTTCGTGCTTTTCACACTCCCTCAACGTTATTTCGTGCGCTAAATTAACTATTGATTAATATTATACACTTGACACAAAGGCGCAAAAATCGCATTTCACGGAACAAAATTCATCCGAATTGCTCGCAAAAAGCTTTCATAGAAACAAAACCATAGTAGATCTTTTAATGTACCTAACGGGAATAAATGCTCTCGCTTTATTCGAATTTCCAGCTGATCTATACAAACTTACAAAGAAACAAAGGAAGAACGTGAAAAATGAAATTGTTATTATTGTTAATATTATTAAAGAAAACAAAGACAAAAGCAAAGTCGAGGTTAAAGCCGGGAGTCCACCGGGAAGCTAAGCTAAGCTAAGCTAAGCTAAGCTAAGCTAAGCTATGCTATGGGATGCTATGTTTTAACGTAGCTTTTGGTGGAAACGGGTCCATAAGAACGTATTGGAGCTAATTTTTTTAAAACGCAGCATGGCGTAGCACAGCATCGCATAGCATAGCTTAGCTTCCCGGTGGATTCCCGGCTTCAGTCAGATCCTGTTTTTCAACCTCGAAATAAAATCAAAACGTGATAGAATAGGGGAGAGTGGGGTAATTGTAACACATAACTAAAACAGCAAACAGAACGAAAACTATGTGAGACACGAATTTGTTTTTTATTTACAAACATACTTAAACTATTCCTCTATAAACTACTGTAACGAATTTTAGAAAAATTTTAATAAAAATTAACTTTATAATGAAAAAACCAAACCCTTGATGTTCGTAATTACCCAACTGCCGTGGGGTAATCGCGAACACTGCATGGGGTAATCACGAACAGAGCTATACAGTGGACGAAATTTCTATAAGAACACTACTATTTTTAATAAAAAATGTCAAGTAATGTGCTAATACAATTAATGGAAGGCTAGGAACTAATGGCGGAAGAATACAAAATAAGAAAAAGTATTAAGAATTAAAAAAATCGTTGTATTTTTGTTATAAACTATATATAATACTTTAAAGTACAGAAAACTAACGAAATTTGCATAGGAACAGTGTATTAAAAACAAAACATTAGTACAAAAAACATATAAAATATAATATTAATACGATGTACTTTCACCAATATGCTGAATTACTTGAAATATGCTGTTCTCCGTACTACAAATTAATTTTTATAACGTTGTAATATTGATTTTACTCCACTCAACTGTAATTGCCTTTTCGAGCTCCTTAACGTTGTTATGCTGCATCTCATTTTTATATACTGCTCTTGATACGATTCCCCATAAGTTTTCTATTAGATTCAAGTCCGCGGAACGAGCGGACCACTTCACAAGTGGCAAATCTTTTTGCCGAAACCATACGCGTGACTTTTTAGACGTCTGAATTGCTGCATTATTTTGTTGAAAAACATCTTCTTTGTGATTGTCTTCAATAAATTGTCTTCGATTCCAATTTTGGAATTGCCAATGACTACGCGACGTGTACAACAAATATTACAGCGAGATAAAAGATTGAAGTGGGCGAAAAGGTCGTTGAAGCCACTTCTTACACAGGGGCCAAAACGTGCAAGATTAAAATTCGCACGAAACCATATGACTTGGCGCGAAGAGTGGTAAGATACAATATTTTCCGATGAAAAAAAAATTTAATTTAGACGGACCAGATGGGCTTAAATATTACTGGCACGACTTACGCACAGATAAATTTGTTGCCATGAGTCGAAATTCCGGCAGAGGAACTTTGATGGTAGTGGGCTGCATTCAGTTTCTCCTCTAAGACGCCACTTTGTAAAATTTCTACAAGAATGAATTCAGAAAAATACATAGACTTATTAGACGATTGTTCGATTCCATTTATTGAAGACAATCGCGAAGAAATTGTTGTTTTTCAACAAGATAATGCAGCAATTCATACTTCTAAAAAGTCACGCGAATGGTTTCGGCATAAAGATTTGCTACTTGTGAAGTGGCCCGCTCGTTGCGCGGACTTGAATGCAATAGAAAACTTATGGGGAATCCTATCAAGAGCTGTACATAAAAATGAGATGCAGTATAACAATATTAAGGAGCTCGAAAAGGCAATTACAGTTGAGTGGAGTAAAATCAATATTACAACGTTATAAAAATTAATTTGTAGTACGGAGAACAGAATATTTCAAGTAATTCAGCATATTGGTGA
This sequence comes from Andrena haemorrhoa, assembly GCA_910592295.1. Taxonomy (NCBI): domain Eukaryota; kingdom Metazoa; phylum Arthropoda; class Insecta; order Hymenoptera; family Andrenidae; genus Andrena; species Andrena haemorrhoa. The sequence continues at coordinate 9,854,727 of OU342946.1, forward strand.
AAGTACATCGTATTAATATTATACTTTATATGTTTTTTGTACTAATCTTTTGTTTTTAATACACTGTTCCTATGCAAATTTCGTTAGTTTTCTGTACTTTAAAGTATTATATATAGTTTATAACAAAAATACAATGATTTTTTTAATTCTTAATACTTTTTCTCATTTTGTATCCTTCCGTCATTAGTTCCTAGCCTTCCATTAATTGTATTAGCACATTACTTGACATTTTTTATTAAAAATAGTAGTGTTCTTATAGAAATTTCGTCCACTGTATATCGCAGAAATCGCACAGAAACCCTCTGGATATACTTTCAATGCTGCCGCTGCATCGTTCGTGTGTCCATAAGTTACATTTGTAACACATTATCCAGTCTTCAGTGGGTGGGTGTGTATATATTTCATCACAATAAATACAGATATATATAATTTCTTTATCAACATTTTTCGTCCTTTTTTTCTTCTTCCTTGGTTCTTCCTCTGCTTTCCCCATCAAAATTTTTCAAATTCATAACACATTGCTTATTTACTTTATCACCTCGAACGTTCGAGATTACCCCATCCGATTTGTTCGTCATTACCCCACGACATCAAAAGATAAAAAATAATTTATTTCTGAGGTCACAGTCACGATTCAGGCGACGCCTTGGTCACAAAATGTTGCTTAAAAAGTACTTTATTTCAACTTGAAAAATCACAATTGTATCATTAATTCAACAGTAATTACATGCCATTGAAAATGGACAAAATATTACTTGAGACATGATGAAAATAATAAATTGTATTTACCGTGAATACTGTGGGCGTCCTATATTTATTACTTTCTGTCCGGCGTTGGATACGACCTGAACTATTAGATAGTGGAGAGGGAACGTTGGTTTTCATTTATTAAACCGCCGTAACCATCGCGTTCGCGATTACCCCGCGTCCCTGTTTACCCCACTCTCCCCTAACCTTTTGCGGGGATATCCAAAGCAGCTGTGTCATCTTGCATGGGGGAATCATATTACGAATTTCAAACGGACCACGCGATGAGTCCATTGATCCATATGAAATGATTTTCGAACGCCTATTTGCACCGATCGAGCCCAGATGCCCCATTCTCGATACCCACGGCCATCAGGCGCAAACGAGTCGTAATCAACGCGGAAGGTGGAAGAAACGGTGACACCGCGGATTCCTTTGACGCCTCTTCTTCCAGCCTCGTGCATCGAGTGCAAATTGCGGCAGACAGTGGATCTGGGTCAAGTCGATGACGCGTGGCAAGCGTGGTATTGTCGGCCGTTTCGCGATTAAATGAATACGCGAAGACAGAGGCGGACGAATCTCCTGGTTGCAGGCGGCGGTCCGGTGACAGCTCGCCGTTCCATTGCCCCGAGCTCCTCGCAGCCTCGATATTACGATTCGCGCCCGAGTCGTTGCTCGTGATTTATGAGCCTCCGGACAAGAATTGCGTGCATCGCGCACAACCGGACACAGTGGATTTATTCGCTCGCCAACGGCGCGCTGCCTCCTCAGGCGTTCATGACGCGCGGACAATGCTTATCAATTTCAAAAGCTTCCTGAGAATTGCTTCCCCCTCGGATCCGAATCGGTTTGGAATTACGCGGCAACTGAGCTTCGGACTGATCTAAGTTGCTCGCGAGAAAAATTCGGCGAAGTTTAGAATAATAATCTCGGATAGCGCACGGCAGAGATGTCGTGTTTGGTACGGAGCACGTGGCTTTTGTGCGATTAATGAGAGAAAAGTTCCCGAGAGGTGCGTGAGACCGTGTTGCTCCGAGTCTCTGTCATCCGCGCCGGTTTTTAGCCCCGATGAAACGGCAGAACAATGGCACGGAATGAAGGTGATCCAGGTTAAAGCGGCGCTCACCGCCCGTTGCTCTCGTCCTGTCGGCCGACTCAATTAAAATTCCCCGTGAAATTTCTCATTTAGTCGAAACACTCGCTCTTACAAGCGCGGCCATCCTACGCGACGTTCCGCAGACAGACGGGAATTTCAGCGAGCCATTTTTCGCTGGCCGTTACGCCGGGATGTTCCTCGAGAATAGTTAGCCGGAAAGCTTAACGGGGGACGATAAGGAAACGCAATTTCGGCCATTCTTTTCGCGTTATTGCGGTCGCGTTCAGCCGTATCAGAAACGGAAATGCAATGAAATGTTAAAAGTGCCCGGGCGTTAACAGCCAATGGCCCGGTGTACCGTCTCATTTGCATCCGGCTGTTATTAAAATACGAAAGTGGCCGGGATCTGCCAACCATCCACGATTTCGAGGGGAACCGCGATCCGGTTGGTCTGGTTCTCCGCGGGTTTCGAGATGGCTCGCGAAAAGCGGAGCCAAGTTTGCAGTTCCGTTTCGTTGGATAACCAGTATTCCCTTCGCCACTTTCGACTCGTTATTCTCTGCCTTGCAGCGCAGATGCAAGATTGAACAGAAGCATCAGGAGCTGAGGGCATCCTTGCTGTAGAGGAATTAAGGCTTCAATATTCTAAGCACGCTACTTTGAGAATGGCACACGCGGCGTCTACTCTTCGGTCAGCACTGTCCATGGATCTGCAGCGTCTCTGATCGCAGGCCATCGCAAACACGCGACAGAGACGTGGCGCCGAAAGAGCGTGCCATGCAAAAGCGGCAAGGTCCTAATGAGGCTGAGCGTGCAGGCGATCAATCTTCATTCCCAGCTACTTAATTACCGACGCATCTCACGAAAAGCTGGATCAGGTATTGTTCCTATGTGCTCGGGCTTAATAAACAACCACCAATTACGGTGAAAGCATCTGCCAATGAAGCTGGTATCGTCCGATGCTAGGTTAATTAAAAGGGACTCTGAAGCTGAATCGACACACGGCCGATTCAGATCGTGAAAGAGCTTCCCTTTGTATAGATTCCCGTGAATGAGCCTGACTTCGCCTGGCTTTGAAGCGGTAAACGAATTTACTGACCTGGGGAACAGTCGCAAAGGAGATCAGACGATGCCCGTTAGAAAAGACAATGCCATGTGCGTTTGGATGAACTTGAATCTTGGTGAGCGGATCGATATCCTAGAAAAGGTCGGATTTTCTGAGAAGGATCTTCATCCCCTGCGTCCAAAGAATGCTTCCCCGTCCGTTCCCTGCTGGACTGACGATAATCCGCGATTCAGATGCATCCCACACAGCACCATAACATTGCAGCAACGTCTCTGCAATGACGCGGTGCAAGATTGCAATGTTACACCAAAATATTGCAGAGACGTTGTAGGTTCAATCCTGGTACGACTGGTAAGGAAACAATTAGTTATTGTATTTAACAAGAGCATGGATGAAGTTTTATACATATTTATATTAAAAAACAAATATTTTTGAGATTTAAAAAAGAATTTCAACGATATAACCCAAATTCTGCTGGAATTAACCACTGACCAAAAATGGTACATCGAAAATGGAATTGTACCATTTGTGGCCACGTAATGGCCATAAACAGTCCACGGTACAACCATTTTTGGTCAGTAGGCATTCGCATTAGCAACTGATCGTACAATACCTAATTATTGTAAAATTATTATACAATAGTATTGACAATGACGTTACCCACACAGCACCATAACATTGCAGCAACGTCTCTGCAATGACGCGGTGCAAGATTGCAATGTTGCACCAAAATATTGCAGAGACGTTGCAGGTTCAATCCTATGCCCGCCATCGCAATATTGCAGGTGCGTATTTTTGCAAAGTTGCGGCAACATTACAAATATGTAGTCCTGCAACGTTCCGGCAATGATTCTGCAACAAAACCGGCAAAATTCTGGCAAGATCCCGCAACTCTTCGACAATATTCTGGTGCGAGATTACAATGTTGCACCGCATCATTGCAGAGAAGTTGCGGAAGCGTTGCCACTCCAATATTTCTGCAATATTGTACGGTAAGGTGCGTGCAATTTTGCTGGGGCGTTGTCACTGGAACATTGCACATCGATGTGCGCGCAATATTGCATAAATATTGTAGGATCGTTGCCAATGGAACATTGCACGGCAACGAACTTGCAATGTTGCAGGATCGTTGGCACTCCAATAATGCACAACAATATTGCAGCATCGTTCCTGCAATATTGCAATGCAACCTGCAACAACACAATATTGCAGCAACGTTCCTGCAATACTGCTGCAACGAAGTGTGCTGTATGGGATATAGCGCCGCCAGCCGGTGTAAATACGTCGCACAGTGGCGAATTTGCCCGAAAAGCTGGCCAAAAATGAATTCCCGTGCAAATTATTAAAATATTTTATTGTAATATAACTCTAAGAAGCTAAAAGTATAATTTTTTTAACGTTTAATGTTTAATTTGTTGTTTTAATTATAATTATATTATTAAAAATATTAAAAGTATTGTGGTTTGTAGTTTTTAGTCAAATAATTACGCAGTCATTACTGAAACATTAATATTTGTATATATTTTAACATTATTATATCGCATACTTATACATAAATATTTATATAAACATTTGGTACATAGCACTGATGATCAACGAGATGCTTTTCTTGCGGAATTTTAAACGTTATAATTACTAAGTGAGAGCTCAACCGCAATGTTGTCACTATTAACTTCCGTCTTATTTTGACTCGCATAAATATCTGATGAAAGTGCTATCTGTGACTGGTGTATATGCAAAGACTGAATGGATCGGAAATTATACTCGTATCAGTGTACACAAAAATGAGAATATTTGCCAAAATAGCAATTTGTTGCAAAAAAACTGCAACGGGGTCTTAAAGTGCATACCTTGAGCTTTCATTTAAAAAAAAGAATGGTGCTTGAGCTCGCTTGAGTTGTAACTTTTTGCTTACGAATAAACAATAAATGAATATGCTTTCAGTACTTGTTTATAAGAACTTTTACAGACTTCACATTTAAAACAATAATAGTGTATATGATACTACACCACAATATATAATGTTTATTTTGATAGCTGGACTCGATAATCTTAAAATAAATCACAAAGTAGACCTTAAAATTTCGAGCGCCAACTTTGAACTGACACATCTCAGCAAGGGCTGCAGTTTATATATTTACATTAGTAAGAAATTATGCACAAATATGTCATAAATAAATGGCACTAATTGGATTTAGCAAATTTAAAACTTTTACATTCTGATTTTTGGCCAGCTTTTCGGGCAAATTCGCCACTGTGCGTCGCGTCACGATCGGATATTAACGCTTCAGCATGCCGCCAGCGTGGGCACGTGGGCACGTGTAAATCAAAGTTCAAGATCCCAATTTACTTGCACTCGTCACGGTTGCCCGGCCATGCGCGACACTTTCGCCACGGCCCGCCGCGATCTTAAAGACCTGTTGATCGGGCACAATCGAGTTTCTCGTTACCGGACGATGTCGTACACACGTTTCGCGGCGAGGCAAACACACGTATGTCAATTTGTCGGCGCCTAACTAATCCTGGGGCGACGGTAACAGCTGGGGGACACGTGTCACGTGGATTCGCCATTACGCTTTCGCCGGGAGGGCGAGCGACCCTCCAGTTCGATGTATAATTTTCGACGGCGGGAAGGTGAAGGCTCTCCTTCCTTCACCAGCCTCGGGATCAATGGGAATACCTCGTCATTAAATCCTTCATCAGGTCGGCTACGTGTCGCTTTCTAATCAACCTGCTCTCCCGGCGATCAGATTTCTACCTCGAGTGGTAGACCCAGGTGGACAGTTACAAATCCTTTATTAACAATTTCTCATTAAGCTGCTGGCCCGGACGTTGATTAAACGGGCAAGGTAACGCTTTCTTCCGGCCGCCCCGTCGTCCCCGCGGCATTAATTTAACGAGCGACACTCGTTAAAACTGGTCGCCGCGCGATCGTTATCGGCGGGCAAGATTTATCGGTAAATTTCGGCTAAATAGCGGGACATATCTCACGGACATATTGCGCGCCCGCCCTGCCGCCGGTTATTTGTGGCCCGACTTAGCACTTGAGGTAATCCCGGCGGGTAACGGTAAGCACTTTGTCGAAGTCAGGGATCAAAGCCTTTGTAATTCTATAGGGCGCAACATGAAAGCGCTCCGAGCACGTCACCTGTGGACTATCGTGTACACGCGACCAGGTATTGGAATCCTTACTGCGCGGCGCCACCGAACCGGCGGTAATAAACATTCGTATTAACCAAGCTAATCCTGGTTCCAGTGAGTGGGCAATGCGCGAGCCCTCGGGCAGTTATAGGTTACATCAGACGATTCTGCATTTAGCCGGTCGCTGATTAAAAGGGCACCGGGAACCATGGTTCGTTGATTGTTCTACAGTGGCTCGAGGATAGAATAGAGCGAGCCCACGAGAGACGAGGGTCCCCTAAGGTCCATCGGGCACTTGCATATTCCATAAACCTTCAAGATCACGAGCCCGACGCCGCGAGCTGCGACTACAATTAATTTCCACGGAGATATCAGGCTCGGTAATCTCGTACGAATATCACTTCCACCCCACGCGACGTCGAAAACGATTCGCCAGGGACGCTACCCTCGGGCAATCGTCGTAACGGTCCGACGGATAACGATCTTCCTTCGTTCCTTCCGGTGTTACAGGGGCATCGATCAAAAAAATACCCTCCCCGTTACGCCGAGCGATTATTTTCATCGTAACGCCGTCTGTGTATATATATATATATATCTCCCAGAGCGGATTAACAGGCATCCGTTATAAATGAATAGCGACGCACACGCGAACCGTTGGAATTACGGCCGAACCAGTCACGTATATAGCAGCACAATTTACAGCCAAGTTGCAACGCTCGCTGGATCCCCGTGTTATCGGGCCTCTTACGCGCGGCTCCGCGCGATGCATCGTCCGGGGCGGTGGTCCCGCGGAGCGTCCTGTTTAATTAAACTTCCGAACGGTGACGGCCCAGCGAATGCGACTTAATGACACCGGCGCAATCAGCCGCCGGGCCGAAGGGTCCCCGACACTCTTCGGAGGATAGAGCTGACCGAAAGCTGACCGGAAGATCGATCCCGGCGAGAGGTCGAGGGATTCTGATTAAATCTTAAGACCGCCACCGTCTGCCTCTCTTCCTCGGACCCTCCGCCGTAATTGATTTCCTGCGGGCCCTTCCTGGATAAATCCAGCGTCTCTGTCTTGCCCTTCCAAGGGCAAGCTGTCCATACATTTGCCGTAATATCGTCCTGAGACAACATTTGCTTGCCCTTAGTCGTGGACGAGTGTTTCAACAGACGCGAAGTGTAGGTACGTCGATTGGCGGGCGGTGCCGCTCGGCCATTAATTATCGACCATCGTCGAATTATAACAACGCGGGAAGGAGAAGTAATCAATTTGGAGTAGAATCGTATCTGCGGCACGTGGCAACCCATCCGTGGCCCTCTATGATGAGATCCAGAGTCTAATTAATGTTGAAATAGGCCGGACTAGCCTGCCTACGGCGGATCATTAATCCGTTACAGTATTCTGTAATCGAGGTCCCCCCGCTCGAAAAATAGCCTCGCGTGCAATTAAATCCGCCAACCATCCCCGGGCCAATATTATTTCTAGATTATCGTTGAATAAACAGCCACTGTCGCGGGCTGGGAAAAGAAGGGCGTTTATAAACGTTCGCTTTATCAGCTCGATTTTAATTATCGCGGAATATGTTTGCCGGCGTGCCCCTGCCTTCCGCCCCCCGCGAAATCGATTATCCGTGGCCGACGTTTTAATTAATCAACGCGCCCGGGTTAATGCACCGGTGCAGCTGCGTTTCGGTTTCGTTATCTGCCTCCGAAGCGGTTTTTGTCGCGAAAATGAGCAATAAGCGAGTCGATCGATCGAGTGCGGCTAAACAGTATTCGATTCTCTTTTTTTTCTCCCTCTCTCTCTCTTTTTACTCGATCGCAAGAACCAAAGAGGAAACGAGAAGGAAACGTTCGGGTGCACGTTGCTCTCTTCATTCTTTCTTCCCATAACGTAATAACCCTGTGGATTTCTCGACGGTCTATTCGCGAAAGGTTTCGATGTCCCGATCAATCATCCGGTCTGACTGATATTGGACGAATCGCGGAAAGCGTCGGCATCAATCGTTGATTATCCATCCCTCGGTGCTTCTGTAATCTTGCTACCCCTTCGATTCTTTTCATCCGCGTCATGCACAGCCACGCTTGTCAACTCGACGTAGAAATATTCATCGCTCGGGCCGTGTCTCAGCGTGCCAGCTGCGAACAATGCGATTCCGCATCGTTATGTCCCCTCTCGATCCCCGCTGTCTCCGAATGTTGGCGTAAACCTGCATTTTTCGAGAACTCCGCTCGCAGAAACGGACGAACGCGATATTTTTCTGAATCGTCATCCGCCGTTAAGAATTCATTGACGAAGCGACCGCTGCCCGAAGTATGATGTTCGAGAAGTGTGCTCCTTTTTTGGCGTGCAACGACAACCCGGGGCTCCCGCGGCGTTCCGATGGACGGGTATGTTTTCAGTGTTCTCTTATAATTGTACACGCTGGAAGTAGAATATAATGAACGTGGAATCCACGTGGAACAGCCGTTCCTTTATTTCGTACAATGCACAAGTTGCCACGGTTAATTAAAATTCCACATAATGGTCGCAAGAACATCCTGGGCACACGGTTCGTAACTTCGTTACCTTGCATATTTACCATTCATTTCCTCTCCAATTAATTTCAACAATATTACGTGTACACGTTTCATAACATGGTGTCGAATACGTCGCGAGGGCTGGTTAAACAATAGGTTTCGTAACGGAATCAATTGTGCGCCGCAGTTATCTTAACGATCCCGATGAACTGAGCCCGTGACGATGGTCAAGCTGATCGTAATCTTGCTCACTGTGGCGATAATGATGGTCACTCGCGAGACGGGGATAATCTTTGCCGTAATTATCATCACTTTGGGCGTATCCGTAATGATAATCGGGCCCCCCGTGGTCATCAACACCCTCATTACCGCCATGGCCGAGTCTGTGCTCGTCGTTCTGCTCGTAGTCACCGTTGTAACCACCTTGGTGGCTGTTATCTCCGTTATAATTGCGCCCGTCATGCCCCTTCCCGCTGTTCCCGTAATGGAACTCGAATCCGTCATTGTACGTGTAACTGCCATAGTTGCAGCCACCATGGCCGCAGCCACGGTCACCGCCGTCGTTTCTTCCGTCGTGGTCGTGCTCGTGCCGAAAACGACGATACCCTTGGTAACCATCCCCGGCTCCGTTTTCACCCTTGCCATTGGAACGATGACGACCGTACCCGTGACTGTGACGATAACCGTGCTGGTAGTTCTGATTGTAACCATCGGAATTGCCGGTGGCATCTTCGGCGCCTCGATGGTGATTACTGTTCCCTTGGCTCAATTTGCCCGAGTTGCCGTGCGTGTCGATAATGGACCCCCCTGAAAATAATTGTTAAGGGGTTACGCCACCCTGAGACGCAAAAAATTAGACGATTTTTTATTACAGATACTATGAGGTGGCAAATGATTTCTTTACTTCTTATGCGTAGAGCATGTATTAGTGCATACGTTATATAAATACTATACAAATGAATTAAAAAATGGGTGAGTTATTTGTTGTCACGCGAAGCTCCTCCGCGTTAGCGGTGTATCAAATATCTCGAACGCTATTTGTCCGATTTATTTCAAACTTGGTACACATATTCTTAATGCTATTATCTAAAATGTAGCATATCATTTTTTTTGTGCGATGACTCATTCGTGTGTAATAAATGTTTTTAAGTTCGCCTTGTTAGGTGAAAAATTTCACCTTGCTCTCATTTGTACAATAAATTTTTTCTTTCTAAAACCATACGCTACATTTTAGATAATACCATTAAGAATATGTGTGCCAAGTTTGGAATAAATCGGACAAATAGTTTTGGAGATATTTGATACACCACACATGTGGAGGAGCTTCGCGAGACAACAAATAACTCGGCCATCATTTAATATTTTTCTATAGTATTTATGCATTATATGCACTAATACATGCTCCTCACATAAGAAGTAAATAAATAATGTTCAACCTCATAGTATCTGTAAAAAAAATTCGTCTAGTTTAGTGCGTCTCAGGGTGGCGTAACCCCTTAAACTGTGCTCAAAGGATCCTTGGAGAAATTCCGCTTTGATTGCGCTTGAACCATATTCTGTGCTTGGCGATGAAATACGTTAATTAATCGAGGCTTCCGAAATCTCCCAATTTTTTCTAAGTAGTATTTTTGATCCTTTTGCTTTTCTAAACATCAGTGCTCGTGCACTCGTTACCATCTTTATACGTTCCACGCGCGTGGCCATCCCCGGCGTGTTGTTCCTCGATCCCATACGCGGTCGGATGACCCGTATTAAATTTGTAATCTCCATTATCGTTGCTGCCTTTATCCCTCCAAATTGCTCGCGCTGCTTTATCTCCCGCGGCATCGCTGCCATGTGTAAACGTAGCGCTCGCCACCGCGAACACTGACGCGGTCAGCAAAATCAGATGCAGGGCCTGGAATGATTAGTAATCACTTAACGTTGGTAGACAATCCAGTCCAGAATCAAGCGAATCGCGTGTGCCTGGACATTTCAGCGAAAGTCTCGTATTCTACGTATTTTATACGAGAACCCTTCGGCAGAGAGCTCGCGTAAAATCTTCGACAGCAGGAGTTCTATTTTACTTCGTACCTTGGAGTCCATTAGTATTCGCGGAAGTCATACGTCCTTAACACACTCCCCTAACGACGTTACTGACGGAGCAGAGCACATTCGAAGTGGCTTTTATAGGGAAATGTTCGCCCGGCGCATTACGTGACACTTTCTTCTATCAAAAGCGCGCCCGCCGTTCTGGGACGTTATTTAATCCCGATTCGCGTCGGCCCGACTATCTGACGAATCGCGATTCCTCGCGAACCTTTCCCGGATTCGCTCGGGGCGTGCAAAATCTAAAGTTACACGGTTTAATGAATCAATCCATTTTTGCGCGCACCGGTAATTCATAGTTGCCTTCCGTTTATTTGATCAGCCCTGTTTTTCCCCACCGTTCAATCCTTCACTCCGTTACAACGCCGCGTTTGCCGCTGTAAGAGCTGACTTTCTAATACTTCTTCCCTCGCAGAAGGAAACGGATAGGTTTGGACAAAAATTGTGATTAAGATCTTCAGGCAAGCAGGGGAGAACGGGGGCAAGTTGATTAATTTTTAACATATCCAATTTTTGTAAACGGGCCATTGATATTTTGTTGATTCGTTGCATACTAAAGGTTTACACATTTACTTAGGCACAGAGGCTCAATTTTCAAAATCGTTTCACTAATCGAGGCGAGGTTGCAGTTTTTATTAGATTAGATTGGCAGTGGGTGCTTTCGATGCAGAAATGGTATTTCGTTTCATTGGTAGATACCATCGATAAAATTCATTCGATTATTCGATTCATGATCCCGAGAAGTAATTTCGTGTATTATTTCTGAAATCGTCAGAGAATCAGGTTCATTTCGGATGAATTGAAGAGGGTTTGAAAAGGAATTTTGATTACCGGTGCAGGCTGCAGCGCAGCTACTTCAATCGTTTCATTCGATTCAATTGAACGAACACAGCGGCGATACTTTACTTAATCACCTGAACAGTGATGAAAGAGCTGGCTGGTCAGCGGTGGTTTCCTAGAAATCGGGCCGCAAATTTTTAATCTACTGGAAAGCTCGACCGAGCTTGCACCCCCTCTTGTAACGTAGCGCGCCGTTGTACGAGTACACCGACAATAGGGAATTTGCATTTAAAAAGGATTGACACCATAAGCAATAAATGTACAATAAAATTTTTATTTATTATAAATCGTTAAGTATTAGAAAATGAAATTAAAAATTGGTAATGTTTGAAACGTTCCGTATTGCGAAGAAACGATTTGATTGGTCGTAAAGCTTCGTGACGTCACACAGTAGTAGTTTTAAATGGCTGCTATGTATTTATGATTGCGTCGTGAAACTGGTGTTATGAGTTGCCTAAAAATACGTATATCAAAACAGCCGTCTAATAGTAATGTATACGTATATCAAAACAGCCGGCTAATAAAAATGTATTTTTCAATGCTAAAAGTGTGAAAATACTACCATGTGACGTCACAGGCTTCTTCGGCTACGCTCGGGAATTTCCGGATCGTTTTCGGTAATTTTAAATATTGCAATTTCTAATAATTTTTTTCTCGCTTAATATGCAATAAAAAATTATGAAAAAAAAAATTACAATACAACTTATATAGGAGATCCCAAATATATTTTTTTTGAGAATCATGCAAATTCCCAATCCACATCGATATTCAAGCGTCCAGTGGCTCCATAAAGAAACGATTCCGCCACCCCGACGCGGTCGCGATTTGCATGAACTTTAACGAAGACGTGCAAAAGGAAAGCATCTATTCTCGAAGATGTCCCCTTGACGGTCGGAGTGGAAGTAGGTGTCTCCGCCACGGGAATAAATTCTCCGTAATCGATGTTCAATCGGGCCGGCTGCAATTCAAACTTCGAAATTCGACGACTGGTGGAAGCAGCCCCGTCGCTAGCAAATTATAGCCGCGCCTCGAATCTGTACTACTTAGCTATACTTAGAAAGTAATTACTGCACACGAACAACGGGACGTTCGGTGCATTTGGCCACGTCATTTTTAAATTTATACCAGCCGAGTTTTAGCCCGCGAAACGTTATCGTAAATCGAACACATAGCTGTGATTATTGCTTTCTGATTCGCCGGCATTAGAGCGACAAATTTATGAATGTCTTCGGGGTCTCTTGCTCGAGCACGCGACGTTGTTCCCCCGACGTTTAAACTATCCTCGATTATTCCGTCATCATCGCGTCAAACTTTCCTGAAAGGCCCCCGCGACTCGTGACACATGCAGGGGCATGTTCGGCAAAGCAGCAGGCAAGTTTCCGCGGAGCTCTAGAATCGACCTCGGTCAGAAGTTTGTTAATCGATCGCCCGGAAATTCTTCGCGTTTTCCAGATGAAATTCTGCCGGCGATGACGTCACGAGTGCCTCCGCAGCGCGACCGGGGAAGAAATTCCCGCGGAGAGTGGTCGCCTGAACAGCCAACGAAATTTTTCCTCCGCTGGAAAATGAAGGTATATCCATGGGCGACGCTTCGGGACAGCCTTTCAAGATCCCGTGAAATTACAGCGGCATTCGTTTCTCCCCTGTGCCCCTCCGTTGAATACGAACGCCTGGCAAACTTTCCGGATAACTGAAACGGAGACGTCACAACCGTGGAACAATGAACGCCCCTGAAATTCCCCCGTTTCCAAAGGTGACGCTGCGGCCCGTGTCCCTTCCGCGGCGGAGGCGTTCGAGGAGATTTATTTCCAGCAAGGCGACGCGGAAAGTCGAGGAGGAAAGTGGCCGCCGCGCCTCGCGAGCCCGATCGGCAAGCGTGCCCGGCAATTTCGCGGGCCAGCGGTAATTAGCCATCCGGCGAAACTGGATTCCAAAAGCAGCCGGGCCCCGTCAAAGCGGCTCCCACTCTTGATTACTAATTTGTCACGATGATGTATTGTGATGGCGTAATTAGAAGTTGTCGCCTCATGAATTATGACGGGTGGCGGGGCTGGCTAGCGAGCAATTCTTGGCTTACCGCGCGATCCGCACACTCTTGCGTATTCCTGAGAATGTGACACAATTGGGCTATTACGGCCATTCATTACGGCGTAATTGTATTCAGCTTAATTTCGTGTTACGTTTTCACGGCTGGAAACAATAGTGTCCCACGTTGCTGCATCGTCATTACCGTGGAAGCGCGCGGCCCCTCCAGGATCTACCTGTGCTTCCAGCGGCCGGCAGCTGCATTATTAAGCGACGCCGAGAACGTAATTCGCTTAACGGAAGATTTTTCGCCCGCCGTTCTATCCGGGGGCTTCTGTTTCGTTAAAGAATAAACCCTGAGGCTCATCCCCCTGGTCCTGTTCGATTTCATTTGAATTCTGTCAGCGTGCAGAGTGCAGGGATAGAGAGACTGAGAGACGAGGCCCGTAAAGCATCAGCCAAAATGGTACTTAGTACCTATCACGAAAGGAGGCACCAAAACGGAACGAGACGTCTGTTCCCTTCGCGATAAGGACACATACGTGCGTCGGTAATTGACAAGGGGAACGACGGGCCACTTTTACGACTCGCCGAAAGCTCGATTCGTCCAGCACTAGCCATCAAGGTCTTTACGATCGATGCTGATGCGCTCCACGAAGAGGAGGAGCGCGAGGGAACGCTCCCGAGATTAAAGGTATCTCACCGACGCGTGGCTCCGACCACACCTACACCCAGTGGCGGATTTAACAGGGTGGCCAATGAGCAGTTGCCACCTGGGCCCCTGCACAGAAGGCCCCTCAGGGCCCCATCCTTAAAAAAAGATTATGATTATATCCAAAGCATATTTTTTCTGTATTATTACACTGAGCCCGCTTTTAGTAAACTACAGCTTTATTTTCTCGAAAAATGGGCCTCTGCTTAGAAGGCCCCTCTAGGGCCCTGTTTTAAAAAAAATGTATGATTGTATCCAAAGCATATTTTTTTCTGTATTATTACACTGAGCCTGTTTTTAGTAAACTACAGCTTTATTTTCTCGAAAAATGGGCCTCTGCTCAGAAGGCCCTTCTAGGGCCCTGTCTTAAAAAAAATGTATGATTGTATCCAAAGCATATTTTTTTCTGTATTATTACACTGAGCCTGTTTTTAGTAAACTACAGCTTTATTTTCCTGAAAAAGGGGCCCCTGCACAGAAGGCCCCTCAGGGCCCCATCCTTAAAAAAAGATTATGATTATATCACTGAGTGATATATTATTACACTGAGCCAGCCTTTAGTAAACTACAGCTTTATTTTCTCGAAAAATGGGCCTCTGCTCAGAAGGCCCTTCTAGGGCCCTGTCTTACAAAAAATGTATGATTGTATCCAAAGCATATTTTTTTCTGTATTATTACACTGAGCCTGTTTTTAGTAAACTACAGCTTTATTTTCTCGAAAAATGGGCCTCTGCTCAGAAGGCCCTTCTAGGGCCCTGTCTTACAAAAAATGTATGATTGTATCCAAAGCATATTTTTTTCTGTATTATTACACTGAGCCTGTTTTTAGTAAACTACAGCTTTATTTTCTCGAAAAATGGGCCTCTGCTCAGAAGGCCCTTCTAGGGCCCTGTCTTACAAAAAATGTATGATTGTATCCAAAGCATATTTTTTTCTGTATTATTACACTGAGCCTGTTTTTAGTAAACTACAGCTTTATTTTCCTGAAAAAGGGGCCCCTGCACAGAAGGCCCCTCAGGGCCCCATCCTTAAAAAAAGATTATGATTATATCCAAAGCATATTTTTTTCTGTATTATTACACTGAGCCCGCTTTTAGTAAACTACAGCTTTATTTTCTCGAAAAATGGGCCTCTGCTTAGAAGGCCCCTTCTAGGGCCCTGTTTTAAAAAAAATGTATGATTATATCCAAAGCATATTTTTTTCTGTATTATTACACTGAGCCTGTTACTAGTAAACTACAGCTGCATTTTCCTGAAAAAATGGGCCTTTGCTCAGCAGGCCCCCGTAGGGCCCTGTCTTTTAAAAAACGTATGATTTTATCCAAGTATTATATTTCTTTTCTATACTTTTCTGTGCAGTTACCCCCTTTTAGTAAACTACCTCTTCATTTCCCTGAAAAAATGGGCCCCTCAGAACGTTTGCCACCTGGGCCTTTTTTCTTAAATCCGCCACTGCCTATACCCTCTCTCTCTCTCTCTCTCTCTCCCTGCGATCTATAAATCACGATTGTATCGCGCGAGGCTGAACGAGGTTAGGGGGCTGACGTAGGTGTCAACGGCGGGGGAGTACGTAATCATATTCGTCACGAACAGTCGTCTTCCTGCGTAGATTTACGAGGTCGGAGTTTACGATTCCGTCTCCGCGATCGTAAGCTCAAGCTGCGCCGTGTATACGCCAGGGGTGGAAGCCCCCGCTCGCGTCCGCTTCCGGCGGCTTCATCGATTGCTCGAGATCCGAGGCTCGTAAAGATCGGGCCTAATTACCGCTCCCACGATTTACACGGTTAATCGCAGCGCGTTCTGCAAGCCGGTAAACGTCTCTGGCGCTATTCCGCCGCGAGGATTATTAAAAAAAGAATTACCCTCGCTGCGGACGGCTGTAAAGCGGGGTGAACAAAGAACGAGGTAACGAGTTCGCAGTCTCCTTGGAGCGACAATGGAGGAGCGCCGAGGATGTCCCTTCGCGAGGTACGATTGCCAGGCTCTAAAATCGTATCGATCCTACCCTCGCTATTAACGGTCGACGATCGTTAACGAATCGTTTAGTTTTAACGATCCTCTAATTGTTTCCTGCCGGCGACGGTGCATCGGCCCGCCGTGGCTGCAGCAGAATCGCACCGCGCGCGAATGACTCAGCACGTCTTCGAATGGACGCCCCGAACTCTTTTGATCCTGCCTCGCTTGGACGTCTGCCGATCGAGGAACGTCTACTCCCCGCGCCGGCTGATGCGTTTCAATCACGTTCTTCTTCTACTCCGGCGATAGAAAGTTGACAGGAAAGCCGGGGGGGAAAGCAGTTTCCATGCAACGTGATGAAACTAACGATCCGGGGCTCCCGATTGCGGAGTAACGCGGGGCCAATCAGTGCTCGGTCGCCAAATAGGAGCAACGGGAACTGTTCCGGATCTCTGATTTCCAGATCGCTTCAATTTTTGGGGATCTGATACCCTGAGCTGGTTTCAATCGGCTTTAAAGGCCGTGTGGATGGGCGTGGGATTGGTATTCGATGAAAAAAGGTGTGCTCCGTTATATTGCGTCACTATATTGGGTAATCTAAGGAGGACCACAGCCGGTGATTGACGCAATTGTTAACACACAGGCCCAGCTACCCGGCAGTATCATTTCCAAAATAACAGCGTTGTAAATCTCCTTTACGACTGGTATCGCGGAGGCGTCGGGTCAAGTGTCTTCCGCGCCCAGGGAATTCATACGAAGGGTCGAAGAACTGCTTCGGTTTCACGCGTGGGGCGAGTATCCCCAGCCAATAAAACCGAACGCGGCACAAAATCATTCGTCGGAGGAACAGCTACTAAAATCAATGTGCTCCATTTCTCTTCTTCCGATATCGCGTTAGGCGGACACAACCTGCGTTACTGAAACGAAACGACCTCGAGCAGAGGGTGCAGCGGGTCTATTTTATGTGAAGAGACAGTGGACTTAGAGGTGACGTAGACCCTCGAAACGATGACACCATGGAAATTCGAGTCCCCTTGCGCGACCATACACGAAGGATCACAGCTTTCCCACCCTTCTTCCACCTTTGCAGCCCCCAACACCCAACGACGAGGCGCTAATTCCCATCCCTCTGCCGGATCACGCCGAATCACCGTGTCCAAGCGCGGCCAACGAAAATAAAGCTCGCTAACTATCCATTTATCCGGCCCGGACCTGCCCTATTGAAATATTCATGCGAGTCGAGGCTGTATCCAACAATAAACTCGCGCGACGCGTCCCAGCCAGGTGGCTTCGCCGAATGCACGGCCAATCGATTATCCCCGGGATGCAGAAGGCATCGTCACGCCAACGTTGGACGTCGTCCCGACGAAATACGACGGGATATTAAGGATTCCTGCCCTCTGTTAGTCATTCTGTCGTTAGTCCGTGCGGCCGTGTACCTTAGACTGCTCCGCGAATGGACGGCTTACACGGATTTCCAGGGAACCTGGCTACAGCGTTGCCTGCAGACACAAACTTCGTCCGCTGACGGATACAGCTGTGAACCCGAAC
This sequence comes from Andrena haemorrhoa, assembly GCA_910592295.1. Taxonomy (NCBI): domain Eukaryota; kingdom Metazoa; phylum Arthropoda; class Insecta; order Hymenoptera; family Andrenidae; genus Andrena; species Andrena haemorrhoa. Next base: position 9,872,454 of record OU342946.1, read on the forward strand.
ATGAACCCTTCAACCAGAACGGAGTGAATCGTGCTGCTCGTTTTCTCAGGAATGACGGTGGACTCTTTCGATACTTGCAAGTGGAACGATGCATTCCTCATCGATGAGGCGTGGAACGCGAAGCGAAACGGAGAGCCTGCGCGACAATTTCACGCGGGGAGTACTTAATTCAATTTTTTTGCCTAGGCTAGCGTGCAGAAATCACGGGCGAAAGAACATCTAGAGTGACTCCATTTCCGCGTCACAAGTCCCTGATTTACTGGCACGTGGCCCCGCGAAATGGCCAACCGGTGTATGTACACTCGCGTTAATGATGCTTCGCATCAGGACCATGCTTGCTAAACAATCGTGTTCCGCGCGCGCGAATCCCCGTTCGTAATCGCGCGGATTCAGAAACAGTGCCAAAATGTTTCGACGATATTACAGGGGACAATGCGCGAATCGCTTTGATTACGGTTACGGCGGCCCGTTAGCCCCGCGTTAACGACCGGAAATGAATTCTCCTCCTCTTTCCTCCGGCCTAGAAACATCTGCCTTAACATTACAATTAAGTCTCGCGGACTTTCTGCCGCCTGGGAGCGCGGTAACGAGCAAGAAGACCTCGCGAGCAACCAGGAAACCTTCGATTTTTCAAGCTTCCCTTCGTCAAGTAGGAAGCTTCCCTTTGCTCGCATGCCCGCGACCCGGGATCGACTTGGTTTCGCGAGCAACGGTAAGTTTCTTTCCTTCGTTTACCAGAATTTCCCCGGATTAAAGTGCAAGAGGAGGGCGACGGCGGGGGATTGGCTGCAACAGAATGCGAGCTTCTCGCGAGGGGGTTGGTCGGCTGGGATCGAGACTAGTCGGGCCCGTTGAGCCACCGTCCCATCAAGGCAAATCGATTCCTCTCGTATTGTCTCTCCTTGCGATAGGATTCTTTCCTTCGACACGGCGCACAGCCAGGAAACTTTCCCTCGACTCTTAAGCCTGTCGCGCATTTAGGCGAAGCGCTGCGCGGTGAACGAGAACGGAGAGATTAATAATAATTAATTAATCGTCGCTGCGCTTCGGTCGTCAATTATTTATAAAATGTTCGCTTTCCTAAAACGCGCGACGGTCTTTGTCCTGTGGCGCAGACTCTCCTGCTAGGGTAAATCCGGGAGACGCGGCCGACCTAATATAAAATGGCTATTAAAACTATACAGATATTATTCATTTTATCAGAACAAACCTAATATGTTTAGAATTTTATGCTGATTCAGAAGAACTGGTCGATATTTGCTTTAAGACAATATTTACTGTAAATCGGGTCGAAAACTGAAGTGATGACATCTTACCACCTCTCCCGAGGTGCCGGGAGAAATGGTTTTCGTCGTTGGCAGACACCACTCACATAATTATTCGTGGAAAATTAACAAAGGATAAAGCAAAATTATTTATGAGTGAATACAACTACAGATTCATTGATATTTAATTTGTTTACGCTAAACAAGTAAAGAACACATCAAAGAAAAAGTGAATTACCTACCGGCAATTAGCAAGGCAAATGAATACAAAAGTGAATGAATAAAATAAATAAACCAAAATAATAATAAAAATAATGATAAAAAATAAGAAAATAAACAAAAATAATGAAAAAATCATAACTCGACCATCTCTCCTTTCTGCAGCGAGAGATGGTCTTCTCGTTAGTTTTGAAAGGAAGAATTATTATGGCCAAATACTTTGGCTGCATTGTTCCTGAATATCTCTACTATCTCATTATCCCAAACATTAAACGGAAATAAACTTAGAAGTATATTTTAAATACGATTCTATATACCGTTGTGGGAACAAAAGAGGTTAAATGTAGGGTAAGCAGGCCAGTAGATGGACGGGGCCAGTAGATGGACGAATCGTTGGTTAATCTTTAATATTGAAAGAACTAGAGTTTTAATCTGTATTATTGTTTTTTTATTTTGTAGAAAAAACGTTTGTTGTTTTATAAAACGTTAATATACTTATTGAAATTTTCTTTTTGTATACGAAAAAGTATTTATATGTACGGTCTTACGCCAGTATGCGCTAGTCGCTTGATTCTTAGTAGCCATTGCTCAGCGTATTCGTGCCTTCAAGTTAATAAACGACGATTGTATTGAAATATTAACAATTTATAAATGAACGCGTAAACAAAGAAAAATAAAACGATAGAATTTATAAAAATGATTGTCCATGTACTGGTATGGATTTTCTAACTTTAATCCAGTAGATGGACCGAATAGAATTGAACCTTTTGAAGCCGTTTTTTTTAATAAACAAAAAGTTTACACAATTACTTGTATGTAGGTACCTTATTTTTCTTTTAATTTAGATGGAAAGCAACAAAAAAGATATATATTATATCAATATGCACATAATAATGCACATAGATACAGCCTTGTATGTTAAAAAGGTTACATGTCAAATCGGGACAGTCCTATGATCCATGACATCTGATCACATTAGGAAAGATATAACCTCACTGTATTTGCACTCTGGGGCCATAACCTGTTGCACAGTTTTCGGACAATGAAGACTGCATACGTTTTTAATTTTGATGAAATAAACTATAGTTTAACAAAAAATGCCTTAATCTAGGTCACTACTATAGGTAATAGGTCTTTTATACGTCTAGCTAGACACCCGTCCATCTATTGGTTCTAAACTGTCCATCTACTAGCCCTATAGTCCATCTACTGGTGATACGGCCTATGAATAAAATTTTCATCATTTTATCCTTAAATACATTAATTTTTTTACTTACAGTAATTTTTTTCTTTAAATTTATACATTTTTACGTGCAAAGCTTTTGATTTTTTTCTAATACAACAGATATTTCTAAGAAACACCTCCATGTAAACATCGGAATCCGCTAAACCGTCCATCTACTGGCCTGCTTACCCTAACCCCAATTTACCTTTAATAGTCTATAAATCCAGAAAAATACAGAAGGAAGCGAAGTGACGCTATTCATTCAACTGTTTGGCTTCTAAAGAAGTAATTGGTCTGCATTTTAACTCGTTTTTACGTATATAGTCTGAAATATAGCGACTCGACCAACTCTCCGGCCCGCCCACACAGCACCATAACATTGCAGCAACGTCTCCGCAATGACGCGGTGCAAGATTGCAATGTTGCACCAAAACATTATTGCAGAGATGTTGCAGGTTCAATCCTATGTCCGCCTTCGCAGTATTGCAGTTGTGTATTTTTGCAAAGTTGCGGCAACATTACAAATATGTAGTCCTGCACCGTTCCGGCAATGATTCTGCAACGAAACGGCAAAATCGGTGCCCCCAGAACATTGCACGTCGATGTGCGCGCAATATTGCAGAAATATTGTAGGATCGTTGCCACTGGAACATTGCAGTGGCAACGTGTGCGCACTATTCCTGCAATATTGCAAGAACGTTGCCAACTAAAATATTGCACAGCAATATTGCAGCATTGTTCCTGCAATATTGCAAGAACGTTGCCAACTAAAATATTGCACAGCAATATTGCAGCATTGTTCCTGCAATATTGCAATGCAACCTGCAAAAGCGCAATAATGCAGCGACGTTCCTGCAATACTCCTGCAACGAAGTGTGCTGTATGGGCGGCCGCGTATCCCGGGTTTACCCTACCAATTGCTCGTTACAAGGGGACGACGTTATCGTGTCGGGATTAAAAGCCGACGGAGGCGCGTGAACCACGCCGGAGTTGACGGTTCCGATGAAAAATGGACACCTTCACCCCGGAGAGTTTGGCTTGCGGCGATGGCAGGGAGATAAAGGATAACAGGTGGTAACTTGAACGCGGCAAACGACGGAAATCATAAACTTCCTCGGTTCCCTGGACTCCGCAACCTCTTGGACACTTTGTACTTTGAAGACACTTCTCTTCTGGGACGTTGGATTCAGTTTGCCGCCGCTTCGAGCTCCGCTTTCACCGCGAGTTCACCAGCGGCGCTACTTTACGGCGGGCAGGGGGAGTTGTTTCATCTTCATTCCGGGGGAATCTCGTTTATATTAATATCGTGGGATGCGCGGGGAGGGCTGGAGCACGAGAACGCGAATCGATCGAGCGTATCACCGACGTCGGCACGATCCCATGAATATTGAACGGCGGAAGCGGCATGGTTAATTTAACATTCGCGTTTAGCCGCGAGTAAGACGGAACCCGCGAGCGCACGTGTCTACTCGTTACGATTCTCGACGGCGCGGCGTCGAACGGTAAGGGAAAGGGATGACCCGCGCAATTTCATGGAATCCTTTCGCCCTCTTCCCACCCGTTCTCTCCGCCCTTTGACTCGTACCTTCACGGAATCCTTAAGAAGCCCCGCTCGCTGAATTCGCTGTGATTCGAGCTGCGCAACCCAGCTTCCACGTGTCGCGTCCCAGAAGGCCTAACCGCCGAATGGGGAAACTCGATAATCTTCTCTGTCTACGTTCCAGATCAGAGCCCCACGCGTGGCTCCCTATTTTCCTGCTGCCAATATAGGGATGTTTCCTCGAACAACGTTTGCATAAATTGCAGGGGCTATAATTGTTTCAAGGAATTGTTGCTGGTAGAATTATTCCATAATGAGAGTGGATGTAACGCAAGGGGCGTTGATCCGTCTTAGCGCGCGCTTAGCGAAAAGCTGCTAGACCCTCCGGGGGTTGAAGGGGGCTAATGAAGCATAAGCGACAGCGAATTGCGCGGGAGTATTAGGCGAGACAGAATTCGAAGTCAAGAGTAAAATTCTAACGAACAGCAAGAATAACGACTAACTGCTTCTCTTGTGTTCAGTTAGAAGACTTCTTTTCGGAGCTCCCTGGCCGCGCATCGACGCAATTGTTCGACTAGGGGGAGACAGATCCCCAGGACGGAAAGGGAGCACAGAAGAATCGCGGGGGATTGAGGCAGGGTCAAGGTGTATCTCAGAGCAAAGCTCCTCCCAACGGGCACGGATGATGCTCGCAACGAGCACGGATGGTCGAGCGGCGCGTTGTAGCAGCAACTCTGGAAACACAGTGGTTCGCCAGGGCGTAGCTGGCTCTCCAAGTACTTCTATAAACGTACGATGCAGGACGGAATGCCCTGTCCTCCGTTCCGCCCGTGTTCCCGGGACATCGACAGCGCTGGGAATCTCTCTTGCTCAACGCGGATGTAGGGCGCGCGTGTGAACGCTCGCGGGGCAAACAACAGGCGCGCTGCCGGAGGACAGGGTGGCACATCCATCGGCACCGTCGACGAATTTGCACAGCCACGTTATATACATTTGTTATATACATTTTGGCGCGTCACCTCGACAGCAGGATTATTCACCTCGGCCCGCGTATCTGTGTTACTTATTCGGCTCGCGGGGAAAGGTGAAACGGCCAGGCCGGCAATAAACTCCGTTGGTTCCTCTCCCGTTTCGAGGGGGACGGGCGATGAAAAATTATGTCCCGCGCGGTGCAACAGAAATGAGGACGAATCGCTCGTGGGTTTGATCGATTATGGTGAAATGTGCATTCAGACGGCTTACTGCGATATTGTCTAATGCGAGAGGGGTGTAACCTCGCGAAGAAGTGGGGTTAGAAGTGAGTTTATCGTGATGTTTGAGAAATTGATACCATTGTATCTTTCATATTCCTCAATGATTTGAAGTACAGCGATTGCAAATTTACCGACTTTTTCAATTACCGGTAATTCGGTAAAATTTTCAATTAAAACCGGTTTACCGGTAATTTACCGGTATTTTTAGGGTATTGAAAATATAAGAGTAAACATTACATAAAAACTTTTTTTAACTCTAATCGAGCAATATAAAAATTATATGCAAATGGATCTATTCTGAACATAAAATATAAAATGATATAACACAAGATAGATATATTTGTATAATTACTTAATAGCAATACTTATTAATATGGACCTTCACCACGGAAACAATGAAAAGAATCTTAATTTACATACATAATTAAATATTTTTTATTTAACAATTCTTTTTAACAAATAAGCGCGAAAAACATAATTTGTCTAAACTTTGGTCTCTTGATCGCGACCTAATTTTTTTTACAAAATAATCCAGCCATGGACAAAGTGCTCTCAGATTCTACACGTGTTGGTCGGGTAGTCATTAAGAAATCATATGCCATTTGTATATATACTTTCTCCTTACTTTTTCTACTTGAAAATACGTCCATTTTTTTATGACTTGATTCAGATTTTTAGTTTTCTTTGGGATCAGAGTGCGTTCTTCATGAGATACTTCGGTTTTCGTCTTTATTAGTAATTGAAATTTGTTTTCACTGATAACGTAGTAGATGTCGATGGAATTAATGAACGCATATATGCGCTATATTGCTATATGTAATTTATCGAATTACCGGTAAAAATATGGCGAATTACCGGTAAAAATTTCAGGGTATTTCTCGCGATTTACCGGGAAACCGGTAAACCGATTTACCGGTATTGCAATCCCTATAATGAAGCATAGGGAGACCGGGGCTGGTTGGCTCCAGGGGTAGGTTGACTAATTGTTAATAACTTTCCACCGACGTGTGCTTTACCGCGGAGCGATTTTCTGTAGAAACAAGTCGCTTCTACTATGTCAGTCATTCGTTTCCGACACCGCCATTACACGTTGTTTGGCAGTTACCAGCGTTTATCGAAAAATTGGCTATGTAAATAAATATGTTTTCTTAAAGATTTTATGTTTCCACGCTCTATACAATAGTTACAGTAGAATAAAAGTGAAGGGACTATTTTAAAGTTTGTTTATTAAACGACCTATTGCGACTGCGTTTTTGATTTTACATAAATAATTAAAGTTTATATAGAGTATTGAAGTCAAAATGATCGTTCGGGGCTGGTTGACTAATAACGTCCGGGGTTACATGACTAAGCTGGTCAAAGAAAACTGTAGAGAAAATAGGGACAGACAAACAAAGAAAATGAAAACATAAGACACTAATTACATACTCCTCTGATGATGCAGACGATACAATGTGCATTGAATGCACCGAATTTTATTCAAAAAGTATTCCTAGAGAATATATTTCTTGTAAGATGTGAGTGCACTCGAGATGCGTAAAAGGAAATGTATTTTTATACGAGTGCAAAAATTGCACATCAGATTGTGAAGATAGTAATTAGTTGATAGAAGATGGCGAATGTTTTTATAATATTAGATATAAATTTATTGCTACTATAAAGGTTTAAATTGTTATTTATTACCCATACAGCACACTCTCGTTGCAGCAACGTTGCAGCAATAATTCTATGTCCGCCTCCTGCAACGTTTCGAGTAGTACGGCCAAAAATATAAATAACCGTATATATATATATATATGTGTGTGTGTGTGTGTGTGTGCGTGTGTGTGCAGAATCATAGAAGTATAAAGCCCGTGTTTCTTTTTCTCAAAGAAAATTTTTTTCCCCCAAGGGGATTCGTCGAACCGGCGACCTGTAGCGTCGTAGGCGAACACTTTACCGCCGCAGTTATATACAACCACTGATTGATAAGAGTGCTAACGTATTCGAACTTATACTCCTACCATGCAAAACTTTAAACTCAAATTATTTAAAAACGAAGACTCATTTTGACAGACTCCATTAGGGTTTAGTAACACTATGTAGGTATGTACTACAACTTCCACGCTGTGTCATTCTACATATTAAAATATACAGGGTGAGTTACCTAACATTTAAACTTAAAATATCTCCTTTGTTTTTAATGACACGAGAAAATGTCTCAGGAAAAAAATGATTGCTAGACAAAAAGGACAACATATTAGACATGGTTGAATTTATATTTTAATTGGCTATAACGTTACAGTAATGAAAATACGTCATCCCATTAAAAAAACCATCGATGATCTTGAAATTTCGGGAAATATTACCTTGAGAAAAAAATCGTCTTCGTCAGAATAATTGTCTCTCTGAAGCACACTTTTTTCCTTAGACATTTTCTCGTATCATTAAAAACAACGGAAATATTTTAAGATTAAATGGTAGTTGCAGCAACGTTGCAGCAATGATCCTGCAATGTTGCCGCAACGTTGCTGCAATACTGCTGCAACTTTGCCGTGCAATATTGCACCGCAACGTTGCAGCAACAATTCTATGTCCGCCCCGTGCAATGTTGCGCGGCAATGTTGCAGCAACGTTACAGCAACGTTGCGCTGGAACCATGCAACATGGCAAGGTTGCTGCAACGTTGCCGCAACGAAGTGTGCTGTATGGGTTATTAAGGGGGCCGTCTCACTGGGCGTTGAGGTGTGTGCGTACGTTCACACAAGCTAAGTTAAGCGTGTACATATACGCGTATAGTAAACAAATCGTAAATTACAACTTTCGTCCTGGAATCGGCCAGAAGGAAGTTTTTGCGGGTATAGTTGCCTTCAGTAGACATCTGTGCAGGGTGGTCTGGTGCGTTTGAACGTTAATAAGCACCGTACGTTGAAATAATAGTGAAATTATGACTTGAGAAATGACAGAATGAGGCTTCAAGGATTCTCCGCCACCAGCGCTAATGGTATATTCGAGCCACGTAGCACCAGCGTATACGTATACGCGAGGTAGTAAACAAACCGTAAATTACAACTTTCGTCCTGGAATCGGCAAGAAGGAAGTTTTTGCGGGTATAGTGGCCTCCAGTAGACATTCGCGCAGGGTGGTCTGGTGCGTTTGACCGCCAATAAGCACCGTACGTTGAAATAATAATGAATTTATGAATCGTGTACTGAGACAGACTCCAGAAATGACAGAATGAGGCTTCAAGGATTTTCCGCCACCGGCGTTGATGGTATATTCGCGCCATGTACCATCAGATCCGGTGGAAGTCCTAGCTAGCCGATAAATGTAGGAAAGACATAGTTGCCGATACGTATCGAGAGTCGGATCGCGCTGTTGCCGCATTTCCCCTATCACTATTTTGCCGTCAGGAAGGCTTGAATGAATCACGGCGAAGCGGCTGGAGATTCAGAGATGGGCAAAGATAATACTGGATAAACTCAAATAAAAGATACTTTATGTTTATCCGTTATGAACCGAAGAAGAATAATTTGTTTATTCGAATCGTCGAGTAAGGTTTCACATTGATCCGTAGTTTATTCGACTTTTATTCGAAGGCTTCAAACAACTTTCGGCAGCGTGTTTATACGAACCGGCGCTATCTCTCTTCGAGCTGTGAACTTGGGCTGTTCGACGGCAGCTTCTGATTTCGGTTCGAGAGGCATACAGTGTTGCTTGCGGTGGATTATGTATTAATAAAATGTAAAACGTGTCGTTTTCAGTATTCAATAACATACTGCTGAGATTTTCCAGATTAAAATGCCAGAGTTCAAACACGGTATAAATCAGATTATTTCTAGAACTGTACGAGATAATTAAATGTAAATGTAACATTTCTGATCTAAAAATAATTCGATTTATATTTATTTTCATCTGGAAAATCTCAGGAGTATGTTACTGAAACGTTCATGTCGATACGGTAGCGAAGCGTCGTTCTGGGGATTTTGTTGAAATTGAAATATGTTAGAGTCCATGTGAAAATAAGGAGGATTTAAATAATGATTTTGCCAAATTCGAAAGATAGTTTTCAAAAAATCGATGTAAGTTGGGTACTTTGAAGGTCTATGTTTATAAAACAATTTTGAATGTGCAAAATCTGGCAACTTGAACCCCTCTTATTTTCACATGTACTACAACGGGTTTCAATTTGAACAAAATCTCAGACATTAAGTGTGCAAAATGATCCACTTGGCGTGGAATGAACCGTATGTACGACATTGTCCATTCCAAACAAAATTTTAATTCTGAATAAAACCCATGACACTAATCATTGAACAATTTTTTCATTTTTTTTATATTTTTTTGCTAAAGTCACTAAAAAATAATTATTTTCTTGTACTGCAATTTCGATTGTGATATACTACGAACGCCTGCAAAGTTTTAGTTTTACTATTCGTACATACCAGAGTTGGGCAAAATGTAATCTAATTACAAATTGCAAATTACGATTAAACTGTAATTGTGTAATTGATTACACATTCTTTTCTGTAATCGTTCATGTAGGTAGTTGACCATTCGGTTTTGTCAACTATCTAAATGAACGATTATAGAAAATAATATGTAATCAATTACACAATTACAGTTTAATCGTAATTTGCAATTTGTAATTAGATTACATTTTGCCCAACTCTGGTACATACGTAACGGATGATTTCTCGATAAATTGTGTATTTTCGGTAATCGCGATGCGACTAGTGTCTCAAACGCAGCTGCTTTTTGTCGTTTTCGTAAAGAACGCGAGTGGCTGATTTCAAGTTGTTTGGATTTGTGGTTATGGGTTCCATTTATTAATGATGGGTAATTTTCTGACCCCCTAGGGGTCAATTTCTTTTTTTAAATATTATATTGTCTTTATCTATGCACGCCTGCAAAGTTTCAAGACAATTGGATAGTTGGAAGTGGGTTAGATTTGAGTTACCAGATTTGAACCATACAAACATACATACACACAAACAAACAGACAGACAGAGGATCGAAGCTGAATAATGATTACGTTATTAAATTTGTATTTAAACAACAGACAAATCTTGGAGATAAAAAAAGATAAGTTGATGTATAGCTAGATAAAAAAGAAAGTGTCATGTTTTTCGAAGAATTATAGCATTCGTAAATTTCATTACGATCGGCGTGTTACACTTCGGTCATGTACGTTATTCAAATTGTATGCTTTGAAATTGCATATTGATTATTCAAGATATTACATCCTTTTACGTATAAATAAAAAAATAATGATTCGCAAATTAGTATTGTTCCATTGACATGTTTCCTAACTTCACTACCGAACCTCTCTATTTTTCATTATTGCTATCCACGGTGTAACCGTGTTGCTATCCTCTTTTACGTTCAGCGAGGCTCCGACGCTAGACGCAGCTCTCGTGCCATATTCATTCAAGACTTCTCGATAGAAGGAACTGTGGCAACAGCGTGGCAGAGACAGAGAGAAATCAGATGTGGCAACTATGCGTCAAAAATTCGTCCACATAGAGTACCTGGAGATGTCACCTCTGTAGAAATTCTTTTTATCGATTGCAGTAGTTTCATTAGAGTCCGTTTGTTTACTGGGGACGCTTCGATCGATTCGGACCATAACAAAAATGAGACGGCCCCCTTAAAACGTAATAAGTATTTTATAATGAAATAACTCTTGTGACATTGTGCTATTTTATTACCACTCAGATAAGTTGCTAACAACATTTTCTTAACTGATTGCACCTATAGTCAACCTACCCCATACTGTTAGTCTACCAACCCCGACCACGGGGCTGGTTGACCAGCATGTAAGGTGTTAGAAAAACATTAAAATCCCTTAAATGTTGTCACATTGTACAACATTAATAATTTAATCAGATAGCCAAATGTATGCCCTAACAAATATAGTAACCGGTTTAATGATATCTCGCCCATATAATTAATTAAAAATCAAACACTGAAAAATTGGCCTACCAGCCCCGGCCTCCCTCCTCGCGTGTGTATGCACTTGGACAAGCCATACCTAGTTGCAAGTATTCCTTTGCATCCGAATTCAGATATTTCCCAATAAAACCTGCCGCGGATAGAACCACCGTCATAGTTAAACTGAACGATTCACTTGACTTACCCGAATAACGAAACCGAGCCGCCTTGTGTGGGCGAGTCGGGATGAATTAATATAACCGATTTATCGATCGGTCCACGTACAGCGAGGTTCTGAAACTGGATCCAGCCTTCCATGGCCTGCATCCGTGCACCTGTGCGGTCACTTGCGCATTAATCCACTCGTGACGCTTCGGCCAACGTAAATATCTCGATCTGGCGGGCAGAAGTGGCCCTCTCATCGGAATTCAATTTAGATCGAACGATCCACCGCCTTCGATGCCGAACACTTGGCGGATGGACCGTATATTGATCAAGCTAAACCCTGTCCCTTATTGCTTTGCAGCAGGTAGCATGCGATTTAATTAGAGCACCTCTTCTCGAAATTTCTTCGTAAATATTGCGCGCCCAGTACCATTCGCTATCCACGGGTCCAAACTCGATCCGATAGAAACTATTGTACCTTCGAGACGAGATTCATCTCCCTACTACGAATACTCAAGTAGCTATGCACAGGAACTCCATCTTATTACACATTCATCCCCCGCAAGAACTGTATAACCGAGGCAAATCCCTCGTACAATAACGTCATCAACAAAGTAACCGGCTCAGAAGCTGCTTAACGTTCGACAAAAACGCAGTCGCCAGCTCGACGTGACCGTCGAAAAGCTTTCACGGTGTTCCTCGGAGAGCTCGCGTACACGGACCTTGTATTAACGAAGGGAAAAAAGGGCCAGCCAAGGGCTAATAGACCGGCGCCGTGAAGAGCTGCCATTAAGACTCCGGGCTGACAACGACATGACACGCGGCGATATCCATGGGAACGTCGAGGATGTCGGACTTCCGTTAGCCGAGGTCGTTTCGAAGAAACTTTTCGTTATCCGGCAACAGCCGCCGGTTCGCGATAACGACGAGGACGCTAGCTGCCGCGAGATCAACTTTTACTCCGCTTTTTATTGCCATGCAACCCTTTCTTTGTCCCCCTTGGTTCTCTCTTCCTTCTCCCCGGGAGCCCCACGTGTCTCGTTCTCACAACGCATCGTTTTATTCGCTGTCCCTTTGGGTGTACTATTAATTTGCCGCGTGCAAACGGGGCTGCTCGAGCTCGCGGCTTTTTACATCGCGATACCACATCGAGAAGTTTCCCCCGTGCACGTCACAAATATCCCGCGCTTGGTTGTTCCAAGTTCCGGGTACTAATAACTTCGATCCTCCCGCTGTCTCGCGGCAGATGGGTGCCTGCGGCGCCCCTGTATTCCTCGATGTAATATCGTGTCGAAGTAGGCGATCCTTTCAAACTACTTGTCACTAGCAGCCGCAGTGTCCGCAGCGTCGTCGGTTGCGTGGAAACCAGCCAGGCCCGCAGACGGCTTTCGTCGGGCACCCGCAACTTCGTCGACGTGTTTGTCGCGCGTTACGGCCGCGACACACATCGCGTAACTTTCTACGGTTTTTATCGCGCCAGGACTACGGGGCACGGTGAAAACGGCTGATTTCCAGTAGGTGGCCTCCAACCGGGGGGATATTTATTGTCTCGCGCGGCGACGCCGTAAAACCCGGCGTATCGGGACGGAACTTTGCTTCCCCGGTGTGTCCACTCTGTTTAGTCAAATTTCCTGCTGCCCGGCGCGCATTGCTGTTGGTCCCAATTTCGGCGACGCGGCACCGCGACCGTATCGGATGTTCACCGCGGAGCGCGATGACTCCGAATCCTTTGAACACCGTCCCCCGTTTTTATATCGCACCGAATACTCGCGAAAAGCTCCCGCGAAATATTATACGATATTACAGCCTGCGGAAACGCGGAGCACGGTAACAGGCGCGGGCAAAGTGAGAACGCTGGTATCCATTACGTGTTATTAACGATAAAGCGTTCTTGATTCCGCGGTGCTTCTTTTGAGCCGCTTCGAGAGGCACCCGTTAAATTACGGGTTATCTTCCTATGATAAATATCGTAGGTATAGACTGCGGATGTTCATGCAAATGCATATTTTTATAGGCAACATATAAAGTAATGGGACCTAGGCAGAAATTTGTTTTGTCATTAGAGAAATCCAAAATTATACTTTTTATTTTGCATATTGCATATGTTTTGCATAATGCATATTTTCTGCATATTACATATTCGTTGTATATTATTTGCACATTTCTTGCATATTTCGTGCATATTACTCATATGTTTTGTGGATACGCGGCTGACTTTGCATTACGTGCTGAATATAGGCACAAAAAAATTGACAAACGTTGATGGCGGAGTCAATAATTTTAATCTATTGTCAAAAGTAAGTGACATTTTAAAAGGTGCGATTGATTCCGCCACATATGATAATTGGTGCGTGTTTAAATATGCCCCAATAACGTCGTGTGACGTAGAACGCTCGTTTTCGGCCTATAAACTAATTTTAACTGACAAGAGGCACCAATTTACCGTAAATAACATCGAGAAAACTATTGTAATATACTGCAATTTGAACTATAATACCTAAATAAAATAATAAAATGACGAATGTCCTATAGATACTTCTGTGTGAAACATTTTTAGCTACAATTAGCAATCTCCAAGAAATATTTCAGGTTTCAACTTTGGATGACTCTCTTTGTATTTTACATATATGTTGCATAAGTGTTGCATATATCTTGCATATATGTTGCATATTACGACATATTATACGTGCATAAACATCCGCAGTCTAAACATCGATATTAATTAGAGGGATCGAAAAAGTTCTGGTACTTTTCAATAGGTTCCATTTAAAACATGGACCGCGGAACTTTTTTAAAAATGTTCTCACATTATAAGTTCCCAGAAGAACCGATAAAATAAAGGTTCTAGTTGGAATGGAACTTATAAAATATAAAACAAAAAATTTTCTATAACAGGAACAGATATTTTGTTCACCAGTATTAAAAAAGTTCTCAATCGTTGTAACAAATACTGAATACTATTCAATGGATAGTACTACAACAATATTAAATAATTATTACAGTTAAATTGATATTCTGAATGTGTTATTTATTTGTAACACTTATCTACGTAGATATTTTAGAATCTGTATAGTTAAAGTTCCATGGAAACAAGTTACATTAGAACATTTATTAAAAAAGTTTTCATAAGATAAAGAAAAGTACTAAACTATACTGGTACTAGTTTTATTTAACAATATAATATCATTTTCTTCATATGTTTATTTAATAAAAGGTATGAAAATCATAACATAAGCGATTAATGATTTCATAAGAAGTATTGAACAGAAAAGGGAACTTGTCAAGAATAATACCTAAATAACATTTTTTTATAACTTACATGAACCGAAATTTATAGAAATACATAGAAATTCTATAATATAATATCCCATACAGCACACTGCGTTGCCCGAAGCTAGCAGGAAGGTTCCCTGGGGGTGGCCGGGAACGTTGCCTCGGTACGGACATAGGAACCTTCCTGGAACATTCCAGCAATGTTCCGGTGGAACATTCCACATGGAACCTTCCTGCAAGCTTCATGGAACGTTCCGGACATTCTCTGGCAATCCTCACGGAGCGTTCCGGGCATTCTCTGGCAATCCTCGCGGAGCGTTCCGGGCATTCTCTGGCAATCCTCACGGAGCGTTCCGGGCATTCTCTGGCAATCCTCACGGAGCGTTCAGGGCATTCTCTGGCAATCCTCACGGAACGTTCAGGGCATTCTCTGCCAATCCTCACGGAGCGTTCAGGGCATTCTCTGGCAATCCTCACGGAGCGTTCAGGGCATTCTCTGGCAATCCTCACGGAGCGTTCAGGGCATTCTCTGGCAATCCTCGCGGAGCGTTCCGGGCATTCTCTGGCAATCCTCACGGAACGTTCAGGGCATTCTTTGGCAATGCTCATGGAGCGTTCAGGGCATTCTCTGGAAATGCTCACGGAACTTTTCGGACATTTTACAACAAAGGTTCCAGAATCGATTCTTGTATCGACTTTTCCCTAATTGATATCCATAATAATTATTATAGGTGCAGATTACTGTATATGTGCATATTTTTTACAAAATCCTTATGGATAAAAGAGAAACATTTATACACACCATTGATTTCTTAAATAAATCACCTACACATTTTTTACATTCACACACACTATATTATTCAGAGTAGGAAGTTAAAAGTTTCTCCTGTATATTAGGTTACGCTTTGTGTAGACGATGTAAGCTCAACTGTTGTATGCTTTATGTAAACTATGGGCCTATTCCCGTTTATAACAACAACAACAACAACAACAATAATAATTAAGATTAATTATTAATAATAATAATAATTAATAATAATAATTAATAATAATAATAATTAATAATATTAATTAATAATAATAATAATTAATAATAATTATAATTATAATAATAATAATAATAATATAGACTGAAAGTCTATATCACAAATGCACGCGTTGACGTATTCCGTGT
This sequence comes from Andrena haemorrhoa, assembly GCA_910592295.1. Taxonomy (NCBI): domain Eukaryota; kingdom Metazoa; phylum Arthropoda; class Insecta; order Hymenoptera; family Andrenidae; genus Andrena; species Andrena haemorrhoa. The sequence goes on from OU342946.1 coordinate 9,888,481, forward strand.
GTTATAAGGTGGGCCTTAAACAAGGACAGCGGCAACAAGAACAATAATAATAACAATAAAAATAATAATAATATTGGCTCTGGTGGAACTTCCCAAGCCCGCGTGGTGAAGCTCCAGGCGTTGTGTGACGTGCGTCACTCACGTGCAAAGGGACAGGTTCAGACAGGTTGCAAAGCCGTAGCACGTAAGAAAGCACAAGCGCAAATAGTTAGAGCGTGATTACTTCTTAATTGCTTGTAAGTAATAAAAATGGTTAGAACGTGTGTGTTTTGTGGCGCAGGAGACCTGAGTGAATTGGATGAAGGTTTGACATATCACGGGTAAGTAGAACCCATGTACTTATATACTATTTGTAGGTTATGTCGAACTTCTTAAAAAGAAATATTTTTGTTTGTTTCATATAGATTTCCGTTGGTTCAGAACATGGGTCTGAGGCAGAATTTCGTACATTCAAAGAACGCCTTATTGTGTCAACACTGTTTCCAAGAAGCATCCCTACTATATTTGGACAATATAAATGTTCTTGTGTTTTCTGTCAGGCTATATAAGGACAGGATAAAAACAGATTGTTTCGCAAGTAATAGATATGAATTATTCAGATTGAGGAGCTTATTTTTAAGTTAAAGTAACTAATATAAAATATTTTATGCTTATTAATCAACCGCAATTGTTTAATTATTTACAATACATATATTTCTATGCTTTCTGTGCTACAAGCTTTTCACACAGTTTCCTTGTAAACATGCATATACTGCATAACTTTCTTTTCACTTTCTGTTAAATTATTTAAAGTAATGGTGATTGTTATTTTTTCACTGCTTCGCTTCAATCCACACATTGATTGGCGTTACATGAATGCTGTTTTTATTGAAGCCATTTTTCATGACTAAAATAATTTATTAATGACCTTTTATAGATTCATTTACTGAGAAGGAGCTGCGGAAGCAATATTGCGGTAGCGGCGTTGATGTTATTAAATAAATTAATAGAGAATTCTCAGCCAGAGAAATATAGTTGGTACAAAAAATAGCAAAAACAATCATTCAGGACATTCAAACATATAGTAAAATTAGCAATGAGTAAGTAAATTTATTATTTACGACATTTCAGCACTTAAAATTGTAAAATTGTAAAATGAATGAATGTATTATTCCAGGTTCATTACACGCTGCATGCAGTACATTTTAAGTAAAGAGGGCAGAAGAGCCTGGAACTCCACATACGCGGGCTTGGGAAGTTCCACCAGTGCCAATACTATTATTTTTATTAAAATATATGAATATTTAATTGTCAATATTCATTGTACAGTGCCAATACTATTGTTTTTATTAAAATATATGAATATTTAATTGTCAATATTTATTGTAATTTAATCAATTACCCTTACATTTTCTATCCTTCCCGTAATGCCACACAAATTTTGCCAAAACAACATTGCTGTAAAATCTGCGAACAGTTACGGAACCATTGCTAGAAAATCTCCGGAACGTTCCGTGAGCATTGCCAGAGAATGCCCTGAACGCTCCGTGAGCATTGCCAGAGAATGCCCTGAACGCTCCGTGAGCATTGCCAGAGAATGCCCTGAACGTTCCGTGAGCATTGCCAGAGAATGCCCTGAACGTTCCGTGAGGATTGCCAGAGAATGCCCGGAACGTTCCGTGAGGATTGCCAGAGAATGCCCGGAACGCTCCGCGAGGATTGCCAGAGAATGCCCGGAACGCTCCGTGAGGATTGCCAGAGAATGCCCGGAACGCTCCGCGAGGATTGCCAGAGAATGCCCTGAACGCTCCGTGAGCATTGCCAGAGAATGCCCGGAACGTTCCGTGGAACGTTGCCTCGGTACGGACATAGGAACCTTCCTGGAACCTTCCATCAATGTAGCTGGAACGTTCCGGTGCTGCACCGGAACCTTCCTGCTACATTGATGGAACCGTCCTGCAATGGAGTGTGCTGTATGGGATATACTATAATACATTTTCGTTTTTTTTTAAATGTTATTTAGGTATTATTCTTGACAAGTTGTCTTTTCTGTTCAATACTTCTTATGAAACCATTAATTAATACATTTCTAATGTTATGATTTTCATACCTTTTATTAAATAAACATGAAGAATATAATATTATATTGTTAAATAAAACTAGTACTTAATAGTTTAGTACTTTTCTTTATCTTATGAAAACTTTTTCAATAAATGTTCTAATGTAACTTGTTTCCATGGAACTTTTATTATATAGGTTCTAAAATATCTATTCCATGAGAACACTTTTTAAAGAAGTTCCTAAAGGTAACATTTTTTTCAATAAAAATTCTACAGGAACAGATATTTTCTTAAACAAAACATATAAGTCCTGCAGAATTTTTTTAAAAACGAGGGTTCGAAAACTTTTTCGATCCCTGCCAATTAAACCATATAAATTGCGTTTATACAGTTAAAATGCTCGATTGAATGGCGACCACTTAAGAATCCACGTGTAAACAAACGAGCGAGTTAGGAGTTTCGTATTGCACTTGCTTTCGCGCAACGAATTCGATGAAGATGGATGAACGTGATGCGGAAGTTTAAAAGAAAGCAGACTCCCGAGGCAATTTTCGCGGTATGCAAATATCGCGGGGACCGGGAACGATGGGGCGGCTCGCATTCAGCGCGAAGTAAATAATAGCGGCGAATAATTCGACTCACGTTCTCATCATTTTGAAGGAGCGCTCGGTGGAATAATACCTGCGCGCGGGAACCCTCCTGCGCTTCTGTGCTTCGGAGCAGCGCGGATGTGCAGCCGCGACCGGCGATCATCTTCTCCTGGTGAGTATTAACGAGAGTCATCAGTCGCGAACGTTTTACGACTCTTTTCCCTCGTAAACTAACGTCTTCGTGTCACGGGCGCCCGTTCAAAGGAAGCCAGCCTCCCGTTGTTTGCACAGCTATCGAGGGAAGCGCCATTGTGCGAATTCTCGTTTATAAACAAAGCAAATATTTGCCATTGTATCGGGTCGGCGCCCGCGTCCTGAGAAACGTATCCCCCGCTTCAGAATTTATTCCGTGTCCGTTCTGGCTGTTTACTTGATCGCAGCGGCAGGTAACGATGCAGCTGCAGAGGAACGAATCCCTTAATAAACGATTTACCTTGGATACACGAAGACGGGCACCCCGGGGGGGCCATTAATAGGGTAAGTGGCCCAATCACGAATGGTGTCCGTATTATGGTGGGCTAACTATATCTTTATGAATTAAAAACACTGTATTTATACAACACCTGAAATAATTTTTTTTAACTAAGTTCAACGCTGATTTTATTCGGGGGAATTAAAACTTTTTTACTTTAAACTCTTGTATTTATTAAATTTCGTATTTTAATATTGATCCTGACAATTTTTTCGTGATTCTTCAAACAGCTACGTGAAAGTGCTAAGAAGTCGCATCTGCGAGTAAGTAAAGATAAACATATACTTTTATGGAATGAAGTTTCGATTTTCTTTTTATGAGTAAATATTAGTAGATATTTCTTATAAAACGAAATAATCTTCAGTTTAAAATTGTTTTACCTAATAAAAACGGAAGTCCGTGATTGGTACCGATTTATTGAATAAGTTCCTATTATGGAGTCAGTAATCGGTACAGCATTCGCGGACTCGACCCAGCTCGACCATTTACCGATTTTGACACCGAAATTATATTAAATTAATAGTTACTGCAATTTTTAATGTATGTATATATAATCAGTGATTACATAGATTCTTAATTTATAAAAAATACCAAAATTGTATTTACTATTATTTATTTATTTCAGAAAAATGATGAAACAGCCAAAGGTGCGACGCCTAACCTATAAAAGGGAATCTCTTGAAAATGCTCTGAGAGATATAAAAAAAAAAATAATAATAATAATTAAAATAAATATTGTTAGAAATAGTTTATAAGTGACGCAATTCTTATTACTGTGATAATATTATATTAATGAAAAATATACTGATCTCAATTAAAATAAATATTGTTAGAAATAGTTTATAAGTGACGCAATTCTTATTACTGTGATAATATTATATTAATAAAAAATATACTAATCTCAATTAAAATAAATATACGTAAATGTTATTACAAATTATATTATAGTAAAGTGTAAATTTATTTACCCATTATAATTATTTATATTATTACCATTATATTAAATATGTAAATAAAATTCGGGAACGCCGTAATTGGGGCTCCGTATGGGGTCCCGAATCCGTAACTGGGGCTCCATACCGAGACATATCTTCCATAATTGGGGCTCCGTAATATAGGCACTCCTGTTTTGAAGGCTCCGTAATAGGTGCAAAAACATGTTCTTTTCGTTTGACCGGTATTCCACTAATTTTTAATTATTCCATTCAAAATTGTTTTTAGAGGGTTCCGGAACCATTAAACTTACTAGAGGGCACGAAAAAAAACAATTATCCATAATTTGTTATCATTTCTAAACAACGAAAAGCCCGCAGAGCCAGTAATCAGTCCGTAATTGGGCCACTCACCCTAGTCGCGACTCTCAGGCGTCATTCGAAAAACAACTTCCAGCACGTACATAATTTTGGAGGTCAGACGCTTGAGTTCTCCAATTTTGGATCCAACAGAAGCGGCAGATATTCAGACAATCCTGCCAAAGGGTTCCCCGATTCCCACGCCCGGATCCTCGCCGAATATTCCGTTCAGGAAGCGCGAGTGAGTCTGAGTCATCGCGTCAGGTGAAATTCATACTTTCTCGATACGCCACGTGCAGAGAGAATATTTCGCATGATTCATTCGCGTCGCATCGACTTTCGATTCTTACAAGTCGAGCAGCTTGCTCCCCGCCGCCGAGATAATCCGGATTCAGCGAGCGTTGGCAGCCGTGATGCAGCCGCTTTCGCGAAGAAGCCGCTGATTAACGTCGACTGACGACTTTATTATCCGCCACGTGTACACTCCCGGGCTTCCAAGCCGCGAACCTCGGAGAACAAACGTTCCGATGCAAGTTCGAAGCTGTAGCCATTGATTCTAAAATGAGACCCTCTCGAATTTATCTGTCGCACTGCTCTCCGCCCTTCCTCTGACACGAGCGATAATTAAAAACAGCACCTTACAGGAAGGCAATGAGGAATAGACTCGTTATCCGGGGCTTGCCGAGCGCGTAATCGTCGTCGAACAGCGGTTTCAACGGTGCTGAAAGTAGCCCGGCCACGGCAAAGCCGATACCGGACTAAAGCCGGATTCGAGCTTAAACCGCGTGGCTCCGCTCCGATAAAGTTTTCGTTACAGCTCGCGGGGTTCATGCTAGGAGTCGATTCTTCGCCGGCGTGGCCCCCTGCCTCTCCTTCTCTCTCCTAGCCGGCTCCTTTCTGGGCCACCGTTGCCTCGCAGCCCCGCGAAAACAGAGGAGATGCAACGCGACGCGATAGTGACTTATAAGTACGCTCATGAATAATGCAAAGACGCAAATAAAAGCTGGCGCGGGGGGGGTGGGCGAGGGGGGACCCCCGTGCCTGCCGTCTTGCCACATAATACTTGTGTATTTTACAAACACCGACGCCACCGTTCTCCGAGCCACCCCCGCAAACATGGCGTCGTTATCGCGGTACGTATGCGCGTTCTACGTGCACGCGCGGCTCCGCGGCCGCTCGTACGTGCGCCGGCTGATTCATACCTCGCGATAGAGCTGATATTTATTAACGATCCCGCTCTCGGACGTGACAGTCGCTTCGTGGCGTGTTTTAACGAACCTTTCCTAGACGAGGACGCGTGATTTACGGGGCGAGGATTTAATTTGCGAGGGCGATAAAATGTTGGATGACCAGCCTTCTTGTTAGCCGAGAGTTATTAAAGGGTGTGACTGATAAGCGGGCCTTGGCGGCCGATTCCCCGGGCCGTCATTCATCACCGAGCGCCCTTTTTCGCTCCAAGTCTCAAATTTGTACGAAGTACGACTCACTTCTGCGGTAATTAAGGGCTAAGGTCATCCCCGGCCGTCCGAATGATTATCGACCCGTATCACTGAAAGCCTCGCGTCGACCGCGCAAAGAAACGTTGAATACGTATACGTAACGAACGGTGCTCGAGGGAATTAATTTCGGCAATTATTTTCGGAGCAGGTCGAATTTAACGGGAGACCTCCGATTTACTCGCCCCGTCCTCGAATTTCGATAACCCTGTTAGCTTTAGTTCGACCGATAGGCCATCGAGCGGCGGCAGAAAAATTGGGATATTCGAGCTAAAAAAAGCGACCCGCTGCCGTGACAAGAAATATTCCCCTCGCAAACGGTTATATTTCTCACGGTCAGCCGCGAGCATCCGTCACTTCCATTCGATTTTTCACAGAGCTCCGCTCTCTAAAACCTTTCTACCTCGACGGAGCCAGGGACAATAGAATAACCAGATTCCGGGGTTGATCAGACTTTTAGGATCGCGGAGCCACCGGCTAAACGATAATCGACGAACGCATTACAGGAGGGAGCACGCCAGGGAGCGACCGTTCCACCTTGGTTTCATTATTTTCTTGCGACGCTGATTGCTGTACGCGACCAGGTCACGGGAGAATTACACGTTTCTTGCGGCGATCCGCTTTCTTCCTCGATGCTCGAAGGCTTCCGGGCAACCTGTGCGCGGTCCGAAAGCTTTTCCCCGTTCGTTCGTTAAAGATCATCAGTCATTACGCGGGTGTTCTTAGCCGAGCCCCGGCTCAGAGTTCGGGGCCAGCGTAAGCGCCCCGTTCGTAGTCAGACAGGCCGATTAATTTCGGTCGGACCGTTTGTCGGGCGTCGGGACAGTTCGCGTAACACGTTCCCATCCGAACATTCCTGTCCGCGCAACTATTCTCACTGACTAATCGCATAGAACTCGAGCCGAGCAAACGTCCTCGTTCCTGAGAGGCTGGTCAACGTTCCTGGATCAGATTCAGTCCGTCATGCGTGGAATTATTCCAGCCAGTTATCGGTCGAGTGTCGAGGATCGATAGTACCGTGTAATCCGTGCTCCGTAAAGGATGATCAATCGTGACGCGATCGTCGAGCTCGAAAAATCGAGGACAGACTTCCGGGCCTAGTAAATCCTCTTCCGTTCGAGGAATCCCGTTCCCTCGAGCGACCGCGTACCTTCTGCAAGCGTTATTGCGTCCCGATGAGGAGCAGAAATATTCTATTGACAGGGGAAACTGGAACACGACGCATGGCGGATGATAGAATCGAAAGATGGGCTCAAGACACGATTCAGCGATCGCGTTATTTCCTCCTCCGCGAGATGACGACTTTTACAATTTCGGCAAAAAGCACCTTCCCCTCCGTCCGCGGTGAATATGCAACGGGAATGAACGGAGTGTTTTTACGCTCCAGGTGGAAGCGAGTACTTTCCTCGCGTAAATACGAAGAGGCGACGAAAAGCTGGATTAGTTGAGGTTCTAAGCGAGCACGCGGCGAATTTATGGCGTCCAATTAACAATGGAATTTTAAAGACGCTCGCGCCTGTCAGCGGCGAAGTATCGCGTAGATCGTTCCTGCATTTTCCCCGGATAATTTTTCTTCATTTCCCCGCGTGCCGCTCGCGCGTGAGAAAGCGCGCGAATTACGTCCGCGAACTTGGCGTGGAAATTTTTCACGCTCACACACGGCGGATTAGTTGCGGTCATATCCCCTATATATATGCATGTATTTACATTTATTATGTACAATACACGGCGGGGAAGCTCGCTCCGAGGAAAATAAGGTTGCCTCGCAGCTGCATCTCCTCCCAACCTGTAACTCCATCCTCGCGGCGCTTCCCGGCCTCGCCTCAGTATTTTTCAACGTGCCCTGGCTTAATTTTAAAGTAAATTCGCACGGCCCGTTGACGTTCCGCGATGCTCGAAAGATGTGCTTTTTAGAATCCTTCCGGGTGGTTATTTCTCCGTGGCAAACACTGGGCAGGCCCCGTCGAAGTTGCCAGGGGACGTTACACCGGACTTTGTAAAATAGCTTGCAATTTATGCACGCCAGCCGCGATATTCCAGGTGAATTATATCGACGGCTAAAGATCTCCGTTCAACCGCCACGCGCGGTGTGTCGCGGCGACGGCAATAGCGGTACAGTTACACCAGAGGCCGAATTCGCTGGATCAAACGCAGCGGCGGACCGGTCGCTGCGAGTCACTCGTTTCAATAATTCAAAGAGCCTTTGACGTCTGTCATCAGGCGGACCGCTGGTATGCGCTTGTTTAGTCCGACGCGCAAAGCATAGAGGCGGAGTTTACGCGGGAACAACGGCGGCTAGCTGGCAGCGCGTCACACGAAATGGCCAATGAAACGGGGCGAGTATGCTGCAACGGGATCCATTTAATCGAAACAAAAACAGAAACAGAGCTTCCCGGGCGCTCAATCAATCTAAACCGTCAAACAGCCACCGCAGATTGTTTGACGACGGGGAACTCCTGTTTGTGCAACATGCTGGTATCGCTTCGATGCGGTGTTTAAAAGCTCGTACGCCTGGACGATAAATACACCAATTATCGATAGCTTCCGGGGGAAAATTCATACCGCCCCGTCGAACGGAGGGCTCTGCCGCGATGTTCTACGTCCCTCGCAGGCTCTCGCTGCGTCTACACCACGCGCTAACGCTGTAAGCTGCATTAACGTCTTGTACGAGCCGTGCGGTTAGTCTACAAAGTCTCACGGTGTATCTGACCGATCATACGGGATTAAGTTGGCGTCTGTAGGAGGTCATAGGTTAGGAGACGGACGGGCGACTAAGGGGCCCATAGGTGGCGCGCGCCCGTTAAGAGTGTAGGGATCCGTAGTTGGTTACCGACGCTCCACCAGAGGGCCACGCAGCGCGAGATCTTCTCGCGAGTGTTCGCCTGAGCCCTCGTCTGTATATATACGAGTTCCGTCCCTCTCCTGATACCCAGCGTGTCTAAGGCAGGGTCCCGCCAGAAAGCCTTATTGATGAGTCCACTGGCGGGCCCGGGACGAAACGCTCTTTCCTTCGCTGTGAAGGTGGTGATCCCTTTATCCGGGTTAGTCACCACTGCTGACGGTTGGTAGTCAGATCGCTACAAGAGGAGCTCAGTGAGCAGAGCCCCTCGGGGAAGCCGCAGTGGGTGAATCGGTTAGGCGGCTGGCCAGCACGCGGGAGGCCCGGGTTCGAGTCCCAGCAGAGTGACTTTCCTTTTTCCGTCTCCTACACGTCTGGCAGCCTAGATTACCCTAACCATGCAACGACGGAGGAAAAGGCCGAAGTAATAAGGAGCCGGCGGAGAGTCCTTGGTGCTCCTAAATCGCCTCTTCATCGAGGCTCTCGTATCGCGGCGGACCTGACTGAGTATTTCCAAGGGGCGGCTATTGCTGCTTGTCGATAAGAAGAAATATTCTAGCGGCGCGGTGTGCACGAACGAGCGAGAAGAATGGAGGCTGGCGAACCGGTTGAATCGGGCGGCAGAGCCAGTGGATGAGGAAGATGATACGTGGAAACCACGTACGATCGTATCCTTCCTCCGGATCTCCACCACCCCCGACGCCCGCCCACCGCCACCCGCCGTTATATATTCCAATTCGATAGACACGTTTTTCCAATGTCTGATAGGAAAATGGCTGACTCTATCGGTAGCCCGGTTTCGGATTACCCCGCCTCGACGACGGAGGGCGGCGGGCGGAGGCGTTTACCGGGGGGATAGAGGGCTAGGAAAGGAATTTCCTACGGATACCTTCGACACCCGTCCGCGAAATATCGATTCTATCGGGCTTCCCGTGTCGCTGCTACGCTCTAAACGGCGGAACAGAAGCGGCGACAACCGGGGGAAGAAATGTGACCGCGTCTCGCGTAAACGATTTACGAAAGGGCAGACGATATATCCCGCCGATAAAAGCCGCGGGAACGTTTTACCTTAACGAGTTTTGTCGCGTTTACATAATTCGTCAGCGGAAAGAGGTTGGCGGGGGGATGCGTGCGTGTGTGTGTGTGTGCGCGCCGGCAGGCGGACGCTTCTTTGGGTAAATCGCGGCGCGGCGGCACGAATCCCCTCCGTAAATATTTGAGGGAGACGGATTACGTCTGCTGGAAGACTTTGAAATTATCGTTTCGTCGCATTGCACCAGCACGTACCAGCGGACCGCTTCAAGTTTCTTACCGCTTCCGCGTAATCCATCTGATGTCACAATGATCCGCACGGTGGTCATGTTCCCCCGCCGTTCCTTTCTCTCGGGCGATCCAACCAACGTCCCTTTCCATCCAAATCAGGCGTTCGTCATGGAAATTCTGTCCGTCGATTTCTGTTTGTTGAGCGTTAGCTCGTTGCCGGGCCACCAAGGACGGACAAGGGCGCCTTGTATTCTACTAAACCTCATCTGGCGGACTTTTGGTCAGGGAGTCGAGACCGAAGCAGAAACCGAAATTCAGACCTGTCACATATCGGTCAAGTAACCAGTAACCGTAACGAAAGAGGAGAGAAATTCTGACCGTAATAGCGAGAGGTTGCAAAAGGGAACCGAAGCTCCTGACCAATTGCACTTCGGTCGGGAATCGGGGACCGCATTCTGAGACGAACGGGGACCGGTCGGTCGGTCGGTCGGTCGCCACTTAATGTATGGAGAGGTCCGCTGACTGGTTAGGGCTCCGAGTCGGTTTTATTCGGGTGGGTTCGGTTCAGTTCGACCTAGCTGAATAGGCCGGGAAGGTATGTATACTGTCCTTGTCGGTTTCATTGTTTGTCTCTCTCGTGACGGGATTTGTGAAAGCAGACTGTTGCAGTTATTTGTTAATATTCTGACACTGTCGGTCCTAAAGTGCGCCGATCTACCGAGGCATTGTTGTATTTGAAACACTACATTAAGAAGATGCTCGTCATCTCCCATCGACTTTAATAGAAGTAGTTAATATAAAATAAATGATTGTTAAAATCGAAATAACAAGAAAATGATTGAAAATATCTTTTTTTATTTTTCATGTGGTTATTTCAAAAGTATGTCCAAGTGTGGAAAAAACAGAAGATACAAATGTAACAAAATGTAAATATATATTTAACTTAAACTTAAATAACAAATTATACAGCGAAATTGTAATATTGAAAACATCATAAATGTTTGCAAATTCATTCATTACATCAATCGGTCCAAAAATTCCATTTCTTGTACAATATGCATAGGTGCATTATAAATGGTCAGAAATTTATTAACATTAACGTTTTTCTTTTGAAAAAACTTTGGCGTTATCAGCGTGCAAACTTTTGAAAATTGACTGTTGTTGTTTGCAAAACAAATTGTTAATCCTTAATAATTATCATTAACTTTGTTTATTTATAACTAAACATTTTATTAATAAAAATATGAATTATTTCTGAAAATTATTTATATAAATATTTCATTGCGACTGTCAAAGTAATATTTCATTTATAAAAATATTTAAAGTAGGTGTTTATAAAATTATCTATAAAATTTAATAAATTCAGAAAAAGACGTAAATGTATTTTTAAGAATTTATATATGAATTAAATTGATTGATTTTATTTATTAATATAAATTTATTTCATTTATACTATGTATTTCGCTGTGGATTGCAGAAGATGCAAGGCCAGGTTACTAACGTGATAAAAAATAATTAAAATAACCTACTAAATAATTTTAGTCACGATTTGAGATTCGCAACAGGGATAGTAACAATTTGTTTCACAAATTTTAATCGAACGTATTTCTATTTTCTTCCTATTTCTCATGAGGTGATGAATTCTAGTTGCCCGCATTTCTATCTCTCCCGACTTTGTGTCAACCGTACTGCACTCGGTCGAGACTCCCCTAGTAGCATTTTGGGTTGGCATACAGTTGGGCCACGCACATAATATTAGTTGGCCAACAGTTAGATTTGGCACTTTTTTTCAGGCTGGGCCAACAACAGATGGCCAAGATAGGCTTCCCTACTGTTTCCCAACTATTTATAGGGACTGCCTGGTCTGGTTTAGGTAAAAAAAAAAAATTTTACCGTGAGTAGGAATCGAACACGGCCTTTCCGATTGCGAAGCAGCCGCTGTTCGCAACTACCCAACACATTTCCTTACAAACAGTTTTAATTTCTAGTTACATAAATAGTATTAATTGTTTATAAAAACTGCACACTGACGCGAAATATTCGACAAAATATCATCATTCGACTCATTCCTTAAAATTTCACATTCGTCTTAAGACAGACGTCCTCGTTACGTATTTATAAATAACAAAAGAAAAATCACAACTTGGAATATAATAACAAGTTTTAGGATGTAGCAAATTTTCTGACGTTTGTAAGACAACATTTAATCATCGTTGTAAATTGTTTGTTAATTAACCAACCATAATAATTGTAGGCCCAACATTGAATATTCGTAGACAAACTGTCGTAACTTTTTGTTAATTAACCAACCATAATAATTGTAGGCCCAACATTAAATATTCGTAGGCAAACTGTCGTAACTTTTTGTTAATTCACCAACGATAATAATTGTAGGCCCAACATTGAATATTCGTTGGCAAACTGTCGTAACTTTTTTGCCGTGGCCCTATGTTGGGAATTTGTAGGCAAAAACACTAACTATATCCCAACTGATTCCCAACTGTTGGCAACCGTTGACCAACAAAAATGCTACTAGGGTCTCGGGTGACCGTTTTGCTAACCTCTCCATACATTAACTCGAACCTCTCCATAAATTAACGCGACCGTATTCCTGACCGGTCTAGACTTTCGGTTGAGCGGAAGTCTGAGAAAAATTCTCTCTCGGTTATCGGTTGAGAGAAAACTTCGGACCGCTCGTCGCTCTCGGTTCGGTCGAGAGACCCGTAAACGCCACATCGAACCTCTCAAGGGACCGCGACCGCGACCGTAACCGAAAGTCTATCGGTCTCGACTCCCTGCTTTTGGTCTGTCAGTCCGCGCCTCGCAGACCTAGGATCATTGTAAACCCACAAAATTCACGATATCGGGAACGCAGGCGATCAGCCCAAGTCAGGTCAAGAGTCCCAGGATCGCCGTAACAGTAAACAGACGACCTCGCGACAACCGTCACACGGATTCACCAACACTTTCATCAGGAGTTCCCCTAAAGGGAATCTTAAAAGTTGTCTTGTTACCTGTTGGACTTTTTGATAGAATATAGAATAATATATTTATTAACAATAAGTGATGATGGTACTGTAGGAGACGGAAAAAGGAAAGCCGCTCTGCCGGGACTCGAACCCGGGCCTCCCGCATGCTGGCCAGCCGCCTAACCGATTCCCCCACTGCGGCTTCCCCGAGGACTCTGCTTACTGATAAGGGGACACCACGGGTGCGGAAATCGCTTTTGGAACGACAGTATATGGAGGTCGTAGTACTCGTGTAGTATGAAAATACCATTTCGGCTTTTCACCGAATGGGCCTTCGTTTTCGAGATATTGTGGTTTGAAGTTTTGAACAAACGTAGTAAGGCAGATATATACCTTCTATAGTAACCTATATCCAAGAAGGTGCGTTGGAGCAACGACAGCGTGTCAGATTGTCACGCGGGCGGACGGGGTTCAAGTCCCGCAACCGCTTCACTTTTTTTTTCGAATTTTTCCCGTGGAAATATATTTTGTGGATATTACGTATCACATAGTATGTTACATATTACCCTACGCAAATTTTAAGGTTAAAAATGTATTTACAACATAACGTATTATTCTAATCATCTCTTTCACCGGTGTTTTCATATTCTGGTCCTGCGAAAATATTTCATTCCGAAACTTTCGACGCCTGCGATTGTCGAGCAGGTGAAGTGGGGTAGCCGTTACTTCTGACCGTAAGGGTGGTGTTTTACGGGAAAAATTCGAAAAAAAAAAGTGAAGCGGTTGCGGGACTTGAACCCCGTCCGCCCGCGTGACAATCTGACACGCTGTCGTTGCTCCAACGCACCTTCTTGGATATAGGTTACTATAGAAGGTATATATCCGCCTTACTACGTTTGTTCAAAACTTTAAACCACAATATCTCGAAAACGAAGGCCCATTCGGTGAAAAGCCGAAATGGTATTTTCATACTACACGAGTACTACGACCTCCATATACTGTCGTTCCAAAAGCGATTTCCGCACCCGTGGTGTCCCCTTGTAAGCTCCTCTTAACGGGCGCGCGCCACCTATGGGCCCCTTATGGACTCCACCTTAGTGATGGCGATCCTGGACAAAGATCTGATCGATCTTAAGAATCGATCTTTTATGAAGGATCGGTGATAAGATCGATCAATCGTGGAAAAAAAGATCGATTTTCAAAGATCGATCCTAAAAAGGATACTTAACTTTATTCTCGCTCTTATTGGTCACATTTATATAGTAATAATATAGTACTTTTAACGATAACTTTTCATATGTACACAAGTTGTCTCTTTTTATAATGTTCATCGAAAAAATTGTATCCTTAGATTCTTCAGATTTTTATTCAGTTATAAATAATTAAAAAAATATCAAATATCAAATATTGAACATTAAGATGTAACTGACTAATTGGACAATTGGGCAATAAAGTGACCAAAACAAGAACGACTAGGAAATAAGTATAGAATCATAGTTTATATTATATTATATATTTTATATTTTAAATATTATAGGCTACATAGCATATTTTGTACGTTGCACTTTTTTAACCGATCCTAAAGAAAAAAGGATCGATCCTTGATTGATCGGAATTAAAAAAGATCGGTGAAAGATCGATCTTATTTCCCCCAAAAAGATCGATTTTAGATCGATCCAACAAAAGATCGCCATCACTACTCCTAACCTATGACCTCCTACAGTACAAATAGTAAAAATACAACTCTGCTAGCTATAACTGTTTGAGTGATACTGTGCCTCTGCACCATGGAGGCTCTGTGCAGACTGAACGGAAAAACTGTCGCCTCCGCATCCTTTCCCGAGTTAACTGCGTCCCTAGAAGCAAGACAAAGGGTCCGGGAAAAACTCCAGGCGTCAAGAGGCCCAACGGTCGCCAACTGCTGTCCTGCTTCTATATACGTGTAAATATCGTTGCATTCCAACATAACCAGCGAAAGAGTCCCTAACCAGTCCAAATGTATACCTCGCACGAGTAACTTGGAGGGACTCATATAACCATGGACCTCAAGGACGGTGCATAAACTAGACTTATGGCCGCGGGGGGTGAGGACCTCCGCGGGGAGGGAAGAAATACTTTTCAGCCATCTTGTACCGGTCAACTAGTGCTGCCCTCTATATCATGCCGTGGCAAAATTTAAAACTGTGCAATTGAATTTCATACATTTTAATTCTTAAAAAATATATCTCATACATTTTAAGTCTTAAAAAATGTATTTCATACATTTCATACATTTTGATATGGAGGATCAATAATAACACAATATATTTAGTGACCAGAAAACAAAACAAGTTTATTAAAATGTATTCGTTTACTTTCTGAAGTATTATTTTTTTGTTTCGCACTATTTAGTCTATACGCTACACCAAACGACGCTTAACAACACTGATGAACGCTGATGAACGCTGAATGACGCCAAGCCACACCAACGCCAAGCTACGCTAATAGTACTAATAAGTAATCTCGCCTACAGAGTGCAGCACAAGTTGACCGGTACAAGATGGCTGAAAGTATTCCTTCCCTCCCCGCGGAGATCTTCAACCCCCCGCAACTATGCACCGTCCTTGATAGTCACCTTTGTTCAAGTTTAGTTCTTTAAATACAGTTTTCATTGTTATTGTTAATGTGCGGCGCCTGAATTTATTCAAGTACAACCTACAATCATTACCTTCTCCAGTGATCTCTTGTGGTCGTAAGACACCGCAGAGAGAGTGACGTTGCGCCGTCGGAGATTTACGACCTCCAAAAACAGGCGACGCGATAGCTCACAGCACTGTTTCCAAAGTGAGAGAGGCTGGTTCCCTAAATAAACCCTTGCTTTTCCAGGACATAGTGAATATCTCCGTTTTCACCGAGATCGATGAGTGCAGCCCCGATAAGCTATTTCGGGGGCGATATCCGGTCGGGGCGCGTATCTTGGTTCCTTCGTGGTCGCGCCGCTCGCAACGGAGCCGCGCTGTGTGTGCGCACAGACAGTGGTCACGCCGCTTTTTTCTCCCCGATGAATTTCAATGAAAAGCCGCACACCGGCGAACCATCCGCGTGACGCTCCCGGGCCGACCAGTTTCGAGCTGACCGCACCGCTCGGCCATCGGTGTGCAGTTCGCGGTCACCGCGAATGCGACACTCGTTTCCCGCGACCGCGCGAACGGGTACGAGTCGTCGAGCGCCGTCAAGATGCCATTCGTAGATTGAAACGTGCGACAGGAAGTGCGACTCCGCCGGTCACGTCTGCCCTTTATGTCCCAAGGTTACGACGCCACGCGCGTCGCTGCAGCCTTCCAGTACATTTGCCGTGGCCTTTTTTACAGGGCTCGAGGTACCCTCCGCAAATAGACGCTCGCCCCTGGCCGAGAGTGTGCCCATTGGAAGCGTGCAAAGGCATCTCGGAATCCTTTGGGTGCGTGCAGTGGCCCAGGCTTTTGTGGCCTCGTGTTTTCGAAGCAGGAAATCGATTGCCGGAGCCCCGGGCTCTTCCGCAAATAACACGGGATACGCGTAACTTTCGGACGAACGATTCTTTGGGTTCTTTGGGAAGCGCGGGTCCTCGGCGACGCGGTTTGGAACGCCCCGAGCGACCGAAAGTTCTTGAAAATTGGTGAAATCCTGGAACAAGGTGTCGGTGAATTATCGACACCTCCCAGTGCTACGGAAACTTACGCGTTCAACTATTCTTAATCCGTTAACTGGGCCAGGCACGCCACTCGTGTGTCTCGAAATGATTAAAGGCGAAGTAGCTGAGCTTGCTGAGCTGCGAGACCAATACAAGTACAGTATTCCGCTGCTGGCCTATTATACGTTCTCTGACTCTCAACACCCCTCGAGTGCTTTAAGAAGCTCAAAGATCCGCAGGGTTTTGGAAACTTTCAAGTCCCCCTGAATTAACCGCGATCGTTCGGTCTTTCGAGGGTTTTTCGAGCGCCCCAATAATATTCGAAATTAGTTTCCGGAGTCGATAAAAGTCGCGTCAATATTTGATCGAGCGACTCTTAAGACCGTGTGTACGGCCCGGGGAGAATTAGCGTGGAAGATTTTTCGGCCGGATGTGCGGGTGCGGCCGTCGAAACTTTTATATCCTTTAAACTCGTTATCGGGCTTTCCGAGATCTTCTCAAGCATCGTCGAACATTCCGTACACGGATAATGCTCCAAGTTGGACTCTTTGTGCGACTAAATTGCTTCCCGCAACAGGAAGGAAGGATCGAATGCCCATCACCACACGTCCCATTCACGATCGGCTCTCAACCTCTGCCTTCCCCATTTGTCTTCATTTCCTCGGGGATAAAACTCCAGATCCGTCTGTCCGGGCCGACTTCGCCTATTGTTCGCGGCCGC
Source organism: Andrena haemorrhoa (assembly GCA_910592295.1). Taxonomy (NCBI): domain Eukaryota; kingdom Metazoa; phylum Arthropoda; class Insecta; order Hymenoptera; family Andrenidae; genus Andrena; species Andrena haemorrhoa. Next base: position 9,905,874 of record OU342946.1, read on the forward strand.
GGTGCCGCGATTTTTATCAGTTATCCCCCTCGCGCCGATAAACATATAAATATCGCTTCCCCGTCGGCAATTTTATTCGCCGGTCGGGCTTTCAATCGCGTTATCGAATTCACGCGTACACCCGTGTAAACAATAATCAACAGCAACAACAACAGGCGAGATTTTATTCCCCTGCTCGGTTTAATAAAAAAAAAAACTGCCACCGCCAGCGCGATTTCGCCATAAATTGCCGTTCGTTCCGCGTTATGAAACATTTGTTGGCCTTATCCTTCTCCCGTTTCAACAGCGTGTACGTAATGGGATCAATATTGCCTCCGATTCGCCGCGATTCAATCAAATGAATTGTAAATATTTTCAAGCGGTCGCACGGAATATTGTCGCGTATTTCTCAACTTTCAGTGGCCCGTTAATATTATCCCGACTGTAATAAGGAATTATTTCCGACAATCGGAATCGAGTATCGGAGTGTATCGAGCGTACGAATCGGAAAGGGTTGATGCTACGTATCGCTCGCCGCTGACAAACTGCCCGTACTTTCGTTAATGCAAACAGAAACACATCGAGATCCTTTAAGCACGCGAGCTTCTCGTTGAGTGCAATTTGACAGTGACACACTACCTTTCTCGTTGTTCCTACATATGCCGCCCGACAGCACTTCGCTTTATTCGGCTCCCCCTTTTTTTCCCCCGCGGACGATTTTCTCTCAACGACCACCGGCGGGCCGAACAGAGACGTGTTTTGTGCGGCCCGCAACGTGGCAGATACGAATGACGTTTTCATTCATAACCGTGAAACGCTGATAAGAAACAGACGTTTCTTGAGTACAAATGAAAGCGTCGCTGATAGAAAGTGTATCAAAGCCTCGCTTTGGAAGATGTACTGTAGCGATGCCTTTTATCGGACGTGTGTACGAGCGACTCCCCCGCGATATTTCACCGCCGGATAGGAGGAGAAGCGACACGGCCGAGTAAAAGCATCAAATTGCTCGGCGAAGGATCGAAATTCATTGTTTACGCGTCCCAGAATTCGTCGAGAAGCTTTGTAAAAGGTCGCGCGATGTCGGCGACGCAATTGCAGGCGAGAGGAATTTTTTTAAACAGCCCGTGCCCTCCTTTATGCTGAAATTAAAATACGGCACACTTTCGCATTGATCAAACGTCCTCGGAATTCGAGCGCGCAGAGTAACGTGCAACGGAGGAATTAAATATATATCAAAACGCGTCGTTTATCAAAGGACGTGACGCATTATCCCCGTCAAATTAAAGAAATAATTACACGCGGTGCTCGCCGGCGGTGCTGCGCGTTCATTAGTGTTTCACGAATAACGAGAAAGAAACCATTCGCGACGTAAGTACGCGTTTACAAATTGCGATGCTGGTAATTATTTGTATGGCCAGACTTATACGGTTACCAGGTGATTAAGCCCGCTGCACGAAGGCCTCTAATTTGGTTACTTTCTTTTTCTGGGACACAGGCCACTTCTCTTAAATCACTCCTGTCTCTGCGCGAACAAAGCCTTCTTGGTTTTCCAAGACAATGCGAGGGAAACACCTAGCTACTCGTATTGTCGTTTTCTTGAGCTCGATTCTATCTTTACGCCGTGGCAGCTTGTTAACAGATAGACAGAGTTCCGAGTAGAGCTCTTACTACCCGACCGGCCGGGTACCCGGGTACCCGTGAGCTACCCGACTACCCGGGTGTTATGTAACGAAACGTAACTCATAACACCTGGTGTAACGAACACCAGCAAGCTCAGCAAGATGCGCAATCAAAGGAATTCGCATACGCTGCAAGGCCGAAGATCCACAGGCGGAGACCATTAGGCCTCCCCCCGCGATCACCAAACCGCGACCCCAAACCTTGTATATAAACCCACGTCCGAACAATCAAGGGGTCGGTCAGTCAGTCACAGTCACATTGTAAAGATCAGTTACGCGATCACTCCCGTGATCGCCCCGTTGATAACAAGTCACTCAATAAACCTTGTTCAAAACCTACGGTGAGTTCTAACTCTTTAATCGGCAACAATCCACTACCTCTCGGCTCAGCCCGAGAATCCCGTTCCCGGCATCATCACCCGAACTATCGGAGCCCGAGGAACAACCCGTTCAAGGACAACCGCGAAGTGACGAAGATTCTCGGAGAGAATCTCCTCACCAGCAATCCCTTGCAACACGGGTACCCGTGAGCTACCCGACTACCCGGGTACCCGTGCGCTACCCGACTACCCGGGTACCCGTGAGCTACCCGACTACCCGGGTACCCGTGAGCTACCCAACTACCCGGGTACCCGTGAGATACCCGACTACCCGGGTACCCGTGCGATACCCGGGTACCCGGGTAAACAAAAATTACCCGGCTACCCGAATAGACAAAAATTACCCGAGTATCCATGAGATACCTGAGTAAATGAGATGTGATGAGATAGTTGAGAATTTCGATTTGACAGCCGATCGTCTTTCGACTTTCGATCATTTTCGGCTAACATCAGTAATGAACGGAATAAACTTCAAGCAATTAAATGTGGTATTGTGCGCAGAATACATTCTGTATCAGAATCTGAAAATTGCGAACTGTCAACGTTCTTTGCACTTACAATAGGGTAGTTCGCCCTATTGCTGTGCCTGCCCCTATTAGTGTGTCTCTATATTTAAATGAGCCATACTGTTACCGTAAAAGCCCGAATCTAACGTAAGATTTATCAATCAACGTTGGTAAAAGCCCGATATAACGTTTCCCACTGGGCAGTATGATACACCATTAGAAAGCTTAAAAGTAGAGAGAAAAATATAGAATAATAAATGTAGACCTGGCATGCAGGAAGAGTGGAACATTACAATATTATAAATAAATTAATTGCTCTCTAGAACACGACAATGCAAGTAACATGTTTATTAAACAACAAATTGATTAGAGACTTAAAAACACAGCGTTTCGTGTACTGCACATAATTTACAGTTATTTATAAAAGTTATTTGAAAAGTTCTTAGATGCGGTAAAGAAAGGCGGTAAAATAGTTCGGCATTTTCATCATTCGAATTTGGCGACTTCTGCACTGCAAGACGCAGATGATTAGGACACTGTAGAAGCTAAAAAATTTAGGAACATTTTAAAAACATCTCTTGTTCACAGATCCGAAATACATACATTCATACTCTGAGAGTGCCCATCAAGTGCTAGTTTTCTGGACCCTAGAAGCAAAGATTTAACATTTGAAGATAGCGCATTAAAAAATGTAATTATAAATTCTATTCGCAACAGATTGGAAATATATCAATTAATGAAAATAATACAGATAATGATAATACCATTACAAGTGCCTCAGAAATTGATATGTATTTATTAGAACCACAAATAAATCATAATTTGGACCCATTGTCGTGGTGGAAAACTCATGTGGATAAATATAAGACTCGCAGAATTGGCAAAAATGTATTTAAGTATTCCGACTACATCTGCTAGTTCGGAGTACATACACATTTTTTTTCAGCTGGGTTACTACCTGGAAATGTAGATTTATTAGTATTTTTACATCAAAACAGAAATGTGTGGAGGTTAGGTTCTGGACAGAATCGTGATTCGAAGTCACACACTATTGCTTGTATAGAATTTATTACTCTATACGCCATCTAATATTAGAAGGAACCCGTTTCACGCATATAGAATGAGCTCATTGGCTCCGAGGGAGCGTTGGTTGCAGTACAGCCAATAGTAGCGCAGAACAGGTCTATGCGCAGGTTCCTTCATATATGACAGAGTATATACTTACCAAGCGCTTTCCAATGGCGCTCATTTCGCGTAGTGCGGCGCAGAATCGTAACGCGCACACACATTCAATTGCTTGAAGTTTATTCCGTTCATTACTGATGTTGGCCGAAAATGATCGAAAATCGAAAGATCAAATCGATGATCATTTACTCGGGTAGCTCATGGATACCCGGGTAATTTTTGTCTACCCGGGTAGTCGAGTAATATTTGTCTACCCGGGTATCCGGGTAATTTTTGTCTACCCGGGGTCTCACCGGGTACCCGGGTACCCGGGCCAAAAGAATAGCTCTTGTTCTGAGGGAGTAATTCAAAGACCCTGATGAACCAGTGGATTTTGTTCCAACTGTATGCTGCAAAATCTTTCGTAAGACGCTCCCATTATCGCGCCAGGGCGTTGGCTGGCAGATTTAGGTGCACGCACGCTTGTTTACACGTCGACTCGACATTATTGAGCGTCAAGCAACATTTTACTTCGGCATAGCTGCAGCGTTTGCTGCTGGAAGTGACGGTGGATGGCGTTCATCCAGACGATATTACCGCGTGACGCGGGCGCGTACGTGTTACTGGCAGGCTGAAACTACTTCGTTTCGATTCATTCGAAGGGAATATTAAATTCCGTGTATCGCCGTGGAGCAGCGCGACAACGCCAATAGAGCGTGCCTGTGGAATCCGTCCCCCATTCAATTCTGTGCTCCAGCGAACGGTTACGAAACGGCTTGAAACTGTTTCGGGGCAACGCAGCATTTTTGCACCCCGCGAGTGTTAATCGCGAGATAAATTCACGGCCAACTGATTAAACGCGGAGAGTTCTTCGCCGGTGAACGCGCGGTTGCCTGTCCTCCCGGGCAGGCGGCTGGAATTAATGTCCGATCGACGTTAATCAGTCTCGAGCGGACAATATTATCGGACACTTTGTCCGGATGACTGGCTGAACAGCGAGGGGGGAAACAGAGAGACCCGATTGCGTGTTACAAGCGTCGAAAGAATTACGCACACGCTTTAACAGCGTCCAATCATCTTCGTTTGAACGCCCGATACGCCTGTGAAAAGCGAGGAAATAACGCGTCCGAGCACCAGACACGTCCTTTTATTAGATATTTAACATGGTACGTTTATCGTTTCACGCACAGCCGCGTTTAAACACGCCGATATTCCAAGCATCTCGCTCGCTGCATCTGTACGCCGTTTATCGGGGGAAATTATTGGTCGAGGCGGATTCGTTTAGCATTCATAAAATTCGGTCCTAGCTTCGCGAATAGACGGCCTGGTTTGTTAAATCTTTACGAACGTCCTGAATTAAGGCAGGTTATTACCTTTGACTGCGACTTTTGGAGGCGTTTTTCATGAATTTTTTTGCATACAAAGAATGCGCAGAGACAAAATCGGTTTTAGTCATTTATTAATGTAACTTTAATCTGTAATTACACATTTTTTGAAACTGAAAAAGTAAAATTATATGGCTACATTATGCGTCACCATAATAGCTTTCTAGTTTCTTAATGTTAGTTAGTATTTAGTCATTTAGTTAGTTATTTAGTTATGGTTAGGCTTCTAACAGTATTGTACTGCAGCCTCGCCTTTTACTTTGCTTGTCTTTATGTATTATTCTCTTTTCTGATGTGTCAAGTAATAAAGACGAATAATAATAATAATAATAATAATAAAAAATAATCTCTTGTAGGTGGTGGCAAAATAAATTCCTTTGGAGGAACACCGTTAGACTGCGTGTCAAATTACTCTAACAATTTTCATCGGATTGACTTGAAACTTTGCACGATTCTTCCCCGTGGTATAATCTAATGATTTACGTAGGACTTTTGCTGTAGTGTCACGTCCCGGGTTAAGGACTTAGGGGACAAATGACATAATGGAAATAAAATAAAACCCAGGCGCGAATCTATATTCTAGCGCACCGGGAGGCGAGGGAGTCAGGTGTGAAATGGTGAAATTCTGCACACAAGTCCTTTCGAACGTCAGGCGAGAATGTGAAATTCTGCACACTAACCACTCGGAACTGTCAGGCGAGAATGTGAAATTCTGCACACTAACCACTCGGAACAGTCAGGCGAGAATGTGAAATTCTGCACACTAATCGTCTCGAACGGCAGGCGAGAATGTTAATTCTGCACACTAAACGACCAGGGAAGGCTTAATAACTGGTTGGTATTGGGGAGACACCCGTTAGAGCACTTGTTTTGGTTTGGGTTGGAAATCGGTTTTATCGTGGCTTTATTATAAAAGACACGTAATAACTCTGTGAAATTCGGCTAGTCATACGGTTGAGCGAAATCTATGTAAAAGTAAGTTAGTAAACACAGAGATACTTTCCGCGGTCGTTGCCCGTGATCAGCTGTCGCGGCAGCTCGTTAGGATGTATGGATCTTCGTAGCCGTGGGATCGATACAATAAAGTTAAGCGTGATTTAAAGTAAGATTGTTTATTCAGATAAACCACGAGTAAGCCATGCACTGTAAAGCGATAGTGGTAGGTCTTTATAGTAATGCGTGGTACGATAATTAATAGCACATAATGATTATATCAGTGGTTATTACAATGAAACGAGAGTATGAATGTGAGATACAAGTTTATAAGTCAAATATAGTTTGAATAAAGCATGAAGATTTGTTACGCTAGCAATAAGAGCAATAAACGTAACAAGACAATATAATAAGTGCACGCAATCAGCGTAGTTAAGACAAAGCAATAAGAATAGAAATACAAAATAATATGAAAGCAAAAAGAATAGTAATATGATAAGCAATAAGAATAGAAATACACAATAATATGATGGGGATGATATACCGTATTAATAATGGTTAATGAAAAATGCTTACAGTAGTTGTCGTAGAGCACAGAATTTATAATATGCGTTATACTAACGCTGAGTTTGGATTCAGTAAAACTTTAATGATTAACGCAGACGAAGCTCACGCTATTATTGTCGTCTGAGAAGAAGGAGCTCTCGCGGTTCCTTGTATTTATACTAGTTACAATCTTTTCAGTATGAAGGGGGGTGCGCAGTATGCACCTTGACATAGTTACCCTTATGCGTAGCAGAAACATTTCCGGGGTTTTTGTAAGGGCCAAAGGTTGATCTATATTTGGACTCGCATTTTCGGCACGTACGCCAAATAATCCTCGCGATTATCCTTCCGGGGTTTTTATACACGTGAATTTGAGGGGCTCAACTCCTCGGATGGATTTTGGGTGTTTTAATAGGAAAGGAACGTTGGTGGTTTTGACTGCTTTGGTCATTTAGAGGGTGTGAGACGTGGTCTCGATTTAAGAGATTTGTGGGGCGAGGGACTTGTATAGATTCGATGGTTGATCGTCTTGAGATGGGGACCGCTAAGGTACATCGCCAAGGCGGTCAGTGATCGGGAAAAGGGGTAAGAGTCGTGGTTTGATGAGATTCGGGTGGAGTTGTAGAGTGGGTTATGAAATTGTTAGAATAATTGCGCGCGAAAATTCGTGGGACGTCACAGTAGCGTTGTTATTTTTTTGTTTGGTGCACAATTTTATAAACTTTTTTATCCTAAAAAATTGACCTTTCTGTTAAAATGACCGCCATTTTCTTAAAAATCGAAATTTCGTAAAATCCCTACGTACAGCATTAAAAAATATTGTTGTTAATAGGAACATTCTTTGGTTTTTTTTCTAAGAGCCACGCACAAAGCAGAATTTGACACGCAGTCTAACGGTGTTCCTCCAAAGGAATGTATTTTGGCGCCACCTACAAGAGATTATTTTTTACTTTTTCAGTTTCAAAAAATGTGCAATTACAGATTAAAGTTACATTAACAAATGACTAAAACCGATTTTGTTTGTGGGCATTCTTTGTATGAAAAAAAAAGTCATGAAAAAACGCCTCCAAAATCGCAGTGAAAGGTGGCATCCTGCCTTAATGTAATCGCTTATTGTTAATGTAAACTGTTGAACGGTCTTAGGATACAATGGAACATCCTGGTCCATGGCGTTTCCGTCCCCCTCGATCTAAGCGGCAAGGACACGCGTTTCCATTGTTCCGCAAGTCTCTCGTAAATCCCCGAATAAGCCTTCGAAATCTAGCTCCACCCTTAGGATCGCGAGAGGAGCGAAATTGTCTTTAGGATGTTCCCCGCTACGCCGGCGGTCGGTCCGCAGGTGCGGTTGAAATTTTTCCAGGCTACGCGGTGCACGGCAACCGGACGAAACACACGCGACACCGTTGGCGGAGTTGCGGCTATATTAAAATCGCGTACACATCCTCCCTTTGCCGCGGGTAATTCGCCAGGCGGCTTGGAAAGTTCAGAGGCAGTCGCTGTTGGTCCTGCAGAAGTTCTCCGCGCGGACGCCGCTCGGATAGGCTTTAACGTCGCCTCCGCCGACACGCTTCATTCCGCCCCGGCCGGCTGAAATTCCATTGGGCGGCCGTTTCCCTCGGCCCTGAAAATCCTGCTGTATTTCCACGAACTTTTCCGAGCGCCGGTCGTCGATAATTGGCTCCTCGACCTGTCGTCAAACGGGACGTGAAACGTTCGTGCGTGAACGATTCCTCTAGCCCACCGGCCACTTCTGAAAACGCGCGGCAACCGTTGAAACTGGCTGAGCGCTTTTTATCCTGCCTCCGACCACCGTTTTCCGGTTCAGTTCGTCGCAATCGCGTGGCCACCGAGCCCTTTCAGTGCCCGGGAACAGTTATAAAACGCAGGAACCGGCGAGTTTTCAGCCACCGACGATGCGGCGGGCGCGCGCGGCGATCTTGATGCGAATGAAATTCGAATTTTTATTAATCGAGGGGGCGAGCGAGCTCGAGACGACGCGAGCGACGATCGAACGGCGGTGTTATTGGAGTAGGGAGTTCGCGTTCAGTTTCACAAAGGTTTGGATAGCTCTGCGGCGATTTCCGAGGAACGGGAATACGAATGCTGTCTGCCGGCAAAGTTCTCTCGGGAAGTTTTTCCCTCCTCGGCGGGAGAATTCCAAACAAATTCGAAACAGCCGATCGTGCCTTATCACTTCTGCAGCGAGATAGTTCTCAGGAGATATAAGCGCGCGCTTAAACTGCAACACCCCCGAGGGAGAAAGGAAATACCTGTTCGCGGGGAAGTCTAATACCTAACTTTGTAACTTTCCCCACCGACTCCGATAATGCGTTCCCCGAAACAGCCAACTAATCTCGATCCACGGTTGATTCAACCCCCGTCGCTCCCGTGGGCTCTCGGGTTTTCGATCCGAAACCTTTCATCCGAAGGGCGTTACTTCTAATTTCGAGCTCCACTCGCGGGTGCGAGTGACAAGCAGCCGGAGTGGAGCACGGGGAGAAGAATGACTGGAAAATCGGAGAAATTCAGGGAACTTAGCTGGAATTCAACGGCGCGATTGAATGGACAGAGGGGGAGCAAAAGCACCGAGAACCAAGTGTCGAGGATAAGGGGCACGGACGAGGATGAGGAGAAGGCTTCGCGGCCACTCATTTGCAAAAGGTTAACCGAGGCGATCGATTGCCTCGCAGACGCTTTACTTGATGCGCCGCTGTTTGCCTCGCCCTAAAACGAGGGTAACGCAACAACTACTCCCCAAACATCGACCAACAATTTGCACTATCCTCCGCTCGGCCATTCCCTGTCGGGCGGCAGACGAATTTCGTGTTTGCGTCTCGAACTCGACGAGAGGATCGTTTGTCGCGACGCGATACCAAGCTGTTTGCGATCGGTCAATATCGATTACCCTACTGGTGGTGCCTGAGGCGCGGGGATGCCTCAGCATTAATACTACCGATCGGTCTTCGTGACTCCATCGTCATCGGCTCCCTAAGTGAAATCTCCCTAAACTGACACGGATGAATCGCGGCCGCGAGTGCCGCCGGTTCACGCGCAGCCCCTCCGCAGATTTACTCGGCATTAAAATCGCCGCTCGATCCTGTCGCGCGAGCTTTTCCCCAACCATTTGTACGATTCGTACTGCGCGGTCGCCTCCCCTATATTTCACCGGGCTTAATCATATTTTATCCACTGTCGCGGTTCGACCGATTCAGCCCCTTTGGATTACCAGCTCAGGGCTATCCTCTTACGTCGGACAACGCTGTCACGATTGTCGATCGGTTTCGAAGCCGCGGTTTAAGTGAGAGTTTATAGTCGGACCGCCTACGCGCATCACGATTTATCTGTGCTTTTTATGAATCGAGATACCTCGGGCGACATTTCACCGTTTTAATTTTAATTTTAGTAGACGGGTTAGACAACCCTTTGGTACAATTAATTACAAAACGAGGTAGAGAAACGGACGCTTTATTGAGAAAGAATGACAGAGATAAAACGAAAGGGAAAGAAAAAGAGAAAAGAAAAGCATGAATATACAATACCTATGAGATATTCAACGCAACTGACGTAACCGCTTTCACCCTCTAGTGCATAGATTTCTAACTCAGTTGGAAAAATTAGACTAGTCTAATTTGGGGATGAAAAAACCGAAACCGATGTCTGTTTTCAATTTGGAGGACGTCTGGGCTCCCCAGCGCAGCCTTCTGGGTCACCGCCTTAAGGCGGGATCATGTAGCAAGTACAAAAAATGTAGTGGTTTTTTTTTAAATAAATACTTCATTTTTAATGGAAAACTATGAAAAATTAAAAATATATATATAAATTTATGATATAATAGAGAATTATTCATTATTGTGCATTGTGAAATTTAACAAAGCATAGGAGAAGCGCGAGAAGCGCTTGGCCCGGTTGCCACCTGGCGGTCGCGTCGCGTACTAGCCATCGCGAGCCGGCCGAGTCATGACTTCTTTATGTACATATCTACCATTTTTTATACAGATTAATTATATTTGACGTCATAAAGATAGCCTATATCCTTTCCTGTTGTTCATGGATACTGTAGTTAAAATTTCGTAATGATGTATTCAATACTTTGTGAGATTTTTGTGACCAATAAAACAAATGCTGTAGCTTTATTATAATATTACGATATGATATATGTATGTATATAGGTAACAAATTTAATAAACAAAGAGCTAAAAAAGTGCACAAGTAAAATTTTCAGGTATCAATAATTGGAGTGATAAACTAACACCCTGACTAACTTAGGATGACTACTAACATGACACCGCCTTAAGGGAGGTTTCTGCCTTGTTGAGCCAAAAAACGTTCGATTTTTCACCAATTTTTTGTGCGAAAAGTATTAAATATAGAATGTTAATATTTGGTATGTTGACTAAGCGGCCTTTATTGAACATAAAAATATTTTTTAAAGTTTGACAAAACATGGTAGTGGGAGTGGGATGAGCCACGTATGTCGGTGCGCGGGCGATGACATTCTTCGCTTGCGGAAGTCGTAAGTCCCGGACAGGTGATCTGAAGCAAAAAAATGAAACATATTTTTACTTTGTACAATATTGTGCATAAGTTGAACCAGAATCAAGAAGAAAAATTGGAAAATAAGACAATAGTGAGCGATCGAAGGGAAGTTTGTTTTTTTTAACAAAATTTTTTGCAATTTTTTGTTCATTAAATAAAAACGTTTGAATATTTTTGGATAATTGTGGTTCAACTTATACACAATATTGTACAAAGTAAAAATAGGTTTCATTTTTTTGCTTCAGATCACCTGTCCGGGGCTTACGACTTCCGCAAGCGAAGAATGTCATCGTCCGCGCACCGACATACGTGGCTCATCCCACTCCCACTACCATGTTTTGTCAAACTTTAAAAAATATTTTTATGTTCAATAAAGACCGCTTAGTCAACATACCAAATATCAACATTCTATATTTAATAATTTTCGCACAAAAAATTGGTGAAAAATCGAACGTTTTTTGGCTCAACAAGGCAGAAACCTCCCTTAAGGCGGCTGTCGGCCAAGCCTAACTTCACGGGTGTAAAATTATTTTTTGTGTTCAAATCTTTATCCCATTCAATAGATCACTACCCAAACTACATACCAATAATTTTCTTTTAGCTGTACGGTGCCGGGAAGTACTTTATTTTATTTTTTTTAGTTTCACAAATAATTTTCGCAACGTGCTTAGCTAAAAAATGCACTTCAAAGTAGATTTCTGTCAAATCGAAGCGTCAGATTGACATGTTTCTTAGGCCGAAATGTGCGGTGTGGCAATACTTTTAAGGCTGGCAAATAAAAATTCTGCAAAAAAATTACAGGGGCCCAACTCCTGAATTAAACAGGTGCCCGCCTTAAGGGGGTATTCTGGTCTGACGAGGCGTTTTCGTCGCGTTATTTCGGAATTTTTTTACAAAGAACCCATCCATTTTATTATTATTTAGTTTATTGCTACATGTTTATTGATGTTTGAACTATCTTTACAAATTTTGTCAATGGCAAATAATTAAAATCAAACGCAGTTGACTGTTTTAAAGTAATGGTGAAAAAAAAAACATGGTGTCACGGTGTCCATGATTGGGCTCGTTCTAGTGATCTATAACAAAAAATGAAAAGAGATTCTATATCTGCCTGTGGCTTTCGTCCCTACCAGAATTATGATAAAATATTTTGTTTTTAAACTTTCACAGACCTTTAATGTTGAAAAATTGTGCGAAAATCGAAACTTAATTTTCAAACCGCCGCCATTTGTTTAATATTCAATATTTTTTTATCATTCTGGTAGGGACGAAAGCCACAGGCATACAGATATAGAATCTCTTTTCATTTTTTGTTATAGATCACTAGAACGAGCCTAATCATGGACACCGTGACACCATGGTTTTTTTTTCACCATTATTTTAAAACAGTCAACTGCGTTTGATTTTAATTCTTTTCCATTGACAAAATTTGTAAAGATAGTTCAAACATCAATAAACATGTAGCAATAAACTAAATAATAATAAAATTGATGGGTTCTTTGTAAAAAAAGAACCTGTATGCACTAGAGGGTTAACGTCGACGTAAAGATAATCCCTATTTCAGTTGTATTTAGATCGAATTTAGATAGAACGCGGGAATTCAAGTAGTATAACCAACGATATCTCAGCCAGCCGCCCGCGGTTCAGGCGGCGCCCGTCTCAGACGATTTCGACGGTATGCTTCTTGCGAGGAATCCAAAGTTTCGTCGAACCGAATACCGGCCGGAATTTTTGCCTTGGTGTTCGAGCTCCGCACGCGCGCGCGCCGAGTTCCGCTCCGCTCGAAGCGCGAGTTAAAATAATTAACCCACTTAGAATAATTCCGCCGGCGCGTTCGGGGCTCTTTGCCACGGTGATGTTCATTAATTCCTCGCCGGTCCCCTAAAAGACAAATGGCGAAACTTGAGGGGTAGTTCCGCACCGGCGTTGCAAGTTGTTGCGTGGGGAATGCGCCCGTGGATCTCGCGCAACCGTTCGCCGAAGAAAATCTCGAGAAGTTGCCGTTCTTACTATGCAAATTTCATCCGGGAAAGTACCTTTAAAGAGGGACGCGCCCAAAGCCTCTTCCTCAACCGCCCCCTCCACCCGAACCCCCCGTAATCGCGCCGCTGTCCTTAATTGCCCGCGTACACAACGCGAGGAGAACAAAAATACATTGTTTGCGAAACTGCGAGGCCGCTTCGAGCGTGTTAAACGCCGTAATCCGCTCTTTAATGCCCAATTACCATGCATTATCTTGGTGTACGCGCCGGGGTGCTGCCCCCTCGTATCCCGCTCACAAAGGGGTTGGAATTATTATTATTAAAACCGTAGCCAGCTCGGGATACGTTCAAAGGGGCATCAAGGCTGACGTTATCGAGCTCTGTCGCGAAGACATTCGCCGTTTCCGTTACTAATTTCCCGGGTCAAAGTGGGTCGACGTCGAAACGTAGCCCCGCAAGGCTCCTGGCGGATTACCGCGGCCTGTTTTAACGTACTACCTGCTCTCCGCGTAAAACCCATTGGTTTATGCGTTCGCTCGCTCTCGCGCAGCCTTTGCTATGCATAATGCACGCGGCGCTGATGTTTAATAGCTGAATCGCGCAGTTTGAGAAACGCAGGGACGTTCGGCATTAACTTTTTCGCGGTAAATTGAACGGAAACGCGCACCCGAGGCTGACGCACCGTGAAAACGTTCCTCTGCGCTCGCTAATTATTTACGGTAACCAAGCTAATAGCGTGTCGCTGCTCACCGAGCGCGGTTGGTGAATTAAATTAATGCAGACGCCGCAGTTGTTATCGTCAAAGCTTAATTAAAACAATGCGTAGAACGCTGGGAGCAGGATTTGTGTAGCGAACGCGACTCTGCCCTCCCTGCGGTATAGGCGGACGAAGAAGCTTTTTCCATCGTGTCTCCAAACACTAATGGTTCACTTTGCACTCGAGTGGCGGGTCGAAAAGTTGTACCCACGAACGACGATGTAATTGCCTCGGAGAGGCGGCGGCGATCCTGGGAAACTTTCGTCCACCGCCGCGAGAGGAGAAATCGGTTTATAAGCAATAAAGATATTATCCGAACTGCCAGATGAGCGGAGACGTCTTCCGCGGCGGGTTACTGCCTCTCTTTAAAATATACGCAATAAAACGAAAGAGCGCCAGCAACCAGCCACTTCTGCCACCCCGGGCGTAACGTTCGCCCGAGGAGTGACGCTTCCGCCCGCGTTCACCCGTCGAGAGGCGGTTCTCGGGAGATCGGCTAAGAATCCTCGTAAACCCCGATCGGATCAGGGCTCACAAAGGTGAAAGACGCCGTCGGAGAATGGATCGCGACTCTCGATCAGATGTTCCTTTGCGACCGGGCTCGGAGGACCGAACCCGAATCGCGTTGCCTCCTAATGCAAATATTCGTGTCCGCGCGGTTTTACCGCCCCTATTCGGCTGAGGAACGCTCCTGTCTCCGGTGACGCGCGAGCGGGCTGGAATAAATGAATGGAAATCCCTGGATTTCACGTGCCGCTTGTTTCAAGGTCGTAACGCGGAAGGCTGTTACACGAGGCTGTTAAGCCTTCGGGAAACGGGAACTTATTCCGAGAGCGACGAGACACAGCTTTCCAATTATAATTTCGCACGTCGGCCAGGTGGATCGATAATGCCTCCCTCGAAGGGCTGGCCAGCGCGGAGGCTCACGTACTCGGGCCAGTAACAACCGACCATCTGAGGCACCGCCGGTGTACCTGGGTCTGCGGGTAGCGCGCTGCCTTAAATCGAATTTCGGTCGAAGGAAATTGAAAGGCGAAATCTCGAGGAGGAGGATGACCCAGAACGCCCGTGGAAAATTGCTGGAAGACTGCGGTTAGGTGCCCTGCCAGCGGTAGGAACGAGTCTTTGCCCCTTTATTGCGTTATAATCTTACCTCCGCCACGGGCGACCCGGGGCGCGGGCATTATCCAATCTCGAGGAAGGTCGATAGTCAGTGGCTTCGCCCTGCGGTACAGGTGGCACGGTACAATGAATCGATCGTTCCTCGGAACGAGTTCCATCGGACGAAGATGAATTTATATCAAAAGCACTCGGCACATTCGACCGCGAGCGTCCCTAAACTTGTCCGAAACTCGTGAGCATCGCCGTGGACGTTGGTGGCAGCGCCGCACAGTGGTTCGAAATCGCCATATTTAGGAAAGAATATGATAGCATCAATGTGAAAGCTTCAATTTACACAAAACTTGGTATCCTGGGGTTTTTGAGGTCGCTGATTACAAATCTGAAGTCAAAATTACTAAAAGCAAAATGGCTGCTCCAAAGTGAAACAATAATCCGCGTTAATGGTGTTTTGAGAGGTGTAGGTACGGAAAGTTGAGGAACTTAAAGTTGGGTACGATTCATAATAAAAATGAAACTGATAGTTTTGCGATTTGTAAAAAAATATATTTGAAATTTAAATAAAATACGAAAAAGGAATATAATTATGCATACCTATGTAATTATCGTTTTGGAATGAATCAAACTAAACACAAACTAATTACATTAAATTATGACCTCCTAGGAACCATTCAACTTTTATTTAAAACATTTTTTGATATTATGAAAAACGAAAGCAAGATACTCCAAGTTCTGATAAGAGTTATAGAAAAAATGCTCCCGACACCAAAATCGCAGGTTCACGCAGCTGAAACCTGTTTGGTTATGTACTCAAAGGTATAATGCACCACTAGTATTAAGTCTTACCTTGACGCTAGCTGTCGCAAAAAAGTTATGTCTAATTAAACTTCGATTCTATCGTTAAAAGTACCTCTTCGTTCAACTTGTGTCCTACCGAAATCAACGATGGTGTCATTGACTTAATTCATGTAATATATTTGTTCAGTATGAGCATAATCAAGTTACAAAATTGCGATTTGTTTTTTAATTTGCAAATACTTTAAATTGTACTTGTAAGATAGTGCATTTGTAACTCGAAATTGCAGGTGTTCTGTTCCTCAACTTTCATGTTTTAATTTTCTTACAAATTAATGGTATTTACAGAAAATTCTTGTTGGCTCTGGTGCTTCAACTGTCCTACTATGGAATTGTATTGAAAAAATTCTGGTTACTTAACATTAAAAAAATGACTTTTTTCCTCTATCAAACCACTGTGCGCCGGCCGGTTTATTATTCAACCGACGTCTTCGATCGAATACTGTCGTCTACGGCTCTCCGTTTTCACACCCTCCCGCTCTCGCCTCCCCCAGGAAGGTGGGGACCGCGCTAGAGGAAGCGACGATTAATCCCGGAGACGTATTATATCACGGTGGCGCGGAGTCGCGCGCTGTTTACCCGATAATTGCGCAATTAACGGCCGAAGAAGTAATTGTCTTCCCCGCAGCACGCTTTTGTAGCGAGCGCGTCGCCGGGGTGAATCGCGGGAGCTGCGCGTAGCGAACGGTACGTGTTGTTTCGAGGGCGATTTGCATTGAAAAGTTTCGAGGATGGCGCGGGGATTTGAAGGAGGATCTCCTTCCCAGTCGCCGGGGAAGATCCGGTGGGCCGCGCCTACCGGTGTTGCCTCCTAATCAGCAGGGTAATTAAGAAGTGGCGGCCCTGTTGCGTTAACGACGAGGCAAACGCTCGGAGCGAGCGGGACGCTGTGTGCGCCGGGCAAATATAGCTGCATGCGAGTGTAAATGTTGCTCGAATGCCTTTGTTCTGGTTGCTGTGTTAACATCGAACTGCAAAGCTCTCAATCTCACGCGCTGAGCGTGCCGCGAGACTGTCCCCGGTTCCTGTCCCAACGCGCGTGCGACAAATTAAAGGTAAACCTTGGGTGAGACGTTAATCAATAGCGAGATCGATACAATTTTTCAACCGCTCGCCGATAGATCGGAAGGACCGGGCCGACAGGCTGATGGCACTAAAGCCCCGAGTATCGGAGCGGCTATTAACTGGGCACACTTTCGATTATCTGGCCGCTTGAAATTTACCCTGGCATGTAAAGTGATAACGACCAGGTCCGACGATCTCGCTCGCCGTTGCTGTATCTATGGATTAACCTGTAACGTTAACCAAACAGGAGAATCGAACGAAATAGGAAAGGCTAATGCGCTCGAACGGTGCGTTTCGTTTGCCAGGCTTGTATAAATTTGAATTTGTTGAGGCGTTTGGAGGAGCAGTTAGAGGAGGGCTGAAAGAGACAAATGCTTCCCCCGATAGGTAGCGGCGAGGAACGATGTAAAATTCAACGACACCCTAGGCTTCCGCGACCTCGGCGAGTAAAGCTCTGTCATTGTTTATGCGCTGGGTCATACGTTCCTGGGTGGTATGTAATTTTTCACTTAGCATGCGGCGAGGAGAGACCTTTGCTCTCATCACTCTCTCGCTTGCCACACCTCTTGCCTACCTACTTTGCCCGCAGCTAACAGCACGTCCCGTGTCTCTCAGGGTAGCGCGAGAAGATTATTACCATTTTGTCCTAAGTTCCCCGTCAGCCCCCTGGGTCCCGTGCAGATAATTAATTCTCCAGTGATTAGAGCGAGAAAGAAACGTCGAACTGTAGGTAATTGATAAGATACAAGCAGAAGTGCCCTCCAAGGGAATCGGGCTTCCATTTCCATTCCACCTTGGACACAATTTACTTTCACCTCCCCGTTCGAAGAATCGCGGATAGATTGGCAATGTAATTGTTCCTAGAGCCCTCGCCACAGGCACGTACCCCCGGTGCACGGTTAAGTCTCGTGCGCGGAAGTACCGATCGCAACGAGATGGATCTCGAATTTGTTAGCAGCCGATGCGCGGCGAGGGCGCAGGTGTCCGCTCTCGGGGGCGCAAATGCACCCTGTGAATGTGTCTAAGGGTGAGCAACAGCTCCCGGTAATCCCAATCATCGACTACCTCCTGATCCGCGTCATTTAACTTCGCCGATCTGCCCTTCGATCGAACGTTTCGGCGGCTATCACCACTCTTAATCGTCAGATTGTTGAGCAGCCTTATATGGAGGAGTTTTATTAATAAAGTTACCGAGGGGATCGTTATCAACTTCCCAACCTCTGGCTCCTATTTATTCCCGGGATATCCTTGATTTTAAATAAATTCGTACCAAGCTGAACAAAACGCTCTTTAGTATTCCAGCGTAATTGAGAGGTTCCTTATCAGAAGCTTAAGGAGATCCCGTTTTGCTGATACGTCGGGCCAGAAGCGCGGAAGAGTACGTTTGAATTATTCCAGCAGCTCCTGCGCCGAACGGTTTCATAGACTAATTCGTGGAAGAGCCTCGAATCTGTACCACGTAGACAAAAATTTCGAGGGTCAAACGCGACGGGGATTCGTGGGCGTGCTGACGCGCCCAGAAGATAGGTTATCAGCCGTTTAACCCAGCCGTAGTATTAAAAACGAATCGTTCTCTATGCATATGAGCGAACTCTTAAACTCGAAGCCGCTCGTAAAACTCGACAAGATAAGATACGAATCGTACCAGAGGTGTAACGATTCTCCCCTGCCACTCTCCCCGTTTCGCTCGCGACTCGCGGATAAATTTCGCCCGGGATAAGTGAAAAGGCACGATGAAGTTCGTCCGAGGGAAGTGTCCTTAAGCATCGAGACCGATAAGAGGCAGCCTCCATCGACTGCCTTAAAATGCAACGGGGAAGGTGGTTGCGGAATGCTTGCGAACGATGAGCTGTAACGTTCGGAGGGACTTTAAGGGACGTCCAAATTACTGTTTGATCTCTCTTGGCTCGGATATTCACTTAAACTCCGTTTAATTGCAGCTGTAATGTTAGTAGATTCTAGACGTTCAGTCGTTACGTTTCCCGAGTACTTAACATGAATATTCTACACCACCAACAGAGATAGAAGCTCTGCGTAGCTTGGGGTTGACCTGAGCTTAGAGTTAATGGTACCTGATTGATGCACTTTTTTTTTAAACTTGATATAACTTTTGACAAATGAATATTAGTGGCACAATTTTCATGGCAATTTGTTAACAATTTAGGGGTAAAGAGTGGTTGGCCACCTGGCAGTGATTGGCCTTATTTTGAGAAATAAATGAATATAAAGAAATACCAATGTTATGCCTTTTTTTTAATGAACATATTCATATTCCTTGTACTTTCTTGCTTCGGATGTAATCAATATTTCTCCACTCGTTATATACTGTGATTATATATAAAAGCAAATAGGATGACTCGGCTTTGAAGCTTGGAACTTACAGCCATTTAATCAAAAAACCATAAGAGTACAGTTGAAAGTTTGGGAATAGTTTAATGTATTTATGATGTGTATATTTCTCATATTCGTTATATATCGATAAATAAAAGTTGAAATTTTAAAAAAGAATTATTGATTTGTTAAAATTATACGTATATTATGAAAAATACCGGGGGCCAACAACTGTCATATGAATAATGTTGAATGACAGTAATTGGCCGGGCGGCCAGTGAGTTTTTTTAACCTTGTTAATGGTGAAACAGTAATTAGCCCCCTGTTAAAAACAGAAACAATCACAGCAAATACATACATAATAAAATGTATCCATTTTTATTGTATAATTTTAATCTTATTTCTATCACCAAATCAGGTAACATTTTCTTTTAGGTTATATTATGTGTGAAATAGTGGCCAATCACTGTCGAACCGATTGGACAATTACTGTCTTGAACATGCCAATAAGGTAAATGTCCCAATACCTGGACATTTAAGGTACGGCGGAAACGCGATTGAGAATTTTGTAGTTATACAGGTCGATTTGTATAAAAACGATTTTGCAATTACATGGAACACTGCGTGTACTTTATCATTAAAAAAAACCAACACGTTATTGGATTGAATAATTTTGTAAAATATTGAAAATTCATAGTTCTTACAATGGCCCAATACCTGGACAGCTTAACTAGTATGTCCCGGTGTCCCGGTTTACTGTCCCATTACCTGGACACATGATGAAACATCAGCAATTTGAATGTTTTCTAGGGAAATTAAATAAAAAAACAACACAATAGTTTTTCCTATTGGTATATTTTTTCTGTATAAGTAATTTATTCAAATCAGTAAAGAAACTTGAGTAAAAACAATCTATTATTGAATGACTAATTTTAAGGTTGTGTGTATTCGTGTGTGACACGCGAATTTTACACATGAATATTGAATTGAATATTATCATTAAAACAAGATAACAAGAATACAAAGTAATAATTGCTAAGGTGTTAAATAATGATTTTAATATTGTGTCAACAATAACTCGTACTTATTTTATAGTCTGCACACATGGTCAGGTTTAGGGCCGTTCCAGGATTTCAATGTACCAGTAGATAGACACGCGAATAAAACACTAATAAGAACTTTAATTTTAATGTTCCAATCAAAAAATAATACTACAAGGTACCATTTTCCTAAAAATGTATTAGTTGTACCAATATACTAAACATTATTAATAATATTCGCTTAAGAAAAAGTAAAGACTCTTTAGCAATTCAGCTAACGGCAATACTAAAATGGTGTAAACCAGAGGGTTCAAGAAAATGTATTTTTATTACGAGTGTCACAAGTTTACTAAGAAAAATATGTACGTGAATATATTTTATTAAATATTTGGGTAATTGAATAAAATTATTCTTTTATGGATAAAGCGAATATTAAGGGGTTACACCACCCTGGCGCTCGGAAAAATAGGTATAAAAATAAACTTTTTTTTTCCGCTGCCATTAAGTATATAAAATGATCTTTATTTTACACATATATATAGTAGTTTTATGAACAATTTACAATATTAACGATTAAAAAAAAATACAAAATGGCGGAGATATAATCCGATAAGTAGGACCCTCTTTTGAAAATCCTTCCTGATGGTGTACTTGATTTCTCTGTTAGGCATCGTCCAAAATATAAAAAATAAATTGTTTCTTATTTAAAAGGGTAATAGCTAAAATGTCACATAGGATTTTTGTGATTGGGTGCCATGTTCGAAAGTTATAAATTTTTTAAACTTTTTAACATCGATGCAAACTTGAGTTTCTTTTTCAAACAGCTGTCGTTTCTACAAAAAAAAATTTTAACATTTTTCCCTCTGTCACATTTTAGCTATTACCCTTTTAAATAAGAAACAATTTATTTTTTATATTTTAGACGATGCCTAACAGAGAAATCAAGTACACCATCAGGAAGGATTTTCAAAAGAGGGTCCTACTTATCGGCTTATATCTCCGCCATTTTTTATTTTTTTTAATCGTTAATATTGTAAATTGTTCATAAAACTACTATATATATGTGTAAAATAAAGATCATTTTATATATTTAATGGCAGCGTAAAAAAAAAAGTGTATTTTTATACCTATTTTTCCGAGCGCCAGGGTGGTGTAACCCCTTAAGCGTAATAATCAGCATTATTTGCACTAGTGTCCAGGTATTGGGACGTGTCCAGGTATTGGGACATTTACCTTAACTATATTTCTTCGTAGGAAACACATTTTTTGTATATTTTCATACATTCTTGATTTTTTTCTATAAACTCTATTTTCAGATTGTTAGGGGTTTTTCGTACTTATTTATATTGATTTCCATTTCAAATTTACTAAATTCACATTTATAATTCATTATTTATGTGACACTCTTGCTTAAGCGGTCTGTAGACGTTCAATATTATTGCGCAATATTCAATATTGCACAATATTATTGACCGTCTGTGGATCATATTGGAAGGTTGCACAATAAAATTGAAAAGTTGCGCAATAATATTGAAAGGTTGTACAATATATTGCGTGAATGAAGAAGAGAATCGGCCCCTAGACGCTCAATATATTGTGCAATATATTGCAATATTCATATTGCACAATAATATTGAACGTCTGTGGATCATATTGGAAGATTGTACAATATATTGCGTGAATCAAAACGGTTTTGATATTTATCGTGCAATATTGAATATTGCACAATAATATTGACCGTCTGTGGATCATATTGGAAGATTGTACAATATATTGTGTGAGTCGCGTGGGGGAAAAAGTAACGTGAGGTAGACCTGTTAATTAAGATCGTAGCGTAGCTGATTAAGTGGTTACCTTCTCCGACATATATTTTATATTTTAATTCAATATACAGGGTGTCCGCGGGAACAGTAAACAGATGGATATTTCCTAACGTATTGGAGATAAAGAAATTGTTTATATCCAATTGCATGGTACAAGGGGGTAAATTGATTAGCGCAGAAGAATTTTTTCTTCGATTATTATTTTAAGAAATACGATAGTCAAGTCCGGTTTTTTCAAATGAAACTATTTTTTTAGAGATCACTTGATAGTGCGTTTCAAGATAAATTCAATAACATGGAATGTATAGGTACACCTTATTTCAACTGGTTTTGCAAATTTACTGATTATCACTGGTATGTACAGGGTGATTCTTTCGGTGCGCCTGTCAAAGAGATGCCGCCTGGTACCCCGTAGCGAGAACAACCTCCCGCAGTGCCTCACCGAATTTTATGGCTTTCGACCCTCGAAGGGGTTGGAGTGCCTATTAAGAAGTGAGAAATCTTCGACTTCCGCATTTCTCATCAGATCTTTGCGAAAACGACGCGAATCGATTCCTTATGTTTTGCTGATGAAACTGACACCAAGAACGACGTAATTCGCAAAATAATGAAGGAAATTCCATGAAAAATTAATTTCCATAACCTCAAGCTAATTTCGTTAATAATAGTCCGATTTACATGAAATTTGGTATGATTTTCATCGGAAAAACATAAGGAATCCATCAGCATCACTTCCATATCGGTACGATAAAGAATAAAGAATTATTTTTTTCTGAAACAGGTATGAATCCTCGGCCGACCGTAGCGCTTTCAGGTCGACCCCCCACAATCGAGGGTGAAAATGTGAAATATTCATTTCAGCGTAGTAAGAAATTCTTTATTCTTTATCGCATCGATATGGAAGTGACACCAATGGATTCCTTATGTTTTTCTGATGAATATCATACCACATGTCATGTAAATCGGACAACTTGTACATAAGGAACACAAATTGCTTGTGTATTTTTACTCCTGCCCGTGTGAGCTGCCTGTTGGGCTGCCGAGCACATGGACAAGGGTAGGGATATGCTTGTGTGCAGTGCGATGGGAAGAAAGTGGGGAATGACGGTAGGTCCTAATGGGGGTAAGCGTTTGGTCCCGCGTCCCACGATTCTGGCATCACTGCCCAGTCCTGATCTGAGATAAATATTGACCGTAAGCAGCCCCTAGACGTTCAATATATTGTGCAATATTCAATATTGCACAATATTATTGGCCGTGTAGGGCACACAGCAAAAATATTGTGCAATATATTGCACAATAATATTGAGCGTCTAGAGACCGCTTTAAGTGGCCAACCATTGTACTCTTTACCCTATTCTAGTTTCAAAAAATGTTTGGATTTTTTATACAAGGTTTAAATGAAAAAGGTTGTTATTATTTCTTTAAGAAATGAGATTTACATAGGGATACACTTTAAGAAATGAGATTTACATAGGGATACATTAATACAGGATGAGGCACATCGATATTATATCTGAATATTAATTAGAACACCACAGCTTTTCAATTTTCTTTTATTATTTTAGAAATAACAATCTCAAAAGTGTAGTTTGTTTAATAATAATTATGCAATATAATATTTAAGTGTTCGGCATTTATTGCGTCTTATAATTGGAAGTATTAATCGGAAAACTAAAAAGTGCCGCGGCTCTAGATGTTCCTTTGGTGGAGTAAGGTGTTGGCAATTTTAAAACTATATCACTGATGTCAACACTGGCTGTATCATAGTGCCCCAAAGGATACATTTCCGCAAATATTATTTTTCAAAATAACTAAAAACGCTCATCAGAAACCAAACAAAAAAATCACTGCTAGAATCAATAACTTACCTTTAATATAAATGATAATCCGAAGCAAGCGAAACTTTAATTGCAATACACTTTTGTACTATACGTACTAGTTTAGTAAAGAGCAACGAAAACACTTTCGCTCCTGCTCTTGATACACTGCCCATACAGCACACTTCGTTGCAGCAGTATTGCAGGAACATTGCTGCAATATTGTGTTGTTGCAGGTTGCATTGCAATATTGCAGGAACGATGCTGCAGTATTGTTGTGCATTATTGGAGTGCCAACGATCCTGCAATATTACAGCAATATTGCAAGTTCGTTGCCGTGCAATGTTCCATTGGCAACGATCCTACAATATTTATGCAATATTGCGCGCCCATCGATATGCAATGTTCCAGTGGCAACGCCCCAGCAAAATTGCACGCACATTACCGTACAATATTGCAGAAATATTGGAGTGGCAACGCTCCTGCAACTGATCCGGTGCAACATTGCAATCTCGCACCAGAATATTGTCGAACAGTTGCAGGATCTTGCCAGAATTTTGCCGTTTCGTTGCAGAATCATTGCCGGAACGTTGCAGGACTACATATTTGTAATGTTGCCGCAACTTTACAAAAATACACACCAGCAATATTGCGAAGGCGGACATAGGATTGAACCTGCAACGTCTCTGCAATATTTTGGTACAACATTGCAATCTTGCGCCGCGTCATTGCAGAGACGTTGCTGCAATGTTATGGTGCTGTGTGGGTGGTGACTGCAGGGCGACACGGATTATATTAAAACGGTCGCTCATAAGGTGCCATCTTGTGGTCATGTTTTAAACTTCTAACTGTTTACAGGTATCAATACACTATTGATGTTTCATTGTGCCCCTCGCATCAAGGTGCCCCAACTCCCCCTACATCATAGGTACCTAAATCAAGTCGCATAGCCTTCATCCAAAAATGTTCCTCCACCTTGCTTCTCCCATTATCTTCGAAAACAAACGAACCGTTACAAATGCTAGCTTCCCCGCGAGATCCTTGATACCACGTAAATGGAGAAAGTCACAGATTCAATGAGAAGCGTACAATGAGGAAGAAAATCCATCGAAGATAGTTTAATTCGCAATTGGTTTACCCTCGGCGCGTTCCCTTTTTATTTCCTCGCAATCTGTAATCTTTCCAATCGATTTAAAACTCAATCACGCCTCTTCGAGCCACCGTCTCCTCCTCACTGCCCGCCATTCCCCCGTGCTTGTCCACGTTCTCCCCTCTCACCCTCCATCCCCTAGCTCTCGCCGTTACCATCGTCGTCCCCGCTGTCTGTATCGTTCCTCCTATTAAAACTGCTTCCAAGAAATAACCGGCTGCCTCTATCCTCTTCCCTCCGTCTCCAACATGATTTTCGAGCAATCTCGGGAGCTGCACTCGCTCCAGAGAGGAGACGATTAGCTCGATAATGCGTGTGACACGCGAAGCACTCGCTAACCATCCGAAACGAAGACGTTACCGCGAGAGTGGCTGATAATCATGCACGGCGCGACTTCCTCCACGACTTCGACATCCAATTCTCTCCGCCAGGACTGCAGGATAGACTGCAGCTGGCGTCACGCGGTGTGAAATTACTGCATAGCTCCAATTAGACGAGCCAGTTAGCCGAGCGATCTCCTGCCGCCGTCCGAAGGGCTACATTCTCCTCGGTGAGCGCGCGGGCGTGCTCATTATTGAGCCCCACTGGTGGTGAAAATATTAATTCCCGGTGACACGATTACCCGAGTGTCACTCAATTATCTGGCATTAAAATGTGAGGAAAGGAGGCTCGAAGGAACCTCGAGAACTGGGACACGAAACTGAAGAACACTCCGCGAGGCCTCATTGGGAATCCCTTTCCTGAAGGCACTCTGAACATTCCTGAAGAATTCGACGGACAAGCAGCGTCTATCGACAGGTCCCGTCGAGAGCGTCCCAAGGGTGCCGGCTGTTCAAAGTGTTCGCACTCCCGAGCATGGTAATCAAAATTGTCGCAAGAGTCGCGAGGCGTGAAGAATGGGGGATGAATTGAAACGAGCCTCGGCACAGATCGCAGTGTGCAGCTCGCCTATCAGAATCGCGGGAGATAGTGGAATACGGAGAAACACGGCAGCGTGCCGAGGGGAAAGGAGCCTTTTTATCTGATCGCATCGAGCGCGTGATCCGAATGCTTAAATCGCCCCGAGCACCGTTCGGACAGCGCGAACGGTAACAATGCGCGAAAAGTGAGAAAGAACAGCCACCGTGTCGCTTCTCCCGTAGTTTCTCGTTCGCGATATCGTTCTCGTTTCATCGGGCGAAAGGGGGAGGCGTGTAGCTACATTCTCATCTGAACTTGGACGAAGTGGTCGATAATCGATCGATACCAGCCGGGAAGCTTTTTCGAAACAATCGTGTTAACTTGTGAAACGCAATGCTTCTCGTTGAGCGGCGGAGCTCTCCTTAAGGAGGCGAATTAATTCAGCGGCTCGAGCGACGAGAGCTCCCATCGAGCCGCGAAAAGAGGAAGAGCGTAAAACGTTGGCTCGCGTGTAGGTCTCTCGAACGAGAGACCAAATTTTTAAGCACCTACTAATTCCGCTCTGTAATTATGCTTAATGGCTCCCTCGAGCTCCGGCAGGGAACTCCGGGACTTCCGCCGCAGCGCTTCTGATAATTGCCTCGGCATCTTCGAAACACGCCCTCGAGGAGAGCGTGGCGTTTTTCGAAATAATTCTCTCCGAGCCGGGGAATCAGGTCAGCCGTTACTATTACACATAATATACAAACCTCCGTTCGCAGTCACGATAAACTGAGCCGGAGAGGTAAATGGTTTCGAGGGGAGCCGAGCTAGAAATCGGAATCGAAATTGAGCCGAATCCCGTTGCCGTAGCTTCGAGATTAAAGCAACGCGAGGCATTGAAAGGACGCGTATTAACGTAATTGAACGGGCGGAAACGTCGCTGGTTGCGGGATTAGTACGAGGGGTACGAAAAAAGAGGGGAAACAGATTAAAATAAAAACGGCTTCCCGGCCCGTTTACTCGCGGACGTTCGCTACGAACAGTGGTACGCGCGCGGTTTGCAGATTTTTAACAGTACCTGGCCGCGGAATTTTAGCTCACCGGGAATCGCGCCGTTACGCGCCGTGCCCCGGTCGCCCACCGAAATGCCCGAATGCTCCGGAGAAATGAAACTTTACGGAGTGGACATGGGGCATTGGAGCACCGCCGTCCTTAACTCGATAGTCTCGGCATCGCGTCGTAACGAGGGGAACGTATACAATTCCGTGGGGTTGTTCGGCCAGAATGTCTCGCGAACGCTAATAGGACGACTTGCTGGTATGCGTCCGGGTATAAATCCATTTTTCCCGCGACGGCAACGAGTCGCATTCATCGATATTATTCAATAAGAGTTGTTGAACCTAGCGCGTGCGTTACTTTGATTGAGAATGAACGTGCGACGGAGTTTTGAAATGGACGGGGAAATTTGCCGGGGAGCTCGCAGGCATATGCAAATACAGTGGGCGAAATTTCTATAAAAACACTACTATTTTTAATAAAAAATATCAAGTAATGTCCTAATACAATTAATGGAAGGCTAAGAACTAATGGCGGAAGGATATAAAATAAGAAAAAGTATTAAGAATTTAAAAAATCGTTGTATTTTTGTTATAAACTATATATAATACTTTAAAGTACAGAAAACTAACGAAATTTGCATAGGAACAGTGTATTAAAAACAAAAAATTAGTACAAAAAACATATAAAATATAATATTAATACGATGTACTTTCACCAATATGCTGAATTACTTGAAATATACTGTTCTCCGTACTACAAATTAATTTTTATAACGTTGTAATATTGATTTTACTCCACTCAACTGTAATTGCCTTTTCGAGCTCCTTAACGTTGTTATGCTGCATCTCATTTTTATATACTGCTCTTGATAGGATTCCCCATAAGTTTTCTATTAGATTCAAGTCCGCGGAACGAGCGGACCACTTCACAAGTGGCAAATCTTTTTGCCGAAACCATACGCGTGACTTTTTAGAAGTCTGAATTGCTGCATTATCTTGTTGAAAAACATCTTCTTTGTGATTGTCTTCAATAAATTGTCTTCGATTTCAATTTTGGAATTGCCAATGACGTGTACAACAAATATTACAGCGAGATAAAAGATTGAAGTGGGCGAAAAGGTCGTTGAAGCCACTTCTTACGCAGGGGCCAAAACGTGCAAGATTAAAATTCGCACGAAACCATATGACTTGGCGCGAAGAGTGGTAAGATACAATATTTTCCGATGAAAAAAAAATTAATTTAGACGGACCTGATGGGCTTAAATATTACTGGCACGACTTACGCACAGATAAATTTGTTGCCATGAGTAGAAATTCCGGCAGAGGAACTTTGATGGTAGTGGGCTGCATTCAGTTTCTCCTCTAAGACGCCACTTTGTAAAATTTCTACAAGAATGAATTCAGAAAAATACATAGACTTATTAGACGATTGTTCGATTCCACTTATTGAAGACAATCGCGAAGAAATTGTTGTTTTTCAACAAGATAATGCAGCAATTCATAGTTCTAAAAAGTCACGCGAATGGTTTCGGCATAAAGATTTGCTACTTGTGAAGTGGCCCGCTCGTTGCGCGGACTTGAATGCAATAGAAAACTTATGGGGAATCCTATCAAGAGCTGTACATAAAAATGAGATGCAGTATAACAACATTAAGGAGCTCGAAAAGGCAATTACAGTTGAGTGGAGTAAAATCAATTTTACAACGTTATAAAAATTAATTTGTAGTACGGAGAACAGAATATTTCAAGTAATTCAGCATATTGGTGAAAGTACATCGTATTAATATTATACTTTATATGTTTTTTGTACTAATCTTTTGTTTTTAATACACTGTTCCTATGCAAATTTCGTTAGTTTTCTGTACTTTAAAGTATTATATATAGTTTATAACAAAAATACAACGATTTTTTTAATTCTTAATACTTTTTCTCATTTTGTATCCTTCCGTCATTAGTTCCTAGCCTTCCATTAATTGTATTAGCACATTACTTGACATTTTTTATTAAAAATAGTAGTGTTCTTATAGAAATTTCGTCCACTGTATATGTATTCGATAACTTTTAACATGGAGATATTTTGAGGATCCGGAATCAGCGTCGCTAAAATCGCAGCCCTGCAAGATCGTTTTGTCTCGTGTCGATGCATAAAGCTTACACGGAAAGCGTCGGCCAACCCCTGCGCGAAACAGCCGGCACGTGGTTCGAAAATTCGTAAAACAAGATTCGACAAGTCGGCTGAGGCTTTGTACGAAAACGGGTCTTCTGTGTACACCTTGTTGTACAACGCTCGCGCCGAATTACCCTCCTGAACAGCATTGTTTTCGCGAACAATGCGAACAACCCTCCGAGGTGCGTGCTACAAGCACCCTCCAACAGTGGCGCTCAAACTTCCATTAGTATTAAAGTCAACCCGATGGATCTACTCTGCCGTCGCGAGTGTAACGCTCCCCGTGTGTGGGGATAGTAAGTAGCAACCTACATTTCGACCTGTGCGCAAAATATTTCATGCACTCGCCCTTTGAGTCCACCCTCGATGGATTACCAAGTTTACGCCGCAGCGTAAGGTAAACGTACCTATTATGAAACACCTTCCCAAACATGTCCCCTTCTTGAAACAGCATCACAAATAACGAAATAAGAAATAGTTATGGCATATATAAGCAACTGCCAAACATTCTATCGATATTTATACATTCTTTTCTGTACAAATTCACCAACATAAGTATTATTATACAATAATCTATTACAAAAAAATGGTTTTAATGTAATTCATTGATAAAAATAACCGTTTCATATTGTGTAACTCAATTTTTTGAATGTCCCGCTTTATGGAACGGTTCGGAAGCGTGTTCCAAGACCACGGACCCGTGTTCACATAGTTGTACCAGTTCATGAAACACACGCCTCAGCTTTGATAATTAGATATTTCCAGTGAAAAAGAGAAATAGTTCATTATTTAAACTGCCCTAGAGCGTTTATAAAATATATTAAATTCACGTTTTCATCATAAATACGAGTAAGTATGCGTAATTCAAACTTTTTTAATAAATATCAAAAACCTAACCTGACGGGGCGTTTCCTAATAGGGACATTGAATATGAAACACCGGGTCATGGTACGAAAACAGTGTTTCATAATACGTACAGGTCCTTCATTTAGTTTTTTAGTCATATTATTTTTTATTTATAATAAATATACATTTTATGGCTCATTATATAATCACAAAACAATGGCCTATCGAATGGTATGCAAATTTTCAATGCTAACCCACTAAATTTTATAAATTAGATGACAATTGCATAACCCCATCGAAAAGCGTTTCATAATAGGTACGTTTACCTTAATAGACGACAACGTTGTTTGAAGTTAGATTTCCTTAGTTATGGGAACATTTTTATGATTAATGAGGAACTAACGAGGGGAATATTGCACGGTACGATGTTGCTCGATATTGGACTGCGATTATACAACAGAAAAGAAGGAAGGCAACAGAACGTTGAGATTACCAAGCGATTAAAAACGACGATAGACTCCTGTAATGCAATTTATAACGCAATCTTCAACGCTTTATCGCAATTTTAATATTCTGTTCGGTGAACTTCATTCTCCCTGCGAATCATAAAAGATTCGAACGACGCTTAATCAACGAAGCTCGCGATCGGCTCGAAGCCGGGGATTTCACTTTATATCGCATTATAAAGGTATACGCACGCGTCTCGAGGCGTATTCTCCTTTTTCGTGACGACGGTCGTTCCGATCTTCGGAACAGGGACGTTAACGGTAAGTAAACGCTTTCGAAAAGCCTTTAGCCAGCGCTAAAGTCTCTCCCGTCGATGGAGAACAGCGGGACGCAATATTTTTACGGTTTACCCAGGAGCAGCGGGGACGCTCGCTAACGAGAGGAAAATGCTGCGCGAGCCGATACGACGCGTTTTTCCTCGCGAAACTTCGGCAAGAATAGCCTTCGGGACGGGGAATGAAGTTGTCGCTGGAAAACACTCGGGAACAAGGCGAGGAAAGAAGTTCATCGATGCATAATGAAGTTCTTTCGCGTCGCGGCTCCTCCGCGTGCTCGCTCGTCGATCGCCTTTTAATTGCATCGCGTGGGTGGAACGGAAACGAGATAGTTCTTCATCCAATCTTTGATTAGGGTAGATGTACCACTTGTGGCCACTTGAAGGATTTCTGCACCAATCACTCATACATAACTTTAAAAAGAGTACGTACACAAAGGTAAAGAATATATAAGTGTAATTCAAAATATGCAGATAATTAAAATATTCGAAGTTGAACAATGTTTTACACATAATTATTTAAAATATCATTATATTATCGTGCCAGACTGTTTTCCACCAATTGTGGCCACTAGAGTACCATTTTTGGCCAGCCGGCTTTCCATTTCCCATATAGCACACTTCGTTGCAGGAGTATTGCAGGAACGTTGCTGCAATATTACGTTATTGCAGGTTGCATTGCAATATTGCAGGAACAATGCAACAATATTGCCGTGTAATATTTGAGTGGCAACGTTCTTGCAATATTGCAGGAATATTGAGCAGTCGTTGCAACTGCAATGTTCCACTGGCAACGATCCTACAATACTCCGCAAAATATTGCGCACACATTGACGTGCATTGTTACAGTGGCAGCGCTCCAACAACATACAGTAATATTGCGCACACGTTGCCACTGCAATGTTCTAGTGGCAACGATCCTACAATATTTCTGCAATATTGCGCGCACATCGACGTGCAATGTTCCAGTGGCAACAATCCTATAATATTTCGGCAATATTGCGCGCACATCCACGTGCATTGTTACAGTGGCAGCGCTCCAACAACATTCTGTAATATTGCGCACACGTTGCCACTGCAATGTTCCAGTGGCAACGATCCTACAATATTTCTGCAATATTGCGCGCACATCGACGTGCAATGTTCCAATGGCAACAATCCTATAATATTTCGGCAATATTGCGCGCACATCGACGTGCAATGTTACAGTGCCAACGATTCTACAATATTTCGGCAATATTGCGCGCACATCGACATGCAATGTTCCAATGGCAACGCCCAAACAAAATTGGGCACATATTGCCGTACAATACTGTAGTGACAATATTGTAGAATCATTACAGCAATATTCTGAAGCAATTATGACTTTGACAAAATTTGCCGAAATATGTACATGACGTAAAGTAGACTCCACAGCATGTTTCATTTAACTGGTTACGCTAGAATTTCTCGTTAGCCGTTGAAGATATAAAAAAAGTGTTATCGTGAGACTTGTTTGTACATGAAATTATAAAAGAGATTTGAAGATCAATTTAATTTTTTTAGATAGAGTAGGTACTATATACTTGAATATGAGAAATTATAATCATTATTATTAAATGTCTTTATTGCACAAACACGTATATACAATCCAGCAAGAGAGAAAAAAGAAGAAAAGATAAATGCAAAGGTTCAGTCTAGAGACTGTTTTCTAACCTAACCTAAAATGACACCGGGTGAAAGTTGTAAGCTGCATCTATCGTGTTACAAATCCCTAATGGGGTTTGTCAAATGAGCCCTCGTTTTTTAATAATCTGAGTTGAAAGTTTTGCTCGATAGGAATATAAGTTCGAATACGTAAGCAATCTTATCAATCAGCGGTTGTAGCTGCAGCGGTAAAGTGTTCGTCTACGGTACATACTCTCACACCCTCTTCCTATCTCCTATCCCTTAGTCCTAAGTTAGCCATAAGTCGTATTTTGCTACATATTGTATATTGGGTTTTGTACCGGCCAACAGGCCGCGATACCTTTTCCCCCCAAAAAAACTACGTCTTCAGCAGAAGAGACAGAAAGCGGTAATTCTCTTTTCCAAGATCACAATAAATATTGATTTTTATTTAGTTTCCACAACGACGATCAATAGCTTACAAGTAGTCGCTGCGTCGACCAAATAAGCAATGATACCAAGATTGTAAGGCTATTTTTTTCTCCTCTGTTTTTGGAGCCTTCATCTCCACCTACATGTACTGTCCGTTCCAATAAACTCTTTTTTAAAAAAAAAAAAAAGTGTTCGTCTACGATGCTGCATGTCCTCGGTTCGAATCCCCCTGGGGAAAAAAGTTTTCTTAAAAAAAAAACACGGGCGTTATACTACTACGATTCTGCCTACACAAATTCATGTCGTCGCGTCCCTCACTGCCCGAAGCGTTGCGACGGGACTATTTCTATAAAATCTCCGAAACGTTGCGGGAATACACTCCTGCAATATTGCTAAGGCGGGACATAGGAGTAAACCTGCAACTTCTCTGCAATGATGCGGTGCAACATTGCAATCTCGCACCGCAGTATTGCCGAATAGTTGCTGGATCATTGCCACAATTTTGCCGTTTCGTTGCAGAATCATTGCCGCAACTTTGCAAAACTACACACCTGCAATATTGCGAGGGCGGACATAGGATTGAACCTGCAACGTTCAATCCAACGTCTCTGCAACATTGCAATCTTGCACCGCGTCATTGCAAAGACGTTGCTGCAATGTTATGGTGCTGTGTGGGTTGTGGCCACTTATAGAATTGATAATACGAAAGACCCACAGCAAGAATTGTAGCTTTTAATTCATTACAAATGTTCATTACTGAACAAATAATACAATACTTGCTGCACAAAAATAATATTAACTGCCAATATCCTTTTTACTTTTTCTTTTGGTAGCGACAGGTTTTACTTTTTCTTGCAATGCGTTTTTGACGTCGTCTTCAGAATAGTTGGCGAAGAATGTTCTTTTTGATCGTTGTCTCTTCATTTTAACACTTTTCGTCATTGAAATTGTTTTTATAGAATTTATCTTTCTACGTCCCATTATTATCTATAGCAGTTAAAAGTAATGAGTCTACTTTTCAGAAAAAATTAAATTAAATTTTAGAAGAATTTTTTCGCTAACGTCATTGTCAATACTATTGTATAATAATTTTACAATAATTAGGTATTGTACGATCAGTTGCTAATGCGAATGCCTACTGACCAAAAATGGTTGTACCGTGGACTGTTTATGGCCATTACGTGGCCACAAATGGTACAATTCCATTTTCGATGTACCATTTTTGGTCAGTGGTTAATTCCAGCAGAATTTGGATTATATCGTTGAAATTCTTTTTTAAATCTCAAAAATATTTGTTTTTTAATATAAATATGTATAAAACTTCATCCATGCTCTTGTTAAATACAATAACTAATTGTTTCCTTACCAGTCGTATGCTAAGCACCGTTTGTAAGGATGTGGAAAGTTATCAAAGATTTGCTCATTCACGTATGATTCTTAAATAAAACGGGACAACAAAACTGTAAAAAGTAGTAGAAATGGTGCTAGCATAACCCACCATTAGACAGCTTTATTCATTGTAATGAAAGTAACCTTAGAAAACTTAATATATCGCAATAAATAAGACCGTGGCCACAAATGGTGCAGTGGCCACAAATGGTACATCTACCCTACTCGTTTTTCACATTTAGCAGCCTAACAGCGCGGAGAAAAAGAGGAACGCTGATATATATTTTCGAGAAGCAAGCTAAACAAAACAATAGCGAGGTTGGAGGATAACTCGATTCTATTTTAATGAAAAATTCATTCAAATAACGCCCAACTATGGCCGGACGCAGAAAAAGATTACAGGACCGGGGAGTCCGAAATTTCTTCGCCATCCGATACGCTAAATGCCTTTTAATTATCGAGAATTCCAGAGGGGAAAAATCGAAGGGAAACCGTGGCGTTGCTCTGCCTGTACAGCGGGTTGGTCGCGGGTGAAACGAAATCAGACGAACGGACGGGCAAAAAGCTCCGCGGGCCACCATCTCACGTTTGATTAAACATTTTTAATTGCTTTCGTCCTATTAGCGAGTCGAGGGAGCGCGGACCTCTTTCCTCGAATTCCGGCTCGCCCTGCTAACCGCTTTGGAGCCACCCGTCCATTTGCCGATCGCGCCTTCGTCCCGTCCATTCGATTTCTCCCTTTCGTCCTGATCAGCTGGATTATCGAAGTTGATCGCCGACAACAAGCCTCGCCCTTTCCTTCCACCGTCACGCTGCCCGATTATCTGATTGACTTCTCGCCCTGTCCGCGATTTTCGCCCGCGTGGCCGGCGCCGTGAAAGTGGATCGCCGATAACGAAATAGGAAGCTGGTGTGTCCACTTGAACGATAATTAACGACAATTACGACGTTCGTTCGAGCCGCGCTGCTCGAATAATGTCGCCTGGACTGGACCTCGGTATTCCAGGGGAATGCCTCGGAAAATTGCGTTGGCCCGTGTGAAACAGGCGCGAGTACGCGAGTTAACCGGATTAAGATGTCCAACATTTTTCGATACGATTCTGCAGACATTTTGCAATTCCCGTTCTCCACTTCTGTTCTTCTTCGCGCGGGTAACCTCCGGGCGGGGCAGGCTTCTCCGCGCGATTTTCTTTCTCTCGGGCAGAGCACCTCCCCGTAAATAAATAAACCTGCATCTGCGTCTAAGCAGCGCGTTCCATCGATTCGCTCGCAGAAACATGCTCGTTAGCTCGGCTGCATCGGCTCGTAATTAGCGCGCCTCTCCTTTCGCGCGTCCGCAAATATAAGAGAAATATTCCGCGTCGAAATTATTTCGAATGTATCGACGCGATAACGAACGCTACTGATACCCCGCTACGGTGCCAATTAAACAGGCTCGCGTATATAAATTTGAAGCGGCGCGGGCTCGGCCGTAATCGCGGGGCTCGCGGAATTTGAACGCGTCGATGCCTCGATTTACATTTAAATAAAGTCGCGGAATTATGCATCGATTGTGTTCGTTGCAGTTCCTTTCTCTTCCATTCAGCCGCCCGGGCCGAAATACAATACAGACTGTACACACACAGACTTCCGTCTTGTAATGCCGAGGCGTGCTCCGTCTCGATAATGGAGCGGAGATCAGCATTCGAGGCACGAAGCCGCGGATTTGCGAGAGGGAAATCGCGATCCTGGGCGAGTATCGGGGCCGATTAAACTTAAACGCGACGCGGAAGCCCTAATAAAGGTCGAGGACGGTGGCCGTGCTCTGCGAGGCGACTTAGTGCCGTGAAATTACCGTGCGCGCGTATTCTTCTATTAACCAGACACTCGGCACAAAGGGCCGCGGTATTTACCGCGGGGAATAAGCGCCGTCGACTTTAATAACTCTCGTTGTATTTCCAGCGGGGCAAGAGCAAAAGGAGCCCGGGGTGGCTGGCGCGCGCGCGTGCACGCTTTCAAACGCACCGCACGGAAGTCCTCTTAAAAATTCCCCGGGAATAATTCGTGCCGCGTGGACGGCCGCTGAAACAAAAACCCGGGGATATACGCGGGCTCGCGCTCGGGAACCACGCTTTTGTAGAAATTTTATATCCCGCCCGGCGACCTGACGTGCCCGGAACACGTAAACCGCCGGAAGTTGATTCTGCGAAGGAATCTCGCGTCTGGAGTGCGGTAATTCCTACAGAGTTGCGAATCGAGTGCATAACCGAGGTGCCGTACAGTGGTCCGTCTTAATGTTAGCCTAGCAGGGCAAAAGTCCAAAATCATGACCCATCCAAAATGAATGAATCCTTGTCATACCACAAGCCACTGAGTCAGAGATATCGGAATGATGTGGTAAGCAAATTTTGTATGTATTTAATAAATATGACGATTGTGCAAACGTACGCGCGCCGGGCCCTTAGTAACAGTTTGTTAGAATGCATCAGAATCAGCTATAAATCAGTAGCGCTCCGTTGTATCGCAATTAAAATTGTTAGTATTTTACAAAATGGTCTGCAATCGTACAAGCAAGTAGTACATGAAGTTTCAGCCATGAATATTTTAATTTCCAACGTACAGAATTAAAATATGATCATAAAAATGGTGGATTTTCTCGAAAGCTTTCGTTGGAAAAGCTCTAGGTATCCTGGAACCTCGTGGAACCTAGAAATTTTGTGGGGTTTTGTTCTATTTGCTTTATAGAATACATATTGGCAAGTTACAGCCGCAAATATTTGCAACTCTGCATTATTAAACTGTTTGTTTATTTGTGAGGTTAAAATCTGGAAACTCAATTTTAACCCACTTCTAACTATCCAATTGGCTTGAAACTTTGCAGGCGTGCGTAGTATATCACCACCGAAATTTTAGTACAAGAAAATAATAAATAATAAAAATAATTATTTTTCTACGTATCCCCAAAGTTTCTTAATTTTAGGAATTTTCGTGTTGGGGATCTTCCCTTGCGAGGGGTGAACGTTTTAGGGGTGGTAAAACAATGTGGATGGTGTTTACCAAACATTTTCATCTAATTGATGATTTATGGACGAACCGCGACTTTTGTCCCGCTAGCTTCTTAATAGACGGACCACTGTGCGCCGATGGAAAGGCGAGAACGGAAGTGCAATGACGAGTGCGGCGGGCAAATGCTTTCGTTACTGGCTGGCAGCTTAAGGGGACTAGGCAGTCAGAAATTCGATTTTTTTTTATTGCATTTTTCGAAAGCACCACCCTTCCCGAGTAAAATGTCGTTTGGTTAATGTCAAAACTCGCAAAATTAAGGATTCTACAGTCGAAAAGGTCGAGCGCGTCAGAAACCGTTTCTGCGCGCACGCAGGTAGATTAATTCCTCTTCTGAAACTTTAAACGCGTTTTTCTCAGAATCACGTTTCCTCTTCGTTTTGCAGTGATTGCGAAAAAACGGACGCCCGAATCAATTTGAAAAAAATTGAGCATATGTAAAACATGTCTTGTTACGACCTAAACCTAAGCATAAGTCTGTGAAAACTTCTGTTTTGACAAAAAAAAAATAAAATGGCTCTTTTCCCTGGCAAAAAATCACGTTTCTTCAAAATTTGCCATTTTATAGCCGCCATTTGTATAATTTTGATTTTTTTTCTTTTTCAATAAGTCAGGGCAAAGTGTAAATTTCAGAGAATACGTCACAGTTCAATTTCTCACGGCCAAAATCACTGCAAAATTACAGCGGCTCCAGAAAAAATGCCGACACATCAGATGACTGTAGCGCTGTCATGCATATGTATATATTATTCAAATCATTTTTTTTTCACTGTTTATAGTATTAATAAACATTACCCAAAAGTACAAGTCACAATTTGTATTCATCTCCTTTTAATTAATTCGCAAAAAATACTTGATTTTCGAGCGATCTGACTGCCTAGTCCCCTTAAGGAGACCCATATTTGTTAGGATATTCTTCTCAGTTTCGGGAGGCAAAGCACTACCTCCCATACAGCACACTTCGTTGCAGCAGTATTGCAGGAACGTTGCTGCAATATAGTGTCGTTGCAGGTTGCATTGCAATATTGCAGGAACGATGCTGCAATATTGTTGTGCATTATTGGAGTGCCAACGATCCTGCAAAGTTGCAGTAATATTGCAAGTTCGTTGCCGTGCAATGTTCCGTTGGCAACGATCCTACAATATTGCAGCAATATTTCAAGTTCGTTGCCGTGCAATGTTCCGTTGGCAACGATCCTACAATATTTCTGCAATAATGCGCGCACATAGTCTTGCAATGTTCCAGTGGCAACGATCCTACAATATTTCTGCAATATTGCGCGCACATCGATGTGCAATGTTGCAGTGGCAACGCCCCAGCAAAATTGCAGTCACATTACCGTACAATATTGCAGAAATATTGGAGTGGCAACGCTTCTGCAACTTCCCTGCAATGATGCGGCGCAACATTGCAATCTCGCACCAGAATATTGTCGAAGAGTTGCAGGATCATTGCCCGAATTTTGCTGTTTCGTTGCAGAATCATTGCCGGAACGTTGCAGGACTGCATATTTGTAATGTTGCCGCAACTTTGCAAAAATACACATCTGCAATATTGCGAAGGCGGACATAGGATTGAACCTGCAACGTCTCTGCAATGATGCGGTGCAACATTGCAATCTCGCACCACAATGTTGCCGAAGAGTTGCAGGGTCTTTGCCAGAATTTTGCCGTCTCGTTGCAGAATCATTGCCGGATCGTTGCGGGGCTACATATTTGTAATGTTGCCGGAACGTTGCGGGACAACATATTTGTAATGTTGCCGCAACTTTGCAAAAATACATAGCTGCAATATTGCGAAGGCGGACATAGGATTGAACCTGCAACGTCTCTGCAATGTTTTGGTGCAACATTGCAATCTTGCACCGCGTCATTGCAGAGACGTTGCTGCGATGTTATGGTGCTGTGTGGGCTGTGAATTTCCGAGACCCGTTTAGACGGAGCCTGTGCAACGCCATGGGCGCGATGCTTTATCGCCGCGTCTCCCCGCAGCACGCTCGCGCTGTACCTCAATTAATTAGTTGTTGCACTATTTTCCGCGGGCAAACGGGAATTTCGCGTGAGCCGGCGCACGTTATCATATATATCCCCGGAGGCCCTAAGTGGCTTGCACGCCGATGGAACTCGCGTTACAAGCTAAAAAGCAAATCGATAAGAGGGCAGGAGTTTACTCGAATGGTGGTACTTGGGTGCGTAATATTTTATCAATTTCAGTAACGTCATTACCCGCCGCGTAGCGTGTCCAAGCACGTGCACGAGCTCTCGAAGAGAGCCAAGCATCAAGCATGAAATCGCGCGGCGCATTATGCCCGAGTCGTTTGCGATTCAGCCGTTGCACAGTGGAGCAACTACGATGCTCTCGAGCGGAAGGGAACAGGAAGAAAGCGTGGCTCGGTCCAAACGGGGCTATAGGAAAACGAATACCAGATACATGCATCCTTGGCGGAATAGACGCGAAGAAGTCCGCGCAGATGAAGCGACATTTGTCTCTGGCATTCGCCACGCGGCGTTGCCTCCGGTGCACAGTTCAGTCATTCGAGTCAACGCCTCTCCGCGACACGGAACACCTCAAAGCCTACTCTGTCTCGGTCTTTCCTCCTGCGAATGGGTATGTTGGAAAGTTGAAACCGAAGAGTGCCTGCCAGAGTCATTCCAGAAGGTTCGAAGGGGTATCAAGCAGGTAGATGTGTCTTGATTTCTACGTTCCTCGTGGGAGAAGCGATCGAATTCCGGCTGCATCGTCGGAAGGCTAGATTCGCGTATCGCGCCGTTGCGAAGTTTACTCGATCCAGCCTCATTCACGACACAGCTGACGCTAGGCTTTTCATTAGGGCGCGTGATTGATGAGGGCCCATCGCGGCGCGATATTATTTTCAGTAGGCGCGCACCTAGGCAGCCTCGTAGCAAGCCCCATTATCTGTCGGTGGTCCTCTTGCCCTCCGACTCCTCTCTCTCCCCCCGTTCGTTCTCTTCCCTCTTTCGGTCTTTCTCAGCCGGCATCATCCTCGCGCCCTTCACCCCCTGCGCCCTTCCATCGCTCTTTCGTACCCGAACCCCTTTGTTCCCCGTGGCCTGTCGGCGCTAATGGAAAGCACTTTTAACCGATGCTAATGGAAACGCGCCACCGGGGTTACTTCTTCGTCCGCGCGAACCATCGGCTCCGGATCGCTGCGAAAAATTATCTTCGCCGACCTATCTCGTTACCAGCGGCGGCGCAGTTTTGAGGGACGAGGGAGAATCGACTGGAGGGACGAGCTTCGAGATTGATGACCACGGTTCAGGGGATTAGCTACTCCATCGACGCGTCTCCGAGCGCGGAGTTAATATAGAAACGATCGAGCGTTATCTCTCAATTATTCTTCCTCCCCGCGTGTCGATACTATTCCCAATTTGACGTTTAAAGGGCCACGAAGTTCCGTGTGCGGGTACTCGTGCGGCAGAAACTCGGCATCCAGGAATCTATCTCGAAAATTCCGCGGGCATTGTTGGGTTAACCGAGGGACAAGATTTCGCCGAGCTTCTTTCGGGGAAAGTAATCGCCGTGAGATCAGAGAACGTCGATCGTTTAAGGGAGGATAATCCTCTATGCGCGACAAAGAAGCGTTAAAAGGATGGCTGGAGGAGAGCGTCGCTGCAAGACAGCCTTTACGCCACATCGGTCTTTGTCCTGACGAATTTTCGCGTCGCTCCGAGCTCGGCCCCCTTCGCCCGCCTTATCCGTGCCCCCCGTGAGCCAAGCAGCCCGCTTTGAAAATTTGTCTTGGTCTTATCTTAGCTTCGCCCCGCGTAACCATCTGCCGCGAGCCGAGCACGCTCGCTACCATAAATTCCCATCATGCTCAAAGACAAACAGAGTGGAATTGATCCGTTCCCTCTTGGAATCGGGGGAGCAAAGGAGGAGCGTGAAACGCGAGCAATCTGCGTCGCGTTTTCTTTCGGTTATCGGCCGACTGACTGGCAGTTTTCCCTGAAAACAATTTATCTTCATCGCGCGATCGGCGTAATCTGTAACTCCGCGAGCAAACATCCTCGGCCGAGCTGAGATTCCGATGCTCCTGAGAATCGGATCGCTTTCCGACCCCGCTGCGAAGTCCGGGGCATCGCGTCGAGCTTCTCCACCGCAGCTCGATCAATAATCATCACCGTCCACGCGAAACCGGGCCTAACGATACCCAGTTAGCGCGGGACCCGCTCGATTCCAGATCGAGCATCGATTCCTGGCTATAATGCGGCGCTTTTAAACATCGCAGATCGCGCGGCTGAAGGCGGCGGATTAAGAATCTCGCTGTCCAGGTGAATAGCAATTACGTCATTCAACTCCGCTTTCGAGCGATCGCAATCTAGACGCGGCTCGTTCCGGCATGGAAATCACGTCCTCCTTGCTTGAACGTCGGTCCGTCTCGGCCGACGTGAGCCGCATTTCCCTCGTTTTTCCGAGGTCCGGCGCTAATTATACCGAAAAATCCGCTGCCGGCCGACGAGCCTCGAGTGTCTCTTTAACCAAGAGTCTCGTATAACGAACGTATCGTTGCCTTTGATCAACGAGTCTGGAGAAAATCCTCCCCGAATCCCCGCTGTTCCGCGTCCACCGCGGAAAGCCGATGTGAAACGTGGACGCGCTCGTCGATTCTCCTATCGCCAACTGATACATTCCACGTTTCCTTTAATTAACTTTGACGCACCATCGAACAGCGCTAAAGGAAAATTCTTTCATTACCCGCGCAAAGAGCACGGTCTAACGCGATTACTCGACCGTCCACGAGAACGCGCCGAATACATACGTATGCGGGGAGTCGCGGGGCGGGAAGCGACACCCGCGAAAATGGAACTATTTTTCACGGAACAGCGAGCCAACGACGTAACCGGAAGAACTTCACGGTGAAAAATTTAACGCGCCCGGGCCGAAACTGCAGTTTCACAGTTTTGATCGAAACCATGCGATACATCACGCCGGATTTACAATCTGCCCTTGTTTCACGGTGGCGCGGCGGCCGATAACAGAGTCGCCCGGAAAACTTTGGCCCTCCCGCGAGGAGCGCCTCCGTTCTGATCGAACGAACTCCTCGCGCGGCGGCGAGCTTCCCGCCGGAGCCCCTGAGAAGCCGCGTCCGAGCGCTGGAAAAATCTGCCGGAGCGTTTGTAACGCGGCAAACAATCGCGCCTGCGAAGACGAGCGAGTCTGTGCAGTGTATTACGCAAATATAGCGCGCGATCAAACGATAGGGCGTGCTGGCTGGCGCCGGGGGATGCAATTGAGTTGCGCAGAGGAATGAGGCAGGCTTAAACCGGGCCCCCCGAAATGAAAGTGGAGCTCTTTGCCTTGCGATGAATCATACACTCGATTACCCGCAGAGAATCCACTCTGATAAGGATTTGCCTGCGCTTGTAACCCTCGTACCAGCTCTGTGGTTCTCGTTAGCAGAGGCCCAGGGATCCTCGACCCTCCAACGGCCCGCGATATCGAACGAACACCGGCTCGAAATTATTGACCGTAAACGCTACGTTTCCCGATGTCCGGCTGGCGAAAGTCATCCTGCCGAACGGCCCGCAGGATCGACGGTCATATTTCTCCGCGATATTCATGACACGCGGTGCGTCAACCGTAGATACGGCGGGCCGACAATGGCGGAGGGACGGCGCGCGGGGCTCGCCGATAAGCTTGGCCGTCGATTTTTCACGCGGACGACACGGCCAGGAGTAGGAGCTCTTAACGCGCTCGCGTGAAAGTCGAAATGTCCGGCGGGTCTCGAACACCCTCGAAGAGTCTCAATGCGGCGACCGGAAAGTATGAGGTTCGGGGGTTCTTAACGGAGCCCCGCGGTCCACGACTCTTCAAGGGGCTGGCGAGGCGAGGGCGTGCCTCGTTGAATTCGCGACTTCCAACATCTTTCCGAGCTGTTCGGGTCGCCTTCCGCCCGGCCTGCCTCCCCCGCCCGCACGTACGGGGCATTTCCGTATTTTTGTCTCGAGGAAACTTGTCAACGGTCGATACTATTTCTCTGTTTTGCTGCCGCGGATGGAGCACCTT
This sequence comes from Andrena haemorrhoa, assembly GCA_910592295.1. Classification (NCBI taxonomy): domain Eukaryota; kingdom Metazoa; phylum Arthropoda; class Insecta; order Hymenoptera; family Andrenidae; genus Andrena; species Andrena haemorrhoa. Next base: position 9,949,196 of record OU342946.1, read on the forward strand.
CGAGTCCCGTCTCACCAGAAACTGTAGGTACCTACCCGTCGCACAGTGGTCCGTCTTATATTGATGGCCTAGCGGGACAAAAGTCCAAAATCATGACCCATCCGAAATGAATGAATCCTTGTCATACCACAAGCTACTGAGTCAGAGATATCGGAATGATATGATAAGGTGAATGTCCCAATTTCTGCTCATTTAAGAGGTTACTCGTCACAAAAGAAGGTGTAAAAAATTTGTTTGTGATCAAAATTTGCAGAGTAATTGATTAATTCTTTAATAATAAATCAACCAGTCGAAAACTATTTAAGAAATATATTTCGAGATGTTTAACTACTAGTAATTTGTAATTAAATAGAATGCTGTAAGGTAAACGTACCTATTATGAAACACCTTCCCAAACATGTCCCCTTCTTAAAACAGCATCACAAATAACGAAATAAGAAATAGTTATGGCATATATAAGCAACTGCCAAACATTCTATCGATATGTATACATTCTTTTCTGTACAAATTCACCAACTTAAGTATTATTATACAATAATCTATTACAAAAAAATGGTTTTAATGTAATTCATTGATAAAAATAACCGTTTCATATTGTGTACCTCAATTTTTTGAATGTCCCGCTTTATGGAACGGTTCGGAAGCGTGTTCCAAGACCACGGACCCGTGTTCACATAGTTGTACCAGTTCATGAAACACACGCCTCAGCTTTGATAATTAGATATTTCCAGTGAAAAAGAGAAATAGTTCATTATTTAAACTGCCCTAGAGCGTTTATAAAATATATTATATTCACGTTTTCATCATAAATACGAGTAAGTATGCGTAATTCAAACTTTTTTAATAAATATCAAAAACCTAACCTGACGGGGCGTTTCATAATAGGGACATTGAATATGAAACACCGGGTCATGGTACGAAAACAGTGTTTCATAATACGTACAGGTCCTTCATTTAGTTTTTTAGTCATATTATTTTTTATTTATAATAAATATACATTTTATGGCTCATTATATAATCACAAAACAATGGCCTATCGAATGGTATGCAAATTTTCAATGCTTACCCACTAAATTTTATAAATTAGATGACAATTGCATAACCCCATCGAAAAGCGTTTCATAATAGGTACGTTTACCTTAAATGTCCGTATTTCTGCTCACGAAAAATAGCGATGTACGTATTTCTGCTCACCATTTGTACCAATTTCTGCTCACGTAATTTCAGGTTAAAATAAGTTACATCTTTTATGGAGATGTTTTATAACACAACAGTAAAGCATAAAATAATGATAAACAAAAAATGAAATGCCTTCGAATAGAAACAGAGGTTACAGCATATATTGAATTGTGAGGTTATGTTACTAAAATTTTGGTGAGCAGAAATGCGGACATGACGGTGATTCACTTGACCCTAAACCTAATCACCTGTTTTCTACTTAAATAAATTAAAAATAGTAAACAAATCTACATCCAGACCACAATACGGTATCTGTTTTTGTTATTAAATAAGAACTTTTACTGCAAAAACTATTTTCTGCCGAATTATCGAATGCCAATAGTGACCCTGTTTCTTAGCACAACCAGCTAAAACATGGTCGAAAAATCATGAGTCTCTCATTTTAAAAGTTTTTCGTTGCATGCTGCACTTTGATTAGCCTCAAGCTCGTGCAACCAGGGCCGGCGCGAGGATAGTTGGCGCCCTTATGCAAGAAAATTGTTGGCACCCCCAAATTTTTCCACCTGTTTTCTTTTTAATATGTTTGCCTTTACGAGGTACAATAAGAGAAAGAATTACATTTACATTTTGTTTATACGGGAGTTGGATTCTTTTATTATTAAGTCTGCGATATAGTTTTTAGCGCCCCCTTCGGCTGGCGCCCTTATGCGGCGCGTTACTTGCATAATGGGTTCCGCCGGCCCTGCGTGCAACACTCGCGTAAATTTTCAAATAATTTAGCAGTAAATGTTCAAATAAATGAGCAGAAATGGGGACATGAGCAGAAATTGGGACATTCACCTTATGCAAATTTGTAATGTATTTTATAAAAATGACGATTGTCCAAACGTACGCGCGCTGGGCCCTTAGTAAGAGTTTGTTAGAATGCATCAGAATCAGCTATAAATCAGTAGTGCTCCGTTGTATCGCAATTAAAATTGTTAGTATTTTACAAAATGGACTGCAAACGTACAAGTAAGTAGTACATGAAGTTTCAGCCATGAATATTTTAATTTCCAACGTACAGAATTAAAATATGATCATAAAAATGGTGGATTTTCTCGTAAGCTTTCGTTGGAAAAGCTCTAAATAGGTATCCTGGAACCTCGTGGGACCTAGAAATTTTTGTGGGGTTTTGTTCTATTTGCTTTATAGAATACATATTGGCAAGTTACAGCTGCAAATATTTGCAACTCTGCATTATTAAACTGTTTGTTTATTTGTGAGGTTAAAATCTGGAAACTCAATTTTAACCCACTTCTAACTATCCAATTAGCTTGAAACTTTGTAGGCGTGCGTAGTATATCACCACCGAAATTGTAGTACAAGAAAATAAGAAATAATAAAAATAATTATTTTTCTATGTATCCCCAAAGTTTCGTAATTTTAGGAATCTTCGTGTTGGGGAGCTTCCCTTGTGAGGGGTGAACGTTTTAAGGGTGGTAAAACAATGTGGATGGTGTTTTCCAAACATTTTCATCTAATTGATGATTTATGGACGAACCGCGACTTTTGTCCCGCTAGCTTCTTAAGGAGAACACTACTGTGACGGCCGGAAAAGTAAGCCATTTTTAAGAAATTTTTTTCAGGAATAATTTACAGCTTTCATAGAAAATTGTTATTACCTACCTTTAGTACGCTGTCTTAAGGGACTGTACAAAAAAATGAACAGGAAAACATCCATAACTTTTAATATATTAATTAATCTCCTAGACCCCCCCACGCGAGTTGGTCGAAGGTGTAACTATGTTACAGCAGGTCCGAAATCAAATTTCTATTTTTTTTTATAAACTATATGAGTGTAGTTTCCGTTGTACGTACCGATTTCTTAAACAAATTATTTTTGCAAAAATGGTGCGCTTTAGAAGAAAAGTTTCGAAAATTCGCGAATAAGATGGACAGTGTTTCGAGCGTATTTCAAAGAATTTGTTTTCAATCAAAGAATCCGTACGTACAACGGAAACTACACTCATATAGTTTATAAAAAAAAAATAGAAATTTGATTTCGGACCTGCTGTTCCATAGTTACACCTTCGACCAACTCGCGTGGGGGGTCTAGGAGATTAATTAATATATTAAAATTCATGCATGTTTTTCTATTTATTTTTTTTGTATAATCTCTTAAGACAGCGTACTAAAGGTAGGTAATAAAAATTTTCCACGAAAACTGTAAATTATATCTGAAAGAAATTCTTAAAAATGGTTTACTCTTCCGGCCGTCACAGTGGTGTTCCCCCTTAATAGACGGACCACTGTGCGTCGTCCCCGCTCTCCTGCTTCCCTCTGTTTCTTCCTCGTCCATTATATCGAAATTCCCCGCGTCTACGCGAACGATGTATTGATTTTCGGGGTGATGCTGATGATACTCGGTTATCGGTCGCCTTCGAATTGAGCGGAATGTCGGGGAAATAGCGCAGACGACGTTACTCGGCTCACCGGAAGAATAACTCCGGTGAGAAACCGGTGTCGGTGAACGAGAACGGCTGTATGGAGTAGGATCCAGGAGAAGACGGATGTCCTATTTGAACGAATGACCAACATGGACGCGTTTCGACCCACGCCTTTACAGTCTCGCGATATTTCGTGAATTTGACGGCGAACGTGCGCGCAACGCGAGCACTTTGTTCCTTTCGATCTACCCGACTCCGTTCCGCCAAATTTATCGCAAGAGGGAAAATGAAAATACGGCTGGGATTAATACTAAGGAAGATTTGTATCGTCAGCTATGCGGTTTCGTGCCCCGAAAATCCCTCGCGCCGTCAGGCTTCTCGTTAGAAGAGCGAAGCTGAACGAACCTGAACGAGGCTCGCAGGCGAGGCGAACATTCGGATTTTATGTCCGCGGAACTAATTCGACCGTAGAATCTTAAATCAACCGCGAAGAATGCGACAGCCCGCGACAATAGAGTCGCTTTTAAATCGTAATCGTCCCTGCGGCTACCTGTTGGAACTAACTGCAATTTTCTCGTCCATGCGTCTCGATTTCTTCATCTCCGTTTTCCTCCTCCCCCTGCCCCTTTCTCCCTCCGCCGCCCTCCGCCGCCCTCCTCCCCCTTCTTATGCAACCGACCTCGAACTAGATCAATTCCATATCCCCGAGAAAACCGTTTGCCTGGCCTCCACTACGTTTTACTTTCCAGCTCGATTTATGTATCTCATTCCGTTACCAATAGATTTTCGCCAGCGTTTCCGTCCAATTTGTAATGGTTTCTTTCTGCCCGCTCGTATATAAACGGATCTCCCTCCCCCCCTTCTGCGGCGCTGCTATCGGCCATGCCAGGAACCTTTAACTTTCTATCGGGGAGCGAGGCTGATTGAAAAACTTTCCAGCCACAATGTGTCACGTCCCCCGGAACTCTCCGCGGTCATCGTCGATATTCGAAGAGTCCCGAGTCTTTGACTATTTTAAGCAAGTTTCGTCTTCATTCGCGTTGCATCCGGCTCCGTTGGAGCTCCCGGCGACATCGTTGATGGAGAGTTAGCGAGCTCGACACCGGCCGCGCTGTTCTCGGCTGCGCCCTCGAACTTCCATCGTCTGCCGCGTAGGCCAGCAGCCTCCGCGACCGCGAATTTTTGGCATTCCGTACGGAGGCAGCCGACGCCGGCGAAAATGCTTAAAAGCCATAGTTGCCAAGTTTTAAGATACGACAGGGTGTCCCGTGAAACGCCGCGGTAACCACCGTCACCATTTACTCTTTGGTAAGTTTCCAAACTCGAAACTATTGCGGGGAAGCGCGTACAGCTGCGGAGTTGTCCGCGCAGAGATTACACGCGAGCGCGCGCTATAGCTGGCGCCTTTCTTCATCATCTCAGCCGCGGTTACACACCTCGACACACACGGGCCGAGTCGCCGCGTCATCACAAAGATGCGGCGGTTCAAGTTTCTAATCTGCTAAAATCCGTATTACTCTCTGCCGCCTCTTGCTCCGCCGAGTCCCTTTCGGTTCCCTTCTTCCTGTCTGAGAGCGAGGGGAGCTCCATTTTTTGACAGAGCGCTCTATCGATCTCGCCGGATTTCCTGGGGGTTTCGGCGATTAAGGCGCCCGTGGTGTTTAATGGATACACGGGCTTAGAGTGGGACCAACGAAACAGCTGTCACTTATCATAAATAAATGTATAACGAACAGAGCAAACAGAACTTGCTAATTAACACGACTCCGTCTCGTGTATCCCGGCAATTTACATTGCTGATCCGTCGAAATTAGTGCTTAGAGCTGCAGTAATGCATAATCAGAAAGTTTCAACGACGCGAGAGCCACGTGTAGACGATGCTTCAGGAGGCCGTAAATTCGTTACGCCACCGCGCCATACCTACCGAGCGAGCCACCGAGACTTCCAAGTGAAGTTCCTACCCAGCGGAGAGGCTTCCCTTATCAGCAGGGGGGTGGGGGCGCGCCAGGATTTAATCCCGATATTCAATTCGGCCAATCTGCATGAATCTGGCTGCGAGATTGCGCGCGAACCTTCGGTGTCAATTTACAACGGAGAGGGCGCCGCGTACACTGTTTGTATCACGCGCGACCTGCTGAATCTCGCGGAAAATCCTCGCGCGAGGTCTCCCAAGAGGGGTAGACTCGAAAACATTCCGTGGCAATTTATCCGATCGGTAGGATGCCCTCGGCTGTCTACGCGCGTCCGCAGCCTCTTCTGTCGGCGAGAATCCGATGTCTCTCTGTCCCGATAAACGCGAATATCCGCGTTACATCTCCAACGAGTCGAGTAATCGCGAGTCGCCAGACCGTGGATAAGGATTGGAGTTCAGTTTCGAGGCAGCGGCGAGAAGAATGCGCGCGACGGTATATAAAGGGGAATGTTTAGTCGGCGAGGGGATTCCCAACCGAGATGTGTATCGGAATGGGGAAGTTCCCCAAAGTGTATGGCAATCGTTGCACGCTACTCCGTCCGAAACGCCCCTATTGACTTAAACTCTGCCCTTCGTTGTTCCCGCGGAATCGATAAAGGAGCTGGCGAGGGTCCTCGACCGAGACTCCGACAACTATGTGATATACGCCGAGTCGTTGACGGGATATTAGACCGGTCAGTAAACTTCGGTCCAATTACATCGACAGAGGGCCGATAATTGAAGCGGGGGAAGAGCGCACATAATCAGATTACAGCTCGGGGTGGGAGCGGTAATCCGAATTCTCGGGCAATTAAATTTCTCCTTCTCGTAACTCGCGTGTCCCTGGCATCACTCCAAAACACAGAAGGCACGCGGCCCGGCCGTAGAACGTGCCGTATCCGGCGTAAGAACGCCGGGAATGTGGATGATGCTTCATCGAGGAACGCCAACGATTCGCCGGGATACTTTAAATTTGCGGAACATCGTTGCCCTTCCTGTCCGCCATCCTGCGTCTGACTACCGCTCTACTTTTTACCGGCGGCCAGGTTGTTGTCTTTCCCCTAGAGACGGCTGGGGAGGAATCGGAGATGCCGAGATAATGGAACTTCGATGAAACTTTTTCAGGTAATTTGAAAGCAACGCTGCAAGAAACGGCGGAGCTGAAGAGTGCCTCGCGAGTCCGGACTAGCGATATATTTCCCTCCGCCGTTCCCGACAGAACGCTCTCGTTTCGAGGCCCACGGGATGATGGAAGCTTGCGCGGCGTGAGAACTATTTATTTCATACGAACGGTGCCCGAAATTTGGTGAATAAAACTACATCGACGCCGGCAATCGTTAGCGATCGCAAACTGTGGGGTCCGTTAGAGTCGATTCAGCTCCGATATCCAGTTGCTCGTTCCGTTTTTCCAAGTATTTTTCGCTGGTGGCTGCTCGCGTGTTACCGTTGTCACTCCGTGAAACTGTCCGTCTGTGATGCAAACGTATCACGCTTTATCAGCTTCCACGCGAAAGTTTCATCTCCACTATGCGTTTCGCCCGGCGAACCATAAATGGACAGGCCACGCTCCCGCGGGAACTTTATGCATTCTCGAACAACCCTATTGAAAAATTGATCCACCAAGCGCATAATGCGCGATGCAGGGCGCAGTTGGGGGCTAGAGCGAAACTCGAAACTGTGTACGTACCGAAACTTGAACGGAATCCTCGGGAGCAGGTATCCCCGAGAGATTACTCTGTCTTAATATGACCTGGGCATCGACTTAGGACTTTGGCACTTCGCGGTGCAGCCAAAGGCATCAAGGTGAGCGAGGTATCGACATAATGAAGCAGACAGCTTCATGCAGCGCGAGATTGAAATAGATGGAGGTGTCGAGGCATCTGACGATGGATTAACGTTAAAAGAATTCACCGAAGGATAAGTTTTGATTTTAGGGAAAGGAAGAGAACAATTTCTCTCCCATTTAGGTGATGCTGGGCCTCAGTGGCGGATTTAAGAAAAAAGGCCCAGGTGGCGAACATTCTGAGGGGCCCATTTCTTCGGGAGAATGAAGAGGTAGTTTACTAAAAACGGGCCAAGTGTAGTAGTACAGAACAAACCTTGTGTTTGGTTAAAATCATAATTTGGTTTGAAGATAGGGCCCTAGGGGGCCTTTTGGGCAGGGGCCCATTTTATCGGGAAAATGAAGAGGTAGTTTACTAGAAACGGGTCAAGTGTAGTAATACAGAACAAACCTAGTGTTTGGTTAAAATCATAATTTGTTTTGAAGATAGGGTCCTAGGGGGCCTTTTGGGCAGGGGCCCATTTTATCGGGAAAATGAAGAAGTAGTTTACTAGAAACGGGTCAAGTGTAGTAATACAGAACAAACCTAGTGTTTGGTTAAAATCATAATTTGTTTTGAAGGTAGGGCCCTAGGGGGCCTTTTGGGCAGCGGCCCATTTTATCGGGAAAATGAAGAGGTAGTTTACTAGAAACGGGTCAAGTGTAGTAATACAGAACAAACCTAGTGTTTGGTTAAAATCATAATTTGTTTTGAAGATAGGGCCCTAGGGGGCCTTTTGGGCAGGGGCCCATTTTATCGGGAAAATGAAGAGATAGTTTACTAGAAACGGGTCATGTGTAGTAGTACGAAAATAAATATAGTGTTTGGATACCCATTCCGAATCATAAGTTTTTGGGAGATGGGGCCTTAGGGGGCCTTCTGGGCAGAGGCCCATTTTATCGGGAAAATGAAGAGATAGTTTACTAAAAACGGGTCAAGTGTAGTAGTACAGAACAAACCTAGTGTTTGGTTAAAATCATAATTTGTTTTGAAGATAGGGCCCTAGGGGGCCTTTTGGGCAGGGGCCCATTTTATCGGGAAAATGAAGAGGTAGTTTACTAGAAACGGGTCAAGTGTAGTAATACAGAACAAACCTAGTGTTTGGTTAAAATCATAATTTGTTTTGAAGATAGGGCCCTAGGGGGCCTTTTGGGCAGGGGCCCATTTTATCGGGAAAATGAAGAGGTAGTTTACTAGAAACGGGTCAAGTGTAGTAATACAGAACAAACCTAGTGTTTGGTTAAAATCATAATTTGTTTTGAAGATAGGGCCCTAGGGGGCCTTTTGGGCGGGGGCCCATTTTATCGGGAAAATGAAGAGATAGTTTACTAAAAACGGGCGAAGTGTAGTAGTACAGAACAAACCTAGTGTTTGGTTAAAATCATAATTTGTTTTGAAGATAGGGCCCTAGGCGGCCTTTTGGGCAGGGGCCCATTTTATCGGGAAAATGAAGAGATAGTTTACTAAAAACGGGTCATGTGTAGTAGTACGAAAAGAAATATAGTGTTCGGATACCCATTCCGAATCATAATTTTTTGGGAGATGGAGCCTTCTGGGCAGGGGCCCATTTTATCGGGAAAATGAAGAGATAGTTTACTAAAAACGGGTCAAGTGTAGTAGTACGAAAAGAAATATAGTGTTCGGATACCCATTCCGAATCATAATTTTTTGGGAGATGGGGCCTTAGGGGGCCTTCTGGGCAGGGGCCCAGGCGGTAACTGCTCATCAGCCGCCCTGTTAAATCCGCCACTGCTGGGCCTGTTTCAGCTCAAGGCTCTGCGATCGCAAGTTCCCGTCTTGACATCGTGCTACAGGGATGAACCAGCCCTCGGAGACAAAACTCAAGCCCCGGGGGATCGTCTCGCTCAACAAGTTACCTTGTAAATTTTCCACACTGCCAGACGCGTATCTCCTTGCTGCGTTTCGTGGTGCAATATATCGTTCGGACGATCGACACGCGTATCGTTTTCCGCATCTCGTTTCCGGCTATCGAAACCCGAGCGAATGGAGCGTGCTGTTGACCCGTGGAATTTGCGTGTCGACAACGCGACGCGTTACGCTCCATCAGCTTTCGCTCGAGAGAGTCCGCCGTTTTTTCCCCATCGGCGGGCGCGAGTACCGCCGCACTCGGGGAACCTTTGGCCAGAGGCCTGCGCGCGGATTTGCATGATATGGTAATTTTTCTCGATGCACGAGGGAACAGCGCCGGAGAGAGTATCCGTGCACGCACGCGGGGCCGTATGACGCGTGTACACCACCGACAGCGATGATAACGGGCCGATATTAAAGCACGCTGGTCGAATCACCTGCCGTGACTCGTTTTACGGGAGTTTGTACGTCAGGTGCTGTTCAGATATCGCGTACGGCGTGTTAATTATATCCGTCTTCACGGTGCTCTCTGTTCCGCGGACTGGAACCGGGCTGACGGAACGGAATGAAGGGAACCCCTGTTTTATTTCTCTCCTCGTTTCACTGTAATCTAATATGGTACTTTCGTGTGCTTTGCCGCGAATTACGGGTAGTGCGTGGACACCGTGCGAGTACTCGGGAAGAATTCCGTCACGTACCAGCCGTGAAGTACCCGCGAACATTTCGCCGGATCGTAGACCGCCCCGTTTTCAATAATTCGAGGATTCATGGCGGCTCGAGGCGACAGTGTTTGCGAAGGATCAGGTCTACCGGGAGGGAAATAATTTGACGTTGCGTTCAAATCGTATTTAAATTTCACACGAGCCTCGAACGTTCCCGGAACGACGGTGACACTCCCCGGAGGGAAAGTCGAGCATTGATCAGAAGCAGGGACGTACCCTGTGGTCTAAGGACCCATATAATTCCAAGCCAGTCGAGTGTTTCCAAATATAATAGATATTAAAACACAACATCCTCTAATTTGCCTCTTATTTCGCAATCTCTCCGAACGCCTCTTATACCCTCCATCTAAATAATCCCCCGCAGCCAAGCAAAAAGCAGAAGCGAACAGAGGATCGATGATACACGGAAATGTGGCTCAACCCAGCGAGCTACATTCTTTGAGTAGCTTATGGACAACGGACCTATTCGCGTTTGCATTGAGACACCGCGTAATTTAGGTGCCAAGGCTCATCTTCGAGTCTGACCCGCGACAGCTGCCTTCAAAGGTTACGAAAACCTCTCAGGGATTCACCGGAACCTTATTTTTTCGAATTCCTGGTGGATCGATCGAGGCTGTACGGCACAGAGAAACAGAAAGAAAGGAATGAGCGGGAGGATACAGTGACTCCACCGAAGCTCGTCGATGCTTCGTCGTTACTCGACGGTACATATTTCGCGGGAGAAATGCGACGGGAAATTGTGAGAACACGCTGGAATGGAAGAACCGCGTTCTCGGTTGAGCGTAGCTCTCGAAACACGGAAGAAGAGGACGTGTTTGCGCGATCTCCTTCAAGACCTCCTCCAGTGTTTCCACGTTGCGTAACGAGACCGCCATTGTGATGGTAGCTTTTATTTCTCCCAGAGTTACGCGACCGCGCGACGTTTTTAACATTCCAGCGTTTTATAAATTAAGAATCAACCGGAGCCTCGTCCCTTACCCGCGTCCCTTACCCCGCGGTCTCTCGCCCCGTGAAAATACGACGGGAACGCTCGACGGTGGATTGAGAAAACAGACTTGCGCAAATATTGGCGCGCGCTGCAATTTGCCAGCGCCTGCCGGCCCAATTAAAAACACTTCTTGGGACCGCGGGCTAATTTCACCGCCGGGAAGATGGTAAATACGACCGTTAACGATGAAACGGATCGAGTCTCGCGGAATTTCATACATCGCGGAGGTAGACGGAGCATTTCGAGCGCGTCGAGAATAGGTGTGCCGCGCGAAAAGAACGAACCGTGGAAGAAGACGGTTCCCGATACGCAAACTATCCTCTTTTGGAGTAAACTCGATGCAAACTCATTCGTAGCGGCGCGATCGGGCCGGCCTCCCCCGTCGTACACAAAGTTTGCCAGACGAGAGAATTTGATAGACACGTAGGAGAAGAGGACCGCGATCGTGGTTGGGCTACAGAGATCTGTCTATTCCCGAAGATCGATCGGGGAGACACTTTCGACGTTTCTTTCTGTGTCCCGCGTGCCCGAGAGAAACGAAAGCGACTGCGGGGGGGAATAGGGACGAAGCGATTGGTACCGAGGGTGTATGCAAATCGTCGGAATACGCGGTTGTTTGCCCACCGAGGGAAGAACTTCCGAATTTGTCTCTTTACTTGGTGTACGAGTGACGCAAGTTGGTATCGCGAGGAATGCCTTAAGGGGACTAGGCAGTCAGATCGCTCGAAAATCAAGTATATTTTGCGAATTAATTACAAGGAGATGAATACAAATTGTGACTTGTACTTTTGGGTAATGTTTATTAATACTATAAACAGTGAAAAAAAAATGATTTGAATAATATATACATATACATGACAGCGCTACAGTCATCTGATGTGTCGGCATTTTTTCTGGAGCCGCTGTAATTTTGCAGTGATTTTGGCCGTGAGAAATTGAATTGTGACGTATTCTCTGAAATGTACACTTTGCCCTGACCCCCATTCTGCCCTGAACCTATTGAAAAAGAAAAAAAATCAAAATTATACAAATGGCGGCTATAAAATGGCAAATTGTGAAGAAACGTGATTTTTCGCCAGGGACAAGAGCCATTTTATTTTTTTTTGTCAAAACAGAAGTTTTCACAGACTTATGCTTAGGTTTAGGTCGTAACAAGACATGTTTTACATATGCTCAATTTTTTTCAAATTGATTCGGACCTCCGTTTTTTCGCAATCACTGCAAAACGAAGACGAAACGTGATTCTGAGAAAAACGCGTTCAAAGTTTGAGAAGAGGAATTAATCTACCTGCGTGCGCGCAGAAATGGTTTCTGGCGCGCTCGACCTTTTCGACTGTAGAATCCTTAATTTTGCGAGTTTTGACATTAACCAAACGACATTTTACTCGGGAAGGGTGGTGCTTTCGAAAAATGCAATAAAAAAAATCGAATTTCTGACTGCCTAGTCCCCTTAAGGGGGGAGACCACTGTAACGGTCCGAAATGTAAGGGTGTTTTCGGGAATTTATTTCAACCAAACAACGCAAGTAAATCAATATATTGCTCAGTATAGTTAATAGTGTACATATCGAAGGGTAAGAAAATTTTTTTTTCAATCAAATTCATAAATTCGTTTCCTGTATACTCTTCGTCAAAATTTGGACTTGCGGCAAAAACATGCTAGTCGCGTTGACAGTGCCCAGGCCATATGGTTAATCCGAATTCAAAAACACAATAATATTCAGAAACTAGAAGCCTGCCTCTATTACGTGACGATCAAAAAAAGTCAAAATTGTAAAAAATTACAAAATGGCGGACCACTGAAAAAAAAAATCACGTTTTCGGGGTACAAAATTGGGGAAATGTTATTAAAAAAAATAGAAGCAGGTCGAAATTTGAAAAAAACTGATCGTCACGTAATAGCCACGGGTTTTCCGTACAATAAATGTCCTTGATCATGTTAATTGGACGTATAGTTTTCTCTGTAGACTGTCAACGCGGTTGAAAAATGTCATTCTGAGGAAAACGCGTTCAATGTTCCGCGCGGCTCAGTCGCGCGTTTGACCCCGCTTCACAGAAAATACTATATCTCCGTCAATTTTGCGAATTTCTTCATAAAATTTGGAGACAGCATTCTTGAAATGTGCGTCTTTCAGAAAATGTAAAAAAGAAAAAATCGATTTTTCAGATTTTTTACAGTGGTCTCCCCCCTTAAGGCAGGATACCACCTTTGACTGCGATTTTGGAGGCGTTTTTCATGAATTTTTTTTGCATACAAAGAATGCGCAGAAACAAAATCGGCTTTAGTCATTTATTAATGTAACTTTAATCTGTAATTACACATTTTTTGAAACTGAAAAAGTAAAAAATAATCTCTTGTAGGTGGCGCTAAAATACATTCCTTTGGAAGAACACCGTTAGACGGCGTGTCAAATTACTCTTACAATTTTCATCGGATTGACTTGAAACTTTGCACAATTCTTCCCCGTGGTATAATCTAATGATGTACGTAGGACTTTTGCTGTAGCGTTGTTTTTTTTTTTTGGTGCACAATTTTATAAACTTTTTTTCCCTAAAAAATTGACCTTTTTGTTAAAATGACCGCCATTTTCTTAAAAATAGAAATTTCGTAAAATCCCTACGTACAGCATTAAAAAATATTGTTGTTAATAGGAACATTCTTTGGTTTTTTTTCTAAGAGCCGCGTACAGAGCAGAATTTGACACGCAGTCTAACGGTGTTCCTCCAAAGGAATGTATTTCGGCGCCACCTACAAGAGATTATTTTTTACTTTTTCAGTTTAAAAAAAATGTGTAATTACAGATTAAAGTTACATTAATAAATGACTAAAACCGATTTTGTTTGTGCGCATTCTTTGTATCCAAAAAAAATTCATGAAAAAACGCCTCCAAAATCGCAGTCAAAGGTGGTATCCTGCCTTAAACCGGGGATTTCCCTGAAAATCCTAGCGTGTACCGATACTTGACAATCACGATTAATGATCCTCTGCTTGCATATGTTTGTTCAAGGAACGTCACATTAAAACAGTCAGCTTTGTCCGTATTAGACCTTCGAGGGTCCGCAGATAACCCACGTCACAGGGTATCCCCAGCAACCCTCGTCATTCTCATCCAGGGTCTTCGAACGTCAACCACTGTCCACTCAAATGCTAGTCATGCCTTCCCATCAGAGAGAAAGGAAAGTGGGAAATTCAAGATCTCTTCGCGTACAAGACGTGGACGTGGGAATTGAAACGAATCGTGATACACGGTCGAAAAAGGTGGCGCAAGAAAAAAATGGTACCTGTGTTACTTGGGATTTGGACTCCCAATTCCAATTCCACTTGAACATTATCTACCTTTAAGTGACGATTACACTGCGCCGTCGCAATTCTGAGAAAATGCATCGAAGCTTCTTGAATTTAGGGGTTGATTACGTGCCGTCGCTAATTCCCCGTCGATTGCGCGCAAATCTGCGGAACCGTCCAGCGGATTCCAATCCAATAATATTTCCCGCGACGTAAATCCATTAGGACGCCGGCAACCCCCCTGATCCATCTGACACGATAACCATTTCGCAGCGAGATCCGACGCGACTGTAGCAAGATTAACAACGTCCTTCCTCTCGATTTCTTAACGGCGCCCAAGGCGAGGGGAGGGCACGGCCGCCACGGGGTTGATTACGATAAGGAATTCCAGCCTGTAAATCTGCGGAAATCCCGGAACAGTCCCGGCGGTGGCCTCGACCAGTCGACGGGAGTCGGTTACCCTCTCGCGGGTGTGTTTATCTAGCGGGTGTGTCGGTTGAATCCGACCGCCGGGGCGAACAGGAGGCGAGGCCTTATCTTCTATCGGGGATTCCTCCCGGTTGTCGGGGGCTGGGGGTTGGCCAACGGCCAAAATGGTAATGCAAAGCCCCGAAGCCGCCGGCGTACTTCACGAATCACATTTCCCAGTATTCACTTTTCGCTTTTCCGCTCGCCCCTTTTCCTTCTGCCCTGGCATCTGGAACGATAGGGGGTGGGAGAGAGAGAGAGAGAGAGAGAGAGAGAGAGAGTGAGATAAAAAAGGGGGCTCGGGCGAGAGTAAGGATAAAAAGGCAGGAACAGCATTCAGGAACTTCGTTCATTCGGCTGGTAGCGTGGTAAAAAGCGGCGTTTTCATCACGTTAATCATACCGCGGAACGCGACGTCTCGTAGGATTCAGCCCGAGGCCGCATTAGCGTGATCGATTCCGCGGGCTCGACGTGATCGAACATCCGTCGTTTTCGACTTCGCTCTTTT
This sequence comes from Andrena haemorrhoa, assembly GCA_910592295.1. Taxonomy (NCBI): domain Eukaryota; kingdom Metazoa; phylum Arthropoda; class Insecta; order Hymenoptera; family Andrenidae; genus Andrena; species Andrena haemorrhoa. The sequence goes on from OU342946.1 coordinate 9,964,418, forward strand.
TCCTACGAACGACGTTTCTAGGTAAATATCCCGCCAGACACGCGAGTTCGGAGAAATATCTTTGATGGCGCGTGGTTGAAAGATAAGATAGATTTGTCGTGGAAAGTGTATTAAGGGGTCATCCCACACAGCACCATAACATTGCAGCAACGTCTCTGCAATGACACGGTGCATGATTGCAATGTTGCACCAAAACATTGCAGAGACGTTGCAGGTTCAATCCTATGTCCGCCTTCGCAATATTGTAGGTGTGTATTTTTGCAATGTTGCGGCAACATTGCAAATATGTAGTCCTGCAACGTTCCGGCAACGATTGTGCAACGAAGTGTGCTGTATACATTGCAGTGGCAACGTGTGCGCAATATTGCAGAATGTTGTTGGAGCGTTTCCACTTTAATAATACACGTCAATGTGTGCGCAATATTGCAGAAATATTGTAGGATCATTGCCACTGGAACATTGCAGTGGCAACGTGTGCGCAATATTCCTGCAATATTGCAAGAACGTTGCCACTCAAATATTGCACGGCAATATTGTAGCATTGTTCCTGCAATATTGCAATGCAACCCGCAATAACGCAATATTGCAGCAACGTTTCTGCAATACTCCTGCAACGAAGTGTGCTGCATGGGATTCTGCTTTGATCGGTCGAAAAATGAAGCTATATTTAAAGATTTTTTTCTCAATAAATACAACATGTAATGAACCTTTTTTGCAGGTGTCACATTGACGCTATAAAAAAACATATGAAACAAATTAAAAAAAATCTTTTCAATTTTTTTGTATAATATAAGACTAGCTTAATAGAGTTCAAAAAGATTTATTTCATTATACGTTGTATTTATGGAGAAAAATCTTCAAAAATAGCTTCATGTTGCAGCCGATCGAACTAAAACGACCCCTTAAGTGACGTGGCTGGAAGAATATTCGCCTTTGCGCACTGGCATGTATTCCACATGGCGATCTTGCAATTCTAGCGCAACGTTAGAGCAGAAACGTTAAGAAACGCCATGGAGCACAACGTATCGTCCAGGAAGAAGCATGCCCGGCCTTCCAAAAGCGGGATTACGGTCCGCTGATCCCGATTAAAGTTACGAAACGATATTTCAATTATTAAAAGGGAGACTCCGGAACAGCGGATAATCGGATACCAGTGTTAAAGCGTAACGACAGTAAAAAGAAACGGACTGCCGCGGCCCTTCCGGCTGTAAAATTAATGCATCGCTAAGCCCCGCCGGCTTAAAGGCGGAAGAGCTCCTTTAATCGTCTGGGAACGATGGCGGGAATAAAAATAAGTCGAGCGTTTTACCGATTCATGGCCCGTTATATTCGCTCGGCCGATGGACCGACGTTAGAATCTGCCGGGGAGACCGATGAAATTCCATTCCCGACCGAGGGGCTCGCTGAAAAAAAGGCACACAGTGGCTGGCTTCCGCTTAAAGGGTTTCAGAGTGGAAGGAGAAAGACAGGATTCCATTATCATCCGGAATCAGCGTCGTTTAAAGTGGAGCCGTTGAGAGGATCTCAGAGGAACAAAACATCCAGCGGGTGCAATATCTCCTACAGATCCTGATATCAAAACAGAATGATGGATCATTTTATCATCTCGACTCTCCCCAGAGTCAACCGCGTTCTTCTTTCTGACCAAACAATAATCACCCTCTATCGTGGCGCACCGGCCACCGAGCCATCTATCAAGCATGCATCTCGAAGGAGATCCAGCTTGGAACGGGCGGACAGTCGACGGTGCCGCGCCATGCAGAGTGGAAGAAGGACGCGACGGAAGTGGATCGGCTAGAAAAGTAGATCGAGCCGCGAGGGTGGTTTCGGTTTCAGAGGATGGTCGGTGCACCGCCCTCAAAGCGCGGGTGGTGACGAGGGCCCGAGGATACACACACGTCACCGTGCACGTAGGTTCGGTGAGTGCTGGCAGATGTATCTTGGCACGGTACCAAAGCTCTAATGTTATCCAGCAACTGGGGGGCCGAGTTGTAGACGAGTAAGGTATCGCGAAATTATCGTTACTCAAGGATTTACTGGCTAGCAGCCGGCTGCCAAGCACCTAGCTGGTGTCAAGGGAAAAGGAATTCTTCTGCCGCCCCGTTCTCTTCCGCTCCACCCAGCCTCGATTTCGACACGGTCGCTACCGCCGATTTAGCCGGTTCCCTTCTCGCGTTGCTGATTAAAAGCGATCGAAATAAACGTCCCAACGGTCCCCGAGTTCATTACAAGTTCATTTTTTTACAACCGCGACGTTCATCTCCTCGGTGGCTAGCCACGCTTAAAGGAATCCGCGTGGGCGCGGTGCAATTAAATAAATGAAGCGGGTAGCGAGGACGAGTTACTTGCCCTCTAAATTTCACCGCGCGGTATAAAAATTTCAGGCTATCCGGCCAGCGAGGAGTGTTTTCCACGTCTCTGTTACTGGTCGATCCCTCTTCTCCCGGCGAGGCCATTCCATTATTTTATTGTCCTTCCCGCTGTCTCTTTACCGCACTCGCTTCGAAAGTTTTATCATACCAGTCTCCGCGTCGTCTCGCGAGGATCGGCTACTTTTCTTCTCCGCATGGGGGAGGCGGAAGATAGAGAAGAAACTGTCGCGGGCGATCTTTCGCCGGCGGATCCCGGTCCCCGGGAAACTCGAAACGGTTTGTCATGGTCTGGAAAACAGATTCGTCAGTTCATGGTTCATCGAGCCGTGAATACTGCTCGATCCCGATCGTTCCCTTGGAGGTTGTGTGCCAAAGAGTGATAGGCGTGCACCGGGACCCGGGGATACCTCGGGGGCATTCAGATTCCGGCGAATAAGTGGTAATATCAAAGGGAATCGTGTACGAAATCGGTTACGCGTGGCACGTTTCCGCCGGCGCGGCGACGTCTATCGCGGAAAGTTAAATGAGAACGAGTCAGGCTGGCAACAGGCGATAAGCTGCCGAGTCTTACCCGGCCCCCCTGAAGCATGTCGATAATGACGAGCCATTGTGCGCGAGTCCCCTGATGAGAGAACCTTCGCGGAGCCGCCTTGAAAACCTCGTGGAAGATAGGAACGGGGAACGATTAGGCTCGTCGAAACGGGGCAAACAATCTCGCGAACATTATTATTCATTACGGTGCTCCGATATTCCCCGGGGAAGATAAAATTACCAGGGGATCGCGGGCGAAGTCAGTCGCGTGTAATCAAAGTTCGTTGAAATAATAATCGTCCGGGGCGGAATCGCCTGGCGAACGGTACGGCGGTTTCTCGAACATTTATTGAATCGTTTCGACGTTGATTAGGGTGGAAGGGCGAACTTAAACCAACCCCGCGCTGGAAGCCTTTACGAGCTGCAAACTTTCTAATTGTAAATCTGGCGCGTCGTAGAGTCGAGGAGCACGCCGAAGCTTCCACGAGTTCTATGTAAATATGTTTACCGGATGGAGAGCTTCCCCGAGAGTCCTTGGAGCGAGGAAGCGACTTTCTTTGCGCCACGGATACGCTTTGTTTCCCTGGGACGGGGGGGCGGGAACTGATAGAACGGAAGCTTCGAAACTAGTTCGCCGTGAATTTTCTATCCAAGGTAACGATCGGTCAACGAGTCGGTGAGTTTCTTTCGCGGCGACCTCTCTTCCCGTCCTCTCCCCGCTTCTGCTCGTTCGATCGCTTAAATCTGGCGGCTCCATTCCATTCTGAATTCAACGCCAATGAATGTTTCAAGTCGACGGCGCGAATTAGCGTTAGGATCAGCAGGCCAGTAGATGGACGGGGCCCAGTAGATGGACGAATTGTTGGTTAATCGTTAATATTGAAAGAACTAGAGTTTTAATCTATATTATTGTTTTTTTATTTTGTAGAAAAAACGTTTGTTGCTTTATAAAACATTAACATATTTATCGAAAAAAATGTTTGTATGCGAAAAATGTATTTGTATGTACGATTTTACGCCAACATGCGCGAGTCACTCTTTTGTTATTAGCTATTGGTCAGCATCGCGTGCCTTAAAGTTAATAAAACACGTATTTGGATGTATTGTAAAGGGTTATGTAATAGATGATTGCATTCTATTATTAACAATTTATAAATAAACGCGTGCACAAAGAAAAATAAAACGATAGAACTTATAAAAATGACTGTCCATGTACTGATATGGATTTTCTAACCTAAACGCAGTTGATGGACGGAATGGAATTAAATCTTTCGAAGCCACAAAGCCACCTTTGTGCCACTAAGAAAATATTAAAAAATGTTACCTATCCAATCCGGGACACTTTTCGAGACAGTTTTCAATGCGGGACAAACATTTCAAATCCGGGACAGTCCCACACGATCCGGGACGTCGGGCCACTTTAGGCTAGACATAACCTCACTTTATTTGCGGCCTGGGCCCATAACCTGTTGCACCGTTTTCTGGCAATGAAGACTCCATACGTTTTTAGTTTTGATGAAATAAACTATATTTTAACCAAAAATAACTTAATCTAGGTACCTACTATAGGTAATAAGTATTTTACTCATCTAGCCAGACACCCGTCCATTTATTGGTTCAGAACTATCCATCTGCTAGCCCTATCGTCCATCTATTGGTGATACGGGCTGTGAGTAGAATTTTCATCATTTTATCCTTAAATACATTAATTTTTTACTTATTTTTTCTTTAAATTTGTACATTTTTACGTGCCAAGCTTTTGATTTTCTTTTAATACAACAGATATTTCTGTAGCGGCTTTGGCGTTAGCTTGTTTTCGTATTTAAGGGCTGAAAGTTATCGTTACGCGTTGGTGGCTTGGGTTTTTCCACCGCGCGCTTGGGCGAGTCTACAACTCCTGTAGTGGCCACGTCACGCGCCGCGTTGTTTAACCGAGTCTTAGCGTTTCTGCTTGTTAGTGTATTGCCTATCACCGCCTCATCGCGAAATAAATAGGATTGTGGTGAAATATCTAGTCTCAATAATTACTTCCCTATTCACTCCTCATTTCTAAGAAACATCTTGATGTAAACCTCGGAATCAGCTAAACTGTCCATCTACTGGCCTGCTTGTCCTACGTCGGTGAAACATAACGACGACTTTAGCGGGCCATGTCGGTGGACAGGAAGCTGGGATATTCCGGGGACGAAAGTAACCAGACACAGGGACCATCCGATATTCCATTAATACTCACGAACCGTTCGAAATATACTCCGAACTTTAATTGTCCTCCGGAGGGCGATCCGCCCTCGTCTTTAAGTAACGCGAAATGGGACGGTGAATTAACCAGGACACGATCGAGCAATCGTGAAGTATTAAAGCGTCCGGGACTCGACCCGGTGCCCGATCGTCGGTGTAATTTTCTATTTGTCACGAATCGAATCGATCGCTGTTGTAAGCACCGCATTACGGCCTGACATTTGTACACGAATACTGTACAGTGTTTCTATGAACGGCTTTCCGTTAATATCGCTCATAAGAAACCCTTTTCCCTTCCAAATAACGTTCACGGTTCTCCGCCTTCACGTACCCATTCCCAAAACGCGAAGCAGAAAGGCAGTGGCGGATTTAAGAAAAAAGGCCCAGGTGGCGAACGTTCTGAGGGGCCCGTTTTTTTGGGGGAAAATAAATAGTTTACTAAAAACCGACTAAGTGTAGTAAAAAAAATCTAGGGTATAGTGAATTTTTTTTTAAGGTGGGGCCCTGGGGGGTCCTAGGCAAGGGCCCATTTTTCGGGAAAACGGAGAGGTAGTTTACTAAAAACGGGCCAAGCGTAGTAGTGGAGAAAAAAAATATAGTGTACAGTGAATTTTTTTTTGAAGATGGGGCCTTAGGGGGTCCTAGGCAGGGGCCCACTTTTTCGGGAAAATGAAGAGGTAGTTTACTAAAAACGGGCCTAGTGGGGCCCTTTTGGGGCCCTGCGGGGCCTTCTATGCAGGGGCCTAGGCGGCAACTGCTCATCAGCCGCCCTGTTAAATCCGCCACTGCAGAAAGGAAATGTTCCAGACGAAAGTACCTGGAGCACGCGTCGACGATCCCCGATTATCGCGTTTCACTTAAGCCGAGGCCCGATAGCCCGTGGCGCGGGCTTCGTTACGTACCACCAAGTCAATGTCCTGTTCCCTTATTTTCCATGCGACGACGCGACGGCACGAATTGGATTTTTACCAACACGGAAGTAGGCTGGGGAAGAGAAAAGAGGAGGAAGAAAGGCGAGTATAAAAGAGTCGGGGGAGAGTCGAAAGGGGCCGGCGGATTCGAGGCGACCGCTGCTTCGAATCGAATAACGAAGCTAGCGCCGTGCCTTCTCGCCGGAATAATAAGGACTCCGTTCTCTCGAGATCGAGAAAATCGATCGCGCGCCACCCCTATACATCGCGCATTATTACCGTCGCCTGTTTCCGACAACTCGTGCCCACCCCCTTTGGACGACGCCTGATTGTGGCCACGCTTGACAGAGCCACTCGGATGGGTGTTACCCCTGCCGCTGTTCGCGATGGTGCTGGTGCCTTCCGGTTACCCTCCGACACTTCGCGCTCACCCCACGGGGCTGGGAAACAGAGTGGAAGGGAAGCTGGCCGCGGCCAGACGCTGGGTAACGAGAATAACGCGCCCCCCAACCCTCGCTCGATGAAATTACCCAGCAACATCGCGGAATTTTCTGTTTCTTTGGACGGCAAGCCTTACAGGATTTCATTTATCACTCCGCCGGAATAGGGGGAGCGAAGCTAAACGCGGAAACTTCCCTCGTAACTGCTCGCAAGTTTGTGACGTTTACGCGGACGCGGAGGGAACGCAGAAATTAGAGAAACCCGTGGGCGGTGTAACAGCCCGGTATTTGCTGTCTCATCGACGGCAATACTCGCGGGGCATTTATTATCCATTCCGTGAAATCTTCTTACGGTTTCGAGAGATTCATTAGCTGCTAAGTGGACGAGGAATTGTAGAGTGCTCATTATCGGTGTCAACCGTGTTTAAGCGTTCCCATTGGAAAGCAATTACACCAGAAATATCTCTAATTGGAAAGCTCGCGATAGAAAATAGGACGGCTTGAAAATTTAATACCTAATCCAACCAGGGATTTAAGGGAGGTTACAGCTCCTCTGCCGCGATTCCAATTTAGCCTCGCGCCAAGAATAAAATCCTCATCGTGCCTCTCCGAGGCCACTTAATATCCGGAGCAGATTCGAAGGACGACGCTATAATTTCGCCGAAACGGACTCTGCGTAGCTGCATTTTCATCGGAAGGTGATAGGGCGCGGTGTCTCGTGGCCGCGCGTGGAAATCAATTTTAGCCGTGAACAGAGATCCGAGGGGTTCCTTCTGCCCCGAATACGTGACTCAATATGCTCGTGCCAGGCTTAGAATGACCACGTCTCTCATTAAGTTAACCCTATATACATGCAATCTCTCCATTAATTTATGCCGCGTGAGCTTCCCCCGTGTCACGACAGGCGACTGTATCGTTTCGATGTCCAAGCAAAATCGAGTCTACGCCAGCGATGAACATACACGTAATTTCAACGTGAGATGGAATCGTTACGAATTTTAAAGGGTTTCCTCGATGACAGCGTTCCAGGAGGATTCTAGAATGCAACGCGTATTAGGCGTTTTACGGGGATGCCAGGAAGATCCCCGCCTGTGTGGGTGTTCGATAAAAATATCACGAATCTCGTATTTCTCTGGCGGAGATAACTTTATTGCGGCGATACCGTGATTGTTACGGCCTTCATATTTTCACAGCCGCGCCGCGGCGTACCTGTAGATTCGGTTGTTCAGTTCCAGCTGGAAATTCCTTCGGTCGTAAAAGCCTCCGTTCCAGGAACACATCGACAGCGGGAAAACGGGGAACGAGGTAAGCGGTGCACGGCAACTTTCTAGCATACAGTGTATATATATTCAACAGTTAGAACAACAGCAGCGATCGCAGTCGGCGAGTAACAAGAGCCCGTGCCGGTGGCACTTCCAATTTTCTTTGGTCCAAAGTAAAATATCCAGTAACGAACGATAATCCCCAGGTAACGAGCTGAGCTTCCGCGTAGATTCAAAGGGACCCATTCCGATGCTCTTCGAACAATGCAGATGGTTGTTAATAGTGTCCATAGCCGTGCCCTTCTGATCCTCCGGTCCCCCCGTGGCCGCCGTAGGTACCACCCTCGTGATTGTTGCCGTCAGAATTGTGCACGTACGCGAAAAATCCGCCGTGAGGATCGGCGTGGTACTTGACCACGCGCACGTTGCCGCCTGGCTCCTTCACGGTGTATTCGCCGATCACGTTTTTGCCTGGCCGCAAAAGAAGCCTCTGTGTTAACGCGCAGAAAGCGACAGAGAATCTGCTAATTTGCGTTCCCTTCCGAACCTCGGCTTCGATACACTAAAGAGGGTGCTTCCAAGAGAGAGAGCCCTAGCACCTACTTCGGGACACCCTGTACGCGTAGCGCGGGATCTTGCCAACAAGAGGGAAATATAATATATCGACCTGTTGAGCGGAATTTATTTGCATCTATAATTTACTTTCCACCGCTGCGAGGTTCCTGCGGCCGGACGATACGAACCGCGCGCATACTTATCGCGGAAAATAAGAAAGTCAGCGTCGCGAGAGATTTATGGTCCGAAGCGGAACGATACGTCTCGTTCTCCGTCCGTCATTCACTCACCGTCTCTGTGCTCCTTCTGGCCATGGTAGTCGCCGGTGTGGTGGTCCTCGACTCCGTAGGAGAATTCGTACTTGGGGTGGGCCACGTAGCCGACGTGATGCCCGTGTTTACCGTGGAGCGAGACTTCCTCCGCGGGTCCCTCCACGGGGCCGTGGAAATGCGCGAAGCTGTGAGCGTGCCCTGCCGATCCGCCCTGCACCGCCACCAGGCTAACCACCGCCGAAATTAAAGCGATCTGTGTACAGACAGGTATATTGCCTCGTTAGGTAAAGTGACGTCTGCGCGAGAAGCTATCCCCGGCTTCCAAACGCGAACCTTGATCACCATATTGCTGCCCGGGTCCCGGTGAAATGATATTCCAGCACAGATTCATCGTAGTTTATATAGCGGCGAGCTCTCGCCGTTTTTGACAGCCGGAATTTCGCCGCCGTGAGCGTTATTTAACGTCGAAGCAACGGAACGTACGACAGGCGTTGCGCCTGCATCCGAAAAAGCAGGGGCTACAGACCAATCGGTTTTCTGTGCATAAAGTATGGCATTTCTTTCACGGCTGGACATAACGACAGACCTTCCACGCACGTGGATCCACGGCGCAGCATTCCGTCCCGAAACGACAATCGATTCCGCTCTATTGATCCTGACGCGGAAGCGTTTTTGCCATTCCGGCTCGCTGTTTGTTATGCGCCAACGCAAAAAGCGATCCCTCGATACGACATGGTGATGAACCGTTAGTAAATCAAACACGAGGAGCGCCGGTGTTTCGTCGCGCGTTTGACGCTCCGCTGTGTTTGCTTAATTCCGAGTTAAATAAATGCTGGGCTCGTGACACCAAATACAAATCAGCGACCAATGGGCCGCGCTTAAAATTGCCCATCGCGGCGGCCTCTCGTATCTAGAGACGCGGTAGCGTCTCGACGCCAAGTACAATGAAAGACACCCGGTATATGTGTCGATGTCGCTACCGTGTATCTTTACGCGTCGCAGAGGCATTCCAACCTAACTTTTGATTTATTTCCCTAATATCTCATCACGCCTGCGATATTTTCTAAATTTAATGGCATTTTTCTCATGTAAACCGCATGTGAGCTTTCGAATAAGACCAATTTCAATAAAATCGGTCCTCGCATAACAGAGATATCATAATATCGTCTCATGGATCTGTCCGAAACGGTAAGGTTTTTCTTCTGATTCTGATTTTCAAGAAATTTTCGTCAAATTAAAAACGAACTAATACATGTTTCGTTCGTACGCGTTATACGCACACCTTCAGCCAAAATACGCGTACACGCACACTTTCAGCCAAAATACGCGTTACACGCACACCTTCAGCCAAAGCGAACTAATACATGTTTCGTTCGTCAATCGCTACCTTCACTATGCAATCTACTCCAAATTTTGACAGCTTACAGTCAGGTTATGACCTGACGAATGTCACATAAGGTAAATTGTCAAAATTTGAGATGCCACGTGTTTTTACAAATGTGTATCGTTGTAACCAAATTGAATTGCAACCAAAATGCAGTCTCAAACATATGTTGGCCAAATTTGAATTGCGTCATGTTTATATCTTAGAGCATATTGCTCTAAGGTTTATATATTATAAATATAACCCATAACCACAAATTCAAAAGACTTGAAATCAGCCTGTTACCACAAATCAAATCAATTCAATCGATATGCCATCAGCATATAACCATAAACTAGTATTACTTTTTAATTAAATATTATTACATTTTTTAACATAAGCGTTTTTAACATACACTTTGTGGCTTCGCTAGAGTTTTCTGAAATTATATTTTAAGTCTCATTAGGGTAAATGTGCCTTAGTTCGGCCCCTACCCAATAGTCAGCCTTTTCGAAAATAAATTGCTTAGAAATAATAAATTAGGAATAGAATCTTATATATTTAAACGAAACAATGATCAGTATAATCTCTCCTTCGAATGTGGGAAGTTTCATGCCTTTAGCGGTAAAAATATGAACTGCAGAAAGCTTCATTGTGTTGGCGAATGGATGGTTCACTACTGATGAGTCAATTTGAATTAATTTAGTACTATAGGCAACACTTGGAAATAGTGTATACCAACACTAATACGAAGTTTTTTATGTTCAAATTTTGAATACGCGATTAATAACATTCGAATTAACTGTTCGTGAAATTATAATTGCATTTAAACTTAGGTTAGTAAGTATTTTCAAAGTGGCCGACTATTGGCATTCAAAATATAAAGAAAACCAATAATCCAGCCGCCCCGGCTGGGTACTGGATATTGGTAAGAAATCGCCAATTTGACCAGTGGTCGGCCCTCTAAAACACAAAACGGCTGACGACTAGAAGATTGGTCTAGTAGTCGGCCGTTATAATTTAAATAATTAGAATTTTCAGGAGAAAATAAATTTTTAAATTTTAAGTACACACATCATGAATTTTGAACCACTTAACATTCTGACGATTAACAATAAGTATACTATACGGTGACTGATACATAATATAACCTGATAGAAGAACCTGGCTGACTACTGGCATATGAGAGGCTGAAGTTAGGATTTTACTGGCTGACTATTGGTAAAAAGGACGTTTCTGGATATTTTAGATATTTTAAATAAAAATTGTTATACTATTAAAAAAATCATCCACACATTTGAAAAATAGATACTTTAAAGAATTTAACTGTCAATAGCGCATTTAAAAAATAGTATATTAATAATAACAATGCGTAACTTGAATTTTCGCTTTCCCTTAAATGGCCGACTACTGGCACAGTTACCCTACGATTCGTTGAAATTTCCTCATGTTATTGCAATTTATGTTTAAAGAAATATTTAGCCTGTTGAATAAAAACTAAGCAATTCCTACAAGCAATTCCTTATTAGCAAAATCAATTGCTTAAAAAGCAATTTCTTAAACATAAAAGGAATTTCTTATTTTCATATGAATCTTCACTATGCAATCCACTCCAAATTTTGACAGCTTACCGTCAAGTTATAACCAAATAAGAGAAGTTGTCAGAATTTTAGATGCCACGTGCTTTTACAAATATGTATCGTTGCACCATTGAATTGCAACCAAAATGCAGTCTCAAACACAAGGTAAGTTGCCGAAATTTGAATTGCGACATGTTTGAATATCATCAAACTGTAACTAAACTGAGGATTTTATGTATACCTATATAGATAATCGAACCGTAAAATGGTGCTGTGACTGAATTTATCCTTAATTCTGTCCCGTGATAATTTGTAAGTTATAATATTAAAAATTATCTGAAGTCATTCCCTACTATGCAGATTATCTTTTTAAAAAGAAGTGAGATCCCCATAAAAAACTTCAAAAAAGTAAAAAAATTACGCCAAGTACATGGAATCAAATAAATTACAAAAGAATAGAAGATAATAATAATCACAAAATTAAAAAAAGGTGTGAAATCAAAATCAGCTGTAAGTACATAAAGGTGCTTTTCAACTGCGATTAAGATGGCACAACTACATATACACAGCTAAAATGCTGTGTTCATACATCCTATTACTCATATCGCGGACATTTTAATAATGTGAAGATAAAATGTAACATCTAGACATTTGCCAAATACTTGGCGTGGCCAGGCAAGATCAAGGTGTCGATGAATAAGAATTATTTAAAAACGCAAAATAATGAAAGTGTATTCATATTGGCAGAGTTTTAAATTCACAAATTATCTGAAAGCTTGTGAGAGGAAAGGTATCGGTGTCGATGAATGATCTTAGAATTCTTTTAAAACGCAATATAATGAAAATGTACTGATATTGTCAGAGTTTTAAATTGACAAATTATGTGAAAGCCTGCGAGAGGGAAGGTATGTGTATCGATGATCTGAGAATACCTTGCCTGGCCACGCCAAGTATTTGACTTCCAGGCCGCGGACATCTAGGCAAATGTCTAGATGTTACATTTTATCTTCACATTATTAAAATGTCCGCGATATGAGTATAATATCGTACGCGACACTCTTGCGACCGACGCGGGAATGCTTCTTCCGCACACGTTCTTCGAATAACTACGCAACCGACCAGAGATATATTCCAAATTTTTTTACTCGTTTCGTCGTGAGGGATCGCCAGCCCTACGATTGTTCTGGGGATTCGCCGTGTGCCCTGCGTGAATTCGTTTCCTTTCGCACGGTCAAGAGGCACTGGCATTTTTATGGGCCCCCGCGTCGCTCAGCTTCGACGGAACTTCCACAGAGGCCTTTCAGTTAGAAATTAATCTGAGGAGTTTGCGCGTAACTGGCGCTACGTGTACCTAACCGTCTAACCAGAGACGCAGTCGAGTTCTCTGACATCGCGGGTAACGTTTCCAAAGAACCTTTTAAGGGTTTCGAACTTTCGCGAGGACTTTCGAAGCGATTACGCTTTCAGCCCCCTAAGTAGCTGGATTGTGGCGATGGCGTTTTACCCCGCGTAACTTCAAGTCGACGTTTAATCAGTTCGGAAATTGTCAAACTGCGAGGGAAGTTGGGCCGGGGAAATTTTTATTTGTAACTCTGGCCAGATTAAAAGTTCCATTTAAAACGGTATTATTAATTCGGCTCGGTTATTCCACTCTGATACCACAAAGCCACGCCGGGTAAACAGTTTCGAGCGAGTACACTGTTTACGAAATTTAGCGAAATCAATGCGAGTGGAATTCCACGAGAATTTCGAGCATTCGCCCCTTTGAAAGTAACAAAGTCACAGTCACTTGGAGCGTTTCAAAAATTATATCCCAAAGCCGGCCCAAAGTGGGGCGCGAGGGGACGTTTCCGCGGAACTTTGCAGGGGACGTTCGTTCGCGCGCTGTGGAATTATAATTAACTTAATCTCAACAGGGGCTATGATAACGTTATTAAAATAACGTGGGACCATGTAATGTCCTTAATTAAATAAGTGCATTCGTTTCGAACGAGCCCGTGGCGCGGCACGGAAAGGGGTGAGACGGGACCCTCTCTCTCTCTCTCTCTCTCTCACCCCCGGGGATAACCAATGGCTGCCGAGGCTGGGGGTCTTTCGACTTTCCCGACATATTTCTCGCGCGTAGAAAAGCTTGTTTCACGCACACCACTCGTAATCCGTCCTTTGCTTCGGTAACGAGAGTATCGATCGGCGCTGCGCGCCGCGGCGCGCGTTCATACGCGGACCGGATATGCGTCATTTTGCGTGGGCATGCGGAGGTTCGCGCTCGCCCTCGCGACAGACTCGAGGACGTTCCCGTAGTTTGTTAAAATATTTACGCTGCAATTAGTTGCCCCGAAGCGCGCTGTAAATTGGACGCGTTCGGTATCGCTCATTGTCGCCGGCGAATGAAATATTATTCGCGAATTAATTCAGCGGGAGGCACGCGGGGGTGCATGGTGCTGGAACGGTTGCGAAACGAATTCATTAAGATACATCCTGCTGCGAATGTTATTTCTCTGGACGTGTTTCTCCCGATTGTCTGCGACCAGTCACGGGCCAAGAATGGTTTCTTTAGCACTGTAATTTGTCAGACGCCCCGTGCGCGGAGTCACGAAGAGCTTCCGGTGGCAGAGCTCTCGAGCTTGATGGTTCAGTGAAAATCGAAATAATGTTGCTCGCGTCGCGGAGGATGCAGACGACGGCGCGCGCTGCAGGCTAATTACTTTAATAAGCTTCGAGTGGCAGCTGATTGTATCAGGAATCGTCGACGCGGGAACGACGCGCCAGGCGCGCGGAAGCGGAACGGGTCGCGACGCCCTTCGACGCATCGTCGTAGAAACGCGTAGGTACACGGCGGACGAGCATCGCGAAACTTAATGGGGATTTTTCAGAGGCGTGTCGTCGTTTCCGTTTCGATTGGCGCGCGGCGACGGCTGAGCTGTTTAGCCGCCGCTGAAGTCCGTCAACTCGCAGCAGACAGTTCCCTTTTAATTCCATTGCCCTCCGGTCTAGATTCCCTTAAATTCCATGGAATTCTGCCGTCGCTGGACCGCGAGGCTGACGCTTGACGATGCTACCTTTAATATTTACAGAAGATGTTCACGGCGACGCGGGCACGGTGCGCGCTCAAACGCGAATAACTTCCAACGACTTCAGTTAATTAATTACAGGAAACGTTCCCTTCGAAAAACTCGCTCGGAGCCGCGCGACGCAACGAAGAAATATTTAAAAGCGGTGCTCGGTTCGTTTTAATTACTCGCCCCGCCGAGGCGAACCGAGTACTTCGGCGCATCTTTGTTGGCCCAGTTCTCAAAGGGAGCTGCCGAGAAATTTGTGCCTGTGTATCAACGGAAAGCCGCGTCTACTCGATATCATCCAGCCCGCGCGAACTTAGTGGAAATTGCCGGAGCGTGTGCGCAACGTAATTACTAGCGATGGAAATTGGTGGCGGAATTGACGAGGGACGGGTCAGCGCGGGGGGGCGAGATCTTCGGGGTATGGTCGATCATGGTTCTTGGAACTCTTGAAGCCTCTCGAGCGTGGTTGCGACTACGTCGAACCTTGAATTTCCGTGCTCCGAGATCGATACGCGTCAAATTGTGTCTGGCTCCTAAAGGAGCAGGCTAGCCAGGCCCCTGGCCGAAGTCACTCCCGAAAGTTATTCCCCGGCGAAACGAGGACAAGGGTGAACAATACGTCGGGCCTCTCGTCGCACAAATGTAGAGCGAATCGTTAAAAAGTTCGGTTCATTGTTTCATTTATTTCGTGCTTAATAGGCTATAAAGTGGTAACAGTGAGGGCGATGCTTCAACCGTGCGCGACGGCACCGGTCGAAAATAACAAGATAACATGAATAAAACAACAACAGTGATGTAACTTAGTTTCTCCCCACACGTGGTGCGCTTCGTCAATGCTTGTGGCCGTAAGTGCCGCCGGAATGGTCGTTCCCGCCGTAATTGTGAACCTCTGCGAAGAAACCGCCGTGAGGGTGTGCATGGTACTTGACGCTCCTCACGTTACCGCCAGGCTCGTGGATGTGATACTCCCCCTCGACTTCTTTCCCTGCAATTCACCACGGAATCTGCTTTAACGTGACCCGATCTTCATCGTATTCGTTACAGTTTCCATAGAAGGCCCTTTAGAATTAGAGGCGACCGCGGCAAGAAGGCTCAAATGTAGGGAGCCGTCTACCGTCGGAAAGAAATCGTGTAGCTAGAGTGCTGGGTGCCGGTCGACAGACGAACTTGCTCCTAGTTCTGCTAATTAAGAGCAAGGCCGGCCGTCCAATTAGTTCGAGATTCTAATTAAGAGAGGGAGATCGAGTCGCGGGTAGACTTTCTTGCCGGCGCTGGATCGATGCGTACCGTCGCGATGCTCCTTTTGCCCGTGATGGTCCTTCGTGTGCTTATCGTCCACGCCGTAGGAGAACTTGTACTTGGGGTGGGCCCTGTAGTCGTGGTGATGGTCGCCGTGCTTGTCCTTCCAGCTGATCTCCTCGTGGTGGCCTTCCACGGGCCCGTGGAAGTGCTGGAAGGAGTACGCGTGACCGTGGCCACCCCCGTGACCATTTCCATCTACGCCACTTCCCCCTTCGTCACCTGGAATCGATAGACCATCCGTTGGAGCGGCGGAAATAGTGCGATTTGAGTATAGTTGCGTGGGGTTTGAGAAAATGTGACGACTCGACGCACAGTGGGGTATTTCACCATAAAAGCTGGCCTAAAGTCGATTTCAAAAATTTCGCATAAGTCGTAAAATTTTTGCTGCTCGTGGCAGTTGAATATGTGAGGAACAATGTAGCAATATTGTTTCTTTCATTTGTGCACTCATGATGCAACGGGCTTCGTCAAAAGTTAGGAGATTTTAGAGGACGCATTTCTTTCTTAACCATCCTCTGAAACATCGTTAACTTATTAGTGATTTTTACATGTTGTAAGAAAAGTGTGTGAATTCTTCCATTACGGAAGCTTTTCAGGTAAGTATATACTGTACTTTCGAACAGGTTTTAGTTTTTCATCATATATATTTGTATAGTTATTAACGTTTGAAGATAATCGAGAATTGAATAAATTCTCTTTACGATTATAAGATTTCATTAACGATTTTGTTATACTTCCAGGTGCGTCCGGATGCTTTTCTTGGTGTCATTACATTTGATAAAGCTTTGTGATCACAATGCAAAAAAATTGGTTCCGCATGCGTCCGCCTGGAAGTTTTATAGCTAATTTAGCTAGAAATGATAATCGAGAGTTGTAGCGTTTCACGTACGCTTGTACGGTCGCATTCCTGTGTTAATAGGCACGAGACCCATACCATTAAAGACAAGTAATCCCTTCCTCAAAGAAACTATAGAAATGATTCTTTTTGGTGACTCGGACAGGCCCTTGGACACACAAGATTCATGTTCCCATGATGAAGAGGACGTAGCTAAGGTGTCTTCCGCCGAGGAGGCGTGGACACCATCATCTGATTGATCTCGAATTATTTTATTGTGACACAAATATATTTTTTGAGATCAATAAAATATTTCTGCTTTTCATTAAACAACGAAAAATAATTTTGGCAAATTTTCTGTCATTTTGAATTTTGAAGTTTTTGAATTTTGACATCAGATTCAAAATCAGCGACCCCAAAAACCCCTATATACCAAGTTTGAACAAATTCTAAAGCATCTAGAATTTTGGCCAGCTTTTGTGGTCAAATACCCCACTGTGCGACGGATAGAATATTAATGTGGATATATTTATGAATAAACATGGACAACTAGCTACTCTTCCACAATACGCCCCGACGACACGCTCTCCGCGAAGTCTCTGACACCTAACCAATTACTGTCACTTTAAGCTATTTTACTTAAAATAACGAATAAATAAACGTTTTAAAGTCATACAAAAAAATAATTATGTACTTCAATCTATAATCTATACTATAGATTATATACTGTAGTTTATTTATTCGTTATTTTAAGTAGAATAGCTTAAGGTGACAGTAATTGGTCAGGTGTCAGTAATTGGGTCCTTTACCCTAGCTCTCCTCTTTTGCACCGCTGACCCGACGGTCCCCAAACTCCCCTGCATCCCCGCACCAGTCCCCTCGAACAAGCCACCCAGCGCGTAAGATAGGTACTTGACTTCGAGGAACCGCCGACGCCTTGCATCCATACCGTCCGCGCTACGCCTATCGCTCAAGCCCCGGCAATCTCCCATTATATAAACGAAAAGGCGCCGACAGTCCCGACACCCATCCGCTGGTATACTCGGAAATGCCCATCCACACCACAGTTGCTCACGACAGAACTACCTCCGTCATAGCCCCTTGGGTAGGCGTCGGTGACCACAATGGAGATCAAAGCGAAAACGACCAGTCTCTGAAAATGCAGAACCAGAAGTGGTATTCTAATTTACGGTCGCTAAGTTTCGCGAGGCATCGCGAATATGTTCGCCACTTTGCGACGCTACCTCCTAATTGCTACTGAATTATCGATCGGAAGCTTACCTCAGCAAGCGCCATGTTTCGTGCTTCGGGGGACCACCTGGAGCAACTGTTCACTCGATCGCAGGATATCTCGTTTTATAGGAACGAGCGGCGCACAAAAGAACGGTCCCCATTGAAGCATTAATTTGTCACACCTTGTCGGAGATGACGATAGAGTGAGAGGCGAGACTAGTCGCGCGAATGACCATCTCCTTAATGGCAAAGTTATGACTCCAGTTTTCGTCACAGCCAGACACAGGCTGGCATCAGTGCTAGACTATGACGCGGAAAGTTTGCAGAAGTGCCTTGCAAAATCTCTGCCAGTCCAAGAAATCGTGGCTTCTTGTTCCAACGTCTCTTTTCAAAGGTACGGTGGAATTTTGATACAGCTCGCGAGGAGAGTATTTGGATATCTTTTAGAGGACCGAAAAATAGGAAACAAGTGTCTTTTTATTTTGACCCGTTTACATGTTTCGGGGGGTGAAACCACCCCTCAAATTTCATGAGAATAGGTGGTGCCCGGCTCCGATTGCTTTGGCCAAAAACCAAAGCAATCGGAGACGAGCGGCTGAAGATCTTATGATTTTAAGGGGTGGTTTCACCGCCCAAATATGCAAACAGGCCAAAATAAAGACACCTGTTTCTTCCCACACAGCACCATAACATTGCAGCAACGTCTCTGCAATGACGCGGTGCAAGATTGCAATGTTGCACCAAAATATTGCAGAGACGTTGCAGGTTCAATCCTATGTCCGCCTTCGCAATATTGCAGATGTGTATTTTTGCAAAGTTGCGGCAACATTACAAATATGTAGTCCCGCAACGTTCCGGCAACATTACAAATATGTAGCCCCGCAACGATCCGGCAATGATTCTGCAACGAGACGGCAAAATTCTGGCAAAGACCCTGCAACTCTTCGGCAACATTGTGGTGCGAGATTGCAATGTTGCACCGCATCATTGCAGAGACGTTGCAGGTTCAATCCTATGTCCGCCTTCGCAATATTGCAGATGTGTATTTTTGCAAAGTTGCGGCAACATTACAAATATGCAGTCCCGCAACGTTCCGGCAACATTACAAATATGTAGCCCCGCAACGATCCGGCAATGATTCTGCAACGAGACGGCAAAATTCTGGCAAAGACCCTGCAACTCTTCGGCAACATTGTGGTGCGAGATTGCAATGTTGCACCGCATCATTGCAGAGACGTTGCAGGTTCAATCCTATGTCCGCCTTCGCAATATTGCAGATGTGTATTTTTGCAAAGTTGCGGCAACGTTACAAATATGTAGTCCCGCAACGTTCCGGCAACATTACAAATATGTAGCCCCGCAACGATCCGGCTATGATTCTGCAACGAGACGGCAAAATTCTGGCAAAGACCCTGCAACTCTTCGGCAACATTGTGGTGCGAGATTGCAATGTTGCACCGCATCATTGCAGAGACGTTGCAGGTTCAATCCTATGTCCGCCTTCGCAATATTGCAGATGTGTATTTTTGCAAAGTTGCGGCAACATTACAAATATGTAGTCCCGCAACGTTCCGGCAACATTACAAATATGTAGCCCCGCAACGATCCGGCAATGATTCTGCAACGAGACGGCAAAATTCTGGCAAAGACCCTGCAACTCTTCGGCAACATTGTGGTGCGAGATTGCAATGTTGCACCGCATCATTGCAGAGACGTTGCAGGTTCAATCCTATGTCCGCCTTCGCAATATTGCAGATGTGTATTTTTGCAAAGTTGCGGCAACATTACAAATATGCAGTCCTGCAACGTTCCGGCAATGATTCTGCAACGAACCAGCAAAATTCTGGCAATGATCCTGCAACTCTTCGACAATATTCTGGTGCGAGATTGCAATGTTGCACCGCATCATTGCAGGGAAGTTGCAGAAGCGTTGCCACTCCATTATTTCTGCAATATTGTACGGTAATGTGACTGCAATTTTGCTGGGGCGTTGCCACTGCAACATTGCACATCGATGTGCGCGCAATATTGCAGAAATATTGTAGGATCGTTGCCACTGGAACATTGCAAGACTATGTGCGCGCATTATTGCAGAGATATTGTAGGATCGTTGCCAATGGAACATTGCACGGCAACGAACTTGAAATATTGCTGCAATATTGTAGGATCGTTGCCAACGGAACATTGCACGGCAACGAACTTGCAATATTGCAGGAAATATTTCAGCATCGTTCCTGCAATATTGCAATGCAACCTGCAACAACACAATATTGCAGCAACGTTCCTGCAATACTGTTGCAACGAAGTGTGCTGTATGGGTTATTTCTCGGTCCTCTGAAACATACATAGGTATTAAAAAATAAAAGCAATCGGAGGCCAACACCTTGGACACTCTCCTTGTCAGTTGCGCCCCATGGAGGGAAGTAAGTAGACGGCATTCGCGTTGAAACGGAGCAGCGTCGAGGAGATTTACGGAGACCTCCCTCAAACGAGGAATTTTAATTTCAAGTTGTACTCGTAACTATCGGGAGCCGGGCAGCGGCGGCGTCGCCGATGCTTTACTAGTTTTAATCAGTCCGGAAATCTGCGATAATGCCAGAATTATAGGGCTACAATTATTCCCGCGTCGGCCCGCGGCCGGATTCCATTAAAGAAACCGGTCCTATCATATATTCGATCGGCGAACGCAAATTGGACTGTCGAGATTAATGAGCAATAAATTGCGCGTTTTCGACGATTGAGCTGAGCGGGTGTCAATATG
This sequence comes from Andrena haemorrhoa, assembly GCA_910592295.1. Classification (NCBI taxonomy): domain Eukaryota; kingdom Metazoa; phylum Arthropoda; class Insecta; order Hymenoptera; family Andrenidae; genus Andrena; species Andrena haemorrhoa. The sequence goes on from OU342946.1 coordinate 9,985,132, forward strand.
TCGCTTGAATAGCCGCACCCCAGCGTGGCAATACAGTTTATTGTTGAATTTATTGCATTTCCGCGTACCGCCGGCTCGCATGATACATTCATTCCTGGCCGAATTGTAATCTATCGATTCGACGGAAAGTCAAATATTCTCACTCTCTCCCCGTCCGCCCCCCTCGAACCCTCCGCGCCCATGATTTCGATGATTATCGCCGATACATCATGCGAGCGAGTAATGAAATATTTTTGACGAATCGCCCCATGAATTATTAATAAACGCCCCCGATTGGCCTCCATTAACGTAACGTTCGCCGCGAATCCCCCGTGATTGCATAAACATATTTCCGAATTCTCGCGCTGCTTTCGCGCGCCCGTCGAATATCGCGGCGGAAAAAAGCGCCGCGCACGGTCCGACGAGTAATTAGAATAACGTTACGCGCCGCGACAATGTCGGACGGTGAAATGTCTTCCAGCTTCCGGCTGGTTCTTGCGCGGTTAAGAAACGCGCGCTTGCAAACAACGAACGGGGACGGTCAATTGGGTAATCCCTCGTCTCGCCGTCCGCGTTGCGTAATTACCGGCCCTGCCGGTATTACCGACTCGCCGCGCGGCCAAACAAACTTTTCCGCGCGGACCGTATTAATCTATCCAGTGTTGCAAATTACCAAATCAAATTTAGCCAGGGATCCGCGGGATGAGCATCGGGCAGGACATTTACCTACCGTTCACGCGTATTCGGCGCTCGCTTTGTTTGCGCAGCCCGCGAATTACGCGTGAATTCGTCCGGATATACACGAATTATCCGCGAGTCTCGCGGATGGAGGCCACTGCCCGAAACTAATACACACAATTTCCAATGATTACCTACTGCGGGAGCGAAATAATTAGGGCAACCGACGGGATAGATATTCAGAGCCGAGCAGAAGGTGACAACAGGGGAACACTTTGACGTTGATTAGAAGTATTTTGTTAACATTGTATTAATCACAAAACTGTACACGTATCTGTAGAGCCTCTCGCCTCTCGCGCAACAACTCCGCTGGAACGGATCTGCAAAGACACACCGACGCAATCCTTCGAGGATCGGTTAATACCAAAAGTCGTCGAGGGTTTCGCTTCGTGAGCATTACTCTTACGCAGTATTACTGGCTGAGACATAGCCCATCGCGATCTTGATTAAGTCTTGCGTGTAGCGACACACCCTCTTCGACAGCCTCCGCCGCTCGGCAGCTGATTCACCGACAGAAGAGTCTCGTTTTAGCCGCCATGTCGTACGAGTTACGTGGACAGGGCGACGTGAGCGCCGGGATCAGCGAGTTCTGGATACAGCGAGTCGATACTGGAGCCGTCCACGTCCCCTCGGACGACAGTATCCCAGATTCCACGTCGGACCTGCAAAGACATCGTCCGCTGTTTTTATCTCGAAGTGAAACATAATCGCCCGGTGCTACGTCCGCGGTAAAAGGTGTCGCGACGAAACGACGACGAGCAGCGCTACGACCAAACGATCCCAATTACGAACGAAACGCAAGCTCCTCTGTCACTCAATGAAAATAATACCGACTGTGAAATACTGTTTGAAAGCTTACGTCTTGAGAACGGGCGAACTATAAAGAATAAGGGGATTCACAGGCGGCGGTTTAAGGAGAACGACGTCGACTCCCGAGGATTGTAGCTCGCATTTTAATGCCTCCGCAGCCCCTTCCACGGCCTTTCGGGACGCGCTGAACGCCACCAGCCCCGTCCCAGCCTTGGCGCCATAACTCGCCACGGAATCGCCCAGAAGAACGATGCGACCTTTAACATAAACGTCTCCCTTGCAGTGCACGCCAGAACGGTCCCTCCTCCGACCGTTAACCGGGTGTGTATCGAACTCTAGGAAGCGAGCCGAGAACGGACCCCTTTTCGCGCGGAGAAGAGGAATGAAGGCTCTGGCGGTTCGAAGGGGAGCGACCAAGTTGTGCCGCAACATGGATTCCCACGCGGAGCTCGGCTGTCTCTCAATAACGCCTGGAAGAGCCAGGCCCCCGGTGTGCACCACTGCCCAGAGACCTGTAATTAAGTAAAGTTCAAGCTCGCCTGTACTTTAAGCGGCCGCTTTCGGATGGCGCGGCAGACGCGGCGAAGACGCAAGTTTGCCTCGCGAAACTCGCGCACCGTCCGACGGGATCGGCCCCGACGCGGCAACTTCGCGAGACGTAATCGTTAAGTCCGCGTTAACGCTCGCGAATTAGAACTTGCGTTAATTTCGCAGTAACGGAAAGACAGAGGACGGGGCGAGTTTCCATTAAACGGCGCCGGAAGCAATTTATAGTCGCCGGAGATGCGGGAAGAGCGGCAGGAATCGATAAAACTAAATTCATTGCACTCGACGATCGGTTATCAGGCGGGGATTGTTCGTTCCGACCGAACGAACAATCCCCGATTTCCGGAGAGGCGAGGCTATTTTGCATCGAGCGAATCTTTGCGGTCACTACGTCTGGAAGCTCCATTCCGGGCCTCCCTTTTCTCTCGTTCCTACCCCCTGTCTCCGCGTCTTCCATTTTATACGGACCCGATAAAACACCGCGACCGTTTAAATTACTGGGCGGAATAATCGCGGGAGCAACTATTGTCCATCCCCGGTCTGCGCTTATTTAAATTCGCATTACTGCCGTTACTGTCTACACATTCTACCGTGTTCACGTCGCGCCCTTGAAGGATATTACCCTGGTCACGATGTCGGAGCGCCGCGCTCACCCTTCGGGCCCTTAAACTCGCGTAATTAACGACAGAAATAATACTGCACCCTCCGAGGATCAGAATGAATGGCCCCGAAGCCTCGCAAGCCGGGCATTGTCTCGCGGGAACGCGAGACGCTACTGAAACGAGACTTGAGCGGAAACTTAATTAAGGTTCCCCTGGAATAACGCGATTTTTCGTTAATTAAGCGACCGGTTCGTGTGCTGGGTGGCGGTCGGACATCACCGGTGCTCGTTCGGTTCCTTTTAACCGTTCCGCCCGATCGTGACCGGTAATGGATGCTGGAACTGTGAACGGGATCGAATTCGGCTACTCGCGGACGAGCTTGGAGACAGGAGCGTGCGAGAATGAACGGAACCGGATCAGAAGGGCAGCGAGGCATGCACGATCTTCGCCGTTCCGGAGCGCATTAAATCGACAATTGCTTGCCGTCTTCCCCGGCCGGAAGTTTCGCTCTAACTGCGTCCAAACAGCCGCGTAAACTGTCCTCCCTGGTTGGGTCCAGCTCCAATGGCACGATTTGCCCGCGAGCACGTACTTCCGAGTCCTGTGGACTTGCCTGCCTCGCTTCGGCTGGATCCTCCTCCCTTTCCTTCTGCTGCTCTATCGCCCGAAGGATCTTGATCGATGGCGAGCTGCCAGACGGGTCCAGCAGGCCTGCGAACACCTGTCGACAATCACCCAACGGTTACGATACCGATTCCTATGCCGCGTTACAAGGCTCGGCGCCTTTTGTACCGCAATTCGCCTCGGTCAGGTGGCTGCGCGCTGTCTGGAGCTTAGCTCGACGTTTGTCTGGTGTTTGTTTTCAACTGCGATGCTTACGTCGCGGATTATCTCTTGATGTTAGTTGTGAGAGATGCATTAGAGGGGATTGCAGGAATAAGTGGGCAAACTAAGGGAGATTACTCTACTACCTTGGAGGATCAGAGGAGTTCAAGAAAAATGGATTGCTTGTAAGTAATTTCTGAAACTTTGATGCTCGGTGTGTGGGTTCGGACCTATCTCACTCGGTCGGCTTTGAAGGGGACGAAGTATTGAATTTTATAAAACATGGAGTTCCTTGGAGATCCTGACCTGGCCCAGTCAAAGGACCGCCGCTATCCACTTCCAGCAACGAGACTTTAATTAACGCCCCGAAGTAGTTTAATTAATAAATCATGCGTCATGCGAGCACGGGGCACAATACCCTCTTCCTTTGATCACGGGGGAAGCAATTTGAATGCAGTTCCTCGCAGTTCCAAATACACTAGGGGTCTCAAAGCATGACAAGGGTCTGGTTAAGTAAGGTAAACGTACCTATTATGAAACGCTTTTCGATGGGGTTATGCAATTGTCATCTAATTTATAAAATTTAGTGGGTTAGCATTGAAAATTTGCATACCATTCGATAGGCCATTGTTTTGTGATTATATAATGAGCCATAAAATGTATATTTATTATAAATAAAAAATAATATGACTAAAAAACTAAATGAAGGACCTGTACGTATTATGAAACACTGTTTTCGTACCATGACCCGGTGTTTCATATTCAATGTCCCTATTATGAAACGCCCCGTCAGGTTAGGTTTTTGATATTTATTAAAAAAGTTTGAATTACGCATACTTACGCGTATTTATGATGAAAACGTGAATATAATATATTTTATAAACGCTCTAGGGCAGTTTAAATAATGAACTATTTCTCTTTTTCACTGGAAATATCTAATTATCAAAGCTGAGGCGTGTGTTTCATGAACTGGTGCAACTATGTGAACACGGGTCCGTGGTCTTGGAACACGCTACCGAACCGTTCCATAAAGCGGGACATTCAAAAAATTGAGGTACACAATATGAAACGGTTATTTTTATCAATGAATTACATTAAAACCATTTTTTTGTAATAGATTATTGTATAATAATACTTATGTTGGTGAATTTGTACAGAAAAGAATGTGTAAATATCGATAGAATGTTTGGCAGTTGCTTATATATGCCATAACTATTTCTTATTTCGTTATTTGTGATGCTGCTTCAAGAAGGGGACATGTTTGGGAAGGTGTTTCATAATAGGTACGTTTACCTTAATATCGTTCCCATGAAATCTGCCGCAACGTGTGCGCCGATTCCGGTGTTCTTTGCCGCGCTCGGCGATCATTGCCGCGTGGGACGCGAAAGCGCGACGACGATTACCTTGTAGCCGCCTTCGTAGAGTGCAAGGGCGATCTGCAGGCCCACGCACGTATCGCAGCTGGTAACGAGCACGTGACGTTTGTTACGGGACTCGTACTCGTCGCTGGCGTTCCTTGATTGCCGCATCAGGTAGGCCAGCAGAGCGGCGACTATCGAGCACAGTGCCAATATTTGCAGGGCCAAAATGGCCCCGGTCTCAACGTCCATCCTGCACGGCGATATTCCATCTGCGAAGTAGAAGTTACGTCTCAATTACGCGACAATTCCGTGCGGGTCGCGCGGGGCCCTTCCACTTCCGCAATGCGCCAGGATAGTTTCGCCGTCGCCGTTATGGCACAGTCTATCACCAAACGCGCTCAACTTTCCTACAGGATACATTTACAGCCCCGATCTGCTGGAAGGATACTCCCAACTACTCAACCTCTGGACGCGCGCGATTCAGGTGCAAGCACCGCGACGATAATCACGTTCCAGGAGATTAATTCGTTCCCCCTATCGCGATCCGCGATCTACATTCATCGTTTAGCATCAACGGAGTAGGTACTCGAGCAATTTTACCGTGGACGGTGCCCATGACGCTCGGATAATTCAACGAATCTGCTTGACAATTTGCTTGCAAGGCCCCGTGACCGTGCAATCCCGCGACAATTAATTGCCAATCGACGGCGTCGTTCTGACAAAATAGTTCGTGACGCTAACGGGTCGGGCGGGAAGGCATCGTTCAAAGGCATCGCGAGTTTCCGTTTTTCCCGCGAAAAGTGAAGGGTGTTGGAAAGGTTTTTGCCGGTCGCCAGCGACTCGCCTTTCTAAAGAGCGTATCTAGAGTCAGCGAGGCGTGGCACGGAGCCGCTCCTGTCTCTCCGCGGCCATCCATCGCCTGCTCGTCGCCGCGGGTTCCGCTCAGATTTGCAAAATCGGACACAGTCCATTCCCCCCGCCGGTCGACGCAGTGAAAATCGCGGGACGCCGATTTACTGGCACGGGTCACGTTCTCGTTAATGTGCTGAATCGATTAGCCGGCTGGGGGCCATTTCAGCCGGCATAAAGAGGTATTTTTCACTCGCACCAGGAATATTCCCCTTTGAGCGGCGCGCTTACGGCCGAATCGCGGAATCGGCGAAAAATATCGGCGGCGGATTTGCGCGTCGCGCGCATACGTAACTACTCGATTTCAACGAGGTAACCCGCCGCATCGGGAAATTATACGAAGCCCGTATAGACTCGCCGCCGAAAATGCTTTATTCAGATGCGAAATCAACGCTCCGGTAGGAAAATTGTTGCTACGGCTGTGCTGCGTGTCCATTGACTTCCATTTACGGAGCCAATATTGAAACAGATGGTTTACGAGAATGCGGTGGAAGCCGAGGCCAAGCTTTGGCAACGCGTTCGAAGCACATTTACAACGATTTGTAACGTGGGCGGTTGAATGAGTTGAATGGATGCCTGTGTTCCCGCAGAAGGAAGCAGCTTTGGAACACTGCTGCAACTTACGTAATAAACGCTGTAATAGCCAGTATTAACATCGCGGCGAAGTCGGGACGTGTAAATAATAACTGACAGTTATTTGAGTCAGCGACCCCATTACGGAGTCACGAAACCGATAATAGCGGCTTCGCTAACGAACTCCTTGTTTCTTTTCACCGTTTTAACGAAACACTTTCGCGCATGTGCTCGCATAAACTTTCCTCGGCCAAACAGCCCAGCCAATCACTCTGCACAGCTTTTGATCGATAACACTGCCGGTATTCGTCCCGGGATACTGTTCCCGCTGATGAGCTCCCATTTCAAACGGAATACGAGCTTTTCAGCGGCTCGAACGAATTATTCGGCGAAGGTCCGTCGGGGTTGCGCGTGACAAATTACATTCTCGTCATCTGAGAGCGAACAGGAACACCGCGTTACGGAAATTAATACGTTTCAACGTGTCCACCGGCACAGAAGTTGCCTGCCGACGCAGTGCTCGCCGCTACCCTTGAATTAGCAGTCGAAAGTTGTGATTACACGACAAACTATTCACGTTTTGCGAACGCACTTCGATATCGGTTAAAAATATTCCCGTTGCGATAGGAAACCCCGTGCAGAGTTGTTGGCGGAACAACGCGGCAGGTTGAAGCGTACAGGGTGAGGAAACTGACGAAAATGTGGAAGGCAGATGACATGCCTGAACTATTTCAATGAACAGAGTCGTTAGCGAAGAAACGTCGACCAATTTGATTAGAAAATTATGATTTCTCTTACCTGGATACGTGCACATCAGATTCTCGAAGGTGCGTGCACCCGCAGGCTAACGCGCGGTGGAAACGCGGGTACGCACAAGCGAGCGAGTGCGCGCCTCGATTGCGTGTCGAGTCATCGTGGCTAACTTTCTCTGGAATGCAGCGGCGGAAAGAAACCAAGTTGAAAGACAGGTGCCACGAAAATTATGGAAGCTTACCGGAGATCGCGCGAATGCCGCGGTTGTTTCTCTGCAATCTTGGTGAAACCCCCAGGCGCGGTCTCGTTTCTCGCTAAATCTCTTTGTATCGCAATTAATTATCGCCGACTGTCGGGCTTGTTAAATTATTAAGGGTAATTGTTCGCTTATTTCGTTTTGTTGCTTTCCCGGGAGCTCAACGCGCACGAAACACGTGCCACGAACAGATCTGTTGTTCAGATTTACCAGATATCGAGAAATTCTGCGGGAAATCGCCGATAAACGTATCGGTTACTTAAAAGGGAAAGTCGGAGGTTCGTCTTCAGCTCGACCCAATATCGAAATTCTGCATACATTCATTAAAACCCGCGAGCGTCGCAGATATTCCCGTTTGAACTGTAAATAAGCTCAAGGCTCGACTAATGAATTGCACCGAGTATCTTCCTTATGGTATTTCCGATGCGAAATTATACTGCGCGGTGATAAATGCCTGCGAAATGAGGAGGCGAAACGCAGAAAACGGTATCGATACATCCGCGCGATTTCGTTGGAGCGGGACGGAGTAAAAGGCGAGTTGCTTTGACATTTATTTGCAAACTGGTCTGCTCTATAAATCCGTAAAAGACTTTCCCTCTGCTCGACACTGTTAAGAAAATTCGTTCTCCTGTGCAGGTATGGAATCGCGTGCACTTTCACATGCAAACGAGGAATTAACGGTTACTCTTCATTAGAAGCAAGAACAGCTGACAAGGGAATATCCGGAACCCGGAGTTTCAAAAAATTCTGAATCTTCGTGAATATGTAGGAAATTTCCTGATTACGATGCAATTTTTGTTCATTGCCCAAATTCACTCTAATGGGGTGTAATTGACCCCTGAAAATTCGGGTATTTTCCAATTTTGTGTGATAATTCGGGAAATGTAAAATAATTTGTTTACCAAATGATGGATCTAATTAAAAGAAGTAACTTCTGTCTTGAAACTTTCTATCTATCTCTTAAAGTTCGCGAGTTATAACACAAAATCGAAAAATAACCTAATTTTCAGGGTTACCCCCTTCGAGTGAATTTGGGCAGCAAACAAAAATTGCGTTGTAATCAGGGGGAAATCCCCTACATATTCACAAAGTTTCAGAATTTTTTTAATTTTCAATCATTTGAAAAAACGGTGCAGTAGTAAAGTAGAAGTAAGGACAGTATGTATTGACTTGCCGCAAACTGGGGAAACGTTGGCATGTTTTCGGAACATTTTGCTGTATAGGGTAATTATGGGAGAGTTGCCGCACCTTACGCAAAATTCTCACCGTGTCTAAAGGACCGTATTCAAAAACCCTATAAAAGTACCCAAAACGGATTTGCCTAAAGTTTTGCACATTAATAAATTGATATTCGGGTGATCGATTCCACCCCTTACATTTGCCGCAGGAACACGGGAAGGGGAGGGGGAGGGGGTCAAAGTGCGCTGGCCACCAAACGCATCGAAAGTCATAACTTTTGACTAAATCAACATATCAAGACGCGACTGGAGCCAAAAAATCACAAAAACATCAAGCTTTCTAATGATATAAGTTTTATATATCATATATATTTTTTTAAATATATTTTACGCGTTTTTTCGGTTTGCTCGTGTGCAGAAAATTCATAAAAATTGCATTTCCCAAAAAAAGTATCGTCTGATTTTAATCAAAAACTCAGTATTTGCAGCTTATTTTGTGCCCTTTCAGGTGGTATGCGTCAAACCTTGGGGAAATGTTTCGTTTTTGAAATATAACATCAAGACTGCAGAGAAGTGTGTGCGCGCGGTGAAGTATTTGAGCTAGATGCATGTCCTATACAGGAACTAATTCTTTCATCCATCTGGAAGTGTATTATCTGCTTATAAACTACCTAAACTATATGATTCCACCGAGTTTAATTAGTTCGTAAGCGTGAAATGTTTTTTTATTGTCTTTCAACATATATGCGTGCGCATTCACATTACTTACGTTACTCATTGTCCTCCTCATCCTCGTCTGTATCCTCGGATGTTGGTTTGATGTACGGAAAATTCTGATTTAAGAAGCCTGCTGGTGTTGAAGCCTGATCCATGTAACGACCAAATCCCAAATACCAAATAATTGCTAGTACATGGGCGCAGCAGCCAACAGTCCTTGCGCCATTTCGGTACTGACAGTAGTATGATACTACAGATTCGGGTGCAGACAATGCAGTATCAATTAAGATGAAAATGCAATATACTTTCTGTGCACTATGCCGAGATTGTAGTTTAGCTTTAATAAATATCGGTGATTGAATATTAAGATTATAGGTCTGGAAGTTCGGAAGATAGTTTTCTTTGCTGACGAGGAATTCATATTTGTTACAATGTTGGGGAGAGGGGGTGCAACGAAAAAACTCGGAAGTCGTAAAATAAGACTTCACGTAGCCGCGCATAATGGCTCAGGCGCTGTGTTGTACGCTAATTTTAATGGTGAAATTCAGAGATTTTGAGAATACTGTTTGAAGTCACACAGAAATGATACTATTATACACCTGAGAAATTATACTTTTATTAAAAAACATTCACTGATACTTCAAAAATAGCCGAAAGCAATTATGTTCGAAATTGATGAGAAATCACTTAAATTTCAAAACTTCAACTCAAATGTGGCACGGGTTCCCGTTGTCCAATCACTTTAAAATTTTGCACATATCATTTTCTCACCAAGTGTCACAATTTAGGGGGGTGCAACCAGAAAAAAATGGAAGTCGAAAAATAAGGACCACCCTAATGCGCACGCATATATGTTGTAAGACAATAAAAAAACATTTCACGCTTACGAACTAATTAAACTCGGTGGAATCATATAGTTTAGGTAGTTTATAAGCCGATAATACACTTGCAGATGGATGAAAGAATTAGTTCCTGTATAGGACATGCATCTAGCTCAAATACTTCACCGCGCGCACACACTTCTCTGCAGTCGTGATGTTATATTTCAAAAACGAAACATTTCCCCAAGGTTTGACGCATACCACCTGAAAGGGCACAAAATAAGCTGCAAATACTGAGTTTTTGATTAAAATCAGACGATACTTTTTTTGGGAAATGCAATTTTTATGAATTTTCTGCACACGAGCAAACCGAAAAAACGCGTAAAATATATTTAAAAAAATATATATGATATATGAAACTTATATCATTAGAAAGCTTGATGTTTTTGTGATTTTTTGGCTCCAGTCGCGTCTTGATATGTTGATTTAGTCAAAAGTTATGACTCTCGATGCGTTTGGTGGCCAGCGCACTTTGACCCCCTCCCCCTCCCCTTCCTGTGGTCCTGCGGCAAATGTAAGGGGTGGAATCGATCACCCGAATATCAATTTATTAATGTGCAAAACTTTAGGCAAATCCGTTTTGGGTACTTTTATAGGGTTTTTGAATACGGTCCTTTCCTGATTACGATGCAATTTTTGTTCATTGCCTAAATTCACTCTAAGGGGGTGTAATTGACCCCTGAAAATTCGGTTATTTTCCAATTTTGTGTGATAATTCGGGAAGTGTAAAATAATTTGTTTACCAAATGATAGATCTAATTAAAAGAAGTAACTTCTGTCTTGAACTAAAGAAATTAAAAGAAGTAACTTCTGTCAACAAAATCGAAAAATAACCGAATTTTCAGGGTTACCCCCTTCGAGTGAATTTGAGCAGCAAACAAAAATTGCGTTGTAATCAGGAGGAAATCCCCTACATATTCACAAAGTTTCAGAATTTTTTTAATTTTCGATCATTTGCAATCATTTGCATCGTGCGCAATCGTTTGAAAAAACGGTGCAGCAGTAAAGTAGAAGTAAGGACAGTATTGACTTGCCGCAAACTGGGGGAACGTTGGCATGTTTTCGGAACATTTTGCTGTATAGGGTAATTATGGGAGAGATGCCGCACCTTACGCAAAATTCTCACCGTGTCTAAATTTTGCAATGAAAATACTACTAGCATTACCCCCTACTGCCAATGTTTCCCCAGTTTATGGTACCGAATCTTATGGGTTGAACTCCCTGCTCATTGCAATTCCCCATAACGATCGTCTGCAACACTTTCCTTCCCTTACGCCTCGTGCACGTGCATGCTTCTACGTTTCGCGCATCAACTTTTCGTGTACAAAAAGCGTAACGGTTTGAACGAACAAATTACGCCTACAGGAGGCCTCGCGACGATCAGGATGAGCCTTAATTCCTTCGCGGTCATGCACGGACGAGTCACGTTTCGCGGTCGCATTATCGAATTGTGGGAGTTTATTCGCCCGTGCTAATTCCGAAGGGAATGTGCGGGTATCGACCAGCCTAGAAGCATCTTCCTTTAAATATAAACGATTCCGGGAGCCCTGCGCCAGCGTGATGGAACGCCCTAACGTTCCAGTAGATGCCTGACCATCGAAAATCTGAATAAAATAATTCGAAGGGGCACGAAGGAATGCCTCGAATCCGAGGCAGCCGCAATTTCGAACGTGGACGGGGTATTGAGTCGCAGGATGAATACCTGATGATACACGGCATAGTCCCCGCTATTTTCACGTGGGCGCTGATGTTTCGCTGGGGAGCCAACTAAGGAACCAGGAAGAAGAGCGCGCGATTTAACGGAGTTCGCTGGGCAACCACGCGGCTCTTGCCTCTGTAATCGCAAGAATTATTAGCCGCGGACTGGCGTTTACGGCGACCAGCAGTCGCGGGTATCCAGATACCATCCGAGCAGGTACATACCGAGGAACGTGCAACGGTACTCGTCGCTGACCGCCAGTGGCCGCGTGGAAAAGATAAACACCGCTAATCCGCGAACACCACTCGATTCTTATTTACATAATGTTTACGACCGCTGTTTTTCGCCTCGATTGCACAATCGTGGAACACCTGCTGCTAGCACGCGCGAATCCTCCACGCTTAACATCTTATTAAAACAGAACTTCTCCTGTACAAGATTGATTCTTCAGCTTCGACTAATTCCCCGCTAGCTAAGCCATCCTTTGCAAGTCTACATTCCTCGACCGAAGACGCCCCTTTTATCGTTCGAGGAGTTGGATCATATCGCAAAGCGGTGACACAGTGTGCTTGCTGGAATGCATTGGGTGGCTGGTTACGCAAGTCGCACGATAAAGGAGACCGTCGATTTCGCGGCAATTATGCAGCCGCCTGGTGGATGCTGATTCGACGGGTTCACGCCCCGCTCGCTTCGGTATCTCCGTTCATGGGTTGGCGACCACGCGATACGGAGCCTAGAATGTTTCGGGCCGAGCACTTTTCCCGCCGCTGGGCTGGATCGCTGAGAACTACACGCTCGTCCAGGAATGCGAATCGCCGAGGACTAGCTACGTGCCATTGTAGTTTCACCCGGGTCAATACAATCGACCTGCAGCGAACGTTTAACCGTCGTTAAACGCTGGGACACCTGAGCCTGCCTCGTGTTGGGGGCCGTTGGATATTTTAGCGGGATCGTTTGTCGAGCGTACGCTGGCCGGTTACGCCGCCCGTGGAGCCCACAAGCCGAACGAAAGTATCGGCGTCGCGTTGCACGAACAACTCCTTTGTTTCGATTAGTTGTCAAGCGAGGATCGTCGCTTCCGCCTCGAGGGCTTCGATTATCGCTGCCGGCGAACCGTGTCAGCGAAACGAAACTGTTACTGGGATCCATCGATCGACACCGCCTCTCTCGCATCAAGCGTTTCCGCGGCGCGTCGCGGAATTCACGATATCCTTCCGATCGTTTCGAAAAGTCGCCGACGAAAGATTCCTCTCCGCCTTCGGAAGATAACCACAACGTTCCTTTGCCGGCACGAAAGGAACGCTTGGGAATCATGGGGTTCGCGATGGTCGTTTAAATTTATGTTTTCAGTGCGCGATTCTCTTTACACGTCACGCGCCACTCGGCACCTTAAAACATGCTCCACTTCGCGGTTAATTAACTTATCGGCTCATTGCGCTCCTGCGAAGACAATGGCGACGCCGAATTTTCTATTCGATGGTTGTTTACGCGATAGGGGTAAACAGTGTAGTTGTTGGCCACTTAAGTCAGAGGTTCACATAAGCGTTGGATTATAAGTCTTATTTTGATAGCTTTAAGAACACAATTAGTGTTAATAACTGTAAACGACTCTAATAGTCTAGAAATAGAATTTGTTTAAAAGAAAAGAGTAGAAGGATCCACAAAAATTTACGGAAAATACGTTACCTACGACAAAACATAGTTATTGGCCAGGCGAAGGCAATGATTGGCCGATCGTTTGGCAGTTATTGGCCACTATTTCATAACCTATATGTGACATATGTATACCCTACCTAATTATGAAATAATACCTTTTCTACTTAAATGTTTCTATATTAGCTAGTATTGTAGTATTGCACCTTCTTTTATATTGTATTAATAGTATTTTCCTTTATAACATAACCTTTTCAAAGCATGGCGAATGGTCGCCAACAACTGTTGCACTGTTTCTATGACTGTTAGCTACCCATTGGCCTCGTGGCCAATGACTGTCTTAAGACATTATTTACATTACAGTTCTTGGCCACCTATAATTTTTGCAATAATATATGATATTAATGAATAAATAATCCTTTTTTATAAAGTTTAAACCTTTATTTGTCTATATAACGAATATGAGAGTTATATATATATCGTAAATACATTAAATTATCTAAGAATTGCCTGATGTAACCGTATGGCTATTCAATTCAATCACTGTAGTTTTCAAGCATCGATTTCAACTTGTCTATTTTTTACACGTAGTATAACAATGAGTAGCAAATATCGATTGCATTCGACGCATGAAAGTACAAGGTATCTGAATATGTTCATTATAAAAGGCATAATGTACATTATTTCTTAATATTCATGTTTTTTAAAAAAAAGGCCAATCACTGCCAGGTGGCCAATAACTACACTGTTTACCCCTAGTTAGCGGGTCGTTGATCGACGTGGTGGAATAAACTTGATACGATGAAGATCAACGATCATCACCTTCGCGTTCTAATTCTAAGCTGCACTTCCATCAGTGACACAAGAATATTAAATTTACTTTATTCTGCACCATTAGTGAACTAAAATTCTACCTAAAATCTCAAACGCCATGGGGCCGTAAAACGCATTAGCAACAACTCTTTCCCCCTAAGTACATCCGCACCTAAACAAAACGCTGTAGATTACAGGAATTAACGCAGTTTAAACACTTTTAATTAAAAGCGTCGTCAAGAAAGGATGCCCTGCCTTAAGCTCGAGGGCAATTTCCTCGACCACGGGTACTTTTCTTGCCGTTAACAAACGTATCACTTGAAGGGACGACGATTACAGGGTTGCCGCGGCAGGTACTCGACAGTTGGTTGTTACTCACCAAAATTTGACCGTACAACCGAGGAACGCCGGGGTCAAGTAGTCAGGTGCACTTTGGTGGTTCGTCGGTGGTCCGTTGGCAAGAAAATTCGGCGCACTCGAATGCGGCGCGAAGCGAGAAAACGTCGGTCTTACGAGCACTCGAAAGCGAGCGAGCGAGCGAGCGGCAGGCCGCGACGCGTGTTTCTACAGCACAACTGGCTTTCGAGAATTCCCGCTTGGAATGCCCACGAGGACGAACGGGATAAGATGCTTCGACACTGGCTGCCTCGACAAATGGAAAAGGCACGGTCGAGGCGTCTTCGCCGCGCCTACGATTACGTGCTCGCTTCTATCGCTCATCAACGCTCTCCGGCTGGCGGCCAAGCGGCCGCGCCTCCACCAGGCGCTAATTTCCTGAGGAATATCGAGGAATAAGAGACTCTAATATGGTTTCAATTACCAGGTTAATTGGGTGTGTAACCTGCCTCTCTTGTCCAAGATTATTAAAGCGAAAATCCGAGGTCCGATTCGTTTGGAAGTTGTTGTACAACGGAAGGGTCGATTCCAGCAGAGTTCAGGGCTATGCCTGGTAAAGAAAGGTTGCCACAAACTAGATCATGCAAATGAATGGGAGTTTCTGCGGCGAACACCTTGTGGAAAAAGGCAGCAGGGATGGAAAATCCACCTCTGCTGCATATTCAACCAACCAAAGCGGCGGTACAGAGGTGTTACAGGTGAATCTTTGCAAGAACAATGGGGAAAAAGGAAGGCGCAAAGTTTGAATAACGAAACGGGGAGAAAGATAAGAACTGTGTGCTACTCCAACGTGTTTGAGAATGAGGGCCATTAAGGATTAAGGTGGTAAAAGTTTCAGATGAGTTAACAAGACAATAACAAATGGAGGTAGCTTTTTAAAGAGAAGTTGCCTCGCAAAACAAACTTCTCTTCGTAAAGTAGATCCGGAGCTCCGAAACAACAAAATCGCTGCGAAATCTATTTATTTAATTCAGTGGCCCCGCTATTTCTTTTGTCAACGGAAAAGAAAACGGATGATAATGTTCGAGGAATTCCTTCGTTTTCGCGCTAATGTGAAATATAGCTGCGGAGACATTTGTTCTGGTTACGTGGGAATATGAACATTCGTAATAAACGCTCTACCACTCGGCGGGAAAAAAAATTAATTTTAATTTACTTAAGGCCACGCTGCCCTATCGTAGTTGTTCTTATTCCCGGCTCTACTCGCCCTATGATATATCGCGCCGCTCCCTCCCCGCAACGGATAAAGCGGAAACGCGACAGAATTTCTGAAAACTCATCCCTGCAATTAATTTCACGTGGAAAGAAAAGGGTGGCTCTCAGTGGGTCGGTTTAATGAGAACGTCGGAGGGACTCGAAATTACGTAAATCAGAAAAGCTTAGCTGGCAAGCGTAATGCGCGGAGGCGAGAGAAGAGATTCGCTTAAACCTCTGATTCCTTTTATACCGAAACAATTCCTTTTAATTCGCTTATTCCTTTCTTCTTCTTCTTCTTTTTTTCAACTCGGCGCATTCCCGCGAATCGTTACAACGCGTTAATGACTTGGGGCGGGCGGAAAAAAAGGATCGATCAATTATTTCTGGACTGGGAAAAATTCCGCGACGCGGGCGGAGGCCACGAAAAATGCGTTGCTGCAAGGAGCACTAACGACCGCGGCCACCGAAACGTGTTTTTCATTTCATTCGGTTAATCTATCGTCATGGCTTCCGTCAGGTTCTCGACAAAACTGTGGTCCGCGATGACCTACATAGGTACTACTTGATCGATTAATTCTCCTTTGGCCCCGTTCGGTTTGCAAGTTTCCAGACAGTCGTACATTACGTCCCCGACTTAAATATTGAGACAACCACGTAGGTATAATGGGATGACGTACCAGTTGTAATAAACCGGCGAAGCAAACATAGTATTATCCTTTCCAATCAATATCGTAGGATGGTAGGTACCTAGGCCAGGATTAATGGCACAAATGTAATCGACTACACGTGCTTGTGCAGCTTTTTTCTGCACGTTGAAGTTCAGAGGCTTTAATTATGAGTGCGATACGAAGTAGGTGGTGGAGTCATCGGCTAAATTTCAGTCACGATTAACCCCTTTCAGCACTGTGTCATTGTGTGACAATGCGGTACGCAGGCAGAAAATATTCGTTTCGAACGAGGACCGAATATTAATTGGCCGAGTAGGTCCCCGCGTGGCATTCATACTGATAAACCTACCATCTTGTATGGTTAAGTCGACGATTTAATTAAGACTTATATTAATTAAAGGACACTACACATTCAAAATAAACGCTGTTATAATAGTCGAGTACGGGTTATCCACTGAAGACTGGCGGCGCTCGCGCGAGCACAAATGAGAACGGCAACAACGTCACGCGCATACTTACTACTACCATCATATGTCGATACATCCGCCATCTATGGGCTGTTGTTAAAAGTATAGGTTCGTGTAAATGCCAGTAGAGAGCACAAGGGGCTTTTGGCTGTCTGCCCAGATTACTTTACCACAGACGATGTATGTGACTTTACCTCGTCTGTGACTTTACATTTCACGTAACCGACGGGGAGAAAACGACAGCATTTTCCCCCAGAAACTGATTAATTATGTTAGAATGCTTGTTGGACAACGAAACCGTGGGTGATCAACAAATATTCTAACATTCTCAATCAGTTTCTGGAGGAAAATGCTGTTGTTTTCTTCCCCGTCGGTTACGTGAAATGTAAAGTAATCTGGGCAGACAGCCAAAAGCGCCTTGTGCTCTCTACTGGCATCTACACTAACCTTTACTTTTAGCAACAGCCCATAGAAGACGGATGTGGGGGCCCTGGTGCACCGCGGGGTTCCACAGGGATCGGTTCTGGGGCCCCTTCTGTGGAACCTTGCCTATGATGCGGTGCTTAGGGTGGCGATGCCCTCTCCGGAGGTGTCAATGGTCTGCTACGCGGATGACACTCTGGTGGTGGCGGCCGGGCCGAACTGGAGGACGGCAGTCTGCCTCGCGGAGGAGGCTCTGCGACGGATATTGGCCGAGATAGGGACGCTCGGATTGAGGGTGGCCGTCGGCAAGACAGAGGCCGTCTGGCTGTCGAGCCGGACGGGCCGAGGCATCCCCAGGCGCGCGACCCTCTTCGTCGGCGGAGCCTGTGTCCTGGTCTCGCGGTCTATGCGATATCTCGGACTCGAGCTGGACAGCTACTGGAGCTGGACGCGCCACTTTAAGGCCCTGGGTCCCCGATTGGAGAAACAGATAGGTCGACTCGCGACCATCATGCCCAACCTCGGGGGCCCATCGGACGGAGCTCGGCGTCTGTACATCGGCATCGTTCGGTCCATGGTGCTCTACGGAGCGCCGATATGGGCCGGCGATCTGGGGACGTGCCGCGCGGGAAAAGATCTCCTCGCGAAGGTGCATAGGAAGGTCATCCTCAGGGCCGTGCGAGCGTACCGCACGGTCGCGTACGCCGAGCTGTCCGCCTTGGGTAGGTCTCCCCCTTTCCATCTCCTCGCGGAAATGGACGCGGAGGTTTATTCGGCGATCCGCGCACTCCGCGAGGCCGGGGACTTCCCGGCGGACGGGCCGTCTATGGCGCGCCTCCGGGCCCGGCAACGAATGCAGGACCGGTGGCTGGAGTGGCTGGCGCGACCCGAACACATCGGCCGACGCGTTGTCGGGGCGCTCTACCCCATTTTCGACCGTTGGGTGGGGCGCAGCCACGGCAGGCTCTCCTTCCGACTGACGCAGGTCTTGACCGGAGACGGATGCTTCGGCGAGTACTTGTTCTGGATCGGTCGGGAGACATCCCCGCGGTGCCACCACTGCGGCTCTGGCGACGTGGACTCGGTCGACCACACGGTGAAGGACTGCCCGGAGTGGGACGTGGAGCGCCGGGTCCTCAAGTCTCATGTGGGACCCGACCTCGGCATGCCTGCCTTGGTTCAGCGTATGCTCAGGGGTGGAGAGGATTGGACCGTTGTGTCCTCCTTCGCGGAGGTAGTTATGTCCGTTAAGGAGGAGACAGAACGGGTGCGAGAGTGGGAGGGACACCCTTGTAGGCTGGGTGCACGCGCAGGAGCAGACGGGAGGGGTGCCCGTGGGGGGCTAGGAAGAGCAGCTTCGGGCGGATGCGGGGGTCGGGGCAGCCGCCCCCTCGCGCGCCTTCGGCCATAGCGTGGGAGCTCTGGGCACGGGGGTCTCGGAACGTGCCTCGGGGTGTGGCTGGCCTTCCGTTTTATTGCGGCTTATAGGCCTGCGGGATCGAGAGGGTTCGACGAGCGGGGGCTCATCGGCCTCTAACAGCGGTCCGAGCGAGAGGTGACGCGATGTGTGGTTCCATCGCGCCACCGCGTGATAACTCGAAAAGAGTTTAACCGGAGGGGGTTCCTCCCCCCCTCCAGGATGGGCCCCCCGTATTTGCGGGGGGCTTGGCAGGAGAGGTACCAGTGCACTGGAGGGGAGGTGGCGAACGCATCGTTCTGTTTGGATCTCGCCCAAGTCCTCCCCTCCCGTGCGGGCCTCCCCAGTCAGGAGGCCACCCTGGAGTTTTTTAGTGGGTGCAAACCCCACATAACCCCGTCCCTCCCCCGGGGGATGGGGCATCCGTTAGGGATTTTCCTCCAGGTAAAAAAAAAAAAAAAAAAAAAAAAAAAATAGAAGACGGATGTATCGACATATGATTGTAGTAGTATTAATTATCCAATCAGCAGAGAAATAACAAATCCTGCTTAGGAATTTTAAGTGAAACTTTCTTTTGTCGACAACATAATACATATACCTATGTATGGTATAATGTATATGCAACTGTATGTTATATCTCCACAAAATTACCTTTTTTAAAAAAAGGTACAAAAAAGTGCGCCAAGTATACGCGCGCGCGCGCGCAGACGAATGAAAAAAAGTCGTAAATTTATTAATGTGCTATATTTAGCTTTACAGAACTAATGATAGGCAAAAATTGCGCCAATTATAACAATGGCTATTTATACAAACAAAAAATGTGTTAAATAATAATAAGCAGATATATTTTTATTTTATACAAATAAATGTTTCAATACCAATAAATATTTTATTCAAAATACTTGGCGCTGCGAAACCGAAAAAATGTTTATTGGCTTATTATGAATAATTTACAATACTCCCTTACAATCTAAAATACATAAACATATACATATTAGAAAAAGAGTCACATTTATCCTACATATATTTAATTCTAATATCGTACGCACGCAATGTACACATTTAGCGTGCGCATGCAGCATATGCACACACGCATACATTCACGAACGCACGCACAAGCGTCAGATCGGTGATATTTGGTAAAACTTATGCCACTCGTCCTTCTCGTCAATTGAGGGGCTCATATGTAAGTGCATACATACAAGTAATATATAAGTATACATGTATATGTATATGTATATATAGTTCATACATATGAGCATATTTTATTACACCCTATATAAGCAATCCGTTTCAAATAAAGCGCGACGCAAGCGTACTACTCCGCCAATCACAAGCTGTCCACCACGACTTCTCTACTCCCGATCGACTGGCCCGACCCCATCGTCAAATGTTGAGACTTTGTGCACCGTCCATTTAATTCTTACAATTAGATCCATGGTAAAAACTCGACATTTCAAAAATTTTGACAACTTACCTTATTTGACACTTGGCAGGTTATGATTGATTGGTACTAGCCAGGTTACGTTTACCTTAACATATGTGCTCTCTGTCTGGCTGTCACGTGACAACAATTTGTTAAGCGATTGGCCGAAATCTTCATCGAATGAACGACGTGCCTGAGAGACATTTCCTCACCCTTCCATGCTCCCCTCTTGCCAACACTTGACGATGGAGAAAAATCTCTTAACATAAAATTCGCCAATTTGCAAATTTACATCGAAATATCTCAGCTCATAAGGCATGTAGGAACAAAACGAAGACACTTTTCTGATGTAAATCAAACTCCAGCTATCCATTGAGACCATTAAAAAATTAATCGGACTAACCATTATTGAGATTCGATTATCAATGGGTTCTTCCAAATAGTGTCTGGCGTAACATTCATAGGCACGGTTGTCTCGCGCTGCGCGTGTACTTGGCGCGAGACACTACCGTGTCTCTTGATGTATTATAAATTCATGTGTCTATTTCAAGAAGAGCTTCTTCATACTCTCACGTTAATTACGTTTCTCTATTTATTTCATTGCTAAACCATTGACACATACAAAAAAATTTTAAAAAATTAAAACCGACTTCAAAAAAAATAAAAGGCACTAAAAAGTACAAAATAATTTTTTCCCTTATTTAATCTACGACTATCATTCTTTTTAAGTCGGCGCCTCATCTTTGGAATTATAAATCTGGCGCCGACTTAAAAAGTATGATAGTCGTAGATTAATAAGGGAAAAAATTATTTTTTACTTTTTAGTGCCTTTATTTTTTTTGTTACTTTTTAGTGCATTTTATTTTTTTTGAAGTCGGTTTTAATTTTTAAAATTTTTTTTATTTTTGACTCTTTAGTTTTATATATATTGATATAAGATGCTGAGGAGATATGCGCGTACGTACGTAAACTAATAAAAATTAGGTGACAATAATCTTTTTATTAATCATAACTTATTCGTAGAGAAAACTGAATGTGCCATTCATTTAAATTTGCAAGCACTGTAAGTGCCAGTCCTGTTTGTCTCTAGCTAATCGACTCTTACATTGTTTTCTACAGAAGTGGCGTTAGACGTACCAGCGATACCAATAAGTTGGTAACTTATTCACAGAGGAAAATTTCATTCAAGTTCTATACACAGTATTACCATTGGCGCGCGTAACATTTTCCGAAATTTTTTTAAAATTTGGCACTTACAATGGTTTCTACAAGGACTCTTCAATTAATTATTTAACATTTATATTTTACTTGTAGTAAACGGAATAAATCCCTAGTAATTACAGTTGCGTCAGTACTTCTGCTAAATTCATGCAAGAAGTTGAATTTAATTTGCTTTCTAATTAATTGCTTATTTTAAAATCGAAAATAAACTTCCTCGCGTGCGTATCACATTTGTATTGCTATTGCCTTTATTCACTTGTATCACATCTGTGTATTATACATAATACAAATTCCTTAATTGGTAGGGGGTATTTAAACAATTTCCCGATACAATATTCCGACGATATAAAGTTATATAAAGACTTAGTTGCGTACCATATAAATCTAGCAGCATTTAAGTAAGAAATAAAATACTTTATTGAGAATCCAGATACCTTATTCAGGGGACTAATCAAAATGACGAAGAGATCGTTGTGCCAACAATGGCTTTGGTAGTTAGTTCATTACCCACTGTTTTCCCAAACCTTCTGTAATGGATTTTATTTTCGTCCGTACTTGTAGACTTTTGAGCATGTCATTTGTTTATCTGAATATGCTATATTTAATTCGTAAATTAAGGGGGGACCCCACCCAGAAACCACTAAAAAGTTTGGGATTTTTTTCTTCGTATAAACAAAAATATTGGGCCTGGAATTTTTTACATAGCTTTAAAGTAATCTTTATTTTGCTAGAAACAAATTTTTTGTATGGAATATTGTAGAAAATAGCGGGGAACAAAATGTCTTCCCGGAACACTTCAAAAGAAACTGACCCACACTCCCGGGAATGACTGGATCATCTGAGAAGGAAACACAAAAGGGACATGTAAACTGGAATATATGTATTCTCTCCAATGTAGCGTAGGATTTTCTCGATATTTCAATTATTCGACTTTTTACAAGCATTTCAGTGCAAATGTTTACGTAAAAAATCAAAGTCAATTCTTCAAACTGCCGCAATTTCCAAAATAATTCGAATTCTGAGAAAATCCTACGCTACATGGAAGATAATATATTCCCGTTTATATATCTCTTTTGTATTCCCTTCTCACATGATCCAGTCATTCCCGGGAGTGTGGGTCAGTATCTTTCGCAGTGTTCTGGGAAGACATTTTGTTCCCCGCTATTTTCAACAATTTTCCACACAAAAAATTTGTTTCTAGCAAAATAAAGATTACTTTAAAGCTATGTAAAAAATTCCAGGCCCAATATTTTTATTTATACGAACAAAAAAATCCCAAACTTTTTAGTGGTTTCTGGGTGGGGATCCCCCTTAACATAATAAAAAAATAGTCAATTAAAAGCTTTACCACTAATCATTCCTTTAATAACTAATTATTACACAGTTAAAAACACTGTTTTATTAAACTCTTCAATGCTAACATGTACAACACACATGGCATTCCCGTAAAAACGCATTACACATTATCTCCTATAAATACAAATGAGTTATTGCTTATATATATGTGCTTATGTATACATGTAAAAAAAAATGTAAAATGTAACTGTTTCGCGACGATGTAAAATAAGTTATAAAATATTAATCCTTAATTAAAATACGTAGTAGAGATACACAGTGTCTTCTATCTTAACGTGTAATCGAATATGCCTCTAACAGATTGAAATGAAAAAAATGAAGTGTACACATTATAGAATCAAAAATGATATCTCCAGAATTTCAATGAGAACTGATGACAAGCAGATGTGTTGAGAATATTTCAAAGCTACAAATATGTTTCAGTGGGACATATATTTTTTCAAATACACATGAGATCAATAATTGCACTGTACGTTCTAGGATTCCATTGAAAAATCTCTAATTTATCCACATCAATAAATGACACAGACTCCATTTAAAGAAACTTATATGATTTCAAGCTGTACGCAACAACCTCCTTTCTGAAATTCATTTCTCTTCAGATCAATGTACACATGTATGCATATCTCAAGATCCATCAATTCGTAGAGTTCAACAAGTCATCTCGGACATATAAAAATGTACGCACGCATACAATGTTAAAATGCGGCTTTGTTTGCTTCGCAAATAATTTGTCTATACGATAAAACCTGTCAACCGCGTTGCTCTTTTACTATTGTCACGTGTTGTCAGAATACAGTTGACGGCTGGTTTCATTTAGAGTTCTGCTTAGCGACGTGCCACGAAAGTCTGTTCTCATAAAATTGTATAACTATTTGTGGGCAAAGCGAGTTCGCTTCTTTGGCGGTAACCAGATCCGTCTCTTCAGTTCCTTTCCTACATAAACAACATTTGATAATGACAAAGGCACAGTTATCTTCCAGTCTGTGGGTATTAAAGGCAAGCTAACCATTTCATCAGAAACATCAACTCCCCGTTAGAGTCGGCGGCTCCAATGATTTTGTCGGGCTCCAATTCTCTCTTGAAACCGTATATTTTGCTGTCACAAGTAACATCTGCCTTATCCATCTTAATATTATTAGAATTAATATCCTTGCTGGCACCTTGGTTTTCCTAATTTATTTACCTAATAAACGTGAACATGTATTAGATATTTATGCAGTGATTTACGGAAATATCGCCGAAGAGTGCTACTATATTTGAAACAATAAAATATATACCTAAGGGTATATTTACAATGTACGACTATTGTTATATCTGCATCTGGTGCATCCAGATTTCCTGTGATTTCTATTGTTTCTCCCGAATTCCATAATGAAAAGCGTTAAACTAGGTATTTACTGTAAATAATGATCAGAGATACAGTTCCGACAATAAGTTTCGGTGTTCATTTCATCGGACCCTCGTATAAAAAGAAATACATAATATTTGGAGGTTAGGTCTGTAGAAAATGCTTCGTTAAAAGAAATCGAAGGTAAATCGGTGCGATTGTTACATATCTGAACTTTTTAGAAAGTGAATTATGAAATTCATTCCTTCGTCCTCGAATGCCTCGTAATACACATATCAGATTTATACGAAATTGTATGAAACGATGGTTCGCAAAGTTGCAACTTCGACTTACGATTTAGTTATTAAGAACTAACTGATCTGATTTCTGCTGTTAATTGTGAGCTTTATGTAGACTTCCTTAATATCTTTTTTTATTAGCATAAATCTATGAATCTTTCGAATAATTTATTGTTAACAATCGTTTTTCCATACGTATGCGTCTATTGATAAAGTTCATACTAAACGGTTTTTCATTCAAGCCTTTAGAAATATAGAGCGTAAAATTTTCGTAATTATATATTTCGGTCCTTATTGCAAACAGCTCGTTTTAATTTACAATTAAAAGGAATTATTGAAAGTATTTTCGTTCAATTATTCATATGTAGTTCAGCTTATTGGCGATTGATACTTCCGGCGCTGCGTACTCACGACATTTATCATAAATATATTTTATCAAATTAAACCGTAACTGTGTGCGCATTATTTATATTCGGAAACTATCCTCAAACTCCTGAAACAATTAATTCATTTGGAATGGTATTGAAACGTGAAGTGTATCATTATAAAATGTGAAAATGTACGTGTCCAATGTTTTTGACATGGAAGCATTTTTTATTATGAACGATTGAAATATGTTAAAAGACACGCAATATGGTATGCGATAATTTTCTAGGTAGTATTTAGTGCAAATACATTGATGAATTGCGGTGGAAATATTAAAATAAGAAGAGTGTAAGTTAATGCGCATGCTCACAGTATTCGTACGGTTGTTGCGCATTTGGGGTTTACATGGGTGTTTGAAAGGAGTAGTAATCGATTGGGCGACGTGCGCGACCTCCATTTCTTCGCAGGACAAGTCGGGACAAGTGTAGTGAGATTCTTCGTGTTTGGAGGAGCGGAGAATACCTGACGCTTTTATATTGCCCAAAATGGTTAAAATGGATCATGATGTAAGTAACTAATTACATTAGTGCGTATATGTCTCGTCGATTTTGCTTATACGCTTATGTAAATAATTTACACAGGCCAAAAACGTAAATACGTAATCTGAGTTCACCCTTCATTTTGTATACTTATGCGTGCGTATCGTAAAATGTACGATAATTTCGTTTATCAAAACTGATTTTCCTTGTACAATAATTAATTACGAGTTTCGCGATCAGTATTATTATTTGCAGTTTGTAGGTGCGATTGATATACTCCGAATTTTCGGTCGTATCGATAAACCTATGTTTCGATATAATAAACTGTGTGAATTATTTAAATATACTTAGTTGTTAAGATATATTTTTTATAAATTACAAACTTCCAAAGTATACATACATAAATGTACGGTACACGGGTATATGTATGCGTTGTGTTGTACTGCTCGTTTATGGCATGGCGTGCCCTGACGCTACGCCATTCGAGAATTTCCGAAACGATGCGGTTATCCTGTACTCTCGAGTCTTCTATCTACTACATTTCAGCAGTAATTCAATAAATATTTATGAAAAATTGTAACAATTTTTAGTAGTGATAACCATATCACAACTGTACACTACGTTATCATGTTGATATAAAGTACTCGTATTATTTCGAGTAACATCGTAGCGTTTTCCTTATAATCGTTATATTATCCTATCGAAAGGTAAGTTTTTTGTACACGAAATTCTGTTTTCCTGGTGTTCACTTAAGGTTATTTCTAAAAAAAGAAGATAACGCTATTATAAATTAATAATTATTTAATCGAAAAATTCAAAAATAACAAGTTCTACTTAAATTCTCCGTTTGATTTTGCAAGTTTAAATTTTATTGAGTGTGTATGTAACCTTCCAGTGAACTGAACTTTTTTTCATAAGTGGAGATAACAGTTCTGCTATTGATTTTAAGTACGCTTTCTTTAATATACGAATGTATATTATTTATACACGTGTTTAACTGGAAAATGGGGGTATGCTTTGAATATGCGAAGTAAGAGATAATAACTTATATTCTAAACTGATAACATATTATCCTGTCCCATGCTTTGTTTACAAGCCACAGCAGCTCAGACACTCATTATTTGTAAGTTGATTACATCCCAGTGAATTATTACTGGCCTAGAATTTTTAGAAGTTCTGTTTAGTTGATACCTAAATACTACCGCAATATGAATTAAGCCTTCAATGGATACAGTAGATAACATTAACAATTTAAACAGTCTCTGCCTTAAAAATATTTTTATTTTCAACTCTTATGTTCTCTAAAACACTTTGCACCCAGTGCTTTATTACACATTTTACATTTACTTTCGTTTTCCAATCTCAAGCTATTAGTTTTGTAATCACCCCTTTTTGAGCAGCTCACATTGACTTTCTCTCAGACTTGTTTGTGTT
Source organism: Andrena haemorrhoa (assembly GCA_910592295.1). Classification (NCBI taxonomy): domain Eukaryota; kingdom Metazoa; phylum Arthropoda; class Insecta; order Hymenoptera; family Andrenidae; genus Andrena; species Andrena haemorrhoa. Next base: position 10,011,964 of record OU342946.1, read on the forward strand.
ACAATATGACTTATAAACTGAATTAGTAACAGAAAATATTGGGAAATTAAAAATGAACACAAATACATTGTTCCTCTGATATTAGAATGTAAGAATACACCTACTTTACAAGGGCAACGATGTACAATGGTTAGTAAATAAAGCGGTATGTTTATTCCTGTGAAGAGCTCATGGCCTCTATAGGCACATGTACGAATCCAGTGCTTAGAGGCCTGGACAATGACCAGGTTAATGTTGGAAATTAGAGGGTTTAGAGGACTGAATGTCTACGAGGTGATACGTTTCTTATTGCTGAAATTTTAGTATTTGTTTTCACTCTAGCTGAATATTTGGCTGTGCTTCCAAAAGGGACAGATTAAGATGAAACTTGGTGGGTATTACGAGAGGTGTGGAAAGACTCCAAATATAAAATTTTAGCTTCGGCAATTAATGCGTTCAAAAGATACGGTAAATGTGCCTTATTTCAGCCCCCACCCAATAGTCAGCCCTTTCGGAAATAAATTGCTTAGAAATAATAAATTAGGAATAAAGTCTTATATATTTAAATGGAACAATGATCAGTGTACTCTCTCCTTCGAATATGGGAAGTTCCATGCCTTTAGCGGCAAAAATATGAACTGCAGAAAGCTTCATTGTGTTGGCGATTGGATGGTTCATTACTGATGAGTCAATTTGAATTAATTTAGTACTATAGGCGACACTTGGAAATAGTGTATACCAACACTAATACGAAGTTTTTTATGTTCAAATTTTGAATACGCGATTAATAACATTCGAATTAACTTTTTGTGAAATTATAATTGCATTTAAACTTGGGTTAGCAAGTATTTTCAAAGTGGCCGACTATTGGCATTCAAAATATAAAGAAAACCAATAGTCAGCCGCCCCGGCTGGGTACTGGATATTGTTAAGAAATCGCCAATTTGACCAGTGGTCGCCCTCTAAAACAAAACAGACCAATCGTCTAGTCGTCAGCCGTTATAATTTAAATAATCAGAATTTTCAGAAAAAACATTCTAATGATTAACAATAAGTATACGATAGGGTGGTTGACACATAATATAACCTGATAGAAGAACCTGGCTGACTACTGGCCTATGAAAGGCTGGACATAGGATTTTACTGGCTGACTATTGGTAAAAAGGACGTTTCTGGATAGTTTAGATATTTTAAATAAAAATTGTTACACTATTAAAAATCATCCACACGTTTGGAAAATAGATACTTTAAAGAATTTAACTGTCAATAACGCATTTAAAAAATAGTATATTAATAATAACAACGCGTAACTTGAATTTTCGCTTTCCTTTAAATGGCCGACTACTGGCATAGTTACCCTACAGGTTACCCTTCTTAACAATATTTCTGTTGACTTAGACAAACACCAGGCATTACACTTTCAAAATGGGCGTGGGTATTAGTATTGGTTGGGGCTAGATTAGTGCGGGGGGCGCGTAAAGCATGGTAGCCTAGCAATATGAGTTTGGCGATGCTAAAAATGAGACTGCCAATGGAAGATCCCGAACCCGAAAATTCAAAAAATTCTGAAACTTTGTGAATATGTAGGGGATTTCCTCCTGATTATAACGAAATCTTGGTTTGCTGCCCAAATTCAGCTATTTTCCGATTTTGTATTATAACTCGCGAACTGTAAGCGATAGAATAAAAGTTTCAAGTTAAAATTTACTTCTTTTAATTCGATCTATTATTTGGCGAAGTAATTATTTTACAGTTCCCGAGTTATAACATAAAATCGAAGAATAACCGGATTTTCGGGGGTCAATTACACCCCCTTAGAGTGAATTTGGGCAGCAAACAAAAATTGCGTTATAATCAGGCGGAAATTCCCTACATACCTATTCACAAAGTTTCAGAATTTTTTGAATTTCCGGGTTCGGCATATTCCCTTGTGAGGCTACAAAATTTCAAAATGAAAAAATTGGGAGATGGGAGGGTTCTCGGGTAGGGGGGCCTGCACCAACGTCAAAAAAAAAATTAACAATATTTTTTATTAATATTTCGGAAACTAATAATAATAATAATAATACGTCTTTATTACACCAACAAATTGCGTTAGATTAGTATATATTTGGTTTTTTCTTCCTTTTTTGTGGCGCAATGGGCGGGATTCAGCAAAATGCAGTTTAAAAATCCTACCCAGGTTAAAATTCTACGAAAAATTAATTATGAAAAAAGGAAACTCTCGACCGATTGTCGCACACCAATTTCGATTGAGACGGCCGTAAATACCATTTCTGTAGTCTCCGGTGACCGTGACCGAAATTATATGGATTTGGACTCCCTGATAAAAATATATTGTATATTGTAAAGAATTATAACTATTATGGTTTACTACTGTTTTAGAAAAACGTTTAAACTTAAAAGCTTGGTACACAGGGTGTTTATAAAAATATAGGGCATTTTTTCAGGATCGGTTCGACTCACCAAAATAATAAAGCAAGTTGGTATAATATGTAAAATATGTTCGATAATGCTTAGTTTTGCATGTTTAAGCATTTCTATATTTTGTAAAACACGGGCTCGAAACGCCTATTAAAGCCCAGCTGTGTTTCCGCGGATCGATATATCGATTATCATTTCACCTTTATTTTTTTTTAAAGGCAAGAAGGAAAGGATATGGATTAAAATATAGTATATTATTTAGGCCAACTGACAAACGCGCCTGTCAGCCGGTTGCTCTTTAATAGGCATTCCGAGCAGGTGTTTTACCGAATATAAAAATGCTTATAACTATAAAACTAAGCATTATTGAACATATTTAACATATTATACCAACTTGCTTTATTATTTTGGACAGCAGAACCAACTCTGAAAAAATGTACCACATTTTTGTAAACTCCCTGTAGATTGTTAAAGTATATAAAGGGTATAGTCTGGGTTAAGAAAAAAATCAGGACAATAGTAACAATGATATATACTTACAATAAAAATATAATTATAGTTCTGCAATTGATTCAATTCGTACGCAAGTATGACGTTACACGTGCGTGGTCTATTTGGTCTACTAAAAATTGACAAATTGTAATTCTGGAGTTACTTTTCCTTTGATGTACATTGTTATTATTTCTTTTCAAGAATAATAGTCTAAAAAAGTATTGATAGTCATGGTTCTAAGAATTTTAGAAAAATACGTAATCACGTTATGTTAGTCGTGATTGAATCATAAAGCAGCTCTTATTTGGCAAAATAAATATTTAAGGTGACTTGTATTACTACCATTAATTGAGCACCGCTATAACTATTTTTGTTTAAAAATCTATTCCGAATAAAATGTTCTTAAGGAAGAAAAATATTCATAGTTTTAGATACAAAAATGATTGAATTTTGAAAACAATTCTAGTGGATACTCAAAGCAACCAGTTTTTGTAGAAGATGGAACATTTTCGGAGCTGTAAATTCTGCATTGATTTATCATCTTACTTGAAAGAAGTTTGAAGTCAGGAACGCTTAATGCACCAACGAGTAAAAAATAATCTCTATCGTTAACTACTTTTGTTAACTACAGTACTGCCTCCACAAGTGAGATACGTTTCGTTTTATCATTCCACGAATTAATTGTGGATGTAATACTGTATTTCGTATCTTTGTCAATGGCTGTATATATGCCATGCATTTTCAATTCTCCGCCTACCTAAAGAGTTTCACTGAAAATCAGTTTATACATAACACTTCACGTTGTCCTTTAAATGTGACAAAACATTTCGACTTAAAGGCCAATTTTTTATTTCATTCAAAATATATACCGTCATAAATATCTGCAGTCTACTTATTTATTCTTCTCTGAGATATCGTTTCGTATCATGGAATGTAACATAAATACCTTAAGTTCTAACGTTATTAGACAGTCATACATAATATTGGCAATAATGCAATTATTTCTAATTTTTAATTTGGATATAGGCATACCTACTAATAGTTAATAAAATTTTCGTTGTTCTACAAATAGCTTAAAAAATAGTTTGCCATGATCACTTGTTATAAACTAGCTATACTAACACTTTTTATCATAATAGAATGTGTTTCTTTAAAATGAATTACGTAGTGATTTGTCTCTTTTAGTTGTTATTGTGTATTGAAGTTACAATTGCTTATCAACTGAACTATATTAAACTGTGTACACTATCTACAAATAAATAATTATTAAATGCATTTATATGATGCATAATTATCATAAATAGATGCTACTGTATAAGGAAAGGATTTGTTCTTAAAGTAACTTCAGACGTAAGTTCCGATATATTTAATTATCAGCGGCCGTAGCCGCGATGGAAAATACCGGTCACCGAAGTTAAGCATCGCGGGGCGGTGTACTGGGGAAAGATGGGAGACCACCTTTCTCCCGGTGCGCTGCTGCTGCTGAGACCCGAAGGAGAGAGGAGGGAAAAAAGAATGGGACTACAGTTCGTTGAGCAATATAAGCAAAAATAAGCTTGAAACGCCATCCTGCTTAAAACACAGGAAATACAATAAAACAAAACAACAACAATATATTTAATTATTTCGTAATTTGAAATTAATATTTATCAGCATTTAGATATTTTATATCCTTTCTTATTACAGTACCACGTTATTTAAAGACGATTGGTATTAATTCTCATTAATATGTATAAGGCATAATTTATTGCTCACACGAAGTGACGTAAAATGCAAATTTTTAAATTGCACACAAATTTTGTTTCAGGATGGGAAAAACGAACCAGAACATGTTAGAAAGCTATTCATTGGTGGTCTGGACTATAGAACCACAGATGATTCTTTAAAGAAACATTTCGAAAAATGGGGAGAAATTGTTGATGTAGTTGTTATGAAAGACCCAAAAACCAAGCGGTCCAGAGGATTTGGATTTATTACTTACTCTCGTGCTCACATGGTGGACGATGCTCAGAACGCAAGGTGGGACATGTTGGAAACTACTTTGATTGCACACGTGTTATGAAATAAAATATTGTAATTAAATACGAAATATCGATTGTGTATACATCACATTTGTATGTTTTGAATTATAGGCCGCATAGAGTAGACGGACGTGTAGTTGAACCGAAAAGAGCTGTTCCTAGGCAAGAGATCGGTAGACCAGAAGCCGGCGCAACAGTAAAAAAGTTGTTTGTTGGTGGTTTAAAAGATGATCACGAAGAAGAAGATCTTAGACAATATTTTCAAAGTTACGGTAGCATAAATTCAATCAGCATTGTTACTGACAAGGAAACAGGCAAGAAACGCGGTTTCGGCTTCGTCGAATTCGACGATTACGACCCCGTTGATAAGATTTGTTTGCAACGTAACCACCAAATACGTGGCAAGCACGTAGATGTTAAAAAGGTAAGCTGTGACTTTGCCCGCAGGCCGAGCGCGCGTTACAAGATTCTTAAATTGTTCCGTCATTTTTCTCGCAGGCTTTAAGCAGGGCGGAGATGGCCTCCGCGTCCGGCGGCGGCGGTAGTGGGGGCGGCGGTAGCAGAGGAGGTCAAAACGTTGGAAGAGGACCTCGCGGTGGTAATCAGGGAGGTGGTAATTGGGGAGGACGAGGAAGTGGCGGTGGTGGAGATTGGAATAATGGTGGTAATCAAGGTGGTTATGGTGGAGGTAATCAAGGAGGTTGGGGCGGTAACGGTCCTTGGGAGAATCAGAATCAAGGTAAAGGTTCGCAGAAAAATAAATCTTTCATAGCTTACTAAGAGCCCCACGTAACATGTCATTCACTTTCGAGCACATTTTAATAAACGTATCTTGAAGGTGGCGGCTGGGGAGGCCAAGGCGGTCAAGGAGGGTACAACAGCGGTGGAAATTGGAGTAACGACAACTTTGGAGGAGGTTATCAGCAAGGATATGGTGGTGGTCCAGTTCGGAATAACTTCAACTCCGGAGGAAGACCTGCTCCCTATGGTATTGATATGGGTCCTATAGTTTGCTTTTCGAGAGTTGAGACCTGAGGCGGGTCCCTCGGACGGACCGTGGCCTAAGGAGAAAGATCTAGTTGCTCGAGGTGGGTAACAGACGCGCTGGCTTTTGAGAAGGACAGGAGCAACCTTTCCCACCGAATGATGGTAGCCATCTCGACTCTCCAGACTGATGGCTACTGTAGTCTGATTTTCGAGAGTTGAGACCTGAGGCGGGTCTCTCGGACGGAGCGTGATTTAAGGAGGAACCTATGGTGGCAACGCCGCACGCAATCCGTAGCGTACCATTGGTTCCTCCTTAGGCCACGGTCCGTCCGAGGGATCCGCCCCAGGTCTCAACTCTCGAAAATCAGACTATAGTGGCCGTCTGGAGAGTCGAGATGGCTACCATCGTTCAGTGGGAAAGGTTGCTCACGTCCTTCTCAAAAGCCAATGCGTCTGTTACGCACCTTGAGCAACTAGATTTTCGATTAATTATTTCGTATAATATAAATTTAATCATATTATTCCAAGTACACCCGATGCTATTATATTTCGTAATTGCAGCCAGTTGCACAAGGAGCGTTCAGTTTAAAAATTACAGTTTTATGTAACGGTAAACTTTATAATGGAGCGCGAGTTAGGCTTCGAAGTTCGAATCGCGTTTCGGCAAGATTCCTTTTAAGAACTACTATGATTCCAGCAGCTGCAAATAGTTTTACTTAAAACGTACAACTTGAATTAATGCATACGGCGTGATGTTGGAGAGAGAAGGGGCGCCTTTGTCCATTTCTTCTATTTTTTTTATTACAAAATTATGTTATTACAGAAATAATTATTTCGAAGAAATGTTGAAAGTATTACGCGTTTTCTTTCAGTGACAAACAGAAGTATTAACGCGTTGATCGCCCGGCGTGAGTCGGTGGAGTTCCTCCCGGGGCCCAAATCCGAATTCGGAGTGTAAACAGTGCGATAAGCTGGAAGAGCGATACGTTGCAATTTAAACGTAGCCACGGCCATGTAATTGGACGAAGAAGAGCGTCACCCGGGTGACGGGGCCCCGCGGAAACATAGCCGACCAACGTGTTAAACTATAAAACATTTAGTTTCTTTACAAAATTTTGTACAGTCTTACTAAATGTTTTATTGTCACTTTAATACGTAACTCACGTTTTATTAATTTTGTGATTTATTTAAATAACTTACAGGTCCCGGTGGAAATTCTGGCGGCGGCGGTGGAGGCGGAGGCGGCGGTGGCGGCGGCGGTGGTTACGGCAATCAAGGAGGCTATGGCGGCGGAAGTTCTCTTGGTGGTGGAAACATGGGAGGTGGAGGCGGCGGTGGTGGAAGGAGATACTAAATCACTTTACCCATGGGTGCTTCCCTCGCATGGTAAGCATAATTTTATTACAATCGCTACTACTCTATCTGGGATTATTAAGATAATGTACAACTTTAACACACGCAAATTAGAATGTTATTACCATGAGAACTAGTTTTCTTTCGATAGATACCATTTTTTAATTGTATTTATATGTAATATTTAGTATTACATACGTCGAAACTTTACTATTTAGTTATAAAAATAAGTATTATGTGAAATTTCATTCTCTCTTGACAAAGGTATTAGACAATTCCATATGCTTAATTAAACTTCAAGGAAGTAAACTTTATAGTTCTAATTGTGTCGGAGCTACAATCACAGTAATTTGTCTTTTAAATCAAGCGGGGTCATAGATAAGTGGTACAACAGAGGAAAGGTATTAAAGAAAAGGGTTGAATTAGAAGCTGTATGTATTTATTATTATAACTAGGTGTATACTTGCTACTTCATAATATATAAAGTTTCAGGGAAAAATGTTTATACTCAATGTAATCAGTAGCTCGGTATTTCTTGTTCGAGTAATTCGGCTACAGTATTAGATTATTTTGCGATCGAGTCATTTCACAGATAACAATTCATACAGTTTACACTGAAATTGTACCAAGTAATTGGCAATTATACGGGTATAAAATTACTTGGCGTATTTTGTCAGTAAAAATATATGTCAATTACAGCGGAGCGTCAATTATCCGAACTGCTTGGGACGGAGGTGGTTCGGAAATCCGAATTGTTCGGATAATCGAACAGTTCGGAGAATAAAGCATGCATGTACTTCCCCATTTATAACTGTAGAAATTACACCTAAAATTACTTATTAAATGCAAGAGTAGTACTACTGCTGTAATTTGAACTGTGATGTATATTATGCAAAAATCAATCGATCAATTGGCATCGCTACATTAGTTCGAAGAAGTGGCGAGGATAGCGATGATACAGCACAGGTTCCGATAATCGAGGTTCGGATAATTGACGCTTTACTGTATAGAAACGTTCTGTTTTACCGTGTTTCAATCTTCTATTTCTTATTTTTCAAATTGTTCGACAAATTTGATATTGCTTTTGGTCTATGTACTTGTACTTCTCGAATGAAACCGGGTCTAACATACCAAAATTAGCGAATATCAGTAACTTCTAGAATATTAATTGCTAATGCTTAATCATTTCCTCAAAAAATAGTTTCAATTATTTAGTTTCCAAATTGTTCGGATTTTGTTAAACTTTCCGTGGTTTGTAAATACCACAATGGTCTCAGCTAAGGCTTGTAAATTGCAACCAAGGGAACTGTTTTAAATCCTGCAATGTTCTTCAATTTCGAAAATTTAAAAAAATTCGAAGATTTTTAAAAAACGAGTTTCGCTATTAGGTATTTCCAACTTTTCATTAGAAATGATAGTACATGATCTACATTTTCCATCTACAAAGATCTGCAATAAATAGAAACATTTCTTTCTCTATTGTAAATTGAAAATATCTGATTTGACTTAACACGCGAAGTAATTTGAAAGATAATGAAATAAAGAATTATCTAAAAGGCACCCTTATAGCATTCGCCCTGGTTGTAAGCCACTTTATTACACTTATTGTAACTACTGGAAAACTGCTCAGATTATAAGGAAGTTAATTATTGACTCCTACATTTTAAGCCTGGTTCCATACAAAAAGTACTGGTTCGGGTCGACCGGAAGAAATAAGTTTTATCTATTTGATGACAGAGGATTCTCACATGGAATTTAATTTTTAACGTAAAGACCACATTAATAATCATATTCGTAATAAAATTGCTAAAAACCAAATTCCAGTAATAATCTGGGAAGAATAAAGATAAAATAAACAATCATATAGATAATTTTTCACTCCGTGAGAAAGAATGACAAACAATAAGAAGTATTGTTTCCCGAATAATATAATTTTAAATATATGGTACCAGATAGGATTTCGGATAAACTACTTTTTTCATGATTTGATTTCTTTAACCTTCGAATCCCTGCTAATATATAAACATGAAACAATGCCTGTTTGTTTGTCCTTTCACGCCTAAACGGCTGAACGGATTTCAATGAAGTTTCGAATATACATTGCATGCGTCATAGATTAGGTTATAGGCTATTTTTTCGGCTTCTTTATTTTGGAAACATAAATAAATCCCGAGTGAAACCGGGTATCGGGTTCAGCTGGTGTTAAATAAAACATTAAAACGAACATCCATTACGTAAAAGAAAAAGGTAAAAGCAAGTCAGAGCTGGGCAATTTTGATTTGAAAATGAAATGCAACTTTCACATTTTTATTATCAGTAATATTATTTAGAATCGAATAAAATATCGATATATTCGAAATAACAGGAATTCCAAATAATAAAATCATTTGAATACGTTTCATTCATAGGCAGTAATGCAACGAAATTCTTACGATATTTTCTTTTAATATTTCAAAGTTATATTAGTTTAATGATAAGGGAGAAATAAATGAAAACTTGTACACGTCTATACTTTATTAATCGTTTTTAATACAATACATAAGGGTGCAGTAATTTCCTAACAAATGAATTTCAAAGATGTACTTAGTAACAACTTAGAAATCATATTTCAATTAAGGTGCGTCTCCACCATTGTTCGCGAACTGTTGAAGAACAGCACGGGAATTGAATTTGCTAGGAATCGTCTGTTCGTGAACAGTTCGCGAACGCTGGAGGAGACGCACCGTTAGGTTTACAAATTTGGCAACAAAGATACATAAGATGTGGTCCTACTATAGTCGAATTTACGAAAGAAGACACCTTGGGACCGGGGCCAGAATTTGCGACGTTGCCGCTACTCCAGGCTCGCGATTGGTGCTTGCCCTACGCGGCTCCCTACGCTTTGGCCAATGACTTTCGACTACTTAGCTGTCGGGTCCATATTGCTATCCTCTTCCAGAGGGCGAACCCAACGTCCTTCCCAAAGAGATTTGACAGAGTGTCGAATCTTATTGGCTATTGCGCCTTGCAGAATGAATGGCGGACAAGTCGGGGAATACAGACTCATAGGATTCTTATTCTATTTAGCGTCATTCCACGGCAAATCGATCACTTTTTGCACTCGATGTCAGGGATTTTGTTCAAACTGAAATATTATGTAGGAAGGGATTTCAGTTATCACTTTGCTGGTTTTTCATTTTTTCATTTTTGTCTATTTTCATGAAACCGAGCTGTACTTGTAAATTTTTATCTCGGAGACTCTTGATCGTATTGAATTAATTCTTTTTTCATTTTAATGTAGAAAGTGCGAGCTATTCTAAAACTGTTTTCTTATATTGAAAAATTAATTTTGTAATTTTGAAAATGATAACCAAAGTTTTATTTTGCAAATTTCACGTACGAAATATTCTGCTTTAGAGCATGGAATTTTGAAAATTAACGTCAGCATTAACTGTTATTAACCGATGAAGAGTTTCATTAACCCACTCTTGGCCAATGACATTCTGTTTATCAGGTCTACACATACTATCACCTTCTTTAAGGGGAGGTTTCGGTCTAAAAGTCGATTTTTATTTATTTCGTTTTTCGATTGTTCAACCTTTCAGGAATATGTGTTTAAAAGGATTTGTTGAAATTCGTAAAATTCCCGAAGTTATAGGCATTTGAGTAGCGGCGAATGCGTGGTAAAACCCGGCCACTCGGCACTCACGTAAAACTTTAAACGCATTTTTCTCGAAACAGTGTTCTCAAAACGGTGGGACCTATATCTCCAAAAGTTATTAACCGATTCGACTGAAACTTTTTTTATTTTGAAGAATATACTTCTGACTAGGGGGGAAACCAGACAAAATTACAAAAATTGCATTTTTTTACAAAATAACGATACTTGAAGTTTGAAATCACTTTTTCCCTATATTGTTCGTCCTTTCCACGCCTTTAAAAATTATAAATTTTCACTATTTTGTAATTTTGTCTGGTTTCCCCCCTAGCCAGAAGTATATTCTTTAAAATAAAAAAAGTTTCAGTCGAATCGGATAATAACTTTTGGAGATAGATACAGGTCCCACCGATTTGGATGATTTTTTTGACGCCTTGACTTTAATGACTCCCCAGTGCCGTCTGCAATGATTAATTACAAAACAAAAAATATATTTCTATAATTTAAGACATCCTCAATGCAATGCAAAAAGTCCCATTAAGTTATATGTAGTAGTTTTCCTTTAATTAATTCCTAAAGATCACCTATTTTTTGGGGCTCTAGACCGGAACCTCCGGAATTGTTGATGATTTGTGAAAAAGATGGTTCCATAATTTCCCGCGATTCACAAAATACATATTGCATTCTGATCAAAGTCTCTAAAAATGTGATCGATTTGGCGTGGAGTGGCTTGTAGATGAAGGAATCTGTTTTATCGAGCGAGTGAGAGAGAGACACAGTTGCGCTTGAAGATAGAAAGAGACTTCCGATCTGCTACACAACGTGGCAACGTCGCACGAAGTACGGAGCAGGCATTTGGTCTCTGCCGAGCCACGTGCGCGGGCCTACGGGCCGCCCAGGTGCCTTCTTTCGTAAATTCGACTATAAATATCCCTAGCATGCATTATTTTCACCGTGCAATTTAGTCAAACTGATTACAAACCGATGTAAACATGGTTATATAATGTATCTAGCACTTCATATAATAATGAAATTTATCTTCATTAGTGACTACTTCGTATAATATGTGTCGTACATGTTGTACCTTGTTACTTTTAGTTGACATACTCTGTAGTTGCTGCACAATTTAATTCAACGGTATAATACTTGTTTGCATATTTGTTGGTTGCTGAAATCAGCCATCACAATTAGGGTCTCACATTTTTTTCGTATAGGGTACATGTTCCGATTACCGTGCCCTGTCCCTATTACCAGTGGCGGATTTAAGGAAAAAGGCCCAGATGGCAAACATTGAGGGGCCCGTTTTCTCGGGAAAATGAAGAGGTAGTTTACCAAAAGGGGGTAAATGTACAGAAAAGTAGAGAAAAAAGGGCTTGGATGAAATCATTATTTTTGAAGACGGGCCCTAGGGGGGCCTTCTGAGCAGGGGCCCATTTTTCGAGAAACTAAAACGGTAGTTTACTGAAAACGGGCTCGGTGTAATAATACAGAAACAAAATATAGTTTGGATAAAATCATAATTTTTGTTAAGAATGGGGCCCTAGTGGTGCCTTCTGAGCAGGGGCCCAGGCGGCAACTGCTCATCGGCCGCCCTGTTAAATCCGCCACTGCCTATTACTGTGTTCGCGAGTTATAGCACAAAATAGAAAAATAACCGGATTTTCAGGGGTCAATTACACCCCTTAGAGTGAATTTGGGCAGCAAACAAAAATTGCGTGACAACCGGGAGAAAATTCCCCACATATTCAGAAAGTTTCAGAATTTTTTAAATTTCCGGGTTCGGGATGGTCCCTTGTAAGTAAAAAGAGTTTAATAAAAATTCTATTTCCCTTTATTGCATATTACAAAAAGTGTGGTTATCAAGTGCGTCTAAACAGGCTTAAAATGTAATTTAAAAGTACTTTGAAGCAATTAAAATATCTTTCGTTACTTTTTTTCCAAAATACACAAGTATTCTAAAAAGGTATTTTTCTAATAAAATAACGGAACTATATTTTAAAAACAAAGTTACCGTGAAATAAAATACAGTATTATTTGATATATTTTAAGCAGATTCAAAAGTACCCAGCTCTGAAGCAAGATAACGTAATTACTTTTAATAAATATTCTTACGTAACATAGTTATGTACAATTGTAAATCTAAACGTACTGCAGAAGTATTCACTCTGGTACCTTAAAATTAATAACAAATTTAATACTACGTGGAACAATTCTGAACATTTCATTTAGTTCGTTTTAAAGCATTCATTTTTTATGGTGTTTGATGATAATAAATAAAGTCTGTTTATGATCATAATTATTCAGAAATATTTACTTAATATCCTTTGTCGCGTGGTAGGATTGCATTTCATGAAAATATCTATACACATTTCTTTATACATAATGGAGTTTTATATGCCAGTAATTTATCCCTTGCCCGAAGAACGTCTGAAAATTATAATATTGGTATTTCCATATTTAATTATGTGGCTTTTAGTAAAAAGGAAATCCAGCAATTGCCCACGTGATATTCCATATAATGAAATCATAAGAAACTTCTTTTCATAAACTAAGTTGAATCAACCTTTCTTCTAATACAGTAAGGAAAAGCTTCATTGAACTATATCGATTAGATTTTCCCGATTTTTTCGAATGAATATTTCTAAAATTATATATCTTGTATGAAGTATCTATATGATTTTAAATGACAATCAAATTATCAAGTTCGTTTACAATTCCATGTGTAATACTTTTTTTTATGTGAAGCAGTTACGAAGTATTTTCTAATTTGTTTGATTTGTAGAACACTAACAAATATTGGTAGTACTGTTCTTTACTTATTATCACTATTAGTGTAAAGACAGGGTGGTGAAAAGAAAATAGGAAAATTTTTAACGCGTGAAAATCTGGACAACGTTCGGTTAATAGTATATATATATTTATAAGAGTAAGAGATATTAACGAAGGTATTAAAATAAAGATATTGTTTGACCGAATTCATATCTGCTATACTATATAAATAAAAAAATGTAAGAAGTACGTAAGTATTATTTTTCATGTTCGATTTTCACTCAAATATTGCCACATATTTGGTACGAAATATTTAAACATATAGCTAAAAATGTTCGGTATATTTTGAGGCTTAAATTGCAGAACGTTACCGTTTACCATTTCATTAATTATTTCATTATCACCTCGCAGTAAACGGAGTATAGTTCCCAATAGCAAATAAGGTTATTGGTTCGATAGTTTTTGCCTCTTCCGTTATATGATTGTTTACAATGAGTATAAAGATTGAGTACAGTTCCATAGGTATACACATTTTTCTAAGCACAGGTATATACTGATAAATGTTGCCAAAGCTACTTTTGTGATAGTAAATACCATAGCTTCGTTCTTAGCTGAAAATTGATAGATTCTTACAGTTTGAGTATTTGCAATCATCTTAACTAATAGATTTGTGACTTTTGAACCTCAGGTGAACCTTCTACTTGTCTTCTAGTCGCCAGTACTTCTGTACTGTTTAGTATTGGAGCAGGCAGGGCTATAAGGCTAGAGACAAGACCAGGCAGGACAATCAGGATACAGGACAGAGAAGCGTCATCTATTAGATCACAGTGAGAGGGAGGCTTTTGCTTGTATTTCTTTTGGTACCTAGCATCTACCGCATATACCTTACATATTCGACCATTAATGTGAAACTACAACATCACAATTTTCTAGATTGTGCTTGCACTTGCCGTGTAGCACATATGATATCCAACAGAACGAATAAAAAAGGCTAAATGATTATTAATATTTAATTCGCGTCATCACTAGGAAGCAAACAGACGCGTTAATTGGATCATTCGATTGCTATGCCTAGGGACACATCCGTGCCATCCAGAACATTTTGAAGTGCGTAATGCTTCGCTGCGTTTACCTCTGTAATATTAATGAACATTATTACAGACCGTAGGATTATGCAATAGACATCGGAGAGCACGATTGTTTCTCTAATTTAGAAGATTTATATTAAAATGGCGGTCCGTGTAAAAAAAATATCTAGGTTTTACTATATTGATGCAGACTTTTATTTCATAATAAGGATGCCGATTCTTATGTAGACGAAAACTCTCGTGATAAAACGCATGAAAAAGTGTCAATGAAATGAATCAATGAATTTAAAAGAAAGTCGGATAGCACGAATATCAGTTAGCATTTTTTTAAGGTTACCTAGATTAACTAATTATTCTTTAAGTTGTAATGTTTTAAGAATTAGCTAATAAAAATGACCAGAACCTTTTCCATGTCACTCTTTAATTTATAAAATAAAAATTTCAGTAGTATAGGATAAGAGTCAGAGGGACAAGCACTTGTATGAGGTAAAGGAATAGGGAGAAGAGATAGCTAGATAAGGGCACATCCAATGGATATACAAGGATATTATTGAAAAGTTTCAAGTACTATGTATAATAGAGAAAAAAACATATTTGTATTCTCTGTCAACTGTGTAGCCATTGAAAGCAGCACCATTATGTGTATTCACAGTATTAAATAATTTGTACATAACGAAATCTTGTGACCAATTTTGTGTAGTTCTGATAACTTGTAAGGCACATGGATTTATGACTGAAGGGATACGTTGAATTCGATATTTTATATACGAACATCTGTTGAAAATTATATTTGCTAAAATATATCAATAAAGTCGTAATTGTAGAAATGCGCAACAATTCGCCAGCAATTCTTTCGCGTAATAAAGGAAAGATATGGAAAGTAAAATGGAAATCATATTTAAACGTTATTTGTGCAATCAGCATTGTTCCGTAACCATGTTTAATAGCAGCGGACAGAATTATATCACGTCTTTTGATCGTATCTATCCTTATTGTTTCCCAACGTTGCGATTAATAGACCCTTCTTAATAGATACAATTCAGTTTGTCATTTAGTTTCTCTTCGTATCCCTCTTAATTAAATCCACTTTCTTAAGGTAATGATACATTTAATCAGTGTTGTGCAGAACAGCAATAAACAAACAATTCAGGCAATACTATTCAATTTGATTTGTACTTACGTACGGATTACGTTGTATTTTAAGAGTATAGATATGTTGTCACGTACACTGATTTTCGATTAATATAATTTGTGTTCACAGTTCTTTGAATTTTATGATTATTCGGAAGTAACGCACTAATGCAGTAAAAAATTATACCCTTGGAACGTGTTAAATTTCATAAATATTGCGAGAGTTATCATTATTCGATCGTGCTGGGTAAAATAACATTTCAAATGCATGATAAATTTAAATAAAATGCCTTCTAATATTTTATTCTTAGTTCGATAAAACTGAACAAAATATTACAGTAATGGAAATTTCGTGTATGCGTGTTTCTGGCATTTCATAATTCACGGTGTGTTTACAAAATTCTAGTATCGAAAGAAAATTATATAATACAGTAATAAACACAATTTAAGGAAGCTACTTTTTCGAAATACATATTTCTAAATTTATTTGAATAACCATTCATATTACTCAGCATTTCTTCGTTGCCCTTAATAAATGAATTATTAAATATATTTGCATTGCAATAGTTCGTATCCCAATTTTTCTGTTATATTAATATCCTGCGCTAGATATATCTAGTACCAATTCAAATATTGTACAGCACTGATTATAATCTAAGTTTCGTTTCTCATTCAGATCCGTCAAACGATTTTTAATTTTGTTCCACACACATTTAATCTAAAACTGATTTTTTTACTTTCCTCACGAGTTCATTAAGTTTTACCATACAGTTATTTTTCAAGGACGGCAGAGTTAGTGCAATTTTATTTTCTTACGGCGAGTTTACCGCGACTGTTAGGTAGCGAAGGAGCAATTAATTAGGTAGGTAGAGTCTTCATTTTTACGAGTATAAACATACTCTCAACATCTAGTTAGATTCACCTGGCAGATACTTAGAATTGGAAATTAGAAGTAAGGATGAAAAATGAAAGAAGACACTAAAAACGGGCAGGTAGCAGAGCAAAGGATTCTGAACTACGCAGCAAGCTAGGCTTTGCTAGGCTTCTTGCTAGCCTCTGTTGTACAACCACAGGTAGGAATATTAGATTCATTTGTTTAGATATAGGGAGATGAATGGCAGAGTGTGCATGATATAATGTTTTATAATATTCCAGCTGAATTCTGTTGTTAACAACCATTTTTTTTTACATTAAGAATGTTTAAAGCAAGAGTAAATTATTATATCACGATCGAAGCTAATTATTATTGACATACTATCAGTAAGCTGTGTCTCATCTTGTGAATTTGTGCTTTACTTATACAAATTTCAGAACATATCGTATTTTCACGACATTAATGATATAAAGTAGGAAAAGTCACGAGTTTGATATAATCATTACTTATTATTATTATTATTATAATGTTTTCGAACGAAGTCTATTAAAAGAATATGAACAATCAGGTTTTATTTAGTGAAAGCAACTGATAGAGTTACATGATGACACATGTATGTGCCTTGCACTATTATCTGTTATTTCATTTCGTCTATGAAACTTTCTTACTACGTTAATATGTACAGAGAATTCTTGCTGTCGAAGCCACGTTTCCCTTTGCATTTAAAGTCGCATTTGGTACTCGTTCGTAATGACGAAGTTGGGTACCCAGGTTTATATTAGAACAGAAAGTGCATAATATATCATACCATGCTTTTATTATTAATAATTTCTACAGTTTATGTGTACATATTAAAAATTACGATATATTAAATAATAATAATACATATATATATATATATATTGGCTTACACGTAAAGTATATAAGGAGATAGTAATTATTTTTGTTTTACTTCTTGTGTATTAATTGCTATCTTTCGTTTTCATTAATTTCTGGTTTACCATTTGGGCTGGTACTCCCAGAGCGCTCCGTGTTGCAACTACCGTTGTCACTCAGTCATCACGGGAGGTAAGTTAACGTAAGTCAATTTATCTTTTTACTTGATTGAAAATTTTCGAAGGTTTAGTATGAAACATTTTATATTGCCAAAGTAATTAAATATAATTTAGCGTATGAATTGCATCAAAGTTCAAAAACTTTTATGGTATTTAAACCGAATTACATAGTATACTTACTGGGTCAGCTTATAAATTCTAGTCCACGCTTTTCTGTCAGACGTTAGATGTTTTTTCACGATTATTTGAGGTAATCAAGTATATTTAATTAATTTATATGAGCACCGTGTGAGGCATGCTTTCGTTCTGGAGAAAAGTATCCGAAGAGAAAGGTTTTGGCATAAATAGTCCAGTCCTTGGCTGTAGAATCTGTGCTAACTGTTTTGGGCCTAGTTTCGAGTCTTGGGACGCTGGTGGTTTCTTTTTTACATTAATTAGAGGCTTTTCGAATCTAACTGAACAACAACAATCAAGCAATTTGAATATGCAGGTATAATGATACATTTTTCTAGATATAAGCATACATTTTATACTTTTATTACATTCCTGTGCATCGTCGTAATAGGCTAGTTGACTGAATTTGAGACATTGGTTAAAACATTATTTTCATGTCTATTCTACACGAAAACTGTATTTATTTTCGAAAAATCGTACATTTACATGATTTTTTTGCGTTTTCAAAAAGCTATTTAAACTTGATTCGGAAACGCGCCAGACTGTCATGGCGTCCTGTATGATGTCACGCCGTGTAAAACAAACCTAAACGATCGTGTCTGTGTATTGCTATTGTTAGTTTTCGGTGTTGTTTTTAATTAAAAATGAATTCCTCGTACTACAAGTATTGTATAGTGCCCCAGTGTAAAAGCACAACTATAAAGACGCCAAACAAATTATTTACGAAATAACCTGTTATATGAACCTGTCAACAACAACATACAATGGCGTTGGTATTTTGCACGGCGTGACGTCATGCTTTCTGATTGGTGTTCACTGTCACGTGACTGAATGCCTAATTTTGCAGAATTTAATTTCCAAAAAATATTACCAAACTTTATTTTTTATAATAAATAGTTTATTTTTTTGTTTCCTCTGTATCATGATTAATCGTTAGAAACTCTAATCCATGCAAATTATTCTTAGTGGATACAAGCCTATTGCACGGGATACATTGAGTTACTAATGTTCAAATCTACTATAATATTCTGAAGTATTTGAAAAACAACATCGATCATTGTTGTCTGGTTGCAAGTTTAAGAAATTATTACAATTACTGTAAAAAAAAATTATCACCGCGCCTGGACGCGAACTTACGACCACAATAGTGCAGACTCTATTGCCAAGCATTTAACCATTGCATCGAAACGTCTTTCATGTGGAGTTGATATTCTTAAGAAGGTACACAGCACAGCGCAAGTTGAATTGTTAATATCTCGTAAAATATTAACCATATGATCTCGAAAGGAAATATTAGCTTGCTTGACTGAACAAGTTCTAAAAACGGGTATAGGCACGTTCAAAAGTGACGGCATCACTTGTGAAGCTCTTCTAGCTAGTGTATCCCAGTTCTTATGTTTAGAGAATATAATTTTCAAAAATTATATGAAGGAATTATAAATAACGACGAAGAATAATATATTCTTAATAATTTCATTCAAAATATGCACAAAATTAGGTACTCACTTGGTATAATTTATATGATTGAATAAAATGCTTATATACTGTTCACATAGATATGAAGAAGTTGTTTAAACTCGAATTGTACTTTGTAGATTGAATGGTTCCTTTCTTTGATTAAATTGCGAACTATTATTTCTACACAGTGCATAAAATGTGATTTACTAATATTATGGGACTGCTGTTGCGTTGGTATGAAACATTTAAAAATTGTTTATAGGTTTGATATCAGGAATATGATTAATATCTCTGGCACTATTTAAGCAGAAATGAAAATACTTAATTATTCGATTTACTTTTCAGCATTGTAGTCTTAAATGACACGGCATTTGAAATAAAGTTTTTTCTCAGTGTATGTGCTATTTTTCTTCACGCAGAACCCTAAACCTGTTACCAACTGTAGCTGCGCAATATTGTTTTTTTATTACACGTAATGTCTCCTGGTGATTTGTGTGCCGTGAGCACGATGTAAACATACTGTCGCGTTAAGGCTGCCGTTTCATTTTTGTTACGGTTCGAATCGATCGAAGCGTCCCTTGTAAACAGACGGACCCTAATGAAACTACTGCGGTCGATAAAAAGAACTTGTACAGAGGTGGCATCTCCAGGTACTCTATGTAGACGAATTTTTGAAGCATAGTTGCCATATTTTCTGTTCCTTCTATCGAGAAGTCTTGAAGGAATACGACACGAGACTCGAGAGCTGCGTCTAGCGTCAGGTAGGTGTTTCCCCCTCCATCGGCGGTAGCTGGGGAACGTTACTCAGCGGTACTCAAAAACGCAGAAACCGTATGACCGGAATCCGGCCAGACGACAGCAATAAAACAACGCAGCTACGTGGCTACAAATATTTCCCCCTAATTAGCGGAACGCCTCGGTAGGTGGTAAAACTCTTCGAAAGGGATCGGTTTGACGTAGACGGCGAAACCCAGCAAAAACGAAACGACACCGCGTGGTCGAACGTGAAATGTAGTCCTACAGCATAATTAAACAATTTTTAATGCTTCATCGAATCGATATGACAGTCACACCAATGAATTGTAGCTCTCACTGCCTCATAATATTGCATTAAAAAATGACGAATTTCAAATTCTTCATTTACCTTCGGATCTTTGCGAAATTTAGCATGGTTTTCATCGAAAAAACATGAGAAATCACATGCAATATCGATTCGATTCCAATTGGCCTTATTGGCATATTGTACTTTTATGCACAGAGGCTGGCATATAGTACCAGGCATAATATGGTACGTAATGATTTGCTGTGTCTTGAGAATATTGACGAAATTTTTCAATATTTATTGTATAGGGGGAAGAAATGACCTGTAATAATGAATAGGAGTTTTTAATTTAGTCTTACAGTAATCCTGGCTTTTCACAATGTACTTGATACAGAGAGCAAGTACGTCTAGAACATGTCATATAATTAGTTTTCAATTTTCAACATCTATTTGTTGAGAAGAAAATTACCTGAAGTATAATATGATTTTTTTTAATTAATGTTGCATCAATTCCAGTGATTTCAGCAGAAACTTGTAGGTACATTGGAAAAAAATCGACGGACTGTATTTCCATGGTTCGATGAACCCCATCTCTGTTTGACGTAATCTCTGTATACACCCATTTTTTTTTTAAATTGACTCTGCACATATTCTTTTTTTTTCATTTCTCTTTTCCTTCATATCTGCAGTTCATGTACTCCTCTGTTTAAAACACACAGGATTATGGATGCGAATCGTAGGTAAACGTAAAGCTATTGGGAAATATTCTGAGAGCGCCATCTACTAAAGTAAGCTCTGTAATCGGGTCAATCGCGTCACATGACTGGTGTCATACAAGTATTGAAATAGTGCAATAATGTTTTTGTCATTAAATAGTCTGTTAAATTTTACAAAATCGATCATCAAACAATCGAAATTCCCAATACTGCCAATTACATGTGAGCTAACCCGATTAGACTGCTTTAATTTTCGCCACCAGATGGCATAGCAGAAATAAGAAAATGCCAATACGGACTGTCCAAACGATGATAACTTTAAACACTAATAATTTAAACAGTGGGACAAGGGAGAAATGATCGTTACGTGATTATTTAGAGGAGAGTGTGCTGAAAATATTGCAATTGGTCCGAAAGTGGAACTTTTTGGCGTTTGGAAGATATACCTTGTCAAATTTGAAAAATGTCGCTGTTTTCGTTACTGCGTATACAATTTATTATGTTCATGTACCGCGATGTCGGGAAATGAATAAGGATTTCACGAATTTCCAAAGATACACGTGGACTAGGGTGTTTCATATTATAGTTTTAAAATTAAAATATTACTTTTTTTACTTTGCTCATGCCCTGATTTCTATTAATATAGAAAGAATATCTGACAAATTTTACGAAGATTGAGTAATATTTAGAGGTTGCACGCTTTGCACACTAAATAATATGTAGTAGGCTAAGAAAACACCATTTCTAATGATAATTATTTTTTCTCAAGTCCTTAAAAAGAAACTAAACTTCAAAGAAGACTTAGACTTATATAAATTTACATATTATTATTATTATTATTATTATTATTATTATTATTCACAACTATACAAATTCTGTACCTTAATATTTTACCCACATTTTTAAAACCTGAAAAAGCGAAAATATGTAGGGTAGACCGGTGGCGGTAATAATAGGGGGGGGGGAGCGAATATAACACACTAATATCTCAAAACATATAATGAATATTAACACCAAATTTAGATATAGGTACATATGATAAACAGTGACATTTGGAATACACACATCCATGTCCTAGCAGTATATGTATATATACGCAATAGACATAGATAGTGAACAAAATAACTTTTCGATACCCTAAGGCAGGCCTTCCCAAGTAGGGGAAATGCACTCCTAAAACAGATGTTTCGGTTCTCCCTCCACCGGTGCGCCTTCAACTAAGGTGGGTCGACTCCTACAACCCTCTCTCCGAGGAGACAGTAACGTCGCTGGGAAGCATGTTGGGCGCTTTAGGGCGAAAGTACCAAATGTGTCAAATTTTTATAGGAAATAATGACTTAAAAATAGTAGCAAAAATTAAAATTTTAACTAGCATTTCAAAATGACGTAAAAAGAATGACAAAAAATGTATTACATACAACGATATAGTAATACAATAATCCTAGTGATGTCTTCTCATTAGAAAAATATATTCATTTTTATAAAAATACAAGTAGTAGTTATTTTCTAAATTTTTGTACAATACATAAATACATTTTATATTTTAAACAACTTTCGTACAATGCAAATGTGTTATACATTTTATTCGGTTTTATGAAAATGCAATCAGTACTTATTTTATAAATTTTTGTACAATATATATACATATTATAATATGTATATGGTATAATATTTTCATAAAACCGAATAAAATGTATAACACATTTGCATTGTACGAAAGTTGTTTAAAATATAAAATGTATTTATGTATTGTACGAAAATTTAGAAAATAACTACTACTTGTATTTTTATAAAAATGAATATATTTTTCTAATGAGAAGACATCACTAGGATTATTGTATTACTATATCGTTGTATGTAATACATTTTTTGTCATTCTTTTTACGTCATTTTGAAATGTTAGTTAAAATTTTAATTTTTCCTACTATTTTTAAGTCATTATGAAATTTCCTATAAAAATTTGACACATTTGGTACTTTCGCCCTAAAGGTCGAGTTTCCTAGCCGCGGCCGGCGGCGGCGGCCAGCGGGCGCGGCCGGTGGCCCGTTTCGGCGGCCAGACTTCGGCCGCGCAGTGTTCAGGGTCCCTCTTTGGTTCGAGGGCACTTGAAAAGGTCTACGGTCGACAATTCATACCTGTTTCAGAAATAAAATAATTTGTTGTTCTTTATCGTATCGATATGGAAGTGACACCAATGGATTCCTTATCTTTTTCCGATGAAACTCATACGAAATTTTATGTAAATCGGACTATTATTAACGAAGACAACTTGAAATGATATAAATTAATTTTTCATAGAATTTCCCTCATGTGGTCCGAATTACGTCGTTCGTGGTGTCAGTTTCATCGGCGAAACATAAGGAATCCATTGACGTCGTTTTCGCAAAGATCTGATGGGAAATGCGGAAATTCTGGACATTTCTGACTTTTTAATAATATTCGAACCCTTTCGAGGGTCCAAAGCCATAAAATTCGGTGAGGCACTGCGAGGAGTTGTCCTCGTCACGGGGTACCATGCGGCATCTAAAGAGATGTGTCAAAGGACAGGCGCCGCTGGAGAATCACCCTGTATGTAGTAGTAGAGTAAAATACAACCAGCTATAACATCTAACTAAATAAATTCCACATCAAGAAGGCTCGCAGCTATTATAAAATCAAAAGGCAGTCCCACAAATTATTAAAACATTATATATTTAGTTTATTTCCATAGTTTATTGAACCTTTATTTAACTATACGAATACTTACTGCGCGTCTATTTCTGCACGTTTAGCTCCTTTTATTCATATTTTTGTAAATGTTAAGGGGAATAAAAATTTGTTTATACAAGATCTATTCTGCAAACATTTAAGAATATTTATTAATCATCGTTTTCTGTTAAAATGTAGTACTGACATGGATATACAAAGTTTTACTTTAAATTGGTCGCTGCACGAATACTTTTTACACTGACTGCGGTTTATGACCATATTGTCCCGCGAGTCGGCGCGGCGGTTAATAGCAGTACCTACGTCCGGGTCCGAATCCATCGTACGTACTACCCACCGACAGAGCAATATACGGATTAACTCATTGTGAGACTGAAGAATGCCTAAAATTATCAAAGACGGCACAATGTTCTTGACTGCCCTTTAGAAATGCTGCCAAACAGATGTTGTCGAAACGTTCTTGTCAAAATATGAAATTATCGGTCGAAAGCAACGAATGAATTCTCGCTTGGATCCGATCCCGCTTTTGTCCCAATGCACAGTGGGCGTCAATCCCAAGAATAGAGAAAAAATTCAATATGCCACTTTTTGCAATCAAAATGTCGAATCTTATAAAGCTACTTTATAAAACACTAGAACTGGATCTGAAGAAATCGATAAAAATTTTAAAACATCTTCGTTTGTATTGCAATGAGAATATTTTGAGCGTATAATCTTTTCTTTACTTTTTAAAACCTTTATTTCTGGCATCTTGGGTCCCTTCACCCGATTAACCGATTGGAAGCTTGCCCAAATATTGTATAATTTCGTAGGAATGTATTAACACTTTGTGAACAGTATTTGGTACATAGGATAACATGGATACAGGTTTGTAAATATTTCTGCACTTTCCATAGTATGTAGGTATATTTATCAAATTGATCTAGTTTTATTGGAATTATTGACATTATTTTTTTAAATAACGTCAATCCTGTGTATGAGTTGCATATTAATACTTTTTTTATGAACTTCCTTAATTATATTCCGCAATTTTAGTGCGAAAAATGTGATGTTCTTGAATTTTCTCCTATTTCTTGGCATTCAACCTCACCGGAAGTTCCCGGAGGGTAACTAAAAAGCCGATAATTATTGCTGAGATTTCTTCAATGGGTTTCTTATGGAAAATAACTGTATGTATCTAATTATTTGCTATTGTTAACCAAAAACGATACTACTCATTTCGGTTCTCAAAAAATTGGTGTCTTTTATATTAGCAAAATGTAAAAGACTCGATTCCAAATGTTCTACAAGAAAAAACATACAAACTTTGACACGTATTTACACACAGATCAGAAGTAGCCGCCACGATATTTTTCCCTTTTTTAGGAGCTCATATTATTAGTTTACAAGAAATATATAGAAAAACATAATCCCATAACATATATATAGAAAAACATAATCCCATAACTTTTGAATTCTGACTTGTTTCCTTATTTTTGGGATTCTGTCCCACTGTCGGGTTGGATCGCAGCGCGGCCGCGGCTATGACTCCCTTTGGAGCAGTCAAGCGATTTTCCGCCGTGGCTAGACGCGCGGCTAGGAGATTCGGCCATCATGGCGGAAAACAGACAGTCATCCCATTGTGTTGCGTCTCCAGTAGCCTAGGTTGCTGCTGTAGCGGCCGCGCGGCCGCGGCCGGTTGAAAACGCGGCTAGGAAAACGGATGCATGCTTCTCCATAAGAGCGGTGCTTAGGATTCGGCCGCCGCCGCTGGCCGCGGCTAGGAAACTCGACCTTAAAGCGCCCAACATGCTTCCCAGCGACGTTACTGTCCCCTCGGAGAGAGGGTTGTAGGAGTCGACCCACCTTAGCTGAAGGCGCACCGGTGGAAGGAGAACCGAAACATCTGTTTTAGGAGTGCATTTCCCCTACTTGGGAAGGCCTGGTGTATAGAGACAGGGTCGCTCAGTGTACCTATGGGTAGAGGGGAAGGGGGAATTAGCTTCCAGACGCGACCGCGTCTGTTGATAATAAAATTCGGGAAATTCCAATTGAAATATCTCAGCTCATAGGGCACCTAGGAACAAAACGAAGATACTTTTCCCATGTAAATCAAACCCAAGCTATCCATTAAGACCATTCAAAATATTAATCGGATCAGCGGTTATTGAGATTCGGAAATCTCGGGGTTCTTGATAGCGAGTCGTGGCATAATATAGACACTGTGTTGTGTGTCTCGCGCTGCGCGTGTACTCGGCGTGAAACACTACCGTGACTCTTGATGGCAGTAGCATGCCGTTCCGCAACTAACTGTAAGGTTGCAGCAGATCATTTTTCGGTGCTTTATGGTGTCTATTATTAGTATAGTACAAAATTTTTCAAAGTTAAACATGTAAGGATTTTGCACAATATCTTCTTACATAATTGACACGCTGCTGTTAAGCGTTGTTCCACTATCGCGATGACAGGAGATCGTTTTGTGCACATGTAGCAGAAATATAGTAGAAAAAAGGATAATCAACTTTAAAGCAATGAGACATCAAAAAGTGTCGCTGGCTGCGGACTAGTACAAGGTTTCTCCTTTCAACTATTTTATATTTTTTATTGTATAAAGTAGAGAAAATAATATGAAAGTAATAAAAAAATTGTTGTTTTAATATAATTAATGCACATACATTAAAAACGCCGTTCCTTGAAGAGGGGGCACCATCCCTCTGTAAATTCATCGGTGGAGGAGAAGTATTCTCCCCCCCCTTCTTGGCGAAGTACCGGCGGAAATTATCACTTCGGGTTCCCAAATATTAGTTAGGCCAGGGTCTTGACAGGGTCGCGGTTAAGAAACGGTACGTGCGGCTTCAAAGGCATCGTAGGTATGTACCTATGTAGGTACTACCCATCGACAGAGCAATTGTATACGGATTTAACTCGGACTGAAGAATGTCTAAAATTCTTAAAGACCCCATAAAATTGATTGTCCTTTCCAAATCTGGTCAACAGAGATGTTGTCGAAACGGTCTTGGGAAAACAGGTATGAGCTTACCGGTCGTTAAGAACGAATAAATTTTCCCTTCGCTCGGAGCCTCCTTTCGTCCCGACGGTAGTTCTCAATCCTAAAAAATAGAGATCAAATTCAACGTGTCATTTCTTCAAATCAAAATGCCGAATCTTCCTTTCGGCTGTACTTCCGAAAGGGACCGGTGGCCGATCGAGATGAGGTTTGGGGGGAGGGATGGGGAGGGGATGTGAACCCTAAATCTAAAATTGTAGCTTCTGGTATTTATTCGTTTCCGAAATATTAATAAAAAATTGTCAATTTTTAATGGAAATTTTTTTTTGGACGTTGGTGCAGGCCTCCCTACCCGGGAGCCCTTCCGTCCCCCTATTTTTTATTTTTGAAATTTTGTAACCACGGTCTCGTGTTTGGCATCGCCGGACTCACATCGGTTCTCCGCACTGGTCTAGCCCTAACCGGTGGCCGATCGAAATGAAACTTAATGGAAAATTTGTATTTCCCGTAAGACAATGATCCCAAGCATTCCGCCAGAATTGCACAGGAGTGGTTATTGTATGGTACACCGCCTGCGACACGTACACTAAATTACGTAATTAAAAAATTACGACCTAACTTCGAAAGGCGTACTAAAACATAAGATTTTAGAAGTATGTAATATAACTGAAAAACTGGTACACAGCATGCGACAACGTATCAAAAGCGTAATTGAAGCCAAAGGCGGCCCAACTAAATATTAATATAATATAAGGAGCGTATAATTAATGCCGCTCGAATACCTTTCTGGCACCGTTTCAGTACTTCTTTGCAGTGAACATTCTATAATTTTTATTAATATTATTACGCAGTTGAATGCTTTAAAGGAATCGTGAAAAAAACATGGGATCACTGCGGCCATGATTGGGCTCGTTCCGGTGATCTTAAACAAAAAATGCAATATGATTCTTTATCTGTATGCGTTTGGCCATAGTCGGTACCAGAATGATATAAAAATATTGAAAATTACGCAAATGGCGGCGGTTCGATAGTTAAGCTTCGATTTTCGCACATTCTTTCAACTTTAAAGGTCTGTGAACGTTTAAAAGCAGAATATTTTATTATAATTCTGGTAGGGGCGATAACCAAAGGCATACAAATAAAGAATCTCTTTCCATTTAATTGTTTCAGATCACCAGAACGAGCTTAATCATGGCCGCAGTGAACCCATGTATAACGCGAAATAACGCGATGAAAACATCTCGTTAGACCAGAATACCCCCTTAAGTCTAACATGTATATTCTTATTGTTTACAGTTTTAATAGCGAACGTTCGAATACTTTTGTGAGCCACTGTACCTAAATGCATGCCAATGCATGGGAGAATACCCCTCAAGAGTATGTACATTGTATACCGATACCATGATTTCATGTAGTACAAGCTTCCCTCTTTCAAATAATTTATACTTCTCACATTATTATATAAAGTAGAGAAAATAATATGAATGTAATTGTTGTTTTCGTATAATTAGTAAACATACATTGGAAACGCCGTCCCACGAAGAGGGGGCACCTTCCCTGTGTGAATTCATTGAGGGGCGTAGAAACGCTCTCCCTCTTGACGAAGTACCAAAGGAAAATATGTACCACTTCCGCTTTCCAGAAATTAATTAGGCTGATCGGTCAGAGCGTCTCGCCCGGGTCGCGGTTTATGACCGTATTGTCCTGCGAGTCGGCGCGGCGGTTCACAACGGTACGAAAGGGTCCGATCCGATGTCATCGTAGGTATGTACTAGCCACAGACATAGTATATCTGTAGACGGACCGTAAGCTGAAGGGGGTAGTAAGGTTTTTTTTTTTATTATTTAAATCTCATAAGAGACTTATTATAACAATATTACAGGTAATACATAGTATTTCAGGGAAGATACAACAAAATGAAAGATATCAGTACAATGTTCATACAGAAGTATACAGTAAGGTTGAACCATTATTCATTCTAGATACGCAGATTACAATTTTTTAAAAAGGTTAAAATGTAGTGACAAGCTTTAATGTTAGGAGCAGCAATTAACGATGTAACATCGAGTGGTAAATGAAGATTCATTTTACGTAGATTGAAAATTAGTTTCATTCTTTGAACATTATATAAATTACATTGCCATAGGACGTGATTGAGAGTTTCGTCTTCAAGATTACACTTGCATTTAGGACTATCAATAAAGCCAATACGAGCTAGGGAAGCGGCCAAGTGATAGTGATCCGCTCTGCTTCTGTTTACAGTAACAATAAATTGGCGGGAAAGTTTCTTGTTCCCATACCACGGAATACGAGTGTTACTGTAATAATGCTGAAAATAGAATTTGCCTTTATATATTCCTTGGTCCTTTATTATTTTGGCCGTATGTGAGAAGGATCTTTTTTTGAATAATTCCGAAAGATCAGTGAAGGGTATTCTTGGAATGTCTAATGCGCAAGAGACAGTAGCACTTTTAGCCAGACCATCCACAATATCATTACCTCGGATTCCCGAATGCGACGGAATCCAAAAAAATCTGATCTCATTATTAGGATTTTCAAGGAGAAATTGATTATATTTTTTTTTTATATCAAGGATATAGATGTTAGTTCTGACATCATACTTAGTGGATTGAATCCTTTGTAACATACTGAGAGAATCCGAAAAGATGAAAAAATTTTGATTGTTAATGCTTAACGCAATATCGAGAGCATCACTCAAAGCAATACACTCGGCTGTAAACACTGAGGCATTATGATTTATAGTTTTTGATGAGCGAATATTGAGATCAGGGCAGAAGCAAGCGGAACCGACAAATTTTGAACTTAAGATTTTACTGCCATCAGTGAATATGGAGAAAGCGGAGGAATCCCTTGCCAATCTATCCAGACACAGGTTAGGATCATTTTCTTTTTCTTTTTTGAGACCCAGTCCTAATGAGTAGTCGAATGGAATTGAAGTGACCAGCGTACTGAAGTCGTGACAGAAGATGTTGAAGTGACTTCGAGAATCTATTCTGTTAGAGTAAACCTTAGAGTATGAGATGCATTTATTTAGTATCCCATTTGAAAAAACAGATTTGTTTTTGACTATGTTAAAATAGCATTAAATTGCATTGAGACAGAGAGAATTGATATTAGAACAAACTTTTGAAAGAAAGCAATTGCACAGGAACGTAGCACGTTCCGTAAGGAGAGGTAGTTTGGATTCAGCTAGCATGATGTTAGTGGGGGAGCTTCTACGGTAACCAAGGGCTAGCCTTAAAGCCGAAAACTGAAGCTTCTCGAGCTTGTCAGACAAATTTTGCCGTTTGGGGAAGTAAATGAAACTACCATATTCCAGAATGGAACGAATGAAACTTTTGTATAGAGAGATAAGGGTGACAGGGTCAGAGCCCCACCAAGTACCACGTAAAAATTTTATTATATTGAGAGAGAACAAGCATTTTTTGATTATACGGTCAATTTGAGGAATGAAAGACATTTTGTAATCAAAAATAATACCTAAAAAGCGAACAGAAGCGCTGGATTTAACAGAGTGTTCGCCAATTTTAATGGCAGTGGAACCGGGGACAATTTTTTTGTTATTGAAATGCAAAAGAACAGTTTTACAGGGAGAAAGATCCAGTCCTAGATCGAAAAGATTTTCTTTTATTATTTTGATAGCTTTTTCAATAGCTTTGGTACCTCTGTCAATAAACGTAAATTTAAGGAAGACAGCAATGTCGTCAGCAAATTGGGAGACTGAAATATAACTTTGCACGTTAGACGTAACATTTGAAACGTATAAGATATATAATAAAGGACTGAGGACGCCGCCTTGCGGAACACCCTTGAAAACTTTCCTATGTGTGTTCTCAGAGAGAGTTGTAAAAATATATCTCTCATGAGTTAAGAATTTTATGAACTTCAATAACTTGAATGAGCATCCTAGCGACGCGAGTTTGGAAAGTAAGGTGTCAATACAGACATTATCGAATGCACCCTGAACATCGAGAAATGCGGCCAGGACCTCTTTTTTCTCGGAGAAAGCCTCCTCAATCTTTAGAGCTAGAATGGTAAGGTTATCAAGGCAAGATTTACCATTTCTGAAACCATGCTGGTTGCGAGGGAGAATATTATTATATTCAGCCCACCACTGGAGTCTGTTTTTGATTAACGTTTCGAAGAGTTTGCATAAACAAGAAGTGAGGGAAATCGGGCGAAGGCCAATGCCGTCAGATTTACCAATAAAGTGGATAAAGGAATGTTTCCAGCTTGATGGATAGTCATTGTCCTTGTACATTCTATTGTAGATATCGAGGAGTAAGATTTTATATTTTTCCGGTAATTTCTTTATTATGTCGTAGTCAATGCCATCGATTCCAGGAGCAGACTTGACTTTTTTAGAACCCAGCGCAGAATGAAACTCTGACAGATTGAACTGAGAGTCAAAGAAAGAGTTTTGTTGGCAAGGGGGCAACCATAGAGGATCCGATGGAGCCCAGGGAGGACTGATCTTATCCACAGCAAGCTCAATTTTATTTATATTAAAAGAGTTATTAGCACAGTGTTGAGGAGTTATTTTGGTCCAGCTATTTTTGAAAATTTTACATTTGTCCCATACATATTTAGGGTCAGTTTGGAGATTGATACTTTCAGCGAATGACTTAAAACCTTCTCTCTTCTTTTTTTTGAAAGTTTTGGTAGCTACAGCACACATCTTTTTATAGTTTAATAAATCTTCTAAGTTGTGCGTGTGTTCCCATTTTTTAAAGGAAGCTCTACGGAGTCTTTTGACTTTATCGCACTCGGCGTCCCACCAGGGGGCCGGGTTGCTCCTTCTCAGATGCGGACAAAACTTTTTTGCAGGAGTTGAGCATTTGACCGCTTCCACAATCGCTAGCGTGAGAATACTATACTTTAAGGTAGGCGGAGAGTGCTCGTATTCGGTAGTAGTAAATTGAGGGTAAGAATTTTCTAATTCTTCACCAAAATTCAACCAGTCAGTACGAACGGATTTAAGCTTAAAAGATCTTTTGTTATAGAAATATTTATCTATGTTAACACTTATGAAAATAGGGAAGTGATCAGAACCCCAGGTTTCATCACAAACTTTAATTTCAATTTTGTCAGAGAGGTTTACGGAAGAAAAAACAAGATCAAGATTGGATTTTAGAGAACGGTGAATATCAATATGAGTATCTGTGTTATCATTATGTAAGAATAGATCGTTATAATCCGCGGCAATTTCAAGTCTCGACCCGTTGCTATCAGTGTATCGGCAATTCCAATTTTTGTTATGGGCATTGAAATCCCCCACAAATATAGAATTATTGTTTTTGTCGACATTTGAAACAATACAATTCCACTGGTCCTGGGAGAGGGTGCACCCTGGGGTTCTATAACAGATTATTAAGTCTAATGCTATTTTAAGATTTGATATTCGAATACCACAGATCTCGACAGATTGATCCGGAATTTTTAAGTTGTTTATTTCCGAGAAAGAAAATTTCTTACGGATAGCAACTAGTATCCCGCCACCTCTAGAGTGAGTTCTGTCCTTTCTGAAAATCAGAAAACCGGGAAGGTAAAACCTATCACAAGTAGCAAGCCAGGATTCGACGCAGATTAGTACATCCGTATTGGAGAGTTGAGTCCGGATTTCAGGAGCCCTTCGCTGTATACTTCTGGCGTTCCAAAAAATGATATTAAGCGGTCTGTTGTCCATTAGCAGAGAAAACGAGGGATGAGTAGATGAGATTGGAGAGCCAAGATTAGATTATCAATCTTGCGAGTCCATAGAGCACGAATCGGTACTGGAACCATCCTCCAAATCGGAATTAGTATTGGAACTTGTAAGTTTTTTTAAAATCCTGATGATGCGGTTCTTCAAATTACGCTCGAGAAGAAGGTCCTTTACGTCTGATAACATGACGGTTAATGCAGGAATATCTTTTGTATATTTTGAGGCAGTTTCCATAACTTTTGGATTATCATAGGTTTTAAGTAGAAAATCAGTGAAACCGTTGAGATTGAGCGGGTAGCTATCGGAATTTTTTAAAATTAGATCCTTGGCCGGCAGTATCTGAATATATAAATCTGCAAATGAGATTTCAGCTTTTTTTTTAGATTCTGCTTTGCGTTTTTTAGCAGCCTTTTTCTTAACAATGATGAAGGCATCGTTTTCACACTTATTTTCCGAACCACCGGCAGACTCCGTGGTAGATGAAGAACTCGTCAGCGGCCTTTTAAGAGCTGTAGGTGGAGGCATGAGGAGAACAGAACTGGCTGGCTCGGACGACAAATCTTTATCATCAGGCGTGGTTGGACCATTGCTCGAAATTTTCTCCCTGGCGTATGGTGAGCCGGAGATGCCATCCTTAGTAAGGGTCGATAGATTTGGAGATTGTTGAGGAGCAGGATTTGTACTTTTACAAAACTTGGCTAAATGGCCTTCTTCCTTGCACAGAAAACAGGATAACTTCTCCGTAGATAGGTAGATCCAATAGTTAATGTTGTCAAAATTGATCTGCAGTACGTCAGGGAGGTTTGGGACGTCGTCCGGATGAATATATACCTGTCTTCTGAAACTTAGCACGTGCGCGTAGCTTGGATCATTAATGCCGGCTCTGATAAAGGTAATTTGAGAAGACAGGCGAATATTATGCTTGACCAATTCTTCTTGAACGCTATGGTGAGGAATGATAGGGCAAACGTTTGAAAGAATAATACGTTTCGCCTTCGAAATGAGCGGACGGATTTCCAGCACGTGTTGGCCAATAACAATTTTTTTGTTAGCTTCAGTGAGCTTATCTGCATTCTCCTTACTGTTTAAATATAAACAGACACGGCCATGGGAAATTCGTGAAACGAACCTTATGTTCTTTGGATCGATGATTTTGCCACAGTATAATCTTGGATCGATATCCCTTCGACTGAATCCAGAACAATAGCCTGTTCTCTGGTGGGGAACTGCGTCTGTTGCGCTATTTGAGCGTACGAAGACGTGGAGGGAGTTTTCTGCTTCGTTGAGTTCATGATGAGAAAATATTCAATAACTGTATATCTTAAAAGCAAGTGCCCCTGTTAGCAGAAACACTTGCTAACGCGACGCACCGTCGCACCACAGGAACAGGAAAAAAAAAAAGAGAGAGAAAACAATAATAACACAGCACGATAGCCAGTAAGTAATACACACGCGAGTACGAGCAATAACCAAAACACGTCCTTCCTCGTTGACGTCTCGCGGTGAACCGGGTAGTAAGGTTCACGGCAAAGAGGCGAATACGCGTAAGTTGGGTAACTCAGTGGTTATACATGCCGATTGCATCCACAGATAACTGACGCGCCCCTAACTGAATCTCTGCCTTTTTTGCCCTCCATAAATGAAATTACAGACGGAAGGTGCCCCCTCTTCGAGGAACGGCGTTTTTAATGTGTGTTCATTAATTATATTAAAACAACAATTTTTTTATAACTTTCATATTATTTTCTCTGTTTTATACAATAAAGTGAAAAATATAAAATAGTTGAAAGAAGAAACCTTGTAATAGTCCGGAGCCAGCGACACTTTTTGATGTCTCATTTCTTTAAAGTTGATTTATCCTTTTTCCTTATATGTTTCTGCTACATGTGCACAAAGAGATCTCCTGTCGTCGCGATAGTGGAACAACGCTTAACAGCCGAGTGTCAATTATGTAAGAAGATATTGTGCAAAATCCTTACATGTTTAAATTTGAAAATTTGTGTACTAATAATGGACACCATAAAGCACCGAAAAATGATGTGCTGTAACCTAAGTTGCGGAACGGCATGCCACTGCCACTCGTATAAACATGTAAAAAAAAAGAAAGATTTGCCTATTGCTCCATGCTTATTGATATTTAAACATTCTTTACAAATTTGACTCAATAGAGAAACATGAAAATCAAACGCAGCTGACTGCTTTAAAGTAATCGTGACCAACAAACATGGGTTCACTGCGGCCATGATTAAGCTCGTTCTGGTGATCTGAAACAAAAAAACGTAATGAGATTCTTTATTTGTATGCCTTTGGTTATCGTCCCTACCAGAATTATGATAAAATATTTTGCTTTTAAACTTTCACAGACCTTTAAATTTGAGAAAATGTGCGAAAATCGAAACTTAATTTTCGAACCGCCGCCATTTGCTTAATGTTAAATATTTTTATATCATTCTGGTGCCAACTATAGCCAAAGGCATTCAAATAAAGAATCATTTTGCATTTTTTGTTTTAGATCACCAGAAAGAGCCTAATCATGGCCGCAGTGATCCCATGCTTTTTTCACGATTCTTTTAAAGCAGCCAACTGCGTTTGATTTTCACTTTTCTCTATTGACAAAATTTGTAAAGATACTTTAAATTCAAATTTATGGGTTCTTTGTAAAAAAAAAGTTCGAAATAAAGTGACAAAAAAGCCTCGCCAGACCAGAATACCCCCTTGGGTGCCAAATTTGAAGTGAATGAGATAATATTTATAAAAATTATACAACATTCAACGCAAAGATTTATTGAAACAGGGCCAGAAAAGAATTCGAACGACATTAATTATACGCACATTATTTTGTATTAATATTTCGTTGGGCCGCCTTTGGCTTCAATTACGCTTTTGATACGTTGTCGCATGCTGTGTACCAGTCTTTCAGTTATATTATATACTTCTAAAATCTTATGTTTTAGTAGCAAATCTTAGTTTTATATCCTTTCGAAGTTAGGTCGTAATTTTGTAATTACGTAATTTAGTGTACGTGTCGCATGCGGTGTACCATTCAATAATCACTCTTGTACAATTCTGGCGGAATGCTTCGGATCATTGACTTACGGGAAATAAAAATTTTCCAATAATCGCAATTTGGTAGCCCTTTCTCTTAAATAGATTTTTTAAATATTTAAACGTTTATATTTATTTAATATGTCATCTATAAAAACGAGATTTCCAGTGCCGATTGCAAACATACACCCTCACAATAGCACGGAACCACCTCCGTGCTTTACAGTGAGACGAATGTACGTGTTCATTTCTGAGTTGGGATTTCGCCAGATATAACGAGATCCATCAGAACCAAATAGATTAAAAATAAATATATTAAAACTATATTAAAACTATATGTTTGACTGTAACATATCTACATACACCTACTATACAGGATAGCATGGATAGGTACAGGTTTACAAATGTTTCTGCACTTTCCATGGTAGGGGAGGGTTGCCTATATTGGACGGAAACGGGAAAACGATCTACATTTTATGTAGATTTTATCATTTATTTAGTATGTTGATAAAATATGTGATTAAAATAATATCTCAAAAAAACTAAACTAATGACTTCGGTCCATTCTAGGCAACCGGTTTCGTAATTTGGACCACCGGTTTCCTACGTTGGACCGCTCCTAAGAAACAATGAATTTAAATATACAATCTAAAAAACACTGATCAGGGCATTGAAAAAAAATAAAAATTGGGACAAACAAGTATCTTACGGTGCACATAATGCAATAGTACGTTGTTTTGGTGGGTTTCACATTTGCACAACGTATATGAACCCAGGAGCGTCAACATTGGTCCAATATTTTGCCACTTCTGGTTAAGGGGTTATGCCTACCTACAAGGTCTGAAAACGCAAGTATTTTCGGGAATTTTTGAGGGAAAAACTTGAAGACTTTTTTAAACAAACTTTTATGTATTCGAAAGTGTACATCTTATACTACTTGCAGTAATTATTCGAATGAAAAATATAAATAAATAAAAGAAATATCAGTGATCTTCCGGCAGCGATTTTTTTTTCAGTAGTTTGCGGTGACCACTCTAACATTGACCTAATTCATCTGAAATGAAAAATTCGAAGGAATTTAGTTAGTATATTAAATTATCTTGTCCTTAATCGTTCATTATCCCGAAAAATTAATTTGCTACAAAATGGCGACTGTTCAAATTAAAATATCAATTTTCGCCGCAAAAATCGCTCATTTTTCATCTGTAAAATAAAAACTACGCAACGGAAACGAAAAAGCCACGATTAAGGACAAGATTTTTATATAGAGCATAAGCCTACAAAGGCTGAATTCATTCGATGCAGCGATTCTCGAGATATTTTGGTCACCGATTCTGAAAATGTAGTTTCGAGAAAAACGCGTTTAAAGTTTCAAGTTAGGTTCGAATCCTCCAGGACATACCTATACTAAAACTCGCACAACTCCGCCAATTTTGGTCGGATCAAATTGAAACTTTCACACAATACTTTTGAGATGTTGTACTTTAAGAAAATGTCAAAACCCCAAAATCCATTTTTCCGAATTTTTCAGGTAGGCATAACCCCTTAATAATAAAGACTATTGTCACCTAATTATTATTATTTTATGTACGTACGCGCATATGTCCTCAGCAAGTTGTGTCAATATATATATATAAAACGAAAAAGTTGAAAATAAAAAATTTAAAAAATTAAAACCGACTTCAAAAAAATAAAATTGCACAAAAAAATAAAAAATAATTGATTCCCTTATTTAATCTACGACTCTCACATTTTTTAAGTCAGTGCCTCATTATTTCCACTGTGTTAGTCTGGCTCTGACTTAAAAAATGTGAGTCGTAGATTAAATAAGGGACAAAATTATTTCTTACTTTTTAGTGCAATTTTATTTTTTTAAAGTCGGTATTAATTTCTTTTTAAATTTGTTTAGTATGCTTTTAACTATTCGCTACCATAACATAGATTGTATCCTAGAACGGACCGGTCCAATTCAAGCAACTAGTGATGGTCCAATATTAGGCAACTTGTAGGTTACATCAAAACGATATGTTTTCATTGTTATACTTATACGAATATGGGAAAGTAAGGACATGAAGTTGTAGCTAAGACAGCACACTTTACACTAGTATCGTTTAAAATTATAGTACTTACAAGATGTAGAAAGAAATTCACTTGAAATAGCAGGAACAATAATGAACGCGCATCACGTGTTTCTATATTTCGACGACGGTGAACGACAAACTAATGAATAACCGTCTCGCTGTTCTCGGACGTTCCATCTCCACTTCCTAAATGAGTGTAGCCAAAAGAACCACTGCAAATATATTTGTTTATTGAGATACACAAATGGTCCAATCTAGGAGCCGGTCCAATAAAGGCAACTCTCCCCTATATTTATCAAATTCTTTTAGCATTATTGAAATTATTACGTTAATTACTGACGAATTAACATTACTTTCTCTTTAAGTAACGTCAAACCTTCGTGTGAATTGTATATTAACACTGTTCTTTATGAACTTCCCGACAGTTTGAGTGCGAACGGTAGGCTGTTGAATTGTTCCTCTACGTTTGGAATTCAGCCCCGCTGTCCGGCATAGAATAAAGGTAACAGGAAATTTACTCCATTCACTATTCAACAGAATTTAAGTTTCCTCGGACTTGCTACGTTCAATGCCGTTTGTAGATTTCTGTGCGCTGAATACGAATACACAAACCGTTTTTCTTAAGGGGCAACATACACCTAGGAGGTAGAAATGTAGGCTGGATTTTCAGATTTTTTTGTTGCTCAATAGATGTTTCTGTTAAAAAAACATTGAGTACATTGGAAATGCTATATTCCTGTCTATAAAATACTAAATTTTTAATAAGAAATTTTTAATAGGAACAGCAGGGTGGCCATTTCTGCAGAACGATTTTTCAATGAAGGTATCTGCGGTAACCGGTGTAACTTGGATCTTTCTTATCTGAAACAAAAAAGAAAAAATTCTTCCTAAAGGAGACGAAAAAAACTAGTACTTGACGTAGCCGATTTTTGTTTTTTCAATTTTTTGCGAATGGCAGATATTTATTCATAAAAGTCGATTTTTAAGTGGAAAATATGAGAGTCTTTAATTTATAAAAAGTAAACTATTGTATTTAGAAACAAAATCCTACGTGAAAAACTAGATAATTATATCTAGAATGCCTGTATAAAATTTCAAGTAAATCGATTTAGTAGTTTTTAAG
Source organism: Andrena haemorrhoa (assembly GCA_910592295.1). Lineage (NCBI taxonomy): Eukaryota > Metazoa > Arthropoda > Insecta > Hymenoptera > Andrenidae > Andrena > Andrena haemorrhoa. The sequence continues at coordinate 10,050,830 of OU342946.1, forward strand.
ATATAATGGTTACTTTTTTGAAAAACATCGTTTTGTGAAAAACGCGTTTAAAGTTTTTAGCGTACGTAAAATTGGCATAAATATAAGTTTTCATACTTACATTGAATCATCAATGCCTGGACCATAAAATTCACCTTCTTGAGATGTTGACACCTCCATTTCATCCCTTCTGGCTCGTACAATACTATTGCCCAGTGACCGTATATCTGCGCGCAAGGGGTGACACGGCTGGGGGCTCCAATAGGCGTAACTGCGTCAATTTTACGAATTTTCCACTCAAACTTTCACAAAGCACAGATAAATGGATATACAATCGAATAAGAATATTTTTGAAAAATCGATTTTTCTTATATATCTAGGTGTATGTTGCCCCTTAAGCACACTCAGTTTTCGAGAAATTCGATGTTGAAAAGAAAATGCAAATTTTCAATTTTGAAGGTTTCTGGTGTTGAAACAGTAACAGTTATTCGGGTGCTTGTTGATTGAACATTTCATGTGAATGAACAGTTCAATATGTTTAAACAACGATCAAAGCGAACGGGACGCCCAAAAGGCAACAATTTTTCCAGGCATCTTTCAATTTATTTCAAAAACTAATGGAGAAAGTCTAGGAGAAAATGTAACTACTTACTTCACGCGACGCAGCAGGCGTTCTTCCCCGGGAAAACATCCACAGAGGTGGTAAGTCACGTTTTGTTTTCAATGCGAAAATGATATAAGTGAATAGTTTTGCAAGATGTATCATTTTATTCGGGAGGGTTCATAGAATAATTTGACGTAGCAAGCAATTGAATAACTGTTACTAGATATTTCAACACGAAAAATCTTCAAACTTGAAAATTTGCATTTTTTTCAACATCAAATTTCTCGAAAACTGATGGCGATGACGTGAAACGGTTTGCAGATTCGTATTCAGGGCACAAAAATCTAGATGAAGCGGCTATTAAATGTCACAAGCTCAAAAAACAGTTAAATTCTGTTGCACAGTGTATAAACGGCGAGTAACGTGGAGCGTCGGGTAGGTGGTAGTTGCTGACCGTCATGAAATCCGCCGGTGTCTCGTATATAAATTCGTGTCCCGTTCCAGGAGCATCAGTCTTTCTTCAACCTTCGACCACGGAGTTTCGATAGCCCATTTGCAGCGTCGGCGATTAACAAGAGAATAAGAGAAGAAGTTAGCGTGTACTGTCCTCTGTTGACTAGACGACAGATTGCAAGGAAACATGAGGTTGTTCAAGTGTCTCGTGCCAGTGCTGGTACTTCTATTTGTCGAAGGCTCGTCCGCCACATGGTGTGAGTATCCATTTCCTTTCCCAGCGATATTGAGAAGGAATGGAGAAATTGTCCTGCCTTTCGGCAATTTCTAGATTTCCAACTTATGGGGATTTATCTACTTTGGGAGCGAATATTGTAGGTGTTATTAATAATTTTTTTCTAGAAGAAATTGTTCTCTATTAAAGTAGATTTATTAAACTTTTAAAAAGCATTTTTTGTTTGTGAATATTCGAGCCAGCAATTGTTCAGTGTTACGTTGAGTTTCAGCGTTCGGTCCGTGTACCTTCAACCTTCTACTATCCTACCGGGTAAACGGATGATCTAAATTCTGAAAGTAACATTAATTTAGAATCTATGTAAGTGCAGTTTTCATCTGATACTATGGATATTGGATTTGACCAACAATTTTCCAAATGGCGGCGGTTGAATCCAATGTAATGCGATTTTTACCAAATTGCTACTCTTTCAACAACCGAAATAAATAGAAATTGTCATCGTAGGAGTATAGTAGTTCAGACGGCAACTATATGTTTTTTAACCATATGTTCCAAGTTTCAAGGCAATCGCGCCATTACTTTTTTCAAAATTGTGGAAGAAGTTTACTAAAACATCGTTTTAAGAAAAACGCGTTTTAAGTTTACCTGACAAATAGCCGCTTAGATAGTCCGTACTATTGTTAACTCAGCTAATTTCAAGCTTTCGCCAAAAAATAGAATTTTTCGGCCGTCCAAAGTAGAAACCCCCTTAACTTGAATTTAAAATTTCCTTCAGGTTGAAAAATAAATGTGTGGTTCTGTGTAGGTTTCATACACCAGTTTCTGATCTTCCACAATTCAAACAGTATACTGCATCGTTTGTGTGACTTCAAGGAGGACCAACAAGATCCCCCGTCTGTCCCGCCAAATGTGAACAGTAGAATTAATATTTACAACGAAGGAGCCATCCAACAAAACGATAACGAAAACGCCACCGCCATTGGAATTATGTACCGCGGTCCTCCAGGACAGTGGCAGGATCGGACAAGCTATACTCTCAGTGGAGTCGCTGGTAGCGAGAGCACAGTAAACCCTTTCCCAAGTCAAGGCGCTGTGCCACAACAGTCCGGACCACCGGGAAAATGGGTCTTTGTTCCATTTGAAGCCACCAATGCTGGGGGTGGAACTGGGCCAAGGGGATTTGGTGGATCTGGATCAGCATACAGCAGTCGGGCCCCGGGGGAAAACTTTGCGAGCATAGCTGATGTCAATGCTGGAAGCAATGGAGTCGGTGGTTTTGACGGAAACGCTGGCAGTACTGGAAGCATGTCCGGTGGTAGTGCTTCTTCTGGATCAGGGCCAGGAGGATATGGTGGCCCGAATGGAGTTTCCTTTGGTGCAAATGCGAAAGCTGATGCTGTACCTACAGCTGGAGCGTCTAGTGGCAGCAGGACCGATGGCTTCGATGGATCAAGTGCTTACCAACAAGGTACTTATCATTATTAACTCTGTCCTATTCCTTCATTATCCTTCATGTTTGGAGTGTGATCAAGCTGCGTGAGATGTTCCTACTTCTTGAAATCATCTGATTTCGCACATGTTCATTGTAGCTTACACCTAGGGAAACTATTTCACTCGCATTCCCAAAAAGCAACTAGCTTCCAATCGTCTCGCGATCATCTACAGACCAGCACCAATCACCAATTCATAATGAAGGTTTTCCATTTTACTTCATAGACATCGTCAGTGCTGAAACGTTGGCCTCATTAATCGTCGAGGCAATCAAATCAAATCAAGGCCATACGCCAATTAGTCCAGAGCTGCCCAGAGCTATTTCCAACGCGAATTCAAACCCTTCCGGAGGATCGGCGAGCAGTTCCAGCAAGTCCATCGCTAACGGTTCAGGGAACGCGATGGCGCAGGCAACCAGCAGCGCAATATCAACGGGCGGCAGGAGTTCAGCATCCAGCTATGCTGCGACCAGCGCAGACACCAACGTCTAATCGTTAAGACGTCGCGTTCTATTCCTCGACAATACGCGATTTGTATGCACGCTTCCACCATGGACAAACAGACCTCGTGTACGTGTCATCGCCTCATTTTAAACATCGTAGATATTCGCCTGACAAGGAGTATTAATCTAAAAACTGATTCAAAACTTGTGATAGACATATGTAGATCTTGCCAATGTACGATACGTGTGAAGTATTCTTTGTTCAATCAGGATCCAATATTCCTTTCCGTTGCATTAGGCCTGTCGTGATGTTGATTCCATAACTCTCGTCTGTGTATATGTATATATATATATGTGTGTGTGTGATATTGTTATTGACTATTTATCGGTATACAACTAACATACGTTTAGAATTTAGACCACTTATATGGCCGCGAGGGGCGCGAACACCGAGTCGCGCGCACAAGATATTATAATATGACTATAACTTGTAAGAACATGAATAAACTCGACGATTTTTTTATCTACACAAGGAAAGACTTCTTCACACACCCCTGCACATAGTTCCCACTTCTTTCGTCCACCGCGTGTTGCAAGTAGAAGCTTCAAAACAAATGCATCTGGGAAACGAAGATTCTGAATTTCTGATCGCCTTAAATATTGGTAAAGTGTCGTAGATAATCCTCGAATAAAAACGTCGTAGAACAAGAAGTTATTTGAGAATAACGACAAATTTGTATTCGAATAAATTTGCGACTGAGGGTTTCGCATGGCACATACCCGCGTAGCGGCGTATACGCGCACCGATATGATGATCCGCCCGTGATAGATTCGAAAAGCGTTCTCTTTGCCTCATGGACCATGGTACCCTCGGTCAAAACCGAGGCTTGCGGTTCCGACCCACACTTATTCCTGACGCTTATTTGCCACGGACGTCCTTCGAATAACGAATACAAATTTATTCGAATAATATATAATCCGTTATTTTCGAATACCTTCGTTTTATTTCGCAATTCTTATTCGAAATTATTCGGATGATGCCATACTCTGTTTGCATCGTATATGTTTTTTACAATTTTTCAATCCATCCAATAGTCAATGAGGAAGGAACCAATCAATTTGTAACGAAACGTAGGATTTTAACTACGAATATTCTATTTTCAAGTAATAAACAAACTATTGCAAAATCTGCTCAGGTCCCGACAAGTAGGAATATAAATTTTAGAGAAACGTTTCGATTGATTGTTTTCAATGATTTTTACGTGACGTAACATTGGTATCACCTAGACAGGTGTTCCGACTCTGTACCTTTTACCCCAGCGATTTTGTGTGCAGATTAAGCAGATTTCTGTTTAGTTCCCTTGGCCGTCGCGAGAGGCGTCGTGGCTTAGATGGCATATACATATGTATTAATGAGGCTGTAGTAGTAGAGATTTTTCATGGCTCGTTCTCGAGATCACAATGTAGATGTTCAGAGCTGTATATGTATATGTGGAATACTATTTAATACAGAAACTTGTAACAAAATAACAAATGCCTTTACGACAGCGACGAAATCTGCCGGCCGCCAGAAGAACTAGGACGAAAAAGTCACAGATTCTGTAACGCAGTTTTGGTTTGACACGAAGTTCTATAAGGTGATAGGTCTATCCTATACTTCGTCGATGCCTATACGCCTATACCTCGTCTGTGACGTAATATCGAAACAATTTTGAATAAGTACCACAACATTGTGTTTATTTAACCCTTTCCCTGGTCTGCTCGGACCTCTTAAATCGGCAAAATGTTCCTGAACGTGTGTTGAACGTTTGTTAGTTGCTAGAAATGCACATTTGGTTGTTACTTGGCATTATAGACAGTTTTGCAAACACATTGCACGTGCACTGTTTAACGAAAGTTATTTAAGAGTTCTAATTTATCTCTGTAGGAAAGGAACATAGAATTTCCTACCACAGACTACAGTGCGTCTCCCAACACGGGTTTGGCAATTTATTTCAGGAATCAGGAATAATTTATTAGAGGAAAATGGAAGGTGGACAGGACATAAGCTACAGATTAAGTTCGGCAGTCCGTGGAGGAAGAGTAGAAAAAAGAGTAAGGGAGTTAATTAGTTCTTTCGGTCTATCTTACTCACAAAGTTGGTCAGATGGATATGTTTTACTTCGCGATGCTCTTAAGAATAACCATAGGGAGGTTGCTAGATTACTTTTAACAAATGGTTCCAAAGTTAACAAGAAAACCAAAAAACTTTCTCATACTCCTCTTCATTTTGCTGTTAGAAATGGTGACATAGAGATCGTTGAGATGCTTCTAGATAGAGGAGCTGATATTGATGCTACATGTAAGACTCTTGCAACTCCACTTACTGATGCATATCGATGGAAGAAAATGGAAAATATCAAGTTACTTGAAAGTAGACGTGTTAATATCAATGCTAAAAGAAAACATGATAAAACTTGTCCTCGTGTGACAACCGAGAGAGAGTATTTCCAAATTGTTGATCATCTTTTAAATCATGGAGCTTATGTTAATTCTGCGTGTACTTATGATGGTAACCGAAGTTGTATCTAGAGCCGCGGTAGCGCGGCGACGCCAAGTACATGTTTCTAGACCCTGTACGTGTCGACCGTCGCTGCCGCTATCAGTTTCTCGTCGCCCGGCTAATCCAACCTTACCTGAAACCTATTTCATTAATATCGCTTCACGCCTGCAATATTTCCTAAATTTAAAGGCATTTTTCTCATGTAAACCGCACATAAGCTTTCGAATAAGACCAAATTCAATAAAATCGGTCCACGCATGACAGAGATATCGTAATATCGTCTAATGGATCTGGCGGAAACTGTAAGATTTTCTCATTCTTCTTCTTCTCCATTTCCTTCTCCAAGAAAATGTTCGTGAACATAATACGTATACGCGTTACACGCACACCTTCAGCCAAAACGAACTAATACATGTTTCGTTCGTCAATCGCTATCTTCACTATGCAATCTATTCCAAATTTTGACAGCTTACAGTCAGGTTATAACCTGACGAGTGTCGGATAAGGTAAGTCGTCAAAATTTGAGATGCCACGTGTTTTTACAAATATGTATCGTTGTACTGTTGAATTGCAACCAAAATGCAGTCTCAAACACATCTGTTTCTGTTGCCTCGGATAAACCTAATGAATATGATTCAGCTGTGCCATCAACAAGTAACGATGTTGCTACGCTACCATACACAAACATTAATTTCTTTAAAACTGCTCATTAAAAATTTCAAACACAATTTCTGAACAATAAGCTTGGTAAAGTTTGCTTCACTTGTGTTCGAATATGGTTTAAGAACGACGTGAAAGCAGTTGATCCCAAGCATCAACAACTCCTACATACTGCTTTCCCAGCCATTAGCTAAACTCGAAATAATAACATTCCAACGTCATCCAAGTCAAATGGTTTCGTACATCCACAAAAAATACCTTCTCATCTACCTACATTAGATTCGTTGTCAAAGAGTTTAATTTCACCCAGGATACCGTTCGTTCAAATTCTCGACGCTTGGGACATGCACATGGACAGCATGGGATGAGGGACAACTTCTGGCAAATTATTAACCTCTTAGGCACGGCTGAATTTTGCGCGGGGCTGTTTCTCTGTACGGCAGAGTTCAACGCGAATTACGTGTAAATGATACAGCACTGCAATGTGTGGCTCCAAATTTTCATGTGACCAGATTATTCTTCTGACGGTCAACTTTCTGTGCACATCAGAATCATCTGCGTCGGATCGAAGAACTGAGTATTTTCAATCTTTTTATATTCTTCCTACCGCGCATGTTTTTGTTCATATTATTTTCTATTTCCGATCCGCTTCCTGAATTGTAATAAATTGCTCTTCGTTTTCTATCTTGAAGCGGCATTTTAAGGTTAAAGATTCTAACAAATTATAAGGATGTGTTAAAAAGGCATGTTAAAAGGAGGATCTGGTATATTAAAATCAAATGGTATATTTATTTAAATAAAAGGCAACAATTCATATCTGACACTGGCAGATGAAGAAAAGACTGTGTATTCTGGCTGTATATTGTTAAAACAGTTATCAATCGATGTGAAGGCAAAACAAGTGTGAAACAATATGTGAAAACGATTATTGAATTTAAACGGTTAGCGAGTGTGCCAGTAGAGTGCGCCACTATAGTGGCGCGTCGTTCAGAGAGATGGCATCCGCGCAAGCCACTATAGTGGCGCGTCGTACAGAAAGATGACATCCGCGAAAGCCACTATAGTGGCGCATAGGGCCTAAGAGGATAATGTTCCAGTATCTGTAAATACGATGGTGAATCATTTGCCAAGAAACATTGATGACGATCATTATGTCAATAATGTTCATATTAAGAGGAAAAAATACATAAATCACGTTATTTAGTTGGTTGGGTGAAAAAACGAAACATAAAAAAATTGGCTGCAATGTCTATTTGAAACTCCTCTCTACAGGCTGTACGGCATTAGAGCTTATGAATCTTTGTTTCATACCGAGAATGTTAATCAAATTCCTGTAGATGAAATTAGTGAAGCCATACCAATCGAAGATAGCCTCACTGCACAACAGCAAACACTCTTATGGGATGATGCAAAGTATCTTCGCATTGCACCAGGAATAACAAATATACCATACAGTCTACTTTTCGATGAACATGCAGAGGAATAAAACTTATTCACATTAACAAAAATTAACGGTTTTGATATTTAATAAGAAGTTTCACTTCTAACGCGTGAGAGTTCCACGCATTGATTTTTTTATTCGTACTTTACGTGTAGCAGAATACTTAATTAAAAATATTACAAATTGACGCTGTTACTGACATTCCCACAAATATCTGGCCTTCGCGCATGTCTAGGTGATGCCCATGTTACGACACGTAATAATCATTGAAAACAATGAATTTCGAGACCTGAGCAGATTTTGCAATAGTTTGTTTATTACATGAAAATAAAATATTTGTAGTTAAAATCCTACGTTTCGTTACAAATTGATTGGCTCTTTCCTTATTGACTATTGGATAGATTAAGAAATTGTAAAAAACATATACGATGCAAACAGAGTTTGGCATCATCCGAATAATTTCGAATAAGAATTGCGAAAAAAACGAAGGTATTCGAAAATAACGGATTATATATTATTCGAATAAATTTGTATTCGTTATTCGAAGGACGTCCGTGGCAAATAAGCGTCAGGAATAAGTGTGGGTCGGAACCGCAAGCCTCGGATTTGACCGAGGGTACCATGGTCCATGAGGCAAAGAGAACGCTTTTCGAATCTACCACGGGCGGATCATCATATCGGTGCGGGTATACGCCGCTACGCGGGTATGTGCCATGCGAAACCCTCATTCGCAAATTTATTCGAATAAAAATTTGTCGTTATTCTCAAATAACTTCTTGTTCTACGACATTTTTATTCGAGGATTATCTACGAGACTTTACCAATATTTAAGGCGATCAGAAATTCAGAATCTTCGTTTCCCAGATGCATTTGTTTTGAAGCTTCTACTTGCAACACGGGGTGGAAGAAAGGAGTGGGAACTATGTGCAGGGGTGTGTGAAGAAGTCTTTCCTTGTGTAGATAAAAAATCGTCGAGTTTATTCATGTTCTTACAAGTTATAGTCATATTATAATATCTTGTGCGCGCGACTCGGTGTCGGAATCAACAACACGACAGGCCTAATACAACGGAAAAGAATATTGGATCCTGATTGAACAAAGAATACTTCACACGTATCGTACATTGGCAAGATCTACATATGTCTATCACAAGTTTCGAATCAGTTTTTAGATTAATACTCCTTGTCAGGCGAATATCTACGATGTTTAAAATGAGGCGATGGCACGTACACGAGGTCCGTTTGTCCATGGTGGAGGCGTGCATACAAATCGCGTATTGTCGAGGAATAGAATGCGACGTCTTAACGATTAGACGTTGGTGTCTGCGCTGGACGGAGCATAGCTGGAAGCTGAACTCCTGCCGTCCGTTGATATTGCGCTGCTGGTTGCCTGCGCCATCGCGTTCCCTGAACCGTTAGCTCTGGACTTGCTGGAACTGCTCGCCGATCCTCCGGAAGGGTTTGAATTCGCGTTGGAAATAGCTCTGGGCAGCTCTGGACTAATTGGCGTATGGCCTTGATTGGATTTGATTGCCTCGACGATTAATGAGGCCAACGTTTCAGCACTGACGATGTCTATGAAGTAAAATGGAAAAGCTTCATTATGATTTGGAGATAGGTGCTGGTCTGTAGATGATCGCGAGACGTTTGGAAGCTAGTTGCTTTTTGGGAATGCAAGTGAAATAGTTTCCCTAGGTGTAAGCTACAATGAACTTGTGCGAAATCAGATGATTTCAAGTAGTGGGAACATCTCACGCAGCTTACACTCCAAACACGAAGGATAATGAAGGAATAGGACAGAGTTAACAATGATAAGTACCTTGTCGGTAAGCACTTGATCCATCGGAGCCATCGGTCCTGTTGCCACTAGACATTCCAGCTGCAGGTACAGCATTGGTGGCTTCAAATGGAACCAAGGCCAATTGTCCCCGTGGTCCAGACTGTTGTAGCACATTGCCTTGGTTTGCTGTGCTCTGGCTACCAGCGACTGGAGGAATCCAGTACACAATTCCATTGGAGATGGCGTGTCCGTTCCTGAATTGATAGACGTTTCCAGTTTGCAGACTTCTCGGTTGACGGCCTGAAAAATTTGGGAAATTGTTGTTCAAATTCCATATCCGTAGTACCAGACGAAAACTACGCTTACATAGATGGTAAATAAATTTTACATTCTGAATTCAGACCATCCGTTCACCCGGTAGGATGGCAGAAAGTGAGAAGCATACGGACCGAACGCTCTAACTCAACGTAACACTACACGTTTCGTGGCGCGAATATTTACAACCAAAAAATGTTTTTTAAATGTTCAATAACTTTACTCTATATAAGATATACTATACGTTCGAATAGCAAGCAATATATTTCTTCTAGAGAAAATGAATTATTAAAGCCACCTAAAATATACTCCTTCAAAGTAGAAAACCCCCCTTAAGTTGAGAATCTACTTAGGAATTGCCGAAAGGCAGGACAATTTCTCTATTTCGTCGTGTTCTATTTCCATTTCAAATTCGCTGGAAAACGAAATGGATACTCACCACTCTCGCCAGGCCTGGCGGACGAGCCTTCGACGAGTAAAACTACCAGCACTGGCACGAGGCACTTGAACAAACTCATGTTTCCGTAAATTCTGTCGTCCAGTCAGCAGAAGCCACACTACACAACTTCCTCTCGTGTTAATCGCCGACGCAGCAAATGGGCTATCGAAACTCCGTGGTCGAAGGTTGAAGAAAGACTGATGCTCCTGGAACGGGGCACGAATTTATACACGAGACACCGGCGGATTTTATGACGGTCAGCAACTACCACCTACCCGACTCTCCACGTTACTCGCCGTTTATACACTGTGCAACAGAATTTAACTGTTTTTCGAGCTTGTGACATTTAATAGCTGCTTCATCTAGATTTTTGTGCCCTGAATACGAATCTGCAAACCGTTTCACGTCATCGCCATCAGTTTTCGACAAATTCGATGTTGAAAAAAATGCAAATTTTCAAGTTTGAAGATTTTTCGTGTTGAAATACCTAGTAACAGTTATTCGATTGTTTGCTACGTCAAATTATTCTATGAACCCTCCCGAATAAAATGATACATCTTGCAAAACTATTCACTTATATCATTTTCGCATTGAAAACAAAACGTGACTTACCACCTCTGTGGATGTTTTCCCGGGGAAGAACGCCTGCTGCGTCGCGTGAAGTAAGTAGTTACATTTTCTCCTAGACTATCTCCATTAGTTTTTGAAATAAATTGAAAGATGCCTGGTAAAATTGTTGCCTTTTGGGTGTCCCGTTCGCTTTGATCGTTGTTTAAACATAGTGAACTGTTCATTCACATGAAATGTTCAATCAACAAGCACCCGAATAACTGTTACTGTTTCAACACCAGAAACCTTCAAGAAATGAACACGTACATTCGTCTCACTGTAAAGCACGGAGGTGGTTCAGTGGTATTGTGAGGGTGTATGTTTGCAAACGGCACTGGAAATCTCGTTTTTATAGATGACACATTAAATAAATATAAACGTTTAAATATTTAAAAAATCTATTTTAGAGAAAAAGCTACCAAATTGCGATTATTGGAAAATTTGTATTTCCCGTAAGTCAATGATCCGAAGCATTCCGCCAGAATTGTACAAGAGTGATTATTGGATGGTGCACCGCATGCGATACGTACACTAAATTACGTAATTAAAAAATTACGATCTAACTTCGAAAGGCGTACTAAAACATAAGATTTTAGAAGTATGTAATATAACTGAAAAACTGGTACACATCATGCGACAACGTATCAAAAGCGTAATTGAAGCCAAAGGCAGCCAAACTAAATATTAACATAAAATAAGGAGCGTATAATTAATGCCGTTCGAATTCTTTTCTTTTCTGGCCCTGTTTCAGTAAATCTTTGAGTTGAATGTTCTATACTTTTTATAAATATTATCCCATTCACTTCAAATTTGGCACCCAAGGGGGCATTCTGGTCGGTCGAGGCTTTTTCTTCGCGTTATTTCGAACTTTTTTTACAAGGAACCTATAAATTTTACTATTATTCAGTTCATCGCTACATGCGTATTGTTATTTAAACTATCTTTACAAATTTTGTCAATTGAGAAAAGTGAAAATCAAACGCAGTTGACTGCTTTAAGGCTGCCGTCTCACCGGGCCTTGAATGGGTGCGTACGCTCACACAAGCTACGAAAAGCGTGTACCTATACGCGATGTAGGAAACAAACCGTTTCAAGTTTCGTCCTGGAATCGGCTAGAAGGGAGTTTTTGTGGGTATTGTTGCCTGCAGTAGACATCCGTGCAGACGCTTCTGGTGCGTTTGAACGCTAATAAGCACCGTACGTTGAAATAATAATGAATTTATGAATCGTGTACTTTTAATCTATCAGACTCGAGAGATGACAGAATTATGCTTCAAGGATTCTCCGCCACCAGCGCTGATGGTATATTCGCGCTATGTACTATCAGAACCGGTAGAAGTCCAAGCTAGCCGATAAATGTAGGAAAGGCATTGTTGCCGATACGTATTGAGAGTCGTACCGCGTTGTTGACGCATTTCCCCTATTACTATTTTGTCGTTAGGAAGGCTTGAATGAATCACGGCGAAGCGGCTGGAAAACGGAGTTGGGCAAAGATAATATCTGGATAAATTAGAATAAAAGTTCGGATCGAGAGGCACACAGTGTGGTTCCAGATTAAAATGAGTTCAGACATGCTATAAATCGGGTTATTTCTAGAACTGCACTAGATAATTAAATATAAATGAAACATTTCTAATCTAATAATGCTAAAACATATATATAAAAAAAATGTTGTTAAACGATTTTATTAGAAATGCACTAAAAACTAAATTAAAATGCAAAAAAGACTAAAAAATAATTCTCTTCTTGTCCCACAATTTTTTTCCAATTCGAACGTAACGAATCATTTCTCGATATAAATTGTGTATTTACTACGGGAATCGCGATGCGACTAGCGTCCCAAACACAGTAGCGACTTTTTGTCGTTTTCGTAAAGAACGCGAGTGGATGGTTTCAAGTCGTTTGGATTTGTGGTTATGGATTATATTTATTGGTGATGGGTAATTTAATTTTTTCACCCCCTAGGGGTCAATTTTTTTAAATATTGTATTGTCATCCAATTATAGTTATTATTATTTGAAACGCCACGCATGAATCACATTATTCCACGGGAATTCATTCGTCGACCACAAATAATTTTTTTAATCGAAGGCCTTCATTCTTGTGGTCCCCCGAAGCCCGAACCCAGCGACATTGTATCGCTCACCCGTCTAACCTGTCGCCTGGAGTTGCTCGGCGATGTAACATCGATTATGCAGAAACAGAATTTCTTTATTTTTCATCGTATCAATATGAAAGTGATTCTGCCGATTAAATTGACAGAAAATAATTTAAATCGGACGACTTTGAACGTACGGGGCTTTCAATTCTGCAAACAAATTTGATGTATAATAACGTTAATAATGATAGCTCAAATTGTGTCAGGTTTGGTTTTTCCATCTTTCCTTCTTACACTCACGGACCTCTCTATCTTTCATTATTCCTACGTTCAGCGAGGCTCTGACGCTAAACGCAGTTGTCGTGCCGTATTCCTTCAAGACTTCTCGATAAAAAGAGAGAACTCTGTGGCAACAGCGCGGCAGAGACAGAGAGAATAGAACATGTGCCAACTATGCGTAAAAAATTCGTCGATCCAGAGTACCTGGAGATGTCATCTCTGAACAAGTTCTTTTTATCGACCGCAGTAGTTTCATTAGGGGCCGTTTGTTTACTGGGGGCGCTTCGATCGATTCAGACCATAACAAAAATGAGACGGCAGCCTTAATAAAGGAATCGTGAAAAAAAAAGGGATCACAGCGGCCGTGATTAGGCTCGTTCCGGTGATCTAAAACAAAAAATGCAATATGATTCTTTATCTGTATGCGTTTGGCCATAGTCGGCACCAGAATGATATAAAAATATTGAAAATTACGCAAATGGCGGCGGTCCGATAGTTAAGCTTCGCTTTTCGTACATTCTTTCAACTTTAAATATCTGTGAACGTTTGAAAGCAGAAAATTTCATTATTATTCTGGTAGCGGCGATAACCAAAGGCGTACAAATGTAGAATGTCTGTCCATTTAATTGCTTCAGATCACCATGTATTCTGTTTTTCACTATTCCTTTAAAGCAGTCAACTGCGTTTGATTTTCATGTATCTCTATTGAGTCAAATTTGTAAAGAATGTTTAAATATCAATAAGCATGGGGCAACGGGCAAATCTTTTTTTTTTTAACATGTTTATACGAGTGGCAGTGGCATGCCGTTCCGCAACTTAGGTTGCAGCAGATCATTTTTCGGTGCTTTATGGTGTCTATTATTTGCACAAAAATTTTCAAATTTAAACATGTTAGGATTTTGCACAATATCTTTTAACATAATTGACACGCGGCTGTTAAGCGTTGTACCACTATAGCGACGACAGGAGATCGCTTTGTGCACATGTAGCAGAAATATATATGAAAAATGGATAAATCAACTTTAAAGAAATGAGACATCAAAAAGCGTCGCTGGCTCCGGACTAGTACAAGGTCTCTTCTTTCAACTATTTTATATTTTTCACTTTATTGTATAAAGCAGAGAAAATAATAGGAAAGTAATGAAAAATTTGTTGTTTTAATATAATTTATGAACATACATTAAAAACGCCGTTCCTCGAAGAGGGGGCTCGTTTCGTCTGTAAATTCATCGGGGGAGAAGAAGCCCTTCCCCTCTTGACGAAGTACCGGCGGAAAATATCACTTCGGGTTCCCAAATATTAGTTAGGCTGATCGGCCAGGGTCTTGACAGGGTCGCGGTTTATGACCGTATTGTTCCGCGAGTCGGCGAGGCGGGTGAGAACGGTACGTGCGGCTTCAAGGGCAACGTAGGTATGCACCTACGTAGGTACTACCCATCGACAGCGCAATTGTAAACGGATTTAACTCGGACTGAAGAATGTCTGAAATTCTTAAAGACCCCATAAAATTGATTGCCATTTAGAAATCTGGCCAACAGAGATGTTGTCGAAACGGTCTTGGGAAAACAGGTATGAACTTACCAGGCGTTAAGAACGATTGAATTTTCGCTTCGTTCTGAGCCTCCTTTCGTCCCGACGGTGGTCCTCAATCCTCGATAATAGAGAACAAATTCAACGTGTCATTTCTTGAAATCAAAATGTCGAATCTTATTTTCTCCCAGGCCCTTAGTCTCTACATGTATAAATGAAAACATCTGTTTTCCTGTTCCCTTATAACTCACGAACTAATAGATCAATTTCGATGCGGCTTTTTTTAACGCGTAGTACAATTATCGGAGAAGGTTTAAGGCTATAATGTCATCTCGATATTACTAAATGCGACTGAGTAATAAGCGAAATAGTGAAGCGGGGCAGATAGATCTTATTTTACACGGCGTCCACCGTTCTGCGGCGCAAGAGATCTGCGTGACGGTTTCCCGCACCGTGGTGGGGTGGGGGTTCCTTGAGAATCACATCGTTTGTCTATATCCGATATGCTGTCATTTTCGCTTTCCAGCGAAGCCACTTCGCGGTCCCGAATGTATCATATTTCGGGATTAGCGGTTTCGTTGCAGAGAAAAATTCCTTACGGTGTTGAGCAAAAGGGTCAAGTGTGGTCTTCACATTTCTTTAACTGCTTCCGGCCGCCCTGTGGCCTGCACGGTGGTTCGCTAGGAAGGTATTAAAGCTCACTCCATCTTGCAAAGCTTAAATTGCTGCTCGCGAGGAAATTCTGAGGCGCAGCGCGTCTGTTGGACCTTCAAAAGCTGACACTATCTGTCATTTTCGCTGATATCTCTCGATTTATATAAAATACTAGAAAAATATACTATTAAGGACTCCATGAAAACACATTTCACCCCTTCTCACCACCCCCTTAGGGGTTGCTTAGGGCAAAATCCTGAAATTGTTTTTTAGGCATTTGTATGGCCAATCTTTATCAGTAAGAACCAAATTGATATCTAATCGGACTTAACAGATATTAAGGAATCCGAGAAAATACATTGTACCCCTTGCCGCCACTTTGGGCACGGAATTATAAACGGTAAGACAAACGATGTGATTCTCAAGCAACCCCCACCCCACCACGGTGCGGGAAACCGTCACGCAGATCTCTTGCGCCGCAGAACGGTGGACGCCGTGTAAAATAAGATCTATCTGCCCCGCTTCACTATTTCGCTTATTACTCAGTCGCATTTAGTAATATCGAGATGACATTATAGCCTTAAACCTTCTCCGACAATTGTACTACGCGTTAAAAAAATGCGCATCGAAATTGATTTATTAGTTCGTGAGTTATAAGGGAACAGGAAAACAGATGTTTTCATTTATATATGTAGAGACTAAGGGCCTGGGAGAAAATAAGATTCGGCATTTTGATTTAAAGAAATGACACGTTGAATTTGTTCTCTATTATCGAGGATTGAGGACCACCGCCGGGACGAAAGGAGGCTCAGAACGAAGCGAAAATTCAATCGTTCTTAACGCCTGGTAAGTTCATACCTGTTTTCCCAAGACCGTTTCGACAACATCTCTGTTGGCCAGAATTCTAAATGGCAATCAATTTTATGGGGTCTTTAAGAATTTCAGACATTCTTCAGTCCGTGTTAAATCCGTCTACAATTGCGCTGTCGATGGGTAGTACCTACGTAGGTGCATACCTACGTTGCCCTTGAAGCCGCACGTACCGTTCTCACCCGCCTCGCCGACTCGCAGAACAATACGGTCATAAACCGCGACCCTGTCAAGACCCTGGCCGATCAGCCTAACTAATATTTGGGAACCCGAAGTGATATTTTCCGCCGGTACTTCGTCAAGAGGGGGAGGGCTTCTTCTCCCCCGATGAATTTACAGACGAATTTACAGCCCCCTCTTCGAGGAACGGCGTTTTTAATGTATGTTAATAAATTATATTAAAACAACAAATTTTTCATTACTTTCCTATTATTTTCTCTGCTTTATACAATAAAGTGAAAAATATAAAATAGTTGAAAGAAGAGACCTTGTACTAGTCCGGAGCCAGCGACGCTTTTTGATGTCTCATTTCTTTAAAGTTGATTTATCCATTTTTCATATATATTTCTGCTACATGTGCACAAAGCGATCTCCTGTCGTCGCTATAGTGGTACAACGCTTAACAGCCGCGTGTCAATTATGTTAAAAGATATTGTGCAAAATCCTAACATGTTTAAATTTGAAAATTTTTGTGCAAATAATAGACACCATAAAGCACCGAAAAGTGATCTGCTGCAACCTAAGTTGCGGAACGGCATGCCACTGCCACTCGTATAAACATGTTAAAAAAAAAAGATTTGCCCGTTGCCCCATGCTTATTGATATTTAAACATTCTTTAGAAATTTGACTCAATAGAGATACATGAAAATCAAACGCAGTTGACTGCTTTAAAGGAATAGTGAAAAACAGAATACATGGTGATCTGAAGCAATTAAATGGACAGACATTCTATATTTGTACGCCTTTGGTTATCGCCCCTACCAGAATTATAATGAAATTTTCTGCTTTCAAACGTTCACAGATATTTAAAGTTGAAAGAATGTACGAAAATCGAAGCTTAACTATCGGACCGCCGCCATTTGCGTAATATTCAATATTTTTATATCATTCTGGTGCCGACTATGGCCAAACGCATACAGATAAAGAATCATATTGCATTTTTTGTTTTAGATCACCGGAACGAGCCTAATCACGGCCGCTGTGATCCTTTTTTTTCACGATTCCTTTATTAAGGCTGCCGTCTCATTTTTGTTATGGTCTGAATCGATCGAAGCGCCCCCAGTAAACAAACGGCCCCTAATGAAACTACTGCGGTCGATAAAAAGAACTTGTTCAGAGATGACATCTCCAGGTACTCTGGATCGACGAATTTTTTACGCATAGTTGGCACATGTTCTATTCTCTCTGTCTCTGCCGCGCTGTTGCCACAGAGTTCTCTCTTTTTATCGAGAAGTCTTGAAGGAATACGGCACGACAACTGCGTTTAGCGTCAGAGCTTCGCTGAACGTAGGAATAATGAAAGATAGAGAAGTCCGTGAGTGTAAGAAGGAAAGATGGAAAAACCAAACCTGACACAATTTGAGCTATCATTATTAACGTTATTTTACATCAAATTTGTTTGCAGAATTGAAAGCCCGTTTCGTTCAAAGTTGTCAGATTTAAATTATTTTCTGTCAATTTATTCGGCAGAATCACTTTCCTATTGATACGTTGAAAAATAAAGAAATTCTGTTTCTGCATAATCGATGATACATCGCCGAGCAACTCCAGGCGACAGGTTAGACGGGTGAGCGATACAATGTCGCTGCGGTCGGGCTTCGGGGACCACAAGATTGAAGGCCTTCGATTAAAAAAATTATTTGGGGCCGACGAATGAATTACCGTGGAATAATGTGATTCATGCGTGGCGTTTCAAATAATAATAACTATAATTGGATGACAATACAATATTTAAAAAAATCGACCCCTGAGGGTGAAAAAATTAAATTACCCATCACCAATAAATATAACCCATAACCACAAATCCAAACGCTTTGAAATCATCCCCTCGCGTTCTTTACGAAAACGACAAAAAGCCGCTGCTGTGTTCGGGACGCTAGTCGCATCGCGATTCCCGTAGTAAATACACAATTTATATCGAGAAATGATTCGTTACGTTCGAAATGGAAAAAAATTGTGGGACAAGAAGAGAATCATTTTTTAGTCTTTTTTGCATTTTAATTTAGTTTTTAGTGCATATCTAATAAAATCGTTTAACAACATTTTTTTTATATATGTTTTAGCATTATTATATTAGAAATGTTTCATTTATATTTAATAATCTAGTGCAGTTCTAGAAATAATCCGATTTATAGCATGTTTGAACTCATTTTAATCTGGAGCAACACTGTGTGAGTGTGTGCCTCTCGATACGAACTTTTATTCTAATTTATCCAGATATTATCTTTGCCCATCTCCGTTCTCCAGCCGCTTCGCCGTGATTCATTCAAGCCTTCTTGACGACAAAATAGTAATAGGGGAAATGCGGCAACAACGCGGTACGATTCTCAATACGTATCGGCAACTATGCCTCTCCTACATTTATCGGCTAGCTTGGACTTCTACCGGTTCTGATGGTACATGGCGCGAATATACCATCAGCGCTGGTGCCGGAGAATCCTTGAAGCATAATTCTGTCATTTCTCGAGTCTGTCTCAGTACACGATTCATAAATTTATTATTATTTCAACGTACGGTGCTTATTAGCGTTCAAACCATGGTGGTATATAAAGGTGATGCAACAAAGCCACTTTTCCCTAGTAATAGTGTCTTCATAAGAGTTTAGTACAGATTATATGTAGCAGATGGCGTGTGTGCATGGATCCCACACAGATGGAGTCGACTTTGATTGTATAAGTGTAACGACGCCACGCTACCGTGTTCCGTGTACTGTGTTTCTTATATAAACTATTATTTTAACTAGCACTATGGTTAATCGGTGCAAAGTAGAGAATTGTGGTTCTTCTGGAAAAGAAAAAAATATATCTATTTTTGCAGTACCAAAGGATACAATTCAAAGAAAGAAGTGGTGATCTCCGATTGTATGATCTCCGTTGGCTAACAACGAAATTAACAAAATAACACTAAACACATAAATATTTTGGCAGCAATACTGCTGGTAAAATGATAAGGGTTATATACATATATTATGAGAAATAAAATTTTGGATGATAAATGTATAAAATACATGATAAACATGTACACGAAATTCATACATATAACCTTTACAATAATTTAAAATTATTATTAATAACCATTTCTGTTGGGTATATATTCTTTACATTTCAAATTTACCGCGGTAACGCGCCTCTTAGAGTTAACGCCACCTGGTTAGTATTCTGCGAATTAAACTGTTATGAAGACGCCGTACATGGTCCTGTCAAACCACCTTTATATACCACCCTGGTTCAAACGCACCAGACCCGTCTGCACGGATGTCTACTGCAGGCAACTATACCCACAGAAACTCCCTTCTAGCCGATTCCAGGACGAAAGTTGAAACGGTTTGTTTAGTACATCGCGTATAGGTACACGCTTTTCGTAGCTTGTGTGAGCGTACGCACACATTCAAGGCCCGGTGAGGCGGCAGCCTTAAAGCAGTCAACTGCGTTTGATTTTCACTTTTCTCTATTGACAAAATTTGTAAAGATAGTTTAAATATCAATACGCATGTAGCGATGAACTGAATAATAGTACAATTTATGGGTTCCTTGTAAAAAAAAGTTCGAAATAACGCGAAGAAAAAGCCTCGACCGACCAGAATGCCCCCTTGGGTGCCAAATTTGAAGTGAATGGGATAATATTTATAAGAAGTATAGAACATTCAACTCAAAGATTTACTGAAACAGGGCCAGAAAAGAAAAGAATTCGAACGGCATTAATTATACGCTCCTTATTTTATGTTAATATTTAGTTGGGCTGCATTTGGCTTCAATTACGCTTTTGATACGTTGTCGCATGATGTGTACCAGTTTTTCAGTTATATTACATACTTCTAAAATCTTATGTTTTAGTACGCCTTTCGAAGTTAGATCGTAATTTTTTAATTACGTAATTTAGTGTACGTATCGCATGCGGTGCACCATCCAATAATCACTCTTGTACAATTCTGGCGGAATGCTTCGGATCATTGACTTACGGGAAATAAAAATTTTCCATTAATCGCAATTTGGTAGCTCTTACTCTAAAATAGATTTTTTAAATATTTAAACGTTTATATTTATTTAATATGTCATCTATAAAAACGTGATTTCCAGTGCCGTTTGCAAACATACACCCTCACAATACCACTGAACCACCTCCGTGCTTTACAGTGAGACGAATGTACGTGTTCATTTCTGAGTTCGGATTTCGCCAGTTATAACGAGATCCATCAGAACCAAATAGATTAAAAGTGAATATAGTAAAAATATATTAAAAAGTATATGTTTGACTGTAACATATCTACATACACCTACTATACAGGGTAGCATGGATAGGTACAGGTTTACAAATGTTTCTGCACTTTCCATGGTATATTTATCAAATTCGTTTAGCATTATTGAAATTATTACGTTAATTACTGATGAATTAACGTTACTTTCTCTTTAAGTAACGTCAAACCTTCGTGTGAATTGTATATTAACACTGTTCATTATGAGCTTCCCGACATTTTGAGTGCGAACGGTGGGCTGTTGAATTGTTTCCCTACGTTTGGAATTCAGCCCCGCCGTCCGGCATAGAATAAAGGTAACAGGAAATTACTCCATTCACTATACAACAGAATTTAAGTTTCTTCGGACTTGCTACGTTCAATGCTGTTTGTAGATTTCTGCGCGCTGAATACGAATACACAAACCGTTTTTCTTAATCGCCCTCAGTTTTCGAGAAATTCGATGTTGAAAAGAAAATGCAAATTTTCAATTTTGAAGGTTTCTGGTGTTGAAACAGTAACAGTTATTCGGGTGCTTGTTGATTGAACATTTCATGTGAATGAACAGTTCAATATGTTTAAACAACGATCAAAGCGAACGGGACACCCAAAAAGCAACAATTTTACCAGGCATCTTTCAATTTATTTCAAAAACTAATGGAGATAGTCTAGGAGAAAAGGTAACTACTTACTTCACGCGACGCAGCAGGCGTTCTTCCCCGGGAAAACATCCACAGAGGTGGTAAGTCACGTTTTGTTTTCAATGCAAAAATGATATAAGTGAATAGTTTTGCAAGATGTATCATTTTATTCGGGAGGGTTCATAGAATAATTTGACGTAGCAAACAATCGAATAACTGTTACTAGGTATTTCAACATGAAAAATCTTCAAACTTGAAAATTTGCATTTTTTTCAACTTCGAATTTCTCGAAAACTGATGGCGATGACGTGAAACGGTTTGCAGATTCATATTCGGGGCACAAAAATCTAGATGAAGCGGCTATTAAATGTCACAAGATCGAAAAACACTTAAATTCTGTTCCACAGTGTATAAACGGCGAGTAACGTGGAGCGTCGGGTAGGTGGTAGTTGCTGACCGTCATAAAATCCGCCGGTGTCTCTTGTATAAATTCGTGCCCCTTTCCAGGAGCATCAGTCTTTCTTCAACCTTCGACCACGGAGTTTCGATAGCCCATTTGCAGCGTCAACGATTAACACGACAGGAAGTTGTGTAGTGTGGCTTCTGCTGACTGGACGACAGAATTTACGGAAACATGAGTTTGTTCAAGTGCCTCGTGCCAGTGCTGGTAGTTTTACTCGTCGAAGGCTCGTCCGCCAGGCCTGGCGAGAGTGGTGAGTATCAATTTCGTTTTCCAGCGAAATTGAAATGGAATTAGAACACGACGAAATAGAGAAATTGTCCTGCCTTTCGGCAATTCCTAAGTAGATTCTCAACTTAAGGGGGGTTTTCTACTTTGATAGAGTATATTTTAGGTGGCTTTAATAATTCATTTTCTCTAGAAGAAATATATTGCTTGCTATTCGAACGTATAGTATATTTTATATAGAGTACAGTTATTGAACATTTAAAAAACGTTTTTTGTTTGTAAATATTCGCGCCACAAATCGTGCAGTGTTACGTTGAGTTAGAGCGTTCGGTCCGTGTGCCCCTCACTTTCTGCCATCCTACCGGGTGATCGGATGGTCTGAATTCAGAAAGTAAAATTGATTTACCATCTATGTAAGCGTAGTTTTCGTCTGGTACTACGGATATGGAATTTGAACAACAATTTCTCAAATTTTTCAGGCCGTCAACCGAGAAGTCTGCAAACTGGAAACGTCTATCAATTCAGGAACGGACACGCCATCTCCAATGGAATTGTGTACTGGATTCCTCCAGTCGCTGGTAGCCAGAGCACAGCAAACCAAGGCAATGTGCTACAACAGTCTGGACCAGGGGGAAAATTCGCCTTGGTTCCATTTGAAGCCACCAATGCTGTACCTGCAGCTGGAGTGTCTAGTGGCAACAGGACCGATGGCTCCGATGGATCAAGTGCTTACCGACAAGGTACTTATCATTGTTAACTCTCTCCTATTCCTTCATTATCCTTCGTGTTTGGAGTGTAAGCTGCGTGAGATGTTCCCACTACTTGAAATCATCTGATTTCGCACAAGTTCATTGTAGCTTACACCTAGGGAAACTATTTCACTCGCATTCCCAAAAAGCAACTAGCTTCCAAACGTCTCGCGATCATCTACAGACCAGCACTAATCACCAAATCATAATGAAACTTTTCCATTTTACTTCATAGACATCGTCAGTGCTGAAACGTTGGCCTCATTAATCGTCGAGGCAATGAAATCCAATCAAGGCCCTACGCCAATTAGTCCAGAGCTGTCCAGAGCTATTTCCATCGCGATTTCAAACGCTTCCGGAGGATCGGCGAGCAGTTCCGGCAAATCCACCGCTAACGGTTCAGGGAACGCGATGCGCAGGCAACCAGCAGCGCAATATCAACGGACGGCAGGAGTTCAGCATCCAGCTATGCTCCGTCCAGCGCAGACACCAACGTCTAATCGTTAAGACGTCGCATTCTATTCCTCGACAATACGCGATTTGTATGCACGCCTCCACCATGGACAAACGGACCTCGTGTACGTGCCATCGCCTCATTTTGAACATCGTAGATATTCGCCTGACAAGGAGTATTAATCTAAAAACTGATTCGAAACTTGTGATAGACATATGTAGATCTTGCCAATGTACGATACGTGTGAAGTATTCTTTGTTCAATCAGGATCCAATATTCCTTTCCGTTGCATTAGGCCTGTCGTGATGTTGATTCCATAACTCTCGTCTGTGTGTGTGTGTGTGTGTGCGCGCGCGCGCGCGCGTGTGTGTGTGTGTGTGTGTGATATATTGTTATTGACTATTTATCGGTATACAACTAGCATACGTTTCGAATTTAGACCACTTATATGGCCGCGAGGGGCGCGAACACCGAGTCGCGAGCACGAGATATTATAATATGACTATAACTTGTAAGAACATGAATAAACTCGACGATTTTTTTATCTACACAAGGAAAGACTTCTTCACACACCCCTGCACACAGTTCCCACTCCTTTCTTCCACCGCGTGTTGCAAGTAGAAGCTTCAAAACAAATGCGTCTGGGAAACGAAGATTCTGAATTTCTGATCGCCTTAAATATTGGTATAGTGTCGTAGATAATCCTCGAATAAAAATGTCGTAGAACAAGAAGTTATTTGAGAGTAATGTAGGGTCACGGAAAAAGGGAAGTCGCCTCACCGGGACTCGAACCCGCGATCTTTAGATTTGCGCGCTGGCCAGCCGCCTTAACCACCTCGGCTACCGCCGACTCCCCGATCGTCGCCATTCCGTGCCCTCTCTTATTGTATGGGGGTTCCTGATCCCACAGTAACGACAAATTTTTATTCGAATAAATTTGCGAATGAGGGTTTCGCATGGCACATACCCGCGTAGCGGCGTATACGCGCACCGATATGATCCGCCCGTGGTAGATTCGAAAAGCGTTCTCTTTGCCTCATGGACCATGGTACCCTCGGTCAAACCCGAGGCTTGCGGTTCCGACCCACACTTATTCCTGACGCTTATTTGCCACGGACGTCCTTCGAATAACGAATACAAATTTATTCGAATAATATATAATCCGTTATTTTCGAATACCTTCGTTTTTTTCGCAATTCTTATTCGAAATTATTCGGATGATGCCAAACTCTGTTTGCATCATATATGTTTTTTACAATTTCTCAATCCATCCAATAGTCAATAAGGAAAGAGCCAATCAATTTGAAACGAAACGTAGGATTTTAACTACAAATATTCTATTTTCAAGTAATAAACAAATTATTGCAAAATCTGCTGAGGTCCCGATTAGTAGGAATATAAATTTTAGAGAAACGTTTCGATTGATTGTTTTCAATGATTTTTACGTGACGTAACATTGGTACCACCTAGACAGGTGTTCCGTCTCTGTACCTTTTACCCCAGCGATTTTGTGTGCAGATTAAGCAGATTTCTGTTTAGTTCCGTTGGCCGTCGCGAGAGGCGTCGTGGCTTAGATGGCATCACGGTGTAATAGACAGGTGTTCCGACTCCCCCAATTCCTCGGCGAGATTATGGCGACGCTCTTCCCCCCTCCTGAGGGGGAGGGGGGGGACGGCGTCGCCCTTGCCGGAGATCCATGGTTGGGCCGGCCGATGGACTGGTCGGACGATTTGGGGATCGGGGATGAGGAGCTCGCCTCCGCCGTCGCGCGATGTCGCGCCAAGCGGGGGGCCCCGGGGCCTGACGGGGTCCCGGGCAGGGTCCTGGTGCACGCGCTGAGCGCCCTGGGCAGCGGCCTGGTTCGGCTATTCAACGCCGTGCTGAGGACCGGAAGATTCCCCTCTGCTTGGAAGGAGGCGAGATTGATCCTGTTGCGCAAGCCCGGCAAGCCCCCGGAGTCGCCGTCGGCTTACAGACCGATCTGCCTCCTGGATGAGGCGGGCAAGCTTCTTGAAAGAATCATTGCCGCCCGCTTGGTTGAGCATCTGGAGTCCGGCGCTGGCCCGGACCTGTCGAGTCGCCAGTACGGCTTCAGGCGACAGCGCTCCACAATAGACGCGATCCACAAGGTGAGGGAGCTGACTGAGGTGGCGACGGAAAGGGGCGGAATCTGCGTCGCGGTGTCGCTTGACATCGCGAACGCGTTTAACTCCGTCTCATGGGCGGCGATCGAGAGGGCATTGCAATATCACGCATTCCCTCTCTATCTCCGCCGGCTGATCCGGGATTATCTGCGCGGGCGGGTGGTGCGATATACCAGCCGGGAGGGGGACGGGGGGGCCCTGGTGCACCGCGGGGTTCCACAGGGATCGGTTTTGGGGCCCCTTCTGTGGAACCTTGCCTATGATGCGGTGCTTAGGGTGGCGATGCCCTCTACGGAGGTGTCAATGGTCTGCTACGCGGATGACACTCTGGTGGTGGCGGCCGGGCCGAACTGGAGGACGGCAGTCTGCCTCGCGGAGGAGGCTCTGCGACGGATATTGGCCGAGATAGGGACGCTCGGATTAAGGGTGGCCGTCGGCAAGACAGAGGCCGTCTGGCTGTCGAGCCGGACGGGCCGAGGCATCCCCAGGCGCGCGACCCTCTTCGTCGGCGGAGCCTGTGTCCTGGTCTCGCGGTCTATGCGATATCTCGGACTCGAGCTGGACAGCTACTGGAGCTGGACGCGCCACTTTAAGGCCCTGGGTCCCCGATTGGAGAAACAGATAGGTCGACTCGCGACCATCATGCCCAACCTTGGGGGCCCATCGGACGGAGCTCGGCATCTGTACATCGGCATCGTTCGATCCATGGTGCTCTACGGAGCGCCGATATGGGCCGGCGATCTGGGGACGTGCCGCGCGGGAAAAGATCTTCTCGCGAAGGTGCATAGGAAGGTCATCCTCAGGGCCGTGCGAGCGTACCGCACGGTCGCGTACGCCGAGCTGTCCGCCTTGGGTAGGTCTCCCCCTTTCCATCTCCTCGCGGAAATGGACGCGGAGGTTTATTCGGCGATCCGCGCACTCCGCGAGGCCGGGGACTTCCCGGCGGACGGGCCGTCTATGGCGCGCCTCCGGGCCCGGCAACGAATGCAGGACCGGTGGCTGGAGTGGCTGGCGCGACCCGAACACATCGGCCGACGCGTTGTCGGGGCGCTCTACCCCATTTTCGACCGTTGGGTGGGGCGCAGCCACGGCAGGCTCTCCTTCCGACTGACGCAGGTCTTGACCGGAGACGGATGCTTCGGCGAGTACTTGTTCTGGATCGGTCGGGAGGCATCCCCGCGGTGCCACCACTGCGGCTCTGGCGACGTGGACTCGGTCGACCACACGGTGAAAGATTGCCCGGAGTGGGACGTGGAGCGCCGGGTCCTCAAGTCTCATGTGGGACCCGACCTCAGCATGCCTGCCTTGGTTCAGCGTATGCTCAGGGGTGGAGAGGATTGGACCGTTGTGTCCTCCTTCGCGGAGGTAGTTATGTCCGTTAAGGAGGAGACAGAACGGGTGCGAGAGTGGGAGGGACACCCCTGTAGGCTGGGTGCACGCGCAGGAGCAGACGGGAGGGGTGCCCGTGGGGGGCTAGGAAGAGCAGCTTCGGGCGGATGCGGGGGTCGGGGCAGCCGCCCCCTCGCGCGCCTTCGGCCATAGCGTGGGAGCTCTGGGCACGGGGGTCTCGGAGCGTGCGTCGGGGTGTGGCTGGCCTCCCGTTTTATTGCGGCTTATAGGCCTGCGGGACCGAGAGGGTTCGACGAGCGGGGGCTCATCGGCCTCTAACAGCGGTCCGAGCGAGAGGTGACGCGATGTGTGGTTCCATCGCGCCACCGCGTGATAACTCGAAAAGAGTTTAACCGGAGGGGGTTCCTCCCCCCCTCCAGGATGGGCCCCCCGTATTTGCGGGGGGCTTGGCAGGAGAGGTACCAGTGCACTGGAGGGGAGGTGGCGAACGCATCGTTCTGTTTGGATCTCGCCCAAGTCCTCCCCCCCCGTGCGGGCCTCCCCAGTCAGGAGGCCACCCTGGAGTTTTTTAGTGGGTGCAAACCCCACATAACCCCGTCCCTCCCCCGGGGGATGGGGCATCCGTTAGGGATTTTCCTCCAGGTGAAAAAAAAAAAAAAAAAAAGGTGTTCCGACTCCTGTTCAGAATGGGTGACTTTTTCGTCCTAGTTCTTCTGGCGGCCGGCAGATTTCGTCGATGTCGTAAAGGCATTTACGTATATATACATGCGTGGCCTGTTGTTTCTGGCAAGCCCACTAATACCACCAAAATCTCTACTACTACAGCCTCATTAATTCATATGTATATGCCTTCTAAGCCACGACGCCTCTCGCGACGGTCAAGGGAACTAAACAGAAATCGGCATACAAAATCGCTGGGGTAAAAGGTACAGACAGAGTCGGAACACCTGTCTATTACACCGTGGATGGCATATACATATGTATTAATGAGGCTGTAGTAGTAGAGATTTTTCATGGCTCGTTCTCGAGATCACAATGTAGATGTTCAGAGCTGTATATATGTGGAATACTATTTTACACAGAAACTTGTAACAAATTAACAAATAGGAATACTATTTAATACAGAAACTTGAAACAAATTAACAAATGCCTTTGTTGCGTGGCCTTCTCCCACACAGCACACAGCCGTCCTAAAAGCGTCCCAGGGACGTCCGTCCCAGCCGTACCGGACGTCCCAGGGACGTCCCGAATTTCCTGCGAACGGCTTCTATACGTCCCCTGAACGACAAATGTTACAAAAAAAGTGGTCCCCGGGACGTCCCGCACACAGCATACAGCCGTCCTAAAAACGTCCCAGGGACGTCCGTCCCAGCCGTACCGGACGTCCCAGGGACGTCCCGAATTTCCTGCGAACGGCTTCTATACGTCCCCTGAACGACGAATGTTACAAAAAAAGTGGTCCCCGGGACGTCCCGCACACATAATACAGCCGTCCTAACAGCGTCCCAGGAACGGCCGTCCCAGTGGTTCGGCACGTCCCGAATTTCCCACGAATATTACAAAAAAAGTGGTACCGGGTACGTCTTTTAAGCGCATGTCAACAGTGGTGTTGTGGGACTAACCCGGATAAAGGGATCACCACCTTTGCATAGAAGGAAAGAAAAGAGAGCGGTTTTGTCCCGGGCCCGCCAGTGGACTCATCAGTAAGGCTTATCTGGCGGGACTCTGCCTTAGACACGCCAGGTATTAGGAGTGGGACGGAACTTGTATATATACGAACGAGGGACCAGGCGAACACTAGCGAGAAGTACCACGTCATGCTGCGTGGCCCTCTGGTGGAGCGTCGGTACCCACTACGGATCCCTACAATACACACGCGTCCTGAAAGCGTCCCAAGCCGTCCCAAAAACACGTCCCAAATGCATCCCAAGGCCGTCCTGGGGACGCGTTTGGGACGTCCCATAAGCGTCCCAAAACAGTCTATGTATAGACATCCCAAAACCGTCTATAGACGTCCCACGGACGTTTTGTTACAAACCGGGACATTCAGACCTACAGACCTAGACGGGACGTAAAACTGACGTCCCCGGGACGTTGTGTGCTGTGTGGGTATAGTCAAGGTGGGTATAAGCCCTTTAAAAGAGCAAGAACCCGGTAGATCATTCCAGCCGCTCGGGGTGATTTACAGACAGTCCCTTCAGGACGTAACAACAGTATTTCTTGATTCAGTATGAATAGGTATAAATGAAGAAGTGTATAACCTTCCAGCGTAGCCTATGGCACAGTTTAATGCAACATCTGACGGTGTGTCAAATATAGCAAGATTAATAACAATAGGAATATTTTCTCTTTCTGCTTGATGACGTACAAGAAATGCAACATGTGAGTTTCTAGGAGATAAATCAAGATCGATGCCTATTGTGTAGCGATGACTAAAATTTGCTAAAAAACCTAATAAAAACCCGTGACTCTCAAATTTTTGATTGCGATTTTCAATATTATTTTCCAGCGCTTGCTTGTAATCATGATAGATACCAGTTATGTATGGTCAAATTTCCCTATGCATTGTACGTTTTATATTTTCTTCGTTGTTACTTGCTAATATTTCTATAAAGTTGGAAATTCTTTGTTGAACAGGCTCGACTTGTGAAAAATTAACCAGCTCACCAAGTTGTCCGAGCTGATCTTGATCAAGTTGCATTCTCTCTATTTCCTTAATTGTCAGAACGCTACGTGGTGCAAGCTCATCAATCTCCATAAGCCTACCAAGTTCTATATGTCGAAGAAGACTGACCTCAGATGCTGAATACTTGGCAAATTTATCTCTACCTCTAAAATCCTTTTCACGAATCGCCTCGAATACTATTGCAATTGCCTCTCCCTGACTCTTGCCCTTTCCATGCATGCATACTTTATATTGCTCAAAATTTAGGTCTTCTGCCCTTAAATTCGGATTTTGCCTTCTAATCTCTTGCACTAGAGCATTTCTCCCCCTTGTACTGAACCTTAACCCATCACTATTAGGACGATCAGAAATACTGTAGCATCTGACAACTTGCTGTCCGTCACGATAAACAGCAACTTTTAGGTTTCCCGTATCTCGATTTTTACCATTACGTGGATTAACACCATGGTTATCAAAACGAAAATAGACCCTCTCATTTGCGTTTAAGATATTAGCATCATGTGCAGCAGCAAATATACTAAAAAAGAATACAGGAAGGAAACGACCTGCACTTACATGATACAAGAAAGATGGACATTGATCTAAAAAAGATTCAAACCTTTGTCTGAAGCCTTCAAGATCTCCATCCACTAAACTCCTAATAAGTCCATCACCATTATTCATATAAGATACCCTTCTATTTTCTACGGCTAGAGACACCACTCATACTAGGAGCTTCAAACTTGGACTGCGGACCATCACCAGAACCATCAAGTGGCAAAGATGTTTTCTTACTACCATGAGCTTGAGATTGCGTCCGTAAATCATACCTAGGGCCATCACCTACTCTAACTCAGAGAATAATTCTTCTGCAAACAGACCGTAATCTACATTTACTCTTTTACCTTCTCTACCACACAATCTAAGGTTTTTTATTATCTTTTCCTTAAAGAACTCAAATCTCTCAGGAAAGCTATTTTTAGCAAATAACATCATATCTAGTATTTCTTTTTTCTCTATTTCTTTTTCCTCATCAGACTTATAAATGTCTTCTCGTTTCCAGTTAATTATTAACCCTGCAAGCATGTCCTGTATGGGAACTATATTATTAGAAACATAAACATAAACCTTTCTGTATTCAACAAAGCGGTCACACTTCCAAATCTCCATCATAAGAGATCTAGCTGGAACACTTAACTCAGGATTTTTCAACATCACATCTGAAAGTGAGGAAAGAAGAAGGTCATAGTCTCGCTGTGAGAATATTTTGTCCGAACAGTCTCTTCCTGCTGAAACGCCTTTATAACACCAGCACTGTATCAAATCATGAACTGTATCAAAAAAACATGACTCTATTAATTCAGCAAGAAGGGAATATACTCCCTTATCTTTCTGCAGCAATTTCTGTAAAAGAGTATCTTTATCAGCTATATTCCTTACGCAAAAATCTAAAATAGGAGCATCTTTCTCAACAGATTGAACGCGGGACAGAGCAATAATAGCTTCTGTAAGCTTCTTTTCTTTATCTTCTTCTTTTAGATGATTATAAAAATACTCTACTCCTTCACTCCATTTAAGTTTTACAGCACTGTCAAAACCTTCTACTGCATCATACTGCTTTAATTCCCCAGATTCTCTATCGATCCAGAAATCAAATACAGGACCTTTCCTTCCAATGCCACCCAAAAGCGAGTTTCGTATGTACTCATCAGTTATAGGATTACCTCTACTATCAAGTTCATCAGAAGAAAATCCATTTTTGTAGGATTCAAATGCTTTTTGAAAGAGTGGATGAATTTTATCTACCACACAGTACCTACAAGCCATCACATTTTTGCGAAGTGGATTATCTATTCCACCTATTTTTTCTTCAGTAAACCTTTGACCTAAAGCAGCATTATCCAACCTTACACCTGACCAGCAACCTTCATCTTGGAATACATTGTGCAAAAACTTCAACTTATCACCCTTAAAGTATTTTATGTGCTCCATAAAGTTATCTTGAAGGACTCCCACCCATCTCTTGATAGCTGACTTCCTCCCGGCAGCAACTGTTGGATCTGGATGTTTAATAGCTTCCTGTAATTTTTTGGACATCGTAGCCCGAAGCTCTTTCTGTGTTGGCATTAACCCCTCCTATTAAGTATTAACAGTGTTATGTAAAAAAGGCATTGTACAGACATTAGAATGGATTGCAATATTAAAATTACTAGAATAGAGGGTTTAATAAAAAAATGTTATGGCTAAAACTTCTTTTCTTGAATTTTCTCAATATAATCAACAGAAAAACCTGTTATTTCAGCAATAACATCAATAGAAACACCCGCCTTGAGTGAATTTTTAGCCACAGCTATTTTAGCCTGTTTTTCGCCCTCTTCCCTGCTTTTTTCATGTCCGATTTGGATGGCTTCTTTATTTATGAGCTATATTAGCTGTGGTATTGTGTAGCAGATTATCCAACCTGGTGCTTCTCTACCTTTTTTCCACTTAGCAAACCTCATCTTTTCTTTTAGGTAATATTCTCTATAGGATTCTATTGGATTACTACATTTATATCGATCAAGTAACGCTTGTGTAAAAATTTGTATATCAGCTGATTGAAAAATTAGCAAATCCTTATTATTATCACACCAATCTATAACTTCTTCGGATTTATGCGTTCTTTTGTATCGCAAGCTATACTCTATGCACAATTCTTTTCCATGCTTTATCAACCAATTAAAGTTTCCTTTTGAGTGTCTAGCCCATAGAGAACAAGGGTGGTTTTTACAATTTCATAGGAAAGTACACAAAAACAAGAGGTCGAGAGCCACGCAAAGCAATTTACGCATTAACCAAATCTATCCGAGCTGAAGAGGAAAGTGATGTAAAAGCAGCAAGAGTAAGAATGGCGGAGAATATGCTGGAGGAAGGATTTGCTACTGATATAATCTACCGAGCAACAGGCTTATCAACTGATGAATATGATAATGAAGAGGAAAAAGGTTCTAAGCGTCGAAGCAAAAGACAAGAGATGAAAAAGTGGAGAATAATACAAGGGTATACGCAAGAGGAATTAGCAAAAGAGCTTGGTGTAGGAGGTCCACAGGTACATTACTATGAACAAGGGAGCACCATGTTCGGTGAAAGGTTATGGGAAATAGCGAGAAAATTATCAGTGGATGCTAAGGATCTGGTGCTTAAATCAACGGAAGAAGACTGCTGTGAAGACGAAGATGGTGAAGGAGAAAAAGAGCTATTAAGTTGGGTGAGAGAGTCTAAAAAAATTAGCAATCAAGAATCACGAGATGAACTGGATACATGGGTAGAATTTTTATCCCAAAGAAGGCAAATTTACAAAGAAAAGATTGATAAAGTAGAGTCAATCAAGGTTGCGAATAATCTACTTATACTAGGTGTTTCTATTGATGATATTTCTCAAATAACTAGCTTGACTGCAGAGGAACTTGAAAATTATACTCCCAAATAGGCATCCATAGCAAGGATTTCATATAGAGATTACCTCTTTTGGACTATTAGAGGAGGGCTACAAATTTCTCTTCAGTTAAAATTTTAACACCCAGCTCTAAAGCCTTTTTATATTTAACTGACCCAGGTTTTTCGCTGACAACCAACCAATCCGTCTTATTGGATATTTTGTCACTCACAATTCCGCCTAAAGATTCCATTAGTGCTTGCGCTTCCTTTCTTTCCATTGTCAAGAGGGTCCCAGTAAAAACCACTATTCAACGTTGTCCTCATCAGAGAAAAATTCCTCCAAGGAATATGTAGTATTTTCGCCCACACCGTTTATGCTCATTAATTTATCAGGAGCTTTGCTGTCATAGGATAATTGAACCATAGCCTCATACCAACTCTCATAGGATGTATAGTGTTTGGCTATTATTTTTGCTACACTCGGTCCGACAAACCTGATTGCCAAAGAAGATATGAATTTTTCAAGAGTTATAGTTTTTCTGCTATTGAGAGAATTCAATAGATTAGATACGGATTTCTCAGCCCATCCATTTAGCTCACTTAAGTTGAAATCTTTGAGTTTTTCTTCGAGAGCAAAAATGTCAGATATTTTCCTTATCAAACCAAGGTGATAAAAGAACTCCACTTGCTTGCCACCAAAACCTTTAATGTCAAGAACTTCCACAAAATGTTTTAACTTTCCTATTTGTTGTGCTGGGCAAACGTTTTCACCTGAACATCTTATTGCCGCTTCTTCTGGAACTTTGTATACTGAACTGCCACACTCTGGACAAATCTTAGGAAAATTAAATTTAGGTGTGTCTTCAGGGCGAGAACTTTTATCAACTTCTACAATCTTTGGAATGACGTCTCCTGCCCGCTCTACTACCACGATGTCGCCCTTACGTATATCTTTGCGCTTGATTTCATCTTGATTATACAGGTGTGCTCGAGTAACGACCACCCCACCTATGTTTATCGGAACTAATTCAGCAACTGGAGTCAATTGGCCTGTTCTGTTGCGGTTTCCGCCACTGTAAATATATGTAATTGCGTGAAGTTAGCTATAAGACATAGAGATATATCAAAGCTAGATGTAGAGCGAAATTCAAATCCTTTGTAGCGCGAAGATTTATTGTAGGCATGCGGGCTTGAAGCGAACAGCGCATCTGGAAGGTTTTAAACGAGATTGAAACGGCGGACGATAATAAATAGCTTAACTTTTCCTTCCACATCTGCGTGCCAAATTTCGTCGAACGGGCAGCGGCTCGTCTCGTAAAATCATTTAAAATTATATCTTCGCTTTCGGTAATTGTCATTGTCCTGTAAAGGTAAAAACTCCGGTCGAGGAAGGCCGAAAGTCATAAAATCATAAACTTTGTTCGGGCGACGTCTTTCTGACCCTGAGGGTTGCGCGTACCTACCTGTTAGATGCATATGTAAGCGTGTATATGTATATGTAAGCGTAAGTATATGAAAGCGTGCCTCGAACTGCCTCGACCTGCCTCGACCACCAGCTAAGAGTAGAGGGAAGTGCGAAGGAAGGGCCAAGGACGGAGAGATGGCAGAGGACAACCCCCTGACGAAGCTTGAGGGATGTCACCGCCTTGATTGGACGAGGGGATTCGAAGAGGGAGTCAGAGGAACACGCCGAAATTGGAGGAGTAGGGCGCTCGGAGGTGACGAGCGAGGAGTTAATTTTTAAGAAGTCAGAGCTAACTTGTCAGCAGACCGACTCGCAGTTTATTTGTAACAATATACGTACAATCCAAAAGTCCAAGTTTGTTAAGTCCTTTAAATATTCCCGCACTATTTCGCGAGCTGAGTGCTTCAGCGCTCCACGGGCACGAACTAACGCCTTCATTTTAGAAATCACTATTAAATCGCGCAACAGTTCTGCCCACTTGTACTGATATTTTCTTTATCTTGGTTTTTCCACGCGCTGCAGGGAATTTATGTGCCATTGCCCAACGTGGTGCTTTGTTGGTGTTTCCCAATTTATCATGTAGTTTCAAATCATTAACCTTGTAAACTATGCCATCGATATCATAGCCTAAATTATGACGATTACTATAGATTTGATCATAGAACTCCAACATTTCGCCTACATTGTTTGCTAAAAATTTATATTCATTAACACAAAAGCCAAGTTCTTTCAGTCTATTTAATACTTCAAATTGGGTGTTTTCCTTTCCACCAATTAGGGAATATGCGAAATACCTAAATGGTCTACTAGCGGTAACTTCAGGATTTAATTGCTTTAATGAACCGGATGCCGTATTGCGTGGATTTGAAAATTCATTGTTTTCATTTAATTTTAAAAAATCATCATTTCTTATGTATACTTCCCCTCTCACTTCCAATCTGCCCTTTTCACCTTGCAAAAATTTAGGAAAATCTTTTATAGTTGCGATATTTTTTGTCACATCCTCTCCATGGTAACCGTCTCCACGAGTCGAACCCTTAATAAATACACCATCTTCATAAATCGCAGAAAACGACAATCCATCAGTTTTTAGCTCACATATGATTTCCAACTCATGTACATTCAGAAGTTTTTTAACCCTAGCAAGAAACTCTTCAACTTCATCTCGTCCATGAGCCTTGTCCAACGAGAGCATTGGTACAATCAGGTACAATATGTTCCACCTCTAAAAATCTTCTATCAGGCGCAGTACCAACGGTTTGAATCCTACTTTTTTCACCAGCTCATCATATTCTGCATCGGTGATTTCTGGCCTATTTTCCCGATAGTACAACTCGTTGTGACGCTTTATTTCTTCTTGTAGTTTTAATGTATTTTCACTCATAACAATTTACCTCAACCACTGTTTCAGTATACAGCGTCAATGGTAAATCAATTATTAACTTATGCACTCACTTTCGTGTTATTTTGCAAATAAAATTCCTGCTTTGCTAGTGTTTTTTATTAAAGATATAATATTTAAATAAAAATAGAAAAATATTTAACTTTGCCGCTTGGCTAGCTAAAAAACGTTTTATCTTTAATAAAATTTTATAAAAGGGTATATATACCCACACAGCACACGGCGCCTTAAAGGCGCCCATTTTCGGCCTGTTTTCGGCCTGAGCGACTGAGCGTCCCGATTTGTAACAAGGCGCCTTTTGGGCGTCTTAAAGGCGCCTCACAGGCGCCTTAGAGGCGCCGTGTAACTACATTGGCTCCTCTATGGGGCGCCCAAAAGGCGCCTTTTGGGTATCGTGTTGTAGGAAGGGCTGTCTTCCCCAGTCATCCCCAGTCTTCCTCTCCCGAGAGCGAAGAGTGGAGGCAGCCACGAAGCCATTCTTTATAACCTCAAAATACAGTATTATTTTATTCCTCGATAACGAGTGATTATTATCCCCCCCAATCTTCGGTGTGCATCACCTGCAGGAGTAGGGCCTGATAGAATTATCTACGTGCCGGGTAACTCCTACATTGGTGACCCCCGACGTGATATTGTGTCAGACTGTGGGAGGCAGAATTTCGACGCCTCGCAGCGAGGACTTCGTAGCCGAGACCACGAGGCGTTCGCCTTCGTCCCTTGGCTCATTGAAAGACTAGCTGTTCCAAGGGTGCCGTCAGCCAGCTGGGCGTGGGACACAAATATATGTGTCGAACTGAGAACCTTCTTGTTTGTCGAAGTCTGTTAATAAAAGTATCTGTACACAAATTTTAAATAAATAAATATAGTAAATCGCAATGAATTTTTATCCAATCTGATTTCATTTTGATAACCGTTTGTTTCTAATTTATCGATAATTAAGACGCCTGACAGTCTTAATCCAGGCCCGTTTAAGGCGCCTTTGAGGCGCCTATTCCAGGCGCCCCCGAGGCGCCTATTCCAGGCGCCTATGAGGCGCCTGTTCCAGGCGCCTTTAAGGCGCCTGTCAGTCCCAATTCAGGCGCCTTTGCGGCGCCTTTACGGCGTCCCGTTTTGTAACATCAGGCGCTCAGAAGGCGCATTTTGGACCCTCATAAGCCGCTCGTAGGACACTCAAGGCGCCTTTAAGACGCCTCGAGCGCCTGGGACCAGGCGCCTGAGAGGCGCCTTTCAGGTGCCTGTGTGCTGTGTGGGTACAGGGTCATCCATTAAGACTGCAACCCAGGTCCGCCCGACCAGGTAAAATGATAACCACTGCCTCAACCGATACTTCCGCCATCTATGAGCCAATGATGAAAGTGTACGGTCTTTTAGGCGCCAGTAGAGAGCGCAGGGTGCTTTTGGCTTTTGCCAGAGAATATTGAATTTGACGTAACAGACGGGTAAGAAAACGGTAGCCATTTAATGAGTGCGACCGCGACGATCCCGTTATCTACGTATGCAATGGCCCAGCAGCGGTATTAGACCACGCTGACGCGTTAGTGGCCTGAGTTGAAGAATTTGGGGATTTTTTCGCATAACTTTTGAACTACAAAAGATATCGGAATGCAATTTGGTCCATAAACTGGGGATAAATTATCCCCTTCTAATGGTGGAAAATTTACCATATTTTACGTTTACTTAACTTTTCTTTTTTCCATTTTTTAACCATAATTGTTGCGAAAATCTTTTGCAAACTGTTTATTTAAATACTTTAAATAATGCTCTTTTTAAAATTCGTGGCGCCGATAAACAATAGGCTAGTTACCCCTGTATCATTACTTTCACAAATTGAGGAATTAAATTTTTATTCAACTATATATTAGTTCTGCAGCCCCAGAATCTAATGCTCTGGTTTCCTATTTTGTGATTTTATCCTCAATATAGTGTATGCACAGATCGGATGTAAGGGGTAACTAATGGGACGTGTCTTTGTTTGTAGCGGTCTTTGAATTTTTTTCTGCAATTTTTGTGTCTGAATATATTAATCTTTTAGCTACCTAACGCCACGCCTATACCGGCTTCCGGTTATGCCATTTTTTGGATACGCCATTATTGTGGGTTTTATACGTAGTCAGCGAAAAATCTCTTCGTACAGAGGTATAGCGCCGCGGTCAATCCTGTCGTAGCTAAAAGTTTGAAAAGGCCGGTACGGAACCAGTTGATATTGTTTTCAAACCTCATTATAGTAATCTGGGGTGCGAATGGTAAACCGACCATAAAAGCGGAGCGCCCAGCTCACTTACTTGAGACGGGGGCCTCCGCTTCACTACCTGATAACTGTTTGCGACTTTAATTTGAAAGGGGCCATTCTAGAAATGAGCTGATTTTGTAGGTAGCACATCAAGGAACTGTTTCTGGTTATGTATAAAAACGGCAGAACACTAACATCGTATATCAATCAGCTGCAGCGGTTTTCGGTAACGAACGTTTTGAATCGCATCGTGTGTTATTTGAACGAGGAAGTTCTGGGTTATTATTTCAAAACCACCGTCTGTTTTAGACAGAGACATAGAAAATAATTTTACTCGGCAATTAATATTTTTGTTTTAAAAGTACTTGCAAGTTTTACAATATTCAAAGGATGTCTAAGACCGCTACAAACAAAGACACGTCCCATTAGTTACCCCTTAGGTCCGATCTACGCATATCTACATTAAGGATAAAATCATAAAAAAGAAAACAGGGTTGTCTGCCCGCGACGAGGCCCGAGTGTAACCGAAGTCGACTTTCAAACGGAGACACACTCCGCGGAGCGTTAAAGGTGAAATCTGACGGCACGTGGATCAGCGAGCCTGGCACGTATGAGCGAGGAATACACAGTATTCTACCTGATACTCTCGAGAAGATAGCAAACAAATCATCGCATCGAGTTCGTCGACAGACATTGAGTAGGTCGGACGTGTTTAGCAGTAGCTGTGTTTACAAGCGTTCCGCGAGTATAACCCGAAAAGTCAACTGTGAACTGTGAATCCTTCCATATATAATTCACTGCCTAACAGTTATTAAAAGTTTCCACTCCAAGTATATTAACTGCTTTTGCAGTTAATATACAAAATTTCAACTATGGAGTCTTCTGAGTACAGGGAAATCCTAAATAGTTCAAGTGCTACCTCAGAATCTCATCAATCACCACAAGTAAAGAAATCCTACGCTAGAGCCACTTCGTCAGAGGTATTTCCATCAAAAGAACAGGCCATTGTTATCGAAGCTACAGATAAAGTTACCATTAAAGAATATATTAACAAAGTAGCCTCTATAATTAGTGCTAGTAATATTAGATTCGTATCGCGGATATCAAACAACCGCATATGCATGTTCCTGGCCAGTAAAGAGATAGCTGAAAATATAACGAAAAACTATAAAGAAATCACCATCAATGACACTGTGCTGAATATCAGACCTCTTATCAATAATCATAAGCGCATCATTATATCAAATGTATGTCCTATTATACCACATGAAGTTATTGAGACAGAATTAATTAAACGAAATATTAAAGCCACATCAAAAATTTATTTTCTAAGAGCAGGCATGAACGATCCAGGATTCTCGCATATCATGAGCTTCCGTAGGCAAGTTTATATTCATCATGAGGATATTAATAAATTACCAGAGTCAATCCCAATCCAGTATGACGATACAACCTACTGGATTTATTTTTCTACTGACAATATCACATGTTTCATTTGTAAACAAGACGGCCACATTGCACGCCAATGTCCAAAACATGACACAACTGCCACTGAAATAAACGCAAGGAATGAGGAAATAGCACCTATCCCTGTGACCACCGAAACCTCACATTTGACCCCTACACCAACGCACAATGTACCGCAAGACGAATCAACAGTTATGGACTATAATAACTTCCCAACACCCAATAAAAGACCTCTCTCATCACACTCTCTAGAATCATCAACCTTAACAAAAATGGCAGAAAAGGACACAACTGGCGGCTCTAATGTAAATAAACCGAAGAAAAAAGCAAGAACAGAAAAACCAGACATTAATAGCTCTCAAAAAGTACCCCAGCCCATATCTGTTGAAGAACTTATCGTGCCCATAAAAGAAACTATGCTATCATCACCAGAAAAATTTATTCTTACCTATGATCAATTCAAAAGTTTTCTTGAAAATACATATGGAACAAGGAACCCCAATTTGATAGCAAAAGATTATACCAATGATACCCAAGCTTTAATTGATCTAATGTATGAAACATATCCCAAACTCTCTGAAAGATCGATGAAAAGTAGATTCACGAGGATTATAAATAAACTGAAGAAAGCAGGAAGCAACCTTAATACTGAGGAATCTGAACTCGATATTTCTGATTAAACAATTATACACCATTATGTTCAATATTCTTCAATGGAATATTAACGGTTTCTACACAAGACTTGAAAGAATTCAACTATTGACTAAAAAATATAAGCCCACTGTACTATGCCTACAAGAAACCAACTTTAAGAAGGAAACCATTGGTCAACTTAAGGGATACCAAGGTTTTGCCAAAAACCGTAACACAACAAATCGTGCTAGTGGAGGAGTTGCAATTTACATCAAAAGCCATATAGCAACTTCCGAAGTCCAACTCCAGACTAATATTGAAGCAATTGCCATACAGATCCTGTCTCCAATAAAATTATGTCTCTGTAGCATCTACCTACCAAATAGCTACGCATTTGAAATAAGTGAAATTAATGACCTAATCTCGCAACTACCAAAACCCTTTATTCTTCTAGGAGATTTCAATAGTCATAACACCTTATGGGGCTCCGCCAAAAACGACCCACGTGGGGCAAAAATCGCCACTGTTCTGGAAAATCCTGACTTTACTCTTTTAAACGCAAATCAATCCACTCATTTCAACACTTCCACTGGATCATTCAGCGCCATTGATCTAACAATCAGCAGTACCAATATCGCGCATACCTTGGACTGGACAGTCTTACAATTAGATGATCTGCATGACAGCGATCATTTCCCAATTACTATTGAAATAATTAATACCCCTAGTAATTCTAACTCAAACGGATTTATTCCTAAATGGAAATTTAGTAAAGCTGACTGGGCACAATATAAAGAGCTCTTATCAACATACCTTCAAGGATCAAATATTTGTGATATCTCTAATGATGCTGAAACTATGGTTGAGATGTTTTCC
The DNA here is from genome assembly GCA_910592295.1 of Andrena haemorrhoa. Lineage (NCBI taxonomy): Eukaryota > Metazoa > Arthropoda > Insecta > Hymenoptera > Andrenidae > Andrena > Andrena haemorrhoa. The sequence continues at coordinate 10,091,882 of OU342946.1, forward strand.
GATCTTATTATTAAAGCAGCTAACGAAACCATTGGAATAACTTCGCTACCAAAAAAATGGAAACCAGTGCCCTGGTGGAACAATCAATGCAAAGAAGCCTTACAGATATCGAAACGAGCTTTCAATAGATATAAAAGGCACAAGACGGAAGAATACAAGATCGAGTTTAAAAAACTACGAGCAACAACCAGAAGAATTATTAAACAAAGTAAAAAGGACAGCTGGATTAAATACCTATCTACTATATCTAACAAAACCAATACTAAAGAAATATGGAATAAAATAAATAGGATCAGAGGCAATTGGGAGTTCGGCCGCACTGAATTCCTCACAACTGAAGACAACAATACTATATATAACTCCAAAGAAATAGCAGATATATTTGCATCCAGATTCGCCAAGAATTCCAGCTCTACGAACTACTCTACAACATTTCAAGTATACAAAGAAGAACAAGAAAGGGAATCAATTCTTGAAACCGAGGAAACTAAATATCCGGACCTCAATGTCCCTATCGCGAAAGAAGAACTCATCAACGCGATAGAAGGGACGAAAAACTCTAGCACCGGCCCTGATAATATACCAAATATATTAATTAAAAATCTGCCAGACATAGGCATTGAAATACTCCTACAAATATATAATGTCATATGGCTAAACGATGAATTTCCCAAACAATGGAGTGACGCCATCGTAATTCCAGTTCCCAAACCAGGAAAAGACATGTCCAAACCTGGTAACTACAGACCCATTGCTCTCACCTGCAATATGTGCAAAATTCTTGAAAAAATCATAAATTACCGCTTAAGATGGTTTCTCGAACATCACAAAATTATTGCAGATAATCAATTCGGTTTTCGATGGGGACATTCCACAATATCACACCTAGTTAGTCTTGAAACCCACATACGCGAAGCTTTTAACAATAAACAACACGTCCTTGCAGTTAACCTTGACATTGAGAAAGCATACGATATGGTTTGGAAACACCGAATTTTGACCAAACTTCAAGAAATTGGTATCCATGGAAATATATTTCGATTCATTAAAAACTTCATTGGAAAACGAAATATTCGGGTCCGCTGCAACGGTAACATCTCCCAAAGAATTGAAATCGAAAATGGAGTACCCCAGGGAGCAGTACTAAGTGTTACGCTATTTCTACTAGCTATTTCTAATGATGCTTGCAAAATTACACAACTCCCTGTAATTATAAGAGTATTTGCGGATGACATCACCATCTTATGTAAAGGTAAGGTCATTAATACCACCCAGAGGTCGATACAATTAGCCTTAGATGAATTATACAAATGGTCGGAAAAAACTGGGTTCAAATTTTCGACAACCAAATCAGAATGCATCCTTTTCGCGAAGCACATCGGACCTGATCAACCCTCCCTAAAACTTGGCAACAATGTGCTTAAATATGTGAATTGTACAAAAATTCTAGGCCTACTGTTTGACTCCAGACTCACATGGGAAAAACATATAAGCACCCTCATTGACAACTGCAGAAGAAAGATCAATATCCTTAAATCGCTAGCCTATAATAAATGGGGAGCAGACCAAAAGGTTCTTATGCAAAGCTACAAAGCGATAATCCGCTCCAAACTGGACTATGCATCCATAGTGTACAACTCCGCCAAATCAGCAACTCTAAAAAAGCTTGAAACAGTACACAATACTGGACTAAGAATAGCAACCGGCTCCTTCCACACTAGTCCTATCGGCAGTATTTTAATTGAGGCCCAAGAGCCATCTCTGACACACAGAAGGAAATTATTAAGTTTGAAATATGCTACAAGAGCCTCAACCTCTATCAATCCCATTATATATAACGATATATTTCCGAAAATCCAAGCTGAAATGAATCACACATCCAAACGGTTTGACGCACACCTCCCCTACCAAAGAATCAACAGTTATTTTAAAGAATTAGAATACATGCTACCACCTATGGAAAAGAAGAGAACTCATAAATCACCTCCATGGATGGTGCATATTCCAACAATTGACTTATCACTTACGATGCACGAAAAAGAAAAATTATCTTCTGAAGAGTGGAAAAATCAGCACTTAGCACTGTGTCGCAATTACCATAATTTTACGCACGTCTTCATAGATGGATCTAAAAGTCACCTTGGTACAGGAGCCGCTATCGTCACTGAGAACCAAATTATTAAGTGCAGTCTTAATCGGTTTAATAGTATAGCAACAGCCGAAACATATGCACTCCTTACAGCCTTTAAATTCATTAACAACTCATCTAACTCAAAGTTTTTAATCTTCTCTGACTCTCTCTCCACCATAAAAAAAACTCAAGACACAAAAAATAGCACGGAAATGGACATGGCTATTCAAGAACTAGCTAACGAAGCATCAAATTTAGGCAAATCAGTAATTATCGCTTGGATTCCTTCTCACAAAGATATCTTCGGAAATGTTATGGCCGACCTTTCAGCGAAACTTGGAGCTACTACAAACCCTATCAACCAATCTATATGCAACACATATACTGATACTAATAGGCATATTGAATCACTATGCAAACAAACATGGAGTCTAACATGGAAAACATATAAAGCAAGTCCATTACATAAATCGATCCCTAACTTCTATGATATTAAAACTCACCCAGAATTCAATCGAAAGCAACAAGTTACAATAACGAGAATAAGAACCGGACACACTAAACTGACTCATATACATATCCTAAATAATAACCCTCCGGTTATGTGTGCTAACTGCAATGTTCGCCTATCAATGAGCCACATCATCACTAAATGCCAGAAGTATACCCAAGAAAGAAGAAGCTGTAATATTGAGGGCAATCTTTCCGACATACTAACATCAAAACCATATCAAGAAAATATTATCAAATTTTGTAAAAACATCAGAATCTTCAATGACATTTAAGAAACATGTGGAAAAAGACCCTAAAAATCTGATATATAGTCGCTAATGACCTATGCAGTCGATGCGACGTTAAACATATAAATAAAAAAAAAAAAAAAATCATCGCATGATATTGAATATTTCTTTTCCGAGCCAATAAATTGTATTAACAGTGGGGACAAGAAGTCATTTGATTTAGTGCAAGGTGAAGTTCGCACAAGCCTGAGGGGTTTGAAAACGGTTAGAGATTCTTTTAATGAGAGGACTTCAGGATTAACAATTAATCAATACCCACTTGAAAACGGGTGTTTGAATAAATGAACTCCACTTTGATCCCTTCTCCTAAGTGTGAAATCCAGCGCAATGTTGTTAAACGCTTGTTTCTAAAAATCAATATCCGAAGAGAAAGTAGATTGACCAATAAGAATTTAGTTTATAAATATTTGATCGGCTTTTTATTTTAAGGACATTTTGTAATTAACAAAAGGATGTCAAAAAGCGTTGGCCATTGTACTCACTCAAGCCTTGATAGTCAAAGCGAACAGACGTGTTACAAAAAGTTCTCAATACTCATTTTCTGTATTCGAATTGTTCTATTAAACTCATCAAAGTTACCAGTTATTTGTGTTTCAACATTTTATTATTCTTTTATCAATTTTATTATTATAATTATCTCCGAAAAATCCGCGTCCAAGGAGCAGAGCGCCTTAGCGCTCCACGGGCGTCGATCCTCGCCGAATTCCCTACGAAGGATCCAGAGGAACCAGAAGGCCATTTGGCAACAAAGGCATTTGTTAATTTGTTTCAAGTTTCTGTATTAAATAGTATTCCTATTTGTTAATTTGTTACAAGTTTCTGTGTTAAATAGTATTCCACATATATACAGCTCTGAACATCTACATTGTGATCTCGAGAACGAGCCATGAAAAATCTCTACTACTACAGCCTCATTAATACATATGTATATGCCATCCACGGTGTAATAGACAGGTGTTCCGACTCTGTCTGTACCTTTTACCCCAGCGATTTTGTATGCCGATTTCTGTTTAGTTCCCTTGACCGTCGCGAGAGGCGTCGTGGCTTAGAAGGCATATACATATGAATTAATGAGGCTGTGGTAGTAGAGATTTTGGTGGTATTAGTGGGCTTGCCAGAAACAACAGGCCACGCATGTATAATTGTATATATACGTAAATGCCTTTACGACATCGACGAAATCGGCCGGCCGCCAGAAGAACTAGGACGAAAAAGTCACCCATTCTGAACAGGAGTCGGAACACCTGTCTATTACACCGTGATGCCATCTAAGCCACAACGCCTCCGCGACGGCCAAGGGAACTAAACAGAAATCTGCTTAATCTGCACACAAAATCGCTGGGGTAAAAGGTACAGAGTCGGAACACCTGTCTAGGTGATACCAATGTTACGTCACGTAAAAATCATTGAAAACAATCAATCGAAACGTTTCTCTAAAATTAATATTCCTACTAATCGGGACCTGAGCAGATTTTGCAATAATTTGTTTATTACTTGAAAATAGAATATTTGTAGTTAAAATCCTACGTTTCGTTTCAAATTGATTGGCTCTTTCCTTATTGACTATTGGATGGATTGAGAAATGGTAAAAAACATATACGATGCAAACAGAGTTTGGCATCATCCGAATAATTTCGAATAAGAATTGCGAAAAAAACGAAGGTATTCGAAAATAACGGATTATATATTATTCGAATAAATTTGTATTCGTTATTCGAAGGACGTCCGTGGCAAATAAGCGTCAGGAATAAGTGTGGGTCGGAACCGCAAGCCTCGGGTTTGACCGAGGGTAAAATGGTCCATGAGGCAAAGAGAACGCTTTTCGAATCTACCACGGGCGGATCATATCGGTGCGCGTATACGCCGCTACGCGGGTATGTGCCATGCGAAACCCTCATTCGCAAATTTATTCGAATAAAAATTTGTCGTTACTCTCAAATAACTTCTTGTTCTACGACATTTTTATTCGAGGATTATCTACGACACTTTACCAATATTTAAGGCGATCAGAAATTCAGAATCTTCGTTTCCCAGATGCATTTGTTTTGGAGCTTCTACTTGCAACACGCGGTGGAAGAAAGGAGTGGGAACTATGTGCAGGGGTGTGTGAAGAAGTCTTTCCTTGTGTAGATAAAAAAATCGTCGAGTTTATTCATGTTCTCACAAGTTATAGTCATATTATAATATCTCGTGCTCGCGACTCGGTGTTCGCGCCCCTCGCGGCCATATAAGTGGTCTAAATTCGAAACGTATGCTAGTTGTATACCGATAAATAGTCAATAACAATATCACACACACACACACACACACATATATATATATATATATACATATACACAGACGAGAGTTATGGAATCAACATCACGACAGGCCTAATGCAACGGAAAGGAATATTGGATCCTGATTGAACAAAGAATACTTCACACGTATCGTACATTGGCAAGATCTACATATGTCTATCACAAGTTTCGAATCAGTTTTTAGATTAATACTCCTTGTCAGGCGAATATCTACGATGTTCAAAATGAGGCGATGGCACGTACACGAGGTCCGTTTGTCCATGGTGGAGGCGTGCATACAAATCGCGTATTGTCGAGGAATAGAATGCGACGTCTTAACGATTAGACGTTGGTGTCTGCGCTGGACGGAGCATAGCTGGATGCTAAACTCCTGCCGTCCGTTGATATTGCGCTGCTGGTTGCCTGCGCCATCGCGTTCCCTGAACCGTTAACGGTGGATTTGCCGGAACTGCTCGCCGATCCTCCGGAAGCGTTTGAAATCGCGATGGAAATAGCTCTGGACAGCTCTGGACTAATTGGCGTAGGGCCTTGATTGGATTTCACTGCCTCGACGATTAATGAGGCCAACGTTTCAGCACTGACGATGTCTATGAAGTAAAATGGAAAAGTTTCATTATGATTTGGTGATTAGTGCTGGTCTGTAGATGATCGCGAGACGTTTGGAAGCTAGTTGCTTTTTGGGAATGCGAGTGAAATAGTTTCCCTAGGTGTAAGCTACAATGAACTTGTGCGAAATCAGATGATTTCAAGTAGTGGGAACATCTCACGCAGCTTACACTCCAAACACGAAAGATAATGAAGGAATAGGACAGAGTTAACAATGATAAGTACCTTGTCGGTAAGCACTTGATCCATCGGAGCCATCGGTCCTGTTGCCCCTAGACACTCCAGCTGCAGGTACAGCATTGGTGGCTTCAAATGGAACCAAGGCGAATTTTCCCCCTGGTCCAGACTGTTGTAGCACATTGCCTTGGTTTGCTGTGCTCTGGCTACCAGCGACTGGAGGAATCCAGTACACAATTCCATTGGAGATGGCGTGTCCGTTCCTGAATTGATAGACGTTTCCAGTTTGCAGACTTCTCGGTTGACGGCCTGAAAAATTTGGGAAATTGTTGTTCAAATTCCATATCCGTAGTACCAGACGAAAACTACGCTTACATAGATGGTAAATCAATTTTACTTTCTGAATTCAGACCATCCGTTCACCCGGTAGGATGGCAGAAAGTGAGGGGCACACGGACCGAACGCTCTAACTCAACGTAACACTGCACGATTTGTGGCGCGAATATTTACAAACAAAAAACGTTTTTTAAATGTTCAATAACTGTACTCTATATAAAATATACTATACGTTCGAATAGCAAGCAATATATTTCTTCTAGAGAAAATGAATTATCAAAGTAGCAAACCCCCCTTAAGTTGAGAATCTACTTAGGAATTGCCGAAAGGCAGGACAATTTCTCTATTTCGTCGTGTTCTAATTCCATTTCAATTTCGCTGGAAAACGAAATTGATACTCACCACTCTCGCCAGGCCTGGCGGACGAGCCTTCGACGAGTAAAACTACCAGCACTGGCACGAGGCACTTGAACAAACTCATGTTTCCGTAAATTCTGTCGTCCAGTCAGCAGAAGCCACACTACACAGCTTCCCCTCGTGTTAATCGTTGGCGCTGCAAATGGGCTATCGAAACTCCGTGGTCGAAGGTTGAAGAAAGACTGATGCTCCTGGAAAGGGGCACGAATTTATACAAGAGACACCGGCGGATTTTATGACGGTCAGCAACTACCACCTACCCGACGCTCCACGTTACTCGCCGTTTATACACTGTGCAACAGAATTTAGCTTCATCTAGATTTTTGTGCCCCGAATACAAATCTGCAAACCGTTTCACGTCATCGCCATCAGTTTTCGAGAAATTCGATGTTGAAAAAAATGCAAATTTTCAAGTTTGAAGATTTTTCGTGTTGAAATACCTACCCACACAGCACACAGCCGTCCTAAAAGCGTCCCTGGGACGTCCGTCCCAGCGGTACCGGACGTCCCGGGGACGTCCCGAATTTCCTGCGAACGGCTTCTATACGTCCCCTGAACGACGAATGTCACAATAAAAGTGGTCCCCGGGACGTCCCGCACACAGCATACAGCCGTCCTAACAGCGTCCCAGGGACGGCCGTCCCAGTGGTTCGGGACGTCCCGAATTTCCCACGAACAGCTTATATACGTCCTCTGAACGACGAATATTACAAAAAAAGTGATCCCGGGTACACGTCTTTTAAGCGCATGTCAGCAGTGGTGTTGTGACTAACCCGGATAAAGGGATCACCACTTCGCATAGAAGGAAAGAAAGGAAAGAGAGCGGTTTCGTCCCGGGCCCGCCAGTGGACTCATCAGTAAGGCTTATCTGGCGGAACCCTGCCTTAGACACGCTGGGTATTAGGACTGGGACGGAACTTGTATATACACGGACGAGGGACCAGGCGAACACTAGCGAGAAGTACCACGTCGCGCTGCGTGGCCCTCTGGTGGAGCGTCGGTACCCACTACGGATCCCTACAATAACTCACGCGTCCTGAAAGCCATCCCAAAACACGTCCCAAACGCGTCCCCAGGACGATTTTGGGACGTCCCATAAGCGTCCCAAAACAGTCTATAGACATCCCAAAACCGTCTATAGACGTCCCACGGACGTTTTGTTACAAACCGGGACATTCAGACCTACAGACCTAGACGGGACGTAAAACTGACGTCCCCGGGACGTTGTGTGCTGTGTGGGTAGTAACAGTTATTCGATTGTTTGCTACGTCAAATTATTCTATGAACCCTCCCGAATAAAATGATACATCTTGCAAAACTATTCACTTATATCATTTTTGCATTGAAAACAAAACGTGACTTACCACCTCTGTGGATGTTTTCGCGGGGAAGAACGCCTGCTGCGTCGCGTGAAGTAAGTAGTTACATTTTCTCCTAGACCAGGCCTGCCCCAAAGGGTGCAAATACCTCCTGAATTTCTGGGACCCGGGCAACGGCCGAGCGCGGGACTGTTACCAGTGGCGGATTTAACAGGGTGGCCAATGAGCAGTTGCCACCTGGGCCCCTGCACAGAAGGCCCCTCAGGGCCCCATCCTTAAAAAAAGATTATGATTATATCCAAAGCATATTTTTTCTGTATTATTACATTGAGCCTGTTTCTAGTAAACTACAGCTTTATTTTCCTGAAAAATGGGCCTCTGCTCAGAAGGCCCCCGTAGGGCCCTGTCGTTAAAAAAACGTATGATTTTATCCAAGCATTATATTTCTTTTCTATACTTTTCTATGCAGTTCCCCCTTTTAGTAAACTACCTCTTCATTTCCCTGAAAAAATGGGCCCCTCAGAACGTTTGCCACCTGGGCCTTTTTTCTTAAATCCGCCACTAACTGTTACGTTGCTACCACAGCATGGGCACACTCATGCAGTTCTCTCACAAATCTCGCAACGGGCAGCAATGGAACAGTCCCGCGTTCGGCTGTTGCCCGGGTCCCAGAAATTCAGGAGGTATTTGCACCCTTTGGGGCAGGCCTGTCCTAGACTATCTCCATTAGTTTTTGAAATAAATTGAAAGATGCCTGGTAAAATTGTTGCCTTTTGGGCGTCCCGTTCGCTTTGATCGTTGTTTAAACATATTGAACTGTTCATTCACATGAAATGTTCAATCAACAAGCACCCGAATAACTGTTACTGTTTCAACACCAGAAACCTTCAAAATTGAAAATTTCCATTTTCTTTTCAACATCGAATTTCTCGAAAACTGAGGGCGATTAAGAAAAACGGTTTGTGTATTCGTATTCAGCGCGCAGAAATCTACAAACGGCATTGAACGTAGCAAGTCCGAAGAAACTTAAATTCTGTTGTATAGTGAATGGAGTAATTTCCTGTTACCTTTATTCTATGCCGGACGGCGGGGCTGAATTCCAAACGTAGGGAAACAATTCAACAGCCCACCGTTCGCACTCAAAATGTCGGGAAGTTCATAATGAACAGTGTTAATATACAATTCACACGAAGGTTTGACGTTACTTAAAGAGAAAGTAACGTTAATTCGTCAGTAATTAACGTAATAATTTCAATAATGCTAAACGAATTTGATAAATATACCATGGAAAGTGCAGAAACATTTGTAAACCTGTACCTATCCATGCTACCCTGTATAGTAGGTGTATGTAGATATGTTACAGTCAAACATATACTTTTTATTATATTTTTAATATATTTACTTTTAATCTATTTGGTTCTGATGGATCTCGTTATAACTGGCGAAATCCCAACTCAGAAATGAACACGTACATTCGTCTCACTGTAAAGCACGGAGGTGGTTCAGTGGTATTGTGAGGGTGTATGTTTGCAAACGGCACTGGAAATCACGTTTGTATAGATGACATATTAAATAAATATAAACGTTTAAATATTTAAAAAATCTATTTTAGAGAAAGAGCTACCATATTGCGATTATTGGAAAATTTTTATTTCCCGTAAGTTAATGATCCGAAGCATTCCGCCAGAATTGTACAAGAGTGATTATTGGATGGTGCACCGCATGCGATACGTACACTAAATTACGTAATTAAAAAATTACGATCTAACTTCGAAAGGCATACTAAAACATAAGATTTTAGAAGTATGTAATATAACTGAAAAACTGGTACACATCATGCGACAACGTATCAAAAGCGTAATTGAAGCCAAAGGCAGCCCAACTAAATATTAACATAAAATAAGGAGCGTATAATTAATGCCGTTCGAATTCTTTTCTTTTCTGGCCCTGTTTCAGTAAATCTTTGAGTTGAATGTTCTATACTTCTTATAAATATTATCTTATTCACTTCAAATTTGGCACCCAAGGGGGCATTCTGGTCGGTCGAGGCTTTTTCTTCGCGTTATTTCGAACTTTTTTTTACAAGGAACCCATAAATTTTACTATTATTCAGTTCATCGCTACATGCGTATTGATATATAAACTATCTTTACAAATTTTGTCAATAGAGAAAAGTGAAAATCAAACGCAGTTGACTGCTTTAAGGCTGCCGTCTCAAGTTTGTTATGGTCCGAATCGATCGAAGCGTCCCTTGTAAACAGACGGACCCTAATGAAACTACTGCGGTCGATAAAAAGAAGTTGTACAGAGTGACATCTCCAGGTACTCTATGTAGACGAATTTTTTACGCATTGTTGCCGCATTTTCCGATCTCTCCGTTTCTGCCGCGCTGTTGCCACATTTCTTTCTATCGAGAAGTCTTGAAGGAATACGGCACGAGAGCTGCGTCTAGCGTCAGAGCCTCGCTGAGCGTAAAGGAGGATAGCAATAATGAAAGATAGAGAGGTTGGGTAGTGAAGTTAGGAAACATGTCAATGAAACAATACTAATTTCCGTACCAATATTTTTTATTTATACATAGGAAGATGTAATATTTTGTATAATCAATGTACAAAATTAAAGCATACAATGCGAATAAGTTACATCACCGAAGTGTAACACGCCGATCGTAATGAAATTTATGAATGCTATAATTCTTCTAAAAGCATATGACGCTTTCTTTTTTATCTAGCTATACATCAAATTATCTTTTTTATCAACAAGAAGTGTCTGTTGTTTAAATACAAATTTAATAACGTAACCATTTTTTTAAAACATCAATTTGGACAAAAATATTTCAATTTAATACTCTTGTACATGCTTTTCTTCGGAATTGTTAGTCCACGGTTGTAACAATTTATTAATATAAACTAGAGATCAATACTAACAATACGTATATTTTGGAATGTCTCATTTATTCAGCTACGATCCTCTGTTTGCTTGTATGTTTGATTCAAACCTGGAAACTCAATTTTAACCCACTTCCAACCATCCCATTGTCTTGAAAGTTTGCAGGGGTGCGTAGTTTGGATGACAATCCAAAATTATGTATAAAAAAACTCCGAGGGGGTGAAAAAATGACCCAGTCACCAATAAATAGTAACCCATAACCACAAATCGACTTGAAATGAACCACTCGCGTTCTTTACGAACTTACAAGGGGACATCACGAATGTGGAAATCGCTTTTGGAACGACAGTATATGGGGGTCGTATTACTCATATAGTATCAAAATACCATTTCGGCTTTTTGTCGAATGGACCTTCATTTTCGAAATATTATAGTTTCTACTTTTTAACGTACGTAGTAATTCCGATGTATAGCACCTATAGTAACTTACACCAAAGAACGTTTCGTGGACACAACTGTAGCGCGTCAGATTTTCACGAGGGCGGCCGGGGTTCGAGTCCCCCGCAAAATTCATTCTCACTTTTTTCTTTTTTTTAACAATTTTTCGCGTGGAAATATATTTTTTGGATATTACGTATTATATAGTACGTTACATATTACTCTACGCAAATTGGTTAAAAGTGCATTTATATCATAACATAATATTCTAATCATCCCTTTCGACCGTTCTTTTGAGCAGGTATAAGACCACCCTTACGATCAGAAGTAACGGCTATCCCATTTTACCTGCTCGACAATTGCAGCCGTCGAAAGTTTCGGAATGAAATATTTTCGCAGTACAAGAATATGATAACACCGGTGAAAGAGATGATTAGAATAATATGTTATCTTATAAATGCATTTTTAACCTTAAAATTTGCGTAGAGTAATATGTAACGTACTATATAATACGTAATATCCAAAAAATATATTTCCACGCGAATAATTGTTAAAAAAAAGAAAAACAGAGAGGGAAGAATGATGGAACTTGAGGGGGACTCGAATCCCGGCCGCCCTCGTGAAAATCTGACACGCTACAGTTGTGTCCACGAAACCTCCTTTGGTGTAAGTTACTATAGGTGGTATACATCTGAATTACTACGTACGTTAAAAAGTAGAAACTATAATATTTGACCGAACCGGATTCCGTCTATCTGCTCCAATGTGTCTGAAAAAATTAAAGGGTGAATTAAATTTATTACTTGCTTCATTTTGTTGGTAAAGTTACGCCGGCGTGAATCAACTCGCGTGATCGTATGATCCGCGAGTACAAGTGCCATTGCTGGCACTTGTGACCACTGACAGGGTCCGATAAAATTTATTACTTGCTTCATTTTGTTGGTAAAGTTACGCCGGCGTGAATCAACTCGCGTGATCGTATGATCCGCGAGTACAAGTGCCATTGCTGGCACTTGTGACCACTGACAGGGTCCGATAAAATTTATTACTTGCTTCATTTTGTTGGTAAAGTTACGCCGGCGTGAATCAACTCGCGTGATCGTATGATCCGCGAGTACAAGTGCCATTGCTGGCACTTGTGACCACTGACAGGGTCCGATAAAATTTATTACTTGCTTCATTTTGTTAGTAAAGTTACGCCGGCGTGAATCAACTCGCGTGATCGTATGATCCGCGAGTACAAGTGCCATTGCTGGCACTTGTGACCACTGACAGTGGTACCGCACTTTACAGCGCAGTGCGAGGCCGGACCGATGCAATAGTTTCACTATTTTCGGAGGGAGATCTCTTTCGCTTTTTCAAGCTTTTCGGTGTTTGTTTTGCTCTTTCTGCTAATATGAATTGAGGCTCCCGAATAGGCATGCACCTATTGTGCCGACTATCTATTAATTCGGGTAGCATGCATTCTAAATAAAATTGGACCAGTTTTGGCTCCATTTCTTTTTTCCAAAACGCATCATCTCTCTCTACTTTTATAGATTTCAACCCCTTCGGGGTCCAAACGCAAAATATACAATACTTTCTATCAGTAATATGTAATTGGCCTTGTACTTGATAAAAGTAGTGATGCGTTTTGTTCATTGAAATACCTGTTTTACGCGTGAATATGCGCCGGACAGCGGGTACTTTTTCAATCGCCTCTTCCGGCGAAAAGTTCTCCGCTGATTTGGGGCACTTGATTTCCACAATACCCTCTTGACCGATGATTCCATCCGGTGAAGCTCCTAAGAAGGGGATGCAGCTGTCGATGAAAATTCCACATTCTGCAACATCTGTATATTGTTTCTTCAATTCTTCGCGAGCAATTTTCTCGCATTCTTTCCCGTATTCCACCGCGGGAGCATTAATTATCTTCGGATACAGAAATGCTTTTACTGCATTTGCGCAAAGCGTGTCAGGTCGGCGACGGCACACTTGTCCAAAATTGGATGCTGTCAACAATTTGGACCTGTACTGCAACCATCTGCGGTTCGTTCCTTGTCCGATGGTTTCGTCTTCAATAGCATATCTTTTGTCTTGCCACTCCTTGAGCATTTGCATATGCTTTTCCCGCTCCAGTTCATACATTTCGGATGGCATGTCTGGCTTCTGCGCATTTTGTCCATAATCAGAATCTTTCTGCGAGGGTAATTGCTTGCGTACATATCGCGCAGCATTCGTTTCCTTCTGTTTTGCAGCTTTCTTTTCCTTTTCTTTCTTCTTCTTTTCCTCCATTTTGCGCACAACCTCGGGAGTTTTCTTCTTCATCGTTGCATTCAATCGTGAGTGCACTTGGTTACTGTTGTACTCCACGACAGCAGCAGCACATCTTCCTGTATACGATCCTCTTTCGGCGAAATTTATTCTTTTTCCGCCAATGTACTTGGCAATTATTGCGTTAAAACTTTCTACAGCGTTATTATTGGTGTTATAAAGTAAGCTCTCCGCATGAGCTAACAGTGGACGAAGTATTTCTTTTACATCCTGGTACACTCCAATTTTCATTAATTCTGGAACAATGTTTCTTTCATTCTCTTTATTCTTTCCATCGCAGAAATATTCTAGTTGTGCACACTCTTTGTGTTCACCAAACACGTGGCTCGGAACATTCTGTATGTCGCCATATAAATTCTTCGTTTTCTCGTCGATTGATACATTCTGTTTGTTTCTATACTTTGCGGCTTTTACGATGTCCGTGCGCATCCGGCGAATGCTACTTTCTACAGTTTGTCTCAATGGTCCAGGTGTAGTCTTCTTTACAATCGCTTTCATTTTTGTGCAAAAGTTTCGCAACAAATGATTCGTGCATTCAATCTTTTTTACACGGATCTGCCTCTTATATGGGTCCGCATCAATAATCTTCTTATACACGCTACTGTCCCCATCAGCAATCAGAGTAGAATAAACGAGCCCACGTTTTTCTACGCTAGTGTTGAAACCTTCTACAATAGCATCGCTTTCCATAGCAGTCGATGCTCGACATGAGCTCCAGTTTTTGAAGCATACGTGCTTTTGGGGTTCTTCCTTGGTTTTCGCAGCATTCCGACAAATTCTGCAAACTTTATTTCGGACACCGTAAAATAAAACTTTTTTCGTGTGATAACCAACTATCACGCCGACTCCAGACGCAGAATCGTAACATCCACTGCGGTAGGATCTCTTCATCCAGCTTCCGTCGGCCACAACGGGGATGTGAGGGGTTCCTGAACCGGGAAGAACGTCACCTCTTTCAATCGCCAAACGTTTTTCCTCTTCAGCCGCTGCTAACATCTCTTCTTCTGCAGCGACAATTGCAGACTTGACGAATTCATCGTGATTCTTCACAAAGTTTCTCTTCGACATGCAACGTATGTTCACTCCTGCAAAAGTGTGTTCCAACTGGGCATAACTGCCTCCACATAAAATTGTTGCATTAACGGCGCCCTGATTGCAATCCGCTTCTTCAGCTTAACTGCTTCCGGCCGCCCTGTGGCCTGCACGGTGGTTCGCTAGGAAGGTATTAAAGCTCACTCCATCTTGCAAAGCTTAAATTGCTGCTCGCGAGGAAATTCTGAGGCGCAGCGCGTCTGTTGGACCTTCAAAAGCTGACACAATCTATCATTTTCGCTGATATCTCTCGATTTATATAAAATACTAGAAAAATATACTATTAAGGACTCCATGAAAACACATTTCACCCCTTCTCACCACCCCCTTAGGGGTTGATTAGGGCAAAATGCTGAAATTGTTTTTTAGGCATTTGTATGGCCAAACTTTATCAGTAAGAACCAAATTGATATCTAATCGGACTTAACAGATATTAAGGAATCCGAGAAAATACATTGTACCCCTTGCCGCCCCTTTGGGCACGGAATTTCTAAAAATCCTTCGATAGTGGGCGCCTACGTCATGAAAACAATGTACCTTCCGAATTTCACGTTCCTATATTAAACAGGTTGAGCTGGGTGTTGATGAGTCAGTCAGTCAGGACTTCTTCTTCTATATACATGTACATATAGACAAACGATGTGATTCTCAAGCAACCCCCACCCCACCACGGTGCGGGAAACCGTCACGCAGATCTCTTGCGCCGCAGAACGTGGACGCCGTGTAAAATAAGATCTATCTGCCCCGCTTCACTATTTCGCTTATTACTCAGTCGCATTTAGTAATATCGAGATGACATTATAGCCTTAAACCTTCTCCGACAATTGTACTACGCGTTAAAAAAAGCCGCATCGAAATTGATCTATTAGTTCGTGAGTTATAAGGGAACCGGAAAACAGATGTTTTCATTTATACATGTAGAGACTAAGGGCCTGGGAGAAAATAAGATTCGGCATTTTGATTTCAAGAAATGACACGTTGAATTTGTTCTCTATTATCGAGGATTGAGGACCACCGTCGGGACGAAAGGAGGCTCAGAACGAAGCGAAAATTCAATCGTTCTTAACGCCTGGTAAGTTCATACCTGTTTTCCCAAGACCGTTTGAACAACATCTCTGTTGGCCAGATTTCTAAATGGCAATCAATTTTATGGGGTCTTTAAGAATTTCAGACATTCTTCAGTCCGAGTTAAATCCGTATACAATTGCTCTGTCGATGGGTAGTACCTACGTAGGTGCATACCTACGTTGCCCTTGAAGCCGCACGTACCGTTCTCACCCGCCTCGCCGACTCGCGGGACAATACGGTCATAAACCGCGACCCTGTCAAGACCCTGGCCGATCAGCCTAACTAATATTTGGGAACCCGAAGTGATATTTTCCGCCGGTACTTCGTCAAGAGGGTGAGGGCTTCTCCTCCCCCGATGAATTTACAGACGGAACGAGCTCCCTCTTCGAGGAACGGCGTTTTTAATGTATGTTCATAAATTATATTAAATCAACAAATTTTTCATTACTTTCCTATTATTTTCTCTGCTTTATACAATAAAGTGAAAAATATAAAATAGTTGAAAGAAGAGACCTTGTACTAGTCCGGAGCCAGCGACGCTTTTTGATGTCTCATTTCTTTAAAGTTGATTTATCCTTTTTTCATATATATTTCTGCTACATGTGCACAAAGCGATCTCCTGTCGTCGCTATAGTGGAACAACGCTTAACAGCCGCGTGTCAATTATGTTAAAAAATATTATGCAAAATCATTACATGTTTAAATTTGAAAATTTTTGTACTAATTATAGACACCATAAAGCACCGAAAAATGATCTGCTGCAACCTAAGTTACGGAACGGCATGCCACTGCCACTCGTATAAACATGTTAAAAAAAAAAAATTTGCCCGTTGCCCCATGCTTATTGATATTTAAACATTCTTTACAAATTTGACTCAATAGAGATACATGAAAATCAAACGCAGTTGACTGCTTTAAAGGAATAGTGAAAAACAGAATACATGGTGATCTGAAGCAATTAAATGGAAAGACATTCTATATTTGTACGCCTTTGCTTATCGCCCCTACCAGAATTATAATGAAATTTTCTGCTTTTAAACGTTCACAGACCTTTAAAGTTGAAAGAATGTACGAAAATCGAAGCTTGACTATCGGGCCGCCGCCATTTGCGTAATTTTCAATATTTTTATATCATTCTGGTGCCGACTATGGCCAAACGCATACAGATAAAGAATCATTTTGCATTTTTTGTTTTAGATCACCGGAACGAGCCTAATCATGGCCGCTGTGATCCCTTTTTTTTCACGATTCCTTTATTAAGGCTGCCGTCTCATTTTTGTTATGGTCTGAATCGATCGAAGCGCCCCCAGTAAACAAACGGCCCCTAATGAAACTACTGCGGTCGATAAAAAGAACTTGTTCAGAGATGACATCTCCAGGTACTTTGGATCGACGAATTTTTTACGCATAGTTGGCGCATGTTCTATTCTCTCTGTCTCTGCCGCGCTGTTGCCACAGAGTTCTCTCTTTTTATCGAGAAGTCTTGAAGGAATACGGCATGACAACTGCGTTTAGCGTCAGAGCTTCGCTGAACGTAGGAATAATGAAAGATAGAGAGGTCCGTGAGTGTAAGAAGGAAAGATGGAAAAACCAAACCTGACACAATTTGAGCTATCATTATTAACGTTATTATACATCAAATTTGTTTGCAGAATTGAAAGCCCGTTTCGTTCAAAGTCGTCCGATTTAAATTATTTTCTGTCAATTTAATCGGCAGAATCACTATCATATTGATACGATGAAAAATAAAGAAATTCTGTTTCTGCATAAGCGATGATACATCGCCGAGCAACTCCAGGCGACAGGTTAGACGGGTGAGCGATACAATGTCGCTGGGCTCGGGCTTCGGGGGACCACAAGATTGAAGGCCTTCGATTAAAAAAATTATTTGTGGCCGATGAATGAATTCCCGTGGAATAATGTGATTCATGCGTGGCGTTTCAAATAATAATAACTATAATTGGATGACAATACAATATTTAAAAAAATTTACCCCTAGGGGGTGAAAAAATTAAATTACCCATCACCAATAAATATAACCCATAACCACAAATCCAAACGACTTGAAATCATCCACTCGCGTTCTTTACGAAAACGACAAAAAGCCGCTACTGTGTTTGGGACGCTAGTCGCATCGCGATTCCCGTAGTAAATACACAATTTATATCGAGAAATGATTCGTTACGTTCGAATTGGAAAAAAATTGTGGGACAAGAGAATCATTTTTTAGTCTTTTTTGCATTTTAATTTAGTTTTTAGTGCATTTCCAATAAAATCGTTTAACAACATTTTTTTTTATATATGTTTTAGCATTATTAGATTAGAAATGTTTCATTTATATTTAATTATCTAGTGCAGTTCTAGAAATAACCCGATTTATAGCATGTCTGAACTCATTTTAATCTGGAGCAACACTGTGTGCCTCTCGATCCGAACTTTTATTCTAATTTATCCAGATATTATCTTTGCCCATCTCCGTTCTCCAGCCGCTTCGCCGTGATTCATTCAAGCCTTCCTGACGACAAAATAGTAATAGGGGAAATGCGGCAACAACGCGGTACGACTCTCAATACGTATTGGCAACTATGCCTTTCCTACATTTATCGGCTAGCTTGGACTTCTACCGGTTCTGATGGTACATGGCGCGAATATACCATCAGCGCTGGTGGCGGAGAATCCTCGAAGCATAATCCTGTCATTTCTCGAGTCTGATAGATTAAAAGTACACGATTCATAAATTCATTATTACTTCAACTTACGGTGCTTATTAGCGTTCAAACGCACCAGACGCGTCTGCACGGATGTCTACTGCAGGCAACAATACCCACAAAAACTCCCTTCTAGCCGATTCCAGGACGAAACTTGAAACGGTTTGTTTACTACATCGCAATAGGTACACGCTTTTCGTAGCTTGTGTGAGCGTACGCACAAATTCAAGGCCCGGTGAGATGGCAACCTTAAAGCAGTCAACTGCGTTTGATTTTCACTTTTCTCAATTGACAAAATTTGTAAAGATAGTTTAAATATCAATACGCATGTAGCGATGAACTGAATAATAGTAAAATTTATAGGTTCCTTGTAAAAAAAGTTCGAAATAACGCGAAGAAAAAGCCTCGACCGACCAGAATGCCCTCTTGGGTGCCAAATTTGAAGTGAATTGGATAATATTTATAAAAAGTATAGAACATTCAACTCAAAGATTTACTGAAACAGGGCAAGAAAAGAAAAGAATTCGAACGGCATTAATTATACGCTCCTTATTTTATGTTAATATTTAGTTGGGCTGCCTTTGGCTTCAATTACGCTTTTGATACGTTGTCGCATGATGTGTACCAGTTTTTCAGTTATATTACATACTTCTAAAATCTTATGTTTTAGTACGCCTTTCGAAGTTAGATCGTAATTTTTTAATTACGTAATTTAGTGTACGTATCGCATGCGGTGCACCATCCAATAATCACTCTTGTACAATTCTGGCGGAATGCTTCGGATCATTGACTTACGGGAAATAAAAATTTTCCATTAATCGCAATTTGGTAGCTCTTTCTCTAAAATAGATTTTTTAAATATTTAAACGTTTATATTTATTTAATATGTCATCTATAAAAACGTGATTTCCAGGGCCGTTTGCAAACATACACCCTCACAATACCACTGAACCACCTCCGTGCTTTACAGTGAGACGAATGTACGTGTTCATTTCTGAGTTCGGATTTCGCCAGTTATAACGAGATCCATCAGAACCAAATAGATTAAAAGTAAATATAGTAAAAATATATTAAAAAGTATATGTTTGACTGTAACATATCTACATACACCTACTATACAGGGTAGCATGGATAGGTACAGGTTTACAAATGTTTCTGCACTTTCCATGGTATATTTATCAAATTCGTTTAGCATTATTGAAATTATTACGTTAATTACTGATGAATTAACGTTACTTTCTCTTTAAGTAACGTCAAACCTTCGTGTGAATTGTATATTAACACTGTTCATTATGAACTTCCCGACATTTTGAGTGCGAACGGTGGGCTGTTGAATTGTTTCCCTACGTTTGGAATTCAGCCCCGCCGTCCGGCATAGAATGAAGGTAACAGGAAATTACTCCATTCACTATACAACAGAATTTAAGTTTCTTCGGACTTGCTACGTTCAATGCTGTTTGTAGATTTCTGCGCGCTGAATACGAATACACAAACCGTTTTTCTTAATCACCCTCAGTTTTCGAGAAATTCAATGTTGAAAAGAAAATGGAAATTTTCAATTTTGAAGGTTTCTGGTATTGAAACAGTAACAGTTATTCGGGTGCTTGTTGATTGAACATTTCATGTGAATGAACAGTTCAATATGTTTAAACAACGATCAAAGCGAACGGGACGCCCAAAAGGCAACAATTTTTCCAGGCATCTTTCAATTTATTTCAAAAACTAATGGAGAAAGTCTAGGAGAAAATGTAACTACTTACTTCACGCGACGCAGCAGGCGTTCTTCCCCGGGAAAACATCCACAGAGGTGGTAAGTCACGTTTTGTTTTCAATGCAAAAATGATATAAGTGAATAGTTTTGCAAGATGTATCATTTTATTCGGGAGTGTTCATAGAATAATTTGACGTAGCAAGCAATCGAATAACTGTTACTAGGTATTTCAACACGAAAAATCTTCAAACTTGAAAATTGGCATTTTTTTCAACATCGAATTTCTCGAAAACTGATGGCGATGACGTGAAACGGTTTGCAGATTCGTATTCGGGGCACAAAAATCTAGATGAAGCGGCTATTAAATGTCACAAGATCGAAAAACACTTAAATTCTGTTGCACAGTGTATAAACGGCGAGTAACGTGGAGCGTCGGGTAGGTGGTAGTTGCTGACCGTCATAAAATCCGCCGGGGTCTCGTGTATAAATTCGTGCCCTGTTCCAGGAGCATCAGTCTTTCTTCAACCTTCGACCACGTAGTTTCGATAGCCCATTTGCAGCGTCGGCGATTAACACGAGAGGAAGTTGTGTAGTGTGGCTTCTGCTGACTGGACGACAGAATTTACGGAAACATGAGTTTGTTCAAGTGCCTCGTGCCAGTGCTGGTAGTTTTACTCGTCGAAGGCTCGTCCGCCAGGCCTGGCGAGAGTGGTGAGTATCCATTTCGTTTTCCAGCGAATTTGAAATGGAAATAGAACACGACGAAATAGAGAAATTGTCCTGCCTTTCGGCAATTCCTAAGTAGATTCTCAACTTAAGGGGGGTTTTCTACTTTGAAGGAGTATATTTTAGGTGGCTTTAATAATTCATTTTCTCTAGAAGAAATATATTGCTTGCTATTCGAACGTATAGTATATCTTATATAGAGTAAAGTTATTGAACATTTAAAAAACATTTTTTGGTTGTAAATATTCGCGCCACGAAACGTGTAGTTTTACGTTGAGTTAGAGCGTTCGGTCCGTATGCCTCTCACTTTCTGCCATCCTACCGGGTGAACGGATGGTCTGAATTCAGAATGTAAAATTGATTTACCATCTATGTAAGCGTAATTTTCGTCTGGTACTACGGATATGAAATTTGAACAACAATTTCCCAAATTTTTCAGGCCGTCAACCGAGAAGTCCGCAAACTGGAAACGTCATTCAATTCGGTAACGGAAACGCCAGCTCCACTGGAATTTTGTACTGGATTCATGCAGTCGCTGGTAGCCAGAGCACAGCAAACCCTTTGGCAAGTCAAGACAATGTGCCACAACAGTCTGGACCACGGGGACAATTGGCCTTGGTTCCATTTGAAGCCACCAATGCTGTACCTGCAGCTGGAATGTCTAGTGGCAACAGGACCGATGGCTCCGATGGATCAAGTGCTTACCGACAAGGTACTTATCATTGTTAATTCTGTCCTATTCCTTCATTATCCTTCGTGTTTGGAGTGTAAGCTGCGTGAGATGTTCCCACTACTTGAAATCATCTGATTTCGCTCAAGTTCATTGTAGCTTACACCTAGGGAAACTATTTCACTTGCATTCCCAAAAAGCAACTAGCTTCCAAACGTCTGGCGATCATCTACAGACCAGCACCTATCACCAAATCATAATGAAGCTTTTCCATTTTACTTCATAGACATCGTCAGTGCTGAAACGTTGGCCTCATTAATCGTCGAGGCAATCAAATCCAATCAAGGCCATACGCCAATTAGTCCAGAGCTGCCCAGAGCTATTTCCAACGCGAATCCAAACCCTTCCGGAGGATCGGCGAGCAGTTCCAGCAAGTCCATCGCTAACGGTTCAGGGAACGCGATGGCGCAGGCAACCAGCAGCGCAATATCAACGGGCGGCAGGAGTTCAGCATCCAGCTATGCTGCGACCAGCGCAGACACCAACGTCTAATCGTTAAGACGTCGCGTTCTATTCCTCGACAATACGCGATTTGTATGCACGCTTCCACCATGGACAAACAGACCTCGTGTACGTGCCATCGCCTCATTTTAAACATCGTAGATATTCGCCTGACAAGGAGTATTAATCTAAAAACTGATTCGAAACTTGTGATAGACATATGTAGATCTTGCCAATGTACGATACGTGTGAAGTATTCTTTGTTCAATCAGGATCCAATATTCTTTTCCGTTGTATTAGGCCTGTCGTGTTGTTGATTCCGACACCGAGTCGCGCGCACAAGATATTATAATATGACTATAACTTGTAAGAACATGAATAAACTCGACGATTTTTTATCTACACAAGGAAAGACTTCTTCACACACCCCTGCACATAGTTCCCACTCCTTTCTTCCACCCCGTGTTGCAAGTAGAAGCTTCAAAACAAATGCATCTGGGAAACGAAGATTCTGAATTTCTGATCGCCTTAAATATTGGTAAAGTCTCGTAGATAATCCTCGAATAAAAATGTCGTAGAACAAGAAGTTATTTGAGAATAACGACAAATTTTTATTCGAATAAATTTGCGAATGAGGGTTTCGCATGGCACATACCCGCGTAGCGGTGTATACGCGCACCGATATGATGATTCGCCCGTGGTAGATTCGAAAAGCGTTCTCTTTGCCTCATGGACCATGGTACCCTCGGTCAAACCCGAGGCTTGCGGTTCCGACCCACACTTATTCCTGACGCTTATTTGCCACGGACGTCCTTCGAATAACGAATACAAATTTATTCGAATAATATATAATCCGTTATTTTCGAATACCTTCGTTTTTTTCGCAATTCTTATTCGAAATCATTCGGATGATGCCAAACTCTGTTTGCATCGTATATGTTTTTTACAATTTCTTAATCCATCCAATAGTCAATAAGGAAAGAGCCAATCAATTTGTAACGAAACGTAGGATTTTAACTACAAATATTTTATTTTCAAGTAATAAACAAACTATTGCAAAATCTGCTCAGGTCTCGAAATTCATTGTTTTCAATGATTATTACGTGTCGTAACATGGGCATCACCTAGACATGCGCGAAGGCCAGATATTTGTGGGAATGTCAGTAACAGCGTCAATTTGTAATATTTTTAATTAAGTATTCTGCTACACGTAAAGTACGAATAAAAAAATCAATGCGTGGAACTCTCACGCGTTAGAAGTGAAACTTCTTATTAAATATCAAAACCGTTAATTTTTGTTAATGTGAATAAGTTTTATTCCTCTGCATGTTCATCGAAAAGTAGACTGTATGGTATATTTGTTATTCCTGGTGCAATGCGAAGATACTTTGCATCATCCCATAAGAGTGTTTGCTGTTGTGCAGTGAGGCTATCTTCGATTGGTATGGCTTCACTAATTTCATCTACAGGAATTTGATTAACATTCTCGGTATGAAACAAAGATTCATAAGCTCTAATGCCGTACAGCCTGTAGAGAGGAGTTTCAAATAGACATTGCAGCCAATTTTTTTATGTTTCGTTTTTTCACCCAACCAACTAAATAACGTGATTTATGTATTTTTTCCTCTTAATATGAACATTATTGACATAATGATCGTCATCAATGTTTCTTGGCAAATGATTCACCATCGTATTTACAGACACTGGAACATTATCCTCTTAGGCCCTATGCGCCACTATAGTGGCTTTCGCGGATGTCATCTTTCTGTACGACGCGCCACTATAGTGGCTTGCGCGGATGCCATCTCTCTGAACGACGCGCCACTATAGTGGCGCACTCTACTGGCACACTCGCTAACCGTTTAAATTCAATAATCGTTTTCACATATTGTTTCACACTTGTTTTGCCTTCACATCGATTGATAACTGTTTTAACAATATACAGCCAGAATACACAGTCTTTTCTTCATCTGCCAGTGTCAGATATGAATTGTTGCCTTTTATTTAAATAAATATACCATTTGATTTGAATATACCAGATCCTCCTTTTAACATGCCTTTTTAACACATCCTTATAATTTGTTAGAATCTTTAACCTTAAAATGCCGCTTCAAGATAGAAAACGAAGAGCAATTTATTACAATTCAGGAAGCGGATCGGAAATAGAAAATAATATGAACAAAAACATGCGCGGTAGGAAGAATATAAAAAGATTGAAAATACTCAGTTCTTCGATCCGACGCAGATGATTCTGATGTGCACAGAAAGTTGACCGTCAGAAGAATAATCTGGTCACATGAAAATTTGGAGCCACACATTGCAGTGCTGTATCATTTCCACGTAATTCGCGTTGAACTCTGCCGTACAGAGAAACAGCCCCGCGCAAAATTCAGCCGTGCCTAAGAGGTTAATAATTTGCCAGAAGTTGTCCCTCATCCCATGCTGTCCATGTGCATGTCCCAAGCGTCGAAAATTTGAACGAACGGTATCCTGGGTGAAATTAAACTCTTTGACAACGAATCTAATGTAGGTAGATGAGAAGGTATTTTTTGTGGATGTACGAAACCATTTGACTTGGATGACGTTGGAATGTTATTATTTCGAGTTTAGCTAATGGCTGGGAAAGCAGTATGTAGGAGTTGTTGATGCTTGGGATCAACTGCTTTCACGTCGTTCTTAAACCATATTCGAACACAAGTGAAGCAAACTTTACCAAGCTTATTGTTCAGAAATTGTGTTTGAAATTTTTAATGAGCAGTTTTAAAGAAATTAATGTTTGTGTATGGTAGCGTAGCAACATCGTTACTTGTTGATGGCACAGCTGAATCATATTCATTAGGTTTATCCGAGGCAACAGAAACAGATGTGTTTGAGACTGCATTTTCGTTGCAATTCAACAGTACAACGATACATATTTGTAAAAACACGTGGCATCTCAAATTTTGACGACTTACCTTATCCGACACTCGTCAGGTTATAACCTGACTGTAAGCTGTCAAAATTTGGAATAGATTGCATAGTGAAGATAGCGATTGACGAACGAAACATGTATTAGTTCGTTTTGGCTGAAGGTGTGCGTGTAACGCGTATACGTATTATGTTCACGAACATTTTCTTGGAGAAGGAAATGGAGAAGAAGAAGAATGAGAAAATCTTACAGTTTCCGCCAGATCCATTAGACGATATTACGATATCTCTGTCATGCGTGGACCGATTTTATTGAATTTGGTCTTATTCGAAACCTTATGTGCGGTTTACATCAGAAAAATGCCTTTAAATTTAGGAAATATTGCAGGCGTGAAGCGATATTAATGAAATAGGTTTCAGGTAAGGTTGGATTAGCCGGGCGACGAGAAACTGATAGCGGCAGCGACGGTCGACACGTACAGGGTGTAGAAACATGTACTTGGCGTCGCCGCGCTACCGCGGCTCTAGATACAACTTCGTTTACCATCATAAGTACACGCAGAATTAACATAAGCTCCATGTTTTAAAAGATGATCAACAATTTGGAAATACTATCTCTCGGTTGCCACACGAGGACAAGTTTTATCATGTTTTCTTTTAGCATTGATATTAACACGTCTACTTTCAAGTAACTTGATATTTTCCATTTTCTTCCATCGATATGCATCAGTAAGTGGAGTTGCAAGAGTCTTACATTTAGCATCAATATCAGCTCCTCTATCTAGAAGTATCTCAACGATCTCTATGTCACCATTTCTAACAGCAAAATGAAGAGGAGTATCAGAAAGTTTTTTGGTTTTCTTGTTAACTTTGGAACCATTTGTTAAAAGTAATCTAGTAACCCCCTATGGTTATTCTTAAGAGCATCGCGAAGTAAAACATATCCATCTGACCAACTTTGTGAGTAAGATAGACCGAAAGAACTAATTAACTCCCTTACTCTTTTTTCTACTCTTCCTCCACGGACTGCCGAACTTAATCTGTAGCTTATGTCCTGTCCACCTTCCATTTTCCTCTAATAAATTATTCCTGATTCCTGAAATAAATTGCCAAACCCGTGTTGGGAGACGCACTGTAGTCTGGGGTAGGAAATTCTATGTTCCTTTCCTACAGAGATAAATTAGAACTCTTAAATAACTTTCGTTAAACAGTGCACGTGCAATGTGTTTGCAAAACTGTCTATAATGCCAAGTAACAACCAAATGTGCATTTCTAGCAACTAACAAACGTTCAACACACGTTCAGGAACATTTTGCCGATTTAAGAGGTCCGAGCAGACCAGGGAAAGGGTTAAATAAACACAATGTTGTGGTACTTATTCAAAATTGTTTCGATATTATGTCACAGACGAGGTATAGGCGTATAGGCATCGACGAAGTATAGGATAGACCTATCACCTTATAGAACTTCGTGTCAAACCAAAACTGCGTTACAGAATCTGTGACTTTTTCGTCCTAGTTCTTCTGGCGGCCCGCAGATTTCGTCGCTGTCGTAAAGGCATTTGTTAATTTGTTACAAGTTTCTGTATTAAATAGTATTCCACATATACATATACAGCTCTGAACATCTACATTGTGATCTCGAGAACGAGCCATGAAAAATCTCTACTACTGCAGCCTCATTAATACATATGTATATGCCATCTAAGCCACGACGCCTCTCGCGACGGCCAAGGGAACTAAACAGAAATCTGCTTAATCTGCACACAAAATCGCTGGGGTAAAAGGTACAGAGTCGAAACACCTGTCTAGGTGATACCAATGTTACGTCACGTAAAAATCATTGAAAACAATCAATCGAAACGTTTCTCTAAAATTTATATTCCTACTTATCGGGACCTGAGCAGATTTTGCAATAGTTTGTTTATTACTTGAAAATAGAATATTTGTAGTTAAAATCCAACGTTTCGTTTCAAATTGATTGGCTCTTTCCTTATTGACTATTGGATGGATTGAGAAATTGTAAAAAGCATATACGATGCAAACAGAGTTTGGCATCATCCGAATAATTTCGAATAAGAATTGCGAAAAAAACGAAGGTATTCGAAAATAACGGATTATATATTATTCGAATAAATTTGTATTCGTTATTCGAAGGACGTCCGTGGCAAATAAGCGTCAGGAATAAGTGTGGGTCGGAACCGCAAGCCTCGGATTTGACCGAGGGTACCATGGTCCATGAGGCAAAGAGAACGCTTTTCGAATCTACCACGGGCGGATCATCATATCGGTGCGGGTATACGCCGCTACGCGGGTATGTGCCATGCGAAACCCTCATTCGCAAATTTATTCGAATAAAAATTTGTCGTTATTCTCAAATAACTTCTTGTTCTACGACATTTTTATTCGAGGATTATCTACGAGACTTTACCAATATTTAAGGCGATCAGAAATTCAGAATCTTCGTTTCCCAGATGCATTTGTTTTGAAGCTTCTACTTGCAACACGGGGTGGAAGAAAGGAGTGGGAACTATGTGCAGGGGTGTGTGAAGAAGTCTTTCCTTGTGTAGATAAAAAATCGTCGAGTTTATTCATGTTCTTACAAGTTATAGTCATATTATAATATCTTGTGCGCGCGACTCGGTGTCGGAATCAACAACACGACAGGCCTAATACAACGGAAAAGAATATTGGATCCTGATTGAACAAAGAATACTTCACACGTATCGTACATTGGCAAGATCTACATATGTCTATCACAAGTTTCGAATCAGTTTTTAGATTAATACTCCTTGTCAGGCGAATATCTACGATGTTTAAAATGAGGCGATGGCACGTACACGAGGTCTGTTTGTCCATGGTGGAAGCGTGCATACAAATCGCGTATTGTCGAGGAATAGAATGCGACGTCTTAACGATTAGACGTTGGTGTCTGCGCTGGACGGAGCATAGCTGGATGCTAAACTCCTGCCGTCCGTTGATATTGCGCTGCTGGTTGCCTGCGCCATCGCGTTCCCTGAACCAATAGCGGCGGACTTGCCGGAACTGCTCGCCGATCCTCCGGAAGCGTTTGAAATCGCGATGGAAATAGCTCTGGGCAGCTCTGGACTAATTGGCGTATGGCCTTGATTGGATTTCATTGCCTCGACGATTAATGAGGCCAACGTTTCAGCACTGACGATGTCTATGAAGTAAAATGGAAAACCTTCATTATGATTTGGTGATTGGGGCTGGTCTGTAGATGATTGCAAGTGAAATAGTTTCCCTAGGTGTAAGCTACAATGAACATGTGCGAAATCAGATGATTTCAAGAAGTAGGAACATCTCACGCAGCTTGATCACACTCCAAACATGAAGGATAATGAAGGAATAGGACAGAGTTAATAATGATAAGTACCTTGTTGGTAAGCACTTGATCCATCGAAGCCATCGGTCCTGCTGTCACTAGACGCTCCAGCTGTAGGTACAGCAACAGCTTTCGCATTTGCACCAAAGGAAACTCCATTCGGTCCACCATATCCTCCTGGACCTGATCCAGAAGAAGCACTACCACCGGACATGCTACCAGTACTGCCAGCGTTTCCGCCAAAACCACTGACTCCATTGCTTCCAGCATTGACATCAGCTATGCTCGCAAAGTTTTCCCCCGGGGTCCGACTGCTGTATGCTGATCCAGAGCCTCCAAATCCACTTGGGCCAGTTCCACCCCTAGCATTGGTGGCTACAAATGGAACGAAGACCCATTTTCCCGATGGTCCGGACTGTTGTGGCACAGCGTCTTGACTTGGGAAAGGGTTTGCTGTGCTCTCGCTACCAGCAACTCCACTGAGAGTATAGCTTGTCCGATCCTGCCGCTTACCTGGAGGACCCCAGTACATAATTCCAGTGGCGATTGCGTTTTCGTTATCGTTTAGTTGGCTGGATCCAGGGTTGAAAATATTAATTGTACCGTTCACATTTGCCGGGACAAACGGGTGATCACAAAAACGATGCAGTCTACTGTTTTCAAGGTGGATGATCAGAAACCGGTGCAACAAACCTACACAGAACCACACATTTATTTTTCAACCTGAAGGAAGGAAACAAATTTAAAACTCAAGTTAAGGGGGTATCTACTTTGGACCGCTGAAAAATTCTATTTTTTGGCGAATGCTTGAAATTAGCTGAGTTAACAATAGTACAGACTATCTGAAGGCCCCATACACGAACGAGTCGCTCGCCGAGCCGCTCGCGAACTGCAAGCTCGTCGATCCCCACACACCAGCGGACATGCTAGCCGAGCCTGCATTTTAATCGCTCGTCGATCTCACACACCAGCGAACATGTGAGCCGAGCCTGCTCTTCGCGAGCGGCTCGCTCGTGTACAGGGTTATCCACTGAAGCAGGGTGGTGAGGAAATTCGATACCCGGCGGTAGCTAAAATAGCTACCGACGTCTACGCATGCGCGCAATGACGTCACGAGCGTTGAGCCAATCAACGCCAAGATGAAAATTAGCCGACGCCAGCGCCAAGTCAAGTCAACTAGCCAAGCCAAGTGAGGCCGCAACCAACCAGCGTCGACAACCGATTCCCCGCGATGCTGGTTGGCTAGTTGGCATGACTTGGCGCTGGCGTCGCGAATTTTCCAGCGATTTTCATCTTGGCGTTGATTGGCTCAACGCTCGTGACGTCATTGCGCGCATGCGTAGACGTCGGTAGCTATTTTAGCTACCGCCGGGTATCGAATTTCCTCACCACCCTGCACTGAAGACTGGCGGCGCTCGCGCGAGTACAAATGAGACGGCAACAACGTCACACGCATACTTACTACTGCCATCATTTGTCGATACATCCGCCATCTATGGGCTGTTGCTAAAAATATAGGTTCGTGTAGATGCCAGTAGAGAGCACAAGGGGCTATTGGCTGTCTGCCCAGTTTACTTTACATTTCACGTAACCGACGGGGAAGAAAACGACAGCATTTTCCCCCAGAAACTGATTAAGAATGTTAGAATGCTTGTTGAACAACGAAACCGTGGGTGATCAACAAATATTCTAACATTCTCAATCAGTTTCTCGGGGAAAATGCTGTTGTTTTTTTCCCCGTCGATTACGTGAAATGAAAAGTAATATGGGCAGACTGCCAAAAGCGCCTTGTGCTCTCTACTGGCACCTACACGAACCTATACTTTTAGCAACAGCCCATAGATGGCGGATGTATCGACATATGATTGTGTAGTAAGTATGCGTGTGACATTGTTCCCGTTCTCATTTATTTGTACTCGCAATAGCGCCGTCAGTCTTCAGTGGATAACCCTGTATGGGGCCTTAAGCGGCTAATTGTAAGGTAAACTTAAAACGCGTTTTTCTCAAAACGATGTTTTAGTAAACTTCTTCCACAATTTTGAAAAAAGTAATGGCGCGATTGCCTTGAAACTTGGAATACATGGTTAAAAAACATATAGTTGTCGTCTGAACTACTATACCCCTACGATGACATTTTCTATTTATTTCGGTGGTTGAAAGAGTAACAATTTTGTAAAAATCGCATTACATTGGATTCAACCGCCGCCATTTGGAAAATTGTTGGTCAAATCCAATATCCGTAGTATCAGACGAAAACTGCACTTACGTAGATTCTAAATTAATGTTACTTTCTGAATTCAGATTATCCGTTTACCCGGTAGGATAGTAGAAGGTTGAAGGTACACGGACCGAACGCTGAAACTCAACGTTATACTGAACAATTGCTGGCTCAAATATTCACAAACAAAAAATGCTTTTTAAAAGTTTAATAAATCTACTTTAATAGAGAACAATATATCCCTCCTAGAAAAAAAATTATTAAAAACACCTAAAATATTCGCTCCCAAAGTAGATAAATCCCCATAAGTTGGAAATCCAGAAATTGCCGAAAGGCAAGACAATTTCTCCATTCCTTCTCAATATCGCTGGAAAAGGAAATGAATACTCACACAACGTGGCGGACGAGCCTCCGACAAGTAGAACTACCAGCACTGGCACGAGGCACTTGAACAAACTCATGTTTCCGTAAATTCTGTCGTCCAGTCAGCAGAAGCCACACTACACAACTTCCTCTCGTGTTAATCGCCGACGCTGCAAATGGGCTATCGAAACTCCGTGGTCGAAGGTTGAAGAAAGACTGATGCTCCTGGAACGGGACACGAATTTATACACGAGACACCGGCGGATTTTATGACGGTCAGCAACTATACCACCTACCCGACGCTCCACGTTACTCGCTGTTTTTACACTCTGCAACAGAATTTAACTCTTTTTCGAGCTTGTGACATTTAATACCCGCTTCATATAGATTTCTGTGCCCTGAATACGAATCTGCAAACCGTTTCACGTCATCGCCATCAGTTTTCGAGAAATTCGATGTTGAAAAAAATGCAAATTTTCAAGTTTGAAGATTTTTCGTGTTGAAATAGTAACAGTTATTCGATTGCTTGTTACGTCAAATTATTCTATGAACCCTCCCGAATAAAATGATACATTTTGCAAAACTATTCACAAATATAATTTTTGCATTGGAAACAAAACGTGACTTACCACCTCTGTGGATGTTTTCCCGGGGAAGAACGCCTGCTGCGTCGCGTGAAGTAAGTAGTTACATTTTCTCCTAGACTTTCTCCATTAGTTTTTGAAATAAATTGAAAGATGCCTGGAAAAATTGTTGCCTTTTGGGCGTCCCGTTCGCTTTGATCGTTGTTTAAACATATTGAACTGTTCATTCACATGAAATGTTCAATCAACAAGCACCCGAATAACTGTTACTGTTTCAACACCAGAAACCTTCAAAATTGAAAATTTGCATTTTGTTTTCAACATCGAATTTCTCGAAAACTGAGGGCGATTAAGAAAAACGGTTTGTGTATTCGTATTCAGCGCACAGAAATCTACAAACGGTATTGAACGTCGCAAGACTGAAGAAACATAAATTCTGTTGAATAGTGAATGGAGTAATTTCCTGTTATCTGTACAGTGTACTCTATGCCGGACAGCGGGGCTGAATTCCAAAAATATGGGAACAATTCAACAGCCCATCTTTCGCACTCAAACTGCCGGGAAGTTCATAAAGAACAGTGCTAATATCTAGAGACGCGGTAGCGTCTCGACGCCAAGTACATGAAAGACAGCCTGTATATCGACTGTGTCGCTACCGCTATCATTTACTCGTCGCAGAGCTATTCCAACCTAACCTGACATTTATTTCATTAATATCTCATCACGCCTGCAATATTTCCTAAATTTGAAGGCACTTTTCTGATGTAAACTGCATATTGGCTTTCGAATAAGACCAAATTCAATAAAATCGGTCTACGCATGACAGAGATATCGTAATATCGTCTCATGGATCAGTCGGAAACGATAAGATTTTTCTTCTGATTCTTTTTCAACCAAATTTTTCGTCAGTATAATACGTATAGGCGTCACACGCACACACCTTCAGCCAAAACGAACTAATACATGTTTCGTTCGTCAATCGCTCTCTTCACTATGCAATCCACTCCAAATTTTGACAGCTTACCGTCAAGTTATATCGAAATAAGATAAGTTGTCAAAATTTGAAATGCCAAAATGCAGTCTCAAACACAAAGTAAGTTGCCAAAATTTGAATTGCGACATGGACACGTTCGATAATGCATGAATTTAATTAGTGTTTCTTGTTTCAATAAAGAATTTTAATTTTTGTAAATAAATTATTATATATTATTTTATCACACGAGTATGGTAAGGGGTAAGGGCACAACGTGGGTATCCGTTGATGATTTACGAGTAGAAAAACAAGCTTGGCCACGAAATGCTAAAAATGCATACATATTTTTCTTCGAAAGGTGTTAATTGTGGTTGTTAATACAGTTCAATGAATGTTAAATACGTTCAGCGCCATAAGCTGCTTCGCGCACCATGTACTGTACACAAAGTACTATACATATATTATATAATACATATATACTTTGTAAAAAGAAGTGAGATCCCCATAAAAAACTCCAAAAAAGTAAAAAAATTACGCCAAGTACATGAAATAAAATAAATCACAACAAATAGAAGATAATAATAATCACAAAATTAAAAAAATATGTGAAATCAAATGAGCTGCAAGTACATATAGGTGCTTTCCAACTGCGCTTAAGATGACACAACTACATATACACAGCTAAAATACTGTGTTCATACATTCCATTACCCATATCGTGAACGTTTTAATAATGTGAAGATAAAATGTAACATCTAGACATTTGCGTAGACATTTGTAACATCTAGATGTCCGCGGCCTGGAAGTCAAATACTACAATTATTATACATAATTGACGCGCGGCTGTTAAGCGTTGTTCCAATATAGCGACGACAGGATATCGCTTGGTGCACATGTACCAGAAATAGATAAGAAAAAAGGATAAATCAACTTTAAAGAAATGAGACATCACAAAGCGTCGCTGGCTTCGGACTAGTACAAGGTCTCTTCTTTCAACTATTTTATATTTTTCACTTTATTGTATAAAACAGAGAAAATAATATGAAAGTAATAAAAAAATTGTTGTTTTAATATAATTAATGAACACACATTAAAAACGCCGTTCCTCGAAGAGGAGGCACCTTCCGTCTGTGAATTCATCTATGGAGGGCAAAAAAGGCAGAGGTTCAGTTAGGGGCGCGTCAGTTATCTGTGGATGCCATCGGCATGTATAACCACCGAGTTATAACCCAACTTACGCGTATTCGCCTCTTTGCCGTGAACCTTACTACCCCCTTCAGCTTACGGTCCGTCTACAGATATGTATATTTTTTATTACATAAATCGATTCTTTTTATCCTGCAACCCGCGTGTTATCCTGCAACCCGCGCTCGCGCGAACAGGTAAAATGGCAACAGCGCCTCACGGACGCATTCCACTTCAACCATGCACCGTCCCGGCGTTCGGAGAGCTGCCAGTGATCGCTGAACAGCAGTGATGCCGGAGCTTCGAGAATTTTGGGATGGTCTCTTTCAAATTAACGTCGCAACGAGCTATTCAGAATTTCCCGGCCCGGGTTGAAAAATTTGGGACCTTTCTTGTATAACTTTTGAACTGTAAAAGACATTGGAATGCAATTTTATTTACGTCGAAAAATGCGAAAAAATTATTCCCTCTTAATGATGGATAATTTAACATATTTTACATTTACTTTTTTTTCTATCAATTTTTTAACCATAACTGTTGTAAAAAGCTTTTGCAAACTGTTTATTTCAGACTGTCTTTAATGCTGTTTTTAAAAATCGTGGTGTTGATAAACAAGTCTAGTTGTTTCTGTATCATTACTTTTAGAAATTGAGACATTAAATTTGTATTCAATTATGTGTTACTTCTGCAGACCTTAGAATCTATTGTTCTGGTTTCCTTTTTTATGATTTTATCCTTAATGCAGTGCATACCTAGATCAGACGTAAGGGGTAACTAATGGGAGGTGTCTTTGATTGTAGCAATAGCAATATTCAATATTGCACAATATTATTGGCCGTGTAGGGCACACAGCAAAAATATTGTGCAATATATTGCACAATAATATTGAGCGTCTACAGACCGCTTTTACCCTAATATTTTTACACTCAGGACGTCGAGGGGAATCAATTTATGTAAAGGAAAGCGAATATTTTCTCCTGTGCTATTTATTAACTTTTTTCTCTAATATTCTGGTTTAACATCAACCAAAAATGAGATATGACTTGTTCTAGTTGCGTGGTGCGTCCTGTATGATAAATTTCAAATAATTATTTTGTTGATTTGTCAAATTATTCAAAATTCAATATTACTATATGCATAATATGTATGTATATTATGTAAGTACTTGACATTTATACTAAAACGGATATAATTTACAAATTGTATTGTTGTTACAGGTTTATTATTGTAAATGGAATATATACATGTCTTAATTAACATGACTTAATTAAGACGAAAAAAAATGCAAAACACAAAATGATTTAAGATAAAGTTTAGATTATCGTATAATTTTGTAATGTATAGCGCGAAACAAAACAATCGTACGTTCCAGCGTATTGCTGAAATTTAATATTTTGTAATTCAATAGATTCCAACGTATCTAACGGTACGCTTTAATTTAATTGAAGGTAGTTCAAAAATACGAATATATCTACATTTATTGTATCGTTTACATTGTGAACATTTCTTAACTTCAATTCAATTCTATTCTTATTTTTATTATATTCTTCAATATTATAAAAAAATTTTCACAATTCTAATGTATACTCTTTAATATATTATCTGTTGTTGAACATGTATTAGCTCTTTTTACATGTTAGACAAGTCCTTTTGATAATTAAAACAATGGCATAAATCAAACATTACATAAGTTTTACTATAACACATCTACATTAATTCCATATGGAACAAGTGGCTCATAAACGGAGAGGCATGTTCTATTGCTCATACCTCAATCATAAAATGGGGAAGATCGTCAAAGAGTTAGTATAAGCTCTGCAATAGTGCTGATAATGTGTAACTAATCTAAAAGAAGCCTCAGTTAAGGAAAGAGATAGAATTTGGATGAAAGAATCACATAAAAAGCGTGCCAAATTCTTCCGCGATAATCTTTTGAAGCCCCCTCCGTGTTGCTACTCATAACACCGCCCTATAAATAAACAAAATGTTGCCAAGCGATGGCATATACTGTCAGCACGATTGCGCGAACGTAGAGCTTGACGGAATCTAATCAAACATGTTCAATCATTCTACAAACTCATCTCCGAATGGTCGAACTGCGTGCGCAAGCATGATGGTTGATAAGCATGTCTGACTGTCAATGGGCCACTGTAATTATTGTAAACTATATTTCTACAGATTTCATAAATAAAAGTAAATATCAGTCGAATATGACGTAACAAGTCTTTCTTCAAGTAACGAATTAGTTGAATTTATTGCCATTGAAACTTTTAAGTAATGAATTGCAGAAAAATATAGTTAATACAACAGTAGTTTTTAAAGCTTTAAATGGAAGGCAACGTGTTTGACGTGTTGTCTGATGTTTCACTTCCGCTGCTATTATATTGTGGCTGTTTTATTAAAGTTGCACTGACAGGATTCATTGGAACGCAGGAATGATTGGCTGCTGATCTAAGTGGTTCTTTATAAAAGCAGAGCTCACAGAATCCATCCCTACCATAAATTGGCAAATTTACAAGTCCACTGGAAACTGCAAAGTTCCTGCAACAAATGAAATCCTTTAATGTTTGCGTGAACATTTACTTTTTTGTTAGCATTCATTATTTGATTTTGATATTTCTTTTTAATACCGAAAAAATGTAAATTCTTATAACTATAGTAGAATTAACGAAAGAAGGCGCCTTGGGACCTCGGCCAGAATTTGAGACGTTGCCGCTACTCCGGGCTCGCAATTGGTGCTTCCCCTACGCGGCTCCCTACGCCTTGGCCAATGACTTTCGACTACTTAGCTGTGCGCCTGGAGTAGGGGAGACCGCGGCTAGTTGATACGTTTTTCAGTTTTCAATTTTTTTCATTTTTGTTTGAATTAATTACATAATAACAAATATGCTAAAATATATTTTGGTCCTTCCTCTTTAATATATAGTAAGCGAAAACTTGAGAAAATACATACAAAATGAACGAAAAAATGTTATTTGGACGAAGGCAAAGTGTATCAATTTACCCAACTGCGGGGCAAGTTGATACTGCTCTGGGGCATGTTGATACATCTGTAAAATATCCATTTAATGAGTACATATTTCCCATTTATTGGGAATTAGAATATCATTGGCAACAACTAATTCATACGCCAGACTTGGTACATTCTTAGGAGTTAACCATGGACCTAAAGGACGGTGCATAGTTGCGGGGGGTTGAAGATCTCCGCGGGGAGGGAAGGAATAATTTCAGCCATCTTGTACCGGTCAACTTGTGCTGCACTCTTTAGGCGAGATTACTTATTAGTACTAGCTTGGCTTGACGTTTAGCGTAGATTGGCGTACAATTGACGTGGATTGGCGTCGTTTGGTATAGACGTACATAATAAGTATTTACGGCATCAGTTCTCGTGTAATTATTTATAAATCCAATCGTAAAAATGCCAGTTTGCATTGTGGAAGGATGGTAAAGTAGGACTTCCACGAAAAGTTTGAATGAAGAGGACATAGATGACAGCACTATTTTGACCGGCACAAGATGGCTGAGAGTATACCGTCCCTCCCCGCGGAGATCTTCACTCCCCGCGTCCATAAGTCTACTTTATGCACCGTCCTTTAGGTCCATGATTAGAATCGTTTACAGCTATTAACACTAATTGTGTTCTTAAAGCTATCAAAACAAGACTTATAATTCAACGCTTATGTGAACCTCTGACTTAAGTGGCCAACAACTACACTGTTTACCCCTACAATATATTTTGAAAAAAAACCGAGAGGGTGAAAAAATCCCCACAAAATTGCTTGTTGGACAACGAAACCGTGGGTGATCAACAAATATTCTAACATTCTCAATCAATTTCTGGGTGAAAATACTGTTGTTTTCTTCCCCGTCGGTTACGTGAAATGTAAAGTAATCTGGGCAGACAGCCTGTAGCGATCTGACTACCAACCGTCAGCAGTGGTGACTAACCCGGATAAAGGGATCACCACCTTTTCACAGCGAAGGAAAGAGCGTTTCGTCCCGGGCCCGCCAGTGGACTCATCAGTAAGGCTTTCTGGCGGGACCCTGCCTTAGACACGCTGGGTATCAGGACTGGGACGGAACTTTGTATATATACAGACGAGGGCTCAGGCGAATACTCGCGAGAAGATCTCGCGCTGCGTGGCCCTCTGGTGGAGCGTCGGTAACCAACTACGGATCCCTACAAGCCAAAAGCGCCTTGTGCTCTCTACTGGCTTCTACACGAACCTATACTTTTAGCAACAGCCCATAGATGGCGGATGTATCGACATATGATTGCAGTAGTAAGTATGCGTGTGACGTTGTTGCCGTTCTCATTTGTACTCGCGCGAGCGCCGCCAGCCTTCAGTGGATAACCCTGTATATACATATGTACATGTAACTATATAATATTTATTACTTTATGTTGAATATTTTATTTTAATTACTATCTTCATTCGAAAATTTACTATTTTTAGATGAGCTACGATTTTGGAAATCGAGAGGTACGATTTAGGCAACCGGTCTCCTAAATCGTACCTTTTTCAGTATGTCACAAGAAGATTAATAACAAATCAATATGTTCTGGACAAAAGGTGAAACATCTAATAGTAGGTGCCTAAAACATCAAGCTACAATATCCAATATTAACTTGCGTTCAAATTAATACCAAATACGAAATATATCTTAAAATATCTTAAGTGGTACGATATAAGCAATTATTATTATTATTATTATTATTATTATTATTATTATTATTATTATTTCCTATACTTCTTATAAGAAAACATTTTTAGCTGTTCTGTTTTAATGAAAGTGTTATTGTACCGTCAAAGAGTAATAAACAGTGACAAGTGACATAATATGTATCTTTGTTTGCACGGTACCTAAGGTAGTGTGCTCATAAAAGAACGATTCGTAGCTCTTTATAGGGTAACCTGATCTGTTCCATCGAGCTTCCGCATTTGAACAAAAGAGGAAATTTATGGAGCCGTGGTTGTTTCCGACGTCTAACCACAATGGAATGGTACACGAACTCGCTTGGGCACGCGAGTGTAATCCTACTTAAGGCTATTTAATGGTGTATCACATCAGAAATCATCTCGTCCTCCCTCGAATTACAGTCAGCGTGTTCCCCCATCTCCTTTCGCCGATCATTCCCGACCCTCTACTATTGAAGACCTTACTATTACACAGTCAATATGCATCCAACTCTATTACAGCATTTCACAAGCATACATCGAGCTGAAGATAAACGCCGGATAAATGTATTGACTGTGCAGCAACGGATTTTCTGAACCACTTGTGACAATTCCAATTCGACCACGTGAGCTTTCCCACGCGATTATGACCCACATAGAGGGCAGATAGGCGACGTTTAGACTTTCAAACAACGAAACTAAAAGATCATTTAAAATGCGTACGTTGTTTGTTACTGGGTTGAATGTTTAAATTTTTAAAAATTCTGTTAGTACAGTCATCATTTGCCGCAAAATATTATGTGCACGTACGTGGGTATTGTGAGGGGTATGTATTTCTTGGTACAATCGAGGAAAATATTTCTTTCAGAAAAATAACATTATAGTGTAACCTAATATTATATTGCAACCAAATGCGTTTTCTGAGAAAATGCGATCGTATTTTTAATTTCTAGGGTTTTGTTGATAATTAGTATTCTTTCATATCCATGGCATGTCCCATGAACGAGTTGGATATTGCATGGTTTGCTTGTGTATACAACTGCTGTTCTAACTTTAAACGGGAATTTATTTCTGTACGACGATTGGTACATTGTTTTACGTGATTAGTTTTCGACAATAATTTTTTGTTATCCATTTTCTTTTAGGTTGAAGAACGACATACAGCACAGATTCTTTTATTTTCGGTCGTTGTCCGTCAGCTGCAGTTGTTCATATTGAAATATCGTAATTAACAATAACGCAAATACTCATTATAGCACTGCTAATAGAAAGTTACTTAGGACTCAAGCCAATATATTACAAACTGTAAACTTGAATTCTACATTATTACTTCTGCCCATCGTCATAGGATTTTCAAAATGTCATAAACTGTACCAGTTTATTTGATTAGTAGTCCAGTCAAATTAGGATCTGTCTGCGGAATAATTGCCAGCAAGCTACATTCTTGTATGCCCTTTTATTTTGTCGTTTTGAAAATTTTGTCCCTGTTGAAAACTTTGCAGAGGGTCAAAGATAAACAAAAAACAGCTTTTCGCGAGAATCTCGCTATGTATCAATTTTAGACAAAAATAATTACTATAAAATTTGTAGCTTAGGAAATTCTGTACAAAAAAGGTTCTATGAGTTTCGTTCGTAGGAGTTACTGTAAAACTTTCGCGAACTGTAAGAGATAGGAAAAAAGGTTTCAGACATATGTTACCTACTACTTCTTTTAATTAAGACTATCATTTGGACAACTTACAGTTCAATGTCACTTGCTTATAATGAATTTGGACAATTAAAAAATGCATATCCCCAATGTTTAATATTTTTTTTAATGTCTGCGTTAGGAATTTTCCCTTGTCAGAAGTATGAAGGTTGACACTTTTTGTAAGCAGTCACCGTGAAAATGGTTACTCTTTCGAAAACACTCATACAACCTTTTTTGTAGAGAATTTCCTAAGGTTGAAATTATATAATATCTATTTTTATCGTAGAACTGATAAATCATGAGATATTCGCGAAAAACTGTTCTTTTTTACATTGACCCCCTGTATAAAATGTTTAGCAGGTGTCACATCGATGGGGACTTTTGACATATCGTTTAAAACGACGAAATATTATTCCACAGTTTGGCCTCATTTTCTACACAATAGTTTCTGAATAAAATTTCATCAGTGCTCAAGATCCTTTTGTTTAAAAGACACATGATATCATAAAATATTATAAATTAAAATCGTATTGATCCTTTTATATTATATTATATTAGCTTTGAATATTTCATGAAACTTCTTGAATTAATTTTTGCTTTTCCCTGGAATGCAGTAAAAACTAGGATTCCTCTGAAAAGCATTTCAATTGCAGAAAATGTTTCTTTTCTTTGAAAACAAAAGACGAGTTTATATTTATTATTGTAGATATTTCACAATGTATAATTACTATTATTTTTAATATTACTGATGATGGTTTATGAAGCTTACGAAAGATTCAAGTTTATACAAATTTGCCGTTCATTTTTATGCACTTATACACATTATATTTTTCTGTTTAGTCTGCAAGTTCTTCAACAGACATTTTTTTAATTAGATATTTAATGTACAGTGTGCGTAATTACCGGTAGTGTTGATCGAGCTGCGCCTTTTCAATCCTTTTGTCTTTGGCACGTCGATTTTGGAACCAAATTTTAATTTGCGTTTCCGTGAGACGTAGCGACGTAGCGAGTTCGAATCTTCGCCCTCTAGAAATATATTCCCCTCTACGATATTCAACTTCCAGCCTTAACGTCTGTTCTCCACTAAAGGTTGTTCTCTGCCTCCGTGGTCGCCCTTCCTTCCTTCTTCTGCGAGCTACTGTCCAAAATAAACGTTAACGGTGCTTGAAATGGTAGGTTTTCAGCGCAAGATAGCACACATATTTGCGCATAAAATTTATAATTACCAACGAATAAATTTGTGATTTATATGTACTAAAAAATATGGATTGCCAGAAGATAGAAGTGGGCCAGTGGGGCCCACCCACAACTACAAGGCTATCATTTAATTCTTATAAGAAATAAATAAAATTTTCAAAGAATACATAAGTGGCAAAAAAGTGCAAATAAAATTTTTGTGAAATATATGTATGTATAATTTTTAGCGGTTACAGTGTACATATATGTATATTATTGGCAGAGTACAGTAGATACTA
The DNA here is from genome assembly GCA_910592295.1 of Andrena haemorrhoa. Taxonomy (NCBI): domain Eukaryota; kingdom Metazoa; phylum Arthropoda; class Insecta; order Hymenoptera; family Andrenidae; genus Andrena; species Andrena haemorrhoa. Next base: position 10,133,503 of record OU342946.1, read on the forward strand.
CATGTAAATACAGATAGTTATAATTGAATTTTTAAATTATGTTTAATTTATTTTAAAATTAATGGTGGATATTTTTAAATAGTTCTATTATATTTTCTAGCTACTAAAAGGTCATTAACATTTTTAGCATATTGTCTGATGTTTAAGGAGGTTCGATACCTCAACTATACATGGGAGCTCTGCAGAGATACCAATCTTAGATAAAAAAAATTATGTAGACAAAAATGTTATTTACATGTCTATTCCTAATAAAATGATTACTACACTGTTTATTCTGGAATTCAATTAAACAAAAAGTATGTTTAACGCAGCTAGAAACAGAATATTTGTATTAGAAGTGGCATAAACTATGCGAGTGAAACGGGGCAACGTCGCTTTGCGTCCATCTTTTTTTCTCTTTCCATCTCACACTTGTGGCGTCCGCTTTGCACGTTCGCACTGGCTCGCAACAAGTTACTAAATACATGTTTACAGCTTCGTAGTGCTTTTACCAATTTTTACTGTATCCTTTGTACAAGTATACATTGTGTAGATGACTAACCGGCGTACAGCGTTGCCACTTTTCAAACAGTTCCCTCAGGCAGTTCGAAAAATACGAGCACATTGCTGTCTATTTATTCAATTGTCTAATAAACCGTACGGTTCATGTCCGATTTTCTTTTTTGGAATTTCATAGGAATACTTAAGCTTTTCATTTCAACATTTTTTATGACTATCTCAGTATTTTTAAGGACACTGTGTAACACTTTATAGAAATTTTGTGTATAAAAGTTCAAAAATTCATTGACTTTTGAATGGCTTGCGGCACCTCAAAAAATTTGTTGAACAAGATCAAACTTTCACCGCTTAAATAACATTATAAGAGGCAATTTTTACCCACTATTAGAAGTCATGAATAATAAAAAAATATTTTGCCCCTATATTCTGTCCACCCTGATGTGGAGCTCGCTTCAGAGTCCCCGAAAATGATTCCACTTTAACAGCCCTAAATTTTCAATTAGGTACTTATGAGATTTCTGATTTAAAGAGTCCCTGTAGAAAACACTGTAAGTGCCAAAAATTAAATTCAATACTATGTATAGTAGGTATTACCATTGGCACGTAGAACATTTTCCGAAATCTTTTTTTTTTAATTTTGGCACTTACAGTGTCTTCTACAAGGACTCTTCATTTGGGGCTAAACTTATGGAACAATAACAGAAACTCCGAAAGAATCTCCAACATATTAACCCTCGGTTGTCACACCTACTTTTACGAACGTCGTTGTCACACTGTGTCAATTTAACCCTGCCAATTTTCAATCAGTTGTCATTTAAAAACTATTTGTTAAATAAAATCTAAAAAATTCTGAAATAAAATATGCCAGGATTCAAACACTGCTATTTAGGGTTTATACAAAAACCGACATTTAGAAAAACCGGTTTTCGAATTCCATTATTCCTGAAAAACCGGTTTTCCATTTTTCACAAAAAAAATATTAATAAAATAGTAGGAAAATATTTGTACTTATTTTAAAAATGTCCAGTTTCCTTCATATTATGTAAGTACAAGAATATAACAAAATAAAGTATACTCTATCTATACAAAACCAAACAAAAAAATTAAAGTAACCAGAATCGGTAACAATACATACAATTTTTTAGTTCATTTAATATTTATGGATCTACAAAAATATAACATAATAAAGTAGACTGCATACAGAACAAAATGAAAAATCTAAAATAATTAAAATCCGTACAAAATATCAATCTTTTGAAAAGTGGTACCAAATTATAAATCTTTATACCATTTCATATTTTTTTCTGAAAATATGAATTCATGAAGATTAGTTTTACAGTAAACTGTTACCTACTACAATATGCTTGTGTTCAAGGGATTTCAAGTAAAAATGTTAACGTTTTTAATTAAATAATTCAACCATTTCTGCATATTAATTTTAGTATATGAAACCGGTTTTTTAAATTTAAAAACCGGTTTTGGAATTTTACAAATTTATAAATAAAAACCTGTTTTTAAAAACCGACAAACCCTACTGCAATTACACAGAATGCATGATAAATTTGAATATATTGAGATTCAAACATGGTTATTAAAATATCAGGATGATATCTAATTTATTTAATACTTTTTTGTTTTTTGAGAACACATAATAAATCATTTATGTTCGGGGGCGGGGGGAATGATAGAACATGTTGAGAATTAATCAGTACACGGAATCGATATTGCAGTGTAATTATGACGTTGGGAAAAATCGTGCCGGAAATCAGATGGTTGGGGCTTCAGCGCAATCTGGCTGAGAATGGAAACAGGATCCTAATTGCCCCTTGAATCCTGTGCAGAACTCACTCGCGTGTAAATCCCAATCTTCACAATTTATAGAGGAAATGCGCGCGAGGAACGAAAAATACGAATGGCAGATGTAAACGTCATAAGCCTTCGTACAATACTGCTACAATATATACATACATATTAATAAAGATGTAATATCTATTATAATGATGAATGCTTAATAATTTAAATGTAGTTTCACATATGTATCTATTTGTAAAAAAATCCACGAGACAGAAAATCTCTCTTTTGTTAGTTTTCTTCTTCTGAAAGTTATAATTCATTTTGGATTAGTCATTAAAATTTGTTTACCACTGTACTTATGCTGGCCATAAAGCATTGAGAGCTCTTGGCACCGTGTGGCGATTCCACAGCAAGGATCTTAGCATTCTTTGAGTTCTGTGCTTTTCACTTGTAAGTAGATATGTATTTTTAACCGACTTCAAAAGAGGAGGAGGTTATATATTTGATCCGTATGTTTTTTTTATGTTTGTGCCCTCATAACTCTTCAGCATATGGACCGATTTAGATGATCTCTTTTTTTCGAAAGAAGGCGATGCCTCGGTGGACCCATCCTAGTCTAAATCAATATTGGCCTAATATTTTGCCAGCTATGATTAAAAATAAAGACTATTGTCACCTAACTATTATTATTTTATGTACGTACGCGCATATCTCCTCAGTATGTTGCGTCAATATATATAAAAGTAAAAAGTTAAAAATAACAAAATTAAAAAAAATTAAAACCGACTTCAAAATAATAAAAATGCACTAAAAAGTAAAAAATAATTTTTTCTTTTATTTAATCTACGACTCTCATATTTTTTAAGTCGGCGCCTCATCAATTGTATACGCTCACCTTAGCTTGTGTGAACGTACGCACACACCTCAACGCCCAGTGAGACGGCCCCCTTAAAAATAGTGAGAAAGTCCAAAAAAATGTTGCAATGAAAAGCGTAAATATTCCTATGAAAGTCTAAAAAAGAAAATCGGACATGAACCGTACGGTTTATTAGATAATTGAATAAATAGACAGCAATGTGCTCGTATTTTTGGAACTGCCTGATAGAACTGTTTGAAACGTGGCAACGCTGTACGCCGGGTAGTCATCTATACAATGTATACTTGTACAAAGGATACAGTAAAAATTGGCAAAAGCACTACCAAGCTGTAAACATGTATTTAGTAATTTGTTGCGAACCAGTACGCAGGCGCAAAAGGACGCCACAAGTGTGAGATGGAATGAGAAAAAAAAGATGGACGCTAAGCGACGTTGCCGCATTTCACTCGCACATTTTACACTACTTTCAATGAAAATATTGTGTTTCTAGCTGGATTAAACATACTTTTTGTTTAATTGAATTCCAAAACAAACAGTGTAGTAATAATTTTATTAGGAATAGACATGTAAATAATATTTTTGTCTACATAATTTTTTTTATCTAAGATTGGTATCACTGCAGAGCTCCCATGTATAAGCATAGGCTTACCCCTCTCGCCGCCTGCTCCGCAAGTGAGGTATCGAACCTCCTTAACAGAAATTATTAGTTTTATATAAGACAATAGTCTGCTTTGTAACTGCTTAAGAATCAAAATCATTTTATGGCTAGGTCTAAGAGTAATAAAATCTCTTTTCAATAAATCTCGACTATTTTACACATCTTTCTCTGTTAAGTGTACCTAATCTTTACATTCTTCTTTGTCACTTGTGTATTTCTAGTTTGTTCATGCTAGTGTCGAATATCAATTCCTATTGAAAATCTTTCTGCAATAAATATGCTTTCTGGATATTGCAAAACAATATAAGAAAGACCCACTCGAAGAAGGAATATACAAAGTTTTAAAATCCTGTCAGTTATATTTTTCAGCTTCGCATTTGTACCTTTTATTTAACAAGCCGGTGATTCTTTGTCTGCTTTACTGTAACAATGGCTTAAGGGGCAGGCGAATAGAGATGGGTTTGAGGAAGTGTAGCGATATATATTCCACATTGAGATGCGACCAACTGCGTTTCGTAATCTCATCACAATATCGCTACGAGGTGGCGAAGCGGGATAAATCCACTCAAATGTGAGCGTGTACGTATGCTTGTTGCAATAACACGTGCCAATATCAAACTTTTAGATGGACAGCGGAGCATTCTAAATATAAATCAACGGCAAATTATCAGAGCGATTCGAAATAGATGAAAGCGAATAAATAATTGGATCTCGTGCGAGTGCTGTTCAGTCGTTAGCAACATTAACGTTTTTTAAACTAATAAAAAATTGTTACGAAATGATGGTAAATAAATCGTTACTTGTAGCACCTGGCGCAAAATTGCCCGGAGAAAAAATTGATTCCTGAAATGTCAGCTGCATTTCGTTTTTATTTTAGTTTTTAGTTTTTAAAAAGTTTTCTTAGCGAGCATCTAGAGGCTAAGGGAAATCTACCTACCTTTCATGGTCATGATTTGAATTTTATATGTATATAAATATATATATGTATATGTGTATAGATAATTATTTACAATTTTTAGGATTAAAAAACTAGGGTTTGTCGGTTTTTAAAAACCGTTTTTTCATAAACTTGTAAAATTCGAAAACCATTTTTTAAATTAAACAAACGGTTTTATACATATACTAGACTTAATATGGAAAAATGAATTAATTATTTGATTAAAAACGCTAAGATTTAGACTTAAAATCGCCTCGGACACAAGCATATATTGTAGTACGTAACAGTTTACTGTAAAACTAATCTTCATGAGTTCATGTTTTCAGAAGAAAAATACTAAATGAAATAAAGATTTATAATTTATATTTTGTACGGATTTTAGTTATTTTAATTTTTTCCCCATTTGGTTTTGTATGCAGTGTATTTTATTGTGCTAATTTTTGTAGATCCAGGAATATTAAGTGAACTAAAAAATGGTACGGATTTTAGTTATTTTAATTTCTTTTATTTATTTGGTTTTGTATAGATACAGTATATTTTATTTTGTTATACTTTTTTAATTACATACATATTAAAAAATTGACATTTTTAAAATACGTACCGATATTTATTTTCTATTTTAATTATATTTTTTTGTAAAAATTCGGAAACTGGTTTAACCGGTTTTTTGGGAATAGTGGAATTCGAAACCCGGTTTTTCCAATACTCAGTTTTTGTATAAACCATATAAAAAACTCAAAGGCGTTAAAACCTTCCCCTTGCCAAGACAAACAAAGTTATGTAACACACTTATGAGTACAGTTAATATCTATTGAGAAAACGCATTTCATTTTCAAGTATGCAACTTTTATATAATAGTATAGATTTGCAAACGGGAGGGAATATTTGAGGGATGTATGAAAGACTTGAATTGTTTAAACAATTATAGGAAATTGATGAAATGAACCATATTTGATTTAATGCAGAATTTAATTTTTTTCTAGATACTATTCAAGCAACCTCTTTGATAATGGAAGTACAGTGTATAATCAGTTATTGTATAGGCCAAACACATAGGGAATATATCTTGACCTGCAAGAGTTTTTATTTTTAATTCTCTCTCTTTAATTTCTTTAGTAATTGTTGTAAACTTCACAGCTTTTTACGAAATGCTATGTCGAGATTAAAAGAAGTACTCATAAAACTTATATACACTTCACATCCTTTAAACATGATAAACTAAACAAGAAAGATACCCAGTATCCAGGTGCTAACGACTGTATGGTCGCAAATTTTAGCTGCTTAAGAGGTTAGGCCACCTTGGACGGAGCAAAATTCCAGTGATGTTCGGCATTTTTTTTTAGGAAGAAAATGAAATAAACAGAAAATTTAATACGCAGCCTGTTATTATACAACTCTCGCCGGAAAAAATCGTATTTTTTCCTACAAAATGGCGGCGGTAGAGCCGTGAGACGCAAGATCTTGAGGAGCGACGTTTTCCACGGTGTTCAATGTCACGGCTATACCGTTTGACCTAGAACACAAAACCAAAAAGATTTATGTTCTGCATGCCTAAAACTAGATAAGTACGTAGGGAAATCCAGAAACATTAATTTGTCTCGAAGTAGTGACCTTGGGGAGGAAAAGTGCATTTCTTTTTATAAAAGTGTCAATTGCAAAGAATATGTTCAAGATATCGCAAAACCGCTACGTACTTCTCTAGATTTAGGCATGTAGAAAATAAAACTTTTTCGTTTTTTGTTCAAAGTCAAATGGTATAGCTGTCAGATTGAACACTTTGGAAAACGTCGCTCCTCAAGATCTTGCGTATCACGGCTCTGCCGCCGCCATTTTGTAGGAAAAAATACGATTTTTTCCGGCGAGAGTTGTACAATAAGAGGCATCATATTAAATTTTCTGTTTATTTCATTATCTTCCTAAAAAAATGCCGAAAATGATTGCAATTTTGCTCCGCCCAAAGTGGTCTAACCCTTTAAGGAATCCCCTATTTGGCCTATTTACTTCCATTTGTATTTTCGGACTTGGATTATTTGCTGGTTATTAACAAAATCTGACTGTGCATGTATTCCCCCATGAGAAGTTTATTGAGGATATAATAAAATTTTGTTCATCAACAGTTTTTCATTTATTTCTAATGGATATATTGAAAAAAAATTTAGGATGATGAAACATGCCTAAGTATATGTAGGTAGTTAGTAATTAAATAATACCTATAGATATTAGCGAGAACATTTATTAGAAGACCAAATATTTATAACATGTTAACGATGTCTTTATATAGGCATTTCGATTTCAAATTACAAATTTTACTTCACGTATGATTATGTGCATACTGTGTACATTATGTTGTTTTGAAACTACCAAATTACCTGCAACTGAATATCCAATTACTATATTTTCTTTTTAAGTCGATCCGCAAACATTTGTATAATGCATTTACAATTTTGAATGAATATCTTGAAAATTGCATGATTGTAATAAAAATGGTAAAAATTATTTTATCACATTACATAATCGACAAAACAATACATTTGAATACCTTCAAAGAATGTTTAAAAAATTACCCCAAATGGGCCTACGTAATAATAATGTGAAAGAGAAAAATAAAATTGTTGACAAAATGAAACAGGAATTGTCACTTTTGAACAAGTTCTATTACTGTATTTTTAAAATATTTAATTAATAAGGTAAAATATGTATTAATATAGATATTGAATAAAGTACTTTTAAAATATGAACTACACGATTGTATTGATATAATTTTATAATACTTGTGCAATATACAAGGCGTTTACAAAAAACGCAGCTAATTTTATACAGTATATTAAACGAAGACTAGCGTTTTAATAACTTCTTAGGGGAATCATTTATTCAGATAGAAATGAACATGAGTTATATTTGTGTGGTAGTTTATTTCATTTTGGAAATGATTACCGTGATTAAATTAATAATTACTTTGCTATCAAAATATTGCATCAGTTACAGAGAATTAATTATTTGGTCTTCTACGTCGTCGCTTGACTTCTACTTAGAACATTAGTTAAGACATTTCATTCACAAGAAAGTGTTAGAAGTGGAATCACTCCTTCAATGCCATTAAAGTATTTGAAAAGATTCAACAATCATTAATTTTCTACAGGGCGAACACATTTCGAATTCTTATAACTATATAATTTCAATGGTGCTACGAAATATTCAGTAGGTTGGAACGAAATATTTTTTTTTATTCATGACTTTTAATAGTGGGCAAACGTTGCCTTTTATAAAGTTATTTAAGCTGTGAAAGTTTGATCTTGATCAACAAATTTTTTGAGGTGCCGCAAGCCATTCAAAAATTCATATTTACTGATTGTGCGACTTTTGAATGGCGGCACCTCAAAAAAATATTCGATCAAGATAAAACTTTCACAGCTTAAATAACATTATAAAATGCAACTTTTGCCCACTATTAGAAGTCATGAATAACAACAAAATATTTTGCCCCTATATTTCGTTCCACCCTTATATTTAGACATAAAATTGTATTCACGCATTTCAAAATCAATGACTGTTTTATACGGTTATTGAAACAGTAGCAATAATAATTTTCCTACTGAACTGCCAATTTCACATAACTAACAAGGGAAGATCCCGAACCCGGAAACTCAAGACAATCTGAATCTTTGTGAATGTGTAGGGGATTTCCTCCTGATTAGAACGCAATTTGTTTGCTGCCCAAATTCACTCTAAGGGGGTGAAATGAACCCCTGAAAATCGGCTATTTTTCTGTAAGAGATAGAGAAAAAGTTTCAAGACAAAAGTTCTAACTTTTAATTATGAATTGGTAAAAGTATGGTCAATTAGAAAAAAACATAAACAAAACTATTAATAATGTTCTCTAAAATTCGCGCTTTCACGTGAAATCTGAATTGATGGTTTAAATAATTGTGAAACAACATAATCCATTTTTTTCATACAAATTCAACCTTTGCCGTATTTGACTTTTGGATCCCATTGTACCATTCTTCTAACATTTATTAGGAAATAGTGCGCAACACGTAGAAAAAAATAAGATAATCTATATATTTCCTAATAATAAATCGCCTAAATATTCACAAAGTAGGTATCAGAATTTTTTGAATTTCCGGGTCCTGGATTTTCCCTTGTTAGTAATAAAATATGTCCAGACATAAGTTTTATTTCACCACCTTCATAGGTTCTACAAATTTAGCCACAACTCTTAAACGCTCTGTATTAACCAGGGTTCCTATTGAGTAGCGTTCAAGTAACATTATAAAACGTTTTTTTTAAATTTAAGTATCACAATAAAGCTACATTGCAGCAGTTTAATAAATTACTTCTCTGTTTGAAAACAATTTCACAGCGATAAATTCGCTTCTGCGTTATTAAATAGTTTTGTCCAGCATCGTATGTTTACGAAACGTATTGAGCTTATCGCGTGTATTCTTATACCATTGTGGCAGTTCTTCCTCGTTCTTGGAGGATTTACCTGGACACGCACAAATGGTGGCTATTCGAAGACTTTATTATAAGAATGTGGCGTGTACATGTGTACATTCGTTTGAATGCTACAGATGTATTCAAAGGTCCAGAGATTCAAACTTACGTAGATAGGTAAGCTCACAACTGACTCTTTTAAACCAGGGACTCCTACCGATACGTAAAATACCGGTATTTTTCGTTTGTACCTTCGTAACCCTTATAGAAACCGAAATACGAAAATACTGGTATGCGATCATACTGGTACATTTACCTATATTTACCAGTAATTTTTCGGTTGTCTATTAGAATTTTCAAGATATTTGTAAGCAGAGATTTCAAACCGGTATTATTTTGTTACTGCTATTATTTTAGCAAAATTATACCCAACCCATGCAGTACCGAAATCCTAATACCGAAACCAAAGGAATTATCAGCATTTTTCTGGTAATATGTATAGTGTGATCGCGAGTGAAAAAGACTACGACGTTACAATGTTACATTCGTCGGAACGTCGATTTCAAACGCCAAGTATAGCGACGCTGCTTGGTACCGCCTTATATCAGGGAACTGAACCCTAACCCCGGGTCTCCACCAAGGCGAACACGAACAAAAACACTGTTCGCGAACGTTCTCGTCTGTTTTCGTCGTGTCCACACCGCGGCGAACACGAACAGAACACCGCGTACGAACGTTTTCGAGACTGTTCGCGTCGGTAGGAACGCAGGAAACGAACATTTCTGACGATACCTGGCGATCCGTGCATCCCTTTCCATTGTGGTACTGCTCATAAACAGGCGACCTTCTACGACCATCCGCCGGCAGGTACTCCACAGAAATAATATGCGTGACAAACAGGAATAAAATTTTTATATTTGTTGTTTTAATATAATGAGAATATTTCCAACGTATGTATGAGATTTTTCTAATGAAAATTAAACCAAACACGACGCAATTCGGACAAATTTGAGTTCCGCTGATAATATCAATTTTATAATATCAATATTTTTTTATACTAGCCAATAACAGATTTTCTTGAAAAAGAAGATAAAATTTTCGTTAGGTGGTGGTTCGTGTTTAAAGATGTGGGATATTACTAGGAAAGAAGGAGATGGTATTAACGAGTTATATGTGCATTGATAACTGTATACTGTATAGATATGGATATACATACATATATTTACAAATATGTGCATTATACAAAGATATAAAATATACAAACATACAATATAATACACACACATTTTTTTTAAGCCCACATGGGCAAATACCTTCACAACAGAGGTATGCGTAAAATGAGTCTGCAACTGCGAATGGCTCATGCCTACATTTGTCTAGTTGCGTGATTGGGATTTGTAAATATATATATGTACACGTGTGCGTATTATATTGTATGTTTGTATATTTTATATGCTTGTATATTTTATATATTTGTACGTTTATATGTTTGTATATTTTAATGTTTGTATATTGTATAGGTACCTATGTTTGTATATTGTATATCAATCTTTGTATATTTTAATGTTTGTGTAATTCACATGTTTTTAAATATATGTATGTATATGCATATGTATGTATATACATATACAGTATACAGTTATAAATGCACTTATAACTCGTTAATACCATCTCCTTCTTTCCTAGCAATATCTCACAGCCTTAAACACGAACCACCACCTAACAAAAATTTCATCTTCTTTCCAAGAAAATCTGTTATTGGCTAGTATAAAAAAATATTATTATAAAATTGATATTATCAGCGGAACTCAAATTTGTCCGAATTGCGTCGTGTTTGGTTTAATTTTCATTAGAAAAATCTCATACATACGTTGGAAATATTCTCATTTTATTAAAACAAAAAATATAAAAACTTTATTCGTGCTTATCACGGATACAATTTCTGTGGTGTACCTGCCGGCGGATGGTCGTAGAGGGTCGCCTGTTTACGAGCAGTCCCACAATGGAAAGGGATAGCAAGGCCCAAGTTTCATGGGTTTGAAAAGGGACAAGAACGAGAAAACAGCCGATGTTGGTCACAAATGTTCGAGCCTGGTGGTCACCGGATTTTGTTCGCGAACACCCTCTCCCCACGTCTACCGTGACCATCCGGAAGATTTATCGCCTATTAGTAGGGTCATTTGTTAGCGAACACTGTTATTTGGCGTCCACACCGAGGCGAACAGCGTGTTAGCTAACATGTTCGCGAGAAAATGTTTTTGTTCGTGTTCGCCTTGGTGGAGACCCGGGGTAAAGCTCTGCGCACACATATCTGTTCCGTGTCAGTTCCGTTCCGTCGTGCCATTGGTAAGAAGAAGAGACCCTCTACGCCCCTCTTCTTCAGACAACTAGCACGCCGGAACGGAACTGACACGGAACAGATACATATGTGTGCGCAGACCTTAACCCGCCTAACCGGGTAACAAAATACGGTGAAAACCATAGTTGTAACCATGTTTCCAAATAGTAATGAATTTTATTTCAATATCGGAGACTCCTTGGTAGGGTGATGCATGCACGTGAAAGTAATAAATATGCGAGGTCAAAGATTAACTTGGCCGCGCCGAATTCGCGAGCGTTTGCCGACGCACAGTGTGGGATTTTGGACAAAAATCGCTCGACTGCGCAAATCTTGACCGATTTCAATAAATTTTGTTTTAAAATACTCGTAAAGGACTCAGCAATAACGGAGCACTGCAATAAAACTAGTATCTGTTGGTCTAATCGTCTAATCTATAGAAAATACTGTTTAGCATAACGTAACATAAAAACATAAATAAATAAATTTTGCAGATTAAAAATTAATTTTTTGTAAATTTAATATTAAATATAAAATAAAAAATTTACTTTGAATTTACAAAATTTATGTTTTTAAATAAACTGTATAGCTGATTTAAACCTTATATTCTTAAATTATATTATAAAATTAACGGTAATAAACAAATGAAGATTTGTTCTCGAGACTGGTGACGAGAGCATGGAAACTCGTCACTCTTTGTTCGAGCGCTAAGTGAATACGTACTTACTAGCAGTAGGAAAATATTTTAAAAATTAATTTATTAGTTTTGTAGTATTGAATTTATTACATTATTTTTACTTTTTAATTCACTAGTGATAATTCATTAATGTACTTTTAGTTTCTAGTATGTACTGTAGTTTTATAGTACTGAATTTATTACATTTGTTACTTTTTAAATTACATACTAGTGATAATACGTTAATGTACTTTTAAGGGGTCTGACGGTAAAAAATAAAGGCTATTTTCAAGGCATATTTTCTGAAAATCATATAATATTTTATGCTTCTAGATTGAACAAATTTTGGGTAGTTTGGCCACAGCAAACAATAACGTTAGGCTCTGCAAACAAATTTACAAAACTGGCGGTCATGTAACTTTCCAACATTTGCTCTGAATTGCAAAATTCGTACAGATTTTAAAAAATATGAATTTTTAAAGAAATTACGAACTTTGAAAGAAAAGGTATAAAAAATCAACATGTTTTTTCAATGTTACGATTAGTTGAATTATTCGATCAAAACACTTGTACGTTTAACTGAAGATAGTATTAATACGAATATTCCCTGGAAATTCAAGTGAATCCGATAAAAATCGACTTAGTTATTAATCCGCCGGCTTGGAAAATCCCGTTTCGAGATAATCGCGTTTATAGTTTTGAGAGAAGTTATTTTCTGCAACTCAAAGATCGCAACTGTATACGGTCTCGTGGTGGGCAGCGACTCTCTACCTAATTCTCAACAATATATATGCTCATAATCCCCCTTATTAGATACATTTGGATTCTTGAAAATAAACTTTTCGGGCGATTAACAGCAAGTTACCTATGCGTGCACTCGATTCTGAGCGCTGCTCTATCTTCACAAAACCTTCCGTAGCTCCCAGAATTTCTTCGAGATCCACTTTGAAATTGTACAGGTATATTTTTGAGAGCCCACATATTATGAAAATGCACAAAAAGAAAAATCAGGAAAAAAATTTTCCCAGTGGCTTCCCCTTGTATTTTCTAGTAGATACCTGTATTAATCGTAACCTACCATTTCTACAAGAGGAAAACCGAAAAAATACCGGTATTTATATCGGTTTCGGTATAGGGGAATTGTGCGACAGTTAACGCACTTTACGTAAAATTGTCACCCTGTCTAAATGCAATGAAATTCTTTTCCAAGGATACATATTATTAGTTGAACATATTGCCCTACTACTAGCATTAAAGAAAATCAAAATTTTAATATTTATCATTTTTTAGGAGACACGCCACACGTGCGGGAGTGGTGCCGCATTTCGAAAAACGTTTAATTTTCCATTTAAACTTGTTAATTTTAACTTCTTATTTAAAAAAAATAGTAAAAGCAAAGTAAAATGAAACATCTTTTTAATTTATACAGTTATAAAATACAATAAAATTGGAAAAATAAATAGATACAGATATTATTTCTGCTTTTCTAAATTTAATTGTCTTTTCTTCTTCCTTCCGCATTCATTACACATAGAATAAAAATAAAATGTGAGAGAAAGAGTAAAAAGCCCACAAATATGTTTGGATTATCAGATTTGTCATTAAAAAATAAATAATTTGCCTTGAGATATCGCGGTATCTATTTTGAGAGACTTGTTTTGTATTTTTAACATTAAAAGCATCATTTAGTCGACTTAGGTACCTTCCGATACAGTGCGCATAAAAGTGCGGCATCTATCCCAAATGCCCGGAAGAGACGCCGCACTGTCGTATTTCCAAGTGCTATGTCGAATATGACCTATTCTGGCCGAGAAATATTCCACGAGTTCCTTTAACGATATCACGAAAAACCACGAATTTTTAACTACTACGATAACAAAAATAAACTCGACGTATAACTATTGAGGCAAAGTGCGGTAAGCTTACCTCGAAAAATAGCAAAATCTTTAAATAGCAAAATCTTAAATAGCAAAATCTTTAATAACGGAAACACGTTCTCGTTTATTAATTAAACCTAAACGAACAGCCTAAAACAAATAAAATCGGCAGTGTTGTATTTTATTACCCATAACCCTGAAATACCGAAGGTGCGGCGTCTCTCTCAGTGCGGCATCTCTCCCACAATTACCCTAGCCTAATACAGGTATCCAAGCCATACCGGTACGAAGTCCCTGGCGTAATATCGGTATAATTTTTATACCGATATTAAGTCCCTGCTTTAAACGAATGAATTCTATGTATATCACTGTTCATGGAATTAATAAGCGGATTTCGTCGCGATACAATATAGCAACTACTTAGTACCTACCTCCATTTAAACCGTTCAATCAAATTATTTCATAACGGTTTCTCAAATGCTTTTCCTCGTAATAATTCATAATATCTGATATTACTTTTTTTTATTGCGCATTTTAACGTCGCGTCAATTGCACTTAAGTGACTATTAGCGACAAAGATTTAAAAGGCTAAAACTTAGACAATTTTTTTCTCATTCAGATCTACTCTATCAAATAAGAATGAGCGAATCTTGTATCACATATCTTCAGTCCGTCTAATATTATTTGTTGCTTTCGATTGAGACCAGTCGTGAATTTTAATTATCTTTATTTGACATTACTTTTCAACTTAATGGAGATTATGGTATTTTTAAATTTCCTTTAAACTGCAGGTCGTCATTCAGTGCCATAATTACGTTTTTTTTTAAGTTTTATGAACATAAATAATAGATTTTTGTATATCATCTTGGGTGTTTAGATGCACGATTTTGGAGAGAGGAAGTTTGAAGAAAATAATACTGGTTTTTCCATGGTTGTGAATTAGGATTTTCGTCGACATCCAAATCTATCATCTCAATTAGCAAATACCTATCCTATCTATTGCTTTCCCGATGAAAATATTATAAACTTAATAAGAAACTTCATAATATTCTAATAAATATTGTCACAAATTTCAATATGTAGTACCTACAAATTCTTCTTATTACTATAAAATTAGATTTTCAGAAAGAATAAAAAGGTAATGACAGAAAGTGGCCAAAAAGTAAAATTGCTATTAAATAATAATTTAATATGACAGAAAAGTTATAGAAAATACGTAAATTCGAGAATTGTAATCTTAATCGGAATTTACCTAATTGCTACACCTGATCGGGTATCTTTACACAAGATTGATATCAATGTGGAACAGAAAAACTATAAAATTGCTACAACCAGTAAATCATATTAATAAACGTAGTAGCTTCCAATTCGACTTTACTTTTGTTAAAGCAATATTGGGGCAACATATTGGATAGGTAGGTGCTATTCCACTGGCTGAACTGCAATCGCGTGCGTGGTTAAATAATTTTGTAAGTATCCACTTGAATTTAATAACTGTAACTCTGCACATTTTCAAACCGACATATTTAACTATATGTGTTCCAATAGGGTTTGACGATTTTTAAAAACCGGGTTTAAAAACCGGTTTTTATTTATAAATTTGTAAAATTCAAAAACCGGTTTTTAAATTATAAAAACCGGGGTTTTAAATTTAAAAAACCGGTTTTATATACTAAAATTAATATGCAGAAATGATTGAATTATTTAATTAAAAACGTTAACATTTTTAGTAGGTAACAGTTTACTGTAAAACTGATCTTCATGAGTACATATTTTCAGAAAAAAATACTAAATGGAATAAAGATTTATAATTTGGTATCACATGTCAACAGATTTATATTTTGTACGGATTTTAATTATTTTAGATTTTTTCATTTTGTTTTGTATGCAGTCTACTTTATTTTGTTAAATTTTTGTAGATCCATAAATATTAAATCAACTCAAAAATTGTATGTATTGTTACCGATTCTGGTTACTATAATAATTTTTTTTGTTTTGTATAGATAGAGTATACTTTATTTTGTTATAATTTGTAATTCCATAATATTAAGGAAATTGAACATTTTTAAAATAAGTACAAATATTTACTTACTATTTTATTAATATTTTTTTGTGAAAAATGGAAAACCGGTTTAACCGGTTTTTCGGGAATAATGGAATTCGAAAAGCGGTTTTTTCTAAAGTCGGCTTTTGTATAAACCCTATGTTCCAATTACATTTCTTGATGGAAACTAGTAAACAGTTTTACTTAATGTAAGGTTCAAACACTTATATTCTGCAGCAATTCTCGTTTCCTAGCAAGTACCTAAACTCGATGAGATTTTACATGAGACTTTTCTATCATGAGACAAAAATCTCAGCAACAACTAAATGTAAATAACGGAAATAGTCGTGCGAGATGAGATTTCTGAAAATATATCATATATCAATATGGAGGGCTCAGAAGCCAATCAATAAAATACAATAGCATTGAAACCGAGATTTACACTGTTTGTTCTCTAAATAATTTTGGCTAGTAATTCTGTAGTCTTTTGAGCCTTTAGATGTGGTCCCACAACTGCAATATCTATATATCTAAAGGCTCAAAATACTACCATAATAAATATGTATTATAGGGTAGAGTGGGGCTATAAGTGCGGCGGGTAAAAAGTCCCGAATACAAAATCTGATTGCATATTGCAGCATAACTATGTTGATTGCAAGGCTATATAATGGGGTGGACCGCAGAATCTCCAGTCGTTTTTGGGCTTTCTTGCGTGTCTAGAGCTGCCATGCGTGAAATCATTAATCTAGGACAGGGAGCATTAAAACCCCGTACATTTTCACTCGAAACCCGGATACTTTTAACGATTTCTTATATTGGATACGCTACCCCAAAACAAAAATTTCTGTAAATTATGGACTGTAGCCGCAATCAAGAAATAAAGATAAAATATTTATGACTTTTTGAGCGAGCAGCATCGAAAAATCCGGATCAGTACAGAAAATCACTCCGGACATCCCCGGATGCCCCAAAAAAGAGGACAAATCCGGGGAACCCCGGACGGATGGCAGCCCTACGCGTGCCATACGACGCTTTTGTCATTATGAACATCAAGAAGGACGTCGTTTTTGTTGTGTTATTCGAAATAAACCACAGTTTAACAGCGTATAAGTAGGCAATATGTACATGACATTGTTTGTTTCTGATTGATAATGTTTTCGAACTTATATATTGTCGAAACTATAGAGGAACCATTGGGGCAGAAAGTCCCTTTCTCATATTTTTATATTTTGTTAAAGAAGTCATGTTAAAATACTAAAAAGGGAGTCGTCTTTGTTGAAGCAAACCAATTAGTAAGGGCATAAATTATCTACCTTTTTTCCTGTTTATTCATATTAAAATAATTTGAGTTTAAGAAATAAGCCCAAACTGCTTAAAAGAGAGTTATATCTTTATGTTGAGCCAAGATTATTACACAATTTTTTGTTCACGCTGAATCTGTGTCCTGTATTTTCATTTATTTAAAAAAATGTTTCCGAAGTATTTCCTTTCAATATTGTATACCAAAAAAATGGTTTAATAAATATTTGTTGATTTTAAAAGAGTTTTTTACTTATTTTGTTTTATGTTACACGAAAAGCTGGTTAGAAAATATTAAGGACTTTTTGCCCCATTTTGAATTGACACACATTTTGTGATATAACTCAACAAAAAATTTCACTATTAACCGACAGCTTTGTAAAAGTGAAGCATACTAGTTGTAGTTTGTACAAAATAACACCGTATTGTTATTACTAAATTTGACATAGGTTTATATGAAAAACAGGACTTTCAGCCACACCCTACCCTACTGTACCTAAATTTTTGAAATTTTTAATTTTTTTTAATATTTTCACTTATCAGTACAACGCTGGAACAGTAGATATCCAAATCAGCATGGCCGCATTCGTTATATTAATTTATACTGTTCATGCATTGTGCTGATAACAGCGACGGCACTTATTGTTAGTCGGACTTACACCAGTGGGTATATTTCAAAATATTCTGCTCTTGTTAGTTAAGAGCTGTAAAGAAATGTTCTTATTTCTCAGTCAAGAATGAAGTTATAACTTAATTCACTATGAGAGTAAACAGATGAAGCCTTTAAGATTTAACAAACTTTGGACTTACACCACTATGATTCTCAGCCCCACATTATATCTTAACTATTATTTCAAATTTCAAAGAATCATTTCCAACTCACAAGGGAAGATCCCGAAGATTCAAAAAATTCTGAAACTTTGAGAAGATGGAGGGGATTTCCTCCTGATTACAACGCAATTTTTGTTTGCTGCCCAAATTCACTCGAAGGGGGTGAAATTAACCCCTGAAAATTCGGCTATTTTCCGATTTTGTGTTATAACTCGCGAACTGTGAGAGTTAGAAAAAAAGTTTCAAGACAAAAGTTACTCCTTTTAATTAGATCTATCATTTGGCAGAAAAATATTTTACAGTTATTTATATTTTACGAGTTATAAAACAAAATCGAAAAATAACCGGATTTGCAGGGGTAAATTTACACCCCCTTAGAATGAATTTGGGCAGCAAACAAAAATTGCGTTGTAATCAGAAGGAAATTTCCTATATATTGACAAAGTTTCAGAATTTGTTGAATTCCCAGGTTCAGGATGTTCCCTTGTCACTGAATTCTATAATCTGAACCAGTGGTGTGTCAGTTTGTAAATTTCAAGTAAACTTTCGGACGAAATAAATAATTCTAACTACTACATAGATTAAACGAAACCACATGAATTGTTATATCCCGTAGTTTCTATTCTATATACAGCAAGCAATGAAAGGGGAACGATACTCACAGAACGCTGAGAATCCTTGCAAATAATGTTCCGGTGTCGAATGGTACGGCCAATTATGAAAATGTGGCGGAAGTGCAGGCGGATACGTGATCTGCGTCAAGTTTGAAGGGTGATTGGGCACTCTGGGCAAAAGTCCGTAAAAGAATGGCAGCCTTAAAGCGGGGAAATTTGTACTCTTTTCCTTTTCATCGTTCATCGACGTACTCATCCCGTTGTTACTTTGCTCCTCAAGTTGCTCCGAGAGCACTTCTTTTACATTCGACACCTGTGCAACAAAATCATCAGAACAAACTATGCATGCGACACCAATTAATGGGCTGATATTAAAACCAAAATTCAAATCTAATTTCAAATCCTTCGTCACACACGTAAATACATTTCTGAATTTAACATAGCTCGGTTTTTGTAAAATTGTGTAGCTATTTTTATTATTTCTATTTAATCTTACGTCGTGAAAACCCGAGGCTAGTTTTCTTATGTAATATAATCATTAGTGCACTTGTAATAATTTTTTTAGCCAGTAAATAGGAAAGATGGTAAGAACAAAATAGTTAGTAAAGCTTCGCAAAGATGACGGATATTAAGTTTCGCGATGCTTTTAAGAAAACGGGCTGCAACGACTTTGCATAAATAAATAATGAAAATTACTGCAACGATATTTGAAGAAAAAATTGTTTTTTTTACACGAAAGACACAATTTCTTACCTGTGCGGTATCGTTACTCGGATCGTCACTCGAGGTGTCTGCACCCGACGTGCTTCTGTCGCAAGAACCGACATCCGAAGGCAGATTAAGATTCGACTTCGGTTCGGATCTCCCTTGATCTTCGTTATCGTTACCCTCCGCTCCTTTGGTTTCAAGGTGTCCGTAGATTCGTGCGAAAAATCGTCGGGGCGATGACGGTCCCTCTGCCTTTGTCGACATTTAACCGCGATCGAGTGCCACTGACGTGCCGTATTTTCAAGGATAATATAAAGCAGCGAAGAACTCGGCAAGCCCGCCGTCGAGCGTTCAACAATTCAATGAAGCAACATCGCGCCACTGTTTCCCATGTCAAACTCTCGGCTCTATTCTTGTTATTTGTCGGCAACATAAATGTTGAATTCTTCATCGCACGAAGATCGTTTATCGTATAACGATCGGAACTCTCGCGAACACGATCTCCGAACGACGAAATATTTCGGCCGTAGTTCGTGCCACTTCGGACATCCTCATTCTGCGCACAATAAGAAAATCTTGCGATATCACGTTTCACCTGATTTGGAGATCAAGGTAGGCTTGAAAGCTCTATGCCGAACTAGGTGTACGAAATGTGAGTCGCGCGTGAGAGCGCGCGCGGGGCTGTGCGTACGTGCACGGACAAGTGGCGTTTGCGGTACGAGGAGAATTCTGTCGCAACACTTTCGAACGACGCCCGTTTGCAAGATGACTCGAAGGTGGAGAACGAAAGGACTCGATACGAGATAGCACGCGCATCTGAGTTGGCTCGCTCGCAACGTCCACTCTCTCCGCGTGGTTAGAGTATGAAAATCGAGGGAAGGGATGTTCGGCGGCCGTGCTCCCTACCCCATGGATGTTCCCCACTATGAGTGGAACCCACCACCCCCATCCCTCCTCTTTGAGATAATTCCGTTGTTATCATTGTAACGCCCCTCTGTGAAAGGGCGCCTGCAGACGTTCGTGGCCAGTGGAACAGAAACTTTTCAATCGGATCTTATTATTTACAGTTTCGCCGCGATATCCAAACAAACATTGGTATCGCTTAGGCTTTATACAAGAACCGACTTTTGAAAAAACCGTTTTTCGAATTCCACTATTTCCCAAAAACCGGTTTTCGAATTTTCACAAAAAAATATAATTAAAATAGGAAATAAATATTTGTAGATATTTTTAAAATTTTCAGTTTTTTTAATATCGATGGAATTACTAAAATATAACAAAATAAAATATACCCTACCTATAGAAAACCAAATAAATAAATAAAATTAAAATAACTAAAACCCGTACAAAAATATAAATTGTAAATCTTTATTTCATTTAGTATTTTTCTTCCGAAAATATGAACTGATGAAGATTAGTTTACCAGTAAACCTGCTAGAATATGCTTGTATCCGAGGCGATTTTAAGTAAAATTGTTAACGTTTTTAATTAAATAATTAATTCATTTTTACATATTAATTCTAGTATGTAAAACCGTTTTTTTTTAATTTAAAAGCCGGTTTTCGAATTGTACAAATTTATAAAAGAAAACCGGTGTTTAAAACCGGTTTTTAAAAACCGACAAACCCTAGTATCGCTGATTTCGGGAATTTCGCGACTTTAGACCTTATTCAGCGATCTTTCAGCGTTTATAGCTGAGAGCAACGTTAACCGATTTTGATGAAATTTTAGGCATTTACTTCAATCAGCAAACGGGTTTTTTGAATTTACATGCTCACAAAAAAAGTTTAAAAAACGACATTTACTAATTTTTTTTGCTATTCCGACCAATTGCAATTTTTCAAAACGACGAAACACGTAATTTAACAAAGTAATGCTTCTAGCTTCTAAAAATAAAACTCATGTCTTTTGGACCAATTTTAAGAAAGATTTGCGATTTTAAAAGTTGTAAACTTTCTTTCATCCGCCACTGAATTTAATTTAATTAAAAGGTTAGTGCAATCTATAATTGCTGAATGATTTTTCAAAAGGGCATATTTCCATTTTAATAATGTTGAATTACATCTCCCGGTGGCACAAAACACTAGGAAATAGCTTTGATTTCTTCTTGAAGAATTGAAGAGAAAATAAATGGTTCACACAAAAGGTCTTGTGATCAAACGTTTTTTTTAAATAACTATTAAAACGATGTCGCTAAATTTAAAAAATTACTGCTATTGGGTAGAAGATTAAAATGTGCGGGTACTAATAAAAAAAAGATTGTTTACGTTTTCTTGCGGTTATTAAATATGTTATTTACGTGGAAATGTGCCGCTTTGAATAATCACTCCTGAATTATTAAAATTAAGTACTTTCCTGCAATAATTTTTTAACAAATATAATATTCACGTGTTAATAGAAGAATTCTATTGTTAACATGTACCTAACCGTACGCTGCTTATATTTAAGACTACTGAAAACGTATCGTGACACTTATCGTATGAACTCTCTGGCTAGGTCTAGGTTTGGTCTTCATTCCAAAATTGCAACACAAAGACTGTGGAAGCATGTTATTAAATTATACGGTAAGTGTTAATTATTTTCATTCACGCACAAGTATAAGACAGTATAAAGTACTCTTTATTAGTGTACTCTTATTAAAGTACTCTTTACTAGTTATTACTCTTTAGTGTATTTTTTATTTTCATTATATATTCTACAACTTTATTGATTTCTAACGTGGAATGCTGAGATATGTTGAAACCCCGAACTACTAAGGCGGCAGTTATGGGTAGGCAGAAAGAAAATGAAGTACCTACCTTTCAGTTTGTGAGAAGCAGAGTTTGTTAATAACTTCAGAAATTTGTTAGCGTGGAATCAAACTACAACTCATAAAATGGATTTTCAACGAAAATTTGAAGTTACTCAAATAACGATAAAAAAAGTCGAACTAGATAATTCGTGTGAATGGTATTCATATTTTGTAGTAGTCATAGTAGACAAAAATCTTTGGAATTATAACGAATACCTACATAATTGCCGTCTCTATGAAACTATTCTTTTAGAAAGCTTCAAAAAATCTCATGTTGTCAACCATAACATTAATACAGTTCTTAAGGAAGCACCTAATTATTTAAGTGGTAATTAATAAAAATCCTTAAAGATGGGTAAACATTGTTGCGTGCCTAAAATAAGTATCGAAGCTGTAGACAAAAAAATATTACTATGGACAGTATAAGCAAAATGTGATAATCATTTCGTTTCGTTAAATAATGAGAGAAGTATGTTTTTATTTCTAAAAAAAATCATACCTCTCGGAAAACCTACGCATTTCATACAATAATTTGTATAGTATATCGTCGCTCACTTCATTGATAATGGAGTTCGAAAATTATTAAAAACTAATTCTGTAAGGAACATTGAAAAATAACTTGAAAAAACACAAAGTCTCCAACTAATGGCAACTTTATTATTATTAATATTAACCCATCATCAAAATAAACTATTTACATTCCAAATTTCTTCACAATCGTTTTCACAATTCGCACATGAAAGTTGAAAGCACACGACGAAATTGTTCATAATTTTGAGATGTATCATAAATACGACAAAATCTTCAAAACATAGGTACATAACAGCACAGTAGGTTAAGTTATTAACATTATATCAGTAGCTTGTAAATTTTATAATAAGAACGCATAGAGACCTAAGGCAAAATGAACAAATCCCATCTACTATCAAAGAATGTCTAAATAACAAAAAATATATATTAGGAATATAATATTTTCTCTAGAGCAACTGAAAATAACCAAGGAAATATGAACTAGGGGAGAGGAACCATAATAGATCAAGATAACGGTGCAATATATTGTAGCAGTGGTCGCTAATAGCGTTAAGCTGAGGCGACTACCCACACAGCACCATAACATTGCAGCAACGTCTCAGCAATGACACGGTGCAAGATTGCAATGTTGCACCAAAACATTGCGGAGACGTTGCAGGTTCAATCCTATGTCCGCCTTCGCAATATTGTAGGTGTGTATTTTTGCAAAGTTGCGGCAACATTACAAATATGTAATCCTGCAACGTTCCGCCAATGATTCTGCAACGAAGTGTGCTGCATACCATTGCAGTGGCAACGTGTGCGCAATATTACAGACTGTTGTTGGAGCGTTTCCACTGTAACAATACACGTCAATGTGTGCGCAATATTGTAGGATCGTTGCCACTGGAACATTGCAGTGGCAACGTGTGCGCAATATTCCTGCAATATTGCAAGAACGTTGCCACTCAAATATTGCACGGCAATATTGTAGCATTGTTCCTGCAATATTGCAATGCAACCTGAAATAACGCAATGTTGCAGCAACGTTCCTGCAATACTCCTGCAACGAAGTGTGCTGTATAGGTACAAATAAACAATTTAAAAGAAACGTCTCGAAATAGCTAGTTATTTTATTGTAATCAATTCATACATTTTTATATGATACGTTTCCTGAAGTCTCATCAAGAGTGTTCAGCAACATTTCATATTCTATGTAGTAGGTACTTATAACCAACGTCCTTGCATTAAAAAACAAATTGTATGTTTGTGGACGAGATGCAAGCTTACGCGCATCATAATCTCGCAATACCTTGCGCGTTTACGGCCGGCCGCACATTGAACAATCTACACTGGAAGTCTTTCCCCATGCATCAATCGAAACTGTTCGACCCTGCAGGGGATTTACGGATCCTTATTTTCTTTTTATTCTTATCCTCCAATTTTTCCCTATTGTACCGAAATCTTCATTTTAATTCACATCTCGTGAACTCGAATTTAAGGGAGCTTCATTTCTTACGCAGCACATTTCATAACCAGTGCTAGTTGAAGTATTTCGTAAAAATTGAATGGAACACAATTTTATGTACGATGGTTATTATTATCTAAACAAATGTACGCGTGTATCATTTAAGGTAGTTCCCAACCGACTATATTAGTCAAACTAGAGTTGGGTAATAAACGATATAAATATAAAGTAGTCTGATACTACAGAAATAATAATCATAATTTTTAACATCAATGTTAATATAAATAATTGTAATACAAAAATAGAATATGAAATTGGTCAGCGTAGTGAATTGGAGATGGAGATCTGACAACGTCGCATACATTCGGAGCGTCTTTTATAACCAAAATGTCAGAAAAAATGTTCGTATGAATTTGAACCGTCGTTCGCTATTTAAATGTCTGAACATATCGATTGTGCGACGTTGCCACGTTCACTGCTCTACGTAATTTCTAAAAAATTTGCACGTAAACCTATTTTTTATGGGCATTTACGAAGAAACCATGTGGTCAATTTCGCAGAAATTAATAAATTCATTTCGTGACATTTCGATGTGCTTTTGTGCCAATTTTGCTACACTTCTCGAATATAGTTTTCCTGTTTCAGAAGAAAAACTGAAACTATAATCCCCCTTTTCCGACTTTGCCATATGCCACTGTGTTAAAAGGCATCAACTTTAATTAACAATTTCTCGATAACTATGTGGAAATCGATTTTAAAATTTGTACAAGAGTTTCTTGTATTCGAAATTAGTTTTGAACGAAATTTAAAAGAATTCTTGAATTTAGTAGAATATTCAGGAACTACCTTAATGCAACCATACACACGTTTTATAAGAGGCATTTAATTAAAACAGAATTTTTGGTTCATTATTTAAGCACAAAATAATTTGGGCACTTCTGTTTTAGTTAATTAATATAGCAACATTGCTATGAATTTGTTGGCAGTTTTTCTGTTTCTTAACCGTGTTTTTGTATTTACCAGACCTTTCCTTAAATTAGAATTTCTTGAAATGTATTCTCGATTGGAAATTTATTAATTATTTTAAAAGAAAGGACATGCGACACATTTATGGAATGATCCATAAATGCTTGCTGCGAAACGCTTCCTACCTACCTATTTATTTTAAAGTGTTACGAGCTTGATCTTCAAGATTATTCAAGATGGCGGCAAATTTTTTTTAGCATTTCACGTTCGTTAGGATCTCTGTCCGATATTATATTTTCAGAGGAACAGAAGAAAAAGCTCCCTAATTTTTTCAAAATCAAATAGTACTCAAATATTTATATTTTTGAATAACACTCTTCAATTCTAATAACCATTATCTAAAACTTTATGTTATTTTAAAATAATGTTTATGTTATTAGAATTGAAGAGTGTTATACAAAAATATAAATATTTAAATATTTAAAGATTTATTACAAAAAGTATGTTTGCATGGAAAATAAAGGTGTTGATAGTGTGATAAATACATTTACACACAAATCATGTATATGCAGAACAGTAGATGTCATCTGTAGTGTTTCAAACTTGTTTGAAAATAGCTAGATTCTATAATCGTATAGACGTTGAGAACTGTTTCACTTCATATTAAAAAAATAATTAATACATCTATCTTGGAGTGTCTTTTTATTTTGACCGGCTTGAATGTTTCGGCGGAGACACCCCCTAAAGTTCATAAGAATAGTTGGTGCCCGCCCCTGATTGCTTTGGCCGGCTTGAATGTTTGGTGGGTGAAACCACCCCCCAAAGTTCATAAGAATAGTTGCTGCCCGCCTCCCCGATTGCTTTGGTTTTTGAATGTTTTTTCATATGAAATTTTACTCAACACAATTTTGTACCCCTTATGAACTTTGTGGGGTGATTTCACCCCCTAAACATCCAAGCCGGCCAAAATAAAAAGACACGTATTTCTTATTTTCGGCCCTCTACAACATATCCAAAAACCAAAGCAATCGGAGATGAACACCTGAAAATATTATAACTTTGGGGGTTGGTTTCACCCCCTAAATATGAAAACGTGCCGCTATAAAAAAAAACACGTATACCTTATTTTTGGTCCTCTAAAACATATCCAAAATTCAAAGCAATCGGAGGCGGACACCTGGGAACCTCTCCTGGTAAGTAGTAAAATGAAAGGAGTGTTCACATGAATAGTCTCACTTGTTTAACTACAGTCAGCAATTAGCAGTAAGCAAGCAAAGAAACGAAGTTGTATTCATTATTTCTTATATCATAACTATTGCTGTTACAACAAAATGATGGTTCGCGAATCGTCTTTGAATGCCAAAGAGAGTGAAAAAGCAAAAGTTTTAAAAGCTGGACTTTCAAACCAAAAAATTGCAATGAAAATGAATGAACAGGTTGGAGTTATTTTTTCGGATGAAATTAAAGTTTAATTTGAATGGATCGAATGATTATGCACTCTTATGGTACAGGGTGCGGTTTCCTATTTTGGAGTAGTCGATATAATAATTGAAAAGTCCTTGTAGAAAAAAACAAAAAATTATGTTCTACGTGCCAATGGTAATACTATAGTATAGTATTTGATTTTTGGCACTTAAGTGTTTTCTACAAGGAGTCTTCAATTATTATATGTACATAGAAGGGAATAAGATCCAACAAACTATTTAAATATTCTTGAGAACGTAGGTTACTACCTACGAAAATTCGACGATCTTATGCAACAAGAAAATTACATTTTTCATGTCCTGTAAAATAATGGTATTGTAAATGAAAATTCATATACTCTTGACTTAATCATTATTGCAAACTTATAACGGCTTTCTGAAGAAACTTACAATGATAAATGGCAATATGAACGTTGCTTTGCCCGTATCAGTGTTGCAAAGACAGCTTGGGATATCACAGGTGAATTAATATGCAAATAATGTAATGTAAATATGTAAATAAATTTCTTGTGCAACTTATTTCCCTGTCGATTTTTTTAAACAATAATGAACAAAGGGAAACATCAACAACACTGAAAAACAATATTATAAATGTATTTTATTTAAGTCAAAGTTATTTCCAAATCCGAGGTCTCAAAGTCATTTATATTTAAAAGTTATTTTCGTATAAGTCCTCATTTTTCATTCTATTTGTACCTACATGATTTGCAAAAAATTCGTAAGTAATGCAATTCAAGTGAACAGGAGTATATCGGGTTCAGTCACAAATAACTTTAGTTATAACAAATGTGTATTTTTTTAGAAAATTTCATGTAACGCACAAATTTTTTTTTTAGTAGACAGTCATCCCTTTTAATGAAAGCGTGATTTTAAAGTGCCTTCATTCGCCTTGTGATACATGGGGAAATCGAAGAAGTAAACGTAGAATCTTTTTGCGAAATCTAATTGCAGAAATATCGCCTTGAAGGTTGAGCCGCACATATGTTATTTTTCCGACTGACGATCATCTTTTAAAGGATTGTTGGACTAAAAAATAAGTCAAACAACAAGGGAAGTATTTCAGAAGAATTAACCACCCTGGGGCGTGTAAAAATATGTAAAGTTTGGGAATTTTTTCATAGGTAATTACCAAATGGAAAGTTCCAATATTTCAGAAGATATAAATGTAACTTTCAGCTACATGCTGCTATTTTAAAAAAATGAAAATATCGCAAAAAGGCGAAGTTATTTGGTACTGTATTACCTACAATGTAGTGTAGGATTTTAAAAAAAAATTAATAATTATAGAAATAACGGTAATTTGAAGAGGAAAAACGTCAACGTGTAAAGTTGTCTTTTTTGGAGTTAAAAGAGGTGTTTCCTTTTCAAATTGCCACCATTTCTATAATTATTAAAAATTTCAATACATTCTTCTTTCACAAATCAACAAGAATTTTTAATTTCTGAGCAATCGAAATTCTGGCAGAAGAGGTTTCGGAATTACCGAATGACTCCGCCTTTTTGCAAAATTTTCACTTTTTAAAAATAGCAATATACAGCTGAAAATTACATTTATATCTTCTGAAAAAATTGAAACTTTCCATTTAGTAGTTACCAACGAAAAAAATTCCCAAACATTACCAAAATTAAGCGGGGAAAGTCTGAAAAACTGTGACCAAATTGAAAATTCAAAATTGTATCTGCAGATAAGTGAAAAGTTAGAGAAAATAGGACAGGTTTATTACTTTGCATCAGCATTTAATTCCTGAGGTGTGCAAGAGAAGACGTTACAGTTGCAAACGTGTTAAGAGGAAGCTTATGCTTGGAAACGAAGGTATACGTGTTTATTGACCGCGACTCGCAGTAGTTGCGACAATTGTACCCGTTACCAGACGAATAATCGTAATATCGACAATAGAAATCGCACAAAGGGAATTAGAGACAGCTTGTCGTACAGCCGGACACGCGCATGCGTCATGCTCGACGAATCCCCGTTGGTCCATCTTTAATTACATTGATTTCTGCCTCGTCCCTGATTGGTTCTTGCCTCCACTACTGTTATACCGCCCTGCCGGGAGTTAATCACGATAGGTAATTTTCACGCAAACACGAAAGAATTGGGATTATCCTTGCAGTATCGACGGGGCCTGAATTCATCGTAGCCCTGCTAATTGCTAGGACACGAAGTCTTTTCGCTCACTACTCTGTACTTATGAACGTCTTTTGTTCACCTTTCCCAACATTTTCTTGTGTTTTTACCTATATTAAGCGAAGTAATATCCAACAGTAATGATAAATTGGTTTTTCGTTGCAAAACTGTTTATAAATGAGACAATGAGAGCAACAACGGACTAACTCACATTTTTTTTTCGAAATTGAGTTAGTAGCAATAACTTATTCCAATAGGTTCTACTAATCATAGAAAATAGGAAAAACAAATTTTAATGTGGGTTGGTCCGTTGTCGCTCTCACTGCCTCAAACATAAGTACATCCGTGTTTCCTAAACTTTTTTGAGTCGCGATCTCCTTTTTTTATATTCAAATAACCTGCCCCTGCCCCTCCCAATGCCCATACAAAATAAGGTAAAATTAATAATGTAAAGAAAACACATTAAAAATAGGTATTTCAGGATATAATTCTAAATTAATAATATTTAAAAAAACAGCAAGACACCGGTTCGAAATCACTGATATACCTACATCATATAAACTGCATTCCACTTCTTGAAATGTTAGCTTTCAAATTAGAAGATATTTTTGAAAAATAACGAACAAGTGAAGGTCATTTCTTCACTCTAACAAGGAGAGGTTCCCAGATGTCCGTCTCCGATTGCTTTGGTTTTTGGATATGTTTTAGAGGACCAAAAAATGAGATACACGTGTTTTTTTAAAGCGCGCCCGTTTTCATATTTAGGGGGTGAAACCATCCCCCAAAATTATAAGCTTTTCAGGTGTTCGTCTTCGATTGCTTTGGTTTTTGGATATGTTTTAGAGGACCGAAAAATAAGAAATACGTGTCTTTTTATTTCGACCCGGTTGCATGGTTTAGGTGGTGAAACCACCCCTCAAAGTTCGTATGGGTTACAAAATTGTGTTAAGTAAAGCTTCATATAAATTCCATTTGCGTCATAATTATCCAAAAACCAAAGCAATCGAAGACGAATACCAGAAAATCAATAACTTTGAGGGGTGGTTTCCCCCCCTAAACATGCAAACAGGCCAAAATAAAAAGACATGTATTTCTTATTTTTCGGTCTTTTAAAACATATCCAAAAACGAAAGCAATCGGAGATGAACATCTGAAAATCTTATAATTTTGGGGGTTGGTTGCACCCCCTAAATATGAAAACGGGCCGCTTTAAAAAAACACGTACCACAACCAAAATTCAAAGCAATCGGAGGCGGACACCTGGGAACCTCTCCTTGTAAACATTCAAATTATGAATTTTTGGAATTTGTTTCTATTAAAGGTACTGTCCCCTTTCTTCTTTCATAATGTTTCGTAAGTTTTTCTGAAACGTCAAATTTCGTTAATTATTATTATAGAGTCAACATTACGTGTCCTTTCCGCACCTTTTTGATCCAAACAATTTTTGGGATTTCAAAAAATATGGTATAATGCATAACCATTTTAATCGAATCATTTTGATGGATTATTTCTCTTCCATCGTGACGTTTGGTCTTACGCTCCCCTCGTGGAACAAAAGTGTGCATCGCGTGACTAAAGTTCATCGTGCTTTTTTCTAATGGCGATTTCACAACGCTCCATTTAATTGCCAATAACGAAACTCTGCGGTTATTCTTTGAATGCAAGATAACAGTTCATAATAGATAATGACTACTATATAACAGCAAACCTGAAACAAAGCTACTTAGAAATGTAATCCTAGTGTAGACGAGTTAATTCGTCATCTATACATATAGAAATTCTTCTGCGTTAAGTGGGACGAGTTGATTCGTCGCTAAAATTTAAAATCGACTTACAAGGGAAGATCCCGAACCCGTGAAATTCAAAAAATTCTGAAACTTTGTAAATATGTAGGGGATTTCCTCCTTATTACAGCGCAATTTTTGTTTGTTGCCCAAATTCACTCTTAAGGGGTGAAATTAACCCCTGAAAATTCGACTATTTTCCGATTTCGTGTTATACCTTGCGAACTGTAAGAGATAGAAAAACGTTTAAAGACAATAGTTACTTCTTTTGATTAGATCTATCATTTGCTAAACAAATTATTTTACAGTTCACAATTTATAACACAAAATCGGAAAATAACCGGATTTTCAGGAGTAAATTACACCTCCTTCTCTAAATAGAAATTCTCTAAATATTCACAAAGTTTAAGAATTTTTTGAATTTCCGGGTTCGGGATGTTCCCTTGTTAGTAAATAATTGAGGACCTTGCAACAAGAGGGGCGCAGCTCCATCTTTACCAACTTCGTGTAAATTAGAAAAAACTGCTTATAAAATTATTGCTTTGCCTTAACAGTAAGAAGAAAACACTAATTGAAAAATATATATTTTCACACGACAAGTGGGTTACCGAGTTGATAAATTTCTATTTCTATTTCTTAAGAATTTTTCAAATCTGGAGCTGCCCAAAGCAAAACTATTATGTTAAAGTAGCCGATTATGAGATCCATTTCTTAAAAACATCATAACTCTTGACTGAGAACACTTTTATTAAAATTCGATACACGTTTTAAAAGTAGAATATCTATTCTTTAGCAACCTACTGGAAAGTACTGTAACAAAAATTCACGGGTCTCATATCTGGAAACAATAACATGATAATTACTAAGTAGCTTCGAAGTTAAGTCTTCATCATTTAATGATATACAACTAGTAAGCCTTAAACTCCATTGCAAGCACTATATAACAGTATTTGTAAAAATCATTATACACTTACAACTTTAGAGGTATTTGTAATTTAATCGAACTACTTCAAAAACTTTCTGGAACGTATTTCAGAAATATGTGCTTGCTCAGGACGCTCAATTGATTGCAATGCCACTGTGCACACAAAACAACTAATACACGGTTACCTAGTTAGTAAAGAAATAGCATCGCTATGAGATTCAAAAGTTCTGTAACGGAGATAAGCTGGGGTCTCATATTAGGAGAGGTCGTCATATTCGGCTACTTAATCCTACACAAAGCAGTAATTGGTGCAATTTCAAAATTTCCAATAAATCGCTCATTTGTTGTCGGATTTGCATCAGACGTGCACCAAACAATGTAGAATCTTTTTTGTGTATATTACACGTCATAACTCAAAAACTCGTAAAAAATGAAGCTGCGCCCCTCGTGCTGCAAGGTCCTCAATTATTATGCCAGGGCATGAGTGTTATTTATTGTGGGCAAAATGGGTGAATTCGCCTATAATCGTTTTTAAATATACAATTTTAAATACACGGAAGGCGTTCCTGGTGAGGAAATGGACCCAATTAACAGGTTAAACTAATCATAGCCAAGGATGATTCACTTACGTTAGCTGAACAACCTGAAATAACTTATAAGCTACTTGTTTTAAAGGTTTCCAACAAACCCTACATAGTATTAAAGGAAATAAGAATACGGCTATCGTCATGACCAAGATTATAATAATATCTGCAAAATTGTCTTTCTAATTAACAAATTGGTATCACAATTGAAGGGAAGGAAACGGACTTTTCTGTTTAATATGGCGCCATTTTGGGAAAATTAATTTTAATGAATAATCCCAGTTCAGACGACAGCCATATTCGTACTGAATAAAAGTTATTATTAATCATTTATTTCAGATGCCTACGACGGACAGAATCATGGCAGCCAATTGGACATGACCTCAAAAACGGACAATCTTCATGTCTTCGTATAGACATCTCACACAAATTTTTTCGGGCCAAAAAAAATGTAAATACAGTTGAAAGCACGATTAAGATTTTAGAGAAATTGTTGTGTACTACACTTACTTTGATTTCCCACAAAAAATTCTGAAAAATGGTAATGAAACTCGTGCGCTACACCAGAATATCCCCGCCAAGATTACTGGACTAATTGTAAGCACTTACAATTAGTATTATATGTTCAAAAGTTTCTGGCCAGGTGAGATTCTAGGTCTGTAAAAGTTCTGTGAATATTTACATACAATATCATACAGAATTGGTGGAAAGTTTTCTTGTGAAATTGCTTATTATTTATTATTAGAAAATATACAGTAAATGACATAATCAGAAAGTATCATGGAGACATGCTGTAGGTGCGGAAGATCGCCCACGGAAGACAGCATCTAAATAAAGAATAATCTAGATTCCAGATGTATGTTATAGTGTTTATACAAAAACCGACTTTAGAAAAAACCGGTTTTCGAATTCCATTATTCACGAAAAACCGGTTAAACCAGTTTTCCATTTTTCACAAAACATATTAATAAAATAGTAAGTAAATATTTGTACTTATTTTAAAAATGTGCAGTTTCCTTAATATTATGGAATTACAAAAATATAACAAAATAAAATATACTCTATATGTATACAAAACCAAATAAAGCAAAAATTAAAGTAACCAGAATCGGTAACAATACATACAATTTTTTAGTTCATTTAATGTTTATGGATCTACAAAAATATAACATAATAAAGTAGACTGCATACAAAACAAAATGAAAAAATCTAACTAATTAAAATCCGTACAACATATCAATCTTTTGAAAGGTGGTACCAAATTATAAATGTGTATTCCATTTAGTATTTTTTCTGAAAATATGAACTCATGAAGATCAGTTTTACAGTAAACTACAATATGCTTGTGTCCAAGGCGATTTGAAGTAAAAATGTTAACGTTTTTAATTAAATAATTCAATCTTTTTTGCATACTAATTTTAGTATATAAAACCGGTTTTTAAAATTTTTTAAATTTAAAAACCGGTTTTCGGAATTTATAAATTTATAAACTCAGTTTTTAAAACCGACAAACCCTTTACAGGATAAAATATGTTTTGTCGCCTTTTTTCGGTCTCATTGCTTAACATGATTGAAATCCATAAAAATATAATATTTCCAAAAGATGGACCCGATCGGATAACAGGAGAACGTGCTCCAAGTGCCCTGAAACTTTGCATTTAAAATTCCAGCATTATTGTAAACCTTCTAGCAAAGTTGTTCAGCACTCTAGGTTTTTCTTGTCTTGTATTGATTGGTGTTTAGTGTATATTTACGTATTTCTACTTGGTAATATAGTATTAATCAATAATTAAATATTGTGTTTCCATTTTTAATAAGGTTTGTGTTTTATTATATTTTATAATAAGATTAATACATCTTAAATATACAATATGTACAAACATAAAGATTTTTCTTTATGATAAATACTGTTTAATGGATATGCTATTATTTGTGATGGTACATACATGTCCCTTTGGCGCAGAGGATAGCGCGTTGGACTTCTAATCCAAAGGTCGTGGGTTCGATCCCCACAAGGGATGGAACAACTTTTTTTTATACTTTTATTTTATATAATATTCTATAAATCGTTTTTCATGACATATTATTGCTTTATTCATCAAAATAATCTACCTCCATTTTATACAGGGTGTTTATAAAAATGTGGAACATTTTTTCAGTATCTGTTCTACTCACCAAAGGAATAAAAAAAAATGATATACGCATATGTCCGATAATGCTTAGTTTTGAAGTTATGAGCATTCTTATATTAAAAAAAGACACTATATTTAGAATAACCACCCACTTTCCTTATAAAGAAAAACCATACGCTGCTGTAATATTCAGGTTGTTACCAGATAGTCCAGCTTTTAATCTTCGAAGGCATTGTAGGTGGTCATATATGTACAAAATATATATTCATGTCTTTGATCGACACCCTACTGTATTTTTCTTTTTAGTTCATTTTGAATTGCTACGAATATACAGGGTTCACCTAACGTGACGACCTCAATTTACTTATAAATTATTGGCTGTGTTAAAATATATTTTAAACAAAAGTTAAAGTTGCATGGTATCAAGGGGGATATTTGTATAATGCAATAATATGTTTTTTTACAATGTTACATTTTTATCAAGATATAGCGGTCACCTTCAGTTTTTGTTAAAAATGGGATGGCTAATATTTCTTCCGGAATTTCGATAAATTATAAAATACTGCATAAAGGGTAAGTATATCATACACTAAAGTGAACAGTTTCTGAGATGCCAGTAAAATATGTTTTATTTAATCTTAAATAGTGTTCAAACTGGCTTGCCGTGCTAACTCTACTGACGTTGATAATCAATTTTACAAAGTCAAGGAGGGTTTTCTATTGACCAATGACCAGTATTACATTATTTCGTAAATTCAAAACCTAGTTATATTTATCATTGAATAGCTAATTCATGCTCAGCTTGACTATTTTCTTTGGGGGATGCTGAAAAATGGAGTCTATCGCGAGCCGCCAACAACTGTGGAAGATATGCAAGAGCGTATTATTACTGCATGTGATGCAATAACAACGGATACACTTAAAATAGTGTCTCATTCAGTCAGCATTTGATCACATAGTTGCATTAATTGCAACGGACATCAGTTCGAAAACTATTTAAAATAAAACGTATTTTACTGATACGTATCTCAAAAACTGTTTACTATAAACCCTACATTATGTAATACTTTTTTACGCAGTGTTAGATCCTTTATCGAAATCAGGAACAATATTGGGCATTCTAATTAATAAAAAATCGAAGTTATTACTTGATAAACATGTAACGTAGTAAAAAACATACCTGTTATTGCATTATACGTATATCCCTCTTGATATCATGCAACTTTTGTTTAAATTATCTTAATATATAAAGCAGAAAGTGTATGTGTGTTTGTCTGTCGCTTAAAAACTTTCAAATGGTAAACTCTGCGGTCACGAAATGTGTTCTAGCTCATTATGCCTAACTAATCCCGATGAATGTAACTATTTTCCCCAAAAACATAAATAAACTATTTTTGTTATAAAATCAGAATCTAAATTTCGAGCGAAGCCGAGTAGTAAAGCTAGTTTTTTAATATAGCCAATAATTTACGAGTAAATTGAGGTCGCCACGTTAGGTGAACCACCGCACAGTAGGGCATTTCGTGTCAAAACGCGGCACCAAACATTTTCTGACTGAAATCGTATATTTATCAAACACTCATGCTACATTATGACCTAAATGTGCAATCAACTACCTGTAAAAAAATGCAGTATTATATCGATATTATATCGCGATATTTTTGTAAAAGGACTTAATGCGGCGTTTTGACCCGAAATCCCCCAATGTGCATCGGGATCGGTTTTTTATGTACTATTAATTTTGAAACAGTTGTTTTTGGCTGTCTTCGCCTCGAATATTATAAGTAAACATATATTTTTTCATTAATAAAAAACAGGTAACAATGTTAGCTATATAAAAAGGGAATTTTTTTGAAATATGGATAATTGAATAAGAGATACCAACAATAATTTGTGTTACGTGATATAGTTGGGTTTTTAGGAAGAAAGACAAGTTGTGCTGCCCATGGAGCGCTGATCCGCTTTGCTCACGTTCACCTAAACTATCTGCTTCCAACTTCTTCGAGAGGTAATTTGCAAGGAATCTGAATAAGCATATTGAGACTTGTTTCTGTTATAAATGGGTTTTACTTTTCTATTATAATCTTGAATTATACAGAGAACACGACTGATTGCTTTGGAGTTTGGATGCTAATGAAAGAGTGACGATGTACAACGACGTCGTTATTCAGGATTAAATGTAACATGTCTTTGTGAATAAAATTATGCAATTAAACAAATAGTTAAGTATCCGAAATCAATATTTATTTAATGAGTACATTTAAGGAGTAGCCATTGAAAAGCTTTTTTTCGTAGTTTAACAAATTCGATTACTTCATTCGACAATATAAATTTGGCGTGTCTAAACCAGAGTTGGGCATAAAATTATCTTGAGTAAAATTTCAAATTCGAATAAAAGAGAAAAATTTTATTCGTTCGTCGTCGAATAAAAAAAAACCCGAAGTATCTTTATTCGAAGTGCCAGTTTATTCGACGGGAATTCATTCGACGAGGCGAAGATACTTTTTTTATTCGAAGGTCTTTCGCTCTGAGGTTCGAATACCTTTTTCTACTTTAGCTATATCTGTATTCGAAGACTTCGAATAATTTCGGCAGGCGCCTGGGTCGTTCAAGGGCTGAGTCGAGCGAGGCAACGGTTCCCTGCTACGGTCGCTCAGCCACGTGTCACCAATTTCACAGAAATCAAAGTTCTTTATTTTTCGTCGTATCGATCTGAAAGTTACATCAATGGATTCCTGATATTCTCCCGATTAAAAGGACAAAATATCATGCAAATCGGACAATTTTTAACGAAGTCGGCTATAAATTCTGCAAACCAATTTTTCGTGTAATTTCGTTAATCATAGCCCGAATTATGTCGAGTTTGGTACCATTTTCATGGGGAAAACACTAAAACACAAGGAGTCGATTCATGACACTTTCGTAAAGATACAAAGGGTACATGGTGACTTCGCACCCGTACCCACCGTTGCCCACGGTCCAAGTACGGAACAATACGATCATAAACTACGACTCTGATGAGACGCTTTGGCCGATCAACCTAGTGGCTAGTTTTTCGGAAACAACTGGTTCCATTAGGCCCGCAATATAATAAAATTTTACATCTTTTACGAAAATGTATACCTGAGGTTCCCGTTCCCTACGCGTAGCGAATTCAATATATAGTTCAAGTTTAGTGTATTTAGTTTTTACGAAAAAGTTGAAACTGAAGAATTCTAAGTAAATATCCGTATTTCACAGTTTGGTCTGTATTTTACGTTGACAAATTTCTGCCAAAATGGATCAACAATCTATAAGAAAAACGAATAAAAAATGACTGCTGTTTAATATATTGTTTAAACAAATTGACGTATTATTCGTAATCTGATTACGATTGACTGAACTTGTTATAAAATCAGTTTCGCCTAAAGGATTTTTCTCTATGGTGTCTACTTTCCGAGATATTGGGGCAAACGTGTTTTTCACCCCCAGATATGGATGCTTGCCGATAAAAGTAAATACGTGTCAAATATTTTTTCGAGGACTGTAATCTTGCCGAATCTCATCAAAATCGGCAATAATTATCATGGTATTGCTTGTTTCAATATAAAAAGTAATATCTATTGTTAGACAATAAGTACACATAGTCGAAGAAACGTTTCATCCGTGGCGCTTCGAATAAGATACATTGGGGTTATTCGAAGTTCG
This sequence comes from Andrena haemorrhoa, assembly GCA_910592295.1. Lineage (NCBI taxonomy): Eukaryota > Metazoa > Arthropoda > Insecta > Hymenoptera > Andrenidae > Andrena > Andrena haemorrhoa. Next base: position 10,171,550 of record OU342946.1, read on the forward strand.
AATATCGGATAAAGATATAGTATCTTTTATTCGATTTGTTATTTAAATAATTTTTTTATCTAGATAATGCCCAACTCTGGTCTAAACATGGACCTTAGAATTAGGTCCATGGGTCTAAACCACGGTGGTCTAAACCTTTAGTATATGCAGTCATCTAAAGCTATGTTCACGTGTAATCAGTTGATTTTGTACGTAATTCGGTATGTCACCATCAGATGGCAGCACATTCTACTGGCACTAAAATCTCGGTTGATATAGAAGGAACTAAAAATATATTATCTGGTGACAGTTATCTAATGCCACAGACGAGGTATAGGCACAGACCAGGTATAGAATAGACCTTTCACGCTATTGTCTTCCGTGGCCCTCGATTTTGGGGCTCTAGAGCCCCATTACCATTTCCGTGTCGCATGCAACGTTAACGGCTAAGCAAGAAATACGAGTGCAGCGCTATAAGTGGCAGGAATGAAAGTTATAATAGCGGTGAGAATTTAGATACAGGGTGTCCCGATGTCAAATTAATACACCATTTTTAAAAGGCAAACAAAAATTTCTTCATTTCTTTATCAATCAGCAACTCTACAGACCCAAACAACGGAGAAGCATTATACAACTTCGCTTACGATATAACGAATCTCTGCTATCTTATAATTCCCTAATAAATTATTTGCGGACATGGGTTTATATTAACTTTTTCAACATTTTCAATTTTTTCAACTGTATACCCGGGATACTCTGTGTACAGAGATACACTTTCATTTATCATTTTGAACACTTCCTATAATAACTAATTAAAAAATGATTAATAAATTATGGTAATCTTATGATGTGTCTCGTATCAAGCAGCAGAGTAGTGGTGGGCCGATGCCTACATATAATAATAATAATAATAATAAATCGACTTTATTCACCACAAATTACATAAATTATGCGATAAATGGGCGAGGTTCCCCTGCTGGAACTGCCAGTTAGAACCGCATTAAAAATTTTTAAATCCGGATTGATGCGGTTTTCTTCCCGTAAATTGCAGATTGAACCAGATGAAATATTTTCTATCCGTTTCAAACCGGATATGCATGTCAAAATCTTGATGGTATCTATCTGTATTTCCTAACACAATTTGTCATCGGTTCTGCTCGGATTTACACGAAGTAACTCGCATATTACTAGTAAACTTCTTGAGTAACTTTGTTCATTTTTTAAGCTGGTTCTATCTGGAAATCCAGATCCAAATCAAAATGGCATTCTATTGGTCTTTTCAAATTATTTTCCTACCAGTTCATACTCAGATTTGCATATCGTAAATGCATGTTCAAACGCATGTTCAAATGTATGATTTCTGGATGAAATCGACTCAAATTTTTAGTTGTTTCAAACTAGAATCTAGAAGTGTAGATCAAAATTCAGGATCATACTCATCAGTTTTTCCAAGCCATTTTACTACCAGATTTTATTTGTATTCGCGACACATTTATACTCCCTCGACCGATTTACTCAGGTTATCAAGAAGTCGTCAAATAACCGTTACCACTTACACCGTGAGCTAAGGTTTGATATAATTTTATTCTTAGACCTACTATATCAAAAGATTCTGCCGCATCAATCTTGCATCAAAGTCTTGATCACGGAGCAAGCTGCCTCGTTAGCTCGCGGCGCCGATCTTATGTCCCGCGGCGCACATCGCTGCTGCGAGAGGAGTTACCAGTATAGCGGCCACCTAGCGGTGTTCGAACCAAATCAATTATTTCGAAGTATGAGTTTCGTAAAACCGGAAGGAACCGCATTAATTTTCTATCCGCTAATCCATTGGAAACCGAGTTAAATTTTTGTCTTCGAACCTCATATGCATCCTGTGAATTATTTGCTCTGCCAATCCGGATCGCGACGGACTCAAAAGAGCTTGTGGCATTTCCAGATTGAATCCGTAAGATTTTTGATCCGCAATTTCGGATACGAAACTTTCGGGTTTATACAAATGGCAATTCCTGATAGAAACTGATAAATTTTGGACCTGAAAAATCCTGATTCATCCATCGATCAGGATATCCGCATTGAACCGGATTCTTTTTTGAACTGCCAAAAATCACTGCTTGAAAATCCACGGAGTACCGCATTGAACCAGATAGATCCAGTTCAAAATTCAATGCGGTTCTAACTGGCAGTTCCAGCAGGGTCAGCATACCTGCTGTTTTGCAACCTAACCCCAAACCATTATCAGTCGGAAATAAAGTTAGCGAAACAACAGAAGAACGGAAGAACGAAAGAACGAGAGAACGAGAGAGAGAACCACAATACAAGGGGAGTTACAGATAGTGGACGAGAATAAAAGAACGGGCAGCACATTTAAAAGCGGAGATAGAGGACAGAGAACGAATTTCTAAAGGAAGAGAATTATAGTAACAGCAGGATAAATAGGAGAAAGATGCCGTAAATTTGACCGTACGATGAACAGGTCAGCACCACGCCTTGTAGTTGGTGCATAAGCAGAGTGCTGAGAAGAATTACTGCATAGTAATTCACTTAGATAGATAGGTGTCTCGGATTCCAGAGTCTTGTGTACAATGCAGCACAGGTGAAGGATCCATCGCTGTCTGACATTAAGCCAGCCGGAACGAAGAAAAAACGGCGAAATATGATCAAACTTAGGGACATTATAAGAATAACGAAGGCACAAATTCTGGATACGTTGAACAATAGACGAGAGACGAGTAGAGAGACAAGGGCAATACACAACATCGGCGTAGTCAAGAAGAGAAATAATAAGTGACTGACATAGCAAGAGCTTGGTGTGGGTAGACAGAATACGACGAGATGGATACAGGAACCAGAGACGAGCAAAAGCAGAACGACACAAGACAGCTACATGCTGGTCAAAGCACCAATAAGAATCTAGCGTAACGCCGAGGGTTTTGACGGTGGGTTGCATAGAAAGAGATATACATGTAACTCTACACAATCAAGTCGTTATGGATGTAATGTTCGTTGGGCAATATAAGACCACGTCTTGGAGCGCCATTTCTTGTGTATAAATTTGTACAAGGAAAAAATAAAAAACCATAACCATAACCATAACCATAACCAATCAAGTCGTTCCGAAATCTTTAACAATTATTCCTGACCAAAGGGTTCCTTTGCGTCAAATGGCTTCTTTCAAACATTTTCCCTTTACAACGCGCAGATTACGTTGATGTAAAAAAATTGATAAATTTGTCGAAAAGCCACTTCCTCGCTGATTTCAATGTCCTTCGCAGATGTTGTCAATGTCGCCATTCTGAACAACATTGCCCTTCAAACTTTTTAGCGGTCGGCCTTAGATTCAGATATATTAATAAAAAACTTTCGGCATAATATACTGAAATCTGTTTCATAGCCAACGGTATTACTATTGATTGGGCGTTAAACTCGGTAATTCTAGTGTTAAATAAAGTTTTTTGCAAATATTTTGTAGACCAAAGCCGACCCCCAAAAAGTTTAAAGGGAAATGTTGTTCAGAATAATGACTGATAACATATGTGAAGGTCATAGAAATCGGTGAGGAGATAGCTTTTCGACTAGTTTACCAAAAAATTTAACACTGTTTTTTTTACAAATGTCCACCGATCCAGAGGTGTAGATTCACCCCCTAAGAGCAACGATCAATAATTTTTCTACACAGTGTACAATGAATGTGGAGAACGAGCAGATAGGTGTGTTCTGTAGGAGCGAGTACTGTTTGAAAGAGTTACGTGTGACGTGATTTCGGTGTGACTGATTTTTGGGGTGTGTGATTACGGCAGGAATCAGTTGTCAGGCAGCGCGCAAAGAATGGTTGAGGGGGTCGCGTCGCGGCAACAATAATCTGGGTAGGCGGTCATCGGGTAAGTGGTTGGGGAAAACCCAAGTGGTGTAAACGATACTCCTGCAGGTCAAGATACTAAATGTGATTTTCGCTTCTCATTTTGGAACCATTTTAGCTTCCGACCTTTTGCCTGTCTTCTAGCATCTAGGGTAAAGGACCCAATTACTGCCACCTACCCAATCACTGTCACCCTAAGCTGTTTTACTTGAAATATCGAATAATCTTGTGAAACGATACATAAAAAAAATTTAACATACAATTGAAACTGTAATTTATACGATTAAAAAAACAGCACTTAAGTTTTTCTTCGTTAATTTGGATGAAACGATCAAACATTTTAAGCGGATATTAGGAGAGTGAAAACGATGACTTCCTTACTAGCAAAAGAGAAAACAAGAGGTTAAAGAAATGCTGTAATTGTAATATTTAAGGTAATAACATAACAAAATATAATGTTTTAGATAATACAAGCATCATAGAAAGTAATAACGATCAAAATTCAATGATTCATTAAGTCTGTTTATTTATTAATTCGGTGACAGTGATTGGTACAAGCGTTTCAAGCATTTTGGTATTACTGTCATAGCAGTAGTCGCTCATGTACATGAGACGACATAACCTTAAAATGAGATAAACAGTATTAGGTTAGCTGGCAGTAATTGGGGTGTCAGTAATTCATTCAAATACATTTGAAGGGTGTCAGTAATAGATACCCAAGTATATTTTTGAAATTGATGAATTTATACATAAAAATGGATGTTTTAAGATCCACCAAATTTTGTTCATCAAGTAAACATATTAAACAATAATAAATAACAAGAAGAACATATACTTTTAGTCTATATAAGTACAAAACTATAAGATAAAGTCAGAGTCAATGCTTAAAGTGTCAGTAATTGGGTCCTTTACCCTATACATACATCGAGAAATAGTTTGGAATGGTTTTAAGCAAAAATGTTTCCAACAAAAGTTGCTTGTTTTTTAACGTGGATTATGAAAATAATTGGTTCCACCCCCGCTTTAAATACAAGGAGATTTAAAAGCATGGGATGCAGAAAATATAACCTACATATATGTATATGCTACAATCTACAGGAATTTGATTAACATTCTCGGTATGAAACAAAGATTCATAAGCTCTAAAGCCGTACAGCCTGTAGAGAGGAGTTTCAAATAGACATTGCAGCCAATTTTTTTATGTTTTGTTTTTTCACCCAACCAACTAAATAACGTGATTTATGTATTTTTTCCTCTTAATATGAACATTAATATGAACATTATTAACATAATGATCGTCATCAATGTTTCTTGGCAAATGATTCACCATTGTATTTACAGACACTGGAACATTAATAATTTACCCGAAGATCCCATGCTGTCCATGTGCATGTCCCAAGCGTCGAGAATTTGAACGAACGGTATCCTGGGTGAAATTAAACTCTTTGACAACGAATCTAATGTAGGTAGATGAGAAGGTATTTTTTGTGGATGTACGAAACCATTTGACTTGGATGACGTTGGAATGTTATTATTTCGAGTTTAGCTAATGGCTGGGAAAGCAGTATGTAGGAGTTGTTGATGCTTGGGATCAACTGCTTTCACGTCGTTCTTAAACCATATTCGAACACAAGTGAAGCAAACTTTACCAAGCTTATTGTTCAGAAATTGTGTTTGAAATTTTTAATGAGCAGTTTTAAAGAAATTAATGTTTGTGTATGGTAGCGTAGCAACATCGTTACTTGTTGATGGCACAGCTGAATCATATTCATTAGGTTTAACCGAGGCAACAGATGAATCCTTACTTATAGAATGTAGTGAGTAGGTACCCTTGTCGACGCGACGGTACAGCTGGATTGTTGTACTTGATCTGCGGAAACGCATGACGTGTAGGAGGAGGCTTGCCAAAAGTAACGGGCACATGACGTAGTAAGGAGTAGTAGAAGGGAATAGCTGTTGGAAGTGGGGACTCGTGACGTAGTAGAGAGTAGTAGATGGGGAATCCTCGCATATATGTAGAGCTATATATACTAATTTGACTTGTGCACACCGTACGAGGATTTCCTGTGTACAGTATTTTGTCACTAAAAGTTTGTGGTTCTGAACTGACGCGGTGGTGAGCATTCAACGTCGATGGGGGTATACCTACTATTCTCAGCAGGGATCGGCGGGCTTAAGCTACACTGATGGAGGGGGAAATACCTACAGGAGCGGTGGTTATGTGTGCATGAACTGCGCCTGCATCTATCACGCACACATAACCACTGCTCCTGTAGGTGTTTCCCCCCTCCATCAGTGGTAGCTTAAGCCCGCCGATCCCTGATTCTGAGCGATAGTTTCTCCCTCCTTTCTTGGCGAAGGCGAGAGCGAGATGGAACGAGAGAGAGTCAGAGGGACTGAAAGCGAGCGAGGAACGGTACGAGACAGACGACCCGTTGTACTTTGTCTCGCTTCGTCTTTCGGAAGGTTGATACTCCGTCGCACACGCCAAGGACGGAATATCAGGCGCCCGAAGGACATAGCGAGACAAAGTATGAACGCCTCGTCTGTCTCGTACCGTTCCTCGTTCGCTTTCGGTCCCTCTGACGCGCTCTCGCCTTTGCAGAGTAGGAGTAACCGGAAGTGGTGGGTATCTTGGCGGGGGAAGCGTTCTTGGTGGGGGAAGCGTTCTTGGTGGGGAAAGCGTTTCATACTTCCGTTACACCCGAGAAAATTCACCCTACCGCGGCTAAAGAAGTTTCACTTCAAAAAGTAGAATATCCGCACCGGGATTTGAACTCTGGACTTTTTGCTTGTGACCCAAGCGTTTCGATGTCGGTAAAACGAATTCTCGCCGGAGAGCGCCGGGCAGGCAGCGCGTACGGCACATGGATAGAGGGACGGGTATACTTGTGTGATGCAGTACAGGCGCTAGGAGAGCGAGTCGCCGAAAACCCACGATTCTGACATCACTGGTTTGGAGAAGTCGAGCAGTTTGCGTTCGCGGTTAGGAGATTCCGGCACTGTGGCGGAAAACAGACACTCATCGCCATGTGTTGCGTCTTGAGTAGCCTAGGTTGCTGCTGTAGCAGACGCGCGGACGCAGCCGGTCGAAAATGCGGCTAGGAGAACGGATGCATGCTTCGCCATAAGAGCGATGCTCGGAGATTGGCCGCTCGCGCCGCTGGCCGCCGCCGCTGATCGTGGCTAGGAAACTCGACCTTTAGAAACGTCTTGACAAAGACGTCTTAAAGACGTACAAATAAGATCGTAAGACTTTCAGACCAAAAACAGACGTAAAATGGATGTCTTGAAGATGTTGTGTGCTATCTGTGTGTTTCTTTATTTCACTGTTTTTAGAGGACTGTGTTTTATTTTTCAGTGTTAAGTTTCGCTTCCATCGTCGTGGGTGGTTTTAAATTTTTAATTTTATTTCTTTTTATGTACAAATAAAAATATTTTACATTTTGAAGAGATATTGAAGAATGCACCAAAGATAATTCTTGCTTCTTCAATCAGATATTAGCATTTTATTTGAATTAACAAATGAAAATCACAATTTTACTCCATTGCTCTCGATGTTCTGAGGCATTAAACGTAAGTATATGTTGATATTCAGTGGGTTAAAAATTATTTTTTAAAGCTGTTCTTTTGTTTCTCAGGTAATTAAACGATTTTGTTCTATTAGGCCCGATCCACACTATCGGTCCGGTCACGGTCCGGTCTCGATCAAAATCATATCCCTGAGCGTCCACACACGTCCGTCATGATAGTGTGGACGCTCACGGATATGATTTTGATCGAGACCGGACCGTGACCGGACCGATAGTGTGGATCTGGCCTTATGTGTACTCTCTCTAGTCTATTAAATTTAATAAAACGCCCCAATTTTGTAATATTTGTTTGTACATAATATACCATGATCTAAAATGTTTCCACGTGTTTGGCGTACTGTACATATCGACCATCCAACTGTCGTGCAGTACTGACCAACAGACTGTCATCCAATAGAGACCAAATTTGTCTTATATGTAAGTTCAATCTGTTAACAACTCAGATAAATTTATAAGATGTTCAATTAGCCTTCCTCCTACCTTTTCCCGTAGAAAAATAAAGTAAATATAGATAGGTATTATAACCCAACAAACTGGAAGCTAGGATTTAGCGAAGAAGTTACCCAGTGTGTTATTTGCAAGGGATCATTTTGCGAAGATTGGGTCAATTGGGTGCAGTGTACCGAATGTGAGGGTTGGGTACACGTCATATGCACAGATCAGGAGAATATTAATTATTTTACTTGCGATGTTTGTACAAATAAAATTTGAAGAAAAATCTTGTATTGTACCAAATAAAAGTATTTTTATTAACATTGTTATTCATTTAGACCTAAAAATCTACTAATTTAATAGTTGGTCAGTACTGGCCGACAATTTTGCGTTTCCTAGAAATTACAACTTTTTTCCTTTTGCGAACTATCAATTCTTATTATTCAACACAAAAATAATTTCCCTGCTCTTATTAAGTTCCATCTATACTACAAACACGTTTTTGAATTTCTGATTTTTATCGATTCTACCCCAAGATATAACAAAAAAACTTAGAGCGGTGGGTATTGCACGGCTCTCCCCTATACCCTGCCTAGAAGAATGATCAATTATTCAGAACGAAGTGCCGGATATAGAGTGTCTGTTAAAGGTTGAAACGCAAAGGGCGGTATAACGACAAGGTAGGAAGTGTCAGAGCGGAGATTATTGCATGCTCTCATTCCCAATGTCAATACAGAATATTTCTCCCTGTAATCGTGTCCCCGCTTATTTTTTCTCAGGCCCGGTGCAGGTGAGCGGTTGACCGTTGCGTGCATTTGCGGTGAAGCAATACGTGCGTTCGTCAAAACGAACGCAAACATGCCGCCTACTTAGTAACCGCAATACTTTGCGTCCCGTGTGAACTGCTTTATATGAATTTATGTTTTGCGGCCTGCGACAATCTGCCGCGCGCGTTTTAGCAGAACATAAGTTTATACGAAGCAGTTCACACGGGACGCAAAGTTTTGCGGCTACTAAGTAGGCGGCATGTTTACGTTCGTTTTGACGAACCAGGGCCGGCGTGACCTTTGCGGGGCCGGGTTCAAAAATTTTGCAAGGCCTGAATACACTTTCAGCCTTATCTCTATTTTTTAAGCAGTTTTTTTAAACAAATCCAAGTAATATTTTTTCGCATCCATAATTCGCTTTCAAGGGGCAAAAAATTCAATGAAAGTACAAAATCTGTAATCATGTATGACTTTTGCAAAAAACTATTGATGTAGTTTAATTTCTCTAAAAAGTACATTTCTCTGAAAGTGCCTGGATTTTTTTTTATCTAAAGTAGTTTCCAGGATATGAGGACTTTATGGAATTACACTGAACTTTGATGATTTTTGTCACTCCTTTAAACTGAATCATCGCTACTAAAAAAATGTCTTGCATCTGTTAATGGTATCATCATTCTGTAAAAAGTTAATCAAAATTGGTGATTTTTAATTGGGTAATTTTCGTAGACCACGGGACCTCTCAAAACGCGGGGCCGGGTTCCGGCGAACGCCCTGAACCTGCCTTGCGCTGGCCCTGTGATGAACGCACGTAGTGATTGCTTCACTGCGAATAAACGTAGCGGCAAACTGACGCAAACCGCTCCACAGTAGTTCTAAAGTGCCTTTTTGTGGACAAAATTCCGTATCTCCGTCAATTCTCAACCGATTTTCTATTTTTTTTGCTCGTTTTGTCGGGCATTAAATTTGCTATAATAACAAATACCTGAATTGCGACCAAAACGTGTTGTTTTCTATCTTTTTTTCTGACAAAGTTGGATGAAAACTTTAGTAGAACAATCTTTGGGGCTAATTTGATAAGATTTTGCTTATCTAAGCAGTTTCTTTTACGTAAAATCTTTAATTGATAATTGGCAATGGCGGAAACATAAAACAGGCGATTTGTTGACACGTCAGAATGTTTGAAATACAACATTACAATGACTGAAAATTTGGAATGTCTACCGAGTTTACTACAAACAGAACCGTCTAAAATATCAATTTAATGTATGATTATAGAACCTAATAGCGTTCAGAAATATTGAAGAAAGTCAAAACCGTGATTTATTTTATTACGTTTTTATTATTGTTTATTAGTAAATTAAACTTTATCGAATCATTCCGAACCACATCAATAACAATGTAATAAACAAATTCCGAACAGAATTAGCTGCCACTATTTGCCATTGCGGTGTCAATCCGATTTTGTTTAATTGGCGATAGCGCTCAAAGTGCCTTTTTGTGGACAAAATTGAAAATTCCGTATCTCAGTGAATTCATAACCGATTTTTATCTTTTTTTGCTCGTTTTGTCGGGGATTAAATTTGCTAAAATGTCACACAGTAGTTTTCCAAAATTTTCATTAGGGATAAAAAAAATCATATTCTGAACTCTTGGTTGCGAAACAACGAGTTTAGTCACCAGTTTGTTCATATATCATTAAAAGGAGAGACAATAAAAAATAAATATAAATTAAAAAAGTTAGTCTTCAAGGATATTTTAAACAGGCTCCGGTCGGAATCTTCAGGGTTATCAAAATTATATTTGTAATTGCTGTACCCGGACCAATCGTCACAGCCCCCCTTAGAAATTAAAACTAATTGTAAGTCTTTTTTGTTTTTCTTTATATACTTGCAGCTCATTTTGATTTCACATATTTTTTTATTTTGTAATTATTATATTATCTTCTACTTTTTGTGATTTATTTGATTTCATGTACTTGGCGTAATTATTTTACTTTTTTGAGGTTTTTTATAGGGATTTTTCCTACGTACAAATACATTCTTGAAGCGAAGAAAGAATGTTATCCCTCAATAACAATTTCAGATAGAGGAGCAAGTATAAATTTGCAATGCTTACTTGACTGTACTGTTTCAACTCAGAGACCAGAAATAACAGTTATTTTTTAAATTTTTTCGAAAAAAATCATTGGGAAAAAGTTAATTTTTATTTAAATGGAAGGCAGTCTTCATTAAATACTGCATAAATTTTTCGAAAAATCAAGTGATTGAAAAATATTAAGATTTAAATGATTCTGGTTACTGATAACCATTATCGATGACGGATATCGATTTTGGTTACGAATAACCATTATTGTCGACCGAAATATTTTTTGGTCACTAATAATCATTATTGGCGACAGAAATATTTTAAGGTCACTAATAACTGTTATAGACGACGGAAATTGTTTTCGGTTACGAATAACCATTATCGATGACCAGAATTATTTTTGGTTAAGAATAACCATTATCGATGACCAGAATTTTTTTTTGGTTACGAATAACAGTTATCGTTGACGAGAATTTTTTTTGGTTACGGCGTAACCAATGTATATTGGGAGATTTTTATTTTGGTTACGGCGTAACCAATATATATTGCGGGAATTTTATTTTGGTTACGGCGTAACCAATATATATTGCGAGAATTTTATTTTGGTTACGGCGTAATATCCTCCAAGTTATTGATTAAATCAAAAAATATGTCAAACAAAAGGTGTAGATCCGGACAAGGAGCATCTTTTATGTCATACTACTTTTTCGCGTGCGACAAACAGTTTTCAAAAATAGTCCGAAAAACTAAAAAAAAAAATCTTTTTTCCTCAAATTTTGAAAGTTTAAATGCTTCTAGAACACTTTTTATTTATGAAGGCGAACAAAAAAAGGATATTTTATTTTCGAGGACTATTTTTTAAACATTTTTTTTTTAATCAATAACTTGGAGGATATTACGCCGTAACCAAAATAAAATTCCCGCAATATATGTATGTTTAGATTTTCGGACTTTTTTCGAAAACTGTTTGTCGCACGAGAAAAAGTAGAATGACATAAAAGATGCTCCTTGTCCGGAATTACAACTTTTGTTTGACATATTTTTTTATTTAATCAATAACGTGGAGGATATTACGCTGTAACCAAAATAAAATTCCCGCAATATATATTGGTTACGCCGTAACCAGAATAAAATTCCCGCAATATATGTATGTTTAGATTTTCGGACTTTTTTCGAAAACTGTTTGTCGCACGAGAAAAAGTAGTAGAACATAAAAGATGCTAATTGTTCGGATCTACAACTTTTGTTTGACATATTTTTTTATTTAATTAATAACTTGGAGGATATAACGCCGTAACCTAAATAAAAATCTCCCAATATATATTGGTTACGCCGTAACCAAAAAAAATTCCCGTCGACGATAACTGTTATTCGTAACCAAAAAAAAATTCTGGTCATCGATAATGGTTATTCTTAACCAAAAATAATTCTGGTCATCGATAATGGTTATTCGTAACCGAAAACAATTTCCGTCGTCTATAACAGTTATTAGTGACCAAAAAATATTTCTGTCGCCAATAATGATTATTAGTGACCAAAAAATATTTCGGTCGACAATAAGGGTTATTCGTAACCAAAATCGATATCCGTCATCGATAATGGTTATCAGTAACCAAAATCATTTAAATCTTAATATTAATTCTTATGCCATAACTTTTAAAATTTAGGTTATAACAGTTAGGGTCCCTGGGCTCACTTTCAAGGTTGTTGTCTTCATTGCACAAATCTGGGAATCTTCCCAACAAAAAAGACTTAGTTTTAATTTCTAAGTGGGGCTGTGACGGTTGGTCCGGGCACAGCAATTACAAACAAAATTTTGATAACCCTGAAGATTCCGACGAGAGCCTGTTTATGATATCCTTGAAGACTAACTTGTTTAATTTATATTTATTTTTTATTTTATCTCCTTTTAATGATATATGAAAAAAACTGGTTATTGAACTCGTTGTTTCGGAACCAAGAGTTCAGAATTCCTTTTTGTTAATCCCTAAAGAAAATTTTGGAAAACTACTGTGTGACATTTTAGCAAATTTAATCCCCGACCAAACGAGCAAAAAAAGATAAAAATCGATTATGAATTCACTGAGATACGGAATTTTGTCCACAAAAAGGCACATTGAGCGCTATCGCCAATTAAACATAAAAAAAAAAGTAAAAATTAAAACCGACTTCAAAAAAAATAAAAGGCACCAAAAAGTAAAAAATAATTGTTTCCCTTATTTAATCTACGACTATCATACTTTTTAAGTCGGCGCCAGATTTATACAGTGCAAATGATGAGGCGCCGACTTAAAAAGTATGATAGTCGTAGATTAAATAAGGGAAACAATTATTTTTGACTTTTTAGTGCCTATTATTTTTTTTGAAGTCGTTTTAATTTTAAATTTTTTTTTTATTTTTGACTTTTTAGTTTTATATATATTGATATAAGATGCTGAGGAGATATGCGCGTACGTGAGTAAACTAATAAAAATTAAGTGACAATAGTCTTTTTATTAATCATAACTGGCAAAGTATTGAGCCAATACTGATACAGTGTAGGATGGGACCACCGGGGCATCGCCCTCTTTCGAATAAAAGAAAGATCACCAAAATCGGTCCATATGCTGAGGAGTTATGAGGGAACAAACATACAAAAAAGTACATACGGGTCGAATCTATAACCTCCTCCTTTTTGAAGTCGGTTAAAAATCGGATTGACACCGCAGTGGCAAATAGTGGCAGCTAATTCTGTTCGGAATTTGTTTATTACATTGTTATTGATGTGGTTCGGAAAGATTCGATAAAGTTTTATTTACTAATAAACAAGAATAAAAACGTAAAAAAATAAATCACGGTTTTGACTTTCTTCAATATTTCTGAACGCTATTAGGTTCTATAATCATACATTAAATTGATATTTTAGACGGTTCTGGTTGTAGTAAACTCGGTAGACATTCCAAATTTTCAGCCATTGTAATGTTGTATTTCAAACATTCTGACGTGTCAACCAATCGCCTGTTTTATGTTTTCGCTGTTGCCAAGTATCAATTAAAGATTTTATGTAAAAGGAACTACTTAGATAAGCAAAATCTTATCAATTAGCCCCAAAGATTGTTCTACTAAAGTTTTCATCCAACTTTGTCAGAAAAAAAGATAGAAAACAACACGTTTTGGTCGCAATTCAAGTATTTGATATTATAGTAAATTTAATCCCCGACGAAACGAGCAAAAAAAATAAAAAATCAGTTGAGAATTGACGGAGATACGGAATTTTGTCCACAAAAAGGTACTTTGGAACCACTGTGCGCTCGTCCGGTGCGGGCCTTAGATATTATATTAATTGGTTTCCATCAACATTACTAAACGCCTGTTCTGAATTGCGTTTCCCATCTTTCAGAAAACCATTCGCATTTAATTTCCATTTTTTTTCACGGTCGTACAATAAATTGTACGATTGAATATGTTTTCTAATGTATTCCTTTTTTCAGCAACATTAGAAAATCAATCAATTCTATTCAAATCGCACAAAACTGTGTAGTTATGAGATTCTTAAAATACGTAGGTACCTTCGCGACACGCTATTAAATAATTGTTGAAGAGTCACAAAGTATGATAATTTTACTCGTGTACATAACAAAGTTGTATATACATGTTTACTGTGATATTAACATTTTCCGAATTGAATACCATTTGAGGAACTAGCTGTTAGTAGGCATAGTACACACTCCTTCGCCGAAATCATTGTATAGGGTAATAACGAAGAATCACTCCTTCATTGAGAGTAACATCGTAAAATACGACATGCATGTTTTAAAAGCCTTAAAATTGAAGTATATGGTAAATTAGTTGTCACTTACGTCACGACGCGACGTACAGGCATGTAGAGAGCCGTATTATTTCTATATTATTTTATACCGCTCCAAAATTCTCTATGTTCATGTCATACAGTCCTCCTGCAGTCAGCTGGCAGTGTTTGCTAGCCCTTAGTTGTATTATGTTCATCATTCTTTGCATTTTCGCAGACGTGTGGTACCATTTGGAGCTGTAGCTATTACAAGATCCTCGACGAATTACACTTGGTTCGATTATAATTATTGCCGTAATTAAGGTCGGGATCAGATATATTGGCCGGTGAGTCGCGTGAGCGTATTCTCCCACCATACCGCTTGCCTGCCTCGGTGATTCTTTTAAGGAGGTTCGATACCGGAGAAAAAGTAATGAGAAATCTGTGAAAAGTGTTCTAATCTAATGTTCAAAGTGTTGTCCGCATTGTGTCAACATTTCAAGTCCATTAACCGCACGGTTTTTGAAAAAATTGAAATCAAAGTTGCGCTCTTATACACAGGCTGTTATGGGAGAAACGATAAAATTTCTATAAAATGTTACACAGAGTCTTTAAAAATAGTGAAAAAGTCCTAAAAAATGTTGCAATGAAAAGCTTAAGTATTCCCATGAAATTCTAAAAAAGAAAGTCGGACATGAACCGTACGGTTTATTAGGTAATTGAATAAATAGACAGCAATGTTCTCGTATTTTTGGAACTGCCTGAAGGAACTGTTTGAAACGTGGCAACGCTGTACACCGGGTAGTCATCAATACAATGCATACTTGTACAAAGGATACAGTAAAAATTGGTAAAAACACTACCAAGCTATAAACATGTATTTAATAATTTGTTGCGAACCAGTACGAACGCGCAAAAGGACGCCACAACAGTGAGATGGAAAGAGAAAAAAAGATGGACGCAAAGCGACGTTGCCATATTTCACTCGCATATTTTACGCTACTTTTAATGAAAATATTGTGTTTCTATCTGCATTAAACATACTGTTTGTTTAATTGAATTCCAAAACAAACAGTGTAGTAATAATTTTCTTAGGAATAGACATGTAAATAACATTTTTGTCTACATAATTTTTTTTTATCTAAGATTGGTATCACTGCAGAGCTCCCATGTATAAGCATAGGTTTATATTTACCCCTCTCGCCGCCTGCCCTGCAAGTGAGGTATCGAACCTCCTTAAGGGAGGTTTCTGCCTTGTTGAGCCAAAAAATGTTCGATTTTTCACCAATTTTTTGTGCGAAAATGATTAAATATAGAATGTTCATATTTGGTATGTTGACTAAGCGGTCTTTATTGAACATAAAAATATTTTTTAAAGTTTGACAAAACATGGTAGTGGGAGTGGGATGAGCCACGTATGTCGGTGCGCGGACGATGACATTCTTCGCTTGCGGAAGTCGTAAGTCCCGGACAGGGGATCCGAAGCAAAAAAATGAAACCTATTTTTACTTTGTACAATATTGAGTTTATGTTGAACCAGAATTATCAAAAAATATTCAAACGTTTTTATTTAATGAACAAAAAATTGCAAAAATTTTTGTTAAAAAAAAAACTTCCCTTCGATCGCTCACTATTGTCTTATTTTCCAATTTTTCTTCTTGATTCTGGTTCAACTTATGCACAATATTGTACAAAGTAAAAATATGTTTCATTTTTTTGCTTCAGATCACCTGTCCGGGACTTACGACTTCCGCAAGCGAAGAATGTCATCGCCCGCGCACCGACATACGTGGCTCATCCCACTCCCACTACCATGTTTTGTCAAACTTTAAAAAATATTTTTATGTTCAATAAAGACCGCTTAGTCAACATACCAAATATCAACATTCTATATTGAATACTTTTCGCACAAAAAATTGGTGAAAAATCGAACGTTTTTTGGCTCAACAAGGCAGAAACCTCCCTTAAGGTGCGTATCGACGTGCGAGGCTTGCGCGCGAGGCACGCCTCGCGCAGTGGAGGGTCTGGAGCAGCGCTGTCCAGCGTAGGGGACCCTCACGCGTCTGTTTCCCCTTCCAATCTTTCTTTCTCGCAGCGCGCCTTCCGTTGTCAAGCCAGGCTAGCGGTTGGTTTGTCATGGTCGCCTCTCTAGCGTCGCGCGGTAGCCCTGACAACGCGGAGGAGAGTGGGAGAACCCCAAGCTCACGCGTGAGCGATCTTGGACAGCGCTGGTCTGGAGACTACCTCGACATGGTCACTTTGCGAAATAGCCTCGTGTTGCTCCCGTGGGCCGTGGCAGCCTTGCGCTACCTCGAGCATGACATTTTCCTCGCTGCGAGGCTGCCTCGCGGCCCCAAGAGTAAAACTCGCTGGGTGATTATCCAGCTACGCCCGTCACCCCGTGGCGAGGACAACCCCCCGCAGTGCCTCACAGAATTTTTTGGCTTTCGCCCCTCGAAGGGGTCAACAGAGGCATGCATAAAATGAATGTGCAACTGTGAATGGCTCATGCGTATATTTGTCAAACTGCGAGATCGGGACTTGTAAATATGTATATGGCAATGAATATGTACGTATGTGTGTATTATATTGTATGTTCGTATATTTTATATGTTTGTATATTTTAATCTTTGTATATTGTATACCTATGTTTGCATATTACACATGTTTGTAAATATATGTATGTATATGCATAACTATACAATATATAGTTATAGTACAGTAAATACTCGTTAGAAGCCCGACGAACGGGGCTGGTGGCGAGCTCCTAACGCGTTGTGGACGCTATTCCGCGCGGCCAATGGCGCGAGTAAGAAAACACAAGAGCGAGCGAGAGGAAACGAAAGAGCCTATAGCGACTTAGGTGTGAGGTCACTCAGCGGGGTCTTAACCGATACCCTGCTGGGTACCGGCCGCTAAACGTGGCCCCCTACTGCCTCTTGCAGGATTGTGTTTAGGGAAGACGAGGACAAAACCGGGGCCCTATTGGACTCCCGGGGCTATTGTCATCACATATTAAATACAAATACAGTAGCAAAGCTTAGTTGATGTATTTTAATAATGATAAACCGTATCTTCAATTTATTTTTTATTTTGTTAAAATCGAAGTTGTAACACTTAATCTTTAGGGCCTCGGTTTTGTCCTGGTCCTCCCTAAATACAGTCCTGCAAGAGGTAGTAGGGGGGCATGTTTAGCGGCCCGTACCCAGCAGGGTATCGGTTAAGACCCAGGGGTGGTCCACTCGCATAGGAGGACTGTTAACACGGATTTAGTAGCTATCCAGGCCGTATGAGGTCTCTGAAAGCAGTATTAATTCTCGGATTTTGTACTAGGTGGCACTCACAGCGTTATTTTGTAGGGAGAGCTGTCTCCTCCTCCCGAGACCGAAGAGTGGGGAACACTCTCGTGAACCAAGTTAAGGTATACGCGTATTGGTACAACGTGTGCAAGAGTCTAACCTCAAATACATTAATACGTTTTATTGTTAACCAAGAGTGATCATTGTCGTTCCCAATCTTCGGTGTACATCGTGTACATCACCTGCTGGAGTAGGGCCTGCTATAATTACTAATGTGCCTGTAATCCCTACAATTCAGTGGGGGTAGTATCATAAATCATATCCTGTTTCTGAAATTTTGCGGGACGCTTGGGGACGCTTGCTCTCCATCGCTCTCTCCTTTTCTGGACATCGTTTATAATGTAATATTTCCCAAATAAATTGTAATGTAATATTTCCCAAATAAATTGTAATGTAATATTTTATAAATATATTGTAATGTAATATTTTATAAATATATTGTAATGTAATATTTTATAAATATATTGTAATGTAATATTTTATAAATATATTGTAATGTAATATTTTATAAATATATTGTATTTTATACGTGTATGCACTTGGAAATTTTAATTCTCAAAATATAATTTGAAAGTGGTGTTAGTCAAAAATTAAAAAAATCGAATTCATTACTTATTTTGTAATATAACACAAAGTAAATGATGAATTCAATTTTTTTAATTTTTGACTCGCCACTTTCATAATCACCGGAACTTATAGTCATAAGCAAGGGATGCATTGGATACAAATTTTGATATGCCCGCCATTAGTAATGTAGTGTATATCCAACCCGTTAGAGGGTGTTAATGCGGTGTTAACAAAATAATACACGTAGTGGACCTACCCTGTTAAGACCCCGCTAAGTGACCTCACACCTAAGTCACTATAGCTCATAGAGGCACTATAGCTCTACTCGATAGCGTTCCCATGACCCCACCATACCCTTCGGGGGCCGAGCAACTCGACCTGACAAATCCTCGGTCGTCAGATGGTGGTGGCTGATTTCTCATCGATCGCCGTTCGCGAAAACGGAATGACCGGCCAATATGTATACAGTCTTCCCCGGATTATCGAGAAAAATTTGGGACCGGGGAATTTTCGATAAACCGGGGCAGGGAAAGTAGTTACCTAGCACCTAATAAACTGACCTTTGTCAGGGCCCTCATCCGAACCGTCTGACAAGGAGACTGATCGACGTAAACCGAGAGCGAGTGGAATAGCGGCACCAGCGGGAGACCCTCGGTCGACGGCGAATTGAGTCTTTCGGTATTGAATATGAAACTTTTCATATCACTGGTTAGACCTTGGTGAGAGTATTACCGATGGATTGGTGAGTTTATGCCGACAAAAATGAGTCAAAACACGAAGCAATTCGGTCTATTCTTTATTATGAAAACACGATTAGAATTCCAGTTCCCCGGTTTAAGAGAAAAGCACGCTTCTGGTGATTAACTCACAACATTTCTCCTCCAATTATCGAAGCAATTTGCGAATCCTCGTAATACCAAATAGGTACTAAACATCCAGGCAATTTCTCATTAAGGTTGCATTTTAGCAATCTTCAGCAGACACTTTACAATTTGGTGAAGTCGTTCATATTCTCTATTTAAATTCTCCTCTACAGTATTACATAGTGTGTAACGGGAAGAAGTCACTTTCCAGTGTGGAAATTACATTTAGTGAACGTGGTGACGTTCACTAAAAATGGACCGAATTGCTTCGCGTTTAAACTGCGAGGAAGGGAAATTGTGGGGTGGGTAGGTCTTTCCCAATAATCCGGGGGAAAAAACATTTCAACAATTCGAGGAAGACTGTACATATCTGATCCCGACCTCAGTAAATACTACGCTCCTCTACTCTGTTAGGTAATTGAAAACGTACATATGGTTCAGTACTTCTCCGCTGTAATCCGAGAGTACTTGCCCGGGCAAACTGAGGAAGTACAAATGAAATTTCTGTGCACCGAAGAAAACAGCGTATCTGACGGCTTGTCTCATGTCGTCTAGGTGCATAATCGTCTGCGAAAAAGAATGTCAGTGCGTTCGTCGGTTCCCCGAGGCGGCGTTATCCCGGCGAATGCTCGCTTACTTGAAAAGCTGTGACGCTAACGCCGATCATGTTTAATCCGACTTGAAACAGGAAGTTCCTTCGGTTCGTTGCATCCAGAAACTCAAAGAACCTCGAAACAGAAGGGAACGAGCGGATTAGTTGAATTCTGTGGCGTCGATCACTGCCTCTCGTCGTTTCAGTTCAGTATTATTCAATCACTACAAACTGTATGGCTTTATTGTGGGCGGCCACGCATTCCCTCATTTTTTGGAGTCCATCGTCCATCGAGGCGTGTCCCACTGTAGCTACATCGTTACATTCTGTTGCATTGTCAATCATAGATCTGCGTTTATCACAATTACTCGAATGAGCAAACGTTTTCTGTATTTTTCGCGAAACTAATGAATATGATGGTCGACCAATTTCATTTTGAAGAAACAATCACAATGAAGTTAACGATGCGCGGGGAATGAAGCGTCAATTACTACTTAAATGTTAAATCCGTTGAAAGAACACTTGGGAATGTTTCAAGACCTTCAAGCGTCTCGGTATCTCTGTTCGTTTATATACGTAAAATGCATGATACGTTGCCATAGTGTGGTACTTTAAATTCCAATGTTATACATATTTACCCGCATATGGCGAACATCGCAGATGCATGGTGAGTGATGATCATGTTCAAGGAATCCACGGTCAGTATGATTAATACGGTGACAATGGAACACCACACTGAATGCACGTATATCGCGTAAAAATGTTCTTCGTTGTTCACAAAGTAGTAAAGACTAAATATCTCTTCGCGTTCGCGTGTCTCGTTCAGCGGTATTATGATGTCCAGCATTGGATTGAACAGTGGGAGTATCAGAAACGATGCTAAAAACGAAAGCAGTACACCTGAAAAGTAACACGTAGTAACTGATCCCGAAATATATTCCTCACAAACATTTAGTTCGAAGATCACCAGAATAAAATACCTACATCTGTACAGGTGCGCGATTCTACCTCCTCTCTCGGTAATTTCGTCTAACACACCGATGTCCCTGGCGAAGACTGGATTTTCCCAATCGCTTTCCACGGTTATAAATACTTTTCTAAACTACAATATTTGAAACTTCTATGGTCCCGGGCATTTAACGATCGTCTGTTAGCACGGCAAGTAAATTGTACGTACGTTTTCTCGGTTAAAATGCAGGCTTAATAATTTGATGAGACCGGTAGTGGTCGTAATAAAATGTGGTAGAGTCTCGATGGCTCCGTCCAAATTCTTGTTGCATATTGATACATGGAATTGCAATAACTACCGAATCACAGACAGCGGTCGTGCGACAATATTATCTGATTATTATTCACTTTCACATTTAGGGCTCGTTAATTTTGCTTCTCGATGCCCCATCGGCAAGACAGAGTGACGAATTTGAAAATGTTCCACTTACCGTCGGTATTATGAGACTTATGCAACTGCACGCCATCACAGTCGCAAGGCATTTGTTGTTCAAGTCCGATTGAGTCGGGTATTGCCCTAGAAATACTAGGTATTTTTTCAGTGGTTTGTAATAAGGAACGTCGAACGTGCCGCTTCCTCGACGTCCTCTTCTATGAACCACTGAATGCCCTGAATTCGATTAGGCTTTCGATTACATTCGAACATTGGGATAAATTATTGCAGCGTTACTATAATAAATGAGGATACGCGAGAATCTGATTAAATAACGACTAAGAAATAACGTGACATTTAGGTGCGTTTCGTCATTGGTATATCAGCGCATCAATTTCAAAAATAAACGAAACCGCAGTTCCGTCCCAGTTACAGGAAGTTTACGATGAGATCCTAGCCGTGAAAGAAATATGACTGTAGTACACGTGGCATGCTTTCGTCTTACTATTCATAATTCGGGATCGTTTGCTAGCAACCCGTACACTGAGACCAACGTGAATGCCTATAGCAACATTGCCCTGTCGCAACTACAGAATTGGTTTTATACGCAGCTGAGAGGGAAAATGATGTTCCGTCGACCGGACACGAGCGTGCTTCAATTTTTTATGAAGCAATAGAAACGTGGGGAGCTTGAAACCGCAATATATGGTGTATAAATAACAGGCTGTCACGTGTGATAGATCGACATCTTGCCTCGTCTCGTAGTAGTTCTACATTGTTTACTCGTCAAAATTTAAACTGGTGCGATTAAAAGTATAGCCTGAGAAATCTTGCAACCATTTTGAGTGCAGTTGCCGGGTGGAGCCAAGAAAAGTAGTTGCCACTAGAGGGTAGAGACCGCGAACAGTGGAGAGGAATAGAAAATGGAGAATAATCAAAATCAGTAACCGTCATTCTCTGTGTTGTGCTTAAAAGTATTATTGTGTACGATATGTGTAGTATTCTTTGGGGAAATCAATCGGGGCCTTTGATGGCTGTACTTACGAAAGGGACCGGCGGCCGATTGATGTGAAACTTGGTGGGTATTACGAGTGGTGTGGAAATACCCCAAATATAAAATTTTAGCTTCGGCAATTAATGCGTTCAAAAGATGCAGGGGTAATTGTGCATAAAAGGGTACACCTTACCGATTTTTGTTAATCACTTTACCACGGTCCCCCCTCTTAACAATATTTCTGTTGACTTGTACCGAAACAACGCATTCTACTTTCCAACTTGTCCCGGGTATTAGTATTGGTTGAGGCTAGATTATTGCGGGGGACGCGTAAAGCATGGTAGCGAACCGATGTGAGTTTGGCGATGCTAAAAATGGGACTGTAGTTACAAAATATCAAAAATAAAAATGGGAGGACGGGAGGGTCCCGGGTAGCGAGGCCTGCACCGACGTCCAAAAAAATTTTCAAAAATAAAATGAATAATTTTTTATTAATATTTCGGAAACTAATAAATACCCGAAGCTACAATTTTAGATTAAGGGTCCACACACCCTCCCCACCTCTATGGATGTATAGTGCATGTGAATGAAGTTATCTGCGCACACAAAATACATACATAACACAGATAGTACAGAGTGAGAGAGATAATAGGAAGAAGAAGGATAGATTCACCCGTGATCTTCTATTTCCCTCCGACCGCTGTCGCCTCTACTTCTTCCCATTGCTGTTCTCTCTCCAGGTATTTTTATAGCTCAATGGTTAACATAAATAAATAACGTAATTACATTTGTTTTCTAACGAGTGTTACATAATCTCGGTGATGGTTAATAAAAATTACAATGATAGCGAGTGTTTGATTACCTAGCTATGAATATGTTTAATTGCATAATTTCAGTATAAAAGAATAAGAAAAACCAACAACTTCATGAAGTTCACCCCTTCCTTCAATTCAAATTTCCCTCCGAATGAGAAGCTACGTTCACATCATGGCAAGGTAACGGGAATACAGCATTCGATTCACGCTTCGCGCTCCTTTGGTTCATGATGAACTGACGGTTACACACTTAGCTAAGGTTACACAACAGAATACTTCAGCCAATCAAATCAGTGCGTGCATGCATACATTGACTGTTTATGTATGCATATAATATATTTTCGCTGAATTAACACGTTCTGACTGTAACACAAGCTATATTAAATTAAGTTTATAAAAAATAATTCAATCAAGATCAAGAATTATGACCACAGTAAACAATTCATAGTCGGTAAAATAATCGACTCTTCAGAAAAATAATCGAGTAGAATCGCCCTTCCTTACTGACACTTCAACCTCGTTCACATTAGTCAAGTTTACTGGCTTGAAGTCGCTTGAATTCAAGTATACTGACTTCAAGTTGGTGTTCAGATAATGTCAGCTGCTTTCAAGTTAGTTTCAAGAGCACTTGAAGCCAGAGTTAGGAGCGATGGGGTCGCAGTGATGGAGGGGGAAACACCTACAGCAGCGATGGTAATGTGTGCGCGAACTGACGCCAGCGCCAAGCCAGCCGAGTGGCGCTAACGCGAAGCTAATCACGGCCAACCAGCGTCGCCGGGAAATAGATTATCGACGCTGGTTGGCCGTGGTTAGCTTCGCGTTGGGGCCACTCGGCTGGCTTGGCGCTGGCGTCAGTTCGCGCACACATTACCACACTGATCTCTATATACTGCTGGATAGCGTATCCCGTGTTAAAGCCGTGTTCCGAATTGAAGATCTCGGCGCCATTTTAATCCGAGGAAGATTCTCACTTTACAGCGGTAAATTTGAACGATAATAAAGGGAGACATACGTACCGAATGAGTATATGTATGGAAGTTGGAAATTATTATTTTAAATAAAAGATGTAATAAAAAATAAACGTACATAAAACAAAAGGAAATGTATAAATGGCCCAAAAGAAGAAACTAGATAATGAACTGATTAAGTTAAAGATAAAAACACATTAAATATAAATATGAAAACATATAATAAAATATAAAATTGTATGACAAAATAAAATTATATAAAAATTGACGTAAATTTAAAATATATATCGTATAAAACTGTGCAGTTCATTTTAATACTTAAAAATATTATACAATACATACAATATAAATAAGAAAGTATACATTATGCAATAAAATACAAATAAATATTACTTATTTTTAAAAGAAGTGAGAGAATATGCTGCTTTTGAACATGCTTTTCCATCATCAACGCTTGTATTCGCTTTTCCTGCAATAACATTCTTTTCCGCATCGTCCTCGGAGTTGTTTCATATCGATGAACATGGACGATATGACGAATGCGATGTGAGGTAGTCGGTGTTTGTCCATTTCTCTGCATATGAGTAGTTGCCACTTCGCTTGTTGTACTCGTAGAAGGTACTTCATCCACCTGGCATTGCTTCTTATCTAAGCATAATATATTATTAGTTATTTGTACACTATTATTTGAATTGAATTTCATATTCACATAACTGATTTGTAACAAAAGTATTAATTTTAAAGTCATAAATATGTCATATTTTCTTCATTGCAATTGTTACGTATGTGGAATTTTCCCATACCCCGCTCTCAACCACTTTTCGAGCTCGCGTCTGCGAAGGGAAAACGCCCTAAAATCCTTTTGCTTGTCATACACCACTAAGGGGCTCTTGATCTTGACCATCTGGATCGCGACCATGGGAACGGGAGTGACACGACGACGACCCCGAAGGATTTCCTTATATGGAAATTCTTAACGAATCCCCACTCATTTTGGGACTATATAAACCCTTCAGTTTCAACCCTCTTCGGTTCAAAGCAGTACAGTCACGCGTAGAGTAACGTCGCGTCACGCTCGTACAGAGTTGGTTAAATCGAGTACGATCGAGCTAAAGTCTCCGTCAGAATCAAAGTTAACCTCATAGAATCCGCGAGTTCGGTTCATATTCTATTCAGTACTTCGAAATAGCCACTCGTACGCCCCACATCGCCAGTGCGTCAACACCGTGCAAATTAGTGGTAATTTATACACTTTTACTACACTATTTAATCGCGACACTTACATTTGTATAATAATTAGTTATTGAATACACGAATGGTGTTCGCTCTAAATCGAGTAGATTCGTTACAACCCATCTTTTACCCAGCGATCCTTATAATATTAGTAGCACTCACCCACTGATACAGCTTTACCGCTCGAGTTGTATCAAGCATAAATTAAGAGTTACGAGGCATTACTAACATTTCCCGCGAATCCCTGATCTAGCATCAGGTTCGTTCGCAACCTTTCATCCAAAACAAGGAATCTTTACCAACCTAGTGGCTCCCCGATTTCGCATCGGGTTCGTCCACGTTTAACCCTCCTACGGCTCCCTGATTTCGCATCAGGTTCGTCCGTGTCCTACAGCTCCCTGATTCCGCATCAGGTTCGTCTGTAAGTCTACCAACCTCCGAACAGCTCCCTGGTTTCGCACCAGGTTCGTCTGTGAATAATCCAACCGCCTAACAGCTCCTCGACTTCGCGTCGAGTTCGTCTGTGAACATCATCCTAGTGACACCCCGATTTCGCATCGGGTTCGTTCACGACGAATCACCCTCCTGCGGCTCCCTGATTTTGCATCAGGTTCGTCCGCGAGTGACTCCATTCCTAGAGGCTCCCTGACAAAGCATCAGGTTCGTCCTCGCTTCCGATAATCCTAGCAGCTCCCTGATTTCGCATCAGGTTCGTCCGCACTCTAACTAACAAACTTATAAACCGTATTCCTTGGGAAATACCCTTCTCGCCGGCCACTGCGTTGCCGCAGCCCCGGCTCGTAACACAATAAGGATATGAAATTGATTGCTAAACTTTTGAACAATGATATAATTTACATGATGCTTAAATTTTAAAACAATTTATTTCAATTCACCTGAATCACTGGTACTTGCTCTCATTGGATTTACCATACTGTACGTAGTGTCAGTCTTTGACATTTTTGGAGGAGATAAATCAAGTGATAAACAGCGCTTTTCATGCCCTTCATACGCTGCTGATATTTCTGGCGACAATAAGGGATCTGTTTCCATATCTGGTACAGGGAGTTGAGAATTTATGTTGTATTCTCCAGCAGGTGTTTCTAAAAATAGTATTTTACTGTAATATGCATTATACTCCAAAAGTTAAATAAAAAATATTTAAAAAGCACAAACAATCTTACGGTCAATTAGCGGCAACTTAAATATGGTAGGAACCGCATTACGACCTGTTTTACGAAAACAATCTTTTTCAAAATGCTCACTACAAAGCAAACTCTTCTTATTTGGAACAAAGTCCTTTACACCCACTGCTGCAATCCACTTCTGAAGCAGTTCTGCATTATTTAATGGAAATCTGCAAAATAAGGAAGTTGTTAATATTTTATTTTAATCACTTTAACTTAAAAGTAAGCTACGTAATTTGAATAATTCATATATTACTTGCGAAATGACCTGTTTTTATCCTGTCCTTTTCTAACATGACAGAAGACACAATCAGATTTGTACTGTCCGAAAATGGTAGGAATGCAGGGTGGCGAGGAAAATCGATACCCGGCGATAGCTAAAATAGCTACCCACGTCCACGCATGCGCGCAATGACGTCACGAGCGTTGAGCCAATCAACGCCAAGATGAAAATCGCTGGAAAATTCGCGACGCCAGCGCCAAGTCATGCCAACTAGCCAACCAGCATCGCGGGGAATCGGTTGTCGACGCTGGTTGGTTGCGGCCTCACTTGGCTTGGCTAGTTGACTTGACTTGGCGCTGGCGTCGGCTAATTTTCATCTTGGAGTTGATTGGCTCAACGCTCGTGACGTCATTGCGCGCATGCGTGGACGTGGGTAGCTATTTTAGCTATCGCCGGGTATCGATTTTCCTCGCCACCCTGTAGGAATGCTTCCAGGGAGAAGACAATTTTTGAGTTGGTAACACTGCCTGTAGGTGTTTCCCCCTCCATTACTGCGGCCCCATCGCTCCTGTTGCGGTTTCCGCCCATGGACCTAAAGGACGGTGCATAAAGTAGACTTATGGACGCGGGGAGTGAAGATCTCCGCGGGGAGGGACGGTATACTCTCAGCCATCTTGTGCCGGTCAAAATAGTGCTGTCATCTATGTCCTCTTCATTCAAACTTTTCGTGAAAGTCCTACTTTACCATCCTTCCACAATGCAAACTGGCATTTTTACGATTGGATTTATAAATAATTACACGAGAACTGATGCCGTAAATACTTATTATGTACGTCTATACCAAACGACGCCAATCCACGTCAATTGCACGCCAATCTACGCCAAACGTCAAGCCAAGCAAGTACTAATAAGTAATCTCGCCTAAAGAGTGCAGCACAAGTTGACCGGTACAAGATGGCTGAAATTATTCCTTCCCTCCCCGCGGAGATCTTCAACCCCCCGCAACTATGCACCGTCCTTTAGGTCCATGTTTCCGCCACTGTAAATATATGTAATTGCGTGAAGTTAGCTATAAGACATAGAGATATTCGGATCAATATTAATCGCCGTCCCGCGTACGCGTGAGAAGACGAATCACCCGAATGATATGTAATAAAAAGCGTTGCGAACAATAAACAGTATATATTTCACTTCCCTGCTATTACAGGAGAAATACAAGGAAATACAAAGGAGGAATCGGGAGCGCCGATTCCTAGCGCGTGTACAATGTAGTCGCGTTGTAACGAGAGTGATCGGTTTCTGTTTCTGTTTCTGTTTATTTTTCCTCTGGTACATATTCTGTACCAGAGCGGCATTTCAAGATATATATCTTATATAGCCCAACGAACTATAGTCCTTCCTTTTTCTCTCCTCTCTCCTTCGGGTCCCAGCAGCAGCGATGCACCGGGAGACAGGTGGCGTTCACCCATCCTTCCCCAGTACACCACCCCGTGACGTTTAACTGCGGTGATCTTACGGGAACCGGTGTTTCCATCACGGCCATGGCCGCTGGCGAGTGATCGGTGAAACCCCCAAATGACGATCGGGCTTTAAGATTTGCTTTCGCCTTTCATGAGAAGGCGCCCGTTGCTGTTAGATGTATATGCAAGCGTGTATATGTATATGTAAGCGTAAGTATATGAAAGCGTGCCTCGACCTGCCTCGACCACAAGTAAGAGTAGAGGGAAGCGCGAAGGAAGGGCCAAGGACGGAGAGATGGCAGAGGACAACCCCCTGACGAAGCTTGAGGGATGTCACCGCCTTGATTGGACGAGGGGATTCGAAGAGGGAGTCGGAGGAACACATCGAAATTGGAGGAGTAGGGCGCTCGGAGGTGACGAGCGAGGAGTTAATTTTTAAGAAGTCAGAGCTAACTTGTCAGCAGACCGACTCGCAGTTTATTTGTAACAATATACGTACAATCCAAAAGTCCAAGTTTGTTAAGTCCTTTAAATATTCCCGCACTATTTCGCGAGCTGAGTGCTTCAGCGCTCCACGGGCACGAACTAACGCCTTTATTTTAGAAATCACTATTAAATCGCGCAACAAAACTGGTGACAGCGGTGGGATCTTCAATAGACATTTCAATAGAATCATTAACGCGATTTAAAGTGAGAGTTAGAATTGTGATTCGAAGTTTTTAGACATTTGACTTTGCCGGTTCGCGAGTGCGATTGAACGCGGAACTTTGTAATTGTGCGCGAAAGGACGCTTAGTTTAAATTAAATGCTGTGAACTGTAATTGAAATTCGATTCACGATAATGGAACCATTGACGATTAAGGAAGTACCACCTCTTTTTCCCTGGTTTTGGCACGGTTTTTCCAGGGAGCGGAAGGGTGAATACCGAAGACGGGTGTTTTCAGTGGCCGTGCTTGTTACCCTAAAAACAGGTACTGATCGTCGTTGCTGCGTTGGAGAGTCAACTGGACCTGGACCTCGTGGACCGTTCTTCACAACCCCTAGGAAGCGGACGTACGATTGGAGTGATCGCAGTAATTTCACGCAGCTAATAAGTATTTATAAGATATATATATAGAACGGATTGTAATTTTCTTCGCAGAGTTTAGATAATGAAATGTATCGGCCGTGGTAATCGATGCTGTTAGCCTGCTGTTAGTCGAGTCTCCGGGAATTTCTTATTTTCCTTTAAAATTAGCTTCAGTTTTGATTCCGCGCTTTGATGAAAATCAGGTTTTCTTCTTAAATTCACGAAACAATGTCGAATTATTGACTCTCAAGTCAAATCTTCCAATCGTGGGAATTTGCTGATTATTATCTGAGACGAGATTGAAGGTCCTGCAGATTTATTAATATCAAATCGTCCAGAGTCAACAACTGTAAACAGGGTCGTTAGGTGTAAAAAAAGGTGCATGGATTTGGTTTTAGTTGGTTTGCAAGTAGTCGAGTTTTTTGTATATATGGATGATATCGTCATATATGCTGATTCTTCAGAGCAACATTCGCGGAAGTTCGGAGTTCTTTTAGCTAGATTTCGGAATGCTGGCATGATATTGCAGCCCGAAAAATGTCGATTCTTGCGACGAGAAATTGTTTATTTGGGTCATGTCATTTCCACCGAAGGGGTGAAACTGGATTCTGAGAAGATCATGGCCGTGAAGTCATTTCCTATTTCAAAAACCTGGAAATGGGGTTAGTCTGTTATTATCGACGTTTCATATCTCACATGGCGAGAATTTTCAAACCTTTGATGCGATTATTGAAGGCAGAAGTACCCTTTGTTTGGAGTAAAGATGTTCAGGTTTCTTTTGACAGTTTGCGTGACATTATTTGTTAAAGCTGTTGCTCCAATTTCTTAATTTTCAACAGCCATTTCTGGTAGCTTCGAATTATGCAGTGGTAGCCGTGTTGAGTCAGGGTCAAATCGGGAAGGATCTCCCAAATGCGTATGCATCCCGGATCTTTAATAGCGCTGGAAGTAATTATTCTACAATAGGGAAAGAGTTATAAGCTGTTATCTTTGCTGTCGAACATTTCCGACCTTATTTATATAGTCAACAATTTACCCTTGTCACTGATCATCGTCCGTTAGTCTGGTTACATAATGTAAAAGATCCAACTTCGAGACTCATGAGATGGAGGATTAAATTACATGAATATGCTTATGAGATGGTCTATAAACCTGAGAAAATCAATTCAAATGCTGATGTATTATCTCGTAATCCTTCGATTTCTGACAAAGAACCTTTTCCACAATTCCAAGTTTCCCAGACGAATGACATTGACAACTCTCGATTTCTGACAAAGAACCTTTTCCACAATTCCAAGTTTCCCAGACGAATGACATTGACAACTCTCCTTCGAAGCGTTTGCAAAGGGTTGTCGTAGGCGCCGACGACTTACCAATTGCATATTCTGAAAAGGATAAGGAAACTGATTTAGACGAATTTGTAGGTAATAACACTGAAAAAGTGGTAGCCGGCGTTGTTTTGACGTACGGAAAGAATTGCGAACATCAACCTGAGGTCATTCTTGATAAAGTTTGTATTGACGTTAATTTAACTGACAGTGACAGTGACGAATATTACACAGCTGATGAGGATGAAACGCCCCATTCTTGTAAGAGAATATTCTCTGGGAATGTGGGAGCCTCTGCTCAGTCTGGTGGTAATTTTTCCAAAGATTATGTAGTGGCTGGAGGATCGAAATTGAGGGGTACGGGGAATTCGCACCGACTCGGTAGTCTGTTGGTTATCGGATAGGCCGATATTAAAGGCACCCCGCTTCAGACACCGTTAGGGGAAGGTTCGGTACCTCGTGGGAATCAGGCTCTGGCTGGTCTGTTGGCTAACGGTAAGGTCTATACGAAAGACTTCGCTCAGATTGCTAACCTGGGGTCCACGGTCCGTGAGGGGACGTTGGCGAGAGAGCCTGTTTTTGGAAGTGCTAGCACAGGCTGACGAGCCAATTGTTTTTTAAATTAAGCATGGTAATGCTTTGGCACGATCCTCCGTAGAAACGACCTCAGAGAATGATGATGATTCACGTAGAAATGATAGAGTCAAGATATTAGCGACAAATACCTTACCACCCCTTCAGATATCCCATCTCTCACTCTTACCTTCCATCATTTATATTAAAGATCATCTTCATATGCAGAAAGATAATCTTATCCATTTCTTCACTCTTAGTTGCCAAATTGTATCGCAAGTCAGTCGGGATTTGTTCAGCCGAGGTAGTTTTTCTGTAGAACAAATTAAGCAACAATCCATTAACATTGGCGAGGCAATGGTTTTCACTGGTGGAAAATATCTAATTTTTTATTTATTTTCTAAGACAGTCCCTACAGAACAACAAACTATTGTACATCTAAAGTCTTCTATGTTATCCCTTAAATATCTTATGGATTCTTTGAATGTGAAGACTATCAGCATTTCAAAGTTCCATAATAGTCTCGCACCCATTGAATGGATTTCCATATAGCAGTTATTAAGAGAAATTTTCACAAGCTCTTAATACGTTATTACTGTCTGTACAAGTGAAATTGTGATTCCACTACTTTTAAGAAGACCTACTATTATTCAGGAGTATCACGAATCCGTGGTAGATGGTCATCAAGGAGCTTTTAGGATTTACAAACGTCTTAGGGAAGACTTTTATTGATTAGGTATGAGGAAAGAAATTTCAAATTTCATTCGTATTTTGTCAAGTTGTCAACGAAATTAGATGCTCTCTGCTAAGACGAAGCCACCGATGCGTATTACTTATATTCTTAAAAGGGCTTTCGGAAAGGTACAGATGGATATTGTCGGTCCATTGCTTATAACAGGAAAGGGAATAGGTACTTGTTAGTACTCGAAGATGATTTAACAGAATATTGGGATGCTATTCTGTTACTTACTATTGATTCCATATCTGTCGCGATTGCGTTAGTTGAGTAATTCATCAGTAGGTTTGGTTGTCTTCGAGTTATCCATACGGATCAGGGAAGTAATTTTGTTAGTGCCATAATGAAGAATTTTTGTAAAATCTTCAAAATACAGAGGATTTCTTCCACCGCATTCCACCCACAGTAATTAGGATCTTTGGAGCGAGCTCATCGCGTCTTCATTGATTATTTGAAACACTATTGTGTTAAGACCGACTGGGACGGTTGGATCAGGTTCGGAATATTCTCTTACAATACTTCTGTACATGAAGCTATCGGTTTTACACCACATAAGTTAGTCTTTGGTAAGAAGGCAAAAATTTCTTCAGAATTCGCTAAGCAGGAAGTACTTAGGGCATTCGTTCAATATTTAGACCAACTTCTCACAACAATCACGACTACTCAGGCTACAGCAGCGGTTAACCTGGAACAGGCAAAGGAGAAAAGTAAAGCACATTATGATAAGAATGTTAATCCTCGTAAATTTAATGTACATGACGACGTGTATTTGCTTAGGGAGCCTAAGACCTCTAAGTTTGACTGTAATTGGAATGGTCCTTATAAGATTATACAAATATATGATGATTTAACTATAGAAATAGCAATAACGGCGCAGAGATCTAAGATAGTACATGCGAATAAGTTAAAGTTAGCATATATAAGGCTAGATCCTTCTTAAGTAGCTTTAATCATGTGCATTATAGGCGTTATGTTAGTTTATTATGGGTTATGATCATTTGGAATTGGAAAGGTTATGATGCTGTTCATATGTTTGAATGTTTGGATAAGTTAAATTTTAGTACTTAATTATTTTTGGGTATTGGCATTGTGTTACCGAGTAATCAGTTTTGGTATTGGTTGACGATAAAGTAATGATATTTTACCATATATTATAGTAACGTTTTGTATTGTGATACTTTTATGTGGGTTATTTTGAATAGAAATATTTAGATAAGTTTGATTAAGGTGTTTGTTTACCTCTAAGTATTAGCCATGCGTTATATATAATTAGCTTAATGTTATTTGGTAGTAGAACAGTATTATCGCTGTACAGACGGTTTAGTATAATTTACGTCTTTTCAACTCGTGTTTCTTGCGGGACAATGGGTGGACCATGGTGGTATATAAAGGTGATGCAACAAAGTCACTTTTCCCTAGTAATAGTGTCTTCATAAGAGTTTAGTACAGATTTTATGTAGCAGATGGCGTGTGTGCATGGATCCCACACAGATAGAGTCGACTTTGACTGTATAAGTGTAACGACGCCACGCTACCGTGTTCCGTGTACTGTGTTTCTTATAGCGAATTCGGTATCTCGCACTGACTCTGTGCTGATGCCAGAAAATGAGTTGGATTGGTTGTTTCTGATAGAGGCGAAGATAGCTCTATAAGAATCCACCAATCCAAGTCATTTTCTGGTACTAGCACAGAGTCAGTGCGAGATACCGAATTCGCTATTATATAAACTATTATTTTAACTAGCACTATGGTTAAACGGTGCAAAGTAAAGAATTGTGGTTCTTCTGGAAAAGAAAAAAATATATCTATTTTTGCAGTACCAAAGGATACAATTCAAAGAAAGAAGTGGTGATCTCCGATTGTATGATCTCCGTTGGCTAACAACGAAATTAACAAAATAACACTAAACACAGAAATATTTTGGCAGCAATACTGCTGGTAAAATGATAAGGGTTATATACATATATTATGAGAAATAAAATTTTGGATGATAAATATATAAAATACATGGTAAACATGTACACGAAATTCATACATATAACCTTTACAATAATTAAAAATTATTATTAATAACCATTTCTGTTGGGTATATATTCTTTACATTTCAAATTTACCGCGGTAACGCGCCTCTTAGAGTTAACGCCACCTGGTTAGTATTCTGCGAATTAAACTGTTATGAAGACGCCGTACATGGTCCTGTCAAACCACCTTTATATACCACCCTGGGGTGGACCGAGTAGCTTGTTTACCGCAGGATCGGCATGGGAAGTGGAGACGTGGTTATACTTATTTATGTAAAATACTTACTCATTTAATTATGCATACCTAACCTAGTATTGATGTATTGTTTTCGTTTCAAAAAGTTGTTTCCATTGGAACAACTTACCATTTCCATTTACAACAGCTACGGGCAATGGTGATTGGTAGTTCATACGGTGAGTGTATAGACTGCGTAACCTGATTGGAGTAATTCGAATTCGAACAACTACGCATGCGCGCATTATGTGCATTGACTGCCTATGGTTTGATTTTCTGTAATTGCTGCACGCATCATGCGCTAGAAGTTGGAGGATTCTAGGGAATTCTACGAATTAGGTTATGCAGTCTATTCACTAACTGCATGAACCACCAATCACCATCGCCTGCAGTCTATGCGCAGTATGCGTGAATTGGAACACAGCCAAAGCTAGATGTAGAGCGAAATTCAAATCCTTTGTAGCGGGAAGATTTATTGTAGGCATGCGGGCTTGAAGCGAACATCGCATCTGGAAGGTTTTAAACGAGATTGAAACGGCGGACGATAATAAATAGCTTAACTTTTCCTTCCACATCTGCGTGCCAAATTTCGTCGAACGGGCAGCGGCTCGTCTCGTAAAATCATTTAAAATTATATCTTCGCTTTCGGTAATTGTCATTGTCCTGTAAAGGTAAAAACTCCGGTCGAGGAAGGCCGAAAGTCATAAAATCATAAACTTTGTTCGGGCAACGTCTTCCTGACCCTAAGGGTTGCGCGTACCTACTTGTTAGATGTATATGTAAGCGTGTATATGTATATGTAAGCGTAAGTATATGAAAGCGTGCCTCGACCTGCCTCGACCTGCCTCGACCACAAGCTAAGAGTAGAGGGAAGCGCGAAGGAAGGGCCAAGGACGGAGAGATGGTAGAGGACAACCCCCTGACGAAGCTTGAGGGATGTCACCGCCTTGATTGGACGAGGGGATTCGAAGAGGGAGTCGGAGGAACACATCGAAATTGGAGGAGTAGGGCGCTCGGAGGTGACGAGCGAGGAGTTAATTTTTAAGAAGTCAGAGCTAACTTGTCAGCAGACCGACTCGCAGTTTATTTGTAACAACCCACACAGCACACGGCGCCTTAAAGGCGCCCATTTTCGGCCTGTTTTCGGCCTGAGCGACTGAGCGTCCCGATTTGTAACAAGGCGCCTTTTGGGCGTCTTAAAGGCGCCTTTTGGGTATCGTGTTGTAGGAAGGGCTGTCTTCCCCAGTCTTCCCCGCCCGAGAGCGAAGAGTGGAGGCAGCCACGAAACCATTCTTTATAACCTCAAAATACAGTATTATTTTATTCCTCGAAAACGAGTGATTATTATCCCCCCAATCTTCGGTGTGCATCACCTGCAGGAGTAGGGCCTGATAGAATTATCTACGTGCCGGGTAACTCCTACATTGGTGACCCCCGACGTGATATTGTGTCAGACTGTGGGAGGCAGAATTTCGACGCCTCGCAGCGAGGACTTCGTAGCCGAGACCACGAGGCGTTCGCCTTCGTCCCTTGGCTCATCGAAAGACTAGCTGTTCCAAGGGTGCCGTCAGCCAGCTGGGCGTGGGACACAAATATATGTGTCGAACTGAGAACCTTCTTGTTTGTCGAAGTCTGTTAATAAAAGTATCTGTACACAAATTTTAAATAAATAAATATAGTAAATCGCAATGAATTTTTATCCAATCTGATTTCATTTTGATAACCGTTTGTTTCTAATTTATCGATAATTAAGACGCCTGACAGTCTTAATCCAGGCCCGTTTAAGGCGCCTATTCCAGGCGCCCCCAAGACGCCTGTCAGTCCCAATTCAGGCGCCTTTGCGGCGCCTTTACGACGTCCCGTTTTGTAACATCAGGCGCTCAGAAGGCGCATTTTGGACCCTCATAAGCCGCTCGTAGGACACTCAAGGCGCCTTTCAGGCGCCTGTGTGCTGTGTGGGAATATACGTACAATCCAAAAGTCCAAGTTTGTTAAGTCCTTTAAATATTCCCGCACTATTTCGCGAGCTGAGTGCTTCAGCGCTCCACGGGCACGAACTAACGCCTTTATTTTAGAAATCACTACTAAATCGCGCAACACTCCTAACTCTGCTTGAAACTTGAAGCTGAAGAGTGAAGCAAGTTGATAGGTTGATACAGAGTTCGGAGGCTAGCCACGGCCAACCAGCGTCAACAATCTATTTCCCGGCGACGTTCATACTATTCAAGTTGTATTATTTCGGGTGCGTTCCACTTACGCCCAAATCGCCCGTGATTATCATTAAGCTAGGTTCTCCTGTACGCGACTGGACGCAACGTCAAGAACTTCAAAATCGATTTTCTTTCAAATTAAGCGCGATATAAAAAAAAGTTACTCTTTCTTTTCGACTTATAATAAGGAAATAAGTCGAGAAAAAAGAATAAAAATTTTTGACATCGCGCTTCATTTTCGAGAAAATCGACTTTGAAATTCTTGCCGATGCGTCCAGTCGCGTACAAGGAAACCTACCCTAATGAAACTCACGGGCGATTTGGGCGTAAGTGGAACGCACCCTTCAAGGCAAGAAAAGTTGGAACTCTCTCTACTTCGTTTGAAACTTGAAAGGATATTTCAAGTGAAGTGAATAACAGCTTCACATTTTCAAGTTTACTGATTTCAAACGACTTGAAGTCGGTAAACTTGACTAATGTGAACGAATACTTCGCTTAAAACTTGAAAGAAAGTTAAAAGGATATTTCAAGTCAAGTGAACGAGGCTTAACGAACCCTGTTCCACTACACTTTTCGCGCGCGACGGTCACAGCAGCTTATTAGCAAGTGGAACGGGAAATTCCTGCTGTCATTGGCGCGGGCGTTGTGGGCTTAAGTGGAACGCACCCAAGCCCTTTCAAGTTTCGTTCCTACTTTACATATCGATTGCATACGATTCTCTAGCTACGTTCACGCGATAGTGTAACAGCGTATTTCAGAACGTGAGCCACGCAAAAGTCTATAACAGTCTATACGGTGACAGGTCTATTCTGTACCTCGTCAGTGGACGTATATTATTCGATTAAACAGTTACGGAACGAGATAATTTCGTGGTGTTTGACAATATGAGAGTCAATAAATTTTGAACCCAATATACCCCGATATGTAATAGATTATAGAAAGAACGGCAATAGACTTCTGAATATCTACGATGTTAATATATAGTATGGCATTACAGACATTTGTTGTCGCGAGATAGATACAATCCTTTTGTGTTTGTGTTTCGTATTTAAAAGCTGCGTAATAAATCGGAAGTTCATATGTAAGGAACATTGGGAAATACTTTCTTTTCTATTTCTATATCTATATTTATCAAATATGGAAATACCAAAGCAACGACAGGTGAAAACTTATTTTCTGCGTTTCTCCGTTTTTTTTTTCATTTAACTTACGATAAGCGTTATCCATTAATTCATTGTTTGACGTCCGACACAATTATATTTCAGCAAAGAATTTCCACGTTTGCATGAATGTCAAGTTTCGTTTCGTTTCTATTTCACACAATGCTGATTAAATTATGCGTATCTGGTGGCACATACATTTAATATCTCTATCTTCATTATTTGCGAATTCGGCTGCAGCGTAATAAGGCGTCTGTATATTTATTTCCAGAAACGGAAAGATAAATCCAAGCACCGTACTATAGATCAACAGATACCAGATGTTCCGACACTGGAGGAATTCGAATGCCTGCTTGGAGAATCTCCTACGAGTTATCCGAAGGGCGAAAGCATTGAAAATGTGGAGAGTGAGTTACATTCTGCCTCGATCGACACTCAGATTTATGAACAACGAACTGCTAAGAAGATTACGGAAGCAGCAGAGTATAAGGTGTGTACATTGTTTCGTTTAAAATTTCTAATACGACTATGTTTCGTGTATGTATGTATGTATGTGTTTATTGTCTTCCCTTTAGGGTTCCAGGTACTCCTCTTTCCTCCTCTCTCCTCGCCTTTACAATCAATCCTTATCTTAACTTATAGTCGAATTAACGAAAGAAGGCGCGCAGGCCCGTAGGCCGGCGCGCATGGCTCGGGAGAGGCCCAATGCCTGCTCCGTACTTCGTGCGACGTTGCCACGTTGTGTAGCAGATCAGACTTCTCTTTCTATCTTCAAGCGCAACTGTGTCTCTCTCACTCGCTCGATCAAACAGATTCCTTCATCTACAAGTCACTCCACGCCAAATCGATCACATTTCTAGAGACTTTGATCAGAATGCAATATGTATTTTGTGAATCGCGGGAAATTATGGAAACATCTTTTTCACAAATGATCAACAATTAAAGAAGGTGATAGTATGTATAGACCTGATCATCATAAAAAGAATGTCATTGGCCAAGAGTGGGTTAATGAAACTCTTCATCGGTTAATAACAGCTCATGATGACGTTAACTTTCAAAATTCCATGCTCGAAAGCAAAATATTTTGTACGTGAAATTTGCAAAATAAAACTTTGGTTATAATTTTCAAAATTACAAAATTAATTTTTCATTATTAAAAAAAAAGTGTATTAGAATAGCCCGCATTTTCTAGATTAAAATGCAAAAAGAATGAATTTAATACGATAAAGAGTTTCCGAGATAGAAATTCACAAGTACAGCTCGATTTCATGAAAATAGGCAAAAATTGAACAAATTCAAAACCAGGAAAGTGATGACTGAAATCCCTTCCTATGTAATATTTCAGTTCGAACAAAATCCCTGACATCGAGTGCAAAAAGTGATCGATTTGCTGTGGGATGACGCTAAATAGAATAAGAACCTTATGACCCTGTATGCCTCGACTTGTCCGCCATTCATTCTGTATGGCGCGTGCCGCAATAGCCAATAAGATTCGACACTCTGTCAAATCTCTATGGGAAGGACGTTGGGTTCGCCCTCTGGAAGAGGATAGCAATATACACCCGACAAAGACAACGATTATTCTAGGCCCACAGCTAAGTAGTCGAAAGTCATTGGCCAAGGCGTAGGGAGCTGCGTAGGGGAAGCACCAATCGCGAGCTTGGAGTAGCGGCAACGTCGCAAATTCTGGCCCCGGTCCCAAGGCGCCTTCTTTCGTTAATTCGACTATAACTTATTTCTAGTTCTTAAACTGCTCCTCTGCTTCCCTTGCTCTCCTCAGTCTCTCTCACTCTCTCTATCTCCACTCCGCCCCCTCCACCGTCGCCCCTTCTCTTATCCTACGCTTAGCCTAGTCTTAACCTATCGCTTTCGCCTCTTAATTCTACTTTTCCGCCCTTGTTTCCGCTCGCACCGCTCCGCCTTGGACTTCCTTTTCCGCTCATTCACTGCATTCCTTCCTTCCCTCCCCCTTTACCCCCGTTCCTTCTTCTCTATCCCTCCTCTTTCCCTCTAACCACTTCATCCATTCCTCTCCCTTACCTCCTTCGTCCAAAATTTCCCTTATCTTTTCCCCGACTCCCCTCTCCTCCCTTTCTTCCCACGAGCATCTCTCCAGCACAGTGTTGCCAACTCAGATTTTTAAAAATCCGTAGAGAAGAGTTCAACTTTCCGTAGAATTCCGTGATCCCCTTTAAAAAATCCGTTAATCTACGGATTTTCTTCATAAGTGTTAATTATTACATGTATGAAAGAAGCTAATTCCCCTTGCTCATGGAAACCGCCCTTTCCCAAATCCTTTCTAAAAACCTTATATTTCGACCCTCCCCTAACGTCCGAAAAAAATTATTGTCACAACAAAAATTCACAAGTTACGAAAAAAGTTCACATGCAAAGATTTTGAAATCAACTTTGCTAATTCCTATTGTACTCGTTCAAAATGCAGGGTAGTAGAACTAGAAAATAATAGCTTGAATTCCAAAAGCTCTTGTGGTGAAGTGGAATTTAGCGACCCGCAGTAAATTGAAGCGCCAGGGGGGCGTAACCCCCCTAGTTTTATATATAGAATAATACATAATTAATACTGGAATAAAATTAACTCACTTTCAAATTCTAAATCAACCGTTCTCTCACTTTCAACGTTTCGAGTGTCTTCGTTGCAAATCGTAAGATGCCACGTGGAAAGATTCGTTAATTCCTTTGTTTCGTTTTAATAGATCATTGGTTGAATATTTTATGAAAGACGGGGGGATCCTATTACAGTATCGATGAATAAAAAATGCGTGGCAACAGATGTCGATAATTGGTCGTTACAAAAAAAGAGATTCTTTTGCTGATTATAGGTTACTAACTCATGAAAAAGGTAAAAAATCCGTAGATTTCAGTTTACAATCCGTAGATCCGTAGATAAAGTGAAAAATCCGCAGATCTACGGGAAAATCCGTAGGGTTGGCAACACTGCTCCAGCACGTGCTCCCGCGTCTCTTCCTCCCCTCCACACACACTGCATCTCCTCTCCTCCTCCTCCTCCCAGTATCTCCCCCCCTCATCTTATTCCACAGCCTAAACCTTGCTACCCTCCTGTACCTCGCCCCGCCCCATCCTGCCTCTCGATATTTCGGGACCTCCTCTGTCATGATCTCCCTGTACCACTTGTTGTACCTCGATTGTACCTACTATCTTTTCTCTTCTCTCATCTTTCTGCCTCCTGCCGTCTTCCTCCTCCCACCCCTCCAGCCCCTCTCTTCCCCTTCTTCCCTCGTCCCTCTCTCCCTCCTGAACTCCATCCTGTCTTTTTCCCCATGCAGACAACTCCGCCCCCGCTTCATTTTCTCTTCCTCCTACCTCTTCAATTGACACTGTTGAAGTCATATTTCCCCGCCTACTAAAATATTTTACTTTGTTTTCGGGTTTTACTAACTTGTCCCCTCCTGTCAAACTTGTATAAACCACCTCTTTAGAGTTACTCCTATTGAATTTTTCCTAATTCAGTTTACGTTTGTGATGACTTCTGATTCAATCATCTAATACATTAATTGAATACGTTAATGTAGTGACTTTCAGTACTTGTTCTTTGTGGCTGTTTTAATACGCTGTTTGTAGAAATAACCATTTGCATTCCTAGATTTTATCATGGTACCATGTACTTGGGATTTCAAACTCTGTGTCCTTAGTGCACATTTCCTAGTTGGGTAGGCTCTTTTACGATGTATGTATTATAATACTAGTATAACTTTCTACAAGGAATTTATGTCACATGAACTAGCATAGTTGCAATCCTAATATATTAACCAGAAAGTTTATATGGTTGTGTGTTTGTCTGTTGCCTAAAAATTTTCGAACGGTAAACTCGGGAGTCACGAAAGGTGCCTCAGCTCATTATGCCTGGCCAATCCAGATGAATGTAACTATTTTCCTTAGAGCATATAAAAATGGAGGAAGCATGCAATGGGCGAAAATGTAGACGGCGGTAAAAAGAGAAAAATATACTGTGGCCCGATGAAAGGAAGTCGGTTGAAATGTCTCAGGGGCAAGAGAGGTTCTTCGCTCGCATTGACTCCCGTCGCCCGTGTCCCGTTTGCTTACTTTGTATTATTCGACGTTATCACGCCAACCAATAGGGATATACCCTAGAGTTTCTCGACCGACTTCTTTCCATCGGGGCACAGTACCCCTACATGGGGGCAGCGTAGGGGCCCCCTCACGCGCCTGCTTCCCCTTCCAATCTTTCTTTCTCGCAGCGTGCCTTCCGTTGTCAAGGAGACCGCGCGACGCTACGATGGCTCCCATGACAGACTAGCCAGACCATCGGCTGGTCTGTCATGGTCGCCTCTCTAGCGTCGCGCGGTAGCGCTGACAACGCGGAGGAAAGTGGGAGAACCCCAAGCTCTCGCGGGAGCGACCTTGGACAGCGCTGCATGGGGAATACCCTCTCTCTAGCGCCAGGGGCGACAGCGTTTTTTTTTAATGTTAGAAAGAGAGAGTGTCCCCCATGTATATTTTTCTCTTTCTACCACCGTCTATATTTTCGCCCATTACATGCTTCCTCCATGTTTATATGCTCTAAGCTATTTTCACAATTTTTTTTATAAAATTAGAATCTAAATTTCGGGCAAAGCCGGATAGTAAAACTAGTCGCATATATTGTTAGATTTAAGATGAAGTAAATAAAACTACCAAGGCCATGTTTATTTCTATGTAATAAGTGATACTTTATTCGTCATTGACAAACGGCGAATGTAATTAGAAAGAAACATACAAACTATAACATAATGTAAAAGATAAGCAAATTCAGAATGAAAACACTTAAGGGGTTACACCACCCTGTGACGCTCAAAACAGCACGAAATTAGACGATTTTTTTTTATCATACTATGAGGTGGAAATTTATTTGAATTCTTCTTATGTTTAGGAAATGTATTAATGAATATATTGTATAGCGTGAGCGATGTATCAAATTATGACGCCCAAGTTCGTCTGAAATTAGAAAGATCATGATTTTATGGTTCATAGATAAAATATCCAAAATGTAGCATACGATTTTTTTTATGCGATAACCCATTTGTTTGTAATAAATGCGTTACCTTCATCTTGTTACAGGAAAATTAATATTAATTTTCATCTTGCTCTAATTTGTACAATAAATTTTTGTTCTCAAATCCGTACGTTTATAGTTAGGGATTCACTTTAATAGTAACTGTTGTTATACAAGAACAGAATTCCACTTAAAAATACAGAGGAAACAATTTGATAGTCTTGAAAAATAAATTAAATAGAATAATATTTATATGACTTTAATAATACCATTTGTAACTTACGGATTATTTTACCATTATTTCGGTGTAAATAATAGTGACAAATATTTTTAAATAAATTATAGGATGAAATTGATGGTGATACTGTAAATATTAATACGCCGCCGGAAAAAACCTTGGAGAAAAGTAAGGAAAAGGCCAATGATCTCAGCAATCAAGGCCTCAATTTCAATGCATCAATCAATATGGAAAAAGTTGGATCATTGACCTCTGCGATGCAGGTGGTAAATAGTGTGCCTGATACTATTGAATGTAATAATGAAACTATGACATTAAATGCACCGCAATCTACATTGAGTACACAAGACATAAAAAATGTATATGACAAGCAAGCAAAGAAACAATCGGAGTGTGTAACGAATGAAGATGATGTACATACTACTTTTAAAGACGTTATACCATTTACGGAGAGCCAATTAACGTCATTATATAACAACCAAGAATTAGCATTGGCTGATATGTTCATTTCGGAATTTACGGAAACTCAACTTAGAAGTACCGCAACTAGACAGCAGCACAGATTACATGAACTCTTAATGAATTATCTTCGCATAAGAAATCATTTCATTACAAATTCGCACGAATTGGAAACTTTAAAGAAAGCTTGCCGAGAAACGCAAAAGCAATTATGGTGCTTAGACAAGACCTGCATTACGGAGACAGGAGAGTGCCAGGATGGAAATCCAGTTACCGCTACGCATGAATATTCAATCGCCCATTTTAATCAACAGGCTTTAGTAACCCTGTCGCGAAATTTATCAGCAATAAAAGAAATGTTGCACAATACCCAAGCGCTGTACTGTTACGAAGCTGAGCTATTAAGATTGCAAATTGAGCATTACATTCAAAGAGTATGCGTTTGTTGCAAGGAGTTCACGAATCTCTCTCAGAATGCGCCTGTAAATCTGTTGCCGGTCTACATGTCCTCGCAAACGATACCGCAACTGGTGGAAATTAGAATGTGTATAACTATATTATTTAATTTTCAAAGGAAAGTATTAAGAGATGGAAAGTTCGTAACAGATACTAGAGAATGGCTTACGAAACTAGTGGCGATTTTATTAAGAGTGGCAACCTGGCAAGATCATTTATTCCTGTTGAATCACATTCTAAGATGCCCCGGTGGTATAATGAATTGGGCCCGCAGTTATGTTCAAATGCCAGTGCCACAACAGTTTAATAAATTAAGTACGTCCCCATTGAATGATGAGTATTTGGATCACATAATAACTACATTGGCTGTTATTTTATTACCAATAAAGGAGAGGGAGCAATTTCTTGAACAGGTCTTTCTTCTGCTACTGTATTATATTAATCCTGTGGGGAAG
This sequence comes from Andrena haemorrhoa, assembly GCA_910592295.1. Lineage (NCBI taxonomy): Eukaryota > Metazoa > Arthropoda > Insecta > Hymenoptera > Andrenidae > Andrena > Andrena haemorrhoa. The sequence continues at coordinate 10,215,642 of OU342946.1, forward strand.
TTCGGTTGTTTCGGCTCATAGATCGTTTCATCCCATTTTTTTTGTGTACAACTTAAAGTACAACCTAAAATAATCTAACTCCTTAAAAAAGGAAATTTTTTGGTGAAATGTCGTAGAATGAAGGTGCCCCTTGACAAAGCGTATTTGCGACATAGTACACACCAGGCCTGCCCAGGGATTAGCTCGCAGGAGCAACCGCGAGTTGCTTTTCGCTCTTGAAGGCACCGAGCCAGGCCCTTCGCACCCTCAAGAGCGAAAGGTCCCAAAGCTGGGGTACAACCGTCGCTCTTGCCTTCGCTCGCAACCACCCGCGGTTGCCCTTCGAAGGGAAGAGCAAAAGTTGGACGGGCCTGGTATACACTATGAGCATCGGCTTTATTTACAGAGATAATTCAGCTGATTAAACAATTAGGATAAAGTAAACAACAGAACTTCCTCAGAGACTTAATAAGTAAATAATTATTATCAGTGAATGCAATAAAGTTTATTACGTTAATTAGGTACAAATATCATTACAAGATACAGCATGTACCCTCAGCGATACAGTTTGGGTGATGTTGGATGAAGAGGGAGAGGAAGATGAAGATATAGTTAATGCGCCAGCACACTTATATGAAAACGACCTTATTTCTTTACTACATCAAATTCCCTTCGATAAAGTGTTTGAACATGTCTTGTACATCCAGAATCAGAATCACGGATATTACCAAAACAAAAGTTATATTACTCACCATCACATGTTACGAATGTTTGCATTCTTCACGGTGATTGTTAGAATTCTAAAGCAAGGCTTAAAAACGTACGACTCCCCAAGATATAGGCAATTAGCTAAGCGGCTGTGCGCATTAATTAGAGATATCGTGCAATATGCTAGTGATCAGTGGGAGGAATTTGATAGAAGTCAGGTATTGTCAGGTTGTATTTGATAATATCGCGATATAATGGTAACGCTATTATTTAATGAAAATTTTTAATGTTTCTTTTACAGGTTACTGACGGATCAGTGTTAGTGAAACTTCAAGTGGAATTTGACTGTTTCTTTCTTCGATCGACCCTTTGTATATTTTCTTCGCGTCGCTTAGGCGCATGGCAATATTTAGCTACTGTCCCATATCATTTAATATCTTCCAATACTTTGTGGCAGATATTCTATATTTTACATACTGACTCGACGCAAGCAGACATACACAGTCCTGGCTTAAATGTGCAAAGTAAGTATAGTTACGCGATAAGAGAAGTTTAAAAAGATATCGAAAGTGAACGGTAAATACCGCGGATCTTTTACATCATGGTAATATTAAAGATTGGGAAAGCGAACTGAACTGTGCACAACTGCGTAAACAATTCGAAGAGAAATTGAGCAGCATGCCAGGAGACGAATCATATTTCCTTCTGACAACGTTCGCTAATATGGCTATGGGAAGAGCCGATAAAGATTATGACTTTGTGAAAGCAGCAACGATTGATTTATTTCAAGTACGCGTCGTCTTTTGTAACTACTTACGAGCTACGACTATCTAATTATAATCATGATTTATAGATTGGATTTCTCAGTGAAAAGACACAAGACTCCTGCTCAAAAGATGCGCGATCTCTTCTGTCGAACTTAACAAACAAATATCCCACGCTTCTGTCCGATATTTTGCATAAACTAAAAGCCAACTTTGTATCGGTTGGAAAGGTGCAAATAACGATTCTATCATACGTACATTCATGTACAAGCATCTAGTTTCACGTATAATTATTTTCAGCTAAGCCTGTATTTATTTACCGAATTGAAGATCGACAAGTGGGTTCCACACAATCAAGACATAGCAATTCTCTCGGGATGGCTACATCAATATCCGTTAACGTCGACCGAGAATCATCTAGCTCGATTAGTTCTTACCCACTTGAATTGGAACTTTGATGAGTAAGAACACATTCGTGAATCTATCTCTATTTCACCGGTTATATCGATGTAAACATGTATATGTGTATTTAATATAATAAGGATTTAATTTGTGTATTTACCACAGGAATGGTAGTTTATACCTTCCCATTGATTTACATAGACGCATAGCATTATTAATTGTTGAACTTACTATGAAGTATGTACCTGAGACTCCTGTTCAAACTGCATCTTTATTAGCAGAAGGTGTTAAACAGGCATGATTTTATAATATTATCTCAACGCTTCCTTCGTGCAACGATCCTTTTCAGGTTCTCACGTTAGATTGAAATTTACAGGTCTCGTCAATGATACGGCCTCAGAATGTTGAACATGTCTTCTTGATATGGGCATGGGAAATGATTTCTAGACTTCGATTACACGCGCTCGATCAGACCGACGTAGTTTGCCAGCGCGCACTTACGAATCTCGCGGATGCGTTTGCTCATATACCTGATATGGATTGCGATGAACATTTGGAAACATTAATAACTGGAGCACGAGAGAAGCAACCGATCGCGTGCTACGTAGCGACAGTTATGACACTGTGGGGCCACTCTATACCGTTGATATGCTCTAAAGGTTTCAGCCAATTACAAATATTGCAATGCTATTACAAATACGAGCATGTGCTTACGTGTTTACATCATATTCTACCATTATTCTTGGATTGCGTCGATTCGTTGGTTAAGAATGACAAATTTATCGCTCTGATTGTTTCTTTAATCACGGCCGATAGATCGTACATGAAGGTCGCTAAAAGTCTCATAGCCACAGAATTTCCTGGAACAATACTGAAACAGTTTTCAAACATGATACACTCACATTTATATAATTTTAAGAGGTAAATGATCACGCTTTTTTTAGATCCCTTATAGAATAAAAATCCATTTATTTACTATTGTAGGTATTGTTTACAAACTCCAAAGAATTTTGTTTATCTATGGCTAAATGTACTCGTACTTGTACCAGATTGGAACAAAGACCAAAGCGTATTATATTTAATGGATACAGTGATCAGTGCAGCATTCTTCCACGCGGAAGCGAAAACAACAGTGGACAACATGTTTCAGAGTCTTTTTTCTGTAAGAGCGAATTAAATTTACATGTTTTACTACGATTCAGGTTGTATTAACTATTAAGATTATAATAATATATTTTTGCAGCATTATTATAAAAGCTACATCTACTTAGAATTCAATTTTACGAATTATTGCGGTAATGTGCTAACAAAGCGAGTTCACAGCAGTGATTTCGTTGATTTCAAACAAATTTCTCTCGTACATCTCGAGCGAAAATAAGCAGAGTGTCGTACATTTTTGTGATACAATTTCAAATCCCTACTGAGGCTAGTTTTCTAACAAGGGAAACTTTGTGAGTATGTAGGGAATTTCCTCCTGATTACAACGCAATTTTTGTTTGCTGCCTAAAATCCCTCTAAGGGTTAATGTCACCCCCTTCGAGTGAATTTGGGCAGCAAACCAAAATTCCGTTGTAATCACGAAGAAATCCCCTATATATTCACAAAGTTTCAGAATTTTTTGCATTTTCGGGTTCGAGATCTTCCCTAGTACGTTTTTTTTTTAAATTTAAATACACTTTTTTAACAAACGTCATTCCTTAACATTATTATAATTCTCTAAAGATTACTACTTATTTACATACAACAGCGCGAAAATACATTTCGGAAACCACTATAATAATTAGTATCGATAATTACTTAAAGAAATAGTACTTAAAATGATGAAGAAAATATATCGTTAGATATTAGAACACACGAACCAGTCGATTCTGAATCTAGCGCGCTACGTGTCTTCTCAACGTGCAATATACATTCTTTCCTTGCAATCAGTCGGGATTGAAGCACTCTAGATTTATCAGAAATAATTTAGTTAAAATTGGCGATGCCATTGATATCTTAGAAAGTTTAATTCTCACGGAGAAGATATGTTTATTTCCCTTGTTTCTCTCATTCTTCTTAAATCTTTGAAAAATAATAGTTTTTATAACAATAGTCTTATTTATACAGCATAATCCACTTTCGTTTAAATAGATTTTCAAATTTGATTACGATCATTTTCAGAATACAACATCTAACCGGAATGTAGTAGCATCATTCGGATCATTTTTAAATTGGGCAACAGGCTCTTCAAATTCAATCAGCCTTTTAGGAGGATCCACCCAATCAATTTGGGTTGCTTATGAAATTTTGTCAATCGAACAGTATAACAAAGAAATCAAAACCGGGCTGTGGCGTGAAATCTTACGAGACTTGTCAGTAAATCCTAAAATATCATTAGATGCCGCCGTTAAGGTATGTTGCATACAATGTAATATATTAATCCTTTTTTTTTTAAATTACATACAGTGGCGGACGAAGGAAAGTTTACAACTTTTAAAATCGTATAACTTTTTTAGAATTGGTAAAGTAGAATTGAAGTAAGTTGTATACATGCCTAAAATTTCATTAAAATCGGTTAACGTTGCTCTGAGCTACAAACCTTTAAAGATCGCAGAATAAGGTCGGGAATAGCGGAAATTCCCGAAATCAGCGATTTTCAATCTACAAACGGTTTTTTTTTAATTTTCATTACAGGCTCAACAAAAGGTTTAAAAATAACCTTTACTGTTTTTGTTGCTATTCCGACCAATTGTATTTTTTTCAAAACGACGAAACACGTCACTTAGCAAACTAATCCTTCTAGCTTCTAAAAAAAAACTCGTGTCGTTTGGACCAATTCTAAAAAAGTCATGCGATTTAAAAAGTTGTAAACTTTCTTTCGTTCGCCACTGTATTCTCTATACATTTTTTTATGCGGTATGTATGTTTTAGAGAGCTTGTACCGCAGTGAAAATACAACCATTTGGGACCAATGGATTATCTATTTATCGGTGGTCCCAACAAGCAGTAGATGCCCCCATGGAACATCCTATTCTTCCTCTTTTGTGGCAAAATTTTTTTGCTCTGTTTCTTGCTAGAGTTCCATCCATATCAGGGTTTGTTTGGCGTGTCACATAATCGTACATGTCTCGCGTGCCTGCCTCTACATGCCATTTCTACCATCTTTTCAGAGTGATTAATTACGGCGGAATTGGTGAAAAGTTTTTCGAGGGCATGATTAATTTAAGTTATTTAAAGAAATTGAAAAAACGATTAAACGATACTACCATGTACTTTCAAATGAAGGGAGAAACAGATTTGGACCATGGGAAACCAATCACTGACGAAAGGCGAACCTTTTATTTTAACGCAGCAAAGTGCGTATTATTAATCTATAAATGATAACGAATTTTGACGGAAACATATTAGAAATGTATCTTTGCAGATTTTATAAGACGCTAAGTCTGTGGCTTGAGGAACCGAGATTACAGGAACCTGGTCTTTATCTACCAGCATTACCTCCACAATACATGTCACAGAAATTAGTGCTACTTGTTCAAGATGATTGGGTAAGGCACTTGCATTCATAGTTCATTTGTACCCGTAACACGTTAGAGTAACGTTTTTCGTAATATTTGTTTAAGCAGACTCCGTGGTTAGAATATGTTGATTTTTGGATAGCTCGACAGAACCAAATAAAGGCTGCACAAGGGTGGGAACGTATGTGTTATAGAGATCGGGATAGTCAATGCCAAAAGGGAGCAAACACTTCCATCGCATTGTTCGAAATAGCTGATCCATTACGAAGGATTTTTAAAAGATTGACTACATACGAACGCCCTGCTCCGCCGCCGTCCTTAAATCGAAATCAACGAATTCTGAATTGCATACCCAGAGAGGATTTATACAATTTTAATGCAACCATCAATTTAATTAAGCCACATCTGAAAATAATATTAGATTATGCACAAACACATAATTTAATGATCTCCGAGCATACGGCAGTTGATTGCACCTTTTTGGAATTGGCGCCAACACTGTATCGAGAAATTGAAAATCAGATAACATTGCACGCGCTGTGCGATTCAGCGCCTGCGAATCAAAAACGATCTCGGCCAGGAACACCGCCTACCGTTCATTGCGCTGGCCCGGCAGTGATCAGAATTAAGGTAAGAGTTGTATCTATTTTTCGTCTCGAACGAAGGAAATTCTATCGTAACTACTCTGAATTATTTACTCGGTATTTTAATATTTAGATAGCCGAAGCTCATGTTAGCGATGCTGTCGATCTCATGATAGCCGAAAATAGAGCAGAATATGAAAATTTATTAGTAAGAGCTAGTCAGCCACCACCTAGTAAAGTCACTCAAGGATGCGTTTTTATAGATCATTTAATTGCGTATGTGTAACAACAGTTGTCTCAATGACTTACGGACATCGATGTGAATTTAACTGTTATTTCGATATCTTGCAGAATGATAGAGCACGAAGTAACTATAAGTCGAACTAGTGAGAATACTACGATACTGCACAAAGTTCAAGAGAGCGGCGTTAAATTATTTTATTATCTCATAGAGTGTTATTCGGAAGAAGCGGCACTGTGTCTGCCAACGAAACAGCTTATTACCACTTGTTTAGAAAAATTGGGGCAAGTAAGTATAATCGCAGAGATTTCGTAAGGATATTTTTAATCGGCACGTTATTAATGCGAACATTCTACAAGTTGTTTATTAGTGGCGAGGAAAGTCAAGGCCCACATTTATTAAACACCATACTGCAAAGGCCAAACCTCGGTGGTTTACTTGGACCATATTTCACACCCGTCGCTGGTGGTGCTTCAACATTCTTACAGATGTATCAAACTGTTGTCGAATTATCTACTGGCACTAACGTCGATCTGTGCTTCGTATTGTTATCGAAGGTGAGTTATTTCGAGTACATTTTACACATTACATTGACGTGTAATTTTTCAAATATTTCGGGGCTTTGTAGTGCGTATGTATTTTTACAGTGCTGTATTTTCACTTTGATTTTAGTTTGATATTGGGAGCTGGTTAAATTACAGACGTCCAAAGTTGAGCGAGCGATCGAGATTCATAGACTTAGTATCTACAGCTCTGTGCAATATAGGCCTTAATCCAGACGAGGAGAAATTAATTTTACACGAGGTATTTGTGTACTTAGATTTCATTTTCAATTTTCCGTACATACAGAATGGTTGAAAATTTGGCAGGGTTGAAATACTCGCTGGACTGAATCAGAAATGCTTAATCGACATATGTTGATAAATCAATCCTTTTGGAGTAATCTGCAATTTTTTATTTCCACCTCTTATCGTTTACTGGTACTTTTATAAAATACGCATTTGGACAAAAGTTTCAGTATTTTGGACCGCCTCGTTATTTTACACTTATTCTCGGGTAATATCTAAATCAGATTTATGAGGAAAATTAAATAGGACAAGCGGATCTAATTGCGCGTTGCACTCTCGTCTGATGTTTTACAAGGGAATACCGCGAACCCGGACTCACCGATTGGAACGCAACTATGTGGGTTTTTAGAGTGACTCAAAACAAGCACAATGGTGTGCTTAAATTGGGCCCTATCACCCTTTAAGGAGGTGAAAAATAACCTCAAAGTCAAATTGGCACTGCCACTTTTTCGCGTATAACTCTGAAAATACAACAGACAGAAAAAAATGTTTCAAACAAGAGTTTAATGGTGCAATAAGCGCTACAAACTTCCGTTAACAAGATTTTGAAAACAGTAAAAAAAATATATGTAACTGACGAAAAACATTTTTTTTTTTCCAAAATTTTGTTAACGGAAGTTTGTAGCGCTTATTGCACCATTAAACTTTTGTTTGTGGAAGTGCCAATTTGACTTTGAGGTTAGTTTTCGCCCCCATAAGGGGTTACGCAACCCTGAGGCGCTCAAAACAGCACTAAACTAGACGAATTTTTTTTACTGATACTATGAGGTTGAAAATAAGTTCTTTTCTTCTTATGTGTAGAACATGTATTACTGCACATATTGTATAAATACTGTACAAAAATATTAAAAAATGGCCGACTTATTTGTTGTCCCGCGAAACTCGTCCGCCGTTACAGGCGTGAGTGGTATATCAAATTATAACACCCAGGTTTATCTCAAATGAAAAACATTATGATTTTAGTGTTCCTTAATAAAATACCTACAATGTACCATATGGACTTGAGACAAAAAAATTTATTGTACAAATGAGACCAAAGTGAAGAAAATGATTCGTTTTTCACCTGACAAAACGAAATTAAAACATTTATTATGTACGAATGGGTTATCGCATAAAAAATGATATGCTACATTTTAGATAATACCATTAAGAGTATGAGTACCAAGTTTGAAATAAATCGGGCAAATAGTTTTGGAGATATTTGATACACCGCTCGCGCGGAGTAGCTTCGCAGGACAACAAATAACTCGGCTATTTTTAAATATTTTTGTACAGTATTTATATAATATATGCATTAATACACGCTCTACACATAAGAAGTAAAGAAATCATTTTCAACCCCATAGTATCTGCAAAAAAATTCGTCTAGTTTCGAGCGTCTCAGGGTGGCGTATAACCCCTTAAAGGGCGATAGGGCCCGAATGAAACACACCGTTGTTCTTGTTTTGAGTCACACTGAAAACCCACAAAGTTCGCGGTGTTCCCTTGATAGCTAAACTCTTCAACCTTTTTTTGTGAAGATACTTAACACGTTCCCTATTGCTTGCACGATATTTACCCGAATTGAAATTTTCATTGAACAGGCAAGCGCGCTTCCGAATTCGACGTTGAAATCAAAATATAGCGGAAAAGTGGAAATCATGAGTAATTTAATATAACTGTATATTACAATCTAATGTTATCATTAGATTTTGAAGTACCATCGGGATTTTAAATCGTCTCGGCGGCATGACGTCAAACGTGAAAACAAAATTCGATAGTATGAGAATATCAAATATGTATTGAAATGGAAATATTGCATACAGAATGCGTCTTCTAACAAATTGTTTTTATACTGCAAATTACGAATAAGCACGATGGAGATCGCTAATTCCTATGAAAGGATTTATTTGTCAATATCTTGACTAAGCACTTTTAATTCAGTTGAGTCAGTATCAGAAGCCTACAAACATTTAAATAATATCCTTTTTCAATATCTCTTCACATAATGTACGTTTCCCCGTAGTTGTTTAGAAATCATTTACGACTGGTTTTGCTACACGAATTTCCCGAACACTATGGCGAAGTTTTAAGTGCCGTATTAAAAAGTAGTGAGAGTCAAAACTTATCACTAGATGTCTGGCGAGATTTATTAGGAACGCTCAGTGGTAAACCAAAGAATGCGTTTGTAATTCAATTTTCTAAAGTCCGAGACGACATTCGTCACTATGCTACTGAGCAACGGCTTCTTTCTCGGCAAGAGGTTTGTCTACTTGCTTAGGTTTCTTTCGTAAGGCATTACTTCCATCGTAAGTAACTTTAACGGGAGTTTATATGGTTTGTGCTTTATTGCAGATGCACGATACCGCTATATTATTGAGTAGACATTTTATGCAAGAGCGTTTACAGTACGGTCTTTATGGATTATATCCGAAATACAGAGTTTACAATGAACCGATAACTATATTTCTTGGTATGGTGGGTCACACTCTTGTTGTGCTCACTCTTCAAACTGATAGGGGTTCTTTGGGCGATCAGTGTAAGTTTCTGAAACTTATATTACATTTTATATACGACTCTCGCACGCATAATAATGTTATTGTCTCGCTTAAAGTATGCGAGAAAATATGGCCTGTCCTAAGTGAAATGTATGCGCCTTGGATTACACCGTATTGGACGCGAAACTTAAGGGAGCCGACCGCCGCATGGATTCAACAACTCACAGATGATAGATCCGTTTTGTTACCGTGGATCATTACAGACGGCCTTTATGCTAACAAAATTGTGGCAATGTTCGTGGAATGTATTCGTTTTATTATCGATACATTACCGGCATCCAGCAAGATCCTCTGCTTCGTCTGGCAGTTCTACGTCACTAATTTTGCACACGCTTCAGTTAAGGAACATATCCTAAATGTCATTCACGGCAATCTTTTATCATTACCGTGGGACCGTTTTTATCCGGGTGTAAATGATGTAGAGTTTATGATAAAAGTAATTGATCAATACCTACCAGATAGTCATTTATTTCTCGGCAGTGTATTTATATATGTGAATTGGTCAATTTGGATAAATGATTTTCTAGCAACACAGCCATTACCTGTTGCAGCAAGAATGCACGTTTGTTTGTTGAATTTATTGGTAAAGTTATCCAACGAACCAAATGTTAGACAGGTAAATTGAAAGCGCATACAAACAGAACGAACTTCTTCAGCTCTATAACTTTATAATATACGAAGAGCTTCTGAGAATTTTTAAATTCGAATACCAAAATAGTTTTAAAACTGCTTGAAATTTAAAAATCTGTTTCATTCCAGAATCATAAAGCGATACAATTAGCAACGGAAGCTGAAAAGTTTTCTTGGCACTTGCTAGACGCGAATGCTTATGATCAGATAATTAATTGGCACGTGATGAGTTGCGATCCAAGAGTTATTCTTTGCGCTGACAATGACCAATATCACCCTTTAGACACAGCTGTGAATAAGTAAATATAATTTCATTATATTAATTGTACAAATTATAAACACTTATTACATGGTTTCTGATAAATTCTGCTTCTATAGTTTATTAAAGGTATCGGCAGGCTATGACCCCCTACTAAATCATTTTCACCCGACTACATTAAAGAAAAGACAAATGTACATTCGCTCTTCGGTGAAGCTGTTGATCAGCTGTACAACACGGTACAAATCGCTGCTGTCTACAAATCCAAAAGCTTTTACTAATACATTGTTGAAAATGTTAGATGATATGGAGGCTGTTATCACGAATAGTAAGCACAATGCATTTTATATTCCGTACATTATTCCGAATGATAAGGCCAGATTCACACTATCGGTCCGGTCACGGTCCGGTCTCGATCAAATTCACATCCGTGAGCGTCCACACTATCAAGCCGGGCGAGTGTGGACGCTCAGGGATGTGCATTTGATCGAGACCGGACCGATAGTGTGAATCTGGCCTTAAATTTCTAATGAAAATAGCAATACTTTTCAGCTGTTTCGGAAGCACAACAAGTTACGGAAGCAAGTTTATTAGTCACTGAGCTGCTTCACGCAATGAATCAAAGTGGACTGCTTATGGAACATCTTCGCACTAGTTGGACATCTTGGCTTTTAAAAAGGACGGCTACCAGTCCGCTTCTCATAGGTTTACTTAAAGTCATGTCTACAGCTATTACTTCGCCATCTATACTTGGAGAATTAATGGAGGCTGCCCTGGAAGCATACTTTAAATTTAATGGTGCGTAACATAAAATTTTATATGATAAATTCCAATAGGTACAACGGGCTTGGGAATTAAGTGAAGTTAGCGGCCGATTTTCAGATGCAACGCCTCCTTTCTTCCGCCGCGCATCTTGGCGCCCGCGGCGGCCTATGTAGGTGGTTGAAGCGCCTCAGGCCTGTACCATATGAGCCGCGCGTGGCGCATTGGGGCGACATTGTATCAATAGGTTTCTGCAGTGTCCCAGAGAGCACGATTTTCGATGGGTTTTTGTTTTGTGAACGCGCAACGCACGGTTCACCTGATACGGGCCTGAGGCGCTCCAAGCACCTAGGCCGCCGCGGGGGTCAAGACGCACGGTGGGAGAAAGGAAGCGTTGCCTCTGAAAATCGGTCACCAAGTTCACTTAGGCAGTCTGTCCACGAAGCATCGCGTCATAGACGCGTACGAGTAGAGGCCAATCGTGCGCCAGGCCTCTTGACAAATGCCAGTGGCGGAATTAACAGGGCGGCTGATGAGCAGTTGCCGCCTGGGCCCCTGCCCAGAAGGCCCCCTAGGGCCCTATCTTCAAAACAAATTATGATTTTAACCAAACACTAGATTTTTTCTGTACTACTACACTTCGCCCGTTTTTAGTAAACTACCTCTTCATTTTCCCGATAAAATGGGCCCCTGCCCAAAAGGCCCACTAGGCCTTCAAAACAAATTATGATTTTAACCAAACACTAGATTTTTTTCTGTACTACTACACTTGACCCGTTTCTAGTAAACTACCTCTTCATTCTCCCGAAGAAATGGGCCCCTCAGAACGTTTGCCACCTGGGCCTTTTTTCTTAAATCTGCCACTGACAAATGCACATCAATGCATCGTACGATTGGTCTCTACTCGTACGCGTCTATGACGCGACGCTTCGTGGACGAACGGCCTTCATTTCCAAGCTTGAGGTATAATATGCTACTTATAAATTGTTTTTAAGTAAACAATTACTGCTAGCTCTACAACAATAGCGTCATCATAATGAAAATATTTCCCTTCTACATTATTATTGCATGTCTGTCACTAATTTATTTAATTGAAAATGCTACGTAGTAATATACGCTTTGTATATATACGCATAATTACGGTATTACAGAGGTATCTTATCAGTAAGCTGTCAAATTTCGGTAGCTCATTTTCACCTTGAGAATGAAAGAGATATATGGTCATATGTTCGAAAAAGCTTTCATTTTCAGTTTAAATGCCTTTGGTCTGTGGTAGAATTCCGGATAGATGTTTGAAAATGTTAAGGGACATCCAGACGCTGATACATGTTGCAGCGAAACACTGATGCATGCGTCATGATGCAGGTTTCATGACTCCTGCATCTTCCTCACGCGCCTAGCTGATGAGCAAGATGCCAGTTCCGCTTCTGATGCTGGAACACGGAAACCGATCTACAGACGTAGCAGCATGTATCATGGAACCTGCATCAGTGTTTCACTGCAACATGCATCAGCGTCTGCATGTCCCTTTAGGGATACAGATACTATTATCAATTTTCTTCAAGTTAATAATGAACAAAAACAGAACATATTCTCGCCGGAATGAGTCTACGCGTACAAAAAAAGAAAGAAAATGTAAACTGTTAGTCGGTATTTAGTTGCAGAGTAAGATGCAAAACACTATTATACGTAAAAAATGTCGAATTATGTGACCTTTTATTATTCTCAAGCTGAGTAGAATTACATCCCAAAATGAAATCGTTTATCTTTTGAACTTTTTACAGTTACTTGTATAATGTTTACTAATACTCATTTATGCAGAATATGTTAACGATACTTATTGTTATGTTTATGTGTTACAGTATCAGATAAAGTTCAACCAACATGGGCTTCAGTGTTGACCATTTTGCAATCAGTGATACCTCGACAGCCACCATTACAATTAGTTTTAGTTTCTGAAGGAAGGCTTCTTGCTCTGTACGCCACTTTACTAAAGCGACTTCCTACGTGTCGAGATATCAGAGAAGAAGGAATGCTCCTCATAAATTTAGTTGACTGGATCTCTGCTATAAGGCCAACGTAAGTGATACATTATAGAAATTTCTATATTAACATATACAGGGAGTTTCATCAGAGTTGGGCAAACTTTATTTCGAATAAATCTTGAGATGTATTCGTGAATAAATCTGTAGAGTTATTCATGAATAACGAATAAATCTGTAGGGTAATTCGTGAATAACGAATAAATCTGTAGAGTTATTCGAGCCAGATTTATTCGTCATTCGAGAGAACTCAGCGATGAATAAATGTGACAAATAAGCGGCGTGACGGTCAGGAGAATGCTGATACGCTTCTCGAGATAGCGGCCGACCGGGCCGACCATTGATGACAGACTGTTTATGTCTGGTTATTACAAACAGTGGCGGATTTAAGAAAAAAGGCCCAGGTGGCAAACGTTCTGAGGGGCTCATTTTTCGGGAAAATGAGAAGGTAGTTTACTAAAAGGGGGTAAGTGTAGAGAAAAGTGTAGAAAAAAAATACAGTGCTTGGATAAAATCATAATCTTTTTAAGGATGGGGCCTTAGGGGGGCCTTCTGGGCAGGGGCCCAGGTGGCAACTGCTCATTGGCCGCCCTGTTAAATCCGTCACTGGCTACAAACAAGGGTACCCGATACAAAACGTTATTTTCGGTTATCATAATGCACCAACAATTTGTATTCGACAACCAGGACGACAATTTCAATAAGTGTTTTAATTAATATTTAGCAGATTACCTGTTTAGCGTCCTACTTTTATTCGTCGATTTATTTGAATAACACCCAACTCTGAGTTTCATAACACGTGGAACCAACTCCAGCGGTGGACGATGGATGCAAAAACAATGATAAAAGTTCATATACACATATGTCCGGTATTTATACCCAAATTTTTCTGTTATATGCTGTTCAATATTCTCCAAAATACTCAACAAAAATAATTAACAGTGCAACTGTGGTACTATTCATTAGTTGGTCTATCATCCTCATACTTAGCACACGCAATTTTAACAATAATATTAAAATCTTTAGTATTACTATCTGAACGATGAGTCGGGTCACAATTCTGTATGCACTTTTCTTCACACTTCTATTTTAATTGAATATGTTAAAATTTCTTGTTGCAGGAGCTAAATTTTTTCGTAAATTTTGTTTAAATTAAATTCTATTTTAATTGATTACAATTCGATTTCTAGTTGGGGGAACTAAATTTTTCGAAAATTTTGTTGAAATTAAAATCTATTTCAGTCCGTTACGTTAAAATTTCTAGATGGAGGAGCTAAATTTTTTGGATATTTTATTGAAATTGACTTCCATTTTAATTGATTACGTTACAATTTCTATTTGGAGGAGCTACATTTTTCGTAAATTTTGTTAGAATTTAATTCAATTTTAATTCATTTCCTTAAAATTTCTCGTTGGAGTAGCTAAACTTTTTGTAAATTTAGTTGAAGTTAAATTCTGTGTTAAATCATTTCCTTAAAATTTCAAGTTGGAGGAGCTAAATTTTTCGAAAATTTTTTCGCTTGTATTTATAAAATGGTTCATATCCAAGAAACAAATAATCACCCGACATATGTCTGTATAAACTGTTTTCATTGTTCTCGCGTATAGAATTAATAGAATTAATAACGTATAGAATGTTAAACAACTTTTTACCACCTTACCTGATATATGTATACTTTATTTAGAGATATAAATGAAGAAAAACTGCCTCTCCTGTGGGCCAAAACCTGTGAATTAGCATACAGACAGTGTCAATATAGTGAAAATACTATAATTGCTGCTAGAGCTCTTAAAGGTTTAGCACGCACTTTGTTGACAGTAGCTGATGATGGAGGACAAGGTTGGGGTATACTAGGAGCTATTGGCCTCAAAAAATGTTCTCAACTTTCCATTAAGTAAGTTGAGAATTGTTATCACAATATTATAATCTATTATTACAATTGTATGGATAACTTACTTTGCATTCACTTTAGTGTTGTATACTGAAAATAGTATTTTACATACTTTTGTTTTAAACTTTATTATTTAGGCCTCAGATACACGAGCATTTTAAATGCAGCGCGTTGCACACCGTGTTTTCTCCGCCGAAATAGGAACTGCGTGTTTTAATGCAACTGACAACACGGGCGTTTTACACGCAGCGTGGTTTTACGCCATACGTGGCGTTTAAAACGCCCGTGTATCTTCTGAGGCCTTAAGTTCAGATTTGAATCCATTTATTCTTTAAGTACTATTTAACAAAACACAACGAAGATTTGAAAATAAATTTAATAATTTATTTCTAACAGTACTTACTCTTACAAAACATTGGCAGTTCCATTACTATTCTCATCTGTGTTACCTAAACGTTGATATGAATATTATCCATACTAATAATACAACACTATTGTCTTTTAAAAAAAGTTTTGCTTGTACAAATATGTAGGCTACAATGCATCTGTGATCTTAAATATATTACATGTTTGTGATTTTAGACTGTAAATTTAAATATAATAGTTTTTATATTTATTTTAAATTCTAAAATATAATTTATAATTTAAGAATTTCTTATCTATAATGGAACATATTAGTTGACAGAACAGATATAGCGACATTGTTAGAGCGTTTGGCGGCGTGGGGGTGTAAGGAGTTAATAATGCAAGGATGTGTTCAGCATTACATTTAAGGCTAGGCTACACATACGACAGTCGTGCGAAAATCCTGCGACAGTCGACCCGACATTACCACTCAACTGTTTTGTCGCTGGATGCGCGTAGAAAGCCGACATTCTATCGTTGCTAATCTTTCTTCTGGGGGGGTTGCGAGTCTCATTTGTGTGTTTTGACCAGTAATATAGGGCCTCAACAGGCTCAAAAGTTCGTCGTAACTTTGTACGCTCATTCTAAATTGAGGAAAGAATTTGTCTGGACATTTTTTTAATGTTTCGGACTTAGTATATAATTTTCCTTTTTGAAGTTTTTCACTGTATCTCAGTTTTATTTTTTTCTTCCTTGTGATTTTAAGTCGAATGGCAAGCGCACAAAACGCGGCTAGAGAAACGTAATCCATGTCTGCTTCTCTTCAACGTCCTACTGACTTTCAGAACGACAGAACGACACTTTGTCGGTTGTGTGTCCAAACCCATATACAATGCATTGACCACCGACAGTCGACTGACTTAAAAATCCGAAGCAGTCGCAGGTGCCCACCGACTGACCGTTGTCCTGTCGCTTCTGTGTGCGCGCCCCTAGTGATCCTCTAGGCCCTAGAGTCTAGGGACTGATCAGTATAATCGCAGCAATTTTGGGGCGAAACCGGAAATAACATAACCTAAGCATTCATTAAATCGTCTGCTTTCCAAGCTCATTGTTTATCAATCCCTTTCTATCCGTATTTCTGTCTCTTTCTTTCTTACAGTTTCTTTCTCTGTCTACTTCCGCTTTTGCTCCAAATCGCAGTAACCAATCAGCGACGATACACGTTGTTCCGATCACTCCTTAGAGGATCACTACGCGCCACCATGTGTTACGTATGTCCTGGCATAAACGACACGACTATCGTACGACTTACAGGCGTATGTGTAGCCTACCCCTTAGATATTAGAAACTGTAACATATTGTAGTATCGTAATATATTAGAAACTGCTTAAAATTGGCAATCTGCCTCTTTTTTGGCAATATGTATAAACATATAATTGTCAGTACAAACTGATGCCTCTAGGGTTAAAACGTTAAGAACACTGAGCTGGGTGTGCGTCTTAAGTCTGTAAGGTCCAGTAGTAGGTAGTAAATAAGAACATCTCGCGGTATGTATTTCTAAGCCTCGTTACGCACTTGCGACCAGTTGCCGGCAACTTGGTCGCCGAAAGACCCGAAACCTTTGTTGTTCGCCGCGACCAAGTGTACCTCGTGGTCGTCGGCAACTTGGTCGCCGAGAGAACAAGTTCCCAGCAACTTATCGCAAGTACGTAACGGGGCTAACAAGAGACCAAGTTGCCGGCAACTAGTCGCAAGTGCATAACGGGGCTAACAAGAGACCAAGTTGCCGGCAACTTGTCGCAAGTGCGTAACAGGGCTAAGAGTATTACTTTATATATTCCACTTGAATATGGTCCAAATACATCGCTATATCTATTCCACAATCTATACATTTTGCATAAGATGCATATTAAGATTGAGTACATAATATCTTACTGTATTTACTATAAAGTTTGTATTTCTCATTTATGTAGGTGTAAATTCTTAAGTCGTGCATTAGGTGTATACTGCTTGGCACAACTGCCTGAATCGAAATCAGAGCAGCAGTTAGTGAGATATACTCCACATTCGCCTGGGGTAGCACCTTTAAGAACGACTGATTCAGATACAATGGAAATTCGACCTAATACAGAAGCCGTTAAAGCTATGCAAACTTTAGAAGGACTTTTATTAAACAAGCAATATGTGGGGCTTAAAGGAGACATAGAACGTTCAATTCGATTAATCCGAGATTCTGCTAATTCAATACATAATGCAGTAATGGTTATAGGTGTACTCACAACGGAACTATATAATCAAAGATACTTGCACGTTTTAACTGAATAATTAATGTTCTAATTTTGTACAGTGTATTACTTTTTATTACACAAATGTGAAACGCGTTTTCTTGCTTATATACATAAGTTTAAATAAATTAGTTAGTTTTATACAAATCTAGTCGCATTGATTTTATCACAGACGAGCTGTAGAATAGACCTGTCACGCAGTGCTATTTACTGTCCCACGGTTTTTGGGCTCATGAGCTCCCATTACCATTTCCGTGTCCCATCCAACGTTAGCGGCTAAAGTGAACGAAGAGTGCAGCACTACAAGCGATAGGAATGAAAGTTAGAATAGCGGTAAGAATTTAAATACAGGGTGTCCCACTGCCAATTTAATACAGCACATTCAAAAGGTGAAATAACTGAAAAAGTTCATATAAAAATTAAAATTTCTTCATTGGTTTATCAATCAGTAACTCTACAGACCCATGCAACGGGGAAGCATTGTACAACTTTGCTTAAGGGGTAACGAATCTATACACGCTGCTGTCGCGAAACGAATTAGAACGAAGCGCAAGGTGCGATGCGAACCAATATTATAAAGACGCAAAGCGCTGATACATTGTAGGCCCGCATGCGGGTCGAGCTTGAAGAGGCAGAGCGTAGGCACGTGAAAGACGAAAGGAGACAATTAGTATCATGCGTTCTCTCTTTCGTAGCCGACGATAACTTCGCGTTGACTCTTTCATCCCATCACGCTCATTCTCGGGTTCTCATTCTCGATCAGGGTTGCCGGGAATGTTCTTGATGCACAAAATTAAAAGTGGAGGAGAAACACCTACTACAGGAGTGGTGATAATATGTGCGTGATAATGTCACTGACGCACCGCCGACAGCGCCAAGCGACGTGAAGGCGAAGCTAAGATGACGTCACATGCTTGTCACGCCACTAGACACACGCAACTTGAAGAATATAAGGTCCTCTACTTCCCTGTTTCTAATAAATTGAATTGAAATCATGGTTGAAATATATGTAATACGGATGAGATTTTGAAGAAAACACAAAATAATAATGAAAATATTATTTATATATGCAGTAATTATGCTAATACATATATTACATATAAACGGCACTCTATTAATAATATTTGTAAAGGCCAATTGGTAACATTTCTTTATATTTGTATAAAATTCAATAATTTCGTCATTATCTTGCAAATCATTATTTATAATTTGATTTATTGCTGTCATACATCTCGATCCGGTATAAATTGCTATCAGTGGGACTAAATTCTCTTCATTATATACATCTATTTCGTGTACATTTAGTACATTTTCAGGCTTTATAAAATTGCTTCCTAATGATTTTAACGATCTGATACGTGGATCTACAACCAAATATACTCGTTTAACAGTGTTGTGCTTATCTCCTCTCACCCAGAAAAAGTTGCCACCGGTGATTTCCAGCTATTTTGTTTGTGTTAGCGCATTTTGTGCCCAATATTGCCTCGTGATTGTCAGCTGATTCTGTGAATGTCATCCCCACGGTGTAATAGACAGGTGTTCTGACTCCTGTTCAAAATGTGTGACTTTTTCGTCCTAGTTTTTCTGGCGGCCGCTAGATTGGCGTTCAAGGATAAAAGGCTGACTTTTTGCGCAAAATACGACTAAAAGCTCTACTACTACAATCACATAAGTGCATGCATACATGGATTTCTTATCACGACGCCTCTCGCGACGGCCAGAGAAACCACACAGAAATCGGCACACAAAATCGTTGGGGTAAAGGTGCCGAGTCGCCAACACCTGTCTATTACACCGTGGTCATAACTTTGTTAGTCCTTCTTGCATAAAACATTTTTTTTTCAAGATTTGTTAATTTTCTTTTGTATTTTAAGAAAATAGAGAATAAAAATTGATGGAAAAACGACCGCTTTGAATTTATAATTGGTGCGTTAAGGGGTTAAGGCATTGTAGCAAAATATATGCATAAATAGATCTGAACGTACAACTTTTAAAATGTTATACGTTGCGTTTACCAAACTTGTAATTCCAAATATTGTTGTAAAAAGTATGAATTAGTACAAACACTTGGCTTCGTTTCTTTATTTTTCTTTCAGATTCATTAAAAGAAAATAAGATTTCATCATAGTAAATGTTATAATGTAACATTATTCAATAAAATATTTAGTTGTTAGTTAAAAAAATCTAAAGAAGACACCTAATCTCACTTTTTAATTAATAACTGTATTAAGTGGCTGTGGCTATTTTAAAAAACAGGTATAATCTAATAATTACCCACTTTATTATATTATACAAGAATAAAAGGTAACATCGCTTTATTAAAATCACCACGTTACATATTTAAATTGATTTATACAGATATATCAGACATTAATTCGATTGGCACTCCTAAGTAATTCTGAAGATTCCCCTATTGGATACTCAATTAATGAACATTCAAACTGATCTTGGAAAGCAGTTTGAAATTTTGGTAGCACATCTTGAATCGTGACATTTATGTTAAGTTCTTTGCTAATACTAGTTACACCTTTCCCTTCGACACCACAAGGCACGATATGTTCGAACCAACCCAGGTCGGTATTACAATTCAGAGCTAAACCGTGCGTTGTTATATAGCGACTTCCATGAATGCCAATTGCACAAATTTTTCTATCATTTACCCATACACCGGTATTTGGAGATGTTTCGCCTTTAATACCGAATTCCGCGCATAAGCGAATAATCATCTTTTCTATTTGACAGACATACCATTTAACGCTACTTTTAAACTGTTTCAAATTCAATATAGGATATGCCACTAACTGCCCATGTCCGTGAAACGTTATCAGACCTCCGCGATTTGTCCGAAAAAATTCAGCACCCAAACTCTTCAGTTTCTCTTCATCTTGCATCGTGTAACTCTTGTCTCTTATACCAACAGTAAACACTGGATCGTGTTCAAGCAGTACTAATGTATTACAGGTATCTGTTTCTAACTGTCGATGATGCTGGCTGGCCAATATTTTTTGTAATCTCAAACCAGTGCCGTAACTTAAGCGACCTGCCCACAAAACGTAGACTACTTTTGAAGTCATAATAATGTATTATGACTTCAAATCTATCAAAGGGATATGTTTATTGTAATTACAATTTTTTTCGTGCGTAGTCTCTTGCATCTCCGCACATTCATGTAACTTTAACTCTCGCAATTCAGTTCTTTTTCAATATTTTTCTCTTGTATAATACTGTGTAAGAGCCATGAAACCTAACAAGAAAATATGGCAAGTGAGATTAAACTAATAATCAAAATTAAATCAATATATCGATCAACAATGAAAGACATACATAGGCATCTGTTGCAGCATACTTTTTTTGCTCTCGACTTAAGGGATATATTTGCCATTTACTCCTTCTTACTTTGGAATCTTTATTAATCCTTTTCTTCAACTAAAATAAGAAAGACAAATATTTATGTAGTTTAACATCACTTTGTTACTCAATTCCAGTGTTCACGGGAAATACCCTACTGGAGTTCGGACTCCGATCGTAGGGAGGGGGAATGCATGCGCGCGATGACGCGGTGACGCCAAACCAATGAACGCCAAGATGGGAAACGAAACAACGCCAGCCCCAAGCCAAGGCAACTATATAGCTTGTCTTGACTCGACGGTGGCGCCGTTTCGTTTCCCATCTTGGCGTTGATTGGTTTGACGTCACCGCGTCATCGCGCGCATGCGTTCCCCCTCCCTACGATCGGAGTCCGAACTCCGGTAGGGTATTTCCCGTGAACACTGCTCAATTCTATAGTATTTGCCTAGAACTAACCAGATATGCAGTTAATTTCTCTAAACTCCAACGACAAGACCGATTTAATACTCGATTCGCGAATGTACCGCTATCCACACAATTATTTTCCACAACCTTCTGGGCTGGGAATTCTTTGAAATCTCTACCGAGCTTCCAAATGTCGCTAAAAATTAAAAAAGTATTCTTCGCATAAAACATATGTCGTTGCCGCATTTTACTATCAGCGTAATATTACATTTGACTTACTTTTTTATATTCACCCCAACGAGTTTTACCTTTGGATGACTTAAAAGTATTACAAATGCGGCGGGTAACTTTTTCAGCGAATATATATGCAACAAATGGCAGACAGCGTTGTTTAAACAAATTTGTGCTAAAGCAGTTTTTCCACTTCCCGTTTGAAAATTGAAAGGCCACTCTAGATCGAATCCTATTGGTACAACGTTACTTTGAAAATTTTCAACCTCTTTTCTGAAGCGAGAATGAAACGATTTTAAAAATAGATAAATACGTAAATCTGTATATCGCGTTCCTCTTTAATTTGAATAGTGTAAATCTTACATTATGTCATCACAGGTCATAGCACAAGCATTAAACTCGGTGACATAATTAATGTGTCCATTGAATGTGATTGGTGGTAAAAGAGAAATATCCACGTCTTTTTCTCCAGTAGATTCCTTTTTACACTTGGCCTGCTTAAATATCATCATTAATAGTAAATACATTTGAGCTATTAAATACTTAGGTCTTGATAAAATATACGTAATGGTGTAAAAGAATAAAACATGTTCACGTATTAAAAATTACAAAAGTCTTCGTACCTTAATGCTAATTGACTTTTACAAATTTTCATCTTTTACAAAATGTTACCTCACAAGTAAAATGCGAGAGAAGTATTAAGGTGGTAAGCAGGTAACTTACATGCAGACCCGGCGGGTTGCGTGTGCAAAGTGCACGATACACACAGGCACCGCAAAAGAAAAAGCGCCTAAAAGACCTCAAAAAATATGAGACAAATTTTTAAATTAAAAATGAATGGCATGTTACGATACTACAAATATGATTTATATGTATAGTCTTCCCTCGATATATTGCCGGTACCGGATCGCGGCAATATATCGAGAGTGGAACACGATTCTGAGGATGCAAGCTTTATTTGCAATTTATCCGGGAAATTCTTTTTCGGAAAGGTGCTAAACATTTATCGCACACACAAAAAAGAACACCACGCGCCGGGCCTGGTTAGGGTGACCGTACCTAATGTCGCTCATGTTCCTAATATCGCCACTCGCTATTTATCGGTTATGCACTGAATTAGTACCTAAACATATGCAGGAAGACATATTGTAATTGCAGCATCAGGTGATCAACAATTACAGAAAGGAAAGTATTTTAGAGAATCTTAAGAGTGTAAAAGTTTATTGGACTGCCACAATTTTACATTACATTCGGAGATGATAAGTCTAACAATTCTGTGAATGCAATATTATCTACTAGAAATATCTAATTAATGAAAATACACTTTATTTGTCCAATATGTACATCCGAACGTAAAAAATAAAATATTTTAAAAATCCTATTTCTATATTTTGCTAATAAAAATAAAATCAAAGATTGATCGAAAACATTTATTGAGCAAGAAATAATACAAGCACATGTGAAAATTCGGCGCCCAACCCCCGCGGGGGCTCGCTTCGCTCACCCAATCCCGAATAAAAATAGCAAATATATTTAAAAAATAACACTAACTAACCCAGACCCAACCGTGATCTTTACCGCATCTTTATGATTTACAATAACCCTATTTTAAAGCTTTACAAAGAACTTGTCCATTAAAAACAATGGCTTCCATGATTTTTTGGTTATTATTTTAAAACACAACATGATTTTAAAATTCGAACATTATTCCATTCAACCTATTTAGACAAATGTAGGAAACAAAGACACCAAAAACATTTTTCAAATAACCTCCATTTAAAGCGTTTCACAAATCGTGACATGACTTCCGTGATGGTTTAGTTTTTAATTTTGAAACGCCACATGAATTTTAATTAAGAACAGTATTGCACTAACCCTGTATAAATGGCGAAAAGAAGGACACCAAACATATTTCTGAATTATTACTAATATCCCCACTTTATAGCGTTACAAAAACCGTGACATTTAAAGCGTTACAGAAAACGTGACAAAATCGATAAAAAACAATGAAATCGCCGTCACATATGATTTTATAGATATAGGGTAAATGAATTAATCAATATTTCTTAAGTACACATTTTCAGGACCGGATTTTGCATGTCTTACGTTTTAAATTCCTAATTAAAAATTTGTAGGTTTCAACGATTCTAACTTATGCTACATGAAAGATGAATAATTTCTCTTTATTTTGAAACGAATTGCATGCAAAAATATCAATAATTACTATTCAATTGACAGCGATTTAACTTTTGCTAGGCGATATTAGGTACGGTCACCCTACATGTTACCTACATTTTAATTTTATTTATTTTATTTCAAAATAAAACACAGCACACAATTTGAAGGTAATTATCTTTGTTTTTTAAAATTTGCTGTTTAGTCTATATCAATAAATGGAAGAAGAAATATTGTAACGTACAGTAATAGAATTGATTCCAAAATTACACAGAAAGGAAAATCCTTTTATAAGTTCACGAGATATAGATCATTACTTAAATCTAACAATAATTCATTTGGAAAATTGCAGATACGATAACTGAATTTATTAGTAATAGATTAAGAAGACACTGACATAATACAGGAAGAAGTTTCAATAAAAATAGTTGAGTATATTGAAGGAACTCTTTCATTAGTAAAGTCATATGTAAATATGTACTGAATGGATTTTATAAACATTACTTCCTACATTATTGATGCACTATGTTATAGAATGTAGATGATACAAAGTTTGGAATTCTATTGAAAATATATGAAACACACAAGAGCATTTATGTTTGTACTACAATTGTGTAGCTGGAAAATGTAGATAAGGATTTAATATTTATTAATGATACTTTATATGAAATAAAGGATTTAAATATTTTATATGAAAAATTTACAAATTTATGGTAATCTAAAGAATATACATATTATTATGGAAACACAGACTGACAAGGGAAGATCCCGAACCCGAAAATTCAAAAAATCCTGAAACTTTGTAAATATGTAGGGGATTTCCTCTTTGTTACAACGCAATTTTTGTTTGCTGCCGCAATTCACTCGAAAGGGGTGACATTAACCCCTGAAAATTCGGCTATTTTCCCGATTTTTCCCAGAAAAAAAGTTTAAAAGCAAAAGTTACTTCTTTTAATTAGATCTACCATTTGGTAAACAAGTTATTTTACAGTTCACGAGTTATAACACAAAATCGGAAAATAACCGGATTTTCAGGGGTCAATTATATCCCCTTAGAGTGAATTTAAGCAGCAAATAAAAATTGCGTTGTATTCAGAAGGAAATTCCCTATATATTCACAATGTTTCAGAATTTTTCGAATTTCCGGGTTCGGGATGTTCCCTTGCGAGTATAATATGAGCCGTTCAGAGGACAAATCGATTAACTCCACTTTTTGAAATATTTTAAATTTAAGTGTCAAAGCACTTGGTTCAGTCATAACTTTTTTATTTATAATAAATTAAAATATTTCAAAAAGTGGAGTTAATCGATTTGTCCTCTGAACGGCTCATATATTACCTATTCGAAGTTGAGATTTAAATCTTGTTACATAATTTGGAGCAAAAGGTGAAAATATCGGGAAGATATACAATTACAGAAGAATGTGAAATAGAAACTTATCAAGTCAAAATCAATCTAAATTGAATTTCCTAGTAGTTATTACATATGGTGGTCCCATTCGACACAGCCGTCACCTAATTTTCTCATTTAGATGTGACAATATGAAGAAATGTCTCACTCATAATTTGAATGGTTTCAGAGATACATATCTTGCAAGAAGAATTTTTGTTTGAAGATACATATCTTGCAAGAAGAATGTTGTACTTGTCATTCATACAGGAAGGAATTTTCAACAAAAAATATAGGAAGAAATGGCGAATAAGTCAATGGAGGAGGATAGAAGCAGAATATCAACATCTACATATAGCAAGGCATACAAGAATATTAAAAATGAGGAAACATTTGAAAGAGCTGAATATCTGAACATGAACTTTCCACTATCAACTAAACGGGTTGTGGCACAGGTGAGATTAGCAGGATGAATAGAATGGACAACTACAACAACAGAAGCTGGGATAAGAGATAGAATAGAGGAAAATTTGCCATGTCGATCATGTAATACAAGAGAAATAGATAACAGAGATCACATAATATGTAAGTGTCCCATATATGAAGAACTTCGACCAAATACAATGAAGAACAAAGAGTGGATAGAGCTGGTAACAGCGAACAACGTGAAACAAATATGGGAGCTGACAAACCTTATAAAGGAAAGCTTAAAACTAAGAGCGTTCTGCCTAGATGAGTAGAAACAGGAGCAGTATCAATACAAAGTACAAAGAACCAAAGAAAACTTAAAAAGTACAAAAGGCTGATGGAATAGAGTTTAGGATTTAAGATCGAAAATACGGACAGAATATAATATAATATAATAGGATAAGATAAAATATAACGTTAAAGTATACAAGCTGTGATAAAACAAAATGTAAAAAAGACTAACAGCATAAATAATATAGTAATGTATAGTAATATAGTCATAGGAAATAAGATAGAAAGAAAAGCAATGTCTCAAATGTGCGAAAATGAGCAAAGATTGTACTAGGCTATAAGCCTTAAGGCAGGAGTACCACCTTTGATTGCGATTTTGGAGGCGTTTTTCATGAATTTTTTTGCATACAACGAATGCGCAGAAACAAAATCGGTTTTAGTCATTTATTAATGTAACTTTAATCTGTAATTACACATTTTTTTGAAACTGAAAAAGTCAAAAATAATCTCTTGTAGGTGGCGCCAAAATAAATTCCTTTGGAGGAACACCGTTAGACGGCATGTCAAATTATTCTTACAATTTTCATCGGATTGACTTGAAACTTTGCACGATTCTTCCCCGTGGTATAATCTAATGATGTACGTAGAACTTTTGCTGTAGCGTTGTTATTTTTTCTGGTGCACAATTTTATAAACTTTTTTACCCTAAAAAATTGACCTTTTTGTTAAAATGACCGCCATTTTCTTAAAAATCTAAATTTCGTAAAATCCCTAGGTACAGCATTAAAAAATATTGTTGTTAATAGGAACATTCTTTGGTTGTTTTTCTAAGAGCCACGTACAGAGCAGAATTTGACACGCCGTCTAACGGTGTTCCTCCAAAGGAATGTATTTTGGCGCCACCAACAAGAAATTATTTTTTACTTCTTCAGTTTCAAAAAATGTGTAATTACAGATTAAAGTTACATTAATAAATGACTAAAACCGATTTTGTTTCTGCGCATTCGTTGTATGCAAAAAAATTCATAAAAAACGCCTCCAAAACCGCAGTCAAAGGTGGTATCCTGCCTTAATACAATAAACAATAATAATACTTGTCATTCATATCCATTCAGAGAGTATAATAATAGCCATAAACTGACCCGAATACTGTGAATTTAAATTTAAACACCAAATCATTAGTATTTTCTTTAAGCTTCTATGTTTTAATGAAAATGGAAATATAAATTTGTCAATGTAAGCAAATATGTATATTATCACACTATAGATATCTAAAAAGTCTGTCTCTTATCAGTGCATCCATTATTGCCTCACAATTTATTAATCAAAGGAGTAGAATGAGATTTTCATTGAAAGTGCAAATTATGACCTGCTTAAAGGAAGCAATTGGATTAACAATTTCAGAAAACATGGAAGGACAAATGACTAGCTATTATTATTATTACACTAAATATTATTGAAAAACCAATTATCAATTATCATTGTCGAAAGATATTCCTTTGAACACTTGTTACAAAACATCAATGACGTAGGATTTAAAATTGTGGAGTTCTAGGTTACTTCGTGGTCATACTGTTATGATAGATGATTGCATAATGATGCCAAGTATTAAATGCAAGAGAAAAAAGTACATATTTACATGCAAGAAAGTATTGGTGAGTTTGAAAGTTCTGGAGAAAAATAAGATAGGAAAGAACATTTTTTTCTACCCAGATTCTCCCTTTAGAACCATTGAAAATTATATTTAAACCATTTTTCCGTATGGTTGCAACTAAGAAACATAATTAGGTGGGTAGTTTGAAATAAATATAATTTAAAGAGAATTTTTGCTTCCTTTCTGAATATAACTTTACCATTTCTTTTGCAACACATGAATTACTTGAATTTAAAAATTTGTGTGTGTACTTAATGTAAAAATGGAAATAATATAATTTCTAGATACTTCATAATTATCGTAACTTTCGTCCAGAAGTAAACTGCAAGTAACAATTGTTCGTTAGCAAACCTCTAATGGTACTGGAAGATTCCTAGGTGACCGTCGCGTAAATAGCTGCTTAACCTCTATTGTATGCTAAAAATATTAAACCATGTGTAACTATGTAAGCTACAGTAGTAAGCAAATACAGTATAAATAATTGCATACATTAACCTCTCTAGAATCATTGGTAACTGGCAGTAACTCGTGTGACTTCCGCGTTAGCATTGTAATTCAAACAAGAAAACTTTTATATTCGTATACTTCTTAATCAAAAGACAACGACACAATGTAACACAAGAAACAAAATTCTGAATCTCTGTTTAAACTTTTTAAGTCAACTTTTGAATTGTTCAAAATTTGGTAACTTTCATTCCCACGTCATGGCATCTGCTTTCATGGCATCTGTAACTGACAAGGGAAAGTCACGAATCGTATTTATCTATTTATTATGTTTATGTCACGAACTGTGCTCCGATTTTTGACTCCGTTTTTTTTTAGATGTAGGGCAGGGCACCCAGAACAAACTAAGAAAGTAGGAAGGAGCGACTGTCTTCCGTTTTCAAAATCAAATACAATGTATACATTGTGATCATCTTGAATATACATGATTAGGTATACGTAGGGTTGCCAGGGCCGGCGTAACGCATTTGGCAAGTTATGGGCTGCGTAAGTGCGCCAGCCAGTGTGGCCAACTCTGATTTTTGAAAATCCGTAGAGAAAAGTTCAACCTTCCGTAGAATTCCGTAAAGCCCCCTTTGAAAAATCCGTTGTTCTACGGATTTTCTTCATAAGTGTTAATTATTACATGTATGAAAGGAGCTAATTCCCTTGCTCATGGAAACCGTCCTTTCCCAAATCCTTTCTAGAAATCTTATATTTCGACCCTCCCGTAACATCTTCAAAAAAATTATTGTCACAACAAAAATTCACAAATTACGAAAAAAGTTCACGTGCAAAAGTTGTCAAATCGACTTTTACTAATTCCACTTCAGTACAAGAGCTTTTCCCAAAAATAATGTTTCCCCGAAAGCCGTTTTCGCCAAACACTTTACTCCCGACGTAAATTCACGAAAAGAAATTAAAAAAAGTTCACAAACAAAGATTCTGAAATCAACTTTGCTAATTCCCAGGTCCGTTCCTGACGAGGGTGCAAAAGGTGCCGCCGCACCTGGGCGGCCAAACCTAGGGGCGGCCGCAGGACGTTTGTTATATGTAAAATTTTGATTAATAAGAATAATCAAAACTCTTTTGCATGATAACTGTTTAAAATTATGTATGTATAGATATAAAGGTAAACACTGCATATTAAATTCTTAATTAAAGAATATTGAATTAATAAGGGCGGCAATATTGTTTTTGCACCTGAGCGGCCAAAACCCAGGAACGACCCTACTAATTCTTATTGTACTCGTTCAAAATGCAGGATAGTAGAACTAGAAAATAATAGCTTGAATTCCAGCGATTAAGAAAAAGGTAAAAAATCCGTAGATTTCAGTTTACAATCCGTAGATCCGTAGATAAAGTAAAAAATCCGTAGATCTACGGAAAAATTCGTAAGGTTGGTAACACTGGCGCCAGCCGAAGAGGGCGCTAAAAAACTATATCGCAAGCTTAATAATAAAGGAATCCAACTTCCACATAAACAAAATGTAAATGTAATTCTTCTTCCTCTTTTGTACTCCGTAGGGCGCCAAAACTTTTTTTGCATAAGGGCGCCAACCATCCTCGCTTCGACCCTGAGGGTTGCCAACCGTGCTATACAGGGTGTCCCAGAATTGAGGGACAATCCGGAACGCAATATCTTATATATGTAGAGATTATAATGGAGAAATAGAATGTATGAAAAACTTATGGCAGAATAATACATGTCTTGATAATTTGTATACGGTCATAGAGGGTGGGACGGGAATTCCAGAAAAAGGAAAAAAGGAGAAAATAAAACAGAAAAAAGTGGTACGAAAAACGTTTATTTGATTAAAATTAATCTAATTTTAACTCCAATATCATGCTCTAAACACAGAACTGGCAATACTACGGACACACCACAATTTGTGGTTATGTGGTGGTAGCCATATCATAGCAAAGAGGAGATATAATAAGAGGCGTCACTCGACAAGGACAGAAATAAGCTAGGGAAATCACTAGACAACCAATTCAAATGCCCATTCGGCAATGATCGCTAAACTTCGGCAATGATCGGTAAACTTCGACAATAATCAGCCAACTGCGGTAAGGTACATTTAGTCGATTTGAATATCCCGCTCGAATAGACAACCAATTTAAATGCCAAGGTCAAGTAAGGACTTCTTAACGTAACGCCTCTTATTATATCTCCTCTTTGATCATAGTATGCGGGGCTGTCAAAAAAGAAATTAGAATATAATTATTTCTAATATAATAATATGAAACTCCAATATTATTAATGACATGACAACGAAAAAATCATATATTTAAGTATATTACTGTTTACTTCTTTTATTTTATTTATTACTTATTTATTTTTATTATTATTATCCTTTTTTCAAGATTTCGTTCTGTGAAAAGATTTTACACTTTTTTACCGTTGAGAAATTGTTTGGGGCCCCAAAATATTTCTTGCACCCGAGCTTCTTTATAGAGAAAACCAACCCTACGCGCAGGGCGGATTCAGAGGGAGGCGATCACCCTCTCCCCCTAAGAATGATAAAATAGGAAAATAATATGACATTGCGTATCATTCTGTATAAATAATTAATATGAATTTAATTATTTCGGCTATAGTAGCAGATAGAGCTATTAAAATATAAATTACAAGCAAATTTTAAATCTAGTAAAAGAAGTTTCAAAAACGTACTTATGCACCTTTACATATTTCGCCCCCTCCAAAAAAGGCTGCTGAATCCACCTGTACCTGGGCGGAATAGGTGGTACAACTGAGCAGCGGATGCAGAAAATTTGGACCCCGCAAATAAAAGTGTCATCCAATGAAATCCATTATGTAGAAAAATGAACCAGGGTTGCCAGATTGGGCGGGTTTCCGCCGTTTGGGCTACTTTTCAAATGCAACGTGGCGCTCAAAAATTGAAATTGGCGGTTGGCGCCTGAATTGGACTACAATGTCGACCAGAGTTGCTTTGGCCAAAATTTCGATATTTGGGCTGCCCAAGACCAAATGGCATTCAAAAATTTTATAAAATAGATTATCATTGTGTTAAAACGTTAATTTTAATTTTCACATCATTTAAACTCGTTTTTGTTCAAATAAAGTTTATTTGTTGTATCTAAAAGAAATAAAGAAAACAGTTCCAGAAAATATTAAAATATTTAAACATCCTTTTCATCCGAGATATTTGAATTTTGGCGCGTATGGGCTACTTTTCCTACACGATCTGGCGGCTCGACATTAAATCCATCTGGCAATCCTGGAATGAACTATCTCGCATTAATTATTAATGGGGTTTCATAAGTCTTCATAAAATTCAATAAAAATGATGACAAATAGCAGACGAAGATTATAACATGTCAATTTATTACAAACAAAGTCAATACATTATATTAGTATGTACAACTACTCTGATACATTTTATGTATATGTACATTATATATAAATAATATGCACACACATTCATGGCTCACATTCATATACTTATATATATTTATATATCAATACAAAAGCTTTTTTTTATGTGAATATACGTTGTAACATGTAAACAATGCTATCGGTTTTGAAAGATTGATAAAGATGAAACGCAAACAAGGTGTTACATACTGTTATTATCAATTAAAGAATACATGCACAGCCTTAAACAGAAGCAAGTGTACTTCAATTTGTTCTATCACCATGGAAAATACTGTAATCTCTATGTAGCTTTCATCCAAACTAAGTTCCTTCCAGAATTTTAACTCGTAAAGCTTTGGCCTAACGTCTCTATGTAAATTGTCTTCAGCTTCTCACACAAAAATAACACCTTTTACAACA
Source organism: Andrena haemorrhoa (assembly GCA_910592295.1). Lineage (NCBI taxonomy): Eukaryota > Metazoa > Arthropoda > Insecta > Hymenoptera > Andrenidae > Andrena > Andrena haemorrhoa. The sequence continues at coordinate 10,247,600 of OU342946.1, forward strand.
TTTATATTGAATTATATGCACACACTGCACATTACAATTTACTTATAATAGATTTGTTTATACAGAATTATAATATAATTTGACGAATTATAAAACATGTTGTATGTCATCCAACCTTGTTTAATGTCTAATAACGATTTTTTTTTACCTATTTTGGAACTATAAAGTACAATCATCAAAAAAAGACAGTATTATCAAAGATATTTAAAGGCTATAAATACATCTAAATTTATCCTTTTAAATACTTTCCTGGTATACATAATATCAAAAGAAGACATAATTTGGTCATAAACGGTCGAAAAACAAGGAGAATTAGCAAGTGCTTCTTAATTGAAAAATATTACAAATATTTACATATTACTTATTATTATAATTTCATTCTTTTACTATATGTAAAGTAGTATATCAATACTATCCAGAAAATCCCAAATGATTAATTTAATAAAATTGTTCGTATAAATAAGCGTTAAATACTTTCAGGCTAAAATAAAAATTCAATCAGACTTAGACAATATCCTGCACGATTTATCTGTTTCACTTTCCTAGGCGCTATAAACAATCTGCTTGAGCTGTGACTAAATCCCACCCACGTTAGTACACTTAATGTTGAGAAGATTTTCAACTGATTGAACATTCACTGCAAGAGGAGCAATCATATCTTCATATTCAAATATAATATTAATATGCTAGTTACAAAGCTTCTGAGGATAAAATGAATATTACTCTAACACTTGTAGCGGAGTATTTAGCGCAGGGCTCTCCAAGCTCGCTCACGCGTGAGCTTGGGGTTCCCCCATTTTCGCCCGCGTTGTCAGGGATACCGCACGACGCTAACCGCGAGGGCGCTAGCCCGTTATGGCAATCTTCGTAGCGTCGCGCGGTCTCCTTGACAACGGAAGGCACGTTGCGCAAAATAAAGATTAGAAGGGGAAGCAGGAGCGTGAGGGGCCCCTACGCTGGAGAGCCCTGATTTAACGTAACAAACATTGAACAGAAAAAGATGACATGCAACGATATACCGTTACGTCTCAGGGGAACAACTAAATTTAATTTCGTAGTTAGGTTTGGTACTAAACCCGTATAAAACTCTGCCTCCAAAATTTCGAATGGTATTTGTTACACTCGTCGACTGCTGAAAGTGGATTCATAGTTCGACTCAAATGGTCGATGTTTACAAAAGTTGCACAGCAATAATAACGTCGAATTTAAACGTGTAGAACACAAAATTTTCTATGGACAGCAATCATAACTTTATTTATCATTAGTGTTAACACAATTGTAATAAATTATTACCGTAAAATATCTATAAAGACCCAGAATACGAAATAATTCGGCTATATTTTTGCAACAAATAATGGCGAAGTATGAGTGCTCTTTACAATGAGAGAGTATAGTAGGGACTCGTTACTTGCGTGCTAAACGGACCTGTTAGTTGCGCAGGTGTTAGACTCACCACTTCGTGGGACTGCTTCAAGCGAGTGACCCTCAGGTCAGCTGCACTTGATGCTCAGAATCGACGAACGATGAATCACACAAAAACTGGAATTTCTAAACATTTTCTTCATCTTACTGAAAGAGTTTTTTAATGGATTAGCAAATTCTTCTTAATAAAATGAGTCTCGATTGAATCATTTTGAGTTACAGTCAATTCTCGTTGTAAGATCGCCAGACTTTGTTCGTTGTATGATCATCTCTATCCCTCCTAACTAGAGGGATCCTCCGTCGGAACCTGTCAAGCGTAAAAACGGATGTTCATTCTTTCTCATTCGCTCTCACTCGCTGTCCATATCTTCGACGGTCGGACTGCCGCTATCGGCAAATCATAATAAACACCAGCTCGAGCCGAAACGAGGTGCTAAATAATCGCTTGCGCTGTTGACAGTTTAAGTCTTTGTCCGGTCCCGAGTGGCGAACTTGCAACGAGAATTTACTGTATTAAGCTTTATACGAAAACTACGGCAGTAGAATATTATTTAACTGAAAATCTAGTCTAATTGAACCCGTGATGGAATTCATTCTTATCGAAAAGATCTCGATAATCCAACAGAAACTTTCTCTTTAAGATAAAATAGCTCTTTGCTTCTCTCGTTTGTAGTCATTAGGGCCGATTGCAGTACGAGTTAAACGCAAGCGTACTCGTATACTTGGTTCACGTGCGAGCTTACACGAAAAAGCGTCTACTTGTTCGCTGAAAGCTCACTTCATACTGTCTATTGCAAATTGCTTAGCGCATCATATTTGGGGGATTTTCTTTTCAGTGGGAAACTTTCCCAAATATGAGACTGTGACGAAAATGAAAGAGAATCGTAGAAAATTTCATTTTTCTATAGTATACAAATTTAGATTAGTATACAGGGAGTGTTTTCGGTTTGCAGTCTGTCTTGTTACCGCGCTAACAATAGAAGAAGTGGAGGGAAGAGCGATCACCTTATTTTGAGCTAAAAACCAGGTTCCTTCGAGATATTACTAAAAATGATTTAGCGTACACAAATTCATAAATCCGTTTCCTGTATACTCTTCGTCAAAATGTGCGCTGCGGCAAAATCGTGTTTGTCGCGTTGACAGTGCCCAGGCCATGTAGTTAATCCGAATTCAAAAAGACAAAAATATTTAGAAACTAGGAGCCTACGTCTATTACGTGACGATAAAAAAAAGTCAAAATCGCAAAAATTACAAAATGGCGGACCACTGAAAAAAAAATCATGTTTTCGGGATACAAAATTGGGGAAATGTTAATAAAAACAATAGAAGCAGGTCGTTAATTGAAAAAACTGGTCGTTGCGTAATAGCGACGGGTTTTTCGTACAATAAATGCCCTTGCTCATGTCAATTGGGCGTATAGTTTTCTCTGCAGACTGCCAACGCGGTTGAAAAATGCCATTCTGAGGAGAACGCGTTCAAAGTTCCACGCGGCTCAGTCATGCGGTTGACAGTGCTTCACGGAAAATACTATATCTCCGTCAATTTTGCGAATTTCTTCATAAAATTTGGAGAGAGCATTCTTGAAACGTACGTTTTTCAGAAAATGTGAAGAAGAAATCGATTTTCAGTTTTTTACAGTGGTCTGCCCCCTTAAGGAGGAACCAATGGTACGATACGGATTGCGTGCGGCGTTGCCACCATTGGTTCATCAGTGTCTCATGACTCTTGCATCAGCGTCTGGATGTACCATTAAACCACGCTCCGTCCCAGGGACCCGTCTCAGGCCTCAACTCTCAAAAATCAGACCATAAGAACGACCTCATAGGCCTATATGACGTCATGTCTTCCCACGCGTAGGGATTTGCCTGGCAACTCTGGTTCAGACAAGATAGAGCCGAACCCCAAGCCGAGCACGCCTAATGCCTGTTTTTTACCCCACAGGACCCTGCTTATTTTCAGTACACATGTACAGTGGTCCATAAAAGTCTCCGTACAGTGCGGTTTAGAAATTTTGAAGCTGTATTCTTTGAGGCAATAGTTAGCAATGATATTTTATTTACATTATTTGTATTCGTCTATGTTTAATTATAAATTATATAAAAACTGTTATGATTTTATTAATAGTTAACTCGTAAATGAGAGTTTAAGATGAACTGCATAGAATCAAGGTAAAAAAAGTTTCTGTACACCAACTATAAACGCAAGAAACAGTGTATGAAAACAATGGAGCAACGCGTTGTTTCGTTTGGAGTCAGCATCGTTTTCGTAAATGAAGGAAGTAGATCTAAGACTAACTAAACGTAAAATTAATTCTAAAAATGGAAATTCCTATCCCTATACGCGAACTCAACTGATAGTGAAGTTGACAGAAGAAGGAAACTCAGCTTGAGAAACTGCTGGTGTAGTACAAAATCGCACTCCACGATCCAATACATCATTTGAAGGTACACGGAAGATCGAAGGAGTCTTTCGAAGATCAAACACATAGCGGCCGGCCACAAAAACTGGAAGCTCCCCATAGACATGCATTTTTACGAACGTCAGGGTTGAACTAAAAACAAGTGCTCCAAAATTGGCTAACACAATCGAAACTGATTATGGTGCCAAAGTTGTGTCGGCAGTTCGTACTGTCATTAGAAAAACGGGATATAATAGTCGAGTAGCTTCGAAAAAGCCTTGCATTAGTAAAGTAAATAAGAAGAAACGGTGGATTCTGCAAGAGCTAATTAGAAGAGTGGAGCAACATTGAACCTCCATCGACAAAAAAATTAGTTGCTTTCATGAAAAAACCTATGAGAGAAGTACTTAGACCTAAGGAGGACCCACGGAGCATTAATTGTAATCAAAATGCAAAACTTTGACCGTTTAAGTTAAATTTATTAATGTGCACGGAGAACACAAATCTGGTTTAACTTTTGTTCAGTTGTAATTTATTTTTCATTTCTATATTAATTAGTTGTCAATGATTCTTTATCGTTGTTATATCAACACGTAATACGTTACTTTCAAAGTTATTCAAAATAATTTTTATTTATTCGTGTTATATTTTAAACCTATAGTGTAATAAATTAGTTCAAGCAAGGTATACGGAAACTTATTTGATCCACTGTATGTAGTCGATTTAGTTGCGACCTACAGCGGGGGGAGCATACGCCACGTGCCGAGGTCCCGGGCGTCACTCGGGCCATGTGGCCAGTGAGTGTACAAACATTCGGAGAGCGGGAGTTCCCCCAGGGCTGACCGCGCCGCCCGGTGTGGCCGCATCTCTTTCCCCTGCGCTGCCACGTGGTCCGAGAGCCTCCCTTCAACGGCCGGGGCCGAGCAGGGAGGGACGACTTGCCCATCTCTGCCACCTGGTCCGGGGGACCACACCATCTACCTTGCACGGCCCAGGAAGACGGGCCTCCTCCCAAAGGAGGAGGGAATGGCTCCCACTGTATGTAGGAACGTGGCATTATGGGATCTGAACTGATGTCGGCCTCAGGGCTGGGCTCTAGTCTGGACTCACGAGGCAAACTTTTAGTGACAAGCGGCGCGACCGAGTAAGTGAAGAACAGAATGTCAAGTGCTCCAAAAACTATCATATTATTCATATTTCATCTGTCAGCCTTCAGTCCCTTCGACACGCTGCTATTTCCTCTCGCTCTTGCGTTCGGCATGGCAGAAGCATGAAGTCAGCTCCCACAAACGCGTTCCCTACATAGGGTAGATGTACCGTTTGTGGCCATTGCACTATTTTTGGCCATGTGCATAATTATATTATTTTTAAATTGCTTGCAGATCATTATTATGTGGAGAATTTCACATAATAAATATTTTGTTTAGCATACCGCCAGACATATAAGGTTATATTAATGCTTATACGGAAAAATATTATATTTTTTAAGAAGTGGCCAAAACTGGTACAATACCTTAAAGTGGCCACAGATGGCCACTTCTACCCTACTATGATTCCCGGTACAGAAATAGGCCAGGCATTTAACGAGTCCCTATTTTCAGAATAGTGAAAGCGAAGTTTAAACGTGCCATTTAACAAAAACTGTTTGTCCCGGATAAGGAGATGGTCACTTTCAATTACAGTAGTGCCCACCTAATCGTCGCATACCACCAGAGATGGGCAAACAATTATTTGAAATAAAAATTTCGTATACAAATTATTATTTCAAATAATTTTTTGCCCATCTCTGCATACCACGACCGAATTGCGACAATTAAACGAGGAATTTGCAACTTTAGTAAGAATGTTAGGACTTCGAACACTATTTCGAAGAAATTTCTTTATTATTTCCAGGAAATAGTACACAAAGGTGAAAACCATTATTGACTTTATCAATAGGGAACTTTGCGCTTTTGTTATGCGAAGCGACGTGAAGCGACTTGAGTTGCAACTAAACGAGAACTCGAGGCAGTAAAACTTAATTAGCAGCCTTTATAATATAACGTCTATTATATATACACACCACCTGGTGTTTCGTTAGTTACATATTGCCCGGGTAACTCAAAATCATTTAGATACGATCATGTTTGGCATCAGTTTCATCGCAAAAACCTCAGCAATACGAGCAAAAAATCTCATAGATATAAAGTGAAAAATATAAAAATTGTACTTTTCTCATTTCATTGGTGAGTCATCATGGGTCGTAGATGATGTGAAGACTCGGTTCCAAAAATAATATAGCGGGGTTGATTTAACGACAATTAAACGGACATTACTGTACCACCAATAATTGCTTGGTGGATAAACAGCGAGGAAATTTGAGCGAGTGATACCAATTCCAGCATCTATGTATCAAATACCATCACAATTGTACATCCTCTTCATCAAAATTGGTAGTAATGACTCCAATGAATTTATACAGCTTGTACAGAGGCAGTGTCTAAGTCGATAGCGGGTAATGTGATTTCGTGGGCGTGAATTCACTTTCGCAGAATCACCTGTAAAGCCTGAACATTGTTTTCTCCTTGATATTTCCCTACCGCTTATGGAAGTTCAGTGCTTAGGCTTTTTGGGTTATCCTGCAGAATTCCCTAATGATCATGTAACCACTAAAATCAACACTTATTAAGAGAGCGGCATATCGCAAATTGTTTAAGGAGCAGAACACAATTGGTGGAAACTGGAAGAAATGTGTTCCATTAAGAATCAAATAAGTAGTGAAGACAAGGTGGAAAAGGAAGGCATGAAACAGATAAAAAAGTAGCACTGCAAACTTGTCATAAGGCATATCTATAACAAAATTTCGTAAAAAACAAAAAAGATATTAATAACTAACGTAAAAGAAAAAACTGTTCAGGGGCTTGTCTAGACTATGGCACATTAGTTAAAGAAGAAGTGGTAATAAAAGCAGTAAAGAAGGGCGAAACAGGAAGTATTAAGAGCCACCCCTGCAGCAGATTCTGCTACATTGATAGTTGTAAGTTTCAGAATGTTAGATTTACTGAAGCTGTTCAGTAGTCGATAATACACGTCGGTGGTATTTAGCAAACAACAGAGTACAAGCTCCATGACTGCAGAGAGAAAAGACCAGGATAGTGGCCGACATTCTTGAAGCCACACATCTCAAAGAAACATTAGCCTGTCACTGAGGTTTCACTTTACTTTACAGTACATTCTATTTCTTACGAACGTTTACATATATAATCAACAAAATATAAATCCTTTCATTATGCATGTATCATACTCAAGAGAATCTTCAGACACAATCACTTTGAACCGATCAAATGCTCTGGCAGTTAAATGTTTTATATTTAATATTTCTATTGTTTACCTTAGATATTGAATTAGTCAGCTAGTGATATGATCCATGGTGAAAGAATTACAAAGCTTCAGATTCACAATTTCTGATTAGATTAAATATGTTAGAACTGTTCACTAGTATTGTTATCAACTGAACGCGCATTGATCCTTGTTAGCTCGAGTATTGCCATTACAGTGACGAATTACATTTCTGCAACTTAATTCGTAAAACTTGAGAAACAATTACGAAAACTAGTAATTATAATTTATTACTCGAATAGACGTAACATCTAAATTGGCAGATACATGCATATTTTAAGAAACGAATGAGAAACAAGTATTTGGTTTAACATTGGTATTTGTCAAAATGTATCATCTATGATATGAAAGAATAGTAGTAGCCCAAAGAAGTCGTTGCCAGATCCAACGTGGAACTCTGCATGGCCCTAGACTAGCCATTGCACTTGCTATGTGACGCAACCAATCCCATATACCCCATGGCGCATGCCCCCCATTGACATAGAGGACATACGTGAACCCATCTTTACATTTACCCCGGATCGAGTAGTAATATGGTAGAAAACTATGTAATCGAAAATGACATCTCTGATAAAATAAAATAGCCGGTGCATTGCTAGACAATACGTGTAGGAAGACTGCTTTTACGGAAGAACGTTCTGGAGCGGTGACGTGCGCTAACAATTGTTCCAATAACAACGAAGCAATTCCATTTCTCCTATACGCACGACGCACTCCTAAACTAAGGATATAGCCCACTAAACAATCTTTTCCTAAACTTGAACACAAAATACCACGATCCTCTGTGTTCAATTTGGCATAAGGCTTTATTTCTGCGACAATAAGTCCAATTATTACTCCACCATATACAGCTGCAAGTGCATAAAACCGTGAGGAACTTGTTATATCTTCATACCACGTATAAGGGTAATCTACGACAAAATAAATTAATATTTGCATTAAAGATAAGTAATTTACAAAGACAACATATAACCACACACAGTGTTCACGGGAAATACCCTACCGGAGCTCGGACCCCGATCGCAGAGAGGGGGAACGCGTGCGCGCGACGACGCGGTGGACGTCAAACCAATCAACGCAGAGATGGGAAACGAGACGGCGCCACCGTCGAGTCAAGCTAAGCTAGCCAAGGCAAGTGAGGCTGCAGCCAACCAGCGTCGACAACCGATTCCCTGGCGACGCTGATTGACCGCGGCGGCACTTGACTTGGCTAGTTGCCTTGGCTTGGCGCTGGCGATGTTTCGTTTCCCATCGTTTCCCATCTTGGCGTTGATTCGTTTGACGTCACCGCGTCATCGCGCGCATGGGTTCCCCCTCCCTACGATCGGTGTCCGAACGCCGGTAGGGTATTTCCCGTGAACACTGACCACACATATAAACGATTCTAAGCCCTTTTTAAGTAGCTCTTTTATTACCCGAAAAAAAACAATTTATCATATGTGTACTTATTAATCCTTTATGGTCCAATCTTTCAAGTTGCTACAATCCCAAAGATTGTGCTAAAAATTTCACTGTTCCTTGTTACCGTTCCTATACACGGCTGGGCAAATATACAATAGCACGTGTGTACTATCATTAAGTCCATCAGCGATACATGTACTCGGAATTCGTTAAATACATTGAATATTATGTAGCAGTAGTATAATATATGCTCGCAAATTGGAGCCCTGCGGTTATCTTTTGTTCCTATAAAAAAAATCGCGAATTGGAAAAGGCAAAATGATAGCACACTTGAACTTTCGTTACAACGTTCTTAGTATCTACTTCCATTTCAGGCTATGTAGATATGCTACGGTGACATTAGAGGCAATCGATAAGATGATACGTGGAAAAAAGTTATGCAGCAAGGTGGTTCCCACAAGGCTGGTATTAAAAAAGCAAATTTTATCAATCTCCAACGTCGTAGTATCTGCCAAGCAGAGTTGAAAAGTATTTACAATTTGTTGAGAGTCGTTAACAAATTACGGTGAAAAGAAGAATAGCAGATGATTTACCACAGTATCTGAACGTTGTTTCGTACAGAAAAAAAAAATTTGAATGGTCCTGACGGTTTTGTTTATTTTATACATGTAAAACAGGAGAAAATAAGGAAAATGTGTTACCAAGGGGGTAAAGGCAGCCTTATAATTGCGGGAAGGGGGTTTGACTATGGTGGCAAAAATTGATACTACATTCATTCTAGACCGCAAAAACAACACCACCTAACTTAATTTAATAGAAAAACTTCACATTACAAGATAATAGCACCAACCACACTACTAAAGTTGTTCAGGAATATACTTCACTCAAGAATATTCCACTTTTACAATAGCTTAGCTAGCGTCCTTGTCTGATTTAAGGGGATAGGTTACCCTCAAAATTTTCGAAAATTGTTTTTTAGGATGTTTGCATACTTCGCTAACTACATCTCTTCTACGTATATCAAGCGCAACCGGGTCCCGGAATTCCAAAAATTGAAGGAGTTACAGTAAAAAATGTACGAGCCTGCACATGAGATCGGATAACGTTTGTCCAACTTTAAACGCGATTTCCCAGAAACTACGTTTTCCAAAACGGTGAACATAAAATCTCGAAAACCGATTTGAATGAAAATTTACAAGGAGCTGCAGGAAACCGTTCTAAAAAAAAAAATAAAAAATATTTTTCCTACAAAAAGAGGATAAAATCAGAAACATCAACATAACAATTGTAGTAATTTGTTTATCAAAATTTTGCTTCCTGCACAAGATGGAGACTGTCTTACAGATTATAAAAATGCCTTTACTTTGTGTTTTAGGTAATTCACCTGTCCGGAATCGTGTTCACCATCAAACGGTGCATCGCGTACACGCTCTCACATTTATATGTATAACTCTTTTCCCTATAAATATATTTAAAATTTTCTCTTTGCGCATTAAAGTCAACCAAAAATGACGTTTAAAAATTGAAACAAAAATTCTCTCTATATTCATTTATTATATCAGAATATGCGTTTGAAGAAGGGCCTGATTTTGAGCTGTTGAAGGTAACCTACCCCCTTAAATATCTTAGAGAACTATTAGAAGCAGTGTATACGAAACGTTTATGGTTTATAGGAATGACAAGCAATTGGGAAATGTTGGTGACTTAAAATAATGCCTTAACACTTTGAGTGGCGTTGACGAGTTTTCACGCCGAGGGTCTTCGAATGTTAACTCTGAAAATAGAATTCACTTTAGTCGCACGAGCTCTGAATTCACTTGGTACTCCGTCGCCTGTGCGACACTTCTACAATGAGTCAAATAGTAATGAAAAATTTAATTTCTGCTATTAGATCTTCATGAGTGGAAATCCTGATCGAAACCCGTTTGAACTCCACCTTAGTTGGACTATTTTCAATCACACAATTATTGGTCTTCGAAATTCACGCATAATTTGAATTACATATAAATAATTAAAAATATTGGAATAATTTTAAGTATCCAAATTAAATTAATAATTGTAAGTATAATTGTGTAATAATTTTAATTTAAAAGTATAAAAGTGTAATCATTTTAAGTATTAAAATTAAATTAATAATTAAAAGTATTTGGAATAATCTTCATCGAGAAAACCTTACTCTTCGATTGCTACTATCGTGAACATCTAAAGGCACGGCTAAACATGTGCAATGCGCGCTGCAGAACACCGTTACAAGGGTCGATTTTTATGGCTCGGCGCGCAACGTAGGACCTCGTACCATAAGTAACCTTGAGTGTTCGGCGCGCAATGCGCGCTGTTGCACATGTTTAACTTTGCCTTAATAGAAAATGTAGATATTTCAATTTTAATTAGTATGAGCATGTGTTCAAAGCGCAGAACGAGCTGAGAAGAACTTTCCCAGCAGAAGCGATCGCTGGAAAAGGTCTGACTAGTTTGAAACGGTATTTCGCCTTTGCGCCAGTCAACGCGTTAAGAGGGTACAGTAAATCCCCGTTATGAGCCCGACGAACGGGGCTGGTGGCGAGCTCATAGTGAGTTGAGGTCATGATTTCGCGCGGCCAGTGGCTGAGTCGACTCTTTCGTTTCCTCTCGCTCGTTGTCGGGTTCTCTCACTCTCGTCCGCAGGCTTCCAAGAAATGGTGGGGATAGTCGTCGGGCTGTCAACGGGAGGTAAAAACGGGCTCATAACGGGGATTTACTGTACTCTATTTAGTGGCGTTTTTCAACGCCATCTTCGGTAATTTATTTAACAAAAACTATAAGTTTACACTATCTGCCGTTTTGTCTGCATATTAAGGTATATTTGAAGTAATACTCAGAATTTATTCGAACTTTTTTATTGCACATATAGTCGGTGACGCAAGCTTCTTCAAAAAAATTATTTTTCAACAGGCATTGGTATGGAAATTATTCTAGTCATCAAAAATGGAAAAACTAAGGTTCATTTTCTTTATTATGTTTGTCGCCATTGTTGGAACCTCGGACTAGTTTCTATCTTCTATAAAATTAATTCTATAAAACGAAAACAGCTAAATTTATGAGCAAAAATCGAACATTTTTTTCAAAATGCTGTCATTCTGCAAATTTGTATTGTTAGGGGGCTTCTGTGGTTCCAACCATAACGACAAACATAATAAAGAAAATAAACCTCAGTTGCTCCATTTTGGATGACTAGAACAGCTCCCACACCAACGTCTCTCGGAAAAGGATTTTTTTGAAGAAGTTTGCGTCACCGACTACATCTGTGTATATGTGCGATTAAAAAGTTCAAAAAAATTCTGAGTATTACTTCAAACATACCATAATATGCAGGCGAAACGCCAGATAATATAAACTTATAGTTTTTGTTACATAAATTCCCGAAGACGGTGTTGAAAACGGGGAATTACACCAGAGTACTCCCTTAACCCTTCGATGGACGCGCCCGCGGCAGTTAGCCGCAAGTTTTACATTTTGTATTGTACCATATGTAGTGTTCAAACTGGATCCATGTCCAGTTAAGGATTCTTCCAGCGGACATTTTTGCATCATGCTACGTACTTGTCAGGATCAAATTCAGTTTGGAAGTGTCTCTAATTGAATGAAAACGAAAGTAGGTATGCCGCGTATCTTGCCGGCGAGCGCCCATGTACTCACAAAGAGTTTCCCAGGTGTCCGCCTCCGATTGCTTTGATTTTTGGATACGTTTTATGGGACCGAAAACTAAGATATACGTGTTCTTTTTATAGCGGCCCGTTTTCATATTTAGGGATCATACCACCCCTCAAAGATATAAGGTTTTCAGGTGTTCGTCTCCGATTGCTTTTCATTACTTTTGTCACGGTCACATTAGGCAACTAGGCGACGAGTTTTTTTTAAACATCTTGCTTTTAGCCTGATGGAAGAACACGTGATGGAACGAGCATTGCTTGAAACACTTCCCAAGGAAACTCGCGTATTTTTGGTCAAGTATAGGCACGACAAAGATCAGGTCCCGGTACCAGAAAAGCCTGGGATTTGTTATGTTTGTGGCAGTCATAAAATTAACAGAACAAAAATAATGTGTCAAAAATGTTATAGAAATGTGTGCAAAAAGCACAGTCACATAATTACAAACTGTGTAAACTGTGAAAGCGAGCAGCAGATGGATGTGGACTAATTTTCTTTTCTATGTTTTATTCTATGTTCATTGAATAAAATATTATTAAGCAACTGATGTAATATCGAATTTCTTCTGTGAGACCTAAAATTGTCTAAATTTAGAGGTAAAACGACGAGAACTCCGATTGCGGTGTAAAAGCCCCACTCATGCAAGTCTGAAGAGCACGCCCCCACCGAAGGGTTAATGTCATCTTTGTAGAAAAAGAGAATGTAATTTAGCTGATGGAATTTATTCAATATCAGTGTTGCGCATACGCAACATCGGTCCTCGAGTAGTACTACGTATATTGTTATGTCTCAAGACAATAACGTTGGTGAAATGATGATTGCATTCAAGGGTAACTGATTGAACTGTAAATTTATGATGCAAAAAACTGTTCCCATTTTTTATTTTGCAGGAAAGCATGGTATAAAGAGATATGTGCCGAATAATCCTCACAAATAGGGATTTAAAATATTCAGTCGTGCTAGCAAATTGGATGTCCTTTACAGTTTTTCGTTACACATTGGAGAGAAAACGTGCTCAAAGTGTAATCTTGGTTTTTCATCTGATATTGTTATGCATTTGTCTGCTACGATGCCGCAGAATCAAAATATTAAATTATATTTAGACAATTGCTGCACTTCAATTAGCCCCTGAATAGCATTGAAGCAAACCCGTATCCTCTCACAAGGGGAGGACACAGTGAGGTGTACATCGATTTTGATGAGCCTTGGCACGATGGATCTATGTCGAAAATAAGTAAATACGTGTCCGAGCGTTTGTGCCATTGGGCCTTAATAACAGAGATAATTACATGTAAATTATTAAACATTTCATAGCGCCGATGGAAACCATAAAAGCCATAACCACAATTAAAGAATATGCCGTGGAGCGTTCGGTAAGACGTCAGCGTGGCGTTGTTGCGGTCGTGAGTTCGATTCCGCCTGTGTCTATATATTTTTTTCATACTTTATTTTTTCCACACTTTATTTTTTCCACACTGTATGAATAGTGAGAAAAAAAAGGTAACGGTAGTAACGTTCACTAATTCTTTTAAATGTATAAATACAATTATTATTATTTTTTTTTTTTTAACGTGGGGAAATCTTCAAAAGACACCCCGACACCTCCAGAGGCGAATCCCCCGAGGGCGCCAGGGTAGTGTGGGGGTGTCGGGATGTCTTTTGAAGATTTCCCCACGTTAAAAAAAAAAAAAATAGTAATAATAATTGTATTTATACATTTAAAAGAATTAGTGAACGTTACTACCGTTACCTTTTTTTTCTCACTATTCATACAGTGTGGAAAAAATAAAGTATGAAAAAAATATATAGACACAGGCGGAATCGAACTCACGACCGCAACAACGCCACCTTGACGTCTTACCGAACGCTCCACGGCATATTCTTAAGTTGTGGTTATGGCTTTTATGGTTTCCATCGGCGCTATGAAATGTTTAATAATTTACATGTAATTATCTCAGTTATTAAGGCCCAATGGCACAAACGCTCGGACACGTATTTACTTATTTTCGACATAGATCCATCGTGCCAAGGCTCATCAAAATCGATGTACACCTCACTGTGTCCTCCCCTTGTCAGTGAGCACACTTTGTAAAAATAGACTTGGCAATTGCGCCTTAATTTCTGATACGAATTTAGCGAAAAAAAGGCGGGGCTAATATGATGTAAGAACAAAGATAACGTATGATACCACTGCTGTTCGTGGGTTTGATAATAACACAGTTCCATTTATATCCATATATAAAAATTGAAGTTCCGATATAATTAGTGATGGTGTTTAAAGAAAAAAAAACTTGATACAAATTCAAAGATCAGTGATTTTAGTCAAATATAATCGGAATAAGGGAAATTTTTTTTAAAGTTAAAACAAAAACGTAGCTTTCTTATTTACCTACATTTACCTTACACTATTTTCAAAAGCGAGTACTATTTGATGACCGATGTTGCTTGTATCCAACATTTATTGTGGCAAAAGCCGATGACCTAGAGACATAAAGTCTCATATACAACTTATTTAGGCTTCTATTTTTAATTGATAAAAGTAAATATCTCACAGCCTTAAAAAAAATCGGTCCTGAAAGGACTGAATACAGAACTTTAAATGCGTTTTTCTCGGAATTGGTGTACAAAAATTGGCGTACATGGTATCTAGAAAATGTTTAAATTAATCGACTTCACCTCTTGATTTTACAAAAAAAAATCTAAGTAAAATGAACAAATAAAACTTTTTCTTTCAAGTTGTGCTATTTCCCCAATTTTCGTCCGTAATAAGATTAGTTTCAGTATTCCAGAAAGTTCATACAGATTCTTCACTCCGCGACAAAAACATAGCATACCTACTATATAAATATTAGTGTTTTTAACTTCTGAAACAATATATTGCATTGCTTTTGGCGTTTATAGTGTTTAATAAGAATAACAAATTATTTCCAAGTATTTGAATACATTCATAACACAAAGAAAATTTTATTTTAGAACTTATTGAAAAATAACGAAAAATCGAAAAAGATAGCACATTTCTCTTAAAATACTTGATATATATAGAAAAATATTATTTCAATACTTTTTAGCTCCACCTTTTTGCTTGTATACAGATTTAAATAATTTGTTAACACAGTTTCGGTTTAATGATATCTAAGTCCGAGGACTTGGCTGGCCGAAAGTATTCTTTCAGCACCTTAAATAATCAAAATAATAACAATATCCATCCTGTATGAACACTTTCATCGTCCTGGTGGAAAATATCTTGAACTGTTCGTCTATTAAAGTAATATAATTTGGACTCTTCATTGTTCCACTTATAAACTTAATTTCACTGTTTACATAGAACTCCTCCACCACCTGCTTAAGTCGGCGACTTAAAATCTGTGTTTGTTTACGCAATTTATGGAAATAACAACGATATCCATCCATAACTTATCGCTATTTTTTCCTCCAATGAATATATTTTTCATCAAATTGTAAACCAGTTTCTTTATCTCGCTTCGTTAGCAGTGGTTTACACATCAGTTTTTGACGTTTTATGTGTTTATTTTTTTATAATACGTTGTACATTACATAAATTAGTGTTTACTCCAGCTTCTGCTGCAATTTCTCTTGTAGTAGCAACAGAATTTGATGCAATTCTTCAAATTGTCCTGTGCTTCTTTTTTAATACATTTATCTACATTGTGTATAATTTTAAAACTACGACTTAACAATTTCGCAACTTTAACGACAGAACAATTTTCTTTACGCAAATTCTGAATTGTTGCTATTTTACAATCACTCAATTTTTTACCACGACCCCTTAACGTTAATTACAGGAAATTTTCATACTGAAACACGCACAGTATTCAATATTTGCTCGTACAAACAGTTTGACGACTTGGCGCTAATTAGAGAAGGAAAACTTTGAAGGGGTGCAATCGTTTTGACGCTGCGGTCACCACTAATGGTGTTTTCCAATTTTCAGCTTTACTTTAAGCCAATAGGCAACACAAAAGTATTATCCTGAAAATGTGAAATCTATTGCTTACTGATAAATAAGTGATACTTAATACGTGAATTGTTAGTATTCAATTTCTTTTGCGAAAATTAACAAAATTACACAGTGTGCTGTATTTTTGTCGCGGAGTATAAATAAACTTCAACTGGTACATGTCAAATTCGAAGAATATGTGGCTCATACTTTCTTAGAAAAAATTATCAAATTCAACTGACTCTTCGAAACGCTAAGGTGGCTAAGGCAGGCTGGATTAAGATTTTTGGAGCCCAGGGCTATCAAACCTTCGAGGGACCCCGTGGTTGAAGAGCAGGGGGGGGGGGGGGTAAAAAAAGATATTGTACAATTAACCTTTACTTAAAATTCTTTTTTTGTATCTTTAATTTTGCAAATTCTTATATCAAGTTTAGAAGTTATGTAATTGCGTGCGAAATTTCAAATGGGATACCTTGTATATGTTTAAAAATACTATATAATTCTCAAAAAATGTAAAAGTTTAAATAGATATCATAAAGGAGTTTAAACAATGAAATTTTAAAATAAAAATATAAAATTGGAAGTTGTGGAACTCGGACAATTTATTTGATACAACATTTCCAATGAAGACAGAGTGAGCTAATCGCATAGAACGGGGCCTCCCCGGAAAGTGGGGCCCCGGGCTGCAGCCCCCCTTTAATGCAGCCCTGAGCTAAGGCGTAAGAGAAAAAACGCTTACAAGGGGTGTTCGGTAAGTGTCACACGCCGATTTTGGTGAAACTTTGCACAATTTTTTTGTGGATCAACCTAAGAACTTTGCTCTATATGACCGGTGCTAGTTTTCTATTTTAAAAGGGAAATCTTTGGTCCGAGTCGCCCCTTTTCTATATGCGCTTATAACTCATATATTATAAAAGATATCGAAAATAGATTTCAATTAAAATTACACCACTTCTAAAGGTCTATAAATCTATAAAAAAAACAGTTTCCAGAAAAATATTTTTTTACGGATGACCCTTCCCCTACTATTTTTCAGAAATTAAATTTTTTCAAATAAATAAAGGCTTCTTTTAATACTGAATCCTACGATGCGTAACAGTGTATAATTCCTGTAATTATTGTCTGTAAAATGTCGCTCTAATTTTGTGTATTTCGATATTAGTCGTAGAACACGTTTCCGGGGTGATTCAACTGCAACCGCCCATAATTTTTAAAAGATTCAGATATTTAACAACAATATGACATCGAAGCTAAAAATTGCATAATCATTGATTACCCTTTTAATAAATAGTGTATAAACTTAAAGGAAAAGAATCTTTTATTTATTTAAAGTATATATAACAATGCACAACTATGCACAATGATCTGTACAAAATGCCTTGCAGCAAACACAGCAACACACGAAGAAGATAATATAATCTGTTAAAATATAATGTGACAATAATATTTAGATAAGAAAAATCAATGCAATTGAAATGTAATAATATATGTATTATAATCGTTACTTCAACCCTTATTCAAATTAGTGGTAATGTGATTACAAATATTCATATATGTAATGATTTACACATTTCGAAGTTTGCAGGCCAGTGAGAGATTACTGTTGTAAATTAATTTTGAAATATTCATTAGTGGAAATTGAAAAGGTACTCAAAAGAACACGTGTCAGTCGACAAACATTTGTGTTGTGAAGTTAAACAACGTGCGCCAAAATCTAACTAAACTCTTGATTGTTTATGTTTATATCGAAAAAAATAAAACCTCACATTGTAAAACAATAAAGGATTTTCCAATTTCATTCAACATGGATAATTTGTACATGTCAACATGTCTCATTAGTTTTTAAGATATCCTATGTGTATAATACAACATCTGAAGGAAAAAATGGAATGCATAATATCAATGAAATTTTTTTCTGGCATCATAAACACAGATCAGATGGGACATCTACTCATACAAGAAAATGTATGCATAACAGAAGCTGATGTTCTTAAGGGGGGAGCATGGGTCGAAAAAATAGATTTATTTTGCACAAATCAATATTTGAACATCACGAAAATATAATCCTAATGCCACAGAACGAAATTCGAAAAATTAAAGCGGCTATAACCGGTTTTGCTGCAGAGATGACGCAGGTTTAACCAGAAATCTTTTAACGCATTTTCTCAAAACGACAGTTTGCAATTGGCGGGAAATGTAACTTAAAAAGATATTCAATCGATTGACTTTGCCCTGTGCATACATATTTGTGAAGATTTTCTTTATAGAAAACATTTTCTTCGTTAGTATAATGATATTATTTAAATAAATTGCTTTTTTGCACATTTAAGGCAAAATTTCGTTCATAAAAGTAAACTTTTTTTTAAGTAACCTTCACTTGTTAACCTTTAGACGGCCGAGATTTTTTCATTGAAATTGTAAATTTTCTTTACTTAAAATTCATGCATATACAGGGTGTCCCACGGTAGACTGGACAGCAGGATATCTCCTAACATATGGGAGATAAAAAAATAAAAAAATATGGAATTGCATGGTTCGACGGGGCCAATTTATTAGCGCAGACGGTTTTTTTTCGATTATTATTTTAAAAGATGCGATGGTCAAGTTCGGTTTTTTAAATGGAACTATTTTTTTTTATGTGGTGAGTTGATAGTGCGTTTCAAGACAAATTCAATAAGCAGTAGTGTTAGTGTATACACTTGATTTCCACTGGTTTTTGAGATATTGCGCTTGCAAATTTACTGATTTTCACTGGAAGAAAACCCGCTGAAATAGCAAGGACCGGGGTCGGTCTTGCTGGCGCCACGGGGGGCCTTGCCTGTTGAAACAGATACCTACCTGCCAAAGGTCTACGCCAGGCTCAAAGGCTGGACAATTCTTTTCCGTCAGAAATGCTACTTAGGTAGGTACATCTGCGGTATCAAGAAGCGCACCGTTACTTTTATTTCGCACTTGCTTCTACGCTCGGATGGCCGGTTCTTTTGGGAGGGATGCAAGCTCGATAGGTTAGGTTAAGAGGTGTGAAAGTTGCTAGACTAAATTTCAACCATAAGGAGCAGATTGTATTAGAACCAATCGGATTTGCATCCCTCACAAACGGCTGCTCTCTTGAAAAGGCCCTCATCACAGCAATACCTCCTCCCCAATGCCCACCTTTTCTCGCACGGAATACGTCAACGCATGCTTTTGTTTTGATATTGATGCAAATCCGATTGGTTCTAATACAATCTGCTCCCTATGGTTGAAATTTAGTCTAGCAACTTTCACACCTCCTAACCTAACCAATCGAGCTTGCACCCCTCCCAAAAGAACCGGCCATCCGAGCGTAGAAGCAAGTGCGATATAAAAGTAACGGTGCGCTTCTTGATACCGCAGATGTACCTACCTAAGTAGCATTTCTGACGGAAAAGAAGTGTCCAGCCTTTGGGCCTGGCGTAGACCTTTGGCAGGTAGTATCTGTTTCAACAGGCAAGGCCCCCCGTGGCGCCAGCAAGACCGACCCCGGTCCTTGCTATTTCAGCGGGTTTTCTTCCAGTGAAAATCAGTAAATTTGCAAGCGCAATATCTCAAAAACCAGTGGAAATCAAGTGTATACATTAATGCTTAATGAATTTGTCTTGGAACGCACTATCAACTCACCTCTTCAAAAAACGTAGTGCCATTTAAAAAACCGAACTTGACCATCGTATGTTTTAAAATAATAATCGAAAAAAAATTCGTCTGCGCTAATAAATTAGCCCCGTCGAACCATGCAATTCCATATTTTTTTTATTTTTTTATCTCCCATATGTTAGGAGATATCCTGCTGTCCAGTCTACCGTGGGACACCCTGTATACCACCAAAATGGCTGGCAAAGTATCCAAATTCTTAGATGGCGACCATGATGTACGGATATAAGGTGTGCTCTTGCGCACCCTTTTCAAATAAGCCAATAAAGTGCTCTTCCCAAAATCCTTCATAGTGGATTGTCAACCAATAGGATAGAATGAATTTGTCAACATTTCGATATGCGTCCGTACACTTGCATATACATTCATATACATACATATTTTAATATGGCGGAAATTGGGATTACGCCGTAAAAGACGAAAATGAGCCGCTCAGTGAGCACACCTTATATCCTTACATCATGGTGGCGACTATAGTGGCCAGCCCGACTCTCTAAAGGTTAAATTTTGCATCTTTTAACCTACAAATAGGTTGCTTTTGTGCGCGCGCGCATAAACTAAACAAATTTTTTTGAATTTTTGGTTTCAAATGAATACAGCAGACGCTACGTTATAGAATAAGCTAAGCCCTTAAAACTCTGTTATTTGTCATTCTTTTTTAATAAGAAAAATTATTTACCTTAGTTTGACGATATAATATCCTGATAGTTTCAAAAAGATCGATTAAATACATTCTTCAAAAAAAATCCCGAAAAACCTCGATTTCACTAGTTTACAAAATCCTAACACTTATTTTTGACTCAGACTCCACTATGAAATTCTTATGTAAGGTGGTCCCCTAAACTCAAAAATCGACATGAAAAAAAATCCTATGGATACGTTTTTGAGATATCGCCCGATGAATATTTTGGTAATTTTTTAAGAAGACGACCCGACGTTTCTGGCCATATCTTGCGTTAGAGTTGACCGATTTGATCGCGACAACTCTTAAATTAAAGGCAATTAAATTGCATTCAATTCGTTCTTACAGTGTTTTCGAATCGGACCAATAGTTTAGGCGGAATCGAGCGAAACTTAAGAAAAATGTAATGTTTTGGGGCCGAAATTGAAATCGAAAATTCACTACATAGCCTGGAAGACATAGAAATTATCCTGTGACGTCCAGTTTCTTATTTTTTACGTAGAGTGCGCACCTTTACGAAGAAAGTAAGCCCAATTTCAGCAAAATCCATGCACAAATAAGGAAGTTATGGGCGATAGAGTGGGAGTGCCTATTTTCAACTTTTCCCGTATTTTTGCATTTCTTCCCGTTTTTGGCGAATTACGTATTTGTCTTCAATGAAAACAAATTTAAATATATTTTATTTTATTTTATATCATTTTTTAAAAACAATTCTGGCTCTTTCTGTTTCTTTTGCCCGCATTGAGATCAGTTTCTCTTACAAGGAACCAGTTGTAGTCTCCCATCATTGATTCATCCCAGAATCCTTGGTAGCGTTTCTCAATAGTTTTCATCTGCTGATGAAATCTCTCGCTATGTTCGTCGCTTACAACGCCAAGATTTGGTCGGAAGAAATCCAAATGTGCGTTAACATGTCCTTGAAGATTCATTTCCTCCACTCAGCCAGAATTTAAAAAAAAAATGATATAAAATAAAATAAAATATATTTAAATTTGTTTTCATTGAAGACAAATACGTAATTCGCCAAAAACGGGAAGAAATGCAAAAATAGGGGAAAAGTTGAAAATAGGCACTCCCACTGTATCGCCCATAACTTCCTTATTTGTGCATGGATTTTGCTGAAATTGGGCTTACTTTCTTCGTAAAGGTGCGCACTCTACGTAAAAAATAAGAAACTGGACGTCACAGGATAATTTCTATGTCTTCCAGGCTATGTAGTGAATTTTCGATTTCAATTTCGGCCCCAAAACATTACATTTTTCTTAAGTTTCGCTCGATTCCGCCTAAACTATTGGTCCGATTCGAAAACACTGTCAGAACGAATTGAATGCAATTTAATTGCCTTTAATTTAAGAGTTGTCGCGATCAAATCGGTAAACTCTAACGCAAGATATGGCCAGAAACGTCGGGTCGTCTTCTTAAAAAATTACCAAAATATTCATCGGGCGATAACTCAAAAACGTATCCATAGGATTTTTTTTCATGTCGATTTTTGAGTTTAGGGGACCACCTTACATAAGAATTTCATAGTGGAGTCTGAATCAAAAATAAGTGTTAGGATTTTGTAAACTATTGTTTTCAGCTAGTTGGACAAGGCTCTCCCCTTAAGGGGAGTAGAGGACTATTGGATACGTGAAACCGTTACTCTCTTTGACGCCAAATTACATTGATACCAAAGCCAGAGTTGGGAACGATGGAGCCGCAGTGATGGAGGGGGAAACATCTACAGGAGCGGTGGTAATGTGTGCGCGAGGCGCCACGGCCAACCAGCGTCGACAATCTATTTCCCGGCGACGCTGGTTGGCCGTGGTTAACTTAGCGTTGGCGCCACTTGGCTGGCTTGGCACTGGCTTCAGTTCACGCACACATTACCACCGTAATGTTCGGTGTTTCCCCCTCCATCACTGCGGCCCCATCGTTCCTAACTCTCACCAAAGCATCGTTATAGGCGTGCTTTTCACAATCTATTTTGGGCACGTTTGCGAGTAATTACCAAAAAAATCGCCGGAATGTATAACATTGTCGAAGTTATTAATCGTTGAAGATAGCCCTGTACGGTGCGCCGCTGCAGGTGATGTACATCGATTCAGGTGAGCCAATCATCTGAGAGCAAAGTGCTTTGGCGTGAGTACTTTATACACCAAAATCTACAGGGGGGAACTTTGCCGATGATTTTAAACAAAAATTGTGGAAGTTACACGCGAATCAATTTTTTTCCACATTTTAACGGGAAAATATCGTCTTTAATCAGTTATAAAATGTTTTATAAACATCCAATGTTGATGCGGAATTTCCACACGATAGAGAATGAATTTAAATGATTTAAATGATTTCGATTAAATGATTTAAATGATTTCGATTACTATCCGTATCACTATCGCTATCACTTATAATACGATTTCTTATTCGTGGCATCGTGACCTGCTCTTATAAACAACTAAATAGGAACTGATTCCCACTACATAGAAGCAAGCTAAGTGACCGCGGGGCAGAAACAGAAGACGCGCGTTTACTCGTCTGTGGCACCGCACGAACGGTATTGCGTCGCGCGTTTACTCGTCTGTGGCACCGCACGAACGGCATTACGTCGCGCGATAACTCGTCTGTGACTTTGTACCAACAGTATCGGCGTCGCGACATAACACGTCCGCGGGAACGAAGCGGTTAAGGAGGAACCAATGGTACGCTACGGATGCGTGCAGCGTTGCCACCATTGGTTCCTCCTTAAACCACGCTCCGTCCGAGGGACCCGCCTCAGGTCTCAATTCTTGAAAATCAGACTATGGGATTACAGGAAATCTTTATATACATAGGTACAGATTTTATAACAATCATTTACCTACATATTTATTTAACACTAAAACAAAGAGTGAACTGAATACAAAATTATTGATTATTTAACAGACGAATATTTTTTAATTTTTTTCGATAGTTTCTAGGGAGGGGCCATTCCGCGTTTTGGGGGGGGGGGGGGCAGCCCGACCCGCTCCCCTAACTAGTTACGCCAATGTAGCTTACAAGGGAAGATCCCGAACCCGAAAATTAAAAAAATTTGGAAACTGTGAATATGTAGGGGATTTCCTCCTGATTACAACGCAATTTTTGTTTGCTGCCCAAATTCACTCGAAGGGGGTGAAATTAACCCCTGAAAATTCGGCTATTTTCCGATTTTGTGTTATAACTGGTGAACTGTAAGAGATAGAAAAAAAGTTTCAAAACAAAAGTTAATTCTTTTAATTAGATTTATCATTAGGTAAACAAATTATTTTACAGTTCACGAGTTATTACACAAAATTGGAAAATAACCGGATTTTCAGGGGTCAATTACCCCCCATTAGAGTGAATTTGGGCAGCAAACAAAAATTGCGTTGTAATCAGGAGGAAATTTCCTACATATTCACAAAGGTTCAGAATGTTTTGAATTTCCGGGTTCGGGATGCTTCCTTGTTAGACCATAACGCCATTAAAATCACATTTCACAATATAGAATTGTGCAAAATACAAGAAAATACATGCCTATTATAAGTGAAGTATCAATCTTTTGTTTATCTATATCAGGCCTGCCCTTTACGGTGCAAATACCTCCTGAAGTTCTGGGACCCGGGCAACAGCCGGGCGCGTAACTGTTCCAATGCTACCCGTTGCGAGAGCTGTGAGAGAACTGCATGAGTGTACGTCCATGTACGAGCCTGCATCGACGGCCGCACACTCATGCAGTTGTTCCGCAGCCCATGCTGTGGTTAGCAACGTACCTAACAGTCCCGCGCTCGGCTGTTGCCCGGGTCCCAGAACTTCAGGAGGTATTTGCACCGTAAAGGGCAGGCCTGATCTATGTGAACCTTGAATCTATCTCATGTATTCTTTGTGCAAGATTACTGAACAAGCAGTTGTATCATTTATATAATACCATATACCAAAGAAGAAATTGATAGTTCAAATATATAAGGCATGCATTAACTTTAAAAATGAATTGCTTCTAATCCTGTTACCAAAACTCTAAAGTTCGACGTCTTGCAGCTTGTATAAAAGCGCAACGTTGCCATTTTAAGAAAACTTTAGTACAACTTATATACATTTAATTCAGAGATAAATAAATAATCACATGAAATTTGTTGTTTAATATTTCATAAACCAAATCTTAGGATACACATATCTCGATAACCACTGAGAATGAGACATCAGCGACATTTTAAGTTCAAAATTAACTCTAGAATCTACTGGTAAGCTATTTATATTTCCTCCAGAAATACCCAGTATGGTTTTTGGAGCAGATGCTTAACAATTTATTTACGGACATTTAAAAGAGATACTTCTTAGATATAGCAACACATATGAGTCAAGTTTCCTTGGATATAAGAATACATAAGTGCTAATTATGCAAAGTTTCTACCAGAAACTGCAACAGAAATATATTATTTCAAAAATCAATCTTGCATGTTTCATGTTTCTATGATAAATACTGCCATACTCATCCTATGTGAATAAACATTAAACTAATAAAAATAGTAATTAAACGTAATTTATGCATTCAAGAAATTTAGTGTATTAGCTTAAGATAATCGTTGTACTCTTAAAACTACGCGATGCAAAATTGTATCCATTAGAAACTGTTTCATTCAGAGGTAAATTCAGCCACAAGCGGGACAGCATTCTACGAGGAATGTATCAATCACCGTGTAACCGTCAAGCATTTAATTGCTAAAGGCAGAGTTAAACACGTGCAACAGCGCGCATTGCGCGCCGAACACTCGAAATTTCCTATGGTACGAAGTCCTACGTTGCGCGCCGAGCCATAAAAATCGACCCTTTTAATGGTGTTCTGCAACGCGCATTGCACGTGTTTAACCGTGCCTTAATGTTGCTTCTCCCAAGGAAAATAAAACCTCCTTAAAACTTTACATATCCTGTAAACAATTAACCATATACAGGGTCCGCGTTTTATCCTGCAACCCGCGCTCGCGCGAACAGGTAAAATGGCAACAGTGCCTCACGGACGCATTCCACTACAACTGTGCACCGTCCTGGCGTTCGGAGAGCTGCCAGCGACCGCTGGATGGCAGTGATGCCCGAGCTTCGAAAATTTTAGGATGGTCTCTTTCAAATTAACGTCGCAAAGAGCTATTTGAAATTTCCCGGCCCGGGTTGAAGAATTTGGGGCCTTTTTTGTATAACTATTGGGATCTAACATGGGGGCGGGGCCTAACCAAGATGGCGCCGATATGGGTAAAAGATACATGTGTTGTATACGCGGTATTGTAGTTATTTACGAAAATGTTCCTTTCTATGCAAAGTATATGTGATTGGGTAGGTTCAAATCCTGCCCAGCGGAATTTTATGCAACGGCACGAGAACGGGCAGGGATTGATGTGTACCCAAGCGTTCCTACTTTCGCCACCAGATGTCATGGTGACGAATGTCAGATCCCAATTTGAACTATAAAAGATATTGGAGTGCAATTTGCGCCAAAAAAATGAGAAAAAATTATTCCTTCATAAGGGGGTCGTCTTATGTGACGGCCGGTTTTTTTCCGCTTTTTGGGGAATTTTTTTGACGAACCATGAAAACACAATATCTTGGAATTTGTACTACATATTTATTAACATTTGAACAGTTATTCAGAATGTTTTGAAGTTAAAATATTGAGTGGAATTGACTTTATAGCTCTCGAAAGAGACAGGTGCGAAAAAAAAGTTGGTCGACGGCTGACATGATTCCGGCTGTCCTGCTCGTCTGAAATCAAAAAGTCAAACGGCACATTAATTTGTAGACTTGTGGCTATAGCCGGTACCAGAATCATTGTCATATCTGTCATAGTTTTTTTCAAGCTAAAAAAATCGAAAAAAATGACGAAAATCGTAACTTTATTTTCAAAACTGTGTCAAACATGAAAGTACCGGCTATTGCCACAAGTCTACAAATTAATGTGCCGTTTGACTTTTCGATTTCAGATGAGCAGGACAGCCGGAATCATGTCAGCCGTCAACCAACTTTTTTTTCGCACCTGTCTCTTTCGAGAGCTGTAAAGTCAATTCCACTCAATATTTTAACTTCAAAACATTCTGAATAACTGTTCACATGTTAATCAATATGTAGTACAAATTCCAAGATATTGTGTTTTCATGGTTCGTCAAAAAAATTTCCCAAAAAGCGAGAAAAAACCGGCCGTCACATAAGTTTGGGAGTAATTCAGGGATAAACTATTAGTCCGATTGGTTTAATTCTTTTTGTATTTTATAGGTTTTGTATTTTATAGGGTGGGCATGATAACTGCCTCACCGTTCATCCGATTAACTTCACTATTTACACACATATTCTACAAAAGATTCGTAATCGGGTGACGTCGAGCTTTTTCAATTAAATTGAACCATTTTTTAATAACAAGCAAAAACGTACGACTTTTATAGCAAAAATCACGACCCTTTTCTTCAAAGTGTTACCATTTCCGCAATTTTGTTTTTTCGAAAAAATGGCGACGTCACCCGATAACTGTGATCCCAAAGATTGTTAAAAAATCGGTGATTTTTGTTTCGGACCACTCGTACGGGCTAAATCATGCCCACCGTTTTGGCCGACGTCAGAAAACATGTTCTACGCCACTGCCCGCGGACGCCACATTTTTAAAGATTTTCCAATTCTCATACCTGTTTTATAATCTATAAACGTATACCTATAAAACACAAAAAGAATTCAACCAATCGGACTAATAGTTTATCCCTGAATTACTCCCAAACATTGACCACGTTTTAGCGCCGAGAAACGTATATGACCCTTTAATGATGGATAATTTAACATATTTTACATTCACTTAATTCTTTTCTATCTACTTTTCAACCGCAATTGTTATAAAAAGCTTTTGCAAACTGTTTACTTGATACTGTATTTAATGCTGCTTTTAAACTTCCTTGTGTTGATAAACAATAGGCTAGTTGTGTCTGTATCATTACTTTCAGAAATGGAGAAATTAAATTCTTATTCAATTATGTGTTAGTTCTGCAGACCTCAGAATCTATTGTTCTAGTTTTCTTTTTTATGATTTTATCCTTAATGCAGTGCATCCCTAGATCAGACGTAATGGGTAACTAATGGGACGTATCTTTGATTCTAGCAGTGTTTGAATTTCTTTTCTATAATTTTTGTGACCAAATGTTTCAGCTACTCAATTTTTGGAACAATGCGCCATTATTGTGGCTTTTACGCGCAGGTGACAAAAAATCTCTCCGTACAAGGGTACAGCGCCGCGTTCAACCCTGTCGTAGCTAAAATCTTTGAAACTGAGACGGGTACGAGATCAGTCAACATTATTTTCAAACCTCATTACAGTAATCTGGAGTGCGAGGGGTAAACCGATCATAAAACCGTAGCGCGCAGCTCGATTACCTGGGCTGGGAAATTCCCAACAGCTCTTTGCGACGTTAACTTGAAAGAGACCATCCTAAAATTTTCGGAGCTCGGGCATCGCTGCTGTCCAACGGTCGCTGGCAGCTCTCCGCTGGGCTGGTGCATAGTTGTAGTGGAATGCGTCCGTGAGACACTGTTGCCATTTTACAAGTTCGCGCGGCTTGCAGGATAAAACGCTGACTCTGTACTCCCGAAACCAAGTACCACTGGTTCTAGTACTTCGTGCCTTATTACTGTCCCAGCATACATTGAAACCTAGAAGCTGCATTTTGGAACCTCTCTCCCTAAACCTGTTTGACCGACATACGAACCTAAAGTAGCGATTATTCATAAGAAATGTTTCGACCCAAAAGTAATCGACTTCCGTTGTTGTCTCTCGTTTCGATTAATGAATAACACT
This sequence comes from Andrena haemorrhoa, assembly GCA_910592295.1. Classification (NCBI taxonomy): domain Eukaryota; kingdom Metazoa; phylum Arthropoda; class Insecta; order Hymenoptera; family Andrenidae; genus Andrena; species Andrena haemorrhoa. Next base: position 10,275,993 of record OU342946.1, read on the forward strand.
TGGAGGATCTTACGTCGTTACTTGTTATCCTTTTTTCCACGATTCATCTCCTTAAACATCTAACACCTCGTTGAGGTCGGATTACTTTGAAATAAATCTAACGTTCGAGAAGCCAGAACGGCACGAAGGAAACAGTGAAATCTTACGTTAATTTCAAAGAGACTGAACATAGAACCAGAAAGGATTAATTACGTCTAAAAGGAACGTGTAAGTAGTTTCTTACGCGGCGTAAGTTTTACGATTTAATCTCATGGAAAGCATCGTACCAATAGGGAACCAATCCTGACAGAGAGCCCGTACTTCCTCCAGGTCGTCGGGGCAGAGGAAGCGCAACTGAACGTCGCCCAAGACACATAGGGGGACGGTCGCCGGTGTCACGGAGGTTTTTTGTTCATTAGACGAAATTCTCGTAGTATGCTCATCCGTGTATTTGTATTTGTTTTCTTGAGATACTTTGAACTCACTTTTCTCGATTTCCGGTAAAATAAGGTATCGATTAAAAGATACGGCCATTACGCCTCGGTTTTTCTACCATTTCATCAATCATTTCTTGAGCAATGTTAAGCATGTCACGTTGCATGTAAACGTTTGCTAGTAAACATATTGAGACCCGCGGACATTTTGTCCCCCCTCCGTCGTAGTCATTCATCTCTTTCTCTCTCGCCTCCTCAACACCTCTCCGTCTATGTTTCTCCGTTTTTCATTCGCGTTCTGATATAGGTGCAGAGGATTATACAGAAATCTCACAAAAGTCACAAATATGATGATAATATTAGGTATACTTTCAATATTTACGATAAGCGGTTCAAGATATTTATTCGTTTTATCTTACGAGTGCATAATTGAATGATAAAGCAGCTTATTCGAGTTATCAAGTATCGTAATCGTATGCGCAATCATCGTAAATATAAAATTAAAAGGAAAATTGAAATTGTGTGTAGGTAGATGAAGTCAAGTGTAAATATCGAAATTCTTTATTTAAGTTTTATCGTTGATTAGAGATCGTGTTACATTATTCTACAGAAACACGAAGGTTTCTGTTTTGTACTCGATCTATATACCTTTGTTGCACAGGATTATTGGCCTTATCTATTTATATAAATTTATCTTAATATACGATAGTATTCTAAATGATTTGTGTACAATTTAAAAATTACTAATCAACAGTTTCTAATCAAGGAGTGTTTGTAGTTTGTGAATATTGTTCGTAATATTATATTCACATTATTATCATTTTTGCATTAGCATTATTATCAACATCAATGTAAAAGTTGAAGGAATTTGGATGGAACAGATGTCAGAAATTCAAACGAGTCGAGTGCTGACAGATGACAGACAGACCGCGTGGCGCTCAGTGGCGCTGTGGTCTGGGCCATAGAACCTTGTGTCATAGACGGGAATGCCGTATTTAACTGACTTCAAAAAGGAGGAGGTTATATAAATAGATTCGACCCGTATGTATTTTTTTTATGATTGTCCCCGCATAACTCCTCAGCATATGACAACCAGCGTAGACAACATATTTCCCGGTGACGCTGATTGGCCGTGGTGTCGGTTCGCGTTGGCGCCACTTGGCTGGTTTGGCGTTGACATCAGTTCACGACTACAGTGGGTCCAGTATTTGGACACCAAATCCCATTTCCAGAAGATGCGAGTTAAAAGTGCCTCACACGTTGTAAGCCACCACGTGAGTACTGCTCTTCAATTCGTAGGAGAGGAACAGGGAAAACCTGCATTTATAACAAGTTCGTGGTTAGTTGGACGGTTTGTTAAATGGTTTTCAATAATCACAGCAAGGAACGTTGCCCTGGCTTTGAGCAAAAAAAGAAACTAAATTCACTGAAACATTAAATTTTTTAAACGAATTTATCGATTTAATGGGTCTCTTACGTTTTGGTGCCAAAGGGGAGTGGAAGCCTTTTAAAAAAGGTGTAATAATTACAACGAAATCTTATATTGAATTAGCAACATTTTTAATTGAGGTCCGAGATTACAATTTTGTTTTTGGTGGCAGATTTACTCAGGACTGTATAGAAAATTTATTCTCTGTTTTGAGAATGAAGAATTGCGTGTTAAATGCTATTCAATTAAAAAATAATAAATTATTGAATATAATTACCATGTGTGTAATATACTACGATTAATAAAGTATTCGAACAACAGGTGATACATTATCTATGGAAATAATTTGCAAACCAATGATGAGCAACCCGCAGGCCGCATTTGGCCCTCTAGACACTGACCTGCGGTCCGAAATTATTTCAGTTGTAAATCTATATTAGAATTAGAAATAACAAATTCAACCCATAAATTACAATTCTTTCACTAGTATGTTTAAGTATTTATTATTGCGGCCCACTACTGACCGAAGGTTGCTCATCACTGATTTAAACTATAAAATATTTATCTAAGTTTTCATTAATAAAATTAAATATTAAGTTTATACATTCACGTCACTATATAAGACATGATTTCATGTTTTTCAAATATCGCGCGCACTTGTCCTGACTTGACCTGAAAATGGCGGCTTCCGGCTCATTGGCCATGTTGCGACCTCCATCTAGCGGCGCGAAGTATAAACTTTAGAGGCGCGAAACTCGAAGCGGATCGCACAGATGTAATAGGGAAAGGAAGCAAGGTGAAGTTCGCACAAGCCCGAGGGGTTTGAAAACAGTTAGAGATTCTTTTAATGAAAGGACTTCAGGATTAATAATTAATCAATACCCACTTGGAAACGGGCGTTTAAATAAATTAACTCCACTTTGATCCCTTCTCCTAAGCGTATAATTCCAGAGCAATGTTGTTAAACGCTTGTTTCTGAGAATCAATATCGAAAAAGGAAATAGATTGACCAATAAGAATTTAGCTTATAAATATTTGATCGGCTTTTATATTTTAAGGACATTTTGTAATTAACAAAAGCGTTGACCCTTGTAACTCACTCAAGCCTTGGCACCCAAAGCGAATAGACGTGTTACCAAAAGTTCTCGATACTCATTTTCTGTTGCTTATTGTTCAAATAAACTCATTAAAGTTACAAGTTATTAGTGTTTCAAACGTTTTATTATTCTTTCATCAATTTTATTATTATAATTATCTCCGAAAAATCCGCGTCCAAGGAGCAGAGCGCCTTAGCGCTCCACGAAGGATCCAGAGGTATTCTTTACATTTCAAATTTACCGCGGTAACGCGCCTCTTAGAGTTAACGCCACCTGGTTAGTATTCTGCGAATTAAACTGTTATGAAGACGCCGTACATGGTCCTGTCAAACCACCTTTATATACCACCCTGACGGGCACGGACTAACGCCTTCATTTTAGAAATCACTATTCAATCGCGCAACAATATATATATATACATATATATATCGAAGCCGGACTCTCGCGGTGTTTCCATTTTGCCTTCAGCACGGATAGTACTAGAGTCGGCTGTGGACGCTGTGGTAGTGGTGGAGAACTATCGATAATTTCCGATAGTTATCGATAGTGATAGTATGATTTATTATCACGAACGAGGTATAAAGGAATCCTATACCGTCGGTGATATTACCGCTTTTCAAATATGTATAAAACAATTTATTTTTAATATAAATAATAATAATTATTACAAACTAATTTTGAGATTCTGAATTTGAGCTGTACCTTTTTTAACTGACTTAAAAAAATATATATACAATTTAACATCCTTTTCTTTAATCTTACAAAATTTAATAACTGTATTACAAACCTTGGGTTTCAATAATTTACAATCAAATTTGAACTTGAAGTAGAAATGATAACGATACATCGATGTTTTTATAATCGATATTTGAAGATCGATACGTACATCGAAAACCATCGATGTTTTTCTAATGAATGTTTTCCTATGTTTTTGGTTATTATTATGCTAAGTAGAAATCATTTTTTCCAGTTTAATGCTTTATCAGCTTTAAAAGCAGTTCTTAAGCAAAGCGATCAGAACTGCACGGATATCAACCCACAATTTTCAATACCGATAACTATCGATAGTGAAAACAAGCCATCGATAGTTCTCCACCACTACATAAATGTGTATTTCACACACATGAATCTAGGGAGCGCAATAGAATGTGACTTGCACAGATACATGCATTTAACATATTAATTTATACTAATAGACATTATTAATGAAAATCACGTCAGAATATTTCTCACGTGATTATTTTTGCAATCTTTTATGCCGCAATTCCTTACTCAACTGAAAAGCTGATAAACACGTGTCAGCAATGCCAATGAATATCCCCATCGAAGTACTTTAATGAGCTTGCACTTTACACGTAAACTATTATACTCTTTCAATAACTCAGTATTCGAATCCTGTACATAAGTTGCGTACGTATAAACGTGTACATATATATACATAATCAAACATGTGGCAGTGAATATAATATCGGATATAATGTCATCCGTACATACATACAACGTATCAGTAGCTGCGTCTCTTCTCCTATGAAAGATTACGTTCCGATGTTGGTTATGACAAGCACGAAATTGCACAAAATTCAACGAATACGTTTAATATAAATTGAAACGATAGAAATGGTTACGACTAAGAATCATTCGATAACTCGATCGTCCAATTGTTTACGAAAGTATCGAATGCTATTTGTGTTCGGCATCACCGTGCTATGCGTGCAAATTTATTTAGCTCACATGTTTTTCGGCTGGGAAATTCGGAGTCGGAAATCCAACCGATTATCTTCGGACGAAGTAAGTCTCGTCAAAATTTCTATTACACTGTAAATTCTAATCCGCGGTGGCGTCACAGAAATTCATTTGCCTCACCACAGGATGATGCGCCGCAACCTGAAGAAGACAAAGGTTTACCGAAAGGCTTGCGTCAATTGAAGCTTCCACCAGACAAGCAAACTAATGTGAATAAGGTTTTACAATCTCAGCGAAACCACACTACTAGAATAAAGTTAGATCGTAAATCATTAAACTTTATACCATCTTGTGAATTTACCGGCAGAGAAGCAGTGAGTGCTGTGACGCGAGCACAAAGCCAAGTATGCAAACAATGCATTGTCAATGTGACTTGCCTTAACCAACAGGGACTACTGTATCCAGAAAGAATACAGTCCCTGTGCCCGCATTCCTCAGGATTCGTAGACAAACCTGTCGGTTTAGGATGCTTTAAAGATGATAAAACAGTGAGAATACTCTCTGGTTATTATCATGTCTTTAAAGGGAACAATTCTCCGGAGCGCTGTGCGTTTCTATGCCTGCAGTCGGGATATTCGTACGCTGGCACAGAGTATTCGTAAGTATCGTCGGTTTAAATGTGTACAAGCTGGGGCCAATAGCTTTGCCCGCTTCGAATGTCTTCGCTGTTTCTAGGTGTATTAAGAAGAATATTACTTGCAAAAGTTGTGTGGTATCAAACACTTCCAAGAGGGTCGTAGTAGCGCATGCTGTAATGATTCAGTGCCTCAGATTTTCTACTAGCGTCCCCCGTGTCGGCTTCGCCCGAGATATTAGCGTGACTGCTTCATATTTATTGGAATTAATATCGGTAGTTATGCGGAACAGGTGTTCCTCACCGATTTTGATGATGGGGATGTTGTCGGGGACATGATTCTGAACAACTTTTTTCTATACATGTTACCGCCGCTCGACCTTTGTTTCCGAGATATTGGCGAAAAACTGCTGCTACTAACTACAATGTATTCTGCCATGTACGTACTTACAGAACGCGTCCGTGGCAGAGTATGTGCCAACATGGGACAAAACAAATGATGAAGCTGACCTTCGTTTCTGAGATATTTGCGAAAAACTTCTTGACTTATTCCGACGCAACGCATTGCACTTTCCAATTTGTCCCGGGTATTAGTATTGGGTGGGGCTAGATTACCGCGGGGGGCGCGCGGCCGCGTAAAGCATGGTAGCGAACTGATGTGAGTTGGGTTGTTGACAGGAGACATTACACACCTAACAGGAGCCCCTACACACCTAACAGACGCCCCTACACCTAACAGGAGCCCCTACACACCTAACAGAAGCCCCTACACACCTAACAGGAGCCCCTACACACCTAACAGGAGCCCCTACATATCCAACAGGAGCCCGTACACACAACAGGAGCCCCTAGAGACCCAACAGGAGCCCCTACACACCTAACAGGAGCCCCTACACACCTAACAGGTGCTCTCGAGGGCACCCTCTTCTCAGCAAAAAAATTATGTTTAGAACCAGAGACATCCTAATATCCGGCGGCGTCGGCACCTCCAAACAGAGTCAGGGTGTTGACGGTCATCCGTTAGTTTCTGGTTCAAATCTCCAAACTCATATCGGTTCGCCACCACGCTTTACGCGCCCCGCGCTCTAACCTATCCCCAACCAATACTAATACCCGGGACAAGTGGAAAGTCGAATGCGTTGTGTCGGAATAAATCAACAGAAGTTTTTCGCAAATATCTCGAAAACGAAGATCGTGCGGCGGAAATATGTATAGGGAAAAACTGTTCAGAATTTTGACCTCGACAACATATTTCAAGGTCATTGGAATCCATGAGGGGGACGCAATAATTACAGCATTGCATTAATGTTATTGGACGTCATGTCAAGCACTCCGTATAATCTGAGAATCATTATTTTACGATTTCTTTTGAACACTTACTGTTGCATTAAGGATAAAGAAAGTATGACATGCCAACTCAAAAAATGAAGATGACCCTAAAATCTCTCATACACCTTCATCCATAAGAAAATTATTACTTCTATATTATGATTCCCTTGATATCATACAACTTCCGTAAGTAATATTTTTTCACATCTATCAAAATAACGGAGATGTTCTAAGTGGAAAAAATTATTGCTCCACTCTGTGTATTTGTTAATCATTAATATGCGAGACAATGGGGAAGATGACGCAAAGCTCGGCGCAGATGGCGCCACTAGCGCATGTACTGTGGTTGTGCCTGAGTGCGTATGTGTGAGTTGTTTGCGCGCGATTTTTTCATTGTGTATTGTGTAAATGTGAATGTGTGCTGGTGGCGTCACGGGTGGGAAAAAGTTGCAGTCATCTTCCTCATTGAGAAACATGTTCCTTTTTCCCTATCGAGTGTTATATAGGGTGAGACATCTAAAACAGGCCACCTGAATAACTCGCCTGCTTTTGACATAATCTGATGACAATAGTTTTTCAATAGGTGTAGGTGCAGAGGAGGTGCGAAAGGTCAACTTTGTTTTTTTTAAGTGAAATGATATGCTTTTTTACTTATCTTCTACTTATCTTTTCCATCGTCGTTAATGACCTTCAAGATTACATATATTGATACATTAGATACATTGTATGTATCTAATAACGTTCTATTGGAAGGTAATTAAAAAAAACATCATTCCATTTAAAAAAAATAAAATTGACCTTCGCATCACCACTACACCTCCACCTACAAAAGAACTTTTAACATCAGATTATTCCCCCCTTGAAACCAAGTAAGATTGGTCTGATGGATTTTTTTTCTATCGCCAAAAGCAGTTGAGTTATGACCGGTTTTAGATGCCTCACCCCGCATACAGGGTGTCCCAAAATTCAGGGACTTCCCGGAATATGCAATATTCTGATGTGAGGACACATCGAAAAGTCCTTTACCGTTTTGGAATCCGAGGCTTCGTTTTCGAGATATTAACAGTTGAATATTAGAGGCCGAACATCCGGGCCTCGCAGTTTAAAGCCACAGACCCACGCACAGCCGACCGTGCTGGTTCAAACCGTGAAAATGTTCAGTGCGGCAGTCTCATGTGTGAACCTGTATCTACACTCGCCTCCTGCGCGATTCGGAAATTCCACTGCTGATATTCAACTGTTAATATCTCGAGAATGAAGCCTGGGACCCAAAAACGGTAAAGGATTTTTCGATGTCTTCTTGTATTAGAACATTGCATGTTCCGGGAAGTCCAGGAATTTTGAGAAGCCCTGTATAAATATTAGGTCATCTCATAAGTAATGCGGGTAATAGTTCCCAGAGTAAAATAAACAAATACCCTAGAATGAGTCGAATTCAACATCTGGGCTAATTCGTCACTATAGTCTGATTTTCGAGAGTTGAGACCTGAGGCGGGTCCCTCGGACGGACCGTGGCAACACCGCACGCAATCCGTAGCGTACCATTGGTTCCTCCTTAGTCCACGGTCCGTCCGAAGGACCCGCCTCAGGTCTCAACTCTCGAAAATCAAACTATAGTTATTATTGAATTGCGTTCAACAGTAACCCGTAAAACGTTTTCATGGAACTCTTCAGGCCTCCCGGCACGAGGTTTATCTTCGAGACTCTAGTCCCCAGCTCGAAAGTTCTTAATCCATCTTTACTATTGGCTTGCACTAATATAATCTGTCTACATAACTCAAATGTTTTTCACCACTGCATCCGCATTATTTTCTTTATTAAACTCATGTAAAATAACATGTCGAATATGCCCTTTCGTCACGAGTATTTTAAACGTTTGTAATAACTGTAATATTTGATCTACACTTGTGGATTGTCGATAAAACATTGTCTAAAGGTTCCTATTTATGATCGCGACGAATTCCATTGACTAAACTCAGCTCTCAGAAACACCACATTACTTATAGGATGACCTAATTACTTAAAAACCTTTATTATAATACCTAAGCACTTGAATATTATTATGAATTATTCTTTACACGCGTGCATATAAACTGGTCTCGAACCTTTAAACATACAATTACTTGAGGCTATCAGCGCAATAGTGGGGTAAACCCAAAGCTCATGTTTTTAGATTGCGGCTAATGAAATTATTAACGTTCTAAAGTCGTTGCTTTAATTTATATTTTTAGGTACATATGCGTGATTTTTTACAAAATATAATTGCTAAGGTGTGTATTATTAGTATATGACTGTAAATGTATGAATATTGAATTGCTATTGCGTGACGTAAATCAACAAAATGCTCGGTGAAAAACACGTTTTTGGCCTGCCATTTTGTAGATGTTTTTGCAAGGTTGCTCAAGCCACTATAGAATTAAACTCTTGCTGTATAACGCCCGATTTCTTCACCTTCAGTAATCTTCCGGTTAGTGAACGAACAATTGGCTTAGAGCATTTAAATGTAGGATTCTATCATTTGGCAGTTATGTGGAACATAACTCTAACTGGAAGATTACTGAAGGTGAAGAAATCGGCCGTAAGAGGTGGTTTATGCTGACAATGAAATGTCAATCCACCCAAAATTGTGGGTGAGGCCACTATTGCGCTGATTAACAGGTTGACTGCTAAGTACAAGTTAACGTGTAGCTGACAGTCTGTTGCCAGATGCTACTTATGAATTACCTTGTAAGGACAGACTTGTCCCGTGTAAAGATTAGCATTCGGAATTATTTTATCCAATGGCAGTGTGCCAGTCAACATGATAATGAAAGTTGAAGCAATACATATTGTTACTATTGCTAAGAAAGGAAACAAATATGTATCTGTAATCATTTTTCTGGTGCCTCGCTCCTTTTTTCGTAAAATTTCAATCTGCCTTTCAATTTGTTAAACAGAACTTTTTAATGCAAATAGAAAGGATATACCTAATACAGTGAATAATGATACATTTTGATGATTTTTAATAATTATGATTTATCATTATGTAAGTAATTCGTACTTTTTTACAAGATACATATTAAATACTTAATAATCCCATTAAAACTTTCGTGTACGACTTTCCTTATGTGTTACAATTAAAATACCATAATAACTAGTTTGAATTCACATGGTTATCACTGGAATATATAGCACTTATATTTTGAAATATATTATACCGAATATGTATATCAGATAAATGTTTAATTTCAGTGTTGAATGCTTCTGTGGAATGGAAAAACCATCTCAACTAAAGCGGTTACCAGATTCTAGTTGTAATATGAAATGTTCTGGTAATCCAAAATATTCTTGTGGTGGATATTTGACTATTAATGTGTTTTGGACTGGAATTCAGAGTAAGGAAGTAAACACATTAGTGCGACTGTTTACAGTACAATAGTGCCCCGTTAGCTGGCCGAGGTCTGTGATCATGTCTGGCCGTCTATCTGGACAGGTAGAGTTCCAGGAATTCGAGTGACCGATTTAGAAACATTCGGTGCGAGTGAGATACCGACACCCGGCACGTGAGAGCGATGTCTTAAGCCGGTAGGTTGTTAAAACAAACATGCCTGGGCGTCGGGGTAAGCTAGCTCCGTTCAGCCGGGAATTCGCGTAAAAGCTAAATTAAGCTATGCTACGTTATGCTATCCTATGCTATGCTAAGTTTTAAAAAATTATAGTCTGATTTTCGAGAGTTGAGACATGAGGCGGGTCCCTCGGACGGAGCGTGGTTTAAGGAGGAACCAATGGTGGCAACGCCGCACGCAATCCGTAGCGTACTATTGGTTCCTCCTTAAACCACGCTCCGTCCGAGGGACCCGCCTCAGGTCTCAACTCTCGGAAATCAGTCTATAAGCTATGTTATGTTTTATAGTACAGCCAGATAGAACATAGCATAGCATAGTAAAGCATAACTTAGCTTAGCTTCCAGGTGGATCTTCGGCTGTCTAATTGTAAGAACTAGTAAGGATAGTGACGGTCAGCTAACGAGACGCTACTGTATATACATTTATGACATCTGACAATTATAAATTTAGACAAATTGTATGTCTTTCGTAATAGGATTCAAAGCACAGGAAGCTCGGAATACAAGTACAGAGACTGAAAAAGGAAAACCTGCTCGAATAGCTTACCTATTAACAGTAAATGGTAGAGCTAGTCGACAAGTGAAACGACTCATCAGTATTCTTTACCATCCTTCGCATTTATTTTACATTCACGTGGATGCGGTAATTTAAATAATTTTCTTTCCCAGTTTATCATATAAGTACTTCTTAATAATATATTTATCGTAAATTTTTCTAGCGACAAGATTATCTTTATCGAGAAATGTTAGAAATAGAAAAATCTTGTAGAACGAACAATATTAAGGTAGCAAGAGGGGCAGGTTTGCGACATGCAAGTATTTGGGGAGGTGCAAGTCTTTTAACAACTTTCTTAAAGTCTGCGCAACAAATGCTCGCGCATAATCATCATTGGGATTTTCTTGTCAATTTATCAGAATCTGACTTTCCTATTAAAAGCAATATGCAATTAACTCAGTTTCTCGGCCTAAACAAAGGTATGAATTTTGTAAAATCACATGGAAGAGAAGTCCAACGGTTTATCACTAAACAAGGTTTGGATAAAACTTTCGTAGAATGTGAGACTCGTATGTGGAGAATCGGGGACCGCAAATTACCAGATGGTACGTTTTCTCTTTTCTCGTGGTTCTAAACTTTAAAGTGATTCAAAGTATCACGCACTTGAGTGAAAACCACAATCTTTTACAGGTATTCAAATAGATGGTGGCAGTGATTGGGTAGCCTTAAGCAGAGAATTTGTGGAATACGTTGCTGACCCAAATCCAGATGCGTTAGTGACCGATCTTTTAAGAGTATTTGAATACACCTTACTGCCGGTTGAATCGTTTTTTCATACAGTGTTACGCAATTCAAGGTTTTGCAACACTTATATAGATAACAATTTACATGTTACTAACTGGAAGAGAAAGTTAGGCTGTAAATGCCAGTATAAAGCTGTAGTTGATTGGTGCGGTTGCAGTCCGAACGACTTCAAGCTTGAGAATTTCAGCAGAATTCGAAATACGGTGGACCGGAATTTATTTTTCGCTAGAAAGTTTGAATCTATAATTGACCAACGAATTATAGACAGGGTAGAAGAATGGCTGTACCCTGAAAGAATGAATAAAACTGTCACGGCGAACGGTTACGATGCATATTGGCAAAGTTTATATCACGCGGCGGATTTAAGTCCTTTGGTCGATGATGCGCAACTAACTATTTCAAACTCTTTAGCAAGATTGAGTTTCCGTAAACTGCAGATAAACTACAAGAGTGTTAATGTCTTGGAGACAACTGCCTACTTCAGACAGAATCAGTTTATTGGAATATTAATTCTTACAGAAGCTATAGTACAAGAGCCGTTACTTCAACGAGAACGTGTGGAACGAATTGAAGTTTTGGTATATTTAAGACATAACTTTTCTACTAGCAGAGAGTGGTTGGGAAAGATACAAAGTTTGTTTATTAACACCGATTACGATCAAAAGGAAAAAATATTTAGAAATTTAATGGGAAGCGTAGGACCATACTCGTATCCGATTTTATCATATGAATTTGATGCTGCGATCACAGTACCACAAAACCTATCAATACTATGGGTGGATCCATATGGTCGATTAGCAGATGTTAACTACATACAACTCGAAGAAGCGTCATTAGTAATTACACGAACTTTTCAATCAACTATTTCCTGTATTCAAAATTCTTGTCAATAATTACTTCGTTCCTTGTTTTCAGACTGGGCATGTTAAGCCGCAATTCAGCGAACACCTGGTCGTGGGTACGTGGCATTTGTTTTTAGCTGCTAATTCCTTGTTAGTGGCAAAAACGAATTTTCTAGTAACTCCTTTAGGGTATTGGAAGAATAAAAAGATCGATGCAGAAAAGGCTAAAGAAGTGAATGATGCATCTGACGATAGTTACCACATTACGGAGGAAATTACTAAAAAATGGTCACATTTATTGAAATCTGTAAATTTTCGCAAGCAAACTGCGCAGATTACGGATTATGGGGATAAATTTGATTCTAATTTGGATCAATTGATAGATAATATAGTGCAAGAACATTATGAGATTGACCAAATGTGTAATTCTAACGATGACACTGATACAAAACTAAAATTACGAAAATGTATTAATACTCATTGGAGCTCCTTGAGCCCCGATTCAAAGGCTGATATCAGTACCCTATGTTAAACGTATCGATTAGTTTACTAAATATGTGCCATTCTCAACACTTTGAACTTTCACTTCGAACTTATTAAATATGTCTAAAGGTTAACAATCTTTTTAGATATTTTTATATCGAGTACATATTATACATATTCATACAGTCTATTTTAAAAGTATACTAAATGATGAGATTAAAAAGTTTTCAAACTAAAAGCAAGATAATTTTTTATATTTTCCTTTGAAATTATGAACTTTCGGTAAATTCAATCCTTAACAACGTAATAAAGTAGTCTATTCTGTGTAACTTGTTTATAAGAGACTTTTGCTAGATTACGTTGTTACGTATATTATTATTAGTTAACCGCATTGCGAATACAATGCCCATTTTGATTCGGTATAATTTTAATTATGCATGTTCCAGAATAAACATTTACTACCAATGTTTGATCGGTTTATGTTTGCAAATTGTTTCGATAAGCAATACGAATAAGTAATAATTAAGAGGACAAGAGTGTATATTTGCAAAATTCAGATAAGTGAATTTGAACGAAATATATAAGATATTTGATATCTTTATTGTGTGTGTGTTATAAATATGTTTTAAGTATCTGTTACGTGCTTTTTATTTGTTATGTTATTATATTCTCATGACTGTAAATCAAGTAGTTTGACAAAGTGGGTCCAAACGGGCTTGGTATCCGCTGAGTAAGAGTTAAATATTACAGATTTAATTTCTATGTTTAATATACCTACACGCAAAGCATATAGTAGAATCAGATTAATAACGTTCAAAGTTTATTACGAAACTTGAAATCTTGCATGTAAATTTCATTCGCAACTTTCATTGTATATACTCTCAAATATTTATTTATTGTATCTCTGTATGGGTTTTGCAAGTAATCAACTATATTTTTCAGCATAGTATCAAAAGTGTGGTTTCCACGTGTATTTATAGAATTTGTATTACATTCCTATAAAGTGTTGTTACATGTGCCTTCAAGTTTGTTAATTAGTAGGTAGTAAATTGTGATTTCATTAACTATATATTATATGTATATATTATGGAAAAATATAAGAAATTTGCTCCTTTCAGTTTCCAAATCTCATAACGATAAGGTACTATAACAATAACACTATAATCAAAATTAAAAAATATTTTATACAATCTTTTGTCATCTATTTATCAACCATTATACCTTAATGTGTACCTACTTCGTATACAATTCTTGTTTTTTAGTAAGATGTCATTTATCTGTAAATAACGCGAATAATTGCCTATATTGTTGAAAACTCTTCTTCACCATACTTGAATTTGTTGGATTTTCATTTATAAGCCCACATAATGGATATGGTATGTATATAAGTAAATCGGGCAAAGATGAATCTCGTACTGTGGGTGCGTTCCACATGAGCCCACAATGCCCGCGCCCACGGAATTTGGCGTTCCACTTGCTTATAAGCTGATGTGAAGATCGCGGGCGAAAAGTCTAGTGGAATGGAGTTCGTAAGCATTCGTAAGTGCTCGCAGACTATTCGAGTGGTGGGGAAAGTTGCTCACGTCCACGCATGCGCGTGATGACGCCGCGCGTCAACCAATCAACGCCAAGATGGAAAATGAATAGTTATTGGAGACGGGGAACGCATGCACGCGATGACGCGGTGACGTCAAACCAATCAACGCCAAGATGGGAAACGATGGGAAACGATGTTGCGATTCTCGCTCTAGTGGCGTTCAGCGCAAGCTTCTAAAGCGCGAAGTTTAAACAGGATAGAGTTAAGAATGAACTCAATCACATTAGAAATCTATCTTCGCCTCCTTCCTTATCGCTCGAAAAACAACGTATTTTACAAAAAGAGGAACGAATGTAAGAAGAAGCCTCTTTCTTCTCCTCGCAATTGATCTTCGACGTTGTAACAGTCTAGACGTGTCGTAATAAATTCTGCCTTGTTTAATCCTGAAATATCCTCGTTCTGTCCTTAATGGTTCTGAATAATTTAATCGTTTCAATTTAATTCAGTTCAATAAGTTTTATTCAGTTCTGAACTATTAGTTACAAACATTTCAATATTTCGTTCATTTAAATTCACGCGTTCCCGAGCAGAGCTCTTTAGGGCTCCAAGGACGCCGAACCTGACGGAATTCCCTTGGAATCTCAAGAATCTCCAGCCGGCCACGCAACAACCAAACGACGCCAGCGCCAAGTCTCGGTTGTCAACGCTGGTTGGCTGCGGCCTCACTTCTCTTGGCTTGGCGCTGACGTCGTTTCGTTTCCCATCTTGGCGTTGATTGGTTTGACGTCATCGCGCGCATGCGTGCCCCATCTCTACGACCGGAGTCCGAAATCCGGTAGGGTATTTTCCTCCAACACTGATTGCAGGCAATGGTGATTGGTGGATCATGCAGTGAGTGAATAGACTGCATAACCTAATTCGTAGAATTCCCTAGAATCTTCCAACTTCTAGCGCATGATGCGTGTAGCAACTACAGAAAATCAAACCATAGGCAGCCAATGCACATAATGCGCGCATGCGTAGTTGTCTGAATTCGAATTACTCCAATCAGGTTATGCAGTCTATACACTCATCGTATGAACCACCAATCACCATTGCCTGCAGCTATGCGCAGTATGCGTGAATTGAAACACACCCCAAGTAAGGCCGCAGCCAACTAGCGTCGACAACCAATTCCCCGGCGACGCTGGTTGACCGTGGCCTCCATAGACATATATAGACGGAGCAGAAGCCGTGACTATCGGCGAGGGGAACGGTACGTTTGGAGGGGAAAAGGCAGAGGTCAGATACAGACACATCGGGTTAGCTGCGGAAGCAGGGTGGCGTGGAAAATCGCTACCAGCGGTAGCTATTTTGGAGTGGGGACAGCTACCCACGTCCACGCATGCGCGCGATAACGTTACAACCGTTCAGCCAATCAACGCCAAGATGAAAATTCGCTGACGCCAGCGCCAAGTCAAGCCAATTAGCCAAGCCAAGTGATGCCGCAACCAACCGGCGTCGACAACCGATTCCCCGCGATGCTGGTTGGCTAGTTGGCATTATTTGGCGCTGGCGTCGGCGAATTTTCCAGCGATTTTCATCTTGGCGTTGATTGGCTCAACGCTCGTGATGTCATCGCGCGCATGCGTGGACGTGGGTAGTTGTCCCCACTCCAAAATAGCTACCGCTTTTAGCGATTTTCCACGCCACCCTGTTCGGAAGCATTCAGCATGCATAACCACTGCGTTACCCGATTTGCCTGTATCGCTCCCCTTACCGCGAATCTTACATCCCCCTCATCTTACGCTCCGTCTATATATGTCTATGGTGGCCTTACTTGGCTTGGTTAGCTTCGCTTGCCTTGGCGCTGGAGTCGGTTCGTTTCCCATCGTTTCGATAACGTGTGAAACGTGTCGACGAAATTGCAGTTTTCTTCTGACAATGAGAAGGACGAAAAATTGGTATAAAAAATCGCAAATGACCCTGTATTTTATGATACTAGTAACAAAGATTACAAAAATTATCTAGTCAAAGAAAATGTGTGAGGAGAAATATCAAATAAATTAAAAACAACAAGTAAAGTATTGTTTATTTATATATATGTTCATAAATGTTACAACTTTTACATAATAAACGAGATAAGAAGCCGAAAGCAACGTCGAGAAGCACGCATTTTATGCTGATAGAAAATCACGAACGAACGGGCCAGACCCAACCTTCGGGTGTGGGGCGTCGTGGGCTCGATGCGGTCGCGTCAATGATGGGTGCGTTCCACTTACGCCCAAATCGCCTGTGATTTCATTAAGCTAGGTTCTCCTGTAAGCGACTGGACGCAACGTCATGAACTTCAAAGTCGATTTTCTTGAAAATAAAGCGCGATATGAAAAAAAGTTACTCTTTCTTTTCGACTTATAATAAGGAAATAAGTCGAGAAAAAAGAGTACAATTTTTTCGCGCTTCATTTTCGAGAAAATCGACTTTGAAGTTCTTGACGTTGCGTCCAGTCCCGTACAGGAGAACCTAGCTTAATGAAATCACGGGCGATTTGGGCGTAAGTGGAACGCACCCGATGTCATTCGTGACGTTTACAGCGCGACCACGACGACCGCGGTCGGTATGTGGGGCCGGGCGTTGCGGTCGATTTGGGCGCAAGTGGAACACACCCTGTATGTACATACGACTATATTCGCTGAATTAACACGCTTTGTCTTTAACATAAGTTATATTGAAGTATTTTCAAGAATTACGACTACAGTAAACAATTCATAATCGGTAAAATAATCGACTCTTCAAAAAAAGAATCAAGTAGAATCGCCCTTCCCTACTGACGCTTGCGAACCCCGCCCCACTACACTTTTCGCCCGCGACGCTCACAACAGCTTATAAGTAAGTGGAACGGGAAATTCCTGCGGTCGTGATCGCGCGGGCCATTTGGACTTAAGTGGAACGCATCCAATGTCCCGGTCGGTAGCAGAGCCGGCCGTCGTGGTCTGATCAAAACGCGCGGAAGGCTTCATAAAAATCAAATAACACTGATGACAGCGTTGCCAAGTTCACTATGTTCCGGCCTGTTACTAGAGACAGCCATGACCGCAGTAACGAAACGGAACGATATGAATATTTGAACTATGAACTGAATGTGTGAATCGGAACGCACCCCCTGTTCCCTGGCAACACTGTTTATAACCCTCCTATAGTGAATTCGAAATAATTATGCTTCGCTAATGTGGTTGTGAGGTATTGGCTTTATGTAATACGTTAATAAGAACAACAGGAAGTATAATAACTAAGTACATTGTACCAAAACTATTGAAACATATTGTTACAGTGTTGACTCTTCACTTAAGGTATTAATTTCTATATTGATAAGATTTTATTCTATAAAATAGGGCTGTCCAAGGCAGGCCCCGCATGTACTCCGCGGTTCTCCAACTCTTGGTCGCGTTGTCAGGGATACGATACGCGCGTACCGTGCGCGATTTAGAAATAAAGGAAAGAGTTTTTCTTAACAGGTTAATCTTTGAAGTAAGAGGTGAGAAATATTTAGTGATAATGCTATTTACTATTAAAGACAAAGTGGACAGTACCGCGCCGGTAAATATGTGAGTATGTGTGAGCTCTACACGGTAAATGTGTTGTGGCTGTCCGCGGAGTTACCGTGATTCAGGCGTTCCGGACGCCAATCTTTAACCATCGGTAATTAATACATAAAGTATTTACCACAATTTCGTCACTCTTGTTTTTCATCTTATATTCACCTGTAGAATCACTCCCAGAGTATCGACTATAGGTAGAGTAATACCCTGTAGATGTGACTCAATTTCATTATTTCTCGTTTCGCAGATCACACGTTATGAGTAAAAGACACTAACCGGACTTGAAATTTGCCGCGAATATTCATAAATATATGGTAAATTATTGTTCAAACATACGCTTCATACACATCGTTGAACTCGTCTTGAAATGCATAATAAAATGCCAATAATAAAAATATATAGTTGTATTCAAAAAAATTACATTGATATTGAAATCTCTACCAATAATAGCTCAAACGCAAATCTTAATGTTCTAGTATGTTTCCTGTATCAAATCAACCAAATTTTCATATGAAACATTTGTTTGCTGCTTCAATAGTTAGAAAATTAATAGCGTCTGAACCCGAGGTGTACAAAGAGCCGTTAGGAGTCGGAGACCCCTTAGCGATTCTGGGCGTCGGGTCAGAGCCGAGCGTAGAGTTGAGCAACGTAACATCTCCACGCTCGGCTGTGACCCAGTGTCCAGAATTACAAAGATTTCTCTGACTCCGAGCGGCTCTTTGTGCACCTCTAGTTCAGACGCTACATCAGGCCCGGCCAATCGGGAGCCGAAGAAAGTCCTCCTAAGCCCCGGTGCACACGAGTGGCATGCGTCATTTTGCAGCCGCGTGAATGTAACGTTGTGTGCCAGCAGTACATATATGTATATTGAGAGATATATAAAATATATGTATATTTTGCGGCAGTATTGCGACTGCAAAATGACGCAGGCCGCTCGTCTGCACCGGGCCTTAGGTTCTGGGACCCGGGTAACAACCGCACGCGGAACTGTTTCCTTGCTAACTGTTGCGTGGGTGTGGGTGAACTGTAAGAGTGTGTATGCGTCCATGTAGGTTCGTAGCATGATGGGTAGGTATACGCATGTCGGGTTCCGACCAGTGATGCCAGAATCGTGGGACGTGGGACAAATGCTTACCCCCACAAATGGTTGTCCCACGGTCCGACTGCCCAGGCTTCCGTTACACACTACGTGTGTATTAGTGACACGTTGCCACAGCGAGCCAATGCTACTTATCCCCGCGACACATACTTTTCGGGGAAGGACCGGTTGGCAGGGGAAGCAGGCGTGTGAGGGGCCTCTACTCTGGAAAACGCTGTTTTATAGTTTCTTTCTAATGAAAACATATTGAAGACAGTTTTTTGAAAATATAACAAACTATAAACAATCTTAAAAGCAGGTGTACGATTATTTCAGATGGCATTTGCAGGAAAAGTTGTTTTAGTAACAGGAGCTAGTATTGGTATTGGAGCAGCGACAGCTATACATTTTGCTAAAATGGGTGCCTCGTTGGCATTAACAGACCGTGCTGGACAAAATTTCAATAATGTTCTCGAAAAGTGTAAGACTGATAAAACATTTGTTGTGTCCGGAGACATGAGTAAACCAGATGATGTAAAAAATATTCTCGAGTCTACTATTAAACACTACAATAGATTAGATGTTTTGGTTAACAATGCTGGCATATTCGAAAACGGAACCATCGAAAACACTTCCTTAGAGCAATACGATAGGTATGAATTGTTTGCTTTTAAAACTTGACGAATTTTGTGAAAGAGCTTATCAACATATTTTAATATTACAGGGTATTCGGTGTTAATGTACGTGGAGTTTATTATATGTCAATGTTGGCTTGTCCACATATAGCGAAGACTAAAGGTAACATTGTAAATGTGTCGAGTGTTGTAGGAATACGATCATTCCCAAATATCCTAGCATACGCTATGAGTAAATCTGCGGTTGTTCAATTGACACGTTGCACGTGCCTTGAACTTGCACCCAAAAAAGTATGTTTTATATACAAAAGTGGTAGAAACAATACTACGGATTACTAATTCCACTAGCAAACGGGGCGCTAATTTTATCATTCTTGTTTTTCAACCTATAGGTACGAGTAAATTGTGTAAATCCTGGTGTCATAGTAACAGAACTTTTTAAGAGTGGTGGAATGTCAGACGAGCAAGTAAAGGCATTTTTTGAGAACGCTAAAAAGACTCATGCACTTGGTAGACCAGGAGACCCTTCAGAGATTGCAGAAGCAATTACATTCTTGGCAAGTGACGCCGCTAGTTTTATCACAGGAGTCAGTCTATTAGTAGATGGTGGCAAACACGCTATATGCCCCCGTTAGTTTTCATTCCACATATGTAGTTTTTACAATGTTATTTTTTTAAATATGTCGTTGCTATACATAGAAGACTATATATTCAATAAAGGGTCTAGTCAGGTAAGCATAGTGAAAAATGCCCGCAAACCAAATTAAACTTGGTGCACAGCAATCGATAGGTTCCTAAAAAAAATACTATTTCTGCCAAGTATCAACCCGATATTGCTACTATTATATAGGGTAGTTATGGGGTGAAAATAAACTCCGACGTAACCGTAAACCCTAAATGCGGGATCTCCTACCTGCGACTGATCGCAGCGACCGGTCGCAGTATACTGGTGCAATGGGAAAGCATGCATCTGTTCTCTTACAAGCAGTGATGCCAGAATCGTGGGACGCGGGACAAGTGCTTACCCCCACTATGACCTACCGTCGTCTCCCACTATGGCCTACCGTCGTCCCCCACTTTCTTCCCATCGCACTGCACACAAGCATATCCCTACTCCTGTCCATGTGAGCTGTCTGTTGGGCTGCCAAGCACACGGACAGGAGTAGGGATATGCTTGTGTGCAGCGCGATGGGAAGAAAGTGGGGGACGATGGTAGGCCATAGTAGGAGACAACGGTAGGCCATAGTAGGAGACGACGGTAGGTCATAGTGGGGGTAAGCATTTGTCCCGCGTCCCACGATTCTGGCATCACTGCTTACAAGCGTCTGCGTGAGCTTGGGGTTTTCTCCCACTCTCGTCCGCGTTGTCAAGGTTACCGTGCGACGCTAACCGCGAAGACGCTACTAGCCCGGCTAGCCCGTCATGACATCCTTCTTAGCGTCGCGCGGTCTCCTTGACAAGGAAAGGCACGCTGTGCGAGAGAAAGATTGGAAGGGGAAGCAGGCGCGTGAGGGGGCCCTACGCTGGACAGCGCTGCCCTAAAGGCTGCCGTTCCAATGTGCGGCCGGCGACTGGGCCTGGCGACCAGTGATGCCAGAATCGTGGGACGTGGGACCAAACGCTTACCCCCACTATGACCTACCGTCGTCCCCCACTTTCTGCCCATTGCACTGCACACAAGCATATCCCTACCCTTGTCCGTGTGCTCGGCAGCCCAACAGGCAGCTCACACGGACAGGAGTAAAAATATGCTTGGGTGCAGTGCGGTGGAAAGAAAGTGGGGGACGCCGGTAGGGCATAGTGGGGGTAAGCGTTTCGTCCCGCGTCCCACGATTCTGGCATCACTGCTGGCGACGCACCAACTACTAGTGCAAGGGAGAAGTATGTATCTTGTTTCTCCCTAGCACTAGTGGGGTGCGTCGCCAGCCGCAGTCATCGCCCGCACATTGGAACGGCATCCTTTAAGGTCGGTCGGTTAACACCGCAATGGAGTAACTGTGCGGGCCGGGTGGATTTGCTTTGAAGGATCGAGGAGGAAAAGGAAGAGGTGGTGCGGCGGCGTTTCGTCTTAAGCCTGCCGTTCCAATGTGCGGCCGACGACTGCGCCTGGAGACGCACCCACTAGTGCAAGGAAGAAACAGATACATCCCTAGTAGCATTTTTGTTGGCCAGCGGTTGCCAACAGTTGGGAATCAGTTGGGATATAGTTAGTGTTTTTGCCTACAAATTCCCAACATAGGGCCACGGCAAAAAAGTTACGACAGTTTGCCAACGAATATTCAATGTTGGGCCTACAATTATTATCGTTGGTGAATTAACAAAAAGTTACGACAGTTTGCCTACGAATATTTAATGTTGGGCCTACAATTATTATGGTTGGTTAATTAACAAAAAGTTACGACAGTTTGTCTACGAATATTCAATGTTGGGCCTACAATTATTATGGTTGGTTAATTAACAAACAATTTACAACGATGATTAAATGTTGTCTTACAAACGTCAGAAAATTTGCTACATCCTAAAACTTGTTATTATATTCCAAGTTGTGATTTTTCTTTTGTTATTTATAAATACGTAACGAGGACGTCTGTCTTAAGACGAATGTGAAATTTTAAGGAATGAGTCGAATGATGATATTTTGTCGAATATTTCGCGTCAGTGTGCAGTTTTTATAAACAATTAATACTATTTATGTAACTAGAAATTAAAACTGTTTGTAAGGAAATGTGTTGGGTAGTTGCGAACAGCGGCTGCTTCGCAATCGGAAAGCCCGTGTTCGATTCCTACTCACGGCAAAATTTTTTTTTTTTACCTAAACCAGACCAGGCAGTCCCTATAAATAGTTGGGAAACAGTAGGGAAGCCTATCTTGGCCATCTGTTGTTGGCCCAGCCTGAAAAAAAAGTGCCAAATCTAACTGTTGGCCAACTAATATTATGTGCGTGGCCCAACTGTATGCCAACCCAAAATGCTACTAGGGATACTTCTCCCTTGCACCAGTGGGTGCGTTCGCCAGCCGCAGTCGTCAGCCGCACATTGGAACAGCCACCTTTAGGACCGTGAGGCCAAACTCATCAGTAGGACTATAAGCTGACGGCCCCTGGCGCCCTAGACACACACGGGGGACTAAAAGGCCGTCTGTCCACAAAGCGTCGCGTCATAGACGCGTACGAGTAGAGACCAATCGTACAACGCATTGATGTGCATTTGTCAAGATGCCTGGCGTACGATTGGTCTCCATTTGCACGCGTCTATGACGCGACGCTTTGTGGACAGACGGCCTAAGAGGAAATAATTTGGAACTTGTATATATACGAATGAGATTGGAAGTTAGGACTTGTGAGAAAGAGTTAGGAAGATTAGACCTCTGGTGGCGCTGGTCGACACTAAGTCGCGATCTCGTGGTGGGACCGGGACCTCACAGGCACCACATTTATATTTTTACAGTTTTAACGTCTTTCTTTCCGTTAGGCGCTCCATTGCCTTTTTGGGAATGATTGACATTGGGTTGAATCTTTTCGATGATTTCCCTTTAAGTACTTGTTTGAAATTTGTTGATGCTTTAGGACAGATGTGGCCACATCGGGCCATTTGGGAGTACGGTCTCCATGATGTTTACTCTACCCGCGCGGAAGGGGAGCTCGAAAGCCAATGGTAACGTGGGCGCCCCACGGATAGGGAAAACTGTAAGTGTGTAGGTAGCAGCGGGCGGCGCAGGTTCGTAACCGTAGGATAGGCTTGAATGACTGGGTTCCTTGCAGGGCCCAAGTGTTCGCTGCCAGAGTTACTCTGGCTAGCAGGCTTTTAGTTACAGTTAATTCTTTTACTTGCAAGTGTTAATAAAACTGTGTTATTTTTTACACTGTACCCTATATCTCATTTTGTATAAATTTGTATTTAAATCAGTTCGTTTAATTTCTTCATTTTGTTTATTTTGTTATGAAATAAAGCAGTGGGGTGTCCTTCGCGTTTTACATTCCTATACTTTCCCTTAAGCATCGCTACAGACTAATTTCAACGTCGTGTCCTCCAGGGACATGAAGGTTTATAAGTTTATGTCTCGTTAGTCCAATGCTAAAGAAAACGTCTTCTATTCAGCTTACTATTATCTGTAAACTGGGGTTCGCGATACGAACGTGACTTTTAGCACTTTTTCGGGAACTGTCATCGGTATTGTCGCTGAGTCGTTACGGCAATTTTATTCATTTATGAGCAGGAAAACCTCCTAATACTAACTACATCCTAGGCGAGTCTGAGTTTTTTCTACATTGCAATATCAATTGCCAGGTCATAAACCCAGGCAACGGGAACCCTTGTACACCGTCCACTGGAGGATCGCTGGGACCCCCAAGAATCCCAGTCATTCAAGTCTATCGTACGGGCATGAGGTTGCACCGCACACTACTACCCATACAGCACACTTCATTGCGGCAACGTTGCAGCAACGTTGCAGCAACCTTGCCATGTTGCATGGTTGCAACGCAACGTTGCTGTAACGTTGCTGCAACATTGCCGCGCAACATTGCACGGGGCGGACATAGAATTGTTGCTGCAACGTTGCGGCAACGTTGCGGTGCAATATTGCACGGCAAAGTTGCAGCAATATTGCTGCAACATTGCTGCAACTACCATTTAAACTTAAAATATTTCCGTTGTTTTTAATGATACGAGAAAATGTCTAAGGAAAAAAGTGTTTGCTTCAGAGAGACAATTATTCTGACGAAGACGATTTTTTCTCAAGGTTATATTTCCCGAAATTTCAAGATCATCGATAGTTTTTTTAATGGGATGACGTATTTTCATTACTGTAACGTTATAGCCAATAAAAATACAAATTCAACCATGTCTAATATGTTGCCCTTTTTGTCTAGCAATCATTTTTTTCCTGAGACATTTTCTCGTATCATTAAAAACAAAGGAGATATTTTAAGGTTAAATGTTAGGTGACTCACCCTGTATATTTTAATGTGTAGAATGACACAGGGTGTTACATAGTGTTACAAAACCCTAATGCAGCGTGTCAAAATGAGTCTTCGTTTTTGAATAATTTGAGTTTAAAGTTTTACATGGTAGGAGTATAAGTTCGAATACGTTAGCAATATTATCAATCAGTGGTTGTAGCTGCGGCGGTAAAGTGTTCGCCTACGACGCTACAGGTCGCCCACGGTGTAAGATATATAGGTGGACCGACTACGCTACCCCCACCACAAAACTGCTGTGATCTTAAAGAAATATTTCCTTGTTCCTCCCATAGAGGGTTTAGTGCAGGGTGGTATATAAAGGTGGTTTGACAGGACCATGTACGGTGTCTTCATAACAGTTTAATTCGCAGAATACTAACCAGGTGGCGTTAACTCTAAGAGGCGCGTTACCGCGGTAAATTTGAAATGTAAAGAATATATACCCAACAGAAATGGTTATTAATAATAATTTTAAATTATTGTAAAGGTTATATGTATGAATTTTGTGTACATGTTTATCATGTATTTTATATATTTATCATCCAAAATTTTATTTCTCATAATATATGTATATAACCCTTATCATTTTACCAGCAGTATTGCTGCCAAAATATTTCTGTGTTTAGTGTTATTTTGTTAATTTCGGTGTTAGCCAACGGAGATCATACAATCGGAGATCACCACTTCTTTCTTTGAATTGTATCCTTTAGTACTGCAAAAATAGATATATTTTTTATTTTCCAGAAGAACCACAATTCTCTACTTTGCACCGTTTAACCATAGTGCTAGTTAAAATAATAGTTTATATAAGAAACACAGTACACGGAAGACGGTAGCGTGGCGTCGTTACACTTATACAATCAAAGTCGACTCTATCTGTGTGGGATCCATGCACACACGCCATCTGCTACATAAAATCTGTACTAAACTCTTATGAAGACACTATTACTAGGGAAAAGTGGCTTTGTTGCATCACCTTTATATACCACCATGGTTTAGTGTAACATGTGAACAATATCACGGTTACTTCCTTATGTTTCTTTTACACCGTGCCATATGGTAATATCTACCACGATGGGCTGCCATTAAACTAGGATTTATTCCATAAGAAAGTAAACGTGATATGGTTCACATGTTACACTAAACCCTCTATAGGAGGGACAAGGAAGTTTTTCTTTAAGATCACAGGAGTGGGGATGGAGTCGGTCCACCTATCTATCTTACACCGTGAGGTCGCCGGTTCGAATCCCCTTCTGGGGAAAAAAATTTTCTTTATTTATATTTTTGGCCGTACTACCCGAAACGTTGCAGGAGGCGGACATAGAATTATTGCTGCAACGAGATTGTGCTGTATGGGTACAGTTTTCCCTATGCGTGGCGCGCCCACGTCATCATTGGCTTTCGAGCTCCCCTTCCGCGCGGCTATGGTAAACATCATGAAGACCGTACTCCCAAATGGCCCGATGTGGCCACATCTGCTTTAGGATCACTGCCTTCGATAAACTTGATGTATTGGGAAATATTCTGAGAGCGCCATCTACTAAAGTAAGCTCTGTAATCGGGTCAATCGCGTCACATGACTGGTGTCACACAAGTATTGAAATAGTGCAATAATGTTTTTGTCATTAAATAGTCTGTTAAATTTTACAAAATCGATCATCAAACAGTCGAAATTCCCAATACTGCCAATTACATGTGACAGCTAACCCGATTAGACTGCTTTAATTTTCGCCACCAGATGGCATAGCAGAAATAAGAAAATGCCAATAAGAGGTTGTCCTTTAAAGTAGGTCCCATACTGGTTACAAATGAGGAGGCAAGGGAGGAGACGTCTTCTGTGCGGGGTTGCGCTTCTTTAGCATCGCGAGGGTGCACTTCCGTCTTGGTAAAGACGATGGCGGGGGCCGTGGCCCCCGAGGCTGGTTCACTTTCACACTCAATTTTTGTACATTGGTTGTTTGTAAGCACTATGTGAATAGTGTATAGATAAGTACTATTGGATAATCAGTGTAATGGACCAAAGGCTAGCCAGCATGCTAGCACAAAGCTAGCAAAGCTAAACGAGGCGTACTCTTCTTCAGAGAATACCGCTACGCGGTTTATTGTTTCATAGTTTCGCACTGTCGGGATTTTGGGGACAGCTCAGGCACGACCTAACACCACGACGGTTCGAAAGGAACTGATTGAACTGACTGATCAACCACCACCACCAACGCCCACTCTCCAAGGCCCCTTATACTCCGTCGCTACATAAAGCACAACACTCTCGGGGTGCCACATATGTGCCACACGCACCATAGGACGTTCCCTAAATGCCGCAACTCTTACAGTGGTATTTTGATAATTTGAATATGAACTCAGCATTTGTAATATTGTTGAATTTTTTAAAATTCGGTTTTGCAGTTGAAAATTGTGACAAAAATTCACAGACATGTACAGCAATGGGTAAAATGTCTCTGATTTATTTAATAAGTTTCTATTCACTAGAACAAAAGTAATGGAGCTTAAACTGCAAAATTCCGTATCACCCCGTAACTATCCTAGTAGTAGGGATATCGGATTGATACTTGGCGGAAATAGTTTTCTTTGAGGGTTGGGGGCACTTTTCATTATCCTTATCTGGACCCTTTGTTACCCAAATTACTAAATCAATTTCTAATTGTTTAATTCTTCCACTGTATTTGTTTAGTTTAATCTTCGAGAGTTGAAACCTGGGGCGAAGCTGGCTTATTTGCGATGTTGCCACTTATCCAGGCTCGTTAAGTGTGTTACTCCTGTGTGGGGTTTACCCTACTTCAGCGACGATATGGTTGAAGCAGGCCACCGCCCGGGCCGCCAATTCGTGAGGGCGATTCAATCAAGAACTTGTTGTTTAATTTTGTTTTCTTTCTATTTTCTCTTTTCAATATTTCTTTTATTATTCAAATAAAAAACGTGTTTGAAAGAATATTGGCTACACTAAATTGTCGTTCTGCAATGTTGCGACGTTGCGAGGGCCTCGTCGCCACGTCGTTTTGTTTGTTAAAAAACACGCTATTGTGTAATATAGAACACTTCAACGTGTCTTATTCCCGAGAATAGAGCGCACAGATGCGGACAAAGTTACTCGTGGACTCTGAGAAATATTTTATTCTTACATATATTTATACGTATTCGCAGTTTCAAGTTCTAAATGTAAATGGTTATTGCAATTTCGCTACAAGTTTTGTTTTGTAATATTAAAAGTTTACAGCTATATATCGTTCCACGCAACGATGACTATTGTTGGTTGATAGGAAACCGGCAGAGAAAGGGCTACGATCAATCCCGTGCGCAGGCAGTAGTGGGGGCTGCGCAGATCGGTTGCAAATCGGTGGTGGCGTAGGTCTACTCTTATGTGGAATGGTATTTAGAAGTTCTATGTTGATAATATTTATTTGCAATTACTTAGTAATATGTACTATTTATTTACCGTGTGTAAAGTGAAATACATTTCGCTATAGTCTTCAAATAATAAGGTAAGTATATAAACTACAAATTAAATCAAAAGATGATTGTCAGTTCTAATAACTTGTAGTACTTTTTAATAAAAATTACACGTGAATTTTTACTAGATAATAACATATACATCTCACAAGGGAACACCGTGAACCCGCACTCACCGATTGGAACGCAACCTAGTGGGTTTATAGAGTGACTCAAGACAAGAACAACGGTGTGTTTCATTTGGGCCCTATTAAAAAAAAGTTTGAAGTAATAAGAGTTACGATAAAAAGTGTTTTGCTTAAAAAATTGCAGGATCAATTGTCCCAGTGTGACAACCGAGGGTTAAGGAATGTGTGAATTTGATTGTCAGAGTTATTTTATTTGAATGTTCTATTATTATAAATATTGATTTGTTTCAATAGTTTTATGTTCATTAATTGTACATTGACTTTTGTTGCTATAAATTCTGACTCATATCAAGCAAGACGTGTTTTTACTTGTGTATTTATTATGTTACGATATCACACGGTAATAACAACTTTGCAACCCAATACTTGGGAAGCACTGCTCCACACTGCTCTAGTAAGGATCCTTATGCCCAGAGTTTACAGCGATAATTGCAGTGAATTGAGCCAAATCAGCATGTACAGGGTTATCCCATGGACCTCTTAGGTCCATGGGTTATCCTCCGAATTCTGGCGGCGCTCGCGCGAATACAAATGGGAACGGCAACAACGCCACACGCATACGTACGAGCACAATCATGTTGTGGCGACCAGTTCACCACCACGCCTCTACAGGCAAAAGAATCAACTACGCAAGCCACTGCAGCGCCATAGACTAGCCAACCATCTGAACTAACGACCACAGCTTTAGCGTTTGCTTTCCTAGTCTTCTTCGCCTTTTACGATTGTTAACAACAAAACGTGTTCTTATACTTACCTCACTATTAATAAAACTTTGTACCTGAAATACATAAAATATACTAGACATTGTGTTCATCCGCACCTTCACTTTCTGTTAGTGGGAACAGTAAACCCACATTTGGTGACCCCGACGTGATTTCGGCGGATAACAATACAAACACGCGACTCTACCGCGCCACGTGCTTCGACATATTTTTCGTGCCAAGATCAGCACGGACACAATCACAATGTCGGTGACAAGATCACCAATTGCGTCGCATTCTTCGAGGCAGAATGACAGCCCAATTACAATCGATGAGAGTGTCCATCGAGATCCAGAAAACAATGACCACGTGGATCTATCAACACCGGACAGAACCGATCCGCTCCCGGGCCCTCACATCACGCTGGCTAACTTCATGAACGAGGATTTCATCTCATCCATACGGAAGCCACAATTGCCTGCGATCATGAAGGATCGATCAGACATTTGGTTTTTCTTGATAGAGGCCGAATTCAACGCATCACGGACACGAAGTGACGATGCCAAGTACAACCTCACCATCAGGGCTCTGGATTCTGACACACTACGTACAGCAGATCACCGACGTGCACTACAACCCGCCAACCCAAGATAAGTACCAATATCTTAAACGTGTGCTCACACAACGATTGTCGGATTCTAGACAAAAGCAAATCCAGAAACTTCTGAACGATCTGGTCTCGGCGGATAAGAAGCCCTCACAACTCCTTCGTGAGATGAGGGATCTGGCTGCGGGTGCCATCAAGGATGATATGCTCCATACTCTCTGGCTGAACCGACTGCCGCCAAGCATTCGACCACTTCTTATTGCGTCGGACTCTCTGGATCTCAATGGATCTCAACGCATTGGCGGAAATGGCAGATCGCATCATGGTCGCCACAATGTGTCGATACATCCGCCATCTATGAGTTGTTGCCAAAAGTATAGGTTCGTGTAGATGCCAGTAGAGAGCACAAGGCGCTTTTCACTGTCTGCCCAGATAACTTTACATTTGACGTAACCGACGGGGAAGAAAACGACAGCCTTTTCCCTCGGAAACTGATTGAGAATATTAGAATGCTTGTTGAATGATGAAACCGTGGATGATCAACAAGTATTCTAACATTCTCAATCAGTTTCTGAGAGAAATGGCTGTCGTTTTCTTCCCCGTCGGTTACGTCAAATGTAAAGTTATCTGGGTAGACAGTGAAAAGCGCCTTGTGCTCTCTACTGGCATCTACACGAACCTATACTTTTGGCAACAACTCATAGATGGCGGATGTATCGACACATGATTGAGCTAGTACCACAGACCAGGTATAGAATAGACCTTTCACCCTATTGTCTTCCGTGGCCCTCGATTTTGGGGCTCTAGAGCCCCATTACCATTTCCGTGTCGCATGCAACGTTAACGGCTAAACAAGAAATAAGAGTGCAGCGCTATAAGTGGTAGGAATGAAAGTTATAATAGCGGTGAGAATTTAGATACAGGGTGTCCCGATGTCAAATTAATACACCATTTTTAAAAGGCAAATAAAAATTTCTTCATTTCTTTATCAATCAGCAACTCTACAGACCCAAACAACGGAGAAGCATTATACAACTTCGCTTACGATATAACGAATCTCTGCTATCTTATAATTCCCTAATAAATTATTTCCGGACATGGGTTTATATTAACTTTTTCAACATTTTCAATTTTTTCAACTGTATACCCGGGATACTCTGTGTACAGAGATACACTTTCATTTATCATTTCGAACACTTCCTATAATAACTAATTAAAAAATGATTAATAAATTATGGTAATCTTATGATGTGTCTCGTATCAAGCAGCAGAGTAGTGGTGGGCCCATGCCTACATATACGTGTAACTTTACACAATCAAGTCGTCCCGAAATCTTTAACAATTATTTCTGACCAAAGGGTTCCTTTGCGTCAAATGGCTTCTTTCAAACATTTTCCCTTTCCAACGCGCAGATTACGTTGATGTAAAAAAAATTGATAAATTTGTCGAAAAGCCGCTTCCTCGCTGATTTCAATGTCCTTTGCATATGTTGTCAATGTCGCCATTCTGAACAACATTTCCCTTCAAACTTTTTAGCGGTCGGCCTTAGATTCAGAGATATTAATAAAAAACTTTCGGCATAATATACTGAAATCTGTTTCATAGCCAACGGTATTACTATTGATTGGGCGTTAAACTCGGTAATTCTAGTGTTAAATAAAGTTTTTTGCAAATATTTTGTAGACTAAAGCCGACCGCCAAAAAGTTTAAAGGGAAATGTTGTTCAGAATAATGACTGATAACATATGTGAAGGTCATAGAAATCGATGAGGAGATAGCTTTTCGACAAGTTTACCAAAAAATTTAACACTTTTTTTACAAATGTCCACCGATCCAGAGGTGTAGATTCACCCCCTAAGAGCAACGACCAATAATTTTTCTACACAGTGTACAATGAATGTGGAGAATGAGCAGATAGGTGTGTTCTGTAGGAGCGAGTACTGTTTGAAAGAGTTACGTGTGACGTGATTTCGGTGTGACTGATTTTTGGGGTGTGTGATTACGGCAGGAATCAGTTGTCAGGCAGCGCGCAAAGAATGGTTGAGGGGGTCGCGTCGCGGCAACAATAATCTGGGTAGGCGGTCATCGGGTAAGTGGTTGGGGAAAACCCAAGTGGTGTAAACGATACTCCTGCAGGTCAAGATACTAAATGTGATTTTCGCTTCTCATTTTGGAACCATTTTAGCTTCCGACCTTTTGCCTGTCTTCTAGCATCTATACATCGAGAAATAGTTTGGAATGGTTTTAAGCAAAAATGGTTCCAACAAAAGTTGCTTGTTTTTTAACGTGGATTATGAAAATAATTGGTTCCACCCCTGCTTTAAATACAAGGAGATTTAAAAGCATGGGATGCAGAAAATATAACCTACATATATGTATATGCTACATGACAATAAATGTTTATTGGATATTTCCTTCTTTTACGCTACATTTATGAACTTTTTATCATCCGTCCAAAACATTATTATTATTACGCCGCAATAGTATCTTTAGGAAATCGGGTATAGCATATAGGTTATATTTTCTGTCACTTCGAGGACAGAAAACCCGCTACTGAAAATGCGCAGGCTGGATGCGCGTGATTATTGTATGGTTGGCTTCTCGAAGTGACAGAAAATATAACCTACATATATATGCTACATGACAATAAATGTTTAGCGGCTATTTCGTTCTTTTACGCTACATTTGTGAACCTTTTATTATCCTTCCAAAACATTATTATTACGCCGCAACAGTATCTTTAGGAAATTGGGTATAGCATATAGGTTATATTTTCTGTCACTTCGAGAAGCCAACCATACAATAATCACGCGCATCCAGCCTGCGCATTTTCAGTAGCGGATTTTC
Source organism: Andrena haemorrhoa (assembly GCA_910592295.1). Lineage (NCBI taxonomy): Eukaryota > Metazoa > Arthropoda > Insecta > Hymenoptera > Andrenidae > Andrena > Andrena haemorrhoa. The sequence goes on from OU342946.1 coordinate 10,308,403, forward strand.
TGTCCTCGAAGTGACAGAAAATATAACCTATATGCTATACCCGATTACCTAAAGATACTATTGCGGCGTAATAATAATGTTTCGGAAGGATGATAAACAGTTCACAAATGTAGCGTAAAAGAAGGAAATATCCAATAAACATTTATTGTCATATAGCATATACTTAGGTTATATTTTCTGTCACTTCGAGGAGGGGACCACAGAATAATTACGCGCAACCAGCCTGCGCATTTTCCCTAGCTTGGGCGGCCGCATGGAAAGGCTGTTTTGCTGTCTCGCGGGAGCGACGACCTTCGGACCCTACTAAGCAGTAGGCCGCCCGTTGACAACCGAGAGTAATAAAACCGACGGGCCGGGACCCCCGGAATAAGAAAATGTAGGCTCGCTGCACTCGCGCTGGTTCGAGTCGATGTTGTTCTTTAACCGTCCCATTGAAAGGATGGCACACCGACATAGCGCGAACCACTGTAGTGGTGCATCCTAATCACTTACACTACTATGACTTGCTGTCGCCCTTCCCCTTGAAGGTGTGAAATAGTTCAAAGAGGCAAGACAGGTAGCTGAAAAACAAAGTCGCATCAAGTTCGATATAATATATACTCTACGGATGCTTCAAATACTTCCAAAAACTTGTTTGAACTGGTTGGAATATTCATTATATTCTGCTGCGTGATAAATTGAATTATTTGTTTAATTTCTGTATCATGTTTTAATAAATACATCAATATGTTTGAATTTACATTAAGATTCGTTCAATTGATTTATCACACACCTCACACGGCATGTTTATACTTTCAGGAGTAAAAAAGCGCCCTTTCACGTTCATATTTATTGTTTTATTTTATTATATCCGCATTCAACGGCCAGCTATCCGAAATGAACTGAGCATAGCTTCGAATATGTTTCATAATCAAAGTAATAGGATGGACAATGTTGAATATCTCACAAACAATAAGTTTTAGGATTAATGCACTTTTAGTTCTTTCATGCTCAGAATTCGATATTCTATTGAATTTGACGATAAAAAATTTGCAGTCCATTTGAAAAAATAAAATTGACCTCCACATCCGCTCTATCCCTGTAAAGAAACTAGATTCACCGTGTTTTGTGTTTCTTACAACCAAAGAACTTTTATAAATAATATTTTCGCTTATTACTTCAAATAATAGATATTTGAGGTGAACCGAGTTAGTGGGACACCCTGTATAACACAGCGTTTACACTTTTCTCGGTGATACCGACAGCTTTACCTGAGTCAATGCTAGAAACACATTATATTTCCCGCACCCACCGCTCGAAAAACGAAGAGGGCGCTCGAAAACCAGTGGTTATTTCAGAATATCGGTACTTCAGAACAGAGACACTGAAGACAATAGGATGAGAGGTCTATTCTATACCTGGTCTGTGCTAGTACGTATGCGTGTGGCGTTGTTGCCGTTCTCATTTGTACTCGCGCGAGCACCGCCAGTATTCGGTGGATAACCCTGTAGCATATTTTAGCGGTGATTTTAGGAAGAGAACGCGGGTTGGTGCCCGTGGAGTGCTGAAGCACTCTGCTCACGAAATGCGCGGGTATTATAAATAAAAATGAAACTGCTGGTAAAACTTCAATATATTCTTAATAAGTTTGAAGAGATCGTTTTATAACTGAGAACTGTTTTGGACTTCTACAATCAAGCGTCAAAATTGTTCTGCCTTCCTAAAGTCCTCCGTCGTTCAACCTTGCCTCCTCGGACGTGGTGCCCCTTCCATCCTTGCACGTCTTCATAGGCCTTCGTCCAATCAGGACGAAGGATGCGCCAGATTCAAGCGGTAAGCTGTCCCGCGGATGTCCGTCCGCCCCCGCGAATCGACGTCCATCTTTCCTTCTAATTCCGGGTGGTGGTAGAAATTCTGTGGAAGCGTGCTTTTCCGTTACACGACGAGGTGCCCACGTGGGAAGAGAAAGTGGGCTCTGCTCCGAGGATCGAGAAAACCACCCTTGAAGAAAATTTATGACTTCCCTAGCGTCGCCAACACTTCTGGAGTCAATCAACACTCCTAAAGACTAATAAAGGACAAGGCCTTCTCAAGAGATTACGTGACTTAGAAGAAACTCGCAATTCGTTTCGGGCACTGATCTGTATATACTACTGGATAGTGAACGAGGATAGGCGGCTTGTGCCGAATAGAAGCCATTTTGATCCGAGGAAGATTCTCAAGTGTGACGTCACACAGCGACACCTAGGGTGTGTTCCAATTCACGCATACTGCGCATAGCTACAGGCAATGGTGATTGGTAGTTCATACGGTGAGTGTATAGACTGCGTAACCTGATTGGAGTAATTCGAATTCGAACAACTACGCATGCGCGCATTATGTGCATTGGCTGCCTATGGTTTGATTTTCTGTAGTTGCTGCACGCATCATGCGCTAGAAGTTGGAGGATTCTAGGGAATTCTACGAATTAGGTTATGCAGTCTATTCACTCACTGCATGAACCACCAATCACCATCGCCTGCAGTCTATGCGCAGTATGCGTGAATTGGAACACAGCCGAAGCAGACGCGAATAGTGATCCTGAAGGGTGCAAGTCGAAGCAAACAAGAATTAATTACATGTAAAAATTAATAAGTAAAATACAAATGGTTAGGACTGTTTTGTAAATTTTATTAAAGCATGGATATACGCAATGAATAATATTTTTAAGTTTAGATACTATCAGAAACTTCAATTGTGTTCTTTTAACGATACTGTGTTGCATATTTATGTATTTTCTACACTTCTTACAGATTAAACAAATTGGTTCATCTGTTCAATGACATATTAGTAAGTATAACCATTCCTTATTCTAGTTTTCAAATTGTACCTACATTGATTAAATTATGATGTATAATTATTAATCTAATCTTACACCACTTATTAAAAATAAGTAATATTTATTTGTATTTTATTGTATAATGTATACTTTCATCTTTATATTGTATGTATTGTATAATATTCTTAAGTATTAAATATGAATTGCACAGTTTTATACGATATATATTTTAAATTTACGTCAGTTTTTATATAATTTTATTATGTCATATAATTTTATATTTTATTATTATATGTTTTCATATTTATATTTAATGTGTTTTTATCTTTAACTTAATCAGTTCATTATCTAGTTTCTTCTTTTAGGCCATTTATACCTAAAAGACAAAGGCCTTTTGTTTTATGTACGTTTGTTTTTTATTACATCTTTTATTTAAAATAATAATTTCCAACTTTCATACATATGTATACTCATTCGGTACGTATGTCTCCCTTTATTATCGTTCGAATTTACCGCTGTAAAGTGAGAATCTTCCTCGGATTAAAATGGCGCCGGGATCTTCAAGTCGGCACACGGCTTTAACACGAGATACGCTAGCCAGTAGTATATAGAGATCAGTGGTTTCGGGGCCTGTTAATTGGTGTTTCCTTCCTGTTTTCGAACTCTGCCCAAGATCTTTCCCACGTATGCCACCCGCATCGCGCATCTGTAATATTACTTTCTTAATCATACGCAAACATCGGCTTCCAAATTTCGCTCCTGATTTACCTATCGATTATATACATTTCCGTAACTACGTTCGCGTGGTCACGCAACAAGCTAAACCAGCCAAGTGGCCCCAACGCAAAGCTAACCACGGCCAACCAGCGTCGACAATCTAATTCCCTGCGACGCTGGTTGGCCATGGTTAGCTTCGCGTTGGCGCCACTCGGCTGGCTTGGCGCTGGCGTCAGTTCACGTACACATTACCACCACACCTGTAGCTACCCACACAGCACACGGCGCCTTAAAGGCGCCCATTTTCGGCCTGTTTTCGGCCTGAGCGACTGAGCGTCCCGATTTGTAACAAGGCGCCTGAAAGGCGCCTTTTGGGCGTCTTAAAGGCGCCTCACAGGCGCCTTAGAGGCGCCGTGTAACTACATTGGCTCCTCTATGGGGCGCCCAAAAGGCGCCTTTTGGGTATCGTGTTGTAGGAAGGGCTGTCTTCCCCAGTCTTCCCGTCCCGAGAGCGAAGAGTGGAGGCAGCCACGAAGCCATTCTTTATAACCTCAAAATACAGTATTATTTTATTCCTCGATAACGAGTGATTATTATCCCTCCCAATCTTCGGTGTGCATCACCTGCAGGAGTAGGGCCTGATAGAATTATCTACGTACCGGGTAATTCCTACATTGGTGACCCCCGACGTGATATTGTGTCAGACTGTGGGAGGCAGAATTTCGACGCCTCGCAGCGAGGACTTCGTAGCCGAGACCACGAGGCGTTCGCCTTCGTCCCTTGGCTCATCGAAAGACTAGCTGTTCCAAGGGTGCCGTCAGCCAGCTGGGCGTGGGACACAAATATATGTGTCGAACTGAGAACCTTCTTGTTTGTCGAAGTCTGTTAATAAAAGTATCTGTACACAAATTTTAAATAAATAAATATAGTAAATCGCAATGCATTTTTATCCAATCTGATTTCATTTTGATAACCGTTTGTTTCTAATTTATCGATAATTAAGACGCCTGACAGTCTTAATCCAGGCCCGTTTAAGGCGCCTCCGAGGCGCCTATACCAGGCGCCTTTAAGGCGCCTGTCAGTCCCAATTCAGGCGCCTTTGCGGCGCCTTTACGGCGTCCCGTTTTGTAACATCAGGCGCTCAGAAGGCGCATTTTGGACCCTCATAAGCCGCTCGTAGGACACTCAAGGCGCCTTTCAGGCGCCTATGTGCTGTGTGGGTACTTCCCCCTCCATTCACTGCAATTAATCGCTGTGAACTCTTAGGGTGTGTTCCAATTCACGCATACTGCGCATAGCTACAGGCAATGGTGATTGGTAGTTCATACGGTGAGTGTATAGACTGCGTAACCTGATTGGAGTAATTCGAATTCGAACAACTACGCATGCGCGCATTATGTGCATTGGCTGCCTATGGTTTGATTTTCTGTAGTTGCTGCACGCATCATGCGCTAGAAGTTGGAGGATTCTAGGGAATTCTACGAATTAGATTATGCAGTCTATTGTTGCGCGATTCCGTAGGTATTTATTTAGGAAATGGGTCCGTGCCCGTGGAGCGCTGAAGCACTCAGCTCGCGAGAGGATGCGGGAATTTCAAATGATTTTAACTACACACTTGAACTCTTTGAATTTTATGTATATTCTTATGAGAACTGTTCTTTAGTCTGCTGACAAGATAATTCTGATTTCTTATAAAATAACTCCTCGCTCGTCACCTCGGAGTGCCCTACTCCCTCAAATTCGCCGTGTTCCTCTGACTCCCTCTTCGAATCCCCTCGTCCAATCAAGGCGGTGACATCCCTCAAGCTTCGTCAAGGGGTTGTCCTCTGCCATCTCTCCGTCCTTGGCCCTTCCTTCGCGCTTCCCTCTACTCCTGGCTGGTGGTCGAGGCGCGTCGAGGCAGGTCGAGGCAGGTCGAGGCGCGTCGAGGCGCGTCGAGGCACGCTTTCCGATTACATACTTTTACATAGGCTGCGTACAGTACATAGATTTCTGGCAGGTAGGTAAGCGCAACCCTCGGGGTCAAGACGACGTCGCCGGCGCAAAGTTTATGGCTTTATGACTTTCAGCCTTGCTCGAGCTGAGTTTTTACCCTAACAAGACATCGGCAATTATTGAAAGGGAGGACAGAGTTTTAAATGATTTTATGAGACATGCAGCTGCCCGCTCGACGAAATTTGGCACGCAGATGTGGAAAGGCAAGTTAAGCTATTTATTATTCTCGCCTGGCCTAACTGTAGTTTTGAATATTACTGAATACAATCCCGGACTCTCGTACGCCTTCTGAGTCCAGGTATCAGCTATTAATATGTTACGAGCACGTTCGAAAAACTGGCAAGAGAAAAACCCTCGAAGGGCACAACGCGCTCTACGTGTTTATGAGTCCCAGCAATAAACTCTTCCTTGTCCTCCGTTTCAATCTCGCTTAAAACCTTCCAGATGCGTTGCTCGCTTCAAGCCCGCATGCCTATAATAAATCTTCCCGCTATAAGGGATTTGAATTTCGCTCTACATCTAGCCTCGATATCTCTACATCTTATAGCTAACTTCACGCGATTACATATATTTACAGTAGCGGAAACCGCAACACTATTCACTCACTGCATGAACCACCAATCACCATCGCCTGCAGTCTATGCGCAGTATGCGTGAATTGGAACACAGCCTTAGAGCATGCTCAAGTGTGAATTGCCTCCTGCGCCACAGAACATCGCATTATAGATGAGAATGTCGCAACTCATGTCACTTCATGCCTCTTTCACTGTATGAGTGCGAGCCGGTCCGAGATTCATTTTCATTCATTTCGCTCGATGTATGTATGCACTACAAATACTACAATGTATGTACCGATTTTCATATGAGATATTAATAATAGTTTTACTCATGATCTAAACATTACATAAGTTTAATGTACTTTTCGGAATATCCCAATGCATTCTATTACAAAAGCCTCTATTATCTCTAAAGAGCACATTTACACGAATACAACAGTAATGAGAATATTGACGTAAATAATACAACAAAGTTATAAACTACTTTGTAATTGTTTCTTAAGTATATCGAACTTAACATCAGAATATGGTTATTCAAAGAATTAAGTGATAACGTAAAACATAACCGCAATTAATATGACAATAGCGAAGTTGTGAAGATGTACAAATTATTATCTCAAAGATTCATTTATCAGAATCAAAATGCATTGCCTTTCACGTACATGTGTGTACAACGATGTCAAACACAAGTGGGGAAAAAGGAAGAGAAAAGCAGAGTGTCCAGCATCAAGAAATATTGGTTCAACAGATACATAGATTACATTAAGAACTATGAGAGTGTATTGGAAAAGAATTTTCCGCGAACGATGCACGTGTATCGCGTGTTTAGCATTGGCACTAAAGACTTTATCTGGGAAGTAAAGGAATACTTATTAGTAATGAAAAAAATTGGTATTTATGGTTTCAATAGTTTAACAAGGGAAGAGCTGCAGTTAAGTTACACGATGCCCAAAGATTTAGTGAAAATATTCCCTGTCCTACTGATATCTGCCATCCCCTTCACAAACTACGTCGTCTTTCCCGTGGCGTATTACTTTCCAAGACACCTTTTAACTTCTCACTTCTGGACGCTGCAGCAGAGGCTTGATTTTATGCTGATAGACCATAAGAAACGATTAAAACACAACAGGCCGTTATTCAGGTGTCTGCAGGCAGAGCTTCATAATATAAAAAATCAAACGCTGAAAGCAAAGTGGAACGATATTATCGCATGCATCGGTAGTGGTACACACCCTCATGCAAAAGATATTGTCACCTGTTCCAAATTATTCGCAGACGAGCCGTATTCGTTGTATAATCTTAAAAGGAGACATATAGTATGTTGAACACATTGTATTTTATTCTATTATTTCTGGAATCTTCTATGCTCGCGATAGGAGCTTGTAAAGAACATTAACATAATTATAAGTTGCAGTTGTTTCTCACACAGTACATTAAAAAACTAATGGTCTCATAATTCTGGATTACATTTTAGAAAGAATTACTTGCTATACATGGCATGCCTCCTTTGAAACCCTTTAGAAAACTGAAATTGATAGAAAGAGGTTTGCTAATAAAACGAATGGATCAAGCAATACAGAGAGAAGGTGGAATTACAAAAATACCTAATGATGCAATGCGTTGGGTATGCATATGAGAAACATGACTTACTGATAATTTTTACTTCTTTTAAAAGTGATCACGTATTTAAATGTCTGTTTGTTATAATTATTATACTTCTCAATTATACAATGTTTTAGGCACTTTCATTTAGAGGTCTAAATCCGTCAAATATGTCGATAGAAAGTATGCGAAATTGGCTTGAACAGTGGATGATAATATCAAATAGTGTTAACGAAGATAATATTTCATTATTGTTACACAGTCCGATATTATTGGCATATAATCATCCTACTAACTGGATTCTTATGTACAGTTAATACAGTAATATTAAGAACCAGTTGATTTTGTATACTACTATGTGTAAGCATTATGATAATATAAACTTAAAATATTTATACGTATTTAAAATGTTAATACACGTTGTTTTATGTCGTTACGTTTGTTTTATACCTTTACTATTCATGGAATATATGGGGGGGCCGAGATTCATAATGGTATAAGTCACTCGCGCGGTGTTCCGCGTAAAGTGATCTTTTCAGAGGCGGATTTAACGGCGGCGCACCCGACGCCCCACAAAAACCAACTTTCCACTTTTTTTTTAATGACACCAAATTTGATTTCATATTGTAAGCGGATCGTATAATTGTAAGCGAGAAAAGTATATATACGTGATTTTATTTTTCCTGTCTTTCCCTTTTTTCTAAGGGGCCCAATATTTTATTTTGCGCCCGGGGCCTCAACCGACCTTAATCCGCCTCTGGATGTTTTACGTTTTGTGTTGTAAAAACTCTACGTATATAATGCAGAGTAGGAACCAGGGCCGACGGAACCCATTATGCAAGTAATGCGCCGCATACGGGCGCCAGCCGAAGGGAGCGTTAAACAAAAATTTCGCAGACTTAATAATAAATCTCGTAAAGGCAAAACATATTAAATAGAAAACAGGTGCAAAAATTTGGGGACGCCAAAAATTTTCTTGCATAAGGGCGCCAACCATTCTCGCGCCGGCCCTGGTGGGAACACATCTAAAGGCTCAAAATACTACCGTTATAAATATGTATATACTTAAAAAGAAGTTTCGTACAATCTAGGAAGGAATTATACACTATTATGTTTATAAGCAATTAATTTGTGGACTTAATGCAAACAGTTTTACGAAAATAATAATACTAACAAGGGAAGATTCCGAACCCGGAAATTCAACAAATTCTGAAACTTTGTAAATATGTAGAGGATTTCCTCCTGATTATAACGCAATTTTTGGTTGCTGCCCAAATTCACTTGAAGAAGGTGAAACTAAGCCCTGAAAATTCGGCTATTTTCCGATTTTGTGTTGTAACTTGCGGACTGTAAGAGATAGAAAAAAAAGTTTCAAGACAAAAGTTACTTCTTTTAATTAGATCTATCACTTGGTAAACAAATTATTTTACAGTTCACGAGTTATAACACAAAATCGGAAAATAATCGAATTTTCAGCGGTTAATTACACCCCCTCAGAGTGAATTTGGGCAGCAAACAAAAATTGCGCTGTAGTCAGGAGGAAATTCCCCACATATTCACAAAGTTTCAGAATTTTTCGAATTTCCGGGTTCGGGATCTTCCCTTGTAAGTAGTTAAAATAATGTGTACCCTCTTGTATATGTACCATAATATGTTCCCCTCTTTCGTCATTTTATCAAAATGCACCGTGATCTATTTTATTGGAGGTCCTAATACCAGTGAAAAAGGGATAATGAATTGGGGGGTTATATTCACTAGGTGTAACATATCTCTTTTTTTTTAAATAATTTACTGTGCGAGGTCCATTCTAGAGCGTACAATTTCATCCAAACGCTTTGGTCGACCGCCCTTGTGAGTGTATTAGGATCTCCAATGAAATAGATCACGGTCCATTTTGACAAAATGATGAAAGGGAGGTAACATATTATTTTATACTATAAAGCAGAAAGTGTTTCGTATGTTTGTCACCTAAAAACTTTCCAACGGTAAACTTGGGAGTCACGAAATGTACCTCGGCTCATTATGCCTAGCTAATCCAAATAAATGTGACTATTTTAACCCCGCCCAAAAAAAATTTTTGCTTTTATAAAATCAGAATCTAAATTTCGGGCGAAGCCGAGTAGTAAAGCTAGTAGTACATAATATACAAGAGAGTACATATAAATTTAACTACTTACTAATGTTACTTTCGTAAAACTGTATTTATTCTGTCCACAAATTAAATGCTTATAAAGATAATACTGCGTATAATTCCTTCCTACATTGTAAGAAAACTTCTTTTTAACCGACTTCAAAAAGGAGGAGGTTATAGATTCGACCCGTATGTATAATTTTTTTTTATGTTTGTTCCCTCATAACTCCTCAACACATGGACCGATATCGATGATCTTTCGTTTATTCGAAAGAGGGCGATGCCCCGGTAGTCTCATCCTACACTGTATCAGTATTGGCTCAATACTTTGCCAGTTATGATTAATAAGAAGACTATTGTCACCTAATTTTTATTAGTTTACGTACGTACGCGCATATCTCCTCAGCATCTTATATCAATATATATAAAACTAAAAAGTCAAAAATAAAAAAAATTTTTAAAAATTAAAACCGACTTAAAAAAAAATAAAGGCACTAAAAAGTAAAAAATAATTTCTTCCCTTATTTAATCTACGACTATCATACTTTTTAAGTCGGCGCCTCATCATTTGTACTGTATAAATCTGGCGCCGACTTAAAAAGTATGATAGTCGTAGATTAAATAAGGGAAAAAATTATTTTTTACTTTTTAGTGCCTTTATTTTTTTTGATGTCGGTTTTAATTTTTTTTAATTTTTTTATTGAGTATATACATATTTATAATGGTAGTATTTAGAGCCTTTGGATGTGTGCCCACAAGTGCAATATATACGTAGAGTGTTTTATAACAGAAAACGCAAAACATTACTTTACGCGTAACCGCGTGAGTGACTTACATCAGTATGTTTCGTAACGCTTTGCCCTTGTTAGTTGAGTGCTAAAGAGAAATGTTCTTACTTCTCAGTTAAGAATGAAGTTATAACTTAATTCACTACCTATGAAAGTAAACAGATGGAGCGTTTAAGACTTAAAAACTGTTATTAACTCAAATTATCAAAATTTGGACTTATACCACTATGATTCTCAGCCCCCCATATATGTATCTAGATACATATGTATTTATTTATATACAAAGTGTAATACATACGGCAATGTGTATATAGAATATTGCGGTAAGAGGTCATTCCGGTTTTCGCCTCGATAAATTAAGCGACTTTTGCGAATTTATTGCGAAGAAAAGGAATATAGTAATGGTATAAAACTTTTCTCCATTCATTAAACTACATTTTTACAGTAAGTAAAAAGTAATAAAATTAATGTTTTTAAAATGATTTTAAAAGCGGTCTTGTTGACATGCTTAAAAAGTGATGCCTTGCTGGTGCAGGTGATTCCAGCTGTCAGACACATCAGACATAACATTTTTTTGCATTTTGATCTGGCGTCCGTTGTACTCAACTACAACAAAAAAACCAAGCAGTTTCTTGTTGCGTATGAAACTATACTGGCGGTGTAGCTATTGGAGAAGAAAAAAGTGCATAATTGAACAAATAATGAGATTTAAGCTGTGGTACACAAGAAATGGCTGATTTCAGAACATTTTCTCGTTCGGTTTATGGAAAAAAGTGGGTAAAAATTTTTCGATTTTTTTACTGCAATAAACTATGTGTGCGTAAGCACAACTTGGTTGAATATTTTTTGGACTATCATTTACACCGTGTTTTGTAAATGTGAAAAAAGTGTTTCCGAGAAAAACGCGTTGAAAGCTGTCGCTCTTGCCGCGCGCACAAAAATGGTCGGTACAGGCTTTTAGAGTTTGAATTTTGCCCAAACGCTTTATAAACATGATTTCCGCATGACGTACTATCGATTCAGCCTCCCCCTCCTCAAATTAAATTTTTTGGACCGATTACAGAAGGTTTCCACCTTACATACTTAAATACGTGGTACGGCTATAGAAATATAGGACGCGTAAAATTATTCAGGCGTAAAAATAAACAGATTTGAGCATTAGGAGGAGCCGCTTGAGATAAATATAAGGTGATAAGGACACGGGTCTCGGTCAGGGGCATTTCTTATCAACTCAACTTAAAGGTGAAGTGAATGTAAACGGGATCGTATGAACGCAACAGGATCATATTGGCTGTGGGATATTCGCAGAATAAAAATTGATGCAAAATACTAGTAATAGAGCATTTTATATACGCGTTCGTAATAGGAGAACGTGTATAGGGTGTAAAGAAATTATTTCTCGTCGCTTTTAGGGATGAATGGATCAGTATTTCTGTTTATTTCTGTTTATTTTTCCTCTGATACATATTGTACAGAGCGGCATTTCAAGATATATCTTATATAGCCCAACGAACTATAGTCATTCCTTTTCTCTCCTCTCTCCTTCGTTCCCAGCAGCAGCGATGCACCGGGAGACAGGTGGTGTTCACCCATCCTTCCCCAGTACACTGCCCCGTGACGTTTAACTGCGGTGATCTTACGGGAACCGGTGGATCAGTATTTAGACATTTGTTAAAAAAAATCCGCCCGCAAAATTGTTTATAACGCTGAAAATTAAAGTTGAATTTTTTCTACATCAACGTATTCTACGCGTTGAAAAGAGAGAAAGTTTAAAAGAAACCATATGTATGTCACAAACCGTTAGGCATTCAGTTAGGCCAATACATCTTCCTCGGTTTGTTTGGGGGTAGGTAGGTATGCGAACCACTGCTCGGTTCGCATAGCAAGAGGCCCGTGATGGGTGGGACGTACGCGAGTATATTATATGAGGCAGTCAGAGCAAGCCCACATTAAATTTTTTTTCCTATTTTATATGGTTAGTAGATTCTATTGGAATACGTTATTGCGACTAATTCAATTTCGAAAAAAATGTGGGTTAGTCCGTTGTGTTGCTCTGACTGCCTCGTATGTACAACTAAGATGACGCCGATATGGATACAAGATACATGTGTTGTATATGCGGTAATGTAGTTTTTTGTTAAAATGTTCCTTTCTATGCAAAGTATTTCTGATTGGGCAGATTCAAATTCTGCTCAGCGAAATTTTTGCAACGGCACGAGAACAGGCAGGGATTGATGTGTACCCATCGAGCGCTTCTATTTTCCGCCACCAGATGTCATGGTGACGGATGCTAGATTCCAATACACTCTTGGCGTGTCTGAGCGCGCCAAAGAGAACTGTTCACGTGACGATCAGGCAACATGACTGTTCACATGTACTCTATTATCGGGAAGTTGAATAATACTTTTAGTTTGTCAAATGTATATTCTTTATTTACATCATATACATTATAAAATATAATTCTCATCTTTTGTATATATTTTGACACAATATAATACAAGCATTAATTTCTGTAATAATAGCAAATGTAAATTTTATCACTACGCAAAACATAAGTTGCCTTATAAAATCATAAGTGTGATATGTTAATAAAAATAAATAGGACGCGAAAAACTTTAGAAAAATATTAGGAGAGCTTTACAGAGTTATTTTTTAGACTAATCGATAGGTATATAAGCTGGTAGAGAACCAATCGGAGGTCGTTTTAATATTTTGAGATCAGAAGGGACTTGCGATTCACAATTATCTTCAACCGATTCTAAATGCGAATTATCATTCGATATTTCAATCGGGGTATCAGAATTAGCTGCGGTTTCCAATCTTTTCATAAGCTTTACTTTTTTCAGGATGCTTTCTTTCTTCTTATCAAAACTTTTGCTTAAACTATCCGGTTGCTCGTAATATCTAATTCTGTTGTCATTGGTAGTAGAAGGGATATCCTTTGATTCAAACAGCGTTATTTGATTTTTGACTACGTTGTGCTTTCTTTTTAAATGGCTTTGCTTGTTGGAAGATAACTGTGGCTTGTGAGGATAGGGGCAATGTTTACCTTTACTGCACTTTCCTGTCTTCGCGAACTCGGGGCACAGATTTTCGTGACGCTGCTTGCACTGCAAAAGGAGAAACTTCCAGTTCTGAAACTTTGTTTCTTACACATGATTTATACATTTATGGAGCAAGAACAGCATGTGACAAAATATGTAAACTGCATTAACATTGGATCGCTACAGTATATTAATAAGTGAGTAATTTCAGATTGCCTCGCCTTTTCCTAAATATCCTACCTTTTTAATATCCCAGAGTAAAATAAAACACGTAAATGCAACAAAGACTGTAAAACCTAAATACCTTTAAAGAAATGTTATTTCTTATGTTGTGCATTTCGCAAATTATCGCCATATATTAATTAAATAGCAATGCATAAATATCGCGGAAGAAAATATTAAGTTTTCTTCACTCATAGAGTCCACAATCAATTCTGAATAAATAAAATATTACACTAACACGAGTCTGACTTTCAATGATATTAAAATTATAAGATTCAAATACGTAAGCCTGTGCAATATATGACTCGAGGTATTTCACATAATCATTTCTTATAACTTTTTATTTATATATTGCATGAAAAATTATGTGTAAAATTACAAAGGAGGCTTACGATGCTCAAATTGATTCAAATTCTGAAAATAAGATTTCAAGATCAATTTTAACTTTTAAATGGAATCTATATCTTTTTAACACAAACAATGGAATATAATAGAATAAGTGCCAGGAGGTAATATAAGTATTGCACAGTACGATTTTAAAAATATGCCTCATACGTTGCATCTGAATGTTTTTCAACCGAAGAATTCTAAAAACTTAAAGCGAGGAGATTGAATTATATTGCAAAATGATCTTTTTTAACAGTAATAGTCTACAGATAAGTATTGTCTTTTGTACAAAACTATAAGGCCTCAGATACACGGGCGTTTAACATCGCGTTTTCTTCGCTCTGGCACGCTCGCGAAATGGTCAGACTCTCTCGCACGCGCGGCCGACTCAACGGTCGCTCGGAGGCAAAGTTATAATGCCACGACCTGTAACGCGCCGCGTGTAAAACGCCAGTATATCTGAGGCCTAAAACTACTGTAACCTACTATACGTCCGACATGTCAATGCAAGGGGAACACAGTATATATTACGGGATATATTATCGTTAAAAATCTATACCCGAGCACATGTTGAGACATTTGAGTCATCAGTAAGAAATACTATTGATGTAATTCTTTACTTAGAATTTACTAGCGAATCTACGGGGTAAAGTATTAATATTTCCTTCTGAGACATTTTATATTAATAAATATGGCGATAAAGAGTATTAGAATTTCTATATAATATATTAATATTTATAGTAACATTAATATTATATATATAGAAACTTTTTGAATATATTATTGTAATATACAAAATTGACGTAAATAATAAAATTGAAAAAACAATACTATTACCTTATGACCTTTCGCGCAGTATCCCTGTAAAAATTCAATGCAAATTGGGGTGCTAGAAGAAACTTTAATGTGACGGTAAGGGCAGCCATCACGCGTACAGCAACCTTCCAAAAAGTATTTGCAAGTTGGCATTTTCTCAGGACCTACATCGTGAGATAACGGGCACTTGTCTAGCAAACAATTTCCTTGAAGAAACCTAAAAATATTTAACAATTCAACGTGAATTTTTCTGGCTGATACCCCAGAAGAACATAAATTTACTTTTTGCACAGTGAAATTTGCTTTTTATCATGACGCTTCAAGCAAACTCCTTTTTCGTGGTTGGAACAATATCCAAATCGTTGAAATATTAAACAAGGTTGATTGTTCTTCCGCATTTTGTTACGTAGTATTTGAATACTCTTTTGTTTCACCTTATTGCTGGAATTAAAGAAAACTGATTAATGTCAATCATATAAGAACCTGTAGCGCTTTATAAAATCATTTTGATGAATGAAAAAAAGACATAAAAAAATTGGAACGACTGGACTATGCAAGGCAGAAACGTCAAGCAAAAAAACAGAGGATACCTGCGAAGCTGAGAAAAGGTATGAAGTATTAAGCGGTAATGCCGCCACTGTAGAGGCCGGAATTGCAGCCTGATTTTGAGATTTTTTATGCGAGTATAGTGAATAGAATACAAAATTTGTTCGAAGGCCTTTATTGCACACACCTTGAAGTATGATCTCAATTTTTTTAATTTTTTAAAACAAAATGGCGGCGCAACAGTTCAACAAAAGATGCTTCTGTTGAAAAACAGTGTTCCGCGGCCGGAAAGATTTCCCCTTCAATTTTTGATCTCGAACAAAAAACCGTGAATTTTTTAATTCCATATAAAATTATCTCGGGAAATACACGAGGAAATTAAAAAATACTGATTTTTGTACGAATGGTGTGTGATTGAACCAGACATGGAACTGCCTCAACCTCGAGATAGTTGAAACGTTTCGTTCAATCACGCACCATTCTTACAAAAGACAGTATTTTTTATTTTTCTTGTGTACTTCCCGAAAAAATCTTATATAGAAGTAAATAAAAATCGGTTTTCTGTTCTAGGTCAAAAATTGAAGTGGAAATTGTTTTTCAGATGAAGCTTCTTTTGTTGACCTGTGGCGCCGCCATTTTGTATTAAAAAAAATTTGATCATACTTCAAGATATGTACAATAAAGGCCTTCGGTTGAATTTTGTATTCCATTCACTATACTCGCATAAAAAATTCTCAAAATCAGGCTGCCTTCCCGGCCTCTACAGTGGGCATTACCCCTTAAAAGAGTATATAAGAGAGAAATTATAATAACTCATGGTAACTCAATGCCAAATCATGGAATTAAAAATAGACGAAGATAATAAAGTGCATGAATAACATAACGAAGTAATAGGACAATAACGATGAAAAGAAGAGTATAAATAAATAAAACATTTACAGTTGCTTCATTATCTAAGAAGACGAAAACAGGAAAATAATAGTTAGCAATGCCTTGTTAAGGAAATTTCAAGTTACTACGACCTCAATGACTATAGTTACACAACGTCAATTAAAGACACTGTTGATGAAAATATGCAGTTGTATCGTTCCAGTTGCGTTTATTTAAAAACTTTGATGTTATTTGCTTAATTATTTGTTTTGCGACTGTACCATTTATTTAAGTCCTTTTAAATATGCACTTTATGACGTGGATGGAACATAGCACTGCCTCGCCATGTTGTGGGTTTCAAAAGTCAAATGTATAAAATCTTTTTTCACAAGTGGATAGTTTTGTAACATGGTATCTTAATCAGCCAATAAAGAATAGCATAAGAGACATCGCAATTGTATTCAGTGATTCCAAAATTACTGATGGGGTTCATTATCTTCTCACCACTGACAAGAGGAGGACACAATGTGGTAGACATCGATTTTGATGAGCCTTGGCACGATGGATCTATGTCGAAAATAAGTAAATAGGTGTCCGAGCGTATCAGCCAATGGGCCTTAATAATAGAGATATTTACATGTAAATTATTAAAAATGTCATAGTGGCCATTGGGTTTTAGTGGGTAAAAATCCCACAGTACCCTGGCGCCCGCGGGTGATTCCCTTCTGGAGGCGTCGAGGTGCCTTTTGAAGATGTCTCCACGTTAAAAGGCACCCCGACTGAGTTTTAGTGGGTAAAGATCACACACTATCCTGGCGCCCGCCGGAGATTCCCTTCTGGAGGCATCGGGGTGCTTTTTGAAGATGTCTCCACTTTAAAAGGCACCCCGACTCCTTCAGAGAGGAATCCCCCGGAGGCGCCAGGGTAGTATGGGATTTTTAACCATTAAAATCCCACGGCTACTA
The DNA here is from genome assembly GCA_910592295.1 of Andrena haemorrhoa. Lineage (NCBI taxonomy): Eukaryota > Metazoa > Arthropoda > Insecta > Hymenoptera > Andrenidae > Andrena > Andrena haemorrhoa. Next base: position 10,325,840 of record OU342946.1, read on the forward strand.
TGAAATTTTTAATAATTTCCATGTAAATATCTCTACTAGTAACTACCTATTGGCAGAAACGCTCGGACACCTATTTACTTATTTTCGACATTGATCCATCGTGCCAAGACTCATAAAAATCGGTGTCTACCACATGGTGTCCTCCCCTTCTGAGTTACAAAATGTTTACAAGTTTAAGATTGATACTGCGAATATCTCAAATAATATTACACAAATAACACCAGAATATTATAAATGAATGCTACTGAAACAATATCATTTTTTTTATATTCTAGCAGCTTAATTGACTGTGGGTAATTATACTTATTGAACTCATCTTAATGCGGGCTGAATCCTAACAGTTGATACAATGGTAAAGATATTGAATTTTTAAGCATAAGGAGGTACTCTAGTGTAACTGCCCGTTTTTCAAGGCTATCTCCGGGAATTTATTTGACAAAAACTATAAGTTTATACTGTTTATGGCGTTGGGCCTGCATATTAAGGTATATTTGAAGTAATCCTCAGATTTGTTTTAGCTTTTTCGATCGCATATATACATAGATATAGCCGATGGCGCAAGCGTCTTCAAAAAAATTATTTTCCGTCGAGCGATGTCGCGGGTACTATTATAGTCACCTAAAATGGGAAAACTAAGGTTTATTTGCTTTACTATGGTTGTCGCTATGGTTTGAACCGCGGAGGCCTACTAAAAATAAACATTTTCAGAATGAAAACCTCACATGTGGAAAAATGGTGTTCGATTTTTACTAAAAATTTAACTGTTTTCGTTCCGTAAAATTAACTTTTTACAAGCTAGAAACTCGTCCCTGGTTTCAACCTTAGCCAGTTACGTTGTGAACATGTAAGCAACAGAGCTACTGGATCCGGCCCATCAGTTTCCGAGATATGCAATCGCCCGACTTAAAAAACCGTGTTTCGAGAAAAACCCGTTTAAAGTTTCCACAGACAATACAACACCTTTGGTCCTCTGCTGATATTTCGAATTTCAAAAAGTTGCTTTGTAGAAATATTTCTCACACCAAAAACTACGATAATGCAAAGAATCATTTTTCGACCCTCCACACTAGAGTACGCCCTTGAGAAATGAAAGACACAATTATAATTACGAAAAAGATAAAAAATACAGATAATCTAAATTAGGAATTAATGTTAATTTTGAAAGGAAAGCATGAAAATTCTATTAATTCTACGTAATAATGTATAAAATTTTGTATACCTAATGTTATTTTTATAATTTACTTTCTGCGATATGTTAGTCAACAATTTTGTTCCACTAATTGTTCTCATAGTGGAGTTTCCTGATATTTCCTTCATGGACTTCACTCTACATAATTTTTTTCCATTAGTGGCTACAATAAATTTATCAGTTTTGGTATTCGTTGCCCGTTTCCCTGCACGTAACATGTAAATTTATATTGCACAGTCATGTAATTTTATATTGCGGTAAAAAAGGTTCAAAATGTTATGACTTACTTATTCCTCCGTAGCTTTTACGGACTAATTGATTCTTAGAAGACTTGTAAACAATCCCTCCAATTGTAATAAGTTCCATTTTGATATTTCTATAAAATATATTTAAATTTTATTAATTTACAAACGATAGCTGTTCAATTTATTTAAAACTTACGCAACTTGTAATACGTACACATTTTTATTCTGATCAAGCCCTGTATGTTTTTTAGTACTTGTTATTCTTGGTGTAGTTCTGTCTATTCTGTACTTATTTATTTTAGGCTTTATAACTGATTTTACAGAGTTAGAATCCTTGTCAATTGATTGTTGTAAAGCGTTTATTATTTTTGTTTTTATAGTCCTTTGAGATGCAAGTTTGCCACTTTTTAACAATGAATTTGGTGATTTCTTAATTTTATAAAGATCTTTCTGAGAAGCACTCGACGATCTTCTAGATCCTCGTCTAACGCGCACAAGTTTTCTCCGCGATAAAATTACAATACTAGAATTATTAGTTCTCTTTTGACTGTGAGTCGTTTTTGAAGAATTTGTACTCTTTACAAATTTTAATCTCGAACAAACTGGATGCGGAATATCCTGCACTGGTATTTCTTTCTGTTCCGTTGGTTTAGACTGCGTCGAAGAAGACAATTTTTTCATTAATTTTGGATTAACATATACTGACTTCTTTACGTTCTCTTCTTGCACAGGATTCTGTTTAACATTTGCGGTTACATTTACGGGACTACTTTGTACGCTTTCGTTAGAATTAATAACTCTATTCATTATTTTCGGATTAATGTGCACTAAAGATTTCATACGCAATTTCGGATTGATATGTATAGCAGAAGTTTGTGGTTTAAAATTTGGATTAATGTATACATTGGTACTCGGTAACTCGTTGCATGGGGTACAACTAGAAGTTTTAGACACTTTATTAAATCTTGTAAGGCCCAAATATTGATTCAAAAGAGATGTTTCCATGTAGCACGATTTCTCCGATGAGTTCTGTTTATGATGTTCTATCAGATCTGAAATGGATGAAATTAGTATTACACCTAAAGACATAATAAATAAAATAATTTGAATTTCGACTGCATAAATTGTTCCAATTAAACGAGTGTTGTTTCGGCGCACTGGTTCGGTCCTTTGAATTTTTTTTCATATTGGATACGTTTATCAAATGGTTGGATATGAATTTTGGAATAATATTATTGGTTCTGCATTTTAATAAAAACAATCTTCTGTTACTTATCTTAGCCAAATTTTTTTTTTTCATATTGGATTCGTTTATCAAATTGTTGGATATGAATTTTGGAATAATATTATTGGTTCTGCATTTTAATAAAAACAATTTTCTGTTACTTATCTTAGCCAAATTTTTTTTCATATTGGATTCGTTTATCAAATTGTTGGATATGAATTTTGGAATAATATTATTGCTTGTGCATTTTAATTAAAACAATTTTCTGTTACTTATCTTAGCCAAATTCGTTGAAAGGACTGAACCAGTGCGCCGAAACAACACTCTTTTAACTAAAGACATAATTATTAATTCACTAAAATTTAACACAAGGAAACTATTTGTTTCCATAAAATAGATTTTATTTATACTACACATATATTGCGCGGACCAGAAAGATGGGAACACTGGATTAACTCGGAAATACGAAATTTTTGAAAAAACGTTTCAGGCAAAAGTTGGAGTCTACAAAGAGGCATCTGACGGTGACCTTGATCACAACCAAGTGTCAACTTCATTTTTGAATTTTGCACCACTATTTCTGAAACTAGAAATGAGAAGAACGGAAAATTCAACGAAGGAACCTAGAAGATCTTCGTTAAAAAATTCTTAAAGAAGCGGCTGCACTCATCGATCCGGGTTTCATCAGATGAGCAATATCCGCATTCCATGAACGAATAGTTCATTGTGAAATCGCGAATGTGCGCACATTTTAAACACTTAATATAAAATATTTTACTGTGCCAAATGCGTTTAGCTTAATCGACGGTCGATCTTGTCTTGAGGGGTCATGCCTAGTTGGCAGGCGAAAAAGTACGTGATTTTCGGGAATTTTTTGTGGAAAATTGAATGTATATTTTTTACAACTATTTGCTTATTTTAAAAGTACATATATTGAGCAATTCTCAGTAATTTTCTTATTGGAAAGTATTAAAAAATGAAGGAATAACAGCCACTCTTGCGGAAGCCGTTTTTATAAAGGCGCTGCGTGGTGAGCACGATTTCTCGGAACCGGATCATCTGAAATCAGAAAGCGAAGAAGTGTTAATATATGAGTTTATCTAGTTCGTGAACGGATTTTTAAAAAAATTGATTTCAGACAAAATGGCGGCCGTTTAACGCAAAATTATGATTTTTCGAGGTCTGAATTGTTCGTTTTTCGTGAATTAAAAATAGAGTTTTCATCAGAAACAAAAATCCTTCGTCGACGAACTAGATAAACTCATATACTAACAGAATCGTCTTCACCTTTCGATTTTAGATGATCCGGCTCGGAGAAATCGTGCTCACCGCAAAAAAATAGCTTCCAGAAGAGTGGCTGTTATTCGTTCATTTTTTAATATTTTCCTATAACAAAATTACTGAGAGTTGCTGGAAATATGTACTTTTAAAATAAGCAAATAGTTGTAAAAAATATACATTAGATTTTCCAAAAAGAAATCCTGAAAATCACGTTTTTTTCGCCTGCCAACTAGGCATGACCCCTTAATCGGCTGGATCAATGGTCTATCTTGCCTTAACCGGGTAGATCAGGCCTGGGATTTAAGTGAACGCGGCGGCCGATTTTCGGAGGCAACGCCTCCTTTCTCCCGCCGCGCGTCTTGGCCCCCGCGGCAGCCGAGGAGCTTGGAGCGCCTCAGGCCCGTACCATATGAACCGCGCGTAGCGCATTAGGGGGCCCCCCGTATCAATAGGTTTCCACATCACCCATGAGGGTACTATCATCAATGCGTTTTTTTTTTATAGTGGTATCCCCTATAGGCCTATTCCACTTCGCGCGATAAAAAATGTATTGGAAAAACGCGTTTTATTATCAAAATTTCAAATATCTTTGGGAAAACTAGATTTTCGCGCACGTTTAGACGTGCTAGGGCCTAGGGGATACCATTATCAAAAAACAACGCATCGATGATAGTACCCCCATGGGTGATGTGGAAACCTATTGATACGGGGGGCCCCCCAATGCGCTACGCGCGGTTCATATGGTACGGGCCTGAGGCGCTCCAAGCTCCTAGGCTGCCGCGGGGGCCAAGACGCGCGGCGGGAGAAAGGAGGCGTTGCCTCCGAAAATCGGCCGCCGCGTTCACTTAAATCCCAGGCCTGGGGTAGATCAAAGGTCCATCTTTGACCAAATAAAAGGACTACAAACGTGTAAGTAGAATTTTCGGTTAATTTCTTTTTTGGTGTCGGAAATAGTGATCCAAAATTTAAAAGTGCAGTTGACCTTGAAATCACCCCTAAATTTGACCCCTAGGTCATGATCAAGGTCACCATCAGATGCCTCTTTGTAGATCCTCAAACTTTTGTCTGAAACATTTTTCCGAAAACTTCATACATCCGAATTAATCCAGGGTTCCCATCTTTCTGGCACACACTGTATAATATTAGGGTAGACCGCGAGCGGTAGTAACAGGAGGGCGATTGTAGCACGTTAAATATCTGAAAACATACGATAGATATTAACACAAATTTTGGATATATGATGAAGAATGACATTTGGAATACACACATCCTAGCAGTATAGATACACAGTAGGACATGCATAGTGAAGAAAATAACTTTTCGATACCCTAAAGTAACTTTTCCTTACTGATTTAAAATTGTAATATAAATACTCCCTTTGCAAGTACGTGTTTTTTCTATTTTTCAATATTTAATCTGGCCATGTTGTAAAGTAATACTGATCGTTACTTATCACTTTTAAGTGTCTCGTTAATAAAAATTCATAATTTATGTTCAAAAGCCTGGTCGGGGGCGATTGTGCCGCGACAGAACCGAATACAGTAATTCCTCGTTAGGAGCCCGTCGAACGGGGCTCGCGGCGGGCTCCTAACGCGGCTGGCCACTATTCCGCGCGGCCACTGGCGCGAGTGAGAAAACCCAATGAGCGAGCGAGAGGAAACAAAAGAGTCGACCCGAAGTTGCCGTCGGCTACGAAAGAGGGGATAGTGGTGGGGATAGTCGCCGGGCTCCTAACGCGTGGTAGAAACGGGCTCCTAACAAGGAATTACTGTAGTGACAAAGAGGATTAACCTTCCTGAACTCGCGTGTTGGTCTCACAGACCGGCGAGTACAATTAGTTCCTATATTTGTAATATCATACTTATTATATTTTATTTTTGTTACCATTTTTTTAGTTTATAAAGGGAAAGTTGATTTTTTTATAATACACCCGCGGAATGTAGTTTTAAGTTCAAATTATTTAAGACTGTTTCGGACGACTACTAATGAAAGAAATATATATTTTCCAAATTAGTGTATGCATTTTTTTATTGTATTATAACCCTGAATAAATATTAAAAATTAATTTTATGGAACTGGAGTTCATGAAGGTTAATAATATTGACTTGTTTGCATGGAATCCTATAGCACAGCACAAGCAAACCAACTGAAAAATGGGTGCAATGTACTAAATGTAAGGATTGATCCCATGAAGAATGCATCAGCCAAAACGTTTTCTATTTCTGCTACAATGGCGAACACCGCATAATTGGTTATAAATTTTACTTCTTTCCATTTATTATTATAATTAAAATCAATAAATATTTTAATTTTGTACAGTTAAATTTGTGCTACTATCGACTCCATGCAGTGTTACAACCGACCCGGGGTCAGGGACGGTTGTAACACTTTCTCCGCTTTTCATTTTTTATTAACCCTTCAGTGGTCGCGCCCGCGGCAGTTAGCCGCAAATTTTACATGTTGTATTGCACCATGTGTAGTGTTCAAACTGGATCCATGTCCAGTTAAGGATTCTTCCAGCGGACATTTTTGCATCATGCGACGTACTTGTCAGGATCAAATTCAGTTTGGAAGTGTCTCTAATTGTATGAAAACGAAAGTATGCCGCGTATCCTGCCGGCGAGCGCCCGTGTACTCACAAAGAGTTTCCCAGGTGTCCGTCTCCGATTGCTTTGATTTTTGGATATGTTTCATGGGACCGAAAACTAAGATATACGTGCTTTTTTTATAGCGGCCCGTTTTCACGTTTAGGGGTGATACCACCCCTCAAAGATATAAGGTTTTCAGGTGTTCATTTCCGATTGTTTATCATTACTTTTGTCGCTGTCGCATTAGTTAACTAGGCGACGAGTTTTTTTTTAAACATCTTGCCAGAGGCGGATTTAACGGCGGGCGCACCGGGCACGCGTCCGGGGCCCCGACTTCTGAGGGGCCCCACAAAAACCAACTTTCCACTTTTTTTTAATGACACCAAATTTGATTTCATATTGTAAGCGGATGGTAAAATTGTAAGCGGGAAAAGTATAAGACTGTGCAACGCTGCGCAGTCGTGATTTTATTTTTCCTGTCTTTCCCTTTTTTGTAAGGGGCCCAATATTTTCTTTTGCGCCCGGGGCCTCAACCGACCTTAATCCGCCTCTGCATCTTGCTGTTAGCCTGATGGAAGAACACTTGAAGGAACGAGCATTGTTTGAAACACTTCCCAAGGAAACTCGCGTATTTTTGGCCAAGTATAGGCACAACAAAGATCAGGTCCAGGTACCAGAAAAGCCTGGGATTTGTTATGTTTGTGGCAGTCATGAAAATAACAGAACAAAAACAATGCGTCAAAAATGTTATAGAAATGTGTGCAAAAAGCACAATCGCATAATTACAAACTGTGTAAACTGTGAAAGGGAGCAGCAGATGGATGTGGACTAATTTCCTTTTCTATGTTTTACTCTATGTTCATTGAATAAAATATTATTAAGCAACTAATGTAGTTTCGATTTTCTTCTGTGAGACCTAAAATTTTCTAAATTAGAGAGAAAACAACGAGATCTCCGATTGCGGTGTAAAAGCCACAATGCGCCCACTGATGCAAGTCTGAAGAGCGCGTCCGCCGAAGGGTTAAGATACATTGCAGTATTTTATAAGTACATCACATTGATAAGAGGACTTGAAATAAATCTGCATAATTTTGTTCTAAATATACATATAAAACATAAATTGACTGAAATTACTTATCTTACACATGTGACATAGTATGTAATGTATGAAAAGCTCATTTCAATGAATGAAATACTTATGAGATGAAATAGAACATATACATTATACATTGTTTATTTAAGAATAAATACTGTTCATAATTCAAACAAGGTAACGAAACTAGAATTGAAGGATTTTTGGAAACAAATTATAGTTAGCACAATCACAGGCAGCTGTGTAAAATGCACGGCTCTGACTCTAGCAATAGGTATTTGGTATGCTATCTATTACTGGATCGTTTATTCCACTCGTTAACACGTTCGTCGCCCACTGTGAATCGGTGGAGTTTCTCCCAGAGCCCATATCCGAAATCGGAGTGTAAACAGCGTGATAAGCTGGAAGAGCGATACGATGCAATTTAAATGTAGCCGGAGCCACGTAATTGGACGAAGAAGAGCGTCACCCATGTCTGGGTGACGGGGCCTCCACGGAAGCATACCCGTCACCCGTATTTGGGTGACGTGGCGACGAACATGTTAAAACGAATAATGTGTATGATACATAGCAGGTATCTACTTTAGATTTTGGCAAGTCCTAAAGGCACATCCAGACGCTGATGCGTGTTGCAGTGAAACACTGATGCATGCATCATGATGTGGCTTGCATCAAGGAATCAGTAATACAGGGGTGACGCAAGGATGGTTGGCGCTATTATGCAAGGAAAATAAATATTCTGATTTACCTTTAACACGTTCATCGCCCACCGTGATTCGGTCGAGTTTCTCCCAGGGCCCAGATCTGAACCACGTAATTGGACGAAGAAGAGCGTCACCTGTAAACGGGTGACGGGGCTCCCGCGGAAACAGCCGTCACCCAGATATGGGTGACGTGGCGACGAACGTGTTAAATATTCATCTTTTAGTTCCTCATAAATAGCAGTACATACTTCAGGAATTATTTCACTCAGTAAAAATGTTAAATCTTGTAAACTATTTCCTGTGGTTAAATATCTTAATGTTGCAACAAGTCTTTCTTCCGCAGTATTTTTTACTTTTCAATGCGTGGGCAAATTTTCTCCAGTAAATGCCCGAAAGCATAATCGTCCATGCGTAAATAGTTTTTAAAATCACCCAGTTCGTTTGCTTTCAATTCTATTAGCAACGCAAGAGTAGAAAATTTCTTTCTCTCAGTGAACCATCTCTTTGCCCATTTTCTTTTGGTTTTTATTTTTTTATTTTTTATAATTAGTGCACCCCCTATTATGGCTAATAACATCGGTGTTGGAACAGAATCTCTCATTTTTAAAAAGGTGTTTCTGTCAGGAAGCAGTAATGTGGAGGCGACTTGAAATTGATGCAAGAGTCATGAAACCTGCATCATGATGCTTGTATCAGTGTTTCACTGCAACATGCATCAGCATCTGGATGTGCCTTAATGTGTACACACTGATGAGTAATTAATGGTAATTTCAAAGACTATTCATATCGATGTCAGTATTCAATCTTTAACCTCCATGAAAAAGTATCATATCTTTCGATGTTATGCCATTATTATTCTTACTCTTGTTTTTGTGTATGTGATACATATTAATTGAAAATATAAGTGAACATAAATTTGGAATTACATCCAATCAATAAGGTTAAGGTAAAAATGAAATATGTTGCTTTTCACCCGAAAAGCTTATTATTAACCCTACAATTTGGATGAAAGAAAATTAATCATTTGTTGTCAGCAAAATTGCGAAAAGAAAACATGCTGTGATACGGGGTTAGAGGTCAGTACTGTTAACAATCTTTCGAAATAGATCGCGCAAATGAACCAACTGGTGTTTAGTATTTCCATTGTAAAACCATGATTGTGCTAATACATTTATTGACACAAGAACAGCCTCCAACAGATTTTTATTATATTTTTATTATGTTATCTTACAAACTTTTGTTATTTTAAAGAATATAATTGCATTGTTTTGTGGTTCCTGAGTCGATAGACCACTTTGTAATGATATAACAAGTCTGCCATTGTAATTACTATGTTAGCATTGAAAGGAATACACAAAATTGTAAACTTACGCGTTAAGTACTGAATTTCATTTAACAGATTTCGATCCATATTTTAATAGCGCTGGGGTGTAATTTTTATATTAGTGTTATTGGATAAATAATGTAACGGACGTTACATGCAATAACTTCACGGCAACACTAATTCCTTTTGTATTATATCGTTCTACGCAGTTCTATTGCATTGCCTTTCGTCATACGGCACGCAGAAACAATCTAACACAATCTACTGTTACGCTATCGCGTGAACGTAGCTGGGGAATTATGTATGATCGATATGTAAACTAGGAGCGAAATTTGAAAGCAGATGTTTGCATATGTTTTGTACTTAAAGTACAATTCATATAGTATAATTGTTAAGGACACGCGATGCGGGTGGAAGAAGAAATCAATTAGGGCAAATTCCACTTACGCCCAAATCGCCCGCAACGCCCGTGGTTAACATTCCAAAATGTATGAAAATTTCTTGAAATATGGAAGAGAAATCTGTGAAAGAGCCATTATCAGAAAATACGGGTTGTTAAGTTTAATTTACGACTTTAAAACAGGAACATATAATTATGATATTCATTTTATTACAAAAACGAAAAAATCCTACGGTCGTGGCCGCGAGCGATTTGGGCGTAAGTGGAATTTGCCCTTAGCAGACCCTGAGACGAATCGCGAATTTTGGTTCAAATTACGAAGCTTTTGGGATGTTCCTTTCCTTTATCACGAGTGCCAGATCTGGCCAGATCACTCCAAACGGATGCACTATTTGAGGAAGTCATAAATTTCTTTCGGGCATTGCTTTCTTGATCTGCCGAGCGGGGTCTTTTTTTTCAACGTTCCACCATCACCTGAAAATGGAGGGAATCTTAGTCGACAACATAGGCATATTGTATAGACGGAGCGGAAGCTGGAACTATCAGCGAGGGAAACGTAAGATTGGAGGGAAAAAGGCTCATTTAGAGCTTATGTATGAATCCAATCATAAAACTACTAATTTGCATTGTGAAAGCAAAGAGGAGATATAATAACCCAGATAGCACAGGACGTTTTAAAAACGTCCATTTTACGTCCATTTTAGGTCTGAACGTCCATGGCATGATTTGTGAAAATGGACGTTTTTAAAACGTTTTCTGGACCTTTTCTGGACGTTTTTAAAACGTTTTCTGGACGTTTTGTATGCCGGTTTTATACAGCTTTCATAACGTGTTTGTACAGTTTTTGTATATTTGTTTCAGTATTTGCGGCCAAAGGTATGTAGTTCTAGGTTAGGGTTCGAATAATTTTTAAATTTTAGGTTAACGAATTGGCAAATTTTGATGGTTCCAATCACGGTGCAATAGACAGGTGTTCCGACTCCTGTTCAGAATGTGTGACTTTTTCGTCCTAGTTCTTCTGGCGGCCGGCAGATTTCGTCGATGTCGTAAAGGCATTTACGTATATATACATGCGTGGCCTGTTGTTTCTGGCAAGCCCACTAATACCACCAAAATCTCTACTACTGCAGCCTCATTAATTCATATGTATATGCCTTCTAAACCACGACGCCTCTCGCGACGGCCAAGGGAACTAAACAGAAATCGGCACACAAAATCACTGGGGTAAAAGCACGGTGTAAGATAGATAGGTGGACCGACTCCATCCCCACTCCTGTGATCTTAAAGAAAAACTTCCTTGTCCCTCCTATAGAGGGTTTAGTGTGACATGTGAACCATATCACGTTTACTTTCTTATGGAATAAATCCTAGTTTAATGGCAGCCCATCGTGGTAGATATTACCATATGGCACGGTGTAAAAGAAACATAAGGAAGTAACCGTGATATTGTTCACATGTTACACTAAACCCTCTATGGGAGGAACAAGGAAATATTTGACGTAGGGTGACGTAGTCGGTCCACCTATATATCTTACACCGTGGTCGGAGGTGAAGAAATCGGGCGTAAGTCGAATAGCCAACGACAGTTTAAAAAATAAACTGACAATTTTTAGGGGTGAATGAAAGCAATGTTTCAAATTACACGTATTTAGTAATAAGTATGTATTGATAATTTGTAATGTTCAATGTTAAGTTCATATAAATAATAAATTATTTTACATTAGTATTGCAGTTTTAATTCATTTTATATATTCTAATAATTGAAGATGCATATTTCTCATCAATTTTCATTATATTCAAATTCATAAATAATCACTTTTTAGTATTAAATTAGACATTTGCATTCATCTGTGGTTAATAATTTTTCATAATTAGCGGTACGGAGCATGCGCAGCAATGCAACCAATCACCTCCGGGCACCCCTGGGTTGCCCTGGGTGGGGGCCCGTCCCTCGTCCATAAGCTAGCCTTACCCTCCGTCAGGGTGGCGAGGAAATTCGATACCCGGCGGTAGCTAAAATAGCTACCCACGTCCACGCATGCGCGCAATTACGTCACGAGCGTTGAGCCAATCAACGCCAAGATGAAAATTAGCCGACGCCAGCGCCAAGTCAAGTCAACTAGCCAAGCCAAGTGAGGCCGCAACCAACCAGCGTCGACAACCGATTCCCCGCGATGCTGGTTGGCTAGTTGGCATGACTTGGCGCTGGCGTCGCGAATTTTCCAGCGATTTTCATCTTGGCGTTGATTGGCTCAACGCTCGTGACGTCATTGCGCGCATGCGTGGACGTGGGTAGCTATTTTAGCTACCGCCGGGTATCGAATTTCCTCGCCACCCTGCCCTCCGTCACTATATTCCTATGTCCATGGCCGATCCCTGTTCTACACGGCCATTTTCTCCCGGCACGCTGGCAGCGGTCAACGCGCAACAACACGTTGTGCGGTACGTCACTACAGTGTAGTTAGGTTGCGGCTATGAGTTGTGATATTTGGTTTTTATAAAATTGAAGGATTTCCAATTTTACGACGCATTTTAATTTGAATTCGAAGGCTCACATCATGAATTTGTTACCAAAAACACACGAAGAATTTACTCAAGTTGAGTATTGGAATACGTTCTTCAAGAAACGTGGTAAAAAAAATTTCGAATGGTACGTACTGTTTACATTTACAAATTGTTATAAGAAATTCAATTTATTATAAGTATACATCGTTTATATTGATATTTAGGTACGGAGAGTACGCAGAACTATGCAGCATACTTTTAAAGTACATGAAAGTGAAGGATAATATTTTAATTGTTGGCTGTGGTAATTCGACTGTTAGCATGTGTTTATATGATAGTGGTTACAGGTAAGAATTTTTTATTGAATATCAAGTTGTATCTAAATTGCGTTATTCAGTTTATGATTTTTGCATTCAGTAATTATATTAGGTTCATACAAAAATAATTGCTGTTTTTACCTTTTTTGATTTTCCAATTTGGTGCAGGTGTTAAACAATTATTGAATGGTTAACATTTAGTTCTTCTGAAACTCTGAGTTGTTTTGCGTGGATCCGATTCAATAATGATGCCAAATTGGTTGGCGTTAATGGCAAAAGGACCATAGTGACCTTCCACACTTTCAAGGTTCTTCTCGCCATTAAAAGATGTTTGGAATCAATGTTGAGCTGTACGTTTGTTAATAGTCCTCTGGCTAAATATTTGGTTGATGTTGCGAACAGTTTCCACTGCTTTAAGCCCCATTTTCAACTCGTACAATAAAATCCCTTGAACTTGCTTTTTTCCATCTTTAATGTGACGGTTGAAAAGAAATTAAAGAAAATAGGGAAAACAAAACCGTTACCATAAATTGATAGAGCAAATTTCATGCTTTAAAATGGTATGTTACACGAGCATAGTTAAAGTAAAGTTTAATTCAAAATAAGTATCAGAGTAACAGAAACCGTAATTATTTTTGCATTAACCTAATGGAAAGTGCAATTCAAATTTGGGTTTAACAATAATGTATTTTTTTTGAATTAGTAGGCTTTAGTTAATTAAATATTTATGTTTAATTATGCCATGCTTTATGGATATTTTTATATGTACATTCATTGAATATTAATGTTCAAGTTTTCTCTATTTTTAAACGATTTTATTTAGTAGGGTTTGTCGTTTTTTAAAAACCGGTTTTTATTTATAAATTTGTAGAATTCGGAAACTGGGTTTTAAATTTAAAAAATCGGTTTTATATACTAGAATTAATATGCAGAATGAATGAATTGTTTAATTAAAAACGTTAATATTTTTACTTGAAATCGCCGCGGACACAAGCGTATTATAGTAGGCAACACTTTACTGTAAAACTAATCTTCATGAGTTCATATTTTCAGAAAGAAAATACTAAATGGAATAAAGATTTATAATTTGGTATCACCTTTTTAAAGATTTCAAAGATATTTTCTACGGATTTTAGTTATTATATTTTTTTTCATTTGGTTTTGTATGTTGTACATTATTTTATTGTGTTATATTTTTGTAGATCCATAAATATTATTAATTGAACTAAAAAATTGTACGTATTTGTACGGATTCTGGTTATTTAAATTTTTCTTTTATTTGGTTTTGTATAGATAGAGTATATTTTATTTTGTTATATTTTTGTAATTTCATAATATTAATGAAACTGAGAATTTTTAAAATATGTACAAATATTTATTTACTATTTTAATTATTTTTTTTTGTGAATAAGGTAATTGCCCCAGTTGTCGATCAGTTAGTAGGAGGTCGAAATGTTTTTAATGAAAAAATGGATGTAATTGGACCAAAATTCAATTTTTTATTTTTAGCAGTTAATTTTAACATTAATATAGATAATAGCAAAGTAAAAAATTAGAATCTATATATATTTAAATGTGGAAATTATAATTGAGAATAAAAATGTCGATGCCCCAAATGTCGATCACTAAATTACGGTCGGAACTAGTTGTCGATCTGTAAAATTGCTCTAAATAGTAGTCGATCAAGAAAAGAGAGGTTATAAAGAAAACTTAAAGTACGAAAGCGGGTAAAAAATCCTTTCGAAACATTTATAAATAATTTATCTCATTAAATTATCTTATAAATTTTAATTATTAAATTTTTATTAATTATGTACAACAAAAATAATTTTTTTTATAAAATACTTGTATAAACATACAAAACATGTTCAATATAAACTTTTATATAAATTTACTAATAAATAGCTATAATAAGTGTGACGTCCCACTATTTTTCGCGCGGTATAAATTAAAGTCTTCCCCACAAATACTCCATATCTCCCCCAAAAGTCCCTAAACCTCAACTCTTACCCCTTTTCCCCAACCACTGACCATCTAGGCGATGTACCTTAGCGGTCCCCATCTCGAAATGGTCAACGACGAAAACCCCTTCCCCTCTTCGCCCTATGAGGCACGAATTCCTCCCTCATATTTAAATCTAAACAAGTCCCTCGTCCCAAAAACCCTCTTAAATCGAGACCACGTCTCACCCCTATCTATGACCCTCCAAATACAAGCCCCTCTTACCCCTTTCCAATCAAACCAACCAAAATCAATCCAATGGGTTGAGTATCGCCTTTTCAAACGCCCCATACAAAAACCCCGGAAGTCATATTGCGACGCATATTTCGCGCATGAGTCACCAATATGTTCTATTTATATAACGCATATTTCGTGCATGAGTCACGGTGCATACCGCGCATACCCCTCATACTTCACATTCCAACGAAACATATAAATACAAGGGCCCGAGAGGCCGTAGGCCTCTTCTACGAAAGTATTCTTCTACGAAAGTACTCTTCTACAGAGAACACGAGAAGTACCTCGCTTATATATTTTCAGTGACATAATACTTAAAATCAGTGTACTACGGCAACTACCGTAAGCGACCATTATTAATTACCAATATTCTGCATATCATCACCATTTATATAATTTGTATTATTGTTGCTTATTGCTTTCTCATATTATATTATATTAATAACGTTTATTGCTTTTCATATTATTCACATTAATAACGCTTACTGCTTTTCTTTATTCTCTTGTATCTACGCTTATTGCATTTCATATTCTATTATTGACATATTCTCATGTACTTCATGTCCATACATATATTGTTATTACTCATCATTTATATAATTGTTGTGTGCAAATGCTTACCGTCTAACGCATTATTATATATACTAATCAGTGCTTTATAATAAACCGTTCTCTTATCTTTAAATAACGCTTCGAATTATTGCTTCTACCCTTCGGGCAAACCAAGCTATTGCAACAGCTGATTTCGGTTCGCGAACGTGAGAGTTCTTACAGTGTTTACGAAGCGTACTTTCGCATAGGCCGTATACGACCATACGGCAACGACCATATCTAAGAAACGTTACAGACTGTTTCTTATATTAATGCAGCGGTAAATCCAATTACTAAGTTAAATACGACCAGTGCTAACGGGTGTTTCCTTGGTGTGCGATTATAACTAAACCTCCCCTGGCTGTCAGGGCTACGAATCTCGCATTCGCGCCTGCCTCCATTGAACCCCGGGCTACGAATCTCGTATTCGCGCCTGACTCCCATCAAAACCCACGGGTAACGAATCTCGCATTCGCGCCTGATCATCCAATAAAATCCAACGGGCAGAAATGGGAAGTGAAATTAATTCACATGGCATTTGCACAAATAATAGTGATAACATTGTTTGCTCTAATGATGGTTTTAGATTTCAGATTGTTTTAGTGTTATATGTTGTTCTATTGCAATCATAGTTTCACCATTTGTAGCATAAATAAATTGTTCATACTCAAACACGAAGACATAGTGTCTAACAATAAGTTACATATCCATAGATTACGATGGAACTAATAGAGATATTCTTATATATATTTTTTGTTTATCCCTGTGAATGTGTATTTACTTTTTTCTGTAATCAATATCTATATAAATAATTGTAATGTTTCATTTAAACACTTTTAGTATGTTTCGTTTACTGTTAATTATACCGTAACAAAATTCAGGTGCTTCTATTTCTAATTACAGAAGCATTATTAACATTGATATATCACACATTGTCATTAAACAAATGCGTGATATTAATGCCTCTGTGAGACCAGACTTGGTTTATGAACAAATGGATGCTACACAAATGACATATTCTGATGGTACTTTTAGTGTTGTTTTGGATAAAGGTACTTTGGATGCTCTAATGCCAGATACTAAAGAAGGAACAATATCTACAGTGAATAAATATTTTAAGGTAAGTTCATCCAAAGTGTTACATCTTAATATAAACAGCAGAAAGTGTTTCTGTGTTTGTCTGTCGTTTAAAAACTTTCGAACGGTAAACTCTGGGGTCACGAAATGTGCCCCAGCTCATTATTCTTAGCTAATCCAGATGAATGTGACTATTCTCACAAAAAAATGAGTCAAATGCGGAGAATGTGAAACATTTTGTTTTAAGTCGACTTCATATTTTTTTCTTATACAACAGCTAATTTCTTAAAACCGAAGCTGAAAATCTGAGCACTGAATTGATTTACGGCCTGATAGCGATATTTTCATACATTTCGATAGTGTCTCTTTATTCGTCACTAGTAATGTATTACCCTTCTATATTTTTTAATCCATCAGCGTGGAGACTTTTCTGCCCAGAGCAGTAAACTCGCTGCGGGATGAATTCCGTTGATCGAAACCTTGACCCCTGCTGTTAAGGTGCTACTACATAGCAGACCTGAAGAAGTATAGTCAAACTTGAGTGCCATTGGTCGACTCGCTGAAAAAGTAAATACTTGGGCGGGCATAAAATTCATACCTCGTATATGTCAGTGAATAACAGCGAAGTCCTGTCTTTTCCCTACTGTTAGAAGTTGAGTTTTGTGTGATAGGTTTTAAAACACCCTTCTACACACAAACCTGCTTCGCAGTCTGGACACCAAAATACGGTTTCATTCCTGACTTGATGTGCGTAACATACGACACATCTGTTTGTTGGTCTCGCTTTTCGTCCTGAGGGTGGTATTCTTTCCACAAAGTGTTTCTCAATTGAGATTAATTAATCGGGGTATGTTGTTGTTGTTTGTATTATGTCTTCCTTGAACTTTCCTTCCGGTGTCTCCATATTTATAAGTAAGGCTTCTATAAGTTGTGTGCGGAATTGTAGCTGGCTAATTTTTGTTCCAGGTGAATTTGTTTTATAAATAATCATGCTATTCACGATGGCAGCATTGAGAAGGCGCAAGAATATTTTCATGTACCATTTAGAAAGTCTTTCTCTTTCTATTAGATTCGGTTGAAGAAGTTGATCTTTTAAATCAACGCCTCCCATGTATTTATTATAATTTACGATGACTTGTGGCTTTCATTTTGTTCCTTCATGACACATGCTATCATTGTGGAAGGTGGAAATCATTGTCACGTTCTTCTTGTCGGCCCATTTGAGAACTGACGCTGGTCCCGAATGTTGGGCAATAACTTGTTAACCCCTTCGTTAACTTTGTTTGTGTTACACATTTTGGGACATTCTGTCTATTTTTTCTCAGAGTTCCCGCACAATATGTTCCATGCTCTTGCAGTGTGATAGCTAGCGATGGTGTATTATAGTAGTTATGTAGCCATAATTTGTAACCCTTCCCTAGCAGAGGCTTTACGAGGGAGAGGACTATAGCAGTTGTTTTATACTTGGAGCGATAGTATTTGTCATTATAGTGCCTTTCCCACTATATATTGCGAATGTCCACAGATACCCCGACGTAGACTCGCGTCTTCTCTTCTTTTCTTTTCTTTACATATATAAAGCGGAAAGTACTATTGTGTCTGTAACGAGTAAACTCGGAAACTACTTAAGGGGGCAGACCACTGTAACGGTCCGAAATGTAAGGGTGTTTTCGGGATTTTATTTCAACCAAACAACGCATGTAAATCAATGTATTGCTTAGTATAGTTAATAATGTACATATCGAAGGGTAAGAAATTTTTTTCAATCAAATTCATAAATCCATTTTCTGTATACTCTTCGTCAAAATTTGCGCTGCGGTAAAATCGTGCTTGTCGCATTGACAGTGCCCAGGTGTTGGATGGGAATGGATTTTTGGAAGCAAAGCACGTGGTCAGAATATTGAAGAGAACGAATAAAGATATATTTGAACACTAAATATCGCACTGTTTCTATATACGTTTTACACTTGTGCACTGTGACAGTTTTACTTGATTGCGAAGTAATCGAACGATTAGGTATCATAGGTATTCCAACGCAACGTTTTTAGTTTTACAGTTATTTCTCTTACAATCAGTCTTACGCTCTCGAACCGTTCAAAGGAAGTGAAGCCACCAAGGAACGGAAACGCTGCGGTGCCCTGAGTTCTAGAACATTCTTTGCAACTCCAGCGCACTCTGTATTTCGCGCGCCAGAATATGGAGTTGCCTAAGCGTTGTCGCTTCCAACACCCTTCCTCAACTTCATATTCGCTATTCATAGTTCCCTCCTTTTTTTTTCTTTTTAAACACACAAAAAAAACTTATTGTACTATCTTATTTCTAAATCTATCAAATTTAATTCTTTCTAATGGCTTAGTCAGTATATCCGCAATTTGGTTTTCTGTTGAACAATACTGAACTTTAACAATCTTTTTCTCGTGAAGGTGGTGTATAAAACGATACTTCACATCTATATGTCTAGATCTTCGATTAATTACACCGTTTTTAATTAAGCACATCGCGCTTTGGTTGTCAATGTTCAGTATTATTTTCATTTTCTTTCCTGTCAATTCCTCTATAAACGCTTTTATTTGGTCTGCTTCTTTGCAACATTCTGATGCGGCATTGTATTCCGCCTCAGTGCTTGACAATGCTATCGTCTGTTGCTTTCTGGATGCCCATGCTATGGGTCCGCCAAAACAATATATTACAAACCCTGTAGTGCTTTTACGTGTCTCTATATCTCCTGCAAAGTCTGAATCACAGTATGCTATTATTTCATCGTCCGCAGTATTTCGCGAGTCGTAGACGTTTCCTAGACCTCTTGTTCCGCTTAAATATCTAAATACTCGCTTAATCGCGTTTACATTTTCTCGCGAAGGTTCGTTTACGTATCTACTTTCTCTATTTATTGCATAGCTAATGTCGGGACGCGTTTTACTACTTAGATACAGTAAGCTTCCGATTGCTTCTCTAAATGGATAGTCTGTGACTCTTTTTTCCTTTTCTACACAATCATTTCTGATTGCAGGAGTACTGACAGTTTTTGCTTCACGCATTCCGAATTTGGCTAGCAATTTTTCAGTATAGTCGTTTTGTGTTAGTTTAAGTACATTGTTCGTTTTGGATATTTCTAGCCCTAGAAAGGTTTTTGGTTGTTTTTCCACGGTCATTTCAAATTCGCTTCGAAGTTGTTCTATCAAATCATTCATTTCCCTAACATTGCTTCCTAACAGTAAGCCGTCGTCTACATACAATGCCAATATCAAGTTCTTACTTGGGCTTTTGAACACGCATTGTTCTGATTCCGTAGGCTCGAGATGTTTTTGTTTTAAAAAATTGGTAAATCTTTGGTTCCATCTCAACGGTGCTTGTTTAAGCCCGTACAAGGCTTTCCTAAGTCTAAATAACTTATTTTGTAGGTTATATCCTTCCGGTGGATACATATAAATTATTTCTTCTAATTCTCCGTACAGGAACGCGGTTTTTATGTCTAATGTATACATTTTATAATCTTTTTTTGACGCTAGAGCAAACATTACTCTTAATGAATCGGCACTCACCACGGGACTGAAAGTGTCTGTGTAATCAAGTCCTTGTCGTTGTTCACACCCTCTGACGACTAACCTTGCTTTATAGATGCCGTCATTTTTTATTTTGAACACCCATCTGCTAGTAAGTGGTTTTACATCCGTTACTTTGGCTCGATCGACTACTTCCCATGTTTGATTTTTCTCTAGTGATTTCATTTCGTCCTTTATTGCAGCTCTCCACTGGATTTTCTCTGAACCTGAAACAGCTTGGTTATACGTTAAACAGACATAATCGTTGTACCGTTCTGGAAATTTTACGGTTCTTGAAGAGCGTCTTTGCTCCGGAACTTCTTCCGTCGCTGCGACTTCCTCTATCTCCTGAACTTCTTCGTATTGTGATTCATCAGATGATTCTTCTGCTTCTTCTTCTTCTGGAGCATTTTCCGGTTCTGGTTCTTCTTCTTGATCGCTTTGCGATTCTGAATCTTCCGTTTCTACTTCCATGTTCTCTGGAACCCTTTTTGGACTGTCTTCTCTTATGTTCTCCCTGAAGACAACATCCCTTGAAATGACAATTCGTTTCCTTTCACTGTCCCAGAGACGATATCCATTTGGTGCGTATCCCACCATTTTTAGTTGTCTGCTCCTTTCATCCAGTTTCTTCAGTGGTGTCTTAATTTTTGCGAATGCATCGCATCCAAATAATTTTATTCTTTTCATGTTTGGCTTCCGTTTCGTCCACATCTCTGCCGGCGTCTTTTGTACAGTTTTACTTGGCGATCTGTTCAGTAGATAGGCTGCAGCGTAGACAGCTTCTCCCCACATATATTTGGGCATTTTTGAGTCAAATATCAGAGCCCTTGCCTTATCCATAATTGTTCTATTAATCCTTTCAGCCTTACCGTTCAGTTGAGGCGTGTAAGGGGTTGTTAAATCAAACTCGATCCCTTTTTCTTTGATCCAGTTTTGTAGTGTTCTGTTTACATACTCGCGCCCATTATCGCACCTTATTTTCTTTACCCGGGCTTCTGATTGTCGCTCACTCTTTTGTACATGCTGCCGTACTACTTCTGCTACTTCCTGCTTTTCTCTAAGTAGGTGAACTGTTAAAAAATTAGTGTAGTCATCAATAAAAGTAAGAAAGTATTTATTACCATCCCATGTCGCAGGACTGATGGGGCCGCACAGGTCTGTATGTATCAGCTCCCCTTGTTTTCCAGCCCTTGAGCGAGATTCCCCAAAGCTCAGTCGGGTTTGCTTGGATTTCATACAAATATCACAAGTTTTGTCTATTTTATTTATATCTGTATCCTTTATCTTGATATCACCTTCATTCGAGAGTTTGAGTAATTTCTTCATTTTTTCTATACTCATGTGACCCAATTTTCGGTGCCAGAGCATTGCTTCTGTGTCTTCATCTTTTGTCAGACAGGATATTTCTTTCTTCTTTGGATCCAAGTTGATAAGATAGAGTCCGTTTTCTGTTTTATTTCCTTTCAAAATGGTTTTATCTTTATGTTTTATTATTACTTCCTTTTTCTCAAAGATAACTTTTCCTCCGTTATTTATTACTGCGTTTACTGACAACAAATTTGCAGTTAGTTCGGGAACTACTACTACGTCTTTTAATTCACAGTTTTCGAATACTATATTGCCTTTGTTCTTCGCTTGCATGGACTCATTTGCTTTAGCCACTCCTATTGTGGACTTATATTCCATTACTTGTCGCATGTGTTGCGAGCTTCCTGCCATGTGAGATGTTGAGCCCGAGTCCACAACCCAGGTTGTTCCATCAGCGACTGATTTGTCACATGCTAGGAACGAAACTTTGTTTGCCTTAGTGCTTCGGTTCCTAAAGAAACAGTCTTTTTCTTCGTGGTTATCTTTTTTGCATATTTTACATTTTGGGCTATTTAAGAGACCTCTTTGTGAACAATTTGCAGCAATATGTCCTGTCTTATTACATTTAAAGCAACGTATTTCTTTGTTACTCACTTTCTGTCTGCATGTTTTCGTTGTATGACCTGCTTTGTTGCACCTGAAGCAGTTTTTTTCAGTGGCCTCAAATGCTACGGGAACTTCCTTCTCTTTGGTTCTCCTTGCTTCCTCCATCGATAGCCTTGAAACTAAATTTTCTAGCTTCCTCTCTGTTTGTGGTGTTGACTCCCACGCCGTTACGAAATGATGGTATTTTTCTGGAAGGGTTACTAGGATTTGAGATATTAGCATGTTATCATCTACATTTTCTCCTAGGGATCTTAGCCTGCAAGCTAAATTTTCCAGTTTAGTGATGTGTGATACCACATCCGTGTTCTTATCGTAGGAAAGACCAAAAAATTCTTGAAGTAGGTCACATTTTTGTTGTACTGTATCTTTTTCATAGATTCTTTTTAATTTCTCCCACATTTCAAAGGCTGTATCACAATTTAGAATGTGTATCATGGGCTTTCTTTCTATTGTTGTAATTATTACCTTTTGCGCGATCGCGTCTAGCTTGATCCATTCAGTTGTCCTTGCAGCAACAAGAGTTTCTGTGCTCACAGTTTTGTAGGCATCCTTTGCTTTTAGCAATATGGAAACTTGAAATTTCCATAACTGATAGTTTAGTCCATCAGATAATTTTTCTACTTGACTAACCTCTTCCCACGTGTGATTAGTCATCTTTCTTGTGCGAGTAAATATCAACCGTTTTTTAAGAAACAAAGAAACACGAAATGCCGCGTGTAACTGTATTTTGCTTTTTCAGTTTTTAGTTATTTCTGAACCACGGAGGCGATAAATCCTGGGCCCATAACCTGTTGGATGGGAATGGATTTTTGGAAGCAAAGCACGTGGTCAGAATATTGAAGAGAACGAATAAAGATATATTTGAACACTAAATATCGCACTGTTTCTATATACGTTTTACACTTGTGCACTGTGACAGTTTTACTTGATTGCGAAGTAATCGAACGATTAGGTATCATAGGTATTCCAACGCAACGTTTTTAGTTTTACAGTTATTTCTCTTACAATCAGTCTTACGCTCTCGAACCGTTCAAAGGAAGTGAAGCCACCAAGGAACGGAAACGCTGCGGTGCCCTGAGTTCTAGAACATTCTTTGCAACTCCAGCGCACTCTGTATTTCGCGCGCCAGAATATGGAGTTGCCTAAGCGTTGTCGCTTCCAACACCAGGCCATATGGTTAATCCGAATTCAAAAAGACAAAAATATTTAGAAACTAGAAGCTTTCCTCTATTACGTGACGATCAAAAAAATCCCAAATCGCAAAAAATCACAAAATGGCGGACCACTGAAAAAAAAATCATGTTTTCGGGGTACAAAATCGGAAAAATGTTGATAAAAACAATAGAAGCAGGTTGTTAATTGAAAAAAACTGATCGTCACGTAATAGCGAAGGGTTTTTCGTACAATAAATGTCCTTGCTCATGTCAATTGGACGCCCTGATAACCATCTGTCTCCAATCTGACATCAGATTGAGAGCAGGGTCTGGCACGAGAGCGCAGAATCTGACGTCAGAACTGCAGCAGTCTGTGTTCGCATTTGGCTGCGTTCTGATCAGGGGGTGGACACTGGACAGTCCAATGCTTTAGGCGTGCAGAAGGATAGACGCCAATGACGCCATCTAGTGTAGACGCAAAACCCCAAGATAAGATAATAGATAGTCGTTCAGATGATCGAGATATTATTCAGATAACGTACTGATATCTAATTAAAGAACTTATAAAATGAAGAGACCAATAGAATAACATACAGAAATACATAATTAGTTATTACGAATAGTTACTGTAATAACTAATTATGTACTTCTGTATGTTTTTCTATTGGTTTCTTCATAAAAGTGTGTTTTATTTATAAGAAAATGGTAATGAAATTGTTTCAAAGAATTTTTTATTATATACCAAAATTACAGTCCATCTGTTGTTACATCTCGTACTTCCATAACACGAAACGCACGTTTTGCGAATTTCTAATTATTATTACAGATGATAAACGGGCAGAGCCCAATACAAAGTATGCTTAATAACTATTAGCGGATTCGGCAGACACACACTTGCGCCATTTCGTGCTATGCGGGTGCTGCCTCGGCATAGTGCCAGTGTAGCACGTTTTCTAGTGGCGTATTCGGACGGTCGCACTGAGTACGAATTTTAGCCAATCGGAAACGAAAAAGTTTCGAATACGCCTTAAGGTTTTCTAGGACCGATTACATTTGATTTACATGCGAGCAATCTTGTGCATCGTATTCGGCGATCAAGAACTACCCTGGTGTAGTGCAAACTTCGCATTCGGACAACTGAATAAACTGCACAAGTGCAACTTTTCTGGCACTGCGATTGTTGCAGAATATTGTGTAGGATATTTTATAGCGAATTCGGCAGGAAATAACTTGGATTGGTTGATTCTTATAGAGCTTCTTCGTTTCTATCAGAAACAACCAATCCAAGTTATTTTCTGGCACCAGTGCAGTGCCAGTGCGTGCCTGCCGAATTCGCTATTAGTGTATCTCAACAAATGCTTAAAAATTTAAGAACGAAAAATGTTTATGATTCCGGAGAAGACAATCTGGATTTCGAACTTTTCTTGTGATTTAATTATTATAAATATTTTTCAAACACATTTGGCTTTTTTTAGTATTATTTGGCTTACACACGGTAACATATTTCCTACAAACGGTGCGCACAATGATAAATTCGGTCACGTTCGTTCCCAATCACGGTGATTGTTCACAGTGATCCGTGATTTTTCGTGAACATTTCTGATTGGTGGAGAGCATATCTGTTCTTTGCACGCGTCACGTAACCTCAATTTCTCTCAAAACATTCCCAAATATTCTTATAGAAGTTCAGTTGTATATTTTGAACCAGTTATCGTTTTTAATCTATTTAAATATAACGAATATTTCTTCATCTATATACCTGTCAGAAAAGGCATCAATGTCTACATATTAACTCGTGTTATAATTATACAATTAATTGGGTTAAGGGATCCATATTTCGATTTAAAGTGCCGGGATAAAAAACGGGGCCGGCCTTTTTCTAACACATCCTGCTGGACCATATAAATCAACATTACTTAATCATTAATATTAGACAAACTTTTTTTTTTTACTTGGGGAAATCCAGAACGGACACTCCGCCCCCAGGAGATGGAACGGAGTAGTGTCGGGCTCTAACCGACTAAAACCCCAAGGAGACCCTAAATCAGAAAAATATAGATTAGAAATACGAATAATTTGAAGTCGGTTAGACCATGAAACCAACTTACCTTTATATAATAAAATAAACGGATCCATTCCCCATTTTACATTCCTTTGCGTATGGTTTTCTTATAGCACTCCTGTGCTAGCTTAAGCGGTGTACAAAGTTGCTTGTTTTGCGGTACAATTCGGCCTCTCAAAACTTTGTTTATATAGGTTGTTACGTATGTGGAATTTTCCCATACGCCGCTCTCAACCACTTTTCGAGCTCGCGTCTGCGAAGGGAAAACGCCCTAAAATCCTTTTGCTTATCATACACCACTAAGGGGCTCTTGATCTTGACCATCTGGATCGCGACCATGGGAACGGGAGTGACACGACGACGACCCCGAAGGATTTCCTTATATGGAAATTCTTAACGAATCCCCACTCATTTTGGGACTATATAAACCCTTCAGTTTCAACCCTCTTCGGTTCAAAGCAGTACAGTCACGCGTAGAGTAACGTCGTGTCACGCTCGTACAGAGTTGGTTAAATCAAGTACGATCGAGCTAAAGTCTCCGTCAGAATCAAAGTTAACCTCATAGAATCCGCGAGTTCGGTTCATATTCTATTCGGCACTTTGAAATAGCCACTCGTACGCCCCGCATCGCCAGTGCGTCAACACCGTGCCAATTAGTGGTAATTTATACACTTTTACTACACTATTTAATCGCGACACTTACATTTGTATAATAATTAGTTATTGAATACACGAATGGTGTTCGCTCTAAATCGAGTAGATTCGTTGAAACCCATCTTTTACCCAGCGATCCTTATAATATTAGTAGCACTCACCCACTGATACAGCTTTACCGCTCGAGTTGTATCAAACATAAATTAAGAGTTACGAGGCATTACTAACATTTCCCGCGACTCCCTGATCTAGCATCAGGTTCGTTCGCAACCTTTCATCCAAAAGAAGGAATCTTTACCAACCTAGTGGCTCCCCGATTTCGCATCGGGTTCGTCCACGTTTAACCCTCCTACGGCTCCCTGATTTCGCATCAGGTTCGTCCGTGTCCTACAGCTCCCTGATTTCGCATCAGGTTCGTCTGTAAGTCTACCAACCTCCGAACAGCTCCCTGGTTTCGCACCAGGTTCGTCTGTGAATAATCCAACCTCCTAACAGCTCCTCGACTTCGCGTCGAGTTCGTCTGTGAACATCATCCTAGTGACACCCCGATTTCGCATCGGGTTCGTTCACGACGAATCACCCTCCTGCGGCTCCCTCCCTGCGGCTCCACTGCGTTGCCGCAGCCCCGGCTCGTAACAAGGTTGCCACATCTTCTATATATTTTTTAACGCATATTTCGGCGAATGTCTTGACAACTTGTGGTTTGTGCTCGCTGCATGTCCAAAAATTAAATTGCAGCATACGTTGGATCATCCATTGCAACTTCTTGCCTATTCTTTTGTGGGAGATATTCTTGCTAATCATTTTTCCTAAATGACGTTTTGCAAGTATGTGCTGATCCGTAAAACATGTAGTTCCTTGCCTCTTAGACGACTGTATCTGGAAAGAGTGAAAACATTCTCTACATATTATTAATGCAGGTAGGCTTTGGTTAATACTTTTAATAATATCAGCAGAATTATTAATTTTAGTTCCTTCGATACTCTTAAGGGGTACTTCTTCCTTATCCTGAACCTCACTGGTTTCCTCGTCGTCCACCTCGTCTGGTAAATATCCAGTTCCACTAAGTAATGTGTTGTACTGCGGCAGAAGAAAGGTTCCGCTATCGTCCTCACAATTATATCCTGGCGAGTGTTTTGACGTCAAATTGGTTATTAATAAGGATTTATAAATCGCCTCAAATTGGTAGCAGGTTGGCTTGTTGGATCGAAAATCATGGCTCCTGACATTGCCAAAAAAATTTTCTATTGGATCCTGGTTGATGGTCCTCGTTGCGAAATTGTCAAAACCCATTCCTTCTAACTTAGCCCATAATAATTCGAAACCCTGCAAAGTATTTATGAGATTCTGTAGGCATGGAATATCTGTTGTAACTGGTTTCTTAGTTTCAGAATGAATAAATCTTATGCTTCTCAATTGTTGTCTTGCGTTCGCGAAAAATGCAGCGTGGTAGCTTTCCGCAGACCACGGTATCCTTTTGGGGTGATCGTCTCCGTAATGTACACCATTTGTCCCGTCTGCAATCCCATTCATTAACTGAAGGAAGTACGCTGTATGGATTCCCTCAGCTGGCATCTTCCTGTCTCCAATACTCGTCATCATCGGTCCTAAGATGGAAAGAGGAAATTAATAAATGTCACATTTATTGAAGGCATTAGTACAAGGTACGCAAACGTTTATGGGGGGAGATAAATCGTAATACCTAATGAAAGAAATAACAAAACTTACCACTTGCTTTTGCAAGGAGGTCGACGAAACAAAACATCTTCTTGCTGAAAACCTGCATCATATGTTTCACCTTCATTTTATTGATTTTCCCGGGATAAACATGCTGTTCCGTTAAGTCTGGCACGTGCCGCTCAATTAAATCGCCATGCACATCGATTTCATAGGCCGTAATAATATGGTTCCAAGATGCCACTTTTCTATCCTCATCCTTCAGATGTGCATCAAAATCGATTTCGATATTTTTATTCAAAAAATTGTTCCGCATGCACTTCAGCACATGTGGAACATCGTACAACGGAATAAATTCTACGTTGTCGATGAGGATTGTCCAATCTGTGAAAGAAGTATTGTCATTATTCAAATACAGACACGTATTTGAAAGAAGATAAAGTACGTAATCAAAAAAGATACTTACATTTTTTAATTCCTTTCTGGTTTCGAACTTTGTCCGTATCTTGTTGCATTGTTTTAATAGCCTTCATATTGGAGGAGCCTTGGTCGCATACTGTCGCTGCTACTATAAAACCGGCTTCAGTAACCGCTCGGACAACCTCCTTGATACAGTAAATCAGTTGTCCGTGGGTTGTTTGAGCCGTACAAAAATTGTACGCGACCGGGACTTTCCAGCCGGTTCGTATACCTCGCAGCATGAAGACCAGCGCGTGGTCTGCATACTTTGCGGTACGATTTGTGCCCCAATCCTCCAGACCAACAAGCTTGTCCTTTTCGGCCCAGTATTGCACGTTTAGTTTCAATGATACTTCATCCCACATGAGTATACATACCTTATCCAGTGGGTCCATCATGCGGTTGGCCATTTCCTTTAAACAATCCTTTATTGTTTGTGTCACACCGCAATCCAAGCGAATGTGACTGAGCAGCTAGCGAACTCTTCTTGGAGCTGGAAGTGGAAGAAAACTACACAAATATCTATATGCGGACGCCGATCTCTTGTAGATCGAAAGGCATAGGAGCCTTTCGTCTGAAGTGTAACGGCGCCCATGCTTACGTTTACCTGCATTCCTGATGATCATGTTGACAAAGTCACACTGCAGTGAACTAAGATCATCCATATTTTTTGTGAATTCCTCGGTCTGCGCATTCACAACTTCCTTCAAACGATTTGCACATCTAAAATATATTAATTTGTTTATTTTTTAAGAACTTTCGTGTTGAGTTTCAAATTGAAAATGCTGTAACAAATGTTCAGAACAATACCGTAAGCTTTTGGTCCTATAATTATCCATTTTTTTCCTCGCTTGTAGCACGGCCTCATACATTTTTCGTGTGCTGTCATCTAAACGTTCCCGTTTCCATATCAAGCGTTTGGAAGGTCCAGCTGTTGTGACCTCATGTACATTTTCGTCTTGCGAACTGGGTCCAGGAAGTACATTAACGCTTTCTATCCTGGAAAATTGACATACGGTAGATTTCGGCGTTGTTGCAA
Organism: Andrena haemorrhoa; assembly: GCA_910592295.1. NCBI lineage: Eukaryota > Metazoa > Arthropoda > Insecta > Hymenoptera > Andrenidae > Andrena > Andrena haemorrhoa. The sequence continues at coordinate 10,355,181 of OU342946.1, forward strand.
AAATAGAGTTACCAGATCCGACGGCTGCTAGGGAACAAGTTTGCCTATCAGAATTACTTCCTGTTGATTTTTGATACGAATTCCCAAATGTAACTGGACAAGAATCTGCACTTGATGGAGTAATAGTAATCCCATGGGATGAATCTTCCTTCCTGTCCACATCAATCTTCTCGTCAATTTCCGCTGATGATGAACTGCTATCCGTTTCCTCAGGCAGCAACAAGGAAGGTACAGTTCCTTCCTTCAGTTTTCTACGTATACTGCATTGGTAATCCTGGGGATGAAAATGTAAATGACAAATTACATACCGATTATCGTGAACCTGCTTGGGAGTTAAACCTATCAATCGCGGATTACGCGCTGCTTCAATCCATCGTGAAGCGATTAATGTAGATTTTGGGAACCGATGAGAAGCTTCCTGTCGCGTTGATGGACAATTCTGGACAGCACACTTTCCCTTGTCCTTGGAAATCCGTTTCGTATCCATTTTCTCTGCACAATTACCTGAAATCAGACTTAAACACAATACAATTAATACAATTTACAAACAAAAATATACAATGGCGGCGTTAGTGGGCGTTTTAGGCAGCGTCAGTCAGCGTCAGTCAAGGATGCGCCAGGAAGACCTGGCAAGACCGGAATGACCGGAAGACGAACGAAGACAGACGCAACCGTCCTCCAGAGGAGTGAGGGGCGTGGGAGGGACGAAACGCTGCGCCATCTAGCGTAGACGCAAAATGAAATGAACTATGTTTCTGCACGAATCCTATAATACTGTCCACCCCCTGGGCTCTTCACATCAGAACGCAGCCAAATGCGGACACAGACTGCTGCAGTTCTGACGTCAGATTCTGCTGCCAGATCTGGCTATCAGGGCGTATAGTTTTCTCTGTAGACTGTCAACGCGGTTGAGAAATGTCGTTCTGAGGAAAACGCGTTCAATGTTCCGCGTGGCTCAGTGGCGCGCTTGACACCGCTCCACGGAAAATACCATATCTCCGTCAATTTTGCGAATTTCTTTATAAAATTTGGAGAGGATATTGTTGAAATGTACGTCTTTCAGAAAATGTAGGAAATAAAAAATCGATTTTTCCGATTTTTTACAGTGGTCTGCCCCCTTAACCAATTCTCCTGCGGTTTTCACAGATGTGCAGAGACAACATTTGGGAAGGTTTTAGGCTATCTATCATCTCGATATTACTAAATGGGACTGAGTAATAAGCGAAATAGTGAAGCGTGGCAGATAAATTTTACGTGGCGTCCACCGGGGTGCGCGCAAGAGATGTGCGTACGGTTCCCAGCACGGTGGTGGGGATCACGGTTGCCAGGAGTACAGACTCCTCCACCGCTCCCCACCGCGTTCGTTGCCCATACATATCTCCTAGGCCCGAAGCGAAGCGGGGGTATATTTTGCTAGTAATTCATATGTTTTGATGCCAAATTTTGAAGATTTCAGGGGTATAAATTGTTTGAACGAAAGTCTTCCTTACCACAGCGTTAGAGACTCGTCTATTGCAATATTCTGGTGGGGAGTGTACAAAAATTGAAATTTAGTGTTCGTATGTTGCGCTATAGGCTCAATTTTGAACAATTTATCACGGCCACGATGTAAATGCTGGTTTTCGTTATTCGCGTAGTGCATATAGTATAGCTTGGAAGCGTTCCATTGGCATAACGGAATTAAACACCGGTGTTGCTGTTGTAGCATTTTTGGTGAAATAAGATCTCAAAGTCTGTTTCTGCACTATATCCATAAGCATGAAGAGTGCCAAAGCTACGTAAATTTCATTATTTTAATTTAAAGCCGAAACTAGTTTATTGAAAATACTTTTTTGATCAATACTCAAACCAGCAATCATTTCCGAAAGCTCATCTCCGTTAACGTTATTAGCAGCGTCATGAAAATCTTTCATTGCATCGCCAACTTCGAAAGGATCACATTCTAATGCATTTTGATCGCGAACGTTAGGATTATTTTGAGATGGTTTATTAATTTTTTGATTTACCATTGCCTTACCGGCTTCAATGCATTCTCCTAAATCAGTCAAATTTGTATGATACTTCATTGCTTCTTCTAAAGTAGTTTGTACTGCTAAAAAAGATTCTGTTGTGCCCAGGCAACGCCCAAGCACACGTATTATACACGTTATACATATTATATTACCGTAGAACGTTCGAGACGTTCCTAAGCCAAATCGGTTGCGAGGCAAAGCGCGAATCTACAAAATCAGCGGAATTGCGAGCGCTTCAAGGTGACCACATACGGCGCCGCGAAGCGGGGGGCCCACGCCCAATAGCGGAACAAAAACCGATTTGCCGCCGCAAATCGACAGACTGGAGATCCGACCCTCGACTGGGTAACACGGCTAAAACCTACTTGTACACTTCTGTCTAGTTTAGTGTTTTTGAATAAAGACTTAGTCTTTGAGCTTAAACAAACTTGGTGCAGTTCACCCGGTGGATTCTTATCCTTTAAACACTCCCGAAACCACGATTACGCCAGATCCCCTACCAGCCTTGCGAGCCACCACGCAGGGCACAACAAAATTGGTGGCAGCGGTGGGATTTGCATCGTAAAAATTTTACCAAGCCTTGACGCAACCAACTACTCGACATCGTCCGAGAGTGAACTCTCTCTGACAAGATTATTGGGACATCGCAGTCACATAGGCTGGTTAGGCTATCGTCGCTATCGAGGTAGCACAGAGGACCGAGGAACGGCCTTTGAGAAGACGTTCGACGCAGTCCGAACGACGACGAGCCTAACAACGAGTAAAATCGACTTGTGAGTGAACGGGTGAATCAACCATCTACCAAACACCAAATCCATCTACGAAGACGTCACGGATCCGAGGACCGAGGCGCACGAGAGGACTTGGAGACAGAGGAACGTGTAGGAGCCGCACCTGAAGGACGGACGGAGAGCCGTACGAGGGAAGCAGCCGTCGGAGCACGCAGCAAACAGCTGTACGGATCGACCTTGCTGGGTCCAGTTTCATCTAATCACCGCCGTTGGTTCACGTACGAGAGGACGTCCGACCGAGCCGACGACATGTGGTTGCGAGCAGCATTGTGAGTAAACGAAACTCATACCGAGTCCGAAACAGAAAACGCGAACGTAAATATTGTAAACCAGAGTCCTAAAGAAATTCAGAAACGGTACATGCATGTCTATAGAAGACGAACGCGCGAATCAATTCAAACTCCCGGGTCAAAGAATCTTGTCGAGATCATTCGAATCGTTTTTCAATAAAAAGTTAACCTTCGTACGAGAAGAACTAGATCTTCTACCTTCTATAGACCATCCAAGACCGTCTCGTCACACACTTCGACCGCCGCCGTTAGAATTAAACGTTAGGAGGAACGACGATTCAAGCGCAGAATCGTCTCCGGAAAATTTCGTAACACCAAATAGAGAATATCCGATTTTATTAGCGGATTTTAGTTTGTTGGACGGAGTAAATTCGAAGGAACAAGAAATGTCGTTACTTGACGGCGCTAACCCCCCCGGGCTACAACTAGACGTAAAAAAATTATCTACCGCATTGTCGTTAGTCGACAAATTCGTAGGAAAATCGTCAGACGAACTTGCAGAATTTCTGAAATCTTATGCAAGCGCCTCAGAGTTTGTCCCCGCGGACGAGCTACCGCGTTTCTTGAGAACGGTAATGGGAACAAAAATAAAAGGCAAGGCAGCCAAGGTACTAGAATACAAGGAAATAGAGAGTTTCGATCAATTAAAGGATATCTTAACATCATTATTTGTGGACAAAAGGTCAATAGGAGCAGTCGGAGCGGAGTTTCACGCCTGTCGTCAACGAGATGGCGAGAGCGTAAAACTATTCGCGTGTAGAGTAGAGGAATTAGCAGGAGAATTATCCGAGCTAACGGTAAAGCCAGGGAACAGCAACGAAGTAAATGACGCGTTAGTAGGATCGGTACAAGAACGCGCTTTAGATGTTTTCACCCTCGGATTGAATGTAAGATTAAAGACGATTATAAGGTCTCGAAACTATGCGACATTAAATGCAGCTATAGGAGCAGCAATAGAAGAAGAACAAGCAATGGGTCTAAATAACTCACGGAACTTTAGGAAGTCCGATGATCAGCCCAGAAGAAGAGAAGGGTCAAACGTACCGCGTTGCGAACGCTGTAATAAATTAGGACATTTAGCGAGGAATTGCTATACGCGACTAAGCATGCCGCGAATAAACTATCCGACGCAACCGACGACACACATAAAAAGGGAAGTTCATCACGCCACGGTAGTCTGTCACTATTGTAAAAAACCGGGGCACCAAATCAGAGAATGCAGGGCCAGAGAAAGGGCAAACGAGCGAGAATATAGACCGCGCTATACAAACACTAATTACAGGCGCGACGACTCTAGACAGAATTTTAACAGGAACTCGAGCCGAGAATCATCTGGCGGAAATCGAGATTACGCGAACGCGAGCAGCGGAACACCCGACGATAGACAAACTAACGCAGGAGCCAGAGTGGACTCATATCGCGCGAATCTAGTAGTGACTTCCAAGATAGAGAATACCATTGAAATCTCGGCGCCGGAACTAATAGAGGAAAGAGCAAACATGCTAGTCGACACCGGTGCCGACATCACGTTAATAAAGATAGGAAAGGTGTTGGGCGACGTCCAAGCCCAAGACGAAGTAGTGTCCCTGCGAGGAATAGCTCCAATGGAAATCAAGACGCTGTGTCTAATACAGTTAAACATAAAAGTCGGGAATAAATTAATAACACACCCTTGCCGATTAGTAAGAGACGACTTTCCGTTAGAAGCAGACGGAATCGTAGGACAAGATTTTATGACCAAACACGACGTATGCATTCGGGCAAATCAAGGAATAGAATTGTACGGAGTACGGTTCCCTTACTCCGGAGGAGGAAACGTAACGTTAAAACCGCGATCAGAAACGATCCTCTTAGCCAGAACGACGAGTAAAGGTGAAGGAATAGTAGAAGGACAATCTATTAAGCCAGGAGTGTTCATGGGAAATTCATTAACGATAGGCAATGACGGTCAATGCGTAATAAGCGTAATGAACACCACAGCGGACGAAGTCCTTATCAATACGCCGACTGTGACGTTAGAAACACTGACGAGCGATGACATTGACCCGACGGACGCAATCTGCGATAAAGAGCGCGACGCGCCGACATATATGGTACACGCTGTACACGGGAGAAATAGGATGCAAGTCTTGCGCGAAAACCTCAGGACCGAACACCTAAATAGCGAGGAAAAGGCCAGCCTACTTGGACTTTGCGAAAAATATAACGAAATATTCGGATTAGAAGGAGACAAACTAGGATACTCCACAAGGGCGGAACATTCAATTACCCTAACCCAAGGTACCAAACCTATATACGTGAAACCGTATAGATTGCCCCAAGCACATACAGAGGAAGTAGATAGACAAGTTCAAGAGATGGTAGAAGAAGGAATAATTAGACCAAGCATCAGCCAATGGAACGCTCCCCTGCTAGTAGTCCCGAAAAAACCAGATGCTACAGGTAAACGCAGGCTAAGAGTAGTGGTAGATTTCAGGAAGGTAAACGACGCGACGATAGGCGATTCGTACCCTCTACCCAACATAACAGACATTCTAGACCAATTAGGCGGAGCGAAATACTTCTCAACTCTAGATTTAGCGTCAGGATTCCATCAAATAGCCATGAAAAAGGAAGACCGCGAAAAAACCGCATTCTCAACGCCGTACGGACATTTTGAGTATAATAGAATGCCATTCGGGCTCAAAAACGCCCCCGCGACGTTTCAAAGATTAATGAATACCGCGCTGTCGGGCCTACAAGGAATAAAATGTTTCGTGTATTTAGACGACATAGTAGTCTACGGACGTTCGTTAAAGGAACACCAAGAGCGACTAGAACTCGTGTTCAAACGCATACAAGAGAGTGGCCTAAAACTTCAACCCAACAAGTGCGAATTTCTACGCAAGGAAACCATATACTTAGGACACATAATAACCGAAAACGGCATCAAACCCGACCCGTCAAAATTAGATGCTGTCCGAAACTTCCCAATACCCAAAGGAGTTAAAGACGTGCAATCCTTCCTAGGTTTAGCCGGATATTACAGGAGATTCATAGATAATTTTTCACAAATCGCGAAACCATTGACACAACTTTTAAAGAAAGGCCAAACATTCAGATGGACCGCGCAGGAGCAGGAAGCCCTCGAGATTCTAAAGGAAAAATTAATGACAGCACCGATATTGCAATATCCAGATTTCTCGAAACCGTTTGTTCTAACAACGGACGCTTCCGGAAAAGCGATAGGAGCAGTATTATCGCAAGGGAAAATAGGACAAGATCTGCCGATAGCATACGCGAGCAGGGTATTGAACAAGGCGGAAGAGAATTATAGTACAATCGAAAAGGAATTGTTAGCCATCGTATGGGCAACGCAACATTTCAGACCATACCTATACGGCACCAAATTCAAAATCGTGACAGACCACAAGCCACTTACTTGGCTTTTTAACGTTAAGGACCCTGGGTCTAGATTAATGAGGTGGAAATTGAAGTTAGCAGAATACGACTATAGCATAGAGTATAAGACCGGGAAGACTAACAAGAACGCTGACGCCCTCAGCAGAATGTTCGCGATAACGCGAGGAACGAAACAAAAGATTGACCGTGAAACAGTAGCCGGCGCCAGCGAAAGTACCAGCGAAAAAGACGAGTCCCGCGCAGACGGAAAATTGAGCGATACAACGTACACGGAAGACGAAAAACTTCGATTGTTACGCGAATTCCACGACACACCCCTAGGTGGACATCTAGGCATAAAAAGAACCATGGAACGAATAAAATTAAAACACTCGTGGCCAGGTATGAGACAAGAAGTAGAGAAATATATTTCCAAATGCGAAAAATGCCAGAAAAATAAGCTATCAAAAGTAGCCAAAGCTCCAATGACAATCACAGATACCCCCACAGAACCGTTCGAGAAATGTGCACTCGACATAGTAGGGCCCTTACCCGAGACAGACAACGGAAACAAATACATATTAACGTTTCAAGACCTACTAACCAAATTCAGTAAAGCCATACCCCTCGAAAATCAAGAAGCAAACACAGTAGCGAAAGAATTTGTCACCAAAATAGTCTGCGAATACGGCATACCACAACGAGTGCTAACTGATCAAGGAACTAATTTTCTGAGCCAAGTCTTTAAAAATGTTTGTAAGCTATTAAAAATCGACAAAATTCAAACTACGGCTTACCACCCCCAATCTAACGGAGCACTAGAAAGAAGCCATCGCACACTGGCGGAATATCTAAAGAATTTTATTACGGACGACCAGACGGACTGGGACAACTGGTTGCCGTACGCAATGTTCACTTATAACACGACCCCTCACACGACCACGGGCTACACGCCGTACGAACTTGTCTTCGGAAGGCAAGCTACCTTACCGACTTCGTTAAGACAACCACCCCAGCTAACGTATACCTACGACAAATACGCAGAAGAACTGCGCGAGAGATTACGGTCGGCCAACGACATCGCCCGCGAGACTATAGGAAAAAATAAAGAAAAATCAAAAACGTACTACGATAAGAAGACGGCGGACAAATCCTTTAAAGTTGGAGATCAAGTGCTACTGCACGACGAGACATTGAGACGCGGACGATCTAAAAAACTAACACCCGCGTGGATAGGTCCCTACTCGATACAAGCTACGCACGACAATAATAATTACACTATAGGAAAAGGACGAAAAACGCGTCGCGTACACGCGAACCGGCTTAAACATTTCATAGAATAGGGCAGGAATAGGGAAACGGTCACAGTAATGAAGGAGAGTAAAGATACACAACAGTTATTAAAAGCAAGAAAACGGATTTATACCAAAAACAAAAGAAGAAAAAAAAAAGGGGGGAAGAAAATATTTTTTTTTTACTCAGTCACTGGGAAACGAGCAAGAGCGGCCTCGTATAGGGCCCACAGCCTCGGCCGCCGAGGGGAACTCGCCGGAAGGTCACCATGGCGTTCTGGAACAATAACCAAACGCGAAACGATTAAAATGTAGAAACCTAAACTATATAAAAAAAAAAAAAAAAAAAAAAAAAAAAAAAAAAAAAAAAAAAAAAATAACACCTAACCGACAAAACACCCAATACTCACCGAAAAGTGCCCGTATCCCCCAAATGTCCTCCGTCCCGTACCATTCCTCGCACTCGGCAAGGAAACGCCGACGTTGCGCGCGATATTCGCGCACCGCGCACCGGTATAAAATATTTATAAACTTCGGCGGGGCAGGGTACAACCAGCTCTAAGAAAGAAAAACAAACGGTTTAAGAAAAAACACAACCTCCACGCATACACACAAAAAAATAAACTAGCACTAAACGCACCAACATAGATAGCGCGACATCGCGAGGAAACAGCACCAAGAACGACATCTTTCAAGGTACCAGTACCACAACGAAATAGGAGGCGACAGAGAAAATCGAGCCCCACGCACCTCGCCTCCCACTTCAACCTAAGCTCATATAAGAAGGGACTACTTGCTCACGTTAGCAAATTTTTATCTCGAGCACGCACTCGCACGACGCAAGACTTCACAACTAACAGAACGAAACGCCGACTACACCTCGACATTATATATTTTTCTTTATTATAGGATTACCGTCCTACAGTCGACGACACTATTCGTAGGAGGGACACCCCCCGACACAGACTTCGCTATAAAAGAATTTCAAGATCACCCCGGCATTTACTTCGAAAACCTAGGCGACCTACAGATTTATCGAGATAGCTGGAAATTAATATTACACATAGACATATCATATATATATCGACGTGAAGCGACCCTCCAAGCTGTACTACATGACATACTTGCTCAGTGTAAAACGCCTTCTACCGATAACTTACAAAAATTCTGCAAAACGTTCGGCACGAGAATTCGAGACGAGCTAGACCGCGTCGCTAAACTCCTTACCTACGTCCAGCAAACTATAAGCTCAGCACAAAAACAGCGCCGCGGATTAATAGACGGATTAGGTTACATAGGCAAATCACTCTTCGGACTAATGGATTCCGAAGATAGGAAGAAAATCAACGACCAAATAGACTTTTTAAAGGGACAGGAAAACAGACTAAAAAATATAATAAAGGGACAAATGCAAATCGTTAGAGCCAACGCCGAACTTCTCAACGAGACTATACATAACATACAAGACAACGAAAAAACGCTCTTAAACGCGACTTGGCAAATTCAATATCAACTACAACAGTCAACTGACATTACTAGATTTCGAGAGACAATAGACGAGCACCTCATTTTAATAAATAGCGTCACGGAAACACTATTGCACGACGCACAGGACCTGTTAGAATTCATAATGGATATAAAGAAAGGAATCCTTAACCCACGATTAATACCACCAGCTCAAATCATAACATACCTCACTTCAGCACTCCCATCTATTCCGAAAGGATTAGACTTCCCTATCGGAATAAAATTAGAAAACATGCATGTCCTATATGATATCCTAACTCTCTCCGCATTTTCGGATACTAAATCAATTACCGTAGTACTAGACATCCCATTGTTGAGCGCAAAGAAATTCAAATTAAGTAAGGTACACCCGGTACCTACAAAGGTAAACGACTCGTTCTACGCATATATAGAACCCCTCGACTCATACGTAGTACTTGACACTTCAGTGCAAGATTACATACAACTAAGTAAACAAGACTTAGCAGAATGTAAAATTATAAACGATCTCTATCTCTGTACCTCTAATCACCCAATGTTCAAAGCAATACCATACGGACCTTGCGAAGTACAGTTGTACACGAAATTGACACAAAAACCAAACAATTGTAAAATACGAATCATGACACTAAACCACACGATCCTGATAGAATTACAACAACCGGGTACATGGATTTATATCGCGCCGAAACAAATACAACTAGCAGTAACCTGCGACGGTAAAAACACAAACATGCATAGTATTAAGGACTCTGGTATCATAACGATAAGAAATAAATGTACAATCACTACCGCCGAATTCACGATAGAAACTGGTAAGCAATACGGAATAGAAAAAACATGGAACTACTTACCTGGTTACAATTTGTCACTAGACGAAATTACGCTTCCACAAACCACTGTAAATTCATATCGAAACACAAACTTTGAACTTAAAAGGATAATCAAACACCCGGAAGAATTAAATAAAGTTAGCAAAAAATTAGAAGACTTACAAAACGATTTAGAAAAACCCGAGATTATACCAACCGAGTATCATTATAGCTTCTTCACACTATCTTCAATAACGGGATTTATAACAATCACTCTATGTATCTTCGCACTCTATAAATGCATTGTACGATGCAAAGCGAGAACACCACGGCATTGTACAACGAATAACACAAATCGCGACAAAACCACGCAAAAACCCGAGGCGATAATCAAAATAGTTAGTAAGGAAGAAACGTCTTCCACTAATTCTCTTTGAAACGCTATAATCATCATAAACAAACTATTGTCGCTATATTATATAAATATTATAACCTCTCACTGTCAAATATATAAGACAGTTTATATTCACACTCACCGTTACCATTATAATCTAGTTTAAGAAAAATGTAAGTCGATGATAATCAATCCAACTATTACGAGTTTTGGGATTTCCCTAAGATAGTTTATCATCGGCAGTTGGAAAAGCTATGGCTTTTCCTCCCCAAGGGGGGAGGGATGTTGTGCCCAGGCAACGCCCAAGCACACGTATTATACACGTTATACATATTATATTACCGTAGAACGTTCGAGACGTTCCTAAGCCAAATCGGTTGCGAGGCAAAGCGCGAATCTACAAAATCAGCGGAATTGCGAGCGCTTCAAGGTGACCACATACGGCGCCGCGAAGCGGGGGGCCCACGCCCAATAGCGGAACAAAAACCGATTTGCCGCCGCAAATCGACAGACTGGAGATCCGACCCTCGACTGGGTAACACGGCTAAAACCTACTTGTACACTTCTGTCTAGTTTAGTGTTTTTGAATAAAGACTTAGTCTTTGAGCTTAAACAAACTTGGTGCAGTTCACCCGGTGGATTCTTATCCTTTAAACACTCCCGAAACCACGATTACGCCAGATCCCCTACCAGCCTTGCGAGCCACCACGCAGGGCACAACAATTCTGAGTACCTACGTATCCAGCGTGGGGAGGAAATTTACTACCAGCGGTGCTATTTTAGAGTGGGACTGTCTACCATGAAAATCGCTGGAAAATTCGCCGACGGCAGCACCAAGTCAAGCCAACTAGCCAAGGCAAGCGAGGCCGCAGCCAACCAGCGTCGACAACCGATTCCCCGGCGACGTTGGTAGGCCGCGGCCTCACTTGGCTTGGCTCACTGATATACAGGGTCATCCATTAAGACTGCAACCCAGGCCCGCCCGACCAGGTAAAATGACAACCACTGCCTCCACCGATACTTCCGCCATCTGTGAGCCAATGATGAAAGTGTACGGTCTTTTAGGCGCCAGTAGAGAGCGCAGGGTGCTTTTGGCTTTTGCCAGAGAATATTGAATTTGACGTAGCAGACGGGTAAGAAAACGGTAGCCATTTTATGAGTGCGACCGCGCCGATCCCGTTATCTACGTATGCAATGGCCCAGCAGCGGTATTAGACCACGCTGACGCGTTAGTGGTATTAGACCACGCTGACGCCTGATTTGAAGAATTTGGGGCTTTTTTTCGCATAACTTTTGAACTACAAAAGATATCGGAATGCAATTTGCACCATAAAATGGGGACAAATTATCCCCTTCTGATGGTGGAAAATTTACAAAATTTTACGTTTACTTGACTTTTCTTTTTTCCATTTTTTAACCATAATTGTTGCGAAAAGCTTTTGCAAACTGTTTATTTAAATACTTTATATAATGCTCTTTTTAAAATTCGTGGCGCCGATAAACAATAGGCTAGTTACCCCTGTATCATTACTTTTTTGTGATTTTATCCTCAATGTAGTGCATGCACAGATCGGATGTAAGGGGTAACTAATGAGACGTGTCTTTGTTTGTAGCGGTCTTTGAATTTTTTTCTACAATTTTTGTGTCTGAATATATTAATCTTTTAGTTACCTAACGCCACGCCTATACCGGCTTCCGGTTATGCCATTTTTTGGAACGACACGCCATTATTGTGGCTTTTATACGTGGTCAGCGAAAAATCTCTTCCTACAAAGGTATAGCGCCGCGGTCAATCCTGTCGTAGCTAAAAGTTTGAAAAGGCCGGTACGGGACCAGTTGATATTGTTTTCAAACCTCATTATAGTAATCTGGGGTGCGAATGGTAAACCGACCATAAAAGCGGAGTGCCCAGCTCACTTACTTGAGGCGGGGACCTCCGCTTCACTACCTGATAACTGTTTGCGACTTTAATATGAAAGGGACCACCATTCTAGAAATGAGCTGATTTTGTAGGTAGCACATCAAGGAACTGTTTCTGTTTATGTATAAGAGCGGCAGAACACTAACATCGTACATCAATCAGCTGCAGCGGTTTTCGGTAACGAACGTTTCGAATTGCTTCGTGTGTTATTCGAACGAGGAAGTTCTGGATTATTATTTCAAAACCACCGTCTAGTTTATACAGAGACATAGAAAATAATTTTACTCGGCAATTAATATTTTTGTTTTAAAAGTACTTGCAAGTTTTACAACATTCAAAGGATGTCTAAGACCGCTACAAACAAAGATACGTCCCATTAGTTACCCCTTAGGTCCGATCTACGCATATCTACATTAAGGATAAAATCATAAAAAAGAAAACAGGGTTGTCCGCCCGCGACGAGGCCCGAGTGTAACCGAAGTCGACTTTCAAACGGAGACACATTCCGCGGAGCGTTAAAGGTGAAATCTGACGGCACGTGGATCGGCGAGCCTGGCACGAGACCACGCCGAGCCCACGCGCTGTCAGAACGCTCATGGCTCGCCGACTCACGAGCCTGGGCGATCCTGGGCGAGCCGAGCCGTCTCGCCGAGTCCCGCGCCGTCAGAACGCTCATGGATCGCCGATTCACGAGCCGTCAGATTCCACCTTTAGGCGTGCGTTTTAAATGAATGAATATGAAAACTGAGGCGCGAGGAAGTCTACGCGGAAGACTATTCCGTGCGATTGTTTTCAGATCAAATTCTAACGCACAAAGAAGCGGGCGCGTAAACCGATAATACCTACAGCAAAGTAGTGTGGGTGAACAATAGGGCGATATCAACGATAAGGGTGGAATCAGTTTAAGGAAAATATAATGAGAGGCCTGTAAGACAAATCGGAATCACTTGGACGGCGCCGGCGTTCGGAGAGCTGCCTGCGAACGCTGGACAGCGCTGATGCCCGAGCTTCGAGAATTTTAGGATGGTCTCTTTCAAATTAACGTGGCAAAGAGCTATTTGGGAATTTCCCGGCCCAGGTAAGCGAGCCGCGCGCTCCGCTTTTATGGCCGGTTTACGACTCGTACCCCAGATTACTGTAACGAAGTTTAAAAACAATGTGTCGACTGGTCCCGTAACCGTCTAAATTTCAAAAATTTTTGCGACGACAGGGTTGACTTGATTTTTCGTCACCTGCGTATGAAAGCTACAATAGTGATGTATCATTTCAAAAGATGATATTAACGTAAGTCACCCCATAGTGGCGCACATCGAGCTCAAGAATATGGTTCCAAGTTGGAATACGTTATTGCTATTACCTAGTTCGCTCTCACTGCCTCCATTAACGATATTACGCATGAAATTAGTTTGCTGGATTAAAAATAAAAATTTAATTCCTCAATTTGTGAAAGTAATGATACAGGGGTAACTAGCCTATTGTTTATCGGCGCCACGAATTTTAAAAAGAGCATTATATAAAGTATTTAAATAAACAGTTTGCAAAAGCTTTTCGCAACAATTATGGTTAAAAAATGGAAAAAAGAAAAGTTAAGTAAACGTAAAATTTGGTAAATTTTCCATCATTAGAAAGGGTTAATTTGTCCCCATTTTATGGCGCAAATTGCATTCCGATATTTTTTGTAGTTCAAAAGTAATGCGAAAAAAAGCCCCAAATTCTTCAAATCAGGCGTCAGCGTGGTCTAATACCACTAACGCGTCAGCGTGGTCTAATACCGCTGCTGGGCCATTGCATACGTAGATAACGGGATCGGCGCGGTCGCACTCATAAAATGGCTACCGTTTTCTTACCCGTCTGCTACGTCAAATTCAATATTCTCTGGCAAAAGCCAAAAGCACCCTGCGCTGTCTACTGGCGCCTAAAAGACCGTACACTTTCATCATTGGCTCACAGATGGCGGAAGTATCGGTGGAGGCAGTGGTTGTCATTTTACATGGTCGGGCGGGCCTGGGTTGCAGTCTTAATGGATGACCCTGTATACTATGGATACGAGATTCCCATAAGCCGGCCCTACAGCGGTTGAAGCGAATTGAAGGTGAATTTTACATGCTAGCGCCGCCACCGTTCGACCGATGTATTAAAGGAAATAGCGCGAAGTTTGAAAAATGTGGTTTATAACAGACTAAAAGAATAGTGTAGTATAATCATATAATACGAATTGCTTGTATGATGGTTGAAATTCAAAAAGTTAATCAGAGCAAATAAAATTTATGAAAATAGTGAAATAAATATATAAATGTAATATAAAATCAACTGAAGTAATGATTAATAAAGTTCGCAAAAATTGAATTTTAAATATTTGTAAACAGTTTGTTGGTTATGGGATAGGTAGTATTAATAAAATGAGACTATTTATAATTATAATTATAAACTTTAATTAAATCGCACAGCTTGCAAAGAACGAATGACTCGAATGAGAGTCGAGAGAAAGAATATTGGTGCCCACTCGGCTTAATCAGAGAAGGAACATCTTCCTTCTTTAAACAATATACCGTAACGCAGTATCTCTGCTAAGAGTGTTGATTCAATTTTGACCTTACATTCCGCCATGCACTCATGGCAGACATGAAATATCCAACACAGTTTTGTCGTTTGCTTTATTGTTATGGATCAAGGAGATGTAGGTATGCATTTCTTACGTTTTAAGAAAAGCATTAAATGAAATTGAATTCATGATAACACTAAAATAAATTTATTAATCTCACAATACATATAAATATATCTCACTCTTAGAGACGTGACCTTGGGAATCCACCTAACAAGGGGACACCACGGGTGCGGAAATCGCTTTTGGAACAACAGTATATGGAGGTCGTAGTACTCGTGTAGTATGAAAATACCATTTCGGCTTTTCGCCGAATGGGCCTTCGTTTTCGAGATATTGTGGTTTAAAATTTTGAACAAACGTAGTAAGCCAGATATATACCTTCTATAGTAATCTATACCCAAGAAGGTGCGTTGGAGCAACGACAGCGTGTCAGATTGTCACGCGGGCGGACGGGGTTCAAGTCCCCGGAACTGCGTCACTTTTTTCTTCGAATTTTTCCCGTGGAAATATATTTTGTGGATATTACGTATCACATAGTTTGTTACATATTACCCTACGCAAATTTTAAGGTTAAAAATGCATTTACAACGTAACGTATTATTCTAATCACCTCTTTCACCGGTGTTTTCATATACTGGTCCTGCGAAAATATTTCATTCCGAAACTTTCGACGCCTGCGATTGTCGAGCAGGTAAAAAACCACCCTTACGGTCAGAAGTAACGGCTATCCCACTTTACCTGCTCGACAATCGCAGGCGTCGAAAGTTTCGGAATGAAATATTTCTGTACTCCAACACCAACGATGGACATCCTTAGCATCTTCTTAGCTGGCTGCTCTGCCGAGCTATTCGAAGCTGAATCTTGTGATGAACTCATAATTAGTTTTAAAATGTTACAGTGCTATCTGCGACTTCACAGGCATGCACGTTCTTAAGTACGTTACGTCTGAGTAAAGGTTGTGTTCTCTGCGTATTCACAGGTATACACGTGTTTTCAACATCTGTTGCGTCATAAGACGAAGACCCGAGGTCTGTTTAAAGCCGGAAAATAAATCTTTAGCAATAAAGAGCAATAAGCACCCCCATGAAAACTTTTTAATGATTTGTCGGTGGGAAATGATTATCCATCGTTTGTCCACGTTTGTCCACATAACATTTTCATTCGTTCATCCTTAAAAAAAAAAGTTATGAACAACTTAAGAAAATTTGTCATCATCACCCTGCAGCAACACTTTTTAATTTTTTTAAAGTGGGATACGATTGTCCACAATTACACGTTTATCCACTCAATGATCTCGTTTGTGCACCCTCCAGAACCGAATTATTAATTATTTCTAACGTAAAAGTTGTATGTATTTTACTCGCATTATTGTGAGGCTCGAAATCTTGACTAAGTAGTATTCCTTACGATAGAAACATCAATGCTATTCATCATTGCTTCTTCTTCTTCTTCGTCTTATTCCAATGGAATTTGGAAATGTTTCTTCAAATTTGTCAGCAAATTCCACCGATTGTTCCTCACGTAAAAGTTTAAGGTGTTTGGTGACAACTTATCAGAAATTTTTAAAGACACTTCCCACATTTTATCCGTGCGACACTTCAGTTTGTACTTCTCATGGAAAACTTCACACTTTTCACATTTCTGCATCACTTCCAGAATAACGCTAGTGTATCAGCGCTTTTCTAGGCATTTTTCACAAATGACCAGAATGAAATCGCAAAACGGTAAGTAATATAATTCACAGTTACTTCACAAACCGTAAATGAACGCACGATCTCACCAGAGCGGTCTGTGAACAATGACTGACTTTCGAGGTGCGTGGTTGGAAAGAATTCGAGAGTATCACAGGCATTTGTTTCGATTTCAGCAATGATACGTGGTGCTGTTCGCCTTTGTACCCTACAAAGTAACTACGCATTTTTCTGGTAAGCAGGACCGACGCATAAGGGCGCTAGCCGAAGGGGGCGCTAAAACACTATATTGGACGCTTAATAACATAGAAATCCTTTTTTATTTGTCCAGCGTTTCGACTTCAGTGTCGAATAATGTTTTCAACTTTAACCTTAACTTTCGATCCATTATTTAAATAATTTTTTATTCAGCTAATGCCCAATTTTGATAAAAAATCACGGATACGTTAATACACGTATTATTTAAAGGCACGTGGAATAGTGCACGGGTACCCTTGTACTAAAAGATACACGGATTGAGGTACGGATATAGGGGAGAGTTGCCAATATTGTACTGGTCACCTAAATCGTACCCCATCAATTTCTCAGTAATTAATAAATATAAACGTCATCTGATGATAAAAGCATCAAGTAAATGCGAAATAAGAAATAGAAACAAAAAACCTATTGAGATTACACCCTATTTTGCGCGAGCTATAAACATTTAATAAAATCAGGTGTGATTGATGTAACTTTTTACCAGTTTATTTTAGCTGATAATAATCAAACAATGCAATTTTGTCCTGTATTTTTGTATTTTTCTAAAAGCGGGTTTAATGTAGAATATTTTATATTCATTTTAAGTACATATTACATTCATTATAAAGTTTAAATTTATATTTTTAAATAAATTGATCATGTTTCCTAAATCGTACCACTACAATCGTACCAGTAGGATTTGACAACTCGTATGTTATATAGGTTATGTACATATATCATATTCATAGGTTATTGCGGCCTGGTGTGTGATCCATATACATATGTATATGTAACTATATAATAATCATTACTTTATGTTGAATATATGCTTCTCTATTTGTTATTGATATTATTTTTAGTGGAGGTACGATTTAGGAGACCGGTTGCCTAAATCGTACCTTTTACAGTATGTGACAAAAAGATTCGTAACAAACTAATTTGTTCTGAACAAAACGTTAAGCATATAATAGTAGGTGCCTAAAAGATCAAGCTACAATATCCAATAGTCATTTGCGTTCAAATTAGTACCAAATATGAAATATAACGTAAAATGTCTTAAGTGGTACGATATAGGCAACCCTCCCCTATGTAATACGCGTGTCTTTTTAATACACGTAGGGGAAGTAGGGTCAAAACCGGGTCGTTAAGAACAAATGCTCATAACGTTGTCATTATTAATGTAAAAAAGAAATTAAAGTTAGGATTCATTAGACTAAACTCTTCATTAAATAATAGTATATATCCATTTTTTTTAAATACAATAACAAATACAAAAAATTACGATTTAAAATATGGTCCGTTTTTACGGTTTTACCCCATGGCCTGAGTAAAACCGGGTACCATACTAGAAACTGGCCCTAGCACCTATAACAACAGAATTCGTCCAATTCTTCAGTCCCCCAACCAGTGGAGCCTTCGTGAGCCCACTTACAACAAACTGTACACTGCACCCAACCTTCATTCAATTTCGATGAACCATTTGATTCTTCGATATAAATGCAAATGTCTTCACCGTTTTCATCACCACTATTATCATCATCACTCGGTATTTTGTTTAATTTTGCGGTTTTCTTTCTTTTTAGTTGTAGTCCTTTATTAAGATTTAGTTTTAAATTTGATAACATCCTCGTTTTTGTTGCTTTGTTATACACATTTTGTCCAAAACCCGATTTTACCCCGTACGGTTTTACCCCAGCATACAATTTTGTAAATATTACGAATTATCAACAACACCAGGGCGAAGTACAAATAAACTGTCTTAGTTATTTACACTTTAATATGCAACAATTAACATAATTCACACAGAAAAGTATGTACCTCAACACTGTCAAAAGTGTTGAAGTTTCTTAACTATCGAAAATTAGATCAGAGCCTTCAAAAACACACAAGATGATATAACCTTAGTAAGCACGCTTGTAACACAATTATCTTTTGTTGACATAATAAGACACATTGCGACAATGTGTCGCTGCAATGACGCGGCAAAATTTAAGGCGGTTTAAAAAATAATAACACGTCCCGGTTTTACCCAGGTACCCGGTTTTGTCCTAATTTCCCCTACCATGCAATAGGTCTCTAGTTTAAATATGGCAAAATTTCCGATTCTCCGGAGCGGAAACATATTTGAAAATATATGGTATTTGCAATGAATGCGGTGTCGAATTTGAAGTTCATTGCTTATAATTCAGGCTTGCGAATTAAGGGCGGTATTTTCAGTCGTTGCTTATTCTTAAGTTCACCTTAAGCACTTGCTTAAGACCCCATCTAGATTCTTACATTAGTCGGGAAATAAGCATCGACTCAAGCATTTACATTGTTAAGAAATCTTCATTTATTCGCTTCGTCTATATTCATTCATAAGCTTCGTCTTTCGGGCTGATACAACTCGCATCAGTTTCATTTTTCTCTACAGGGTGTCCCAGCTAACACTGGACAGCGCGATTTCTCCTAAACTATTGGAGATAAAAATATAAAAAAAATAGTGCATTGCATGGTTCGATGGGGCCAATTTATTAGCCTAGACGAATTTTTTTTTCGATTATTATTTTAAAAGATACGATGGTCAAGTTCGGTTCTGTAAATGGCACTACGTTTTTTGAACACCTGAGTTGATAGTGCGTCCCAAGACAAATTCAATAAGCATTAATGTATACACTTGATTTCCACTGGTTTTTGAGATATTGCGCTTGCAAATTTAGTGATTTTCACTGAAGAAAACCCACTGAAATAGCAAGGACCTGAGTCGGTCTTGCTGGCGTCACGGGGGGCCTTGCCTGTTGAAATAGATACCTACCTGCCAAAGGTCTGCGCCAGACCCAAAGGCTGGACAATTCTTTTCCGTCAGAAATGCTACTTAGGTAGGTACATCTGCGGTGTCAAGAAGCGCACCGTTACTTTTATTTCGCACTTGGTTCTACGCTCGGATGGCCGGTTCTTGTGGGCGGGATGCAAGCTCGATTGGTTAGGCTAGGAGGTGTGAAAGTTGCTAGACTAAATTTCAACCATAAGGAGCAGATTGTATTAGAACCAATCGAATTTGCATCCCTCACAAACGGCTGCTCTCTTGAAGAGGCCCTCTTCACAGCAATACCTCCTCCCCAATGCCCACCTTCTCTCGCACGGAATACGTCAACGCATGCTTTTGTTTTGATATTGAAGCTCGTGTTTATACTCGAGAGGACCACGCGTCGACAGCGGGCTACCCCTTTTCTTCCTGTGTCTCTCCGCGAGGAGTATTGACGGTGGATTAAAGGAGCGTAGATGTCGGGATGCCAGTTATTGAATTCAGGAGACGATAGAAACACTTTATTAGAAAACACACATGAACTATAATTAAAGTAAATCGTATTCCTCTCGGGCAGGAGTACTGATAACGATCGAACTTGAGCCCCACTTCGCGCAGACCGATTACACGGAGGGTAGTCGAGTCACACACTGCACAAATGATACAGGGTAATTCTGGAGCAACGCCCGTCAAGAAGATGCGGCCTGGTACCCCGTGGCGAGGACAGACCTTCGCAGTGCCCCTCACCCGATTTTTATGGCTTTTTCCGGAAAAAGGTACGAATCCTGGGCCGAACGTAGCGAAGTGAGGTCGAGCCCCCGCAGTCTCGGGTGCAATATCCATTACAGCGTATTAAGAAATTCTTTTCTTCATCGTATCGAAGGGGAAGTGACGCCAATGGATTCCTTATGTTTTTCCGATGAAAATCATATCAAACATCATACAAATCGGATTAATTTGACACAAGCTGTTTGTATTCCTTGTGTAAAAGTTGTCCGATTTGCATGATGTTTGGCATGATTTTCATCGGAAAACCACAAGGAATCCATCGGCGACACTTCCATATCCATACGATAAAGAATAAAGAATTATTTTATTTCCTAAATAGATACAGGGTAATTCTGGAGCTGTGCCCGTCACCCCGTGGCGAGGGCTGCCCTTCGCAGTGCCGCACTCGAATTTTATGGCTTTTGCCGGAAAAAGGTACGAATCTTGGGCCGAACGTAGCGAATTGGGGTCAGGCCCCCGCAGTGGAGGGTGAAATATCCATTACAACGTATTAAGAAATTATTTTCTTCATCGTATCGAAGGGGAAGTGACGCCAATGGATTCCTTATGTTTTTCTGATGAAAATCATACCAAATATCATGCAAATCGGACTACTTTGACACAAGCCATTTGTATTCCTTATGTAAAAGTTGTCCGATTTGCATGATGTTTGGTATGATTTTCATCGGAAAAACATAAGGAATCCATTGGCGTCACTTCCCCTTCGATACGATGAAGAAAAGAATTTCTTAATACGCTGTAATGGATATTGCACACTCGACTGCGGGGGCTCGACCTCACTTCGCTACGTTCGGCCCAGGATTCATACCTTTTTCCGGAAAAAGCCATAAAAATCGGGTGAGGCACTGCGAAGGTCTGTCCTCGCCACGGGGTACCAGGCCGCATCTTCTTGACGGGCGTTGCTCCAGAATTACCCTGTATCATTTGTGCAGTGTGTGACTCGACTACCCTCCGTATAATCGGCCTGCGCGAAGTGGGGCTCAAGTTCGATCGTTATCAGTACTCCTGCCCGAGAGGAATACGATTTACTTTAATTATAGTACATGTGTGTTTCCTAATAAAGTGTTTCTATCGTCTCCTGAATTCAATAACTGGAATCCCGACATCTACGCTCCTACAATCCACCCTCAATACTCCTCGCGGAGAGACACAGGAAGAAACGGGGTAGCCCGCTGTCGACGCGTGGTCCTCTCGAGTATAAACACGAGCTTCAATATCAAAACAAAAGCATGCGTTGACGTATTCCGTGCGAGAGAAGGTGTGCATTGGGGAGGAGGTATTGCTGTGAAGAGGGACTCTTCAAGAGAGCAGCCGTTTGTGAAGGATGCAAATCCGATTGGTTCTAATACAATCTGCTCCTTTTGGTTGAAATTTAGTCTAGCAACTTTCACACCTCCTAACATAACCAATCGAGCTTGCATCCCTCCCAAAAGAACCGGCCATCCGAGCGTAGAAGCAAGTGCGAAATAAAAGTAACGATGCGGAGAAGCCGCTTGACACCGCAGATGTACCTACCTAAGAAGCATTTCTGACGGAAAAGAATTGTCCAGCCTTTGGGTCTGGCGCCGACCTTTGGCAGGTAGGTATCGGTTTCAACAGGCAAGGCCCTCCGTGGTCCCTCCGTAGTGCCAGCAAGACCAACCCCGGTCCTTGCTATTTCAGTGGGATTTCTTCAGTGAAAATCACTAAATTTGCAAGCGCAATATCTCAAAAACCAGTGGAAATCAAGTGTATACATTAATGCTTATTGAATTTGTCTTGGAATGCACTATCAACTCAGGTGTTCAAAAAACGTAGTGCCATTTACAGATCCGAACTTGACCATCGTATCTTTTAAAATAATAATCGAAAAAAAAATTCGTTCGGGCTAATAAATTGGCCCTCTCGAACCATGCAATGCACTATTTTTTTTATATTTTTATCTCCAATAGTTTAGGAGAAATCGCGCTGTCCAGTGTTAGCTGGGACACCCTGTATAATAGGTCCGCGTTCTTTTAGTAATTCAACAAATAAATATTTTTCAACATCACTTTAATGTTTTTTGTTCCTCTTCGCCATTTTTTCGTCGAGAATAGCACGTGGTAATACCAGGCGCGTAAGGAGGAATAACGGGGAATACCGCGCAAAGACAGCAGCCGCATTTTCAAAACCATTCCTCATTGGATAATGCTACTCGGCTACACTGGAAAGATTCCGATGCTTGCCGAATGTAATATAAGATTTGCTTAAGCATTTGCTTGGCTAAGCAAGCTTTAAGCATCATCTTCTTTACTAAGCAAATCTTAAGTTCGGACTCAAATTACATGAAGTCTTAAGCTCATCTTATTCGAATAAGGCGAACTTTGTTAAGTCGTGCTTAAGCGCATGCTTGAGCAACGACTGAAGTCGGCCATGAATCATTTTCTCGTATTTATTCGTACTTTCTCGACTAAATATATGATTCTCGACTATACATTTTTTATTATTTTAAACAAATATTAGTTATAAAAAAAATTATTGACGCCTCCTCTCCCTCCTCTTCCTCCTTTTCTTCCTCTTCCTCCGCCATATTTTATTTTTCTTAGTTCCTTCCTTAGTTCGCTGTACTGTAATATGAACAATAAACATAACTCTTCTATTAATTACTGCAATAATGTCTAGACGATTTCACACTTTCATGAGAATGTAAGAAATGTTTGCGTGAGATCGCCTACGTATCTACATACCTGCTTTTTATACTGCAAGGCCATCTACTTCCAGTTCGCCTCACTGCGCGGACTCCGTCGCTGACTTCGTCGCGAGGACGGAGTCCGTCTGCTGTTCCTGCTGCCACCCGCAGCAGGCGGACTCTGTCCTCCCGACGGAGGCTGCACTGCCTTCTGTTTCCCGAGTCTGCTCTTTGTCGGTCATCTAAAAACGAGTCGAAGAAACAGTGAAACTATTGAACGTAATCAAAATGTAATCTAATTACAAATTGATTACACAATTACATGTTAATCGCAATTTGTAATTTGTAATTAGATTACATTTTGCCCAACTCTGAGAAGAGTACACGTTTATCAAGTTGGTACATTTGGGTACAATATAGGCTTCATTTAGCCAAAATTTAGCGCAGGAGCGCCATCTTCAGGTTTCTAAATAGTGTGAGACTGTTACTAAAACCCCACGGCCACGGATTTGTCTATTATCCGAAAGAATCGCACAAATCGTATCCTATACAAAATAATGTGCATACATGCACATCATTTTGTTGAATTTGCCGATAAGAAGCAAAGTTGTTCGACTCTCTAGGATAATAGACATGATCGCTTCTCGCTTATAATATTGCCAGCCCTCGACAACAGCCTCTTGCTGTACGCCTGTGTGGTTGGCACGCGCAAAATATTTTTGGCCACACGCGCAAGTGTTGGAAAACTCGCTGCATTTTCCCTCCACCATTGGGAAATGCATATTTCTGATGGGGAGACTCTCCCTTCCATGTACATTTTTTGTTCATCTTCCAATGCAATGTATATGTTGTCGTGCGCCTGCTCCTCATCGGTTACAATATGGGCTAGGCAGGTAAGTATCTTCGGCGCGAATCGCTCGCGCCGTCACTTGGATTTTTTTTTAAATATTGGTCGCCGGGAATCGAACCCGAGCCATCCGCGTGCTGATCGGCAGCGTTAACCTCTACGGCTATGCCGACTCTTCGTGGTCCCTTCATCCGAGCCCTTTCTTATGGCACGGGGGTTCCTGATCCCACATTTACGTCACACGACGCACAGCAGCAATCCACTTCTTTTTTCTTTCTTCTTCCCATGACCGAGAAGGAAATCTATAAAATTAGAGCTCTGGATTTGTATGCTCCGTATTTGCACAACCAACCACGCAACATATATGACGTGCACGATTACTCTTCTTTACAAATAACGCAATGCGTTCTGCAGAATTCACGTTTCGATGTTGCGCTTGTTGCGTGGCCGTCCAGTGAATTTCGTACGGAGTTTGTCCTTTAACTAATTTCAAACATTTAGAACATCCGCTAATTTCACCCTCATTCCTTTCCCTACTATATTCAACCATGTCATAGATTCGATTAATCATCCCACTTTTCAAAAAGTGACCGTGAGGCGGCGCCCTCCGGGGCACTTACCTAGTTCATTGCGGAAAAATTGATGAATACTTCCCGTTGGCGATGATTCTGTCATAAAAGCACAATCTGACACCTGAGTCTACAGTACACGCTAGTAGACTCAGGTGTCTGGCTAGAAGGCTGCTCGGCTGCTAGATACGTCACAGAGGCAATGTGCGGAACCTGAAGTCGAATCTCTTGTCGGATGGTTGGAGCACTGGTCACGCCGAGAGGATATTTATTGGGAATAGCTGGCGCATAGAGCTGTCGGAATACGCGACGTAATTGCTCCTTTCTTCCCGCGCGACGTGGCCACGGCATAGAGTTAGATACGAAATAATTCGTATGTGGAACGATGTATGTACTTTTGTCTGTCTCCAGTTAAATCATGAGCAGCGGTCCTGCTTTTGTGATATAAGAACGAAGTCGATTGAATTTGTACAATCTTGATTCTAAATGATTCACTCTATGTCGTGGATTTGGGGAGAAGGAATGAAACTTGTACACTTGCGCACTCCAACGCAATTTAATGCAATACTGTTAGCCCATGGCTTCTTGTCTCACGACAATAACCTATCTTTTATGAGAGAGTCCAGGAGCATGGCAACGAACAAAGGTTTTGCCTCTTCAATAAAATGAAATCTTTTATTTAGTTGGTTTAACAACTGATTTCTGAAAGCGTATCCCCTTAGCGATATCTCGCGGCACTACCGTTGGTATTTCTTACACTTTGTCTCAAGCCGTATATAGTAGAGCTGTTACTACCCGACCCGCCGGGTACCCGAGTACCCGGTGAGACACCCGGGTAGACCAAAATTACCCGGTTACCCGGGTACCCGTGAGATACCCGGGTACCCATGAGATACTCGGACAAAAATTACTCGGCTATCCGGGTACCCATGAGATACTAGAGCTATTACCACCTGACTCGTCGGGTATGTTTCCAGTAATTTATATTTTTGTGTGTAACAATAAAACAATGAAGTAATTAATTATGTTGAACTAGATATCTTTATTCTTGTAAAGAAATACCAACAAATCTACATTTTCAGGTAGTAGGCTACTACGCTTTGCGGTAACAATATTTCCAGCTGTTGAGAATACTCGTTCAGAGCTGGCAGACGTCGCAGGTATACATAAATACATTTTGGCAATTTTTGCAAGTCTAGGGTACTTGCTTTCACGTGTTCTCCACCATTCTAATGGGCATGTATTATGGTCAATTTGTGTCTCTTGTAAATACATTTGTAGTTCGGAATTACTATCGTTGTTAGATTGTGAAGTTTGGAATATAAAATCTAGTGCACTTGGCATAGGATTAAAATTTTGTACAGTTTCAGTTGTGGAAATGTTTTCTATCATATTACCAATGGAACTTCTGGTGAGATTTTTCATTTCATTATTTTCAAACGACATTTCCTTGCTTCTTGGATCAAGAAACGAAGCAAAATGATGTACAGTTTCAACACGTGATTGTAAATTAAATCTATTGACAAAGGACGTTACTAAAACATTTTTAAATTGCTCAGTCTCAGCTCTGCCCGTGTTATTAACTGTCAAATGATTATTAACAATGCCATGGATAATAGGCAGTACCATAGAAATCGTTACTGTATTTTCGGAGCATAGTGCAGTAGTCGCTACTTGCAAAGGTTTTAACACCGTAATAATATCACTCATTATTAACCAATAATATCCCGACATTTCAAGTTTTAAGGGGGTAGACACGGGTAATGCAGCGCGCTGTATACCGACACAATTTGACCTGAAACACGGGTTTGGGGGATGTCGTTTTTCGTCCTTATATGAGAAGAGTTTGGGCTGGGTGAGGTCTCATTCGAAAGAGGAAGGTTCAATGCAGCCCGCTCTGGTCATGGTTCACCGCGATTGTGTTGATATCCAATAATATGAGTGTGCAAAGTAGAGAAAAAATCGACAAAAGACACTCGCAGATTTCAAGTATTTGTAGGTCACTAAAAGAGTTTTGTGACTCAAACGATGACCAGAGCGGGCTGCATTGAACCTTCCTCTTTCGAATGAGACCTCACCCAGCCCAAAATCTGTTCATATAAGGACGAACAACGACATCCCGTAATTGCATTCCCAAATACGAGTTCCGCCATATTGGCGATAATACAGAGCAAGTCACGTGACAAATTTAGTTCACGTAGTGGATACGAGATGGCGCCTACTCGGGAGGACTGCCGACGTGGAATCATAGCAAAACTGAAGCGTTAGCTGGATATCGTGGTGGAGAATTATCGATGGTTGTGACTATCGATGATGGTCGATAGTGATCGATAGTTTGATCCCTACTATCGATAATTATCGATTGTTTCCGAAACATCAATTCACTATCATGTATGTACATTACCTACATATTACAAGCGTATAATAGTCATCGTTATTGGAGAAAATTAGCAACAGTTAAATATAATGGATGTTCAATGCCAAATAGAAAAGAATGCAAAATTAAGAATATAGGAAGTGTTTAAAAAAAAGAGTAGTGTACGAAATAGCTATTGATTTTTATTTAAAGAAACGATTACGTCAACTTTTTTGCTTTTATTCGGGCCCCCCTCTCAGAAATTATTTCTTGAGTTTTACTAAAGATTCTTTCATACTCTGTCAAAGTAGCCGGAATACAGAGATACTTCTTGAATAACTCTGACAACGGTTGAAGTTCTTCATTTACATTATAATAATTATTATTTTAAAACATGGCTGTCGCTGCCTAGAGTGTCGAGCAACGCGGATAGCGTGATGACATGAATCGAGTGGAAGTGAGGGGGAGAAGACTATCGATCACCATCGACAGTCAAATAAAAATATTGATAGCTTTCGATATTGAAAACTATCAATAATTATCGATATACTACCGATAATTCTCCACCACTAGCTGGATTGGATACATGTGCCACAGTAAAAGCGTGATGCAGTCAATGTATGCATTTTCCTACGATTTTAGGTTAGGTTATATGCATTTTAGGCATACATTGGCTAGGAATTGTTATGAACTGTATACATTTACTAAATTAACGCTTTTACCGTAACACATACATCACTTGAAATCGCTGTCGAATTTATGTTATAATTCAGACAGTGAGAGCAACAACGGACTACCCCTCTTTAAATTTTTTTCCTATTTTACAGTTACTGTCACGTCCCGGGTTAAGGACTTAGGGGACAAATGACATAATGGAAATAAAATAAAACCCAGGCGCGAATCTATATTCTAGCGCACCGGGAGGCGAGGGAGTCAGGTGTGAAATGATGAAATTCTGCACACAAGTCCCTTCGAACGTCAGGCGAGAATGTGAAATTCTGCACACTAATCGTTTCGAACGGCAGGCGAGAATGTGAAATTCAGGAGACTGAGGATTTTTGGGAAAATCAGGCGAGAATGTGAAATTCTGCACACTAACCACTCGGAACTGTCAGGCGAGAATGTGAAATTCTGCACACTAACCACTCGGAACAGTCAGGCGAGAATGTGAAATTCTGCACACTAATCGTCTCGAACGGCAGGCGAGAATGTTAATTCTGCACACTAAACGACCAGGGAAGGCTTAATAACTGGTTGGTATTGGGGAGACACCCGTTAGAGCACTTGTTTTGGTTTGGGTTGGAAATCGGTTTTATCGTGGCTTTATTATAAAAGACACGTAATATATAACTCTGTGAAATTCGGCTAGTCATACGGTTGAGCGAAATCTATGTAAAAGTAAGTTAGTAAACACAGAGATACTTTCCGCGGTCGTTGCCCGTGATCAGCTGTCGCGGCAGCTCGTTAGGATGTATGGATCTTCGTAGCCGTGGGATCGATACAATAAAGCTAAGCGTGATTTAAAGTAAGATTGTTTATTCAGATAAACCACGAGTAAGCCATGCACTGTAAAGCGATAGTGGTAGGTCTTTATAGTAATGCGTGGCACGATAATCAATAGCACATAATGATTATATCAGTGGTTATTACAATGAAACGAGAGTATGAATGTGAGATACAAGTTTATAAGTCAAATATAGTTTGAATAAAGCATGAAGATTTGTTACGCTAGCAATAAGAGCAATAAACGTAACAAGACAATATAATAAGTGCACGCAATCAGCGTAGTTTAAGACAAAGCAATAAGAATGGTAATACAAAATAATATGATAAGCAATAAGAATAGAAATACACAATAATATGATGGGGATGATATACCGTATTAATAATGGTTAATGAAAAATGCTTACAGTAGTTGTCGTAGAGCACAGAATTTATAATATGCGTTATACTAACGCTGAATTTAGTTTTAGTGAAACTTCAATAGTTATCGCAGACAAAGCTTGCGCTGTTATTGTCGTCTAAGAAGAAGGAGCTCTCGCGGTTCCTTGTATTTATACTAGTTACAATCTTTTCAGTATGAAAGGGGGTGCGCAGTATGCACCTTGACATAGTTACCCTTATGCGTAGCAGAAACATTTCCGGGGTTTTTGTAAGGGCCAAAGGTTGATCTATATTTGGACTCGCATTTTCGGCACGTACGCCAAATAATCCTCGCGATTATCCTTCCGGGGTTTTTATACACGTGAATTTGAGGGGCTCAACTCCTCGGATGGATTTTGGGTGTTTTAATAGGAAAGGAACGTTGATGGTTTTGACTGCTTTGGTCATTTAGAGGGTGTGAGACGTGGTCTCGATTTAAGAGATTTGTGAGGCGAGGGACTTGTATAGATTCAATGGTTGATCGTCTTGAGATGGGGACCGCTAAGGTACATCGCCAAGCCGGTCAGTGATCGGGGAAAGGGGTAAGAGTCGTGGTTTGATGAGATTCGGGTGGAGTTGTAGAGTGGGTTATGAAATTGTTAGAATAATTGCGCGCGAAAATTCGTGGGACGTCACATTACTCACAAAATTGAGCGTACACCTAGCTTGGTAATGAAAATAGACGAAAAAATGAATGCAAACACAAAAATTAAAAAATGAAAACAATATATATTTTATTCGTATATTTTACTAAATAATTTGTAAAAAAATTCTAAATAAAATGGACTATTTGTCTATATTTAACAGAAATTGTAAAAGTATACGTATTTTAGTGACACAAAATTGAGCGTACACGTAGGAATTATCACATTACGCAGGTCTGTATTGGTTAAATGTTGGTACTATTGAAGAGGAAGTCCCGCGAAATGTCTTTTAAAGTTCGGTGGCTAAGGAACCAGAAACAAAAAACTATCTGTTATTCGTAGATTAACGATTATAGTAGCGACATGGCTAATAAGAGGAAGCAGACTGACATTTCAATACGAAATCTTATTGTAAAATTATATTCGCAATGTAATTCCTTTCGTCAAGTAGGGGAAATAGTCGGCAGAACACATTCTACCATATAAAAAATTATAAACAAATTTCGGTACGATGGAATAGTCCGAAATACACCTGGCCGAGGAAGAAAGAAACTATTGTCGAACACTGATGAACGGTTCATTTGTCGACAAATTAAAACAAATCCGAGTACAAGTGTGTGGAAGTTAACGTTACATGTTTCCTCACGTATAAATAAAGACATCTCGGTTGAAACAGTTCGTAGAACATAAAGGAAGAAGGGATATAATGGCCGAGTCGCACGAAAGAAACCGTATATCTCTAAAGCAAATAGGCAGAAACGCATAGAATTTGCAAAAACGTTTGTAAATTTTGACGAAAGTTTTGGAGAAAATGTTATATTCTGTACGAGACTAAAATCAATTGTTCTGGACGGGATGGAAGGAAGCAAATCGTATGGCGACAGCCAAATACTCAGTACCACCATAGAAACACATGTCCAACGGTGTAACGTTCTGTTGTCGGACGACAACTGAAAGTCACAGGCCTCGAGAGGAGAGCGGCGTCCCCTCGAGTGTTGGAAAGGTGGGGATTCGTCGGTAAAGAGAGTGAAGAATTGAAATTCAAACTTAACAGCAACAATGGACTATTTATTAAATAACACTTAACCCTAATAACAAAACAATGATATTAATACTACTTACAATTACGATTATATATTATTTTTGGGTTTTCTATGGTTTTTTTATATTAATCTTATTCTAAAGCTATGGATTGTAGTAATAAATGTATAAATGCTGTATAATTGCAGAGCACGGCCGCTACCGTTTCCGGAGCGAGCTCGTAGACTCTTTGGCAATTTTCCTGTAGTAAGAACAGCCGCTACCGTCTCCGGAGCGAGCTTGTTACTTTTGACAGGGTTTTAGTTCTATGCTCGATCTTGCTTTTACCAAGAACCACAGCCGCTACCGTTTCCGGAGCGAGCTTGCAATTTTCGTAGAAGCAGGATTCTATCGGGTTAAATGAATAGTCCAAAGAGGAGCACCAGTAACTTTTATACACTGGAGTTCCGCTGCTACCGTTTCCGGAGCGAGCTAGATCTCACTGGTTGAAACTTAAGCTACCTCCAGGGCTGAACATTCGTCGATTATGAGCGTGATTTCCAATGTAGCTTTGAATGCGCGCTGGGCTGCGTGCGCCTCCTTATATACTGGAAAATTGGCGGGCTAGCGCATGCGCAGTAGGTTATTTCTTGATATTTCACTTATTACTCGCTTAATATATATTATTTTGTCTTGCGCTTTTGTCAATACTTATAATTAATTATTCTTAATGTCTCTATAATATTTGTTTGTCTAATATTTGCTTATTTCATAAATTATGTATAAAAGTATTTACAATGTTGATGCGTAGTAGCATAGAATGTCTTAATGATAATATAGTAGTTCTATTATACCGACACTAGGTTCGAGTCCTAGCGGGACGTTACAACGGGTAAACACGGAGGAGGATCCGTTATGTTATGGGGATGTATGGGTTCAAATGGTACCGGAAATATCGAATACATAGATAGCATAATGGACAAAATTAAATACTTAAATATCTTAAAAAAGAATCTCAAAGATTCAGCAGAAAAATTAAAAATGCCGCGGGTGTATTACTTTCAACAAGATAATGACCCAAAGCATTCATCTTATATAGTTCAATTATGGTTGCTGTATAACATCCCAAAGATGCTAAAAACACCTCTCCAGTCACCTGATCTCAATCACATCGAGAATGTCTGGGGAGAAATAAAATCCAGGATGGCATGTTACAATTTTACGAATATAGAAGATTTCAAACGAAAGTTGAGAGAAGAATGGGAAAACATTTCTCCTTCTTTAATAAAACACCTAATTTATTCTATGCCACGTCGCTTAGAAGCCGTGATTGATGTCAGGGGATATGCTACGAAGTATTAATAAATGAAACGATATAGCATAAGTTTGTAAACAGTATTTTAACAAGGTGTACGCTTAATTTTGTGTCACTAAAATACGTATACTTTTACAATTTCTGTTAAATACAGACAAATAGTCCATTTTATTTCGAATTTTTTTACAAATTATTTAGTAAAATATACGAATAAAATATATATTGTGTTTTCATTTTTTAATTTGTGTGTATGCATTCATTTTTTCGTCTATTTTCATTACCAAGCTAGGTGTACGCTCAATTTTGTGAGTAACTGTATATGATTAGTAAAGCCTATTGGAATACGTTATTGCTACTAACTCAATATCGAAAAAAAATTGGGTTAGTCCGTTGTTGCTCTCACTACCTCAATGATATGGCAAAATACCAGATTTGAGCATTACATAACCCGAGCCAATTTTTCTTTGAAGCGTGGGGAATTCAATTGTCGGCCATGAATAATTTTCTCGTATTTATTCGTACATTCTCGACTAAATATATGATTCTCGAATAAAGTACGAATAAATACGAGAAAATTATTCATGGCCAACGGATGAAAGGCCTTCGAATAAAACAATGTTTAACTCATTATATGTGTAGGTACTTATTTATTTAAAAAATTAATATATATTAATATAGTTCTTACATTCCCTTCCTCCTCCACTCCCTCCCCTTCCTCCTCTTCCTCCTCGTCCACCCCTTCCCCCTCTTCCTCCTCTGCCCCCTCTTCCTCCTCTTCCACTTCCTCCTCCTCCACCTCTTCCTCCTCCGTACTGCATCCTTTTCACCTCGTTCCGGAGTTCCCTGTAATAAGAAAAATAAACATAAATCTTATAATTACTGCAATGATATTTTCACACTTTCGTGAGAGTGTAAGAAATGTTTGCGTGAGATCGCCTACGTATCTACATACCTGCTTCCTATACTGTAGCGTCATCCGCATGAATATTGTCCTCATTTCCCGGCGAGGACGGAGTCCGGCTCCTCGATCCGCGCCGTCTTCGCGACGGAGTCCGGCTCCTGGATGGACTCCGTCTTCGCGACGGAGTCCGGCTCCTAGCAGCAATGCGGAAAACTCCGTCTTGGAGACGGAGGCTGCCGTCTTCCAGACGGAGTCCCTTCCCTCTGTTGATTTAATTCTCTTCCAGACATCTAAAAAAGAGTTGAAGAAATAGTGAAACTATTGAACGGAACTATGGAATGGATTTGAAAGTGCAGCAGAAGAACCAGAGTTGGCCAAAATGAAATTAATTACAAATTACAAATTACGATTAAAATGTAATTGTGTAATTGATTACACATTTATTTTCTGTAATTGTTAATTTAGGCAGTTGACCACAATTTTGTCAACTATCTAAATTAACGATTCCAGAAAATCATGTGTAATCAATTACACAATTACATTTTAATCGGACTTTATAATTTATCATTGATACAGTTCATGCAGATGGTTTTTACATGTGTTGCGCAAGATGGCTGATTACGGACATAGCATCGTGTTCCTGTTTTCTTATCAGCCGATCGTGGGCAAATGTTGCAGCGTGGTCGCTTACTGTCAGATGTATTCGCCGCTGTTCCTTCGGCTGTTGAAATTCGGTTAATATTTATAGAAATATATAAAAGAAAAAGAAATGCAAAATATTGTATACAAAATAGGAGTATTTTCGAAACTGTAGACAATAATTTGTACAAAAGTAGTATCTTTTAGTTCTGTATAGTTCAGCGACTTTGCGCGGCTAACAATAAGCTTCGTTGCCGGACTGACTCTCGATCGCTCGACGACGAGTCACGCGCTAAGAAACGGACGTCCTTACCTAAACAAATGCCGTCATCCAAACGGCAACACATATCGCGGAGAGCCCGAGACGTCTCTGCCTGGGTGCCCGACTCAGATATTCCCACAAAAGAAAATATATAATATAAATTTTGATACAAAATGCATGAAAAAAATTTGGGGTCAGTTTGACCCCAATGCACCAAAATATGCTTGGTTGGCTTAAAACTATCGTAGATACGTCATAGATAATATTTTTTCGATTTTTTTTTTAAGAATGTGTGTGTAAAACCTTAGTTGAGACAATCCTAGTTGCCTGGCACACTTATTAGGTGCAAAAACCTATTACATCGCGTATTACAACGACTGGGGTCAATTTGACCCCTATACACAGAGTGAAGGTTAAATGGACCGAAAACAGTTACATCCATAGATTGTAATAGATGACTGCAATGTGGTGGAAATGTAAGGATTATGATGTTGTTCTCCCTTGCAAATAACACAACATTTATTGTGACGTGAGTTTTATGATTCTCCAGCAATATCAAAGCTGGTACTCAGCAGTTGGCTTTACATGTCTCACAAAATGCTGCAAAGGTTTCAAAAAGCAATCTTCGGTGATCCACCCAGATGGATTTGCAAGCCCTAATGCTCCAACAGGCCCATTGTCGAGCATGTGTTCTTTAAAATTAACACGTGGGAATATGAATGCAGGTGGAATAATGGCACCAGCAGCACTTATAAAAGCCAACATAGTTACCAGTGAACCACGTTCTGTTGAACTGATTTGCCCAACTCTTTTAACTTCTGCTTGAGCAACTATCCTCGGAGTGTGAGTCACTGTACTGCATCCAGTTTCATCCAAATTCCATATCATATTTGGAAGAAATTACTGTTTTTGATAACATTTCTCCAAATTATCAAACAAATTAGAAATATTATGTTTATTAAAACTTGTTGTTCTCGCTAGCGAAGTAGTTTCGTGTTTCCTCACTGTTACAGTAATAAAGAGATTTATTCATATAAGTAAGATAATTACACGAGGTATGTTACGCTCAAGTTACATGGAAAGTTCTAGAACCTTTCTAGTACAAAGAACATATAAGTAGTATATGCGAAGAGGGGAAACCCGCTTAGCGAGTCACGGCGCTCTCAGCGCCATCTCATAGTAGAGTTGACAATATTCAACCAACACTCACGGATAGCGAATCATTTCTTTTTAAGATGCCCTTGAGCCAGTCTGAGCTCGCTTTTTTATTTGCGTCCCATGAAGAAGGTACTACATTTTTTAGATGTACAGCATACTGATATGCTAGTTCTCTGACCCGGATAGTAGTTAACCCATAGCACATTTTTGCGGAGGGCTTTAACTAATTTGCAAGGGAAGATTCTTGATTTGTGCTAAATATTCTTCTATCTCCAGTGTTCGGTTTATAATGATTCTGTGTTTTTGGCTTGTCTGACTAGCTAAATGTGATTTGGCTATATTGGTACACCTCGCAATCGAACTTCTTGAGGTTTGTTTCTCAATGACTTCGTGCACTGCTTCTTGTATTTTATCTGCACCAACCCGTTTTTTAGATGGCATATTTTCACTGAAAAAAAAAAATAAGAATAGTAAGGTTTTGAAGGGGACAGGTATGAAAGGGGCGTCCCCTTCATAAATTGTAGTTGTGTCTAACAAGGGAAGATCCAGAACCCGGAAATTCAAAAAATTCTGAAACTTTGTGGATATGTAGGGGATTTCCTCCTGATTACAACGCAATTTTTTTTGCTGCCAAAATTCTAATGTAACATCAGTTTCCATTGAAAATGATGTGTCTTCTTGCGATTTAATAAGCATATCTTTTATTATGTCATGTAACTCCATTTCTCTATTATTAACAGGCGTCTCACTATTGTTCTCAATTAGGAATGTTGTCATAAGTAAACGAATTACATTTGCAGGATGTATGGGAACCATTTTCAACACCACACGTTTGTTACACAGAATCAACGTACATTTACTGTTAACACCTATACTTAAACTACAAATAAACTAGTATTTCTTATTGTTAATGAGTCTTTACTCTTCAAATGCCTTCGATACTACTGACAATAATAACGAGTCGAAGCATTTATTACTTTTGCCGTCCCGACACACCTATAGAACTGTTAATATCTATCTTATATATAATAGCATATGTGTATGTATCTTACTTTATGACGTCTGAAGAAAACATGTTTGGACAGTGAAATGTCTTATTAAAATTGATCATCTTTATTTTCCTTGCAAATAATGTTTCATCCGATAAGAATACTAATATATGTATTCTCATTATTAATGCTCGAGAGAACAATAGACATGAGATAATACTTTGATGGGAGACAAAAGTAGGTATATATTCACATCACAAAAGTGTTTTCAAAGTATTAAACGCCTGCATTGTCTCGCTTGTTTGGTGAGCAAATAAGAGAAAAGTCGATAATTATGTTAAAAATAAAAAGTTCTAATAAGGATAAGTTATATCTAACAGTTCCCTTCTTCTCCTCTATTTCCACCTGATATATTTGCCCCATGTGTAATTAAAGACAAAAGTATATAAATTATCTTACTTTCTTACTACGCGTAGACTACTTGTGGAAGTACTAGCACCTTCATCTCGCATATGTTTTACTGCCAAAATGCTACTCTGTCGAGTATACTCCTTACGGCACTGCACGTGAATTTTTATAGAATTGACATTACGCAAATGTTCAATTTTTCCGTCATTTCTTTCAACACTCGCGTCATGCAAAGTTTTTAATCCTCGGCGACAAACAACAGTTGGTCCCTCCGACAGCGATTTGCTGCAAACGAAGCACATTTCTTCCATTTTTGGAGTATCTTTTAAATTCTCTCACAAATACCCAGTAACCACGCCGTCCAGAACTAATAACACCCGAATAAGAGCACTCTATTCACTTTGTTCCTGGTATCTGCACATCTAGTAAGCGTGTGGTCAGATAAGGAAAGGAACACACTCACTTAACAGAAACTATGGAATGTATATTTAAAAAAAAACAAAAATTCACAGTTGGAAGGCAGAAAACTCTGGTCTATGTCGCTTGCACGCTTGACACGATCTGTCTACCGATCGCACGGTCTTTTCGCAAGAAGACTCACCAATGTTGGCGATTGGTCGCTTCGGGGAAACATTGTAACATTGTAACAGGTTGTAAAACTAAAGGTCTGTTTAAGCTCATCATAAACTAAAGAAGGGCTTTGCGTTTCGACACAGTTTGAAGGTCGTTTAGTTTATCCAGAAATTAACAATGGATGTAGCACGTGTAGACAATGATGACGATGTAGATCCTGTTAATTTCTTAACGGAAGACATACTAATTGAAGAAACTGACGCAGAAGATGAGGGAGACTCGTAATTTTTGTATTTTTAATAAACGAACATCGTGGATTAGACCTACTGGGGACACCACGTTAAAAAAAAATGCGCTCAGTACTCTACCTCCGAGGTGGTGTGGAAATGAGTGTATTATTTCTCAGAAGCGAAGATCCCCACCTCGCAAATTCAAAAAATTATAAAACATTGGGGATATGCAGAGGTTAATATAGGTATGTATTACGCATTTTTTTTGTTTGCTGTCCAAATTCACACTATGGGGGTGAAATTGACCCCTGAAAATCCGTTTTTTTTCGATTTTGTGTTATAACTCGCGAACCATAAGAACTAGAAGAACTATACCGAACTTACCAAATGATAGTCCTAATTAAAAGAAGTAAGTTTTTCCTGAACACTTTTTTTCTATGTCCTACAGTTCGCGAGTAATAATACAAAGTAAAAAAAATTTCAGGGGTCAATTGCACCCTTATGGAGTGAATTCGGGCAGCAAACGAAATTGCGTTGTACTCAGGAGGCCTTCCCCTACATATTTACAGAGTTTCATAAGTTTATGAATTTCAGTGTTCGGGATCTTCTCTCGTCAAATGTATGGGGGTTGAAACTTGGTAACCCGACATACACGAAAATGGTTACTCCTACGAAAAAAAATTATAGGACCGTTTTGGTAGAGAATTTCCTAGGCTATAAATTGTATAATTACTATTTTTGTCGCAATACTGCTAGATAACGAGATATTCGTGAAAAACCGTTGTTTTTTTTTCAACCCCCTGTAAAATTTTTAGCGGCAGTCGGATTGATGGGGACTTTTGACATGTTGTTTAAAACGATCAAATAAAGGTTCATACCAAAATTTAGCTTGGTGGGATTTGTTCCGAAGACAGATCCTAATTTCACTGGATTATATATGCTCTAATTTGAAGGAGATAGGGTAGATGTACCGTTTGTGCCACGGTGAAAAATGGATTTCTAATATTTTTTAACTTTATTAATTCTTTAACGATTTCTCTAGTTAATGGTAACTTAGACATTAATAGTAAAGATAGTGCAAGATTTAGGAAAGCTTTTAATTTCCTGATTTGAAGTACAATTTTAAAGATAATTACGATGAAAGTCACTGAAATCCTAAAAGTGGCCACAAATGGTGCATCTACCCTTTATATTATTATGACCGATAAGACGGCCATGGCTCTCCGACATTGGTTTGTCGAATGTTTCCAAGGCATCTAGGCCAGCTTCACCGAAAAGCTAGAAAACAGAAGTAGCTGACCATGGCATCAGAGAAGATGGAGACGGATGAAGCAACTGTAAGTAATACAAAAAAAACTCTACTATTATTCATATACTCCAAGCAGAGTTGCACTTTGCCTACGCGCCTGTTTAAATACTTTTTTTTATTACATTATTACAATTTTTTTTATTTTTATTTTTAAGGGGTTAAACCACTGTAGAGCACGAAAAAATAGGCATATTTCGGGATTTTTTTTGCGCAATAAAGATATCAATCGAAATTCTGCAAACTGGGATTTATAATTCTAGTAATGAAGTACAAAAAGTATTTTTTTTCAACTTCGTTCATGACAAAATGGTGGCTGCGCAGCATTTCTCCGTCGGTGCCTGTTTTTTGAAAGGGTCCACGGCCGGAAACCTAACTCCCGCAATTTTTGACGTGGAACAAAAAACCAAAGTCTTTTCGATTCTATAGAACAACAGCAAGAGACGTACGTAGGATTTTTTCGATATATTGATTTTTCGCGAAATGGTGCATTTTTGAAAAAAAAAGTTTAAAATTTCATGAAAGAAATCGTCACAAAAATTGTTTCTAAACAAAAAATATGCAATATAAAAAAAAAATCCTACGTACGTCGCTGGAGAAAACAATTTTGAATATACTGTTAAATTTTTCAGATCGATCGATGAAGATTTGTTCGAGTTATGTTTCCGGCCAGTTAAAAAAAAGTGGTTTCGAGAAAAACGCGTTTAAAGTTTTAAGTACTGTAAAATCATATTAGATTCTTATATACCTTTAAGCGTCCTTTTCAACGGTCGATCCTCACTTTACTAACCCTACACAGACGTTCTTAACATTCTAGACTATTCGGCACTCTAAAAAAAAACTACAGCGCGCGCAGTTATAACAATGCCGCTCGGGGCATACACGAGAGCGTTGGACATTTAAAAAATTTGGACATTTAGACATTTTAGCCGCCCTCCATCTTTTGGTATATTATTTTTAAGATCCTAAAGCACCTTTTACACAAAAAAAATAAAAATTTTTTTCTTTTTGAAAATTCTACAGTGGTTTAACCCCTTAATATAAATATTTGGTTGTTATACCGATGAGGGTCTAGCTCCCCGATTTGAATGATTTTTTAATATGTTGTCAGAATGATGGTCCTAATGGTGAGGTGGCCCCTAATTGAAAAAATGAACTTGACAAATAAAAGTTTCGATCTATGGAATTAAATATTTATTGCACTTTTTGTTATAATAATACACGGAATAGATATTATAAATTATAATTTGTCATGTGCCTGCTTGTGGTAGTTTTGGCATATTTAGGCGGATTAATAAAATATCTTCTATAATGTCCGGCTTCATTGACGAATGGTGGGGGGATAAAATAAACTTTAACGCCGAAAATAAGCGTTCCACACTTACTTGTGTTGGCGGAATTGCTAAAATTATTTTGGATAGTTCAAACAATTTCGGCATTTTATTTTTCATTTTCGTCCAATAGTGTAATATATTGGATGAATTTTTTAATCGGGGTTCTTTTAGATATTCTTCTATTTCGTTGTCTAGGGTCTGACATATATTATTATTATATGAAACATTAGAACGTGTGGCTTTTGCATTTTGTAGTAATTTTTCAAAGTCATCGTCTTCTAAAATATCAACTTCGGTCGGATTGGTAGATTCAATAGTGGATGGGCGGTGTGAAATACTTAAAAGTCTATCATGTGTCTGATGAAGGCAATGTTTGACATCTGTAATTATGGAATCAGTTAAAATAACGTGGTAGCGGGGATCCATAAATATTCCGCATGAAACTAAAACGTTTTTAAATAGATTTGACTCCCGCAAATTCGTTTTCTGTTTTTCTTGTTTCGATGATGCATCGTTGCCATAATTCATACAAGTCCTCAACTAGCAACTGTTCCGTTTGTAGTTTCTGTGTAGCCACACGTGCGGGTGTTAAAACTACAATTAAATCAAAAATTGTATTCCACATTATCGGTGGTAATTTAAGATCCTCGTCATTCATTTCATTACAGTATTCCTTAAGTTCGTGTAATCTTCCCAGCATGTCCAGCGTAGAATTCCATCTGGTAGTGCAATCAAGGATCGCATTTTTTTTAGACAACACAACGTTACATTTTTTCCTACCCATTATAACGTATTTCAATATTTTATCAATTGTTTTCGTTAAATTGATCGATTTATACTAATATTACATTAATAAATATTAATTTATAACTATTTTTATATTATATACACACACACTATATTACACTAATCTAACATTACAAACTGATTTAAATTTAACACTAATATAACTATGTATCATTTATAAAATTATGAAATACTAATGTTATGGTCACCAAGAATTTTCTTTGGTATTCGAATGACTGCTCTGTATGATGTCTATGATAGATATTCTATATTTTATCTTTATTTTCCGGCTAGGAAAGAACGTCTTTCTATTATGTTATATGGGACAGAAGTAAGCTCTTCTTTGACAACGGACTGTTATTTTTACGTTGCCGGGTCTTGTAAGAAAAGGCAATCTACAAACGCAATACTATTTTTTACTATATTCAGGTTTCCCTGAATGTTGAATCACTTTTGCCTTTTAATGATAATAGTAATCCAACACGCTTATCTAGTAATCCAATTTATCTTGTCCCCCCACCGTTCGTCAATGAAGCCGGACATTATAGAAGATATTTTATTAATCCGCCTAAATATGCCCAAACTACCACAAGCAGGCACATGACAAATTATAATTTATAATATCTATTCCGTGTATTATTATAACAAAAAGTGCAATAAATATTTAATTCCATAGATCGAAACTTTTATTTGTCAAGTTCATTTTTTCAATTAGGGGCCACCTCACCATTAGGACCATCATTCTGACAACATATTAAAAAATCATTCAAATCGGGGAGCTAGACCCTCATCGGTATAACAACCAAATATTTATATTAACGAACACTTCATATTACGAAAGAATTGT
Organism: Andrena haemorrhoa; assembly: GCA_910592295.1. NCBI lineage: Eukaryota > Metazoa > Arthropoda > Insecta > Hymenoptera > Andrenidae > Andrena > Andrena haemorrhoa. Next base: position 10,396,441 of record OU342946.1, read on the forward strand.
ATACGTATGTACAAATGTGTACATAATATATATTTACTTACTTATTTATAATAATTTTTAAACAAGTTGGTTATACACAGTAGTCTATAGTTGTAATATGTTGTAATTTCATTTTCTATAAAATTCTGTACAATCGTTACAAGAATCGGTTCTATAACCGTTTTGGAACTTATATAGAACCTAAAAAATAAAAGTTATTAAATCGGTTCTATAACCGCTTTGGAACTTTTATAGAACCTAAAAAATAAAAGTTATAGAGCTATATAGGAACCTAAAAAATAAAAGTTATAGAGCTATATAGGAACCTAAAAAATAAAAGTTATAGAGCTATATAGGAACCTAAAAAATAAAAGTTATAGAGCTATATAGGAACCTTAACTTATACTTTTATAGTCTGATATTTAGGTTCTTTTTAACGGTTATTCAGAATAAAGGTTCTTCATAACTCTTTCAAGAACCTAAATCTTTATAATAACGGTTTCAAGCCCTGGGTATGTGTACAATGACGGACGACGATCCCTGCCGAATGGTCCCGAGAGTCGACGAATCGACGAACGAAACATGTGTGTTAGTATCGTTTTGGCTGAAGGTGTGCGTATAAAGCCGGGTCCAGACCTGAATGAGTATACGTTGAGCAGGCTGAGCGCGCACGAATATTCTGATGTGGACGGGTGAAACGGTAGCCAGGACCGCATGCTTCTACGTCAGAAAGGGTGAGCGTGAACGCATATGCAAGTGTGGACGTGTCATTCGTGGTGACTCGGGGCATTCGACACCACTCGCGAATGCCGGCGAAGGCACATGGCCTGAGTCGACCGTTGTCGGTTTTCTTCCGCACATCAAAGGGAGGTTGGAGTGTATTGCGTTCAGCGTGGATGATAGAAGCAGATGAGATATACTACATGATATTGAACTATATGGTAATCCATATGAAATTAGGACGGGTTAAGTCCTCATTTTTGCAGATTCGAAATTGTTTAAAAATACAAATCTTCAAAGTTACCTACTTTCCGTGATTTTTACGAAACCCGCCTACAGAAATTAATTTTAATGACCTAAATTATTGAAGGTATCGACTTGCGTCTTTTTTTTTAATCATGAAGGATGGATCTATGTGAATGAATTTAATCCATTGCTAATATTGTCATAAACAAATAATGAAAAATTTGAAAATTACATTTTCAATAATAATAATGCAATTACCATATGATAGACGTTAAAGCTCTATTTTACTGAATAATTTGTCTTTCTTTTCTTCACTACACCTTTGCATTGTTCTTAATTCATACAGCCAACGTATTCATACCTGTTTCAGAAATAAAATAATTTCCTATTCTTTACCGTATCGATGTGGAAGTGACACCGATGAATTCCTTACGTTTTTCCAATGAAAATCATTCCAAATTTCATATAAATCTGACTATTTTTAACAACTTCAACTTGAAATGATATAAATAAATTTTTTCTGAAATGTCCATCATTATGGTCCGAATTACGTCATTCTTGGTGTTAGTTTCATCGGCGAAACATAAGGAATCAATTGACGTCGTTTTCGCAAAGATCTGATGAGAAATGCGGAACTCTTGGACATTTCTGATTTTTTAATGGTATTCTAACCGTTTGAAGGATCGAAACCCATACAATTCGGTGAGGTACTGCGGGGGGTTGTCCTCGCCACGGGGTACCAGGTGGCAACTCTTTGACAGGCGTCGCTGGAGAATCACCCTGTATTGGTAAACAGGATGACTCGGAGGGTTGAACTGTATGTTTATTTAGCTAACTATGACACCATCGTTACGACTGCGGAGTGGGCTAAGATAAGCACAGAAGTTGGTGAAGAAAGACACAATGGCACTTTCGACCCCTCCGCATGCGTCATTCGTGCGCGCTCAGTCTGCTCAGCGTATACTCATTCAGGTCGGGACCCGGCTTAACGCGTATATACGTATTATGTCGACGAAAATTTTGACTGGAGAATCAGAAGACAAACCTTACCATTTCTGACAGATCCATGAGACGATATTACAATATCTCTGTCATGCGTGGACCGATTGCATTGAATTTGGTCTTATTCGAAAGCTCACATGCGGTTTACATGAGAAAAATGCCATTAAATTTAGAATATATCGCAGGCGTGATGAGATATTAGTGAAATAAATAAAAAGTTAGGTTGGAATGGCTCTGCGACGAGTAAAGATACACGGTAGCGACATCGACACATATACCGGGTGTCTTTCATGTACTTGGCGTCGAGACGCTACCGCGTCTCTAGATAATCTAGTAGATATGTAAATCAAAGTATGTATGTTACTGTAACGTCCCACTAGGACTTGAACCTAGCGTCGGTATAATAGAACTATTCTACATTATCATTAAGTCACTCTATGCTACCACGCATCAACATTGTAAATACTTTTATACACATAATTTATGAAACAAGCGAATATTAGGAAAACAAACATTATAGAGACATTAGGAATAATTAATTATAGACACTGATAAAAGCGCAAGACAAAATAACATATAATAAGCGAGTAATAAGCGAAATATCAGGAAATAACCTACTGCGCATGCGCTAGCCCGCCAATTTTCCAGTATATAAGGAGGCGCACGCAGCCTAGCGCGCATTCAAAGCTACATTGGAAACCACGCTCATAGTCGACGAATGTTCAGCCCTGGAGGTAGCTTAAGTTTCAACCAGTGAGAACTAGCTCGCTCCGGAGACGGTAGCGGCGGATCTCCAGTGTATAAAAGTTACTGGTGCTCCTCTTTGGACTATTCATTTAGAACGATAGAATTCTGCTTCTACGAAAACTGCGAGCGAGCTCCGGAAACGGTTGCGGCCGTGGTTCTTGGTAAAAGCAAGATCGAGCATAGAAACAAAACTCTGTCAAAAGCAACAAGCTCGCTCCGGAGACGGTAGCGGCTGTTCTTACTACAGAAATTGCCAAAGAGTCTACGAGCTCGCTCCGGAAACGGCAGTGGCCGTGCTCTGCAATTACCCAACATATATATATATATATATATATAATCATAATCCATAGCTTTAGAATCGTATTACACATAAAACATAAAAACATAAAAAACCAAAAACAATATAAGCGTAGTTGTAATTAGTATTAACTGTTATTAATTGTTATCCTCGTTATTTTCAAATTAATTGTTATTTAATAAATAGTCCATTGTTACTGTTAAGTTTGAATTTCAATTCTTTACTCTTATACCGACGAATCCCCACCTTTCCAACACTCGAGGGGACGCCGCTCTCCTCTCGAGGCCTGCGACTTTAGTTGTCGTTCGACAGCTGAACGTTACATTACAATCGAGTGTGCGACGACACTGCTCGCAGGGGCAGAGTGTTGGTAATAATTAAAGTTGTCCCGAGCAGCGCCGTCGGAGAGTGTTAGTAATAATTACAGTTGTCCCGAGCAGCGCCGTTTCTCGGATTGGTAACCATGGCAACTTGGCCCGTCCCCCCACTATAGCTGTTCGTTATCGTTGCGTATCTTTCAAGCAGAGCGTTTCGAACTTTCGCACAGAGCACACCTCATTACGTTTATTATTATATCGTGTCTATTAGAATAAACATTAACTTAATAAACAACATAGCAGTCTTAGCAATCGCGTTGGCTGTTGGTGGCGCGCGAGATTTATATATATCGTCATACCTATCTTCTACAATTATTTATCAATCAGTGTGCAAATTGGTGAAAATCTTCCTTGTATATTAAGGAAAAACTTTGTCGCTGCAAGTTACGTATACCTCAAAATTGCCTCGATACTTTTTAACGGAGAACTTTGAAAAACATGGGTTATATCCAGTATTACTTTTTAATTAAATATTATTACATTTTTCAAAATAAGGGTTTCTGCAATAAGGGTTATTCACCTTATTGCATCCGACCCTTCTAAATGTGTAATTTTCAGTATTTATGGGTACCCATAAATACAGGTGTACGAATCGGTAGCGAAATCTGTTATGTCGTCAAATTAATCAAATGCACATACCAAATTGTCAAAGTCAAGTTTCGCGAAAATTAAGTTTTATATGAACAAAATTTGTAAATCGTCATTTTTTGTTGTAAACAAATTATGCCGCAATCCATATTCATTTTAATAATGAAGTTTAAAAATTGAAAACGTTTGGTATTTCAGGAAATTACAAGAGTTTTGCGCAATGGTGGTAGATACATTTGTATCTCTTTACTGCAAGAACACATTCTAAGGGAACTCTTATCTTATTTTCCAAATGCTGGATTTATGTTTCGTATAATACGTTGCCACGAGGCTGAGGCAAAAACGCGAAACGAAGAAGGAAGTTTCATCCCAGTTTTCGCAGTGGTGGTTACGAAATTTACGAGTTTATCACAAACTGTAAGTAGTACATTATCTCCATAATTTAATTTGAATTAGTTATTTTCGTGTATTTCTATTAAAATGGTACGGAGTTGTGTAACCTAGAAAAGGGCATCAACTTCGAAATTGTTTCATATACATTATTGAATTCTATTAATTCACTTGTTAGTTTTCATTTAATAGTGTGTATACTACTGTATACTGATGTGTTGTCAATTATAATTTATTATAAATATTTCTTAGAATATCAGAGATATAACGATCACTGCCGAACATATTTATTTCTGTGACATGTTTTGAGTTTTTCTTATGCCGATTTTAACGAATTGTTTTTTGGTCTTTTTATATTCTGTTTTACCTTATTGAAGGGTTGGATGCAATAAGGGGGCTAGCGCACGGAAATGCGAAAAATTATTGCCTGTTTTTTATAAATTATTATTATTTTCTAAAATGCATAGAAGCGAAGAGGGGTTGCTTCGCAAGTGGATATGTCAAAATTCAAATCCTGCCACCGCCATCACTTTCCCGTAACACTCGTTCTAGATATCTAAATTCTATACAGCTTTATTTGACAAATATTGTAATTTTTGCATTGTACAAGATTTTGAGTGGATCGAGTGTTTCTGTCAGGGCTTGAAACCGTTGTTATAAAGATTTCGGTTCTTGAAGGAGTTATGAAGAACCTTTATTCTGAATAACCGTTATCAAGAACCTAAATATCAGACTATATAAGTATTTGGCTGAAAGCACCTTTATGTACTTGCAGCTCATTTTGATTTCACATATTTTTTTTATTTTGTACATATTATTATCTTCTATTTTATGTGATTTATTTGATTTCATGTACTTTGCGTATTTTTTACATTTTTGAAGTTTTTTTATGGGTTGTTCTATACAATAGGGGAATTCACTGCAGATGACATATTTTTGAATAATCACATTCCACTTCTAATGCTTTACATAAAAACTTACCCACATTTCCTAAATATTTATTTACCCCAACGAAATGAAAATTTAATCAATTTTTTATGTATTTGCCGCGTGCGCATGGTTGTTTTTTTAGCAATAACTCGACTAACCACAAAACTTGCAATATTAACATTGTTGGAAGATTGCATCCAGGAATTAAATACAGAACATGATTTTTCTTGACTCTTCTGAAGTTCCTCAACTGTTTTCTTTCTTGCATCACCGACAGGATATTTAGTGCTAAATGACGTGTGTTTAGTTGTAAAGTGGCTCTGCAAATTTGACTCTTTGTTATGCGCCATTTTTTTTCTGATACATACGGCAGGTTGTAAGGTCATTTATGTTTTGAATAAACGCGAAAGTCTCGGTCCATTCAACTTTAAATTCACGGTTTTCGTCTTCCGTTTTTCTTTGCTTACGTACCTGTCTTCTTATTTTGGCCTGCTTGAATGTTTAGGGAGTGAAACCACCCCCCAAAGTTCATACGGGGTACAAAATTGTGTTGAGTAAAACTTCATATAAAATTCATTCGCGTCATAATTTACTGTATGGTCGATGCTAAATTTTATCATCAGTCACCTTTATTAGAGGGTAAACTACCTGCAATCGTTTAAATACGCATTTACCTAAGAGGATTGAAACGTGTCAAAAATGTCATAAAAAAGCTTAGAAAACCATAGACATAAATTATTTTATGATGACACATCAGTGGTTTTATGCACTCCCATCGCTAGTGACAATGAGGGGTGAACAACCCCTAGTTAGTCAGCTACGTCGGGCTTACAGAATTCAAGCAACGACTATTTTGCGAAAATTGACTGCAAAAATGGTGAAGGTAATTACAATCTTGCTTAATGAGAAAATAGCTCCCAAGAGCCAAGTTACATTGTTGTTGTCTCGTTAAATTTCCCTTTTATTTTACTTACTGCACTTCGGCTAAAATTCAAAATTTCATCTACTTTCTGCTGAGTATTGCCTTCTTTCAATAATGCAATTATGCGTAACTTTAAATCGTTAGATAAATGTTTGCGTGGCGGCATGTTTTATTCATTCGACTTGCTTGATTACTGTCTCAAGATACACTGACCTTCGATAGATGTCGTAAACTTATGTTTACAGTATTGTTTGCACTCTGTGGCACATGATCGAGACTCGCGAGTAAGCGAGCGCAGTAAACAGTGACAAAACATGAACATTAGAGTATCAACTTTGACCTCGGCTTTGTCATGATTCGCATTTCAGGAAAAGAGTATTGAAATAATGAAATGAAACCCGTGAAGTAACTACCAGGCATGTAAATGTGCAAACCTCAATTTTCGTACAGAAAATACACGTTTATTGTATGAAAATGATATATTTTATTCGAAGTATTGCCCATCGGTAGCTATACATTTTCCCCATCCCTTTGGCAATTTGTGCATGCCACGCCGAAAAAGCTGTTCCAATTTTGAGGCAAACCAGTCATCGAGCCATTTTCGTACATTTTCGTAAGATGTGAAGCGCTGCTCAGCAAGTGCGCGTTCCATCTGGGAGCCAAGTCTGGTGCGTAAGCCGCATGCGAAAGTATTTCCCAACTAAACGCCTCAATCGTTTCCTTGACCGGCTTTGCACTGTGTGATGGTGCATCACCATGAAGCAAAATCACTTTGTGATGCCTATTTTGATATTCCGGTCGTTTTTCACGCAAAGCTTGATTCAAATTGATCATTTGTTGTCGGCAGCGTTCAGAATTAACGGTTTCGCCAGGTTTTAGCAGCTCATACTAGATCACACCCCTCTGATCCCATCAAACACAGAGTATTGTCTTTCGTCCATAGCGATGTGGCCTTGCAGTCGTTGTCGATGGTTCGCCTGGAGTTACCCATGATCTTTTACGCTTAGGATTCTCGAAATATATCCACTTCTCACTAAAAATATTAATCTTTTTGCCATCAAGCATGATAGTGTATACCCGCTCATTTAACCTCTCGACGATTTCAAATGGTCCAGTATAAGGTGGTTGGAAAGGGCGTCGAACTTTATCATCTCTGACAAAGACATGAGATGTGACTTCTAAATCTTTATGTGCAAAAGGTATACGTTTATTATGATTGCTGGTGGGTTGCGCACGCAAGGATCTAACTCTATTTCTAATTTCGTGAATTAACATTTGTGGTTCCACAGAAAAATCTACGTCTTCGAAAAATTCGCCAGGAATGCGCAAGGAAGATCCAAATAGCATCTCTGCGGCGGAACATTTAATGTCTTCTTTAAAACAAGTGCGAAGGCCTAACAGTACCAAGGGTAACTTATCCACCCAATCAGTTCCAGAACCAACACACATAATAGCGGTCTTCAAGGATCGGTGCCACCTTTCAATAATGCCATTGGACTGAGGATGGTAAGCTGTCGTACGAGTTTTAGCACAACCCAAAAAATTAGCAAGGCTTTTATATAATTCTTCTTCAAACTGACGACCTTGATCTGTAGTGATGACCACAGGGACACCGAACCTTGATACCCAAACATTTAAAAGGGCAGAAACCACAGTATCAGCAGTTATATCTTTAATAGGAACTGCTTCAGGCCATCTACTAAACCTATCAATCAAGGTAAGGCAATATCTCTTACCCTTGATGTAGCGAGCACAGCGTCGATTTTGTTGGAGGTCGTAAATCTCCTCGACGCAATGTCACTTTACTCTCGCGACGTCTTACGGTCACAAGAGCTCACTGAATCGAACAACTGATGAAAGGTTTGCCGTTCAATAAAATGAGACACCCGATTAACGAATAACAATGGATACGATTTATTGTTCAATGAAACAGCCTTGTTCTAGACGAGTACAGAAAAATGACTTAGTGTGAATGCTTTCGAATTCTGATGGCTTCTGCCCCGGAGGAGCTTGACTTCACGCAGGAAGACTATGGAACCTCCTTCAGAGGGTGTGTCTTGGAAAGCAAGAGGTGGTCGAAACTATTAGCTATTGGTGAAACGCGATGTGGAAATGGTTCGTGGAAAATGCAATGGAAAGGGAAGTCTTAACGAATAATCAGCTCTATGAGCTGGTCGTCGCGCGGCCATCTGTTTATTATTACGACTGTAAGGAGACCCTTGGCCGTGCCTCGGGTAGATCGCCTGAATCTTTACAAGTACCATGACGCTAACGTTTACAATCCTCGTATCAACTCTACGAGGCGCGGACTGACAGACCCAATGCCAACCAGATGTGGAGTCGAAAAGGACAAGGCATCCTTGTGCGTCCTTGGCGGTCGAATGAAACTAACGTTCAACACTTGACTTCAGGTAAAGGGCCGATAATATCTAAATGAACCTGATAAAATCTTTGGTTGAGTACCACGATCTTTTCTGGACTTAGCTTGGTATGTCTTTGGATTTTGCTACGTTGACATTGCAAACATGTCCTAGCCCAATAGTTAATTTCCTTGCACATTCCTGGCCATACAAATTTCTCTTGGACTTGGTGCTTGGTAGCCCTACCACTAGGATGTGACAAACCATGCACCACGTCAAAAATTTTCCGTCTCAAAGACTTAGGAATATACGGTCTAATCCTACCATAACGCACATCGCAAAATAAAGGAAATTTGGTTCCTGATAAATTAAATTCTCGAAGTTCTAAAACTGACGGACCTTTGAGGATTTCTTTCAACTCTTCGTCAGTACTCTGTTCAGCGGCTAGCTCATCAGTAGAAATAATGACTGGTAAATTAATCGCTTCGATTCTGGAGAGGGCATCGGCCACAGTGTTTTGATGACCCGAAATATGGCGGATATCGGTTGAAAACTGAGCGATAAAATCTAACTGTCTGGCCTGACGAGGTGAAGCCTTATTTAAAGTTTGTTTAAAAGCATACATAAGAGGTTTGTGATCCGAAAAAATAATAATTTCACGACCCTAAATTAAATCTTTAAAATACTTAATGCTTTCAAAAATAGCTAACAATTCCCTATCATAAGTACTATACTTTCTTTTAGTAACGCTAATTTTCTTTGAGAAAAACGCAATTGGTTGTACATCACCTCCGCAAGACTGTTCCAAGGCTGCACCGACAGCAAAATCAGAGGCGTCCGTCTTCAAAAACAGCTTAGCGGAGTCAACAGGATGGGCCAACAACGTCGCATTAGAGAGCTCCTGGTTACAGCTCACAAAAGCTTCAGTAGCTTCTGCGGTCCAAGGTACAGGACGCTTGTTATTCTTCCTGCTGTCCTTAATGAAGTGATTCAATAAAGCTTGACTTTTAGCTACGTTCTTAAGGTGCCTTCTATAATAGTTAATCAAACCTAAAAATCTTCGTAACTCCACCATGGTTTTTGGTCTTTCCAACTCTACGATTGCTTTAACTTTACCTCTGAGCGGCTGAGTACCCTTTGCCGACACAAGATGACCCAAAAATTCAATTTCCTTAACTCCGAAAACACATTTCGAATGGTTGATACACAACCCAGCATTATCCAAGCACTCAAATAATTTACGCAAATGACTTAAGTGCTCTTGTTCATTCTGGGAAGCGATCAAAATATCGTCTAAATAAACGAAACAGAAGTCTAAATTCAGCGTAACCTGGTTAATCATCCTTTGGAAAGTCTGAGCTGCATTCCTCAAACCAAAAGGCATGGCAACAAACTCAAACAGGCCAAAGGGAGTAGTAACAGCAGTTTTGGGTATATCATCTTTATGAACGGGAATCTGATGATAAGCTTTCAGTAAATCAATTTTTGAAAAAATTGTCTTACCGTGAAGTCCCAAAGTGAAATCATGTATGTGTGGCAAAGGATACTTATCCGGAATCGTCGCCGCGTTAAGACCGCGATAATCGCCGCAAGGTCTCCAAACTCCGGGTTCTTTCTTAGGAGCCATATGTAAAGGAGAAGCCCAAGGACTGCTTGAAGGACGGCAAATGCCCAACTCCAGTAAATGTTGAAATTCTGCCTTCGCAATCTTCAACTTCTCTGGAGTGAGTCGTCTTGGTTTACCAACCACTGGTGGTCCCTGGGTAACGATATGGTGTTCAATTCCATGGCCAGATACTTGAGGGATTCAGCTAAGATTCAACGTTTAACACAACAAGTTGAACAATTATCTCAACAAGTCGCTCGTTTTGACACGGTGAAACACATCTGTGCGCCAGAAGGCCGTAGACTCGGTGATAAAAACATAGATTATTCTGATTTTCGCGGCTCTTGCTACTAGGACGGAACGACTTCCTGGAACGGAACGGCGATCTTCTTCGAAGACCCAAACGAGCGACTTGTTGAGATAATTGTTCAACTTGTTGTGTTAAACGTTGAATTACCGCATCTTGAAGATCACCAACTCTCGTTTCTGCGACTTCGGACTGCACTGATAACTCCCAAGCTTTATCTGCGGCAACGGCTAATTTATCTAAACTGGACCCTTCCAGAACTACTAATAGTTCACGTAGACGGTTAGGAATACGTTGCATCCAAAGAGTTTTTAAAAGCCCTTCAGTCGCATTTAAACCTGCTAAGTTACGCATTTCACGTAATAATACCGAAGGTTTCTTGGATCCTAATTCTACGCCGCTCAAAAGTCTTAGGAGCTGTTTCTCTTGTGATTCAGCCAGACGTTGGATTAAAGTTCTTTTAAGGATTAAATACTTATCCTGACCTGGAGGATTTTCCAAAATATCGGACACTACAGTCATAGTCGATTCGTCCAGATGTCTGATCACAGCGCTGTACTTAACTTCTTCGGAACGAATCCGATATGCCGTGAATTCGCTTTCTAGCTGGACAAACCATAAGGCCGGTTTATTCCGCCAAAATGTTGGAAGGCGAACGTTCCGGAACTCGGCAGCAAAAATTTCTTGGCGATTTTGTTCTTCAGCAACCTCCTGGGAAATAGGAAGGCCAGGAAGGAGACTACTTCCAGATTCTTCGAAGAGGCCTCCGGAAATTTGAGGAGTCAGCAAATCTGAACGATCTCCGTCATTGGAACTCACGCGGGGCGGAGAATGTAATACGGACATTATACTTCCGTTTTTTTTTTAAATTAATCACGTCGGGGTCACCAATTTATGTAGGGGATTATCCTATTAGAAAGACTACGTGACTAATCGAGGAATTCAATAACACGTCCGTTAGTTTTAGAACTTCGAGAATTCAATTTATCAGGAACCAAATTTCCTTTATTTTGCGATGTGCGTTATGGTAGGATTAGACCGTACATTCCTAAGTCTTTGAGACGGACAATTTTTGACGTGGTGCATGGTTTGTCACATCCTAGTGGTAGGGCTACCAAGCACCAAGTCCAAGAGAAATTTGCATGGCCAGGAATGTGCAAGGAAATTAACTATTGGGCTAGGACATGCTTGCAATGTCAACGTAGCAAAATTCAAAGACATACCAAGCTAAGTCCAGAAAAGATCGTGGTACTCAACCAAAGATTTTATCAGGTTCATTTAGATATTATCGGCCCTTTACCTGAAGTCAAGGGTAAGAGATATTGCCTTACCTTGATTGATAGGTTTAGTAGATGGCCTGAAGCAGTTCCTATTAAAGATATAACTGCTGATACTGTGGTTTCTGCCCTTTTCAAGGTCGTCAGTTTGAAGGAGAATTATATAAAAGCCTTGCTAATTTTTTGGGTTGTGCTAAAACTCGTACGACAGCTTACCATCCTCAGTCCAATGGCATTATTGAAAGGTGGCTGTAGGAACTAGGAGAACGAACGTAGTTGAAATAATGACTTTGCACACGTCTGAGGAGAAACACGAGGCGGTTTAAAGGAAACTGATCACTTAGGTGATTGATACGTGTTGTGACTAGTGGTTTCTGAACACAAGAAGGCCTCGCTCGTAGCGAGCCGTACTTTTATTTCCATCATGTTACAAAAAAAACCGCGCGTTTGCTACGGGGCTCAAGTGGGGAGTCCGCTGCCTTCGCAATTAGGCATCGCGAGCCACCTGTCGGAAGGATCGTTCCTTCACGGGGAACGATCCGATTGTTCGTCGGTATACAACGTTCTCGACCTTTGCCCGAACATTCCTCCCCGCCTTATCCTTATCGCGGGACGGCAATATGTCGAGGCGACGATGCTTCAAAGAAAGGGTTCGGGTTTTAATAAATTATTATTGACTAACTAGGCGGGAGTATGATCAACGAGGGATTTCCCATAACGCTAGGCGTTGTTGATGCATACCCCGTACCAAAAAGAAAAATTTTACGTTCCGAACGTAACAGTAGCCACTGTTTTCTTTTCAGGTGACTTAAACTTTCTCATCTCATCAAAGATGGCATGATATTTCTCTTTTACGTCACTTCTCCAATCAGCTAATTCCTTAGACATTGCTGCGCATATGCGCTGCGCGCACTGTTCCAGATTCTTTACCTCACGCGTAAGCTTGCGTATCCTATCTGGTTTTAACCCAGGCACAGGCATCTCGATTTCAGAAAGGTGTTCAAAATCTGAATCGAATCCTTTGTCACTGTTACCACCGGGTAACCCTTTGCTAAGGAAATAACGCGCTATCACATTCCGTGTGGTGAATGATATTTTTTGGCCCAAGTCATCGAGCAGCCTAACTAAGTAAGCAAAGCTCTTTATGACAACGCTACCGGGCAACCAGTAATCTGCCTTGCCAATATCATTATTGTCAGTATCAGGTATAACATCACGGTCGATTTCGGTAATAAAATAGTAGTCATGGCAAGTCTTTAACAGAACATTCCATTCCTCAGAACATGTTTCTATAAGAGGATCGACGTATTTAACGCCGTCTACAACAAAACTGTTGTCCTCAATGTGTATACCAAGTGTTTCGGTACCTTTTTCAACAGGTGTTAGTTGAAAAGTGTCATCATCTAATTCATTAAAAAGATCATCAGAGAATTCACAACCACAATCGGAGCTTATGTCAAAATCGTAATCCATAGTGTTATGTTGGGTCTTCCAGACGATTCACCATCGAGTTAAAAACTTTTTGGGTGATCTTCGGCTTCAAAAACGGCAAGGCCCCTGGCCCAGACTGGATTGAGGTCGAGATCGCCAAAGCCTCGTTCTCGGTAGCACCGGAAATGTTTCTCGCATTATTCAACGCCTGCCATGTTGGCTGCATCCCCAGCATTTGGAAAACAGGCTCCATCCGTACCTTCCTCAAGCTCCAGCTCGTCCCCCCCCCCCGAGTCGCTCCCCCAGCCGCCCTCCATGCTGAGGTCAGGGAGGAGTAGAGAAATCAGTGAGTGCGCTTAAAGGTGTGTACTCTGTATTCCTTAACTCCATTTCCGTGTCAATGTCATGCTTCACCCTTCGGCGCGGCGGGACGCGTCGGGCCCCGCGGAACCGAGGCGGTTACCTCCTGTCTACACGTGAAACTTGCCCATTATTGTGAACTCCGATTATCTCATTGCAGCCCCAAGCACAGGAATTACGGAAGGGGGGATTCCCTTCGCCACCTGCAACCCAGGGGCTCGCCAACGAAAGGTCTTACACAGGGGGGGACCCCCTCACCGCCCCTCATCGAGAGTCCCCATAAATAACGCGAAATAACAAGAGATAACGCGAAATAACCAAAAATAGCCAGAAATAATGCGAAATAACCAGAAATAACCCGAAATATCCACATATAGTTTAGTTTCCATCCATTATCCAGTCAGCGGTTCGGCAAATTGAACGCCTTATCAGTGTCATAATTAACAAATTAAGCGATCGATCGGAACATAATTCGCAATTCCGTATCGCAACCAGGATCCTTGAGTGTCACTGCGTTCCTCTACGTGAACTTCCCCCGGTCTGACGGTGAGAAACCCTGACCAAAGATTTTACCCTCCAAAGATACTACAGTACACTATCGCTCTTCACCGTGACAATTATCGACCGACCCAATTCATACCGGTACGTTATCGACCGTCGGTGTCCAACCCTGGCTAAGTTCGACCACATTCGAACCGTGTATGACTCGACAGCTAATCGAGGTAGAGCCCGATCCAACGTCCAACTCGATTCAACCATTGTAGTCGTATGCGCTTTAACCATAAATAACCCACATCTATTATCACCGTACCTCCCATCTATCCCTATCGCTTACTGATATCCAGTAGTCCCGTATCCGCTAAATCTTTAACTTCAGTGTATTTCCACGTTTCAATCTCGACCATCGGTAAAATAGCATGATCTCCACTTACCATATCTCTCCGCGACTTCCACCTTACGGACCTTTCCTGTTTTATTTCTCAAGCCGCCTCACAAGGAAACATATCGAACCCGAAAATTCTGATTTTAATGAAACTCCGTACGATTGTAGAGCATGTCGGAGTAAGTAAGAAACGATTTTTTTTCTGCGGAAAAACACTCTGAGGGGGTGAAATCAGCCCCCAAATTTTCAGCGATTTTTCGTTTTTTCGAGTATAACTTTGTAACGGTGCGAGGTAGAAGAAAACCGTAAATGGACAAAATGCTCAGTGTTTGATGCCGTATAACGCGCTGCAAAATAAATTTTTGTACGTCCAACAATTTATAAATAAATTAAAATTTTCGTTATTTTACATATAATTTCTAACCGTGAGGGTTGGGGACGATATTTTTCCGTGTAAAAGTTATAATTCGCATTGGTTTACTAAAATGTAAAAGGAAAAATTTGGTTCATTTGTTTATTTGTTTACAAAAATTTTCCGCCTTTGTCCATATTACTACCATCTGCCACTTGACAATCGAGGATTTCGATAAAACTTGGTATACAAGCACACCATTTGGAACTATTCGACAAGTATTTGTCTTTATTGGCGGAAATTCATGTTTACAGGGTGAAACTACTCCCTCAAGGTTTAGGGGTGGGAACCTTCTAAAGCGTATAACCGAAAAAGTAATAGACATAGAAAGAAATGTTAAATACAAAAATTACTTGAATTTTTATGAGGAATAATATAACGGAAGTGCAACGGGAACGAAATCCTAGGTGGCGTCACAGTAGCCGTAAAATGTATAAATTACGCGTAAAATGTATTTCTAAACAGTATTTGCACTCCAGGCGTGTCGTTTTCTTTTTTCTTTGTATTTATGGGATCAATGTGTCAACGTTGAGATTGTGCTCGATTAGGAAAATCCATAATGCAAAGCATTGTCAAGACACATTCCAGCCGACATTAGGTCGAAAGTAACATTAAAAATCTGGTCAGAACGTAACAGAATATACAGACAAATAGGTATGCAATCAAAAGTGCTACAGACGAATGTACGGCATCAACGAGGGTATCTCTAACAATGTCTTTACATACGTGAATGATTCTCGAAGACAATATAATCATTACGATACATATTACCACTGGCAATTCTAACAGTATTGCCATAGAAGAATGTTACACTTCTATAAAGAATGTGCGTGGTAGTAAAAGGCTTCGAAGAAATGATGAAAGCATAAGAACTTGTCGCACCATGCACAACGAATAACAGCTGGCGCTCCACAGATTGCACATTTAGATGGATCTATGTTTTCTTGATTTTTAAATGCAATATCCACAGGATGTTCAAACAATTAGTAGGTATGTACCCACTTTTGTACCATCCATACCTGAACAAGGCATTGTATCTTGGTGCAGACAATTGATTGTGAGTTAGTGATTGTAGTTTTATTATATTGTCACGCAAATGCAAATTAACGTCTATGTTTAAAAGGAGTACTATATCTGAAAATTTTCTCACGAAACCTTTCCATACCCGAAATCCGTATACGTCAAGCGGTTGTATCGTACCGGTTGTTTTCTTTGGAATAGTGTAAATGGCGACTTGTTTATTGTTGGGAACAAGTTCCAACATAGAAGCTGGACAGTGCCCAGTCCAGGAATCTAACAGAAGAGCACTTGAGGTCTGTGTATTAGGTATGTATACATTAGTAAACCATTCATGAAATAATTGTGTGCTTAATTTTCCTGATTTTGATGCCTGTATACTCGTATGTACGTTTGGAGCATTAAATAATGTTTTCTTCACTTGAGGGCCAAACGTTCCACTTGATTCTTTCAGCACGTTTAGAAGGGGAGACATGAGTTTCCCAGCTGCAGAGATTACGGGTAATATGGTATAGCTATGTGTCATTGCTGAAAGGGACTGAACAACTGTTTCCACCTTTTTCGTGCCTTCAATTCTAACGCAAGACCAGAATGCAATTCAAAGTCGATATTGCTTTCGTCCGCATTATACACATGTTCCAGGCCGACAATGTCAATTACACTTTTTATCATGTTAACAAACTCTGTAGCACTGTTTTCCAAAGTTATTTATCTTCCGAGATACAATATTATAATGTCTTTTAAAATTTAATATCTACATTGGCGAGGCTTTAAAATTTTGAAGGGAAACCGCTATATTTGCTTCCAATGCCCATTGTCGCAAATCAGTATCATGGATTATAGTGTTTACGTCCGTAGCAGCACAAAACTGATTAAAAACATAACGGGATATTTGCATTAGTTTTTCCCTTCAATTCCCTCCCTTTTCTAATAAAGACTGCTCCCACCTGTATAACTGTGACACCGATTTTACCTTTCTGAACTTTTGTCTAACGCTCTCAAGTGACAGACGCTTTTTCTTACCACCTCTCCAAAAATCGACTGCGTTTTGTTTGTATTCCAAGTCCACGAGCCCACCTTCTTCTGGAACGCAGGCTTGTTCTTCATCTTGCGTTGACTCTAATACCTCAAGTAAGTCTTCTGGTGATAGTGCCTCTTCATCAACGAAGTCTTCTGAATGTGGTCGAAATGGTTGAAGGAATTCCAACGTCGTGTCTGTTTCCATGGTAAAAGATGTGTCCTCGACACTTCTTCTTATAATATCTGCTACAATATCGTGCAGTTCCACCTCTTGTTGGTTCGCATCCGGTTGATTTATATTCGCTACGTCGAATGTTATCATGAGCAACTGGATAACACGAACAGGATTTATTCGCGCCATTCTTACAAATGTGCACCTTTAACAAATGTCAGAATCGAAAGACTAGGATGACTATTGAACAGTACAGGTCTTACACTAGTGCTGTAATGAGTTACGCATCGTAATGTGATGAGAACTATGCACGAACCTTGACAATCGACTCACAAATGCGAATTTTCATTCTGGATCATTGCGTTTTATATATAACATCGGCCAACGTAATCGCTGTTTTTCCACGGCTTTTTTTATCGACATAACAACTATTTTTAAATCGCTGCGTAGATTGGCTTTTATATTTTAAATTTGTCTGGTCACACCAATCGTAAACACGGTTACCCACACAGCGATGTGAATAGAATTGTTATGCACGTATATGATCTGTTGGAGGGCAGAAGGTCACGATTACGGTGGCCGGTGTTGTAACTAAAACGTCGTGGTCGCGAACGATAATTTGCATTTGTGAGTCGCCTGTTTCCTCTCGTGACAAACACTGTACACAAATTGACCAAGGTAAGAAAGAATCAAATACAATACTATTTACGAGCAGTGTTAGGCACAATTAAATTGTTTTGGGAATTAACAAATAGCAATTAAAATTTCATTTATTAACTGTGAATTATATTATTCCTCATAAAAATTCAAGTAATTTTTGTATTTAACATTTCTTTCTATGTCTATTACTTTTTCGGTTATACGCTTTAGAAGGTTCCCACCCCTAAACCTTGAGGGAGTAGTTTCACCCTGTAAACATGAATTTCCGCCAATAAAGACAAATACTTGTCGAATAGTTCCAAATGGTGTGCTTGTATACCAAGTTTCATCGAAATCCTCGATTGTCAAGTGGCAGATGGTAGTAATATGGACAAAGGCGGAAAATTTTTGTAAACAAATAAACAAATGAACCAAATTTTTCCTTTTACATTTTAGTAAACCAATGCGAATTATAACTTTTACACGGAAAAATATTGTCCCCAACCCTCACGGTTAGAAATTATATGTAAAATAACGAAAATTTTAATTTATTTATAAATTGTTGGACGTACAAAAATTTATTTTGCAACGCGTTATACGGCATCAAACACTGAACATTTTGTCCATTTACGGTTTTCTTCTACCTCGCACCGTTACAAAGTTATACTCGAAAAAAAGAAAAATCGCTGAAAATTTGGGGGCTGATTTCACCCCCTCAGAGTGTTTTTCCGCAGAAAAAAAATCGTTTCTTACTTACTCCGACATGCTCTACAATCGTACGGAGTTTCATTAAAATCAGAATATTCGGGTTCGATATGTTTCCTTGACAGTCACTTTCGCCACGTCATCCGTCCTTCCGAAACTTTCCATTGCTTATTTACGCCAACTCGCATCGACGAGACTTCCAGAACCTTCCAAGATCTCCCCTCCGCCCTCCTCGTTCACGCTCGTACTCTTGGTAAACACGTTGCGTCGCCCCTGCTACTACGTCGCCACGCTCGATGACTCATCGATCTTCTCGAAGCTTCTAGAACCTTCCAGAATCTTCCATATTGCGCGATATCGCGCAACTCTTTTTTTCGCTCACCCTTGCCTAGACCTTCCGTTTTATCACTCTACGACAATCACGGATCGCTATACCGTGTCACATCGATTTTTTCACCGCACCGTTTCCGCGTTCACAGCCACCGTTACGATAAAGATAAAGTTAAAGATAAAGATACGCGTTTTATCGCCCGTCGTTCATGTCGTCGTCGCATCGTTCGACCGATTTACGACTATCGCAGGCACAATTATGGGTCCCCGTCGTTATCAACGCCGAGCATCCTCGGTACCGATTGTCTTTCAGGACGGATATACGCGCGATTTCATCCGAAACACTCGATCGAACCAATATGTAGCAAACAGATATTCCAAACTTAGCAATTGTTCAAAATGTGTTTCAATCTTAACGTCGCAGCGTATCGCGCGATCACGTGGAATTTGAATCCCGTTGGGCAGCCGTGCAGGATGACATCATTTTGGTGATGCGAACAATGCGCGAACAAATATGATACTTGTTAAAGTCAGACGTGTTGCAGTTGAGAATCATGGAAAGAATTATGCTGTGTCAATAGAAATTGGTGAGGAAAGAAGGAGGAAGACGGATAAGTAAATGGAGAAATAATATGTTTAAAGTAGTTTATTTAAAATTAAAAGAATATAAATAGAATATAATTTAACATTTTTTGTTACGACCATCATCTACAATATCGTTGACGGTGCATGGCAAGTTCACAATCTACAACCATCCGCGTTGACCTCCGTGAATTTGGCTTGGCCCATCTTTTTGAAATTGACCAGCAGCCGCTGTGCTGACTAAAGCCACCGCCGCCCCAACAACTCGATCGCGAGTCAATCAGGGACAGGGGGAAAAAGCACCGCGAACCCACGCGAGAACGCGCACGCGACCGCGACACGGGCTCACGGTGGCGCTAGGTCACAAGCGCGTGATACCAGGAGGGAGAAGGGAGGAGCAGCGCCTTTCTCGGGTCCTAGCCATCGGCCGCAAGCACGATGAAACTGATATTGCCTAGCGATTTCGGGGAAGTTGGAATCTCGAGGTCGGTCGGGATGGAACCCGGGACAAAAACCAGGTTGGAGTCCGATGTTTACGTCGTAAACTTTGGCGAAGTCGGCGGGGCTGTCTCAATAGGCACATCATTAATGGAGGTAGGCAATCAGGAGGAGGGGGGGCAGAGGGACGGGCAAGAACACAGCATAGTTTAGCAAGAGTAGGATAGGAGGCAAGGAGGGTCTGGAGGGGATTTCTCGATTCTCGCTAAGAGCCAAAAACTCCCACGAATCCGGACATCTGTGCCGGAGTCCGGGAGAAGGGGAGGCTCCTCCAGGCAAGGTTGAACGTAGAAACGCTACCGCGAGCTAGGGGGGCAGGGAAGGGTACACAACTCGGAGCAAAAGCGACGAATCGAACGCTCAACAGCAACACGCGCGTAATAAACAATCCTACGGTTAGTCGCCACCGACGACGTCAGGGTCGACGCACGCAAGTGCGCCTAGAAATAAAAATCTTGGGGTAATTAGCACGGGAAACGGCTACGGACTATCCGGTCCTAGGTTAATGTCGACGTTCAGGGCTCTCAAAGAGCGGCCCCGCGAGACCGACTAACAAGGAGAGTATTTTAGGTGTCCGCCTCCGATCATTTTGATTTTTGGATATGTTATAGAGGACCGAAAAATAAGAAATACGTGTGTTACATCCCTATTTCCTAGTTGGGGCGCGATTTTTAGGATAGTCGAGAGTGATTAGGGGGTAGATTAGGATACATTTTGTTCCATGATTACCTTAATTTTGCGATTGGGGCAGTTCTAACGGAATCAATTTCCACTCGACTGCCGAGTCTGGTTTCCCGTTGATCTCTGGCGTTTCCCTGAACTTGGGGGCCGCCCAATCTCCAGGTGCCGTGATATGTCCGAATTTGATGATTTGATCCTCCCTGACGATAGGGGTCTTGGGGACTCCCAAGAGTTCGGCACAGATAGCTGGAGCTTTTTGGAATTGCCACTTTAGTTTACGAAGTTGGACACGTCGTCCACCCCGATGGTTTCGTGGCATTCGTATTTCGGAATTTCTAAAATAATACTTATTAATGGATCGATAAATTATTCTTCACCTTCCGCCCCAGATGCTACCGCGGGCAACGTTCTGCTCTTAGGCGGCATCATTGGCGGAGGCAACCGTAATTTATCCCACATTCGCAACATTTGTTTAGAATTTCATAAATTTTAACCTGTCGCGTCGATCACGCCTTACGCTTGATCTCAGGTAAAACCACGGGCAACGTTCTGCTCTTAGGTAATACCACTAATCAGGGCAATGCGTGAATTGTCAGTACACTTTCGTAAATTACTTCAATTTCCGAAGGACGAATGCTCGATTGTTTGGATAGGGAATTAGGGGGAAAACTTCACTCACTTTAGTATAGTTACTTAACACTTTTATTGTCAATAGTTCTAACGATTTATACACCCTTTAAATACTTCTGAATATTTATGAACGTGAATTAATAATTTTGTGATAAAAACTTCTACTACTACGCTCCGCGGGTGATTTGTCCCTTTTTATAGGGCTGTCGATCACTCCTTCTTCAGGTTTGTCACATGACAATTGATGGTGGGAGATGAAATCTTCCAATCATCTGCCGTGGGATCCACCTGAAGAATTCATTCCTACGGGCTATCTGAGAGTTTTGTTTACCGCAGAATTTGAGCGATTGCGCACCTATTTCGGTGTCTTCTGCGTGACTTAAGACGTATTTCTGCCGTTATATGAAACCCTCAGCAGCGTCGATAGTTAAATTCTTATTTTAATTCATTTATTTAAGTATCTATGTACGCTATTGGGTTTTCGATGTGCACTGTACGATTAGTTTCATACAGCCCACATACTACGGATTGAAGTTAATATTAGAGCTGTTCAAGTGCTTGAATATTCGGGTAGTTTGAAATCCGAACCAAGCTGAAACCCGGTTTCCGAGCCGAGCCGAGTACCCGAATGAACCGAGCGGCTTGGATAGATCCAAGTAGCTTGAATTTTTCAAGCGGCCCGAAGGAAGCGGGCGGCTCGAACAGAACCAAGCGGATTCAATTATTTCAAGCGGGCCAAATGAACCGAGCAGGCCGAAAGAACCGAGGCGGCCCGAATGAACCGAGGCGGCCCGAATGAACCGAGGCGGCCCGAAAGAAGTAAGGCGGCCCGAATGTATGTCTGTACATTGTACGTCGAGCAGATAGGTTAGGAAATAGGTTAAATATACTTAACCCAGTTATAATATAGACTGCGGAAATTTATGTAAATGCATGTTTTTATTGAAATGATTTAAACAAGTGGGACTTTGACAGAACTATGTTTCATCATATTTTTTGCAGATACGGAATTTGTTTACAAATTAGCTTGGTGAACCTCGCCATTACAATTTAATAGTTTCATATGTTAAAAAGTTTACTAGTGTAATAGTTACATATATATATATATATATATATATACAAAAGTTTAATAATTCAATAGTAGGTACAACGGCTTCATGCGTATAACATATAATTATTACAATATAATTATTAGTATACTAGTTTTTTAAAAGAGGTCAAATGTAACCCCCCCCCCCCCCCGTTATCTTTTTCAGCATATTTGCACATTCGCGGCATATCATACTTGCATAAACTTCCGCAGTCTATTTATATTATAATTGGGTTAAGTATATCTAACCTATTTCCCAACCTATCTGCTCGACATACAATGTACAGGCATACATTCGGGCCGCCTCAGTTCTTTCGGGTCGCCTCGGTTCTTTCGGGCCGCCTCGGTTCATTCGGCCCGCTCGGTTTTTTCGGCCCGCTTGAAATAATTCAATCCGCTTGGTTCTGTTCGAGCCGCCCCTGCGGGCCGCTTGAAAAATTCAAGCGACTTGTTTCTTTCCAAGCCGCCCGGTTATTTCAAGCCGCTCGGTTCATTCGGGTACTCGGCTCGGCTCGGTCGTTCAAGCCGAGTTAGGCTCGGCTTGCTTTTTCCGGGTACTTGAACAGCTCTAGTTAATATACATCGGTTCCGAATTGGAGCTCGAATTACGGGAAATAATGGGAGAGCAACTTCTGGCGATGATCAGGAGCGCAGCTTCGTGAAGGTGTCGACTCCGCTGGCAGAAGGGGCCTCTGACCCATCGGCTGTCGTCCACTGGTCCCCTTGGTGTGCGCGTTTTGCTAACTGGTGTGTGGCTAGTTAGTGTGTGGCTACCTCCTTTGCGCTGTGTCTCCTGTTCATCATATCTGTTCGTTGATTCTTAACTTGATTCTTCTTATCGTAGATTACGGATTACAATCCCTTATTGGCAATATATTGTATATGAGGTGGTTATAATACACCAAAGTACGAAATAGTAAATATAATTGAATTAAAGGGTTAGTTAATGGTAGACTCTACGTCGCGGGACGTGACAACGTGTTTTTTATTTTTCCCCGTTTTCATATTTGGGGGGTGAAAACTGCGTTCAAAGTTAGGGTTGAAAAATCATTTTTGTGGAATATCTCGAGAACTATTAGAGATAAGGGTGGGAATTCTATTGTTTTTAGTAGATGACTACTGCAAATACAAAAAACAAGTGAGATTAAAGTGAGGATGAAAAAAATGGAAGAAATTTACATGGAGTGTGGGACCTTGGCTATGAGAGTCAGCGTTTATGAACTCTGTCGCCCGTCCGTTGTAAGCTTAAACCATTGAATACGCTCCATTGGCGTCAAGGTGGTTTATCTTTATCGCCGTGCGACAGGCCGGACATTTCTTGCTCACGCCTTTGTGCGTGCAGCGCTATATCGAATGCGTCGTCTAGCGATTCTGGATTCGATATAGTTACTCTAGTCGCAATTCTTCGGGGTAATCCCGTGATAAACGAGGAACGAGCCAATCGTTCCAGTTCTCTCATGGTTTTCTTATTATTTTCTCCGATTAATTCTTTAGCTCTTAAGGTCACCTGTCGGTACAGGCGGCTTACGCGATGAATAAAATCTATTATGCGTTCTCGGGGAAACATGCTTATACGTTCTAGTTCTAATCGTAACTCCTCATAGCCACGGCATGGGGAGTATCGGATCTTTAGCAGGGATAGTAGGTCGGCTACGCTTTGACAACCTTTCCCTTCGACATAGAATCTAATAGGATCTTTTAATTTGTATATTAGCTCGGTCAGAAATCTTTCTTCCTGGCCGGGCGGTACACGCTTCGTAGCGCGCTGTATCGAGGCAGCGAAGTCCTCTAAGGATACAAAATCAGGGTCGAAACGGGGAACATTGTCTAGCGCCCGATACACTCTCTCCTCGTCTTCTCGGGAAAGCCATACGTCTATTGCAGACATTTCTGGGTGGTTCGTCCGAGAACCAAAAGATGGTCGACCGTTTAGGGTTGGCGGTAAGGGAGGAGGGGCATCAGGAGGGACATTATCTGTGGTGAGGGAATTGGAAGAATGTGTTAGGGGTGGTGATCTCAAAATTCCACCCGTCATTGCAATGTAGTAGGAAGTGTAGTCAAGTTATGAGCAGATAAGATGGCGGCAGGTCGCAATATGTAGCGACGGCGCGCTCTTCATCTAATAGGGAATGATTAGAAAATCAAATCCCACTTCTGACACCAATTTGTTACGTCCTGAAGAGACTATCTGTAAATCACCCCGAGCGGCTGGAATGATCTACCGGGTTCTTGCTCTTTCAAAGGGCTTTGGCCCACCTTGACTATACTTACCAGGAAGAGGAAAGGGGTTGAAATGAGAGTTTACAATGGGATTCGAGGAACAGCAATAAGATACTGTATGTATTCTGGTTAAAGATAATAGAAATGACATACCCTAGAGACGGCGCTCCGTCTCTGCTGACGGTAGGGTATCGCGCATGGCACGCTTGCCGTCTAGCGTTTCAGTCGCTCGCTGTGTCGCTGACCCAAGGGTAGGTCGTGGTCGCTCGCTGTGCTCTCGGAAGTCGGTGGCCTGGAGCCCGTCGTACCGCACTGTCTCTAAACGTCGGATTTCTACGCGGTCCTACGTCGGTCTCGATTTACGCGCAAGGGCTCTCCCGGCGAGGCCGTTTCTCAGTATGTCGGACGGAGTTACCCTTCTTACGAATTACTATCGGCCGAGCGTACTTCGCGGAATCTACGCGGAGATGTGGTCACGGTATCTAGACGGTCCTCTGGTCCGTCGTCACTTCCTAGCTCGAGCTCCCGAATCAGAATCCTCGTTCCCAAGTCCCGCTGCTACCGTTCTTGCCTCGCGTTTTCGAAATCCGTAGGGGGAAATCGCCCCGTCGGCACCTGTCGATCGCTCCTTATTAGGAAATATCGAGGCCCGGGCTGTCGATGGTCACGTTGTGCTTCGACAACGATAAGTCCTGGGTTCGTCGACCGGACTGTCGTTCGCGGTGCGATTCCGCTGAATCGCCGATTCGACAGAAAGCAACGCGAGGGCAGCAAGCACGGGATGAACCGATAGGGGCATGTAACACACCTAATATTATTTTTTACCTTTAGTTATGTTGGCCGTTATTAAACTGCGGATTTTTACCTCAATAACGAATTACGATCACTTCTTGTCCTCTCACCTCAAACAATTATTATTTAAAATTCTACTTAAGAAAAAAAAGTTTAACGCGGTTTACTTCGATGCATGCCGAATTGCTTGTTCGTACGTTCGTAGTACAAGCACAGCCGCCTACCGCGTAGCCAACGCTACCGCGGAAGCTCGGGCGGAATGCGCGCGCTCTGATTGGTCGGGGTTTCTTGTTAATTTCTCGTTAACGAAGCTTCGGACAATATTTTCGCTAAGGAAAAAGTTGTTTCAAATCACCCCCTGAGTCACCTCTTTGAAGGAACTCCGACATTTTTGGGACACCCTGTATAAGCTCTACAATGAAACTCTAAATTAAAAATAATTTGCTGGTATAAAAATATCTGGCAATTTGTTACAATATATTATTTTGTACATGCGTGGTACATATTTCCAGAAACTTATGCGAAAGAAGATGCTTCTCCGTTGAACCTTATTTGATAAATTTCCAGAAACTTGTGCGAAAGAAGATGCTTCTCCGTTGAACCTAATTTGACAAATTTCCAGAAACTTGTGCGAAAGAAGATGCTCCTCTGTATATCTAACCTTCTCTGGACAACCTTTAAGCATATGCGTCCCTTCATATCTATAACCTTTACATAGAAACTCTAAATAAAAAATAATTTGTTGGTATAAAAATATCTGGTAATTTGTTACAATATATTATTTTGTACATGCGTGGTACATATTTCCAGAAACTTATGCGAAAGAAGATGCTTCTCCGTTGAAACTTATTTGATAAATTTCCAGAAACTTGCGCCAAGTCAAGTCAGCTAGCCAAGCCAAGTGAGGCCGCAATCAACCAGCGTCGACAACCGATTCCCCGCGATGCTAGTTTGCTAAGTTGGCATGACTTGGCGCTGGCGTCGGCGAATTTTCCAGCGATTTTCTTCTTGGCGTTGATTGGCTCAACGCTCGTGACGTCATCGCGCGCATGCGTGGACGTGGGTAGCTGTCCCCACTCCAAAATAGCTACCGCTGGTAGGGATTTTACACGCCACCCTGGCCCCTTCATATCTATAAGCTTTACAATGAAACTCTAAATTAAGAATAATTTGCTGGTATAAAAATATCTGGCAATTTGTTACAATATATTATTTTGTACATGCGTGGTACATACGTGGTATTTCCAGAAACTTATGCGAAAGAAGATACTTCTCCGTTGAATCTTATTTGACAAATTTCCAGAAACTTGTGCGAAAGAAGATGCTCCTCTGTATATCTAACCTTCTCTGGACAACCTTTAAGCATGTGCGTCCCTTCATATCTATAACCTTTACATAGAAACTCTAAATAAAAAATAATATGCTGGTATAAAAATATCTGGTAATTTGTTACAATATATTATTTTGTACATGCGTGGTACATATTTCCAGAAACTTATGCGAAAGAAGATGCTTCTCCGTTGAACCTTATTTGATAAATTTCCAGAAACTTGTGCGAAAGAAGATGCTTCTCCGTTGAACCTTATTTGACAAATTTCCAGAAACTTGTGCGAAAGAAGATGCTCCTCTGTATATCTAACCTTCTCTGGACAACCTTTAAGCATGTGCGTCCCTTCATATCTATAACCTTTACATGGAAACTCTAAATTAAAAATAATTTGCTGGTATAGAAATATCTGGCTATTTGTTACAATATATTATTTTGTACATGCGTGGTACATATTTCCAGAAACTTATGCGAAAGAAGATGCTTCTTCGTTGAACCTTATTTGATAAATTTCCAGAAACTTATGCGAAAGAAGATGCTTCTCCGTTGAACCTTATTTGACAAATTTCCAGAAACTTGTGCGAAAGAAGATGCTCCTCTGTATATCTAACCTTCTCTGGACAACCTTTAAGCATGTGCGTCCCTTCATATCTATAACCTTTACATGGAAACTCTAAATTAAAAATAATTTGCTGGTATAGAAATATCTGACTATTTGTTACAATATATTATTTTGTACATGCGTGGTACTGTCACGTCCCGGGTTAAGGACTTAGGGGACAAATGACATAATGGAAATAAAATAAAACCCAGGCGCGAATCTATATTCTAGCGCACCGGGAGGCGAGGGAGTCAGGTGTGAAATGATGAAATTCTGCACACAAGTCCCTTCGAACGTCAGGCGAGAATGTGAAATTTTGCACACTAATCGTTTCGAACGGCAGACGAGAATGTGAAATTCAGGAGACTGAGGATTTTTAGGAAAATCAGGCGAGAATGTGAAATTCTGCACACTAATCACTCGGAACAGTCAGGCGAGAATGTGAAACCCTGCACACTAACCACTCGGAACAGTCAGGCGAGAATGTGAAATTCTGCACACTAATCGTCTCGAACGGCAGGCGAGAATATTAATTCTGCACACTAATCGACCAGGGAAGGCTTAATAACTGGTTTGTATTGGGGAGACACCCGTTAGAGCACTTGTTTTGGTTTGGGTTGGAAATCGATTTTATCGTGGCTTTATTATAAAAGACACGTAATATATAACTCTGTGAAATTCGGCTAGTCATACGGTTGAGCGAAATCTATGTAAAAGTTAGTTAGTAAACACAGAGATACTTTCCGCGGTCGTTGCCCGTGATCAGCTGTCGCGGCAGCTCGTTAGGATGTATGGATCTTCGTAGCCGTGGGATCGATACAATAAAGCTAAGCGTGATTTAAAGTAAGATTGTTTATTCAGGTAAACCACGAGTAAGCCATGCACTGTAAAGCGATAGTGGTAGGTCTTTATAGTAATGCGTGGCACGATAATCAATAGCACATAATGATTATATCAGTGGTTATTACAATGAAACGAGAGTATGAATGTGAGATACAAGTTTATAAGTCAAATATAGTTTGAATAAAGCATGAAGATTTGTTACGCTAGCAATAAGAGCAATAAACGTAACAGGACAATATAATAAGTGCACGCAATCAGCGTAGTTAAGACAAAGCAATAAGAATAGAAATACACAATAATATGATAAGCGAAAAGAATGGTAATACAAAATAATATGAAAGCAAAAAGAATAGTAATATGATAAGCAATAAGAATAGAAATACACAATAATATGATGGGGATGATATACCGTATTAATAATGGTTAATGAAAAATGCTTACAGTAGTTGTCGTAGAGCACAGAATTTATAATTTTTGCGTTATACTAACGCTGAGTTTGGTTTTAGTGAAACTTCAATAATTATCGCAGACGAAGCTTGCGCTGTTCTTGTCGTTTAAGAAGAAGGAGCTCTCGCGGTTCCTTGTATTTATACTAGTTACAATCTTTTCAGTATGAAGGGGGGTGCGCAGTATGCACCTTGACATAGTTACCCTTATGCGTAGCAGAAACATTTCCGGGGTTTTTGTAAGGGCCAAAGGTTGATCTATATTTGGACTCGCATTTTCGGCACGTACGCCAAATAATCCTCGCGATTATCCTTCCGGGGTTTTTATACACGTGAATTTGAGGGGCTCAACTCCTCGGATGGATTTTGGGTGTTTTAATAGGAAAGGAACGTTGGTGGTTTTGACTGCTTTGGTCATTTAGAGGGTGTGAGACGTGGTCTCGATTTAAGAGATTTGTGGGGCGAGGGACTTGTATAGATTCGATGGTTGATCGTCTTGATATGGGGACCGCTAAGGTACATCGCCAAGGCGGTCAGTGATCGGGAAAAGGGGTAAGAGTCGTGGTTTGATGAGATTCGGGTGGGGTTGTAGAGTGGGTTATGAAATTGTTAGAATAATTGCGCGCGAAAATTCGTGGGACGTCACAGTACATATTTCCAGAAACTTATGCGAAAGAAGATGCTTCTCCGTTGAACCTTATTTGATAAATTTCCAGAAACTTGTGCGAAAGAAGATGCTTCTCCGTTGAACCTTATTTGACAAATTTCCAGAAACTTGTGCGAAAGAAGATGCTCCTATGTATATCTAACCTTCTCTGGACAACCTTTAAGCATGTGCGTCCCTTCATATCTATAACCTTTACATGGAAACTCTAAATTAAAAATAATTTGCTGGTATAGAAATATCTGGCTATTTGTTACAATATATTATTTTGTACATGCGTGGTACATATTTCCAGAAACTTATGCGAAAGAAGATGCTTCTCCGTTGAACCTTATTTGATAAATTTCCAGAAACTTGTGCGAAAGAAGATGCTTCTCCGTTGAACCTTATTTGACAAATTTCCAGAAACTTGTGCGAAAGAAGATGCTCCTCTGTATATCTAACCTTCTCTGGACAACCTTTAAGCTTGTGCGTCCCTTCATATCTATAACCTTTACATAGAAACTCTAAATAAAAAATAATATGCTGGTATAAAAATATCTGGTAATTTGTTACAATATATTATTTTGTACATGCGTGGTTGTAAATTATTTGAGAGAGTAATGCCAGTATCGTGAGCGAGGTTATGTTTGAATGATAGTCTCTGTATTTTATTAATGGTTGCACCACAATTGTCCTTGATTTATTAAAGTCACAGAAATTAAACAATGTTTGTGAGAGATTGTGCTGTGCATGCACGTTGAGCAAAAATGAAAACAATTGCTTTGTGAAATGGGTCGCGGTGGCCACGTGGTGGATCACACGCGCGATGAACCACAATCCACTTTCTGATCACGTTGAGTGAGAATTTTGAGTACAGAAGCTGAGCGAAGGTGAGAGAATGGGTGAGCGTGATATTTAATGTCTGTGATGAGAATCCACACGTTAACAATGCCCGGTACAAAAGCCACGAGTCTGTCCGTTACGCGATGTGAATACGAATGAGCAAGACAAGATGGATCATCGCGTCTTCCCTCCGTCTCGAATCTTCCCGAAGCTTGACTGATGTGGAGACGCGTGATTGGTTGGTTGAGCTACGCGACATGATAGTGATCAGAGTATCGATTGTGGATCCGCCGTGAGTGTGGCGGCCGGGAGGTGCTGCTGAGATCATGAGAGTGGCGGAGTGAGGAACTAGTTGAATTTCCCACAGTGGTACATATTTCCAGAAACTTGTGCGAAAGAAGATGCTTCTCCGTTGAACCTTATTTGACAAATTTCCAGAAACTTGTGCGAAAGAAGATGCTCCTCTGTATATCTAACCTTCTCTGGACAACCTCTAAGCCTGTGTGTCCCCGTAATTTCTATCCAAGCCTGTGCGCCCGTGCATATCTATAACTTTTACAAAGAAACTCTAAATTAAAAATGATTTGCTCGTATAAAAATATCTGGCAATTTGTTACAATATATTATTTTGTACATGCGTGGTACATATTTCCAGAAACTTATGCAAAGAAGATGCTTCTGTCACGTCCCGGGTGAGGTCTTTTAGGAACGATGACTATGGGGAAGGAGAAAGACAGGCGCGAATCTAAAATCCAGCACTCTGAGGTTTTGA
The DNA here is from genome assembly GCA_910592295.1 of Andrena haemorrhoa. Classification (NCBI taxonomy): domain Eukaryota; kingdom Metazoa; phylum Arthropoda; class Insecta; order Hymenoptera; family Andrenidae; genus Andrena; species Andrena haemorrhoa. Next base: position 10,427,130 of record OU342946.1, read on the forward strand.
GGGACTCAGGCGCGAATATTAAATCTGTCACATTGAGGGGTTTGAAAGGAATTTAGGCGCGAATATTAAATCCGTCACACTGAAGGTTTTGAGGGAAGACCAGGCGCGAATATTAAATCCGTCACACTGAGGGTTTGAGAGGAACTTAGGCGCGAATATTAAATCCGTCACACTGAGGGTTTGAGGGAAGACCAGGGGCGAATATTAAATCCGTCACACTGAGGGTTTGAGAGGAACTTAGGCGCGAATATTAAATCCGTCACACTGAGGGTTTGAGAGGAACTTAGGCGCGAATATTAAATCCGTCACACTGAGGGTTTGAGGGAAGACCAGGCGCGAATATTAAATCCGTCACACTGAGGGTTTGAGAGGAACTTAGGCGCGAATATTAAATCCGTCACACTGAGGGTTTGAGAGGAACTTAGGCGCGAATATTAAATCCGTCACTCAAATCGACCAGGGAAGGTAAATGTACACTTGGTGAACACCCGTTATGGCACTTCGTGTTTGGTTTGGTTCTGGTAATAGGATTTACCGTTGCATTCGTGCAAAAGAAACCACGCTTAGTTTTTCTATGGATCTGCACGTTTCGTACAGCAATGTGTTTACAAATACTGGAAGCGCTCTCGCGAATCAGCTGTTGCGGCAGCTTGGTTTCGCTGGGAATCTTTATGACTCGAGGATACACACAATAATTCAAAACGAGGTTGAAAACAAAGCGGTTTATTAGCCTTGTTAAAGCTTTTATGACAATGCGTGAGGTTTGAGTGTTAACACATAACATTTATATAAATCACAATAAGAAAATATGAATATGAGGTTCATAAATATAACCAAATGAAATTATATAAAAATATTAAGCGTAGATAAATGTAAATGATCGCAATAAGCTTTAGAATATAATGTATTGAGAAATATGATAAGAATAGTAATGAAAATATATATATAGAAAAAGTATTTAACGAAATATTAAATAAACGCAATAAGCAATGGATGGAATAAACGTTATTAATATAAAGAAATATGAGAAAATATGATATAGAAAGCAATAAGCGTTAGTAAAGAATATAATAATGAAATCAATAAGCATTAGCAATACAAAATGATATAGATGAGGATGATATGCCGTTGAACAATAAATGATAATAATAATTGCTTACGGTAGTTGCCGTAGTACACTGATTTTAGGTATTTTAGCACTTGGTTTAATAATACTTTGTAACTCTGAAAGAGAGTCGATGATAGAACACTGATCAAAGAGGACCCGGCCTCTCAGGACCTCGTATTTATGTATTTCTACAGGAGTATTGCGGGGGTACGCGCGGTAAAGACCTTGACACATTTCGGGATAATACGCAGTAGGACTTCCAGGGTTTTTATAAACGGTATGGCTATTAATAGACATATTTGTGTCACGTACGCCAAATATGCGTCGTAATTAGGTTTCTGGGGTTTTTATAACTGTAAAAGGAGATACTCAACTCATCGGATGGATTTCGGGTATTTTATAGGAAAGGGGTTAGAGTGGCTTAGACTCTGTGAGACGTAGAGAGGGGATTGAGACGTGGTCTCGATTTAAGAGGGATTTGTAACGAGGGACTTGTTTGAATTCGTTTTAGAGGGATTGATTCGTGCCTTGTAGGACGAATAGGCGAAGAGGGTTTTGTAACGATCATCTCGTGATGGGGACCACTAAGGTACATCAGCGAGGTGGAGGTTGTATTGATCATCTTGTGTTGGTGACCGCTAAGGTGCAACATTAAGGTGATCGGTGATTGAGGAGATGGGGTAGGAGCTGAGTTTGATAGACTGTGGTGGAGTGATTTTGAGGTTTACTAATGGAATTTGGAATATGAACGCGCGAAAAATCGTGGGACGTCACATAGGAACGCGCGAAAAATCGTGGGACGTCACACTTCTCCGTTGAACCTTATTTGATAAATTTCCAGAAACTTGTGCCAAAGAAGATGCTCCTCTGTATATCTAACCTTATCTCGACAACTTCTAAGTATGTGCGTCCCCTTCATTTCTATCCAAACCTGTGCGCCCCTTCATATCTATAACCTTTACATATAAACTCTAAATTAAAAATAATTTGCTCGTGGAAAAATATCTGGCAATTTGTTACAATATATTATTTTGTACATGCGTGGCACATATTTCCAGATACTTATGCGAAAGAAGAAGCTTCTCCGTTGAACCTTATTTGACAAATTTCCAGAAACTTGTGCGAAAGAAGATGCTTCACTGTGTATCTAACATTCTCTGGACAAGCTCTGAGCATGTGCGTCCCCTTCATTTCTACCCAAGCCTGTGCGCTCCTTCCAGGGTGGCGTGGAAAATGCTACCAGCGGTAGCTATTTTGGAGTGGGGACATCTACCCACGTCCACGCATGCGCGCGATGACGTCACGACCGTTGAGCCAATCAACTCCAAGATGAAAATTAGCCGACGCCAGCGCCAAGTCAAGTCAGCTAGCCAAGCCAAGTGAGGCCGCAATCAACCAGCGTCGACAACCCATTCCCCGCGATGCTAGTTTGCTAGTTGGCATGACTTGGCGCTGGCGTCGGCGAATTTTCCAGCGATTTTCTTCTTGGCGTTGATTGGCTCAACGCTCGTGACGTCATCGCGCGCATGCGTGGACATGGGTAGCTGTCCCCACTCCAAAATAGCTACCGCTGGTAGGGATTTTCCACGCCACCCTGGCCCCTTCATATCTATAAGCTTTACAATGAAACTCTAAATTAAGAATAATTTGCTGGTATAAAAATATCTGGCAATTTGTTACAATATATTATTTTGTACATGCGTGGTACATATTTCCAGAAACTTATGCGAAAGAAGATGCTGCTCCGTTGAATCTTATTTGACAAATTTCCAGAAACTTGTGCGAAAGAAGATGCTCCTCTGTATATCTAACCTTCTCTGGACAACCTTTAAGCATGTGCGTCCCTTCATATCTATAACCTTTACATAGAAACTCTAAATAAAAAATAATTTGCTGGTATAAAAATATCTGGTAATTTGTTACAATATATTATTTTGTACATGCGTGGTACATATTTCCAGAAACTTATGCGAAAGAAGATGCTTCTCCGTTGAACCTTATTTGATAAATTTCCAGAAACTTATGCGAAAGAAGATGCTTCTCCGTTGAACCTTATTTGACAAATTTCCAGAAACTTGTGCGAAAGAAGATGCTCCTCTGTATATCTAACCTTCTCTGGCCAACCTCTAAGCCTGTGTGTCCCCGTCATTTCTATCCAAGCCTGTGCGCCCCTTCATATCTATAACCTTTACATAGAAACTCTAAATTAAAAATAATTTGCTCGTATAAAAATATCTGGCAATTTGTTACAATATATTATTTTGTACATGCGTGGTACATATTTCCAGAAACTTATGCGAAAGAAGATGCTTCTCCGTTGAACCTTATTTGACAAATTTCCAGAAACTTGTGCGAAAGAAGATGCTCCTCTGTATATCTAACCTTCTCTGGCCAACCTCTAAGCCTGTGTGTCCCCGTCATTTCTATCCAAGCCTGTGCGCCCCTTCATATCTATAACCTTTACATAGAAACTCTAAATTAAAAATAATTTGCTGGTATAAAAATATCTGGCAATTTGTTACAATATATTATTTTGTACATGCGTGGTACATATTTCCAGAAACTTATGCGAAAGAAGATGCTTCTCCGTTGAATCTTATTTGACAAATTTCCAGAAACTTGTGCGAAAGAAGATGCTCCTCTGTATATCTAACCTTCTCTGGACAACCTTTAAGCATGTGCGTCCCTTCATATCTATAACCTTTACATGGAAACTCTAAATTAAAAATAATTTGCTGGTATAGATATATCTGGCAATTTGTTACAATATATTATTTTGTACATGCGTGGTACATATTTCCAGAAACTTATGCGAAAGAGGATGCTTCTCCGATAAACTTCCAAGTTTGTGCGTCTACTTCGTTTCTATCAGCTCTACATAAAAAGTTTATTAAACAATTTTAGCCACTGACCTTGTTAATTAAGACAATAATTCAGTGTCCTATATAGTGTAAAAACTCGTGACATTTCAAAATGTTGAGTATTTACCTTATTTGACACTTGGTAGGTTATGATTGAATTGATTGACACTAGGCAGGTTATGATTGAATTGATTGACACTAGGCGGGTTATGATTGAATTGATTGACACTAGGCAGGTTATGATTGAATTGATTGACACTAGGCAGGTTATGATTGAATTGATTGACATTAGGCAGGTTATGATTGAATTGATTGACATTAGACAGGTTATGATTGAATTGATTGACACTAGGCAGGTTATGATTGAATTGATTGACATTAGGCAGGTTATTAGTACGTACGGCCGGTCGGGCCCGAGATAATGCAACCGAAGAGCGTCTTCTGAGCGATAAGGGCCGAAGTCTGTCCGCGACGCAATCCGGGGTGCAACAGGGCACCGAAATAGTCGGCCCCGACAATCAATTCGACTGGTCGGCGGATGGACAGCTCCGGATCGGTGAAGTTGAGGCCACCGAACTGCTCCCTCAGCGTCGTCGATGACGTCGATTCGGGTAAGTAGGACAAGACCCTGGGCACGTCCTTGGCCTGGATGATCAGTGCCGTGCGATCCTCCTGCAGTGGGGCCAGGGCAAGCTTCACCTGTGCCCGTGATATGCCCAATTTCCCGTCCAGGGCTCCGGTGAGGTAGGGTCCGTAGCGGCTGCCGGGTCAGTCGAAGGGTCTGCACAACCGATTCTGAAACCAGCGACGTCTTGTGCCCTTTGATCCATCAGCGCGCGGATGAGGATCATATCTCCACCCGCCGACTTCGCGCGAACAATCATAGTGGCCAGTAACACCGGCCCTCCGCTCGGGCTTTCGAGAGTCTTATATGTACTGTGGACTGCTGCCGACGGTCCAGCGTCTTTTGCCGCGGACGGGGCCGGGGCGCTGCCCGCCGTGAACGCGAGCGGGACGTCACGCGCTGGCGGGTTCGCGGTGATAGTGGCCTTGTCATCGACGACCTCCAGCAGAGACGGCTCCATGGCCAACGACGATGATTCTTCCGCTACTAGCGGATTTAAATTCCGGCGCTGGGACGACTCCTGTGAAGAACGATAGGTGTACAATACCGAACTAACTAAGTTACTTGCACGGGAATATTGAAAATGGAAGTCACCTTTCACACTGAGTGTTCGTCTATAATTTTAAGGATATGATTTACAGTGATCATGCAACCTCACACTCTCACACGAAAAACACGAAATTAAGGGGTTACACCACCTTGGCGCTCGGAAAAATAGGTATAAAAATAAACTTTTTTTTCGACGCTGCCATTAAGTATATAAAATGATCTTTATTTTACACATATATATAGTAGTTTTATGAACAATTTACGATATTAACGATTAAAAAATAATAAAAAATGGCGGAGATATAAGCCGATAAGTAGGACCCTCTTTTGAAAATCCTTGCTGATGGTGTACTTGATTTCTTTGATAGGCATCGCCTAAAACATAAAAAATAATTTTTTTTTTTATTTAAAAGGGTAATAGCTAAAATGTGACATAGGGAAAAATTTTTAAAATATTTTTTGTAGAAATGACAGCTGTTTGAAAAAAAAATCGAATTTGCATCGAAATTTTGAATTTAAAAAATTTATAACTTTCGAACATGGCACCCAATCACAAAAATCCTATGTCACATTTTAGATAATATTATAAAAGATAAGTGTTGTAAATTTTAAATAAATCAGTTAAGTAGATCTTGAGATATCGTGTACACCGGTTTGAAAAAAGTAGTTTCGAGAAAAACGCAAAAGAAAAAATAGTACGACGTCAGCGTCTTAAAACCAAATATTTTTTTTAATTACCTTCAATCTGCAATTCCTGGACCGTACATGAGGTCTTCTATTGTTGCCGTGATGTCCTCCGCTTCTTTTTGAGCAGCTCTTTTCAATTTCCTGGCCTCTTTTGTCTCCTGTTGAGCTTCTATGTTGGCTATGGATATTCGTTGTGAATCCAATTTTTCGGAAAATTGCAGCGCGCTTAGGCCAATTTCAAGATTTAGTACTTGCATCATTTTTAATACACTAGTATAGCCATCATTAAATATACTAGCTGCAATATAAGATGCACTCTCAACAATGTTTGCACCACTGTAATGTACTTTTGGAGCCATGGACCAAATAACAGCGTTTAGACTTTCGTTGTTATTTTGAGTGTATTGTTACGTGACGGCGTTGAATTTAAAGTGACCGAGCGGTGGAGTCTAATTTTTCTCACGCAACGCTTAACAAATTAAAGATTTATTTATTACGCGAAAATTCAGGATTGTTTTGGGAGTAGGGCTTTTATCTACAACCAATACAGGTTGTCCCGTCTGGATGTGGTACTTTGAGACTGGTTCGAAAGAAAATGAGACGATATTTGAGTAAATGTTACCATGTATTACAAAATAAGCAAAAGGAAATGTTTAAAAGGTAGAACATAAATTGGGGAATTTACATGGTATGCGTTTAGCGATATAAATGTACATAATACGGTTTGTAGAATTTTGCAATCGGATACAAGAATCTAATTGGCTTCGAAAGTTACAATTACGATTTGACATGGACGTCAGATAATAGTTAACGGACAATAATTGATCGAGGGTAACCCGTAACCATTAAGTGGTTGGATCAGTTATTGTATGTACGTTCGGTTTTATACATTCACGGTGAATATTTTAGAAAAGGTTATGCGATCGGTGATTATAATTACATGAAAACAGAAAATTTGCAAAAACGCGGTACACGCCGAAGGGAAGGTAACAGTTGACTGAGGGAAAATCCCGTAACCTCCGTGGTTGGGTCAATTATTATTTCCGTACAATGTCATGAATAAGTAGGTACTTGAATCACTCACCGACTCAGGTAGTATAAGGCTTAAATTTGGAACTAACGAACCGGAGCGGTTTGCCTCTCTCTCTCTCTCTCTTTTACGCTCTATCTCGCTCTCTCTCTGATGGACTGGAGCGGTTCGCCTCTCTCTCTCTCTCTCTCTTACGCTCTATCTCGCTCTCTCTGATGGACTGGAGCGGTTCTACGGCCGGGTGAGGCGCACGTAGAATTCACACACACACAATTCACTTGTTCGGCGGATTATAATTATAAATACGACGGAAAAATATAAGGTTTGAACAAAAGGAAAAATGGTTGGAATAAGTAAAACACTGAAAGAGTCTTTACGGGGACTGAGTCTTTCCGTTGATATATCACACAGAACTCTAGCTCACGATGCCTATTATACAATACGCAAAATGTCCCTCGGACAGAACGTCAACGCTACTCGCGATTTGCCAGCCGACTGCGACGAACGTTCGCAGGGTAGGCCCGAGCACTCGGGCCTTTGCGTCAAATTCGCTGACGCCGCACCTCATGCACACGGGCCCAACCGTCGCCACCCAGAACGTTCCCAGCATCCAAGTCGCTATCGCGTCCGGCGTTCTAAGAACGCTGACGGTGTCGGAAGGTTTTCTCACGGAAGAACGCAGCGGCGTAACAGTTCATATAAAATTATTATTATCATATGGTTTGTAGGTCATTGACAATTGATCGAGGGAAACTCCCACAACACTCAATGGTAGGATCAAATGTCAATGATGGTGTATAAAAATTTTGACAGGGGAGAAAAAATATAAAGTAGCCTACTACAATGCGTCGAAAGGCTTATCACGGCGCGCATTCTAGGAACGTCGACGGCGTTGGGAGATTGCTGACGACAATCTTCCAGAGTATGCCGTGGCGTGACAGGCTTCAATCGGAATTAAATTATAACCATTAAGAATATTCACGGATAATCGACTACTGATTGAGGGGAATCCCCATAACACGTGATGGTTGAACCAGTCGTCGACATCCTTGGACCAATATATAAAAATAACCGGCACGTAACAGTATCCTTCTAAACAACGTTCTAATAAATCGGTATCAGTTAAGCTATCGTATACCGGTTTAATTACTTTTTGGACAACTACAGGAATTGGATTTTTATGCTTATAAGAATCCAAAGTTCCAGAGGCTTTTGCTTTGATACGAACACCAGGTATCTTCGCCGAATGGGCACTTGTTATGTTGTGGCTTTTCATCAGTTGATATTTTATGGTAATAAGTTGCCCATATCGCATTTTGTATTGTTTCAACTGATGTATTTATACTCCTTCTAATGGCAAGACCATAGTAAACTGTTAACTCATCAATAAGTTTGGCTGTCAATTTCCCTCTGCCACCTATACCAGGATTATCTTTTTTTACTTTGCGTAATTGCGTACCAATCCGCTTTTGCACGTGACCTATGCATTCCTTTTTTTAACAACTAAATTTTTATATGGATTAGAATCAACAATTCCTTTGTAAGTCTTACTGTCTCCATCGCCTACGTAATTAGTATATCGTACGTTATAAAGGGTTTCAGATCTTTTGAACATTTCTACAATACTATCCACTTCCATTTTTCCAGCAGACTCATTGTGATTGGCAGAACATTCGTCTGAATGTTTATTTTTCCACTCATCATACTCCTCAGTACCTTCAAAATGTTGCCAAAATTCGCAAGCTTTACAGTATGAACATTTAACTATAAGATCAAGAACTTTTCCTGAGTAAAACGATATAAGAGTAGAAACGCCTAAAAGGGATGAATAACCGCGTTTCATCCAAGTTCCATCCCCTGAAACGGTGAGTTCTTCTGTTTTTTCTAATTTTTTTGACTCTTCAACAGCAGTTTTCATAGACAATTCACAAATAGTTTTTGTAGCAATGTGAATGTCATTCACAACTTTATCGTAGAACGAGCGGAAAATTGGTTTAGGTAAGTCCATGATTCCACAGAATTTCCAAGAAGTCTGAACGCAGTAATTAATCGTCTATTCACATCATATGCTTTACCACCGATAAGAGGACATGAGTTTATTAAAACTGGTTCACATTTAGTACAATTCACCTTTAGTTTAAAACCAATACCACGAATAGAAGTTTCGGTAAAGTTTATATCACCGCCGCACTCTTTACACTTTACCACTTCACTTATAGCAGAAAAAACAGATACAAAATTAATTAATCGGTACCCGAAAGATGCATTTACATCAAAATCAACGGTTGCACTGCTCTTTAATTTGTTTGCTGATGTACTGGTGCCGGCTTCCTCGTTTTCCATTGAATAACGATTTATCGGTCGTTTCTTCTTGCTCCGACAAGGACGTCCAACTGTTTTTCGGCTACCTTTTGTATCTAAAACTACTCGTTTCGACATTTTAATAATAGTTTTCTATTAAAAAATAAAAACAATATGATTTCCGTAATATACACGTGGCGATGTGCACACTACTGCGGCACAAAACTAACTGATTGAATGTTCTGTGAGTCTAATATAAACAGGTTCCAACTTTGCGTACCCTATTCTATAGTATAATATAGATATATACTATATAAAGGGGGTCCGATATATATGACAATGTATGTACCTGAGTTATTTTTAGCTTCCGAAACTCCCCAAAGCAATAATGTAATATCCTTTGTCAAGGCTTTGGGTTCTCGTAACGGTCCGATCGCTACCTGAGGTTTCGGGTCGACTCTGACGCGCTCACTCATAATTGCTATAACTTCGGTAATAGTTTGAATTTTGGAATGATTAAACGCTTAAAATATTCTTAAACGTATAAACAATTCATCTAGCAAAAACAAAAAAAATCGATTTTTTGACAATTTCAAGGTGGTGTAACTCCTTAAATGTATATCTTACTCAGAAATTAAACGATATGTACCCGCTTATGAGGCTTGATAATTATAACCGATCGTTATACTTGACGCGCGATCGCGACACGTGCGTACTTGATCACGTCCCGATAGAGAAGAAGGATCCTCCTTCCCGGAATTCAGTTGAGAATTTCGGGAAGTCATGTGATCACCGAGCGCGTGACTCACACGCCGCCAAACGATTTACCGTGGCTTTTAATTAGGTGTTATGGCCCAGAGATGACCTAATTAATCTCACGCGGTGCTTTTCACCGAGGACTCGGGTCGGCTGCCGAGCGAAGCAGCCGACACGTCGAGTGACGCGGTTGACGTCGACCGTACACTCATTCAGTCTCCAACAAAACTGAACAGCGTTATCGGAGAATGGTTAAGCAAAAACCCAAGGAACGTTGTTATTCTGAAGTGTTCAGCCAGATATAGATCTGAATATCTTTTCATAGAGCTCTCCAAAGAGTTAAAAATGAAAGTTCATGTAAAAGACGATATCTATAGAAACTACTGCCTCATCGGTGAATTAACTCGTCACGTGACAAACGAAGCGAACATTACCCCGATTCATGCTTGCACGGCGAAAAATTATTCAGGTTTATATTGTAGACGAGATTTAACCTGTGCGAATATGGTAACCATCGTTCCGTCTGCGCTAAGATGGAGGAATAAAGATATAAGTATCGTAGGAGAGTGGGATAGATTTAAAAAAAGAACTTTTAATATATGCTATTCTATGCATGCTTCTTTCGATGAGCTCAAAGCGTTTGTGCGATACTTTAATCCATTGAAAGTACACCCGTGTATAGCTAAACCAGCCCAAGAAAAATAAATTTATTCTTTACTGGATGAAATAACAATGACACCGGATAAAAAAGAAACCGTCAAACGAGCGTATACATTTGATTTATCTAGTCGTAAAATATCAAAGAAACCTCCGTTTACGTCTAAATATTTTAGCAGTAACGACGATAGCTCGTGATGTTCATTAATATCTATCTGTTAGATCGTTGAGCGTTGCACTGTATTGTTTTGTAACAAATGATTCGTTGTTTCGGACGATGACGGGAAAGATCGACGTTTTACAAACCACATATTCGGGGGATGGGAAAGAGAGATTATTTTAAAACCTAAATTCTGAGAGGTGGGGGAAGGAGACAGCATTACATAGTGGTAAAATCGCATGCATTCTAAAGCTAGCAAGTTCTTAAAGCGTTCCGATTTAGCGTCGCAACGTATCGCGCAATCTCACGTAATTCGAATCCTCTGGAGCATCATAGAAAAAATTATGCTGCATCGATAGAAAGTGATGAGGAGAGAAAGAGGAAGATGGGTAAATAAATACAGAAATAATAGGATTTATAATTATGAAAACCACATCTCATGAACAGCGGCAGCGCAAACTACATGGGTAGTGGTGCGAGCGACAACAACAAGCATGCAAGAATCGATAGAAAGGAGTTCTCAGGATAAAAACGGTTGGGTTGCTGTAGAACAGGCCTGGGATTTAAGTGAACGCGGCGGCCGATTTTCGGAGGCAACGTCTCCTTTCTCCCGCCGCGCGTCTTGGCCCCCGCGACAGCCTAGGAGCTTGGAGCGCCTCAGGCCCGTACCATATGAACCGCGCGTAGCGCATTGGAGGGCCCCCGTATCAATAGATTTCCACATCACCCATGGGGTACTATCATCGATGCGTTTTTTTTTATAGTGGTATCCCCTAGGCCCCAGCACGTCTAAACGTGCGCGAAAATCTAGTTTTCCCAAAGATATTTGAAATTTTGATAATAAAACGCGTTTTTCCAATACATTTTTATCGCGCGACACAGTGGAATAGGCCTATAGGGGATACCACTATCAAAAAAAATCGCATCGATGATAGTACCCCCATGGGTGATGTGGAAACCTATTGATACGGGGGGGCCCCAATGCGCTACGCGCGGTTCATATGGTACGGGCCTGAGGCGCTCCAAGCTCCTTGGCTGCCGCGGGGGCCAAGACGCGCGGCGGGAGAAAGGAGGCGTTGCCTCCGAAAATCGGCCGCCGCGTTCACTTAAATCCCAGGCCTGCTGTAGAACCTCAAAGAGGAACGGGGTATGATCATTGGAACAGCACTGAAGGATTGCTAAATTCAACCAAAGTTGTAGTTGGTGCGAGAATAATTTTACACAGGAACAGCACTAAAGGTTTTGCTAAATTCATTTGAAGAACCTCCCATTGATAGAGAACAATGAAAAACAGCGTATATAAGTAAAATTGGAATTATGACAAAATTAATACAGATGATTGTGAGAAAAGTTCCTTATCTTTTGTCGACAAATCGGCAATCTCTTTCGCTGTTCTCTCTGCATCCTCTCGTCATTTTTCTACGCTGAATCAAGCCGCTTGAACATCAATCATATTTCTGTCATCAATCGAATGTTTATCGAACCACTCGGAACGTCATATCGAACGTCTACCAAATGTCTATCAAACCACTGCCACTGTCAGACATCAAACGACTGCAATAGTCGCACAGCGGTCATGCAGTTCCTTGCATGTAGGTGCTTATCTCAAGCTTATCTCGAAACCGAGCAGTGCATAGCTTTGCAATGTAGGATGTCTTTGTTCCACACCTTCATCTTCGCTGACCATTCCATTTTTCTTCTTCGCAATCACCATTTGACTGAACGGAATCGCTTCCCCTCTTCTGTGAACGTCTGTCGAACGTCTACCGAACCACTTTGATCGCGTATTGAACATCAATCGTACAACTTTGAACGTGTATTGGACGTCTATCGTACCACTTTGATCGCGTATCGAACAACAATTGTACAACTTTGAACGTGTATTGGACGTCTATCGTACTATTTGGAACGTTTATGGTACCACTTTGAATGACTATTGAACTTCTATCGGATGTGTATCCAACCACTTGCACTTCTATCAGACGCCAATGGTACCACTTCGAACACCAATTGAACCACTTCTTCAGAATAATTACAACCACCGTCTTGTGTACAGCACGTGCAGGATATGTTGGGTTGAATGGAAAAGAAAAACATTTTTACAGTATTGTCTCGTTAGCGGCTCGCTGGTCGGGACCGGCGTTGAGCTCGTATCGTGAACAGAGCTCTAATTCCGAGTGTTCGTTTCTCGCTTCTTTCTGGCCGAAGGGGGGAGCGAGATGGAACACTGCGTGCGCGGCGAGCGTGCGCGATGGTCGCAAGCGTTTACCGTGAGCCGGGCCTGCGTCAAGATTTTGCAAAGCGGTTTTCGTGCTCACGGTACGCGCTTGCAACCATCGGGCACGCCCGTCCGAAAGACGAAGCGCGACCATACATCAACGCGTCGTCTGTCTCGGACCGTCCTCGCTTGCTTTCAGTGCCTCCCGCTCGCTCTCGTTCCATCTCGCTCTTGCCTTCGCTGTACAAGAGTGAGACAGAAGTGGTGGGGATAGCGAAAACCCCGTATCGTTTACACCAAACCGAGCTCGTAACGAGACAATACTGTATATGCATTAAAAATTTATTATATTTTCTTTACTCATTTCTCTCTGGCGTTTAGACCACCACTGGGCGGTGGAGGCCTAATGGTCGCCGTCCGATGACCCTTGGCTCCACATGCCTCGTGGATTCCTTCGCTGAGTTCCGTTGACCCTCGGCTGTGCAGCGTTCGCGGATTCCTTCGCATCGTTGCACAACTCGCTGGCTCGATTCTAATCTGTGGTTGTTTCATATCACTGCGTTGCCCAGAAGTTGGTTAATGCAACCTGAGATAGCAGCGTCTGCGTAGCCCAGGAGTTTGTTAAAGCAATTTGAGATGGTAGCTGATAAGCTGATTGAAGCCACCTCGGTTGGTAGGTTCCACGTGGCCCAGGGGCCCTTTTAGAGGCTGCCCAGGGTAGTAGGTTTCAGGTATCGTTGCATCGAGCGAGACTCGATACCCTCTGGATTGCAGAGAACTGATTTCACTGGGCTGTCGTGCCCGTATTTATACATATTCCCAGTTTTATGCGCGCACCAATCGAGAGGTGGGACGTATCCGTGTCGTCGGATGTTGTTTGAAAGGGAACCCTCGACCAGGGTTCTCTCGCCCAACCTCCATCTCCAATTGTTGGTATGTCCGAATGTCCTCCCTAGTTTCTGTTTCTAGTCCTGTTGTTGGAAGTGGTGTACATCCAGGGCCGAAAATGAAAATGTATTTCCATGCCCTCCGTCGAGAGTCCTGCATCCCCTATTAGATTCCCTTCCGAATTAATAAATATTGCTAAAGTTTCCCTTACTCCTCCACAGTTGATCATTTATTTCTATTATTCTACTTTTGATTGCAATTTGGCTCATTACACTTGGCGATTCTTGCTATATGAAATGTCTTTTTCCTTTTTTTTTCTTTAGAGAGAGAGGGGAGAATGCCTTTACACATACCCTGGCGTAATATGTCAGGGTTATGTATTACTCACTTGCATAGAAATCGTTTGGGCATATCCCTCCCTCCCCATGATGCACCCGTGGTGGTCGCCGGTACTTCTGCGTACTGTTTCGGTCCCCGCCTAAAATGGCTAACTAAAAATTTCCTGGTTTACTGAATTTAAAGGTTTTATTTTGAGGTGGGATACCTGTTTGGGAATGCATTAATTCCCAATGCCGCCACACTCGCTCTCGGGCAGCACTTCCCAGACACACAACTGCAGCGCAGATCAACGATCGATTCACCACTCAGAGACGCGGATCGAGAGCGATCCGCCAATCAGCGATGATCGATCAACCAATCAGCGCGCCTCCATGCAGATATAATTGTCTTTCCTCTATGTCCCTTTTGGCTTTTCGACCTTTCTACGTTGCTGATAAACCTAGACCAGAAAAGGGGAGATGGGAGTTTAGGCACAAAGGCAAGCTTCGTAACACAAGGCAACCAGGGAAGGTTAAGCAATAGTCACGCATCAGGGTGACACCCGTTAAGGCACATCCAGACGCTGATGCATGTTGCAGTGAAACACTGAATCATGATACATGTTGCTACGTTTGTAGATCGGTTTCCGTGTTTCAGCATCAGATGCGGCTTGCATCAAGGAATCAGTAATACAGTCACAAATTTTAAATCTTGTAAAGTATTTACTGTGGCTAAATATCTTAATGTTGCAAAAAGTGTTTCTTCTGCAGTAACTGCATCCCTCATCATTGTATTTCGCTTTTCAATGCGTGGGCGAATTATCTCCTATAAATGCCCGAAAGCATAATTGTCCATGCGTAAAAGTTTTTAAAATCACCCGGTTCGTTTGCTTTCAATTCTATTAGCAACGCAAGAGTAGAAAATTTCTTTCTCTCAATGAACCATCTCTTTGCCCATTTTCTTTTGCTTTTCAATTTTTTATTTTTTATAATTAGTACACCCCCTATTATTACTAATAACACTGTTTCCGCGTCCGCATCAGATCACAAACTGTTAGGAATCAGTAATGTGGAGGCGACTTGAAACTGATGCAAGAGTTTCACTGCAACATGCATCAGCGTCTGGATATGCCTTTACACTAGCGCCACCGCTCCCGCGGTGGTAGATTCCTTTGCCAATATAATAGTGTGTGTCATACGTGTGCTTGGACATTGCCTGGGCACGACACAATGAATTTGCGGTTTGACATGTTATTTGAGCATATTATAAAGTAATAAATTCCATTGCAAAAACATTAAAAAGTTGAATATATTAATTGTGAGACGACTACGCGTAAGTTATTGATTTTCGCGAACAGCCAATCGATGTTCACGTTTGTGCCTTGTAGGAGTATCTGAAAAAAAGCGAATATTTTGCATATGTTACGTGAGGGCATTAATTTTTAATCGACCGAGCGGTTGAGTCTAATTTTCTCAGGCAACGCTTAACGAATTAAAAGGGATTGTTGTAATTTTGACATAATCAGAGTTATTAAGCAAAAATCAGGATTGTTTTTGGGTACGGCTTTTATCAGCAACCTGTACCGGTTGCCCAATCAGGATTTGGTACTTTGGAGAGACCGGTTCGAAACAAAGTGAGACGGATTTATATCAAATTTACCATGTATTACAAAAATAAGAAAAAGGGAAAGTCAAAAGGTGGTACAAAAATGGGGAATTTACATGGGTTTGTTACGATAAACAATATAAAGGTTCAGTTGCGGTGTGTAGAATTTGACAATATTTGGTTCGGTTTTGGAGGTTTCAATTATATCTTGGCGCGGACGTCAGACGGTAGACAAAATTGATTGGATCACTAGGTTGTTGGAACAATTATCGCGCGAGTGTTTGATTTTATCCATTCAAGGCGAATAATTTGGAAAAGGTAATGCGGTCGGCGACTGTTAGTACAGCAATTGGAAAATTTCCAGAACTCGGTACACGCTGCACGGAAGGTAACTGTTGATCAAGGGAAACAATTCCCATTTCCAGTACCGCGCTCTACCATATTATATTTGATT
Organism: Andrena haemorrhoa; assembly: GCA_910592295.1. Lineage (NCBI taxonomy): Eukaryota > Metazoa > Arthropoda > Insecta > Hymenoptera > Andrenidae > Andrena > Andrena haemorrhoa. The sequence continues at coordinate 10,443,347 of OU342946.1, forward strand.
AATTTTCGTCTCATGGGACCCTAATACGCATTTCCATTCCTTAATAGTCCATTATACTTTTCCTTATACTTTTTGGCAAATGCTAAACGAGCTTTCACGCTCTTCTTCGATAACATAGGCTATTGTTTCTTTGCACCTCATATACACACATACAGTGTAATACGGTGAAATATGTATGTCAAACTGTAGTGTTTAAAACAATATTATATGCATAGCATAGGACAAGTGTCAAGATTCTATCAGTAAAATTAGAAAACAATCCAACGATGTATAAAGTATTTATAGTACATTCGTTACAAATACGCATCATCGGTGGGCCACAAAAGTATTCGAACGATACATTTAATATTAATTAAAGGCATCATTAATTGGAAAATTCAATGCTTCGGTATGTAGTTGATCACCTTTTGCTGCGATTACAGCCCTAAGATGATTTTCCATAGAATACACTGACTTTGATGTAACATTTGCGTCTATAGACTGCTATACTTCAATAATATTCCGCATCATCTTTTCTTTCGACGTAATAACTGTGTTTCGTAATCTTCTTTCCACCTCATCGCATAAATGCTCGATGGGATTCAAGTCGCGACTTTGTTGTGGATATGGCAATGAATGTGGAACATAATACAAAGTCCATTCTTTGACCATTTTTGCGCGTGTGCTTCGGGCCGTTGTCCTGTTGGAAGCAATAATTTCTGTTTTAAATTTTCTTGTTGAATTTTCAAATATTTTTTTATGTAAGATCCTGTTGTCGAACACAAGATTTCCGAGCCCACTAGCTGCCATGCAGCCCCATATATCATTACTAATCCATGATTGTGGTTTATCGTTGTCTGTAGAGTTTTTGGTTGCAATTGTGTATTTTGTTTTCTTCATACAGTCTTACATCATTCACTGGCAAAAATATTGTATTTGCTTTCGTCGGAAAATAATACTGTATTCCATCAAGAATTGTCTTCATTATTATAAGATATTGTTTGGTAAAATTTAGACGTAATAGTTTATATTTTTGGCTGATGTACGGTTTTCTCTGTGGAATTCGTGCATTAAAACCGCTATTTGTTACAATTCGTACCTAATATTCGACACAATTCACGACGAACTTCTTTTATTATTTCGCGAATTATTATCTTTTATTTTCTCACTGCATATTTATTACGTATAACAATTGAGTGACAATTTAAGCTAGTGCATGTGTAGTGTATAAGTTAGTGAAATAAGTAGATTAGGAAGAAAATCTTAGTTTTATCCGGCTAACCATACACTGTAACTGGTGGTGACCACCCCAAAGAGCACGATGTTAAGTGAAGAGTCAAAGACCGCGGCAACACCTGAACTGGCGAGGGTCGACATAAAGACACCGTCGCTTTGGAAGCCGAAATCAGCTCTCTGATCTGCATAAACGTAGGCGTAATGCAGGACCTGTGGGTTCATCGGCGACGATACAAGATTCCATGGGAAATCAGCGACATTGTAATATCCCCGACCGCTACCGACAAGTATGAGACGCTCCATAATCGTCTCATTACAGTCTTCGCCGTTAGCGAGAATATGCGGCTACGACCTCTCCAGAGTGAGCAATAAGTACGCGATCGCCCACCCTCTAGACTATTACGTCAAATACGTATGTTGGCGAAGAAGAAACTTTCGGACACCATACTCAAGTCACTTTGGATACAGCATGTTCCCACACCAAGGCAGGTGATTTTAGTGACTAACAATAACAGACTCGACCAGCTGGCACCAATGGCCGATCGAATTGTTGAAATTTACTGCCCAGAAATCTGCATTATGAACGTCGAGCACAAATTTCCGAATTAGCGGAGCAGGTGCAGTAACTAAAACTTGCCCTCAAGGAAGCCCAATATTGTCCGGAACACAAGGCTCCCCCACAGTTGGGGCCGCATTTGGCTCAGATCTGCATCCAGAGGAGACGGATTTTGCTGGTTCCATCGTCGATTCTGAAACCGAGCTCGCAAATGTGAAGAGCCCTGCAGTTGGGACAGTAGAAACTATTAGGAAAACTAGAACTATGGATATTGACTATGATAGGTATCCAGGAGGCGGCATAGTGTCCCTTTTCGTACGCGACCCTGCGATAGACTGCGAATTCTTGTTCGATACTGGCGTGGATATTTCGGTAATCCCGGCTACCCTAAGGACAGATGAAATGGTGCCAACTTCAGCCGCACCGCGGTAAAAGGTACCACGGTTCCAACATATGGACGCAAACTATTCTGGATCAGTCTGGGGCTTAGGCACGATTTCCAGTGGCCATTCATCGTAGCCGGTCTGTCAAAGCCAATCCGCAATCAGCTTCGCGATGGAATAAACCGAGACGCTGCGCAAGGCACGGGCTGCACGGATCCTACTCCGCGGGTACTAATGATCGGAGAGCACATTCACTACCGCAAGCTGCTAGTAAAATACCTGGCCATCGCAAGGAGTACTGTTCTGCCACAACGAAGGCCTCATCGCGTCGAGTATTTCACCGAAACAGAGGGACTTCCTATCGCCACATGCCCGCAACGTCTTCCGTCAGATAAGCTGCGAGCGGTTAAAGGATAATTTAAATTCATGATACAAGAAGTATTATGTCGCCAATCAAACAGCCTGGGCCAGCCCGCTTCACCTTGGAGACTGTACGGAGACCATGGGCGGCTGAACACAGTCACTACACGGGACCAGTACCCAGTTCCACTTTAGCAGGACTGTACGTATCTGCTGCACGGAGCAACTATATTTTCCATAGTCGACTTGGTAAGGGCGTATTAACACGTTGGCTGCCATGTGACTCGCCGGCGTGTCACATCCTCTCGGGGCCACTGTGCCACTATTTTATATTATATTTTTCGCGTCAACAAAAGACGTCAAGTTGTTTTGACGGTTATATGGCACATCAGGAATTTTTGGCTTATCACTAATGTAAGATGATTTTATTGTTTCTTTCAATTTGATTGAGGAAGAGAGTAAATAAATTGTTGAGAAGCCATATTACTGATTTACATGCTGGCACTTGGGGAACGAAAAGTGTAATTCAGGTCTGGCAGCCAACGTGTTAACAAATCCTTATACATGAAGTAGATATCCCTAAAACAACCATTACCAGTCCTTTCTGATCATTCGAATTTTCATACAGGGCTGCGATCGCTTCGCGTCTGCAACAGAACACGAATTGGCTGGATGCGCTGCCCCTAGTGTTACTGGGACGCAGTGGCCATCAAAATAGATCTTGAAACGTCACCCGCTCACCTCCTTTACGACGAAGGTCTGCGTTGATTGGCGATTTTTTTACGGAAAAAGAGATTTCCACGAACCAACCCACCTGGTTCCTGCCACACCTGCAAAGGTACACTCGAAACATCAAACCAGGACCTACAACAAAACATGGGCGAGAACCATCTTCGTACACTCGAAGCTACGGCAAAGCTCATATGTTTACGTGCGACACGACGCAGTCCGAAGACCGCTGCAGCCACATTAGGACGGTCCACTCCTGGTCAAGGAGAGATATTCGAAACAAGACGGACCTCTTTAGATCGACCGAAGCTAACTTTCGTTCTAACAAATGGTCACGATCTTGCAGTATCCAAGACGTCGTCAACAACAAAAATAATCCCAGCGATCGCCACACCCTCAACCACCTGACTCGGAAGAATTTGTCGACCGCCGCTACGTTTAAAACTACATTTCGTTTAGGGGGCCAGTGTATACAGATTCGCAACTCGTCTAAAAATTTCGTTCAGCACATAGAGATAAGAAGTCAAAACTTCCAAACGACACACGTAAATACTACCGGTATCCGCGGCCGTGATCAACTGACAGTTTTGCGACGAATCGGAAACCGATCATTCCTGATATCGGGACGAACATAAATACGACCACTAGCAATGCCGCCAATAGTCTCATGAGTTGCTTACTTTCCGCAGCCGTTGCCGCAAAATTACAAGCCTGCAATTGATCGATATTTGTTAAGCGTAAATTTAAGCCAGTGTAAGTGTAGCGTATAAGTAAGGGGAATAAGTAGATTACGTTGTAGGTCAGATATATTGGCCCGTCAGTGCGAGTGAGGGGTAACTCCCACCATGCCGCATGCCTGCCTTCAAGCTCCTTTTTTTAACGTTCTCACTCGAGGGAGTCGATTTTTCCCCTCGCTCGCTGTTCGCGAAACAACTTCACATCGACCAATATATCTGACCTCCGCCATAGTAAAAAACAAAATCTTAGTTTCATCCGGCTAACCATGCGTTCATTAGGAAAGTAATTACAACCAAAATTTTGAATAGTGCTTCCTTCAGACTACCTTCGGATGATCTGAGCAATATTTGGTTACACTGTACTGTCCTTGGACATATGTGCAAGAGATTTACCGAGGTCGTAAAAGTAGCACCGCGTGTTTGTTTATATCAGGGCTCTCCAAGTTGCCGTACGCGTACACTCGGCGTTCTCCCACTCTCGTCCGCGTTGTCAGGGATACCGCGCGACGCTAACCGCGAAGACGCTAGCCCGGTTAGCCCGTCATGGCAGCCTTCGTAGCGTCTCGCGGTCTCCCTGACAACGGAAGGCACGCTGCGTGAAAGAAAGATTAGAAGGGGAAGCAGGCGCGTGAGGGGCCCCTACGCTGGAGAGCCCTGGTTTATATGTTTCGAGAAACGGAACGAGGGACTTGTCAAATAAGGAGATGAGGCCTCACCCAGGGCCTCGCTCAGCGCTCAGGGCATGTCGCCAGGGCCTCAAAGACCGCCGCGGCTCCATTGTTTTATTTACGACCTGGCTATATTTTAGCGAGTACTGTACCGTGCACTGCTGAAAAGATGATGAGCGAAAGCAATGCGGGTCCGATTGGTTATATTCCCTAAATCACCACAGTATTTTCTCTGGTCCCTATGCCGTCTCGCTAATCATCTTTCCAGCTATGGACAGTAGTTATTACGAAGATTCCGCACAGAGTTCAATTACTTTTGTAAACCACCAATGGTGCGTGTTTGAATATGGATGCAAAGTCTTCATTAAAAATGCAGGCTATATGTTGCAATCTCTGACATCTTTCTGCCGCAGAATGTGTGCTTTAGAGCCAAGTTCCAGACGCACGAATTCATCCACGGCAGGTAGATGTTTGTAATTTTATAATTTTCGTTGAGCATTTGCCAACCATTGATATGATGTCGAAAATTGATGAAAGTCCACGTTTAACCCATGAACCGTCGCCTGATACTGTGAGTTCTGTTGCTGATCTTCCTGCTCCTGCATTCAGTTATTTTTCTTCGGCAATGGCTTTTTAAAACATTACTTCAAAAACAGTATCCACGTATATCTTAATATTATTTATAATTTTGTAATTAAACGAAATGTGTAATTCCTGGACCTAGATCCATCAGCTCGCAAAAATTTCTGATACCGTTAATATCAACTCCAAGAATTCGCATCACATACACAAGTCGCCGATTGATTGACAAGAATTAATGAAAGTTTCATTACACGAGCACTGCACACGTAGCTTGAAACCTAAACCACGTAATCCATATTTTGAAAATTGTACATCATTGCCGCAATCTTTCCGCTGAATTAATTGTTGCAAAGAACAAAGTAGTAAATTAAACTGTATGAAACAATAGTTGGTCGTTATATCAGCGGGAACATTAAAACTAGTACCTTTGCTACGCTGCAGTTTTTCTGCAGTATGTTGATTGTCACGAAATTTCCTTTTTCAGCAGGATACCTTGGTGGTCGAGAAATTGATTTTGATCCGTGTCGCTTCATTTTTTCAGATAGCCTTTACGAAATGCGAAAGCGTAGATATTGATTTCTCTTCGTCGAACGGGACCGGTATTTGCAAGCGGGATTTTAGTTTAGGAGCATTTACTAGGAAGAGATCACATTCAGGTGAAGGAAACATTCACAGAAAGGGTTGTTGTAACCCGGTCAACGACCGAGAAGTACAACCGTCGCGCATTCCGATAACACGCGCGGGCAGCAACCCCCGAGCAACGTCAGCGTTTCCCACGAAACGCGAAAAGCGAGCCGAAGACGGTGACCCCGCTGGTCCCCGCTTCGCCCCGAATTAGCTATAAGACTCTGTACAAACTACGAGCAGACTCTCTCTGATTAAGACCAGACACTCGATACAGTACGCGCTCCGACTGTCACCCAGATCGGGACAGAATAAACTTGTTTAACCTTACGGTGAGTTCCAACTCTTTAACCCGTAACGATCCCATATCTTCGGTTTCTAACCGAATATCCTCGTCCCGGCATTATCATCCGAACCTTTCGGAACCTGTTGGACGACGACTGTGAAGGACGACCCGGAGCATCCCGAGATTCTAGCCAGAATCTCGACCCCAGGCGCCTTGACACAACAGGGTTCACACACACTAATATATTGGATATTGGATGCCTCCCATTTGGTTTATGCAAACCACTGCGGTGGTGGTGTTGTCAATTCGTAAAAGAATCTCACAGTCCGTTAATTTATCTGCCAAACACTTTAGGGCAAAAAGCCGCGACTAACTCTAAATGATTAATGTGTAAGCCTTTTTCCAACTTTGACCAAAATCCATGCTAATGGTTGTAGTCTCCAAGTATCATACTCATCTCTGATGGCCTTGAACTGGGTCTACAACCCGTTGAACTACAATTTGAAAACAACTGTTTGCCACGTGGTTTCGATAAGGCCTTTTCTGACGACCTTCTAAACGTAAAAAAAACGCAATGAAGAGGAAGGGCGTCAGAGCGGACTGCGGCATTTTTTTTTATGAACTTTACAACATTGTGTGCGCACGTAGCGGAAAGTAGCGGTACTAAATCATGTAATTCAGGGAACGAGGCCTAACATATAATAATAAATTACTCGAGTGCAAGGTTCTTGTGTGTATGAACGATTTTTTTTACTTTCCTTTGGTTTTACTAAAAATGTAGAGGGTTGATAGTAAAGGGTGGGATCCTAGAATATTGTCGTGTTTCCTGAAGGCCTTTTTGTAATCTGTTTGATGCGACGGTCAGGGGTGCGTTCAACGAGGGTTTTTCCAAAGTGCTAAAACACATTGTCGAAACCTATCCCCGCCGTTTGCACTGAGTAAATTTGAAAAGATATGAGAACGACTACTTATTCTCCGAGTGGACTTTCGAGAACAATGCCAACGCATCAGCATGGTCCCACGATCAGAGTATCGCATGGCGACTAAGTGTCGCGACAAGAGATTCGCAGTCGAAATATTTGCTATGGCGTATAGTTTTAGCGACGTGACACAACTCTAATGTTTGACCGTTGATAACACTGTGTTGTAAAACGTTATCAAAATTTGAAAACTGTATATGTACAAGATGTGTATTGTCATACAGCCTGGAATGCATGCGGTTGATACAGTTCTCGAGATTAAATAAACTGTTCATTGTTTCTGATTTGAAATACCAAGACTTATTATGTAGAGTCATCTTTATAATTTGCGCATGTTGCAAAATTCCACCACTAATTCTCCAATCCACAGTGGTGGAGGAGAAGCTCCGGCTAATTGTATGCGTTGCTCGATGTCTACCTGCCTTCTGATTAGCGTTTTCCATGTTGGAATATGCAATACCAGTTGATTCCCACGATTGTCGCCAAGAACAATTTCTAAAAGTGGCACAGGTCGTAGGTTGATAAATATTTATATGATGAGAGCAATCGAATTAGTATGAAGAAACGAAAAGTATAAAGCGAAGTAAAAATTAAATAGCGGTGAATAAATTCGTAATAAACAAAATGCAAAATATAATATTTAAAGTAATGAGTCTCTACGAAGGACTGAGTCTTTTCCACGGTCCTATATGAACGCAGCCCTCTAGGTCCATAATTTCTATAATAGCGCTGTATCTGATGAGGCCACAAACGTCCTCATCGGTTACACCCTGATTATTTCTGCATGCCAACTCCCTGAGCGACGACATATCGCTAAAGAATTGGGCACCGATGTCCGGGTATAATAGGCTTATCTTTAGTTGGGTACAGTGATTTAGACCACTGAGTCCTTCGAGGCTAAATTGTCCTCTGATGTTGGTGCATCCGGTGATATCTAACTTAGCGAGATGTTTCATATGCTGATGATCTACCCAGCCGCAGAATGCAACCCCGAGCTCGGTGACCAAGGGGTAGCGGGAAGGGAGGCTGACCGCCATCTCGACGCGACCGAGGTCGATCTCAAAGAAGTCCGCTGCCTCCTCCTGTTCGGATTCCGCATTATCGCTTCCATGGATCGGGGCAGAGTCGTGCTTTCAATTAGTTGCTGTAAAATGTCAGGTTGAAAGTTTTTTGGTCTGTATAAACAGAGATGAGATAACAGGTTAAATTGTGAAATGGCTGCGGCAATGTGCTCGCCTCTAGCCGTGCAATCTCTTAGTGTGAGCATTACTAGGTCCCTTGCTATATGTAACAGGGACCTTCCAGAGAAATGGGTGCCCTTAGCATAGAACCCTTGCAAGGCCTTATTGGCTTCGAAAACCTTTCCAAGTTCGATGTCGCTGCAGTTCATGCAACGTCCAATTGACAAGTCCCTCAGGGAGGTGACACTTGCCGCCAGCTCTCGAAAAGCCGATGGTCGAGTATTAACGGCCGTTGCATCAAGCTCCTCCAGTGCAGGACAGTTCTTGGTAATCAGGGCCAACAGCTGAGGTCGCAGGTCCTCGGCAGCCAGCTCATCATCTTAAACAATGTACCTTAAGTAAGGGGCGCATCGCGTCAATATCCAGTAGAAGGCTTCCGTTTTAATGCGCCTCCATCCCTATATCCCGGGCCATCTCCAATCGTTGAGATCCCGGCGCCGCACTTTTCGGAAGGAGTCGTGCACTCCCGCCCTCCAATTCTTCGATATCTGCTCCATGCGGGCGCGATCGGCGAAAGACAGGAACGCCGCTATCCGCGCAATCACCTCTACCGGCAGGAACGCTGAGCGGACCGGCTCGTACCCTGGGAAAGGGTTGTCCCACTCAGGATTGCAGTTGGATGGCCCGGTGCTCTATGATGGCAGGCTGAAACTATGCCATGCGTCGGCGACCATGATTCGGAGCCTCTTGTGAAGCGTGATAGGTTGTGAGGTTACGTCGTACGCCACCTTGGCTGCTTCCTGCGGAGTGGCGAACGTGATAAAAGCCGGAAGACTGGTGGGAGATGACTGGAAGAAGCCCGACAACCCACCGACCTTAAGTGATTGGGTGAAGACGGGTCGTTGGATGAAAGGCAAGAGTGGGACCGGGCAAAAGACGGAAGTTCACGTAGACAAGAAGAGGGTCGTTATCAGGGGGTAAAACGAATCGCGCTCCGAAATTCGAAATTCGGACAGGGCACGTTATCGGGAAGGCTGTATTCGAATACTGAGGGCGAACTTTTACTTATGCTATATACTTTAATCTTAAATATACGTATTATTCACAGTTTGTGCAATAAATTATGTAGCACAATTTGGTGATTTTAACGGCGCAATACTAGTACCCACGCGGTGGGAATATTAAGCACAGTTAAGCAAAGCGAAGCACGCGAATTCGGCTCGAATCCGATACGACGCAAGCGAAAGCCAAAGCGAAAGCGATTCTATTAAGTGTTACCTCTAAAGCGGTTGAGCGACAAGTAGTTTATCGTGTTGCGCCTCGAATTTGGCCCAGTTCTTCCAAAGGGACTCCAATCTCGTCGACACATTGGCCTTGTTCCAATTATTCGCCCCTAGCTTCTTTAAATTATCGAACGCGCGCGAAATACGTCCGATAAGGTCGTTTTGGCTAGTTATAAGATGACTCATTGTTGTAGATGGAGGTCACGCGCGACGCGGTTACCCACAACACTCGCGCCGTTTGTGATCCCTCAGTCTGTATTTTCTAAGTCCGTCCAGGAAAGGGCTGTACTCCTGTTCCCAAGCACCGGCACACCTACAGCCTTCCACTTCCTTTCGTATATCCTTGATTTTCTGTTTCATCCGGGTTCTATATAGTTCCGTACTCCAGGCTGGTTCCGGTAACACCGCGGCCGTTCCGCCCCAGTCTACTTCCCCACAGTAACATCCGCCACCCTCCTCTCTACATCCGGGTCCTTCCCCGACACTACCTCCGGTGAAGCTACAACTTGCTCCACCCTCTTCAAGACCTGCGCGCCACGTTGCGCATCTAAGACCTCCACGGTGGGAGGTGTCCTTTCTGAGGTGTGAGTGCCATGGGAAGGCTCTGCCCCTCATAGTGTCGCTGTGGCATTGTTCGTAACCTCTAGCTGGGCCAATGTCAGGTCCAAGCCCGTTCTCTCCCCTTCCAACTGGGCTATCTCCGCCCGCAGTTGGGCTATCCTCAAGGCCGCCGCTTCCGCGGGTGCTGCAGAGCGGCCGGCGGCGTTTCCCGCAGCCTCGAGAAGTCTGTTGACCTTCTCGTCATCGTAGCCCACAGAGCGCAACAGGTAGTGCCTCTGTACCCCCATCGTAGGCCCGCACTCATTGTCACGGAATAGGCAGGTCCCGGGAGAGTAGTTGCTACTCGCAAGCGCAAGAGCCGCAGTGTCGGGTATCACTAAGCTTTTTAAGTAGCCGGATACGAAGTCCTTGACGTACACCTGGACCCCCCACCCCCACTTCGGGGTCCCTGCCCTATGCAGGATCCCTCCTCCCCAGCCCGCCCGGTCTGCCTCCCTCCCTCCATACGCGCTGTCTACCACCCAGGCTACTGATGCTAATCTGGCATCTCCTGGGTGGGCCCTGTACTCTAGTCCCCAGTCGTGCTCCTCCATGTTCAGCCGGTGTAACATCCCTTCCAATAGAGGGTCGTCGGCTCCTTCGCTCAACTGTTTGTGCATCCTGTGGCACCATGTCCCTTCTCGCGTGTCGAGGTCATATCCCCCACTGATCATCCGGCCGTTACTTACCACCCTCACTCTTCTGCATTACAATCATCCTTTCTCTTACGGTGGATGTAAGCCCTTTCTCTATATCTGCGTCACTCCGCATGACCCCTTCGACTGCCTTCATCCGTCTGGTAACGACCCTCTTCTTGTCTACGTGAACTTCCGTCTTTTGCCCGGTCCCACTCTTGCCTTTCATGCAACGACCCGTCTTCACCCAATCGCTTAAGGTCGGTAGGTTGTCGGGCTTCTTCCAGTCATCTTTCATCAGTCTTTCGGCTTTTATCACGTTCGCCACTCCGCAGGAAGCAGCCAAGGTGGCGTACGACGCAACCTCACAACCTATCACGCTTCACAAGAGGCTCCGAATCATGGTCGCCGACGCATGGCATAGGGGGAATCGGAGGGCAATCGCGCTCTTCGACGAGATGGGCGAGGGGGTGAGGTGGGTTCTGAGTTCGTGGGCGAGGGGGTGACGTCAGAGGGGAGGGGGATTTCAAGATGGCGTCGATCGAGTTCGTAGGTGAGGGGGATCACGTCAGAGGGGAGGGGGCTCGTCGCGCGCGCGACCGTTGGCGGTGGAGGGGGTAATTGGTAAACTGTTGCAGCGAAAAATCCCTAGATTGATCTAGCGACACCGCAGATCGATGAAAAATCCCCAGAAAAATCCCTAGATTCGATGAAAACTCCCTGGATTTGATGTAGCGACACCACCGATCGATGAAAAATCCCCCATACACCTTTGGACGCGTTTCGTTCCCGCGCAATTTCGGCACGTGTTGGACGTGTCTCGTTCCCGCATAATTTCGACACGTGTCCGAGGATCGGCGCGCAGGCGCGAAAGATAAGGCGCGAGAGAATCGAACGCTCGAGATTAATTACCCTAAATAGAGTGTTACGTGAGGGCGTTGAATTTAAAGTGACCGAGCGGTTGAGTCTAACTTTTCTCACGCAACGCTTAACAAATTAAAGATTTATTTATTACGCGAAAATTCAGGATTGTTTTGGGAGTAGGGCTTTTATCTACAACCAATACAGGTTGTCCCGTCTGGATGTGGTACTTTGAGACTGGTTCGAAAGAAAATGAGACGATATTTGAGTAAATATTACCATGTATTACAAAATAAGCAAAAGGAAATGTTTAAAAGGTAGAACATAAATTGGGGAATTTACATGGTATGCGTTTAGCGATATAAATGTACAAAATACGGTTTGTAGAATTTTGCAATCGGATACAAGAATCTAATTGGCTTCGAAAGTTACAATTACGATTTGACATGGACGTCAGATAATAGTTAACGGACAATAATTGATCGAGGGTAACCCGTAACCATTAAGTGGTTGGATCAGTTATTGTATGTACGTTCGGTTTTATACATTCACGGTGAATATTTTAGAAAAGGTTATGCGATCGGTGATTATAATTACATGAAAACAGAGAATTTGCAAAAACGCGGTACACGCCGAAGGGAAGGTAACAGTTGACTGAGGGAAAATCCCGTAACCTCCGTGGTTGGGTCAATTATTACTTCTGTACAATATCATGAATAAGTAGGTACTTGAATCACTCACCGACTCAGGTAGTACAAGGCTTAAATTTGGAACTAACGAACCGGAGCGGTTTGCCTCTCTCTCTCTCTCTCTTTTACGCTCTATCTCGCTCTCTCTCTGATGGACTGGAGCGGTTCGCCTCTCTCTCTCTCTCTCTCTCTCTCTCTCTCTCTCTTACGCTCTATCTCGCTCTCTCTGATGGACTGGAGCGGTTCTACGGCCGGGTGAGGCGCACGTAGAATTCACACACACACAATTCACTTGTTCGGCGGATTATAATTATAAATACGACGGAAAAATATAAGGTTTGAACAAAAGGAAAAATGATTGGAATAAGTAAAACACTGAAAGAGTCTTTACGGGGACTGAGTCTTTCCGTTGATATATCACACAGAACTCTAGCTCACGATGCCTATTATACAATACGCAAAATGTCCCTCGGACAGAACGTCAACGCTACTCGCGATTTGCCAGCCGACTGCGACGAACGTTCGCAGGGTAGGCCCGAGCACTCGGGCCTTTGCGTCAAATTCGCTGACGCCGCACCTCATGCACACGGGCCCAACCGTCGCCACCCAGAACGTTCCCAGCATCCAAGTCGCTATCGCGTCCGGCGTTCTAAGAACGCTGACGGTGTCGGAAGGTTTTCTCACGGAAGAACGCAGCGGCGTAACAGTTCATATAAAATTATTATTATCATATGGTTTGTAGGTCATTGACAATTGAGCGAGGGATATCCCGTAACACGCTGTGGTTGGGTCAATTGTCAATGTCTTAAAAATCAAGAAGGAAAAATTTTAAAATATGGTCGGCACGTAACAGAGGAACCGCCGCCGCGAAAGAGATCAACGTGTCGCCTTCGTATAAACATCCGCATGTAATTCGAAACCCTCTGGCGATAACTATTCGAGGAATTAATTAATCTAAATACCCAACCGTCGCCATGAAAGAATCCAACGTCGCTTTCGTATAAACATCTGCCTATGAAAACATAGAGCAATAATTATTCGGGCATCGTTCCGAATATTTCAAAGATTGGGACCACCGCGACGGATGTAAACACCCTTATCACCAACGCTGTAATTCGATACACGTGGTATTCGATCGGGCGCGGGCGACGTTAGACGCGCAAGGAAAGAATGAAGAGGTACAGCGTAAGAGAGACCGAGACTGAATTATTGTCTCAATTAACTAGGTAAGTCGCCCTTTGCAAACGAGCAATTCCACGTTGTATTAGTATGAAAGGATATTATAAATGATTCGTTACAGGTATTAATGTGAAAGTCGTACATTTATTAAATACGTATTATAGTGGTACATGGTTTACATCGCACAACATGGATTGCATTCCTAACGCTAACAATTCGCAATCAATCAAAGAATGCTGTTCAAAGTGGTCGCTTTCGGAAATTAATTTTACATAATCTGTTGGCGCGGTAGCGCTACGTAGAACGTCTACGAAGGTTGCGTATTTACTGCTTACGGAGTACATATTTTCTGACAACCAGGTGAACATATGATCGATGCAATATTCGTACGCGAACAGTTTACGCATCGTGATTTCAGTCATGTATATGACACCGCGATTATCGATGATTTTAATAAGTTGATCATCATGCATGCGCGTGAATTCGATTCGTAAATGATCAATTACGATGTGGGTTTGGGGCGATGTTGCGTTGTTGCGTAATCTTTGAAGTATGTCAGCTTCATTTTGCAGTAGGAGCTTCCACGTAGACATCGAAAAACTCAACTCGCAGCCTTTATTGTCTGCTATGGCGATCTCGACGCGGCACGAATCGATGCCAATCCGAATTCCAATAATTAGACGTTTATATGCTGTTGAGGTCAACGGGTAATCACGCCCCAGGATCCGTACGATTGACGGTTTCGGTATTTTCACTGTTCTTGACGTTGCAGACCCAGAACTGTAAGAAACGTATGCACGGAATTAATGCTTCGTTCGTTTGCGTTTACAGTGAAACAAGTGAAAAGTGTATAGTAACGCGTACGTACCTCATATTGATCTGTTGATGAAGATGTTGCTGTTGTTGGCGTTTATTCGGATAACCACCATCGATTGCGGATGGATGGGATGACTCGTTTAGACTGCGTTTGTACATTTTGATATGCACTATGTATTATTATACCACTCGATTGCTTGGAAGTCAAATTGACTGGAACGATACTTGTTAGCACTCGAGCGTACGTGGCGTTATGAATATCGGAAGACTGACCAACGTCGCTTTATACAGATTCACGTACACGTACGTATCAGTGTGCGAAATATTCCATCAACGATGTGTTGTGACACAAACATTAATATGAAATGTGAATAGCGCGCGGTAAATCCGAATCGCATCCGCGGCAAATTCAAATAGCTCGCGCGGCAAATTCAATGTGTCGCAGAAACGATTCGCGATGCAAACCAGAAAAGTGTAATTCATAAAAGTTGGCTATAAGCTGAAATAATTAATCTCAAATCATCGAAGAAGAAAAACTGTGATACGAACATCCCCACCACAGCTACTTCACGAGTATCCCCACTCTGCAACGTGCAGGGCTACCCCTCCAGCCTAGAGAACCGAAATGCATATAAGGGCGACAACCACCGCCGCACGGGCCAAAATAAAAAAATGACGCACATGAATGCATTCGAAATGCGCCGGTGCATCGTGAGTATAGTTTTTGTGAAAATTGTATTGGTGCGCGTTTCAATTCGAATATTTTAATCTGTTATACGTTTGTTTCAACGCGAACATAGTGAGAGGATTGAGACCTGGCGCATTGAGCGCGAACGCATATTACTATCAATCGTAGGTACACTTTCGTCGATTTGTGCCTGTGCGCGTATACCTGTCGAAACTGTTTTTAATATAAACGTGGGTTTGTTGCAGTATAAGCATGATCGGGCGATGCACGCATGGAGCGAGCAAGATTTGCGTGCGCTAGGGAACCTCGTAAGTGAATTTTATGAAAATTATTCTAACGCGTGGATACCTTTCGATGATGTTTAATCGAGTCATGTGTTTGTTTCAGCGCCGCCGCGACGTGGAGCTCCACGCGCGCGATGGAGATCGAGACGCGATCATACAGCTCCTCGTAAGTGTCATTGTTCGTGCAAATTGTATTGACATACCGTTTTGATGGTGGTTTAATTAAGTTGTACGTTTGTTTCAGCATCAACAATACGAGGCCCGCAGTGACGGTAGAATATGCGAGGAACTCCGGCGACGAATCCAACTCGCCCGGTGGATGTGGCGGGAGGACACCCTAAAGGTAGAATTCCTCGCGTTCGAGGGGGATTTTTGGGAGCTGCCCCGATTATTTAAGGAGTAAGTATAAGTGAAATGTATTTGTCCGATGTTCACGCGCTGACAACATCGTATAATAATAATAATTTGATGTTTTCTCTGTGTGTTGCAGGAATTAACACCAACAATTTTTTTTTTAAATATTTTAAATTTTAAATTTTAAATTTTAAATTTTTGAATAAATATATATTTTTTTCTTTAATAAAAGAGTGTCTTTTATTCATGTATATCCATGCATGCGTCATACATATTCATCGATAGAACTTACATTATGTAACGCTACATATATAATTCCATATTTTATGAACGTTCTCCAACGCGCAAACTCCATCGTTGTTGTGAAATGCGCATCGCGGGGCATTCGTCGCGGACATAGACTTCAGGTTAGGAACGCCGGTATCGTTCGCGGTGCTAGGCGCGATCCCACAATAATCATCATCAACGTCGTAACCACCGTCATCTTCCACAGTTCGGGCGTTGTTGTTGTTGTTAATCTTTAGCTCCTTCAATTCCTATAAATCGCAGACATCCTCAACGATTATGTCAGGCATGAGTTGCAGCATCCAGGTTTTCTTTTCCGAACCTTTCACGATAGCGAAGTCAATGTTCACGAGTGCGCTGGCGAGCAGTCCAGGAAGTTTGGAGTACGGAACGCAGCCATCAGACCAGCGGAACCCGTGATGATGCTTCGCGAGCCAGGACGCTTGACGGTTTTCGCGCGAATTCAGATGCCCCCAGAAGTACGGTGGTTCGAAGATCCAATGACTGATCGTTGGCGTTTTATCCGTGTTACTCGTCGTGCGAATCGCGAGCTCTTTGACGACGAACTCGCAATTGATATTGAAACCTTGTAGATCGACAATAGCGAACATTATTATTCGTTTAGGCAGCAGTGTCGGCGACGAGAGAGTAACTGAGGACTTTGACATCGACATCAACGTTTTAGAGTAGAAGTAGTATATAATAAGTATTGGTAATTGATGATCGTTCTATATTAGTTTGCGTACCACGTTGGTCAAAGGACCGTATTCGACTATTCGATCGTGGATGATCATACAGTACGCGGTAGTATTAGCGGGAACATTTTCTTTGCATTCGAAATCGATTCGCACGTCCACCGTAGCGTTCTTCAACGACTCGTTCTGTCTAGAACAATCTATGACCGCGATAGGCGCGTATTGGAAGAATTCGACCGCGTTCAGTAACGGTTCTCCACGGCCGTAGTACGATCGACGGAATTTCGCATACATATCGTATAGGAGCGCGTACTTATACTTATCGAAATCCAAGTTCAAATCTTCGTACGGATACGACTCGGAATTTAGGTAGAGTCGAACGTTCGCGAGTTTACACGCGTCGAATTTGCTCGCGGTTCTATCGAGACGATTCTTTCGATCGGTTTGCATCGCGAATATCTCGTATCGGGGTTTCTCGATTTGTGACGTAGCTTTCACGGTCCACGTATGTTTCGTTGTCGCTTGCAGTAACGGGTACTCATACAGGTCCCACGATCGGAAACTCATCGCGATCGGTCGACCGCTTTCCACGATTCGCAGCATCGATAGTTTGTTCACTTCCTCCAAAACGACGTGGGGCATACGCCACTGCACCTTGCGTATTTCGAGTTTCGGTCTCGCAGTGGCGGAGATTCCATACATCGCGTTCGCATCGACTCGCGATCGAATAAGGATCAGGTCGTGTCGCGCGTTCATTACGATGTGTTTGTAATCCTCGCAGAATCCTAATAACACGTTCAGGGGTACGCAGAAATTGAAAGCACCCGAATGAAAAATGTCTTTATCGTACGCGATGGTATGATCCCAACCGGCATTCGCGAGTACTTTGCTTCTGTCGATCGACAACGATACGTAATGTTTCAACGTGGTAGCGATCCCCGGATTTCGGCAACGATCGATCTCGACACCGTTCAATTCGTACCGAATCTCATCAAACATGAACGCGACGCAATTGTTGTCTAGAACAGCGGTCGCGGACGTTGCCGGACTTTTCACGTCCTGCACCGTCATCGTGCCGCGACCTTCGATGTAGAGAAAACTTTCACACGGAAGCGTGTACAGATCTTGCTGCTGTATGGGGATTCTTATCTCATCGCTATTGTCGAACGTCGTATTGGCGTACGGATTATAGGTGTGTAACTCGATCTTCGTGATACGGTTGTCGAAGGTTGGCGTATTCGCCACGTCCAGAATGACAGACATCGCGATTCCGTGTGATGCTCTCCGCTTGTTTAATAGGCTACGATGAAACCTAACGAACGTAGGAAACGCGCGTTTCGACGTGTCAACGGCTTTCTTATACTTCTCACCGGCCCTTTTCTTATCGCTCCACCCGCCTTTGTTCTTCTACTTTCGCTTCCCGAGATAGGATTGCGCCGATGACGCGAGACAGTGCTGGTGGGGCTGGCGACGATTGACGATTCGTATGCGTGATCTAACACTAACATACTACACACATACACGCGTGAATACTACGCTAGTCTATCGCGCGGACGTCGTTGAACGTGCAAACGAATCGTTATTTCTTCTCCACGGAAATCTATAGGGCGATCGTATTGATCGACGATACACAACGTTAAATCATGTATTGCTCGTGCGACGATCGGCAGGTAAATGACGTGTCGCGGGGTTTCCGATATCTTATATCCCGGCGGAACGCGAGGTGAAAATTCGTGGATCGTGTGTACCGGTTTATCGTTACTGTACGCGCCGGTAGTGACGTTGCAAGTTACTCTGATCACGTTAACGTTTATTATATTCACGGGTACGTTAGACTCGTGCCAGATTCTCGGCAATAAGATATGATTCGGTGAAAATCCTAGCAACGAGCCCACATTATTCGATTTCGTAAAGTCTACAAAGAACGATGAGTACATCTCGCTTTTCATGGTGTTGTTGTTAGCTCGAAGCATTAGAGGGTACTTGTCGTCATCGCCGTTGGCGTTGTTCTCGTTGTTACCGCGCTTTCGAGGATATCGCTCGAGTAATTGCTGCTTCAGGTACTCGCCGATAGCGTCTAATTCGTAGGAACCGTGGGGAATCGTAATGCATTCATGAACGATGTCGACGCTGTTGCTGTCTGCGTCATAGTCGGCGATGAAGTAGAATTTATCATTACTGGAATCGATGTTAGGTATCGTGTGAAACGTCTCCAAGTCCGCGAGGCCTAATTCGTACTCACCGTCGCTCAAATCTATCGGCGGGAAATAGTTTACCGTAAGCACGCTGCTCCGGCCCGTTAACGTGAGCGTGAACGACATATCGATTGTACTCGCGAGACGAAGAGAGATAGAGTGACGCGGGCGTACGAATACTCGGTAATTTATCGATATTATGGATCTTTATTAAGGAAGATGCGGATGATCATTCCGCATCGATACATTCTAACGATATCTTAGTATACATCATTATTAGTAGATAGGCCATAATTCCATAGACTTTTGTTGTAAAAATTGCATGCATAACCGCCCGCAATTCATCTCATCGAAACGTTGAGAACGATCGTGCTTGTACGCGATCGTTGTACCGCGTCCGAAATAGTGGATCAATTCCACGGGTGGCCGCAGATTCCCAAAACTATCAATGTATTGAACTCGCGATCCACGTTTCGCGTACGCGACCCAATGCGTCCCAGCCCCTCGATTCTCGTCAAGATTCGCGATACCGGTTTCGTTGGTTCGGACGCGCGTGGGAAGCGTGTCGCGCATAAACACCCCTCGAAAGAACGGTACGTTTGCACACTCGCGCGCTAATTGCAGGTTCGTCATAGGTTGCTGCGTTATCGCCGCCACCGTCGCCACGCGCCTACTCGATCGGCGTTTTTTTTTCTTCGTTTGGAGTCGTCGGCGCCGTCGTCTCGAGTTCAAGCCCGCGCCTCGCTTGTACGGTGCCAGCTGCATTCCTCGACCCTCCATCACCCGATGATGACGCAACGTCTCTTCCAGCTGTTTTCGAGATGCCTTCGCATCATTGACCGCTTTGGTTATACCAGCCGCTCCACCGGCCAATGCTCCGATAGCCGATACAGCGGGTAGCACGAACGGAAGAAACGGAAGAAAGCCTCCGCGTTTCGCCACTCGTAGATTCCGAAGTCGTCGTCGTTGCGAATGTTTTCTTCCAGACTTTCTCTGTTTTCGTTTCGTCCTTCTCAGACCCATGCCGAGTCTAGTCTTAGCCTTCATCGTCGCCCACACTCCGGCTGCTGCTGCTTTTTCACCAAAGGTCGCGTCGTTCGCGAACACTCGTTGTCGCCCTCGTTCGGCTAACGAACGATCAGCTTCGTGTCTTCCTTCTAAATCCTTTCGACTAGAGTACGCGATATCGTGATCTCGACACGCCGCGTCCAGGGGATTCACACTTTCGTCGCCACGAGCCAATCGCTTTAGCAGATGCGTCCCAGGTCCGCAGAACTGATACCCCGGAACGTGTAGTTCGAACGGTAATCGGTTTATGATACCATTCACGAGACACGATCCAGTCTTCTTCTTCGGATTCTTCTTCTTCCCTAGTCTGCGAGACGCTGATGCTACCATATACGTTAGATTAACCGCGATACCTACTCCAATAATACGCGTGTAAGGACGCTCCACCGATCACTGCGATACTGTCCCGCGCGACGCGTGCCACGAATATAAATAGTCGTCCATCGTCATAGACGCGCGCGCGAAGATGCGATTCGTGAAACAGCCGGACGTTATCCGCGTAACCGCGAACAGAATGCTCGAAGATGATACGAATGCGAGTCGAGCGAACAGACACGGTCCGTTGCTGCCGAACAGCGTGTGAGATGTGATTTGCGGCCCGTCCGGATGTGGGAAAACGAACGTGCTTTTAAGTATGCTAGAGAGCCCGAACGGTTTGCGTTTCGAGAACGTGTACGTGTACTCGAAATCGTTGCATCAGCCAAAGTATCGGTATCTCGAGCAGGTGTTGTCGCTCGTCGACGGAATCGAATACTTTCCCTACTCAGACAACGCTGAGATCATTCCGCCGAGAGACGCTCGGCCCGATTCGATCTTCGTGTTCGATGACGTGGCGTGCGACGAGCAGAACGCGATACGCGAATACTTCTCCATGGGTCGTCACGCGAACGTGGATTGTTTTTATTTGTGTCAGTCGTACGCTAGAATACCTAAACATTTGATCAGGGACAACGCGAATTTCCTGATGCTTTTCAAACAAGACGGTACGAATTTGCGCCGCGTCTACAACGATCACGTGAATACAGACATGACAGATACAGTCGATATCGAAGAGGATTTAACGAGTTCGTCATAGCTCACGGACGTCAGTAAACCACGAATCGTTCATCGAGCAACACGAAATGTCTAAAGAACCAACTACAACGATAACCTCGAGCAACATCGACGCGAGACAAACTCAAAAACATCGTCGGCGAAAAGGAACGAAACGCCAAAAAGGAGTGAAACGTCGAGGCGTGGACACGAAGGTGGAAATCGCCAAAGTCAGCGACGTTATACGTAAAAAGAGCTTAGCCTTGAAAATTGGTAAAATGGCTACGGAAGCGGCTGTGGAGGCGAGCACGCGACCAATCGTCGAACCCTTGAAGCAATTAATCGAGAACGCGTCAGGATTCCAAACACGCTCAACGCCTCGACCGCGACCGGTGAAAATGAAACATGAATACGATCATCAAGAATCGTCGAAGAGATTTCGAACCGTTGCTGCGGACACGTCCATGGAACGATCGAACACCTTTCCAGATTCTAACGACAACGGGAACTACAACAACGACGACGACGACGACGACGACAACGACGACGACGACGACGACGATGCCGACGACGCCGACGACAACGACGACGACGACGACGACGATGCCGACGACGCCGACATCGACATTGACGACAGCAACGTTGACGATGTTAATGATGTTGCTGATAATGATGATGATATCGTTGACAATGGTGAAAAAATTCATGATGCGTCATCACCAAAGGCCCCTGATTTTGATCCGCTGCGTAGCCCCGTCGACGATATCCAGGTGTATATACGGAACGCCAAAGGTCCCTTGTCGCGAGAATACATACGACTACTCTTTATCGACACCAAAAAACGCATCGACAATGTGTACGGCGTATACTTGGGCCCCGATGAAGACCTAATGATCGGCGATTCCGTGCTTACCATCGACGCGCACAGCGTCGACGTTTGCGTGAATGAAACGCGATACTCGGGAACTCGGGGTTTGTACGAACTGTTATTCATGCGAATCCCCAACGATCTGACGTGCACGGACGCGGATTTTCGATCGTACCGACGCATCTTGTTGGCTACGAACGCGCATAAGCGAAACCATTCGCCGAGTAAGCGCACGCTGGGTAACAGGGGGTACAAGTATAAGAAAATCATATCCTCGGTGATCGGCGGGGTTCAAACATCGAGTCTCAAACGCGTTGCGGGAAAGGTGTGGCGCGGTTGCGGGCGGCGCGGGCGGTGCGGGCGCGCGCGCGCGCCGCGGGTGACGCGGACGCCGCGGGTACGCGTCGAGGTCGAGGATTGCCCATCGACGAATTGATGATGGTCACCGATAACGCAATCGATTACGTGTACTGGGACGATCCGAACGAATTAGTCGATAGACTCTGATTGCTCGTGGCATCGCGCGCGGCCGGTCATACGGGTCACGATAACGAAATCGCATCCATCGTGGAGGAACTTCGCGAGGACGGACTCATCTTAAATTGAACGATCCGACGATCGTCGCGTCAGTAGCGTTCACGCGCACGCATCGTTATGTCGGTGAATAAGTTTGGCACCTCGTTACACAATAATAACAGCAATAACAATAACAACGAATCGGCGATGACAATGACTAGACTCCTGACCGCGGTGGACGATCGCTTCACGCGAAAAATCGAAGCGGGTATCGCGAACGCGCGACTTGACGCCGAGTACCAACGATCTCAACTCGAGACGCGAGTACAACGCGCGATGTCGGATATCGTTAACGCGCAATTATCCCGACTAGAGGACGATTTAAATACCGCGATTGAACGACGCTTCGATCATTTGAAAGATAGATTCGAAGAGTTCACGACTGCGGCGGCGACGAGCCAGACCGCGATATCGACCACGGATCTGTACAAACGGAAGGAGCAGCGAAACGCGAGCGAGGGTCGACGACGACGACGATGATTAATGACCCTGACCCTGACGATAGTGGTTCCGGAACGTTGAATGATGACGAACGTTTACAAAAGACGTGTACCGATTGTATTTTACGAACGCTCGAGGAACTGATACTACTTCTAACACCTTCGGAACGTCACGACCATCCCCGCCCACCCGCGAAGCATGAGCAAGGAACGAATACAATTAGTGAACGAATTACACGCCCCAGCGTCGTGATTCGCGGTTACGATGATCTGTGGCAGGCCGATTTGGTAGAGATGCGTCCGTACGCGAAGCAAAATCGCGGATATCACTACATACTAACGATCATCGACGCGTTCAGCAAGTATGCTTGGGCCGTACCCGTGAAAGCGAAAAGCGGACGCGACGTGACCGCGGCATTCGCGACCGTGTTGCAGCAGAGCGATAGATGTCCGCGAAATTTACAAACCGACCAGGGAAAGGAGTTCTACAACGCGGAGTTTCAACGATGCGCTAAGACTCGTGGGATCAACCACTACTCCACGTACAGCGTGATGAAAGCGTCGATCGTCGAACGTTTCAATCGTACGCTGAAAAACCTGATGTGGAAACAATTTTCATTGAACGCGTCGTATCGTTGGATCGACCTGTTACCTGAACTCGTCAGCACTTACAACCATCGCAAGCATCGAACGATCAACGCTAGACCCGTTGACGTGACCCCCGCGACGCGTTTATCATTCGCCGCGAATGAGCCCATCTCCCTATCCGCCGCGAAAGGTATTCGACGACGCGCCAAATTCAACGTCGGTGATAAGGTGCGCGTTAGCAAGTTCAAGACCCTCTTCGAGAAGGGATACACGCCGAACTGGTCGACCGAGGTGTTTGAAATCACAACTGTACAACGAACGTGTCCGGTGACATACATTTTGCGCGATTCCGCGGGAGAGCCGATCTCGGGCGGTTTCTACGAGTACGAACTACATTCGGTCGCGAATCCGGACGTCTATCTGGTCGAGAAGATTATTCGACGGAAGGGAAATCAGGTGTACGTTAAGTGGCTTGGAGTTCGGGAATTTGATAATGACCCCACGGAAGGGTTCTGATCCGATCGACTAAGACACATCGCTTGTCGTCGAACGGACTGAGTGCGTTCTTTTCTTCACTCACCGAGTACACGTCGTGTTGTTTGGAGCGGATATTGTTCTGTCGAACCGCTTTCCCGGTGAGTGTGTAAAGACAGCGAACGTAATCGTCGAATTGTATATGATTCGCGGCCACGTGTCTTCGCACACCCTTCACTTTCTTAGTTTCACTCACAGACCCGTCTTCAGCGTTGAATGTTCTAGTCGCGTACATCTTCGATCGTAGTCCGACGAACTTGGTCATCAAGGCGCCGTTATTCTCGTCCTTCATGAGTCCCGGCACCTTTTTGTTTACGCGGGGCATACCGTACGGATTGTCCACCGCGTAATCACTCGTATCGAATCGATTGACGTCGCACTTCATAACATCATACGCATCCTTGCATTCTAAGCTATACATCAAACTATCGGTGTCGGTGTACAGAACCTTACAGTGGTCACCGAACTTCGCACGCATATACGCATAATGAAATTCATACAAACATTATTTCGATACGTCGAGCACGCTCATACCCACGTATATCGGCTTGTCGAATTTCACTTTTAGTTTGCGCATTTCGATGGCCACTAACTGTTCCGAGAAGATCGCACGACTGTGAAAGTTTGGCTTCGCGATCAGCGCTTCCGCACCGTAACGTCACTAATCGCACGTCTACGCGATTCCGCACGTTTTCCATAGTTTTACCGTACACCGCGTTGTTCATTAGTTTATATAATGTCTTTTGAAATTCACTTGTGGTGCGCGTTCTCAAATCAGTGTTCAATTGGATGTACTCGCGCAACCAATGCGACTGATCGAATCGCAACACCCGATGAATTCGCGTCACGCGTAATCCGTGGCGCACGCACTGTTTTAGGTAGCGATAGTGGATTACGTATCGCTCCTTATCGTCGAGCGTGGCAAGCAGCTTGGTCTGCTTACCATGTGGAGCGTGCTCGCGCACCGGACAGAATGGTAGGTCAGCGTGCGCGTCATGAAGCTCCTTGGGATATTCGATGTTCACCTCCAACAGGTATCCCTCGGGTCCATCGCCTCTGGGCAAGGATGTTACATCGAGCGCGGCCACTTCGGCATCGTCCAGCTACTGAAATCCACCATGCGGCATAGCCTGTGACATAGCCCACCCGTACAAGTTGTTGACATCGAAGTACATCAGATACGTCGAAGGCTTCGACTTGTCGTACATCCGTGCCGGCAGGTGTTTGTTGTTGGCCTTCGCGTGCCGGTGCGAGCACTGGCTCAGACCGCCGCGTATCCCACGCTCCACGAACAGTAGCATGTCCACGTCCGTTAAAAGTTCTAACCGTATGCCGGTGTACTTGAGCATCGCGTCCCACGTGAAACTCGGAAGCGTAAAATAATGCGCGGGATCTAAATCATAACTCGCGATACAATCTGTCCGGAAACTCTCGAACACGTCAGCGAGTAACAACACGTCCGTTTTCAAGTACAAATCGCTCTACTCACC
The DNA here is from genome assembly GCA_910592295.1 of Andrena haemorrhoa. Taxonomy (NCBI): domain Eukaryota; kingdom Metazoa; phylum Arthropoda; class Insecta; order Hymenoptera; family Andrenidae; genus Andrena; species Andrena haemorrhoa. The sequence continues at coordinate 10,468,808 of OU342946.1, forward strand.
CAATGTCCGTACGCGGAAAGTGTTCCACACATTCGCGGCGTGTGCGTAATCGAGTTCCAACACGTCGGTATCGTTCAACCGGCTATAGAACGCTTCGCGGGATGGTAAACGCGTATCGTTCAACTTCGCGTACGACGATACATAGTCGTATGGGAAGACGCCCTTCCGAGCTAGAAGATTGAATTGATCGTCCGACAGGGATTGAAATTCGCGTCGTAGAATCACCAGTCGTTCTTTGCCGAGGTCCGAAGCGAGTTTCTCCAGACTAGCGGCTAAGAACTTCAACGAATCTATGAAACGAAACTTCAATCCCCTCTGCCAATCTTTATTCTCGGCGTCGATTCCCTTCACGTGCTTAGTGAACGATATGTATCGCTCCTTCGTCACCGGCAGCAGGTCGATCTGCCCCTCGAACGCGGACGCCAACTCTTTAATTATGAAATGTGCGTCGTATCCGGACAGATTATGGAATACCACCGGTATCGTGTACGACCTTTGATACTGTAAATTACATGTCACGTGAGCCGCGCCTCGGTACTCGCCCGTCGAGTGGCAATGGTCGCGCCCTTTTTTGTCCGTATCGACGAATGGTTTCCCGCACACGTGACATACGCTCGCGTCGGTATGACTTTGCCACTGTTCTTTCGTCAGCGTGTTCATTGGTTTCACGTTCCGCAACCACGAATACGCGATGTTCGCGAAGTCTCGGACTTCCTGCACGAACCACTCCACGCACTCAGTTTCATGTCGGTACACGCGATAACGGTTCAGAGACGCGTCACTGGAACAATGGATGAAGTATCCCACGCTGAAGGCTCTGTGCTGCTGATACGTGTAGGTGCGACTCCGTTCCGCAGGCTCGATGTCCTCCAGTCGCTGGCAGTCCACGGTGTGTTTCGTCAAGCGTTCGGACGAATGGAAGAAGCTGAGACACCTGCAACGAGAATAGCATTAATAATAAACATAAGAATAAATAATATATCGATTGAAATATTCCATATTTTACTCACCTTTCGGAAACGAATACTTGGCCATTGTGGTTGCCGAGTTGCTTCTAAATCAGCCTCGACATACTTCGAATGCACGCAAAATGGTACCGTTGCGGATCCTTGGAGTCCTGCACCAGTAGCAGGTTCGCGTGTTTATCCCGCTTTTCCTCCGTCAAACGCAGAGGCACGCAGCTTTTGTCGCCCCACGTGTACACGTTCACCGACACATTGTTCAACTCCTCGAATTTCGTCAGCTGGTTTAACGTTACGGGGAGACTCACATCGTCCGTACGAAGTACCGTTTCAGTACCGTTTAACGCGGTTTCCAGATCCTCCCATACGACCTTGGGCGTCATCGATTGACCCGAAACCCCGAGCCCCACTCGCGAAGACCGTTGCTCCACGATCGTACGTAATGTTGTTGTACGCGCGATTAGTGACACGAGATGCTGTTTCAATCCCACCGAGACTCCCTCGCCGCGCTGATACTCGATGATAAGTTGCAAGGACGCGTCGCACTGATCCATCCAGTTCTCAACTTCCAAAACGGCTTCGTAGTCCAAAAGCGTTGCCATTCGGTAGAGAGCATTGTACATATCCATGAACGCCTCCATGTTTTGGGTTCTTCTACTCCAGTTTTTTCTTTCAATTAGTAGACACGCACGAGCAGGCACGAGTGGTTGATACGACTCTTCCACGTGATCCGGTCCACGTCCGGAAATCGAAAACTCAGGGGAAGCATTAGGCGCGTCAAGTGTTGTCGCACAATTGGTATTGGATGCTCGTCCATTAATCGCGACAATTCACGGCACAAGAACGCGTTCACGGAGATTGTTAATTTTCGAGGCCGTAATACTTCGTATACTACGACCGTTCCATTCTCGATATCGTGTAACAGCTTTAATGGCGTAGACACGATCGCGGTAAAATATTTCATCCGTTGACGATGCACATCCCTGTCACCCACGATGCAATATAATGTACATTTACGTAGAGTACTATATTGCGCGGTGTGACGTAGTAGTTGACGTTGCTCGGGCGAGAATCGCATAAATCCTACTTGAAAGATCCTGCTCCACGATGATTCGGATAATGAAGGCACGCTTAACGCGTCGCGGATTTTATGCCTCTCGATTGTAAGCGTCTGATCGTTCAACTGAGTCATCGATGGCGAAGGGTATGCGTTTTCAGTGTCGTCGGAAGATGACGACAGAAGCAATGCATCTCGCGCGTCCAATTCGTCGCGTATCCGTGCGATTATATTCCGAACGTGTGTTCGAGCTATTTCAAGGGTATTCTTAAATAACGTTAAACGTTGATGCGAATTTCTTGATATTCGTCGAATGTTGAAGTACTCGTTGACGCTGAGTACGTACTCGCTATACAATATTAGCCACTCACTGCACCGCTCTTCGGTAGTTAGGAGCGGAATCAACCCCGTCAACAACTGATACAAATTTATGAATCTATCCATACCACGCGATACTTATGCACGTCTTTCGAGATCTTTACCGCACGACTCCGCGACTCTGATTGAATATACTAACCACCTACCCTAGCCGAGGTCCATGAGTCGTTATCGCTCCGAATTCTTTTCTTCGCACACTCTCTCTCTCTCTCTCTCTCTCTCTCTCTCTCTCTCTCTCTCTCTCACTCTCTCACTCCCAACGTTTCAATAAAGTGACGTGATGCGACGGTTGCTCGCCGCGGCACCGCGCGTATCGAATTCCCGCGTCCGTGATAAGGGTGTTCACACCCGTCACGGTGGACTCGATCTGCAAAATACGTTGAGCGATGCCGAATAATTATCGCTGTACACTTCCGTATGCACGATCATGGATCAGCCTCCTTAAAATCAGTTCTCAAACGCTACTTGATCAGTCGAGACGGGCGTTACTTCGAGAAACGTTTTAAAATTTATTCCATCTAAGTCTATTTCATCTAAGTCGTGTGCTTTGTGAAATTGTTTGAAAATTGCTTTGAAACCAATTCAAAGTGTTTTGAAAAACTACATTGAAGAAGATTACTCTTTGAAGGATATCGTCTACACCTTTCAAGGAACGAAAATATAATTGAATAATACCGTAAGTTTTCATTATCATATGTTTAGTGAATCGCTGTGTTAGTAACTTTGAAATTATAAGAAAATTCGGTTTCAGATTATGTCATTGCCGGTCAATTTTAACCGACCAGTTGTCACCGTGCCGACGTGTGCTGTGATGCCTACACACACGTCGAGCCCCAAAGTGTACGTGACATGCGGAAGGCGGAGGCGGAAGCGATTCACGACAGGGACGTATACCTGAAAGTGTTTCACAACGCTGATGACCCCCACGATGAACCGCCGGTAGACGAAAACTACGGGGACGAACAATTTTGGTTAAATAGATATTCCCAGGAAACGTTCGTTCTGGATGATGACGATGACGACGAGGATGGGTACAATCCATATGGCTTTGGTCGAGTACATCGACATAACCATGCCGAGGTTCCAAGGAACGTAGTTTGGCGAAACTGCGTCGGCATTGAAAAAATTAATTTTGATACCGTTTTTTCAAACGCGGTATCGGGGCTTCACGCCCAAGATTTCGCGTCGCAGACTGTCGCCGAGCAAGTCGCCGAGCAAGTCGGCGATGATGCGTTCTACGACGACGACGATGTATATATGCAAATCGTCGATAATATTGTCGAATAATTAGATTTAATAAATCTTAATATTAATATTAATATGTCAGGTTTACTTACCTATCTTCCACCTTCCCTCTGAAATAGCATATCATACATGTATCGAGATTATAAGTATGATAAGGGAGTCTAAATGAACGCGTTACATTTCCGTTGGTAGATTTTTATACGAAAGCAACGTTGGATTCTTTCGCGGCGACGGTTCCTCTATTTAGGGTAATTAATCTCGAGCGTTCGATTCTCTCGCGCCTTATGTTTCGCGCCTGCGCGCCGATCCTCGAACACGTGTCGAAATTACGCGGGAACGAGATACGTCCAACACGTGCCGAAATTGCGCGGGAACGAGACGCGTCCAACGGTGTATGGGGGATTTTTTATCGATCTGCGGTGTCGCTAGATCAATCTAGGGATTTTTCGCTGCAACAGTTTACCAATTACCCCCTCCACCGCCAACGGTCCCGCGCGCGACGAGCCCCCTCCCCTCTGACGCGATCCCCCTCACCCACGAACTCGATCGACGCCATCTTGAAATCCCCTCCCCTCTGACGTCACCCCCTCGCCAACGAACTCAGAACCCCCCTCCCCACCTCACCCATCTCGTCGAAGAGCGCGATTCCCCCCACCCCGCCTCACCCCCTCACCGACCACGTCGAAGAGCGCGACCGCAGTACCCCTCGCCCCGCCTCACCCCCTCGCCCACACTTGGATTAGAACTCTCATAGCCTACCTACTCCCTTACGAGGACGTGTTCTGCTCCGTGGGAGCGGAAAATTTTTGGCAAATCTTTTTGTTTTTTGAACTGAAAATGAGTCTTAATCTTAATTAATAATGAATTTATCGGAAAACGCGGATCCTGTGGATACGGTGGATAATACGCTGAATAAGGCATTTGATAAAAATGTGGATAGGGCATGTAAGGATAAGTTAGGATACCCATGCTGTTATGGATATCAATGCGATTCCGTATTACTTCGCGGTGGTTTAAGAATACCTGCCGGGAATTTTGAAACCTGAATTTCCGGTCGCATTCGGACTCGGGTTTCGCGAACGGGAATCTCCAAAATTTTGATTTTGCGAATCGCGATAGGTGAATAAACTTTGCCGTGAACTACTTTGAATAGGCCAGTCTGGACGGGGATTTAAACGAGAATCATCCTGTCTTGAAAGAAACAGTCTGTATGGATCTCCGGTCTGTATTACTCCAGACCTCATTCGCGTCTCGACTCGCGTCTGCTTCCCACTTCCGCCAAGCTCCTGTTCATTCTTCATATTTCGTAGTGGGCTGCCCACTCGTTTCCGAACGTGGGAAACGCAATTGGGAAACGTATCGACGTGAAAGTCATACATTTATTATTTCCCAGATAGCTGATAGATTCCAAGTTGTAGCCATACGACCATATCCTATCGATGAGCAGAAACTTACACCTCTAGTGACGATAGGAAGTGGGGTAGTCTTAGCCTGCACAGTGATCGACATCTGGCGCAATGAGCGCTCAAGTTCAGCAGTTGTGTCAGCATCGAATAAACCTAGACTCCTCTTCTCCTCCTCCAGGTTCTTGAAATGCTGCTTTGTTCCAACAGCAAATTGATGTTTGTCGATAGCTCTCTGGCGAGCTCCTTTTCTTGGACGTTTCTTAGCAGGAAGCTTTGATGTTGTAGCTTCCGGTTGTACCATCTCCTCTAGCATATTATTATTATTTCGGGTCGTCATAATGATAATCGCAAGGCAGTTCCGTATTACAGAGTACGAAAAGGAATTTTTTCTCTGTGTTTCTCTTGTACACTAATGGGACTGTATCCCGAATATATATATTAAATAAATAAATTATTAAAACACACACATGCACTACATATCCAGGTACTACAGTGGTATGTGGTTTACACCGTGCAACATGGATTGCAATCCCAGCGCTAACAATTAACAATTGATCAAAGAATGCTGCTCGTAGTGTCCGCTTTCGGAAATTAATTTCACATAATCTGTTGGTGCGGATCGGCGCAAGGAAGTAATAACTGGTTTGACACTCAAAGACACTATTAGCGGACAACGGACTAGATATATTTTAAAGATAACGACACGACAGTTATAATTCGGCTATATGTACAATGTCACGTTTAATAAACTATTTACAAAGGTTTCTATGGTACAACACTTATTATAAGAACTTGGCGTTCCGGCAGAAGAAGAAGCCAAGCCGCAGCGTTTAAGTGATTATTAGCAAAGCGTAAATTCGATTAGTTAAAAGCGCCAGCAAGAGAAGCGCGTAGTTTATTTAGGCAACGTGTTGTGCGTAGCCGAGTCGCGATCCGAACAGATCCAGGAAATCGGCATTGATTTCCTGGAAGGAAGACGCAGTCCCCCTTCCATCGATCGTAAGGCGATGGAAGGGGCCGTGATCGACCCCCCACATGAGTCAACGTGCCGTTACCACTGCCTAATTACCGCTGGTCCTGGGAGATGGCGTAAGAATGCATAATTTCCTTAACATCTACGAATGCGGCGTATTTACTGCTTACAGAGTACATATTTTCAGTCAACCAGGTGAACATATGATCGATGCAGTGTTCACACGCGAACAGTTTACGCAACGCGGGTTCCGTCATATATACTGCAGCGCAATTATCAGTGATTTTGATGAGTTGATCGTTATGCATACGCGTGAATTCTAGTCGTAAATGATCAATTACGATATAGGTTTGTGGCGAGCACAGTGAAAAGTGAGTCAGTTGTGAAAAGCACAGCTCGCTGCATTCATTGTCAACTATGGCGATCTCGACCCGACACGAATCCATTCCAATGCGAATTCCAATAGTTAAACGTTTATATGCTGTTGCGGTCGAAGGGTAATTACGCCCCAGGACCCGGACGTTCGATGGTTTTGGCGTTTTTGATGTTGCGGATCTAGAGCTGTAAGAAACACACGCAGAGTTGATACTTCGTTCGTGTTCGTTTACAGTGAAAGGAATTAAGCGAAAAGCGTATAGTTGTTCTTGCTGTTGTTGTTGTTGTTGTTGGGAAGCTAAGGTAAGCTGAGTCATGCTATGATATGTTATGCTACGTTTTAGGGGATTAGTTTCGGTACATTTTTGCGGAACCGTTTCCACCGAGGGCTGGGCTAAGCTGTGCCATACTATGTTCAAGGAAAATACAGCCTCAATACATAATTTCCCACCAAAAACTACGTTTTTTTTCGAGTTAACTGGACGTAGAACAAGATCTGCCTCGTGAGCGATTTTTCGGAAACATAGCAAGGCATAGCACTGTTATTGTTTTTTAAACATAGTATAGCATGGCGTAGCTTAGCTTCGCTTTTCTTGGAGGCGGTTCCATATGAATGTATTGAAACTAATTTTTTAGAGCGTAGCATAGGATATCATAACATGGCATGGCTTAGCTTCTAGGTGGATTCCCGGCCTGAATCGTTAGCTGCGTTTGTTCATTTTGATACTGTAGTAGGCAACCGACATTTAGGCAACGGCCTATGGTGTGCGATGAGGCCCCATAGGTGGCGTTCATTTATGAGGAGTTCGGAAGACGGGACTGGCGAGAGTCGGCGTAGCCGTGATGGCAAATGCGACTGATCAGCACGCGGGCGGTTCGGGTTCGATTCCCAGCGCCGTGGCTCTCTTTTTCCGACTCCTACAATACGCACTATGTACGATTATCCTTATCGACTGATAGACTGATCGGAGGAGAAACTGAAACGAACACTACTTGTTAGCATGCAAGCGTCCGTGGTGTAACGAAATCTGCAAGCCTGACCAACGTCACTTTTATACTGATTCGCATACGTGTACGCACAATGTATACATGTATATTGCATTAGTGCAATACACAGACACAAACATTAATACGAGATGTGAATAGCGCGCGCGGCGAATGGAAATCGCGTGCGCGGCAAATTTGATCCTGGGGTTTGTACGAATTGCTCTTCATGCGACTACCTAATCCTAGAAAGGTATTCGACAACGCACGAAATTCAACGTCGGCGCTGAGGCACACGGGAGCAAGTTCAAGACCCTCTTCCACGGGCGATTCCACGGGCGAACCGAATCCGGATGCGTTTATCTAATCGAGAAGATTATTCGCCGCAAGGGACACCAGGTATACGTTAAGTGGTTTGTATTCGGTTCGTCGTGGAACTCGTGGATACACGAAAAGTGTTATGTAAGGATAATAATTTGAGACCGGCAACTTCCCGTATATACCCATTGTGGCCGGATGATGCGGCGCTGAAAACATGTGTTTGACTCCGTTTCCTTTCATAAATAATTTAAAATCATTGCTCGTATACTGTCGCCCATTATCCGTCACTAAATGGTTTGGTAAGCCGAAACGCGAACAATTTTTCTAAACTGCTTTATGGTACTGTTAAAACGAGACGTTCCCCCGTAAGGCATAATGAAGGTTTAATACAGAACACAATAACACAACTATATTGAATACAAGAACTATCAAGAGGTATAAAGTTGTAAACAGAAATTATAGTCTCGGCCCTTCTGCTCTCAATGGCGTCTGTTTCAGGAGTGACGGCTTGACAGGCGATCGATCCCCGATCGCCTTCTTCTTGCTCGTCTTCTTATCTCTGTCGCGAGCACTAGCGGGCCATGGATTTTCTTTATTATTATTATTAAACGTCTTTATTACTCAGTAAAAGGCGAGGCGCAGCTAGTAAGCTGTTACTATGCCTGACCTAAATTTGATTTCCATAAAATGATTTCCATCCATAGGGTGCTCGCAACAGTACTTTCGGTTTGTGTATTATTTTTTTTATCAATCACTTCCTGCCATTTGCTATACGCGTCAATTACAATCATAAACGTGTGACCATGGAAGGGCCCTGAACGGAAACGTCCCTGAACCTTTTTCGGGATAGCCCTCGTTCAATGAGAAGATAGAAAATACGAAGCGGTCTTTGGTGAGTGAATCGGATAAAGACGCTTTAATGGCCGCCAGAGTGGCACGTGGTAGCAGCGATTCCGATGAACGTTTCGTACTTCAGCACGTGCACATTCGCGTGCCACCACAAGGTTTTACAAAGTAAGAAAACACTTTCGCACTTTCGTCACGCGATAGTAAAACAGTGAAAAGCTCGCGAAAACTCGCGAGCGTAAACCCAACGGTTAGAAACGGTAACACGTGAGCCCCGCGACGGACACAGCTAGAAGACTTCTTCTTGTCGCGAAGATCGCGAGCCGTCGGTCGGGCTCGGCCGCCCCCCTCGCCGATCCCGCGACCCGAGCTACTCGGTCCACCCGAATCACGGGATCGACGAGGGCAGGCGACCGGTCCCCTCGTTGGCCCGCGCAAATCAAACTATTTACATAACAAACTTAAGCTAGATCGAACGTATACACAAAAACTTAAAACTAGGGTGAAGCATATATATATACAACCACGTTCGGAAACGTTCCGAACAGGCCCTAGGAAATCACTATGAATCCTACTTCAGCATTTATTTGGTGAAGGCCAAGGGTTTAGTGGTACTTACGGTGGGGCTTTACGTTCTTGCACGTAGATTCTACACGTAGCCGCTAATTCCTTTAGTTGCGCATCAATATTAGGCCACCAAACGCATGACCTTGCTCGCATTTTCATTTTAACGCTACCGAAATGTGAATCACGTAGTTCGTTGAGTATTTGAATTTTAAGACTGTCCGGTACAATTACACGGTAACCCCATAACAAGCAGTCTTTTTCTATACAGGGTGTTACAAAAATGCTACGGTTCCTTGAAGGGGGTCACTCGGGGGGTAATTCCAAACAACTTTTTCCTTTGCGAAAATGTTCTCCGAGGTTTCGTTAACGAGATATTAACAAAAAGCAGCGACCAATCAGAGCCCGAGTCTGGCGGCCGAGTTCCCGCGCTAGCGTGGCCGCGTGCCGCGGTGCGACTACGAACAAGCAACTCGGCATGCATCGAAGGAAATTGCGTAGAATGGCAAATGAAAAAGACGTAACAAATAAAATCGAACATTTTGTCATGGTTTGTTTGTCATTTAAAGTGAATAATGAATAAAGGATAAATGGATGAAAATCATGTGTAACATAAAAATACGAATACAAAGGATTTTTTTTAGAAGAATCGAAAATAATAATTATTTGAAGTGGGAAGATAAGGAATACGTAACTTTCCTTGTGTTAATAACGTAGCCACGGAAAGGTAATGTAACAGGAAATGAACGAAAAGTGATCGTAGTTCGTTATTGTGATAAAAATCCATAATTCAATAACGGCCAACACTGTTGTTGATAACGAATAAGTCTGTTTAAAAACCCCTAAGAAATATTTAGGTATGGAAATTTTTAGAATTATCGCCGGTAAAAAGTCATAACCTGCGTTAAATTTAAAAATTAATGATCACCAATAAAGTAACTAAAACTCACCCTTGTTGGAAATTCACCTACAGCTCGAAAATCTGTGTCACTGGGTCACTGAACCGATCCTGGTCATCGATGGACGAGCCCAGCACACAGCTGGTCCCAGGTATACGACACTACCCAAAGTTAAGGGTCGCAACGTCAGGTGCGTCCAGGTTAATGTACCGAATATTCACTTCACTGCACGGCTACTAACACTGATCATTTAATTTATTTTTCCTGGAACGTGTTGTTCCTACGTCTTAAAACTTGGTGGCCCCGAAAGGGGCCGATTGTTTTCAAGACAAGAATGGCTCAACTTGGCCACCGCCATTGTTGATGCACGCATCAGCGCGGAGAATAAGTTGCCTTTGGACGCCCTGTAATGTTTGCGGCGTTATGTTCGCCACCGCTGCGTGTATCAGCGCAACTGCGTCTTCAGGGGTATCCACCGGCTGACGATACACCTCATTCTGAAATAATTGTTGTACAACAAATACAAAACGTAAGTAAGAAAAGAATACCTACGACAAGAATAAGTAAAGAGTAACAACAAAAATCAAATTACCTTCATGTAGTCCCAGAAGAAAAAATCCAGCGGATTCAAATCCGGTGACCGTGGGGGCCACGCAACGTGGGCCTCCGGTTCACGGCCGCGGCCGATCCACCTGTCCTGAAAGGTTCCACCAAAATAGGCGCGGACATTCGCGGCGTAATGAGGTCCAGCCCCGTCATGCTGGTAGTACATGTTCTGTCGGATCTCATATGGAATATTGTCCATAAGATCCGGCAGAACATGTTCTAAATAATCTTTATACGCTGGGCCGTCCAGCCTATTTGGCATAATGTACGGCCCAGCGATAAAGTCGTCACAAATGCCGGCTCATAGGTTGATCGACCAACGGACTTGTGCTGCACGTGTACGAAACGCTAGGGGATTTTCGTCGCTCCACACATGCATATTGTGGGAATTGAAGCAACCTTCCCTGTTGAAAATTGCTCCATCCGCCCACAATATGTATTTGGTGAACGACGGATTCCTTAACACTTCTCCCAACAGCCATCTGCATATTGAATCCGCTGGATGTAATCCCCGGGGTGCAAATGTTGCACCCGTACATATTTGTACGGATGCAACATGCGATCCCTGAGGATTCGATGTACCGTCATGCTGCTGACACTAGGACAAAATGCAAAAACATCCACTATTAGATAACACTTTTTGTCTTAATTAATAATTGCTGCAGTTATTTTGAACTGTGACTTACTTTAGGCGGCGGCTCAAGTCCCGCACACTGACAGTTGGGTCGGCTTCAACGGCGTCGGGGATCCTCTCGATGGTGCCCAGATTTCGCGCTGCTGCGGGTCTGCCCACCTCGCTGCCTCGCGTCATCATGGACCCCGTCGTGAATAATCTCGACGCTAAACGACGAAATGTATCCACGCTTGACGTTCGGATCTGCGGATATTCCAGCGCAATATTGGGTCCCCGTCGTTCCGGGCATACACCCAGAGCATCCTGAAATATTCTTGGGCCGTGAACATTTCTACGACGTGATTGCTAGCTGACTGACAGGATTTTTTCCAAGCAACTTCCTCTACCCCCAAGTAGCTTCTCTCGTTCCATTATGAGTTAACTCCCACCAGGACAAGAGGCTTTAGCTAAAAAGAAGCCATCATATCTTCGAAACACACGTGCTTTACAGAAATGCAACGAACGAACCGTCGTACACTTTCACAAAAGCCCGCGCTCCGTCCTTTTACTGCCAATGTACCCATTGCTTCGAGATAGGCAGCAGACACCACGTGTTTCGGTTCGAAAGGGTTATGTCGGGGATATGTCTGGGTTATCAAACACTCGTTCTAAGCACGTCGCACGTGTGCAAGCACGCGTACACCTTTTAGCATTGCAACGTAAACGCGACCGAAATTCAATAGAAGTCGATCATTCCAATATTTCGTGAACATCTGACACCATTTCAAATATTTTAAACAAACCTAATTAAAATTATTCAATTTATCATAATTTCAATTGTCAATTTATCAATTTATCACAGCCAACAATGATTCAATAAATTAATGAGAAAAATACGTATACCAAATGTATTGATACATCTTTCTTACAAGGAATGACCAGAAGCCACCCAAGCTCCGTTCAAATTAACCGCCAAGTGTCATGGCATCGCCTGCCCTTTGCTTTCAAATCCCGCCTCAGCGTCTGTAACCTAACGATGCAACAAGTTTGAAACAACTGCATTAAAACATTCGTAAGGGAATTAAACAACGAATAATTTTGAAATATTCCCGAAACGAGATGTAATTGATTAACATGGAGACACGATATGTGTGCACTCAATGTGCAAAACTATCGTTGAGGCAACGAATTATAATTAAAACGACAAACAAATAGACATTACATTTTTTTTATATACAACAAAAAAGGGAAAAATAATAACAAAAGGAAGGTAAATGTACTTACAGCCTTCAAATCATCCGAATACATAGCGAGCGATTGATAAATGAGCCGTTCAGAGGACAAATCGATTAACTCCACTTTTTGAAATATTTTAAATTTAAGTGTCAAAGCACTTGGTTCAGTCATAACTTTTTTATTTATAATAAATTAAAATATTTCAAAAAGTAGAGTTAATCGATTTGTCCACTGAACGGCTCAAATGTCATACAGTTAATTAGAAAGAAGGAAAAATTGCGGAGCGACGCTATATATATATATATACACGCGCGAACTAATCAGGCAGTGGAAGGGATAGATCCGACTGCACTGTTTCAGGATGATCGCACTGACCCGGGGCCTAATCGAAGTGGGGCCAACTAGCGGCTAGGCCCCTTACGCGATATCACCAATTAAGCATAAAGCCGGAATCCACTGTCACGTCCCGGGTGAGGTCTTTCAGGAACGATGACTATGGGGAAGGAGAAAGACAGGCGCGAATCTAAAATCCAGCACTCTGAGGTTTTGAGGGACCCAGGCGCGAATATTAAATTCGCCACACTGAGGATTTGAGGGGACGTTAGGCGCGAATATTAAATTCGTCACACTGAGGGTTTGAGAGGAACTTAGGCGCGAATATTAAATTCATCACACTGAGGGTTTGAAAGGAACTTAGGCGCGAATGTTAAATTCGTCACACTGCGAATTTGGAAGGAGTTTAGGCGCGAATATTAAATTCGTCACACTGAGGGTTTGAAAGGAACTTAGGCGCGAATATTAAATCCGTCACGCTGAGAATTTCTGGAGGTGATCAGGCGCGAATATTAAATTCGTCACTCAAATCGACCAGGGAAGGTAAGTATACACTTGGTGAACACCCGTTATGGCACTTCGTGTTTGGTTTGGTTCTGGTAATAGGATTTACCGTTGCATTCGTGCAAAAGAAACCACGCTTAGTTTTTCTATGGATCTGCACGTTTCGTACAGCAATGTGTTTACAAATACTGGAAGCGCTCTCGCGAATCAGCTGTTGCGGCAGCTTGGTTTCGCTGGGAATCTTTATGACTCGAGGATACACACAATAATTCAAAACGAGGTTGAAAACAAAGCGGTTTATTAGCCTTGTTAAAGCTTTTATGACAATGCGTGAGGTTTGAGTGTTAACACATAACATTTATATAAATCACAATAAGAAAATATGAATATGAGGTTCATAAATATAACCAAATGAAATTATATAAAAATATTAAGCGTAGATAAATGTAAATGATCGCAATAAGCTTTAGAATATAATGTATTGAGAAATATGATAAGAATAGTAATGAAAATATATATATAGAAAAAGTATTTAACGAAATATTAAATAAACGCAATAAGCAATGGATGGAATAAACGTTATTAATATAAAGAAATGTGAGAAAATATGATATAGAAAGCAATAAGCGTTAGTAAAGAATATAATAATGAAATCAATAAGCATTAGCAATACAAAATGATATAGATGAGGATGATATGCCGTTGAACAATAAATGATAATAATAATCGCTTACGGTAGTTGCCGTAGTACACTGATTTGAGGTATTTTAGCACTTGGTTTAATAATACTTTGTAACACTGAAAGAGAGTCGATGATAGAACACTGATCAAAGAGGACCCGGCCTCTCAGGACCTCGTATTGATGTATTTCTACAGGAGTATTGCGGGGGTACGCGCGGTAAAGACCTTGACACATTTCGGGATAATACGCAGTAGGACTTCCAGAGTTTTTATAAACGGTATGGCTATTAATAGACATATTTGTGTCACGTACGCCAAATATGCGTCGTAATTAGGTTTCTGGGGTTTTTATAACTGTAAAAGGAGATACTCAACTCATCGGATGGATTTCGGGTATTTTATAGGAAAGGGGTTAGAGTGGCTTAGACTCTGTGAGACGTAGAGAGGGGATTGAGACGTGGTCTCGATTTAAGAGGGATTTGTAACGAGGGACTTGTTTGAATTCGTTTTAGAGGGATTGATTCGTGCCTTGTAGGACGAATAGGCGAAGAGAGTTTTGTAACGATCATCTCGTGATGGGGACCACTAAGGTACATCAGCGAGGTGGAGGTTGTATTGATCATCTTGTGTTGGTGACCGCTAAGGTGCAACATCAAGGTGATCGGTGATTGAGGAGATGGGGTAGGAGCTGAGTTTGATAGACTGTGGTGGAGTGATTTTGAGGTTTACTAATGGAATTTGGAATATGAACGCGCGAAAAATCGTGGGACGTCACACCACTTTACCCACCTGGGCAAACTGTACATGATTACCGATTCATGGAAAATTGTGACCCATTTAAGAATGGACACATTCTTCGGACGAGGGCAGCAATTACTGCCGTACGTAGACAACATCAAAACTGTATGTAAACAAAACAACATGATCGCAGAAATTAGGAAGTCATGTAAAAATTACCTAGACATAGTAGTTAGAAGGGGAGAAAAGCTCGCGACGCGTTTAAAACAGGTATCGGGAATACCAAGCGGCATACGGGTTAATCAACGGGCTAGGGTCCTTAGTGAAAGCTCTATTCGGATCAATGGACGCCGACGACGTCGAGCAGATTAACCATCATCTGGCACAACTAGACGGGGCACAAACAGCATTAATGACAGCAATGAAAAAATAAATTCAAATCACAAACAACACACTACACCACTTGCATAGAGTAGAAGAGACAATAGATAGCAACGAAAGACTACTAGACGAACAGACGAGACTATTACGGGAACGTATAGAATCAGCATTTGTTTACCAAGTTCAAAGGGCAGACTTACTCGATCATTTCAACACATTACAAGCCTTACTGACAGACCTGACACAGGACGTTGACGATATACTGCAATTTTACACGAGCCTAAGAACAGGCATAAAGCCGGGTCCAGACCTGAATGAGTATACGCTGAGCAGGCTAGCGCGCACAAATGACACACGCGGAGGGGTCGAAAGTTGAAAGTGCCATTGTGTCTTTCTTCACCAACTTCTGTGCTTAACTTAGCCCACTCCGCAGTCGTAATGATGGTGTCATAGTTAGCTAAATAAACATACGAGGTGTGTAAATAGGTCCCTTGGGAAGCCACACAGCGCTGGAGACGGTCCTTCCAATCATCATAGCATTGCTGGAACTCGGATAGTGGAATAGCCTTCAGCTGGTCGGTTACAGCTGTTTTGATGTTTTCAAGTGTCCCAAAATGATTTCCCTTGAGGTGATTTTTCAATCTCGGGAAGAGGAAAAAGTCACAAGGGCTCAAGTCTGGTGAATAAGGAGGCTGAGGAGCCACAGGAATGTTTTTACTGGCCAAAAACTCGTTTATTGAGATTGCAGTGTGACATGGCGCATTGTCGTGATGCAACACCCAGTTGTTTTTTATGTTTCGTCGCACACGAAAGACTCTTTTTCGAAGTCTTTCAAGGACTTTTCGGTAAAAGTGTTGATTAACCGTTTGGCCTTGAGGCACAAACTCTTTGTGGACGATTCCGTGACTATCAAAGAAACAAATCAGCATGCATTTGATCTTTGACTTGCTCATTCGTGCTTTTTTGGGCCTTGGAGAGGTTGCAGTGTACCACTCCCATGCTCTGGCGTTTGGTTTCTGGGTTGTACTCAAACACCCAAGACTCGTCACCAGTAATGACACGTTCCAGAAAACGGGGATCTTTTTCAATCGATCCCAGAAAGTCAAGACTTCTTTCCTTTCTGAGATCCTTTTGGTCTTGGGAAAGGTTTTTCGGAACCATTTTTGCACAAATTTTCCTCATCTCCAATTCATTGGTCAAAATCTGATGAACGGAGGTGTGATTCAAATTCAACTGTTCCGCAATCATTCTGACTGTCAACCGTCGATCTGAACGCACAAGATCCCGGTCTCTGTTGACATTTTCATCGGTGTTTGCACTTGAAGGCCTTCCGCTTCGTGGTTCATCTTCAATCGACTCTCTTCCTTCTGAAAATGCCTTAAACCACCGAAAAACCTGGGCCCTTGACAAAACACTTTCTCCATAGGCCTGCCGAAGTTTTTCAAATGTTTCTGTTGCATTGTGTCCAAGTTTGAAGCAAAACTTGATAGCACACCGTTGCTCAAAATTGACGCCACTCATTTTTAGAACGGACAAGAAAAAACTGTTTCACGAAAACTAACGCTACGGAGAAACAAATGACTGTAGCGAGTTCAAACTCATACTGGAGTCGTATCACATGTGCACCTGACGCTGCTCAAAGCCTCTCGTCTCCAGCGTTGCCGGATCGAAAGCGACGTTGCCAGTCTCATTACTTTATTTACACACCTCGTATAGTTCAACCCTCCGAGTCATCCTGTTTACCAATACAGGGTGATTTTCCAGCAACGCCTGTCAAAGAGTTGCCACCTGGTACCTCGTGGCGAGGACAACCCCCCGCAGTGCCTCACCGAATTTTATAGGTTTTGATCCTTCATCCGGTGGGAATACCATTAAAAAGTCAGAAATGTCCAAGAGTTCCGCATTTCTCATCAGATCTCTGCGAAAACGGTGCCAATTGATTACTTATGTTACGCTTGTCCTACACTTGTAGGCAAGGGACGATAACGAAAACGCCATCGCCACTGGAATTATGTACTGGGCTCCTCCAGGTCAGTGGCAGGATCGGACAAGCTATACTTTCAGTGAAGTCGCTGGTAGCGAGAACACAGCAACCCCTTTCCCAAGTCAACTCGCTGTGCCACAACAGTCCGGACCACCGGGAAAATGGGTCTTCGTTCCATTTGAAGCCACCAATGCTAGGGGTGGAACTGGGCCAAGTGGATTTGGAGGCTCTGGATCAGCATACAGCAGTCGGGCCCCGGGGGAAAACTTTGCGAGCATAGCTGATGTCAATGCTGGAAGCAATGGAGTCGGTGGTTTTGGCGGAAACGCTGACAGTACTGGAAGCATGTCCGGTGGTAGTGCTTCTTCTGGATCAGGTCCAGGAGGATATGGTGGATCGAATGGAGTTTCCTTTGGTGCTAATGCGAAAGCTAATGCTGTACCTACAGCTGCAGCGCCTAGTGGCAGCAGGACCGATTGCTTCAATGGATCAAGTGCTTACCAACAAGTCTTATCATTATTAACTCTGTCCTATTCCTTCCTTATCCTTCATGTTTGGAGTGTGATCAAGCTGCGTAAGATGTTCCTACTTCTTGAAATCATCTGATTTCGCACATGTTCATTGTAGCTTACGCTCAGGGAAACTTTTTCACTGGCATTCCCCAAAAGCAACTGGCTTCCAAACGTCTCGCGATCATCTACAGACCAGCACCAATCACCAAATCATAATGAAGCTTTTCCATTTCACTTCATAGACGCCATCAGTGCTGAATCGTTGGACATCTTCGAGGCAATCAAATCAGGCCATATACTAGTTAGTCCAGAGCTATTCAGAGCTATTGAGTTGTCCAAAGCTATTTTCATCGCGAATTCAAATGCTTCCGGAGGATCGTCGAGCAGTTCCAGCAAGTCCACCGCTAACGGTTGAGGGAACGCGATGGCGCAGGCAACCAGCAGCGCAATATCAACGGACGGCAAGAGTTCAACATCCAGCTATGCTTCGACCAGCGCAGACACCAACGTCTAATCGTTAAGACGTCGCGTTCTATTCCTCGACATGACGCGATTTGTATGCACGCCTCCACCATGGACAAAAAACGGACCTTGTGTCCTGCTGAGTGCAAATAAATCCTTCCAAGAGCGATGCATCAGATGTCTCCTCGCTGATATCGTATGAACCCCCTTCAGATGGCGATTCAACATTGGAACACGACTGGCCTTGACAATTTGTACATACTAATGAACAAAACAATCCAACTTTTTTGCAGCCAGTTTAGCATTACATCCCTTTTTACAATTGCAAAAAATTGTGTTGAGGAGTTTTTCCAACCCCAGTCTTTTGGATCTAGTTGATTACCAAGCCACACTTGGACTTCATAATATACCCGAAATTAAATTTAGTATTTTTACAAAACACACGTAGCGGAACTTATCTAAGCAGGTAATTTTTTTTTAGCTCCGTAGATGGAAAGAAGAAAGCGAATTCCGTTGGTGATTACTTCTTGTGGAGTAGAGTCACTATTTTTAAAAACTTCAGCACAACCAACTAAATCTTGTTTCTCAAACATTTTAAGAATTGATGTTGTACCCCTTCTGTAAAATGCTGATGTCGTATCGCAGCCACTTATTGCGTGTACAAATAAAATGTGATTTTGACACTTTGCAAAAGCAGATAAACTTTTGGATGAAAATATTTGAGACTGATGTTGGGCTTTCCCAGGTTTTAAAAAATATATGATTTTGTTAGCTGGAGTTCGAGCAGTAAGTAAAACCAGTAAATCTACGTCGTCACCAACAACAATAGTTGTGCTTGTCAAGTTGAACTGTTCTACTGCCGTTTCAATTATCAGGACATCAGCATCATTATCAGCTTGTTTGACAGAAATATTTTCACTGGTCAATCTTTCTTTCAACATTGAAATGAATGAATTTTATCAGTCTATTCTATCTATTCCTTTCGTATGATGTTCCTTGTCAGTATACTCTCTGGATTACGTGCGAGCGAGCCCTCGAACTGTCAGATTCGTGAGAAACGGCGCGACCTTATGTTCAACCTGCCATCACTTAAACTCTACTTCCACTGTCACTATTCGATTTCCTTCAGATTACTTGAGCTTTATTGTATTTGCAGTTTAGAGATCAATTGATACCTTGAGGAGAAGAGAGGGCATTGTCCGCTACCGAGGTATTTCCTCAAATAGAGACCAGCAATCCCACGTCTCGATCAGCGAGAGCAACTGTTCGTTTCACAAAAGCCGTTCTTTTATTCGTTTATTTGAGAGAGAGGACAGGGAGACAGATTTTATTATTGTTATCCTTATATCCCTATTATTATCAATACTATTATCATCAATATTATGGTAACACTAACAGCGGTATTTTTTATTATTATTATCATCAAATGGGGAAAAATCCTTTGGAATACAAGAGTTTGGACAGATAAGCACAGCAAGTGAAGTTTAGTTTTGATTTTATTAAAGTTTGAATTTTATTAAATTCAACGGAATCAAAATTGGATAAATAAGAACATCCTTCGACATGCACTTAGCCCCGGAGAGGAAATTAAGCACCGATATCCATTATCGGAAATGATGACGTAAATGTGGGTAGCTTTTTGTTAGGAAGTAAAATAATTCCATAAATGAGGAAAGGATACCCCTGTGGGCCATCCCTTTTCCTTTCCATCCCTCATATCTCTCACTTGCTATGATACCTCCCGATATTGGCAAAGAAACCACCCAGAACCCCGTACCGAGCCAATAATGTCAATTGAGATGTTAAGATTTAGGTAGAAATCACTTTTTCAGATATAGATAAGAGACTGATCCCCTATCTACTGTCACGAAGTTTAATGATGTCCAGTATTTTAGTTATCTATATTTATTAAATTATTCAGTTATGTAGCGACAGTTCTTCAAGTACCAAACCCATAAAAGCCAGGGAAGCGAGAGACTGTTCACTATTTCCTGTATTTGTCGGTGTGTAACCGTCAGTTTTCTAGCTTTGATATCCTTGTTTCTATTTGTTGTTTCTCACCATTATCCAACGCGCCATGTCCCAAGTCTATTGAACACACTTATCCCCTTTTTACTTTTCCCTCCCCCCATGTTGCCTTTTTATATATATTTCCCTTTCTTTCTGCATTATTTTAATTTGTTGTACCATAGACGCATTACATATTTCCTAGGGGCAGTACTATTGTGATTCTTTTGTTCAATTAATTAATTGGGCCAGGATAATGTGTATCCCGAGGTAGACTTATCTGAGGACATCCTATTGTGGAGCTGTAGTTCGTTTCGTTGTCTCTGAGTGATTATTATTAGGATGATCATTTCATTTTCAGTGTCTGAATTCAAACTTTCCTTCAATGTCCATGAAGACAACTATGGAGAGTTTTTTGAAGGCTATTGCCATTTCCAAGTTCCTAACTAAATTATGTAGGGCTACTTCAACCGAATGTCCGGTTCTGAAGGCATGTTGGAATTTATGTAATGGCTTACGTCTCAACGTGTTTTCTTTCAAATGCCTATCTACGAGTCTTTCTGTGGTCTTTAGTAGAAGTGATGTGAGGCTCATAGGCCTGAACGCCTTTGCCGAGGTATAATCTGTTTTCTCGGGTTTGGGTATGAAGACCACCTTTTTTTTCCCACTCACTTGGTATTCTGCTCCATGCGATACAAGCTTTTATGAGACTAATAAGCTGCTTCTTAATATTTGGCCAGGCTTCCTTTATCATTTTTGGGAATATGCCATCGGTTCCTGGAGTTTTGAAAGGTTTAAAGGATTCAATAGCCCATCTAATTCTTTCTTCATTCGCCATTTGATCTGGTAGGTCCCAGTTCGGTGTGCATCTTGACTCTTGATTCAAAGTCTCTATTCCTGAGTCCTGGGCTGAGTTCGCATTTATTGGGGTAAATCCAGGAAAGTGTTCCATCAGTAAGAATGTTAGTATTTCTGTGGCATTTTCTGTGAATCTGCCATCTGCTAGTTTTAGGGTTCCTACCATTGTTCGTTCGTCATCCAGTAACATTTTATTTATCTTTGCTGATTCTGAGACACTATTTATTTTCTCACAGTATTCCTTCCAGGAATTCCTTTTTGCTTTTAGTGTGGCTTTACGAAATTCTCTCTTCATATTTTTTAATTTCATCCAGTCAGTTCTTTTATTCTTTCTGTTGGCTTTTTTCTACCTTCTTAATTTCTTTTTGTTGCTCGTTTATTTTCTTTGACCACCATGAAATCTTTATCTTATTTTTCATTGGTGTTTCCTCAGTAGCGAATTCCCATGCTTCCAATAATAAAGTAGATAAAGAATTGTTTGCTGAGTTTATTTGTTCTGGTTTTTCGATCTTCTCTGACAATGTATGGATTCTTTCCTGTATTACCGCTCTATACGTATTCCAGTTAGTTTTCCTGGGAACGAACGGCTCAAATGTCACACAGTTAATTAGAAATAAGGAAAAATCACGGAGCGACGCTATGTATATATACACGCATTACAAGCCTTACTGACAGACCTGACACAGGACGTTGACGATATACTACAATTTTACATCTCTTGCATCTCTGGGAGGCGCGGAACTGCAGGCTGTGATAAACCGGCATTTGCGATATGAATCTAAAAATTTAATTTTTTATGAAAAATTCTATTCCTCTATTAGCGTACCTGTATGTGGCGATTTCCTTACTTTTCTTTGGGGCAAATCTGCAGTTTCTCCCTGTATCCTCACTGCATTTGCACTGTATCCACGTTGTATTTACACTATAACTTTGTAGCACAACGTGTCACCGTAGGATCTCAAACGTTTCTAATAGCCTCGCAGCATCTCCAGATCCACGCATGTAATCCTTATCTTGAAACATGCATAAAGTTGCATAAAATTGACAATAGTTCGTTTTGTTCCGGATTTTACACTAAAACTGTACGATAATTGATCGAGGGATATCCCGTAACACACTGAGTGGTTGGATCAAAGGTCAATGACGGTAAAAGAGAATTTAGAAATATAAAAGGGTCTGCACAGAACGCCAGTATTTCAATGCTTAGGTTTCGAAATGCTTAGCGTTCTCGGAACGTCGCACGGCGTTGGAAGATTGTTGTCGACAATTTTGCATGAGAAAATATCCCGTGGCGTGACAGGCTTAAAGTTGGATTAAATTATTACTATAGAAAATTTTGATTCACAGATTGTTGACAATTGATCGAGGGAAAACCCCATAACACACAATGGTTGGATCAATTGTCAATATCCTTAGTGAACGAATATCGCGGAATAAATTTGGAAAAAGTAGCAGACACGTAACAACGGTATAACACGTTATAATATTAGGATGTTGAATAAGTTCTCGCTGTTTTTTTATTAAATTAATGCTTTATTTTAAAAAATTAGTAAAAAACATGTGTTAGCAAAATACCGTATAGCGCACGTTACGAGGAACTGGGATGTCGCGAGGGCTTCGTAATAATTGTTGAGGGCGAAACTTTGACTTAAACGTTACACTTTTAATTCTAACTTCGCTATTTACAATATGTATAATAAAGTCTAAATTAACACAGTTTTAATTGTCCAACGGCACTTTATATCGCCTACGCAGTAGGGATATTAGTTTAGAAAGGCAGCGCGATGCAAGCGGATTCGGCTCGATTTCCGACACAAGGCGAGCAAGCAAGCAAACGTTTAATAAGCGAAAGCGAAAGCGAGAGAACAAAGTAGTCTGTCCGGTGTTACCTGATATGTGGCTGAGCGACAAGTAGATCGAGGAAACCGGCGTCACCGATCGATGGAAGGGAGATAAGATCGATGCTCCACATGAGTCAGTGCGCAGGCGCCGCGGCCTAATTAACTAAGGGCCTGGAAGATGGCGTTAGATGGTAGAATTTCGCGAACATTTCCCGTCCGCCATTCATCGGCCCGATGAATGAAGCCCGCTGCAGAAATGACGTTGATTGGTCCAGGCGTTGTGGCGTGATCGTACCAGGGCTCGCGGCACTACGACCCGACCCATGTGGAGCTTGCTCTTCGATTTTTGGTCCGTTGTGAATTTAGTGCGGTGTATCAGTGACCGGATCCTTTGGTTCGTCGACCTGGACATAAGGTAAGTATATTAGCTTAACTATTGGTCGTACAAAGTTAGAGCGCGCAGTTTTTATGTGGGCGACTCGCGGCAAACCGTCTGACCCGGTGACCAGTCGCGTGATACGCGCGAGTGGCCACCTGTTAGGCGGCAGTAGCTCATTTTTGACAATACATAAATCCCCAATACGCGGCTGTGGATGCGGTCGCATCCACTTATTGCGGGCCTGTAGTGACTAGAGATACTCCCGTGACCAGCTGCGCCAGAACTGCAGCTTCATCTGCTGCAAGAGATGCCATCTCGAGAGACGTGACCTGGGGACGTCCTCCACATCGGGATCCGGCACGGCGAGACGAGCGTCGCCGATCAGGAACTGACCCGGTATAAGGGCCGTAATGTCTCCCGGGTCATCGCTCAGCGGTTGCAGTGGCCGAGAATTAAGACACGCTTCTATTTGTGTTAGTAGAGTCGTCATCTCCTCAAACGTAAGGTGTTGATCCCCGACGACCCTTCGCAGATGGTGCTTGGTGGACTTGACCGCCGCTTTCCAAGCTCCCCCGAAGTGTGGTGCGGCAGGTGGGTTGAACCGCCAAGTGATGCCGTCGTTCAGTAGATGGGCCTGCATAACCTCACTTCCGCTGGTGAGAGGTTCCAGATTCCGCAGCTCCCGTGCTGCGCCGACGAAGTTAGTGCTTCGGTCGCTGTGGATGGTAGCACAGATACCTCGCCTCGAGGTAAAGCGCCGCAAAGCCGCGAGGAAGGCCTCTGTGCTATAATCCGAAACCCTTTCTAAGTGAATGGCACGTGTTGTTAGGCACAGGGATACGGCAACATAACCCTTGTGCGTTCGCTGGCCTCTGCCCCGAGAAGCCAGCAGTGTGAATGGTCCAGCGTAGTCCAGACCCACTTGTAGAAAGGGTCGGGTTGGCGTGACCCTGTAGGCCGGCAGATCCCCCATGATTTGCTGGCCTGGCGCGGCCCTCCAACGAAGACAGGTGACGCAGTGGTGGATGTGGGCCTTGACTCGTTAGCGACCCCGCAGAATCCAATACCTTTGCCGCAGCGCAGCCAAGGTGAGTTGTGTACCCCCGTGTAGTGTTCTGCGATGAGCTTCATCGATGAGTAGAACCGTGAACGGCCCTCTCTTTGGCAGCAAGACTGGGTGCTTCTCCCAGGATGGCAGCGCAGCATTCCTCAGGCGTCCGCCCACCCTCAGTAGCCCTTGAGAATCTAAGAATGGTGTGAGTCGTAGCAACTTACTGCGACTCGTCAGTGGGGCTCCCCGTAGTAGCTGGTGATAGTCGCCCTGGAACTCTTGGCGCTGAATCAGCCGGATCCAGTGCGTCCGGGCTGCCTCGATCTCTCCAGGTGACAGGCAGCTACCGCCAGCGTCCCGCACTGGTCGGCGTGGTGACCAGCGTAGGCACCAAGCATTGATCCGAAGGAGGCGCTGAATGGAAGAGTAAGCCATTAATAAGGGGTTGGGTGTGGTTTCCTTCTCACCCGTGCCACTGTGAGTTGTGACTCTGGCCTCCAGGTTGGTGATCTCCCCTTGGACTGCGTTGTCGGTCAACCAGTGAGGAGGCCCGGTGAGCCAGGCTGGTCCCTTCCACCACAGCTTGAAGTGCTCTAGTTGATTGGGCGGCAATCCTCTAGAAGCGCAGTCTGCCGGGTTTTCGCTTCCTGGCACGTGATGCCAACGTGCGTTGGGTAACTCCCGCTGTATGTCAGCTACCCGATTTGCCACATAAGTTTTCCACCGGGAAGGATGACCCCGAATCCAATCCAATACAATCCGGGAATCGCTCCACAGGTGAGTGGGGACGTCGTCCAGCTCTAGTGTCCCCTTGGTTGCAGTCACGAGGCGGCTCAGCAATGCAGCAGCGGATAATTCGAGCCTCGGCAATGTGACCCGTTGCAGTGGAGCTACCTTGGTCTTGGCTGTGACCAAGTACGACTGCTCGCTATCGTCGTGGTCCACGACGCGTAAGTAGATCACGGCGGCGAAGGCTCTCTCCGAGGCGTCGGCGAATCCGTGGACCTCTACCTGCTTGACCCTAGCGTGCAGTCCCAGCCAGCGGGGCACATGGACAGCTGCTAGGCTCGGCAGATCCGACAGGAACTGGGTCCATTCTCGTCCGTCAGTTGGTGATAGCGTAGTGTCCCAATCTAGCTTTAACAACCAAAGGGATTGCAGGAAAATTTTGGCTTTACAGTTACCGGTGCCAGCAGTCCCAGTGGGTCGAAGATCCGTGCGACGCGGGAGAGGACCGTGCGACGAGTGACGGGAGGAGTAGCAGTGTCTTCCGCCACCTGGACTCGGAACTCGTCCTCTCTCACATTTCAATGTACTCCCAGCGCCGAGTGGAAAGTGTCCTCCTCCCAGTTCACGGCCGATGGGACCTCTTCGCCTGGGGGGTTCTCCAGCAATGTGGTGGTGTTCGAAACCCACTTCCTTAAATTGAACCCGCCCGCCTTGCAGAGCATGCGCAGCTCCGCTTGGATGCCCGTGCCTCCGCTTCGCAATCAGCGCCAGTAAGCACTTCATCCATATAGATGTCTCTTTCCAGAATCGCCGCAGCACATGGGAACTTGGAGCGTTCATCCTGAGCCAAGTTGATGCAGCGTACGAATAGCCAGGTAGGGAGCGCTAGCCAGCCCGTAAGTGACCGTATTGAGCTCGTAATCACTCACGACGTCCTCTTCTCGTTGGCGCCACAGTAGCCGTTGGAATCGCCGATCCTCCGGGTGCACCTGTATCTGGCGAAACATCTTCTCGATGTCGGCAGTCAAGCAGATGCGATGTGTTCGCCAGCGCAGCAGTACATGAGGTAGACACGGTAGCAGATTGGGTCCTACCATGAGGAGGTCGTTCAGTGCCTTCCCGGAGTTCGTTACATATGAGCCGTTGAATACCACCCGAAACTTCGTGGTGGTGCTGCTCGCCTTCAAGACTCCGTGGTGCGGCAAGTAGTAGCACTCGTTATCTGCATAAATTTTACTAGATTTAGACATATGCCGCAACTCCTCATACTCACGTAGGAACGACCGGTAGGCCTCCTTGAAGTTGGGATTCCGACGGCACTTGGTCTCCATTCGGTGAAGCATTCGGGCGGCCCCGGCTCGAGACTCGCCCAGTCCTTGCGTCTCCTTGAAGGGGAGGCGCACCATATAGCGTCCTGATGCTAAGCGTTGGTGAGTAGTAGCGTAATGCTCTTCGCATTCTTGATCCTCAGCACTGAGAGTAGTAGTTGCCGTCACTTCTTTCTGCTCCCAGAATGGCTGGACTAGCGGCGTGAGGTCATCCTCGATCGCGCACTTGTGGGTGACACGGCCACTAGGCGTTAGTGAATCAGCGTGGTCCTCGGGTGTAGCACGGCCAGAAATTATCCAGCCCAACCTGGTCTTCTGGGCGATGGGCTCACCCTCTCGCCCTTTGCGGAAGCCATCTTCTAAAATCGTCGCGTAGACGTCGGCACCCAATAGGACATCGATTTGGGCGCTGCCTGTGAAGTCCGGATCGGCCAGCGGGAGACCGTGCAGGTGAGTCCAAACCTCTCGTGGATGACTGATCTGAGGAGCATACGCAGTGAGCCAGGGCAGCACCAGCGCCGTGGTTACCTGCCGTGGGTCGTCAGCTCCATGTGGTGCGAATTCTAGCTGGACGCTCCCTCGGACTCGCTCCGTCCGCTGGTTGCCAATCCCGATAACTCGTACATTAGAAGGCCGCCTCGGCAATCGCAGTAGCTGCACCAAGGCTTCAGTGGCCAGAGATACCTCACTGCCCTGGTCAATCAACGCCCGCACCACTCTTGACTCGCCGTCTGGTGACCGCACCACTATCCTGGCGGTAGCTAAAAGAACTGGAGGAAAATATGTGAGAAACGAGATGGCGTGAGTGTCGGGAGATAGCGTAGGGGAGACGAGATGGCGTGCGTGCGGTACGAGACCGGCGAAGGAGGATTATGGCGCGAGCTCGCTTACGTGCAAGGTTCAATAAAGTAAGACTATTTTTCTGAGAAGTGTGGTGTACGCAAGAGTCTTAATCTGTGCCTATTTCCCCCGTTCCTAATTTCTAACAAAATACATCGCGTTTTGAGAGAGGCTCTCCCTCGCCTCGGATTTTCCCACGTTTACCGAAACCTCCATGGAATCGGCTGTAGCGTGGTTGGCGACCCCGTCGTGGATGGAAGTGTGGTGCTTTTGCCGGCACTCCTGACACCGCTTCTCACATTTGCAATCGGCGGCCCGGTGTTTTCCCAGACAATTGAAGCAAAGACATTTCGCTAACAGAATATCTCGGCGCTCTTTCGGGCTCTTAGTTTTGTATTCCGAGCAGAACAATATAAAATGACCCGCGCCACAGAGACTGCATTGCTCAGCTGAGCCATTAGATTTGCTCACCTGTAGCACCCTGGTGGTTTTCTGCTTTCCAGCTGGCTAGCCAAATATGGCCGCCATTAGCTCCTTCACCGATAACCGCTGGTTATCGTAACGCTTCTCCAGCAATTTCCACGCAACGTTGAAGTTCTCCTCCCGTACCGGTAGACTACGGAGCTTTTTTGCGTCACCGCTTAGAGCGCCTCGCAAATAGTGTAGACGCTCAGCGTCTGATAAGGTGGTGTCCTTCACAACGAGGGATTGGAACAGCCCTTGGAAGGATGGCCAGTCCTTATGCTGTCCGTCGAAATTGGGCAGCGGTATCCTTGGGAGAGAGGCCTTGGAACGAACGGCTCCGGCAGCTGCCACGTGGCCCGACTCGTCCATGGACAGACGCTCCACGGTTCGCGCTGCGACTCTCTTCAATTTTGTAAGCTCGTCCAATTTATCGACAAGCAGGGCTTCCTGGGCGAGGAACACCTCTTCCAACGCGGATGGCTGGTTTTCCTTCCAGTACGCGTCCTTGGCAATCGCCGGGTCGCTAATCAGCTCGAGTAATTTATCATGCTGCGCCTCGAATTTGGCCCAATTTTTTCGAAGAGACTCTAATCTTGTCAATACATTGGCCTTGTTCCAGTTATTTGCCCCTAGCTTTTTCAAATTATCGAACGCGCGCGAGATACGGTCGTTAAGGTCGTTTTGGCTAGCTATGATATGACTCATTGTTTTAGGCAGAGGTCACGCGCGACGGTTACCCACAACACTCGCGAGGAATCCTGAACGTTCCAGAAGCCACAGAATCCAACGGCGCTGATCCGGCTCGAAGGACCAGAAATGTTAGCAAAATACCGTATAGCGCACGTTACGAGGAACTGGGTTGTTGTCGCGAGGGCCTCGTAAGAATTGTTGAGGGCGAAACTTTAACTTAAACGTTACACTTTTAATTCTAACTTCGCTATTTACAATATGTATAATAAAGTCTAAATTAACACAGTTTTAATTGTCCAGCGGCACTTTATATCGCCTACGCAGTAGGGATATTAGTTTAGAAAGGCAGCACGATGCAAGCGGATTCGGCGCGATTTCCGACACTAGGCGAGCAAGCAAGCAAACGTTTAATAAGCGAAAGCGAAAGCAAAGTAGTGTGTCCGGTGTTACCTCATATGTGGCTGAGCGACAAGTAGATCGAGGAAACCGGCGTCGATTTCCTCGAATCCGCGAGTGCTCCCCCTTCCGTTGATCACCGATCGATGGAAGGGAGATAAGATCGATGCTCCACATGAGTCAGTGCGCAGGCGCCGCGGCCTAATTAACTAAGGGCCTGGGAGATGGCGTTAGATGGTAGAATTTCGCGAACAACATGTCATTGAAAATATTGTCCATCGCTAGCCACTACTTTTTCCCATCTTTCTGGCAGCATTTGAATTCCACGTCGGAAAAACGATACGTCTTTTGAGGCTATCTAAGAGTCGATCCATTTTTTGGCATCTTCATAAGAATGGAAGTGCCGCTCAGCCAGGCCATGTGCCATTGATCGGAACAAATAATAATCCGAAGGGGCAATGTCTGGTGAATACGGCGGGTGGGGTAGAACTTCCCATTTAAGCGTTTGCAAGTAGGTTTTCACCGGTTTTGCAACATGTGGCTGAGCGTTGTCATGCTGCAAAATCACTTTGTCGTGTCTCTGCTCGTATAGCGGCCGTTTTTCCTTCAATGCTCGGCTCAAACGCATCAATTGTAGTCGATAGCGATCTCCCGTGATGGTTTCCTTCGGTTTGAGTAATAAAGTACACCCAGCTGATCCCACCAAATGCAGAGTAGATGCTTGGAACCATGGATATTTGGCTTTGCCGACGATGTTGATGTATGGCCGGGCTTACCCCACGATTTTTTACGCTTAGGGTTATCGTAGCGTATCCACTTTTCATCGCCAGTCACGATACGATGCAAGAAACCTTTCCTTTTCTCCGTTGAAGCAGCTGTTCGCACGTGAAAAGACGCCGTCCGACGTCTCTCGGTTTCAACGCATACGGCACCCAATGTCCTTCCTTCTGAATCATTCCTAATGCTTTCAAACGTTTTGAAACTGTTGTGTGATAAACTCCTAATGATTCTGCAACTTTTGCTAGTGTCTGACATGGGTCTTCATCAAGTAGTGCATCCAATTCTTCGTCTTCAAACTTTTGCGGTGCGCCAGAGCGTTCTTTATCTTGAAGATCAAAATCATTATTTTTAAAGCGTCTAAACCAGTCTCTGCATGTTGTTTGCGACAGAGCATAGTCGCCGTAAGTGTCAACAAGAATTCTGTGTGCTTCAGCTGCAGATTTTTTTTTAATAAAGTAGTGCAGTAAAATCCCCCGCAAATACTCTTTGTTTGGCACAAAATTCGACATATTTAACAGTATTGAAAAAAAAGTTGTTTACACTTCGGCGGAAATGACATAAGCTGAATTTGAACCTTGCTGATAGTACTTCTTTATAGATGCGCTACCGTCTTAAACTACACGCACGCAGTTCTGGTAACGTCATCTGTTGCAAAACAGCGAGAACTTATTCAACATCCTAATACTTTGATAATACATCTTACTGACCGTGCCGAGGGGTGCTGACGCTATTCACTGCTAATGACGCTACCACTGGGTGGCGCTGCTGGCGCCGACTATTTTCTATTCCCACCACAAAATAATCTCATCAGCGCCATCTGTTACAAAATTCATTCAACTATATTGATCTCAGTGCTCTCAGTGTATTGTGATATTCACCAAATTTTGCCACCGCTTTGCCTATATGAGTACCCAGGCCTGGGTGGGATCCACTAGTGTGTGTTACGTTCCAAACCATTCTTTACAAACTCCCCTGAGCGGTTAGAGGTGTTACGTGAGGGCGTTAATTTTTAATCGACCAAGCGGTTGAGTCTAATCATCTCACGTAACGCTTAACGAATTTAAAAAAGGGGTTTTTGGGTGCGGCTTTGTCTGCAACCTATACAGGTTGTCCAATTAGGATGTGGTACTTTGGAAAGACCGATTCGAAAGAAAGTGGACGGTTTTATATAAAATTTACCATGTATTATTAGGAGTACAAACAATTCTCCGCCGTTTTTCATCTTGAATTGGGCATTTATGTCTGTATTTTTTGTATTCAAATAAACGAAAATTCTCTTAAGACGAGGGTGTTTCGCGTTATTTTCCTGTTGCGTGTGACCCGACCTATCCCTATTTCCCGCTCTGGATCCGCATTTCGTTTTGTTTTGGTACTCGGTTGACTATCAATAATGACGTTTCGATGCGTAAAGCCTGCCGTTCCAATGTGCGGCCGACGACTGCGGCTGGAGACGCACCCACTAGTGCAAGGGAGAAACAGATACATACTTCTGCCTTGCACCAGTGGGTGGGCCGCCAGCCGCAGTCGTCAGCCGCACATTGGAACGGCCACCTTAAGGGTTAGACTCCGGAGACAAACTCCCAGAATTGATTGAACATAGGGTACTCCTGAAGGCCCTAACGGGGTCCCCCACGCCTCACACGTGCTTTTATCCAAGTTGCGGACCACATGGTGCACTAAGATGCAGTCCTCTAAATTTCCAGCGACCACCACTGAGCTTCCTCCGCCGTTGAGAGCTGTGTTAAGGCAGCTGTATTTTTGCTGAGTACCGGCTGAGCTGAGAAGATTTTGTCAAGTTGGGTTTATATGAGAATGCGTTTGTTTTGATACCTCTCGCTGAGAAGATCCCAGGCCGGTTTAACTGAGGCTCCTTTAAGGGGCAGGGCTTCCACCCTTTGAGCTCGCTCCCCCTTTAAGCTTGACCGCAGATACTGTAGCTTCTCAATATCGGTGAGCTTCTTGCTTGAGCCGATGAGCGCGGTGAGGAATTCACTATATGTTGGCCACGCCAGGTAATCTCCCACGAAGGTGGGTATTGACACCTCGACAGGTTTTTCAGGAATAAACATACTAACATACTTGTATTCAATATATACTGATTGCAAATAAAAAGCTTTAATCGTAATAAGAAAATTATACATATTTGGAAGTAATGTACAAAAATGCCAGTCAGTGAAAATCGTACATGTTGGTACACCTGTAAAAAGTACGGGAATAACCCGATTTTCTTTTCTGTAACAGTTGGCTACATTTACTGGTAAAGTATATAGACATGTGTACATTATTGTGGTACGTGGCGAGCATCGCGTATCATCGAATTCAAGCTTAACGCTAATAATGCGTAATCTATCAAAGAATGTGGTTCGAAGTATTCGCTTTCGGTAATGAGTTTTTCGTAGTCCGCGGTTGGTACCGTAGCGGTACGTATAATGTTGACAAAGGACGCGTACTTGCTGGTTACAGAGTACAGAATTTCCGATAACCAAGAGAACATATGATCGATGCAGTGATCGTATTTGAACATTTGGTGTATCGTAGCTTTGGCCATGTATATGATGGAACTTCCATCCGATATTTTAGCAATTCGTTGACTGTTTATTCATGTGATGTCGATGCGTAAATGATCAACGATGATAGGGTTTTGATGTGAGGGTGTTGCATCGTTACCGAAACGTGGAAGTATCTGCGATTCTTGTTGCAGCAGAAGCTTCCACGTAGGCTTCATCGTACCTTCGAATCTTATTGATATTATTCTTCATAAAAGTATAACATATAAAACATTGATTTATATGAATAACACAATAAAAAAACTATTGTTCATATGATTAGGGGAAGTCGGGATATTGTGAGTGTTACGTCCCTACTTCCTTATTTAAGCGCGATTTCTAGGGAATTTATATTTTTATCCGCTTTTGAACTAATCCTGGGATTTAACGCTCTGGGATAGTTGAGAATGATTGTTACGCGTATTATTGAACATACTTACTTTTTATAATGCGATGAGTCGCCAGGGGATGGGAGCGTTCGGAATGCCGTTAATTTCTAGGGCTGCGTTGGATTTTTGTTGGGCCCAATCGCCGCAGTAGATTGTGATTCCCTTAACCCTTGGCTTGATGTTTTTTAATTTTGGAGTTGGGGTGACTCCCAACGAGGATCCTATTGCTGGGGCGCACTTATAATTATAGTTTATTCTTCGTAGTTGCACCTTTCGCCCGGCACGATTGCTTTTAGGCATCTGGGAATTAATTAAAT
This sequence comes from Andrena haemorrhoa, assembly GCA_910592295.1. Classification (NCBI taxonomy): domain Eukaryota; kingdom Metazoa; phylum Arthropoda; class Insecta; order Hymenoptera; family Andrenidae; genus Andrena; species Andrena haemorrhoa. The sequence continues at coordinate 10,501,484 of OU342946.1, forward strand.
CTTTTAGTTTTGTTCAAATGGAACTCGGTTTTCGCTTACACTCCAGAGGACACTGGTGGGCAGCTGTCTGCGCGCCAGTGATTCTAAAGAATCAGCTCAAACCATAGTTCGTTAATTATTCATTTTTTTTATGATTTTATGGATCGATTAGTATTAAATTGACCGCGTATACAGATTGATCTCTAGTATCTAGTGACATAGTGGGCAGCTGACTGCTCGCCAATGACACTTTCAACAGAGGAGAATCTGGATTTCTTTATTCTCATTTCTACGGTAACTCAAAAAAACACTCAGAATGCCCAAAAGCTTAGGAAGGCTAGTAAAACACTTGGAACGCGTTAAATATGATTTTATCACTTTTATTAATAATAAAAACTTCACTTACAACTTTTACACTTTGAAAAATAAAACGTGGACACTGAAGCGAATGTTTTAGATGATTTCGGTAATTATTATGGTAATGAGCTCCGCGGGTGGTCAGTCCCTTTTTATAGGGCAATTGGTCACTCCTACTCTAGGATTTGTCACATGACAAATCATAGGTGGGAGAGCCCACCCCACAGCCTCCACCTGGGATCTTCCAGGGAGAATCTTCCCATCGCGCTATCTGAGAATCTGTTTACGATTTAGTCACGTTCCTCCGTGGCCTTTTATGTGTCTTTCCTCGCGACTAATATGTATTATTTTTAGATTCCCAGCGGCGACGATAGCAAGATTCTTTATACATATTTAGATTTATATGTTTATTATATTTTCCGTACGGTTGATTCCGTGCGGCTTACGTACTAGGGTCTGAAGTTAAATACATGATATGGGTATCGGTGATCGAGTATCGGGAAATAAATGGGAGGGCAATCTTCTGGCGAGGACCAGGGGCACAGCTCTGCGAAGGTGGTGTCGACTCCGCTGGTTGATAAGGCCCTCCGTCCCATGCTGAACGTCAGCTGGTGTTGACTGGGCCTCTTTCGTGTGCGTGCGGTCAACGAGCTGGTGTACTGCTGACTGTCCGCTACCTCCTTGATGCTGTTTGTCCTGTTCGCTGTTGCCGTTTCGAATATCCCTTGCTCGATCTCTTCTTATTGTAACTTATTATGATAATGCCTTATCGGCAATTTGTTGCACAATATTTAGTATGATGTTTTCATACGAGGTTGTTATATTACCTCAGAGTACGGAATAGTAAATAAAATGAATTAAAGGTTAAATAATATTTGATTCTACGTCGCGGGACGTGACACCTCCCCCTTTAGAAAGCAAATTTCCAGAAGAAATTTGTTTTAATTCTTGGATGGCTTCTTTGAATTCTCTTGCCGCTGGAGTCGGTTGTCGTCCCTCGTCAGTTGTTGCTGGTTGATCTGCATTCTGCGATGACGGTTGTTTTTTCTTGGCCAAATATAATATTAAAGTTGTTATGGAGCTCCAAATTGCTCCTAACAAGTGTAATCCGCATCCGTAGACTGCATGTATTTGATATCCGTGTATAATGGTATCAAATATTGTTTTTATTATTTTAATGATAATAAAAACTCCAAGGAGTCCTGCGGTAACTGTTCCAAATTTAAGGAATCCGTTCCAGAATTTGGCTGCTGCATTCTCGGCTAATGTGGTGATGGTTTCTTCGTCCATAATTCCCATTATTGAAATTGATCCTGCGGGAATATTTTTCCCGGATACTCCTCTGGCGAGTGTGTTTAATACGGCTGCCTTTTCAGCAGGGAACATAATGTGGTCCCTTAAATTTTCCAGTTCCTTCTGTGTATATATCCCGCTGGTTGCGAGATCCGAAGGAGATGTGTAGTGCCAACTGAGTTTTGTTTTTGGATGTAATAATTGAGGTGGACGGACTTCAATCGGATGTGGTGAAATTCTGTGCCATGCTTGGTCGATTTCATACATGACTGGTAGAATGGGACTACATTCTCTATGTGTCCCTTGAGTGGTTAAAATATGTGTCTTCGGTATTAAGAACATTGAATTATTTCTTAACCATACAGGCAATTCTATATAGCATTCATCTGTTTGGCGTATTTTAACTTGAACAGAAATGCATTTTATAATGTGAATCACTTCGCCAGCTACTAGTGCCATATGTCCCGGTGTTTTCGTGACTATATTAGCAAATTCGTCTGGTTTCAGCGTAGCAATTATCAGAGCATTGCTTAATATTTGTTGTTCCAATAAGCATTTTTGTAAAATGATGTCTCTGTATAGGGTTTTCAATTCAGTTCTTATATGTTTCTCCACGTAGACAAATTTGGAATTCACGTATGTGAAAATATCTAAATTTTCTACTGGGATTTTGTGTAAAGATGCAAAAATTCTTTCCTTCGTTGTTTCCAAGATAAATAATTTTGGATGTTCCGTTTGTATGAGCGTATAACCACATAGATGTTGCTCTCCTATTGGAGTTAAAGCGAACGTAATATCTTGTGTAGTCAATGCATATACGGAAGGTGATTTTTCTTCGGCTTGGCTGGTATCGGTAATTTTGGATGCCAGCCCTTCGTAGAGTACATCATAGCGATCGAATTTGCAAGTCGATGGTGGAAAGGAGTGCCAGAACGTGTGTCCGTCCTCGTTGTCCACGCAAAATCCGTTTTGAAAATAGCATATAGTTCCAGATTTCAATATGATTTTGTTGTGCTCCAGTCGTACTGGTACTAGAGCAGTTTTGAGTGTTATTTTCGCCATTGCTTGTACTACTACCTTTTCCCATGATCCATAAGGGTCGGAAAATTGTGCTCCGGTACATTTTCCATCTGCGGTGAGTGATCCAGCCATGGTGAATGTCCGGGTTGATGTTTGGTTCATTTTGAGTCCTACCAAATAGACGTTGTTACCAATGACGGTGGATCCGTATCCATGCATATCTCGGCATTGACGTTCGGTTAAATCTTCGAGGTATTCATTTAATCCGTTGTGTACTGCGGAAATGTGTGAATGCATTCCGCAATAATAAATGGTTCTTGAAATTATCAGCTTGCATTGGATGACTTCCACGTAGTTGAAGTCCGAGAGTTGCAGAAGTTGAATGTAGATTTCCTTTGTAGTTGTGGAGATTGGGTTGATTTCGCAATCTCCTACTGAATTTAATGAGACGGTTGTCACGTTTAAATGTTGCCCATTGCAATCGTATCCAATGAGGGCCCAAACGAGATTTACGTTGATTAGAATTATCCATGGCAAAATCATGGTAATTCCCCTTTTAACAAAAAAAAAAATAATAAAATTTGTTTTGATCTATCGTTATTTTGACAACGATTCATAATATTCCTTTTAGTATTTCGTACTCTCTTAATCTTATTCTATTTATAGTAGACTCTTTATGAATATCTACTCGTCGTTCTATGCATCTCCTCTCGCAGGTAATCATATCAGATTCATTTCGACGGTTAAGCATATGCAGCCTCTTCATTACGTTAGTAGCTACCTTAGTGTAACCATCCCTTTATTATTCTTGGGAAATCTAACGTAAGTTTATTTAGAAATTGTTACTTATTTTACCTTTATTGCAGAAATCTAAGTAGGCTATTTTATTTATTATTTCGTAGATGTCCGATAGAAGTCAAAACAGTCAGATTCGGCGACTATGGCGTTTAACAGTCTTGCGCGCCAGGCAGATTAGTTATTTACAGAGGCGTATCGGACACCTGAGATCGGTAGTGTTTACCGATTTAGAGCATCCTCCCTGTACCCTTCTTAAGGAAGATTATGAAAAATTTTATTTTAGGGTACAGGGGGATATCCTCTCTTTTTATGGGGAGTAATATATTGTAAACCTTTCGAAAATATATATATCAGAATTCTTAAAATTTAATATATAGTCTCGTTTATTTAATTTTTACCATTTTTCCTTGACCTTTTTTAGATTTTTCTAGTTCAGGGAGAAACACTAGTCTTTTATGGATTATAGGTATTTTTAATCGATAAAGTGCGACTTGAGAAAAATTCTCAACATATATATATAACATTTATATTATATCAACTTATTATTACTATGTTTACCACCTATTTTCTACAATCTTGTAATCTCCATCAATTAATCTATTATATTCCTGGTTCGTTAGATTCAAATATTCCTCAGTACACCCGGCGCATTCTACTGCCGCTCCAATCCATGCGATGTCTTCATCGCATAGATCGCAGGAGGAAATTAGCTGGGCTTCCTCGTCAGCACAGAGGGCATGTAAATGTTCTTCGATCACGTATCCTTCGGGTTCCGTTATTTTTATATAGCATTCAGCACAAATACACATAGTGTCGGATACATAGATTAGGTATCGATTTTGTCGGACGCAATAAAGTGATAATAGTCTTGAGTAAGTCTCGGGGAAATTTTGGGGAAGTACGCCGTCTATAGGGCCACGATGTTTTGGATAGCCTGGTTGTTTGGGGTCGTGCAGTACTCCCATCTTGATTAAGTTTGATTTTCTGTAATCATTCCGACGTCCATTTCCTATTACTAGACTATAACTTTTGTGTGGGTTTAACAATACAACTCACAACAGATTTGGGGGGTAAAAATATATATATATTTTCGTATTATAAATAATACATATTTATTTCATCACCAGCGGGTTATTATATCTAGGCACCCCCCTCTATTTATATGTTCCCATTCTTCCGGGCCCATTTCAAAGTATTCCTCTATGCATTCTTGACATCGACTCGCCGGTTTAACCGAGGCTATCTGGGCATTGCACTTAAAGCATGTTGATGCTGTTAGGGTGGTCGTATATAAGCATACACTATGCCACCCTCCTTCTTCGTAATACTCTTTTTCACCTTCAGTAGTATCTTCATAACAGTTTGTACATATGCGTAGCTCATCGTATGTGTAAATTGTGATTATTGCTTTTTGTATACAATACATATTCATTAGAGGACGATAGGCCTCCGGGTAATGGTGAGGGAGGACCCCATCTATCGGCCCGTAAAACTCCAAATCTTCTTCTATTTGCGCCTCTAATGGGAGCTTCATATCTGGAATAATTATAAATCTCTATGACTTATACCAAATTTAAGTAAATTGTTCATAACTTGATTTTGTCTGGATATATATACATATGTACATTGAGGGGAAGGTTTCTTCCTTTCTCTCTCTTTTTTTTTGTCACTGCTGCCACCATTTTTATTGTTATTATATGTATTCCACGGCTATTACAGCTCCGCGTAACAGTCGACGGTTTCCTGCCGGGTTTAGCGAAACGCATTTATTCATGCATTGCGTACATGTTGCCGCGGGTCTTCTAAATACCATTCCGACCCCGCATTTGGTACATATAGATCCTTGTAATAACCCCATATAATTACAGAGGCTATGACCCGCGGTTTCTATGTATTGATTTCTTTCACATTGGTCGACTTGATCGTAGCATACTTCGCAAATTCGTTGGTGATCGCGAATGTATATAGATGCTGTAGCTCGTATTAGACAGTAAAGGTGCTCTAGTCGGGTGTAGAGGGGTGGAGTGAGGGTTGATATCACCTCCTCTATTGCCCTACTATAATCTACCTCTATCTCTTGAGAAACTTCGACCGGGAGTTTCATTGTCTGTAATAGATGATACTCTAAGTATTTGATTTGTTTAATTAATTTGTATACGATTTTGTTTTAATTACTAATTAACCTGGGTTGGACCTAATATATGCAAGTTTAAGTTTATTTATATGTACTGTACGGGTTGTCCCATCAGATAATATTTTGACATTCTGATTTGGTAACAATTCAAGTACTTTATACGGTCCTGAGTACTGATCTGCGAACTTTGTCCTCCGAGGTTCTTTCATGAGATATACTAAGTCTCCTGCTTTAAAATTTTGCGGATTAATTTTCCGATCATAATACTGTTTAGATTTGGCTTTTGCCTTTATCAAATTTTCTCGGGCTTGAGTTTGCAGATTAGTTATTTTGCGAAATAAATCTCTAAGGTATTCGGCATATGTGGGTTCCAAATCTTCACCAATAGGTTTTTCGCTCGAAGGTTCTCGTGCAATGCATCCGAAAACTAATTCATGCGGTGAAAATTGAGTACCCTCGTGTACTGCGGTATTATATGAAAACATTGCTAAATCTATCCAATCGTCCCAATTTTCGTCGTTCGTCGTATATTGTTTTAAATATTCGGTTAATACGTGATGCGATCTTTCTATCGAACCGTTACTCTGTGGATGATAGGCTGTAGTAACATAACGCTTAATTTTGAATCGTTTAGCGACGATTTTTATTAAATTTGAAGTGAAATTTGTTCCTTGATCGGTTAAAATAGCTTTAGGTGATCCGAATCGGCAAATAAACCGTTTTATAAATACATCCGCTATATCGGCAGAGGTGGTTCGAGCTAAAGGTATTGCTATTGAATATTTTGTTAACAAATCTTGTATTGTTAATATGTGTGTTCTTCCTTTTCTAGTTTTTGGTAATGGTCCAACAATGTCCATACTGATTTTGTCGAACGCTTTGCCTGGAGTGTCTGTCAAGACCATTGGTTGTTTTGTTTTTATTCTCGTCAATTTCCTCATTTGACAGTCTTGACATTCTCTAATGAATTTTTGAATTTCGTTTTTCATATTCTCCCAATAATAATTTTGACGTATTCTGTGGTAGGTTTTTGTAACTCCCTTGTGTCCTCCACTGGACGACGTATGTTTTTCTTTTATTATGTGTTCCCTCAGATTTTCGGGTGGTGTTACTACATCACCCGTACAAATTGTAATTGTTATTGGTAGTTCTTTGAAGACGTCTTTTAGTCTGTTTATAATATATTTCCATGGTACGTCCTCTATATTATGAGTTCTACTTATGGAAAATGATTGTAGGTTAAATTCCGTAACTGTGTCCCATAAAGACACTAGACTATTTAAAATGTTATCAGGTTGTATAGGAGTTCTTGAATCCTTTTTGATTGGTAGACTTATTATATATTTCGTTCCATCTGGTACTGACCGTGCCCTTTCTAGGGTAAGTTCTACATGATTTGGTAGCAAATTTTCTGTTTCTAATTCTTTGGCACCTCTATCAATTGGATTTCCATCCAATCCAATGAAAATGACTCTATTATCTTTTATTTTTGCCAAAGAATCTCTAGATTCTCTTATCACTAATTGGTTTTGATGAGGGATTGTATCCTCGCTTCTACTTGTCGTTGTTCTAGGTGATAATTGAGGTGGTGATGGAGGTGTATCTATCGTTTCCATTGATTCTTCTTCTTGTGGTATTTCCGTGGTTTCAATTGATTCTTCTTCTAGTGACGTTTCTGTAATTTCTATTGGCTCCTCTACAGGTTTCCTTTTTAATGAAGGACCAGCTATTGGTGAATCACTTGATAGAGTTCTTTTCCGTTTTTGTTCCAAACTTCGAGATGTTTCTGATAATAATGTATTTAATTCCATATCTTCATCTTCTGATTCTTCTTGTATTGGTATGCGTTTACGTCTTCTTTTTGGGAATTCTAAATGTTTGAGTTCCCTATTTGGAAAAGCCAAATGTCTACTTCTCGTCATTGGTCCTTTAAAGTCTTCCGGTAAAATTAACGGTAAGTTTTTCTTTTGAGGTGGTTCGCCTTCTGGAGGATCCTCCTCCTCCCTTGCTCTTATTGGTAGGCATACTTCTGGTGGGTTTCGAGACAACGCATCAGCGTTGAGGTTACTTTTTCCTTTTTTATAGTTTATTTCGAATTCGTAATCAGATAGTTTAAGTTTCCATTTCCAAATTCGAGAATTTGGATCTTTTATTGAATTCATCCATACCAGAGGTTTGTGGTCTGTTTCTATTTTAAATTTACGACCATATAAATAAGGTCGAAAATGTGTTACGCAGTAAATAATTGCTAAACATTCCTTTTCAATCGTGGAATATTTTTGTTCTGCTGAATTTAATAAGCGGGACGCATAAGCAATAGGAAGATCGTCGCCGGTAAAATCCTGACTAAGCACTCCTCCTATGGCGTAACCTGAAGCGTCCGTCGTTACCTTGAACGGCTGTGAAAAATCTGGATATTGAAGTATTGGTTTGGATATTAGAGCCTTCTTTAATATTTGGAATGCTTCCTCTTCTTTTTTGCCCCAAATAAATTTCGTTGTCTTTTTCAATAAGTTAGTTAGTGGTTTCGATTTTCTTGAGAATTCCGGTATAAATCGTCTATAGTATCCGATTAATCCCAAAAATTGTTTAATGTTCTTTGGTGTTTTGGGTTTAGGAAAATTCTCTGCTGCTTCAATCTTCTTCGGATCTGGTTTTACTCCGTGTTCGTCAATTATGTGTCCTAAGTACATCACTTCACGTCGTAAGAATTCACATTTATCCGGTTGAAGCATTAATTTTGCATCTCGTAGTCTTTTCATTAATCTTGTAAATTTTATTTCGTGTTCACGAAGAGATCTGGAATATATTACAATGTCATCCAGATAAACAAAAAGTTCGGTTCCTTGAAGTCCCGATAGAACATTATTCATGAGGCGTTGAAATGTTGCAGGTGCATTTTTCAAACCAAAGGGCATTCTTGTAAACTGATAATGTCCATATGGTGTAGAAAATGCTGTCTTGTGTGCGTCTTCTGGTGCCATCTTAATCTGATGAAACCCTGATGCTAAGTCGCATGTAGAGAAATATTTTGCACTCCCTAATTGATCTAATATCTCAGTAATATTTGGTAGGGGATACGCATCGCCTATCGTCTTTTCATTTAATTTTCGATAATCGATTACTAATCTCCATCGTTTTTTACCTTTTGAATCTGGTTTTTTAGGAACGATCCATAATGGAGAATTATATGGAGATGTGGATGATTCTACCACACCAGTTTCCAATAGTTCTTTTATTTGCTGATTTATTTCGTCTTTATGAATTGGTGGATATCGATACTGCCGAGTATTTATCGGTATATCATCCGTAGTATGAATTCTATGTTGTATACTATCTGTTCCTTCCAAAGTTTCTCCTGTTAAATGAAATCGATCTTCATTTTCCTTTATTAGTTGCATCACATTTTCTTTTTCTTCCTCGTTTAAGTGATCTAATCGCAGTAGTTTCAAGATTTCCTCAAATCGATTTTCCTTCGATATCTTTGTCGTATTACATCGTTTAGTGGGACGTTCTTCAAATGGAAGTATTTCGATTGTAGGTACCACAATGTGATAATCTTCATCCGTACTATTTACTATTCTCATATGAGCTTTTCCTTCTCGATTTGTTACTAATGCATTTCCCAAATAGATTCCTTCTTTTATGTGTAATTTTCCTACGTATCCTTCACGCAGTTCTGGATTTGCAATATTAATGTGGAAAGGGACTGAACTTCTTTTTGGCACGAATATCTTCTCGTATGTATTAAAGGGAATATAGGTTTTTCCCCACTTGATTTGCCTTTATACTGATTAACATTTTTACACGGCGCGAAGTACTGTTTCAATTTATTTCCGAATTCGTCTAAAGTAGTTAGATCGGAGTCGCCTATCGCAATTAAAGCATGTCCGCGTAATTTGTTCATTAGTAATTTTGTTAATTGCATTTCTTGCTGAGGGGCTAACATTGATTTTGCCCGTTCACATGCTTTTAAAAATTGAAAAACAGATGGTCGATAGCCATCAAATAAAGGAACTGCTTCTAACGCGAGTTTAATTGGAATTTTTCCGTCCGTCGGATCCTGTTTAGATTTAGGGTCGCGAATTTCCAATTCACGTGATACTGGACGTTTTTCGACCGGATTTGGGGTATTTAAGTTAGATTTGATACTGTGAACGTCTTCGGCACCTTTTCTCTCTAGTCTTTTCACTCTTGCTGTTATTGTCTCTAGATGCTCGAATTTTTCATCCCACAAAGTTAATATTGTGAGGAGTTGAGATAAAGTTTCGGCAGGGGATAAATCACTCCTTGCTTCTAAAGCTGACTTTGCTTGTCGAATTATTTCCGTTTGCCTCCGCAATTCTTCCTCGTCGTTGTTTTCACCGTGGTCCGACATGATTCTTGATTTTACACGCTTGATTTTACTGATTTTACTTCTCAACTATTGCGGATTATCCCACCGCTGCCACCATTTTTTTATTGTTGTTACGTCCCTACTTCCTTATTTAAGCGCGATTTCTAGGGAATTTATATTTTTATCCGCTTTTGAACTAATCCTGGGATTTAACGCTCTGGGATAGTTGAGAATGATTGTTACGCGTATTATTGAACATACTTACTTTTTATAATGCGATGAGTCGCCAGGGGATGGGAGCGTTCGGAATGCCGTTAATTTCTAGGGCTGCGTTGGATTTTTGTTGGGCCCAATCGCCGCAGTAGATTGTGATTCCCTTAACCCTTGGCTTGATGTTTTTTAATTTTGGAGTTGGGGTGACTCCCAACGAGGATCCTATTGCTGGGGCGCACTTATAATTATAGTTTATTCTTCGTAGTTGCACCTTTCGCCCGGCACGATTGCTTTTAGGCATCTGGGAATTAATTAAATCTTTTAGTTTTGTTCAAATGGAACTCGGTTTTCGCTTACACTCCAGAGGACACTGGTGGGCAGCTGTCTGCGCGCCAGTGATTCTAAAGAATCAGCTCAAACCATAGTTCGTTAATTATTCATTTTTTTTATGATTTTATGGATCGATTAGTATTAAATTGACCGCGTATACAGATTGATCTCTAGTATCTAGTGACATAGTGGGCAGCTGACTGCTCGCCAATGACACTTTCAACAGAGGAGAATCTGGATTTCTTTATTCTCATTTCTACGGTAACTCAAAAAAACACTCAGAATGCCCAAAAGCTTAGGAAGGCTAGTAAAACACTTGGAACGCGTTAAATATGATTTTATCACTTTTATTAATAATAAAAACTTCACTTACAACTTTTACACTTTGAAAAATAAAACGTGGACACTGAAGCGAATGTTTTAGATGATTTCGGTAATTATTATGGTAATGAGCTCCGCGGGTGGTCAGTCCCTTTTTATAGGGCAATTGGTCACTCCTACTCTAGGATTTGTCACATGACAAATCATAGGTGGGAGAGCCCACCCCACAGCCTCCACCTGGGATCTTCCAGGGAGAATCTTCCCATCGCGCTATCTGAGAATCTGTTTACGATTTAGTCACGTTCCTCCGTGGCCTTTTATGTGTCTTTCCTCGCGACTAATATGTATTATTTTTAGATTCCCAGCGGCGACGATAGCAAGATTCTTTATACATATTTAGATTTATATGTTTATTATATTTTCCGTACGGTTGATTCCGTGCGGCTTACGTACTAGGGTCTGAAGTTAAATACATGATATGGGTATCGGTGATCGAGTATCGGGAAATAAATGGGAGGGCAATCTTCTGGCGAGGACCAGGGGCACAGCTTTGCGAAGGTGGTGTCGACTCCGCTGGTTGATAAGGCCCTCCGTCCCATGCTGAACGTCAGCTGGTGTTGACTGGGCCTCTTTCGTGTGCGTGCGGTCAACGAGCTGGTGTACTGCTGACTGTCCGCTACCTCCTTGATGCTGTTTGTCCTGTTCGCTGTTGCCGTTTCGAATATCCCTTGCTCGATCTCTTCTTATTGTAACTTATTATGATAATGCCTTATCGGCAATTTGTTGCACAATATTTAGTATGATGTTTTCATACGAGGTTGTTATATTACCTCAGAGTACGGAATAGTAAATAAAATGAATTAAAGGTTAAATAATATTTGATTCTACGTCGCGGGACGTGACACCTCCCCCTTTAGAAAGCAAATTTCCAGAAGAAATTTGTTTTAATTCTTGGATGGCTTCTTTGAATTCTCTTGCCGCTGGAGTCGGTTGTCGTCCCTCGTCAGTTGTTGCTGGTTGATCTGCATTCTGCGATGACGGTTGTTTTTTCTTGGCCAAATATAATATTAAAGTTGTTATGGAGCTCCAAATTGCTCCTAACAAGTGTAATCCGCATCCGTAGACTGCATGTATTTGATATCCGTGTATAATGGTATCAAATATTGTTTTTATTATTTTAATGATAATAAAAACTCCAAGGAGTCCTGCGGTAACTGTTCCAAATTTAAGGAATCCGTTCCAGAATTTGGCTGCTGCATTCTCGGCTAATGTGGTGATGGTTTCTTCGTCCATAATTCCCATTATTGAAATTGATCCTGCGGGAATATTTTTCCCGGATACTCCTCTGGCGAGTGTGTTTAATACGGCTGCCTTTTCAGCAGGGAACATAATGTGGTCCCTTAAATTTTCCAGTTCCTTCTGTGTATATATCCCGCTGGTTGCGAGATCCGAAGGAGATGTGTAGTGCCAACTGAGTTTTGTTTTTGGATGTAATAATTGAGGTGGACGGACTTCAATCGGATGTGGTGAAATTCTGTGCCATGCTTGGTCGATTTCATACATGACTGGTAGAATGGGACTACATTCTCTATGTGTCCCTTGAGTGGTTAAAATATGTGTCTTCGGTATTAAGAACATTGAATTATTTCTTAACCATACAGGCAATTCTATATAGCATTCATCTGTTTGGCGTATTTTAACTTGAACAGAAATGCATTTTATAATGTGAATCACTTCGCCAGCTACTAGTGCCATATGTCCCGGTGTTTTCGTGACTATATTAGCAAATTCGTCTGGTTTCAGCGTAGCAATTATCAGAGCATTGCTTAATATTTGTTGTTCCAATAAGCATTTTTGTAAAATGATGTCTCTGTATAGGGTTTTCAATTCAGTTCTTATATGTTTCTCCACGTAGACAAATTTGGAATTCACGTATGTGAAAATATCTAAATTTTCTACTGGGATTTTGTGTAAAGATGCAAAAATTCTTTCCTTCGTTGTTTCCAAGATAAATAATTTTGGATGTTCCGTTTGTATGAGCGTATAACCACATAGATGTTGCTCTCCTATTGGAGTTAAAGCGAACGTAATATCTTGTGTAGTCAATGCATATACGGAAGGTGATTTTTCTTCGGCTTGGCTGGTATCGGTAATTTTGGATGCCAGCCCTTCGTAGAGTACATCATAGCGATCGAATTTGCAAGTCGATGGTGGAAAGGAGTGCCAGAACGTGTGTCCGTCCTCGTTGTCCACGCAAAATCCGTTTTGAAAATAGCATATAGTTCCAGATTTCAATATGATTTTGTTGTGCTCCAGTCGTACTGGTACTAGAGCAGTTTTGAGTGTTATTTTCGCCATTGCTTGTACTACTACCTTTTCCCATGATCCATAAGGGTCGGAAAATTGTGCTCCGGTACATTTTCCATCTGCGGTGAGTGATCCAGCCATGGTGAATGTCCGGGTTGATGTTTGGTTCATTTTGAGTCCTACCAAATAGACGTTGTTACCAATGACGGTGGATCCGTATCCATGCATATCTCGGCATTGACGTTCGGTTAAATCTTCGAGGTATTCATTTAATCCGTTGTGTACTGCGGAAATGTGTGAATGCATTCCGCAATAATAAATGGTTCTTGAAATTATCAGCTTGCATTGGATGACTTCCACGTAGTTGAAGTCCGAGAGTTGCAGAAGTTGAATGTAGATTTCCTTTGTAGTTGTGGAGATTGGGTTGATTTCGCAATCTCCTACTGAATTTAATGAGACGGTTGTCACGTTTAAATGTTGCCCATTGCAATCGTATCCAATGAGGGCCCAAACGAGATTTACGTTGATTAGAATTATCCATGGCAAAATCATGGTAATTCCCCTTTTAACAAAAAAAAAATAATAAAATTTGTTTTGATCTATCGTTATTTTGACAACGATTCATAATATTCCTTTTAGTATTTCGTACTCTCTTAATCTTATTCTATTTATAGTAGACTCTTTATGAATATCTACTCGTCGTTCTATGCATCTCCTCTCGCAGGTAATCATATCAGATTCATTTCGACGGTTAAGCATATGCAGCCTCTTCATTACGTTAGTAGCTACCTTAGTGTAACCATCCCTTTATTATTCTTGGGAAATCTAACGTAAGTTTATTTAGAAATTGTTACTTATTTTACCTTTATTGCAGAAATCTAAGTAGGCTATTTTATTTATTATTTCGTAGATGTCCGATAGAAGTCAAAACAGTCAGATTCGGCGACTATGGCGTTTAACAGTCTTGCGCGCCAGGCAGATTAGTTATTTACAGAGGCGTATCGGACACCTGAGATCGGTAGTGTTTACCGATTTAGAGCATCCTCCCTGTACCCTTCTTAAGGAAGATTATGAAAAATTTTATTTTAGGGTACAGGGGGATATCCTCTCTTTTTATGGGGAGTAATATATTGTAAACCTTTCGAAAATATATATATCAGAATTCTTAAAATTTAATATATAGTCTCGTTTATTTAATTTTTACCATTTTTCCTTGACCTTTTTTAGATTTTTCTAGTTCAGGGAGAAACACTAGTCTTTTATGGATTATAGGTATTTTTAATCGATAAAGTGCGACTTGAGAAAAATTCTCAACATATATATATAACATTTATATTATATCAACTTATTATTACTATGTTTACCACCTATTTTCTACAATCTTGTAATCTCCATCAATTAATCTATTATATTCCTGGTTCGTTAGATTCAAATATTCCTCAGTACACCCGGCGCATTCTACTGCCGCTCCAATCCATGCGATGTCTTCATCGCATAGATCGCAGGAGGAAATTAGCTGGGCTTCCTCGTCAGCACAGAGGGCATGTAAATGTTCTTCGATCACGTATCCTTCGGGTTCCGTTATTTTTATATAGCATTCAGCACAAATACACATAGTGTCGGATACATAGATTAGGTATCGATTTTGTCGGACGCAATAAAGTGATAATAGTCTTGAGTAAGTCTCGGGGAAATTTTGGGGAAGTACGCCGTCTATAGGGCCACGATGTTTTGGATAGCCTGGTTGTTTGGGGTCGTGCAGTACTCCCATCTTGATTAAGTTTGATTTTCTGTAATCATTCCGACGTCCATTTCCTATTACTAGACTATAACTTTTGTGTGGGTTTAACAATACAACTCACAACAGATTTGGGGGGTAAAAATATATATATATTTTCGTATTATAAATAATACATATTTATTTCATCACCAGCGGGTTATTATATCTAGGCACCCCCCTCTATTTATATGTTCCCATTCTTCCGGGCCCATTTCAAAGTATTCCTCTATGCATTCTTGACATCGACTCGCCGGTTTAACCGAGGCTATCTGGGCATTGCACTTAAAGCATGTTGATGCTGTTAGGGTGGTCGTATATAAGCATACACTATGCCACCCTCCTTCTTCGTAATACTCTTTTTCACCTTCAGTAGTATCTTCATAACAGTTTGTACATATGCGTAGCTCATCGTATGTGTAAATTGTGATTATTGCTTTTTGTATACAATACATATTCATTAGAGGACGATAGGCCTCCGGGTAATGGTGAGGGAGGACCCCATCTATCGGCCCGTAAAACTCCAAATCTTCTTCTATTTGCGCCTCTAATGGGAGCTTCATATCTGGAATAATTATAAATCTCTATGACTTATACCAAATTTAAGTAAATTGTTCATAACTTGATTTTGTCTGGATATATATACATATGTACATTGAGGGGAAGGTTTCTTCCTTTCTCTCTCTTTTTTTTTGTCACTGCTGCCACCATTTTTATTGTTATTATATGTATTCCACGGCTATTACAGCTCCGCGTAACAGTCGACGGTTTCCTGCCGGGTTTAGCGAAACGCATTTATTCATGCATTGCGTACATGTTGCCGCGGGTCTTCTAAATACCATTCCGACCCCGCATTTGGTACATATAGATCCTTGTAATAACCCCATATAATTACAGAGGCTATGACCCGCGGTTTCTATGTATTGATTTCTTTCACATTGGTCGACTTGATCGTAGCATACTTCGCAAATTCGTTGGTGATCGCGAATGTATATAGATGCTGTAGCTCGTATTAGACAGTAAAGGTGCTCTAGTCGGGTGTAGAGGGGTGGAGTGAGGGTTGATATCACCTCCTCTATTGCCCTACTATAATCTACCTCTATCTCTTGAGAAACTTCGACCGGGAGTTTCATTGTCTGTAATAGATGATACTCTAAGTATTTGATTTGTTTAATTAATTTGTATACGATTTTGTTTTAATTACTAATTAACCTGGGTTGGACCTAATATATGCAAGTTTAAGTTTATTTATATGTACTGTACGGGTTGTCCCATCAGATAATATTTTGACATTCTGATTTGGTAACAATTCAAGTACTTTATACGGTCCTGAGTACTGATCTGCGAACTTTGTCCTCCGAGGTTCTTTCATGAGATATACTAAGTCTCCTGCTTTAAAATTTTGCGGATTAATTTTCCGATCATAATACTGTTTAGATTTGGCTTTTGCCTTTATCAAATTTTCTCGGGCTTGAGTTTGCAGATTAGTTATTTTGCGAAATAAATCTCTAAGGTATTCGGCATATGTGGGTTCCAAATCTTCACCAATAGGTTTTTCGCTCGAAGGTTCTCGTGCAATGCATCCGAAAACTAATTCATGCGGTGAAAATTGAGTACCCTCGTGTACTGCGGTATTATATGAAAACATTGCTAAATCTATCCAATCGTCCCAATTTTCGTCGTTCGTCGTATATTGTTTTAAATATTCGGTTAATACGTGATGCGATCTTTCTATCGAACCGTTACTCTGTGGATGATAGGCTGTAGTAACATAACGCTTAATTTTGAATCGTTTAGCGACGATTTTTATTAAATTTGAAGTGAAATTTGTTCCTTGATCGGTTAAAATAGCTTTAGGTGATCCGAATCGGCAAATAAACCGTTTTATAAATACATCCGCTATATCGGCAGAGGTGGTTCGAGCTAAAGGTATTGCTATTGAATATTTTGTTAACAAATCTTGTATTGTTAATATGTGTGTTCTTCCTTTTCTAGTTTTTGGTAATGGTCCAACAATGTCCATACTGATTTTGTCGAACGCTTTGCCTGGAGTGTCTGTCAAGACCATTGGTTGTTTTGTTTTTATTCTCGTCAATTTCCTCATTTGACAGTCTTGACATTCTCTAATGAATTTTTGAATTTCGTTTTTCATATTCTCCCAATAATAATTTTGACGTATTCTGTGGTAGGTTTTTGTAACTCCCTTGTGTCCTCCACTGGACGACGTATGTTTTTCTTTTATTATGTGTTCCCTCAGATTTTCGGGTGGTGTTACTACATCACCCGTACAAATTGTAATTGTTATTGGTAGTTCTTTGAAGACGTCTTTTAGTCTGTTTATAATATATTTCCATGGTACGTCCTCTATATTATGAGTTCTACTTATGGAAAATGATTGTAGGTTAAATTCCGTAACTGTGTCCCATAAAGACACTAGACTATTTAAAATGTTATCAGGTTGTATAGGAGTTCTTGAATCCTTTTTGATTGGTAGACTTATTATATATTTCGTTCCATCTGGTACTGACCGTGCCCTTTCTAGGGTAAGTTCTACATGATTTGGTAGCAAATTTTCTGTTTCTAATTCTTTGGCACCTCTATCAATTGGATTTCCATCCAATCCAATGAAAATGACTCTATTATCTTTTATTTTTGCCAAAGAATCTCTAGATTCTCTTATCACTAATTGGTTTTGATGAGGGATTGTATCCTCGCTTCTACTTGTCGTTGTTCTAGGTGATAATTGAGGTGGTGATGGAGGTGTATCTATCGTTTCCATTGATTCTTCTTCTTGTGGTATTTCCGTGGTTTCAATTGATTCTTCTTCTAGTGACGTTTCTGTAATTTCTATTGGCTCCTCTACAGGTTTCCTTTTTAATGAAGGACCAGCTATTGGTGAATCACTTGATAGAGTTCTTTTCCGTTTTTGTTCCAAACTTCGAGATGTTTCTGATAATAATGTATTTAATTCCATATCTTCATCTTCTGATTCTTCTTGTATTGGTATGCGTTTACGTCTTCTTTTTGGGAATTCTAAATGTTTGAGTTCCCTATTTGGAAAAGCCAAATGTCTACTTCTCGTCATTGGTCCTTTAAAGTCTTCCGGTAAAATTAACGGTAAGTTTTTCTTTTGAGGTGGTTCGCCTTCTGGAGGATCCTCCTCCTCCCTTGCTCTTATTGGTAGGCATACTTCTGGTGGGTTTCGAGACAACGCATCAGCGTTGAGGTTACTTTTTCCTTTTTTATAGTTTATTTCGAATTCGTAATCAGATAGTTTAAGTTTCCATTTCCAAATTCGAGAATTTGGATCTTTTATTGAATTCATCCATACCAGAGGTTTGTGGTCTGTTTCTATTTTAAATTTACGACCATATAAATAAGGTCGAAAATGTGTTACGCAGTAAATAATTGCTAAACATTCCTTTTCAATCGTGGAATATTTTTGTTCTGCTGAATTTAATAAGCGGGACGCATAAGCAATAGGAAGATCGTCGCCGGTAAAATCCTGACTAAGCACTCCTCCTATGGCGTAACCTGAAGCGTCCGTCGTTACCTTGAACGGCTGTGAAAAATCTGGATATTGAAGTATTGGTTTGGATATTAGAGCCTTCTTTAATATTTGGAATGCTTCCTCTTCTTTTTTGCCCCAAATAAATTTCGTTGTCTTTTTCAATAAGTTAGTTAGTGGTTTCGATTTTCTTGAGAATTCCGGTATAAATCGTCTATAGTATCCGATTAATCCCAAAAATTGTTTAATGTTCTTTGGTGTTTTGGGTTTAGGAAAATTCTCTGCTGCTTCAATCTTCTTCGGATCTGGTTTTACTCCGTGTTCGTCAATTATGTGTCCTAAGTACATCACTTCACGTCGTAAGAATTCACATTTATCCGGTTGAAGCATTAATTTTGCATCTCGTAGTCTTTTCATTAATCTTGTAAATTTTATTTCGTGTTCACGAAGAGATCTGGAATATATTACAATGTCATCCAGATAAACAAAAAGTTCGGTTCCTTGAAGTCCCGATAGAACATTATTCATGAGGCGTTGAAATGTTGCAGGTGCATTTTTCAAACCAAAGGGCATTCTTGTAAACTGATAATGTCCATATGGTGTAGAAAATGCTGTCTTGTGTGCGTCTTCTGGTGCCATCTTAATCTGATGAAACCCTGATGCTAAGTCGAATGTAGAGAAATATTTTGCACTCCCTAATTGATCTAATATCTCAGTAATATTTGGTAGGGGATACGCATCGCCTATCGTCTTTTCATTTAATTTTCGATAATCGATTACTAATCTCCATCGTTTTTTACCTTTTGAATCTGGTTTTTTAGGAACGATCCATAATGGAGAATTATATGGAGATGTGGATGATTCTACCACACCAGTTTCCAATAGTTCTTTTATTTGCTGATTTATTTCGTCTTTATGAATTGGTGGATATCGATACTGCCGAGTATTTATCGGTATATCATCCGTAGTATGAATTCTATGTTGTATACTATCTGTTCCTTCCAAAGTTTCTCCTGTTAAATGAAATCGATCTTCATTTTCCTTTATTAGTTGCATCACATTTTCTTTTTCTTCCTCGTTTAAGTGATCTAATCGCAGTAGTTTCAAGATTTCCTCAAATCGATTTTCCTTCGATATCTTTGTCGTATTACATCGTTTAGTGGGACGTTCTTCAAATGGAAGTATTTCGATTGTAGGTACCACAATGTGATAATCTTCATCCGTACTATTTACTATTCTCATATGAGCTTTTCCTTCTCGATTTGTTACTAATGCATTTCCCAAATAGATTCCTTCTTTTATGTGTAATTTTCCTACGTATCCTTCACGCAGTTCTGGATTTGCAATATTAATGTGGAAAGGGACTGAACTTCTTTTTGGCACGAATATCTTCTCGTATGTATTAAAGGGAATATAGGTTTTTCCCCACTTGATTTGCCTTTATACTGATTAACATTTTTACACGGCGCGAAGTACTGTTTCAATTTATTTCCGAATTCGTCTAAAGTAGTTAGATCGGAGTCGCCTATCGCAATTAAAGCATGTCCGCGTAATTTGTTCATTAGTAATTTTGTTAATTGCATTTCTTGCTGAGGGGCTAACATTGATTATGCCCGTTCACATGCTTTTAAAAATTGAAAAACAGATGGTCGATAGCCATCAAATAAAGGAACTGCTTCTAACGCGAGTTTAATTGGAATTTTTCCGTCCGTCGGATCCTGTTTAGATTTAGGGTCGCGAATTTCCAATTCACGTGATACTGGACGTTTTTCGACCGGATTTGGGGTATTTAAGTTAGATTTGATACTGTGAACGTCTTCGGCACCTTTTCTCTCTAGTCTTTTCACTCTTGCTGTTATTGTCTCTAGATGCTCGAATTTTTCATCCCACAAAGTTAATATTGTGAGGAGTTGAGATAAAGTTTCGGCAGGGGATAAATCACTCCTTGCTTCTAAAGCTGACTTTGCTTGTCGAATTATTTCCGTTTGCCTCCGCAATTCTTCCTCGTCGTTGTTTTCACCGTGGTCCGACATGATTCTTGATTTTACACGCTTGATTTTACTGATTTTACTTCTCAACTATTGCGGATTATCCCACCGCTGCCACCATTTTTTTATTGTTGTTACGTCCCTACTTCCTTATTTAAGCGCGATTTCTAGGGAATTTATATTTTTATCCGCTTTTGAACTAATCCTGGGATTTAACGCTCTGGGATAGTTGAGAATGATTGTTACGCGTATTATTGAACATACTTACTTTTTATAATGCGATGAGTCGCCAGGGGATGGGAGCGTTCGGAATGCCGTTAATTTCTAGGGCTGCGTTGGATTTTTGTTGGGCCCAATCGCCGCAGTAGATTGTGATTCCCTTAACCCTTGGCTTGATGTTTTTTAATTTTGGAGTTGGGGTGACTCCCAACGAGGATCCTATTGCTGGGGCGCACTTATAATTATAGTTTATTCTTCGTAGTTGCACCTTTCGCCCGGCACGATTGCTTTTAGGCATCTGGGAATTAATTAAATCTTTTAGTTTTGTTCAAATGGAACTCGGTTTTCGCTTACACTCCAGAGGACACTGGTGGGCAGCTGTCTGCGCGCCAGTGATTCTAAAGAATCAGCTCAAACCATAGTTCGTTAATTATTCATTTTTTTTATGATTTTATGGATCGATTAGTATTAAATTGACCGCGTATACAGATTGATCTCTAGTATCTAGTGACATAGTGGGCAGCTGACTGCTCGCCAATGACACTTTCAACAGAGGAGAATCTGGATTTCTTTATTCTCATTTCTACGGTAACTCAAAAAAACACTCAGAATGCCCAAAAGCTTAGGAAGGCTAGTAAAACACTTGGAACGCGTTAAATATGATTTTATCACTTTTATTAATAATAAAAACTTCACTTACAACTTTTACACTTTGAAAAATAAAACGTGGACACTGAAGCGAATGTTTTAGATGATTTCGGTAATTATTATGGTAATGAGCTCCGCGGGTGGTCAGTCCCTTTTTATAGGGCAATTGGTCACTCCTACTCTAGGATTTGTCACATGACAAATCATAGGTGGGAGAGCCCACCCCACAGCCTCCACCTGGGATCTTCCAGGGAGAATCTTCCCATCGCGCTATCTGAGAATCTGTTTACGATTTAGTCACGTTCCTCCGTGGCCTTTTATGTGTCTTTCCTCGCGACTAATATGTATTATTTTTAGATTCCCAGCGGCGACGATAGCAAGATTCTTTATACATATTTAGATTTATATGTTTATTATATTTTCCGTACGGTTGATTCCGTGCGGCTTACGTACTAGGGTCTGAAGTTAAATACATGATATGGGTATCGGTGATCGAGTATCGGGAAATAAATGGGAGGGCAATCTTCTGGCGAGGACCAGGGGCACAGCTCTGCGAAGGTGGTGTCGACTCCGCTGGTTGATAAGGCCCTCCGTCCCATGCTGAACGTCAGCTGGTGTTGACTGGGCCTCTTTCGTGTGCGTGCGGTCAACGAGCTGGTGTACTGCTGACTGTCCGCTACCTCCTTGATGCTGTTTGTCCTGTTCGCTGTTGCCGTTTCGAATATCCCTTGCTCGATCTCTTCTTATTGTAACTTATTATGATAATGCCTTATCGGCAATTTGTTGCACAATATTTAGTATGATGTTTTCATACGAGGTTGTTATATTACCTCAGAGTACGGAATAGTAAATAAAATGAATTAAAGGTTAAATAATATTTGATTCTACGTCGCGGGACGTGACAGTGAGCCACTTTTTTTTATTGCTAACAAACTGCTATAAAATCAAGTGCTTCCTCAAATTTCAAAGCTGGATGTTGTAGTATGAAGATTTACCTTTCTTTTAGTCACAATAGTGGAATCGAATATTTGCAAATTAGATGATTTTCAGACTATTACAAAAAATTTGCATTTTCTTGAATCTGAAAAATCTCGGGGAATCGTGAGCCACTTTATAAATTGATTAAAAATGACAATGCTTATTAGAAAATGTTTATTCATGTCTCTAAATGAAAAAATAAGTTTCAATGCGGTTTCAATTTTTTCTGCGGTGTCTTGGATTTTCTACAAACTTTCCGTTTCTTTGCTCCTGGTGTATTGCCTCTTTTTTCTTCTCTCTTCCGCTTTTTCTCGGCCTTCTCACGAAGCTCACTCACAACATTTGGCGATGTCAAAATAGCAGATGACATTGGTGTACGGCCACGTTTCGATTTCTTAGCTGGCGTGCCAGCTTTTAATGGTAGGGCAGCCTGCAATGCGTCGAGAAGATTTTTGTTCGAAATAACAGAGGCCGTTGAAGATGAATCACTTATCGAAGGTCCAGCGTTCGTTGATGGTCCAGCGCTTGTTGAAGGCACAGATGTGGTCCCTTCCTCATGCGCGGCAATATCTTCGTCGAAAAGAACAATGCGGCGCTGATTGTTGGCATCGTCATCATCGTCTCCCACATTCGCTTCACTCAGTTGCGAAGCAACAAAATCTACTTCAGTAAATGCATATGGATCGAACGGATAAATGCCAGCCGCCTTAAATCCAGCTTTGATCTTTTTTGGTGTGACGGCAATATCGAGGCACTTATCAGCAATGAGTGGAACGTGATGCAAGTCAAATGTCACACCGATGTTGTTTTTCTTCCAAGCGTCATGTTCGATAGCGTATGCGGTTTTAAATGGGCCGAACACAGTGATATCAAGTGGCTGCATTCGGTGCGTGCAATGTGGAGGAAATGACACCATTGTTATCTCGTGTTTAAAGGCGGCCACACACGGTCCGGCCGGCCCACAGTGGTCCCAAATCGCGAAAACCTGACCAAAAACACTAAACGTACTTCAAAGCTCTCAAAAATTGGTATTCGGGGGTTTTTGGGGTCGCTGAATACGAATCTGAACATGAAATTTCGGAAAACAAAATGGCGAATCCAATATGGCGGACGGGTATGTTAAAAAATTGTTGGTTCTGGTTGGAAAATGGTTTTCTTGTGGTTTTTGGGGTCGCTGAATACGAATCTGAACATGAAATTTCGGAAAACAAAATGGCGAATCCAATATGGCGGACGGGTATGTTAAAAAATTGTTGGTTCTGGTTGGAAAATGGTTTTCTTGTGGTTTTTGGGGTCGCTGAATACGAATCTGAACATGAAATTTCGGAAAACAAAATGGCGAATCCAATATGGCGGACGGGTATGTTAAAAAATTGTTGGTCCTGGTTGGAAAATGGTTTTCTTGTGGTTTTTGGGGTCGCTGAATACGAATCTGAACATGAAATTTCGTAAAACAAAATGACGAGTCCAATATGGCGGACGGGTATGTTAAAAAATTGTTGGTCCTGCTTGGAAAATGGTTTTCTTGTGGTTTTTGGGGTCGCCGATTATTAATCTGATCTTTAAATATTGAAAAACAAAATGGCAAATCCAAATTTCAATAGTAATTTACGTTGGAATTTTGGAGAACTTATATATAAGAATGCGTAAGTCACAAATTATGTTGCTAGTATTTCAAACTTTATTGCACACAAATATTGCACACACAAATTGTACTCCGAATATTCTAAGTTACATTACAAATACAAATTATATCGCAAGTATTGCAATTACTTAGTCACAAAAAATATTTAATCTGGTATGCACAAACAATAATTAAGAAATGAGAAATTTAAATAGTGTTATTAGGAGTCGTCTGAGCTGCTGTCGGTATCATCATCGGTATGACATGAATGTAACTCACGATCAGAGTGTGTATCTGTGACACTTTCTTCTGTCATTGTCAGGGTGGCGAGGAAATTCGATACCCGGCGGTAGCTAAAATAGCTACCCACGTCCACGCATGCGCGCAATGACGTCACGAGCGTTGAGCCAATCAACGCCAAGATGAAAATCGCTGGAAAATTCGCGACGCCAGCGCCAAGTCATGCCAACTAGCCAACCAGCATCGCGGGGAATCGGTTGTCGACGCTGGTTGGTTGCGGCCTCACTTGGCTTGGCTAGTTGACTTGACTTGGCGCTGGCGTCGGCTAATTTTCATCTTGGCGTTGATTGGCTCAACGCTCGTGACGTCATTGCGCGCATGCGTGGACGTGGGTAGCTATTTTAGCTACCGCCGGGTATCGAATTTCCTCGCCACCCTGGTCATTGTTATGACTGGTGGAATTAACAGTTTTACTGCATCAGGTGATAACTTTTTAACTTTTGTCTGTGGCAGATTTCTTAGATTTGAAATGTAAGGATCTGATGATACTAAGAGCCGCAAGAATACGTCTTCCATCGTTTTTATCCGGGAACATTTACGCGAAAAATCTTCACAAAATCTTTTCATGAATTTATTAACATGCTCTTGAGCGTCCTCAGACAATTGTCCAATCGGCAATAAAGCTGAACTTACTATTTGCGGTCCGTGAATGAACACTTTATGAACTGAAGTAGGCATGTAATACCACGAATATAACTCTACATATTTTCTTGCTGTTTGAGTAGTATATTTTTTAAATTCGTCTGTATTTATTTCATGGCCGCTGGAAATAGCTTGTAATATAATATAAAATCTGTGAATTAAATCTTCGTCAACTCCCGTTATTGACGCAGATACCGAATAATTTACAAAAAAACGTCGAGCCGTGTTCCCGTCATTTGTGTTTCCAGAGCCAGGTTTCGGACGATCTACTATTAGCCCTAACTCTGTACGGAAAGTATGCTGAAGCATTGCCTTACGGTTTTTTATTACTTCTTTGTCCTCCTTACTGCGTGCTTGCCACTTCTTTATTGTAAGTTTGTAGGCCAAATGCAAGCAACATTCAAAAAAGCGTATCCACGCATGCAGTGTCGACAACCCGAAACGGAGATGAGCTTCATTGACCTCTTTTTGTATCATTGTATCAATGTTGTTAAATTCCTTCGTCGTTGCTCCACACAAATAACAGCGCTGCGTAGATGAGGTCGATGATATTGCGTTACATACCTTACCATCGACCATGGTTAACGCAAGTTTGTAAGATATGGAAATATCGTTCCCATCTATTACTGTATTAAACGGACCAAGATCCTTTATCTGTTCTTCAATGTAGGCCACTTCGTTTACAGTGGCTTCCGTATTTTCGTGTAGAAACTGAACCCTTATAGGCCTACAAAATCGGGGAGACGAAGGCCTTGCATTTTTCCATACAACAGTTTCTCCTTGAGCAGATACAAGTTTCAATGGCACAAACGATGTTATAAAAATATCTGAATCAGATTTTCTATGGTCATCAAATGCCTGTTTATACATACTGTGGCCAGAACTTCCATCACATCCCCATTTGCAAATAAAATGCATGTGCCGTACATCTGCTGGAGCCAAATTTTTAATACTATTACTTAACAGAATTCGTTGAACAGAATGATCCAACAGAGCTTGCAGTTTTACTTCAGCACTGGACTCTGTCATTGTAATGTCCATTGTAGGTGGATAACATCTACGTTTTGCGTCTAATATTACTTTATATGACGGATATAACTGACAATTATTTTCTCTACTAACAGTCCGCAATCCTAAATATTGTCTTTTAGACAATTTATTTTCAATTAAGACGGAAAGTGCAGAGTCAGCAGACAATGATGTTTCGGTGACTGAATGCATAGATTTCCTATATACTTTAGCCGTTGATGGGCTCTTAGATACAATATCCTTAATTACTTCCGAGGCATCCACTTTTCCTGAAGCACGAAGACTCATATGTGTGGCATAGGATAATACTTCCGACGAAAAATTTGAACGGATGTCCTGAGTCTTCCTTCGTTTCGACCTCTCACTTAACTCCAAAAACTCCGAAGAAGGGCGACCGCGTTTATGTTTTGGTGTCTTCGATGTCATCTTGGGTATGCGGAACGCTACGGGAGCCCCAAGCCAGTCCTCAAAATTTTGGAAAAATCTGCTTTCGATTCGTCTCGCATTCTTCCATTTAAATCGCATCGAATGAAAAAGTGTGGATAAACCCGCTTTCATCTCCTCTCCAACTTGTATAGAATATCCAGTCTTCTCGAATACATGGTTCTCCAAATGCTCAATGATAGTACTTAGGGGACTATTCAAATGATCTTTGACCATAAGATAACTTTCTTTCCTGGTGAAACGTATCTCACTATCAGAAGATGCTGAAAATAAATAATATTACTAAATTATATATTAATTATAGTACATTTATAACAAGCAGTTTAAAAATTGAAGCAAATGTTGCCTTATCAAACTTATCAAACTGTGAAAAGAAATATATATTTAAGATACACACTATATATGCATGTATAAGAAATACGTATATATACATGTGACATCTGCATTTTAAATTAGTTATTTCGCAGATGTATTCAACAAATCAATTTACAGTAACTTCGAATTATGTTATCAGCTCGGGACTTTTCAACAGTTTAGTTTACCATACGACTGCCTACAATACTGCTATTTGTGAAAAAGCACCTGGTAGCGTAATTTATTGAATCTTTATTTGCCGGTAACGAAAGGCCAAGGTTCTAAAAACAAGAGATTTTACTAGTCCCTTGCACGTGTTGAAAACACGCTTGAAATGGATAGCGCAACTACCACGCATTATAAAAAATGGCCGTACAATGAGGGGAGCAGCTAGGAGCAGCTAATTTTTGCGAATATTACAAGATAAAAGCATCAACTACAAGACTGAACAGTAGTTTCAGCGTGATATTGCGCGATATACAACTTTTCGTATACATCCTTAATATTTCTGTATAGTGTTTTATCTCTCATTTTATATGATACATTTTACAATTCTACAACGTAACCATTAAATATTTTAGACATGCTAGTACCAATAAACATTCTACTTACTTCCAGGAGCAGCATCCATTTTGCAGAATTGAAATTGCTTCACGCTTTTAAAAGTTATTCACTAATCACTTTCCACTTTTGTATCGTGGTGACTTACGCGAGACGATTGAAAGCGAACTTCCAACTGTCACCACTTCGCAGGTAAAAGTCGTAAAACACTCGCATCTCGGTTTTTCCATGGCCATATTATCAGACTACCCAACCCAGCAATTAGAAAGCCTCCAACGGAAAATTCATTTTCGAGATTTTGGCCAGGTTTTCGCGATATGGGACCACTGTGCGGCCTGTCAGTTAGGCCTGCGCAGGCCAAACTGTGCAGGCCGGCCGAACGTAGTGCCTCCACACGCTCCGGCCGCTTCAGAAAAAACAAATTATTTATTCTTTATTGTATCGATATGGAAGTGATACCGATGTATTCCTTATGTTTTTCCGATGAAAATCATACCAAATTTCATGTAAATCGGACTATTATTAATGAAATTAGCTTCAGGTTATGGGAATGAATTTTTCATGAAATTTCCTTCATTATTTTCCGAATTACGTCATTGTTGGTGTCATTTTCATCGGCGAAACATAAGGAATCAATTGGCCTCGTTTTCGCAAAGATCTGATGAGAAATGCGGAAGTCAACAATTTTTCTGACTTTCCTTTGGTCGAGGGTCCCGACGTCCCTTCCTCGGTATCATATGGCAGGCAAATTTTTGGTCTCCACTACTCTAAACACTCTCTGTCCTTCAATCTTTAGCTGTAGCGAGCGACGAGTCTCTGTTTAAACTGGCGACGATCGCTAGAAATATACGTTCCACACATAGGAACTTGGTACATATTCGGGAGAATAGGGAGTCTCAAGTGGTGTTCGGTTCAGATCTGGCCGCGGCCTCAGGCCGACCAAATCGTTTTTCGAATTTGCTCCGGCCGGCCTGCACAGTCCGGATTGCGCAGGAAAAATAAACTTTCTCTCTTTCTTTCAGGAAAAATAAGCATCTCTTTGACACCGGTTGGAATACCATTAAAAAGTCAGAAATGTCCAGGATTTCCGCATTTCGCATCAGATCTTTACGAAAACAACGTTTATCGGTTCCTTATGTTTCGCCGACTAACACCTAGAACGACATAATTCGGACCATAATGAAGGAAATTCCATGAAAAATCGGATTATATAATTTCAAGATGAATATGTTAAAAATGGTCCGATTTACCTACATGAAATTTTGTATAATTTTCATCGGAAAAACATAAGCAATTGGGAATTTGCATGATTCTCAAAAAAATATATTTGGGAGCTCCTATATAAGTTGTATTGTAATTTTTTTCATAATTTTTTATTGCATATTAAGCGAGAAAAAAATTATTAGAAATTGCAATATTTAAAATTACCGAAAACGATCCGGAAATTCCCGAGCGTAGCCGAAGAAGCCTGTGACGTCACATGGTAGTATTTTCACACTTTTAGCATTGAAAAATACATTTTTATTAGCCGGCTGTTTTGATATACGTATACATTAGAGTACGGCGGGGTATTGAGGGACACACTTTTATTTTGGCTAAAAAGTCACATAAAAATAATTTTTTCTTGAAATTTCAACTCATGGTTTTGTAGTACGGAGAATAACCTTTCTTTTGATACCAGTGGCTTGATCCAATTCCATCAAATTGTACAAGTTATATCAGTTGGCGCAAAAAACTAATTTGCGCGATTTTGAAAAATCTCGGGGAATTGTGGGACACCTTTTAAATCGAATAAAAAATGAAAGTTATCGAAGGAAAACGCGTATTTATTATTGTAAACGAAATAATAATTCATAATTGATATAAAAAAAAGAAAAATGGCGAACAGAATCATTCCGAATCGCACTGAACACACGTGTAAGTGTTTGAGTTGGGACCGGCGCATCTTATGTGGACGCCACGATCACAAACGGTGCAATATGCAGTGTTCTGGCGGCTCTCTTTCTTCGGCATATTTTTTTTGCACACTATGCAAAAGTCTAGGTCCTCCTCCACGTCAGTTTCAGTCGGAGACGGAATATGCTTCCGCTTCTTTGCCGCTGGTGCGTCGCCTTTCTTCGCCAATCTTTGCCGCTTCTTCTCGGCCTTATCACGCAGGTCAGCAACAACTTCTGGCGATGTCAAAACGGCCGTTTTCATTGGCTTCCCACCATGATTCGACTTTTTGGCTGGCGTGCCCATTTTCAATGGTCCAACCGTTTTCAGTGCGTCCCGCAGCTGTTTGGCCGAAACGTGAGAGTTCGACGAAGCAGTTCCGCTTGTCGACGGTTCTGATGTCAACACTTCTTCGTGTGCTGCGGTTGAAATATCATCGCCAGACACAGCATTTTCTTCTTCATCATCATCATCATCATCATCACCGCACAAATTTTCGCTGCTCAATTTTGAAGCGGTGAAGTCGACTTCGGAGAAGATTTGTGCATCGAACGGAAAGATGCCAGTCGCATGAAAGCCGGATTTGATGATCTTCGGCGTCAACATAGCATCGAGGCATTGATAAACAATGAGCGGCACATGATGAAGGTCGAATGAAACACCGACGTTTGACTTTTTCCATGCGTCGTGTTTTTCAGAAAACATGGTCTTTAAAGAACTGAAGACCGACACATCAAGAGGCTGCATTCGGTGTGTGCAATGCGGTGGAAAAGACAGCATGGTGATGCCATGATGTAGCGCCAAATCTATCGCCTCGATCGTCAGATGCGCCACAAAATTGTCCAGCAGCAGTAGAGTTGGCACATCAGCATTCGCACCGATGTGCTTGATGAAATGGCGCATGAATGTCGGAAATTCGTCGGATGTCATGTATCCAGATTTGTTTGCTAGGCCAACGGAACCAGGACCCGCGTGAGTTATGTATGACTCTTTCCAGTTTTTGCGGGGAAAGATATAAAACGGCGGTATTGATTGTCCTGTCGCGCTGACGGCCAAAGCTACAGACACATTGGTGCCTCTTTCGGCTGATGTTGATGAGCCGACACGCTTTTGTCCCTTTCGAGCAACGATTTTGACAGGTCCGATGGCACAGTCGGGCATCCAGTTTCATCCATATTCCAAATGCGATGCGCTTCGACCGGTGTGGCACTGAACACAGATGACAAATTGGCGAAGAAGGCATCGACATTCTCTTTGCAGAAGGCATTCGCTCGTTTTTGGCTGGTTTGCTGTGGTTTCCGCAAAGACAAATTGCTATGCCGCTTCATGAAATTTAGCTGCCAATCCGAACTTGCCTCTTGGTTTTCGTCCCATGAATTCGAATACGAAATGCCGATCTTTTTAGCATATTCGTATGCAAGTGCCCGCAGCTCCTTCAAACTCAAACCATAGTTGATATCGCTGGCCTTGAGCACGTATTTCATAAGCGCCGCTTCTTGTGCTGAATTGAAAATCTGAAATAAAAATTATATATTTGTTAATGAATGAACAAAATGAATGAAATCAACACAACTCACTGTTTTTGGACCGCTCGTCAAAAATTCCATCAGCAAACTCTTCATCACATCAACATCAGCTGTGGCAACGTCAATTTTCGCCTTGTCAAAACTTGCAACATAGCGCGCCAAATTACTCTTCGGAATGTTGTACGTTGTTGCAGCTTCACGAATCGAAGCGTTGTGGATTTTAATTTGTTTGATCGCCTCCAAAATAGAGGCGACATTCACCGATTTTTCTTCTTTACCGTAATAACGCGGCATAATAAGGCTGAAAAATATTTTTGAAACAAAGAATAATAGAAATTTGCCAAAATAATAATGCTGTGTTGAAATAATGCATACAAAATCACTTATGTAAGAGGATGGTTAAATAAAAACGACGTTTTCGTTCATTCGGCTGGTAAGCAACTGGCTTTATTCTGCGCGTCGGCTGCGGACGGAGGCCTACCCCGATCGTCTACTGTTTCCGCCAGACACTCCACCGCGAACTGTTCTTACACTTATACGCACCAAAAACAGGAGCTTAGCTTGTCAAACGTAAAAAACTGACTGTCCCGTCATTCCCCGAACTAAGTGTCCCACAACTCCCCAGACGCTTATCTTTACAATATGGCGGCGTATAAGTAACACAACTTCGTGCAAAATTTCTTTTGTGGTTCGAAGGCTTAAGGTTACACGAATATTATAAACATATTTACCTGAACTGGTTTGCGGGAAAACACAAAAAAAAATAAACCAAACTCACAGTGGCAATAAAATTTTGAGAGGTATAACAATTAACTCGATATCAGAGCGAGGTAACAGAGCTTGTGAACAAGTCGAGTGTTCAATAGAAAACGAGTTTAGCATGAGACGAAACGATGACAGCCGTTTGCAGCTGTCAAGTATTACTAGGGAAAAGAATATAGCGCTGTCCCACAATTGTCCGTGTCCCAGAATACCCCGCTGTACTCTACTATTAGACGGCTGTTTTGATATACGTATTTTTAGGCAACTTATAACACCAGTTTCACGACGCAATCATAAATACATAGCAGCCATTTAAAATTACTACTATGTGACATCACGAAGCTTTACGACCAATCAAAATCGTTTCTTCGCAATACGGAACGTTTCAAACATTACCAATTTTTAATTTCATTTTTTAATACTTAACGATTTATAATAAATAAAAATTTTATTGTACATTTATTGCTTATGGTGTATATTCAGGTTATAAATAATAAATCATGCAATCCTTTTTCAATGCAAATTCGAAGAATAAAGAATTTCTGAATACGCTGAAATGAATAAATCCGTTGAATAAATTAATAATAAATGAATAACAATGTTTAACTAAACTGTAGATTTCGTCACAATTTCTATTAGTACTATTTGATTTTTCCTTATAATTGGAAACTAAAACTTTCCCCAACAAGCGATTTAAATCGTTTAAAGAGCATTAAATAAACTACTAAATAAACAGTTTTCAAATTTTTTTATAACAATTAAGTAGAGAAAATTGAAGTAAAAAACATTAAATGAACGTACAATATATTCAATTATAAATCATTAGAAAGGAATAATTTTTTCATTTTATGTTTCTTGGCGCCATTCCGATATCTTTTATAGTTTAAAAGTTATATAACACGAATGTTACTAACTATCCCTATCCCCACCACTGTGCGGCGTCCGGCCGGCCTGCACAGTCCGACTAATAGTCTAAGAGCTGGCTACACAGGGTTTAACGTGACTCAATGCAGTCACCATTCTTATTTAAAAATGTTGGATTAGTATTGCCGAATACGAAATCGCCGGTCTGCCGCGTCAGTCCGGGGAACTAACGGCGGGGGTGGACGTCAAACAGGTAAAATTTTCTAACTCAATAACGTCATTTCTGCAGTCCTGAAAATTCTGGTATACATAGTACAAGATGGTACGAAGAGCGTGTAACTATTGGCAGACAACTAGACAGGGGAGAAATGGCCGGCAGATCGAAGTAAAGCTGCAAAATATTCGGCAAAATTAACGTCATTCTTGCAGTTCTGAAATTTCATATACTTATTGTTTACGCATTTAATGAACGATATGCAAAATGGCAGACCTCCAAGTGGAGGATAAAACGTGGCAGACGTCGATGAAAAGCGCGATACGTGGCTTTCGCGCTTAAGCGACAAGCGGACAACCACGATTCATTTTGTCATTTTTATTCTTTCGTCACTTAGTTTTACAGTGTCATTTCTTATTCTTTTTAATTTTTTTAAAATTTGTAGTAAAATTATTAGTAAAAACGTAAATTGTAGGTATCATGTGCACTCTTGCATGTGGATCAACTTTACGGAATAAATCGTCTTGAATGATCTTTTTCATGCTTATAATATTCATAAATATTTTAAAAACAGGGTCATCATTTAAATCATATGTTACGCGCCGCGGCCTTTAGTGTTCGAGCGGCACGTTTTATACACACAAATTCAGATTAGGGGTGTCCCACAGTCGTTAGACTATCGGAATTTGCTGTATTGGATATTTTCGTAAGAAAGCCAGGAGGCTCGCCGCACTCGTAACAGTCAATTCTTTAAATTTTAAATGTCTAAGTACCTGATCAGATGGATAAGGGGTAGATTTTGGGATCGTTGGTGCTCTAGTCCCGTACGGGTCTTTTCAATGGAATCAGATAGGTAATTGATGAGTAGAATTTAATGGTAATAAAGCTTTAATGATTAAATAATGAATGAATGTAAAAGCATATAACAGAACTGAATATGGACAAATCAATCAATAATTTTACATAGGATAGACATTCGGCAATCGGGTATAATTCCTGACTAGGGGTGACTAATCCAACAGTCGATTGACTATCAGAAATTATCGTTAGGTACGAATTAATTATAACACTGTGTAAAATAATTTGAGAGAGTTTTGCCGGTGTCGTGAGAGAGGTTATGTTCAACTGAAAGTCTGAATGTTATGTGTATGATTGCACCACAATTGTCTTAATTTTATTCACGTCACAGAATTGGATACAGGTTATGAGAAAGGGCGCAGTGCATGCACATGAGCAAAAGATGAGAATTAATGTCTTGAGAAACTGGTCGCGTTGGCCACGTGGTGGTTCACACGCGCGACCTACCACAATCGATCTTTTGATCACAAGAGTGAGAAATTTGATTGGAGAAAATGAGCAGTGATGAGAGAATGATTTGAGTTAATAATTTTAACGTCTGAGAAGATAATTCACCCGTTAACAATATCCGTTGCAAAAACCACGAGACTGACTGTTACACGTTGTGAATACGAATGTGAGAACAAGATGGATGATCGCGTCTTCCCGCAGCTTGACTGACGTGGAGA
Organism: Andrena haemorrhoa; assembly: GCA_910592295.1. Taxonomy (NCBI): domain Eukaryota; kingdom Metazoa; phylum Arthropoda; class Insecta; order Hymenoptera; family Andrenidae; genus Andrena; species Andrena haemorrhoa. The sequence continues at coordinate 10,535,471 of OU342946.1, forward strand.
CGCGTGATTGGTTGTTGAGTTACGCGACATGATCGTGATCAGAATATCGATTGTGAATCCGCCATGAGCGCTGCGCCCGGGAGGTGCTGCTGAGATCATGAGAGTGGTGGAGTGAGGTACTAGTTGAATTTCCAACACAATGTATTAACGTGTACAGAAAGATATAAGATGTGCAACTCACCAGACAGTCACAATAATCTAAATGACAATATGCTTTTAATTTTGCTCTTTGAATTTAGAAGGTTTCTGCGTCGCTGATAGTCCTAAATCAGAAAAGAGGATGAGACGCGAACACGCACACACTTGGTTATCGTTTTGAATAGCTCTGAGTTGAATTATGAAATGAAACTGAATAATAATAATTTTGACTAGCGGATACAATAAAATTTTAGATTAAATCGTTAACAATATATTATATAAGAAAGGTTTTGTTGAAAGAATTGTTTCGCAAAGTTGAGTCTTTCACGCGGTTACACAGTAGACCGGAGAACTCTAGCTCTAAAACACTTGCGGACCCCAATGACACGCACCTCACGATTTACCGTCACAGAGTGTCGCAGCTTCACGCTCTCGGCAGCGACCGGAGTGGGTCCGTACCGAAAATGCTTACGCTGCATTTTATCGCTCGGCCGCGTTACCATGGGCCCGTCTACTTAAGGCTGCCGTCTCGCTGGGCCTTGAATGTGTGCGTACGCTCACACCAACTAGGAAAAGCGTGTACGTATACGCGATGTAGTAAACAAACCGTTTCAACCAACTTACGTCGTGGAATCGGCAAGAAGGAAGCTTTTGCGGGTATAGTTGCCTCCAGTAGGCATCCGTGCAGACGGGTCTGGTGCGTTTGAACGCTAAAAAGCACCGTACATTGAAATAATAATGAATTTACGTCTCGAAAACTGACAGAATGAAGCTTCAAGGCTTCTCCGTACCGGCGCTGGTGGTATATTCGAGCCACGTAGCACCAGCGTTATACGTATACGCGATGTAGTAAACAAACCCGTTTCAACCAACTTACGTCGTGGAATCGGCAAGAAGGAAGCTTTTACGGTTATAGTTGCCTCCATTAGACATCCGTGCAGGCGGGTCTGGTGCGTTTGAACGCTAATAAGCACCGTACGTTGAAATAATAATGAATTTATGACTCGTATACTGAGACAGATTTTAGAAATGACAGAATTATGCTTCAAGGATTCTCCGTCACCAGCGCTAATGGTATATTCGCGCCATGTACCATCAGAACCGGTGGAAATCCAAGCTAGCCGATAAATGTAGGAAAGACATAGTTGCCGAGACGTATTGAGAGTCTAATCGCGCTGTTGCCGCATTTCCCCTATTACTATTTTGTCGTCAGAGAAGCTTGAATGAATCACAGCGAAGTGGCTGGAGAACAAAGATGGGCAAAGATAATATCTGGTTAAATTAGAATAAATGTTCGGTTCGAGAGGCATACACACGGTGGATTATGTATTGATGAAACGTAAAACGTAATGTTTTTAGTAACATACTGCTGAGATTTTTCAGATTATAATGAGTTGAGACACGGTATAAATCAGTTTATTTCTAGAACTGTACTAGATAATTGACTATAAATGTAACATTGCTAACCTGATAATGCTAAAAATAATCCCATTTATACCGTGTATTTATTTCCATCTAGAAAATCTCAGCAGTATGTTACTGAAACGTTCATGCCGATACGATAGAAAATGTGAACGTTTTACATTCTATTAATACAAACAAAATACACTTTAATATATATATTTTTTATATCAATATTTATTTATTTATAAGAAAATTTTATTGATAAATAATAATTTGTCCTTTCTCCCCCCTTCCGCCGCACCTTCCACCACCCCATCCGCCTCCGCGCCTTCCTCCACCCCATCCGCCTCCGCGCCTTCCTCCACCCTATCCGCCTCCGCGCCTTCCTCCACCCCATCCGCAGCAAACCACAAATGTCCTCGTCAGTGATACCCCGGCTATCCCTGCAGTGGACCTCCACCAAGTCCTTGAAGAACTGGAGTACCCATCCTCCGACAGTCGGGTGCATGTAGTTAATATTTAGGACCCTCAAATTTTGCAATTGCCGTAGTGATTCCAAGACGAATTCTCCTTTAACGTTGGTGCAACCACTGAGGTTCAAAGATGTTATTTTGCTCATGTACAGGCCAATCTCCGAGACAAGACCAGAAGCAACCCATCCACAGAATGTAAGGCTCAGATCTGTTATATTCCGGTATTTTGAGGGGAAGAAAACCGCCATCTCTACCGGGCCTATCTCCAGCTCAACAAAGTCTCCCCTCTCAACTGCTTCGTTGCCATCCTCCATTTCGAGCGCGGGTTCCTCGAAACTGCAAAAGTGCAACTCCAAGTTCGTCAGGGTCGCCTGCAAGTCTGAATTGTCGATTAGCGCCTGCAAAATACTATGGTCCGTCAGGTTCTTACATATACAGATCTTTAAACAACTGAGCTTCCGTAATCCTTGAAGAGTGGATGCCAGATTCAATGGTTTTAATTGTTCGCAACGATAGAGGGAAAGCATTTCTAGATTCTTAGTGATTGCGGAAAGGGACTTCCCTGTGATATCTGTGTTTGTAACACAGAAGGTTTTCAGACACCCTGCTAGGGCCAACACCTTAAAGAGCTCAGGATCCACGGGACCCTCACATTTCCCCAATATGAGACAAGTAAGGCGTGGTGCCGCCAATTCCAGGTTCGTCAGAGCCGATGGTCGGATCATCACAGAGGTTAAGTCTATTGTTTTGAGTTCGGGACAACTCCTTATGGCAATGGAAATAACCTGGGGCCTCAAACTTTTTGCTAAGGGTTCCTCATTTAACCGTATGCTTTTTATGCGATTACCCGCTCTCTTCATGAGCCAGTAAAATGACTCCGTGCTGACTATCTTCTCTTCCCATGCATCCGGCCAGCACCAATCGTTCAAATCAATGTGGCGAAGACCGTTGTACGAGTCAAGGCTTCCGAGTCGCCACCTTCTAGAGACCATTTCCAGACGGCTCCTGTCGGCAAACGGCAAATAACTGTCAATTTTGGATATACAATGGATTCACAGCGGGTCGTGGGGGAATTAGTCTGATGTTGTGCCATGAATCCGCCATCAGCACCCTCAACTTCCTTTTATGGCACATTATTCCGACGTCCGCCGCAGCCGAATCCTTCTTTGCTCCGTCCAATGTTGCGAACGTTAGAAATGCCTGGTTTCCCGTTGGTTTTCTGATCACCACCGCATGCTCGACTCCATACGGGCGAAATATTTCGACCAGCTTCTCTTTTTTAGTATACAGGGTGTTCAAAAAATGCTGCGGTTCCTTGAAGGGGGTGACTCGGGGGGTAATTGCAAACAACTTTTTCCTTTGCGAAAATGTTCTCCGATGTTTCGTTAACGAGATATTAACAAAAAGCAGCGACCAATCAGAGCCCGAATCTGGCGGACGAGTTCCCGTGCTAGCGTGGCCGCGTGCCGCGCTACGACTACGAACAAGCAACTCGGCATGCATCGAAGGAAATTGCGTAGAATGGCAAATGAAAAAGACGTAACAAATAAAATCGAACATTTTGTCACGATTTGTTTGTCATTTAAAGTGAATAATGAATAAAGGTGAAATGGATGAAAATCATGTCTAACGTAAAAAGACGAATACAAAGCTTTTCTTTAGAAGAATCAAAAATAATAATTATTTGAAGTGGGAGGATAAGGAATACGTAAATTTCCTTGTGTTAATAACGTAGCCACGACAAGGTAATGTAACAGGAAATGAACGAAAAGTGATCATAGTTCGTTATTGTGATTAAAATCCATAATTCAATAACAGCCAACAGTGTTGCTTTTAACGAATAAGTTTGTTTAAAAACCCCTAAGAAATATTTAGGTATGGAAATTTTTAGAATTATCGCCGCAAATAAGCCATAGCCTGCGTTAAATTTAAGAAATAATAGTCGCCAATAATGTAACTAAAACTCACCCTTTCGAAAATTTACCTGCGTGAAATCAAAATGAGCTGCAAGTACATAAAGGTGCTTTCCAACTGCGCTAAAGATGACACAACTACATATGCACAACTAAAATGCAGTGTTCATAGCTTCCATTACACATATCGCGGACATTTTAATGAACCTGTCACGTCCCGGGTGAGGTCTTTTAGGAACGATGACTATGGGGAAGGAGAAAGACAGGCGCGAATCTAAAATCCAGCACTCTGAGGTTTTGAGGGACTCAGGCGCGAATATTAAATCCGTCACTCAAATCGACCAGAGAAGGTAAATGTACACTTGGGGAACACCCGTTATGGCACTTCGTATTTGGTTTGGTTCTGGTAATAGGATTTACCGTTGCATTCGTGCAACAGAAACCACGCTTAGTTTTTCTATGGATTGCACGGTTCATGCACCAGTGTGTTTATAAATACTGGGAGCGCTCTCGCGAATCAGCTGTTGCGGCAGCTTGGTTTCGTTGGGAATCTTTATGACTCGAGGATACACATAATAATTCGAAACGTGATTGAAAACAAAGCGGTTTATTAGCCTTGTTAGAGCGTTTATAACAATGCGTGGGACTTCGAGTGTTAACACATAACATTTATATATAAATCACAATATGAAAATATGAATATGAAGTTCATAAATATAAGCAAATGAAATTATATAAAGATACTAAGCGTTGATAAATGTAAATGATCGCAATAAGCTTTAGAATATAATATACTAAGAAATATGATAAGAATAGTAATAAAAAATATATATATATAGAGAGTATTAACAAAATAATAAATGAATGCAATAAGCTATGAATGCAATAAACGTTATTGATATAAAGAAATATGAGAAAATATAATATAGAAAGCAATAAGCGTTACTTATGCGGAGAAATATGAATGAGGGTGATATTCCTTAATAATAGTAATTATAATGGCTTACAATGGTTGGTGAGTTGATCACTGATTTGAATCTTTAACACCGGTAATTAACACTTTTGAATAATACTTCGTCAAAAGAGTAGCGATGAAAAAGAGCCCGGCCTCTCAGGACCTCGTATTTATGTACTTTTACAGGAGTATTGCGGGGGTAGGCGCGGTAAAGACCTTGACACATTTCGGAATAAGACGCAGTAGGACTTCCGGGGTTTTTATAAACGGTATGGCTATTAATAGACATATTTGTGTCACGTACGCCAAATATGCGTCGTAATTAGGTTTCTGGGGTTTTTATAACTGTAAAAGGAGATACTCAACTCATCGAATGGATTTCGGGTATTTTATAGGAAAGGGGTTAGAGTGGCTTGGACTCTGTGAGACGTAGAGAGGGGATTGAGACGTGGTCTCGATTTAAGAGGGATTTGTAACGAGGGACTTGTTTGAATTCGTTTTAGAGGGAATGATTCGTGCCTTGTAGGACGAATAGGCGAAGAGGGTTTTGTAACGATCATCTCGTGATGGGGACCACTAAGGTACATCAGCGAGGTGGAGGTTGTATTGATCATCTTGTGTTGGTGACCGCTAAGGTGTAACATCAAGGTGATCGGTGATTGAGGAGATGGGGTAGGAGCTGAGTTTGATAGACTTTGGTGAAGTGATTTTGAGGTTTACGAATGGAATTTGGAATAGGAACGCGCGAAAAATCGTGGGACGTCACAACCCATCAAAAAGAATTCCATTTAAAAACATTGTCGTAAATTAATAGCTTTACAAAATTAATGATATACAAAAATTGCGCCAATTATAACAATACCTATTTATACAAAGAAAAAATGTATTAAATAATATTAAGCAGATATATTTTTATACAAATAAATATTTTAATACGAATAAATATTTTATTCAAAATACTTGGCGCTGCGAAACCGAAGAAACGCTAATTGTCTTACTATTAATAATTTACAATAACTCCCTTACAATCTAAAATACATAATATACATATACATACTGGAAACGCAGTCAGATTTATTCTAAATATATTTAATACTTAATTCTAATATCATATGTAGCATATGCACACGCACACATACACACATTCACGAACGCACGCACAAGAAAGGGAGAAAAAGATTAATGCTATTTAAACACATTTATTCAGTTTAGCAACACCAATTCGGAGCTGTTCGCAGCGCAGCGCCAAGTATTTTGAATAAAATATTTATTCGTATTAAAATATTTATTTGTATAAAAATATATCTGCTTAATATTATTTAATACATTTTTTCTTTGTATAAATAGCCATTGTTATAATTGGCGCAATTTTTGTATATCATTAATTTTGTAAAGCTATTAATTTACGACAATGTTTTTAAATGGAATTCTTTTTGATGGGTTCATTAAAATGTCCGCGATATGAGTAATGGAAGCTATGAACACTGCATTTTAGCTGTGCATATGTAGTTGTGTCATCTTAAGCGCAGTTGGAAAGCACCTTTATGTACTTGCAGCTCATTTTGATTTCACGTACTTGCCTTATTTTTTTACTTTTTTGAAGTTTTTTATGGGGATCTCACTTCTTTTTACAAAGATAATAATAATTCACGTACTTGCCTTATTTTTTTACTTTTTGAAGTTTTTTATGGGGATCTCACTTCTTTTTACAAAGATAATAATTCATGTACTTGGCGTAATTTTTTTACTTTTTTGAAGTTTTTATGGAGATCTCACTTCTTTTTACAAAGATAATAATTCATGTACTTGGCGTAATTTTTTTACTTTTTTGAAGTTTTTTATGGGGATCTCACTTCTTTTTTCTTCCCTATGCAAAGATAATTTGTATCATCATCAACGGCCATGAACGACTGTTCATACTGAAATACTGTGATAAGACTTTATCACAGGACAGAATTAAGGATAAATTCTACATATATGAATGTATACTGAATCTCAATTGCATTATAAGGGTAAATTCAATGTTGCTTTGGCTTCAATTATTAACAAAAATCGACAACAATGCCTAAACGAGTTTACAGGCTCCTCCTGGACGTTCCCGCGTGCACAGAGTATTACATTTCAAAGAATTTGCACCAGTCGTTATATGAAACTGAAAATTGAGGTTCGACAATCAAATTTGACATCACTGAACCTCTATTTTCAGCCAGAATTCCACTATAGAGCACAGTCACGTTTTGAATCACCTCCTGGAGATGCCCGTGTGCACAGAATATTATATTTCAAAGAATTTACAGTAGTCGTTACATGAAACTGAAAATTGAGGTTCGACAAGCAAATTTGACTTCACGGGACCTTCCACTTTCAGTCAGATTTTAACTGCAAAGCACATTAACGATTGGAATCATCTCCTGGAGGTTCCCACGTGCACAGAATATATTAAATTTCAAAGAATTTACGTTGGTCATTATATGAAACTGAAAATTGAGGTTAGACAAACAAATTTGACATCATTGAACCTCTATTTTTATCCAGAATTCCACCTCACAGCACAGTCATGTTTAGAATCACCTCCTGGAGGTGCTCACGTGCATAGAAAATTAAATTTCAAAGAATTTACTCCAGTCGTTATATAAAACTGCAAGTTGTTCAATAGTACATAGGGTATTGGTCAGGGGGCTACAACTCTGTGCACGACTTTACGGCAGCGTTAGTACTGCCATCTGGACTAAGGACCGTTTGTCCTCGAACTAAAATTCAATATGGCCGTTTATAGGCGGTAATTTAAATTCTGGAACATTTTGAACAACAAAACCAGAGTCTACTAAGTCCATTTTTTTTTTGTAAATAGAGTCACATACATCATATTCCTAAGTAAGAAAAAGCAATATGATGTACATAACTGATTTACAAAAAAAAATGGACTTAGTAATCTCTGACTTTGAAATTCAGATTTGTAGTTTATATATTTCCCAAACTCGTGCTTTTTGGTATGAAAAAATGCACTGTACACTGTTTATAAAATACGAAAATAATTTATTTAAAATTTACATTTTCCGACACAGTTTTTTTGCTTGCATCATTACGCAATCGGGATTAATCACATTGATTTTTCCTTTTAAAATGTTGTTGATTGTTGAACAGTAAGTTTCAATAAATGTGGGCAATAGACCATCTAAAATAATGGTTGTAATTAAACTTTTATGAATTTGGCATGGATGCTGAACAATTACTTGTTTGGATATTTTTTTTGTAATTCTATTTGTAAATTTTTCAGTTGCCACATATTTGGCATGGCAGCCATCAGAATTTTTTGCATAGTTACATTTACGTCTTTCACAATACCTTCAAATTTTATTGCTTTGCATGTTGTGCATTTGTTGTATGGCGCACAATGTTGATATGCGTACTTGGTAATGGTTCCATGGTATCAGCTTCTTCCGACATAATTACATTCCCTGTACTTCTTGAATGATGAAACCGTGGATGAGCAACAAGCATTCTAACATTCTCAATCAGTTTATGAGGGAAATGGCTGTCGTTTTCTTCCCCGTCGGTTACGTCAAATGTAAAGTTATCTGGGCAGACAGTGAAAAGCGCCTTGTGCTCTCTACTGGCATCTACACGAACCTATACTTTTAGCAACAACTCATAGATGGCGGATGTATCGACACATGATTGTGCTCGTACGTATGCGTGTGGCGTTGTTGCCGTTCTCATTTGTATTTGCGCGAGCGCCGCCAGTATTCGGTGGATAACCCTGTACAGAAGCGATGGTGATGTGTGCGTGAACCTAAATTAGAAGCGATGGGGCAACAGTGATGGAGTAGGAAACACCTACAGGAGCGATGGGTATGTGTGCGCAAATTGACGCCAGCGCCAAGCTAGCCATGTGGCGTCAACGCGAAGCTAACCACGGCCAACCAGCGTCGCCGGGAAATAGATTGTCGACGTTGGTTGGCCGTGGCGTCTCGCGCACACATTACCACCGCTCCTGTAGGTGTTTCCTCCCCCTCCATCACTGCAAATGAATCATTTCTAACCGAACGCAGGCCTCCTCGTCATGTGCAACGACGAGGCAAGCTCCTCCGCTCTCGACGTAAAGATGAAATATCGATCTATCGAAATTCTTCATTACGTTTCACGTTATGTAACATCATGTTTTCTTGTCATTTATAACCTGTACAAAATTACCTTCTTTAAAAAAAGGTACAAAAAAGTACGTCAAGTATGCGCGCGCGCGCAGACGAACAAAGAAAACTATCGTAAATTTATTAATGTGCTATATTTAGCTTTACAAAACAAATGGAATATACTTCCGAAAGGGACCGGTGGCCGATCGTGATGAGGTTTGGGGGGAGGGGTGGGAAAGGGGTGTGGACCCTAAATCTAAAATTGTAGCTTCGGGTATTTATTAGTTTTCGAAATATTAATAAAAAATTGTTAATTTTTTTTGGACGTTGGTGCAGGCCTCCCTACCCGGGAGCCCTTCCGTCCCCCCATTTTCCACTTTTGAAATTTTGTAAGCACAGTCCCATTTTTAGCATCGGCAAACTCATATCGGTTCGCTACCATGCTTTACGCGCCTGCGAGCGGCCCCCCCCCCCCCCCCCCCCCCGCACCAATCTAGCACAACCAATACTAATACCCGGGACAAGTTGGAAAATGGAATGCGTTGTGTCGGTATAAGTCAACAGAAATATTGTTAAGAGGGGGGACCGTGGTAAAGTGATTAAAAAAAATCGGTATGGTGTACCCTTTTATGCACAATTACCTCTGTATCTTTTGAACGCATTAATTGCCGAAGCTAAAATTTTATATTTGGGATCTGTCTACACCCCTCGTAATACCCACCAAGTTTCATTTCGATCGGCCACCGGTTAGGGCTAGACCAGTGCGGGAAGCGCGCAAAGCACGGCAGCGAACCGATGTGAGTCCGGCGATGCCAAACACGAGACCGTGGTTACAAAATTTCAAAAATAAAAAATAGGGGGACGGAAGGGCTCCCGGGTAGGGAGGCCTGCACCAACGTCCAAACAAAAATTTCCATTAAAAATTGACAATTTTTTATTAATATTTCGGAAACGAATAAACACCCGAAGCTACAATTTTAGATTTAGGGTTCACATCCCCTCCCCATCCCTCCCCCCAAACCTCATCTCGATTAGCCACCGGTCCCTTTCGGAAGTACAGCCAACAAATGATATACAAACATTGTACCAATTATAACAATGGCTATTTATACAAACAAAAAATGTATTAAATAATATTTAGCAGGTATATTTTTATTGTATACAAATAAATATTTCAATACCAATAAATATTTTATTCAAAATTCTTGGCGCTGCGCAACCGAAAAAATGTTAATTGTCTTACAATGAGTGATAGAGACATCCAACAAGGGTGGTCTCGGTTGCCGCAAGCGTCCCATTCAGAAAATATCGATAAAAATGTGTAGAACCGGCACCGGCGTAAATCTCACCGTACTAGCATCCTTAAAAACTTAACGTTTCTAACACAAGATAATTGTCATATTAATTGAATAAAATTTGTTTCACTTTAATGCTTATTTTGGATCTGAAATTCTTTGTAATTAGTTTGTATTGGTTTTACTAAATCTATGCCCCCTTGAAATAAATAATTTATGAATGTGATAGGTTCTGGAAGTAGTGTTGGTCGACGGTCCTCCAAAGCGATTATCGTCTACCAGTGACATGATATCCGCTGTATTGTCAGTACAACAGTCAGCACTAATATGCAACAGTCTTCAAAGGCGTAGCGTAGCTGATGTTGGAGAAATATCGTTAGATTTACATCGCCCTGAAGATAAACATCCACGTTATACAATTTATATTTTAGACCAGCCTAAAGTACACGGTACAAAAACGTATGCTGCGTTTATAGTGCCACAAGGAAAGTAAGTTCCTGTTTATTTCACGTAAATACTTACCAGCAGTAGAAATTCAAATATAATAACGAACACTATACGCTTCTTACCATAATAGAGAAACAGATTGGTTATTTAGTACAAAAGAAGGGAGGCAACAGGTTCTTAAAAGCGCTCAACGAGACAGACTTGCGATTGTTACGCTATGCAGAGAACATAAATTTGAAAACTGGGATGCTGTGAAAAGTGAACTTCAAGATTGCATTCTGAACTTGGCACCAGATGGCTTGTCCAGCAAAGGCGATATCCCATTCTTATCGTTGGGATCAGATGTAGGAGTAAGAGTGACTTGCTTCGAAGGAAAAAGCGATCTTAGCGGTCCTTTTGTTGTGGAAGAAATCCAAAAAGATGGTTATGAGTTTAGGAGATTAGTGTTTTTAAACAATCCCTATGTTATCCAAACTGAAGCTCGCCTTAAACACGGTATTTAAATTTGATCACTCTAGGTATATATTGAAATATTTTAATAACATTTTTAGTTTGTGCGTCATTCTTTTCAGGAAAATCTAGACGTGGAAAAAGGAAGAAAGTTATTGACCAGGATTTTTTAGCATGCGATCATCATTTATATATGAGTATCGGCGTTAGTGCTGTAATAAACCCTGCGGAATCTGACGAATGTATGATCGTGGGATTAGGTGGAGGAAGCCTCTGCACATTTCTATACAACTGTTTTCCTAAAGTACGCATATACTGTTTCAAAGAAGTTGCTGATATCGTTAAACATATTAGTAAAATATTTGATGGAATACGTTATTATATTTTTACAGTTGAAAATCGTTGCGGTTGAAATCGATGAGACGATGTTAAAAATCGCTACCGACTATTTCGGTCTTCCTGCCGATGATAGAATGAAGGTCGAAATTGCGGATGGCATCCGGTTCGTCAGCGAAAATGCAGCGAACGGGAAAAAATACAAGGCTATACTTTTTGATGTAGATAGTAAAGATACTACGGTTGGACTGCGTTGCCCGCCAAAACAATTCCTAGAAATATCTATTATACGATCAGTTTCCGAATGTCTAACGGGCGATGGTTTATTCATTTTGAATTTGGTCAGCCGAGATCAAAATATCACGGGAAAAGTGAAAAATGATTTAAAGTCTATATTTAAGTCCATAGCGTGTTACTCTATGCAAGATGACGTAAACGAAATTATTATATGCTCCATGATAGACAGCGATTGTGTCGAGTGGAAGAAGAAACTAAAAGTGTCTGCCACAACTTTAAATGAACAAGTGTCGTCGAGACAATTGTCAAGTAATGCAGATATATTTGATTTGTCGTCTTTTATGGAAAATCTGACCGTAGAATCGTAATTAGAAAGTATCATTATTATTACTAATTGTAAGAGTGTAATGTCGTATAGTGTGACATATATTCAAATTTTCTTGAAATTCAAAACAACAATAAAATTAAAGTTTATTATTATACTGCAAATCGTGAACAAGTTTTGCGTACCCACGTTATAAGTACAACCAGTCACATATGTGTAATGTTCCGTGTTCGGAGAACGACTGAACGCTTCCAAGCCTCGAAGGGAGAGCGGCGTGCCCTCGACTGTGGGAAAGGTGGGTTTCGTCTTTGTCGAGTAAAGAATTGAAATTCAAACTTAACACAACAATAACTATTTATTAGATAACACTTAGTTTGATAATAACAAGGATAACGATAATAACAATTAATACTAATTACAACTACGTTTATATGGTTTTTTTTTATGTTTTATGTTTTATATGATTCTAAAGCTTATGGACTGTGAATATATATATATATATATATATATATATGCTGACTAATTGCAGAGCGAGCTCGTAGACTCTTTGGCAATTTCTGTAGTAAGAACAGCCGCTGCCGTCTCCGGAGCGAGCTTGTTGCTTTTGACAGAGTTTTGTCTCTATGCTCGATCTTGCTTTTACCAAGAACCCCGGCCGCTACCGTTTCCGGAGCTCGCTCGCAGTTTTTTTAGAAGCAGGATTCTATCGTTCTAAATGAATAGTCCAAAGAGGAGCACCAGTAACTTTTATACACTGGAGATCCGCCGCTACTGTCTCCGGAGCGAGCTGAATCTCACTGGTTGAAACTTAAGCTACCTCTAGGGCTGAACATTCGTCGACTATGAGCGTGGTTTCCAATGTAGCTTTGAATGCCCGCTGGGCTGCGTGCGCCTCCTTATATACTGGAAAATTGGCGGGCTAGCGCATGCGCAGTAGGTTATTTCTTACTGTTTCGCGTTTTACTCGCTTATTATATATTATTTTGTCTTGCTCTTTTATCAGTATCTATAATTAATTATTCCTAATAATGTTTGTTTTCCTAGTATTCGCTTGTTTCATAAATTATATGTAAAAGTATTTATAATGCTAATGAGTGGTAACATAGATCAGTCCTACTATGCCGACAGTTGGTGACGCTAGGTTCAAGTCCCAGTGGGACGTTGTTTGTTTGTTTGTTTGTTTATACGGATATCGGGGTGGCGTGATGACGGCAGAGGCCACAAAGGGAGAGGCATGTCCAACGGACTAGCAATACTCGAAGGCATCTCCATAACCCGACGGGGAGGCTGCCTCGCTTTCCAACGTCACGTCAGCTTTTTTAGGCCCTCGACTAATGTGGTCCATAGAAGTGTGGATGGTCGGATGCCGATGGCGAGGGTCCGCGAGGGGCTATCGATCGGATCCCCTCGGCCTCCATTTGTCGACACTTTGCCGGTCACGTTTTGCATTCCCTAGTGGCCGCATGCTGTCGGAGAGGTCGTACCGGCGAGTCCGCTTGTCATGGGGGATGTGCCGATCTACCTGGCTTCGGGAAAAAACTGGGGTCCTACACACATCCTCTCGAGCGAGTGTACGGGTGAACGGCCGTATTCCTGTGCAGTTTTGACCTGTCGTCTTAGTCGGTCTCGCGGGACCATTCTTTGCAACCCCTAAACGTCGACTTTAACCTAGGGCCGGATAGTCCGGAGCCGTTTCCCTTATTAGTTACCCCACAAGTTTTAATTCTAGGCGCGCTTGCGCGCCTCGACGCCGACATCGTCGGTGGCGAGCAACCGTAGGATTTCTTTTATTACGAGCGTTGTTGGCGAGCGTTCGATTCGTCGTTTCCGCTCCGAGATGCGTACCCTTCCCTGTCCCCTTCTGACTCGCGGTAGTGTTTCTACGTTCCACCTTGCCTGAAGAAGCCTCCCTTTCCCCGGACTCCGGCTACAGATGTCCGAGTACGTGGGAGTTTTTGGCTCTTAGCGAGAATCGAGGAAGCTTCTCCGGGCCCTCCTTGCCTCCTATCCTGTCTTGCTAAACTGTGCTGGGTTTTTGCCCGTCCCTCCACCCCCCGTCCCCCTGTTTTCCCTACCTCCGTCTGTGCTATCCTATTGAGACGGCCCCGCCGACTTCGCCGTAGTTTACAGTGTAAACATCAGGCTCCATCGTGGTTTTTGTCCCGGGTCCCACCCCGACCGGCCCCGGACTCCAACTTCTCCGAAATCGCTAGGCAATATCAGATCCATCGTGACCAAAGCAGGTGACCGGTACCCGAGAAAGGCGCTGCTCCTCCCTTCTCCCTTCTGGTATCTCGCGCTTGTGACCTAGTGTCACCCTGAGTCCGTGTCGCGATTCGCGTGCGCGTTTTTCGCGTGGGTTCGCGGTGCTTTATCCCCCCTGTCCCTAATTGACTCGCGATCGGGTTGTTGGGGCGGCGGTGATTTTACCTGCGGATTTTTCGTCGCACCTTTCGCCTTGCCCTTTTACCGTGGGTCTGATACGAGGTGCTCCGATTCTCCGTCGACTTTGGTAGTCGTTTGTGCAATTGTTGCCCGATCATGTTTAACCGCGAATTGAGGTATGCTATTATTTTAGCTAAAGTTTGCTCCTTGATTGTTGCGCTTCTCCTCTCCTTCGAGAGGAGTGCGGTAGTGGTTGACCAAGTCACCGTGGGACCGAAATGTATCGGTCCCGAATTTAACAGGTCTGTGTTGCTGCCCTTTTGTTCGGGAGTCTTTTTTGTTTGTCGATGGTTGATCGCCGAGAAGGCCCATCGCGACCCCTGTGGGTGTCCTATTTCTCGACTCGTCGTTGTCCGTTGCAGGGTTCAAGGACGAGTGGTGGATGGCGATTCGGCCTCTGCTGGCCGATGTTTTCCGTGGACGCATGACGATTTCCTCTGCGGAGTTCGTCGCGGTCGCTGGCCGTCGCACAGTGGGGCTGGAGAGGAAAAAAGTCTTAAAATGAAAGTTGTATTTTTATGTATCCATCACTATATCCTGATAGCCAATAGACCAATGTATCTAACCTATATGACAGATATGTCATATTCATGTTAATTGCAAAGAAAAATTGATCTGAAGTTGACCTTTCGTCTTCTAACGGGAAACGTGTCAATATTCGTACCAGATTGTCGAATTTTTTCTCAATTCCTCTAAATATTTTTATTTTTTTACCGCATATATTTCGAATGTGTATAGTCTCAGCTTATTTGTGACATAAATAGTTTTCGAAAATTCTTTACCGTAATCCCACTATACAACTTCAAATGAAGCTACCTAGTATTTCAGGTTTTCATTAACACTTTTAGGTTTATAAAAAAAGCTCCGCCTTCCTCCGAGCCCTAGATAGTACTAATTGACAGCAGATACCAACTACTAACAGCCCTCCAAAAATTGGCTGCATATATTTGCAAGTTTGACTGTTATTAATACATAATCACCCCCAAGTGCGCTGTGCATGCGTTTTCGCAGAAACTCATCACAGCGGTGTTTCTCGCTATTTTTGCCCAGTTTCTATTTTCTATTATTTTTTTATACTTATAGTTTGTATGGACATGTAATATTATGATCATTAAATAATAAAAAAAACAATAAAATAACAATAAAAATTATAAATAAAGTATTGTTACTATAATCGATACAGAAAAAACATATTTCATAATTATTTACCAATACTTAAATAACATTCCTTTTTTCATTATAAATGAACATTTTAAGATTTTAAGATTTTTAGGCTTATAACCAGGGATAGGAACCCTAACCCGTACCCGGTTCAGTACTCAGTATCGTAAAATAATCCATCTAACCGGGTAATGCAAGATATCTATAACTCGAGTAACCCGGTTAATCCGGTTAACGCGGGTTAGAGTAATACAGTGAAAGCCATAGTTGTAACTATGTTTCCAAATAGTAATGAATTTTATTTGGATATCAGACACTCCTTAGTCGTTCATTTCTAAAAGTCTTGTTCTATTAATAACAAAAATGATAAAATATTAGTTATAGCTTCAGCAATTTTTCCATTTATTATAGTGCAATACAGAATATTATTAACATTACTTTATTATATAATTTTCGTCGTTTAATGTTATATGTTATAATTTAATTGTGTTATTTTCTTTCTCTATTATGTTTCATACTGTTTGAAGCTAATTAATAGATTGTTTATGTAATATTACATATTTATTAGTACATAATTATCATATATGGTCTTTGTATACCGAATGTTTACGGGGTTTATTATTATTTCATTTGTTAAAAATTCTTCAATATTATTTATGTTCCTGTCCATATAACCGTTGGCTATTAACAAATAATGTAAAAAAAAAGTACTCAAAAATATTGAGAAACACCGAAGTTATGAGATTTTTTCCGCGAGTCCTATGTTACGTGCCCCACTGTGCGTCGTCCTGCCGGAGGCCTGGCGTGGTGGCCAGTGGGACGTTACATGTGTAAGAGCGTTCCCGCGATATTTACGATAGTAGGGAGATTGTTGTTACGAGCTAAGCATTTGCTCTGAGTTGGCTGGCGGCTTTCTCATCTCGAGATTGTAGACCAGAGCCCTGCAACGGGCGGGTATATCGCGGGTCAACCCGCCCGTTACCCGTCCGTCTTTCCTTTCACTCGACCCGCCTGTGCCCGCGGCGGATAAGTCGGGTCATCGTTGATTTGTATTCACCCGCGGCGCCCGAGACCCGAGACGCCCGAAACATCCGAACGCCCGAATCGCCCGGCAACACCCGAAGCAGTAATGAGTCATGACGTCACCACGCGTATCCGACTCGATCGTACCCACGCTGTTACACGCTCGTACCCGTGACCCGGGACTTTACCTGAGCATTATCCGCAATTCAATTTGACTCAGAAGCGGTTGGAGAATCAAATCTAGACAATTCATTATTATTTATGTACATTATAATTATCAAATATAGGAAAGTCACGGAAACCGGAAGAAGGGTGAAGATGGACGATGTGGTGACCGGGAGACAGGATAAAAAGATTATAGATTGGCTCGAGAAGTTGCAAAAGAAAAGCAAGGAAAATAAAGAAAAAACAGAGGGGATAAACTATGGGAATGAATAAAACATATACATATATTATTATATATAGCAAAGTAACAAAAGTTCAAATAGGTACTACAAATAAATTATAATTATATAAAGGAAAACATAATACATTATAATATGTACCTAAGACTATTTTTCAAACTAATTTTATTTTATTTTATAAAATAATTAAGCTCGGATGCAAGTACGGTCGTACAAATATTTAAAAACATCTTGTAATAGCGCCCAATGAATAAAGTAAAGGCACGTGTACGAGCGAATCGGATACGCGTCGTGACTGGTGACTGCTTCGGCCGCCTCGGGCTTCTCGGGCGGATAGAAATCAACGATGACCCGACTCATCCGCCGCGGGTACAGGCGGGTCGGATAATCGCTCGGCGGCGTCGGGCGGGTATGGGCGGGTTAGCTGCGGGTATCGCGGGTTAGTGAAAGTTCGGGCGCGGGCGGTTCGGGCGTATCGAGATACAGTCGGGTGACGGGCGGATCAAACCCGCCCGTTGCAGGGCTCTGTTGTAGACAACGGCAGTGTTTATAGTCGTGTTACGAGTTACACCCTTTTATTTAATTATATTGAGCTGCGAACCAGTGTCGACGAGGAAACCAGTAGACCTCTCTGGGAAGCAATGATGCGCCAATTTTACAACGGGTGAACTACTGTCCTCTCCTACGTGGACTTTAAACAGCCTTCCTGTTCTTGGCACTCGCGATCAACGGACCGCTCTGCGATGTGCCGTTCGCAGAGCTCCCCTGAAGTTTAAAGGACCCTGACCTTTGGAATTATGCGAAGATTCACCTCAAAACCGACTATTACCCTGATTCTGTTTCTTAAAACAACTCGCCTCCAGATCGTCTTCTTACAATAGCCGCATCTAAACCTTTCGTTACTCGGAAAATTTTCTCGATTCTCATTATCCCGTGGGGATCAAATTATAACAATGGCTGGGTGGATTCCGTTGCAATCGCTACGCAAGGCCCAGTCTGATCACACCCAAAGCAATTGCGGTCCCGAAAATTCGTATTTAGGACTCTTGCACCGCGAATGAGAGGCTGTGAGGATGAAGGGTATCCCGACGGTTCTTCCATCTCTTGTTCCAAGCTACTAGCAACATTAATTACTGTATCGAGGTCGTCAATCTTTTTCTCGTCCTTCCCTCTGGAGAGGAGAAGTGATATTTTTTGACTTCGAAGATCTTTTAGCAATGCTAGTGACTGCCGTATTATTTAAAACATCGATGGCGCCTACTAACTGCTCAGAATTATAAGTATCCTTCGCGGCCGCTAATCCGCAATCCAGTACTTCGCTAACTTGAGCCCCGAAAACCTCGAACATTTCGTTTAATCCATGACTTAGGGTCCTAAACTCATTATTTATACGGTTGTAACAAACCCACAAAAATGCCCCTTTTCTTTTTTCATTAATAAACATAATTAATAGTTACGGTAATTATTTACTTTAGCGATTCCTCGCCGATTTTGATGAATTTTGGATATGTTGTCGGGGACACGATTCTGAACAACTTTTTCCTGTACATATTACCGTCGCTCGGTCTTATTTTCCGAGATATTCGCAAAAATATTTTTTAAATTTCTTGCTTTGGTGTTATAATTTGGGGTAGTGTTGGGTTAGTTTCAGTATAAATAAATATAAGTGCACTTCACATTAAACATTATTTTCATTTATTATTGATAGAAATTGAAAACATTTCAGCCATTATATAAAAAAATGCAACTATTCTTGTACTAAAGTCGTGTTGCCGTCGAAACAAATCTTCACCCATGTAACCAACATAATGTTCTTTTCGCGTACCATATCGTGGAATGTTGGCTCGAGTTTCACGCCAACAACGTTCAATGTTTTGGGTATGTGCTCCACTATCTGAATCGATGAAATTCATTTTATGATTTACAGTAAAATGTTGAAATCCTTCTTTGTGTAGGCAATTATATAATTTCCAACAATCGGATATAATTGTAGAACCTGGTTTAATCCACTTCTGAATCACACGCAGTACAGTTTCGGATGATCTGTCTGGAACTGGCTCGATGAATAAACGTTTGGTTCCACGTTCAATACCACCGAAAACCCATTGTCCAGTAACAAGTCGTCCTTTATTATATTTTCATTTTCCAATTTTTGCTTCGTCAATTTCTACAACTACGTTACCTCCTCCGAGTTGGACCGAATTCTTCCGTATCCACAAAACACATCATTCTTGGCAAAAACTTGCCCAGTCAACAGCTGTTTTCGACGAAATACTCAATTCAGTTTCCAGAAAAGTTTGTCGCGGTGGTTTTAGCATTAAGTGGTAATCGATGAAACGGCAAATGTTTTGAATAGGAAAGCGTGATTGTTCGAACCAAGAATTTTTATACGCGCTAATTTTCAGATTACATTGTATTTTAACGTGTTTCTTATACATATTTTTAATATAAGATATGTATGACACGAAAATACTAAATTCTGCCGATCAAATTTCATTTCTTTTCCACATTTCATACAATTCATAGTACCATGGATCACTTTTCGTCCAATTAAAAAATCAATTAATTTATCGTAATCATTACACATGCTCAAAAAGTCATATAACATCATATTACTTTATAATGTGAAATCACGTTATAACACAGTAACTGCAAATACAGAACAAACTCGTGAAATACACTACGCAGTCACAGCCCCGTTATGCCCACCATTTTCTGGAATCCTTCGGTCGAGAATGAGAAAACCCGAAAACGGGCGAGAGGAAACGAAAGAGTCGACACTTTGATACTTTGCTCCGTATTTCAGCATCAGCGCCATGGACCTGAAGGACAGTGCATAAGCTAGACTTATGGACGCGGGGGTGTAAGCGAAAGACGGAAGGGGAATCGAACTGTATCAGCCATCTTGTTATGATTTACTAGTGGTGCCATCTATGTCATACCGTGGTAAACTTTGAAACTTTACACTTGCATTACACAGGTTTCATAAATTGATCAATGTTTTTATAAATAATACAGATTTATACGAATTGTAATACATAGGGTGAATAAAAATACGTTATATTTAATTGCCAGAAAATAGTAACAGTTTATTATAATATTGTCTCCTACTCAATACATTTGGAATATTTGTAGAAATATAATGGCATCGTACGTTTACGTAAAATTGTATAACACATTTTATAATATGTATCCTATGATTATCGAGGGATGATTGGTTATTACAATGTTCTATTATGTTTGTAAATAAATTATGTATATTCAGTTGACGCAAAACTGTAGCCTGTATATACGCAAAATTATTCAACTCGCCTTTAATACTATAAAATTTCATCACGTTTTCGCAAACGCGACAGATTAAAATAACATCATCCGATGGATGAATTAGACTCCCTCGATTTTTTTGTATAATCAAGTTATGTATTTTTCCAGGGTTCTTTTCGTACAAGGTATTAATGCACTCGGAACATTGTATGCGTTTGGTTAATTTCTTCACTACCCAGCCACCTATATACACAACAATTCTGTCTGTAACGTTCCGTTGTCGAACGACAACTGAAAGTTGCAGGCCTCGAGAGGAGAGCGGCGTCCCCTCGAGTGTTGGAAAGGTGGGGATTCGTCGGTAAAAGAGCAAAGAATTGAAATTCAAACTTAACCGTAATGATCTATGAACTATTTATTTACTAACACTTAACTCTAATAACAAGAACAATAATATTAATACTGCTTACGACTACGAATATATTTTATGTTTTTGGGTTTTTTATGTTTTTATGTTTATATATACTAATTAATGCTATTCGTTATATAAGATATATAAATGTATATTCGCACTGCTACAGTGAGTTTGGCCGCTGCCGTTTCCGGAGCGGTTCCCAATACTCTTGGCAGAGTTATATTCTATACCCGACCTTCTGCAGTGAGGGCGGCCGCTGCCGTCTCCGGAGCGGTTCCCGACACTCTTGGCAGAATTCTTTTCTAGGGTTCCGCAGACCTTGCCTTCGCTAAGCGGTTAAGCTGCTACCTACTAATAGGAGCAACGCTTGAAACCTCCGCGTAGACAAAGTTCTCAACCTTCAAATGATAGGTCCAAAAAGGAGCACCAGTACCTTTATACACTGAGAACCAGTCGCTGCCGTTTCCGGAGCGTGCTGAAATTCTACTGGATGGTACTTAAGCTGCCTCCAGGCACTAGCATTCGTTGGTCGCAGGAACGTGTTTCGTGATGAATAGCTTTGTAATTCGTAATTCGTAATGAACGCCGCCGCGCTGCTTGCGCCTCCTTATATACTGGAGAATTGGCGGGCTGGCGCATGCGCATTGTGTTATTTCCTGAAATTTCACTTATTACTCGCTTATTATATATTATTTTGTCTTGCGCTTTTGTCAGTATTTATAATTAATTATTCTTAATGTTTCTACAATGTTTGTTTGTCTAATATTCGCTTGTTTCATAAATTATGTGTATAAAAGTATTTACAATGTTGATGCGTGGTAGCATAGAGTGACTTAATGATAATGTAGAAGAGTTCTATTATATCGACGGTTGGTATTCTATGGTTTAAGTCCTCATGGGACGTTACACCTCCCCCCCTGGGGGATCTCTCGTCCTCGAGAGATTCAAGCAGTGGAAATGAAATAGAGTATATTTATGTATATATATGGTTATTTATTATTATTTTTAATTTTTCGGCTTATATGGCGCAGCTGCTCCTGATCCAAATAACCCAAGAAGCCGCCAAATTCTTCTTCGAGGATCGGTCTTAGGTAGCGCCCTATATGTTTCCCAGTCCGGTTCTGAGACTTTTATCTTTATTAAATTTGGCCACTTCGCTGGTGGTACTTCCGGTACTTTAAATATCTTGTCCGGCATCTTGAAGTCCGGGGTTCTTGGAAATTCCGGGGTGGTCGGTAGTGTATCCGGCGGTGTGTGTGGTGGCGTTCGAACATTTGTCTTGAGATTTTTAGTTTAAATTAGTATTTTTAAGAAATAAGTAGTTAGTAGGTATATTACCATGTGTGGAGGAGAGTCTGGGAATGGAGTTATGAGTGGAGGTATAGGAATCATTTCCTCGAATATCTTCTCCAATTCTTCCCTATTTCTTCTCGCTTTAACGTGTCGCGAACCTGATCGCTTTGGCATTTTTACGGTAAATGAAGTATGTCGGATTTTTTAAATCGTGTGGCGCTGGTAATTGTAACGGTTCGAGAGTGATGCCATCTAGCGGAACTTTATATAAAGTTTTTCGCAACTTTGTTTCCTTTTTGTAATAATGTTTTTTCGCTTTAGGTCAGGCCTGGGATTTAAGTGAACGCGGCGGCCGATTTTCGGAGGCAACGCCTCCTTTCTCCCGCCGCGCGTCTTGGCCCCCGCGGCAGCCAAGGAGCTTGGAGCGCCTCAGGCCCGTGCCATATGAACCACGCGTAGCGCATTGGGGCCCCCCCGTATCAATAGGTTTCCACATCACCCATGGGGGTACTATCATCGATGCGATTTTTTTTTATAGTGGTATCCCCTATAGGCCTATTCCACTGTGTCGCGCGATAAAAAATGTATTGGAAAAACGCGTTTTATTATCAAAATTTCAAATATCTTTGGGAAAACTAGATTTTCGCGCACGTTTAGACGTGCTAGGGCCTAGGGGATACCACTATAAAAAAAAAAACGCATCGATGATTGTACCCCATGGGTGATGTGGAAATCTATTGATACGGGGGCCCCCCAATGCGCTACGCGCGGTTCATATGGTACGGGCCTGAGGCGCTCCAAGCTCTTAGGCTGTCGCGGGGCCAAGACGCGCGGCGGGAGAAAGGAGGCGTTGCCTCCGAAAATCGGCCGCCGCGTTCACTTAAATCCCAGGCCTGCTTTAGGTTAAGGTTTAGGTTTAGGTTTAGGTTTAGGTTTCAAATTGTTCGTTTTAAGTAGAAAAATATATTTGATTATAAAAGTTCTTAATTCTAGGTGTAAGTGTTAAATACATTGTGTGTGTGTGTGCGTGCGTGCGTGCGTGCGTGCGTGCGTGCGTGTGTGTGTGTGTGTGTGTAGTGTGTAATTGTAAGGTGTAGTGTGTATAAAATGTTATAAAAATATAAAAAAAATGTACATCCTTAAATTAGGTGTTCTTCTTTTAGATAATGTACACATGTTGCACATTCTGTTACTGGACGGGCTATGAATAGCGTCCGTCGACAAAAGTGGCATATTCGCCAACGTCGTGTTTCCTTGTATGCCAATAAGTGTCTTTCTAGCACTTCTTCTTCTACTTCAACTCTCTGTGTACACATGATGCATACAATGAATGATTTATAATAGTATACGTCATGGTCGTAAATCTGTTTTAAGCAGAAATATTTTTCCATAGTAGTAATGGTTGATGTTTCGAGTTTGTGGAATATTATGACAGTTTTGCTATAATGAAGAAATCCTTTGTTCGTAGCTCCTTATATAGTCTTCCCATGCAGGGTTGCAACTTCTGAATTTTACCTATCATATGTTTTAGGGTTTTTTTAATTTTAAATAAAAATTTGTACTTACATTTATTTCTAGAGACCTTTCAAAACTTTCTCACGAATGACGGGATAAACGTAACCGAGTTTCATATTATTTACAGAAAATAATTATAATTGATATATTAATAGTGTGCATAAAGTGCAAGCAGTTGCTTTCTTTTCTATGTACAATACTCTATTACAGCAAAAACAATATTCGTAATATTTGCTATTTTCTTTTAACGTTAGGAGGTGTTGTGTGCAAGTATTCTATTTTTTCCATGTATCCTTTGTGTACAACCTCTACAGAGTATATGGTTTTCTCGATAATAATATACGTTTCCTTCATAAATGTGGTTTAGACATACGAATTTGTCCATTGTAGCAAATATAATGTTGACTGTTCGCTTCTTTATTTTCGAATGAAGAATTCTTTTACTCGCTCTTCCTTTTATACTCCCCACGCCTGGTGGCGCCCTCTGGAGGTAAACAGGTTTTCTTTACCCTGTTCACAGCGCGTTTATCACGTCTATTCTCGAGCGTAGCTTGCACGCCATTGCCTCGACGCCAGGCGCTGCTTCCGGCGCCCCGGCTTCGAGGCTTCCCGAAGAGGAGCCGGCGGCGCCCTCTGTTAGCGTGTCGGCGAGACCGCCACATCTACCCCCCCCCCCCCCCCCCCAGAGGGCTCCGAAGAATGAGGGGGCATCGAAAAGGTGACACTCCGTGGTTGCTTCGGTGTCTGCGGCGTCCGTGAGAGAATCGCTGGACGCGCGCGTGTCAATGTCCACATCGGTTTAAAAGGCGGCGCCTGTGGGCGCAACTGCGAGGCAGGCAGCGGGGCCTGCTACACCTTCGGTCGGGAACTCAGCCGAGGTTCCTGCAGCGGAGTAGGCTGCAAGACAGGATACGGCTCAGACGATAGCTCCTCTTGCAGATCCAGCAGGGAGGCAGGCAACGGCTCCGGTTGCAGATCCGGCAGGGAGGCAGGCAACGAGTCAGGCAATGGCTCCGGTTGCAGCCCTGGCCGGGAGGCAGGCTGCGATGGCATGAACGAGGTCGCTTGGGTTAAATTCGACCCTGGACCAGAAGGCGTCGTCGACGGCGGAACAAACCGCGATGACGGCAGAGCAGGCAGCGGCAGCGGCGACAGATCCGGCTGCGACGGCACAAGAGTAGGCCGTGACGACGGCAGAGAAGGCTGCAACAACGGCAGAGTAGGCCGTTGCAGCGGTGGCAAGACAATCTGCGGCGGAGGCAGTAAAACAGGCTGCGACGGCGGCAGCGAAGCAGGCTGCGACGGCGGCAGCAAAGCAGGCCGCGACAGCGGAAACGTAGACCTCAATGACGGGCCCACCATCTCAAAGTCCTCCTCAGCAATGTATGCCGGCTTCAGCGACTCAGTCGACACCGACTTCTCCTCACCATTCACGCGAATGATGAAAACCTTGTCGCTGATCCGCCGGACTACCTCGTATGGCCCAGCGTAGGGAGGCTCCAACGGCCGGCGCACCGAATCGACCCGCCTGAAAACATGGGTGCACGAGGCCAGACTCCTGAAACTAAAAAGAGTAGTCCTCGAGTGGTTGCTCGCCGGCACGGGCCGCATGTGCTCGGCGAGTTTTTCGACAAATCCCTGCGGGTTCGCAGGGACGTCCCTGGTCACAAAGAATTCTCCAGGGACCCGGAGCGTTGTTCCAAATAGCATCTCCGCAGGAGAGGCCTGGAGGTCCTGCTTGAACGCAATACAGAGGCCCAAAAGAACGAGAGGAAGCAGCCGAGGCCATGGCACAGCCGGGTTGCACATCAGGGCTGCCTTCAATGCGCGATGCCATCGCTCCACCATTCCGTTCGCCTGGGGATGATACGGCGTTGTGTGGATTCTGTTTGCACCAATGGCACGCGTCAAAGCTGCAAACAAGGCAGACTCAAATTACGCCCCCTGATCCGTTGTTATGGTGAGTGGTGTTCCAAACTGGCACACCCAATTGTTAAGAAATGCCGTGGCGACTGTCTCTGCTTGCATGTCTGCAAGGGGTACGGCAGTCGGCCAACGAGAGAAACGATCCACAATCGTTAGACAATATCTCAGGTCTCCAACCTGAGGTAAGACGATCAAGTCCAAATGGACATGGTTAAAACGATTGTCTGGCACTTCTATACGGTTCGGAGAGAGCTTGTTATGACGATGCACCTTCGCCCTCTGACACGGCACGCACTCACGCGACCAGCGACGCGCGTCGCTGCCAATCCTCGGCCAGACAAATTTCTCCCTGAGAGCGCGAGACGTGCCTCTCCCACTGGGATGGGACAGTCCATGAATAACATCGAAGGCGGTCCGCCGGAGGGACCGGGGGAGGTATGGCCTGACGACGCCATCTCTGACGCCACACCAGACGTCCTCTCCCTCAATAGTCAGCACTTGAAGATCTAGAGACGTATCCTCGCGCACAGAAGCGAGCTCATCGTCCTGCTCCTGAGCCGCCCTGATGACGGCAGCGTGCAATTGGGTGGGCATGGTTATTGCACACACTCGAGACAGCGCATCTGCCACCACATTATCCTCACCGTTTATATACTGAATGTCCGTGGTGTACTGGGAAATATAGTCAAGGTGGCGCTGCTGTCTCAGGTTAGCTCGATCAGCCCGCTGAGCAAAAGCAAAGGTCAACGGGCGGTGGTCCGTGCGGACAGTGAACGGACGACCTTCGAGAATGTGTTTGAAATGCTTGACCGCGGAGTAAATGGCTAACAACTCTCGGTCCAATGCACTGTAGCGTACCTCCAGGCCCTGCAGCTTGCGCGAAAAAAAACCCAATGGCGTTCGCTCGCCGCTCGCGTCCTGCTCCAGGGCAGCATCAATGGCGACGTCAGAAGCGTCGGTTGTCAGAGTCAGGCCGTAGTCACACGAGCGTTTTTTCGACGTCCGTCGTGACTGACGTCGTAGCGTAACATTGTAATGCGTAGGACCAGCCACACGAGCGCCTCGCATCAAATTTAACGTCCGTGCAACGTCGGCGACGGACGACAAACGCTACGACGTGCGTCGATCACTCGTTACGGGCGGTGTTGCATTGCATGTATTGCTACGGAACTGATCACACGAGCGTCGAGTTGCCGTCCGTTTCCTGTGAATTTTTCTACTTCTATAATGGATATTGACATTTTTTTATCTGAAATTCAGAAACAACCAATTCTGTGGGATGCTTCAGATTCGGAATATAAAAATAAATTTAAAAAAAACGAAGTGTGGTCAAATGTTGCGGCTATAGTAAATCCTAACTTTGAACAGAAAACCGACACGGAGAAAAAGGTTATTAGTAAGTAACAAATAACGAGTTATATGCTTTATAAAATTTTTCACTTGTTTTATAAGTATACAATTAATACAAAGTGGTTAAATTTTTTCATTTTGCCATGATAATTGTCCAATATCGCTCACAAAATATTTAGTTAATGCATCTCTATATGTGGTATTAGATCTATTAACATGCACATTTTCATCTATAACACCAGTATCGTCGAATCCGTTTACTGTTCAAATATCCTCGAATTTGTATCCATCTCGGTCACGGACAAAATTGTGTAAAACGCAACAACATTTCACAATATCCACCGCAAATTCTATACCAACATCAATAGGTCGATGTAATATTCTCCACTTATTGGCGAGAATTCCAAAAGTACATTCTACATATCTCCTAGCTCGTGATAGTCTGTAGTTGAATATTCGTTTTTCTTTTGGCAAATATTTACCTGTATACGGTCTAAGCATATTCAATGATAACCCGAAGGCTTCATCACCTACAAATGCATATGGCAAGCGCACAGAAACTCCTGGTATTGTACTTGGTGGAGGGATACCAATAGAATTGTTCTGTAATCCCTGCCATAAGGAAGAGTTTCTATATATAGTAGAATCTGAATCTTTTCCAAAAGATCCCACGTCAACGTATGTGAAACGGTACTTAGAATCCGCTACTGCAAGTAGAATTATAGAAAAATAATTTTTATAATTATAATGTAAAGAAGCACTTCCTCCAGGTTTAACTATTCTTATATGTTTGCCATCGATAGCGCCGAGGCAATGTGGGAAATTTGCTCGTTCTTGAAAACCATTTACTATTTCTATCCATTTTTCATAGTTTGGTGTTGGTATGCATTCTTTATGCAATACTTCCCAAATTTGTATACACGTTGATCGTATAATGTTAGACAGAGTAGATCGACCTATTCGATATTGGTAGTGTAAATCGTGTAGGTTATTTGTACTACCTAAATACCTGAAAGCAATGTGCAGAAAAGAATTAAAATATTAATTTACGAATACCTACTCAATTCGATTATTGGATACACATTATCGTTAATTTTGTTTGTAGTACAGGAAATCATTTCCAAATGGAGGAGTATTCGAGACAATTATACTCGTACACTAAGAAAACGAAATGAAAATAATAAATCAGGCTCTGGTGCAAAAAAAACATTGCAATATATTTATGAAAAGCAATTGACATTTTTGAACAAGTGTCGAGAATCACGACCCACCACTAGTAACATAGATGTGGAAGTTGACGAGCGAGAACATTCTGACTCCGAACAAAGTGCACAAAGTGTAGATAACGATTTAGAAATAACTGAACCAACTATCGTCGAAACTGAAAGTAGTAATAATTTTAAAAACCCTCCACGAAAGAAAAACAAAAAAATTAATTTGGAAGAAAAGCTTGCTAACTTCTTACAATTAGAATCGAGGCAACAGAAGACGAATGACGATGACGAAGATATGTAATTCTACAGATCAACATTACCAATGCTTAAAACATTTACGATGGAAGAAAAAATGCAGTTTCGAATTCAAATGATGCAATTACTGCAAAATATTAAAAGACCATCTATTTCACCTACACATACGAGACCCGGAATGTCAGGTACTCCACCACCCAGACATCATAATTTAATTAACGCATCTACTGTAGTATCTTATGAACTACATCCCACTTCTGAGCCACATTCTCCATCTTATAAGCCACATTACGAAAACTTGCACTACCCTTTCCCATCGTCTTCACAGACATTAGCGAAACATGATTTGGAAATTGCTTACCATAACGATAATGCGTCGTCAAACGGGTCAAAGTATTAAGTATTATTATTATATTATATATTACTGCAATACATTATTATTATTATTATTATTATTATTAATATTATTATATTAACATATTATTTCGTAGTAAGAATAAGGTTTCTGTGTGTATTATTAAAATTAATATTTTTTTAATTATCTTCAATGTAATACTTTCTTTTAATTGCGTTTGTTTATATTAATAAAAACAATATTTTTCCTATTCACCTTAGACTAACAGCTAACATTTCCTCTGGTGGTATTGCAGATCTGATATTAGTGTCTCGACGTACTATTTTTTGTTTTACTTTGTTTAGTAATTCATCAAACGATGACCGGGACATGCGGAAATAGTTGAAAAATTTCGTTTCATCACTGCATAATTGGGTATAAAGTGTATAAAATGCGCCATCTAATAATCGCGTATTGTTTATAGGGTGTACCCAATATTTTCTTGTTTTCCGTTTTCTTTTTTGTATTCTCAATGCAGTATAAATAAAAATCGCGACTTCCGTATCGTCCATCCCGTGTGTACGGATGCCTACCGTCGACTGATGTGAGAGACTTTTCTCAGTTACGGACGATAAAGTTAACGCTCGTGTGACTGGGTCCACGACGGACGTTGATTTTGACGGACGTTGAAAAACCGCTCGTGTGACCGCGGCCTCAATTGAGCCGACGGCGAAAGAAAGGCGGTTCGAACAGCGTTGGTAATGCTGTCCTTGCATTTCTGAAAGGCGTCCTCGGTAATAGGGGTCCACGGAATCCTAGAGCGATCTCACTTCTTGGCACCCTTCATAAATACCGTAAGCGGTGCCTGGATGTCTGCGGCCCTGGGAATGGAACGACGATAATAGTTTAACATTCCGAGAAAACGACGCAGCTCGGAGACCGTAGAAGGCTTTGGAAAAGCGGAGATGGCCTGCGCTCGATTTTCTGGTGGCTGATAACCATGTCTATTTACCACGTACCCTAAGTACGTGATCTCAGCCTTCCCAAAGTGACACTTATTTATGTTTATAGTTAAGTTATGTTTACGCAAAATGTCAAAAATAATCGCGAGATGCCTCGCATGCTCAGCATGCGAGCGAGAAGCTACTGTGAGATCGTCTAGGTAGCACCTCACAAAACTATGTCCCCTCAGGATATTGTCCATATGGCGCTGCAGCGGCTGCGCAGCGTTTTTTAGGCCCGGTGGCATGCCCACAAACTCAAACAGGCCGAAAGGGGTTGTTATAGCCGTCTTTGGAATATCTTCCGCTGCAACCGGGATCT
Organism: Andrena haemorrhoa; assembly: GCA_910592295.1. Classification (NCBI taxonomy): domain Eukaryota; kingdom Metazoa; phylum Arthropoda; class Insecta; order Hymenoptera; family Andrenidae; genus Andrena; species Andrena haemorrhoa. The sequence continues at coordinate 10,565,496 of OU342946.1, forward strand.
GGTGGTAAGCCCGCCTTAGATCTACAACAGAGAACACCTCTGCACCATGCAGACCCTGGAATATATCCTCTGGGCATGGAAGTGGATAACGGTCCGCCTGAGTGCAGGCGTTAAGACCGCGGAAGTCACCCGTGACTCTCCACCCAGGTATGCCAGAATCTTCACCCTCGTCCTTGAACTCCGGAGGTGGGGGCGCCTGCTTGGGCACCAAATGCAAGGAGCTCGACCACTGACTGGATGAAGGCCGCGCCACTCCCTGCTGAAATAAATGATTAAAATGAGCTCGAGCCGCCTCCAGTCTAGCGCCCGACAGACGACGGGGACGCTCATGGACAGGCGGTCCAGTGGTAATAATCCGGTGCGATACAGAGGCGGCGGAATCCGGGGCAACCATCATTTTGGGTCGCGTAATGTCGCCGTATGTCCGAACAAGGTCCATATACATAACGCCCTCCGGGCTGCCAGTGCTGTTAATCTGGACCGGCACCGACACACCACCAATGTCAACCGAGCACACAGAACCGCACACACGGAGCTCGGTAAGCGGGTCCACTAACGCGCACTGTTTAATATCTATCAAAAGTCCGTAGTGCAATAAAAAGTCCGCACCGATGATCGGAGAACTAGTGTCCGCAATAATAAACGGCCAGCGAAACTCGCGGCGTAACCCCGGTTTAAGGGATAACTGTTTCTGACCATAGGTCTTGATTGTAGAGCCGTTAGCTGCACTCAGCACAAACTCAGTGGGCTCCAACTGTCCATGACTGAGAAGCCTGGGTAACAACGAGACGATTGCACACGAGTCCACCAAAAAGTTGACATTTGTCGAACGATCCAGGATCTGGAGACGACACTCCTTCAATCAAGGCTGCCGAGTGTAGTCCCTGTCGGCCTTCGGCACAGTTGCCGACAGGACCTTCAGTTTAAAGGAGCAGGTGACTGCGATGGTGCCACATAGCTGCATGGCAGTTCACAGCGGTGCGCCTTGGCACCGAACCTGCGATGGAAATAACACATCCCCCCAGGGGCCAGGGATGCGGCCCGCGACCACATGCGGGACCGCCCCCCTCCATTAGTGGTTGAGAGCGATCAACTGTCCCAGGGACATGCGAATGTCAGTCAAGTCCTTCTCCAAGGACGAAGTTTCAGGCAGCTGTGGCGACGAGGTGGTCACCAGAACAGGGTGTGCGGCCATCACACCAGAAACGCTTGGAACCTCCATCAATTCATCGGCTGCCACAGCCAATTCGTCCAAGATGGGCTCCCGGAAAATTTTTAGGAAGCGTTGAGTGCTAGCGGGCAGCAGTGCTAGCCACTTCGCGCGAAGGACATCTTCCGAGGCTTTGTCCCCCGCCAGAGTTCGCATCTGCCGAAGGAGCTGAGAAGGTTTCTTGTCTTCCAATTGAAGCTCGTTTAGCAATTTCGCCAACTGGCGATCCGCTGAGTCCGAAAAACGGCTTGTGATGTGTGCCTTCAAATGCAGGTATTTTCCTTCTGCAGGCGGGCGCCGGACGACGTCCGAAACGTCGAGGAGTGACTCGGGGTCGAGAGCCCCGACGACGAGGTGATATTTGTTCTCGTCCAAATTTATTCGGTGCGCCTTAAACAGCGACTCGACCTGAAAGAACCACAGATCAGCATTTGTTTTCCAAAATGGCGGTAACCTGCAGGTATGCACAGATACCTCGTCCCGAGAAGCCATCTCGGAACTCTGGACGCCTTGTTGGGCGACAGGACCCGGCGAGTAAACAGAAGTTAGAAGCGAGTCTTGGGTGGCTCCTCCACCGCTGTCCTTCTGAACGCCTTTCTCAGGCGAATGCTCAAGCGGCATTCCGAGCCGTGTCTCAGATTCTCAGGGTACGCAGTTTCGTTAACGCGCAGAAAATGTCCGAACGCACTGCAATTGTCCGATCGCGCGATATCTATTCGATCACACGGGGCACGGAAGCACTTTAGTGTCTTTCCAAGAAAAATTTGGCCCACGAACCGTGAAAGCGCACCACAACGCACAGTGCCTTACCGGCGACGCGCACAAAGAGAACGACACGTGCACGAAGGCCCAGATCACGTCGGGGTCACCAATGTTCACAGCGCGTTTATCACGTCTATTCTCGAGCGTAGCTTGCACGCGATTGCCTCGACGCATTGCCTCGACGCCAGGCGCTGCTTCCGGCGCCCCGGCTTCGAGGCTTCCCGAAGAGGAGCCGGCGGCGCCCTCTGTTGGCGTGTCGGCGAGACCGCCACAATCCTATTCATATGAACGACTCGAATTTGTTTCAAAGTTATTGCTATCTTTAAGTTGCTATTCCCCAGGACTTCGGTAACCTGGTAAGGTCCGCTATATTCCGGTCCCAGTTTTTCGCGCCTTGGATTTAGTAACCAAACCCAATCTCCAACTTTATATATTTGAGGTTGTATCTTCCGGTTGTAATAATGCTTTTGTCGTATCTTTGAGTCTTCTAAGTTTTTTCGCGCCATTTGTCGGATGTGGTGTAGTTTATTCCTTAATTCGTCAACGTAATCCGGATATGTTTTGATGTTATCCATTGGAGGAATGCTTGAAGGAAGTCGTGCTTTTCTGCCGTACGGAAGTCCAGCCATGACACTCTCTTGTACGAACTGTTGTGCAGAACGGACGCGTCGCGTGTTTTACACAGCATATTCATGCAATTATCATCGATTAACTCATGTAATCAAAGTATTAACGTTCTCATCTCACGCTCAACTGTACTCATCTCCGCTCTCGCGTGCTCATCGATAAAAGATCGCCGCGAATAACCTTGCACGTCGTTGTGCACGTGCAAGAAAACCCATCATCGTGCAGTTTATCTGTGCGAGAGAAATCAACCTCACCAGTGCTCAATCACTCAGCTCACTCTGTGTAATTACTCACTCAATTTTTAATAAATCGACTCGCTACTCATTTTAATCTCAGTGTCGGGTTGCTCCCTCTCACTGCCGATTCCTAACCTCACTTTCACCAGCGTGACCACCGGTCTCATTCTCGAACACTTTTATTATGTCATGTAACTTCATTTCTCTATTATTAACAGGCATCTCACTATTGTTCTCAATTAGGAATGTTGTCATAAGTAAACGAATTACATTTGCAGGATGTATGGGAACCATTTTCAACACCACACGTTTGTTACACAGAATCAACGTACATTTACTGTTAACACCTATACTTAAGGGAGTAGACACGTCACGTGACCTGGCCGATTCGGCAAGTCGGTATTACAGCAGGTTTTTTCTGCACAGAAATGGTAATACCCATAGATACGCGGTTGCCTGTGCACGCGAGAGGGAGCTGTTTGCTATTTCCATATTTTATTTGGAATGTGGAAAGAAATTGTCAGCTGTTGTGTTGAACTTGTAAAAATTTAAACAGAAAGACTGCTGGTACTGCAAACGTAGAAAATTCATTGTACATTTACTTGAAATGTGCTTATGCTAGAATATTCTACGTTGGCAGTAAGGAATTATAAGTGAAAAGGAAAAATACACGAGGGCATGTCCCCAGAAAATGAAGTTTATTAGGATAGACATTTTATAATTAGCAAAACACTGAAACAGAACATGAAATACACATCCTATGCAGAAAGCAGTTATGAACAAACATATATAAAATTGTGTTTGACGTTGAATCCAACGCGTGATTATTATGTGGTCCCTCCTCGAAGTGACAGAAAATATAACCTATGTATATGCTATATGACAATAAATGTTTAGCGGCTATTTCGTTCTATTACGCTACATTTGTGAACTTTTCATCATCCTTCCGAAACATTATTATTACGCCGCAACAGTATCGTTAGGAAATCGGGTATAGCATATACGTTATATTTTTTGTCTCTTCAAGGACAGAAAGTTTGCTCCACCAGCTGACAGAAAATCTGCTGCTGCACATTTTCTCTAGCCCGGTCGGCGTCATGGAAGGGGTACCTCTTCCACCCTGCATTTGTGGTAGTTGCAACGATATTCGTCAGCCCAGTGTACATATGTACACCCTGGTTTGATCTGCAAAAAGAAATAAATTTAATAAAAATTATTTTTGTGTTTATACCACTTGAATGTAAAAACTGATACTCACACATACTGAAGAAACCATTATTATTGTGTCCTATTTCTTATAAATATTTTCTTGGGATGGCACTGACCCCTTTCGATTCCAGTTAGTCAGTCATAGAACCTGTGATAAAAAGTTAGAACGAGTTGTAATCTGAATGCAGTAAAAATGTAAATGTATGTATGTTATTTACTTATCTTTATGCTTACGGAGAAGACAGCCTTCCTTTCCTCGCTTCATAGAGCATGATTTTCAACGTTGATATTGGTTGGTGGAAATATCTAAAACAAATTCATAAATGAGAGAAACATTCATGATGATTTCCAATTAATCCAATTATTTGCATAACAAAAGTATATGTCATACTTACGCTTTTATACATGTCATTTCCACTTGGTATGAAAGAATAGCTATAGGTATTTATTATTAGAAGAGTGTGAAAACATACTTCTACATACTTTCTTACTTACATTTTGGAACATTACTTATTCGACAGCTCTTCATATGCGCTGGATGCACGCGCCGGTGCAACAGTGACTTTGGATTGCAATTGATTGATTCGACAGCTCTTCATATGCGCTGGATGCACTCGCCGGTGCAATAGTCACTTTGAATTGCAATTCCTTATTCGACAGCTCTTCATATGCGCTAGATGCACTCGCCCGCCGGTGCAATAGTGACTTTGAATTGCAATTACTAATTCGACAGCTCTTCATATGCGCTGGATGCACTCGCCGGTGCAATAGTCACTTTGAATTGCAATTCCTTATTCGACAACTCTTCATATGCGCTGGATGCACTCGCCGGTGCAATAGTGACTTTGAATTGCAATTCCTTATTCGACAGCTCTTCATATGCGCTGGATGCACTCGCCGGTGCTATTGCGATGTTTTCATCCATCGTTTTGTGTACGTTCTTGTGTACTCGTACCTGCTCCTCCTGTTTTTATGTACGGAGGTTCTCTAATCGGCTGTTGGCGATTGTATCGACTATCTATAATTTCTGGCAACATGCAGTCCTCATAGAACTTCTTCAGTTTTTCCTCAATCTCTGTTGCCCAGAATCGATCATCTCTCGATACTGTTGTAACTTTCATTCCTTTCGGCGTCCATAAACAAAAATAGCCCCGTTGCCTCTTCGTTATGTGCAATTGTCCTTGCACTTGACAATAGTAATGATGATTCTTATTCATTTCATTACCCTTGAAAATACGCCTTATATTATCAAGTTGCTTTATTGCTTCAGCAGGTGTTAAATCCTTGGCCGATTCAGGACACTTTACTTCGACGATTTTATCATGGTCCACGAGGCCGTCAGGAGTTGCACCTAAGTGAGGCACAGTGTCATCGATGAAGAGGCCACACGGTAGAATATGCATTCCTAATTCTTCGTGCATTTGTCTCAAGGCGTTTGATTCATTTTCCCTTCCGTATTGGAGAGAATGTAAATTGTGGAGTTGCGGGTACATTATACTCTTCACAGTATTTGCCCGTGGTGTAGTCTTTCGTAATCGGCATACCTTGCCGAAATTCGATGCAGTTAATAATTTCTTCCTATAACCAATCCACTTTTCGCTGTTCGCCTGATCGCGAGTTTCCACTTGGATCTCGTCCCGCCTCGTTTGCCAGTGAAGGAGTATATCCGCGTGCCTTTTACACTCGGAAGAGTATACTGCCTCTTCCATATCTGGTTTTGCCGCGTTGGGGCCGTAATCCTGGTCGCACGTTTGTTTTTTATTTTGAAAGGAGGATGCTTTCGCTTCTTTTTTATACTCCCTTGCTTTTTCTGCTGCGCGCTTCCGACGTCCTTCCAGCTTTCTTACCATGGTTGGCGGCTCTATATTCATTGCCGTACTCAATCTGCTGAACGCCTCTTTTGTGTTATATTGGACGACTGCAGCGGAGACTCTACCCTGATACGAGCCCCCTCGTCCAAAGTTTATCCTTTTGCCTCCGATGAATTTAGCAATGATGTTATTAAAACCTTCAACAGCATTGTTGTTTGGACCGCGCAGCAAACTGTCAGCTTTAACGAAAAGTTGCTGCATCGCTTCTTCGATACTTTCATAAATACCAGCTTCTCTCAGTCGTGGAACGTAGTCTACTCTGTTGGGATCAGAGTATTTCTTACAGAAGTATGCTAACTTCTGACACTCCTTGTGTTGACCGAAAACGTGACTCGGTACATTCTTCAAATCTTGCTTCAAATTTTGAATTCGTTCCTCGAGTGGTATTTCTTCTCGCAACCGGTATTCCGCAGCTTTTTTTATACCAGTACGCAGGCGGAGAGCATTATTCTGTACGACAGCTCTTAGATCTTTGTTGCGGCCTTTTGTTCCGATTTCGTTTATTCTTTTATTGAAATTGCGTAACAGGTGATTGGTGCATTCGATTTTTTGTACCTGCACCATATACTTTCCATATGGATTACTGTCCAATATCTTCTTGTACACACTGCTATCGCCATCGGCAACTAATGTATGGTATATTAGGCCGTGCATATCTATGCTGCAATTGAATCCTTCGACAATAGCAACACTCTCCATGCCAGTTGAACTCTGATAACGGCCCCAGTTCTTGAAGCAACGATGCTCGCGCGGTTCTTCCTTCCTCGTACCTGCTATTTGGCAAGTCATGCAGAATTTATTCTTCACGCTGATGTACAGCACTTTCTTCGTGTGGTATCCCACGATGGCTCCTACGCCAGAAAGAGAATTGTAATCTCCTCCGCGGTAGGATCTTTTCATCCAGCTGCCATCCGCGACAACTGGGATAAACGGTAGTTTGGATTCTGGATGTACGTCGCCTCTTGCTATAGCTAATGCTTTTTCCTCTTTTCCAGCATTTTCCATTTCGCGTTGTGCGGCCACTTCGAGGGCATCGATTAGGTCAGCCTGACAGTCCTCGTAGATCCTTTTGGTCATACAGGACACGTTCACGGCAGTCAGTATGTCCTCCAGTTGATTATATCCGCCGCCCGTCATCATTGTTGCGGAAACAGCGGCGCGGTTCGAAGACAGGATATGTGCTCTGTGTATTTGCACATTTTGCACTCTACATAATACACATTTTCTAGTCCATTCCGTTGACATCTAATTATTTCAAAATGTTCGATGCCACAGCCAATAGTCGAATGTTTTCGAAGATTTTTTATTTGTTCGAAAACATACGGAAAATCAACGAAGTCTATTCCTTCTGAAATTGGATTTTCCGGCTGTTCTGGTTCTGCATTTTCTACCACCCAGTAATCGGCATCACTTCCAACATCTTGATTCGTTTCTTCGTTGATGTCTCTTACGGATTGTATCTCATCGCTGTCTCTGTCGAAATCTATTTCTTGCACAATTTCTTCTTCGTTCGACTCGAAATGCACATCTTCTACAATTTCCTCTTCGTCCGCATTGAAATTTATTTCTTCTATAATATCTTCTGCATCCGTATCGAAATGTACTTCTTCTACAATTCCTTCGATAATTGGAGAATCTTCAAAATTTTCATCCGCAGCAGATGTGTTTGGATGTATTCCGTACGAGATACCTGCTTCCGCCACGGTATCCTGAATTACCGTGAGGCACGCTGCGTTCTTCAATCGTTGTCTGCATGTAAAGAGTTAATAATCACTAACACGTGGTACATACATATAAATAAGAAAAACATACAGCAGAAAAGAAAAGCAAGCATAGTAAAGGAAGATATACAGTATAATCTCGATGTAAGCGAAATCCTCGGAACGATACCCGTGTACGTGTGAGACAATACTAACGCAATCAAAATTTAAGATTTGTATTTTTGGTTCCATTTTCATGAAACTTCTACCAACATGTTTGTTAGAATCTCCTAATTAAAATGATACCAAATACAATATAAATCGGACAACTTTTACTTATCGTGAATACGAATCGTTTATATTTATATAATTATCCAAACCATATCGTGTTTGGTGTCATTTTAATCAGAAAATCCTCACAAATATGTTGGTAAACAATTTATAAAAAGAACCAAAATTAAAATACTTTTAATTGTGAACCTCGTTTGCATCGGTGTTGTCTCTCACCGATTTTCAATTTCGGATCGGGTTATACGATCGGCCCTCGAGCCATATTACACGCTTCACTGGTTCCAAGGGGGAACACTCCAACTAGGGATGATATAAATTAACAACAATCATACATAGTCACAATTTTGAACCCTAATCGAGATGTTACTGTGGTTCCTATATTTTTAGAAGTTTGTCGATAGCCTCGAACGTAGGAGAAGAGAGCGAGTGGAAAAAAGGACTGCCGATTGTCTCCAACTTTTTCATTCGCTATACTTCTCTGCGGCCGAAACATATTACCACTAAATATGTATTATTCAAATTATACCGTGTTTGGTGTCATTTATCATTAGGAAAACATCACAAATGTTACGATGCTATATTCATGAAAATATTATTATTGCATTACTGTGAAGTGTGAATATTATTCTAATATATCTTCGTGATACGAAGAGGGACGTAGCGTGATACAAATGTTCCCCTTAGACAACGTGATTCCCTCGCTACGCAACCGAAGGACATGCACTTTTGGCCCGTTTTCTTTTTACACGCACACATCTGCACAACCGTCTCCGCTACTCGCAAGCAAAGGCAGCCACGAGCAACATGTTACGCTGCGATACACGGCTGTGTGTATGCAGGCACGCGTGCAAAGGAGACATGTGTGTGTGTGTGTGTGTGTGTGTGTGTGTGTGTGTGTGCGTGCGTGCGTGCGTGCGTGCGTGCGTGCGTGCGTGCGTGCGTGCGTGCGTGCGTGCGTGCGTGCGTGCGTGCGTGCGTGTGTGTGTGTGTGTGTGTGTGTGTGTGTGTGTGTGAGTGTGTGTGTGTATAAAACATGTAATTCTGTATTGTTGTAACCCGGTCAACGACCGAGAATTACAACCGTCGCGCATTCCGATAACACGCGCGGGCGCCAAGCACGGGCAACAACCCCCGAGCAACGTCAGCGTTCCCAGCGCGAAAAGCGAGTCGAAGACGGTGACCCCGCTGGTCCCCGCTTCGCCCCGAACTAGCTATAAGACTCTGTACAAACTACGAGCAGACGCTCTCTGATTAAGACTAGACACTCGATACAGTACGCGGTCCGACTGTCACCCAGATCGGGACGGAATAAACTTGTTTAACCTTACGGTGAGTTCCAACTGTTTAACCCGCAACGATCCCCTACCTTCGGTTTCTAACCGAATATCCTCGTCCCGGCATTATCATCCGAACCTTTCGGAACCCGTTGGACGACGACTGTGAAGGACGACCCGGAGCACCCCGAGATTCTAGCCAGAATCTCGATCCCAGGCGCCTTGACACAACAAAATTGGTGGCAGCGGTGGGATCCTGCCAACGTAGGGAACAAGCCTGACCGACGGAGACAACAGGACTTAGCGGAGACAACGACCCACTTAGCAGCTGGGCAACCTACTTCGCTGTATCGACAGACGTCTGCAGAGGACGCCGCCAGGAAAGTCCGCCTGTCCAAGCAGAGACGAACGATGCATCACCTGATCTACGTGCTGTAAGTGCGAAATACCACTCCCAGCGAATTCAGGCTGCACGCCGTTACTCTCATGCGCCGAGTAAAATCATTAGACGCGAATATCGAGCGTAATCTAGAACTAACCGAACGAAAGGAAACTCTTTCGCCTAGAACACTTCGCCGAAGTACTCCGCGTAGATTTTGTAAGGTACACCTGTGAACGAATCGCTGACTACGCGCATTGCTCGAGTCATAGACCAGGTAGACTGCGGACACATGAACGAAGAAGAGAAGAAAACCATGAGGGAAATATGTAAAGAGTATCACGACACGTTTCATTTACCGGGAGACCGACTGACCACGGCCACCGTAACCGGTCACCGGGTCCCCGTAAAAAGCGACACAGCACCTCGTAATGTCAAACCATACCGATTACCCGACCTTCATAAACGGGAAGTGCAAAAGCAAGTGGAACAGATGCTACAAGACGGCATCATCCGACATAGCGCCAGTCCGTGGAACGCACCATTACTGGTAGTACCTAAAAAACCAGACTCAGAGGGAAACATTAAATATCGCGTAGTAGTCGACTATAGAAAGCTCAACGAAGTCACCATAGGTGATTCATTCCCATTGCCTAATATCACAGACATACTAGATCAATTAGGAAAAGCGCAATATTTCACCACCCTCGATTTAGCGTCTGGATACCACCAAATTCCGATGGACGAACGTGATAAATGCAAGACAGCATTTTCAACTCCTCAAGGCCACTACGAATTCAATCGCATGCCTTTCGGACTGAAAAACGCACCAGCAACGTTCCAGCGAGCCATGAACGCCGCGCTCATCGGATTACAAGGAATAGACTGTTTCGTTTACCTCGACGACATCGTAGTCCACGGAGCAAGCCTAAAGGAACATAATACACGACTACGGAAAGTCTTAGACACACTTCGTAAATACAACCTAAAGTTACAACCCGAAAAATGAGCGTTTCTGCGAAAGGAAGTAGGATTCTTAGGGCACATAATTACCCCCGACGGAATTAAACCAAACCCCGAAAAAACGAGGGCCGTAAAAGAATTTCCTGTTCCGACTAAACTAAAGGAACTACAAGCTTTTCTGGGACTAGCTGGATATTACCGCAGATTCATTCCGAACTACTCAAAAATAGCTAAACCCTTATCTAGCATCACTAGCAATAAGGTCGAATTCATCTGGACAGCCGAGCAACAAAACGCCTTCGACACATTAAAAGAGGCATTGACTACGGCACCCGTATTAATTTATCCAGATTTCACGAAAGAATTCATAGTAACAACCGACGCATCCGACGTAGCAATAGGTGCAATATTGTCACAAGGAAAGATAGGTGAGGATAAACCGATAGCTTACGCGAGTCGAATACTGAACAAGGCAGAACGAAATTACAGTACAACGGAAAAGGAACTGTTAGCCATAGTCTGGGCAGTTAAACACTTCCGACCGTATGTCTATGGAACTTCATTCAAAGTGGTCACAGATCACAAAGCACTAGTATGGCTATTTAGAGTACAGGACCCCGGATCCAGATTAACTAGATGGAGAATTTTATTAGCCGAACGAAATTATTCATAAAGCAGGAAAGAACAACACTAACGCGGACGCGCTGAGCAGGAATGTGCACGCGTTGCAAAACAGCGGGAAGGAAGCAAAGCCAACCGAGGTTCACGAGAAGAACGAACGACAACAAATTCTCTACGAATAAAAATAATCTGCGAATACGGAATACCCGAAAAAATACTAACAGACCAAGGAACAAATTTCCTCAGCGAAATGTTCAAAAATATTTGCAAACTACTCCGTATTAAAAAACTGCAAACAACCGCGTACCATCCAGAATCAAATGGAGCATTAGAAAGATCACACAGAACGCTAATAGAATATTTACGGCATTACATTGATAACGACCAAACAGATTGGGATAGATGGCTACCCTACGCGATGTTCACATACAATACAACCCCTCATACCGCGACAGGTTTTTCACCACACGAACTCGTTTACGGACGAATAGCATCACTACCAACCGCGTTAAAAAGCCCACCAAAACATACGTATAACTACGAGGACTACGCGCAACAAACGAGAGAACGTATACGAACGGCAAACGAAATAGCACGGGAACGACTCCAACACGCAAAAGAAAAGTCAGAGGAAAACTACGATAAGAAAACGCGTGAAATAGAATTCAAAATAGGAGATAAGGTTTTACTATACGACGAGTCCGTACGCCGCGGAAGATCGAAAAAACTAGATAATAAATGGGTAGGCCCATACGAAATAATAGAAAAAAATTCGAAAGTAAATATAACCATCAAAAAGGGAAAGAAAACGCTACGCACACACGCGAACCGATTGAAACACTTCATCGAGTAACAAGATCGAATAGTCATATAAAAAAAAAAAAAAAAAATTTCATTTCGTATCTTAAAACTATATGCGGGAGCAAGGAACTGGTTAGGAAAGACAATAAAAAGGGAAACACAGCAAATAGGTAAAATTCAATATATTCAAAAAGGGGGAAAATACAAAAAAAGGGGGAAAAGAAATAACCATTTAATAAAATTTCCGCACTACTGGCCCCAGTCCTCCTCCGCCAACTAGAAAAACAAAAGGAAAAGGATTAAAATCGAATCGCAAAAGGAGGGACAAGCACAAATTGATAGGAGAAAACACTCACTTCCACCCTCAACGGGGGTTCCCCAAAGAGGCGCCTCAAATTGAATAAATCTATTGACTGCGCCCAGGACGGGTAGCCCTCCTCCCATAACATATTAATGTAGCGACGCTGCAAGGCTCGCTCCAAACGCAGGGAACACATCTCCCTGACATAAATATAGCCAATGATGCGACGCTCCGCAAACATCTAGCAAAAATAACGGAAGTAAAAACAAATATCAGTAACCGCGAAAAAACAAAAAAAAAAGAGAGAAAACTAACAAACGGTAGTGGTACTTACGGAACGCAACCCTTCGGAATACATCCTTGCACACAATTCAATCAAAATCGAACGATTAGAATGAACAAAACCGCGTGAAGACCGATATATATACCACGCGCGAATTCATTAGGAAATGGAAGGGATAGATACGACTGCACTGTTTCAGGATGATCGCACTGACGCGGGGCCTTATCGAAGCGGCGCCAACTAGCGGCCGAGCCCCTTACGTGATAACACCAATTAAACATAAAGCAGGAGTCCACTTTACCCACCTGGGCAAACTACACATGATAACCGACTCATGGAAGATTGTCACCCATGTGAAAACAGACACACTCTTCGGACGAGGACAACAATTACTGCCGTATGTAGACAACATCAGAAAAATATGTAACGAAAAACCAGGGAAAACAGAAGTCAGGAATTCATGTAACAACTATCTAGACGTAATAATCAGAAGGTCAGATAAACTCGCGACGCGCCTGAAACAAATATCGGGAATACCAAGTCACGTACCCGACAAGCGCAGAGGATTAATCAACGGGCTAGGGTCCTTAGCGAAAACCTTATTCGGTACAATGGACGCCGACGACGCCGAACAGATTAATTATCACCTAGCACAATTAGACGGAACACAAACAGCACTAATGACCGCAATGAAAAAGCAAATCCAAATCACAAACAACACATTACACCACTTACATAACGTAGAAGAAACAATAGAAGACAACGAAAGACTGCTAAACGAACAGACGAGACTTTTACGGGAACGTATAGAATCTGCATTTGTATACCAAGTTCAAAGAGCAGACCTACTCGATCACTTCAATACACTACAATCTTTAATAACAGACCTAACACAAGACGTTGACGACATACTGCAATTCTACACTAACCTAAGAACAGGCATAATAGGCACAAACGTATTGTCAAGCGCACAGATAATTAACCTGCTGCAAGTCGCCGTGCAGCATCTACCTAACGGTTTAGTTTTCCCAATAGCGCCAAACGTAGCAAACGTAAACATAATTGAAAAACTGTCAACGACCGCAGCATATTTCGACAAGAATACACTCGTAGCTGTAATAACTGTTCCGTTAATAAGCGCACAAACCTTCACCGTCATCGAGGCAAACCCAGTCCCGATGTACATACGCGATAACACGTACGCGCTACTAGTTGTAAATACACCCATTATTGTACTAGTGTAACGTTCTGTTGTCGGACGACAACTGAAAGTCGCAGGCCTCGAGAGGAGAGCGGCGTCCCCTCGAGTGTTGGAAAGGTGGGGATTCGTCGGTAAAGAGAGTAAAGAATTGAAATTCAAACTTAACAGCAACAATGGACTATTTATTAAATAACACTTAACCCTAATAACAAAACAATGATATTAATATTACTTACAATTACGATTATATATTATTTTTGGGTTTTCTATGGTTTTTTTGTATTAATCTTATTCTAAAGCTATGGATTGTAGTAATAAATGTATATACGTTGTATAATTGCAGAGCACGGCCGCTACCGTTTCCGGAGCGAGCTCGTAGACTCTTTGGCAATTTTTCTGTAGTAAGAACAGCCGCTACCGTCTCCGGAGCGAGCTTGTTACTTTTGACAGAGTTTTAGTTCTATGCTCGATCTTGCTTTTACCAAGAACCACAGCCGCTACCGTTTCCGGAGCGAGCTTGCAATTTTCGTAGAAGCAGGATTCTATCGGTTTAAATGAATAGTCCAAAGAGGAGCACCAGTAACTTTTATACACTGGAGTTCCGCTGCTACCGTTTCCGGAGCGAGCTAGATCTCACTGGTTGAAACTTAAGCTACCTCCAGGGCTGAACATTCGTCGATTATGAGCGTGGTTTCCAATGTAGCTTTTGAATGCGCGCTGGGCTGCGTGCGCCTCCTTATATACTGGAAAATTGGCGGGCTAGCGCATGCGCAGTAGGTTATTTCTTGATATTTCGCTTATTACTCGCTTAATATATATTATTTTGTCTTGCGCTTTTGTCAATACTTATAATTAATTATTCTTAATGTCTCTATAATATTTGTTTGTCTAATATTTGCTTATTTCATAAATTATGTATAAAAGTATTTACAATGTTGATGCGTGGTAGCATAGAGTGTCTTAATGATAATATAGTAGTTCTATTATACCGACACTAGGTTCGAGTCCTAGCGGGACGTTACACCTCCCCCCCTGGGGGATCTCTCGTCCTCGAGAGATTCAAGGAGTAGAAATGAGATAGAATATATGTATGTGTATATATATATGATTATTTATTTATTTATTTTTTTTAAATGTTTAATTATTTGGTCTGTATGGTGCGGCTGCTCCTGATCCGAATAAAGCTAGCAGCCACCATACTCGTTTTCGGGGATCGGTCTTTGGTAGCCTCCTATATACCTCCCAATCCGAATTTGGTATCTCGATTTTTATCAATTTTGGCCATTTTGCTAATGGTACTTCTGGTTCTTTAAAATGAAACTCTAATTGTGGCATTTTGAAGTCCGGAGTTTTTGGACATTCCGGCGTCGTCGGTAATGAGTCCGGAGGAGTGTGAGGTGGGGTACGTAGGAACGTCTTTAAAAAATTTTATATTTGTTAAGAGGAATAATATTAGAAATTTAAGAGATATTTTACCATTTGTGGTGGGGATCCTGGAATTGAGGTAATTAGTGGAGGAATGGGAATCATCTCCCTGAATATTTTATCTAGGTCATCCTTGTTTTTTAAATTCCGCGTTTGTTTGCCTGATCGTTTCGGCATCTTTACGGTGAATGAACATGGCGGCTCTTTGAATTTACATGGCGCTAGGAATTGAAAATAATGCCATCTGGCGGATTTTTTTAAAAGTTTTTTCGCAACTTTGTTTTTAGGGTAAGGTTTTTTAGATTTAGGTTTAGGTTTTTAATTTAAAATTATTCATTTATGGATAAAAAAGAAAAATATTTATTATAAAAATTCTTAAAATCTAGGTGTGAGTGTTAATTACATTGTGTGTGTGTGTGTGTGGTGTGTATTTGTAAAGTGTAATGTATAAAATGTTATATAAAAAAAAATGTATATTTAAAGTTTATGTTCTTCTTTTAAATATTTTGTACATGTCGTACATTCTGCCGCTGGACGTGCAATAAATAAGATCCTCCGACAAAAATGGCATATCCGCCAACGTCTTGTCTCCTTATGAGTTAAAAGGTGCTTTTCTAGCACTTCCTCCTCTACGTCTACTTTTTGTGTGCACATTACACAAACGATTGCTGATTTGTAATAATATACGTCTTTATCGTATACCTGCTTCAAGCAAAAGTAATTATTCATGGTGACGTATTTTGACTGGTTTTACTTTACAATGTGCAAATCCTTTGTTCGCAGCTCCTTATATAGTCTTCCTCTGCAGGGTTGCAACTTTTGAAATTTAACTATCATTTGTTTCAGGGTTTTTCTTGATAATAATATATGTTTTCTTCATATGGTTTAGACATATAAATTTGTTCATTATAGCAAATATAATTTTGATTATCATTACTTTATTTTTGAATAAAAGATTCTTTTTACTTCCTCCTACTTTTATATTCTCCACGTCTGATGGCGCCCTCTGGAGGTAAACAGGCTTTCTTTACCCTATTCATATGGACGACTCGAATTTGCTTTAAAGTTATTGCTATTTTTAAGTTGCTATTCCCCAGGATTTCGGTAACCTGGTAAGGTCCGCTATATTCTGGTCCTAATTTTTCCCGCCTTGGATTTAGTAACCAAACCCAATCTCCTACTTTATATATTTGAGGTTGTATCTTCCGGTCGTAATAGTGCTTCTGTCGTATCTTCGAGTCTTCCAAGTTTTTTCGCGCCATTTGTCGAATGTGGTGTAGTTTATTTATTAGTTCGTCGACGTAATCTGGATATGTTTTAATATTGTCCGTTGAAGGAATACTTGAAGGAAGTCGTGCTTTTCTGCCATACACAAGTTCATGAGGCGTAAATTTCGTGCCTTCGTGAGTACTTGTATTATATGAGAACATTGCTTGTGGTAACCATTGGTCCCATTGTTTTTCTCTTGATGTATAATGTCGTAGGTATTCAATAAGGACATGATGACTTCTCTCTAATGAGCCATTGGATTGTGGATGGTATGCAGTGGTTCGATATTGTTTAATATGGAATGCTTTGGCTAGTTTCTTCATAAGAGAACTCATAAAGTTTGATCCCTGATCAGTAAGGATAAATGCTCTGGCAATATCTTCTGAGGTAATATTTATTAATGGTATTGCAAGAGAATATTTGGTTAAGTTATCTTGAATAGTGAGTATGTAATTATTTCCTATTTTTGTAAAAGGTAATGGTCCTACTATGTCCATTGAAATTTTATCAAATGCATCCACTGGTGTATCCGTTAATATCATAGGTTCCTTATTTTTTACTCTTACTAATTTAGTTTTCTGACATCCTAAGCAAGTCTTAATGAACTGAGTTATTTCGTATTTCATGTTCTTCCAATAATATTTATTCCTTATGCGATGATATGTTTTAGTAATTCCTTTGTGTCCTCCTATAGGTGTCTGGTGATTTTCTTGAATGATCTGATGTCTGTCTTGCACAGGAGGGATTATAAGAGTCCCTTTGCAAAATATAAATTGGATATCGTTATGTATGAATATTAATTCTATTAAATTTTGTAATTGTTTTAATGAAATTTTATCCCTTTCTGACGATATGTATATTTTTGTTGCTGTTTCAGATACTAGGTATGTATGAAGTGACTTTAGTGAATTATATATATCTTCTTCTGTTGGGTGTTCTGGTGTGATGAGTCCAAGGATTGTATGTCTTCCTTCCTTAAGTTTTACTAACTGTCCGATTCTTAATGGTTGTTGAATTCTGTGAGTTTTTATATTCTTTTCCTTATATAGTTTTTCTCCTGCTAATCCTATTGGTGTGCCCTTTGCATTTATAAATGTCACTATATATCCTTTTCCCATCCATAAGTGATCTTCTACCTCAATGTTTTGCTTTTTGACAGGTATGTTTGATATTATTCTCGGTCTGCCTGTTGTATGTTGTGGGAGTGGAACTGGTGGAGGAAATTGTAACGAGGGAGAGGGAGATAATAATGGTAGAGGAGATAATGGAAAGGGTGATGGTGATGGAGGTGGTGTGAGTATTTGCCCTTTCTTAATTCGTATAGGAGTTATAGGAGCAGTATCTGTGCTGGAATTCCTTTTTAATTTTTGTTTCTTCTTTTTAGGTGTATGGTGAGTGCTTTTGTTTGTACTTGATTCCCCATCTATCCTAGGAGGATCCTTGTAATTGTGCCTTGGTACTATTACTGTTTCGTCGATTTCCTCTATTATGTCCTCTTCTTTCTTGAGGTGTGGTTTTTTATATATTTGGATATTATTTTGGGGGGGTTTATATATTTTGGGGGGTTCCACGGCTTGAGGGTGTGCGTGTACTGAGATTTGGGGGGGTGCATGTACTTCTACTGGTACTGAAATTTGAGGGGGTACGTTTTGTGACGGTATAAATATTTCTGTATAACGATGGGGTGTATGTTTTTCTACATTTTGCTTCTTTGTTTCCGGGTGTGAAGATGAAGTATTTGTTTTTTGTTTCTTTCGCTTTAATTTTTTTCGTCTTATTTCTAACGCATCAGTTTCGTCATATGATGAAGAATCAGATTCCGAAGAACTAATCCTTACTTGTTTATGTGGGGCCGGATTCCCTGAAGTTGAGGCGGTAGTTTCCCTTTGTCGCGTATTGTGTTGATGGAATTGTTTTAGTTTTTTATTTTCATGAGAATTTGTTTCGGAATGCGCCCGTTTCGCGTTTAGGGGTAATGCTATAGGATTCCGGGATAATGCATCCGCGTTTGTATTATACTTCCCCGGTTTATATAAAATTTTATAATCATATTCCGCTAATTTAATTTTCCATCGCATCAGTCGTGACGTAGGATTAGAAAGATTTTGAAGCCATTCTAATGGTTTATGATCTGTTATTAGATAGAATTTCCTACCATAGACATAAGGTCTGAAATGAAATACTGCGTAAATGATGGCTAAAAGTTCTCGTTCTGTCGGAGAGTAGCGCGTTTCCGCATCATTTAAAACTCTAGACGCGTAAGCTATAGGTAAATCTTTCCCTATTTCCCCTTGACTTAGAACCGCACCAACAGCAATACCTGAGGCATCTGTTGTGATATTAAATGTTTTTTCAAAATCTGGATACTGTAATATTGGTTCGTTGCAGAGAGCTTCTCGTAGAATTTCAAATGCTTTTTGTTGTTTACGTGTCCACTCAAATTGATAATTCTTCTTGGTGAGGTTTGATAACGGTCTTGCTATTTTTGAAAAATCTTTGATGAATCTTCTATAGTATCCGCTCAATCCTAGAAATTGTTTAACGTTCTTGACTGTTGTGGGTGTTGGAAATTCCTTTACAGCTATTACTTTTTTTGGATCTGGTTTCACTCCGTCTTCTCCTATTATATGCCCCAAATAAGAAACTTCTTTTTTTAAGAACTCACATTTGTCAGGTTGGAGATATAGGTTAGCGTCTGTTAATTTGTTCATTAAGCGCTTAAATTTTGTTGCATGTTCTTTTAGTGAACTAGCGTATATTACAATATCATCCAAGTATACGAAGAGTTCTACTCCTTGAAGTCCTGATAAAACTTGGTCCATGAGTCTCTGGAAGGTGGCTGGAGCATTTTTTAAACCAAATGGCATTCGATTAAATTCATAATGCCCATATATTGTAGAGTTAGGCTGTTTTGTGACGATCGTCTGGATGCATAGGAATTTGGTGGAACCCAGATGCGAGATCGAATATGGAGAAATATTTTGCGCTTCCCAACTGGTCCAATATGTCGGTTATGTTTGGCAAAGGATAAGCATCTCCAATTGTCTTCTCGTTTAGCTTCCTAAAATCTAGTACGATTCTCTTCTTTACTATTCCTTGTGCGTCTTCTTTCTTCGTCACAATCCATATGGGAGAATTATAAGGAGAGGAAGAAGGCTGTATTATTTCTTTTTCTAACAACTCCTGGGTTTGTTTCTTCACTTCTTCTTTGTATATTTGAGGATATCTATATTGTTTTGTGAATACAGGAACGTCGTTTTCCGTTATAATTCTGTGACTTATTTTATTTGTTGCTTCTAATTTTTCTCCTGGAAGGTAGAACCTATCCGCATGTTCTTTTATTAATTCTTCAATACTGGTCCTTTCTTCTGAATTTAGATGATCCAACCGTAATTGTTGTAACAGTTGATGTGTTCTATTAGTTTTTATATATTTTTCTGGTGTTTCTTTTCCTATGGGTGCTTCCTCAAATGGCTTTAATTCGACTGATGGTACAGGAATTTGAATATCTTTGGTGGATGTATTGATTGCGAAAATGTATGCTACACCGTTTTTATTAGATACTACTGCACTTCCTATGTGTACATCAGGGTGAATCGTTAGTTTAGGAATGTATCCCGTGTTAACCTGAGTATTAAGTACTCGTACATAGATTTGACTTCTCATCCTTGCTGGTAGTGTGACCATCTCTGGATCAATAAATGGAACAATTTCTTCTCCAATGGTTATTGCTGAATTCATGTAATCGATGGTAGCCTCATTGGTTTGGAAAAATTCTGTTCCTAATATCCCGTCTTGTTTGATAGGAAGGTCTTCTACGACGTGAAGGATGATCTCCGTGTCCAAAGTTTTAATTTTTATGTATCCCATGGTACTGAGCAATCCATCTGTGATGCCGTTGAGATCAAAAAGGGTGTCTGTGTAGATTGGTATGTCAGAAGAAACAGCACTCCTCTTGATCACGTTGAGATCAGATCCAGTGTCTATCATTAGTGTTGCTTGTTCTGCGCTGAATCCTACATCATACAGAAGGATGCTAGGAGGTTTTCTTATTTGTTCTGTTCTTAATCTTAGTATGGCCTGCCTACGTACCATACGGGGTTGTGCTTCTTCTTGTTTTCTTCTGTCGAAATACATTTTTTTTCTGCATTGTTCTATGGTGTGGCCTCTGAATTTGCAATATTCGCAAAATATTTCTGGTTGTTGTGTTCTGTAGTTTTTACTTCTGCATTCTTGTATTGTGTGTCCCGGTCTTCTGCAGTAGTCGCAATATGTAGTGGTTTGGGGAGTCCTATTCATGTTATTTCGGCTTCTACATTCTTGCGTCGTGTGACCTGGTCTTCGGCAGGAGTCACAATATACGTTGGATTGAGGAGCTCTGTTCGTGTAACTGCGGCTTCTACAATCTTGCGTCATGTGGCCTGGCCTTCGGCAGAAGTCACAGAATGTATCGTTCTGTGCTCCGTTTCGATATCTACATTCTTGCGTTGTATGCCCCGTCTTGTTACAATGTTGACAATTTTTTCGTTGCCAGTTATTTCGCGAGGTGTATTGACTGCTGCAAGTAGTAGCATTATGACCGTATCCAAAGCAATTTGTACATTGATTTGCTCGTGTATTTCCTGCTGCTATTCCTGTTCTTATTTGATTTTCATTGTGCTCCGCTTCTGCTTTAATTGCGTGATGGATAGCCAAATCAAGATTGTTGAAGGTGGGCTCGTAAAGTCTGTTGTATATTTCTATTTTTAATCCCGTTAGAAAGGCTTTTACAGCGTTTTTCTCCGCGGTTACATTGAATTGCGCTACGTGTGCTGGTACTTCTATCGCGTTACAATGTTTAATCTGAAGGAAGAGATTGGATACGCGACTACCGTAATCTACTGTTGTTTCATTTGGTAATTGTACTATTTTTGATAATTCTCCATATAATTGGATTGAGGTGTGTAATGGTGCGAATCGCGATTTTAATACTGCAATCAGATCATCTATTGAGTTATAATCTCCGCTCAAAACTACTCTAGATGCTTGTCCGAAAAGCTTATTTTTTATGAGTTGAACTAATCCATACTCTGCGTTCGGATTAACCATACGTCGTGCGTGTCGACAGCTTTTTATGAATTGGTATACTGGTATATTTTTACCATCGAAAGACGGAACTGTGTCCGCTATATCGCGAAGACTAATGTGTGGTGGATGTGGATATATATTCGTAGCTGTATTCATATTAACTTGTGGAAATTCTGGAGTATTGTTTGGAGTATCTATTGTATCTGAAGTATCTGAAGGTTCTTGAGTTCCCTCATTGAGTGTTAGGTTAGCCATTTCAGCTTCAAGTGTAGCCATTGTGAAGTGTTAAGCCTCTATAGATTTTACCAAAGAAAAAATTTCTAAGAAAAATACTCACTTTTGGAGTGTTTCTACTAAGCGAAATTATCCTTATTAACGAGATATCCCACCGCTGTCACCAAAAATTCCGACCTGTAACGTTCTGTTGTCGGACGACAACTGGAAGTCGCAGGCCTCGAGAGGAGAGCGGCGTCCCCTCGAGTGTTGGAAAGGTGGGGATTCGTCGGTAAAGAGAGTAAAGAATTGAAATTCAAACTTAACAGCAACAATGGACTATTTATTAAATAACACTTAACCCTAATAACAAAACAATGATATTAATATTACTTACAATTACGATTATATATTATTTTTGGGTTTTCTATGGTTTTTTTGTATTAATCTTATTCTAAAGCTATGGATTGTAGTAATAAATGTATATACGTTGTATAATTGCAGAGCACGGCCGCTACCGTTTCCGGAGCGAGCTCGTAGACTCTTTGGCAATTTTTCTGTAGTAAGAACAGCCGCTACCGTCTCCGGAGCGAGCTTGTTACTTTTGACAGAGTTTTAGTTCTATGCTCGATCTTGCTTTTACCAAGAACCACAGCCGCTACCGTTTCCGGAGCGAGCTTGCAATTTTCGTAGAAGCAGGATTCTATCGGTTTAAATGAATAGTCCAAAGAGGAGCACCAGTAACTTTTATACACTGGAGTTCCGCTGCTACCGTTTCCGGAGCGAGCTAGATCTCACTGGTTGAAACTTAAGCTACCTCCAGGGCTGAACATTCGTCGATTATGAGCGTGGTTTCCAATGTAGCTTTTGAATGCGCGCTGGGCTGCGTGCGCCTCCTTATATACTGGAAAATTGGCGGGCTAGCGCATGCGCAGTAGGTTATTTCTTGATATTTCGCTTATTACTCGCTTAATATATTATTTTGTCTTGCGCTTTTGTCAATACTTATAATTAATTATTCTTAATGTCTCTATAATATTTGTTTGTCTAATATTTGCTTATTTCATAAATTATGTATAAAAGTATTTACAATGTTGATGCGTGGTAGCATAGAGTGTCTTAATGATAATATAGTAGTTCTATTATACCGACACTAGGTTCGAGTCCTAGCGGGACGTTACACTAGATTCATCAAATAACCAATATATGCTCGAAAAAGACAACGATCTAAAAGAATGTAAGCAAATAGCCACACAATATTACTGCAAACAACCAATGATAGCTCATAACATTAACGCCGACCGCGAATGCGTAGTAAACCTTTGGTTACAACCTTCGGATGAATCCCCAAAGAACTGCGAAATTAGTCATATCACAGCGAACCACACGTTATGGATAGGGACATCGCGACCGGACACATGGATTTTCGCAGCACAACAAGCCGAAACATTAACTTTCGAATGCGATGAACGATCACCAGAACGGGTTACAATAGATAAATCAGGAATTCTAAAAGTAACAGACACTTGTAAAGTCACAAGCAAAGACATGATAATCCACAAACAGAAAACAATGTACAACCAGGTCACCGAACTGTTAACGGCGCCCCTGTACGACATAACGACACAGATAAACGCCACAATAGGGGCGAACATAACGAAACCCCTCTCGCGAATAGAATTACACAAGATCCTAAAAAACCCATCCGAATTCACAAATCTGTATAAGCAACTCAACCAAGAACAAAGCGTACTAACCGAAAAAACAGACCAGGAACCATTAAATAAAATTTCATGGAACATAGCATACCCGACGACCACAACAATTGTACAAGCCATAATGTACATAGGCTTAATTTATTTAATGATACGAGATTATACATCGCGACGAAAACAACAAACACTCAAATTAGCTAAAAATCCGAGGGCGCAAAGCACAAACACCGCACCCGACCCTGGATCACACGAACCAACGGGACGTGAATGCATCTATGCGGAGATAGTGACGAACTAGGGCGCGGGGGAAATTTCCAAAATTGTAAAAATTTCCCCCTAAGCACCCTTCCCTCAAGAGGGGGGGGGGGGGGGGGGATGTTGTAACCCGGTCAACGACCGAGAATTACAACCGTCGCGCATTCCGATAACACGCGCGGGCGCCAAGCACGGGCAACAACCCCCGAGCAACGTCAGCGTTCCCAGCGCGAAAAGCGAGTCGAAGACGGTGACCCCGCTGGTCCCCGCTTCGCCCCGAACTAGCTATAAGACTCTGTACAAACTACGAGCAGACGCTCTCTGATTAAGACTAGACACTCGATACAGTACGCGGTCCGACTGTCACCCAGATCGGGACAGAATTAACTTGTTTAACCTTACGGTGAGTTCCAACTGTTTAACCCGCAACGATCCCCTACCTTCGGTTTCTAACCGAATATCCTCGTCCCGGCATTATCATCCGAACCTTTCGGAACCCGTTGGACGACGACTGTGAAGGACGACCCGGAGCACCCCGAGATTCTAGCCAGAATCTCGATCCCAGGCGCCTTGACACAACAGTATTATATATATATATATGAACTTTATTATTTTTTATTGTTTATAAAGTAAAGTACAATTACACTCCTGACCCTCCCCGCCTTCCTCCACCCCTCCTGCCCCGCCCCCTCCTCCTCCCCCAGTGAAATTCCGCTGAACTTAGTTTTAACAGGAATTCCATGAAATTTTCCTGCCCCTTCCGTCGTCCAGCTCTAGTGCCTCGATCTGAAATGATAAATTAAATGAACTAAATAACAAAGAAAATAAATAAATCATAGAAATCATTGATTTATTAAACGATTTTATTCAGTTTCGATCCTCTGTATGTTTGTTTGTTTGTATGGTTCAAATCTAGCAATTCAAATCTAACCCACTTCCAACTTTCCAATTGTCTTGAAACTTTGCAGGCGTGCATAGTTTGGATGTCAATACAATATTTAAAAAAAAATAACCCCGAGCGGGTGAAAAAATTACCCAGGCATCAATAAATATAGCCCATAACCACAAATCGAAAGGACTTGAAATCAGCCACTCGCGTTCTTTACGAAAACGACAAAAAGCCGCTGCGTTCGGGACGCTAGTCGCATCGCGATTGCCGAAAATACACAATTTATCGAGAAATGATGCGACACGTATGTACGAATAAAAAAAATATAAACCTTTGCAGGCATCTTTTATTTAATTTCAAATCGCGATGCGACTAGCGACCCGAACGCAGCGGCTTTTTGTCGTTCGTAAAGAACGGGAATGGCTGATTTCAAGTCGTTTGCCAAAAAGAGGATCGAAGCTGAATAAAATCGTGTACTTAAAAACACTTACATTTAGGCCACCGGCCGCCTCGACCTCGGGATGGCTCCGCAGACGATGCGGGCCCCGTTGCCGGTGGGGGCTTCGTTGCCGGTGAAGGCTCGGCTGCCGGTGGAGGCCCCGCTGCCGGTGGAGGTCCCGCTGCCGGTGGAGGTCTCGCTCCCGATGGAGGTTCCGGTGGTGGTGGCGCCGCCGCCGCCGCCATTAATAAATCGTCCTCAAAGTCTGGATTACGAAAAATAAATTTAAATAAATGTTTTCATTTTTAGAAATTTAATTTTTCAGAAAATTGATCGTCAATCTTTAATACAATTAATAAAACTTACCATACAATAATTCTTCCTCCATTGTTTTTTGGAATCTACAAAAATTTAAAAACAGTTTATTAGCAAAAAAGCTATTTAGCTTTTCATCATCAACATCAACATCAAAGTGCCTACCAAAGACTTTTAAAATGTTGTAGCTTAGGCGGCCCCTACATGGTGAGACTTGTCTTGAGACATATCTCGAGACAAGACTCTCTGTCTCGTGGTGGCAAGGTGGAGAGAAGAAGACAGAATATTTCTCACGAATAGAAATAAATAGATAGATTCTCGCGAATTAAACCAACGCTAATAGTTAACCGGGTTAGAGTATTATGAATAACGATAAATCTGCTATGAGTAAATGAATCGTATTTTTATTACTTACATGTTTCGAAGCAGCGTCCTTCGGTGGTGTGTGATGGCGTCGGTGTGTTGAAAAAGAACTGCAAGGAGCTGAATCTTGCCCAGATGCAAGGTAAACATTCGACGATCGGGGAGCGCTTTTCAATTAATCGATTATCGAAATTCTTCGTTACGTTTTGCTTTAAGCAACGGTAAAGTAGATCTCGCCCGACGGCGGCGGGACGCGATCGACGGGACATTTTCGTGGTACGAGGAGGGCTCGCTCTGACCGACGGGCACGTGGGCCTTGGGTCGCGCGAAACACAAAACCATCGACAAAGTATAGGATAGACCTATCACGCAATGTAATTTTGTGTCACATGCTCGGGGGGCTCGCGAGCCCCCTTACCATTTTCGTGTCACACCCAACGTTATCGATTCAGTCTAAAATAAGATTACAATGCTACGAGTGGTAGGAATTAAAATTAAATTATATCGGAAACATTTAAAATCTTAAAATAGCCTGAATGATACGACTAATTTCAAGAAACATGTTGCATAATTCCGTTTACTAATACATTTTGATAGAAGCATAATTTGTACGTATTTTTATAAATTTCGATCAGAAATATTATATAAATACAACAGAGCGTAATAAACATTTGTACAGTCTCTTAGTTAGTTTATATTATATACTCTACCCGATTTCCTAAAGCTACTGTTGCCGCGTAATAATAATGTTTCGGAAGCATGATGGAAGGTTCACAAATGTAGATTAAAAGAACGAAATAGCCAATAAACGTTTCTAGTCATGTAGCATATAGGTTACATTTTCTGTCATTTCGAGAGCCATATAATGTTAACGCGCGTCCAGCCTGCGCATATTCAATAGCGGATTTCACGAGCAGATTTTCTGTCCTCGAAGTGACAGAAAATATAACCTATACTATACCCGATTTCCTAAAGCTACTGTTGCGGCATAATAATAATGTTTCGGAAGGAGGATGGAAGGTTTACAAATGTAGACTAAAAGAACGAAATAGCCAATAAACGTTTCTATATAGTCATGTAGCATATAGGTTACATTTTCTGTCATTTCGAGGAGCCAGCCATATAATGTTAACGCGCGTCCAGCCTGCGCATATTCAATAGCGGATTTCACGAGCAGATTTTCTGTCCTCGAAGTGACAGAAAATATAACCTATGCTATACCCGATTTCCTAAAGCTACTGTTGCGGCATAATAATAATGTTTCGGAAGGAGGATGGAAGGTTTACAAATGTAGACTAAAAGAACGAAATAGCCAATAAACGTTTCTAGTCATGTAGCATATAGGTTACATTTTCTGTCATTTCGAGGAGCCAGCCATATAATGTTAACGCGCGTCCAGCCTGCGCATATTCAATAGCGGATTTCACGAGCAGATTTTCTGTCCTCGAAGTGACAGAAAATATAACCTATGCTATACCCGATTTCCTAAAGCTACTGTTGCGGCATAATAATAATGTTTCGGAAGGAGGATGGAAGGTTTACAAATGTAGACTAAAAGAACGAAATAGCCAATAAACGTTTCTAGTCATGTAGCATATAGGTTACATTTTCTGTCATTTCGAGGAGCCAGCCATATAATGTTAACGCGCGTCCAGCCTGCGCATATTCAATAGCGGATTTCACGAGCAGATTTTCTGTCCTCGAAACAAGTCACACGTATACAAGCCCGCACACACCTTTCAGCATTTCAACACATTTCAGAGTAGTTTCGGAGTCGGACGCTGTTCATGAACAGAGGCCGCTAAATTCAGTCCTCGATTTATGGGTCGGTAATACAGTTTGGGTGGTGACACGAAGTCCCATAAGGTGATAGGTCTATTCTATACTTCGTCGATGACAAAACGAAGTGGGCGACCGGAGCTCACTTTTTCGTATTATTCATGTTCAAATCCATATATAGAAATATGTTGTTGGAACACCTTCCTATTATACCGTGGTCCATGGTGTAACCGTACGGACTGTTGGCAAGCATGTTGAGATATAAACTAATATATTCACTCACATTTTGACTGTGATCTGTGACTCTGTCATTATTAAAAAAATATATATTCAACAGATAAGTTTTATTAGGTAAGACTGGGTTACCCCCCCATCTGAAATTTTCTAGAAATTAATCAAGCTAATATGTACATAAATTTTATTATTTTCAGATCGTGGATATTTATTTAAAATAAAAAAACATTAACCTAGATTGATATGTTCATCAGATAAGTTTTAGGTAAGAATGAATTAGTCCTTTTGAAATTGTCTAATAATGTATAAAGTTAATATATGCATAAATTCTTATTTTCAGCTCGTGGATATTTATATTTATTGTATAAAGCATCGTGGGAACACCCTTTTTATACTTTCTAACCTCTCACTTTTCCTGTCTTTCTTCCTCTTTCTTTTAATATTTTAATAGTCTGGGCTGTTTATGCCCCAAAACTCTCGGCTGCTTATGCGCCGAAACTATCAGCTGCTTATGCGCCGAAACTATCAGCTGCTTATATATGCGCCGAAATCATCAGCTGCTTAGGCGCTGAACTAATGCGAAGCATTCTTAAACTTCATAATATCATAATAATACACTAGTTATCACAAAGTGTAATTTCAGCTGCTGAAGCTGTGAATAGAATCTAGAGACGCGGTAGCGTCTCGACGCCAAGTACAGGAAAGACACCCTGTATATGTCGACTGTGGCTACCGCTATCATTTACTCGAGAAACGGCTAATCCAACCTAATTCTGACATTTATTTCATTAATAGAATAGAATACAATAGAATAGTGTATTAGAAATAAAAGTATAATGTCTGTAGTTAATAGACTCTTACCACTCAGTTTAAATACTATGCAAATCATCAATATAGGCGAATGGTTAACAGATGACCATATCGAATATTTTCACAAATTATTAGAAGCTAACTCCAATTACAAACCACGCGAGACGTGGAGAGTTCAATTACCTAATACAATTCAACCAGTTCCTGAAAATCAGGATCACATACAGATTTTGCACCAAAGCGATAAGATTGGAACCAATGCAGGGGGACATTGGGTTTGTAGCTTCTATAAACATGTTGAAAGAAGAGTTTATATTTATGATTCTCTTAATTCAGGCCTGGGATTTAAGTGAACGCGGCGGCCGATTTTCGGAGGCAACGCCTCCTTTCTCCCGCCGCGCGTCTTGGCCCCCGCGGCAGCCAAGGAGCTTGGAGCGCCTCAGGCCCGTACCATATGAACCACGCGTAGCGCATTGGGGCCCCCCCGTATCAATAGGTTTCCACATCACCCATGGGGGTACTATCATCGATGCGATTTTTTTTTATAGTGGTATCCCCTATAGGCCTATTCCACTGTGTCGCGCGATAAAAAATGTATTGGAAAAACGCGTTTTATTATAAAAATTTCAAATATCTTTGGGAAAACTAGATTTTCGCGCACGTTTAGACGTGCTAGGGCCTAGAGGATACCACTATAAAAAAAAAACGCATCGATGATAGTACCCCATGGGTGATGTGGAAATCTATTGATACGGGGGCCCCCCAATGCGCTACGCGCGGTTCATATGGTACGGGCCTGAGGCGCTCCAAGCTCCTAGGCTGTCGCGGGGGCCAAGACGCACGGCGGGAGAAAGGAGGCGTTGCCTCCGAAAATCGGCCGCCGCGTTCACTTAAATCCCAGGCCTGTTGTACTAGATTAAACATTTCAGTTTTTAAATGCTTTTGTTGAGGTATCGGGAGAGATTTAATTGTGTGTGACAGACTCTGTAAAAATGAGTCCACCGGATGAGACTCCTCAAACTGCTTGTCAACTAAATAGCGCAACACTTGCGTGGCGGCCGTTTGTGTTGGCTGAATTTGCTCCGCGCTTCCCCTCTTCCTTCTGAACGGAGGTTGATTACATTCCTCGCGGTCTACATTTTCTGTTTCTGTTTCTGGTACTGGTGCTGGTGCTGGTACTGGTGCTGGTGCTGGTGCTGGTGCTGGTGCTGGTGCTGGTGCTGGTATTGGTGCTGGTGCTGGTGCTGGTGCTGGTGCTAATTCTTCCACTACCCGTGTGGCGTGCCCAGTGGAACTTTCGCCCGTACAATCTGCCTGCTCCGCGTTGTTAATCTTATTTTCAATATTTTCTCGGGTGCTTCGCTCCCCGAATTTTTTTTTTAAAAACGACATTTCATTTGCATATTTATAAGGGCTGAATTTTCTGGCGGCCTGCCCGCTTCTTCCTTCATTCTTTTTTAGCGCTTTGCGATAATTATCCCGTATATTATTCCACCGCGTTTTGCACGCTGAAGCTGAAAAGAAACAAATAGATGTTAATGAAATAAGAATTTTTGAATTGTCCTATATTATTATCTCATTTCTTTTATTTCAGGTATCTAGCAACCGGCGATGGAATGAAAACGATATCATTTAGTTATCGCCTCGGGCAAAGCACGGTACGAGCGATAATTCACGAAACGTGCAAAGTAATTGTGGATACACTGCTTGAGGAGACAATGCCTACCCCAACAGCAGATAAATGGAAAAGTATTGCAGAAGATTTTGATAATCTTTGGAATTTCCCCAACTGTGTCGGCGCAATAGATGGGAAGCACGTTGTGATGCAGGCGCCCGCAAACAGCGGATCACAGTACTTCAATTACAAAAAAACATTTTCCATTGTACTGTTAGCACTTGTTGATGCGAATTCTAACTTTATTGCGGTCAATGTGGGGGCGTTTGGAAAAAAACAGCGATGGGGGAATTTTCAGTCATTCCAATTTAGGAAAGCGGTTAGAACGGGGAACAATGAATTTACCCCCTGACAGATTGTTGCCTGGGACAAATAAAAAAGCGCCATTTGTCGTCGTGGGAGACGAAGCGTTTCCCTTGAAGAGATATTTGATGAGACCCTATCCAGGGAAACAATTGAACACTACAGAAAAACGTATATTTAATTACCGCCTGTGCCGTGCCAGGCGATTAGTTGAAAACGCGTTTGGCATATTAGGGCAAAAATTCAGAATATACAATCGACGCATACACGTCACTGCTAATCATTTGGACATGATAGTGCTGTCAACCTGCATTTTGCACAATTTCATTAGGACGATTGAAAGCGATACCGCGAATGTGGACCCATCAACGTCGCAGCACAATACCGAAAATGCACGTTCCAACAACTTACCCCCACAAGGGGGGAATTCCACAAGGGAAGCATTTCGCGTGCGGGAATGCTTCAAGGATTATTTTAATTGCGAGGGAGCGGTTTCATGGCAAAATGATAGAATTTAATTATTAGTTTCATTATATTGTTAATTATTACTTTTGTAGTTATAAATATACAGTATGTCAGGTTCCTTCGGACACGCGCTATTATTTTTCTAACTATTGGAAAAGCGAAAAACTGTTCCATACAAAAGTTGTTTGATTTGATGGAGGAAATTTAATAGAATATTAAGATTTGCGTTTAAGCACATAAGAACGCAAATCCTAAATTTCTATTAAGTTTTCTTCATCAAATCGAACAACTTTCGTATGGAACAGTTTTTCGCTTTTCCAATAGTTAGAAAAATAATAGCGCGTGTCCGAAGAAACCTGACATACTGCATATGGCGTGAATGAAATGCGAATGTGAGTTGCGATTGAGTGCAAAGGTTGAATGTGATTTGTTGTAAATACTTATGAATGGAGTGTAGTGTAATAGATATGTTGGGGTGTGCGCGAGCGTGTGTGTTTGAAATAGTTTTATAATTTTGTACAGTTTTGTGTTTTCCTTTTGTACAGTTTTATGTTATTTTTTTGTAAAATATAAGATCTATGTGGCTTACCTTCTTCATTGAGTTGATCTCCTATATATTTCCATATTTTCGTCTTCAAACCGGTGTTTACGTATTTGATGTGTGATAAATCATATAGGACAGGATGTATGCGCACCAATTCGATTAGTTGTTCGGTATTCATTTCCAATTTACTAAAAAGGCGAGAATATTACTGAAGATAATGTGAATGAATGTTAAAGAGTACACAATGTCACATACTTCAACTTACGTTTTTGACATTATGAAGCAAGCTAAACTGCACTGTGAAACTGCACGAAATGTCGCGGTCAAATTCTGCGGAAGAACTGTCCTTTGTAGGTGTGATGGATTCTCCACGAAGGCTCTGTCACGACTATCGGGGGGCGCAGGAGGCGCAAGGGGTACACTTTGACTATTCGCGTGGGGTAAATTTGACTCCGCTAATTGTCAAAAGATGGCTCTCTCACAATACAGGCAGTTCGCAATATTGCTCGGCAGCGTTTTCCTCGTAAATGGTAGGAGAGACCGGGACAAGTGAATTTTAATGGTTGGTGGCGGGGGTAACTTGATAAATAAGGATTTTTCGAGAATTATTTTTACGCAGTTTTGTAAGATTTCAGAGATGGGCAAAAATTATTCGTCATGTGTCGAATAAAATTGACCCGGATTAACTTTATTCGTCTGATAAAAAAATAACTATATTCATCAAATAATCTAAACTTGAAGTAACTTTTATTTGATCCGTTATTGAAATAATTTTTTATTAAGTTAATGCCCAACTCTGGCTACTTAATTCTTATGAAATTCTATGTTAATTTTTACACTTGTCTCAATAACATTCTGCAATGATTAATTTTCTACTCATTTTTTCCCTATTAAAAACAGCCCGCCACGTCAGCAATTCTATAAATATTATTTATAAATTCTTGGCGCGCGCAGATAAAAAAGGTTCGCCATCCATATCCTTCGGAGAGCGCCTGTGAACACGAATCGAACAATATGGAACACCATGACATTTGGGTCGTACAAGGTTACAAATGAAAGAAATAGGCGGTGTAAAATATCGCTCTCTTATGTCATAAGTAGAATACAAATTTTCCTTCAACAAATTAAAAGTCTCTTTCAGTGCGTAACAATTAAGGGGTTAGCTACCTTCAGCGGTAGAAAAAGAATCAATTCTTTGAGAATTTATTTCAGAAAGTACATGGATATGTTTATGCAATGGTTTTTGTATTCAGATGAGGGACACTTTAACAGGTTATTATATTATGTTTTGGTATAAAAATTGATTTCCCGGAAGCTGTTTTTAGACCGGTGACCACGATTTCTCCAAAACCGCTTCACCAATCTTTCTGAAACTTTGTAGGTTTCTTCTAGACATTAAAATCTAGTCTTTAATCGAAGCATTTGTTTTTCCAATGCACAGTTTTTATTTTATGGATTGAAAGATGAGTATTTTTAGCTAAACATAAGTGTTTTCATTCATAAAATAAAAACTATGCATTGGAAAAACAAATGCTTCGATTAAACACTAGATTTTAATGTCTAGAACAGGCCTGGGATTTAAGTGAACGCCGCGGCCGATTTTCGGAGGCAACGCCTCCTTTCTCCCGCCGCGCGTCTTGGCCCCCGCGGCAGCCTAGGAGCTTGAAGCGCCTCAGGCGCGTACCATATGAACCGCGTTTAGCGCATTGGGGGGCCCCCCGTATCAATAGGGCCCTTTACACGGACGTTCCCGGCGCGCGTTCCCGGCGTGCGTTCCGGCTTGCGGCACGCAAAAGTACGTGAACGCCGGAGCGACGCTCCTGCGTGCGCGCCAGAAGGTTATACTCGCCACTACTTAGAGACAACGGGTTCGGCCTCACATTTCTACGTCGACTCCATTCACATGTTTTTTCCACGATCCACCGCAGTGGTGTATTGTGTACTACCTGTTCGATGTATATCATCGATTTGCGAAACGATCGGTGATAGGTATACCTTGATATATCTGGCTTATAGAGGATATCATAAATGCTATTACTGTAGGGTACACTGAAACATCTGTTTTTACGAAGCTACATTTGGTTGACCTGAAGGTGCTATAAATTATGGAAATGGTTTATGACTCAGTTATAACGACTGTAAAATTTTACAAGGGTACATTAAAATATCCAAATGTTTCCCCGGCAATGCGATGGCAAATGAAATTGCAGGTAACACATTCACTGTTGTGACGATCATAAATATTACTATTGACGGCAATAATTACCACGTCATTGCTTGTTTTAATATAAAAACTAATATTGATAGATAATAAATACACATAGGTATGCAAGTGATGTTATATGTAGGATAAATGATGAAGAGGTGTAATGTGCAAGATGTTTTGAAGAAAGGGGGTAGTCTTCTGATGGCACGTGATGCAGGTCAAATTTTTCACCCACGCTCTTGCGTGGCGCGCAAGAAAGCACCACACTCCTGCCCGCGCGCCAGAAAGCACCACGCTCCTAGCCGCGCTCCAAGCTCGACTCCAGAAGAGTTTACGTAAGAGACAGAAAAGGTAGTTAGAAAAGGAAAACGGCACTTGAAACCAAGGGTTCGACGTGGCGCGTGGATTTCCGACAGTTTTGAAATCCTGGAGCGCGCGCCGAGCCTGGCAGCCGATCCTGGCAGCCAAGACTCCAGAGGCAACGCCGTCGATAAGCCGTGCCTCGATGGGTTTCGAGGACTTGGACCCTCGAGACCAGGGGGGCCGTGCAATGTTGCCCCCTAAGACGTGACGAATCAAAAATTCTACATTTCTCACCGGATCTTGGCGAAAGTGACGTGAATCGTTTCCTTATGTTTTCCCGATGAAAATGGTCCAAAAACGACACAAATCGGATTGTAATTAAGGAATCTTCATAATAAATTGAATCCCATCACTTCGTTAAAAATAGTTCGATTTATATGAAAGTTGGTAGGCATAATTTTCATTTGAAAAACATGAGAAATCCCTCGGTATCACTTCCATATCGATACGATAAAGAATAAAGTATACAATTTTTCTGAAACAGGTATGAATCCTTGGCCGACCGCAGCGAATCGGGGTCGGCGACCCACAGTCGAGGGTGAAATAAGTCGTTACAGCGTATTAAGAAATTCTTTATTCTTCATCGTATCGATATGAAAGTAACACTAATGGATTCCTCGCGTTCTCCCAATTAAAATTATCACAAATATCATGCAAATCAGATTACTTTTACACAAGCTTTTGGATAAGTTACACTCTCGTCGGACTCCAGGGTGAGCCAGGAATCCATTTGTCACGTCCACATCGATACGATAAGAGAGTGCGTTTAAGAAATGCCTACTCCTTTTATAATTTGTATTGATTATGTAAAAGTAGTCCGATGATATTTGTGATAATTTTAATTGGGAGAACGCGAGGAATCCATTAGTGTTACTTTCATATCGATACGATGAAGAATAAAGAATTTCTTAATACGCTGTAACGACTTATTTCACCCTCGACTGTGGGTCGCCGACCTCGATTCGCTGCGGTCGGCCAAGGATTCATACCTGTTTCAGAAAAATTGTATACTTTATTCTTTATCGTATCGATATGGAAGCGATACCGAGGGATTTCTCATGTTTTTCAAATGAAAATTATGCCTACCAACTTTCATATAAATCGAGCTATTTTTAACGATTATGGGAATCAATTTATTATGAAGATTCCTTAATTACAATCCGATTTGTGTCGTTTTTGGATCATTTTCATCGGGAAAACATAAGGAAACGATTCACGTCACTTTCGCCAAGATCCGGTGAGAAATGTAGAATTTTTGATTCGTCACGTCTTAGGGGGCAACATTGCACGGCCCCCCTGGTCTCGAGGGTCCAAGTCCTCGAAACCCATCGAGGCACGGCTTATCGACGGCGTTGCCTCTGGAGTCTTGGCTGCCAGGCTCGGCGCGCGCTCCAGGATTTCAAAACTGTCGGAAATCCACGCGCCACGCCGAACCGTTGGTTTCAAGTGCCGTTTTCCTTTTCTAACTACCTTTTCTGTCTCTTACGTAAACTCTTCTGGAGTCGAGTATGGAGCGCGGCCAGGAGCGTGGTGCTTTCTGGCGCGCGGGCAGGAGTGTGGTGCTTTCTTGCGCGCCAAGCAAGAGCGTGGGTGAAAAATTTGACCTGCATCACGTGCCATCAGAAGACTACCCCCTTTCTTCAAAACATCTTGCACATTACACCTCTTCATCATTTATCCTACATATAACATCGCTTGCATACCTATGTGTATTTATTGTCTATCAATATTAGTTTTTATATTAAAACAAGCAATGACGTGGTAATTATTGCCGTCAATAGTAATAATTATGATCGTCACAACAGTGAATGTGTTACCTGCAATTTCATTTGCCATCGCATTGCCGGGGAAACATTTGGATATTTTAAAGTACCCTTGTAAAATTTTACAGTCGTTATAACTGAGTCATAAACCATTTCCATACTTTATAGCACCTTCAGATCAACCAAATGTAGCTTCGTAAAAACAGATGTTTCAGTGTACCCTACAGTAATAGCATTTATGATATCCTCTATAAGCCAGGTATACCTATCAAGGTATACCTATATCAAGGTATACCTATCACCGATCGTTTCGCAAATCGATGATATACATCGAACAGGTAGTACACAATACACCACTGCGGTGGATCGTGGAAAAAACATGTGAATGGAGTCGACGTAGAAATGTGAGGCCGAACCCGTTGTCTCTAAGTAGTGGCGAGTATAATCTTCTGGCGCGCACGCAGGAGCGTCGCTCCGGCGTTCACGTACTTTTGCGTGCCGCAAGCCGGAACGCACGCCGGGAACGCGCGCCGGGAACGTCCGTGTAAAGGGCCCTAATAGGTTTCCACATCACCCATGGGGGTATTATCATCGATGCGATTTTTTTTGATAGTGGTATCCCCTATAGGCCTATTCCACTGTGTCGCGCGATAAAAAATGTATTGGAAAAACGCGTTTTATTATCAAAATTTCAAATATCTTTGGGAAAACTAGATTTTCGCGCACGTTTAGACGTGCTAGGACCTAGAGGATACCACTATAAAAAAAAAATCGCATCGATGATAGTACCCTCATGGGTGATGTGGAAACCTATTGATACGGGGGGGCCCCAATGCGCTACGCGTGGTTCATATGGTACGGGCCTGAGGCGCTCCAAGCTCCTTGGCTGCCGCGGGGGCCAAGACGCGCGGCGGGAGAAAGGAGGCGTGTTGCCTCCGAAAATCGGCCGCCGCGTTCACTTAAATCCCAGGCCTGGTCTAAAGTACTGAAAATTCTCTTGCCTTGCAATCGATCCAGCTGGTCCTCAATCAATGGAAGAGGGTATCGGTCTTTCACTACCTTCAGATTCACCCGTCGATAATCAATACATATCCTTAGTTCACCATTCTTTTTTCTAACGAGGACAATCGGACTAGCATATTCCGAATGGGATAGCTTGATTATGCCTTCATCGAGCCAGGCTTGAATCTGCTCTTCAACTGCTGCTTTCTCGCAGGCTGACAACCTACGTGGTGACTGATGTACCGGGACCTCATCTTTTAATATCAAGCGCATCTTAACGCCTACGTCTTTTATCTTATTCTGCCTATAATTTCTAATCATGTACTCAATTTCTGTTTGGGACGAGGAAGGGGCATCCACTATGCCCTAGTAGCATTTTTGTTGGCCAGCGGTTGCCAACAGTTGGGAATCAGTTGGGATATAGTTAGTGTTTTTGCCTACAAATTCCCAACATAGGGCCACGGCAAAAAAGTTACGACAGTTTGCCAACGAATATTCAATGTTGGGCCTACAATTATTATCGTTGGTGAATTAACAAAAAGTTACGACAGTTTGTCTACGAATATTCAATGTTGGGCCTACAATTATTATGGTTGGTTAATTAACAAACAATTTACAACGATGATTAAATGTTGTCTTACAAACGTCAGAAAATTTGCTACATCCTAAAACTTGTTATTATATTCCAAGTTGTGATTTTTCTTTTGTTATTTATAAATACGTAACGAGGACGTCTGTCTTAAGACGAATGTGAAATTTTAAGGAATGAGTCGAATGATGATATTTTGTCGAATATTTCGCGTCAGTGTGCAGTTTTTATAAACAATTAATACTATTTATGTAACTAGAAATTAAAACTGTTTGTAAGGAAATGTGTTGGGTAGTTGCGAACAGCGGCTGCTTCGCAATCGGAAAGCCCGTGTTCGATTCCTACTTACGGCAAAATTTTTTTTTTTTACCTAAACCAGACCAGGCAGTCCCTATAAATAGTTGGGAAACAGTAGGGAAGCCTATCTTGGCCATCTGTTGTTGGCCCAGCCTGAAAAAAAAGTGCCAAATCTAACTGTTGGCCAACTAATATTATGTGCGTGGCCCAACTGTATGCCAACCCAAAATGCTACTAGGGTGTCCGCGTTTGCTATAACGTCAATCTTAAATACATCGGGAACATCTACGACCTCCTCCTGCGTCTTTGAAATATGGACACTTCCTCGTTCGAAAACAACATTCACCGTGTTCAAGAAATCATATCCAAGTATTACATCGTGCTGCATTAAGTCATTAGGAACCACACGTAACAAAATATCGTAATTATATCCGTCAACATTCACGCTCATGGTGGTCTCGCCTAACGTCGAATTATCTTTCGATCCCATACCTGCAAACTGTATTCTCCTACTCGTCAGATTAGGCGCTCCGATCTTTGCAAAAGCGCTCGCGCGTATCAAGCTCAAATCGCTCCCTGAATCTATCAGCGCCGCGAATTCATGCTTTCCTATAAATACATTCTTATTCGCTTTCCTATGCCCGGCAAATTCGACGCTATAGCTTGACTTCGGTTCTTTTGACATTGTGTGACATTTCGCGGCAATGTGACCATATTGATTACAATGAAAGCACTTTGTACCCTTACCCCTGCTCGGACAGTTCATGCTTACGTGTTTCAAATCGCCACAGTTGAAGCAACGTCTATCTGGTACCTTGTCGTTCGCGGTTTGTTTTCGCTGATGCCTTGTATCGTCCTTCTCCCCCTCTCTTCGTCCTCGTCCATCGTTCTGCGGTTTGGCTTTCAGCTCGGACTTCATACTCTGGTACTGCGTCAATCGTTTTTTCAGCTGCCGAATGTTCTCGGCGCCGTATAACATTGCCTTGCGTGCCACGTCATCCCTAATACCGCCAATAATATATTGCAGAACGGCCCCTTCTTCCATCTGCACCTGAGAGGCAATATCTAACATTTTGTACATATATTCGTGGTACGTCTCGTCGTCCCTCTTCTTCCTTCGGGAAAGCTCGTGATGGATTGCATGACTATTCGCGTTTTTCGAAAATTCCCGTCGCAAAGCTGCCTTAAGTGCTCCCCACGTCCTACCACAACGCTCATAATTGACAAAAAGTTTAGCAGAGCCTCTAAGCAACCTTTTCGTGTATATGACTTTTTGGATATCAGACCACTCACATAATCTGGCAGTCTCCTCGAAATCCTCAATCCATCGTCGTGCATTCCTCTCGTCATCCCCTGAGAAGGTATCCATAGATTCTTCTACGTCTTTAAACGTTGGCACATACCTTGTGTCTTTTGTCAAATTGCTGGGTCGCTGATCCCGACCATGCTCAACTACTCCGTCGACGCAACCGTCTTCCTCGTCATCGTCTTCTTCGTCATCGTCGCTACGATACTTTTCCTCGTCTTCCGTTTCGTCTTCGATATCCTTTAGCAGCATGGCGGTTCTCAACCGTTCGACCAGCTCAGCTTTCCGACCCGTTGTACGCAACCTTCTTTGTTTCAGTGCTTTTCTCAGTTCGGCCACCTTCATAGCTTCTACTCGTTCCCTGGTATTCCCTGGTGCGCTTCGCCGACTTGTTCCCGCACCTTGATCTTCGACATCGACTTCCACTAACCGCTCTTCTGGAACGTTCGTCTTTGCGCCGTCCGCCATTTCCCACGTGTTCGCGTGTTCGCGATACAGCAATTAAATTTCACGGATGCGATCTACTTATCACTCAAATCTCGGACGAGCCCCCAAAATATGTAGGATAATGAAGGAGGCGTGATGGGAAGCAGAATATAATAGCCGTATAAAGGGAAGAAGAGTGTAATAGCCGTATATAACAGCGTGTTAAATAATACAGTTGGTAGCGATTAGGTTGAAGTCTTAAGGTGAAATCAGACGGCGCGTGGCTCGGCGAACTTTGCGCGTGAATCGCCGAGCCACGCGCCGTCTGATCAGTCTTGGCTCGGCTCGCCCATTGCTCGCCAAGCCGGCTTGCCGAGCTAGACGAGCCGAGCAAGCTCGTCAAGCCACGCGCCGTCTGATCGGTCATTGCTCGCCAAGCCACGCGCCGTCTGATCGGTCATTACTCGGCTCGCCCATGCTCACCAAGCCGGCGAGCCGAGCAAGCTCGCCAAGCCACGCGCCGTCTGATCGGTTATTGCTCGGCTCGCCCATGCTCACCAAGCCGGCTTGCCGAGCTAGACGAGCCGAGCAAGTTCGCCGAGCCACGCGCCGTCTGATTTCACCTTTACGCCGAACTGCCGAAAATGCCGCACGGCCTCTCACATACCCGGATCACTCCTCGCGGTCGCCCTGACGTCACGTGCGCCAGGGCGCCATATTCAAACGAACACACATTCACTTTTCATTCTCTCACAGATCCTACAATATATTATACAAAATCGGACTGAGAATCGCTCCTTGTGGTAAACCTCTCCCTTGTACCCCCTCTATAGGTTTGTCGTATCTCCTTATACATTTTATCTTTCTATTGCTAATCCACACTTCTATATATTTCACAATTTCCTTTGGACATTTTTTCTGTTTTAAGGCTTTAATTAGAATACTATGGTCCACGTGGTCATATGCTCCTCTTACATCTATAAACACCGCTAGTGTTTCCCTTCTGTTTTCGAAACCTGTTCTGATTTCCGTCGTTAATATGGCCAGATTATCCATCGTGGATCTTCCTTTTCTAAATCCATTCTGTCCCTCATCCATTATGTTGTTGACTTCAGCCCATTCCGTCAGTCTTCTACATACGATTCTTTCCATCACTTTCCCCACACAATCTGTTAAAGATATCGGTCTCAGCGATTTTTTGTTTGCTTTGTCTAAAAATATTACTATCGCTTTTTTCCATGTACTTGAAATCTCTTGCTTTCTCCATACTTCATTAAAAAGATTTCCCATTTCCCTTATATACCCCTCTGTCAGATTTCTTAATATCATGTAATCTATACCGTTTTCCCCTGGGGCTGATTTACCATTAGATCTCTCTATTGCCATCTCTACCTCCCATAGTTTAATTTCTTGATTACTTCCCTCCCTCCCCAAATTCCATTCCCTTCTCCTACCTTCCTCCTCCTCTCTCTCCTCCTCTATCTCTTCCTCTCGTATCGTGTCTTCCCTTTCCAGGATCGGCTCCTGTAGCATCTTCTTTATCTCCTTTTCCTCCAGTTGTCTTACCTCTTCTATCGTTATGCATGAGTAGTAAGGCAAAGCGGGTTCTAGACCAGGTCCTCTGAGGGGAGCGTGGGGCGGTGAAGGAACTCAATGCGCGCGGGGGAGCGCGGCGGAGGGAAACATGGGCGCGCGGCCTGCGGGGAGAGGAAGATCGGTTGCGCGCGCACGAGCCGCGGAGTGGGGGAAGCCGCGATGATGGAGGGGATCAGTCCGGGCCGAGCTGCCGCGGAGACCTCTCCAGATCGGACCCACTGCTGGAAATTTCCGCGGAGGGGAGAGGGCCACCCCCAAAGTCTTTTTCAGACCTAACCGGAGGGAGCGCGAAGAACGCTGAATCTTAAGCAAAAAAGAGAAAGCGGGCGGAAAAGCAATGTGGGACACGGGGAATGTAAAAAAGCAGAGAGTGCTAGCAAATATTAATAATTTTCAAACGTTGAATCTTAGAAATATGGGGTGAGGAGAAAAGGAGGAAAAAGACGATCAAATAAATGGAGAAATAATATATGTTGTGAAAATATATATATATATTGTTACGTAGTAAATTATAGAGCATAGTAGGGTGGATGAGAGAGATAGAAAGGAAGTTTAAAAGAAAGGAAAGATGAGTGTAGTTTGTAAGACGGAAGGAATGGCAGAGTGGATGAATGAATGGAAAAAATTGTAAAACCAAGTTCCTTTTTCAAGGATAAATCTTTATATATATATATATAAAGATTTATTTTTCAGCCTCAGCGGCCTTGAAAAAGGAACTTGGTTTTACAATTTTTTCCATTCATTCATCCACTCTACCATTCCTTCCGTCTTACAAACTACACTCATCTTTCCTTTCTTTTAAACTTCCTTTCTATCTCTCTCATCCACTCTACCATTCTTTCCGTCTTACAAACTATATATATAAAGATTTATTTTTCATTCATTCATCTATATATATATATATATATATATACAGCATAGTAGGGTGGATGAGAAATAGAAAGGAAGTTTAAAAGAAAGGAAAGATGAGTGTAGTTTGTAAGACGGAAGGAATGGCAGAGTGGATGAATGAATGGAAAAAATTGTAAAACCAAGTTCCTTTTTCAAGGATAAATCTTTATATATATATATATATATTTCGTATCGTCGATAATATATATATATAAAGATTTATTTTTCAGCCTCAGCGGTCTTGAAAAAGGAACTTGGTTTTACAATTTTTTCCATTCATTCATCCACTCTGCCATTCCTTCCGTCTTACAAACTACACTCATCTTTCCTTTCTTTTAAACTTCCTTTCTATCTCTCTCATCCACCCTACTATGCTCTATATAAAGATTTATTTTTCATTCATTCATCCACTCTATTCTATATAAAGATTTATTTTTCATTCATTCATCCACTCTATCATTCCTTCCGTCTTACAAACTACTCGGGAGGTGACGTTGGTGGAGGTGTCGGCAACCCCGATGGCCACTCTGGGGCTGGTGATGGGGGTGATGCAGGCGGACTCAAAAACTCCAAAGGTCACTCTGGGGGCGGTGATGGGGGCGATGCTGGAGGGGTGAATAACCCATAAGCCCACTCTGGGGCCGGTGATGGGGGTGAAGAGGGCACTGATGCTGACGACGACCCTGGCGTTGATACCGATGATGATGGTGCCGCAGACGAAGACGATATATCTTCGCCCTCAAACTGCCATGGTGGTGACGGCGGCGATGGCTGTTGCAACGGCCTGCGGGTGTCTATCCAGGGGAGGCTATGCGGTCGGCGTAGCGGCCCCAGCTGCTGGTAAGGCACCCACGGCTGGCGCAACCTAGCAGCCATTCGCGAGCCGTACACCATCCCCGATCGCCGCATTCGCGCACCGTGAGGTGCTTCCTCCCCCGCCAACAGCCGCGACAACAATGCCACGAGGATTCGCGGCATCATTGGTCGCTGGTTCTAGAACATATAAACATTATTAGTACACCAAATGCAAAGTATTACATATGAGTGAAATGTTCTTCTTGGAGCGAAGAATTAATAATGCTCTGTTCGTTTTCGCGTAGATGCGTCTAATATAAACGAATCGAAGGAACCACTATGTACACCTTACAACTAACATATAGTAAAGAAACAGTAGAATCAAGGAAAGTGTCCAATTATTTTCCACCATAGCGAACAATACCTGCGGAGACGAAGGCGAAGGTGGCAGCGCTGGCGAAGCCGGCGAATAAGATGACGGCGGCGACGAGGACGAAGATGGTGTTGAGGGCGAAGGCGAAAGCGACGGCGAAGGCGACGGTGCAGACGAGGTTGAGTCCCACCGAGAGGGTGATGAGGGTGGCGTTGATGGTGGCGAGTTCTAGAAAATAGAAACCTCCCACGATATAATATTGACACAATCACATGATTTGATCTCACTCGATTTCATAGGTTAAACACGATAAATGTTAAAATACTGTAAAGTACATACCTCTTGGGAATCTCGACCTGACGATCCATGGAGGAGTGCAATCCTATCGTTACCCATGTTTACTCACTGAACCACTGTTCCTCACGATTGAAAGACAACTGGTCTCACAGCATCGTCAAGCTTACGCATGTAAACTTCATATCTCGAAACCGAGAAGTGCGTAGCTTTGCAAAGGAGGATGTCTTTGTTCTTCACCTTCATCATCTTCGCTGACCATTCATTTTTTTCTTCCCACACTTACCATTTGACTGAACTGATATCCCCCTTCTTTGAAGGTATCACTTCCCTTATTCTAGCATACATCGCATGTAGGAGGTTGGAGAGAGTGAAGAAAACATTTGTATATGCATTCAAATTAATTATATTTTATTTATACATATCTCTTTGGCGTTTAGACCACCAGTTGAATATTTTAAATACATTTTGCATGGCACAATGCTTTGCATGTCTATCGCATCGCAGAGTATTAACAACATATAGCTTATTTAGAGATTTGATATCCTCGTAGTCAATGTCCAGTGTCTCAATGGTCACGTCCGCTCTCGTATTTTCGTCGAGAAAATCCGCAAGCCAGTCCCGTTTCTGCAATCCTTTAACGTATATGATATGGGATGCACCATCTTCTTCTTCATCAATCGCCCCGACAATAGCTTTCGTAATTAACCGTGTAGCCATGCTGTATGGGACGTCTCCATCTTCCCACCGTAGTCCATGATGTTTTGCCATCAACCACCGAATGTTGATTTGTCAGATTTCGTAAGAAGATATTGCGACATCGAACACCCAAAAATATAGTGCGAGAGAATTGTTCCCTTTCGTAGGACTGCCACTTCCTTCACGACAAATCTTCCATCAACGATGAACCCTTGCAGGTCAACAAATGTTGGTACAACCATAATCGGTACAATTTAGAGGTCCGTTCGCTTCAAAGACAGACAGGAGAATGCAATCTTTCTCGTAAAGCATCTCGATTTTCACGGTGAAATTTTGATATGATTTGACACAGCAGAGGGCGGACAAGTAGCGTAGCAATTTAATTGATTTTGCGCACCACGTTTGTCAGCGGATTGTATTCAACCACCCGATCGTGCAGAATCAGACAGTAGGCTGTAGTATTTGCA
The DNA here is from genome assembly GCA_910592295.1 of Andrena haemorrhoa. NCBI lineage: Eukaryota > Metazoa > Arthropoda > Insecta > Hymenoptera > Andrenidae > Andrena > Andrena haemorrhoa. Next base: position 10,610,052 of record OU342946.1, read on the forward strand.
GGCACATTCTCTTTACAGTCGAATTCGATGCGCACGTCCACGGTGCTATTCTTGATCGACTCATTTTGTCGCGAGCAATCAATCACCACGAGGGGGCCAAATTGCAAAAATTGGGCCACGGTGAATAATGCCTCGTTGCAACTATGTCCATAATACGATTTACGGAAATGTGTATACATGTTAAACAAGATGGCATGCCTATTCTTGTCAAAGTCCAAGTTCATGTCATCGTACGGGTAAAATTCCGAATTGAGAAAAAGTTTTACATTGGTTAATTTGCAGTGATCGAACCGAGTAACATCTTCGGTCATCACATTTTTTCGAGCAGTCTGTAGAGCAAAGATAATGTATCGCGGCTTCTCCAGCTGTGCAGCTGCCTTCACGGCCCAGGAATGCTCCTCTGTAAGAGAGGATACTCGTACAGATCCCAGGAGCGAAAACTAATGCTCAAGTTTTCCCCACTTTCCAAAGCATGTAGCAACGATAGCTTATTAACATCGTTCAGTGTCACATGAGGCATCCGCCATTGCACTTTAAGTAATTCAATTTCTGGTTCCAAAGTTGGCGATCCTATTAGAGAATTGTTATCGTTGCGCGACCGTATTAAAATCAATTCGTGACGCGCATTAATAACCATGCGTTTGTAGTCCTCGCAAAATCCCAGCAAATATTTGAGCGGGATGCAAAAATTGAAATGATTTTTCACTATTAGCTCATCGTGCCGTTTCAAGCCCCATCCAGCATTCTCCATATTCTTGTCTTCGTCAGATGTCAGCGATACATAGTTTTTAAGCGTGCTAGTTACTCCAACGTTTCTGTTACGGTCAATCTCCACGCCATTCAATTCATATCGAATCTCATCAAATATGAACGCCATGCAATTATTTCCCAACATCACAGTTAATGCATCATTTGGCTTATTTATCATCAATTTCCCCTCCACGTAGAGGAAACTTTCACACGGCAATGTGTATAAATCCTGCTGCTGTATAGGTATTCTTATCTCGTCGCTGTGTCCAAACGTTGTGTTGACGTATGGGTTGTATGTATGTGTCTCAAGCTTGACGATGCGATCATCAAACGTCGGCTTCCCTCCAATGCTTAGAATGTCAGCCATTTTTCAACTTAAATCCGTACAACGAATCCCAGCGATTTCAAAAAAGCAATGTTCACAGCACTGAGCCTCTTCTTTTTAGCGTAATCAGAGCTGTTGTTGTTGTTGTTACAAACAATTTCGCTTGGAAGAAACGTGTTTCTGAAGTCGTTCAAAACAAGCCTCTCATTCGTTCGCACCACGTGTATTATCGTCGTCGTCGTACGTGCAGTCTGATGGTAATCTCTTCACCTCGAAAATCGAGCAACTGTCCGTCTTGATCCACAACGCGTATTGTTAGATCCGTAATGACCCGTGCAGTGATTGGAAGGTAAATGATCTGCGCAGGCGTTTCCGATATCTTATATCCTGGCGGGACTCTCGGAGAAAATTCATGTATCGTATGTACGCGCCAGCGGTCACGCTACATTCTATGCGAATAATGTTTACATTCATGATATTAATTGGATTGTCCGATTCGTGCCACTGTCCTGGTTCTAATACCCGATTCGTCGAGAATCCCAGTAGCGATCCAATGTTATTGGGCTTTGTAAAGTCTACGGCGAACCGACAATACAGCTCGCTTTTCATGGTGTTGTTGTTGGGGCGCAACACTATTGGATACACATCGTTGTCGCCAACATCGCGGGCATCGGTACCTCCGAGATTTTGAGGATATCGCTCGAGTAATCGCTGCTTCAAATACTTGGCAATGGCGTCTAGTTCGTAGGAGCCGTGGGGAATCGTAATGTATTCATGGTCAGCATCAACGCTGTTGTTGGTGTCATAGTTTACGATGAAGTAGAATTTATCATTGCTCGAGTCGATGTTTGGTATTGTATGATAAGTTTCAAAGGTGGTTAGACCAAGCTCGTAATCATCATCACTGAAATCTATGGGTGGAAAATAGCTCACCGCGAGGGTGCTACTCTTGCCAGTTAGAGTGAATGTTAACGACATATTCCGAGCTGCACGACTCGACTAGTACTGAATCATAGCGGTTGGAAGTCAACCCTTAAATTTGGTGCCGATCGTTTGTAGAAAGCGTAAACATAGTTGTCCACAATTGCTCTGATCGTACTTCTGATAAGACGTTCGATTGTATTCGATTTTTACAACATCTTTATCCAGATATTGCACCAATTCCTTAGGCGGTTGAAGATTGCCAAAGCTGTCGAAATATACAGCTCGACACTCTCTCTTCACATATGCCACCCAATGAGTCCCCGACCCCTCGACATTGTCCAAATTTACGATACCGCTCTCGTTTCGATGCACTCCTCCAGCTGGTAGCGCGTTGCGGATAAAAACACCTCTAAAGAATGGAATATGCATACGTTTTGCCAAATCCTCCAATTGCTTGTCGGGGTAGTTACGCCCACAGGCATTTTTAATGTCTTTTCGACGTTTTTTTTTCGTTTCGATATTCCCTGTCCGCGCTTGTATGGTGTGAGATAAAGTCCGCGACCTTCCATGGAGCGATTATGACGTTGCATTTCCTGTAGCTGACGTTGCGCCGCCTTATTATCGTTTACCGCCTTGGCAATCCCCGCCGCTCCGCCGGCCAATGATCCGAGAACACCTAGCAGCGGGAGAAGTGGTAATATACCACCCCGTTTTGCCACCGGAAGAATCCGCTTTTGCGACGCTCTCTTTAGAGTCCTTTTGCGGGTTTTTGTTTTCATCCCCATTCCGATTTTCGTCTTGGCCTTCATAGCCGCCCAAACAGCTGTAGCAGCACCTCTTTCACCCAGAGTCGAGTCTCGCGCAACGATGCGTTTTCGCGCTTTGTCAGCGAGTACGTTATCTGTCGCGTGTCTTTCACTGAGATCGTTGCTGCGGGAATACGCAATATCGTGTTCGCGACACGCTGCGTCCAACGGATTTATGCCTTGATCACCTCTAGCCAATCGTTTTGCCAGATGAGTACCTGGACCACAAAACTGGTATCCCGGGATATGTAATTCGATAGGTAGCGCGTTTATCGCGCGATTGAACAAACCACAACCTTTCTTTACTCTCGTCGGCGACATTCGCCACAGTTTTTAATCAGCGGTGCTGGACCGTCGATATGCGTTCGCTGCCAAGGGCGATTATAATGTTCCAGACACCGACGATGCTGCTGAACCTCAGAATCAGCTTTTATATGCTCGGGGAGTCTGTCCCACAACTGATCAATGTGTCCACCAAACTCTCGGAGTAGAATAATCTTTGGTATATATTTCAACTGCTCAGAGGTTAGGTCTCGAATATCGCAATTATCCAACAGGACCAGAAGCATTTTGAATACTGAGCTGTTTTGCTTCGGCGCGGACCTATAAATAGGACGCGTCGCCGCTTCGACGTATCAAAATCATTTTTCACGGTTCATGGAGAGTATGCGATTCGTGCGGCAACCTGTAGCGATACGCGTGACAAATTTTGACGATAAATCGCAAATGATGTCCCCGAAAAAAACAAGACGCAGACATGGTAGCATGCTACCAAACACTATCCGTTCCCTCATTTGCGGCCCATCAAATTGTGGAAAGACCAACGTGCTGGTGAGCTTGTTGGAAAGTCCACACGGTGTCCGCTTCGAGAACGTGTACGTGTATTCCAAGTCGTTGCAACAGCCGAAATATCAATATTTGGAGAATTTATTGACTCCGATAGATGAAATTGGCTACTTTACGTTTTCGAATAACAGTGACGTCATCCCACCGAGCGAATCGCTTCCGAATTCCATTTTTATCTTTGATGACGTTGCATGCGACAAGCAAGATACGATAAGGGAATACTTTGCGATGGGGCGCCACTCGAACGTTGACTGCTTCTATCTCTGTCAGACTTATGCAAAGATTCCTAAACATCTTATACGCGACAATGCGAATCTGCTGATTCTGTTTAAGCAGGATGGTACCAACTTGAAACATGTGTACAGCGATCACGTAAACACCGACATGTCTTACGAAGATTTCTGCGCTTTGTGTCGTAATTGTTGGCAACAGGAGTATGGCTTCGTGGTAATAGACAAGGATAGCGCGATGTCCAATGGACGTTATAGAAAGGGATTTAACGAGTTTGCGGTACCGTGAGATGGTCAATTGTCATCAACACGTTGGTGAGAACGCAACGCCTGCAGCACAAAGATGATCGATATCGATAGTCTGGAGATTAAGGATCGCGAGAGAATAGTGAAGGAAATTGCAAAAACCAGTGAAGCCATTCGCAAGAAACATCAGGCTTTGAAAACTGGCAAGATGGAGGAAGATATCGCGTTGGAGAGATACTTTAAACCTATTGTCGAACCCTTAAAACATATTGTTGAAAATACTGCAGCGGTGGATGCTGACACGTCACCGCTGATGACCACAGACGTCGAAGGGAATGAAACATTAATGCCTAAAACAAAAATCCATCCGAAAGGGAACACATCGCGCAGGACAAAGAGGAAACCATACGTGTCATCGAAAAAATCGCTCGTAACCTCCACACCAATTCAATCGAAGCGAAAACGGCAGAATGTCGCATCAACCGATTCACCCGTTCCATCGACACCAATAAATTCATTTCTCAATGTACAATCGCTCACAACCAATGATGAAGACGTTTTCGAAACTAGTCCTGATGTGTCGTTTGCAACATCTATTAGACAGCAACTCCAGACATCCGAGGGACAAGAAACGTTTCGCAACCATTTCGGTCCGCTGGGGCAAAAATACATGAGTGCAATCCTAAGTGGTGATAGGGATACAGCAATGGACTATGTGTACGGTATATACTTTGGCAATAGTGGAACGATGCTTGGGGATAAGGCTTTCGATATAGACAAGGATGATAATATAATCATAGACGGTGTAAGATATGGGGGAACGCCCGGCCTTTACGAACTGATTTTCAAGAGAATTCCTGATGATGCTATATACACCGATGCCGATAAACAAAAATACAAAAGCATTCTGCTGACGACAAATGCCTACAGACGCGGTCATAACGCTCAAAATCCCGTATTGAGCAATAAGGGATACAAGTATAAAAATGTAATTGCACCACTACTCCCCCGTGTATCAACCAGTAAGGCTGGGAAAGGTCTAACAACACCGCGAGCCATGGTGGTAAACGATAGCAAGATCGATTACGTGCACTGGGACGATCCCAACGAGCTGGTGGACCGATTTCGTTTGCTGGAAGCGTCGCGTCAGGCGGGTAACAACTCGCATGACAACGAGATTCTATCGATTATCGATGAATTCCGCGAGGCAGGTCTCATTATAAATTAAACCACGCGTCGATGATTTGCACTGTATGCATCGAGATGTCGATCAACAAATTTGGAGTATCGCTCGAGAAGAGTGGAGCAGCTAGAATGGACTATTACAAATGGAACGGTGTGATTCGAAATTACATGCGAGATAACACTCTTTGCGTGGCTGGTGCAGACTTTGATGCAAAATCACGTAAGATACGACGCGTAGCGCAACCCACGGCTGACAGCGATGCCGTCAATAAACTATACATGGAAAAGAGCATTAAACTTTTGAGAGAGCAGCAGGAAGAATTAGAGAGGAAGCTGGTCGTGTTTCAGAGAGATATGATGGCGCTGCAAAACAGCGTTCAAAAAATATCGCAGGCGTCGAATTCTATCCCACAGCAGCGCTGCGAAGGAGAATCATGCGAGATGATTGAACTTGTCCAGAATTTCCTCGGCACATAATGCACGTACACGATAATTATCGAATCATTCATGTCAAAGACACCTCTACGATCAAACATGCAGCCATTATCGAAATCCAAGAGTAAAGGAAACCATGGTCGCAAGAAGCTACAACTCGTTGAGGAATTGCATGCTCCAGCCCGAAGACATTTCCCACGGAGGCGCGTCATAGTGCAGGGATACGATGATCTGTGGCAAGCTGACGTTGTAGAAATGCGTCCATACTCGCGATTCAACCAGGGTCACCACTACATACTCACCATCATCGATGTGCTGAGCAAATATGCATGGGCGGTACCGCTCAAGACTAAAAGTGGTGCTGAGGTGACTAAAGCGTTTGCAAAGATATTTAGAGATCGATATCCGAAAAATTTGCAAACTGATCAAGGAAAAGAATTTTACAACGCCGATGTGCAGAAACTCTTGAAGGAGCATGACATTAATCATTATTCGACGTACTCGGTGATGAAGGCCTCCGTCGTAGAACGTTTCAATCGAACTTTGAAGAACAATATGTGGAAACTGTTTACGCTCAATGGAACCTATAAATGGACCGATGCGCTACAGCGTCTACTTGCAGAGTATAACGCACGAAAACATAGAACCATCAGAATGCGTCCTTGCGATGTTACCCCAACAATCGCCGATAAGCTGCTAGCCACCGTATACAGCAACATAAAGATCGCTGCTCCAGCGAGATTCAAATTGGGCGAGTTTGTGCGCGTGAGCAAATTTAAAACCATCTTCGATAAAGGCTATACACCGAATTGGACAACGGAGGTGTTCGAGATAGCCAAAGTACAGGCAACTAATCCCACGACGTATCTGCTCCTCGATTCCTGTGGAAAACCTATTGCCGGAGGATTCTACGAATACGAGCTGCAACGCGTCACCGATCCTGATGTATATCTAGTGGAAAAAGTGTTGCGTAGGAATGGGGATAAGGTATACGTCAAGTGGTTAGGGTTTGATAAATCACACAATTCTTGGATAAATAAAAATAATGTATTGTAAATAAAATACCCAGTTCAATAAATACAATGATACATATACATGTGTGAACAATTTTATTTTTACATAATTCCACTATTTTATAATGATGTGCAATAATTTGGATATATAGAAAATAAATACACGGTTCAATACAATGATGCATATATTCATGTGCGAATGATTTTACATAATTCTACTATTTATAAGGATGAGTAATAATTTTGATTTACAGCGGTATTTTATAATGACCCCAGGGCAGAGTGTCAACCGAATCGGGTACGATATACCGCTTGTTATCATACGGGCTTAGAGCGATTTTGGATTCCGAAATGGTGTACACTTTATGCAATTTAGACCGAATGCATGATTGTCTGCGCACCATTTCGATCTCCCTATGCAAACACTGCGCGTAGTCGTCGAAAGTTATCGTTCTGGCTATGATGTTGGTCTTGACACCTTTCGCCTTTTTAGTATCTTTTTTACCATCTACGCGAAGTGCATACATTTTCGCTCTAAGACCTACGAATTCAGTCATTATCGTACCATTATTTTCATCCTTCATCAGCCCTGGAACCTTCTTATTAACAAGTGGTATATTATATGTATTGCCAATAGGATAATCACTTGTGTCGAACCGATCGATATTGTGTTTCATGGTCTCATAGATATCTTCGCACCGAATGTGATAAATGAGACTGTCGGTGTCTGTATATAGAATTTTACAATTTTGACCATGCAGTGGAGACATATACTCGTGGTGAAATTCATACAAACAAATTTTAGATATGTCTAGAATGCACATACCCACATATATCGGTTTGTTGAATTTCACCTCGAGTTTCCGCAATTCAACAGCTATTAAATTTTCTGAAAAAACACTTCTGCTGTGAAAATTCGGTTTCGCAATCATTGCCTCCGCACCATATCGACCATCCCAATGTGTTAAAAGTTTTACATCTACATGATTTCGCACATTCTCCATAGTTTTACCAAATACCGCATTATTCATCAATTTGTACAAATTTTTTTCAAAATCATTTGTCGCGCTTGTTCTAAACCGTGTATTGAGTTCGATGTAATCGCGGAGCCAGGGGGATTGAGCGAATTGAAGCACGCGGTGTATCTTTGTAATATGAAGACCATGGCGCGTGCACTGCTGCAGGTTGCGATAGTGGATAATGTAACGCTGCTTGTCATATACCGTCGCGAGTAATTTGTCCTGTCGGCTGCCTGGCGGTTTGGCACGTGTCGGACAGAATGGTAGATCAGCATGAGCGTCATGCAGACGTTGCGGATATTCCAGATCTACCTCAAGAATGTATCCCGTGGACGAATCGATAGCGATTGTAGACACATCAAAATTTGCAACATCTTCGACCCATTGAAAGTCAGCATATGGTAGGGGTTGACACATTGCCCATCCATACAAATTGTTTACATCAAAGTACATCAAGTACGATGACTGTTCCGATGCGTCGTAAGATGGCATGTACTTGTTATTTGCATGTGCGTATCTTCCAGAACATTGACTTAAACCCCCACGCATACCGCGTTCAATAAACATAACCATATCAACGTCTGTGAGCAATTCGAATGTAATTTTAGTATGTTTTAGCATAGCATCCCACGTGAAACCAGGTAAAGTATAATAATGTGCAGAATCTAATCCATAACTCTTTATGCAACTTTCGCGAAAATTTTCAAAAATATCTGCCAATAATAAGACATCTGTTTTCAAATACAAGTCACTGTATTCGCCCAAGGTTCTAATGTTGAAACGCCGCCAGACAGTCTCGGCATGTACATAATCGCTCTCGGATACAGACTCACCTGTTAACGAACTGTAAAATGACTCGCGCGGCGGTAAACATGGATCCTGCAGCTTGTTCGCGCAATCAAGATATTCATATGGAAATACACCCTTTCGCGTTAATAAATTGAAATCCTCATTGGATAATGTTTCAAAATTTGATCGTAAAATTTTTAATTTACCCACACTAAGAAAAGATGCTAATTTGTCGAGACTGGTATTGAGGAATTTGTACGAATCAATGAATCGCAATTTAATACAATTTCGCGAGTCTGATTCTTCAGCCATATCTTCAACATTTTTTGTGAATGAAATATATTTTTCTTTAGTTATAGGCAATACGTCAACGCTGCCATCAGGTTCTAATGTTGAAACGCCGCCAGACAGTCTCGGCATGTACATAATCGCTCTCGGATACAGACTCACCTGTTAACGAACTGTAAAATGACTCGCGCGGCGGTAAACATGGATCCTGCAGCTTGTTCGCGCAATCAAGATATTCATATGGAAATACACCCTTTCGCGTTAATAAATTGAAATCCTCATTGGATAATGTTTCAAAATTTGATCGTAAAATTTTTAATTTACCCACACTAAGAAAAGATGCTAATTTGTCGAGACTGGTATTGAGGAATTTGTACGAATCAATGAATCGCAATTTAATACAATTTCGCGAGTCTGATTCTTCAGCCATATCTTCAACATTTTTTGTGAATGAAATATATTTTTCTTTAGTTATAGGCAATACGTCAACGCTGCCTTCGAAAGCGGTAGCTATTTTCTCAATAATAAAATGTGAATCGTAGCCGGATAAATTATGAAAAACTATGGGGATGTAAAACGCATTTTTATAAGTTAAATTGCACTCCGAATGTGCTGAGCCTCTAAACTGTCCAGTTAGATGACAATGATCGCGAACTCGTATATCATCAGTCATGAATGGTTCCTCGCAAATATGACAATGTGTGGCATTGCGAAATGCCATCCACTGTTCATTAGTTAAATCTAGCATTGGAGTATTATTGGCTAGAATAGGTTTAGCAAAATCTGCCAAATTTTTTAGTTCTTCGACAAACCATGAAACACAATCCTCGTCGCGACAACATCGATACATCGATAGTGATGCATCGTACGAGCAATGCATATAATATGCAATGCTATGTACTTTGTGGTGTTGGTATGTATATAACTTTCGATCCGCCTCGCCATTCCGACAGTCCTCCGTTGGCTCAATGATACACTCCAGATCAGCATATACCATGAAGGGAAGTCGCTCCTTCCTGCAGTAATTGCTGAAGCTGAGCAAACTGTTGTCTTCGCTGGGCAGCACGATGGCACAGTCGTTCATCTTCCCACAGTCAGCTGCATGGACCTCCAATTTCTCGGGAGATCCGAAGTAATGCATGCATCTGCAAAGTCAACATTTATCATGGGATATTTCAACATTTATTTCAACATTTCAGAAGTTTCTATACATACCGATCACAGATGAATTTCTTGGCCTTGTTCTTGCTTAACTGGGCGCTCACTAGCCGAGACAGGTCTTTGATCAGCACAAAGTGCCCTACATCGCCATGTTCTTGATTCGGCGTGTAGAGCAGGTTGATGTGTCGATCCCTCTTTTGACTGGTGAGGCGCAGCGGAAAGACTGTTGGTCCTTTCTTCTCCGTCATGAAGCTGTATACATTCACCGAGATATCATTCTGTCTCTCAAATTTTCCAATTTGCTTCAGAGACATCGGAAACTCGATACCCTGGAGATTTAGTACGGATGAATAGTCAGGGTATGAACTTGAGCGGTGAACGTGTCTTTCAGCAGGATGCAGACCGGCGACCACTGCCCATGCGAAACAGACGTTGTCTGGAGATTGCACGCTAATCGTTGCTTTCTTTAGCAATAATTCTCGCGGCAACTTGCAGTGACATCCCGCGCGCAATGGATTGTATTTGTTCACATTGACGGTCAGGTTGAGGATTCTCGCCAATGCCCATCCGCTATCACGTTCCTGGAACTCTTCCAACGATGCCAGGGTGGGTTCAACAACGTATCACTGGTACCACTCATGCAGATCAGATGTACTGAAGAGTTCATAGTTTCGAGTGTTAATGCTTTTACTAGCATGTTTGTCACCAGCCACAAATTCGCCATTGAACATCGTGTTCACTTTGAGGTTCTGATGTTTCCTCAAAGCGCTTCGCACATGTTCCAGCACGGTGGTCTCTGCATCCTGGAGGAAGTTACGCGGCTCGATGTAATTCGAATTGAGTACGGCACCAGTTAATACGCGACTATCGAAAGCAATGTCTATTTCGCGCCATAAAAGTCTCGTGCTCGAGTGTCCTGCGCCTTCATGCACTAAACGTCCGCGCAGCAAAGATTTCAACCCTTCGAGATGCGCAATTCGTGCAACCAATGATTGTCGAACACCGATCGATAATCGAGAGCGTTTCACTCGGCCACATTCTTCCAAAGATTCGATACACTGGTTGCAACGTTCTTCCCACGCGAGGTATTCTTCTTCAGACATCAATCGTACAGATTGATCTAACAATTGGCGCTCTACTTCCACGAATTTTTCCATGATTGTAAAAATGTTTTTCTACGCAACTCGTTGCAACGATTAGAGACTTTGTACAGTTTACAGCATACTTTTATAGCTGGTGCAATGATTTGCTATCTCTGTCTATCTCTTTCTGCATGCCCCCTCCCTTCAAATGTATTGTATGCAATAAACGATGATCCAGTCCCACATCATTCGATGCAATTTCTGCCAATACAGCATAATTCTTTCTATGATTCATACGTGCGATGTTTCCGCATGTATTACATTGTAACCACATCAGTGAAAAATAATGATGTCATCTCACACAGCTGCATTATCCTTACGGATGAGTTCAAATTACATACGATCGCGTGATATGTTGCAACGCAAAATCAGAATGCTTTAAAAAATTTTTAGAATAAATGTGAATGTAAAAAGTATAAATATTACATATCGATATCGTTTCTCAACAATGACTGTCCAACCGACATATAAATGTGTGACTGGTCGGCTGTGGCGCTGCATCAGAAATTCATTAGCCAGTTTAATAGAATATCTGAATACGTGTACAGCAGATACATATAAGGAATAAGAGAAGGGGTAGATGGTGGGAATGGTGCTGTACATCTCTATCATTATCATCACCTCCCCACCAGCATACTTCTGCACATTTATACCCATGAACTGCTATAAAAAGCGGAGCCGAGAGGAATTGCATTGCATACGTTCGTGTTCACACAATTAGTAACCGCGCCCGTTCAGTAGAACTCGTGTCCGCACAATTAGTGATCGCACCCGTTCAGTAGACTCTATCATTATTCAAAATGTATAACCGACTGTTAAGATATATATTTTATATCTCATTTTTATATATAGTCCGTATTAAGTATGTATGTGTATCTATATTTGTTTCAGTATTGTTTGGATGGCCCGCGTGATTTGTTTTTGTTTCGTGGTTAGCACACTGTTACTAAGCAGTAGTGGCGCTGGAGTCGGTTGAGCGAATGTGCTTGACGCGGTGGTTGTCCGTCGTACGTCGAGGCGTGTGTGACTGTGTGTACCGGCAACTCTCGCCACGTGCCATGAAAATAGTTTCTGTTTCATTTCTTTTAATATTGTACGCGCGTGCACAAGTTTTCTTGTTCATTAGTTTAGTTTTCTCCATTAATATATAATAAATACTTTGAACCTTTATTTACATGCAAATTACGGTGGTGTTCTTTGATTGTAAATCCCAATACCGACATTTGAATGGTACTTCCAACATGTACGGAAACCAGACTAATCAGTGGAACAATACGGATTTTCGAAACCGACAATTAAGGTACATATACAGGGTGTCCGCGGGAACTAGAAACACCTCAATATCTCCTAAACTATTGGAGATACAAATATTTAAAAAATAGGGAATTGTATGGTTCGAGGGCGCAAATTGATTAGCCGGAACGAATTTTTTTTTTCGATTATTATTTTAAAAGATACGATGGTCAAGTTCGGTTCTGTAAATGGCACTACGTTTTTTGAAGAGGTGAGTTGATAGTGCTTTCTAAGACAAATTCAATAAGCATTAATGTATACACTTGATTTCCACTGGTTTTTGAGATATTGCGCTTGCAAATTTACTGATTTTCACTGGAAGAAAACGCGCTGAAGTAGCAAGGACCGGGGACGGTCAGACAAGCACCACGGGTGGCACTGCCTGTTGAAATTGATACCTACCTGCCAAGGGTCTACCCCGAGACTGGCAGGCCCAAAGGCTGGACAATTCTTTTCCGTCAGAAATGCTACTTAGGTAGGTACATCTGCGGCACCGAGAAGCGCACCGTTAGTTTTATTTCGCACTTGCTTCTACGCTCGGATGGCCGGCTCTTTTGGAAGGGATGCAAGTTGGATTGGGAGCAGATTGTAGTAGAACCAATCGGATTTGCAACCATCACAAACAGCTGCTCAAGCTGGAAGAGGCCCTCTGCACAGCAATACCTCCTCCCCAATGCCCATCTTCTCTCGCACGGAATACGTCAACGCATGCTTTTGTTTTGATATTGAAATTCGTGTTTATACTCGAGAGGACCACGCGTCGACAGCGGGCTACCCCTTTTCTTCCTCTGTCTCTCCACGAGGAGTATTGACGGTGGATTGTAGGAGCGTAGATGTCGGGATGCCAGTTATTGAATTCAGGAGACGATAGAAACACTTTATTAGAAAACACACATGTACTATAATTAAAGTAAATCGTATTCCTCTCGGGCAGGAGTACTGATAACGATCGAACTTGAGCCCCACTTCGCGCAGACCGATTACACGGAGGGTAGTCGAGTCACACACTGCACAAATGATACAGGGTAATTCTGGAGCAACGGCCGTCAAGAAGATGCGGCCTGGTACCCCGTGGCGAGGACAGACCTTCGCAGTGCCTCGCCCGATTTTTATGGCTTTTTCCGGAAAAAGGTATGAATCTTGGGCCGAACGTAGCGAAGTGAGGTCGAGCCCCCGCAGTCGAGGGTGCAATATCCAGTACAGCGTATTAAGAAATTCTTTTCTTCATCGTATCGAAAGGGAAGTGACGCCGATGGATTCCTTGTGGTTTTCCGATGAAAATCATGCCAAATGTCGTGTAAATCGGACTACTTTTACATAAGGAATACAAATAGCTTGTGTCAAAGTAGTCCGATTTGCATGATATTTGGTATGATTTTCATCAGAAAAACATAAGGAATCCATTGGCGTCACTTCCCTTTCGATAGTATGAAGAAAAGAATTTCTTAATACGCTGTAATGGACATTGCACCCGGGACTAAGGCGGCTCGACCCCAATTCGTTACGTTCGGCCCAGGATTCGTACCTTTTTCCGGAAAAAGCCATAAAAATCGGGCGAGGCACTGCGAAGGGCTGTCCTCGCCACGGGGTACCAGGCCGCATCTTCTTGACGGGCGTTGCTCCAGAATTACCCTGTATCATTTGTGCAGTGTGTGACTCGACTACCCTCCGTGTAATCGGCCTGCGCGAAGTGGGGCTCAAGTTCGATCGTTATCAGTACTCCTGCCCGAGAGGAATACGATTTACTTTAAATATAGTACATGTGTGTTTTCTAATAAAGTGTTTCTATCGTCTCCTGAATTCAATGACTGGCATCCCGACATCTACGCTCCTACAATCCACCCTCAATACTCCTCGCGGAGAGACACAGGTAGAAACGGGGTAGCCCGCTGTCGACGCGTGGTCCTCTCGAGTATTAACACGAGCTTCAATATCAAAACAAAAGCATGCGTTGACGTATTCCGTGCGAGAGAAGGTGTGCATTGGGGAGGAGGTATTGCTGTGAAGAGGGCCTCTTCAAGAGAGCAGCCGTTTGTGAGGGATGCAAATCCGATTGGTTCTAATACAAGCTGCTCCTTTTGGTTGAAATTTAGTCTAGCAACTTTCACACCTCCTAACATAACCAATCGAGCTTGCATCCCTCCCAAAAGAACCGGCCATCCGAGCGTAGAAGCAAGTGCGAAATAAAAGTAACGGTGCGCTTCTTGACACCGCAGATGTACCTACCTAAGTAGCATTTCTGACGGAAAAGAATTGTCCAGCCTTTGGGTCTGGCGCCGACCTTTGGCAGGTAGGTATCTGTTTCAACAGGCAAGGCCCTCCGTGGCCCCTCCGTAGCGCCAGCAAGACCGACCCCGGTCCTTGCTAATTCAGTGGGTTTTCTTCAGTGAAAATCACTAAATTTGCAAGCGCAATATCTCAAAAACCAGTGGAAATCAAGTGTATACATTAATGCTTATTGATTTTGTCTTGGAACGCACTATCAACTCAGGTGTTCAAAAAAATTAGTTCCATTTGAAAAACCGAACTTGACCATCGTATCTTTTAAAATAATAATCGAAAAAAAATTCGTTTGGGCTAATAAATTGGCCCTCTCGAACCATGCAATTCCCTATTTTTTAAATATTTTTATCTCCAATAGTTTAGGAGATATCAAGCTGTCCAGTCTTAGGTGGGACACCCTGTATAAAAGAATAAATAGGAAATATACATAGAATAACATTATTTAAAATCGCGCTTCATTTTCGGGAAAATTGGCTTTGAATTCGAACTTCTAATCTGAACACACGTTGTCTGATCGTTGCCTTTATATAGGTACTACTAGTCCGCCGACGCATTTCCCTTACCTCGCGTACCCCTCAGACGTTTAGGGCCCGGGGTACACGAGCATTAAAATGTCTTCTGGCACTATTTTCAAAAAGATAGGATGGAAATTGAAATTTTCGTCGTTGTACGTTACTAACATTGTAACGCGCGCGCCTGTCCCCGAGAGTCCTCGGTTATCGGCTCGCCGCTCGACGCAGCGGCTCAATTGAGCGGTCGTGTAGCCGAAAGTTATTCAAGCTTCAAGTACTTTATCGAATAAAGACGTGAATTTTTAGCTGCGGTTATTTGTTAGTTTCTGAGGTATTAATAAAAAAAATTTCGGCATAATACATTGAAATCTGCCTACACAGACGTTACTAACTCAACCATTTTCTCGTCGCCGTCGACCGTTTCGCAGCCGACGATACAATGTATAGGGATACGGTAACAGAAACTGGGCGCGAACGGTCTTCACCAAGCCAAGTACGGTTGTTGTCGCGGCCTTGGCTGTTTTGTCAGTTAACAGTTTAACAGTTTCAATATTTATTACTATGTTGATTATTCAGTTCATTCCGTTGGTTAGGTCATACCGTAGTATATCCTTTTATTTCACGTTTTAAACGTATTCTTTTTTATGTACAATTCAGAACCGCTATTAGCACTGATCAAACCAGACACTTGCCCCGGTCCCCGTACTTAGGGATCTTCGCACTTATTGCTTGTAACTACCGCATTTTGTGAAAACTAAATGAATATAATGGTAATAAACGACGCATTCAATTTTTAAGGGTGACACCTTGTGTAAGCACGAACTAAGAAACAGCAAAAATAAATCATGTTACACTTGACAGTCTAGTAGAGATTATGGTTATATTTGGGACTCATACATTATTGTTTTTTTGTGTTTTTTTTTAGAAATCCTACTGTAGGACAAAAGCTGTCCTACAGGAGCATGAAGCCATCTCTTAATAGAGAAAGAGCCAAGCAATGGCCAACTTTACCGAGTTCGTTGCACGAGCTTGGTCTCGCGCTGTACGAGTACGCGCCGCTGCGAGAATCGTTTCGCTGCATGATCGACGCGGAAGACGGAAACAAGATTTTGGTTTTTACGTCGGAGGCATTGCTGGGTGCGTTGCAGCAATCCCAAGAATTGTACATGGATGGTACATTTTCCGTAAGTCGTTAATGTTATTAACATTATAACATACGTCGTGTTGCACACAGCCCTATTTTAAACTATCTACATATATACACCCGAGGTTGAAAGGTGTCGTAGGTTACACGTTAACTCTTACCGATATAAATTCTTCCAAATTTAAGTTCCTCGGCATACCGTTTGTGACACTCGCATAATGTGAAGTTTGTTACTCTTAGGTTGTTCCGAGAGTGTAATCTATTGCACAACTGTATACAGTTCATGTACGGCATATGGATACGGTAAGATGCACATGAATAATACTACGGTTACTAAAGTTTTTTCATTCATATTTCCTGTGTTTTTGAAAAGATATAGGTATATGGTAGAATTTTTAAACAGATCCGTAATTTTTACATCCCACTCGAAAAATAAAAATATTAACGAATGTAATGACAGGCACCCCCCCCCCCCCCGCAAGTTTCGATAGATATGCCGTTACTGAATTATTATGTATCTCACAAATAGCACTTTCGGTGATAATATAGTTACTAATTTAGTAGAGCTAAGTTTCAGTTCACATACCGAAATCTATAAGTATTAAATCAGTAGGTATATTATCGCCAGACCAGCCCTTTAAGATGTGGACGCGTCCCAACTGCAACATTATATAGGCTACGGTTACAGTGGATGCGTTTTCATACGAATGATGTTCTGACGAATACGTTTCAACTGTTTTATCACATACGATGAAACCGTAGCTTATGCGGTCGTGAACCCTTTGATTATCACGTACTAACAAAGGAAATTACTGAAAATGTTGTGTAATGCAGGGCATCGCCACGATCTTTGTTCTGTGCGAAGCGCGGACAAGGGCAACGTATCGTGCTTTATGGGACAAGGAATTGGAACTTTGTCCTAGGTTAAGGGAAACAGTGCGTCACACCATGAGTGACTTCGAGCAGGCGACACTAAGAACCTTCCAGGAAACTTTCCCAAATGCAGAGGTTCATGGTTGCTGGTTCCATTTTAAGCAGGTATTAACAAAATATACATCATAACAAAATATACATCATCTTCAAGGAAAAAGTGTCAACGTGAAATGCCAATGGAAAATTTGAAGTCCACTTTTCTTTGGCTATAAACAAACTTTATAACATAAATATTTTGTGCTCGAACATTTTTAGAATTTTATTACATACATAATATCTATTTCATGTTGGCACACATATATTTTGAGGACACTATATATGTTATACATGTCTTTGTAGGCCGTGTTACGCAAGTGGCGCAGTTTAAACTTAACTCATGCTCCCCGCGATATATTGTCAATGACAATGAGTTTGCCATTGGCCCTGGCGGACCGTTTCGATGATGGCCTGGCCATCATAAATGACCTGGCTGACAATATAGCGGAGGCATATCCTGCCGTTTTATCCTTTACATTCTATGTGCGACGGACCTGGATATCACGGGCTCCTTTAGTGAGCGTCCATACGTGCCCTGTTCGCACGAACAACTTCGTTGAGGGCTTCCATGGCGTAGCATGGAAGAAATTAGGCGGCACGCATCCAAACATATGGATTTTTTTATGTAAGTATTATTATTTAACGATTAACCAGATTGAATGTGTCGTCAAATATGTGGATAAGCTCGAATTTTAATTCTTTATAACCGTAGATAAGCTGCACGACCTAATAAAGGACGAAGAAATTAACTTTTCCCGACTGCAGCATGCCATCGTCAGTCGAGAGGGTCGGAGAAATAAATATATTAGCCGAGATAAGGCAATTCTGAAGGCGCAAAACGCCTTAACTGCCGGAAGGTGACTGAAATCTTTGTTATAAGACCACGTATTGCTACTTCCAGTATTATCTTTAAATATAAATCTATCCTACTATTATCTTCTCTATTAAATATAAACGAAGTGTGATTTTTCTTTTAAAATTTATAGATTATCACTGTGTGAATTCTTGCGGAGCTTTAACCGCTTCCAAGAGGAACACACATTCCAGGAATTAGCCAGAAATCGCGAAGGTGAATCATTCTTTGGTAATACAAGTATCAGTTAATATTACGAAATTTATCTACGTGTAATTTCAACATTCATATATGTTTCAGTCGACGATAATGATTCTGACCCTCAAACGGCCGACCTGGAAGATCCGTCAGATAATCAATCAGGTATGATATGTACTATATCACGGTATCATTAATTACAGCTAGTAATATATAAAATATTAAACGCTGTCGATTTTTATTTAGAATGTACATTTTCTATACGTAAATATTCTACAGTTGCTTGTTGTTTTAAATATAATTCGAATCCGTTGACCATACATTAAACGTTTTACATATGCACTTAAACGAATAAGTGATGTGTATGCACGGTGTCTCAGAAGTGATGATACAGCCGAAAAGGGAGTGATTCTACATAAAACGATAAATCGATAATACCAAATATATTTTTTTAAATCACGCTTCGTTTCTGAGAGAATTGATTTTGAATTTCGACTCGTTTCGTGGTATTATAGTCCGGGAGCCAGCGACACTTTTTGATGTCTCATTTGTTTAAAGTTGGTTTATCTTTGTTTCTACTATATTTGTGCTACATATGCACAAAACGACCTCCTGCCAGTGCTCCAGCGGAACAACGCTTAACAGCAAGGTGTTAATTACGTAAGAAAATATGTGCAAAATCCTTACATGTTTAAACTTGAACATTTTTGTACTAATAATAGACACCACGAAACACCGAAAAATGATCTGCTGCCACCTTAGTTGCGGAACAGCATGCCACTGCTCAAGAATATTACGCGATGTTCTGGGTGTACGCCCGGAACAACGGGGACGCAAGTGCGACTGTGCGAGCGTTTTCATGGGAATACCCGCATATCCAAACCCCAAGCTAGGGTACGATTCGGCGTTTGGCGTCAAAATTATTCTGAACATCGTTGTGCGAATTCACGCTGCGGTGGCGAACATAATACCACAAACTTTGCAGGCCGTCCAAAGACAGCTGATCGTACGTGCTGAGGTGTGCATAGACAATTTTTATAACGCAGGAACAACACGTTCCATGAAAAATAAATTAAGTGATCAGTGTTAATGATCATTAACCCGGACGCACTTGACGTTACGACCCCTACCTTCGGGTGGTGTCGTATACCTGCGATCAGCTGAACACCGGGCGCAACCCTGCCATAAATCTTTTCGTCCACCGATGACCAGGATCGGTACAGTAGTGACCTACTTAGTGACACGGCTTTCCGAAAAGAAAGGAAAGGAATGTCCGAAAGGGTGAGTTTTATTTAATTTATTGGTGATTATTAGGTGTAGAAATAAATTCTGTTCGATTTTAGGGTAGGTACAATAACAGTTTGATTTAAAAAATATGAAAACATCTCAATCATCGAAATAATTTCCATTACTGTTAATTACCTTTCGCCATTTATCTGGCAGCTTACGAATATCACCGCGATAGAAATTCGGTAGCTT
Source organism: Andrena haemorrhoa (assembly GCA_910592295.1). Lineage (NCBI taxonomy): Eukaryota > Metazoa > Arthropoda > Insecta > Hymenoptera > Andrenidae > Andrena > Andrena haemorrhoa. The sequence goes on from OU342946.1 coordinate 10,629,942, forward strand.
TGTACTGATTATGTAAATCCAGTCGGAAACAATTTATTCATACACCTGATATTATTTTTTAACTTTATATATGTTGGCCGTTATTAATCTACGGATTTTTACCTCAATAACGAATTACGATCACTTGTCGTACATTTTCTGTTACAGTACCATTAAGTTTATGCCTTATTTGAAAATGAAATTTATGTATTTCTTGTCCTCTCACCTCAAACAATTATTATTTAAGATTCTGTTTAAAAAAAGTCTGTGTAACGCGGTTTACTTCGATGCATGCCGACTTGCTTGTTCGTACGTTCGTAGTACAAGCGCAGCTGCCTTGGTCGAGGGTTTTTGTTAATATCTCCATAACGAAATTTCGGACAATATTTTCGCTAAGGAAAAAGTTGTTTCAAATCACCCCCTGAATCACCCCTTTCAAGGAACTCCGACATTTTTGGGACACCCTGTAGACACTGATAAAAGCGCAAGACAAAATAACATATAATAAGCGAGTAATAAGCAAAATATCAGGAAATAACCTACTGCGCATGCGCTAACCCGCCAATTTTCCAGTATATAAGGAGGCGCACGCACCCTAGCGCGCATTCAAAACTACATTGGAAACCACGCTCATAGTCGACGAATGTTCAGCCCTGGAGGTAGCTTAAGTTTCAACCAGTGAGATTCAGCTCGCTCCGGAGACGGTAGCGGCGGATCTCCAGTGTATAAAAGTTACTGGTGCTCCTCTTTGGACTATTCATTTAGAACGATAGAATTCTGCTTCTACGAAAACTGCGAGCGAGCTCCGGAAACGGTTGCGGCCGTGGTTCTTGGTAAAAGCAAGATCGAGCATAGAAACAAAACTCTGTCAAAAGCAACAAGCTCGCTCCGGAGACAGTAGCGGCTGTTCTTACTACAGAAATTGGCGAAGAGTCTACGAGCTCGCTCCGGAAACGGCAGCGGCCGTGCTCTGCAATTACCCAACACATATATATATATATAATCATAATCCATAGCTTTAGAATCGTATTACACATAAAACATAAAAACATAAAAAAACCAAAAACAATATAAGCGTAGTCGTAATTAGTATTAACTGTTATCCTTGTTATTATCAAATTAAGTGTTATTAAATAAATAGTCTATTGTTACTGTTAAGTTTGAATTTCAATTCTTTACTCTTTTACCGACGAATCCCCACCTTTCCAACACTCGAGGGGACGCCGCTCTCCTCTCGAGGCCTGCGACTTTGCACAGGTAAATACACATCATTGCACATATTGATACTACAACTACAAAATTATATACATAACTGCGATACACGTATAATTCAAGAAAAATACAAAGTGGGGTACGTAAGTATAGTTCCACTTGCATAACCGATTGTATATATATAATATATGCAATATGTATGGAATTAAAATATATAGTGTCGTATTGTTTCCTTATCGGTACGTTTTACTATGTGTTGTCGTGTTTGCTTGCCTAAACGTGTTATGTTGTGAACCAAATTTCCACGTGTACATGGGGTATGGCAACCTGCCATATTTATAAAACCAGAAATTTCCTGTCGAAGATGGAAGAACCGATTAAGAATTCTTCTGCCTTCTTTCTTGATATCAGTCAATCTATTCCAGATTGTCTCTGAATTCTGGAGTAGGGATGAAAGCTCGTTGGATGAACACATGTTTCTTAAAAACTACGTACCTGGTACCTCTTTGCCTTCTTGGGGGTGGAAAGGAATGGTCAATAAACTGTCGGTGTTGGAACCGTTACCGTCGCGCGAAAATTAATATGACCGGTTGCAGCCCACTCCTAAGTAAGAAAGTTGTAAACCGAGTTGGCCTGTAGGGCTGTAGGCCAGTGTAGGCCATGATGACAAAAATGCAGTAGAAATATGGGCTTCGAAGTGGTTAAAGTTAATTTGAAGGACGTTGGCTGCTGACAGATCTGTTGGCTTTATGAGTTTATTGCTGCCACGTGTATTTTGACGAATTCGTTGGATTTAGTTACGAGACACGAAATAAAATCGTAAAATCGTAGGGATCTGATGAGAAATTCGGAATTCGTGGGCATTTCTCACTTTTTAATCTATTCCAATCCCTTCAAGGATCGAAAGCCATCAAATTCAAAGAGGTACTGCGGGGTGTTTTCCCCGCCACGGGGTACCAGGCGGCATCTCTTTGGCAGGAGTCGCTCCCGAATCGCCCTGCATGCCTTTCCTACATTTATCGGCTAGCGTGGATTTCCACCGATGCTGGTGGCTCGACCATTTTCACTTTTTATAATAATTTGGTATAAGTATATAATATGTTTCTTGTCACCGTTTAATTTTTCTATTCTTTTCACTAATTTTCCAGTTGCGTCTACTTCTATTTTCTTGCACGTTTTAATTAACGTTTTATACAGTTCTATTGCCATGAGAGACCAGTAAAAACAATAGAAATGATCCTTTGAAATCTGATTAATGTACTCCGAGTATTGTCCCTTATACTTCAATTCACTTAACGCATTGATATGATTAAGATTTGTCGTTGAACATAGTATAATTCACCATTAAAGCCGCCTATTCACCTGAGCATTCGCCCCGAATGAGCACGAACACCGATCGATTCAGAAACTGCACGAGAATGTCGTGAGAAGATTTTTTGTTACATTAAATTAAATACACTCAACAAGGTTCCGTGGACACAACGGGTATCGCGTCAGATTGTCACATGGGCGGCCGGGGTTCATATCCTCTATAACAAGACCACCCCACACTCATTTTTTTTTACAATTTTTTCCCGTGGTAATATATTTTGTGGATATTACGTATCATATACGTTACATATATTACTCTACGCAAATTTAAAGTTTAATTAAAAATGCATTTATAACAACGTATTATTCTAATCATAATCTCTTTCACCGGTGTTTTCATATATTCTTGTACTGCGAAAATATTTCATTTCGAAACTTTCGACGCCTGCAATTGTCGTGTAGGTAAAGTGGGATAGCCGTTAAAATAGCCGTATTTTTAACATTAAAATTTGCGTAGAGAAATAAATAATATATGTAACGTACTATATAATACGTAAGGTAATTATTTAGAAGTTTTCCATCCTCACCGATTTGCGAAAAACTTCTGTTAATTTATTCCGACGCAACGCATTCCACTTTCCCATTTGTCCCGGGTATTAGTATTGGTTGGGGCTAGATTAGTGCGAGTCCACAAAATATATTTCCACGGGAAAAATTGTTAACCCATTCGACAAAAAGCCGAAATGGTATTTTTTCAAACTACATGAATACTACAACCCCCATATGTACTATTGTTCCAAAAGCGATTTCCACATCCGTGGCGTCCCATTGTTAGCTTCCCGGCTTAAAAATCAACAATTCAAAGAGCCCGCGGCAGAATGTGTCCGTATCTATGCCAAAAGCGGGCTCCTTAAAAAACAAAAGAGCATCGGAGGAGCTCGCCTCATCGTTGCACGTGACGAGAAAGCCCATTCTCGATCGTGGCTGCGTGTGAAGACGACACAACAATGACTGATAATGTAAGTAAAAAAAATACTATTCATATATTCATTCATAGTTATCGTTATTCATATGCTCTAGCCCGGTTATCTGTATTCGCTAGCTAGTTTTATTCGTAAGATATGCGTGAGATTTATTTTAATTCGTTAGTTTTGAAATTGGAAATTCGGATTATATTAAAATTACATTACATTATTACAAAATATGTTTCTTCTCATCTTTACTTTACGAGCCTTTCAATTATTCAATTATACAGTAAACTGTAACATATTAACATTAACATTATTTTGTGAACGATTCGCAGTTGTACAGTAATTCCTTGTTAGGAGCCCGTTTCTACCACGCGTTAGGAGCCCGGCGACTATCCCCACCACTATCCCCTCTTTCGTAGCCGACGGCAACTTCGGGTCGACTCTTTTGTTTCCTCTCACTCGCTCATTGGGTTTTCTCACTCGCGCCAGTGGCCGCGCGGAATAGTGTCCAGCCGCGTTAGTAGCCCGCCGCGAGCCCCGTTCGACGGGCTCCTAACGAGGAATTACTGTAACTAGTAGTAAAACAAGAAGATATTGCACATGTTGAAGCATATTAAATCTATAACTCATTACGCCAATGATTAGAAATATAACAAACATATCTAAGTTGAACGTAAACGAACATGTAAAGTACAATGAAAGTCTTTGGTAGGCACTCTGCCTATGTTAACTATCAGTGGAAGTAGACAGTAACTGTATAGCAAATTAAATGGAATTCTTTTTGATGGGTTCATTAAAATGCCCGCGATATGAGTAATGGAAGCTATGAACACTGCATTTTAGCTGTGCATATGTAGTTGTGTCATCTTAAGCGCAGTTGGAAAGCACCTTTATGTACTTGCAGCTCATTTTGATTTCACACCTTTTTTATTTTGTAATTAGTATTAACTTCTATTTTTTGTGATTTATTTGATTTCACGTCCTTGCCTTAGTTTTTTACTTTTTTGAAGTTTTTTATGGGGATCCCACTTCTTTTTACAATGATAATAATAATTCACGTACTTGCCTTATTTTTTTACTTTTTGAAGTTTTTATGGGGATCTCACTTCTTTTTACAAAGATAATAATAATTCACGTACTTGCCTTATTTTTTTACTTTTTGAAGTTTTTTATGGGGATCTCACTTCTTTTTACAAAGATAATAATTCATGTACTTGGCGTAATTTTTTTACTTTTTTGAAGTTTTTATGGAGATCTCACTTCTTTTTACAAAGATAATAATTCATGTACTTGGCGTAATTTTTTTACTTTTTTGAAGTTTTTTATGGGGATCTCACTTCTTTTTTCTTCCCTATGCAAAGATAATTTGTATCATCATCAACGGCCATGAACGACTGTTCATACTGAAATACTGTGATAAGACTTTATCACAGGACAGAATTAAGGATAAATTCTACATATATGAACGTATACTGAATCTCAATTGCATTATAAGGGTAAATTCAATGTTGCTTTGGCTTCAATTATTAACAAAAATCGACAACAATGCCTAAACGAGTTTACAGGCTTCTCCTGGACGTTCCCGCGTGCACAGAGTATTACATTTCAAAGAATTTGCACCAGTCGTTATATGAAACTGAAAATTGAGGTTCGACAATCAAATTTGACATCACTGAACCTCTATTTTCAGCCAGAATTCCACTATAGAGCACAGTCACGTTTTGAATCACCTCCTGGAGATGCCCGTGTGCACAGAATATTATATTTCAAAGAATTTACAGTAGTCGTTACATGAAACTGAAAATTGAGGTTCGACAAGCAAATTTGACTTCACGGGACCTTCCACTTTCAGTCAGATTTTAACTGCAAAGCACATTAACGATTGGAATCATCTCCTGGAGGTTCCCACGTGCATAGAAAATTAAATTTCAAAGAATTTACTCCAGTCGTTATATAAAACTGCAAGTTGTTCAATAGTACATAGGGTATTGGTTACAATAGTATATATAGGTATGTGTACAATGACGGACGACGATCCTTGCCGAATGGTCCCGAGAGTCGACGAATCGACGAACGAAACATGTGTTAGTATCGTTTTGGCTGAAGGTGTGCGTATAACGCGTATATACGTATTATGTCGACGAAAAATTTGTCGTACGAAAATTTTGACTGGAGAATCAGAAGAAGACAAACTTACAATTTCTGACAGATCCATGAGACGATATTACGAGATCTCTGTCATTCATGGACCGATTGCATTGAATTTGGTCTTATTCGAAAGCTCACATGCGGTTTACATAAGAAAAATGCCATTAAATTTAGAATATATCGCAGGCGTGATGAGATATTAGTGAAATAAATAAAAAGTTAGGTTGGAATGCCTCTGCGACGAGTAAAGATACACGGTAGCGACGTCGACACATATACCGGGTGTCTTTCATGTACTTGGCGTCGAGACGTCACACAAAGGGTACCACGAGTAACATTTTGGCGGTACAGTGGGCTCTGCTCGGATTGGCTGCGCTGCCTTGCGGACGTTCGTGATTGGTCGGGACTCTACTTCCTAGTTCGCGTTTGTTTCGAATTCTCGTTCATTCTGAGGTGGCAGTCATTGACGGCAGATCCGAAGAATTTCCAGAGCATCAAAACCACGATAATCTTTCCGAGACCTTCACATACGTAAGTAATTATGGAATTTAATAATTTCAAATTATCTACGTCGCGGAAACCCGGGCGCGTATTATCTGCGAGACAGAAAAGGAGGGTTATGCGCGAGATGCGAAATAACTTACGCGAGCGACACCGTTCCGGATTGAACACGGTCAGTAGAGTTCCTCGTAAGACTTCTAACGTCCAAAATGCTGCTAGCACATCTGCAGGTTGTAGTTCGTCCACTCCTGTGAATTTAATCCCAGATAGATTCAGTGTTAGGCGCGATATAAATGTAGAAGACGCCGGTCCTTCTACGTCCACGTCACGCGTTTCTAATATGTACGAGACAGTTTCATTATCCTGTGATACTTCCCCCGAGCCATCATTTCGCCAACGGTTAGCCTCTTGTTTTGTAGACAATAATTTAACTCACGTTCAAGGAAATAATATATTATCTCTCCTTCGAACGCATCCCTGTTTCTCCCAGTTGCCTCAGGATGTTAGAACACTTGTATCTACGCCACGTAATCCTGTTGTCACCTTCGTCGTGGCACCAGGAGAATACGTTCATTTCGATCTGGAAGCAGAGATTATTAAAAGCCTCCCCAATACTTTGTCCGCAGCAAATGTTAGACAGTTAGAATTAGATTTTCATACCGACGGATGTAGTTTAGACAAATCAGGTTCAATTCATATCTGGCCCATCCAATGTAGGATTTCAAATCTTCCTCGCGTAAAGCCAATAATAGTAGGCATATATAAAGGTCCCCAAAAACCACACGACCCAAATACTTTCTTTGAGAAGTTTATTGCTGACGTCAGGGCCATCATGTCCAACGGAGGCATAAATTTTCATTCTATTAAGTTGCCCGTACGACTGAGGTGTTTCATTGCTGACGCACCAGCTCGAGCATTTGCATTAAATCATCGTGGGCATATGTCTATCCGTCCTTGTTCCAAATGTACGGTTTCTGGTACCCTGAACGGTAAGCATTACGCTTTCGATGGGATAAACCATTCACCTCGAACCGACGAGGATTACATTAGACGGTTAGACCAGAACCATCACGAGGAAGGTACAAGCCCATTGTCATCGCTACCGATGGGAATGGTTTCGCAAGTACCTTTCGAGTATATGCATCTTGTATGTTTGGGCATAATGAAGAAACTGTTGTCTGCGTGGGTGCATGGAGACTATTCACCTTTCTCAAAATTGCGCCGCGCAGACATTTCTTTACTGTCTGCGAGATTGAATAGTCTTAGCAGATATTGCCCCTCAGACTTTGCTAGACGTCCCAGAGCTATTGAACAATGCTCAAAATATAAAGCCACCGAATTTCGTCAGTTCCTTCTGTATACAGGGCCAGTTATACTGAATCGTGTACTGGAGAAAACCGTATACATGCATTTTTTATTATTACACGCGGCCATACGGGTTTTAGTTTCAGAATCCCCTTCGATCTCACACTTGAGTTTCGCAGAGTTAGCTTTGCAGAAATTTGTTCTTCGTAACGAAGAACTTTATGGCCCAACTTTTAATAGCTATAACGTCCATGGCCTTCTTCATTTAACCAACGATGTCAGACGTCTTGGTAATTTAGATTCATATTCTGCTTTTCCTTATGAAAATAACATGTCCATTTTTAGTAAATTTCTTAGAAAGCCAAGTCTTCCTCTCCAACAATATTCCAATAGGATGAGGGAGAGACAACTTCATGGCACAAATATTCATTGCAATATCGATTCCTCTATTCGCGTATCTAGACCGATTAGTAACGACACCAATTCTTCTCAATACCGCAAGATAAAGTTCAATAGCATTTCTCTGGGCATAAATGTTCGCGATAATTGTTTCATCTCAGTCGACGGCTCCATCTGCTTAATTTTTAATATTAGCATGTCCTCCGATAACTCCTATATATTAGGTATTAAAAAATTTCTAGAGGTCGATGATTTTTATGATCTCGGCATAATGTCTTCGGCTCTTGGCGTATATAAATGCGCCACATTGAGCCAGCACATTTCATATATCTCCCCCGATCAGGTTCGCGCTAAATGTTTTAGAATGCCTCTTCAAGGTAATATACCCACTGGCAATAACGATGACCCCACCCCCTTAGAAACCCGTAGCTATGTCGTTGCCGTTATTACACACAGCCAGAAGCCGTAGTGTTCAAATTCTTCCATTTACATTATCATTAGATGTATCTAGCTGCCAGTCCCTCTCCCTTGTGTAAGCCTCTCGCGTCAGGCAGTCACCATGGTGGTTTTAGTGGGTGCGAGCCCCACATAATCTCACCCCTCCCACGGTAGGGATTTCCACCATGTAAAACAAAAAAAAAATCGTTTTCCCTATTTAGTTTCGTCTCCTGTTTCTGTTTTTGGTAAGTTACGACTATTTTCTGGTGAGTGACGTGCTATAATATTTACATTTTCTTCTTTTGTATTGCTCTTCATAAATACAACCATATGTGCACGTATCCTTGTTAATCTCTGGTGAAGGGTCATTTTATCGTTTGGTTCGAATGTTTCTGCATGGGTCATTTTTTCACGTTTTCTACTGTTGTGGTCTTTGTCGAGTTACACTCCACTTATTGAGTAGCACGTTATATAGGTTCGTCTTGAATAGGTGGTGCATAAAATATTGCATGTAAAATGTAAAAAACAGCTAACACGCCTTTGTTAAGTATTGTAACATGTACTTTTTTTACTTACAGACCGACATGAGCCAACGAGAGAAACGTGTGGTCACGAAACCCACACGTTACCAAACTACTTCGGAGGAGGAGGAAACTCCGAAACGGCGAAGGACGTCGACCGCGCCGAGACCACCGATCGATCAGGACATTCATGATTTGAGGATGGTCCTGCAGGAACAGGGTTCAACATCGTCACACGGTGTTCCTAGTGATAACCCCAATATTTCTGTGTTTCAGACTACTTATGCGGTCAGTGTTCCTGTCCTCGAAGGATTCGCAGATCCAGGGACTTCGTCGTCTGCACGCGCCACTGTGATCCACAGTGAGCCGTTGCAGCATAATACAGCGCCGACCCAATCCCCTGATAATAGGTAAATATACATGTTTCTTTTGTTGCTATAAAAATATCACTGGAAATGTTCGGGAATTCGACATCGCGCTGCCATCTCCCGAGCTGGATCGTAACCAATAGCTAAGATTTGCGGTGCTGACTGCCTGCTCATGTGGAGCGCCGATCGCCGCTCCCTTCCATCGACCGGGTATCGATGGAAGGAGAAGACGATCCTGCTTCCCGGAAACCGACGTCGGTTTCCTCGTCCACTTACCTTGGAAATTCCGTCAGTTACGGGTCTCGCGTGTGCTCTCGCTTACTCACAGACTTCGCCGCTTAATACTGAGCTTCGCTGTAGTACTTGTAAGCTAATCTGCAGGGCGCTTCTTTGCTTAAATACTAATCGCTTAAACACTAAAAGGCTTACTTGCCTTTCGCTTGAATGAGGTGCGGGCGCAGTTAGAGCTAAACGTTTATATTCTGTCTCAAGCTATTTTCTTTTTTCGTATAACAAGGAGTGTACATAGTGTAAATAAAATCGTGTCGTTAAGATCAGTTTTCTGCCGCTACTCCAGTAATTCCTCCGAACTACTCCAAGCGCGATCCTAAAGATACAGCTTTAAACAGTAAGGATATTTTCTTATAAATGTTAATGTTCACAGAAGCATGGAAGATCTCGCTGGGCGGAATCGGATCGAGGCAGAGCTAATGTAAGTATCGCGTGTATCGTGTTTATTAATACGTTACGTCTGATTTCGTTCCATTCGATTTGAAGGGAGCGGTCAAGTGCTGCTTCAGGGAAGCACTGCCGGACGACTTAACGTCGTCCTTCACTTGGTTTGGCCGCGAAGGACACAGATCACTCTTCGACACCCGTATCGCGATGGCGATTTTTGGTACGAAGCAATAAGCACTTTTCATCTTTTTACGTAGAATTATTGTTACTATTACTGTATGTTCCATTGATGCTGACGTACTTTGCATACATTTCTTTTTCAGACGGTGTGTGACGTAACCGCAAGTTCGAGAAGCCCACGCGATCCGACTTCCAATTGCGGATGCAAGCGGAACTGAAGGCGGCAAAGGAGAGGGTTCGCAGTAGGAAGCGTGGTCCACGAACGCAGCCCCCATCAACCCAGGATCATAGAAGGCCCCGCAGTTTCTGGAATGAAGAACAGGAAGAAGAAACAGATGACCTATGAAGGTCTGTTTTCACGTGACAGTAAAAGTCATAATTTACTGTCACGTGAAAACAATACTTAACTGCAGTTATTTTTCAGAGATATGCCTATTAAAAGGAGAGGTGTGTCTCCTTTTACTGGCGAAGACAACAAACGGTACTTTTCAGTGCTTATTTAGTCGAGTTTAACGGGAACTACCTCTCGACGTTCGCAACGAACAACAATCGGCACTTTTCAGCGCCACTAATTTAAAACGTACCTTCGGTATAACCAAAAATAAAATATACCTCCCCACGTTCATCCTTTTAATTATAGATTAATATTGTACTTGTTTTCAGAACCAACACAAGCGGGAATTGGTGATTCTGCAAAAAAATAGTCGAAAATTGACTTATTTTTGCATGTAGAATCACCACTGCTTGCAGAATAAATATTGAAAGTTTAATAAAAAAACCAACCTTTAAAAACAAAATTATTATTATTTACAGAATCCATTGCTCCATTTCACTGATTCCTGTCAATTCTCCGCGCGTACTAGAAAGGTTAGGTATACACCTACAGCAATAACGGTACATTTGTGTTGGTGCGTAGGTCCATGTGACGTCATGGGTAGGGCATTGTTTCATAATTGTGGCCTACAGATGGCACTCTTGGATGTGTCAGGCGGGCGGCAGGATCTGCCGCGGATCTGCAGTGGATCTGCCGGCAGACTCTGCCACGCAGACTCTGCCAGCAGATCCGTAGTCGAATGCGGACGTAGACTGCACCGCAGCTGCCGGCAGATCCTGCGCTCTCCCGGCAGACCCTGCCGTCAATCTGCTTGCAGACGGCCGGCAGATGGTTATCAGGGTCAGATATGTTTGATGATATATTTCTAATTGTTCGTGTTATAAGTTATATATATAGAATATGCTTCAACGTATGCAATATCTTCTTGTTTTGCTACTAGTTACGACTGCGGATTGTGCACAAAATAATGTTATAATACGTTACAGTTTTTTTGTATTGAATAATAATAATGGAAAGGCTTGTGAAGTGAGGAGAAACATATTTTGTAATGTAATGTAATGTAATTTTTATAATTTCGCATCATACACTGTTTCAGTATTCAAATTTTTATATTTCCTAATTTCAAATTTGCAATGGAACAATACGTACCCTTGCGCTACACGTATGACTTTCTTCTATCATACAGCTTTTATGAACTCTCTTGATCTTTTTTGCCAATTAATTCTTTATCAATTTTTGTAAGTTGCTGCGGAGGACGCGTTACTTGCAGGTAAATAATGAAAATTTATATACCTACATTTATTCAAATCAAATTTATTTTCCCAATCAATTAATGATAAAATTAATTTTTTAAATATTGGCGCAGAGTTAGCCAATTTTAACATGGCGGAGCCGACTCCCCCCGCGGCTCAGACGCCGCCACGGTCACCGCCAACAACACCACCGCCAACACCAGCAGCAGCTGTAACGTCCCGCTAGGACTTGAACCTAGTGTCGGTATAATAGAACTACTACATTATCATTAAGTCACTCTATGCTACCACCACAGACCAGGTATAGAATAGACCTTTCACCCTATTGTCTTCCGTGGCCCTCGATTTTGGGGCTCTAGAGCCCCATTACCATTTCCGTGTCGCATGCAACGTTAACGGCTAAACAAGAAATAAGAGTGCAGCGCTATAAGTGGTAGGAATGAAAGTTATAATAGCGGTGAGAATTTAGATACAGGGTGTCCCGATGTCAAATTAATACACCATTTTTAAAGGCAAATAAAAATTTCTTCATTTCTTTATCAATCAGCAACTCTACAGACCCAAACAACGGAGAAGCATTATACAACCTCGCTTACGATACAACGAATCTCTGCTATCTTATAATTCCCTAATAAATTATTTCCGGACATGGGTTTATATTAACTTTTTCAACATTTTCAATTTTTTCAACTGTATACCCGGGATACTCTGTGTACAGAGATACACTTTCATTTATCATTTTGAACACTTCCTATAATAACTAATTAAAAAATGATTAATAAATTATGGTAATCTTATGATGTGTCTCGTATCAAGCAGCAGAGTAGTGGTGGGCCCATGCCTACATATATGTGTAACTTTACACAATCAAGTCGTTCCGAAATCTTTAACAATTATTCCTGACCAAAGGGTTCCTTTGCGTCAAATGGCTTCTTTCAAACATTTTCCCTTTCCAACGCGCAGATTACGTTGATGTAAAAAAATTGATAAATTTGTCGAAAAGCCACTTCCTCGCTGATTTCAATTTCCTTCGCATATGTTGTCAATGTCGCCATTCTGAACAACATTTCCCTTCAAACTTTTTAGCGCTCGGCCTTAGGTTCAGAGATATTAATAAAAAACTTTCGGCATAATATACTGAAATCTGTTTCATAGCCAACGGTATTACTATTGATTGGGCGTTAAACTCGGTAATTCTAGTGTTAAATAAAGTTTTTTGCAAATATTTTGTAGACCAAAGCCGACCGCCAAAAAGTTTAAAGGGAAATGTTGTTCAGAATAATGACTGATAACATATGTGAAGGTCATAGAAATCGGTGAGGAGATAGCTTTTCGACAAGTTTACCAAAAAATTTAACACTTTTTTTTACAAATGTCCACCGATCCAGAGGTGTAGATTCACCCCCTAAGAGCAACGACCAATAATTTTTCTAGCAGATAGGTGTGTTCTGTAGGAGCGAGTACTGTTTGAAAGAGTTACGTGTGACGTGATTTCGGTGTGACTGATATTTGGGGTGTGTGATTACGGCAGGAATCAGTTGTCAGGCAGTGCGCAAAGAATGGGTGAGGGGGTCGCGTCGCGGCAACAATAATCTGGGTAGGCGGTCATCGGGTACGTGGTTGGGAAAAACCCAAGTGGTGTAAACGATACTCCTGCAGGTCAAGATACTAAATGTGATTTTCGCTTCTCATTTTGGAACCATTTTAGCTTCCGACCTCTTGCCTGTCTTCTAGCATCTATACATCGAGAAATAGTTTGGAATGGTTTTAAGCAAAAATGTTTCCAACAAAAGTTGCTTGTTTTTTAACGTGGATTATGAAAATAATTGGTTCCACCCCCGCTTTAAATACAAGGAGATTTAAAAGCATGGGATGCAGAAAATATAACCTACATATATGTATATGCTACATGACAATAAATGTTTAGCGGCTATTTCGTTCTTTTACGCTACATTTGTGAACCTTTTATTATCCTTCCAAAACATTATTATTACGCCGCAACAGTATCTTTAGGAAATTGGGTATAGCATATAGGTTATATTTTCTGTCACTTCGAGAAGCCAACCATACAATAATCACGCGCATCCAGCCTGCGCATTTTCAGTAGCGGATTTTCTGTCCTCGAAGTGACAGAAAATATAACCTATATGCTATACCCGATTACCTAAAGATACTATTGCGGCGTAATAATAATGTTTCGGAAGGATGATAAACAGTTCACAAATGTAGCGTAAAAGAAGGAAATATCCAATAAACATTTATTGTCATATAGCATATACTTAGGTTATATTTTCTGTCACTTCGAGGAGGGGACCACAGAATAATTACACGCATCCAGCCTGCGCATTTTCCCTAGCTTGGGCGGCCGCATGGAAAGGCTGTTTTGCTGTCTCGCGCGAGCGACGACCTTCGGACCCTACTAAGCAGTAGACCGCCCGTTGACAACCGAGAGTAATAAAACCGACGGGCCGGGACCCCCGGAATAAGAAAATGTAGGCTCGCTGCACTCGCGCTGGTTCGAGTCGATGTTGTTCTTTAACCGTCCCATTCAAAGGATGGCACACCGACATAGCGCGAACCACTGTAGTGGTGCATCCTAATCACTTACACTACTATGACTTGCTGTCGCCCTTCCCCTTGAAGGTGTGAAATAGTTAAAAGAGGCAAGACAGGTAGCTGAAAAACAAAGTCGCATCAAGTTCGATATAATATGTACTCTACGGATGCTTCAAATACTTCCAAAAACTTGTTTGAACTGGTTGGAATATTCATTATATTCTGCTGCGTGATAAATTGAATTATTTGTTTAATTTCTGTATCATGTTTTAATAAATACATCAATATGTTTGAATTTACATTAAGATTCGTTCAATTGATTTATTACACACGCCTCACACGGCATGTTTATACTTTCAGGAGTAAAAAAGCGCCCTTTCACGTTCATATTTATTGTTTTATTTTATTATATCCGCATTCAACGGCCAGCTATCCGAAATGAACTGAGCATAGCTTCGAATATGTTTCATAATCAAAGTAATAGGATGGACAATGTTGAATATCTCACAAACAATAAGTTTTAGGATTAATGCACTTTTAGTTCTTTCATGCTCAGAATTCGATATTCTATTGAATTTGGCGATAAAAAATTTGCAGTCCATTTGAAAAAATAAAATTGACCTCCACATCCGCTCTATCCCTATAAAGAAACTAGATTCACCGTGTTTTGTGTTTCTTACAACCAGAGAACTTTTATAAATAATATTTTCGCTTATTACTTCAAATAATAGATATTTGAGGTGAACCGAGTTAGTGGGACACCCTGTATAACACAGCGTTTACACTTTTCTCGGTGATACCGACAGCTTTACCTGAGTCAATGCTAGAAACACATTATATTTCCCGCACCCACCGCTCGAAAAACGAAGAGGGCGCTCGAAAACCAGTGGTTATTTCAGAATATCGGTACTTCAGAACGGAGACACTGAAGACAATAGGATGAGAGGTCTATTCTATACCTGGTCTGTGCTACCACGCATCAACATTGTAAATACTTTTATACATAATTTATGAAATAAGCAAATATTAGACAAACAAACATTATAGAGACATTAAGAATAATTAATTATAAGTATTGACAAAAGCGCAAGACAAAATAATATATAATAAGCGAGTAATAAGCGAAATATCAAGAAATAACCTACTGCGCATGCGCTAGCCCGCCAATTTTCCAGTATATAAGGAGGCGCACGCAGCCCAGCGCGCATTCAAAGCTACATTGGAAACCACGCTCATAATCGACGAATGTTCAGCCCTGGAGGTAGCTTAAGTTTCAACCAGTGAGATCTAGCTTGCTCCGGAATCGGCAGCAGCGGAACTCCAGTGTATAAAAGTTACTGGTGCTCCTCTTTGGACTATTCATTTAAACCGATAGAATCCTGCTTCTACGAAAACTGCAAGCTCGCTCCGGAAACGGCAGCAGCTGTGGTTCTTGGTAAAAGCAAGATCGAGTATAGAAACAAAACTCTGTCAAAAGAAACAAGCTCGCTCCGGAGACGGCAGCAGCTGTTCTTACTACAGACAAATTGCCAAAGAGTCTACGAGCTCGCTCCGGAAACGGCAGCGGCCGTGCTCTGCAATTATATAACGTATATACATTTATTACTACAATCCATAGCTTTAGAATAAGATTAAACACAAAAACCATAAAAAACCCAAAAATAATATATAATCGTAATTGTAAGTAATATTAATATCATTGTTTTTGTTATTAGAGTTAAGTGTTATTTAATAAATAGTCCATTGTTGCTGTTAAGTTTGAATTTCAATTCTTTACTCTCTTTACCGACGAATCCCCACCTTTCCAACACTCGAGGGGACGCCGCTCTCCTCTCGAGGCCCGCAGCGTTCAGTTGTCATCCGACAACAGAACGTTACACTCTTCACCAGTTGCGATCGTGGCGTCGAGTGCGTTTTCAAGGCGGACGCGTTCTCGATCAATTGTTTCAGCGGTTGAACGATGGGTCGCGTGCTCGCTTCCACAGCCGCTTCCGTATCCATTTTGTCAATTTTCAATGCCAAGCACTTTTTACGCATAACGTCGCTAACTTTGGCGATTTCCACATTTGTATGAACCTTTGTGTCCCCGTCTCGGCGTTTCGTTCCTTTTCGTTGATGACGTCGGCGATGTTTTTGCGCATGCTTCGCGTCGACGTTGTTCGTGGTTATCGTACTCGTCGTTGTCGTCGTCGTCGTCGGTTCGTTAGACATTTCGTGTTACTCGATGAACGATTCGTGGTTTACTGATGTTCGCGCGCTACGACGAAATCGTTAAATCCTCTTCGATATCGACCTTCGGACATGGAACTATCCTTATCGATCACCACGAAATCGTATCGTCGACGCCAACATCTCGTGCACAAGTCGTTGAACGACTCGAACGTCATGTCTGTATTCACGTGATCGTTGTACACGCGGCGCAAATTCGTACCGTCTTGTTTGAATAGCATGAGAAAATTCGCATTGTCCCTGATCAAATGTTTAGGTATTCTCGCGTACGACTGACACAAATAAAAGCAATCCACGTTCGCGTGACGACCCATTGAGAAGTATTCGCGTATCGCGTTCTGTTCATCGCACGCCACGTCATCGAACACGACGATCGAATCGGGCCGAGCGTCTCTCCGTGGGACGATCTCCGCGTTGTCTGAGTAGGGAAAGTATTCAATTCCGTCGACGAGCGACAATATCTGCTCGAAATATCGATACTTTGGCTGATGCAACGATTTCGAGTACACGTACACGTTCTCGAAGCGTAAACCATTCGGGCTCTCCAGCATGCTCAGAAGCACGTTCGTTTTTCCACCTCCCGACGGACCGCAAATCACGCCTCGCACGCTGTTCGGCAACAACGGGCTGTGTCTGGTCGATCAACTCGCATCCCTATCATCCTCGAGCATTCTGTTCGCGGTCACGCGGATAACGTCCGACTGTTTCACGAATCGCATGTTCGCGATTTTTCTCAGGTACTCGGGTATTTATATTCGTGGCATGCGGTGTGCAGGTCACTACCACTGTGATCGGTGGAGCGCGCGTACGCGTTTATTATTGTAGTTGCTATCGTGGTTATTCTAACGTAGGTATATGGTCGCATCAACGACTGCGGCGTCTCGTGGATTAGGGAAGAATCAGGAGAAGAAGAAGACCGGATCGGGTCTCGTGAACGGTATCATAAACCGCTTACCATTCGAACTACACGGTCCGGGCTATCCGTTCTGCGGACCGGGAACGCGTTTGCTAAAACGATTGGCTCGTGGCGACGAAGGTGTGAATCACCTGGACGCAGCGTGTCGAGATCACGATATCGCATACTCACATCGAAAGGCTTTGGAGGAACGACACGCGGCGGATCGTGCGTTAACGGAACGAGCGCGAGAACGAGTGTTCGCGAACGACGCGACCTTTGGCGAAAAAGTTGCAGCGACTGCAGTTTGGGCAACGATGAAGGCTAAGACTAAACTCGGCATGGGTGTGAAGAGGACGAAACGAAAACAGAGAAAGTCTAGAAGGAAACATCCGCAACGGCGGCGACGACGACGACATCGTAATCTACGAGTGGCGAAACGCGGTGGATTTCTTCCATTTCTTCCGTTCGTACTGCCTGCTTTATCGGCTATCGGGGCCTTGGCCGGTGGAGCGGCCGGTATAACCAAAGCGGTCAATGATTCGAAGGCCTCTCGAAAACAGCTGGAAGAGACATTGCGTCATCATCGAGCGATGGAGGGGCAAGGAATGCATCTGACACCGTACAAGCGAGGCGCAGGCATGAATCCTAGACGCCGACGCCAACGACGACTGCGATCAAAGAAAAAAAAAACTTCGATCGACTAGGCGTGTGGTAACGGCGTCGGCGTGTGCAAACGTACCGTTCTTTCGAGGTGTGTTTATGCGCGACACGCTCCCCACACGCATACGAACCAACGAATGCGGAATTGCGAATATTGACGAGAATCGAGGCGCCGGTACGCACTGGGTCGCGTACGCGAAACGTGGACCACGAGTACAGTACTTTGATAGTTTCGGGAATCTGCGACCACCCGTGGAATTGATCTATTATTTCGGACGCGGTACAACGATCACGTACAATCACGATCGTTTTCAACGTTTCGACGAGATGAATTGCGGGCACTTGTGCATGCAATTTTTACAACAAAAGTCTATGGAATTATGGCCTATATACTAATACTAATACTAATACTAAGATTATGTTACAATGCATCCGTGCGGAATGACTATCCACATCTTCTATAATAAAGACTCGCGATATCGATAAATTGCCGAGTATTCGTACGCGCGCGTCACTCTCTCTCTCTCCGTCTCGCGAGTGCAATCGATATGTCGTTCACGCTCACGTTAACGGGCCGCAGCAGCGCGCTCACGGTAAACTATTTCCCACCGATAGATTTGAGCGATGGTGAGTATGAATTAGGACTCGCGGACTTAGAGACGTTTCACACGATACCTAACATCGATTCCAGTAATGATAAATTCTACTACGTCGCCGACTACGACGCAGACAGCAACAGCGTCGACATCGCTCATGAATGCATTACGATCCCCCACGGTTCCTACGAATTAGACGCTATTGGCGAGTATCTGAAGCAACGATTACTCGATCGAAATCCACGAAGACGCGTTAACAACGAGAACGACGCCAACGACGAAGACGACAAGTATCCTCTGGTGCTACGAGCTAACAACAACACCATGAAAAGCGAGCTGTACTGCTCGTTCGCAGTGGACTTTACGAAACCGAACAATGTGGGCTCGTTGCTAGGATTTTCCCCGACGCGCGTCTTGTTACCGAGAACCTGGCACGAGTCCGACGTACCCGTGAATATTATAAACGTTAACGTGATCAGAGTAACGTGCAACGTCACTACCGGCGCGTACAGCAACGATAAACCGGTGCATACGATCCATGAATTTTCGCCTCGAGTGCCACCGGGATATAAGATCTCGGAAACCCCGCGACATGTCATTTACCTGCCAATCGTCGCACGAGCAATACACGATCTAACGTTGTGTATCGTCGATCAACACGATCGCCCTATAGATTTCCGTGGAGAAGAAATAACGATTCGTTTGCACGTTCAACGACGTCCGCGCGATAGGCTAGCGTGATCGCACGTGTATGCACGTGTAATATGTTAGTGTTGGATCACACATACAAATCATCAGTCGTCGCTGCCACTGCTACCCCCGTCGTCTCTGTCCCAGGCGAAAGTAGAAGAACAAAGGCGGGTCGAGCGATAAGAAGAGGACCGGTAAGAAGTATGAGAAAGCCGTTGACTCGTCGAAACGCACGTTTCCTACGATCGCTAGGATTCATCGTAGCCTATTAAACAAGCGGAGAGCATCACACGGAATCGCGATGTCTGTCATTCTGGACGTGGCGAATACGCCAACGTTCGACAACCGTATCACGAAGATCGAGTTACACACCTATAATCCATACGCCAATACGACGTTCGACAATAGCGATGAGATAAGAATCCCCATACAGCAGCAAGATCTGTACACGCTTCCGTGTGAAAGTTTTCTCTACTTCGAAGGTCGCGGCACGATGACGGCGCAGGACGCGAAAAGTCCGGCAACGTCCGCGACCGCTGTTCTAGACAACAATTGCGTCGCGTTCATGTTCGATGAGATTCGATACGAATTGAACGGTGTCGAGATCGATCGTTGCCGAAATCCGGGGATCGCTACCACGTTGAAACATTACGTCTCGTTGTCGGTCGATAGAAGCAAAGTGCTCGCGAATGCCGGTTGGGATCATACCATCGCGTACGATAAAGACATTTTTCATTCGGGTGCTTTCAATTTCTGCGTACCCCTGAACGTGTTATTAGGATTCTGCGAGGATTACAAACACATCGTAATGAACGCGCGGCACGAGCTGATCCTTATTCGATCGCGAGTCGATGCGAACGCGATGTATGGAACCTCCGCCACTGCGAGACCGAAACTCGAGATACGCAAGGTGCAGTGGCGTATGCCCCACGTCGTTTTGGAGGAAGTGAACAAACTATCGATGCTGCGAATCGTGGAAAGCGGTCGACCGATCGCGATGAGTTTCCGATCGTGGGACCTGTACGAGTATCCGTTACTGCAAGCGACAACGAAACATACGTGGACCGTGAAAGCTACGTCACAAATCGAGAAACCCCGATACGTGATATTCGTGATGCAAACCGATCGAAAGAATCGTCTCGATAGAACCGCAAGCAAATTCGACGCGTGTAAACTCACGAACGTTCGACTCTACCTAAATTCCGAGTCGTATCCGTACGAAGACTTGAACTTGGATTTCGATAAGTATAAGTATGCGCTCCTGTACGATATGTATGCGAAATTCCGTCGATCATACTACGGCCGCGGAGAACCGTTACTGAACGCGATCGAATTCTTCCAATACGCGCCTATCGCGGTCATAGATTGTTCTAGGCAGAACGAGTCGTTGAAGAGCGCTACGGTGGACGTGCGAATTGATTTCGAATGCAAGGAAAATGTTCCCGCTAATACTACCGCGTACTGTATGATCATCCACGATCGAATAGTCGAATACGGTCCTTTGACCAACGTGGTACGCAAACTAATATAGTGAACGCGTACGTGTGTGAACGATCATCAATTACCAATACTTATACTACTTCTACTCTAAAACGTTGATGTCGATGTCAAAGTCCTCAGTTACTCTCTCGTCGCCGACACTGCTGCCTAAACGAATAATGTTCGCTATTGTCGATCTACAAGGTTTCAATATCAATTGCGAGTTCGTTGTCAAAGAGCTCGCGATTCACACAACGAGTAACACGGATAAAACGCCAACGATCAGCCATTGGATCTTCGAACCACCGTACTTCTGGGGGCATCTGAATTCGCGCGAAAACCGTCAAGCGTCCTGGCTCGCGAAGCATCATCACGGGCTCCGCTGGTCTGATGGCTGCGTTCTGTACTCCAAACATCCTGGACTGCTCGCCAGCGCACTCGTGAACATTGACTTCGCTATCGTGAAAGGTTCGGAAAAGAAAACCTGGATGCTGCAACTCCTGCCTGACATAATCGTTGAGGATGTCTGCGATTTATATGAATTGAAGGAGCGAAAGATCAACAACAACAACAACAACAACGCCCGAACTGTGGAAGATGACGGTGGTTACGACGTTGACGATGATTATTGTGGGATCGCGCCTAGCACCGCGAACGATTCCGGCGTTCCTAACCTGAAGTCTATGCCCGCGACGAATGCCCCGCGATGCACGTTTCATAACAACGATGGAGTTTGCGCGTTGGAGAACGTTCATAAAATATGGAATTATATATGTACTATTACCTAATTTAAGTTATATCGATGAATATGTATGAAGCATGCATGAATATACATTAATAAAAGACACTCTTTTATTAAAAAAAAATATATATATTTATTAAAAAAAAATATAAAATTTTAAATTTTAAATTTAAAATATTTAAAAAAAAAATGTTGGTGTTAATTCCTGCAACACACAGAGAAAACACCAAATTATTATTATTATACGATGTTGTCAGCGCGTGAAACATCGGACAAATACATTTCACTTATACTTACTCCAAAATAATTCTGGCAGGCCCCAGAAATTCCCCTCGAACGCAAGAAAATCTATTTGTAGCGTGTCCTCACTCCACATTCGGCGGGCGAATTTAATTCGCGCCTTTCGTATATGTAGGAAGTAATGAATGACTACGTGTATTCTTTGCAATGATTTATTCAGACTGACTAACCTCCGCTTGTCGCTCGCCTACCGCGGTCGAGCGCCAGACGGCGCTGCCTTCGCGGCGCCCGCCACCTTGGCTCGGCATGTATATACATATACAACATTCTTCCCTCCTTTAGGGAAATCTGCCGCTCCTAATGGGTGAAGAATTCTGTTTGTTTCCTCACGCGTGTGGATCGTCGAGGAATCGGTACCGCGACTTCGTTCCGAGTTGCGTCTCCCGCTTGTGTCTGTGTAGGTGGTGTTGCCGATCTCTCCGGTGCTATCGGTTCTCCTCCTTGCTCCCGATTTTCTGGTTGCTGTAATTCTGTCGTCGCTGGTTCCGTCTGCCGTTCGTGGTACCGTACGCGTTGTCTTCCTTTGGTTGCTTGGGTCACTCGTAAAGGACCTTCCGGGTTGAAAGTCCTGATTTGGTCCACGTGTCGCTTAAAAGTCCTGCCCTCGTATTCTATCTCGTAGTGGATATCACCTAGACGGGTCACTATTGTTCCTGGGATCCATCTGTCCAATCTGGGGTTGCCAGCGAGAAAGTAGACTGATTGCTTCGGTTGGAATGTTCGAAACGTTGGTAAGTCTTCTCTCGTTTGCCTCTCCGTGATCCTCGTCTGTACTGGCTCCGGTCTGACCAGGTCGAGGCGCGTCCGAATAGTTCGTCCCAGGAAGAGTTGACTCGGAGCCTGCCCTGTGGTGGCATGCGGGGCTTTCCGGTATTGTCGTAGGAACTCGTTTAAATTTTGCTGCAACGATCCTTGTGTTGTTTTCATCTTGTGTAGTGAATCTTTTACCGTTTGGACATACCTCTCCGCCTGGCCGTTAGTGGAAGGGTGATACGGCGCGATGCGCTTATGGCATTTTACCCCACTCATTTTCAGGAATGATTCGAATTCTTCTGCAATGAATTGTCTACCGTTATCCGACACGACTATGACTGGTGTCCCATAAGCAGCGAACAGTTGATCTAGAATTGTAATCGTTGCACTGCTCGTACTCGACACGGTAGGTCTTACCTCGATCCACTTGCTGTACGCATCAACAATTATTAATAACATCGTGCCTGCAATTGGACCTGCATAGTCTATGTGAATACGTTCCCACGGTCCTTTCGGGTATTCCCAATGATGCTCTCGAAATTTTGGAGGGCTGTGTGCTCGTTCCGCGCATTCCACACAGGACCCCGCAGCCTGTTCGATCTCCGCATCTATTCCCGGCCAGTAGACGAATGAACGAGCCAAGCTTTTCATTCTGACAATGCCCACATGAGCGGCATGGAGATCCTGCAGGATTGCCCTCCTGAGTAATGGCGGCACGACGACTCTGTGTTCGAACACGAGGCAACTCCCCGTTAGGTTGTAATCGCGCTCTGGCGCCTTGTATCCGTAGCGTGCAAGCTCCTGCCCTGCTTCCAGAAGTTGTACTATTTTTCCCAGGTGTGGATCTTTCTGTGTTTCCCTGGCAATGTCCTCGGCTCGAATCGGCAATTGTTTAATCTGACCCAACATGAACTGGTCGAACCCCTCTAGTTCTGCTCTCTCTTCCTCTTCTTGTAGTGTGATTGCCTGCACATACTGTACTGTCGTTGGCAGCGGTGCTCTCGAACAATAGTCCGCATTTGTATTTGCTTTGGTTGGTTTGAATTCTACCTTGAAATTGAAATGTGCTAAATAGTCCGCGTAATTTGCCATTCGACTAATGCAAAGTACAGGCAATGACTTCTCTGGGTGCAGAATTTGCGTTAATGGTTTGTGATCCGTGATGAGTGTAAATGAACGCGCATATAAGTAATGAAAGAATTTTTGGACGGCCCAAACGATGGCTAAGGCCTCCTTATCAATTTGAGGATATCGCTGCTCTGTCAGTGTCATCGTTCGACTTGCGTAAGCAATTGGTCGCTCTCTGCCGTCGTTTAATCGGTGAGAGAGGACAGCGCCTACCCCTGTCTTGCTCGCATCCGTTGCTAGGAGCAGTGGTAACGCTGGATCATAAGACATGAGGACCTGTGGGGAAATCAGTATCCTCTTCAGCTCTGCATACGCCTCGTCCGCTGTTTGTGTCCATTTGAAAGGTACGGCTGCGAGCATATCTCGCAGCGGCCGAGCTTTTGTTGCTAAGTCCGGAATGAATGCATTGTAATATGTGGCTTTCCCAATGAATAATTCCAGTTCTTCCGGTGTACTTGGTTTAGGAGCATCTCGTATTGCCTCAATATGTTTGTCGGATTTATGTATGCCCCCTGCGTCGATTTTATGTCCTAAAAATTCCACGGCTGAGGCGGCGAATGTGCATTTTTCTCGGTTTAAGTGAATACCATGCTGTCGGAGTTGTTCCAATAGTTCTCCGAGCATTTGTAGCAATTCCTCAAACGAGTCTGCAAACAGGAGCAAATCGTCAAAAAAATTACGTACCTTTTTTATCTTTTGGATCACCGTTTCAATTCGCCGCTGCCAAATGGCCGGAATATTCGCTGCCCCGTATTGGGCCCGTGTTGGCCGTACCAACCCGTGTGTGGGTGTATTCAGGGTCAGTGCCGCGCTGAACTCTTCATCGACGGTTAAGTGAGAATATGCGTCCCTAATGTCAAGATGGCAAAATATCTTTGCTCCTTTCATGTCGTTGAATATGTGTTCCGCCTTGGGGATTGGATGCTCATCCACAATCAGCTGTGGATTCAGAGTTGGTTTGTAATTCCCAGTGATCCGTATTTTTCCATTTTTCTTCATAACTACATGTGTTGTCGAGGCCCACTCCGAATGCTCGACTCGCACGAAATGACCAGATGCTAGTTTTGCATCTATTTCTTTACTGTAGCTATCGCGCAACGCGTATGGAATCTCGCGGGCGCGCGCGAACTTTGGTGTTGCTCCGTTCTTCAGGTGCATTTTGACTGGTGGCCCCACCAGTTTCCCTGCTGTCGAACTGAAGATGTCTTCGTACTTAGATAGTAGTTGGCTTAGTCGATTTTTTTGTTCCTCCGTAAGTTGTGGTGGAATGGTATTCAACGAATGAATCTCCGTTGTGGAAAAGAGCCCCGACCAGTCAATTTCCTGTGCAAACTGGGAGATCCACTCTCGTCCAAACAGCGAATCGTATTCACCTTCAATGACGTATATGTTGAGCCTGCGTGTGGTTGTACCCAATTTTACATTGACGGGCATGCGTCCCAACACGTTCAAATGATGTTTTGAGTAACTCGCGAATTGTCTTTTTGTCGGTCTTAAGCGAAAATTGGGTCTAATTTTGCGCAATGTGTTACTGCCGATAATGCCCACCGGTGACCCTGTATCCAACTCCATCTCCATATGCTGGCCCTCTACTTGTACCTTAAGGATTTTTCTTTCGCACGTTCTCATGCTGTGTATCTCTTCCACCCTATTCATGTATTGTACCCAATCGACTTGCTCCGTTGGAAGTTCCTCTTCTGGTACTCGTTGAATTGCATGCGAGCCCTCCGCCGTGGACCTGCATACTCTGGCCAGGTGTCCTATTTTTCTGCATTTATTGCACTCCGTGTCACGGTGTGGACATTGACTGCGCCTGTGTGATCCTCCGCATCCGTAGCATGTATTTAGTCCGCGCTCGTTTGCTCGTTCAACTTTACGCGCTGGGCTGGTCCTGCGTATTGTCCGTTCTCGTCCTGGTACGTATTCCGCTGGTCTCCGCGGTGGTACATTTCTATTTTTTCTGAATTGCAAATGTGCTCCACTGATCATGTGTGTGCTTTCCGGCGCTGTCGTATTATTTTTAACCTCTTCGGTTGTTTGGCGTGTCGATTCGAGAGAATGGGCCACTTCGTATGCCTCCGCGAACGTATTCGGTTTCTTCTGAATTATTTCGTCGCACATGTCACGATCGTTGAGTCCGTGCAACATCTGTTCTACCAGCATGCGATCCAGAAACTCTCCATATTCACAGTATGTTGCCGCCTGTCGGAGCCGCAACGCAAAGCTGGAGATTGACTCTCCTTGTTGCTGTATCACGTGACGGAATTTCACACTTTCGGCGTATTTATTTTTTACCGTATCGAAATGTGTAATCAGTGTTTTGCAGATACTCTCGTACGTCTGCGATTCTGGTGTTTGTGGCGCCACCAAGAATTTCAACGCGCTGTTTAATTCGGCTCCCATATGTACTCGAGCGTAGTTGGCGTGTTGCTCGGCTGGAATTCGGCTGAGCTCCAATGCCCAGTTGAACCGCTTGAAATAATCTTCCACTGTGGCATTGTCAGCTGAACGGAACTCTTGAATTGCGAACAGCGGCGGTTTGATTGTCGGCATTGTTCCGTTGCTTGCACTAGCTGTCATGGCGGCGGTGGCGACGCCCGTGAATGCAGCTTTCAGGGCCTCGGTTAGCGATCTCGTTATCGCGTCCACTTCTTCTTGCGATAATGGCATATTGTCGTGTGATACTTCCCTGCACGGTTCTTTTGTAACTACACTTTTTATCCCACTTCTGACACCACTTTCGTATATGTAGGAAGTAATGAATGACTACGTGTATTCTTTGCAATGATTTATTCAGACTGACTAACCTCCGCTTGTCGCTCGCCTACCGCGGTCGAGCGCCAGACGGCGCTGCCTTCGCGGCGCCCGCCACCTTGGCTCGGCATGTATATACATATACAACAGCGCCCTTAACTCATCGCATATTCGCCCGTCACTTTGGGATTCGTATTCTTGGTGCTGAAACAAACGTACAACTTAATTAAACCACTATCAAAATGGTATGCCAATACAATTTGCACGAACAAGGACACTTACGAGGAGCTGAATGATCGCATCGCGATCTCCGTCGCGCGCATGCAATTCCACGTCGCGGCGCCGCTGAAACAAACACACGACTCGATTAAACATCATCGAAAGGTATCCACGCGTTAGAATAATTTTCATAAAAATTCACTTACGAGGGTCCCTAGCGCAAACAGATCTCGCTCGCTCCACTCACGCATCGTCATCTCATGCTGGTACTGCAACAAACACACGTTTATATTAAAAATAGTTTCGACAGGTATACGCGCACAGGCACGAATCGACGAAAGAGTACTTACGACTGATCGTAATATATGGTTGCGCTCAACGCGCCAAGCCTCCATCCTCTCACAATGCTCGCGCTGAAACAAACGTATAACTGATTAAAATATCCGAATTGAAACGCGCACCAATTCACTTTTCACAAAAACTATACTCACGATACACCGACGCATTTCAAATGCATTCATATGCGTCATTTTGGATTTTGGCCCGTCCGGCAGTGGTCGACGCCCTTATATGCATTTCGATTCTCTAGGCTGGAGGGATAGCCCTGCACGTTGCAGAGTGGGGATACTTGTGAAGTAGCTGTGGTGGGGATGTCCGTATCACAGTTTTTTCTTCTTCGATGATTTGAGATTAATTATTTCAGCTTATAGCCAACTTTTATGAATTACACTTTTCTGGTTTGCACCGCGAATCGTTTCTGCGACACCTTAAATTTGCCGCGAGCTATTTGAATTTGCCGCGGATGCGATTCGAATTTACCGCGCGCTATTCACATTCCACATTAATGTTTGTGTCACAACACATCGTTGATGGAATATTTCGCACACTGATACGTACGTGTACGTGAATCTGTATAAAGCGACGTTGGTCAGTCTTCCGATATTCATAACGCCACGTACGCTCGAGTGCTAACAAGTATCGTTCGAGTCAATTTGACTTCCAAGCAATCGAGTGGTATAATAATACATAGTGCATATCAAAATGTACAAACGCAGTCTAAACGAGTCATCTCATCCATCCACCATCGATGGTGGTTATCCGAATAAACGCCAACAGATCAATATGAGGTACGTACGCGTTACTATACACTTTCACTTGTTTCACTGTAAACGCAAACGAACGAAGCATTAATTCCGTGCATACGTTTCTTACAGTTCTGGACCCGT
The DNA here is from genome assembly GCA_910592295.1 of Andrena haemorrhoa. Lineage (NCBI taxonomy): Eukaryota > Metazoa > Arthropoda > Insecta > Hymenoptera > Andrenidae > Andrena > Andrena haemorrhoa. Next base: position 10,657,770 of record OU342946.1, read on the forward strand.
AACACCAAGAACGGTGAAAACACCGAAACCGTCAATCGTACGGATCCTGGGGCGTGATTACCCGTTGACCTCAACAGCATATAAACGGCTAATTATTGGAATTCGGATTGGCATCGATTCGTGCCGCGTTGAGATCGCCATAGCGGACAATAAAGGTTGCGAGTTGAGTTTTTCGATGTCTACGTGGAAGCTCCTACTGCAAAATGGAGCTGACATACTTCAAAGATTACGCGACAACGCAACATCGCCCCAAACCCACATCGTAATTGATCATTTACGAATCGAATTCACGCGCATGCATGATGATCAACTTATTAAAATCACCGATAATCGCGGTGTCATATACATGACTGAAATCACGATGCGTAAACTGATACTACGTACGAATATTGCATCGATCATATGTTCACCTGGTTGTCAGAAAATATGTACTCCGTAAGCAGTAAATACGCAACCTTCGTAGACATTCTACGTAACGCTACCGCGCCAATAGATTATGTAAAATTAATTTCCGAAAGCGGCCACTTCGAACAGCATTCTTTGATTGATTGCGAATTGTTAGCGTGAGGAATGCAATCCATGTTGCTCGATGTAAACCATGTACCACTATAGTACGTATTTAATAAATGTATGACTTTCACATTAATACCTGTAACGAATCATTTATAATATCCTTTCATACTAATACTGCGTGGGATTGCTCGTTTGCATCGGGGTGGATGGGTAACATTTGAATTCCAGATGGCCAAAGGGAATCGACATCGAACCATTTTCTTTAAGAATTTCGACTCTTTTCGCTATGTGATACTCCGTCGAATTGTTCTGTCAGCGGATGGTAAGTGGTAACCTCGAACCGCCGACTCGCGGAACAATACGATCATAAACAGTAACCCTGGCGAGACGCTTCGACTCGGTAATCTGGATAGGCTTGCTATCCAGATGTCCGTTTTTTTTTTCCTCGCTATGTCCTCCTTAGAGGTATACCCTTAGCAAATGACAATAGTGTTTTATAGGATTGGGGGGTACGGGCGGTTCTGGCGCTGGACTGCTGTAAATCAGATCATCGCGGTGTAGGGTTTCCTTAGACTTTGACATCAGTTTAAGTGTGAGTTGGCGATTCCTCGGCGCCTGGGAAAACTCAAGACTTTTCGTCTCGAATGTTTTCATCGCGCGGTTCACAAGTGGACACTCTCTCTCTCTCTCTCTCTCTCTCTCTCTCTCTCTCTCTCTCTCTCTCTCTCTCTCTCTCTCTCTCTCTCTCTCTCTCTCTCTCTCTCTCTCTCTCTCCCCTCTCTCTCCCTCTCTCTCTCTCTCTCTCTCTCTCTCTCACACACGCTGTACCTCTTCATTCTTTCCTTGCGCGTCTGACGTCACCTGCGCCCGATCGAATACCACGTGTATCGAATTACAGCGTTGGGGATAAGGGTGTTTACATCCGTCGCGGTGGTCCCAATCTTTGAAATATTCGGAATGATGCCCGAATGATTATCGCTCTATGTTTTCATAGACGGATGTTTATACGAAAGCGACGTTGGATTCTTTCGTGGCGACGGTTGGGTATTTAGATTAATTAATTCCTCGAATAGTTATCGCCTCCAATTATATGCGGATGTTTATAGGAAGGCGACGTTGGATTCTTTCGCGGCGACGGTTCCTCTATTTAGGGTAATTAATCTCGAGCGTTCGATTCTCTCACGCCTTATCTTTCGCGCCTACTCGCCGATCCTCGGACACGTGTCGAAATTGCGCGGGAACGAGACGCGCCCAACACGTGTCGAAATTGCGCGGGAACGAGACACGTTCAAAGGTGTATGGGTGATTTTTCATCGATCGGCGGTGTCGCTACATCAAATCCGGGGAGTTTTCATCAAATCCAGGGATTTTTCTGGGGATTTTTCATCGATCTGCGGTGTCGCCAGATCAATCTAGGGATTTTTCGTCGAAGAGCGCGATTCCCCCCACCCCGCCTCACCCCCTCACCCATCACGTCGAAGAGCGCGACCGCGGTACCCCTCGCCCCCGCTCACCCCTCAGCGCCCCTGGATTTGAACTCTCATAGCCTACCTACTGTGGTGACTATAATACAATAGACGAAGTAATCAAAGTTCTTAATTCCCGCTTCGCACCATTACACTCCTCGATTCAATTATATGGAGAGATGTCAAAAATCGCTCAGATGCCGAATGAAGCCACGGTAGATTATAGTAGTCGAGTCTCCGGAATCCTCCTGCAGATTAAACATTGCAACGAAATAGAGGTCCCCGATCACGTGGCCCAGTACAATCAATCCGTCGAGGTAAATTCAATCAAAACCCTTTTAACCGGGCTAAAACCGGAAATCTACGCGCGTATGCGAACCGCCGAATTCGCCGATCTAGACACTGCCATTGGCGCAGCCATAAAGGCCGAGGCTGAATGTCAGGAGAACACGCTAAGGAATAGATTCGCAGAAGGGTTATCACACTCCGCGCAGTGTACAAATTGTCTTGGGTACGGGCACTCGACCGACGATTGTATTAGCAAATTTCCAGTCAGACAGGTAGCTCAAGTCAGCTGGCAACCCAAATATTGTGATCACTGCCGAAAAGTAGGTCACGCGATTCAGAAATGCCGGAAAGTAAATCCCGTGCCGCGATACAACACTGGGTCAAGGCCGTTACAGTACGAGGCAAGGCCGCATACGTCATCGCGTAATCCCGCGTCGCGTCCGGTCGAATGTAAATACTGTAAGAACAGGGGACATACTATCGAAGAATGTCGAAAAAGGATGTATAACAATAGGCGAAATTCTACAGAACATCCAAATCCCGAGCAACAACCACCAGGTCCTTTCAAAAATCCAGTACGCCGACAGGCTGTGCTTACATTAAAACCAATGGAGATCGGGCAGGCCCCCAGCATAGCATTGTCAGGTCCAGAATTCAAAAACTCTAAAGCATTAATGATGATCGACGCAGGAGCTGATTTGAGCGTTATCAGACAAAATGCAATCTTCCCCGGCACACAGATTCATACAGACGTCGTCTACGACTTAAAAGGAATTACAGAGGGCTGTCTATCCACTATAGGATATATTAAAGTAAAAATATTAGATGCAACAGTAGACATACACGTAGTTAAAACTCTACCACTCACGCAGGATGGGCTACTAGGAACGGAATTCTTCCGAGAAAATGGAGCAACGATAGATTATTCGCGGCTAGGCGTTGTAATAGGGAACGAAATACTTCCATTTAAAGCTGGAGAGATAATAATTCCGGGACGAATGAGGTACCAGATACCCATAAAAATCCTAAACCCAACCTTGAAGACGGGATACGTGCCAAAACTAAACGTACACCCCGATATATTGATGGGAGGCGCCGTAGTCTCCAATCACGATGGCATAGGATACCTTTACGCCATTAATACATCCCCTAAGGATGTAAAAATTGAAATACCTTCCGTAGAAATCGAACCCTATGAGGAAGTAAAATTCGATAATGCAAAGGCATCCCCGGATCACGCTAGACAAGTACTCGAACTACTTCGTCTTAATCATTTAAATTCAGAAGAGAGGGCTAACATCGAAAGATTAATTGAGCAATATGCAGATAGATTTCATCTCCCCGGAAGCAAATTAGAAGCAACAAACGCCGTAAAGCATAGAATAATCACCGAAAACGAAGCACCGGTAAACATAAAACAATATCGGTACCCTCAGATACATAAAGACGAAATTAACCGACAAATAAACGAGCTCATACAAAATGCAATAATCACGCCTTCGACCTCCCCCTACAACTCTCCGCTGTGGGTAGTTACAAAAAAAGAAGATAGTGAAGGAAATAAACGGTGGAGGATAGTAATAGACTTCCGTCAATTAAATGAGAAAACGATAGGCGACGCGTATCCATTACCAAACATCGTGGACATACTCGATCAACTCGGCAGCGCAAAATACTTCTCAATATTCGATTTAGCGTCCGGGTTCCACCAAATACCAATGCACCCGGAGGATAAACACAAAACCGCGTTTTCAACACCGTACGGGCACTATGAGTTCAATCGAATGCCCTTCGGCCTAAAGAACGCCCCCGCGACGTTCCAGAGGTTAATGGACCAAGTGCTCACCGGACTACAAGGGATAGAATTATTTGTGTACCTCGACGACATAGTAATTTATGCCAGCTCACTCCAAGAACACGCAACCAAATTCACAAAACTAATGAAAAGACTAAGAGAAGCCAATTTATGCCTCCAGCCGGATAAATGCGAATTTTTAAAAAGAGAAGTGTGCTACCTAGGCCACATTATTAGCGAAACAGGGGTTAAACCAGATCCAAAAAAACTAGAAGCAGTCAAACTATTTCCGCGACCTAAGACACCGAAAAATATCAGGCAATTCCTAGGGTTAGCTGGGTATTATCGCAGGTTCATTAAAGACTTCTCAAAAATAGCTAAACCGCTATCTGATTTAACGAGGAAGGATCGCCACTTCGAGTGGACACTAATACAGCAAAGCGCGTTCGAACTACTACGAGATGCATTATGCGAGGAACCAATTTTACAATATCCCAATTTCGACAAACCGTTTATAATCACGACGGATGCATCCGGTTATGCAGTAGGCGCAGTTCTAAGCCAAGGGGAAATCGGGAAGGATTTACCGATAGCATACGCCTCCAGGATTCTAAACGACGCCGAGACGCGATACGCCCCAACGGAACGCGAGTTACTCGCTTTAATATTCGCAGTCCAACATTTTCGCACATGTATTTACGGGAGAAACTTCTTCCTAGTCATGGACCACAAGCCACTAGAATGGCTACACAAATTAGCTAACCCTACTTCAAGACTTATGAGATGGAAAATAAAACTCGCCGAATATAATTATAAAATCATATACAAGCCCGGGAAATATAATACAAATGCAGACGCCCTTTCACGCAATCCGATAACCGCACTGCCGCTTCAGGTGCAAGGCAAAAGAGAGCGCTCCGAAGATACAACACCTCCAGAATCCCCTTATACAAGAACCGCAAAACAACCCAGAGGAGACAGATCATCCTCATCGTCATCGTCCGAATTTGACCTCACCCGAATACCGGTAAAAAGGAAGCTAAAAAGAAAGCACAGGACCACGACAGTCACGTCGTCAAGCCGACCAGAAGAGAAAAAGAGAGGAGTAAAGCCTGGTCTGGAATCAACAAAAATGGAGATATCCTCCGATAGCTTCGAGGCAAATAAGAACATCCAAGTTTCGGTGGAGGTTCACCCTTCCCCCAATCCAACCGTTTCTGCACCGACCATCCCTCATCAACCTCGTGAACCACAACGAATGGAAGTAGATATAATACAAGAGGATTTAGACCAGGTCATGGAAATAAGTGAAAATGTCGAAGTTCCACGGGGCCCTGTTTACCGAGAACCCCCTCGGATAGATTCCAGCGATAGCAGCAGTAGTAAAAAGAATACCTTACCAATGAAAAACAGAAAAGATTCTAGCGGGACACTGACCAGTCCGGTATCGCCGATAACAATAAAGAAGGATACGAATAACAATTATAGAGCAATCACGGGACCACCGCGATACGGAGGGAATAAAATCGGACCGACAAGGGTACAACGACGACCACCACCGCGAGCAACACCTAAAATAATCCGACAAGAATTAATCGAAAGTAAAATCAGGGAAATTGGGGACCATTTGTGGATCAGAAGGGAGACATTAGGAATTTTTCTTAACACGCAAGGTGAACCAATAGACGAAGCGAGTGCCGAAATTATAAGGAGAGAAATCATTAAAATTACCTCACCTCTGCCACTTCGGGCAAGAAGTATAATAGAAATCCTACAGCCAGGACGAACCATCCTCGGAATGGTACTAACGGATCCATTAAACGATGAAGCTTATTACACAACAATCAAGGCCCTATACGATAAATTAACGGAGAAAAATATTAGCAAAATATCACTGCCAAAAATTGAAATTAACATATCATGGGAAAGATTAAAACAAATGCTAAATTGGTACAGTACAATTACCATCGGAACAAGATCGTTTAACAATTATTAAAGAAAACCATGAGTCGCCAATAGGAGGACACAAGGGCGTAACAAAAACTTATAACAGAATCCGAAACTTATACCACTGGCCGAACATGAAGAAGGAAGTAAGACAGTTCATTAAAACATGTATAAGCTGTCAAAAGAAAAAGCTCGTGAGAATTAAAAGTAAAGAACCGATGATAATAACAGACACACCGCTAGACGCTTTTGACAAAATATCCATGGATATCGTGGGACCGCTGTCATCCACTAAATCGGGAAAATCATACATACTCACCATACAAGATAATTTAACAAAATACTCATTAGCGATACCACTAGTGTCATTTACGAGCGAAGAAATAGCAGAAGCATTCACCATGCAGTTTATATGCCAATACGGGTGCCCAAAAGCCATTCTTACTGACCAAGGAACTTCTTTCGTTAGCTCTCTTATGCAAAAACTTGCAAGGGTTCTTGGTATTAAACAATACAAAGCATCTGCGTTCCACCCACAGTCTAATGGTTCCCTAGAAAGAAGTCACCATGTCCTAGTCGAATGTTTGAAACATTACATAACTAAAGAAAAACAATGGGATCAGTGGCTACCGCAAGCAATGTTCTCGTACAATACCAGCGTGCACGAAGGGACTAAATACACCCCCTACGAATTAATATATGGAAAAAAGGCAAGACAACCGTCGAGCATAACACCAAACGATTCCCTAGGAACGTATCCAGATTTTGTAGACAGGTTAATGACCAGACTAATTAATATTCGCGAACAGGGACGACAGAACCTGGAAAATTCAAAACACCGCCAAAAATACTATTATGACAAAAAGGTATCCTCTATCAATTACCACCAAGGAGAACAGGTGCTAATTTTAAAACCAAAAAGGAATAAATTTAGCGATGAATATGACGGACCGTACAGGATAATAGAAATTCTAGATCGCAACAATGTAAAGCTAGCAATAGGCCCCCACCGAACCAGGATCGTTCACAAGGATCGAATCAAGAGAGCCTATGTGGGCTGGATATTTGGAAGGATATTTACCTAGATTAGATTTAGGCACTGGAATTCATGCAGGGAATGCTCTTGTCCGTAATCAGGACGGCAAAGCGTACCTACAAGTTATAAATTCTAATGAAATGGACACAACGATCACTATGCCTACTGTTGAATTGGAAGAATTTGAAATTGTGATTCCAGAACCCAAACAAAGACGACCGAAAGAGACTAAGACGTCTAAACGCGTCACTCCTATCCCAACCCTAACGAAAATCAAGCCCCTCTTTCCCCAGGATCCGTCGATCCATCATTCAGAAGTACCCGCGAAGGTACACTCGCTCTCATCCCCAGGGCATTATGCCGAAACAACCCTTCCCTTAAAATTTCAAGAGTCTCTAACTATGGCGTCGGGTGAGGAAGTATCAACAATTTCTGAAAAAACTGCAACAAGAATGGAACAAGTGTTCAAATTAATTTCAACGGAACATATGAATCCGGAGGAAAAACTTCATGTCCAAGGAATTTTATGTAAATACCATGACCTCTTCCATCTACCAGACGAGAAGTTAGGCCATACAAACGCTATCCAGCATGGGATCCAGACAATGGACCCAGTGCCTGTAAATACTAAACAATATCGCTTCCCTCCTGTACATAAGAAGGAAATAGACAAACAAGTAAAGAATTTACTAGCAAACAACATTATAAAGCCATCATTATCACCCTACAATTCACCTATTTGGATCGTCTCCAAAAAACCAGGACCCAATGGGGAACTCTTGTGGAGAATGGTAATTGACTTCAGGGATTTAAACGAAAAAACCGTTCCTGATGCATACCCACTTCCAAACATTAATGAAATATTAGACCAATTAGGAGGAGCAAAATACTTCTCCGTATTCGACCTTGCTTCTGGATTTCACCAAATCCCTATGAAGCCGGAAGATGCACCTAAAACGGCTTTTTCTACACCTCATGGACATTATGAGTTTGTCAGAATGCCGTTCGGGCTATGTAATGCACCAGCAACTTTCCAACGCCTAATGGATCACACACTTACGGGACTTCAGGGCACGGAAATGTTTGTTTACTTGGACGATATCGTCCTTTATGCGAGTTCCCTCACGGAACACCTGATTAAATTTAAAAAACTTGCTCAACGCCTAAGAGAAGCAAATCTTAAACTTCAGCCTTCAAAATGTAAATTCCTACACAAGGAAGTCGCATATTTGGGTCACATAATCACCGACCAAGGAGCAAATTTCACCAGTAAATTCATGAAGGCTATCGCGCAAAAATTTAAAATCGAACAATTTCGAACCACAGCCTTTCACCCACAGACAAACGGCTCTTTAGAGCGATCGCACATCGTCCTAACGGAATATCTAAAAATGTATATCAGTAAATATGATGACTGGGACGAATGGACCGATTTGGCCGCGTTCTCTTATAATACCAGCGTCCATGAGGGCACTGGTTACACTCCACACGAGTTAGTATTTGGGAAAATAGCCCGGGTACCCAGCCGGAAAAGAGTACCCGAAGACTTCGAAAACGAAACCTATAATCAATACCTGTCGAACTTGAGTACGAGGGTGCAAGAATTACAAACCGCCGCTGCGGAAAAGTTAAACCAATCAAAACTTCGATATAAAAGGTATTATGATCAACATATAAACAAAGAGACTTTTAAACCGGGTGACCCAATTTTCGTCCTTATAGAACCGAAAAAAGGAAAATTCGGAGATCAATACTCGGGTCCTCACACCATATTAGAAGTGATCCCTTCGCAAAATCTAAAAATATCGTGGAAGGGCAAAACGAAAATCATACACGCGAACAAAGCGCGTCTTGGTCGATTACGCGAGGATCCCGGTTGACCCTAATCCCAATGTAAAAAAACATGTACTAATCAATTCATTTCTTAGAAAGTATAATGCCGCATAAAAGGGCCCACAAGCCCAATGGGGCTAAATCCAACGGAGGAGGAGGCCTTAAGAGGAGGTTGGGCCGCATCAAATGGATGCGCAAACAGGCCATAAAGGAAGGGAGAAGCCTGTCGCCCCTCCTTCCCAAAATAACCTCCACGGTGATCATCAAGGAGGCAGAGCCGACGATCCCGGTCATCGTCATCGATGACTCCCCTACAAGAACACCGATGGACCCACCGCCCCAAAATTGCCCTCCAACGACCGGCGAGGAGGTACTCTCCAGTCCCCCTCATGCATGTCGATCCTCTCCCCAACCCTCCATCTCCCAAGTTCCCTTCACCATCCCTCCTTGTCCAGGAGTCGTAGAAATCCTGGATACGGGGTCAGCTATCGAGGTTCCAGACCATACGGAGCTGACGCCCGAATTCCTGAGGTGGTTCGATGACCTCTATCAAGAAGGTTATGACCTCTCGTTCATCCTGGACGACCCCTCTTTCCAAACCCTCGAATATTCCTTTCCTCCCTCCTAATCCCCCCAAAAATCCTTCCTTCCTTTAACCCTATCCTTCCTTGTACATATGTATATATATATTCTTTATTTTTATATACCTTTTTTTTATTTTTCATATAAAATAATATTTTCCTTTCCTTTTTTTGTTTTTTTGTTTGTGTTCATCACATCTTTTTATTTATTTTTATTTTCGCCAAATAGGCTATATATTTTATTTTCGTTATTCCCAAAACACATTTTATTTTTCTTTTTCTCCTCATTTCAAAAAACACCCTAACCCTGTGTGAAGAAATGTACCCATTTCTTCATATAAGGGGGGAGGTGTGACGTCCCACGATTTTTCGCGCGTTTCTATTCCAAATTCTATTCGTAAACCTCAAAATCACTCCACCAAAGTCTATTAAACTCAGCTCCTATCCCATCTCCTCAATCACCGATCACCTTGATGTTGCACCTTAGCGGTCACCAACACAAGATGATCAATACAACGTCCACCTCCCTGATGTACCTTAGTGGTCCCCATCACGAGATGATCGTTACAAAACCCTCTTCGCCTATTCGTCCTACAAGGCACGAATCATTCCCTCTAAAACGAATTCAAACAAGTCCCTCGTTACAAATCCCTCTTAAATCGAGACCACGTCTCAATCCCCTCTCTACGTCTCACAGAGACCAAGCCACTCTAACCCCTTTCCTATAAAATACCCGAAATCCATCCGATGAGTTGAGTATCTCCTTTTACAGTTATAAAAACCCCAGAAACCTAATTACGACGCATATTTGGCGTACGTGACACAAATATGTCTATTAATAGCCATACCGTTTATAAAAACCCTGGAAGTCCTACTGCGTCTTATTCCGAAATGTGTCAAGGTCTTTACCGCGCGTACCCCCGCAATACTCCTGTAAAAGTACATAAATCCTGAGAGGCCGGGTCCTCTTTCATCGTTACTCTTTTGCCGAAGTGTTATTCAAAAGTGCTAACTACCGGTGTTAAAGATTAAAATCAGTGATCAACTCACCAACCATTGTAAGCCATTATAATTACTATTATTAAGGAACATCACCCTCATTCATAATTCTCCGCATACGTAACGCTTATTGTTTTCTATATTATATTTTCTCATATGTCTTTATATTAATAACGTTTATTCCATTCATTGCTTATTGCGTTCATTTATTATTTTGTTAAATACTCTCTATACATATATTTTTATTACTATTCTTATCATATTCCTCAATATCTTATATTCTAAAGCTTATTGCAATCATTTACATTTATCTACGCTTAATATCTTTATATAATTTCATTTGGTTATATTTATGAACTTCATATTCATATTTTCATATTGTGATTTATATAAATGTTATGTGTTAACACTCAAACCCCCACGCATTGTTATAAACGCTTTAACAAGGCTAATAAACCGCTTTGTTTTCAATCACGTTTTGAATTATTGTGTGTATCCTCGAGTCATAAAGATTCCCAACGAAACCAAGCTGCCGCAACAGCTGATTCGCGAGAGCGCTTGCAGTATTTATAAACACATTGCTGTACGAACCGTGCAAATCCATAGAAAAACTAAGCGTGGTTTTTTTGCACGAATGCAACGGTAAATCCTATTACCAGAACCAAACCAAATACGAAGTGCCATAACGGGTGTTCACCAAGTGTATATTTACCTTCCCTGGTCGATTTGAGTGACGGATTTAATATTCGCGCCTGATCACCTCCAGAAATTCTCAGTGTGACGGATTTAATATTCGCGCCTAAGTTCCTTCCAAATTCGCAGTGTGACGGATTTAATATTCGCGCCTAAGTTCCTTCCAAACCCTCAGTGTGACGGATTTAATATTCGCGCCTAAGTTCCTCTCAAACCCTCAGTGTGACGGATTTAATATTCGCGCCTAAGTTCCTCTCAAACCCTCAGTGTGACGGATTTAATATTCGCGCCTAAGTTCCTCTCAAACCCTCAGTGTGACGGATTTAATATTCGCGCCTAAATTCCTTACAAACCCCTCAGTGTGACGGATTTAATATTCGCGCCTAAGTTCCTTTCAAACCCCTCGGTGTGACGAATTTAATATTCGCGCCTGAGTCCCTCAAAATCCTCAGAGTGCCGGATTTTAGATTCGCGCCTGTCTTTCTCCTTCCCCATAGTCATCGTTCCTAAAAGACCTCACCCGGGACGTGACACCCCCATAGAGGAATCGGCCGCGAGACTATAAATTCGGGAACAATCGGCCAGAACTTCATTTGTAACCGAATTCAAAACGAATACCAGTCAAAGTAAAATTAACAATGACGAAAATTTTGTGCGTGAATCTCCGTAAAGAGGAAAAGCCATTCCACGCAGGAACGATGGGACACAAGAAGTAAGTAACCTCCCCCTTTCTTATTGAATTGCCAGTGCATTTGGAGCATATCCTTACGAAAGTCGAACGATAGGATATCGTCACCAAAAGAGGAATGGCAGTATCGCCCGTACGAGGAGGAAGAAGAAAAAGGGGGTTTCTATGGGCGACTCCTCGGGCTGGCGTGTCTGCGATCAACGGGACCGACCTTTACAAATCGGAACGACCTGTACCGGCGAAAAACCTGCGGGCAGTGCCACGAGAGGATGTCCAGAAGAGACTGGCGATACCACACCCCGGCGAGCAACCACCTGTTAGTGCTGCAACGAAGCATTATAAATTATAAATACTGTATGGTGTGCACCGAACCAGTGCATACTGTGAGAAATGCCGGGGAATGCTCGGATTGCATCCTGGCATTCGTGAATCTGGGCCACGAAAACTGGCGAGCTCTACATTTAGGGCTCGCCCTGAACGTACTAGAGTTCGACCGCGCCGAAGACGCAGAACGCTGATTGTGAAAGGGAGAAAAAAAAAGGGGGAAAAAATAAACCAAACTTCTACCTATTCGATTCGCACTCAAATTCTATCGCCTTCACCTCCAAAATCCAAAATCTAAACGAATCCATTAATCTCCATTCAAATTCCATCACACAATTACGTTATACACCATATTACGTTGACCTCCATTCAAAATATCGTGACAATAACGCGTAAGGAAAATAAGTTAATGAGCCGGGATAGTAAACGAACCGCGCATTCCTGAATCGTAATTAGGCCATGTTGTGATTGGGATGATACAAAAGAAACCTTAGGGGACAGATAGACAATCAATGGGAGTTAGGATCATAACATAACACGAAAGGAGAACCGCAATTAGCCGAATAATATAATCACAGCTTCATTCGTTGTCGAAATTCAATAGCGTGCGGTCGCAGCGTCGTATTCTCATAATCTCATAATTCTATAACTTAAATCGAGATGCCGAAAAGAGGAGGCAAATGGAGAGCGCTAAAGACGGGAATAAAGCCGTTTCCGTGGAAATTAGAAAGAATCACCGTGCCAGAAGTCGATTGGCAACATTACATTACACTTCCAAATTCCGACCCGCGACAGCGCGCATGGAAAACCATATTCTTGTTCGGTACCGGCAACGCATTACCCCCAACGACGGGATTGGCGGCAAACGATAATTCAAACGCGAAAGCGCTCCAACAAATAGAGGAAGAAGTCGAGCGCCAAACCTCCTCTACCTCCGTTATACAAATTCGAAGCGCGAGCGACTCAAAAGACTCATCTCTCGAGACGAGAGATAAACCGGGCGGCGAGATGTAACGTTCCGCGACGAGTCGCTATTAAAAATTCTTTTCCTTTACTTTAAATACTAATTCTTATTACCTTTATACTATATTATATTACGCTTAAAACGTTTGTATTAGCTATAAGACATGAATGCACGAATGGATGGATGCAATCTGGCGGTCAGTGGAAAAACTAACTGAAGTGAACGCATGCGCAGTGTCATTCAACCGAACGAGCGAATCGAGTGCAGATCGCGAACGGATCGAGTGCGCATGCGTGTAAATGTACGATCATTCGAACGCCTAGTGAACGCGAGTGTTACGCTTGACTGCGTAAACCAAATACGCAAGCTAATTGGTGCGCGTAGAGCGCGACGAGTGATTGGTGCGGGTCAAGTTCCACAAATGGGTATAAGTAGAGGCCCGCCAGCAGCAGTCGACGCAGAGCTCCGAGAGATCCTCAAGAAAGATCATCGAGAGACAATCCTAGAGACAATCCAGTATTCGATACCTTTCTTTCCGAGGCGCTTGAACCGGCACCTCAACAAAATTCACCTTCCTGTGCTCGAGGCCGCTTTGGAACGAGGCACCTTGAGTTCCTTACAATATCCTACCCAATAACACATTCTACAACTGAGGCAAACAATTAAGACCTTGGCTACCATCTTAGGCCGCTCGAACAGGCACCTAAGCAACGAGAAATCTACAACCGAGGCCGCTTTGGAACGAGGCACCTTGACAACAATCCTAGAAAGCGTGGACCAGCTGATAGGCAACTGGAAGCAATCCAATACCGAAGGAAGGAACTCTCTAAATTCTCACTTAACATTCAAATCGACCAAAAAAGCGTCACCCTCTCTGCCCTATGTTATAACGACTTAGCGTCGAAACCATTGTCCAAAACCATAACTTTAAATCACGATTCACTGATCGTAGGCGCCGTGACTCCGATTAAACGGCCCGTTCTAAACATTCTATTTCTTTTCGACTAAGCGTCAATTATTATTTCTATTTCGACTAAGCGTCAAATTCTATTTCGACTAAGCGTCAATTATTATTTCTATTTCGACTAAGCGTCAATTATAATTTCATTTCGACTAAAGATCGCCTCATATTCCTTGACCGAACAACGAGGCGACATTTAAGTTAGTTAATTTGCGTTCTATCACTTACCGACCTAGAGTCGCGAACGAAAAATCAAACAGTATTCTGTGCTACCGACTAACAAGTCATTTTTGTTAATTACATTATAATTTCATGACATTACGTCACACTATAATTTTTGAATAAACTATTTTTGTTATTTACTGTTAAAAGAAGGACTCTCGTTCGTGAAATTCATTTCTTTATCGCACGCCACCCGAACCAATCCCACTATTCTACAGGTAAACCGCTCTACTTGTGGAACTTCCTGTAACTAACGGCAACGTCTCGTTCGAGAACGTTACATCTTGGAAAGTTTGTTTACGTTTCGAGGAATCGGCTCATTATTAACGGTCGGATTCGTCTTTTCCTCTGTTCCTCGTTTTATCCCCTTTTATCGGGTGTGCCTCTAGACTGTGTGCCTTGCTGGATTCAATGTCGCATTCTAGTAAAAAAATCTGCAAAGGATGCAAGGCGTTAGTCGTTAATCCGGTGTCTTGCGCTACTTGTGGAATACACGCGCATCCCCCGTGTCTCAACCGCACGGGTCATCCATGGTGTGTCGGCAAGTTGCTGGACTGCGCTGTGCCTTCCTGGACATCTTCCTCTTCGCCTATTATGACTGGATCTGGCTTGTAGGCGTCTAAATTCGTGGAGGACGTCTCCACGAACAAACCAAACGAGGCTCTCCTTTTGGCGATGCAACAGCTCTTCAGCGTGGAATTTTCGAACTTGCAAGACAACATCAGAAGGGAGTATAGGGAGGAGTTTAGTATTTTTAAGGAGGAAATGCTTCGTGAATACAAGACGGAATTCAACAAGCTTAGCTCGTCCATCGGTGTATTGACGGGCCGTGTAGATGCCATTGAGGCTAGGCTGAGCGATCTGGGTAACGGGGAGTGTCCGACGGCGTGGAGTTGATTGAGGCGGCGGTCGCGGAGGTGCAGGACAGGAAGAGCCGGGAAAATAACTTAATGCTCTTTCACGTGGAGGAAATCAGTTCTACAGCATCTGTAGATCCTAGTGCGCCAACTGTCAACTGTGACCGAGTCAAGGTGGCGGCAATCTTGAATGCTGTGGTGCCTAACTGTTACGACAACATAGTCGTTAGGAGGATCGGCAAGAGGAACCCTGGGGCTGTCAGACCGATCAAGGTTACATTACCTCCTGATTTAGCGGCCTTGTCAATAATCCGCCAAAAGGGAAATTATAAGGGCCCGGTCAGGATATCACTCGACTACACGGATCAACAGAGGAAACACCTCAAAGCTCTGCGGGAACGTCTTCGCTCGACCGACGATCCCTCCTTAACTATTAGATTCAGGAACGGAGCTCCCAGAATTGCTCGGAAGGGTCCGGGGGCGGCCCCAAAAAACTTGCTATAGCCCCGCTGGTGTATTATCAGAATGTAAGAGGCTTGCGTACCAAGCTTCACACGCTGAGTGAAACTGTTTCATCGCACCATGTTAGTTATGACATTCTAATTTTAGTTGAAACGTGGCTGTCTGATTGTATTGCGTCCAATGAATTAGGCTTAAGAAATTATTGTATTTTCCGTAAAGATAGTTCCGTAAAGATAGTTCCGTAAAGATAGTTTTGATTGCTGTTAGGAAGGGGCTAAGTGCTACCGAGCTCTTCCCGTCTGTCGGTAATGTAGAGCAGATCTTTGTTAAGGTCACCATGGGTGCTGATGCGTATGTGTTCGGCGCTGTGTACATCCCGCCTGGATCGCCGTCTACAGTGTACTCGGTTCATTGCAATAGTATTGACGAGGTGCTATACCAAGCGGGCGATCTGAAATGTTGTATGGCGGGTGATTATAATTTACCGTCTGCTTCGTGGCAGGGCGGTCCTGGATCTGCGCTGGTCCCATTCGTACAGGCTGGAGCCGCGGATGTAAACATGTCGGTGTCACTGCTGGCCGAATGCTTTAATTACCACAACTGCCTGCAATACAACCAAGTCCGCAATATTAACGGGAACATGCTCAACTTGATATTCAATAATTTTGTTGGAACTAATATTTCCTCCCCGGTCGACTCTTTACTACCTGAGGACTTGTATCATCCTGCTTTGGAGCTTGCCTTGCGGCACAGTACTCGCAGATCGGTTTCGCGGGAAATTGTCAAATACGACTTTGTTCGAGCTGACTATGAATCTATCGTCTCTGCTCTAAATAGCATCGATTGGGACTGTGCCCTGAGTAATCTCTCTGTCGGGTTCCTACTTATTGTACATCTAAGTCATCCTTCCCCAGCTGGTTTTCGCACGAACTAAGGCAGACGATCAAAAGCAAGAGGAGAGCACACCGTATCTGGAAAGGCACCCATCGGCAGTGCGATTTCCTTAATTTTACTCATCTCCGCTCACGTTGCAAGGTGTTATTCAGGCAGGGCTATGCTGCCTACACAGCCAGGCTTGAGGGTAACATTTCCCATAATGTTAAGGCTTTCTGGGGTCAACTCCAGCAGGGGCGACTCCGGCTTACCGGCTCCTATGTATCTCGGGGATGACAGTTCTGACTCGGATGAGGCAATCGCGAACCTTTTTGCTAGGCACTTTGAATCGGTCTTCGTTCCACCTTCCGGGTTATCCAACAGCTCTGTTGGGGTAAGGGATTCTTACGTACACTTATCGAACCTTAATATTAGTCTTGCTGACGTTTTCGATGCCATTAAGGCTCTCGACTCCAACAAGTCTCCAGGTGACGATGGGCTGCCTCCTATCTTCGTTAAAACATGTATTTTTGCCCTGTCCAGAGCTCTATGGGTTATATTCAACTTGTCACTTGACACTGGGACTTTCCCGGCGCTTTGGAAATCGGGTGTTGTTGTTCCCATCTATAAGTCGGGGGGTAAGAATGATGTCACGAACTACAGACCCATATCTCTCCTTAGTTGCTTCCCCAAGATTCTGGAGAAGATTGTCTCCAGTAAGCTGTCGGTATTAATCAGAGGCAGCCTATCCGAAGCTCAACACGGTTTTTTTCCGGGCAGATCCACTGTTACTAATCTCGCAGTTTTCTCGAGTTTTGTGACATCCGCGTTGGACTCACGTCAGCAAGTGGATGTGGTGTACACGGACTTTAAGAAGGCTTTTGACTCTGTTGATCATAGTATCTTGCTGAGGAAGTTAAGGGCCTCTGGATTTCACGGAGGGATGCTGTGCTGGCTGGGTAGTTACGTGACGGGCCGTTCCCAGAGAGTGAGGGTTCGTGGTTGCCTCTCCCAAACGATAGTGGCTTCGTCGGGAGTGCCACAGGGGTCGCATTTGGGGCCTTTGCTTTTTTGTATTTTTATCAATGATCTGGTGGACTCTTTTCATTTTGCAACCCCTTTGTTTTTTGCGGACGACCTTAAGCTATTCGCCCGTATCACTTCCTTAGATGATGCTAGGAACCTTCAATGCGACCTCGACCGGTTGACCGCTTGGTGTACCAGCAATAGGCTATCCTTAAATCGTCCGAAATGTCAGGTGCTGAGAATCTCCCGGTCACTTAGTACGCTAATCTTTGCGTATTCACTTGATGCGTTACAATTATCCGTTATAGAGAATGTGTGCGACCTCGGAGTGTCTTACAACTCTGCGTTTTCCTTCGCTATCCATGTTACCAGAGTTACGAATGCTGCCTCCAAACAACTAGGGTTTATAATAAGGCATTCGAAGGGGTTCAACAACATGCGGACCTTCAAGCTGCTCTTTAACTCTCTGGTTAGGCCCTTTTTAGAGTATGTGTCCGTGATTTGGTCTCCTCATCAAGCGTACCTAATCGGCGCACTCGAAAGTGTGCAGCATAAGTTTCTGCGGTTTGCGTCTTTTCGCCTCGGGCATCCCATGCATAGATTTGATCATGATTATGGGCCGTCAATGCGTAGATTCAAATTCTTATCAATGCAGCAGCGCTTAGTGTTAGCCGATCTAACATTACTTTTTAAAATTCTTAATGGGCACATAAACTGTCCCCAATTATTGGGGTTAATCAGCTTCTGTATATTACCCAGGCCGTTACGAAATTGTCCGCTGTTCCGAGTCAAATTCTACAGAACCAACCTCCACCATAGGAACCCTATGTCTAGAATTTGTTTGAAGGGGAACGAGATAGCAGACAGTATTAGCCTCTTTGGCACCTCCATCGAAGTTTTCAAGCGATCGGTGCTATCTACTTGCTGTACGCCGCAATGAATCGCTTGGAGGTTTTACCTCCAGGCTTGCCTGGTTGATGTTTTTGTTCTGTCTTTCTGTTGTTTCTCTATACGTCTTGGTAAACTATGTATTTAGACTGTATACTATATATTCTCTATACTCTTTGTTAACCTGTGTATCTAGTCTGTATACTATGGATTATACTTCTCTTGTTCATAATGGGCTTAGGCCCGTAAAATAAATAAATAAATAAATAAATAAAATAAATAAAGATGACGGTGGTTACGACGTTGACGATGATTATTGCGGGATCGTGCCTAACACCGTGAACCCTGACGTTCCTAACCTGAAGTCTATGTCTTCAACGATTGCCCTTCGATGTGCATTTCACAGCAACGACGGTGTTTGCGCGTTGGAGAACGTCCAGAAAATATGGGATTATATACGTAGTGTCACCTAATGTAAGTCCTACACACGCATTGCATCTACTTTAAGCGTCATATGCAGAGAAACGAATATGTAACAATTTTTTTGTTTTCTATAGCGGTGAACACAACGGTGGCGGCGACTGCTTCCTTCACCCACGAGCAAGAATACCCCTCCCATACGAACGTCGCTTTTTACGCAGATATTGATTCTATAATTTAAGTACGCATGCATGGATGTATATTAATAAACACATACTATTTTGAATAAAAATATATTTATTTAAAGCTTGTTATATCTTTATTATTAAACATATATACAGGGTGTCCCAGCTAACACTGGACAGCGCGATTTCTCCTAAACTATTGGAGATAAAAATATAAAAAAAATAGTGCATTGCATGGTTCGAGAGGGCCACTTTATTAGCCCGAACGAATTTTTTTTTCGATTATTATTTTAAAAGATACGATGGTCAAGTTCGGATCTGTAAATGGCACTACGTTTTTTGAACACCTGAGTTGATAGTGCGTTCCAAGACAAATTCAATAAGCATTAATGTATACACTTGATTTCCACTGGTTTTTTGAGATATTGCGCTTGCAAATTTAGTGATATTCACTGAAGAAAACCGACTGAAATAGCAAGGACCGGGGTTGGTCTTGCTGGCACTACGGAGGGGCCACGGAGAGCCTTGCCTGTTGAAACCGATACCTACCTGCCAAAGGTCGGCGCCAGACCCAAAGGCTGGACAATTCTTTTCCGTCAGAAATGCTTCTTAGGTAGGTACATCTGCGATGTCAAGCGGCTTCTGCGCAACGTTACTTTTATTTCGCACTTGCTTCTACGCTCGGATGGCCAGTTCTTTTGGGAGGGATGCAAGCTCGATTGGTTATGTTAGGAGGTGTGAAAGTTGCTAGACTAAATTTCAACCAAAAGGAGCAGATTGTATTAGAACCAATCGGATTTGCATCCTTCACAAACGACTGCTCTCTTGAAGAGGCCCTCTTCACAGCAATACCTCCTCCCCAATGCACACCTTCTCTCGCACGGAATACGTCAACGCATGCTTTTGTTTTGATATTGAAGCTCGTGTTTATACTCGAGAGGACCACGCGTCGACAGCGGGCTACCCCGTTTCTTCCTGTGTCTCTCCGCGAGGAGTATTGAGGGTTGATTGTAGGAGCGTAGATGTCGGGATGCCAGTTATTGAATTCAGGAGACGATAGAAACACTTTATTAGGAAACACACATGTACTATAATTAAAGTAAATCGCATTCCTCTCGGGCAGGAGTACTGATAACGATCGAACTTGAGCCCCACTTCGCGCAGGCCGATTACACGGAGGGTAGTCGAGTCACACACTGCACAAATGATACAGGGTAATTCTGGAGCAACGCCCGTCAAGAAGATGCGGCCTGGTACCCCGTGGCGAGGACAGACCTTCGCAGTGCCTCACCCGATTTTTATGGCTTTTTCCGGAAAAAGGTATGAATCCTGGGCCGAACGTAGCGAAGTGAGGTCGAGCCCCCGCAGTCGAGGGTGCAATATCCAGTACAGCGTATTAAGAAATTATTTTCTTCATCGTATCGAAAGGGAAGTGACGCCAATGGATTCCTTATGTTTATCTGATGAAAATCATACCAAATATCATGCAAATCGGACTACTTTGACACAAGCTATTTGTATTCCTTATGTACATGTGTGTAATTATAGTACATGTGTGTTTCCTAATAAAGTGTTTCTATCGTCTCCTGAATTCAATAACTGGCATCCCGACATCTACGCTCCTACAATCCACCCTCAATACTCCTCGCGGAGAGACACAGGAAGAAACGGGGTAGCCCGCTGTCGACGCGTGGTCCTCTCGAGTATAAACACGAGCTTCAATATCAAAACAAAAACATGCGTTGACGTATTCCGTGCGAGAGAAGGTGTGCATTGGGGAGGAGGTATTGCTGTGAAGAGGGCCTCTTCAAGAGAGCAGTCGTTTGTGAAGGATGCAAATCCGACTGGTTCTAATACAATCTGCTCCTTTTGGTTGAAATTTAGTCTAGCAACTTTCACACCTCCTAACATAACCAATCGAGCTTGCATCCCTCCCAAACGAACCGGCCATCCGAGCGTAGAAGCAAGTGCGAAATAAAAGTAACGGTGCGCAGAAGCCGCTTGACACCGCAGATGTACCTACCTAAGAAGCATTTCTGACGGAAAAGAATTGTCCAGCCTTTGGGTCTGGCGCCGACCTTTGGCAGGTAGGTATCGGTTTCAACAGGCAAGGCCCTCCGTGGCCCCTCCGTAGTGCCAGCAAGACCAACCCCGGTCCTTGCTATTTCAATCGGTTTTCTTCAGTGAAAATCACTAAATTTGCAAGCGCAATATCTCAAAAACCAGTGGAAATCAAGTGTATACATTAATGCTTATTGAATTTGTCTTGGAACGCACTATCAACTCAGGTGTTCAAAAAACGTAGTGCCATTTACAGATCCGAACTTGACGATCGTATCTTTTAAAATAATAATCTAAAAAAAAATTCGTTCGGGCTAATAAAGTGGCCCTCTCGAACCATGCAATGCACTATTTTTTTTATATTTTTATCTCCAATAGTTTAGGAGAAATTGCGCTGTCCAGTGTTAGCTGGGACACCCTGTATATATGCACATACTATAGTGGTGTATGGATTCTATCACGCAGTATGGATGGTAATCCTAACGCTAACAATTCACAATCGATCAAAGAATGTTGCTCGAAGTGTTCGCATTCAGTAATTAATTTCAAATAATTCGTTGGTGTAGTAGCTGTACATATTTTCGGTCAACCAGGTGAACATATGTTCAATGCAATGTTCGTACGCGAATAGTTTACGCATCGTGGCTTCAGTCATATATATGACCCCGCGATTATCGGTGATTTTAACAAGTTGATCATCGTGCATACGCGTGAATTCTAGTCGTAAATGGTCGATTACTATGTGGGTTTAGGGCGATATTGCGTTGCTGCGTAATAGGAGCTTCCACGTAGACATTGAAAAGCTCAACTCACTGCCTTTATTGTCAGCTATGGCGATATCGACGCAGTACGAGTCGATGCCAATGCGAATTCCAATAGTTAGACGTTTATAAGCTGTTGCGGTCAATGGGTAATCACGCCCCAGGATCCGTACGATTAACGGTTTTGGTATTTTCGATGTTTTCGACGTTGCGGCTTCAGAACTGTACGAAACATATACACTAAATTAATACTTCGGTCGTTGCGTTTACAGTGAATGAAATAAATGAAAAGTGTTTATTAAAGCGTGCGTACCTCATATGGGACTGTTGATGATGTTGTTGTTGTTGACGTTTATTTGGAAACCCACCATCGTTGTCGTATGCACAGGATGAATCGTTTAAGTTGCGTTTGTACATTTTGCTATGTAGTACGTATGATTTTCATCGACGGGAAAACATGACGCAAGCGATACTTGTTAGCACTCGAGTGTACGTGGTGTAATGAAGTCCGTAGGACTGACCAACGTCGCTTTATACTGATTCATGCACACGTACGCGTCAATGTGTGAAAGTATATCACATCAGTGATGGTCAATGTGTATATGTATACCACACAAGTGTTAGAGAGTAGGTACGCGGCAAATTCAAATAGCGTGCGCCGAAAATTCAAAGGGGGTGCGTACCATACAAGAGTCAGAGACGGGCTTACGCGAACGCAACGTCGAATTCATTTGTTTATTGCACGTGCTTACTCCATGGGCTACCGCGACGATTAACTTACAGCCTTCTCGATATGAAATACTTGGAACTCCACTCCGAATAATTATCGTTCTATGTTTTCGTCGTCTGATGTTTACTCGAACGCAACGTCGGATTCTCTCGCGATGATTAAGGTTGGGCTACGTAAATTAAATACTGGAAACCAGGTCTCGAATAATTGTATTATCGTTCCATGTCAGAGGCTGTCGAATTACAGCACCCGCGCTCGACGTGTTCAATCCTGTCCCGCGTCATGATTCCTTATCGCTATATGTTTACATCATTGCACGTGCGCTGTACCGGTCCCACGATTAAAACGTTCAATCCCGATCAAACATAAACACACGGCATCGCGCGGTGCAATGTAGTGTTTACACCATGCGCTGCCGCGCTGATTGACTTACAACCCCCGCGATCATTAAAATACTCGATATGTTTACATCATTGTACGTACGCTGTATCGGTCCCACGATTCAAATATAAACACACTGCATGAAGCACATGCACGTAGGCGCCGAAACGCGTTCAATCCTGTCGCGCGTCATGATTCCTCATCTTTTCTCAGAAATCAAGGTCCACCCTCTTCCGTACATCGAAGACGCGAATTTCCACGAATCGGCCGCGGTCGCGCCTGCGCACCGATCCCCGCGAGCGTACGGAGATTGCGCGGCGGCGACGCGTGCCCAAAGTTCCTTAAACATCCAACAGGTGGCGCCAATACTAAATGTATGAAAACCTATGGAATTTACAGCCTCGGGCCCAAATACCGACGTGGGCCCAAAGTACCTCAAACACCCAATAGGTGGCGCCACTTGGAAATGCGCACGACGGCATTTTGAATTTTTGAAATCCACCCTTCCTACCTGTGACGTCATCCCCCTCACCAACAAACTCGATACCCCCTCCACGCCTCACCCCCTCACCCGCCACGCGCAATAGCGCGAGCGCGGTACCCCCGCCCCGCCTCACCCCCTCGCCTACACTTGATCCAGAATCCGCATAGCCTATCTACTGTCATGGTTACGGGTGAGTGATGCGTCTTACAGACCTCCAGGAAGGTCCTTAGCCTCACCTTACCCCGGGCCACGACTACGTCCAGAGTCGTCCCGCCGGTCACCAGGGTGGCGCCCTGGCAGAACGTCGTGTGCCCATAAAACGGCCCCTGGGGGGTTGGCCCAAAAAATTCAAAAACAGCCTCGGATGGAACAAGAACTACGGGGTGCCCACTGGTGCCCCCCAGCCGACACAACCCCCCCAACCAGGACCAAGGTCGACTTCCCCTGAACCTGTCTACGCGTGTGAGTTCCCGGGATGCGGCCGCGCACCCAGATTGGACTGATGACGTGAATCGCGCCGTGACAGTGAGGGCACGTTGAACGAAGGAGGAGTTGTCCCTGCTGGCGCGGCGCGAAGCGGAACTGTCCATGACGGGTGAACGCTTCCTGAACCAGGCCCTCCTGGGCTTCCTGCCCGGATGGACGCTCGAAGCCGTGAGGGGTGTACGAAGGCGCAAGGACTATCGTACACTAGTGACGGAGCACATTGGACTAGAGCTGCTTCGAGACTCGAAACAATCGAGCCGAGACCCGAACGGATTCGGGTAGCTCGATTTTTTCGGGCAGCTTGAATGTGTTTCGGGTAGCTCGATTTTTTCGGGTAACTCGAATGTTTCGAGCCGCCCGAATATATTTTAAGTATTATGTATAATACATATTATACATCTAAATTTATATTCGGTGCCTACAAAATGTTCCAGCTACATCAAGCTGTCACACTGCACCATACAGTCGACTACCTAAAATATATTCGGGCGGCTCGAAACATTCGAGTTACCCAAAAAATCGAGCTACCCGAAACACATTCAAGCTGCTCGAAAAAAGCAAGCTACCCGAAACATTCGGGTTATCCGAAACCGTTCGGGTCTCGGCTCGGCTCGAAAAACCGAGTCCCGCTCGGTGCGAACTTCAAGCTACTCGAATGTTTCGAGTCTCGAAACAGCTCTACATTGGACGCATGGAACAGGAGGCCATGGAACCGGTGGCTGCTGCCCCACCGGCTCCCGCCAGAGAGGATGAGCAATGTGATCGGGCTCTTCTGGAGTACTTCCGCGGCCTCAGCCCGATCGGGGCGGACGCCTTCAGGTCTGAAACCCTGGATGGTGTCTGCAACCGGGTCGGACTGGAGGACCGCGGGGTAACCTTGGAGAGGCTGACAGCATACCTCAGCGGAGTTTTTCCGCTACCTCGAAACGCGGGAGCTGGGCGGCCGCCCCGGCGGATGCCTACGGCGGAGGCTCGACTGTTGCGGCGTAAGCAGCGCAGGGTCGACTACGGCAGAGCGCAAAAGCTCTGGCGTAGGGATCCAAGCGCTGCTTTGATGATGTGATGTATGGCTCCGGTGCGAGCCATCCCCTCCCCCAGGAAGTGCTGGTTCCGTACTGGGAGTCCATCATGACTAACGCACGCGACGTCCCTCCGCGAAGAAACCATTCGCGCACTATGTTTTCCTGTGGCGCCGGATGAGGTTCGGCAAAGTCTACCGGAGAGGAAGACTGCACCGGGTCCTGACGGCCTGTCTGCAAGGATACTTTACAGTACCCCCCTCGAGGTGTTGTCAAGGACCTACAACTTAGTGTTGTGGTGCCGCAGACTCCCCCTCCATCTTAGGGGCGCTAGGACGATGCTGATTCCGAAGAAACCGGTGCCCTCGAGTCCGTCGGAGTATCGACCCATCTCGGTGGCCTCAGTCTTTGCGCGTGGTTTACACAAGGTACTGGCGAGACGGATGGGCCGGTTGATTCCGATTGACGAGAGGCAAAGGGCTTTCCGAACCTCAGACGGCTGTGGGGACAATGTGTTCCTGCTGGACCTGCTGTTGCGACACCACCATGCTCGCCATAAGCCGCTGCACGTCGCCTCTGTTGATGTTGTTGTGCCCTGCGTGATGGCTCGCAAGGCTGGTAGGGGATCTGGCGTAATCGTGGTTTCGGGAGTGTTTAAAGGATAAGAATCCACCGGGTGAACTGCACCAAGTTTGTTTAAGCTCAAAGACTAAGTCTTTATTCAAAAACACTAAACTAGACAGAAGTGTACAAGTAGGTTTTAGCCGTGTTACCCAGTCGAGGGTCGGATCTCCAGTCTCTCGATTTGCGGCGGCAAATCGGTTTTTGTTCCGCTATTGGGCGTGGGCCCCCCGCTTCGCGGCGCCGTATGTGGTCACCTTGAAGCGCTCGCAATTTCGCTGATTTTGTAGATTCGCGCTTTGCCTCGCAACCGATTTGGCTTAGGAACGTCTCGAACGTTCTACGGTAATATAATATGTACAACGTGTATAATACGTGTGCTTGGGCGTTGCCTGGGCACAACAATGTAGCAAAAGCGTTCGACACCGTTTCCCACCGGGCGATACTGCAAACACTGGAGGCGAGGGGCTGTCCGGGGCCTATGTTGGAGTATATGGAGGCGGTGTACTCCGATGCTGTGACGACCATTGTATCGGGCGGCTGGCAGTCACATGCCATCCAGCCGACGCATGGGGTGAGGCAGGGAGATCCCATGTCTCCATATATCTTCAACATGGTCTTGAACAGGCTCCTCAAGTGTTTACCCCAGGACATCGGGGCCCCCCCTCCAGGGTCGACCACCTTGAGCGTGGTGAGGGGGCTCTGGGAAAGCGGCTATGTTCCCCTTCGGTCGTGCCGGGGTTGGGCTTTTGCCACAACCGCGCCGGGGGTGACTTTTGCCACAACCGTGCCGGGGGTGACTGTCACCACCTTGCGGCCGGACGGGGGATGCTGTCTTCCTGGCTAAGGGTCGACCAAACTACCGCCCCCTACCCGGGGGCGCGCGCGGGTGTCTTGGGTGGGGCGTTGGGGTTGGAGTCGTGTCGGGCCTGATTTTGTAGATTCGCGCTTTGCCTCGCAACCGATTTGGCTTAGGAACGTCTCGAACGTTCTACGGTAATATAATATGTACAACGTGTATAATACGTGTGCTTGGGCGTTGCCTGGGCACAACATCCCTCCCCCCTTGGGGAGGAAAAGCCATAGCTTTTCCAACTGCCGATGATAAACTATCTTAGGGAAATCCCAAAACTCGTAATAGTTGGATTGATTATCATCGACTTACGTTTTTCTTAAACTAGATTATAATGGTAACTCGGTGAGTATGAATATAAACTGTCTTATATATTTGACAGTGAGAGGTTATAATATTTATATAATATAGCGACAATAGTTTGTTTATGATGATTATAGTGTTTCAAAGAGAATTTGTGGAGGACGTTTCTTCCTTACTAACTATTTTGATTATCGCCTCGGGTTTTTGCGTGGTTTTGTCGCGACTAGTGTTATCCGTTGTACAATGTCGTGGTGTTCTCGCTTTGCATCGTACAATCCATTTATAGAGTGCGAAGATACATAGAGTGATTGTTATAAATCCCGTTATTGAAGATAGTGTGAAGAAGCTATAATGATACTCGGTTGGTATAATCTCGGGTTTTTCTAAATCGTTTTGTAAGTCTTCTAATTTTTTGCTAACTTTATTTAATTCTTCCGGGTGTTTGATTATCCTTTTAAGTTCAAAGTTTGTGTTTCGATATGAATTTACAGTGGTTTGTGGAAGCGTAATTTCGTCTAGTGACAAATTGTAACCAGGTAAGTAGTTCCATGTTTTTTCTATTCCGTATTGCTTACCAGTTTCTATTGTGAATTCGGCGGTAGTGATTGTACATTTATTTCTTATCGTTATGATACCAGAGTCCTTAATACTATACATGTTTGTGTTTTTATCGTCGCAGGTTACTGCTAGTTGTATTTGTTTCGGCGCGATATAAATCCATGTACCCGGTTGTTGTAATTCTATCAGGATCGTGTGGTTTAGTGTCATGATTCGTATTTTACAATTGTTTGGTTTTTGTGTCAATTTTGTGTACAACTGTACTTCGCAGGGTCCGTATGGTATTGCTTTGAACATTGAGTGATTAGAGGTACAGAGATATAGATCGTTTATAATTTTACATTCTGCTAGGTCTTGTTTACTTAGTTGTATGTAATCTTGCACGGAAGTGTCAAGTACTACGTATGAGTCGAGGGGTTCTATATATGCGTAGAACGAGTCGTTTACCTTTGTAGGTACCGGGTGTACCTTACTTAATTTGAATTTCTTCGCGCTCAACAATGGGATGTCTAGTACTA
Organism: Andrena haemorrhoa; assembly: GCA_910592295.1. NCBI lineage: Eukaryota > Metazoa > Arthropoda > Insecta > Hymenoptera > Andrenidae > Andrena > Andrena haemorrhoa. The sequence goes on from OU342946.1 coordinate 10,685,566, forward strand.
CAGTAATTGATTTAGTATCCGAAAATGCGGAGAGAGTTAGGATATCATATAGGACATGCATGTTTTCTAATTTTATTCCGATAGGGAAGTCTAATCCTTTCGGAATATATGGAAGTGCTGAAGTGAGGTATGTTATGATTTGAGCTGGTGGTATTAATCGTGGGTTAAGGATTCCTTTCTTTATATCCATTATGAATTCTAACAGGTCCTGTGCGTCGTGCAATAGTGTTTCCGTGACGCTATTTATTAAAATGAGGTGCTCGTCTACTGTCTCTCGAAATCTAGTAATGTCAGTTGACTGTTGTAGTTGATATTGAATTTGCCAAGTCGCGTTTAAGAGCGTTTTTTCGTTGTCTTGTATGTTATGTATAGTCTCGTTGAGAAGTTCGGCGTTGGCTCTAACGATTTGCATTTGTCCCTTTATTATATTTTTCAGTCTGTTTTCCTGTCCCTTTAAAAAGTCTATTTGGTCGTTGATTTTCTTCCTATCTTCGGAATCCATTAGTCCGAAGAGTGATTTGCCTATGTAACCTAATCCGTTTATTAATCCGCGGCGCTGTTTTTGTGCTGAGCTTATAGTTTGCTGGACGTAGGTAAGGAGTTTAGCGACGCGGTCTAGCTCGTCTCTAATTCTCGTGCCGAACGTTTTGCAGAATTTTTGTAAGTTATCGGTAGAAGGTGTTTTACATTGAGCAAGTATGTCATGTAGTGCAGCTTGGAGGGTCGCTTCACGTCGGTATGTATAGGATATGTCTATGTGTAATATTAATTTCCAGCTATCTCGATAAATCTGTAGGTCGCCTAGGTTTTCGAAGTAAATGCCGGGGTGATCTTGAAATTCTTTTATAGCGAAGTCTGTGTCGGGGGGTGTCCCTCCTACGAATAGTGTCGTCGACTGTAGGACGGTAATCCTATAATAAAAAAAAATATAATGTCGAGGTGTAGTCGGCGTTTCGTTCTGTTAGTTGTGAAGTCTTTCGTCGTGCGAGAGCGTGCTCGAGGTAAAAATTTGCTAACGTGAGCAGATCGCTTTCGTAGGCTCGATTGTTTCGTCTCTGCTCATACCGTTGCGATCCGTATGAGGATGATGTCCATTTTGGTTATTCCGCGAGAACTCGCGATGTTTTTATTGGTACGTGTAGTGCGAGTTTGTTGGCGTTTTGTGGTTGACGCGAGTGTGTGTAGGGCGTGAAGTTTGTGTTATTTACTTTCGTTTTTGTTCAGAAATTGGAGTTCCCGTCTCCTCCTGGTTGCATGAGCCATGGATATCGGCGGGCGGTTCGAGGATATCGCGCGGCTCGGCGTCGTTTCGACGCCGAGAATGCTGAGTGGCTAGACGACGAAGACGCGTGGGGCATACGCGCAATGTTTGGTGAGTTTCTCGATGCCCTTGTTTCCCAAATGTGCTCTGCTCTAGTTGAATTCTCTGATTTGATGATTTCGCGTTCGGTGATTGCTTTAGAACGACAAGGAGAGCGTTTCATTGGACCTGCTCGGCCGCCGGACCTGTGGGCCTGCTGGGGGGCTATCCTCGAGGCTGATTGTCGCCGCTTTTAATAAACTTATTTTAACTCTATACTACTTTGTCTAAAGTTTCGCGTATCGTTAATTCCCTTCACGACTGCGACCATTTCCCTATTCCTGCCCTTATTCTATGAAATGTTTAAGCCGGTTCGCGTGTACGCGACGCGTTTTTCGTCCTTTTCCTATAGTGTAATTATTATTGTCGTGCGTAGCTTGTATCGAGTAGGGATCTATCCACGCGGGTGTTAGTTTTTTAGATCGTCCGCGTCTCAATGTCTCGTCGTGCAGTAGCACTTGATCTCCAACTTTAAAGGATTTGTCCGCCGTCTTCTTATCGTAGTACGTTTTTGATTTTTCTTTATTTTTTCCTATAGTCTCGCGGGCGATGTCGTTGGCCGACCGTAATCTCTCGCGCAGTTCTTCTGCGTATTTGTCGTAGGTATACGTTAGCTGGGGTGGTTGTCTTAACGAAGTCGGTAAGGTAGCTTGTCTTCCGAAGACAAGTTCGTATGGTGTGTAGCCCGTGGTCGTATGAGGGGTCGTGTTATAAGTGAACATTGCGTACGGCAACCAGTTGTCCCAGTCCGTCTGGTCGTCCGTAATAAAATTCTTTAGATATTCCGCCAGTGTGCGATGGCTTCTTTCTAGTGCTCCGTTTGATTGGGGGTGGTAAGCCGTAGTTTGAATTTTGTCGATTTTTAATAGCTTACAAACATTTTTAAAGACTTGGCTCAGGAAATTAGTTCCTTGATCAGTTAGCACTCGTTGTGGTATGCCGTATTCGCAGACTATTTTGGTGACAAATTCTTTTGCTACTGTGTTTGCTTCTTGATTTTCGAGGGGTATGGCTTTACTGAATTTGGTTAGTAGGTCTTGAAACGTTAGTATGTATTTGTTTCCGTTGTCTGTCTCGGGTAAGGGCCCTACTATGTCGAGTGCACATTTCTCGAACGGTTCTGTGGGGGTATTTGTGATTGTCATTGGAGCTTTGGCTACTTTTGATAGCTTATTTTTCTGGCATTTTTCGCATTTGGAAATATATTTCTCTACTTCTTGTCTCATACCTGGCCACGAGTGTTTTAATTTTATTCGTTCCATGGTTCTTTTTATGCCTAGGTGTCCACCCAGGGGTGTGTCGTGGAATTCGCGTAACAATCGAAGTTTTTCGTCTTCCGTGTATGTTGTATCGCTCAATTTTCCGTCTGCACGGGACTCGTCTTTTTCGCTAGTACTTTCGCTGGCGCCGGCTACTGTTTCACGGTCAATCTTTTGTTTCGTTCCTCGCGTTATCGCGAACATTCTGCTGAGGGCGTCAGCGTTCTTGTTAGTCTTCCCGGTCTTATACTCTATGCTATAGTCGTATTCTGCTAACTTCAATTTCCACCTCATTAATCTAGACCCAGGATCCTTAACGTTAAAAAGCCAAGTAAGTGGCTTGTGGTCTGTCACGATTTTGAATTTGGTGCCGTATAGGTATGGTCTGAAATGTTGCGTTGCCCATACGATTGCTAACAATTCCTTTTCGATTGTACTGTAATTCTCTTCCGCCTTGTTCAATACCCTGCTCGCGTATGCTATCGGCAGATCTTGTCCTATTTTCCCTTGCGATAATACTGCTCCTATCGCTTTTCCGGAAGCGTCCGTTGTTAGAACAAACGGTTTTGAGAAATCTGGATATTGCAATATCGGTGCTATCATTAATTTTTCCTTTAGAATCTCGAGGGCTTCCTGCTCCTGCGCGGTCCATCTGAATGTTTGGTCTTTCTTTAAAAGTTGTGTCAATGGTTTCGCGATTTGTGAGAAATTATCTATGAATCTCCTGTAATATCCGGCTAAACCTAGGAAGGATTGCACGTCTTTAACTCCTTTGGGTATTGGGAAGTCTCGGACAGCATCTAATTGTTAATTTTGACGGGTCGGGTTTGATGCCGTTTTCGGTTATTATGTGTCCTAAGTATATGGTTTCCTTGCGTAGAAATTCGCACTTGTTGGGGTGAAGTTTTAGGCCACTCTCTTGTATGCGTTTGAACACGAGTTCTAGTCGCTCTTGGTGTTCCTTTAACGAACGTCCGTAGACGACTATGTCGTCTAAATACACGAAACATTTTATTCCTTGTAGGCCCGACAGCGCGGTATTCATTAATCTTTGAAACGTCGCGGGGGCGTTTTTGAGCCCGAATGGCATTCTATTATACTCAAAATGTCCGTACGGCGTCGAGAATGCGGTTTTTTCGCGGTCTTCCTTTTTCATAGCTATTTGATGGAATCCTGACGCTAAATCTAGAGTTGAGAAGTATTTCGCTCCGCCTAATTGGTCTAGAATGTCTGTTATGTTGGGTAGAGGGTACGAATCGCCTATCGTCGCGTCGTTTACCTTCCTGAAATCTACCACTACTCTTAGCCTGTGTTTACCTGTAGCATCTGGTTTTTTCGGGACTACTAGCAGGGGAGCGTTCCATTGGCTGATGCTTGGTCTAATTATTCCTTCTTCTACCATCTCTTGAACTTGTCTATCTACTTCCTCTGTATGCGCTTGGGGCAATCTATACGGTTTCACGTATATAGGTTTGGTACCTTGGGTTAGGGTAATTGAATGTTCCGCCTTTGTGGAGTATCCTAGTTTGTCTCCTTCTAATCCGAATATTTCGTTATATTTTTCGCAAAGCCCAAGTAAGCTGGCTTTTTCCTCGCTATTTAGGTGTTCGGTCCTGAGGTTTTCGCGCAAGACTTGCATCCTATTTCTCCCGTGTACAGCGTGTACCATATATGTCGGCGCGTCGCGCTCTTTATTGCAGATTGCGTCCGTCGGGTCAATGTCATCGCTCGTCAGTGTTTCTAACGTCACAGTCGGCGTATTGATAAGGACTTCGTCCGCTGTGGTGTTCATTACGCTTATTACGCATTGACCGTCATTGCTTACCGTTAATGAATTTCCTATGAACACTCCTGGCTTAATTGATTGTCCTTCTACTATTCCTTCTCCTTTACTCGTCGTTCTGGCTAAGAGAATCGTTTCTGATCGCGGTTTTAACGTTACGTTTCCTCCTCCGGAGTAAGGGAACCGTATTCCGTACAATTCTATTCCTTGATTTGCCCGAATGCACACGTCGTGTTTGGTCATAAAGTCTTGTCCTACGATTCCGTCTGCTTCTAACGGAAAGTCGTCTCTTACTAATCGGCAAGAGTGTGTTATTAATTTATTCCCGACTTTTATATTTAACTGTATTAGACATAGCGTCTTGATTTCCATTGGAGCTATTCCTCGCAGGGACACTACTTCGTCTTGGGCTTGGACGTCGCCCAACACCTTTTCTATCTTTATTAACGTGATGTCGGCACCGGTGTCGACTAGCATGTTTGCTCTTTCCTCTATTAGTTCCGGCGCCGAGATTTCAATGGTATTCTCTATCTTGGAAGTCACTACTAGATTCGCGCGATATGAGTCCACTCTGGCTCCTGCGTTAGTTTGTCTATCGTCGGTTGTTCCGCTGCTCGCGTTCGCGTAATCTCGATTTCCGCCAGATGATTCTCGGCTCGAGTTCCTGTTAAAATTCTGTCTAGAGTCGTCGCGCCTGTAATTAGTGTTTGTATAGCGCGGTCTATATTCTCGCTCGTTTGCCCTTTCTCTGGCCCTGCATTCTCTGATTTGGTGCCCCGGTTTTTTACAATAGTGACAAACTACCGTGGCGTGATGAACTTCCCTTTTTATGTGTGTCGTCGGTTGCGTCGGATAGTTTATTCGCGGCATGCTTAGTCGCGTATAGCAATTCCTCGCTAAATGTCCTAATTTATTACAGCGTTCGCAACGCGGTACGTTTGACCCTTCTCTTCTTCTGGGCTGATCATCGGACTTCCTAAAGTTCCGTGAGTTATTTAGACCCATTGCTTGTTCTTCTTCTATTGCTGCTCCTATAGCTGCATTTAATGTCGCATAGTTTCGAGACCTTATAATCGTCTTTAATCTTACATTCAATCCGAGGGTGAAAACATCTAAAGCGCGTTCTTGTACCGATCCTACTAACGCGTCATTTACTTCGTTGCTGTTCCCTGGCTTTACCGATAGCTCGGATAATTCTCCTGCTAATTCCTCTACTCTACACGCGAATAGTTTTACACTCTCGCCATCTCGTTGACGACAGGCGTGAAACTCCGCTCCGACTGCTCCTATTGACCTTTTGTCCACAAATAATGATGTTAAGATATCCTTTAATTGATCGAAACTCTCTATTTCCTTGTATTCTAGTACCTTGGCTGCCTTGCCTTTTATTTTTGTTCCCATTACCGTTCTCAAGAAACGCGGTAGCTCGTCCGCGGGGACAAACTCTGAGGCGCTTGCATAAGATTTCAGAAATTCTGCAAGTTCGTCTGACGATTTTCCTACGAATTTGTCGACTAACGACAATGCGGTAGATAATTTTTTTACGTCTAGTTGTAGCCCGGGGGGGTTAGCGCCGTCAAGCAACGACATTTCTTGTTCCTTCGAATTTACTCCGTCCAACAAACTAAAATCCGCTAATAAAATCGGGTATTCTCTATTTGGTGTTACGAAATTTTCCGGAGACGATTCTGCGCTTGAATCGTCGTTCCTTCTAACGTTTAATTCTAACGGCGGCGGTCGAAGTGTGTGACGAGACGGTCTTGGATGGTCTATAGAAGGTAGAAGGTCTAGTTCTTCTCGTACGAAGGTTAACTTTTTATTGAAAAACGATTCGAATGATCTCGACAAGATTCTTTGACCCGGGAGTTTGAGTTGATTCGCGCGTTCGTCTTCTATAGACATGCATGTACCGTTTCTGAATTTCTTTAGGACTCTGGTTTACAATATTTACGTTCGCGTTTTCTGTTTCGGACTCGGTATGAGTTTCGTTTACTCACAATGCTGCTCGCAACCACATGTCGTCGGCTCGGTCGGACGTCCTCTCGTACGTGAACCAACGGCGGTGATTAGATGAAACTGGACCCAGCAAGGTCGATCCGTACAGCTGTTTGCTGCGTGCTCCGACGGCTGCTTCCCTCGTACGGCTCTCCGTCCGTCCTTCAGGTGCGGCTCCTACACGTTCCTCTGTCTCCAAGTCCTCTCGTGCGCCTCGGTCCTCGGATCCGTGACGTCCTCCTAGATGGATTTGGTGTTTGGTAAATGGTTGATTCACCCGTTCACTCACAAGTCGATTTTACTCGTTGTTAGGCTCGTCGTCGTTCGGACTGCGCCGAACGTCTTCTCAAAGGCCGTTCCTCGGTCCTCAGTGCTACCTCGATAGCGACGATAGCCTGTCCAGCCTATGTGACTGCAATGTCCCAATAATCTTGTCAGAGAGAGTTCACTCTCAGACGATGTCGAGTAATTGGTTGCGTCAAGGCTTGGTAAAATTTTTACGATGCAGATCCCACCGCTGCCATTAATTTTGTTGTGCCCTGCGTGATGGCTCGCAAGGCTGGTAGGGGATCTGGCGTAATCGTGGTTTCGGGAGTGTTTAAAGGATAAGAATCCACCGGGTGAACTGCACCAAGTTTGTTTAAGCTCAAAGACTAAGTCTTTATTCAAAAACACTAAACTAGACAGAAGTGTACAAGTAGGTTTTAGCCGTGTTACCCAGTCGAGGGTCGGATCTCCAGTCTCTCGATTTGCGGCGGCAAATCGGTTTTTGTTCCGCTATTGGGCGTGGGCCCCCCGCTTCGCGGCGCCGTATGTGGTCACCTTGAAGCGCTCGCAATTTCGCTGATTTTGTAGATTCGCGCTTTGCCTCGCAACCGATTTGGCTTAGGAACGTCTCGAACGTTCTACGGTAATATAATATGTACAACGTGTATAATACGTGTGCTTGGGCGTTGCCTGGGCACAACAATGTAGCAAAAGCGTTCGACACCGTTTCCCACCGGGCGATACTGCAAACACTGGAGGCGAGGGGCTGTCCGGGGCCTATGTTGGAGTATATGGAGGCGGTGTACTCCGATGCTGTGACGACCATTGTATCGGGCGGCTGGCAGTCACATGCCATCCAGCCGACGCATGGGGTGAGGCAGGGAGATCCCATGTCTCCATATATCTTCAACATGGTCTTGAACAGGCTCCTCAAGTGTTTACCCCAGGACATCGGGGCCCCCCCTCCAGGGTCGACCACCTTGAGCGTGGTGAGGGGGCTCTGGGAAAGCGGCTATGTTCCCCTTCGGTCGTGCCGGGGTTGGCTTTTGCCACAACCGCGCCGGGGGTGACTTTTGCCACAACCGTGCCGGGGGTGACTGTCACCACCTTGCGGCCGGACGGGGGATGCTGTCTTCCTGGCTAAGGGTCGACCAAAATACCGCCCCCTACCCGGGGGCGCGCGCGGGTGTCTTGGGTGGGGCGTTGGGGTTGGAGTCGTGTCGGGCGTGGTTCGGGCGTACGCACGCCCGCGCGGGTGGTCGGTGGGCCCGACCCGCGGATCTCTTTCGGGATGGCAACAGTCGGTCTAGGCCTTCACTGGGGAGTCGTGCCCCCACCGGAGGAGCCGCGACTAGTTCGATCCGCGCCGGTAACGTACGTCCCCGACTTCCCCAGCCCGCGCCCCTCGGCGGTGTATAATATGCTCGGCCCGGGCCCGGCGCGGGCTCGGCCCTGTTTCCGCCCCTGCTGGGGCTCCCGCGCGCGTTTTGACATCTCCCCGGGTGGGTTTGTCTGGGCAGGAGTGGCCCTTAGGGCCGCTATACTGGGCTGGGGTCCGCGGTTACGCACCGGGGCGGTGTGCGTGCCGCGCGGGAGGGTAGGGAGTCTCTCGGCTATAGAGGGCTCCCTGGAGCGGCCAAATAGTGCCGCTCCGAGTCACGATCGATCGCGCGCGGGGCGAGTCCGGCAGTTGGGTTGCCCTTATGGCATTGCCAGCCGCACGCCCGGGGGCAAGCCGGGGTTTGACCTTCGGGTCCCCCGGCCGGTGTGTAAGACCCCCGAGGTCTGCGGTATTGGGCGCCCATCTTCGGGATGGCAGGCCGGCCGCCCCCGCCCGGTGCTTGTTCCCTACGGGGTCAGCACCGGGAGGCGCACTACACGCGCAGTTGGCGCGCGATCGATCGCGGGGTCGTGGGGTGGGGGTGCCGGAGGGCACCTCCCGCCCTAGTGTAACGAGTTATATCGGTGGGACGCGGATCTTCCCCCACCACGCGCGCCTGGCGCGGCCCGCCGCTACCGAGCGCGGCCGCGAGAGGGCCGCACGCCGAGCGGCTCTCTCGCTGGCGAAATTATCGCGCCCGCGCATATAGGCCAGCGCGGCGGGCCCGTCAGGCAGAAGCTACCACGAGCGATAGGCTACAGGCTAGATTTCTCCCAAAGAGCTCTTGAGTATTACAAGCTGCATCTTTGTGTAATTTTGACCCCCTCCACACCCACGGCTCCCAAAGGCCAGCGAGTTCGCTTACCTTTGGACGCAGGTCGAGATCCCCTGTCAATCTTAGGAGCAGACTTTATCTGCTCTGGAGGACATCCCCCATCAATTTTGCGAGCAGACTTCCTCTGCTCTAGAGTCTTACCCCACGCCCCCGTCTCGCTTGCGGGTTTTACCCACCTGGCGAAACGGGTCCCAGGCGCCCCGGTCAGGACCGCTGGTGGAGACCACAGCCACGGAAACCGTACGACCACTCCCTTCACTTCCTCCCTGCTCACCGACACGTTTGTTACACTGTTAGCCAGCTTGACCTGGCCGGGACTTTTTGTACACGCGGCAACAATAAAACTCGTATACCCACGAACTCGCAGTCATTTACTCGGCGACCCTTGGACTACCGTTCTGAGCCGGCATAACTGCGGCACCTCCCCCGCAACCCCGGTAACCCTCACGAGGAGAGGTTACATTTGGCGCCCGAACAGGGACTTAGAGTTTCACGGAGGACGAGCTAATGACCGGAGTCACCTGGGTATACGGGCTACCGAAGGCCAAACTCGCGGCGTGGGCCGAGGAACACGGACTCGACCCGGAAGGAGACCTCGACACCCTACGAGCCCGAGTAGTCACCTACTTGCGGACTACCACCATGGACCGGAATGACGAAGAGACGCTCAAGACGGACATCGAGCCTCCACTCACCGGAGAAGGCACGTCCACGACCAGTGCCATGTCCGGGGAGGTACCGGGAGGCGCTAACCCTAAAACCGCACCCCTCCTGAGTTTCTCCCCGGGGTCCGGACCCGCCCCAACATCAGCCGCTGCTACGGCCGCCCCCACTTCCGACACCTGCTCACCCTCCACCCACCACGTGATGGAACGAGTCAGACGGTGGGGCGGCCATTACGATGGCGGGAAAGGAGCAGAGGACTTCTTAGATCAACTGGACGATCTACGGGACAGCTACGAGGTCACGCCGGAGCAAATGTTGCGCTGCCTCCCGGGAATATTAAAAGGATCGGCCCTACAATGGTTCCGTAACGAAAAGGCCGACCTTCCCACATGGGACTCCTTTTTAGAGGCATTCCGGCGCACCTTCCTGCCGCGGCGTCGGCAGCACGAGCTAGAAATGGCCATCCACCAGCGCTGCCAACGCCCAACCGAAAAGGCGCGAGAGTTTGCCACCGCTCTCCGCACGATAATGCGCCGCCACGGGCAGATGTCCGCGGCAACCCAGCTCGACTGGGTTTATTCCAATCTGCGGAAAGAATATCGGCACTATATTCGCCGAGCGGATTTCAACTCCCTCTCCGGACTGTTGGACCTGGCCGCCGACTTCGAAGCCCTGAACGATGAGGAACCCAGCCAGGCTGCTACCCAGCCTACCAAACCCCGAGCTAACCTTGCGGAGGTAAATAACCGGTACAATCGGGACGAATGCTGCTGGAATTGCGGCCAGCGCGGTCACTTCCGGCAGGATTGTCGCCGGCCACCGCGGCGTTTCTGCAGCCGTTGCGGAACCGAGGGTCGGCTAAGCCGAGAGTGCGGATGCACCTCGGGAAACGCCGACGGGACCGGCGAAAGAGGCTACGACCGGACCCCACAACCCCAACAGCCTCGTCGGAATTAGGCGACGATGTACGACCATTCCTACCGGTCCAAATCCACGGTCGCTGGTTCCGAGCCCTGGTGGACACCGGCGCGTCACTGTCCTATGTCAACCGGACAGTGGCCGACTGGTGCCACGAGCACGGCAACAACGGCACCCCCAGTGATCGGTATGCTCAAGTCGCGAACGGCGCCACCGTGCCACTGGAAGAAGAGTTGGAACTCACGGTGCGCATCGCAGATAAGGACGTGAAGTCTGCTGTGGCAGATCTCAAGGAGATCTTAGAGCCTGGCCACGTGATCAATGAGCTAGCTAAACTTAGAGCATGGCAAGAGGTGATTAGGTATGAAGGCTTTGATCCAAAATTGATGGCCATGAAATTAAGATCCATTTGGGGTGACTACCAACTCAATGTACAAGCTGATGTAGGGCTCAGGCAGAGTAGAGAAGCAGAGATGTTGGTTGGGGGAGTGCAGAAAGAAATGAAATTTACCAATACAGAAACATTTTCCACAGACATGAGATTCTTATGTCTTCTGTTTGTGACGAGGGGAGCTGCTTATAACAAGATAATGAGCAAATCTAATGCATATGCTAAGGGTATCCTGGAGCTTCTAGTGGGGAAGTATGGAATTGCAACCAAGAAGAGAGAGCCTGGAACTCCACTCGACTCAGAAACAATCACTATTCCCAGAATAGCTGCCTGTTTTCCCACTGTCACGGTGGAGTTGATCCACAACGGGTTGGGGAGAGTGCTTGTGTCCAGTGAAGACATAGTTGGTGACAACTATGTGTGGCCAAGGGCATTTCTGTCACCAATGGTTGGCTCTGTGATTCCCAAGGGTAGAATGCCAGAGATGCAGCTGTTTGCTATAGCCATTGCAACTGATGATTTGCTTCACCAAGCAGGAGCTAAGACTAAGATGTCCACAGTTCTGACCTTTCTCAGGGCATCCTGCCAGTCCACAGCAATAGCTGCTGGTTTGAAAGTGTCAAGGTGCAAGCACTGGGGTATACTAGATGAAGGAGGTAACCTGGTGCGTGGAATAGCTGAGTCTAAGCAATTGTGTGAGGAGTACATAAGGAAGAGGAGAGGGTCAACCGGGTCATTAAAACCATGATCGCCCAGTTGACCAGCGGGAGCCACCGAAATTGGGATCAGTGGCTACCCGAGGTGAGCTTCGCCTACAACTCCGCCTGCCACGACTCCACGGGCTACTCGCCCGCCTACCTAAACTACGGTAGGGAGCCCGCCACCCCCGGAGCACTCCACCAACCACCAACGGAAATCGAGGAGGGCGAAATCGAAGACCCGCACGGCGTGCGGTCCGAAGATCTGGTCCGGCTAAAAGAGGCTATCCGTCTCGCCAGGCATGCTCAAGCCCTGGCCTCCGAGACACAAAAAAAGGCCTACAACCTCCGCCGGCGGGATTGGCGGCCGCGAATCGGGGAGGACATTATGCTCCGCGAGCACCCGCAGTCCTCTGCCGAGAAGAATTTCGCGGCAAAATTAGCGCCCAAATTCTCGGGCCCGCACAGGGTACTAGAATACCTCGGCCCGAACCTGGTGATGGTCCGACAAGGACGGAAGACAAGACGGGCGCACATCCAGGACCTCAAGCCGTGCGGAAAGGGGGGAGAGGATCCCCCCGGGAGACGCGACGCGCACCCCCCACCGGGCCGCGACAGCGCGACCACGAGCCGCGACGAAGCGGCACGAGTCGGGACGATCGCAGCCCCTAATCACGGTCGCCAGAGGGCTAGCGCGATAAGCGGACCGATACCGATTTCGCGCTGGCGAAAATATCCTGCGACCGGTGATAAGGCGGCGCGACGGCTCGCAGCCCCAGAAGCGCTCCAGCATGTCGCCCAGAACACGCATGGCGCACGAGGCCTCCAGGCGAACGGCCGTGCCACTACGGCTCGAGAACGCGAGCCGTCCGATCGAGTGCCGGACCAAGCAGGCCGGGGTCAGACCAGCCCCCCCGGCCGCGAGAAGAAGGCTGGATTTTGGCGGCCCCCCTCCACCGGTGCGGGGACCTCCCTCCCGGGTGAGGCCACCCCCGCGGCCCACGGTAGCAACCAGACTGGCGATATTGGAGGCCGTGGAGACCAGCCAGCTCCCACGACCGGCCACGCCAGGGACGGAACGGCCGCGGCCGCGAGTCCTAAAAATAGATGGTCGCCTACCCCAGGACTCGAAAGGACCCGGAGCGTGCCTGCTGGACACCCTCCTGCAGGCCCCCCCGCCACCGTGGCCGGCCTTCCAAACGCCGCCACTCCAGCCGCAGACGCAGCCCCGGCCGCCGACAGCAAAGCCACCACCACGGCAGCAGGCGCCGCCACTCCAGCCGCCGAAGCCACAGCCCCAGCCCCGGCCACCGGCAGCGCAGCCACCATCGCGGCAGCCAGCGCCGCCACTCCAGCCGCCGAAACCACAGCCCCAGCCCCGGCCACCGGCAGCGCAGCCACCATCGCAGCAGCCAGCGCCGCCACTCCAGCAACCGCCCCAGCCCCCCAAACTCCCAGGCCTGATGGACACGCGGTACGCCCCACCAGCCCCCACGACCGACCCCGGCGACCCTCACCTGGCAACGTCAGACACCCCCTGGACCTTCACCCCCAACCCCCCGGAACTCCGCCTCGACATCCCGGCCATAAGGGAAGGCCACCGGTGCCGGGTCCCCATCCCGGGGGGGTACCTGGAGACCAAAATGTTGCGGCGGCGACAACTGAGGGTCCGGTTCGTTCCCCACCCCCGACCCTAAGAACAGCCCTCCGTTGGCTGTATAGATTTAAGTATTGTAAATAGTAGGTTAAGGGTGTCGGGTAGCATGTAAGTTGTACCATGTCTTAGTATGTAAGTTAGAATAAGTATAATAAATTGAGAAAGAGTAGGGGAAGATCGCGTCCTCCGAAGAGAGAGGGAGATGTAACGAGTTATATCGGTGGGACGCGGATCTTCCCCCACCACGCGCGCCTGGCGCGGCCCGCCGCTACCGAGCGCGGCCGCGAGAGGGCCGCACGCCGAGCGGCTCTCTCGCTGGCGAAATTATCGCGCCCGCGCATATAGGCCAGCGCGGCGGGCCCGTCAGGCAGAAGCTACCACGAGCGATAGGCTACAGGCTAGATTTCTCCCAAAGAGCTCTTGAGTATTACAAGCTGCATCTTTGTGTAATTTTGACCCCCTCCACACCCACGGCTCCCAAAGGCCAGCGAGTTCGCTTACCTTTGGACGCAGGTCGAGATCCCCTGTCAATCTTAGGAGCAGACTTTATCTGCTCTGGAGGACATCCCCCATCAATTTTGCGAGCAGACTTCCTCTGCTCTAGAGTCTTACCCCACGCCCCCGTCTCGCTTGCGGGTTTTACCCACCTGGCGAAACGGGTCCCAGGCGCCCCGGTCAGGACCGCTGGTGGAGACCACAGCCACGGAAACCGTACGACCACTCCCTTCACTTCCTCCCTGCTCACCGACACGTTTGTTACACTGTTAGCCAGCTTGACCTGGCCGGGACTTTTTGTACACGCGGCAACAATAAAACTCGTATACCCACGAACTCGCAGTCATTTACTCGGCGACCCTTGGACTACCGTTCTGAGCCGGCATAACTGCGGCACCTCCCCCGCAACCCCGGTAACCCTCACGAGGAGAGGTTACACTAGTAGCAGCGACCCAGTTGGTGGTGGCGCGGGCGTGTGGACCGTCACGCGTCGCCAGGGATGGGGGGTGGGTTCGATTCCCACCCAGGGATGATCCTTCTTAGAAGGAATTTCGCGCGGGGTCGTCTTTGCGTCTGGGGGGGCGCAGCGAATGTATCGCTAGTTTGCTCCCGCACATAGTCCCCCCTGGCGCGGCGGCCTCGCGCCTGAGGAAGTTCACCGCAGAGTTTTAGTGGGTGCGAGCCCCACATAACCCCCGATCCGCCCCCGCGGATCGGGGGTATCCGTTAGGGATTTCTCTGCGTCAAAAAAAAAAAAAAGACATCGGGGCAGATATCGAAGGTGTTAGGATCGCGGTGTCGGCCTTCGCTGACAGAAAACGTTGAGAAAAGGAGCACCGAGGCAGGCAAAGTGTGTGGTGAGAGAATAGTATTCTACAGTACCCCCCTCGAGGTGTTGTCAAGGATCTACAACTTAGTGTTGTGGTGCCGCAGACTCCCCCTCCATCTTAGGGGCGCTAGGTATTCTCAGAATACCCCTCACGGAACTCACCGGCCAATATATATGATACAGACCTTAGTATATTGCTACTAATTATAGTACTCAAGTAATTTGGTGTAGTTAATCCACATCTTGATATAACTGCAATGCAGTAAGACGAAGTGACTGAATATAAAAATAATATACAAGGGGTAATTATTTAGAAGTTTTCCATCCTCACCGATTTCTAGGAGTGTGCGGATCGTCCCGAGGCTCGGGTTCCCGGCCCTCGGGACGGGTCGGAAAATTTCGGGCGGGATCGGGCGGGGTCCCGATACTTTCATATTGCTCGAGATCCCGAAGTTTTTGGGATCCCGAGACTCGATTCGGGCTACAAGCATGACCACCATGAGCGGGCAATTTGGTTTCAGGTCGGCTCGGCAAAACTCGGACGCGGTCGGCTCGAAAGCCAGCTATTATTCCGTCGTTATGTGCCAGCATGGGACAAAACAAATGACGAAACTGATCTTCGTTTCCGAGATATTTGCGAAAAACTTCTTTTGACTTATTCCGACGCAACGCATTCCACTTTTCAACTTGTCCCGAGTATTAGTATTGGTTGGGGCTAGATTAGCGCGGGAGCGTAAAGCATGATAGCGAACTAATGTGAGTTTAGAGATTTGAACCAGAAACTTGCGGATGCCCGTCAACATCCCGACTCATATCAGTTCCCTATATTGCTTTTTGCACTGATCTAGCCCCAACCAATACTAATACTCGGGACAAGTTGGAAAGTGGAATGCGGTGCGTCGGAATAAATCAACAGAAGTTTTTCGCAAATCAACGAAGGTCGACATTGTATTTTACCTATACGAACGAGTTTGTAGCGGCACAGTGTTCGGCGATTCGATTCAACAGTTCTTTGCGAATATCTCGGAAACTACTGCCGTGCGGCGGTAACATGTATAGGAAAAAGTTATTCAGAATCTTGATCTTGATAACATATCCAAAAATCATTGAAATCGGTGAGAATGGAAAAAAACTTCTAAATACAGTATTGTCTCTCTATGGGCTCGGTTTTGTGCACACGATACAGATTCGACGCTATCCCCACCACTTCTGTCTCACTCTTGTCCGGTAAAGGCGAGAGCGAGCGAGAGGCACTGAAAGCGAGCGAGGGCGGTACGAGACAGACGACGCGTTGATGTTTTCTCTCGCTCTGTCTTTCGGACGCCTGACACTCCGTCCTTTGCGCCAACCGTTGCGGCCGTAGGAACTTAAATCATTTTATTGCCTATTATCACACGACCCCTCAATAAAATTATTTTACCTCTAATATAAAACAATAAACTTAAAATTAATAAAGTTCCGCAAAACACTTTTGTTGTTTAATTGAACGAGATACCCAAACCTCTCCTAAATTTGGTTAATATATCTGCCAACTGGTCTTCTGTTTTGACATGCACTATATTCACCTCACCCTTCTCGATCTTTTCGCTAATAAAATGTAGTCTTATATCAATGTGTTTTAATCGTCTGTTGTTTTCAGGATTATTCGCGACTTTGATGGTAGCTTGATTATCTTCAAATAATGTGACAGGACCAATCTTACCGAACAATCTAAAATCATTCAAAATTTTCCTTAGCCAACAGGCTTCACTAACTGCCATACTCAGTGCTACGCATTCTGCTTCCGTCGATGAAATTGACACACACTGTTGTTTCTTACTTGTCCAGGATATTGTACAATCGAGTAGTTTGAATGCAAATCCAGTTGTCGACTTTCTATCCTGGATATCACCTCCCCAATCTGAATCTACGAACCCGCATAAAGTGATATTATTATCTGGCTTAAAAACTAATTTATAGTTTAACGATCCCTTTACGTATCTTAATACTCTTTTCAGAGCCGTTAGTAAACTACTGTTCGCTTTATCTTGGAATCTACTGAGAAGATTTACGCTTTCACAAAGATCGGGCCTAGTGCCCTGAACTGCATACATCAGACTTCCGATAATTTGTTTGCATACTTTCTGTACGTTTGGATCATTTTCCTTGCTTTTCAGGTAGTCTAAGTGGTTGTTAACATCTATCGGTGTACTTACAGGTTTACTATCGTACATTCCAAACCTTTGTAAAACTTTCTTTAGGTACGTCTCTTGGTTCAATTCAGTAAGACCTTTTTCCAATTTCTGATTGACATTAATTCCTGAATATTGTTTAATTGTACCCAAATCTTTCATAGAAAAGTTATTATTTAAAACCTTTTTTAACTTCTTAACCTCCCTCAAATCAGTGCCAAGAATCAACAAGTCATCAACATAAAGCAGGACATAAAGTTTGTTTGTTTTGGAACACTTTGAATATAAGCAATAATCGTTTTCTGATATAGTAAATCCTTCCTTTTTCAATACTTTATCAAATTTAGTATTCCAACTAGAGCTATTGTTTTGGCCCGGGTACCCGGTGAGACACCGGGTAAACAAAAATTACCCGGGTACCCGGGTAGACAAATATTACCCGAGTACTCGGGTAGACAAAAATTACCCGGGTATCCATGAGCTATCCGAGTAAATGATCATCGATTTGATCTTTCGACTTTCGATCATTTTCGGCCAACATCAGTAATGAACGGAATAAACTTCAAGCGATTGAATGTGTGTGCGCGTTACGATTCTGAATATTATTTATTAACGTGTAGTTTAGTAGCCTAGCTTATGCATAGCATAGCTAGTTCATTAGCCCAGTCTTAGTTAATTAACCAGAGTATAGTGCACAGCGGTAAGTAGAGTAATAAATTCTATACAAGGAATAGTGTGTGACTTCGAATCACGATTCTGTCCACAACCTAACCTCCACACATTTCTGTTTTGATGTAAAAATACTAATAAATCTACATTTCCAGGTAAATAGTAACCAAGCTGAAAAAATATGTACTCCGAACTAGCAGATGTAGTCGGAATACTTAAATACATTCTTGCCAATTCCACCACGACAATGGGTCTAAATTATGATTTATTTGTGGTTCTAATAAATACATATCAATTTCTGAGGCACTTTTAATGGTATTATCATTATCTGTATTATTTTCATTAATTGATATATTTCCAATCGGTTGCGAAAACAATTTATAATTACATTTTTTAATGCGCTATCTTCAAATGTTAAATCTTTGCTTCTAGGGTCCAGAAAACAAGCACTTGATGGGCACTCTCAGTGTATGAATGTATTTCGGATCTGCGAACAAGAGGTTTTTAAAATGTTCCTAAATTTGTTAGCTTCTACAGTGTCCTAATCATTGTCTTTTAAATGATTATTAATTAAGCCATGGATGATTGGCAGAACTAAAGAAATAGTTACCTTAGTTTCAGAACATAATCTTACCTTAGTTGCTACTATGGTCGCTAAATTGTATGGATTTAAAATTAATATTTAATTTTGTTACGTTTTTATTGTTAATATTTAATTTGTTACGTTTCTGTTATTTACAAGACCGTCACACAGACTGTACGTTGAATTCCATCGGGTTGGGCAGGATTGAATTAACTTCTGTTCTGGTACGTTCAGTTGCTTCTGAGCGTCTTACAGCGCAGAAGTCGCCAAATTCGAATGATGAAAATGCCGAACTATTTTACTGCCTTTCTTTACCGCATCTAAGAATTTTTCAACTGTGTGAAGGGCGTCTTTTATAAATAACTGTAAATTATGTGCAGTACACGAAACGCTGTATTTTTAAGTCTCTAATAAATTTGTTACATTCATGTTACTTGCATTGTCACGTTCTAGAGAGCAATTGATTTATTTGTAATATTGTAATGTTCCACTCTCCCTGCATTCCCATTTCCTATTATAGCGGCTATGACGTTTTCGGCGGTATGTCGTCTCTCTATATCATGCGTGGAAAATGTGAAATTTTTTTTAGCTCCCAATTATCTGTTATAAAATTCGCTGTTGGGAATAATTAGGAATCTTACGATCGGGATGACCATTCATCGATGGTCACAGACATCGAGAACGCTTTAGCAAGCTCCTGTTCAATTTTGTCTCGTTTCTCCCCGTATAGCAATTCCAAGCGTTTTAGAAGAGTTTTGGGGCACGGGCATCGATAATCGGCATCCATCACGGTCATAAAATCTTTAAAACCTGCACTATTGCCAAATGAAATAGGCAGCATGTTTGCCGCAATCACCCTTGCCACTCTTGCCAGTGCCTGAGTTATCTCCTCCTCTTGTTTCGCCGAAAATGATCTTCTTGTCTCTGTACCTTATTGGGTACACAATCACTATTATCACCTCTCACAGATATAATCACGACATTTTAATCTGGCACAGGTCATCAACCACATAATTCTTATCTTCGGAGTTCGGACAGCGTTAATACGGAGGGCCATACTCAGGTTTTACGTTGAGCCATAACCAAAGAAATTAATCTATAAATAATTGTCAATACTTATTAAATTAACTGAAAAACTAATTACTCCATATACAGTATGTAACTACGTACACAATTAACAAGATGCAAACCACAAATATGATTACACCACTGCAAAGTGCAAATAGTACAATGGTTATTATTAAAGTAACAGTAATTCCTGTTCACTGAACAACTAAATTAACTAATATCTATTATATATAGTAACATACAATTAACGATAATAATATAAATAAACATACAACAAATCAAAGAAACGGAACAATTTAACTTAATTAGAAGCTTGGAACAAGGAATTAAAATTAACTTTAATTTTGAACAAAACTATTTCCCGACATGTGTAAGTAATTTCGTAGATTTCGATAACATGTCTGTCCGTAAACTTTGGTTCCCTTGCAGCGCAGAATGAACGCTTTACAAAATCGATCGTTTAAATGTTTAAAACATATTTTGTTAATTACAAAATGTCCTTAGTAAGATAGTGGATACTGGATACAAAGATTAATTAATAAAAGAATTGTTTTGAATTATTAATTTCATTAATAAAAAAATTGTTTTGAAGTTCAAAAATTTTATTAATAAAATATGCTATGAAACAATTATTTATAATATAAATTACCTAGAAATGGATGTTGAATTTAATCATTTGAAATTTGAAATTTTGAACTCTCTTCTGTGTCGAGAAGTTAAACGTTTATCGAGAGGAAATTTACCGACGAATGGGAATTTATATATTAATAATATTAATATTAATAAATCTCTGATTGGCTCTTAATATCCAAGGACATTGTGTAATAAACAAAACATGTTTTACACGATCGGTTTTGTAAAATTGTCCATTCTGCATCCGCAAACCAAAGTGTACGGTACAGACTCCAAAGCGCATAATTAGTACTTATATCTGGTTACAAGTTACAATACTGTTATTATTAAAGTTTAATTTTAATTCCGTGTTCTAAGTTCCAATTGAGTTACATTGTTCCTTTTGTTTGTTTTGTTGTATGTTTATTTATAATTTATATTATTCTCGTTGTGTTATTAGTTACTATATATAATAGATATTAGATATTAGTTAATTCATTTAATTTAGTTATTCAGTGTTAAGTGTTCAGTTATTTAGTGACTAGGAATTATTGTTAAATTTAATAATAAACAATTTGTATTTTGTATTTGTACTATTTGCTTTTGCAGTGGTGTAATCGTATTTCTGGTTTGTATCTTCTTAATTGTATATTGTATAATGTATATAGAGTAATTAGTTTTTCAGTTAAAAAGTATTGGCAATTATTTACAGATTATAATCAAAGAATATGGCTCAACCCGCTCAAGCTCAACGCAAAAGCTGGGTTTGGAGTTTTGTCACTTTATCCGAGGACAAAAGTCAGTTAATTTGTGACCTGTGCCATGCACAACTGTCATACGGTGGCTCGACATCGGCCAGTGCACGGCATTTGCGTGCAAAGCACCTTGAAGAGTGCCTCGGAGGATCTAGTAGTAATGAGCCACTACTTGAATGTGCGGGAGGCGATGGTACCAATGAAGATATTAGTGATTGTGCACCTACACCTAGCAAGATACTTCGAAGAGGCCAATTTTCGGCTAAACGCCAAGAAGATGTAATCCAGGCACTGGCGCGTCTGATTAGCGCAAATATGTTGCCAATTTCATTTGCCGATAGCGACGGGTTTAAAAAATTCATGGCCGTGGTTGAACCGGAATATAAATGCCCTTGTCCAACATCAATCACAAAGAGACTGCAACTGGTCTACAAGGAAAAAAGGGAGAAAATTGAAAAGCAGCTTGAGGACGCGGGATCCATATCGGTTTACCATCGATGGATGGTCTTCTCGGGGGCAAGAATCTTATCTGTCACTAACGGCGCATTTTATAACAGGCGATTGGGAGATGAGAAGTTTTACTCTTTGCACCCAGGAAATAGAAGGAAGGAATACAGCTGAAAATGTCGCAGCCGTCGTAATTGCTATGCAGGAAGAGTGGAAGATAGCAGAGAAATTAGTTGCTGTGGTCCATGACAATGCAAGTAACATGCTTGCATCAGCAAATTTGTTAGAAAATTTAAAATACAGGGTTTCGTGTGCTGCACATAATTTACAGTTAGCTATAAAAGACGCTCTTAATAATACTGTAATAAAGTTTTCAGATGCAATAATGAAAGGCAGTAAAATTGTTCAACATTTTCATCATTCTAATTTGGCCACATCTGCATTGCAGGACGCTCAAAAGCAATTGCAAGTACCTGAACTAAAGTTAATTCAATCTTGCCCAACCCGATGGAATTCAACCTACAGTATGTGTGACCGTCTTGTAAGTAATCGAAACGCAATTCTTTCTGTTTTAAATAATAGAAGTTTAACAACATTAAATGTAGCCTTAAAACTTGAAATGTCCGAATCTGATTGGCAAATTCTGAGTGACATTATCAAAATTTTAAAAACATTCCATTTAGCGACCGTAGCATTATGTTCCGAAACTAAGGTAACTATTTACGAACATCCCTTGCTCGTAGATTCAATATACATTCATGTTCTGAGAGTGTCCATCAAATTGCTTGTTTTCTTGATCCTAGAAGTAAACATTTGACATTTGAAAACATCGAAGTGAAAAATATAATTACAAATTCTATTCGGAATAGGATTAGAAATATCTCAATAAATGAAGACAATAGTGATAATAATATAATTCCAAGTGCTTTGGATTTTATATACCAAAACACAATTGATTCTAACGATAGTGATTCGGAAATTGATATGTATTTATTAGAACCACAAATAAATCACAATTTAGACCCATTGTCGTGGTGGAAGACTCATGCGGACAAATATCAAAGACTGGCAGAATTAGCCAAAATGTATTTAAGTACGTCTGCCAGTTCGGAGCGCACATTTTCTTCTGCTGGAAATATTGTTACGACAAAACGCACTAGTTTACTACCTGAAAATGTAGATTTATTAGTATTTTTACATCAAAATAGAAACGTGTAGACTGTAGAGATGTAAAAAATACCAACAAATCAACATTCTCAGGTAGTAGGGTGCTACGTTTTGTGCTATCATTATTTCCAGCTGTTGCAAATACTCGTTCAGAACTGACAGAAGTCGCAAGTAGGTATACATAAAGTTCTCCACTAATGAACATAAATTGTGGTTTATTTGTGCTTTTTATAACTACATTTGCAGTTCGGAACTGCTATCGTTGTTAGATTGTGAAATTTGGAATATAAAATCTAATTAGTGCACTTGCCATAGAATTATCAATTTCTATAGTTTCGTTTATGGAATGTTTTCTATCATATTACCAGTGGAAATTGTAGTAATATATTTCATATCATTGATTTCAAACGACATCTGCTTGCTTCTTAAATCGAGAAACGAAGCAAAACGGTGTATAGTTTCAACATGTGATTGTAAATTAAATCTATTCGCAAAGGACGTTACCAAAACATTTTTAAATTGCTCAGTCTCAGTTCTGCCCGTATTATTACCGCTCAAATGGTTATTAATATTAGCTATGCCATGGATAATAGGCAGTACCAAAGAAATAGTTATAGTATTTTCGGAGCATAATGCGGTAGTTGCTACTTGTAAAAGTTTTAACAAAGCAATAATATCACTCATTATTAACCAATGATATTCCGACCTTTCAAGGTTTAAAGCAACACAAAATGTTGTAATTGCGTTTCTATTATTCACAAGTCGCTCACACATACAGGAATATCCACTTAACTTAGAACGCGTGTGCGAGGACAGATGAAATGACCGAGTAAGTCCCTGTCCTAAAGAAGAAATTGGATTTTGGATGTAACAGTACCTTGCTTAGAGTTTCTGCGTCGTTATCCCCTGAGCCAAAGGACAAATGTCGAGGCGATTGTCTGAAAGAGGCCACGAAAAGCATCTGTTCTCGCGCGCGCGTCCTGAGCTCCTGAGTTAAGTGAATAGGAATTCCACCTTGTAGGGCAATTTTGAATTAATTTCTGTTTACTTACGGAGTTAGGGCACCTTGGAGGCATGAAAATCAGATGTATGTATAATTTTTTGGGGCGAAATAATAACAAGAAAAACTGCAAGAATAGAAGAACATCAGTTGCGCCGTTTTGTTTAAAAAAAATAGGTAAAGTCTTTTATCTACCATAAGGCATGTGGAATAAAGCCCTTAAAACATTTTCTTCAGTTACATTATAATTTCACCCAAAAAAATTCTGAAACATACATCTGATTTCCATGCTTCCAAGGTGGCCTAACTCCTTAAAGTTTAAAGCTTAAGCCTAACTGCTCCTGCTTTTTGGTCAAAGCTATTGTAGCTAAATTGGAATGATTAACCCTTCGTGGGCACACGGGGTGTATCGCGCCCCAGGATATCTTTACCCATATCTTTCTAATATGTAGACCTTAGTAATAAAATTTTAATATTTGGTGAATTTTAACAAAAAGAATCGCTTTTTATTCACAACTATTTTTTCAAATACAAATTTTAACATATCAAAATTTATATCTCTGGGAAAAGACTATTAGAACATGATTGTATGAGTATTACAAATGTACAATTATCACTGAAAAGTTAAAAGATTAAAACATACGAAAATGTTAACTCAAAAATGACGCTGGGGTGCAATGAACTCCGTGTGACCAATTTGTGATTGTAAAAAGGTGTGACCACGGAGAGTGAAAATACTGCACAATCTTACTGCCTTTTTTTTACCACTTGTTTGAAATCATCAACTGTATCCAAACCTTCTTTCTCACTCAATTGTACATTATGTGCAGCACAAGAAATGCTGTATCGCACATTATCAAACAGATGTACAGCATTAGATGCATTGTCATGGAACATGGCGTTCACTCTACTGTTAACAATTTCTATTATATGATGGCTAAATTCTCCCCCGAAAGACGATCTTCCATGAACTGTGTGCAAAGGATATAATTTCTTCCTCCGATACCTGGACTCTGGAGTGTGCGCCCTAGTAGCGGAATTGTATGTAAAATAATGGAATTCAATATTTGTAGAGTATTCAACATTGTTAGAATGAGTTTTGTTGACCAAACAAATGTACCCTTATATCATTCAAAACATGTATTGAACAAGCAAATATAAAAAATTGGATTCCTCATTTGAAACAAATAAACGTGTTGTTTTACTTATTCCTGAAATAAATTTTTTTATCTTAAATCTCACTAAAGCCGGTGCCCCCTTTACGGAAAGCCCGCTAAACAGATCTAGCCCAACAATCTCCGACAAATGATGTGAACGAAAACCCAAAACGAGTGCATTTTCCTAGGATTTTTCGAGTTTTGCTTTGCATCGACTGAGGGAGTTGGTTGGGA
Source organism: Andrena haemorrhoa (assembly GCA_910592295.1). Taxonomy (NCBI): domain Eukaryota; kingdom Metazoa; phylum Arthropoda; class Insecta; order Hymenoptera; family Andrenidae; genus Andrena; species Andrena haemorrhoa. The sequence goes on from OU342946.1 coordinate 10,709,963, forward strand.
TTAGATAAGAGTGCGTCAATGTATCATACTCCACAGTGGGAAACGTTATATCGGGCTTTTACCAACGTTGATTGATAAATCTTACGTTAGATTCGGGCTTTTACAGTAATAGTATAGCTTATTTAAATATAGAGACATACTAATAGGGGCAGGCACTGCAATAGGGCGAACTACCCTATTGTAAGTGCAAAGAACGTTGACAGTTCGCAATTTTCACATTCTGATACAGAATGTGTGCTGCGGACAATACCACATTTAATTGCTTGACGTTTATTCCGTTCATTACTGAGGTTAGCCGAAAATGATAGAAAGTCGAAAGACGATCGGCTGTCAAATCGAAATTCTCAACTATCTCATCACATCTCATTTACTCGGGTATCTCATGAATACTCGGGTAATTTTTGTCTACCCGGGTAGTCGGGTAATTTTTGTCTACCCGGGTACCCGAGTATCGCACGGGTACCCGAGTAGTCGGGTATTTGACGGGTACCCGGCGGGTCGGGTAGTAAGAGCTCTAATTCCAACATCTAGGAGATTTCTTTAATCCATAAATAGACTTTTTAAGCTTACACACTACCTTACTGTTATTTTCTGTCTTTCCTGGTAAGGCCATAAAGACCTCCTCTGTTATATCACCATAAAGGAATGCGCTTCTAACGTCCATTTGATGAACAGGTTTTCTTAACTTATTCGCTGCAACTATTAAAATTCTAAAAGTTGTTAATTTAGCTACAGGAGCGTAAATATCATATAGGCTGTCATCGGTCTCCTGTTGAAAACCACGAGCTACTAACCGAGCTTTAAACTCATTTTCGCCTTTTAGTTTAAAAACCCATTTACTGTCTATTACTTTCTTACCCGTTGGCCATAGCACTTCCTCCCATGTATTATTTTCACGCAGTACCTTCAGCTCTTTCTCCATTGCTTCTTTCCATTTTCCACTGTTTGTACCTGATGTCGCTTCTTCATATGTGATTGGATCTTCATTGACGGAGAAAAACACCACATCTGTGCTTGTATCATAGTCTTTCATCCAAGCTGGTCTTCTTATTTCTCTTTTGCCAGGTCTCGTACTAATAATTTCTTCTTGTACATCACTTGCGTCTTCAAAGTGATCGCCCAGATCGCTGGTTTCTTCTTCAGCTGACTCGTTGTTTATTTCTTCGTTTACATCGTTGGTCATTTCAGGAAAATTATCAATTTCTTGAACATCCTCGTTCTGAGTTATCTCTTCATACTCATTTTGATCTTGTGGATCCAATGTAATTGCCCTTTCATTTATAGTTTTCCTGTTATCTTCCATTGTCCTCTTCTCGGGTATAAAGATAACATCTCTACAGATTTCCACACTATTTTTGTGTGGAAGATAGACTCTGTACCCTTTAACTTCCTCGCTATACCCGACGAAAATGCCATCTTCACTCTTTGGGTCTAGTTTGCGTCGCTTCTCCTTAGGAATGTGTATTCCTACTTTTGCGCCGAATTCTTTGAATACTTGCATATTGCAGTCCTTTTTATACCACAATTGAAAAGGTGTCATATCCCTATGTGGGCTATTTCCTGCTCTGTTTATCGTGAATATTACCGCATTTACAGCTTCTGCCCAAAGAGCTTTATCCATCTCTTTGCTATGCAGCATTGTCCTTACTGCTTCTACGATAGTCCGCATCTCCCTCTCCGCTCTCTCATTTTGCTCAGGAGTGTAGGCGCAAGTTCTTTCATGACGAATCCCTTTTTTCTCACACAGTTTTGTGATTTCTGAATTGTTAAACTCAGTTCCGTTATCTGTGCGTATTATCAGTATCCTGTTTCCAGTTATATTTTTGGCTAGCGGAATGAAATTCTCAAACTTTTCTTTCACTTCCGACTTGTTCCTCAAGAAATAAACTTGCCTGTATCCAGAATAGTCATCCTTCAGGAGAAGAAAATATCTTGCTCCACCAAGTGAGGGGACCTCAAACGGTCCACATAAATCAGCGTGAATTAACGCACACGGCTTTGTGGCCCTTGAATTACTCACAAGGAATGGTAACCTGTGCTGTTTCCCAACTAAACACTTTGCACAGAAAGGACTTTGCTCATCTTCAAAAACGATGTTATTTCGCTTTAAGATTTTTCTGTCTTGGTCAAAGTGAATGTGCGCCATCCTACAGTGCCACTGAGCTAAGCTTTGCACAGCATTACACTGTGAGAGTTGTCTTTCAATGTTGAATTGCATTCTATACAAGTTACCTTGCCTTTCAGCTATTGCTCTTACAGCACCTTCTCTGTCCAACAGCTTACATTTGTTTTTGTCTGAATGCATTTCATACCCCTTGTCCAAGGTTGCACCTAAGGAGAACAGATTCACTGCCAAGTCTGGTACCAGCAATACATTATTCAGATCCGTATGTATCCAAACTTTTCCATTCCAGGCTTGCACCTGTACTCTTCCGACTCCTTTTACATCGAGTAGTGTTCCATTGCCTACTCTCACTTGTTTCTTTTCATTCAAACTCTTGATTGACTTGAACTGATTAATGTCAAAGCACATATGTTCGGTATCTCCACTATCCATCCACCAATCATATGCATTGGGATGATTTTTGGTAAACATTATCATACTGTCAGTGTAATTCAATACATTTGACTCTGTTACGAGAGCTTGATTTCCTTTGCTATCATTTCTTAGGTTTCTCTTATTATTGTTATTGTCATCTTCTGCATCTTTTCTCTTTTTAAACCAACACTCCTGCATTAAATGTCCTGGCTTCTTGCAGAAATGACAACTTTTAGACTTTAACTATGGACAATCTTTCTTCACATGCCCTGGTTTGTGACACTCGTAGCACTTTACCTCCTTTCTGTACTTCGTACTTAGTTGCTAGTGCTGTAGGTTTCTCTATGTTTTTGTCTCTTTCCTCTTCAATCATTAGTCTTGACATCAAATCGGCTAGCGTTTGTTTCTCAGAGGGTATGGACTCCCACGCAGACACAAAGTGTCTCATTTTTTCAGGAAGTGCTACTAACACTTTAGTTATTATCATTTTATCGCTTATCTTTTCACCCAAGTGAAAAGATTCCCCTTGATTTCTTCTATTTGCGATATAAATTCTTCTGCATTTCCTTCCTTATACTCTAATGAGAAGAATCTCTGTTGTAACAGATGCACATTTACTTGAGATTGATGTTCATAGATTGTTTTCAGTTTGGTCCACATTTCAGCAGAAGTAGAGCATGTTAGAATATGAGTGATTACTTTCTCGTCCAGCCTCGTTACAATTATTTCCTGTGCCTTCGCATCCTTATTGTCCCAATCAGTGGCGTTCGTTTCTGGTCTCAAGATTGTACCGGCGACTATACCGTGGTAACCTCTTGATTTCAAAATAATTTCTACCTGGAACTTCCACGAGGTCCAGTTTTCGCCAGTAAATTTCACAATCGATGCTGCCGCCTGGTACCCCATCCTATTGCGTCGCAAAAAAAATTTTCCTTTCTAAGTCCTCTCTCGCAAAGTGCGTCTTAACTACCGCGTCTTTCTTCCCAACTTCCCTTGCCGGTATTTTCACTTTTCACGCACTTCTCAACGACACCTGGGCCCATAACCTGTTATAATTATTAGATGGCTGCGCAGGTTACGTGTGAAAAGAGAACACAGAGAAATACTTAAAGTTCGTTTAATTACACAAAGTACGCCACGCTACAAAAGCACGCCTTACGCACACGGCGGGAAGACATTCTACATAGTCTAAAAAAACGTCTGGCAACCTCTAAGAAACAAAACAAAACTCCGCATAGCATATAGGGTCAATATTGCCAACCGTTGCGGCCGTAGGAACTTAAATCATTTTATTGCCTATTATCACAGAGAGGGATAATAGGAAGAAGAATAGGTTCACCCGTGATCTTCTATTTCCCTGGGACCGCAGTCGCCTCTACTTCTTCCCACTGCTGTTCACTCTCCAGGTATTTTTATAGCTCAATGATGTTACCCAAAGTCACACAATTACCGATTCATAAAAAATCCATATTCAACAATTGCGACATAGGAATCACAAACCTTAAGTTCTGCAATAAAATGTGTATGAGATGAAATTAAAATATACCTGTTGCTTTATATACAATCTTTAATGTCTATCAATGCCCTAAAAATGTTGGTTATAGGGAGTTAAAGTAATAGTGATTGTTAATTTCCATTGCTTTGATGCATCCTGTGATTGCTGTTACATGGCTGGTTTTTAATGAAGCCATTTTTTAATCAGCGAAGCAATATATTAATGACCTTTTATAGTTTCGTTTGCTGAAGAGAAGTAGAGTAGGTAATATTGTTATTACCAGATTCACCATTATTAATAAAATGATAACAAATTCTTTAACTAAGAACTAGAGCATGGCATAGGAAAAGACAAAAAGATTCACTATCTTTTCTGAAATTGTAAAGTTATTATTGAGTAAGTAATTTTATTATCTACCTCATTTTAGCACTTAGAATGCAGCTGCGAAGGGGCTGGCGCAAGCTAAAACTAGTGATGGGACCAAGTATATTGGAAGTAGGTTCGAATCTGACTGTATAGTTTCGAACAGTTCACGAGTACTTCGGGAAAAAAACACTACTTTCAAGTAGACTCGAACCTTGACGGGAAAGGTTTGAACTCTCTATAAGAACTTCGAGAAACGTCAGCGGTACTTGAAAGTATAATCAAACCCTGACTATTTATAGATTCGAAGCTTTGTTTTCGCCGAAAACAAATCAAACGTCTTGCTATGTAGATTTTTGTCTTTCAAGGTTCGAATACTACTTTTACAAGATTCGATTCTTTCAAACGTCGAAGTACTTAGAAGTACATTCTCGAACTCTTCCGGTACTTTTTCTGAGGTTCAATGCCGGCTTCTATAACCTAAGTACTTTTGAAGTACATAGAATGATACGCCAGCTCTTATGAATAGTATTCGAATCCTATGAAGTGAAACTTTTATATTGGAATTGACTCGGATTCATGATTACATATTGAACTTGATCCCATCACTAGCTAAAACCCGCAGTGGACGTATAGAAGCACAAAATAAGACAGCAATGGAAATAAATATGCAGTACCATGTGTACATAAATATATCAATATTTAATTGTTAATGTCCCCTATAATTAAATTAATTTCCATTACACGCCTCTAACATTACCATATCTCAGCAACATTGTTATAATCTCGCACAGGGACAAACATAGAGATATTACTGCCACACCTCTACAATATTTTCAATTTTGCAAGGCAATATTACTCAGTCATTTCGGCCATGTTGCGAGCTGTATGAGGTATAATATAATTATTTCTTATAATAATTTGTAAAATGCACATATATTGTAAATATACTCATCAATATATTGATTAACAAAATTATATGAATTTTTTAATCCTCACGGTAGTGTGTATTTACTGTATTTATCCTGCTAATACTTCGCATACATTTTCCATAATCGCAGCATATAATACTTGCATAAACTTCCGCAGTTTACTTACATAAGTGTGGCAATACTTCTGTTTGAATAAAAATGACTGTTAACCCTTAACTGGTATACTTGTTTGGGTAAACGTGACTGGTACACTGGGGTCGTGGCAGACCCCAAATACAAAAAAGGACACAGAAATTTTTAAAGTCGGCACTAGATCAACTTTTATGAATATTTTGTTCTTGGGTAATATATAAAATAATAGAAACCTAGAAAGTTAAACTATTATTATAAAATTAATTAGAAATTCAGTTTACAAATGTAAACCAAACATTTTGCAGCGAACTTTGCGTACCTGGGGTCATGAGCGACCCCAAGATACCAGTTAAGGGTTAATGTACATTTTATTCTTTCCTTTTGTTATGTGATTAATTAAAATACAGGTATAATATCCTAAAATTATAAAGCCAGTAATTATAATTTATAAAGAAATTAACAGAATATCGTTTGCTTACTTAAATTTCTAAGCCACTATATAAAAGCTAACCATGCCAATACTTTTGTTCGTAACTGCATATATGTATATTTTTCGGTTTCATTATTATTTAACAAAATGTTTCAAAAAAATAACAAGAGTAAAATTTATGTAAGAAATATGTGATTTCCCGTTTTTCGACAAGTTTCTGAACGATCGTTTAGCTCTCCATAAGGTGGGTCTTAGAAACAGAAAGCGATTGATATTTGTTGATGTAATAAAACAGGCTTTTCCTGGGACTGCGTCGGGGCCTGAACAAGTGAGGCTTTATGACAACTGCGACGCCGGGAGGAATTCGTAAATGTATCGCCAACGACATCGTTACTTTCTCGCAGAAATATAACATTTAACCTCTACTTCTTGTATTTCTTCGTTTATTAATCTTACATTTACTAGAAAACCTTCGAATTCAAATACACATATTAACAAAACTTTTACTTTCAATCTCCCGGAATTAGGAACACGCGTCGCTGCTAGTAGATTCGTTGACTGACGATTAAATAAAGAATTGTATTTGTTGCATACGTACACAGGATTTTATACAGAAATCTGATCTGTGCCAATACTTTTATTCATCACTGTTATTCAACAAGTGGCAGTACAATCCACGGAAAGTAGGTATATACATATGAACAGATTCGTGTATGAACGATTACTACCGTGTAAGTTAACAGAGACTAATTAGAAATATAATAAGCAAACTGAAGCCAGCACAGTATATTTTGCTATAAGTTTATTAAGTATAATTTATAATAATATTCCTTCTTATTCAGGAGGTCTATACGTACCGTATTCGATGAACCTCTATCGTAATGCGTTTCAATCAGCAAACGTGACTAACCTTAAAGTCGTGCGGTAAATTGTTTCACTCTATATATTTCTCAATCGCGTTCGCTTTTCAGTTCCGAAAGTTCGAGCACATTAGAAGAAAGATTTACAGAAGACGATTTGTAAAGAACTCGACGAACAGACTACAACCGCACACGCTGCTCCTACGTCATCCTACGTTCAAAATCGTTCGAAATGAATCGTTAATGAATACGATCGTCATTCTACTGAAGCTTCACCAGATGTCGCTCCGCTTGTGGAATGTGTAGGGAATGTGTAGTGATCCTCTAGGTCAGGCTTGGGAATTAAGGCTGCCGTCTCGCTGGGCCTTGAATTGTGTGCGTACGCTCACACAAGCTAGGAAAAGCGTGTACGTATACGCGAAACCGTTTCAACCAACTTTCGTCCTGGAATCTGCAAGAAGCAAGTTTTTGAGGGTATAGTTGCCTCCAGTAGACATCAGTGCAGGGTGGTCTGGTGCGTTTGAATGCTAACAAGCACCGTACGTTGAAATAATAATGAATTTATGACTCGAAACTGACAGAATGAGGCTTCAAGGCTTCGCCGCCACCGGCGTTAGTGGTACATTTGACCCACGTAGCACCAGTGTAGCGGATCTCTGGAGGAAATTTGGCTAACAGAAAACTCTATAGGTGATAAACCTCACAGAATGTAAACAGCAACGAATAAATATATTTCTCAACAAATACAATCTTCTTGGACAATATTTCCTTTATACGTAATGTAGCATGTAGCTCGTACATTCGCAATAATGGCGTCGTAGACTGAGAACAAAAAACGCTCGTGCCGCCAAGTGCGCGTCGGTCTAGAGGCGCTGCCTGTACGCTGAACTTAGCCTCGTATGCAGCGGTCGCTACACCAGCTTCAGTGGGTGGAAACTGCATAGGGAACTTCCGGAATAGCGTTTAGCTAGGAAAGAACACGGTTTCATATTTTAGAGGGCGCTAGCGTCGCGGTGTAGTTGGTTGTGTCTGTACATACACGATTGGCTGAGACTTATATTGTCTCATAAGTGAAAACAAGTAAAACGTGTGTAAAACGTGAATGAAACGCTAGTATTTACTCATATTTACTTGTGTTTACTGTTTAATACTTAAAATGAATGTGCAGAAGAATGGAGCAAAGAGGGTGACAGGTAAGAAAGTTTTATGTACGGTTTGAGTTACATTTGAGATACTTGTTTATTTGAATATTCATGATGTTTTTGAATTTTTAAGTTATAAACTCTATTATCAAAAACTTTCAAATTACTGTAAAAAATATTATAAATGATTAGAGGAGGATCTACTTTGCAAATTACTTGCATACGTAAGGACGCCGAGTACGGTTCAGACAAGGTGCACCAGACTGGTACGGGCGTCGCAGGTATGCATGATGTAATAGTGGTAATAATTATGATAATTACGATAATAATAAGTAAAATATCCTTTATGTTGTATATAGAACTCGTCGGTTCCTGCTTGGGGCGAAATCCGGCTACGATGTCGACAGTATACTGCCCGTAGGACATTCCCCGGACCTCTGCGTGCCTTTCAAGCGCCTACGATGCACGCGTATTTAGGTGAAATCCAAAGTCAACTTTCTCGAAAACGAAGGCTCTACCGCAAATTCGTCACTCTGGATTTTCGACTTATATGTATTTTCCTGTAGAATCACACCCCAATGTATTGAGCATAGGTAGAGGAACACCATGTATATGGAGGTCGTGTACAAAGGAATATACATATATGTACATACTTGAACAATGTAATATAAGTAATTAATATAATTACTTAATACTATAACGTTTCAGCAAACTGTTAAACTGAATTTACTGAATACAAGGAACATTTTTTCAAAGAAAAATCTGAGCCACTCACTAATCCTTACCTCTACTTGTATTTTTTACAATTAAGTATCTTATACAAAATGTAGGGTAAGAGATACATTTGTTGATATTATCAATTATTGTTGGTAAAATAATGTCCAATTATGCCAATAATAACTGAAAGGTGGGGAAGGTTTAGATAAACTTCAGGTGAATGTGAAATATTTCATTAAATTACTGCAAATTTAATTAAATATTTTTCTCTAACACCTGAATTTCATAACCAAATCTTCATAACATGTCAACAAATGTATTTCTTATTCTACATATTACAGTACGCAGATTCTGAGTGTATTTAATTTTCCCGGCATGAGCCGCCATATTGCATTTTAGTTCAAACAGAATCTTTCATATTTTAGGGGGCGCGCAAATACTAATCCAAAAGTTTTGCCGGAGTTTCCACCCCCTGACCAGCTTTACGTACACGCGATGGTCGCGATGCAGTAAGTAGTTTCCTCCAGTAGACATTCATGCAGGGTGGTCTGGTGCGTTTGAACGCTAATAAGCACCGTATGTTGAAATAGTAATGAATTTATGATTCGTGTACTGACTTTGAGGAGCTCCTGGCTGCTTGGCCGTCGCGGGGGCCAAGACGCGCGGCGGAAGAAAGGAGGCGTTCCCTCTGAAAATCGGCTGCTGCGTTCACTTAATTCCCAAGCCTGCTCTAGGGAGTGATCGGCATAACCGCAGCCATCTTGGAGCAAAGCCGGATATAAATATATCTAACTCTTTCTATCAGTATTTCTCTCTCTCTGTCTGTCAGTATTTCTGTGTCTCTTTCTGTCAGTATTTCTGTCTCTTTCTATCAGTATTTCTGTCTCTTTCTGTCAGTATTTCTGTCTCTTTCTTTTTTACAGTTTCTTTCTGTGTCTACTTCCGCTTTTGCTCCAACCAATCAGCGACGATACATGTTGTTCCGATCACTGCCCAGTAGTGGATAAAGACACGAATTTTTTATTTTATACACGACACGTGTCTTAAATGTCGTTAATGTCGTAAATGTCGTAAATATGTCATAAATGTCCTATATCTGGAATGAAAATACCCACATAGCACAGACGTCTTAAAGACGTCAATTGTATGTCCGTTTTAGGTCTGGACGGCTTTAGGACGTCTTTTGAGCGTCTTTAGACGTTGTGTGCTATCTGGGTAACTAGGAAGATTAGACCTCTGATGGCGCTGGCGGACACTATGTCGCGATCCCGTGGGGTGGCCGGGACATCACTATAAAACATTTTTCGTATACGTTGTGAAGAAATGCCAATTTATTAATAATTATAATTGTGATTAAAAAAGCTTAGTAAAAGAAATGCATATAGAATAATAAATATAATTTGTTTAAATTAAAAATTATACTTTTCCAACACTTTAATTGTTGAAACCTTGAAATAAAGAATATTTCTATTTACTACATTTGCGACCAATGACACGTATGAAATGGGCTTAAAAACGACATTTTCTACGTACATTTGCGACGTGTCGTAAATGCATTTGCGAGGCGGTGTAAAATACCGACCCACCACTGCCCATAATAAGAGTCTGGCCACGAGCCACTGTCCGCCATGTTTGGGCTAAATCCTACGAGAGAGAAAGAGATATACACCATTTCACTCGTAACAACTCTTACGTTTATGGCGGTATTTTACTTCTGTTTACTTCACGTAAATAGGTATATACTGTTGCGACCTCCATCTAGCGGCGCGAAGTATAAACTTTAGAGGCGCGAAACTCGAAGCGGATCGCACAGATGTAATAGGGAAAGGAAGCAAGGTGAAGTTCGCACAAGCCCGAGGGGTTTGAAAACAGTTAGAGATTCTTTTAATGAAAGGACTTCAGGATTATAAATTAATCAATACCCACTTGGAAACGGGTGTTTGAATAAATGAACTCCACTTTGATCCCTTCTCCTAAGCGTATAATTCCAGAGCAATGTTGTTAAACGCTTGTTTCTAAAAATCAATATCAGAAAAGGAAATAGATTGACCAATAAGAATTTAGCTTATAAATATTTGATCGGCATTTATATTTTAAGGACATTTTGTAATTAACAAAAGCGTTGACCCCTGTACTCACTCAAGCATTGATAGTCTAAGCGAACGGACGTGTTATTAAAACCTCTGAAATCCATTTTCTGTAGTCTAACAATTCCATTAAACTCATCAAAGTTACTAGTTATTTGTGTTTCAAACGTTTTATTATTCTTTCATCAATTTTATTATTACAATTATCACCGAAGAATCCGCGTCCAAGGAGCAGAGCGCCTTAAGGTGGAGTCTCTATGGCGCGGCCGGCGGCGGCGGCCGGCGGCGGCGACCCGGCGGCCGCGGCCGGCGGCCAAATCTTAAGCACCGCTCTTATGGAGAAGCATGTAACCGTTCTCCATGGCGCGTTTTCGACCGGCCGCGGCCGCGCGTCTGCTACAGCAGCAACCTAGGCTACTCGAGACGCAACACAATGCGATGAGTGTCTGTTTTCCGCCATGATGGCGGAATCTACTAGCCGCGCGGCTAGCCACAGCGACAAACCGCTCGACTCCTCAAAACTGAGTCATAGCCGCGGCCGCGCTGCGGTCCAACGGCAGAGTGGGACAGAATCCCAAAAATAAGGAAACAAGATAGAATTAAAAAATTATGGGATTATGTTTTTTTTTATTTATTTCTTGTAAACTAATAATATGAACTCCTAAAAAGGGAAAAATATCGTGGCCTCTACATCTGATCTGTGTGTAAACACGTGTCAAAGTTTGTATGTTTTTTCTTGTGGGAAATTTTGAATTGAGTCTTTTAAATTTTGATGATATAAAAGACACAATTTTTTTGGAAACCGAAATGAGTAGTATCGTTTTTGGTAAGCAATAACAAAGAATTAGTTACATACTCTTCTTTTCCATAAGAAACCCATTGAAGAAATATTAGCAATTTTATATTAGCAAGCGTCTTTTTAGTTACCCTCCGGGAATTTCCTAGCAAATTTCATTTTTGGTTTATAATCAACATATATTTGGCTTTGCAACTGCGAAAATGAGATTTGGCAATATTTACCAATAATGAAGTAATTACCTGTATTCTATGTCGCACAGTGAGGCTGAATCCCAATAGGTAAATAGGAAAAAAATTCAACAGCATCACATTTTTCGCACTGAAACTGCCAAATATAATTAAGAAAGTTCGTAAAAAAAGTATTAATATACAACTCGTACGGAAGATTGCCGTTATTTAGAAAAATTAAGTCAATAATTCCCCAAAAAACTAGAACAATTTGATAAATATATCTATATACTATGGAAAGTGCAGAAATATTTGCAAACCTGTATCCATGTTATCCTATATACCAAATACTGTTCATAAAGTGTTAATATATTCATACGTAATTATACAATATTTGGGCAACCTTTCAATCGCCTAATTTTGTGACGGGACCCAAGATGCCAGAAATAAAGGTTTTACAAGTGAAGGAAAGATTATACGCTCAAAATGTTGTCATTGCAATACAAATGAAGATGTTTTAAACTTTTCATCGATTTCTTCAGATCTAAGAATAGTGTTTTATAAAGTAGCTTCATAAGATTCGACATTTTGATTAGAAAAAGTGGCATGTTGAATTTTTTCTCTATTCTTCAGATTGACGCCCACTGCGTTGGGGCAAAAGCGAAATCGGAGCCAAGCGGGAATTCATTCGTTCTTTTTCGACCGATAATCCCAAGAACGTTTCGACAACATCTGTTTGTCAGCATTTCTAAAGGGCAGTCAAGAACGTTATGCCGTCTGTAATAATTTTAAGCATTCTTCAGTCTCACAATGGGTTAATCCGTATATTGGTCTCTCGGTGGGTAGTACGTACGATGGCTTCGTACCTGGACGTAGGTACTGCTATTAACCGCCGCGCAGGACAATATGGTTATAAACAACAACTGTGGCGAGGTAATCTGGCCGTTCAGCCACGATAATTTTTGGCAACCAGATGCGAGGTTTTCACCCTCGATTTCTTCAAGAGGGAGAAGGTTCCTTCTCCGTCGCCGAATTCACAGGGGGCAAGTCCCCTTTCTTTAAGGAAGGGTGTTCCCAATGTGCGTATCATAATTAAATTACAACAACAATTATTTTCATATTACTTTCTCTTCTTTAAATATTAAAATAGAAAATATAAAATAGTTTAAAGAAGGAACATTGTACTATATGAACTCCGGGTGGTATCGGTACCTATAGGTACATTAGACACCCCCCCCCCCCCTCGGATTGTGTGATTGGGGGAAAATCAAATTTGCAAGCGCAATATCTCGAAAACCAGTTGAAATAAGGTGTATACATTACAGATTATTGAATTTGTCTCGGAACGCATTATCAAGTGATCTCTAAAAAAAATAGTTTCATTTAAAAAACCGAACTTGTTAATCGTATCTGTTAAAATAATAATTGACGAAAAATTGGTCTGCACTTTTAAATTTGCCCCCTCGAACCATGCAATTGCATGTAAACAATTTTTTTTATCTCCAATACGTTAGGAAATATCCAGCTGTTTACTGTTCCCGCGGACACCTGCGGATTAATGTATGTTCTTGATTGCCCTATGGAAATCTGGCAACCAGATGTTGTCGAAGCCGTCCTCGAAAATACGGAATTGCCAACCATAAACGATAGGTAAATGAATTTTCGCACCGCTCTCAACTGTTACCTCCCAAAGGACCCTTCGTTTAGGATAATTAAGGACACAATATAAAGGCAAAATATAGAACACAATATAAAGGCCCAAAACATAATAAAATTTGAAAATATAATAAAAAGCGGCCGTTACGTTGACCATGCACGGTGACTCGCACCCGTACGCAGTGTTGGCCGCCGTCGAAGTGCAGGACAATAGATTGTAAACCGCGACTTCGATGAGAGGGTCAGGCCGATCGACCTGGCTAGTTTTTCGGAAACAACTGATTCCATTAAGCCCGAAATATACTAAAAGTTTATACTCGAGGTTCCCGTTCCCTACGAGTAACGCGAGTTCAATCCTAGTGTATGTAGTTTTCACTAAAAAGTCGAAATCGAAGAATTCCACGTACCCGTATTTCACACTTTGGTCTGTAGTTTACGTTGACAAATTTACGCCATAATGGATCAACAATTTATAAGAAGAAGGAGTAAAACGTTACTACTTTTAAATAAATTGTTTAAACAATTTGACGTATTACGAATCTGATTGTGTTGCTGTATTCGTTTTAAAAGAATACACCAGTTTTGCATAACAGATTATTCTCTATGGAGTCTATGGTGTATACTTTCTGAGATATTGGGGCAAATGTGTTTTTCACCACCAGATATGGATGATTGCCAATGAAAGAAAATACGTGTCAAATACTTTTTGAAGACTATCATCTACGCGAATCTCGTCAAAATCGGCATTAATTATTATGGTATTGCTTTTTTTAATTTTCAAAGTAATATCTATTGTTAGACAGTATGTACACATATGCAAGTGATATGTATATCTAAAGGCAGTGTCCCACTTGTGCAAATGCGCGCTGCGCACGGGTCAGATTTACAAGTTTCTCCGATTTTCAACCAATTTGGAGCATTTGAAAGGGTCGACTTTTACGACGACGCGCGCGTCGAAAGTGATCGTGTGCGCGCTACCTGTGCGGGGATTTCTCTGACACGCGCGTACGCGAATGCCCGCTGCGCATCGTCGAAAAGACTGAAAAAAAGCAAATAAAAAAAAATGTATGTTTTTCACCGCAAATGTACTCTTTACTCATACATATCACTTGCATATGTGTATTTATGGTGTATTATTTTCTTTATACATTAAAGCAAGCAGTAGCATGATAATTATTACTGTAAATAACAACAATTATACTATTGCGATATGTATATTTGTTCTTGGATATTGCATAATTGTAATACACTATGTATGCAGATATGTGACACTGAATTGTAGTTGTCTATCTTTATCAGTTTCAAATTATTCTATTTCTCAAACACAATTAACCCTCGTAGGTACAACGAATGCAGGGCCATTTTGACCCAACTCTGACAAAGTCTATCACAATGTTAAATTTGTGTTGGCAATGGCAAAATATAGTATATGATGCCTAAATTGCAGTAACATTATTTGTAAAAATCATAAAGGAGATACAACTGTATCCACTATCCATTTCCACTATCTTCGACGTGCGCGCCTGGCAGAGCATCGGCCCATTTCTTGCGCGGGGTCTCATAAATTAGACCCTTTCAAGTGGACGAAAACGTCGTGCGCGGCGCGCCGTTGCACTAGTGGGACCCTACCTTTAGTTGCAAGAAAAGATAGGCCACTGAAAATTAATCCTAAAGACTGTCCTGCAGTACTACCAGTTATTTGGTAAATGTTTTTAAGTACTTTATAGCGTGTTGGAGCCCAAACGGCTAGTGTCGTAAAACGGTAGTAAACCGTGACCCGCTAACAATCCGTTTTAGGGCTTCGTGCAGATGGCTACATCATGGGAGTCACACTCGGGGAAAACACAGAAAATCCCTTTCTTATTGTATAGGTATATTTTTCCACCTCCACGCGTACGATTTGCAAAGGTGGAATGTCTCGCGACCAATAAGATTTCGCCCTCAAAAGGATGTACCCTGAAGGAAATACTATTTGAACTGCGACTCACAGCGATAGCTGGTTAGTACAGAAAACATTTCTGTATACTTAGTACGCACGGGAAGTGTTTGACAGTTTCACAGTTTCACAGTTTCACAGTTTCACAGTTTCACAGTGTTGTGTTAGTGTAAGCTACGATGCCCACCTTGAAGGTAAAATTTTCAACTCTGGAGGACGAGACGCTGATACATTGTGTATCAGCTTATCCAGCCATTTATAATGCTGGGGACCAAGCCCACAAGGACTATGGGTTGAAAGATAACGTGTGGGAAGACGTATCCACCACAGTAAAAAGAACATGTAAAGTATTCTTTCATTATATTTATTTGTATCAACCATCAACTAGGAGCTATTGATACCATCGAAGAGGGGAGACCATTGCAAAATCGGGATATTAAGAATAAAATCTCATAACTTTGACATTATTAAGTAAAAAAAGTAATTGCAATTAGGTTCATTGGAATAAACTCTTTTTTAAATAATAGTAGAGATCCAATTTTTTTAATATGAGGAAAAATTCAAATAAATAACACAGCACCACAAAATTTTTTTTCTAAAATACACAAACTCGACCACCTGTCCTATACGTATTTTGGGTCGCTGAATTCGAATCCGTTGCCCGTTTTGGCCCATTAAGTGTAGTTTTTCAGTAAATTGCAAACAACTGTTGTAAACCAGTAAAATGCCATATAAATACAACATATCCTATTTCTATAAACTTATAACGTCAAACTCTCTAATCTACTAATGCCAAGACCATAAAACATCTAATTCTATATTTCGTTAACCCTCTAAACCCTTAAAACCGTATTTACACATATCCCCACAACCCACTACGGGGCGTTTATATCTCAAACGCTGAAATAAATATTTTCAAATTTGCTCAACCTTCAAACTCGTATAACTTCGGTAAAATTCATCCAACGTTGATGAAACGAAGATCATTTTAAAGTTTGAACTTTCTACTTTTCGACGGTTTAAATCGCTTTTATCGAAATGGATATCCAGGGGGTAAAATCCGCCCTTAAAGGGAAGTGTGCCAAACTGCAATAATTTCTTCGCGTTTGTCAAGTGCTACGGAGTACAGACAATATTTTTTGCAGTTTCTATGTATTCTGTCGGAAAGTGTGATCCTTTTTCTTTAGGATAAGCTAAACCTTATCGGAAAAGGGTGGGTTTTAAGAAAGATACAGCCATTTAAAGAAAACCTGCTAAAATCATACGACTTGAAATCGTAGAACGTCTTTAGGGCGGACCATCCGGTCAACCAAAAAGTTACAAGAAGTTATCTTCTTTTCCCTATGTGAAAATACTTCAATGCCTTGAATACTACTTGCAAAAAAGTTGTTTTCTGAGAAAGAAGATTGTTCGTTTTGTTCTTACAGGTACCGCATGAATTTTTCCTTCCAGAAAGTGGACCAAAAGTGGTCTATGTAAAAGCTTAGGCCTTATGCTTTAAAATGATATTTTCTATTTTCGATGATCACATTTGGCCCACTTTCTGGAAAGGAAAAATTCATGCGGTACCTGTAAGAACAAAACGAACAAACTTCTTTCTCAGAAAACAACTTTTTTGCAAGTAGTATTCAAGGCATTGAAGTATTTTCACATAGGGAAAAGAAGATAACTTCTTGTAACTTTTTGGTTGACCGGATGGTCCGCCCTAAAGACGTTCTACGATTTCAAGTCGTATGATTTTAGCAGGTTTTCTTTAAATGGCTGTATCTTTCTTAAAACCCACCCTTTTCCGATAAGGTTTAGCTTATCCTAAAGAAAAAGGATCACACTTTCCGACAGAATACATAGAAACTGCAAAAAATATTGTCTGTACTCCGTAGCACTTGACAAACGCGAAGAAATTATTGCAGTTTGGCACACTTCCCTTTAAGGGCGGATTTTACCCCCTGGATATCCATTTCGATAAAAGCGATTTAAACCGTCGAAAAGTAGAAAGTTCAAACTTTAAAATGATCTTCGTTTCATCAACGTTGGATGAATTTTACCGAAGTTATACGAGTTTGAAGGTTGAGCAAATTTGAAAATATTTATTTCAGCGTTTGAGATATAAACGCCCCGTAGTGGGTTGTGGGGATATGTGTAAATACGGGTTTAAGGGTTTAGAGGGTTAACGAAATATTGAATTAGATGTTTTATGGTCTTGGGATTAGTAGATTAGAGAGTTTGACGTTATAAGTTTATGGAAATAGGATATGTTGTATTTATATGGCATTTTACTGGTTTACAACAGTTGTTTGCAATTTACTGAAAAACTACACGTAATGGGCCAAAACGGGCAACGGATTCGAATTCAGCGACCCAAAATACGTATAGGACAGGTGGTCGAGTTTGTGTATTTTAGAAAAAAAATTTTGTGGTGCTATGTAATGATTTAAAAAATTATCCGTTTTTACGATTTTACCCCATGGCCTGGGTAAAACCAAGTACCATACTAGATGCTGGCCCTAGCACCTATAACAATGAAACTCATCAAATTCTTCAGTCCTCCAACCAGTTACAACAAGCTGTAAACTGTATCCAACCTTCATTCAATTTCAATGAACAATATCTCTTGTCTAATGACTCTTGGACATAAATGCATATGTCTTCACCGTTTTCCTTTCTTTTTAGTTGTAGTGGATTCAATATTTATGTGGATTCACTATTCTGTGGACACAATATTCGAAAATGCTCCCCGTCAATAGCTTCAAAACAGTTTCAAAAGTTCCATTTCATTATAAAGCTTTTTGCATTTCTTTTGAAATCGGAAATATTAGTTTATAGAAAAAATCTGTTCGTTTGTTTCAACGACACTTATCTATTTTCAATGCAAATGATAACGATCTCAATGCTTCTCCAGTAACAACGAACTCCCCCCAAAATATATTATCTAACTATTTCAGCTGAGGAATGTAAAACGCGGTGGAAGAACATTCGCGACTCTTTCATGAAGAAGAAGCGTGCGAATAAACACGGTACGGGGTCGGCAGCGAAGCCCAAAAAAGAGTGGGCATTGATGAAACTCTTAGATTTTTTGAACACTGTCTCGTCTGAGAGAAGGCAAGTATTTTTTTTACACAAGATGAGTCCTAAAATACATTTTAAAAATTTATTTTATTTATTTTATTGTAGCACCCAGAGCAATATGGAACTCCCAAATGGAGAAAATAGCGATACTATAAATAATAGCGGTATCGACGACTCTGCAGCACCCGTAGAGTTTACGGAAAATACTGCTTGCTCGGAAGGTGTTCCATCTCCGGAAACACCGCAAGAAGAAACAACCGCTCCTTCCCGAAAAAGAACTTGCAGTAATGCATATGCAGCGCCGAAAAGGCACAGAAACGACTCTCGACAATTCCTAGATGCCATAGCAACAAGGTCTGCGGAAAGGGAGCAACTGTTGCAGATGGCCATGGAAGAGGAGAGTGAGGAGACCATGCTCTTTTTTAAGAGTATGGGGGTCATGGGGAAGAAATTGCCGCAAAAGTTGCTGGCGGAAGCCAAAACATCCGTTCTGAAAATAATGTTGGATCTGCAGGACAGAGCAGCAGAAAATTCGTGAGCTGGTGCCGGTGTCCCCCCGAAATCGCACAGAATATGGGCAACATTAGTGGCAGTTGGACAAAATGTAATCTAATTATGAATTACAAATTACGATTAAAATGTAATGGTGTAGTTGATTATATATTATTTTCTGTAATCGTTCATTTAGGTAGTTGACGAAACCAAATGGTCAACTACCTAAATTAACGATTACAAAAATAATGTGTAATCAACTACACCATTACATTTTAATCGTAATTTGTAATTCATAATTAGATTACATTTTGTCCAACTCTCCCGTCAGTGTTGCCGGGAATGTTCTTGATGGAGAAGATTGTCAATGGAGGGGTAACACCTACAGGAGTGGTGGTAATGTGTGTGTTAGTGAAGTCACGGCATCATCACGTCGGTCTCCTTCCACTGACAATCTTGTCCATCAAAAACATTCCCGGCAACCCTGATGATTCACTGTGGGGTTTTAGTCGGTAAGAATCCGACACTACCTCGATCTCCCACCCCAGGAGGCCGAGGTGTCTATGAAGATTTCCCCACGTTAAAAAAAAAAAAAAAAAACGCGTTGTGCAAGAAAGCAATTACGAGCGACACTGAGGGAGAACCGGTAACAAATGATAGCGCGGGCGAGTGTGACGACGTAAGCGATGACCGAATGCGTGATAGAGTAATTGGCAAAAGGAGAGAGAGAGAGCGCGCGTAGGTAAAGAAAAAGCGGAATAGGGAGAATCGAATGTAAGAGAGGGAGGAGAGAATGAACGGGAGAGCATGCAGCGAGCGAAGCGAGAGCGTACAAATCAACGCATGTGCAAATCAGTAGACTGAGCGTGATTATTAAGAGACCACATTTGTATTAACTATAGTAACAATATACAACAGCTGTAATAAAATTATGTGACGAAAATATAAAATATGCTTGTGAAAAATTAACTTGCCTCAATGTCAGGAGCAACTTATCTTCGGGATTTTTTCTCCAAATCCTTTGCAATATGATTCAAAACGAAATGAACCTGCTCTTTATTTAGTCGAAAAAATTGTCTATAGGTTTCCTTGTTATCCACTAAATAATTTGTTATCAAGAAACGAGAATAACCCTCGGTCCTTCGAGTCTGGTACATTGTTTTCACTTCACTTCTTTTTCTCGTTTCGAACTATGCTAACATCTTCTGGACGATGATGCTGGTTTCTTGCAGGGGACTCGGGTCGAATCAGGTGTTCACACATACATGTACATACATATGTCTCGTTTTCTCTGCTTATTTCGCATTTCTGAAATGGAAACGCAAGTTTGAACTGGTGTGCGTACTCCAAGACCCGATACAACAAAATACATAGTTTCTCCTACCTAGCGGATGCCATAAAAGCAGTCACTTTATTGCCCTTGGCTTAGGACCTCCCCAACCTTTGCTAGAATGACACTCGTTCTTGTGACTTCAAAACAGACACATCTCTGTGAATTCGTGATCTACGGACGTTCGTACAGTTTTAAATATTGCCTGCTTGCGTGACAGTGTGACGTGATCTGTACAGTACAGTGATTTAAATTCATATAATGAATCGCAAATTGCTGCTGCGTGCGTTGCTGCAGGAAGAAGAAGACGACGACATGCTTCTACTAGCAAATTTCGAAACGAGAAAAAGAAGTGAGGTGAAAACAATGTTCCAGACTCGAAGGACCGAGGGTTATTCTCGTATGTTAATAACAAACCATTTAGTGGATAACGAGGAAACCTTTAGACAATTTTTTCGGCTAAACAAAGAGCAGGTTGATTTCGTTTTGAATCATATTGGAAAGGATTTGGAGAAAAAATCATGTCCAAAAGTCAATACGCCAATTTCACCCAAAGATAAGTTGCTCCTGACATTGAGGCAAGTTAATTTTTCACAAGTATATTTTATTTTTTCGTCACATAATTTTATTACAGCTGTTGTATATTGTTTCTACAGTTAATACAAATATGGTCTCTTAATAATCACGCTCAGTCTACTGATTTGCACATGCGTTGATTTGTACGCTCTCGCTTCGCTCGCTGCATACTCTCCCGTTCATTCTCTCCTCCCTCCCTCCCTCCCTCTTTCTCCCTCCCTCCCCCCTCCCTCTCTCCCTCCCCCCTCTCTCTCTCCCTCCCTCTGCCCCTCTCTCTCCCTCTCTCTCTCCCCCTCCCTCTCTCCCTCTCTCCCTCTCTCTCTCTCTCCTTTTGCCAATTACTCTATCACGTATTCGGTCATCGCTTACGTCGTCACACTCTCTCCCCCTCTTTCAGTGTCACTCTTTGTTGGTTTCTTGCACGAACGCGTTTTTCTATTTACGGGAGGATATCTTTATAGACACCTGCACCTCGTGGTGTGTGAGACCGAGTTAGTGTCGGATTCTTATCAACTAAAACCCTACGGTGACCATCCTCTGTACGAATCGGTGGGACCTCGGGAACATCACGGCTATTGTATTTTACTAATACCACACGCACAAACACATGTATCTTGCGCTGACTCCATTTCGAGATCATTAATCAATTTAAACACCAACGCCTTTGTTTTCGCAATTAAGTGTTGCGGAAATTTTGGCCTGCCATCAACATACTTTTAAAAAATATTACATTGGAGTCGCAATCTGCTTTCAATTATTTGCTGATACTGCCCATCAGTTTTTCTGTTTCGAGAGCTGTCCATGTCAAAACATCCAGCATAGTACTGGATTCTTTTCTGTGCCTATTTGGCACTGCACACTACATGTACCTAGAGGTAGATTTACTTTGCTGCCGACCCTGTACCGTACTTGATGCCCCGCTTCATTTTCCTACATGTATCGCATATGTTCCTCCATCTCTTCTTACAATCACCAGCTGAAATAATTAGAAAATATATTTTTTACAGGTTCCTAGCCACTGGAGAATCCTACAGATCATTAGCATTCGCATTTCGAATATCACCGAATTATATAAGTGTCATTGTACGCACCGTATTAGAACAATTGTGCGATAAATTAGTTCCACTCCTTATGCCGCAGCCGAGTATTGCGGGTTTTGAAAAAATAGCGACTGACTTTCTTGTGAAATGGAATTTTCCAAATTGTGTTGGAGCTATTGACGGAAAGCATATCCGAATACAATGCCCAGGCAATAGCGGTTCTTTGTATTTTAATTACAAGAACTTCTTTTCTATAGTACTATTAGCATTGGTGGATGCAAATTATAAATTTATTGTTATTGACGTTGGTTCCTATGGGAAAGAAGGAGACAGCGGTATATTTAATAAATCTATTATGGGCCAAGCCATTCGAGAAGACAAAATGCAATTTCCCATGGACAAAGCTCTTCCGGGATCGAACATTACAGCCCCTCATGTAATTGTGGGCGATGAGGCATTTCGCCTCACAAAACGTATGTTGAAACCATACACAAAAAACGTTGCCGCACAAGATATGACAAAAAAAATTTTTAATTATCGGTTCTGTCGCGCCCGTAGGGTGTCAGAAAATGCATTTGGGATATTGTCCCAGACATTTCGCATTTTCTATTCACCAATTGCTGTACTGCCGAAAACAACGGACAATATTATAACCGCAACATGTTGCCTCCACAACATGTTGCGTGATGAATATATGTGCAACAATCCCTCGAAGCAACAACATTTGGAGCCAAGCATGGCAATTAATAACATAATGCCATTGGCTGGAGTAGGAGGTTTTGGTAATGCCGAGGGGTTGGCCATCCGGGATAGATTTCGGAACTATTTTAATTCACCGGAGGGGGCTGTGGAATGGCAAGAGGACATTGTCGAAAGAGGCGTCCGAACATAAATAAAAAATCACATTATTAACATCCCACCAAGTACGGCCCGCATGAAGGACAGGTACAGTTAATTTTTTATATTAGAACTATGTTATTTGTGTATCAAAAATTGATTAGTTTAATTGTGTATACATAGTTGGGTTAGTTAACATATAATTTGTCCGAAAATCATTTACGTGTCCCGTGAAAGATCGACGTCAAAGTATCAAATCAAAATGAGTTTGAGAACCAGTTATATTAACCGCACACCCAAATTGTATATTGAAGAATGATTTTTGAATTTCTATTCGTTATTATTTAATTGCAAAATTACTATTCGTTTATTTTAATTAATTTTTTCTTGTTTTAAATAATGTTTTAGATTCTATTCACTATTGTCTTTTCGTGCAATAGCCTTCAGTTTTCGTCTTGGAGAGGAAACTTATGCCGTCAAAATTTAATAATGAAAAATGAAAAAAAAAAACGAAACGGCTTTTATCAAAAAGTGAAATATCCCGAAATGTGTTGGCGCAGTGGATGGCAAACGCGTGCATATATTTGCTCCCAAAAACTGGATTGGCATTTTACAATTATAAAGGAACATTTTCCATTATATTGATGGCAGTTGTAAGTAATTACAAGCATATATCAATAAATGGCGGTTCCTATGGAGGGAATAGTGATGGAACAGTATTTGCCAATTGTACATTTGGAAAAGCTTCGCTTACTGATGATCAGAGCTTGCACGTGCCGCCTACTAAATCTCTCATATGCACAGATATTTCGATGCCAAATGTTTTAGTAGCAGATGAAGCATTCGCGTTGAAAGCAAATAAGACAAGACGCTATGCAAGACTGAATTAACAAACTATGGATATTCGTAACGCTTTCGCAGACTGGTTCATTTCGCTTGCTGGAGAAGTTTCTTGGCAATATGAAACCATAACGAAATAATATTTTACTTTATTATCTTAAATATATATTTATATTATGTTCTTATGTATAATACTTTCTGATTTTATGTCACTGCTTATTGATTTCCACGCACTTTCGTGTACATTTCGACTTTTGTAACCGGGTAATTTTTTGTCGTATATAATCGAATGATTTTGAGCGCCACAAATTAATTGTTTCTGTAAATTCATCTTATGGATTTTATGTACGCAACAGCGTGCTGCATCTGTTTTGGCGTAACGTAACATAGTTGTTGGTAGGAGATGCATTAAAAACAATGCAGGTTAAATTTTTGCGACAACGCATCGCTGTAATACACTACTCCGCCATGCGTTTATTATGAATACCACTATTAATTTAAGATATTATTAAAACTGTATTGAGTTTATCATCACTCAACAGATTCAGAGAAATTCTTCATACTAATATTCGTATTCTCGGTACTAATGGTAATTGGTGTTTATACTGAAGCGTATGAGATAATAAATCATTTGCATACCTTTGGCACTGTCAATTTTCCTAGCCTTTAAATGATATTTTGATATAACGTTAAATTACTTACATTATTTATAACATTATATTTAACGATTTAACTAAGCATTCCTGCTCTTAACTGTAAAATTTAAAAATGTCACTGACATTCCTTTAGTTCTAAGTGCCTCATACATGAATGATAAAAGAATAAATAAATGCAATCAGTAATAATAAAGAAATAAGTATAGTTGTTTGTTTTACAACAACTATACTTATACTAAATGCTAACAACCATTTAGGTTGTTAGTATTTAGTTTTGTGTACTTAGTTCTTGTTGGCTCTTAGCCGTGTATCCTTGGATAATTTATTGTATATGACTCTTTAGTTAATTCCTTTGTTTTGTCTCTTGTAAACCATGGGTATTTCCCGTATAATCATTTAAATAAATAAATAAATAAATAAAATAAATATAATTGAAACATACTTTACCTGTGCTGTTTAATTTAATTGACACTTCTCTCCACACATTTCCCTTCACTTCTTGCAATCATAAAGGACACAATATTTAATTGGATATATCCTCTATCAATGTTTTGTCCTCCGCAGACGAAAGCTGGAACTTCGTCGACAATTCAGACGCGCGTCACTAAAGGGTGATTCCCCAGATTCAATTTATATCAATTCAAGTTGTCTTCGTTCATAATAGTCCGATTTTCATGAAATTTCATATTATTTACATCGGAAAAACACAAGGAATCCATTGGTGTCACTTACATATCGAAACAATAAAGAATAAAAAATTATTTTATTCCTGAAGCAGGTATGAATCCTTGGCCGTAGACCCTTTCAAGTGCGCTTGAACAAAAGTGGGACCCCGAACGCCGCGCGGCCGGAGGCTGGCCGCCGGCATGGGCCGCTGAGCCGCGGACGTCGGGCCGCGGCCGCCGGCCGCCGCCGCCGGCCGCGCCATAGAGACTCCACCTTTAGCGCTCCACGGGCGTCGTCCTGCGCCTGAATTCCCTGGAGAAGACCTCTTTTCCCAGACGGCCACGCAACAATACATAGGTATATCAAGAAATTCTAATTGCGATTGATTCATTGATTCTCCGCTGTTCGATTTTTTTGAGAACCGATTCTTTACACTAAGAATCAAGAACCGATTTTTCTTTCTTCAGCACGCAGAACTGCGCATTACTGCTGACAACTGCCGTGGACGACCAGCCATGAGGCTGGTTCAAACACGTCAAGTAATTTAGTCGAATAGCGAATAATTTAGTAATTTATCGTGTGTGGACACTAAAATGTAATCGAGTAGTTTAATAAAACAATGGTAAATTACTAAATTATACGCATCTCGACTAAATTACTGGACGTGTCTGTTCAAAAAAATTATATACATATACATATATGGGTCATTCCACGTCAATATATATATATATATATATAAATATATATAATTTTTTACGATTTTTAGATCGATTCTTGCAAAATCGGTTCTTTGATTTCGATTTATTAAGAGAACCGATTCTCATTATTCGATTCAGAAACGATTCGAAAATCGATATTTTAAAGTGAATCGAACATCCCTAATGCTCTTATATGGGACGCAGTGTAAAGAGGTGAGCATGCGCATCCACGATATTGGGTCCTCTGGAGAGAGAAGATTATTGAGTACCCGCCTTTTTGGGTATTGTCAGATTCACTTTATAAACAAAATATGCGTTGTTAATATTGATGCGTAGTAGCACGACACAGTATTAGAGTATTTTATTACAGTTAAG
Organism: Andrena haemorrhoa; assembly: GCA_910592295.1. Lineage (NCBI taxonomy): Eukaryota > Metazoa > Arthropoda > Insecta > Hymenoptera > Andrenidae > Andrena > Andrena haemorrhoa. Next base: position 10,735,794 of record OU342946.1, read on the forward strand.
TTTATATTTGGTTTATAAAACGAATTTGACAATACTCAAAAAGGCGGGTATTCAATAATCTTCTCCAGAGGACCCAATATGGCGGGTGCGCATGCTCACCTCCGTCACCTCCTTAGTGCTCTACTTTAATTGTTGAAACCTAGAAATAATGAATATTTCTATTTACTACATTTGCGACAAATGACACGTATGAAATGCACTTAAAAACGACATATTATACGTACATTTGCGACGCACCTTTTGCGAACAGTGTTCGCGAACTGTTCGCTAGTGAGGACGCACCTTTAACGCCATTCCTGTAGGTGTTCCCCCTCCACTACGGGCGGAATTATTTAGGAATTTCAAACCAGCTCTGTCCGTTACCGATTCTTTTGAACGTAGCAGCCAGCGTGTGCGGTGTTCGTAGTCTATTGTGGTCTATTCGTTGAGATTTTCGAATGTTCTCGAACTTTCGGAAGTAAAGACTATATAAATGGGAGCTAAAAAGATATTATAAAGTGAAACAATTTATCGCGCTAGTTTAGTTAGTCACGTGTGCCGATTGAAACGCATTACGAACATTACGATAGAGGTTCAACGAACATGGTACGTATAGAGCTCTTGAATAAGGAATGTTACTATATATAAATGACACTTTATAAACGTATAACAAAATAAGTTTTGATGGTATCATTTTGTTTATTAACATTATTTCTACTCTCTGTTAATTTGCACGGTTGTAGTCGTTCATACGCGAATCCGTTGTTCATATATCCTTTTTTGTGGATTGATGAAGAAAAGAATTGGCACTGACCAGATTTCTGTACAAAATCCTGCGTACATATGCAACAAATGCAATTCTTTATTTAACCCTCTGACACCGAATCCACGAGCAGCGACGCGTGTTCCTAATACCCGGAGACGGAAAGTAAAAGTTCCGTTATATCAGTATATTTGAGAACGCGGTTTTTTAGTAAATGTAAGATTAACAAAAGAAAAAATACAGGAAGTAGAAGTTAAATGCTATATTTCTGCGAGAAAGCAACGATGTCCTCGTTGGCGATAAATTTACGAATGCCTCCCGGCATCGCAGTCGTCACAAAGCCTCCTTTCAGGCCCCGATAGGGTTGTCGCCTTTTATACAGGAAAACAACGTAAATTTGTTTTCATAGAGTATAAAAAAAATACATTTTAATCTTATTAGTTTTTATTTCTTCCGAACATATATTTAAATGCTTTTAACATTATAAAGCAATTTTCTATTATTTTCAAATAACTCAATAACATTATTGCAATCAATATTTATATTAAAATATATATATAATTCGTTTTTTATTAAATTAAGAGACCTTGTTTCTCTCATCTCTCCACTTCACATTCGTGACCAAGAAAACTTACTCAGTAAATGCTGAGGTGGCAGGATCAGACAGATGATAAGATATTTGCTTTGAAATGATCATGGTTTGTGTACGTTTGAGAACTATGTACAATAATATTGTGTTACATTTTATGTAATATCCTTAATCCTGAAATGAAGTATTTTCGCATACTTCGTTGTTATTCAAAAGTATATAGTACATTTGCGTATAATAACGCAAGATACCTTATTTTAAAGTACGGTTGGCAACTTTAGCCCCGATACAGTCCCAGGAAAAGCCTCGTTTATTACATCCCCAGATATCGATCACTTTCTTTTTCCAAGATCTACATTGTGGACCGTTGAACGACCCTTTGGAAATGCTTCGAAACACAAAGTCTCATATTTCATACATAAATTTTACTCTTGTTATTTTTTCGGCACATTTTATTAAATAATAATGCAACAGACAAATATATACGGTTACAAACAAAAGCAAATGATATTTTCCCTTAATTTCTTTATACATTATAATTACTGGCTTTATAATTTTAGGATATTATACATCTATTTTAATTAATCGCATAGCAAAGGAAAATAATAAAATGTACATTAACAGCCAATTTTATTGAACAAAAGTATTGCCACACTTAAGCCGAGAATCCACTGGGAAGCTATTGCTATGCCATGCTACGTTTTAAACCAATTAGCTTCAATACATTCTTATGGAACCGTTTCCACCAAAAGCTAAGCTAAAACATAGCATCGCATAGCAGAGCTTAGCTTAACTTCCAGGTGGATTTCCGGTTTTATAACTAAACTGTGGAAGTTTATGCAAGTATTACATGCTGTGAATAGGCAAAATGTATGCGAACTATATGCAAAATAAATAGAGTAAATACATACTACCGTGAAGATTAAAAAATTCATATAATTTTGTTAATCAATATATTGATGAGTATATTTACAATATATGTGCATTTTACAAAGTATTATAAGAAATAATTATATTATACCTCATACAGCTCGCAACATGGCAGAAATGACTGAGTATTATTGCCTTGCAAAATTCAAAATATTGTAGAGGTGTGGCAGCAATATCTCTATGTTTGTCCCTGTGCGAGATTATAACAATGTTGCTGAGATATGGTAATGTTAGAGGCATGTAATGGAAATTAATTTAATTATAGGGGACATTAACAATTAAATATTGATATATTTATGTACACATGGTACTGCATATTTATTTCCATTGCTGTCTTGTTTTGTGCTTCTATACGTCTGTTGCGGGTTTTAGCTTGCGCCAGCCCCTTCGCAGCTGCATTCTAAGTGCTAAAATGAGGTAGATAATAAAATTACTTACTCAATAATAACTTTACAATTTCAGAAAAGATTGTGAATCTTTTTGCCTTTTCCTATGCCATGCTCTAATTCTTAGTTAAAGAATTTGTTATCATTTTATTAATAATGGTGAATCTGGTAATAACAATATTACCTACTCTACTTCTCTTCAGCAAATGAAACTATAAAAGGTCATTAATATATTGCTTCGCTGATTAAAAAATGGCTTCATTGAAAACCAGCCATGTAACAGCAATCACACGATTCATCAAAGCAATGGAAAATAACAATCACTATTTCTTTAAAGATTGTATATAAAGCAACAGGTATATTTTAATTTCATCTCATAAACATTTTATTGCAGAACTTAAGGTTTGTGATTCCTATGTCGGAATTGTTGAATATGGGACTTTTATGACTCAGTACCGTTAAGGAACTAGTTTCTGATCAGTTTAGAGGGCTTCCCGCTTTAATACTTATTTTTAACGTAATAAAACTTTAAACCATAGACTTTTTTATACTAAAAAATGAATTAATGTTTAAACTTTAAGGAAAAATTGTATAAAGTTGAAAAAAGTTTTATTATGTTAAAAATAAATATTAAAGCGCGAAGCCCTCTAAACTGATCAGAAACTGGTTCCTTAACGGCACTGTATTAAAATACATGGGAACTAATTTCTTATCAGGTAAGGAACTAATATTTGATCAGATATTTGTTGTATAAATATTCAATGTATAACCATGAAATATATTCTTTGTCAAACGTTATTTATTTAAAGTTTTCTTGAAGACTTTTAACAATTTTTGAATGGTTTTGTTTAAATTTTTGGTAATTATTCAGAAGTTTTCCATCCTCGCCGATTTTAATGATTTTTGGATATGTTGTCGGGGACACGGTTCTGAACAACTTTTTCCTATACATGTTACCGTCGCTCGACCCTCGTTTCCGAGATATTCGCGAAAAACTTCTTTTGACTTATTCTGACGCAACGCATTCCACTTACTACAGGGGGTTACCAGGTTACCACTCACATTTACGATTTTGGAACAGTGTTTCAACGGCCACCTACGCAACGCCAATTTTTTCGAACTAAAATTCAATATGGCCGTGATCACGTGTTCATGATGGTTCAGAACTTCAGACACGTCCAGTGTTTTAGTCGAGTAGCAAGTAATTTAGTAATATACCGTGTGTGAACACTAAAATTTAAGGTCGTGTTCAGATTTATTGGCCGGTGAGCTTCGTGAGGGGAGGTCTCCTACCACACCGCTTGCCTGCCGCGGCGCTCCTTTTCTCAACGTTCTCACTCTCTCTCGGGCTACGCCTGCTCGTCGCGCGGTGAGGATTCGGTGCCCGTGACGTACGCACACATGCATCGAACCATCCTCACCACTTTAACTACATAGCGGGACACGATTCCGAGTAGTCGTTTCTCGCTTCTTTCTTGCCGAACGCGAGAGCGAGATGGTACGAGAGCGTGTCACAATTCGTCGCGAATAGCTTCGTAAATAAACAACAGCCACACGGCTTCGTTCAGGCGGAGCCGTGCAGCGTTCCCGTTACCCCACCGTATCCTTCGGGGGCCAAGCAACTCCAAGTGACGAATCCACGATCGTCATGTGGTGGTGGCTGATTTCTCCTCACGCGCTGCTCGCGAAACCGAACTCACCGGCCAATATATATGAACACGACCTTAGTTTAGTTTAATAAAACAATGGTAAATTACTAAATTACTCGCTACTCGAATAAATTACTGGACGTCTGTTCCAGCGTTTACTGTGTATGCCATTGATATGCATTGCATGGCATTTGTGAATTGTTGATTGATGCGAGCTAGTACCGTACGATACCCCAGCAATCCTATCGAAAAATAAGTTTTATAAAATCAGTTTGACAATAACAGGTATGTATATAGTTGAATGTAAACTGTTCCTGTCAAACTGATTTTATAAAACTTATTTTTCGATAGGATTGATGTGTCTGTTCCAGCCTTTACAGATGAATCATGAACACGTGATCACGGCCATATTGAATTTTAGTTCGAAAAAAGGCGTTCCGTAGGTGGCAGTTGAAACACTGTTCCAAAATTGTAAATGAGAGTGGTAGCCAGTGGTGCGTAAAGACACGAATTTTGTATTTTATACACGACACGTGTCTTAAATGTCGCAAATGTCGTAAAAAAGGTCCTATATCTGGAATGAAAATACCCACATAGCATGGACGTCTTAAAGACGTCAAATGTACGTCCGTTTTAGGTCTGGACGACTTTAGGACGTCCTTTGGGCGTCTTTAGACGTCTGTGTGCTACCTGGGTAACTAGGAAGATTACACATCTGGTGGCGCTGGCGGACACTACGTCGCGATCCCGTGGTGGGGCCTGGACGTCACAAACCTATAAAACATTTTTCGTGTAGGTTACGAAGAAATGCCAATTTATTAATAATTATAATTCTGTTTAACAAAGCTTCGTAAAGAAATGCATATAGAATAATAAATATAATTTGTTTAAATTAAAAATTATATTTTTCCAACACTTTAATTGTTGAAACCTTGCAATAATAAATATTTCTATTTTCTACATTTGCGACAAATAACACGAATGAAATGGGCTTAAAAACGACATATTATACTTACATTTGCGACATGTCGTAAATGCATTTGCGACGCGGTGTAAAATATCGACCCACCACTGGTGGTAGCCCCCGGACTTACTATGTCCCGGGTATTAGTATTGGTTGGGGCTAGATTAGCGCGGGGGAGAGGGCGCGCACGCTCGCGGGCGCGTAAAGCATGATAGCGAGCCGATATGAGTCGGGGTGTTGACGGGCATCCATAACTTTCTCGTTCAAATCTCTGAACCAGAATCACATCAGTTCGCTATCATGCTTTACACGCCCGCAAGCGGGCGCGCCCTCCGCCGCCCTTATCTAGCCCCAACCAATACTAATAACCGGGACAAGTTGGAAAGTGGAATGTGTTGCGTCGGAATAAATCAAAAGAAGTTTTCGCAAATATCTCGGCAACGAAGGTCGACATTGTATTCTACCTATGCGTACGCGTTCGTAGCAGCGCAGCGTTCGGCGATTCGTTTCCACAGTTCAGAATCTCGATCTTGATAACATATCCAAAAATCATTGAAATCGGTGAGGATGGAAAACTTCTAAATAATTACCCGTTCTTTTTCTGCCTCTGCTTCTTGCTTTCTCTGAACTATTTTTTGGTGATGCTCTCTCCATTTCTGACGTTGCTACTGCAGGTATTTTATCCTTTCGTTTTCTCTTGTTTTTTGTTATTTTTGGTTGAGGCCAGTAAAGGCATCTTTTAAAAGGAGATGGTATTCGAGAATCTTCGGATATGAAATGTAGATGGGTATACATTTAGATCATATTACCTCCACATAACCATTATTATTTTAATATTATTGAACATATGCTGTTTTTGCTTTTCTTGTTTGATTCTTCTTGACAGAACTCTTTGTTTAATGCAGGATTCTCTGCAGTAGTAGGAATACTTTCCTGCGAAGCGAGGTTTCGTTGGATAATTTCAATTACATCTAAACTTGTTTCTAAATTATAGTTCGGATCCATGTTTTCGTCCTAAATTACATTTAATGCTTGCAGAGAATCTGCTATTGTTGAATATGAATTTTCTGTAATAATAATTTGATCATTGCTGTACAGTTTTAAATTTTGATTTGTTAGCGATTGATCAGTTTTTATTACCTTCAAGTGTTCTATCTTCATGCACAATCCATTTAGAGTTATCAGGGATACGAATATTATTATGTAAATTATTATTTTCCATAATAACTGTTGAACGATCACAGAAAAGTTCTTGTATTGGTTCAGAATCCTGGTTGTGTAACAACAACAAACAACAACAATTTTAAATCAATGAAAAAAAATAATTTTCATTGATTGTAATCTTTATTAATTTACCATATTTGTTACACTTTCTCCTACTTCTGTGTGTTTCCTTCAAACATCATTGTTGTGAACGGCTTAAGGTGATAGACACGGATAATGCAGCGCGCTGTATACCGACACAATCTGGCTCCAATCATGGGTTTACGATTTTTCATTTTTCGTCCTTATATGAGCAGATTTTGGGCTGGGCTGCGACTCATTCGAAAGAGGAAGGTTCAATGCGGAGCGCTCTGCTCATGGTTCAACCAGATTGTGTTGATATCTAATAATATGAGTGTCCAAAGTAGAGTAAAAGTTGACAAAATACACCCGCAGAATCCAAGTCTTTTTAAGGGGGTATTCTGGTCTGACGAGGCGTTTTCGTCGCGTTATTTCGGAATTTTTTTACAAAGAACCCATCAATTTTATTATTATTTAGTTTATTGCTACATGTTTATTGATGTTTGAACTATCTTTACAAATTTTGTCAATGGAAAAGAATTAAAATCAAACGCAGTTGACTGTTTTAAAGTAATGGTGAAAAAAAAACATGGTATCACGGTGTCCATGATTGGGCTCGTTCTAGTGATCTATAACAAAAAATGAAAAGAGATTCTATATCTGTATGCCTGTGGCTTTCGTCCCTACCAGAATGATAAAAAAATATTGAAAATTAAGCAAATGGCGGCGGTTTGAAAATTAAGTTTCGATTTTCGCACAATTTTTCAACTTTAAAGGTCTGTGAAAGTTTAAAAACAAAATATTTTATCATAATTCTGGTAGGGACGATAGCCACAGGCATACAGATATAGAATCTCTTTTCATTTTTTGTTATAGATCACTAGAACGAGCCCAATCATGGACACCGTGACACCATGTTTTTTTTTCACCATTACTTTAAAACAGTCAACTGCGTTTGATTTTAATTCTTTTCCATTGATAAAATTTGTAAAGATAGTTCAAACATCAATAAACATGTAGCAATAAACTAAATAATAATAAAATTGATGGGTTCTTTGTAAAAAAATAACGCGACGAAAACGCCTCGTCAGACCAGAATACCCCCTTAAGTCATTAAAAGAGTTTTGTGACTCAAATGGTGAGCAGAGCGCTCCGCATTGAACCTTCCTCTTTCGAATGAGTCCTATCCCAGCCAAAAATCTGCTCATATACGGACGAAAAATGAAAAATCATGACTGCATTCCCAAATACGAGTTCCGCCATTTTGACGATAATACAGAGCAAACGGACCCCAAGCTAATAAAAACGTAAATAAAAAATTACCGAATGGAAACTTTCCCAGTATCTTTTAGGAATGCTACCTCTGATATTTTTCACACAGAATTTGATAAAAATTTCATCGAAATCGCTGAATTATGATGAAATCGCTATTACTGAATTTGAATGCAGTAGTAGCCTTCAAAGGCACCTGAGCGCTTAACCGTGTACAGGGGTCCATATGTACCCCGATATTCCTCATACAAAAATAAATTTTTGTAAGCAGCTGCGTTAGTATCTTTCTACAGTATGTTTTGTATTTACATTCCTGTTGCGCCTAAAATATATGGTTTTTAGTCATTTTTTGTAGTAAATTATGTAGAATCACGGAAAAAGGGGAATGCCTCAGACGGGACTCGAAACCCGCGATCTCCAGATTCGTTGCGCGCTGGCCAGATGCCTTAGAAACTATTCTCCGTTTTTTGTATTTTAAATTAAATGGTTTACTGTTTTGTACACTTATCTTGTTAAAAATTAATAAAACTTCACAAATACTTAAGCAGCTACAGTTTTTTCTGTACATTTGGGACTGAAAACGCGTGGGGTCTAATTAAACCCCTGTACACGGTTAACGTTTAACTATTAGTACACAGAGTGTAGGTTAACAAACGTATATGTACCACATGCGGGATCTCGAAGCATTTTGTTATTGGATTCGTGGATTAGTCAGTGTCTATCTACATTACGAAACGGTATACCAGCTACTCAACATGTGGAATTATTCACAATACCGAAGAAAACTACAGGAATGATACAATCGCTTGATGTATATGGTTTCCGATGAAACACTTTGTACGAAAATTTTCCGACCTTGTATTATTGTTCAATTACGATGTGTAGCTAAATGCAAGGAATAATGTCATTAAATTACAGTCTCTTATTCATAATCAATTTTCACCATCAAAGTATCACGATGTGTTTACTTACACATTGTATAAAAGTGGATATATCTTTGAGAAACCAAATCAGTTTGAAAATCCAGTAGATTTCGCTTTTTTCACAACAAGATTTCATACACCCACCTCGTTGTTCCATATGCGGCAATTATGCTAGCATACGATGTGCGTGATGCAAGCAATATCTATATTATCAACATTTTTTTAAGAGTTTCATCATCATTAAGAATAATTCATAATCACACAAGTGTTTTCAAAGTTATCTGACTATTCGGTCAGTATTGTGACCATTATCAAGGAAAGTATTAAATCAGGAAGAAAACTGCGATTGCTTTTATAAATTTTGCTGGTGCTGAAAGGTGCGAGCGTCGAGTCGGTTGGAGAGTGACTGAAGTAAACACACAGACAGTGGGCAAGAACGACCAGAGTGTAACGTTCCGTGTTCAGAGAACGACTGAACGCTTTCAAGCCTCGAAGGGAGAGCGGCGTCTCCTCGACTGTGGGAAAGGTGGGATTCGTTTTTATCGAGTAAAGAATTGAAATTCAAACTTAACACAACAATAACTATTAATACTAATTACAACTACGCTTATATTGTTTTTTCGGTTTTTTTTTTAATGTTTTATGTTTTATATGATTCTAAAGCTATGGACTGTGAATATACAGGGTGTCCGCGCGAACACTGGACAGCTGAATATCTCCTAAAGTATTGGACATAAAAAAATAAAAAAAATATGGAATTGCATGGTTCGATGGGGCCAATTTATTAGCCCAGACGAATTTTTTTTTTCGATTATTATTTTAAAAGGTACGATGGTCAAGTTCGGTTCTGTAAATGGCACTACGTTTTTTGAACACCTGAGTTGATAGTGCGTCCCAAGACAAATTCAATAAGCATTAATGTATACACTTGATTTCCACTGGTTTTTGAGATATTGCGCTTGCAAATTTAGTGATTTTCACTGAAGAAAACCCACTGAAATAGCAAGGACCGGAGTCGGTCTTGCTGGCGCCACGGGGGGTCTTGCCTGTTGAAACAGATACCTACCTGCCAAAGGTCTGCGCCAGACCCAAAGGCTGGACAATTCTTTTCCGTCAGAAATGCTACTTAGGTAGGTACATCTGCGGTGTCAAGAAGCGCACCGTTACTTTTATTTCGCACTTGGTTCTACGCTCGGATGGCCGGTTCTTGTGGGAGGGATGCATCCCAATGCGATTCAAAACTATGCCAAAGCGGGAATCGTTAACTGTTATGAACTAAATTGAAAGGAGGGGAAGACTCGAGAACCTCAAACAAAACTGCTAAAATACCAATAGTTATTGCTATGTGCTAAAAAATCATCACTCTCAAGTGTCCGAAAATACAGTTACATACTGCAGTCCGCAATATGTAGTAATGGTCAAGTCACAGAACAGGGGAACCAACAGAGTTGGGCAAAATTACAAATTACGATTGAAATGTAATTGTGTAATTCAATTACAGATTACGTTCTGTAATCATTAATTTTGTTGACCACAATTACAATTGTAATTGCCACATGTAATTATCTTGAAATTACAATTACAGAGTTCGTAATTGTAATTGTTCTGTACAATTACAATTGTAATTGTAATTGTGCAAGGCAATTACATTGTAATTGTAATTGTGCAAGGCAATTACATTGTAATTGTGCAAGGCAATTACATTGTAATTGTAATTGTGCAAGGCAATTACATTGTAATTGTAATTGTGCAAGGCAATTACATTGTAATTGTAATTGTGCAAGGCAATTACATTGTAATTGTAATTGTGCAAGGCAATTACATTGTAATTGTAATTGTGCAAGGCAATTACATTGTAATTGTAATTGTGCAAGGCAATTACATTGTAATTGTAATTGTGCAAGGCAATTACATTGTAATTGTAATTGTGCAAGGCAATTACATTGTAATTGTAATTGTGCAAGGCAATTACATTGTAATTGTAATTGTGCAAGGCAATTACATTGTAATTGTAATTGTGCAAGGCAATTACATTGTAATTGTAATTGTGCAAGGCAATTACATTGTAATTGTAATTGTGCAGGACAATTACTTTGTAATTGTAATTTTGCAGGACAATTACTTTGTAATTGTAATTGTAATTGCGCAGTACAATTACATTGTAATTGTCAGATGTAACTGCGGGCAATTACAATTACAATTGTAATTGTGCCGAACAATTACAATTACGATTACGATTACATTTAGCAAATAGTTGTTGCTGCGAAAACAACAGCATTTTTGAAAGTTTTGTTATAGAAGCCAAATTCTTGGTCAGTCATGATTTCGTCAAACTGGTGTAAAAATATGAATTTCAGTAAAGGATCATAAATTGTAAACAAATTAAAAGCTTTTATGATACCGCCTATAATAATAAATTAATAACAAAAAATGAGGAACAGAACAATTTCTTTGGAAAGAAATATTAAATCTGGTATTTGTTAATATTTTGCTCTTAGAAATAATAATACACCTACTTTATATCATTCGAGGAATTTTCTTTCATTCCATTCAAACTTCATACTGAATGAACGCACGACCGGACACGGTCAACTGGTCCCTAGAAATACTGTTTTGATGGTGCGTGATTTTCGGGTACTGAAAGATGTGCTAAATACCATTAAGTACCAAAAAAAGAGAACAATTACATAGATAGCTGGCTAATTTTGCGAAAGGACTGGAATTAGCGTTGGAACTGCAGTTACAGGATTTGTATTGTAATACTTTAGGACAGTTGGGGGCCCTGGACTCCGCAAACTTAAAGGGCGGCTCTGATAAAATATGCAATTTTTTTTATTATCTCTAAATGATGTACAAACACAGCCTAAAGAGTTTTTTAACATTACGACGTTTACTTTTCTTTTAAGTAAAATCGTAAAAATGACATATTTTTGCAGTGATTTGAAGGGAGGGTACCGTTAAGTACCGCGTTAAGGTCCACGCACACATATCCGTTTCGTATCAGTTCCGTTCCGTCGTGCCCTCTACGCCCCTCTTCTTCTTACCACTAGCACGACGGAACGGATATGTGTGCGTGGACCTTTATAGGTATGTACGACGGTTACCTGTCTTCGAGGAAAGGTAAGCAAAATAATTGGGAAGCAAATTTTTCTTCATCTACAACTAAGAATTACCCTAACTTTTTTTCAATAGTTGAATAAACATCAATAAATAGTGTAAAAAATCCTATGACCAATGTTCGAAAAACTAAATAGCAAATTACACTGCAATAATTAGAGTGAATATAGTTTCTTGACTGATTCTATTTTACAATTACAAAAAAGGGATGGAATTGCGATAATAAAAATAATAGTACTAGTTTTTCCTGTATTGTTATGTAACAAAAATATATCTATCTCACATTTTAGACATCATATCCATATTATCACCCCTTATTAATATTGTACCACAAATATATTCGAACAATAGGACCACCAGAATATCTAAGCAAAGAAGGAAGAGCCCAAAAGCAAATTAGGCCAGGTACTGGAAGGAGGAGTAAGGAAGAAAGTGTGATATGTGTAGGTATAGACTCCGGAACCTACAACATTTAACAAGGGATTGTAGGGAAAGCGAAAGGGAGGTCAGGATGGAAGACGTGGCAAGCGGGGGACAGTGTAAAAGAATTATAGATTAGTTCGAGAAGCTGCAAAATAAAAGAAAGGTGAATAAGGGAAAGAAGTGGAAGGGATAGAAAAGTCCAAAGAGAGTTTTCACGAACATGAGAGGGTGCAATAAGTAGGGTAAATAGTTAGTAGAGAGAGAGGGGGGGGGGGAGGGGGATCAAATGCGTGAGTAAAATACTCGTAGTTATGTAAATCTGTACGAGTTTATTATATTTACTTTTTTTTTATTTTTAATCGTCTTTGTAAACCAAGTAAAATTCTTGGCAATGGGGTTGAATAAAACGTATGTACATATTAATATTGTACCGTGGAATATACAAACATTAATTGTAAATATGAACTAAGGTATAAACTAGAATATAAACTAAAATATAAACTGAAATATAAACTGAAATATAAACTAAAATAAAATATAAAACAAAAATAAATGATAATATGTAAACTAAACATAAAATATACGATTTAATTATATAAAAGGAAACAATATAGTTATATAAGTAGTTGTTTGTTTATTTATTTTGATAATAATTTAAATTCGCTTTTAATATCACCCTTTTTTCAAACATTGAGTCCGATAGCCTATTGGCTTTAGGAGTATATGTTATAGTAGCAAATGAAAAAAGTCTTTCCGCGCGCGCGCGCGCGCGCGCGCGTGTGTGTGTGTGTGTGTGTGTGTGTGTGTGTGTGTGTGTGTGTGTGTGTTTCTCTATGTAACTTGGAAGGTCCCGCGGTACAGGATGATGAAGCGCGGGAACGTCGCACAATACACCAATGTCAATGTCAATTCACAATATATTATTTTGAAATGTTAAACGCAAGAAGGTTAGTGAAGATTTAAACGAAAGAATTTAAAACAAAACGCAACAGTATATAAAAGGTTTTCGGGAGACTGAGTCCTTCCACGTTCTACAAGACACACTGGAACTCCGGCTCAATAGTTACGTCTCTCGGACAGATCAACCACGCACGATGCGACTTGTCAGTCGACTGCGACGAACGAACGCAAGGGCCCAAGCACTTGGGACTTTGAACAAAGAGCGCCAAAATTGCTGACTCCGCACCTTGTGCACACGGGCCCAGTGCGTAGTCGCCTCGGAACGTTCCCAGCATCTCAGTGCTTAGGTTTTCAAAATGCTTATCGCATCCGGCGTTCTAAGAACATCGCACGGCGTTGCAAGATTGTTGTCGACAACTTGCATGGGAAAAATATACCGTGGCGCATCAGGCTTCTAGGAATTAATTATTACCTTAGAATTTCAATTTGTAAATCATTGACAATTGGGCGAGGGATATCCCGTAACACGCTGTGGTTGGGTCAATTGTCAATGTCTTCAAAATCAAGAAGGAAAAATTTTTAAAAAGTGGTCGGCACGTAACAAAATAAGAGAAAAGTTCGATACTTCAAAATAAAGAGTTCTAATAAGGATAAGTTATATCTAACAGTTCCCTTCTTCTCCTCTAATTCCACCTGATATATTTGCCCCATACGTAATTAGAGACAAAAGTATATAAATTATCTTACTTTTGTTACTACGCGTCGCGTATTATTTCCTAATAAATGTTAGAAAAACATTGTTCGTCGTGCAGCTTAACCTTTAGAGGGCCGTGGGCTGGCCACTATAGTAGCCACCTAAGAATTTGGATACTTTGCCGGCCATTTTGGTGGTCTATATATGCATACATTTTAAGTAAATAAAATTTACAATTTCAATGAAGTTAAGGTACGTTACAATGGGATCCAAAATTTCCTCGATTGTCGAGGAGCACACGTCTGCAATATAACAATAGTTGAAATTGTATGAGAAAAAAAATATGGATTATGCTGCTTCACAATTATTTAAACATCCCGTTCAGATTTCACGTGAAAAAACGGATTTTATTGCGTGTTACAAAATAAAATCGAAAAAGCCGAATCTTCAAGGGTAAATGTCATCCCCTTAGAATGATTTTGGGCAGCAAAAAAATTGCGTTGTAATCAGGAGGAAATCCCCTACATATCCACAAAGTTTCAGAATTTTTTGAATTTTCGGCTTCGGGATCTTCCCTTGTGGGCCGCAATATGCAGAATAACAAATGATTTATTTGCAATTATTTGCTCCAGGCATACGATGAAATGTGTGTAAGAAATTCTTGAAATTGCCTCTTATAGAACAGTAGGTTTTATTTACTTTTGAATTTACCATGTATTTACTCGCACGAGCAACCGCGAGTTGCTCTTCGCTCTTGAAGGCACCGAGCCAGGCCCCTTCGACCTCTCAAGAGCGAAAGGTCTCAATGGTGGGGCACAACCGTCACTCTTGCCTTTGCTCGCAACCACCCACGGCTGCTCTTCGAAGGCAATGGTAAAAGTTGGACGGCCTGATCTAGGAATTTCGTTTAAGAGCTCAAATTTTTGTTGACAGCCGAGATGACAAGCGGTTACGCAGACTAGAAGGGAGCCTTTTTGACGCTGCAAAAATGGCACGAGTTATAAGCAGGAATAACTGGAACAGCATGAGTTTTTGGAAGAATAGGAAGGTACTTTTTATGACCATAGAATAGCTGATTTATGGTAAGTACCAGAAACTCCATGTTAACATATGGGCTGACTTTCTGTTCGCACCGCGTGGGTAGCACGTGGTCCATGCTGTACGTTTTATTTATAACATGTGGCTTATAATATTTATAAGACTGCTAATGTCATTTTTATCAATCATTGCTATGCATTCTGGAAACGCGTTACTGGAAGAAAGAATTCGTAATCAAGTTTCTTTTCACATAGCATTAACACCACGTCGTTTATTTAGAATAGTACATATTCGACGGAACACCTCCATGTATCAATGTGCAAAATGTTGCACGAACGCGAAGAATATGATCATGCTAAACGCAGAATACGGACTAGTACAACTAGCCAAAAATAAATTGTTCGGGCAAGCCTCGCGTGTAATATAAAATGGCGATTACAACTCTGTAGAAAAGATAATCAAGGTCCTCAGTTCTCGCTTTGCCCTGCGTTATTCTATTCACTTATACCACGGATGACTAACTGGTGGCCCGTGATCCATCGGGGGCACCTACGCTTTGCTGCCACGTTGAAAACGGCCCCCTCCATACCTACTAAACTCTGACGATCGCAGTCGAATTCGTCGTTCTCTTCATAGACATATATACTGTTGCGCCGGACGATTCTGCGACACACCACCCCGACGCAAAGGGTTGATTAAATAACACGGGTACGAACACGACACAACTATATTGTTACATAGCGTAAATGTTGGTTACAAAAGTATGACCCGTACGTCCGAACGCAATGGCGTTCGGCAGAAGACAGTCTTCTGGTCGGCCTCTTGATCGTCCTCTTGATGGAGGCCGACCGTCTTCTCTCTTCAGCTGCGAGCACCAGCAGGCCATGCATAGCCCTATACCCGGTGCTCGCAACACTGCTCCCCCCTTCAGAAAAGCGGTCGTCCCGACCGCGGTGGTCCCTCTTCCGGATCTTCATACCCCGGCCTGAAGAAGTTGTCGTGCAAGTCCCGTGGCTTCTTTAGACTTCCGCCTCGGCATTTGCCTTCTCGCTCAGGGGAAAACCACGGAAAAACCCTGAGCAAGGCGTGGGTACAGTGGAACTTCTGGGGGGAAGACTTCGTCGGCGGAATCCTCCTGCTGTCGACCTTGGGACCCGGCCGTCCAACGGCGATTTCGCAGCACTACGAATTCCCTCGGTGGAAGTCCAGCGGCGAAGCATCCTGGCCTCGTCGAGCGTTCTCTGGAACTGTGGCGGTGCCGTCCTCTTCCACGCGTCCCGCGCCGAGACCCACGGAGAACGCCGGGTGCGTCCCTCGACGTAGCGTTCCTGCTTCTGGTCCCACGTCGTCCCTGGAACTCTGCTCCGACGACGTTCCCAGGGTGGGCCTCCGGTCCCACGGCGTCCCTGGAACTCTGCTCCGACGACGTTCCCAGGGTGGGCCTCCTGTCCCACGGCGTCCCTGGAACTCTGCTCCGACGAACGTCCCACGACGGCTCCAACGCTCCGACGCTGCTTCCGCCTCCCTGCAGCCTCCGGAACCTGTCGGCCCGCGAACTGCTTCTAGGTGAATCCAAGGGTAAAAGTGGGGAACATAACGGGGTACAGGGGAAACATATGGGGATCATCCTCAACCGGGACCGTCATCATCGTCGCAAACGCCTTATGGGATTTCGCCCCTGAGGAGGATAGAACCGTGGTTCGAAAGGGACTGCTTCGGTTGCACAGGGGAAACATATGGGGAAACATATTGGGGAACAAAGGGAGGAGACATATGGAGAGACAGGAAGGAAAACATATTGGGGAATCACTATAAAACCCTGCTTGTACAAAAAGAGATAGCGACAGCGAGACAGCGTTCTCAAACCTCAATTCCAAGGGTACTCCATGACGACAAGCACGAACTCTAGTGTGCCCTAGCGACCGTCCCCGACTTGAGACCGACTTGCAGATCCACGTCGTGAACTCCCTGCTCCGCCCCGTCCCTCCGCCGCAGAAACGCCGCCGACACCACTCCTGAACGTCCTGCCGCACGTCCGTACTCCGACAGGAAGAATTGGGAGAACTTCGCCTGCGCTTACATCTCGTGCTGTCGCTTTCCGTTTTCAAAACAGTTTTTCCGATAACCTCAGACAAACGTTAAAACGTCAAAGTGTCAAACGACAATTGCTCATCATCAAGAGCCAACTTCAAGACGCGCGCTCCCATCTGCCACACGCTCGTTCCCTTCATTTATGGGTTGGGTAACTGTCCCTTGCAGTTCTCTACATTACCCAACGAAAATCGTAAAACCAAAATCCGGCCTCGTGCCGTTTTGCACATTACCCAACAGGATCAATTCAATCGAAATTTGAGTTCCTTTTCGTGGGCCGGCTTCTCGAGCTTCCAGAGCCGACCCACCAATGATCAGCTCCCTCCTCCGGCGACATCCTCGCCGAAGCCTCGAAGTCGCTCCGATGCCGGCGGGCCTCAACCGCCGTCGCCGCTCTTGTTGCGTCTATCCCTCGGTGTCGACGGGCGTCGAGCGCCGTCGCCGCTGCTCCCGCAGCCGTCCCCCGTTGCTGCCGCTGCTTCTGCGGCTGTCCCTCGTTGTTGCTGCTGCCGGATGAATCGCACGCAACGGCTCCTTGCGTGTCGCACGCAACAGCTGCTTGCGTATCTTCGGGATCCGCGACTACGGATCCCACTTCTGACACCAATGTTGCGCCGGGGCGTTTCCAGGACACACCACCCCGACGCAAAGGGTTGAATAATAATACACGGGTATACAATTGTGCACGGCTGAACTATATTTCTGTACACAAAGATACATTCCGTACGTCCGAACTCTACGGCGTTCGGTACAAGACAGTCTTCTGGTCGGCCTCTTGATCGTCCTCTTGATGGAGGCCGACCGTCTTCTCTCTTCAGCTGCGAGCACCAGCAGGCCATGTATAGCCCTATACCCGGTGCTCGCAACAATACATTCAACTAATTGATGCTGCTACTAGTCCAGGGTTTTCAGAAATTTCTGTTACAAAGTAAAATAGGTAGGTCCTCTCTTGAATCGCTAGTTTCAGTGATGAGTGTGAACCTCTGAAAAATCGCCGTCGATCACCTGCTGGCTTCCCCCCTTTTTTGGGGTCAAATGTTAAAAAAAACGGTACAGTAAATTCTCCTTATAAGTGCGATGGATGGGGCGGGCGGTTAACATACACCAGACAGCAAACACAAATTGCCAATATGTTAGTTAAAAAACTGATATGATCATGTATCCCCTGATCAACTATCCCACCTTTCCCCTATATTATTATCTTCTATTTTTTGTGATTTATTTGATAATACCTACTCTTTTCCGTCCTCGACTTTTTCATGGTTGGCTCAAATACTTGGCGAATTTTTTTGCTTATTTGAAGTTTTTATGGGGATAACCATCTTCTCTCCGTATTTCATCATAATATATTTTCCGCTTTTTGGAGGTAACTTCTTTATTTAGCTTATAATAATTTTTTCCCTTTTCGCATTTCACTTCTTTATTTGCGTCATACTGAATTTTTGCCTTTTTTTATTATCCCTTCTTTATTTAGCTTATAATAAGTTTTTCGCTTTCCGCATTTCACTTCTTTATTTGCGTCATAATGTATTTTTTTCCCTTTTATTATACTATTGCCCGATGAGAAGAAGACCGTCTACCAACAAGCTGAAATGTCACAGGGGCAAGGGGAATCGCCCGCTCGCTCCACCCTATCCCCTCCAAGAAGTCCTACTTTTCGGTTCTTAGCGGCTGTCCATATCCGCGGGCTGTCGTTATTTGTTTCGTTCGCGTTCTGCGTTACGCGACGGACTTTGTTGCAAGGAATTGGGTGGAGCGAGCGGGCGATTCCCCTTGCCCCTGTGACATTTCAGCTTGTGGGTAGTCGGTCTTCTTCTCATCGGGCAATAGTACCTTTGTGTGCGTTATAATAATTTCCCGCTTTTCGTATATCACTTCTTTATGTGCATTGTAATATTCATAATTATAAATGCCTTTCCCCCTTTTTTACAATCTTTGCCATTTTTCATGTTACACTCCCCTTTCTTTGCTTTATAAACAGCTTTTCTTTTTAAACTAATTGCCTCTTTATGCCTTTTATAATAATTAGACTTGTATTCTGTCCTATTACATGATACGTATACATTGCTGATTTTTGACTTCGAAACGAATGGTGGATCGGTCTGAATTATATTTTTTGTATGTGTAGTGACTTCTTTGTCACTGAGTGGCGCGTTTTGACCTGGGGATATTTCAACTTTTTCGTTAGTAATGTCACTTTGACAATTATAAATGGAGGATTATTTCCACAAGAGGGATTTTTATTAATTGTACTACCAGTTGCAGATTTATATTCATACATACAACGTGATAATTGTCGATCCTGAATGCATGGAAAATGTTCTATACGATTAGATCGAAACATTTGGATCAAATGTTAACGCATGAACGCATGATTGTACGTTACTTTTTCTGGTAATATTTTGAATAATAACGAGACAGCAAATGCAATCGCGAAAACTCCGCAATCCCGACCGTTAGGTTGAGCTTGTACGTGTGGAAGTTCAATAAATTCTTCGTCAATTTTGCCGTTATGTTTGTTCAAAAAAGGTTATAACTTCTCAAGATAAATTTCATGATGACTATGCAACTTCAAGGATTTCAGAGAATCATAAATATAAAGTTTTCTTTTATCATATTTATAAAAGTTACCAACCCAATGTCCCCCTGCATTGTTTTCAAAATTATCGCATTTGTGCAAAATCTGTATGTGATCCTGATTTTCAGGAACTGGATTGAATTGTAGCAGGCAACTGAACTCTCCACGTCTCGCGTGGTTTATAATTAGAGTTAGCTTGTAATAATTTATGAAAATATTCAATATGATCATTTGTTAACCATTCGCCTTTAATGATAATTAGCACATTATTAAGACTGAGCGGTAGGATATTAATACTATTAATTACAGACATGACGAATTATACTTTTATTTATATTTCTAGTACACTATTATAATGTACATGATTCTACTGTATACGATATCTATTGTATACGATATATAAGATTATTTAAAGATTCAATAGTATATATACGCGTGGCGGTTATGCGATCGCAGACGCCCAACTTTATTGAAAGTTGTTATACTCGAACCCGGTCCGTTGGCGTTGTCTGTCAGTCGGTAATCGTTGCTTCGTAGATTCTGGGATTTTCGTGGGTTCCCTATCATCTGCCCACGCTTCTGGAGCATCAGCTGCGTTATATTTCTTCGTGTTAAAAGCAAACATATGTCCAGAACCGCGATAAAACCTATGTCGCTTGGACGCCCCTCCCCGAGGGCATAGCCCCTGCAGGTGGAGTCGCAAACTCCAATCTCCTTGGATACCGTCCGACCGTTGAGAGACTTACGAATGAAGGCGTACAAAGTCTAACGGATGTGGAATTCCCTAACGGACAGGATATGAAGTCGAGACTAAAATGGAGTAGCGAGTTATGTGCCCGGATTTCCGGTACGTTAAAGGGGCTTGAGTCGCGATATAAAATGGTTATGGGAAGACCCCCTCGTGGAGAAACAACTTCATTCTTAGGGTGGATAAAAGTTGAGACAGTTGATGGAGATGTTAATACCTCCCGCCTGTCAAGCGTTATGGGATCTGTCTCGTCGTCAGTTGCACTTGGAAGTTCCCAGTGCTATACGGTTGCAACTTTCGGTCTACGGAGAAAGCGTTATCGGAATGCTAGAGGTCTGTGTTACACCACGCTTGCTAATTCAGCAATAGCGAATTGGACGGATCACATTAATGACAACTTCAGCATGACCGGGTTATACGTACCGATGACTGGTAGTAATCCCACTTCTGACACCAATGTTGCGCCGGGGAGTTTCCACGACACACCACCCCGCTCGCACCAATATTATTGCTTTTGCTTCTCCTACTAAGGAGAATAGAATGTCCTTTTTCCAAGGGACTTTTGACTCTAAAAAAAATACACATTTCAATAAAGAAATAGGTTAGCAAAAATCTGCACAGACTATTATTTGACTGCATATACATCTGTATACACGTGTAATGAAACAAAATTACCTGTTCGTTGAAAATATGTTCGTTTCATTATGCATACAGCTTAATTAAGTAATAATGAAACACACTTACACGTAAGGAAATTAGGATGAATTTTCGGACGCCATGACACGCGTGAACTCCAGTCGCCCGCTTAGTTCTTTTTTGCTTTGTAAAAGCATCGTTCTCGAGAAAATTGACTTTGAATTTCAGCTAAATACGTGTGCACCGAAGTACATCCCCCGAGTCCGACAGACAGCTGACGCGTTCCATCAAATACTTTCTGCCATCGTTCCCTTTTTTGTACTGGAATCCCAAATTCTTTAAAACGCGCCTTATCGACGATATTGAGTCCTCAAAATCGCCGGACTCGCGTAACTTCGTCGGGAGTTCTTCTGTGTCGTTGGGAATTCTTTTCTGTGGTAGAATTCCAAAACGGTGCGTCGAATTAATTATTTCTTTTCATCATCAATATGGGTTGTTGTACTACGTCGATGCCTCTTTTTAGGGACGAACATGATGTGCTTGGTGCATCCTCGTCAACGGCTCTTGGTAATTTTCTTTCTGCACAAATTCGATGAACTGTTCCTTCCGAAACACCACATGCTTCGGCCGTCGCTAGCTGTGCCGTATTCATTACATTCTTTAATATATTGTAACGTCCCAGCCCCACCACGGTATCGTGACTTAGTGTCGGCGAGCGCCACCAGAGGTCTAATCTTCTCGCTAGTCCTAATTCCCAATCTCATTTTCATTTATATACAAGTTCCAAATTATGTCCTCTTGTGTCCCCGTGTGTGTCTAGGGCAGAGGCCGTCACCTATAGCCCTACTGATGAGTCTGGCTGACGGTCCCAAGACGGAACGCACCTCTTCTTTTCCTCCTCGATCCTCCAACGCCAATCCAGGACTTTATCCAAGAATAAAGTCTTCTGGTATTTTATTTGTAGCAGACTTCATGCATTAAAATGTAAACCCGCTCATTGCTAGTGGAAACCTGTAGAGCAAAGAAATATGCAATTATTCCAAAATGTACTATCCGATATTTCAGCTTAACAACGGGAAAGTAAACGTAACCGAAGCAATGTAAATTAAATTTCATGACAGAACTGCGTGAACGTGTCTCATATGAAAACATTATCCGTCTACAGTACTTCCTCGCTGAACGCTCGGTTTGGCCCACACGCTGGGCGCGTTCCACTTACGCCCAAATCGCCCGCATCGCCTCCTGGTTTTCGTTCCACATAACGACCGCGGTCGGCGTGATCGCGCTGCAGACGTCCCGGATGACGTCATTGACGCGACCGCATCGCCCAAGCGATGGCCACGATCTGAAGTGGTCTGATCGGCCCGGACTGTGTTTTCGGCTTACTTAGCTCCTTTATTATTTAAAACTTGTAATATTTATGAACATAAATTAAAGTAAACAATACTTTACTGGTCAAGCATTATCGAAATTGATCGTAGACGATTAAAAATTGGTCGTCGCTATGTGGAATGAAAAGTACGGGCTTTGCCGATTCTGTTCCAATATACTTTTCGCCCGCGACGCTCATAACAGCTTTAAGCAAGTGGAACGGGAAATTTTCGATCGTCGTCGGCACGGTCGATTTGGGCGTAAGTGGAACGCGCCCAGTGTAGACTTTTCGGTATCGCCGCCACTTCTGTCTCACTCTTGTCCGGCAAAGGCGAGAGCCACATGAAACGAGAGGGCGTCAGAGGGATTGAAAGCGAGCGAGGAACGGTATGAGACCGACGACGCGTTAATATTTTGACTCGCTCCGTCTTTCGGACGCCTGACACTCCCTCCTTTGCGTGCGCGATGGTCGTGAGCACTCAGGGCGGGCGCACACGAGCGACTTTTTGTCGGGCAACTGTTTCGTCTCTTCCACAACGTCTGTACAGTCTTATGTAGGTGCGCACACCGAGCGACGCAACAGCGACGCAACTTTTCAGTTGCTCTGGCAGCCGACAGAAGGGCGACGCAACTGTCTCCGTCCTGTCTCCCCTCCCATAGTTTGGTACCTACGTGCGCACACGGATTACATTATAGTTGCCGTCTCATTATTTTTCAGCGACGGCCGGACAAGACGTCGCAATATATCCTTTCGGTAGGTAATGGCAGGTTCCAGAATTGTGATTAGCTCGTCAAATGAGGTTATACTCATGCGGAAATAATCAAAGAAATTCTCTGGGTAACATCTTAGCTCTTCAAACATCGAAGTAAATTTCGAACCCAATATTTCAATTTCCGTTGATTTTTCCTGTGCCGAATGATAAGAGCAGAAACCACTGCAGTCTCCAAAAAATCCATTATACATGTACCAAACAATGTTCACGTGCATTTGTCGAATGTACTGCAAAAACACAAAAATGAATTTGTTTTCAGGAAACAGTTGCCAACGTGTGCGCGCTCTCAAAAACCGAAGCAACTGGAGAGCGACAAAGACGAAACAGTTGCCCGACAAATAGTCGCTCGTGTGCGCCCGCCCTTATTGTCAAGACGAAAACGGCAACCGCGAAAACTTTACGCAGGCCCGGCTCAAGCCTTTTTTGCGCCCTTGGTGAACGTGCCAAATTGCGCCCTTTATTAAAATACATTTATTTGAGATTATTTATGACTTTACTCCGAAAAATTACTCAACTGCATGAGGCGTAAGGTTGACAAGAGATACATTTATAATTGAAATACTACAAATTGTACTACATCTGTTTTAAACTACAGAAATGAAGAGTAAGATCATCAAGAAGCTCAATTAAATGTATCATTGTTGAGAATATGTAGTTTCCTACTCTATCGATAGAAACGGTTTGGTAATGCAGGAGTCCTTGTTAGCCACGCGTCCTGTCCGCGTTACAATTTGGCTATCAAAGGAACAGCGCTAACGATCGAGTGAGTCTGATCTGAGCATCCGCCACGTGTGAATCTGCGATAACTTTTCCTTATATTGTTCCTTTATTTCTTTCTTCATTTATTGTTAATAAAACTCTCTGTTCAATCAAAATATACTGGTTCTGGGCCAGATGCACGTGTAAGGATGAGAGAAAGAAAATAAAAGGTGAAAATTTGGGACGCAACTGCCTACAAGTGTCTTCTGTTTCTGGCAGGAAGCGAACAAAGAAAAGGAGAAGAATGGCTGAAGAGATTTCGGTGACACAGATCACAAAATTCAACGGGCCGAATTTCCAGGCTTAGAAATTCTAAATGTGGGCATTATTTTCTGCATATGATCTGGAAGACGAAGTAGATGGAACATGCAAGAAGCTGGGGGTCACAGATGCAGCTTCAAGGAAGAGATGGAAGAAACGAAACGGAAAAGCAACATTTCTGATTTCATCGTCCGTGGAACCAGGACAAATGGAGTGTTGCCTATGCGAATGTTTTACACGAATGCCGAACCGTACGCGTAGTTTTACGTACATCCACTTGATATCGCGTAACAGTTCAGGTGTTAATATAAATCTGTACTCGTGGATTAACATGGAACAATAAATGGTATATTTAATGAAAAGGAACTGGATACAGAGAGGTGATCTAGCTAGCTGTTGCCAGCTTGAATATTTGTTTCGATCTGCTCGGAGGAATGAAAATTCCCGCTCAAGTCAATGTTAAGCTAACCCTATTGGTTGCTTCCAAACACAGGATGTGAAAAATGAGACCTGTTATTGGCTGGGCCTAATGCTAGGCATGCGGGATCAGTCAGCGGTGGGAAGTCGCGCTTATCCGAGGGAAAGTCGTTCTCACTCTCGCACCGTGGGTCTGGCAAAACTCAGCCCCATGATACCTCTCGGCAGACCCAAACAATCTTGGGTCTAGGCTCAGGCCGCGACATCTGACTTATTACAGCCCAGAGCCGTTAGAACTGACCCGCAATAAACTGTCCTGAAGTTATTATACCAAATTTACTGTCGAAGTATAATGCCCTGAAAACGGCATGGGACACTGTGTCGAGCGAGCAGCAAACCATCGATAATCTAACCGAAATATGAATCAAGAAAGAATCGAGGATGACAACAGACGAAGAAATTAAACAAGAGAACCAGATCTTCGGAATGTTTTTCGACGTAAAGCCTGCCGTCAACGGGGAAGCTCACGTGGTGACGACTGAAGCACGCACGTAGCACGAGCGCCTAGGGCACGTGAATAAAAACGCACTAAAACAAATGGCTAATAGAGGCTTGCTGCAAGGAATAAAAAGTCACACCGAATTCCTTTTAAGTAGCACGAGAAGCGTACTGATGTCCAAATCGACGTATACATGCACACGGATGTGTGTGGGCTCATGAGCACACAGTGCATAGGCGATGCTCGTTTCTTTGTTATCTTTCAAGACGATGTGTCGGGCTTTCGACACGTGATTTCTTGAGACAAAGCTGAGGTACACAAACGTTTCAAGAAGTATGAAAAAATCTTAGCAATTAAACACGGTAGGAGCATAAAAGTTCTTCGCCCCGACAACGGCACAGAATATGTCAATGCGCGATGAAAAATAACGTTTCAAGAAAGGGAATTACACACCGTTACACGCAAAGAAATTATCTCGGTTTCTGTGGGCAGAAGCGGTCAACACTGCGGATTATGTTCGAAACCGAATAATTACAAGACAAACACAACACTTGATACTTCGCCGTACGAAATTTGGAATAATAAAAAAATCAAGCTTGAACCACCGTAGAATATTTGGAGCCCGTAGCTTTCGCGCATGTACCCAAGCAACTCAGAAAGAAGTTTGATCCGAAGTCCAAAAAGGTCTTTCTGGTTAGGTATCAAGGTGACTCCACTAATTATCGTGCTTTTGATCCAAGCAACAGGACTGCCACCGTTTCACGAGACGTCGTATTCAACGAGAAGTCGGATCAGTTCGTGCACTTGGAAAGCAGCGAAACATAACTGGCGTTCACAAACGAGGCTAGCGGACTCGAAGACGACACAGGGGGCCAACCTGACACCCGCGCAGACTCAACATCAGGCGAAGAAGAAGGGAACGCACCAGCAACCAGCATGCATTCAACCTACAACGGGGACAAGGCCTCGGAGGGTGTACATCTGTGAACCAAGATGTCTACGCGATTGAAAATCCCTCCAGCAACTGTCAAGATACGAGGCCTACGCAGCAATATCTAATGCTCCAAATACATTCCAGGAGGCAATTGCTTGTTAAGAAGCCGGAAACCGCGTTGCTGCAGTAAGAAAGGAACTGGAGGCGCATGAGGTAAATGAGACCTGGACACTAGTATTAGTACCCCAGACCCGCAGGTCGAGAGATCATCGACTCAAAGTGGGTGTTTAAAACAATCAGAGGCTCGTTCGGTGGTGCCCTTTGGTACAAAGCTCGTTTGTGTGCTCGGGGTTTTCAACAGCAACAGGGACTGGCCTACTCAGAGAACTTCGCACCAGTTCAGCGGTGAGATACGATTTTAAGCGTATTCCTCGCGGTAGTCGCGGGAAAAGACTTAGAACTCGCTTAGTTCGACATTAAGACAGCGTTTCTGTAATAACAAAAATATAATTAAGAAGTTCTGTATGAATGAAGTGAAGAGTATGAGTGTTTCTGCCGACCCGAACATTGCTCTATATCCGGTCGAAGATGAAAGTCTTGTCAGGATGCCATACCGAGAGGCCGTAGGGTCGTTAATGTACCTGGTGACTATGACGCGACCACATATAGCGTATGTTGTTAACCTTTAGAGGGCCGGGCTGGTCACTATAGTGGCCACCTAAGAATTTCGATACTTTGCCGGCCATTTTGGTGGTATATATGCATAAATTTTAAGTAAATAAAATTTATAATTTCAATGAGAAAATCTCGGCCCTCTAAAGGTTAATCTTGTGAGCAAGGATGCTTGTGCCAAGCTGTAAAAAGAATGTTTAGATACTTGTTAGGAACTCTAAATATAGGCATAGCGTATAAAAACAGTGAGAGCGAGTCTCAGCTATAAGGTTATTCCGATGCCGACTATGCCGGCGATCCAGAAGCACGCAGGTCAACTACTGGCTATGCTTTTTCATTTGCAAACGTCCTTGTGACATTGGCCTCGCAGCGTCTAAAACTGGTTACCCTGAGTACGACAGAGTCTGAATATGTTGGGGCAACATCACTTGCAAAAGAAGCTATCTGGCTCTGAAGCCTGCTGTCAAGTATGCAGAGTGAATGCGCGGATGCCACTTCTCTGTACGTTGATTATCAGAGTGCGATAAAGTTAGTCAGAAATCCCGAATTTCACAAACGAACGAATCACATCGACGTAAGATAGCACTTCATCCGCGAAAAAGTAAGCGAACAAATACCAGACGTCAAGTACATTAGCCCTGAAGATCAATGTGCAGACATTTTTACAAAAGCACTACCATGAGTGAAGTTTCAATACTTGTGTAAACTTTTAAATATTAAAAATCCAGAAGAAAATATAAAGCACAAAACTGGTTGTAGTGTTGAGTATATGTGCTGTGCCCGGATGGAAAGAAGTCGGTCGAGAAACTGTAGAGTCCGAATAGTATATCCCTATTGGCCGGCGTGACAACGTCGACGAATACAAAGTAATAAGCAAACGGGACACGGACGGCGGGAGCCAATACGGGCGAAGAACCCCTCTTGCCCATGTGACATTTCAACCGACTTCTTTCGAGACGGGCACAGCAGTTTTCTACTCTATGGATACAAACGGTTTGTTAATGTATGTTGGGTGCCGAATGTATGGCGTCCTTGTTAATCACGTGTCCTGTCCGCGTTACAATTTGGCTAACTAAGGAACAGCGGTCGAGTCAGTCTGATGCGAGTATTCACCAGGTGTGAATCTGCGATTACCTACTTTTCTTTATATTATTCCTTTATTTATTTCTTCATCTATTGTTAATAAAACTAAGTTCAATCGAAATATAGCAGTTACGATAAGTGCGATGTAGAACCGTTTTCGTCTAAACACTTGCGCTTGTCGCGCACGCGAAACGTCCCTTCTCGCCTCCCTTCAGCAAGAAAAATGCGAGAAACGATCGCTCGGAATCAGCGCTCCCTTAACGATGAAGGCTCAACGCCGCTCCCGACCAGCGAGCGGTCAGCGAGGAAGTACTGTACGTAATATTGTACGTAATGCTTTGTTGTGTCTTCAGTATATTGACGAATTTTTGCAATATTGATTGTATAGACGGAAGAAATGACCTATAATAACGGATAGGAATTTTTAATTAGTAATTAATCCCGGACAGATTACATTAATCCCGGCTTTTCAAAATGTACTTGATACCGAGAGCATATGTACGCGTAGAACATATTGCCATATAATTAGTTATAAATTTCAACATCTATTTGTTGAGAAGAAAATCACCTGAAGTATAATATGAATTTTTTTAAATTAATTTTGCATCAGTTCCAGTTATTTCAACTGAAACTTGTGCATTGAAAAAAAATCGACGGGCTGTATTTCCATCATTCGATGAACCCCATTCCTCTTTAACGTAACCTATGTATAAACACTTTCTTTTTTTAAATTGACACTGTACATATTCTTTTTTGTTTCATTTCTTTTTTCTTCAAATCTGCAGTTCATGCACTCCTCTGTTTAAAAGACAGAGGATTATGGATGCAAATCGTAAGTGTACGTAAAGCTATACGGACCGACCAAACGTTGATAACTTTAAACACTAATAATTTGAACAGTGGCATGAGGGGGGAAATGATCGTTGCGTGATTATTTAGAGAAGATTGTGCTGAAACAATTGCAATTGGTTCGAAAGTGGAACTTTTGGGCGTTTGGAAGATATACCTTGCCAAATTTGAAAAATGTCGCTGTTTTCGCTACTGCGTATAAAATTATTTTTTAATGGATTGTTTACATTAATTACTAATAAAAGAAGATATTTATCGGAAAAGCCTGGTCTTTAATTTAACCCTCGGTTGTCACACTGGGTCAAATTGACCCTGCAATTTTTGAAGCAAAACACATTTTCTCGGAATTCTTATTACTTCAAATTTTTTTTAAGCATGATGACATTTTAAACATCAACGTTCAACGATGGGCATATATTCTACAATGTTCAAACTTTATCTCAGAATTTTTTAGACTTAATTTAACAAATAGTTTTTAAGTAACAACTGATTGAAAATTGGCAGGGTCAATTTGACCCAGTGTGTGACGACGTTCGAAAAAGTAGGTGTGACAACCGAGGGTTAAACAAACCGATTTGTTGCTACTTTTTTTAGTATTTGACTTTTACTTATAACATGGAGACGAAAAGCTTCCCAAACATTTTACTTAAACCACTGTAAAGGGCATTAAATAAGGTAGCAATTAAACATAATTCAATTCTTTTTATCACATAAAGTTACAAAAATTGAAAAATAAATAAATGTAAAAAATATTAAATTATACATCATTGGAAAGGAATAATTTTTTCCTTTTTTCGGCCCAAATTTCATTCCAATATTTTAAAATAAGACCCAAAAGGCGGCAAATTTTAAATCCGGCCTACTGTGCGCCGGGCCGACACGAAAAGTGGCGTCTCGCATGTTCCGACATTCGCTTTCTCTTACATGCCTATCATTATACTTTCCTTAAATTGATTCCACCCTTATTGCTGGTTTAGCTCTATTGTTCACATACACTACTTTGCTGTATATTTTGTTTACTCGTTCTCTCCTTTGCACGTTAGAATTTGATCTGAAAAAGATCGCTAAGAAGAGGGGCGTAGAGGGTTTCTTCTTCTTACAACTGGTACGCCGGAACGGTACTGTCTACTATCTTAATTGTCTACTATCATCGTTCCTGACGACTGGGAAAACTTTCTTCCTTAAAATAGATTTCGCAGTATAATGTATACTGCATGCTACAGCACCTCCTAAGACTCGAACGTTTCTTTCGTTGTTTATATTAGTTTTATTAGAACACACTTGAACATGATGTCTTATGTTATTTTCGGAAATGAAGCCTTTGCAATTCACACACGCAACAAAACCATTTGCCCTTCGTTGCAACTGTTGCGCAGAGCGATGGCAAACAAGCAAATCGCCTCGATTTATCGAAGCAACCATATTGTACATGAAATTTCCTCTGCGTTTAATTAATTAGATAATCTTTTCCCGCTCGATGATACCTAACAATTGAAGTAATGTATGATTACATAAAGATCTTTCAAAGTGAAAACAATTATAAACAATTATACGACTCACCATTCCGTAAATTCCGAATTTTTGTCACGTCTTCCTCATTGTTGTGCATCGCCTCCAAATGTCTTGGTAATAGTGTCTGCAATTTTTACAATACATGCACATGCTCAATTTTTTCTTATTTTTAGAATTGTCTACATGCATTCTGGTATTGTCGCATACACCTATATTAGTTGCATTAAGGCTATTCGAAACATTAAAACTATTCGCACTATTAGCATTATTATCGTATCTCCAGCACTATCATCACTTGTGCTTTCATCAGTCGATAAAACTGAGAATCATTGTCCATAAATAAATTGTCTGCAAAGAGAAAGGGATCTTCTCCCTCGATACCCTAATGGCATACTGCAACTTTTATTTTCTGCAATGATATTGTATAAAATGGTACAAGTACATTCTAGTACTGAAATACCCAGAATATCATTTAAAAAATAATCTATGTGTAGAATCAGTAAAAACCTCAATACATTCAGAAATTGGTATGAAAACATTGATGCTAATGGGTCGCACATCGTCTGATGCCGACATTGGATTACTGCTTGCAGAGGCTCCATCCTCTAAATTGTTATCCTCTAAATGCACATTCAAAATGTCCTCGGGCGAGACACGATGTTGAGAAATATTCTAACAATGTAGTATCATGTAGAATAAAAGTTACATCTCTTACTTTTCCACATTCCGGAATAAATATAGAGAAATTTTTGATAATGTTATTCTAAGCCGTGGTGTAACGTCCGGTTGCCCGGAAACAACTGAGCGCAGCAGGTTCTCAAGAGGAGAGGGGCGTCCCCTTGAGTATAGGATAGGTGGGGGTACGTTGGTATGGAGTTAACCGCTTTGTTCCCACGGACATGTTATGTCGCGACGCAATACCGTTCGTGCGATGCCACAGACGAATAAACACGCGTGTGCTGTTTTTGCCACAGAAGGCGCGCGTTTACTCGTCTGTGGCATCGCACGAACGCTATTGCGTCGCGACGTAACACGGTCGAGGGAACGAAGCGGTGAAAACTAGAAAGTAACCTAAAACCTACTTACCTATTGGTTATTTCGTCTGTTTCGCCGCCTCTTTCCTAATGGCTCGGGCCCAGCTTCCATCAACTCCCCCGAGCTTCTCCTCTTCCTTTTCTTGACAACTGGAGCGGGAGGAGGAGTAGAATAGGGAGGGGGAAAAATAGGCTGCCCATCGCGCGGCGAGGCCACGGGAGGGGCTTTCCCCATTACAAACTGACAAGGGGACACCACGGGTGCGGAAATCGCTTTTGGAACGACAGTATATAGAGGTCGTAGTACTCGTGTAGTATGAAAATACCATTTCGGCTTTTCACCGAATGGGCCTTCGTTTTCGAGATATTGTGGTTTAAAGTTTTGAACAAACGTAGTAAGCCAGATATATACCTGCTATAGTAACCTATATCCAAGAAGGTGCGTTGGAGCAACGACAGCGTGTCAGATTGTCACGCGGGCGGACGGGGTTCAAGTCCCGCAACCGCGTCACTTTTTTTTTCGAATTTTTCCCGTGGAAATATATTTTCTGGATATTACGTATCACATAGTATGTTACATATTACCCTACGCAAATTTTAAGGTTAAAAATGCATTTACAACATAACGTATTATTCTAATCATCTCTTTCACCGGTGTTTTCATATTCTGGTCCTGCGAAAATATTTCATTCCGAAACTTTCGACGCCTGCGATTGTCGAGCAGGTGAAGTGAGATAGCCGTTACTTCTGACGAATTTAATATTCGCGCCTAAGTTCCTCCCAAACCCTCAGTGTGACGAATTTAATATTCGCGCCTGAGTCCCTCAAAACCTCAGAGTGCTGGATTTTAGATTCGCGCCTGAGTCCCTCAAAACCTCAGAGTGCTGGATTTTAGATTCGCGCCTGTCTTTCTCCTTCCCCATAGTCATCGTTCCTGAAAGACCTCACCCGGGACGTGACATATTTTTGGTGACAGCGGTGGGATCCGTCAACTGTCGATAGGAATAAATTCCCTAACAAACGGTACCCACAATTGCCTATTAAGCATGTACACAGAATACATTAGTCCGTGGAAACCAGCCTACAGGAGCCGCCAATTTCAAAATTCGACGGCGTCCATACAGTGGATGATCTGTGTTTCCGGGACCATTGTAGCAAATAACGAAGACGACGAAATTTGCTTAGACTGTTCCCTACGAGACCCAACAAATACGGTGATAACGTATCAAATCCATTTTTTAAATACGCCCCATACATTCCCTAATTGCCCGCGGTGCAATAACTTTCTGTTACAAATACGTCCTGCAACCAATTGTGCCAAGTGCACCGAATGGTATTTCCTTTCGAATAGGAACTAAAGTCGACATCTAACATGAGCGATACCCGTCAAAATCAAAACACGTTATATTACCCAAGCCGCAGACTACGGGCCGTATTATCAGACTCAAATAAATTGATTTGTGTTTCTGGAGGCGTAGCAACAACCACGGAAGGCAGAAAAATTTGCCTAAACTGTTTTAATTCAAATCCGGTGGAGATAGACGAGATATATCAAGTGCACTACCACCAACCTAACGATACATTCCCTGAATGCCCTTGTTGCAAAAACCTTCTGTTTAAATTACAGCCTATTAACAGTCGTGCCGCGTGCACAGAGCATTGCCGTCGAATAAGGAAAAATTATAACAGATTTGATATAAACTACCCGGGTAGAGAATACCATAGATTTTGAGTAGCTACTGCCGGACGCTCAAACATAGGAAACCTCCTAAACCACCCTAAAATAACAGATTTTACTAAATTTAAAATGTCTGAACACGGCGATATCGACGACCCCCGCGTGATAGACCAAGACGCGGGACCTTCCAAAAGTGCTATAGAAATCGCGACCGCCGAAATAATGGAACAATTACAAAAATTACGTGAGAAACGAACCGAAATCGACAATCTACACACGAGAATTGCGGAAAACCCTGAAACTAAAACGCACACGGGCGTAGGCACCGGACCGTCCGAACCCACGTTTAAGGGTCTTTCCGATAGAATACAGAGTATCGAGGCAGTGATGAAGAGACTTCTTGCACCCCCGCTAGATACAAATAATTTTTCCACACCGGGTTCCTCCCGTTTTGATAGAAAACCGGTGTTGAATTTCAATAAAACTCCTGAGGCATTGAATAGTAATAATATTCCGGACCAGGGTCCATCGCCCCAGATAAAATTAAAGGACGCCGTAGAAACAGTCCCAAAATTTAACGGTCACAACATATCCATTTTACAATTCGCGAGAGCCTGCAATAGGGCTAAGGCTCTGGTTCCCTCGCATGCTGAACCTCAGCTAGCGAGGTTGTTGACGAATAAGCTGCAAGACCATGCGTACTTGGCGGTTGAGGATCGGGTCTTTGATTCCGTAAATGATTTGATAAAACAACTTAAACGTACCTTCTCCCCTGCAAAAACGTCGGACCACTATCGCGGAGAACTCGCCAACGTAATCAAAGGAACCAACGAACACATATTAGATTACATCTCACGCGTCAAGGATCTCCGATTCGCTATTTTGGAAGAGGACAAAGAATACTATCGCGACTTTACACGGAATCACCCCGAGGATCTAGATCAGGTATGCACAGGACCCCCAAATCCGGGCGCGAGCTCAGATCCGAGCTCGAGCTGAGCTCGAACTCGAGCTCCGAGCTCGTCGAAGGACAAGCGAGTCCGCCACGGAGTGGGGAGCGGCTGGAGTAGTGGGAGCGGAGAGTCACAGGCTGCCACAGGGGTTTCCAGAGTTTGACGCTCCGAAAATAAGGCACATTTTGGGAAATTTTTAAATGAAAAGTATTGAGTATTATAATTTCAATCTCTGTATTTTTATTAATTGAAATTTGAAAAATGTGTTCAAATTTTTGTATACAATAATAG
This sequence comes from Andrena haemorrhoa, assembly GCA_910592295.1. Taxonomy (NCBI): domain Eukaryota; kingdom Metazoa; phylum Arthropoda; class Insecta; order Hymenoptera; family Andrenidae; genus Andrena; species Andrena haemorrhoa. The sequence continues at coordinate 10,769,844 of OU342946.1, forward strand.
TAATTTGGTTCAAAGTTATAATGGTAGTAGTAAAAGGGGTTTTGTCTGTCGTAATCATTTGAACTTTAGTTCATGTTGAATGAATAATGTTGAAAAGCCCAAAAATGGTTGTATTTCAAATGAAAACATTTATTTTTTGGAAAATCATTTGTTAGTTTTCTGTGTTGCAAAATTGGATTTTTGCAAATAATTACTTCATTCTAATTCACACGATAACCACATTCATATAGATTACAAGAAAATTGCGCTTTTTGCTTCCGATGACTAGGACAGCCAGAGCCATGTTCTCCAGCAACAAGTTTTTTTAAACCCTTCTTACTGCTATTATTATAACTTTGAACAAAATTATTATTATAGCATACAAAAATTTTTCAAACATACATTTTTCAAATCGCAATTAACCCTCCGTATCTTGTGCCTGAGTCAATTTGAACCCACCGTTTAAGATAGCTAACGCACACAGTGATGCAGCTGTGTATGTCGGAATACTCAAGGTTTCAAATTGAAGAAAAATGAATCCACGATTAATGAATATTCACAAATTATACATAGAAATATATGTATATTCACCTATGGATCTAATATTGGACCAATTTTATAAAAGGTATCCTGTTTTAAAGGGTATCCGAACACTTTTGTGGCCCACTGTATATGTATATATGTTATTAGATACCTTCAAATGAAAATACTCAAATTTACGTATGCAAATTTGTTAAAAGTAACTTTCTGAATATAATATAAAATTCTGTACGTTTTCGTTTGGTCTTGTATATTTATCGCGAGTATGCTTGTAGTTGTAACGGGCATACGGCCTTTGCAATCATAGAGTTCCCGACCATGAGACCTTTAACCGAGGAGTGGGGGATGAGCATACCACGGTCGAGCTCGAGGGCGCACCGACTGCCCTAGAGCAGATTTAGTGTGCACCCCTGATCTAGATCGTCTAACGTTAGACTCGTTTGTGGATGGCCTTCCTCCACATATACGAACAAGATTTCTCCAACATAATTTCGAAACGCTCGATGAAGCTTTTGAGTTAGCTGTACTCGTGGATAAGAAAATCGACAGGGATCGACAGAGGTTTTCAGAACAAAAGGCCCCCAAATTAACGTGTCAACTCTGTAATAAAACAGGACACGATGCGCGGACCTGCAGAAGTAATCAAGATACCGCTCCACAACCTTTCGAAAGGTATCCTTCAAATCGCGTTGTAGGATATGGTAATCAGGCATCTAACCCTTTGCCCCCTTACTGGGACAAAACCCGACCTCCTCCCTCAAGACCTACAGAATTGCGTATCTGTGCATACTGCAAAAAGCCCGGACATTTAATCTCTGAATGTAGAAAACGAATATTCAATCGCAATGAGGGAAACCCTGGAACCTCCCAGGAACGAGACTCGGGAAACGCTCTGCCCCTACGGTCAACAGCGGACGCGTACCGTGGAAGGGCAAAACAAAAATCATACACGCGAACAAAGCGCGTCTTGGTCGATTACGCGAGGATCCCGGTTGACCCTAATCCCAATATAAAAAAAACTTGTATTAATCAATCGATTTCTTAGGAAAATAATGCCACATAAAAGGGCCCCCAAACCCAATGGGCCTAAAACCCATGGAGGAGGCCTACGGAGGAGGTAGGGGCGTATGAGATGGACAAGGAAGCAGGCCATCAAGGAGGGCAGAAGCTTATCGCCCCTCCTTCCCCGGATAACCTCCGCGACAATCATCAGGGAGGCGGAACAAGAAATCCCCATAATTACCATCAAGGACTCCCCCACGCATACCCGCGAGGAGGTACTCTCCCGTCCCCCTCCCGCGTGTCAGTCCTCTCCCCAACCCTCCATCTCCCAACATCCCTTCGTAATCCCTCCTTGTCCAGGAGTTCTTGAAATCCAGGATACGGGGTCAGCTATCGAGGTTCCAGACCATACGGAGCTGACACCCGAATTCTTAAGGTGGTTCGATGACCTCTACCAAGAAGGCTACGACCTCTCGTTCATCTTGGACGACCCCTCCTTCCAAACCCTCGAATATTCCTTTCCTCCCTCCTAATCCCCCGAAAATCCTTCCTTCCTTTAACCCAATCCTTCCCTTGTACATATGTATCTATATATTCCTTATTTTTATATACCTTTTTTATTTTTTTTTTTCATATAAATGAATAAATTCCTTTCCTTTTTATTTTCTTTTGTTTATCACATCTTTCTATTTATTTTTCTTTTTCGCCAAATAGGCTTTATCTTTTTATTTTCTTTCGCCAAATAGGCTATATATTTTTTTTTTTCGTTATTTCCAAGGCACATTTTATTTTTCTTTTTCTCCTCATTTCAAAACACCCTAACCCTGTGTGAAGAAATGTATCCATTTCTTCATATAAGGGGGGAGGTGTGACGTCCCACGATTTTTCGTTTTGTTCATACATATCCATTAGAACTTCGTATGATAATTCTGCTGGTATGCCTCCGGTAGCATATTTCTGAATGATTCTCATCCTTTCTTTGTTTGCCACTTTGCCTCTGGCCAAATATTGTTTTATCGTTTTAGTTAAAATTGTTTTTTTAAGGTTAACTTCCTTAACATTCCTAGTAGCAGCTATAGTTGCACAGATAGCAATATCTATGTCAGAGAATGCCAAATACTGTCCTCCACCTTGGGTGCTCTGGTTAATGGACGTAAGTAAGTGCTGTATGTTCATTTTCAGCTCTTTAGCCATATCTGATATGTCGTCCTTGCAAAAACAGGCACCTGCCAATGGTGTCAATATCTTTTTCCCTTCAGTTAATCCCAATGCCACTAATCTAGACAAAGTGTCATGTGCTATTAAAGCAGCCTGTTTCAAAGTGAGAATCATGCTAGTTTCACTATTAATTGGTTTAAAATTTGCGTTATCTTGTTTAAAAGTGGCAATAAATACGGTATGCTTATTGTCAGGGAAAATGAACGACTGAAACTTGAACAGCGAAAGCTATGTCCGGACTCGAAGCCCCTAAAATTAATTTGCGACGTGAGCACGCGATGGAACTCCAAGTTCGACATGCTCAGTCGCTTTCTAGAGGTACAACGTGCGCTTGATACGGTCCTCTGTGAGCCACGAACGCCGGACCATCTGAGAAATTGCGAGTGGTCCATAATCAAACAATATTGCGATGTACTGCGAATTTTCAGAGAAGCGACATTAATAATGTCGCTGGAAAATGAGCCAACGCTGTGCCGTTACATTCCTACGGTATATGGCATACGAAAAAAATTAAGCACCCCAGTGACCCCAGTGCAGAATAATGAAACGGACGACATTACATACTAACAGCTCACATTTCAGACAACATTTATTAGAAGAGCTGAATATTAGGTTTAATTTTATTAATGATTCAGAACCATTGATACTCGCAATGATTCTGGACCCTCGCACCAAAGACCGTCTATTGTCGGGAGACGAGAAACTGGCGGCTCACAGAGCCCTGTATTCGGTTGCGACCGAGTACCTTGGTTTGGTTTGGTTTGGTTTGCGTGGATGTCGGGGCGGCGTGTCATAGCGACAGGGGCCACAGGGGGAGGGGCTCTGCAACAGCATGAGCAATACCCGGAGGCACCTCTATTACCCGACTGGGGGGGTTTCCTCGCTTTCCAACGTCGCGACAGCTTTTTTAGGCCCCATTTCTTTGTGGTACCTAGAAGTGCCGATGGTCGGAGGCCAGTGGCGGGAGCCCGGGAGGTGTTCTCGATCGGGCTTGCCGGCCCCCATTTGTCGGCACTTTGTCGGCCACGTATAATGATTTCTAGCGGCCACATGCTGTCGGAGAGGTCGTACTTGTCGAGTCCGCTTGTCATGGAGGATGTGTCGATTCTACCTGATTCCGGGAAAGAATATGTTGGGTCCAACACACATCCTCTCGAGCGAGTTACGGGTGAGCGGCCGTAATCCTGCGCAGTTTTGACCTATCGTCTTAGTTGATCTCGCGGGATCACTCTTTGCAAGCCCTAAGCGTCGACGTTAACCTAGGGCCGGGTAGTCCGGGGCCGTTTCCCTTATTGGTTCCCCCACTAATTTTAAAATTTAAGCGCGCTTGCGCGCCTCGACGCCGACCCCGTCGGCGGCGAGAAACCGTGGGATTTTTACGTATGCGTTGTAGATGAGCTTTCGGTTCGTCGTTTTTTGCTCCGAGGTGTGTACCCTTCCCTGCCCCTCCTATTCGCGGTGTCGTTTCTACGTTCCCCCTCGCCTGGAAGAGCCTCCCTTCTCCCCGACTCCGGCTGTAGGTGCCCGAGTATGGGGGAGTTTGAGGGAGTTTTTGGCTCTTAGCGAGAATCGAGGAAGCTCTTCCGGCCCCTTCTTTCTTTCTATCCTGGCTCGCTACTCTGTCTTGGGTATTTCACCCGTCCACCACCCCCCGTCCCCTTGGTTCCCTGCCTCCAACTGTGCTAGCCTAATGAGACGGCCCCGCCGACTTCGCTGAAGTTTACGGTGTAAACATCAGACTCCATCGTGGTTTTTGTCCCAGGCTCCATCCCGACCCATCCCCGTGCAACAACTTCGCCGAAATTGCTACGCAATATCAGGTTCATTGTGTCCGAGGGCGGATGGCCAGAGCCCGAAAAAGGCACCGCTCCTCCCTTCTCCCTTCCGGTATCTCGCGCTTGTGGCCTAGTGCCACCCTGAGCCCGTGTCGCGGTTCGCGTGCGCGTTCTTCGCGTGGGTTCGCGGAGCTTTGTCCCCCCTGTCCCTGATTTTTACGCGATCGGGTTGTTGGGACGACGCTGATTCTACCTGCGGATTTCTCGTCGCATCAGCCGCCGTGCCCTTTTGCCGTGGGTCTGATGCGGGATGCCACGATTTTCCGACGACTTTTTGGGTAGTCGTTACGCAGTTGTTGCCCGGTCAAGTTTAAACGCGAATTGAGGTGTGTTATTATTTTAGCTAAAGTTTGCTCCTTGGTTGATGTGCTGCTCCTCTCCTTGGAGGGGAGTGCGGTTTGGTGGTTGACCAAGTCACCAAGGGACCGAGATGTGTCGGTCCCGGAATTTGTACAGGTCTGTGTTGCTCCCGGTTCGTTGGGAGACTTTTTGTTTTCGATGGTTGATCGCCGGTGAGGCCCATCGCGACCCCTGTGGGTGTCCTGTTTTCCTGCTCGTCGTTGTCCGTCGCAGGGTTCAAGGGCGAGCGGTGGCTGGTGGTTCGGTCCGGGCTGGCCGATGTTTCCCGTGGACGCGCGGCGAAGTTCTTCGTGAAGGTCGTCGCGGTCGCTGGTCGTCGCCTTGCCGGTGGCCTGGCGCGGTGGTTGTTGGTGTTGCTCGTTACCTTCGTGTTGGTAGCGGGCGGGTTGTCTGGTTGCTTTTGGGCGATGCGTTGTCGATCTGTCAACAAAGGCAAAGAGTTATCGCATCGACCGTTACGTGGGTGCCTGGTGACTTCAGTCGCCGTTCCTCCATCGAGCAGGGGCGCCGGCCCGAGACTGGGATCGCTCAAAGTAGGGGGAGTCTGGTCCCGTTACCCTTTCGAGTTCGATCAGCCGGTCTGCTGTCCGCGAGATGGGCTCGGGGCGAGTGGTGGTTTGGTGTTACGGAGGTTGGGCGTTTTCGCCTTTCGTCCGCCTGGTTGGTCGACCTTGACGCCTTTGGGCGTCTGTACGTGAGTCGGTCGCGGTTGTCCGTATCTCGCGTAGGCCTTCCGCGCCCTCTTTGTGTTTTCGTCAGCGAGCTTGACCTTGACCTACGGGGGTTGGGTCGCTCGGTTTTTTCTATTCGTGAGAGCTCGACCCTCGGGGGTCGAGATGCTCGATTGCCCTCGCTCGTGGTCGTCGTTGGCGACCATGCTTTCCGGTCGGTTCCGGGTTTTGTAGTCCTAGTGACTAGTGTTTTTTTAATATATATATATATTTTCAAGGTTTTCTGATTTGTGACTACCCTCTCTTTTGGCTGACACTGGCCAGTTCTTGTGTTGTAAGTGTGCGTGTGGGGGCGTGTCACAGACGGACTGCCGTAGAACCGCGCCAGGACTTTCCGGAGGCACCGGTAGCGAGTTCGATCGTGATGATCTAGTCGTCCGGTGCGCCATGTGTGTGCTGGGCGAGCCCCGGGTCAGTGGTCGTCTGTGCTTGACACTGTGTGTGGATGTGTGTCACAGGCGGGCCGCCGCAGAGTCCCGTCAGGGCTTTCCGGAGGCACCGATAGCGGGCTCGATCGCGATGATCTAACCGTCGGTGCGCCATATGTGCGTTTGACGGGGCCCCGGGTTGGTGATCGCCTGTACTTGACACAGTGTAAGAGGGCCTGTCACGGGTGGTTCGTCACGGAGTTTCCCCGTGACTCGTCGAGCGAGTTATCGCTGTGTTCGACCGTTACGGTCCGGTCGTCCAGTTCGCTGCGAGCGCGCTGGGCGGTTTTTGGCGTTGTGCGCGGGTGCGTCTCACGGGCGGACCGCCGTCGAGTCTCGTCAGGGCTTTCCGGAGGCACCAGAGGCGGGTTCGGTCCTAGCGACCTAGCCGTCCAGTGCGCCATATGTGCACTGGGCGAGATCTTGGGCCAGTAACCGCCCGTGTTCGACGTTGTGTGTGGGGTCTGCCTCGGGTGGCCTGTCGTGGGATTCCGTCGTGTTTTAACGGGGGAGTTATTTGCGGGTTTGGCCGCGGTGATTCGGCTGTCCAGCACGCTGAGTGTGCGCTGGGCAGCTTCGGAATCGATCGTTGTTCGAGTTTGTCTCTGTACGTATGGGGGGGTCTGTCACAGGCGGACCGCCGTAGAACCCCGTCAGGGCTTTCCGGAGGCACCAGAGGCGAGTTCGATCACAGTGATCTAGCCGTCCGGTGCGCCATGTGTGCGCTGGGCGAGGCTCCGGGTCAGTGGCCGCCTATGTATGACGCTGTGTGTGGGGGGGCCTGTGTTGGGTGGCCAGGGGGTTTCGTTAGGGTCAGTTGGCTGGTGGTGGGTTTGTTCCTTGGGATTATTGTGGTCTTGGAAACGACCTCCAAGCTTGTCGAGCGTGGCCCGCGAAGCGGGCCTCGCGAGATGCGTGGAGGGCGAGTGGGGGCGTGACGCGTAAACTTGTCTGTCGCTCGTGACGACTGGCTGCCTTCCTGTTGTTGATCTTTCGGGATGTTCGTGACCTTGGAAGCGGCTTCCAAGCTTGTCGAGCGTGGGCCGCGAAGCGGGCCTCGCGAGATGCGTGGAGGGCGAGTGGGGGCGTGACGCGTAGGCTTGTCCGCCGCACGTGACGCCAGTCGCGGTTTCGCGTTGCAGGACCGGTCGAGCACGCGGGGTGCAGCGTGCTCGATGCAAGCTTGGCGGGCGCGCGCGCTCGCGGGTCGTCGCCGGACTTTACTCGGCCGACGCGACGCCAGCGTCCGAACCTTTCGTCTCCCTGTTTAGTCTATGTTTCCCGATCTCGTTTTCCGGAGTTTGGCGCGTTCGCGTGATTTTTACGTGGTATCTTTTGCGCGTTATCCGCGTCTCGCGCGCCGGCCAGCTTAGCTTAGTCTAGTTTAGTCGGTTTAGTCTGGCTTGGTCTAGTTCAGATTCCGGCTCGCGGGTTTTCGCGTCTGTTCTTTCGCGCCCTGTCGTCGTCTTTGTCGTCGCCGTCGTCGTCGTCGATGCTGTCGCGCAGCTGTTTCGTTGTCCTTGTCTTTCGTTTACTGGTGTTTCGCGTAGGTGTTTTCCCGAGTAGAAGTAGTGGTGGTAGTAGTAGTAGTAGCGACGGTATTCGTTCCCCTCTAATTCGTTCCGCGGGAGACGGAGTTTTCTACCCAACCCAGACTTCCTAATCCCCGTGTGCTCGCGGTGCAACGCGACTCGACGTCGCGCTGAGATCGAGTTAATCGTTTCTATAGCTCGTTTCTAGTCTCGAGCGTCTCCGTCTCCCTCCAGCGGCGGGTGCTGTCTCGTATCAGGGTACAGCGATTCTCGTTTTCGATCAGGCGCCGATCCCTCGGGTGAGAGACGCGACGACGCGAAACGCGTCGGTGAGAAATGCCTCGGCTACTCCACGCGGCGTGAATCGCGAGAGCGACCGACACACCGGCGATGGCCCGACGCGCGCGCGCGCGATTTATCGTCTCCCCCCTGCGTTCGGCACCCGGTCTGCTACACTCTATCCCCCCGGTGCGACCGGATTGCGCGGAACGCGCTCACATCGCCCGGGGGAGCCGAGCCGCTCGAGATCAGGAGTTTTTTGGTCAACCGTGATGATCGAATCGTCCGGAAGAGTCGGGCCGCCCGAGGAGGTCGAGCCGCCCGAAAGAGTCGAGCCACCCGGGAGAGTCGGGCCAGTTCCGTTGTCTGGTTTTTTAGTCCAGTTTAGACTTCCGCTCTTCGATATTTCGCGTATGTGTTCGAGAGTAAGTGTTCGATATGTTTTCCGGGTTGCGGCGCGCCTTGTTTCGCTCGTGTTTTCGCGCGCGTGTTTTGCTCAGCTTAGCTTAGTCTAGTTTATGATTTTGCGTTCCTTTCCGGGGCGCGCGCGCGCGTTGTCGGGTGTCGAAGTTTGACGAGCGAGGTTGGTCGCGTGCAGTTGTGTACCGGCTGACGGTGGGCCGAGCGCGTACCGACGGATGCTCTTTTCTCCCGCGTCAGCCAACCTAAACCAAACCAAACCGAGCAGCGGACGCCCATCGGCGGTCGGCAACAGGCGAGCCGCCGCGCGCGACCGACGCGTCCGCGAGAGTTCGACTCGTCGACCGACGGTCTACTCGCCCGCCCGCCCGCCGCACCGGTGCGCGTCTTTTCTATTCCCGGTGTTTTATTCCCTCCCCTCCTCGAACTTTTCAGGTTTTAGTGTAATTTCCGCGGGGGTGATCTTTACGCGCGTTAGGCTTGGTTTGGTTACGGGCGTTTGTTTTTCCCGTTACGTCGTTTCTACTCTAGCCGCGTTCTTCCGTTTCTAGCGCTCGGTTCGGTTTAGTCCAATCTGGTTTTGGTTTAGTCTAGTTATTTAGTGCTTCGATAGATTTTCTGCGAGGATAGTTTTTACTCACGCGCGCGCGCGCGTTACCTTCGATCGGTTACGATTGTCGTTCTAGCTTATTTTATTTTATCGCGTTCTGGTTTTGCCGCTGCGTTGCGCTTTAGTTTCTGTGTTTGTTTTTCGCGCTTCGTCGTTGCTCCTCTAATCGCTTCCCTCCGCTTTCTAGTTAGTTTAGTTTGGTTAGTTTGGTTTAGTCAGTTTGGTTTGGTTCGATCGATTTTCCACGGGGATAATCTTTGCGCGCGCGCGTTACCTTCGGCCGGTTATGCTTGTCGTTTTTAATGTATTTCTCGCGTTCTGGTTTTGCTGCTGCGTTACTCTCCGGATTCTGCGTTAGTTTTCTTTTCCCCGTTGTGACGTTGTCTCTCTAGCCGCGTTCTTTCGTTTTCTAGTTGGTTTAGCCTAATTCGGTCGGTAGGTTTGGTTTGGTCTAATTAGTTAGTTGTTTCTAGTGCTTCGGTTGAGTTCCCGTGGGGGTAATTTTTACGCCCGCGCGCGTTACCCTCGACTGGTTACGATTATCATGGTTGTCGTTGTAGCTTAATGCATTTATCGCGTTCCGGTTTAGCCGCCGCGTTGCGCCCTGGGTTCTGTGTCTATTTTTCGCGCGCCGTATCGTTGCTCCTCTAGCTGCCTTTCTCCGTTTTCTAGTTAGTTTGGTTTAGTCTTTAGTTTAGTCGGTTTTCTAGTGTTTCTATGGATTTTTACGGTGGTAGTTTTTATGCGCGCACGTGCGCGTTACCGTCGTCGTCGTCGTCGTCGCCGCCGTCGTCGTCGAATGATTACGATTGCCGTTTAACGTGTTTGTCGCGTTCCGGTTTAGCTGCTACGTTATGCCTTGGATTCTGTGTTTGTAATTCGTCGCGCGCGCTGTATCGTTGTTCCTCTGACCGCGATCTTCCGTTTTCTAGCGTTTGTTTCGGTTTCTGGTTGGCTTGGCTTAGCTTAGTTTTTAGTCCGGTTTAGTCGGTTTGGTGTTTCGATAGAGTTTCTACGGGGATAGATTTTTACGCGTGCGCGCGTTACCTTCGACCAATTACGATTGTCGCTATCATTAATGTATTTCTCGTGTACCGATTTTGCCGCTACGTTGCGCCTTGGGTTCTGTTTTTGTTTTTCGCGCTGTATCGTTGTTCCTCTAACCGCGCTCCTACATTTTCTAGCATTTAGTCGGCTCGGTTTAGCCTAGTTCAGTCTGGTTAGTTTGTCGTTTCGACAGAGTTTCTACGGGGATAAGTTTTTACGTGCGCGCGTGCGTTACCTTTGGCCGGTTACGATTGACGCTATTATTAGTGTATTTCTCGCGTTTCGATTTTGCTGCTGCGTTACGTTTTTTCGGGTTTTGTTTTTTGCTTATCGCGCTTGTGTCGTTGTTCCTTTAACCGCGCACTTCCGTTTTCTAGTTAGTTTAGTTTAGTTTAGTTTAGTCTGGTTAATGTTTCAATTTAGCTTCTAGTGCCTCGATGGAGTTTCTACGGGGGTGGTCTTTTGCGTGCGCGTTACCTTCGATCGGTCGCGATTATCGTTGTCGTCGTCGTCGTCGTCGTCGTCGTCGTCGTCGTCGTCGTCCGATGTATTTATCGCGTTCCGGTTTAACTGTTACGCTGCCTTTTGGATTCTGTGTCTAGTTTTTTCGCACGCGCTATATCGTTGCTCCTCTAACCGCGTTCTTCCGTTTTCTAGTATTTTTGTGAGTGTTAGCGAGTGAGTGACCGAGCGGGCGAGCGAGCGGACGCCCGAGCAGATTTGTCGGCCCGCGGCTCGTCACGTTTTGGGTGTGTTTTTCGCGCGCGTTTTGTCTATGTTTGTTAGGCCGGTGGTCGTTGGTTTAGTTTTATAGTTTCGCGCCTTTCTCAATGGTACGTATCGTTGGGTGTTAGAATTTCGGCGGGCGAGGCTGGTCGTGTGCAACCGTGTGCCGATCGATGGTAAGCCGGCCGTGTACCGTCGGCCGCCGTCGCGTCGGGCTCGCGTCGGTCGATCGCGCGATCGGCGGGCGGCAACGAGGGGGTCTTTGCTCGTGGCAGACGTGTCTCGGTTGTTCGCGACCGTCGAGCGTCTCGTCTAGCTTTTAGTCTAGTCTGGCTTGTCCGGTAGATCTCTGCGCCCGCGCGCGTGTCCTCCCGATCTACTCGTGATTGCGCTCCTTTCTGTCCTCGATTTTTCGGTGCTCGGCGCGCGTCTTGTATCTCGCGAGGTTTTTACCGGGGGTATTTTCGCGTTACCTACGGCCGGATATGTGCGCGTATTGGTTCTGGCGGTCGCGGTTTACGTATTCGTGCTTATCGCGTGTCGGTCTTGCTGCGGCGTTGCGCTCGAGGTTTGGATTTTGATTTTGCGAGATGCTATATTAGTCCTATCGCACTGTGTTGCTATCTCTGTTCTCTCTCTTGCGGTTTCTAGTGTTTCGCGCGGGTTTGTTCGAAGGTGCGTGCTTGGAGGGCTTCCCGAGTTGCGGGTCGTCCTCTACCTATCTTTCTGGAGTTTTTGGGGAGGGCGAATTTTTATTTTCCGTTTTTTATTATTATTTCTGCGCGTGCTTTTGGAACGGACGGTTTGTGTCGCATCTCGAGCCTTTAGTTTTTCCGTTTTTCGATCGCGCTGTATTGCTATCCCTGCTCCCTTTCTTTAGGTTTCTGGTGTTTTCGCGTGGGTTTGTTCGAGGGTGAGTGCCTGAGGGGCTTTTCGATTTGCGGGTCGTCCTCTACCTATCTTTCTTAATAAAATTTTTTGGGGGGGGGCAGATTTTTATTCTTCGTTTTTTATTATTATTTCCGCGCGTGTTTGGGACGGACGGTTTGTGTCGCGTCTCGAGTCTTTAGTTTTTCTGTTTTTCGATCGCCCTGTATTGCTATCCCTGTTCTCTTTCTTCCGGCTTCTAGTGTTTTCGCGTGGGTTTGTTCGAGGGTGTGTGCCTGAGGGGCTTTTCGATTTGCGGATCGTCCTCTACCTATCTTTTTAGCGTTTTTTGGGGAGGGCAAGTTTTTGTTTACCGTTTTTTTTTTTTTTATTATCATTTCCGCGCGCGTTTGGGATGAACGGTTTGTGTCGCGTCTCGAACCTTTGGCTTCTCTGCTCTTCGTGCGAGTGGGTGCGGTGTTTTGCGAGTTTTGGTTTGGGGTGGGTTCTGGTCAGGTTTGAGTTGGGTTAGGGTTTGGGCCAGGTCTGGCCTGGTTTCCGGTTGGATCAGGGTTGGGTCTGGGTCAGGGTTTCGGTCCGAGTCAGGTCTGGGTCCGGGTTAGGGTCAGGTTTAGGTTAGTTTAGTCTAGTTTAGTTTAGTTTGGTCTAGTCTGGGTTAGGCTTTCGTGTCCGGGTCAGGTCGTTTCGCGTTTTGTCTAGATTTTAACATGTTGTTCCGCTCCCCCCCGTCTAGCTCCGGTCCCCTCGGCCCGCTCTCGTTTCGATTTAGTCGCTCGTCGGTGCGAGGATAGTCGCCTGCGCGCGGGTGCCACGCCGCCCTCGCGGGATTGTGTCTCGCGGGTGTGCGAGGGCGCGACTTCGTCGGGGCTCGATGTTTGAGGTTGAAATTTTTGTGTCGCTTACCGGTGGAGTCGTTGTACGCTACGTTACCGTCCGGTGGCTCGGTTGATCCCCAGGGAAGTCGCTCGTCGGTCGATCGGTCGGGGTGTATCTCGGATGGTTGGATTCTGCGTTCGTCGGGGGCGATCCTCGTAGGTACGGTGGTTGCGGTGTCGTCGCGGGGTGCGCTGGTCGTGGTTTCGGGGGAGCGAGAGGTTGTCGGTCGGTCGGTCGGTCGGTTTGCCCGGTGGTGCGGTGGGTGGCGGTGATTCAGGGGTCGTGGTGTCGGCGCGTTGGTTCAGCCCTGTGTTGGAGAGAAACAGAGAGAGAGCAGGCACCGCAGGGGGCGACGCTCCGTCGGGGGGAGTTGTCCGTTGAAGGGCAACTATCGGACGAGGTGATTTGTTCGCGCGTCCGCCCGGAGCGTCGTCCCTCCTGTTCGATGATGACGGTGATGATGGTTTGCGCGGGGGGTTTATCGGGCGACGGGGAGGTCGATTCTCCGGGAGGGCGAGTGCGATGCTTCTTAGTTTGTTTCGCGCGGTCGTTTCAGGGCGTCGCCTCTCGTTACACTTCCTCCCCGCCCGTTTACCACCCGGAAGTTGCTGCGGGACCACCCGGCTTCCGGGGCAGGGTAACCGCGCCAGTAGTCGGCCAGTTAAGGGAAGGCGAAAACTCGGGTCGCGCGTCGTTATCGTTAATGTATTTATTTTCGAGCGTGTCATTGACGGTTAAATTCTTTGAGTTGTCTGTTTTTTCAGATGTGCGGGTGACTCTAAGGTAGTCTAACAGTTTTTATTCGAGGTATCTCAAGGATCCAGGCGCATTCCCCTTGCCGACGGTCGGCCAGCAAAACCCCAGCCTCAGCCCCTCGCCCGCCAGCAGTCGGCCAGGTCCCTCTATCGGGCTATATTATGTCTCAGTCACCGTATAGTATACTTATTGTTAATCGACCGAGTACCTTGCGGACGTAAGCAACGTGGGCGGGGGAAATGTACAATTGAACCAAATGTCAGGTGAGTGTGAAACAATAACAATAATAAGATTATGTGATACTGTGTTCAATGTTGTACGTTATATATTTTGTTTCTATGACAGGACCAGCGCCAGGAACGTCTGGAACATTAATGGACTTTTTCGACGACATTGGCAGAAACGCGTTGGAGCGACCAACCGACACTGTCGAAAAGGAAATTCAGAATTTCATGGAGGAAAAACTTATAACCAAAGAAGCAAGTATTGTGAAGTGGTGGAGGGACAATACGGCGAAATTCCCAAAACTGGCCCGCCTGGCGCATCACATTTTGGGTGTGCCCGAGCAACCTCCCCGCGGTGTACATCGGTTAAAGCTAATGCCGGCGGCACGTGACCGTTACAGTACTTTTCAAAGTCATCGCAAGTTGAAACAGATACCAGTGTGATGTGTCCCCCTCCTGCACTATATAATCCATGCATATAATAATGTGTGTGTGTGTGTGTGTGTGTGCGTGCGTGCGTGCGTGCGTGCGTGCGTGCGTGCGTGCGTGCGTGCGTGTGTGTGTGTGTGTGTGTGTGTGTGTGTGTACATACTACGCAGGATGCGTACATTATGTATGAAATATGTGTGTAATGCAATTAAATTTATTTAATTTCTTGTGATTTCTTACGCTCTTTCAGAAATATTTCCCATCCTCATTCAAACGGATTACTACCGTGTTCTTACATTAATTAAATAAAAAAAATTAAATTATGTGTCTATTTATATTGTTTGCTGTTTAAAAATTATTCGTCCATTTATTTATTTATACCCACTCTGCGGAAGTTTATGCAAGTATGATATGTCGCGAATATGCAAATATGCTGAAAAATATAACGGGGGGAGGGGGGGGGTATATTTAATCTCTTTTATAAAACTGTGGTATACTAATAATTATACTGTAATAATTATACATTATACGTATCAAGCCGTTGTTACCTACTATTGAATTATTAAACTTTTGAATATATGTATACAGGGTGTCCGCGGGAACTCGAAACACCTGAATATCTCCTAAACTGTTGGAGATAAAAATATTTAAAAAATAGGGAATTGCATGGTTCGAGGGGGCCAATTTATTAGCCGGAACGAATTTTTTTTTCGATTATTATTTTAAAAGATACGATGGTCAAGTTCGGTTTTTCAAATAGAACTAATTTTGTTGAAGACCTGAGTTGATAGTGCGTTCCAAGACAAATTCAATAAGCATTAATGTATACACTTGATTCCCACTGATTTTTGAGATATTGCGCTTGTAAATTTACTGATTTTCACTGGAAGAAAACCCGCTGAAATAGCAAGGACCGGGGTCGGTCTTGCTGGCGCCACGGGGGGTCTTGCCTGCTGAAACAGATACCTACCTGCCAAAGGTCTAGCCAGGCCCAAAAGCTGGACAATTCTTTTCCGCCAGAAATTCTACTTAGGTAGGTACATCTGCGATATCAAGAGGCGGGTGCAATATCCAATACAGCGTATTAAAAAATTCTTTTCTTCATCGTATCGAAGGGGAAGTAACGCCAATGGATTCCTTATGTTTTTCTGATGAAAATCATTACAAATGTCGTGTAAATAGTCTTTTATGTAGTGTAAAAACTCGTGAAATTTCACATTTGGACAATTCACCTTATTTGACACTTGACAGCTTATGATGGATTGACACTTGTGTAACGTGCCACTACCCACCGCCATAAATTTTTTCTTTTCCTTTTATATATATTAAGCATATTTTCTCAGTTCCTTTATATATATATTAATCATTACGTATTGTTCATCATTCCGTTCTATTATATTTAGTTATAACATTAGTATTAAGACATACAACTCATGTTGCGTGGCTAGTTGGGGTTTCTTGAAATTCAAGGGAATTCCGTGCGGGTTCGGCGTCCGTGGAGCCCTGAAGAGCTCTGCTCATGAACGCGTGAATTTAAAATGAACTAAATATTGAACTGATTGTAACGACTAGTTTAAACTTAAATAAAACTTCTTATTGAATTGAATTAAATTGAACAAGGCGGAATTTATTGCTACACGTCGAGACCGTTATAACGTCGGATATTGAATCAAGGAGAAGAAACAGGCTTCTTATGTTTTTTCCTCTTTTTTTTATCAATACGTTGTTTTTGAGCGCTAAGGAAGGAGGCGAGGATAGATTTGTAATGCGATAGAGTTCATTCTTAACTCTATCCTGTTTGAACTTCGCGCCTTAGGATCTTGCGCTAAATTCCGCTAGAGCGAGGATCGCAGCTCGCAACTGTAGGGTTCACACTAGCGGGTGAAGTAGGAATCTTGTTCTCGAAAGTTCCTTGATGTTCGAGCAATTCTTTCGATTGTATGAAAAATATCGAGTCCCGAAAGCGTAGTTTCTTAGAACCAAATCGACTGTACTTATTTCTTAAGATATTGCACGAGACCGATAAATAAATGGAATGGTTTAGCTTAAGGAATGATTTATGCACGAGGTGTACGGTTCCCTGGTTCAACAGGAAGAGAGTACGCTGACGATTCGGCACTCGCTAAATCAGCCGAACGACACCGCAGACCGCGGGACCCGAGCTACTCGGTCCACCCGTGAATCCCGCGAGATGCGAGGGGGGGGGGGGGGCCGTCACGGCTCACCGGTGTGCCAGTGCCGCCGCCACGACGGTACAATCATTTATTTGGTTGTACAATAATGCATAAAAGAATAAACGCTTATGTTAAACAAATCTCTCTTGACGGCCCTACACCGTTGAGATGGGATGTGCTGGTAATAACTTCACTGGTTTGATAGTGAACAAAGATATATATATTTATACAAAGGAGGCACGCCGATGTCTCCGATGGAGATCGAAGGCGTGATTGCTTCCTACGTTAATCACGTAGCAGAATGCGCATAAGCGCAATACGCGTGTACCACACACGTGGTTAGTACCGTATAACAGTTTACACGAGATAGCGGACTCGAGGTCCGAAGACTGAACAACAGTCTCGAATGACCGTACAGGACAAAGTCACAAAACGAAGTGGTTTTTCATGCAGACCGCATGGCAACGCACGTCGGCTCGCGCAGTCTCCCCACTACCAAACAATCCTTGGAGTGGGAGAACAGCCGCTCCCCACACAACACTCATGTAAGTGACACGCCACGTAGCGGGAAAACAGCGAACTAAATCACACGCAGCGCAGGCGCATTACCGCATATTCAAACAGTAGACTCAGCGCTGCGAACGATTCAAGCGCGCAAGCGCAGACGTCACAATAACCGGACGCCGATTAAACCTAGTGCAGTGCGCGAGTGGCGCGAACCGGATGTGAATTTCGATTGGTGCGCGAGAACGACGCAACTACTGATTGGCTGGCCGAGTCCCGGGAGCCAGTATAAATATGGGACACCAGCAGCAGAACATCAGACGGAGACTTGGTTCTGATACCGAACCTATAGTATTTCTTAAATCGACGTCCTGACTTCCAAACTCATACTTCCAAATCCTAGGTCGCTTTTACTAGCCCCGTTACTTCCAAATCCGAGGTCGCTTTTACTAGCCCCGTTACTTCCAAATCCGAGGTCGCTTTTACTAACCCCGCTACTTCCAAATCCGAGGTCGCTTTTACTAGCCCCTGAGTTCCTATCACAAAAGCGTTGGGCCAGCTGATAGCCACCAAGAAGATATTACAAATTCAAAGGAAGGAATCGTCTAATTCAACTTCCATCTGGGGACACCTTAATTGGTTACCTAGCAACAATCCTAGAAAGCGTAGGCCAGCTGATAGGCAACAGGAAGCAAATACGACTCAGAGAGAAGAAATCCTTTTTCGACTCAAAACTAAGACATTCAAAGACCGACCAAGCGTTTTTCAGTGTATTATTAATTACGACTTAGTGTCGAGACTCTATGATTAATTAACGATTAGTATCGTACCCTTAATATTAATTACCGACGAACTACCATATTCTTTGTTACCGACTCAGCATCGTTATAAGCCAAGCGATATTCATTTATCGACCGATACGTCGTTACGATATTACCTTTAGTTCTATTAGTTCACACGACTCAGTGTCATATCCTATATTCCATTACGACCTAGCGTCAAAACATATTCTTGAATAAACTATTGTTATTATTGTTAAAGAAGGACTCTGGTTTCTTGAAATTCATTTCTTTATCGCATGCCAAACGAACCAATCCCATAAATTCACAGGTAAACCGCTCTACTTGTGAAAACACCTGTAACTAAACGGCAACGCGACGTTAGAGAACGTTACACTTGGTAGATTAGTTCAAAATAGTATACATAGGTATATATATGTACAATGAAGGACGAAGATCCCTGCCGAATGATTCCGAGAGTCGACGAATCGACGAACGAAACATGTGTTAGTTCATCGGTGTGCGTGCAACGCGTATACGTATTATGTTTGACGAAAAATTCCTTGGAGAATCAGAAGAAAAACCTTACCGTTTCTGACAGATCCATGAGACGATATTATGATATCTCTGTTATGCGAGGACCGTGCTCTATGTTTTCATAGGCGGATGTTTATACGAAAGCGACGTTGGATTCTTTCGTGGCGACGGTTGGGTATTTAGATTAATTATTTCCTCGAATAGTTATCGCCAGAGGGTTTCGAATTACATGCGGATGTTTATACGAAGGCGACATTGGATTCTTTCGCGACGGCGGTTCCTCTATTTAGGGTAATTAATCTCGAGCGTTCGATTCTCTCGCGCCTTATCTTTCGCGCCTGCGCGCCGATCCTCGGACACGTGTCGAAATTACGCGGGAACGAGACACGTCCAACACGTGCCGAAATTGCGCGGGAACGAGACGCGTCCAAAGGTGTATGGGGGATTTTTCATCGATCGGCGGTGTCGCTACTAGTGTTGGCTAGAACCGTGATTTGTGAATCACGAGTGATTCGATCACGTTCGTTCCCAATCACGGTGATTTTTCACAGCGATCTGTGATTTTCGTGATCGCTTCTGATTGGTGCAGACAGAACAGTGATAGCTTCTGATTGGAAGAGAGCATAACTGCTCTTTGCACACGCCACATAACCCCAATTTCTAATTTATTTCAAAACATTCTCAAGTCCTCACTGTTCTTATAGAAACTTAGTTGTATATTTTGAACCAATGTAATCGTTCTTGATCTATTTAAATTAACGAATATTTCTTCCCTTTAGTTAGAAAGTATAATGTATATCTGAATACTTTAGCCAATCAAATCAATGCGTGCATACATTGACTATTCATGAATGTATATTAAATCACGGTCGTGATTTAAGTTAAATCACGACCGTGATCGTGATTCTGCGATCACGGTGATAAATCACTGTTAGTGATTTTGCACTCCATCTCTAGTCGCTACATCAAATCCAGGGAGTTTTCATCGAATCTAGGGATTTTTCTGGGGATTTTTCATCGATCTGCGGTGTCGCTAGATCAATCTAGGGATTTCTCGCTGCAACAGTTTACCAAGTACCCCCTCCACCGCCAACGGTCCCGCGCGCAACGCATCCCCTCCCCTCTGACGTGATCCCCCCCTCACCCACGAACTCGATCGACGCCATTTTGAAATCCCCCTCCCCACTGACGTCACCCCCTCGCCCACGGACTCAGAGACCCTCCCCACCTCACCCCCTCACCTATCTCGTCGAAGAGCGCGATTCCCCCCATCCCGCCTCACCCACCTCGTCGAAGAGCGCGACCGCGGTACCCCTCGCCCCGCCTCACCCCCTCGCCCACACTTGGATCAGAACTCTCATAGCCTACCTACTCAAATGTTCAAACAACCGTTTCTAACGCTTTTAGCGCTTCGCTGGTCACAGTTGAATTGCGCTCCAAAATTATGAACGTCCGGGCCAATCAGGTTACTTCAGATCACTTCAGATCGTGGGTATCGCTAGTGATTCTCTAGGTCAGGCTTGGGAATTAAGTGAACGCAGCGGTTGATTTTCAGAGGCAACGCCTCCTTTCTCCCGCCGCGCGTCTTGGCCCCCCCGCTGCCACAGCCTGGGTTGTGTTTATCTTTAAAAATAAGTCATCCAAATGATCAACAAACGTTCGTGAAATCGGTTTAACAACTTCCGGGGAATATAGCCTTTACACTGAATAACAAATTCACGTGAAAGAATTTACGAATACCTAACGACCACTGATGGTGAATTCATAAAATTCTTTATGGAAAGAATTGAAGCCTAGATGTAAGTGGAGCTATAACTTCATTGGCGTGAGCCGTAATTGCATATTCTAAGCTATTTAATTCCTGTTTTAGAAGACATTCCACAAAATTCCAACTAACGTGCTCGATATTATTATCATATTCAGAGATGCTGACTACTTGGACATCCAAAGGTATGTATAAGGTGTTTGAAGGAAATTACCGAAGATTTAAGATGGGCCTGGCTTACTGATTCTGCTGGACGTGACTCTACAAAAGATGAAGGTAGGAGATCTTATGTTGAGAAAGACCATTGTTCCTTTTATATTGGTGTTATATTATTTAATCTGTCCGAGTGAAAATTCATTATAGATTAACAAATCTTTAGTGGCTTGAGATGACTTCATAGTCGAGGGAGAGGAGGAAAAAAAAATGAATAAAACTATCCTAGCACATATGGAGGTAATCCCTAAAGTAAATAATATTAATAAGAAAAGACCCCGATGAATGATTGGTATTAATGAAGTAGTCTTTGTCATTAAAACTCTAATGTTACTTTGTTCAATTAGGTCTCCATTTCCTGAGGTCGTTTTAACGGAGGATCGTGTCTCATTATCTACGGACTTGGTCTCAAATAAAAACCGGCATCTTTCAGCCTCTAAATTTGGCTCCTCAGCCCCTAACCTGACACAAGCCGTGGGCCACAGGTCGTGGGACTGGACGGGGTGCTTAAAGCCTATCCGATGTTCCAGGTTGGACGAGCCTGCGCCTTGAGATACGTGGATAGCCTCCAGCGGGATCTGTGGCGGGGTGCCTTTAAAATCGGCCTTTCCGATGTCCAACAGGCAGCTGGGTTTTAGCTCATCCACACGATCTCTTAAGAACGATCCTCCAACCACTACATTCGTAATCTCTTTCTAGATATTTCTACCACAAGCAAAGATTAAATTTTTTTTTCTGCCGTAAAGTAAGCGTCTCTGTCAGTTGAACTGTCTTCGGTGTGCTTAATCTCAATGAAGACCTCAGGTGGACCGTTAAAATTTGCTTCATGGGCAAGAAAATGGTAACTATTACCTTTCCATTATTTTCCCATATTCTATTACAGTCTGTATTCTCTACTTTTCAGAATCTGCAAGTGATGCGTCGTTGGCACCTACGACTATCCTTTGCAGACGCTTAGAAGAAGAGATGTCTGTACAGTCCGTCTTAGTGCAGTTAGATGAGCGATTTATGGTTAATACTTTACATCTATGGCAAAAGATTTTGAAGGTGGAGGGGCCTTGAATAGTCAACGAATTCTGACTCTGGCTCTAGCATTCTCGCAATGGTAATAGCAGTTTCGAGATCAGGTAAATTTTTGCTGTCTTTCTGTCTATTCTAATAGAATCGCGCGTTTTCATTCCAAAGACCCTTAATAAAACTAATTATTGCCGTGTTCCTTAATAAATCGTTAACACCAACTACTTGTTCTGGATTATACGCGTCCCTGGCGGTTTTTAATCCACTATCCAGCATTTCATTGTCTCGCGCTCTGAAAACCTCTACCGTTTCATTTTTTACCCTAGTGCAAATTCATTAATTCAGCATTCAAACTATGGACATTAAATGACAGCGCGAAAATTTTTAGAAGATCAATCAATTCGTTTAAAGTGTCAGGCTCTCGCCGATTTGACAACGCTAAATTGACGTTAATTAAGTTGCATTGTTTAATAAATTCGATTAACGAGTCGGACTCTGCATCAAACTTTGGAACTGGATCTCTCACCAAGTTTAACGAGAGATAAGATTTAGGATGAGAAGTCGCTAATTCAGATGATTTTGTCGAGGAGCTACACTCGAGCAAGACGACTCAATACTTAGTTAGGACAAATTAATGACAGGTGGATCCAATCGTGTCGGGAAAAAGTTTAATTCGCGCAACTGTGACTAGTCACCGGGAAATTCTAAATTGGCAGCAACAACCGTGGCTGGGCAGGGCAAAGGATCCTTTGACTCAGGCGGATCAACAATAGAGTCGCTGATTTGTGTCGGTAAAATACTTAGTGTTCGTGATTGTGAGAAAGTAATAGGGCGTTATTTGCATCGTTTCAGCAGATATACATCCTCAACTTCGAAACCCCGTAAAGCAACACTGAACGCGATTGTCGTCTCTTACGTTTCGATAAATACTTACTTCTACGCAACATTTCGTAGTCTAAATACGGAACTCTATCGTATCCACTAATAACTAACTCAACGCAACGATAATTACAGCACACAATTTTAACAATAGAACCATAAATTGTAAATTATAATTGAACTTTGATCTCTCACACAATTACAGACGAGTGCTTGATGTCGCACCGTTGTTCTGGTTGGTCTCAGTGAAGAAGGTCCTCCGGCCGAGTGTGTGTGGTTTCGGGGAAAACTGGAACGGTCGTCCGAAATCACTTCCCTCTGGCATTCACCCGTGCTCCGGGGGAAACCGTCCAAAACCCAGGAAAGAGGAACTGCAAAAATTGGCCGATGACTGCTCTTCGAATCCTTCGTCCACGAGCCGGCAAAATTGAGGAATCCCACCGCTTTCACCAATTTTGTTGCGTGGCCTTCTGGTTCCTCTGGATCCTTCGTAGGGAATTCGGCGAGGATCGACGCCCGTGGAGCGCTAAGGCGCTCTGCTCCTTGGACGCGGATTTTTTGGAGATAATTATAATAATAAAATTGATAAAAGAATAATAAAATGTTGAAACACAAATAACTGGTAACTTTGATGAGTTTAATAGAACAATTCGAATACAGAAAATGAGTATTGAGAACTTTTTGTAACACGTCTGTTCGCTTTGACTATCAAGGCTTGAGTGAATACAAGGGTCAACGCTTTTGTTAATTACAAAATGTCCTTAAAATATAAAAGCCGATCAAATATTTATAAGCTAAATTCTTATTGGTCAATCTATTTCCTTTTCCGATATTGATTTTTAGAAACAAGCGTTTAACAACATTGCTCTGGAATTATACGCTTAGGAGAAGGGATCAAAGTGGAGTTCATTTATTCAAACACCCGTTTCCAAGTGGGTATTGATTAATTTATAATCCTGAAGTCCTCTTATTAAAAGAATCTCTAACTATTTTCAAACCCCTCGGGCTTGTGCGAACTTCACCTTGCTTCCTTTCCCTATTACATCTGTGCGATCCGCTTCGAGTTTCGCGCCTCTAAAGTTTATACTTCACGCCGCTAGATGGAGGTCGCAACAATAATATTTAAAAAAAGAAATTGACCCCTAGGGGGTAAAAAAATTACCCATCATCAATAAATGGAACCCATAACCACAAATCCAAACGATTTGAAATCAGCCACTCGCGTTCTTTACGAAAACGACAAAAAGCAGCTGCGTTTGAGAAATCATCCGTTACGTATGTAGTATGTACGAATAGTAAAACTAAAACTTTGCAGGCGTTCGTAGTATATCACCATCGAAATTGCAGTACAAGAAAATAATTATTTTTTTAGCACTATAGCTAGACTTTATTATTTCACTTTAAATAAAATCGTGGAGCAGGATATCTCACAACAAATTCATTTCGACGCTTGATGCTATATTAAATTGATTCATATTTTGTTATGAAATACCCCATTCCATCATGTTTGTTTAACATGAATTTTTTTTATATATTTTATCTTGTCTCCAAATAAGTTACACTCATCAGAATAAAACAATCCAATTTCATTGGAGACTTGAAATAAGCCATTCAAGCTTTCACCCCCTTGATATGGATGATTACAGATAAAAATAGTGCCATATATTTTTCGAAGAATTATATTCTCTTATTATCTTCTCTCATTCTGGGTAATTCCTCTTCTCCATTGGCGGTCTTCCTACAATTTTTGCCAGATCGCTCGTAATGAAATTGGACGTATGGGGCAGGGTGGATCTGTAACACATTATGTAATGGAAATACTTAGTTGGTGTTTTATAAACGTACACAATTTTACCGTAGATTTATAAAGTGTCAAACATTACCTGAAATATGGTACTTAATATTTTATGTAGCACTCCATTTGCCCTGGCCTTACTGTCCCATACACCATGTGTGCAGTAATTTTATAAAAAGTCCGTCTGTAAGAAATGAGCGCAGACATTTCAGTAAGTTGGATATAAAAGTAAAAGTTTGTTTCAATATTTCGTCGAACATCATGCATACCTGCGACGCCCGTATGGACCAGCCTGTCATCCTTTGACCAAATCGGACTCGGCACCCTTACGTATGCAAATAATTTGCAACGTAGATCCGCATCTGTATCTTTTCTTCTACCTTGCGTCTGTCTGCTCCTGTGTACTTAGAAATGTGTCTGAAAAAATTAAAAGGTGAATTAAATTTATTATTTCCCTCGTCACTTCCTTGGGAAAGTTACCGCGGCGTCGATCCTCTCGCGTGATCGCATTATCCCCGAGGAAAAGTGCGATTGCTGACACTTGTGACCACTGACACAGTCAGTGGCCCTGCACATTACAGTGCGATGCGACGCCGGATTGATCAAATTTATTATTTCCCTCGTCACTTCCTTGGGAAAGTTACCGCGGCGTCGATCCTCTCGCGTGATCGCATGATCCGCGAGGAAAAGTGCGATTGCTGACACTTGTGACCACTGATACAGTCAGTGGCCCTGCACATTACAGTGCGGTGCGACGCCGGGTCGATAAGATCAGAGTTTCACTATTTTCGGAGGGAGACCTCTTTCGCTTTTTCTTTCGCTCTTTCTGCTAATATGAATTGAGGCTCCCGAATAGTCATGCACCTATTGTGCCGACTATCTATTAATTCGGGGAGCATGCATTCTAAATAAAATTGAACCAGTTTTGGCTGCATTTCTCTTTTCCAAAACGCATCATCTCTCTCTACTTTTATAGATTTCAGCCCCTTCGGGGTCCAAACGCAAAAGACACAGTACTTTCTGTCAGTAATGTGTAACTGGCCTTGTACTTGATAAAAATAGTGATGCGTTTTGTTCGTTGAAATACCTGTTTTACGTGTGAACATGCGTCGGACAGCGGGTACTTTTTCAATAGCTTCCGGCGAAAAGTTCTCCGCTGATTTGGGGCATTTGATTTCCACAATACCCTCTTGACCGATGATTCCATCCGGTGAAGCTCCTAAGAAGGGGATGCAGCTGTCGATGAAAATTCCACATTCTGCAATATCTGTATATTCTTTCTTCAATTCTTCGCAAGCAATTTTCTCGCATTCTTTCCCGTATTCCACCGCGGGTGCACTAATTATCTTCGGATACAGAAATGATTTTACTGCATTTCCGCAAAGCGTGTCAGGTCGCCGACGGCACACTTGTCCAAAATTGGATGCTGTCAACAATTTGGACCTGTACTGCAACCATCTGCGGTTCTTCGCTTGTCCGATGGTTTCGTCTTCAATGGCATGTCTTTTGCTTTGCCACTCACTGAGCATTTGCATATGCTTCTCCCGGTTCATTTCATAAATTTCGGATATCATGTCTGGCTTCTGTGCATTTTGTCCATAATCGGAATCTTTTTGTGAGGGCAATTGCTTGCGAACATATCGCGCAGCCTGCGTTCCCTTCTGTTTTGCAGCTCTCTTTTCCTTTTCTTTTTTTTTCTTTTATTCCATTTGGCGCACAACCTCGGGCGTTTTCTTCTTCATAACCGCATCCAATCGCGAGTGCACTTGCTTACTGTTGTACTCCACGACAGCAGCAGCACATCTCCCTGCATAGGATCCTCTTTCGCCGAAATTTAATCTTTTTCCGCCAGAGTACTTGGCAATTAGTCCGTTCAAACTTTCCGCAGCGTTATTAGTAGTATTATAGAGTAAGCTCTCCGCATGAGCTAATAGTGGTCGAAGTATTTCTTTTACGTCCTGGTACACTCCAATTTTCATCAAGTCTGGAACGATGTTTTTCTCATTCTCTTTATTGTTGCCATCGCAGAAATATTCTAGTCTTGCACACTCTGCGTGTTCACCGAACACGTGGCTTGGAACATTCTGTATGTCGCCATACAAATTCTTCGTTTTCTCGTCGATTGATACATTCTGATTGTATCTAAACTTTGCGGCTTTCACGATGTCCGTGCGCATCCGGCGAATGCTACTTTCCACAGTTTTTCTCAATGGTCCAGATGTGGTCTTTTTTACAATCGCTTTGATTTTTGTTCAAAAGTTTCGCAACAAATGATTCGTGCATTCAATCTTTTTTACACGAATCTGTCTCTTATATGGGTCCGCATCAATAATCTTCTTATACACGCTACTGTCCCCATCAGCAATCAGTGTAGAATAAACGAGCCCACGTTTTTCTACGCTAGTCTTGAATCCTTCTACTATAGCATCGCTTTCCATAGCAGTCGATGCTCGAGATGTGTTCCAGTTTTTGAAACATGTGTGCTTTCGGGGTTCTTTCTCGTTTTTGGCAGCAATCCGACAAATTCTGCAAACTTTATTTCGGACACCGTAAAATAAAACATTTTTCGTGTGATAGCCAACTATCACGCCGACTCCAGACTCAGAATCGTAACATCCACTGCGGTAGGATCTCTTCATCCAGCTTCCGTCGGCCACAACGGGGATGTGAGGGGTTCCTGAACCGGGAAGAACGTCACCTCTTTCAATCGCCAAACGTTTTTCTTCTTCAGCCGCTGCTAACATCTCTTCTTCTGCAGCGACAATTGCAGACTTGACGAATTCATCGTGATTCTTCACAAAGTTTCTCTTCGACATGCAACGTATGTTCACTCCTGCAAAAGTGTGTTCCAACTGGGCATAACTGCCTCCACATAAAATTGTTGCATTAACGGCGCCCTGATTGCAATCCGCTTCTTCAGCTTCGTCCGATTGATTACAGATTTCAGCTTTGTAATGACATAAACTGCACATTACGCTGAAGATGCTCTTGAAGCCACGCCGTTTCACACCAGTTATTCGTAGGTGTTCAATGCCGCAGTCCTCCCTATCTTTTGCATGCTTACCTATTTTTTGCAATTGAGCAAGCACATTTGGGTAATTCATTATATCGTTGCTATTTAGGAGACGCGATTGCTCTTGCGGCTCGTTGTTCGTCGCAACTTCTTCTATAACGAAGTTTTCTTCTTCGTTACTTTGTATATCAAATTCTTCAAGCGCCTCTTCAGTTTCTCCCGAACTGGCCGTATCAGTATCTTCATCAGATAGCAAGTACGTTATCTCTTGATTCCTCAACTAAACGCTCCTCGGCCACTTCTTCCGGATGTTGTCCTACGGCAGTGTCGTCTGCCGTTTTTGCGCTTTCTTGTTTCTTCTGAAGGGCTAAAGACCTTCTCTTTTGACGATGTCCTTTCCGTTTCGATAATCTCTGCGTACGAACGTAAATGTCGCGAACGAAACGGAGAATTATTGTCCATATTTTCCGGCACGTCCTGCATAGCCACATTTCGAGTGTCACTCATTTTTCACTAAACCAACAAACAAAATACACACACAAACACAAACACAACGCAACACAACTCAAAATTCTTCTGCACGTTGCAAAAGAACGTAAACGCGAATCGTGAACGTGAAACGTGAATGCGAAAATTCATCTGTGGCGCGTCCTGAAACAAATGACGCTCGACAAACCAGCAACGGCGCAAACAGTCCGTTGCGTAGAGAGTCATTCCGTTGAAAGAACGCACAGCTTGTGGACGTACCAGGGCGCAATGGAGGATTTGAACAACGTAAGTACCTATTATATTGTATACTGTTATACAGAGTGATTCTCTGGCTAGAGTCTTCACAGGCGATGCCGCCAATAAGTCGCGTCTCGCTGAGTTTCGTGGATTTCGACGCTCGAGGCGAGATTCACTACGGCATGTTAAAAAATTCTAAATTCTTCATCGAATCGATATGGCGGTGATACTAATGAATTCCTGGCATTCTGCCGATGAAAATCATGTCAAATATCATGTAAATCGGACTATTTTTAACGAAGTTAGCTTGTGGCCATTTCCATCGGCACGACATCGATTGACGCCATTTTCGCAAAGATCTGTTGAGAAATGCAGAACGTGGAATTCGTCACTTCCACAAAACTCAGCGAGGCGCGGCTTATTGGCGGCAATATCTTTGAGGACTCTAGCGAGAGAATTACCCTACATGTTCATATCGACGCGCGTTACGAAAAGTAGCACGTTTCATTTTTTCTACATGCAGTTGTCCGTAAGAAAAAAATGAAACGTGTTACTCTTCGTAACTCGCGTCGATATACATACTCTTACTATTTGTTATAGAATAATACATTCATTATGTCATTTCCAGATGATAGAAGCTCTGCATGAAGTGAGGAGAGAGGAGGAGGAGGAGGCGAAGGAAGTGAAGGAGGCGAAGGAGAAGGAGGAGAAGGAGGAGAGGGAGGAGACATCGACGAGGGCGGAATTGAACAAAGTAATTATGTGCAATGTAGTTTATGTGACCGTGATAGCATATGTGTGAATCAGAGTTGGGCAAAATATAATCTAATTAGAAATTACAATTAAAATGTAATTGCGTAATTGATTACACATTATTTTCTGTAATCGTTAATTTATGTAGTTGACCACAATATTTGGTGTACTTGTGTAATTGATTACACATTATTTTCAACACATAATGTTTTGTCAACTACCTAAATTAACGATTACAGATAATAATGTGTAATCAATTACACAAGTACACAAAATATTGTGGTCAACTACATAAATTAACGATTACAGAAAATAATGTGTAATCAATTACGCAATTACATTTTAATTGTAATTTCTAATTAGATTACATTTTGCCCAACTCTGGTGTGAATATTATTTCGTTTGTGTGCGATATTTTGTATGTTATGTAATTTTTACGAAAATGTAATTTTTATGTTACTGTTTCAGATAAAAAAGGCATTAAAACGCCTTACTTACCGGCGCGGCGGTTATGGCCGCTGGGGAGGCCGGCATGGTGGAGGCGGGTGGGGAGGCAGGCGTGGAGGAGGCGGATGGGGAGGCGGTTGGGGGGGTGGGGGACAAATATTTATTTACCAACGCTAATAAAATTCTAAATACATAAAAAATATTTAATTATTGTGTGTTTTGTTTGTATAAATAGAACGTAAAAACGTTCACATTTTCTATCGTATCTGCATGAACTTTTCAGTAACATACTGCTGAGATTTTCCAGATGAAAATGAATACACGGTATAAATCGGATTATTTTTAGCATTATCAGATTAGCAATGTTACATTTATAATCAATTATCTACTACAGTTCTAGAAATAAACCGTAAATTTATACCGTGTTTCAACTCATTTTCATCTGGAAAATCTCAGCAGTATGTTACTAAAAATTGACAAAATTTAAAAAACCCGACTGCTTAAAAAGGGAACTAAAATGACAAAAACAAGACTTAATTCATTTATACATGGTATATTATTTATCATAAATGATTTGATGTAATTACATTCGAACATTACATTACATTCAATATTGTGTATCGCTGTTCGCCCTAGTTAGATTCGATGGGCTATTAGCAACTGTGCAAAGTATTATCGGAACAGGCACGAGGAAACCGTTTAGAGTAGTTTTAGTAATAGATTTAATTTTAGAATGGTTAAAGCGTACGGTACGATAACTTAGGCGATTAAATTAACACAACATTTATAGTCAAGAATGTACAGAGTTCAAACACAATAAAGTAAAAGTTATTAACACAACCACACAATTTATAAGGTCTATTAATGTCTAATTAATGTCTAAGAGTCAATCAAATTTGCTTAAAGCACTGGCGAAGCAAAGTCGTTAAGCGGTATCAAGTTAGATTCGAAGCAATGTCGAAAGCAAGCAAGCAATGTGCGTAAGCGAAAGTATAAGTACCCAACCGGATGACTAGCACTGAGAGCGCGATTCCCAGAGATCGCGATCGATTTCTAGGAAACGCGTGCCTTCCCCCCCCCCATGGATCGCGAGTCGATGGAGGGGACGCGATTAACGCTCCGCCTGAGTGAGCAGGCCGTTGGCCGCCTACCTAATTAGTCTAAGTGACAATAGATGTCGGTAATAGGCTTCTTTTGCGAACATTCTCCCCGGCATTCATCACCCGATGAATAAGCAATCCAAATCAGGTCGATAGATCTCGCGACGGTGGTGCCGCTCAACTCAGGCGGAGGCGTCCGGCAACGCAAGTGATTTTATTGAACGCGATTTGTGAAGTGGCAGTTCCAATACTATCGTCAAGTGGAAGAAAGACTAGTTTCGAAATAGGTCGTACAAACTCTGACCAAGAGGTCTTGACAGTGACCACGCGAGTGAGGTTATCCGAACCAGGGAGCAGTTTGATTACACGGGCAAGCGGCCATCTGGCAGGTGAGGTTAATTCGGATTTAATAAGGCATAAGTCGCCGACGCGGGGCTGGGCACGTTGCTGGGTCCACTTGTTCCGGGCCTGGAGCGACTGCAAATACTCGGCGGCCCACCGCTTCCAAAACTGCAGCCGCATCTGTTGTAGAAGATGCCACCGGGAAAGCCGGGTGGTAGGAACGTCCTCGACGACGGGATCGGGCAGACTCAGCAGGGCGTCGCCGATCAGGAAGTGGCCTGGGGTGAGCGTGGATAAGTCTCCGGGATCGTCGCTCATCGCCTGCAGTGGCCTGGAGTTAAGGCAGGCCTCGATTTGGTGGAGCAGAGTCGACATCTCTTCGAAGGTGAGGTTTTGTTCGCCTATCACCCTCCTCAGGTGATACTTGGTCGACTTGACGGCAGCTTCCCAGAGTCCCCCGAAGTGAGGGGCAGCAGGCGGGTTGAACCGCCACTCGATTCCTTCTTTCAGGAGTGCGGAGTGGATGAGGTCGTTTCCAGCGTCTCGTTGAGCCAGCATCTCTCGTAGGGAGCGGGAGGCTCCGACGAAATTAAGAGATTGCATAAAGATTTTTGCGTTAACAGTCACTGGAGACAATAAACCCAATGGATCGAATATTTTTGCAATCTTAGATAGAACCCGTCTCCGTGTTACACCGCTCCCCGGCGTGGTAGGCTGCACTTGGGCTCGAAAGCAGTCGTCCGAAAGGCTCCAATGAACGCCCAAAGCTGTGTGGGTTTCACCTGCCTGCCACTTGCATTCGGGAACTGCGTCTTCCGGGGATACTTGCTCCATTAGGACTGGCTTATTGGATGCCCACTTCCGTAGGTTGAAACCGCCCGCCTTGCATACGAGACGTAGTTCGGTTTGTATCTTGATGGCCTCTTGCTCGGAGTCAGCACCTGTCAAGACGTCGTCCATGTATACGTCTTGCTGCAAAATGGCCGCCGCTCTGGGAAATCGCGTCTGCTCGTCCAAAGCCAGCTGCCGTAGCGTACGAATAGCCAGGTAGGGGGCACAGGCTAAACCATACGTAACCGTGTTCATTGATACTCTTGGATTTCACGGCTCGGATCTTCTCGCCAGAGTACCCGTTGATATCGGCGATCGTCGGGATGAAGCAAGATCTGGCGATACATTTTCTCAATGTCCGCTGTGATGCAGACTCGATGGGTACGCCACCGTAGTAGCAGTCGGTGGAGATTTGGTAGTAGATTGGGGCCCACCATCAAGGCATCGTTGAGGGATTGTCCCGACGTCGTGGTGTACGATCCATTGAACACCACTCTCAGTTTGGTGGTCGTGCTGCTCTCTTTCAACACTCCATGATGAGGCAGGTAATAAGCTGGCCCTGGTGGTACATTATTTAATTTAGACATATGCGAGAGTTGCATATACTCACGCATGAATGTGTCATAAGCTTCTGCGAATTTCGGGTTCCGTTTGAATTTAGCATCCATCCGAAGCAGCATTCCTCTGGCACCATGAAAGGAATCGCCGAGCTCCGGTGTCTCCCAAAATGGAAGGCGCACCATATAACGTCCAGACGGCAAGCGCTGGTGTGTCGTCCTGTAATGGTCCTCGCACTTCTGCTCGTCAACGGTATAGGCAGGTGATACCGTTAGTTCTTCTTGCTCCCAGAAACGTCGCACCAAGGATAGCAGGTCCTCTTCGGTGGAGCTTGGAAATGTAATTAGACAGCGCCTGTCGGCTGATTCGCAATTGGCAATCGGTGTGGCAGGCCCGGAAATAATCCATCCCAACGTGGTCCTCTGGCCGATGGGTTCGTCGGGGCGACCCTTAGCAATGCCGTCGAGCAGGATGATGGCGAAGGCGTCGGCTCCCAACAGTAGATCGATTGATCCAGCAGCGTTGAAATGTGGATCGGCCAAGGTAAGGTCCTTTATGTGTTCCCACGTAGTAACTCGGCTCTCGATGCGTGGCTGGTACGACGTGATTCGCGGCAGCACCAGGGCATCGATCACGTGGTGTCCCGTCAGTTGATAATGTGCGGTAAACGCTATTTGTACTTTGCCCTTTACCTTTTCGGGTGGCTGGCTCCCGACACCGACGAGACTGATATTGGCTGGTTTTCTTTGTAGGCGGAGCTGCTGCGCCAGCGCCTCGGTCACGATCGATACCTCACTACCCTGGTCGATGAGAGCACGAACTAGCTTGAAGTCTCCGTTGGGCTGCGACACTCTCACCATGGCTGTGGCCAGTAGAACGGTAGGTAGCGAGCTCTTATCACAACGAGCGGTGTTGGTAGTGATCTCTTTACCGCCAGTAACTTCGGTACAGTCTGCATGGATAGTGGTATGGTGTTTTCCGTTGCACTTCTGACAGCGCTTCTCCGATGTGCAATCCTTAACGTGATGCCGACTCAGACAATTGTAGCATAGACCCGCGGTTTGTAATGCCACGCGGCGCTCGGCAGCAGTTTTAGATTTGTATAGACGACAGTATAATAGGAAATGATTTGCCTTGCAGAGGCTGCATGGGTCGAACGGACGCTTCTCCTGACTGGCTTGATGTACCTTGACCACTTTCTGATTGGCAGCGGGTTTGGTGTAGCGATTGTCCGTTGCTTTTCTCTGTTCCTCCAAGGCCTCCAAGGTGTTAACTCTTCCCTCTAGGAACTCCTGTAGGTCTTTGAAGGTCGGGGGCGTCTTCGTTTTTCCTATAAGTGTTTCCCACTCGCGACGAGACGTGGGATCAAGTCGGTCCACTATAAAATGGACAAGCCAGTCACCGCTTGCATCGAAAGGGCGTTTTATTGAAGAAAGCGCCTTAACGCTATCGCATACCGTATAAAATAACCGTTTCAGCTCCGGCCCCGACTCGCGCGCGATAGCCGGTAGGCTGAATATAGTATTTAATTGGGCCTTGACCAAGAGTCTCGGGTTTTCGTAGCGCTCTTGAAGTAACTCCCACGCAGCTTCGAAATTTTCTTCGTCTTCAGGGATGTTACGAAGGAGGAGCGCAGCATCGCCAGTAAGGGCGCCCCGAAGATAATGGAGACGCTCGGCGTTCGTTAGAGCAGTTTCTCGGACGACTAGGGATCGGAAGAGTCCTTGGAAAGAAGGCCAGTCTTTATGAGTGCCGGCGAAGGTCGGTAATGGTATCTTCGGTAGCGAAGACGGCGGACGAGCGACCACAGCAGTGGAATGGTCACTCGAAATGTCTCTGGAGGCCATACGTTCCATCGTAAGATTTAGGATTCTCTCATTTTTCACGATCGCCTCTAACTTGTCCATAAGAAGGACCTCCTGTTCAAGGAACAGCTCCTCGGTGGTCATTGGCTCATCTTCCTTCCAATAATTATCGTCCGCGATTTCCGGATCGGACGCTAGCATAAGTAATTTGTCGTGTTGAGCCTCAAACTTGGCCCAATTTTGGCGAAGGGCCGTTAATCGCGCGGTCACGTTCGTTTTCGTGAAGTTATTCGCTCCTATCTTCTTCAAATTTTCAAACGCGTTAGCGATTCGACGGTTAAGGTTGCGTTGGCTCTCAATAAGGTGGCTCATTGTTTTGCAGATGGAGGTCACGCGCGACGGTTAGACGGCACTACCGAACGGTCGAAACTGTTTTGCAAGTGGAGGTCACGCACGACGGTTGGACGGCACTACCGAACGTTCAAAACTGTTTCACAGGCACCGGATCCGGCTCGAAGGACCAAAAATGTGCAAAGTATTATCGGAACAGGCACGAGGAAACCGTTTAGAGTAGTTTTAGTAATAGATTTAATTTTAGAATGGTTAAAGCGTACGGTACGATAACTTAGGCGATTAAATTAACACAACATTTATAGTCAAGAATGTACAGAGTTCAAACACAATAAAGTAAAAGTTATTAACACAACCACACAATTTATAAGGTCTATTAATGTCTAATTAATGTCTAAGAGTCAATCAAATTTGCTTAAAGCACTGGCGAAGCAAAGTCGTTAAGCGGTATCAAGTTAGATTCGAAGCAATGTCGAAAGCAAGCAAGCAATGTGCGTAAGCGAAAGTATAAGTACCCAACCGGATGACTAGCACTGAGAGCGCGATTCCCAGAGATCGCGATCGATTTCTAGGAAACGCGTGCCTTCCCCCCCCCCATGGATCGCGAGTCGATGGAGGGGACGCGATTAACGCTCCGCCTGAGTGAGCAGGCCGTTGGCCGCCTACCTAATTAGTCTAAGTGACAATAGATGTCGGTAATAGGCTTCTTTTGCGAACAGCAACGCTAACAGTATTCTCCACACGGACAAAGAGAAACATATAATTTACAAAATACGCTGAAGTTGTAATGTCACAATATAAGCATGAATTTGCATTGTCCACCTATTTTTGTTACCAGTCTGAAACACTTTCTTTAGTCATTGCGGTACATGTAATTATTTAAATTGTCATCATATTATTATCTTATTTATAATAAATAATATACCATGTATAAATAAATTAAGTCTTGTTTTTGTCATTTTAGTTCCCCTTTTAAGCAGTC
Source organism: Andrena haemorrhoa (assembly GCA_910592295.1). Taxonomy (NCBI): domain Eukaryota; kingdom Metazoa; phylum Arthropoda; class Insecta; order Hymenoptera; family Andrenidae; genus Andrena; species Andrena haemorrhoa. The sequence goes on from OU342946.1 coordinate 10,804,295, forward strand.
GGGTTTTAATTTTTTTTAATTTTTTACTATTTAGTTATATATAGCAATATTGTATGGCAAGGGCCGCAGCCTGTTTAGTTCGGGGAAACATTGTAGTGAGGGATGACTCTCCTCGGATCCAGAACACTACTTGCAAGTCCTTCCAATTTTTTTTTATATCTATCACAAATTTTGAAAATGATACAATCGTAGGACATTTCAAAAGACACCTGATTTGTCCAAATCGGTGTATCCGTACAGGCTCTAGAGCGTAACATCTGGACATACAAACATAGCCTGATAAACAATGTATCCAGATATTATCTTTGCCCATCTTTGTTCTCCAGCCGCTTCGCCGTGATTCATTCAAGTCTTCCTGACGACAAATAGTAATAGGGGAAATGCGGCAACAACGCGATACGACTCTCGATACGTATCGGCAACTATGTCTTTCCTACATATATCGACTAGCTTGGACTTCCACCGGTTCTGATGGTACATGGCGCGAATATACCATTAGCGCTGGTGACGGAGAATCCTTGAAGCATAATTCTGTCATTTCTCGAATCTGTCTCAGTATACGAGTCATAAATTCATTATTATTTCAACGTACGGTGCTTATTAGCGTTCAAACGCACCAGACCCGCCTGCACGGATGTCTAATGGAGGCAACTATACCCGTAAAAGCTTCCTTCTTGCCGATTCCACGACGTAAGTTGGTTGAAACGGGTTTGTTTACTACATCGCGTATACGTATAACGGTGATGCTACGTGGCTCGAATATACCACCAGCGCCGGTACGGAGAAGCCTTGAAGCTTCATTCTGTAAGTTTCCGAGTCATACATTCATTATTATTTCAACGTACGGTGCTTTTTAGCGTTCAAACGCACCAGACCCGCCTGCACGGATGCCTACTGGAGGCAACTATACCCGCAAAAGCTTCCTTCTTGCCGATTCCACGACGTAAGTTGGTTGAAACGGTTTCGCGTATACGTACACGCTTTTCCTAGCTTGTGTGAGCGTACGCACACATTCAAGGCCTAGCGAGACGGCAGCCTTAACGAGCGTTTGATTACCTGGCCACGACTATATTTAATTGCATAAGAAAAACCAACAACTTCATGAGCTTCCCCCCTTTCTTTAATTCAAATTTCCCTCCGAATGAAAAGGCTACGTTCGCATCATGGCGAGGTAACAGGAATACAGCATTCCGTTCAAACTTTACGCTTCTTTGGTTCATGGTGAACTGGTGGTTACGCAGCACCTCCCCCCTTATTAGAAAAAGGTGTTTTCACTAAAACAGCTTTTTTCAAGTGAAAACGGAATCGATACACATTTGAATGAGAATACATTTGAACAAGTAACACAAATTTTAACACAATAACACAACATAATAAAGCTCCTTCCACTAAGTACAGGTTTCAAGGTAGATCCGTCCTTATACAAGCTAATTTTAACTTATTTACATGTACAACTTTAGACTTGTTAGCATTCAACGCCACTTCAACCGTGTAATTATTAAATTTACGTACAATTTCGTATGGTCCGAGCCACTGACAATCAAAATTGGAAACCTTTGGTTCTTTTAACAAGTAAACATTGTCGCCTACTTCAAATTTTCGTGGATTAACATTCTTATCATAGTATAATTTACTCCTTTCCTTAGCTTTTTCTAAGTTTCCAACGACAGTAGCCTGAGTAGTAGTTACTTTACTGAATAAGTCAATCATAATAGTCTATGCAAGTTCGTGGGACTCGATCTTTTGCAACTCAGTAGGAATAGTGCCTTTGTTGCCGAAAATTAACTCATGTGGAGTGAATCCGGTCGCCTCATGTACGGATGTATTGTATGAAAAGATTCCGAACCTAACCCAGTCGTCCCAATTCTGTTTCTGACAATAATGTTTCAGGTAGTCTACGCAGACACGATGGGGCCGTTCTAAAGATCCCAAAGATTGCGGATGAAAGGCGGTGGACGTTATTTTTTGAATTTTAAATATCCTACAGAAATGCTTCATTATTTTACTTGTGAAGTTACTGCCCTGATCCGTATGAATTACTCTTGGGCACCCGAATCTACTAATAAATTGTTCAGCAAGCTCGATCGCTACGGTTATTGAGTCTATGACTGGTAGAGGTACAGGGTTATCCACCGAATACTGGCGGCGCTCGCGCGAGTACAAATGAGAACGGCAACATCTACATGACCTACACGAACCTATACTTTTAGCAACAACTCATCGATGGCGGATGTATCGACACATGATTGTCTCGTACGTATGCGTGTGGCGTTGTTGCCGTTCTCATTTGTATTGGCGCGAGCGCCGCCAGTATTCGGTGGATAACCCTGTATTGCATCAGAATATTTAGTTAAGTTATCCTGAAGGGTTAATAGATATTTATTTCCTTTCTTTGTTATAGGTAGGGGCCCAACTATATGTATCCATCTGCACCTTCTCAAATGCTTTCTTGGGAGTGTCTGTGATTCGCATTGGTTGTTTCGTTTTTGCTGAAAGCATTTTATTTCTCTGACAACTAGAACAGGTGCGCACAAATTCTGCAATCTCTTTTCCCATTCCAGGCCAATAAAAGTCCTGCCTGAGCCGGTGGTACAACTTGACTAAGGTGAATATCCCAATTTCTGCTCATGTCCCCATTTCTGCTCATTTCGTATTCTTCTTATTATTACAAGCGTTACATTTGTACTATAGTTGCAACAAAATAATTCCAAATTATTTGAACATTTACGCGAGTGTTGCACGAGCTTGAGGCTAATCAAAGTGCAGCATGCAACGAAAAACTTTTAAAATGAGAGACTCATGATTTTTCGACCATGTTTTAGCTGGTTGTACCAAGAAGCATGATCACTATTGGCATTCGATAATTCGGCAGAAAATAGTTTTTGCAGTAAAAATTCTTATTTAATAACAAAAACAGATACCGTATTGAGGTCTGGATGTAGATTTGTTTACTATTTTTAATTTTTTTAAGAAGAAAACAGGTGATTAGGTTTAGGGTCAACTGAATCACCGACATGTCAGCATTTCTGCTCACCAAAATTTTAATAACGTAACCTCACAATTCAATATATGCTGTAACCTTTATTTCTATTCGAAGGCATGAAAGACGACATATTACGTGAGCAGAAATTGGTACAAATGGTGAGCAGAAATACGTACATCGCTATTTTTCGTGAGCAGAAATATGGACATTTACTGCATTCTATTTAATTACAAATTACTAGTAGTTAAACATCTCGAAATATATTTCTTAAATAGTTTTCGACTGGTTGATTTATTATTAAAGAATTAATCAATTACTCTGCATATTTTGATCACAAACGAATTTTTTACACCTTCTTTTGTGACGAGTAACCTCTTAAATGAGCAGAAATTGGGACATTCACCTTAATACCCTGGTGTCCACCCACCGTTGATTCGTGATTCTGTTTAATGATTTAATTCCTAATGGATTTCAATGGTGTCACCACCTCGCCTGAACAAACCGTAATTAGATATTGTGGGTCATTAAACACTTCCCTAAAGGTACGTCCCACAAGATTCCACCCGATAAGTTCCAAATCATTATTTTCCCTGGACACGCTAATCGTTTTTTCACCCAAAGAGTCCATCAGGTGCTTTAGTGATATTATTGATGACTTAATATGCCTTATATCAGGGGTTTCCCGCGAATTTGCTTTAAATAATAAATGGAAAACAAAGTATTTTTCACTCCGAAAAGTTATAGCTTCGCCAACATTGAACTTATATCGTTTTAAGGCGGGATTTCTCCTAGCCGCGATCGGCCGCAGCGGCTGGCGGCGGTCCCACTAATGCAATGGAGAAGTATGCATCTGTGTCTTCGTTGCACTAGTGGGACCGTCGCGGCCGATCGTGGCTAGGAAATCCCGCCTTTAGGTGCTCGATGAAGAATCTATTCCTCGCGATCAGATCCTTACTAATTTGTGAGGTGATTGAGTAATCGGCAGAAAGAAAATGAACTAACTTAACCCTACGCATATGTAAATGATCTTTAATTGGAAGAACGGTTGGAGAAACAGGAAGGTGAGCCGACTGTCCATGCACTATGTCAGTTGCCAGTATTCTTATTTTACACTGTTTCAGTACTCTATCACTTCCAGATTCTACTGAGATCATTCCTTCTGAGGATCGCAATCTCTTCTTCCCTTGGGCCCTAGGTACAAAACATCCAGGCACCTTGGCCCCCATTTCAACTCGGGCCCCTTGCACAAGGTTTGCTTCTAACGCTTCCTGAAGCGGGGTGCCTTCAAAGTCGGCCTTCCGTAATTCAACAGGCTAGCGAGTCGACGCGAAACACAAGTGCATACCACTCCATGCGATCCTTCACCATCTACACTTCTCGTAGGGAGAAGAGGCGTCTCGTCTTCGTCTGCAGTAAAATATTCGTCATTGTCGCTGTCGCTGTCATTGTCCAACCTGTCCATGACCTCACACTCGGTGATTTATCGGCGCTAACAAACACCCCTTCCAGACGCTTCGGACAAGGATTCCCTGCCTCTGTACGGTCCACTGTCGAGGATCGTGTGTCGGAAGTGATTGCGTGAATAAATTTAATTGGATTTCGTGACAAAGCGTCGGCGTTTGAATTTACCTTCCCTGACTTATAAACTATATTGTAATCATACTCATTTAATCGGACTCTCCATGTCATTAACTTTGATGTGGGATCTTTCACGTTATGTAGCCATACCAATGGTCTGTGATCCGTGACCAGCGTAAATTGGTGACCGAATACATAGGGCCGAAAATGTTCGACGGCAAACAAAATAGCTAACAACTCCTTTTCAATTGTTGAACAATTAACTTCTGCGTTGTTCAAAGTCCTAGACGCGTAAGCAACAGGGAGGTCCTGCCTGATTACGAGGATTGCTCTAGGGCATCCAAATCGGCTAATGAATTGTTCGGCAAGAGTCAGTGCTATGGATAAAAGGAGTCTATATTTGAAAGTGGGATAGCGTCAGAATATTTGGTCAAGTTGTCTTGAAACGTGAGTAAATAACGGTTTCCCTTTTTAGTGATTGGTAACGGACCCACTATATCCATTTGAACCTTCTCGAATGCCTTCTTGGGCGTATCCGTAATTTTCATGGGTTGTTTGATCCTGGGGACGAGTACTTTATTCCTTTGACAGCTGGGGCAGCTGCGTATGAAATCTGTAATCTTCTCCATTCGCGGCCAATAAAAGTTTTCTCTTATTCTTTTAAATACTTTAGATATGCCCTGATGTCCACCGACTGCAGATTCATGGTGCTCCCGTACAATGGACGATGTCTGAGAAGGACAGGGGATTGTAATTTCTCCAGTACATATTGTAATAACATACTATGAGTCATTAAAAGTTTGTTTTAGAAGATTTCCGAGAATGTCCCAAGAGACAGGTTCCAAATTATTGTCGACCTTTGAAATACTAATAGTCAAAACATTCTGAGTTTGCATGAGATGCTTGAGAGCTGCTAAACAAGAACTTAGATGATCGGGGTTCTGGATTTCCATGGGGTTCGTTTTGTGGAATAGGTGAAAAGTAAGGTAAGTTCCACCTGGAAAAACCATTGCATTTCCTACATTAACCTGATAAGGTTGCATTTGTGGAACAGAAAATTTGTCATGATCTAGTAAGTCTTTGGTTGTTCGGGAAAATACATGATAGTCAGTCGAGAGGAAATTCACAAGGTTATCCTTTCGCATGTAAAGGTAATCTTTGGAAAAATTTATACTGGGAATTTTGGGGGAATGGGCTATGGATGAATCTGTAATTGTTGAAGTTAAGAACTTGACACAAGGACTAATTTCTTTTGAAGTCGAATTTATGGAGGGTTGTGTCTCCTTTCCCACTAATGGTCGGTGGTCGGTAACTAACGTGAATTTATTTCCATACAGATACGGACGAAAATGTTTAACGGCGAAAACAACACCTAATACAGTATTGTCTCGTTAGCGGCTCGATTTTGTGTACCCGTTATGGACTTTTCGCTATCCCCACCACTTATGTCTCACTCGTGTCCGGCGAAGGTGAGAGCGAGATGGTACGAGAGAGAGGCAGGGGCATTGAAAGCGAGCGAAGACGGTAGGAGACAGACGACGCGTTGATGTTTTGTCTCGCTCCCTCCTTCTGATGCCTGACCTCCGTCCTTTGCGTCTCGTGCCGACGCTAACTGCTCGCGACCATTGCGCACGCCCGTCGCGCACGCAAAGCGTTTCTCTCACTCCCCCCTTCGGCCAGAAAGAAGCGAGAAACGTTGGCACGGAATTGGGGCTCTGATCACGATATGGGCTCAACGCCGGTCCCGACCAGCGAGCCGCTAACGAGACAATACTGTAGTTCCTTTTCAATAGTGGAGTAATTTACTTCGGTTTCAGAGAGCGTCCTTGAAGCGAACGCTATTGGGAGGTCCTTCCCGATTGGACCTTGACTTAACACAGCTCCTAGAGCGTAGTTAGAGGCATCTGTTGTGACGATAAAGGGCATTTGGAAGTTTGGGAACTGTAAGCTGGGTTTGGAGCAAATAATGTCCCGTAAATTTTCGAAGGCAGTTTGTGCACAGGAATTCCAGACAAAAGGGACGTCTATCTTTAAGAGTTGAGTAAGTGGTTTAGCGATTTTAGCCATTTGAGAAATGAATCGACGATAATACCCGATGAGCCCTAGGAATTGTTTAACCGGTTAACTGGCACGGTCCTTTTCATTATTCGGGCCCAAACTGGTAACATCAAAAAATTAAGTGAATCACACAAAATTTGGTATACAGGGGTTTTTTGAGTCGCTGAACCGATTCCGGGGGTAATTTTTTTCATCTGACACCCCCAACCCCTAAAAAATAGAATTTAGGGGTGAGTTTGTCAATTCTTTACTAAACCTTTTTTTTTATTTAAAAATTTTTTATTTGTGAAGTTTTCTTGTCTATAATTCAATTGCAGCAGTTACTTTTTTCAATGCCACAGTACGAATAATTTATACAAATCCCAACAATTCGCTAGTCATTTTGGTTCGGCCATATTAAGTCTGCCATATTGAAATTTAAAATTCCGATGCCAAATTCAGATTCAGCTACCCCAAAAACCATTACACACCAAGTTTCATTCAAATCTTTTGAAAATCAAAAAAGTTATTCCATTTGATCATATACAGGGTGTCCCAAAAATGTCGGAGTTCCTTGAAAGGGGTGACTCAGGGGGTGATTTGAAACAACTTTTTCCTTAGCGAAAATATTAGTTAGCGACCAATCAGAGCGCGCGCATTCCGCCCGAGCTCCCGCGGTAGCGTTGGCTACGCGGTAGGCGGCTGCGCTTGTACTACGAACGTACGAACAAGCAAGTCGGCATGCATCGAAGGAGACCGCGTTACACATTTTTTTTAAAGCAGAATGTTAAATAATAATTGTTTCAGGTGAGAGGACAAGAAATACGTAACTTTCATTTTCAAATAAGGCATAAATGTACGACAAGTGATCGTAATTCGTTATTGAGGTAAAAATCCGTAGTTTAATAACGGCCAACACAACTAAATTTAAAAAATAATATTACGTGTGTGACGTAGCGACGTCACGCGCGCGCTCCGTCCGCGCGACAGACTTAGTGCGCGCCGCGGCCGCTAGGCGGCCGCCGGCTCCGCGGTCGACTCGCTGGCGAAGATATACAGCGATAAGTATAGAAAGGCCGCCGCGAGCTCATTCGAGGCTCTCCGTTCCGTACAACCAGAGGTCTTGCCGGCTTGCTAACCGTACAAACTGAGAGTCATTTTTGGCTCCTGAAGTGTGCCAGTGATCGGCCATCGCCATCACTGCGCCATTACCAGCTTCTCCCGATATAGACCGAGAGTAATCTTGCGTCGTACACCAAAGCCTTCGTGAACCTCCGCAGCAATAAACTCGGAGACCACATTGCACCAGGCCCTCTCTATACGACTCCCGACATTGGGGACGCCACTTACGGCCACCCAAGGGCAGTTGTTCTTCTCCGCACTCCATTTCCCCAAAGCCTCGCCGAAGCCGTCGCCGCCGCGAGTCGCCGGTAGCGCAACCGACCGCTGCGACCGCGATAAACCCGCGCCTCCGCAACACGCGTACGCGGCATTTAAACGCGGAAGTATATTACAAAATAAATACTATTTTTACCAGCAACTGTGCACCACTCTCGTTCATTTGAAGTACCCTGACACCCGACTGAGTCGGCAATCTCCCTTCTCCGTCCTACCGACAACCGTCTCACAACCGGAGACGATTACACGTGTATGAATAAATTGTTTCCGACTGGATTTATAATTAGTACAAAGCTACCGAATGTCTACCGCGGTATTATTTGTAAGATGCCAGAAAAATGGCAGAAGGTAATTAACAATAATGGAAATTACTTCGACACTTGAGGTATTTTCATATTTTTTAAATCGAACTGTTATTGTACCCTAAAATCGGAAAGAAGGTATTTCTACACCTAATAATCACCAATAAATTAAATAAAACTCACCCTTTCGGACAGTCCTTTCCTTCCTTTTCGGTAACCTGTGTCACTGGGTCACTGTAGGGTAGGGTAGCGGCCAGTGCTCAGCTGATCGCAGGTATACGACACCACCCAAAGGTAAGGGTCGCAACGTCAAGTGCGTCCGGGTTAATGTACCGAATATTCACTTCACTGCACGGCCACTAACACTGATCACTTAATTTATTTTTCATGGAACGTGTTGTTCTTACGTTATAAAATTTGGTGGCCCCGAAAGGGGCCGATGGTTGCTCATTGAGCAATTGCTCAATGTGGCCACCCTCAGCATCTATGCACGCCTCCGCACGTACAACTACATGTCGTTGGACGGCCCGTAATGTCTCTGGCGTTATGTTGGCCACCGCAGCGTGAATCCTTGCCACGATGTCCTCCAGCGAATCCACTGGCTGACGGTACACTTCATCCTGAAATGATTGTTGTACAACAAATACAAAACGTAAGTAAAAAAAGAATGCCTATAAAAAAAGTAACAGCAATAATGAAATTACCTTCAGGTAGCCCCAGAAGAAAAAATCCAGCGGGGTCAGATCCGGTGACCGTGGGGGCCACGCAACAGGACCGCCGCGGCCAATCCACCTGTCCTGGAAGGTTTCATCTAAGTATTGGCGGGAAATTATGGCGAAATGGGGTCCAGCCCCGTCTTGCCGATAGAACATGTTCCGTCGGATCTCATTTGGAATATGGTTCATGAGATCCGGCAGAACATGCTCTAAAAACACTTTGCACGCTGGGCCGTCCATCCTGTCTGGTAGGATGTACGGCCCAACGATATAATCGCCACAAATTCCGGCCCATACATTGATTGACCAACGGACTTGTGCTGCGCATGGAGTGCGTAATGCATAGACTAGCGTCTAAAGTCCGCGCGGCCCAATTGAACGAAAATCCCAGCAGTAGCAGCCGACAGACTCCGTCCCGAAGACGGAGTCGAAGCCGCAGACGGACTCCGTCCCGAAGACGGAGTCGAAGCAGCAGGCGGACTCCGTCCCGAAGACGGAGTCCAAGCAGCAGGCGGACTCCGTCCCGAAGACGGAGTCCAAGTAGCAGGCGGACTCCGTCCCGAAGACGGAGTCCAAACAGCGCGCAGTCCCCGCAAGAAGATTGGAGGCAAATTGCGTCCCAATACGGGAAAGAGGTATGTAGATACGTCTCTACCTAGGGGACATTCCACGGGAACTCGGACACTTTTTGGAGTAAGTTTTCAAAATTTGCTGAAATTTGAATATGTTGTAGCGTTTAGTGATATTTAAACGTACCTCAAAGGATTTTTCAAAATTTTGTTTAAAAAAATTGGAACCTTTTTGTGCAATTATTTTAAACAAATGCAGGTTTTTCATTGGCCGCGATTTTAAAAATCTGAAAAAGGAGAATATAGTTCTATCCTTCCCCTTGATGGACAAATTTTCAAAAATATGGACATTTTAAAATTGGCCCTGTAAAATTTGCCGAAAGTTGACGCTGCACCGATGCGCACCGGCTCGACTTGTCGGGCCGTGCGGTACTCGCAGTGGCCAAGCGGCTATACCTGACCAGGATTCTCGAAAATGGTAGGTTTTTGAAAAAAACTGAAGGAGGAAAACTTTTACTGTTTTTTATATCCAACATAATACAGTATCTCAATTTTTGGTGTTCGCGATATTTTCCGTGAACCGAAGGTGACCTTCAGTTTTTTCAGTGTAATGCTATATATTTGATTACCCAATATGAAAGTGACCGTCAAGACAAATTCAACCATATGGTATACTATGACCATCAAGGCCACACAAGGTTAGGAATGAAAGAAAGAAACTCAATCTACTAGATATATTGTTCAATATATTTACTTCATTCCTAGCCTTGTGTGGCCTTGAAGGTCATAGTATACCATATCGTTGAATTTGTCTTGACAGTCGCTTTCATATTGGGTAATCAAATATATAGCATTCCATTTAAAAAACTGAAGGTCAAAATAAAAAGATGGCGAACACCAAAAATTGAGATACCGTATTATGTTGTATATAAAAAACACTAAAACTTTTCCTGCTTCAGTTTTTTTCAAAAACTTACCATTTTCGAGAATCCTGGTCAGGTATAGCCGCTTGGCCACTGCGAGTACCGCACGGCCCGACCAGCCGAGCCGGTGCGCATTGATGCAGCGTCAACTTTCGGCAAATTTTACAGGGCCAATTTTAAAATGTCCATATTTTTGAAAATTTGTCCATCAAGGGGAAGGATAGAACTATATTCTCCTTTTTCAGATTTTTAAAATCGCGGCCAATGTTAAAAACCTGCATTTGTTTAAAATAATTGCACAAAAAAGGTTCAAATTTTTTTTAAACTGAAATAATTTTTTCTAAAAACTTCAATGTCTTCTCTATAAGCACCGTAAAGCTCATCTCTATCCGTTTACTACTTCCATAGCTATAATTTTTTGAAAAAAAGGTAGCACCTTCAAACAGCTGTAGAATCTACATTTTTCAACATTTTGAAAAATCCTTTGAGGTACATTTAAATATCACTAAAGGCTACAACATATTCAAATTTCAGCAGTTTTTCAAAACTTACTCCAAAAAGTGTCCGAGTTCGCGTGGAATGTCAGGCGATCTCACGCAAAACGATCATACTGGATTTACACATTTCTTACATTTTCATACTATTTATGTTTATTTTTGAAATTGCAGAACAGCCGGCTAAAGAGACAGCTGAGAGGGGTGCAATATTGGGGAGGAAATGGAGGAAGAGAAGGAAAGGGAGGAAGAGGGGGCAGAGGCGGGAGAGGCAGCGGCGGAGGCATTCATAATTTTTTTTATTTTAAATAATATATTTTAATTTCAATTAACAAATAAAATTTTTAATATGAATTTACCCTGTTTCATCGTCACTTGTCAGTCGTCACTATTGTAAGTCACATCTGTTATTTGAAGATGTTTTATTATTTTTTTTAATCCTGTCTGCATTTGAAATGTTAACTAAGGACTATTTAACTTAGGGGATAGGGTCATAAAGAATAACAAAAAAATCAGGGAGTCAACTGTTCACTGGTTTGGAGACTTCTCCTTATTACATGTTTTATACAACAGTCAGAAGAATAAAAAAGAATAATAAGAGCAGTAACTTCAAACAATTGCTGTAACTTCACCACATTCTAAAATTACAATACCAGTAAATCACTACTGCCAGTATTAGTAAAAAATTGCCAATCTCTCTTTTTATTTTAAAGAATGTGGCCATATAATTATAACATAATTCGACAGCCATTTCAAGTGGTGTATGTGTCACGGTAAAAGCGTTAATTTAGTAAATGTATGCAGTTCCTAGTCAATGTGTGCCTAAACTTCATACAGAGTTGGGCAAAATGTAATTAAATTATAATCTAATGCATATAACCTAACCTACAATCGTACGTCAATGTATACATTGACTGCATCACGCTTTTACTGTGAGTAAAAGACAAATATCCAGCTAACGCTTCAGTTTTGCTATGATTCCACGTTGGCAGTCTTCCCGAGTAGGCGCCATCTCGTATGCACTAGCTGAACTAAATTTGTCACGTGACTTGCTCTGTATTATCGCCAATATGGCGGAATTCGTATTTGGGAATACAGTCACGAAATTACGTTGTTTGTCCTTATACGAGCAGATTTTGGGCTGGGTGAGGTCTCATTCGAAAGAGGAAGGTTCAATGCAGCCCGCTCTGGTCATCGTTTGAGTCACAAAACTCGTTTAGTGACCTACAAATACTTGGAATCTGCGAGTGTATTTTGTCGTTTTTTTCTCTACTTTGGACACTCATATTATTAGATATCAACATAATCTCATTCAACCATGACCAGAGCGGGCTGTATTGACCCTTTATCTTTCGAATGAGACCTCACCCAGCCCAAAATCTGCTCGTATAAGGACAAACAACGTAATTTCCCAAACCCATGTTTTGGGCCAGATTATGTCGGTATACAGCGCGCTGCATTACCCGTGTCCACCCCCTTAAGAATGAACTCAATCACATTAGAAATCTATCTTCGCCTCCTTCCTTATCACTCGAAAAATAACGTTTTTTACAAAAAGAGGAACGAATGTAAGAAGAAGCCTGTTTCTTCTCCTCGCATTTGATCTTCGTAACATCATTGGGAATTTGAAACCGCGTTCTTTAAACTGCCCGTTCAGTCCTATTTTGACACCTGTCATGGCTTTCGCACCGTCGGTTACCAATGCAGTGCATTTCGATAAGTCATCATGGAATTTTTGAACAGTGTTCTCTACTGCGTTAAAACTGCGTGTTGTACAAAAGCACGAAGTCCAAAAGCTCCTCGACATACGAAAACTCATTTTGTACAATTCGAACGAAAATGCATATCGGTGCTTTTGTCCAAACACAAAGAGAAATAACGACAGTTGGTTAAAAATGCAGTTAACTTCTGTTCTGTAACAGATCTTAATAACCATTTGAACACATTAAATTTAAAACTGCAAAAACCTGGCCAGACTATTTCGCAGTTGTGTAGCCACATCGATTCCTTTCGTAGGAGGCTGGTAGTTTATCAAAATCACCTCCTGTTAGATGAAAAAGAATTTTCTTTTTCCCTCATGTAGCATAATTTTCGAAGAATTCGGAAATGAGTGTGCTTTTGATAATCATTTGCACATTCTTCGATCCATAATAGATAAGTTCGATGAGTGTTTCAGTGACTTCGATTCGCCCAGAAATGATATAATTCTCTTTGAGAATCCCCTGACCGTAAAAATTGAAGAACAAGCCCTTGAGTATCAAGAAGAACTGTGCGAACTTCAGCACGCCATTTCTTTGAAAACGAGGGAAGGAAAAGGAGCCGATTTCTTTAAAACACTGGAAGAATCAACATACCCCAAACTTTGGGATTTCGCCCTCCAAATTTTCTCCATGTTCGGATCAACTTACTTGTGCGAATGTTCGTTCTCGAAAATTCGTAGCATTAAGAAAGAACAACGCACACGGCTGAACAATTCTTCGCTTTCATCTTTGATACGTACATCGTCGTCCAGCCTCCCCGTTAATATTTTAAATTTGCCCAGCACATCTAAACTTGCGGGAAAATCTAGTTTTCCCAAACATATATCAACTTTTGATAATAAAACGCGTTTTTCCAATCCGTTTTTTTTTGCGCGACACAGTGGAATAGGCCTACAGGGGATACCACTGACAAAAAAAAACGCATCGATAATAGTACCCCATGGGTGATGTGGAAACCTATTGATACGGGTGTCGCCCCAATACGCCACGCGCGGTTCATACGGTACCGGCCTGAAGCTTTCCAAGCACCTAGGCCGCCGCGTGGGCCAAGATGCGCCGCGGGAGAAAGGAGGCGTTGCCTCTGAAAATCAGCCGCCAAGTTCATTTAATTCCCAAGCCTGTGACACCCTGTATATGTCGACTGTCGCTACCGCTATCATTTACTCGTCGCCGGGCTAATCCAACCTTTACTGAAACTTATTTCATTAATATCTCATGACATAAGGAATACAAATAGCTTGTGTCAAAGTAGTCCGATTTGCATGATATTTGGTATGATTTTCAGCAGAAAAACATAGGGAATCCATTGGCGTCACTTCCCTCTCGATACGATGAAGGAAAGAATTTCTTAATACGCTGTAATGGATATTGCACCCTCGACTGCGGGGGCTCGACTTCAATTCGCTACGTTCGGCCCAGGATTCGTACCTTTTTTCCGGAAAAAGCCATAAAAATCGAGTGAGGCACTGCGAAGGGCTGTCCTCGCCACGGGGTACCAGGCCGCATATCCTTGACGGGCGTTGCTCCAGAATTACCCTGTATCATTTGTGCAGTGTGTGACCCGACTACTCTCCGTATAATCGGTCTGCCCGAAGTGGGGCGCAAGTTCGATCATTATCAGTACTCCTGCCCGAGGGGAATACGATTTACTTCAATTACAGTACATGTGTGTTTTGTAATAAAGTGTTTCTATCGTCTCCTGAATTCAATAACTGGCATCCCGACATCTACGCTCCTACAATCCACCGTCAATACTCCTCGTGGAGAGACACAGGAAGAAAAGGGGTAGCCCGCTGTCGACGCGTGGTCCTCTCGAGAATAAACACGAATTTCAATATCAAAACAAAAGCATACGTTGACGTATTCCGTGCGAGAGAAGGTGGGCATTGGGGAAGAGGTATTGCTGTGCAGAGGGCCTCTTCCAGCTTGAGCAGCCGTTTGTGGTGGATGCAAATCCGATTGGTTCTACTACAATCTGCTCCCTATGGTTGAAATTTAGTCTAGCAACTTTCACACCTCCTAACCTAACCAATCCAACTTGCATCCCTTCCAAAAGAACCGGCCATCCGAGCGTAGAGGCAAGTGCGAAATAAAACTAACGGTGCGCTTCTCGGTGCCGCAGATGTACCTACCTAAGTAGCATTTCTGACGGAAAAGAATTGTCCAGCCTTTGGGCCTGCCAGTCTCGGCGCAGACCTTTGGCAGGTAGGTATCAGTTTCAAAAGGCAGTGCCACCCGTGGTGCTTGTCTGATCGTCCCCGGTCCTTGCTACTTCAGCGCGCTTTCTTCAAGTGAAAATCAGTAAATTTGCAAGCGCAATATCTCAAAAACCAGTGGAAATCAAGTGTATACATTAATGCTTATTGAATTTGTCTTGGAACGTACTACCAACTCAGGTGTTCAAAAAAATTAGTTCCATTTGAAAAACCGAACTTGACCATCGTATCTTTTAAAATAATAATCGAAAAAAAAATTCGTTCGGGCTAATAAATTGGCCCTCTCGAACCATGCAATTCCCTATTTTTTAAATATTTTTATCTCCAATAGTTTAGGAGATATCAAGCTGTCCAGGTTTAGCTGGGACACCCTGTATGAATACACTGTCATTATTTTGCGTTTTTAAATAATTCTTATTCATCGACACCTTGACCTTGCCTGGCCACGCCAAGTATTTGACTTCCAGGCCGCGGACATCTAGGCAAATGTCTAGATGTTACATTTTATCTTCACATTATTAAAACGTTCACGATATGGGTAATAGAATGTATGAACACAGCATTTTAGCTGTGTATATGTAGTTGTGTCATCTTAAGCGCAGTTGGAAAGCACCTTTATGTACTTGCAGCTCATTTTGATTTCACATATTTTTTTAATTTTGTGATTATTATTATCTTCTATTTGTTGTGATTTATTTGAATTCATGTACTTAGCGTATTTTTTTTACTTTTTGAAGTTTTTTATGGGGATCTCACTTCTTTTTACAAAGTATATATGTATTATATAATATATGTATAGTACTTTGTGTACAGTACCCAGTAAACAAACTGACTGCAGTCTGCCAGCAGATTGATGTCAGATTCGAGTAGATTCTGACGTCAGATTCGGGTCCTACTATGTCCGTATTTAACTATGGTTCTACGGTCAGAGCCTGGCATCAGGATCTGACCGCAGATTAAGGCTGCCGTCTCGCTAGGCCTTGAATGTGTGCGTACGCTCACACAAGCTAGGAAAAGCGTGTACGTATACGCGAAACCGTTTCAACCAACTTACGTCGTGGAATCGGCAAGAAGGAAGCTTTTGCGGGTATAGTTGCCTCCAGTAGGCATCCGTGCAGGCGGGTCTGGTGCGTTTGAACGCTAAAAAGCACCGTACGTGGAAATAATAATGAATTTATGACTCGAAAACTGACAGAATGAAGCTTCAAGGCTTCTCCGTACCGGCGCTGGTGGTATATTCGAGCTACGTAGCATCACCGTTATACGTATACGCGATGTAGTAAACCGACCCATTTCAACCAACTTACGTCGTGGAATCGGCAAGAAGGAAGCTTTTACGGGTATAGTTGCCTCCATTAGACATCCGTGCAGGCGGGTCTGGTGCGTTTGAACGCTAATAAGCACCGTACGTTGAAATAATAATGAATTTATGACTCGTATACTGAGACAGATTCGAGAAATTACAGAATTATGCTTCAAGGATTCTCCGTCACCAGCGCTAATGGTATATTCGCGCCATGTACCATCAGAACCGGTGGAAGTCCAAGCTAGCCGATATATGTAGGAAAGACATAGTTGCCGATACGTATCGAGAGTCGTATCGCGTTGTTGCCGCATTTCCCCTATTAGTATTTGTCGTCAGGAAGACTTGAATGAATCACGGCGAAGCGGCTGGAGAACAAAGATGGGCAAAGATAATATCTGGATACATTGTTTATCAGGCTATGTTTGTATGTCCAGATGTTACGCTCTAGAGCCTGTACGGATACACCGATTTGGACAAATGAGGTGTCTTTAGAAATGTCCTACGATTGTATAATTTTCAAAATTGTGAGATAGATATAAAAAAAAATTGAAAGGCAAAATTGTAAGAAGACCGTCAATGGAAAAGAGAAATTACACAGAATGAGAGAAGATAATAAGATAATATAATTCTTCGAAAAATATCCGACACTTTTTTTATCTGTAATCGTCCATTTCAAGGGGACGAATGCTGGAATGTCTTATTTCAATTCTCCAATGAAGTTGCACTGATTTATTGTCATGACTGTAACTTGATTAGAGGCAAAAAATATATAAAAAAATGTTATGTTAAACGATTTTTTATCGAATGGGTTTTCGTTTTCGAGATATTGTAAAAAGTTTTTAACGTACATAGTAATCCCGATATATACCATCTATAGTAACTTACACCAAAGGAGGTTTCGTGGACACAACTAGCGTGTCAGATTTTCACGAGGGCGGCCGGGATTCGAGTCCCCCTCTAGTTCCATCATTCTTCCCTCTCTGTTTTTCTTTTTTTTTAACAATTATTCGCGTGGAAATATATTTTTTGGATATTACGTATTATATAGTACGTTACATATTACTCTACGCAAATTTTAAGGTTAAAAATGCATTTATAAGATAACATATTATTCTAATCATCTCTTTCACCGGTGTTATCATATTCTTGTACTGCGAAAATATTTCATTCCGAAACTTTCGACGGCTGCAATTGTCGAGCAGGTAAAATGGGATAGCCGTTACTTCTGATCGTAAGGGTGGTCTTATACCTGCTCAAAAGAACGGTCGAAAGGGATGATTAGAATATTATGTTATGATATAAATGCACTTTTAACCAATTTGCGTAGAGTAATATGTAACGTACTATATAATACGTAATATCCAAAAAATATATTTCCACGCGAAATATTGTTAAAAAAAGAAAAAAGTGAGAATGAATTTTGCGGGGGACTCGAACCCCGGCAGCCCTCGTGAAAATCTGACGCGCTACAGTTGTGTCCACGAAACCTTCTTTGGTGTAAGTTACTATAGGTGGTATATATCTGAATTACTACGTACGTTAAAAAGTAGAAACTATAATATTTCGAAAATGAAGGTCCATTCGACAAAAAGCCGAAATGGTATTTTGATACTATATGAGTAATACGACCCCCATATACTGTCGTTCCAAAAGCGATTTCCACATTCGTGATGTCCCCTTGTAAGTTCGTAAAGAACGCGAGTGGTTCATTTCAAGTCGATTTGTGGTTATGGGTTACTATTTATTGGTGACTGGGTCATTTTTTCACCCCCTCGGAGTTTTTTTATACATAATTTTGGATTGTCATCCAAACTACGCACCCCTGCAAACTTTCAAGACAATGGGATGGTTGGAAGTGGGTTAAAATTGAGTTTCCAGGTTTGAATCAAACATACAAGCAAACAGAGGATCGTAGCTGAATAAATGAGACATTCCAAAATATACGTATTGTTAGTATTGATCTCTAGTTTATATTAATAAATTGTTACAACCGTGGACTAACAATTCCGAAGAAAAGCATGTACAAGAGTATTAAATTGAAATATTTTTGTCCAAATTGATGTTTTAAAAAAATGGTTACGTTATTAAATTTGTATTTAAACAACAGACACTTCTTGTTGATAAAAAAGATAATTTGATGTATAGCTAGATAAAAAAGAAAGCGTCATATGCTTTTAGAAGAATTATAGCATTCATAAATTTCATTACGATCGGCGTGTTACACTTCGGTGATGTAACTTATTCGCATTGTATGCTTTAATTTTGTACATTGATTATACAAAATATTACATCTTCCTATGTATAAATAAAAAATATTGGTACGGAAATTAGTATTGTTTCATTGACATGTTTCCTAACTTCACTACCCAACCTCTCTATCTTTCATTATTGCTATCCTCCTTTACGCTCAGCGAGGCTCTGACGCTAGACGCAGCTCTCGTGCCGTATTCCTTCAAGACTTCTCGATAGAAAGAAATGTGGCAACAGCGCGGCAGAAACGGAGAGATCGGAAAATGCGGCAACAATGCGTAAAAAATTCGTCTACATAGAGTACCTGGAGATGTCACTCTGTACAACTTCTTTTTATCGACCGCAGTAGTTTCATTAGGGTCCGTCTGTTTACGAGGGACGCTTCGATCGATTCGGACCATAACAAACTTGAGACGGCAGCCTTAATGTCAGATTTCGATCAGATCTTGCTGCCGTGGCTGACCGCAGATTGAGAGCAGAAATCGAGCAGATCCTGCGCAGCGCGATCTGACGGCAGATTGGTGTCAGATACAGAGCAGATTCTGACGTCAGATTCGGTGCCTACTATGTCCGCATTTAACTATGGTTCTGCGGTCAGAGCCTGACATCAGGATCTGACCGCAGATTGATGTCAGATTTCGAACAGATCTTGCTGACAAAAACCGCCCGCAGAATGGCGGCAGAAATCAAGCAGATCCTGATGTCGGACATAATAGGCAATTTTATATAATAGTATAGATTTAAAAACAGTGCGAAAGTCTTTAGCGTAAATAATATATAGAACACGTTTATAAGACCGACTTGAAAGAAAGAAAAGTTTGTAAACCATGTATTTAAACGGGTATTATAACATTTTTAATGTTTTACTTAGCAAGTTGTTAGTCAATTGAATGCCAGGGAGGCTCAAAATAATTATTTAAACTTTTAAAGGCAGTTCTTCCAAATATAAAAGAATTAACCCTTCGTGGTCACACGGGGTGTATTGTACCCCAGCCAATTTTCGAGTTCAAATATCGCGCCTTTACGAATTCGAAATGTGACTTAGTGCGCCACCTGTCGTTAATTGAGGAACCTTACTACAGCATTCAACGCTTTACAAAATTCGGCATTACGTTTGAATACTTCTAACAACCGTTTGAAAAATAGTGGGGTGTAACGAACCCCGGTGTGACC
Organism: Andrena haemorrhoa; assembly: GCA_910592295.1. Taxonomy (NCBI): domain Eukaryota; kingdom Metazoa; phylum Arthropoda; class Insecta; order Hymenoptera; family Andrenidae; genus Andrena; species Andrena haemorrhoa. The sequence continues at coordinate 10,824,000 of OU342946.1, forward strand.
AAAGTGTGATTTGGTGCAAAAATTTCGAAGTTTTTATTTTGAGTTTTTTGGGTTCAGCAGATTTTATGCAATGTAAGTAAAAGTTTCTATACTCTGTGATTATTTTTAATGATTTATTCAGTGATATATTATGAGATATGTGCAGATGCCATATAATCTACGGAGTCGGATGTGCAAAGTTTTATTGAATGAAGATGAAGGAAACGGCGAATGCTTTGGTGGCAGAGAATCCGAAGATGAATTGGATTGTATTTCGCACGCCCTTGACAGCAACAGAAAGCTTGAAGAGAATTATTCGCCATTTTGTAACACTACACTTGCAGGAGAGGTATAAAATGTCAAGCATAAGAATAAACATTAAAAAGAATATTGCTGACATTCTAGACATCGACGCCAAACCTCCAACAAATAATAACCGCGAACGTCTTACTCTGCCACTTAGATGTGGCCTATGTAATAGGCAAAGCGATAAAAAAACGCGACAAGTGTGTCAGTCATGCGGACGGTATATGTGTGATACGCACAGAATGTACGTATGCGTTGAATGCGGCATTCAAGATTAAGTATTTTTATATTAGATATAAGAACTTTTTTGTTTTGGACATAGTAATAATACAATACACCGTAAAACCCTGCTAAAGAGGTTTTTAATTTTATTTTTAGCTTATAAATAGCCATACTTTTATGCCAATTTTCGATTTCATTTCTGCTGAACATAGAACATTTCCTATCTCAGAATAAATACCTTTTTTGCCACGCCCAGCACTAAACTAATTTTCCTCCTAAAGTATATGTCTCTGCCAATATTTCTGTACATTTTCATACCTCAATATTAAAATTTAAAAATTTGGGGAATTTTAACAGAAAAAATCGCTTCTTTCCACAACTATTTCTTTAACTATAAATTTCATCTTGTCGAAACTTACATTTCTAGAAAAAGACTATTAGACCATGATTGTATGAGTATTACGAATGTACAATTATCACTGAAAAGTAAGAAGATTAAAAAATACGCAAATGGTAACTAAAAAATGACGCTGGGGTACAATGAACCCCGTGTGACCAACGTGTGATTATAAGGAGGTGTGACCACGAAAGGTTAATGATAACTACTATTCATTCAGTCGTCTTAGGGCGGTATTATCATCAATCGTTTTTTAGTTTTTAGCATGCGGCATCCTCTACCAGTCTAGTAAATTAGTAAAGGATGCCGGATGCTTAAGACGATCTTCGTCTTCAGCAACGACTGATAATACCGCCCTTACAGACGGGTATACCAAATATATACTCCGAAGTGGAATGTCGGCAAATACGAGTGGTACTCGAGAGCCCTGAATGATCAAGTCCTCGGCCACTTATTCCCGCCACGGTGCTATTTCGCAAGCGAGAAGCTCTCGCCCGATCGCCGCCTGGCGGGGTCGCGTCGTGAACTATGTCAACAGAATCTGTAAATTGTATCAGCAGACTTTCCTTACATTCTGCCGCCATTCTGCTGTCAGATCCTGACATCAGAATCTGCTCGGTATCTGCCGCCTATTTGCCGTCAGATCGCGCTGCGCAGGGTCTGCTCGATTTCTGCCATTAAATTGTACCAGCAGACTCTCCTTACTTTCTGCCGCCAAACTGCTCGCAGATTGTGTAGGCAGAATCTGCTGTATTTCTGCTGCCTGTCTGCTGTCAGATCGCGGAGCGCAGGGTCTGCTCGATTTCTGTCATTATATTGTACCAGCAGACTTTCCTTACTTTCTGCCGCCAAACTGCTCGCAGCCTATGTAAGCAGAATCTGCTGTATTTCTGCTGCCTATCTGACGTCAGATCGCGGAGCGCAGGGTCTGCTCGATTTCTGTCATTATATTGTACCAGCAGATTCTCTGCAGTGTCTGCCGCCAAACTGTTCGCAGACTGTGTAACCAGAATCTGCTGTATTTCTGCTGCCTATCTGACGTCAGATCGCGTTACGCAGAATCTGATCGATTTCTGCCATTAAATTGTATGAGCAGACCCTGCCGCCAATCTGCTCGCAGGTTAAGGCAGCACAATCTGTCAGCTTTCTGCTGTCAGTCTGCTTTCATCATCGAATATAACAAATCCTGTATCAAATCTGTAGTCTTTCTGTCACAAACATTTGTATTCAGGCGTTGAGCAAAATCTGCAAAGACGGACGTGGCTGACTGGGTACATGGTGCGCGAAGCACCTTATGACGCTGAACGTATTTAACATTGATTGAACTGTATTAACAACCACAATTAATACCTTTCGAAGGAAAATATGTATGCATTTTTACCATTTCGTGGCCAAGCTTGTTTTTCTACTCGTAAATCATCAACGGATACCCACGTTGTGCCCTTACCCCTTACCATACTCGTGTGATAAAATAATATATAATAATTTATTTACAAAAATTAAAATTCTTTATTGAAACAAGAAACACTAATTAAATTCATGCATTATCGAAGGTGTCCATGTCGCAATTCAAATTTCGGCAACTTACTTTGTGTTTGAGACTGCATTTTGGTTGCAATTCAATGGTACAACGATACATATTTGTAAAAGCACGTGGCATCTCAAATTTTGACAACTTATCTTATTTGGTTATAACTTGACGGTAAGCTGTCAAAATTTGGAGTGGATTGTATAGTGAAGATAGCGAATGACGAACGAAACATGTGTTAGTTTCTTTTGGCTGAAGGTGTGCGTGTAACGCGTATTGGAGTGGATTGCATAGTGAAGATAGCGATTGACGAACGAAACATGTATTAGTTCGTTTTGGCTGAAGGTGTGTGCGTGTAACGCGTATACGTATTATACTGACGAAAAATTTCTTGAACAAGAAGAATCAGAAGAAAAATCTTACCGTTTCTGACAGATCCATGGGACGATATTACGATATCTCTGTTATGCGTGGACCGATTTTATTGAATTTGGTCTTATTCGAAAGCCTATATGCGGTTTACATAAGAAAAGTGCCTTCAAATTTAGGAAATATTGCAGGCGTGATGAGATATTAGTGAAATAAATAAAAAGTTACGTTGGAATGGCTCTGCGACGAGTAAAAGTACGCGGTAGCGACATCGACACATATACCGGGTGTCTTTCATGTACTTGGCGTCGAGACGCTACCGCGTCTCTAGATCATAGTGAAGCCAGCAACATGTTTGAACTTCGACTTTTGCATAGCATGTATGGAAGCCGCTCGATGTACTAGCTTTTGTCACTTTCACCGTAGAAACGCAAAATAACGACTCTAAGAAATCGCCATTCCAATCGTGTCTGTACTAGCGATAGCACGTTTATTTCTGAGCTCAGTTACAATTCATATTTCCATCTTAAGTTGTTGAGAACTACAATAAAACAGTTAAGATTACAAGAACACGAATTATTTGTACAATTGAAGTTCAATTTATTTAAACACGAACGCGCAACTCCGAGCAGAGCGGTTCTGCGCTCCACGGGCGTCTTCCCAGCCCTAGGACCATCGCCTGGCTGCAGGACCACGCAACAAAACTGGTGACAGCGGTGAGATCGCAAAAGAAGAATTTCTGCATTCTGGCGGCTCGGAATCTGCGCAGAGCTGTGGTGCTTCCTCTCTCCCCGGGTTTTCGCACGGTTTCCCCGAGGGCCAAGGGTAAATACCGGAGACGGGTGGTTTCAGCGGCCGTGCACGGTCCCTGAAATCACATAGCACACGTTGGCGTAAGGACCTATACCAAATTCAACAAGCCGTATCTTTGATCATCCTGTGACGTAGCGTCCCAGCTGCGAGAGATCGAGCGCGCAGCGGTGCGACTGGGAGTGAGCGAGAGGCCGAGCGCCCGGGCGGCCGCGACCGATTCGCGCCGAGCGGAACCGAACCACGCCGGCCCACGTCACGACGCGTCAGAGCGGTGACGCTCACTCCCCACTGCGCCGCTAGATCGCGTCGATTTCTCGCAGCTACGGATTTCCGAGAAGCGGGACATAAGCCCTCGTGCCGCAAAGGCGACTCAGTCAAGTGGGGGTTACGGAACCCCACCACCCAGTGATGCCAGAATCGCGGGACGTGGGCCCAAACGCTTACTCCCACTATGACCTGCCGGCGTCCCCCACTTTCTTTCCACCGCACTGCACACAAGCATATTTTTACTCCTGTCCGTGTGAGCTGCCTGTTGGGCTGCCGAGCACACGGACAAGGGTAGGGATATGCTTGTGTGCAGTGCAATGGGCAGAAAGTGGGGGACGACGGTAGGTCATAGTGGGGGTAAGCGTTTGGTCCCACGTCCCACGATTCTGGCATCACTGCCACCACCAGTCTGCCTGCCTGGATGCTGCCCGGGGCGATCACTGGAGATTCCGTATAACCGAGCCGATTAGCGATCGCCGCTATTCCTCTCTCTCTCTCTCTCTCTCTACCGTTCGTTTCCGAGACGCCAGGAAGTTGCCCGGTAGGGATGGGGGATGATGAGAAAGAATCGATGTTGGCATCGATGTTGACATCGATAGCTAAACCCTGATAACCATCTGTCTGCAATCTGACATCAGATTGGGAGCAGGGTCTGGCACGAGAGCGCAGAATCTGACGTCAGAACTGCAGCAGACTGTGTCCGCATTTGGCTGCGTTCTGATGTGCAGAGCCTGAGGTGCAGTGCCTGATGTCAGATGGACAGCAGATCGACAGCAGATTTCGCCGTCTGCTAGGTGTAGGGATGACCGCATAGCGTTCCCTCTCTTTCTTCCCCCACTTCTCCGGCATGTGGAGAGTGGGGAGTTCGTCAAGAAGACGAGCAGGGACGCCACGTTTTTGGCTCTCTCGTCTTCCAGCTCTTACGTCGGTCGGACGTAAGGGGAAATATATATTTTTCCACCTTGTTAAGTTGTGTGTCTACTTTCATTCCCGACTTAGTCAGTCAATCGATATACGTGAAGATAAAAACGGTTCCTCCCATGTTGGAGGCCAACATAGGCACAGTAACAGCGCCATCTGAGGTCCAGAATTACCAAGCAATTGCCTACGCGTGACGTCACATGGGCGACCCTACGCACCAACACATATATACCGTTATTGCTGTAGGTGTATCCCTACCCTCACATACATAACCAGCAAGCAGATTCGGCAGTTTATTAAATAATTAATTCTACCTAGTTCAAAAACTATTTATTCTTTATTTAATAATATACAGGATGGGTGATTGCAATTGTTACAAGATAGTATAATAATATAAGTAGTACATATAAATACGAAGAGTAATTTTCAATATTTGAAGTTACAAATCCACACGCAGTACGTCCCGTAACCAGTGGTACCTATTAGCTGCGATATCAGAAAATTTTCTATATTTTCGACTTCTTTTTTGGGTAGAATCACCGTATTCCGTATTGTGTTAGCGCTGAAAACAAATACAATATTAGTATAAAATTGAACTTAACATATGAATAAACAGAATACATGCAATACTTACTTCAGCTTCATCTCCACACAGTACACACCCTAGGCTGTCATGCATGCTCCTGCGAACATTAAAATTTATACGAAAACATTTGTTAAATCATTATCTACGAAACAAGACGCTAAACATTCGCACTTCGCGCATAACCATACTTTTCTGTCATGTAGATAATATGAATCTCGATTTCGGCGCCGTAGATGATTGGAAATTCTTCAATGCCATATTTACGTTCGCCTTCTGGATACTTCGAGATGATTTGTCTGGATATTTCTGCTTGGAATTACTTGGAATATTCTTCAGTTGTGCCAGGTTTTGCAGCCACCAACCGGCACTGACTGCCACTGCCACTGTGTGTGACTGTGTGCCGTGGTGCCGCTGACTGCCACATGGCCGTGATTTTTACGAAACCCGCCTACAGAAATTAATTTTAATGACCTAAATTATTGAAGGCATCGACTTGCGTCTTTTTTTTTAATCATGAAGGATGGATCTATGTGAATGAAATTAATCCATTGCTAATATTGTCATAAACAGATAATCAAAAATTTTAAAATTACATTTTCAATAATAATGCAATTACCATATGATAGACGTTAAAGCTCTATTTACTGAATAATTTGTCTTTCTTTTCTTTGCATTGTTCTTAATTCATACAGCCCGCAACGTATTCATACCTATTTCAGAAATAAAATAATTTCCTATTCTTTATCGTATCGATGTGGAAGTGACACCGATGAATTCCTTACGTTTTTCCGATGAAAATCATTCCAAATTTCATGTAAATCTGACTATTTTTAACGAATTCAACTTGAAATGATATAAATAAATTTTTTCTGAAATGTCCATCATTATGGTCCGAATTACGTCATTCTTGGTGTTACTTTCATGGGCGAAACATAAGGAATCAATTGACGTCGTTTTCGCAAAGATCTGATGAGAAATGCGGAACTCTTGGACATTTCTGACTTTGTTTGTTGTACATCGCCAATCGTCACTCGTTCATTAGCGTCCAAACCAATCAATCATATGTCGTGTGATCTGTATAATTCTAATTTGTAACGATAATAATAATTTATAATCACTAATCACTATCAGTAACCCTCACGCATCGTCTATCGTCGTATTCGTCGTGTAGTGATCCACGTTGAACATGCCTAAACGTTCTTGGGTTTGGAACCATTATTCTAACCCAGAAAATGGTGTTGTGGTGTGTAGCACATGTAATAAAAAGCTGAAATATGACAAATGCACTACAAATTTAATTAAGCATGCGAAGATTCATAATTATCATAATATGTCAATGAAAACTGACAGTAATGATAATACTGTTTTAGGAAACGGATGCCCTTATGAAGGTACATATATTACATGATTCTAATTCCAATTAATGATTTAGAATTAATTTACGCATAAAGATTATGGCAATTGATTCTAAAAATACTGATTCTTTCAGAGAACAATCCGAGAAAAAAAACAATCGATTCTTTAATAATCGATTTGATTACAACTGATCTGCAGCCATTATCCATAATAGAAGACAATGGTTTTGTTGCATTGCTAAAATTTTTGGACCCAAAATATCAACTACCAAGTCGGAAAGTATTAAAAAAATGGTTAGAGAAGAAATATGAAGATGCTACATCAAATGTTAAAAATGAATTAGCCAATGTGCGAAAGGTCTGTATTACGACAGACACGTGGACTAGCGTAAACATGGACAGTTTCTTAACTGTTACGTGTCATTTTATTAATGACATTTACCAAATGAAAACATATGTGTTGGAAACTATAAAAATTGAAGGAAGTCATACCGGTGCCGCAATTGCAAATAATTTACAAGTTATATTCAAAAATTGGAAAATAGAAGATAAAGTTATAAGCGTTGTTATAAAATACTATGTTTTGCACATACCTTGAACCTCATAGTAAAAAAATCTATGATTGAGATTCCGGATATTGTCCGGATTCGCGAGAAATGTCGTCGAGTGATTACGCATTTTAAACACAGCAGTCTAGCACAAGATAAATTAGCAGAAACGCAAAACCTGATTGGTATCCCAAAACATAAATTAATAATTGAAGTTGAAACCCGTTGGAATTCAACATATGAAATGTTTGATAGATTATTAGAGCAAAAACGTGCTGTAGTCTTAGCGTTAGCCACATTAACACATAATTTTGAATTATTAACTGATCTTGAATGGAATACTCTGGGTATAATACTGCCCATATTGCGTTTATTTTTTTTAGTTACAAAAGAAATTAGTAGCGAAAAAAATGTAAATTTATCCAAAATAATACCACTAAAAAAGCAACTAAGTACTCTTTTATACGTTACTAGGTTACTACCGATAGTACCGATGATATTGGTTTAGATCAGATTTTGCGTCAAAAGTTGATTTATTATATGGAATATTATCTAAGTGATGTTGAAAATAATAATTTTTATGAAATAGCTACTTTATTAGATCCTCGTTTCAAAACTGCATGTTTTTCTACAAATGAAAACATTGCTTGGGCACGCGATGCTTTAATCGAAGAAGCAGCTAAATGCGGTTTGAATGACGATGAATCAACAAGTACGGATGTTTCCCACAACTTAAATGATTCGAACGAAAATAACGAACATATTTCATTATGGTCATCCTTTGATACCGTAGTTACCAATATAAACGAGCACGTGTCTAGTTCATCCGCTATTACTATAGAGGTACAAAATTATTTAAAATCACAGTACGTGAATCGTAAAGCTGATCCTTTATTATTTTGGTCTGTAAATAGTATTCAGTATCCCGTTTTAACGCAACTAGCTCGTGATTACCTGTGCACCATGGGAACGTCCGTCCCATCAGAAAGAGTATTTTCGAAGGCAGGAAATGTCGTTAGTAAAAAACGAAATAGATTGAAGCCAAAAATCGTCAATCAAATATTATTCCTCAATACTTACAAATGTTAAGAGTGTTTTGTGTATTTGCCAAGTAAATTAATTGTTAATGATAATAAAGTTAAATAAATGTAATGTGGACTACTTGTATCTAGTCATTTTCGCCGAAAACAAATCACACGTCTTGCTATGCAGATTTTTGTCTTTCAAGATTCGAATATTACTTTTACGAGATTCGATTCTTTCAAACGTCGAAGTACTTAGAAGTACATTCTCGAACTCTGCCGGTACTTGTTCTGAGGTTCGAAACCGGCTTCTATCACCTAAGTACTTTTGAAGTATATAGAATGAAACGCCAGCTCTTATGAGTAGTATTCGAATCCCATGAAGTGAAACTTTTGACTCGGATTCATGATTACATATTGATCTTGATCCCATCCCTAGTCGTAGTACTCGTGTAGTATGAAAATACCATTTCGCAGTACGACATGCTGAGTCGCTTACTCCAGGTACAAAACGCACTTAATACAGTGTTGTGTCAGCGGGGAATGCCGGACATTATAACGAGTCGCGAGTGGTCCAAAATCGAAGAGTATTGTAGTGTACTGGAGATATTCAAACAAGCAACGCTAATGATGACTGTGGAGATTCTCCAACACTATGTCGCTATTTTTCTTCCATCAAATATCTAAAGAAATCGTTATCCAGCCGAATGGGTGACACTGTACCCAACAATTGTTCTCAATTCAAACAAGATTTGTTAGAGGAGTTGAACTCCAGATTTAGTTTCGTTGAAACGTCAGAAACGATGTTAGTGGCAATGATTTTGGACCCTCGCGTCAAAGACCGGCTATTGTCGGCAGACGCCGAAGACCCCGCTCACACGACCCTGTATTCGTTTGCGAACAAGTACCTGGAGGTAAGCGGCGTGAATGTCGTGACTGAGGAACGCGCACCGTCGAGTGAAACGTCAGGTAAGTGTGAAACAATGATAAGATTATGTCATAGCTATGTTCCATGTTGTATGTTATATATTTTGTTTCTATGACAGAATCAGCGTTAGGGGCGCTGCAAGATTATTACGCTGATGTTGGAAGGTACGAGCTGGAGAGTCCAGATGGCACGCTCCAAGCAGAGATTAAACGGTATATGGAGGAAAAAATTATAGAACCGGAATCGTGTATTCTGAAGTGGTGGAGGGCTAACAGAACACGATTTTCAAAACTGGCCCGTGCGGCACAAAATGTTTTGGGCGTGCCGGCATCGCAAGCTTATAGCGAGAGGCTATTTTCGCGTGCCGGCAACGTAGTAACAGAAAAGCGCACATGCCTCCTGTGGCACAGGGTGGAGCAGCTCTGTTTCCTATCAGCGAATAGGCCCAAACAACAATGGTAAGTGCAAAGAAACCTTATTAATTTACTAATGTGCGATCTACGATCTCCATTGAGTTTTAACTATCTAACAGTCCCTGCATTTGTGTTCATTTTGTTACAGCAAGTCTACGCGATGGAGTGGACATTTACATTGCCACAAAATCGGCTCTTTTTAGAGCCACCATGATGTACAAAGTCCGACCGAGCAACCTCCTCGCGGTGTATAGTACATCGGGTAACGCTAATGCCGGCGGCACGTGACCTTCGCAGGACTTTTCAAGGTCATCGGAAGGTCAAACAAATACCAATACGATATGCCCCCCTCATGTAATATAATGTAATAGTATATAGTAGCATCTAGTACGTGCGTAGGGCCGACAGTACATAGTATGTCTACACTGTATGTTCCATGTATATAATAAGTAATGTATATGTATAGCATGAATATAGTGTGTATGTAGTATGTACATAGTATGCGTGCATCATGTATGAAGTATGTATGTAATCCAATGTACGAAATATGCTAAATTATTTTATTTCTTGTAATTTCATACGCTCTTGCAGAAGTATTCCCCATCCTCATTCAAACGGATTGGTACTGCGTTCTTGCATTAATTAAATAAAAAAAAATGGTATGTTTATTTAAGTTGTTTATTGTTTAAATATTACGCGCGCGAGCGATGTATCAAATTATGATGCCCAGGTTTATCTAACATCAAAAAGACCACGATTCTAGTGTTCATTAATCAAATATCTACAAGGTAGCATACGGATTTGAGAAGAAACAATTTATTGTACAAATGAGAGCAAGGTAAATATTACTATTCATTTTTTATCTAACAAGGCGAACTTAAAACATTTATTATATACGAATGGGTTATCGCATAAAAAAATGATATCCTACAGCTTAGATAATACCATTATAAATATGTGCACCAAGTTTGAAATAAATCGAACAAATAGTTTTCGATCTGCTGGAACTTCTTTCGGGCCGCTCGTTTCTTTCCAAGCCGCTCGGTTTCTTTCGGGCCGCTTGGTTCTATCCAATCCGCCCGGTTTCTTTCGGGCCGCTTGGAAAAAATTCAATCCGCTTGGTTCTATCCAATCCGCTTGGTTCTATCCAATCCGCCCGGTTTCTTTCGGGCCGCTTGGAAAAAATTCAAGTACTTGGTTCGATCCAAGCCGCTCGGTTGTTTCGGGTACCTGGCTCGGCTCGGTTTTTCGAGCCGAGTCAGGCTCGGCTTGCTTTATCCGGGTACTTGAACAGCACTACCCCTCGCTTCAATGAGCGCTTCTTTCATCTGGAAATGACATAATGAATGTATTATTCTATGACAAATAGTAAGAGTATATCGACGCGAGTTACGAAGAGTAGCACGTTTCATTTTTTTCTTATGACAGGTTCACATTAGTCAAGTTTACTGGCTTCAAGTCGCTTGAAATCGGTAAACTAACCTGTTATTCACTTCGCTTGAAAGATCCTTTCAAGTTTCAAGCGAAGTAGAGAGTGTTCCACCTTTTCTTGCTTTGAAATAATAAAACTTGAATAGTGTGAACATACGTATGTACAAGTGTGAACGAAGTGTGAACAAGTGTCACAAAGCGACTTGAAGCCAGTAAACATGACTAATGTGAACGAGGCTTTACGGACAACTGCATGTAGAAAAAATGAAACATACTACTATTGAAAAGTAACTTTTCGTAACGCGTGTCGATATGAACATGTAGGGTAATTCTCTCGCTAGAGTCCTCAAAGACAATGCCGCCAATAAGCCGCGCCTTGCTGAGTTTCGTGGAAGTGACGAATTCCACGTTCTGCATTTCTCAACAGATCTTTGCGAAAATGGCGTCAATCGATGTCGTGCCGATGGAAATGGCCCCAAGCTAACTTCGTTAAAAATAGTCCGATTTACATGATATTTGACATGATTTTCATCGGCAGAACGCCAGGAATTCATTAATATCACCGCCATATCGATTCGATGAAGAATTTAGAATTTTTTAACATGCCGTAGTGAATCTTGTCTCGAGCGTCAAAATCCACGAAACTCAGCGAGACGCGACTTATTGGCGGCATCGCCTGTGAAGACTCTAGCCAGAGAATCACTCTGTATAACAGTATACAATATAATACTTACTTTATTCATGCTGTCCATATTCTTACGTCCGCGTGCTTAGCGATCTTTCAACAGAATGACTCTCTGCGCAACGGACTGTTTGCGCCGTTGCCTGGTCTGTCGAGCGTCATTTGTTTCAGAGCGCACCACAGACGAATTTTAAGATTCACGTTCACGATTCGCGTTTACATTCTTTTGCAACGGGCAGAAGGATTTTGAGTTGTGTTGCGTTGTGTTGTATTTGTGTTTGTGTTTCGTGAAGAGGGAAAAATGAGTGACACTCGAAATGTGGATATGCGGGACGTGCCGGAAAATATGGACAATAATTCTCCGTTTCGTTCGCCACATTTACGTTCGTACGCAAAGAGATTATCGAAACGGAAAGTACATCGCCAAAAGAGAAGGTTTTAGCCCTTCGGAAGAAACAAGAAAGCGCAAAAACGGCAGTCGACACTGCCGTAGGACAACATCGGGAGGAAGTGGCCGAGGAGCGTATAGTGGAGGAAGCATCAACATCCGATGGACGAAATCACACGCATCAAGAGATAACGTACTTGCCATCTGATGAAGATACTGATACGGCCACTTCGGGAGAAACTGAAGAGGCGCTTGAAGAATTTGATATACAAAGTAACGAAGAAGAAAACTTCGTTATAGAAAAAGTTGCGAAGAACGAATTGCAAGAGCAATCGCGTCTCCTAAATAGCAACGATATAATGAATTTCCCAAATGTGCTTGCTTAAAAAATAGGTAAGCATGCAAAAGATAGGGAAGACTGCGGCATTGAACACCTACGAATGACTGGTGTGAAACGGAGTGGCTTCAAGAGCATCTTCAGCGTAATGTGCACTTGATGCCATTACAAAGCTCAAATCTGCAATCAATCGGACGAAGCTGAAGAAACGGATTGCAATCAGGGCGTCGTTAATGCAACAATTTTATGTGGAGGCAGTTATGCCCAGTTGGAACACACTTTTGCAGGAGGGAACATACGTTGAATGTCGAAGAGAAACTTTGTGAAGAATCACGATGAATTCGTCAAGTCTGCAATTGGCTTGTATCCACTAAGAGTAATTTGCATGGATTAGAGTTTCTAACGATTAATCATGATACAGAGGAAACAAAAAAATAAACTATTTATTATAAAAAATAAAGTTTGGTAATATTTTTGGAAATTAAATTCTGCAAAATTAGGCATTCAGTCACGTGACAGTGAACACCAATCAGAAAGCATGACGTCACGCCGTGCAAAACACCAACGCCATTGTATGTTGTTGTTGACAGGTTCATACAACAGATTATTTATTTCAGTTGTTCGCGATTAAGTATATCTTGAAGCACAAGTGTAATAAGCTATGGAATCAGGATTTAGCAAAGCAAACAGTAGTAATTTGCCCAAAATTGACGCTGTTATGCTTGGCAGATTTTTCGCGGCAAACAGTGACTTTTGCTCATCGGAATTCCGCAATGTTAAAACTTCGATGTAAGTATACACAAGTGTAAAATATATATTATAAGCTTAAATGGTATTATATCAGTTTCATAGACCATAACCTTTTGTTATGACATAGGTATTGTAAGTTAATTGATACTGGTTTTGAGGTTAGATTTGCATTGTTTGGAACATAAATAAATAATTTGTTTGGCGTCTTTATAGTTGTGCTTTTACACTGGGGCACTATACAATACTTGTAGTACGAGGAATTCATTTTTAATTAAAAACAACACCGAAAACTAACAATAGCAATACACAGACACGATCGTTTAGTTTTGTTTTACACGGCGTGACGTCATACAGAACGCCATGACAGTCTGGCGCGTTTCCGAATCAAGTTTAAATAGGTTTTTGAAAACGCAAAAAAAATCATGTAAATGTACGATTTTTCGAAAATAAATACAGTTTTCGTGTAGAATAGACATGAAAATAATGTTTTAACCAATGTCTCAAATTCAGTCAACTAGCCTATTGTCGCTGCAGAAGAAGAGATGTTAGCAGCGGCTGAAGAAGAAAAACGCTTGGCGATTGAAAGAGGTGACGTTCTTCCCGGTTCAGGAACCCCTCACATCCCCGTTGTGGCCGACGGAAGCTGGATGAAGAGATCCTACCACAGTGGATGTTACGATTCTGCGTCTGGAGTCGGCGTGATAGTTGGTTATCACACGAAAAAAGTTTTATTTTACGGCGTCCGAAATAAAGTTTGCAGAATTTGTCGGATTGCTGCGAAAAACAAGAAAGAACTCCAAAAGCACGTATGCTTTAAAAACTGGAGCTCATGTCGAGCATCGACTGCTATGGAAAGCGATTCTATAGTAGAAGGATTCAACACTAGTGTAGAAAAACGTGGGCTCGTTTATTCAACTCTGATTGCTGATGGGGACAGTAGCGTGTATAAGAAGATTATCGATGCGGACCCATATAAGAGACAGATTCGTGTAAAAAAGACTGAATGCACGAATCATTTGTTGCGAAACTTTTGCACGAAAATGAAAGCAATTGTAAAGAAAACTACACCTGGACCATTGAGACAAACTGTAGAAAGTAGCATTCGCCGGATACGCACGGACATCGTAAAAGCCGCAAAGTATAGATACAATCAGAATGCATCAATCGACGAGAAAACGAAGAATTTGTATGGCGACATGCAGAATGTTCCAAGCCACGTGTTTGGTGAACATGCAGAGTGTGCAAGACTTGAATATTTCTGCGATGGAAACAGTAAAGAAAATGAAAAAAACATCGATCCAGAATTAATGAAAATTGGAGTGTACCAGGACGTAAAAGAAATACTTCATCCACTGTTAGCTCATGCAGAGAGCTTACTCTATAACACAAATAATAACGCTGTGGAAAGTTTAAACGCAATAATTGCCAAGTATATTGGCGGAAAAAGATTTAATTTGGCCGAAAGAGAATCATATACAGGAGGATGTGCTGCTGCTGCCGTAGAGTACAACAGTAACCAAGTGCACTCGCGATTGAATGCGACGATGAAGAAGAAAACGCCCGAGGTTGTGTGCAATATGGAAGAAAAGAATAAGAAAGAAAAGGAAAAGAAAGCTGCAAAACAGAAGGAAACGAATGCTGCGCGATATGTACGCAAGCAATTGCCCTCGCAGAAAGATTCTGATTATGGACAAAATGCGCAGAAGCCAGACATGCCATCCGAAATGTATGAACTGGAGCGGGAAAAGCATATGTAAATGCTCAAGGAGTGGCAAGACAAAAGACATGTTATTGAAGACGAAACCATCGGACAAGCAACGAACCGCAGATGGTTGCAGTACAGGTCCAAATTGTTGACAGCATCCAATTTTGGTCAAGTGTGCCGTCGCCGACCTGACACGCTTTGCGCAAATGCAGTAAAAGCATTTCTGTATCCGAAGATAATTAGTGCACCCGCGGTGGAATACGGGAAAGAATGCGAGAAAATTGCTCGCGAAGAATTGAAGAAGCAATATACAGATGTAGCAGAATGTGGAATTTTCATCGACAGCTGCATCCCCTTCTGCATTCCTCTGTCTGTTTGTTTGTTGTGTGTATGTATGTTTGTATGGTTCAAATCTGGTAACTCAAATCTAACCCACTTTCAACTATCCAATTGTCTTGAAACTTTGCAGGCATGCATAGATAAAGGCATCATCAATAAATAGAACCCATAACCACAAATCCAAACAACTTGACAAAACCGAATGGTCAACTACCTACATGAACGATTACAGAAAAGAAGGTGTAATCAATTACACAATTACAGTTTAATCGTAATTTGCAATTTGTAATTAGATTACATTTTGCCCAACTCTGGTATGTACGAATAGTAAAACTAAAACTTTGCAGGCGTTCGTAGTATATCACAATCGAAATGCAGTACAAGAAAATAATTATTTTTTAGTGACTTTAGCACTATAGCTAGACTTTATTATTTCAAATAAAATCGTGCAGCAGGATATCTCACAACAAATTCATTTCGACGCTTGATGCTATAATTGATTCATATTTTGTTATGAAATACCCCGCTCCATCATGCTTGTATGATTTTTTTTTATATATTTTTCTTGTCTCCCTTGATATGGATGATTACAGATAAAAAAATGTGCCATATATTTTTTGAAGAATTATATTCTCTTATTATCTTCTCTCATTCTGGGTAAGTCCTCTTCTCCATTGGCGGTCTTCCAACAATTTTTGCCAGATCGCTCGTAATGAAATTATGTAATGGAAATACTTAGTTGGTGTTTTATAAACGTACACAATTTTACCGTAGATTTATAAAGTGTCAAACATTACCTGAAATATGGTACTTAATATTTTATGTAGCACTCCATTTGCTCTGGCATTACTGTCCCATACACCATGTGTGCAGTAATTTTATAAAAAGTCCGTCTGTAAGAAATGAGCGCAGACATTTCAGTAAGTTGGATATAAAAGTAAAAGTTTGTTTCAATATTTCGTCGAACATCATGCATACCTGCGACGCCCGTATGGACCAGCCTGTCGTCCTTTGACCAAATCGGACTCAGCACCCTTACATATGCAAATAATTTGCAACGTAGATCCGCATCTGTATCTTTTCTTCTACCTTGCGTCTGTCTGCTCCTGTGAACTTTAGAAATGTGTCTGAAAAAATTAAAGGGTGAATTAAATTTATTATTTTCCTCGTCACTTCCTTGGGAAAGTTACGGCGGCGTCGATCCTCTCGCGTGATCGCATGATCCGCGAGGAAAAGTGCGATTGCTGACACTTGTGACCACTGACACAGTCAGTGGCCCTGCACATTACAGTGCGATGCGACGCCGGATTGATCAAATTTATTATTTCTCTCGTCAATTCCTTGGGAAAGTTACGGCGGCGTCGATCCTCTCGCGTGATCGCATTATCCGCGAGGAAAAGTGCGATTGCTGACACTTGTGACCACTGACACAGTCAGTGGCCCTGCACATTACAGTGCGATGCGACGCCGGTTCGATAAGATCGGAGTTTCACTATTTTCGGAGGAAGACCTCTTTCAGAGGTCTTGCCTCTTTTTCAAGCTCTTCGGTTTCTCTTTCGCTCTTTCTGCTAATATGAATTGAGGCTCCCGAATAGGCATGCACCTATTGTGCCGACTATCTATTAATTCGGGTAGCATGCATTCTAAATAAAATTGAACCAGTTTTGGCTCCATTTCTCTTTTCCAAAACGCATCATCTCTCTCTACTTTTATAGATTTCAGCCCCTTCGGGGTCCAAACGCAAAAGATACAGTACTTTCTGTCAGTAATGTGTAACTGGCCTTGTACTTGATAAAAATAGTGATGCGTTTTGTTCATTGAAATACCTGTTTTACGTGTGAACATGCGTCGGACAGCGGGTACTTTTTCAATAGCTTCTTCCGGCGAAAAGTTCTCCGCTGATTTGGGGCATTTTATTTCCACAATACCCTCTTGACCGATGATTCCATCCGGTGAAGCTCCTAAGAAGGGGATGCAACTATCGATGAACATTCCGCATTCTGCAATATCTATATATTGCTTCTTCAATTCTTCGCGAGCAATTTTCTCGCATTCTTTCCCGTATTCCACCGCGGGTGCACTAATTAACTTCGGATACACAATTGACTTCACTGCATTTGCGCATAGCGTGTCAGGTCGACGACGGCACACTTGTCCAAAATTGGAAGCTGTCAACAATTTGGACCTGTACTGCAACCATCTGCGGTTCTTCGCTTGTCCGATGGTTTCGTCTTCAATGGCATGTCTTTTGCTTTGCCACTCACTGAGCATTTGCATATGCTTCTCCCGCTCCATTTCATAAATTTCGGATATCATGTCTGGCTTCTGTGCATTTTCTCCATAATCGGAATCTTTTTGTGAGGGCAATTGCTTGCGAACATATCGCGCAGCCTTCGTTCCCTTCTGTTTTTCAGTTCTCTTTTCCTTTTCTTTCTTCTTCTTTTCTTCCATTTGGCGTACAACTTCGGGCGTTTTCTTCTTCATTACCGCATTCAATCGCGAGTGCACTTGGTTCGTGTTGTACTCCACGACAGCAGCAGCACATCTCCCTGTATATGATCCTCTTTCAGCAAAATTTAATCTTTTTCCGCCTGTGTACTTAGCAATTAGTCCGTTCAAACTTTCCACAGCGTTATTAGTAGTATTATAAAGTAAGCTCTCCGCATGAGCTAATAGTGGACGAAGTATTTCTTTTACGTCCTGGTACACTCCAATTTTCATTAATTCTGGAACGATGTTTTTTTCATTTTCTTTACTGTTTCCATCGCAGAAATATTCAAGTCTTGCACACTCTGCGTGTTCACCACACACGTGGCTTGGAACATTCTGTATGTCGCCATACAAATTCTTTGTTTTCTCGGCGATTGATACATTCTGATTGTATCTAAACTTTGCGGCTTTTACGTTATCCGTGCGTATCCGGCGAATGCTACTTTCCACAGTTTGCCTCAATGGTCCAGGTGTAGTCTTCTTTACAATCGCTTTCATTTTTGTGCAAAAGTTTCGCAACAAATGATTTGTACATTCGATTTTTTTTACACGTATCTGCCTCTTATATGGGTCCGCATCAATAATCTTCTTATACACGCTGCTATCCCCATCAGCAATCAGAGTAGAATAAACGAGCCCACGTTTTTCTACACTAGTATTGAATCCTTCTACTATAGCATCGCTTTCCATAGCAGTCGATGCTCGAGATGTGTTCCAGTTTTTGAAGCATGTGTGCTTTCGGGGTTCTTTCTTGTTTTTCGCAGCAATGCGACAAATTCTGCAAACTTTATTTCGAACTCCGTAAAATAAAACTTTTTTCGTGTGATATCCAACTATCACGCCGACTCCAGACGCAGAATCGTAAGATCCACTGCGGTAGGATCTCTTCATCCAGCTTCCGTCGGCCACCACGGAGATGTGGGGGATTCCCGATTCGGGAAGAATGTCGCCTCTTTCAATTGCCAAACGGTTTTCTTCTTCAGCCGCTGCTAACATATCTTCTTCTGCAGCGGCAATTGCGGTCTTAACGAATTCATCTTGTTTCTTTACGAAGTCTCTCTTCGACATGCAACGTATGTTCACTCCTGCAAAAGTGTGTTCCAAGTTGGCATAGCTGCCTCCACATAAAATTATTGCATTAACAGCTCCCTGATTGGTATCCACTTCTTCAGCTTCGTCCGATTGATTGTAAATTTCAGCTTTGTAATGGCATAAAGTGCACATTACGCTGAAGATGCTCTTGAATCCACACCGTTTCACACCAGTTATTCGTAGGTGTTCAATGCCACAGTCTTCCCTATGTTTTGCATGCTTGCCTATTTTCTGCAATTGAGCAAGCACATTTTGGAAATTCATTACATCGTTGCTATTTAGAAGACGGGATTGTTCTTGTGGCTTGTTCTTCGTAACTTTTTCTAGAACGAAGTTTTCTTCTTCGTTACTTCCTACATTTGTGCCTTCTGGGAATTTCATTCTCAATTCGTCCAGCGCTTCTTCAGTTTCTCCCGAACTGGCCGTATCAGTGTCTTCATCGGATGATGAGTGCATTATCTTTTGGGACGTATGATTTCGTCCATCGGATATGATGGTTCCTCTACCATACGTTCCTCGGCCACTTCTTCTGAATGTTGTCCTACGGCAGTGTCTTCTGCCGTTGTTGCCCTTTCCTGTTTCTTCCGAAGGGTCAAAGGCCTTCTCTTACCGCGATATACTTTCCTTTTCGAAAATCTCCTTGCAGACGGACGTAATTTTCGCGGACGAAACGGAGAATTATTGTCCATATCTTCTTGCACGTCATGCATATTCACATTTAGAGTGTCACTCATTTTACACTAAACCCAAAAACACAAACACAAACGCAAACACAAACACAAACACAAACACAATACAACGCAACACAATTCAAAATCTTTCTGCTCGTTACAAAAAAATGTAAACGCGAACCGTGAATTTGAAACGTGAATCCGAAAATTCGTCTGTGGTGCGTTCTGAAACAAATAACTTCTACAACCCAGGCAACGGCGCAAATAGTCCTTTGCGGTCATTCTGTACGCAGACGTATTCGAGAGTACAGCCAAGAAAATATGGTGGACATGAATAATGTAAGTATTATATTGTATACTATTATGTTATTATACAGAGTGATTCTCTGGCTAGTGTCTTTTTTCATTTCATTTCCAGATGAAGGATGCACTCCTGGCGTGCTCCTGGCGTCAGCCGGGAAAGGGGGAGGAGGAGAGAGAGAGAGAGGAGAGAGAGAAAGAAAATAATGCTGGCAAGGAGAAGGAGGAGAAAGTGAAGGAGGAACGAGAAAAAAAAATGAGAAGAGAAATGGCGAAGGCAAGTTATGCTGAATGTGTGCAAGTTACCCCACTCGCACTCCCCTGAAATTAATTGGCGATGTTGAGACGCGGTGGAATTCGCAGCATAATATGCTCGTCCGATTGCTTCAAGTGCGAAAAGCGTTAACAACTGTTTTGGGTGGGGAAGGAATGCCCAACACTATTAATCAGGGAGTCGAGACCGATAGACTTTCGGTTACGGTCGCGGTCGCGGTCCCTTGAGAGGTTCAATGTGGCGTTTACGGGTCTCTCGACTGAACCAAGAGCGACGAGCGACCCGAAGTTTTCTCTCAACCGATAACCGAGAGAGAATTTTTCTCAGACTTCCGCTCAACCGAAAGTCTAGACCGGTCAGGAATACGGTCGCGTTAATTTATGGAGAGGTTCGAGTTAATGTATGGAGAGTTTAGCAAAACGGTCACCCGAGAGTCTCGACCGAGTGCAATACGGTTGACACAAAGTCGGGAGAGATAGAAATGCGGGCAACTAGAATTCAATCACCTCATGAGAAATAGGAAGAAAATAGAAATACGTTCGATTAAAATTTGTGAAACAAATTGTTACTATCCCTGTTGCGAATCGCAAATCGTGACTAAAATTATTTAGTAGGTTATTTTAATTATTTTTTATCACGTTAGTAACCTGGCCTTGCATCTTCTGCAATCCACAGCGAAATACATAGTATAAATGAAATAAATTTATATTAATAAATAAAATCAATCAATTTAATTCATATATAAATTCTTAAAAATACATTTACGTCTTTTTTCTGAATTTATTAAATTTTATAGATAATTTTATAAACACCTACTTTAAATATTTTTATAAATGAAATATTACTTTGACAGTCGCAATGAAATATTTATATAAATAATTTTCAGAAATAATTCATATTTTTATTAAAAAAATGTTTAGTTATAAATAAACAAAGTTAATGATGGATAATTATTAAGGATTAACAATTTGTTTTGCAAACAACAACAGTCAATTTTCAAAAGTTTGCACGCTGATAACGCCAAAGTTTTTTCAAAAATAAAACGTTAATGTTAATAAATTTCTGACCATTTATAATGGACCGATTGATGTAATGAATGAATTTGCAAACATTTATGATGTTTTCAATATTACAAACACAATACTATGTGTTTTTATTTTTCGACTAACATAGCAGGAAGGTCATCCCACTCGATAACTTTCTGACGTCGATGTCAAGAATTTTGATCAAAATGAAAGATGTTATTATTTTGATAGTTCCGAATTTGTTACAGGACCACAGTTGGGAATTAATTACTTTTTGGCAAAAAAGTTTTTGCATATTCCTTTTTGAAACTACGCTATACTTTAGATTATTTTGCCTATTCACATAATAGTTTATGAAATTCATTTTTGTAACATCAAAAAATATAGGAAAATTCTTATTTTCCCAATTTTGCCTGCAACATCATATGTTTTTAAATTCTAAATAAGTATGACCATCTTTCTATCCTACTGTCTAGAAAATAAGGTTTTTTGTAGGATGGTATGTACGAAGGCAGCGGTGCGCCCCGTCTCAGGTAAGCGAGCCGCGCGCTGCATTATTGCGGACGGTTTACCATACCACCCGAACCCCCGTATTACCTCAATCAGGTCAAAACATAAAATCGACTGGTCTCGTATCCGCCATAATCGGGTCTCATTTATGCCTGCGAAAGATTTTCTTTAATTGCTTTTGTTTGAATTTTAATACGGCTTATCCCCAAAAGTCCCTGTTCCATATAATGTTATGGTTCAACGAAAATACAGGGTGTTTTGTCCTCGCCCTACAGAAAATGAAACCTTGGAATGATCCATGAACAAAATTTCATTATGCGTCCTTTCGTTGGCGAATAAGGGTCTATGGTATAACAATAAAGTGCAGTTTACGAGTGGCTAAGTCGCGACCATAAAGCCATTAGTAAAATAGCAATTACTGAAAACAATTTGAAATCTTTAACAAGCCAGGACTATATTTTTCATGTTATAAATGGTGTGGTAAACTACGAAGAGTTCCTTTTATTGAGGGATTAATAGTTAAATATATATTTACATTTTGTTACATTTGTATCTTCTGTTTTCTCCATACTTGGACATACTTTTGAAATAACCACATGAAAAATAAAAAAATATATTTTCAATCATTTTCTTGTTATTTCGATTTTAACAATCATTTATTTTATATTAACTACTTCTATTAAAGTCGATGGGAGATGACGAGCATCTTCTTAATGTAGTGTTTCAAATACAACAATGCCTCGGTAGATCGGCGCACTTTATGACCGAGAGTGTCAGAGTATTAACAAATAACTGCAACAGTCTGCTTTCACAAATCCCGTCACGAGAGAGACAAACAATGAAACCGACAAGGACAGTATACATACCTTTCCGGCCTATTCAGCTAGGTCGAACTGAACCGAACCCACCCGAATAAAACCGACTCGGAGCCCTAACCAGTCAGCGGATCTCTCCATACATTAAGTGGCGACCGACCGACCGACCGGTCCCCGTTCGTCTCAGAATGCGGTCCCTGATTTCCGACCGAAGTGCAATTGGTCAGGAGCTTCGGTTCCCTTTTGCAACCTTTCGCTATTACGGTCAGAATTTCTCTCCTCTTTCGTTACGGTTACTGGTTACATGACCGATATGTGACCGGTCTGAATTTCGGTTTCTGCTTCGGTCTCGACTCCCTGCTATTAATAGTTGCGAATGGTCCATGATTAATGAATGCATTAAAATTGTATAAAGACGCCACCCACGTACTGACAATAGAAAACGCGCCAACATTATTCCGATGCATTCCCGCAATTTATGGGATAAAGGATACGCTAATGACAATTATTGCAAAAGACAACACACCAAACACATTGCAGTTTACGAAGAATTTGTTAATTGAAATAAACAGAAGATTCGATTTTATAGAAAATTCCAAAACCCTAATATTAGCAATGCTCATGGACCCTCGGGTTAAGGGTCGGTTGTTGTCGGCGGAGAAGACGCGCGAGGCTCTCGATCTTTTAAAATCATTTGCAAGCAATTGTATGGTGCAAGTAACGGAGATAAGTACAGAAAGTACAGAAAAAAAGGAAATATCAGGTGCGTATAGAACTATCAGAAGATTATGTGACATTGCGACTAGTGTTGTACGTTAAATATTTTTCATTTTTCTGGCAGAACCATCACCATCGGAATCGGAAAGCCTTTTCACCTTTTTAAACAACATTTCTGAACATGAAGAGATCAGATATCCCGACATGTTAAGAAAGGAGATAACCACTTATATTGCCGAAAAAAATATTTCGGCAAAACATTGCGCATTAAAGTGGTGGAACGAGAATTCCAATAGATATGCAACTTTGGCACGAGTTGCCACAAATTTCCTTGGTATACCGGCCACGCAGGTATACAGTGAAAGATTATTTTCATTGGCAGGCAACGTAGTAACCCAGAAACGTACCTGCCTGTTGACCGAAAGGGTTGAACAGATATGTTTCTTATCTGCCAATTTAAAAATATAATGTATGTACTATACAGGGTGTCCGCGGGAAGACTGTACAGCTGAATATCTCCTAAACTATTGGAAATAAAAAATGTAAAAAAATATTGACTTGCATGGTTCGATGGGGCTAATTTATTAGCGCAGACGAATATTTTTTTCGATTATTATTTTAAAAGATACGATGGTCAAGTTCGGTTTTTTAAATGGCACTACGTTTTTTGAAGAGGTGAGTTGATAGTGCGTTCCAAGACAAATTCAATAAGCATTAATGTATACACTTGATTTCCACTGGTTTTTGAGATATTGCGCTTGCAAATTTACTGATTTTCACTGGAAGAAAACCCGCTGAAGTAGCAAGGACCGGGGTTGGTCTTGCTGGCGCCACGGGGGGGCCTTGCCTGTTGAAACAGATACCTACCTGCCAAAGGTCTCCGCCAGGACCAAAGGCTGGACAAATTGTAATTGTAATTCCGACGGAAAAGAATTGTCCAGGACAATTATTTTCCGTCAGAAATGCTACTTACAATTAGGTAGGTACATCTGCGGTATCGAGAAGCGCACCGTTACTTTTATTTCGCACTTACTTCTACGCTCGGATGGTCGGTTTTTTTGGGAGGGATGCAAATCCGTTTGGTTCTACTACAATCTGCTCCTTATGGTTGAAATTTAGTCTAGCAACTTTCACACCTCCTAACCTAACCAATCGAACTTGCATCCCTCCCAAAAGAATCGACCATCCGACATTGGCGTAACTAGGATTTTTGTCTGGGAGGGGCCAGGCCCCCGCTCTCACTCTCTCTCGCTCACTCTTTTTTTTGTAGGTGAAGGAAATCTTTATATACATACACATTTTATAACAATCATTTACCTACATATTTTTTTCACACTAAAACAAAGAGTAAACTGGACAAAAAAATATTGATTATTTAACGGATGAATGTTTTTTACTTATTTTGATAGTTTCTAGGAAGGGGCCACCACGTTCTGGGGGGGCCAATCCGCATTTTAGAGGGGCCAGGCCCACCCGGCCCCCTAACTAGTTACGCCAATGCCATCCGAGCGTAGCAGCAAGTGCGAAATAAAAATAACGGTGCGCTTCTCGGTACCGCAGATGTACCTACCTAAGTAGCATTTCTGACGGAAAAGAATTGTCCAGCCTTTGGGCCTGGGCGTAGACCTTTGGCAGGTAGGTATCTGTTTCAACAGGCAAGGCCCTCCGTGGTCCCTCCGTAGCGCAAGCAAGACCGACCCCGGTCCTTGCTACTTCAGCGGGTTTTCTTCCAGTGAAAATCAGTAAATTTGCAAGCGCTATACCTCAAAAACTAGTGGAAATCAAGTGTATACATTAATGCGTATTGAATTTTTCTTGGAACGCACTATCAACTCACCTCTTCAAAAACGTAGTGCCATTTAAAAAACCGAACTTGACCATCGTATCTTTTAAAATAATAATCGAAAAAAATATTCGTCTGCGCTAATAAATTAGCCCCATCGAACCATGCAAGTCCATATTTTTTAAAATTTGTTATCTCCAATACTTTAGGAGATATTCAGCTGTCCAGTCCTCCCGCGGACACCCTGTACAGTGATATGACTGTGTATAGATTTTGTATTATTATTACTGTTATTATTTTTTTTAGTTTCACGACCTGCAGCACAGCGTCTTCAAGATATATGTACTTACTTATTCTGTATAATGTATTTCTTATTCTGTATAATTTCCGCCGTTCTCTCTGTTTTCTATCTTTTTATTTGATATTTATGTAATAAAGGGTTTATGCCGTCGATATGAAATAAACAAATTAAATTGACTTAATGAATATGTACATAGTATGTGTGTAGTTTGTAATATATATTGCAGTAAATAATTAAATTGTGCAAAATATTATTTTAATATACAGGGTGTCCCACCTAAGACTGGACAGCTTGATATCTCCTAAACTATTGGAGATAAAAATATTTAAAAAATAGCGAATTGCATGGTTCGAGAGGGCCAATTTATTAGCCCGAACGAATTTTTTTTTCGATTATTATTTTAAAAGATACGATGGTCAAGTTTGGTTTTTCAAATGGAACTAATTTTTTTGAACACCTGAGTTGATAGTGCGTTCCAAGACAAATTCAATAAGCATTAATGTATACACTTGATTTCCACTGGTTTTTGAGATATTGCGCTTGCAAATTTAGTGATTTTCACTGAAGAAAACCCACTGAAATAGCAAGGACCGGAGTTGGTCTTGCTGGCACTACGGAGGGACCACGAAGGGCCTTGCCTGTTGAAACAGATACCTACCTGCCAAAGGTCGGCGCCAGACCCAAAGGCTGGACAATTCTTTTCCGTCAGAAATGCTACTTAGGTAGGTACATCTGCGGTGTCAAGCGGCTTCTGCGCACCGTTACTTTTATTTCGCACTTGCTTCTACGCTCGGATGGCCGGTTCTTTTGGGAGGGATGCAAGCTCGATTGGTTATGTTAGGAGGTGTGAAAGTTGCTAGACTAAATTTCAACCAAAAGGAGCAGATTGTATTGGAACCAATCGGATTTGCATCCCTCACAAACGGCTGCTCTCTTGAAGAGGCCCTCTTCACAGCAATACCTCCTCCCCAATGCACACCTTCTCTCGCACGGAATACGTCAACGCATGCTTTTGTTTTGATATTGAAGCTCGTGTTTATACTCGAGAGGACCACGCGTCGAAAGCGGGCTACCCCGTTTCTTCCTGTGTCTCTCCGCGAGGAGTATTGAGGGTGGATTGTAGGAGCGTAGATGTCGGGATGCCAGTTATTGAATTCAGGAGACGATAGAAACACTATTAGAAAACACACATGTACTCTATTTAAAGTAAATTGTATTCCTCTCGGGCAGGAGTACTGATAACGATCGAACTTGAGCCCCACTTCGCGCAGGCCGATTACACGGAGGGCAGTCGAGTCACACACTGCACAAATGATACAGGGTAATTCTGGAGCAACGCCCGTCAAGAAGATGCGGCCTGGTACCCCGTGGCGAGGACAGAACTTCGCAGTGCCTCACCCGATTTTTATGGCTTTTTCCGGAAAAAGGTATGAATCCTGGGTCGAACGTAGTGAAGTGAGGTCGAGCCGCCGCAGTCTCGGGTGCAATATTCATTACAGCGAATTAAGAAATTCTTTTCTTCATACTATCGAAAGGGAAGTGACGCCAATGGATTCCTTATGTTTTTCTGATGAAAATCATACCAAATATCACACAAATCGGACTACATTGACACAAGCTATTTGTACTCCCTATGTAAAAGTTATCCGATTTACACGACATTTGGCATGATTTTCATCGGAAAACCACAAGGAATCCATCGGCGACACTTCTAGATCCCGCTCGGCTCGGATCGGAAACCGAGTCCCGGCTCGACTCGAATGTCGAGCTACTCGCATATTCGAGTACTCGAACAGCTCTATTCGACACCGGGTCTTGGCTCAATCTGATTAAGCCGCGTATTCACCTGTGCATTCGCCCTGAATGTGCATCGGGCGCGCACCGATTTTTTGCTCGTTCGGCGCGCGTTCGGTTTGCGACGCGAAATGTGCTAACAAAGAACCTTTCAATTACTCCATACAGCATGGGTCATGAAAATTATCAATATACTAACAATTACTCAATATACATGTAGTTTATTTTACATTCGGTACTTTTAAAACGTCCCATCTACTCTAAGCAAGCAGACTGCCCGACGCGGTCGGGCTGCGCGGAATACGTTCAAACTGCTCGAAAGAATCGAACTACTCGAAAAAATCGAGCTACCCAAAAGAATCGAGCTACCCGAAAGAATTGAACTGCTCGAAAGAATCGAGCTACCCGAAAGAATCGAGCTACCCGAATGAATCGAGCTACTCGAAAAAAATCGAGCTACCCGAACAGCTCTATTCCACATCTCTAGACGTGGTACCGTTTCAGAATTCCACTTCTCTGGAATGTAGTATGTCTGATCCGGGTAACGATTCCGACTCTTCGGACACAAATGCACCGGATCATTCGCGGGGGCCGCCGGAAAGGGCGTCGCGTATGCCTCTTAAGATGGTTACCGATTTTATTGCTCACTCTGATGGGAAGCCAAGATCTGTAAACAAATTTATTAATCAATGTAGAATTGCTGATTCTTTGGTAAAGGAAGGGGATAAATACTATCTATTAGTTATTATTCGCAACAAAATGCTCATTCGCGATTATAATAGAATTACTGGGGGAACGATGCCAAACACAGTGGAGGAATTAGTTAACCAGGTGAAAGTCGCATATGAGGATAGCTTTAATGTCAAGGTCGCTTTGGATGAATTAAGAAATTTAGAACGGAAGGAGGGGGAAACGAGTGCATGAAATTCTGGATAATGGGATTGAGATAGCTCAGGAAAAATCAAACCCGGAGGAGGTTAAGGGTGTCAAATCCGTACTCGAGGAGGAAGCGGTATCGGGATTTCTGGGAGATTTACGTGATGACGCGATGATGATGTCCATTATTAATCAGGAGGTAGAAGGATTAACGGATGCTATACGTTTAGCCACTAGGTGTGCTAGACAGAAGAAGTTTGTGAGCAATAGCGTGAGTCGTAGATTGACCGCAAATAAATCGACGGTGTTCGCAGTTAATCCAAATGATAATATCCGATGTTTCAATTGCAACCAATTAGGTCATTTTCGGTCTGATTGTCAGTTGATAAATAACAACTTTTGTAAAAAATCAGTCCATTTGGAGGCACAATGCTATAAACGAAATTTTCAATCTCCACGGAATTCTTTTTCATATCCGGCATTCGAGGATCACCGTCATTTAAATCATGATAGGGAATGGCGTGGTTTAAATTTTAAAAGGAAACGGCACCATCCGTATGGTAAAGATGAACAGAGAGATTCCAATCACCAGCGTAATCAGCGTGACTTTAATTCTGAGCAGAACCGGTGCGACTCGAATCCTTCTAAACCTCAACAACATTTAAACTCGAAAGGGAATCGGCAGGAAGGCGCGGTGCCGACCCAACCCTTGATTGCTCGCGCCGTATCTATCGTGTCTGCCACAGGTTCGACGTAATCGATACTGATCGACCTCCTGTTATTTTGCTCGAAAGCGAACGCTTTTCTCAAGGTTCCGCTAAATTTTTAGTAGATACCGGTTCTCATCCTGATTTACAAGTCAATAATGAGAAGGTTTTTGAGCTCATGGGTATTGGAGCAGGGATGATTCAAACACAAGGCGAAGTTATTATTACGATCGTTAATGTTCCCATTCATTTCCAAATTGTGAAAGATGATTTTCCCCTTAAGTGTATCGGTGTTTTAGGGATCTCGTTTTTGCAGAAACAGGAGGCAACTTTGGAATTTAAAGAGAATTTATCCGGTGTACTGCAGTTTGGTAAAGGAGAATCCTCTCTTTGCGCTAGTGTTCCATATAATTTACCCCCACGAACTAAAACTTTAATAACAATACCCGCAGAAAATAATAATCCCTCGGGTTGTTACCCGACCTGGTGTTTTCGTAGGAGAATGTCTGGTAACCCAACGAAATGCCTCTGTAAAATTATATGCGTTTAATACTACGTCTGATCATATCGTACTTACGATACCTCCTGTTGAGGTAGAAGAATTTGTTTCTAAACCCCCTTCCCCTCGTTCATCAAAAAAGAAGAATTATGATTCCGAAATTGATAAATCTAAAGATCACGCCCGGAGATTGGCTGAGTTAATTAAAGTATTGGATTTAGATCATCTGAACGAAATTGAAAAGAGGGGTATGTTAGAAGTCATAAATGAATTCTTGTATCAGTTCTATCTTCCTATGGACAACTTAGGTGCCACTAATGTAAACAGCACACTATAACAACTACCGATGAAATTCCCATAAGAACTAAGCAATATAGATACCCTCCTGTTCATAAAGACGAGATAAATAAGCAAGTAGATTCTTTATTAAACAGTAAGATAATTCAACCTTCATCTTCGCCATATAATTCCCCAGTGTGTATAGTCCCAAAGAAATCTGACCCCTCAGGCAAACCCAAATGGTGAATGGTTATTGATTATCGTAAATTGAACGAGGTAACAGTTGCTGATGCTTATCCACTACCCAATATTATTGAAATATTAGACCAGTTGGGAGGGGCTAAATATTTCAGCACTTTAGATTTAGCCTCTGGGTTCCACCAAATACCCATGGATCCGAAACCTAAATCTAAGACCGCTTTTTCAACTTCGCAAGGCCATTTCGAGTTTAACAGAATGCCGTTCGGGTTGAAAAATGCCCCTGCAACCTTTCAACGGGTCATGGATATGATATTAACCGGTTTACAGAACATCGAGCTTTTCGTCTACATGGACGATATTGTTATTTACGCGGATTCACTCGAGGAACATAACCGTAAATTGAAAGTACTATTGGCGCGATTACAAAATTCAGGATTAACGTTACAACCTCAAAAATGTGGATTCCTACTGAAAGAAATAATTTACCTAGGACATGTAATTTCCAGCGCAGGGGTAAAACCAGATCCAGGGAAGGTCTTAGCTGTAAAGCGGTTTCCTATACCTAAAACACGAAAAAATGTTAAGCAATTTTTAGGACTCGTGGGCTATTACAGGAGATTCATTCCTAACATGGCTAAAATAGCCAAACCCTTAACTAGGCTATTAAAGAAAGATGTTACCTTTGATTGGACGCCGCACAGTGGGGCTGGAGAGGAAAAAAGTCTTAAAATGAAGGTTGTATTTTTATGTATCCATCACTATATCCTGATAGCCAATAGACCAACGTATCTACCCTATATGACAGATATGTCATATTCATGTTAATTGCAAAGAAAAATTGATCTGAAGTTGACCTTTCGTCTTCTAACGGGAAACGTGTCAACCCAGTAAACAAACTGACTGCAGTCTGCCAGCAGATTGATGTCAGATTCGAGTAGATTCTGACGTCAGATTCGGGTCCTACTATGTCCGTATTTAACTATGGTTCTGCGGTCAGATCCTGATGTCAGGATCTGACCGCAGATTGATGTCAGATTTCGAAAAGATCTTGCTGACAAAAACCGCCCGCAGAATGGCGGCAGAAATCAAGCAGATCCTGATGTCGGACATAGTAGGCAATTTTATATAATAGTATAGATTTAAAAACGAAAGTGCGAAAGTCTTTAGCGTAAATAATATATAGAACACGTTTATAAGACCGACTTGAAAGATCTGATTCCTACCATATTTTATGGAAGAAAGAAAAGTTGGTAAACCATGTATTTAAATGGGTATTATAACATTTTTAATGTTTTACTTAGAAAGTTGTTAGTCAATTGAATGCCAGGGAGGCTCAAAATAATTATTTAAACTTTTAAAGGCAGTTCTTCCAAATATAAAAGAATTAATGATAACTACTATTCATTCAGTCGTCTTAGGGCGGTATTATCATCAATTGTTTTTTAGTTTTTAGCATGCGGCATCCTCTACCAGTCTAGTAAATTAGTAAAGGATGCCGGATGCTTAAGACGATCTTCGTCTTCAGCAACGACTGATAATACCGCCCTTACAGACGGGTATACCAAATATATACTCCGCAGTGGAATGTCGCCAAATACGAGTGGTACTCGAGAGCCCTGAATGATCAAGTCCTCGGCCACTTATTCCCGCCACGGTGCTATTTCGCAAGCGAGAAGCTCTCGCCCGATCGCCGCCTGGCGGGGTCGCGTCGTGAACTATGTCAACAGAATCTGCTCGATTTCTGTTGCCTATCTGCCGTTAGATCGCGGTGCGCAAGATCTGCTCGATTCCTGCCATTAAATTGTATCAGCAGACTTTCCTTACATTCTGCCGCCATTCTGCTGTCAGATCCTGACATCAGAATCTGCTCGGTATCTGCCGCCTATTTGCCGTCAGATCGCGCTGCGCAGGGTCTGCTCGATTTCTGCCATTAAATTGTACCAGCAGACTCTCCTTACTTTCTGCCGCCAAACTGCTCGCAGATTGTGTAGGCAGAATCTGCTGTATTTCTGCTGTCTGTCTGCCGTCAGATCGCGGAGCGCAGGGTCTGCTTGATTTCTGCCATTAAATTGTACCAGTATACTCTCCTTACTTTCTGCCGCCAAACTGCTCGCAGATTGTGTAGGCAGAATCTGCTGTATTTCTGCTGCCTGTCTGCTGTCAGATCGCGGAGCGCAGGGTCTGCTCGATTTCTGTCATTAAATTGTACCAGCAGACTTTCCTTACCTTCTGCCGCCAAACTGCTCGCCGGCTATGTAAGCAGAATCTGCTGTATTTCTGCTGCCTATCTGACGTCAGATCGCGGAGCGCAGGGTCTGCTCGATTTCTGCCATCAAATTGTACCAGCAGATTCTCTGCAGTGTCTGCCGCCAAACTGTTCGCAGACTGTGTAACCAGAATCTGCTGTATTTCTGCTGCCTATCTGACGTCAGATCGCGTTACGCAGAATCTGATCGATTTCTGCCATTAAATTGTATGAGCAGACCCTGCCGCCAATCTGCTCGCAGGTTAAGGCAGCACAATCTGTCAGCTTTCTGCTGTCAGTCTGCTTTCATCATCGAATATAACAAATCCTGTATCAAATCTGTAGTTTTTCTGTCACAAACATTTGTATTCAGGCGTTGAGCAAAATCTGCAAAGACGGACGTGGCTGACTGGGAATATTCGTACCAGATTGTCGAATTTTTTCTCAATTCCTCTAAATACTTTTATTTTTTCACCGCATATATTTCGAATGTGTATAGTCTCAGCTTATTTGTGACATAAATAGTTTTCGAAAATTCTTTACCGTAATCCCACTATACAACTTCAAATGAAGCTACCTAGTATTTCAGGTTTTCATTAACACTTTTAGGTTTATAAAAAAAGCTCCGCCTTCCTCCGGGCTCTAGATAGTACTAATTGACAGCAGATACCAACTACTAACAGCCCTCCAAAAATTGGCTGCATATATTTGCAAGTTTGACTGTTATTAATACATAATCACCCAAGTGCGCTGTGCATGCGTTTTCGCAGAAACTCATCACAGCGGTATTTCTCGCTATTTTTGCCCAGTTTCTATTTTCTATTATTTTTTTATAGTTATAGTTTGTATGGACTTGTAATATTATGATCATTAAATAATAAAATAACAATAAAATAACAATAAAAATTATAAATAAAGTATTGTTACTATAATCGATACAGAGAAAACATATTTCATAATTATTTACCAATACTTAAATAACATTCCTTTTTTCATTATAAATGAACATTTTAAGATTTTAAGATGTTTCATACTGTTTGAAGCTAATTAATAGATTGTTTATGTAATATTACATATTTATTAGTACATAATTATCATATATGGTCTTTGTATACCGAATGTTTACGGGGTTTATTATTATTTCATTTGTTAAAAATTCTTCAATATTATTTATGTTCCTGTCCATATAACCGTTGGCTATTAACAAATAATGTAAAAAAAAGTACTCAAAAATATTGAGAAACACCGAAGTTATGAGATTTTTTCCGCGAGTCCTATGTTACGTGCCCCACTGTGCGCCGCAAGTCCAAAATTCCTTTGAACAGCTAAGGGATATCATTTGTTCAGAACCCTTGCTCCAGTACCCTGACTTTTCGAGACCTTTCCTCGTAACTACCGACGCTTCAGACTATGCTGCAAGTGCCGTGCTGAGTCAGGGACAAATCGGCAGTGATTTTCCTATTTCCTACGCTTCTCGAACTTTGAACGCCGCTGAAACTAATTATTCGACAATCCAAAGGAGCTGCTAGCTGTATTATTTGGGGTAGAACATTTCCGACCTTACCTGTATGGTCAACAATTTACTTTGATCACTGACCATCGGCCTCTAATGTGGCTGCATAACGCTAAAGACCCCACATCCAAATTAATGAGGTGGCGAATTCGTTTAAACGAGTATGACTATAATATAGTCTACAAACCGGGTAAAGCCAACTCTAATGCGGATGCACTTTCGCGAAACCCAGTTGACCCCTGCCAAAGCATCGTCCCTCGATCACCAAACGCACCGACGTACGATACGATCCATTCAGATTCTGCAGATCCGGAGAAGGTGCTTGTCCACGCGGGCATGACACCGTTTCCAGATTCTGTAGCGGACGAAACAGACGACAGAACTACACACAGCGAAATCGAGTTAATGGTGGCATCTGTCTTCTTGGCTCGCGAGAAGGCAGAGGCCGAAATACCTGAGGCATTAAATTCACAATTGAATGTACCAGA
The DNA here is from genome assembly GCA_910592295.1 of Andrena haemorrhoa. NCBI lineage: Eukaryota > Metazoa > Arthropoda > Insecta > Hymenoptera > Andrenidae > Andrena > Andrena haemorrhoa. Next base: position 10,857,866 of record OU342946.1, read on the forward strand.
ACCACTTATAGTTGAAGGCGAGGTTAATAACTTTAGAGGGTTTTCCCAGTCGGACACGGTGCCGCCGTTTCGACCCTCCTGTCGGCACACGTTGACTCTGAGCCTCTGGATCGCGCTTCAGGAGATTAGTGCGGCGGTCTGTGTTTGATATGAGCCCGGGGCTCGCAGTGCTCAGAGGAGACCTTGTGACTTGTTGATTCCTGTGGCGACCTGCATGGGGCTCCAGAGCGTTGATCGTCAAGGTAAAGGGGCACCTTGTTGTTGTTGTTATTGTTGTTCTGAGAAAGAAGAGATACTAGAAGAAATTGTTATGCCTGGAAGTGGAAATCCAGAGGCTGAAATGTCAGAAGATGACATACCGAATTGTTCTGCGATCAAAGCTGCACGGGAGACCCTTAGCAAAAAGACCGCAGTAGAGCCGGAGATAAACGAGTCATCCTGTTTGAGAAATATGGAATTTAAAAAGAACCAAATTATGACTAATAACGTAAACGGGAATAGACTTCTTCCCACTATTCGTTACGTAAAGGATCACTTACATATGCGGAGGGGCAATCTTGTACATTTCCTGCCACTAAATGGTAATATTACTTCCGGAGTTACAATCAATCTGTTGAGAAGGAATAGATTCTCTTTACAACAGATACAGCAATATCGGCTTGAGGTCGGCGATGCTATGGCACTTCCTGGTGATCAATCACCCATTTTCCTTTTATTTTTCAAGGATAATTCTGCGGATAGTTTAAATTTTGGTTATATCGAATCCTCTTTAAGGGCTCTTAAAAACCTTTTAAATTCATTAGATACGTGGACTTTTAGTATTTCAAAACATCCGGATAGTTTTAATGATTCTGAATGGAATCAAGTGGAAGACTTATGTAAACAAGTTTTCACTGATTCTAAATTTGAAATTACCGTATGCACTGGTGAAATAATAATCCAAATTAAGCCTAATCGTCTAAAAATAATCAAGGAATCTCACGAGTCTTTAACTGGAGGCCATAGAGGGGGCCCGGCAACAGTAGTCGGAGTGGATGATGTGGATGGTGCATTTGTCAATAGGGGAGTATATGTGGGTTGTTCGCAGTGAAGTGTTGAGTGTACAGGAGCGGATGATGTGGATGGTGCATTGGTTAATAGGGGAGTATATGTGGGTTGTTCATGTTGACTCATCGAATTTATCTACATTTCAAATAATATGGTATTTACTCTTTGCATTGCTATCACACCTTCACGATAAGGTAACGTTCGTATTTTTTGAACTATGTATTCGCCAAAGGCAGTATATTGGTGTTTTGGTTTTTCGGTAGCTTTCTTTAAATAACCAAATGCTTCTGAAATTTGGTCATCTTGTTCGGCCGCAGGGTTGCCAACTCTACGGATTTTCCCGTAGATCTACGGATTTTGTACTGCATCTACGGATCTACGGATTGTAAGCTGAAATCTACGGATTTTTTACCTTTTTCATGACTTAGTAACCTATAATCAGCAAAACATTCACTTTTTTTGTAAAGACTAATAACAACATCTGTGGCCACACATTTGTTGTTCATTGGTCCTGTAATAGAATCTCCCCCTTCTACAAAAAATATTCAACCAATGATCTATTAAAACAAAACAAAAGAATTAACCAATCTTCGCATCTTACGACTTGCAACGAGACACTCGAAACATTGAGAGTGAGAGAACGATTTATTTAGTGCAATAATTACGTCTTGTTATGAGGCACAAATGAATGAAGAACATTCTAAATTATTTAATACCATTAATATGTATAATTTTAAAACTAAGGTAATTGCTGATACAATAAAAGATTCTGATTCTGATTAAAGAAATCATTTACTGTTTAATTTGACTGCGGGTCGCTAAATTCCACTTCACTACAAGAGCTTTTCATCACAATTAATTGCTGGAATTCAAGTTATTATTTTCTAGTTCTACTACCCTACATTTTGAACGAGTACAATAGGAATTATCAAAGTTGATTTCAGAATCTTTGCATGTGAACTTTTTTAATTCCTATTCGTGAATTTACGTTGGGACGAAAGTCTTTGGCGAAAACGACTTTCGGGGAAACATTATTTTTGGGAATAGCTCTTGTACTGAAGTGGAATTAGTAAAAGTCGATTTCACAACTTTTGCACGTGAACTTTTTTCGTAATTTGTAAATTTTTGGTGTGAAAATAATTTTTTTGACGATGTGAGGAGGTGGTCGAAATGTAAGATTTCTAGAAAGGATTTGGGAAAGGACGGTTTCCATGAGCAAGGGAATTAGCTTCTTTTATACATGTAATAATTAACACTCATGAAGAAAGTCCGTAGATCAACGGATTTTTCAAAGGGGGATCTACGGAATTCTACGGAAAGTTTTACTCTTCTCTACGGATTTTCAAAAATCCGGGTTGGCAACGCTGTTCGGCCGTTTTTCGTTTTATACCCCTCTTTTTTACAAACTGTTGATCCACCGAGGACGGTGTTTCGTCTTCGTTTGGCAAATTGTTGTTGGACATGATTTGGATGTCATCGTCTTCGGAAACATTTCGTACATTCTAAAAAAACGCATGAATGAATACATACGTATATACTTTGCCTGTTGTTTTTTTAAAATAATTTTTATTTGTTTTATTATTTCGATTTTGTATTGGTTTCATTATTCTTTCAGATGCCGTCAACTTCTGACGAATGGAAGAGAATTAGTGACAGATTTAAAAATATTTGGAATTTTCCAAATTGCATTGACGCTATAGATGGAAAACATATTCTGTTGCAAGCCCCAATCAGCAGTGCAAGCAATTTTTATAATTATAAATCACACTTCAGCATTGTTTTAATGGCAGCAGTAGATGCTGATTATAATTTTACATTTGTTGACATTGGTTGCCAAGGACGTATTTCGGATGGAGGTGTATTTAAAAATTGTAATCTCTATAAAAAAATTGAAAACGGAACTTTGAATACACCCGAACCATCAGTTTTGCCTGGCAGAGAAGAGAAAGTTCCGTATGTTTTGGGCAGATGCAGCATTTTCTCTGTCCAAACATATAATGAAACCCTACGCTGGTATTTACCCAAGTGGATCTCCGAAACGCATCTATAATTATCGATTGTCCAGAGCACGTCGCATTGTAGAGAGTACGTTTGGAATTGTATCTAGCGTTTTTCGAGTTTTACGGAAACCCTTGCTTGTAGAGCCGGAAAAAGCCGAAGTGGTAGTAATGGCTATTGCCTGCCTTCATAATTTTTTACGCAACAGTCAAACTTCCCGACAAACGTATATATCACCCGGTTCTTTAGATACCGATATGAACAGACAAAGTATGCCTAGAAACTGGCCAAATAATCAAGAAGCAATGACGTCTTTTTTACCTTTTAGAAATACACCTCGTAGATCCCAAGAAGCTGCTGAGGAAATAAGGGGGGAATTTACGGAATATTTTAATACGGTTAGGGCTGTACCTTGGCAAAACCAATGTGCTTAAAAGCTACTGTATATTTTTGATATGTATAGATATTTCGTTAATGTTAATGTTAATGTTGATGTTAAGCACAGGGCTGCGTAGTCAGAGTCGGAGTCGGTGGTAAAAAAAAAAGAGGAGTCGGAGTCGGGGTCGGAGTCGGGAGTTTTGACTGCCGACTCCGCAGCCCTGGTTAAGCAAATGTTTGTTTTTATTTTAAAATAGGTACTTACACTAACAGTTCTCCGTGGTGTGTCTTTGTCGTCCAAAAACTGAAAACTTTCAAACGCGAACCATCTCGATTTGTAAACTTCCGACCGTCCTGTAAATACATGTATATTTTGAAAAAAAACGTTCTCATTATCTTTCAGTTTTTTATTACCAGGCATCTTCTTTTTTATCTTTATAGAAGTAACCTGGATATCCCGGATTCCACAATATTTCCAATCGCCTATATTCGTTTATTAAGCGCAAACTGAACTCGTGATCATATTCCATTTTCTATTATTATCAAGAATTATACAGACAATACGTCTGACTGATTTGGACGTAAACGAACGAGTGACGATGTACAACGACGCCGTTATTCAAAATTAAATGAAACATGTTTTTGTTAATAAAATTATCCAATTATACAAATAGTTTCTTCATTTATAATGCAACGAATCATTTGATTGGTTCCTCGCTCATTAAGAAATCCACATTTATAAAGCTATGTTCACGCGTTATGGCGTGATAACGTAACAGCACAAACAGTAAAATCGAATTCCCTAAAGATCCACGCAACAAATTTGGTGACAGCGGTGGGATGCTTTTGAAATTTTGCCGGCTCGAGGTGCATTATCTGGACGATCAGGATTAAATACCGCTTCTCTCCCTCTGAGTTTTCTGCACGGTTTTCTCGAGGGCAGGGGTGAATGCCGGAGAAGCGTGATTTCAGTGGCCGTGCACACTTTCCCTGAAATCACAAAATACCAATAAAGAAGTGGAAATTGTTAAGTCAAAGAAATAGAAAATTGTTGAAAATTGCTGGACTTGGAGAACTGAAGATTGACGGACCTGGAGACTGGTTTTGCTGAAGAAGAGGATCGATAACGTCGAGGAGGTGAAGGCTACAGGAGTCAGGAACGTCGGCGTTGAAGAAGAGGATCGATAACGTCGAGGAGGTGAAGGTTGCTGGAGTCAGGAACGTCGGTGCGGAAGGAGAGGATCAGAATCTTCGAAGAGGAGGATTGCCTGGCCCGAAGAAAGCGGCGTAGAAGAGGAGGACTGAGAAGAAAGCCTTGAATCTACCACTTCCCCTGGTATTGTTATTATTGCGTTCCTATTAATAAGCGTTTATTATTGTATCAACAAAATGTCGCGTAGAGTTATTAGACAAAAGAGATTTAGGAAAAGTCACAGACAGTCTAGTTTGAGTAGTAGAAGAGGTTTCGAAGCGGAGGACGCGTTTGAAGAAACACCTGGGTCGGGGATAATTACTGATGCGTCTCAAGAAGAGCATCCTAATTCGATTTCAACATTAAGCCCTCTCTCTATTAGCGGACTAGATAATGAATTAGATTCGAATCGAGACGAAATAAATAATTTGAATAGTTCGGAGGAATCTTCATCAGGTCCGTTAGAAAATGCATACTTGCCACTAAAACTAGCGGTTGATCTAGTGCCTCGGTTTGATGGTAAAATTTGTACCCTCTTTAAGTTCATCAAGCAAAGTCGATTAGCCAATTCTAGAGTCAAACCCGCGGAACGGATGAATTTACTCGTGCTGATCCGAAATAAGATCGAAGGGCACGCAGATCAATTAATAAATAATCGTCGCGAACCTAATACTTTAGAGGAACTAATTAGTTTATTAAAATCAGCGTTTGCACGAGTTTATGATCTTGACCATGCACATGATGAATTAAAAAACGATCGTCAAGGAGATACGGACTGGTACCCCGTGGCGAGGACAGTCCTTCGCAGTGAAATTGCGAAATCGCGAAATTCCCGAAATCAAGCGATTTTCGACCTTATTGTGCAATCATTAAACGTTTGTAACTCAGAGCACCGTTAACCGATTTTGATGAAATTTTCAGTATGTATACAGCTTACTTAAATCTACAAACGGGTTTTTTGAATTTTCCTTACAGGCTCAGAAAAAAAAGTTGAAAAAAACGGCCTTCACTATTTTTTTTGGCTATTCCGACAAATTGAATTTTTTTTCAAAACTACGATATACGTCACTTAGCAAACTAATCCTTCTACCTTCTAAAAAAAACTCATGTCGTTTGGACCAATTCTAAAAAAGGTATGCGATTTTAAAAGCGACTTTTTTTACTCACTGTAAGTCTCTAAATGTAGAAGTAACAAGCCACGTTATTTTTCGAACAATGTGAAAACGCCACTCTATGTAGTACCACTAAGGTCGTGTTCAAATATATTGGCCGGTGAGTTTGTTTTCGCGAGCAGCGCGTGAGGAGCAATCAGCCACCACCACCTGACGATCGTGGATTCGTCAGTTGGATTTGCACGGCCCCCGAAGGGTACGGCGGGGTAACGGGAACGCTGCACGGCTCCGCCTGAACGAAGCCGTGTGGCTGTTGTTTATTTACATTCGCTATTCGCGACGAATTGTGACGCGCTCTCGTACCATCTCGCTCTCGCGTTCGGCAAGAAAGAAGCGAGAAACGACTACTCGGAATCGTGTCCCGCTATGTAGTTAAAGTGATGAGGATGGTCGATGCATGTGTGCGTACGTCACGGGCACCGAATCCTCTCCGCGCGACGAGCAGGCGTAGCCCGAGAGAGAGTGAGAACGTTGAGAAAAGGAGCGCCGCGGCAGGCAAGCGGTGTGGTGGGAGATTTCTCCTCACGAAGGTCACCGGCCAATAAATATGAACACGACTATAGTCATACATCTTCCCGCAAAGTGCAAACTATGACAAGAGTTACTTAACCTAAAACATTAAGTCTCACTGGTGTCAGTCAGTGATGTCACCACATACCGCCGAAATCACGTGATCATTTTATTCGTCCGTTGAGCCGACTAAATTTCTATTCGAATAAATTTTCAATCGAATAAAAAGTCAGTCGTTATTATCGAATAATTTTATTTTATTCGAATTTCTTATTCAAAGATTATTCGAATGAAAATTTATTCGCACAAATTTATTTGAATACTTATTCCAATGAAAATTTAGTCGAATAATGCCCAAGTCTGGCGATCGGATCGATCGCCTGTCAAGCTGTCATTCGTGAGTCAGACGCGATAGCCGACGGACACATCGAAACTTATACTCAGAAGCTTATATTGTTCATAGTTCCCCTGTTAATGTTCTGCTGTTACTGTTATACAATAAAATTATATAATGTCCTACGGAAAACGTAACATTGGTGTCAGAAGTGGGATCCGTAGCCGCGGATCCCGAAGATACGCAAGGAGCTGTTGCGTGCGATACGCAAGGAGCTGTTGCGTGCGATACGCAAGGAGCCGTTGCGTGCGATTCAGCCTGCAGCGGCAGCAACGTGGGACAGCCGCAGAAGCAGCGGCAGCAACGGGGGATGGCTGCGGGAGCAGCGGAGGGACGATGAAGCCCGCTGGCAGAGGGAGGACCGTCGCAGGGAGGAAAAGGAAACCGCGGACCGACAGATTCAAGCGGCTTTTGAGGCGCGCATCTCGAATATGGAGGAACGAATTCAGGTCGTAACCTCCTCGTTACAAAACGGCCAAAGTTCGGTTGGTAGCGGCGTGAACCCTCGGGCTGGGGAGAATGTGCCTGTTGTAAATAGTGCTGTAAATAGTGTTCCGGCGCACGTCCCCATACCCGTCAGTGCGCTCGCTGCTGCCCCGTTGGAATCGCACGGTCTCAGTCTGGGATATGCTGTGAAACCGACAGTTTTTGATGGGAAAAATTCCTGGGAAGAGTACGAAGTACAATTCGAAACGATCGCGCGCGCGAAAGGTTGGAATGACAAAAAAAGGCTACAACCTTGATCGCTTCCCTCGGAGGCGCAGCGAGGAGCATCTTTACGACGCTCTCCTCCACACAATGCGAAAGTTTCGCGGAATTAGTTTCGGCACTCGAATTCCGCTACGGGGCGAAAAATCTGTCCAATCTAAACTACGTACTCTTCCAGAGCCATAGGCAGCGGAGAGATGAAAGCATCTCCTCGCTAGCCACCAAAATTGAACGTTTAGCACAGTCCGCGTTCCCCGACTGCCCGGCAGAAACCCGCGACAAACTCGCCGCCTCTCAATTTGTAACCGCATTGTCGAGCTCTGTTATGCAGCGGGAACTGCGACTCGGCGGGTTCACGACCCTTAGAGCTGCAGTGACCAGAGCTCTAGAAATTGAGGCCGTTGAGGCGATGTCTCGCGGCCCCGCGGTTGAGTCAGGAAATCGGGACCCGGAAAAACGGAAGGCTAAACCCTCCAACAATTCAAGGTATCCAGAAAAGAGGAGGAGGCCTTCCAGACCCGAAGATCGAACAGACTTTCCACCAAGAGCTTGCTGGCTCTGAGGTAAACCGGGTCATCTGCAAAAGGACTGTTTCAAGGCCAAGAACGCCCGGACTGGGGGAGCCCCTCTGAAGAACTCCTACCAGGGAAACGCGAAGAGGACGGCGTAAGGGGGAGACGCCGGACCGTAAAGGACAGTCCCCCGGTCATCAAGAGTGTGGCGATGCAGGAGGCGACTGGGCATCAAAGGAGTCCGGCTGGCGAAATTTACGTATGTGGAAAAATTAGTGGAAAACCTTGTAAGATCATCCTAGATACAGGTTCTCCTATCAACCTTCTGGACAAAAAGCTGTGTCCGTCAACGGACATTGCCCGAACAAGACTTGACATTCGCTCCACCACTGGAGAGAAAATGAAAGTGTTCGGAAAGAAGAGCCTGGAAGTCAGTGTTGGAGAACTTTCAAGCGTAGAAGTCTTCTACGTCGTCGACATGGTGGAGAAGTGCATCTTGGGAGCGGCGTTCCTGAAGAAGCACCGCTGCAGCATCGATTTTTCCCGGAATATGCTGTGCCTTCCCGGCAAACCGGAGATAAGCTTTAGTGAACCGACCGCCGAGAAGAAGAAACAAGAAGAAAAAAAGGAAACAGTCGTCCCACAGCATTTGGAAGAGCTGTTTATACGCTGCTCGACAGGTTTGCTAGAAAGACAGAAGAGGCTATTTGCTGAATTACTTTGTGAATTTCAGGACGTTTTCGCTGCGGATCCGTCTCAGATTGGGAACTGCGAACGGGTTAAACACACCGTCAACACCGGAGATTACCCTCCTATTAAACAGGCGCCGCGGAGGTTGCCTCTACATCGTCGAGCTGAAGTGGAAGAACTACTGAGGAAAATGTTAGCGCAGGGCGTAATCGAGGAATGCCGGAGCCCGTGGTCTTCTCCGATCGTCTTCGTGAAAAAGAAGGATGGAAGCATACGCTTCTGCGTGGATTTCCGTCACCTCAATGAGGTTACCAAGAAGGACTCGTATCCTCGACCCCGTACAGAGGATACCCTGGACGCCCTGGCTGGATCTTCCTGGTTCTCAACCGTAGATCTGCAGAGCGGATACTGGCAGATCTCTATGGACGAAAAAGACCGAGAGAATAAAAGCGTTTTCAGTGGAGACGGGACTATGGCAGTTCAAGGTCATGCCCTTTGGACTCTGCAACGCCCCTGCAACATTTGAACGACTGATGGAAGACGTACTTCAAGACCTGACCTGGAAAATCTGCTTAGTTTACTTGGACGACATCATCATCTACGGGAATGACTTTGAGCAGGAGCTCAAACGCCTGCGCACGGTGTTTTTACGATTACGTCAAGCTGGATTACTGACGAGCCCCAAGAAATGCTCCTTTTTCTGCCGTGAAGTCAAATACCTGGGCCACATCGTCACGGAGAGTGCAGTCAAGACGGACCCGGAGAAAATTAAAGCCATTTCGGAATGGCCACAGCCGAAGAACGTCATGGAATTAAGAAGTTTCCTTGGTTTGTGCACTTACTATCGGAAGTTCGTGAAGGATTTCTCCAGGATCGCCAAACCCCTGCATCGCCTCACCGAGACCAAGCAGAACTACCAATGGACCGAAGAATGCCAAAGAGTTTTCGAAGAGCTGAAGAGGAAACTAACCGGAGCCTCGGTACTAGCCTACCCAGTGATAGACAAGGATTTCATTTTGGACACGGACGCCTCTAATTTCGCCATAGGGGGCGTCCTCTCGCAGGAACACGAAGGACAGGAAAAAGTCGTGGCCTATTTCTCCAAGACCTTGGGAAAAGCGGAGAGGAATTACTGCGTTACCCGAAGGGAACTACTGGCAGTAGTGAAATCCATCGAACACTTCCATCACTACCTCTACGGACGCAGGTTCCTAATAAGAACAGACCATGCGGCGCTTCGCTGGCTGTTGACCTTCAAGCGCCCTGAAGGACAGGTCGCCCGGTGGATCGAAAGACTACAGGAATACGACTTTGAGATTCGCCATCGGGAAGGAAAAGCTCACGGAAACGCCGATGGACTTTCGCGAAGACCTTGCATCCAAGAAAATTGTAAGAACTGCAATCGACTGGAGAAGAAAGGACAAAGTGAACAAGGAACCTAGGAGTTCCGACCGCTGGAAGACAAGATTCCCTACCCGTCTCTGCCCAAGAAGAAGATGCGCCTTCGAAGAAGACGGAACCGGCCCAAGAAAGAAATATTCAAGACCGAAGACGCAAGTTTGGGTGGTTTTCCCCTTGGGCGTGAAGGCGAATGCCGAGGCGACGGTCGGAGGAGGCCACGCAGCGACCTTCCCACTCCTCCGGACCAGGGTACGGCTGCAGAACACTGTGAGGCTGCGGCGGTCGGGACGTCCGCTTCTCCTGAGGGGGGAGCAGTGTTGCGAGCACCCTATGGATAGGATCCATGGCCCGCTGGTGCTCGCAGCGAAGATAAGAAGACAGCGAGAAGAAGGCGATCGGATCGATCGCCTGTCAAGCTGTCATTCGTGAGTCAGACGCGATAGCCGACGGACACATCGAAACTTATACTCAGAAGCTTATATTGTTCATAGTTCCCCTGTTGATGTTCTGTTATTGCCGTGTTACAATAAAATCATATAATGTCTTACGGGAAACGTAACAATATGTTTTCCCCAATATGTTTCCCCACGTCTTCCCTTGGATAGTTTGAGAACGGTTTGTTCTGTACGACTGTGGTGCACGGGCATAAGGCGTTTGCGACGACGATGATGGTCCCGGTTGAGGATGATCCCCATATGTTTCCCCTGTGCCCCGATATGTTCCCCACTTTTACCCTTGGATGTTCCGGGACGACTGTGGCGGACGGGCATCAGGCGTTTGCGACGATGATGATGAAGACAAGATTCGTTGCAAGATTGAAGAAAGAAGATTAGTTTTAAGCTAATCAGTGGACTGGGCTGCGGAGGCTACCTTCGTAGCCCGGCCCCCCTCTTTCTTTGCATTGTTACAGGTTCACGATACCCCACGACGAGGGACAAGGTGTCGGGGGACTGCCACCGCGGCCTGGATACGCGCTCCCGAATTCCCCGAATGTGCCACAATAGCGTGGCAGTCCGCAGCGGAGCGCGGACATACGTGAAACCGCTCCGCTAGCCCCCCTGGAAGAGAGTCCCATGAGCCCCCGGGGCCGGCCCCGGCATGGAGGATACCATGGGATCCCTGGGTAGCAGAAATGCGTGCAGGGTGGACAGCAAACGGGAAATGGCACCCCCAATCACCAGTCGGACAAGCGCTGCTTGGATCGGCTAGAGGGGATGTCGCGGAGACGGGAGCGTCAACAGGACGCAAAGGACGGTCCCCTGGGTCAGCACCAGATGCCTTGAAGAGGAACGGGGCCATCAGAAAGCCAAGGCTTGAGATAGGGAGAAGAGAGAAGATGCAAGAGTTGCAGATGAGCTGAGAGCGCTGGGCGGATTGATCAGGGAACGGACCGATAGCACGCTCATTGTTTAGGTGTGATCCCCTGCTTTCGGTTCCGTCTCGCCCTTCCGTCTTCCCGGTTCTTTCGGCTCCCACGGTTCCTCTCAAGTCGGAGAAAACGCTAATGGTTCCCTGTTTCTTTTACCAGGAGTCTCGCAGTGTGCAGTTGGATAGTGTCCGGAGGCAACGCTGGATTCGGGACACCTGGAAGGCGGAAGCAGCGTCGGAGCGTTGGAGCCGTCGTGGGACATTCGTCGGAGCAGAGTTCCAGGGACGTCGTGGGACAGAAGCAGGAACGCTTCTCCGTGGGTCTCGGCGCGGGACGCATGGAAGAAGACGGTACCGCCACAGTTCCGGAGGACGCTCGGCGAGGCCAGGAAGCTTCGTCGCTGGACTTCCACCGAGGGAACTTGAAATACAGCGGAATCGCCGTGGGACGGTGTCGACACGAGGAGGATTCCGCCGACGAAGTCTTCCCCCTAGGAGTTCCACTGTACCCACGCCTTGCTCAGGGTTTTTCCGTGGTTTTCCCCTGTGCGAGAAGGCAAATGCCGAGGCGGAAGTCTGAAGAAGTCACAGGACTTGCACGACAACTTCTTCAGGCCGGGGTATGAAGATCCGGAAGAGGGACCACCACGGTCGGGACGACCGCTTTTCTGGAGGGGGGAGCAGTGTTGCGAGCACCGGGTATAGGGCTCATAGGACCCACGTCAAGAGGACTGGAGGATTCCCGAGAAGGACCAGGCAGAAGAAAGGTCAACGTGAACAAGGAACCCAGGAGTTCCAACCGCTGAATGACAAGATTCCCCACCCGTCTCTGCCCAAGAAGAAGATGCGCCTTCGAAGAAGACGGGACCTGCCCAAGAAAGAAGTACTCAAGACCGAAGATGCAAGTGGAGGGTAGAGGCGCGGAGCACCTTCGGGGAACCACGTACACACGCCTTGCCCAGGGTTTTTGGGTGGTTTTCCCCTTGGGCGCGAAGGTGAATGCCGAGGCGACGGTCGGAGGAGGCCACGCAGCGACCTTCCCACTCCTCCGGACCAGGGTACGGCTGCAGAACACCATGAGGCTGCGGCGGTCGGGACGTCCGCTTCTCCTGAGGGGGGAGCAGTGTTGCGAGCACCCTATGGATAGGATCCATGGCCCGCTGGTGCTCGCAGCGAAGACAAGAAGACAGCGAGAAGAAGGCGATCGGATCGATCGCCTGTCATGCTGTCATTCGTGAGTCAGACGCGATAGCCGACAGACACATCGAAACTTATACTCAGAAGCTTATATTGTTCATAGTGCCCCTGTTAATGTTCTGCTGTTACTGTTATACAATAAAATTATATAATGTCCTACGGAAAACGTAACAATATTGTTGCGAGCACCGGGTATAGGGCTATGCATGGCCTGCTGGTGCTCGCAGCTGAAGAGAGAAGACGGTCGGCCTCCATCAAGAGGACGATCAAGAGGCCGACCAGAGGACTGTCATGTGCCGAACGCCGTAGCGTTCGGACGTTCGTGTCATACCTTTATATGACCATACAGAAATATAGTTCAGTCGTGCACAATTGTATACCCGTGTATTATTATTCAACCCTTTGCGTCGGGGCGGCGTGTCGTGGAATCGCCCCGGCGCTACAATATTATACATAATACCTAAAATATATTCGGGCGGCTCGAAACATTAGAGTTACCTGAAAAAATCGAGCTACCCGAAACACATTCAAGCTGCTCGAAAAAATCGAGCTACCCGAATCCGTTCGGGTCTCGGCTCGGCTCGATTGTTTCGAGTCTCGAAGCAGCTCTAGACGTTACACATATTATGTGCCCCTATACAGAAAGAAAATATAAATAAACTATTATTACTCGTTATAAATATTTCATTTACACATACCTTGCAATATTATAGAATGGAAACCTTTACAATTATAATAATCAGTAGCATTATTTATCGGTTGCTTGCACGGTATGTGGCAACCGTCATTTGCTCCTATCACGTTTGGAAAACTATGGGAACGTAATTCAAACACCTGCAATTGATATATTGTATTTGAGCAGTTTTATAAATATAATATGCAGTATTATATACAGATTATAAACATACGCGTGATATTGTATCATATGTTTCGGGATTTTGCCACTTAACATATTCTAGTAACAGCTTTACAATTGCTGCAGTTATTTTGCAAAAAATACAGTGTCCAGTACATTTGGCTATGCCAAATCTGTCTCCCACGGATAAAAAATTTCTGGCTTAGCCAACATCCATACAGTGAACTTCCTTTTTTTGTTTAAGTCCACTGAATTATTTTGTCCACTTATCACAGCGTTTCCAATTTCATTAATTAATGTCTATAATATAGGTTATATATTTTATTTTATTATTTGCATATTAAAACTATCACTGAATTTAAAAATGTATACTTACTTCAAAACTGACGCACGACATCCGAAAATGTTCAAATGCACAACACGCTGTAACAATTAAAACCACTTTTTCAGGAGAAAAAGCTGTAGGTTTTTCAAATATTCGGAATTTGTTTGCCATTATGCCAAAAGCGTTTTCAACTACTCTTCTCGCACGAGAGAGCCGGTAAATGAAACTTTTGTATTTAAGAGTTAATCTAGTACCGGGAAAAGGCTTAAGTAAATATGCTTTTAATGGACAAGCATTGTCACTGACTAAAAAATGATCTTTTGGTAAGATACCGTTTTCTAACCGCCTCTGCCGCCGCTGCCAGCAATATCTACGGCGCCACCGCCGCGACCACCACCCTGTCCCCCCCAACAACCAAATATGCAGGGCCCGGCCACGGCAGATGGTATTACTTCTAAATAATTTAATTAAATACCTTTTTATGTTTTTACAATATAGAATTATTCGGTTTAGCCTATATCAGAGGAGGCGAACATTTTTTTCGGCGCGTGCTAAAAATCTATAAATTATTATAATATAATTATTGACGTTTACTAATTACAAGAAGATACGCAACAAAGCAACATAAAAGGAGCAGCTGGAGGGTGCGAGCTCGTCAAGAGCAATGGGCCACCCTCCAGGCGGTGCGGATACAGGCCACAAGCCTCCGGTCACAGGCGAGTACCCTGCGGGACCTGGTGCAAGCCCAGACCTATGGCCGTGGCAGACGTGGCGGCCAAATTTGGTAGATATGTAAATAAAATTCCTGCTACATCACGTGACAGTTTTGGTGACAGCGGTGGAAAGGTCAAAATTTGCCGGCTCACAGGCGCAAAACTGAAGAATCGTTGGCCAGTTCGTCCAGCTCTCTTTCATGGGTTTTGGGGCACGGTTTCCCCAGGGACAAGGGTAAATACCAGAGGAGAGTGGCTTCGGACGTCCGTACCAGTTTTCCCGGAGTCACACGCACTTGGCCAAAGAATCCATTTCAACGAAGCTGTTCGAGACAGCGGTGCCGCCATTTAACGTCCATCTGTTGCTGTTTGGAGCTTCATCGAGCAACCTGGACACCAGAACTCACCATAAGCAGAACGGAGAATCCACGAAGGACCCAGCATCCAAGGGATCTTTCCACGAAACCAGGAGCAGCCGAAGCAACGCAGTCATCGCTGGACGTGCCAGCAGATTTTCGGAACGAGGAATTTAAGCGAACTAGCAGTTAATGGAGCGAGTCAAATTTAATCCGCTAATTCTTAGGACTCGCGAGTTACTATAGGAGATTCATTCCCAATATGGCCAAAATAGCCAAACCCTTGACCAAGCTACTGAAGAAAGATACTACCTTTCGTTGGACATCGGAAGTCCAAAGTTCCTTTGAGCAGCTGAGATATAATTTGTTCGGAACTCTTGCTCGAATACCCTGATTTCTCAAAGCCTTTTCTCGTAACCACCGAAAATCAAGCATTCAATAATATTAGATAAAGGCCCCTTGCGACTCCAAATATTGGTTCGCAATGTTAGATGTAGAAAAGAAAAAACTAAAATATTTAAATATTCATTTTTTTAAAAGTTCGTTACCAAGTATTAAAAATTTATCACCATATGATAAAATGTCATACAGAATGCAAATATTAAAAGTCACCCAAGAATTTATGATACAGAGTACTCAGAAACTTACATAGAAACTTCCGTAAATGGAGCGGACGATATTGTTAAAGCTATTTGTGTCCTGCATAACACAATTATTGATATAGAAGGTATTCAGCATCATTTAGTAGATTTGCGAGAAATTTCCATAGAATTAAATATGAGGCCTGATTTTGGTAGGCCAGCTCGTGCTGCCCAAAACATACGCGATTTATTTAAAACTTACTTATGTAACAACCCTATTGTAAATACTGCTTAAAATCTGCTATACTTACAAGTACATGTTATGAATAATTATAATTAATACAATGAGTGAATATTTATGCTTACGTTTCGTTTTCAATTTAACGGCTACTTCATGCCATAACTCATCTAGTATATACGTAAAGAAAGTACAGGGTACTCCCTTTTAAATTAGCCCGCGCACTCACGGCACGTTGGGTAAGGAGGTTATGAGTAACACGAGTGAACACGTGCAAAGACAAAATTGAGAGACCACAGGAAGTAGAGATCGTAACTAGGGAAGGGACAGGTTGAATAATTGACATTTAATGTCGTTTCTCTTTTCACAGGTGAGCGTTGTAAATAGCTGTAAATATTTGTAAATAGTTGTAAGAATAAGAACATGAACAATAAATTCAAAATCTCTTTTCGCAGAGAGAAACTCAGTTCTGCGATTATTCCGGCCCTTGTCTATTGAAAGTTAAATAACATTATATATCAACACTTAATCCCACCAAATATTAGCTGAATTATGCAAACAACAAAACTGTAAATAACAATATTCAGGTCGGAATTGCAGTCTTTGTGCAAAAATAACGGGTCATGGACCCCTTCCCGCCCCTCTAACTACTCCAGTAGCAGCTAGTAGCAGCCAATTTTTGTTGTACGATAAAGGTAAGGCTCTACCCTTTCTAATGCGACCAGTAAGAACACTGAACTCCACTGAACTCTCGTTCAAAATAAACATTGGAAATTTGGAAATTCAGTAAGGTATAATTAAAAAAATATCAGAGATATCAAAATCAAATTTGGCACACTTCAAATACATACCTCAACACTCAATCCCACCAAAAATTAGTTGAATTTAGCAAACAACAAAACTATAAATAACAATACAAGTTCTGAAGAGTTTCGTGGTTTTCCTCTTCAAAACCGTGTAGTCGGGTTAAAAATTAATGAATGTATAAAACAATCATGCTACATTATCACCCAAATATGCAGTCAACTACCTGTAAAATAAAATTTGCAGTTTGGCGATATTTTTGTAAAAGGACTTGGTGCCGCGTTTCGACCCGAAATGCCCCACTGTGCGACGTCACATCAGCACCAGGAACCCCAAATGACCGGAACGGAGATCCAACGAAACGACGCCGAAAGGAGAGCCAGAGAGGCGAACAAGAGGACTTCCCCAACCCCCTCTACCCAAGAAGAAGATGCGCCGTCGAAGAAAAGGAAACCCTTTCAAGAAAGAAGTACGCAAGTCCGAAGACGCAAGTGGAGGGTAGAGGTGTGGAGAACATTCGGAGATCCACGTACCCACGCCTTGCCCAGGGTTTTTGGGTAGTTTGCCCCTGGGCGTAAAGATAAATGTCGAGGCGGCGGTCCGAGGAGGCCACGCAATGCCTTCACCACTTTTTCGGACCAGGGCATGGCTGCAGGTGATGACGAAGCTGCAGCGGTCGGAACGACGGCTTCTCCGGAGGGGGAGCAGTGTTGCGAGCACCCTATGGATGGGAATCCATGGCCCCCTGCTGCTCGCGACAGAGACAAGAAGACATCGAGAAGAAGGCGATCGGATCGATCGCCTGTCAAGATGTCATTCGAGAATCAGCCGCCATTGCCTACAGACGTATCGATACTAGCATTGCAGAGTCTTAAAGATTGTATTCCGTTACCTTTGTTCTTGTACCGTTCCTGTCAATGTTCTGTTACTCTTGTTGTACATTAAAGTTATACTATGTCCGGCGCGAAACGTAACAATATGAATAGCGTGGACAAATAGAGGTGGCTTCTGTTTTCTTGGCGCGCGGGAACGCAGAAGCCGGACGTGCCGGAAGATATGGACAATTATTCTTAGTTTCGTTCGCGACATTTACGTTTGACGCAAGGAGATTTTAAAAGCGGAAAGTATATCGCGAAAAGAGAAGGCCTTTGACCCTTCAGAAGAAATAGGAAAGGGCAAAAACGGCAGACGACACTGCCGTAGGACAACATTCAGAAGAAGGGGCCGAGGAACGTATGGTAGAGGAACCATCAACGTCCAAAGACATAATGCACTCGCCATCCGATGAAAACACTGATACAGTCAGTTCGGGAGAAACTGAAGAGGCGCTAGATGAACTGAGAACCGAAATACCAGAAGGCACAGATGTAGAAAGCAGCGAAGAAGAAAACTTCGTTGTAGAAAAAGTTGCGAAAAGCAAGCCGCAAGAGCAATCCCGTCTTTTAAATAGCAACGATATAATGAATTTCCAAAATGTGCTTGCTCAATTGCAGAAAATAGGTGAGCATGCAAAACAAAGGGAAGACTGTGGCATTGGACATCTACGAATAACTGGTGTGAAACGGCGTTAATTCAAGAGCATCTTCAGCGGAACGTCACTTTATGCCATTACAAAGCTGAAATCCACAATGAATCGGACGAAGCTGAAGAAGTGGATAGGAATCAGGGCGCCGTTAATGCAACAATTTTATGTGAAGGCAGCTATGCCAACTGGGAACACACTTTCGCAGAAATGAACATACATTGCATGTCGAAGAGACACTTCGCTGCAGAAGAAGAGATGTTAGCAGTGGCTGAAAAAGAAAATCGTTTGGCGATTGAAAGAGACGACATTCTTCTCAAATCGGGATTCCCCCCACATCTCCGTGGTGGCCGACGGAAGCTGAATATCGAGATCCCTACCGCAGTGGATGTTACGATTCTGCATCTGGAGTCGGCGTGATAATTGGCTATCACACGAAAAAAGTTTTATTTTATGGCGTTCTAAATAAAGTTTGCAGAATTTGTCGGATTGCTGCGAAAAGCAAGAAAGAACCTCGAAAGCACATATGCTTCAAAATCGGCTGCCATGGAAAGCGGTGCTATAGTAGAAGGATTCAATATTAGCATAGAAAAACGTGGGCTCGTTTATTCAACTCTGATTGCTGATGAGGACAGCAGCGTGTATAAGAAGGTTATTGATGCGAACCCATATAAGAGACAGATTCGCGTAAAAAAATTGAATGCATGAATCATTTGTTGCGAAACTTCTGCACAAAAATGAAAGCGATTGTGAAGAAGACTACGCCTGGACCGTTGAGGCAAGCTGTGGAAAGTAGCATTCGCCGGATTCGCACGGACATCGTAAAAGCCACAAAGTTTAGGTACAATCAGAATGTATCAATCGACGAGAAAACGAAGAGATTGAATGGCAATATACAGAATGTTCCAAGCCACGTGTTTGATGAACACGCAGAGTGTGCAAGACTAGAATATTTCTGCGATGGAAACAATAAAGAGAATGAAAACAACATCGTTCCAGAATTGATGAAAATTGGAGTGTACCAAGACGTAAAAGAAATACTTCGTCCACTGTTAGCTGATGCGGAGAGTTTACTCTGTACCACCAATAATAGCGCTGTGGATAGTTTGAACGCAATAATTGCCAAGTACATTGTCGGAAAAAGATTAAATTTCGCCGAAAGAGGATCGTATACAGGGAGATGTGCTGCTGTTGTCGTGCAGTACAACACGAACCAAGTGCATTCGTGATTGAATGCGGTAATGAAGAAGAAAACGCCTGAAGTTGTACGCCAAATGGAAGAAAAGAAGAAGAAAGAAAATAAAAAGAGAAGTGAAAAATAGAAGGAAAACGAAGGCTGCGCGATATGTTCGCAAGCAATTGCCCTCGCAGAAAGATTCTGATTATGGACAAAATGCACAGAAGCCAGACATGACATCCGAAATTTATGAACTGGAGCGAGAGAAGCATATGGAAATGCTCAGTTAGTGGCAAGGCAAAAGACATGCTATTGAAGAAGAAACCATCGGACAAGCGAAGGACTGCAGATGGTTGCAGTACAGGTCCAAATTGTTGACAGCATCCAATTTTGGACAAGTGTACCGTCGTCGACCTGACACGCTATGCGCAAATGCAGTGAAATCATTTCTGTATCCGAAGATAAATAGTGCACCTGCGGTGGAATACGGGAAAGAATGCGAGAAAATTGCTCGCGAAGAATTGAAGAAGCAATATACAGATATTGCAGAATGTGGAATTTTCATCGACAGTTGCATCCCCTTCTTAGGAGCTTTACCGGATGGAATCATCGGTGAAGAGGGTATTGTGGAAATTAAATGCCCCAAATCAGCGGAGAACTTTACGCCGGAAGACACTATTGAAAAAGTACCCGCTGTCCGACGCATGTTCACACATAAAACAGGTATTTCACTGAACAAAACGCATCACTATTTTTATCAAGTACAAGGCCAGTTACATATTACTGACAGAAAGTACTGTATATTTTGCGTTTGGACCCCGAAGGGGCTGAAATCTATAAAAGTAGAGAGAGATGATACGTTTTGGAAAAGAGAAATGGAGCCAAAACTGGTTCAATTTTATTTAGAATGCATGCTACCGGAATTAATAGATAGTCGACACAATAGGTGCATGTCTATCCGGGAGTCTCAATTTATACTAGCAGAAAGTGAGAAACAAAAAGCGAAAAGCTGGAAAAAACGAAAGAGGTCTCCCTCCGAAAATAATGAAACTCCGATCTTATCGATCCAGCGTCGCACCGCGCTGTAAAGTGCAGGACCACTGACTGTGTCAGTGGTCACAAGTGTCAGCAATCGCACTTTTCTTCGCGGATCGTACGATCACGCGAGTCGATCCACGCCGGGGCAAATGTACCAAGAAAGTGACTAAGGAAATAATAAATTTAATTCACCCTTTAATTTTTTAGACACATTTCTTAGTTCACCGGAGCAGACAGACTGGAGACAGAAGATAGAAGAAAAGATGCATATGTAAGGATGCCGAGTCCGGTTCGGTCAAAGTGCGCCAGGCTGATACATACGGGCGTCGCAGGTATGCATAATGTTCGACGAATTATTGAACCAAACTTTTACTTTTAGACCAAATTTATCGAAATGTCTGCGGTCATAAGACTTATCACCTCGGTGATGACCCATATTCATATTGTATGCTTTGAAATTGCACATTGATTATACAAGATATTACATCCCTCTACGTATAAATAAAAACCATTGATACGCAAATTAGTATTGTTTCATTGACGTGTTTCCTAACTTCACTACCCAACCTCTCTATCCTTCATTATTGCTATCCTCCTTTACGCTCAGCAAGGCTCTGCCCCTAGACGCAGCTCTCGTGCCGTATCCTTCAAGACTTCTCGATAAATAACTCTGGGTTATTTTTATTTGATGGCAAATAAAGATAAAGTCTCTTTTATTTGATACGTTATTTAAATAATTTTTTATTTAAATAATGCCCATCTCTGCTATATACCTTTTGGTAAGTGGAGGTGGTTGGTGGTGGCTCGCCCCTCAGCTTCTATCCGATCAATTTCAGCCAACAGATATGGTGTATGGGTCCTAATGTAGAGGCGCTAATATTGTTTCCGAGATTTTGATGGTATGTATTCTTGAGCTCATTTTAGAAGATACCTACCGACCGACGAGTTTAGACCGGTTCTGCGCATGTTGGCGCTCATTGGCTATGCCTCCACCAATGGTCTTTCGGCTGCGCATCCGTTCTGCGCCGAAAGCATTGGCGTGGCGCCACTTTCGTATATACCGCGTGTTTCGACTTTTTGTCGGATTTGATTGTCTCTTTTTTATTGCAAATGTCAATATATTTACTAATCATTATACGGTTAGAACGATGGCAATTATAACATATAAATACAGATGGAAATAAATTTCCAATTCGCAAAAAATAAAAAAGGAAAGGTAAGCAAATATTGAAATATTATAAGTAACTGAAGTATTATAAGCAACTGAAGTATTATAAGCAACTGAAATATTATAAGAATAAATATTAACCTGAAAAATGTATACATTAATTTAATGGAAAACGTTTCTCTTACAGATAGTTACCTCTGGACAGAGGAAGATAATCGTCAATGTATTTTATGAAAAGAAAGCTCAATTTCCAAATAAGAATTATAAAGAAATTATACAATTAGTGGGTAGTACTTGCGGCGTGGGATATTGTACCGTCGTCAAGAGTTTGAATGAATTTAAAAGAACGGGGACTGTCACTTCACCTTCGAAGAAACGGGTAAGGCCCGATATAATGCAGAAGATGTCGGAAGAGGAAATTGGAGAAATAAGGAAGCATGTGCACGCCTTTTGGGAACGACGAGAATTACCGACACTTCCGAAACTTTTGGTGGCGATCCAAAGTGACGAAAATTTACCAATGATATCGCGGGCTACGTTACAACGCCTCTTGAAGAAAATGAACTTCAAGTACGTACAGAGGCAACGGAATAGTGCCCTTATCGAGCGGGAAGATGTAATTCGTTGGCGCCGAACGTTCATCACGGAAATTCGAGAATTCAGAGCGGCGGGAAGACCCATTTATTATTTGGACGAGACATGGGTAAATGCGGGCGACACACGGAAGCGAGTGTGGGTGGACAATCTTTCAATCTTTCAATCTATCTTTCTTATGTATATATATTAATGTACTTCTGTACTTCTTTCAGAAACTTTTTTGAGGAAGGACCACTCAGACATCAAGCAATGAGAGTGAAGTTCCCGGATCAGTCAGAGAAGTATGGTATCTTTGAATTGGGTGTGCTAATAGGACATTGAATCTGGAATTCATGTGATTTTTATTTATTCTTGTAGATATCTCAATCTGAATCCGGATCCGGCTCCAATCCCGAATGCGCACCTTCGTGGTCTGGGTCACTTTCATCGGGTGAAGGATGCTCCGCATTATCCTGCATATCGTCGATTACTTGGTCCAGGACATACAGTTTATCCTCCTCCCTCATCGTGTGGCGAATACAATTTTTCCACATTTCGGATGTTACCTTTTCCACCCCTTGTATAAGTAGCCGCTTTACATCGGCAAGGTGTAAAGTCGTGTTGTTTGCTTTTACGTGGCCTTTTACTACCGCCCACGCGTTGCTCAATTGGGTTCAACTCGCAATGGTAAGGCGGTAGTCGGAGAATAGTTCTCCCCGTTGTCTTCGCGAATTCGTCGATCACGTATTTATCGTAATTCGGCTTAATTCTGCGAACCTCGTCCAATAACTGCCACTTCAGTGCTGTATCTGGCATTCGTATTCCCTTGCTGGTAAGCCACTCTCTTATCTGCGGTTTGTTCCAGCTCGTTGTGGGACAGCGCTCCTGTTTCGCAGAGTGGTACGGCGCGTTATCCATCACAATAACGGCGTTTGGTTTTAAATATGGTACTGTGCGCTGAAACCACTGGAAAAAGTGTGCCGCATTCATCTCGTCGTGGTAATCAGCGCTCTTGGTCTTCGATTCAAAACATAGCAACCCATTCTCGACAAAACCATCCTCCGATCCAATATGGAGTACGATGAGGCGCTTTCCTTTTGCAGTCGGTTTAGGTGGGCCAATCGTCAGGCCCCTCTCTCTGGCGTTCGATGCCGAAGCTATGGTGTTGTCCATCCACACTCGCTTCCGTGTGTCGCCCGCATTTACCCATGTCTCGTCCAAATAATAAATGGGTCTTCCCGCCGCTCTGAATTCTCGAATTTTCGTGATGAACGTTCGGCGCCAACGAATTACATCTTCCCGCTCGATAAGGGCACTATTCCGTTGCCTCTGTACGTACTTGAAGTTCATTTTCTTCAAGAGGCGTTGTAACGTAGCCCGCGATATCATTGGTAAATTTTCGTCACTTTGGATCGCCACCAAAAGTTTCGGAAGTGTCGGTAATTCTCGTCGTTCCCAAAAGGCGTGCACATGCTTCCTTATTTCTCCAATTTCCTCTTCCGACATCTGCTGCATTATATCGGGCCTTACCCGTTTCTTCGAAGGTGAAATCGCCGTCCCCGTCCTTTTAAATTATTTCAAACTGTCGACGACGGTATCCCACGCCGCAAGTATTTCCCACTAATTTTATAATTTCTTTATACTTCACATCCGGAAATTGAGCTTTCTTGTCATAATAAATAGTTACGATTATCTTCCTTTGTCCAGAGTTTTATAAATATATACCAATTTTTTGTAAAAATGTTTTATACAAATGTTTTATAAATATATACCAATGTTTTATATGTTATACTTTGTTGTTATATTTCATAATATTAATATCGTAAAAATTTCAGTATAATGCGACTAATAAATAAATTCGTAATATGGCACGAATTTAGTAGAATACACGTTTTATTTGGTTACTCGGTATATGAAAGAGAATCGGAACGGTGCAAGGAGAGAGGGAAGCCTGGGTGGTAAAGTGGGGGAACAGAGACCTCGCGACAGTCGAAGAGCTCATTCTACATGCGCGAAATAGGTATCTTTTAAAATGAGCTCAAGTATAAGCATAAGCACGTTTTAATATGTCATTCAATTCTTTTGACGATAAATTTTTGCGGGGCCGCAAAAATGTCACATTTCCGGTTTGCCATATCAGTAAATTTAATAACGGAACAAGGAATATAAGGAAAACAGGAACAGTGAACGGGAACAAATCTCTAATACACCTGAAAAGTAATCTTAGTCCGTCCGCTCGCAATGGTGTATGTCTCTAGATTGACGGCTTGACAGGCGATCGATCCGCGGATCACCTTCTTCTCGCTCGTCTTCTTATCTCTGTCGCGACCACTAGCGGGCTATGGATTTCCATCCACAGGGTGCTCGCAACACTGGCGATGGCCGCAGAGGCGGAAGCTGCCGCGCTGGCCACAGAGGCAGCTAACCGCGCATTGCATGAAGCGCAGAATGCTGCGTTATCCGTCTCCGTTGCCACCGCAGCTGTAAGGGATATGGCAAATTGCCGACGCCACCGCTATCGCCGGAACGAATTGAAGATCCTTCTGAATGTACCAATTCCCAAGAGGCCCAAACGGGGATAATTTCTTTCGGTGATGACTGATGGTTCGTGCGTTGCCAGTGTTGCGAGCACCTTATGGATGCAAAATCCATAGCCCGCTAGTGCTTGCGACAGAGATAAGACGACGAGCGAGAAGAAGGCGATCGCGGATCGATCGCCTATCAAGCCGTCAATCTAGAGTCAGACGCCATTGCGAGCAGACGGACTAAGATTCCTTTTCCTGTATATTAGAGATTTGTTCCCGTTCACTGTTCCTGTTTTCCTTATATTCCTTGTTCCGTTATTAAATTTACTGATATGGCAAACCGGAAATGTAACATTGGTGTCAGAAGTGGGATGCCCACTCGCGCATCCGCGGCCTCTACGAACCCTTCTCCTGCAGCGGCGGGCGATGCCTCTATACAAGAGCTGTTCGCCTCCCTCCAGCTAAGCATCATGGGACAGATAGGTAGTGTCAGCTTTTGAAGGTCCAACAGACGCGCTGCGCCTCAGAGTTTCCTCTATAGCAGCAATTTAACCTTGCAAAATGGAGTGAGCTTTAATACCTTCCTAGCGAACCACCGTGCAGGCCACAGGGCGGCCGGAAGTAGTTAAGGAAATGTGAAGACCACACTTGACCATTTTGCTCAATACCGTAAGGAATTTTTCTCTGCAACGAAACCGCTAATCCCGAAATATGATACATTCGGGACCGCGAAGTGGCTCCGCTGGAAAGCATCGTGGGACAGATGCGGGAACAGCCGAGGTACGATGAAGCCCGCCGACAGGAAGACCGGGAGAGGGAAGACCGACACAGGGAGGAGAAGGAAACCGCCGACCGACGGACTCAAGCGGCTTTCGAGGCCCGCATGTTGAATTTGGAGGAACGAATTCAGGTCGTAACCGCCTCGTTACAGAACGGCCATACTTCGGTTGGTGGCGGTGCGAACCCTCGACCTAGGGAGAATGTGCCTGTTGTAAATAGTGTTGAAAACAGTGTTGTAAATAGTGTTCCCTCCGCGCATGCCCCACACCCGTCAATGCGCCCGCCGCCGCACAGTGGCGTGTTTTCTGGGGAATTGTGAATAAATTCAATTTCCGATTTGACAGATAATGAAAATGTAAACACATGAACATGTTCTTAAATATGTCTAGTATAATGGTCAAAGTTTGTTTTTTCTTTAAAAGTATTACCAACTGCTCTATAAATGTTTCAAGTTGAACAAAATTTTTGAGGCACTTCTGGGGACGTTCTATTTCTTCTGAGTTCGGCGCATCAAAAATTGCAATAAATCTGTGATATAGTTGACAGTATAGTATATTTCAAGGCGAACAAAATGATCCATAGATCAACGTCTTCCGATTTTTTAAACGTTTTCTGTAACGTTCTTAGATAAGCACATTTTATTTGCGGCAATTTTACGTACATAAAAAATGTGACACATTGTGACACGCTGAAAGTTGTTTTGTATGGAAGACGGAAGTGTATACTATCGAATAGAAAAGGAATCAGCTGCTCCTAGGCGCACCTTTTTGTGTTAGGTGCCGAAAACCATTGTAAAGTAAAAGTAACTAGGCAGCAAACCGTCTCCTTTTTTATGATTTAAAAGAGAGGTTCCCTCCGATTGCTTTGGATTTTGGATATGTTTTAGAGGACCGGAAAATAAGAAATACGTGTCTTTTTATTTTGCCCCGTTTGCATAGTTAGGGAGTAAAACCACCCCCCAAAGTTATAAGAAGAGGTACAAAAATAACTGACTACAAGAATATCATGCATTTAGCAAGTTATGACACAAATGAAATTTATATCGTGTTTTATTCAACACAATGTTATAATGTTATACGTCGATAATAATAATAATAATAATAATAAAATAATAATATTCTTTAAACTAACAATAGGAACAAAGATACAAAAAAGATTTTACTAAGATTTTATCTTGTATTTCAAAAGTTTGAAAACGTTAAATGTTAATTTCATTATAAAAACTTTCAGCCGAAGCTGTAGAATGTCCTCTTAACGTCCGAATGCTTAATAGCTGATTAACAAGAGAAGTTAGGGAACCCGGAAATTCAGAAAATTATAAAACATGGTGTGCAAATAGTGTAGTAATTGTGCAGTAATTCACCCGTAACATAACCATGTTTTTTGTTGGTGCCATCGTACGGTTTTAGGGGGTGAAATTACCCCTCGAAAAAACAGAATTTTATTTTCGTGGAATATCTCGAGAATGGTGAGAGATATCGAAAAGTAGTTAAAACAGAAGTTACATCTTTTTTTTATATCCGTGTCTTTATTTATATTCCTTTGCGTTGGGGTGGTCGCAGTGGAATCACCCCGGCACAACAATATTTTCATAAACACTTAATGTAAAAGAACCTCGTAAACTGTACAACCGCACCTACACGTTGTTGTACTAAAAAATCACACATAGGAACAAAAGGGGTAGTTCGCTGACTGCGCGTGGACCCGCCTGCGTCGGCTCCCTTCAAATTGGAGACGGATCCCTTATCGCTTGAGTATATAAAAATACACGCGCTCAAGTATCAAAACAAAAGGATGCGCGACGTATCGGCTACAAGACAAGTTGGGCCATAGGGGGGATATATTACTATGAAGAGGTGGAAACTTCGCGTCTGCAAGGAACGCAGGTCCGATTGGTCCTAATACAGCGAAGGCCAGTTAGAGCCATTTGGGAGCCCGGGCTTCATAATGTTTACCATAGCCGCCAAAAATGTTGCCGTTCACAGCATAGGTCGCGGTTGTCCTCCTGCTATATGCCTGTTGTGAAAGGGTTAAAAGTCACTGAGAGTAGATACTAGGTAAACTGATTGTAGTAGAAAAATGTATACACACAAATTTTACCACAACCAGCTTATAATGTAAATTTTAATTTATTTACCCACTGTCTATATTGGAGAACAGCCAGCGACCTAGTCTTTCGGATGATGATTTTCGTCATTAGATAGCGTATCGCAGTTTAGCCAATCCCAGTAGTACAGGCTTGGGAATTAAGTGAATTTCTCGGCCGATTTTCAGAGGCAACGCCTTCTTTCTTCCGCCGCGCGTCTTGGCCCCCGCGGCGGCCTAGCAACTTGGAGCACCTCAGCAGGCCCGTACCATATGAACAGGGCGTGGCGCGTAGACAATACAAAAACGCATCGACCTCTCTGGGACGATGTGGACAGTGTCCACCTGGTGTCCACTGGACACCAATTGATACAATGTCGCCGTAATACGCCACGCGCGGTTCACGTAGTATGGGCCTGAGTAGTGTTCCTTCTCGAGAATTCTTTCTCGAGAATTTCTCGAGAAATTCTATAATTTCTTATTCCTCATTTCTCGAGAAATTACAGTATTTCTCGAGAAACTTAAGTGTAGGAAAATTATTATAAATCCTATTTGTTTTCAGAAATAAATTTTCAGCTATGTACTTCAAATTGTGTATCAAAAAGATTCAAAGGACGCATTTTTCCACTTAATATCCAAGACAGACATATATAAAGCGGCAAAACAAATTCTAAGTAGACTTTTCGGAAAATATAAGAATAACCGCGATTCTCCTGAAAATATTGAAAACCTTACAGATCTTGACACTGAATTACCTTTAAAAAAACAATTGGAGTTATCAATCGCAGATACCCTACAGGAATTCAATGTCAACCAAGGAGACGATAAATTCCGGACTGTAGCAAAGGAATTCCATATTTTTGAGTCCACTGGGAAAAGGACATCCAATTTACAACAACTTTTGGATGCTCTATATATAATTAAACCAACATCCACTCAGAATGAAATAAATTTCTCTACAGCCGCGGATTTTGTCACAAAGAAAAGAAGTAGATTGGCTGACGCGACATTAGACGCATTGTGCTTTTTAAAAAACTATTTTAAAACAAAACAGTTGAGCTTAATGTTCTTCAATTGTGAAGAATTGATCACGCTCGAATTAATTGTAATTAGGATGCTCGGGTGGCGAGGTGGATTAAACACGTGTTTAAGTACCTGGTTTATTTTCTTTTAGTTGACGCGATAAACCTTTGGAAAGAATAACACCGATACTGTCTTAGACACCAGAACGAGGGTGGCGTAAGATTTTATTCGCGATAAATCGCACAAAGAGAGTCGGCTCGAAGCCCGAGGCCGACAATGTACTCGCGTGGACAACAACAAAGAGAGGTGTTTACACTTGCGTCGCACGAACAAGAAGAAGGAAGCCAAAATCGACACCGCAGAACAGCGGCGCGGATCGCGAACCCCCGTCCCGCCGCGCCCGCGGCCCAAGCTACTCGGTCCACCCAAACCGCGGGAACGGCGAGTCCGGGGGTACAATCCTCTATTGGCTGCGCTAGCGCGCTTAATACAAACAGCTTATGTACACTATATACATCTTATAACTATTATGCTATATAGAAAATATGTACAGGCAAAGAAAGTAAATAAAGGAAACTTTTAAAAACAAAGAACAAACAGTTCATCTTCCGCTATCGCGAACACAGTAATGTTTCACCTTGCTCGCATTTTGTATGAGATAAATAAATTTATCGATTATATTTAATATCTGTTTTTTCATTTACACAAGTTTTGTGTAAGTTAGACCCAAATAAAAATTTAGATAAAAATATTATCAACATTATTACAAAAATATACATTTTGCAATTTTCTTTAAATTTTTTGAGAATTCTCGAGAAATATAATTTGATTTCTCATTTCTCGAGATGCGAAAAATATCGAGAAATCAGGAACACTAGGCCTGAGGCGCTCCAAGCTGCTAGGCCGCCGCGGGAGCTAAGACGCGCGGCGAGATAAAGGGGGCGCGTTACCTCTGAAAATTGGCCGAGAAGTTCACTTAATTCCAAAGCCTGCAGTAGTATAAACTTATCACCCAGTCCTGTGAAAGTATTCAGCTTTTACGGCTTTAAACTGCCAGGCCCAGAAATTCTACCGCTAATATTCAGCTGTTAATATCTCGGGACCGAAACCATGGATGATCCCAAAACGGTAAAGCACTTTTCCACGTCTTTTGCATGTTTTGGATTGTCCCTCAATTCTGGGACACCATATATAACTCGCATTATCAGTTACCAAAATGCACATGTAAGGACTTTGGAGACAGCCCGTAGCACCGATTGGCTCTAAGGAAACAGCCGAAAAACACGGATAGACGCGAACCGGACTCCGCAGCGAGGACGCAGTCATTCATAGTATGTATATTCGAGCTACGGCGAAACACACCAGTCAATCTTCCATATTATAAATAATGGCCGATAATTTTGACAAAAAGCAATGCGACAATCGGAACGCAACAAATAATATTTGCGTACTGTGCGTAGAGCGGTATACCTCTGCGTCTACCTCAGCTATAACGTAAACCCGAGAATCCACCTAGATGCTAATGCTATACCATGCTATGTTTTAAAACAATTGGCATCAATACATTCTTATGGAACCGTTTCCACCAAAAGCTAAGCTAAATCATAGCATAGCATAGCTTAGCTTCCAGGTGGATTTCCGCCTTAAGAGTGAAGAAAAGCCATGGAATTATAAATATTAATGAACAAATTCCGAAGCAGTATACAATTTGGGTCCATTTTGAACGATGCTCTGACGGATTACTTCGTTGGCCGGGCGGGCGGAGGTCGGAACAGAGGTGGTGGCCCTCGGAGCGGTCTTAGCTGCTGTGTCGGTGCTGGCAGATTGCTGCTTGCGAGTTCGGCGAGCCAGAGTCGCGGCAGGTCATGATGACACTTCTGCGTCTGGTGGGCGCGAGCTTGGTACCGCTAGGCTTGCGGGTTGGCGTCCTTTAGCCGGATCAGCTGTTTTTTCAAGATGTTCACGTTTCTTCGTCCTGGGTCTTCCATGGGTTCAGCGGTGGATCGTTGGATGGCTTTGGGAGCGCCGAGGTCGGGTCCGAAGTTGAGGTAAATTTGAGGCACGGCGTGTTCCCGGTGGCTTCGTGTTGGACTATGCTGCAGGCGAAAGCAATCTCTGGGGTCCAAAGGGTCCCACGACCTTCCATGGTGATGCGGCGGGTGTGGAGTACATACCCCTGCTCACTGGTACTCGTTGCAGGACTTTATACTCAAGGCATTTTTGGCACTGACGAATGTGTTGTGCGCATCCGGGAACTGGCAAATAGTAGCCTCGGGCCAGACGGGCGTGGATCTTTATGATACCCAGGCGTCCGGCCGTTGGGGCTTCGAGCACTTCCTGCAGGACCTGTGCTCGCGGTGTCTAGGGAACGCAAAGTTTCCACTCGTGGCCCAGGTACAAACCGGTCGGGTCTGGAATATAGCGCTGCAGACGGCCGTGTTCCATTCGATATTCCGGGTCCTGCTTCAGATGGCTGCAAGCAACCGAGACCTGAGTGTCGCACCATCTGCACCCCGTGCGCTCTTCCAGGCTTTGTATCCCCCTCCTTGCCGCTAAAGGGCGTCGGTGACGAGGTTACTTCTTCCGATATTTGATTCGAAAATCGAGTTGTTGCAACTCCTGGCTCTACCGCGCCAATCGTCCCGAGGGGTTGTCAATGACTTGTAACCATTTAAGGGGCTGGTGGTCGTTGGTTGTGGGTGCGGCTGGCGTACGCGACCACCCGCTCTTGACCGTCTTAGTCCTGGGTCGGGACAGCGCCGAGGTCGTAATGGCTGGCGTCGATGTGGAGAAGGCCTGGTTTGCTTCTCGTTGGTCTAAATTCAGCGGGCTCGCTTCTGCAACAGCCGAGTTAGATTGGCGGCGGTGTCAACAAAAACCTGGGGATGAATTGCCGATACCACTATACCATTTCTAGGAATCGTCGGAGCTTCTTGAGGTTAGTTGACGATGTTATCTCTCTGATCGCCTGCCCTTTGTTCCGATCTGCCTTGTTTGCATGGTTGGTCACCACGCGTTCTAAATACTGCAGCTCCGACCGGCAGAAACGGCACTTGTTGGGGTTGATTCGGAGCCCGACGTCCCTGAGCCGTTATAGTACCTCTCGCAGATCGCTAGGTGTTC
The DNA here is from genome assembly GCA_910592295.1 of Andrena haemorrhoa. Classification (NCBI taxonomy): domain Eukaryota; kingdom Metazoa; phylum Arthropoda; class Insecta; order Hymenoptera; family Andrenidae; genus Andrena; species Andrena haemorrhoa. Next base: position 10,889,323 of record OU342946.1, read on the forward strand.
GGCGAAAGTGCGGCCGAGCACGACAATATTATCGAAGTAGGGGAAGGCGCGCGGTTCCAAGCTGCGTCTGATGATTTGGCCGAGCATCCGTTGGAAGGTGGCTGGGGCAGAGTGCAGGGCCCGAAGAGCATAACGCGGAATCGATTTCAACGTCAGCCGTGGATGGTGCACGCAGTAATCAGTTGACTTGCCGGTGCCAATGGAACCTGCCAGCATCGGTTGGCGGGATCGAGGGTCGAAATATATCCTTACCTCGCGGAGTTTGTATGGCTTCCTCTAGTTCCGCTTCATCAGCGGTGGAGAGGAAGAAAGCTCGGATGTCGGCTATGAAGTCTGCCGACGTTTTTAAAATTTCGGAGAGGCATTACCGGATTTGGTCCTGGCTGACTCAATAGCTGTGTTGGAAGTCCTCGAGATGATTGAGAAATCGGCTACGCCCTTGCCGCCATCATAGTGGAAGCCCCGCTTGTGGATTCAGCCCATAGTATCGCCGTCCGGCGGTTCTGGCGTGGCCTCCTAGCCGGTCGGCATCTCCTTAAGGCATGTTTTCCGTGTTGCGAAGATAGTTGGTGGCTCGGCTACTTAACTGGTCGAGTGTACCGTCGGGGCTGAGCTCGAACGGTTTAGCGGTTTGTACAAATGCTGTTTTTGGCAGCTTATACATCCAGCTAACGGGTGCGCTCATTTGATTCCTCTTTTTCAGTTCCTGTTCGGACGCCCATTTGCGGCCCGCTTATGGCGGGGTACGGGTGGACCTAAAAGAGGTGTCCTTGACTGACTCAGTCGGGTAGCCCAGAGATTTTCAAATGAGTGCTTCCGCGTTAGATGGTGTTTTATATAATTGAGTCTTACAGCTACTACGCACAATGCTTATGCCAGTGTTTATGGCTAGACGGCTTAAAACTATAACACTTGACTTTTAAAGGAGGTCGCCCACTACGCCGAAGTGCGGCGACCACGCATCGCTCATATGACAGAACAGCAGCGATGAACAATTCGCTTTGGTCGCCGCGCTTCGGTCTAGTGGGCAACCTCCTTAAGGGGGTATAATTGTTTGACAGTGTCAGAAAACGGATTTTTTATTTTTTACATGAATGAAAATTCATAGATTGATGTTTTAGGAACATTATAAATCAAGTCCGATGTAAAAATGAAACAACCCAGGTAGCACGGGGCGGCGCGCCGCTCGACCGATCGCGGCGGAACTACATTTTTCATTACCCTGGTCCTAAAAACTCGCCCTACGTTCAACCAATTTACTTTCAAATTTGCATACAGAATCGTAATAAGATTACACATCGATCTACGACGCCTTTTTAGTCTGATTCCCCGTTTATTATTTATAAAGAAAGAACTTGGACTTTTCTCTTCGAAAAATCTAACTTTATCTTTGATCTCTCACCATTTTTATATTTTTCAAAATGTTCAAAATCCGCGCCGTAAATCGATAGCTATTAACATATTTTATAAAAATATGTACTGTTTTTTATTTCAAATACGACATACAGCTTTTTTCAGGGCCACCGCGTAGCTGTCTGAAATCGACAGAGTTTCGGATATGTATCCATAACTTCCGAAAAACAATAGTTTTTTAACTGAAACTTTTTTTAAATAGTTCATGATACATAATACGAAAGTGGAACATTTTCATCAAGCCGGTGACTTGTAAAAAAATCCACAAAATGTACATATTTTGTAAACGGGTATACCCCCTTAAGGAGGTTTCCGGCGGAATGTCGTCGGGGGTTCGGCAGTGTCGGCGCTTAACCCCTCCGACCCAAAGGACGTACCATATACGTCAGGCCTGCACAGCTCGACTGTGGCGGGCAAGAGCGCTCTCGATTGCTCGTGAGCAAAGCGAAGAGCGACGCCGTGAGCAGTTCCTCCACCCTGCGGCCCATAGCTGCCGTAGTATGTGTGTAAACTGTAAGGTGGGTTACTGACGTTCAGCGGCACACTTCACTCACGAACACTCCCCACCACGGCATTGTTGCTCATGAAGGCGTGGCTTAGCGCTTTACGATGCTTTTTCCGCACGCGTCCGATAATTTTTGCCCGGCGGGCATTTAGCTGTTCAGGACTGATATACGTCAACGCAAGCCATCGTATGCAGCCGGGTGACGTAGCATATACGTCCAGGCTCGAAGTAACTTTTTCGCACTTATACTAAGTTACGGTACATATTTTGAATAAAAATTATATGAGTATAATATTTTAACATCTTATACAATAATTTCTCGTGTTCTATCTGTGTTAGGTATAAACCTGTGTTTTCTAATTTTATTTTACAATACGCTATATCCGAATGTCTGGAGACGGTCGCTATGTACCGTTGGGAGGGAGTGTACGCGTACACGACCTTGGAGAGCGCTGTTAAGGAGTTAAGGAGTGGTCTGGATGTAAGGTCGCTGGAGTCGAGTCTTCTCCCGGGCGAACGAATTATTGGACCCTGAGCAGGTTACAAAAATGGTTTGTCGTTGCTGCGACCAAGGTACGGGCTCACTAGTGAACGCAGAGGTTAGGCGGTCCGATCGCGGCACCGATCTTAGGCTACGGACACATAAAGAGCGATAAAAGTTAAAATATCAAGCAGAATTGAAAACAGAGCGGTAAAGCGAGTAGCGGCAGAAAAAAATCAATCGTACAGATTGACGCTTAACCTTTAGAGGGCCAGGCTTGGCCACTATAGTGGCCATTGAAAATTTACAAATTTTGACTACTGTTTCCAAGGGTTTTTGATATCGCAGCTGAGGCGTGAGTTATTCGTCGCGGCAGTCGCTAATAAAGTCGTACATATAGAAGTAATAATTTGGAAGTTCGTTCTACATAATCTAGCACATTTCATAGAATATCGGAACGTCGTTCAAGTGTTTCCAGTGCATTTGAAAATAGACCATGCAGTTCAGAATGTACAGAACTAATCACGCAAGATGCAACACAAATGGTAATGATTGATCACCTACCGATATCATTTATCGACACGGAAGGTTTTCAATTATTCATGAAAGTTGTAAAACCAGGATACAAAATTCCATGCAAAAAACAATTCTGAATCGAATAAATCTATCATATAATGAAAGAAGAAATTGTGTTAAACGTAAGCTCGCCACTGTTGAGTCAATTGCCTTAGATACTGATTTTTCGACTTCATTAACTATGACTTCGTACATAACAGTGTATGCGCATAACTTATATTCCGATTGGCAGAAAGAGTCATGCATTTTAATTACGGAGATAATAAACGAACGGCATACCATTGCAAATCTATTATTAAATTAAAGAATGTTACTGATGAGTGGAAAATAACTGAAAAAAATCTTAGGAATTGTAACAGATAATGCAAGTAATATAACTCAAACGCTACAATTATATGTGCAAAAGGGACTTAAAATAAGCGATGTTAATGAGGTTTTGGACAAAGCTTCTGCTGTCGTATTACATTTTCGCCACTCTGCCATCGCTACTGATGCTGTTCCCTTGCGATAGAAGCAATTAGGTCTATCCTGGGCCCCTCACACTCCTTTTAAAATAACATTAGATAAGACCAGGATTGTAGCAATAAATTGTTACCAATCATGTTACGCTCACGGTTGCCCTATGATATAAAATGTGATTATGTGCTAAAAAATTCACAGGAAAATAATTTTTAGAATTGTATATTAAACCTCTACGATATGTTCTTTATAATATTTGAATAGATCGCGTCGATAAAAATATGTCCCAATTGAAATTGTAATAGTGTTAGTATATTCGTAAACAGTGCTACGTACGTAGACTTATCTGTGACATTTTAACCCTTTCAGGTGTCTAGAACACATATGGCTCGGCGAGGTTATCATTTTCTGCATATAAGCATATCATATTGTTGCGAGCACCCTATGGATGGGAATCCATAGCCCGCTAGTGCTCGTGACCAAGACAAGAAGGCGAGCGAGAAGAAGGCGATCGCGGGTACTATAAATGGTATACATATACAGTATTGTCTCGTTAGCGGCTCGCTGGTCGGGCCCGGCGTTAAGCCCGTATCGTGAACAGAGCCCTAATTCCGAGTGTTTGTTTCTCGCTTCTTTCTGGCCGAAGATGGGGGCCGAGATGGAACACTGCGTGCGCGGAGAGCGTGCACGATGGTCGCAAGCACTTACCGTGAGCCGGGCCTGCGTCAAGATTTTGCGAAGCGGTTTCGTGTTCACGGTACGCGCTTGCGATCATCGCTCACGCCCGTCCGAAAGACGGAGCAAGACAAAACATCAACGCGTCGTCTGTCTCGTACCGTCGTCGGTCGCTTTCAGTGCCTCTCGCTCGCTCTCGTTCCATCTCGCTCTCGTCTTCGCCGGATAAGAGTGAGACAGAAGTGGTGGGGATAGCGAAAAGCCCGTACCGTGTACACCAAACCGAGCCCGTAACGAGACAATACTGTACACGGATTACCACATACGTTAAAAACTTTAAATAACAATATCTCGAAAACGAAGGCCCATTTGACAAAAAGCCGAAATGGTATTTTCATACTACATGCGTATTTATATGTAAGATCCGGACCGAATAAATAAGGCTGAAAGTGTAACCAAAAGGCGAGGGTAAAGAAGAGTCTGGCCTGATCGCGACGGGACGTGACCGATGGTACATTATCTCGGTACGAGGAGGGCTCGCTCTGACCGACGGGCACGTCAAAAGACAAAGCGGGCGACTGGAGCTCGCATACGTCACGGCGTCCGTAAATTTTTCCTCATTTCTTTGCATGTACAAGTGTATATAACAACTTTTAACAAAGTTGGGCGTTCGCGATTGCATAATCGCCACGCATATATCATATATCTTTAACATCACTTGAACTGCTGCATTGCGCTGTGTCACAAGTTTGTGCTGTGTCACAAGTGTGTGCGGGCATTAAAAGAATAAAAACAAAAAGAATTGAAACACAATGGCGAAAATGGAAGTAGGGAAGGAAAATGGACTAGGGAAGGAAAAGGAGCCGATTGCTTCAAAACACTGGAAGAATCGACATACCCCAAACTTAGAAATTTCGCGCTCCGAATTTTCTGCATATTCGGATCAACATATTTGTGCGAATGTTCGTTCTCGGAAATGCGTAGCATTAAGACTGAACAGCGCACACAGCTGAACGATTCCTCGCTATCATCTTTGATACGTACAGCGTCTTGGCTGGTTGTTTATCAGAATCGTCTATTCTCTCTGTCATTTAAGAAGGAACCTGCCGACCGACGAGTTTAGACCAGTTCTGCGCATGTTGGCGCTTATTGGCTATGCCACTACCAACGCTCCTTCGGCCGCGCATCCGTTCTGCACCGTAAGCATTGCCGTGGCGCCACTTTCGTATATACCGCGTGTTTCGACTTTTTTGTCGGATTTTTTTGTCTCTTTTTTATTGCAAATGTCGAACGGTTATAAAAATGATAGATAAATTAAATAACTATGGAAATAAATTTCCCAACACAAAAAAATAAAAAAGGAAAGGTAAGCAACTGAAATATTATAAGTAACTGAAGTATTATAAGGATAAATATTAACCTGAAAGGCCTGAAAAAGGTATTCTTTAATTTAATGGGAAACGTTTCTCTAACACATAGTTACCTCTGGACAAAGGAAGAATATTATGAATATATATCATGACAAGAAAGCTCAATTTCCAGATATGAAATATAAAGAATCATGAAATTAGTAGGAAATACTTGAGACGTGGGATATCGTACCGTCGTGAACAGTTTGAAAGAATTTAAAAGGACGGGGACCGTAACTTCACCTTCGAAGAAACGGGTAAGGCCCGATATAATGCAGATGTCGGAAGAGGAAATTGGAGCAATACAGAAGCATGTGTACGCCTTTTGGGAACGAAGAGAACTACCGACACTTCCGAGAATGTTGGCGGCAATCCGAGAGACGAAAATTTACCGATTATATCGCAGAGTACATTACATCGCCTTTTGAAGAAAATGAACATCAAGTACGTACAGAGACAACGCAATAGTGCCCTTATCGAGCGGGAAGATTTAATTCGTTGGCGCCGAACGTTCATCACCAAAATTCGAGAATTCAGAGCGGCGGGAAGGCCCATTTATTATTTGGACGAGACATGGGTAAATGCGGGCGACACACGAAAGCGAGTGTGTGACCAGAGCCCTCGAAATTGAGGCTGTGGAGGCGATGTCTCGCGGCCCCGCGGTTGAATCGCGAGAACGACAGCCTGAGAAACGGAAGGCTAAATTTCCCGAGACCTTTACGAGGTTTCCTGAGAAAAGGAGAAGGCCCGACGAACTCGAGGGTCAGGCGGGCGCTCCACCGGTCACCTGCTGGTTCTGTGGCAAGAGGGGACATCTGAGAAAGGACTGTTACAGCGCCAGGAATCACCAGACGGGGGTGGCCCCTCCGAACAGGCCTCGGCAGGGAAACTCGAAGAGGACGGCGTAAGGGGGAGACGCCGGACCGCTGGGAGCAGTCCCCCGGTCGTCAAAAGTGTGGCGGTGCAGGGGGCGACTGGAGAACCAAGCGGAGAAATCTTCGTTCGCGGAAAGGTCGGTGGGTACTCCTGTAGAGTTATCTTAGATACAGGATCCCCGATCAACCTTCTGGAGAAGGGGCTGTGTTCGCTGGAAAGCATCGACAGGACGAAGACTGACATCCGCTCCACTACCGGAGAGAAGATGAAGGTCTACGGAAAAAGGAGCTTGGAAGTGAGCATAGGAGGGCTTCTGAGCTCAGAAGAATTCTACATTGTCGACATGGTCGAAAAGTGCATACTTGGAGCAGCGTTTCTGAAGAAGCATCGCTGCAACGTCGACTTTTCCCGGGGTGTGCTGTGCCTACCCGGACACCCGGAGGTTCGCCTAGGAAAACGGGAAACGGTTATTCCCCGACATTTGGAAGAGCTGTATACTCGTTGCTCGACAGGTTTGTCGGAGGAGCAGGAAAAGCTATTCGCTGAGCTTCTTTGTGAATTTCAGGACGTTTTCGCCGCGGATCCGTCTCAGATTGGGAACTGCGAACGGGTTAAACACACCGTCAACACCGGAGATTGTTCTCCTATTAAACAGGCGCCGCGGAGGTTGCCTCTACATCGTCGAGCAGAAGTGGAAGAGCTGCTCAGGAAAATGTTGGCGCAGGGCGTAATCGAGGAATCCCGGAGTCCGTGGTCTTCTCCGATCGTGCTCGTGAAGAAGAAGGATGGAAGCATACGGTTCTGCGTGGATTTCCGTCGCCTGAATGAAGTTACCAAGAAGGACTCGTATCCTCTACCCCGAATAGAGGATACCCTGGACGCCCTCGCTGGATCTACGTGGTTCTCGACCGTGGATTTACAGAGCGGATACTGGCAGATCTCTATGGACGAAAAGGATCGAGAGAAAACTGCGTTTTCGGTAGGGACTGGATTGTGGCAGTTCAAAGTGATGCCTTTTGGGCTCTGCAACGCCCCTGCGACTTTCGAACGTCTGATGGAAGACGTACTCCAGGACCTGACCTGGAAAATCTGCCTCGTTTATTTGGACGACATTATCATTTACGGGAACAGCTTTGAGCAGGAGCTCGAGCGTCTTCGTACAGTGTTTTCCCGTTTGCGTCAAGCTGGACTGTTGATGAGCCCCAAGAAGTGTTCCTTCCTGTGCCGGGAAGTAAAGTATTTGGGCCACATCGTCACGCAGAACGGAGTCAAGACGGATCCGGAGAAGATTAAAGCTATCTCGGAATGGCCGCAACCGAAGAACGTCACGGAGCTGAGGAGTTTCCTAGGATTGTGCACGTACTACCGGAAATTCATGAAGGATTTCTCCAGGATCGCCAAGCCCCTGCATCGCCTCACCGAGGCCAAGCAGAATTATGTTTGGACCGAGGAATGTCAAGAAGTTTTCCAGGAGCTGAAGAAGGGATTGACTGGAGCCCCAGTTCTCGCATACCCAGTGATAGGAAAGGACTTCATTCTAGATACGGACGCCTCAAATTTCGCTATCGGCGGCGTCCTCTCGCAGGAGCACGAAGGACAGGAAAAGGTCGTGGCCTTTTTCTCGAAAATTTTATAGAAAGCCGAAAGGAACTACTGCGTCACTCGAAGGGAGTTGCTGGCAGTGGTGAAATCCATCGAGCACTTCCACCACTATCTCTATGGACGAAGGTTCGTGGTAAGGACCGACCATGCAGCGCTCCGCTGGTTGCTGTCTTTCAAGCGTCCTGAAGGACAGGTTGCTCGTTGGATCGAACGTCTTCAGGAGTACGACTTCGAGATCCGCCCCCGGGAAGGAAAGGCTCATGGAAACGCTGACGGCCTTTCGCGGAGACCGTGCATCGAGGAAAATTGCAAGAACTGCAATCGACTGGAGAAGAAAGAAGCAGAAGAGGAAGTGCGTTCCCCGAAGAAAGTTCACCGGATATTTTGTGAAGAGGAAAAGGACGGGTGGAAGCGAAATCAGGAGGAAGATAAGGATATCGGCTTCATCCTTAAGAAGAAGGGGGAAGGGGAGAAGCCCGGCTGGCAGGACGTTGCTCGTTTCTCCCCGCAGCTGAAATATTATTGGTCGATCTGGGATTCGCTGGTAGTTCGTGAAGGTTTGCTTTTTAGGAAATGGGAGTCCCACGATGGTACGACGATCCAATGGCTTTTGGTGGTACCGCACGAGAGGGTTGCAGGAGTTCTGAGGGAGTTTCATGATGCTCCGGCAGCTGGACACTTCGGAGTGAAGATCCGCCAGCAGTTCTTCTGGTCTACGTGCCGACAGGACGTTCAAGAGTGGTGCCGGCGGTGTGACACCTGTGCGGCGAAAAAGGGACCACGTCAGAGGGGAGCGGGGAACCTGGGAATATACAACGTGGGAGCTCCGTTCGAGAGGCTTGCCCTGGACGTTGTGGGTCCGCTCCCGAGGTCCCAGGCCGGGAACAGGTTTATGTTGGTCGTGGCAGACTACTTTACCCGGTGGCCGGAAGTAATCGCGATGCCAGAACAGCGAGCTGTCACAGTGGCAAGAGCTCTTCTACACAACGTAGTTTGTCGTCACGGTGTGCCTTTGGAGATACACTCGGACCAAGGAAGGAATTTTGAATCCTCCGTGTTTAAGGAACTCCTGAAGCTGCTGGGAGTCAGGAAGACACGAACAACTCCCCTGCATCCGCAATCCGACGGGCTGGTGGAACGGCTGAATAGAACATTGCTCCAATATCTTGCGATGTTTGTCTCAGAGCACCAGCGAGATTGGGACGAGTGGATACCCATGTTCCTCCTCGCTTATAGATCAGCACGACACGAGGCTACCCAGCTGACGCCAGCGATGATCCTGTATGGCCAGGAAATACGCTTACCCCAGCAATTGTGGAGAGGTCTACCCCCAGAAATAGAAGAGGACGAGGACCCCGAACGAGGATACGCAGAATGGATCCGCGGAAAAATGAAGAGGATTCATGAATTCGTTCGTCGCCGTCTGGATGTCTACAGCTCCAAGATGAAGTCGTGGTACGACAGCCGTGTCCATCCCGTACAGTTCCAGCCCGGAGACAGAGTGTGCCTGTTTCAGCCCCGAAGAACGAAAGGGAAGTGCCCGAAGCTACAAACCGATTGGGAAGGACCCTACACCGTGGTGGACAGGATAAACGACGTCGTCTATAGGATATAACACTCTCCCAGGAAGAAGTGCAAGGTCGTCCACGTGCGTCGCCTCGGGAAGTACGAAGGACGGCTTCAAGAGGATTGAAGACGTCATGGAGCATCCACACCTTCAAGAGGATTGGAGACGTCATGGAGCATCCAGACCTTCAGGAAGATTGAAGACGTCATGGACCATCCACACCGTCAAGAACCAAGAGAGAAGACTGGTCCAACTAACCGGGCGGACTGGGCTGTGGAGGTTGCCTCCGTAGCCCGGCCCCCCCCTCTCTTGAGATTGTTACAGGTTCACGATACCCCACGACGAGGGACAAGGTGTCGGGGCACTGCCACCGCGGCCTGGATACGCGCTCCCGAATTCCCCGAATGTGCCACAATAGCGTGGCAGTCCGCAGCGGAGCGCGGACATACGTGAAACCGCTCCGCTAGCCCCCTGGAAGTGAGTCCCATGAGCCGGGAAAAGGCACCCCCAATCACCAGTCGGACAAGCGCTGCTTGGATCGGCTGGAGGGGATGTCGCGGAGACGGGAGCGTTAACAGGACGCAAAGGACGGTCCCCTGGGACAGCACCAGATGCCACGAAGAGGAATGGGGCCATCTGGAAGCCAAGGATTGGACAGAGGAAAACAACAGGGCTGGCGAGTTCGGTGACCGGGTTGCGGGCCGGACCGCGTGCATGTTCGCGGTTGGCCGCGGTCCCCTGCTTGCGCACTCGGCTCGCATGGCGGCGACTGGCTGCGGGCCTCTGCTTGCGGCCTCGGCTTTCTTCCTGGGTTTCCGGCTCGTGCGGCTCCACCGGACAGAACATCGAGGAGCGATACTAATGTTCTGGCATTTTTAAGGGAAATTGGATCGACGAAATCAAGAGGATCCTGGACCTCAGCAGGAGGACTGAGCGGGAGTTACGTCATCGGACAGTTCGAGGACCCGCTCGAAGGACCCGCGTCAAGAGGACTGGAGGATTCCCGAAGAGGACCTCGCAGAGGAAAGAAGAAAGTGAACAAGGAACCTAGGAGTTCCGGCCGCTGGAAAACAAGATTCCCCACCCGTCTCTGCCCAAGAAGAAGATGCGCCTTCGAAGAAGACGGGACCTGCCCAAGAAAGAAGTACTCAAGACCGAAGATGCAAGTGGAGGGTAGAGGCGCGGAGCACCTTCGGGGAACCACGTACACACGCCTTGCCCAGGGTTTTTGGGTGGTTTTCCCCTTGGGCGCGAAGGTGAATGCCGAGGGGACGGTCGGAGGAGGCCACGCAGCGACCTTCCCACTCCTCCGGACCAGGGTACGGCTGCAGAACAGCATGAGGCTGCGGCGGTCGGGACGTCCGCTTCTCCTGAGGGGGGGGAGCAGTGTTGCGAGCACCCTATGGATAGGATCCATGGCCCGCTGGTGCTTGCAGCGAAGATAAGAAGACAGCGAGAAGAAGGCGATCGGATCGATCGCCTGTCAAGCTGTCATTCGTGAGCCAGACGCGATAGCCGACGGACGCATCGAAACTTATACACAGAAGCTTATATTGTTCTTGGTTCCCCTGTTAATGTTCCGCTGTTATAGTTATTCATTAAAATCATATAATGTCCTACGGAAAACGTAACAATATATTAATATTATAATTTATAAATTTAAAACCTACTGTATTGATACATCAAAGTTATATGTATCACTGTATCCGTGGTACTACATGTCCCCACGGTGCATACAATTTTGATCCATGGACCTTCTGTGGTGAAAAATTGCATTCTATCAGTGACCTCAAACACCTTAGTATACCAAGCTTCGTCCAATATGATCTTTTTCTGATATACGCGTCCGCCATTTTGTTTTAACAAATTTGAAGTTCAGATTCGTAATCAGGGACCCGAAAAACATCAGGATACCAATTGTCGTGCAGATCTATCAATTTTTTAATATACACGTCCGCCATATTGAATTCGCCATTTTGTTTTAACAAATTTGAAGTTCAGATTCGTAATCAGGGACCCCAAAAACCTCCGAGTACCGATTTCCGACTAAATTGAAGTACGTTTTGATGGGTTTGGCGATTTTTAACGATTTGGGACCACTGTGCGCCATTGCGTTCGGATGTCCGGATTGTACCGTCATAGTCAAATATAGTTCAATCGTGTATATCCGTGTAATTACTCTATCCTTTGCCCCGACGGAACAGTATTACGACATGGGAAACTCATGCGAGCGACACGCTACGTAGCGGGAAACAGTGAACTAAATCGCACGCAACGCATGCACATAACCGCCCATTCAAACTGTGAACTCATTGTCAGTACCGGACGCGGAATAAACCAAGTGTAGTGCGCGAGTGGCGGGAACCGGATGTAAAATCAGATTGGTTCGCGAGATCGCGCAGCGACTGATTGGCACGGGCCAAGTACTAGCAAGAAGTATAAATATAGGCCCGCCAGCAGCAGTAGTCATTCTTGGTTCTGCCCCCAAACTAGAAACCCATTCTTGGTTCTGCCACCAAACTAGAAACTCAGACTTGGTCCTGCAACCGAACCTTTCTTTAAAGGATGCTTTAGTTAGCCCTTCAACTTCCATCCTAGAAAGCGTGAGCCAGCTGATAGGCAACAGGAAGCCATTGCAACTACGAGAGAATGAACCCTCTCAATATCTCAACTTAACAGTCTAAATCGACCGAGAGTCTTTTCTTGTATTATATACTACCGACTTAGGATATTCTTTGTTACCGACTTAGCGTCGAAACCAATATCAAAACGATATTCTTTATTACCGACCGATACGTCATTACGTAATTATCTTATTTTCTATTAATTTATCGTCATTAGTTCACACGACTCAGTATAGTATTATTATGTTCCATTTCGACCTAGTGTCAAAACCAATTTTTGAATAAACTATTTTGTTATTATTGTTAAAAGAAGGACTCTCGTTTCTTGAAATTCATTTCTTAATCGCACGCCAATCGAACCGATCCCACAATTCCACGGGTAAACCGCTCTATTCGTGGAATCTCCTGTAATAACGGCAACGCCTCGTTAGAGAACGTTACACAATGCATAGCATTGATTGATAACACTAACATTTTCAGTCTTAGAAATATTCTAAAGCACATGTTATAAATAAAGCATAAAGCATGGGATAATAAAGGATGCGCCGCGTATGACCCACACGGCGAGAACAGAAAGTCAGCGAATGTGTTAAAAAGGAATTTAAGGTACTTACCATATGTCAGCTATTTTATGGTCATAAGGAATATCTTTCTTCCCTTCGAAAAACTCATGCTGTTCCAGCTTTTCCTGCTTATGACGATTCGTGCCCTTTTTGCAGCATCGAGGAGTCTTCCTTCTGATCTGCGTAACTGCTTGTAGTCTCGGCTCTCAACAAAAACTTCAGCTCTTGAGCCAAATTCCTACACCATCCAAACCATAATTTTCTAAATTAAATCAAACCTACTGCTGTATAAGATGCGATATCGAGAATTTTTTAAACATATTGTTGCGAGCACCCTATGGATAGAATCCATGGCCCGCTGGTGCTCGCGACAAGATAAGAAGACGAGCAAGAAGAAGGCGATCACGGATCGATCGCCTGTCAAGCCGTCACTCTTGAACTAGACGCCATTGAAAGCAGAAGGACCAAGACTATAATTACTGTTTATAATTTTGTAGTTATTGAGAGTTCTTGTATTTAATACAGTTGAGTTATTGTGTTTGTTGTTAAATCTTTATCATGTCTAACAGGGGAACACCCCGTTTTAACACTGGTGTCAGAAGTGGGATCGCTGGCCACGGTCCCACTCTACGTTCAAGGACTTCTTCTGGAGCAGGAGGAGATCCCACTATGCAGGAGATGTTTCAGAGTCTCCAACAGACCATCGTTGGACAAATGGAGCAGCAAAGGAAGCTGGACGAAGCCCGTTGGCAACGGGGGGAAGTTTTGCGGCGCGAGAGGGAGACTGCAGAGAGAACAGCACGGGAGACCAGGGAGGCAGCGTTTGAGGCCCGGATGGCTGAAGTTGAAGGACGAATCCAGGTCGTAGCGTCTTCCTTTAATAACGCGGATCTAGTGTAAATAGGAACGTGTTAAGGGATGTACAGACTGATGTCTCCGGCCCTGTCCCATCCGCCACCGTCACTCTGCCGGCGCAGGAACCCCTTACACTTCCGGCTTGCGACCGGGAGTGCTCTCGCGCATTTCGGTTAGGATACGCAGTGAAACCGTCAACTTTTGACGGGAAAAATTCATGGGAAGAATACAAGATACAGTTCGAGACGATCGCGCGAGCGAATGGGTGGGATGACGCGCGGAAAGCCACAGCCTTGGTCGCCGCCCTCGAAGGGTCCGCCCGAAGTATACTCACGACATTATCCGCCGCTCAACGTGAGAGTTTCACCGATCGTGTGTCAGTGCCAGAGTTCCGTTTCGGGGCAAAGAATCTATCGAACTTAAATTATGTCCTCTTCCAAAGCCACCGGCAGCGCAGGGACGAGAGTATCTCGTCTCTAGCCACGAAGATCGAAAGACTCGCACAGGCTGCTTTCGCGGACTTCCCCGCAGAGACGCGGGACAAACTCGCCGCGTCTCAGTTCGTAACAGCTTTAGCGGGTTCTGAAATGCAAAGACAATTACGCCTTGGCGGTTTCACATCTCTAAGAGCCGCTGTGACCAGGGCTCTGGAGATCGAGGCTGTTGAGGCGATGTCTCGCAGGTCTGCGGACCGATCGCGGGAGCGAAACCCGGAAAAACGGAAAGCTAAACCCCTTAACACGTTTCAAAGGTATCCGGCGAAGAGGTGGAGGTCCAACAAGCCCGAAGACCGTACGATCGACCCGCCAAGGACATGCTGGCTCTGTGGGAAGTCCGGGCACTTACAAAGGGACTGCTACAAGGCAAAGAACTTGACGAAAACGGCCCCTCCCAAGCCCTTCGCGGGAAACGCGCAGAGGACGGCGTAAGGGGGAGACGCCGGACCGCTAGAAACAGTCCCCCGGTCGTCAGGAGTGTGACGATGCAGGAGGCGACTGGAAATCAGAAGAAACCAATAGAGGAAATCTTTGTGTGTGTGGGGAAATCGATGGGAACCGCTGTAGGATCATCTTGGACACAGGGTCCCCTGTCAACCTTCTCGAGGAAAGACTGTGCCCGACGAAGGACATCGTCGGGACGGGGCTCGACATTCGCTCCACATCCGGGGAGAAAATAAAGGTCTTCGGCAAGAAGAGCTTGGAAGTCGGCTTCGGTGGGCTCACGAGCCTGGAGGACTTCTACATTGTCAACATGGTGGAGGATTGCATCCTTGGGGCGACGTTCCTCAGGAAGCACGGTTGTAACATCGACCTGTCCCGGAATGTACTGAGCCTTCCTGGGAAGCCGGAGATTCGTCATGGCGAGCCGCCCGTCAAAGGGCAGAAAGAAGCGGCCACCCCGGAAGAGGAAGTGAAGGAAGTGGCCACCCCGGAAGAGGAAGTGAAGGAAGTGGCCGCCCCGGTGGAGGAAGTAACGGCCGCTCCGCAGCCAGCGGTCGTCCCACAGCATTTGGAGGAGCTGTACACTCGTTGTTCCACAGGGTTAACGGATGGGCAGAGAGAGCTGTTTGCTGAACTTCTCTTCGAATTTCAGGATGTCTTCGCTTCGGATTCGAGTGAGATCGGGAAGTGCGACTGGGTCAAACACGATCGACACTGGGGATTGCCCTCCCATCAAGCAGGCACCGCGGAGGTTGCCTTTACACCGTCGACCGGAGGTGGACGAGTTGCTCAGGAAGATGTTGGCTCAGGGCGTGATCGAGGAATTTCGGAGCCCGTGGTCTTCCCCGATCGTCCTCGTGAAGAAGAAGGATGGAATCATAAGGTTTTGCGTGGACTTTCGACGCCTGAACGAGATTACGAAGAAGGACTCATACCCTCTGCCCCGCATCGAGGCTACCTTGGACGCTCTCGCCGGTTCTGCATGGTTCTCTACCGTGGATTTGCAGAGCGGCTACTGGCAAATCTCCATGGACGAAAGGGACCGGGAGAAGACTGCGTTTTCACTGGGGACTGGACTGTGGCAGTTCGTAGTGATGCCCTTTGGTCTTACCAACGCCCCGGCGACTTTTGAACGTCTGATAGAGGATGTTCTCCGGGACCTAACTTGGAAGATCTGCCTAGTCTACTTAGATGACATCATCATCTTCGGAAATGATTTCCAGCAGGAGCTCGAACCTCTTCGCGTGGTATTCTCGCGTCTACGCCAAGCCGGTCTGCTGATGAGCCCCAAGAAATGTGCCTTCTTTTGCCGGGAAGTAAGATATTTGGGCCACATCGTCACCGGGAGCGGAGTGAAGACTGATCCGGAGAAAGTCAAAGCAATTTCGGCATGGCCACAACCGAAAAATGCCACGGAGTTGAGAAGTTTCCTCGGGTTGTGCACCTATTACCGGAAGTTTGTGAAGGATTTCTCTACCATCGCAAAGCCCCTGCATCGTCTCACGGAGGCGAAACAACTTTTCTGCTGGTCTGAAGACTGCGAGGCAGCCTTTCAGGAATTGAAGAAGCGTTTAACCAGGACTCCCATTCTAGCTTATCCAGAGTTGGGAGGTGATTTCGTATTGGATACTGATGCGTCTAATTTTGCCTTAGGTGCGGTTCTCTCACAACTTCAGGATGGACAGGAGAGGGTGATCGCCTATTTCTCTAAAATTTTGGGGAAGGCAGAGAGGAATTACTGTGTAACTCGGAGGAAGTTACTAGCGGTAGTGAAGTCCATAGAACATTTCCATCATTATCTCTATGGACGAAGATTCCTGGTGAGGACGGATCATGCAGCGCTCCGTTGGCTGTTATCCTTCAAGAATCCCGAAGGACAAGTCGCTCGGTGGATTGAGCGACTGCAGGAATACGATTTCGAGATTCGGCATAGGGAAGGGAGGGCACACGGAAACGCCGACGGACTTTCTAGAAGACCCTGTGCCGAAGAGGAGTGCAAGAGCTGCAACCGTCTGGAAAGAAAGGAGACAGAAATAGAAGTACAGATAGCAAAGATCCACAGGTTGTTCTGCGACGAAGGGAAAACCGAAGAATGGAAACGAAGCCAGGAAAAGGATGAAGAGATTGGCTTCATCCTTGAAAAGAAGAGGGGAGGAGAGACGCCCGTTTGGCAGGACGTCGCTCGTACAGTAACATGTTACCAACCCTGTCTTTTCCCCAATATATTGTATATCCATGTTACCTCTCCAAATCATGAGAACAGGTGCATTATAATCATTGATACGGACTTCCTTTATTGAACGTGGAAGATCATAGAGTCGACCTTTTGCTTTCAATTTTTTTCTAGCCCCTATAGAAACAGCTACATCCCTTATTATCAAAGTGTCTGTAACCTGACGTGGAAATGAAAATCTGCATACTTTACAGAATGAATTTTTAGTTTTTTTGTTGCGTAGACAGTAACTATTGCATTTATGCATTTGATGTGCAATTACACGACTATATAATTCTGGCCGAACTTGACCATCGTATCTTTTAAAATAATAATCGAAAAAAAATTCGTTCGGGCTAATAAAGTGGCCCTCTCGAACCATGCAATGCACTATTTTTTTTATATTTTTATCTCCAATAGTTTAGGAGAAATCGCGCTGTCCAGTGTTAGCTGGGACACCCTGTATATAAGCGTGGCGGTTATGCGATCGCGGACGCCCAACTTTATTGAAAGTTGTTATACTCGAGACACGGCGCACTGCAGCCTATCGAGTGATGTAAGATTACTGGCGCGTATGCAGCCAGTAAAGTTTTCTCGGAATAGCGCACAGCCACTGCTCGAGCGCACTTTACAAATTTTTGCAATATTCCAATCTGTAAAAAAAAACGAAAAATTTGTAATAAACACTAATATCATATGTATTATTATAAATAAATGTAAAGGTTACTTACCAAATATAATATTTTTACTTGCGTTTCTCCAATTAAGGAGAATAAAAAATCCTACCAAGGGACTTGATACTAAAAAGACACACATTTCGATATTAGCAAAAATTTGTGCATTATTATTTAATAATACGCGTAATGAAACAACAATAAACTATTCGTTGAAAATATTTTCGTTTCATTATGCGTACAGGTTAATTAATAATAATATCTGTATACACGTAATGAAGCAAAAACTTATTCGTTTCATTATGTGCAGAGCTTAAATAATAATAATGAAGCACACTTACATGTAAGAAAATAAGGAAAAATTGTCGTATGCTGGGACATGCGTGTCTCTGCCAATATTCTCGTACCAAAAAAATGCGCCGTCGGTCAAGTTTCGCCACCGTCGGACGAGATTCTTCTTTACCCTCGCGTAATGTTACTTCACGCAAAACGTAAAGAGGAATTTCGATAGATCGATATTTCTTAAAAAGTGCACGTTGATCGGCAAATGTTTACCTGGCATCCAGGCCAATTTCAGAGAGAAGCCACAATTCAATAAAAACGATCCATCTAGCAAGATGGACCCGAACGAACAAGCTGTAAGTAATAATAATACTATACTATTCGTACACTCATAGCAGAGTTATCGTTATTCGTAATAATCTTGATAGCGGTGGGTGAGAATTAAGTTTCATTCGTTAGATTTATTCGTGCGAAATTGATTCGTGATTCCTGAGATTTATTCGTCATGGCATCCTTTGTCATGGAGCATCTAGTTCGGGAAAAATCTGAATTTATTCATTGTCACGAATAAAACTAACGAATGGGCATGTAAGCTACACCCGTTTTGAAAGACTTTAGTAGGTCCTTTGCCTACGTTAAGTATCAGTGAACGTTATCCGTAACTGTATAACACATAATACAGCAAGAAGATATTAGACGCGTTGAAGCACATTCTACCTTGTAACGCCAACGATTAGAAATATGAAACACATCTATGTTAAAATATGCTTCTATATATCCATCCAATATCTTCTTGTTGTATTAATTGTTATACAGTTACGGTCTACGTCCACTGATACTTAACGTAGGCAAAGTGCCAATCCAATCCAAGGCTTTCACTGTGTGTACTTTACATGTTCGTTTACGTCCGACTCAGAATATGGTTGATACTTTTAATCGATGGCGTTATAATTTAAATTATGCTTCAACGAGACTAATATCTTCTTGTGGTATTACTTGCTATACAGTTACTATCTACTTCCACTGATAGTTAACGTATGACTTTCTTCTATCATACGCCGCTTTTACGAGCTCTTCACCTTTTTTACTAATTAATTGTTTATTATTTTTTGTAGACAAGGCAGAGGTCCGCCCTTTTCGCTGGTAAGTTTTATTATTAATTAATTATAAACTTCAGAAGAATTAATTATTTAATTAATTAAAATTTTGTATATTTACATTTATTCAAATTTATCTTTCCAGACACTGACGACGACGTTATCATGGCGGTTCCCAGTGACAGCCACGCGGCTGCCGTGGTACCAAAAAATACACGTATGGGCCATGGGCCGAATCCAGCCATGACAAAGGGTATTAATTATTGACACTTATAATTAATAGTTTAATTAGATATTTTTTTATCTTTTAATAATATAAAAATTGTTCACTTCAGCCTATAATACCACCAGGGGAGGCGAAACCGTTCGGCTGTCAGTGGCACACAAGACGGCGCCGCCGCTGCCACTGGCAGCCGCAACATCTGCGCCGCCGCTGCCACTGGGACCCGCAACAACGGCGCCGCCACCACCACCACCACCATATCAACAACAACCTGGGCAAGGCCCGGCCACGGCATATGGTATTAATTCTTAATACTATAATTAGATAAAAAATTAGTAGAAAATTAATCATTGCAGAATTTTTTTGAAACAAGTTTAAAGATAAGGATAGATTTTTTTACATAACAGATCAAATAAAAGTGACTACTACAATTATTTTATTTCACTAATTACAGGAGGATTTGCAACTCCGCGCCACAAAAGGAGTGGCCGCAGGGTACGAGCCCAGCAACAGTACTGGGCCGCCCTCCAAGTGGTGCGGGACCAGGATAGAAGTCAACGCGTCCAGAGAAAAACCCTCCAGGCCTTAATAAGAGCGCAGTGCCGTGGCCGGGGCCGTGGCCGTGGCCGTGGCGGCCGTAATTTGGAAATTAATTAGTTTTTTTTGGTCATATTTATTTCAAATTATAATTTTTTTTTAATAAACGAACAATTTCTTGAACAATTATTTTAATAATTTTAATAAATAACCATATCTTCCCTCTCGCAGGCTTTCAGACGGACCATTTGTCAAATTTAAAACTCTAACAATACGAGTACATTTTCATTATATTGCGTTTTAAAATAATTCTAAGATCATTCATCGACACCAATACCTTGCCTTTGCCAGGCGTACAGCTAGTAATAATGCATCAATTTAAATTAAACTTTCTCACATTGCAAACGCGTTCATTAGTTTCCGGTTTTTAAGGGAATAATTCTTATTCAACGACAACTCGATCTCCTGCCTGGCCACGCCAGGTATTCGACTTCCACGCTCAAACATATTTTCTTGGTCTTTCATTGTGTTACACAGTATTGCCTTTGCACGCTACGGGAAAGAAAGCACCTGTATGTACTTGCAGCTGACTTTGATTTCACATTTTTTTTTTTTTCAATAATTATTATTATCTTCTATTTTTTGTGATTTATTTGATTTCATGTACTTGGCGTAATTTGTTTACTTTTTTTAGTTTTTTTTGAGTCAAATATTACACCATCGTAAGATGCGCATTTACAGTGAGACGAAGATTGTAATATCGTTAGCGTAAGAGTTCCCACGCGATTCTATAATTCTCGTCGCTTATTTCTAAAGCATCTATTATATCGGACGCTTCACCGGTGAGAGGCGCTTTGAGGTATTGAAACCGTTGGGAATTGGTTACAAAGGATTGCCGCCAATAGTCATTGAAAATGTCGTAAAAAGGGAACCACTCCACGAGTTTAATTTTGGCAAATGGACGCTGGACGCCTGATTCACATTTGTCATGCCGCTAGCTGGCGAAGGGAATCCCCGAACGACTGGAGGATTGATCGCCATGTTAATTATCGCGTGCATTTCGGCGCTTAGAGAATAGAAAGCATCTTCGAAATGAATTCTATCGGCGCATTCGAACTCATCGATATCCTCTATTCCCGACTGCACCGCATTGTATTCGAACCAGTACCCTTCTAATCTCGTGAATCGTTGTTGTGCCCTGCGTGATGGCTCGCAAGGCTGGTAGGGGATCTGGCGTAATCGTGGTTTCGGGAGTGTTTAAAGGATAGGAATCCACCGGGTGAACTGCACCAAGTTTGTTTAAACTCAAAGACTAAGTCTTTATTCAAAAACACTAAACTAGACTGAGGAGTACAAGTAGGTTTTAGCCGTGTTACCCAGTCGAGGGTCGGATCTCCAGTCTGCCGATTTGCGGCGGCAAATCGGTTTTTGTTTCGCTATTGGGCGTGGGCCCCCCGCTTCGCGGCGCCGTATGTGGTCACCTTGAAGCGCTCGCAATTCTGCTGATTTTGTAGATTCGCGCTTTGCCTCGCAACCGATTTGGCTTAGGAACGTCTCGAACGTTCTAGGGTAATATAATATGTATAACGTGTATAATACGTGTGCTTGGGCGTTGCCTGGGCACAACATCGTTCTTAAATTTGAGATACGATAGCCGGCGTTCTCTGTACATTTGCATCTACATTTTGCGAAATCAAGGAAATTGTCTGGTTGGAGATAACAGAAAACAGTTACCTGAGTCGACGATGCTGGAAGCCTCAAATACCAAGCGGATGATTTGTCTCTGTTGATTGGAACCAGCGAGCGGCCGAGTGATGTCGCCAATGATGCGCCGCGAATTATCTGTCTCGAAGGACCATGTTCGGAACAGGATAGGATGGTATACGGCCGGGCATGGGTCCGCAAATAAATTCCCCTTTTCCACTCGGAACGTGTGTTACTAAATTGTTGTTTATTGTACTTTGGTTAGGAACTTTTTACAACGACGGCCTACAAAACCGGTCTGCCGCGCCGACGACTTCAGTTGCGTGTAATGGCGAGAAAAGCCAGGCAGACGCCAGGACGCCACGCGTGCTCGCAGCGGTCGTGCGTTGTTTTTTGTTTTCTCGTTAGCCCCAACAGAGGCGCTGCAAGCGAGCGGCACGTAGTGATCCTCTAGGGCAGTCGGTGCGCCCTCGAGCTCGACCGTGGTATGCTCATCCCCCACTCCTCGGTATAAGGTCTCATGGTGGGGAACTCTATGATTGCAAAGGCTGTATGCCCGTTACAACTACAAGCATACTCGCGATAAATATACAAGACCAAACGAAAACGTACAAAATTTTATATTATATTCAGAAAGTTACTTTTAACAAATTTGCATACGTAAATTTGAGTATTTTCATTTGAAGGTATCTAATAACATATATACATATACAGTGGGCCACAAAAGTGTTCGGATACCCTTTAAAACAGGATACCTTTTATAAAATTGGTCCAATATTAGATCCATAGGTGAATATACATATATTTCTATGTATAATTTGTGAATATTTATTAATCGTGGATTCATTTTTCTTCAATGAAACCTTGAGTATTCCGACATACACAGCTGCATCACTGTGTGCGTTAGCGATCTTAAACGGTGGGTTCAAATTGACTCAGGCACAGGATACGGAGGATTAATTGCGATTTGAAAAATGTTTAAATTTTTGTATGCAATAATAATAATTTTGTTCCAAGTTATAATAATAGCAGTAAGAAGGGTTTAAAAAAACTTGTTGCTGGAGAACATGATTCTGGCTGTCGTAGTCATCGGAAGCAAAAAGCGCAAATTCTTTTTAAATCTATATGAGTGTGGTTATCGTGTGAAATAGAATGAAGTAATTATTTGCAAAAATCCAATTTTGCAACACAGAAAACTAACAAATGATTTTCCAAAAAATAAATGTTTTCATTTGAAATACAACCATTTTTGGGCTTTTCAACATTATTCATTCAACATGAACTAAAGTTCAAATGATTACGACAGCCAAAACCCCTTTTACTACTACCATTATAACTTTGAACCAAATTACTATTATTGTACACAAAAATTTGAACACATTTTTCAAATTTCAATTAATAAAAATACAGAGATTGAAATTATAATACTCAATACTTTTCATTTAAAAATTTCCCAAAATGTGCCTTATTTTTGGAGCGTCAAACTCTGGAAACCCCTGTGGCAGTCTGTGACGCTCCGCTCCCACTACTCCAGCCGCTCCCCACTCCGTGGCGGACTCGCTTGTCCTTCGACGAGCTCGAATGTGCGCTCGCGCCCGGAATTGGGGGTCCTGTGCATACCTGCTCTAGGGAGTGATCTAGAGACGCGGTAGCGTCTCGACGCCAAGTACATGAAAGACACCCTGTATATGTCGACGCTACCGCTATCATTTACTCGCCGCAGAGCTATTTCAACCTAACCTGACACTTATTTCATTAATATCTCATCACGCCTGCGATATTTTCTAAATTTAATGGCATTTTTCTCATGTAAACCGCATGTGAGCTTTCGAATAAGACCAAATTGAATAAAATCAGTCCACGCATGACAGAGATATCGTAATATCGTCTCATGGATCTGTCGGAAACGGTAAGAAAGATTTGCCTTCTGATTCTGATTCTTCAAGCCAATTTTTCGTCAACATAATACGCATACGCGTTACACGCACACCTTCAGCCAAAACGATACTAACACATGTTTCGTTCGTCGTTTCGTCGACTCTCGGGACCATTCGGCAGGGATCGTCGTCCGTCATTGTACACATACCTATTCTCCCTGTCATTTAAGAAGGAACCTGCCGACCGACGAGTTTAGAGCGGTTCTGCGCATGTTGGCGCTCATTGGCTATGCCACCAACCAATGGTCTTTCGGCTGCGCATCCGTTCTGCGCCGAAAGCGTTGGCGTGGCGCCACTTTCGAATATACCGCGTGTTTCCACTTTTTTGTCGAATTTGATTGTCTCTTTTTTACTGAAAATGTCATCCGCAATGTATGCAATTTTTCGGAATAAGTTAAAAAAGAAAAAAAATGGAAAACTTTGGGCGTACGCCAATACACAAAAATAAGAAAGGAAAGGTAAGCAACTGAAATATTATAAATTGAAGTATTATAAGCAACTGAAGTACTATAAGTAACTGAAATATTATAAGGATAAATATTAACCTGAAAGGCCTGAAAAATGTAATATACTCCAATTTAATGGGAAACGTTTCTTTCACAGATAGTTCACTCTGGACAAAGAAAATTCATTATTAATATTTACCACGAAAAGAAAGCAGAATTTCCGGAAAAGAAGTACAAGGAACTTGTAAAATTGGTGCAAAATACATGCGGCGTGGGCTACCGTACCGTCGTCGCAAGTTTAAAGGAATTTAAAAGGACAGGGACCGTATCTTCACCGTCGAAGAAGCGGGTAAGACCCGATATAATGCAGAAGATGTCAGAAGAGGAAATTGGAGCAATCCGGAAGCACGTGCACGCTTTTTGGGAACGAAGAGAACTACCGACACTTCCGAAAGTGTTGGCGGCGATCCGAAGAGACGAAAATTTACCGGTTATATCGCAGAGTACGTTACATCGCCTCTTGAAGAGAATGAACTTCAAGCACAGACAGAGACAACGCAATAGTGCCCTTATCGAGCGGGAAGATATAATTCGTTGGCGCCGAACGTTCATCACGAAAATTCGAGAATTCAGAGCGGCGGGAAGACCCATTTATTATTTGGACGAGACATGGGTAAATGCGGGCGACACACGGAAGCGAGTGTGGGTGGACAACACCATAGCTTCGGCATCGAACGCCAGAGAGGGGCCTGACGATTGGCCCACCTACACCGACTGCAAAAGGAAAGCGCCTCATCGTACTCCATATTGGATCGGAGGATGGTTTTGTCGAAAATGGGTTGCTATGTTTTGAATCGAAGACCAAGAGCGCTGATTACCACGACGAGATGAATGCGGCACACTTTTTCCAGTGGTTTCAGCGCACAGTACCATATTGTTGCGAGCACCGGGTATAGGTCTATGCATGGCCTGCTGGTGCTCGCAGCCGAAGAGAGAAGACGGTCGGCCTCCATCAAGAGGCCGACCAGAAGACTGTCATGTACCGAACGCCGTAGCATTCGGTCGTTCGGGTTATATCTTTGTGTATAGAACTATAGTTCAACCGTACATAATTGTATACCCGTGTTATTTAATCTAACCCTTTGCGTCGAGGTGGTCGTCGTGGAATCGCCCCGGCGCAACAATATTTAAAACCAAACGCCGTTATTGTGATGGATAACGCGCCGTACCACTCTGCGAAACAGGAGCGCTGTCCCGCAACGAGCTGGAACAAACCGCAGATAAGAGAGTGGCTTACCAGCAAGGGAATACGAATGCCAGATACAGCACTGAAGTGGCAGTTATTGGACGAGGTTCGCAGAATTAAGCCGCATTACGATAAATACGTGATCGACGAATTCACGAAGACAACGGGGAGAATTATTCTCCGACTACCGCCTTACCATTGCGAGTTGAACCCAATTGAGCTCGCGTGGGCGGTAGTAAAAGGCCACGTAAAAGCCAACAACACGACTTTCCACCTTGCCGATGTAAAGCGGCTACTAATACAAGGGGTGGAAAGGTAACATCCGAAATGTGGAAAAATTTTATTCGCCACACGACGAGGGAAGAGAATAAACTGTTCGACCTGGACCAAGTAATCGACGATATGCAGGATAACGCGGATGATCCTTCATCTGATGAAGACGACTCAGGGTGTGTTCCAATTCACGCATACTGCGCATAGCTACAGGCGCTACAGTGAGTGTATAGACTGCGTAACCTGATTGGAGTAATTCGAATTCGAACAACTACGCATGCGCGCATTATGTACATTGACTGCCTATGGTTTGATTTTCTGTAGTTGCTGCACGCATCATGCGCTAGAAGTTGGAGGATTCTAGGGAATTCTACGAATTAGGTTATGCAGTCTATTCACTCACTGCATGAACCACCAATCACCATCGCCTGCAGTCTATGCGCAGTATGCGTGAATTGGAACACAGCCTCAGACATGGGCATCACTGCCCAGTCCTGATCTGGGATAAATATTGACCGTAAGCAGCCCCTATCCGTTCAATATATTGTGCAATATTCAATATTGCACAATATTATTGGCCGTGTAGGGCACGCAGCAAAAATATTGTGCAATATATTGCACAATAATATTGAGCGTCTACAGACCGCTTTACATCATAAGTCGTACGTATTACATTATCGGATAAAAGAGTGAATAATAGAACGAGATGATTATAAAGTGGATACGAGAGAGGGAGAGAGAACGTGAGAATGTGTGCGTATGATAAACAAAACCTCTTCTTGTTGTTTTGGCCAAATATTTCGTTCTCATATGTGTAATGAATCTTATTTGCTGCCGAGATTTCATTCCAATTGTTTTTTTATAGTATCAATAAATGACACATGAAAAGTACCCCTTTCGCTTGCTCTTTAAATAGGCACTCGAAAAATAGGAAAGTCTCATGAGGGACGGTCCGCCCGTGTCAGTAGGAATATCGAATCATTTCTCGAAGAAGAGACCTCAGGACTCGAGACGGGACCCCCGACATAAGATAATTTAGGCTCGCTGCACTCGCGCTGGTCGAGTCGATGATGGTCTTTAACCGTCCCATTGAAAGGCTGGCACACCGACATAGCGCGAACCACTGTAGTGGTGCGTCCCTATCATTTACACTACCATGACTTGCTGTCGCCCTTCACCGGGCTATTCCAACCTAACCTGACACTTATTTCATTAATATCTCATCACGCCTGCGATATTTTCTAAATTTAATGGCATTTTTCTCATGTAAACCACATATCAGCTTTCGAATAAGACTAATTTCAATAAAATCGGTCCACGCGTGACAGAGATATCGTAATATCGTCTCATGGATCTGTCGAAAATGGTAAGATTTTTTTTCTGATTCTCCTGATTATCCAAGAAATTTTTCGTCAACCATAATACGTATATATTTTTCGTCAACCATAATACGTATATACGCGTTACACGCACACCTTCAGCCAAAACGAACTAATACATGTTTCGTTCATCAATTGCTATCTTCACTATACAATCTACTCCAAATGTTGACAGCTTACAGTCAGGTTATACAAAATTTGAGATGCCACGTGTTTTTACAAATATGTATCGTTGTACCATTGAATTGCAACCAAAATGCAGTCTCAAATACAATGAAGGGGACGCACAGGCTTGCACAACGTGGGTATCCGTTGATGATTTACGAGTAGAAAAACAAGTTTGGTCACGAAATGCTAAAAATGCATACATATTTTTCTTCGAAAGGTGTTAATTGTGGTTATTATATTACATTTCAATGTTAATAAATACGTTTGGCACCATGTATTGTACACAAAGTACTATACATACATATAATACATACAGATCGGCGATGCGGTGCACATTCTTTTCGTAGTTGTTAATAAACTTACCTACGTAGAATTTATCCTTAATTCTGTTCCGCGATAATTTTTAAGTTATAATATTAAAAATTATCTGAAGTCAAATGCAAATTATCTTTGTAAAAAGAAGTGAGATCCCCATAAAAACTTCAAATAAGTAAAAAATTACGCCAAGTACATGAAATTAATTAAATCACAAAAAATAGAAGATAATAATAATAATAACAAAATAAAAAAAAGTGAAATCAAAATGAGCTGCAAGTACATAATAGTGCATTGCGTGACAAGGGAGAGAAGTAAGCGATTTCGACGAGCGTTAAGTTTGTTGCCCGAGCGCAGCGAGGGCAGTAATTCATGCGAGGCGAAATCGCGTCTCTCCCTTGTCACGCACTATATTTTTTTCAACACCTGCATGAAAGGTGTTTTTTTGAAAGCCTGCTGAGCGGTTCGCAAAAAAAATATGCATGTTCGATTGCTTTTTTTTCTGTCGAAATTAATAAATACGTATATTTCTAAAAAAACTGATTCCGATAATGATTCTAATTGGGGGTTACCTCGCCACTCCATAAATTTTTTGCATATCGTCTCGTAATTTTCTTTTGATTTTGATGGCAGCAAATTTTCTCAATCGCTTTTGCAGTTTCTGCTCTTTCGGGGGCATGTGGTATCCCGTATTGCTATCAATCTCATTATTACTCATTTTATCTTTTAATTCTATCTTATAATAAAAACGGGTGCTGTGACACAATGGCTCCATATCAGCCGGGGAAGTTGGACTCATTTTGAAAACCATTTTCACTAATTTTCCACTCATTTTCGTTTGGAACCTTAATAAAAAAACTCACATTGTATTTATTGTATACATATAATTGACATGGGGCCCCCACTATGACCTACTATCCTCCCATAGAGCACTGCACACAAACGTATCCCTACTCCTGTCCGCGTGCTCGGCAGCCCAACAGGTAGGAGCAGAAATATGCTTGTGAAGTGCGATGAGAAGAAAGTGGGGGATCCCACAATTCTGGCATCTCTGATTCCGACATCACTGAGTCATCCCTGTATTAGAGAATCCATCTTTTCAATTTCAGACACCGAGCACGAATCCAACCTCTGATGTAACCGGAGAAACCACAGAAGATCATACACCAGAGTCAACAACAACCACACAGCAACAACCAGTAACAACTCCTAACAAAAATAAACGTCAAAGGTTAACACAAGTAAGTAATGTGGTACATGAACGCCATTATTAATACGCACCTGCAGGAAAATGAGTTCGAAATATTTGGAAGAAGTGTTGGATCATAATTGAAGATTCCTTTAAGAGCGGTGGACGATCCCTACTGTTGGAAACAGTCGGAGCTTCCGGTTACGGGTTCCTGTTTTGAATGTTCGAGAATGTTCTTTTGTGTTTGCGCCTCAGGTGGCTTTCCGGCGAGGCTTTCCGCGATTCTTGCATTTAATTATTACTTACTTAGCCATAACTATTAAAGTTCCTATTATTTTATATATTTGCATACTAATTATCGTTTGTATTAAGCCGTGAGAGTATTATAATAAAAGTGATCCTTTCATTGTGATATCAGTGATCAGTATTGAGTTCATACATAACCTCAACACCTACTTTCGCCAAAGTTTTATAAATCTCAGTCTTAGTGCCACTATCAATACAATCAGTAGGCGTAAACTGGGGAGAATTATAAATTAAATATACGTAGAAGATATATGAAATCTGAAGAACGATTTGGAGACCATCGAATTTGTCTGCACCACTGCAGACATTTGGTCGGGAAGGCGACGGAGCTTTTTCGGCGTTACAGCCAAGTGGATTTCTTCAAATTTGAAGAGAAAATCAGCGGCTTTAGCCTGCCGCCGTTTTTCTGGGGTACACTGTTTTGATAAAATAAAAGATCTTCTGCATAATATTCATGCCGAATTTGGATTGAACAGTAACAAAATTGTTGCAACCATCACTGACAATGCCAGCAATTTTACAAAGACGTTTGGCGTGAAGGAATCAATCATTACGCCCGAAATTGAAGAATATTGCACAAGTTTTTCCTGCCCTGATTCGTCCACCGAAGAGAAAGAAGAAGAAGAAAGTGTAGCTGCAATTAATATAAATTGTATTACCCCTTTATTACCCGGCCATATTCGATGTTCAGCAGACACATTGAATTTGTGCATCCCATCGGATATGATGATGCAAACGATTAAAAAAAACAAGGGATTGCCTACTTTGCACGGTGACGCAATGCAAAAGTGCAATATATGTACTGTGGAAAGCAGCGATAAAGCCGAAATCCGCCGAAATAATGGAAAAAATAATTGGCCGTACCTTGAAACGACCAGGCGAAACACGGTGGAATTCTTTATACGACTCCCTACAACATATCACACAAATTAAGGGCAAAGTTAATGATTTAGGGAAACATTTAGGTTTTATAAGTAACTTAGCAGAAATGGATTTCATATATTTAGAGGAGCGCCCAGAATGCACGGCGCCAACTGCGCGAGGCAACAGGTATTTTGCAAGGCGATAATGTCTTCTATGGGACACTGCTACTATGTATGGTGACATTGAAAAAGAAATTAACCAGACTAGCAGAATCTGATTTGAAATTTTGCAAGCCCATTAGTACATGTGTTCTTGACAGTTTAAAC
Source organism: Andrena haemorrhoa (assembly GCA_910592295.1). Taxonomy (NCBI): domain Eukaryota; kingdom Metazoa; phylum Arthropoda; class Insecta; order Hymenoptera; family Andrenidae; genus Andrena; species Andrena haemorrhoa. Next base: position 10,919,047 of record OU342946.1, read on the forward strand.
ACACGATTCGAAAACTATCTCGACTGCTTCACGCAGGCATCAGATAATGCTGCTCTGGAAACACTAATCCATCCAAATTTTAAGAGTAGATGGTTGGGGTGCATTCCTGAATATCATCGAAGAAAGTTACTGGACCTCTTAAAACATACTATAACTAATGAAATCAGATACAACAATGAATATATCTATTATAAACACACCATACACATTGTCTAATGAAGACAAGTTTATTGATTTTGATAATGGCATTGTGGAAATCTTGGCTGTAGGATATTCTTCGATAGCAGAACTTGAAGTGAGTACTTTTTATCATTCAATAAATACCTAATGGAACATACGTATTTTTAATCTTTTGATATTTTACTTACAGGTATTACACTTTTTTCAAGAGGGAAGTATTGAGTACAACATTTTGGACAAATATCCCGCCATAAAAAAGTTGTTTTTAAGTATAATACTCCGCTGCCGTCGTCGGCTCCTGTAGAGAGACTATTATCATATGCAACAATGACGCATTCACCGGAATGCAATAGACTGTCGGATAACATGTTCGAAAGGAGAGTACTTTTGAAAGCCAATCGAAAGAATTCCGAATTGGATTGATCCTCTCCAGAAAGGGAAGACCACTTCCTGGTGAGAGCGAGGCTGACGATGTTTTCCAACATTGTTCGGAAATATAGAATACAACATTAATATGTACCTAAGTTACTTTTTTGTATATGTATGTATTGCTTATAAGAAACTCCTACAAACAGTTTGTTCATACTTTGAATGCATAAAGCAAACACTGACCTAATAGTAACCGCAAAAGATAAATAAAAATGTGAAATACATATGTATAATGCATCTAATGATACCGTGTATACGTTTTAGTGAACATCTAAATTTTACAGACATATTAGTAAAAATGTGCACCCTCTTGTACCTTGGAACCAGTGTTCACAGGAAATACCCTACCGGAGTCCGGACTACCATCGTAGGGAGGTGGGACGCATGCGCGCAATGACACGGTGACGTCAAGCCAATCAACGCCAAGATGGGCATCGACGCTGGTTGGCTGCGGCCTCACCTGCCTTGGCTAGCTTGGCTTGACGGTAGCGCCGTTTCGTTTCCCATCTTGGCGTTGATTGGTTTGACGTCACCGCGTCATCGCGCGCATGCGTTTTCCCTCCCTACGATGAGAGTCCGGACTCCGGTAGAGTATTTCCCGTGAACACTGTTTGGAACACACAACATCCTGTACCATGGAACATGGTCCAAAGTACACGATGTCATTTTTTGTTTGTTTTTCTCAGATAATCATGCCACGAAGTAAAGAGGGTGTTAAGAGGGCTCCAATTGATCCAGATGTTTTTATGACCTCTGTTCAGGCAGTTATGGCTGCTCCAGCGACTAAAATATCAATCAGGGAAGCATGCAAAGTATGATGTTCAATTAACCATTTTGTCAAGACTACTGGAAAAATTCCGGAACTCCGGAAGCACAACTTTTGATTATAAACCAAAATTTGAAAGTGTTCGAAAGTACAAGAGGTTGAGTTCCATGGTACATGATCATGTTGTACCATGGAACATTTTATATGGCACTGACATTATAACTTTTAACTTTCAATATCACTGTAAAACACAAAATAATTACAAAACGTTGTAAAGGAATATTCAATAATCATCATCATCATCACCTTTTAATTAAAAAATATTCTAACCAAAAAATAAAAAAAGTAAAATGTAAAAAGTGTTCCATGGTACAACAGTCTCCCCTATATAATGCATGCAGGAATGGTTAATTTTAGAGGGTTGTTAGAAACGGAATTTATACTTTATTTCTTAAACTTCAAGAATTACTTAGCTCCTGGCCATCTCGCGTAAGCAAGTGCTCGGCGCGCATCGTCGACAGAATTGGAAGATCTTTTTCCACAGGGTGATTCTCCAGAGATGTCTGTCAAAGAGATGCCACCTGGTACCCCGTGGCGAGAACTACCCCCCGTGGTGCCTCACCGAATTTTATGGCTTTCAACCCTCGAAGCGGTTGGAATACCATTAAGAAGTATATTTCCACATTTCTCACCGGATCTTTACGAAAGTGTCATGAATCGACTCCTTGTATTTTAGTGTTTTCCCCATGAAAATGGTACCGTGCCCGACATAATTCGGGCTTTAATTAACGAAGTTACACGAAAAATTGGTTTGGAGAATGTATAGCCTACTTCGGTAAAAATTCCCCGATTTGCATGATATTTTGTCCTTTTAATCGGGAGAATGCTAGAAATCCATTGATGTTACTTTGAGATCGATACGACAAAAAATAAAGAACTTTAATTTCTGTAAAATTGGTGACATATGGCGGAGCGACAGTAGCAGGACCGTTGCATCGCTCTCCTCGGCCCTTGAACGACCCAGGCGCCTGCCGAAATTATTCGAAGTCTTCGAATAAAGATACAGCCACAGACGAGGTATAGAATAGACCTATCACCTTATGGATGTTCGTGTCACCACCTAAACTGTGTTACCGACCCATAATTTGAGGACTGAATTTAGCGGCCTCTGTTCAAGAACAGCGTCCAACTCTGGAACTACTCTGAAATGTGTTGAAATGCTGAAAGATGTGTGCGTGCTTGTATACGTGTGACTTGTTTATCGGGCGGGCTTTCGCTAAGCCACGCTTTGACTCGGTTTGTGAACGACTCAGGCGAACTTCTCTCTGAAAACCTATTTCGGGGATCAGGAGCCTATATGGCGCTGAAATATGGCACATCTTGAGAGCTTATACAAGCTATAAATTGCAAGATGAAATTGATTGTTAGTATTTTACGTGTAGTGGAACATTTAACTAATATTTTCACGTTTCGTACGCCGAAAATGATTAAAAATTGACGCTGTTACTGACATTACCTCAAATTTCTGCACTCCGCGCGTGTCTAAATAGACTGTGCCCATCCTACGACACGTAAAAAAATTTTTGTAAAATATATATTCGTAGTTTTTGCGACCGAGGCCCCTAAATTCCTACGTCTCAATACAAATTGATTGGCTCTGTCCTTATTAACTATTGAATGGATTTAAAAATTATAAAAAATATTTACGATGTAAGTACACGAGCGTAGGTATCGCTTACGTTAAGATCTGGGCACACATAAGAGTTCCGTGTCAGTTCACGTAGAATTCAAGTACTCTCCATTAATTTCCTCAGTTACTTTACTCCAAGTACTTTCCATTACAGTCATTAAAAATGATCAGAATTATATCATGTTTGATGTCATTTTCATCAGAAAAACACTAGTAATCCATTAGTGATACTTCTATGGTAGAAATTGGCATACTCCTTACTGAATAGCCTATTGCTGACTTTGTCCTTATGCCACTAGTCTAGCGTTTATGACCCCCGAGCCGCGTCGTTCGACAGCGTTTACCTAAGAACCCATCAGGGTCGTAAAAAAAGGTACGCGTTACCGTTCAACCGCTTTCAAGAGAGCGTATCGAATTGCTTCGCAAGCATATCGTTAAAACCAATAGGTCGGTGGGTGACAAAAGCAGAAGGTTTATATATCCTCAGAAATTACTGCAGTTCTCCCACCACTTCTTTGGCTACCGACCTAACAAGGAAATGTCGCTATCCGCGCCGAATCCAAGCGCAAGGTTGTCGAATAAGAAAACAGCAGGTCAGGTTTGACTCCTCTACCTGTTGCAGAGCATAAAGTTTGCCAACGTTGTGCTCGGATTTCACTATTGCTAATTTTTCAAATTTTCCATTTTTAGAAAAGCATAATATGTAAAACACAAGAAATAATATATTTTTATTAAATAAATATATTTTCTATTATCGCATAGTATGTATAGCTCGACAAGTTAGAAAAGAACACAATACAATACAATAATTAATATCATTATTAAATAAATTAAGTAAACATGGACTTGGTAAGCAATAGGGGTACTAGATGAAGAACAAAATTAAATACATTATTTGCATTAATTAAAATGTGTCTATACCGTATTAAATATGCGTTTGTGCGACGTTCCGAAAACGTTTTTGTGTCTGGAAGTCCCCAAATTGGACTCTATTGACCGACCCATCATAAACCATTGTTATTGATCTTCGGAACGGGGTCTCGGATTTGGGTCGGTTGTTTCAAACTAAGCATATTATACTTTTATAAGGAAGGAAAATTTCAAAAATTAATAATTGTAAACGAAATGTATAACTGGCCAGGGATTCTCGAACTCGAGCACTTCTGTATTACGTATTCTCGACGCAAAACTGCCGGCCCTGCTGCTAACAAAATGTTTGCTTTCCTTACAGAAAAGGGTCGTTCAATTACTTAAAACTATTTTTTATAAAAATGTAGGATATGAGAAACCGAGAATGCGTGAAACAGCGCACCAACAAAAAACCCTCAACCGATGGTGAGGCAAATCGGGCTATTTTTAATTATAAATACAACATTAGAATTACAGGGATCCCCGGGTTGAACGAAAAGCGCGCTTCTGTCTATAATGCCGTTGAAACGCGTGCCACTTCACGCTATTTTTTGCAAACATTTATAGCTAGGTACCAGTACCTAATGCCCGGTTGAGCTGATACAAAATCACCACCACTACCAGTTTTTCTTTACTTAGTCTGAAGGCAAGGGACCCTTCGCAAACGAGCGCTCGACACCCGAGAACTACGGGGTCATAAAAGACAAGGATGGCGCTAGCCATTAAGAAAGGGAAAAACCTGTGCGATTTTGCACAAGATAGGAGTAAACTACGCATATAATAATATTTATTATATGAAAATGAAATAACTTTTCTTCTGCTTGGAACCACAAGTCAATTTTCCGCGTACCCAGGCTCAAAAATATCGTTCCAACTACCACTAATGCAGGGTGGGGAAAGTACTTTCATGCGGCCGCCCAGGAAAATGCGCAGGCTGGATGCGCGTGATTATTATGTGGTCCCCTCCTCGAAGTGACAGAAAATATAACCTATATATATGCTATATGACAATAAATGTTTAGTAGCTATTTCGTTCTTTTAGCCTACATTTGTGAACCTATTATTATCCTTCCAAAACATTATTATTACGCCGCAACACTATCTTTAGGAAATCAGGTATAGCATATAGGTTATATTTTCTGTCACTTCGAGGACAGAACCGCTCCAGAAATGTTCTACTGAAAATGCGCAGGCTGGATGCGCGTGATTATTATGTGGTCCCCTCCTCGAAGTGACAGAAAATATAACCTATATATATGCTATATGACAATAAATGTTTAGTAGCTATTTCGTTCTTTTAGCCTACATTTGTGAACCTATTATCATCCTTCCAAAACATTATTATTACGCCGCAACACTATCTTTAGGAAATCAGGTATAGCATATAGGTTATATTTTCTGTCACTTCGAGGACAGAAGCTTCTATTAAAATGTATTAATAAACCGAATTGTACAACATGTTTCTTGAAATTAGTCGTAACATTCAGGCCGTTTTAAATTTTAAATGTTTCCGATAAAATTTAATTTTACACTCTGTTTCGAGACTTCACCGGTAACGTTGCATGCGACACTAAAATGGTAAGGGGGTCCTAGGACCCCCCAAACCGGTGACAGAAAAATACATTGGTTGATATGTCTATTCTATACCTCGTCTGTGATACAGCTAAAGTAGAAAAAGATATTCGAATCTTTGCCTCGTCGAATGAATTCCCGTCGAATAAACTGGCGCTTCGAATAAAGATACCTCAGTTTTTTGTTTTCGACGAAGGACGAATAAAATTTTTCTCTTTTATTCGAATTTGAAATTTCTATCAAGATAATTTTATGCCCATTTCTGGCTACACTACCTTCAATAATGAAATGGTCCCGTGAACGAAAAATAGGAAGAAGTAAGATGTTCTCTGCGGAAATGAGGGCGTTTGCCCTTACCCTACATTTCTATTCACCGAAGGCATATAAATATGTCCGTAAAACTTGCAACAATATTTTTCCACAAGTTTCGACCACCCGTAGATGGTATGCAGTGATCGATGGTCGACCAGGATTTACAAAAGAAGTGTTGACCAGAGAGTTATTGATACACAAAAGTAAAGCTTGGCTTTTATTTAATACAGTGGAGAAAAGATTTGAGGTTACGATAACGTTCGGCGCGTGCACACCCAGTCAGTGATGCCAGAATCGTGGGACGTGGGACCAAACGCTTACCCCCACTATGACCTACCGTCGTCCCCCACTTTCTTCCCCTCGCACTGCACACAAGCATATCCCTACCCTTGTCCGTGTGCTCGGCAGCCCAACAGGCAGCTCACACGGACAGTAAAAATATGCTTGTGTGCAGGGCGGTGGGAAGAAAGTGGGGGACGCCGGTAGGGCATAGTGGGAGTAAGCGTTTGGTCCCGCGTTCCACGATTCTGGCATCACTGCACCCAGTAGTACTGAATACGACCACACAGTCACACACGGTGGTCGACGGCGCTAGCCATAGACCACGGAAAGCAATAGATTGGAGAGTGCAATCCAGGAACAACAAGAAGTATTCGAAGCTTTAAAATGTAAAGTTCGTAAACAACAAAGTCAAATATTTTGCAATTTAATCATAGACGAGATATCCATTCGATAGCAGGTAGTTTATGATGCTAAATGCTATTTCTAAATTTCAGCATGTGTGCTAATCTGGGTGTAAATTTTACTTTGGGGGAAAAGTTTAAATCCTATATTCTTCGCCCTATAACCAAAGAAAAAATATTCAGTTTTTGGGATCCGTGTCAAATGTTAAAATTGGTCAGATACACATTCGGAGATAAATTAAAGTTACGTTATAAAGGAAAAACTAGTTATTGGTAAAATATTGTAACCCTGCAAAGAGTACAGGAATCCGATGGTTTGAGATGTGCCACAAAAATAACAATGAAACACATTCTATTTCAAAATGCACGAATAAATGTAAAATTGGCCACCCGAACCCTTAGTGAGAGTGTCAGTGTAGCTTTAAAATTTTGCAAACAATACGTTCCTCAGCAATTTATTGACCCAGAAGAAACTGCGTTATTTTGTTCCATGTTTAATAATGCGTTTGATTTATTAAACGTAAGATCGAAATATTGTAAAATAAAAAAGTGCAATGTGGCTCTTACAAATGACAATTTGGATGATTTAAAAACATATGCAGACCACATTATTAAATATATTAACAATCTGAGAGATTGTAAAGATATTTCAATTATACATCGTGGCAGAAAAATGGGCTTTCTTGGCTTCATCATATGCTTAATAGTCCGGGAGCCAGCGATACTTTTTGATGTCACATTTGTTTAAAGTTGGTTTATCTTTGTTTCTACTATATTTGTGCTACATATGCACAAAACGACCTCCTGCCAGTGCTCCAGCGAAACAACGCTTAACAGCAGGGTGTTAATTACGTAAGAAAATATGTGCAAAATCCTTACATGTTTAAACTTGAACATTTTTGTACTAATAATAGACACCACGAAACACCGAAAAATGATCTGCTGCCACCTTAGTTGCGGAACATGATGACATCGATGCTGATACCGATGACGATAATGATAATAATTATGATAATTATGATACCGAATCCGCATTGTATGCGAACAACAATGATGAATATATATATATAGTATAGTATATATATATATGTATATATATAGTATTTGTGTGAATCATTATGTACTAAGATAAAGAGAAAAATTTTATTGCACTTTTAAATATTCGGTTTAAATTCATACAACTCGTCACACTGTACCTTTATTTCCCTCAGCCAACAGCAGGACCTTTGGTGGCTCCTGCCAAGCCTTTTGTTCCACGATATGGATAGCAGCAAATGTTTTTCTTACACTACTTAATGTAAACAATTAGCACAAAAAATTCAGCTGGAGATGTAGGTAACGCGGCGCGGCGCGTGGCGTTGTACCTTTGGTGGCTCCTGCCAAGGCTTTTGTCCCGTGATAGGACTGGCAGCAATTGTTTTTCTTCCATTTTGTGATATAAACTACCACCTCCAAAAATTTCAGCTTTAAACATTTTAGTCAATGGATTTAATTTTGTTAACATGTTTATAGGAGTGGCAGTAGCATGCCGTTCCACAACTAAGGTGGCAGCAGATCATTTTTCGGTGTTTTATGGTATCTATTGTTAGTACAAAAATTTTCAAATTTAAACAAATAAGGATTTTGCACAATATTTTCTTACATAATTGATACGCTACTGATAATCGTTGTTCCGCTAGTGCGCTGGCCGGAGGTCGTTTTGTTGATCTGTAGTACAAATATAGTAGAACAAAAGATAAACCAACTTTAAACATATTGGCAAAAAAAATGTGTCGCTGGCTCCCGGATTATAAGCCTGCCGTCTCATTTTTGTTATGGTCCGAATGAATCGAAGCGTCCGCAGTAAACAAACGGACCCTAATAAAACTATTGCGGTCGATAAAAAGAATTTGTACAGAAGTGACATCTCCACGTACTCTATGTGGACGAATTTTTGACGCATGGTTGCCACATCTGATTTCTCTCTGTTTCTGCCGCACTGTTGCCACAGTTCTTTCTATCGAGAAGTCTTGAATGAATACGGCACGAGAGCTGCGTCTAGCGTCGGAGCCTCGCTGAACGTAAAAGAGGATAGCAATAATGAAAAATAGAGAGGTTCGGTAGTGAAGTTAGGAAACATGTCAATGGAACAATACTAATTTGCGAATCATTATTTTTGTATTTATACGTAGAAGGATGTAATATCTTGAATAATCAATGTGCAATTTCAAAGCATACAATTTGAATAAGGTACATCGCCGAAGTGTAACACGCCGATCGTAATGAAATTTACGAATGCCATAATTCTTCGAAAAACATGACACATTCTTTTTTATCTAGCTATACATCAAATTATCTTTTTTATCACCAAGAATTGTTTGTGGTTTAAATACAAATTTAATAACGTAATCATTATGTATTCTGACTTGAGTAAATATTAACGGATCGTTTTGTGACTTGAACCATAAAACTCAGAAAACGGACCAGACCCGTCTGCACGGATGTCTACTGAGGGCAACTATACCCGAAAAAACTTCCTTCTTGCCGAATCCACGACGTAAGTTGGTTGAAACGGTTTGTTTACTACATCGCGTATACGTACACGCTTTTCCTAGCTGGTGTGAGCGTACGCACACATTCAAGGCCAAGCGAGACCGGCAGCCTTAACAAATATGTTTGAACTTTTTAAAATTTTGAGAGATAAGGGGCTTACATACTTGGTAACGTACAAATTAAATCAGGACCACTTTGAAACTTTCTTTAGCGCTTTACGTAGTAAAGGAGGTTTCAATAATAATCCGAACGCTAAACAATTCGAGGCTAGTTATATAAAATTGTTAGTTAGACACGAAATCGAGACCTCAGAAAGGGAGAATTGCCTCATGACTGATGTTCAAATTTTATACGCCTCATTGAAAATTAAGTCTAATGAAAGCGATGACTTATTTACAGTGGACGAAGTAGATGATTCACCTGCTGATCGTCTATTTGACCATGATTATTTGTCAACATTATGGACACTCAGTCCATATGTGGGGGAAATAATAAAATACATAAATGGATTTGTCATAAGAAAATTAATTGGCAAAATTTGTGTAGTTTGCTCTTCGTTTCTAACGCCGGAATCCACCGATTCTTCGTTGATAAAATTAAAGAATAGAGGCAAACTTCTATTTCCATCCAAAAGTGTAGTCGAAATAGCTCGTGCCTGCGAAAGGAGTTTTCGAGAAAATGACAAAATTATTTTTACAACACCAAATATCGAAAACATTTTGATTGCGAAAACATTTAAAACCGTTTGCCATTCTGTTTTTAACGATGTCGAAATGACCAATCATATAATGGATCAGGACGAAATAAATAATCATAAAACGCAGTTAATAAAAAATATTATTAAAATTTATCTTAAATTATGTTTATTTTATAAAAGCAAATGTGCGACATCGGAAAAAGAAACTGAATATATTAGACATAAATATTCAAAATTGATCCACTTTAAACACCAGTAAAACCATTAGTAAGCCATGCAATAACGAAGCGTTGACAGAAATGGGCAAAATGACAAACTACCGACGAAACTAGTCGGGTCAACGGTTGACAAATATTGATCATGCATGGTAATGGAAAAAATAGGTCTCTCTCCGATAATAATAGTACAACTACCTATTGTATCGGTCAGGCGTCGCACCGCACTGTAAAGTTGCTGGCCCTTGTTGGCATTTATACCCGCAGATCATACGATTTAATTTAATTTAATTCGGCATACGAGAGAATATATATGTACATGAACAAAGTGATATAATTTGCACTACAATTTCGATGGTGTTAATATCACTTTAAATAATTCAGTATAAATAAAATCGTGAGGTACGATATTTCATAACAGGACATGAATCACTTTAATATAGAAACAGAAGTTTTCATTCTTATTAATGAAACGAAATAAAATTGATAAACTGTAGTTGATGATGTTTATATGCATGTAAACTTCAATATAAATTGTATGATAATAAAGCGAATTCGACAATACTCAAAAAGGCGGGTTCTCAATAATCTTCTCTCTCCAGAGGACCCAATATGGCGGTTGCGCATAGTCACCTCTTTAGTGCTCTACAGTCAGTGCAGTGCTTAGAGCAGGCTTGGGAATTAAGTGAACGCAGCGGCCAATTTTCAAAGGCAACGCCTCCTTTCTCCCGCCGCGCGTCTTGGCCACCGCGGCGGCCTAGGTGCTTGGAGCGTCTTAGGCCCGTACCGCGTGAACAGCACGTGGCGCGTTGACAAAACAAAAACGCATCTAAAATCGTGCTCTCTGGGACGATGTGGAAACCTATTGATACAATGTCGCCCCAATGCGCCACGCGCGGTTCATATGGTACGGGCCTGAGGCGCTCCAAGCACCTAGGCCGCCTCGGGGGCCAAGACGCGCGGCGGCAGAAAGGAGGCGTCGCCTCTGAAAATTGGCCGCTGCGTTCACTTAATTCCCAAGCCTGGCTTAGAGCATATATACATGGAGGTCTCATTGCCTAAGGTTGACTGCCTCGAAACTGTCGCCAACATCACGCGAGAGAGAAATACATGTGCGAACTGGTGCGAGAGAGAGAAGTATAAAGGGTCCAATCGACCGTAATGCGCATGCGCCAATATCGTGAAATTTGCTGCAAGCGGTATGGGTGATACGCGGTGCATGCTTTCATCATATATTTGTTTTCGCTGAAAGAATGGTTGAAAATATGGAAAACGTAAGTATTATATTGTAAACTATTATACAGTGTGATTGTTTCGCTATAGCCCTGAAAGGCGATGCCGCTAATAAGCCGCGCCTCGCTGAGTTACATGAATTTCGACGCTCGAGACCAGCGAGGCCTTAGAATGATTCGAAGCAAGCTGGTGGCATCGCCTTTCAGGTCTCTAGCGAGACATTCACCCTGCATGTTCATTGAATCAAGTTATTTGAAAAATTAAAAAACAATCATTATTTCCTACCCAGATACAAATAGCATTAATAAAAACTGTAGAGGAGACGGCTAAGGAGGAAGTTAATCCGCCGAGGGGCGAAGCAGTGGCAGCATGTTCGTTGCGAAGCACGGTGGAGGTCCTTAAAGTAGAAAATAATGAAATTTCACTTTAATGTTTGAGCTCAAAAAAGCAGTTAAGAGATTCACTTTTCAGAGCCGGAGGGATCACGGCCGCCGGGGTGGCCAGAGCCGCGGGGGAGGTAACATCAGCTGGGATGCCCCCCCCCCAGGGGCAACAGCAGCTGGGATGGCCGCCCCCGCAGGGGCAACATCACTTGGGACGGCCGCCCCCCCACCAGGGGCAACATCACTTGGGATGGCCGCCACCCCAGGGGCAACTCCAACTCGATACATATAACCGTTTTTCAAAAGGTAAGTACGAGCGTAAACAACGATAATCATAGCAACCGCGGATCGTCGCCAGCGATATCGGTGCATGCGCATTACGGTTGGTTGGGACCTCTATACATCTCTCGCTCGCACATGTCTTTCTCCCTCGCACCATGTTGACGACAGTTTCAAACTCTCAATCGGACCTCCATGTATATATGCTCTAAGGTGCAGTGTTGCGATCGTCGCCCTAGCGGCGTTTAGCGCAAGCTCTTAAAGCGCGAAGTTTGAACAGAAAAGAGTTGAGGATGAATTTTACAACATTAGATATTTATCTTCGCCTCCTTCCTTAGCGCTCGAAAAGTTTATAATAAATATTTGATACATAATTGAACAGTGTTCAAGCAAGACTTTACAGATAACGATCAAAATGGCCGAAAATTGATTACTGGCTATGAAATTGTGCGAATCAAGTAGCAGTGATGATGATATTGAAAATACACTATTATTATATTATCTAAAGGAGGCAAGACCGAAAATACAAAATTATATTCAAATAATAAATAAATATTCTGACAAGTATGTAATTTTATAAGACAAATTGATTTCTTTATATTATGAATATAATAATTAGTTATAAGAGATATATATTAGTTTCAGAGAAACTTTCGGATCCAACGTAGTACATATGCAAAATTAATAGATTTACATGAGAAATCACAATTTTTTTGTCATCACAAAAAGGCAATTTCGATTGATCAGGCACTATTAGGATTCTTATGGTAAGAAATAATTCAGCAATATATTTGTTACGCGAATATATGCTTGTTGTCCTTCATGGTCGTCGTCTAACGGGCTCCAAAGGTTCGAGTGATAATGCCGGGACGGGAATGTTCGGTTGGAAACCGAAGGTAGGGGATCGTAGTGGGTTAAAGAGTTGGAACTCACCGTAGGGTTAAACAAGGGGAGCAGAGGGATCTCCGTCTTTGGCTCGCTCTTCAGCATTTCGTCAACTGCTGACGGCGCTCGTGTGTCGTTGCCCTTGCTTCGGGCGCTCGCGCGTGGCAATCGAAATGCGCGGTGGTTGTAACGCCCGATCGTTGGCTGGGTTACAACCCACTACAATATTAAATCAGATTATTTGTACATAGTTTTACTAAAAAATTATATATTTAAATAACATTCATTTCTTATCATAAATATTTCGGTGTTAAAGATTTGCAGATAACAAACCCTGCATCAGAGATGTGGCCAGTAGATTTAATAAGACGGAATCTACATTCCACAGGTAGAATGAGAATGTTATAGATTTCTTAAATCACATAGCAAAATCTGTGATAAAATTTCCTGAAACATTAGACGAAAAAATAAAGATCTCCACGGAGTTTACAAATGTAAGAAAAAATATGTATTTTGTGTGTGTGCATGCGGTATTTCATTAAACATTTAGTTACAGTAATATTTAAAACGTATTTGGAATAATATTTCGTAATTCTTTATTTATAGATTAATGGTTTCCCTGGAATACTAGGATGTATAGATGGGATATATACGGACGCATACCTGCCCATAAAATCAAATCCACATACGTGAATCGACACGATTTCCCACCTTTGACATTGCAAGCAATATGTGACTCCAACAAGATGTTCCTCGACTTTTCACAGGAGCACCGAGTAAAGTGCACAACGCGCGTATCTTTACATTATCTTTTATAAGCATTCTATTGCCAAACGCGTATGGGGATTAATGGCACATATTAGGTGATGCTGCCTATCCCCTACAAAAATACCTTATCACTCCTTACCGCAACTATGCTGACCCAACGGAAGAACAAAAAACTTTTAATTATAAGTTCTCGAGTTGCAGAGTGAAAATTGAAAATGCCTTTGGGTTATTAAAAGGGAGATTTAGGCAATTAATTAGATTAGATTATTGTACATTAGTCAAGTAAACGGTACAGTAGAGTGGCGAGTGTGAAGAAGCATATCGAACTCGACTAGTGTAAACAGTTGGTCGAGTAAAAAAGTCAAGTAAACGAACGAGTATTAGCAGAGTCGAGTGGTAGAGCGGACATCATAGTAGCCTCGTGCGTTATAATTTACCCGCGAAATGTCTAGAAAAGGTATATACATTCGGGTGCAATATAGGCTTTCTTTAAACAGTTTCTAAACATCAGAAGTGGAAAAATCGAAAATTTTAAAATTACAAATGTTAGACATTTGAAAATACATGTATTTTGAAACTTCATAATTAGAAATTTTAAAAATATTTGAATTTCAACGCTTTCGAACTTGGAAATTCCATCATTTAGAAATGTAAAGATTCCCCTCCTGCGCTAAATATTGGCTAAAGAAAGCCTATATTGTACCCGAATGTACCAAATTGATAAATGTGTACTCTTCTACTGCACTTTCAAAAATATTTCAATTACGTTCAATACTTTCATTATTTCTTCGAATCGTTTTTAGATGTCTGCCAAAGACAGATGCAAGCTATTCAATGATTGTATCCGTCAATGTGTGGTAGAATTGGCAAAGTTGAGGGCTTGGCAGGAAGTTATAAGGTATGAGGGGTTTGATCCAAAAGTGATGGCACTGAAGCTAAGATGTATGTGGCATGACTAGCGTCTAAAGTCCGCGCGGCCCAATTGGACGAAAATCCCAGCAGTAGCAGCCGACAGACTCCGTCCCGAAGACGGAGTCGAAGCCGCAGACGGACTCCGTCCCGAAGGTGACCTTCAGTTTTTTCAATGTAATGCTATATATTTGATTACCCAATATGAAAGTGACCGTCAAGACAAATTCAACCATATGGTATACTATGACCATCAAGGCCACACAAGGTTAGGAATGAAAGAAAGAAACTTAATCTACTAGATATATTGTTCAATATATTTACTTCATTCCTAACCTTGTGTGGCCTTGAAGGTCATAGTATACCATATGGTTGAATTTGTCTTGACAGTCGCTTTCATATTGGGTAATCAAATATATAGCATTCCATTTAAAAAACTTAAGGTCAAAATAAAAAGATGGCGAACACCAAAAATTGAGATACCGTATTATGTTGTATATAAAAAACACTAAAAGTTTTCCTGCTTCAGTTTTTTTCAAAAACTTACCATTTTCGAGAATCCTGGTCAGGTATAGCCGCTTGGCCACTGCGAGTACCGCACGGCCCGACCAGTCGAGCCGGTGCGCATTGATGCAGCGTCAACTTTCGGCAAATTTTACAGGGCCAATTTTAAAATGTCCATATTTTTGAAAATTTGTCCATCAAGGGGAAGGATAGAACTATATTCTCCATTTTCAGATTTTTAAAATCGCGGCCAATGTTAAAAACCTGCATTTGTTTAAAATAATTGCACAAAAAAGGTTCAAATTTTTTTTTAAACTGAAATAATTTTTTCTAAAAACTTCAATGTCTTCTCTATAAGCACCGTAAAGCTCATCTCTATCCGTTTACTACTTCCATAGCTATAATTTTTTGAAAAAAAGGTAGCACCTTCAAGCAGCTGTAGAATCTACATTTTTCAACATTTTGAAAAATCCTTTGAGGTACATTTAAATATCACTAAAGGCTACAACATATTAGAATTTCAGCAGTTTTTCAAAACTTACTCCAAAAAGTGTCCGAGTTCGCGTGGAATGTCAGGCGATCTCACGCAAAACGATCATACTGGATTTACACATTTCTTACATTTTTATACTATTTATGTTTATTTTTGAAATTGCAGAACAGCCGGCTAAAGAGACAGCTGAGAGGGGTGCAATATTGGGGAGGAAAGGGAGGAAGAGGGGGCAGAGGCGGGAGAGGCGTGAGAGGCGGGAGAGGCGGAAGAGGCGGGAGAGGCAGCGGCGGAGGCATTAATAATTTTTTTTATTTTAAATAATATATTTTAATTTCAATTAACAAATAAAATTTTTAATATGAATTTACCCTGTTTCATCGTCATTTGTCAGTCGTCACTATTGTAAGTCACATCTGTTATTTGAAGATGTTTTATTTTTTTTTTTTAATCCTGTCTGCATTTGAAATGTTAACTAAGGACTATTTAACTTAGGGGATAGGGTCATAAAGAATAACAAAAAAATCAGGGAGTCAACTGTTCACTGGTTTGGAGACTTCTCCTTATTACATGTTTTATACAACAGTCAGAAGAATAAAAAAGAATAATAAGAGCAATAACTTCAAACAATTGCTGTAACTTCACCACATTCTAAAATTACAATACCAGTAAATCACTACTGCCAGTATTAGTAAAAAATTGCCAATCTCTCTTTTTATTTTAAAGAATGTGGCCATATAATTATAACATAATTCGACAGCCATTTCAAGTGGTGTATGTGTCACGGTAAAAGCGTGTACCGGCACGAGCCGAGCCGAGCCGAATCCGACGTCACCGCGGAGCCGATCCACGCGAGGATCAGCTGCCCCCTCCTGCGAAGAGCGAGATCGTGCCGGTCTCCCCCTCTCTCAAAATCACCGAACTCATCAGTCGTCTCTGTACATTCTCAAAAGAATATACTCTTGTCTTACCTCAAAACAAAATCAGTTTATTCTTTAGATCAATCGAATCTCTAAAAGAAAAACGTTAATTTAGTAAATGTATGTAGTTCCTAGTCAATGTGTGCCTAAACTGCATACAGAGTTGGGCAAAATGTAATTAAATTATAATCTAATGCATATAACCTAACCTACAATCGTACGCCAATGCATACATTGACTGCATCACGCTTTTACTGCGAGTAAAAGACAAATATCCAGCTAACGCTTCAGTTTTGCTATGATTCCACGTTGGCAGTGTCACGTCCCGGGTGAAGGTCTTTGGGGACAATGACATATGGGGGTATTCTAGATGGTTAGGCTCCAATTCAGGATTTGTTGCACTGAGAGTTGGAGTGGAACCCTGGCGAGAATGCGAGATTCTGCACACTGATCGACCAGGGAAGGCTCAAATAGTAATCACCGCGGTGGGTGACACCCGTTAGAGCACTTTGTTTTGGTCTGGTAATTGGATTTACCGTTGCATTCACGTAAGAAGTTACACGTAATATTTCCTCTAAATACGTCTAGACATACAGCTGTACGCGGCCCACACGAAAGAACGTTAGTAAACACTGTGCGCACCTTCACGTTCGCGGACCGAGAAATAATATAGAAAGCAATAATAATGATGATACAAAATATGGATGATGGTGATATTCAATAGTTTAAATGCTAATAATAATAGCTTACAATGATTGGTGAAATGGCGTTTGTTATACACTGTTTTAATAAGACTTTGTCCGTAGTGGTGTTTTCGCGAAATGATTTCGTCGAAAAGAGGGCTCCTGTCTCGCGGGCCCTCGTATTTATATGATTTACCGGATAGTCAGAGATGAAGGGTGAGCGCGGTATGCACCCATGGCACGTACGCCAAATATGCGTCGCAGTAATACTTCCGGGGTTTTTACAAGTGCGAAAGGTGAGGCTATATTTAGAGTCGTAGACAATAGAATTTCGGGCTTCCGGGGTTTTTACATGCGCTTGTACAGAATATGCGCTGCAGTATGGTTTCTGGGCTTGCTTTTGGGAGTATTTGACCCATTTGATGGGTTTGATTCGGGAAGGGGTGTGAGTGGCTTTGACTTCTTTGGTCATAGAGAGGGGATGAGACGTAGTCTCGATTTAAGAGTTGTTTTGGGACGAGGTACTTGTTTAGATTTAATATGAGGGAAGAATTTGTGCCTCGTAGGGCGAATAGGCGAAGGAGGTTTCGTACCGACCATCTTGAGATGGGGACCGCTAAGGTATATCGTCAAGGTGATCAGCGATTGGGGAGAAGGGGTAAGAGTTGAGATTTTAATGGAATTGTAGAGTGATTCATAAAAATAGTGGGAGATAGAAAATAGTGGATTCTACGAGAGAAAAGAATTCCCAACGACTAAGTTACGCGAGTTCGGCGATTTTGAGGGCTCAATATTTTCCCTAAGGCGCGTTTTAAAGAATTTGGGATTCCAGTACAAAAAAGGGAACGATGGCAGAAAGTATTGGATGGAACGTGTGGACATTGCAGCAGCAAGGATATCGTTTTTGAGAAGAATGAACAGAATCCCGACATGTCAAGACCCTCGTCCTGTTATATACTTGGATGAGACCTGGGTTAATAAGAACCTTACGAGACAATATGCATGGATAGACTCGACGATCAACAGTGGAGGTTCAAACGTGCCAACAGGACAGAAAGGACGCTTAATCATTTGCCACGCAGGATCAGCGCAACACGGAATCTTGCCACACGCGAAATTAGTTTTTCAATCTGGTAACACGAATGATGATTACCATAAAGAGATGAATGCTGAGCTTTTCACAACTTGGTTTATCCAATTACTGGAAGGTCTGGAGGAAGGCTGCATTACTATGATGGATAATGCACCGTATCATTCTGTCGTCAAAGATAAGGCACCAACGGCCGCCAACAGAAAAAATGAAATAATCGAATGGCTGCACGGAAAGGAAAAAGTTTTGACGAATCATTGACTAAACCAGAGCTGTTGACCATAGTCAAACAGCACAAGCTCACAAAACAATATGTACTGGATGAAATCGCTTTTGAAATGGGACATGAAGTTATTAGACTCCCACCTTATCATTGCCAGTACAACCCCATTGAGTTGATTTGGGCGCAAGTGAGGGGGTATATAGCCGAACAGAACAAGTCATTCACCATGGCAACTTTCAAAATTGGATCTTTCAAGTAAATCGAAGATTTCACATTTCCCTATTTATCTACCCAAGAAGATATCAAGAAAGCAGCGTTCAAAGCTCAACAGCCAACAGGGCGGGTGAAGATTAGGGAATGACGAGGTTATGAAAAATAAAGCTCTACGGATAAGAAAATGTAGCTGAATTTTTTTTTTTAAGTAATTGAAAAGTTGAAATACTAGCGTCTCGCCTGGGGTTTTGCATGGTTTTCCCCTACTTAAGGCTGTGGACAAATTTCAATAAGTTTATTCTTTAATTGATTCTTTAATTCCATAATCCCTAACCGCTCGATATCACACCTGGTAGATTTCCTCGCTGACTCCCGACTGGTCCACGTGGCATCTGAGGGAAAGCGCAAAAAAAAAATATTCATAAAAAACAAGGCTCCATAATCCCTGGCCGCTCGATATCACACCTGGTAGAGTTCCTCGCTGACTCCCGACTAGTCCACGTGGCATCTGAGGGAAAGCGCAACAAAAAAAGAAAATATTCATAAAAAAACAAAGCTCCATTATCTATCCCTGGCCGCTCGATATCACACCTGGTAGGGTTCCTCGCTCACTCCCGACTGGTCCAAGTCAGATCGATTTTCTTGGTTAAAAGATCGGTCTTTTGAATCGATTCTCCGCTGTTCGATTTTTCTGAGAATCGATTCTTTACACTAAGAATCGAGAACCGATTTTTCTTTCTTCAACACGTAGAACTGCCCATTACTGCGGACAACTGCGGAGGACAACTAGCCACGAGGCTGGTTCAAACACGTCGAGTAATTTAGTCGAATAGCGAATAATTTAGTTTTACATGTTAATTTAAGTTCAGTATATAAAGCTAAATAAACGCAGTTTATTTAATACATTAAAACAACGTGTAATTGGAGAACACGCGTCACGAAGGTACTTTATACGATTCCTATCAGCAAGTTTGTAAATTTTATTTGGAATTTATTTCTGACTTTTGTTTTCATTAAATTAATTGATGAAAATAAACGTTCTCTTTTTGATTACGAATAACCATTATCGATGACCCGAATTTTTTTTTTATTACGAACAGGGATTGAAACGGTTCCGCAAATAACTGCTTCAAACATTTATATATCGGTTCTGACTGAAACAGTTATGAAGAACCGATATTTTGAATAACTGTTATAAGGAACCGAAATTTCTGACTATATCGATTCCGGTTACGGTTCAACAGAACCGATATTATCGGTATATCGGTTATAACGGTTCTATGTATTATAAAAAAAATGTCAAAGCAGAATTCGGTAAAGAATTGTCGTTGATACTAGACTGTAAAACTCGCGCGAATAGTTTGCTGGCTATGATGGAGCGTTTCTCAATGATTAAAAATTGTGTTAGAAAGAGTCTCATAGACTTAAAATCAGAAATAAATTTTACGGACAGTGAACTGACATTGTTGCCCGATTAGAGCTGTTCACGTACTTGAATATTCGGGTAGTTTGAAATCCGAACCAAGCTGAAACCCGGTTTCCGAGCCAAGCCGAGTACCCGAATGAACCGAGCGGCTTGGATAGATCCAAGTAGCTTGAATTTTTCAAGCGGTCCGAAGGAAGCGGGCGGCTCGAATAGAACCAAGCGGATTGAATTATTTCAAGCGGGCCGAATGTATGTCTGTACATTGTACGTCGAGCAGATAGGTTAGTAAATAGGTTAAATATAATTAACCCAGTTATAATATAGACTGCGGAAATTTATGTAAATGCATCTTTTTATTGGAATGATTTAAACAAGTGGGACTTTGACAGAACTATGTTTCATCATTAACCCGCCGGCAGGCGCGCGTGTGTACTCAGTACACGGAGGTCGGTTTTTGGCTGAAAAAACTATTTTACCGTGATGTATTGTACCCAGCACCCCTATGTATTCTTCCAGCGGACATTTCTGCATAATTCTACGTACTTGTCAGGTTCAAATTCGGTCTGAAAGTGTCTCTAATTGAATGAAAACGAAAGTATGCCGCGTATCCTACCGGCGAGCGCGCCCGTGTACTCACAAGTTTCCCAGGTGTCCGCCTCCGATTGTTCTGGTTTTTGGATATGTTTTAGGGGACAGAAAAATAAGATATACGTGTTTTTTTATTTTGGCCGGTTTGCATATTTAGGGGGTGAAACTACCCCTCAAAGTTTTTCAGGTGTTCGTCTCCGATTGTTCTGGTTTTTGGATATGTTTTAGAGGACCCAAAAATAAGATATACGTGTTTTTTTATTTTGGCCTGTTTGTATGTTTAGGGGGTGATGTGACGTCCCACGATTTTTCGCGCGTTCATATTCCAAATTCCATTAGTAAACCTCAAAATCACTCCACCAAAGTCTATCAAACTCAGCTCCTACCCCATCTCCTCAATCACCGATCACCTTGATGTTGCACCTTAGCGGTCACCAACACAAGATGATCAATACAACCTCCACCTCGCTGATGTACCTTAGTGGTCCCCATCACGAGATGATCAATACAGCGTCCACCTCGCTGATGTACCTTAGTGGTCCCCATCGCGAGATGATCGTTACAAAACCCTCTTCGCCTATTCGTCCTACAAAGCACGAATCATTCCCTCAAAAACGAATTCAAACAAGTCCCTCGTTACAAATCCCTCTTAAATCGAGACCACGTCTCAATCCCCCCCTCTACGTCTCACAGAGTCCAAGCCACTCTAACCCCTTTCCTATAAAATACCCGAAATCCATCCGATGAGTTGAGTATCTCCTTTACAGTTATAAAAACCCCAGAAACCTAATTACGACGCATATTTGGCGTACGTGACATAAATATGTCTATTAATAGCCACACCGTTTATAAAAACCCTGGAAGTCCTACTGCGTATTATCCCGAAATATGTCAAGGTCTTTACCGCGCGTACCCCCGCAATGCTCCTGTAGAAATACATAAATACGAGGTCCTGCGAGGCCGGGTTCTCTCTTTGATCAGTGATCTTCCTTCAATTATCTTTCGTCACCACATTTCTCTTAACAGTATTATTAAACAAAGTGTTAATATACCAAAAATCAGTGTACTACGGCAACTACCGTAAGCGAATATTATTATTACCATTTATTGTTCAACGGCATATCATCCTCATCTATATCATTTTTGGAAGGTCCCGCGTCTTGGTCTATCACGTGGGGGTCGTCGATATCGCCGTGTTCAGACATTTTAAATTTAGTAAAATCTGTTATTTTAGGGTGGTTTAGGAGGTTTCCTATGTTTGAGCGTCCGGCAGTAGCTACTCAAAATCTATGGTATTCTCTACCCGGGTAGTTTATATCAAATCTGTTATAATTTTTTGCCTTCCGTGGTCGTTGCTACGCCTCCAGAAACACAAATCAGTTTATTTGAGAATGATAATACGGCCCGTAGTCTACGGCTTGGGTAATATAGCGTATTTTGATTTTAACGGGTATCGTTCATGTTAGATGTCGACTTTAGTTCCTATTCGAAAGGAAATACCATTCGGTGCACCTGGCACAATTGGTTGCAGGACGTACTTGTAACAGAAAGTTATTGCACCGCGGGCAATTAGGGAATGTATGGGGCATATTTAAAATATGGATTTGATACGTTGTCACCGTATTTGTTGGGTCTCGCAGGGAACAGTCTAAGCAAATTTCGTCGTCTTCGTTATTTGCTACAATGGTCCCGGAAACACAGATCATCCACTGTATGGACGCCGTCAAATTTTGAAATTGGCGGCTCCTGTAGGCTGGTTTCCACGGACTAACGTATTCTGTGTACATGCTTAATAGGCAATTGTGGGTACCGTTTGTTAGGGAATTTATTCCTATCGACAGTTGACGGATCCCACCGCTGTCACCAAAAATATGTCACGTCCCGGGTGAGGTCTTTCAGGAACGATGACTATGGGGAAGGAGAAAGACAGGCGCGAAT
This sequence comes from Andrena haemorrhoa, assembly GCA_910592295.1. NCBI lineage: Eukaryota > Metazoa > Arthropoda > Insecta > Hymenoptera > Andrenidae > Andrena > Andrena haemorrhoa. Next base: position 10,941,564 of record OU342946.1, read on the forward strand.
CTAAAATCCAGCACTCTGAGGTTTTGAGGGACTCAGGCGCGAATCTAAAATCCAGCACTCTGAGGTTTTGAGGGACTCAGGCGCGAATCTAAAATCCAGCACGCTGAGGGTTTGAGGGACTCAGGCGCGAATCTAAAATCCAGCACGCTGAGGGTTTGAGGGACTCAGGCGCGAATCTAAAATCCAGCACGCTGAGGGTTTGAGGGACTCAGGCGCGAATCTAAAATCCAGCACTCTGAGGTTTGAAAGGAACTTAGGCGCGAATGTTAAATTCGTCACACTGAGGGTTTGAAAGGGATTTAGGCGCGAATGTTAAATTCGTCGCGATATTTTGACTCAAATCATTTCACCTCCGCAATCTCCAACACCACAGGAACAGGAAGACCCTGATTCCGAAATCGAATCCAACGCATCAGACGAATCAACAACAGACTCAGAATCATCGTTAATCGAGCTAAACGATTCTCCAGAAGAAACATACGAAGCGGACCCCGATAGGGATATTAGAACGGCACCAAGTACACCAAAAGGAACCAACGAACACATATTAGATTATATTCAACGCGTCAAAGATCTCCGATCCGCCATTCTAGAAGAAGATAGTGAATATTACCGCGACTTCGCGCGAAATCACCCTCAGGATCTGGAACGCCTAGCCCGAGATTCATTTGTGGATGGACTTCCTCCCCACATAAGGACAAGATTATTGCAACATAACTTCGACACGCTCGATGAAGCTTTTGAGCTAGCTGTACTCGTGGATAAGGAAATCGACAGGGATCGACAAAGGTTTTCAGAACAAAAGGCCCCGAAATTAACGTGTCAACTCTGTAATAAAACAGGACACGATGCGCGGACCTGCAGAAGTAATCAAGATACCGCTCCACAACCATTCGAAAGGTATCCTCCAAATCGCGTTGCAGGATATGGTAATCAGGCATCTAACCCTTTACCCCCTTACTGGGACAAAACTCGACCTCCTCCCTCAAGACCTACAGAATTGCGTATCTGCGATTATTGCAAGAAGGCTGGACACGCGATCTCAGAATGCAGAAAACGCATCAAGCCCATCCATAAGGATCCTAGAACCTTGTGGAAAATAGAGTCAGGAAATACCCCGTCGGGCACCGACGGATGTGAACCGTGGAGTGGGCCAACCAGGAGCGCACCCACTTACGATTCAGTCGAAAACACCAGCAATACCGTAAAACCCGGTATCATTCAAATGAAAACAGTTGGTCAGGCCCCGTCGGTGATAATTCGCTCACCAGACTTCCGGAAAACAGTCGATGTAATGGTCAACACCAGTACTGAGGTAAATGTGCCAAAATTTCAGGACACCAATCAAACGCAAGTGCCATTAAGAGGCACCTCTCTGAACCCGGTTTCCACCCTTGGAACAATAAGGGTACTGCCAAAGGAGACTAAGACGTCTAAATGCGTCACTCCTATCCCAGCCTTAACAAAAATCAAGTCCTTCTTACCCCAGGATCCTTTAATCCACCCTATTGAGGCACCCGTGAAGGTGCACTCACCCACACCCCTTTTGCATTATGCGAAATTAACCCTTCCCATAACCTCCCATGAGTCCTTAGCGGTTACGCTGAAACCGGACCGACAGAAAATCCAAGCCGTCCTGAACTACTCAGCACCTTGGACGCCAAAAAGAATTAAAAGTTACCTCGGACTGACCGAATATTACTTATCGTTTATCCCGGAATTCTCTAAAACGGCTCGGCCTTTGACCTCACTTCAGAAAAAGGACACTCCATTCGACTGGGGATCGTCCCAAAAAGTCGCTTCTAACCACTTAAAGTCGGCATTGCAGAAGGAACCAATCCTGCAATATCCGAACTTTGAGCTGGAATTCCGTGCCCCTGAAAATACTATAGGAGGGATATTAAACCAGACAGTTGTTAAAAAGAACCTGCAAATCGCTTACACCCCCTGTATCTTAAATCACGAGAATATTTTACAAAACTCAAACTCCGAAAACCACCCGAATACCGGGAAAAGCAAAAAGGTCGCTGACGCTGCACCTCGCACACCAGGATTAACCGGATATCACAGAAAGTTCATCCCAGAATCTTCTAGAACTGCTCGCCCGTTAACCCAATTATTGAAGAAGGACACAGCATTTGACTGGGGATCGTCCCAACAAACCGCTTTTAACCACTTAAAGTCGGTATTGCAGAAGCAACTCATCCTGCAATGCTCGAATTTTGAACTGAAATTCCACATCACTATAGATGCTTTATCCCATACTTCCCCTGCAGTGGAGGCATGCTCCAAACGATCATGCGAAAAATCGGACGACGAATTGGAAGACAGGTCCAAACATAAGTCCAGCAGCTCCAAGAGGCCTCGGTTCTCCAGTTCTCTGATCCATGTGACGACGAGTGGAAGCAACCCCGTCGACCCTGCAATTCCCACATCCAACGCTCACTTAGGAAGAAAATACAAAAGAATTCAACTACACAGAAAGAGGAGCCGAAAAAAATCGCCTGTAGAAATTCCACTACGGCCCACCTCAGAAAACATACGTGAACGACTACATATAACAAAAGAAGACAACACTTATAAATTACCCATACAGGGTTTATTCGTAAAATATTTAGTGTGGGCAAATCTCATCCTATTAACATTTATTAAGACCACTGACGTATTCACTACAAATTTAATTTATCACTTCGGAACTCTTAGAACCATTCTCACCGACCAAGCAGCACAAAATACTCGCAATTTCACGAAAGCAGTACCACGGCAATGTAAACTGCAACAATTCCGAACCAAAGACTTTCACCCACAGACTAACGGCTCTTTAGAAAGATTGCATCTCGTTGTGACCGAATGCTTAAAATTGCTAACCGGTAAATACAGCGACTGGTACGAATGGATTAACTGGTCCGCATTCTCATATAATACTGGTGTCCATAAAGGCACTGGATACACTGGACATGAATCATTTTTCGCAAAACTTGCAATACCTAACCGGACCCCGGTTCTTGAAAATAATGAAAATAAAACATATTTTGGTTGTCTGTCAAAACTGAGTAGAAACTTGCGGCACAAAAGACACTATGACCGTCCTGCCCACGTGCGCGAGAGTCCCGGTTGACCCCAAGTCAACACACGAACAAAATTCTCTAATCAATTTTTCTACTATAGATCGTTGTTACTGCAACATTTTGCAACAGTCGTTTAATACGCGGCTATACCGTCCAGAGGGAAGGAAGGAAAACCATATCTCTCCTCCCTAAAATCATCTCAGATATCATCAACAGGAAGGCGTCTCCGCAGACAGTAATCACCATCGATGACTCCCTCCCCATCAACATCAATCAACGGAAAGCAGCTCCAAGAAGCCACTACCCCTTCGCCCCGTATAGACCCCTCTACCAAAATAGGCTTTATCTTTTATTTTCTTTCGCCAAATAGGCTATATATTTTATTTTTTTTGTTATTTCCAAAAAACACATTTTATTTTTGTTTTTTTTCTCATTTCAAAACACCATGACCCTGTGTGAAGAAATGAACCCATTTCTTCATATAAGGGGGGAGGTGTGACGTCCCACGATTTTTCGCGCGTTCATATTCCAAATTCCATTAGTAAACCTCAAAATCACTCCACCACAGTCTATCAAACTCAGCTCCTACCCCATCTCCTCAATCACCGATCACCTTGATGTTGCACCTTAGCGGTCACCAACACAAGATGATCAATACAACCTCCACCTCGCTGATGTACCTTAGTGGTCCCCATCACGAGATGATCAATACAACGTCCACCTCGCTGATGTACCTTAGTGGTCCCCATCACGAGATGATCGTTACAAAACCCTCTTCGCCTATTCGTCCTACAAGGCACGAATCATTCCCTCAAAAACGAATTCAAACAAGTCCCTCGTTACAAATCCCTCTTAAATCGAGACCACGTCTCAATCCCCCCTCTACGTCTCACAGAGTCCAAGCCACTCTAACCCCTTTCCTATAAAATACCCGAAATCCATCCGATGAGTTGAGTATCTCCTTTTACGGTTATAAAAACCCCAGAAACCTAATTACGACGCATATTTGGCGTACGTGACATAAATATGTCTATTAATAGCCACACCGTTTATAAAAACCCTGGAAGTCCTACTGCGTATTATCCCGAAATATGTCAAGGTCTTTACCGCGCGTACCCCCGCAATGCTCCTGTAGAAATACATAAATACGAGGTCCTGCGAGGCCGGGTCCTCTTTGATCAGTGATCTTCCTTCAATTATCTTTCGTCACCACATTTCTCTTAACAGTATTATTAAACAAAGTGTTAATATACCAAAAATCAGTGTACTACGGCAACTACCGTAAGCGAATATTATTATTACCATTTATTGTTCAACGGCATATCATCCTCATTTATACCATTTTATATTGTTAATGCTTATCGATTTCATTATTATATTTCTTACTAACGCTTATTGCTTTCTATATCATATTTACTCATATTTCTTTATATTAATAACGTTTATTCCACCTATTGCTTATTGCGTTTATTTAATATTTCGTTAAATACTTTTCTATATATATATATTTTCATTACTATTCTCATCATATTTCTCAATACATTATATTCTAAAGCTTATTGCGATCATTCACATTTATCTACGCTTAATATAATTTCATTTGGTTATATTTATGAACCTCATATTCATATTTTCTTATTGTGATTGATATAAATGTTATGTGTTAACACTCAGACCTCGCGCATGTCATAAAAGATTTAACAAGGCTAATAAACCGCTTTGTTTTCAACCACGTTTTGAATTATTGTGTGTATCCTCAAGTCATAAAGATTCCCAACGAAACCAAGCTGCCGCAACAGCTGATTCGCGAGAGCGCTTCCAGTATTTGTAAACACATTGCTGTACGAAGCGTGCAAATCCATAGAAAAACTAAGCGTGGTTTCTTAGGCACGAATGCAACGGTAAATCCTATTACCAGAACCAAACCAAATACAAAGTGCCATAACGGGTGTTCACCAAGTGTACATTTACCTTCCCTGGTCGATTTGAGTGACGAATTTAATATTCGCGCCTGATCACCTCCAGAAGCTCTCAGCGTGACGGATTTAACATTCGCGCCTAAATTCCTTCCAAATTCGCAGTGTGACGAATTTAACATTCGCGCCTAAATCCCTTTCAAACCCTCAGTGTGACGAATTTAACATTCGCGCCTAAATCCCTTTCAAACCCTCAGTGTGACGAATTTAACATTCGCGCCTAACGTCCTTTAACCCTCAGCGTGCTGGATTTTAGATTCGCGCCTGAGTCCCTCAAAACCTCAGAGTGCTGGATTTCAGATTCGCGCCTGAGTCCCTCAAACCCTCAGCGTGCTGGATTTTAGATTCGCGCCTGAGTCCCTCAAACCCTCAGCGTGCTGGATTTTAGATTCGCGCCTGAGTCCCTCAAACCCTCAGAGTGCTGGATTTTAGATGTGACGTCCCGGGTGAGGTCTTTCAGGAACGATGACTATGGGGAAGGAGAAAGACAGGCGCGAATCTAAAATCCAGCACTCTGAGGTTTTGAGGGACTCAGGCGCGAATCTAAAATCCAGCACGCTGAGGGTTTGAGGGACTCAGGCGCGAATCTAAAATCCAGCACGCTGAGGGTTTGAGGGACTCAGGCGCGAATCTAAAATCCAGCACTCTGAGGTTTTGAGGGACTCAGGCGCGAATCTAAAATCCAGCACGCTGAGGGTTAAAGGACGTTAGGCGCGAATGTTAAATTCGTCACACTGAGGGTTTGAAAGGAACTTAGGCGCGAATGTTAAATTCGTCACACTGAGGGTTTGAAAGGGATTTAGGCGCGAATGTTAAATTCGTCACACTGAGGGTTTGAAAGGAACTTAGGCGCGAATGTTAAATTCGTCACACTGAGGGTTTGAAAGGGATTTAGGCGCGAATGTTAAATTCGTCACACTGAGGGTTTGAAAGGGATTTAGGCGCGAATGTTAAATTCGTCACACTGCGAATTTGGAAGGAATTTAGGCGCGAATGTTAAATCCGTCACGCTGAGAGTTTCTGGAGGTGATCAGGCGCGAATATTAAATTCGTCACTCAAATCGACCAGGGAAGGTAAATGTACACTTGGTGAACACCCGTTATGGCACTTCGTATTTGGTTTGGTTCTGGTAATAGGATTTACCGTTGCATTCGTGCCTAAGAAACCACGCTTAGTTTTTCTATGGATTTGCACGCTTCGTACAGCAATGTGTTTACAAATACTGGAAGCGCTCTCGCGAATCAGCTGTTGCGGCAGCTTGGTTTCGTTGGGAATCTTTATGACTTGAGGATACACACAATAATTCAAAACGTGGTTGAAAACAAAGCGGTTTATTAGCCTTGTTAAATCTTTTATGACATGCGTGAGGTCTGAGTGTTAACACATAACATTTATATAAATCACAATAAGAAAATATGAGTATGAGGTTCATAAATATAACCAAATGAAATTATATTAAGCGTAGATAAGTGTGAATGATCGCAATAAGCTTTAGAATATAATGTATTGAGAAATATGATGAGAATAGTAATGAAAATATATATATATAGAAAAGTATTTAACGAAATATTAAATAAACGCAATAAGCAATAGGTGGAATAAACGTTATTAATATAAAGAAATATGAGTAAATATGATATAGAAAGCAATAAGCGTTAGTAAGAAATATAATAATGAAATCAATAAGCATTAACAATATAAAATGGTATAAATGAGGATGATATGCCGTTGAACAATAAATGGTAATAATAATATTCGCTTACGGTAGTTGCCGTAGTACACTGATTTTTGGTATATTAACACTTTGTTTAATAATACTGTTAAGAGAAATGTAACGACGAAAGATAATTGAAGGAAGATCACTGATCAAAGAGAGAACCCGGCCTCGCAGGACCTCGTATTTATGTATTTCTACAGGAGCATTGCGGGGGTACGCGCGGTAAAGACCTTGACATATTTCGGGATAATACGCAGTAGGACTTCCAGGGTTTTTATAAACGGTGTGGCTATTAATAGACATATTTATGTCACGTACGCCAAATATGCGTCGTAATTAGGTTTCTGGGGTTTTTATAACCGTAAAAGGAGATACTCAACTCATCGGATGGATTTCGGGTATTTTATAGGAAAGGGGTTAGAGTGGCTTGGACTCTGTGAGACGTAGAGGGGGGATTGAGACGTGGTCTCGATTTAAGAGGGATTTGTAACGAGGGACTTGTTTGAATTCGTTTTTGAGGGAATGATTCGTGCCTTGTAGGACGAATAGGCGAAGAGGGTTTTGTAACGATCATCTCGTGATGGGGACCACTAAGGTACATCAGCGAGGTGGACGTCGTATTGATCATCTTGTGTTGGTGACCGCTAAGGTGCAACATCAAGGTGATCAATGATTGAGGAGATGGGGTAGGAGCTGAGTTTGATAGACTGTGGTGGAGTGATTTTGAGGTTTACTAATGGAATTTGGAATATGAACGCGCGAAAAATCGTGGGACGTCACACCTCCCCCCTTATATGAAGAAATGGGTACATTTCTTCACACAGGGTCATGGTGTTTTGAAATGAGAAAAACAAAAATAAAATGTATTTTGGAAATAACGAAAAATAAAATAAAATATATAGCCTATTGGTGAAAATAAATAAAAAGATAAAGCCTATTTGGCGAAAATAAATAAATAAAAAGATGTGATGAACCAAAAATGTAAAAAAAAAAAAGGAAAGAAAAATATTCATTTATATGAAAAAATAAAAAAAAGAGATATATAAAAATAAAGAATATATATATATATATATATACATATATACAAGGGAAGGATCGGGTTAGGAAGGAAAGAAGGAAGGATTTTCGGGGAATTAGAAAGGAGGAAAGGAATATTCAAGGGTTTGGAAGGAGGGGTCGTCCAGGATGAACGAGAGGTCGTGACCTTCTTGATAGAGGTCATCGAACCACCTTAGGAATTCGGGTGTCAGCTCCGTATGGTCCGGAACCTTGGTAGCTGACCCCGTATCCAGGATTTCAAGAACTCCTGGACAAGGAGGGATTACAAGGGGATGTTGGGAGATGGAGGGTTGGGAAGAGGACTGACACGCGGGAGGGGGACTGAAGAGTACCTCCTCGCCGGTCGGTGGAGGGCAGTTTTGGGGCGGTGGGTCAATCGGCGTCCCTGCCGGGGAGTCATCAATGACGATGAGCTGGATCGCCGGCTCTGCCTCCCTGATGATTGTCTCGGCGGTTATCCGGGGAAGGAGGGGCGACAAGCTTCTTCCCTCCTTCCTTGCCTGCTTCCTTAGCCATTTAATATGCCCCAGCCTCCTCTTGATTCCTCCTCCGTTAGACTTAGCCCCATTGGGGTGGTGGGCCCTTTTATGAGGCATTATATTTTTTCCTAGAATTCGATTGATTAATACAAATATTTTATATCGGGATTAGGGTCAACCGGGATCCTCGCGTAATCGACCAAGACGCGCTTTGTTCGCGTGTATGATTTTTGTTTTGCCTTTCCATGATATTTTTAAATTTTGCGAAGGGATCACTTCTAATATGGTGTGAGGGCCTGAGTATTGATCTCCGAATTTTCCTTTTTTCGGTTCTATAAGGACGAAAATTGGGTCACCCGGTTTAAAGGTCTCTTCGTTTATATGTCGATCAAAATACTTTCTATATCGAAGCTTTGATTGGTTTAACTTTTCCGCAGCGGCGGTTTGTAATTCCTGCACCCTCGTACTCAAGTTCGAGAGGTACTGATTATAGGTTTCGTTTTCGAAGTCTTCGGGTACTCTTTTCCGGCTGGGTACCCGGGCTATTTTCCCGAATACTAACTCGTGTGGAGTGTAACCAGTGCCCTCATGGACGCTGGTATTATAAGAGAACGCGGCCAAATCGGTCCATTCGTCCCAGTCATCATATTTACTGATATACATTTTTAGATATTCCGTTAGGACGATGTGTGATCGCTCTAAAGAGCCGTTTGTCTGTGGGTGAAAGGCTGTAGTTCGAAATTGTTCGATTTTAAATTTTTGCGCGATAGCCTTCATGAATTTACTGGTGAAATTTGCTCCTTGGTCGGTGAGAATGGCTCTAGGAGCTCCGAATTGACAGATAAATTTCTTTATGAACGCATCTGCGATTTTTATTGACGTGGACTGTTTAAGGGGTACGCACACGAAATATTTTGTTAATAAATCTTGGATTGTCAATACATAGGTATTTCCTTCTCTAGTAGTAGGTAACGGTCCCACTATATCTAACGCAACTTTGTCAAAGGCTCGTCCAGGCGTGTCAGTAAGAATCATTGGTTGTTTGGTCTTGATACGGACGAGTTTCTTCCGCTGACAATCCTCGCATTTTCTAATATAATCTTCTACGGCTTTCTTCATTCCTTTCCAAAAGTAGTAGTGTCTAATACGATTATATGTTTTGGTTACTCCTTTATGTCCAGCTAATGCCGATGCGTGATGTTCTGTAATAATATTTTGTCTTTTTGATTCCTCGGGGATTTGAACTATTTGTAAACATACCGTGACTTCAATGTCTTCCTCGTCGATGGTTTCGAGAATGTCCATAATGATATCTTGCCAGGTTAATTGGTCGATATTTGCTGTTTTAGCTATACTAAATGAGTATATTACGAGTTCTTTGATTATGTTTTTAAAGGAAGATAGAGCTTCACCCCAAGCTGTCGTGGTTAGGGGAGTATTCTGTGTTTCTTTTATGACTAACCCGATGAGAATTCGTCCTTTGTTACTTGTTACATGGGTCTTTCCCAAAGTGAGTTCGTTCGCTTCTTCTAATGCTCCAGTTTCTAGTAGTTGTTTGGCTCCATTGTCGCAAGGTTTCCCATCGGCGCTTAAGAAGAAGATAAGCGTTTCTTTTCGTAAAGACAACGGGTCGCGACTGATTATTGGTACCGTTCTAATATCCCTATCGGGGTCCGCTTCGTATGTTTCTTCTGGAGAATCGTTCAGCTCGATTAACGATGATTCTGAGTCTGTTGTTGATTCGTCTGATGCGTTGGATTCGATTTCGGAATCAGGGTCTTCCTGTTCCTGTGGTGTTGGAGGTTGCGGAGGTGAAACGATTTGATGTGGAATATTTAATTCTTGTTCTTCTTCTTTTCCCTGGTCTTCCTTTTCTATGCCACTCATGGGTTCTGGTGCATTTACTGGGGAGACGTCGGGTGGTATTATTACAGGCGTTGGAGTTTTGCGCACCTTTCGGTGTGGTTGGATCCTCGTGGGTTTCGCCTTTGGGCGGTTGTTAGTTTCCTTAGTAGTTCGAGGCTTTTTACTAGGCACCCAATCATCATCGGTTTTCTCTCGTGGTCGTATGGGACATGTTCTCTTTACAGGAGGATTACGAGATAGGGCGTCAGCAAGTTTATTGCTTTTCCCTGGTTGATAGCGAATTTTGTAGTCATATTCTGCTAACTTTAAACGCCACCTAACGAGACGTGACGTTGGATCTTTTACCCTATGTAACCAAATTAGGGGTTGGTGGTCAGTATATAATATAAATTTCTTTCCGTATAAATAAGGTCGGAAGTACCTGACACAATAAACAATGGCTAGAAGTTCTTTTTCTATGGTTGCGTAGTTTATCTCTGCTTTGTTCAAGAGCCGAGAAGCATAAGCGATGGGTAACTCTTTTCCCGCGATATTTTGACTTAATATTCCTCCTATAGCAAATTCAGAAGCGTCGGTGGTAACATGAAAATCCAGGTCAAAATTCGGGTATTGCAGGATAGGTTCTTTCTGCAATGCTAACCTTAGGTGGTCAAAAGCCGTTTTCTGGGACGGTCCCCACTCGAATATTGTGTCTTTCTTTAATAGTTGGGTTAACGGACGAGCTATTTTAGAAAAGTCCGGGATAAACCTCCTATAATATCCGGTTAGTCCAAGGAATTGTTTGATTCCTTTTGGTGTACTTGGTGCCGGGTAGTTTCGGACGGCTTCAATTTTTCCCAGATCAGGTTTTACACCTTGCTCGGTGATTATGTGACCTAAATATGCGACTTCCTTGTGTAGGAATTTACATTTGGAAGGCTGAAGTTTAAGATTTGCTTCTCTTAGGCGTTGAGCAAGTTTTTTAAATTTAATCAGGTGTTCCGTGAGGGAACTCGCATAAAGGACGATATCGTCCAAGTAAACAAACATTTCCGTGCCCTGAAGTCCCGTAAGTGTGTGATCCATTAGGCGTTGGAAAGTTGCTGGTGCATTACATAGCCCAAACGGCATTCTGACAAACTCATAATGTCCATGAGGTGTAGAAAAAGCCGTTTTAGGTGCATCTTCCGGTTTCATAGGGATTTGGTGAAATCCAGAAGCAAGGTCGAATACGGAGAAGTATTTTGCTCCTCCTAATTGGTCTAATATTTCGTTAATGTTTGGGAGTGGGTATGCATCAGGAACGGTTTTTTCGTTTAAATCCCTGAAGTCAATTACCATTCTCCACAAGAGTTCCCCATTGGGTCCTGGTTTTTTGGAGACGATCCAAATAGGTGAATTGTAGGGTGATAATGATGGCTTTATAATGTCGTTTGCTAGTAAATTCTTCACTTGTTTGTCTATTTCCTTCTTATGTACAGGAGGGAAGCGATATTGTTTAGTATTTACAGGCACTGGGTCCATTGTCTGGATCCCATGCTGGATAGCGTTTGTATGGCCTAACTTCTCGTCTGGTAGATGGAAGAGGTCATGGTATTTACATAAAATTCCTTGGACATGAAGTTTTTCCTCCGGATTCATATGTTCCGTTGAAATTAATTTGAACACTTGTTCCATTCTTGTTGCAAGTTTTTCAGAGATTGTTGATACTTCCTCACCCGACGCCATAGTTAGAGACTCTTGAAATTTTAAGGGAAGGGTTGTTTCGGCATGATGCCCTGGGGATGAGAGCGAGTGTACCTTCGCGGGTACCTCTGAATGATGGATCGACGGATCCTGGGGAAAGAGGGGCTTGATTTTCGTTAGGGTTGGGATAGGAGTGACGCGTTTAGACGTCTTAGTCTCTTTCGGTCGTCTTTGTTTGGGTTCTGGAATCACAATTTCAAATTCTTCCAATTCAACAGTAGGTATAGTGATCGTTGTGTCCATTTCATTAGAATTTATAACTTGTAGGTACGCTTTGCCGTCCTGATTACGGACAAGAGCATTCCCTGCATGAATTCCAGTGCCTAAATCTAATCTAGGTAAATATCCTTCTTTTATGTCTGAATTTGATATATTTATAAAACAGACTGTTTTTGACCTGGCGGGTAATACGAGTTGATCTCTATTTACAAACGGAATAGAGTTCCCTTTGAACTCTAACTGTTTCTTTGAATAATGAATTGAAGCACTCTGCTTTATAAAGAATTCAGTTCCTAGTATTCCGTGTGGTTTGATTGGGAAATCATTTTCAACTACGTGAAACGTGACGTTGTTGCCCAATAGTGTTATGGTTATTGTTCCAAGGGTGTAGACGAGGTCTTTAGCGATCCCTCTTAATTGCACCTGTTGGTCGGTATTTATATCTCGAGGTTGTTTTATTGTTTGGATTTTTAATAGATTGACTTCAGAACCGGTGTCAATCATTAATTCTGGGGCCATTATAAAATCCGGTGATTGAATAATTACAGACGGGGCTTCTTTGACGGCATTCACCCATGCGGTAGCGATTCTAGTTTTGTTATCGGACGCGTTGCTGCTTGGCCCGTTCCACGGTACGCGTCCGCTGTTGACCGTAGGGGCAGAGCGTTTCCCGAGTCTCGTTCCTGGGAGGTTCCAGGGTTTCCCTCATTGCGATTAAATATTCGTTTCCTACATTCAGAGATCAGATGTCCGGGCTTTTTGCAGTATCCACAGATACGCAATTCTGTAGGTCTTGAGGGAGGAGGTCGAGTTTTGTCCCAGTAAGGGGGCAAAGGGTTAGATGCCTGACTACTATATCCTGCAACGCGATTTGGAGGATACCTTTCGAAAGGTTGTGGAGCGGTATCTTGATTAGTTCTGCAGGTCCGCGCATCGTGTCCTGTTTTATTACAGAGTTGACACGTTAATTTCGGGGCCTTTTGTTCTGAAAACCGCTGTCGATCCCTGTCGATTTTCTTATCCACGAGTACAGCTAACTCAAAAGCTTCATCGAGCGTTTCGAAATTATGTTGGAGAAATCTTGTTCGTATATGTGGAGGAAGGCCATCCACAAACGAGTCTAACGTTAGACGATCTAGATCCTCGAGGTGATTCAGTGTAAAGTCGCGATAGTATTCTTTGTCCTCTTCTAAAATAGCGAATCGGAGATCCTTGACGCGTGAGATGTAATCTAATATGTGTTCGTTGGTTCCTTTGATTACGTTGGCGAGTTCTCCGCGATAGTGGTCCGACGTTTTTGCAGGGGAGAAGGTACGTTTAAGTTGTTTTATCAAATCATTTACGGAATCAAAGACCCGATCCTCAACCGCCAAGTATGCATGGTCTTGCAGCTTATTCGTCAACAACCTCGCTAGCTGAGGTTCAGCATGCGAGGGAACCAGAGCCTTAGCCCTATTGCAGGCTCTCGCGAATTGTAAAATGGATATGTTGTGACCGTTAAATTTTGGGACTGTTTCTACTGCGTCCTTTAATTTTATCTGGGGCGATGGACCCTGGTCCGGAATATTATTACTATTCATTGCTTCAGGAGTCTTATTGAAATTCAACACCGGTTTTCTATCAAAACGGGAGGAACCCGGTGTGGAAAAATTATTTGTATCTAGCGGGGGTGGAAGAAGTCTCTTCATCACTGCCTCAATACTCTGTATTCTATCGGAAAGACCCTTAAACATGGGTTCGGACGGTCCGGTGCCTATGCCCGTATGCGTTTTACTTTCCGCAAATCTCGTGTGCAAATTGTCAGTTCCGGCTCGTTTCTCACCCAATTTTCGTAATTGTTCCATTATTTCGGCGGTCGCGATTTCTATAGCATTTTTGGAAGGTCCCGCGTCTTGGTCTATCACGCGGGGGTCGTCGATATCGCCGTGTTCAGACATTTTAAATTTAGTAAAATCTGTTATCTTTGGGTGTTTTAGGATGTTTCCTATGTTTGAGCGTCCGGCAGTAGCTACTCAAAATCTATGGTATTCTCTACCCGGGTTTGAATTAAAATAGTTTAGGCAAATTTTCTGCCTTCCGTGGTCGTTGCTACGCCTCCAGAAACACAAATCAGTTTATTTGAGTCTGATAATACGGCCGTAGTCTACGGCTTGGGTAATATAACGTATTTTGATTTTGACGGGTATCGCTCATGTTAGATGTCGACTTTAGTTCCTATTCGAAAGGAAATACCATTCGGTGCACTTGGCACAATTGGTTGCAGGACGTATTTGTAACAGAAAGTTATTGCACCGCGGGCAATTAGGGAATGTATGGGGCATATTTAAAATATGGATTTGATACGTTGTCACCGTATTTGTTGGGTCTCGCAGGGAACAGTCTAAGCAAATTTCGTCGTCTTCGTTATTTGCTACAATGGTCCCGGAAACACAGATCATCCACTGTATGGACGCCGTCAAATTTTGAAATTGGCGGCTCCTGTAGGCTGGTTTCCACGGACTAACGTATTCTGTGTACATGCTTAATAGGCAATTGTGGGTACCGTTTGTTAGGGAATTTATTCCTATCGACAGTTGACGCATCCCACCGCTGTCACCAAAAATATGTCACGTCCCGGGTGAGGTCTTTCAGGAACGATGACTATGGGGAAGGAGAAAGACAGGCGCGAATCTAAAATCCAGCACTCTGAGGTTTTGAGGGACTCAGGCGCGAATCTAAAATCCAGCACTCTGAGGGTTTGAGGGACTCAGGCGCGAATCTAAAATCCAGCACGCTGAGGGTTTGAGGGACTCAGGCGCGAATCTAAAATCCAGCACTCTGAGGGTTTGAGGGACTCAGGCGCGAATCTAAAATCCAGCACGCTGAGGGTTTGAGGGACTCAGGCGCGAATCTAAAATCCAGCACGCTGAGGGTTTGAGGGACTCAGGCGCGAATCTAAAATCCAGCACGCTGAGGGTTTGAGGGACTCAGGCGCGAATCTGAAATCCAGCACGCTGAGGGTTTGAGAGGGATTTAGGCGCGAATGTTAAATTCGTCACACTGCGAATTTGGAAGGAATTTAGGCGCGAATGTTAAATCCGTCACGCTGAGAGTTTCTGGAGGTGATCTGGCGCGAATATTAAATTCGTCACTCAAATCGACCAGGGAAGGTAAATGTACACTTGGTGAACACCCGTTATGGCACTTCGTATTTGGTTTGGTTCTGGTAATAGGATTTACCGTTGCATTCGTGCCTAAGAAACCACGCTTAGTTTTTCTATGGATTTGCACGCTTCGTACAGCAATGTGTTTACAAATACTGGAAGCGCTCTCGCGAATCAGCTGTTGCGGCAGCTTGGTTTCGTTGGGAATCTTTATGACTTGAGGGTACACACAATAATTCAAAACGTGGTTGAAAACAAAGCGGTTTATTAGCCTTGTTAAATCTTTTATGACATGCGCGAGGTCTGAGTGTTAACACATAACATTTATATCAATCACAATAAGAAAATATGAATATGAGGTTCATAAATATAACCAAATGAAATTATATTAAGCGTAGATAAATGTGAATGATCGCAATAAGCTTTAGAATATAATGTATTGAGAAATATGATGAGAATAGTAATGAAAATATATATATATAGAAAAGTATTTAACGAAATATTAAATAAACGCAATAAGCAATAGGTGGAATAAACGTTATTAATATAAAGAAATATGAGTAAATATGATATAGAAAGCAATAAGCGTTAGTAAGAAATATAATAATGAAATCAATAAGCATTAACAATATAAAATGGTATAAATGAGGATGATATGCCGTTGAACAATAAATGGTAATAATAATATTCGCTTACGGTAGTTGCCGTAGTACACTGATTTTTGGTATATTAACACCTTGTTTAATAATACTGTTAAGAGAAATGTAACGACGAAAGATAATTGAAGGAAGATCACTGATCAAAGAGAGAACCCGGCCTCGCAGGACCTCGTATTTATGTATTTCTACAGGAGCATTGCGGGGGTACGCGCGGTAAAGACCTTGACATATTTCGGGATAATACGCAGTAGGACTTCCAGGGTTTTTATAAACGGTGTGGCTATTAATAGACATATTTATGTCACGTACGCCAAATATGCGTCGTAATTAGGTTTCTGGGGTTTTTATAACCGTAAAAGGAGATACTCAACTCATCGGATGGATTTCGGGTATTTTATAGGAAAGGGGTTAGAGTGGCTTGGACTCTGTGAGACGTAGAGGGGGGATTGAGACGTGGTCTCGATTTAAGAGGGATTTGTAACGAGGGACTTTTTTGAATTCGTTTTTGAGGGAATGATTCGTGCTTTGTAGGACGAATAGGCGAAGAGGGTTTTGTAACGATCATCTCGTGATGGGGACCACTAAGGTACATCAGCGAGGTGGAGGTTGTATTGATCATCGTGTGTTGGTGACCGCTAAGGTGCAACATCAAGGTGATCGGTGATTGAGGAGATGGGGTAGGAGCTGAGTTTGATAGACTGTGGTGGAGTGATTTTGAGGTTTACTAATGGAATTTGGAATATGAACGCGCGAAAAATCGTGGGACGTCACACCTCCCCCCTTATATGAAGAAATGGGTTCATTTCTTCACACAGGGTCATGGTGTTTTGAAATGAGAAAAAACAAAAATAAAATGTAACTTGGAAATAACGAAAAATAAAATAAAATATATAGCCTATTGGCGAAAATAAATAAAAAAAAAAAGATGTGATGAACCAAAAAATGTAAAAAAAAAAGGGAAAGAAAAATATTCATTTATATGAAAAAATAAAAAAAAAGAAATATAAAAATAAAGAATATACATATATATATATACATATGTACAAGGGAAGGATCGGGTTAGGAAGGAAAGAAGGAAGGATTTTCAGGGAATTAGAAAGGAGGAAAGGAATATTCAAGGGTTTGGAAGGAGGGGTCGTCCAGGATGAACGAGAGGTCGTGACCTTCTTGATAGAGGTCATCGAACCACCTTAAGAATTCGGGTGTCAGCTCCGTATGGTCCGGAACCTTGGTAGCTGACCCCGTATCCAGGATTTCAAGAACTCCTGGACAAGGAGGGATTACAAGGGGATGTTGGGAGATGGAGGGTTGGGAAGAGGACTGGCACACGGGAGGGGGACTGAAGAATACCTCCTCGCCGGTTGATGGAGGGCAGTTTTGGGGCGGTGGGTTTATTGGCGTCCCTGCCGGGGAGTCATCAATGGTGATGAGCGGGATCGCCGGCTCTGCCTCCCTGATGATGGTCTCGGAGATTACCCGGGGAAGGAGGGGCGACAAGCTTCTTCCCTCCTTCCTTGCCTGCTTCCTTAGCCATTTAATATGGTCCAGCCTCCTCTTTATTCCTCCTCCGTGAGACTTAGCCCCGTTGGGGTGGTGGGCCCTTTTATGCGGCATTGTAATTTTTCGGTAGTTGCCGTAGTACACTTGATATATCTCGAGGTTGTTTTATTGTTTGAATTTTCAATAGATTGACTTCAGAACCGGTGTCAATCATTAATTCTGGGGCCATTATAAAATCCGGTGATTGAATAATTACAGATGGGGCTTCTTTGACGGCATTCACCCATGCGGTAGCGATTCTAGTTTTGCTATCGGACGCGTTGCTGCTTGGCCCGTTCCACGGTACGCGTCCGCTGTTGACCGTAGGGGCAGAGCGTTTCCCGAATCTCGTTCCTGGGAGGTTCCAGGGTTTCCCTCATTGCGATTAAATATTCGTTTCCTACATTCAGAGATCAGATGTCCGGGCTTTTTGCAGTATCCACAGATACGCAATTCTGTAGGTCTTGAGGGCGGAGGTCGGGTTTTGTCCCAGTAAGGGGGCAAAGGGTTAGATGCCTGACCACCATATCCTGCGACGCGATTTGGAGGATACCTTTCGAATGTTTGTGGAGCGGTATCTTGATTAGTTCTGCAGGTCCGCGCATCGTGTCCTGTTTTATTACAGAGTTGACACGTTAATTTGGGGGCCTTTTGTTCTGAAAACCTCTGTCGATCCCTGTCGATTTTCTTATCTACGAGTACAGCTAACTCAAAAGCTTCATCGAGCGTTTCGAAATTATGTTGGAGAAATCTTGTTCGTATATGTGGAGGAAGGCCATCCACAAACGAGTCTAACGTTAGACGATCTAGATCCTCGAGGTGAGTCAGTGTAAAGTCGTGATAGTATTCTTTGTCCTCTTCCAAAATAGCGAATCGGAGGTCCTTGACGCGTGAGATGTAATCTAATATGTGTTCGTTGGTTCCTTTGATTACGTTGGCGAGTTCTCCGCGATAGTGGTCCGACGTTTTTGCAGGGGAGAAGGTACGTTTAAGTTGTTTTATCAAATCATTTACGGAATCAAAGACCCGATCCTCAACCGCCAAGTACGCATGGTCTTGCAGCTTATTCGTCAACAACCTCGCTAGCTGAGGTTCAGCATGCGAGGGAACCAGAGCCTTAGCCCTATTGCAGGCTCTCGCGAATTGTAAAATGGATATGTTGTGACCGTTAAATTTTGGGACTGTTTCTACTGCGTCCTTTAATTTTATCTGGGGCGATGGACCCTGGTCCGGAATATTATTACTATTCATTGCTTCAGGAGTCTTATTGAAATTCAACACCGGTTTTCTATCAAAACGGGAGGAACCCGGTGTGGAAAAATTATTTGTATCTAGCGGGGGTGGAAGAAGTCTCTTCATCACTGCCTCAATACCTTGTATTCTATCGGAAAGACCCTTAAACATGGGTTCGGACGGTCCGGTGCCTATGCCCGTATGCGTTTTACTTTCCGCAAATCTCGTGTGCAAATTGTCGGTTCCGGCTCGTTTCTCACCCAACTTTCGTAATTGTTCCATTATTTTGGCGGTCGCGATTTCTATAGCACTTTTGGAGGGTCCCGCGTCTTGGTCTATCACGTGGGGGTCGTCGATATCGCCGTGGTCAGACATTTTAAATTTAGTAAAATCTGTTATTTTAGGGTGGTTTAGGAGGTTTCCTATGTTTGAGCGTCCGGCAGTAGCTACTCAAAATCTATGGTATTCTCTACCCGGGTAGTTTATATCAAATCTGTTATAATTTTTCCTTATTCGACGGCAATGCTCTGTGCACGCGGCACGACTGTTAATAGGATGTAATTTAAACAGAAGGTTTTTGCAACAAGGGCATTCAGGGAATGTATCGTTAGGTTGGTGGTAGTCTGGGTTAGGTCTGGGTTAGGTCTGGGTTAGGTCTGGGTTAGGTCTAACCCAGACCTAACCCAGACCTAACCCAGACCTAACCCAGACCTAACTCAGACCTCGCGCATGTCATAAAAGATTTAACAAGGCTAATAAACCGCTTTGTTTTCAAAAAAAAAAAAAAAAAAAAAAAAAAATTCATCGATCTTTCATCGCTCTTTCATCACATTGACGGGTACAATCTTTGTCTATCTTGCATCTCTCTTAGTGTGACAATCAGATGTTCTTGTATAAACCTAGTGTTCAGTTTTGTTGTTCAGTTCCCTGTGTGCATAGGAGAAACGTCTCTGTGCAGACCGAGAGTGAAGGTGATATACACTGCGAAGTGTGTGGGAAGGTGATAGCCAGGTCTGTGTCATCTCAGACCACTCTAGCTGCAAGCAGTAGGATATTGCGACAATTGGATCTCATACCAACACCCCCAAGAGCCCTAATTGACCCTCCTGATACCAGAGAATTTGGGTGTCAAGTTGATCCTCACGATTTGTGTCCTGTTTCTGAGCTGTCAGTAGCTCAGTCTTCCCATAGAGTTTCTTTTGACCTTCCTGTTGCAGCTTCTAGCCCAGTTCCTAGTGCTCCTGTGTACCCTGATCTTAGCAGTTCTTTGTTGAAAGAAGAAGAAGAGGAGAGTAGACCCATCATAATCAGAGTCCTTTCAACTCCTCCTACTGCAAAGGCTCCGTGGGAAAATGAGAAAAAAAAAAAATAAAATGTAACTTGGAAATAACGAAAAATAAAATAAAATATATAGCCTATTGGCGAAAATAAATAAAAAAAAAAGATGTGATGAACCAAAAAATGTAAAAAAAAAGGGAAAGAAAAATATTCATTTATATGAAAAAATAAAAAAAAAGAAATATAAAAATAAAGAATATACATATATATATATACATATGTACAAGGGAAGGATCGGGTTAGGAAGGAAAGAAGGAAGGATTTTCAGGGAATTAGAAAGGAGGAAAGGAATATTCAAGGGTTTGGAAGGAGGGGTCGTCCAGGATGAACGAGAGGTCGTGACCTTCTTGATAGAGGTCATCGAACCACCTTAAGAATTCGGGTGTCAGCTCCGTATGGTCCGGAACCTTGGTAGCTGACCCCGTATCCAGGATTTCAAGAACTCCTGGACAAGGAGGGATTACAAGGGGATGTTGGGAGATGGAGGGTTGGGAAGAGGACTGGCACACGGGAGGGGGACTGAAGAATACCTCCTCGCCGGTTGATGGAGGGCAGTTTTGGGGCGGTGGGTTTATTGGCGTCCCTGCCGGGGAGTCATCAATGGTGATGAGCGGGATCGCCGGCTCTGCCTCCCTGATGATGGTCTCGGAGATTACCCGGGGAAGGAGGGGCGACAAGCTTCTTCCCTCCTTCCTTGCCTGCTTCCTTAGCCATTTAATATGGTCCAGCCTCCTCTTTATTCCTCCTCCGTGAGACTTAGCCCCGTTGGGGTGGTGGGCCCTTTTATGCGGCATTGTAATTTTTCGGTAGTTGCCGTAGTACACTTGATATATCTCGAGGTTGTTTTATTGTTTGAATTTTCAATAGATTGACTTCAGAACCGGTGTCAATCATTAATTCTGGGGCCATTATAAAATCCGGTGATTGAATAATTACAGATGGGGCTTCTTTGACGGCATTCACCCATGCGGTAGCGATTCTAGTTTTGCTATCGGACGCGTTGCTGCTTGGCCCGTTCCACGGTACGCGTCCGCTGTTGACCGTAGGGGCAGAGCGTTTCCCGAATCTCGTTCCTGGGAGGTTCCAGGGTTTCCCTCATTGCGATTAAATATTCGTTTCCTACATTCAGAGATCAGATGTCCGGGCTTTTTGCAGTATCCACAGATACGCAATTCTGTAGGTCTTGAGGGCGGAGGTCGGGTTTTGTCCCAGTAAGGGGGCAAAGGGTTAGATGCCTGACCACCATATCCTGCGACGCGATTTGGAGGATACCTTTCGAATGTTTGTGGAGCGGTATCTTGATTAGTTCTGCAGGTCCGCGCATCGTGTCCTGTTTTATTACAGAGTTGACACGTTAATTTGGGGGCCTTTTGTTCTGAAAACCTCTGTCGATCCCTGTCGATTTTCTTATCTACGAGTACAGCTAACTCAAAAGCTTCATCGAGCGTTTCGAAATTATGTTGGAGAAATCTTGTTCGTATATGTGGAGGAAGGCCATCCACAAACGAGTCTAACGTTAGACGATCTAGATCCTCGAGGTGAGTCAGTGTAAAGTCGTGATAGTATTCTTTGTCCTCTTCCAAAATAGCGAATCGGAGGTCCTTGACGCGTGAGATGTAATCTAATATGTGTTCGTTGGTTCCTTTGATTACGTTGGCGAGTTCTCCGCGATAGTGGTCCGACGTTTTTGCAGGGGAGAAGGTACGTTTAAGTTGTTTTATCAAATCATTTACGGAATCAAAGACCCGATCCTCAACCGCCAAGTACGCATGGTCTTGCAGCTTATTCGTCAACAACCTCGCTAGCTGAGGTTCAGCATGCGAGGGAACCAGAGCCTTAGCCCTATTGCAGGCTCTCGCGAATTGTAAAATGGATATGTT
Source organism: Andrena haemorrhoa (assembly GCA_910592295.1). NCBI lineage: Eukaryota > Metazoa > Arthropoda > Insecta > Hymenoptera > Andrenidae > Andrena > Andrena haemorrhoa. Next base: position 10,963,466 of record OU342946.1, read on the forward strand.
GTGACCGTTAAATTTTGGGACTGTTTCTACTGCGTCCTTTAATTTTATCTGGGGCGATGGACCCTGGTCCGGAATATTATTACTATTCATTGCTTCAGGAGTCTTATTGAAATTCAACACCGGTTTTCTATCAAAACGGGAGGAACCCGGTGTGGAAAAATTATTTGTATCTAGCGGGGGTGGAAGAAGTCTCTTCATCACTGCCTCAATACCTTGTATTCTATCGGAAAGACCCTTAAACATGGGTTCGGACGGTCCGGTGCCTATGCCCGTATGCGTTTTACTTTCCGCAAATCTCGTGTGCAAATTGTCGGTTCCGGCTCGTTTCTCACCCAACTTTCGTAATTGTTCCATTATTTTGGCGGTCGCGATTTCTATAGCACTTTTGGAGGGTCCCGCGTCTTGGTCTATCACGTGGGGGTCGTCGATATCGCCGTGGTCAGACATTTTAAATTTAGTAAAATCTGTTATTTTAGGGTGGTTTAGGAGGTTTCCTATGTTTGAGCGTCCGGCAGTAGCTACTCAAAATCTATGGTATTCTCTACCCGGGTAGTTTATATCAAATCTGTTATAATTTTTCCTTATTCGACGGCAATGCTCTGTGCACGCGGCACGACTGTTAATAGGATGTAATTTAAACAGAAGGTTTTTGCAACAAGGGCATTCAGGGAATGTATCGTTAGGTTGGTGGTAGTCTGGGTTAGGTCTGGGTTAGGTCTGGGTTAGGTCTAACCCAGACCTTTTTTTTTTTTTTTTTTTTTTTTTCCACCCAACCGCCCCTCCCCCGCGAGGGCCAGCCCGGAAACGCTTGTGTAGCATTACTACGGGGTCTGGCCCGGTGTTAAACACGCGGGGGCCTAAAACAGAGGCCCAAAGGCCCCGTAAGGTCTGACTAGACCCTAGAAACACAAGGGTATATACCCACACTAACAGGACAATACAAACATTAATGGACAGACAGATAAATATGTGTGTATAATGATAAATAAAACACATAAATAAATAACATGACGCCATTACGCCAAAAATGAACCGGCAGACCCGCTGCCGGACCACCTCGTCTATAGGGCCCAAAAGGGGTGCCCACCACAGAATAAAATGATTAAAATAATTACAATAATTATAATCTAATTCTCATCGCTGAAACTTTGCGCAAACAAACGTGGCAAAGTCCGCCCAATAAGTGGATCGTCGGAATCCACTTCGCCTCTCTCCAAAAGTCTCTCAAAACCCTGCTTAGTCTCTAAGACTACCTTGCAAAAATGCCTAAAGGCTATCCAACAGCCCCGATCAGAGAGTGAGCTCCTAATCACCATCTCCACTGACGCCCCCAAGTGCGAGCCGATGCCTAAGCGGTCGTATAAGGCCCCACGGCAAATGTCCCATCTAGGGCATCTGACCAAAGTATGTTCGGCGGTGTCTGGGGCACCACAACCGAACCAACAGTCCGGGCTCAGGGATTTCCCGATGCGATGCCGAAACGCATTAAAACAGCCGTGGCCGGTCAAAAACTGCGTAGTATAAAAATCTAGGTGGTTAAAAACGCAGCCAGCCCACGCCCGAACGTCCGGAATGCATCGATGGGTCCACCGTGAGCCTGGAGCGGCATCCCATCGGTCCTGCCAGCGGTCCCAAATGCCCTCTCGGACCCTGGATTCTCGAAATAATAAGTCCAGTCGGCGGGCTTCTTCCTCAGCGGGGGATAATGGCCCCAAAAAGCGGCGGATCCTACGTCTCTGTTCCAGGAATAATAATTTCCTGAGTCCGATTTTTAAATCCAATGGGACTTCTCCCGTCAGGGCACATAGCGCGTAGTGCGACACAGACCTATATGCCGACACGACTCGATTTAATCCCATCCGCTGGGCCCTAGCCAATAACTTTTTGTTCTCGCCATCCTCAGCGCCGTCAGCCCAAAATGGCGCACCATACAAAATGATGGACTCTAATATCAGGTAATAAAGGCGTCGCTGAGGATGGGAGATACCCGAGGCATTTGGGATGAGCCTGCTTAGCGCGGACATGATTTTAACCCCCTTGGTGGTGACTCTAGCGACGTGTTTCCTGAACACCCCGGTCGCGTCTATTGTTACCCCTAAATACTTTACCTGTGTTGCCGGCACAAGCTCATAATCTAAAACCGTAATGCTATATCCCGATGGGACCCGCTTCTTGGTAAGAAACATGGCCTCAGTTTTGGTGTGGGCCAAACACAGTCCGGCGGAAGACATCCAGGCGGTTATTTCAAGCATTTCATGCTGTACCCGGGCCTCCACCTGTGCCAAAGTGCGCCCGCTGATGAGGAGCGCAACGTCATCAGCATACCCAATCAGTGAGCAGCCAGCGCCCATGGATTTAGTGAGTAACCCATCGTACACGAGGCACCAAAGAAGGGGCCCCACCACTGATCCCTGTGGTACCCCCTTATAGATCTTCCTGGAGCAGACTACGTCGTCTGCTTCGAAAACTATATAACGCGAGTTAAAATAATCCACCAAAATTCGGCAGAGATATAGAGGTATCTCTCTAGCGGAGAGTTCTTTAAAAATGCTACTCCAGCTAATAGAATTAAAAGCATTTCTTACATCTAAGGTCACTAACAGCGAATATACCTGTTTGTCCCGACACAGGTTCTGGAAATCCGAGACCCTCGCGAAAGCATCAGCAGTGGAAAGGCCACGGCGGAAACCAAACTGATTTTCGGCAAGCCCATTTGGGCCAATAAACTCCAATAATCGCTCGTACACTACATACTCGAAGAGCTTGGCAGTCGATCCCACAATACTCAGAGGCCTGTAGGAGCTTGAGAGGGACGGGTCCTTGCCCTCCTTTAATATCAGCACAACCCGCGTACGTTTCCAACTGCGAGGAAACTGCCCCCTGGTGAGTAGGCCCGTGAACATTGTGGCAAAGATCCACGGGTTATTCGTGGCCAGAGCCTTGACCACCTCCGGGGGGATCTTGTCTAACCCAGAAGCCTTTCCAGGGGACAGTTTCCTCGCAGCGTACATAATTTCCACATCGGAGACCGGTGGGAAGGTGAAATCTCCTTCGCCAGAGGATGCTAAGGCATCCTCTGCCGCGTTAATATCCTCGCGTCTTCCGGAATCCGTACCAACAGGGAAAAGGGCATCCAGATGGTACATCGCCCGCCCTGATTCCACTGGAACAGAGGGCATGGCGGCCCTAAGGCGAGTCATAACCGTCTGGTACGGGCGGCCCCAAATGTCCTCTTCGAGCTGGGCGACATATGCCCTCCAGGTCATCCGCTTACTGAGCCTAATGGCAGCGTTCAAGGCCTTCCTGGCCACTTTGTAGGCCTCCACCGCCGACCTTCTGACCTCTGGGGGCGCCCTCCCCCGCCGTGTCATAATGCGGCGCCGACGTAACGTCTCCGCGCGGAGTTCGGCAATCTCCGGTGTCCACCAAGGGTTGACGGGCCTATTGCTCCTTCGGCCAGAGGTGCGCTCCATTGAGGCCTCGCAGGAACTACAAATCGCCGCCAAAACCACAGCGGCCTCCTCGTGCCGCTGAGCGCTTCCATGCAGGTCCGCTACAAGCGCATCAAACACCAAGGTCAGAACCGAGACATCCAGTGTCTTCACGCGCCATCGCGCTGTGGTCGCAGCCGGCGTCTCCCTCACCACGCGATGTGGTCGGAACACGTGTTCTAAATACTTGTGGTCAGAGCCCGTGAGGTCATCTGAAACCACACTACTCGCCAGCCTGCTGGCGAGCCCTGCGGAGCAGGCAATAAAGTCAATTTTTGACGAAGAATTCGTCCTAATGAAGGTGTCCCCACCAAGGGATATGACCGGGACCAGGTGTTTATCCCACAAAAACCGCGTGAGTAAAATACCCCTGCGATCCAGCGTACTGGAACCCCACGCCGGAGACTTCGCGTTAAAATCCCCCCCGAGCACAACGTCTTCGCCAACACGGACCGCTACGTCCTCGATACGGTCGATATTCCCGCTAAAATCATTAAAATCCCGATTAGGGGAGAGGTATACGCTAATAATTAAAAAACCCTCCAGGCGGACAGCCACGTAAGATTCCGCTACGATAACCTCTTCTGGCTGCATAAGGCGGCCATTGATGCCTGTGAGCCAGATAGCTGCGGTATTCCCGCGGCTCATGTACCAGTCACCCGGATTATACAGGGGCTCGGCAACCAATACAATATCAGGGCAAGCCTCAACCACCTTCTGGCGCAGTAAATCGTGTGCCAGATAGCAGTGGTTGAGGTTTACCTGTAATACTTTTATCGGCCTGAATTTTGGGCCCGACCTCTATTGTACGCACTCAAAAGGCCCTTGTAAACCGGGCACCCGGCAGAGGACGCGATGTGGCCCAGCTTTTCAGCTACGAAGCCGCGTCTTTTGCATACTATGCAACAGGGTGGAGAGTTGCAGTCTCTGATCCCGTGCCCAGGTTCGCCACATCGCCTACATAAAAGCCTGGCCCCGATGTCAACACCGCAGCCATACGTCATGTGGCCAATCTCATGGCATTTGAAACACCTCACTAATCGAGGAATGGAACGGACCCTGGCCATCACATAGCCGATCGGAATCCGTTCATTTTCGCTGAATTTGCTCATCCGCCTCAAAGGAATGTCCGCTATAGCGGTCCGGGTCCCGGAGAGCCCGGCCCGTAAGGACCTTAGGGAAATGTCCTCAATTTGGGTCTTATAATGCCTGGCGAGACCTTCAATAATCGCCGTTCGCTCGACTATGGGGTCCAAATCCCTGACCTCGATGCTCAGAATGGGGCGGAGTGTCCTAACTGACTCTTCCGCGCCCACCGCGTCCTGGATCTTTTGTCTAAAGAGGACCGAATCGCAGTTTTTGCCCAACTCCATTATCAGATGGCCTGCGCGAGAGCGCTTGACGGTTTGGAGGCCTTTAATTTCTCCTTGTATTTTTGACGTCACTGTTTTAAAGACGTCCGCATAAGTGCGTCCCTCTCCAACCCGGACCAAGATAGCATCAGGTCGCGGAGCAGGAAGTCTCCTACCAGGCTTCGTGCCCAACTGCTCGCGAGGTCGAGTCTGCGGGGGGCGATTCCCCTGCGGCGGTTGCTGCTGGTAGTCAGCGCGAGAAGGGGGGGGATATGACCCCTGCGTAAGATATGGAGCCCGATGTGCATCCATCTCACTACCACTGTTCTGGTAGCCGCGTCGCCTATTGCGTTTACCGCGACTCTTCTCGACCACCGTCCACTCACCACGGTCCACGTAGCCTACCTCCCCGCGTGGCGGGATCACATCGCCTTCCGCTACCGGCGGTCCCCGAGGTACTCGGGGTACTCGAACCGATGGCGGTATTATCGAGGGGGGAGGGGGAGGCAGAGGTAAAGTCCTCTGCCCCGTTTCGCCCTCCACCTCCTTGCCTAGTCCCCTAAGGTATCCGCCCGAAGGGCGCCTCTCCTGGGACCTCTGGGCCCTAGGCGCGGAAGGGTGGGAATGGGGGTATTCCCCAAAATCACCACTTCTAGTCCTATCACTATGCCCGGGATCCCCCATCGGGTCAGTGTGCCTCCCACTCCGCCGGTCGATCCCTAGCGGGGGGAACTCCTCGCGGCTTAAAGAGGCCCTGCCTCGTTCGCCACCCAAGGACCTCCGAGCCTGAGAGGGGCGGGAGGTCGGCCCCTCCAGTTGCGCTGAATCCTGCGCCTTCTGCATGTTCCGGAGAACCTTCTTAAGGCCAACGATGCCTTTGATGGTTTCCTTTGCATGCTCTTTCATGGCCAGCTTTATGTGTTTGCTTTCAGAGATATACTGGTACAACGGCGCCGCATATTTACGAATATGCTTCATAAGCACCATTGCAGCCTCCAAGCTATTTCTGCTATCCAGCTCGAGGTCAGATTCCGTGTCAGTATCTGTGTATACTCTCTGTGTTACAGCAAACAACCGATTTGTAGGGCTTTCTTCGGATGTCGTGGCCCCAGTCTCCCTAACAGTTTGGGGCCGCTTCTTCCTCAATGTACTGAGCGGCTTACGAGTGGGCCCCTGCTCTGCGGACGATGCCGGGGTAGCATAAGCATCCCCCGCAGAGTCAGTCCCTGAAGTCGTGTCGCCCATCATAGTTTGCCTCCTAGTCCTGATCATCCTTACTCCAGCGGGAGAAAAGGTCGCGCCCATCTTGCGCTTGTTTTTATCCGGAGTCCTAACTTTCGCTTTAGTTTTCCCCACTCGGCCATCTCCCTTGGGGGCCTCTTGGATCGGGCCCAATTCCCTGACCCGGGACATCATACCCTCTGCTTGTGGGGAACGTAACCTAATACTGTCCGCACCGGACATTTGTACGTCCCTAAGTATAGGTCGCGAAGCCCCAGTAGCGGGGGGAGAAACCGTAAGGTCTAATAATACGGTCTCCGCACCGCCCTCCTGAAATTCCTGGAGCCCAGTCGCTACCCGATGGGCCAGGGACTCCTCCCCTACATCTCCTATACCTCCATCCCTCCCACTCGGCCCCCTGAGCATCACGCCCAGTGGGGAGAGCGGTCGGGAAGACCAGCCAGAGCTGGGGTCCGGGCGATCCCCCCGTGGCGGTTCCGGGCGATCCTCCCGTGGCGTGTCATCGGTCAGCTCCCACGCAGTGGCATCCGGACCGGACGGATAGCCACCGTCGCGCGCAGTAAACGCATCGCCTTGCACACTGTCGCGATCACCGGCGATTGTGATCGGGCCCGGGTGATCCCCCGGCAGCAACCCTTTTCCGAGGCCTGTCCTGAGATTTTCTCCCATAACTCCCCCACGTCCCCTTCCGGCTAGGGTCAACCAAACTCCCATTCCCCCCTTCCGGCTAGGGTAAGCCACTCCTGCAGCACCTCAAAACAAGGGGAAAACCCCCCCAGCCAATCACTACTGCCAAGCAATTGAATGCCCCAAGCGGGCTAACTCTATATATAAAATATAATAAATGCCAGGTAAGTACAACATGAAACAAGGTAAGGAAGTATTTTTTAGTTATTAGTTATTAATAAGTAAACATACCATACCGTAAGGTAAGTATACCGTAAGGTAAGTATAACAGTAATCTAAGTATACAGTACGTAAGTAAGTATATGGTGAGTAGTAAAAGTAAGTAAAGTATAAATAAAGGTAAGTAAAGTAGATGATAAATATGTATGTACAAGTTATCAAAAAGAAGGGCAAGCGCCCAAATCCGTAGCCCTATATGTATAAGTTCTTCCCAGTGCCAGGCATAAGCACCGCCTGCACCCTCAAGCGCCCGTTCGCGCCCGGGCCGGAGGGCCCCACCCGAGGGACCCAAAAGGGGACCCCCGGGAGGGAACCCCCGACCCCCGCGCGGACAGCACACGCGCTACTATTATTTTTTTTTCAACTAGGAAAGCGCAACTTACACCCTCAAAACCCCGGTCGCGCCCGGGCCGGAGGGCCCCACCCGAGGGACCCAAATGGGGCCCCCCGGGAGGGAACCCCCGACCCCCGCGCGGACGGCAAAGACTAAATTATAATTATCCAGAAAGGAAGGCTAGATATATGCATTGGCATGACTGGCTGGTTGGCCGACCTTTAGCTAGGGCAGTAGCACCACCCAGCGCGCTAATTTGTGTTGATGTTCCGGTCTTCGCGACTCATACTGGTGCCGGCATTAGGGAGATATACTTTGACGTAATGACAAATCGACAGTCAGTATCATTGGCTTGCTCGTCCCGAGAGAGTGATTGTTACTATACACAGGATGGAGACACTGGGAGGTGCCTATATCAAGAGCCTAGGCAACTTTTTCTTGTTGTTAGGGATGGAACGTTATTCGTTTTATATAGTAGGATAATTTCTACAAAGAATAGATTGACAAGTGGTCAATGTATTTACCACTGGGTCAGTGGGTGGAGTCCTTATTATATTGAAAATGTTCGAGTGTCCAGTGTAGTAACGTTTGGCAGGAAAGTAGATTCAAAGTATTACTATGCAGTTATGAATGGTAGTAGCCAAATGTGCGAATATTCTTTGGTCCCAGCTGGTTTGACAAATGTTTTATATGTTCGAGATCGCGTGACAGCGTTGGTTGATTTAGAAGTAGCTTCTTATGAAACTAAGAAATTTGAATACAACAAGATGATCAGACTTCTGAATAGAGGTGGGCAAGTGGTCGCTTCTTTTGTTTTTGATGGTAGTTTGGAATATGATCCAGCCGATGTTATGTTCTTTAACAACAATGAGAGCCTCAAACGTGTCTTTAGTCCGATAATCAGGTCTGTGCCCGAGAATTTGGCTTTGGAAATACGCAAAAATGATGGCATACAGGGCTGGTTTCGAAAAATTGAAGACGAGATAGTGTCATTAATTCCGGTTAAATTGCCAGAAGCGCAGGTTATACCTATGTTAGTATTTGGTGACTTAAGGTATTCAGATGTTAATGTTATTAAAATTAGGTTGTCAGAAGGCCCAGAGGAATCTGTTAAAGAAATGCTTGGAGAGTTGTCAGTGATAGCCTCGTCTTCTTCAATAATAAAGGCTTGCTCGACGATAAACAGGTTTTTGTGGGAAAGAGGTTGTCAGGTAATCACTTATTATGGTGACTTGACCCTATTGACGTTAGACACATCAACAAATCCCAATAATTTGTTTAGTGGTGCTGAGCAAGTAGACACCCCATGTGTTATGTTTATACCGAATAATGAAGGAGTGTCAACTGAACTTAGAAACTGGTTTGTGTCTGAGATCTCTGGGGTAGAGGAGAATATTGTCGACATGAGCGGAGTCAACATTCATCCCGATTGGGGTAAGGGCGCTGCTGCTTTGAGAGGATTGCTACACTCTGACAGGACACTCACATCTCTTGGTTATTGGCGTAACATTCAGGCGATTCCGCATGAAGAGATTCCACTTACGCGGCATCAAGCTGCGACATGCGTGGACAATCCATCTGAGATATGTGGAGTTATGCCAAATGATTGTTGGTTGGGCGAAGTATGTTCAGCACTCGATAGTGGTTGCTGTTTTGGTGACAGTAAAAGTTTAGTGTCTTCTTATCATGTGACATACGGCAATAATGTAGTGTTAACTAGAGCAGGGATGACTTACACTTGGAGTAAGGTGGTTCACGAGTCAAAGCAAGAAGATTTGGTCGTTTATAGTGAATTCTTTCAGTTCGCTAAAGCTGAGAAAGGCGAAATTCTGTGTGTCGTATGTCCCATTAGGAAGATAGGCCAATTTTTAATAGTAGAATCAGTGGGAAGCAATTTTTCTGCTAGAAATGAGGCTTTCTTTTATGAGCTTAGACCAATTGAAATAGTAGGGATGTACAACCATATAGTCACGAGTAAGTGGAAAGGAGTTCAAGGGATGAGTGGTAGTCCTATCTTCAATAGCAATGGTCAGATAGTTTCTGTATATGGTCTTGGAAAAATAGAATCTCGCCCAATTGAGAGTACTAGCATATCTGGACTCTCTTTACCTGTAACGGCTTTGACTGTTTTAGCGCCTGATTGTCGAGCAGATGTCGTGCCTGAAAATTTTTTTAGAACAGCAGTGGCTGATTTGATCAATCAACCGTTAATAGACGGAAACGTATATTATTTGTTAGAAGCTCCAACGGGTTCGGGCAAAACCATGTCTTTTACTGTTAATTTGTTAAAGACTATGGGTGACAATAAGAGAGTAACATTGCTGCAGCCAACTGTGGCAGCAGTTAAATCAGCTTTTTTGCGAATATGCGATTTACTAGAAATTGAGCTAACTGGTTCAAATAAATTTCAGATAGCATTTACGGTCGGTCAGAAGCATGAAGATAGTGTTGATGTCCGAGGGAATGGTAATAGAAAACTACACATAATGACTTATGGGACATCTCTTAGACATATTCTGGAGATCGAGCAAAACAGCGACTATTTGCTGTTGGATGAGATACATTGTAGGTCTGACCCAACTGTTGTTGCTGGAGATCTCCAATTTACTAAATTAGGTAGATATAAATGTGTGCACCTAACTGCAACTGTGTTAACCAGAAATAGGTCGCAGGTGTTAGCCCAAGGACTAGATATAAGTACGACTAGATTTGAAATTAAGGAAACGATTAAAATCGAGCCCATGTCTAAAGATGATAGACAAGATAATTCATGGGTAATGATTCGGAATGATGTTATTGGTGTCAAATTAGAAGGGTTCAAAAGAGGCTTTAAGATACCGGCTAAGGTGTTATGTTCAGGCAGAGTGATATTTTTCCTTTCAACAAGAAATGATTGTGATAATTTATATAATTATTGCATGAGAAATTACTCTACTGACGGTCGACAGATGTTGGTCATACATGGAGGCACTTCTTTTAAATTGTCCGAGATGCACGAAAATTGTTGGTGTTTTTGCACAGACGTTGTTGGGCAAGCTGTCACGATTCCGGGATGTAGAGTGGTAGTTGACTTCTTAGAAGAGATGAAGCCACTAACTATCTTACACGCATCTCAAGGTCTAACCCAGACCTAACCCAGACCTAACCCAGACCTAACCCAGACCTAACCCAGACCTAACTCAGACCTCGCGCATGTCATAAAAGATTTAACAAGGCTAATAAACCGCTTTGTTTTCAACAAAAAAAAAAAAAAAAAAAAAAAAAAATTCATCGATCTTTCATCGCTCTTTCATCACATTGACGGGTACAATCTTTGTCTATCTTGCATCTCTCTTAGTGTGACAATCAGATGTTCTTGTATAAACCTAGTGTTCAGTTTTGTTGTTCAGTTCCCTGTGTGCATAGGAGAAACGTCTCTGTGCAGACCGAGAGTGAAGGTGATATACACTGCGAAGTGTGTGGGAAGGTGATAGCCAGGTCTGTGTCATCTCAGACCACTCTAGCTGCAAGCAGTAGGATATTGCGACAATTGGATCTCATACCAACACCCCCAAGAGCCCTAATTGACCCTCCTGATACCAGAGAATTTGGGTGTCAAGTTGATCCTCACGATTTGTGTCCTGTTTCTGAGCTGTCAGTAGCTCAGTCTTCCCATAGAGTTTCTTTTGACCTTCCTGTTGCAGCTTCTAGCCCAGTTCCTAGTGCTCCTGTGTACCCTGATCTTAGCAGTTCTTTGTTGAAAGAAGAAGAAGAGGAGAGTAGACCCATCATAATCAGAGTCCTTTCAACTCCTCCTACTGCAAAGGCTCCGTGGGAAAATGAGAAAAAAAAAAAATAAAATGTAACTTGGAAATAACGAAAAATAAAATAAAATATATAGCCTATTGGCGAAAATAAATAAAAAAAAAAGATGTGATGAACCAAAAAATGTAAAAAAAAAAGGGAAAGAAAAATATTCATTTATATGAAAAAATAAAAAAAAAGAAATATAAAAATAAAGAATATACATATATATATATACATATGTACAAGGGAAAGATCGGGTTAGGAAGGAAAGAAGGAAGGATTTTCAGGGAATTAGAAAGGAGGAAAGGAATATTCGAGGGTTTGGAAGGAGGGGTCGTCCAGGATGAACGAGAGGTCGTGACCTTCTTGATAGAGGTCATCGAACCACCTTAAGAATTCGGGTGTCAGCTCCGTATGGTCCGGAACCTTGGTAGCTGACCCCGTATCCAGGATTTCAAGAACTCCTGGACAAGGAGGGATTACAAGGGGATGTTGGGAGATGGAGGGTTGGGAAGAGGACTGGCACGCGGGAGGGGGACTGAAGAATACCTCCTCGCCGGTTGATGGAGGGCAGTTTTGGGGCGGTGGGTTTATTGGCGTCCCTGCCGGGGAGTCATCGATGGTGATGAGCGGGATCGCCGGCTCTGCCTCCCTGATGACTGTCTCGGAGGTTATCCGGGGAAGGAGGGGCGACAAGCTTCTTCCCTCCTTCCTTGCCTGCTTCCTTAGCCATTTAATATGCCCCAGCCTCCTCTTGATTCCTCCTCCGTTAGACTTAGCCCCATTGGGGTGGTGGGCCCTTTTATGAGGCATTATATTTTTTCCTAGAATTCGATTGATTAATACAAATATTTTATATTGGGATTAGGGTCAACCGGGATCCTCGCGTAATCGACCAAGACGCGCTTTGTTCGCGTGTATGATTTTTGTTTTGCCTTTCCATGATATTTTTAAATTTTGCGAAGGGATCACTTCTAATATGGTGTGAGGGCCCGAGTATTGATCTCCGAATTTTCCTTTTTTCGGTTCTATAAGGACGAAAATTGGGTCACCCGGTTTTAAAGGTCTCTTCGTTTATATGTCGATCATAATACTTTTTATATCGAAGTTTTGATTGGTTTAACTTTTCCGCAGCGGCGGTTTGTAATTCTTGCACCCTCGTACTCAAGTTCGAGAGGTACTGATTATAGGTTTCGTTTTCGAAGTCTTCGGGTACTCTTTTCCGGCTGGGTACCCGGGCTATTTTCCCGAATACTAACTCGTGTGGAGTGTAACCAGTGCCCTCATGGACGCTGGTATTATAAGAGAACGCGGCCAAATCGGTCCATTCGTCCCAGTCGTCATATTTACTGATATACATTTTTAGATATTCCGTTAGGACGATGTGCGATCGCTCTAAAGAGCCGTTTGTCTGTGGGTGAAAGGCTGTGGTTCGAAATTGTTCGATTTTAAATTTTTGCGCGATAGCCTTCATGAATTTACTGGTGAAATTTGCTCCTTGGTCGGTGAGAATGGCTCTAGGAGCTCCGAATTGACAGATAAATTTCTTTATGAACGCATCTGCGATTTTTATTGACGTGGACTGTTTAAGGGGTACGCACACGAAATATTTTGTTAATAAGTCTTGGATCGTTAATACATAGGTATTTCCTTCTCTAGTAGTAGGTAACGGTCCCACTATATCTAACGCAACTTTGTCGAAGGCTCGTCCAGGCGTGTCGGTAAGAATCATTGGTTGTTTGGTTTTGACGCGGACGAGTTTCTTCCGCTGACAATCCTCGCAATTTCTAATATAATCTTCTACGGCTTTCTTCATTCCTTTCCAAAAGTAGTAGTGTCTAATACGATTATATGTTTTGGTTACTCCTTTATGTCCAGCTAATGCAGATGCGTGATGTTCTGTAATAATATTTTGTCTTTTTGATTCCTCGGGGATTCGAACTATTTGTAAACATACCGTGACTTCAATGTCTTCCTCGTCGATGGTTTCGAGAATGTCCATAATGATATCTTGCCAGGTTAATTGGTCGATATTTGCTGTTTTAGCTATACTAAATGAGTATATTACGAGTTCTTTGATTATGTTTTTAAAGGAAGATAGAGCTTCACCCCAAGCTGTCGTGGTTAGGGGAGTATTCTGTGTTTCTTTTATGACTAACCCGATGAGAATTCGTCCTTTGTTACTTGTTACATGGGTCTTTCCCAAAGTGAGTTCGTTCGCTTCTTCTAATGCTCCAGTTTCTAGTAGTTGTTTGGCTCCATTGTCGCAAGGTTTCCCATCGGCGCTTAAGAAGAAGATAAGCGTTTCTTTTCGTAAAGACAACGGACCCCGATAGGGATATTAGAACGGTACCAATAATCAGTCGCGACCTAACCCAGACCTAACCCAGACCTAACCCCTCAAAGGTTTTCAGGTGTTCGTCTCCGATTGTTCTGGTTTTTGGATATGTTTTAGAGGACAGAAAAATAAGATATACGTGTTTTTTTATTTTCACCCGTTTGCATGTTTAGGGGGTGAAACCACCCCTCAACTGTTTTCAGATGTTCGTCTCCGATTGCTTTGGTTTTTGGATATGTTTTAGAAGCCAGAAAAATAAGAAACACGTGTCTTTTTATTTTTGCCTGTTTCCATATTTAGGGGGTGAAACTACCCCTAAAACGGTTTTCAAGTGTGCGTCTCCAATTGCTTTGGTTTATAGATATGTTTTAACCCGCCGGCAGGCGCGCCTAAAAGTTTTACATGAGCGGGCGCGTCGTGTACTCCGTACACGGGGGTCTGTTTTGGCTGAAAAACCGTTTTACCGTGATATATTCTACCCAGCACCCCTATGTATTCTTCCAGCAGACATTTTTGCATCATGCTACGTATTTGTCAGTTTCAAATTCAGTTTGGAAGTGTCTCTGATTAAATGAAAACGAAAATATACCACGTATCCTGCCGGCGAGCGTGCCCGTATAATCACAAGTTTCCCAGGTATCCGCCTACGATTGCTTTGGTTTTTGGATATGTTTTAGAAGACAGAAAAATAAGAAACACGTGTCTTTTTATTTTTGCCAGTTTCCATGTTTAGGGGGTGAAACTACCCCTAAAAAGGTTTTCAAGTGTTCGTCTCCGATTGCTTTGGTTTTTGGATATGTTTTAGAGGACCGAAAAATAAGATATACGTGTTTTTTTATTTTGGCCTATTTGCATGTTTGGGGGGTGGAACCACCCCTCAAAGATTTTCAGGTTTTCGCCTCCGATTGATTTGGTTTTCGCCTCCGATTGATTTGATTTGGACCGAAAAATAAGAACTATGTGTGTTTTTATTTTGGTCTGTTTGCATGTTTAGGGGGTGAAACCACCCCTCAAAGTTATTAATTTTCAGGTGTTCGTCTCCGATTGCTTTGGTTTTTGGATAATTATGACGCAAATGAAATTTATATGAAGTTTTACTTATCACAATTTTGTAACCCTTACGAACTTTGAGGGGTGGTTTCACCCCCGAAATATGCAAACGGGCCAAATAAAAAGACACGTATTTCTTATTTTTCGGTCCTCTAAAAATATCCAACATTCAGAGCAATCGAAGGCGGGCACCAACTATTCTTATGAACTTTGGGGGGTGGTTCCACCCCCTAAACATTCAAGCAGGCCTAAATAAAAACACACCTGTTTCTTATTTTTCGGTCCTCTAAAACATATCCAAAACCAAAGCAATCGGAGACGAACACCTGAAAACCTTTTTAGGGGTAATTTCACCCCCTAAACATGGAAACAGGCAAAAATAAAAAGACACGTGTTTCTTATTTTTCTGTCCTTTAACCCGCCGGCAGGCGCGCGTGTGTACTCAGTACACGGAGGTCGGTTTTTGGCTGAAAAAACTATTTTACCGTGATGTATTGTACCCAGCACCCCTATGTATTCTTCCAGCGGACATTTCTGCATAATTCTACGTACTTGTCAGGTTCAAATTCGGTCTGAAAGTGTCTCTAATTGAATGAAAACGAAAGTATGCCGCGTATCCTACCGGCGAGCGCGCCCGTGTACTCACAAGTTTCCCAGGTGTCCGCCTCCGATTGTTCTGGTTTTTGGATATGTTTTAGGGGACAGAAAAATAAGATATACGTGTTTTTTTATTTTGGCCGGTTTGCATATTTAGGGGGTGAAACTACCCCTCAAAGTTTTTCAGGTGTTCGTCTCCGATTGTTCTGGTTTTTGGATATGTTTTAGAGGACCCAAAAATAAGATATACGTGTTTTTTTATTTTGGCCTGTTTGTATGTTTAGGGGGTGAAACCACCCCTCAAAGGTTTTCAGGTGTTCGTCTCCGATTGTTCTGGTTTTTGGATATGTTTTAGAGGACAGAAAAATAAGATATACGTGTTTTTTTATTTTCACCCGTTTGCATGTTTAGGGGGTGAAACCACCCCTCAACTGTTTTCAGATGTTCGTCTCCGATTGCTTTGGTTTTTGGATATGTTTTAGAAGCCAGAAAAATAAGAAACACGTGTCTTTTTATTTTTGCCTGTTTCCATATTTAGGGGGTGAAACTACCCCTAAAACGGTTTTCAAGTGTGCGTCTCCAATTGCTTTGGTTTATAGATATGTTTTAAAGGACAGAAAAATAAGAAACACGTGTCTTTTTATTTTTGCCTGTTTCCATGTTTAGGGGGTGAAATTACCCCTAAAAAGGTTTTCAGGTGTTCGTCTCCGATTGCTTTGGTTTTGGATATGTTTTAGAGGACCGAAAAATAAGAAACAGGTGTGTTTTTATTTAGGCCTGCTTGAATGTTTAGGGGGTGGAACCACCCCCCAAAGTTCATAAGAATAGTTGGTGCCCGCCTTCGATTGCTCTGAATGTTGGATATTTTTAGAGGACCGAAAAATAAGAAATACGTGTCTTTTTATTTGGCCCGTTTGCATATTTCGGGGGTGAAACCACCCCTCAAAGTTCGTAAGGGTTACAAAATTGTGATAAGTAAAACTTCATATAAATTTCATTTGCGTCATAATTATCCAAAAACCAAAGCAATCGGAGACGAACACCTGAAAATTAATAACTTTGAGGGGTGGTTTCACCCCCTAAACATGCAAACAGACCAAAATAAAAACACACATAGTTCTTATTTTTCGGTCCAAATCAAATCAATCGGAGGCGAAAACCAAATCAATCGGAGGCGAAAACCTGAAAATCTTTGAGGGGTGGTTCCACCCCCCAAACATGCAAATAGGCCAAAATAAAAAAACACGTATATCTTATTTTTCGGTCCTCTAAAACATATCCAAAAACCAAAGCAATCGGAGACGAACACTTGAAAACCTTTTTAGGGGTAGTTTCACCCCCTAAACATGGAAACTGGCAAAAATAAAAAGACACGTGTTTCTTATTTTTCTGTCTTCTAAAACATATCCAAAAACCAAAGCAATCGTAGGCGGATACCTGGGAAACTTGTGATTATACGGGCACGCTCGCCGGCAGGATACGTGGTATATTTTCGTTTTCATTTAATCAGAGACACTTCCAAACTGAATTTGAAACTGACAAATACGTAGCATGATGCAAAAATGTCTGCTGGAAGAATACATAGGGGTGCTGGGTAGAATATATCACGGTAAAACGGTTTTTCAGCCAAAACAGACCCCCGTGTACGGAGTACACGACGCGCCCGCTCATGTAAAACTTTTAGGCGCGCCTGCCGGCGGGTTAAGAGGATGTTAAAAATATATTTTCGATTTTACACATTTTGCATATTCTGGATATACGTTGCACATTCTGCATATTTTCCATATTTTTTGCAGATACGGAATTTGTTTACAAATTAGCTTGGTGAACCTCGCCATTAAAATTTAATAGTTTCATATGTTAAAGAGCTTACTAGTGTAATAGTTACATATATATTCATAAGTTTAATACTACCGCTTCCTTTGGGCCGCTTGAAAAATTCAAGCGACTTGTTTCTTTCCAAGCCGCCCGGTTGTTTCAAGCCGCTCGGTTCATTCGGGTACTCGGCTCGGCTCGGTCGTTCAAGCCGAGTTAGGCTCGGCTTGGTTTTTCCGGGTACTTGAACAGCTTTATGCCCGATACAATATTAGCGTTACATCCGATAAAACTTGCTGTTGAAACGCTTTGTTCCGAAAATGTTAATTTATATATTGCTGATGTTACACTGAAATTCATGCTTGACGAATTAATGAATCAACACACGCTTTTAAGTAACGAACTTAAGAATGCTTTGATACCACAAATAAAGGAAAGACGAACTTCTTATTCTGATGTTTTGTAATTTCTTTCTGATTATAATCTCGAAAATTCGAATGAGGAAGATTACGGAATTTTTAATAAAACCAGTAAAACTGAAATTATGAAGATAATCGGGGAATTAATTAAACGTACTTATAATAAAAATGAAACATCAACTGAATTATCAGAAATAGTTAGTGATTTTGATTCCGAAAATTCTGTAAATATAATTCCTTCGACATCTATGTTCTCAATGAAAGAAAAACTTAAATCCTTAATAAAGGAAAAAACCGAAGTACCTGCACAACCAACTCCGACCAAGAACAAAAATAAAAGTATAAATCAAATTATAAAAAAAGAATTAGTATATTTTCACACTAGACTTCAATTCACTTATGAGATTGAGAAGGATTCTTGTCTAAGTTTTCTTCATACAATAGTTATCAGAACAAACAACAAGCTCATTACTAATTGGTATCACAAACCGAATTGGTCGGGCAGATATATCAACTTCTTTTCTGCTCAGCCCATGCAGCACAAAATAGGATTGATAAAAGGACTAATAGATCGTGCCATATTACTTTCTGATCCGGAATTTCGACCAACTAACTTACTTCTTGTTAAGGACACTTTAAAACGTAACGGTTACCCTAGAGAGATGATCTCGGCGATCATTCGGGAGCGTATTTTTTAGATTTATCATCCGTTACTGTTGGAGAAGCGTAAAGAGAAAAACAAAAAAATTGGATCTATTAGTTGGAAAAACACTGTGATCATACCTTTTATCAATAACATCTCGAATGACATAAAAAGAATTTTTAGACAAGTAGGAATACACACCATCTTTAAACTGCTAATTTATACTAAACAGTTCTTTCCTCCAATTAAGGATAAAATACCTTTGTCTAAAAATTCTAACATTGTCTATTCTATTCCGTGCATGAGTTGTAACCAGACTTACATTGGGCAGACATCCAGGCTCTTAGCAAAACGTATTTATGAACACAAAAGGAACATTTTTTTACCCCCCCCCCCCCCCCCCCTTCAACACACTGCTTTAACGAAACATTCACTAGAGTTCGATCATAGATTTGACTTTGACAACGTGAAGGTTGTCGATAGGGAGGCTAACTTGAATCGGAAAATTCTACTAGAGACATTACATATGATTAAACAACCAAGTCTTCGTTCCTGGTTCCCCTGTTCTATGACTTGACCATTATTACATACTACAGGCTACGGTATTGTTACGTGCCGACCACTTTTTAAAATTTTTCCTTCTTGATTTTTAAGACATTGACAATTGACCCAACCACAGCGTGTTACGGGATATCCCTTGCTCAATTGTCAGTGATCTACAAATTGAAATTCTACGGTAATAATTAATTCCTAGAAGCCTGATGCGCCACGGTATATTTTTCCCATGCAAGTTGTCGACAACAATCTTGCAACGCCGTGCGATGTTCTTAGAACGCCGGATGCGATAAGCATTCTGAAAACCTAAGCACTGAGATGCTGGGAACGTTCCGAGGCGACTACGCGCTGGGCCCGTGTGCACAAGGTGCGGAGTCAGCAATTTTGGCGCTCTTTGTTCAAAGTCCCAAGTGCTTGAGCCCTTGCGTTCGTTCGTTGCAGTCGCCTAGCAAGTCGCGTTATGCGCAGACGTTCTGTCCGACGTTCTGTCCGCTCTAGCCGTGGAAGTTCAATATCGTCGCAAGTATCTTTTCATACAGAGGAAATCGTGGCCAATCCGAGACGTGAGCCAACTAAAAGAAAAAGAATATCTGATGGCGATAAAGAATCTGCTGATGAGGGATGTGAGCCTAGTGCTTTCGACGGTGTTAGAAGAGAACGAAATATGCTAGAGGAATTTTTATTTAATGAAGCGAACAAAGTTACAAAAGTAGCAATAAAGTTTATATTAGATAGATGGAAAATTATTGAAAATAAATTGCAAGATGAAATTTTGGAAAATGAGAAATTAAAAATAAAAATTGCTTACCAATGTGATGCTCCTGATAAAACCCGAAGTTTTGCACAGACTCTGGCCTCTGGTCCATCGTCACATCGGCCGGGCATGTTATATGCTCCTGAAAGAAATAAAACAAAGAAGGAGAATTATGAGGTACTGTTGATAAGACCTGAAAGAGAAGATGATAAGAGAAGTAATGATGATATAAGAATGGACGTTACAAAGAGCTTGAATAGCATAAGAGGACAATTAAAAGTAAGAGGTATAAGGCAAATGAGAAACAAGGGTATAGTCGTTGAAGTTAAAGATAAAAGAAGACGTGGAACTTATAAATGAAGCTAAATTAGAAAAAATAGGACTAAAAATAGATAAACCAAAAAAGATAAGCCCGTCTATAATTATATATGATATTGAAAAAGATTATAAAGCTGAAGATTTGAAAGAGGATTTGATAAAAAAGAACTTTGATACAAATAACGAAAAAGAACTAGAGAAATTGAGAAGCGGTGTCTTATTTAGGCACTGCTTCAAATCCAAAGAGAACAGGGTCAACTGGGTTGTTCAGGTACATGGACGGGTTCAGGCAAGTCTTGTGGACAAAGGACGAGTTTTTATGCTTTGGAGAGTTTACCGAGTTAAAGAGTACCTCAATATAATAAGATGTTTTAAATGCCACGCATATGGACATTTTGCAAAGTTCTGTAGTGTGCCAGATCAGTTATGTGAAACGTGTGGTTCTAAAGACCACTTGAAAATCAATTGCGATAAGAAGGAGACTCCTCGATGTGTGAACTGTGTGCGCTTTAAAAGAAGAGAGGTCAATCATGAGGTGAGGAATAAATCCTGTCCAGAATATATAAAATACTTGGAGATATATCGTAACAAATTGGAATGCGGATAAAAATAGGACAAATTAATGCTCAAAGATCGATGGCTGCAGCGGCAGATTTGGAAATGATAATTCAAGATTATAATTATGATATTTTATGCGTTCAGGAGCCTTATATATGTAAAGGGCTGGTGAGAGGGTATACCTCACCCAGCCTGAAATTAATCCAACCTAATGTAGTAAACCCTTGGATAGCTGCAGTCATCTCAAATAATAAAAATATAGACATATTTCAATACACTTTTGAAGAATCTGAACATATAATGTGTTTCCAAGTATTTACAAAGAAAGATAGCTTTTATGTTATAAATGTTTATTGTCAATGTTCACACCCAAT
The DNA here is from genome assembly GCA_910592295.1 of Andrena haemorrhoa. Classification (NCBI taxonomy): domain Eukaryota; kingdom Metazoa; phylum Arthropoda; class Insecta; order Hymenoptera; family Andrenidae; genus Andrena; species Andrena haemorrhoa. The sequence continues at coordinate 10,983,998 of OU342946.1, forward strand.
CGAGCAGTGACGAAAAATCAAGTCAACCCTGTTGTCGCAAAAATTTTTGAAATTTAGACGAGTACGGGACCAGTCGACACATTGTTTTTAAACCTCGTTACAGTAATCTGGGGTACGAGTCGTAAACCGGCCATAAAAGCGGAGTGCGCAGCTCGCTTACCTGGGCCGGGAAATTCCCAAATAGCTCTTTGCCACGTTAATTTGAAAGAGACCATCCTAAAATTCTCGAAGCTCGGGCATCACCGCTGTCCAGCGTTCGCTGGCAGCTCTCCGAACGCGGCGCCGCGCGCCGGGCCAGTGCAAGAAGTGGTTCCGATTTGTCTTACAGGCCTCTCATTATATTTTCCTTAAATTGATTCCACCCTTATCGTTGATATCGTCCAATTGTTCACCCACACTACTTTGCTGTAGGTATTGTATTATCGGTTTACTCGCCCGCTTCTTTGTGCGTTAGAATTTGATCTGAAAACAATCGCACGGAATAGTCTTCCGCGTAGACTTCCTCGCGCCTCAGTTTTCATATTCATTCATTTAAAACGCACGCCTAAAGGTGGAATCTGACGGCTCGTGAATCGGCGATCCATGAGCGTTCTGACGGCGCGGGACTCGGCGAGACGGCTCGGCTCGCCCAGGATCGCCCAAGCTCGTGAGTCGGCGAGCCATGAGCGTTCTGACAGCGCGTGGGCTCGGCGTGGTCTCGTGCCAGGCTCGCCGATCCACGTGCCGTCAGATTTCACCTTTAACGCTCCGTGGAGTGTGTCTCCGTTTGAAAGTCGACTTCGGTTACACTCGGGCCTCGTCGCGGGCAGACAACCCTGTTTTCTTTTTTATGATTTTATCCTTAATGTAGATATGCGTAGATCGGACCTAAGGGGTAACTAATGGTACGTGTCTTTGTTTGTAGCGGTCTTAGACATCCTTTGAATATTGTAAAACTTGCAAGTACTTTTAAAACAAAAATATTAATTGCCGAGTAAAATTATTTTCTATGTCTCTGTGTAAAATAGACGGTGGTTTTGAAATAATAACACAGAACTTCCTCGTTTGAATAACACACGAAGCGATTCGAAACGTTCGTTACCGAAACCGCTGCAGCTGGTTGATATACGATGTTAGTGTTCTGCCGTTTTTATACATAACCAGAAACAGTTCCTTGATGTGCTACCTACAAAATCAGTTATCAGGTAGTGAAGCGGAGGCCCCCGTCTCAAGTAAGTGAGCTGGGCGCTCCGCTTTTATGGTCGGTTTACCATTCGCACCCCAGATTACTATAATGAGGTTTGAAAACAATATCAACTGGTCCCGTACCGGCCTTTTCAAACTTTTAGCTACGACAGGATTGACCGCGGCGCTATACCTCAGTACGAAGAGATTTTTCGCTGACTACGTATAAAACCCACAATAATGGCGTATCGTTCCAAAAAATGGCATAACCGGAAGCCGGTATAGGCGTGGCGTTAGGTAGCTAAAAGATTAATATATTCAGACACAAAAATTGTAGAAAAAAATTCAAAGACCGCTACAAACAAAGACACGTCCCATTAGTTACCCCTTACATCCGATCTGTGCATGCACTACATTGAGGATAAAATCACAAAATAGGAAACCAGAGCATTAGATTCTGAGGCTGCAGAACTAATATATAATTGAATAAAAATTTAATTCCTCAATTTGTGAAAGTAATGATACAGGGGTAACTAGCCTATTGTTTATCGACGCCACGAATTTTAAAAAGAGCATTATATAAAGTATTTAAATAAACAGTTTGCAAAAGGTTTTCGCAACAATTATGGTTAAAAAATGGAAAAAAGAAAAGTTAAGTAAACGTAAAATTTGGTAAATTTTCCACCATTAGAAGGGGATAATTTGTTCCCATTTTATGGCGCAAATTGCATTCCGATATCTTTTGTAGTTCAAAAGTTATGCGAAAAAATCCCCAAATTCTTCAACTCAGGCCACTAACGCGTCAGCGTGGTCTAATACCGCTGCTGGGCCATTGCATACGTAGATAACGGGATCGTCGCGGTCGCACTCATAAAATGGCTACCGTTTTCTTACCCGTCTGCTACGTCAAATTCAATATTCTCTGGCAAAAGCCAAAAGCACCCTGCGCTCTCTACTGGCGCCTAAAAGACCGTACACTTTCATCATTGGCTCATAGATGGCGGAAGTATCGGTTGAGGCAGTGGTTATCATTTTACCTGGTCGGGCGGACCTGGGTTGCAGTCTTAATGGATGACCCTGTATGTTGTATAAAGTACATGCATGTTTCACTCTCCGAACTGTTCGATTATCCGAACAATTTGAATTTCTGAACCACCTCGGTCCCAAGCAGTTCGGATAATTGACACTCTACTGTATTGGCATTTTCTTATTTCTGCTACGTCATCTGGTGGCGAAAATTAAAGCAGTCTAATCGGGTTAGCTGTCACATGTAATTGGCAGTATTGGGAATTACTTGTGTGACACCCAGTGTTCACGGAAAATACCCTACCGGATTTCGGACTCCGGTCGTTGAGACAGGAAACGCATGCGCGCAATGACGTCAAACCAATTAACGCCAAGATGGGCAACGATGGGAAACGAAACGATGCCAGCGCCAAGTCAAGCCAGCGAACCAGCGTTACCGGGGAATCCGTTGTGGACGCTGGTTGGCTGCTGCCTCACTTGCCTTGGCTACTTGGCTTAACTTGGCGCCGGGGTCGTTTCGTTTCCCATCGTTGCCCATCTTGGCGTTGATTGGTTTGTCGTTATTGCGCGCATGCGTTCCCCGTCCCTACGACCGGACTCCGAAATCCGGTAGGGTATTTTCCGTGAACACTGGTGACACCAGTCCTGTAACGCGATTGACCCGATTACAGAGCTTACTTTAGTAGATGGCGCTCTGAGAATATTTCCCAATAGGGAAAAATTGTTTAGAATCTTGACCTTGACAACATATATCAATGTCTGAAAAGAAACTGCATGATGCTTCTGTCTTTAATCATATGGTGAATTTCCCTATACACTTAAGAATAATAAATGTTCTAATAGTATTACCTATAAAGTAAAAAATGTAAATTCACGTTAATCATTTTTATATTGGGCAGTTACTTCATCTTACTGCATTGCAGTCATATCAAAATATTGATTAACTACACAAAATTGTTTCAAATAGTAACAATATAACTGTAATTTGTAAAATGCACTGTACTGTACTTGCACTATTTAGGGGTGATGGAACTTTTTTACATATTTCTTTGCTTTCTCTGCTACAAGCTTTTCCTTTCCATACAGTTTTCTTACAAAGGTCTATACTGTCTAACTTTCACGCTATTGCAGACACCATGAAACACGTGTATTCATTTAATGAGTAATATTCAGTTATTTAACCTTTTATAATGCAGGGTCACTTTAGGGTAACATATATTATCAATGTTTTATATTGCAAGTAGAGCTCTTACGTTACTACCCGTCGGGTACCCGGCTACCCGAAACAACTTCAAGCAATTGAATGTTTTATTGTCTGTGGTATTGTTTGATGTTAGCCAAAAATGATCGAACAATACCACATTCAATGGCTTGAAGTTGTTTCGGGTAGCCGGGTACCCGACGGGTAGAAAAGTAAGAGCTCTAATTGCAAGTACTGATTCATAAAGATACCATATTCAACTATTGTGACCTAAGAATCACAAACCTTTGTTCTACAATAAAATGTGTATAAGATGAAATTAAAATTTACCTGTTGCTTTATATACAATCTTCAATATCTATCAATGTCCTACAAATTTTGGTCGCTGGGGGTAAAGGTAATGGTGATTGTTATTTTTCATTGCAGCACTGCATCATGCGAGTGGTGTTACATGTGTAGTTTTTAATGAATCCATTTTTTCCTGCGGGAAACAATATATTAATGACCTTTTATAGTTTAATTTATTGAAGTTGTTATTACCACATTCACCATTATTAATAGAATAATAACAAATTCTGTGGCTCAGAACTATAGAAGGAAAACCAAAAGAAAAGATTCACCAACTTTTCTCAAACTATGTAGTAATTACTGAGTAAGTAATTTTATTATTTATCTCATTTTAGCACATAATGTGCAGCTGTGAAGTGGCTGGTACAAGCTAAAACCTGCAATGGATGAATAGAAACACAAAATAAGAAGACGATGGAAATAAATATGCAGTATCCTATATGAACTATACCCTATACATATACGGCTGTACTTCCGAAAACCGGTCAAACCCGATTGGGCTGAAATTTTGAAAATAGCTTCATTTTGCATAAAAATAACGTTTGCGAGAAGGATTTTTGGCGACTCGAAATTTTTTTTTACCATTTCAATGTCGTCCCCTACCTTACCGACAGAGTGGAGAATCAGATACAACAGTTATTCAATGCATTCTCCTTATTAATCTCCTAAAATCTATAAAACAGAGATCAACTTAGAAAGAGATATCAGCTTGATACTGATCGGTCGTTCAGGGGGATGTTTTATTACTGTTACTTCGCCCCGTACGCAAGGCGTCTACCTAGAAGAGAGATCAGTCGCGGTCGCTGGGCCCGTGACTCGTGCGCCTATGCCAGAGATAGCAACAATGTTGTACTACAGTGAAGACGCAGAAAGCAATCGGGGTTTTATTTACTACGCAGATATTGATACATATGGAATATTTATAATTTGTGAATTGTTCCATTTCTGCGTGGTTCGTTACTGTAGTGTTGATAAGTGTGTGTGATCATTCTATTGCCATGGAATCAAAGAAGGAAGCCGCAGATGCAAGGAATAGGGGTAAACAGTGTAGTTGTTGGCCACTTAAGTCAGAGGTTCACATAAGCGTTGGATTATAAGTCTTATTTTGATAGCTTTAAGAACACAATTAGTGTTAATAACTGTAAACGACTCTAATAGTCTAGAAATAGAATTTGTTTAAAAGAAAGGAGTAGAAGGATCCACAAAAATTTACGGAAAATACGTTACCTACGACAAAACATAGTTATTGGCCAGGCGAAGGCAATGATTGGCCGATCGTTTGGCAGTTATTGGCCACTATTTCATAACCTATATGTGACATATACCCTACCTAATTATGATATAATACCTTTTTTACTTAAATGTTTCTATATTAGCTAGTATTGCACCTTCTTTTAACAGCGTTTTAGATTGTATTAAAAGCATTTTCTTTTAAAACCTAACCTCTTAAAATCACAACAAAGAACTGTTTCAAGGCATTGATTGGCCGATCGTTTGGCAGTTATTGGCCACTATTTCATAACCTATATGTGACATATGTATACTCTACCTAATTATGAAATAATACCTTTTCTACTTAAATGTTTCTATATTAGCTAGTATTGTAGTATTGCACCTTCTTTTATATTGTATTAATAGTATTTTCCTTTATAACATAACCTTTTCAAAGCATGGCGAATGGTGGCCAACAACTGTTGCACTGTTTCTATGACTGTTAGCTACCCATTGGCCTCGTGGCCAATGACTGTCCTAAGACATTATTTACATTACAGTTCTTGGCCACCTATAATTTTTGCAATAATATATGATATTAATGAATAAATAATCCTTTTTTATCAAGTTTAAACCTTTATTTGTCTATATAACGAATATGAGAGTTATATATATATCGTAAATACATTAAATTATCTAAGAATTGCCTGATGTAACCGTATGGCTATTCAATTCAATCACTGTAGTTTTCAAGCATCGATTTCAACTTGTCTATTTTTTACACATAGTATAACAATGAGTAGCAAATATCGATTGCATTCGACGCATGAAAGTACAAGGTATCTGAATATGTTCATTATAAAAGGCATAATGTACATTATTTCTTAATATTCATGTTTTTTAAAAAAAAAAAAAATCACTGCCAGGTGGCCAATAACTACACTGTTTACCCCTACTCGCTATTCGAAGGGTGATACAAAAAGGAAGCGCCCTATGTTATCTGTAAGGCGTTTGTCCAGAAAAAATAAAAAACGTCTAGAAAGGTAAGTTACGTTTTATGGTACAGATTTGTATGAAGTTACAGTTTGTGATGTGGTAGTAGCAGCACAGTATTTTATTGTATATAATACAGTATTATTCATATTCTTCAAATATGTATATCAACAGCTATCTTTGACGCTTTACGTACACATATTCTATGCTATGCGCACCCTCTTGCCCCATTCATTCTTTTCCAATTCGTATGCTCATCATTATTTAATTAATTAATAATCCGATTTATACCGTGTTTGGACTCATTTTCATGTGAAAAATGTCAGCAGCACGTTCCTGCAACTTTCGTGTCCATGAGACGAAATGTAGGAATTTTAAATTTCGTCATATATGTTATGCAAACTATATGTTTTGTTAGTATCAAACGTTCAAACCAGTATGCGCCTTTTGTTAGATATGCTTCCTTTATATTGCAGTTGTGATTATTTCAATCGTTGTACGTAGTATTCAATGGATAAAAAATGTAATTCAGATTTTATTTCTGTGATGTAGAAGATAATATTTAAAATTAGCAACAGTCATCGATGCTTTGCGATTCGATGTTGAGCATATGTAGTTACTTGTCGAATACAAAATATTGCTTCTTCTTTTGTGGATTTTTGACCGCAATATGTACGTCCGTATGTGTACCTTTAGTGAAATTGTCTCATAGGAAAACCCAGTCTTCAGGTGATGTCAGACGGTGAGTCTGCTTACCAGGGGTGTGCGGGTACCCGACATTTCGGGCTCGGAACGGGTCGGAAAATTTCGGGCGGGATCGGGCGGGGTCCCGATACTTTCATATTGCTCGAGATCCCGAAGTTTTCGGGATCCCGAGACTCGATTCGGGCTAAAAGCATGACCACCATGAGCGGGCAAGGTTGCTGCAACGTTGCCGCAACGAAGTGTGCTGTATGGGAACATATATGAGATTCATCAAAAGCCGTGTCCCAGATGTGGCGGCCTCTCCTTGCAAGATATATTAGAATGATGTCCACAGTAATGCAATAATAATAATAATACTTTCATAAATAAAGCATCGTAACATTTGTGATGTTTCTGTAATGATTAATTACACCAAACACGGTATAATTTGGATAATACATATTTAGTGGTAATAAGTTTCGGCCGCAGAGAAGAATAGCGAATGAAAAAAATGGAGACAATCGGCAGTCCTTTTTTCCATTCGCTCTCTTCTCCTACGCTCGAGACTGTCAATAAACTTCTAAGAATGTAGGATCTACAGTAAAATCTCGATAAGTAAGATCTCGTGAAATATGGCTCGTGCACCGATCGTGTAACCCGATTCGAAATGGAAAATTGGTGAGAGACCACACCGATGCAAACGAGGTTCACAATTAAAAGTATTTTATTGTTGGTTCTTTTTTATAAATTTTTTACCAACATATTTGTGAGGATTTTCTGATTAAAATGACACCAAACACGATGTGGTTTGGATAATTATATAAATATAATATAACGATTCGTATCCGCGATAAGTAAAAGTTCGTTCGATTTATGTTGTATTTGGTATCATTTTAATTAGGAGATTCTAACAAACATGTTGGTAGAAGTTTCATGAAAATGGAACCAAAAATAAAAATCTTAAATTTTGATTGCGTCTCACACGTACACGGGTATCGTTCCCAGGCTTTCGCTTAAATCGAGATTATACTGTATATCTTCTTTTACTATGCTTGCTTTTCTTTTCTGCTGTATGTTTTTCTTATTTCTATGTATGTACCACGTGTTAGTGATTATTAACTCTTTACATGCAGACAACGATTGAAAAACGCAGCGTGCCTCACGGTAATTCAGGATACCGTGGCGGAAGCAGGTATCTCGTACGGAACACATCCAAGCACATCTGCTGTGGATGAAAATTTCGAAGATTCTCCAATTATCGAAGGAATTGTAGAAGAAGTACATTTCGAGACGGACGCAGAAGATATTATAGAAGAAATAAATTTCAATGCGGACGAAGAGGTAATTGTAGAAGATGTGCATTTCGAGTCGAACGAAGAAGAAATTGTGCAAGAAATAGATTTCGACAGAGACAGCGATGAGATACAATCCGTAAGAGACATCAACGAAGAAACGAATCAAGATGTTGGAAGTGATGCCGATTACTGGGTGGTAGAAAATGCAGAACCAGAACAGCCGGAAAATCCAATTTCAGAAGGAATAGACTTCGTTGATTTTCCGTATGTTTTCGAACAAATAAAAAATCTTCGAAAACATTCGACTATTGGCTGCGGCATCGAACATTTTGAAATAATTAGATGTCAACGGAATGGACTAGAAAATGTGTATTATGTAGAGTGCAAAATGTGCAAATACACAGAGCACATATCCTGTCTTCGGAAGAGTGATGCCACTATGAATATCAACCGCGCCGCTGTTTCCGCAACAATGATGACGGGCGGCGGATATAATCAACTGGAGGACATACTGACTGCCATGAACGTGTCCTGTATGACCAAAAGGATCTACGAGAAATGTCAGATTGAGCTAATCGATGCCCTCGAGGTGGCCGCATAACGCGAAATGGAAGATGCTGGAAATGAGGAGAAAGCATTAGCTATAGAAAGAGGCGACGTACATGCAGAATCCAATCTACCGTTTATCCCAGTTGTCGCGGATGGCAGCTGGATGAAAAGGTCCTACCGCGGAGGAGATTACAATTCTCTTTCTGGCGTAGGAGCCATCGTGGGATACCACACGAAGAAAGTGCTGTACATCAGCGTGAAGAATAAATTCTGCATGACTTGCCAAATAGCAGGTACGAGGAAGGAAGAACCGCGCGAGCATCGTTGCTTCAAGAACTGGGGTCGTAATCAGAGTTCAACTGGCATGGAGAGTGTTGCTATTGTCGAAGGCTTCAATTGCAGCATAGATATGCACGGCCTAATATACCATATATTAGTTGCCGATGGCGATAGCAGTGTGTACAAGAAGATATTGGACAGTAATCCATATGGAAAGTATATGGTGCAGGTACAAAAAATCGAATGCATCAATCACCTGTTACGCAATTTCAGTAAAAGAATAAACGAAATCGGAACAAAAGGCCGCAATAAAGATCTAAGAGCTGTCGTACAGAATAATGCTCTCCGCCTGCGTACTGGTATAAAAAAAGCTGCGGAATACCGGTTGCGAGAAGAAATACCACTCGACGAACGAATTCAAAATTTAAAGCAAGATTTGAAGAATGTACCGAGTCACGTTTTCGTCAACACAAGGAGTGTCAGAAGTTAGCATACTTCTGTAAGAAATACTCTGATCCCAACAGAGTAGACTACGTTCCACGACTGAGAGAAGCTGGTATTTATGAAAGTATCGAAGAAGCGATGCAGCAACTTTTCGTTAAAGCTGACAGTTTGCTGCGCGGTCTAAACAACAATGCTGTTGAAGGTTTTAATAACATCATTGCTAAATTCATCGGAGGCAAAAGGCTAAACTTTGGACGAGGGGGCTCGTATCAGGGTAGAGTCTCCGCTGCAGTCGTCCAATATAACACAAAAGAGGCGTTCAGCAGATTGAGTACGGCAATGAATAAAGAGCCGCCAACCATGGTAAGAAAGCTGGAAGGACGTCGGAAGCGCGCAGCAGAAAAAGCAAGGGAGTATAAAAAAGAAGCGAAAGCATCCTCCTTTCGAAATAAAAAACAAACGTGCGACCAGGATTACGGCCCCAACGCGGCAAAACCAGATATGGAAGAGGCAGTATACTCTTCCGAGTGTAAAAGGCACGCGGATATACTCCTTCACTGGCAAACGAGGCGAGACGAGATCCAAGTGGAAACTCGCGATCAGGCGAACAGCGAAAAGTGGATTGGTTATAGGAAGAAATTATTAACTGCATCGAATTTCGGCAAGGTATGCCGATTACGAAAGACTACACCACGGGCAAATACTGTGAAGAGTATAATGTACCCGCAACTCCACAATTTACATTCTCTCCAATACGGAAGGGAAAATGAGGCAAACGCCTTGACACAAATGCAAGAAGAATTAGGAATGCATATTCTACCGTGTGGCCTCTTCATCGATGACACTGTGCCCCACTTAGGTGCAACTCCTGACGGCCTCGTGGACCATGATAAAATCGTCGAAGTAAAGTGTCCTGAATCGGCCAAGGATTTAACACCTGCTGAAGCAATAAAGCAATTTGATAATATAAGGCGTATTTTCAAGGGTAATGAAATGAATAAGAATCACCATTACTATTATCAAGTGCAAGGACAATTGCACATAACGAAAAGGCAACGGGCCTATTTTTGTTTATGGACGCCGAAAGGAATGAAAGTTACAACAGTATCGAGAGATGATCGATTCTGGGCAACAGAGATGGAGGAAAAACTGAAGAAGTTCTATGAGGACTGCATGTTGCCAGAAATTATAGATAGTCGATACAATCGCCAACAGCCGATTAGAGAACCTCCGTACATAAAAACAGGAGGAGCAGGTACGAGTACACAAGAAAGTACACAAAACGATGGATGAAAACATCGCAATAGCACCGGCGAGTGCATCCAGCGCATATGAGGAGCTGAGAAATAAGCAATTGCAATCCAAGGTCACTAATGCACCGGCGCGTGCATCCAGCGCATATGAAGAGCTGAGAAATATGCAATGTTCCAAAATGTAAGTATCAGCATGTAGTTTACAAAGCGCAGGAACAACCGGAGCAACGTGGAGGCGCCTGGAGTGCGCAGAGTTACTGAGCTGCGACGAAGGGAGTTCGAGGGCGAACATCGTCGCAGAATGGCCGAATTTTCCATGAGAGAGAGCCACGTAGAGTGGAGTTGTTTAGTCAGGATGGGTCGAGGACGAGTTTCTGCGTCAACGCATGGGAAACCGCTTCGTACTTATGCAGGATAATGCAAGGGCGCATACTGCACGCCATACGCTACAATTTTTGTGGCAAAATCGGATATCAGTACTCGACCATCCAGCAGTGAGTTCAGATCTGACAAGGGGACCTCGCGGTAGTGGAAGTCGCTTTTGGAACGACAGTATATGGGGGTCGTAGTACTCATGTAGTATGAAAATACCATTTCGGCTTTTCGTTGAATGGGCCTTCGTTTTCGAGATATTGTAGTTTAAAGTTTTTAACGCACGTAGTAATCCAGATATATACCATAAATGGTAAACAATATAAACAATATTTTATCTAAAAATAAACTCAACCCTACACATCGGTGGGGATACCGATTACCGATTACCCGGACGAAATCCCCAAATAGATACATAGCGAGAAATCGGAATACCATCCTGTGACACCTCAATGAAGGAGTATACCGTTCTATTACAAAAAACTAACTTGACCTTGACATCGCTTCCAGTACCTCATTCATAAAAAAAAAGGTAATTATGCAGAATAGGTGTTTCCTCACCGATTTCAATGATTTTTGGATATGTTGTAAAACTCGACATTCTGAACAACTTTTCCGCCGCACGACCTTCGTTTTCGAGATATTTGCGAAAAACGTCTGTTGATTTATTCCGACGCATTCAACTTTCCAACTTGTTTCGGGTATTAGTATAGTGTTGGTTGGGGATAGATAAATGTGGGGGGCGCGCGTGCGCGTAAAGCATGGTAGCGAACCGATATGAGTTTGGAGATTTGAACTAGAAACTTGCGGATGCCCGTCAACACCCGGATTTTGTTCGGCGGTGCCGACACCGCCGGATATTAGGATGACTCTGGTTCTAAAACATAATTTTTTTGCTAGGAAGAGGATGCCTTCGAGAGCACCTGTTGGGTATGTGAGAACTCCTGGCAACACCACGATTCACATCAGTTCGATAGCATGCTTTACGCGCCCTCCCGCACTAATCTAGTCCCAACTAATACTAACACCTGGGACAAGTTGGAAAGTGAAATGCGTTGCGTCGGAATAAGTCAAAAGAAGTTTTTCGCAAATATCTCGAAAACGAAGATCAGCTTCATCATTTGATTTGTTGCATGCTGGCGCATACTCTGCCACGGACGCGTACTGTAGGTACTTACCTATGCGGCAGAATACATTGTAATAGTGACATAGGGGAATAGTGTTAATGGACGAATTTTGTGTCTTTGAATGCGAAATATGACTGACTCACCAGATTTTCAAAAAATAACAATTTTTATGTATTATTTAAACAAATGGACTTTGAAAATCTGGTGGGCCAGTCATATTTCGCATTCAAAGACACCAAATTCGTCCATTGACACTATTCCCCTATCTCTAATAGTTCTCGAGATATTCCACAAAAATGATTTTTCAACCCTAACTTTGAACGCAGTTTTCACCCTCCAAATATGAAAACGGGGAAAAATAAAAAAACACGTGTTTCTTATTTTTCGGTCCTCTATAACATATCCAAAAATCAAAATGATCGGAGGCGGACACCTAAAATACTCTCCTTGTTAGTTCCAAGGCGAGATTACCTATACCAGTGACCGCGAATATTCTAAATTCAGTGCATCACTAATCATCGTCCGACGCCAATTGTAAGCGACCAAAGAAATATTACGGGCTGTTTCTTATATTAATGCAACGGTAAATCCAATTACCAAGCTAAATACCCACGCTTGTGTCTAACGGGTGTCATCCCGGTGCGTGATTATCGCTTAAACCTTCCCTAGTTGCTCGGAGCCACGAATCTCGCATTCGCGCCTGAATACGAGATTCGTAGCTCCGAGCAACCAGGGAAACCCCCATCAAAACCCCCCGGGCCACGAATCTCGCATTCGCGCCTGAATTCCCATCTTTCCCAGTGCTACGAAGCTCGCCTTCGTACCAAACCATTCTCCTACAACCCCACAATGTCATTTCCCTAAAGACCTCCACCCGGGACGTGACATCATAAGTAATAAAAGATTAAAAAGGAGGCAGTGTTACACGCATTCAGTAAAGTCTGTAGCATCGTTCCTCGGTTCGAAATTTAATTTGTACGATGTAAGTATAGGTATTCAGCGAACAGTATTCTCCGATGCTTGCGGTTACTTTGTCGCTGTCAATGGGTCGTAAAAGAGAAGGATAGAACGGGGGTCGGAGCAGTCGAGAAATAAAGCCAGCACAGGCCCACTTATTTAGCTTATTTATAATGTGTGCGTCAGCGACGTCATCACGCACACGTTACCACCACTCCCCTGTAAGTGTTCCTCTCCGCTGAATAAGTGGTCCTGCATAAAGTTGCTGGCAACCCTGCTGATACACAACAAATTTTGGTAAACTTGTCGATTAGCATAACCATCACCGATTTCGATGACCTTGAAATATGTTGCAGGGGGCATGATTCTGAACAACTTTTTCCTATACATGTAGCCGGCGATCGGCCTTATTTTCTAAGTTATACGCAAAAACCCTTGGTAAACATTTCCTCATGGATTTGAAGAGAAATTTTTTTAATCACCTTACCACAATCGCCTCTCCGTACAGTACTTCTGTTGACTTATTCCGACACAACGCATTCCACTTTCCAACTTGTCTCGGGTATTGGTATTGGTTGGGGTTAGATTAGCGCGTAAAGCATGGTAGCGAACTGATGTGAGTTTGGTCAACTCGGGCTCTTCTACTGCAGTTTCAAATCCATTTTAATTACGTTCAATAGTTTCACTGTTTCTTCGACTCTTTTTTCAGATGTCTAGAACAGAAGAAAGCGGGCAAAGGAAGGGAGAAGAGGATGTGACTCTGTCTTGTGAGGGGGGCGAAGTCCGCCTCCTGGGGGTGGCAGCAGGAATAGCAGACAGACTCCCTCCTCGCAACGGAATCCGTGCAGGAATAGCAGACGGACTCCCTCCTCGCAACGGAATCCGCGACGGAGTCCGCGCAGGGAGCAGACTCCGTCCTCGCGCAGGGAGCAGACTCCGTCCTGGCGCAGGGAGCAGACTCCGTCCTCGCGCAGTACTAATCCGAACTGGATGGGGATGGCATTCCAGTATAAAAAGTAGGTATGTAGACACGTAGGCGAAGGCCCAAAGAATTGGTAGGGTAATTGGAGTCAAAGGTGGTAATATATAAAATAATAATATAAAATAACAATAGTTTTATTACTTACAGGGACCGCACATTCATACCCAATTAACAAGTATAAAAAGGTATGCAGTTTTACCATGTTTATAAAAAACCCGTTTGTAGATTGAAGTAAGTTGTATACGTGTCTGAAATAATTAACGAAACAATAGTTTACTCTACAGCTGAGATATGAGAAAGTGCAACTGGCGGCAGGATTGGCCAGATTTATATAATGCCATTTTGATAAATCTGAGACCCCATTTTGATGATTATATCCGGGGTAAAAATTGTCCCATTCCGGAAATTACAAAACCTCCGTGAAGAACCTCCGCGTTCAACAGTTCAAACTGTTCTGTTTAAATAATCGGCGTCTGGTAAAATTAGACGTGCTTAATATATTAGCGCAAGACATAGCCCCCCCTTCTCCTCCCCCTCCTCCCTCTACCTCTGCTCCTCCCCCTCCCCTTAACCTTACTGTGGCTTCCTCTTCCGCTGATGATTCATCAGAGGGCTTGACGCCGAAAATGAAATGGTGGCGGAATTGGGAGATCCATTTGCAGGAAACCCATAGGATCTTGTCGGGTTTCGACGAAAGATCGCCACGCAGAGCACGCCAACGCCAGGGGCAACTCGAGGACAAATGTAAGTGGCAGCAGTAGTTCATGAACAATGTCATATTTCTGGTGAGTTCTATTTAATGCAGGGATCGGCGAGCTCAGGCCATATTTTACTTAAAATAACGAATAAATAAACGTTGTAAAGTCATACACAAAAAGAATTATGCAACTCAACCTATAATCTATACTATAATTTATTTATTCGTTATTTTAAGTAAAATAGTTTAAGGTGACAGTCATTGGATAGGTGTCAGTAGTATGCATGGACATAGGGCGGTAGTAAAGGATGCCGAATGCTTAAGCATTTGCTTAAGAATAAGCAACGACTGAAAATACCGCCCATAGGACCTGTGCGCGCCCGTGGCGTCTTTGGCGCTGGCGTCGGTGCATTCGTGACGTCACATTCGCTTCGCGTTGTCGCCACTTGGCTGCGTTCGCGCTGGCATCAATTCACGCACACATTACCACCGCTCCTGTAGGGCTGTGTTCCAATTCACGCATACTGCGCATAGACTGCAGGCGATGGTGATTGGTGGTTCATGCAGTGAGTGAATAGACTGCATAACCTAATTCGTAGAATTCCCTAGAATCCTCCAACTTCTAGCGCATGATGCGTGCAGCAACTACAGAAAATCAAACCATAGGCAGTCAATGCACATAATGCGCGCATGCGTAGTTGTTCGAATTCGAATTACTCCAATCAGATTACGCAGTCTATACACTCACTGTATGAACTACCAATCACCATTGCCTGTAGCTATGCGCAGTATGCGTGAATTGGAACACACCCTAGGTGTTTCCCTCTCCCCAACGTAGCCTGCGCATGTCCTGAGCTCGCCGATCCCTGTGTTTCCTCCGCCACTGTGATGCCAGATCGGGGACGGGTTCCCTCGAGAATTTCCCCCACCTCGCGCATATTTCTTACATTTTCATGAAAGTGTGAACACGTCTAGACATTATTGCAGTAATTAACATAACATTTATGATTATTTTTCATGTTGCAGAACAGGGAACTGAAGAAGCAATGAAGAAGGATGAGGAGGAAGAGGAAGAAAAGGAGGAATTGGCGGGAGGAGCGGGAAGGGCCGCGGACAGATAATGAATTATTTTTATTTTTAATTTGTAATTGTTTTAATATTAATAAATCAGTTTAAAAAGAACACTTCATTTCAAAAGAAAATTTTACCGGATTACTTTAGCTCGGTCTATATCAATCACGATGATTGTAGGTCATCTTTTTCTTTTAAACAATATATTCATTTTCCGAAAATTACAATTGGTACCGGTGAAATTTTTGATTACCTCGGCTCCTTACTACACGGGACCGTAAGGAATTACAACAAAAAGCAGGGACTTAACTGTTGACTGATTTAGAAACTTTACCTTATTATTTCTTTTATACAATAGTCAAAGTTCCAATCCCTCTTTTTTTTACTTTAAATAATGTGGCCATATAATTATAACATAAATTCGACAGCGATTTCAAGTGATGTATGTGTTACAATAAAAGCGTTAATTTAGTAAATGTACACAGTTCCCAGCAGTTCCTAGTAGAGCTGTTACTACCCGACCCGCCGGGTACCCGAGTACCCGGTGAGACACCCGGGTAGACCAAAATTACCCGGTTACCCGGGTACCCGTGAGATACTAGAGCTATTACCACCTGACTCGTCGGGTATGTTTCCAGTAATTTATATTTTTGTGTGTAACAATAAAACAATGAAGCAATTAATTATGTTGAACTAGATATCTTTATTCTTGTAAAGAAATACCAACAAATCTACATTTTCAGGTAGTAGGCTACTACGCTTTGCGGTCACAATATTTCCAGCTGTTGAGAATACTCGTTCAGAGCTGGCAGACGTCGCAGGTATACATAAATACATTTTGGCAATTTTTGCAAGTCTAGGGTACTTGCTTTCACGTGTTCTCCACCATTCTAATGGGCATGTATTATGGTCAATTTGTGTCTCTTGTAAATACATTTGTAGTTCGGAATTACTATCGTTGTTAGATTGTGAAGTTTGGAATATAAAATCTAGTGCACTTGACATAGGATTAACATTTTGTACAGTTTCAGTTGTGGAAATGTTTTCTATCATATTACCAATGGAACTTCTGGTGAGATTTTTCATTTCATTATTTTCAAACGACATTTCCTTGCTTCTTGGATCAAGAAACGAAGCAAAATGATGTACAGTTTCAACACGTGATTGTAAATTAAATCTATTGACAAAGGACGTTACTAAAACATTTTTAAATTGCTCAGTCTCAGCTCTGCTCGTGTTATTAACTGTCAAATGATTATTAACAATGCCATGGATAATAGGCAGTACCATAGAAATCGTTATTGTATTTTTGGAGGATAGTGCAGTAGTCGCTACTTGCAAAGGTTTTAACACCGTAATAATATCACTCATTATTAACCAATAATATCCCGACATTTCAAGTTTTAAAGCGATATTTACTTTTGTAATAAGTTTATCTGCTAAAACAGAAACAATTGCATCTCTATGATTCACAAGTCGCTCACACATATAATAATAGGAATTCCACCTTGTGGGACAACTTTGAATTAATTTCTGTTTACTTAAATTTAACTGCTCCTGCTTTTCGGTCAAAGCACTTGTTGCTATATTTGAATGTTTAAAATATTGCACAATCTTACTGCCCTTTTTTATCACTTCTTTGAACTCGTCAACTGTATCCAAAGCATCTTTCACACACAATTGTATATTGTGTGCGGCACAAGAAATGCTGTATCGCACATTATCTGCCAGATTTGCAGCCATACTTATATTTGATGCATTGTCATGGACCATAGCGTTCACTTTATTGTTGATATTCCAGTCTTCATTAATTAAATTAAACATTACGGCTAAATTCTCCCCAGAATGTCGATCTTCCATGAATTGGGTACAAAGTGTGTAATTTTTTATGATCCACTTTTCACTTATAAAATGTGCAGTTGTAGAAATATAAGAATCCTGTGATCTTGAGGACTATCCATCATTGGTAATGGCTATATCCGAGGCCATAGATAGCTCTTTATCTATTTTACTTCGTTTCTCATTATATGTCAGTTGTAAACGTTTCATTGTAGTTTTAGGACAAGGACATTGATATCCCGGTTCCAATATAGCCATAAATTCTTTAAACCCTTTACTATCACCAAAAGAAATGGGCATCATATTTACGGAAATCATACGAGCAAGTGCCTGTGATATTTGTTCTTGTCGCCTTGATGTACAAGGCGTGACTATTTTCTGTTGCTTCGTGCAAGAACTGCCTTCGTTAATTTCATGTGATGGTCCTGGTCCTGATGTTGATGGTTCATCAACGTCAATGTCCAATTCACTAGATGTACTAAAAAATGCTTCTCGATGCTTGCCCCGCAAATGTTTCATAATGACTGACGTTGATCCATTAAAAGATAACGTACTATGACATATACCACATGTAATAGATTTTCCATCTTCGGATGGAGTGCTATATTTCCACACCAAACTTTTACGTGGAGCCATTTAGTACCGAATTGCGCGAGTTTATAACAGAGACTGAAGGAAGAAATACAGCGTCGATAGAGGTCTCAAAAGAAAAGAAGTAACCGCGATCATTCCGATCGACATTGTTGCTACATCAAGAGCCGATACTGCAACAATGTCGGTCGAGTGGATCGCGACTACTTTTTTGATCCATCGGAGGATGAAGAAGTAACATGAACTATACATGACTAGCGTCCCCCGTCTCGGCTTCGCCCGAGATATTAGCGTGACTGATTCACAATCTGATAATCTGCAATCTGTAAATTCGAGAGTCCTCGGCCACTTATTCCCGCCGCTAGCTGTTTCGCAAGCGAGAAGCTTTCGCCCGCTCGCCGCCTGGCGGTCGCGTCGCGAACTACTATTATTTAAAAATCATTATTTTAAATAAATCAAAACGTTAGAACCTTCTTCTCGCCAAGACGAACAAAGTGATGTAACACGCTTGTGGCCACAGTTCATATTTACTGAGAAACCGCATTTCAAAGTATACAACTTCACTTTTATATAATAGTATAGATATAGATATAGATATAGATATAGATATAGATATAGATATAGATAGTATGTTCTCTTTCAAGCATTAATTGCCGAATCGGGGTGTTGGTGTCCTTATCGTAAAAGTATCCTAAAACGATTGCACCTTATGTATACAGTAAACACTCCTATAACGCGGAGCAAAAATTGCGACAGTCCTCCTACTTGTAACGCGGTACGAATTAATATGATTTGTACTATATAATTCTGATTGTGAGTTTCTTATAACGCGGTCTCCATATAACGCGGTACTAATTAATTACGTTATAGGAGAGTTGACTGTAATACATAATGAAGTAGAATAGAAAAATAACTTTCTATGATGTTTGATATGGCCATTCTTAATAATGGATGGTCCTCGAAATAATAAAAGTGGATCCTATAAAGTTATACACTTTGCATATGGAAGATCGTCATTCGGGGAAGAATTTAGCCATCATGTTTAACCTGATTAATGAAAATTGGAATATTAGCAGTAAAGTGAACGTCCATGATAATGCATACAATATAAATATGGCTGCAAATCTATCAGATTTATATTTTTCATTTGCTTGGGTGTCTTTCGGAATACTCGGGTACTCGGGTACCCGGCGGGTCGTGTAGGACTCGGGTAATATTCTTTATCTTGAGATAGAACCGGGTACCCGGGTATCCGGATTAGAACTATTGTTTTTGCCCGGGTGAGACCCCGGGTAGAAAAATATTACTCGGGTACCCGGGTACCCGTAGGATACCCGACTACCCGGGTACCCGTGCGATACCCGTCTACCCGGGTAGACAAAAATTACCCGGGTGTCCATGAGATACCCGAGTAAATGAAGTGTGATGAGATAGTTGAGAATTTCAATTTGACAGCCGATCGTCTTTCGACTTTCGATCATTTTCGGCTAACATCAGTAATGAACGGAATAAACTTCAAGCAATTCAATGTAGTATTGTGTGCGTGTTACGGTTATGAATATTATAATAAAATGTCTTTTGCTCCGAGGGATCGGTGAGTCGTCGGTGTCGGTGGCACTAGGTTAATCACGACAGTTTAATCTGGCACAGGTCATAAACCACATGATTCTTATCTTCGGAGTTCGGACAACGTTAATACGGAGGTTCATACCCAGATTTTACATTGAGCCATAATCAAAGAAATTAATCTATAAATAATTGTCAATACTTATTAACCGAAAAACTAATTACTCTATGTACAGTACGTACACAATTAACATGATACAGATCCGAAATATGATTACATCACTGCAAATAGTACAATGGTTACTATTAAAGTAACAGTAATTCATGTTCACTGAACAACTAAATTAACTAATATCTATTATACTTAGTACCATGCAATTAACGAGAATAACATAAATAAACGTACAACAAATCAAACAAAAGAAACAATTTAACTTAATTGGAAGCTTGGAACACGGAATTAAAATTAAACTTTAATTTTGAACAAAACTATTTCCAGATATGAGTATGTCCTTAGTTAGATAGCGGATAGAAGGATAAGATTAATAAGAGGCAATCCGAGATTCATTAATAAAAGAATTGTTTTAAAATTTGAACTCTCTTCTGTGCCGAGAAGTTAAACACTTATCGAGAGGAAATACATCGACGAATGGGAATTTATATATTAATATTAATAAATCTCTAATTGGCTCTTAGTATCTAAGGACATTGTGGAATTAACAAAACATGTTTTACACAATCAGTTTTGTAAAGCGTCCATTCTGCATCTGCAAACCAAAGTCTACGGACGTGTAATCGAAATCTACGAAATCGCATACATTACATAGTACATACTCATATCTGGAAATAGTTTTGTCATTATTAAAGTTTAATTTCAATTCCGTGTTCTAAGTTCCAATTAAGTTACATTGTTCCTTTTGCTTGTTTTGTTGTATGTTTAATAGATATTAGTTAATTAAGTTAATTTAGTTGGTCAGTGAACAGGAATTATTGTTAAATTTAATAATAAACTAATTGTAATTGTACTATTTGCAGTGGTGTAATCGTGTTTCTGGTTTGTATCTTGTTAATTGTGTATTTTATATAGAGTAATTAGTTTTTAAGTTAAAAAGTATTGACAATTATTTACAGATTATTATCAAAGAACATGGCTCAACCCGCTCAACGTAAAAGCTGGGTATGGAGTTTTGTTACGTTATCGGACGACAAAAGTCATGTAATTTGTGACTTGTGCCGTGTACAATTGTCCTATGGTGGCTCGACATCGGCCAGTGCACGACATTTGCGTGCGAAGCACATTGAAGAGTGCCCTGGTGCATCATCTAATGAACCAGCACTGGAATGTGAGAGAGGCGAAGGTAGCAACGAGGATATCGTTGTTGCTCATTGTGAACCTACACCGAACAAAGTATTTCGAAAAGGACCATTTTCGGCTAAACGCCAAGAGGACATAACTCAAGCACTGGCGCGGATGATAAGTACAAACATGCTGCCCATCTCATTTGCGGACACCGCCGGATTTAAAAAATTCATGGGAGTGGTTGAACCGCAATATGAATGCCCTTGCCCGACCACAATTTTAAAACGATTGCAACTTATTTATAAGGAAAAGAGGGAGAAAATTGAAAAACAAATTGAGGACGCGTCATGGGTATCGGTGACCATCGATGGATGGTCGTCGCGTAAGCAGGACTCCTATCTGTCATTAACAGTGCATTTTATTACAGGCGATTGGGAGATGAAAAATTATACACTTTGCACCCAGGATATAGAGGGAAGACATACGGCAGAAAACATCACAGCTGTCACAATAGCAATGCAGGATGAGTGGAACATAGCAGAAAAATTAATTGCTGTAGTGCATGATAATGCAAGTAACATGCATGCATCAGCCAATTTATTAAATAATTTAAAATACAGGGTTTCGTGTGCTGCACATACTCTACAATTAGCAATAAAAGACGCCCTTGATACAATTGGTAAATTTACAGATATGATAAAGAAAGGCAGTAAAATCGTGCAACATTTCCATCATTCCAATTTGGCGACATCTGCATTGCAAGAGGCCCAGAAGCAACACAAATTACCTGAACTGAAATTAATTCAATCGTACCCAACCCGTTCGACGTACAGTATGTGTGACCGTCTTTTACGTAATCGGGAAGCAATTCATTCTGTTTTAAGTAATAGCATAATAACAAAATTAAACGTAGCCTTGAAGCTTGATATGGCATTATCTGATTGGGAAGTTCTGGGTGAAATTATCGCAATTTTAGAACCATTTAATTTAGCGACCGAAGTATTATGTTCCGAAACTAAGGTAACTATTTCATTAGTTCTGCCAATCATTCATGGCTTAATTAATAATCATTTAAATGACATTAATATGGACACTGTAGAAGCTAAGGAATTTAAGAATATTTTAAGAACCTCCCTTGCTCGTAGATTCGATATACATTCATATATTGAGAGTGCCCATCAAATTGCTTGTTTTCTCGACCCTAGAAGCAAAGATTAGACTTTTGAAAACATTGAAATAAAAAATATAATTATAAATTCTATTCGGGATAGGATTAGAAATTTGTCAATAAATGAAAATAATACTGATAATGGTAAAACAATGCCAAGTGCTTTGGATTTTATATATAAAAAAAACAAAATTCTAACAATAGTGATTCAGAAATTGACATGTATTTATTAGAACCACAAATAGATCATAATTCAGACCCATTGCCGTGGTGGAAGGCTCATTGCGGGCAAATATAAAAGACTGGCAGAATTGGCAAAAATGTATTTAAGTATTCCGGCTACGTCTGCCAGTTCGGAGCGCACATTTTCTTCTGCTGGAAATATTGTTACGACAAAACGTACAGGTTTACTACCTGAAAATGTAGATTTATTAGTATTTTTACATAAAAATAGAAACGTGTAGAGATGTAAGAAATACCAACAAATCAACATTCTCAGGTAGTAGGGTGCTACGCTTTGTGCAAACATTATTTCCAGCTGTTGAAAATACTCGTTTAGAACTGACAGAAGTTGCAAGTAGGTATTCATTTTAAATATCTTAGCCATTTCTGAAAGTCTAGGGTGGTATTTGCTTCCACGCGTTGTTCTCCACTAATGAACATAAATTATGGTCTATTTGTGCCTTTTATAAATACATTTGCAGTTCGGAACTGATATCGTTGTTAGATTGTGAAATTTTGAATATAAAATCTTATTAGTGCACTTGGCATAGAATTATTAATTTCTATAGTTTCGTTTATGGAATGTTTTCTATCATATTACCAGTGGAAATTGTAATAATCTTTTTCATGTAATTGATTTCAAACGACATCTGTTTGTTTCTTAAATCGAGAAACGAAGTAAAACGATGTATAGTTTCAACATGGGAATGTAAATTAAATCTATTCACAAAGGACGTTACTAAAATATTTTTAAATTGCTGAGTCTCAGCTCTGCCCGTATTATTACCTGTCAAATGGTTATTAATATTAACAATGCCATGAATAATAGGCAGTACAAAAGAAATAGTTATAGTATTTTCGGAGCATAATGCATAATGTAGTTGCTACTTGTAAAAGTTTTAACAAAGTAATAATATCACTCATTATTAACCAATGATATTCTGACCTTTCAAGGTTTAAGGCACCACAAAATTTTGTACTATTGCCCGATGAGAAGAAAGGAGACAACCCACAAGCTGAAATGTCACAGGGGCAAGGGGAATCGTTCACTCCCGTAAACCTATCCTCTCCAACACGGTTCGTCCCGTGACGTAGACGCGAACGAAACCAATCGCGACAATCGGGGGATATGGACACTGGACAGCCGCTAAGAACCGAAAAGAAGGACTTCTTGGAGGGGATGAGGTGGAGCGAGCGGGCGATTTCCCTTGCCCCTGTGACATTTCAGCTTGTGGGTAAGTAGTCTCCTTTCTTCTCATCGGGCAATAGTAAATGCGTTTCTATTATTCACAAGTCGCTCACACATACAGGAATATCCACTTAACTCAGAACTTAACTTAACGCGAGCGCAAGAACAGATGAAATGACCGAGTGAGTCACTGTCCTAAAGAAGAAATTTGATTTTGGATGTAACAGCTAACAGCACCTTGCTTAGGGTTTCTGCGTCGTTATTCCCTGACCCAAAGGACAAATGTCGAGGCGATTATCTGAAACACGCCAAGAAAAGCATCTGTTCTCGCGTGCGAGTCCTGAGCTACTGAGTTAAGTGAATAGGAATTCCACCTTGTAGGACAATTTTGAATTAATTTCTGTTTACTTACGGGGTTAGGGCACCTTGGAGGTATGGAAATCAGATGTACGTATGAGAATTTTTTGGTTTTTAAAAGTTTTATTCTACATGAATAAAGCACCAACAACACCGTTTTGTTTAAAAAAGTAGGTAAAGTTTTTTATCTATCATAAGGCATGTAGAATAGGGCCCTTAAAACAGTTTCTTCACTTACATTATAATTTCGCCCCAAAAAAAAACTGAAACATACATCTGATTTTCATGCCTCCAAAGTGGCCTACCCCCTTAAAGTTTAAAGCTTAAACCTAGCTCCTGCTATTTGGTTAAAGCAATTGTAGATAAATTGGAATGCTTAACCCTTCGTGGGCACACGGGATGTATCGCACCCCAGGATATCTTTACCCATATTTTTCTAAATTTTTAGACCTTACACGAAAATGTTAATTCAAAAATGCCGCTGGGGTGTAATGAACTCCATGTAACCAATTTGGGATTATAAGAAGGTGTGACCACGGAGAGTTAAAATACTGCACAATCTTACTGCCTTCTTTTACCACTTGTTTGAAATTGTCAACTGTATCCAGAGTTGGGCAAAATGTAATCTAATTACAACTTACAAATTACGATTAAACTGTAATTGTGTAGTCGATTACACATTATTTTCTGTAATCGTCAATTTATCTAGTTGATAAAAGTGTGGTCAACCACCTACATTAACGATTACACAAATAATCTGTAACCAACTACACCATTACATTTTAATCGTAATTTGTAAGTTGTAATTAGATTACATTTTGCCCAACTCTGATCCAAACCTTCTATCTCACTTATTATACATTATGTGCAGCATAAGAAATGCTGTATTGCACATTATCAAACAGACTTACAGCCATACATACATTAGATGCATTATCATGGACCATGGCGTTCACTCTACTACTAATATTCCATTCTCTATTATGTATATGATGGCTAAATTCTCCCCCGAAAAACGATCTTCCATGAAGTGTGTGCAAAGTGTATAATTTTTTCTCTCGATACCTGGAGTATGCGCCCTAGTAGAGGATAGGAATTGTATGTAAAACAATGAGATTAAATATTTGTAAATTGAACCATAAGAATGAGATTTGTTGATCAAACAAATGTATTTAATGTATTTAATGTATTTAACAATCGAATATAAAAAATTCGAATCCTCATTTCAAACTAATAAACGTACTGTTTTATTTATTTCTGAAATAAATTGTTTTATCTTAAGTCTCACTAAAGACAGCGGAAGGCCCGATAAACAGATCTAGCCGCAACAAACTCCGACAAATGATGTGAACGAAAACCCAAAACCAGTGCATTTTCCTAGGATTTTCCGAGTTTTACTTTGCATCGACTGAGGGAGTTGGTTGTGATTAGATAAGAGTGCATCAATACCAGGTCTACATATTTTAATCTATATTTTCGGAATGGGCCGCTTACGGTACCCGTGACTCCTCCACTCTTAAGCTTTCCAATGGTGTATCATACTCCCTAGTGGGAAACGTTATATCGGGCTTTTAACAACATTGAATGATAAATGTTACGTCAGATTCGGGCTTCTACAGTAACAGTATTTTTCTACCCGGGGTCTCACCGGGTACTCGAGTACCCGGGCGGGCGTGTAGTAAGAGCTCTAATCCGGATACCCGGAGTACCCGGGTTGCCAGTAGTTGCCCTAGTTCCTAGTCAACGTATGCCTAAAATGCATATAACCTAACCTACAATCGTACGAAAATGCATACATTGACTACATCACGCTTTTACTGTGGCACATGTATCCAGCTAACGCTTCGGTTTTGCCACAGACGAGGTATACGAGGTATACCTCGTGAGGGGTCATTCCAGATAGCGCGCCGATAAATTCAGCGATCTTCAGGAAATTTATTGCGACCAAAATAATTATAGTAATAAAATAAAACTTTTTCCTATTTATTAAACTACATTTCTACAGTAAATAAAAAATATAAAAATAATAAAATGATTGCTTCTCTCGACTTATCTGGAACCCAAAAATCCAAACAGATTCTTGATCAGTATGACTGTCACTATCGCTCGAACTAGGTATAATTAGTACTTTATCTTCAGAATTAGTAAAATGGGCGTGCAAAATGGAAGAAAATTTTTTTCCGTTTTTTCTTTTGCTTTTTTCGTTTTTAAAAGTAGGTTAGACTCAATGAAGATACTTGATTGTAGTCCCTACGAGAGTCATAGGTGTGCAGAATAAGCAGTAAAATTTACAAAGCTTCAATAGATTTTGAGATTTTATTTTCACGATGTGAAAAAATGACGTTTCGAGAAAAACGCGTTCATAGTTTTCACCTATAGAGGCCGAGCCTTTGCGCACCCTACAAAATGCGTCTGTAGAAGCTAAAATCATCGTAATTCTTCCACGAAAATTTAACAGTACATTTTTGAGGATATGTACTTACGAACAATGTTTAAAAAAATCGAGGATATACTTCCGAAAGGGACCGGTGGCCTATCGTGATGAGTTTGGGGGAGGGGTGGGAAAGGGGTGTGGACCCTAAATCTAAAATTGTATCTTCGGGTATTTATTAGTTTCCGAAATATTAATAAAAAATTGTTAATTTTTGGGGAAATTTTTTTTGGACGTTAGTGCAGGCCCCCCTACGCGGGAGCCCTTCCGTTCCCCCATTTTCCACTTTTTAAATTTTGTAAGCACAGTCCCATTTTTAGCATCGTCAAACTCACATCGGTTCGCTACCATGCTTTACGCGCCCGCGAGCCGGCGCACAGTGGTCAAAAATCGAGAAAACCTGCCCAAAACATGAAGGTGATCTTTGATTTGTACAAAAATAGGTACACTAAGGTTTCCGAGGTCGCTGATTACGAATCTGACGTCAAAATGGCAAAAAGCAAAATGGGGGACTCAATATGGTGGACGCGTATATCATAAAAACGTCAGATTTGGTCTAAACTTGGTATCCTGGAGTTTTCGAGGTCGCTGATTACTAATCTGATGTCAAAATTGCAAAAAAAACAAATGGCGGACCCAATATGGCGGACGCGCATATCAGAAAGCATCAGATTTAGTCTAAACTTACAGTCTTTGTACTTTGACGGCCTCTAAAAAAAAAGTTCCGATTTGTTCCACCTTGAATCTTCTTGGGACTTGTTCACACAAGTGTAGAGAGTCTGAAAAAATTATTTTCATCTGCTACTTTTTGCAACTCAGTGTGATCATCCAATGTTCTTATACAAACCCAGTGTTAAGTTTTGTTGTTCCATTCCTTGTGTTCATAGACGTAACGTTTCAGTGCAAACAGAGAGTGATAGTGACATACACTGTGAAGTGTGTGGTGAAGTTGTTGCTAGGTCAGTGTCTTCCCAAACCACCTTGGCTGCAAGTAGTAGAAATTTTGGATCAAATCCAAAGTACAATGCTTAAAGTACAAATGGAACTCCGGACTTCTCGATTGGAACGAAACTTTGTGGGTTTATAGAGTGACTCAAGACAAGAGCAACGGTATGTTTCATTCGTACCCTATCGCTCCTAAAGTACAACAGACAGAAAAAATATTTCAAACAAAAGTTTAATGGTGTAATAAGCGCTGCAAACTTGCGTTGACAAATTTTTTAAAAAAGTTTGAGAAAAATTCATACCGAAAATTTTTTTTATTAAAAACCAATCCCACTTTTCTATATTCGATTTTCATCAAATATACGTAGATTTAGTCGAACTTCTCCATTCAGTTCCATCGATGAAGCGGAAATAGTTTTGTCCAGCTAGAAAGCCCATTTAGACCCCTCGCGACGGCTGTTAGTTGCTGATACCAAAGCTTAGACCAAATCCGATGTTTTTCTGATATGCATGTCCGCCATTTTGTTTTTTGCAATTTTGACCTCAAATTCGTAATCAGCGACCTCGAAAACTGCAGGATACCAAGTTCAGACAAAATCTGACGTTTTTCTGATATGCACGTCCGCCATATTGAGTCCGCCATTTTGTTTTTTGCAATTTTGACTTCAGATTCGTAATCAGCGACCTCGGAAACGTTAGTGTACTTATTTTCGTACAAATCAAAGATCACCTTCATGTTTTGGGGACGTTTTCTCGATTTTTGACCACTGTGCGGCGCGCGCCTCCCGCACCAATCTAGCCCCAACCAATACTAATACCTGGGACAAGTTGGAAAGTGGAATGCGTTGTGTCGGTATAAGTCAACAGAAATATTGTTAAGAGGGCAGACCGTGGTAAAGTGATTCAAAAAATCGGTAAGGTGTACCCTTTTATGCACAATTACCTCTGTATCTTTTGAACGGATTAATTGCCGAAGCTAAAATTTTATATTTGGGATCTGTCCACACTGCTGGTAATACCCACCAAGTTTCATTTCGATCGGCCACCGGTTGGGGCTAGACCAGTGCGGGGAGCGCGCGAAGCACGGCAGCGAACCGATGTGAGTCCGGCGATGCCAAACACGAGACCGTGGTTACAAAATTTCAAAAATAAAAAATAGGGGTCCCGGGTAAGGAGGCCTGCACGAACGTCCAAAAAAAATTTCCATTAAAAATGGACAATTTTTTATTAATATTTCGGAAATCCGAAGCTACAATTTTAGATTTAGGGTTCAGATTCTCTCCCCGTCCCTCCCCCCAAACCCCATCTCGATCGGCCACCGGTCCCTTTCGGAAGTACAGCCAAAATTGATTTTTCCAACCCGTCTAACCGGAATGACCCCTTAACCTCCAATGCTTCCTTAATCTCCACATTTTGGTGGCTTGTGGGAATCAGAGTTGTGAGGCAAGAATTATTCACCTTTGAAGAATTCAAAATCTTCAGCAAATCGAAGCGATTTTTTTTGCATTGACACCGGGACATTTTTTTTATCGATCTCCTTTGCGGAGATACGAGTTAAAAAAAATGTGATTTGTGCAATTTTTAAGCATATTTTCGAAAGTACATGGTACCCCAAAATGCTAACTAAATGAGGAAAAACTGATGTCTCTATTACTCTTTTGTTGAACGTTCTACGACGATTCCTTCACTTTCTAGAATTAATTAGGCCCGTAACATACTATCTACCAGTTGCCAGTGCGTAATGAGGCTTAAAGTGAAACGGACGATTTTTATTTCAATGTTGAATAACTCGGTCAAAAAGATCGCACGACAAACCACTGAATACTGATTTTACACAGGGAAGTAATCGCTTTCGACTGGTATAAATGTAACCTGTGTAAAAAGTTTTATTCGCCCCCATGAAACATCACAAACTTGATCCACAATTTTTAAAATTGACAATGTGCTCTATATATCGCTATAACTTTGCCGAAAACGGCTGAAAATAGAGATTCCATACTTTTTAAACGATATTTTCAAGATATCGATACGACCATTTTTGTCGGAGTTATGACCATTTCAAATTGCTATCATTTTTCGGGTTCCTCGAGGTGATCCCTTAATTATTTTGAGGAGTTTAGTAATATTCCTTATTCAAGAGTTCTAAATATACGTACATACAGTATTCAACGAACCTCTATCCTTATGCGTTTCATTTGGCACACGTGACTAACCTTAAAGTCACACGATAAATTGTTTCACTTTATATATTTCCCACTCGCTTTCACTCTTCGCTTCCGAAAGTTTGAGCGTATTAGGTCAACAACTTGATGAAGATGATTTATTGAAGACCTCAACGAACAGAGTACAACTGCACGCACTGCTGCCTAATTTCAAAATGGCTCGGTAACCATCGGTAACGGCTGCGATCGGCGATTGCCGTCATACTGAATATTCACCAGATGTCGCTACACTAGCGGATGTAGGGGTTTGGAGTCCTTTGCCCACCAATTAAATGAATTACATGCGCGTTGCTATATTTCTTATCCCAGGATTTATTCACTAAGAAACCCTACAATATTGTTTATAAATGTAAAACTCGATGAGCCGCAGCTGTGGTGTCGCGTACCGATTCGAGAGAATTCTCCCAGCTTCAGCCTCATTTGTTTGCGCCACCGTTGGTTGTTCCTGGCGCTGTTGACGGAGGCGCTAGGTGGCGCTGCGCCACAGGGGATTCCAATGAGAATACATCGCAATGAAACTCGGTCGAGGTGGCGCTCTGATCGTAGTGCTGTTGCGCGATTCCGTAGGTATTTATTTAGGAAAATGGGTCCGCGCCCGTGGAGCGCTGAAGCACTCAGCTCGCGAGAGCATGCGGGAATTTCAAATGAATTCTTACTACACACTTGAACTTTTTGAATTTTATGTATATTCTTATGAGAACTGTTCTTTAGTCTGCTGACAAGTTAATTCTGATTTCTTATAAAATAACTCCTCGCTCGTCACCTCGGAGTGCCCTACTCCCTCAAATTCGCCGTGTTCCTCTGACTCCCTCTTCGAATCCCCTCGTCCAATCAAGGCGGTGACATCCCTCAAGCTTCGTCAAGGGGTTGTCCTCTGCCATCTCTCCGTCCTTGGCCCTTCCTTCGCGCTTCCCTCTACTCCTGGCTGGTGGTCGAGGCGCGTCGAGGCAGGTCGAGGCAGGTCGAGGCAGGTCGAGGCAGGTCGAGGCAGGTCGAGGCGTGTCGAGGCAGGTCGAGGCACGCCGAGGCGCGTCGAGGCACGCTTTCCGATTACATACTTTTACATAGGCTGCGTACAGTACATAGATTTCTGGCAGGTAGGTAAGCGCAACCCTCGGGGTCAAGACGACGTCGCCGGCGCACAGTTTATGGCTTTATGACTTTCAGCCTTGCTCGAGCTGAGTTTTTACCCTAACAAGACATCGGCAGTTATTGAAAGGGAGGACAGAGTTTTAAATGATTTTATGAGACATGCAGCTGCCCGCTCGACGAAATTTGGCACGCAGATGTGGAAAGGCAAGTTAAGCTATTTATTATTCTCAACTGGCCTAACTATAGTTTTGAATATTACTGAATACAATCCCGGACTCTCGTACGCCTTCTGAGTCCAGGTATCAGCTATTAATATGTTACGAGCACGTTCGAAAAACTGGCAAGAGAAAACCCCTCGAAGGGCACAACGCGCTCTACGTGTTTATGAGTCCCAGCAATAAACTCTTCCTTGTCCTCCGTTTCAATCTCGCTTAAAACCTTCCAGATGCGTTGCTCGCTTCAAGCCCGCATGCCTATAATAAATCTTCCCGCTATAAGGGATTTGAATTTCGCTCTACATCTAGCCTCGATATCTCTACATCTTATAGCTAAATTCACGCGATTACATATATTTACAGTAGCGGAAACCGCAACAGTGCTCAAGATAGCGTCGATTTGACGGTCAAACCAATCAACGCCAAGATGGCAGATGATGGGAAGCGAATGACGCTATCTTGAGCACTACGAGCAGAGTGCTCATTGCTTAATTCTCATTAAGGCTGTTCGCGTACTCGAATATTCGAGTAGCTTCAAATTCGGACCGAGCCGGGCCATGGTGGTATATAATACCACCCTGGCCGGGCCGAGTACTCGAATTTTTTCGGGCGGCTTGAAGAGAACCTAGTACTCGAATTTTTTCGAGCGGCCCGAATAAACTTCGATCAGTTCAAAAATTTCGAGCCGTCCGACTGTGACGAGTACCTTCAAGATTGAACGTTTCGAGCAGTACAAATGTTTCGAATATTTTAGGTTAGGAAATGTGTATCTAGTGGAATATAAATAATGCCTGAAAAATGGATCTTAATAATGTGAATAATTGAAATGTAAACTGCAAATAATAATTAGGTTAGGTTTTTATTTTCCCCTAGTTTATAGTTTCTTATACAACTAGCAGATGGCACATCAGGGTACAACCTGTGGGACTAGGCTCGGTCGATTTGACCGTGCTTCTGATCGGCAAGCCCACTGTTGCCTAATCGTCCGTATGAGGCGTGGGGGAAAATAATATGCACCAGTTTTAACAAAACAATAATCTGGATATATTTGTAATGCTCGACTAGAGCGCAGGTACAAGAGTCACAAGCGAGTGTCCAGTCTTCTCTACCGCACGCAGGCGGCTCGTCGCTTCGCCCCCCACTCTCGTGGTTGGGGCGCGCCGGTGCTGCCGCTCCCCACAAACCCTATATAGCCCAACCATGGACATAGGAATATAGGGACGGAGGTATAGTTGCTACTTTTGGCTAGGGTGGTGTGAGGCATTTGAGGGGGGTGGAATACAAATAGCTTGTGTCAAAGTAGTCCGATTTGCATGATATTTAGTATGATTTTCATCAGAAAAACATAAGGAATCCATTGGCGTCACTTCCCTTTCGACACGATGAAGAAAAGAATTTCTTAATACGCTGTAATGGATATTTCACCCTCCACTGCGGGGGCCTGACCCCAATTCGCTACGTTCGGCCCAAGATTCGTACCTTTTTCCGGAAAAAGCCATAAAAATCGGGCGAGGCACGGCGAAGGTCTGTCCTCGCCACGGGGTACCAGGCCGCATCTTCTTGACGGGCGTTGCTCCAGAATTACCCTGTATCATTTGTGCAGTGTGTGACTCGACTACCCTCCGTGTAATCGGTCTGCGCGAAGTGGGGCTCAAGTTCGATCGTTATCAGTACTCCTGCCCGAGAGGAATACGATTTACTTTAATTATAGTACATGTGTGTTTTCTAATAAAGTGTTTCTATCGTCTCCTGAATTCAATAACTGGCATCCCGACATCTACGCTCCTACAATCCACCGTCAATACTCCTCGCGGAGAGACACAGGAAGAAAAGAGGTAGCCCGCTGTCGACGCATGGTCCTCTCGAGTATAAACACGAGCTTCAATATCAAAACAAAAGCATGCGTTGACGTATTCCGTGCGAGAGAAGGTGGGCATTGGGGAGGAGGTATTGCTTTGAAGAGGGCCTCTTCAAGAGAGCAGCCGTTTGTGAGGGATGCAAATTCGATTGGTTCTAATACAATCTGCTCCTTATGGTTGAAATTTAGTCTAGCAACTTTCACACCTCCTAACCTAACCGATCGAGCTTGCATCCCTGCCACAAGAACCGGCCATCCGAGCGTAGAACCAAGTGCGAAATAAAAGTAACGGTGCGCTTCTTGACACCGCAGATGTACCTACCTAAGTAGCATTTCTGACGGAAAAGAATTGTCCAGCCTTTGGGTCTGGCGCCGACCTTTGGCAGGTAGGTATCTGTTTCAACAGGCAAGGCCCTCCGTGGCCCCTCCGTAGCGCCAGCAAGACCGACCCGGTCCTTGCTATTTCAGTGGGTTTTCTTCAGTGAAAATCACTAAATTTGCAAGCGCAATATCTCAAAAACCAGTGGAAATCAAGTGTATACATTAATGCTTGTTGAATTTGTCTTGGAACGCACTATCAACTCACGTCTTCAGAAAAGACAGTTCCATTTACAGAACCGAACTTGACCATCGTATCTTTTAAAATAATAATCGAAAAAAAAATCGTCTGGGTTAATAAATTGGCCCCATCGAACCATGCAATTCCATATTTTTTTAATTTTTTTATGTCCAATACTTTAGGAGATATTCAGCTGTCCAGTGTTCGCGCGGACACCCTGTATATAGAAGGTAAATTAAGCTTATTGCAGGGGAATACTACAATTTTCCAGTGACAATACTTACGCACTTTTAGTCAGAGTTGGGAATTAACTAAATAAACAATTATTTAAATAACAGATCAAATAAAAGTTTCTTTATTTTTGGATTATTTGACGAATAAAAGTAATTTTTTTATTTGACGAACATTTATTCGACGAAGAAAGTTAATTTTTTTATTTTATGAGAATTTATTCGACGAATTAAGTTAATTTTTTATTTGTCGAGCGTTTCAACTTCAGTTAAAGTTAAAGTTAATGTTGAAAAATTTATTGGGCGTTAACCCGGGTTAAATTTCTTCGACACATGACGAATAATTTTTTAACTTTCATTCGTTATTCGAAATTCTTATTTAAATAAAATTGTTGCCCATCTCTGCTTTTTAATATTTTTTATTATAAATTCTGTTACATAATAAATACATTTGAATTAAAAGATATGTAAAAGACTAACAATATTAAAATATATAATCCTTATATACATTATGCCAGAGTTTTTATATACTGTAATTAATAAGGGTATATGTTATAAAATACAATTTGTATTTAGTGTACAAATCTGGGAGGAATGTTTATTATTATAAAAGTTGAGGTTCCGGTCCAACACCACCTGCATATCTGTAGACCAATAATGCTACATCAATAATTAATTTGTTAAGATCGCTTGAATTCTCACATTCTGCATATACTCGTACAATATCCTCAGTTCCAGATGGCCTGAAAATAAAAGTCATTTTTTTAATATGGATCACCTGAAAATATTGTATTTTCGTAGACCGCCCCCAAAATAAACTTTTATACGTTATTTCGAAAGATACCAATATAAGAAACTGTTTCGCCAGTGATCATATCTAAAGGATTTAAGTCATTACACACAGCAGTATAAGCGACTGTGTATCTGTGATTAGAAAGTGATAGTTTAAAGCAGCGCTGTCCAGCGTAGGGGCCCCTCACGCACCTGCTTCCCCTTCCAATCTTTCTCTCGCGTAGCGTGCATTCCGTTGTCAAGGACACCGCGCGATGACGGGCAAGCCAGGCTAGCGGCTGGTCTGTCATGGTCGCCTCTTTAGTGTTCCGCAGTTTCCCTGACAACACAAACGAGAGTGGGAGAGCTCCGAGTGTGCGCCTACTGTGCCCGGATGGAAAGAAGTCGGTCGAGAAACACTAGGGTCCGAATATCAGGTCCGAATAGTAGATCCCTATTGGCCGTCCCGATAACGTCGACGAATACAAAGTAAGCAAATGGGACACGGGCGGCGGGAGCCAATGCGAGCAAAGAACCCCTCTTGCCCCTGTGACATTTCAACCGACTTCTTTCCATCCGGGCACAGTACACAACCTTGGACAGCGCTGGTTTAAAATTTAAACTATAACTATGTATGTAGAGTGATCGACTACTGCTGGGAGAAAATTTAAGGAGTGATTCTAGACACCAGAATAAGACAAAAGTGTTTCAGTGCGGGAAAGTTGTGTACTTTTTAAAATTTTTTTTACATGTTTAGTGCGAGATCTGATATTTTTTCTTTTTTGAAGGTGGTGTGATTCTATGTTTTGTGTGATTTGTGGGCGTGTGCATTGCGATAGCACACAGTGGATATAATGAAAACAATGGATTTTAGCGAGTAGGCAGGTTTGGTGTAATTCAACGATATCCTTTAATTTTTAATCAACTGTCGCAGAATCATGTGACCATGCCGATTGTGGTAAAATTTCTCGCAGCTTCTCCGAGATAAGTGGCCCCATGAGACGGTAGCTTTGGCTACCACTACTCAACCTCTTACCTAAGTTGTCCCGCGCGCAACGCTGCACGCGGATTGCCTGCTTTTAGGCACATATTTAAACGCTGATAACTCACAACGTCTCAACCACAACAACATTATTCTTGGGGTTCGTCTTATTCTGGTGTCTAGAATCACCCCTTAAGGCAGCGCTGTCCAGCGCACGGGCCCCTCACGCGCCTGCTTCCCCTCCAATCTTTCTCTCGCACAGCGTACCTTCCGTTGTCAAGGAGCCCGCACAACGGTAAGAAGGCTGCCATGACGGGCTATTCTGAATTCGTCCTAAGAAAAATCTTACGCCCAGATCGTTTTGTGACCGTCCTGCGCAGGCCCCACTACCGCCTACGGTTCCGACGCAGACGATTGCTCACAGCCAGTGATGCCAGAATCGTGGGACGTGGGCAGGGTGGCAAGGAAAATCGATACCCGGCGATGGCAAAAATAGCTACCCACATCCACGCATGCGCGCAATGACGTCACGAGCGTTGAGCCAATCAACTCCAAGATGAAAATTAGCTGACGCCAGCGCCAAGTCAAGCCAACTAGCCAAGCCAAGTGAGGCCGCAACCAACCAGTGTCGACAACCGATTCCCCGGCGATGCTAGTTGGCTAGTTGGCTTGACTTGGCGCTGGCGTCGGCGAATTTTCCAGCGATTTTCATCTTGGCGTTGATTGGCTCAACGCTCGTGACGTCATTGCGCGCATGCGTGGATGTGGGTAGCTATTTTTGCCATCGCCGGGTATCGATTTTCCTCGCCACCCTGGACGTGGGACCAAACGCTTACCCCCACTATGCCCTACCCGCGTCCCCCACTTTCTTTCCACCGCACTGCACACAAGCATATTTTTACTCCTGTCCGTGTGAGCTGCCTGTTGGGCTGCCGAGCACACGGACAAGGGTAGGGATATGCTTGTGTGCAGTGCAATGGGCAGAAAGTGGGGGACGACGGTCATAGTGGGGGTAAGCATTTGGTCCCACGCAGGCCTGGGCACTCGCATAGGCAAAGTGTTGGCAAAATTTAGTGAATATCACAATCTACTAGAGGGCACTGGGATCAATATAGTTGAAAGATTTTTGTAACAGATGGCGTTGATGAGATTATTTTATGGCGGGAATAGAAAAATAATCAGCGCCGTCCAGTGGAAGCGTCCCGTAGCATCACGTAGCATCCTGCGATAGCGTCAGCACGTGTTGAGCACGGTGAATAAGAAACATTATCAAGAAACATATATAAGAAAAAAATATTAAGAAAGTAAGTAATTCCTTCTATATCCCGACGAACGTAGGGAATAGTAGTTTAAAACAACCCTACAATTGTTGCAAATTCCTAGATTCAGCAGATTCAGGATGGGTCGTGGTTATGTCTGCTGTGCGGTGCCTGGATGTTTCGACAAAGATTCCGCACGACACCGGTTTCCGAATCCAAGTAAAGATGGAGAACGTTTTCGTACTTGGATACGCATTATTCGGAATCCAAAATTGTACAATATGGCCCCGGAACGCGTATTTGCGAATTATCGCGTATGCCATAAACATTTTACCACAAATGATGTATTATCTAATTCGTTCCTAATTTGGAGAGTAAGAATAAGCATTTATTTAATAAAAATCAGTGAACGGGAAAAATTAGATTTTTTGCATTATTCTATAGTCCCCTCTTCTTAAAAATAAATGACTTCACTTAATAAAAGAAATGTCACTTCTGTTTATTTATAGTCATATAGAAATTCTATTTTAGTCATTTTTATACTTCATTTTTTATGTGTAATGAAATTAACTAACAAGGGAACATATCGAACCCGCACACGCCGATTTTAATGGGGCTTTTGTAAGAAGTAGTAGTCAGAAAAAAATTTGTCAAATACTTCTTACAAAAGCCCTGTTGCAATTGGCGGCCGCGGGTTCGATATGTTCCCTTGTAACACCATCATTCATGATTTGAATTTGGCGCTCTGCCTGATTTAGTGGATATCACAATCCGCTAGAGGGTACTGATTTTGCCAACAGAAAAATACGTTAAGTGCACATCCCTGGTCCCACGTCCCACGATTTTGGCATCACTGCTCGCAGCATTTTACCTGCCGACTTCCTTGCCCCTCCAAGGGCGGGACGTGACCGATGTCAATGTCAATACTGCAGGAGTGCAGTGTATCTACCCGGTAAATCATTGGTTCCAAACAGATATAACATCAGTTAAGGAGGTGTTCTAAATAGTCTATTTAGCAGGGATCGAAAAAGTTCTGGTACTTTTCAATAGGTTCCATTTAAAACATGGACCGCGGAACTTTTTTTTAAAAATGTTCTCACATTATAAGTTCCCAGAAGAACCGATAAAATAAGAGTTCTTAAAAATAAAGGTTCTAATTGGAATGGAACTTATAAAATATAAAAATAAAAAATTTTCTATAACAGGAACAGATATTTTATTTAGTGGCCGACTATCCGGCCGACTAGTCGGTATATCTCTAATAGAAATCGTTTAAAAAAGTCCAAGTTTTTAAAGTTGCTTTGTGGTTTTGAAATAGAATAATACATTCTTATTTCAGTATCATGACCAGATAAAAGGGGAAATATTCAATAAACTTGTAGAAAAGTCAAAGTAGTTATAATAAAAAATAACGGCCAAGTTAAGAATTGCTAAACAGAATTCGTAGAAACTACCCATAATTTTTGCAATTTTGTCAATTTAAAATGTTTCTACATAAACTCAGATCCTTTAATAAATTCTGGTCTTCAACTGTTACGCTGAGTTTACACCTGACGAGTGTTCGGCCGAGTGAGCCCACTGATTGTGAGCCGAGCACTCGCCCAGTCTGAACGCATGTTCTAGTACTCGACCGAGTAATCCGGCGGGCAAGATTTTCATTCGGCCGAGTAGCAGACCGATGACTCGGCCGAGTCACTCGTCAGGTTGTAACCTGTCTTTAGAATAATGCCCAGTCTCAACATCGGTTGTCTTGATATTTACAAACTAAACAATCTTTTAGGATAATTATAATTACTATAGAGTATATCTAACTATAGAGTATAACTAAAATGATATTGTACCTTACAAAAGATCGACCTTTTCTGTACTGCGATACCACTACATCAATTTTATCTTGTAAACCCACAGGAGTGACACATCGTCTTTCTGCATCAGTCATTGTTATGAGATTTTTATCGCTGACTTTTACTTTCAACTGTTTATTTGGTAAATCTTCGTAACTTCTTTCCCAGTCTATAATACTCCAACCTTTCATATGCAGAACTGTTTCTACCAATAATATGTCACTAAAAGCATCACCAACTGTTTGATTGATCACATTGATTATATTTGCTAACTTAGATGCAGCTGCTTTTTCAATTGTAGGCAATCTGT
Source organism: Andrena haemorrhoa (assembly GCA_910592295.1). Classification (NCBI taxonomy): domain Eukaryota; kingdom Metazoa; phylum Arthropoda; class Insecta; order Hymenoptera; family Andrenidae; genus Andrena; species Andrena haemorrhoa. Next base: position 11,022,602 of record OU342946.1, read on the forward strand.
AACATTAAAGTAAGTGTAACTAAATTCATATTATTCAGATATTTATATAATCAATATTATTTATTATACACATGCTGGACTATTTAAATGGAAACACTTAAATATCTTCCCCATATAGAGAGATACGAAAGAACAGTTTAAAATAAAGTTAAGGGAACCTTCCGGTCTAGGACCCCCAAAAATAGGTGATCATTAGGAATTAATTAAAGGAAAACTACTATATATAATTTAATGGGATTTTTTGCATTGTATTAAGGATGTCTTAAGTTATAGAAATATATTTTTTGTTTTATAATTAATCATTGCAGACAGCACTGGGGAGTCGTTAAAGTCAAGGCGTAAAAAAATTGATCCAAATCGGTGGGACCTGTATCTCCAAAAATTATTATCCGATTCGACTGAAACTTTTTTATTTTGAAGAATATACTTCTGGCTAGGGGGGAAGCCAGAAAAAATTACAAAAAATGACATTTTTTTAGAAAATAACGACACTTGAAGTTTGAAATCACTTTTTTTCCTATATTTTTCATCCTTTCGACGCCTTTGAAAATTATAAATTTTCAATTTTTTGTATTTTTTTCTGGTATCCCCCTCCCTAGCCAGAAGTATATTCTTCAAAATAAAAAAGTTTCAGTCGAATCGGATAATAACTTTTAGAAATACAGGTCCCACTGTTTCGAGAAAAATGCGTTTAAAAGTTTTACGTGGGCGCCGAGTGGCCGGTTGTTAGATGCATTTGCCGCTACTCAAATGCCTATAACTTCGGGAATTTTACGAATTTCAACAAATCCTTTTAAACACGTATGTATTCCTAAAAGGTTGAACATTCGAAAAATGAAAAAAAATAGACTTTTAGGCCGGAAGCTCCCCTTAAACTCATCGAAGGGGCAAATGAAATGATACAAAGAAAATTCCCCTAAAACAATTTTTTCAAAATTTTAAGACTACCGATAATTCGTTACATTGTATAATTTTTTGCCTATACTCTTATAGGAGATAAAAAGATAAATCTAACAATCTGTTACCGTGTACCATACTGATCGTATATATATACAATAATATAAATAATGTAAAATACATGTTACAATATTTACTTTAAGCGACTAATGAATATTATTATTAACAGTAAACTTAAGTAAAACTTACTCCAAATTTTCAGCAGCATTTTTTATTGTTTGCACGACAATATCTCTGAACAATACAGTTCCATGTCCATTTGCTTCGAAATATATTCCTATATCAAATTCTAATGCTTTTTTATGTAGATGTTTTACACCAGTCGATGCACACACAACTGGAATTTGCTAAAAAATAGTTATGATTATAGCTCGTGTTATTGGCAGCTCCACTATTAAAAAAAATTAACAATATCAACGCACCAGTACGTCTGAAATGTAGTTAGTGGAACCACCGTTAGCATATGCTGTTTGTACTAACCCAAGTTGGAATGTTAAACGACTCTCTTGTAAAAGTTCTTTAAAATATCCAGCGATAAGCGTTGCTATTCGATCGCCATCCAAAAGATGAAATTTACTATTTTCATCCAGGTAAAAATAAACTACTCGGTCTGCATCACCATCTATAGACACACATCTAACATTTGGTGCGAGAGGAAAATTTATAGGTGGTACTTGTTTCACTTTAACGTAATCAGCCCCGCACTGTAAATACAATCTTTTAATAAATCACTAAAATATATTCTAATGGACTTATATCGTTGATACTAAAATTAGGGCTGTCCGGGTACTCGAATATTCGAGCAGTTTGAAATTCGGACTGAGCCGGGACTCGGTTTTCGAGTCGAGCCGGATACCCGTAAAATCCGGGTAGCTTGAATTTGTTTTGGGCGGCTTGAAAAATCCGGGTAGTCCGAATCGTTTCAGGCCGCTCGGAAGCAGTTAGCTGGAATTGTTTCAGGTGACTTGGAAAATCCGAAACAATTCGAGCTGACCCCCCTACTGAGCCGCCCGAAACAATTCGAGCTGACCCCTCTTACTGAGCCGCCCGAAACAATTCGAGCTGTCCCCTCCTATTGAGTCGCCCGAAACAATTCGAACTGACTCCTCCTACTGAGCCGCCCAAAACAATTCGAGCTGACTCCTCCTACTGAGCCGCCCAAAACAATTCGAGCTGACTCCTCCTACTGAGCCGCCCGAAACAATTCGAACTGACCCCTCCTACTGAGCCCCCCGAAACAATTTGAGCTGACCCCTCCTACTGAGCCGCCCAAAACAATTCGAACTGACCCCTCCTAGTGAGCCGCCCGAAACAATTCGAGCTACCCAGATTTTTCAAACCGTCCGAAACAAATTCGAGCTACCTACCCGGATTTGACGGGTACCTGGCTCAGCCATGCCCGGCTCGCTTTATTTGAGTACCCGAACAGCTCTAACTAAAATATATAGTTATACCATGTGATTTAATTCTCCATTTCCATCATTGAAAACATTGATGGTGAGTGTTGTTCCCAAGTAACTTTTAAACTGTTTTATAGCATTTGCGCCAACACCATTAGCTGCGTCTAATGACAACTCAGCTACATACCGTTGATTATTAATCTCATTTTGTCTTATATGCTCAAATGCGTTTGATAATTTTTCATAGTAACCACGTAATGTAGGATTACCATAACTACCATTAGTATTTGTGCACACAACAATATAATGCAACTGAGGTGTTGTAACTACTCCAAAATCATTTACAGTTCCATGTAGAGCTTGAATGCCTGCAATAGCAGCAAATAATAACGCAGGACTACTTCGTCTTGTATCTCTACCAGTTATTACAATTGCATTTATGGACATATTAATATTTTGTTCTTTTATAGTTTGTTGTACTGTAGAGACCAAATTTGAATCTTCTACATTGGCTATCTTGGTTGCTATGGACTCCCAAGATGCTTCTAACATTTCACCAGCTGGATCTATAAGCTTTACACCATTATCGGATTCCATATTGTGACTGGCAGTAATCATTAAACCAATTGCAGCTATAAAGAGAGCAAAGTCTTTTTAATGAAATATTTAATAAAATACATATATACAGTTAGTTGAAAAAGTATTTGGATGCTTTTTAAAATCGCATAACATTTTTAGAATTGGTCCAAACGACACAAGTTTTTTTAGAAACTAGAAGGATTAGTTTGTTAGGTAACGTGTTTCGGTGTTTTGAAAAAAAATGGATTTGGTCGGAATAGCCCAAAAAATAGTAAAAATCGTTTTTTCAACTTTTTTTCAACAAATTGCTCTGAGCTATAAGTGCTTAAAAATCGCAAAATAATGCTTAAAATGCTTAAAATCGCAAAATTCCCGAACTCAACGATTTTCGACCTTATTCTGCGATCTTGAAGCGTTTATAGCTCAGAGAAACGTTAACCGATTTTGATGAAATTTTAGGCATGTATGTAACTTACTTCAATCTACAATCGGGCTTTTTTGAATTTTCATTACGGGCTTACAAAAAAAAGTTTAAAAAACGAACTTTACCACTTTTTTGCTATTCCGACCAAATACATTTTTTTCAAAACGGCGATACACGTCACCTAGCAAACTATCCCTTCTAGCTTCTCGAAAAAACTCAAGTCGTTTGGACCTATTATAACAAAGTTATGCGATTTTAAAAAGCGTCCAAATACTTTTTTACTAACTGTATTTTCATATTTTATTTTATATTTAAACACACCATTTTTAACTTTTGACCTTAACACTGCTAAAAGTCCCATTCTGTAAAGGACATGATCAAGAACATCTGCCCTGCAATACAATTTAAAAATAAATGAAAAGAATTAATGTATCATAATACTAAATGATTACAATAAATAATGAATATTTAGTTTATGTCATTTTGTATAGGTAACGCCATTTAGTTTTCTAGCTTAAAATTAAAATTTCTTTAATTCCATATTTGCCAAACATAACGAGAAGGTTAGGTCGGTGTAATGGAGTAGACGCGTGTCTCGTCTAGGGAGTGATCAGAACAACATGGATCGTCGCTGATTGGTTGGAGCAAAAGCGGAAGTAGACAGAGAAAGAAACTGTAAAAAAGAAAGAGACAGAAATACTGATAGAAAGAGATAAATAGGTTTATTTCCGGCTTTGCTCCAAGATGGCTGCGGTTATGCCGATCACTGCCTAGAGAATCACTAGTTAAGTACCGCGGAGGGCGCCGCCTCGCGGTCACTTTTTTGAAAAATGGGCAGATTAATCGAATGTATGATATGGTTGAATATAGTAGGGAAAGGAATGAGGATAAAATTAGCGGAAGTTTTAAATGTTTGAAATTAGTTAAAGGACAAACTCCGTACGAAATTCACTGGACGGCGACGCAACAAGGCGATGGCAATAACTTTATAAAATACTAGCAAAATAGCCGGGCTTCGCACCGGTATTGAGGGGCGCTCTCGGTATTTGATTTGAATTTTATAGATATAGAATATGGTTTTTCGGTGAAGGGGAGGGAGTTTTTTAAAAAGATTTCTTAGCGAGCACCTAGGGTCCAAGAGGAACCTACCTACCAAATTTCATGGTAATTGGATCAGTGGTTTCAGAGAAATCGTGATAATTAGTGGTATTTGATTTGAATTATATACATATATATACATTCGTAACAAAATCTTTCAATTTTAGGTATAATGTCCACTAAGAACTCTTCATTTCTGTGTATCAGTATGTGCACATAGTCCTGACTGAAATAATGGGGTCTATTATAGCTAGTACATAATAAAACAATTGTACAGAAATTGGAAAACCCTATGTAATGTTTACAGTGTACTTATTTATAATAGTTTCGAATTTTAAACAGTACGTAATTACCTGAACTTTAACTTTATATATATTTACATTATATCCGTAACCACGTACAACCCGTTAAACAACAAATTACGAAACGCACATTTCACGTTTGAATCTTAAACAGTTGCCGCCCGTATACTCCCAATATTTAAGAAAGAATCCGAGAGACGGCGCGAGCGCTCCGCGCCGAAGATAATTACCTAGCCTTATGCATATCAAAATGGATGCATGGAGGCAGTACTTTAAAGAAGGGTATGAACGGACCGAACAAGAAGAAAAAACAGCAAACCTGCAAGAGGAGCTGGAAATAATAAGGAAAATGGCAGCAGTCGAAAATAAACTAGAAAATAAGACATGGATATATGGAGGTAGAAAAGTATCAGAGAGTGTGAAAGGAGTCGGTTTTCCTGAGATATGGAAAGAAGGCTTTACATTCCTAATATTCCAAAAGGAAGGCAGAGATAAGGAGAAGAACTACAGAGGTATAAAGCTCCTCAACACGGCGTACAAGATGTATGCGATGGTTACAGTAAAACGATTGAAAAAAATAAATAGAAGACAAAGAACTAACCCCAGAAACGCAAGCAGGATTCAGAAGTGGAAGGAGTACAATAGACAACATCTACATCCTGAACTATGTCGCGAACAAAGGATTACAAGTAAAAGGAGGTAAATTATGCAGATTTTTTGCAGATTTGAAAACAGTCTTCGACAAGTAAAATAGGGAAGAACGAAGTGAAATGATGGAGGAAAGAGGAAAAGCCAACAACTGAGAGGAAAGCGCACAACCTTCGCAATATCAATTTGGTGTGCTGGCTGCAAAATTATTACTTTTGGGGTCCCCTATAATTGCGAAACGTTCTGGCCAAATTGGTGTTCCAAAGGTCATTGGTGAGCGCAGGACCCCTTGTGAGAGAAAACATCAAGGAACTAAATAGAGAAACAAGAAGTGTCGTCAAAGTCAATGAAGAAATATCTAGGAAATTCTGGGCAAAAAAAGGAGTAAGGAAAGCATGCCCATTAAGCCCAACTCTATTTGCGCTGTACATAGCGGATATACATAGAGTATATGAAGTATATGAAGAAAGGGCAATCAGGAGGAGTAGTAATAGGAAACTGCAAAATATGGACCATTGTATGCGTGGAAAACATTGTCCTAATAGCAGAGACCGAAACAGAAATACAGGAAATACTGAAGAGGCTGAAGAACCGTCAGAAGAAAAGGACCTCATACTAAATGAGGAAAAGTCAAAACTGCTAGTATTCAAGAAAGGAAGGAGTAAGAAAAAGAAAGACGAATGGAAATGGGGGAAGAAAGAAATAGTAGGGGTGAAAGAATTCAAACACTTAGGGTACCATTTCCAAAGAAACGGAAGACCAGAGCCCACTTGTTAGAAAAACAGCCAAAAATGATCGCGGCGAGAGAAACTTGGGGACTAGGACAAAAGAGATTTAAGAATAACTTCCAGACAAGAATGATATTTTTTAATGGTCTAGTTAAGAGCATAATACTGTACGCAACAGAAATATGGAGTTGGAAAGAGGAGGTGAAGGTAGAGGAGATACAGGAAAAATTTAATACTCCAGCACCTATTACTGGAAGAAAGGAGAAGCTAAGATAAACAAAATTAAGAGGAGGAAAAAGGTCCAAATGGGGAGAGAAAGGATCCAGTACTTTAGGGAGAATGGCATAAATATGCAGATAGTACAAAGGCAAAGACAAGAAGGAATAGAAGTAGTACAGGAATTAGTAGATAGGAACGAACAGATACAGGAACAATATGAGAGAATAAGGAATGTAAGATATAATTAAAGATACAAGATGATGAAAGAGAACACGAGACCAGTATATTTATCGGCAGATCAGGGAACAGGTACTGAAACCCGGAGGAAAATAAATACGGGATATGCAATAAGAAATTAGCAATGTTAAAACATGTAAAGCACGAAAGAGAAAAGCATAGACAGAGAAAACGATTGAATGAATATCAGAGGATTGTTAAGAGACAACGGAGAAGGGAGACAATGGATACAGAAAATTATAAACGCAAGAAAGAACGCAAATTATGTACTCCCGAAGAAAACTTAGTTGACACACATAATATGAATTACGAGATTGTATTGTATCGCACGTATGTATCTCTCTAAAACTTGTGTATGTACAACCCCTTTCTAAGGCCAAATGGCGAAGAAATAAATGTTTACTACTGCTACCAAACATAACAGCGTAGTTCGAAAATGTAAATGCTAATCAATAGATTCTACAGAGCTATAGAAAATGATTTTCTATAAGATTATAGAAATGATATTGTGATACAGAATTGTGTAGCCGGAAATAAAAGATGAATGAGATTGAAAACAAGAGATCGCTGATAATAACAACACTAGCTACATTATTACTATAGGGAACCCACTAATTGTAGGACAGCTTGGCTAATAAGACTTAATAGTGGTAATAAGAATTTGAAACAATTCAATATATCATAGAAGCACAATTTCATCAAAAACACAAAACCCGATTAGTAATGAAATGAAACACAATTGTAGTGAAATATGAACCGTTCAGAGGACAAATCGATTAACTCCACTTTTTGAAATATTTTAATTTATTATAAATAAAAAAGTTATGATTGAACCAAGTGCTTTGACACTTAAATTTAAAATATTTCAAAAAGTGGAGTTAATCGATTTGTTCTCTGAACGGCTCATATATTACAACAGATTCCATGGGGTCAGGAAAGAATAGAAGAAGCTAAGAACTTTAAATACTTAGGATTTCATTTCCAGAAAAACGGAAAATGGGAAATACATGTAAAAGAAACAGGCAAAAAGGCAAGGGTAGCCATGACGCAGGTGAGGGGAATCGGGGAACGAAAATTCAGAGGAAACACTGAAAGATAATGATATTCAAGAGCCTGATTAGAAGCATTTTGTTATATGCAGCCGAGATATTGGGTTGGATGGAAACGGAACAAATGGAAAAGGTACAAGAAAAATATATAAGGTGGATACTAGAATTAGATTTTAATACACCTGCATATATCATTCTAGAGGAGACGAAATTTGAAAGGATAAGAATAGAAGCAGGAAAAAGAGCACGAAAATCTGAGGAAAAGACCAGAACAGAAGGTAGGAGACAAAATAGTAACTGAATGTTGGAAACAAATCAAAGGAAAAGAAGAAAGAAAGAAATCTAGATGGGAAAAAGAAAGAGAGCAGTGTTACAGGAGAAACGGAATGGAGATAGAAGAAGTGGAGGAAGCAAGGAGAGGAAGAAGAGAGATAGGAACAACCGTAACAAACGCAGACACAGGAGAACAGAGGCAAGAGCAATACGTCAGAATAAAGCTGGGAATCTACCGAGAAGCTAAGCTAAGCTATGCGATGCTATGTTTTAACGTAGCTTTTGGTGGAAACAGTTCCATAAGAATGTTTCGAAGTAACATTTGTGGATTCCCGCCTTAATAAAAATCAGATATAACCAAAGATACAGGGAACTGCGCACGGAGGGAAAGCCAAAATACCTGACGAATGAATACGAAGGAAGAGACCAGAAACTAATAGCAAGGTTTAGATGCGGTAATAAGGAGAGACGAAACCGATTCTGGAAAAGAGACGAAGAGAACGAATGCAGGCTTTGTCTGAGAAATAAAGAAACGTCAGAGCATCTAGCAGAAAACTGCAACGGTATGGCAAGGGCCAGGAAAAGGATGTGCGAACTACTGAAGGACACTGGGGAAGGAACGAAATGGATGAGAGAGAAATAGAACTATAATATAATATGGTATAAAAAGAAATGTACACTCCTTTTCAAAGGCCGAAAGGCATATGAAATAAACGCATACTGCTACTATTACAACTGTTTCATATTGATCCCTTGCGTAGCTTTGACATTTGTCATTTCGAAGTCATAAACACTTGCCACATAGGGTAGATGTCCCAATTACTGCCAGCGTCCCTATTACTGCCACTTTATTTATTTTACGTAATGTTTAAAGAATAGTGACCTGAATAGAAAACTATAAGAAGAACAGTCCCAATTTAATGATAAATTTTTTTCTACACTATCTTCACACGTTGCGTGTTTATTAAGTCAAATAAATAAAGTGGCAGTAATAGGGACACTGGCAGGCAGTAATTGGGACATTCACCCTAATTAGGAAGTAGGAACTTCCAAGCAAAAATGTAGCAAAAATCGAAAATGAATAGGTGAAATTGCCTGATGCGAAGGATTCTAGTGATTTCACTAAATATCCATGTAAGTTATAGTTACAGAGTACATAGACATTATATGAAATTATTTATACCATGTTAACAGGGTTGCCAGATCTTCTGCATTCAGCCGGAGTCTCAGGTTTTGAACCGTTGTCTTCGGCCTCAGGCAGGCACAATAAAAATCTTTGGCAGAAAAGAGAATATTAGCGAATTCGCAGTGGCACTGCACTGGTGTAGCATGCCATTAAAAATTAAAAAATTAAAAATCTGTAATAAATTCTAATAAATATTCATAATACTTTTATTATTATTATTATTATTACTCCTTTATCAGAACTCATTATTATAATGAATTTTAGATGCTTGTTTTTTTATTGGCCCTTTTTTCTCTCCCCCCCCCGCAATCCTCCAGGAAATTAAAATCTCCGGCAAAAGATCAGGCCTGATCTGGCAACCCTGCATGTTAATGTAAGGAGTATTAACGAAATTGAATTAATTTTTTATACATCGAAATGTGATTGAAGAAAGAACGATTGGAAGAACATGTTTGAGGCTACTTAAACGATTAAATAATTAGTTAGAAAAATGATGTGCTAGAAACGGTGAAAATAGTAATTTTAAAAATGTGAAAATTAAGTAATAATAAGTAGATACATTTTATTTTAAATACCTGTAATTGAGACTTTCGGTGATTAACAATATACATACGTGATTTTAAGCGTAAAAATAAGGTAAAGTGTAAATGTATAAAGCTTACTTTGTTCGGAAACCGGCTGTCCCATATTGAACATAACCATCATGTTTCTTGTTATATTTTGCGTTGAGAACGTTTTCCAATTGCGAAGAGTCCATTGTTTATTAACGTTTGTTCTAGTAAACGGTAAATCGTGTAAAATTTGCCCACGCGTGTGCAACAACACCTGTTACATTCGCCACTTGAACGAAATGCTACAAAGTGAAAGTGACCAGAACACTATTCAATATCGCACGTAAACACTTGAGAACATCGAACATCGTATTTTAAAAATATAAATACAGTTTCATGAAATGTACAATAACTTACAGAAGAATAAATAATTCCAAATTCAGCTTCAAATTTATTTACTTTTATATTTGAAAAAATGCAAATTACCTAACCTTTTTCGTAATCTTTCGCGAAATTTTTTGTAAACTGTTATTAAATGGTTCTCGTTTTTGTAGATACCATTCGTCCTTTTCGCTTGTAATTTTCATTGTGGTATGCAAAATATACTTGCTATTATAAGAAAATAAATTGTGTCGTCTATCAGATTCAATTAACCTGGAATATTACTTCGATCTGGTTAAACCTTTTGTCTATCTAGCTTTGGTAGATCGAATAAAGTTTCTTGAACAAATTTTTAATGAAGGTCTTATTTATTACCTTACTCTTATTAATTTACTTATTATGTGCATATATGTATTACATATTTATATTTAATAATAATTTCCGTATTTTTCTTTCTTTTTATTTGAATTATTTACTTTATTATTTAAAACAAAGCCTATTATTATCGTAATAAAAATCAGTATTTATCCATCAGTCTTAATTTAGCAAACCGGAAAAACGGTTGATTTTATATTGCATTGAATTTTCGATACATTCAAGCTGCTGTGGCACACTTTTAAATACCTAGTCAGAGAAGTGGCATCAATGAATCGGTATTCCCAATTTTACTTATATTTGTATTATTTGTAATTACGCTCGTTATATTTCATTCATTAAATATGTATTTTTAATATCTGACTACTGTATGTACCGTATATAATAATTTTCAAATTATTCAACTAACTAGCTTTACTACTCGGCTTCACCCGAAATTTAGATGCCGATTTTATAAAAGAAAAAGTTTTTTAGTTTTTCTTCGTGAAAATAGTCACATTTATCTGGATTAGCCAGGCATTATGAGCCGAGGTACATTTCGTGACCCCCGAATTTACCGCTCGAAAGTTTTGTCGGCGACGGACAAACATACAAACCTACGAAACACTTTCTGCTTTATGGTATAAGATTCTATCCTCCTGCCGCGAGTTATAATAATTAGATGCAATTAAAACAAATATTACGAAACATCGGAGTACAAGTTTTATTTAAAAAATGTTCGAACTATTTTGTACATACATGCGCAATTGCCTTTTTAAAATTTTATCAAAAGTGTATTTATAAAAAATTACTATTCTAGTGTAAATTATAAAATAAATTATCTAAAATAAAATACTAGAAAATTGTATATGTTTATAGATCCATTCCTGACGAATACAACACACATTCAGTAAATACCTTTGTAACACATTATAATATACTTAACGCATGGAGAGAATGATTAATACTAATTTAAAAAACAGAGAAACGGAATAACAGGTAAAAGTATTTGTGTAGCTGCATCACTGATAACAACAGTTGATTGCTCGCAATCAAACTGAATCACAGATAAGGTTGCTCCTTTCGGTACTCACACTCGGACTAGCATCATTCGCACGTACAATACTTTTAATGTCTTGCGCAGAATTTTTGTCATTCATATCGGACTTAGCGCAATTGATTTTTAATTCCGCGTCCATATATATCTCACCCATCACGCTCTCGTTTCGCATGCATTTCTTTATTTCTTGTCCAACAGCTGCTGCGAGAGGAGGAGGAACCGCATTTCCGATTTGTCGATGTTTATCGAGTATGGTGCCGTAAAAGTGAAAAGAGTCCGGAAACCCTTGAGATCTTGCACACTCGCGTACACTTACCACCCGAGTTTGCGCCGGATGTAATACGCGACCCTAGACAAATGAATTGACTCGTAAACTATACATCTTGCAAATATTATTATCAGAGGCGGATTAAGGTCGGTTGAGGCCCTGGGGCGTAAAAGAAAATATTGGGCCCCTTACAAAAAGGGAAAGACAGGAAAAATAAAATCACGACTGCGCAGCGTTGCACAGTCTTATACTTTTCTCGCTTATAATTTTACGATCCGCTTACAATACGAAATCAAATTTGGTGTCATTAAAAAAAAGTGGAAAGTTGGTTTTTGTGGGGCCCCGGACGCGCGCCCGGTGCGCCCGCCGTTAAATCCGCCTCTGATTGTTATTTTACTGCGAAGAGATGAGTAAAAATATGCTCAAAAAGCTTTCATCCGGTTTTAAAGTTTACAGGTGAGATATATTTTAGAAGCTGAACATCTTTAAGTACATATTCTCGACGCAATGCTCTCTTTTAACGAGTGTGATAAGTATTATTTCTAATTATAAATCTTTGAAGTTACTTTTGAAAAATACAATATTAAATACAGTGGCGGACGAAAGAAAGTTTACAACTTTTAAAATCGCATACCTTTTTTATAACTGGTCCAAACGACATGAGTTTTTTGGGGGGAAGCTAGAAGGAGTAGTTTTCTAAGTGACGTGTTTCATCGTTTTGAAAAAAATTCAATTGATCGGAATAACAACAAAAATAGTAAAGGTTGTTTTTTCAACTTTTTTGTGAGCCTATAATGAAAAGCCTACAATGAAAATTCAAAAAATCCGTTTGTAAAATCGGTTAACGTTACGCTGAGCTATAAACGCTTAAAAACCGCAGAATAAGGTCGCGAATCGCGGAAATTCCCGAAATCAGCGATTTTCGATCTTATTCTGCGATCTTTAAAGGTTTGTAGCTCAGAACAACGTTAACCGATTTCAACTTCAATCTACAAACGGGTTTTCTGAATTTTCATTACAGGCTCACAAAAAAAGTTTAAAAAACAACCTTTATTATTTTTGTTGCTATTTCGACTAATTGCATTTATTTTCAAAACGCCGAACTTAGCAAACTAATTCTTCTAGCTTCTCCAAAAAAACTCTTGTCGTTTGGAGCAATTCTAAAAAAAGTTATGCGTTTTTGAAGGTTATAAACTTTCTTTCGTCCGCCACTGTAAATATTCTGTTCGATAAGTCCAGTGGCGGATTTAACAGGGCGGCCGATGAGCAGTTGCCACCTGGGCCCCTGCTCGCCCAGGCCCCACTAGGGCCCCATCCTTAACAAAAATAATGATTTTATCCAAACTATATTTTGTTTCTGTATTATTACACCGAGCCCGTTTTCATTAAACTACCGTTTTAGTTTCTCGAAAAATGGGCCCCTGCTCAGAAGGCCCCCCTAGGGCCCTGTCTTCAAAAATAATGATTTCATCCAAGCCCTTTTTTTCTCTACTTTTCTGTACATTTACCCCCTTTTGGTAAATTACCTCTTCATTTTCCCGAGAAAACGGGCCCCTTAATGTTTGCCACCTGGGCCTTTTTCCTTAAATCCGCCACTGGATAAGTCGCTAAGATATTGGAAACTAAACAAATGTCCGCTTGTACCTGTTTTCCCATAGGTTCAGGATTCGTAATAGTTGTGCTGAAAAATCCGTCCCATTCTAATCTACCATATAAGCCTGCCCAATGATTATGACGATTGCCTGTGTGTGGTAGACACCATGGAATCATAGTATTAAATTGTCTGTCTGTAGGATCACACGGTTTTCCCATAGAACAGCTACATACACCACGATATGCGCCCGTGAAACTTCGTCCGGCCTTTTTGTCATCGTGAGTGTATTCTCTTAAATGAGATCGAAAAGTATGCAATAACAATTTGAAATACGTATGAAATAACAAGAAGTGTATGTTGTACGTACAACTTGTTGGAATAAGTACCATCGCTTAATCTTACAGCAATGTTTGGTAAATCGCGCCAGTCAGAGCCACTAGCAATCGGAATGTGTGCTATTCTAGTTTCTACTAGCGGTGCCATTTCCTTACATATATGATCTCTCAGTAGAGGTTGATACTGGTTTCCTCTCACCTGTAAAAATAGAATTTTAAACTTAGAAATACATATGAAAAATAAAACTTATAAAAGATAAAATCATTGTATTTTAATAACTACAATTGAGGGGTCATTCCGGTTAGCGCGCCGATAAATTCGGCGATTTTCAGGAATACATTGCGGCGAAACTAAGTATAGTAATGGAATAAAATTTGTTTCTATTCATTAAACTACATTTCTACAGTAAATGAAAAATATAGAATAAAATTATTGCTTTTCAAATGCGTTTGAAAGCGGTGATGACACGTTTAAAAATTCATGCCTCGCTCGTGAAGGCGATTTCAGCAGTAACAACGGAACAGATTTTTCATCAGTATGACTGCGTCTATCGCGTGGACTATAATTAGTCATTTATCTTCAAAATTAGTAAAATGGGCGGGCAAAATGCAACAAAAATGTTTTTCGGCTTTTTTCTTTTGCTATTTTCGATTTTAAAAGTAGGATAGCCTCAACGGAAATACTTGGTTGAAGTCCCTGCGAGAGTCATAGATGTGCAGAATAAGCAGTAAAATTTATAAAGCAATCGGTTCGATAGATTTTGAGATTTTATCTTTGCGATGTGAAAAATGGTTTCGAGAAAGACGCGTTCAAAGTTTTCATCTATAGAGTGAAGAAGCTGAAAGCTCTGTAGAAGCTAAACTAATTCGTAATTTCTGCATACAAAATTACCAGTACATTCTTGAGGATATGTACTTTCGAAAAATGTTTTAAAAAAAAATCGATTTCTTCACTCCGTCTAACCGGAATGACCCCTTAAATTTCATTGAAATATTTGAATCTTCGTTAAGGTAAACTTTCTTACCTTTCTTTGGAAGTGTGACATGGGTTCGCTGTCATATGGCATTTCTTCCTTATTCCATCCGTTTTTAATGTCTGGTAAATCGGACATTGCGTCCTTCACACTAATTGTTCTAAACGGTGCTGATTCCACCCAAGTACAATTCGAATTATACTGAAAATGTATTTAATAATTGAAGTAATGTATTTAAAAATTGTAAACATATGTGCCGTATATATCGATACACGTACATAATAGAGACAACTATTATTTACCTTTTTAGTATCGACTAATACACTTAACTGACATGCACGTTTACTAAATACATGCGTGGGTTCTGGATAGTTAGGAAGCGTTTGTCCAGGTGCAGCAGCCAGTATTATCATTCTACATTACGCGACAAAGTAAAGCTCATAAAGTGGTAAATGGTACTAAATGCTAGGAATATAATTACACTGAGAATTAAAACGAACCTCCGTCTTGTTTGCGGCACTCCATAGTTTCCAGCCTGAAGAATGCCAAAGGTGCATTGGTAGCCCATGCGAATTAGGCACCTTAACGTTAATTTTAATACCATACTTCTTTTAAACGATACAAAATTTCTAACATTTTCCATCACAAAAAACTTGGGCCTGTAGTAGTCACAATATGATAAATACGAAACAACTAAGGAGCTTTTAAATAAAGAATATTGCCGCGAATTGAAGCGATTCATGCCGCTGAAACCTTGGCACGGTGGACCGCCGCACAATAATTCTACTTGACCTTTTTGAGGAAGCTTTTGACCAATTTCATTTGTCGTTTCACCCTAAAATGTACATCGCACCGATTACAATAGCAGTAACAAGAAAAGCTACCACGAGGCACTAAATTAATTATACTAACGTCCATAACTCTCTTCAATAACGTGTTACAGTCTTCCGTAAATACTGTTGTATTAGGATTATTCAACCGATACGCATAAGCAGCTGGTTCTTCTTTCTCGATAGCCCAAAGAGTTTCGGCTATACCAGCTTGGTGGAAGCCTTCAGACAACCCTATACAACATAACGATAAGTATTCTTTCTGAAATAAATACCCGAGTAGCAATAAAATCGTACGATGAGAAATGCACGACGTACCCCCGCAACCAGCGAACACATCCAACGATCTTAATTTTTTCGATATCGTTTTATATTCAACGGGCTTATTAACGAATGTTTTTTTTTCAGTCTCTTCTGTTTTCTTGCCTTTCAACTCCAAATTACCTTTTCTTTTATCGGGTTTACCAATGCTAATAGCATGATAGGGTGGTTCATCGAACGTTTTTTCTTGTACGTTATAAGCTTCATTGAAATAAAATCGACTTGGTCCAGCAGCGGCCCACTCATCGACAGGTTGATTCAAATTTTCCAAATAAGTAAGATAGCATTTACCAGCGACTTGAGTGAATTTTACAGTGCACACTATAAAATCGTATTCCATAGCGTCAAATATATCGAGAGTATGTTATATTTGCAATGAAATAAAGTCAAGTAGCTTTTGCTAACTGTAGAGTAATCACATAATGTACCTTCGTCGGTCCAATAAACCATATTTAGGTCTGCTTGCTCCATTAACGTAGAATCTCTGTGCGTGTCTTCTGGTCTATACAATTTGTTTATTTTAATATTAATATCACAAGGTGCAACTATCAAGTCATTTGTATTAGCATATATTGTATTTATGTATCCGATGCAGAAAGGATCGGGTGTGTCGAAATTCGAACCCTTTACATGCTCGGAAGATTTTCGGTAAAATTCAGGATACATATTATCATCTACATCTTCCTTTTTCACTTTCGGAACATCTTGACGAGTAGTTTTATATTTCGATGTGAAAGTTCCTGGTTGTAAAAACACAGCTGCGCCAACTCTATATTCTTCATCCTTGTACTTTATTGCTCCATAAATAACTTGTCTACTACTTTTTTCTTCAATTCGTTCATATACCTTAAAACAGAGAAAGAAACATATTATTACTATATTATTAGTAAGGAAGGAAACACTGAGAAATAAATTCAAGGTGAGATCAGTGAATGGGGCAGCTAGATTTGAGGAAAAGGGGAGGATTGATAGGTTTACCTACACCTGACGAGTGTTCGGCCGAGTGAGCCCACTGAGCCGAGCACTCGCCCAGTCTGAACGCATATTCTAGCACTCGGCCGAGTAATTCGGCGGGCCAGATTTTCACTCGGCTGAGTGGCAGATCAATGACTCGGCCGAGTCACTTGTCAGGTGTAAACCTACCTTATAAGGAAGCCGTTACTGAGCAGATGCGCGGAGGAGAAGATTAAAAGTTAGGTGGCAACTGAATGGGGAAAGCAAAGAGTAAGGTGTACCAATGATAGTGGATATAGCCAGGCAGGTATAGAAGAACTGAAAGGAAGAGGAGAAAAGATGAGTGAAAAATTGAAGGAAATAGAGATTGAAATAGGTAGACGAGCACTGCATGGAAAAATGCAAAAGGCGAAATATAATAAAGAGGTACAAGGAGATCGAATCGCACACGCAGTTTCCAAAGTATTTAGGGATAGAAGAGAAGAAGGGGATACAAAAACTAACGGCAGGGGCTGGGTGTGGAAATCTGGAAGAAAATAATAGATACTGACAGTGGAGGATGTAGGAAAAAAGTCCCAGGTGGTGAACGTTCTGAGGGGCCCGTTTGGGGGGGGGGGGGAAATAAATAGTTTACTAAAAACCGTCTAAGTGTAGTACTGTAGAAAATAACATATAGGAGAGGTAGTTTACTAAAAACGGACCAAGTGTAGTAGTGCAGGAGAAAAATATAGGGTATAGTGATTTTTTTTGAAGATGGGGCCCTAAGGGGTCCTGAGCAGGGGCCCATTTTTCGGGAAAACGGAGAGGTAGTTTACTAAAAACGGGCTGTTAAATCCGCCACTGGATACTGGGAGAGTGAATAAGCATGGAAGTGTATGCTATGCAAGGGGGGCAAGGGAACATTAAGACACCTAATGTTGGAAAAACTTAATAGAACAGCACTGAAGGAACGAGAGATATTCGCAAAGGATGTCACAGTGAAAGTGGCGGAATGGTGTAGGGCAGTGGTCGGCAAACTCGCGGGCCGCATGCGGCTCTTTGGCCTCTTGAATGCGACTCTGCCGCAAATTAATAAGATTAAGTATGATATCAAGTTTTATTCAGTGTCCTTACAGTTTAATTAAGACTTAAAACTTTAATTACAGTGTATTAAGTTAATAAACAGTGTACCTACCTATATAGATTTAGTTTAAAAAATTTGGCTCTCAAAAGAAATCTCAATCGTACTGTTGATATTTGGCTCTGTTGACTAATGAGTTTGCCGACCGCTGGTGTAGGGAACTGGAAAGGAAAAGGAGGGAGGTACAAAACGCAGAAAATAATATATAAGGAACAGTTCTAAAGAAGGATAGTGCAATAAGAAGCACAGTAAAAATGTAAATGTTTGCGAGGGGTTATAAATAAAATTAGAAAAAGATAGTACAGTGAGTGGAGGTAGACCAAACACAGAGAAGAGAGTGGAAGGTGTGGGAGGGAAGTCTCAGAGCAGAGTTGGGCATTAGTCGAATAAATTTTTATTCGACTACATTCTTATTCGACTACATTTTTATTCGGATGAACTCGAAAACAAATTTCGAATAAAGTGAAGTTATTCGAGAATAACGAATACATTTTTAGTCGAATAAATTTGTATTCGAAGCGACACGAATAAGCGGGGGTTAGAACTCGAACCGCTCCGGTTCCCGAGGCCCTCGGCCTCCAGCCGGGCCGAGGGGGATATCATGAGGCAAGCCATGGGACTGAAGCCGAAGCGGCTTATTCGTGACGCTTAGTCGCCATGGCGGTCCATCGAATATCGAATAACGAATACAAATTTAGTCGGCTAAAAATGTATTCGTTATTCTCGAATAACTTCACTGTACTCGAAATTTTTATTCGAATTCATCGAATAAATACTTAGTCGACTAAAAATTTATTCGTTAGTCGCGAATAACTTCATATTATTCGAAATTTGTATTCGAAGGTTAGTCGAAGAACAATTTAGTCGAATAATGCCCAACTCTGTCTCAGAGAGATAGTCTGAAGAAGCAGGAATGTTGAGTTATTAGATATGTAAAAGCGAGTCTCTTTCGTGGCAGCAATGACGAAATAAGGATTACTACAATTATTATATTATTAACGGCCGATTTCTTCACCTTCAGTAATCTTCCAGTTAGAGTTATGATCCACATAACTGCCAGATGATAGAATCCTACTGGTTTAGAGCATTTAAATGCTCTAAGCCAATTGGTCGTTCACTAACCGGAAGATTACTGAAGGTGAAGAAATCGGGCGTAAATGATACTATTAATTGTACCTACTAATAAGTGGCGGAAACTGTGCACTAGGTACTTATATATTGTAATTATTAGCGACGTTCACATAAAAGTACCAAAATTGTATCAACCCAAAATGAATCAGTAGGTAAAATTAAATTATAGAGTACAGAAACATTTCGCGTAATGTGTGACTATAACTTTCATGTTTCACTTGTACTGTAGTTGAACATAAGCATAATTAATTTAAATACGTATACGTATCATGCCAACACTTTCCACACAGGGTAAACGATACAGTTATTGACCAGGGTACAGTAGGTGACCACTTCAAATTCCTGCCGCCATAGTCTAATGAACATGCGCGCTCCTGCATCAATGATGCACTTTGATCAGAAAAGACAGTTCTACCTTTCGTTTCAACCAAGAATCGATGATTTCAGTACAAGCATTCCGCCGTGAGATCGTCGGAAAGGAAAATGTGTAATTTCAACGCTCAAAGAAGGTAAGGGCTTAGCGGGCATCTTCAGAGCAGCGACTTGTTTAATGACTGTATAATCATTGTTCAATTTTGTTTGCCGTGGATGCCATTGATCACAATAAGTGACGAGGGCTGTTAACATTCGTCATACGTTCAGTCGTGTCGAACGAGATTATGCTGTGTTTTGGGGGGTGTCCAATAACTGGTTCGACGAATGCACAGTAATACAGTTATTGGCCACTCGTAATTTGCGTGCTGAAAGACCGCGATGAAATTTGATTTAGATCTTTGGAGGCACGGGGCATTGTGCCCTGCTTTTATATGGTTTTGGGTATACACCTCCGATGACTTCTGATTTTTCATTGGTCCGGGGGTCGGTACTATAATTCGGAGGTCAAAGGCTCTTGACGAAAGAAAAAAAAAGAAAGGCAAAACGCAAAAGAAGAAAAAGAAACAGACTAAGAGATGCAAAGAGAAGGAGAAGAAGAAGAAGAAGAAGAAGAAAAGAAAGAACAGGTGAGAGAGAAATCTAAGAATAAAAAAAAAAGCGAATGAGAAGCCAATGAGACCGCGGCAAAGTGCACGGCATACGTCGTGAAGGGTGCACATGAAACTCACCCTGCCCCAAGACAATATGTCATTGATTTTGATATGGTGTCAGGTGCAGTTAATAAAAATGATTTTACGGTAAAAAATATGCCATTTTCTTTTATATTCAGTAAGTGGTCAACAACTGTACCTAGACCGGTCAACAATTATGCCACGAACGGTCAATAACTTATATACTTTTGAGATATGTTTCTTTATAATAGCATAACATCGAAATTACTGATTTCTTCAAAGTTTCTTTGGTGTTATAATCATCTTCGATACTTTTCTTTCCGCCTGGTATAACAAAATTTCATTTATAAAATTCAAGTTACTTATTTCACAGCGCCTACCTAAACTGAAGCTCCTAGGTGGTCAACTACCGTATCGTTTACCCTACATATTTATACCACATCCTTTAAAACGATATTAATCACATTACAACTTTATAAATTTTAAATATCAAATATATGTTAAGAAGATACTAATAAATGGCAATGAACAAATTATTAAACTGGTAGGCAATAAAATTACTCATTTTAATCTTCCGTTAAACAGTTAGCATTCTTTAAAAAAAAACAAATGATATATGATATCCGGAAATTTCTTAAACCTTATTGTAAAATAATTTTCTGAAAAGCACATTAAAGGGTCATGCCTAGTTGGCAGACGAAAAAGAACGTCATTTTTGGGGACTTTTGTGAAAAATGTGATGTATGTTTCTTAGAACTATTTCTTCATTTTAGAAGTACATATATTCAGCACCCCTCATGAATTTTGTTATAGGAAAATATTAGATAATGAAGGAATAACAGCCACTATCGCGGAAGCTATTTTTATAATGGCGTTGCGCGGTGAGCACAATTCCTCCAAACCGGATCATCTGAAATCATAAAGTGAAGAAGATTCTGTTAATATATGAGTTTATCTGGTTCGTGAACGAAGGATTTTTGAAAAAAATGATTTCAGACAAAATGGCGGCCGTTTAACACAAAATCATGATTTTTCGATGACTGAATTGTTCGTTTTTCGTGAATTAAAAACAGAGTTTTGATCAGAAACAAAAATCCTTCGTTCACGAACTAGATAAACTCATATACTAACAGAATCGTCTTCACCTTTTGATTTCAGATGATCCGGCTCGGAGAAATCGTGCTCACCGCAAAAAAATAGCTTCCGGAAGAGTGGCTGTTATTCGTTCATTTTTTAATATTTTCCTATAACAAAATTACTGAGAGTTGCTGGAAATATGTACTTTTAAAATAAGCAAATAGTTGTAAAAAATATACATTAGATTTTCCAAAAAGAAATCCTGATAATCACGTTTTTTTCGCCTGCCAACTAGGCATGACCCCTTAATTACCGTTAAGTGCTTTTAACATTCATCTACACACAATTTCACACTTTACATTCAAACGTTTATAGTATTTAAATAATTATTAAACTGTTTGTAAAAATATTTCACTCACCTTTGTATATACATATTAAACACAATAATTTTGAATGAACACATTAAGGGGACTAGGCAGTCGAAAGATCGATTGTTTAATGCATTTTCCGAAAGTACTATCTTTTCTGAATAAAATGCTGCTTGGTTTATAGTAAAATTCGCCAAATTATAGATTTGGCAGCTAAAAAGGTCAAGCGGCAACCTATACTGTCGCCTTAGTCCAGAAACTTTAAACGCGTTTTTCTCGAATATTTTTTTCTCTTCATTTTTTCCTGATTGCGAATTGCACCATCATTGTTCTTCTTCTTAATTTCTTTTATGAAAATCTCGAATTTTTACGGACCCTATAAGACGTTTGCCCCGAAATGGCAAATGTTTTACACATCCCGTGAAAAACGCGTTTAAAGTTTCTGGGCAAAGGCGACGCTATAGGTTGCCGCTTGACGTTTTTAGCTGCCAAAGTACAATTTTGCGAATTAATTTTGCTATAAACCAAGCGGCATTTTATTCAGAAAAGATAGTACTTTCGGAAAATGCAATAAAAAATCGATGTTACATACCTTTGACGTGTTAAACTGTTCTAATGTTCTCAAACGGACACAAGCAGAACAAAATCGATGACTCCTTTCTTTACGAAGACATTCTGCATCAGGCAAAGGATCGTGGAATCTAGCTGTTTCAGGTACATAGTGCTTCTGATAGAAAAATGTTTTTCCATCTGTATCTTTTATCTCGTCCTCATTCGTATTGCCTGTAGTACAAAATGCATGAATGTAAAGATATCATTTTTTGCAGGTTCATGTTAAACTCTGTATTATTGACTGATTACCTAATTCGGCCCAATTCTCTGGTGCTTTTTTAAAAATAACGGTACATTTTGATCTAACTGATTTAAACGGCACATCATCACAGTCGTTGCTTAAGAATAATTCTATAGGATCTGATGTTTCTCCAAGAATAGTATCGTTTCCTCTGTAAAACCAATTTGCGTGAAATTGTTTCGCACCATTTTTATTTTCCCACATATAAATAACTTTAGCGACATGTAACGGAATTGATGGATTTCTTGGCTCAACAAGTACATAATCATTCGATTGTATTTCTTCATCGCCTACTCTAACAGATTTGTAATAAGTTTTTTGATTGTCAGCAGCAATTTGGTCCCCTATCCACAAGATGTGCTTTTTCAGCTCTTTGAAAACTTTCTTGCTGCTTTCTTCGTCTTTAATTTTCTTATTTTCTACCAAAGCTTCATATTGTTCTTCATTTTCTGGATCAGAATCATTTGCTTCCTAAATGAGAATACAGAATTTTACTTACGAACGAGTTTAATAATTACCCTCGAGCGAATAACACTAGTTTACAAAATCGAAAAAATTATTTTCTATCGAGACTCCACTATGAAATTCTTGTGTAAGGTGGTCCCCTAATTTCAAAAATCGAGATCAGACGAAATCCTATGGATACGGTTTCGAGATATCGCCCGATGAATATTTTGGTAATTTTTTGAGAAGACGACCCGACGTTTTTGACCATATCTCGCGTTAGAGTTGCCTGATTTGATCGCGACGACTCTTAAATTAAAGATAATTAAATTGCATACAATTCTTTCCTACGGTGTTTTCCAATCGGACCGATAGTTTAGGCGGAATCGAGCGAAATTTAAGAGAAATCGAAAATTCACTACATAGCCTCGAGGACATAGAAATGATCATGTGACGTCCAGTTTCTTATTTTTTACGTAGAGTGCGCACCTTTACGATGAAAACAAGCCCAACCTAAGCAAAATCTATACACAAATAAGGAAGTTATGGACGATAGAGCGGGAGTGTCTATTTTCAACTTTTTCCCTATTTTTGCATTTCTTCCTGTTTCTTAGCGAATTACGTATTTGTCTTCAATGAAAACAAATTAAAATGTATTTTATTTTTGAAAAGCAATTTTGGCTCTTTCTGTTTCTTTTACCCGCATTGAGATCATCAGTTGCTCTTACAAAGAACCAGTCGTTGTCACCCATCATTGACTCATCCCAGAATCCGTGGTAGCGTCTCTCAATTCTTTTCATCTGCTGATGAAATCTCTCGCCATGTCCATCGCTTACAACACCAAGATTTGGTGGGAAGAAATCCAAATGCGAGTGGAGGAAATGGATCTTCAAAGACATCTTAGCGCCTATATTGAAAGAATAAAGAAGTAAAAACCATGTTACAGCAGATGATCGATACAAATGAAATTATTACAAACAGGTGAAGCTTTCATATATTTGAAGCCCATTTCCCTGAAACTTTCCGACGCCAAGATCAAGGAAGTGGTATTCGATGGGCCGCAAATCGAAAAGATGCTGGGATGTAAGCAATTTGAATTGAATTGATTTGACGGACTGTGAAAATCACCAATGATTTGCTCAAGAACTGTATGAAAATCGGTATGTAGTGCTGTTTGTAATAATATCATTTGTATTGATCTTCTGCTTTAACATGCTTTTTACTTCTTCATTCTCTCAATATAGGCGTTAAGATGTCTTTGAAGATCCATTTCCTCCACTCGCATTTGGATTTCTTCCCACCAAATCTTGGTGTTGTAAGCAATACAAAAGTATTGAGAGTCGCAACCAAGGATTCTGGGATGAGTCAATGATGGATGACTACGACTGGTTGCTCGTAAGAGAAACTGATCTCAATGCAGGCAAACGAAACAAAAAGAGCTAGAATTGCTTTTCAAAAATAAAATAAAATAAAATAAAATAAAATAAAATAAAATACATTTAGGGTAAAGGTACCAGTAATTGACAACTTTTCAGAAAAAACGTGAAAAATAAGGTTTTTAGAAGTGAAGAACTGTGGGTATTAGGAGCCCCGGCGCGCTGTTGAAAAGAGATAGTTGCACTTCTAAAAACCTTATTTCTCACGTTTTTCTGAAAAGTCGTCAACTACTGATAAATGGTCAACTACTGGTACCTTTACCCTAAATTTGTTTTCATTGAATACAAATACGTAATTCGCCAAAAAACAGGAAGAAATGCAAAAATAGGGAAAAAGTTGAAAATAGGCGCTCCCGCTCTATCGTCCATAACTTCCTTATTTGTGCATGGATTTTGCTCATATTGGGCTTGTTTTCTTCGTAAAGATATGCACTCTACGCAAAAAAATAAGAAACTGGACGTCACATGATAATTTCTATGTCCTCCAGGCTATGTAGTGAATTTTCGATTTCTCTTAAATTTCGCTCGATTCCGCCTAAACTATCGGTCCGATTGGAAAACACCGTAGGAAAGAATTGTATGCAATTTAATTATCTTTAATTTAAGAGCCGTCGCGATCAAATTAGTCATCTCTAACGCGAGATATGGCCAAAAACGTCGGGTCGTCTTCTTAAAAAATTACCAAAATATTGATATTTCGAAAACGTATCCATAGGATTTCGTCTCATGCTTTTTGAGTTTCGGGGGCCACCTTACATAAGAACTTCATAGCGGAGTCTACATCAAAAAGTGACTGTAGACTAGTGTAATGAATTGTGTTTTTGGAAAATTGATTTGTACTTGAATAGCCATGTTCGGACATCGTCTTCTAATGCAAGCCTGCTTGTTTCTTCCAGTTCCACCAAATTTGATCATATCTTTGCAAGCATTACAAAGCCCACAATCCGGTTGCTGACAATTCTCACATATTCCACACTTCTGCCTCTTAGGTCCCTGTAAATACGATAAAAGCACGAAATAAGCACGAAATTTATACGAAAATATCCATCTCTTTTCATCGACCTAACAGGCATCATAAACACGAATGCTTACCATTCTTATCTTATCATCGTGATCAATTAATTGATCCGTAAAAATATTTTCAAACATATTGCTAACTAATTGCGTCGTAGTCGCTTTGGTCCAACTAGGCTTTTTAATTTTATGATCCCGCCGTTGCGTTCGACGCAGTGCCGCTCTTTTCCCTAGCGTAACGCCCGCGAGATTTGCTAACGCTCGCATGCAAGGATTCGTAATAAGAAGGCTGTCTTCGGACCCTGCAGACTCGTCAAACGATAACACCTGATCGCATATGAATTGCGCGTGTCTCAACAAAGAGTCTTCAGTGAATTTTCTCATCCCTTCGGGTGGAACTATTACCTGCAAAAATAGCACAGTTTCAGTATGAAACTACATTCACAGAGATACCTTTAGTAGAACGGTTTAATTACTTGAAGCTTATCGAGCAAATCTTCGTAGCTAGGGCTGATTTCATCTAAGAGAAATTCGATAACCAATTTACTCATGTATATTTTTTCTTTAACTGCGTCCATGAAAGGAGCATACGCTTTCGACGGCTCCATTAAAATGTACTCAGCGAATGCTGTATTGAAGCCTATAAGAGCCAATTCGCCCCCGTCAAAACCAGAAACGTACCACTCGTTTATCGGACCCATATCTTTGGCCGGCACTCCCCCCTCGGGTGATGTATCTTCTTCGTAAATGGCCTTCATGTATCCAGAGAAATATAACTTCACATTTCTTTCTATAAGCCCGGTGTCGAAAGGGCATAAGTGACCATTTTTGTCGTAAACGCTGAAATTTGCAAACGAAGAGACACGATATAAATTGTAGAAGTCTCTTTGCGAAATATATTCAAGTATCAACGAGCAGAGAAGTTTTACCTAAAATAAGTTAATTTGTTCTGAGGATGTTCGTCACTTTCGTGAATAAAGCATTCATCTCCGCTAAACAAACATAGCTTCGGATCGGTTAAAGCAATGTCTTCTTCTATAGCGCCGTTTGGATGACCCGGATAAAACTTTATCTCGTCCAATTTCTGACGACAATATTCACATTTCTCAACCACGTTTATCTGTCTAGCTTGAAATTTGGGTACAACTGTATCGTCTTCGGTTTTGACTTTCTTTTCAAATTGCTCTATTAAAGACTCTTCAGTTGCTTGTGGATACCGACTTGTGTCGTCGTTTTCAATTTTTATCAATCTATTATCTCCCATTTTACTGTCTTCTGACTTCTGTAATATTTGTCCGTTGCTATCCTCCAGATCTGCTCGTTTCCTTTTAGCAAGCTGTTTGGCAAACATGTCGAGTATAGATCCATGTTTATTAGATTTGGAGCTACTGGGTTGCATTGTGATGTGGAAGCTCTGGGGATCCCGGTTATTAGAGATGATTTTCTCAATTAATTTGTGCTTTTAAGATGCTGGAAAAAACAATTTTGTTTGCTGGTAAGTAAACAAACTTGTGGCAAGACGTTGCAAGAGTTATCGAAAAGTATTTCATGGGGACTTAAGTTGATGACTTCTTGACAAATCTGGTAAATTCTTGGATACGCATTCAGCAAAATAAAATTATGCATTCAAGTGTAGAAACGTGCAAAAACAGGTTTTAATGTTTATTATTCTGTGCAGAGTGTGTATAATGATATTTACGAACACACTTTAAACCCAGCTAGCCAGGAATAATTATTGCTGTATCTGTTTAAGCATGAGTTTATTATTAACTGTGGGGAATGAAATACTCACGCAAGTAGATTTTGCAAATGTTTTTTCGAAGTGTCACTACATTAATAACTGACAAGTGAACAGTTTTCATAGATGAAACTTCTCTTTTTTGTTGAAACAATGTAGCGAGCAATTAAAACCTGTTGTTTAAAATACTGTCTCTTCGTATTTAATCAGTTCGTTCGAAGTAATTTGAGAAACGAGATGGAAAGGAGAAACGTTTTGCTTGGTTTTGCTATTCTCGCTTTCTCGCGCGTCAACTTTTTACCCAGTTTTACCGCTTTTAAACATTCTTGCCAACTTTAAGTTTCTACTGTTACTAGAGATGGCGTGCAAAGTGAGATCTAGTGGAGATTTTTGGGATAAAGGCTGGTTCTGCTGGTTCTGTTGCGCTTTCCGCCATTGTAAATATATGTAATTGCGTGAAGTTAGCTATAGGACGTAGAGATATCGAGATGATTGGAAGATGATGGGAAGCGAATCGACGCTATCTTGAGCACTACGATCAGAGCGCCACCTCGACCGAATTTCATTTGTGATGTATTCTCATATATGTATGTAATCGCGTGAAGTTAGCTATAAGATGTAGAGATATCGAGGCTAGGGGTGTGTTCCAATTCACGCATACTGCGCATAGCTACGGGCAATGGTGATTGGTAGTTCATACGGTGAGTGTATAGACTGCGTAACCTGATTGGAGTAATTCGAATTCGAACAACTACGCATGCGCGCATTATGTGCATTGACTGCCTATGGTTTGATTTTCTGTAGTTGCTGCACGTTGCTGCACGCATCATGCGCTAGAAGTTGGAGGATTCTAGGGAATTCTACGAATTAGGTTATGCAGTCTATTCACTCACGGCATGAACCACCAATCACCATCGCCTGCAGTCTATGCGCAGTATGCGTGCAACGGACTCAATTTCGAAGCGAACAGTACATCCCTAGAAGGTTTTAGGCAGGGTCGAAACGGAAGATGAGGAAGGAAGAATTGTTATTCCTTAAAGGCTTTTACTGCTAAGTTTTTCGAACTTGTTCTTATAATGCTAACTTTACAGCTATACTCTAATCCAGAAGACGTACGTACTGCTTACCAAATTGCGTTGGGTAAGCAGCAGTTCGTCCCGTAAGACTCATAAAATATGGTCTTCGCTTTCAATAATTGCTGCCCAAATAACACAATGACGTCTTAAAGATGTCCAGAAGAGGCCTTAAACAGGTCCTAAAAAGGTCCATTTTCACAAAACAGTACGTCTTTAAGACGTCTACAAAAGCCGTCTTTAAGACGTCTTGGTTAGGTCGGGAAACAGGCGTTTCTAAGGCTGTGTTCCAATTCACGCATACTGCGCATAAAACTGCAGGCGATGGTGATTGGTGGTTCATGCAGTGAGTGAATAGACTGCATAACCTAATTCGTAGAATTCCCTAGAATCCTCCAACTTCTAGCGCATGATGCGTGCAGCAACTACAGAAAATCAAATCATAGGCAGTCAATGCACATAATGCGTGCATGCGTAGTTGTTCGAATTCGAATTACTCCAATCAGGTTACGCAGTCTATACACTCACCGTATGAACTACCAATGACCATTGCCCGTAGCTATGCGCAGTATGCGTGAATTGGAACACACCCTAAGATGTCTCCAGTTTCGCTGGAGACACAAACCCTCATAAACCCTAACCTCGAACTACACACTTTTTGACCGCAAATACTGAAACAAATATACAAAAACTGTACAAAAACATTATGAAAGCTGTATAAAAATTGTATGAAAACAATATAAAAACGGTATAAAACCGGTTTGCAAACATTCGGTCAAAAACATTTAAACAAATGCATCTGCGTTTTTTGTTTTCCTTTGTTGTGGGAGCATTCATAAACATTTGTATGTAGATCTAATTAGGCTTCACCTGTTCGATCTATCCATACTTCGGGGATGGTTTGGCTTAGACAGCGGTTACAATCCCTGGTTTCCTTTAACTAATGTATCGACATTTCTAAAATAACACACAAACGTCTTAAAAATGTCTTTCAAAGGCCTCTTCCAGACCTAACCAAGACGTCTTAAAGACGTATTTTGCAAACATCTTAAAGCCGTCCATTTTCACAAATCAAGACGACAGGCGTTCGGACCTAAAATGGACGTAAAATGGAAGTCTTTAAGACGTCCCGTGCTATCTGGGCCGTTGCGGCGTAAAAATAATATTTTGGAAGGATGTTAAGTCATAAAAAGTTGACAAATGTAGCATAAAAGACCGGTATCATCGAGTGCAGCGCTACCGCCAATTGGATATTTTCCAAAGAGATGGCCTCGGAATTCACAAAGCTGTACATCTGGAAGATACTATATACATTTAACGATTCGAAAGAAGAACAAACACGTGACGAAATTAAATACTGAGTTGATGGAGCCTAGAGCTGTTCGAGTACTCGAATAATACGAGCCGGGTACCCGTAAAATTAGGGCAGCCCGAAAAATCCGAATAGTCCGAATCGTTTCGGGCCGCCCGGAAGAACCGGATAGCCCGGATTTTTCGGGCCGCCCGGAAGAACCGGATAGCCCGGATTTTTCGGGCCGCTCGAATTTTATGGGTACCCGGCTCGGCTCGAAAACCGAGTTCCGGCTCGGTCCGAACTTCAAGCCGCCCTAATATTCGAGCACCCGAACAGCCCTAACGGAGGCGCGAGAGAAACTGAGGAGGGCGGAGAGTAGATCGGGCTCGTCGGTGGAGGACGAGGATAATAACAAGGAGAGAAATACAGAGAAACCATCGGAGGATGTTTCACGAGATCTCTCGAGCGATAGGATTCTCTTTGCTGTAGATAACACTAATTGTTCCTACATTTCCTTTTCTTTTACAGCATCACGAGCAAGCTCAAAAGACTTTACTCCTCACGCTAGATCGGGACCCTTACATTTTAGACGTGTTTCATCAGTTCGTCTCCTTGAGAGCGTGAACAGCCTTCGTCACGGTAACCATTTTATTTGATATTTCTTTATCATATATTTTCAACGATCATTTGATGAACAAGTTATGTTTCTTCATAACTGTGCACTACTACGAGTTTATAACCGGGGAAAGTAATTTTATATTGTATCAAGATGAAACGCTAAAATGTTTTCATTCTCATCTGACATACGATGTAACGGTATGTGTAAATGTTTATGGTTGTTTCTTGTTTCCAAGTTTATTTCATTTTGGTGTAAATATCGATATAGGTATTTATCCTGCCTTGAGTAAATTTTTTTTTTCTTTAATGTAGGACGATTCTAAAAGAAAGTTACGAGCATCGTTGAATGAACAATGTCAGCCCGTAATCGAATAAAATGCGATGTAAATAAAAGTTCTTGAAGAATAAGGCTGTATTAATAATTTTTCTCGAACGTTTGAGTCAATGTGCCTATTCGAATGACAATTTGCAACAAACATTCTTTGGCAATTTGAGGAGGAAGAAGAGTGTTTTACGGTTGTGCACAAGCGAGGAAAGATGATTAAATATTCAGAAGGATTCTAATTTAATATTGCGATTATATTTTGAAATTATAATCAACATAGTACAATCAATTGAATGCTTCATTCAACATCTTCCTGTGCCGACTTTTGCCGCCACATACGTGAGTTCTGAATATTTGAAAAACTCTTAGTTGAGCGTCCCCGCCCTCCGGCTCGAAGGACCAGCACTACGATAGCGCAGTGCACAAGTGAATGTCTCTGAATAACAAGTTCCGCGGGTCGTAAATCCGCGGTCGGTAAGGTAGGAACCGAGCTAAATCAGATAGTTACCTGCAGTGATGTTAGCAACTAAAGCGCTTTAGTGGAGTCCCCCGAACTCGACAAGGTATCACATCCTAGGAGGTACGACCCCCGAAGGGGAAGGGCGGCGACGCTCAACTAAGAGTTTTTAAAATATTCAGGACTCACGTATATGACGGCAACACTGATAATAACACAGTGAAGTAACTCATTGCCGTCTTCATAATCTAAAAATACAATGTTTGTTATTAATGAATCTTATGTCCTGTATAAAAGTATACAGTGCACAAATTTGATTTTACAATTCTTTCTTTTGATTTGAATTCTTTTTATTTACCGAGAGATATGTTTCCATCGTCATTGGTACAATATTTAAAGCTGTTATTTTGCTAGGCTTCAAACTTCTTTGAAGCAGGAACATGTACAAATTCCGAGACTTTTTGGGAAATGTGTACCACATTGACTCGCATCTAAGCAAACGTGAAATCATTAAACTTTCCACACAAGTGCAAAAGTGTGAAATATTAGAGCAATGGTTTATATTCTTACAGAGCAGTGTACACCTTTCCGCTGTGATTTAATAGGTTCTGTCCAGGAAGGCAAAGCAACAATATATAAAGTGATTGCGATAATAAGAACGATCCAAATCTTATTACAGCTTCTGGATTATCTAGATTCAGTACAGTCTAAAAATACAAAAGCATGGAATAGTCACAAATTTCACAAACACGCTCTTAAGGGGGTAGACACGGGTAATGCAGCGCGCTGTATACCGACACAATCTGACCCAAAACATGGGTTTTGTAGAATACATTGTTTGTCCTTATATGAGCGAATTTTGGGCTGGGCGAGGTCTCATTCGGAAGAGGAAGGTTCAGTGCAGCGCGCTCTGCTCATGGTTCGATGAGATTGTGTTGATATCTAATAATATGAGTATTCAAAGTAGAGCAAAAGTGGACAAAATACACCCGCAAGAATCCAAATCTTTTTAGGTCACTAAAAGAGTTTTGTAACCCAAACGATGAGCAGAGCGCGCTGCACTGAACCTTCCTCTTTCGAATGAGACTTCACCCAGCTCAAAATCTGCTCATATAAGGACGAACAATGTATTCTCGTGACTGCATTCCCAAATACGAGTTCCGCCATATTGGGGATAATACAGAGCGAGTCACGTGACAAATTTAGTTCAGGTAGTGGATGCGAGATGGCGCCTACTCGGGAGGACTGCCAACGTGGAATCTTAGCAAAACTGAAGCGTTAGCTGGATACATGTGCCACAGTAAAAGCGTGATGCAGTCAATGTATGCATTTTCGGACGATTGTAGGTTAGGTTATATGTATTTTAGGTATACATTGACTAGGAACTGCTGGGAACTGTGTACATTCACTAAATTAATGCTTTTACCGTAACACATACATCACTTGAATTCGCTGTCGAATTTATGTTATAATTATATGGCCACATTAGTTAAAATAAAAGGGAAAGGGAGAAATTGGAACTTTTTTACTAATACTGGAAATATTGATTTACTGATATCATATTTTCAGAATGTGGAAGTTACAGCAATTATTGCTCCTATTATTTTTCTTTTTTATTCGTCCGACTATTGTATAAAACACATAACAAGGAAAAGTCTCCAAATCAGTCAACACTTGACTCCCTGATTTTTTTGTAATTCTTTACGGTCCTATCTCCTAAGTTAAATAGTACTTAGTTAATATTTGAAATGCAGACAGGGTTAAAAAAAATAAAACAACTTAAAATAACAGATGTGACTTATTCTAATTTCAATCAGCAAATACCTATATTGTAAAATAGGAAAACATTTTTGTTTAGAGGGTAAAGTTTAAATTACAACACGATCAGCTGGTGAAATCCAGGCATCAGTGTAAGAAATTTGAGCAGAAAGAAAAGAAAATTCGACATTGCATCATATGTTTGCTCTCATTGTAATCAGGAAAATGTTATCAATATTTGAAAAAAAAATGTTTATGCAGAAAAAACTAATTTTTCACAGCTCGACTAGCTGAGCCGTGCGTACTACAATTTGAACTATCTATTTCTTTCATTCCTAACCTTGCGTGGCCTTGAAAGTCATAGTATACCATATGGTTGAATTTGTCGAGCGGGTAGTGGGCGACACAGCGTCACATTCAATTAATTTTTATGCGACCAATTTGTAAAGTCTCCGCGTTTCTGAAAACGTGTCCATAAACAGCACAAGTAGGCCTGTATCCTCATTTTTTTCAAATTTTTAAATAGTGCACTGCTAGTATAAAATTGCATTTATTGAGAACATTTTCAAAATAAATGGTCTAAAATTTGTTTTTTAAGTGTCATAATTTTGATTAGGTACTCTTATTTCTCCACTGTAAGCATCCAAAAGTTCATTCTTATCTGTCTCTTTGTTCAACAGTTACAATTTAATGAAAAAAGACAATTCCCACAAATTTTGAAAAATCCTTTGAAATACGTTTATATATCACTAAAGACTACACATATCCAAGTTTCATAAAAATCTCAAATGTTACTCCGAAAAGTGTAGTGACATGCAACGTTGCCAAACTTCCGAATGGAAGCCGGTTTTGATGCCAATCGTACGTATGTACTCTGGGCTCAGAAATCAGAAATATCGTTCCGACTACCGCAAATGCAGGCTGGAGGAGATACCCCTTCCATGACGCCGACGGACTACTGAAATGCGCAAGCTGGCTGCGCGTGATTATTATATGGTCGGCTCCTCGAAATGACAGAACATATAACCTTTGTATATGCTATATGACAATAAATGTTTACTGGCTATTTCGTACTTTTACTAAACATTTGTGATCTTTTTATCACCCTTCCAAAACATTATTATTACGCCGCAACAGCAGCTTTAGGAAATCGAGTATAGCAATTAGGTTATATTTTCTGTCACTTCGAGGACAGAAAATCCGCTCATGAAATCCGCTACTGAAAATGCGCAGGCTGGATGCGCGTGATTATTATGTAGTCGGCTCCTCGAAGTGACAGAAAATATAACCTAATTGCTATACCCGATTTCCTAAAGATACTGTTGCGGCATAATAATAATGTTTTGGAAGGATGCTAAAAAGTTTACAAATGTTTTGTAAAAGAACGAAATAGCCACTAAACATTTGTTGTCATATAGCATGTACGTAGGTTAAATTTTCTGTCACTTCGAGGAGCCGAGTAGTGGTGGAAAATTATCGATAGGGATCAAACTATCGATTACTATCGACCACCATCGATAGTCACGACTATCGATAATTCTCCATCACTAGAGCCGACCACATAATAATCACGCGCATCCAGCCTGCGCATTTTCAATAGCGGATTTCTCGAGCAGATTATCTGTCCTCGAAGTGACAGAAAATATAACCTATGCTATACCCGATTTCCTATAGCTACTGTTGCCGCGTAATAATAATGTTTTGGAAGGATGAGGGAAGGTTCACAAATGTAGATTAAAAGAACGAAACAGCCAATAAACATTTCTTGTCATGTAGCATATAGGTTACATTTTCTATCACTTCGAGGAGCCAGCCATATCAATGTTAACGCGCGTCCAGCCTGCGCATTTTCAATAGCGGATTTCACGAGCAGATTTTCTGTCCTCGAAGTGACAGAAAATATAACCTATGCTATACCCGATTTCCTAAAGATACTGGGGCGGTGTAATAATAATGTTTTGAAAGGGTGATAAAAAGTTCACAAATGTAGCGTAAAAGAACGAAATAGCCACTAAACATTTGTGGTCATATAACATATACATAGGTTATATTTTCTGTCACTTCGAGGAGCCGACCATATAATAATCACGCGCATCCAGCCTGCGCATTTTCACTAGTCCAATTCAACATCCAACACAATTTTATACATAACGTTTGTTCATAACTGCTTTCTGCATAGGACGTGTAATAAGTGTATAACCTTCATGATCTGTTTCAGTGTTTTGCTAATAAGAAAATGTCTAACCTAACAAATTTCATTTTCTGGGAACATCCCCGCATCTATTTTTCCTTTTCACTTATAATTCCTTACTGCCAACGTAGAATATTGTAATATAAGCACATTTCAAGTAATTGAAATGTACAATGAATTTTCTACGTTTTCAGTACCAGCAGACTTTCCGGTTACATTTTTACATGTCAACGCAGCAGCTGAGAATTTCTTTCCTTATTCAGAATAGAATACGGAAATAGCAAACAGCTCCCTCTCGCGTGCACCAGGCAGCAGCGCATCTGTGGGTATTACCATTTCAGTGCAGAAAAATCTGCTGTAATACCGACCTGCCAAATCGGCCAGGTCACGTGACGTGTCTACCCCCTTAAAGAGCTTTCTCATTAAGAATACAATTATATATTCCCTCACATTTTAATTTATTTGCATTGAGTTTAGTTATATAATATTGAAATAGTGTGAAAATCATTTCTTTGCGAGTACTTACTTGAGCTCCTGTCATTGTCAGACGTATTACAGTACAGAACAGCTCAAAGAATAGAGATTTCGTGAATATTGATTCAACCAGCTCTGCATATCTAATAGAGGAAAGTAGCCGAATGCATACAAGGTGTCCCTAAATTCAGGGACGTCACGGGACATGCAGTATCCTGATGCAAAAAGACGTCGAAAAGTCCTTTACCGTTTCGGGATCGGAGGCTTCGTTCTCGAGATATTAACATTTGAGTATCAGCGGTCCAAGTTCCGGGCCGCGCAGTTTAAAGCCGAGTCAGCTGAACGCAGAGCAGTGCCCGCACGCGCAGGAGGCGCGCGTATATACCCATTTTCACGGTTTGAATCAGCGCGGTCGGCTCTACTTATTTTAATTGAAAATTAAGTAATTTGATAGATTATATTAAAATCAGCTGACTCGACATCAAACTGTGCGGCCTGGAACTTGTTCCGCTAATTTTCAACTATTAATATCTCCAGAACGAAGCCTGGGATCCCAAAACGGTAAAGGACTTTTCGACGTGCTTGTGCGACCCTGTATACTCATATATATACCTCCACCTCGGCAATAAGAGGAATTCTTTGAATTATTAAAATATAAAACCAACTCGATAGCATTCTGATGGTTTTGTATACAGGCACGCAACTTCTTGTACATCTGCTGCTGCTCGTCTGGCATGAACTCTCTACTACCGTATTCCTCAAGGATCCACCCATCTTCCACGTTTATCGAACCTTTTGGATGCAACACGTGTACCGTTTTCAGCTGGAGACTAGGAAAAATAGCGTGCTAACGTTGCATCAATTTCTTCCAATTTACACACTAAATCTTCTTAAATCCTTACCTCACAATCGCAAACAGGGCATCAGCATGGCTTACGTACAGCATATACATGCTCTCACAGGCAGCCAACAAGTGACCTATTATAAGAGCTCCTGTGTACATGTGGATGCATAAATAATAGTAATATTCCTCGTTGTCTATGCCGTAGTTAGCTATGAATATATATTGCTTCTCTCGAGACTGATTCAGTGGCACAACGACATCAAGTATAACTGGCATTGATGGTCCCGCCAAGTAAATGAACAGCGTTATGTACATGTATACTGTAATGAAAGCTCAGATTGAAGGGCTGTAACTGCTTACTGCTTCAGTGTAATTAATCTCCTCTTCGAACCGTAAGTTTAATTACAGAGAAGCGAAGGATGGCGCTTACCTGAATAGTTGATTACAATCCTTCTCCCTCGTACTTTGTAACCATGAAGAATCGTGCTTTCTGGGCGACTCATGTAGCGGTTGGAGTCTTTCTCAATGGACAGCAGCACAACCCTGATCTGGAACACGTAGCACATCGTTTTAATAGAATCGTAGAGGACACTTTCTAGGGGAAAGAAGGATTGGCCTAGCGATTCCATCTAGGCGAAAGACATTTGGGAGCGAAAAAAGCAGTTGCTCCCCCCCCGGCTTTTGAAAAAAAAATAGCTTATTTTTAAAACTGATCTTCAGTAAGTTTACATTAAGAGAATATTTTTAAATTTCGGTTTTAAAATTTTAATTAAATTGGCCCTACTTATTTGCGGGGAGAAATTGTTTCTCGTTAATGAAACACGGAGGGGTGAATACCTTGTCTAGGTTGACAATTCCATTCGTGTATATCGTGGTGGCAAGGATATGGGTTGTTATCGTTGGTAAGATCTCCATAACTGTATCGTAATCGATCCCCCACACATCGTACAATCCTCTGACCTGAAAATTATGCAAAGCACGGGGGCTGAATAAACAGACGTCGAAGCTACGAAATTGAAGAAGCTAACAGGTTTCTGTTCCATGCCAAATCATCAAAGTGCCTCAATTCGTAGACTCTCCTTTTATTAAATAACTATCCAATTTATAAGACAATCACTAGCCACATTTTCTTCCGTATAACTTCCACTTAAACAACAGCGATTCTGTGAAGTCACATCCGTCGATAGGCTTATCTTTGTTTAGGATTTAGGATTAAGAGTATTAGTAGATGTTGGAATTTGTAGGCCACGTGGATGGCGCAGTTGACTGGGAAAACGAGGATGATAGATTTCAGTATTGTAGCTTTGTTGTGGTTACACGGAATGTGCAACTTGTCCGTCACGGCTCTGCTTTCAATCGTTCCATTCCACTTTGAAGTTACGACACAAAGTGCATAACCGAGGAGCTGCCTCGACTCATAATAACTCGCCATCCCGTCGTTGCTACTTTTCTTCGGACACCTTGCTTCGTCTAATGACAATCGATCGTCTAATAAGCCTATGACAGAAGTTTCCCTTCACTGATAGTCAATTAGCTAGCCAATCTACGTGGACTTGAAAGAAAAGAGTATAGACTCCTTCATCAATGATTAATCAGCAATTTTCATCGCCGTCATCCAATCGCCCCGACGGCCGACGATAATCGCTCCCAACCGACCGCCGAGGGAAGAACCGAAGAAAGGATGGATTTCTTCGAGCAGCCGGCGTACGAGTGGAACAAACGACTTTTGAGCTCGGTCGGTGTGTGGCCCTTTCAGAACACCCGCGTTAGAATTTTTCTGCAGACCTTCGTGATGGGCATGTGTCTCACCGTGTTCGTGGTCGAGGTAACTACTGACAAAACTGATCATTTTCTGCGACACCCGTAGCCGAGACGTCAATGATTATTCACTTCGAACGTGAAACAACAGGTTGCAAAGCGAATCGTAGATTATTCGAACAGATTTATTTAACGATCTTGATAAGCAGAGCTCCATGCCAAATCATCTCTGAGAATCGATAGGAGACGATATTGTGATTCTTTCAGGACTTAGTGACTTAATTTTAGTTTAAAAATAACAGGAGTTATTGGGACCATATTGTGGGATCAGGAATAAGAGACCTCGGAGAGTCGACTTTGGCGACGTTGGTAAGGCGGCTGCCAAGTAGTACGGAGGACTCTCGAAGATAACGTGGGTTCGAGTCCCCTCGCCCCGAGGTCCGTTTTTTCCGTGGCTCCCGAACATATAGGAATTACGCATCCTTATTCCTACAGTT
Organism: Andrena haemorrhoa; assembly: GCA_910592295.1. Taxonomy (NCBI): domain Eukaryota; kingdom Metazoa; phylum Arthropoda; class Insecta; order Hymenoptera; family Andrenidae; genus Andrena; species Andrena haemorrhoa. The sequence continues at coordinate 11,060,840 of OU342946.1, forward strand.
AATAATACAATTAATTTTAGATTCTAAACTTTCAGATCAACGTCCAAGGCAGTTCCCCTTCCCCTTAAACGGTCCTACGAAAACTCTCTCTCTCCCTCCATGGCACGTTGTAACTTCTCCTCAAACCATGTTGTGTTTCACTTTGCTCTTGCGCGGAATTCATTTCGGCAGACTTTTCAGATCAATTTCAGCCTCTTACAATTCCAACATAGTAAGTAGGCTAAAAATGAATGGCACTTTTTGTAACGTGTGACAATAAACGGTGTTCTGCGTACTTGATCTGATGCAACTACAGCGAAAGTGGAAATGCAGGAGAACATCAAGTACCTATGTATGAAGATACGGGCAGACATACTATCGAAAGAATTGGAAAACAAGGGAAAAATAGGGGTAAGCGAAATTATTCTATTAATTTTTATTTAAAATTGTATCTACAGTGCTCGCCGCGAGAAACATGACGTCTTTAGATCCTAAATTAAAGAATGATCGTGAATCTATCAAACGGAGGATAAACTTTTATTATAACGCCGTGCTGTGTATGCTACGTTCATGTTGATGGATGGTAATTATCCTGCACTTATCACGAATCATGATGTTAATGACTGAAATGACAATCTTGTAGTAATGTTAAGGGGGTGGACACGGGTAATGCAGCGCGCTGTATACCGACACAATCTGGCCCTAAACATGGATCCCATCAAAAACATTTCGTGTACAAAATGTAGCCGAGTCTCGTGACTCTTTACCTGTAAAAAGTCGTGAGATGTCATGTAGGGCCGAGTTTAGCGCTCTCATTAACTCTGACACTTTCATTCACAAGTCACTTCAAGTCTACATCTTTAGTTAAAGAACATTTTGCGACTTGGCAATTACGCAGTACGAGAATGTGACGGAAGTTGCTTACATTTTAATATTCACGTTTATTAATAAAGTATTGCATAAAATAATATTTATACAGAAACTGAACGTATATGTGTGACGTCCCGGCCCCACCACGGTATCGCGACTTAGTGTCGACGAGCGCCACCAGAGGTCTCTAATCTTCCCGCTAGTCCTAATTCCAGTCTCATTTCATATATACACAAGTTCCAAAATCATATCCTCTGTGTCCCCGTGTGTGTCTAGGGCAGGGGTCGTCAGCTATAGCCCTACTGATGAGTCTGGCTGACGATCCCAAGACGAAACACACCTCTTCTTTTCCTCCTCGATCCTCCAACGCCGATCCACCCGCCCCGCACAGTTACTCCATAGTGGCGTTGCCGGGCCGGCCTTAGGGTTTACGGTGCGTCGGAGGCGACGGGGCAAGAACTCCCATCTCGTCCAGAATGTTCCGGCAATTCTGGACGTGACAACATCACATTTTTCGCACTGAAACTGCGGAATATAATTAAGGAAGTTCATAAAAAAAGTATTAATATACAACTCATACGGAGGATTGACGTTATTTAATAAAATAACGTCAATAATTCCAATAAAACTAGAACAATTTGATAAATATACCTACATACTGTGGAAAGTGCAGAAATATTTGCAAACCTGTATCCATGTTATCCTATGTACCAAATACTGTTCACAAAGTGTTAATACATACCTACGAAATTATACAATATTTGGGCAACCTTCCAATCGGCTAATTGGGTGGATGGACCCAAGATGCAAGAAATAAAGGTTTTAAAAAGTAAAGAAAAGATTGTACGCTCAAAATATTCTCATTGCAATACAAACGAAGATGTTTTAAAATTTTTATCGATTTCTTCAGATCCAGTTCTAGTGTTTTATAAAGTACTTCATAAGATTCGGCATTTTGATTGGAAAAAGTGGCATGTTGAATTTTTTCTCTATTCTTGGGATTGACGCCCACTGTGCATTGGGACAAAAGCGGGATCGGATCCAAGCGAGAATTCATTCGTTGTTTTCGACCGATAATTTCATATTTTTTCAAGAACGTTTCTACAACATCTGTTTGCCAGCATTTCTAAAGGGTAGTCAAGAACATTGTGCCGTCTTTGATAATTTTAGGCATTCTTCAGTCTCACAATGAGTTCATCCGTATATTGCTCTATCGGTGGGTAGTACGTACGATGGATTCGGACCCGGACGTAGGTACTGCTATTAACCGCCGCGCCGACTCGCGGAACAATATGGTCATAAACCCCAGTCAGTGTAAAAAGTATTCGTGCAGCGACCAATTTAAAGTAATACTTTGTATATCCATGTCAGTACTACATTTTAACAGAAAAAGGTGATTAATAAATATTCTTAAATGTTTGTAGAATAGATCTTGTATAAACAAATTTTTATTCCCTTAACATTTACAAAAATATGAATAAAAGGTGCTAAACGTGCAGAAATAGACGCGCAGTAAGTATTCGTATAGTTAAATAAAGGATCAATAAACTATGGAAATAAACTAAATATTTAATGTTTTAATAATTTGTGGGATTGCCTTTTGATTTTATAATAGCTTCGAGTCTTCTTGGTATGGAATTTATTTAGTTAGATGTTACAACAGGTTGTATTTTACTCTACTACTACATACAGGGTGATTCTCCAGCGGCGCCTGGCCTTTGACACATCTCTTTACCCACACAGCACACGGCGCCTTACAGGCGCCCATTTTCGGCCTGTTTTCGGCCTGAGCGACTGAGCGTCCCGATTTGTAACAAGGCGCCTTTTGGGCGTCTTAAAGGCGCCTCACAGGCGCCTTAGAGGCGCCGTGTAACTACATTGGCTCCTCTATGGGGCGCCCAAAAGGCGCCTTTTGGGTATCGTGTTGTAGGAAGGGCTGTCTTCCCCAGTCTTCCCGTCCCGAGAGCGAAGAGTGGAGGCAGCCACGAAGCCATTCTTTATAACCTCAAAATACAGTATTATTTTATTCCTCGATAACGAGTGATTATTATCCCCCCCAATCTTCGGTGTGCATCACCTGCAGGAGTAGGGCCTGATAGAATTATCTACGTGCCGGGTAACTCCTACATTGGTGACCCCCGACGTGATATTGTGTCAGACTGTGGGAGGCAGAATTTCGACGCCTCGCAGCGAGGACTTCGTAGCCGAGACCACGAGGCGTTCGCCTTCGTCCCTTGGCTCATCGAAAGACTAGCTGTTCCAAGGGTGCCGTCAGCCAGCTGGGCGTGGGACACAAATATATGTGTCGAACTGAGAACCTTCTTGTTTGTCGAAGTCTGTTAATAAAAGTATCTGTACACAAATTTTAAATAAATAAATATAGTAAATCGCAATGAATTTTTATCCAATTTGATTTCATTTTGATAACCGTTTGTTTCTAATTTATCGATAATTAAGACGCCTGACAGTCCTAATCCAGGCCCGTTTAAGGCGCCTCTGAGGCGCCTATTCCAGGCGCCCTCGAGGCGCCTATTCCAGGCGCCTACTAGGCGCCTGTTCGAGGCGCCTGTCAGTCCCAATTCAGGCGCCTTTGCGGCGCCTTTACGGCGTCCCGTTTTGTAACATCAGGCGCTCAGAAGGCGCATTTTGGACCCTCATAAGCCGCTCGTAGGACACTCAAGGCGCCTTTCAGGCGCCTGTGTGCTGTGTGGGTAGATGCCGCATGGTACCCCGTGACGAGGACAACCCCTCGCAGTGCCTTATCGAATTTTATGGCTTTCCATATCGATACGATAAAGAACAACAAATTATTTTATTTCTGAAACAGGTATGAATCCTCGACCGTAGACCTTTTCAAGTGCGCTCGAACCAAAGAGGGACCCTGAACACTGCGCGGCCGAAGTCTGGCCGCCGAACAGAGGCTCTAATGCTAGACGCAGCTCTCGTGCTGTATTCCTTCAAGAGTTGCTCGATAAAAAGAGAAAACTCGGTGGCAACAGCTCGGCAGAGACAAAGAGAACAACATATGACAACTATGCGTATGCTATACCCGATTAATTTGGAGTCCGATATTATTTATAATACTTATAAAGAAGAAAACGATAGCGCAGAAGCATTACAGATTTTTGGTGAATTTGACAATGCTTCTGGTATCTTCTAAGTCTTTTTATTTTATAAAACAGTTTATCATTGTTGTATTAAAATGTTAATTTTAATTTTCATATCAGTTTTATTTAAACTTCTTTTTGTTGAAATAAAATTTATTTGTTGTATCTAAAAGAAATAAAGAAAACAGTTCGAGAAAATATTAAGACAATATTTAAATATCTTTTTCATTCCAGATATTTAAATTTTGGCGCTTTTGGACTATTTTTCCTACGCGATCTGGCAGCTCGACATTAAAAGTAGAGTTCGGAGGGATTCGGTTGCACTGATGGAGGGGGAAACACGTACAGGAGCGGTGGTAATGTGTGCGTGAACTGACGCTAGCGCCAAGACAGCTAAGTGGCGCCAACGCGAACCGACACCATGTCCAATCAGCGTCACTGGGAAATATGTTGTCAACGCTGGTTGGCCACGGCGTCATTCACTTGGCGCTGATGTTGGTTCGTCTCTACTTAGGGTGTGTTCCAATTCACGCATACTGCGCATAGCTACAGGCAATGGTGATTGGTAGTTCATACAGTGAGTACGTAACCTGATTGGAGTAATTCGAATTCGAACAAATACGCATGCGCGTAATATGCGCATTGGCTGCCCATGCTTTAATTTTCTGCACTTGCTGCACGCATTAGGAGCTGGAAGTTGGAGGATTCTAGGGAATTCTACGAATCAGGTTATGCCGTCTTTGCACTCGCTGCATGAATCGCAACCATTGCAACGGACTCAATTTCGAAGCGAACAGTACATTTCTAGAAGGTTTTAGGCAGGGTCGAAACGGAAGATGAAGCAGGAAGAATTGTTATTTCTTAGGGGCTTTTACTGCTAAGTTTTTCGAACTTGTTCTTATAGTGTTAACTTTACAGCTATACTCTAATCCAGAAGACGTACGTACTGCTTACCAAATTGCGTTGGGTAAGCAGCAGTTCGTCCCGTAAGACTCATAAAATATGGTCTTCGCTTTCAATAATTGCTGCAGTTCAAGAAGAATAGAAATACTTGGGTTGAGAAAATCCAGGAACCAATAAAGCCATCAAATTTCGTTAGGAGTCGGTCCCCGATCCTTAGGACAAAGTAACCGATGTAGTTAGGAAGTGTGCTTCGACCACCGTTCAAAAGTCTCGAATTAAATTAACCGTAATCCATCCAACTGCATAGCTAATTGTAAATAAGTTTGAACATTCCCGCGCAGCCTCACGAGCATCAAACGCATCGAAAACCGTTCCGTTTCGTTACTGCGGTTCATGCGCTGCTGGAAACGGAACGCTATGAATGCGCGCAACGACTGCGCTGCTGTCTATACGCATAATGGATGAATTGGAACACAGCCTTGGCTTATTAAGGGATCTCCAGGGTTGCCAGATTTTCGGCATTCAGCTGGAGTCTCAGGTTTTGAACTGTTGTCTTCGGCCTCAGTCAGGCACAATAAAAATCTCCGACAGAATAGAGAATATTTGCGATTCGGCAAGGACGCACTGGCACTGCACTGATGTAGCATGCCGTATAAAAATAAAAAATTATTAAAATCTCTAACAATTTCTAATAAATATTCATAATGCTTTTATTATTATTATTATTACTCCTTTATAAGAACTCATTATTACAATGAATTTTAGATGCCTGTTTTTTATTGGCCCCTTTTTCTCTCACTCCACCCCCCCCCCCCCCCCCCCCACTGCAATCATCCACGAAATCTGATCTGGCAACCCTGGGTACAACGCATTTTTCAGCGCACGATAATTGGGACAAAAACATGTATTTTTATATCAATTAAAAAAATATGAAAAATTAACATTTTCAATCCGAAAAAATGCCTTAATAAAGAGAAAAGTTCATTAAATCCTTCGCGAGCAAGTCGGTGTCAAAGCACGGTAATTGGGACATCTACCCTAGTTTGCCTTTCTGTGTTTAATAGTAATAATTACTAGGTGAGTATTAATTATCTGAATCTGACCGGCAAGTTGCTAATTATTAATCGCTATGAATATGTATAATTAATTTTGTTTATTAAACAACTTTTAACTTTATTATTAATACAAGTTTTGATTTAATTAAAAGGAAGCATGATATAATTGCACTTTTAAATGTACACTCTGTGTTTTTAAGAATTTTCTAATTATAATCTTTTAGTCTAATTATAATTATAATCTTTTCAGTCTCTACAAATGAAAATGAAATTCAGATGTCTTAAGTTAAATAAACTACAACTGTATATAAAAACCGAAATTTTGTGTGTGTTGCATGCGCGCGCGCGCGCGCGTGTGGGTTTCATGGATGTATACACTATACCTTTTAAAAAGATTTTATGATATATATGCTTAAAACACAGAATATATGTATATTGCATATTGCATTTTCCAATATAATGAGTCAATAAAAATTATTTTTATCTCACAGTTAATTGATTCTATTCCTAATCATTCCTTTCATCGATTCTTCGATTCCTTTTGGAAATAGAATTTTAAGCATCGATGTTTTAGTAGAATCGATTCTTAAGTATCGATTCTCTTGAATGGAATCGCCCTTCTCTAGTCTCATGCACACATTACCATCACTCCTGTAGGTGTTCCCCCTTAGAGCATATATATATATATATATATATAGTCTAAGTGGTCCCCCACGAAAAAGAAGTGGCAACAGAAAATGTTTCATCGCATTCCTGGCCCATATTCCTAAAATCCCCGCTAAAATACGTAACAATTCAAATAAGAGTAATGCAATGTTTTTATTTAAAATTTTAAAACCCATATTTACATTACATAAATACAATGCGTATTATGGAAGATGAATTTGCAAACAAATGTTCACAGAGCGTAATACGTACAATGCAACAAAATATACTCCGCTTTTCATACAACGTTTAAAGCAAACATAACATAACTGCGTCAAGTTTTGGAACAGAAAATATAATAAGCAATGTAAGAAATACAATTAATACAGAAGTCAAACGATATGTTTATTTTAGTTTCATTTGCGGTGATAGGGACAGCATTTCCAATAGCATAATAAATAAACATATTATATTTGGTCTGTACACGGTATACAGTAACATTATTAAAGGTAAACAAATTGTAAAATATGAAACATAATTAAGTACTATTATTCAAGCTAAAAGCTTCCTTTAAGTCAGGCCTGGGATTTAAGTGAACGCCGCGGCCGATTTTCGGAGGCAACGCCTCCTTTCTCCCGCCGCGCGTCTTGGCCCCCGCGGCAGCCGAGGAGCTTGGAGCGCCTCAGGCCCGTACCATATGAACCGCGCGTAGCGCATTGGGGGGCCCCCCGTATCAATAGGTTTCCACATCACCCATGGGGGTACTATCATCGATGCGATTTTTTTTATAGTGGTATCCCCTATAGGCCTATTCCACTGTGTCGCGCGATAAAAAATGTATTGGAAAACCGCGTTTTATTATCAAAATTTCAAATATCTTTGGGAAAACTAGATTTTCGCGCACGTTTAGACGTGCTAGGGCCTAGGGGATACCACTATAAAAAAAAAACGCATCGATGATAATACCCCATGGGTGATGTGGAAATCTATTGATACGGGGCCCCCCAATGCGCTACGCGCGGTTCATATGGTACGGGCCTGAGGCGCTCCAAGCTCCTAGGCTGTCGCGGGGGCCAAGACGCGCGGCGGGAGAAAGGAGGCGTTGCCTCCGAAAATCGGCCGCCGCGTTCACTTAAATCCCAGGCCTGCTTTAAGTAAACAAAAGTATATCCTTTTATTTATTTTTCTTAAAAAACAAATGACACGGATACAATTTCTATGACTATACAATACACACTACCTATTGCTGAGTTTACACCTGACGAGTGTTCGGCCGAGTGAGCCCACTGAGCCTAGCACTCGCCCAGTCTGAACGCATATTCTAGTACTCGGCCGAGTAACCAGGCGGGCAAAATTTTCACTCGGCCGAGTAGCAGACCGATGACTCGGTCGAGTCACTCGTCAGGTGTAAACCTACCTTATTATATTGTATGTAGGATGCATAAAATACAATTGTGGGCATACAGAAATTATATCTCAGTCGTTTTTGTAGCTGGATGAATTTAATTAGAGTACCTAACTCGCCAATAGTAATTTATTTCTAAACCAAACCACTACAGGAATTTGCACACGCTAACGAAATAATACATTGATGGCCATACCCTGAATTGGGAATTGCCATTGCCCGCCACCCTCGCCGTTCCAAAGACTCGGGCTACTTACTCGGTCCACCCGGTCGCAAACGATGAGGTAGGCGAGGCGAGTCCCACCATCGCAATGGTGAATGTCGGCGCTCTGTTTAAAACAAATAAAATAACTTCTTTCATAATATTAATATAAACACGTTTAAAAATTAACGAGAATTATAACTGTCCTCGCCTTCCCGAACATTCCCCCTTAACTTAAGCGTATGATATTTTAGATACGTTTGAAGGAACTATCACATTATTAATGTCAATATCCGGATTGCTGACATTAATAGGTTTGCAAGCGTCCATTAAAGTTCTTAAATCAGCATCGCTTAGATAATTAAATATTCTTTCAGTACAGATATGTGGTAACCCAAGATAATTAAAGAAAGAATGAAATAATGTATTACCTTCTTCCAGCAACTCTTTCCTACTTTCCCCGTTTCTAAAATGAGTACTTATCGTACTAGCATATATGGGAAATATTACTTCATAATCTTTTGATCTTAACACCTGCACTACACTTTCATTTCCTGCATATACTGCTAATTGACTTATACCTTTTGTCAAAATATTATAAAAAGTGATATTAGCATTACCAACCTTCATACTCTTCATACTTATTATTTCTTCCTCACATTTATTCTGAAAAGAACTGAATTTCTCGTCGCTAATAATTGATAGTAAATGTTGGTTCCTTGCATATAAATTTGCAGTTTTCAACCTAACCATGTGAAGTTTAAGAATCTTAACAGTTTGTTTGAGAGCATGATCCTGATATCGTGGAGAATAAAATGACCTGATAGCAGCTTCAGCCAAATCAAGTGCTGTGTACCTGTCATTAAACATAATAGTAATATCAGCACCGTGATCTAAGAGAGTCAAAACAATTTGTGTGTTCCCTTCTTTAGAAGCACTGTGAAGTGCTGTCGCACCAAATTCATCTTTGGAATCAATGTCGCCACCGAATGTTATGAGAACCTTGGCAATATCTGAATCACGATTTCGAACAGCAATGTGGAGTGGTGTTGAACCTTTTGTAGTCTTAGAATCAACTCTGGCACCGAATTTTAGCAATACTTCTACAACCTGTTTATGATGCTTTTTAGTTGCAATATGAAGTGCAGTTCTTCCGTCTATGTCCTTAGCATTTATATTAGCTCCTTTGTTCAAAAGCATTTTGGTAATTACTTTATTACCTTTTTCGGCAGCATAAGAGAGAGGCGGCGTTCTATCGCTACTACGTGTTAAATTAACATCTGCGTTATACTCCAAAAGAGCCTCAACTACTTTCACATATCCTTTACAAATAGCAGCATGAAGAGTTGTACCATTTTTAACTTGAGCGTTTACATTAGCGCCCCTACTTAAAAGCAATTTGGCAATATCTCCCTTAATATTATCAGAATCTTTCTCAAAAACATATTCATATGCGATCATTCCTTCCCAACAGTTGAGAGCAGTCCAATGCAACGCCCTTATACCCTGTGTATCACTAGCGTTAACATCAGCACCATGTTGTAAAAATAGTTCAATGATTTCTCTGCAATTCTTCCTAACAGCAGTATTCAGTAATTCAGGATTATCTTTTACATTAGCATTATGAGTTAAAAGTAGCTTGATCATTTTTAAATCAGTATTCTCAGTAGCATAAAATATTGGAGTGTTTTCAGTTGTGTCTCGAGCATTTACATCAGCTCCATGGCTTATCAATAGCTCGGCTACTTCCTCCTGTTTGTTTTTGATTGCAGTATGTAAAGGCATACAACTTTTTCCGGATGTACGGTTGTATAATATATTAACATGAGCACCGTATTTTAAGAGTTGCTCAACAATTGTCAAATATCCCTTTTCAACAGCAGCATGCAGGAATTTATAATCATTTGCATCTTCAGGGTTGACTGTAAAACCATATTGAAGCAAGTTCTTAATGATGATATCATACTCTGTTCGATACTTCTGCACTGCAACTCTAAGAGCGCTTTTGGTACTTTTGCTATTCACATCAGGACAATGCTTTAAAATTTCCTCAACAATTTCTGAATGTCCGTTTTCAACAGCAGAGCACAATACAGTTCTACCAGCCTTATCTTGAATATCCACGTTAGCTCCTCTTTCTAATAGTAGCTTAACAACTTTGGTGTGTCCCCTTGCAACAGCAGCATGCAGGAATTTATAATAATTTGCATCTTCAGGGTTGACTGTAAAACCATATTCAAGCAAGTTCTTAATGATGATATCATACTTTGTTCGATACTTCTGCACTGCAACTCTAAGAGCGCTTTTGGTACTTTTGCTATTCACATCAGGACAATGCTTTAAAATATCCTCAACAATTTCTGAATGTCCGTTTTCAACAGCAAAGCACAATACAGTTCTACCATCCTTATCTTGAATATCCACGTTAGCTCCTCTTTCTAATAGTAGCTTAACAACTTTGGTGTGTCCCCTTGCACCTGCACGTTGTAAAGGTGTAATAGAGCTACACATAGAATTAACGTGAGCCCCATATTTTAGAAGAAGCTCCACAATTTGTAAATTTCCATTCTCCGCTGCTATATGAAGAGGCGTACCATGTTGTCCATTAGCATGGATGTCAGCATCCCTACTTAAAAGCAACTGGACAGTGTTTGTGGTACCCTTTCTAACAGCTAGGTGCAAAGGAGTTATATTGCTGTCGTTACTGCTGTTAACATACGCTCCGTGCTTTATAAGTAATTCAATAATTTTCATTTTCTTACTTTCAACAGCAGTGTGAAGTGGAGTTTCACCATTCTGGTCTATAGCATTAATATTAGCATCTCTATCTAGAAGCTTCTGAACAATATCTATGTCACCATTTATAACAGCAAAATGAAGTGGAGTAGTAGTACGATTGTTTGGGCTGTTAACTTTGGGACCATACGTTAAAAGTAGTTGAGTAACCTGTCTACATTTATATTCAAGAGCATCACGGAGTAAAACATATCCATCGGACCATGCTGATGAGGAGGATAAACTATAAGATGCAAGTAACTCTCTTACTGTTTTTATTTCTCCATTACGAACTGCAACAATTAATCTGTTGCTTGTCTTACGATCTACCATTTTTCGTTAATAATTCCAATTTATTCCTAACTACGTGACGAAACCCGCTGTTGCGTGGACAATTTTATATTGTGATTAATTGCGATGAGTACTTTATGTCAAATCTGTTCTGCCCGTTGCCACCAATTGCGCAGTAGTGACAAAAGCGAATCGTACTGCGTACACACGACCAGTGATGCCAGAATCGTGGGACGTGGGACACGACTCAAACGATTGTGGCCGATCGTAGGGAATTTCCCTAAAGGTAGGATTTCCAAGCCACGATCCGCCGCGGCGGCTCGCCGCGGCCAAATCTTAAGCACCGCTCTTATGGGAAAGCATGTAACCGTTTTCCTAGACGCGATTTTCGATCGCTGTGTCAACGCGGCTGCCTCAGCAGCTACCTAAACTACTCGAGACCCAACACAATGCGATGAGTGTCTGTTTTCCGCCAAATATGGCGGAATCTCCTAGCGGGCGAGTAATCGCGGCGGCTAAAACTTGACTCCTCCAGAAGCAGTCTAGCCGCGGCCGCCCCGCGATCCATCACCACAGTGGGGCAGAATCCCAAGAAATAGCGAAATAAGTGAGAAATCCAAAAGTTATGGGATTGTGTTTTTTTATATATTTCTTGTAAACTAATAATATGAGCTCCTAAAAAACGGAAAAATATTATGGCGGCATGTTTTTATTTTGTGCAAAATTGTAAATCGAGACTTTTGAATTTCGGTGATATAAACGAGAAAAATTGTATGGGAACCGAAATGAGTAGTATCGTCTCCGATAAGCAATAGGAAATAATTAGTTTTTTTACATGTAGTTTTTTCCATAAGAAACCGATACAAAAAATATCAGCAATTGTCTGCCTTTTCTTTGTCTGCCAAATTTCTTTTTTGATTTATAATCAACATATATTTGTCCTTGCAACTGCGAAAACAAGATTTGGTAATATTTGCCAATCATGGAGTAATTACCTGTATTCTATGTCGCACAGTGGGGCTGAATACCAAGAAATAGGGTATGTAACATCCCATTTTTAACACTAAAAATGACGAACATTATGAAGGAAGTTCATAAAGGAAGAGTTAACATACAACTCATACGAAGGTTCGACGTTATTTAAAAAAATAACGTCAATAATTCCAATAAAACTAAAAGAATTTGATAAGTACATACTATGGAAAGTGTAGAAATATTTGTAAACCTGTATCCATGTTATCCCGGTACCAATATACTAAATAAATAGGTACTCTTCACATACATTCCTACGATATTATACAATATTTGGACAATCTTCCAATCGGCTAATTGGGAGAAGGGACCCAAGACGCCAGAAATAAAGATTTTAAAAAGTATTGAAAAGATTGTACGCACGCTCAAAATATTCTCATTATTCTGCAGCGACGCCTGCCAAAGAGATGTCGGCTGGCACCACGTGGCGAGGTCAACCCCCCGTGGTACCTCACCGAATTTTATGGCTTTCAACCCGGGGTTGAAATACCATTAATAAGTGAGAAATGTCCAGGATTTCCGCATTTCTCATCAGACCTTTGCGAAAATAACGCCAATCGATTCCTTATGTTTCACCGATGAAACTAACACCAAGAACGATGCAATTCGGACCAGAATGAAGGAAATAAGAAGAAAAATTGATTTACGTGATTTCAAACTAATTTCGTTAAAAATAGTCCGATTTACATGATATTTGGTATGATTGTCATTGGAAAAACGTAAGGAAGCCAACGGTGTCATTTCCATATACATACGATAAAGAATAAACAAATTAGACTATAGTTCGTTGGGCAATATGAGGGAGTAACTCTCGGAGCGCCATCTTTGGGAATTAGTGGATAAGAATATCTGTACCAAAGAAAAAAATAAACCAAACCAAACCAAACCAAAGAATAAACAATCTGGTTTTTCTGAAACAGGTATGCCGACCGTTAGAATAGACCTTTTCAAGTGCTCGAACCCAAATGGGACCCTCAACGCGGTGCCTGAGGTCCGCTCGCCGCCGCGGCGGATCGTGGCTTGGAAATCCTACCTTAAGGGAAGAGCGATTCGACTCGATTCTCTTTCTGAACAATCGATTATTTTACCGATTATTCTAGGAATCGATTCTTGATAACTCGATTATTTTCTAACCAAGAATAGAGAAAAAATCAACATTTTTAATAAGGAAATAAGTCAAGAAAAAAGTACAATTTTTTTATATCGCGCTTCATTTTCGAGAAAATCGACTTTGAAGTTCTTGACGTTGCGTCTAGTCGCGTACAGGAGAACCTAGCTTAATGAAATCACGGACGATTTGGGCGTAAGTGGAACGCACCCAATGTTGAACGCGCGAACTGTTGCTAACGCGTGCAGATTTTGTAAGTTATAATAGAATGCCTGGCTGCTACGTAGATTATTGCACTAAGTTCCACACGTCTTTTACCTTTTAAGTAAAGTTAGAAAACCCTAGGTGCTCCGTAGAGATCTAGAAACAGTCTAATGTATTTAACCTAACTGCTTTCTACATGGTTAAAATATCCTACCTAAAACAATTAATTAATTGGTACGTTAATGATACATTACTTACTGGTACACCTATTACAAAAACTTGTATTAGGCTGCCACGAAATAATGACAACATGTTTTAATTTGAACGAAGAACGGCAAACGGAAATGGTAAAACTTCATTTTTCTATATAGGTTGTTTCAAAATGCTAGACAGGACATTCTAAAGAGGGCAGTATTCATTTAAAATTTGCCCGCCGATTTGTGACTTCCGCTTCTGACCCCAATGGTGGACACATTTTCCCGATCACTACCTAGGGTGCGTTCCACTTACGCCCAAATCGCCCGTGAGTTTCATTAGGGTAGGTTTCCTTGTACGCGACTGGACGCATCGGCAAGAATTTCAAAGTCGATTTTCTCGAAAATGAAGCGCGATATCAAAAACTGTTACTCTTTTTTCTCGACTTATTTTCTTATTATAAGTTGAAAAGAAAGAGTAACTTTTTTTCATATCGCGCTTAATTTTCAAGAAAATCGACTTTGAAGCTCTTGACGTTGCGTCCAGTCGCGTACAAGAGAACCTAGCTTAATGAAAATCACGGGCGATTTGGGCGTAAGTGGAACGCACCCAGAGGATCACTAGTCCAAATCAGTCCAAACTCCAAATCCACCAGACGGTCACTCAACTGCACTCAACGTCGTTCTGCGCGCGAAAAGAAAATTTGTTGACATTCGTTGCTGTTCGTTGCGGCCCATCGAAATAAGAAGAACAGTCTTTAGATTTGAGAATAATACACTTGTAGAAAGAAAATATATAGTCCCATGTGTATTAAATTGATCATAATATCAATCTGACAGTTCCTGAGAAAAATTTATATCCACTTAAAGGTTACTATTTACTAACAATGATGGTTCATTAAACGATACACTCTGTTGTATGCTTCGAAAGAAATTCCGTCAAGATGAAACTACATTGTAATGTTGAAATTAACAACAGATTATGCCTAACAAATGTAACACGAAAGAAATCGCAACGTTCCATTTTAGCGATCGGGAGACAGACAGTGAAAACTAATGAATTATACATTCTCTGGCAAACATTGCAAAATAAACAGGGTACTAAGTACAAGGTAAAAAGTCTAAGCATTCCTCCAATGCTGAAGAATGCTTCATATATCCATTATATTTCTCGGTTAAAGTTTGAACCCCCAATAATTTATATACTGTTTGTTGCAGATCGAATGTAACATAGACAACATATTCACAAAGTTTATTAACGAAGGAAAGGCCACAATTCGCTTGAAAGACCCACCTCACGACTTAATTATCAAATCCGACATAATTCAACTGAAAAGCTTCATTCACATTTTAAGGCTGGCACTGTCCAAGAAAATAGATCCATCGGTTCTTGCTATTTCAAATTTGAATCCAAAAACCATTGGTTCTGTTCCAAAGGTGAAAGTTGTGATTAATAAATCTTCGGAGTATCCAACTTTGGAAGGTTTCCCACGGATGACCGAAGAGCTGCATTTAGCAGGACTAAATAGGAAATCATTCGATAGGCAAATTTTAAGGCTTCAGAGTTTGAGGATCCTGAACTTGTCCAACAATCTAATCTCATCGTTACCAAAAGAATTGGGCAGTTTACAGCATCTGCAGGAACTTCATCTATCAGACAATCGCCTTGAAAAGACTGTGAAATGGGCATGGTTAGATCAAGTTCCTATAAAGTCTAATTTAAAATTGTTAGATATAAGCAGTAATTTGGTACGTCGATTTCGTGTATCGTAAATAGTAAAGGGAGACCCGGTGTAACATTGGACACTTTTATAATTGCCTCCATACTGTCCTGATTATTGCAACTGTTTGTTTAGTTTGTGCACAGTTTTTGTACGCGGTGTGTAAATAGGGAAACTAGGCACAAACTAATTAAACAGTTGCAATAATCATGACACTATGGGGGCGATTGTATAAGTGTCCAGTGTTATCCTGTGCCCAAACCAGGGCTGTGGAGTCGGAGATCAGAAGGAGTTTCTGATTACCGGAGTCGGAGTCGAAAAAATATATGCCGACTCCAACACCGACTCCATATTAGTAAGTTTTATAAAAATCCGAGTCTGTTGAGCTCTACGTGTTTACACACGCTCGCGATATATTTCTGTTTAACTCATTGTTAACCGACTCATTGTCGGTTCTCGGTTTACAATCGCCGACGGAGTTTTCCATGTACCGAGTATATTGACAATCTCTTATAAATGCAGGAGTCGTAGTCGGTGGTAAATGAAAAGAGGAGTCGGGAGTTTTGCCTGCCGACTCCGCAGCCCTGGTCCAAACTATCCCCGGTCTCCCCTATTTAATAAAGGAAGTGAATTGTACGATAGTATAATGTCACGTAATATTTTTGACGCAGTTGACAGAATTACCGGAACAAATTGGAAAGCTTTATGCTCTTATTAATTTGAAAGCTAACAAAAATGCGCTATCGTGTTTACCACAGAGTCTTGGGAAGTTAAGCAATTTGAAGTATTTGGATGTATCTAAGAATAATTTGCGTTATATGCCAGGCAGCATGAGAAATCTGCAGCTTGTTCTGTTAGACGTCTCTGAGAATGAATTTCAAAGTCAAAACACGGATTCGCAATCTGTTTGTAAAATGAGTGTACCCAGCTTAGTTGAATATGCGGCCAGATCATTTCTTAAAACAAGGTTTGTAATGAGTAGTTTGGCTGTTTCGATTTATACTTCAATTTTCTATTAATGTATTCGGAATACCGATGTCCGAATTAAATTTATTTAACACAGTTCGGATGTTTCTATATACGAAAGACCAGTAAAAAGGATAAATTTACTCGTAAAATTGATGCCTCAAAAATGTATTTTTCTAATTTTATAGGTGCCCGTACGATGCCAGTCTAATTCCATTCACGTTGGTAAAATATTTGAACGAAGCAAAGTATTGTGCCTGTGGTAATCCTTGTTTTCAATGTTACATAAGAAAGTCCGTGGAATTTCATTTAAGTTTAATAGCCAACAGTGTGAAATCGTCGGGAAATATTACAGTACCATTTAATTGTTACTTTTGTTCGATAACTTGTGTATGTTGTTATGCAAAAATACAGTATTAAAACAACTTTTCAGTTCCATTTTAAACAAGATTTACTGATTACATTTTGTAAGAAATATAAAAATATATGAAAACATACATACGATTCTCTTCTATTCCTTGATCACTGTTTGTGTTCCTTATGTTTCGCGAACTATAAAATTAAGGAGTCGATCTGGTATTCACGCCGCAAAATTCGGCAACATTCTGGCTTTGTTTTCTCAGTGAATACAATGAATAACAATGTCAAACTTTTTTTTCATTTATGAAGCTACTTGGAATGTATACGGAACGATTTTTTAAATACACTTTTAATTGTGCTTTTTCAATGTTATCTGGAGGTAAAAATCGCGCCTTTGAAAAGAAATACCCCTCTCGCGGGAGTGATTAAACTCGCAGATTCATCTGAAACAAAATCCAAGCTGATTCTTAATGATTATGAGTACCGCTATCGCAAGTGCCAGAATTAGCCACGTAGGGCGAAATTTAACAAAATTGCGCGCACTCAAACTTCAAGTTTCGAAATTCTCCATTTTTACTTAATGTTTCGATATTTTTCATTTTTACTTGAAGTTTGAATGCCTGCAATTTTGTTAAATTTTGACTTACGTGGCTAATTCTGGCACCTGCGATAGCGGTACTCATAATAATTAAGAATCAGTTTGTTTTTTTTTGTTTCAGATAAGTCTGTGAGCTTAAATCACTCCTACCGTATTTTCAAAGGCGCGATTGTTAACTCCAGGTAACATTGAAAAAAACACAATTAAAAGTGTATTTAAAAAATTGTTTCGTATACATTGTAAGTAGCTTAATAAATGAAAAAAAGTTTGACATTGTGATTCATTGTATTCACTGAGAAAAAAACTGAATATTGCCGAATTTTGCGGAGTGATTACCAGAATGACCCCTTAATACAAGAATTTTTTAAAAATATTTTTATAATATCAATGCAGTGGGTTGAGGAGCCCAGTGGAAAATAGGCACATGCAACATATGCATAAATTTTTGTTTCTTTCCACCATTAATTCGTTCCCGCAATGTACTCTCACCGAACAGAATCATATTAACTAAGAAAAAACAAATGCGTAGTGGAAAAGTGGTCCATGCCACTCGGCTTTTTGGGGATACGTGGCCTAATAAAGTTACTTTTTCAGCTAAAATATGATAATAGTTGTCATTTACTATCCGATTGAAGTACCGTTTAAAATAATTACAATTTCGTACCGCATCTTGATACATAAAGCAGAAAACTTCTATATGTTTGTATGTTTGTCTGTTGCCTAAAAACTTTCGAACGATAAATTCTGGGATCACGAAATGTGCCTCAGCTCATTATGCCCGACTAATCTAGATGAATGTGATCATTTTCACAACAAATATTTATAAAATCAGAATCTAAATTTCGGGCGAAGCCGAGTAGTAAAGCTAGTTTCCTACGAAAGCAATTTTTAATTCAACTTGCTTTCCCCTAACATCATAAAACGCAGGCATATGTGCCTGTTTTCCATTGGGCCCCTCACTTCAAAAGCACTTGTTTGTATTTGTAATATTTGTATTCAGTGGTGGAAATACTTCTAAATCAGTCATATTACTACCAGACAATAAAGTATTATTTTATACTAGACAATTTTAGTTATGTAGATACCAAACAAGATGAAAATCCGTCGGTAACATTCTGACTGTTTACTATTAGTGTTATCACAATACTCTTTGTTACCTGCTTATACTACTAAATTGTGTTATACCAATATTACTCATTGGAAGCGTCTATTTAGAACAAATGTGGAAGGATAAGATAAAGAATGCTTTATTAAGTTTATCAAAAATCTTACAGAAATCTTACTTCTATCCCAGTTGAAAGCTGTTGCTGCAAATAAATTATTGTTTCGACGCAGTTTGTATAATTAGTTAATGTCGTTGTATTATTTTCTTGAATATCATTCATTAGTTACTATGGTTTATATATTATTACGCATAATGTCCATTTGTTGGCATATGAATATTATTAGACTATTATTAAAGTACATTATTGAATATTAATTTACTAAATTTGGTTATTTGGAAAGCTTACCAGTTATTTGAAATTGTAGCTATTTGCAATTGTTTATCTTGTACCAATTGGATTTTATTTATTATAGGCTCGATGCATCTATTATAAATTACAAATTATAACGACAGACTAATATCCACATAAAATATATTAGAAATGTGTACATACCAAGTACCTGAGATTCTATTAATACTTTTCCATTTTTTAATCGAAAACTTTGATATCGTATTGTTTGCATAAGGTAAACTTGTCGATTAGCATGACCCTCACCGATTTCGATGACCTTGATATATGTTGTAGGGGGCATGATTCTGAACAACTTTTTCCTATACATGTAACCGGCGGTCGGCCTTACTTTCTAAGGTATGCGCAAAAAACCTTGGTAAACTGTTCCTTATGGATTTGAAGAGACATTTTTTTAATCACCTTACCACGATCGCCTCTCTGTACAGTATTTTTGTTGACTTATTCCTACACAACGCATTCCAATTTCCAACTTGTCCCGGGTATTAGGGTAGTATTGGTTGGGGCTAGATAATCGCGGGGGGCGCCTAAAGCATGGTAGTGAACCTATGTGAGTTCAACTAAAAGAATTTTTTCGCTAGAAAGAGGGTACTTTCAAGAGCACTTACTGGGTCTGTGGGTGTTTTCTTCAACATCCCGACTATGTTCGCCGGCGTCGCCGGATATTAGGATGACTCTGGTTCTAAAACGTAACTTTGCAGTCTCATTTTCAGCATCCCCAAACTCACATCGGTTCGCCACCATGCTTTACGCGCCTAGCGATGCTTCTGTCGCGCTCAGCAATTTTAAGTACATATTTTTGTAAATATCTCGGAACTCATGTACATACAGGAAAAAATTGTTCAGAATCATACCCCCTACAACATATTTCAAGGTCATCGAAATCAGCGAAGGTCATGCTAATCGACAAGTTTACCTAATCCTATCATACAAGATATAAATTATTTAATCGTAATAATATAATTATCACAATGTTTTGCTATATAAATCTTACAACTGACATGTTATACCAATTATTAGGAAAATGATAATTATTTGAAGTATGACACAGTATTCAAAGAAATAAGTATGTTTTACAGTACGTCTCATATATGTAACTGCCTTGTAAGGACATTTTGTTATAAAGTCATTTTCATTAATATTGTATCTCAATGTGCGAATTATATTGTGTAATATTACAGAAAACTGAAGTAATATCTCTAACACTAATCGCAAAAGCGAAACGGGTATCGTAAATAATTTATTACACTGTAAATTATCATGTTTCTTCAATAAACAAGCATTTGCCAAGATGAAAACAAGTATGATAAAAAATATTATCCATTAAAAGTACACATTGCGAAAGCCATTGCGTTAGTTATTTTATTAACTCTGAACTGACAATATATGGTTTACAAAAATAGAATATCTTTATAAACATCGCATAACGACGCATGTTCTTACTTTCCGTGTAAATTTTTACAAATATATTTATTGAAATTGCCCATTCTATATTTGCTTTCTTATTATAATCGTTATTCCTCTTAAGTATCACAGAAGATAAGAACTATACAAGTATATTCTAACAATAAAATATTAATTTTGATTTAAGCCTCACGTACTATTCACATTCGTATAAAAGTTTGAGCCTGTTAATTATATGTAACACAGCATTATTACATCGTTAAGCGCCTTGCGGATCTATTTACTGGTAGAATTCGGTACCGAAATGGTAGAATTCTTTCCGCGGAGGAAAGCATTTACTTCCATGTTATATAATAGTTTTTGACGAACCTGATTTCAAATTTGCGACGATGTTGTTGCAAGAACAGAAACTGAGTTTCACGGAAGGAAATCACATATTTCGAGATTTGCGCCATTTAAAATTTTCCTACAACAGCCACAATTTTGACATTAGCACCCTCAGAAACTCCCAACATATCATTTTTAACAGACTTAAAAAAAGAAAGAAGTTCTCAGTTCGAGGTGTTTGTATGTATGTTATACACATTTACTTTTAATCTGCGTAACTACTTAGTGACTGTTTTCGCTGTAGGTTTCAAAGCATCAGTTTCTTTTACAATGTTCAGACGAACGCAACTTTGCAAAAACGTTTCCATGGGTATGGTTGATTTTACGGAAAAATATAGTTCTTTAGCTTTAAGTTCCGCTTTGTCTCGTGTTAATACAACGTCTGGTTCTTAAGTTATGAAGGAAAGCATTACCCCGAGTTTGATACCCAGAGTCTGGTTCATATTGCTGAAGTTGGCTTACCCCGAATTAGACTCGGGTTAATCCACAAGCCGGTTAAGCATCGCACAGATAACATTTTGTTATCGTGTTAATAAGTACGCTTGTCCATTAACATCTTATAATGCCGTAATATGAAAATTAAGAGTAAGAAATTTAAAGTTATTTCACTGTTACAGTGGTTAAGTTAGGAGTGTGAAAACCTAAATTTAAAGATGAATTACCATATAATGAGATTTTTATAAAAATATATAATACATACGATTTTCACCTTATAATCGATATGTTTTTGTAATTCCAACAGTATCAGGCTCACAATTTATTAATCAGCCAGAATAAAGCATCCAGAAATTTTAATAAAACATTCGTAAGTTCGTCAATTTATTGTCAATATGTCTCGCATGTCCCGATATTAAAGCAACTCTACTTATTCCTTTCTTGTGTTACCTACAACCTTTTATATTACTTAATTTTTAATTATATGCCGTAAATAAGGTAAAAATACTAAACAACTTTGGAATGTTTCATGTAACACCTAGGATATGTCATACATCTTATAACTACACGTAGCATTTCGTTTTAATGAGCAAATGTTATAAAACTCAACTCAATGCAAAGTTGTAATTGAAAAACATGTTCATCGAATAATGTTGCGTGGAATAATCTTTTGTACTAACAAGGGAAGATCCCGAAGCCGAAAATTAAAAAAATTCTGAAACTTTGCGAATATGTAGGGCATTTCCTCCTGATTACAACGGAATTTTTGTTTGCCGCCCAAATTCACTCGAAGGAAGTGAAATTAACCCCCGAAAATTCGGCTATTTTCCGATTTTGCGTTATAACTCGCGAACTGTGAGAGATGGAAACAAAGTTTCGAGACAGAAGCTACTTCTTTTAATTAGATCTACAATTTGGTAAAAAAATTATTTTACAGTTCACGAGTTATAACACAAAATCGGAAAATAACCGGATTTTCAGGGGTCAATTACACCCCCCTTAGAGTGAATTTGGGCAGAAATTCCCTACATATTCACGAAGTTTCAGAATTTTTGGAATTTTCGGCTTCGGGATCTTCCCTTCTAAGTATCTGTTTGCAACTTGTATATTTGGTCCTCAGCAATGAAGCTACTTTTATTCAAGAATCTTACCGAAAGTGACAATAACAAAAGCTCAATTATTCCGAAATGCAACACTGATAAAGTTTAGTAACGATGTAAAAAGATGCTAAATTCGGCAGTAAATGCGAAATACTGAATACCAAATACACGTGTGTACTCTGTATATTGTATAAATTCTTATTTTCACCGTAGGGACTTCAACAGTGAGAACAAAATTCACACATCGTTTTACCCGCTTCTCTTTGGTATTCAGTATTTCGACAAAGAGTACACGTAACGAAATCAATAGCCGCTAACCGAAATACTTATCTTCGTTAGGAAACAGTAATTAAAACTAAAAAAAAGCTACACTTCTCTATTTATTCGATTTAATTAAGTTTTAAGGGGAACAAAATCAAAATCAGAGTCATCCATTTCAACATAAAACTGTCGTGGCGTGACTATCCGTTTTTTCCCTATATGTGGTACAGAAAAATCAATGTCTTTATATTTATTTGCGTCTATGCTCCCATACGCTTGCAAGGGTCGAACAAAAACTTCTGGCTCTTCAGGGCATTGAACTAGTTTAATACTACTGTCTTCCTCGGTTACATTACTTGTTGGAAAAATATTTTCCTTCTATTCGATATGCAATATAAATGTTTTTTTAACTTGTTCCATTAGTTTTGTACCGTAAAATCCGTTAAACTAACAATTTATACACACCTGTACATTCATATTGCGTGCGTCTTCCGCGTCTACAAAGGCACTTGGCAATTGCAGATCGTTTAATGAGATCTTTCGATTTCTTAAAAGTCCTCTAATCGCTGCGTTCTTATTAAGTTTACACTGTTTCAAAATATTCTCTTCGTCCAAAACGTTCTCATTGTTATCGGTCTTGGTCTCTGATACAGGCGATTCGTTACTAGCTTCTACACTAGGCTCTCTGTAATCGTCATTCATTTCAACAAAGATTCTTAGGAATGCGTCGTCAAAATATAATATATATCAGTGAATTACTAACATAAACATTAAAGAAGTCTCCTCAGAACTCATGGAAGTTGCGTCTTGTCTTTCTCGCCAATGTTTTTCCAGGCTCTCGTTTGAATAATCAACACCGCCATTGACCTGAAAATTGAAATCACTTCGTAACCAATGTCTTTCGTAGCTTTAAATTTGTGCAATATACTTACCTCTCTGATGGAGGATGCAATCTCGCTCTCGTACAGTTGCCGACGCATGTCTGCGCGTCTTTGACGGCTATAGTCGTCATCATCGTTGCTGTTATTGGCATTCTCGTCGTCGTATATCTGTGAAGTAGGATATTTAAATCGCATGCCAAATTGATTAGATCCCATACCGTAATGTTTGTTTTTAACATTTTTACGGGACGAAAATAGTAACTCGTCATTGCCGGTCAAGTCTCTTGGTAATACTGCGTATTATTTGCAATAAAGATGTTAAACTAAATATAATTAACAGATACGATTACTAACTTTTAGATTTCTTGGAGGTTTCGGCTTCGGTGGTTTTCGGTCGTGTCTGGACATATTACGTGCTGGCTGACGTACAAACACTACACTATCTTCTTCTGTGTAAGGTATTTGCCTTGCTCTGTTAATGTCTTTGTATATATTCATTATAAAGTTAATCTAAAAACAACGTATCGACGAAAATAAGTTATGTATCGGAGTGAATTTAACTCTTAAACTTAAATTAACGCTACGATAATTGCTTAGTAAAAAAATACATATACGCGGATAGTTATTGGAATTGCTTATACTTTAAAGTTAGGTTCATTACACTTCCGATATTTGCAATCTTCTCGAATTAATAGTCCGCGAGTGATTTGTGTAATTTCGTAAAGTAAATTATACATTTCGTTGTTGCGTAAAGTAGAAGGGAATATTATGATGTTCGATTTATTAAATATGCGTAAAATGTTTGGATATTAAGATATTGTTTATATTCACTTGTTCAGGTGGATGTGTAGATTTCTTACAGATAACCGCAAACGCCTGTGAATATCCCTGATAAGGATGGATTTTGAGTTTTACATGCGATTTGACCGTACGATGTGTTTGTTTCGACGACGGTTAAGGTTAAGGTTAACCTTTGGGTATGTTTAGAACCGAAGCTTTATAATTAACAAGAAAATTCATTGGCTCGTTTGAATGTTAAAAAAATCGCAGAATGAACCAATAAAAGTGTAACACGAGAACTTTTTTATTATTTGAAATTCAAAAGCGTTGTCACTAATGATCGACTATCATTAATTTATGCATGCGTGATTAGTTTCATCTGATATGCGTGTATGATATTCACAACTGAGCATAATGAGCCATGGTTGGTTCGCGTACGAATCATATTCGATTAAATATGAAAGATCAAGGAAGAAAACAAATTATTTTGTTACTGCTGTGCAATTACTTTTTTATTTGCTTATGACTATTTACATACTTATGTCTTTCGCCGTAGAATCGCCAAAAACTCTATAAATAATACCATATGCTATATGTTACGTATATATAACGTTTGAAACATATATTTTCGTATTGCAAATAAAGGTTACTTAAAATGAACGAGTATTATTGCAGGGTAATTATTAAACAGTTATTATGGGTCATACAAATGTGCAATATTTACTTATATGACTGCAGTTGTTTAACATTTGCATTTGTGTGCATTTTTACGAAACATATAAATATTCATAAGTGAAGAAGTTGTGGCAAATATGTGTTTACGTTAATTTTCAAATCATTGTTCCTTGTGTTTACGAATTTATTGACAACGAATAAAATACAGTTTTTTTCCCTTAAACAATAAATCCCCTCTCCAAATCCAAGCTCTGTGGTTGAATCATGCAATGACTGCTCGGAGCAGTGTTTGTCAGTGAACTGTCAACCAGACGTATTTTTTAAGTTCGTGTCTTTATGTAACCGTGTTTGTTATCTGTTGTATTCAGTTTTAAGATATTTTAGAACCGTGTGTATCGTCTTCAATACGTTGTGAAAGGCATTTTTCTGAACTAATCGCCACTTAAAGGATACACATCAACATGTGCACAATGCAGGTTAGAATTTAGTAATAAATAAAAGTTAACTCGGATCTAAGTTTATTATTTCCTAACTGGCACAGTATTTGCCAAATAAGTAATTTTCCAAATATATTTCTATAGAATCACTATGTTTACCTATCAATAGAAATTAGAATATTTTAGAAACAAATACAATTGGTCCGTTCAAACGAACGTTTTTTTTTTCTAATTTTAAATGTTGAAATTTTAAAATGACATTATCAATAGCTTTACTTACGTTACTTTGTTTGACAACAATTATGTATTTTAATTTGACCAATTCATTTAATTTAAGTACGTGCAATATATATTTTACGCACTTTTCATTATATTTATTATTTAGTTCGTAATTCTGAAAAATGTGAAAATCTTTTTGTTATAACTTTGTTTAAAATGTAATTACATATCTAAATAGTAAATACCTATTGACATTTGCTACGATCATGTTGTTGCGCGTATGGAAGCATGGAGTTGCGCGCATGTTGGCACAAGCGGTAAATTTGAATTCTACATTTTTGTATGCGATAGAAATTCCATTAATTTTAATTGTCTGCATTGCACCAATGTTAAAAAATGAAGAGTTGATTCAAGTAGTTCTTTTTTCTGTAATATGAGGTGGACTATACAACATTAAAGTAATGGTTTTCCTTTTTGAGATATAATAAAATTACAGGATATTTTGAGAATTGCATTATTATTTAATTTTTTATAAGTGTTGCTCATACAGGCATGCCATACGGATGCGTATCGGTTAACTGCGCAGCAAAACGCAGGTATTTCTTTAGATGCGATTGAAATACAATCGTGATAAATCAAAGATAAGTCCTACGTGATAAATGTTGCTAAATACGTTGATGTATTCCAGAAATCCAAGTTTATTGTATAGAATGAATCATACTCGTTTCAGTGCTTGCAATGCATGACACGTACATTCACATGGATATGTAAAATTTAAACCTTTTTTCGGTGAAAAGGATGAATATAATTTCTTTTATTCTGGGACATTCTTCCGAATGGCCCCCGTGGCCGATCGATACGAGATTTGAGGGACGGGGGGGGAGGGGATGTGAAGCCTAAATCTAAAATTGTAGCTTCGGGTATTTATTAGTTTCCGAAATATTAATAAAAAGTTACTGTTAATTTTTTATTACACTTTATTTTTTTAATTGCATACACGTAGCCCTAATAGGGTCCATCCTGCGTCCCTGCCCCCCCAATCTGTTCTATGGACAGCTCGACGCGTTCTCCTTACCTCCGCTTGCCCCTCAGGCGCCTAGAAGGCATTCATATGTAAGTAGCTGAAATTCAAAGCCAATTTTCTCGAAAACGAAGCGCGATATTAAAAAATTGTTTTCTATATTTTCGTCTTATTTTGGCCTGTAGAATCACCCCCATGAGTATTGACTATCAGTAGAGTAATAGGTATCTACTCTATATAAGTAATAGGATGGATCGCATTTGCAAGTTTCTGGTTCAAATCTCCAAACTCACATCGGCTCGCTACCATGGTTTACGCGCCCGTAAACGGGGCGCGCGCACCCCGTGCTAATCTACCCCCAACTAATATTAATATCCGGAACAAGTTGAAAGATGGAATGCTTTGTGGCGGAATAAGTCAACAGAAGTACTAAAAGTTATTTATTAATATCTTGGATAGTACTAAATTCTCGATGCCACAATTTTAGATTTAGGGTCCACACAGCCTACCCACCCCTTCCCTCAAACCTCGTGTCAATCGGCCACTGAAACCATTCGGAAGTACAGTCCCATTTTGTTTTAAAACATTCTAGTGGATAATACCATCGATTTAATTGGGATGTGGAAAAAAGTTTTTATTTTTTACAATGCAAAAATTGAAGGAAAGAAATGTTTCATTCGAAGGAGTTTATAATACGCATAATAAAAATCTGTTTCTTCTCAAAGTTACAGTGTATGGTAAGAGTATAAAACGAATTGAACTACCCAGATAGCACACAGCGTATTAAAGACGTCTCACAAACGTCTATTTCAGATTTTCAAGACTTCTTAAAGACGTCCGGTAGAGTCCTACGTTCCTAAGGTTCCTAAGTTTCTAGGTTTGGCCCAGGGTCGTGACACTCAATATACTTTTTGTTAACACGGTCAGCGCCATCTAAGCGGGCTGGTTTAGAACTAAAAATTATTAGGAGGTAAATTTGAAAAGTGTATTCAGTACTGTTCAGTTATAGCGAATTCGGCAGGCACGCACTGGCACTGCACTGGTGCTAGAAATTATCATGCGTGACTTTGATCGGTTGATTCTTATAGAGCTATCTTCCTATCTATTAGAAATAGCCCATTAAAGTCATGTTTGATAATTTCTTACACCAGTGCAGTGCCAGTGCGTGCCTGCCGAATTCGCTATTAAATTCATTGAACTTCAGAAACGACTGAGATACAATTTCCGTATGACTACACATAATCATATTTTATGCATCCTATATACAATTTAAAAGTTTGTAGTTGTACAGAAGTTGTATCTCTGTCGTTCGTTTTTCAACAGAAAGGAATTAAACAATATACATTTTTTTTAGTTGCGTTTTTTTTATTGCAGATTTTAATGTGCTGCTCATTTTTGGCCGATAGATTACATTAATTTTTTGTTTTATAATATTATTAATAGTTTTACAATAATGTGTTATACATATTAATATAATTTTCTGTATTATAAAATTCACCATTAATTCCTTGAGTGCGCAAATAAAACTGAACTGAACATACTTTTTAATGTATATAGTAATTGTTTTTGCTGCATTATTTGTTACATTTTCTGTGTCTATAAGAAAAATACAAACGGGACGAATTTATAACCTCCTTTTTGAAGTCGGTTAAAAATGGCCATACAAATGCTGTAAGTTTGATACAATGTCACAATCATACAATGATACAATCAAAATCTTCTCACAACTTATGAAACACTTCATTTTTTACTAAAAGACGCTAAAAAGGACGTTTATGCACGTGCACGCTTATACACCATCATACAGGCTGGAGAGGACGAGACACCACGAGACACAATGGCCGCTCGCTCCTCTCCGCTGCAACACGTTCCAAGGAGGCGCCGGCAGCGCCTCTCGTGGCGGCTCCCCACATATTCGCGCGAACAGCACCATCTAGCGTACAATTATTTCACTAAATCGAATACAGCGCCGCCATACGGGCTGGTTTAAAACAAATCTCGCGTTAACAGTTTACTCAAGAGTGAGTGTCACGACCCTGGTTTGGCCGCCCAAGTGCGGGGGTACCTTCTGCACCCCCGCCAGGAACGGCCCTGCACATACGTCTGTAAAGCCTCGTTCACATTAGTCAAATTTACTGCTTAGAGCATATATACATGGAGGTCTCATTGCCTAAGTTTGACTGCCTCGAAACCAGGGGGCTACAACTCTGTGCACGACTTTACAGCAGCGTTAGTACTGCCATCTGGACTAAGGACCGTTTGTCCTCGAACTAAAATTCAATATGGCCGTCCAACATAGTCTGCGAATCCAGTAATAATCTATTAATTGCTGCAACATTTGTTGTAGTTTGATCGCAAACCATACTGAGGATGATAAGTCCTGTTTCTTCGACAGCTTTTACAACAGTTTTGATGTAGTGCATCAACTGATTTGAGGACGTCTTGCATTTTGTGAAATAAAGCAGTCAGAGCAAAACGAACTAACCTAGCTTTTTTCGAAATTGAATTAATAGCAATAACGTATTCCAATAGGCTCTACTAACCATGTAAAATAGGTAAAAATTTTTTTTTTTAATGTAGGTTCGTCCGTTGTTGCTCTGATTGCCTCAAATAATAAGCAAATGGGAGTTTGCATTTGATACGATACCTTTTAGCATAAACATTAGTGCATGGCCATATTGAATTTTAGTTCGAGGACAAACGGTCCTTAGTCCAGATGGCAGTACTAACGCTGCCGTAAAGTCGCGCACAGAGTTGTAGCCCCCTGCTCGAAACTGTCGGCAACATCACGCGAGAGAGAAAGACATGTGCGAGCGAGAGAAGTATAGAGGACCCCTATCGACCGTAATGCGCATGCACCGATATCGGTTTGGCATTCTTTAATTTCAACTAGATACATACCTATAACCGTTTTTCAATAGGCAAAGTACGAGCGTAAACCACGATAAATAATCATAGTAACCGCAGATCGTCGCCGGCGATATCGGTGCATGCGCATTACGGTCGATGGGGGTCCTCTATACTTCTCTCGCTCGCACGATGTCATTCTCTCTCGCACGATATCGGCGCATGCGCATTACGGTCGATGGGGTCCTCTATACTTCTCTCGCTCGCACATGTCTTTCTCTCTCGCATCATGTTCCCGACAGTTTCAAGCTCTCTCTTTCAGGCTTCCAGTCGCTTGAAATCAGTAAACTAACCTGTTATTCACTTCACTTGAAATATCCTTTCAAGTTTTAAGCGAAGTAGAAAGTGTTCCAATTTTTCTTGCCTTGAAATAATACAACTTGAATAGTGTGAACGTACGTACAAGTGTGAACTTAAAGTCACGAAGCGACTTGAAGCCAGTAAACTTGACTAATGCGAACAAGGCTCAAGACATAATTTCTGTACGTCGTTAAGACCACGGTGTAATAGACAGGTGTTCCGACTCCTGTCCAGGTGTCCTTGAATTTTTCGTCCTAGTTCTTCTGGCGGCCGGCAGATTTCGTGGCTGTTATAAAGGCATTTACATATGTATACAGGCCTGGTATGGAATTCCTACTCATAGTAGAGGGGGAACACGCCACGCATGCGCCTGATGACCCCGTGACGTCAAACCAATCGACGCCAAGGATCAGTCAATCGACAGCGTCATCACGCGCGTGCGTGGCATGTTTCCTCTTCATTACGCGTAGGATTTTTCTGGCAAGCCCAGTAATACCATTAAAATTCCTACGACCACAATCTTATTAACACATATGTATATGCCTTCTAAGTCACGACGCCTCTCGCGGCGGCTAGGGGAACTAAACAGAAATCGGCACACAAAATTGTTGGCGTGAAAGGTACAGAGTCCGAACACCTGTCTATTACACCGTGGTTAAGACTTACCGATTGGTACGCTTTTAAAACGTCCAAGTAAGGTCGTAAGAGGTTCAGATAAAAATTGGACATAAAATGGACGTCTATAAAGGAGCTTCCAGACGCTGATACATGTTGCATGAAACGTTGATACATGCTTCATGATACAGGTTTCACCAGCCAGGAGGGTGA
Organism: Andrena haemorrhoa; assembly: GCA_910592295.1. Taxonomy (NCBI): domain Eukaryota; kingdom Metazoa; phylum Arthropoda; class Insecta; order Hymenoptera; family Andrenidae; genus Andrena; species Andrena haemorrhoa. Next base: position 11,091,404 of record OU342946.1, read on the forward strand.
GCAAGATGCAAGATGCATGTATCAATGTCTCACTGCAATATGTATCAGCGTCTGGAGGTCTCTTAAGACGCCGCACAGTGGTTTCAAAGTGACTTTTTGTGGACAAAATTCCGTATCTCCATCAATTCTCAACTGATTTTTTATTTTTTTTGCTCGTTTTGTGGGGGATTAAATTTGCTACAATATCAAATACCTGAAATGCGACCAAAACGTATTTCTTTCTATCTTTTTTTTTTCTGACGAAGTTTGATGAAAACTTTAATAGTTTAGTTAGATTGTTCTACAAAAGAACAATCTTTGGGGATAATTTGATAAGATTTTGCTTACCTAAGTATTTTTTTTTACGTAAAATCTTTAAGTGGCACTTGGTAATAACGCAAAACATAAAACAGACGAATTTTTGACACATCAGAATGTTTGAAATACAACTTTGCAATGCCTGAAAATTTGGAATATCTCCCGAGTTTACTACAACCAGACAACGTCTAAAATATCAATTTGATGTATGATTAGAAAACCTAATAGCGTTCAGAAATATTGGAGGAAGTCAAAACCGTGATTTATTATTTTACGTTTTTATTTTTGTTTATTAGTAAATAAAACTTTGTCGAATCCTTCCGAACCACATATTTTGCATTTGGAATGTGGGTCAGAATGTAATAAACAAATTCAGAAATGAATTAGCTGAAACTATTTGCGATTTCGGTATCAATCCGATTTTGTTTTGTTGTTGATAGCGCCCAAACAAACTACCTTTTTCTGGGCAAAATTCATATAGACTATTTTTGTAGACAGATTTTTCTTTTTTTGCTCGTTTTGTCGGGGATTAAGTTTGCCAAAATGCCACACAGTAGTTTTTCGAAATTTTCTTTAGGGATTGAAAAGAAAATAAACAAATTCTGAACTCTTGGTTCCGAAACAATGAGTTTGTTAACCAGTTTTTTTTCATATATCATTAATGGAAGATAAAATAAAAAATAAATATCGATTAAACAATTCAAATTTAAACAAGAAAACTAATGTTAGCCTTCTTCCATATATTCTACATCTTCTGTGTCTTCTTCCTAATTGGACAAAAGATATTTTTAAATAAACAAGTTTCATTAATTATTCTGTATCAAGAAGACCACAAATATACGTTCTAACGAATGAAATGAAAAAAGCGGAAAATATATGATTTCAGTCATAAAATGTTTTGTGTCGCGATTCGACCCGAAATGCCCCACGGCGCACAGTGGGACAAACTGCTCCTTTTTGTGTAAAAATTGTAGAACCTTTGATAGGACTAAGATAGAGGGATGAATCTTTTTCGAGGTTAAACCTTAGATGTTGCAGAATCAGGTAAAAATATTGCGAAAGTATGACAAACAAGTTTTGACCTTGAAAATCTACGTCAAATTTAAGATTTTCGAAGAAAATTTCAGTTTTTCCGTTATACATCATTTTCTATAGATTTTGTCACGCTGCATTCAATTCTGTTGGTAGAATTTGTCTAGCCCTTCAGGATTCGAAGAAAAATGCAATTTAAGTAAAGTAGTTCATCCGTAACGCACCCCCTATTTTTTGTTCGTGCCATAACGCTATTTTTGAGGGTGAAAACACCCCTTCAAAAAAATGCAGAATTTTCTTTTCCGTGGAATATCTTGAGAACGGTGAGAGATGTCGAAAAGAAATTTAAACAGAAGGTACATCGTGTTCTTATATCTACAAAAGCGCGTAAAAATAATTTTCGAAAAATCGATATTTTTCAAGTTACCCCCACCACCAACCCTTAAAATTAAGTTTTTCTACTTTGCAAATATATGCTGAAATACCTCTGGATAATTTATTTTCGTACATATGAATAGTTTATGTGTTACATTATTTTGCAAAAATATAAAACCTCTGTTACCGAATTTGAAGTCCATTTTAGCACTTTCTATTAATAAAATGGTTTCTTACAACCATATTTAAATTATTATTTATATAAAGTTTAGACACCTTTCAATTATCTGGATAGGTAATTCCTGTGGTACAAAAAATGTACCCATGACCGAATACGTAGGTTCGTGATTTCTGCAAAGCACGGCAGCGAACCGATGTGAGTCCGGCGATGCCAAACACGAGACTGTGGTTACAAAATTTCAAAAATAAAAAATAGGGGGACGGAAGGGCTCCCGGGTAGGGAGGCCTGCACCAACGTCCAAAAAAAATTTCCATTAAAAATTGACAATTGTTTATTAATATTTTGGAAACGAATAAATACCCGAAGCTATAATTTTAGATTTAGGGTTCACATCCCCTCCCCATCCCTCCCCCCAAACCTCATCTCGATCGGCCACCGGTCCCTTACGGAAGTACAGCCTAAACAATAAATGTAACCTTATATTTCTGGCGGTATACTAAACAAAATATTTATGATATGAAATTCTCCACACAATAATGATCTGCAAACAATTTAAAAATAAGATAATTATGCTCATGGCCAAAAACAGTGCAATGGCCACAAACGGTACATCCAACCTTGCGGCTGGAGGTATAATATAAAAATAATTTTTGTGATATCTTGCATTCGTGGGGTCGCAGTCAGGTACAGTATTATCTCGTTAGCGGCTCGATTTGGTGTACACGTTATGGACTTTTCGCTATCCCCACCACTTATGTCTCACTCGTGTCCGGCGAAGGTGAGAGCCAGATGGTACGAGAGAGAGTCAGGGGCATTGAAAGCGAGCGAAGACGGTAGGAGACAGACGACGCGTTGATGTTTTGTCTCGCTCCCTCCTTCTGATGCCTGACACTCCGTCCTTTGCGTCTCGTGCCGACGCTAACTGCTCGCGACCATTGCGCACGCCCGTCGCGCACGCAAAGCGTTTCTCTCACTCCCCCCTTCGGCCAGAAAGAAGCGAGAAACGTTGGCACGGAATTAGGGCTCTGATCACGATATGGGCTCAACGCCGGTCCCGACCAGCGAGCCGCTAACGAGACAATACTGTATCTGGTATCAAGGATCTTTGTCTAGTGATGTAATTTGGCTGCTTCAAGCCCCACAACAGACAGTGGTTTAAAATGTGATTCTAGCTAAGCTTTTCATTATTTTTTCCTACACATATATATACTTTAAAAGTATTTACTCATTTATTATGTTATTTCTACTTATTTATGATTATTTTTTGCTTGTTTTTGTGTGTAAGTAAAAATACAGGTGTTCCCGATAAAAGCTAATATTTCCGGATTATAATCAACTAATTGTAAGCAGTTTTTTTGTAAATTTACAAATAAACAGATAAGTATTTCAGCAAATATCGTATATAGGTAGAATAAAAATAGTGCGAAGCATTAGGAAGTACTGTAATATTTAGTTGTTCTGGTACTTCGATAAATACATTAACATTAATAGAATTTAAGGACAACTTTTGCTGGTTTATGCAAGTTACTGAGAAATTGATTTTTTTTAAGGACATAGCCGAATTTCAAGAAGAGATTTAACTATTATTATTTTTACCTTCTATCGCAGAATATCAAAAAGTAATTTGTCAATACTAACATCGGATGTCATTACTCTATTGGCAATTCCTTCGGCGCCGAATGAAGAAGATAGCTATTCAAATTAAGAATATATTGCATAAGTTTATACCTACTTATTTATAATATATGTTTGTAATAATATTTCTCACCAAGTACTATAATACGGATACAATCAGGTAATAGTAAGTTGTCCCCGAGAACATATGTATTTTTACTTCCACACAAAGCAAGTAAACAATAATTATAAATAAGTAGAAACAACGTTAAAAATTATGACAAAAATCATTTAGCTGAGCCAGAATCGCATTGCCAGAGTTAGGAGCGATGGGGCCGCAGTGATTGAGGGGGAAACACCTACAGGAGCTGTGGTAATGCGTGCGCGAACTGATGCCAGCGCCGAACAAGCCAAGTGGCGCCAACGCGAAGCTAACCACGACAAACCAGCGTCGCCTGGAAATAGATTGTCGACGCTGGTTGGCCGTGGCGTCTCGCGCACAAATCACCACCGCTCCTGTAGGTGTTTCCCCCTCTATCACTGCGGCTCCATCGCTCCTAACTCTGCGCATTGCAACCATTGTGCGACATCTTCGACAAACCTCAGAAGAAGAACAAACAGCTTCTGTCGAAAATGAGCTTGCAATTGACAATTCCTCCGATGTTAGCAATGGAAACGATGATTACAAATTTGTTTTCTTTATATCAACAAAAATATTTTTGCAGTATAACACATTCAGGACACAGCATACACAAAAGCTTGAAAACAGGAACTTTTCACTTCAAAATATATGAAAAAAGACTAAAAAAAGATATAGAAATATTGTTGCGGCGCGGCGGTCTCCCCTCGTTGGGCAATATTATTTATTTACAATAACACAAGTTCAAGTTTAACACAATACAATATTCACAACAGGAACTATAAGTTTATACAATACAATTAGATTCAAATATTAAGTAGGTATATCTTGATACGTTCGTCCACGATTCTTATCAGTTCAAGATTGACGGCAAATCGATAACAGCCTCGGTCGATCTTTACCGGCCGTCTTCTATCTTGAGATGTGAGCACTAGCTGGCCATGATTACCGCTATACACGGTGCTCGCAACAATATGTTTTTATCTATCGGTTCCCGAGGAAAAAAGCGTTATTAGAATTTTGCCCAACTTTCTCGGGGTTTTCAACCACTGTGAGTCGGTGTGAAAATAAATTAAGTAAAATATCGTAAAAAGGGCACAACCAATCATTGTTACAATAATGAAGATAATAAACAAAATTTAATTTCGAAAATTTCGGCTCAGTCACGATTTTAAAAATTCGAAAAAATAATACCATGTTCGGTGAAGTGTTTTCTGTAAAATAAGGCTATCTCTAGGCAATACCGTTCATAATCAACGTCGCCGTAAGCTGTTAAAGACAACGGTACGCCCCGTTTCAGGTAAGCGCTCCGCTATTACTTCACTGATGTCTGAAAACAATATCGACAAGTGTCGTACCAATCTCAAAGTTGTCATTTATACGTGCAGAAGAATTTTACTAACCCACTCTTGGCCAGTGCCACTTTTTTATAACAATCAGATTTGTAAGTACCAGTTTGTCTATTGGTTGATTATTTGTTACAAAAGTGTCATTGTTCGGTTGAAACTACGAGAAGGTGGGGGACTCTTTCCATCATGAGAGGATAAGATCATTTCGAATTACGAGGTTAAGGATTGCAAGTAAGAAAATAGTTAAAACTGCTGCATTGTGCTGAAAACAGTGGTTTTATTAGACGAGCAACTTTTGCGTAAAATGTTTTCGACCAGGATAAGCAGGCCAGTAGATGGACGGGGCCAGTAGATGGACGAATCGTTGGTTAATCGTTAATATTGAAAGAACTAGAGTTTCAATCTATATTATTGTTTTTTTATTTTGTAGAGAAAACGTTTGGTGTTTTATAAAACATTAATATATTAATTTTTTTTGTATGCGAAAAAGTATATATATATGTACGGTCTTACGCTGGTATGCGCTAGTCGCTTGGTTTTTAATAGCCATTGCTCAGCGTATTCGTGCTTTCAAGTTAATAAAAAACGTGTTTGGACGTATTGTATTGAATTGAAATATTAACAATTTATAAATAAACGCGTAAACAAAGAAAAATAAAACGATAGAACTTATAAAAATGACTGTCCATGTGCTGGTATGGGTGTTCTAACTTGAACCCAGTAGATGGACAGAATAGAATTGAACCTTTTGAAGCCGTTTTTTTTAATAAGCAAAAAGTTTACGCATTTACTTGTATGTAGGTACCTTATTTTTCATTTAATTTAGATGGCAAGCACCAAAAAAGATATACCTTATATCAATATGCATATAATGATGTACATAGATACAGTGTTGTATGTTAAAAAGGTGACATGTCGAATCGGGACAGTCCTATGATCCATGACGTTTAATCACATTAGGATAGATATAACCTCACTTTATTTGCCCTCTGGGGCCATAACCTGTTGCACAGTTTTCGGACAATGAAGACTGCATTCGTTTTTAATTTTGATGAAATAAACTAAAATTTAAAAAAAAATGCCTTAATGTAGGTCACTACTACAGCGAATAAGCTTTTTATACGTCTAGCCTGACACCCGTCCATTTATTGGTTCTAAACTGTCCATCTACTAGCCCTATAGTCCATCTACTGGCGTTACGGGCTATGAGTAGAATTTTCATCATTTTATGCTTAAATACATTAATTTTTTTACTTACAGTAATTTTTTTCTTTAATTTTATACATTTTTACGTGCAAAGCTTTTGATTTTTTTCTAATACAACAGATATTTCTAAGAAACACCTTGATGTAAACATCGAAATCCGCTAAACCGTCCAACTACTGGCCTGCTTACCCTAGAGAATGAGTTTCAGGACTGATAATCAAGCCTTGAACATCCATTATTTGCATACAGCTTCCATTGAAAATATAATCTGTACTATGTTGCTATTTCTATTGTTCTTAAATCACCGAACAACGATTTTCGGAGCTATCTTCCATATAAGAACATTGTAACGCTTATTATTATTTTGCGCAAAACATCGTTCCAGAAGTACATCTCGACTTACATAATTCGTAAATCTGACGTATGGCTCGTTGAACATCGATATGTAAAGGTGGTGTGGGATCAGGAACCCCTATAAAGGCCGCTACACACGCCCCGCCCGGTCACCTGCACAGTATGATAAAACTATGCAGTTATTTCGGCCTGCGCAGTAGCGACGGTCGGTTTTCCCGACGCAGGCCAGACTGAAAACGTGTCTAAATTTGTAATCTAAATCTTCACCAAAGTTGATTGGATCGATACCGATACTATTGACGATATTCAATCAATTCGATATCAAAGTACTCAATACAAAAATTTCGATACATATCGAAATTTTCGGTACTTGGTATCAATTACCGATTCTTCTTCAATTGATCCCAAACCAATACTGTACTGAATCAAAACCCCTTTGATACTTCACGAAGGTATCGATGGAGCCGTGTGCGCCTAACGAAAGTACCGATCGATCTTGTTTGAAACTGTACGAAATTATCGGTACTCATTTGATAATTCTGCGATGAAATGGTCATATCTGATATGTCCTTTTTTCCTGGCTAATAATAAGCTTATTGCAACTTAAACGTAGAGGCGGGAATTCTTTAAATAACAAATTCTTTAAATAACAAATTCCTTAAATAACAAATTCTTTAAACAACAAATTCTTTAAACAACAAATTCTTTAAACAACAAATTCTTTAAACAATAAATTCTTTAAACAACAAATTCTTTAAACAACAAATTCTTTAAACAACAAATTCTTTAAACAACAAATTCTTTAAACAACAAATTCTTTAAACAACAAATTCTTTAAACAACAAATTCTTTAAACAACAAATTCTTTAAACAACAAATTCTTTAAACAACAAATTCTTTAAACAACAAATTCTTTAAACAACAAATTCTTTAAACAACAAATTCTTTAAACAACAAATTCTTTAAACAACAAATTCTTTAAACAACAAATTCTTTAAACAACAAATTCTTTAAACAACAAATTCTTTAAATAACAAATTCCTTAAATAACAAATTCCTTAAATTACAAATTCCTTGAATAAGAAATTCCTCAAAATAACAAATATCTTAAATAACAAATTCCTTAAATAACAAATCGAATTAACCATATGGCCTGGGCACTGTCAACGCGACAAGCACGATTTTGCCGGAGCGCAAATTTTGACGAAAAGTATACAGAAAATGGATTTATGAATTTGATTGAAAAAAAAATTTCTTACCCTTCGATATGTACATTATTACCTATACTAAGCAATACATTGATTTACATGCGTTGTTTGGTTGAAATAAATTCCCGAAAACACCCTTACATTTCGGACCGTTACAGTGGTCTGCCCCCTTAAGTAACTTTATAAAAGGCAACATTTGCCCACTATTAGAAGTCATAAATAATAAAAAAATATTCTGCCCCAATATTGCGTTGCACCCTGATAATAATCAATGAATAGAAATACTTAAAAACATCTAACAAACATAAGAAAATGAGTTCAGCTACACAGACTCAAATTTTTTCGCGCACCCTCTAAGATTCCTCGAATCATTTTACCCTACCAGAGAGGGATCATATAACCCCAAGCATCCAACTCACAATCAGTGGTTGAATATAACGCCAAATTCGGGGAAAAAACAGCTGCCACACCTTAGCGTGACGGCTTACCGTTTATGACCAAAGTTACACAACATTGAAAAAAGACCTTACCTTAGATAAGAAGCAGTAATTTTGATTTTTTCTTGTTTAGAACTGAAACAGTGCAGATGTGTGACACCTGACGTCGCATGGGCTGAACGTTTGTACATTGATATTACGAAATAGCACCACTAATAGCCGCAGAACAGCCAGGAATCATTTTACCCCGAGGAATCGTTTTAGACAGTTTTCCCCTATTAGTTTTAATAGCCATTTTATGTTAGGTGAGCCGACTGTCCTCTTTATACAGTCATTCCCAAACGATTAGTTTTGTTTCTTCACTTTTGTCAGTAATTGTATAAAATTATATAAATAGTGTAAACTACTTAGCTTACATTTTTGCATTTATAACAATTTCGGTACTTTTGAAAACATTGATTTTAAATACATTTTTTCGTATTTCTTACTATTTTTTAATAATATACATGTACTCTTTTAACAAAGAAATGATAAATAATAAGACTAGTGAACTAAAACGATTTGTTTATATCTCCAGCAGCTCTTTAGATAAGATCAGAGGCGTGATCTGTAAAGAGGAGTTATCATTTATTAAGCTGGAGCCTCCGCAGCTAAGTACATGCACCCTAATTTGGTCTGCTCTATAAATACGTAAACCTTCATTAAAATCGAATGGGGTATTTGAGGCTTTCACGGCCTGGGTTTATTAAAATCGGCTTCTGACACAGCCGATGTTCTTTAGAAGTCATATCGTTTGAACCCATAGTTTTCCCAAGAAACGCTTATTAGTACTAGCTTACGATATACACCAATGATTGTGCAAATCCACTTTACAAAAGCGTAACAACGAAAATCACGATAATAATAATTAGGGTTTGTCGGATTTTAAAAACCGTTTTTTTTTCATAAATTTGTAAAATTCGAAAACCGGTTTTTAAATTTTGAAAAACCGGGTTTATATACTAGACTTAATATGTAAAAATGAATTAGTTATTTCATTAAAAACGTTAACACAAGCATATTGTAGTAGGTAACAGTTTGTTGTAAAACTAATCTTCATGAGTTCATATTTTCAGAAGAAAAATACTAAATGAAATAAAGATTTATAATTTATATTTTGTACGGATTTTAGTTAATTTATTTTTTTATTAGATCTATCGTTTGGTAAAAAAATTATTTTACTGTTCACGAGTTGTAACACAAAATCGGAAAATAACCGGATATTCAGTGGTGACTTCCACCCCCTTAGAGTGAATTTGGGCAGCAAACAAAAATTGCGTTGTAATCAGGAAGAAATCCCCTACATATTCACAAAGTTTCAGATTATATTGAATTTCCGGGTTCGGGATTTTCCGTTGTGAGTGCAGTCGAGGGTCCGTTGTAGTGGCCTGACACGAAAAAACCAAATAGTTTTTTTTTAAATAAAATTACACTATATAATAAAATTACCCTCAATTCGCAATCAAAAATGAAAAATTATGATAATGGTGAGTGTTTGAAAAAATAGTTGCGTTTAACACTACAAATTTTCACGTTAATTGTGCAATAAAACTTATTAAATTTAATAATATTTCGGATTGAGATGCATTCATAGCGCAATTTTATTACGAACACAGAACTATTTGATTTTGTGGTTTCAGGCCAATACAATGGACCTCCAATAGAAAATCACAGTAGATAAGATTCGACATTATTAACTGCTGAAGGTGCTCTTAAATTCTTATTAAAAAATTCAGAAAAATTGTATACTGAATTAAGTACCTAATGAGTTTCTTGTGGTTATTAAAGAAGATATATAGAAAAGAGGAGATAAGACTATTGTATCCCTTATAAAATTTTTGCATGATCCAGAATTTCTTCAAAAAGTGTCAAAAGACTCATTTTTTCATTTAACAGACAAGACAGATATGTATGAAACGTCAAAATATAACAGTAACAGATTTTGTGACAAAAAAAATAGATTCGCTGACGCTACATTAGACGCATTGTGTTCTTTAAGAATCAATTTTAAAACAAAAAAGTAATGTTTCGCTTTGCACAAATTTTGTATTAAATAAATAAATTTATTAATTATATTTAATATATATTTTTTCATTTACGCAAGTTTCGTATAAATTAGACAGGGATAATCATTTAGTTAAAGTTTTCTTATGTTTTTGATAAATATTATCAACATTATTCCAAAAATATAATTTTTGCAATATTTTTTTCAATTTCTCGAGAATTCTCGAGAATTCTCAACAAATATGATCTGATTTCCGATTTCTCGAGAAACAAAACATATGGAGAAATCAGGCACACTAAGTCCAGGATCCCCCCTTCAGCTAGTGGAAATATAACAAAAGTATCCACCCACTCCATACGTTTAGCATATTTTACCTATTTAAGTAATATTCAACCCAGAATTACTCATTATTATTTACATTGATATAAACCTCGATTAATATATTTTTCGTTATATAGTACCATCTACTAAAGAAATTGTTAAAGAAATATTGCTTGTAGAATGGAGCAAGAGAAGTCCGAATTTCACAGAATATTAGTTGAATCTATAGTTTGTATAAATTAAATATTAATTTAGACGAGTATTTTTTGCACGATCTTTGCCACTTCAATGGATAATAATACTTTTTGAAATAAGCTGTGTACAACTTTTCAGTTGAATGCACCCAAAACAAAAGTATATCTAGAGACGCGGCAGCGTCTCGACGCCAAGTACATGAAAGACACCCTGCATATGTCGACTGTGTCGCTACCAGGGTAGCTCCACTACGTGTATTATTTTGTTAACACCGCATTAACACCCTCTAACGGGTTGGATATACACTACATTACTAATGGCGAGCATTTCATAATTTGTATCCAATGCATCCCTTACTTATGACTATAAGTTCCGGTGATTATGAAAGTGGCGAGTCAAAAATTAAAAAAATTGAATTCATCATTTACTTTGTGTTATATTACAAAATAAGTAATGAATTCGATTTTTTTAATTTTTGACTAACGCCACTTTCAAATTATATTTTGAGAATTAAAATTTCCAAGTGCATACACGTATAAAATACAATATATTTATAAAATATTACATTACAATTTATTTGAGAAATATTACATTACAATTTATTTGGGAAATATTACATTACAATTTATTTGGGAAATATTACATTACAAACGATGTCCAGAAAACGAGAGAGCGATGGAGAGCAAGCGTCCCCAAGCGTCCCGCAAAATTTCAGAAACAGGATATGATTTATGATACTACCCCCACTGAATTGTGGGGATTACAGGCACATTAGTAATTATAGCAGGCCCTACTCCAGCAGGTGATGTACACGATGTACACCGAAGATTGGGAACGACAATGATCACTCTTGGTTAACAATAAAAAGTATTAATGTATTTGAGGTTAGACTCTTGCACACGTTGTACCAATACGCGTATACCTTAACTTGGTTCACGAGAGTGTTCCCCACTCTTCGGTCTCGGGAGGAGGAGACAGCTCTCCCTACAAAATAACGTTGTGAGTGCCACCTAGTACAAAATCCGAGAATTAATACTGCTTTCAGAGACCTCATACGGCCTGGATAGGTACTAAATCCGTGTTAACAGTCCTCCTATGCGAGTGGACCACCCCTGGTCGCTACCGCTATCATTTACTCGTCGCAGAGCTATTCCAACCTAACCTGACACTTATTTCATTAATATCTCGTCACGCCTGCAATATTTCCTAAATTTGAAGGCACTTTTCTTATGTAAACCGCATATAGGCTTTCGAATGAGACCAAATTCAATAAAATCGGTCCACGCATGACAGAGATATCGTAATATCGTCTCACGGATCAGTCGGGAACGATAAGATTTTTCTTCTGATTCTCCTTCTCCAGTCAAAATTTTCGTCAATATAATACGTATACGCGTTACACGCACACCTTCAGCCAAAAAGAAACTAACACATGTTTCGTTCGTCGACTCTCGGTACGCGTTACATACGCGTTACACGCACACCTTCAGCCAACAGACACTAACACATGTTTCGTTCGTCAATTGCTATCTTCACTGTGCAATCTACTCCAACGTTTGACAGCTTACCGTCATGTTATAACCAAGTTATAAACGTGTTTTTACAAATATGTATCGTTGTACCATTGAATTGCAACCAAAATATGGTCTCAAACACAAGGTAAGTTGCCGAACTTTGAATTGCGACATGTTTGAATATCTTCAAACTGATTTTTATTTCTAACTGAACTGAGGATTTTATGTATATATAGATAATTGAAGCGTAAAATGATGTGATTGAATTTATCCTTAATTCTGTCCCGTGATAATTTGTAAGTTATAATATTAAAAATTATCTGAAGTCATTTCCTATGCAAATTATCTTTGTAAAAAGAAGTGAGATCCCCATAAAAAACTTCAACAAAGTAAAAAAATACGCCAAGTACATACATGAAAAAGTCGAGGACGAAAAAGAGTAGGTATTATCAAATAAATCACAAAGAATAGAAGATAATAATAAACATAATATTAAAAATTATTTGAAGTCATTCATTATGCAAATTATCTTTGTAAAAAGAAGTGAGATCCCTATAACAAAACTTGAAAAAAGTAACAAAATTACGCCAAGTACATGAAATCAAATAAATCACAATAAATAGAAGATAATAATAATCACATAATTAAAAAAAGAGATAAAATCAAACTGAGCTGCAAGTACATAAAGGTGCTTTCCAATACATACATATACACAGCTAAAATGCTGTGTTCATACATTCCATTACCCATATCGCGGACATTTTAATAATGTGAAGATAAAATGTAACATCTAGACATTTGCCTAGATGTCCGCGACCTGGAAGTCAAATACTTGGCGTGGCCAGGTAAGGTTAAGGTGTCGATCAGGGGGCTACAACTCTGTGCACGACTTTACGGCAGCGTTAGTACTGCCATCTGGACTAAGGACCGTTTGTCCTCGAACTAAAATTCAATATGGCCATGCACTAATGTTTATGCTAAAAGGTATCGTATCAAATGCAAACTCCCATTTGCTTATTATTTGAGGCAATCAGAGCAACAACGGACGAACCTACATTAAAAAAAAAAATTTTTACCTATTTTACATGGTTAGTAGAGCCTATTGGAATACGTTATTGTTATTAATTCAATTTCGAAAAAAGCTAGGTTAGTTCGTTTTGCTCTGACTGCTTTATTTCACAAAATGCAAGACGTCCTCAAATCAGTTGATGCACTACATCAAAACTGTTGTAAAATCTGTCGAAGAAACAGGACTTATCATCCTCAGTATGGTTTGCGATCAAACTACAACAAATGTTGCAGCAATTAATAGATTATTACTGGATTCGCAGACTATGTTGGACGGCCATATTGAATTTTAGTTCGAGGACAAACGGTCCTTAGTCCAGATGGCAGTACTAACGCTGCCGTAAAGTCGTGCACAGAGTTGTAGCCCCCTGGTGTCGATGAATAAGAATTATTTAAAAACGCAAAATAATGAAAGTGTATTCATATTGGCAGAGTTTTAATTTGACCAATTATGTGAAAGTCTGCGAGAGGGAAGGTATGTGTATTGATGATCTGAGAATACCTTGTGTTAACAAAATTTTGAAAAGAGTTAAAAAAATATATGACTGACGAAAAATCTCTTTTCAAAATTTTGTTAACGCAAGTTTGTAGCGCTTATTGTACCATTAAACTTTTGTTTGAAACATTTTTTTCTGTCTGTTATACTTTGAGAGTTATACGCGAAAATGTGAAAGTGCCAATTTGACTTTGAGGTTAGTTTTCACCGCCTTAAAGGGCGATGGGGCCAAAATGAAACACACCGTTGTTCTTGTTTTGAGTCACTCTAAATACCCACAAAAATGTGTTCCAATCGTAGTGTCCAGTATATTTTGCATAAGGTATAACACATGTTTGCATATTTGCATGGGAGATGTGAGGATAAACATCTGCAGCTCAGTTATCGCTAATGATCATTATTTATGCATGATATTTAGGCCAGAAGTAAAGATGGTAACGTGTGATACGAAGACAGATAGTATCGCTCTGACGGGATCGGTTTACAGATATCTTTCATTTATTTGAAGTACACGAAGCACTTTTCAATATTAACAGTTTTTCTTGTCGAAATCTATCATTTTTCAAATTGTTATCAGAAATAGTACTGGGTTAACGGGTTATACCTACCTAGAACAGAGGCGAATATTTGTGAACTTTTTTTGAAGAAGTGGAAGCTTATATTGTCACAAAACTTTTTGCGTTTAAAAGAGCAACATTTAAAGAACATTTGGTAATTTTTGGTAGAAAAATATTTACGTTTATAATAAAGTAACAAGCGATATCCAAGAAGCATTTTTAAAATTTGATTATCTAAAATCAAAAAACAAAAAAGTTTTCGTTAGTATATTAATGTATCCTCAGTTTGGCGGAGAGAATTTTCCGAAATATTAATTTAAAACAAAATGGCGGCTATTTAAAGTTAAAATCCTGATTTTTTCGTGTTAAAATCACCGCAAAACCAAATTTTTAAAAATGCTTCTTGGATATCGATTGTCACTTTATCAGAAACGTAAATATTTTTCTACCAAAAAATTACCAAATGTTCTTTAAATGTTGCTCTTTTAAGCGCAAAAAATTCTGTAAGAATACATGCTTCTACTTTAAAAAAAAAATCACAAACATTCCCCTCTCTTCGGCCGCCTGACTAGGTATAACCCCTTAAAGGTCTTCCAAATTTCTCATGAAAAACTATGCATATGCAAGATAAAGGAAGAGAAATAAATGAAAGTAGAATCCATGGTCTTTTTTTAAACAATTTTATTCAGCTTCAATCCTCTGTTTGTATGTTTGTATGCATGGTTCAAATCTGGCAACTCAAATTTAACCCACTTCCACCAATCCAATTGTCTTGAAACTTTGCAGGCGTGCGTAGTTTGGATGACAATACAATATTTAAACAAAATATATCCCCGAGGGGGTGAATAAATTACCCAGTCATCAATAAATATAACTCATAACCACAAATCCAAACGACTTGAAATCAGCCACTCGCGTTATTCGAGTCGCTAGTCGCATCGCGTTTTGAAATTACATAAAAGATATTTCTAAAAAAGTCTGACTGCGAAATGGAAATCCATAAACACTAAAAACTAGAAAATAAAAAATATATAACAAAAAGGAATTTTATATTAAAGCAGGATACCACCTTTGACTGTGATTTTTGGAGGCGTTTTTCATGAATTTTTTTTGCATACAAAGAATGTGCAGAAACAAAATCGGTTTTAGTCATTTATTAATGTAACTTTAATCTGTAATTACACATTTTTTTGAGACTGAAAAAGTAAAAAATAATCACTTGTAGGTGGTGCCAAAATAAATTCCTTTGGAGAAACACCGTTAGACTGCGTGTCAAATTACTCTTACAATTTTTATCGGATTGACTTGAAACTTTGCACAATTCTTCCCCGAGGTATAATCTAATGATGTATGTAGGACTTTTGCAGTAGCGTTGTTATTTTTTTTTTGGTGCACAATTTTATAAACGTTTTTACCCTAAAAAATTGACCTTTTTGTTAAAATGACCGCCATTTTCTTAAAAATCGAAATTTCTTAAAATCCCTACGTACAGCATTAAAAAATATTGTTGTTAATAGGAACATTCTTTGGTTTTTTTTCTAAGAGCCACGTACAGAGCAGAATTTGACACGCAGTCTAACGGTGTTCCTCCAAAGGAATGTATTTTGGCGCCACCTACAAGAGATTATTTTTTACTTTTTCAGTTTCAAAAAATGTGTAATTACAGATTAAAGTTACATTAATAAATGACTAAAACCAATTTTGTTTGTGCGCATTCTTTGTATACAAAAAAAATTCATGAAAAACGCCTCCAAAATCGCAGTCAAAGGTGGTATCCCGCCTTAAACGATCTTATTAAAAATGCACTTAAAACTAAAAAATAATTCTTTTCTCGTACTACAATTTCGATGGTGTTTTTTTCCCTCTAAATAAAATCATGGAGCAGGATGTTTCATAACAGAATATGAATCAATTTAATACAGCATCAAGCGTCGAAATAAATTTGTTGTGAAATATCCTGCTCCACGATTTTATTTCCAGTTAAAAAACACCATCGAAATTGTAGTACAAGAAAATAATTTTTTTTCTTTTTTAGTGCATTCTTAATAAAATCGTTTAACATAAAATTGTTTTTTATAATTTTTTATTCTCGCTAATCCTTCACATTTCACCCGGCCAAAGAGTTACTGAACATTGTGGTAAGTTATTACTTAAATGAAATCGACCGTGAAAAAAATTCGGCTATAGTACTTTTCCCTTTTGCGATAATAATAATAATAATTCTTTATTTCTCCAGTAGACATTACAAAAATAACAAGAAGATAAAAAACAAATACAAATACGAACACTAGAAAGAGAATAGTAGAATTAGAAATAATATACATACCTAGTAAAAGGCAAGTAAAATTAACAACAACTTACTTGTCAATTATCACAAAGGTACTCGCTATCATTTAATTACCAAAGTATGCATTTCCTTAATTTAATATCGTATGATCGTCAATATAAAATACGTATTTTCTTTTATACCGACTCACAAGCCTATGTGCCCCAAAAATAATAATCTTCAACCGTCGAAAATTGAAACGTGGTTCAGCTTCGGACCTCTTACCGTTCATCTTGGTGGTGGTATCGAAACGTTTGTGCGTAAACCGCACCACACGTGTTGAATCCTTTCGTTGGTGGGGCTAGCGGCGGGGCAAGAGGGTGGGTAGAACATTTAATTTGAGCTTGCGAGGGAAGTCGTTGATTGAAGACGAGGTACGCCAGTTGTGGTTCGACACTGCCTCGAGTTGGATTGTCCGGAATTTTTGAAGAAATATCCCGCGCAGTATCTGACATAAGAAGTAGCCGCAACGGATCCCCTCCGGGGATATTATTCCATTCTAACATAATAAACTCATTAAATCGTTTCACGTGCAATTGTTTCTATTGGATTCAAGGTGTCGTTCGACTTACGGTAGTTTATAGCTTTCTCCACTCGATCCTACTTTGCAACGATAAAACATAGTTAATGGCTGCACAGTGAAGATTATACCTACCGCATTCCTAGTGATTGTATCCGAACTTCGAACCTCAGCTGTTTCGAAATTGAACAATGAGCATTCGACCACGTCTCCTTGTTCCTCGAGTTGCGGGGCCAGCGATTTGCGCGATAAGTTTCGAAATCGTGATTTGAGTAAAATGTGTGGCTATTAAAGGTGTGTTTGGCGTTGTTCCTTTTACTCTACCGAAGTCAGCCAACATGGGCTGCTGACTCTTGCGCTCTAAACTACTCGCCAGGATTTTTCCCGTAAGTTTAAAATACTTTCTTCGCAACTGTTTAAGTGCTTCGAACACTCTGCTTCCATCGCATGCTTTTATTTATTTTATTAGTTTATTTATTGAAGTGTACTAGATATGATATTTAACAATCAAGAAATATTACGAAGTGACGATTATAATTCACGAATAACAGTAATGTTAAACACATCTCCGACATTTCACTGAGCACTTTTTCCTTTCTTATTTTCACTTGTAACATGCCCGAGTAGCGTGCCTAACCGTCCGTCGTTCTAAATTTTATCAAATGTGACTTTTGTTCGCGAAATGGTCATTTATTTATTTATTGTAATCAGTTAATAGAGATTGACTGATAAACTGATAACGACGATGATTCGATTTCTTTATCGTAAAGTTTACGCGCTTATCGAATTCATTGAATATCCAGTCAATGGAATTTCCGCAGCATAAACAACGTTTTTCGTGACTCGCGACGTTTATAATATAGATTCTATGATTTGCTGAACGACATTTAATACAGCCGAGCAGTGACCAGTATGTATTTTCTGGTTTTTATTATAGAATTAAAATTACTTTTATTGAGATACTTGTGAAACTATAAAAAGCCTACTAGGGTTATTAAAAAAAAAATTGTAGGTTCAAAATATATTGTTATTAAAATTATTCATCATTTATTAGACGAAAGAAGCTTCCAGTTAATTATTTTTTACAATAATTGCTGTACACGTGTTTTCTTTATCCGGAGTGGCAAAAGATTGTAGATATTTCTATTGATTTTATTATTGATTTTATTATTCATATTATTTGCATTATTGTAATATTATAATTTTGATCTGATGTGGGAAGTAGTTTCAGTCGGGCGGCAGATAAATATTCAAAGTTGAGGTATCTTTATTATTAACAATTTAGTTATTAATTTTATCTGTTCAGTGTTATGGTACTCTTTGATATAAATATATGATAGATATTTATTTCACTATTTATTTGTTATGGAAAATGGTCTAAAATTGTTTCTATGGACACGTTTGCGAGATACCGATAGAAATGCTTACCTGCTTGTCAAAGAGGTGCTCCCACATAATTGCGAATATCTCGTGTTGCGAATAACCGATATGGTCGGAAATTATCCCGAATTAAAGGTAATTGAATCACCAACAAATTTACCTGACGAAATTTTCAAATCGGTTCAGTAGTTCGGGTGAAATCGATGGAAATATGTGAAAAAAGTCATTTTTTTCGACCGAAATCGACATCGACAATTCATTTAATCATCTGGGAAAAATCGAAATTGCAAAATAGGTCCATTTTTTCATTTTCTTACGTAGAGTCTGCACGTTTACGAAGAAAACAAGCTGCTACTGAAGAAAATCTATGTATAAATACCGAAGCTAGAGACAATTGTGTGAAAACACTAAAATTTCATTTTTTCTTGGTTTGTGTGTTTTTTTCAATTTTATCGTGTTATTTCCATTTTAATTCATTCTGTACATTTTGCAAGTATTATGTGGGATCACCTTTTTGACAGGCAGGTAAAAAAGTTCTCCTATCAATATCTCGAAAACGTATCCATAGAAAAATTTTTAGGCCACATTTTCGAAATCAGCAGGCCATTTACCATAAGAAAAAAATCATTTTCACCAGTGTCTTTGAACATAGTATCTCGTTCGCGTATTTGCGACTGCTTTCCCCCTAATTACTCCATGATAGTAGCCGAGTTAAAAAATACTTACCTTCCCCTCTGAAAATGCGGATGTGCTATCATGTTTTTCAATCAAGTGTCATTAATCGAGGTTTTTGAAGCCTCGACCTAATTACTAGCAGTGTTTTTTATTGACTCGCGAATATGCTTCAATCTGATGTTCTATGCGACACTTAAATTAAAGAAGCTTGTAATAAATGCTGTTAAATTGTTATCAGAGTGGAAAATCTGAGTATTTCCAACACTTTATAAATGAAAATATCGAAATTTTTCTGAACGTAGTTTAAAAAAATACGAGTTGGCTTTCTCTTAAACAGAGTGTCTTAATTTCCTTTTTCTACAGCTTTTAGTTACGCTGACATTTTAAAAGGCATTAAACCACGCATGGTGGACGCATTTGGTGATACTATGCGATGAAATCATTGTACAATATAATTCCTCTTAAGAAGGAGCGTTTGCTCTTTATTTCATTTTCCCTTTGTATGCTTCATCTTCTGCATTCCTTCGGAAAACGAGAATGAAATGAGTCTAACAAAGGAAGGTGGGCAAGTGACCCCCGGATTTTTTCCGTACCTTGGGATTTTTTAGTGTACAGTACTTCAAATCATTTTGTAGAGAATTAAGTTCCAACGCTCAGCCGTTTGTTTATAATATTGGTCTGAAGTTTGATCGTGCCAGGGATAGCTAATAGTTTTGGAAAGAGTCAGTTTTAGAACTGGAAATGCGCATTTATAATTAGTTAAATATTAAATTGTAGGGCTCGGCGAGTTGCTTAAGAAACACCCCCTGTTGGATGTTACTGGATAGGGTTTATAATAAAACCGATTTTTGAAAAAAAAAAGTTTTTCGAATTCCACTATTCCCGAAAAACCGGTTGTCAAATTTTCACAAAAAATATAATTAAAATAGAAAATAAATGTCTGTACTTATTTTAAAAATTGTCAGTTTTTTCAATATTTGTAGAATTTCAAGAATATAACAAAATAAAATACACTGCATACAAAACCAAATAAATATAAAAAATTAAAATAACTAAAATCCGTACAATTTTTGAGTTCATTTAATATTTATGGATCTACAAAAATATAACACAATGAAATACGCTGAATACAAAACCAAATGAAGAAAAAACTAAAATCCGTACAAAATATGAATTATAAATCTTTGGAAATATGAACTCATGAAGATTAGTTTTACAGTAAACTGTTACTTACTACGAAATGCTTGTTTCCGAGGCGATTTTAAGTCAAAATGATAACGTTTTTAATTAAATAATTAATTCATTTTTACATATTAATTCTAGTACATAAAACCGTTTTTTTAATTTAAAAAACGGTTTTTGAATTTTACAAATTTATAAAAAAAAAAGATTTTTAAATCGGTTTTTACGAACTGACAAATCCTGCTATTGGATATTTGTTTTCGAGATATTTGCGGTTAAAATATCGGTTGTCATAGTCGACACTCGGAATTAACATTATTTATTCGCGTAATACGTAGTGCGCGTAGTGTTGACTTCTAAATCCGGACTAACGTTAATTCCGAGTATCGAATATTATAACCGATTTTATAAATTACCGGTTGCACTCAAATGGGTGTGTTTCTCGAACCCTACAATTTAATATATGACTCACAAAAGCGTGTTTCCAGTTCTAATCCTCTCCTCGTAAGTACATAGGTAAACGCACCAATAAATGAACACTTAAGGCTAATGAATGAACACTTTTATAAAATTATGTTTGCAGCGCGATTGATTCCGTGTGCTGCAAAAATTGTTTGGATATGAAGCAAGAAATTAAAAGAAGTCTCTAATTAATTAGTTGCTTATTTTAATAACTTATTTTACTCGTTTTAATATAAAATGTCCATTTACTGGTACGTGTTCATTTACTGGTACATCCACCCTGGTCTACCGAACAAGAGGTTCCGGGTTCGATCCCCGACAAGTTGAATACATTTTTTTTCCTTGCTAAAGAACTACTGAAAGTCAATTGCTGTATTTAAGCTTTATTTAATCTACTGATTTATTTTGGTGATTTTCTAATTTTATATACATTTCTTCAAAAACAAAACAAAAGGAGCTTATAACGCTCGAATAATTGGTCGTTATCTACATATTCGTATACATTTAAAGATAATATTCTATATCTTGGAGACTATAATAATTGTATAGGAATATTTAAAAATATTTTCAGGTAAATATGAAGTTAACAGTTTTTGAATGAAAATTTCAATTTTAAAGCGCTTCGTAGTATACGAAATATGTTAGAAGAAGCGTGAACTAATAAATTCATCGTAGAAAAATACACGTTAAAATAGATTATGCACTGTTCATTCTATATAAAAGTAAATAATGATACAATTATTATGTTTGGAAGTATGTTGGCCATAGTACAAAATGTTTTTAATTCAATTATTCGATTTTTCGCAAAAACTTGTTCCGAATGTTAAATCGCTATTTCAAGGTGCGAGTTCATTAAAAATTTGATTTCCTATTTTATTCCGACGTGTAGCTTTAATGTTATTGTAGTAACGGATTTATATATTACATATTTATATTGGGAAAGTAAGAAACGTACACGTGAAGATCTGTTTTAAACATTTTTGCAAGAAACGAAGTATGGTACAAAGAGATAAATACAATAATATAAAAAGAATCATTATTTCAGTTTTATACATTTGTACAGCGACAGTTGACTTAAATATATTTTGAAAATTTTATTACAGGTAATGGATTTATCTTTCAATTCCCTACAAAGATGTAGTCAGTCGTGAATGTTATTAAAAAATGATGTGCAAAAGTAGTTATTATAATTTTAGCTATTTATTGTATCTAATCTCTATGTTGGAAGTTTTATTAATATTCTTTTATATTGTAATAAAACTACGTGCCGATGTTCGCGCAAGTCTCGTTTAATTTATATACTTGAGCTGGTTTAAGTATAAAAATGGGATTAAGCAAAGTAAATTATAAATTTACTATTTGAAATCAAAGGGTTTGCCTGTAAGAGGTAGCAAGTATACATATATGCCAAGGGCAGCCAGATGATATTAAGAGGTTAGTTCCGGTTGCTTGCTCTGCTTCTATTACCTATGCTAGTTCAATATACTGTTCTGACGTTTCTTATTTGATACATGTTCCTGGATTTATTAATACAATATTTGTTTTGGAGTAAGTGTTAGTCCCTCTGTCTATGTCTAAGACAGTCATTTAAATTCAAATCTGTCATCATCACAACATGTGAGATTGTTTTTACATTCGAGACTAAAGTATTATCATTAAATACATACATATAAATTAATAATTGTAATTTAATTGTATGTAACTGTATGTAAATTAATGTCAAAGTTATAGTCACATTTTCACACTTGCCTGTTAATGAAAATAAATGACAAATATCATGCGGTTTTCATTAATAACAACATGTAATAAATTGTTCATTAGGGCGTAGCGGAAAATTTAAATTTGAATTTTCAGTTGGCCTGGGTGCGGGATAGTTGTCTTTTGATTAACCAAACACAACTGTGAAAAATTTTGGAAAAATATTCATGTCTGCAGGTTCCTTTTCCTTCTAAAAAAGATTATATAATCGTACTATATATGCGAAAATTTAAATTTGAATTCGCAGTTGGCCTGGGTGCGGGATAGTTGTCTTTTGATTAACCAAACACAACTGTAAAAAATTTTTGGAAAAATATTCATGTCTGCAGGTTCCTTTTTCTTCTAAAAATGATTATATAATCGTACTATATATGCGAAAATTTAAATTTGAATTCGCAGTTGGCCTGGGTGCGGGATAGTTGTCTTTTGATTAACCAAACACAACTGTGAAAAATTTTGGAAAAATACTCATGTCTGCAGGTTCCTTTTTCTCCTAAAAATGATTATATGATTATATGATCATTTTTCTCATTTTTCTCCTAAAAATGATTATATGATTATATGATCATTTTTCTCATTTTTCTCCTAAAAATGATTATATGATCATTTTTCTCATTTTTCTCCTAAAAATGATTATATGATTATATGATCATTTTTCTCATTTTTCTCCTAAAAATGATTATATGATTATATGATCATTTTTCTCATTTTTCTCCTAAAAATGATTGTATGATCATTTTTCTCCTTTTTCTTCTAAAAATGATTATATAATTATATGATTATATGATCATTTTTAGGAAAAAAAAAGGAACCTGCAGACATAAATATTTTTGTGTTTGGTTAATCAAAAAACAACTATCCCGCACCCAGGCCAACTGAAAATTCAAATTTAAATTTTCCCCTATATAGTATCGCTCCGCCCTATTGTTCATGTGACTCTTATCGCACGCTTTGTAATATTTCACTTTTCACCAAAAGTGAAAATATCATAGAAAATCTATTATTTTTTTTCGTAATAAAAGGACTATCTCCTCAGTGAGATGAATAAATACAGACTCGCCAAAAAGACAAGAATGTCATAAAATACGTCTGTCTCTTCCGCTGTAAGTGGTGTCCTTTAATTTTATATACGTATCTCATAAGAATGCATTTTGAGATCTCTTATATATGTAAAAATATGGTAATCTAAGAACGAACGTGTGTTTCGCATATTTAACACTTTATATATTAAACACTTTATATATTAAACAGTTTGCAGTCGTATTACGGTTATTTAAAGTTTTAGACGCTGCATCATAATATTAACGTCCCATAATAATTGTTGAATATTTTTGTATTCTGCATTATCGTACTTTTCAAGAATTTTTATGCATTAGACATTTAAGCAGTAACACCGAAATATTAGTTTTAATTGATGTGGACTAGAATATTTATTATTGCTTATGGTAAATATTAGTGTATCTATTTAACAGCGCAAGAAGAATTGCATTACTTCAACCAAAAGAAAAATATGAACGCAATACGTCAGCTTATTTAACACACAAGAGAAATATTAACAGATGTTGTTACAAAATATTAACTCGAAGCTTAATATTTTATTCTGTATAGAAAGTGTTTCACCTAAATAACTTTATCATCTGAAATATTTCTGCTGTATTTAAATTTTATAAAAGTGTTTGCTACAAAATTTGCACAGTTTTGTGGGGGCCGGCGTGTAGTAGCAATAATAATATTCAGTTGGGAGGGGTTAATGAGGTAAGAAAAGGAAACATTGTTTTCTTAAATGCTCTATTGCTAATTTAAAAACGAATTCAACGACCTATGAATAACAATAAGACGTTCAATTTCACTGATGGAGCTTCAAAAAACTTAATAAAAAAATTGTCATCTTAATCCCGTTTTAACAGAATAAAACTATTGTTACAATATTGTTGAGGCTAAAGGAGACAATTTGTATTTTCGCGCTGTTGTGGCGTATATGTAGCTCCAAGCGCGGCGAGCGCTCTTCTTAAGGCCGGCGCCACACTTGCAGTTGGCCCGCGCGGTTCAACCGCCCGCGGTTGTACAGGCGGTCGAACCGCTTGAATTTCATGCGTTCACATATAACGCGAGAGGAGCAGTCGCTCTGCGCTGTTTGATTAAACTATCTTTTTGCACAAAAACCCTCCTCTCATTTAATTTACCATAACAGGTTATGGGCCTAGGAGAGATATGGTGACGCGAGATTTGTCGGTTAAATAAGTACGTGTGTTGGAGACGGGAAAGATTCGTTATAGTGGTAACAGTTGAGTGTGCCTAGACGTGGAATTTTTCGACGCAACGTCCAACATTGGAGTCCGGCATTAAGATAGAAAAGCTACGCAATGCTGATAACTGGCAGCAGTGGAAATTCGTGGTCGAAGTCCTGCTTGACGATGATGATCTGCTTGGTACGTGCAACGACACGCTTATGAAGCCGGAGGAAGGAAGAGCAAACTACGAAGGAGAGCTCAAGCAGTGGACGAAGGCCAACAAGAAAGCCAAACGACTTATACTAACGACGATTGAAAGCGAACCACTGAAGTTGATAATGAACTGTGAAACTGCGTGTGAAATGTGGCAAAAGTTGTGCAGTGTGTATGACCTGAAAAGCAAAGAAAGTCTGTCTCTGACGCAGAAACAGTTCTTCGATTTTAAATGGGACACGGCGGTCGGTGTTGCATCTAACTTCTCGAAGGTTGAGCAATTAGTGCGGAATATGATAGCACTTGACGGTGAGATCTCAGACTCGATGGTGATCTCTCGAATTCTCTCGACTTTGCCGCCAGTGTACCATCATGTTCGTACTGCGTGGGACAGTACAGAAAGTGCGAAGAAAACCTTACAAAATTTAATGGCGCGATTGATGACAGAAGAATCGCGTGCTATAAAAGATACGACGGGAGATACGGTGGTCGCCTTGATGTCGAAAGCAAAATTGAGTGAACAAGCTCGAAAGAACGTAAATGTGAAACGATTCGCAGAATCGCGAAGTGATGGAAAGAAGGCAAAACCGACTCGGTGCTACTCGTGCGGCAGAACGGGACACAGACGGAAAGACTGCAAAGGCTGCTACATATGCGGTGCAAAATGGCATTTTGCTAGGAATTGCCCGAAGAACGACGGGAGGAACGACATGCAGCCGAAGGATACGAACACGAGGCGTTTGTCCTTCATGGTCAACAGGGTCGACTACGAGTGTCAGCAGGACACAGGCAGAAACCACATAGACGAGCAGTGGGTGATCGACTCTGGGGCGTCCGATCATATGACTCATCACGACGACTGGTTTGTGGACATCCAACGATTCGAGGTACCTTTACAAATTAGAGTTAGCAACGGCGAGCAGTTGACGGCGATTGGTAAAGGAAATATAAACTTTGAAACACAAGTCGAAGGAAGACGGTTCGTCGGCACATTGCGCGAACAAGGTCGCGAAGAAGGGTATAGATATGTCGATTTCAAATGGCGGAAAACAATGTACATTTACTAAAAACGGAACAATTGTTGCTAGAGGATTAGAGTACGGACAGCTTTATCGACTCGACATGGGTATTTTGTTGCCCAAGTTTGCTAACACGGTGAATAAGTTAGATTCCTTGCAATTATAGCATGAGCGACTAGCGCACCAAAATAAACAGCACGTAAAGGTCTTTTTACAGAATCTTGGAATAAATGTAGAAGTTGATAAGGAGTTTTGCAACGCGTGCGTTATAGGAAAGCATCACCGGTCTGCTTTCGAAAAGAAAGAAAACAAGGCTTGTGCTCCAAGGGAAAGGGTGTACTCTGACGTTTACGGTCCGGTGGAAGTAGATTCGTTGGGAAAAAACCGGTACTTCGTAACGTTTAAGGATGAGTATACTACTTTTCGCATGATATATTTTGTGCGTCAGAAATTTGAAGTCGCGGAGGAAGTTAAATGTTATTGTAATGAGATCAGAAACCAGTTCGGTAAAGATATTAAAGAATTACTTACCGACGGAGGAAGAGAATATATGAATAAAGACGTTACCGATTTTTTACGCGAGAAAGGAATAAGGTATGTCGTGACGATCCCGTACACGCCAGAGCAAAACGGCGTTGCCGAAAGGGAAAATCGAATCATTGTAGAAGCAGCAAGGTCAGTTTTGTATGCACAAAATATTTTTCCGAAGTCGCTGTGGGGAGAAGCGATCAATTTCGCTGTACACGTTCTAAATAGAAGTGGACCCATAAGAGTTGCAAACAAAACGCCCTACGAATTATGGTTTAAAAGGAATGCTTCTGTAAATCATTTTAAAGTTTTCGGCACGGACTGCTTTATTCATATACCCAAACAAAAAAGACGTAAACTAGATAGGAAAGCAGTACGAGGGTTTCTTGTCGGGTATAAAGAAGATCTGAAGGGATATAGGCTATATACAGGGTCATCCATTAAGACTGCAACCCAGGTCCGCCCGACCAGGTAAAATGATAACCACTGCCTCAACCGATACTTCCGCCATCTATGAGCCAATGATGAAAGTGTACGGTCTTTTAGGCGCCAGTAGAGAGCGCATGGTGCTTTTGGCTTTTGCCAGAGAATATTGAAATTGACGTAGCAGACGGGTAAGAAAACGGTAGCCATTTTATGAGTGCGACCGCGACGATCCCGTTATCTACGTATGCAATGGCCCAGCAGCGGTATTAGACCACGCTGACGCGTTAGTGGCCTGAGTTGAAGAATTTGGGGATTTTTTCGCATAACTTTTGAACTACAAAAGATATCGGAATGCAATTTGCGCCATAAAATGGGAACAAATTATCCTCTTCTAATGGTGGAAAATTTACCAAATTTTACGTTTACTTAACTTTTCTTTTTTCCATTTTTTAACCATAATTGTTGCGAAAACCTTTTGCAAACTGTTTATTTAAATACTTTATATAATGCTCTTTTTAAAATTCGTGGCGCCGATAAACAATAGGCTAGTTACCCCTGTATCATTACTTTCACAAATTGAGGAATTAAATTTTTATTAAATTATATATTAGTTCTGCAGCCTCAGAATCTAATGCTCTGGTTTCCTTTTTTGTGATTTTATCCTCATTATAGTGCATGCACAGATCGGATGTAAGGGGTAACTAATGGGACGTGTCTGTGTTTGTAGCGGTCTTTGAATTTTTTCTACAATTTTTGTGTCTGAATATATTAATCTTTTAGCTACCTAACGCCACGCCTATACCGGCTTCCGGTTATGCCATTTTTTGGAACGATACGTCATTATTGTGGGTTTTATACGTAGTCAGCGAAAAATCTCTTCGTACAGAGGTATAGCGCTGCGGTTAATCCTGTCGTAGCTAAAAGTTTGAAAAGGCCGGTACGGGACCAGTTGATATTGTTTTCAAACCTCATTATAGTAATCTGGGGTGCAAATGGTAAACCGACCATAAAAGCGGAGCGCCCAGCTCACTTACTTGAGACGGGGGCCTCCGCTTCACTACCTGATAACTGTTTGCAACTTTAATTTGAAAGGGACCATTCTAGAAATGAGCTGATATTGTAGGTAGCACATCAAGGAACTGTTTCTGGTTGTGTATAAAAACGGCAGAACACTAACATCGTATATCAATCAGCTGCAGCGGTTTTCGGTAACGAACGTTTCGAATCGCTCGTGTGTTATTCGAACGAGGAAGTTCTGGGTTATTATTTCAAAACCACCGTCTATTTTACACAGGCAATTAATATTTTTGTTTCAAAAGTACTTGCAAGTTTTACAATATTCAAAGGATGTCTAAGACCGCTACAAACAAAGACACGTCCCATTAGTTACCCCTTAGGTCCGTTCTACGCATATCTACATTAAGGATAAAATCATAAAAAAGAAAACAGGGTTGTCTGCCCGCGACTTTCAAACAGAGACACACTCCGCGGAGCGTTAAAGGTGAAATCTGACGGCACGTGGATCGGCGAGCCTGGCACGAGACCACGCCGAGCCCACGCGCTGTCAGAACGCTCATGGCTCGCCGACTCACGAGCCTGGGCGATCCTGGGCGAGCCGAGCCGTCTCGCCGAGTCCCGCGCCTTCAGAACGCTCATGGATCGCCGATTCACGAGCCGTCAGATTCCACCTTTAGGCGTGCGTTTTAAATGAATGAATATGAAAACTGAGGCGCGAGGAAGTCTACGCGGAAGACTATTCCGTGCGATTGTTTTCAGATCAAATTCTAACGCACAAAGAAGCGGGCGAGTAAACCGATAATACAATACCTACAGCAAAGTAGTGTGGGTGAACAATAGGACGAAATCAACGATAAGGGTGGAATCAATTTAAGGAAAATATAATGAGAGGCCTGTAAGACAAATCGGACCCACTTCTTGCACTGGCCCGGCGCGCGGCGCCGCGTTCGGAGAGCTGCCAGCGAACGCTGGACAGCGGTGATGCCCGAGCTTCGAGAATTTTAGGATGGTCTCTTTCAAATTAACGTGGCAAAGAGCTAGTTGGGAATTTCCCGGCCCAGGTAAGCGAGCTGCGCGCTCCGCTTTTATGGCCGGTTTACGACTCGCACCCCAGATTACTGTAACGAGGTTTAAAAACAATGTGTCGACTGGTCCCGTACCCGTCTAAATTTCAAAAATTTTTGCGACGACAGGGTTGACTTGATTTTTCGTCACCTGCGTGTGAAAGCCACAATAGTGGCGTATCATTTCAAAAGATGATATTAATGTAAGTCACCCCATAGTGGCGCACATCGGGCTCAAGAATATGGTTCCATGTTGGAATACGTTATTGCTATTACCTCAATTTCGAAACGAATGTGGGTTAGTCCGTTGTTTGCTCTCACTGCCTCCATTAACGATATTACGCATGAAATTAGTTTGCAGGATTAAAAATAAAAATTTAATTCCTCAATTTGTTAAAGTAATGATACAGGGGTAACTAGCCTATTGTTTATCGGCGCCACGAATTTTAAAAAGAGCATTATATAAAATATTCTCTGGCAAAAGCCAAAAGCACCCTGCGCTCTCTACTGGCGCCTAAAAGACCGTACACTTTCATCATTGGCTCATAGATGGCGGAAGTATCGGTTGAGGCAGTGGTTATCATTTTACCTGGTCGGGCGGACCTGGGTTGCAGTCTTAATGGATGACCCTGTATACCTGAAAAACACGAAGTCATTGTAAGTTGCGATGTCATATTTAAAGACGAAAATCTCTCGTCCTGCTATGTAGATATTGAAAACAAAAGCGTTGATGATGAAAAAGAAAGCGAGGATGAGAAAGACGAAGTCGAAACTTCAGGAGAACATGACCGTAAATTACGCGACCGGACAAAAATTAAAAGACCGGAATTTTACGCAGATCCAATAGCGCATCTTGTAGAAGTAACTCCGCGAAATTACGAAGAAGCAATAAATTGCGCAGAATCAAAAAGTTGGCGTAATGCAATGAGGGATGAGATGAACTTCCTACGTGAAAACGAAACGTGGATCTTGGTAAAAAGGCCGGAAAATGCAAAAGTTTTAAACAATATGTGGGTATATAAAATGAAATAAAACGTTGATAATGATGAACTGATACATAAGGCGCGATTAGTAATAAAGGGATGTTCGCAACGTGAGGGGACCGACTTCAATGAAACGTTCAGTCCGGTAGTTCAGATACGATACACTTAGAGTCATGTTTGTTAGGACGCTACGTGGAGGCAACAGGCAGAGTGAAATAGAATTAGGTTTTAACGATACTTTAATTAAAACATACAAAAAGGAGACGCGTGGTACGCGTTACAATCACAAGGCGCGAACTGTGTCGGATGTAAAAACAACATGGTAGGTCCCCATGAGAGCACCCGTGGTTCGCTGTACGCGCCAATAGATGGCGCTGCGCAAACCGAGTTGTAGGCTTGTGTTTACCAGGGGCACTCAACGTGCGCCCGTTGGAACTTCCAACTTGGAAGGACTAATATGTATCCTATGCAGGCCTACTCTGCTCTACGCGTATATCCACTTGTGGCGAATAAAACAACTCACGTTTGGTAACAAAAGGAGGTTTTAATAACCTTAACAATCAGGTACAGGCAAAAGGAACTTTCTGAGTATTGGACTAGAGTGATGCGTACAGTCCGTAGCGTGACGCCGTAATGGCGTTCGGCACCTTCTTCCTCGTGTAGTTCGAGGAACTTCCGTGGCGCTCGCAGAGCCAGTCCCTACAGAGTCACGTAGAATCGCAGCTGGACCGCTCGTTACCAGAGGCCCGTATTAACAATGTTATGTATAACGACGATTAAGAGCCTATCTTTACGACAATTCGATATCAAAACCGCCATTTTATACGGAGATTTAAGTGAAGAAATCCTTATGCGACAACCTCAAGGGTTTGACGATGGCTCAAGCCGAGTATGTATGCTGCAGAAAAGCTTATCCGGCCTCAAACAGGCGCCAAGGTGTTGGGGTGAACATTTCTCAAATTTTCTGCGGGGCTGTGGTTTGAGGGAGAGCTTGGCAGACCTTTGTCTGTACGTTCGCATGAGAGATAAAACTATTCTGATGTTAGCACTATGGGTTGATGACGGTCTAATAGCTGCATCATGCGAAGAAGAAATCGGTTTCTTTATAAGTAGGTTATGCGAAAGATACAGATCAAACGTTTTTTCTAATGTAAGGAAGTTTGTTGGAATGGAAATTACGGAAACGCGAGATGGCTCGATTTTTGTAGATCAAGAAAGCTATGCAAGAAGAATAATTGAAAAGTATGGACTGAATGAAGCGAAAACTGTAAAAACACCGATAGAAAAAGGATGGAATGCGTATGATTCAAAAACGGTCGACGAAAGTGTGCCATATCGCGAGGCGGTCGGAAGCTTAATCTTTCTTCAGATTGTAAGTAGACCGGATATTGCGTTTGCTTTAAATGTTGCGTCTAGAGCACTTGGAAACCCAACAGTGGCTCACTGGAACTTAGTTAAGCGAATTATTCGATACGTAAAAGGTACATGCAACTACGGGCTGCTGTACAGACCGAACACCGTTTTTATGACGTTCTCCGATGCCGATTTTGCTGGTGACAATGAAACGGGTAAATCTACGAGTGGCACACTGTACATGTTTACGGGTGCAGCAATAAGCTGGCAAAGTAAGAAGCAACAAAGCGTTGCGCTTTCCACGACGGAAGCCGAATACGTAAGCGCGGCAACAGCAGCAAAAAGCAATGTGTGGACAACAAGACTGTTAAATGATTTAGATTTCAAAGTTGCCGAAAACGTGTTGTTTATCGACAATCAAAGCGCGTTAAAGTTGGTGAAAAACCCAGAATTTCATCAACGCACTAAACATATCAACCCAAAGTTCCATTTTGTGCGTGATCTGTATAAGAAAGGAATGATAGATGTAAAATACATTCCCACGGAAAATCAGTTGGCGGACATACTGACAAAAACGCTAGATAAACGTAGATTTGAGTTCTTTCGAGAACAAATTGGAATTAGATGTAAGTCAGATGTAGTCTAAAAATTGAACCCTTTAGGGAGGGTGTTGAGGTTAAAGGAGACAATTTGTATTTTCGCGCTGTTGTGGCGTATATGTAGCTCCAAGCGCGGCGAGCGCTCTTCTTAAAAGCGTTTCCGGGGAATCGGGAGTCACTTACGCAACCGTTACGCGGGAGGAGCAGTCGCTCTGCGCTGTTTGATTAAACTATCTTTTTTGCACAAAAATCCTCATCTCATTTAGTTTACCATAACAAATATGCCTCCCCCCACACAAAACTATGCAACCTTTGTAGGAAACATTTTTATGAAATTTTAAATATATTAGAAATATATCAGGTGACAAAGTTAGGTGAAACACCCTGCATAACAACGTTAAATATGCGTGTTTCCAACTTAAGCCGAGAATAGTATAATTCGGTTACTAAAATACTCTTCTCCATAATTTATCAATGTTCCTTGGAAGTTTCCACTGTAAAGTCTATTTTAAACTTGAAAATGACGCTGATTTGATAATATTCGATGGATCTGATTTAAAGATTGTCCAGTAAAATGGTGCTTTATTACATGTAGGATTTATACAAAAACCGACTTTTGAAAAAACCGGTTTTCGAATTCTATTATTCCCGCAAAACCGATTAATCCGATTTTCCATTTTTCACAAAAAAATATAATTAAAATAGTAAATAAATATTTCTACTTATTTTAAAAATGATCAGTTTCCTTAATATTATGGAATTATAAAAATAATACAAAATAAAATATACTCTATACAAAACCAAATAAAAAAAAATTAAAGTAACCGGAATCGGTAAAAATACATACAATTTTTGAGTTCATTTAATATTTATGGATCTACAAAAAAAACACATAATAAAGTAGACTGCATACAAAACAAAATGAAAAAATCTAAAATAATTAAAATCCGTACAAAATATAAATCTTTTGAAAGGTTGTACCGAATTATAAATCTTTATTCCATTTACAATTTTTTTCTGAACATATGAAGATTATCATGAAGATTAGTTTTATAGTAAACTGTTACCTACTACAATATGCTTGTGTCCAAGACGCTTTCAAGTAAAAATGTTAACGTTTTTAATTCAATAATTCAATCATTTCTGCATATTAATTCTAGTATATAAAACCGTTTTTTTTTTAAATTCGGTTTTCGAATTTTACAAATTTACAAACAAAAACCGGTTTTTAAAAACCGACAAACCCTACTTACATGCTTAATTTACAAGCCGTGTAATTATAAATTGAAGGTAGACACACGCGTCTATAAAATTTGAGGACTAGGTTAATAAAATTAAACTCTCGGTATAATACTGTTCAGCTCACGCGTTATTCGTGGGGATATTTTCGATGGAGTCAACACGCTCCTTCAAGTGGGATTTTGACTTGGGAAATAGACAATTGTCCGCAGGTGCCAAATCTGATGAATAACGGCGGTGATTAAGTACTGTAACGCTTTTCTTTGCACGAAATTCCTTAAGGATAGTCGCGTTATGAGAAGGAGTATTTCCAGATAGCACAAAGACGTCTTAAAGACGTCCAGAAAACGTCTTAAAGACGTCCAGATAACGTCCAGAAGACGTCTTGAAGACGTCCATTTTCAAAAAACAAGCTGACAAGCGTTCAGGCCTAAAATTGACCTAAAATGGACGTCTTTAAGACTTCCTGTGCTATCTGGGTTGTCATGTAACAAGAACCAACCACCGGACTTTGCAATTTCATTTGATTTATTAAGTCGCTCAATAACTTCTTTTATAATATCGAGAGGCAACCGTTTACCCGCTTTAAAACAAAACTTGAAAAATATTTAAATAGTGCTATTTGAAAAAAATCAATCCTAAAACTTTGTAGACGCACCGTGTGTTAAGCTTGCAAATCAAAAGGAAATTTTCAGTAACTTATTACTTGCTATTCTCACAGAATGATTTACATTAGAATTTGTTTTTTTTTAGAGATCAACGGAACAACTGACTCATTGCAGTACAACAACGTTGGAAGAGATTTTGGATAATACAGACGGGGTAACAACACGCACCGTCTCCGAAAAGATCATGAACATCTGCAAAAATACCATACGTTGGGTGCTCTTTTTAGATATTTTACTCGCCCTATCAGGTTCGTATTGCCTTTCTTCTCCAGTTTCTCACATTTTCATAACCGCGTACTGTTTTTGACTGTCGACTGTCGCACAGTGTTATGCGTTCGGGACAAAACTCATAACTTCTGAACTAATCAGTTTTCGTCCTAAGTACCCTAATACTTTTTTAAAGAGAATATAAAAATGCATCGATTGGTGTATAAAAAAATATACAGTTCCATTAAAAAAATTAAGCCGATCTTGATTATTCAGTGAATAAAAAGTTTTTTATTAATATTTACTTTTGCAATTTGTTGTCAACTGAATACTGACTAACTTTTGTTCGAAACATTTTTTTATCAAATTATTTTTAACACGTGTATCGCGTTTGACTGCTATTTTAAAACTGAAGACAGCATCCAGGATGGAAAAGTCATGGTAGATATCGTATAAACAATTGGAAAAAGCATATCGGATGTGTAGATTCACATAAGGGTCTTATGCACGAGGAGACCTAGAGACTACGCTAAGGGCCGGAGCGGTGAACGTCTTAATAATGATTTTGGCTATTTTTTCTGTTTCGTGCAAATTCGTGCAGTTGAAATTGACGTTAATATAAAGTTTAATGATCCCTAAATTTAATATACAAAAAATCAGGGAGGTATTTTTTGGTGTTTTTTTTTTAAAGTCCCATCGAAGTTGATAAACATTTAAAATAAAGAATTAGTACAAATTGTTAGTATTGTAAAAAACTGACTCGGCAGTTTTGAAGGTATGACAGTATTAAACACAACTTATAAAAAGCAAATGAAAAGCATAAACATTCTGCCAATGGCACGTGTTTGAAAAAATGCACCGAAATTTGTAATGAATTTCTAGTATCACTTTTGACAACAAATTAGTAAATTCAGCAGAAGTTATGGGTAACATTGAAACCTACGTTCCTTTATTAACATTATAAGATACAAGAATTTGTGGATCAAACACTTCGGATTTTTTACTTTTGTCCATTACGCGTAACACTGTGTGTCGCTTCGAAATTATTGAATGCTTCCCTAAAAATTTTGTCCCTAAAAATCCCTCGAAAATTTTGTTGAAATTAACTTCTTTTTTACTTGTTAAATTTTTCGAAATTTTTTTTAAATGAAATTCTATTTCAATCCATTACGTTAAAATTTCTAGATGGAGGAGCTAAATTTTTTGTAAAGTTTATTGAAATTAACTTCTGTTTTAATTGATTACGTTAAAATTTTGTAGATGGAGGAGCTACATTTTTTGTAAATTTTATTGAAATTAACTTCTGTTTTAATTGATTACGTTAAAATTTCGAGATGTAGGAGCTAAATTTTTTCACAATATAATTGAACTAAACGGTCAGAGATTTCAATTTTTTTCACTTGTAGCCTCCCAGATAGCACACAGACGTCTTAAAGACGTCCTAAAGACGTCTGTTTCAGACTTTCAAGATGTCTTAAAGACGACTGCTATTGTCGTAAAGACGTCTTAAAGACGTCTATAGACGTTTTTTTACGTCGTTTGTCAGGAAACGGTACGTCTTTAAGACGTCTTTTGAAAGGCTTGTAGACGTCTCCAATACGTCTTATAGACGTCTACAAGACGTCTTATAGACGTCTACAAGACGTCTTATAGACGTCTTTAAGGTATCTCACAGACGTCTTAAAAGCGTCTGTTTCAGACATTCAAGACGTCTTGAAGACGTCTGCTATTGTCGTAAAGACGTCTTAGAGACGTCTATAGACGTTTTTTACGTCGTTTGTCAGGAAACGGTACGTCTATAAGACGTCTTTTAAACGGCTTGTAGACGTCTGTAAGACGTGTTATAGGCATCTTTAAGTGGTCGTGAAGACGTCTTACAGACGTCCATTTCAGACATTCATGGCGCCTCAAAGACGTCTTCGTAAAGACTTCATTAGGCCTTACTGCAGATCTTTAAAAAAGATATTAGAGATATTAAGCGTGCTTTGATTCGTGTTTATTAGAATTAATATCTGTTAATGAAATTAAGTATTTTGAAAAAAGGAAGCCCGTCGAGTAGCTGCTCTTGTTCTCATTTGAGAAAGTCTATTTTCATGTTGATCAATATTTTCGTTTCTTCATAAAAAAGAAGAACGTCTTGCAAGAGCTAATGATCGAGACATTTTTTGGCATATTCGAAAATATAAATTTCCGCAGTTAAAAAACACCAGTCCTCGAGAATGACGGTATGTGATCTGCACGGCTCTCTTATAGGCATGACTGCTGTATCCCACCTGCGAGAAGCGCTCGGCCCGGCGCCGCCTGGCGGTCGCGTACTATGCATCTCGAGCCGGCCTAGTCATGACATAACACAGACGTCTTAAAGACGACTTAAAAAGGTCGTTTAAAAGACGTCTTGGCACAGACGTCTTAAAGACGACTTTAAAAGACGTCTTGGCACAGACGTCTTAAAGACGACTTTAAAAGGTTGTTTAAAAGACGTCTTGACACAGACGTCTTAAAGACGACTTAAAAAGGTCGTTTAAAAGACGTCTTGACACAGACGTCTTACAGACGACTTAAAGACGTCTGTAGACAGACGTTTCAGAAACGTCTTGGCATAGACATCTCAAAGACATCTTAACACAGTAGTCTAAAAGACGTCCTGGCACAGACGTCTTAAAGACGCCTAAAATAGACATCTTAAAAATGTCTCGACACCGTCGTCTTAAAGACGTCTTAATAAGGTCGTCAGACGTTCAGACCAAAAACAGACGTAAAATGGACGTCTTTAAGACGTCGTGTGCTATGTGGGCTTCTACTAAAATTTACATAATTTATTCTAAATCTGCATCTGAATCATAATTGAGTTCGTTTGTCGCCAGAATTTGTTGATTTTTAAAAAATTATGGAAGTGGAAATGTTGTTTTCATACTGAACGCCCAAAGTGATATTATTTCCAATTATACAGGTAGTTTCGCTA
Source organism: Andrena haemorrhoa (assembly GCA_910592295.1). Classification (NCBI taxonomy): domain Eukaryota; kingdom Metazoa; phylum Arthropoda; class Insecta; order Hymenoptera; family Andrenidae; genus Andrena; species Andrena haemorrhoa. Next base: position 11,128,603 of record OU342946.1, read on the forward strand.
CAGTTGGTAAATCTTTTAGGGGCTTATTATACAGGTCAAAATAAGACTAAAATATGGAATACAAATTTTTAATATCGCGCTTCGTTTTCGAGAAAATTGACTTTGTATTTTAGTCGGGTGCGTCTCCACCGAAGTATTGTTTTAAGCGCCTAACGGACATGCGGAGTTAAGGGGAACCCGGCGCCCTATCTGCAGCCCGTTCCCCTTAACTCCGCATGCCCCCTAGGCTCCTAAAACAGTACTTCGGTGCAGACGCACCCGACTAAAATACAAAGTCAATTTTCTCGAAAACGAAGCACGATATTGAAAAATTCTATTCTATATTTTCGTCTTATTTTGGGCTGTAGAATCACCACCCAAAAGGTTTACTTACCATCCGTAACGAAACACCCTGTATACAATTGAATAGGTATAACTTAATTTAAGAGGTCTTTCTAGTCTACTGGCTGGAAAGAAACTTAATTTTTTAGGAATTAAAAAAAGAAACAAGTATTGCGCGTATCATTTTGCACGTTTGTATCTTTATTCTATCATCTATTAAGCCTATAAAAAAAATGCAAGTAAAAATATCCATTTACAGCGGAATAGCAGCATCGTGAAGAGAACAATGTCCTTCCGGATGCCAGACATGATATAAACACAAAATTCAAACAGATTAGTAATCTGTAGACATGTCGCTGTGGCCTGAAGTAACATAATGAAAATAGACTAAGAAACAAAGGAATGGCAACTTCTTAAAAAATGTTATCCATTTTAGCAAATGGTTTTGTTGACCGCAGTAATTCAATTTTATAAATATTTCCTAATCCTAGTTTAAACGATAAAGTAACGTCTACTGAGTATGCCTAATATATTTGAAGTGGATCGGATTTTTGGTTTTTCGACAACCATGCCTGGCATTCGGAAGAACTCTTCACGATGTACTATTCCTCTATAAATGGATATTTTTCCTTGCAACTTTTTTTATAATCTTAAAAGGTGACAGAATAAAGGTACAAACGTGCAATACTTGTTTCTTTTTTAATTTCCGAAAACTTAAATTGTTTTCAGCCGGCGTCTTCAGACTTCAGCAAATGCAGAAATTTTAATTTTGGAAGAAATGTGCGTGATTCTCTTAATCAGCAAATATTTGGTGTTCTAGATCAGGGATGTCCACCGGGGGCGGTCCGAAGGCCCGAGCATCCATAGCGTTTTCTACGAGCCGTGCGGAAGGGGTGCTCGAAGCCAATGAAGCAGCGGGTATGCAACGGATGGAGAAAACTCTAGTAGTGTGCGTGTAGGCCCGTACGTTCATTGGCTTCGAGCACCCCTTCCGCACGGCTCGTAGAAAACGCTATGGATGCTCGGGCCCTCGGACCGCCCCCGGTGGGCATCCCTGTTCTAGATTATCGCGTGATTTTTATTTGCTGGGTTACATAAAACAATTAGTGTACACAAAAGTTTGTAGTAGAAATTAAGGGCGGGCTTTGGGAGCGTCTACAGAATGCATTTACAACTATCTGTAATACCCCAAGAATATTCGAAAAAGTCCGACAATCAGTATTTCTTAACTTATAGGCAGTGGCGGATTTAAGGAAAAAGGCCCAGGTGGCAAACATTGAGGGGCCCATTTTTTCGGGAAAATGAAGAAGTAGTTTACCAAAACGGGGTAAATGTACAGAAAGGTAGAGAAAAAAAGTGCTTGGATGAAATCATTATTTTTTAAGACAGGGCCCTAGTGGGGCCTTCTGAGCAGGGGCCCATTTTTCGAGAAACTAAAGCGGTAGTTTACTGAAAACGGGCTCGGTATAATAATACAGAAACCAAATATAGTTTGGATAAAATCATTATTTTTGTTAAGAATGGGGCCCTAGTAGGGCCTTCTGAGCAGGGACCCATTTTGCGAGAAACTAAAGCGGTAGTTTACTGAAAATGGGCTCAGTGTAATAATACAGAAAGAAAATATAGTTTGGATAAAATCATTATTTTTGAAGACAGGGCCCTAGGGGGGCCATCTGAGCAGGGGCCCAGGTGGCAACTGCTCATCGGCCGCCCTATTAAATCCGCCACTGCTTATAGGGGAGACAGGAGTAAGTGAGCCTCGGGGTAAAATGAGCTTTCTTAATTTGGTCTCTAAAAATAGAAAGAAATTGAGGTTATGGCAAGTATAAGTAACTCACTAGTTCAAAACTAGTTTCGAATACAAGAAACCCTTGTGCAAAGTTTCAAATCGATTTACCATATAGTTATCGAGAAATTGTTAATAAAAGTCGATGCATTTTAACATAGCGGCATATGGCAACGTCGGAAAAAGGGGGTTATAGTTTCAGTTTTTCTTCTGAAACAGGAAAACTATATTCAAGAAGTGTACCAAAATTGGGCCAAAAGTACATTGAAATGTCACGAAATGAATTTATTAATTCTGCCAAACTGACCACATAGTTTCTTCGTAAATGCCCATAAAAAATAGGTTTACGTGCAAATCTTTTAGAAATTGCGTAGAGCAGTCAACGTGGCAACGTCGCACAATCGATATGTTCAGACATTTAAATATCGAACGACTTTTCAAATTCATATGAACATTTCTTCTGACATTTTGGTTATAAAAGACGGTCCGAATGTATGCGACGTTGCCAGATCTGCTGCTCCAATTCACTACGCTAACCAATTTCATATTCTATTTTCGTATTACAATTATTTATATTAACATTGAACTTTTTAACATATATATACATGATTAAAACGTGAAATATCGGCGCACTGTTTCGGTCAATACTAAATAAATAAATAAAAGCTATTTTGCAAGTTATACAAATAAAATTTCCAACGTTTCGGTCGTAATTTCGATCATTTTCAAGGAAAGAATAAGTAAAGTGAAAACTGCACTGCTTTTAAATCAATAGCACGTGTTAAAAGTACTAAAAATTATTATTATTATTTCTATAGTATGAGACTACTTTATATTTATATCGTCTATTACCCAACTCTAATTTGACTAACATAGTCGGTTAGGAACTACCTTAAGTCATGTAAATAATAACTGACAGTCATGACAGTCATTTCTTTATCAATCAGCAACTCTACCGAGTAATAAAACGGAGAAGCTTAACGAATCTTTGCTATCTTACAACTCCTTAATAAATCATTGTTTGACATTTATTCGTATGCACTTTTTTCAACTAATCGATCTCTTGCATACGTTGCATCAATTAGTCGCCAACCTGTCGGTACAGATTGCATAGGTATGCGTATGAAACGCACGGCTTGTCATTGTTTGCAAACTAAAGAAGGTAATAACTGTTGTTTGACGATACGTGTGTACATTACGTTAATACTGATTAGATTCACACATCTCTTCAACAGTTGTGTGGAAGCGACAGCGGGTCAATTTTAAACGACAGTTATTACGTTAGTAGACAACCAGTCGGAAGTGCATATCATTCGTTGTTACTAGGCAATGTTTATGATCTCAGAGGCGATGTAGGTAGCTTTCATGTAAACAAAAGATACCATTTTTTCGTTTACACACTTAAGGTAGTTCCTAACCGACTATGTTAGTCAAATTAGAGTTGGGTAATAAACGATAAATATAAAGTAGTCCGATACTATAGAAATAATAATAATAATTTTTAACATCACGTATATATGTATATTTTAAAAAGTTCAATGTTAATATAAATAATTGTAATACGAAAATGGAATATTAAATTGGTTAGCGTAGTGAATTGGAGCAGCAGATCTGACAACGCCGCATACATTCGGAGCGTCTTTTATAACCAAAATGTCAGAAGAAATGTTCATATGAATTTGAAAAGTCGTTCGATATTTAAATGTCTGAACATATCGATTGTGCGACGTTGCCACGTTGACTGCTCTACGCAATTTCTAAAAGATTTGCACGTAAACCTATTTTTTATGGGCATTTACGAAGAAACTATGTGGTCAGTTTGGCAGAATTAATAAATTCATTTCGTGACATTTCGATGTACTTTTGTGCCAATTTTAGTACACTTCTTGAATATAGTTTTCGTGTGTCAGAAGAAAAATTGAAACTACAACCCCTTTTTCCGACTCTGCCATATGCCACTGTGTTAAAATGCATCAACTTTAATTAACAATTTCTCGATAACTATGTGGTAAATCGATTTTAAACTTTGTACAAGGGTTTCTTTTATCCGAAATTAGTTTTGAACGAAATTTAAAAGAATTCTTGAATTTAGTAGAATATTCAGGAATTACCGTAATGAAAAATTGAGCAGTGTTAAATAAAAAATTGTATAAGTGTAAATAGGAAAATCTGAATAATCTCGTATTATGTTATAATAGATACACTAATTTCCTTTCTGTTTCCATTAATGCAAAATACAATTACAATAAGTTTTTATTCATTCTTAACTTTTAACTTTTTGTGGAGGAATAGTTTTCCCCTTAGTTTTGCGATCTGACTGACTGAATGTGTGAAATTTCTACGGAACTCTACTGCTATACTTATTTGGAATGTAATCTGAATTTCGCTTGAGAGATAAAAAATTTAATCTTACATAATTCAAAGAGTGGAAAAGAAAGGTTTTTTTAATTAAACTTCCAGATCAATCGCGCTTGCTTGAATTTGTATGCTTACGTGCTTGAAACGTGTATCTGAATAAATAGACTCTGGTAACGAAACCATGCGTGTAATGAGACTTGACTGGAAAACCGCGAACTGTGTAACACAATACACCACATGAGACGACTGTCTGCTTAGAATTTTTCCGGGCGTGTCGTGTTGAATAACTTCGTATACACGAACTCGGTGAAACGTCAATGAACTGTATTGCAGTGAAACACGTTGGAACATAATAATATGGAAATGAATTTGACGATTAAATGTACGGCTCTAAGAATAAGTGTACATGTGTTTATTGGAATCTAAAGAGAAACTTAATCTTGAACTTCTTGAATAATTTTATTGAATTTATATTTATCGACAAATCTACCCTCCCCCATTCATTGTTCAATTCTATAATTTGTAGATATGTATGACTAATATAAACACAAACAAATCAAATTTGTATTTATTTTAGGCGTATATATACGTAATAATCCTATTATCCGAATTAACTCATGAATTGTACATTTTTATGCAAACGACTCTCTTCTGTGTGTAGGGTTTATACAAAAACAGACTTTTGAAAAAACCGGTTTTCGAATTCCACTATTCCCAAAAACGCGGTTAAACCAGTTTTCGAATTTTCACAGAAAATATATAATTAAAATAGTAAATAAATATTTGTACTTAGTTTAAAAATGTTCAGTTTCCTTATTATTTATGGAATTACAAAAATATAACAAATTAAAATATACCGTATCTGTACAAAACCAAATAAATAAAAAAATCAAATTAACTAAAATCCGTACAATTTTTGAGTTCATTTAATATTTATGGATCTACAAAAATATAACCCAATAAAATAGACTGGATACAAAACCAAATGAAAAAAAAACTAAAATCCACACAAAATATAAATTTTTTACAGTGGTACCAAATTATAAATCGTTATTCCATTTTGTATTTTTCTTCAGAAAATATGAACTCATGAAAATTAGTTTTACAGTAATGAATAGACTGTTACATATATGTATACTACAATATGCTTGTGTCCGAGGCGATTTCAGAACAAAATAATTAATTCATTTCTACATATTAATTCTAATATATATAACCGGTTTTTTAAATTTAAAACCCGGTTTTCGAATTTTACAAATTCATAAATAAAAACCGGTTTTTCAACCCGGTTTTTAAAAAGCGACAAACCCTATCTGTGTGTCTTCATTAGTAAATCATTAGGAATTGAAGACTGCTGCAAAGGGATGGGAGTTCCATAATGTTCTGAAATTGAGCTATAAGTAGCATCTTAATATATAAAGCAGAAAGCTTCTATATGTTTGTGGGTTTGTCTGTCACCTAAAAACTTTCGAACAATAAACTCGGGGATCACGAAATGGGCTTCAGCTCATTATGCCTAACTAATCCAGATGAATGTGACCATTTTCACAAAAAATTAAATAAATTGTTTTTTTTTAAATCAGAATCTAAATTTCGGACGAAGCCGAGTAGTAAGCTAGTTGAATATAAAAACAAATCTAAATTGATTGATGCAAGAAAGAGTTCGAAATGCTGTGATGATATGTAGATTTTAAGTGGGTAAAATATTTTGAACATACGTCTAGAAATATTTTGTGATCACTGTTTTTATTAGTTTTCCACAAGTTAATACATTTGGAGCTGCCCATTTCTTACTGCAGTCTTAAATTTTCTTTTTACACCCAAAATATCGCGAGCTTAATTTCTTAATGTTTCTTAGTGATTTGTGAATATTAAAGTACAATGAAATAAGAGGATACAAAGGATCAATTTTATCGCAACTACCAATAAACGTTTCAGTGTCATTACGATATGTAGAAAAATGTCTGGACTGAAGTAGGGTTTGTCGGTTTTTATTTATGAATCTGTAAAATTCGAAAATCGGGTTTTAAATTTAAAAAACCGGTTTTATATATTAGAATTAATATGCAGAAATGAATTAATTATTATAATTAGAAACGTTAGCATTTTTACTTGAAACTCTCCTCGGACAAAAGCATATTGTAGTATGTAACAGTTTACTCATTACTGTAAAACAGTATTCATGACTTCATATTTTCTGAAGAAAAATACTAAATGGAATAAAGATTTATACCTAATTTGGTACCATTGTAAAATATTTATATTTTGTGCGGATTTTTTTTTCATTTGGTTTTGTATGCAGTCCATTTTTTTGTGTTATATTTTTGTAGGTCCATAAATATTAAGGAAACTAAACATTTTTAAAATAAGTACAAATAGTAATTTACTATTTTAATTACATATTTTTTTGTGAAAATTCGAAAACCGGTGTAACCGGTTTTTTGGGAATAGTGGAATTCGAAAACCGGTTTTTACAAAAGTCGGTTTTTGTATAAACCCTAGACTGAAGAGAAAATTTTGGTACATTTCCAAGTACAAAATAATTATTGCAGGTTCGTTGCCCCGTATGAATAGCAACTGGATCTCTCTGTTCCACGCTGTAGAAAATCCCATTAGGTACACGAGTACCTACATAGCAAGTATGCGTGTAGCATGTGCGGGCTCGGCAGCGAATATGTTAAAATATAATTGGCTCTAGTAGTACATGCACTAATAATAAATTTTACATTGCAGGATTGTATGATCGTTAAATTGAATTCAAACAACATGGATATTACATATTTGTGTACACATTATCGTTTGTAGAATATTGCATCCTGTTTTAGGATTAATTTTATTTGCTATTTTTGGCCTGTAAGCAGTGCTCTTACGAAAAATTCTTTAATATTTGATAGCTCGCAGAATATGTAATAATGCATAAAACGTATTATTTGAGATTTTTTTTAGAAAATAGGGTTTTAAATTTTGTGTTTCCTACAAACCGCTGATAAGCCGGAGGCATTGATATTTTTTGCCACTGATTGCGATAAATTGCACTGTCCGACAAAAATGCGATTTTTCTATAATCTTAATGAACTATATCGTTTCCGAGGAATTTTTGCTCGCTGAAAACGAATTTGTCTGTAAAAATGGCGTAGCAATACAGAATGCCGTTTTCAGCACTTTTCCTATTTCTGTTCACAAAACGTGTAAACAATTTTAATCGTTGAACTTTGAAACATATTATGTGTGTAATATTAATGTTTTTTAATGTGTGTTTAAAATTAATATAAAACATTTAAAAGTAGAAAAAAGATATTCATATATGTATGAATAACACGGTTCAACAAGGTTTTTTAACCTTAAGGCCTTACATACGTCTAGCAGCACCTAAAATGCGCTAAAAGAAAATATTTTTTTAGTAGGGATAACAATAGAAATTAATAAAAATAAATAGTACACATTGTTTATTGGTATTTAAACTTTAAAACAAATTTTATTTCACTTTATTTTTACAAAAATTACTATATAAAAAATCACGTGATCCACAATATTAAGAAAAAAAAGTTGCTCCACGGTCAGCATCATATCTCCAGTAAATGTTGATCGATCTGCAAAATTTAAAAAAATTCTTGTAAAATAAAGTTATAGTTATAGTATGTCGAGCCGGAATTTTGAATTTCGAAAAATTTAGCAATTTATGGCTGTTTAAAAAAAAATATGCGTTTTACGTCGTAAATTTTACACTTTAATTATTTTTATAAAATTTTTAAATCAAAATATCAAAAATCCGGTAACCAAAACAAAATTTGGTCATCGATAATGGTTATTCGTAACCGAAAAAAAATTCTGGTCATCGATAATGGTTATTCGTAGCCGCAAACAATTTCCGTCGTCAATTACAGTTATTAGTGACCAAAAAATATTTCCGTCGACAATAGTATTTAATGAAGACTGACTTCCATTTGAATAAAAATTAACTTTTTCTCAATTATTTTTTTCGAAAAAATTTAAAAAATAACTTATTTCTGGTCACTGTTCTTGTCAGTTAAAATTAATTTATTTAACATTTGTACCCTTTAAAATGTCACTTACTTTTGACAATAGATTAAAATTTGCATTACGTTGCAATACCGCCCGCAATTTTTTTTACCTGAAAAAAGGAAATGAATGTCTAAAGTGCTTAAATTTTTAATTTTTTGTTGCGTGTTTATGTTCTTTAGAACGAATTCATGTCTAACCTATTGTCTGCTATTACCAGGTATATTTTCTAAATTCTTAATAACACCACTAACTAAATCTATTGATTCTTTCAAAACTCTCGAAAAACTCCTTCCCGTTTTCTACTCTGTTAATTCTGATCACTCTTTCCTTTCCTATTTTCTGTCCACGTGTTATGCTTCCATCTATATTGGTTTCCTTTTCTCTACCCTTACAAAATTTCTTCTTTAGTCAGTTGGATGTTCTTCTTTACCTGCTTTATTCATTTAGCATGTGCTCTGCCTTACCGACCAGTATCTTGTCTCTTTTAATGGTTATTAGATGACGCCTGTTGAATGTCGTTGTTATCCACCCTTTCCCAGTTCTGCCTACCACGCCTTTTTGCGATTGTGTCAATCAAGACCTACATTGTAATTATTTTTTGTTCTTTATTGTATTTCGTCGTATTATATTTCCGTCTTCAATTCTATTAATATGTATATTCATTTTGGCTTCCCTTAACCTATTCCTCCAGTTTCATCGAACTTACTCCAGCACATTACTCCGTGGCGCTTAGTATTCCTCAAATTCAATCAAAAGAGAAAGTTAATAAAATCTTGCCATGATGTAACGAACAAGTTATAAATACAACTTTATCTGCTCTAAAGAAGCAAGGAATGAAACTGAGATATGTTTAAACTAAGGTTGGTTTTAAATTTAGCAAATAAATAAGGTATTCCTGCACCATTCTTTCCGAGTTTCATAAAAAAAATTGAATTATAAATTCTTGCTTAAAATTTCGATTACACAGCTTTTCGCCGAACAGTCACAAGAATGACTTCTTTCAAACCCCGCGACTTACATGAACCTGAACGGATTACAACAGTGACTCCCAACCGGTGGGTTGCGACGCCCAAGTAGTCGCCACGGTTTTGTTTTAATATTATTAAGTTAGAATAGAATTATAATCAGAAATACTTATGTTTAATGTGGTTTCTTTACCTTATTAAATTTACCTTACTTTATATGGAGCGGGGAGGGGTGTCGCAGGCCAGTTCAATATTATAAAAGGGGGTCGCGACCCAAAACAAGTTGGGAAACACTGGATTACAACCGAACTATTATACAAATGAACTATAGCGGATAGATGTTGTAACAAACCATCTGAATATCCATGACATGCGCAATAGTGGGATAGCGCATGTTTTTTATAGCTACACCCTGTATATCCAATATGCATAGAACATGTTGATGATAGTAAAGAAGTCCAATCACTTTGTATTCAGTACTACGCGCGTTACAATGTATCGTGCAATATTCCATAATTTTCATCCTATCGTTACGAAAATATTACGAATTGATTGGTGAGGTTTTCCCGATGAAAATGAGTCCAAACACGACATAAATCGGACTATTTTTAGGATTGCGTACAAGGCGAACGGTATAATACATTTGTACTTCACTATATCAATAATCCTAAAAATAGTCCGATTTATATCGTGTTTGGACTCATTTTCATCGGGAGAACCTTACCAATCAATTCGTATTATTTTCACGAAGATAGGACTAAATTTATGGAAAGTGAAATTTTGATATATTTCTTCACTTTCCTTGTCAATCTGTTTATATTTATGAATGTGAAGACGGTCGCTAAACAATGTTGATGAGCATGGTTTGTTAAAATTTGGACAATACTTTCGATGTTTACCAGTAAATGTCGACATGGGAACACGATAAACTCTCGTACAGGATGGAAATTTCTCGGTGTGAAAACACGCCGACGCTACAGAAAGTGCTGAAATTACCAACGCTTATTGCAAACATTTTTTTATGATTTGCGTAGTTGTGGAAAAATGAGGAAAAATATCCTTCATAAGAAAAGTTTTAACAAGCGGTAAAATGCATCAGAACATATTTGCAGTCCAAAATCATCTCATTCTACTGATGCCCCGATTATGCTATTAATTTCAAAGATGGTATCATACGTCCAAAATTATACTGGTAACAAGATCGATAGAAGTTTACACTTGTACACTCTTCCTAATAATCGATAAGATGATTTGTAAGACAAAGTATTTACGTTATCACGTGCGTACTACGCCACTGTAACATGTTTGTAATGTAGGATATTCCTGTCATATTTTGTAGTGGCTGACGAAAGAAAGTTTACAACTTTTAAAATTGCCTAACTTTTTCAGAATTAGTCCAAACAACATGAATTTTTTTGAGAAACTAGAAGGATTTGTTTGCTAAGTGACGTGTCTAGTCGTTTTGAAAAAAATGTAATTGGGCGGAATAGCAAAAAATGTCGTTTTTAAAATTTTTTTGTAAGCCTGTAATAAAAATTCAAAAAACCCGTTTATAGATTGTAGTAAGTTGTATACATGCCTAAAATTTCATAAAAATCGGTTAAAGTTGCTCTGAGCTAAACGACTAAACAAGTCACTTAGCATACTAATCCTTATAGTATGATTCGATGTTATGAAAATTGTATTAACAAAAGTTAGACGGTGTCAGCAGGCAAATTGGACGTATTAAAAAATCTTCAATAAATAGATTGCACTTAATTAAATAAGAGTAATTTCATAGCAAATATTTGTAGTAGTGTTTATTCGCATATCGATGGCTTATTCTTAGTGCACAAATATTGTATGTCCACTTTTTGTGAAATTTGAGTTTTTATATGCAACAAATAGCTATTCACTGTTTCTTTATGCTGTATAAAAGTCACATTTATTCCTACTTCATAAATTTGTCGAAAATAATATTTTTGTTCATTGTATGTCCCTGAATCTTATACGCCAATGCATGTTTAATCCGTTTTTTCGAAAACCCTAAAAGTGGACATACAATATTTATGCACTAATTGTAAGCCATCGATATGCTAGTTATTCTAGGTGGCAGATATCAGTTTTGTATATAAATCAGATAGCATTACTGTTAGGTACATTCATTTGTTTTAAGAATTTCTTTTATGTGTACATTATATTTCAAAATATTGTTGCGACCACCGTGTATAACTGTAATCAATGCCTGCTGGTAACCGCATCCGAAGTTAGAAGACGGTCGGTAAATACCGACCGAAGCTGTTATCGACTTGACGTCAATCTTGAACTGACCAAAATTGTGGACGCACGTAACAAGCTATATTGCACAAAGTTATAGTTGTTGTTATGAAATTGTTAAACTCATAAACTTGTGTTATTGTAATTAAATAATAATGTCCAACAAGGGAACACCTCATGGCCGTAACAATATGAAAAACTTTTCGTGTCTGCCCCCCAATCCCTTTGTTTAAATTGTATGAGTGTAGACATAATGATATATTAATTTTAATATTTATAATAAAATCGAACTTTTAAGTTATTTCTTTTCTATTTAACATTTTCGGTCAAATAAGAATCGGCAAAATATAAATATTAATAATTTTTGGTTTTCCAAAAAGTATTATTTGTTTGCAGACACAAATATAGGGATTTTTTGTGAACATTTACCTATACTAATTATAGTTTTTCATACAATTATTAGTTAAACATTTACAATTCGACATAATTTGACATACGTAATATTTCCTAAGAAAATATACAATTGGAAGAATTGAGAATTTGTGGATTGTACGGTGAGGTGATTAGTGCGCCAAGAAGCTTCCCAGAACTAAATGCTTAAATTTATAAGTAAAGATTTAACTGGATAATAGAAATTGCAACAGGTGAAATAAAAAATTGAAATAAACGTAGGTCTATAAACTAATTATTTTCGATATATTCAGCCTTTTCTTTTTTAAAATAAATTCATTGATTGAATACACATACCCTGAAAAAATGATATCTCAAAGTGTTCAGAATATCAATAATCATAGAATTTAAAAAAATGTTTTGTCGAAAATATTGGCATGGATATTTAAAGCAGATGTTCATATTGTCAGCCGTTCATTTCGATATACGCACGCCTGCTGCGCGTGCGCGCAAGGGGTCACCGCTCCGCACTTGTCAGCTGTTTCAACTTTAAACCGCGCGGCCCGGAAGTTACAGCGCAAATATTCAACTTTTAATATCACGAGAACGAAGTCTCGGATCCCAAAACGGTAAAGGACTTTTCGATGTCTCTTTGCATCAGGACGTTGCATCTTTTAGATGTATCTTTTAGAGATTCTTCTTACGTATGAACGCATACTACGTTCAAAGATCACTGGGATTTCTCGGACCATCTAACGACATGGTCAATACGTAAGTTTGCGTGAATTATTAATGGCAAGTAGAACTATTTGAACCTATTATTGAGAATGTAAACAAATCTAATACTGAATTGTCATGATACCAGTGATCCTGTGCTATACATATGTAAACGCACAAAGACCTTGTTTAGGTAATAAAAAATTCTACCTATAATTTCGAAACATTCTATATAGTACATAAGTAGCAGAGTACTTAATTATTAATTGAAGCCTATAATATTATAATAATTGTATAAACTGGAGAAAAAAAGTTTTAAACAAATACGATATCAGTGTATAATTCTAGGGTTAAAAACCTTATTGTGTATACAGTTTAGATAATTTCATGGCAATTGGTTTTACTGAAAGTGCTATAAAATAATCTTATCATTAAGAAAGTTTAATGAAAAGATATCCTACATTTTATCAAGTATTCTGATACGTCGCACGCCACACGTAAACATTTCATCTTAATTACAGTTACCACGTAAAAAAAATATTTAACAACTTTTCTCGTTACTGTCACATATCTTCGAAGGCTTCATGTACATTTTCCCAGAATACTTGTTAGTTTAATTAATGATCAATATTATTGTGACTAAAACTGTGTAGTTGCAACTGAATTTAAATTTAGTGTTAGTAAATTATTGGACACGCGTAAAGGAAAAAAAAGAATACTTTGCATAATATTAATATATGTCAAGTATCTAACTCTAAAGAATAAAAAAAATAAATAGTGTAATATGTTTAGATAGTGACATAAAATTGTGATTAATGCCAGTTCGCCAAGGCTGTTGGATTAAATTATTTATGTTTATTTTACGATACAAATAAGAGCGGCATATCATACCGATGATTAATATGGTGTGCTAATCAGCATGATCGCGTGAAACATTGACGCATGCGTGCAAGTTGTATACTTAAAATATTGCCTGGTGTAATGAGCGCGCAGTACTGTCCGTGACTTTGCCTTAAGTGGTATTTCAACAAAGTGTAGTTACTCGTAGTCTCGCGTTTACTCTCCGCGCTCCCAACATTTTCTACCCCTTCCACTAGCCACCTCCTAGCACCTACCCAATGTGATTCCTACTTTGATCATTGTTCTTCTTTCTGTGTCACTCGCTCACGCGCAGCCACGTGTGGCATTTGCATAAGATGAACGGGAACACGAGCGGCAAAAAAGTTGTATCGCGATGGAAAACTTTTAAACTGATAACTGGACGTAACGCTTATCACACGTGTAAGTACTAAGCGGAAGACATTAGAATTACAGTAAAGAAACACGAACTTTAGCAAATATGCGCACGGGAGAACGTCTCATTTAAAAGTACCGCATTCACGTCTCACGTTCGATCTTATCATATTTTAGTAAGCGAACGTGGAGATTATTAGTACGTCTAAACTAGTGCTGGGACTATTCGAATAATTTAATATTCGAATATTTTACAAGTATTGCTACAAGTAATGCTACGAATAAACTTCGAATATTTGAGTATTCGAATGTTATTATTCGAATACTATTCAAATACTGATGTATTCGAATAGTATGGTGTGAAGTGGGTCAAAATTAGCTTACAAGATTTCACCCTGACAAATGAACCTAAAAAACTTGATTTATAATTCACACCATACTATTCGAATACTTAAATATTCGAATAGTATTCGAATACTTGGATATTCGAAGAGTATTCGAATACTTGGATTTTCGAAGAGTATTCGAGTACTTGGATATTCGAATAGTATTCGAGTACTTGGATATTCGAATAGTATTCGAATACTTGGATTTTCGAATGGTATTCGAATGGTATTCGAGTATTTGGATATTCGAATGGTATTCGAATACTTGGATGTTCGAATGGTATTCGAATACTTGGATTTTCGAATGGTATTCGAATGGTATTCGAGTATTTGGATATTCGAATGGTATTCGAATGGCATTCGAGTATTTGGATGTTCGAATGGTATTCGAATACTTGGATGTTCGAATGGTATTCGAATACTTGGATGTTCGAATGGTATTCGAGTACTTGGATATTCGAATGGTATTCAAGTACTTGGATATTCAAATGGTATTCGAGTACTTGGATATTCGAATGGTATTCGAGTACTTGGATATTCGAATGGTATTCGAGTACTTGGATATTCGAGTGGTATTCGAGTACTTGGATATTCGAATGGTATTCGAGTACTTGGATATTCGAATGGTATTCGAATACTTAAATATTCGAATGGTATTTGAATACTTAAATATTCGAATTATAATCGCCAAATAATTGAGCAACTGAAGTATTCGAATATTCGAATACCGAAAAATTCGACAAATAGTCCCAGCCCTATTCTAAACGTCTGTCAGCTGGTAACGTGCCGAAAGACTTTGGAGAACGTACACGAAGTACTTGGCAGTGATTTTAGTCGAACTACTCTCTATGAATCTAGGACGAAAATGGGATGACACGTATCTTCACTGTTTATTGCATTCTGCGTTAGTAGGGCTAGCACAAAGTATCTATTTCCTGTCGATCGACAGTTTATTCGATGTCGCAAATGGTATGGGACTATATTGGAGTACGCTTATTTGTCGATTGCTCATCGACTCGACAAGTATGACAGTTATGAATCGACAGTACAATATTTACAGCGCGCTATTGGCACGCACACACTCAGTGCTGAATTTACCCCTAGGCTAACAAGGCTGAAGCGTAGGGCCCCGTTTAGCTGGGGGCCCCTCATTCTAAATACTTTCTTCGAGAAATTAACATTTTTTTATATTATCTTTATTAACCTGTATCTTTAATGTTATGTTTAGTTTTGATATTCAATGTTAATTTTGAAATTAAATTCTCATTTAGATTATACGAGTATTATGATAAAAAAATCAAATCAGCGTCATTTTATTTTTTACATTTACCCGAGGGCCCACCAAATATTCAGCCTAGGGCCCCTGAAAGGTAATCCGGCTCTGCGCACTTGTCGACTGAAAAGTCGATAAATGATTGCTCGGCTAGCGGCTATCAGTTGCTTAAGGAAAAAACTTCCCTGCATTATTCATCGTTTCAAAGTGCAAGGAATGAATCTTCTTAAACAATCTTTCGCAGTACCTACCTGTAGAGAAAACTCTAGTGCACAGATCAGGACCATTCCATGCAACATTTAGCTGAAGCGCAAGCTGCCAAATCGACTGTCGATCGATAGTATGTGCTCGACTATCATACGACTAAATTATTATCTTGTCGATTTGAAATCGTGGGCAGTGCCCTATTTGAGTAAATAATTTCATCGACGGAAAAGTTGATAATTTATGCTAGGCCTTAGAAGGTGTGACCTACGAATCGTAAAAGCTAATTTGCACTAGTCTTTAGGGGACGTTACACTCGAGCGACATTCACATTGAATTGAAAAAATTATTATGTTATCTTAAATGCAAGCATTCGTACCAAAGGTCTCGTTTATTCGAGTAGGCCTTAATAATCGAGATTTTTACATGTGAACTGTTTAACATTTCGTAGCCTCCCTACAAGATTATGAAGCTAACATCATCGCAAGAGCGCGTTATATGTATGTGTGTAGAGTGTGTGGTAGGAGGCCGGTGAGTAGTGAGTTCGATCCCGGTATATCTATGTAGTTTTTTTTTAATACTGTATTTTTTCACAATGTGTCAACAGCGGGACAAACGTAAAGCTACTTGTTAATTATATGTATAAATATAATATATGTATAAATATAAATTTATACATATAATTAACACCTTCACCTACAATATGGGGCAGTCAGAGCAACAACGCACTAACCCACATTTTTTCCGAAATTGAATTAGTCGCAATAACGTATTCCAATAGGCTCTACTGACCATATAATATAGGAAAAAATTTTTTTTTAAGGTGGGTTGGTCCGTTGTTGTTCTGACTGCCTCATATAATAGAGGAAGTGCAGCATATTTGGAATACTGTTGGTAATTTGGTATGCCCATAAAAAACTTCAAAAAAGTAAAAAAATTACTATTAAAAAGTATTAAAAATTACTAATACGAAAAGAGTATTATCAATATAACAATATAAAAAAAGATGTGAAATCAAAATGAGCTGCAAGTACATAAAGGTGCTTTCCAACTGCGCTTAAGATGACACAACTACATATACACAGCTAAAATGCTGTGTTCATACATTCCATTACCCATATCGCGGACATTTTAATAATGTGAAGATAAAATATAACATCTAGACATTTGCCTAGACGTCCGCTGCCTGCAAGTCAAATACGTGGCGTGGCCAGGCAAGATATTCTGAGATCATCAATACCCATACCTTCCCTCTTGCACGCTTTCAAATAATTTGTCAGCTTAAAACTCTGACAATATGAGCACATGTTCATTATATTGTGTTCTAAAATAATTCTAAGATCATTCATCGACACCGATACCTTTCCTCTCACAAGCTTTCAGATAATTTGTCATTTTAAAAACCGGGTTTAAAAACCGTTTTTTTCATAAATATGTGAAATTCGAAAACCGGTTTTTAAATTTTGAAAAAGCCGGTTTTCGCCAAACCGGTTATTCCCTAGCACCCTACCACTGATTCTCATCTTTCCACTGTTTTCTGTCTTTCTTTCCTCTCACACACGCAGACGCACATAAACACTTAGCAATATTACTACTATATAAAAGATATTAAAATTCAGAAAATTGCTATGGTGCCCCCTTTCTCCAGATGCCCTAAGCACGTGCTTACTTTGTTTATTGGTTAATCCAGCACTGGGAGACAGGGTAGTTTGAACAACAGAATTTTCGGATAGCGAAATACTAAGTATAATAGTGATTATAGTATAGGTGCTTCAGATTGAATAATACGCGTAAAAATATAAAAATGAAACGTATTACAAATCTCTATCCTTTTTCTTCACAACTCACGAGTCTGTTATCTTTCTTGTTGCCAAAACGCACACATTTCTTGACATGTTAAACTACGTTGAATTATATTCTGTTTGCCCTTTAAGTCATTTAAATCCATTGACTGATGTCATAAATGATTCAGAGTGAGAAAGCACATCTTCAAGGTCACTTTCATTGCACTTATCTCCTATTTCAGTACAAGAATTGAAAATATTGTTAACAATATAAGCACTTGTCACTTAATGCTGACAATGAGGTTATGTTTTGGTCAGATTGAAGCCACTCTGTTACGCAATTATTATCGCATTCTCCACACCCGGGAATTCCGTGCAACGTAGCAAACACTTTTGTTACGTCCTGAATTATTATATTCTAGAAGATTCTTCAATGCTGTTTTTAAGGTTCAGGTTTGTAATGCTGGACCAAGCACTTTTCATCACATGCATTCTTTGCGTAATTTTATCATCTTCGCGTTCCCTTTATCAAATGATCTAATCATAGATTTACAATGCTTTAATCTGTAAAATTACATATTTTTCCCACACATTTTTTATTGAAACAATTGTATCGTTGATTAAGAAAGAAGGGAAAGAGTCAGAGGTATGATGTTGGATATACATATACCAGGGGGCTACAACTCTGTGCACGACTTTACGGCAGCGCAGGGGGCTACAACTCTGTGCACGACTTTACGGCAGCGTTAGTACTGCCATCTGGACTAAGGACCGTTTGTCCTCGAACTAAAATTCAATATGGCCATGCACTAATGTTTATGCTAAAAGGTATCGTATCAAATGCAAACTCCCATTTGCTTATTATTTGAGGCAATCAGAGCAACAACGGACGAACCTACATTAAAAAAAAAATTTTTTACCTATTTTACATGGTTAGTAGAGCCTATTGGAATACGTTATTGCTATTAATTCAATTTCGAAAAAAGCTAGGTTAGTTCGTTTTGCTCTGACTGCTTTATTTCACAAAATGCAAGACGTCCTCAAATCAGTTGATGCACTACATCAAAACTGTTGTAAAAGCTGTCGAAGAAACAGGACTTATCATCCTCGGTATGGTTTGCGATCAAACTACAACAAATGTTGCAGCAATTAATAGATTATTACTGGATTCGCAGACTATGTTGGACGGCCATATTGAATTTTAGTTCGAGAACAAACGGTCCTTAGTCCAGATGGCAGTACTAACGCTGCCGTAAAGTCGTGCACAGAGTTGTAGCCCCCTGCGGCAGCGTTAGTACTGCCATCTGGACTAAGGACCGTTTGTCCTCGAACTAAAATTCAATATGGCCGTCCAACATAGTCTGCGAATCCAGTAATAATCTATTAATTGCTGCAACATTTGTTGTAGTTTGATCGCAAACCATACTGAGGATGATAAGTCCTGTTTCTTCGACAGCTTTTACAACAGTTTTGATGTAGTGCATCAACTGATTTGAGGACGTCTTGCATTTTGTGAAATAAAGCAGTCAGAGCAACAACGAACTAACCTAGCTTTTTTCGAAATTGAATTAATAGCAATAACGTATTCCAATAAGCTCTACTAACCATGTAAAATAGGTAAAAAATTTTTTTTTTAATGTAGGTTCGTCCGTTGTTGCTCTGATTGCCTCAAATAATAAGCAAATGGGAGTTTGCATTTGATACGATACCTTTTAGCATAAACATTAGTGCATGGCCATATTGAATTTTAGTTCGAGGACAAACGGTCCTTAGTCCAGATGGCAGTACTAACGCTGCCGTAAAGTCGTGCACAGAGTTGTAGCCCCCTGACATATACCGAACTGATAGTAAGAAACAACGTCTATTTTATCGCCTTCTATAATACTTTAATTTTACAGCAAGAAATTCCGAGTCATCTTGTATAGTAATCTCATGTTTTAATGCCTCTACAATGTATTTATACATCTAGGGCAAACATTACAATGATTGGCACCCTAAGCGAAAATCCCAATTGGAATGTCTATATTTTTTTGTGAAGTTTTTATATGGTTTTGATTTTCAGTTATTATCAATGATTATGGATTTCTTATTAAAATAAAACCTCTTGAGTACCTATTAAGTATTTTATTTTAAAAATATTCAATAAAAAATAAAAATAGGCATAAAAGTACAATCATTGGCATCCTAAAATTTGAGGTTATATAGAAAAACATATGTAGTTAAAAACGAAGTGTAAAGTGTTTAAACAGACTATTTCATTCACTGTTAAATATCTACAACACTTAGTAAATCTGTATTTCAATCCATTAATTAGTTATAAAGCGACAAAATATATTTACCTACCTCTTATAAAACTTTTAAGAAAACGCCTAAAACTGAGCCCTTTGTCCCACTTTGCGGTGTTGCCAGATGTAAAATGTATAGTTCTACTACTGGGCTTCGCAGTGCTGTAGTGAAAGAAAAATAAGAAATTGTGAAAAAGTACTTTCTAAGCCTGTATTTTTTAATATTTGGCTTTTTACTTCGGAGTCCATAATGTTGTCCTACCATTTCGATCGAAATTATAGTACAAGCATTTCTCACAACGTGTACTCAAGAAGTTTTTGCTTAGTCATTGTTATCATTTTGTCATTGTTATCAATTCAACATATCGTTTATCTTATAATTACTTGTATTACGTTTTCAAGTTCATATATTATATCGAAGCGGCACCTTATCAGCATTCTTATAGAAAATGTGATGTGAAGTATTTTGTGAGTTTGGTAATATTTACAATCTTTAATAACTTCATTATATCAAAAATAAAATAGTAAATTCCAAAACGCTACCAGATAGTTGCATGTATTCAAGAAAAAGAATAAGGGTAAAGAATAGGGAGATTGGGTAGAAGTTTTGGTGGGACAGAGAGTGTGGTAAGGAGTAGAGGAAGGTAGGGAGATGGTACAGGAAATGGAAAGCAGGCCAAGTGAATAAATATCTGGTAAAGAGAGCATAATACAATAAATTATCCTGCGAGGACAAGGAAAGAAAAAAGAAAAAGGAAGAGAAGGAAGAAATAAAAAATGCGAGAACGGAGGGACAAATATGGGGATATATAAATAATGATTTTAATTTTTTAAACGTAATTTTATTTAACTTTTTTCATCAATCAATGCATCTTTGTATCCTCTTTAAAAAAAGTATTAGGGTACTTAGGTTGAAAACTGATTAATTTAGAAGTTATAAGTTTTGTCCCGAACGCCCATAAACTTCGACACACTGTGCAATGATGAGAAAAGTATGGACAGGAAACGGACTCCCGCAGAAGTGGAGAAAGGGAGTAATTATAATATTGCACAAAAAAGGAGCTACGGAGGATAACAGAAATTACAGAGGAATAAGCTTATTGCGCACGGCTTACAAAACCTATATTGCGGTGTTGAATGAGAGGCTTCAGAAGGAAATTGAAGGGAAACGGATTTTACCGGATACTTGGGCAGGTTTTCGGAAGGATGTGGGCTCAGTCGATAACGTGTACACATGTATACTGCAGCACGCAATAGAAAGGGAACTAGCGAAGAAGAGAGGGAAAGTTTATGCTCTATTTGTAGATTTGAAGGCAGCGTTCGATTCGGTGAAAGGAAAAGAATCTATGGCGGGGTATGGAAAAGTGTGGAAGAAGAAAAAGGCTAATAGAGAGGACGAATGAAATATACGAGAAGACCAGAAACGTGGTAGAAAGCAATGGGAATGAGTTACGAGAATTTTGGACAGAAAGGGAACTTAGGATGCCCCCCGGAGTCCGAAGCTATTTACAATATGTATTCATAACGGACATAGAGGACGAGCTGAAGAAAAATCAGGTGGGTGGGATGGTACTAGGCTACTCGGGAAGAACAAGTTCGGGTCTGTGGCGTACGCGGATGAGGTGGCGCTGCCAACACCAAGGGAAGAGGTGTTAAGGGGAGACATACACCTAGATATGCCAAAAAGATCGATTTCTTTTACATACACTCAATGTTTGGTATGTCAAGAATGTTTATCCAAAATTTGGTACTGAAATTCGCAGAAATATCGAAGATGTAGACATGTTAAGCCGGGTCCAGACCTGAATGAGTATACGCTGAGCAGACTGTGCGCGCACGAATGACGCATGCGGAGGGGTCGAAAGTGCCATTGTGTCTTTCTTCGCCAACTTCTGTGCTTATCTTAGCCCACTCCGCAGTCGTAACGATGGTGTCATAGTTAGCTAAATAAACATACAGCTCAACCCTCCGAGTCATCCTGTTTATCAATACAGGGTGATTCGCCAGCAACGCATGTCAAAGAGTTGCCACCTGGTACCCTGTGGCGAGGACAACCCCCCGCAGTACCTCACCGAATTGTATGGGTTTCGATCCTCCAAACGGTTGGAATACCATTAAAAAGTCAGAAATGTCCAAAAGTTCCGCATTTCTCATCAGATCTTTGCGAAAACGACGTCAATTGATTCCTTATGTTTCGCCGATGAAACTAACACCAAGAATGACGTAATTCGGACCATAATGATGGACATTTCAGAAAAAATTTATTTATATCATTTCAAGTTGAATTCGTTAAAAATAGTCAGATTTACATGAAAGTTGGAATGATTTTCATCGGAAAAACGTAAGGAATTCATCGGTGTCACTTCCACATCGATACGATAAAGAATAGGAAATTATTTTATTTCTGAAACAGGTATGAATACGTTGGCTGTATGAATTAATAACAATGCAAAGGTGTAGTGAAGAAAAGAAAGACAAATTATCCAGTAAAATAGAGCTTTAACGTCTCTCATATGGTAATTGCATTATTATTATTGAAAATGTAATTTTTAAATTTTTGATTATCTGTTTATGACAATATTAGCAATGGATTAAATTCATTCACATAGATCCATCCTTCATGATTAAAAAAAAGACGCAAGTCGATACCTTCAATAATTTAGGTCATTAAAATTAATTTCTGTAGGCGGGTTTCGTAAAAATCACGGAAAGCAGGTAACTTTGAAGATTTGTATTTTTAAACAATATCGAATCTGCAAAAATGAGGACTTAACCCGTCCTAATATCATATGGACTACCATATAGTTCAATATCATGTAGTATATCTCATCTGCTTCTCTCATCCCCGCTGAACGCAATACACTCCAAACTCCCTTTGATGTGCGGAAGAAAACCGACAACGGTCGGCTCAGGCCATGTGCCTTCTTCGGCATTCGCGAGTGGTGTCGAATGCCCCGAGTCACTACGAATGACACGTCCACACTTGCATATGCGTTCACGCTCACCCTTTCTGACGTAGAAGCTTGCGGTCCTGGCTACCGTTTCACCCGTCCACATCAGAATATTCGTGCGCGCTCAGCCTGCTCAGCGTATACTCATTCAGGTCTGGACCCGGCTTTAAGGTGAAATCTGACGGCACGTGGATAGGCGAGCCGAGGCGCCCAGAGCCGGCTCGGCCAGGATCGCCCAGGCTCGCGAATCGTCGATCTGACGGCGCGGGACTCGGCGAGACGGCTCGGCTCGCCCAGAATCGCCCAGGCTCGCGAGTCGGCGATACAATACCGCGGCCGATCGGACGCGTGCATTCCAGGCACCCGAAAAAAGTCAAAGTGTCATAGATAAGTCTGCGTGCGTACATAACATGACCTTAAAATTTTAGAATCTGTGAGATTTATAGAAATTTATGATAATTATTGGGAATAGGGTCCTCAGCACCGATTTTAATGACCTTGAAAAATGTTGTCAAGGTCAACGTTTTAAACAACTTTTCTCTACACATCTTACTGCCGGACTCCTTTAGTTTTTGAGATATTCTTAAAAATATTTTGGTATTTATTCGGAATCTGGTACATCTGTGTCGATCGTTTTCGAGGTATCGGTATAGGTTTGGATCTAGATTTGGGGGGAGGGGGACTTCTAAGCCCCCTAGCAGCTACGTGTATGTAGGTAGTTACAAAAATTATAAAAAACACTAACAATAATTTTGTATTAATATCTCGGAAACTAATAAATTCCCGGATGCTAAATTTTTTTATTTGGGGTCCACACTACCCATACAGCACACTTCGTTGCAGCAGTATTGCAGGAACGTTGCTGCAATATTGCGTTGTTGCATGTTGCATTGCAATATTGCGTTGTTGCATGTTGCATTGCAATATTGCGTTGTTGCATGTTGCATTGCAATATTGCGTTGTTGCATGTTGCATTGCAATATTGCGTTGTTGCATGTTGCATTGCAATATTGCGTTGTTGCATGTTGCATTGCAATATTGCGTTGTTGCATGTTGCATTGCAATATTGCAGGAATGATGCTGCAATATTGGCGTGCATTATTCGAGTAGCAACGATCCTACAATATTGCAGCAATATTGCAAGAACGTTGCCGTGTAATGTTCCATTGGCAACAATCCTACAATATTTCTGCAATATTGCGCGCACATCGACGTGCAATGTTCCAGTGGCAACGCTCGAACAAAATTGCGCACATATAACCGTGCAATACTGCAGTGATAATATTGTAGAAACATTACAGCAATATTCGGAAGCAACTATGACTTTGACAAAATTTGTCGAAATATGTACATGACGTACATCAAGTGGAGTGGACGTCGAGTGGATTCTACAGCATGTTTCATTTAACTGGATACGCTAGAATTTCTCGTTAGCCGTTGAAGATATGGAAAAAAGTGTTATCGTGAGAGTTGTTATGGTGCAACATTGCAATCTTGCACCGCATCATTGCAGAGACGTTGCTGCAATGTTATGGTGCTGTATGGGTAATAAATTTGATATCTGTTTTTCCATGGTAACCTATACCAGTCCAAATCATAACTCCACCACCACCACCCATGTGACGACGGCTTAATAATGCAGGTTCTTTTCTCAAATCATGATAGTAACAAGCAAAACCGTCAGGTCCATCCAAATTAAATTTCTTTTCATCGGTAAATATTATTTTGCGCCACTTTTTCTTCATCTGGATACGTTTTTCCGCAAATACCAAACGAACACTTTTATGCTGCTCTGATAACACAGGCTTTCTCTGTAATTTTTTTCGTTTTAGGTGTTTACACTGCCGTAAAACTCGTCGTACATTTTTTACGTGTGTTGTAACACCAGCTTTTTCTGCAATTTGTATAGCGCTCATCTTCGAATTCAATGCTAACCTTCAAATTGCACGCTTCGCACGTGGTGTCAGATCTCCTTTTTTTACCATTATTATCTGGATTTTTAACTAATTTACTTATTACGTTTCTACTTCTCTTTAATATTTTAGCAATTTTTGCTATGGAATACTTTTCTTTAAATCATTTTAAAGCTGTATGCACTTCACATGTACTCAATTTTTCCCCACGACCCATTCTTTATTGCTATGTTGCAACTGCATAAATTAAACTGTTTATATTAAATAATTTTTAGTGGAGACTTTACTAGGCACTCGCTGTTGACGCTTCTTGTGTAGGTTTACAACTGACAAGGGAAGATCCCGAACCCGAAAATTCAAAAAATTCTAAAACTTCGTGAATACGTAGGGAATTTCCTCCTGATTACAACGGAATTTTTGTTTGCTGCCCAAATTCACTCTGAGGGGCTGTAATTGATCCATGAAAAGCCGGTTATTTTCCGATTTTGTGTTATAACTCGTGAACTGTAAAATCATTTTTTTACCAAATGATAGATCTAGTTTAAAGAAGTAACTTTTGTCCTGAAACTTTCTTTTTATCTCTTACAGATTGAAAGTTACAAAATGAAATCGGAAAATAGCCGATTTTTCAGGGGTTAATTTCACCCCCTTCGAGTGAATTTGGGCAGCAAAAAAAATTGCGTTGTCATCAGGAGGAAATCCCCTACATATTCACAAATTTTCAGAATTTTTGAATTTTCGGGTTCGGGATCTTCCCTTGTGAATAGTGAAAATACCCCCCGCATGACCTATCATTTTGTCCCACGTGAGGACAACAATTTTTACGTTTTCCTTCTTACTATTTCTTAGAAACGGATGCTACGTATAATCTTCGGTATATTTACAGTTATTGGCATGTAGAATGTAGCTGATTTACTAAAATGTACATTTTCTTCAGCTATTATATCAAAATATAAAGATACATAGGGTGTCGTATCTTTTTGTTTATGTTCATGAATTTTTTTAGCAACTTTTGTACGGATTTTAATGTTTTTTTTTGTTAAATATTTATTTATTATTCCTTCCTGTATACAATTGTATTTTTCATACTTCCAAACTACATATAATTACAAATGTGTGGATTTAAGTCACAATGTTTGTGCCTCTGTGAGAAGGCTGCGGAAGTGATTGGGGAAAAACTATTAAAGATATGGCTTTAAAATTGTAATACAATGTACAGGAGACTTGTCTACACAACGTGGTCAACGATCATCCAGATTATTCCAGACATTAAAAATAGTTTTTGTTCAAATCACAAAGAAAGACGAAAAATAAGTAAAAAAAGGAATGTTTTCATGAGAAGGTATTTTATAACTACAACTTGACAATTGTGGTCCACTTAAGGCAGGATACCACCTTTGACTGCGATTTTGGAGGCGTTTTTCATGATTTTTTTTGCATACAAAGAATGCGCACAAATAAAATCGGTTTTAGTCATTTATTAATGTAACTTTAATCTGTAATTACACATTTTTTGAAACTGAAAAAGTAAAAAATAATCTCTTGTAGGTGGCGCCAAAATACATTCCTTTAGAGGAACACCGTTAGACTGCGTGTCAAATTCTGCTCTGTACGTGGCTCTTAGAAAAAAACCAAAGAATGTTCCTATTAACAACAATATTTTTTAATGCTGTACGTAGGGATTTTACGAAATTTCGATTTTTAAAAAAATGGCGGTCATTTTAACAGGAAGGTCAATTTTTTAGGGTAGAAACGTTTATAAAATTGTGCACCAAAAAAAATAACAACGCTACAGCAAAAGTCCTACGTACATCATTAGATTATACCACGGGGAAGAATTGTGCAAAGTTTCATGTCAATCCGATGAAAATTGTAAGAGTAATTTGACACGCTGTCTAACGGTGTTTCTCCACAGGAATTTATTTTGGCACCACCTACAAGAGATTATATTTTACTTTTTCAGTTTCAAAAAATGTGTAATTACAGATTAAAGTTACATTAATAAATGACTAAAACCGATTTTATTTCTGCGCATTCTTTGTATGCAAAAAAATTCATGAAAAACGCCTCCAAAAATCAAAGGGGGTATCCTGCCTTAATCTCCACTTAACATCCCTATGGAAGATAATTATACCATTTCTTTCTTTTTAGGATCACTTTAAGCAACTTCCGCAGAGTGCCTGTGTTCTCACAGAGGCACAAACATTGTGACTTAATTCACACTTGTATAATTATATTTTGGAAATATGAAAAATACAATTCTGTACAGCAAGGAATAATAAACATTTAACAAAAAAAAACATTAAAATCCATACATCAATTCTTGAAAAACATTCATGAAAAATAGGCCTCTTTCTCGGACGGCAAGGTACATAGAATGTACGAGATTGCAATGTCTCTTAATTCTGTTTTTACACGATAGATTACGTTCCCGAAAAATCTGTGTAAAAAAATCATGTCAACAGAGATACCGCGCATATGAGAAAATTGTGCAATGTATCCAGCCCGCAATCATACAAATAAATCGTCAAACCTTGAACACATTTCTTCCCCACTGTCACCTACGAGATAAAATCGGAATGGAAAACTGATTGTCGCCTCACACGTTCAAATAAGTCGTAAAAAACAGACAAATCCTCTATTTAAGAGCGTGTGGCAGCCTTAAATACAAATTCTATGATTTTTTTGTAATTGAGAGCAGTTCCCCAGAAGAATAAGAAGGGAGATTTTTTCTTAGAATTAAAATTAAGAGAAGATTTTTAAAAATTCAGATTCATCGGACTGTGTTAGATTAAAACAAACCGTGCAAGAAGAGAATTTAATTTTCTTCCAAATAATGTTAAATTTAAATCGTGTAAAAAATCCGTGTAAACACAGAATTATGTGTAAGTACTTGTTTATTTTATAAGAATTTTTGATAATGACAGTAAATCTGATTTTTATTAAACCGCTTTATTGATTGATTGATTGAAATTGAGGGTTCGATTGCTGAGATCAGTGGCCGAACAAAACTGCATTAGTATACTGTTTATATTGAATAAGGAACGTCTACTTTTAATTCAACAATTTAATCTTTGTATGTAGAGTTATGAACCAAAGATATAATTCTGTAAAGTATTATAAGCATTATTAAAGATTATATAAGTAGGTAATTTTAACTCGGTATCTGATTATATATTTTTCAAGGTTAATCGATAGAGACATACATCTGTCGTATTTCTTATTCATATCAGTTTTCTGATAAAACATGTAAGTCGTCTGTTAATTGGTACTTACATACTTTGTATTGTAAGTAGAATTATTTTAATTCACCCTTTCAGTGGCTTGGCAAGTTTTCGTATAAATATTTTCTGAATAGCTTTCGATATACATCGATATTGATTTACGAAATTCAGACACGAGTTGAATTAAGTATAATTAATACAAAAATTAAAAAAATAATTTTTTCCCTTATTTAATCTACGACTATCATATTGTCTAAGTCGGTGCCTTATCATTTGCACTGTGTAAATCTGGCGCCGACTTAAGAAATATGAGAGTGCATTTTTATTTTTCTGAAGTCGGTTTTAATTTTATTTAACAAATTTTTTTATTTTTGACTTGTTAATTTTATATATTTATTGATACAACATGCTGAGGAGTTATGCGCAAGATCATCAAAATCGGTCGATATACTGAGTTAAGAGGGGACAAACTAAAAAAAAAACATACGGGTCGAATCTACATAGAAACGCACGTCTTTCAGAAAATGCAAAAAAGAAACAATCGATTTTTCCGATTTCTTACAGTGTTTTCCTCCCTTAATTCTTTTGAGGAGTGCAGTACATATGTCGTATTTGACTACGGACAAGTACTATTACTATCCAATTTCTTTCGATTGACTGCAGAACACTCCATTTTGTCTTCTTATTTCATAATATTTCCTCTACATTACCATGTATTTATATAATATATTCAATCGTATTATTAAACGTTTCAGTGGTCGTGCTCTTAGCGGTATTGGAATTCGGGACTATTCCGCAACAGCATATTGGCTTTTACTGTAATGATCCGAAGATTTCTTTCAAGTTTATGGGAGATACGATCTCCATCACATCATTGATGATCGGATGTCTGGTAATGCCGATCGTAGTGGTACGTGACAAAAAAATATTATACTTTTCACCAGATATTTTGAACCACCCAATATATTTCATGTTAAAATGTCTTTAAATCATGGAACTAAAATGTTCGAATGTCTGGAGAAATCGTGTGTAGTTCATATTTAAGTGCCGTTAAGGTAAACACATTTAGACTCGTAATTTTAAATATGGAACTGACCTCGCAACCAAGGATTAAATTTAATATACCTACAACATTTTTACATAAGCAGTATCGCAAAAATGCTTAAAATTTAAGTCAGACTTGTTTTTGAAAACTTTGTAGTATATTAAATTAAATTCCATTTTCTGTCGAGTGGATTCAGCTTCGTATTACAAGTACGCTTAAGAAATATCTCACCGGTGGGCGGGCAACCGAGTATAAGTTAAATTTTGGTAAAAACGAGATAAGTACGCTAGCATTTACTACATTGGTGTACTTGGCTTATGGTTCTAGTCAGAGTTGGGCAAAATGTAATCTAATTACAAATTATAAATTACGTTTAAACTGTAATTGTGTAATTAATTACACATTATTTTCTGTAATTTTTAATTTAGGCAGTTGACCATTTGGTTTTGTCAACTATCTAAATGCACGATTACTGAAAATAATGTGTAATCAATTACACAATTACAGTTTAGTCGTAATTTTTAATTTGTAATTAGATTACATTTTGCCCAACTCTGGTTCCAGTAGTACCAGTCAATATCAGATTCATGTAAGTTACAAAAAAAATGTTATTTTGGTATTATTCTTGATAAGTTCTCTTTTCTGTTCAATACTTCTTATGAAATTATTTATTACTAACGTTATGATCTTCATACCTTTTATTAAATAAACATATAAAGAATGTGATATTATATTGTTAAATAAAACTAGTAGCTAATAGTTTAGTACTTTTCTTTATCTTAGGGAACCTTTTTTAATAAACGTTCTAATAGAACTTGTTTCCATGCAACATTTATTAGACAGATTCTAAAATATCTGTTCCATGAGAACACTTTTTAAAGAAGTTCCTAAGGGTAACATTTCTTTCAATAATAATTTCACAGGAACAGATATTTTCTTAAACGAAATATATAAGTTCTGACAGAATTTGGTTAAAAACGAGATTTCCAGAATTTGTTCGATCCCTGATATGTAGTATAATCATCTTCATACATAAAATATCAACTTTCACTTATTGCTTTAGCATTATTCGTACTTATCAAAGTACAGAAGTTATCTAACAATAAGTATGTATCCGTAAAACCAGTTACGTTATTGCTTTCAATATAATGCTTACGAAAATCCGTCGACGGTCCCTGATGCTTTTTTAATCAATAAAACAAAGTCGGCGTTTTGTTATGTTGTAAAAATGGAACAGAATATGTAATTCATTTATTATATTACTCACGACATAGACTTTCAGTCACATAATTGATTGCGATGAGGGATGCTTACTAAATCTAAATTTTAGCATCCAACTTCGCGACAGGAATGGAAAAGAAATGATTTTCGCGAAGAAAATTGATGTAACTGATTTTACATGTGGATTACTCATGTTGGGCTCTAAACATTGTTTTTCGTGTGGAAACATTTGAAACGCAATAATCTGCAATTAATTACAGATTCACTAATGGTATCATTGTCACATTTTTAGATATGGATATCGGAATTGGTTTGCCACCCCGCAGATAGTTACGACACAGCTACAGGATCCGCTGGCTCGAGAACGAAACAAGTGTGGCTATGGTATGGCCATTATGCGATTGGAATAACTACTTTGGCGTTTATCTGCGATGTGATGAAAAGTCTGATCGGCGAGCCAAGACCGCATTTTTTGGACACATGTAAACCACGCGAAGCTGAGAACTGTTCTGACCAGTAAGCCTTTTTTCACTTCCTTACATTTAAATATATTTTATTGAATCATTGGAAAAGCTTTGGAAATCTGTAGTCGATGTGTGATTTCCCCGCTTTATTGTGCACAGCATAACGTGCAATTTAGGGGTGCCGCGAATGGTAGAACATAGTGTCACAGAGGTTAAAAGAAGTTGGAAGAGGCAGAAAAGCGAGAGTGTAGAAAGATAATAATAGAAGGGCAACGTAGGACGTACAGGATTAATAAGAGGGAGGCTGGCAGGATAATGGGAAAGCAGAATAGATAAATAACGATAAAGAAATAGTTGGAAATAGAGGTTAGAAATACCAGGACCTAGCAGGAAATAGAAGAACTATCGTGAAGAGCAAGGAAGAATTTGGGAAGTATACGAGAAGCAAGGTTAGGAAACAGGGGGGGAAAACAGTAAACACATCATGTGGTGACGAAGAGAAACTTAAAGAAAGCAGGGAGATAAGGAATAGGTGAAATATGAAGATAGATACATACATGGATGAATGAAAGAATATTAACCAGGGTGGTGAGGAAATTCGCTAAGCGGTAGCTATTTTGGAGTGGGGACAGCTACCGCGGTAGCTGTTTTAGATTAGAGTGGGGACGGCTACCCACGTCCACGCATGCGCGCGATGACGTCGCGACCGTTGAGCCAATCAATGCCAAGATAGCATTTCAAAATGACGTAAAAAGAATGAAAAAAATTTATTACATACAACGATACAGTAAGAATTAAAAAATTTATTACTTATAATGATACAGTAATTATTATGTCATTTTGAAATGCTAGTTTAAATCTTAATTTTTCCTACTATTTTTAAGTCATTATGAAATTTCCTATAAAAACTTCACACATTTGGTAACTTTCACTCTAAAGTGCCGCAACATGCTTCCTAGTGGCGTTACTGTCTCCTCGGAGAAAGGGTAGTAGGAATCGTCCCACCTTAGCTAAAGGCGTAGCGTTGGAGGGAGAACCGAAACATGTGTTTCAGGAGCAGGGTGGCGTGGAAAATCGCTACCAGCGGTAGCAATTTTGAAGTGGGGACAGCTACCCACGCCCACGCATGCGCGCGATGACTTGACGAGCGTTGAGCCAATCAACGCCAAGATGAAAATCGCTGGAAAATTCGCCGACGCCAACGCCAGCGCCAAGTCATGCCAACTAGCCAACTAGCATCGCGGGGAATCGGTTGTCGACGCTGGTTGGTTGCGGCCTCACTTGGCTTGGCTAGTTGACTTGACTTGGCGCTGGCGTCGGCTAATTTTCATCTTGGAGTTGATTGGCTCAACGGTCGTGACGTCATCGCGCGCATGAGTGGACGTGGGTAGCTGTCCCCACTCCAAAATAGCTACCGCTGGTAGCGATTTTCCACGCCACCCTGTTCAGGAGTGGTTTTCCCCTACTTTGGAAGTCCTGGTCTGGGGCAGGGGTGTCCAACTAGCGGCTCGCGAGCCGCAGTGGCTCCTTCTCCTCTTCGCCTGCTCCGTAGAGCCGTAGGAGAACGGTCCCTTCTACACCTACTTCACTCTGATGAATTTCTCCTCCGGGTGCCGCACTCTCTCCCTGTCGGGTCTCGTGCAAGTTGCACGGTGCAACGTCTGGAGAAAAATAAGTGGGGAAACCGGCTGACCGGGGGCCTGACTCGTGCGACTCTCGGAGTGGGGAAGTTCAACACTCCTGGTCTAGGGCAGCGCTGTCCAAGGTCGCTGCCGCGGGAGCTTGGGGTTCTCCCACTCTCGTCCGCGTTGTCAGGAATACCGCGCGACCATGGACATGAAGGACGGTGCATGAAATAGACTTATGGACGCGAGGAGTGAAGATCTCCGCGGGGAGGGACGGTATACTCTTAGCCATCTTGTGCCGGTCAAAATAGTGCTGTCATCTACAGGGTCATCCATTAAGACTACAACCCAGGTCCGCCCGACCAGGTAAAATGATAACCACTGCCTCAATCGATACTTCCGCCATCTATGAGCCAATGATGAAAGTGTACGGTCTTTTAGGCGCCAGTAGAGAGCGCAGGGTGCTTTTGGCTTTTGCCAGAGAATATTGAATTTGACGTAGCAGACGGGTAAGAAAACGGTAGCCATTTTATGAGTGCGACCGCGACGATCCCGTTATCTACGTATGCAATGGCCCAGCAGCGGTATTAGACCACGCTGACGCGTTAGTGGCCTGAGTTGAAGAATTTGGGGATTTTTTCGCATAACTTTTGAACTACAAAAGATATCGGAATGCAATTTGGTCCATAAAATGGGGACAAATTATCCCCTTCTAATGGTGGAAAATGTACCAAATTTTACGTTTAGTTAACTTTTCTTTTTTCCATTTTTTAACCATAATTGTTGCGAAAAGCTTTTGCAAACTGTTTATTTAAATACTTTATATAATGCTCTTTTTAAAATTCGTGGCGCCGATAAATAATAGGCTAGTTACCCCTGTATCATTACTTTCAGAAATTGAGGAATTAAATTTTTATTTTTAATCCTGCAAACTAATTCTATGCGTAATATCGTTAATGGAGGCAGTGAGAGCAAACAACGGACTAACCCACATTCGTTTCGAAATTGAGGTAATAGCAATAACGTATTCCAACTTGGAACCATATTCTTGAGCCCGATGTGCGCCACTATGGGGTGACTTACGTTAATATCATCTTTTGAAATGATACGCCACTATTGTGGCTTTCACACCCAGGTGACGAAAAATCAAGTCAACCCTGTCGTCGCAAAAATTTTTGAAATTTAGACGAGTACGGGACCAGTCGACACATTGTTTTTAAACCTCGTTACAGTAATCTGGGGTACGAGTCGTAAACCGGCCATAAAAGCGGAGCGCGCAGCTCGCTTACCTGGGCCAGGAAATTCCCAAATAGCTCTTTGCCACGTTAATTTGAAAGAGACCATCTTAAAATTCTCGAAGCTCGGGCATCACCGCTGTCCAACGTTCGCTGGCAGCTCTCCGAACGCGGCGCCGCGCGCCGGGCCAGTGCAAGAAGTGGTTCCGATTTGTCTTACAGGCCTCTCATTATATTTTCCTTAAATTGATTCCACCCTTATCGTTGATATCGCCCTATTGTTCACCCACACTACTTTGCTGTAGGTATTGTATTATCGGTTTACTCGCCCGCTTCTTTGTGCGTTAGAATTTGATCTGAAAACAATCGCACGGAATAGCCTTCCGCGTAGACTTCCTCGCGCCTCAGTTTTCATATTCATTCATTTAAAACGCACGCCTAAAGGTGGAATCTGACGGCTCGTGAATCGGCGATCCATTAGCGTACGACGGCGCGGGACTCGGCGAGACGGCTCGGCTCGCCCAGGATCGCCCAGGCTCGTGAATCGGCAATCCATGAGCGTTCTGACGGCGCGGGACTCGGCGAGACGGCTCGGCTCGCCCAGGATCGCCCAGGCTCGTGAGTCGGCGAGCCATGAGCGTTCTGACAGCGCGTGGGCTCGGCGTGGTGTCGTGCCAGGCTCGCCGATCCACGTGCCGTCAGATTTCACCTTTAACGCTCCGCGGAGTGTGTCTCTGTTTGAAAGTCGCGGGCAGACAACCCTGTTTTCTTTTTTATGATTTTATCCTTAATGTAGATATGCGTAGATCGGACCTAAGGGGTAACTAATGGGACGTGTCTTTGTTTGTAGCGGTCTTAGACATCCTTTGAATATTGTAAAACTTGCAAGTACTTTTAAAACAAAAATATTAATTGCCGAGTAAAATTATTTTCTATGTCTCTGTATAAAATAGACGGTGGTTTTGAAATAATAACCCAGAACTTCCTCGTTCGAATAACACACGAAGCGATTCGAAACGTTCATTACCGAAAACCGCTGCAGCTGATTGATATACGATGTTAGTGTTCTGCCGTTTTTATACACAACCAGAAACAGTTCCTTGATGTGCTACCTACAAAATCAGCTCATTTCTAGAATGGTCCCTTTCAAATTAAAGTCGCAAACAGTTATCAGGTAGTGAAGCGGAGGCCCCCGTCTCAAGTAAGTGAGCTGGGCGCTCCGCTTTTATGGTCGGTTTACCATTTGCACCCCAGATTACTATAATGAGGTTTGAAAACAATATCAACTGGTCCCGTACCGGCCTTTTCAAACTTTTAGCTACGACAGGATTGACCGCGGCGCTATACCTCTGTACGAAGAGATTTTTCGCTGACTACGTATAAAACCCACAATAATGACGTATCGTTCCAAAAAATGGCATAACCGGAAGCCGGTATAGGCGTGGCGTTAGGTAGCTAAAAGATTAATATATTCAGACACAAAAATTGTAGAAAAAAATTCAAAGACCGCTACAAACAAAGACACGTCCCATTAGTTACCCCTTACATCCGATCTGTGCATGCACTACAATGAGGATAAAATCACAAAAAAGGAAACCAGAGCATTAGATTCTGAGGCTGCAGAACTAATATATAATTGAATAAAAATTTAATTCCTCAATTTGTGAAAGTAATGATACAGGGGTAACTAGCCTATTGTTTATCGGCGCCACGAATTTTAAAAAGAGCATTATATAAAGTATTTAAATAAACAGTTTGCACAAGGTTTTCGCAACAATTATGGTTAAAAAATGGAAAAAAAAAGTTAAGTAAACGTAAAATTTGGTAAATTTTCCACCATTAGAAGGGGATAATTTGTTCCCATTTTATGGCGCAAATTGCATTCCGATATCTTTTGTAGTTCAAAAGTTATGCGAAAAAATCCCCAAATTCTTCAACTCAGGCCACTAACGCGTCAGCGTGGTCTAATACCGCTGCTGGGCCATTGCATACGTAGATAACGGGATCGTCGCGGTCGCACTCATAAAATGGCTACCGTTTTCTTACCCGTCTGCTACGTCAAATTCAATATTCTCTGGCAAAAGCCAAAAGCATCCTGCGCTCTCTACTGGCGCCTAAAAGGCCATACACTTTCATCATTGGCTCATAGATGGCGGAAGTATCGGTTGAGGCAGTGGTTATCATTTTACCTGGTCGGGCGGACCTGGGTTGCAGTCTTAATGGATGACCCTGTATGTCCTCTTCTTTCAAACTTTTCGTGGAGATCCTAGTTTACCATCCTTTCACAACGCAAACTGGCATTTTTACGATTGGATTTATAAATAATTACACAAGAACCGACGCCGCAAATACTTACTATGTACGTCTATATCAAACGACGCCAATCCACGTCAAATGCACGCCAATCTACGCCAAACGTCAAGCCACGCTAGTATTAATAAGTAATCTCGCCTACAGAGTGCACCACAAGATGACCGTCTCAAGATGGCTGAAACAGGCGATTCCCCTTTTCGTCTTTTGCTTCAACCCCCCGCAACTATGCGCCGTCCTTTATGTCCATGCGCTAGGGATGTTCGATTCACTTTAAAGGATCGATTTTTGAATCGTTTCTGAATCGCATAATGAGAATCGGTTCTCTTAAAAAATCGAAACCAAAGAATCGATTTTGCAAGAATCGATCTAAAAATCGTAAAAATATATATACAAACACCTCAGATGGTGGAGACACCTTTTAATTTTATTTTCGTTTTGTATATACAGTTCTAAGTAATTGTTTTCCAATTTAATACAGAACTTGCGGAATTTTGACAGAGCAAAACAAACAGAATTACACGTTGTTTTAACGTATCTCAATAGTTAAACCAAAGAGGAGATATAATAAGAGGCGTCACTCGACAAGGACAGAAATAAGCTAGAGAAATCACTAGACAATCAATTTAAATGCCCATTCGGTAATGATCGGTAAACTTCGACAATAATCAGCCAACTGCGGTAAGGTACATTTAGTCGATTTGTATATCCCGCTTGAATAGACAACCAATTTAAATGCCAAGGTCAAGTAAGGACTTCAAAGGTTCTGCCCGGAGTGACGCCTCTTATTATATCTCCTCTTTGGTTAAACCACGTGCAAACGCAGAACGATTAGCCGTTAAGCTGGAACAGACACGTCCAGTAAATTAGTGGAGAAGCGTATAATTTAGTAGTTTACCATTGTTTTATTAAACTATTCGATTACATTTTAGTGTTCACACACGATAAATTACTAAATTATTTGCTATTCGACTAAATTACTCGACGTGTTTGATCTAGCCTCATGGCTGGTCGTCCTCAGCAGTTGTCCGGAGTAATGCGCAGTTCTGCGTGTTGAAGAAAGAAAAATCGGTTCTCGATTCTTAGTGTAAAGAATCGATTCTCAGAAAAATCGAACAGTGGAGAATCGATTCAAACGATCGATCTTTTAACCAAGAAAATCGATATTTTAAAGAATCGAATCGGAATCGAACATCCCTACCATGCGCGCGACGCTAACCGCGAAGACACTAGAAAGCAGGCTGTGCGAGAGAAAGATTGGAAGGGAAAGCAGGCGCGTGTGGGGCCCCTACGCTGGACAGCGCTGGTCTAGGGGATTCACAATCAATCTCCGTATATAATATATATGTGTATAACTGTTTTTATACAAACTGATTCTAATCTGCCATTTTTTTAATTTTATTTCAGATATGTGAAAGCATACACATGTACAAACACTGCTGAGTCAAATTGGTTTGTGTCAGATTCCAGTAAATCATTTCCATCTGGTCATGCTGCCCTTTCCATGTACACATCTATTTTTGTAGTGGTAAGAATCATTATAGGTGTATGTCTACTTACATTAGTATACCCACACAGAAGATAGTTACATATTATTCTCTCATGTGGCAATTTAATTATTAATATCTGACTGAGTAATAATAATGTTCAATGAATTGTAGAAATAAGTTACATGATCAGTAGGATGGGTTACCATACGTCCCGGTTTTCAACCATTGTGCCGGATGTCCCGGTCGGCTTACGAATGCGTCCTGGCTTTCGTATTTCTTCATTTTTTACGGAATTATACGAAAACATTAAGAATAATGTAACGCTTCTGAAGAAAGTTTTATGTACAGATAAATATGACTCGGCTCTAAAATAGATTTTTGACGTACGTGTAATTACTATTGCGTTGTATGCCATTTTTAACCACAACAATACAAGCAGTGCTGGATTTCCCCTTAGGCTAACAAGGCTGAAGCTTAGGGCCCCGTTTAGCTGGGGGCCCCTCATTCTAAATACTTTCTTCGAAAAATTAAAATTTTTTTATATTATCTTTATTAACATGTGTCTTTAATGTTTATTCATGTTAATGTTATGTTTAGTTTTGATATTCAATGTTAATTTTGAAATTAAATTCTTATTTAGATTATACAAGTATTATGATAAAAAAAATCAAATCAGCGTCATTTTATTTTTTACATTTAACCGAGGGCCCACCAAATATTCAGCCTAGGGCCCCTGAAAGGCAAATCCGGCTCTGAATACAAGTAATGTTTTTTAAAAAAAATTCGTTCTGTCCCCTCCGCCCCTGTTTTACTTGTCCCGGTTTGCTGGTGAAAAAATATGGTAACCCTAATTCTCAGTAATTAATTATTGATGAGTATATATATAAATATGCATATAATATGAACATTCTAAGTGTACTAATATGAGATATTAATTATGTTTTTTGTTATAGTGGTACTTACAAAATCGGTTGCCAAATCGAACATTTTTCCTAAAACCGTGGCTGCAATGTATGATATGCTTGTGGACTGTGATATGCTCATTGTCCAGAATAGGTGACAACAGGCATCACTGGTGGGACGTACTCGCGGGCGACGTCATAGGTTTCGCCTTTGGTGTGCTAACTGTTACAGTGTCATGCCATAAGTTTCGATTAAATCGAAACGCTTCACATATTTATAGTGATCCAATAGAGAATGGACAAGTTAATTTCAATACCAAGGCGCATCAAAGCGTCAAGAAGCTTCTGCACGAAACAACTGTCGATCTCTCTGAAGGTCGTGAATTAAAGAATGCCTCATCAACTTGGAAAGGATGACTGTTACAATTCCATAATTTGTGATAGATAAAAGCTCAAAGGAAAACTTGCAAACGACTACGAAAAATTATTTTTTATAAATTTCTACAAATTAGCAGTGAAACTTAACAATAGTATTACAAAATTGAGCGCGTTAGACGTTGCATTTCCGTTTTATGATTAGCCTAAAGCTTTACTCTGTAGTATACATTAACATTCTTTTCCAATCGTAAGTATTTAAGAAGTCATTATTATTGCCACATTACGGCAGTGATATTATTTATTACGTTTAGTCAAATTCTATTGAAATATTACGTTGTAGTATTAGCTGCTCATTATACGTTAATGTTTAGTTTTCTCTTTGTCTATGGAATTACGGAAGTATGGATGTGATGCTTATATGTACAATACTAGGAAAGAGAAAAATTAAGACTTTTTTTATCATCTACACAAGGGAATATTTTTTGTCGATGCAAAATGAAAAGTATTTAAAGGCGTAAAGTATTGGAAGGTAGTAAAGTATTGGAAGGTAGTAAAGTATTGGAAGGTAGTAAAGTGTGTTTTACCAATTTTTTAAGCACTGTAATGTAGAATAATTGCGAAAATATAATTTATTCAATAATTTGTTTCAATTGTTTGGACTTTTAAGTAACAAATTTTATTGAATTTTTCCATTGCACCAACTACATTTTTCATAGGGCAGCTCAAGATGAATGCAAAGTTCAACTAAATCAAACTGCAACTTTGAATTGATTGCAATATCAAAGATTCTAATGGAAAAGGTTTTGGAAAATGTAATTATAGGTTGACAGTGTTTGTTATTATAAAGTAAAGCACTAGCCTTAGAATAGAGTGCAGCAGGAAATAGTAAGAATTATTTCTTATTAAAATGCCATTGTTAAAATCTTCAAATATTGAAACTGCTTCAATGCGAATATGAATCTTGAGAATTACACAAATATTCTTTATCGAAATGAATAAAGCATGATGTACAAAAATGCAGCAATACTTTTAACTAAAATTATAGTTGAATTAACGAAAGAAGGCGCCTTGGGACCGGGGCCAGAATTTGCGACGTTGCCGCTACTCCAGGCTCGCGATTGGTGCTTCCCCTACGCGGCTCCCTAGGCTTTGGCCAATGACTTTCAACTACTTAGCTGTGGGCCTAGAGTAATCGTTGTCTTTGTCGGGTGTATATTGCTATCCTCTTCCAGAGGGCGAACCCAACTTCCTTCCCATAGAGATTTGACAGAGGGTCGAATCTTATTGGCTATTGCGGCACGCGCCACGCAGAATGAATGGTGGACAAGTCGAGGAATACAGGCTCATAGGATTCTTATTCCATTTAGCGTCATTCCACGGCAAATCGATCACTTTTTGCACTCGATGTCAGGGATTTTGTTCAAACTGAAATATTATATAGGAAGGGATTTCAGTCATCACTTTTCTGGTTTTGAATTTGTTTAATTTTTGCCTATTTTCATGAAACCGAGCTGTACTTGTGAATTTTTATGTCGGAAACTCTTTATCGTATTGAACTCATTCTTTTTTCATTTTAATCTAGAAAGTGCGGGCTATTCTAATACTCTTTTTTTATACTGAAAAATTAATTTTGTAATTTTGAAAATTATAACCAAAGTTTTATTTTGCAAATTTCACGTACGAAATATTCTGCTTTCAAGCATAGAATTTTGAAAATTAACGTCAGCATGAGCTGTTATTAACCGATGAAGAGTTTCATTAACTCACTCTTGGCCAATGGCATTCTTTTTATGATGATTCTTTAATTGTTGATTATTTGTGAAAAAGATGTTTCCATAATTTCCCGCGATTCACAAAATACATATTGCATTCTGATCAAAGTCTCTAAAAATGTGATCGATTTGGCGTGGAGTGACTTGTAGATGAAGTTTATCGAGTAGACTGTTTTATCGAGCCAGTGAGAGAGACACAGTTGCGCTTGAAGATAGAAAGAGACGTCCGAGCTGCTACACAACGTGGCAACGTCGCACGAAGTACGGAGCAGGCATTGGGTCTCTCCCGAGCCACGCGCGTCGGCCTACGGGCCGCCCAGGCGCCTTCTTTCGTTAATTCGACTATAATTCAGCAATCAATTGTTTTTTAAATTTGAGAATGAATTCTTAGTTGCTTAGATCTTACACGGTGCTTAAGAGAATTGGTTAAACATATGTCATCTTACTTAAAAGAAACTGCATTCCTATTATATGTATAATACATTACAGTTACTCTATGTATAGGATAAACAACACAAGTTCATAATCATTTTAATTATTTTTACTTTTAATCGATTCTGCTATCATGGACGCAAATTTCTTCATTTTGAGTGATTGCACTTTTATAAGTCGAGTTCTTTCTTTTTACTAATTTTCATTATCTCATTCAATTTTGTACGAACTTCAGTAACTCGAGAATTCTGATTTTTTTAGAACTTTGCAGGTTTGTAGGGCACTCTGATAGAAGTATCAGGTCACTTTTTTCTGCTATTTTTTGGTTCTTCAGGCTGAAAACACCCCTCAAGGGTTAATTTGTGCTTTCCGATTTGCCTGTACACTTTGAATATTATAATAGATATAAAAAAATGGTTAACATGGAAATTTAATAGTTCTTCATGTTGCATAAAACTATGCAATGAAATTCTTCAAAATTTGTAGCTTAAATAAAAAAAAACGTTCTCCATCACCTTTATTTTATTTTTTTTATCTTGGTACATACAACAGGCACAACTTGGTACAGATATTTTATGATTTTTACCTGTCGCAACTTATATTTAATTTACAATGGCGAGTGTTTGGATGATATCAACAAAGAACGATTACCGTCAGATTTATCACCGTGTTATGAAGTGAAGTAAAGTCAAGTACCCCCAAGGGGATTGGGTAAAAATTGCTCGCTTTCTTGTTTTTACAGATATATTAATAAATTCGAAAACATACATGGCAGAAATGATTTTTTTTTTACTTGTTAAATTTATCCAACTGGATTATTCTACCACATGAAACTTTGAGAGGTAATTTCACCCTTTAAATATGAATTATAACAGCTAAAGATATGCTCATTTGAGCTACTCTACAAATCTGTAAAGGTACATCAAAATCAGCGAGTAATTTTTCGCGATATGTATTTCGACTTGTAAGAAAAAAAAGGAAATACACGGAGCAGTATACGAAATGAAATTAATTTGATATTTAAAAATACGATTGTTTCATTGGGCTTGTTTTTAATCCCTAAAAATTAATCTTACAGTAGATTGTAAACACGTATGTGTATATGCAGGGAATTTACAGTGTGTAACTTAACATATGGGACCCACTTCAATGCTGGACGGGGGACAGAAAAATGATGAACAAAGTTCATATAAACATGTGCCCTATTTGACCTTGTTCCCGAGTTATAATGATTTTTGTACTCCAGTATGTGCTTTGCAACTCCTTACCTTTATAAGTCGTGTTGTAGATTTTCTCAAAATATCCAATACATGTGACTAAAATGTGGTGGTACACAGTGATGCATAAACCACATGCGACGTATGACATCAAGTGGAACTTCTTCCAATACTTCACTTTATTGATTGCTTTAGAAATTTACAGAAAATTAACCTACTGATTTGCCATTACGAGAAACAAGTCCAATTACGAAGAGTTATACAAACATTTAGTAGAATCAGTTACACTATCTCTGTTTGCCATTAAGAATTATTGGAGTACAAAAATGGTTATAACTGGGGGGCAAGGTCAAATAGGGCACAAGTTTATATGAACACTAGCTTTACTACTCGGCTTCGCCCGAAATTTAGATTCTGATCTTATAAAAAAAATATTTATTAATTTTTCTTGTGAAAATAGCCACATTCATCTGTATTAGTCAGGCATAATAAACTGAGGCATATTTCGTGATTCCAGAGTTTATCCTTCGAAAGTTTTTAAGCGACAGACAAACACACAAACATATAGAAGCCTTCGGCTTTATATATTAAGATTTTTCGTTGTTTTTGTGTCCCCCGTCCACCGTTGAAGTGGGTCCCACATAGTAAGATACACCTTGTATATAGAGTGACACTGTAAAATTTGAATACCACAGTGGTACCCTTATTCCAAAACTATTATTAACTGTGTACAGGCTTCGAATATTCTAAATTATATTTTAAATCGCTTCCAGATAATTAAGCTTAATTGTCTGGTTAATTACAAATAGCTGAGCTCCTTCACTGGCATGGTCGCGTGTTGTGAACATTCCACCAGCTGCCTGCCATTAAATAGCACATTTTTGCGACAATGTATATGCGCTTATTTTATTTAAACAGACATATGATAATGAAATCTTGACCCATTATGTAACGTATCGCGTGCCAGTGCTTAAAACACTTTACCAGGCTGCAGGTGGAATGTACACGACGTGATATCAATCCCGTGCATGTAAAAGGGTTTGTATAACTCGGAACAGGTACTTCAATCATAAATTGAATGATTTAATTGATATAACATTCGATGCCAATTCTGCAAATATCTTTAACGTAATCAGTTGTTTATATTTATGGTTCGTGAAAGTGATCCCCGTTATATTTTGAGAAGTCCTAATAATTAAGTTACATAATTTTAGGCTGTATGCGTGTTTAGTGTGAAATTAAGTAGATTAACTAGATGTATCTTACTCAGTGGCGGATTTAAGAAAAAAGGCCCAAGTGGCAAACATTCTGAGAGGCCCATTTTTTCGGGAATTGAAGAGGTAGTTTACTGAAAACGGGCAAGTGTAGTAGTACGAAAAACAATGTAGTGTTTGGATATGTATACCTAATCATAATTTTTGCCGGGGGGGGGGGATGATTTTGGGACGGGGTGCCCTGGGGCGCCTTCTGAGCAGGGGCCCAGGCGGCAACTGCTCATCAGCTGCCCTGTTAAATCTGCCACTGATCTTACTTATACAATACATATGTAGTCATTTGTCTGTGAACGTGTGCGTGTTTGCTGCTGTAAATAAACGCAGACACATACAATATTCGATACTATATAATTATATAATAGTAGCAGTTATATTGCATTAAAGTAGAATTATTATCGTGCGGAAAAGA
Source organism: Andrena haemorrhoa (assembly GCA_910592295.1). Lineage (NCBI taxonomy): Eukaryota > Metazoa > Arthropoda > Insecta > Hymenoptera > Andrenidae > Andrena > Andrena haemorrhoa. Next base: position 11,172,446 of record OU342946.1, read on the forward strand.
AATTGTCACAATTACTCTTATGTTTGCTCGTATAAACAGAAACGTTTTTTAGTCATGATCTGTAATTATACGACATCGAAAACTGTATTATTCAAACATTCCACTTATGACGCAGCTACAGTATACATATGCAATGTCAGCAATGTATGAGCCATATATGTATGGGGTCTGTCTACGCGAGTACTCGCGTGTAAGTGCGATAAGCATTTTGGCTTCCGCCACCTTGTTTTCTTTAAATAGTGGAACCACGCGGATTCCGTATCTTTAGTAAAGGGCGTATATGTAATAAGCGGAAAGCGCCCAACCAATAGTACTTCACTGTAGGAGACTACACGGCCAAAGAGTAAAGATTACAGTTTTCTCCAGTTATGAGGAAAACGCTTGTTGGACAAGCCATTCTGTCAACAAAAGGGTATGCTATTCTACTGGCCTTTCGTCTTTGCCATTTTCTTTCAGTAATATTGTTTCTCTCTTGACGAAATGTTCTCTTAACGAAACGGAGGACTCAACCTTATAACGGGACAACACTGTACCTCTTCTTTGACACGGCGTGAGTGGTCGGATCGTGGACAGGTTTTATACAGGGTGTTAAAAAAAGAGTCCAAGACTTAGGAGCGTATAGTACCTACCTATTCACCGAGAGGTTTAGAAAATACTTAATCAACATAGATACAAGAGATGTTCGATGTGTCTTCCTTTCATTTCACTACAAGATTGGCATGTGCAGATCATAGATCGTATATAGAACGCTCGTAAATACAGAAATAGATGATTTTACGTAGAAAGAGTTGATTTTAGGATCTATGTTGATTAAGTAAGGCTCAGATCCTCTTTTTGAACACACTGTATGTACAGTAAGACCTCGATTAACCGGGTCGCGATTATCCGCAGTATCAGTCATCCTTGGTCTAGGTCAGGTCTGTCCAGGCATTTGCTCGCACTCGCAACCACGAGTTGCTCTTCGGTCTTGAAGGCGCCGAGCTGGGCCCCTTGCGCTCCTCAAGAGCGAAAGGTCCTCATGGCGGGGTATAACCGTCGCTCTTGCCTTCACTCGCAACCACCCGCGGTTGCTCTTCGAAGGAAAGTGCCAAAATTGGACGAGCCTGGTCTAGGTCATCTATGGTCCTGAGCTTACTGATAACATGCGGTATAATTATATTGTAGAAAGGAAAAAGCAATGCATTTATTGTCATATAAAGAGCTTATTTTGTATACAGAGTCTCAATTTATTCAGTCCGTACGTTTCCCGATTAAGCCGGTTCATCGAGATCCTACTTATTTTTCGACCTCCGATTTCTTTCAGTCCTACCTCCTAGAATGGTTTAATCCATTACAGAAGAATATATGGGTAATGTAATATAAATAATGTAGGGGTGCTGGAAAATACATTGAACATCAATAAATGCAAGGGAAAACAGGTTCGCTAGATACATAGCTGGGCAACGTTGTTAGAAGTCTTGCAGTAGCGACGGAGCCACACTCACATGTAACATTTCAGGGCTCTTGGGGCACGTTTTCCCTTATTCAATCAAGCTAATATGTTACAGTTTTCCCCGTATTAAATTCGTGCTGCCGCCCCCTTGGCCAATTGCGGGGGGACCATCTTCGCCACTGCTTTGCTCACTCGGTGCTAGAAGACTTTTCGCCACGAAACCTCGGCACGTCGACGGATGACAGGAATAAAAAGGGTGTTCCAGATGATACATCCACGACAGAAAATTAAAATGCTTATATTTGTCGTAAACCTTCCCGACAGTATTGCCGTTTGATTGGAGAGGTTTTGCTGAATGAAATAAGTTCAAAGACGACGTAATTCGGCCTGTTTTTAATTATGGTGAGAATGTAATTTGCATGCTGGAAACTGGAACTGGATAATCTGAATCATGTTGCATTTGGACTCATTTTCATTGAGAGAAACGCATCAATGTATCAGCAATACTCTCGCAGATCTGATGATTGATGTGATAAGTTGAATTTTCTGTAGTGAATGATTCATGCCGCAGACAGATTTAGCTACTGACGCGCCAGGCCGTTGGTCGAGGATCTTTTGCTGCGCTATTTCGTTCACGCTCGATGTATCATTATTTTCCTTTCTTAAACAGTTCGGGCGAAGATCTAGCTAATTGTAAGCCTGAAGTAATGAGGTGCTAACTACTTCCTCTTCCCCGGTTTATTGGGACCGGTCTGCCACAACCACCAGGCATTAAAATGGGAAGACTGTAATACTTGCTCGATATAAGGGGGACAAAAATTGTTCTAGAAAATGCACAAATGTAGAAAGTTGTTTTCAAGAATTAGGATTTCTAGCGTGTTTCTATATGCAGATTTAAATAGTACAATAATAATTTCTTCGCAAATTTATTTTTCATCTGACTTTTCACTTTGTCCAATTTTGGAGTATTTTCTAAGCTTATTATAACGCTAAATACATGTATGCATCATTTATATTTTTAATACGATGTTAAAAGTGTTACCTAATGTTGCGTGCTATCTGCAGTTAAATATATATACTGTAAGTGACACAAATACGTACTACATTAAAAAGAAGTATTATAACGGTAGTATTTGGAACAAATATGAGAAATACTTAAGCCTATATAACAGGGATTGAATATTTTCTAGAAGTAATATCTTCTGAAATTTCGGTTCTTTACAACAGTTAGGGCAAATCCGGATGAGAAGGCCCACCAAGAGAGATGGCTCAGTTGCTGTATGTCAGGCTCTTATATGAGCACGTAAGAGCGTGTTATACAATAGTGCAAACAATTCCTTCATTACAAGCCAAACAGTTAAGTAAATAACCTTGTTTCGTTTCTTCTGTGTTTTTCTGGATACATATGTTGAAATACTGGAGGTTACATTTCACCTCTACCATAAAGCAATAGTGTACAGAATGTTATTCAAAACATACTTCTAAGTTAATTTTCATTCGATATTTTAATTAACAAGACAGTAGAGGTATTGAGGGACAATGTAGCGAAGTATTTGGTCATATACATACATATTGGCCCTTCCTGTCAAAGCTATCGAGTGGGGCATCGCTCCCCGGAAAAGAAGAGATGTCCCAGTCATGAGTAGGATAGATACCTCAATAATAATAATAGACTTGTTTAATTTAGTCTGATAATAGGTACTTCTAATCCTACTAATATAATAAATGCGAAAGTGTATTTGGATGTTTGGATGCTTGTTACTCTTTACTTCTTTCTAATCTTTCTGAAATGTTGTATACACGTAGTCTAGGACCAGGAATAACATATAGGATACTTTTTATCCCGATTTTTGTCACCGATCTGGATCAAATTTTGCATAATTACTCTCTAAAACCCTGCGGAAAATTAGGACTACCATGAAATCTGGACATCCCACCCCTTCCCCCTTATTTCACCCCCTCGATACTCTGTGACAATCAAAGTTTTACACGGGCAACGCCGGGTACTTTAAGCTAGTATGAGGATAAATTTACGGTGTTTCATTTCAAGCAATTTTCATCACTTTGAACTCTATTTTTGTTTTATTTATCCTTAATGGCTTACAATGTTAATATCAGATTTAATGTAATAAAATTTCAACTACAAGTGAATTTTAATAAATCTGCAGTTGTAGTAATATTAACTCATAAATAATTTTTATTTCATTGCTATTTTTCTTGAATAATTATGAGGGTCATGACTTCAGTTTTCAATCAGTTTTATCATTCTGATCAAATAAATCATATCAGTTTTAGTATTAATAGCCATTTTATGTTAGGTGGGCCAACTATCCCGGACTTACCTTGTTCGAAATAACCACCCTTCATAACTGTTTCAAGAACCAGAAATGTATATTCTAATTGTTTTCAATCCCTACTGCATACAGTATCAGCGAATAAAAAGGCATATACAAATGATAAATCATACGAAGTGAAGAAGGTATCAAACTTTTTAAAGCGTGCATTTAATGTCATTCCGATGAAAAGTAACTTTGTAAGAAAGCAGCTTAAAATGTATTGCGGGAATATTAGATTAAGATGTAGGTACACGAATTTGGAAACATTTACTAGACCGAAGTGAAAAATGTAACATGTATTTCTAAAAATGTATACTTTTAAAATGCTAACTTCGATAGTTTCATTTCATGTTTAAGTGTTATTGTAAAGTCCAGAAAGGAATCTGTCTTAAGACGAATATTTTCAATAAGGAAGAGAAATATGGTAACACACGTGTGTCGTGTTTTTATAAGAATATGAAATATTGTATATCGAGTGGAAGAAATATAGTGAAATTTTGAAGTATAGCGCACTACCGCAATCGCCTCTTCTTATTCTTATGACAAAATACCCCTTTCGGATGCAGCGCCAATGCGTGTCTTTCGCTACTCATTACAGAACGCCACAGGTCTCTAACACCTTTCCGTTATGATGTGGCCCTGGCTTAACCCTTTGACAGCCGCTATGACGTATGCGTGATTTCACGATTTCGATTGTATATGTGTAGCTATAACTTTCCGTGAGTCTAAGAAATTAATTTTATTTCATACTTGTCACCAACAAAACTCAAGATTTATATCCCATTTATGGGTATGCTGTTTCGATGGTTTTAAAAATCAATGAATAGTTTAGAAATTTGAAAAAGATCGACGACGGGCATATGTTTGCCGCAAAAGGTGTGGCCGTGAAAAGTGTTAACAGATTTGTAACGTAACCGCGTTACCTAACACCGTAACGTTAACAAAAAGAATAGGTACGTTACGGTGTTACGATTAAATTGAGTTTCCAAACTTATAGCGTAACGTAGCCTACGAGCGTAACAATACTATTAGCAGCAGCAGCATACATTTAAATCCACTACGCTTTAAAAAAGGCATCCTGTCTTTGCTTTTATGGAAATGCAATGGATGCTTTGAGTTCTATATAAGTTCCCTTTTCTTATACGCGTTGATAAGTTGAATGGTTGCTTCTTTATTCCACTCCATGTCTCATACAGTCCAAACGCAACGGCAATCTTGATACAACTACCCATCCGTAACATAACGAATTCCGTCCACACTGTTACGTAACGGTGTTAGGTTACAAATCTGTACGCGGCTGTAAGCTCTCGGTTGGCGGTGCTTCAGTCTGTTTGGACCCAAGTTTAACGCCACCCAGTGCAATAGTAAATAATAGCACAGAAAGCCTGAGAGATCGGAAACATTACTTGCTTTAACAAAAAGAACGTCATCTAAAATACCTATAATGGGTCAGTTCCCAGTAAACAAACTCACCACAGTATGCCAGCAGATTGGCAATAGATTCGAGTAGTTCCAGATTCGGGGCCTACTATGTCCGCATTTAACTATGGTTCTGTGGTCAGATCCTGGTGCCAGAATCTGACAGCAGATTGGCGGCAGATCCTGGTGCCTTCTGTCCCCAAATCGCGTTGCACAGAATCTGATTGATTTCTACCATTAAATTGTATCACCAGACCCTGCCGCAAATCTACTCGCAGGTTAAGGCAGCACAAACTGTTGGCCTCCTGTTGTCAGTCTGCTTTCATCATCGAATATAACAAATTCTGTATCAAATCTGTAGTCTTTTTGTCACAAACATTTGTACTCAGGCGTTGTGCAAAATCTGTAAAACGGACGTGGCTGACTGGGTTACTATGGGTCCAAACTCCAAACGGACTCTAGCCCCGTCCGTCGTCAGAGGGTTACCGTGCTATGTAGTCTATTAAAATTTAAAAACTATATAAATTTCGTCTCTGTGCCTCTGAATTTCGACACGTATGTAAGTGCGCTATTGCCACGCTTTCCATTAGTTTTATAATCTTACTATATTTCTTGATCTAAATTTACAGGACGATTCTAACAACTGGAGCGAACTACATGCATATACAGAAAGCTTACACACTTCGGAAAACGTTAAATGGTTTACTGAGATCTAACTTCTTCTGATTATATTTTCTCCAGAGATGCAGCATTGAAAAACATAATTGCATTTTCTAATGAAATCATAAAATATTGTTGACATAAATTAATTTTCTTTTTCTGCTTACAGAGTAAGTTGAAGGTATCAAAGCATGAATATCTTACATGGTACTTAATCTACGACAATGATAATATGACATTCCTTTAAAGATGGAATATTGTTATTAAATAAAAGCTACGGTTAGTCGTGAAATAATATACTGTAATAGAATAATAAAATGTAATATGTATGGCCTTAACAATTGTATGATATAAAATTTGAAACATCATCCGTAGTATTCTCTCCTCGATATCTTTATTTAAATAGTTTGTGTGAATGCAATAGAAGGATTACGCGGTAATGCACCGGAAACAAATTGCAATTATATGTATTTCCTGGTCCGTTCATACATCCACGAAAATATATGGTCAGAGGCAGGTAGATTTTGTTAAGCCACGGAACAGTTATCTTTATTAATTTCTTCTTGTTTCACTTATTGTTAGAAAAGAACCGTGACTACTCCAGTTTCTAGATTCACCTTGTATCAATCTGCTCACGTATACTGGCGGTTTAAAACGTTTAATTGCACTAAAGCTATACAATACAATGAAATTAACTCAAATTTTTTAAAATTTCAAGAAACTAATTTGTTTACATCATGAAATTCTGGATCATATTTTCCAAATTGATGAATTTATAACATAACTTTTAAAACAAGCTTAAAAAAGTAATTGATTATGTTACAGCAAATTAAAATTTTTACGCGTATATTGTTAGTGTGCACGTGTCTAAAATATAGGAATTGTAAAACAAATTCATTGAAATGAAAAATAGGTGGGTTTTTTATTTTAAATACGCACGAACATTCGAAACAGGTAGATATTCAAATCCTCCGTATTTAATATTGAAATGTAACATTTTTTATGTATTTGTTTATACATTCAAACTAAAATGGATATATATATAATTGTAGTTTTAATACAATTCGAAACCTGTCGAGCGTAAAGTATACAAACCAATGCAGTGGTATTTTGCGATAATAACGAAACAAACTATTGTTTATTTGAACATCAGTTTTGAAACAGTGTACGAAATATACTATGTTCAAAACCTACTACAACAGCACGCAGTTTTATTATAAATTTTTACACAATAATCTTTGTTGTTTCATACAATTACATTCCAATTGTGATTTCGAATTGTAAATATTGTAAAAGTTATAAAAGATTTACAGAAAATCGTTAATTATAGAAAATATTGCAATAACTTTATAAGTATATATTGCATTGTATATACATTCCAGCATGGACTAGTTATATAAATTTATATTTAATATTATTTTGCGAATACATACAATATTTGTATTACTTTGTACGAAATAAATAGTGGTTGCACAACGAAAATGTTGCGATATCTTTAACAATTTTTTCTGACCAAACAGTTCGTTCGTGACACATGGTTTCTTTTAATCTTTTTCTCTTCTCAACGCAGAGAATACGTCGATGTAAAAAAATTTAACATTAATTTTCAATGTTATAAACAATTTGCGGACAGTTTTTTTAACAAATATGTATCGATCCAAAGATGTAAATTGACCCCTGAAAACCATGACAAATTATTTCTCTACACCCTGTACATAAATGAAGATTCATAAATATTATTAAGTATACTGCATGTGGCATAATAACTTACGAAAAATGTTTTTGAGACTATAACTAACTACAGGGATATTTTTATAGAATATAATAAATTGCTGTTGAGACACTGCCCAAAAGTTTTGTAGACAATCATTTTGGTATCACTGACACTGAGGATTCCTTATTGTTAGTTAGATACATCATATTCAGTACCTATACCTGAAACGTTCGTGAGATTGCCAGGGTTATACCTAACACTTGAGTGTATGTTGGAGGAAACATACCACGGGAAGAGCAGGTCGTGGTAAAAAGCTGAAGCGGTCAATTAATCGGTTTAAGGCTGCCGTCTCAAGTTTGTTATGGTCCGAATCGATCGAAGCGTCCCTTGTAAACAGACGGACCCTAATGAAACTACTGCGGTCGTTAAAAAGAAGTTGTACAGAGGTGACATCTCCAGGTACTCTATGTAGACGAATTTTTGACGCATTGTTGCCGCATTTTCCGATCTCTCCGTTTCTGCCGCGCTGTTGCCACATTTCTTTCTATCGAGAAGTCTTGAAGGAATACGATACGGCACGAGAGCTGCGTCTAGCGTCAGAGCCTCGCTGAGCGTAAAGGAGGATAGCAATAATGAAAGATAGAGAGGTTGGGTAGTGAAGTTAGGAAACATGTCAGTGAAACAATACTAATTTCCGTACCAATATTCCAACCATCCCATTGTCTTGAAAGTTTGCAGGGGTGCGTAGTTTGGATGACAATCCAAAATTATGGAAAAAAACTCCGAGGGGGTGAAAAAATGACCCAGTCACCAATAAATAGTAACCCATAACCACAAATCGACTTGAAATGAATCACTCGCGTTCTTTGCGAACTTACAAGGGGACATCACGAATGTGGAAATCGCTTTTGGAACGACAGTATATGGGGGTCGTATTACTCATATAGTATCAAAATACCATTTCGGCTTTTTGTCGAATGGACCTTCATTTTCGAAATATTATAGTTTCTACTTTTTAACGTACGTAGTAATTCAGATATATACCACCTATAGTAACTTATACCAAAGAAGGTTTCCTGGACACAACTGTAGCGCGTCAGATTTTCACGAGGGCGGCCGGGGTTCGAGTCCCCCGCAAAATTCATTCTCACTTTTTTCTTTTTTTTTAACAATTTTTCGCGTGGAAATATATTTTTTGGATATTACGTATTATATAGTACGTTACATATTACTCTACGCAAATTGGTTAAAAGTGCATTTATATCATAACATAATATTCTAATCATCCCTTTCGACCGTTCTTTTGAGCAGGTATAAGACTACCCTTACGATCAGAAGTAACGGCTATCCCATTTTACCTGCTCGACAATTGCAGCCGTCGAAAGTTTCGGAATGAAATATTTTCGCAGTACAAGAATATGATAACACCGGTGAAAGAGATGATTAGAATAATATGTTATGTTATAAATGCATTTTTAACCATATTATCTTTGCCCATTTTTGTTCTCCAGCCGCTTCGCCGTGATTCATTCAAGTCTTCCTGACGACAAATAGTAATAGGGGAAATGCGGCAACAACGCGATACGACTCTCGATACGTATCGGCAACTATGTCTTTCCTACATATATCGACTAGCTTGGACTTCCACCGGTTCTGATGGTACATGGCGCGAATATACCATTAGCGCTGGTGACGGAGAATCCTTGAAGCATAATTCTGTCATTTCTCGAATCTGTCTCAGTATACGAGTCATAAATTCATTATTATTTCAACGTACGGTGCTTATTAGCGTTCAAACACACCAGACCCGCCTGCACGGATGTCTAATGGAGGCAACTATACCCGTAAAAGCTTCCTTCTTGCCGATTCCACGACGTAAGTTGGTTGAAACGGGTTTGTTTACTACATCGCGTATACGTATAACGGTGATGCTACGTGGCTCGAATATACCACCAGCGCCGGTACGGAGAAGCCTTGAAGCTTCATTCTGTCAGTTTTCGAGTCATAAATTCATTATTATTTCAACGTACGGTGCTTTTTAGCATTCAAACGCACCAGACCCGCCTGCACGGATGCCTACTGGAGGCAACTATACCCGCAAAAGCTTCCTTCTTGCCGATTCCACGACGTAAGTTGGTTGAAACGGTTTCGCGTATACGTACACGCTTTTCCTAGCTTGTGTGAGCGTACGCACACATTCAAGGCCTAGCGAGACGGCAGCCTTAAAATGAAAACGTTTGTTGGAACTACAAGCGCACCTGTGAGGAAATTACAGAATTAATTTCTATTATACTTTTCATCAGTAAGATGAAAAGTATAAAAGCATAAATGGTGGTTGAGGATGACGGAGGTATAGTTCGAATTTGGAAATTTTTGAAGTTGAAATTAAAAATTTTTTAACTCAAACATTTTTCTATTCCACAAACAGTTAGGAATTAATTATACCAAGACTGTTTCATTTGGCGATTTTTCAAGGGATATTGCATCGCGCTAAGCTGTTTATTATAAAAAAACAACGATACATCTCTAACATATTTCAGTGCCCTGTTTCATTAGTTTCAGTAAGAAAAATATTTCGCTCTGTGAATGTTCTCTTGTTAGTCAATTCCAATGTATTAATTATACCATTAGCACTATTGGCAGCTATAATTTTATTCAGCAATACATGCAACGTGCACCATTTGCGCCAACCGATGGGAATGCCATTTTTGGAACAGAAGTAAGTACCCACACAAGTGTTACGTACGCAGACCTATCTGTGATTTTTAACCCTTTCAAGTGTTCGGAATGCACGTAACCCGGCGAGGTCACCGTTTCCTACAGTGGTGTGGTGCAACCGAGTCATCCACGAAAACGAATATTCAATTAAAGGCATTCATGTTCCCACTACTTTCTAACCGAATTTCAAGTATAAAAAGGGCCACCAACGCATACTCGGGGGTTCAATTCACGTATAGTACGCATACCCATACAGCATATATACTGCGTTGTCGCAGGGTTGCATTGCAATATTGAAGCAATATTGCGTACACGTTGCCACTGAAATGTCCCAGTGGGAAAGATCCTACAATATTCTGTAATAGTAGTAAATAGGTTTATTTTTTGCCTTTCGGCCTCAAAATGGAGTTACATGTGTTCAATATTCTGTAATATTCCGTACACATTGACGTGCAATGTTCCAGTAGCAACGATCTTATAATATTCTGTAATAAGTGGCAACGTTCCTACACTCGGCTCAAACGATTGTGGCCGATCGAGATTCGATTGCATTCGAGCTTACCAGGGTTGGCTTTTTTACATCGCTAACATTTTACAGTATTTCGTGAACATAGTGAGGGTACTGCCAAGCCACAGGTTCCCGTCTAGAACACTTCTAATTCATGTTGAAACACCACTGTGGCACAATCTGTCCCCTCGCATGGGCAGAGCATTGAGCTATAAAAATACCTGGAGAGTGAACAGAGCAATGGCGGCCGGCCCAAGAAAGAGGGAAGTAACGGGTGAACCTATCTCTGTCTTACAACAGGCTATGGATGTATAGTGCATGTGAGTGAAGTTATCTGCGCACACAAACACATACATAACACAGATAATACAGAGTGAGAGGGATAATAGGAAGAAGGATAGGTTCACCCGTGATCTTTTATTTCCCTTGGACCGCTGTCGCCTCTACTTCTTCCCACTGCTGTTCACTCTCCAGGTATTTTTATAGCTCAATGGGGCAGAGTGACAGATATAGCGTGAAGCAGTGGCGGATTTAACAGGGTGGCCAATGAGCAGTTGCCACCTGGGCCCCTGCACAGAAGGCCCCTCAGGGCCCCATCCTTAAAAAAAGATTATGATTATATCCAAAGCATATTTTTTGCTGTATTACTACACTGAGTCCGCTTTTAGTAAACTACAGATTTATTTTCTCGAAAAATGGGCCTCTGCTCAGAAGGCCCCTCTAGGGCCCTGTCTTAAAAGAAATGTATGATTATATCCAAAGCATATTTTTTCTGTATTATCCCACACAGCGCACAGCCGTCCTAAAAGCGTCCCAGGGACGTCCCGAATTTCCTGCGAACGGCTTCTATACGTCCCCTGAACGACGAATGTTACAAAAAAAGTGGTCCCCGGGACGTCCCGCACACAGCATACAGCCGTCCTAACAGCGTCCCAGTGGTTCGGGACGTCCCGAATTTCCCACGAACAGCTTATATACGTCCTCTGAACGACGAATATTACAAAAAAAGTGATCCCGGGTACACGTCTTTTAAGCGCCTGTCAGCAGTGGTGTTGTGACTAACCCGGATAAAGGGATCACCACCTTCGCATAGAAGGAAAGAAAGGAAAGAGAGCGGTTTCGTCCCGGGCCCGCCAGTGGACTCATCAGTAAGGCTTATCTGGCGGAACCCTGCCTTAGACACGCTGGGTATTAGGACTGGGACGGAACTTGTATATATACGGATGAGGGACCAGGCGAGCACTAGCGAGAAGTACCACGTCGCGCTGCGTGGCCTTCTGGTGGAGCGTCGGTACCCACTACGGATCCCTACAATAACTCACGCGTCCTGAAAGCGTCCCAAGCCGTCCCAAAAACACGTCCCAAATGCATCCCAAGGCCATCCCAAAACACGTCCCAAACGCGTCCCCAGGACGATTTTGGGACGTCCCATAAGCGTCCCAAAACAGTCTATAGACATCCCAAAACCGTCTATAGACGTCCCACGGACGTTTTGTTACAAACCGGGACATTCAGACCTACAGACCTAGACGGGACGTAAAACTGACGTCCCCGGGACGTTGTGTGCTGTGTGGGATTACACTGAGCCTGTTTTTAGTAAACTACAGCTTTATTTTCCTGAAAAATGGGCCTCTGCTCAGAAGGCCCCCGTAGGGCCCTGTCTTAAAAAAAAACGTATGATTTTATCCAAGCATTATATTTCTTTTCTATACTTTTCTGTACAGTTACCCCCTTTTAGTAAACTACCTTTTCATTTCCCTGAAAAAAATGGGCCCCTCAGAACGTTTGCCATCTGGGCCTTTTTTTTAAATCCGCCACTGGTGTGAAGTAAACGGATGATGTTTAATATGAGACACGTTCGCGCAGTCCTGTCACAAAATTTAATTAACATTGCTTCGGTTATGTTTATTTTCCCATTGTTAATATAAAATAACGGATAGTATATTTTGAAATAAATGCGTATTTCTTTGCTCTACACATTTCCACTAATAATGAGCGTCTTCGATTTTAATCTGTGAAGACTGCTATGAATAAAATACGTAGAGCAGCGTTCCCGTTACCTCACCACACCCTTACGGAGCCACTCAACTCTAACTGCGAATCCACGATCGTCAGGTGGTGGTGGCTGATTTCTCCTCCAGCGCTGCTCGCGAAAGGAACTCACCGGCCAATATATCTGGCTCCGACCTTAGTCAAGCCAAGTAGGTAAGGCCACGGCCAATCAGCGTCAACAACCTATTTCCCGGCGATGCTGGTTAACCAGGCGTCTCATCGTTTCTCATCGTTTCCCATCTTGACGTTGATTGGTTTAACGTCACGGCGTCATCCCGCGCATGCGTGGCCTATTCCCCCTCCACTACGCGATGCTCCCACTCCGTTGCTGCAGGATATTTCCCGGCATCGCATCGCTGCCAACTGACTCCACTGGAGACATAGGCAATGAGACCTCCAGTAGTATATGTATGCTCTAAGATCAGTCCGCAGCCGTTCTTGTGCCGTTGCATTGGAGTGCGCTGTGTTTTGGGTTTATACAAAGTTAAAGTTTCCTACTTATTTATATAGTTTATTGATACGGAGGTCGGAACTTGTTCTCCACGTTCTAAATCCAAAAACATAATTGAGTGTGCAGTGAGAGGGTGTGAGAGTAGAACAAATAAAAATTTGAATCTGCAGTTGCATTGTTTTCCAAACCTAACTGTATTTCGTAATTTACACCCTAGATATTCGTTTTTGAAGGTGATATTTGGAAATTAATTCTGAAAAACCTATCGCACTCCCGGGGCAGGGTTTTTGTACACACATTTAGTAGTGTTTGAACTATCAACACAAATTTTTGCAATGCATTATATTGAAAATTGTACAAGTTACACGCCGAAGAGCAGGTCATGTCAATAATCACCGACCCCATCGGGCGCACGAATTGCGGCCGTCCTAGTCATCTGAAACGATACCACCTATGATTTTTGTAATCTATATGACTGTTTAAAAATTGATATTTGATTTTTTCGACTTTTCTTGAATTAAAACAACGAGTGGGAGGGGGATTGTATTGAAACTATTGATATAATTCTGCTACGGGCTATAGGTACACATTCACTTAGAATGTGTGTCAAATTTAGCTCAATCGGTGCAATAGTTTATGAGAAAAATTTGCGCCCGATCTAAAAAATTTGTTTCGAGAGAAACACGTCTAAAGTTTTTCATGCAGTTACGACCTACACGACTGAAGTTACGGTAGATAACGACTAATTTTCTGTAATTTACCCCTAATCTGCTATACCAGGACCGTAGAGGAAGTCTTCCTCAGCTTCAAAGAACTCATGTTGGGCAGCTCTCTCTTCTCTGCTAGCAGTCATAGCCTCTTTAGATACAAGGATCGAGGGAACGATTACGTGCCACGCTGCGGCCGTAAGCCCCTGTAAGTCTGGGAGTTCTACGAATTTCACATTAATATTTTATGGACATATTTTCGAAACCCCAAACTATTGGAAAATCAAAAGAAATCGAATGGACACTTGCATTAAAAATATGTGCAGTTACCCCAATTATGGAAGTGTCCTCAGTATCACTGCTAATTTGAGGTTATGAACTAACCGGTAACAGTACAGCAAAGTGGCTGTTATGTGCTTACAGTTCTCCCCTAAGCCTGATTTACGCGAACAAACAGAAGCAACAGAACATTTCTGGAAACTTGTGCAGTAATGCCGTGTGGTTTCCTTTTCAGTTGTGAAGTTTATAAGCAAAGTGCTGAAAAACTGACTACTTGACTATGTACTACCATCCTCATTTTTTCCACATTTAATTACGTGTCCTGCTTGTAACACCCATTCGTCTTCTATGAAATTTCTTTATGCAGGATTTACTCCTGCCCAATCACAAATGTTTTGTCTAGAAATTAACATATTTTATAAAAAACCACATCACCGCATATACAACACGTGTAAGTTGTAACCTTATCGGAGCCATCTTGGTTAGGCCCTGCCCCCATGTGAGATCCCAATAGAAATAACGGTATATGTGTCTGTGAGGGGCGCAGCGACATGAATGCGTGTAGGATAGGATTGTCCTTATTTTTCAACTTCCGATTTTTTTTGGTCTTACCCTCCTAAAATATGAGGTTTGGTGAGAAAATGACATGTGTAAAATTTCAAAGTGATTGGACAACGGGAACCCGTGTCACAATTGAGTTGAAGTTTTGAAATAATAGTGATTTCTCGTCAATTTCGGACATAATTGTGTTCGGCTATGTTGGAAGTATCAGTGAATATTTTTTCATAAAAGTACAGTTTATTAGATGTATAATAATAATATGTAAGTATTACTTCGAAAAATATTGACGAAATCTTTGAGTTTTATCTTTTAAAATTAGTATACAACGCAGCGTATAAGCCAGAATAGGCAATCGGGGGTCTTAAGGGAGGTTTCTGCCTTGTTGAGCCAAAAAACGTTCGATTTTTCACCAATTTTTTGTGCGAAAAGTATTAAATACAGAATGTTGATATTTGGTATGTTGACTAAGCGGTCTTTATTGAACATACAAATATTTTTTAAAGTTTGACAAAACATGGTAGTGGAAGTGGGATGAGCCACGTATGTCGGTGCGCGGGCGATGACATTCTTCGCTTGCGGAAGTCGTAAGTCCCGGACAGGTAATCTGAAGCAAAAAAATGAAACATATTTTTACTTTGTACAATATTGTGTATAAGTGGAACTAGAATCAAGAAGAAAAATTGGAAAATAAGACAATAGTGAGCGATCGAAGGGAAGTTTGTTTTTTTTACCAAAAATTTTTGCAGTTTTTTGTTCATTAAATAAAAACGTTTGAATATTTTTGGATAATTCTAGTTCCACTTATACACAATATTGTACAAAGTAAAAATATGTTTCATTTTTTTGCTTCAGATCACCTGTCCGGGACTTACGACTTCCGCAAGCGAAGAATGTCATCGCCCGCGCACCGACATACGTGGCTCATCCCACTCCCACTACCATGTTTTGTCAAACTTTAAAAAATATTTTTATGTTCAATAAAGACCGCTTAGTCAACATACCAAATATCAACATTCTATATTTAATACTTTTCGCACAAAAAATTGGTGAAAAATCGAACATTTTTTGATTTAACAAGGCAGAAACCTCCCTTAACTACACTGGCCAACACGTATTTGGATCTGCAATATGCACTCCGAGATCCTAGTAGAGTTTATCGTCCCAAACACGAATCCGTAAACAGAATTACTCTATCACCCTCAGTTTTTGAAAAATATGAGTTTTTGTAAAAAGCACACGATTTTGGGCAAGAATGAGGTATTACGTGAAAACAAAGAATGCTAGAAAGTTCAATTTAGTCTCAAAAGATAGAGGAGAGTTTCCTGAATATATCGGTGTATACAGTTATTAAATTTGATGGTTTTATATGGTTATAAACGGCCGTCAAAGTTTAAAAAAGTGCCGATTTGTATGATTTCTACGCCATACTTTTGCATTTTTACGAAAAGTTGTTTATCTAGCACGAATTCGCTACACAGTATCGGTTTCTATAGACATTTCTGAAGAAGATACCATCCACGAAAAATGTCGGAACGGTTTTTAAGTCGGACTGTTTGAAAAAATATCCAGCGGGAACGCGTGCACGGTGTTTTGCTGGTTGGCGGCACTAGCGGCCATTGCTCGCCTGGCGTGACTCGCCAGGGCCGTGGCTACGGGCAATCAACACGGTGCCCCTTAGAGTGGTCGTTAGCTATAGGAGTCAAAATTTTTTTGAGATCTTTTTAGTCTTCTGCTACTTTCGAAGTATCACTGAATATTTTTTAATAAAAGTACAATTTCTTACATGAATAATAGTAACAATTTCCAAAAATATAGACGAAATCTTTGATTTTTATCTATTACAATTATAGAATATAACGGAGCGTGTAAGCTGCTCTACGCACGTGCGGAATGCGGATGTCACAATCAACAATATTTTTTATTTACTAAAATTGTATTATTCGCTCATTCCTTATAATTATGTAAGTATTTATATACAACAAAATATTATTACAATTTAACTTATGGGTATAAATAAAATTAAAATAATGCATATGTGTTAGTATTTGTCTTTTATCAAGCTAGATTTCTTTGTATCGGGGTAGAATTGTCAATATTCTTCTAAAATTTGTAAAATGTATTGTTTGTTGTCTTCATTTGTAGTTGATATGTCATTGTAGTCCGACATCAATTTTACGCCTCGCTCCGCAGTGTCATTCACAATTTTCAAATTCTGTACAATTTCTAAATCCGCTTTAAATTCTTTATACATGTAAGAAATTGTACTTTTATTAAAAATCATTTATTGATACTTCTAACATAGCCGAAAATAAAACAAAATAAAAAAAAGTTTGATTCCTATAGCTAAGGACCACCCTACTGGGCATCGTGTCAATTGCACGTCGCCACGGCCCTGACGAGTCGCGGCAGGCGAGCCATGGCCGCCAGGCGGCAAAACACCGTGCGACATTTTTCGTGGATGGTTTCTTCTTCAGGAATGTCTACAGAATCCGATACTGTGTAGCGAATTTGTGGTAGATAAACAACTTTTCGTAAAAATGCAAAAATATCTATTAGAGAAATCACTATTATTTCAAAACTTCAACTCAATTGCGACATGGGTTCCCGTTGTCCAATCACTTTGAAACTTTAGATATATCATTTTCTCACCAAACCTCATATTTTTGGCGGGTAAGACCAAACAAAAACTCAAAAAAAATGTTACCCCAATAGCTAAGGACCACCCTAGTATAGGATCGTAGAGTAGCTGTTTCCTGTTCTATGTGACGACGTTCCTTACTCCTTGGGTCTGACGTAGGAATTCTTCCATAGGGAGGGGGTGCTCGAACCGAGGACCTGTAGCGTTGTAGACAAACACTTTTCCGCCGCAGCTGCAACCACTGATCGATAACCCCGGGTCTCCACCAAGGCGAACACGAACAAAAACATTTTCTCGCGAACATGTTAGCTAACACGCTGTTCGCCTCGGTGTGGACGTCAAATAACAGTGTTCGCTAACCAATGACCCTTCTAATGCCGCGTTTCCACCAAGGCGAACACGAACAAAAACATTGTTCGCGAACGTTTTCTCCTGTTCCTGTCATGTCCACACCACCGCAAACATGAACAAAACTCAGCGTACGAATTGTATGTGAACGTTTTGTTCTGTTTGCGGCGGTGTGGACACAACAGGAACGGACGAAAACGTTCGCGAACAATGTTTTTGTTCGTGTTCGCCTTGGTGGAGATCTGAGGTAACGTGCAAACCTTCAAACACTTTTTTGAAGGCTCATTTTGAGAAACCCCAGTAGGGTTTTGTAACACTAGGCGTGTGCTACAACTTCCACCCGGTGTCATTTCACACATTAAAATATATAGCACCTACTGTATTTAAAAAAATTAAATTGATCTGCAAATCTCTTCTACACTTTCATGTACGAGCAACTCTCACAATAACTTTTTTTTCATACCTTCAACGGCCAATGAGATACCGTAGCGTATCCAGTTAAAAGAAACACACTGTAGAAGGTCGACGTTATGTACATATTTCGACAAATTTGGTCAAACTCGTAGTTGCTTCAGAATATTGCTGCAGTGTTTCCACAATATTTTCACCGCAGTATTGCACGGCAATTTGTGCGCAACATTGCAGGAATACTGCACGGCGATGTGTGCATAATATTGCAGGAATATTGCACGGCGATATGAGCACAATATTGCAGGAATATTGCACGACGATATGTGCGCAATATTGCAGGAATATTGCACGGCGATATGTGCGCAATATTTCAGGAATATTGCACGGCGATTTGTGCGCAATACTGCAGGAATATTGCACGGCGATATGTTGCGCAATATTGCAGGAATATTGCACGGCGATATGTGCGCAATATTGCAGGAATATTGCACGGCGATATGTGCGCAATATTGCAAGAATATTGCACGGCGATATGTGTGCAATATTGCACGGCGATATGTGTGCAATATTGCACGGCGATATGTGCGCAATATTGCACGGCGATATGTGCGCAATATTGCAGGAATATTGCACGGCGATATATGGGCAATATTGCAGGAATATTGCACGGCGACATGTGCGCAATATTGCAGATATATTGCACGGCGATATGTTGCGCAATATTGCAGGAATATTGCACGGCGATATGTGCGCAATATTGCAGGAATATTGCACGGCGATATGTGCGCAATATTGCAAGAATATTGCACGGCGATATGTGTGCAATATTGCACGGCGATATGTGCGCAATATTGAACGGCGATATGTGCGCAATATTGCAGGAATATTGCACGGCGATATGTGCGCAATATTTCAGGAATATTGCACGGCGATTTGTGCGCAATACTGCAGGAATATTGCACGGCGATATGTTGCGCAATATTGCAGGAATATTGCACGGCGATATGTGCGCAATATTGCAGGAATATTGCACGGCGATATGTGCGCAATATTGCAAGAATATTGCACGGCGATATGTGTGCAATATTGCACGGCGATATGTGCGCAATATTGCACGGCGATATGTGTGCAATATTGCACGGCGATGTGTGCGCAATATTGCAGGAATATTGCACGGCGATATATGGGCAATATTGCAGGAATATTGCACGGCGACATGTGCGCAATATTGCAGAAATATTGCACGGCGACGTGTGCGCAATATTGCAGAAATATTGCACGGCAATGCGCGGGCAATTTTGCTGGGGCGTTGCCACTGGAACATTATACGGCAATATGTGCGCAATATTACAGGAATATGGCAATGCAATCTGCAACATTGCAATACTCCAGCAGCGTTCCTACAACTTTCTTGCAACAAAGTGTGCTGCATGGATAATTGGCATGTGATTTGCTAAAAGACACTTTTATTCTGATGGAAGATCCCTAACGAACATCGAGTAATTGGGGAAAAGGGAAACTCGGTAACTCACGCGGCGAATTATTTCGATTATTAAATGTAAACACGAACAGTAGACAGAACGTTTTGCATAAAACAGCTTGATCAATTTGCCGTGTACGTGCAAATACGTGGCGTTATTGTTCATTCGAAACTTTCCCTTTCGCTAGCTTTTCCCCTCCTTTTTGTTCGCACCTAAACGGACGGATGAGACCGGGACGAGAGATTTAATTTAGTGGCCGCGCGTATACAACGCGATAGGTGAAGCATTTTTTCGTCAAAGGTCCGCGTTTGCGTGCGGTTTGTTCCTTTTTTCCCTCTTCTCTTTTTCTGGCGAAACAATTGGTCAGGGGTGAACGCGAGGAACGGTGCAGAGGGGATGGAGTCAGGAAATGGGCTGGCAGGAGTAGAGAGATTGCCGCGGTGCAGCATGGAGTTGGATGAGAGGGAGATGAAGTGGCAGATTAACGTCACCGACGTAGACCATTCATAACTGGCCGCTCTCTTGGCCGTGTGCGCGTGCCGCGTGTATACGTAAACCTGTGTACGACGATTTATAGAATTGGAAAGCGATATCGGAAAAATAGTAAACTTTATTGATGAATCCCTTCCCGACCTCTAAGCGATATCGCAACGATCGAGTCCACCGCATTCTCCTGCTGGCACCGTGCTACAGGTGGCATGTAAGCCAATGCACGATACTCTACACTCTTTTACCGACGCTCTCTACCCTTCCTGAATAATACTTTCGAAACAGGTCTAAATCAAACCCCGCTTCATTTCATTTATTTCGTCGTATTAATTTCTTTTTCTCTTCTCACGTCGAAGCAATCTATTTTGAAATTATTGAATCGTCAATCACGGATGACTAAATACATTTCCTTCTGACCAATTTTACCATTCACTTTCTAACGGATATGTAAAAGTTCATGCTTTCTATCAGTGCTTCACGAGGATATTACGAATGAATCGACGAGGTTTCCTTCATGAAAATGAGTCTTTGTTTTCCAGAAAATCGATGTTGAAAACTCAACCTATAACTCTATCTCAGGAAATTATTTATGGAACCGCTTCCTTTTTACAGCAAAAACATATTACGTTTAGTTTGACATGTACCTAAGTTAGGGTATAATTCTGAACATATTTTTAGGAGTATCTGCATCGTTAATTTAGTGCTCTCGGTTGTTACTTAATCTTTTTTACGTTACTTTTTCACTTACATTAAAAATATCAATTCTTATCTACAAAATAACCTTTAAATCAGTGTATTGCATGCATTCATATTGAAGTAATGATCATTTAAAGTCAACAACTACCAATTCGTTGCCCTGTGCACATTTCGTTTTACCTGCGCTCTTACAACTTTTCCATCTCATTTTCCTGTAAATGATTATGCTTTTGTAATTGCATGGGATCGATAAAAGCATCCATTAGTAAAACTTTATATGTAAGACCAACCATAAATTTGGCAATTTTCTACCACCCTTCTTTATTAATACATTTCAAATATTCTTCTTGGATCTTTTATCTTAGACTCCTTTCAGAACGACGTACATTTGATTGATTTTTACAAATATACTTTATTATATTACTCTAAAATCTCTAAACATCTCTAGTTCATTGAAGTTTTGCAAAAATTTTATGTTAATCTGCAGATTCAAATATTTATTTAGGGACTGCAAAACTATCATATTAATATATTATATTTTGTAGGCAGAAATAGGTTTTTCAAGGAATTTATTTGTTATTATTTCGAGCTTAATAAAAAACTGTTACCGCAAGACATGGTATGTACATATGTATATAATTGAAATACGATCGATTCACACAAAAGAAAATTTCTTCTTGATGCTAATTCTAAAATCTCATTTTATGTGTATATTATGCTACTAAAAAAATGTCCTATATTAGCTTTGCCAAAACATTATATTTTTCTATAAATCTTAAATTATTATTATGAAATTATTATTATTATTTATTAAAATAAATAAAAAATATTCAGTTCGCGCAAGACCTGATGTAGATAAATAAGGACAGGTGTTTATTTCGTGAGATTTTCATTGCAGTTTTGTACAGACGATGTTCTGTGCATCCACCTTGCATTGCAACGCCACATTTCCGTAGAAAGGGACTACCACGTCCCTACATTGAGAAAAATTACCAGTTTATGTCGAATTGTGCATAGTATTTTACTGTCGCCTAGAGTGTTAAGCTGTCATAGCTGGTGACAGTATTACACAAAGGCGATTAAGTGGTCCCCTTGCATTTTTTTCTGTACTTGGGGATTTTGTAGTGTACAGTACTTCAAATCATTTTGTACAGAATTAAGGTCCAACGCTCAGCCGTTTGTTTATATTAGTTTAAAATTATTCGCGCTGGAGAAAGCCACTTTGGAACGAGAAGCAACGCACTGTAGCGGTACGGTACTGTATACATATGTATTCTATCGCACAAGAGGTCCCATGTTCGATTCCCGACGTATGAATTCATAATTTTTATTGCTAAAGAACTAGTGAATGTTTATTTCTGTATTTATATTTTATTTAATCCTCTGATTTATTTCTGTGTTTTTCTAATTTTATTTATGTATTTTTTCCGGAGTCTTATGTGTTTCAATCAAAATTTAAACAAATATTATAAACAAAATTTCTCTAAAAAATGATTTGAAGTAGTCTATAGGGTAGACCGGGGGCGGTAGTAACACTTGGACTTTACAATACGATTACGCAATAACTGTTACATTTACAACAAAAACTCTTATTCGGAAATGTTACTTACTTATCTAACCTCATTGAGGCAGAACAGTTTCGCTATATGTCAAAAAATATCCAAGTTATTAATAAATAAAAAAATTAAAACCGACTTCAAAATAAAAAAATACACTAAAAAGTCGACCCCAGATTTACACAGTGCAAATGATGAGGCGCCGACTTAACAAATATGAGAGTTGTAGATTAAATAAGGGAAACAAATATTTTTTACTTTTTAGTGCATTTTTATTATTTTGTAGTCGGTTTTAATTTAAAAAAATTATTTTCAAATTTTTAGTTTTATATATATTGACACAACATGCTGACGAGATATGCGTGTACGTTCATAGAATAATAATAATTAGGTGATAAGAGTCTTTATTATTAACCAGAACTGGCAAAATATTGGGCCAATGTTCATGCAGTGTAGGATGGGACCACCGGGGCATCGCTCTTTCGTATAAAAATAAGATCATCAAAATCGGTCCATATGCTGAGGAGTTATGAGGGGACAAACATAAAACAAAACAAACGGGTCGAAACTATAACCTCCACCTTTTTTGAAGTCGGTTAAAAATGAGATGCGGGTAAAGTGTTACAACCGTCCCGGATATAACGCTGCATGAAATCGATAGTAGCACAATTTTAACTTTACAAAATTAAAATATTTATTGATTTAAATTATAATAATAAATGAAAAATGTAAAATCTATAACCAATTATGTGGTATCGCAATTGTTGCAGAAATAAAAAACGTTTTGGCTGGTGCATTCTTCATCTGCTCAATCCTCACATTCAGTATATTGCACCCATTTTTCATTTGGTTTACTTGTGCTGTGCTGTAGGATCCCATGCAAATAAGACAATATTGTTCGCCTTCTTGGTCACTATTCGGTTCTGTTGCGGTAAAATCGACACCGACTGCCGATGTTACAATCGCCCCCAACCGTGCTTTTGAATTTAAATTATAAATTTTGATTAACGAGAGTCTTAAAAGTGCTAAATAATGATCAATAGCACTTTAGAAAAGGTCCAATTACAGTTTAAAAAATCTAACAAGCACATACTTGCAAAGAGAGTGTTTATATTACAATTTTAAGTCAATAAGAAAATGTTACTTTAGGGTATC
Source organism: Andrena haemorrhoa (assembly GCA_910592295.1). Classification (NCBI taxonomy): domain Eukaryota; kingdom Metazoa; phylum Arthropoda; class Insecta; order Hymenoptera; family Andrenidae; genus Andrena; species Andrena haemorrhoa. Next base: position 11,196,057 of record OU342946.1, read on the forward strand.
GAAAAGTTATTTTGTCCACTATCCATGTCTATTGCGTATCTGTAAGTACCCTTAGGACTTAGGACATGGATGTGTGTATTCCAAATGTCATTGTTCATCATATATCCAAAATTGGTATTAATATCTATTATATGTTTTAAGATATTTAGCGTGTTACATTTGCCCCCCTGTTACTACTGCCCCCGGTATATCCTACTATAAAATCCCAAAGTACGAAAAATCCAAGGGGGCCACTTAATCACCTTTCCTTGCAAGATGATTCACGAAATAATGTCAACCAGCCAAATAAATATTTCAGGTCAGCCATGGTGCTATGATGCACCGTAGTTTTTATCTCCACAAAATTATATTTTTTAAAAGAAGGTACAAAAAAGTTGTGAAATACATACACATTTTAAGGAGTTATATGTTTTCAAAATGCTTGAAAATAGGTATAAATTTAAATAAAAAACATTTTACTAGTAAATTTAGTGTTTATTACTAATTATAATTAGGGCCCAGGGGGGGCCCAAGAGGGCCGATTGGGCCATCCTACAGGCAGTAAGGGGCCAGGCCGTCATCCTCCGGGCCGGGGCTGTGGCGGCCCTCAGTAATAATATAAATATAAAAATTTTATTTAAAAAAATACATTATATTTAAAGAAATAAATTTTTTATTTTATATTTGAAAATGTGCTTATTTTATTTGCTCGTGCAGCAGGGTTACTTTCTCTTTCAGCTGTTGAAATAATTCTCTTCGTCTGCATCGTTAACTGAAATAGGACACATTTACTAATTATTTATAAATTATCATACGTGCTCATATGTCAAGATAAGTGAATGAATAATTGCGTATGCAAAACCCTACCTACAAGTTTGTGTGTACATAGTCTGACGTAGATCACACTGCATCATCTTCTGCTTGATGACTGAGTAATTTTTCACACCCTCGGGGTTAATTTTTTTAAAAATATTGTATTGTCATCCACACTACGCACGGCTGCAAAGTTTCAAGATAATTGGATGGGTGGAAGTGGGTTAAATTTGAGTTGCCAGATTTGAACAAAACATACAAGAAACAAGAATCAAACAAACAGAGGATTGAACTGAATAAAATTTATTATAAAATTACACTCGTCGATATTTATTAAGTATTTTATTTCACTGCATTATATTTATTATCAACCTATTGCACTGCAAAAAAACTTATTATACCGAATTCGGCAGGCACGCACTGGGACTGCAATTATCGTCGTACCCCACACAGCACACAACGTCCCGGGGACGTCAGTTTTACGTCCCGTCTAGGTCTGTAGGTCTGAATGTCCCGGTTTGTAACAAAACGTCCGTGGGACGTGTATAGACGGTTTTGCACACAGCCGGCCATGTGGCAGTCAAGTGGCACACAGTGGCAGTGGCAGTCAGTGCCGGCTGGTGTCTGCAAAATCTGGCAAAACTGAAGAATATTCCAAGTAATTCAAAGCAGAAATATCCAGACAAATCATCTCGAAGTATCCAGAAGGAGAACGTAAATATGGCATTGAATAATTTCCATTTATGCACGGTGCCGAAATCGAGATTCATATCATGACAGAAAAGTATGGTTAGGTTATGCACGAAGTGCGAATGTTTAGCGTCTTGTCTCGTAGATAATAATTTAACAAATGCTTTCTTATAAATTTTAATGTTCGCAGGAGCATGCATGATAGCCTAGGGTGTGTACTGTGTGGAGATGAAGCTGAAGTAAGTATTGCATGTATTCTGTTTATTTATATGTTACGTTTAATTTTATACTAATATTGTATTTGTTTTCAGCGCTAACACAATACGGAATACGGTGATTCTACCCAAAAAAGAAGTCGAAAATATAGAAATTTTTCTGATATCGCAGCTAATAGGTACCACTGATTACGGAACGTATTGCGTGTAGATTTGTAAATTCAAATATTGAAAATTCCTCTTCGGATTTATATGTACTACTTATATTATTATTATACTATCTTGTAACAATTGCAATCACCCATCCTGTATATTATTAAATAATAGTTTTTGAACTAGGTAGAATTAATTATTTAATAAACTGCCGAATCTGCTTGCTGGTTATGTATACGAGGGTAGGGATACACCTACAGCAAGAATGGTGTATATGTGTTGGTGCGTAGGATCGTCCATGTGACGTCACGCGTACGGAATTGTTTAGTAATTCTGGCCCTCAGATGGCGCTGTTGGCTGTGCCTAGCAGACGGCAGAATCTGCTGTTCATCTGCTGCCGATCTGACATCAGAATCTGACATCAGGCGCTGCACCTCAGAACGCAGCTAAATGCGGACATAGACGACTACGAATCTGATGTCAGATTCTGCTCCCCAGATCTGGCTATCAGGGCTATTAGTACTTTTTACTTTCAGTAATTTCATAAATAAACACTTACAAAACCCACAGACAACCACACTAGCTAGGTTACGTTTACCTTGACAGATGTGCCCTCTGTCTGGCTGTCACGTGGCAACAATTTGTTACGCGATTGGCCGAAACCTTCATCGAATGAACGACGTGCTTCAGAGACAGTTCCTCAGCCTTTCATGCTCCCCTCTTGCCGACACTTGACGATGACGATTCTTAACATAAAATTCGCCAAATTGGAACTTTGCATTGAAATATCTCAGCTCATAAGACACGTAGGAACAAAACGAAGACACTTTTCTTATGTAAATCAAACCGAGCTATCCATTAAAAACATTAAAAAATTAATCGGATCAACCATTATTGAGATTCAATAATTCTGTGATTCAAGCACTCTGTGTCTCGCGCTGCTCATATACTTGGGTCGAGCCACTACCGTGTCTATTGATACTATCGACTTTAACAAATAAAATAAAGTGCCTACATCTTTTACAGCATTAATTTCCGGACTCCTGTTGATTGCATTAAGATGCCCCAGAGTTGGGCAAAATGTAATCTAATTACAAATTATCAATTACGATTAAAATGTAATTTGTAATTAGATTACATTTTGCCCAACTCTGAGATGACACCGTATATTACAATTTAATTCCTAGAAGGTATAACTGAAAACGTGCAATCTAAAATTTTTCAAAATCAGGTAGCCTATTGTAAACATAAAACAAATTCTGAAGATGTATATGACCCCAATATACAATCTACGTTACAACTCGTACAGTTTTGCAGGTTTAGCGTTGTTGCGTACAGTTTTACGGTTGAGTATTAAATCCTCAAAAAGGTAACATAGATGTGTGCACACTTCTCATACTTTATACCGAAGAAGATATACTTAAATATTCTTCTGTTTGTATAATCACCTTAGTGCCCGGTCAAGAACTAACACGTTAACTAGCATGAAACTAGAGAGAAGATAGAAGTGGAAGTAGCGGCGAAAGGAGTGTCCAAGTGTAACCAGAAAGGATGCAGTATCGAAGATATCGGCACACGGGACACTGTAGCTTTCGCAGGGTTTAATATCGTAGCATTCCCTTTATGCCAGGGGAACGACGCACCACGTGAGCTCCACTTTAATCCTAATATACCATACGTGCCAGGCGCCGTCAAAATAATGGCATGTCCCGCAGCATCGAAACGAACGGGATTCGTACGAACATGACCAAAACGAAAGCAATCATCCAGTACCGTCATCGACCAGTTTTGTCGGATTTTATGACTGTACAATGTTTCGATCAAGTCACGTTAGATGGCAGTAACAGTTGCGCGAACCAGACTGGCGTGGACAAAATATTCCCTGCGTTCGATGTTTGTTCGAATCGTGGCGAAATACTTGTCAGAACGTTCGCAGGACAATGCCTCGTTACTAATCAATCAGCTATCTGAAAATAAAATATTCTCTCTGAAGACGCGCGTCCTTCCTCGAGCGCATGAAATGCGTTAAGAATGACTGAGGTAATTTCGAGGAAATAATTTTGAGAAATATTCGATGCTGGTTTGTAAGTCAATTATTTTACGGGTAGCACTACAGGCAAGGGAGAACGTATGTACGCCAAGACCAGCAGGGCGTCCTGTGACGCATTCAATTGAAAATCTCAAGGCACCCTCTTGCACCGTTGGACGATAATATATAGGGTTACATTACGTGCCAAATCGATCAGTTATTTTGGTTCAGTGTAAAATTTTCAACAAAATTACAGCAACTCTCCGTTTATAAAACTGCATGGATGTAGGCTTCCCTCAGCATGTAACCAATAGTGTTATTTACAATGATTCTAAAACGACAGGGATCTTGGATTTAGTTTACCTTAGAACTATACACTAGGCACTCTAGCAGTAATGTAAATTGTGTACTGAAATGTTTCAAGCATTTTTTACCTGGTTATAATGCATTTAAAAATATGAAAAAAATTTGCTTCGAGTTTTCAATTCCTGCTGTGTAAATCCCAATAATTATTGCAGGTTAGAAGATAGGCAAACATTTTTGCACTTCCACTGTGTATTGATTATCGTGGCAAAATCAAGCTTTCGTGTTCTTTTCTCGTTATTTTTGTAACGAACATTCTTAATCAAATTATAATGTATCGGTTAAATAAGGAGTTTCGAAAAAGTAGAATTTTTCGCACACAAAAGTGCCTACTCCTACTGGGCATTTTTTTATATCGAACATAAAACAGGGAAATTAATATTTGAAATTTTATATATACAATGTACCTATGTACCGTTCGGTGAGGACAATTTTATAATGTGTGCAATCGGGATGGAGGCGATTAATATATGTTTGCACTATAATTTCCCATTTTATGTAGCTTTTACAGACTATAGAGGGCGGAGGAGTAGCCTCTTTGAAAGATAGGTGTACCCGGCGTGCAATAATGTAGCACCTCCTTAAATCATAGGAAATCGAAAAATCAAATGGTTTTTTTTCAAGTTTGGGCGTACAACTAGAGGACTTCCCTAAAAATATTTAAAAAAAAATGAAAAACCCAAACTGGCGTGAATTTGAATAGAATGCTACAATTTTCGCCTACTTTTAATAACTATTTTCTTCAAATAAAAATAACGTAATGGCACCAGTTTGACAAAAAAGTTCGACAAAACACCCCTTTTCTTGGTTATTTTTCGACAAAAATTGTTAATTGAGGTACGGGTGATAGCAACACTCGTACAGATTAAGAATCTTTCCGAATTTTTAGTTCCAGATAAATCTGAGTGGGAAAATCACCTGCGCCACGAACGTACCTCTTTTTTAGGTGCCATATTGACGCTATAAAAACACATTTAAAACAGACTAAAAAAATTCTGTTTAATTTTTTTTTCAATAGTATAAGAGTAGATATCTTAATAAAATCTAAAACGATTTGTTTCATTATATGTTGTATTTGCTCAGAAAAATATTTTTAAAAATAGCTTAACCCTTTGCGGTCGTATGTCTAGTTTCAGCCACCAAAGCTATTGGCAAAGGAATCTACCACCGCGGGAACGGTGGCGCTAGTGTAACATAACAAATATGGACGACGCAAGTATACCTTTTACTATACGTTTATATGGATCCAGTAGTATAAAACTTTATTTCAAAGTTATTTCTTACAGTAAAAATGTTGACAATACATTTAGACACAATTTTGGAATATGTAAAAGTATGTAATGTGAACAATTTTATTTGCTCCACTTTTTGGCACTTTTATGAAAACTTAAATTGAGATCATTGTTCATTGTAGCGTTACAATTTGTTACACAACATTTATTTCTGCATACAGTTCGTCCAAAGAGGAGATATAATAAGAGGCGTCACTCCGGGTGGAACCTTTGAAGTCCTTACTTGACCTTGGCATTTAAATTGGTTGTCTATTCGAGTGGGATATTCAAATTGACTAAATGTACCTTACCGCAGTTGGCTGATTATTGCCGAAGTTTACCCGATCATTGCCGAATGGGCATTTAAATTGGTTGTCTAGTGATTTCCCTAGCTTATTTCTGTCCTTGTCGAGTGACGCCCCTTATTATATCCCCTCTTTGGTTCATCGATACTGTGAAAATTGGTACACCGCAATACATTGTATACTTGCGTCGGCCATTACTACTAGTTCGCGTACCGCCCGCAAATGTCGCATACTAATGTTCTACTCCCAATTTTACCGTTCCAGTTGTATGTCTGGTGTCAGACACCACAGCAAAGAACCATACTGATCTTATATTATACTAAGCTTCGGCGATACACAGTTTTAATTACCGGTGATTAACGGTGCTGTGATGAGCACGACGACTGACTTTGTCGTTGTGCCGGGTGCAAAAGTTTGACGAAAACGACGCGTAGCCGGTCGGTCATGCGGTCACAATAGCCGTACTGCTGATGTATCGAATTTCTAAAGAAAACGCCGCGGATCGAAAGTATCGCAAGTTTACGGTATACCCAGGATTCGAAATAATATTTCACAAATTGTGTTTAAGTGTAATTAGGAATTTTCGCTTCTTAAAATGTTTTAAAAATAATACTCTAAAATGGCAAAAAGAAACTTACCGAAAACAGTGTACCGTGAAATTGTACGTAGCGATGACGAATTTTATTGTGACTCTTTGAACATTCGTTGAACGAACAGTAGGAATACATAATATGCAAAATTATGAAGGAAAAACAAAATTTATTTATTGTTTTCTAACTCCGACCAGCATGACACCTAAGTTTTAAACTAAATACGACCGCAAAGGGTTAATTTCTCGGCCGGTCAAAGTGGAATGACCTCTTAACGAACAACGTTTATGCTGGTTCGGTGGAGTGGAAAAATAAATTAACTTGTAAGATTATTCTGTCTAACCATTTTTATTTTTACTTATGGGGTCATGTTAAAGTCATAATTATCGCACACAGATCGAGTACTTTCAGTATTTAAATTATAAAATTACTGAAACGCCTGTTGCATTGCTAATACAGACTGAGAGTCGTTGCAACGCCCGCACCTGACGCGTTGTCGCGTATGCCCGTACATATACAGGGTGTCCCGAAATTCAGGGAAGTACCAGAACATGCAATGTCCTCATACAAGAAGACATCGAAAAGTCTTTAATGGTTTTGAGATCCCAGGCTATGTTGTCGAGATATTAACAGTTGAATATTAGCGGTCGAACTTCCGGGCCGCGAGGTTTAAAGCCGAAACAGCTGACACGAAGCAGTGACCCACAGACAGTAGAACGCTTAGAAATGGGTTAGCGGCGCACAGTTTGAACCAGCACGGCCAGTTCTACGCGTACCTCCTGCGTGGGCGTGCTAGGGGTCACTGTCCACACTCAGGTGTTTTGGCTTTAAACTGCGCGGTCCGAAAGTCCTACCGCTAATATTCAACTGTTAATATCTCGAGAACGAAGCCACGGATCCCGATAAAGGACTTTTCAATGTCTTCTCGCATCAGGATATTGCATGTTCCGAAAAGTCCTTGACCTTTGGGACACCTTGTATATGTCCGTTTGCGCCAAAATTGAGATCATCGTGGCAATCGCCCGCGAACAACCGAAAGCAAAAACAGATCGGGCATTGCGGTCTCGAGCTGGAGACGGCTTCTCTCCATCATGTTACGCCCGCCCAAGGGGTCACAGGACACATCTGTCGTGCATAATTTATAATGAAGTTATCATTTCGACAATCGGCGGAATTGTCTTTTGCAAATGACCCCGGCACATTAACGCGAGACGTAACCATAATCGCTTTTCAATACCTTGGCTTCTCATTAATTTGAGTACCGACTAGCACAGCGACGAACGCTCTACATAAATTGGTCCTACAACCCGGATCTCGCACCAAGAGGGCCTTGATCCATTTCCACACGACCAGAGGGGATTCAGCTCCACAGAAGTATGGCATCCTTCGTCTTCGGCAACGCATTTTGGAGCAAACAGGGCACAGGGCGTCACCCCCAAGACAACGACTGGGGAATTCGATAGTGTCAGCGAAGCACTTCATCCGCCAGGGACAACGTCCAGCTCAACGCATCAACCAACGCCAAAAAGGTTGCTGATCATCATCCACCACAACGGAAGGCGTGAAAAAAGCGCGTCCGTCCACAGAGATTTCAGAGCCAGGAGTCTACCGTCATTCGCGTAGTCATGGTAGATCGTCCTCGTCACCAAGAAAGGCACCGAGATCGTTAGTAGGTGATACTTGTCAATAATAAACAGTATTCGCAGTGCTTATTCCACGCCGTAATATTCTGAATTGCACGTATGACAATGGTGTCCGTAGGCAATCCTATCGCTGAACGCGAACTTCTTATCAAATCTAAATTGATACTATTCCTGAAAATTGGTGGACGCGTGTGCCGCGGTGGAAACCATTGATATTCATCAGTTAAGGCTGCCGTCTCCTTTTTGTTGTGGTCCGAATCGATCGAAGCGTCACCAGTAACCAAACTGACCCTAATAAAACTATTGCGGTCGATAAAAAGAAGTTGTACAGACATGACATCTCCAGGTACTCTATGTGGACGAATTTTGTATGCATAGTTGCCACATTTTCTGTTCTCTCTGTCTCTGCCGCGCTGTTGCCACAGTTCTTTCTGTCGAGAAGTCTTGAATGAATACGGCATGAGAGCTGCGTCTAGCGTTGGAGCCTCGCTGAACGTAAAAGAGGATAGCAATAATAAAAAATTGAGAGGTTCGGTAGTGAAGTTAGGAAACATGTCAATGAAACAATACTAATTTGCGTACCCTATCATTATTTTTTTATTTATACGTAGAAGGATGCAATATTTTGTATAATCAATGTGCAATTTCAAAGCACACAATTTGAATAAGGTACATCACCGAAGTGTAACACGCCGATCGTAATGAAATTTATGAATGCTATATTTCTTCGAAAAACATGACACTTTCTTATTTATCTAGCTATACATCAAATTATCTTTTTTGTCAACAAGAATTGTCTGTTGTTTAAATACAGATTTAATAACGTAATCATTATTCTGCTTCGATGCTCTATGTGTTTGTTTGTATGGTTGAAATCTGGCAACTCAAATCAAATCCACTTCCAAGTACTCAATTGTCTTGAAACTTTGCAGACGTGCATAGTTTGGATGACAATACAATATTTAAAAAAAAATTAACCCCGAGGGGTAAGAAAATAACCCAATCATCAATAAATATAACCCATGACCACAAATCCAAACAACTTGAAACTTCTTTACGAAAACGACTAAAAGCAGCTGCGTTCGGGACACTATAGTCGCATCGCGATTACCGAAAATATACAATTTATCGAGAAATCATCCGTTACGTATGTACGAATAGTAACACTAAAACTTTGCAGGCGTTCGTAGTATATCACCATCGAAATTGCAGTACAAGAAAATAATTATTTTTTAGTGACTTTAGCACTATAGCGTGTAAGCAAACTGTTAAACTGTATACAGCAATAAAAGATAATTCTAAAAAAGTCTGAGCTGTGAAATGTAAATCCACAAATACTAATAACTAGAAAATAAAAAAATATATAAAATAAAAATTTACAGGGCCGGGATTTTTTCATTGAAATTGTAAATTTTATTTTATTTTTTTTTAACGTTACGTTTTACATTTTATTAATACATAATCGATCGCAAGCAGCACTGTATGCCTTTCGAGCCGAGGCTCGAACCGAGATCAGAAGCCGCCGCCGAACAGCCCACCCAAGTCCTCAGCACGAAGTGAGATCGCGCCGATTCGGGTAAACACGCTGCCGAAAGTTATTTGAAATTTCGAAGTCTTCGAACAAAAACCGAATAAACTACGGATAAAGATGAAAACCTTATTCGATGGTTCGAATAAACGTTCTTCGAATAAAAAATTATCTTTCGCCGTCAAATGAATTCACTTCAAATAAATTTATTTATCCGTGGTGTTTGGAATAAAGATAACTTGCGTTATTCGAAACTTCGAATAACGGATAAACATAAAGTATATTTTATTTGAGTTTATCCAGATATTATCTTTACCTTGACGGCAAAATAGTGATAGGAGAAATGTGGCAACAGCAAGACACGACTCTCAATACGTATCGACAACTATATCTTTCTTACATTAATCGGCTAGCTTGGACTTCCACCGGTTCTGATGCTACATGGCGCGAATATACCAACAGCGCCGGTGACGGAGAATGCTTGAAGCCTCATTCTGTCATTTCTCGAGTCTGTCTCAGTACACGATTCATAAATTCATTATTATTTCAACGTACCATGCTTATTAGCGTTCAAACGCACCAGACCACCCTGCAGGAATGTCTACTGGAGGCAACTATACCCGCAAAAACTTCCTTCTTGCCGATTCTAGGATAAAAGTTGTAATTTACGGTTTGTTTACTACATCGCGTATACGTATACGCTTGTGTTACGTGGCTGGAATATAACATTAGTGCCACTGACGGAGAAGCCTTGAACCTCATTCTGTCACTTTTCGAGTCATAAATTCATTATTATTTCAACGTACGGTGCTTATTAGCGTTCAAACGCGTAACGTCTGGTTCGTTGATAGGGAGTAAAGGATTGAAATCCAAACTTAAATTCAACAATGGCTACTTCATTTTAATAGTAGTACTTATTCTTTATAATAGTGACATATTAATATTACTTACAACTATGATTATATATTCTATGTTTTTTTATGTACTAAGTATACGTATATGTTGCCGTGTACGGCCGCTATCGTTTCCAGAGCGGGCTCGTACTCTTTGGCAACGTCTGCTGTAAGAACGGCCGTTACCGTTTTCGGAGCGGGCTCGTCGCCTTTGTAGAAACCAGGTTCTATAGCCTTTGAATGTTCAGTTCTGAGAGGAACACCAGTATCTTTACTCTGAAAATCCGTCGCTACCGTTTCCGGAGCTGGTGAGACTGCTGATTGGTACATAGATCTAGATATGAGCATCCACTAGCTGTACTGAGCCCTGACTAACTTGCTGTACTGCATGCACCTCCTTTTATACTCGGGAATTGATAACATGGCGCACGCGCAATGAATTGATTTACAATTTACTCACTTATTACGTTGTATTTTATCTTATATCCTGACTAATACTTATAATTTAATTATTTCTAATATTTTTATAATACTTATTCTTTTAATATTTGCTTAGATCATAAATTATATATATAAAGCATTTACAAAAGGTGTGCGTGATGATACTTAATGATTCTATTTTACCGATGGTCGGTAACGCCGGGTTCGAGTCCGCGTGAGACGTTACACCTTAGAGTGATGTGTCATCAATTATACAGAAACAGAATTTCTTTATTTTTCATCGTATCAATATGAAAGTGACACAAATGGGAAAATAATTTAAATCGGACTACTTTTAACGAAACGGGCTTTCAATTCTGTTATTTTGCAAATAAATTGTATGTGTATTACCGTTAATAATTATTATTAATTATAGTTAATAATTAATTGGTATCATTTTCGTCGGGAAAACACAAGGAGACGATAGATGTCACTTTTGTGCAGATCCGATTAAGAATTTCACATTTTTCCGTTTTTAATGGCCAATGCCATCCTTGTCTTTTATGGCCCCATGGTTCTCGGTGTCGAGCGCTCGCTTCTGAAGTAGATTTCGAGTCGATGTCGTCTTCGACAATATATTATGCAGAGAAATTACAAATAATTCGAATTAGGTTGTCCTTGGTCTTATTTTCATTAGAAGATCCTGCCAATAGGTTCATAATGTTTTCATAAAAATTTTACAAAAAACGTAAAAGTTTACATTTTTCTCATTGGATCACTCGTCTCTTTCCTGTCTTCAAGTGTCAATGTTGTTATGGACGTGGCCATTTAAATATCATTCAGATGACCGCTGGATCCTGGGGTTTGGTCCAATATTGTGAGAAAAATAAAACGTACTTTGGTCGAAAACGTTATCATATTAATGTACTGTATCTTAAGACCCTGGGCTGCGAATACTGTTATGAGCTGTCTATTTATATTTATAATGAGTTGCTCAGTGACAAATAATTTAAGGGACCTCCAGACACTGATACATGTTGCATGAAACGTTGATACATGCTTCATGATACATGTTACTACGTCTGTAGATCGGTTTGCGTGTTTCAGCATCAGAAGCAGAATTGGCATCTTGGTCACCAGCTAGGCGCGTGAGCAAGATGCAAGTTTCATGAAACCTGTACCACGACGCATGTATCAATGTTTCACTGCAACATGTATCAGCATCTGGATGTCCCTTTAGGCTTGCGCATGACTCCAACGCCCTATCAAAGGGTATACAGAGTAGACGTAGGTAAAAAGTTCGCACCATGCCAATTGTATTGTTTGAATTGTTGGCAGTTGCCAATGCTGATTGACAGTCAATTGTCAATCAAGGTAGAGTCACCAGTGTCGAATTGTGTAGCTGTGCTTCGTTTTGTTATCGCAGAATGCGGTAAGTACTGAATTCGTTAGTTCTGATGTAATATTCTCATTTTTAGGAATCAATATTATTCCTATAAATTGATCAGTAAATATTTTAATCAATATGTCGTCTGAAGGAGATGAAATTCTTCTATTCAAAAGTACTAATAGAAGTTTTCAGTTCTCCTCATAGATAACAGGATTGATTAAACAATGGAAAAATAGCTGTGGGGGCAAGAGGTCGAATGCAAACTTCCCATTTAAAAATCAGCTTGAAGTAAATAAAGCAATGAAAAGAAAATCTTTTAAATAATTAGAAAAGCAAAAAAATCACATCTACTTCTGACAAATTTTGAAGGGAACAAAACAAATCGGTTCCGAAAAGAGAATTTGTCCTGCGTGTGAAGAAGAATACGCTGATCCTCTAGAAGACTGATGCCTGCGCAAACTACGAAGGTGGAGGTAATGTTATGTGCTGTTACTATTACCTTAATTAAAAAAAATAATAATTGTAACTATTAGCCGTTTTGCTATATTACCACAACTATTGTATGTGGGAAAATAAAACACTTTTGTGAAAATTTCTCGTTGCGTTCTTTTACCCCGCAACATAAAGGTGCTTTCAGTAAAATATTTGGCGTGGTCAGGCAAGGTATTCGCAGATCATCAATACCCATACCTTCCCTCTCGCGGCCTTTCAGATAATTTGTCAATTTAAAACTCTGACAATATGAGTACATTTTCATTATATTGCATTTTAACATAACTCTTATTCATCGACACCTTGACCTTGCCTGGCCACGCCAAGTATTTGACTGAAAGCACCTTTATGTACTTGCACCTCATTTTGATTTCACATCATTTTTAATTTGTAATTATTATTATCTTCTCTTTTTGTGACTTATTTGATTTCATGTACTTGGCGTAATTGTTTTACTTTTTTGAAGTTTTTTTATGAAGATATCACTTCTTTTTTCAAAGATAATTTGCATAGGGAATGACTTCAAATAATTTTCAATATTATAAATTACAAAGGTTCATTATCAGCAGCCATGAACAGTCTTCTGACGGGACGGAATTAAGGATAAATTCTACGTAAATTTAACAACTACGAAAAGAAACCATGTGCGCCGCACTGCCGATCTATATGTATTATACATATGTATAGTACTTTGTGTACATTAAATGGTGCGCGAAGCAGCTTATGGCGCTGAAAGTAGCCTTTGGCGCTGAACGTATTTAATATTGAACTGTAATAACAACCACAATTATTAACACCTTTCGAAGAAAAATATGTATGCATTTTAGCATTTCCTGGCCAAGTGTTTTTACTCGTAAATCATACTAATTACAGGAGTAGTACGTCATTACAAGAGCAACTGGCAGGCCAAGGTCCAGCAAGTGCGCGCGGATCTCCTGCAGGCTCTGGCGCAATGTCGTGGTCGTGTAATGTAATTTTTTTAAATAAAAACATATATAAATAACTAACTTAACAAAAAAAATATATCAAATGAAACATGCATATGCCTCTGTTATAATTATAATCCCTTTCCGTACAAGCAAAGGTTATATATTAATTTCATGTCGCTTTGAAATTTGTTGAATGCTCATGCATTGTTTATCAAAATAATATAAGTAGCGCATATATAAATTGGAAGGGGAACTTTCAATACTTACTTTATAAATTCATATACAGTAGGGGGAGTTGGGGCAGATTGATGCACTTTTTCTTTAAACTTGAATATCTATTGACAAATGAATATTAGTGGCACGATTTTCATGGCAATTTGTTAACAATTTATTCTAGTTTAAAGATATGTTTGGATTTTTTATACAAGGTTTAAAAGAAAAAAGTTATTAATATTTCTTTAAAAAATGAGATTTGCATCAATCTGCCCCATAAGGTGGGGCACAATGATTCATAGATAGGGATACATTAATACAGGATGAGGCACATTGATATTGTATCTGAATATTAATTAGAACACCACCGTTTTCTCAATTTTCTTTTATTATTTTGGAAATAACAATCTCAAAAGTCTAGTTTGTTTAATAATAATTATGTAATATAATATTTAAGTGTTTGGCATTTATTGCGTCTTATACCCACATAGCACACGACGTCTTAAAGAGGTCCATTTTACGTCTGTTTTTGGTCTGAACGTCTGACGACCTTATTAAGACGTCTTTAAGACGACGGTGTCGAGACATTTTTAAGATGGCTATTTTAGGCGTCTTTAAGACGTCTGTGCCAGGACGTCTTTTAGACTACTGTGTTAAGATGTCTTTGAGATGTCTATGCCAAGACGTTTCTGAGACGTCTGTCTACAGACGTCTTTAAGTCGTCTGTAAGACGTCTGTGTCAAGACGTCTTTTAAACAACCTTTTTAAGTCGTTTTTAAGACGTCTGTGTCAAGACGTCTTTTAAACAACCTTTTTAAGTCGTCTTTAAGACGTCTGTGCCAAGACGTCTTTTAAACGACCTTTTTAAGTCGTCTTTAAGACGTCTGTGTTATATCATGACTAGGCCGGCTCGAGAAGTACGCGACCGCCAGGCGGCGCCGGGCCGAGCGCTTCTCGCAGGGGGGATACAGCAGTCATGCCTATAAGAGAGCCGTGCAGATCACATACCGTCATTCTCGAGGACTGGTGTTTTTTAACGACGGAAATTTATATTTTCGACTTCAACTTGAATATGCCAAAAAATGTCTCGATCATTAGCTCTTGCAAGACGTTCTTCTTTTTTATGAAGAAACGAAAATATTGATCAACATGAAAATAGACTTTCTCAAATGAGAACAAGAGCAGCTACTCGACGGGCTTCCTTTTTTCAAAATACTTAATTTCATTAACAGATATTAATTCTAATAAACACGAATCAAGGCATGCTTAATATCTCTAATATCTTTTTTAAAGAGCTGCAGTAAGGCCTAATCAAGTCTTTACGAAGACGTCTTTGAGGCGTCGTGAATGTCTGAAATTGACGTCTGTAAGACGTCTTCACGACCACTTAAAGATGCCTATAACACGTCTTACAGACGTCTACAAGCCGTTTAAAAGACGTCTTATAGACGTACCGTTTCCTGACAAACGACGTAAAAAACGTCTATAGACGTCTCTAAGACGTCTTTACGACAATAGCAGTCGTCTTTAAGACATCTTGAAAGTCTGAAACAGACGTCTTTAGGACGTCTTTAAGACGTCTGTGTGCTATCTGGGTAATTGGAAATATTAATCGGAAAACTAAAAAGTGCCGCGGCTCTAGATGTTCCTTTGGTGGAGTAAGGTGTTGGCAATTTTAAAACTATATCACTGATGTCAACACTGGCTGTATCATAGTGCCCCAAAGGATACATTTCCGCAAATATTATTTTTCAAAATAACTAAAAAGGATCATCAGAAAGCAAATAAAATAATCACTACTAGAATCAATAACTTACCTTTAATATAAATGATAACCTGAAGCAAGCAAAACTTTAATTGCAATACACTTTTGAACTATACGTACTAGTTTAGTAAAGAGCAACGAAAACACTTTCTCTGCTGCTCTTGATACATTGTCGACTGCAAAGTGACACGGATTATATTAAAACGGCCGCTTATAAGATGCCATCTTGTGGTCATGTTTTAAACGTCTAAGTGTTTACAGGTATCAATATACTATTGATGTTTCATTGTGCCACTTGTATCAAGGTGCCCCAACTCCCCCTATGTCCCGTAACCAGTGATAGGTACCTATTAGGGGCGATTTTCAGAAAATTTTATTCTATATTTTCGCCTTTTTTTGTGTAGAATCTAATTTTACTCATCTAAGGGAGATGTTTATTTTTTCATTTGCTCGTGCAGCAGGGTTACTTTCTC
Source organism: Andrena haemorrhoa (assembly GCA_910592295.1). Taxonomy (NCBI): domain Eukaryota; kingdom Metazoa; phylum Arthropoda; class Insecta; order Hymenoptera; family Andrenidae; genus Andrena; species Andrena haemorrhoa. The sequence continues at coordinate 11,212,211 of OU342946.1, forward strand.
TTTCAACTATTGAAATTATAGGCTTGTATCCACTAAGAGTAATTTGCATGGATTAGAGTTTGTAACGATTAATCATGATACAGAGGAAACAAAAAAATAAACTATTTATTATAAAAAATAAAGTTTGGTAATATTTTTTGGAAATTAAATTCTGCAAAATTAGGCATTCAGTCACGTGACAGTGAACACCAATCAGAAAGCATGACGTCACGCCGTGCAAAACACCAACGCCATTGTATGTTGTTGTTGACAGGTTCATACAACAGGTTATTTCGTATTTACCAGTTTATGTGAAGGTGATTCAGTTGTTCGCAATTAAGTATATCTTAAAGCACAAGTGTAATAAGCTATGGAATCAGGATTTAGCAAAGCAAACAGTAGTAATTTGCCCAAAATTGACGCTGTTATGCTTGGCAGATTTTTCGCGGCAAACAGTGACTTTTGCTCATCGGAATTCCGCAATGTTAAAACTTCGATGTAAGTATACACAAGTGTAAAATATATATTATAAGCTTAAATAGTATTATATCAGTTTCATAGACCATAACCATTTGTTATGACATAGGTATTGTAAGTTAATTGATACTGGTTTTGAGGTTAGATTTGCATTGTTTAGAACATAAATAAATAATTTGTTTGGCGTCTTTATAGTTGTGCTTTTACACTGGGGCACTATACAATACTTGTAGTACGAGGAATTCATTTTTAATTAAAAACAACACCGAAAACTAACAATAGCATTACACAGACACGATCGTTTAGGTTTGTTTTACACGGCGTGACGTCATACAGAACGCCATGACAGTCTGGCGCGTTTCCGAATCAAGTTTAAATAGGTTTTTGAAAACGCAAAAAAAATCATGTAAATGTACGATTTTTCGAAAATAAATACAGTTTTCGTGTAGAATAGACATGAAAATAATGTTTTAACCAATGTCTCAAATTCAGTCAACTAGCCTATTCTCTTCATGTGCATCGTTAACTGAAATAGGACATATTTACTAATTATTTATAAATTATCATACGTGCTCATATGTCAAGATAATAATTGAATGAATAATTGCGTATGCAAAACCATACCTGCAAATTTGTGTGTACATAGTCGGACGTAGATCACAGTGCATCATCTTCTGCTTCAATTATCTGTAGTTCTAAAAACTTTCAAACGGTAAACTCTGGGGTCACGAAATGTGTCCCAGCTCATTATGCCCAGCTAATCCAGATGAATGACTATTTTTACAAAAAAATGGAATTTTTTTACAAAATCAGAATCTAAATTGCGGGCGAAGCCGAGTAGTAAAGCTAGTACATATACACATTCTAGTTACAACTTAACATAGAACTTATAGAAATAGAGTGGCCTTTTTTGTTATAGTAAGTGTAGAGCAGGCCTGCCCCAAAGGGTGCAAATACCTCCTGAATTTCTGGGACCCGGGCAACAGCCGAGCGCGGGACTGCTACGTTGCTAGGACGGCCACACACTCATGCTGCAGCCCATGCTGTGGTTAGCAACGTAACAGAAATTCAGGAGGTATTTGCACCCTTTGGGGCAGGCCTGACATAATGTGTCCGAAGGAGGTGAGAGTGTATGGCAGAAGGTCTTGTTGCAGGAAATTCAAATGCTAATGGTAATTTAGCGAAAATGAACGAAGAGATCCAATATATTTTTAACGCACAATGGCTATAATAAAAGTAATAACATTAACAACAAACTTAGTATGTTTATTGGTGTATTGAAATCAGTATTGTTAATGGGAAACTAATAAAGTTAATGAATAGCGTAGGAACTACTGTGAATTTTAAAGTATTACAAATATCTTTGACAAAAGATTGAAAAGTATCAAGGGAGATGTGTTTTCAGCGTACTTTTGTTCACTAATGTGACTTGCTCTACATTGCAAGCAATCCGTAATAATTTTCTTAATTCTTAATGCTATGTCTTTTGACAAATTTTGTCGATTAACCTCTCCGGACAACCTCCAAGCCTGTGCATCCCCTTCATTTCTATCCAAGCCTGTGCGTCCCCTTCTTTTTTATCCAAGTCCTGTAGGTCCCCTTCATTTCTATCAGCTTTTCATAAAAACTCTAAATGGCTGGTATAAAAATATCTGGCTATTTAAATGCAGTGCAATTTGTTACAATATATTGTTTTGTACATGCATGGCACAGATTTTTAGAAACGTCTGCAAAAGAAGATGCTTCTCTATCGAACCTTCTCCGGACAACTTCCAAGTCTGCGACTCTACATAAAAAGTCTATTAAAAAAATTTGGCAACTTACCTTGTTAATTGAGACTATAATTCGGTCTCCTATGTAGTGTAAAAACTCGTGACATTTCAAATTTGGACAACTTACTTTATTTGACACTTGGCAGGTTATGATTGATTGACACTTGGTAGGTTATAATTCAATAGTATACCTATACTATAGGTATACATATGTACAATGACGGACGACGATCCTTGCCGAATAATCCCGAGAATCGACGAACGAAACATGTGTTAGTTTCTTTTGGCTGAAGGTGTGCGTGTAACGCGTATACGTATTTTGTCGACAAAATTTGGTCGAAGAAAAATCAGAAGAAAAATCTTACCGTTTCCGATTGATCCATGAGACGATATTATGATATCTCTGTCATGCGTGGACCGATTTTATTGAATTTGGTCTTATTTGAAAGCTTATATGCGGTTTACATAAGAAAAATGCCTTCAAATTTAGAAAATATTGCAGGCTTGATGAGGTATTAATGAAATAAGTTTAAGGTAAGGTTGGCATAGCCGGTTTACGAGTAAAAGTGTCGAAACATGTACTTGGCTTCGAGACGCTGCACAGTGTCGCGGCACGTGTTCAAACAGCAAAAATTGGAGTTTTTTAATTTTGTATTTCATTTCATGGAATTGGTAGTAAACACTCCTCCAACATAATTAGTAACATAAATAAAGGATTTAAGGTCAGTAATTACATTCAAAGTCGAATAACCAAACGCAAGGTGCCACAGACTACACATAGGAAATATTTACCCACAGCATTTTTATGTATTTATAAGTTCTTTTCTTTCTTTCCTTTTTGAAAATAAGGAAAACATATCCTTCTTTCGTTTTATTAATAAAAAATTCTTGCATTTGAAGATATGGATACGTAGCAGTGACTCAAATTATTACTTTTTTATGTCGCATCTTCTAAATTCTGGAGAATTAAAAAAAAACGAAACATCGGTTATTTGATTTTTTTACTACAATAATTAGTTCTTTTTATGCCCTTTAAGTTGGTGTAAATTTTATCTGCTCCCGAGTGCTCCAACTTAGGAAGAAATAAACATAATAAAATGAAAAATTAGACAAATCGGTGCTAGAATATTTATTTTTAAAAGCCACTGAGCTTTGAATTTCTTCAGATTCAACTAATAATGATGAAGATGTATAATAAGAATGAATAATTAAACATTTATTATCAATACGAATTATTTAAAAAATTAATTTTATTTTTATAATTGTTTCATATGTTTGTTATTAATTTGTATTTAAATGTATTTAGAATTATATATATTTTATTTGTTTTACAAATGTATGCACGATATGATTAACTAATAAAAATTATGTTCAAAATTATATTTTAATAAATTATTTTATGTTCAAAATTAATTTTCTTGTGTCCAAATATGATTAACATATCAATTAAATGTAAATAACTGTATCTTAATGGAAAATTGATTTTTTATTTTTTTTATACATATACTCGTTACACTGTGCGTTGCTGCGTCTCTAGATTTGAAAAGAATTTCACGAAAAAGTGAAAAAACATATTTCACGTTCAGATTCCTATTTGGTACCATGTGAAATTCGATCACTCCAAATATTCGAATACTCCTAAATGATTTGAATATTCGAATACTCCTAATTATTCGAATATTCGAATTCACTGATATTGGAATATTCAAATAACTAGGAGTACTCGAATATTCGTAACAGCCCTAAATCAAACAGCGTAGGAAGCTTTAATAATTCGAAATTGTTACGTATGTAGTACTAAGTTTTATCCGTGTTGGATATTTCAATTTAGAAGCGGCTAATCGATTAACGTGCTAATTAATAGGGGTAAACAGTGTAGTTGTTGGCCACTTAAGTCAGAGGTTCACATAAGCGTTGGATTATAAGTCTTATTTTGATAGCTTTAAGAACACAATTAGTGTTAATAACTGTAAACGACTCTAATAGTCTAGAAATAGAATTTGTTTAAAAGAAAAGAGTAGAAGGATCCACAAAAATTTACGGAAAATACGTTACCTACGACAAAACATAGTTATTGGCCAGGCGAAGGCAATGATTGGCCGATCGTTTGGCAGTTATTGGCCACTATTTCATAACCTATATGTGACATATACCCTACCTAATTATGAAATAATACCTTTTTTACTTAAATGTTTCTATATTAGCTAGTATTGCACCTTCTTTTAACAGCGTTTTAGATTGTATTAAAAGCATTTTCTTTTAAAACCTAACCTCTTAAAATCACAACAAAGAACTGTTTCGAGGCAATGATTGGCCGATCGTTTGGCAGTTATTGACCACTATTTCATAACCTATATGTGACATATGTATACCCTACCTAATTATGAAATAATACCTTTTCTACTTAAATGTTTCTATATTAGCTAGTATTGTAGTATTGCACCTTCTTTTATATTGTATTAATAGTATTTTCCTTTATAACATAACCTTTTCAAAGCATGGCGAATGGTGGCCAACAACTGTTGCACTGTTTCTATGACTGTTAGCTACCCATTGGCCTCGTGGCCAATGACTGTCCTAAGACATTATTTACATTACAGTTCTTGGCCACCTATAATTTTTGCAATAATATATGATATTAATGAATAAATAATCTTTTTTTATAAAGTTTAAACCTTTATTTGTCTATATAACGAATATGAGAGTTATATATATATCGTAAATACATTAAATTATCTAAGAATTGCCTGATGTAACCGTATGGCTATTCAATTCAATCACTGTAGTTTTCAAGCATCGATTTCAACTTGTCTATTTTTTACACATAGTATAACAATGAGTAGCAAATATCGATTGCATTCGACGCATGAAAGTACAAGGTATCTGAATATGTTCATTATAAAAGGCATAATGTACATTATTTCTTAATATTCATGTTTTTTAAAAAAAAGGCCAATCACTGCCAGGTGGCCAATAACTACACTGTTTACCCCTAGTATCATAATAATCTATTTTAATTTTTCCGTACTTAAAACGCGTTCTTTAAATTACTACTATAAATTACTCCTAACACTGACTCCCACGACCAAATTCTTCACTTTCTCATGTCACTCATCAGTCGCCTTCATCACTCAGCCAATCGTCACGCTCTTTCCTCCGTTTCGCTCTCACATTCGCTCATTCTCGCGCAAGTCCCACTCAACCCGCGTAATTCCCTATTTCTTACGTACGCGTAACAGTAGAAGGAAGCCTCTCTAAAATGCACTACAAACAGATGAGTCACAAATGTATCGAAATTTTTGGATTCCAGTAACGAAGAATTTCAAGGGTTGATAAAAACGTAAACGTAACAGGCAGAGTAGGTTCGTCCCGCCAGAAGCGTGAGCAGGGAATCAGTGAATGAGAAAGAGTGAGAAATAGATGAGGGGAGAAATTAAACCCCAAGGTATCACAGGGCACTTTCACCTGCCCGCCCTTGTAAAACCAAATCTACGAAAGCGTTACGAGCGTGATGTCGAGCTAGCATTGATTCTCTTAATTTGGCAATATCTACTTTAGCAGAAAGGCAGTTGATACGTTTCCCTTTAATATATACGCAACATAAAAAGTTTCACGACGAATAAAGCGACCAGAAGTAGGAGAATGGAAGAGAGTGAGCGAGCGTGCAAGAACGAGGGAGACACGCTCTCGTGTCTACAGACTCTATAGGGGGCTAAAGGGAGAAAAGAGGAATCGCTGGTTGGGCGTGAGTTAGGGGCGCGGGTAAGAGGGGGAGAGTAGGGCGAGCGAGATGGAGCAGCCAGGAGAGAGCGAGATAGTATTAGGCAGTAGTGGGCGGGGGCAGGGTGGCAGGAGACGACAGGGGAAGTCTTGTTGAAGAGAGACGGCGAATAGTTGAAAATATTTTGACCGAAAGTTAGACATCGCCGGGCCTTATGAGAGATCTAACCTGTTTGACAATCGTGCGAGAACTCGCCACGGGAAATGTGGACCGAATACATCGAAATCTGCAGCCTCGGAGCCGTCAGTCTGGTACCGATGAGCGGGAATTCTTAGCTCTTGATGCAGGTCCAGCCAATAATTTAGCGTCTCGTTGTTGAAAAAACAAAGAGAAATGCGGCACAAGCGAAAGCCGCGGACGACGAGAGAGAAAGAAAATCACGAGCGAGAGAGGGAGGGAAGAGGGACGGAGAACTAGAGAGATGAAGAGAAAGATAGACGAACGGGCAGAGACGATGGCTCTGAGCTACAACAGCCCTTGAATTGTCCACGCGTCTCCGCGTGCGATTGTCCCTCGGAATTTCCCGGGAGCTTCGGAAAAATATCCTTTTCTCTGATTCGGCAGCTTTCGCGGTGGCCGATATTTTCAGAGAGAAGTTTCTTTTTTTCGGGCCACGGGCCGCGCTCGAAAATAATGCTGAAACGTTCGCCGGTGGTCAATTCCATGCCGGTCTTCGAAGTCTCGTTTATTTTTGCATTTTAAGGCATTGAAGAAAAGAAAATGTTAAAAAATAGGAAAAAGCGAACGTTCGAGCACAGGGTGAGCTGAAGAGGGGGAGGCACGACGGAGGGTGGGAAACTGGGGAGTGGGAAAGATGTGCACAAAAACGTACTGACGAACGTACAATGAAGCAAAAAGAGATATCTAACCTACCAAGGCGAAGTAGAAGTCTGTAGGCTCGGGAAAGAGTTGCGCAGTCAGGGTCGGGGTGGGTACCTCTTCCGGGCTAAAGTAGAAAGCCAAATTCTTTCGAATATAATACACTTGTATCGTTAACGCGCTGCCATCGTGTAACGTTCGTCAAACCATTTTTATGTCCACTTAGGCCCGGTGCGAACGAGCGGTTTGCGGCAATTTTCACACGCATTCATTTCGCATTATTATTAGGTTGTTGCAACTGAAATGGCCATTTTCTACAATTTAAACTTCTCGGCTTTGTAGTTTAGCTCTTTTCCGTGCAGTTGGCGTTGTATTTGTATAATTTGAAAAGTACACGTCTCACGCGTGATTTGACGTGTATAATATCTGTTATATTGTGCAGTATATGTAATTCAGAACCGTTTTAACTGATCATGGAAAAAAAGGAAATTCGAATAATTTACTTGTATCAGTTCAAGCTTGGTCACAGTGCGGCTGAGGCAACGCGGAACATAAATACTGCTTTCGGCAATGGTACTACAAGTGATCGGACCACTAGGCGTTGGTTCGAAAAATTGCGTTCTGCTGATACAGACCTCGAAAATATGCCTCGCGGCCATAAACCAACAGTTATCGAAAACACTATTTTGAAAGACATGGTTGAAGAGGATTCACGCCTAACTGTTCGGGAGATCGCAGTGAGAACGAATATTCACTATTCAACTGTTTCCCGACATCTATAGGCCATGGGGAAAGTAAAAAAGCTGGACAAATGGGTCCTACATGAACTTACCGAAAACAACAAAATCCGCCGCTTGGAGATCAGTTCTTCTTTGTTTTCCCGTCATAATAATGAAGGCATAATACATAGACTAATTACTTGTGACGAGAAATGGATTCTTTATGACAATCGACGACGTTCTGCACAGTGGTTGGATGCAGATGAAGCCCCAAAACATATGCCGAAACCGAACCTTCATCCGCGAAAGATTTTGGTGTCTGTATGGTGGTCAGCAAGGGGTGGTGTGCATTTTTCATTTACAAAACGAGGGAAAACCATAAATTCAGACAAATACTGTAAAGAAATTTGTATCACGTATGAAAAACTGCGTATTGAACAGCCGGCATTGGTCAATAGACGTGGTGTGCTATTGCTTCATGATAATGCCCGACTACACACTGCAAAACAAACCTTTAAAAAGTTAGCAGAATTGAAGTGCGAAGTTCTCCCTCACCCTCCTTATTCTCCTGACCTTTCATCTACAGACTACCATTTTTCAAGCACCTAGATAGCTTTTTGATTGGAAAAGTGTTTCGAGAAGAAATGGATATAAAAAACTGCATTCGCCGGATTTGTTGCCTCTCGTACTCTGGATTTCCTTCAGAAAGGCATTGCTGCACTTATTTCGCGTTGGGAGAAGTGTATTGAAGTCGATGGTGACTATTTCGATTGATGAAATACGTATTAGGTTTGTCAAATAAAAGTTTCAATTAAAGAATCAGAAACGGCCATTTCATTTGCAACAACCTAATACAATCTATTTAGTTACGGAAATGCTAACACCTAAACAACACAGAAACGAATTGCATCCACGCACCTTCATTCTTCGTTTTATCGTGGCATTCTTCTTTTCCGCAATTCCATATTTCAGGAATTCTCTCAACTTCGTTAACAAAAATTTCAATATCTATTTTGACCATTTTCTTGCGTCAAATAATTGCAAAACGCTCGTGCAACCGGTTCGATATAAAACACTGCCTCGCCGCCAAGTGGCAGCGTTCGTTCGCGGTCAAGCAGCACGTGCGTTCGGTTTGACGAACGCAAACATGCCGCCTAGTAGTCGCTAAAATTTACGTCCCATGTGAACTGCTTCATATAAATCAATGCTCCGCTAAAACGCGGCGGCAAACTGTCGCAAACCGCTCGTCTGCGCCGGGCCTTGCAAGTTCAAGGCCAGTTAAACGGAGCACGGAGAATTTGATGATTCACGGCGAAGCGGATGATTTTTTAGGGGATGCGGGTACCCGATATTTCGGACTCGGGTCAGATCGGGAATTTTTTTCAGGTTCGGATCGGTACCTCGAAAGTTTGTCGACGCATAAACATATTCGGGTACCCGTCATTTTGTGTATCCGCACACCGGTAATCATTTTGTAGTTCAACCCTAGACTGACGAAGAACTTATGCCTCAGTAGCCATTGTATATTGCGAATGCAAACATAAATCTTGTACGCTGATCTTTCTTTCAATAGAGGATTAGTGAATTAAATACCAACGTTGTTGCTGTTTATTATTTACACCAGAGAAACAGGAAACGATTCCGAAAGAAAAGACAGTATTGTGGCGAAAAAACGGTTTTTTAATTACTGTCGACTTTTTATAATCATCACGAAGAACGCTCCCCAAATTAGGTTTTAAATGTACTTCTGGTATTAATAGTTCGGCATCAAGTCCCATTTTGGAACAGGTGTGTTATAACGATGTCTTGAGAATTACAAATTGGTCTCCAACGTGCGCCTCGACGCGGCATCCGTTGTTACGATATAGGAAAGCACTCGTGTTCAAGCTAGAGCTGTTCAAGTACTTGAATATTCGGGTAGTTTGAAATCCGAACCAAGCTGAAACCCGGTTTCCGAGCCGAGCCGAGTACCCGAATGAACCGAGCGGCTTGGATAGATCCAAGTAGGGTAAAGGTAAATTACTGACACTTTAAGCATTGACTCTGACTTTATCTAATAGTTTTGTACTTATATAGACTAAAAGTATATGTTCTTCATGTTATTTATTATTGTTTAATATGTTTACTTGATGAACAAAATTTGGTGGATCTTAAAACATCCATTTTTATGTATAAATTCATCAATTTCAAAAATATACTTGGGTATCTATTACTGACACCCTTCAAATGTATTTGAATGAATTACTGACACCCCAATTACTTCCAGCTAACCTAATACTGTTTATCTCATTTTAAGGTTATGTCGTCTCATGTACATGAGCGACTACTGCTATGACAGTAATACCAAAATGCTTGAAACGCTTGTACCAATCACTGTCACCGAATTAATAAATAAACAGACTTAATGAATCATTGAATTTTGATCGTTATTACTTTCTATGATGCTTGTATTATCTAAAACATTATATTTTGTTATGTTAATACCTTAAATATTACAATTACAGCATTTTCTTTAACCTCTTGTTTTCTCTTTTGCTAGTAAGGAAGTCATCGTTTTCACTCTCCTAATATCCGCTTAAAATGTTTGATCGTTTCATCCAAATTAACGAAGAAAAAATTAAGTGCTGTTTTTTTAATCGTATAAATTACAGTTTCAATTGTATGTTAAATTTTTTTTATGTATCGTTTCACAAGATTATTCGATATTTCAAGTAAAACAGCTTAGGGTGACAGTGATTGGGTAGGTGGCAGTAATCGGTCCTTTACCCTAACTTGAATTTTTCAAGCGGCCCGAAGGAAGCGGGCGGCTCGAACAGAACCAAGCGGATTGAATTATTTCAAGCGGGCCGAAAGAACCGAGGCGGCCCGAAAAAACTGAGGCGGCCCGAATGTACGTCGAGCAGATAGGTTAGGAAATAGGTTAACATAGGTTTCTTTTACACCGTGCCATAACCACGCGCTTAATACTAAGTGGGTTTCAAAATTTGTAATGACTTCAAGCACCTCAAATAAAAAGTTTTATAAAGTAAAATATTTTATGAGGATAACTTATACTTAGGATAATATTATAATAAACACACAAAGGATTTTTAATTTCGTTCCTGATTTACCTATCGATTATATACATTTCCGTGACTCCGTTCACGGGGTCACGCAACAGTATGCAACAGTATTAAGCGCGTGGTTATGGCTTAGAGCATATATACATGGAGGTCTCATTGCCTAAGTTTGACTGCCTCGAAATTGTGCGCAACATCACGCGAGAGAGAAAGACATGTGCGAACTGGTGCGAGAGAGAGAAGTATAGAGGGACCTCTCGACCGTAATGCGCATGCGCCGATATCGTGCGAGAGAAAAAGGCGTGTGAACTGGTGCGAGAGAGAGAAGTATATATCTCGCTCGCACATGTCTTTTTCTCTCTCGCACGATATCGACGCATGCGCATTACGGTCGAGAGGTCCCTCTATACTTCTCTCGCTCGCACATGTCTTTCTCTTTCGCACCATGTTCCGGATAGTTTCAAGCTCTCAATGAGACCTCCATATCTATATGCTCTAAGGGTTATGGCACGGTGTAAAAGAAACATAAGGAAGTAAACGTGATATTGTTCACATGTTACACTAATACCCTCTGCAGGAGGGACAAGTAACTTTTTCTTTAAGATCACAGCAGTTTTGTGGTGGGGGTAGCATAGTCGGTCCACCTATCTTTCTTACACCGTGCCCACCCGTGACGCCACCAGCACACATTCACATTTACACAATACACAAATGAAAAAATCGCGCGCAAACAACTCACACATACGCACACAGGCACAACCGCAGTACATGCGCTAGTGGCGCCATCTGCGCCGAGCTTTGCGTCATCTTCCCCATTGTAAGCGCTGGAATAGTTTACTTTATAACTTACACACTGGTTTACTTTACCCTGATAACCAGATCTGAAGCGCAGAGCCTGACGTCAGATCCGTAGTCATCTATGTCTGCATTAAGCCTGCCGTTCCAATGTGCGGCCGACGACTGCGGCTGGAGACGCACCCACTAGTGCAAGGGAGAAACAGATACATAGTTCTCCCTTGCATCAGTGGGTACGTCGCCAGCTGCAGTCGTCAGCCGCACATTGGAACGGCCACCTTTAGGCTGCGGTCTGAGGTACAGAGCCTGACATCAGGGATTGACGTCAGATGAGCAGCAGATTCGCATCAGATCCTGCCGTTCGCCTGACACGTATAACAGCGCCATCTGAGGGTTAAGTATAAAAGTTAAAAATGGAGTCTCGTAAGAAAAAAAATGACCAACAATACGCGGTATTGCCAAGCGGTCGGTCACCCATCCAAGTACTAACCGCGCCCAATGCCGCTTAACTTCAGTGATCGGACGAGAACTTGTGTTTTTCTGGCATAGAATAATCGTTGGTAAAAATCTAGCTCTTATTAATACTTACTGTGTAAAAATCTTCATACTATTATCTTCTAAGAACTTATTATATAGCGTTTAATTCGAAAAGAGTCGTCGTTCTGTGGCATAAGTACCTGTTTAAACTACAAGTGATATCAATATTAAATAACTTACCTAACGCAATTCTTTTTACCAGTTGTATTTTATTTTTATACATTTTCTGTGTACTTTACTGACATGGTAGTAGAGTTGGACAGAGTTTGAGAAAAGAATTGCATTAGGTAAGTTATTTAATATTGATATCACTTGTAGTTTAAACAAGTACTTATGCCACAGAACGACGACTCTTTTCGAATTAAACGCTATGTAATAAGTTCTTAGAAGATAATAGTATTTACATTATCTTACTTTACACAGTAAGTATTAATAAGAGCCAGATTTTTACCAACGATTATTCTATGCCAGAAAAACACAAGTTCTCGTCCGATCACTGAAGTTAAGCGGCATTAGGTGCGGTTAGTACTTGGATGGGTGACCGACCGCTTGGCAATACCGCGTATTGTTGGTCATTTTTTTTCTTACGAGACTCCATTTTTAACTTTTATACTTAACCCTCAGATGGCGCTGTTATACGTGTCAGGCGAACGGCAGGATCTGATGCGAATCTGCTGCTCATCTGACGTCAGGCCCTGATGTCAGGCTCTGTACCTCAGACCGCAGCCTAATGCGCGAATCACACTAGCTGCTGCGGCCGTCGCTCGCGGCTGCCGCTGCCGCTGCGGCCGGTGTCCGACCAATCACACATAGGCGGCGGTTGTTGCAGCCAGCAGAAGATGCCTGAACATTACGGATACTGCTGACACTTTCTTTAACCTGTTTTGAATGTCAACGCGAAGACCCTACAGGCTGCCGCTGCGGCCGGCGTCCGACCAATCAAAGTGAAGCAGTCGACGCTGCGGCCATGATATGTTTCACCCAGACACTACGTTCAGAGCATTGAGCATTGCGACTCGGAAAAATAGCCCGTCGGCTATCCTGGCCGCAGCGTCGACTGCTTCACTTTGATTGGTCGGACGCCGGCCGCAGCGGCAGCGTGCAGGGTTTTCGCGCTGACATTCAAAACAGGTTAGAGAAAGTGTCAGCAGTATCCGTAATGTTCAGGCATCTTCTGCTGGCTGCAACAACCGCCGCCTGTGTGTGATTGGTCGGACACCGGCCGCAGCGGCAGCGGCAGCCGCGAGCGACGGCCGCAGCAGCTAGTGTGATACGCGCATAATGCGGACACAGATGACTACGGATCTGACGTCAGGCTCTGCGCTCTCACGGCAGACCCTGCTGCCAATCTGACGTCAGATTGGTAACAAATGGTTATCAGGGTAACTATTCTTACTAACGACTTTAGATGTATGTGATACAAATAATTATATTTGACAATGAAACGAATAAACGTAAATGAAACTGGTCGTGAGAACCACGTGCCTATCACTCGGACATCGCAACAAATACTGTAAAGGTCTAACAAAGAAAACGCACGCCAGGGATAAATGATGTTGCGTGGTCAATTTCACCGCACAGAACGCAAACAATGCGCGCCATTTTAATCTCCGATGCAGGTAATGATATTTCTTTCACTAGATAGGAGAAGATACGAGATGCGCCAGTGAATAACAGAATAATGATGTAGTTAGGCCAAAAGTCGAAATCTAACAAGGTAAGGTTCCCACGTGTCCGCTTCCGGTTGCGTTGAATTTTGGATATGTTTTAGAGGACCGAAAAATAAGATATTTGTGTTATTTTTATAGCGGCCCGTTTTCATATTTACAAGGTGAAATCAACCTCCAAAGTTATAAGATCTTCAGGTGTTCATCTCCGATGGTTTTGGTTTTTAGATGTATTTTGGAGGACCGAAAAATAAGAAATACGTGTCTTTTTGTTTTGGCCTGCTTGAATGTTTAGGGGGTGAAACCACCCCCCAAAGTTCATAAGAATAGTTGCCCTAGTAGCATTTATTTGTTGGGCCAATGACGTGTTATCCGTTGGCCAACTGTTAAAGTGTCGCGCTATTTTTAAATGGGCCAAGGATTGTAACCAACGCAGGCCCAACTGAAGGTTTTTTCCATAGGCCCAACTAAAGGTTTCTTTCCAAAAGACGTCTTAAAGACGTCCAGAAGGCGTCTTGAAGAACATCAAAAGACATCGTAAAGACGTCTTTTTCAGGTCTGGTTTAGGAAAAAAAATTCGCGATGAGGAGAATCGAATCCAAACTTTCCGCTTACGAAGTAAACGCTGCTCGCACCTACCCAACACATTTCCTTGTAAACATGTCTAATTTCTAGTTACATAACTAGTATTGATTGCTTATAAAACCTGCGCAGTGACGCGAAATATTCTACAAAATATCATCATTCGACCTTTAGACTCATTTTTTAAATTTCACATTCGTCTTAAAACAGATGTCCCCATTACGTATTTATAAATAACAAAAGAAAAATCACAATTTTGAATATAATAACAGGTTTTTGGATGTAGTAAATTTTCTGACGTTTAGAAGACGACATTTAATCATTGTTTTACTTTTTTTGTTAATTAACCAACCATAGTAATTGTAGGCCCAACATTGAATATTCGTATGCAAATTGTTGTAACTGTTTGTTAATTAACCAACCATAATAATTGTAGGCCCAACATTGAATATTCGTTGGCAAACTGTCGTAAGCTTTTTGCCGTGGCCCTATGTTGGGAATTTGTAGGCAAAACACTAACTAGTATATCCCAACAAATTCCCAACTGTTGGCTGCCGTTGGCCAACCAAAAATGCTACTAGGGTTATGTCATCGGTCATTCTGCATACTGTCACATATAATAGCATATCTAACAGAATAAATTGGTGGATTTTCATGTCAAATATTCACGTTACTCCTGACTCGTGAAGATTGGTTTTACAGTAAACCTTTACTACAATATGCTTGTACTTGTACCTGAAGCGATTTCAAGTTAAAGCGTTAACGTTTTTAATAAAATAATTAATTAATTTTTGCATAATAATTCTAGTATCGAAAACTGATTTCTTAAATTTAAAACCAGGTTTTCGAATTTTTTAAATTTATAAAAAAAACGGTTTTTAAAACCGGTTTTTGAAAACCGACAAACCCTACTGTTGTGTGAATGATATTGACTGTTGAGTGAATGGTCTGGACTGTTGCGTGAATGATGTTGAGTCCGGTAACTCACTATTGCTGGTACTATATTGTGCGCAGGTCTCTGAGTTTTCCGTATTTGCTGTATCCTGAATAGAATTTTTGTCGGAATCTTCCAATCGAATATTATGATTTTCGAAATCCTCAACAGATTCTATAGTGACTTCGATATCGCTGACATTGGTAGAAGTGGTAGCATAAGCCAAATAACGATCGAAACCTTTCATTTGTTTGGTCCATACCCATTCCTTATTGCTATTCGCTGCTTGGCCAGTTTTTGGTTTGTTACGCCTAACATGTTTGGCATAAGTGTTCCTTAAATTTTCCATTTTTTTTGCTCTGTTCACCTAAACATTTTATTTCGCAGATTTCTTGCCACCGGCGATACTTTCTACACAATTGGTCATAGTTTCCGGGTCGGATTTTCAACAGTGAGTGCAGTCGTGACAGAAGTTTGTGAAGCTATATGCCGAAAAATGGAAAATATATATTTAGTCGAACCCACAACGCAAACTTGGAAACAGTCTGCGGAAAGGTTTAAGAATTTATGACAATTTCCTAACTGCGTTGGTAGTATGGATGGCAAGCATGTGACCATCAAGTGTCCAGACAAAACTGGATATAACTACTGGTGCTATTTAAATAAATTCTTGTTAGTGCTGTTGATTATTGTTGGTCCAGATTATACATTTATGTGTTGATATCGGTGGTTATGGTACGAACAGTGATGGTGGAATTTTCGATGTTCCCATCATGGGAAGGAGATTAAAAATGAATTTAATGAATGTTCATGAACCAACCCTTCTCGGACGAAATGAACCCTGCCCTCATGTTTTAATTGGAGATGAAGCTTTTGCTTTAAACTCGTATCTAATGAGACCGTTTCCGTATGCGCAATCTAGGTTAGATATTCGAAAAGATAATCCCATCAGAAACATTTCATGTAAAAAATATAGCCGAGTCTCGTGACTCTTTATCCATAGAAAGTTGTGAAATGTCATGTAGAGTCTAGCGCTCTCATTTAGTTAAAGAAAATTTTGTGACTTGGCAATTACACAGCACAGGGAAGTTATTACAATGTTATGTAAAATTAAGTCCACGCTATAAATACATATACGGTCAGTTCTTGAATAAATATTATTTTATGCAATACTTTATTAATGAACGTGAATAGTAAAATTCGTACTGCGTAATTGCCAAGTCACAAAATTTGTGAATGAAAGTGTCAGAGGTAATGAGAGCGCTAGACTCGGCTCTACATTAGAGACACTATACATAGAGACACTATAGTGTCTCTAGGAGCGAGGGGGCTCCGCGTTGTGACTACGTTACGGCGCACAGTGGGGCATTTCGGGTCGAAACGCGGCACTAAGTCCTTTTACAAAAATATTGCCAAACTGCAAATTTTTTTTTACAGGTAGTTCACTGCATATTTGGGTGATAATGTAGCATGATTGTTTTTCACATTCATTAATTTTTAACGCGACTACACGGTTTTGAAGAGGAAAACCACGAAACTCTTCAGAACTTGTATTGTTATTTATAGTTTTGTTGTTTGCTAAATTCAACTAATTTTTGGTGGGATTGAGTGTTGAGGTATGTATTTGAAGTGTGCCAAATTTGATTTTGATATCTCTGATATTTTTGGAATTATACCTTACTGAATTTCCAAATTTCCCATGTTTATTTTGAACGAGAGTTCAGTGGAGTTCAGTGTTCTTACTGGTCGCATTCGAAAGGGTAAAGCCTTACCTTTACGGTACAAAAAAATTGGCTGCTACTAGCTGCTACTGAGGTAGTTAGGTGGGTGAGAAAGGGTCCATGACCGGTTATTTTTGCACAAAGACTGCAATTCCGACCTGAATATTGTTATTTACAGTTTTGTTGTTTGCATAATTCAACTAATTTTTGGTGGCATTATGTGTTGAGGTATGTATTTGAAGTGTGCCAAATTTGATTTTGATATCTCTGATATTTTTGGAATTATACCTTACTGAATTTCGCAATCTCCATTGTTTATTTTGAATGGGAGGGAGGGTGCCTTTTTTTTAATAAAAATTCTTTTAATACTTTCAAACAGTGATCTTTCATTTGCAACAAACCCCATCTATCTAGATTTTCAATTTCAGATAGAAAAAAAATCATAAAGACTGCTTAATTTTCAGGCCAAAAAAGTACTATGCCCTCTTAAATAAACAAATTTCATTAATTTTTTTTATCAATAAGACCACAAGTATACGTCCTAACTGAGAGAAATGAAAAATTAACGATAAATATATGTTTTCAGTCAGAAAATGTTTTGTGCCGCGTTTCGACCCTAAATGCCCCACTGTGCGGCGTCAGGACCGAAACATGCGTTGCGCGCGCGGGGGCCAAACTTTCACGTATTGTTTTTCCGTAATAGGGTGACGAGATTTTGTTTAATTTCTTACCGAGTACCTGGGGGCTAAAAGGAACTTCATGGTTATGGGTTCAGTGGTTCATGAGATATCGAATTTCTTTCATAAATTCGAAATTTCTGTTAGTGAAGAGGATTTTTCCAGATTTATAAGTTTTCCTTTTATTGTATCCCAAACACTACCTTCCTGCCAAAGTTCAAGTTTCTGGGGTTGCGAGAAGTACGTCTGATTTTTGATGATCAGCCAGTGTCGAAATAACGAAACTTTGAGTTCAAATATCTTATGAACTAGAAAAGATAGAAACGTAAAATTTGGAGGTTTAGTTTCGTTTGCAAAGTACTGTATATAAATAGAAGTTTCAGGTTTCTGGGTAATTCCAGCACAAATAAGGGGGGAGGGGTGTCAAAAGTACGCTGAGTTGCTTCCAGAAAAGAATGCTTACAGCTGTGCTTGCCTGACTCGACTCGGAGAGGGCACTGCCATGCCCCCAGATTATAATATAAGACTCTGTCGTGCAAGAAGAGTGGTGGAAAATGCTTTTGGTATATTGGTTCAAAAATGGCGAATATTTTTTAAGCCAATAGAAACAAAAGGAACCACTACAATTATTCTAGTTGTTAAAACGACATGTCTCCACCAAGGCGAACACGAACAAAAACATTGTTCGCGAACTTTTTCGTTTGTTCTTGCCGAGTCCTCATCGCCGCGAACATGAAAAAAAACACAGCGTGCGAATCGTATGTGAACGTACGCTGAGTTTTTTTCATGTTCGCAGCGATGAGGACTCATCGAAAGCAGACGAAAAAGTTCGCAAACAATGTTTTTGTTCGTGTTCGCCTTAAATGGATGCAACAGTGGACAAAGAAATGTTGTTTACAACAAACTCGATACTATTAAATAATAGAGTGTCTAATGTTCGTTGGGCTATATAGGGTTGTGCCCTGAAATGCCATCTTGCAGTCTGTAAACTGGGAGAAAAATAAAAACCTAACCTAACCTAACCTATTAAATAATAGTGATAATGAAATCAGCAGCTGTGACTCGTCTGAGGAAAGCGAGAATTAAGATGATATTAACTTGCCATTTAAAATCGGAAATATTATCGATTAGGTTAGGTTTATTTTTTCTTTGGTACAGTTTACAACAATAGTACACTTTCCCAAAAGTGGCATTTCAAGAACTGTTTTCTTATATAGCCGAACGAACTCTAGATCCTCTAGGAAATATTATACATATCATTAATTGTAAACAAAACGCTTGGAGAGAGATTATGTTTGCCTAAAAATTGACAGATTATGTAAAACGTGTCATTCCGGGATATTCGAGAACAATATTCGAAGAACATTTTCGGTAGGTAATAAGTATCTATATAATTATAAATTTGTATTAAAAAAATATGAGATGAAGTTTCTTCAAAATAATAACGTAGTAAAGTGGCAGTTGTAATCCTTAGAGAATTAATTGTTTTTATTACTTTTCATTAAATTGTATCAGCCGAATTTCTCTATTTCCAATAGAGAAATTCAAATAATCAAAGATTGTAGAAACAAATACGCATTTCTCCTCTGAATTTTTGCGTTTGCTGCACGCTCGCTGCAGCGGAAGTGGCATCGTATTGGTGGCAAATGAGAGAAATTCTAGGGAATCACACGATGCCACCAATTTCATGCGCTCACTGCGCGAATCGGAACGCACCCTAAAACGGAACGGTTGTCTCTGCATTTCATGCGCAGTATGCATGAATCGGCACGCAGCCTACATTGCATCGTACGCGGCAGGCCTGAATTAGGGATGTCGACTTAAAATCGATCTGTCGTGTCACGATTTTCGATTTTTTAAATCGATTAGAAACGATCTTAGAAACATAGAAAATGAAATTCAAATTTTTCTGCTGTAAAAGCTTATATGGACCGTTTATTTTGAAAGTGGTGTAAGTCCATTTTTTATAAAAAATGAGATATCACGTAATTCATGCTTAATTTAATTTAATTTAATTTTTTATGTAATTTTCTCGAAACAAGAGAAAATGGACTTACACCACTTTCAAAATTAACGGTCCATATCTTGAAAATATTAAACATTTTATTCGAGCTTAGACTAAATCGGTATCAATTTTGATAAAGAATCGTTCCTGCCTTTATTCATGTATCGTCATAAAACACTCTGTATAAAACTTCTGCTTAATTGTGGATAATCATATCTAAAGCAATTAATCCCGCCAAATGGATGAACATAGTTGAATTCGAATCATCCCGCCCTCTAAAAGTCGGTTTCCTGTAATCCCAAACATGGCGGCCGTTGTCCGATCCCTTACTAGAGGATCCCTACCGTGATATTGTTGCGACTCCCGCCTAGCGGCGTGTAGCGTAAGCTCTAGAAGCGCGAAGTTTGAATCAGACCACACAAATGTAATAGGAAAGGGAAGTAAAAGTGGTGTTAGTACAAGTCCGAGGGGTTTACAAACAGTTACAGATTCTTTTAATAAATATACTTCAAGATTATAAATTAATCAATACCTACCTGGAAGCGGAAGTTTGAACATTTGAACTCCACTCTTATTCCTTCTCCTAAATGTGTAAAGCCAACGCAAAGGTGTTAAGCGGTTGTTAAGTAAGAAATCGATATCCGAGAGGAAATGTAACGACGAATAGGAATTTATCTTATTATTAATAATTCTCCGTTTGGTTCCTCGTATCTAAGGACATTTTGTAATTAACAAAATATGTAAAACCGTGAGGCTTTGTAAACCGTGTTATAAAGCGTATCCCGTGAATTTCCAACTTGTATCAAATCCAAATTCAGTTTTTGTTGAGTAATATTAAAGTTTATGTCCCTTGTTGGTGTTTAAATAGTTTCTTCCGTTGTATTGGTATTCTAAAAATCGTCGTTCAGCGAGCAGTGTGCCTTAGCGCTCCACGGGCCTCAACCTAACCTCAAATTTCTCACGAAGAAGTCAGAATCACCCGGAAGTACCCGTTATATTTTTTTATTATAATGAATCGATCTCGATGAAATTGATTTTTTGGGTCCAATTTTTTTACGATTCGATTCTTTACACAACGATCTGAATTGAATTGAAAAATCGATTCTAAGGGAAAGATCGGCATCCCTAGCCTGAATCCCCGGTCCTCGACAGCTCGAACGCGCGCCAGAAAATTATTCAACGACGAAGAACATTAAAGTTAAGGTTAAAGTTAAAGTTACAGTTAAAGTTAAAGTTGAAAAATTTATTCGACGCTGAATTTGAAACGCTCGACGCAGAAAAAAATTAACTTCATTCGACGAATAAAATTAACCCGTGTTACAGATCGCGCAATATAACTTTGCCTCTGAGCGGCCACTCATTAGGCCGTGAGTCAGCCGTGCGTGCGAGAGAGTTGGACCGTTGGCGTTCTTGGGTGCGTTCCACTTACGCCCAAATCGCCCGTGATTTCATTAAGCTAGGTTCTCCTGTACGCGACTCCACGCGATGCAGCAGACATTTTTCCTACGAAAACAAAACGTGTCTTACCACTTCTGTTGATTGTTTCCGTAGGAAAAATGTCTGCTGCATCACGTGGAGTAGTCAGATTTTCTCCTAGACGCTTAGTTTTTTAAATATATAGAAAGATATCTGCAAAAATTGGTGCATTTCCGGTGTCCTTTTCCCTTTAAACGTTGTTTAAACATATTTAAATGTTTATGATTCAATAATAACTTATATCGTTGTGTTCGCGAGGGTTCATAGAATAATTTAACGGAACAAGTAACCGAATAACTATTACTGTTTGAACTCAAAACATGTTCAAAGTTGAAAATTTGCAATTTTTTTGAAAATCGAATTCCTCGAAAACAGTGGGTGATGGCGACAATCGGTTTGCCGATTCGTTTTCAGCGGAAAAAAATCTATAAGAGATGGCTGTTGAATGTTATAGATCAAAATGGCTGTTGAATGAATGAAATACGTTCCTTTTTCACTAAAACCGCGTTACGTCTAAAAATAGAAACACATAGATATTTCGCTTCGCGACAATATAGTATAAAACACTTTTTCTCGTGTTTGTGTGCTTAAATAATATTTTCTAATGCTCAACGGTGAAATATGCAAATTTTATGAAAATATACAGAAGTCGTCAAACTTGGTCAAAAATTAAAAACCTCGACCCCGTTTGGGCCCGGTCAAATATTGACCGATTTCAAAAAAAATTGTTTGCCTCCATTTGTCTTCCCCAGACGCAACTTTTCCGCACTAGTCTGTTTCGAGTTTCGAAATTTTGATTTTTTCGGCCCACCCTAATGGTTAATCGGCCCTCATGCCGATTCTTGGAGTTGTTATTTTTTAAACAAAGCTCCTTGCCTGAAGCACCATTATGTAAAGTTTTAGATCGCTACCCCCCCCCCCCCCCCCCCCGTTTAAGGGCAATACGGGGGTAAACGCCCTTAAAGTTATTATTTTTTTTCTCGGTTACTAGTTAAGATAATTTAATTTAAAAAATAAGAAAATATAGCTACGTACCAACTGTACTTCATATATTTTTCTCTAAATTATAACTCAATTATTAAGGGTAGAAAAAAAAATTAATTTTTGGGGGGTGGTTTTTGGAAACAACCCTTTGAGTGACCACCTCCAAAAAAATCAAGAATAATGTTCTGTTATCGAGCTATTATATAAAAAACCTGGAAATAGTCGAGATGGTGGAACATAGTTAAATAATTTCCCACACAGCACCATAACATTCCAGCAACGTCTCTGCAATGACGCGGCGCAAGATTGCAATGTTGCACCAAAATATTGCAGACACGTTGCAGGTTCAATCCTACGTCCGCCTTCGCAATATTGCAGGTGTGTATTTTTTGCAAAGTTGCGGCAACATTACAAGTATGTAGTCCTGCAACGGTCCGGCAATGATTCTGCAACGAAACGGCAGAATTCTGGCAACGATCCTGCAACTCTTCCACAATATTTTGGTGCGAGATTGCAATGTTGCACCGTATCATTGCAGAGAAGTTGCAGGAGCGTTGCCACTCCAATATTTCTGCAATATTGTACGGTAATGTGCGTCCAATTTTGCTGGGGCGTTGCCACTGGAACATTGCACACCGATGGGCGCGCAATATTGCATAAATATTGTAGGATCGTTGCCAATGGAACATTGCACGGCAACGAACTTGAAATATTGCTGCAATATTGTACGGTCGCTGTCAACGGAACATTGCACGGCAATGAGCTTGCAATATTGCTGCAATATTGTACGGTCGTTGTCAACGGAACATTGCACGGCAACGAACTTGAAATATTGCTGCAATATTGCAGGATCGTTGGCACTCCAATAATGCACAACAATATTGCAGCATCGTTCCTGCAATATTGCAATGCAACCTGCAACAACACAATATTGCAGCAACGTTCCGGCAATACTGCTGCAACGAAGTGTGCTGTATGGGTTAAAGAAGATCATTATGTTATAAATATGTGACGAGAGAGAGTATTTGTCGCGAGCCTGAGTACGAAGAAATGATTGCGGTTCGTTTAGGAGAGCGAAGTGTGAAGGTGAAGGTAGCTGCGAAATAACGCGCATGCGCTAAATTCGAATATTTCGCAGATATTAATATTCGTATGGAGCTTTACCTTGAATATGCATTAAAATGAATATAATTCTCGCGCATATTTCGTACAGTATATTTCTAAAGGTACAAAAAAGAGCGCCAAGTATATAATCCCATCAAAAAGAATCCCATTTAAAACCATTGTCGTAAATGAATATAATGATATACAAAAATTGCGCCACCCACACAGCACACAACGTCCCGGGGACGTCAGTTTTACGTCCCGTCTAGGTCTGTAGGTCTGAATGTCCCGGTTTGTAACAAAACGTCCGTGGGACGTCTATAGACGGTTTCGGGATGTCTATAGACTGTTTTGGGACGCTTATGGGACGTCCCAAACGCGTCCCCAGGACGGCCTTGGGATACATTTGGGACGTGTTTTTGGGACGGCTTGGGACGCTTTCAGGACGCGTGTGTATTGTAGGGATCCGTAGTGGGTACCGACGCTCCACCAGAGGGCCACGCAGCACGACGTGGTACTTCTCGCTAGTGTTCGCTTGGTCCCTCGTCCGTATATATACAAGTTCCGTCCCACTCCTAATACCTAGCGTGTCTAAGGCAGGGTCCCGCCAGATAAGCCTTACTGATGAGTCCACTGGCGGGCCCGGGACAAAACCGCTCTCTTTCCTTTCTTTCCTTCTATGCAAAGGTGGTGATCCCTTTATCCGGGTTAGTCCACAACACCACTGTTGACATGCGCTTAAAAGACGTACCCGGTACCACTTTTTTTGTAATATTCGTGGGAAATTCGGGACGTCCCGAACCACTGGGACGGCCGTCCCTGGGACGCTATTAGGACGGCTGTATGCTGTGTGCGGGACGTCCCGGGGACCACTTTTTTCGTAACATTCGTCGTTCAGGGGACGTATAGAAGCCGTTCGCAGGAAATTCGGGACGTCCCTGGGACGTCCGGTACGGCTGGGACGGACGTCCCTGGGACGTTTTTAGGACGGCTGTATGCTGTGTGCGGGACGTCCCGGGGACCACTTTTTTTGTAACATTCGTCGTTCAGGGGACGTATAGAAGCCGTTCGCAGGAAATTCGGGACGTCCCTGGGACGTCCGGTACGGCTGGGACGGACGTCCCTGGGACGCTTTTAGGACGGCTGTGTGCTGTGTGGGGCAATTATCACAATGGCTATTTATACAAAGAAAAAAATATATTAAATAATATTCAGCAGATATATTTTTATACAAATAAATAGTTTAATACGAATAAATATTTTATTTAAAATACTTGGCGCTTCATTATTGTTGGTTTCTGGTTCAAGTATGATTTCCTGAACTGAAGTTGGTAATTGCTCGCCTTCGAACCATTTACATAAAAATTTACATAAAAACCCGTCTTAAGAAATACAACTCTATTCTTTAGTTCGATCTTGGGGACCAGACATGCACTGTCTATGAACTAAACTATTAAATGAATCTAAAGGCTGCATATATGTGTGTGAATCATTATGTACTAAGATAAGGAAAAAATTTGATTGCACAAAAGTGCAGAAAAAAAATATGTGGGTTTAATTCATACAACTCGCCACACTGCACCTTTCTTTCCCTCAGCCAACATCAGGACCTTTGGTGGATCCTGCCAAGCCTTTTGTTCCACGATAGGAATGGCAGCAAACGCGTTTCTCACACTTCTTAATGTAAATAATTAGTACCAAAAAATTCTGCTTTAAATATATAACCGGGGCGGAGAAAATTAATGTTGAATTGCACGCGCCTTGTGAACGTAACTCTGCGCAGTGCGTCGTGTCGTACCTTTGGCGACTCCTGCCAAGCCTTTTGTTCCACGATAGGAATGGCAGCAATCGTTTTTCTTCCATTTTGTGATATAAACTACCACCAAAAAAAAATTTCAGCTTTCAACATTTTAGTCAATGGATTTCATTTTTTTAACATGTTTATAGGAGTGGCAGTGGCATGCTGTTCCGCAACTAAGGTGGCAGCAGATCATTTTTCTGTGTTTCATGGGGTCTATTATTAGTACAAAAATTTTCAAATTTAAACATGTAAGGATTTTGCACATATTTTCTTACATAATTAACACCCTGCTGTTAAGCGTTGTTCCGCTTGTGCGCTGGCAGGAGGTCGTTTTGTGCATATGTAGCACAAATATAGAAGAACAAAAGATAAACTAACTTTAAACGAATTGGCAAAAAAAATGTGTCGCTGGCTCCCGGACTATAATAGATCCACTCTGTGTCCGCTGCGCATATACTATACCTATATATACTTAGCGCGAGACACTACCGTGTCTCTTGATCTTCGAGACAAATGGTTTACATATTCTCAAATAAGAGAATTATAGTGTGACATACAAATATTAATATCAGGGAAATATTCGAGTTTAGCGCATGCGCGTTGTTCCGCAGCTACCTTTACCGTTACGCGCTCTAACAGTTACCACGAAGAAAAGACCAGAGTTTATTATATTACTTGATATTATTAGATTCGTTAGAATTACTTAGATTAATGATATTATCTAGAAATATATGTATAAGATTACTAAGTAGATTACTATTTAGAAAAATGTCTAATAAGAATAGTGGTGAGAAATGCATAAAATGTAACGTACATACCAAAAAACTCACTGGAAGAGTGAAACGAATTGTTAAGGATGATGGTGCAGTTAAATATCAGGAACACTGTACCAACACTGTGACAGTTGGACCTGTACTTTGCAATAAATGCAGACTGAGTATCTATAAAAACCAAAAATCGTGTGAAACTGACATCAATGGTGATATTGATAATATTTCCCACGATATATTCTACGAAAATTTCCCAGATATTAATATTTGTATGTCCCACTATAATTCTCTTATTTGAGAATATGTAAACCATTTGTCTCGAAGATTAGAAATATACTGTACGAAATATACGCGAGAATTATATTCATTTTAATGCATATTCAAGGTAAAACTCCATACGAATATTAATATCTGCGAAATATTCGAATTTAGCGCATGCGCGTTATTCCGCAGCTACCTTCACCTTCACACTTCGCTCTCCTAAACGAACCGCAATCGTTTCTTCGTACTCAGACTCAGGCTCGCGACAAATACTCTTTCCCGTCACATATTTATAATATAATGATCTTCTTTAAATTATTTAACTATGTTCCACCATCTCGACTATTTCCTGTTTTTTTATATAATAGCTCGATAACAGAACATTATTCTTGATTTTTTTGGAGGTGGTCACTCAAAGGGTTGTTTCCAAAAACCACCCCCAAAAAATTAATTATTTTTTCTACCCTTAATAATTGATTTACAATTTAGCGAAAAATATATGAAGTACAGTTGGTACCTAGCTATATTTTCGTATTTTTTAAATTAAATTATCTTAACTAGTAACCGAGAAAAAAAATAATAACGTTAAGGGCGTTTACCCCTGTATCGCCCTTAAACGGGGGGTAACGATCTAAAACTTTACATAATGGTGTTTCAGGCAAGGAGCTTCGTTTAAAAAATAACAACTCCAAGAATCGGCATGAGGGCCGTTTGACCATGCTTACCCTGCTAGACCCTTTCTCGTGTAATATCCTTAATTGTGGTCCGAATTATATCATTTTTGGGGCCATTTTCATCGGGAAGGCATAAGGAATCGATTGCTAATACTTTCATCAACACTTATCAAAAACATGAACATTTTATGTGGCCTGTCGATTTTATTGCTCTCGGCTGTCAACGGGCGGTCTACTGGGACCCGAAGGTCCTCGCTCGCAGCAAGAAAGCAAAACAGTGGGGTGGGTTGGTCTTTCCTAATAATCCTAGCCCAAAGGCTTTTCAACAATCGGAAGACTGTATTCTTTCCGCTGATTTCAACGAACTGTTTCAAGATTATTTCGGTTCTCATAACTGTTTCGAGAACTGAATCCGATATGATTGAAGGGTCGGATGCAATAAGGGGACCAGCGCTCGAAAATGGGAAATATTATTAATTCCTTATTAATCATTGCGAAAATTTGTGAAAATCTTCCTCGTATATTAAGGAAAAACTTTGTCGCTGCAAGTTATATGCGACGATACTTTTTAACGGCGAACGTTGAAACACATGGGTTATGTCCAGTATTTCTTTTTAATTAAATATTATTACATTTTTTAACATAAGAATTTTGTGCATACATTTTACGGGTCTCATAACGACCCGTTAATATTTACTCAAGTTGTCGTAATTTATGTTTAAAGAAATAATGATTTTGGACGATGAACAATTTTTTATTATAATTTTTAGCTCGAATAGTAATGATTGGATAAACAATCTGTAAATAGAGAAAAATGTGTGTCGTGACGAGCTTTACAACACTATATTTTTTTAAAATTCAGTTTAACAACATTTAATTTTCCAATCCTTCTTAGGGATTGGACAATAATTTTCCCATTTTCGAGCGCTAGTCCCCTTATTTCATGCGACTCTTCAATTAATCAATTAAGTTTTTCAATAACTGTAGGTGAAACTCATATTTTTACAATGACTATTACAAAAATTCGTATTCATTGTGTACTTGTAGTAATAATTTTTTCTCACTGAAAATATATAATGCACTCGTGCTGACAAATGCAGTTATTGATGTTGTTAGTAACAGGAAAATTGATAAACGATATTCAATATCCAGACCTCACAGCGAAGACATATTGAAGAATCTGCAAAACGTTTAAACATTGCATAGGTTGGTCACTTGTATTGTCGCTTTCCCACGTGCAGGCCCGGATTAAGATTTTTGGGGCCCGGGGCTATCAAACCTTTGGGGGCCCCCCGTGGTTGAACAGCGGGGAGGGAGGGGCAAAAAAATATTGTACAATTAACTATTAGTAAAAATGTGTTTTTCTTATCATTAATTTTGCAAATTCTTGTATCAAGTCTTCACAATCGATAGATCTTAATAAGATCATAGAGGAGGTTTAAACAATGAAATTTTAAAATGCAAACATAAAATTGGAAGTTGTGGAACTTAGACAATTTATTTGATATATTTCCAATGAAGACAGAGTGAGCTAATCGCTTAGAACGGGGTCCCCCCGGAAAGTGGGGCCCGGGGCTACAGCCCCCCCTAGCCCCCCCTTTAATCCGGGCCTGCCCACGAGCCATGGGTAGCTGCCCCGTGTTATATTATAGTTTCTTTACAGAAAATGGTGGACGTAAATATTGACGTTTTGCTATCGCTAATTGAACAAAGACCTGCCATATGGGGCAAGACGTTGACTGCGTACAAAGCCAAAAATTAAACGAAAAATGCTTGGAAAGAAATTTTTATTCAACTGAGAAGCGACTTTGAGCAGTGTGCAGCCACAGAAAATAACGATTTCGGTTAGGTTCATCCTGCATTTTGTAATCAAATATACAGTAGAGCGTCAATTATCCGAACTGCTTGGGACTAACCTACTGCGCTAATTTATATTACGTAGCGCTACACTGGTTCGATGAAATAATGGGGATAGCAATGATGCAGCACTGGTTCTGATAATCGGCGGTTCGGTTAATCGACGTTCGGATAATTTACGCTCTACTGTACAGGCTTATTAATTAAAACGTCAAAGTAGTACTCGCAATTCAAAAATTATTACTATAAACACACAATGAATACGCTTTTTGTAGCAGTCTCATTCTTTTATATGTATGTTTATTTTCTTTTTCTTAATGATGAATATACAGGATCACTTACAAAAAATATACAATATTTTAAACAGTAATAAAATTATATTTTTGAAAGCTGCCATTTTACAGATCCAACATCTGTTACGAAGTAATCTGATAAGATATTTCTCGTATCATTTGGCGAAATTCCCCCACGCGCTACTCTTTGTTGTTTCGACAAAGTTGTGCAAAACAACACAAGCCTTGACAATGTCAACAGCAAAATTAGGCTCCAAGTTTATAGGCCGATGAAAAATCCTCCATTCATTGCTTAATATTCCAAATGAGCATTCTACATATCTCCGAGCTCTACACCCACACAGCACCATAACATTGCAGCAACTTCTCTGCAATGACGCGGTGCAAGATTGCAATGTTGCACCAAAACATTGCAGAGACGTTGCAGGTTCAATCCTATGTCCGCCTTCGCAATATTGCAGGTTTGTAGTTTTGCAAAGTTGCGGCAATATTACAAATATGTAGTCCTGCAACGTTCCGGCAATGATTCTGCAACGAAACGGCAAAATTGTGGCAATGATCCTGCAACGTTCCGTCAATGATTCTGCAACGTTCCGTCAATGATTCTGCAACGTTCCGTCAATGATTCTGCAACGTTCCGTCAATGATTCTGCAACGTTCCGTCAATGATACTGCAACGAAACGGCAAAATTGTGGCAATGATCCAGCAACTATTCGGCAATACTGCGGTGCGAGATTGCAATGTTGCACCGCATCATTGCAGAGAAGTTGCAGGTTTAATCCTATGTCCGCCTTAGCAATATTGCAGGAGGATATTCCCGCAACGTTTCAGAGATTTTATACCAATAGTCCCGCCGCAACGTTTCGGGCAGTGAGGAACGCGACGACATGAATTTGTGGAGGCAGAATCGTAGTAGTATATAACGCCCGTGTGTTTTTTTTTTAAAGAAAACTTTTTTCCCCAGGGGGATTCGAACCGAGGACCTGCAGCATCGTAGACGAACACTTTACCGTTTCAGCTACAACCGTTGATTGATAAGATTGCTTACGTATTCGATCTTAAATTCCTATCGAGCAAAACTTTAAACTCAGATTATTAAAAAACAAGGGCTCATTTGATAAACCCCATTAGGGATTTGTAACACTATAGGTGCGGCTTATAACTTTCACCCGGTGTCATTTTAGGTTAGGTTGGAAAACAGTGTTTAGACTGAACCTTTGCATTTATCTTTTCTTCTTTTTTCTCTCTTGCTTGATTGTATATACGTGTTTGTGCAATAAAGACGTTTTATAATAATAATTATAATTTCTCATATTAAAATATATAGTACCTACTCTATCTAAAAAAATTAAATTGATCTTCAAATCTCTTTTATAATTTCATGCACAAACAAGTCTCACAATAACACTTTCTTTATATCTTCAACGGCTAACGAGAAATTCTAGCGTAACCTGTTAAATGAAACATGCTGTAGAGTCTACTCTACGTCATGTACATTGTACATATTTCGGCAAATTTGGTCAAAGTCATAATTGCTTCAGAATATGGCTGTAATGATTCTACAATATTATCACTACAGTATTGCACGGCAATATGTGCGCAATTTTGTTTGGGCGTAGCCATTGGAACATTGCATGTCGATGTGCACGCAATATTGCCGAAATATTGTAGGATCGTTGGCACTGTAACATTGCATGTCGATGTGCGCGCAGTATTGCCGAAATATTATAGGATTGTTGCCACTGGAACATTGCACGTCGATGTGCGCGCAATATTGCAGAAATATTGTAGGATCGTTGCCACTGGAACATTACACGGCGATACGGGCGATACATTGCAGGAGCGTTGCCACTCCAATATTTCTGCAATATTGTACGGTAATGTGGGTGCAATTTTGCTGGGGCGTTGCCATTGGAGCATTGCATATCGATGTGCGCGCAATATTGCATAAATATTGTAGGATCGTTGCCACTGGAACATTACACGGCGATACGCGCGATACATTGCAGGAGCGTTGCTACTCCAATATTTCTGCAATATTGTACGGTAATGTGGGTGCAATTTTGCTGGGGCGTTTGCCATTGGAACATTGCATATCGATGTGCGCGCAATATTGCATAAATATTGTAGGATCGTTGCCACTGGAACATTACACGGCGATACGCGCGATACATTGCAGGAGCGTTGCCACTGCAATATTTCTGCAACATTGTACGGTAATGTGCGTGCAATTTTGCTGGGGCGTTGCCACTGGAACATTGCACACCGATGTGCGCGCAATATTGCATAAATATTGTAGGATCGTTGTCAATGGAACATTGCATGACGATGTGCGCGCAATATTGCAGAAATATTGTAGGATCGTTGCCAATGGAACATTGCACGGCAACGAACTTGAAATATTACTGCAATATTGTACGATCGTTGCCAACGGAACATTGCACGGCAACGAACTTGCAATATTGCTGCAATATTGCAGGATCGTTGGCACTCCAATAATGCACAATAATATTGCAACATCGTTCCTGCATTATTGCAATGTAACCTGCAACAACACAATATTGCAGCAACCTTCCTGCAATACTGCTGCAACGAAGTGTGCTGTATGGGCAGAGACGGTAATTGAAAATCCTTTGTTTCACCGTCAAGCTGTGTCCACCATAAGGTCGAATTAGGTGTTTGTCCAGGCCGAATGCTTCATCTCCCACCAAAAAATAAGGCACCTTAGGACTCGAAGACCCTGGAAGACATCTTTCTTCAGGAATTTCTAATTCTTTATTTTTTATTGCTGTCCAGAGCGAGGATTTCTTAAATATGTTGGAATCACAATCTTTCCCATAGCTTCCGATATCAACGTAAACAAAACGGTAATCCGAGTCTGCTACCGCCATCAAGATCACAGAAGAGTAGCCTTTGTAATTAAAATACATCGAGCCAAGTGGGTTCACTATTCTGATATGTGCAAGAACAGCTCCTAAACAGTGGGGGAAATTCGCCATTCTTTCGAAATTTGATGCGATTGTTTCCCAACGCTCTTTACAGAGTATGGGGAAACATTCTGAACGCATAACACTTCAAATGGCACAACATACATCTCTTACAATTTTGCTTATTGTAGAAATACCAAGTCGGTAACTGTAGTGTAATTCTGTGAAAGTGCAACCACTCGCCAGATATCTGAAATAATTAAGAATATTATGGGGTATTTAATTATTTTCATTATTTGATTTCAGCCCAGGCCGCGATGAAGAGGTGGATGAATGTGAGGGATTCCTTTAAAAAATCGTTTAAAAAACAGAGAGAAGTCACAAAATCTGGAGCGGGGGCAAATAGTGGAAAACCTTACATATATAATAAACAACTGCAATTTCTGTTAAAAGTATTTGAGGAGCGGCCGACCGAAGAACTGTTAACACCAAATATCACTGAGGCAGGAGCAGCAAATGCCGAACGAATTGAAAATTCGCTTTCAAACGAAAATATTCCTGAATCCTCGAAAGATGCAAAACAAGGGTCCCGGAAGCGAAAATTAGACCCGGTCGAAATTGAAATGATTAAAGTTTTAAAAGAAAAACTAGATAGACATTTGTCTTTTTTTAAAGGTATAATCCCCTCATTAGCTTCATTTGGTGAGGACGAAACAATAGAATTTCAAATGGGGGTGTTAAGTACTATAACATCCATAAAACAGCGGAGAAATATGCGTTCAACAAGCATAGGAAGCAGTCAACAAGAGACACCACCAAGTGGAAGCCAACACTACTACAACATGTGTGCGCCAATGTGCAGTACACCAAACGCAAATACATAAGTTGTTCTGGACAGCACATTTGAAATTTCTGACGTTTCATTGGACGACTCATTCGACTTTTCGATATAAAACGCGTTAGTACTGTTTTTGGAGTACTGCACATTGGTGGATACATGTTGTGATAGTGTTGGCTTGCACCACTTGGTGGTGTCCCTCGTTGACTGCTCCCTGTGCGGGGAGAACGCATATTTCTCCGCTGTCGCTCAGGCGGCAGTAACTCATGTAAAACCAGTAACTCATGTTGTATAGTAACTATTAAAACTAACGTTAAATAAATACATAAGTAGTTTATTATTAATAAATGTTTCTTATTCATTTATTTTAATATGCTTGTGTGTGTGTTATCGACATATAAATTCGTTTCTTTTTCATTTGGAAGGACAAGAAGTATGAACAAACAGATAAAAAAACGCAACAAAGAGATACACATTCATTATTCATTTTGTATAATGCATGGGCATTAATGAGTTGCACGACTGCAGCACACATAATAAATATTAAAATCAGAATACTAAAAAAACAAATCCAAAAATAAAAAAACAAAAACAAAAAAGAGCTACAAAACTTTCTACGTCCACGTCGTTATCTCTGGGTAACGCCAAAGGAAAGAATAATATATAAATTCAACTGCTGTTATTCATTTAGGCTCGTTTAGGTTGGCAACACTGTTTCTGTGTAAAATTTCGATACTCTGACCTTAGAATCGTGATTAGCGATATCAAAAACCCTTAGAAACATTAAAGTTCAAGTTTTAAAAATTCTAGTAAGTGTATGCCATACCGTTCGCGGCCGGGCTAGCCACTATAGTGGCCATCTAAGAATTTGGATACTTTGCCGGCCATTTTGGTGGTATATATGCATAAATTTTAAGTATATAAAATTTACAATTTCAATGAAAAAATCCCGGCCCTTTAAAGGTTAAACGTAGCCTTGTTTTACTAACCTGATTGTAACGGCCAACATTTCGATAGGCTGGATGCATTCTCGCATAAATGTATCTTTGTGCTGAAGTGCATGCTTCAATCGTAGATGCAGCTGATCAAAAGTTAATATTGTCATTCGAAAATAATTAAAAAATTTTTCTTCGTTATTTCTCAATTCTATAAAGAATATATAAAATGCCCCAAACGCTTTTCTACTCGTATTTATTGGGTGAACCCACTGAATTCTATTCCTCCTCCTTTTTTTTAATCGTCTGTATAGAAATAACATCGCTATAACACGCTCACGCTCCATGTTGAAGCCCTTGGAAAACCGTGTATGAACCGTGAATTGTGCCAAACAACTGGCCTAAAACTGAAGAAATACATACTGATTTTGCGATATCTTGAACAGATTCTTTACAATTAACACTTTTATAAAAAAAATGCACTTGTTTTACGTATGCTCCCCATTTCGGCACAAATGAATGTTCATGGATTAGTTACAGTAGGTGCTCGAAGTCTCAAAGTAATGCCTGTTGACTTCCATACAACTATTACTATTAGTAGGTTTAGGACAAATAAAGCTTAATACTGTCTAATAGAAAGTTCACTATTCTTTTAAATTTCATGCTTCTGAAATTATTCAGGATGGGCATGTTATGTAACTCACCCTGCATAATTGCACAATTTTTACCTACTTTTATTCAATGTTTTTATAATTACTGTTTTTATAATAATATTTAGTACGAATTTACATGGGTATACGGAATTTAATATAGATGTATGTGTGTGAAAAATTTTAATTAAATTACGTCGTTAACAAATTAATAATTTAACATCTACCTGGTGTGAATTTTAATAAATATATACCATCACACTTGTGCCTACGTACCATTGGAACCAGCTATTGATGGAGATTATAACTTGTTGCAGTGCCAATGATTTTATGTAGACAGGATTCCTTTTCTCTTTTGGCCTACGTTACCACGCCCCTTTATCCTTCAAGGGCTCCTTCCATACCGTCCCCTTTCAAGTAGTCTCGAAAATTCTCAGTATTGACAATGAGTTTGTTCTAAGAAGGCCGAAGCCATGACTAAATACTGTTGTCCAACTGGCTGATTCTGAATAATGGGTCCGAAATGTTCGGTTGAAAAACATGAGTTATCGGAACGTTTTCTGAGATAAATAATCATGGGTAATAAAAGCATTGTATATAACGCTTCAAACATATTTTGATTTATTTTTATATTCATTATAAACAATGTTTGCATTTGAAAACAGATGTTAATGCGCATAAAAATCTCGATGGCTTTGGAATGACCTTGAAGATGACCTTGGAAGAGTACTTTTTATCATCGCTAGGGGCACGTCCTCAAATCATATAAACTCCTTTTAGTCATATTTTCTTCTTACCTTCAATAGTAGTGGAAATAATTTAGATGTTCATTATAAGTGGGGCACCGATTTTATCGTTATATTTTAGAAAAAGGATAAGATATTGGCAATACAATTTTGCGATCCGTTAGATCAGTACATGATTGACAGTGCATAATTAAATTTAGGGAGAGGCACGGTTCTGAAGTGAAAAACCACTGCACGTGTTCCCATCATTGTGATCTGTAACAAAAATGACTCAAATATACGTGTATTTTCCTGGAAATTTTATATAAGGTACTAAATGAATGCACTTACAGCTTACATTACGTGGTTTGCAAAGAATGTTAGGTGTTGGGATTATTTAGTTTTCGAAAAGAAAACCATTAAACAAGAACAGACAATTAAATTAAATAATATAATTAGAATTTCGACCGTATTTTATTGGAATTAGACAATTAAATTGTGTGGTTTTCTGATTCTACGGGAAAGAAGTAGTAAACAACGTGGCAATGTAAAAACAATGATACAAAGTCTGCAGTTATAGACACAGGAAGAATGAATGAGGAAAGAACTCAGAGTAAAGTGGAAATGGTAACTTATAGTAATTAGGGATTGCAAATTTCAATAAGCGGTAATTTGGTAAAATTTTCAATCAAAACCGGTTTACAGCTTTTTTTTAAGGTATTGAAAATATAATAGTAAACATTACAAAATACTTTTTTTAACTCTCATCGAGCATTATAAAAAGTGTATCGAAATGAAACTGTTCTGAACATAAAATATGAAATGATATAACAGAAAATATATATATTTTTATAATTAATAGCAATACTTATTAATATGGATCTTCACCACGAAAGCAATGAAAAGAATCTTAACTGATATGCAGAATGAAATATGTTTTATTTACCAACTCTTTTTAACAAATAAGCACGCAAAAAACAATTTGTCTAAACTTTGATCTCCTGATCGCGACCTAATTTTATTACAAAATAATCCAGCTACGGATAAAGCGCTCTCAGATTCTACACTTGTTGATCGGGTAATCATTAAGAAATCATATGCTATTTGTATATATTTTCTCCTTATTTTTTCTACTTAAAAATACGCCCATTTTTTTGGTGACGTGATTCAGATTTTTAGTTTTCTTTTGGATCAGAGTTGGTTTTTCATGAGATACTAGAGTTTGTCGGTTTTTAAGAACCGGTTTTTATTTATAAATTTGTAAAATTCGAAAACTGGTTTTTAAATTCAAAAAGCCAGTTTCATATACTAGATTTAATATGCAGTAGTGAATGAATTATTTAATTAACCCTCGGTTGTCACCCTGGGTCAAATTGACCCTGCAATTTTTGAAGCAAAACATATTTTCTCGGAACTCTTATTACTTCAAATTTTTTTTAAGCATGATGACACTCCAAATGTCAACATCAACGATGGGCATATATTCTACAATGTTCAAACTTTATCTCAGAATTTTTTAGACTTAATTTAACAAATAGTTTTTAAGTAACAACTGATGGAAAATTGGCAGGGTCAAATTGACCCAGTGTGACAACGGCGTTCGAAAAAGTAGGTGTGACAACCGAGGGTTAAAAACGTTAACATTTCTACTTGAAATCGCCTTGGACACAATCATATTGTAGTAGGTAACAGTTTACTGTAAAACTAATCCTCACGAATTCATATTTTCAGAAAAAAAATACTAAATGGAGTAAAGATTTATAATTTGGTACCACCTTTTAAAAGATTCATATTTTGTACGGATTTTAGTTATTATATGTTTTTTCAACTGGTTTTATATGCAATCTATTTTAATGTGTTATAATTTTGTGGATCTATAAATATTAAGAGGGGAATTTCTTTTTTCTTGGTCAAAAATATCGATACTTTAGGATTTTTTATAAACAAAAATGTAACATTAATTAATTTGAAACTTTGTACATGTGTTTGTTATACTTTCATCATGTTACATAAATTTTTTCAGTTCAGTTCACTTAAAAATACAGTTTCAGTTGCCCGTGAACTAGGACGCTCCGCACAATTGCTTCATTGACGGTTGACATGATATCTGCCCTCCAGTTCATCTGAAATAAAAAATTCTAATGAGATTTTATTTTATACACATATAATTAATGTTTGACCTACAATGAATAAAAAAATATATTTTTCGAGAAATGGTAACTGTTTAAATACAGATGTTCGATTTTTTGCAAAAAATTACCCGAACTTTTGATAATTAAAAAAAATATATAGAACCTATCGTCTTGCCTGTAGGTCAAACGATAAAAGGATTCTTTCTTAACATGCAGTTAAAATTTCAAGTTGATCGATCCAGTACTTTTTTTTAAATCATGTCAACGAGCTACGAAAAAGTTGTGTCGAGAAAAACGCGTTTAAAGTTTGTAGAGTAGTTACTGAACAAATATCAGGCACTTACAACTAATCAGCTATTCCAGGTCCATATATTATTCCTTCCTCTTGCTCGTCGAACTGATTTCAACTTGGCTGTTAGAAAACTACGACTCCAATAACATAAACGTTTTACAACAGTACCATGGATTCTGGGAGTATTGACTTAAAATTTTGCAGAGACATTCCTACAAAGTTAAACTACAAGATTCTGTAAAAAACAAAAAATCGATTTTTTGGCAAAAAAAGAAATTCCCCCCTTAAATGAACTCAAAAATTGTACGTATTTGTACGGGTTCTGGTTATTTTAACTTTTTTTAATTTGATTTTGCATAGAGGTTTTGCATCTTATTTTGTTATATTTTTGTAATTCTATAATATTACGAAAACTGGGAATTTTAAAAATAAGTACAACTATTTATTTACTCTTTTAATTTTTTTTGTGAAAATTCGAAAACCGGTTTAACCGGTTTTTTGGGAATAGTGGAATTCGAAAACCGGTTTTTTTAAAAAGCGGTTTTTGTACAAACCCTATGAGATACTTCGGTTTTCGTCTTTATTAGTAATTGAAGTTTTTGTACACTGATAATCTAGTAGATGTCGATGGAATTAATGAACGCACATATGCGCTATATTGCTCTATATAATTTATCGAATTGCCGGTAAAAATTTGGCGAATTACCATTAAAAATTTGAGAATATTTCTCGCGATTTACCGGAAACTGGTAAACCAGTTTACCGGTATTACAGTCCCTGTACATACAAAGAGAATTAATATATCCTGCGTAAAGATGAAATTCATATTATTTGTACATAGGTTCGAAAGACGAAAACATAGGAGCGGTGGTGAACACAGGGCTTGCGAGGGTATTCAGGTATAATAGTTTCCTACATTCAGGCGAATCCGCTTACTTGTCCGCCCTGGAGCACCCTGCTTTGTGATGAATGTCCGTGCTTCCCTTCCGCCCTCCGTCCTCTACCCTCTGTCATTCCTCAAACTCCTTCCTCCCTGACCCCCTCGCCTATGCTGTTTCGCCCGATCCCTGCTCCTTGCTCTACGCTTTTGTCTCGGAGAATGTGCACAATGCCTTTGCAGTGGAACCCAAGCCAGCATCTTCCCTTTCTCCGTCCTTTTTTCTTTCGGTTGATTCGGGTTCCGTGACTCTGTGAATGGACTTAATCACATGCGGCACTAGGGATTTTGTCCCTTCTCAGGTAGTTTCGTATCGTACGCAGAACTCTTTGAATTTCCTTTCCTTCAACCGCACGGCTCCTTTGGAAAAACAAAATTCTAACAGGGCCGTTTACATCGGGTTTCGAATCGATATTACAATTACCGGTAAAATACTGGCCAAAAAGGAACCAAATATGTATTACCGATACCAGAGTGACTGTATGTATATCGGTATATATGTAATAACGTAGCACCTGTATAATACTGGTATTATTGGATACTAATCCGTTATAAATAGATTATACATTTACTGCCTATTGTTGTGTCTTTTTACAAATGACGTCGAATTATAAATAAATAATGTTTTGTGCCATCAAATTGAGATATTGATCTCGATAGGCCAACACATATGGCATTCAGAAGCAAACAGTATAATGCAGTATAATACTGTATTATAAAGTATAATTTTATATTATAAAATTATTAAATTATTAAAGTATAATTTTATATTACAAAATTATTAAATTATTAAAGTATAATTTTATATTATAAAATTATTAAATTATTAAAGTATAATTTTATATTATAAAATTATTAAATTATTAAAGTATAATTTTATATTATAAAAGCACTAATACTAACGTAAATACGAGTTTTGATCATTGTACGTAGTTTACCAGAATGTTCCATGCAGTGTAACAAAAGTAGGATCAGAATAAATTGAAAATACATTCAACTTCTCAGACAACAGTTGATTTTTAATAACGTTCGCATAGAAGACATTTGTTTATTTATTCATAAAACTATCCAAAAGGTTCCATGTTTAAAATACTACTAATACTATATAGTATATATATGTACATTAGGGTGGTCCTTAGCTATTGGAGTCAAAATTTTTTTGAGTTCTTGTTTGGTCTTACCCGGCTAAAATATGAGGTTTGGTGAGAAAATGATATATGTTAAGTTTCAAAGTGATTGGACAACGGGAACCCGTGCCGCAATTGAGTTGAAGTTTTGAAATAATAGTGATTTCTCAATATTTTTGCATTTTTACGAAAAGTTGTTTATCCAGCACAAATTCGCTACACAGTATCGGATTCTGTAGACATTCCCGAAGAAGAAACCATCCACGAAATATGTCAGAACGGTTTATAACTCGAACTGTTCGAGAAAATATCCATCGGCAACGCGTGCACGGTGTTTTGGCCCCTGGCGGCCATGGTTCGCCTGCCGCGACTCGTCAGGGCCGTAGCGACGCGCTATTGACACGGTGCCCAGTAGGGTGGTCTTAGCTATAGGAATCAAACATTTTTTGAGTTTTTTTTATCTTCGGCTATTTCAGAAGTATCAATGAATATTTTTTAATGAAAGTACAATTTCTTACATATATACAGAATATAAAGCGGGTTTAGAAATTGTACAGAATTTGAAATTTGTGAATGACACTGCGGAGCGAGGCGTAAAATGGATGTCAGACTACAATGACATATTAACTACAAACGAAGACAACAAACAATACATTTTACAAATTTTAGAAGAATATCGACAATTCTTGATAAATGACAAATACTAACACATATGCATTATTTTAATTTTTTGTATATAAATACTTACATAATTATACGGAATGAGCGAATAATACAATTTTAGTAAATAAAAAATATTGTAGATTGTGATGTCCGCATTCCGCACCTGCGTAGAGTAGCTTACACGCTGCGTTATATTCTATAATTGTAAGAGATAAAAACCAAAGATTTCGTCTATATTTTTGGAAGTAATATACAAATGTTACTATTATACATGTAAGAAGTTGTACTTTTATTAAAAAATATTCACTGATACTTCGAAAGTAGCCGAAGACCAAAAAAAACTCAAAAAAATGTTGACTCTTATAGGCACCGTGTCGATTGCGCGTAGCCACGGCCCTGGCGAATCGCGCCAGGCGAGCAATGGCCATCACTGCCGCCGAGCGGCAAAACACCGTGCACGCGTTCCCGCTGGATATTTTCTCAAACAGTCCGACTTAAAAACCGTTCCGACATTTTTCGTGAATGGTTTCTTCTTCAGAAATGTCTATAGAATCCGATACTGTGTAGCGAATTCGTGCTAGATAAACAACTTTTCGTAAAAATGCAAAAGGGTTGCGTAGAAATCATGCACATCGTCACTTTTTTAAACTTTGACGGCCGTTTACAACCATATAAAACCATCAAATTTAATAACTGTATACACCGATATATTCAGGAAACTCTCCTCTATCTTTTGAAACTGAATTGAACTTTCTAACATTCTTGGTTTCCATGTAATATCTCATTCTTTCCCAAAATCGTGTGCTTTTTACAAAAACTCATATTTTTCAAAAACTGAGGGTAATAAAGCAATTCTGTTTACGGATTCGTGTGTGGGACGAAAAACTCTACTAGGATCTCGGAGTGCATATTGCAAATCCAAATACGTATTGGACAGTGTAGTTAAGACCCCCGATTGCCTATTCTGGCTTATACGCTGCGTTGTATACTAATTTTAAAAGATAAAACTCAAAGATTTCGTCGATATTTTTCGAAGTATTACATACATATTATTATTATACATCTAATAAACTGTACTTTTAGTAAAAAATATTCACTGATACTTCCAAAATAGCCGAACACAATTATGTCCGAAATTAACGAGAAATCACTATTATTTCAAAACTTCAACTCAATTGCGGCACGGGTTCCCGTTGTCCAATCACTTTGAAATTTTACACATATCATTTCCTGACCAAACCTCATATGTTAGGAGGGTAAGACCAAAAAAAATCGGGAGTTGAAAAATAAGGACCACCCTAATACTCATCCAGGTCTGGATCAGGCTTAATAAGATGAAGTCTTCCCTCGCTCAACTCCTCGGCTGCCACCTTGAACATTCGGGGTTGTAATGATAGGATCGAGCATACCACGAGTTGCTGTCACGAATTCACCAATATTCGTAAATAAATGTGGCACTTAATATAAATGTAAAATTTCCGCGATGTTCGTAGAAGGCAATGATATTTACAACAGAATTAGTAATAGTAGTAAGAAATATTATTACTAGGGTTGCTACAAAAGTTTTGGGAATGTATTACTTCCAGTGCTGCCACTCAAATGGTAAATGTCATTATCGTAAAAGTTGACACTTTTTATGATAGAGGTCGTTAAAAACACAAAGAAATATTAATTGGCAGAAGTGCATAAATCTTAAAGAAGAATATTTTGAAAAACAATAAATCCACTTACTTTCCCGAAACTTTTCCAGCAACCCACGTATCGAAACTTTTAAAATACTTCTAATACCGTCATATGCAGCAAGTTTGACCACAAAACTAAGGAGATTTCAAAACACATTCCTGTAGCATCTATTGTACAAAAGGCATTATTCTCAGAAAAAATGCATCTTGAAGTAGGCAATTAAAGCTATCCAAGGCACTTTATCTGAGAATAACACCTGTTCTACAATAGATGCTAAAGAATTTGATTTAAAATCTAGTTTTGTGGTCAAAGTTACCCCATTTGACGGTGCTATGCACAAAGTTCATGAGATGTTCTAACACCTCACTCAACTTGTCCAGGGTGGTCGTGAAAGGGCAGGGAGTGAGGGCTCTCGGGCCTTAAACTGTCCCCACCGTTCTAGTCGGTGCTTTCTCCGATCCCAGAATAGGCTGATAATCTGATGTTTGTGGGTTAACGACTCTGTTAACGAGATTTTGTTTTTGAATCTTTTTTCTCATTTTGAGTACCTTGTTTATACATGAGTATATAGTTATAGGGGAAAGCGGGGTAATTCCGGCCACTTCTATTTCTTTAAATAAGAACCACGTAACTTGACTCTGTACGGTACTGCCACCTGTTAATGATGCGGCGAGCTAATATTCATGGTTTCTATCACGATAGCAGTCTTTTGTTTCAAACAAATCCGGGAGTGTTCATTTCGCACCGTAACAGTGCTCGATTGTTAAGCAAGGTAAGTTAGTACATGGAATAGATATGGATTATTAATATTAATCTCATTAAATAGAGGAATGTTTCTACTTTCAAACTCAGATTTGATTTTTGGTGATATATAAATTCAATTCAATATATTACTTCAAATATCTGAACATGAGGTGTGGGCTAATACGTAGATGTCACGTACATGTAACAGAATTTCGAAGAAGGCTGAATGGAGCCAGGAAAATTTATCAAAGCTCGTGGAGGTAATTAGTAAGAATAAAATAATATCCATACGTAAGGCAGCACGAAACGCCCAAAAGGGAGGTAAACAAAACCTGAGAAAAAAGAAACTGAATTTTCAATCGGACAATTCAGATATTTGTGACGAAAAAATAGAGCACGATATTTGCTCCTTTTGCAAAGAATTCGGAAAAGGTGATGAAATGTGGTTCCGGTGCACAGTATGTGGTCAATGGGCACATGAAGAATGTTCAGGCTGGGATACCCCTGAAGAATACGCTTGTGATATATGTACTAATTAATTTTAAAATAAAAAATAATACAATTTTGTATTAATTTAAAAGTTTTCCTATTTCTTTTATAAAGAAAAATGACTATTTTTGTGTTATTGCTCACAATTTTGTTACAACGTAAATTTATGCTTTCTCGGTCATACTAATACAAACTAGACACTTCAAACTATCAATTAATATAAAAAAAACTAACAAATGTGAATTACCCCGCTTTCCCCTATTCATTCTTTTAACTGCCAACCTTCGTTCTACAGTGATAGCAGGGGTTAATTATAATAATTTTTTATAACTATTCTTTTGTTTTATTTTATTTTGCTTTCTCCGGTGTAAAAAAAATATTTAATGGTGAATATACGATCCTCCGTATAACTTC
Source organism: Andrena haemorrhoa (assembly GCA_910592295.1). Taxonomy (NCBI): domain Eukaryota; kingdom Metazoa; phylum Arthropoda; class Insecta; order Hymenoptera; family Andrenidae; genus Andrena; species Andrena haemorrhoa. The sequence continues at coordinate 11,255,512 of OU342946.1, forward strand.
TGATTGGCGGGAAGTCAAAAGTGAGTTATCAAAGGGAAAAAATTGATATATTTATATTTTTTTACTTCAAAGTTATGATTTTTTTTAATCAAATTGCTACCATTCTTGCGGCGAAAATCGTACCAAACGTGATCATATTTAAATTCTTTGTGTTTCACGGGCCTATGTAATTAATGAAAGATCAGAAAGGGTACAAATACATGATAATTATATAACTAGAGCTGTCCAAATAGTTTGAAAATTCGAGCTAATTGCAAGCTGACCTCAGGTCAAATCATTCGAACCAAGCCAAGTCTCGAATGTCTAACAATAAGTAGCTTAATTATTCAGCAAGCTTGGGAACGTTTTAACTACTTACTTACATTTAAGCTACTCAAATTGAAATAATTACTCAAATACAACAAGCTACTCGTATCGTTTCAAACTATTCGATTAATCAAGGGTCTTATGAGAATAAAATGAATCGATATATGTAAAAAGAGGGTATTTTGGGAACAGAAGTGTTGCTATATCTTAAGAATAAAAAATGTAAAATATGTACCTATAGGGTTTATTATGCGTGGATGTTAAGTTTCTGTAATTCATATAATATTCATATACTTTTGGATTTAATTGTATATATTGACTAATATGCATACATAAATCTGCATCAGTTGAAAAATTAATAATGATTTTAGATTCCGCGAATAAAATTAGTGGGTATCGACTATGAACAGTGAGTGCTATACATATAGTAGGTATTCGGTAATTTGAGTCGTTCAAAATATTATATACTTATATAGAGTGTAATCCTTAAATCAAATATCCATCTTTATTGAATAATAATTGTTATTATTGGCTCGCATATTCAAGTCGTATTAGAATTTTTGAGTAATCTGAAATTGATCGAGTAACTCGAAGGTTCAAGTTATTCATTTGAAATCGAGTAGCTTGTAAGCAAGCAAGCCATTCAAACTACTTACAAGGAGAGGTTCCCAGGTGTCCACCTCCGATTGCTTTGAATTTTGGATATGTTTTAGAGGGCCGAAAAATAAGAAATACGTGTATTTTTATTTTGGCCTGTTTTCATATTTAGGGGGTGAAACCACCCATATAACTTTGAGGGGTAAACATGCAAATAGGCCGCTATAAAAAACACGTATATCTTGTTTTTCTGTCCTCTAAAACATATCCAAAAACCAAATCAATCGGAGGCGGGTACCAGTTATTCTTATGAATTTTGGAGCGTGGTTTTGCCCCCTAAACATTCAAACAGGCCAAAATAAAAATACACGTATTTCTTATTTTTCGGCCCTCTAAAACATATCTAAAACTCAAAGCAATCGGAGGCGGGCACCAACTATTCCTATCAATGTTAGGGGGTGGTTTCACCCCCTCTAAAACATATCCAAAAACCGAAGCAATCGGAGATAAACACCTGAAAATCATATAACTTTGGGGGTTGGTTTCACCCCCTAAATATGAAAACGGGCCGCTATAAACAAACACGTATATCTTATTTTTCGGTCCTCTAAAACATATCCAAAATTCAAAGCAATCGGGGGCGGACACCTGGGAACCTCTCCTTGTTAGGGCTGTAAGTATTCAAATGTAAGTATTCAAATATTCGAGTTTTCTTATACCAGAGACTTAGAATTGGAGAGTCGAATATTCGAATAATCGAGGTGACCGAATAATATGAAAAGAATTTCACAATAAAGTTTGAAAGAATAATCCATGTTCAAATTCCTAATCGGTACAATCCGAAATTGGATCACTCCGAATATTCGAATATCTACTCCTGATTCATCGAATATTCGAAGAAATTATTCGTATTCGAATATTCGAAGAAATTATTCGTATTCGAATATTCGAAGAAATTACTCGTATTTGAATATTTTTATTGATTAATTTATTTATTGTTTGTAACCGGGAAAGGGTTCCCTTTAGTGTACAGGAGTAAGAGGGTGCATATTACAACAGAAAAAAAAACAAAAAAGCATTAAGACAAGAATATTCGAAGAAATTATTCGTATTCGAAATATTCGAATATTCGAATAATTATTCGCATTCGAAATATTCGAATATTTGAATAATTATTCGTATTCGAAATATTCGAATAATTACAGCTCTAGTTCAACCATTCAAGCCACTCAAATCATTCAAAAACTTTGAATTTTATCAAGCCTGTTAAAAAATTCAAGCTATTTGAAGTATGACTTGGAGAAACGAGTAGCTACTTGGCTTGGTTATAAAAACGCGGTTTACTCGACTAGAATTTCAAGTAGGTATTTTTGTCAGCTCTGCTTATAACATATATACACTCAAACATCTGTGTATAATAATAATAATTGACGTTGCTCACAGTAGGTAGTTTTACGATAGGCAAGTAAATCGCTATTTCGTGCAAAGGAGCAAATTGGTAGAAGCGCTCATGGACGTACCTAACAAGAGCCCACAGTTCTGTGCTAATCAAGCAATTTTCAGGTGTTCATCTTCGACTAGCTTCTTGATTCCTAATAAATATTCATCTATCTGTTCCTAGAAGAACGTGTCCAGGTATCCACATCATAAACCCGAAGCTCGAAGTTCTACCACTATTAGGTACTAGCTCTGCAAATACGCACAATTTCTTATTCGACGTTATCGTTAAACAGCTGTTGTAAATAGCGTTTCACTGCATCTCAGTCGCTCTTGATGTTTTTCACTCTTCGTCCGATGCAGTGCCAGAGACATCGAACCGAAGCGAGATAACAGTGTGCAATTCTTGGAACACCTATCTCCCCGCTTGATTGTCGCGACTCAGCTGGAGCTACAGTATTTACTATAATAAAAGAATTTTATATATACACGTATCTCGCGGGAACGCGTCGCCTTGATTACATGGTTGTGGACAAAAAATTGATTTACGTTAACAAAGATGTATGTGTCAGAAGTCAGTTCAGTAGTAAACTAGGAATGCTTTATCATATCAATGAAAGTTGGTGAAGAGACTCGACGCTGAACATTCCTTACAGTGATGAACGCAAACTAGTTATGCAAATCAATGAGTGGAGTTTCTATATAAAAAGATTACTCAATTGTTCTAAGATGAAATACTTTTAATTTTAAGTATATAAGTGTATGCTCGTTAAATTGGCACTTCTGTGCGTAAGTAATCATTTCAGAAGCCACGATTATGATTACAAACAATGACAACTGAAAAGAAGTTCCTACGCAAAATAAGAAGGAAGATTAAAAGAGCAGAATAGTATGTACCAGCAAACACACGAACGGCACGCTACTGCTTGCGAGCCTACTTAGCACGCTACCTACTTTACCGACTTATTTGTTTTCGTCCATTTTACACTTACAGTAATGCGACAGTGTTCAATATAGTGTAACGAAATTCTAACTTCAATTTAGTATAAAAGTTTGATTGCAAGTATTTTTTATATACGAAGTTTGAAAGTAAGTATGCGCTGACTATATGTATAATAGATGTATCTACAGTCAGCTCGATTCTGACCGCTCCAACATATACATATGCATGACGACCACGTGGTTGATATTCGTTCTCGGCAAGTCTTCTGCAATATGTAGTTCGTGAATATGGTCTAGACTCTAGACCAGTGTTTCTATGGCCGGCTGCGCACTGTAGACCAGCGGGCCGGCGGCGACTTGGTCGACAAACGACCAGAAACCTTTGTTGTTTGCCGTAACTCCGTGCATAAGAACTCATATAGGTATTCCCGTGTACCTCGTGGTCGCCAGCAACTTGTCGACAGCGCGTAACGGGGATAAAAGTGAGCGCTATCGCCCCCTTGGAGACGTTTGAATTATCTGGGGGGCATTAGGCGTTAAGGGAGCGGCATGGGGGCGTTAGAGATAAGTGGGCGGAAATGGAGGCGATTAGGATTTTAATAACACGAGGTTGCACATGATTATCCGATAAAGTTCAATAAGTGTGTAAAACTGTAAACACATACGCGGATTTTGTTATATCAATAGAATATTTTTATATCAATTATATATATCTTCTTCTATCTATATATCTATCGACCTATTCTATTATTATTATTATTATTATTATTATTATTATTATTATTATTATTATTATATTTTATATATATAATATTATTTATTTATAAATATAAAAGAAGAAATCCTGACTGACTGACTGACTCTACAACGCCCAGCTCAAAGCGTTTAACTTAAGAACGTGAAAGGAAGGTACATTGTTTTTATGACGTAGGTGCCCACTAAGGAACGATTTTTGGAAATTCCGTCCCCAAGGGGGTGAACAGGGGTAAAGTGTGTTTTCACGGATTCCTTAATATCTCTTAGGCCCGATTAGATATAAACTTGGTTTCTAGTTACAAAGGTTACCCACACAAATCCCTAAAAATCAGTTTCAGGATTTTGCACTAATCAACCCCTAAGGTAGTGAAAAGAGGTAAACTGTGTTTTCACGGACTTCTCAAATATCTTAGGCTCGATTAAATATCAACTCGGTTTTTGCATAGAAAGATTACCCACACAAATTCCTAAAAATCAATTTCAGGATTTTGCCCTAATCAACCCTTAAGGGGGTGAGAAGGGGTAAAATGTGTTTTCAGGGAGATATCGGACGGACTGTAACTTTAAAACGCTCGGATTGTCGTAACTATCGGAACACACTATGTTGCGTAGTGGCGATGCGATCCTAAACTTTAAGAGATAACCACGTGGAGAGATTCAAATGGCACACCCTGTATATACCGGGGCAGTTGAAATATTTTCATACGACTAAGTTTGAGTAACACTGGTCTAGACCAGCGGTTCTTAACCTTGGTCCGCAGACGTGCATATATCTATGTAAATATTATTTTATTATTACTTTAAATTCCTATGGAACCATTTCAATAAAAATATTATAATAGGGGTATGTCTATTTATTTATTTCTCCCTTCTCTCAAAATTTGAAGGCCGTTGATGAGCAGCTTTACATAAATATTTCATGCACTTTAGGGTGTTGAATTTTCAGTTAAGTCGTGGGGGTCCGCAACAGCGAAAGATATAAAGGAGGTCCACGATGAAAAGAAAGCAGAAGAAAAACCGCTGCTCTGCCGTGTTAATTCGAAAGGGCGTATCTGCAGCTTTCGCTTAAATTGAATTATTGCTGGCAGGTAGGACAAACATAGTTTATCTATACGTACATGAAATAAGAAAACCATATCTCTTCATTGAAACTGAAGATATAACAGTTTATATTCCGGACGTATGTGAAATTGATGCCTCATTTTGATCGTATCTACCAAAGTCTCCTTTGGAGGTTATGAAATATTTTATGGGTCTGTCACAAATATTTAGATACCTGTTTATCCAGATTTAATATTTAACCTAATCCAATTCATATAAAATATCTACGGCATAACACAAAATACTAAAACTCATTTATTTCAGAACCACCTTTTGACGAGACACGCTCTTTCGAATTAATACGGCAATGTTGGCGTATGTAGATGGTACAGCTTTGATCTCAACTAAACCATATTCCAGAAATATTTCAGAAATGTTCACCAACCATGTGAAGTGCGCCACTCGCCACTGTGAGCGTATGTTGTAACGACCAGAATCGAGTAAGCTGACTATACATAATAATTTTATATACACATTAAATTAATAACACTTTTATAGATGTATATGTAAAATGTATACGCTTTATAAGCTTGAAGTAATCTGACAATGATACAATACGCCTCATAAAACAATCGACTGATCTTTAAAATATAAAAAACAATATTCGTGCCTCTATTTACAATTAGTAGATTTCGAGAAAATGACTTGCAGCAGTTCGCAGAGGATGCGTTCACTCTTGAGCCCCGAGCCGAGCCGAGTCAAGCCGAGCCAAGCCGAGTGTCGCTTAAAACCCAGTAGTACTGCGTTCCTGTGTGTGATGCACGAATTTCGACGGATTTTCGTCCGCTCAGACGCCGTTGTGGCACGCTACAGGTAAAAAGTGGAGGGCAGGTCAGTCATGTTCAGCACCGTGGGTCGTGGGCCAAAATTTTACCCTCCCACCAAGTCCATCGTAGTTCCTCTCCAGACATTTTCCGCACTACTACATGCATACCCCTACCTTCTGTCCGTGTGCCGTGAGAGTTGCCTGCGCCTGGCCGACGCTTTCCGCTGAGAATTCATTTTACCGAAGCGCAAACTCTTGGGTCGCAAACAGGAGATCCAGCGTTCAAATCCCGGTGCGGCAATTTTACTTTTTTTTTTTAATTATTCTCCAACTTCACTTTCTAGCTTCTCAGTAGAATAAAAACTTGAAAAATATTAATTTACAAAGCATTTTCAAAGCTCGATTTTGTTACTAAAGCTGCAATTCGCGTTACCGAAAACCGCTGCAGCTGGCTGTTGTACGATGTTAAGCTTCTGACTCTTTAAAATTAACGTCACAATGAGCTGTTAAAGAATCAAAATTCCCCGTTTCAGCTAATTGTAAGCCAGCCGCACGCTCCGCTATTACGGTCGGCTTATCACTCGCACCCCAGATTAATGTAATAAGGTGTAAGAACAATATCGACAGGTCTCGTACCCGTCTCAATGGTAGGGTAAGGGGCCCAAATTTCGTCCCCCATTTGTATTTGACCCTGCAGAGGGTGTATAAAATGTTAGAATGAGCTGGCACTTGGCATGAATTTTCTTTGAACATTTCTCTATGTATCCACAAATCGTAAAATGTAATTACCGTGAAGGACCCAGTTCCTGATCAGAACCCAATTCCTGATCAATTTAGGAAAATAAACCAAATAATAAGCTTATTATGATACAAATTTATTCTAACAAATTACTAAATAATTATGAAGTGTTCTGAAATTTATACGCAAAATTTGATAGCTCATAGTAAAACGTGTGAAGATGATCAGAAACTGCTCCCTTTGCATTTTTCACTTATCGAAGTTAAATTATAAAATAATTATTATTATGTGTGCACTTTTTTAATACCAAATTAAGGATAAAACATAGATTTACTGAAATAACAAAAATCTTTTAAATTTGGTTAGGTTTTCCCTTTACACGTTTAAAAACCCGCGGTAGTTACTCTTAAGTAATCAGGAACTGGGTCCTTGACGGTATGTCATAATAAATAAAATGTGAAAACGTGCAAAATATGAGATTTGAAAAAAGTGTTCCTAATTTCTTCCCCCCAGAAAATGTTTGTAAAACAGGAAATAAATTGAAAAATTAATTGTTTTATTGATACAAGTGATCTTACAGTTTATGTGTGCAAACAATCACGGCAAATTAACGTCTTCTTTTCGCATGCATTCGTTATTCCACTGTTTTCGTTTCGGCACCTACAAAACATTAAACATTTCTAATTAAACTGCTTGAAAACCGATGAAAGATAACACAGGACCACACAATTTTTTTTCTAATATACACAAACTCGAGCACCTGTCCTATACGTTGCCCGTTTTGGAAAAATTGCAAAAAATTGTTGTCAACCCGTAAAATACCATATAAACACAACATATCCTATTTCCACAAACTTATAACGTCAAACTCTCTAATCTACTAACCCCAAGACCACAAAACATCTAATCCTACATTTCGTTAACCCTCTAAACCCAAAAACCGTATTTACACATATCCCCACAACCCATTACGGGGCGTTTGTATCTCAAATGCGGAAATAAATATTTTCAAATTTAACTTTGAAAAATTCTAACTTCGCTAAAATTCATCCAACGTTGATGAAACAAAGACCATTTTAAAGTTCGAACTTTCTACTTTTCGATGGTTTAAACCACTTTTATCGAAATGGGTACCCAGGGGATAAAATCCGCCCTTAAAGAGAAGTGTGCCAAACTGCAAAAATTTCTTCATGTTTGTCAAGTGCTACGGAGTGTAGACAATATTTTTTGCAGTTTCTATGTATTCTATCGGAAAGTATGATCCTTTGTCTTGAAGATAAGCCAAACCTCATCGAAAAAGAGTGGTTTTTAAGAGAGATACAGCCATTTATAGAAAACCTGCTAAAATCATACGACCTAAAAATCATAGACCGTCTTTAGGGCGGACCATCCGGTCAACCAAAAAGTTACATAAAGTTATCTTCTTTTTCCTATGTAAAAATACTTCAATAGCTTGAATTCTACTTGCAAAAAAAGTTGTTTTCTCAAAAAAAAAGTTTCGAAACCCTCAACCTCAAAATCATCGAGAATTAAGAATATCATCTGTGATTTCGTTTTTTTTTTTACATTAAATGATATGTAATGGAATTAAGTGAACCAGGTACGTATTTCAATTTTTCCAAATTTCACTTTGATATCACTGACCATTTCGGCATTATGGCTTTTTGAAAATGTTCGATTTTTATTCTTTGTTACAAAAAGTTCTCAGTATTTCTCAGTGATCTTTCTAGTCTCATTTTAAAGTATAAGGCCTTAGCTTTTACATACACCACTTTTGATCCATTTCTGGATACGAAAAATTCATGCGGGACCTGTAAGAACAAAACGAACAAACTTTTTTTGTGAAAAAACTTTCGAAAACTTTTTTTGTGAAAAACCATCGAAAAGTAGAAAGTTCGAACTTTAAAATGGTCTTTGTTTCATCAACGTTGGATGAATTTTAGCGAAGTTAGAATTTTTCAAAGTTAAATTTGATAATATTTATTTCCGCATTTGAGATACAAACGCCCCGTAATGGGTTGTGGGGATATGTGTAAATACGGTTTTTGGGTTTAGAGGGTTAACGAAATGTAGGATTAGATGTTTTGTGGTCTTGGGGTTAGTAGATTATAGAGTTTGACGTTATAAGTTTGTGGAAATAGGTTATGTTGTGTTTATATGGTATTTTACGGGTTGACAACAATTTTTTGCAATTTATCGAAAAATTAGACGTGATAGGCCAAAACGGGCAACGGATTCGAATTCAGCGACCCAAAATACGTATAGGACAGGTGCTCGAGTTTGTGTATATTAGAAAAAAAATGTTGTGGTCCTGTGTAATTCACTCCTGTAACTGTTCATGCTTCAGCCCTTTTTATTTCAAATAACAAATTTTTAGAAAATCGATCTCAATTTCCATTAGAATTACGGGCACGAAATTAGGACCCCTCCGGGAGACGAAATTTGGAATTCACGCTGTTTCAATATGCTGATCGCTCTAACAAACCACGCGAGTGATTGCCATCAAAGTTATTGCGTATAAGAAACTACACGATATGCCCGACAAAGTGCTACAACGTCGAATTCGAAATAATATTCACGACTACGAGTAACATGCTATCATACTGAAGTCTTTAAAAACTCACCGTGCTCGAAAATCCTCTTCTCCTTCGCAAACGTACAAATACCTAACCGATCACTTGCAAGTCTCTCAGCATACTGGCGTATACTAATGCAACATTTACCACCAGATGACACTGAAAATGCAACCATAGGAATCGAGAAATGCAGGGAGACAAAATTAGGCGCGGCTAATATTTTGCCAGTTCTACTTAGTTAATAATAAAGACTATTGTCACCTGATTATTATTATTTTATATACGTACGCACATATCTCCTCAGCATGTTGTGTCAATATATATAAAACTAAAAAGTTAAAATTAAAAAAAATAAAACCGACTTCAAAATAATAAAATGCACTAAAAGGTAAAAAATAATTTTTCTCTTATTTAATATACGACTCCCATATTTTTTAAATCGGCACTTCATCATTTGCCCTGTGTAAATCTGGCATCGACTTAAAAAATATGAGAGTTGTAGATTAAATAAGGGAGAAAATTGTTTTTTACTTTTTAGTGCATTTTTATTATTTTGAACTCGGTTTTTTTTTAATTATTTTATTACAAATTCTCTCGTTCCGTTAAATCGTTCCAAAAACGTAAGAATACGGTACACACTTCAGCTGTTTTCACGAAATTCACTTCCATCTTCAGCCGTAGCTTGTCACGGTTTGACAGTACATTATATGAAATACAACAAACAAACAAGATAAATGTCCCCATTAGCGACCGCTTAAGAGTGTGACTGGTTCGAAATAGTAATTTCTTTACTAATATACGACAATGTTTGAGTAAAGTATGGATCATTGTATTTTTTGAAGTATCTAGTTTCTTAATCAAATTAGTTTTAGAGTGATATTTGACTATATACACAAAAATTATGGTGAAAATTATATTGGACCTGATGTCCCCTTTATTGACCAACTTACCATTTTCGGTTTTTTGCTACAATAATGAAAGAAAATGAATATTTTCTTTTTATTTTATAAGTCTGTATATATTTCTAGTTAATTTGAGTAAGTTACTGCATGGATCCATGTATTTTTATTGTAAAATTTGCGAGTTTAATGATATCTGTAGTATAACCTCACTTTATTAGAATCTGTCAACTTTCGTGTCAATGACCAACTCTTAATTTACATGTGAATTTACTTAAAGATGAAACAATAAATTACATAGGCTTTAATTATAATTTCTGAACTTTCTGGTTGATATTTCGCTTTCTGTATTGCAATAAACAATAATAAATGAATAATTGGTCACTAATGGGGACGCGGTCGCTAATGGGGACATTTACCTTAATTGTATTATAGTAGCTTACATATGTCTTCCACCGTTCCCTGCATTTCTATCGATAGAATTACATCTTATCCTGTATAGTTATAATTATGATTTCAATTATGTGTTTATTTCTGTTTATGTATATGTAGAACGGCGGAAGGCTAACATCGCACGTCAGCCAGCTACAGCGGGTTTCTGCAAAGCGAATTTTACACCATTAATAACACTTAAAAATGAATAACTCTCAAGTTTGTATTCTACTGGAAAGTGAAATTGGAGAATTAAAAAAAAAGTAAAACCGCCGCGCTGAGATTTGAACTCCTGGCCGATTTACAGATGGCGACTCATGCGCTCGGGTTTCGGCACCATGGATTGTTGGCAAAAAGAACCGAACAGGCAGCGCGCACGGACAGGTACAGGGATATGCTTGTGTGCAGTGCGATGGGAGCAAAGTGAGGGACAGCGGTCGTCATGGTGGGGCTAAGCATTTGTCCCGCGTCCCATGGTTCTAGCATCACTGGCACATAGCACACGGACAGAAGATTGGGGTATCCTTGAAGTAGCGCGGAAAAGGCCAGGAGAGGAGCTACGATGAATCTGGCATCCCTGCAGGTAGCATCTAGCGTAGTGCAGACCGACGGTTTATCTAGAATACGACACCGTGAAAAGGACCACGGGTCTTTCAACAGAACAAAATGCTGTTTCGTCTGGGCGCTCGGGCTGGTTCGACCCGATGTTGGTCTTTGTCCACGGCATCAAAGAAATGACGCACCTACGTAGCTGAAGTAAACGTGGTAGTGCAATTGTATCACTTACCCCAACATGCACTGCTATCCGACTTACCATTAAAGGTTGATTTTCATCCGTCTAGCCGGCGGCAGGCAATAGTCGAAAACTAAGTAGCATCTATATGTCTGCGGACGTCTTGCAAAAATCCATTTCCACTAACATATTTTAATGTTAACAACTTGTGTTTCTTATCCATTTCTCTTTGGAACTCGAATAAATTGCAAAGATTGCCCAATCACTGCCAGGATAATTTTTACAGGTTAAAAAGCAGGGCCGAGAGAAGAGATGAATACAAAGGAAAATACAGGGACAATTTGATATATTGTATATGAAGTTAGCATTAGGCGATCAAAAGTTATTGTATCTTAATTTTGACGGCGGCAAACAGGTGACCAGTGAAGGTCTGTTCACACTGTACTGCCCGTCAAAACATTTTTTCCGAGAATGCTGGACGTCATATGGAATGCTGGCCGACAGTGTCACCGTGCAAAACTTATTGAGGAATGTTCCGACAAACAGCTGACGGACGATTGCCTGCTGCCGACTAGGCGGATAGTGGGGATCAACCTTAGACCTCTTTCACACGACGCACAGTGGGGGAATTTTACGATTTTATGGCCAAAACCACAAAAATAAAATTTTCGAATTTGACAAAACCTGAAAACTTATTTTTAACATATAAATTGCGGTACTTTTACGTTCTGATATATGAGAAAATAAATTATCCGAAAACAGCACTTACAAAAATTACAAAGCATAAAGATTTTTTTATTATTTACATTTATACACTTAAACCTATGCAATTATAACGTTTTTCTTTGTCAGGGCATGCCTCTGCTACAGTGCAGCAGGGCATAGAAGAAGGGTTATCGCTTCTGGTGACAAGCTTTTTAATTTCTTATCGGGAAGTTTTCTTAGATTACTAATTAGTGGATCTGACGATAATAGAAGCCAATTGAAAACATCCTCCATAGTTTTCCCCTTGAGCATTTTCGAGTCAAATTTTGTCGGTACTTTTTAATATCCTTATTTCGTGCTTCTTGAGCTTTCTTCGAAAACTGTCCAATTGGAAGGTCAGCATTATCGATTATGTGAGGACCATGAATTAAAATATTGTATAGAGTAGTAGGCGTCATGTACCAAGCATATAATGCAACAAATAATTTTGCCGTTTCTACAGCATACATTTGAAATTTTTTAACATCTACTGCGTAACCACCTTATATTACTTGTAAAATAACATGAAATCTATTAATACAAACAATCAAACAGAGGATCGAAGCTGAATAAAATCGTTTACAAAAAAATAAAAAGGTTTGTAATGTATAACGTGTAAACCAGTCCCGGTCACAGTTATGTTCTATGTACTATTACCCATACAGCACACTTCGTTGCAGCAGTATTGCAGGAACGTTGCTGCAATATTGTGTTGTTGCAGGTTGCATTGCAATATTGCAGGAACGATGCTGCAATATTGTTGTGCATTATTGGAGTGCCAACGATCCTGCAATATTGAAAGTTCGTTGCCGTGCAAAGTTCCGTTGGCAACGATCGTACAATATTGCAGCAATATTTCAAGTTCGTTGTCGTGCAATGTTCCATTGGCAACGAGCCTACAATATTCCTGCAATTTTGCGCGCACATCGATGTGCAATGTTCCAGTGGCAACGCCCCAGCAAAATTGCACGCACATTACCGTACAATATTGCAGAAATATTAGAGTGGCAACGCTCCTGCAACTTCTCTGCAATGATGCAGTGCAACATTGCAATAGCGCACCAGAATATTGTGGAAGAGTTGCGGGATCATTGCCAGAATTCTGCCGTTTCGTTGCAGAATCATTGCCGGCCCGTTGCAGGACTACATATTTGTAATGTTGCCGCAACTTTGCAAAAATACACACCTGCAATATTGCGAAGGCGGACATAGGATTGAACGTGCAACGTCTCGGCAATATTTTGGTGCAACATTGCAATCTTGCACCGCGTCATTGCAGAGACGTTGCTACAATGTTATGGTGATGTGTGGGTAGCAATTAATAACTGCATTTATAGAATCAAAATAGTTCAACGTAAAATAGGAATGAAAATCATTGCAGGATATTATGGAATTTATAAGTACTTTATGTAATGAAAATTGATTCTTATATGAAAAGGTTATTTCCAAAACGCTACTTTAAAAATTGTATAAATTGCGTATTGAAAACCTAAACATAATTATTTTGAAGACAAAGAGATATCTTACGCAGCACCAGGAATTTAATCCATGTCTTCAAATTATTTTCGGAACTATGGATAATACAATATAAATGTTTGAAGTAACTCGAAAATCTAGATTAATTCTTTGCGATCGTTCTAACCTCGCATGAGCATAAATATTTCAGAGTCTACACGTGCTTAATGTTAAAACATTTAACAGTAAAATTGGAGGCATTAGATGCTCATATTAGTTCTTCAATTGACATTTGCATTTATTTTGTCAAATTTAAAAATTTATTTTTGTGGTTTTGGCCATAACATCGCAAAAGATTGACCCAAAAATGAGGCCCTTTTTATCCTCTTTTTGGTCCCACGATTTGGTCACTGAATTTTGTGCAAATGATACCTTATAATGAGACATCAATCACAACAAATTTTCAAGTTGAGGTGACAATTAGTTTCTGAGATATGGTAGGTCGAGGAAGTGAAAATTCGTTAAAGCGTCAACCCATGCGCTTCGATGTACGAACTTCTATGTCAGTCCGATAATTTAAACAATTATTTCCAGGGGTTTTGCTGACTGCTAACAACGAATTTCGACTTAGATTTTCAAAATTCACGAAAAAAAATAAAAATCAAGAAATTTAAATATCTGTGTAGTCAGTGTTTTTTTTTAAATATATCGTCCACCATATTGAATCGGCCATTGTGAGTTTTGCTGACTGCTAACAACGAATTTGAACTTGGATTTTCAAAATTCACGGGAAAAAATCAAGAAATATAAATATCTGTGTAGTCGGTGTTTTTTTTAAATATACCGTCCACCACGTTGAATCGGCCATTGTGAATTTTGAAAATCCAAGTTCAAATTCATTGCAAGCAGTGAGCGAAACTCACAATGGCCGATTCAATATGGTGGACAATATATTTAAAAAAACACCCACTACACAGACATTTATATTTCTTGGATTTGATTTTTTTTCGTGAGTTTAGAAAATCTAAGTTCAAATTCGTTGTCATCAGTCAACGAAACCCCCGGAAATAATTGTTTAAATTATCGGACTGACATAAAAGTCCGTACATTGAAGTGTATGGGCTGACGCGTTAATGAATTTTCACTTCTTTGACCTCCCATATCTCAGAAACTAATTGTCACCTCAACTTGAAAATTTCGTGTCATTGACGTCTCATCATAAGGTATCGTTTCGCACAAAATTCAGTTCCAAAATCGTGGGACCAAAAAGAGGCTATTTTTTGGGTCACTCTTTTCCCACTGTACGACTGACGAAACATAGAAACAAATCAGCTGCAGTATTGCTCAGTTCACTCATCGCAATTTGTGTACATAGAACTATTCAGCATAGAAAGTGCTATGCTCGATAATGATAAATTTATTATGGTAATACAAAATTTTCCATCCTTGTGGGATAAAAGTGATTCCGATTATGCCGATGAAGTAAAAAGGGCAAACGCCTGAAGAATGCCTTCGTTAAAAAACGTATGTTTCGCAGACAAGAAGATATTATTAAAACAAATGATTGACACCTGGCTACGAAATTAGTCGGATACTGTTTCGCATACGTGAATCGCGATACACGTATCGTCGTGTGAAAGAGGTCTCAAAGCTGTCAAGTATATGTATAGCAGAGCCGGATTTACCTTTCAGGGGCTCTAGGCTGAATATTTGGTGGGCCCTCGGTTAAATGTAAAAAATAAAATGACGCTGATTTGATTTTTTTTATCATAATACTCGCATAATCTAAATAAAAATTTAATTTCAAAATTAACATTGAATATCAAAACTAAACATAACATTAACATAAATAAACATTAAAGATACAAGTTGATAAAGATAATATAAAAAAATGTTAATTTTTCCAAGAAAATATTTAGAATGAGGGGCCCCCAGCTAAACGGGGCCCTAGGCTTCGGCCTTGTTTGCCTAAGGGTAAATCCAGCACTGGAAATTAAACCAACGAGCTGAAAGATTTTTTAGTTATTGAAAAGTCATTAGGCTAGCCCTCAATTTTCAAATATCTCCAGTTATTGAAATATTTCAACATCTTAAAATAATATCAAAGATTTCTGTACATTAGGGCTGGGACTATTCGAATAATTTAATATTCGAATATTTTACAAGTATTCGAATACTTGTATATTCGAATTATACTCGCCAAATAATTGAGCAACCGAAGTATTCGAATATTCGAATACAGAAAAATTCGACAAATAGTCCCAGCCCTACTGTACATATATTTGTCTGCACTTGAATCGATTAAAACCAAATAATTCTAACACATACTTGTAACATTTGTGTCCAAGCCACTAGCACTTCAAAACTTTAAATCGGATTGTTTTTATTGCAGTCATCGCCGTTTTTCTTCTTTTTCTCTTGAGTACAAAATGCAACCGCTTCAGATGTACCTAATGCACAACTGCTGCTTCTTCTGTAGACCTATGATACCCCGTAAGTCTCCAAGAAGGCACGCGAAAAACGTTTTCCCGAATTCAACTTTCAGCTGTGACATATCAGAGAACCCTGCCTAAACTGCAGAACATCAGTTGATTACAATTAAAAATTGGGAGAAAAGAATGTAGCACGGTTTACACTTGCTACGTGCAACTGCATATTCACCTTTTCTTTTACATAAAGTAGCTTGTAATCGTAATTCGCTGTGCAAAAGTATCAATATATTATTATTTATATAAATATTTCAAATTTTATTTCTCGAAAATTACTTAAGCACAAATAAAGCACTGTTTGAAAGAAGAAAATAATACTCTAGCAATCCACAATAAACGTTCCTCAAAAACACTCCAATCCTTCCTTACGAGGTTAAATTGAAAAAGGAAAATTTAATTACACTTGATAATTATATACCTGCGTATATACAAATAATGCTAACACAGGAAATTACAGCATTCGTTGTACCATTCAATTTTTCTTTATGCGTATTATTTTTGGATCTCAAGCTGCGTTCATGATACAGTCTGATCAATTTCCATGGGACATCCTCTGCCCAGACTCCAGAAGCTCTTTAGGTAAGTGCCGCATAAAATAGCAGAGTTGGGTAGTGTTCCAATTATTTCGAATGAATACTTATCTTTGATAATTATTCCAATAATAATTCTTCGTTATCGATGATGGCTTAGTGTACCTAAATTATTCATATAATTTTTCATTATTTATGCGTACCTATTATTTTTTGAATAACTGTCGATGTATAATTAAAGTAATGGTTTAAATTCAATAATAACAATAATAACCACAATATTAAATTCTAAAATACTATTTTATGCGGTGTAAAAGTACGCGTGTACTTTGGAATGCCTGAGTGTAGATATTTCTGACTGTATTTTATTTAGATTGTGAGAATTTATGAAATTCCGTTTTACCCTCGGTTTTTTGTATTCCAGATTCTAAGTGATTTTTCTTAATTGTTATATGCAGCCCACCCTCAACTACAAAACATTACTGCACATAACCTACAATGTGCGTTTTCCCAACAAGGCGCAATATTCTTATCCCGCTTATAAATAAACTTCATTTGTTATCGAAAGAAAATTGTGCTCAGCACTGTAAACTGTGCGAATAAGAGAACAAGTGAAGAAACTTTCCTCCATCATTTTTTACGTGAAATCTGAAGGTATCAAAGAGAATCTTTTCCAAAGTTTCTCGCGGTCATTCGAGACACCCTATGTTTTTCGCATGAAACAGTACACGTTGTTTTTTGAAAAAAAAAAAGAATTGCAAGTATGAGATGACAATTTGAACACAGACGCATTTGTGAAACTCAAGTTCGCTGTAATAACGCTGGTTTTATTTGCTTTATTGCAATTAAATCAGTCCGCAAGTTAGAAAAAGGGGAAATGTATTAAAGAATACCAGACAATTACATAAAAGTCTCATAAAAAAATATATAATTACGACATTCAAAAAGAATATGTACGTACAATTACAAACAAATTGTATTAACAGTAAAGGTGTATATTTATAAGGAGTTAACAATCGCAATCACTTTTCGCTGCATCAGCGCCCAACGAGAACAGTGAATCGATGAACATTATAAAGAACGTTTGCCAAGTTTCTGCACGCAATGTCTTGCATATGTAGTAGTATGACGTACTGCTGCGATAAAAAAAATGCGTAGAATGCGAATCCGAGGGTCAAGAATATTTCGTGCACAAAATTGGCCTGTGAGGGCAAGGCGTGCGAGAGAATACATCTCGAAAATGCGTTGTTCAGATTTTCAGTGAGCGAGTCAACGTACTCCTCCCGTAAAGCAATATTCGGTAACAGCAATGAATTGTACTTTTACACTTGTCTTTATCGCCTAGTAAATTATATGCGGCAAGAATAGCGGAAAATATTGGTGGGTTTCTTATTGTTAAACATTGAACGCAGCAAAATACAACAAACACCTCGAAACTGAAAGTTTTACAGAAATTGCACTTTAGATTTAAATGAAAACTACGCAACTGGTTCGAATAAGTCTCCATACAGGTGTCTGCAAATTCTTAATACATTTATTACGTCACAGTGAGCTTGCACGAATGGATTTCTGATGCGAGATGTAACCAGGGCCGTTCCTGGCGGGGGTGCAGAAGTGCCCCCGCACCTGAGCGGCCAAACTAATAAGAATAATAATCGAAACTCGTTTGCATGATAACTGTTTAAAATTATGTATATCTAGATATAAAAGTAAACACTGCATATCAAATTCTTAATTAAAAAAATATTAAATTAATAAGGGCGCCAATATTGTTTTTGCACCTGAGCGGCCAAAACCCAGGAACGGCCCTGGATGGAACGTATTGCAGTGGTAATTATCGAGAAGAATGACATGTCCTCGCCCATTGCTATTTAGTAATGCATAGAATTTATCACCTCCAAAATAAAATAGGACCTGTTCGCTCATTTGGTGTATCTTTAATTTTTTATATAAAAGTGACAGATTGTAATATCAAATCCTGCCAGTAAACAATAGTATAATAGAAAGTGAAAATCACCAAGGAGCTCTTGGAAATATTTTTGAGACCCCGAACACCATTACAGAGATATTTGCAATTAAATGGAAGAAGAAGAAACGAGAACACAAAGGGAGAAATTTGAACATTCGAAAACCAAATGAGTCGATCACCTCCTGTGATGAATCAGTGTGCACCGATGAGACTACTTCTGGCCTATCCAGGAAAATGTTCAAAATACAACAATTCAATAATTAACATCGCGGTATTAATATCGTAATGGAATTCAATTTTCTTCGGAAGAACGAAAATACTAGACCCTAACGGTCATGCATTATGCTAAAAATCAAATAAAGATTGCATCTTGCATTATTAATATAGCATGCGAGGCTATTACACTATGTGGAACTGCTTTTTTATTTTTACCGCATGTACAGCACCATTTATGAGTATAAATAACTAAAAATCATACGTTAAGCATTAAAGTATCAGAAAGGATGCTTCAGAGGCATGTGGTTCCAGATGGAAGACGCTGAAGAGGATCGTCAGGCGAAGTCGACGTTTATGAAACTGAGATGGGTGAAAAACGCGCTCCTGAGTGAAGAAGCTCAGAAGCGAAGTTGCGGGTTGCAGGTTTTACTGAAGGAAGGCGCGATAATGTTTTAAAGTTAAACTACAGTGATGTAGCAAAGAATTTGTTAGCCTGCAGTAACTATGTGATAACTTGGTCAATACGCATGGCGTATTGGAGGACACTTGGATGAATTTAAAAAACACTATCCTTGGGTCGGTGAAGAACCGATTTGGGAGAGCTCCCAAATTTGGAATGTTACGCCTTGAATATTAACATGTTACAAGTCTCCGTCACGTTCTTCGAACCTCCCTCGCCGTCCAAGTTGATTATTCCCCCGGCCTGATGGTAGATAGAGCCGTGAGCTTAGATTCAGAAAAGATCGGTAAGGATAAGCTGCTGCATAAAAGAAAGAATAGCATGGGCGGGAGTCATAGTCCCTATTCTTGAAGCGGAGTGAAATACGACGCTATTCCCACAGAAAATGGTAGAGGAGGAAATAGAAAAAATTATGGTCAAAGACTTGAATTGCAATTGTGGTAATAGGACCAGGTGGTATGGCAAATTCTTGCTCAGGCTACAGAGATAGAACAGATCTCCGCAAGTCTGCAGGTTGGCAGTGTGGATTCAAAATCGTTGAGAGCTGTGTATGGGTGCTGACATGATGGTACACATATTGGGACATAGCACGGCATCAGATGTGTCGGCATGAAATGATAAAATTGTTCAAGGTCACGGCTGATATGTACAAGATGATTAGGGTTATCAACAGAACTGACAAGGAACTGTCGCGGAGTATCATCCTCCGATTTTGATGAAACTTTGCGGGTTTGTAGAGAAGGCAAAAATAAGGGACAGGTGTTTCTTTTTAGCTGCGATAACTCTTCCTAGTTTGACCCTCGCAATGGCAATTAGTCTTCTCCTCCAGACTACAAAAAGATAAGTCAAGATTGTAAACTGTTTTTACTCTTACTTCTCATACGGCTGTAAATATTTGTATCTTGTACCAATGTTTCACGTACAGCAGTGGGCAAAAAAGTTAGCACTTTTTCGATCCACTCTACCTCTATTATTTGTCAACATCAACTCAAAACCGGAGCGTGTGCCCAATATACATTCTCTAATAGAGAATTGAAAACTGTAGAAAACCCAGTTAATGTTGAATTTCAATTTAATTTTAATTACCACTTTTAAAAAGTAATATAAAATCTGATATTTCGTGAGGGCATCTTCTGCTTTTAGGACGGCCTAAAAGAATACCAAAATTGGTAACTTCTTTGTCGGCCCCAACAATGTTTTATCCCCTTCAATGTCATGAATTTTTTTGTTAGTTACCTAAATTCAATTTTAACTGGGGTTTATTTAGCTACAAGTCGATGTTAAAAAATAAGAAAAATAAAGCAAATTGCGAAAGTGGTAACCATTTTGTCCGCTACTGTACATTGACAATTCGTCAGAAGTAACACTTGGGGTGGTATAAATACTAGTACAAGACGAAACTTGTTCTTACTTCACTGTCAGCAACCTTTTCTACATGGAACGACAATTCTATTTTTTGACAAGGACCTCCTATAAATAGTGCTGAACAACAAGTAAAGGAAATTTTGTTTGATATGATCGTACGAAGCGTGGGAGATACAGCGTTTATTACGGAACGAGAAACATATTTGGCTGTAGAGCATTCTGCTTCTGATTTTGACGATATTAGTACTGATTGGCGAAAAGTATAAAGACTCTTATTATTCTTAATTTTCGATTATAAACGGAATGCTGTGGAATATTGGAACTAGGGCTGGGACTATTTGTCGAATTTCTCGGTATCTCTGTAGCTCAATTATTTGGCAAATATAATTCGAATATCCAAGTATTCGAGTACTATTCGAATATCCAAGTATTCGAGTACCATTCGAATATCCAAATATTCGAGTGCTATTCGAATATCCAAGTATTCGAATACTTACATAGTATGGTGTGAATTATAAATCAAGTTCTTTAGATTCATTTGTCAGGGTGAAATCTTGTAAGCTAATTTATCAGTATTCGAATACTGATGTATTCAAAGTGGGTCAAAATTAGCTTACAAGATTTCACCCTGACAAATTCGAATACATCAGTATTCGAATACTCAAATATTCGAAGTTTATTCGTAGCATTCAAATACTTGCAAAATATTCGAACATTAATTTATTCGAATAGTCCCAGCCCTAATTGGAACAGTGGTAAAACAAAACGTTTAAAATTGGAGACCGTTCATTCTAAATTCAGAATGGTAAGGTCTACAAAACAATTACACTAATCCGCAGAACAAATTCAAAACAGAAGATTAGATAGGGGGAAGGTATTTCCAAAAATTCATGAGTGCAAGACAATCTCAAATAATCGTTCATGACGTGGACCTTCGACGGTGAGCTTTATGAGCAAAAGTAGTAGCAGATCTACCATCGTTACATGCTATATACCTAGTCAAGAATTTTTATGAGCTTTGTTACTAGAGTTGCGATACAACAAGAAGAATTGAAATCTTGTTGGCAATGCATTTTTAGCTGAAGTAAAACCACATACTTTGTGCTGCTGACCAAAATCAAAAGCTGATCAGGGGAAAACATAATCCGGAATAGACCCATGTTTATGGACCGATACGTAGATGTATTATTAATGGACGAAATAATGGCACGATTAATTTGACGGTAGACGGAGAACGGAGTAAGAGGCTGAAAGCGATTGGTGTGTGTATTACAATAGGATACTTTAGTAGCGCGACAACTCAAAATACCACTGAAGAAACGAAATGCTGGTATTGAAAAAGAGCACAAACGAAAAGATTAGATTAATGGTTAAATCCGATAACCGTGCCAGCCACAATATGAACTACCTCAGCTCACAATCAGTTATTGAAACCGGGCTCCATGGGAGCTGACTCGGCAGACCAAACACTCTCTTCGTCAGAGAGGTCGACAGGGACAGACTACAACCTGGACTTGACAAAGACTAGCAAAGACAAGTCGTTAAGTAAATTCGAAATACCACAACAATGCTCCCATTAGAACTTCGTATAAATTGCAATTGAACATGAAATGGTTTGCATACTAGCACCGTAACATAATAATAAATATTAGGGGTGTGCCGGTACCCGAAATTACGGGACCCGATTTTCTTGCTTAAAAATTCTTACATCTGATCCACACTGCAAAACCACAAATTAAATAAGTTTTCGAGTCTCGGGTACCCGATAGATTTTAACTTGTGATTTTGCAGTCTGATCCGATGAAAGAATTTTATGCAAGAAAATCGGCACCCGAATCGCAAATCGGGTCCCGCAATTTCGGGTACCCGCACACCCCTAATAAATATACATGAAGAAATTACACTGAACTGTATGAAGACTTCTTCCATTCGCGCACATGGAAATAATGAGTCATCTTAATGAAACAAGCCAACCCAGTTGCAAACAACGTGTAACAAGAAATAAAAACGAAGAACCGAATACACCTTTTGGTCGAAGTGAACTTCATGGTCAGAAATTGCATTGCTTCTTATACGCTTCTCGAAAGGAACAATATAAACCACAGTCCGCGGAAAGAAAATAAATTTGTACAATAAAATTATCTAGAACATAATATCGTTTAAAAAACATCATCGCCTTTTTCCTATCGAACGGAATTACGAAACAACAAACTTTCCTGTGCCATTTCTAATGTTAGAATCATGATTGAAAGTCAATAGAGCATTAATATTACGCAATGACAATTGAAAGAAAAAAAGCAGAGAAGATTGTTGTTTCCACGATTTAAATTTTAAATCGACGCAAACAAATTATCATTGAATAGGATTTTGTATTGTTCTATCTCGCGCTATTTTTATATCTATATCTTACATGCCACTCTACTATTTATCCCTGATATTTGTTTAATCCATCGTTTCATTCATCCATAATAACCAGTGATAAAATTTGGTGTGTACAATTCGGCGGTTAACATGCCTCAACTAGTCTTTGTAGTTTCTCACGCTCGTTCTCACCACCTTTTGCTTATACTTATACGTTTCCAACAGAAATAAGTGTACCAATTTAATTTATACAAAATACAAACGTCTTCTATTATTAAAGGAAACAAGGAGAAACGTACAACCAAATTGATTATCTTCAGAATTAGTGCCTACAAGATCACACAGGTGATAACATCTCTCCGATTACAATGCCGTATCTGAATTTATGCTTTATCGTTGGAAAGCTTTTTGCTAATCGAATCAAGCACGATCCTGCCTATGTATTACGCCACATTAAAGTAATCGAATCACGTCGAAAGCAGACAAATCCAACCATCACATTGTTTCCCTCCTTGCTCATTCACTCCTTTACATTCTTTGGTGTAATGTATAAAATAATTACGAAATCGATGGGAAAGGTTCTTCGATCGAATAACAAATTCAACGATATATCATTATAAAAGGCACACGAATCAAAGAATATTAGATAGTCGCTCGTAGATTTCGTATAAAAATGAAAATTCTTCTTTTTAATCAATACGACGTTGTTGCGATGAAAGAAACCGAAAGCTTTTTACATCTAAAACTTAACAGCGTGTTTGTACAAACAGATAATTCGAGAATGATGTTCAAGTAAAAATCGTGTAACGTTAAGTAAGTAGCACGAATATTCGTTCGTTCGCGAATAATGCATCAATAAGAGAATCAATGAAACTGTTCAAATTATTTCACGTCCGACTGTCCCGTATCTGTGTGTATCCGTTACGCGCATGAACATAGAAGTATTATGTACACGCACACGCGCGCGCACACATAAACACACACGCACGCACGCACATGTATTCAAATACACCATATGTTTATTTATATATATATATATATACGTTATTTATATATATATATATACACAGGGTGAGTCACCCAACTCTACCACCTTAAATTACTCGTAAACTGTTTGTTACACGAAAACAAAATTGAGGCGTACAATGTGATAATTAGTTTCTTTGTTTGCCCCCGTGATTCGAAAGATTATTGATCGCTATAATTGAATTTCACAAGTAATTTAAACTGATAGAGTTGGGTCGCTCACCCTGTACGTACACATACGCGCGCGCGCGCGCATTCGGACACACGTATGCATGCATACATACTTGCATCGAAACACACACGCGCGCACACACACAAAACGCGCGCGCGATTAAAAACCCACACATTGAAAAATACTTGTGCACGTACGATTGAAAATAACGGGGCAATGCTTTGGCTAAATTGTCACGACAGTTCGTTCGTCAGAGGCAAAGATTTGCAACAGGATTGTATGTGCACACAACACAACTCTGAGTGCCTAAAAAGAGCCATTCGTGGCTTGGACTCCGCTATTGGAAACACTAGACCGGCGAGTCTAGTTCAGTCTTTGGCTGAAATTCTAAAAGATACGATGTCCGTGTAAAAGAAACGAAACGGAGAAGGGGAAAATCAATGAGACATTCGAAATAATGGCACGGTAAACGTGTGCCATCGTTTCGATTCGTTATTGCTCTAAATTACTCCGTGACGAGTGCATACGGCGAGCGGAACGTTGAAGGGATTGAAAGAAAAACGTCTAGGTGGAATCGAAACTACGGTACCTACTTGATCTAGAGCTCGTCCTTGACACGCGACGATGGCAATTAGAAGTGCGCGAAACGGAGACGCTACATGGTCGCATCGCGAACGGGAAGCATCCGAACGAGGAGGATGCTTCGCTTCT
The DNA here is from genome assembly GCA_910592295.1 of Andrena haemorrhoa. Classification (NCBI taxonomy): domain Eukaryota; kingdom Metazoa; phylum Arthropoda; class Insecta; order Hymenoptera; family Andrenidae; genus Andrena; species Andrena haemorrhoa. Next base: position 11,280,294 of record OU342946.1, read on the forward strand.
GTTGCCGTCGGTGATTTTTTATAAAAAAAAAAAGAAAAGAAACGTCGACAACGACGGAATATTTATTTATGAGAAACGATCAGTCAAGCATCCGGCGAACTTCCACAAGCATCGGGGAAACACCTTCGTCGTTCGTACGATTATAGGACAGAGATCCTGGCTACCGTTTACAGAAAGCCATCACCGCACGTGCCAAAGACCAAGATTCAACGTACTCAGCTGCGGCAGCTTCATAATCCTCTCGAGTCCGCTGGCACTTATCCTGGTGCATCCGTAAAGATCGATGCATTTCAGGTGCTTCATGCTGTCGGCGATCGTGTGAAGCCCCTTGTCCGTCAACCTACTGCACTGGCCAATGTTCAGAGTCTCCAAGTCGTGCAACGTTTGCGCGATCTTGCAGATACCCTCGTCGCTGATCTGGCAGGCGGACAACGAGAGGGACTTTAAGTTGAACAGTCCCTGGGAAATGTGAACGAGAGCCTGATCGGTGATCTTGTCGCAGAACGACACGTCCAACGAGGATATCCTGCTGCCGCCCTCCGCGAGATACGCCATACCGACGTCCGAGATGTTGTCGCACGAGCGGAGATTCAGTTCCCGTAAGCTGGACATTTTCGCCAGATGTTTCACCCCGGTGTCGCCGATGCACACGCAGAACGAGAGATTAATAGACTTCAGGGTGGAGAGGCCGGTGGATATGTGCCTGAGCGCCTCGTCCGTCACACGCTGACAGTCCTGAAGGCTTAAATATTCCAGCGCGAAGTTTCCGCCAGCTGCGTCGAAGTCGACGATGCCGGCCAATTGTTCCATCAAGAAACTCGCGCCAGGTGTCAGCGGGTGGATACCGGCCAAATAGGCGATACCGTCGTTACACACTTGCCAGCAGCTCCGCAAATCGAGCCTCTTCAGCTTCTTAAGATACCACGATATACACAGAAGTCCGTCGTTGGTGATGTTGCGACAGCCGCCGAGCTCCAGGTGCTCGAGATTTTGTAAATACTTCGCTATCCAGCTCAGGGAAATGTCCGACACTTGTTTGCACAGCGAGAGGTTTAATTCCGTCAGCGTGACGTATTCGTGCGAGAAAGCTTTCATCAGGGCTATGTCGTTGACGTTGTAACAGCCGGAGAGGTTCAGCGACTCCAGGTTTGGCACGCCTTTCAGAACGTCACCGAGGCCCCTTCGTAAAGACAACACCTGGACCCTCTTCACCCCCCTCTTCACCAGGCTGGCAAATAACGCCGGTGCCTGCTTCCTCAGATGTAGCTTCGCCTCCACTCCTCGCCAGACCGACCGATGATACGCTGCGTCCCTCCACGCGGTGCACACTTGTGCCGCGCGTCCTTTGTCCCTGACCTCCAGGTAACTGAAAATCAGCGCCAATATTTCTGGGTAAAGGCATGAGATATGCGTGGTGGCCGCGGCGGTGTCCTGGGCTGCTTGGGACTGCTGCCTCAGCGAAAGACCTTGCACGTACGCCGGCAAACCCGCCGCGCCGCTAGTGTAATGCGGTGCGCTGTTCGGGTTATAAAGAATCGCCTGGCTCTGCGGCGTTGGTATGGCCAGATGCGGCTGGTGCAATTGATAATAATGTCCCGAGCGGTGAAGCAACGTTCTACCACGGTTCGGCGTCAATGCCGGAAGTTCCGTCATCAACAGATGACTTTCCTCCATCTTGCTCACTGTATCTCTATATACATGCACATACACGCACATATACACGTTTTATTTTCACCTTTGCGAAATTTATTTATTATTTCGTCCCCTTTCTAGTCTACCCGCTTAGAATCCCGGCTTAGCTTCTCGTCTTCCTGCGTCTCTCTATCTCGCCATGCTCGTGTACTGTTATTGTTGCTCGAACGTTAAGAACCGTACACGACGCACGGCCTCGACCGACTGTATTCCTCCGTTGCGAATAATAATTCAAAATCGCTGGATCGGCTCGATCGGCTTTGTGTTGGCTGGATCGCCTCGGCCGCGTCGATGCATCGGGGAAACAGTATTGTCATTCGTCGACGATCCGCCGTAACTAACGAAACGATCATATATTTATACACATGTTGCACAAAGCCGAAAGGAATAGTGTCCAGTGTTTTATATCTCACGAGTCCCTCGGCACCACACAGTTCTCACTACTATCCACGAAACATCGCGCAGCACATGTAACACCATCGTACTGTTTAATTCGTGTTTCCCTTCTTCCACGCGTTTCGTTCTCTCCTTTTCTCTTTGTCTTCCCCCCGCGGTCTCCCTTGCTCGCCTCGCTCACTTACTCACTTCCTCGTATCCTCCCCACCCGCCCACCTTCAACCAGCCTCGCACCGCCCTTCTCTTCTTCGTCTCTTTCTACATGCGTATAAATATGTGTATATATTCATCTACAGAGGTACATACACACGCGCGCGCGCGCGTGCGTGCGTGCTTGCGTGCGTGCTTGTGTGTCTGACTACGTTTTTTTTCCCCCTGCCTGTGCCGTCCCACCTCTTCCTCTCACTATCCCGATCTCTTTCTCGCCCACCGCGCACGGTCGGTTCTTTATCTACTATCCTCCTCGCTGCCACACACTGATCACCTCTTTTTAGACGCGATACCCGCGCTCGCACCGCCGTCACGTTCTTCTGGGACAAAGACGGAGCGCCGAACGAACCGTGCCGGGCACCACGTCGATTCGTTTCCGTACACTGATGTCGTCGTTCTCCCTCGGAACGATCAAACGTGCCATAGAACTGCACTCGCGTAACAGGCTTCAAAACAACACATCGCCGTAACGTGAACCGGTGCGCTGCCAGCCGCGAACTGTTGTTCCAGTTGCCTAAAGTCAGATGTCGTGTCGTCGCTTTGTAATACAGGCGGAGCGAACCTTGCTCTAGCGGAGCGCCGATTGGCCCGCGGCGCTCGACTCTGCACCACGTGACTGTACCGACGAATATCGATTCGGGTTGCGCTGCGGCGGCATTTTTAAGTTTTCGTCGAGAGGTGGGGGTACGGTATCGCATACTCCAAACCACGTTGCGACTATCACCATTCCTCGAATATTCCTAAATGTTCTGTAGTTCTTTCGTAATACCGCTTTAACCGTTCGTTCTTTCAGGCAGATTTCTGGTCACTCGATACGTTCTTATTCCGTTCTGTTGTTATGTTATAATCGCCTGCTGTTCTGAAAATAAATATTTCTTCTAATCTGTGAGAACGTGTAAGGGGGTGTTTCCACCACATCTGTGATGCGCTGCACAGTGGGGTATTTGACCACAAAAGCTGGCCAAAAGTCGATTTCAACAATTTCGCATAAGTCGTAAAATTTTTGCGGCTCGTGGTAGTTGAATATGTGAGGAACAATGTAGCAATATTGTTTTTTTCATTTGTGCACTCATGATGCAACAGGCTTCGTCGAAAGTTAGGAGATTTTTAGAGCACGCATTTCTTTCTTACCCATCCTCTGATACATCGTTACCTTATTAGTGATTTTTACATGTTGTAAGGAAAGTGTGTGAATTCTTTCATCACGGAAGCTTTTCAGGTATGTATATACTGTACTTTCGAGCAGGTTTTAGTTTTTCATCATATGTAGTTGTATAGTTATTATCGTTTGAAGATAATCGAGAATTCATTAAATTTTCTTTACGATTATAAGATTTCATTAACGATGCTTTTCTTGGTGTCATTACATTTGATCACAATGCAAAAAAAATGGTTCCGCATACGTCCGCCTAGTAGTTTTATAGCTAATTTAGCTAGAAATGACAACGAGAGTTGCAGCGTTTCACGTACGCCTGTACGGTCGCGTTCGCCGGGCCTCCGTAAGGTGGTAAGAAACTCTTCAAAGGAACTGTTTAGGTTATAGACATTTGAGATGTTTATGCTATGCTGTAGATAATGCTTTGACTAAATCCTCGACTTTCTGTCTGCATTCAGTCGAAACTGTGCCACCAGAGACTACACAGCAAAATATTCAGAACATTTCTTACGTACTTATATGTTATATTGTAGTTTTTCTTACAATTTATTCAGTTTAATTTAATCATAAACACTTCCATTTATTCAGACAAAATTACGCGAGGAAGTTTTCGAGGAAATCTTGTATTTTCGACGTACTTAATAGATTACTGCTTAGCTCAGATTCCATGTTAACAGGTATGAGACCCATACCACGAAAAAAAAGTAATCCCTTCCTCAAGGAAACAATAGAAATGCTTCTTGGTGACTCGGACAGGCCCTTGGACACACAAGATTCATGTTCCAATGATGAAGAGGACGTAACTGAGGTGTTTTCCGACGAGGAGCCGTGGACATCATCATCCGATTGATCTCGAATTATTTTATTGTGACACAAATACATTATTTGAGATCAATAAAGTATTTCTATTTTTCATTAAACAAAAATTAATAATTTTGGCAAATTTTCTGCAATTATTGACGCCATATTGGAACTGTCATTTTGAATTTTGAAGTTTTGACATCAGATTCAAAATCAGCGACCCCAAAAACCCCTATATACCAAGTTTGAACAAATTCTAAAGCATCTAGAATTTTGGCCAGCTTTTCTGGTCAAATACCCCACTGTGCGCTGTGCAGAACACTCTCGAGGCACTGAAAAAGCAAACATAACGTTTTCTTTAAACAGCTTCTTTCTGTAAGTTAACAGTGACTGTTGCATTCAGTATGCAAAGCAAGAAATTTCACACCATTTGTTTACGATTCTTTTATTCATTGCCTCGGTAGAAAGGTAGCCAGAAATAGTTCTCGAACATACGAAGGTAAACTAACTAGCACGTCGAAAAATATAGTACCCTTTTCCAAATAATTTCCCAACAAACTACACGAGGTAATTTACTAAAAACCAATATTCAAATGCACAAGGAAGCAATACACTTAAGGCTGCCGTCTCGCTAGGCCTTGAATGTGTGCGTACGCTCACACAAGCTAGGAAAAGCGTGTACGTATACGCGAAACCGTTTCAACCAACTTACGTCGTGGAATCGGCAAGAAGGAAGCTTTTGCGGGTATAGTTGCCTCCAGTAGGCATCCGTGCAGGCGGGTCTGGTGCGTTTGAACGCTAAAAAGCACCGTACGTGGAAATAATAATGAATTTATGACTCGAAAACTGACAGAATGAAGCTTCAAGGCTTCTCCGTACCGGCGCTGGTGGTATATTCGAGCTACGTAGCATCACCGTTATACGTATACGCGATGTAGTAAACAAACCCGTTTCAACCAACTTACGTCGTGGAATCGGCAAGAAGGAAGCTTTTACGGGTATAGTTGCCTCCATTAGACATCCGTGCAGGCGGGTCTGGTGCGTTTGAACGCTAATAAGCACCGTACGTTGAAATAATAATGAATTTATGACTCGTATACTGAGACAGATTCGAGAAATGACAGAATTATGCTTCAAGGATTCTCCGTCACCAGCGCTAATGGTATATTCGCGCCATGTACCATCAGAACCGGTGGAAATCCAAGCTAGCCGATATATGTAGGAAAGACATAGTTGCCGATACGTATCGAGAGTCGTATCGCGTTGTTGCCGCATTTCTCCTATTACTATTTGTCGTCAGGAAGACTTGAATGAATCACGGCGAAGCGGCTGGAGAACAAAGATGGGCAAAGATAATATCTGGATACATTGTTTATCAGGCTATGTTTGTATGTCCAGATGTTACGCTCTAGAGCCTGTACGGATACACCGATTTGGACAAATGAGGTGTCTTTAGAAATGTCCTACGATTGTATAATTTTCAAAATTGTGAGATAGATATAAAAAAAAATTGGAAGGCAAAATTGTAAGAAGACCGTCAATGGAAAAGAGAAATTATACAGAATGAGAGAAGATAATAAGATAATATAATTCTTCGAAAAATATCCGACACTTTTTTTTATCTGTAATCGTCTATTTCAAGGGGACGAATGCTGGAATGTCTTATTTCAATTCTCCAATGAAGTTGCACTGATTTATTGTCATGACTGTAACTTGATTAGAGGCAAAAAATATATAAAAAAATGTTATGTTAAACGATTTTTTATCGAATGGGTTTTCGTTTTCGAGATATTGTAAAAAGTTTTTAACGTACATAGTAATCCCGATATATACCATCTATAGTAACTTACACCAAAGGAGGTTTCGTGGACACAACTGTAGCGTGTCAGATTTTCACGAGGGCGACCGGGATTCGAGTCCCCCTCAAGTTCCATCATTCTTCCCTCTCTGTTTTTCTTTTTTTTAACAATTATTCGCGTGGAAATATATTTTTTGGATATTACGTATTATATAGTACGTTACATATTACTCTACGCAAATTTTAAGGTTAAAAATGCATTTATAAGATAACATATTATTCTAATCATCTCTTTCACCGGTGTTATCATATTCTTGTACTGCGAAAATATTTCATTCCGAAACTTTCGACGGCTGCAATTGTCGAGCAGGTAAAATGGGATAGCCGTTACTTCTGATCGTAAGGGTGGTCTTATACCTGCTCAAAAGAACGGTCGAAAGGGATGATTAGAATATTATGTTATGATATAAATGCACTTTTAACCAATTTGCGTAGAGTAATATGTAACGTACTATATAATACGTAATATCCAAAAAATATATTTCCACGCGAAAAATTGTTAAAAAAAAGAAAAAAGTGAGAATGAATTTTGCGGGGGACTCGAACCCCGGCCGCCCTCGTGAAAATCTGACGCGCTACAGTTGTGTCCACGAAACCTTCTTTGGTGTAAGTTACTATAGGTGGTATATATCTGAATTACTACGTACGTTAAAAAGTAGAAACTATAATATTTCGAAAATGAAGGTCCATTCGACAAAAAGCCGAAATGGTATTTTGATACTATATGAGTAATACGACCCCCATATACTGTCGTTCCAAAAGCGATTTCCACATTCGTGATGTCCCCTTGTAAGTTCGTAAAGAACGCGAGTGGTTCATTTCAAGTCGATTTGTGGTTATGGGTTACTATTTATTGGTGACTGGGTCATTTTTTCACCCCCTCGGAGTTTTTTTTTCCATAATTTTGGATTGTCATCCAAACTACGCACCCCTGCAAACTTTCAAGACAATGGGATGGTTGGAAGTGGGTTAAAATTGAGTTTCCAGGTTTGAATCAAACATACAAGCAAACAGAGGATCGTAGCTGAATAAATGAGACATTCCAAAATATACGTATTGTTAGTATTGATCTCTAGTTTATATTAATAAATTGTTACAACCGTGGACTAACAATTCCGAAGAAAAGCATGTACAAGAGTATTAAATTGAAATATTTTTGTCCAAATTGATGTTTTAAAAAAATGGTTACGTTATTAAATTTGTATTTAAACAACAGACACTTCTTGTTGATAAAAAAGATAATTTGATGTATAGCTAGATAAAAAAGAAAGCGTCATATGCTTTTAGAAGAATTATAGCATTCATAAATTTCATTACGATCGGCGTGTTACACTTCGGTGATGTAACTTATTCGCATTGTATGCTTTAATTTTGTACATTGATTATACAAAATATTACATCTTCCTATGTATAAATAAAAAATATTGGTACGGAAATTAGTATTGTTTCATTGACATGTTTCCTAACTTCACTACCCAACCTCTCTATCTTTCATTATTGCTATCCTCCTTTACGCTCAGCGAGGCTCTGACGCTAGACGCAGCTCTCGTGCCGTATTCCTTCAAGACTTCTCGATAGAAAGAAATGTGGCAACAGCGCGGCAGAAACGGAGAGATCGGAAAATGCGGCAACAATGCGTAAAAAATTCGTCTACATAGAGTACCTGGAGATGTCACTCTGTACAACTTCTTTTTATCGACCGCAGTAGTTTCATTAGGGTCCGTCTGTTTACAAGGGACGCTTCGATCGATTCGGACCATAACAAACTTGAGACGGCAGCCTTAAGTCAGCCTTAAGAATCAGATATGCCGTGACCTTCAGCACACACAACAGTCCGTACCAGCTTTCTTATTTCAAGTAGCTAGAACAATGAAAACAAAGATAATTGTGTATAAATGGGTACACCTCACCGATCTTTTCCTATACATAGAACTGTCGCTCGGCCTTAGTTTTCGAGATATACAGTGAATCACGATAGTATTCGAACGCTCGCTATTAAAACTGTAAACAATAAAAACATACATAGGTACAAACAGATATACCAAATTTGAAATGAATCGGATAATATTTGTAGAAGTTATGAAACATTTATTGCAAAGATGTACTGAAACAGGGTCACAAAAGTATTCAAACGGCATTAATTCTACACACCTTATTTTATATTAATATTTATTTAGGCCACCTTTCGCTGCAATTTTAGACGTCGCATGCTGTGCACTAGTTTCTCAAGTATTTTAGATTCGATAGGATTCCATACTTCTAAAATCTTTTGTTTTAGTACGTCTTTCGAGGTTATGTCGTACTTTTTTAAATCCCTGTCCATTTCCGCCCACAAATATTGGATGAGGTTAATATCCAGACTTTATCGGGGTGTATGTAATAGGGTGGAACAAAATATAGGGACAAAATATTTTTTTATTATTCATGACTTCTAATAGTGGGCAAAAGTTGCCTATTATAATGTTACTTAAGCTGTGAAAGTTTGATCAAAAGTCACACAACCCATACAGCACGCTTCGTTGCAGCAGTATTGCAGGAACGTTGCTGCAAAATTGTGTTGTTGCAGGTTGCATTGCAATATTGCAGGAACGATGCTGCAATATTGTTGTGCATTATTGGAGTGCCAACGATCCTGCAATATTGCACCAATATTGCAAGTTCGTTGCCGTGCAATGTTCCGTTCGCAACGATCGTACAATATTGCAGCAATATTTCAAGTTCGTTGCCGTGCAATGTTCTATTGGCAACAATCCTACAATATTTCTGCAATATTGCGCGCATATCGTCGTGCAATGTTCCAGTGGCAACGATCCTACAATATTTATGCAATATGGCGCGCACATCGATGTGCAATGTTCCAGTGGCAACGAACCTACAATATTTATGCAATATTGCGCGCACATCGATGTGCAATGTTCCAGTGGCAAAGCCCCAGCAAAATTGCACGCACATTACCGTACAATATTGCAGAAATATTGGAGTGGCAACGCTCCTGCAACTTCTCTGCAATGATGCGGTGCAACATTGCAATCTCGCACCAGAATATTGTCGAAGAGTTACAGGATCATTGCCAGAATTTTGCCGTTTCGTTGCAGAATCATTGCCGGAACGTTGCAGGACTACATATTTGTAATGTTGCCGCAACTTTGCAAAAATACACACCTGCAATATTGCGACGGCGGACATAGGATTGAAGCTGCAACGTCTCTGCAATATTTTGGTGCAACATTGCAATCTTGCACCGCGTCATTGCAGAGACGTTGCTGCAATGTCATGGTGCTGTGTGGGAATCAGTAAATATGAATTTTTGAATGGCTTGCGGCACCTGAAAAAAATTTGTTGATCAAGATCAAACTCTCACAGCTTAAATAACTTTATAAAAAGCAACTTTTTCGCGCTATTAGAAGTCATGAATAATAAAAAAAATATTTTGCCCCTATATAGCGTTCCACCCTAGTAACGAAACCCATGCGGTGTATTATACACAAACCATTCTTGCACAATAATTCTGAACGTATGTTTGCGGTCATTGTCTTCCTGGAAATAAAAATTTTCCAATAACCTCAATTTGGTTGCACTTTCTTCTAAATTGGTTTTTAAAATATTTAAAAATTTATGTTTATCTAAAATACCATGCGTAAAAATTATTTAGATTACCAGTGAATTTTGCAACCACACATCCCCACAACATCACGGAACCACCGCAGTACTTTACAGTAGGACGTAAATTTTTAGTATTCATTCCTGAGTTGGGTTTTCTCCAGACATAAAGATCCCCATCCGAATCACATATATTAAAAACGTATTAAAAATATATTTGGTATTTATAATAACGGGATAAGAGTGTCTTAGGTATATTAGTTACAACATTACATTCGGAACTTGAGTTTAACATGTATTTTTTATTGTTTATAGTTTTAATAGCGAGCGTTCGAATACTTTCGTGATTCACTGTACATAAAAATATGTTGGTATTTATTCGGAATCATTCACAACTGTGTTAATCGTTTCCGAGGTATCGGAGTAGATTTAGGGACAGATTGAGGGCCTGGAGCTACGTGTATGTCGATAAAAGAACATTAACCATAATTGTTTATTAATATCTCGGAAACTAATAAATACCCGAAGCTAAAATTTACATACTCACTACATACTCATTACATACTGTCTATTCACATACACAGCTTCGTGTATGTAGTTGGGAAAAAATTGTAAAAAATAATTAATATTAATTTTTTATTAACATTAGAACTACCACGCCAGTCAAAATAACTGGTTTTACAATTTCATTTTAAAATTCCCACTTCGTGTTGCATTTTTTTAACGTGATGATGTTATGACTTTTGCAGCGATAACTAAAGAAGTAATAAAATGAATTTTTTTTTTATGTATTCAAAATCAAAATAATTTTGTGTCATGGCTATTTCTACCAATACCAGTAAAAATGACTGGTACATGTCAAAGTATAAAAGGGTTCCACAATCCGGTTACCGAACTTGAATTACCCAGTTTCCTCGTTTTGTACAACTTTTTCACACGTTTTTAGAATGTTTACTGCGTATCATTCAATACGATGGTGATAATTATCAGGAAAATTTCGGATCGATTATGATGCTAATGCAAAGATAATGCATTCATTCGAAAATATCTTGAGTTGTTCATTTAGATCTGCAGACATTGAATGTGAATTGAAGTTTTTGTTACGAATGTTTTAATTTACGAGTTCTTTTTATTTCAGTTTTATTTTATAAGTCCTGAAAATGGCAAAACGATTGAAAACCTCGGAAGTATTGTAAAAACTGAACGACATTCCCATGGAATGCTCTGATATCGAGGATGATGAACTCTATGACTGTGAAGGAGAATCAGAAGAAACTGAAATTGAACTATGGGATACTGATGATGAACTTTTTGATAATGAGAATAGTGATAATGAGGTTTTAGACGAAGAAAATGTTCAGGAGTCCTCAGAAAGTGAATTTAAAAATATTTTAAATTTACGTAAAAGAAGACGTGCTCGAGTGCTTTCAAGTTCTGAAGATGAACATGAAAATATTCTACAAGATTATCAAAATGAAATTAGCGCAGACGGAACCAGTTGGGAAAAAATACAAGAAGAGTCTACTCCTGAAAGATTACCACTTCGTAATATGTTAAATTATAACTTTGTATATCTAATAATGTACTTTATACTAGAAGAATAACTCCCAGATGGGTTAATAATACCCCAAAAATGTAGGTACTACATAACATGGAATTTCTTTTGTAAGAAAATAATGTATCAATAAATTTGAAAATATTCTATTATTACGTATTTTTTAAAGACCAGTCATTTTGACTGGTAGAACTAGCTTCATTCAAACGTTGGTAGTTCTAGTGTTAATATCTCGGAAACGAATAAATACCCGAAGCTAAAATTGTATATTCGGGGTCTATACTACATATTGTATATACAAAGCTGCGCACCTCCTCACGCAGCCCCGCCTCTCGATTTGTCCCCAAAACCTACTCCGATACATACCTCGGAAACGATCAACACAGGTGTACCTGATTCCGACTGTACCTATACCAAAATATTTACTTCATAATAATACACTCATAGACATTATAATACAATTCCGCGACACTATGCCGTCGTAAACAGTCACAGACGAGATATTCAATTCTTCCAATGTCTATTAATAATAATTGAGAATAATGTTTAAGGGGTCCCCCTACTTTGACGGCCTAAAAAAGAGCGCGATATTTGGGATTTGTTTAAAGAGAAACCCTCAAATTATATTACTTGAAAAATGTATCCCTATATTTATATATATTAATGCACTGAAAGCATGCCATGCTGAATTCAAGTCGTCATAAAAGCTAAAGGCGGGGTCACCAAATATCGTACAATATAGTTTTAAATCTATATACCTAAATGTACTTAATTTGCATTCTGAAATACATATACTAGTATTAGAAAATAATATTATAACATTAAAAACGAGACATCTATTTTATTCCATTGCTTAAAATGAAAAAATCTCAAATCTTTTTGTTTGAGTATAATAATTTGGCCACCCACTTTATACTTCACTCTGACTAACTTATACAGGGTGTTTCGTATCCCGGGGTGCAAGCGGAAGGGTGGTGATTCGACACGAGAAAATAAGTGAAAAATATCAAATATGGATCTTCCTGAATAAGAGTAAGGAAAAAGCATGTCGAGATGACAAATAGGTCCAGAATTAAAAATTTTAAATTCGAAACTTTGACTAACAATATCTCCTTAACTATTAAGTTGCGAATTTATAATCGTATAACGTTTACGGCTTGGAATCATCGCTAGAATCGATTGGCAACTGTTTTTACGAGTGTTTGAGAACGCCCTGTATAATAAGTCTAGACTTTGAACAATAGCATGTTAGAGGTGTTCGCGTTCAGGTGGCTTTAAGTGAGAAGTGAAGTGTAAGCTGACAGCGAAACAGGAACAAAGGGGAAGAGCAAGAACATTTCGCGCGTGACTGTCTTTTGCACAATCACGGCCAATTAAATATGAAATTTTCTCATCCAAAATTATCTAAAGATCAGATTAAAGGGCAAGGCTGTCATGACGCTGTCAACGATGCACAATAGACACTACTATTTCGGGGCTAAAAATCAAACCGAAAATTATTGAATTTTACAACAGAACAACAGCTGACGCAGATATAGTGGAACAAATGTTAGGGCGATATAATTAGGGTTTGTCGGTTTTTAAAAACCGGTTTTCTTTTATAAATTTGTAAAATTCTAAAACTGGTTTTTAAATTAAAAAAAAACGATTTTATATACTAGAATTAAAATGTAAAAATGAATTAATTATTTAATAAAAAACGTTGACACTTTTACTTAAAATCGCCTCGGACACAAGCATATTGTAGTAGGTAACAGTTTATTGGGGAACTAATCTTCGTTCATATTTTTGGAAGAAAAATACTAAATGAAGTAAAGATTTATAATTTATATTATGTACGGATTTTACTTAATTTAGTTTTTTTTCATTTGGTTTTGTATGCAGTGTATTTTATTGTGTTATATTTTGGTAGATTCATGTATATTAAATGAATTAAAAAATTGTACAGATTTTAGTTATTTTAATTTTTGTATTTATTTGGTTTTGTATAGATAAGGCATATTTTATTTTGTTATATTTTTGTAATTCCATAAATATTTAAAAAAAATGAACATTTTTAAAATGAGTACAAATATTTATTTTCTATTTTAATTATATTTTTTGTGAAATTTTTTTTGGGGGGGGGGGAGGAATAGTGGAGTTCAAAAACTGGTTTTTTCAAAAGTCGGTTTTTGTATAAACCCTAGATATAATATAAGCAGGCGAACTATCAGATAGCCATCAGCTTTTTCTATAATATACCTACTCTACAATGCTGCTCGTGGATACTTCCTTTATATGTATCTATCAGAAATAATAATATACAGAAAAAGGAAGACAACAGTATTGAAAATCGACCCTCGAACGTCCAAATAATCAGTCATTTTTCCATAAAATTAGCAGTTGAAAGCATGATGAGCAGACTAATCACAGTCACGGATGTTCCTTCAGTTTCTGGTTCTGCACAACCATTACAATGAGATGCAAGTGCAATTAAAGAAGTACATATGTAGTAGGATCGTGCTACATGTGTTATGACCCTCCAATTAGAATCGCCTCGACCAATTTGTGACGAACACTTAAATAGTAAACACGATATTTGCAAGATGTAGGGTCTCTTTCATACGGCGATACATGAATGATGGATGCCGATGTTAAGGTCCCTTACACGTTGAGATCTGTATCGATAGATGTTGTAAGTATCAGTATCGCGATAGAAATCTCAACGTGTGTTTGTCTGTTTCAATATCTATCGATGTATCGTTATGTGAAATTGCCCAAAGAATGAGGATCTAACGCGAGTTTGCGGTGAATTGGAGAGGAACGTAATTTTTTTTTTAAACGATAACATAGTATAAAAGGGTACCAGCTTACGAACATAAGGATATATCGGACCTATCTTTAAAATGGTACCAGGTTGATGAAAATTTGTGAGATTGTTCTTTTTAATCTTCCTGACGTGCTCCAAAAATGTTAAACGAACTCATTAAACGGTTGCTGAGTTATAACGATTTTAATTTCCACTGATTTCACACGTACTTTTATGGATAGAGACGATCTTAACGGATAAAACAGCTGAAAAGATTCGATATAGCACACTTCGTTGCGGCAACATTGCACGGGGCGGATATAGAATTATTGCTGCAACGTTGCATCAATGTTACGGTGCAATATTGCACGGCAACGTTCCTGCAATATTTCTGCAACATTACGGCAACGTTGCAACGTTTCCACAATGTCGCTGCAACTACCATTTGAACCTAAAATATTTCCGTTGTTTTTAATGATACGAGAAAATGTCTAAGGAAAAAAAATCTTTGCTTCGGAGAGACAATTATTCTGACGGAGACGATTTTTTTCTCAAGGTTATATTTCCCGAAATTTCAAGATCATCAATGTTTTTTTTAATGGGATGACGTATTTTCACTACTGTAACGTTATAGCCAATAAAAATAGAAATTAAACCATATATGTAGAATATGTTGTCCCTTTTTGTCTAGCAATCATTTCTTTCCGGGACATTCCACGCGAACTCGGACACTTTTTGGAGTAAGTTTTCAAAAATTGCTGAAATTTTAATATGTTGTAGCCTTTACTGATATTTAAACGTACCTCAAAGGATTTTTCAAAATTTTGAAAAATGTAGATTTTACAGCTGTTTGAAGTTGAGTGCTACCTGTTTTCAAATAATTATAGCTATGGAAGTAGTAAACGGATGGAGATGAGCTTTACGGTGCTTATAGAGAAGACATTGAAGTTTTTAGCAAAAATTATTTCAGTTTAAACAAAAAAAAATTTGAACCTTTTTTGTGCAATTATTTTAAACAAATGCAGGTTTTTAACATCGGCCTTGATTTTAAAAATTGCCGAAAGTTGACGCTGCACCGATCCGCAGCGGCTCGACTGATCGGGCCGTGCGGTACTCGCAGTGGCCAAGCGGCTATACCTGATACGGATTGTCGAAAATGGTTTTGACAAAGTTTTCAAGTTTTTGACAAAAACTGAAGGGGGAAACTTTTACTGTTTTTTATATCCAACATAATACGGTATCTTAATTTTTGGTGTTCGCCATATTTTCCGTGAACCGAAGGTGACCTTCAGTTTTTTAAATGGGATGCTATATATTTGATTACCCAATATGAAAGCGACTGTCAAAGCAAATTCTACCATATGGTATACTATGGCCTTCAAGGCCACACAAGGTTAGGAAAGAAAGAAAGAAACTCAATCTACTAGATAGATTGTTCAATATATTTACTTCATTCCTAACCTTGTGGGGCCTTGAAGGTCATAGTATATCATATGGTTGAATTTGTCTTGACAGTCGCTTTCATATTGGGTAATCAAATATATACCATTCCATTTAAAAAACTGAAGATAATTAAAAGCTGTATAAAACCCAGTTACAGTTGAATTTATTTAAGTAATAAATAAAAGCCCTACATAACATTAAACAAAGCAACAAAAAGCTACCACTTTTGAACATTAATAAAAAATCTAATATTTTGTGGGGCACCTTTTGCTTTTAGGACAATCTAAAAGTTACTAAACGTGGTAACTTCTTTGTCGGACCCAAAAATGCGTTACCCCGTTCAATGTGATATAACACTTTTGTTTGTCAGTTAAATAAATTCAACTTTAACTGGGTTTTATACAGCTTTAAATTCTCCATCAGAATATGCATGTTAAACATACCACAGTCCCAAATGTGTGCTGAAACATAAACAAAATAGAACAAATCGAAAAAGTGGTAACTTTTTTGTCCGCTAGTGTAGTGTTACAAAACCCTAATGGAGTTTGTCAAAATGAGCCTTCGATTTTGAATGATTTGAGTTTAATGTTTTGCACGGTTGAAGTGTAAGTTCGAATACGTTAATTAACGACGCTACAGGTCGTCGGTTCGAATGCCCTTCGGGGGAAACGATTTTCTATGAGAAAAACGTCCTTTTTTTATACTTCTATGATTCTGCACACATTCAATACTACATAATAAGTCCCATAAGGTGGATGTTCGTTTCTTAGCAAAATCTTTCCAGAGGCTTTTTTCGTACTTCCCGATGACCTAGCTAGGGTAAAGGACCCAATTTTACTGACACTTTATGCGTTGACTCTGACATTATCTTATAGTTTTATACTTATAGACTAAAAGTATATGTTGTTTTTGTTATTTGTTATTGTTTAATATGTTTACTTGATGAAAAAATATTTGGTGGATCTTAAATCTTAGATTTTTATGTATAAATTCATCAATTTCAAAAATATATTTCGGGATCTATTACTGACACCCTTAAAATGTATTTGACTGAATTACTGACACCCCAATTACTGCCAGCTAACCTAGTACTGTTTATCTCATTTTAAGGTTATGTCGTCTTATGTACATGAGCAACTACTGCTATGACAGTAATACCAAAATGTTTGGCGCGCTTGTACCAATCACTGTCACCCAATTGATAAATAAACAGACTTAACGAATCGTTGAATTCCGCTCGTTATTACTTTCTATGATGCTTATATTATCTAAAACATTATATTTTGTTATGTTAATAGCTTAAATATTACAATTACAGCATTTTCATTAACGTCTTGTTTTCTCTTTTGCTACTAAGGAAGTCATCCTCTTTACTCTCCAAATATCCGCTTAAAACGTTTGATCATTCCATCCAAATTAACGAAGAAAAAATTAAGTGCTGTTTTTTTGTATCGTATAAATTAGTTTCAATTGTATGCTAAATTTTTGTTATGTATCATTTCACAAGATTTATTCGTTATTTTAAGTAAACCGGCTTAGGGTGACAGTAATTGAGTAGGTGGCAGTAATTGGGTCCTTTACCCTACAACGTTCAGATTCGGCATGAAGGTTCCTCGGTAACCAAAGATTCCGTAGAAAATCACACACCTGGAAAATTCGATAATGGGTAGTACCTGTGCCCTAAAGCAGGTATTTATGTACAATGTAGTAGCCCCTACTGCATTGTATCTAGGCCCGCACGCGGGTCGAGCTCGAGCTCAACCTGAAAGACGAAGTGAGACAAAGTATCATGCTTTCTCTCTTTCGTAGCCGACGGTTACTTCGCCTCGACTCTTTCGTCCTCTCTCGCTCGCTCACGAGTTCTCTCACGCTCGACCGAAGGATTCCAAGAAGTGGTGGAGATACAAACGCGCAAGCAACGCAGTGTCGAAATGCGCTCTTTATTTGGACTCTCATGGAGGCAAACGAAAAAGCGCTGTTGTAAGAGTGAATATGCTCCACAAATTTCTTTGATTCGGGGTCTTTGTCACACATTAGTTGTTGTAATAATATCGAGAATTATTTCGTTTCTAGGGGGGGGTTCAAATGTCGCCGGGCAGTGAGTCTGGGAACGTATACATATGACTTACAAGGGAAGATCCCGAACCCGAAAATTTAAAAAATTCCGAAACTTTGTGAATATGTAGAGGATTTCTTCCTGATTACGACGTAATTGTTGTTTGCTGCCCAAATTCACTCGAAGGGGGTGAAATTACCCCTGAAAATTCGGCTATTTTCCGATTTTGTGTTATAATTCGCGAACTGTAAGAGATAGCAAAAAGTTTCTAGACAAAAGATACTTATTTTAATTAGATCTATCGTTTGGTAAACAAATTATTTTACAGTTCACGAATCATAACACAAAATCGGAATATAACCGGATTTTCAGGGGTCAATTACACCCCCTTAGAGTGAATTTGGGCAGGAAACAAAAATTGCGTTGCAATCAGGACGAAATTCCCTACATATTCACAAAGTTTCAGAATATTTTGAATTTCCGGGTTCGGGATATTACCTTGTTAGGCCGCTCGAAATACCCTTCAGGAGACGTAAAAGTTGTAAAATTTCGAATTTTGCAGCGAAAATTGTTTCTAGGGGAGTTTCCAACAAAAGTTGTGGCTATCTTACGCGTCTTATTATATTGGATAGTAATGCCTGCCTTTGTATCACAATAATATACCCGTTATTTATATTTTTTACTCTACTGCCCGAAACGTTGCAGGAGGCGGACACAGGAATATTGCAGCAACGTTGCGTGCAACACTGCAATCTTGCACTGCAACGATCCTGCAACGTTGCTGCAATGAGAGTGTGCTGTATGGGATGTTGAAGAAATGGTACCAATCTTTTCAAATTTTTTGTACATGTAGTATGTGGATAGATGATAATATCTGCCGAGTTTCAATTGTTTTTACTACTCCGTTTTAAAGAAATAAATTATAACTTGAGAAAATGGTGAATTTAGGGCTTTTTCAATGCCAAAAGTTTAGCAAATAATGCTTGAAAAAGCATTTGAACAGTGAAAAATACCTTTCTCCGAGTAAAAATAAGACTCCAACTGCCGTTCGAGTTCCTTATATTTAGATTTACTATGCGCCAGACGTAGGTAGATATACTTTTGTCTAATATTGTACGCCTGATACACTCTTAACTTTCACTCTGTGGACGGGGGTGCAAACACACCCCAAGCTAATAGAAACGTAAATAAAAAATTACCGAATGGAAACTTTCCTAAGTGTTCTTGTAGGAATGCTATCTGTGATATTTTTCGCACAGGTTTTGATAGAAATTTCATTGAAATCGTTGAATTTGAATGTAGTAGTAGGCTTCGAAGGCACCTGACAAAGGGACCACGCGGTAGTGGACATCGCTTTTCGAACGACAGTATATGGGGGTCATAGTACTCGTGTAGAATGAAAATACCATTTCGGCTTTTCGTAGAATGGGCTTTCGTTTTCGAGATATTGTAATTTAAAGTTTTTACCGTACGTAGTAATCCAGATATACCATAGATGATAAAGTACATCCAAGAAGGTTCCATGGCCACAATGGTAGCGGGTCGGATTACCACGCTGGCGGCCTGGGGTTCAAGTCCCACGTAACTTTTTTCTTTTTCTTTCTTTTTTTATAACAATTTTTCCCGTGGAAATATATTTTGTGAAATGTGCGTGGTGTTTCAATGAATTATGTTTCGTATGTTTTTATGAAAAGTACCACCCCAAGTATTGTACAAAAATGAATTAATGAAACGAAATATTCATGGCAGAATGATTATACAATATAAGCACAGAAATCTTTTTCAAGACTTACTCGCTCCCAACGACCAGGTATTCGACCATTGTTTTGAGCAGGTATAAGACCACCCTTACGGTTAGAAGTACGATTATCCCACTTCCCCTGCTCAACAATCGCAGGCGTCGAAAGTTTCGGAATGAAATAGTTTCGCAGTACAAGAATATGAAAGCACCGATGAAAGAGATGATTAGAATAATATGTTATGTAATAAATGCATTTTCAACCTTAAAATTTGCGTAGAGCAAAATATATTTCCACGGGAAAAATTGTTACAAAAAAAGAGAGAAAACAAATTACGTGGGACTTGAACCCCGGCCGCCAGCGTGGTAATCCGACGCGCTATCATTGTGGCCACGGAACCTCCTTGGATGTAGTTTATTATCTATGGTATATCTGGATTACTACGTACGGTAACAACTTTAAATTACAATATCTCGAAAACGAAGGCCCATTCTACGAAAAGCCGAAATGGTATTTTCATACTACATGAGTACTACGACCTCCATATACTGTCGTTCGAAAAGCGATGTCCACTACCGCGTGGTCCCCTTGTGAGCGCTAAACCGTATACAGGGGTGCGTATGCACCCCGATATTCCCCATTCAAAAATCAATGTTTGTAAGCAGCTGTGTTAGTATTTTTCTACAGTGTGTTTTGTATTTACATTCCTGTTGCCTAAAATATATGGTTTTTAGTCATTTTTTCTTCAGCGAAATGTCATTATCTCTAAAATGGTTTGATGCAGTTTCGTTTCGGTGTTTGCTTATGTTTCAAAGAAATAAGATAGGTTTCTTATTGAATCAGTGGTAAGTGTTTGGTAAATTATAGTGTTTCTTTATTGTAAATATGATGCTAATTAGTAAAATAACATATGTTCAGAGTGTGTTTATTTATTTTCTTTTCACCGAACCCAGCACCATCAACAGAAGTCAGAGATCTCAACGCCTACATGTGCCCTAGGTCTAGTGACATCAAGACCAGCTTGAGCTGCTACATTTGTCAAAAACCAGCGTTTAAAAATCATAGCAACAATATTTGCGATAAATGCATGAATACCAAAATTCATGATGATGAAGACATAATGCACATCGATTCTGACGCTGCATTTTACACTTATTTTTCATTATTTATATACGACTTTTAAATTTTTGTATTTTAAATTAAATGTTAAAATTCTTTCTACACTTATCTTCTTAACAATTAATAAAATTTCACAAATACTTACGCAGCCAAAGTTTTTTCTGTATATTTGGGACTAAAAATTCGTGGGGTGTAATTAAACCACGGTACACGGTTAACGTTAATGTATTAGTACGCAGAGTCAAGGCTAATAGCTTGTGCAGCATGAAATTGAAAGCTTTATAATGTTTAGTCATCCAACGTCATTTATCGTCAATGATAAATAATATAATATTTCCTTTGTATCATTTTCCATTTTTTTCAATAACCAGTAGTTTTGGAAATAATCGAGTGACAAGATTAAAACAGAACACTCTGTATGTGTTAACGTTATATGTATATTGGTTCTGATTGGCACTGATTGTGAGGCATCGAAGGTGCCGTCCAGGGTGGTATATAAAGGTGGTTTGACAGGACCATGTACGGCGTCTTCATAACAGTTTAATTCGCAGAATACTAACCAGGTGGCGTTAACTCTAAGAGGCGCGTTACCGCGGTAAATTTGAAATGTAAAGAATATATACCCAACAGAAATGGTTATTAATAATAATTTTAAATTATTGTAAAGGTTATATGTATGAATTTCGTGTACATGTTTATCATGTATTTTATATATTTATCATCCAAAATTTTATTTCTCATAATATATGTATATAACCCTTATCATTTTACCAGCAGTATTGCTGCCAAAATATTTCTGTGTTTAGTGTTATTTTGTTAATTTCGTTGTTAGCCAACGGAGATCATACAATCGGAGATCACCACTTCTTTCTTTGAATTGTATCCTTTGGTACTGCAAAAATAGATATATTTTTTTCTTTTCCAGAAGAACCACAATTCTCTACTTTGCACCGTTTAACCATAGTGCTAGTTAAAAATAATAGTTTATATAAGAAACACAGTACACGGAAGACGGTAGCGTGGCGTCGTTACACTTATACAATCAAAGTCGACTCTATCTGTGTGGGATCCATGCACACACGCCATCTGCTACATAAAATCTGTACTAAACTCTTATGAAGACAGTATTACTAGGGAAAAGTGGCTTTGTTGCATCACCTTTATATACCACCATGGTGCCGTCTCAAGCCTGGTTATACCTATACCTCGGAGGATGGTTGTAGTGGAATGCGTCCGTGAGGCGGTGTTGCCATTTTCGTCTGTTCGCGCGCGCGTAGGTTGCAGTTTTAACGGATGACCCTGTAGGGGTAAACAGTGTAGTTATTGGCCACCTGGCAGTGATTGGCCTTTTTTTTAAAAAACATGAATATTAAGAAATAATGTACATTATGCCTTTTATAATGAACATATTCAGATACCTTGTACTTTCATGCGTCGAATGCAATCGATATTTGCTACTCATTGTTATACTATGTGTAAAAAATAGACAAGTTGAAATCGATGCTTGAAAACTACAGTGATTGAATTGAATAGCCATACGGTTACATCAGGCAATTCTTAGATAATTTAATGTATTTATGATATATATATAACTCTCATATTCGTTATATAGACAAATAAAGGTTTAAACTTTATAAAAAAAGATTATTTATTCATTAATATCATATATTATTGCAAAAATTATAGGTGGCCAAGAACTGTAATGTAAATAATGTCTTAGGACAGTCATTGGCCACGAGGCCAATGGGTAGCTAACAGTCATAGAAACAGTGCAACAGTTGTTGGCCACCATTCGCCATGCTTTGAAAAGGTTATGTTATAAAGGAAAATACTATTAATACAATATAAAAGAAGGTGCAATACTACAATACTAGCTAATATAGAAACATTTAAGTAGAAAAGGTATTATTTCATAATTAGGTAGGGTATACATATGTCACATATAGGTTATGAAATAGTGGTCAATAACTGCCAAACGATCGGCCAATCATTGCCTCGAAACAGTTCTTTGTTGTGATTTTAAGAGGTTAGGTTTTAAAAGAAAATGCTTTTAATACAATCTAAAACGCTGTTAAAAGAAGATGCAATACTAGCTAATATAGAAACATTTAAGTAAAAAAGGTATTATTTCATAATTAGGTAGGGTATATGTCACATATAGGTTATGAAATAGTGGCCAATAACTGCCAAACGATCGGCCAATCATTGCCTTCGCCTGGCCAATAACTATGTTTTGTCGTAGGTAACGTATTTTCCGTAAATTTTTGTGGATCCTTCTACTCTTTTCTTTTAAACAAATTCTATTTCTAGACTATTAGAGTCGTTTACAGTTATTAACACTAATTGTGTTCTTAAAGCTATCAAAATAAGACTTATAATCCAACGCTTATGTGAACCTCTGACTTAAGTGGCCAACAACTACACTGTTTACCCCTACCTGTACCTCGCCTGTGCTGGTAAGGCTCTTCACCCATTTGTACTACCTGCGAGGAAAATATTCACTAGCTTATCTCCTATAATCTTAACTGTTACCATGAATGAGTTGATGAAATATTTACTGTCTCTGGTATAAATTATCAATTTATGTAAATACGAGTCGAAACATAAGCTGACCGATGACTTTAGCAAGAGCCCTCGCTAACTTTTCCAACGTTCGGATGGTAGACGCGTTGTCCAGAATTTTGGGAGGTGACAAATTCCAATTGTTTGCACTTTTGAAGAAGAGGAGGGACCTCCCCTCTGTTAATTCGTCGGTGGAGGAGGCATCTTCGCCGTCTTGACGAGGTGGAGGAAAAGTACAACCAGCTGGTTCCAAAAACTAGCCGGGATGATCGGACAGAGCGTTTCGCCAGGCTCGCGGTTTATGACGGGAAAAAACCCGAGAGTCAGCGGAGGACAACGGTACAGACAGGTACCTACGGCTGGTTACCAAATAACTACCCGCCGACAGAGTAATAGGTATATGGATTAACTCGAAGCGAAGAAAGTCGAAATTCCTGAAAAAAGGGACGATTTCGATTGCCCCCTATTCGACATCTGGCAGGCAAATGTATTCCGATGAACGCTTTGAAAATAAGCATTGCCCGATTGTAAAGGAATAAAATGAATTTCGCTTCGAAAAATACGAAATTTCCGGCTGTAAACGATAATGAATTTTCGCTTCGCTCCAAGTCCTCCATTATTACGTAAGACGGAACAGTTCTCTTTACGGGATTACATTATATTACAGTCTTCTCTCGATATGTTGCCGCGACTCGGGACCGGTGACACCTATTCCGAAAATATTAAAAATAACACAGGATGGAAATGCTAAAATAAATAATATATGATATATGTGTATATTACTGGATTAGTTTTATTATATACTTCAAGAATATGAAAAGAAACGTATGGTTCGAGCACGCGTCCGCACAGAAACGAGACCGCGGTGTGTCTATTGTGCGACAACCTCGCACGATAGCCAGTCGAGCCGTGACTTCCGAACGAGAATCCTCCGTAGCGAAGTTTACGATGCGTAACCAAAGATGAATAAAATTCCAAATTTATCGTTTGAAAAACAAATAATTGTAAAGGCCAATATGAAAAGAATTTCACGATAAAGTATGAACAAATATTGTATGTTCAGACTCCTATTCGGTACAATCAGAAATTCGATCGCTCCGAATAGGGGTAAAGAGTACAGTGGTTGGCCACCTGGTAGTGATTGGCCATATTTTGAGAAATAAATGAATATAAAGAAATACCAATGTTATGCCTTTTTTTAATGAACATATTCATATTCCTTGTACTTTCTTGCTTCGGATGTAATCAATATTTCTCCACTCATTATATGTATACTGTGATTATATATAAAAGCAAATAGGATGACTCGGCTTTGAAGCTTAGAAATTACAGCAATTTAATAAAAAAACCATAAGAGTACAGTTGAAAGTTTGCGAATAGTTTAATGTATTTATGATGTGTATATTTCTCATATTCGATATACATCGATAAATAAAAGTTGAAATTTTATAAAAGAATTATTGATTTGTTAATGGTGAATCAATAATTAGCCCCCTGTTAAAAACAGAAACAAACACAACAAATACATATATAATAAAATATATCCATTTTTATTGTATAATTTTAATCTTATTTCTATCACCAAATCAGGTAACATTTTCTTTTAGGTTATATTATGTGTCAAATAGCGGCCAATCACTGTCGAACCGATTGGACAATTACTGTCTTGAACATGCCAATAACTATATTTCTTCGTAGGAAACACATTTTTTGTATATTTTCATACATTCTTGATTTTCTTTTATAAACTCTATTTATTTTCAGATTGTTAGGGGTTTTTCGTACTTATTTATATTGATTTCCATTTCAAATTTACTAAATTCACATTTATAATTAATTATTTATGTGACACTCTTGCTTAAGTGGCTAACCATTATACTCTTTACCCTATTCGAAGGTTCGAAGGTTCAAATATTCGAAGATTCGAATATTCGAAGGTTCAAATATTCGAAGGTTCGAATATTCGAAGAAATTATTTGAATTATTCGAATGGTCGAATACAGCTCTAATTTGTATATAGGCTAGGAGGAAGTGGAACAATGCGGTACACCTAACTTTGGACTGTGATAACAAAAAATACGAAGGAAAAAAGACATGGGACTTCACTGGGAGTCTTGATAGACTTTAAACTACATATAAGAAAATCAAAGACTTTTTAAGAAAAATATTTGGCTACGAAGGGAAATAAGAAAATAAGAACACCCATTTAAAACCATGTAAAAGTACAAAATTTTTATTTTTATGAGTTAACACGGTGCACAGTGAAGTATTCAAGGGCGGATCCAGAGGTGGGCGATAGGGGCGATCCCCCCCCCCCCCCCCCTCCAAGAATAATAAAATATAAAAATATTATGTCACATTCGCAATCGTAGAACAGAATTTGTATTGTAAAATAAAATTGTTTTTGATAGTATCTTAATCTTATTAATTTTTAACACTTTTTATACCTATTTTCTTTATAAAACCGGTTATTCAATAACGGGTACTGTAATTATTCTGATTTCTTGTAATATATAAATAATTAATGTGAATTTAATTATTCAGGCTATAGTATCAGATAGATATATTAAAATATAAATTACAAGCAAATTTTAAATCCCGTAAAAGAAGGTTAAAAAATGTAGTTATGCACTTTTACACGTTTCGCTCCCCCCCCCCCCCCCCCCCAAGAAAAGCTCCTGGGTCCGCCCCTGGAAGCATTTGGCCCTAAACCTGGCAAAAATTATTTTTTTCATTTAAATGCAACCAAGTATACTTAAAAGTGACGCAATGTAATTGTTTCATAGGATTTTACAAAAATATGCACAGGGCGTAAAAAAATGTAGAAATAATTCGATTTATTTACATGATTTATTTTATTGCGACATTCTCGTATTAAGATTTTCGTATTCAGAGTTACATATGTATCAAGAAACACAAGGGTTTCATGTGAGGAAATGGTATGATTATTTAATAAAGTTAACAATAAAATATAACAAAAATAAATATTTAAGAAAGTCTCGTCTTACTCTGGGATTAAAAGCTGCAACGCTTCACGTGAAAATCGCTTGGGCTTTTTTGTAATTTATGTCGGGAGCTAATTGTAAGTTATTAATGGGTTCAAAGTTAATAATGGCCGGTTTAATACATCTCTGTTATAAGATTTAGGAATATAAAATGTTTGAAACAAAAGTTATTTGGTCAACTTAATTTTTTTAAATAGAACCATATATTTTTCAACACCCGCGATTTTAGCCCTTCTCAAGGGCTTTTCAATAACCATAGTCACTCAAGATCACAGACATAAAAAAAATTGAAAATGAAAATTCATTGTGAATGCTTCTGAAACGGAATACATATGTATTCTCAGCTCCAAGTTACAGAAATTCAGCTTTAAGCGTTTGGTCGAAGTTTGTTTACGTTTACGTTCACGCAGTGGTGTGGATAGTAGTGTGAGTAGTACACAGATACTACGCTTTGCATGATAAATATCCTCAACCCTGTTCTTAGACTAAATTGTGACACCGAAGAGAATCAGTTTGCTTTCCATGATGCATTATTACTCAAAAGAGGATAAAGTCGATATGGTCGTAATTTTCGCTGCAAGTGATTAGTGTGTTAGACACGCGCAACGCTTTTACAGGGACACATTTTCTGATCGCAATAATTATTGTCCATATCGTTTTGCTTACACTGAATTCCTGGTCATTTCAGGTGAAATCGGACACTATTTTAAGTAACATTTCGGAGTTTATTGAAACTTGGATATGTTGCGTCTGTAGTGAGTTATAAACGTGTCTCGAAGGATTTCTCAAAATTTTAAAAATTGTGGGTCCTACAGCTCTTTGAAATATAATGTTGACCTTTTTTCAATAAATTATAACTGTTAAAATAAGAAACTGATAAAAATGAGCTTTTGGGTGCTTACAGTGGCGACATAAGAGTACCTAATCAAAATTATTTCACTTAAAAAAAAACAATTTTTAACAATTTATTTTGAAATTGTTCTAAACAAACGAAAACTTTATAATAGCAGGGCACTAAGAAAAAAATGTATTAAATAATATTAAGCAGATATATTTTTATACAAATAAATATTTTAATACGAATAAATATTTTATTCAAAATACTTGGCGCTGCGAAACCGAAGAAACGCTAATTGTCTTACTATTAATAATTTACAATAATTCCCTAACAATCTTAAATACATAATATACATATACATACTAGAAACGCAGTCAGATTTATTCTACATATATTTACTATTTAATTCTAATATCATACGTAGCATATGCACACGCACACACACACATATTCACGAACGCACGCACAAGAAAGAGAGAAAAAGATTAATGCTATTTAAACATATTTATTCAGTTTAGCAACACCAATTCGGAGCGCAGCGCCAAGTATTTTGAATAAAATATTTATTCGTATTAAAATATTTATGTGTATAAAAATATATCTGCTTAATATTATGTAATACATTTTTTTCTTTGTATAAATAGCCATTGTGATAATTGGCGCAATTTTTGTATATCATTAATTTTGTAAAGCTATTAATTTACGACAATGTTTTTAAATGGAATTCTTTTTGATGGGTTCATTAAAATGTCCGCGATATAAGTAATGGAAGCTATGAACACAGCATTTTAGCTGTGCATATGTAGTTGTGTCATCTTGGAAAGCACCTTTATGTACTTGCAGCTCATTTTGATTTCACTCATATTTTTTGTGGTTTATTTGATTTCACGTACTTGCCTTATTTTTTTTACTTCTTTGAAGTTTTTTATGGGGATCTCACTTCTTTTTACAAAGATAATTCATGTACTTGGCGTAATTTTTTTACTTTTTTGAAGTTTTTTATGGGGATCTCACTTCTTTTTTCTTCCATATGTAAAGATAATTTGCATCATCATCAACGGCCATGAACGACTGTTCATACTGAAATACTGTGACAAGACTTTATCACAGGACAGAATTAAGGATAAATTCTACATATATGAACGTACACTGAATCTCAATTGCTTTATAAGGGTAAATTCAATGTTGCTTTGGCTTCAATTATTAACAAAAATCGACAACAATGCCTAAACGAGTTTACAGGCTCCTCCTGGAGGTTCCTGCGTGCACAGAGTATTACATTTCAAAGAATTTACACCAGTCGTTATATAAAATTGCAAGTTGTTCAATAGTACATAGGGTATAGGTTATAAAATTCAATAGTATATATATAATATAGGTATGTGTACAATGACGGACGACGATCCCTGCCGAATGGTCCCGAGAGTCGACGAATCGACGAACGAAACATGTGTTAGTATCGTTTTGGCTGAAGGTGTGCGTGCAACGCGTATACGTATTATGTTTGACGAAAAATTCCTTGGAGAATCAGAATCAGAATCAGAAGAAAAACCTTACCGTTTCTGACAGATCCATGAGACGATATTATATCTCTGTTATGCGAGGACCGATTTTATTGAAATTGGTCTTATTCGAAAGCTCACATGCGGTTTACATAAGAAAAATGCCATTGAATTTAGAAAATATCGCAGGCGTGATGAGATATTAGTGAAATAAATAAAAACTTAGGTTGAAATGGCTCTGCGACGAGTAAAGATATACGGTAGCGACATCGACACATATACCGGGTGTCTTTCATGTACTTGGCGTCGAGACGCTACCGCGTCTCTAGATTCAACCGTATTATATACAATGACTTTCAAGGCCGCACAAGGTTAGAAATTAAGGAAACAGATTCAATCTACTAGATAGATAGTTCAATATATTTCTTTCCTTCCTGACCGATTGTCCAATTTCGTGTGGAATAACTCTGATCAACGTTAATTGATGTACTAAATACCGTATACAGGGTCATCCGTTAAAACTACAACCTACGCGCGCGCGAAAATGGCAACACCGCCTCACGGACGCGTTCCACTACAACCATTCACCGGCCCGGCGTCCGGAGGGCTGCCAGCAACCGCTGGACAACAGTGATGCCCGAGCTTCGAAAATTTGAGGATGGTCTCTTTCAAATTAACGTTGCAAAGAGCTGTGCGGAATTTCACGGCCCAGGTAAACGAGCCGCGCGCTCCGCTTTTATGATCGGCTTACCACTCGCACCCCAGATTACTGTAATCAGGTTTGAAAACAATGTCAACTGGTCTCGTACCTGTCTTAATTTCAAAAATTTTAGCTACGACAGGGTTGACCTGGGCGCTATACCCCTGTACGGAGAGATTTTTCGCCACCTGCGTGTAAAAGCCACAATAATGGCACATTGTTCCAAAAAATGACATTAACGGAAGCCGGTATAGTCGTGGCGTTGTGTAGCTAAAAGGTTAAAACATTCAGACACAAAAATTGTAGAAAAAAATTCAAACACCGCTACAATCAAAGACACGTCCCATTAGTTATCCGTTACGCCCGATATAAAATTATAAAAAAGAAAACCAGAACAATAGATTCAGAGGTTTGCACTTTGCAGAACTAACACATAATTTAATAAAAATTTAATTCCTCAATTCCTGAAAGTAATGATACAGAAACAAGTAGCCTATTGTTTATCAACACCATGAATTTTAAGAAGAGCATTAAATACAGTGTCAAATAAACAGTTTTCAAAAGCTTTTCACAACAATTATGCTTAAAAAATTGATAAAAGAAATATTAAGTAAGCATAAAATATTTTAAATTGTCCAACATTAAGAGGGAATAATTTTTCCTCATTTTTTGGCGCAAATTGCATTCCGATATCTTTTATAGTTCCAAAGTTATACGAAAAAAGGCCCCAAATTCTTCAATCCGAGCTGGGAAATTTCAAATAGCTCTTTGCGACGTTAATTTGAAAGAGGCCATCCTAAAATTTTCGAAGCTCGGGCATCACTGCTGTCGGGCGGTCGCTGGCAGCGCTACGGACGCCGGGCCGGTGAATAGTGTACTATGCGACCGTGAGGCGGTGGTGCCATTTTCGTCTGTTCGCGCGCGCGTAGGTTGTAGTTTTAACGGATGACCTGTAACTATTCGACCATTCGAATATTCGACCATTCGAATATTCGACCATTCGAATATTCGACCATTCGAATATTCGACCATTCGAATATTCGACCATTCGAATATTCGACCATTCGAATATTCGACCATTCGAATATTCGACCATTCGAATATTCGACCATTCGAATATTCGACCATTCGAATATTCGACCATTCGAATATTCGACCATTCGAATATTCGACCATTCGAATATTCGACCATTCGAATATTCGACCATTCGAATATTCGACCATTCGAATATTCGACCATTCGAATATTCGACCATTCGAATATTCGACCATTCGAATATTCGACCATTCGAATATTCGACCATTCGAATATTCGACCATTCGAATATTCGACCATTCGAATATTCGACCATTCGAATATTCGACCATTCGAATATTCGACCATTCGAATATTCGACCATTCGAATATTCGACCATTCGAATATTCGACCATTCGAATATTCGACCATTCGAATATTCGACCATTCGAATATTCGACCATTCGAATATTCGACCATTCGAATATTCGACCATTCGAATATTCGACCATTCGAATATTCGACCATTCGAATATTCGACCATTCGAATATTCGACCATTCGAATATTCGACCATTCGAATATTCGACCATTCGAATATTCGACCATTCGAATATTCGACCATTCGAATATTCGACCATTCGAATATTCGACCATTCGAATATTCGACCATTCGAATATTCGACCATTCGAATATTCGACCATTCGAATATTCGACCATTCGAATATTCGACCATTCGAATATTCGACCATTCGAATATTCGACCATTCGAATATTCGACCATTCGAATATTCGACCATTCGAATATTCGACCATTCGAATATTCGACCATTCGAATATTCGACCATTCGAATATTCGACCATTCGAATATTCGACCATTCGAATATTCGACCATTCGAATATTCGACCATTCGAATATTCGACCATTCGAATATTCGACCATTCGAATATTCGACCATTCGAATATTCGACCATTCGAATATTCGACCATTCGAATATTCGACCATTCGAATATTCGACCATTCGAATATTCGACCATTCGAATATTCGACCATTCGAATATTCGACCATTCGAATATTCGACCATTCGAATATTCGACCATTCGAATATTCGACCATTCGAATATTCGACCATTCGAATATTCGACCATTCGAATATTCGACCATTCGAATATTCGACCATTCGAATATTCGACCATTCGAATATTCGACCATTCGAATATTCGACCATTCGAATATTCGACCATTCGAATATTCGACCGGTCGAATATTCGACCATTCGAATATTCGACCATTCGAATATTCGACCATTCGAATATTCGACCATTCGAATATTCGACCATTCGAATATTCGACCATTCGAATATTCGACCATTCGAATATTCGACCATTCGAATATTCGACCATTCGAATATTCGACCATTCGAATATTCGACCATTCGAATATTCGACCATTCGAATATTCGACCATTCGAATATTCGACCATTCGAATATTCGACCATTCGAATATTCGACCATTCGAATATTCGACCATTCGAATAATTTCGAATACGAATAATTTCTTCGAATATTTGGAGCGATTGAATTTCTGATTGTACCGAAGACTAATATAATATAATCCCGTAAAGAGAACTGTTCCGTCTTACGTAATAAAGGAGGACTTGGAGCGAAGCAAAATTCATTATCGTTTACAGCCGGAAATTTCGTATTTTTCGAAGCGAAATTCATTTGATTCCTTTACAATCGTGCAATGCTTATTTTCAAAGCATTCATCGGGATACATTTGCCTGTCAGATGTCGAATAGGGGGCAATCGAAATCATCCCTTTTTTCAGGAATTTCGACTTTCTTCGCTTCGAGTTAATCCGTATACCTATTACTCTGTCGGCGTGTAGTTATTTGGTAACCAGCTGTAGGTACCTGTCTGTACCGTTGTCCACCGCGGACTCTCGGGGTTTTTCCGTCATAAACCGCGAGCCTGGCGAGACGCTCTGTCTGATCATCCCGGCTAGTTTTTGGAACCAGCTGGTTGTACTTTTCCTCCACCTCGTCAAGACGGCGAAGATGCCTCCTCCACCGACGAATTAACAGAGGGGAGGTCCCTCCTCTTCTTCAAAAGTCCAAACAATTGGAATTTGTCACCTCCCAAAATTCTGGACAACGCGTCTACCATCCGAACGTTGGAAAAGTTAGCGAGGGCTCTTGCTAAAGTCATCGGTCAGCTTATGTTTCGACTCATATTTACATAAATTGATAATTTATACCAGAGACAGTAAATATTTCATCAACTCATTCATAGAAGCCTCCAATAAAAATACTAATGATTATGGTACCTTTGTACAGTCTATGTACTGCAGCCAGTACACGAACGTACATACATATAACAAATCCAGGCAACGCCGGGTACTTTAAGCTAGTACTCTATAAATTTAGAGAAATAACGTTATAGTAAGGAGGGAAAAATAAAAATATTATAGTTCCTCAAAATCGTTTAGGGGGTTTTAGCTTCCTACAAAAAAGTCTGCTTATACTGTTTGTCACTCGCTTATGAGGGAACACAGGTGGGCCTAGAAGAGGGCTGGGCCAACTCAGTCGGGGTTGTCCACTTATTATTATAAAAATAATAATACTAATAACTGATGGTTGTTTTCGTTTCAAAATGTATAAATTTACCAAAGATTAATACAGTTACAAATTTATCGTTTGAAAAACAAATAATTGTAAAGGGTAATATGAAAAGAATTTCACGATAAACTGTGAACAAATATTTCATGTTCAGATTCCTATTCGGTACAATCAGAAATTCAATAGATCCGAATATTCGAAAGTTCGAATATTTGAAGAAATTATTCGAATTCTGTGGTAATCGAATATTCGAATATTCGAATCCTTAAATTATTCGAATATTCATTACAGCCATAGCTCGAACCCAAGTGGGGCCCTGAACGCTGCGCGGCTGAAGTCTGGCCGCCGGAAACTCGGACGAAACATAGGAAACTCGACCTTAACACTACACGGATTCTATGCAAACAAGACTATATTATTCGCCTTCTTTGACACTATTCGGTTCTGTTGCGGTACAACCTACCCCGATCATGCTTTTGAACTTTAATTATAAATTGTGACCCAACGAGACACTTAAAAGTGCTAAGTAACAATCATTATTACTTTAAAAAGGTCAAATTACAGATTAAAATAAAAGCACATACTTGCAAAGGGAGTGTTTACATTACATTCATAAATCAGTTAGAAAAAGTTACTTTAGGGTATCGAAAAATTATTTTATTCACTATCCATGTCTATTGCGCATCTATACTGCTGGGATATAGATGTGTGTATTCCAAATGTCATTGTTTATCATATGTATATCTAGTTTTGAGATATTAGCGTGTTACATTCGCCCCCGGTAAATCCTACATATTTTCGCTTTTCGGGTTTTAAAAATGTGGGTAAAATAATAAAGTACAGAATTTTGATCGGTGTGAACAATAATAATAATAATAAAATGTAAATTTATCTAAGCATACGTCTCCTTTGAAGTTTAGTTTCTTTTTGAAGGACTTGAGAATAAAAATAATTATCATTGGAAATCGTGTTTCCTTAGCCTACTACATATTATTTAGCGTGCAAAGTGTGCAACCTCTAAATATTACTCAATCTTCCTAAAATTTGTCAGATATTAATTTTATATTAATAGGAATCAGGGCATGAGCAAAGTAAAAAATGTGATATTTTAATTTTAACTCTATAATATGAAACACCCTAACCTCAGTTCAGTTCAAAACGCGGTTTCATGGAATTACCGGGTAAAATTATTAATTGCTAAACTTGTTTTCAGACTATTGCGTCTAAAACATCTAAAAGTGTTTGTCTAGGGAAAAAAAGTGAACCTTGGTAGTGCGATACAAGAGACAACATGTACGCTGAAACATGTAGATATCCATATCAGCTGCACGCTCGAGGTATTGACGTTTCCGTACATTGATACAGGCGACGATACCAGCTGATACCGATGCATCGAAACCGAGACAGTTAAATACATATTGAGATTTGTATAGCGATACCTGATACTTGCAG
Source organism: Andrena haemorrhoa (assembly GCA_910592295.1). Lineage (NCBI taxonomy): Eukaryota > Metazoa > Arthropoda > Insecta > Hymenoptera > Andrenidae > Andrena > Andrena haemorrhoa. The sequence continues at coordinate 11,314,408 of OU342946.1, forward strand.
CACGTATCGATTTGGATCTCAACGCGTATGGGACCCTTTAATTCGACATAAAAGAATTGCAAGTAAATTGTTTCCCTCCCCCGCCCCTATTCGCTCTTTCATTCTGATTGAAATAAAGAAACAATTCATATTTGTAATAAAATGATTGGGTTTATAGTAACAAAACAAAAGTCTTTAGCTTTTATAAAAACATCTGTAAGCGGTCATCGCAGGCATTCCATCCCGTAAATTCGTGCTTCAGAGGGTTGGCGTTCAAGACCACGGTTTTTTAAGGGATTTAAACACTATGAAGCCCGAAAGAAAATACAAAATTTGTATTTAAATTAAACCGTTGTAAAATCATATTCGAATCGAACAATGGGTGTCGCCAAAGTCAGGTCCTCCAAACAAACAAGGCAGGCGCATTGACACGGTATCTTCATAACGGCGCATCTGAAATAAAAAACTCACGTGAAATTTGGAGGATTGACTTTTTTGTAACACGGTGCGGATTCCAAGAAGATTGCAACCTTGATTTTCGAAGCGCATCAGAAGTAAAAGTTCTGATTTGTTTCGAATGTTCAGAGCTTTTTGAGCATAACAAATATTCTACGGTAACTTACCGGAAAAATGTCCCGTAGCACTAAAAAAAAAAAAAATTTCTACACAGGGTAGATGTCCCGATTACCGTGCTTTGACGCCAACTTGCTCACGAAGGAATTAATTACTAACTTCTATTACTTTAATTTTGAACTTTTTTGAACTGTTTTGAGTGTTTTGAACTTTTCTCTTTATTAAGGCATTTTTTCGGGTTGAAAATGATTATGTCTTTGAACTTTGAACTGTTCAAAACTTTTTTTGCTCTACGAGAGGTGTTTTTATGTAATTTTAATATGACCTTTTCATTACAAAATCAAAATATGCAAATATAAATTTCTGTTCACCCGTTCTGAGAAACGAAAGTAGGGTTAGGTTTAGCAGTTACGGAGGGAGCCAGTGGGCACCGGGGAGTACGCTAATACGGTCAAGCGTTAAATTCATGTCTCTATCATCGGATTCACTTTAAAAATACGAAAACGTTTCAAAAGTGCTCATTTTGCTATTTTTTTCATAAAATTTGAACCTTTTATGATATAATAAATACTTTACATAAGTGCAAATCATGATAAATATACTTCTGTAAAGTACGTGTTCCTTACCGTTTCCGGTAAGGATTTAGGTAAATCCGTCGAAATCTTCATATGCATATTTGAAATTTTTTTACTATGCTTTAATTGTTTAAAAATGCAACCTTCGTTTGTAACGCATACATTAATAGTTTAACTTAATGAAAAAAAATTCTTTCCTCATTTATTTATGCGAGTTTTTGTACGGCTTCTTTAAGTATAAAGGAACGATAAATAATAGGCACAGGGCACGGTAATCGGGACATCTACCCTAATCTGGCAGAGTTTGAAGAATCTACTTTCTTCATTCGGGGGTCGAGTTATGCTATCGCCACGGTTCTAAAATTTGTTCAGTTTCGAGGACACGGTGTTCAAAATTTTCAAATACCTATATCTGAAAGTACACGCAATTTTCCATTTTACCTCTAGTCAGCTATTACTGCTGCTTTATCTCTTCTCTTCTCTTCTCTTCTCTTCGCTATGTCTCTATATATATAAAACGGAAAGTACTATTATGTTTGTACGCGGTAAACTTGGAAACTACTCAACCAATTATCCTGCGGTTTTCACATATGTGTAGAGACAACATTTGGGAAGGTTTTAGGCTACCGTAAACTGGGGTGACTTTGTCCGCGCCGGGGTGGCATTGCCCACTTTTCGGAAGAACTTTATTTTATTTTATTGTGAAGTAATTAGAACATAGGGTGTTTTAAAATTGATAGCAATAATTTCTCCAAGGTCAAACGAAAAAGACAATAGCGAATTCAATCATATTGTAATTTTTCAGTCAGAATAAAAAAAGTGGGCAAAGTCACCCTGGCGGGCAAAGTCATCCCAGTTTACGGTACCTATCATCTCGATATTACTAAATAGGGCTGAGTAATAAGTGGAATAGTGAAGCGAGGTAGATAAATTTGACAGTCAGAGCAACAACGGACTAACCCAAGTTTGTTTCGAAATTGAATTAGTAACAATAACGCATTCCAATAGACTCTATTAACCATATAAAATAGGAAAAAAAAATTTAATGTGGGTTGGTCCGTTGTTGCTCTGACTGCCTCAAATCTTACGTGGCGTTCACCGCGATGCGCGCAAGAGATGCGCGTACGGGTCCCCGTAAAGTGGTGGGGATCACAGTTGCAACGAGTACAGTGGGGTAGCAGCGGATTAGTATGTACATACATCTCTGTATATGCATCTCTATACATGCGAGGATTCCCCATCCACTGCTACCCACCGCGTTCGTGGTCCGTATGGGTCCGTACATGCATACTCCTGGCAAGCCTGGCAGAGATGCTTGATGCCTTGACGGACACAGTCGCATCGTTACCTGTTTATGAGCGTTGACATTCACTCGCAAGCAAGCTTTACAGTTGGACTTCTCATCCAAAAAATTGATTTTGAGGCTTTCATTGTTGCCACTATCAGTATTGTTACAATTTATGTCACTCGCTTCTTAAGGTGGAATCAGACGGCGCACAGTGGGGTATTTGACCAGAAAAGCTGGCCAAAATTCTAGATGCTTTAGAATTTGTTCAAACTTGGTATATAAGGATTTTTGGGATCGCTGATTTTGAATCTGATGTCAAAATTTCAAAATTCAAAATGGCAGCTCCAATATGGCGTCAATAATTGCAGAAAATTGGCCAAAATTATTTTTTGTTGTTTAATGAAAAATAGAAATACTTTATTGATCTCAAAAAATATATTTATGTCACAATAAGATAATTCGAGATCAATCAGATGATGATGTCCACGGCTCCTCGTCGGAAGACACCTCAATTACGTCCTCTTCATCATGGGAACCTTGTGTGTCCAGGGGCCTGTCCGAGTCACCAAGAAGCATTTCTACGGTTTCTTTGAGGAATGGAATACTTTTTTTCGTGGTATGGGTCTCATACCTGTTAACGCAGGATCTGAGCTAAGCAGTAACCTATTAAGTACGTCGAAATTGCAAGATTTCCTCGAAAACCTCCTCGCATAATTTTGTCTGAATAAACGGAAGTGTTTCAATAACTGTTGGACCGTGTCCGTACAATGACTGTACGGACACTCCCGGAAATATAACAAAATCGATGTTATTACGTGGAAATTGAAAGAAAAATCAAGTAGATTTCGAACGAATAATTGGAAACTATAAAAATATACGTAAAATATGTCGCACATACCTGCTTCTGTATAATCCATTCTTCACCACTTTATAATGTTTCGTGAAAACACAAAATTGACTTATGGCCAGTTTTTTTATTCAAATACCCTTCTGCACCAGTTATATATCAACTAAACTAATTAAATTAATGAACGCAACGTTTATATATATATAAACTATACTAAATGAAACTTAAACTGAATAAATTGAAAGAAAAACTACAATATAACATATAAGTACGTAAAAAATGTTTTGAATATTTTGCTCTGTAGTCTCTGATGGCACAGTTTCGACTGAATGCAGACAGAAAGAGGACTTAGTCAAAGGCTTATCTACAGCATAGCATAAACATCCCATTTGTCTATAATCTAAACAGTTCCTTTGAAGAGTTTCTTAGCACCTCACGGAGGCCCGGCGAACGCGACCGTACAACCGTACGTGAAACGCTGCAACTCTCGATTGTCATTTCTAGCTAAATTAGCTATAGAACTTCCATCCGGACGAATCCGGAACCAATTCTTTTTGCATTGTGATCACAAATCATTATCAAATGTAATGGCACAAATAAAAGCAGTGGGACGGGCTTGGAAGTATAACAAAATCGTTAATGAAATCTTATAATCGTAGAGAAAATTTACTGAATTCTCGATTATCTTCAAATGTTAATAACTATGCAAATATATACGATGGAAAAGTAAAACCTTTTGGAAAGTGTAGTATATACCTACCTGAAAAGCTTCCATAATGGAAGAATTCACATACTTTCCTTACAACATGTAAAAATCACTAATAAGCTAACGATGTTTCAGAGGATGGTTAAGAAAGAAATGCGTGGTCTAAAATCTCCTAACTTTCGACGAACGCCGTTGGTTTATGAGTGCACAAATGAAAAAAACAATATTGCTACATTGTTCCTCACATATTCAACTGCCACGAGCAGCAAAAATTTTACGACTTACGCGAAGTTTTTGAAATCGACTTTTGGCAAGCTTTTGTGGTCAAATACCCCACTGTGCGGCGCGTGAATCGGCGATCCTTGCGCGTGAATCGCCGATCCACGCGCCGTCTGATCGGTCATGGCTCGGCTCGCCCTGTATGACGTCACGCCGTGTAAAACAAACCTAAACGATCGTGTCTGTGTATTGCTATTGTTAGTTTTCGGTGTTGTTTTTAATTAAGAATGAATTCCTCGTACTACAAGTATTGTATAGTGCCCCAGTGTAAAAGCACAACTATAAAGACGCCCAACAAATTATTTACGAAATAACCTGTTGTATGAACCTGTCAACAACAACATACAATGGCGTTGGTATTTTGCACGGCGTGACGTCATGCTTTCTGATTGGTGTTCACTGTCACGTGACTGAATGCCTAATTTTGCAGAATTTAATTTCCAAAAATATTACCAAACTTTATTTTTTATAATAAATAGTTTATTTTTTTGTTTCCACTGTATCATGATTAATCGTTAGAAACTCTAATCCATGCAAATTATTCTTAGTGGATACAAGCCTATTCTTCGTTTGACAACTCTTCGTATACAGGCTTGGTTGCTGCAGTTACATCACTGGATAAAGGCTTTCTACTTTCCCAGTAGCATTTGCACGTTACCAAGTGCACAATGTATCGAATCCTTGCGGGCATTAGCAGCGCTATGTTTCTGCGTCCTTGAAAATTTTATGAAAATATGTTGCCCTATTTGGGTTCCCCATTCCTTCCCAACACAGAAATTCAAAGAATTATGAAATTTTTTAGATATGTAGAGGATATACAGTCGCGTCGGTATTTAAGTTGACGCTAGAGTTTTCTACAAACCCTCAGCTTCGTTTGTTTACATCATGTATGTATTCGGCCGTTGTGACCGATTGTTGTGGTTTTCATTTGTCCTTAGCATTGCGTCAGTTGACCATAAAGTGTCGAGGTGAAAAGATCTATTAAGCTGCCGTATATTTAAGTTGAAAGAATAGTTGATCAATTTTTGTGGGTCGGAAAGTAAGTTGACGCTAAGAAATATTTTTTTTTTATGTAGAAAATTGCTTTTGTGATTAAATTGCAAAGATTTCTGGAATATTTAGATATCACTAAAATGTCTTTTAAATATATATTTGTTATACAAATTGTACATTTACTTCAGTATGCCGAAGACTAGAGAATGCTCTGCTACGGAGCGAGTCGAAATTTATAAAAGAAGAAAGCAGGGTAAATCCTTGCAACAAATTGCCACGGAATTTGGAATATCCAAGGAAGGTGTGCGAAAAATATGCATTAAATTAAACACAACAGGAAAAGCAGAAAATTCGATTAGGACTGGAAGGAAAAGGATGACATCTGTCCGTCAAGATCGGCAAATAGTTAAGGAGGCGATATTGTTTTAATAATGAACAAGTGGGAAATTTAACTGTTATCGAGGGCATACTAACTGGTGTAAGGTATGTCGAAATACTGCGGGAAAATTTATTACCCACGATCCAAAATTTGGGACCAAATAAGAAATATATATTTCAACAGGACAACGACCCAAAGCATACATCTAAAGTCGCAAAAGAATTTTTGCAGGAACAAAACATTCCTTTATTGTCCTGGCCACCTCAAAGTCCAGACTTAAACCCTATAGAACATTTATGGGAAGAATTAGACCGTCTTATACCTCAAAATCAAAGATATACTAAATCCCAATTAGCAACCTCATTACAACAAAAATGGCGTGAAATTGCACCTTCTGTATTAAAAAAATTGATCTGCAGTATGAAGAATCGATTGTTGGAGGTCATTAAAGCTAAAGGCTACCAAACCTCATACTAGTTATGTATTTAAATTAGATAAAATGTGCATACTTGTAAGTGACAACTTAATTTCCGACTCAAGTAAATTACAACATGTCTATTGTTTATATTATTATAGTGATACAAAATTAATTCATTTATATTATTGTGTTTGTTAAGAACTAGGAAATATGTTGATAATAAAAAAATCTTTAAACTTATGAGTAATAGAATTATTTTCCTTTTATGTATTGAAATTTACAACGTCAACTTAAATACCGACGCGACTGTACATAAGTATGTATGGCGCAATTTTTTTTTACTGCCCGAATTCACTTTAGGGGAGTGAAATTGACCCCTGAAAATCCGACTATTTTCCGATTTTGTGTTATAACTGTAAGAGATAGAAAAAAAATTCAGACAAAAGTTACTTCTTTTAATTAGGACTAACATTTAGTAACTTACAGTTCTTACAGTTCGCGAGTTGTAAGCTAGATTTTCAGGGGTCAATTTCATCCCCTAGAGCGAATTTTTGCAGCAAAAAAATTGCGTAAGTAATACATATCTATATATCTGTATATATGTATATATATATATATATATCCCCAGTTTCATAATTTTTTCTTAGGCGAAAGCAAGACCATAGTAAGAAACAGTTGAAAAAGTTGGCCAATTAAAAAAATTTGTAAGCCTTCCTTTACCGTCGCGTGCTTACCTATTTCTTTTAAAAATTCTCAATCTTGAGCATATTCTCTGCGAAACGTGATTTACGCGCGTTACTGCTTGTTTATTTGAAAATTATCTCCACATGGTCCTGACTCAAGAACACGTTTGTGCTCGCGACGATGATGCAGTCCCACACAGCACACTTCGTTGCAGCAGTATTGCAGGAACGTTGCTGCAATATTGCGTTATTGCAGTTGCATTACAATGTTGCGTTGTTGCAGGTTGCATTGCAATATTGCGATGTTGCAGGTTGCATTGCAATATTGCGTTGTTGCAGGTTGCGTTGCAATATTGCGCACGCGTTGCCACTGCATTGTTCCACATTGTTGCACTTCAACGTGCAATGTACCAGTGGCAACGCCCCACCAAAATTGCATTCACATTGCCGTACAACATTCCTGTAACAGTGCAGTGTTGGCAACGCTTCTGCAATGCAGCGCGCGTATCGACATGCAATGTTCCATTGGCAACGATCCTACAATATTCCTGCAATATTGCGCGCACATCGACGTGCAATGTTCCAGTGGCAACGCCCAAAGAAAATTGCGCACATATTGCCGAGCAAAATACTGTAGTGAAAAATATTGTAGAAACATTATTTTGAAGCAACTATGACTTTACACAAAATTTACGAAATATGTACATGCCGTCGAGTGGATTCTACAGTATGTTTCATTTAACTGGATACGCTAGAATTTCTCGTTGGCGGTTGAAGATATGAAGAAAGGGTTAGCGTGACACTTGTTTGTACATGAAATTATAGACGAGATTTGAAGATCAATTTAATTTTTTAGATAGAGTAGGTAGGTACTATATATTTTAATGTGTGAAATTATTATTATTATTAAACATCTTTATTGCACAAACACGTGTATAAAATCAAGCAAGAAAAAAGAGAGAAGAATAGACAAATGCAAAGATTCAGTCTAAAGACTGTTTTCCAACTTAACCTAAAATGACATGGGTGAACGCAATGACATGGGTGAAAGTTGTAGTCCGCACCTATAGTCTTACAAATCCCTAATGGGGTTTCTCAAATGAGCCTTCGTTTTTGAATAATTTGAGGTCAAAGTTTTGCTCGGTAGGAGTATAAGTTCGAATACGTAAGCAATCCTATCAATCAGCGGTTGTAGCTGCGGCGGTAAAGTGTTCGTCTACGATGCTACAGGTCCTCGGGAAAAATATTTTCTATGAGAAAATGACACACAGGCGTTATACTACTACCATTCTGCACACATTCATATCGTCACTGCCCGAAACGTTGCTTCGGGAACATTGCTGTAAAATCTCCGAAACGTTGCGGGAATACACTCCTGCAATATTGCCCAGGGCGCACATAGGATTAAACCTGCAACTTCTCTGCAATGATGCAGTGCGAGGTTGCACCGCATCATTGCAGAGAAGTTTCGTGTATTGCCGAAGAGTTGCAGAATCATTGCCGGAACGTTGCAAGTCTACATACTTGTAACGTTGCCGCAACTTTGCAAAAATACACTCCTGCAATATTGCAAAGGCGGACATAGGATTGAACCTGCAACGTCTGTGCAATGTTATGGTGGTGTGCGGGACGTGGAACACGCCCGATGGTCGCAGGTGGAACACGAAAAAAATTCATATCTGTGAATTTTTTGAATTTACGCATGGTAGCACACAGAAAATAATCGCGAAGAGTTCTACTTTACAAAAAAAATCGATAAACCGATTTTTGAGCTGTTCTATAGTATGGAAACCTCGTAAGGACTCTTTTGTCTAACGTTCTTTGATGGCGTTACATTTTGTGGCGTCCAAATTAAATGATCAGTGTTGAATGGGCGAATATTTATCAATGATTGCACATTTTTTACAGCAATCCGCAATGAGAGATGCATTTGACGATGCAGCACAATGTTATCGTAAACGTGGTGTCCATTTGCCTTTTGTTCTTAGATTTGAACATTTATACAACATTAAATAACATATGAAGTGTTTAATACCTTCGAAATCTGTCAAGTCCACTCTGATGTGACCCATTATTTTTTATTAAAAATATTTGATTGTACAACCAAGTGGTCCATAATTTGAAAATCTCTAGAATATGCAACCGGTGTACACTAAGAAAATCATTGTCATGCCCATTAATGATCGACAAGGAAGGACTTTAGACAATAAAGGCACCCATGAAAATATTACAATACAAAAATGAAATCACTGTATACAGGATGAATCAGAAGAAACAGAACACCTGAATATTTCACTTTGATTTGAAAAACAGAGAAATGTATGTATATACAGGTTGATTCTCTGGTGGCATTCACTGCATTTTACTCGGAAACAATAATCGATACATAACGAAGGTTAACAATGTGCCTGGCGTCGTCACGCCCTGGAATTTGCATCGTATGGACGGTTTTAGCGCGATTTCACGCAGATTATTTTTGAAAAACATCAAAAGTATTGTCCAAGGGTCCCGTAAAGTTTGGTTTGAAAACAAACCGACCTCAGAGTTCGCTTCGTACATACTTCGCTGCCTCGGGGACTACCTACCTCGCTCGTGTGCAGTCGTGCGCGATAAAGCCTGTGCGTAGATGAGTCATCCGCTACGAGAAGTTAGAAATTTGTATATTTTTCATTAAATATGCACGAAACTATTGCCAATGTATTGGTGAAATTCTCCTGATGAACGTAAGCCTAAACTCGATCTCATTCGGACTATTTTTAATTATACATGCTAAACACAAAAAACGACTTTTGAAACTACCGGTTTTCGAATTCCACTATTCCCCAAAAAACGGTTAAACCGGTTTTCGAATTTTCACAAAAAAATATGTGATTGAAATAGTAAATAAATATTTGTACTTATTTTAAAAATGTTCAGTTTCCTTAATATTTATGGAATTACAAAAATATAACAGAATAAAATATACCGTATCTATACAGAACCAAATAAATAAATAAAAATTAAATTAACTAAAATCCGTACAATTTTTGAGTTCATTCAATATTTATGGATCTACAAAAATATAACACAATAAAATAGACTGCATACAAAACCAAATGAAAAAAACAAACTAAAATCCGCACGAAATGTAAATTTTTTACAGTGGTACCAAATTATAAATCTTTATTCCATTTTGTATTTTTCTTCAGAAAATATGAACTCGTGAATACAGTTTTACAGTAATGAGTAAACTGTTATATACTACAGTATGCTTTTGTCCGAGGAGAGTTTCAAGTCAAAATGTTATCGTTTCTAGTTAAATAATTAATTCATTTCCGCATATTGATTCTAATATATAAAACCGGTTTTTTAAATTTAAACTCCGGTTTTCGAATTTTACAGATTCATAAATAAAAACCGGTTTTTAAAAATCGACAAACCCTAACAGGTATGTAGGTATAACTGGTTTGATTCGAATTATGTATATATAGTATTATTAAAAATGTTTAGCATCGTTTTATTCGTTAAATTATATCGTTAAATTATATAATATTATTAAAAATAGCCCGAACAAGGTCATATTTGGACTCATTGTCATCGGAGAAACCTCGCCTATCTGTTTGTAGTATTCTCGCGAATATGAAATATGGAAGTGTACATTTTCATCATTATCCCCATTATTGTTCCCGGCAGTGGTGACTGATCGAAAAAGGCTTGACCACCTCGAGGGGCAATTTTCAAAACCCCGCGCCAGTCAATGTGGTTAGCATGTTGAAGAGAATAGGAGCGACCGTGTAATCACTTTGAATGGTCTTAAAAGTACTAGATATAATGTTAATTATTTAAATAGAAATGTACACGTTTAATTAATTCTTTAATACTACAAAAATATACAATAAATTTGATAAGAAGTCGTGTGCCTCTAAACTTACAATTACCTATTTAGTTTTCACGATATAAAAGACACTCGTCCCTTAAATAGCGTATCGGCGTATCCTCTCTTTAGGAAAGGTTCAATGGAGTATATATTCAAAATGTCGACTAACTTTTATTAAGCATACCTACCTGTATTTGTTGGAAGAAATTCTTAGGTTAGTGGGAAATAAATGGCTGATCAGCGTTCTTGTATTTAACATGTTATAACTCAGACATCATTTACATCAGACCTGCCCCAAAGGGTGCAAATAGGGCCCTTTACACGGACGTTCCGGCGCGCGGTTCGGCGCGCCACACGCCGCGCGGCACGCCAAAGTACGTAAAGCCGGATCGCGGCGTTCCTTCGCGCAGGCCAGGAGGTCGTACCCGTCACTACTTAGAGACAGCGAGTTCGGGCTCCCATTTCTACGTCGACTCCACATGCATTTTACACGATCCACCGCAGTGGCGTATTGTGTACTACCTGTTCGATGTATATCATCGATTTGCGAAACGATCGGCAAGACACGATCGCGATATACGTTCGCGAAAAGTATCTCAAATTCCTCGATATACCTGGCTTATAGAGGATATCATAAATGCTGTTACTGTAGGGTACACTGAAACATCTGTTTTTAGGAAGCTACATTTGGTTGACCTGAAGGTGCTATAAATTCTGGAAATGGTTTATGACTGAGTTATAACGACTGTAAAATTTTACAAGGGTACATTAAAAAATGTCCAAATGTTTCCCCGACAATGCGATGGCAAATGAAATTGCAGTTAACACATTCCCTGTTGTGACGATCATAATTATTACTATTGACGGCAATAATCACCATGTCATTGCTTGTTTTAATATAAAAACTATTATTGATAGACGATAAATACACTTAAGATAAATGATGAAGGGATGTAAAATGTGCAAGATGTGTCGAAGAAAGGGGGTAGTCTTCTGATTGCTCGTGAGGCAGGTAAAATTTTTCACACACGCTCTTGCGTGGCGCGTTCGAAAAGGTTGTGGCGCGCCAGAAAGCACCACAGTCCTGCCCGCGCGCCAGAAAACACCACGGTCCTGCCCGCGCGCCAACCTCGACTCCAGAAGATCAGTGTTAAGGTGGAATCAGACGGAGCGTGGATCGGCGATCTTTGCGCGTGAATCGCCGATCCACGCGCCGTCTGATCGGTCATGGCTCGGCTCGCCAAGCCGACTTGCCGAGCTAGACGAGCCGAGCCGCTCGCCAAGCCACGCGCCGTCTGATCGGTCATGGCTCGGCTCGCCCAGGATCGCCAAGCCGACTTGCCGAGCTAGACGAGCCGAGCCACGCGCCGTCTGATCAGTCATGGCTCGGCTCGCCCAGGATCGCCAAGCCGACTTGCCGAGCTAGACCGCCAAGCCACGCGCCGTCTGATCGGTCATGGCTCGGCTCGCCCAGGATCGCCAAGCCGACTTGCCGAGCTAGACGAGCCGAGCCACGCGCCGTCTGATCGGTCATGGCTCGGCTCGCCCAGGATCGCCAAGCTGCCTTGCCGAGCTAGACGAGCCGAGCCACGCGCCGTCTGATCGGTCATGGCTCGGCTCGCCCAGGATCGCCAAGCCGACTTGCCGAGCTAGACGAGCCGAGCCGCTCGCCAAGCCACGCGCCGTCTGATCGGTCATGGATCGCCGAGTCGGGCTCGCCAAGCGACTTGCCGAGCCGAGCAAGATCGCCGATCCACGCTCCGTCTGATTCCACCTTTAGTGGCCGTGCAGTGAAGTGAATATTCGGTACATTAACCCGGACGCACTTGACGTTACGACCCTTACCTTCGGGTGGTGTCGTATACCTGCGATCAGCTGAGCACCGGGCGCTACCCTACCATAAAACTTTTCGTCCACCGATGACCAGGATCGGTACAGTGACCTACTTAGTGACACAGCTTTCCGAAAAGAAAGGAAAGGAATGTCCGAAAGGGTGAGTTTTATTTAATTTATTGGTGATTATTAGGTGTAGAAATAAATTCTGTTCGATTTTAGGGTAGGTACAATAACAGTTTGATTTAAAAAATATGAAAACATTTCAATCATCGAAACAATTTCCATTACTGTTAATTAGCTTTCGCCATTTTTCTGTCAGCTTACGAATATCACCGCGATAGAAATTCGGTAGCTTTGTACTGATTATGTAAATCCAGTCGGAAACAATTTATTCATACACCTGATATTATTTTTTAACTTTAGTTACGTTGGCCGTTATTAATCTACGGATTTTTACCTCAATAACGAATTACTATCACTTGTCGTACATTTTCTGTTACATTACCATTAAGTTTATGCTTTATTTGAAAATGAAATTGATGTATTTCTTGTCCTCTCACCTCAAACAATTATTATTTAAGATTCTGTTTAAAAAAAGTCTGTGTAACGCGGTTTACTTCGATGCATGTCGACTTGCTTGTTCGTACGTTCCACAGTGGGGTATTTGACCAGAAAAGCTGGCCAAAATTCTAGATGCTTTAGAATTTGTTCAAACTTGGTATATAAGGATTTTTGGGATCGCTGATTTTGAATCTGATGTCAAAATTTCAAAATTCAAAATGGCAGCTCCAATATGGCGTCAATAATTGCAGAAAATTGGCCAAAATTATTTTTTGTTGTTTAATGAAAAATAGAAATACTTTATTGATCTCAAAAAATATATTTATGTCACAATAAGATAATTCGAGATCAATCAGATGAAGATGTCCACGGCTCCTCGTCGGAAGACACCTCACTTACGTCCTCTTCATCATGGGAACCTTGTGTGTCCAGGGGCCTGTCCGAGTCACCAAGAAGCATTTCTACGGTTTCTTTGAGGAATGGATTACTTTTTTTTCGTGGTATGGGTCTCATACCTGTTAACACAGGATCTGAGCTAACAGTAACCTATTAAGTACGTCGAAATTGCAAGATTTCCTCGAAAACCTCCTCGCATAATTTTGTCTGAATAAACGGAAGTGTTTATTACGCGCTTCAGCAGCCTCCTCAGACAGTTGGCCGATTGGTAGTAAGGCTTTTTCAATAACTGTTGGACCGTGTCCGTACAATGACTGTACGGACACTCCCGGAAATATAACAAAATCGATGTTATTACGTGGAAATTGAAAGAAAAATCAAGTAGATTTCGAACGAATAATTGGAAACTATAAAAATATACGTAAAATATGTCGCACATACCTGCTTCTGTATAATCCATTGTTCACCACTTTATAATGTTTCGTGAAAACACAAAATTGACTTATGGCCAGTTTTTTTATTCAAATACCCTTCTGCACCAGTTATATATCAACTAAACTAATTAAATTAATGAAATATATATATATATATATATATATATCCTGCGTTCATTAATATATATATATATATATATATCCTGCGTTCATTAATATATATATATATATATATAAACTATACTAAATGAAACTTAAACTGAATAAATTGAAAGAAAAACTACAATATAACGTATAAGTACGTAAAAAATGTTTTGAATATTTTGCTCTGTAGTCTCTGATGGCACAGTTTCGACTGAATGCAGACAGAAAGAGGACTTAGTCAAAGGCTTATCTACAGCATAGCATAAACATCCCATTTGTCTATAATCTAAACAGTTCCTTTGAAGAGTTTCTTAGCACCTCACGGAGGCCCGGCGAACGCGACCGTACAACCGTACGTGAAACGCTGCAACTCTCGATTGTCATTTCTAGCTAAATTAGCTATAGAACTTCCATCCGGACGAATCCGGAACCAATTCTTTTTGCATTGTGATCACAAATCATTATCAAATGTAATGGCACAAATAAAAGCAGTGGGACGGGCTTGGAAGTATAACAAAATCGTTAATGAAATCTTATAATCGTAGAGAAAATTTACTGAATTCTCGATTATCTTCAAATGTTAATAACTATGCAAATATATACGATGGAAAAGTAAAACCTTTTGGAAAGTGTAGTATATACCTACCTGAAAAGCTTCCATAATGGAAGAATTCACATACTTTCCTTACAACATGTAAAAATCACTAATAAGCTAACGATGTTTCAGAGGATGGTTAAGAAAGAAATGCGTGGTCTAAAATCTCCTAACTTTCGACGAACGCCGTTGGTTTATGAGTGCACAAATGAAAAAAACAATATTGCTACATTGTTCCTCACATATTCAACTGCCACGAGCAGCAAAAATTTTACGACTTACGCGAAGTTTTTGAAATCGACTTTTGGCCAGCTTTTGTGGTCAAATACCCCACTGTGCGTTCGTAGTACAAGCGCAGCCGCCTACCGCGTAGCCAACGCTACCGCGGGAGCTCGGGCGGAAGGCGCGCGCTCTGATTGGTCGGGGGTTTTTGTTAATATCTCCTAAACGAAACTTCGGACAATATTTTCGCTAAGGAAAAAGTTGTTTCAAATCACCCCCTGAGTCACCCCTTTCAAGGAACTCCGACATTTTTGGGACACCCTGTATACCAATCAACATATCGTCCATTACAGGTTATACATTACCCCATCGAGTTAGAACAGGGCTCTCCAAGGTGCCGTACGCGTACACTCGGGGTTCCTCCACTCTCGTCCGCGTTGTCAGGGATACCGCGCGACGCCAACCGCGAAGACGCTAGCCCGGTTAGCCCGTCATCCCGTCATGGCAGCCTTCGTAGCGTCTCGCGGTCTCCCTAACAACGGAAGGCACGCTGCGTGAAAGAAAGATTGGAAGGGGAAGCAGGCGCGTGAGGGGCCCCTACGCTGGAGAGCCCTGAGTTAGAAGATCATTTACGACTTTTTTTATAAAATTCTGAAATTCTAGAATTGACAAAGTCATTGAAGGCTTCCACAACCATTGCTTTTGTAACAACATTTTATTGCTGAAGAAAATGGTCTAAATATTAAAATTTTTAAATCATGCCCCAAGCATTCTGTATATTTTGTGTAGCTCCTATAACGTTAACCCTTTCGTGCTACCTCTTAGATCGCGTTGAAGGAAAAATATCCCGTTTTTGTATTGTATTGTATTTTTGGTTTTCCTGTGTGTTTTCAACACACATGATGGTCCGTTTCAAGCATTTTTCGCTTATATTGCCCAACGAACGGTAGTCATTTTTTCCTTTTTCCCTCCTCTCTCCTTCAGGTCCCAGCAGCAGCGATGCACCGGGAGACAGGTGATGGTCACCCATCCTTCGCCAGTACACCGCCCCGTGATGTTTAACTTCGGTGATCTTACGGGAATCCCGTTTTCATTTTATCGTTAAAAATGGCCTGAATTTATATATTTTTATCAATTTTTTAATATTTTTTTTCAGTGGTTAAAATGCATAAAACCAATGAATACAGGGTTCAGGTAGGTCCAGCTTTCTTCCGTGAATAAAACGATGCTAAACATGTGCTACTTAAACTATTGCAAACAGCGAATTACGGCAAACTGGCAAAAAAAGGAATGTATCATATATGACACGTTTGGCACTACAGGGTTAAGTCCTAGTATGAATTGATGGACACTATTCGTAAATCCCGATTGCTTCCACAAACAATATAACAAAAGAACGTCTAAATTAATTCTTTTAAATGGAACGCTCTATTTTTGTATTCGTAACATGATAACGTTTGTTGCAACGAATTGAACGATGTACAACACTTAGTCAGTCGGTTTTATGGAAGGTCATAAAATTGTGAGGTCTCGCAAAGCGAGGTCAGCGCATTTCGCACCCCTTCGGCCAGGTAAAACCCTAGTTCACCATGCTACTCTAATTGCCGAAAGCTTGCGACATGCGTTGACTTCATTCCCCAGAGCCTCACTCTTTTACGACCTTCCATACAACGGAATGACTTATATAGTGTTAAACATCGTTCAATTCGTCGCAACAAATGTTAAAATGTTATGAATACAAAAATATAGCGTTCCATTTAAAAGAATTAAGTTGACCCTGAACTCTTTCCCATTTCTCCACCTGCAGGAAAAGTATCTATGGTATAGATTCTATACCATCATTGTACTTCATACAATTGGATATTATCAAATACCTACTTAACTGCAAAAGCGTTTAATTTATTATTCTGATTCGATTTGTTGCAATATTTTAATTCTCTATAGTTGTTAAATCAAGTTAAAATTTCTTGAAGGCTTTCGGCAAATCTAATAAACTTGGATTGTCCAATGACCTTGTCGTGCTCCTTCTAACTACTCAGCACCTTTAATCATTAATGGCAAGGAGGACAGCACCTCATGGTGGTTAAGGGCTAGGGATGCGCCACTGCAGGTGTTCACGCTATGTGGGTGTGCCATTCCTTTGAACTTCTTCTTTGCCTTTACCGAGATCGGCTAGAAACCTACCTTTCCATTGCTGCGGGCCTACCTTTCCTTTTGTTAACGATCCCGAGGTCCCTTCCTTCGGTGTCGCATGGCAGGCAAACCTTCGGTCTGCACTACTCTAAACACTCTCTGTCCTTCAATTTTTAGCTGTTGCGAGCCACGGTACTCCGTCTAAACTGCCGAAAATCGGCAGAAATGTACGTTTCACACGTAGGAACGTGGCATTTATGGTGTCTGAAGTTCTGCTCGGCTCATTATCAGATCCGGACGTAGCCTAAGACAAGCCACTTGAATAGCTTCTACAGTTTTTGAGATAGGAAGAAATGTTTGTGGACCGAACTTATTCTCGGGTTGAGGCGCTTAGGAGATTTGAAGGTCAACTTAATTTTTTTAAATGGAACCATGTATTTTTGAAGACTTACAATTGTAGCCCTTCTCAAGGGCTTCTCAATGGCCATGGTCATTCAAGGTCCGAAAGTAATTTTGGATATTATTGGAAATATGGTCCTCTGCATCGATTTCAATGACCTTGAAACATGTTGTTGGGGGCATGATTCTGAACCACGTTTACCTATATATTTTCCCGCCGCTCGGACGTAGTTTCTGAGATATTTATTAAACAAACCGCCCGTGCTCCGGCGCACGAAGTTACCAATATTCTTGTAGAATGCATCAGTATATGTCACGAGTCATCGGAATAGATTTGGGGCTAGATTTGGGACGGGGGGAGGCGAGGGTACAGCAGCTGCATGCATGTACCCACACAGCACCATAACATTGCAGCAACGTCTCTGCAATGATGCGGTGCAAGATTGCAATGTTGCACCTTAACAACTCTCACGATAACACTTTTTTCCATATCTTCAACGGCTAACGAGAAATTCTAGCGTATCCAGTTAAATGAAACATGCTGTGGAATCCACTCGACGTCATGTACATATTTCGACAAATTTTGTCAAAGTCATGCTTGCTTCAGAATATTGCTGTAATGTTTCTACAATATTATCACTACAGTATTGCACGGTTATATGTGCGCAATTTTGTTTGGGCGTTGCAGGAATATTGCAGGAATATTGTAGAATCGTTGCCACTGGCACATTGCATGGCGATGTGCGCGCAATATTGCGGAAATATTGTAGGATCGTTGCCAATGGAACATTGCACGGCAACGTTCTTGCAATATTGCTGCAATATTGTAGGATCGTTGCTACTCCAATAATGCACGCCAATATTGCAGCATCATTCCTGCAATAATGCACGCCAATATTGCAGCATCATTCCTGCAATAATGCACGCCAATATTGCAGCATCATTCCTGCAATAATGCACGCCAATATTGCAGCATTATTCCTGCGATACTGCAATGCAACATGCAACAACGCAATATTGCAGCAACGTTCCTGCAATACTGGATCCCAAATAAAAAAATTTAGCACTCGGGAATTTATTAGTTTCCGAGATATTAATAAAAAATTATTGTTAGTGTTTTTTATAATTTTTTTAAGTACATACACGTAGCTGTTAGGGGGCTTAGAAGTCCCCCTCCCCCAAATCTAGATCCAAACCTATACCGATACCTCGAAAACGATCAACACAGATGTACCAGATTCCGAATAAATACCAAAATATTTTTAAGAATATCTCAAAAACTAAAGGAGTCCGGCAATAAGATGTGTAGAGTTGTTTAAAACGTTGACCTTGACGACATTTTTCAAGGTCATTGAAATCGGTGCTGAGGGCCCTATTCCCAATAATTATCATAAATTTCTATAAATCTCACAGATCCTAAAATTTTAAGGTCATATTATGTACGTACGCAGACTTATCTATGACACTTTGACCTTTTTCGGGTGTTTGGAATGCACGCGTCCGATCGGTCGCGGTATTGCCCCTTGCAATGGTGTGGTGCAGCCGGAGGTTTTCCACGAAAAACCAATATTCAGTTGAAGGCATTCATGTTCCCACTATTTTCTAAGCCCAATTTCATAGTATAAAAAGAATCGCGAATGCATAGTCGGGAGTTCATTTCAAATCTAGTACGTTTAGACGAAATAGGCTAACAAGATCGGGTTACATTCCCATTCGAGTATACAACTGAACCATAGGTAGGGGAACATGTTGTTCCTTTGACCAGTTGTACCTTTAACCACCATGGGTTACAGAGCCATCTGTTAAATGTATATAAAAATAAAAATTTCAGTACATTTGTTATCCATCAGATTTGTAATTTAATGGTTTGTTGTAAGGAGATCGTAGTCCATGTGACCAGAGAAAAATATTATTTAATTTCATAAGAAAAAGTAAGTATTCTTCCATTGCTTCACAACCTCATAAAGTTTTAACAAGTTAATATTTTTTAAGTTTTTTTATACTAAGCTGTAGATAAGACTGTGACAAAGAAGCATGCGAGGTTTGAAGTCAGTCGGTCTAACCTAAATATTATAGTTTGCAATGTGCTTAATCAAGTCAATGTGTTGTACCTTTGACCACCAGTAACCATTGTACTTTTGACCAGTCAAAGGTACAACACTCTAGCTAGCACAATATAAATTTCAGTTTAATTTTATTTTTGTTTTTAGTTTAAGAATGCCTAGAAGTAAAGATGGTATTAAAAGGAAAAGAATTGAAAAGAACCAGATTGAAGCAGCTATAAAATGTATACAGAAAAAAGAGATGACAATTGGTGAAGCAGCAAAACATTATGAGATGAAGAAGCCAACTTTAATCTACCACTTACATAAGCTGCGAGAATCAGATAACACAGATTTTAAATACTCTCCTAAAAAACCAAAAAAGGTATTCACAGACGAAGAGGAGCTTTTATTAGTTCAGTATTTAAAAAGCGCTGCCAATATGCACTATGGTCTAACGCTCAAACAAGTTAGAGTCTTGGCTTATGAATATGCCGTTCATAATAACAAGAAATTTGACAAATCATGGACCCATAACAAATGTGCAGGAGAACAATGGTTGCGGAATTTCCGTAAAACATACACTGAACAACTTTCTTTGAGGAAACCTGAGGCAACAAGCTTATCGAGAGCAACAGCTTTTAACAGAGAAACTGTTTCTATAGTTTTTAACAATTACAAACAGCTTTTAGAACGATATAAGTTTGATCCAACTCATATTTGGAACTGTATCATTATATACCTGCTGGTCAAAGGTACAATACCCCCTGGTCAAAGGAACAACGGGCTGTTGTACCTTTGACCAACTTTCCTTTCTTTCTTAAACTGTGGTAAATTGAGAGTAAAAGATATATTAAAATTTTATAAAAATATATGTGTTAGTAAAAGCCTTGAAAATTGATATGATCCCATTTTAGATTTTTTTTTTAGCAAAACTGAAGTGGAGAAAATCCAAAAACTTCAAACTGGTCAAAGGAACAACATGTTCCCCTACTATATACTCTGTCATATAAGAAGGAACCTGCGCATAGACCTGTTCTGCGCTACTATTGGCTATATCCCAACCAACGCTCCCTCGGAGCCAATGAGCTCATTCTACATGCGTGAACCGGGTTCCTTCTGATATGACAAGGAGAATATGTACTTAGTACATAAATTGCTGTTAGGCATTATTTTAAACTATTACCTGTTTCAGGAAATCCTCCCGGTGTTAACCAGGCCCCGGTTCGTCCACGACATCCAATCTCCTAGTGGCTCCCGGCGTTAACCAGGCACCGGTTCGTCCGCAGCTAACAAACTTCACAAAATACAGTATTGTCTCGTTAGCGGCTCGCTGGTCGGGACCGGCGTTGAGCCCATATCGTGATCAGAGCCCTAATTCCGTGCCAACGTTTCTCGCTTCTTTCTGGCCGAAGGGGGGAGTGAGAGAAACGCTTTGCGTGCGCGACGGGCGTGCGCAATGATCGCGAGCAGTTAGCGTCGGCACGAGACGCAAAGGACGGAGTGTCAGGCATCAGAAGGAGGGAGCGAGACAAAACATCAATGCGTCGTCTGTCTCCTACCGTCTTCGCTCGCTTTCAATGCCCCTGACTCTCTCTCGTACCATCTCGCTCTCACCTTCGCCGGACACGAGTGAGACATAAGTGGTGGGGATAGCGAAAAGTCCATAACGTGTACACCAAATCGAGCCGCTAACGAGACAATACTGTAGTCTCAAATCCTTGATTTCGCAGCCGTCCATCTCATTGCCTCAGCTTCGGTTCATAACAGTCCTGTTGACGTCTCTAAATGGAACCGATGATTCCATCACCTATAATATGTATTAGGGTGGTCCTTATATGTATGGTAAAAAATTAAATACTTTAAAAATTTCTTCTGACCCTCTCAGAAACGTCCACATAGTTTAAAAGAATTTCGTCTAAAATTTTATTAAAATATATTAAGGATTAAAGGTCGCTCAATGGCAATGAATTATTACTTTTTTGTTATAAACTTAAAAAGAAAATTTCTTTTACAGCTTGTTCTAACTGGTTTGAGGACTGAAGAATTGGATGAGTTTCGTTGTTATAGGTGCTAGGGCCAATATCTAGTATGGTACCCGGTTTTACTCAGGCCACGGTGTAAAATCGTAAGAACGAATCATATTTTAAATCATTATTTTTTTGTATTTTTCCTTCTATTAAACAAATTGGATATTTACTATTATTTAAAAAAGAGTTTATTTTAATGAATCCCAGTTTTTTACTTAATAATGTCGAAGTTACGAGATTTTATTCTTAACGTCCCGATTTTGCCCCGGTCTCTCCTATACATGCGAAATATAAAGTCCTTGAGCGACCTTTATATATCAAAATATACAAATAAAAACACGGAGATACTTTTTTTTGTCAAATAGAAGATTTTAAGAGGGTCAGTCAATATATATTTTAAAGTTGAAAAATAAGGACCACCCTAATATGTACGTACCTGTTTGAAATGATCTTGAACTTTTATATTTACACCGAAAGTGTACGACTTCACTTTCGTTGTTTCATTACACACACTTCCACTTATGAATTTTAATACATGTTAATATAATAAAGTTTGAATTATCATTTTATCAAATTATACCCTTAGGCACTAGATCAGAAAAAGATGATTTTATTTACACCTCTTTTTTTGTTTTCTTTGGCATAGAATCCTGTATTATAAATATGTCTATTACCCCGGGTCTCAAAGTGAGCCCGAAAAAGTTTGAAGTCGAATAAAATTTTTCCCTTTCAATAAAAATGTGTGGAAATAGATTTATAATATAATTTAAACATTACTATTGATAAATGACGAATAGCAATACTTAAAATAAACTTAGACTATATTAAAGTTCAGGTGGTATCACTTTACCCCATGCATGGGTAAAGTGAACTCCTATCCGGGGTAAAGTGAGATGCAACAAAATAAGAACATTAATGAAGGATATAGGTGAATATTAACCCCTTGCGCTGAAATGACGTGTTTAGCACGGCAACTTCTGGCTTTTTTGCACCGTGGTTGTCAAAATCTGTAACAGATTTTTCATTATTTTTTAGGTTACTTTCTGTTCCACCACGCCGCGTGGTTTTCTAGCCAGCTGACAGGTTAGGATATTGCGCACATCACTTGCGCATCGGTTCTTAGCAGCCATTTGCAGCTCAGTTTACCCCGGTCACTTTACCCCGAACATGTACTCAGTGGAAAATGAATTATTTAATAATGTTAGGATAATTATTTTCGCAAACGCGTGTACATCTATGTTTATAAGCTTTTTTTAAACGCGCAGAAAAAAATTGGAGTTAAAATAACACATTTATGACTCATTTATCCGAAAAGCTAAATGGAAAAGACAACCAATCGAACGTCTCTAAAAATTAATTTCTAATTTTTTAAATGAATTTACATTTTTCGATACCTGAATGTTTATAATTATCATTCTTATATTAGATACATTTATTACGTCACCAAAATTGGTAAATATATTCTATTGTTCAAGAACAAATTAAGGAAGCTCATTTTACCCCGAGGTTCTCTTTACCCCGGTCTCCCCTACCTAATAAAATCATGAAGAAAGACCTAAAAATGTGTACTCTTTTTAACGTCTCTACACGAACAAAAACATTGGTCGCGAACGTTCTCGTCCGTCCTTGCCGTGTCCACACTGCCGCGAACACAAACAGTATATAGGTACTCGGCATACGAACGTTCTCGAGAATGTTCGCGTCGGTACGAACGCAACGGACGAAAATGTCCGACGAAACCTGGCGATGCTCAGCCCTTCCCCATCTCGGATTACTCGAAACCAAGCGACCTTTTGCGACCACCTGCTGCTAGGTACCTACTCCAAAGTATAATACGCCAGACAGTAGCTAATGGATAGGTACATATTCACTTGTGCGTAATAGAAAATTTGTATATTTTTTGTTTTACTTTTATGAAAATCTATCCAACGTATCCGTATAGGTGAGATTTTTCTAATAAAAATAAAACCAAAAAGGGGGCATTTCAGACAGTTCCGCTTATAATATATAATAGTTTTATAACATCAATATTTTTTTATACTAGTGAATAACAGATTTTAAAAAAAAAAGAGTAAAATTCTTGTTAGGAGGTGATTCGTGTTTAAAGCTGTAAGATATTACTAGAGAATAAGGAGAAAGTATTAACGAGTTATTATATTGTGTATATATATGTATATGGAAAAATAGCCGAATCTTCAGGGGTTAATTTCACCCCCTTAGTGTGATTTTATTTTTGGGCAGCAACAAAAATTGCGTTGTAATCAGGAGGAAATTCCCTATACATATATCCACAAAGTATCAGAATTTTTTGAATTTTCGGGTTCGGGATCTTCCCTTGTAAGTAAACAAAATTCCAATTTTTCGTGGGACCCCCCTATATTTGTTTCATTTGATCTAATATAGTGATGTGTAAAGGTTCAACTTAATCGAATAACATTAAACCGTGGCGATTTCAACTTTAAATTTAAGAAATTACAAAGAAATCTTGCAAACAACGAAAATTAAGGAATGGCAACCCCCGCTATTCCATTTTACTTTTATTGTTTCGTATAATTCTCGTTATCTGTAACAGTTATGTAAATCACCGTGTATCAAATCAGTTATAAACGCAGCATAATAAAACATTAAAACTGTATACTTGACTTTGATATGTTACGGAATTGTAATTAACTTTTTAATTCGATAAATTAGAATATAAGTATGTAGGCTTTGGAAGACAGTTGGGATATTTGGTATAGGATAAATCCTTCAATAAAAATTTGAAAAGGTCATTTTTTGTTGACCCTTATGCCAATAACCAAAAGTCCCTACGCTGTTCAATAACCACGGTACCCAGCTCCAGTTTTTTAAAAATAAACACTTTTCATCGTGTCTTTTTGGGTTTTCTATGTTTGTAGTCTACAGCTGCTATCTAGATCCAAGTTTTCAAGGCCTCTGCTAGCCAAGAAGACCCTGCCAGGTAATATAAAGGCGCCTTGCTCAGTATCTATCGATCCGTGTCCAAGAACATACATGCTCAATGTTCATAAGAAAGAGGACTTCGCGTATTCCCACGAGTATGTGTAAAGTTTGTGCTTCAACAAAACACCTATTTATTATTGTGAATTGTGCTATTGGACAAACTGTGTACGCTATTTTTTTAACTGAACAAAATCAGACAGAAGTGCTATGGAGGAATTATCGACGGCAGAGTTTACGAGGTAAGATAAATGATTACCTATGGGATGTTACTTTGGTCTTTTACAACAGGATATCATAGCATTGTGTGTGTTGTACATTTGTTTTATAGGTGAATCAGATGCAGAGAGTGGCGTGCCTTCAAACAGCGATGACGACGACTGGTGTCCTGTGCCGCGCGCAACAACGCATTTGCGAATCATAGAGTCTTCCGACAGCGAAGGAACTAATGATAATCGTAAGTTTGAACACTGCTATGTAATTATACATATGTATTTGATTACTGCCTATATACTCATATTCTATTATTTGTAACAGAGCAAAGTGAAGATGGTGAAACGCGGGCTACTGGCCCACACAGAAGCACAGACACTTTATCAATTCGTGATACATTCAAGAAGATATTCACCATTGAAATAATTGATATCATAGTTCGTCACACCAACAACAAGGTCAAAACCATATCAAGAAAATATTATCAAATTTTGTAAAAACATCAGAATCTTCAATGACATTTAAGAAACATGTGGAAAAAGACCCTAAAAATCTGATATATAGTCGCTAATGACCTATGCAGTCGATGCGACGTTAAACATATAAATAAAAAAAATAAAAAAAACAAGGCATCGGCAGTACATCAAGAATACAATGTCCAAAATCTAGAAAAGACGCTAACATGGACAGCCGTGACGTCTAACGAAATGTATGCATTCTTGGGAGTTCTAATATGTGCAGGTGCTAACAATTCAAACACTGACCACACAACTGATATGTGGAAA
Organism: Andrena haemorrhoa; assembly: GCA_910592295.1. Classification (NCBI taxonomy): domain Eukaryota; kingdom Metazoa; phylum Arthropoda; class Insecta; order Hymenoptera; family Andrenidae; genus Andrena; species Andrena haemorrhoa. Next base: position 11,339,732 of record OU342946.1, read on the forward strand.
GCATCATCGTATCCTCTACACCGCGCAACATTTGGGATCCATCAAATTATGAGGCATTATACATACAACTAAACTTGCTGTCGAGAGCGTTCTTGGCCGGCCGATTAGTCTTCCGGATATTCAGCCTAGGACTTCGCCAGCTTTAAGGTGAAATCTGACAGCACGTGTATCGGCGAGCTTGGCACGAGACTCGCCGAGCCCAGGCGCCGTAAGAACGCTCATGGATCGCCGATTTATTTATTTATTTATTTAAACGTCTTTATTGCCCGAAACAAACAGAGTAACATCAAGAACAAACAGCGACAAAGCAACGGCGAGGTTCAGTCAAAGACTGTTTTCCAACCTAACCATAGACGAAAACTTAACCTAGACTTAAATTAAAATAAGAATATGTACAAAGAAAAGAAGACCAAACATACTGGCCAGACCGAAGAGTGGGACATATAACATTATAACGGGTGAGAAAGCAGAAAGGATTTACAAGCACATCTGTAGGAGGAGATTGTGGGAAGAGCGCGGATTTCAGAAGGAATAGAATTATAATAATGGGGGGCGACGTAGGAGAAGGAGGCACGAAGGTAGTTTGTACGATGACAAGGGATGGAAAGCAAATCCTGTGAGCGAGTCGAGTGGGCAGTGTGAAAGGAAGCGTTGGTAGGGAGAAGGTTAAACAAATAAGGAGGGGAGCGGGAGCGTATAATCTTGAATATGATGCAGCTAAGATGGAGAATCCATCGCTGTCTCATCGGGAGCCAACCGGCCTTTTTTAGGAGAGGCGAGACGTGGTCAAATTTACGGACACAGAACGAGAAGCAGAGGCAGGAATTCTGAATGAGTTGCACACGGGAGGCGAGAGCGGCTGATAGACTAGGACCATACGCAACATCACAGTAATCGAAGAGACAGATGATAAGCGATTGCGTAAGGAGAAGCTTCTGATGAGTTGTAAGGAGGTATCGAGATTCGCGAACCTGGGCGATCCTGAGCGAGCCGAGCCGACTGCGACTGGCCGATCCACGCGCCGTGAGAACGCTCATGGATCGCCGATTGGCGAACCTGGGCGAGCCGTCTCACTATCAATAAAAAGAATGCATATAAGGAAAAAATTAGGGTTTTTGCACATAAATAGTTGTTTTTATTTACTGAATTATCCCTGAAACGATATGGTATTCTAAATTGTTTCGTTCAGTCGGAATTCGTTCATAAATCTTATATTTCTACCCATACAGCACACTTCGTTGCAGCAGTATTGCAGGAACGTTGCTGCAATATTGTGTTGTTGCAGGTTACATTGCAATATTGCAGGAACGATGTTGCAATATTATTGTGCATTATTGGAGTGCCAACGATCCTGCAATATTGCAAGTTCGTTGCCGTGCAATGTTCCGTTGGCATCGATCGTACAATATTGCAGTAATATTTCAAGTTCGTTGCCGTGCAATGTTCCATTGGCAACGATCCTACAATATTTCTGCAATATTGCGCGCACATCGTCATGCAATGTTCCAGTGGCAACGATCCTACAATATTTATGCAATATTGCGCGCACATCGATATGCAATGTTCCAATGGCAACGCCCCAGCAAAATTGCACCCACATTACCGTACAATATTGCAGAAATATTGGAGTGGCAACGCTCCTGCAATGTATCGCGCGTATCGCCGTGTAATGATCCAGTGGCAACGATCCTACAATATTTCTGCAATATTGCGCGCACATCGACGTGCAATGTTCCAGTGGCAACAATCCTATAATATTTCGGCAATATTGCGCGCACATCGACATGCAATGTTACAGTGCCAACGATCCTACAATATTTCGGCAATATTGCGTGCACATCGACATGCAATGTTCCAATGGCTACGCCCAAACAAAATTGCGCACATATTGCCGTGCAATACTGTAGTGATAATATTGTAGAATCATTACAGCCATATTCTGAAGCAATTATGACTTTGACAAAATTTGCCGAAATATGTACAATGTACATGACGTAGAGTAGACTCTACAGCATGTTTCATTTAACAGGTTACGCTAGAATTTCTCGTTAGCCGTTGAAGATATAAAGAAAGTGTTATTTGAAGATCAATTTAATTTTTTTAGATAGAGTAGGTACTATATATTTTAATATGAGAAATTATAATTATTATTGTTAAACGTCTTTATTGCACAAACACGTATATACAATCAAGCAAGAGAGAAAAAAGAAGAAAAGACAAATGCAAAGGTTCAGTCTAAAGACTGTTTTCCAACCTAACCTAAAATGACACCGGATGAAAGTTATAAGCCGCACCTATAGTGTTACAAATCCCTAATGGGGTTTGTCAAATGAGCCCTCGTTTTTTAATAATCTGAGTTTAAAGTTTTGCTCGATAGGAATTTAAGATCGAATACGTAAGCAATCTTATCAATCAACGGTTGTAGCTGCAACGGTAAAGTGTTCGTCTACGATGCTGCAGGTCCTCGGTTCGAATCCCCCTGGGGAAAAAAATTTTCTTTAAAAAAAAAACTCACGGGCGTTATACTACTACGATTCTGCCTCCACAAATTCATGTCGTCGCGTCCCTCACTGCCCGAAACGTTGCGGCGGGGGACTATTGGTATAAAATCTCTGAAGCGTTGCGGGAATATCCTAAGGCGGACATAGGATTAAACCTGCAACTTCTCTGCAATGATGCGGTGCAACATTGCAATTTCGCACCGCAGTATTGCCGAATAGTTGCTGGATCATTGCCACAATTTTACCGTTTCGTTGCAGAATCATTGCCGTTTCGTTGCAGAATCATTGACGGAACGTTGCAGGATCATTGCCACAATTTTGCCGTTTCGTTGCAGAATCATTGCCGGAACGTTGCAGGACTACATATTTGTAATATTGCCGCAACTTTGCAAAACTACAAACCTGCAATATTGCGAAGGCGGACATAGGATTGAACCTGCAACGTATCTGCAATGTTTTGGTGCAACATTGCAATCTTGCACCGCGTCATTGCAGAGACGTTGCTGCAATGTTATGGTGCTGTGTGGGTATAGGTGGGTACCCGGGTACCTTGGTTATTGAGAATCACTTTGACGGATAATTCTCCGAATCCAAGACCAAAAAAATAAGTCTGAAAATATATTTCGCTTTCAAAATGTTCAAATAACGAAGATCCAAGCGATCATGGCGAAATTTCCACGGGAACATAAAATACTTTCATAAAACGTGCCCAGGTGGGTACCCCGGTACCCGATTGTTGACATGAGGGGTAATTTCCACGTGTAGTCGCCACGGGATAATATTATCCGAATGAGCTAAAATTTGGTGTAGCGCAATTTTGGATCGAAAGGAACAAAACTAGGGTGTCTCCTTCCAAAATCAAAAATCGAAAAATAAGTGGCACCTTAATACACACACACATATATTTACAATATTGCCGCTCTGCTTTGAGATACCATTTTATGTTTATAGTTGTTTTAAATCTGAATAAATGTTTTCTCCAAAGATGCATACAACCATTTTTTTCATTTTTAATATCAAATAGCAATATTCGAAATTATGCTTTTGATCCACAAATTGACACTGTTCCCACCCTTGGACTGATTTAAAAAAAATAGCATTAGATTCATTGAGTTTCTTTCAGTAAAGCAAGCGTTCTAAAAGGATGGAGCGATTTCGGGAACCTTCTTTTAAAAAATCGAAGTTTGCGGTAGTGCACGCTGTGCGAGCTACGAACGAGTGTGATGAACAACTCGACAACGGCGCCGCGCATCCACACCAGTGCCGTCTTAACCTGGAGGAGAAAGAGGCAGTCGCCCCAGGGCCTCAGAACTCAGATGTCCCCTGAAAAATTGGATAATTACAAAAATAGGATTGCAAAAGCTAGATAAAATTGAACGAGCCCTCCAATTGTGACGGAAAGAAAATAACGAATAGGGGAGACCGGGGATAGTTTGGACACGGGGATACATTGGACAGTCTTAAAATTGCCTCCATAGTGTGATGATTATTGCAATTATTTTTGTAGTTTGTTCCTATGATCACAGCAAATCAATTGATATTCAATATGGCGTGTTGCATTCACGAATAACAAGATAAGTCACACTTTTCAATTCTTGTATGTTACTATATAATATTTTCATCTACTTTTTGTTGCGATTCGGATACTTCATTGTGGAAGAATTTTATTGTAACTTTTTTGGGGCATTGCTGAATGTGGTTAGAATAAAGTAATGCTATGCAAAAATCAAAGTATCCTTTTTGAAGAAACGCACGAATCATTTTATTTCGATTTGGTATGAGGGGTTACATTGGACAGACTTGGGAATACATTGGACAGACTTGGCAGATGTCCAATGTATTTCCAAGTCTGTCCAATGTAAACCCTATTTTACTTTGTTTACAAATATTTAAAAGTAATGGTGAAGTATTGGCTTCGAGTTCCCCTTCCGAGCGGCTCTGGAAAGCACCATGGAGGTCGGGCTCCTTAATGGCCCAACAGGCCCCAACTACTGGAAGCATACCTTGTAAAGTGTTTAAACTTCATTATTTCTTATCTATTTGTCATTTTAAATAAATTATATATTCCAAACTATCCCCGTGCTATGTCCAATGTAACCCCACCAATGGGGATACATTGGACAATATGCATCTCTGAACTTTTATCATCTCAAAGTAATACTAGGGAATGTGAGGCCCGTTTGTCAGGTTCAAATGAATAGCGCACATTCTAAGCTATCGAATGGTGTATAATTTATAGCCGTAAGGCATTTTACCAGCCCGCTAAAGACTATTAATCAAAAATTGTCCAATCTATCCCCGGTATCCGCTACACAAAAATGTAGATTTTAAAATGAAGCCCCTTTTCCTGGGATGGACCCCACGTTTTGTCTTATTTATTTAATTGTTTTAATACTTATTCACTTCGCGTGTTATCGCTGTATTTTGCATTTTATTTCAGGTAGAATAAGTTACAGGGTCGCGTATACATAGAGCTCGCCTCAGGGCCCTCCGAAAACGATAAGCCGGCACTGATTCACACCTCAGTGTTTAAGCATATGTTTTCCTCATATTATGTTTTATGAATTCCTGATTCTTTAAATCGCAAGTGTAAGAACAATTCTTTCTGTGAAACATTCGATACTCATTATGTATTTAGTATAGACGCTTAATTAAATGTTACTAAATCTTTTCCGGACAAGAATTTCTCTCCTTATTTATTTTCATAAGGAAATGTTTTACTGACTAAAGTGTGTAGAAAAGTATTGATATTGTAAAATAATTAGCTACATATCGTGACTGGATCTCAGAATTTTCTGAATTATAAGGTGTTTGGTTTGATTTTCATAACAAGTAAATACGTTGGAAATATTCTCATTAAGTTAAAATAAAAAATATAAAAACTGTATTCGTGTTTGTCACGCATACTATTTCTTTGAAGCACCTGCCGGCGGATGCTCGTGGGACGTAGAGGGTCGCCTGTTTACGAGCGGTCCCACAATTGAAAAGGATAGCAAGGCTGAAGAAGTTTCATGGGTTTGAAAAGGGACAAGAACGAGAGATCAGCCGATGTTCCTCCCAAATGTTCCACTGTTCCACTCCGGTGGGTCATCAGATTTTGTTCGCGAACCGTCCGTCCGTCTACCGTGACCATCCGGACGGTTCACGCCTATTATATAGTAGGATCATTTGTTATTGTCTGATTTTCGAGAGTTGAGACCTGAGGCGGGTCCCTCGGACGGAGCTTGGTTTAACCTTTAGAGGGCCGGGATTTTTTCATTGAAATTGTAAATTTTATTTACTTAAAATTTGTGCATATATACCACCAAAATGGCCGGCAAAATATCAAAATTCTTAGGTGACCACTATAGTGGCCAGCCCGGCCCTCTAAAGGTTAAGGAGGAACCAATGGTGGCAACGCCGCACGCAATCCGTAGCGTACCATTGGTTACTCCTTAAGGTCTGCGCACACATATCCGTTCCGTGTCAGTTCCGTTCCCGCGTGCCAGTGGTAAGAAGAAGAGACCCTCTACGCCCCTCTTCTTCTTACCACTGGCACGACGGAACGGATATGTGTGCGTGGACCTTTAAACCACGCTCCGTGCGAGGGACCCGCCTCAGGTCTCAACTCTCGAAAATCAGACTATAGCGAACACTGTTATTTCGCGTCCACACCGCGGCGAACAGCGTGTTAGCTAACATGTTCGCGTAAAATGTTTTTTGTTCGTATTCGCCTTGGTGTGGACCCGGGGTAAGGATTATTCATTATGCTTTCTCATTCTTTGTACGCGTGGTAATACACTGATCAACTGAAATAATTTAGAATGAATAAATAAGCAATAAATAAATAAATATCTTATAAACATGATACTTATGAACCATAAAAGGAATGAAAAAGTAAATGATGTGAAGGAGAATACTAAATCTCATGCCTTTTTATTCATTTCCGTTCATTGGACCGCACAGAATTTCCATACACAAAAAATCATGTCAAGTTTCTTCGTAAAGTTTAATTGTATTATTGAATCCCTAAGAAAAGTGTCCCAATTTTTTTAAGAACACAGAACCCGATAAAACGATAATATGATTTATAATTGCATTTAGCTGTGACAAGAAGTTAATGTTAATATACATATAAATAAATATGTATGAACTTATACATATATTATTTTATTCCCTCTCCAAAATAAAACTTATAACTTTTGTGACTTTTTCAGCTTACAATATTGTCCTACTTCATACACTTTAAGACATGCTCTGACAAGGGGACCTTTAAGTTTAACAATTTCAGAAAATGTTGATACCCGAAATAAGACACACCCTAAACATAAATTAGGAACAGGAGAAGTAGAAAACATTTATTTATTGAAGAAAAGTGAACTTTTGTAACTTCGTATAAAATTTGTACGTATTAAACTTGTCTTAACCCTTTCGCTACGAGCACCGACTATTCGGCGTCACGGAACGAGCTGCCGTTCTTAGCGTCGACTTCAGTCAGCGTCTCCAGTAGTTTAAAAGAAAATTAGAAAAAAGCACTTTCGCGGAAATGTACGCCGTAACGAAAGGGTTAATCAGTGAAAATAAAAAATGTACTATTTCGTTTTAAAAGCCATGCATAAAGTTTTCTCTCTTTTTAACGATCTACTTAAGTCAAATATAGCGTACGATACGGTAATAATTACACGATACATTGGAAATGTAACAATTTTAATAGCGAAATACATAAAAACAATGGTGTGCCAATGGAAGCTTGAAAGCAACAGCGAAACTGATTAGATAATGATGTTTATAAAGAAAAAACAATATAAAATATGTGAGTTGCGTACATGTAAGATCGTATTTATTTATATTTTTAAAGTATATAATTCATATTACAATGCTGTAACTGTATAACAGTAAACAATATTGAATATACTTGATTAGAATACTTGTGACATGCCACTAAAACTGGCAAGTAGAATATTTACACATTATACCATACCGCTTAATTGCCTCGTTTAACAGATATGTTGTTTAGATAAAAAAATTACAACATTAATTACGATAATTCATAGGGACTCATTCATGACGGTATTACAGCGGCAGCTGAATTGGTATCCTAACTATTATCACAGATGGAAAGAAGACATTTATCATACCGCTATAGCGCGTATAGCGCATTAACCATACCATATTTATTACCAAGCTTGATAAATTATTCTATACTTACATGTTCGTCTTTCCTGCTACAATAACATTTTCGCCTTCGTATTCAAAGTAAGTAATTTTGTTAATAAATCTAATTTGCATGTTCCGAGCATGGAAATATTACGTGTTCTGTCGATCAAAAGATTTGCAAATACAAACAATTATAATTCAAGTCATAATATTCGCAAAGATATAAATCGCTAAATTCGTACGTATGAAAAGTGAAATTTCCACAGTTTATACAGGTAAAGCCATAAATTTTTATCTTAATGCATCAGCGATAAGACTTACAGAATTATTACAGGCAGAAATATTATTACATTAGAGAAATGTTTCACCAACAATTTGCATCGATGAGTTATAATTTCGCATAATCTATTTACTTTTAACGCGCAAAAACAGCCATATTCTATTGCATGTAGCTAAATAAAACTTGTGGCTTTAAATACAACGTAACCATTTTCTCTGCCAAATAAGAAGCTTGCCTCTGTCATACCGTAAACATTTTTCACTGTTTATTTGAATTCGATTTATTTACAGCGCACTAAAAAGCGTCATCAAACCGCAGGAACTTTCTACAACAGAATATACTAAAACATATCCGGGGATTGTTGATAATTTGATCGCCTCCTTCTTTATTAAACATTAAGCGTTATGTATTAACTCTTATTATGGTAACTCGTTAAAAAAGAGAATCTTTCCGTAATTATATAAATGTCATATATAGTATTTTTATTCTGCTCAAAAGATTTGGATAAAGCTTTTGTACAATGGATATTACTTTATGTTCCAGTTTATATCGTGTTTCCTTCCTTAAATTATTGCATGTGTATGCAAAGCACGAATAAAAAGCAGCTATATGATTTTATACATTCTTTCCCCCTCGATCTTTTGCAAGTTGTACGACACGAATAGCCCTTTATATTTTCGATGCTGCATTCGAGATATGCGACATGTTGGAAGGCATGTTGCTTATAAAATTACTCTGCCTAAATGAACACTACACACTTATAATATTTGCATCCTATGTATATCGAATGTTGCTAGCATCAAAGTACACTTCTATGAGGATACAATCTTCGATGTTGTAATTTTAATACAAAACTTAATAGTTTTAAAAAAAAACATCAGTATAACATTATTTCACCATTTTGTTGCTACAGCATGACCTCCGTTTACGTTCATTTGACGTTTCTTATCGTGTCAAACAGAGAACAGATGCATGCTTATACAATGCTGTTAACAACACTTCTTTTTATGCTGTTTTGTGCTTTTCCTCAGGTTCACTGTCTCGCTGGTTTGTATAGCTTGTCGCTCCTTCCTTTCTTTTTTGGTCCTTAATACTTGACGCGTTATTGCCATGAACATCTGCGCACAACAAATTGAAATTAATGTATGATTAGTTTTGCACGCATTTATCATAAGAAAATGATTAAATAAATATCTGCACTAACAGGGCACTACGAAATAATTCGGAGTTTTGTTCAAACTTTTCGCGTAGTGACTATTGCGCTGAATACAGGGTGAGTCGCGCAATTTCTACAGGCTTTAACCCTTACATGGCTGGAGGCAGTGAAAAATGGTAAAGGGAAAAGTTGAATGACTATGTATTTCTATGAGCTGAATTTCTTCTCAAGTGGAACGATGCACCAGGAAAGCGTATTAATTCTCTAAATGGAACTATCTACATTCTTTTCTTTTACATAAATCGATTCACCTAAAGAATTTCTGTATATTCGTGAGAATATTTGGTAAATGATTCGTGAAAAGTACGCTTTATTTACCTCGTTAACTGCCTCCTGAACTGCACTATAGGGCAGGTGCAATAAAAAGATATGGGTTTATTTTTAAAAATCTAGGTAACAGTAAAATACCGGCGGGTAATAATTTTGCAGAAAATCCAAGTTCAAGAATGTTTCCTCTTTTGAATTAAATCACGTTTGCGTGAACGACTTTTTGGTACGTATTGTTATAAGTATACAAGTTAATTCGATATATGTACAAACTTAAACCAGGTACATTATATAAACTTTTTCTAAACTTTTATTAATTTTATTATTAATTATTCAAATTATTGTCAACTGTTTTTACGTTTAACTAAAGGTTGATTAGTTTCGGAAATTGTTACACATCGAAAGTATGAAAGTAACACTACACCGACGTGTTATTAATCAAAGCCACATTTTATAATTTAAATAATTAGGAATAAAAATTAAAAAAAGTAGGTGAAACATATATGTATATCCTGAGTAAAAATAAGGAAGGAAGATTATATAAACTTGTTCTCAAGAATGATTTATAGAACATTTCGAACACTGGTACAGAATATACAGAGTACAATAACGTACTTACCAGTTAATCTATTCATTAGAGCCCTATTTACTACTAGAGGTGGCTGAAAATGCTCGCTGCAACTTACACCTGCATCAGTAAATGTTTCCTAACTGTGCTACATGTTAAACTATTGCGATTGTTCTTTAAGGAATACACGAATACTTATTTGACTTTTGTCTAACTTGACGGAAATGCTTCTACACCTTTGAATTTTTATCCATGGAATAAAAATGATCAATGTATCGTTTAATGTTAAGTAGGGACCCCACCCAGAAGCCACTAAAAATTTGGGTATTTTTTTGTTCGTATAAATAAAAATTTTGGGCTTGGATTTTTTTACACAGTGTTAAAGCAATCTTTATTTTGATAGAGAAATTTTTTTTATGGAAAATTGTAGAAAATGGCTTCCCGGAGCACTGCAAAAAAACTGGCCCGCATTCCCAGGAATGACTGGATCATCTGAGAAGGAAATACAACAAAGATATATGTATAAACAGGAATATATTCTCTACAACCTAGCATAGGATTTTATTGATATTTCAATTATTCGATTTTTTACAAGCATTTCAGTGCAAATTTTTACGTAAAAAATTAAAGTCAATTCTTCAAACTGCTACAATTTCGAAAATAATTCGAATTTTGAGAAAATCCTACGCTAGGTAGTAGAGAATATATTCCAGTTTATATATCTTTGTTGTATTTCCTTCTCAGATGATCCAGTCATTCCCGGCAGTGTGAGCCGGTTGTTTTGCAGTGCTCCGGTAGGCAATTTTGTTCGCCGCCATTTTGTACAATTTTCCATTAAAAAAATTGTTTCTATCAAACTAAAGATCGCTTTAATACTTGTAAAAAATCCAAGCCCAGTATTTTTATTTATACGAACAAAAAATCCCAAACATTTTAGTGGCTTCTGGGTGAGGCCCCCCTTATGTAAAATTGATAAAAAGTTTCTAAACATTTCTATGCAGAGAATCCAACGAATTCAACATTTTTTAGTGAAAGTAAATGACAGCTTATTTTCCTATACGGTTGTAATAATTGCTATCCTGTTATTGTACTCTTTGCATTATAACTTTGTAAATCATTCTCTTGGTAAATAATTTTCTTATTACTTTCTTATGTAGCAATTTTGGACCTAAGTTTATATTTTCTTTCCTATTTTTAATTACAATATACATACGATTCGTATGATTCGTACAATAAACTTGGGTTACCTGGTACTTTTATATACAAAAGATACGAAACGTTAAACATAACTTTTTGCAAAATTTTAAGTTCTGTACATTACATGTTTGCTATCTATTAGACATGGGTTATCATGCAGTGCTACTAATCTGGAAATTTCTGAACCTCTTCTGAAATATTGGGTGTCCCACCTAAACTAGGGCTGGGACTATTCGAATAATTTAATATTCAAATATTTCACAAGTATTCGAATGCTACGAATAAACTTCGAATATTTGAGTATTTGAATGTTATTATTCGAATACTATTCGAATCCTTAAATATTCGAATTATATTCGCCAAATAATTGAGCAACTGAAGTATTCTAATATTTGAATACCGAATAATTCGACAAATAGTCCCAGCCCTAAGCGAAACCAGACCACTGAATAATCTTCCCTAGTTGTGACGGTACACTGTTTCATACGCATTTCTAATGGTTTCAAAGGGATGTTGTAAGGAAGATTTTCATTCTTTCACCCATTTCATTTTAAGATTATACTATTATACATGTTTGGATGCATATTTGAGTCAGCTATAATATACAGGAGAAAGAAACATGTACTTTCATGTAAAAAGCATGAATGATCTTGAAAATTCCAGAGGGAAAAATAACACTTCTTTCCAGTGAATTCACCTTTGGAAATTATCCGAGATACACATGACGCTTTTTTTGTATTGTCACAATTAGAGAACATAAGTAGTAGGTAGCCTAGGTGGAATACCCTGTGTATAGTAGTTGACAACTTTTCAGAGAAACGTGAAAAATAAGGTTTTTAGAAGTGCACCTATCTCTTTTCAATTAGGGCTGGGACTGTTCGAATATTTGACAAGTATTCGAATGCTACGAATAAACTTCGAATATTTGAGTATTCGAATATTATTATTCCAATACTATTCGAATACTGATGTATTCGAATTTGTCAGGGTGAAATCTTGTAAGCTATTTTTGACCCGCTTTGAATACATCAGTACTCGAATACTTGGATATTCGAATTATATTCGCCAAATAATTGAGCAACCGAAGTATTCGAATATTCGAGTACCGAAAAATTCGACAAATAGTCCCAGCCCTATTTTCAACAGCGCGCCGCGGCTCTTAACACCCACAGTTCGCCACTTCTAAATACCTTATTTTTCAAGTTTTTCTGAAAAATTGTAAATTACTGATACACCTTTACCCTAATATATATTAAATTAAAATTACTATCTATTTTATCAAAATTTAAGATTGTTCTAAGACAGAATATACATAACATGTCTTTTATCCCTTTCATGCTTAGTCTGTAGAACATATAGGTGAAACAAACAGGACCATCTGATCCCTGATATACAGAGAATTGATATTCGAAACTTACAGAGTGTTTGCCAGCAAATTCATGCCAAACTTCGGAAGGACTTACCAAAGTAAACAAACAAATTTTTATAAACATTAATCCAAAAATCATTTCTCTCCATATTACGATGCTTTGTTTATGAACTGGTGAGAGGATAGCAATGACTTTCGGTCATTCCACAAGAAACTTAATAATACGCGACCTCTTCGATTTTCCAGTTTTGCTCTGCCGTAGTTTTACGTACGAGGGCATTCAGAAAGTGTAATGTACAGTACACTAGTTCATGTTACACAAGTTGGAACAACGAATTGGAAACTGTTGTTGCGGTATAACAGACAATCCCGGGATCTTTAAATGTACTCGATAATCTAATGTTAACTTTTTCTAAAATGAACGACGGACATATCGAACATTTGCTATAGGCGAGAATAACATTTGGCTAAGGAAAACGGGTTATGACTCGAAAATGAATGATTTTCGGACCAGTGTTTATTAAGCGTTTTTTGTTTCTTTTCCTTGTGAGTATTATATGCTCCGACATTTGGCACAAACATTTTTGGACAGAAGAAGGCATGCAAAAATAAATATTGGCATGTCTCTCGAATTTTTATAATACATATCGGTAATTCAGATCGTAAAAGTATATAGACATGTTTCTTACGATATGTACTTCATCATTTTATTAAGCAGCAAAGAGATTAGTCCTGTACAAAGCGAGTCACAAGAAATATGGTACCCAAATGTCTTCATTGAATCTAACAATACAAATAAATACGTGGAACATAATTTAAATAGTTGTGAAGCACACACATAATTCTATTTTGCCAGACTTTCTTCTAAAGTATTAAAGTCATTAACAATGTTTTAAATGGAACCATACATTTTTATCCCGACTGTGTACCACAGCAACCTTAAAATAGTCTTGAACTGTAAAATTTCCAAAATCCTGGAAAATTCAACAATTTTCAAATCGAATTAGGCTAATGGAGCAGTAGTATCGTCAATTCATTCAACAGAATTCAATTTCTATATATCGAAGAAACTAAGACTAACAGTGTTCGTGCATCCATTTCTTTGAACATATTACGCAAAAGCCGGTGGCGGATTTAAGAGAAAAGGCCCAGGTGGCAAACGTTCTGGGGGGCCATTTTTTGGGGAAAGTGAAGAGGTAGTTTATTAAAAACGGGCCTTAGTGAAGTAGTACGAAACAAAATGTAAATGAGCGATTCTATATAGGCGAAAATTTAAATTTTCAGTTGGTCTGGGAGCGGGATAGTTGCCTTTGATTATCGAAACACAAGTGTAAAAAAGTTTTGGGAAAAATATTCATTTCTGCACGTTCCTTTTTCTCTTAAAACTGTAATAAAAGAATTAAAACCGACCTCAAAATAATAAAAATGCACTAAGTAAAAAATAATTTTTTCCTTTATTTAATCTACGACTCTCATATTTTTTAAGTCGGGGCCTCATGATTTGCACTGTGTAAATCTGGCGTCGACTTAAAAAATATGAGAGTCGTGGATTAAATAAGGGAAAAAATTAGTTTTACTTTTTAGCGCATTTTTATTATTTTGGAGTCGGTTTTAATTTTTTTATTAAAGTTTTAAGAGAAAAAGGAACCCGCAGACGTGAATATTTCTCCAAAATTTTCCCAAAATGTAAAAATTCACGGGGTGAATCTTATTTTTTACAGTTTTAAAAGAAAAAGGAACCTGCAGAAATGAATATTTTTCCAAAATTTTTGTGCAGGGGCCCAGACGGCAATTGCTCATCAGCCGCACTGTTAAATCCGCCACTGACAAAGGCACTACAACCTTTTTCTAAATATTCAAAACATGTATCTCCCTCCGAAGACATCACTTTGAACTTGAAATGTAGTTTGAATAAAATAATTTCATCCCTCAAAGATCCCATTGTTTGATCTAAAATTTCACAGTTCAAGGTAATACCAAGCTACATAATTGAACTTGGTTTGATTTCAGCTATCATCTGCACTAAACAGAAACGTTTAATTCCCTTACAAAGAAAACAGCATTAATGACCTTGGCAAACCAAAGTTATGCATATCAGTTCTTTCTTCGAAACCATTTCAATTATGCTTTCCACTTTTACCACCTTGTATCCTCAAATCCAATGGAAATACTTTGGTGTTCTGTATCTCGTGATTCACCCTGTATAAGATCAGAAATTACAGAAAATTTGCGGACCAAATTCTTCCATTTTTACATTATAAAACTGAATAATTTCTTCCAAAAACGTTCTTTTCGAAAATGAACCTTCCTATGAAAATCATTTATTCTGTCATTTTTGTTGGTTGCGTAGTGTTAATAATTTGTGTCGCTCGAAAACAATACACAGCGGTCATTTGTTCACTCATGACGGTTTATCGTCATACACATGTCTATATACATAAAGCATAATTCCAAATAGATTTGTATATTACATTATATTATTAAAGAATTTGCTTTTATCTCTCAACACCAGTTTACGTTATATGCTTCATTTTTCTGAAACTATATAAGAAATATATATTTTAATAATCTAAATTTCAACGAATTCAATTGAAATATTACAGATTCCAAATTTAGTTCACACGTGTACCATTTTTGTACTATTCTTCCTTCCTTTGCTTTTAATATTTGCATAGAATTAAATATCGAGTTGGCTAATAATCGCAACTAAAGAGATTTTTACGCTTTCTCAACGAAATTCTATTAAATAGCACATGTTACTTACTTCTTGAACATTAATATTGTCTTTAGCAGAAGTTTCGAACAACTGAATCCCCATTTGATTAGCAAATCTCTGTGCGTCCTCCGTTAATACCACCTTCTCGTTAGGCGCATCATTCTTATTCCCTACGAGTACCCTGTTCACCACATCACAATTTTGTTCGATCTCGTGCAACCATCTTTTAACATTAGCAAACGAATCACCACTGGTCACGTCGTACACAACTATAACACCGTGTGTTCCCCTGTAGTAAGTCGAAGTTATTGTCCGGAAACGTTCTTGTCCAGCCGTATCCCAAATCTGGAGCTTTACTCTCTCACCATCTACTTCCACAGTTTGTATTTTAAAATCCACTCCTATCGTAGTTATGTAACTGCCGTTAAAAGTATTGTCAGCGAATCGTAAGAGCAACGAACTTTTCCCTACACCTTGAACAGAAAAATTGAAGAAAGATATAGTCGATCGCGTAGAATTTACTTAACACGTTCGTCGCCACGTCACCCATGTGACAGCTATGTTTCCGCGGGGGCCCCGTCACCCGTTGACGGATGACGGCTCTTCTTCGTCCAATTACGTGGCTTTGGCTACGTTTAAATTGCATTGTCTTGCTCTGTTTATCGCGCTGTTTACGCTCTGAGTTCGGGTTTGGGCCCCGGGAGAAACTCCACCGATTCACGGTGGGCGACGAACGTGTTAAATTTCAATTCTTATATTTCACTCCATATAATTTTCAGTTTTATTCATTATACAATCCCCTCGCATCTCCTATGATTTAGAGAAGATATTCTATTAAATAAATAAAAATTATGTGTATCCCATTTCAACTCGTCAACTCTCGTCAACTCTCGTCAACAATCGTCAACTCTGAATTTACAGCTTCGAGACTACATTCTTATTCTTAAGGATTCAGTTCCTGAATTACAACATGTTTATATCTGTTATTTGTACTCGAAAATGGTAGTTCTTATTAAAAATATTCGCATGCTTTTGGAGTGACAGAAATATTCTAATTTCACTGAACGAAAACAAAAGAGGAGCCAACTGTTGGCAAAAAGCAGCTATTTGAAATACTAAAACCTCAAGTTTGATTGCCTTAACATTTAAAAGCGACGACATTTGCATTATTAAATCCCAGCCTAATTTTCTGAGAAAATTCAACGAGACATTACGATACACTACTTATGCTAGCGATGTTACAGTATTACGTTTGAGCACTTCATGTATTAATACAATGAAAAATAATAGTCTTAGCATACAACTTGTAACTTACAACAGTTAAGTATTTTATTTATTCGAGGCAAATTATATTTATTCGCCCAGGCAAATGCATACACAAACTTTTATCACATTACATTCCACATCTGTTGAAAAAGTAAGTTTCCCTAGATTGCGTATTTTGATAAGCTTCTACTTTCTTATAACATGTAGTGTCACTTCGTGTAAAGCTACGTTTATCGGTGTTACGCGAAACGCAATTTTTTGCTAAACCTTAGCTGTGGTAAACTTGTATTGGCTAGTTTGTATTAAAAACATAAGTGACATATTATTGCCGTATAATGAACTATAGGTTATCGTTATTCGTGTATGCACGAGTGTGCTTCAATTACTCCGTATATATGACGCTGATCAGAATTCGTGCACTTACCACTATCTCCTATTATTAGAAGCTTAAATAAATGATCATATTCCCGGGCCATTTTGACATGTATGACGTGCAAATTTATCAAACGTTTCCTGTCAAAAACAGTTCGAAATATGGACGATACATTCACTGTATCTCGGATTATGCAGCTTCTCTACGAACAGATGCGGAGAATGGAATATCTGACTTTGTGCAAATCGCGACAAGGTTTGCGGCTTGCCCGAAGTAAAGGACTCCAGTATCAAATCAGCGCCATGTTTATTTGTCACGATATCACAATTCATTATCACCAGTGGGAAAAAATTCTATTCGGTAAAGATGATGCCTATCACGCATCACTCGTAACAATAAGCGCACCATTTATTTTAGAGGCTTTACTTTTGTGTAATGACAATGATTTGTATGCGTCTGCTAATAAATACCATTGGTCGAGAGAGAAATATTTTCGCGAAAGTATATAGTTTCGTTAATTCGAAATTTCCATTATTTTATATAATCAACCAGAAGATTAACATTTCGGAGCTTTCACATTGCTGCTTTAAGTGCATTATGCTGTTAGACTTTTCTTAATAAGTAGTATGTACATAGAATGATTCACGGCTTTCGTATTCAGGGAAATAAATCGACACCATCCCTACCAATGGACTTAGAGGAATCAGTCAGTGCTTTGTGTTGTTATCTCGGGGCCTGTGTCGATATGTATGCAAGCTATACGTGTGTATGTATGTTTATAGTCCATATATATATTCTAAATGATACGGAGCGGCAGTATTTAGTTATTATTAAGTATATTAATCTAATACATATAAAATTTAATGGCGTTTTACGGTGATACATATATCTCAAGGCCCCCCCCCCCCCCCCCCGCCCCAACATAAATAAAATATAAACCTGATTAAATTTACTAGAGCTTATTAAATATTTATACGTAAATTGACCCAGGTCAGACACAATTTAATAATTTAATTTTCCTTTATTACTGTTACTTCATAATTTCCTTATTCAGGGCCGGCGGAACCATTATGCGAGTAATGCGCCGCATAAGGGCGCCAGTCGAGGGGGCGCTGAAAACTATATCACAGACTTAAGAATAAAGGAATCCAACTCCCATATAAACAAAATGTAAATGTAATTCTTGTTTTTATTGTACCTCGTAAAGGCAAAATATATTAAATAGAAAACAGGTGCAAATATTTGGGGGCGCCAAAAATTTTCTTGCCTAAGGGCGCCAATCATCCTCGCACCGGCCCTGTCCTTATTTATACATTATAATGAATGGGTTTCAAAATAAAACAATTAAAAGGTATATATTTTGTAAAATCTGAAATATTTTTATTATAAAAACTATACATTCATTTAATTTGCACTTACAGGGCGTCTTCAATTGTTTACATTGAAAAGATTATCAATAGACTGCGGATGTTTACGCACGAAAAATATGCCAATTTGCATATCTGTCGTATGCAACATTATCTGAACTAATTAACGATTTATTTATGCTGAAGCACCATAATTTGCGTTACAATAAATTACTAGTATGAACCTTTTCCATGGGATGGGACAGGATTTTGGAATCGCGCAGCTGAGGAGGGAAAAGAAACATGCGTTCTTTGTGGTCTTAAGTACGAAACGCTGTGAGCTATGGTGCCAGATCGAGGACGGGTTCCCTCGAGAATTTCCCCCACCTCGCATGCACACTACGCCGAGCTGCGTGTCCATGGGCCGGAATTACCAAACAATTCCCTACGCGTGACGTCATATGGCCGTACATCCGGCTCAAAAATATCGTTCCAACTACCACTAATGCAAGAGAGCCGCAGCCAACCAGCGTTGACAACAGATCCCCAGGCGCGACGCTGGTTGGCTGCGGCTCACTTGCATAAGTGAGTTGGAACGATATTTTTGAGCAGGGAGTACATACCTACGCGTGACGTCACATGGACATGGCTACGCACCAACACATGGGTACCATGATTACACTATTGGTGTATCCCCACCCTTTCTACTGCGTGCAGGGAATTGGTAAGCAGCAGTCAGCAGCAGTTTTCGAGCAGATTCTTGCAGATTCTGTTGCGCGGCCGCCTGGAGAAACTCGTGAGAATTTTGACGTTGATTCGGGACCCGTGGAGCCCAAGAGGGCTCTGCTCGCGAAACGTGCAGACTTAAATGAATTAGATAACTTGTAACGAATAAATGAACTTAATGAACAGAAGCTAAATTAAGTTGTCGAATGATTTTAAACTAAGAAACAGAATGAGGATGTTTGTGGAGATCAGAGCTGGATTTTATTATAACGGTTTGGTACAAGGACTACAAGGTCTACGACGAATTGCGAGGAGAAAAAACAAACTTCTTGATACGTTTCTCTTTTTATTAATCCTAATGTTTATTAATACAAATGTTTACGAACGTTCAATAAGGAGGCGAAGGTAAACACCTAATGTTGCTTGAAATATTCACCCTTAACTCGTTCCCTAATAAATTTAATTGACTCGGTTCAAACTTCGCGCTCTTAGAGCTTACGCTAAACACCGCTAGGGCGAGGATCGCAACAATTCTGCTCATATAACCTGCGAGCAGATTATGCAGTATAGGTACATATTAAATAAGTTTTCGATAATTATTTAGAAGTTTTCCATCCTCACCGATTTCAATGATTTTTGGATATGTTATCAAGATCAAGATTCTGAACAACTTTTTCCTATACATGTTACCGCCGCACGGCAGTAGTTTCCGAGATATTCGCAAAGAACTGTTGAATCGAATCGCCGAACACTGTGCTGCTACGAACGCGTTCGTGTAGGTAAAATACAATGTCGACCTTCATTGATTTGCCAAAAACTTCTGTTGATTTATTCCGACGCACCGCATTCCACTTTCCAACTTGTCCCGGGTATTAGTATTGGTTGGGGCCTAGATCAGTGTAAAAAGCAAAATAGCGAACCGATATGAGTCGGGGTGTTGACGGGCATCCGCAAGTTTCTGGTTCAAATCTCTAAACTCACATTAGTTCGCTATCATGCTTTCCGCTCCCGCGCTAATCTGGCCCCAACCAATACTAATACTCGGAACAAGTTGAAAAGTGGAATGCGTTGCGTCGAAATAAGTCAAAAGAAGTTTTTCGCAAATATCTCGGAAACGAAGATCAGCTTCGTCATTTGTTTCGTCCCATGCTGGCACATACGCTACCACAGACGCGTACTGTAGGTACGAGTAGGTGTCGAGTCAACACAAATATTGACTCGTATATCAATCACCGGTAATTGAAAATGTTGTAAAATTTGACCCAGTCTCCGCATTCACTTTAATTTTTCAGAATATTATTAAATCACCTCCGTATGTAGTTCTTATTATTATTTAAACCTAGTACCATCACTACATATTCATTTTTGCACATTAGTACCCGGCGTTGCCCGGGTTTCTCTACATACGTACATAGGGTAAAGGATAGAGCTGTTCAGGTACTCGAATAAAGTGAGCCGAGCCGGGTACCGGTAAAATCCAGGCGGCCCGAAAATTTCGGGTAGCTCGGATTTGTTTCGGACGGCTTGAAAAATCCGGATAGCTTGAATTTGTTTCGGGCATTACTGTAATCCGAATCGTTTCGGGCCGCTCGGAAGAAGAGGTTAGCTCGAATTGTTTCAGGTGACTTGGAAAATCCTATACAATTCGAGCTGACCCCCCTACTGAGCCGCCCAAAACAATTCGAGCTGACCCCTCCTACTGAGCCGCTCGAAACAATTCGAGCTGACCCCTCCTACTGAGCCGCTCGAAACAATTCGAGCTGACCCCTCCTACTGAGCCGCCCGAAACAATTCGAGCTGACCCCCCTACTAAGCCGCCCGAAACAATTCGAGCTACCCGGATTTTTCAAGCCGTCCGAAACAAATTCGAGCTACCCGGATTTTTCAAGCCGTTCGAAATAAATTCGAGCTACCCGAATTTTTCAGGCCGCCCGGATTTTACCGGTAACCGGCCAGGCTCGGCTCGCTTTATTCGAGTACCCGAACAGCTCTATCCTTTACCCTATGTACATATGTAGAGAAACCCGGGCAACGCCGGGTACTTTAAGCTGGTATATATATATAAAAGAATTTACATAATTCTCTTACAATTAGTATATATCTTAATGATATACGTTATGATTCATTTACTTCGCCTTCTGCTGTTTCAACCAGTTGCCTCACTTCTCTAAACCTCCGAAGAATTCGTTCATCCGGAGACGTTACCGTAAATTCACGAGGATAGGAGAATTCTTTACTGGCAGGCGTTGCTCCTGAAAGTAGACAAGCACAACGATGTAACCTTATCCTCCTTTTGTTTTCTCGTTTGCATGTTATATACCTGTCGGTACGTCGCGTTGTAAATCTTCATCAAGAAATTTGTCAATTTCGGACACTGTTGCATCTAATGTTTCAACAACCTTATTATTCCATGCATTTGATTCTGCAATTCGATCTTCGAATTCACTGGAGATTTTCTCAAAAGTATTAGAAGTTTTAGTTTCTTGATCTTTCACGACGGTCACTTGTTCTTCGCTTACATTTGTAATTGCGTTACGCATATCCTATAAAGATGAAATCTCACTCATAAATACTTTCCAATGATATTAATAATTAGGTTTAAATGATAATTAGGTAGCACTAAATTTACATTAATTACGGAAAGGTATTCGTTCTTATCCACGTCCATTGACTGTTGCATTTTTTCGTGATCGCATTTAATCAGATCCTGATACTGTTTCGATAGATTGTAGCTTGCATTTATACGCGAGTCCAAGTCATCTAGCAGAGTCTTCCCTTCTCTTGCGGTTCGATTTGATAGCTCTTCATTCTGTTATTGAAGCATAACATAACATGAACCTTTTGATACGTAGAAAAATAAACTTAGTAAATTAAGTGCAGATATCACCTTCTCTGTTCCAACTGTAACAGCGGCTTCAACTTTTCTCAAATCATTGTCCACCTGTTCCTTTAAGTTATTTTTCATTTTGATGATTGCACCAGAAGCGTCTGTCGAGCGATCGTTAACTTTGTTACAAATTTCATTAATATTCTCACACTTGTTAGTCACGGCAACATAATGTTCCCTTTCACTCTCAGTTAGACGCTTGAACTGAGCAGACACATCGTCCAGTTTCTGAAAAATAGTGCGCGTTGCATACGTACAATACTAAAAACCAATACAATATTCAAATTACAAGTAGAGATTTCGTTGTCGATACCTTTGCAAACGAACGTTGCTTCTGTGTGAACTGTTGCTTTTTATCAAGCCCTTCGGCGGCTACTTTAATACGATTAATGTTGCTTTTCATACGATCGCAAGTTTCCCATTGACGATTACAAGCAGAATTTACCATTTCGTTCATCTGAACTGAGGTGCGTTTCAATTTTTCGGACAAATTATTTCGTACAATTTGCATGTTCTTAGCGACTCCAATTTTAATTAAATTGTCGATATCTTGAGCCAGTTTCATGTACATAGCATTTAATGATTCGTCTTTATGTTTCATCGTGCCATGAGCACTTTCCATTTCGCCTTTTATCGAATTTTGATAACTTTGATACTGGAATATTTCGAGACATATTAATATTTAAATCGGCAGAAGAATGAAGAATTGTTTTTGCAGATTTCATATTATATACATACACATTCATGTATACTTTTGGTTAAATTATTTGCCATTATTGAATGTTGATCGGTAAGATTCTTTGGCGTTTGCGGTATCCCAGTGTCGATACTTCCGCACTCACTTTGGTTCATAAGTGCGCCTACTGGTGATAGAAATGTAAATCAATATTGGTAAGAATTTATATTTTATGCTAGATTATATTACCGATATCATTTTTCACAGATCCGCAAAACTGCTTCGATGCTTCTCCGCGTAAAGAAATCTCTTTTTCAATGCGTTGCTTGCACTCATGAATATTACGCTTGAACTGTTCTCCAAGAACTTCAAACGTTTGTTCTTCTTTGCTATAAAAAATAGTATTTTTGAGTTCACTCTATGTATATAAGACTTATGAAAAAGTACGAATTACTATCTATAAATTAAGGGAAACGCACATCAGTCCCATAAATCGATACTATTTCAAACGAAGAGTATTCCAACATTACATTAATATCGTAATTCTAGATTTCATCGGAATCTGAATGTATTAACGGGTCATATACGTTTCTCAACGCTCAAACGTAGTCAATGTTTGCGAGTGATTCAGGGATAAACTATTAATCCGATTGGTTTAATTCTTTTTGTGTTTTATAGGTATATGTTTATATACCTCACGTATGAGAATTGGAAAATTTAAACAAATGTGGGTTTTTCTCGAAACATCATTTTCCAAGACGGTGGGCATGATAACTGCCTCACCGTTCACCCGATTAACTTCATTAATTACACACATATTCTACATAATATTCGTTATCCGGTGACGCTGAATTTCTTCAATTAAATTGACCATTTTTTAATAACAAGCGAAAACGTACGACTTTTATAGCGAAAATCACGACTCTTTTCTTTAAAGTGTTACCGCATTGCCGCAATTATTTTTTTCGAATAAATGGCGACGTCACCGAATAACTATGATCCCAAAGATTGTTGACAAATCGGAGATTTTTTTATTCAGACCGCTCGTACGAGCTGAATCGTGCACACCATTTGGGACGGCGCCAGTAAACGTGTTCTGCGCCACAGCACGCAGACGCCACATTTTTAAACATTTTCTTATTATCAGACTCGTTTTATAATGTATAAACATGCACCTATACAACACAAAAACAATTAAACCAATCGGACGAACAGTTTATCCCTGAATCACTCTCAAACATTGACCACGTTTTAGTGCCGAGAAACGTATATGACCCCTTAAAGAATGTAAATAGGTGTTTTGGATCAGTTGAATTCTGTAATATTTCGCAAAAGATACATCTGGCAGTTTATAGCTCGTCGCTCTACGCACTATTTGAACGTGCCTCAAATCATTGAATCTATTGCACATTCAGACTACGATATACTGATGCTAGCTACGTTAGGTACCCTCGGACATCCGATACGAAGCTTTTGCACGCCTAACGTAACGTCAGAATACTATTCGTAAAAGATATTCGGGAACTTTAAATAGTATCGACTTAAAAACTAATATGACTTTTTGATTATTTAGACAAACTCTCCAGGAATCCAGAGAAGTAACAGATGAGGGTGGACTACTATAGTCTGATTTTCGAGAGTTGAGACCTGAGGCGGGTCCTTCGGACGGAGCCTAGTTTAAGGAGGAACGCCGCACGCAATCCGTAGCGTACCATTGGTTCCTCCTTAAACCACGCTCCGTCCGCGCGACCCGCCCCAGGTCTCAACTCTCGAAAATCAGACTATGATCGTGTACATATACAGTTATCTTACGTTTTGCGGTCAATTTTTTCGTGTAATTTCAGGGAATCTGTAGTTGCTGTGTCTGCAACACTTAGCAGAGTGTGACCGTGAGACAATAAAACTTTCTCTGTGGAAACATGCTTCTCTATGAGATACTTCTGCTCGTCGCATTCTTGCGATGTCACTTTTAACCGATAATTTGTCGATTTCAGAGCATCGGTAGTTGTATCTAGTTTCACTTTAGCTCCTTGCAACTCTTCCATTTGAGCAATATTTTCTAATTCAAGTTCAGAGAGTATTTTCTAAAACCAATAGCATTAAAATTAATAAACAGTTACGCTGATAAGAATACTTAATAAGAAATGTACCTCTTTCTCTTGCACAGTTTCTTCCAGTGCTTTTATATGATTAATCTTTTCTTCTATTTCTTTAGTCTGCTGCGAAATTAACGCCTTCATTTCATTGTAATTTTCGCCTGCAAGATAAACACCATTCCTTTCGCGCGTTGCCAATAAATCTTTTCGCAATCGTTCGATCTCTTCTGTATATTGGTTAAGAAATTCTTTCTTCGTGAGCTTCTGATTTATTTCTGGACGATTAGTAACATTTTTTGCACGATGTGCGTAATCTAATGTCGACAGCGTCTCTTCGAGATTAACGCTACCAGGAGACACAGTAGCGATGATCGAGGTTTTTGTACGACCCCCTAGGGACTCTTGGAGCAATCTTGTAAGTTTGGATTCTCTACGGGATATAAGAAATACGGGAATGAAACAGATTATTACTCTGCTCCGCAAAGTAAAATATTTCTACTACCTATACGGAATGTGAGGTGCTCTTTCAACAAGCGCTGTTATAACTCTGCCAAGGGCTAACAGAGACTGATTAACGTTACCGGCTTCTCTGGCTCTTTTGTCAATAGCACCAGATCGTCCAACATTTTCACTACCTGCCAGATCGACCAAGTTTAGCTTTCCCGTTTTCAAAACTTCTTCTCCCTCATTGGTATTCTCTTTCATATGTACAGTGACCGAGAATAGTGTATGGGATCGGCTGGTAATCAATTTCGCATAATTAATAATAACGTATACACATAAAATGATAAATTCAGTATTACGATAATCACCTTGAGTGAGCATTCAGCAACGTCGCAGCAGTTTGTCTTCTCTCCGACCCCTTTTCGAGGAGTTTAGAAACCTCGCTTTTATTATGTATCGTCACTTCTTCCAATCCATGAACGACTATCGCTCCTTTCTTCGAGGCATCCTCGTATAATCTGCTCGACATGTATTTATTTTTAAATATTTTCAAAAATACACAGATAAATATATATCATTTATATAATTTCTTTCGATATACCTTATTTTAGATCCATCACCATTAATCGACAGAAGATCAAATAATTCTTCATTGTAGAGTTCTAGAAAACTAACTCTGACTGTGTACTCCTGCGATTCTATTAATTGCAATTTATCGAATAAATGGCTTAAAGAACGTGGAATCATTCCAGCAGATGAATCCTGTATAGTATATCGTTCCAGATAAATCTTAGTAATGCTTTGTTTTGTATCTTATTTTATATCATAAGAATGCATTTATTATTTTTATTTTATGTATGATGTAATCGATAAATACAGGCACTTATTATATATGCTGCATTTATTCTTCACTGACACAAAGAATATAGTGGAGGTATAATAATGAAGACGTGGCATGTCATTATTATTATCTTGAATGGCCATAAAAATAAAGAAGAAACATGTTTATAAGTAACATCTTTTTAAATACTGCAAACAGTCCCGCTGCTATGACCTTTCCTTGTAAATACATATAAATGCAACACGCATAATAATTTGGGCTGTCCGGGTACTCGAATATTCGAGCAGCTTGAGAAACAATTCGAGCTGACCCCTCCTACTGAGCCGCCCGAAACAATTCGAGCTGACCCCTCCTACTGAGCCACTCGAAACAATTCGAGCTGACCCCTCCTACTGAGCCGCCCGAAAAATTCAAGCTGACCCCTCCTACTGAGCCGCCCGAAACAATTCGAGCTGACCCCTCCTACTGAGCCGCCCGAAACAATTCGAGCTGACCCCTCCTACTGAGCCGCCCGAAACAATTCGAGCTGACCCCTCCTACTGAGCCGCCCGAAACAATTCGAGCTGACCCCTCCTACTGAGCCGCTCGAAACAATTCGAGCTGACCCCTCCTACTGAGCCGCCCGAAACAATTCGAGCTGACCCCTCCTACTGAGCCGCCCGAAACAATTCGAGCTAATCCCCCCTACTGAGCCGCCCGAAACAATTCGAGCTACCCGGATTTTTCAAGCCGTCCGAGACAAATTCGAGCTACCCGAATTTTTTGGGCCGCCCGGATTATACCGGTACCCGCCCCGGCCTGGTCGGTTGAGCCGAGCTAGGCTCGGCTCGAATTGTTCGAGTGCTCGAACAGCTCTAATAATAATTCTTAATTATTTCATTCGTGTAGCTTCTATATCGAATAAGGTGAACGATTGTATAAATAAGTATCTTACACTCTGCCAATGCAAAGTTGGATCGTTGTTGATTCCTTCCATTGTGAAAGTCTTTCCTGTACCGGTTTGCCCATATGCAAACACTGTACAATTATATCCATCCAAAACTTGTTCCAATAATGGACTAACGACAGCATTATAAACATCGATCTATCAATTAAAAACTACATATGCAACAGAGATTTTCTATGAACACCATTATGTATAGTAAAAAGTGTATACCTGCTTCGAAGAAGGTCCAAATACACTATCGAATTTAAATTTCTTTGAAACTTTGTCTTGTTGTCTTTCATGCACTATCACTTCTTTACCATTGGGTGTTTCTATTACACTTTTGGATCTTCTTTTTATTTCAATGTTATTCAAGGGCCTACGAAGAGTAAAGAAATTTATAATGATATAAGAATCTTATAATGTAATAGAATCTTATGATATAACATTTAGCAATTTTAACATATACTTTAATAAAATATTTGTTCTTGTTTCAGAATATAGTAGGTGGAACTGGTACTATTAAAACCCATTTTGATATTCTTTACAAAATTCTAAAAAAAACTATAGTTCTATACATTATACAGGCCAAGTAATAGAGAGAGAGTGGGGGAATTCACGTACTTAAGTTTCAAATTTCGAAGAAACGGGAATGTAAAAGAACATATAAAGGAGAGAATAAGGAAGGCAAATCTGCCCTCCTTAGTTAAAATGTCCTATCTATCATGTGGGAACATCCGAGAAAACTGAAGTTTTACCACTTTCTTTCTGCCGTGCTTGTAAAAAAATAAATATATTAGACTGTTTCTAGATCTCTACGAAGCACGTAGGGTTTTCTAACTTTACTTAAAAGGTAAAAGACGTATGATGATTTAAATATTTCAATATTTCTTGAAAAATAGAAAAATGCTTGATAGGGCATTTTAACTAAGTAGGACAGAAATGTTCTAATAAGAGAAGTTTGGGGTATAGGAGAGAGACTGTTTAAAGGTAGGTTTATAGAGCCAGCGAGTCCGTGCCGTGACAGGCCGGGACGAGTCGAGCTCCGGACGAGTGCAAAGCGTGCCCCGTCCAGGGCTAGGACGAGTTCCGGACGGGCCTGACATGCAACCTGTCGTGGCGTATCCGCCGCAGCGTTGCCGGATTTCTGAGCTGATAATGTTCTGTCATTCACATACCGAAAGTACTGAGACATGGTTTATGGTATTTTATGAGATATTGAATGTTAAATGAATTTTGAAGGAAAGGAAGGACCTACTCTCTGTGAATTCGTCGGTTGAGAAGGAATCCTCTCCTCCTTGGTGGAGTAAGGTAGGAAAATGAACATCTGGTTCTGAAAAACCATTTCTCCCGGCACCTCGGGAGAGGAGGTCAGATGTCATGAATTCAGTTTTCAACCCGATTACAGTAAATATTGTCTTAAATTCTGAACATATAGGTTTGTTCTGATAAAATAAGTAATATCTACATTAGTTTTAATAGCCATTTTATATTAGGCCGACCGCTTCTCCCGGATTTACCCTACGTGTTGAGAGCATAAAATCCAGCAACGTTGCACTGCGACATGGCTCGGACTCGGCCCGTCCGGCCCGTCTTCTCAATGAGAGGCCACCGAGCACGGGCCCAGCGGGCAACGAGGAGTCGTCGAGTTTCCACCGAGCTCGGCGGCTCCTCGTCGTCCATAAGCTTACCATAGAGGCTCGGTCCGGCTCGGTGACTATGTAAACCGACCTTAAGCACGACTTCAGGACAAGAATGTTTATGTTTGACCATCTAGTGGTGGGCAGTCTGCAGTACGGGGCGGAAATCTGAGGGGATGGACCAGAGAGAGAGAATATGGAAGAAATACAGAACAAATATGTTGTGCCTTAGGTCAGAAAGAAGTACGCCAGAGTACATAGTGCTGGAGGAAACGAAGCGAGAAAAGTTGAGGATAAGAGCAGGCAAAGGGCAATGAAGTTCGAAGAGGGAATAAACAAAGCAGAAGGACGTAAATGGGTGAAGGAATGCCTAAAGGAGAAAAGAGAAATAATAAAGATGACACGCACGGCACACGAAAGGATAGACTACTTAAGAAGGAACGGTTACAGTCAGGAAGCTTGAACTTTGTTAGAGCAGGAAGGTAGAGAGGCACACAGATTTCTGGAGAGTGGATATAAGGAAATTCAGGAGCAGGTGCATTACAATAAGATAAA
Organism: Andrena haemorrhoa; assembly: GCA_910592295.1. Taxonomy (NCBI): domain Eukaryota; kingdom Metazoa; phylum Arthropoda; class Insecta; order Hymenoptera; family Andrenidae; genus Andrena; species Andrena haemorrhoa. The sequence goes on from OU342946.1 coordinate 11,368,757, forward strand.
GGGGTCAAAGTACAATAGAGTATATAAGTATATTAGGTGTATAGGAATACCAGAGTATTTAAGTATAAGAGAAGAAGGAAGCAGCCGAAGTTTAATAGCAAGGACAAGATGCGGCAATATGGAAGAAAACAACAAGTATTGGAGAAAGGAAGAGGAAAGGAAATGCAGACTGCGTGAAAGAGAGCTTAGCACACTGAAGCACTTAGTGGAAGACTGCACAGCAGTCGATAGACCGGGGCACGGGATAGAAAAGATATTGGAGGGGTCAACGTGTGAGAAGACAGTGGTGGAAAAAAGTTAAAAAGCAAAATAGTACAACAAAGACAGATATAGCGGGTAGGTATAAGTTTAAGTAACGTAAAATATATAGTTTTATAGAAGCAGGGAGGGTAGGAGCGACGAGTGCTGATATGGAAGGATGAATGATCGCTAGATTGTAAAGCCAAGTCCCATTTCGAGGCCGGTGGGGTCTAAATAAAGTATTTATCTATCTATCTACATCAGGCCTGCCTCAAAGGGTCCAAATACCTCCTGAATTTCTGGGAGCCGGACAACGGTCGAGCGCGGGACTGTTATGTTGCTAACCACAGCATGGGCTGCGGAAGAACTGCATGAGTGTGCGGCCGTCCTAACAGGCTCGTACATGGACGCACACTCATGCAGTTCTCTCACAAATCTCGCAACGGGTAGCAATGGAACCATGGACCTAAAGGACGGTGCATAGTTGCGGGGGGTTGAAGATCTCCGCGGGGAGGGAAGGAATAATTTCAGCCATCTTGTACCGGTCAACTTGTGCTGCACTCTTTAGGCGAGATTACTTATTAGTACTAGCTTGGCTTGACGTTTGGCGTAGATTGGCGTGCAATTGACGTGGATTGGCGTTGTTTGGTATAGACGTACATAATAAGTATTTACGGCATCAGTTCTTGTGTAAAAATGCCAGTTTGCATTGTGGAAGGATGGTAAAGTAGGACTTCCACGAAAAGTTTGAATGAAGAGGACATAGATGACAGCACTATTTTGACCGGCACAAGATGGCTGAGAGTATACCGTCCCTCCCCGCGGAGATCTTCACTCCCGCGTCCATAAGTCTATTTTATGCACCGTCCTTTAGGTCCATGAATGGAACAGTCCCGCGCTCGGCTGTTGCCCGGATCCCAGAAATTCAGGACGTATTTGCACCCTTTGGGGCAGGCCTGATCTACGTTATGGCGCTTTCGGGCAACCGCCCTGGGGCGCACTGAGTGCGAATTTTAGCCTGTTTTAGCCAATCAGAAGCGAAACAGTTCGCACTCAGTGCGCCCTAGGGCGGTTGCCCGAAAGCGCCATTATACAGCAGGCCTGCCCTTTACGGTGCAAATACCTCCTGAAGTTCTGGGACCCGGGCAACAGCCGAGCGCAGGACTGTTACGTTGCTAACCACAGCGTGGGCTGCGGGACAACTGTATGAGTGTGTGGCAGTCCATGCAGACTAGTACATGCACGCACACTCATGCACTTCTCCCACTGCTCTCGCAACGGATAGCATTGGAACTAGAGCTGTTACTACCCGACCCGCCAGCTACCCGGGTAGACAGAAATTATCCGGTTACCCGGGTATGCATGACATACCAGAGTAAATGAGTTAGTTGAGAACACGGTGTAATAGACAGGTGTTCCGGCTCTGTATCTTTTACCCCAACGATATTGTGTGCCGATTTCTGTTTAGTTCCCTTGGCCGTCGCGAGAGGCGTCGTGGCTTAGAAGGCATATACATATGAATTAAAGAGGCTGTAGTAGTAGAGATTTTAGTGGTATTAGTGGGCTTGCCAGAAACAACAGGCCACGCATGTATATATATATAAATGCCTTTACGACATCGACGAAATCTGCCGGCCGCCAGAAGAACTAGGACGAAAAAGTCACACATTTTGAACAGGAGTCGGTACACCTGTCTATTACACCGTGGTTGAGAATTCCGATTTGACAGCCGATCCTCTTTCGACTATCGACCATTTTCGGCTAACATCACTAATGAACGGAATAAACTTCAAGCAATTAAACGTGATATTGTCTGCGCGTTATGATTATGAAATTATGACTATGATACCTAGAATGTCTTTTGATCAGAATGTGAAAATTCCGAACTGTCAACGTTCTTTACATTCACAATAGGGTAGTTTGCCCTATTACAGTGCCTGCCCCTATTAGCTTAAGAGTAGAGGAGTCAGTCTTATCTTAACAGAGTTGGGCATTAGTCGAATAAATTTTTATTCGACTACATTTTTATTCGGACGAACTCTAATACAAATTTCGAATAAAGTGAAGTTATTCGAGAATAACGAATACATTTTTACTCGAATAAATTTTTATTCGACTTAATTTTTAGTCGTTATTCGATATTTGAAAGACCGCCGTAGCGACTAACCGACACGAATAAGTGGGGGTCAGAACCCGAGCCGCTCCGGTTCCCGAGGCCCGAGACCTCCAGCCGGGCCGAGGGGGATATCATGAGGCAAGCCATGGGACTGAAGCCGAAGCGGCTTATTCGTGACGCTTAGTTGCCATGGCGCACAGTGGTTTGATAGAGGAAAAAAGCAATTTTTTTAATGTTAAGTAAACGGAATTTTTTCAATACAATTCCATAGTAGGACAGTTGAAGCACCAGAGCCAACAAGAATTTTCTGTAAATACCATTAATTTGTAAGAAAATTAAAACATGAAAGTTGAAGAACAGAACACCTGCAATTTCGAGTTACAAATGCACTATCTTACAAGTACAATTTAAAGTATTTGCAAATTAAAAAACAAATCGCAATTTTGTAACTTGATTATGCTCATACTGAACAAATATATTACATGAATTAAGTCAATGACACCATCGTTGATTTCGGTAGGACACAAGTTGAACGAAGAGGTACTTTTAACGATAGAATCGAAGTTTAATTAGACATAACTTTTTTGCGACAGCTAGCGTCAAGGTAAGACTTAATACTAGTGGTGCATTATACCTTTGAGTACATAACCAAACAGGTTTCAGCTGCGTAAACCTGCGATTTTAGTGTCGGGAGCATTTTTTCTATAACTCTTATCAGTACTTGGAGTATCTTGCTTTCGTTTTTCATAATATCAAAAAATGTTTTAAATAAAAGTTGAATGGTTCCTAGGAGGTCATAATTTAATGTAATTAGTTTGTGTTTAGTTTGATTCATTCCAAAACTATAATTACATAGGTATGCATAATTATATTTCTTTTTCGTATTTTATTTAAATTTCAAATATATTTTTTTACAAATCGCAAAACTATCAGTTTTATTTTTATTATGAATCGTCCCCAACTTTAAGTTCCTCAACTTTCCGTACCTACACCTCTCAAAACACCATTAACGCGGATTATTGTTTCACTTTGGAGCAGCCATTTTGTTTTTAGTAATTTTGACTTCAGATTTGTAATCAGCGACCTCAAAAACCCCAGAATACCAAGTTTTGTGTAAATTGAAGCTTTCACATTGATGCTATCATATTTTTTCCTAAATATGGCGATTTCGAACCACTGTGTGGCGGTCCTTCGAATATCGAATAACGACTAGAAATTTAGTCCACTCAAAATTAAGTCGAATAAAAATTTAGTCGACTAAAAATGTATTCGTTATTCTCGAATAACTTCACTGTATTCGAAATTTGTACTCGAGTTCATCGAATAAATTCTTAGTCGACTCAAAATTTATTCGTTAGTCGCGAATAACTTCATTTTATTCGAAATTTGTATTCGAAGTTTAGTCGAAGAACAAGTTAGTCGAATAATGCCCAACTCTGCTTATCTAATCCCAACCAAACGTTCACACTTCAGTTACGGCCTGTCACAGCCGTTATAATAAGAAATAGGAATGTAGGAAGGTGCAACATTACAAATAAATTAATTGCTGTGGTACATGACAATGCAAGTAACATGAATGCATCAGCAAATTTATTAGAGAATTTAAAATACAGCATTTCGTGTACTGCATATAATTTACAGTTATTCATAAAAGGCGCCCTTCGTATTAATAACATGCACCCAATACTACATTCAATTGCTTGAAATTCATTACTGATGTTAGCCGAAAATGATGGAAAGTCGAAAGACGATCGGCTGCCAAATTGGAATTCGCAACTATCTCATTTATTCAGGTGTCTCACGGGTATCTGGGTAGTCGGGTAATTTCTGTCTGCCCGAGTAGTCGGGTAATTTCTGTCTGCCCGGGGAGTCGGGTAATTTTTGTCTACCTGGGTAGTCGGGTAATTTTGTCTACCTGTGGGTCTCATCGGGTACCCGGGCCAAAAGAATAGCTCTAATTGGAACAGCTACGTGCCTGGCTGTTGCCCGGGTCCCAGACCTTCAGGAGGTATTAGCCCCGTAAAAGGCAGGCCTGTTATACAGGATACATAGCACAGAAATTGATAGGTCATAATGCTAGAGATCTTTGAATATGTCTTTGCAACAGAGACGAGACTGTGCAGTAAAAAGTATTATAACTGCAATTGGTTGAGCATGCGAAACGGCTACTTTTGTACACAATATTTTTTATCAGTTTGGAACAATTGGCTCAGGAATCCTGTGAGCACTTTACAGCCATTTTTTGAATTAGGAATATTTTTCTTATAGTAGTAGCAAAACAAAGTATTTTAGCAATTCTTTAGAGAATAATAATTTATGCTTCTATTATATTTTGTGTTGCACTCCATCATACAAAAAACAATTTCAAGTCTATAGAGTGATTATCTACTGAAAGTCTTGCTGGGATTTTTACATGAAAATGAAGTCTAAGTTCATAAATTGCGACTAACTGATAAACATAGCAAATTCACATTTTGGAAAAAGGTCTTCAGCAGGGTACTTGAAGCAAATAGCGAAGATACAGTAGCAATCTGTTTAATATGGAAATAAAATAGGAGAAAGCACAATTGACAACTTGATCGTCAAGTGCGTCAAGCCGTCTTATTTTTATAATAAAACTGATTTCATGCAATTCATCTTAATACCAGCTTTACAACAATGTGTGGTAATCGTAGCATCCTCTGATTTCAAATGAGTGTCTAGATTTAGCTTGATCCTTCTTTAACGAAAGAATATTTACGTAATTAAATCATGAGTAACAGCCTTTAAGAAGCTACTGTGATATTGATAAATAACAATAATTGTTAGAGAAATTGTATTTAAAATAATATCTATAAAGAACATAAGCGCCAATAGAAATTCAAACAAACGGACCTCTCATTCTCAAGTCAATATGCGGTCAGTGTAAAAACTATTTGTACAGTGATAATTTTCTACAAAAACTATGGGACAATTATGGGGCAAACTTTTTTTAATTCGGGCAACAAGGTACGCAACTGGTTTACTAGAAACCTTGGTTTGGTTTAGAAATTTCTGAATATTTTTTCCGATAATCTCATTTTTATATCCAATTCACTGGAAGTTTAATTGGAATAAGCAACACCATTGGTGTGACCACTCTGTGTAAGTATATCGTGTAAATGTGTTACCCTTAATTGTTATGGTAAAAAAGTTTAACAAAGTTCATTGCGATAAACATTGTTGAACAATGCTGATTATAAAACTTTGATATATTTAACTTCGCTGAATCATTAGTTGCTTACCTAACACGAAGAAATACTTGTATATGTTGATATTTTTCCTTTTTCCCAATCCGTGCATCATTCATGTTGCCTGTGATTATGTTACCGACACCTGCCCACACCACCAAATACCAAATTATTCGTTACAGTTTGAATGAAAGGAATTTAAACTGTATGGTACCTGCGATGGCCAGCAGGTGCGCTGTATTGCATTCATTAAAGATGTGTTTACATGAGAATGGTTGAGAACGGGCTGTTCTAGTGATGGGCACCATCGAATAATTTAAAGTATCGACTACTTACTATTTAGTTGCGACATACTATCGACTATGTAGTCGATAGTTTTTAGTCGACTGAAATTTCGATTTAGTGGTTAGGTTATGTCCAGATCACGGTGCATTACGCTGCGACAATTGATGTATTTCTTCCTTCTCCTAGTGTAAATATTGCTATATTAGTGATTTAAGAGTAAAAGAATTTCATCTAAAAAAATATTTATATAAATATCTGATATTTTGACCTACACCGTTATTCCATATTAAAATTTAAAAAAATTATTTGATTTAAATTTTCTGTAGATAATCTATTTCTCCTTTCGGACATAATCTGGCCAGCTTTCGAAAATATTCTTTCTGATGGTACAGAAGTTGCAGGTGCGCTTATATTTTTTAATTGAGGCATTGTGTGTCCATGGGTCTTCCAAAATTCTATAGGGTTACTTTTTATATTTTCATACGGCAGTTCTAAGTATTGTCTTATTATATTTTCTGTACTTTCTAAAGGTGTAGAGCAATGTCTTGTTAAGTGCAAAACTTTATTTAAATAAAAATTCCATAAACCTACTAGATTTATACAGTTATTGGGCGAATGTTGTAAGAAACTGTGATTTTCACCACTTTTAATCGTTTGTAATTCATAGTAACGTTAGCCAATAATTTTAATGAAATTTTCAACATGCATACAACTTACTGATATTAACGAAAGGCAGTATTTTGATTTTCATTAAATGATTAGATAAAAAAAGTGTTTTTTACTATTTATTTCGCGATACAACTAATTGTAATTTTCACAATTAGTTTTCTATGCATTATCTTTTACAGTAATTCTATATACTTTTCAGACAAAAACAGACTGTTCAGTTTCCTTTTAAAAATGTCATTTAATTTTCTAGAGTGCACGAATACTTTCGTTTCTCTTTTACATTAATAAAAAATTGTATGTATTAAAAGTGAAGAAGACAAACCACAACTACTTATAACGTATTATCTCAGAATTTGGCACTGTCACTTGATAATGAAAACATCTAAAAATCTAAACATTACGGGAAACAAGGTTGGACTAGTATTTCTAACGAAAATAAAAGAATCATTCTTTAATTGTTTTACAATGTTTTATATATTGTATATATATATATTTTAATATTAATTGATATTAGTAATATTATTGTAAGAAGAAAGGATAAAAACGCAAATGAATAGTTTTAAAAAATACTGCCGATACTCGTCAGCTGAAAAGAATGATTTTTCCGTCCGAAAAAGCCCCTTTGTTTTCGTCAACGCGCAACGTTCGCTCTTCAAGGGCTTGAAGTACTTAATTTATGACAGTCGTGGCGTCACACTGTCAGGCCTCGTTGTCGCTAGGTATACTATTCTTTCTGATCTGAACATGTGGTCGTTCATTGATGTTTCCTGTAATTTTCGATTTAATTATTTTATTGATTATATTATTTTTTCGGGAGTACATTAATATCTTATATTAATATTATATTACTATTAAAACAAATAATAATTTATATATTGTATTTACGTTAATATATTAATTACAACCTATAGGAAAAAATAGTATTCTATAATTATATATCCATCAATATTTGATATTAATATTAGTAATATTATTTTAATACGTATATTATTTCTTTCAGAATTTTAGTAACACTTTGTATTTATATTGTTGCTTATGTTAATAAATTAATTACATCCTATAAAAACAATATTTTATATTTATCCTGTCCTACAGTATTGTATAATACCGACAACATTAAAATAATTATAAATTATTAAAAATAAGAAATTTTGAAATACTATTTTTTAACAATCAAAATTGAAGAAAGTAAAGAAACTTACATATAACTGGGAGAAAATATGATTGGAAACGTACTTTCTTATGTGACTTTTCTTGCAACAGAGAATAGAGCTAGGTATCTAAAGTATCCTTTCCAGTCAAAGGATCCCCTTAGCGCAGTCCTCTTACGCCACAAGTAAAATAAACAAATGCCTCGATACAAGTTCAGTACGATCGAGGATTTAGTTAGAGGGTAGATCTGAACGTGTCAGCATCAGCGTATAGTTCTAATTTTCTAAAAATTAAATAGATCTAAACCAATTTTAAAAGCAGTGTCTTTCTCAGTACTCAGTGTTTAAGTAATTTCAATAAACCATTGTTTGAACAGTGTTATAAAGTATTTAATAAACTATTACTTATATAGTATTATAAACTATTTAATAAACTGTAGTAGCCCAACGAACTTTAGACACTCCGCTCTCTGTATCTTACATAATCAAATACAGATTCTCACTCACATTCATATCACAGTATTTTATTATTACCCTATGTCTCATTCAAAACTTAAAACTTAAACTTTTATCCCTCTGTCACATCTTCTCACCCTTATTTCATTAGGCACGTCTTATTTTTATCCTTTACTCCTTATACCCAGTCTCTTGTGCTCATTGGCTATTCTATGTTTCTATATAATCTGTCATATAAGAAGGAACCTGCACATAGACCTGTTCTGCGCTACTATTGGCTATACCCCAACCAACGCTCCCTCGGAGCCAATGAGCTCATTCTACATGCGTGAAACGGGTTCCTTCTAATATGACAAGGATATATATAGTATCACGTTTATACATGCACCTACCATCCTACCAAGGGTGCGTTCCACTTACGCTCAAATCGCCCGTGATTTCATTCAGCTAGGTTCTCCTGTACGCGACTGGACGCAACGTCAAGAACTTCAAAGTCGATTTTTTTGAAAATTAAGCGCGATATGAAAAAAAGTTACTCTTTCTTTTCGACTTATAATAAGGAAATAAGTCGAGAAAAAACAGTACAATTTTTTGATATCGCGCTTCATTTTCGAGAAAATCGACTTTGAAGTTCTTGACGTTGCGTCCAGTCGCCTACAGGAGAACCTAGCTTAATGAAATCACGGGCGATTTGGGCGTAAGTGGAACGCACCCCTAAATACTTCAACGGATTACCTTTACCCTATATTACTGTCTCCCACTCTCTCTTATTTTACATCTTACTTACTATTATCACTTAAACTATCCCCCTGTACCCCTTGGTTAAAAAGTGTCCTTTCAGTCTTTGTTCCATCTCACCTATTCTTACTTTCTATTTCTATTCTTATAATGATTTGTACTTGCATTATTACTACTACCCGATCTTCTCCGCTTCATTACCCCCAATTTAAACATTCTTTTGACTATTCCTATATTTGCTTAAGAATAAGTAGCGACTATGAATACCGGCCCTAATTCGTGTGATCCGAATCAAACTTCACGCTCCTAGAGTTTACACTACTCGCCGCTAGGCGACACTAGCGACAGCAGGAACGATATCTTTTAGCAGAGTGGTAATCACATATAACTACATATACCATGGATGCTGTTTACAAAACATCGAATTAAACTCGCTAATTATTCAAATAATTTAGGTTATGAATTATTACGTTTCGGGTTTTATAACAGAAATATAAGTGTTCTGTCAGTTTCAACAAACAAACAAGGCAATGTCAGGACCAATGGTATTATGCCAACTATGGATGGGCGGTGTGAGTAAAAATTGATGTTTATATTAAAAATGCATATCCACGACGTGATGCTAAAAGTATTCCAAACAAACATTTTCTCCAACTATAAGAGATGCAGTCGCTAACCGCGTTTTATTCAGAGTAAATTAATTCAATTATGTTTAAGCGAGAATCGAAAACTATGGTTAATTAAAGGATCGTATAATCATTTGGTTTCTAATATGAAAAGGAAATAAACTGTAGCCGACATATTATATACGAAGTATCAAGCAATGTAGAGTATGATGCAAAATAAATTATTAAACATTTCGTTCGTAAACATTTTTAAAAAATAAATGAAATAAATTTCGTACAATTTCATTTAACAGAAATATTGCAATACGAAAATCCTTTATATATATATATAAAAAAAAATTTAAGTCTACATCTGTACAGTAATACAGAAATTAGTTTACAATACTTTTATCACCCTGCCCGATTATATAGGAATTATTTAAACCAACAAAATTGCCAGCAACAAACTTAATCTGATAAATTTGTTTGTTCATTGCTTTTGCTAAAATTACACGCATAATTTGTTTCAGTTAGAACCATATATGACGGAGAGTTTCATAATGAATGCTTTTCATAAAATGGGAGAACAACCACAAACTGTTAAAGTAATGCGCAATCGCTACACTGGTGAACCAGCGGGTTATTGTTTCGTCCATTTCCCAACCGACGAAATGGCACTGGACGCAATGCACAAACTAAATGGCAAAGTGATTCCCGGCTCTAATCCAGTAAGAACTCGAAAGGTTTTCTATTTCATTGAATTAATCTCTTAATTCATCCGAACTTTTTATTTCAGCCTGTAAGATTTCGATTGAATCATGCCAGTACAACAGGAAAGCCAGCAGCAGAAAGGGAATTCAGTATTTGGGTTGGGGATCTGTCGACAGACGTAGACGATTATTCTTTATACAGGGCATTTGCTGCCAAATACAATTCAATTAGAACTGCTAAAGTAATTCTAGATAGTTCTGGATTTAGTAAAGGATATGGATTTGTTAGATTTGCCAATGAAGAGGAGCAGAAAAATAGTCTAGTTACTATGAATGGGTATAGAGGGCTGGGAACAAAGTCGTTAAAAATTTGTAACGCTGTTCCAAGACCCTGGAACAAGATATCCGGGTATGTGGAACATCTTTTGACGTATTTGTTTTATAACTGTTCGTTAATATCTTCATCTTTTTCAGATCTACTCCGCCACAATCGTCGTCCGAGTATACAGCCTCAAATATGAATTCGGATGCTTACAACTACTATGATACGTCGTCTTATTGGAACAGTTACAGTGCATGGCAACAGGGTTATTATGAGAGTGAACCTACATCAGATGGGTATAATAGCTATGTATCGGATCAGAAACCTGAAGAAGATGAATTGGAATTGATTGGTAAAAGAAAACTATATATATATTTCCTCATATATAATAGGGTAAACCAGGCTTGGGAATTAAGTGAACTTGGTGGCCGATTTTCAGAGGCAACGCCTCCTTTCTCCCGCCGCGCGTCTTGGCCCCAGCGGTGGCCTAGCTGTTTGGGTAGCTGTCCCATACCACGTGAACCGCGCGTGGCGCGTTGACAAAATAAAAACGCATTGACAATCGTGCTCTCTGGGATGATGTGGAACCTATTGATACAATGTCGTCTTAATGCGCCACGCGCGGTTCATGTGGTACGGGCCTGAAGCGCTTCAAGCACCTAGGCCGCCGCGGGGGCCAAGACGCGCGGCGGCAGAACGGAGGCGTTGCCTCTGAAAACCAAGCCTGGGGTAAACGATACAGTAGTTGACCACCTAAGGCCCGGTGCAGACGAGCGGTTTGCGGCAGTTTGCCGCCGCATTTTGGCAGAACATAGATTTATATGAAGCAGTTCACACGGGACGCAAATTCGAGCGGCTACCAGGCGGGACGTTTGCGTTCGTTTTGACGAACGCACGAACCGCTTCACCGCGAATGAACGCTGCCGCGATGCGGCGAAGCAGTACATTGTTTTATATACAAGCAACTCACACGAGCGTTTTGCGTTTATTTAACGTGAGAAAATGTCTCCCTCAAATTCATAAACATAGACGAAGAAGAAAGCGCAGAACGTGAATCGTGGCGTCGCAAAACCGCCCATGTGAACTGCTAGAAAAATTTCACGCGCGTCTCGCGGCGGCAAACTGCCGCAAACCGCTCGTCTGCACAGGGCCTAAGAGCTTCAGTTTAGGTCAGGGTTGACTAACTGATGGCTCGCGGGCCAGCAGAGGCACCTCCGCCTCGCTGCTACGCTGAACGGCCTTCTTCCATATTTGCCAGACTCTGACGATCGCAATCGAAAAGAGAAGGAAAGAAGGAGAAATCCACTGCGATCGTCAGAGTCTGGTAGGTACAGAGGGGGGCCGTTCAGCGTAGCAACAAAGCGGAGGAGCCCCTGGTGGCTCGCGAGCCACCAGTTAGTCAATCTTGGTTTAGGTAAACGATATGGAATAAGTAACTTGAATTTTATAAATGAAATTTTGTTATACCAGACGGAAAGAAAAGTATCGAAGATGATTTTGACACTATAGAAACTTTGAAGAAATCAGTAGTTTCGATGTTATGCTATTATAATGAAACATAACTGAAAAGTATAGTTATTGACCGGTCGTGGCATAGTTGTTGACCGGTCTAGGTACAGTTGTTGGCCACTTACTGAATATAAAAGAAAATGGCATATTTTTTACTGTAAAATCATTTTTATTGGATCTGAAGAATAAAGTGTAAGCAATTGCTTTTTCTTAATATTTTACTAGGAATTTGCATAAATTCATATGAATAAAAACACAAGCATTTACTTTATCTTGTAGGAATTCCTAAACTGCCAAGGAATTGCTTAAAGGAATCGCTTTTCTTTAATTTTTTATGGAATTGCTTACAATTGAATGAATAAACGAAGCAATTGCTTTTGCTAAATAAGCAATTCCTTCAGAATTTTTAAGACTGCTGTACCCCATGCTAACATTTGCTTAAAGAACCAATTACTTCATCAGTAAGTATCAGTATATATTATATATGTATAACACTTGAGCAACGGCACTATAATAAAGTACTTTGTAAAGACCGCGTTATAATTGGACGACGTTTTGGACAATTAAAAACAAGATTTCCTGTTCTACAATATAAAGTTCGCAGCAACATTGAGAAAGTTCCTTGCAAAATTCTTGAAAAATGACGTATTTGATTTGCCGGAAGAACCTGGTGACTTTGAACAAGATATGCAAAATGAGCATACGAATTGAAACTTAGACGTTTAGGTAGGCCAGCAAAAGAGAGAACTTATTACACATCAAATTTTTCATCAAATTTAGTATCTATTTGATTTTGATATGTAAAAACTGAAAAAACTAGTTCAATAAGAAAACTTTTGTACTCTATTAAGGGGGCAGACCACTGTAAAAAATCGGAAAAATCGATTTTTTCGTTTTCACATTTTCTGAAAGATGTACGTTTCAAGAATGTTCTCTCCAAATTTTATGAAGAAATTCGCAAAATTGACGGAGATATGGCATTTTCCGTGGAGCGGTGTCAAGCGCGCCACTGACAAGGGGACACCACGGGTGCGGAAATCGCTTTTGGAACGACAGTATATGGAGGTCGTAGTACTCGTGTAGTATGAAAATACCATTTTGGCTTTTCACCGAATGGGCCTTCGTTTTCGAGATATTGTGGTTTAAAGTTTTGAACAAACGTAGTAAGCCAGATATATACCTTCTATAGTAACCTATATCCAAGAAGGTGCGTTGGAGCAACGACAGCGTGTCAGATTGTCACGCGGGCGGACGGGGTTCAAGTCCCGCAACCGCTTTACTTTTTTTTCGAATTTTTCCCGTGGAAATATATTTTGTGGATATTACGTATCACATAGTATGTTACATATTACCCTACGCAAATTTTAAGGTTAAAAATGCATTTACAACATAACGTATTATTCTAATCATCTCTTTCACCGGTGTTTTCATATTCTGGTCCTGCGAAAATATTTCATTCCGAAACTTTCGACGCCTGCGATTGTCGAGCAGGTAAAACACCACCCTTACGGTCAGAAGTAACGGCTATCCCACTTCACCTGCTCGACAATCGCAGGCGTCGAAAGTTTCGGAATGAAATATTTTCGCAGGACCAGAATATGAAAACACCAGTGAAAGAGATGATTAGAATAATACGTTATGTTGTAAATGCATTTTTAACCTTAAAATTTGCGTAGGGTAATATGTAACATACTATGTGATACGTAATATCCACAAAATATATTTCCACGGGAAAAATTCGAAAAAAAAGTGAAGCGGTTGCGGGACTTGAACCCCGTCCGCCCGCGTGACAATCTGACACGCTGTCGTTGCTCCAACGCACCTTCTTGGATATAGGTTACTATAGAAGGTATATATCTGGCTTACTACGTTTGTTCTAAACTTTAAACCACAATATCTCGAAAACGAAGGCCCATTCGGTGAAAAGCCGAAATGGTATTTTCATACTACACGAGTACTACGACCTCCATATACTGTCGTTCCAAAAGCGATTTCCGCACCCGTGGTGTCCCCTTGTGAGCCACGCAGAACATTGAACGCGTTTTCCTCAGAACGACATTTCTCAACCGCGTTGACAGTCTACAGAGAAAACTATACGTCCAATTGACATGAGCAAGGACATTTATTATACGAAAAACCCGTCTCTATTACCTGACGATCAGTTTTTTTTTTAATTAACGACCTGCTTCTATTGTTTTTATCAACATTTTTCCAATTTTGTACCCCGAAAACACGATTTTTTTTTCAGTGGTCCGCCATTTTGTGATTTTTTGCCATTTTGGATTTTTTTTATCGTCACGTAATAGAGGGAAGCTTCTAGTTTCTAAATAGTTTTGTCTTTTTGAATTCGGATTAACCATATGGCCTGGGCACTGTCAACGCGACAAGCACGATTTTGCCGCAGCGCAAATTTTGACGAAGAGTATACAGAACATGGATTTATGAATTTGATTGAAAAAAAATTTTCTTACCCTTCGATATGTACATTATTAACTATACTAAGCAATACATTGATTTACATGCGTTGTTTGGTTGAAATAAATTCCCGAAAACACCCTTACATTTCGGACCGTTACAGTGGTCTGCCTCCTTAAATAAACTTGAAGTTTGTAAAGGGGAGCCCATGAGAGAGTGAGAACGTTACCGGCAGTCACAGCTACCATTTACTTATACGGTCTAGTAAAACCAGCAATTCCTTATGATTTTTATTCATACGAAAATAAGAAATTCCCTTTTTGTTTGAGTAATTGCTTTTTAAGCAATTGATTTTGCTAATAAGGAATTGCTTAGTTTTTATTCATCAGGCCCACTAAATTTGATGTTGCTGCGAACTTTATACTGTAGAACGGAAAATCTTGCTTTTAATTGTCCAAAACATCGTTTAATTATAACGCGCTCTTTACAAAATACTTTATTATACTGCCGCTGCTTAAGTGTTATACATATATAATATATACTGATATATACTGATTACGTAATTGGTCCTTTAAGCAAACGTTAGCATGGGGTACAGCAGTCTTAAAAATTCTCAAGGAATTGCTTATTTAGCAAAAGCAATTGCTTACACTTTATTCATCAGACCCAATATCTGTATGTCTTCGCAACGAATTTCTCACTTATTTCTCTGTAATTCCAGTAAAAAAAAGAATTTTCAAAGAATGGTCCGTTAATGCTTAGAGAATGTAGCAACAAAGCTGCCTGCAAAATTTGGTCACAATTGCATCAATACAGATTGAGATATCATGTACCCCGTTTTGATCATGCGCCATCATTCGGCGCGCAGACATTCTAGTGTACGTTCGGCTCTGTATCTCCAAAACTAATAGTCCGGGAGCCAGTGAACATTTTTAGTGTCCCATCGCGACGAGGTTTTTCTATCATTTTTCTAATTCACCTTATGCTGAAAGTCAAGGAACGGGCGGTCTGGCAGTCGAGACCGGGGACAGGGCCCGAGGGCACGCCCTCGAACATGTCAAGTTTGAGAGCATCCCCGACTCATCGCGACAAGGTTGAATTTCCACCCATTAATAAACAACTTAATACAAAATAAGAAAATCGCAGTCTGGCAGCGCTCCGCGGGGACCTCAGTCGTCTGGCAGACCTCCAAACATGTTAAAAAAAAAAAATAAAAAATCGACTCATAGCGACAAAGCTGAAATTTTGTGGAATAATTGTTTATGTTTTAAAACCAATGGAAAAAATAGTTTGGCAGCCTATAAGCGGTGATAAGACCTTGCCAGACGTTTACAAATGAATCGAGCGTGTAGTCAAATCTCTTACCGCGACATTGAATTTAATATTAACTTTTATAAAAGATCGATTTGCGACTCGGGATCCGACGCTCGATTCAGAACATAATTGTTCTGTCTGGTCTTGTACTTAAACTTTTAAGTTGTGATGTTGCAGTGTGATAAGGTGTAAGAATTTTTAAGCAAAGACGATATTACACAATACTATAACGTGTGCAATAATATTACTTTATTTTAAATTCGAGTGAAGGAAACAACTGTTCCACGTTTCAACCTCGCGAGGTAGCCTCGTAATGTTTGTACATAGCTTAAGAATCCATAAGCAAGAAAACCATTATACTAATATTATCGAATATATATTTTCCTTGCTTAAAAATTCTTACATCTGAGCACACTGCAACATCACAACTTAAAAGTTCAAGGACAATACACTCAAGTACAAAATTTACAAGAATATTTTGTTATTTTCTTTTTCCTTTTACATGGATAATATAATTATTTGTTCGAAAAGACGGAAACAATAGTCATCAAATACTAAAATCATTTGGTTATATCATTGGATCAACTGTCCTCAGTGGAGTGATATAAGTAGAAACTGTTTATTTTGTTTCTACTTTAATTTTTGTTTGTTTTGGAATTCCCTCATTACAAAGTTTTTTAACTTTGTGTCGTAAATAAGATAACAATTAATTTTTAAACTTAGATAAAACGCTGTGGGATATTGTTACAGAACAAAAAATATGTATAAATTTTTTAATACATTTTTCATGAAACATAAACGAAATTTCGTATGATCATAATTGTATTTCCATTTCTTTTTTGCAGAACACTCCGTTCCTATAGACATCGACAAACTTAACAGGGAAATAATAGAGCAAGATTATAATTTGTGGGATGCATTGGAAAGTTCAAAATGGATTCCATGTGACACACTAGAATTGTGTTATTAAATATCTATATGTACATTGCTACTATCTTCCATATGTCCGATATTCATTATTTAAATAATTCTTAAATAAATCACTGATTCGTGTACAAATATTATATAGCGAAAAATTTATAAGACAGATTATAATAAAGTAAGTAAACAAAATTGGATGCTTTGTGTACTTTATGTCTATTGCAGGTATAAATGATACATAATTCCATAACCAGAATCAACACTTTTCAAACATAAATAAATTAAAGTTACTAATAATTCAGAAATCTTTTAATAGGAATACACGGATATATATAGGGTTAAGAAAAAGGTGAAATATTTTCTCAAGATTCCGCGTACGCGTTAAAATGATGAAAAAAGTTGATGTGTTTTATACTTTCCATAACACCAAAACAGTTTTAAGAATTTTTTTCTGGAATAATTTGCAGTTTTCATAGAAAATTTTTATTACCTACCTTTAGTACGCTGTCTTAAGAGACTATACAAAAAAAATAAGTAGAAAAACATCCATAAATTTTAATATATTAATTAATCTTCTAGACCCCCCTACGCGAGCTGGTCGAAGGTGTAACTACGGAATAGCAGGTCCGAAATCAAATTTCATTTTTTTTATAAACTATATGAGCGTAGTTTCCGCTGTACGTACCAATTTCTTAAACAAATTATTTTTGTAAAAATGGTGCGCTTTAGAAGAAAAGTTTCGAAAATCCGCGAATAAGATTGACAGTTTTTCGAGCGTACTTCATAAAATTTGTTTTCAATCAAAGAATCCGTACGTACAACGGAAACTACGCTCATATAGTTTATAAAAAAAAATGAAATTTGATTTCGGACCTGCTATTCCGTAGTTACACCTTCGACCAGCTCGCGCGGTGAAGTCTAGAAAATTAATTAATATATTAAAATTTATGGATGTTTTCTACTTATTTTTTTGTATAGTGTCTTAAGACAACGTACTAAGGGTAGGTAATAAAAATTTTATATGAAAACTGTAAATTATTCTTGAAAAAAATTCTTAAAAATGTCTCACTTTTCCGGCCGTCACAGTGGTGTTCCCCCTTAATCAATAAGCTTAACATGCTCATACATAGCACATTCACTTATAAAAATAATATTAAAAAGTTGAAACTTATAAACTTATTAAAAACGTAGTTATATATTAAACCGAGTAATGTAAGACGTGTTACAGTTTTGTTTGGTTCTTTCAAGTTTTTTTCACAAATTGTTTATACTTCGGAAAAATAGGCCATTAGATATGTGTATACACCATGGTCCACGCAATTGGTCCAAGTCATATCTCTTTTTGGCTCCAATTAAAAAACAATGTTAGAAGAAAATGTTGAATGGCTAACAAAATCTTTCACAAGTGCAACAGTTTACATGCAATACGCAATTGCTGAATTTTTTAATTTGAAACGTACTTTTTCACACTTCTCTTGTCATTTTCCTGAAAATGGTTCTAAAGTGAGATGTTCGAAAAATTAATATGTTGCGAGATATTTGAAATAAATATCAATTAAAGAATATGCTCAACCCCTGCTCCTTTACATTCTAAATATTTAGCACATCACTTCTTCATTGTTTTCATGACCGAATCAAGGTGATTGTTTTGCAATGTATTCTTATCCGTTCTTTTAAATCTTCTACAGAATTAAAAGAGCGTGAGAACACATAGTTATCTCTTATTAGGTAACTTCGTCGGAAAAAATCAAGTAGATTCATGTCGGGCGAGCGTGTTGGCCAAGGTATTGTACTAGGTGTGTAGCTGCTATTGATGTGATTCCAAGGTGCCCTACTGAAGAAGCATCAAAGCATTTTCTTTCTGAACATATTTATTTAAAATATTTCACTACCTATTAATTTGTCGACTACCTCATCATAATGCTTTATTACATAGAATGACGAAAGGAATAGAGTGGTAAAAATAAAGTATCTACGTTTTAAGGTCGGTTTATACAGCCACCGACCCGGGCCGTGGCGGGCCGAGCCTCTGTGGTAAGCTTATGGACGGCGAGGAGCTGCCGAGCTCGGTGGAAACTCGGCGGCTCCTCGTTGCCCGCTGGGCCCGGGCTCGGTGGCCGCTCGTTGAGACGACGGGCCGGACGGGCCGAGTCTGTGCCATGTCGAATTGCAACGTTGCTGGATTTTATGCTCTCAACACGTAGGGTAAATCCGGGAGAAGCGGTCGACTTAATATAAAATGGCTATTAAAACTAATAAGGTAAGTTCGGGTAATAAGGCCCACCTGTAATTTATCCTTGGTAGGTCAATCCACAATCTTGTTAATGCCATCCATTGCTTTTACTACATACGAAATGTTACTCGAAGAACTCCCACGCGATTAATATAACATTTGCCGGCTGTAAATTCAACAAATGTTTCCTCCGCAACTAGCGTTGCTGCAGTTATAAGAATTACGTTGGTTTCTTGGCTTTGTATTAGGAGTATGCATTATCCAATTACTGTACAACTATGGGTATGTATAAGTATATATGTTGGCAACATATTTCCGAAAAATTGATGATTTTGTAAAGTGCACGTTTCACATATAACCTCGGCAATGAGGAAGTGACAAAGCAGATAATAAGGCCCACCAAGAAGGCTATAAATTATAAGGCTCAGGGAGTAAGCAGAGACCTCTTCCAAAGCAGGACCGATATTGAGAAGAGATCCAAAGCACGTACCACTTCAACCGGAAGAAAAAAGACAAGAGTGTGTGAACAAGAGCCCATGCCATCCATCTCCAGAGAAAACGTGGACGGTAACTCTGCGGACAGTTGGTTTTGCAAATTATGCAGAACTGCATTTAAGACAGATATGCGACAGTGTGTCATGTGTCTCACCTGGATACACGAGGAATGCGTTGGGCTTACACCCGAGGTCGAAGATGTCTTTGTTTGCCCAAATTGTACGTATTAAATAGGTGGGCCTTATTACCTGCACTACAGGAAATAAAGCCCGTTTACAAGGTTTTAAAACCCTATTAATTTCCGTATTTGCTGCGTTCATATATTGTTATAAATATTGCAGTGTATAGTTTAATGTCCATAGAATTCTATAAAAAAAAGTTTTCAAAAATATGTACAAGTTTTTTTTTAAATTATAGAACCTTAGGTGGGCCTTATTACCCGAACTTACCTTATAGATATTACATATTTTATCAGAATAAACCTATATGTTCAGAATTTTATGGTGATTCAGAAAAACTAGTCGGTATTTGCTTTAAGACAATATTTACTGTAAATCGGGTTGAAAACCCTACCCTACTTCATCAAGGAGGAGAGGATACCTCCTCCACCGACGAATTCACAGAGAGGAGGACCCCCCTCTCCTTCAAAATTCATTTAACATTAAATATCTCATAAAATACCATAAACCATGTCTCAGTACCTTCAGTATGTGAAGCCTTATCAGACTGCAAAAGTTCATTGAAAAGTCACAATTACACCTCGGGATCTACCCTTCTGAGCAAGCTGAAGCTAATGACAGAACATTATCAGCTCAGAAATCCGGCAACGCTGCGGCGGATACGTCACGACAGGTTGCTCTCGGGCCCGTCCGGAATTCGTCCAAGTCCCGGGCGGGGCACGCTCTGCACTCGTCCGGAGCTTGGCTCGTCACGGCACGGACTCGGTGGCAGTGGCGGATTTAAGAAAAAGGCCCAGGTGTCAAACGTTCTGAGGGGCCTAGTTATTCGGGAAAATGAGGGGGTAGTTCACTAAAAAGGGGTAAGTGTACGGAAAAGTATAGAAAAAAATATAGTGTTTGGATAAAAACAAAATTTTTTTTGAAAACGGCTTTAGAGGGCCCTTCTGAGCAGGGGCCCATTTTGGGGAAAAATAAAGCGGTAGTTTACTGAAAACGGGCTCAGAGTAATAATACAGAAAAAAATATAGTTTGGATAAAATCATAATTTTTTTAAGGACGGGACCGTGGGGGCCTTCTAGGCAGGGGCCCAGGTGGCAACTGCTCATCGGCCGCCCTGCTAAATCCGCCACTGCTCGGTGGCTGTATAAACCGACCTTTAAGGTCCGCGCACACATATCCGTTCCGTGTCAGTTCCGTTCCGTCGTGCCAGTGGTAAGAAGAAGAGGGGCGTAGAGGGTCTCTTCTTCTTACCACTGGCACGACAGAACGGAACTGACACGGAACGGATATGTGTGCGCGGACCTTTATGGGTGTGCGCATCATTCCGAGCAGCTCCGCACAGTCCTGAGGCTAGGGAACCCCAAACCTTCGTAATCCGCCGCAATACCAGGGTGTGTTCCGTTTTATGTACATATATTCCTATGTCCATGATGGTCCATGAACCCTATGAACAGTGCGGACCCCGTAACAGTTGCACTCGCGAGAAAGATTGCCAGAGGAAAGAATTTTAAATCATTCAACGTTTTTTCCAATTCCAACCAGAAAAGCGATATAACTTGCATCAGTTGCGCGGACCACCCTGTACGCCAGGCCCGTCCAACCTTCGCTCCTGCCTTCGAAGAAGGCACGCGGGTGGTTGCGAGCGAAGGCAAGAGCGACGGTTATGCCCCACCATGGGGACCTTTCGATCTTGAAGAGCAACTCGCAATCGCTCATGCGAGCAAATCCCTGGACAGGCCTGCTGTATATGAACCCTTTCCTGCTAAAAATTTCCGAAAAAAGTTTCACATTTTTCTTAAACTCCTTGTACGTACTTTAAGGAATTATTAATCTCGTAAACATTTAACATTATATTTAAATTTATTATTAAAAAAATCATATATACATAATAAAACAGACTTTTTCGTATGAAACATTATATATAAAATGTATTTGCTAGATTTCGCGTTTTATTCCATGAAATACACGTAGTTGTCGTTCTAAAAAAAGTGTTATGTATATGGTATGCTATACAATCTTAATTGTTTTTACCGATAGTAAGCTAAGATTTATAATAATGAGCATTAAATAGTGATGCGATAATATATTATCTTCAGAAATGATATTTACCTATTAACACTAAACATTGTAAAATAAATTATTCACATTCTTCTTTCAGTGTAATTGATTCAACGTCTGATAATCTAGTAGTTACAGTTGCCAAGAGTTCTGGTGGTAAATTCACAGGCGTCATAGTGGATTCTTCAAGATTTTGCGAAGAGTTGATATCAGAACTAACCATGTAAACCTGTAAGACACTTTTTCCGGGTTCCTCTGACGATTCCTTTGATAAAATAACTAAGGATCCTGGTTCTACGTGACCAATATTTGGTATCACTGTTTTAACAGATTTTTCGTAATGGGTTTCTATATTGCTATTAGTACTCTCTAAATTTGAATTGTCTTCAGCTTTTCTGACAGCATTTGTCGATATTATGGTTTCGTAATCAGAGGACTCGTAATTTAGTCTTTCATTATCAAGGGTATTTATATCCGGCCCTTGTAGCTTCTTTACCTTTGGTAATCTCCCGGATCTAGTTGGTCTCACGTGATAAATCTCTGTATCGCTATCGAAACCATTACACGAGCCTACTGATTCAATATCATCCGTTTCAGTTAATGGCTCCCCTGATATTTTCTTCTCTTCCGTTGACCTTTTACGTTTTTTATTTGCTTTCTTTAATAATTGCTGGTATCCATCACTTGTTTCTGTGTTTTCATTCTCCGCCGCCAATTCTAAACATTGTTCTTCCTCGTTGTCCGATGCATCCATTTCTCCAATACTAGATGCTACAATCCCTGAAGATGTTAATCGTGGTTATAAAACTAAATTTTTAAGTTTGTACATTTAATAAATAAATCTTATGTATGTAACTTCTAAACTGCATAAGATCACAGCCGCTACCCGATTTGTATTTTGTGAAATTGACTTAATTGCATTCGTACAGCAGAGTTCTGCATTTGACCAAATTTGATCAGAGTTTGCTTGGTCAATAAAGCGTTTCTTCCAATTTAGAACAAAATAAAACATATTTTATTGGGCCAAGTAGAAAACGATAGTTCTCCGATTGCTAATCGAGACTCGAGAACCCAAATACGTGTCAGACGGTCGAAAAGAGGCGAATATTTGTGAATTTTTTTTAAGACACGGATGCGTATATTTTTACAAAACTTTTTGCGCTTAAAAGAACAACATTTAATGAATATTTGGTAATTTTTCGTAGAAAAATATTTATGTTTATAATAAAGTAACAACCGACATCCAAGAAGCATTTTTAAAAATTTGGTTTTGCAGTGAGCACTGCCATTCGGAACCAGATTATCTAAAATCAAAAAACAAACAAGATTTCGTTACTATATTAATGTATCCTCAGATGGACGGAGATAATTTTCCGAAATATTAATTTAAAACAAAATGGCGGCTATTTAAAGTTGAAATCCTGATTTTTTCGCGTGATTTCGAAAAAAATCAGGATTTCAAATTTAAATAGCCGCCATTTTGTTTAAAATTAATATTTCGGAAAATTCTCTCCGTCAATCTGAGGATACATTAATATACCAACGAAATCAATTTTGTTTTTTGATTTTAGATAATCTGGTTCCGAATGGCAGTGCTCACCGCAAAACCAAATATTTAAAAATGCTTCTTGGATGTCGGTTGTTGATCTATAATAAACATAAATATTTTTCTACGAAAAAATTACCAAATGTTCTTTAAATATTGCTCTTTTAAGCGCAAAACGTTCTGTAAGAATATATGCTACAGCTTTTTAAAAAAAAATCACAAACATTAGCCTCTTTTCGGCCGCCTGACTAGGTATAACCCAGTGGCGAATTTAAGAAAAAAGGCCCAGGTGGCAAACGTTCTGAGGGGCCCATTTTTTCAGGGAAATGAAGAGGTAGTTTACTAAAAGGGGGTAAGTGTACAGAAAAGTATAGAAAAGAAATATAATGCTTGGATAAAATCATACGTTTTTTTAAAGACAGGGCCCTAGATGGGCCTTCTAAGCAGTGGCCCATTTTTCGAGAAAATAAAGCTGTAGTTTACTAAAAGCGGGCTCAGTGTAATAATACAGAAAAAATATGCTTTGGATATAATCATACATTTTTTTAAGACAGGGCCCTAGAGGGGCCTTCTAAGCAGTGGCCCATTTTTCGAGAAAATAAAGCTGTAGTTTACTAAAAGCGGGCTCAGTGTAATAATGCAGAAAAAAATATGCTTTGGATATAATCATAATCTTTTTTAAGAATGGGGCCCTGAGGGGCCCAGGTGGCAACTGCTCATTGGCCACCCTGTTAAATCCGCCACTGGTATAACCCCTTAATATATTAACATTTAGTGATAGAAAATATTTAAAATATATAGAAGATATTATGTAAATTCAACACTCCTCCATATTTTAACTTACTGCCTTTTCGCTTCCTTTGTGGTTTTACATTGTTCTTTTCTTTTGATCCCGGTTGTTTTTGTTTCTTTTGGGCATTAACATATTCCTTCTCTGAATGTTCGAATGTAGCTATTTATAAAGAAAATTTAAAAACAATGAATACACAATTAATAATCAATACAGTTACTTTTTAATATACAAGGTGTCTTGACACAAGTGTTTTATGGAATAACAGCCAAGGAGTAAGTGATAAGAAATAGAGAAATACAACAAGATTATTACTTGTTATTAGTTATTTAGATTCTAATACAAATTCTGATAAAAAAATTCAGCGTGGAAAACATATCAGTTGCATCTACACTTTCTATTTTGATACATGTTGAATCCGAAACATGCAAATCCTTCGTGCAAAAAGACAGCAAAAAGTCATTTACCGTTTTGGGATCCGAGGCTTCGTTCTCGAGATATTAACAGTGGAACTTCCGGGCTGCGCAGTTTAAAGCCGAAACTGCTGAGCACGGAACAGTGCAGCACACACACGCAGGAGTTTTAAAACCGTAAAAATGGGTTATCGCGTTCAGCGCGTACTGTGTGTGTGAACTTTTATCTACGCACGCCTCCTGCGTGTCCGTGCGAGAATACCGGAAGTTCCACCACTAATATTCGACTATTAATAATTAATATATCAAGAAGGCAGCTTTGGATCCCAAAACGGTAATGCCTTTTGCATGAAGAATTTCCATGTTTCGAATTGTCCCATTATTTTGGGACACTCTGTATTACAGAAACGTAGAATATCATGTACATAAGATTTTGCAATTTGATTTTCCCCGTTTCGGGAATGGGTGGTGTATTCCATGCTTTCATATAGAAAGCCATGTTTATTCATTGTTTGGGTCAGTTTGTAACAGTTATTAAGAAATTAAATATGCTACTAGTGTTAAAGACTCTTCAAGAACTGCCGCTTCCACGGAATATGCGGCAAATTATTGATTCATTTAGGAAAAACTTGGTGCTTCCATTGGCAGCACCAACAGACTTGCCAGAAGATTCTGAGAAATAAATGTCACGGAAATGAAGTCCGATAATGAGTCTGCCAAATTCAGGAAAAGCAGGCATGAATGTTTGGGTCATCAGAAGATAGTTGCAGAATGTAAGTTTTATGAGCAGAGGGCTAGTCTCAGATCCACGTTTGAGACGAGAGCATCATGATCAAAGCATGCGAGATGAACCAAGGATCAGCAGGCCACTGTCCGTTTCACTAATGAATCTAGATTTTTCCTATAGTCACCTAATAGATGGGGAATGGCCTGGAAAAGACAATACGCAGCCTGTACCATTTCGAATTATGGGTCCGATGTAAACAGCTAGGCAATTACAGAATTGGACCTTCTTAAACAAAGGACATTCGGGGCTAATTCCCACGTAGAAGAAATCTTAATGAAGTGCGTTCTACCATTTACCAACATAATTGGAAAAAATGTCTTATCAATGCTAGATAATGTCCACTTGCATTCGGCAGGTTTTACACTTTTTGATAGAAGTTAGAATATAGGAATTAACCCGATATAAATTCCCTTGAGCATGTTTGGAATATGCTAGGAAGACGCTTTTGAGCAAACCATGTGCTACAAATGCTCAGAGCACTCAGAGAAGCTCTGCAGGAGGATTAAAGTTACGAGAACTTTGAAGATACTGTGGATTTGATTTAGAGTACATATCGAAGCGTGATAGCCATTATATTAGAGCTGCGAAAGGAAATACTCGATATTATCACGTAGGTATTCAAGAAAGTTCGTGCGGTAACTTTGGCATTTGGTGCCCAAATGTATTACGACTTTTTATTGCGCGAGGGGCGTCCCAGGATCATTAATGATTATGATTTACGAGGCGCTATTGATACAGGTTCAAAGACAACGTGCAAAACAGTTGCGATAAAGTTTTATATTAGGGATGAAACAGACCGCACCCATTTACACAAAGTGGGAAAGGTGATGAACCGAGTTGGAAAGTGGGTGCCTCACGAGCTAACTAATGATTAGAAACGACAAAGGCTGGCTGCTCGCATTTCATTGCTCTCCCGCCAGAGGAATGGAAACCTTTTGGATCGCATGCGTAATAAGAAACGACCACATTCCTCGTTACCATCAGGAAAACCAGCTCCACACCGGAGGAAAATTTTATTAACTGTTTGGTGAACTGTGGCTGGAATTATTCATTATCGACTTTTACCACAAGGCCAAGCAATAACAATGATTCTATATTCATCGTAGCTTCAAGAGGTACAGGAAGAATAATTGCGGACAAAGAAGCCAGCACTAGTAAATTGTAAGGGCATCTTGCTTCTTCAAGACAATACGAGACCGCACAAAGCTAAGCAACATTGACCAAATTCAGACCTTGGCAGGGAAATTTGTATCCAGTCTTCAAACTTTCTAGACCAGTGATGAGCAACCCGCGGCCCGCGTTTTGCCAGCCAGCCGCTGACCTGCGGCCTGCCTGAACATTGATATATATCTTTTGAACTGTAAAAGATATCGGATTAGTTATATTTATGTATTTAATATTGCGGCCCGCGTAGAGTCGTAGGTTTTCACTTGTGGCACACTTCGGACAAAAGGTTGCTCACCACTGTTCTAAACCGTGCAATAATGGACTATTACTGGTTTTTGTCAATGGAAAATTATTTAACTGAACACACATTTAGAAAGGAAGACGGTATGAAAACGACACTGACACAATCTTTCGTGTTAAAAGACTAGAAATTTATAATTGTATTTGGAAGCTTGTGAAATATTAGGAAAGGGTTATTGAATGGTGATTATATAGCTGAATAAGGTAAATGAAATAGTAGCAACGTATCCTGCTGCTTCCAAACTACAAAACCACACAAACTTTCTGGGGTGCCCAATAATATTCATGTAGAATCTAACAAGGGAACCTCCCGAATCCGGAAATTCGAAAAATTTTGAAACTTTGGGGAATTTCCTCCTGATTACAGCGCAATTTTTGTTTGCTGCCCAAATTCACTCTAAGGGGGTGTAATTGACCGCTGAAAATCCGGTTATTTTTCGATTTTGGGTTATAACTCGTGAACTGTAAAATCATTTTTACACCAAATGATAGATCTAATTAAAACAAGTAACTTTTGTCTTGAAACTTGAATCTTTTACAGTTCGCGAGTTATAACACAAAATCGGAAAATAGCCGAATTTTCAGGGGTTAATTTCACCCCGTTCGAGTGAATTTTGGCAGCAAACAAAAATTACGTTGTAACCAGGAGGAAATCCTCTACATACTAACAAAGTTTCAGAATTTTTTGAATTTTCGGGTTCGGGATCTTCCGTTGTGAGAATAAACTAAAATATCTTGAAATTCGTATTCTATACCTATTTAAATCTACGGAAACTTAGCTTTTTCTTTACTATTTTTCATACATTTCATAACTCTGAATTTATCTGAATAACTGCACAACTGTCCCCAAATGTGAAAATTTACGAAAGCGAGCCACTTAGATAGCCAATTACCGTTTTAAGTAAGAATTATAAAGTGTTCCATTTTTTTTGTTCGCCTAATATGTATTTCGTTACAAATTTGATTTATTATTCGCACTTACCTAACGATTTCTCCAATATCTCAGTATCAAATTCTTGATGGTACGCGAGTGCTTTTTCAACTAAGTTTCTATTTACTTTCTCTTCTTTCTTAAATTTTAATTTAATTTCCTGCCGCGTTCTATTCGGGAAAAGGCTTTGCATTAGCAGGAAATCTGTGCCTACTGTATTTAGTGCTTTATAAAATTTTAAAGTTTCCCACTTGGGCCACTCTTTACTTTTTTGACGCTTTTTATAAAATCCACTACCATTGCTATCATCATCAATGATAGCTTCCTTGGCTAGTACTTCTCTGCCTTTCTTTGCATTGGTTTGTTCTATAACAAGACTTTGTTCATCTATTATTAACTGGCCATCCGGTCCAACTTTTACTTGAGGTACAGGCATTGCAGATGACGGATCGTCTTCATTTTCTTCCTCGCGAAATTCTTCAGATCTGCAAACATGTATAAAAGATCAATATAAATTGAAGAAATATCTGTTTTAATAACATCAACGATATGCTTACTGGCATTCTGAAATTTTTCTTGCCGTCATCTCAGACTCTTTAGATCTTTTCATAGGATTAGTAACGGGATTGTAATATATTAAATCATACATCGTAAGCTTGCTTCTATCTGGTGTTTTATTTTCGTGTTTCAAATGAAATTCTCTTCTAGCTTCTGCTAATTTTCTCGCAGATTCCGAGACTAAGATACGCCTCTTTTGACCCACTTTGGATTTCGACACGGTGCTCTTGCTATTGTTAGCAACAGTGTCTTTAGCATTTTGTACCGAATGAACCGATTCATTTTTCACACTACTGATAGTGGCACTAATTACTCTCCTGCTATCATCCTCTGATTCACTTGCACTTGCCCCACTTCCTTGTATACTGTTTCTTCTTGCTCTACCACCACTGTCTAATTTAGGCGTTGGTTTTATAAATCCTACTCGGCTTTGCGCTGATTTTGTAGGGGAAGCTAGAAATTACGAAATACTTAATAATTAAAGTGCTAACGATTTTCAATTTCTTGGCACCCAAGCTGCTTTTCGCATTTTAAATACGGAAGTCATCTGGCAATATGAAAAACATTTAATACAGTTTGAGTTTTATAGTGTTTCTAATATAGTTCGACTTACAGAATTATTTTAATTGTTCTAAAGTGTTTTTAGAAACGATTAAGTTAAACAAACTCTTTCGTTTTTAATACAACAAGGTAGTTTTAATATCAAAATGAATATGCAAAATGAAGGTTTTTAAACTTAATAATTGAAGGTGTTTATGGATGAAAAACAATCTTTAAATACCTCTAAAGGCACCATTCCATGTAAGGAAAAAAACCATTTTTTGTTTTAATTAGAAATGGAAATTATAAAATTTTGCTAAATTTTTCGAGCAATATTAAAAACTTTCAAGTACTTAACTATATATTCTCGATTCGCTACGAAACCAGCCTCTGAACGATACATCTTTCCTAACAGCATGAAAATAATCCGAAGTAATTGTTTAAAGAATCGTTGTAGTAATAAAAGAAACATTAATTGGAGTCTATATAGTATGCTATCCACTCTGCCAGCTCTTCCCGGTAACTTTAACGTTAAATATCTTTATGAATAACTAGCTTTACTACTCGGCTTCGCCCGAAATTTAGATTCTGATTTTATAAGAAAAAATGTATTTATTAATTTTTTTGTGGAAATAGTCACATTCTTCTGGATTAGCGAGGAATAATAAGGTGGTACACATTTCGTGAGCCCAGAGTTTATTATAACGAAGACTGTGAAAATGCAACTATAATTATTGTTCTCACATTTAAAATGACAACAATATAAAGCAAAATTGCGAAACATTGAAACTACTGGACAGTAAAATGATTGTTTATAAACTCCGCTTAATACTGTGGAAACTTACTTATCTAAACATCAAATATAAAACTGTTGATTCCTTAATTCTTAAGTATCAGCATGCACACAATGTTTAATATATAATTATACTTGCCAATTTGTGTTGTATTTGAGTTCTCTGCAGTTTGTACAACTTCTTTTATTGACTCATTAAAACTTGGCTTGGAGTCGTCTGTACTATGGATATTTTCATCATTAAGAAATGACTGTTCGTTCTGTATTTGTTTCTCTATTACTGGTGTTTCCTGTGCTTGTTTCTCTTCGATATCACTTTCTGAAAATTGATGCGACGTCACAGAAACATCGTCAGATACACTCTTGTTTTCCGCAGTTGATTCAGTTGCACCAACAACTTCAGTAACAGGCAAATCTTGCGTTACTTTCCGTCGTGTTGGAACAGTAACCAAAGCCTTTATTCGAGCTCGCTTCATTTTATTAGTACACAAGTTAAATCAGATCTGAAAAGAGAATTCAATACTAAAATTGTGTACATATACAGTTTGTCTTTAAGTGCTACCTAAAGCAGTTGCTAAATGGTAGAAGATCAGTGGCGGATTTAAGAAAAAAGGCCCAGGTGGCAAACATCGAGAGGCCCATTTTTTCGGGAAAATGAAGAGGTAGCTTACCAAAAGGGGGAAATGTACAGAAAAATATAGAAAAAAGTGCTTGGATAAAATAATTATTTTTGAAGACAGGGCCCTAGGGGGGCCTTCTGAGCAGGGGCCCATTTTTCGAGAAACTAAAGCGGTAGTTTACTGAAAACGGGCTCAGTGTAATAATACAGAAACAAAATATAGTTTGGATAATATCATAATTTTGGTTAAGGATGGGGCCCTAGTGGGGCCTTGCGAGCAGGGGCCCAGGTGCCAACTGCTTATCGGCCGCCCTGTTAAATCCGCCACTGTAGAAGATATAAGATATAACATAGGAGGACGTTTCTTTGTTAATTTCTAGGTAAAATTTGATACTGTAAAGGAATAGTTCTTTCCCTCAATTTTTTAATTCTTTTCCCGATAACACGATGTAACTAAATAGTAAGCTGCTATTGTAAATGAAGAAATTATTAGCCCATCATCTGGATTTTATTAATGATTTTTTAGTTAAGGGGCAATGCCACTGTAGAGGCCAGAAAGGCAGCCTGATTTTGAGAATTTGTATGCGGGTATAGTGAATAGAATACCAAATCTGTTTGGAGGCCTTTATTGTACATACCTTGAAGTATGATCACAATTTTTTTTAATTTTTTTAACGCAAAATGGCGGCGCCACAGCTCAACTAAAGAAGCTTCTTCTGAAAAACAGTGTTCCGCGGCAGGAAAGATTTCTCCTTCAATTTTTGACCCAGAACAAAAAACCAAACATTTTTTAGTTCTATATAAGATTATCTCGGGAAGTACACGAGGGAATTGAAAAATACTGTTTTTTTGTAAGAATGCTGCGTGATTGAAGAAAACGTTTCAACAATTTTTCACGTCACTTTTTGGTCAATCACGGAGCATGCTTAAAGAAAAAAACAGTATTTTTTAATTCCCTCGTGTACTTCGCGAGATAATCTTATATAGAATTTAAAAAATGTTGGTTTTTTGTTCTAGGTCAAAAATTGAAGGAGAAATCTTTCCGGCCGCGGAACCCTGTTTTTCAGAACAAGCTTCTGTTGTTGAGTTGTGGCGCCGCTATTTTATATATAAAATTTTTTTTTAAAATTGTGATCATACTTCAAGGTATGTACAATAAAGGCCTTCAAACAGATTTTGTATTCTATTCACTATACCCGCATAAAAAATTCTCAAAATCAGGCTGCCTTTCCGGGCTCTAAGTGGCATTACCCCTTAAGAATGATTTTCACATAATGGCCGAGTTATATGATTTTACGTGTATTCATTGAATTAGTCTTCTACATATGTCAACAAGCAATAATTATACCCTTGTTTGATAAAGAAACTGCATACTTTAGTTGTATTAATTAATTTATTCACCCTGATATATATACAGTAAGATGCAAAAGTGAATACACTCCCTTTAAAACAGAATGACTTTTTTAAAATGGGTCCAACCGACTTGAGATTTTTGAGAAGATAGAAGGATTAGTTTACTACGTGACGTGTTTCGTCGTTTTGAAAAAAATTGCAATTGGTCGGAATAGCAAAAAAAATAGGGAAGGTCGCTTTTTCAACTTTTTTATCCGAACCTGTAATGAAAATTCAAAAAACCCTCTTTGGCAATTGAAGTAATTTGTCTACATGCCTAAAATTTCATCAAAATCGGTAAACGATCCTCTGAGCTACAAACGCTGAAAGATCGCAAAATTCCCAAAATCAGCGATTTTCGACCTTATTTGCGATCTTTCAGCGTTTGTAGCTCAGAGGATCGTTTACCGATTTTGATGAAATTTTAGGCATGTATACAAATTACTTCAATTGCCAAAGAGGGTTTTTTGAATCAAAAGATTACAGGTTCGGATAAAAAAGTTGAAAAAGCGACATTCATAATTCTTTTTTGCTATTCTGACCAATGGCAATTTTTTTTCAAAATGACGAAACACGTCACGTAGTAAACTGATTTTCTACCTTCTCAAAAAACCTCTAGTCGCTTGGAACCATTTTAAAAAAGTTATTTAGTTTTAAAGAGAGTGTATTCACTTTTGCATCTTGCTGTACATGTGTGTTATGGGTGAAATAATGTGTTTCACTGATAATTATATTGGTTGATGGATTTATAAGTTAAACACCGATTATATGGTCTACATTTCTCCAATTAAAATTTTCTGAACATTCATTTCTGATCATACTTTAAAAACTTTTATTTTTACTGTAAGTGCTTAAATTTTAAAAGACAGAAATTATATGAAGCAAAGTCTAAGTTGATTTGAGGACTAGCAATTATTAACATAAAAAGTGTAAGTCGCAGTCTTGAATTTTGGTCACTTTTTCAGAGTTCGA
Source organism: Andrena haemorrhoa (assembly GCA_910592295.1). Taxonomy (NCBI): domain Eukaryota; kingdom Metazoa; phylum Arthropoda; class Insecta; order Hymenoptera; family Andrenidae; genus Andrena; species Andrena haemorrhoa. Next base: position 11,401,190 of record OU342946.1, read on the forward strand.
GCTTATTAGTTGGAAGTTATAATTCGGACATGATGAAGTACATTATAATCAGTGGCGGATTTAACAGGGCGGCCGATGAGCAGTTGCCACCTGGGTCCCTGCTCGCAAGGCCCCACCAGGGCCCCATCCTTAAAAAGAAATTATGATTCTATCCAAACTATATTATTTTCCTGTATTATTACATTGAGCCCGTTTTCAGTAAACTACCGCCTTAGTTTCCCGAAAAATGGGCCCAGCTCAGAAGGCCCCTCCAAGGCCCCTGTCTTCAAAAATAAATTATGACTTTATCCAAGCACTTTTGTGTCTATATTTTTCTGTACATTTACCCCCTTTTAGTAAACTACCTCTTCATTTTCCCGAAAAATGGACCCAGCTCAGAGGCCCCTCCAAGGCCCGTCTTCAAAAATAAATTATGACTCTATCCAAGCACTTTCGTTTGTATATTTTTCTGCACATTTACCCCCTTTAAGTAAACTACCTCTTCATTTTCCCGAAAAAATGAACTCAGCTCAGAGGCCCCTCCAAGGCCCCTGTCTTCAAAAATAAATTACGACTTTATCCAAGCACTTTCGTTTCTACATTTTTCTGTACATTTACCCCCTTTTAGTAAACTACCTCTTCATTTTCCCGAAAAAATGGGCCCCTCAGAACGTTTGCCACCTGGGCCTTTTTTCTTAAATCCGCCACTGATTATAATACCTATTACAGGAAGCAACAAAAAAGTGGCCTTTGAAGACTTTTTTATAACATTGTATTCCTTTCTTGAAACCATTTAAATTATGCATTGAAAAGCATTTTCCTGTAACCTCAGAAACAAGAGAGAAGATTAAGTGTTCTGCTTTTGGTGAGACCCTGCATGTCTCAATACATGACACATCAACATGAAACAATTATATGAGGCAGTCAGAAGTCAGAACAACAACGGACTGACCCACTTTATTTTCGAAATTGAATTAGTAACAATAACGTATTCCAATAGGCACCAGAGACGCAAGCAGGATTCAGGAGCGGTAGGTCGACAATAGATAACATTTTTATTCTGAACTATGTAGCTGACAGAGAAATACAGAAAAAGGGGGGAAAGCTGTATACCTTTTTTGCGGGCCTAAGCGCAGCATTTGACAAAGTGGATAGAGTAAAGCTTTAGAACATCATGGAAAAAAAGGAAATAAGTAAACGCTTGAGGATGAGAATTGGGGAAATTTACAGGGAAACAAGAAATACTATAAAAGTAAACGGAGAAATGTCATCCAAATTCTGGACAACAAGGGGGGGAGGGTAAGGATGCCCACTGAGTCCAACGTTATTTACAATATATGTAGCAGATCTGGAGGAAACCATGAAGAAAAACCAAGCAGGAGGAGTTAGAGTAGGAAAAGAAAATATCTCGACTCTAGCGTATGCGGACGATATAGCGTTACTAGCAAACGAGCCAAAGGATCTTAAGGACATGATAAGAAGATTCGGAAAATACCTCGAAAGGAAAGGGCTACAACTGAATGCAGAGAAATCAAAGGTGCTGATTTTTCATAAAGGAAGAGGAAAGAAAAAAGAGAAGAATGGGGCTGGCAGGGAAACAGTCTGGAAGAAGTAAAGGAGTTCAAATACTTAGGGTATAATTTCCAGAAAAATGGAGGCAGAGAGATTCGTATAAGGGAAGTCGTCAAGAAAGCAAGAATAGCAATGGCGCAGATATGGGGAACAGGACAAAGAATGTTCAAGACCAATTTTGAGAGAAGACTGAGAATATTCAGAAGCATAGTGAAAAGTATCTTGCTGCACGCGTCAGAAATTTGAGGATGGAAGGAAGCAGAAAAAGTAGAGAAAATACAGGAGAAGTACATAAGGTGGACTTTAGGTTTGGACTTCAATACACCAGCATACTTAATTTTGGAGGAAACAAAAACGGACAAAGTAAGGATAGAAGCGGGGAAAAGAGCAATAAAATATGAGGAGAAAACGAAACGTCTCGATAAGAATAAAGTAGTACAAGAATGCTGGAGGGAAATAGACGCGAAGCAAGAAGAGAAAAAGTCGAAGTGGGAGGAAATGAGAGACTATGGGCAAAAAATGATGGATATCCAAGAAATGGAAATAGAAAGGAGAGGAAGAGAGTTTGATGAGGAACTAGCGCAAAGCAACAGGGCGGAGCAGGTTCAATGGCAATACGACAGAATACTAGGGGGCAGATATAACACACATTATACAGAAATTAGGGATAACCAGAGAGCAAATTACCTAGACCGAAATTACAGAGGCAGAGATCAAAGCATGATCGCAAGGTTCAGATGTGGGAACGAAGAGCGGGGAAACAAGTACTGGAAGGAAGAAAAAGAGACAGTATGCAGACTATGTAATGGGGCGGGAGAGACGCTGGCTCACATGCTACATGAATGTAAGGAGCTGAAAAGAGAGGATTGAACGATCAGAGGTATACTAAAGGGAGAAGAAGAAGGAGCCGAGTGGATGCGTTTGGTTCTAGAAAAAAGGAGAAGAAAAGGAGAACAAGATGAGGGAGGAAACCAAAACGAATGCACAATCATTAGTTAACAGTCCCAGAAACACTTACACACGTCACACATGTGACCCCAGTTTGAGACCGAAAGGCAAAAAATAAACCCATTTACTACTACGTATTCCAACAGGCTCTACTAACCATATGAAATAGGAAAAAAAATATTTAATGTGGGTTGGTCTGTTATTGCTCTGACTCCCTCATATGACAATCAACATGAATCAAGCCTTGCTGCAAAATGCAGATATATTCAATAATAAGAAAGCAAAGACAAGAACCATTTAAATATTAATATAAAATGAGGAAGGGTTTCTGATATTTAACAAATTATTTTAGCGTTATCTTGTATTATACTTGGTTTTCGTAACTTATTAATGATGTCTGTTATTTTAAGTTTAGTTTAATGTAAAATATTGCCTGCTTATAATTAAAAACATAACACACTTTATTCCATTGGAATTTATTATAATTTATTGGGTCTTTTTGTACATCGTGCTTATATCTATCACAAACTGATATCATACAAATTTACATCAAGATTTTGCCAATTTATTTCGATAAATTTCTAAACAAAGTACCTATATTTGTGCTGTATTAATTTAAGTACCAAGATGTGTTTTTCATATATTTAATTGTATTTTACATATTTTGAAATTTTATATATTTACTTTATTTTATGATATATGATTATATAGTTTTACTTGTTGTTGGCAATAAAAATTCCCTAGATAAATTCCAAAATGAAAAATGTTTTTATAATAATAAATTACTAGCTTTGCTACTCGGCTTCGCCCGAAATTTAGATTCGGATTTTATAAAAAAAATAAAAAATAAAATTTTTTCTTATAAAATCCGAATCTAAATTTCAGGAAAATAAATTTTTTTTTTTTGTGAAAATAGTCATATTCATCTGGATTAGTCAGCAGACATATTAAGCTGAGGCTCATTTCGTGATTTTAGAGGTTATCGTTCGAAAGTTTTTAGGCGACAAACACACAAAACATATAACTTTCTGCTTTATGTATTAAGATAATACAAATTTTGATTCATGAATAGGTTTTTAAAATACATCCATAAAAATGTATACCCATTTTGATGTAAATGAATTCGTAAGGATACGAATCCAAATATAAATATAATGGTCATAGAAAAAGAAATGTATTTGCAGCGACAAATAAAAAATATGTATTGTTTACAAATTTCCCTATTCTTGCGTTTCTTTTAATGATTTCAAATAAGCAATTAGTGCAGTTTGTTGAACCATTATTAGGTACTTTATTATAATAGTAAGATTATATTCTTAGCATTTGTTCACATTTAATGAGAAAACCGTGGCAATATGTCTCGAAAGATGTTCACATAATTATTTATACGGTACAAAAGTACTACTATTAAATATAAATAAAAGAGACGCTAATATTTCTTAACCTAAATAGATGTTACTTCAAAATTTGAGGTTATATATGTACTCACCGAGAACACTGTCTACTGTCTCACGCGTATTCAAACATGAACAAGCGATATTGTAACATTTTCAGTTACCATTATCTACTTTCACTACTCCAAATAAACGAATTCATTGGTTATTATTATCGTCACTGACATTTTAATATACTTTCGTATATTTTGCAATTTTCTTATCAATCGAATTAAGTATGTAAGTAGATTATTACTTCAGCGTTTGGTTACCAATATTCAAGAACTATTCATTTGTAAAGTAGTAATAACAGTCTTGTTTTATAAGAAAACATCGCACTAAACAGTCCTTGATTTCAACCACTCTTTTTGTGGGGAATCTAGAACGGCAATGAACATATACACGATCGGGTGTTAAATAATCTTATTAAATTTTATTAATCGTTAAGGTTTCACTAAATTAAAGGTATGTTCTAATTAATTGAATTAGAGCAAAATATACTTTATTCCAAATTGACAAAGTAAATACCTAGGACATTTCATATGTGCATACAGCTCAAAAATATATTTCCAATCATTTCCAACTATCAGAGATGCACAGGGATTGTCGGAAATGCACCAAGATGTACGACGTAAAGTGGACAAAGGTAAGTAGAGACGGTAGAGACACGGGTGCGTCCCACTAGAGCACTAAAGAGGCGATTCGTATGCGCATCCGCCATATTGGGTCCTCTGGGGAGAGACGATTATTGAGTACCCGCCTTTTTGGGTATTGACAGATTCAGTTTATATACAAAATATGCGTTGTTGATATTGATGCATAGTAGCACGACACATTATTGGAGTATTTTATTACATTTAAGTTTATATTTGGTTCATAAAGCCAATTTGACAATACTCAAAAAGGTGGGTACTCAATAATCTTCTCTCTCTAGAGGACCCAATGTGGACAATATAAGCAAAATAAGCTTGAAACGTTTTGCGCGGTCGCCTGGGGAAACTCGTGCTGTTGCGCCGCAGCCAGAGGAACACAGAGGAAACTCAGCGTTGGTTCGGCGCCCGTGGAGCCCAAAAGAGCTCTGCTCGCGAAACGTGTAGATTTAAATGAATTAAATAACTTGTAACAAAAAACTTAGACTCAATAAACATAAAAATCAGAAGCTAAATTAAGTTGTCAAATGATTTTAAACTATAAGAAACTGGATGAGGAAATTTGTAGAGATCAGAGCTTTATGACCAATTGAGAGGCGAAGAAACACGCTTCTTCGTACGTTCCTCTTTTTTATTAATACAATGTTATATTTTCGAGCGATAAGGAAGGAGGCGAACACAAATTTCTAATGTTGTAAAGTTCATCCTTAACTCTTTTCTATTCAATTTTCGCGCTTTAAGAGCTTGCGCTAAACGCCGCTAGGGCGAAGGTCGCAACAAACGAAAACATTAAAACAAAAACATTAACGTGCTATTCGGTCTGTTCCAATTCACACTGCTTAAAACACAGGAAAACAATAAAACATAACATAACATAACATATATAGGCGAGGATGGTCAAAACGCTCGTGTGACCGCGGCCTAAACTTTGATAGTTCTGTTCAGTTCCCTTGGTTCTCTTCCATACCCCTGTTAATGTTTCGCTTTCAATCTCAACTGCGCGAGCCTTTAACCGAGAACTGCCCTATATTTCATTTTGAATAATAAACAATTTCTAAAATATATCATATGAACCTGTTTTATGCCCGAGAATCCTTACACTGGTGTTATACTTTCGTAGATATGACAACGGTATTGATTTCTATATGTGTATTCTAAATACTCTGTCGTTTTAATATATTTTTATTAGAAATGTGGCAAGATAGGGAAGTTCGGTTCGACGTATCATACACGTAATACCTTATATGTTTTTTAAACATACGTATAATATTTATATATGTTACATCTTTCAATTTTATTCATATTGTCGATATAATATATACTGATATGAATTTAGTATACCTAACAGGGGAACATCCCGGACCCGAAAATTCAAATAAATTTGAAACTTTGTGAATATGTAGGGGATTTCCTCCTGATTACAACGCAATTTTTCTTTACTGACCAAATTCACTCGAAAGGGGTGAAATTAACCCCTGAAAATTCGGTTATTTTCCGATTTTGTGTTATAACTCGCGAACTGGAAGAGATAGAAAAAAAGTTTCAAGACAAAAGTTGCTTCTTTTAATTAGATCTATATCATTTGGTAAACAAATTATTTTACATTTCCCGAATTATCAGACAAAACTGGAAAATAACCGACTTTTCATGGGTCAATTGCACCCCATTATAATGAATTTGGGCAGCAAACAAAATTTGCGTTGTAATCAGGAGGAAATCCCCTACATATTCACAAAGTTTCAGAAGTTTGGCATTTTCAGGTTCGGGATCTTCCCTTGTAAGTAGTGGACATTATATTACAGTTTTACATAAATGTAAAAGTAATGTTTTAGGTAGAGCTAAAGCATATAAAGAATATTATTTTGTGCCAAATTAGTACGTTTAGATAGATATTATTTTACGTAAAATGTTGGAACAAACATGATCTTTCATATCTCATACAATAAGATATTGCAAAACATCATTTTTACTTGCATAATATTTTAAATACGTTATAGTCATATGCAACTACGATTGGGAGAATTTGCTGTTGATAAACTTGATTTAATAGAAGATACAAAAGGAAATGCAGGTGAAAATGGAAGGCTAATAGTAACAAATCTCAGAATAATATGGCATTCTCTACTTCTTCCTCGAATCAATCTAAGTATGAATCGGTATTCCAAAAATACACCACACAATTTAATTTTGCTTTTCAAAGAAATACTTCTTTCCTTTGTGTTTGATTAATACAATTAGTATCAAAGTCAAAATACAAAACTGTAACTGTAAACTAAATTCAAAATGCCAATATTTTATAATTTATAATATTTGAAATAAAATTTTTTCTCTAAATAGTTATATATTTTATATTTTTTTACTTTATATTTTTCTATTAGTTATGTTTTATATTTTTTTATTTTATGTTTTTCTATTCGTTATATTTTATATTTTTTTACTTTATGTTTTTCTATTCGTTATATTTTATATTTTTTTACTTCATATTTTTTAGTAATATTAGTTGTATTTATAGATGAATAAAAATACTTTATGAAATACATATTCACAATTCTTTATCAACAGTTGTGGAATCGTATGCGTATATACTTAAACTTTTTTATAGGTATTGGCTATCATACTGTTATAACAGTGAATACCAAAATCATACACACTGTCAGTATATTTTAATGAGATTAACATTACTTCTAATTTATATAAATAATAAAGTTAAAATAACTTTTTATAGTTGCAAGGAAGACATATGCAGGCTCTGCATGTCTTAACTTCTTTTCGAAGTTGCAGATATGAATTTATATTTACAAATCTGGATCCAAAAAGTACAAGACATTATACATCTGTCATTGGTATATACAGGTATATTTCATGTCTAGTATACGTTGCCTATTTTTATATAAGATGTTGCTAAGAAACAATATTACTAAAATTATATACAGAAATGCTTTCTCAAAGAATTATTGCTAAAGCTTTATCTACCCTATATCTATCAAATCATACAGTGAGTAAAAAAAGTATTGGCACACTTTTTAAAATCGCATAACTTTTTTAGAATTGGTCCAAACGATATGAGTTTTTTTTAGAAGGTAGAAGGATTAGTTTGCTAAGTGACGTATTTCGTAGTTTTGAAAAAAAATTCAATTTGTCGGAATAGCAAAAAAAATAGTAAAGGCCGTTTTTTTCAACTTTTTCTTCTGAGCCTGTAACGAAAATTCAAAAAACCCGTTTGTAGATTTAAGTAAGCTGTATACATGCTGAAAATTTCATCAAAATCGGTTAACGGTGCTCTGAGTTACAAACATTTAATGATCGCACAATAAGTTCGAAAATCGCGAAATTCCCGAAATCAAGCGAAATATGCGTGTGGCAGTGATCCTGACGGCCCGGAACTGACGGGTACAGAGAGACCGTCGAATTTCACGGAACTGACAAGTTTGCGCTGCTGTATTCCAAAATAAACAACCGATACCTTTTACGACCGCGAATCTGACACGGAACGGATATGTGTGCGCAGACCTTAAAGGTGCAATTTCATGCTGACGCTCGACGCTCGTTTTGAGCGTCAAAACCAGTCATGTGATCGGTTCACGGGACTTTCAGCGTCGACGCTCGTTTTGAGCGACAAAACCAATCACGTGACCGACGCTCACCAACGAATGAGCGAGTCAGCAAGCCAGAGTGAACGAGCGGAAAAGCTAAAGCTAAACCGAGTTTATCTTTCCCGCTTGATGCTGAAAGTCACGTGGACCGATCACGTGACTGGTTTTGATAATCAAAACGAGCGTCGAGCGTCAGCATGAAATCGCACCTTAAGCGGGTAAAATCTGCTTATCGCATATCTGCATCAGTTACCCCAGATAGCACACCTCGTCTTAGAGACGTCTAGTTTATGTCCATTTTAGGTCTGAACGTCTTGATTTGTAACAAGACGTCTCTAAGACGTCTTTAAGACGCCATCTGGACGTCTTTAAGACTTTACCAGACGTTGCGCCACGTTGCGCTATCTGGGTACCCGAGCATTACTGTATATCTGTACCGAGTTACGACCGCAGTCGCTAGACGCAGTACTTACATCTATCTCGCTTCCTCTCGATGTGTTTGTTCACTTTACGACCCAGATAGCACAACGTCTGGTAATGTCTTAAAGACGTCCAGAAGGCGTCTTAAAGACATCTTAGAGACGTCTTGTTACAAAGTAATTTGTAACGTCGATTTCATTAACAGATATTAATTCTAATAAACACGAATCAAGTCACGCTTAATATTTCTAATATCTCTTTTAAAGAGCTGCAGTAAGGCCTAATCCAGTCCTTACGAAGACGTCTTTGAGGCGTTGTGAAAGTCTGAAATGGACGTTTTTAAGACGTCTTCACGACCACTCAAAGATGTCTATAAGACGTCTACAAGCCTTTCAAAAGACGTCTTAAAGACGTACCGTTTCCTGACAAACGACGTAAAAAAACGTCTTTAAGACGTTTTGAAAGTCTGAAACAGACGTCTTTAGGACGTCTGTGTGCTATCTGGGGTACGTTACCCCGCTCGCAAGAATTTGAATGCGCGGACCCGAGTGATTTAAATTTAACCGGGCACTAATATACTCGCGAGACATTTCTAATTTGCTGATTTACAATAGGTAGAAGATACCACTAACTAAATGGTAATTTTTCACTTAAAAATATACAAAATTATTGCAGATCTTACATTTCATCCAAGATCTATCGAGAAATTAAATTAAGATCTGGAATAATTGACGACAAGCAGTTAATTCTGCTACCACAAGAAAGAGTTCACTCAACTTCCCCGGATATTTGGAATTTATCGTTAGAACAGGTTCAGTTTATTTAATATATATATAGTAATTGACAGTGTTTTGAATGGTTGAATATTAATATCTATTTTGGTAGGGAAACATTGGGACTTTCATTGCAACCAATATACGTTTAGTATGGTTTGCTGATATGAATTACCATTTCAACGTATCAATGCCCTATCTTATAATAGCGAATGTGAGTAGATGTGTTTACATTAACAATGCATGAAGAATTTAATAAAAGATTTGTATTTGTCTAATAGATTACTATCAAAAATTCCAAATTCGGTCCATCTTTAGTCATTGCAAGTACAGAAGCAAGTGGCAGCTACGTACTAGGATTTCGAGTTACTCCTCTTCAAAAACTTCACGCTCTTCACAAAGAAATATTAATGCTCTCTGAAATGTATGAAAAATCTCCTATTTTCGGCGTAGATTATACAGTCGAACACGAGGTAACGCTAAAGCAATGTAACTTCGAAAAATGGTTTATTGAATAAATAAATAAATTACATTCTCAAATAATGCTCCATCTATTGTTACAGGCGTCGTCACAAGAGCTAAATGTAGAACAATATTCCGAACTACAAGATAACCAAGTCGAAATTTCGAATGTATTTGGTTATTATTTTTCCGAAGGATCAAATCAAAGGAGACCCAGTTTCTCAAATTATTTAGGTCTTGCTGCAGAAAACCCCCGGGAAACTAGTTCGTTGCAGAGCATATGGGACCTCGTGCCTCCGAATTAATGTCGTAAAGTATTTATGAACCTCGAGTATTATGTACATATTATTTGTTATGTGTAGCCTTGTAAAAATGACTAATTCATAATATATATAATTTATTATTTATATAATGAATCTTTATAATTTATATAATTACATACATATATATTAATATTTTCAACGAAAATAACACCGTATTCAACTGGAACTAAACAAAAATATTACCGATAGAAAAATAAGGTAATTTGTATCCAAAAAAAAATATATTGATAGTGGACACATACATATGTAAAAAGGGTATAGATCTAGGCGATACATACTAGAAGCAATATTATACATAAACACTGTATAAGATATTATTAATTAGATTTTGCAAGTTATTTCAACAGAACTATTGTTTCTTTAAAAACAAAAAATAAATCGGTTTAAATGGAACTGCTTTCCTTTTCTATTCAACGCATTATTAATATTTTCCCAAGTGTTCTTTAGTATTTTATTTATAGGAAAGTCAACAACTACATGGAATTGATAAAAAAATAGATAATTGGAATTAAAACATCAATATTCTACAATACAACACTGAATAAGTCTTCAGTTACGTAACTGCAATTTTATGCCATTCTCCGAACGTTTTCCAAAATTTAACTTGGTCTACAATTTAATGGTTGCATAATTGACTGATCGTAGTTTTCATCGCTATCGTCATTGAGTTGATCGACCTGAACCGAAAATGGGTACCCCATATCTATGAGCATTACCTCGAATGGATTTGTCTTCATACGCAGTTGATTCGCATGCGCAGCGTCTTCCAAATTTTGAATCTCTCTGTCATTTACACTGCCATCCTATGTTGCAGAAAAATTATATCGTAAAATTAATTATAATATTTCCTATATAATCCTAAACAGTTTAATACGTTTAGAGGAAACGTACAGTAATATGGATCTACATTGATCATAGGAAAAAAATATGCGTGGAATGTATTACAGACAATTAATTACAACAATCACCACAAAGGATTAAAAATTAAATATAAATGTGCCGGATAAATGTTAAATCTTATAGTTTGATTTTCGAGAGTTGAGACCTGAGGCGGGCCCTCGGACGGACCGTGGGCTAAGGAGGATTGCAACGCCGCACGCAATCCGTAGCGTACCATTGGTTCCTCCTTAGGCCACGGTCCGTCCGAGGGACCCGCCTCCGGTCCAGTGGCGGATTTAACAGGGCGACCGATGAGCAGTTGCCACCTGGGCCCCTGCTCGGAGGGCCCCACCAGGGCCCAATTTTTAAAAAAATTCTGATTTTTATCCAAACTATATTCTTTTTCTGTATTATTACACTGAGCCCGTTTTCAGTAAACTACCGTTTTAGTTCCTCGAAAAATGGGCCCAGCTCAGAAGGCCCACCCCTAGCGCTCTGTCTTCAAAACTAAATTATGATTTTATCCAAGCTCTTCTTTTTCTATACTTTTCTGTACATTCACCCCCTTTTAGTAAACTACCTCTTCATTTTCCCCAAAAAATGGGCCCCTCAACGTTTGCCACCTGGGTCTTTTTTCTTAAATCCGCCACTGCTCAGGTCTCAACTCTCGAAAAACAAACTATAGTCTTACCGAGCAAAGAATGTTATTCAACAAATAATAGTAATGTTGTTCACCAAATAGTCATAATGCGTACCTCAGGTAAAGGACTCCACAATCTAATTACTGGATCAATACCACTAGTAGCTAATAAGCATGTGGATGGATGAGGTTGAAGACAATTTACAATATATTCGTCTCCCCTCAGTACGCGTATAATATTTGCGGTATTACGATCCCAAATAAAAAAGGAGCCATCATCTGATCCTGCCACAATATATTGACCATTGCTTAAAGAAAAATGTTGATAATTATCAATGTATTGTAAGTATATAAACATTCAAAATGATTTATAAAGCATTCCCCAAATATATGTATATTTACTTTCCAAAAAAGTTAGCTTCTTTTATATCAGTTGTAGTGTTACAGTGTCCACAGTATCTCATTTTATAGTCAATTGTGTTGCGTCGCCACTCCTTTTCGTAGTCCGATATTTGTAACATTGATTGACTCACATCACTTTCTCTACCTGAATTATACAGTAATATTGTATCGAACACTCATTGAAGAAACGCGATATTTAAAAATGTGTAGAAAAAATAATTTCCGCGATGTTCCTCAAAGTAGATTCAATTTCACGTAAGAAACAAATGTAAATTTAAGTCTTTATTAAAATGTTAGACGACATACCACTATCTATAGCTTCCTGTATGTCCATGTTTAATGCTTTACACGCAGAATTAGATGTGTAATTAGGAAATTTTTGTTGGAAGTTTTTAATCACTTCGTTAGCTTCAGCTGATCGATGTAAATCAAAAAGACAACGCGCCAACCTGTAAATACACATGTAATATAACATACATCAGTAATGTGTCTATCTTAAGCTTCGGAGCTTTAAGCCCCACTTAGTTCCCATGCACGTGAGTGGTAAATAATTGATGTACATAAATAAAATACGGCATAAACAGGAGGGACGTAATACTGAGTTTACATCTGATGAGTGTTCGGCCGAATGAGCCCACTGGTCCGAGCACTAGCCTAGTCTGAATGCATATTCTAGTCAGTGGCGGATTTAAGAAAAAAGGCCCAGGTGGCAAACGTTCTGAGGGGCCCATTTTTTCGGGAAAATAAAGCGATAGCTTACTAAAAACGGACTCAGTGTAATAATACAGAAAAATACACTTTGGATAAAATCATAATTTCTTTTAAGGATGGGGCCCTGGGGGGCCTTCTGAACAGGGGCCCAGGTGGCAACTGCTCATCAGCCGCCCCGTTAAATCCGCCACTGATTCTAATACTCGGCAGAGTAATACGGCGGGCAAATCGGCTAAGATTTTCACTCGGCCGAGTAGCAGACTGAGTGAGCGGCCGAGTCATCGGCCTGCTACTCGGCCGAGAGAAAATCTTGCTCGCCGGATTAAGGTCGGTTTATACAGCCACCGATTTCGGGCCGTGACGGGCCGAACCTTTATGGTAAGCTTATGGACTGCGAGGAGCCGCCGAGTTTCCACCGAGCTCGGCGGCTCCTCGCCGTCCATAAGCTTACCATAGAGGCTCGGCCCGTCACGGCCCGGCTCGGTGGCTGTATAAAGGTCCGCGCACACATATCCGTTCTGTTCCGTCGTACCAGTGGTAAGAAGAAGAGACCCTCTATGTCCCTCTTCTTCTTACCATTGGCACGACGGAACGGATATGTGTGCGCAGACCTTAAACCGACCTTTACTCGGCCGAGTAAACAGCTCCCCGCCGGATTACTCGGCCGAACACTCAGATGTAAACTCAGCATAAGGGATCCTACTCGTGGACTGCTACACATAGTGTTCCTCGGTTATAGTTTCGTTTTCTACTCCCATTCTACTTTTGCAAATACTACCTTCTTCCTTATTCAACGCAAGCAACCTTCAACCACGCGCGATCTGCTCGCAAACAACCAAGAGCGGTAAGGACTGTATACAAGCTGACTAATCCACTAATGAAAGTCTGAAGTTCTACATTTTTCATTAAATTTTCGTAACAGTGTTACCAGTATGTTCATTGGATAAACCTTGCCCAGCTATTGATAGCAAAGTCTTCGCGAAAATCTAATACAAAAATATATAAATTTAAATTTTCATTAGCATTCGTATGTGTTCAAAGCGCGGGACGAGGGTGGATAATACTTTTTCTGGCTGAATTGGTCGCCTAGAGAAGCTTGACCGACTTGAAACGCTGTTTCTCCAAACCCTATACCATTTAAAGTGTTAATCGCTAAACGTGGGTAGACCGGGGTTCCATGATGTTGCTTCACCTGTCGCCGATCGATTCGAGCGAGGACAGAGTCAAGCATAAGTTAAAGAGATGCTATATATGCTATTTACATAGTTTATACTTGTGCGAGCAGACCGATGCTAACGAAACTATAACTGGAGCTGATTCATTATAACATTCACAGATCATTGATACCTGAAATGTGCTTTCACATGTCCCGGCTCCAGGAGTAATGTTGCTTGACAGTCTTTAAGAGCAGCATATGTATCACCATCCCTAGAAATTAAATCCTTTATACAAAAGAGGACCTTCTTCTTTTTTAGACTTGTTTAGTTTCGTTATTACTCATATTTGTTTAAGGGGTAATGCCACTGTAGAGGCAGCCTCATTTTGAGAATTTCTTATGCGAGTATAGTAAATAGAATACAAAATTTGTTCGAGGGCCTTTATTTTACATATCTTGAAGTATGATCTTTTTTTTTACATTTTTTAACACAAAATAGCGGCGCAACAGTTCAACAAAAGACGCTTCTTCTGAAAAAGAGTGTTCCGCGACCGGAAAGATTTCTACTTCAATTTTTCATCTAGAACAGAAAAACGAAAATTTTTGACTTCTATATAGAATTGTCTCGGGAAGTACACAAGGAAAATAAAAAATACTGTATTTTGTAAGAATGGTGCGTGATTGAACAAAACGTTTCAACAATTTCGAGATTGTGGCAGTTCCGTGATTGGTTCAATTACACACTATTCGTACAAAAATCAGTATTTTATAAATTCCTCGTATACTTCCCGAGATAATCTAACATAGAAGTCAACAATTTTCGGTTTTCTGTTCTAGGTGAAAAATTGAAGGAGAAATCTTTCCGTCCGCGGAACACTGTTTTTCAGAAGAAGCTTCTTTAATTGAGCTGTGGCGCCGCTATTTTGTGTTAAAAAAATTAAAAAAAAAAAGATCGTACTTCAAGATATGTAAAATAAAGACCTTCGGTCAAATTTTGTATTCCATTCACTATACTCGCATAAAAAAATTTCAAAATGAGGCTGCCTTTCCGGCTTCTACAGTGGCATTACCCCTTAATGTTAAGGACGGTAAATAAAATATTTGTAGGTTCATACCAAGTTCGTTTCATGTATGCTGCAGCTCTATTAGCGTAAAGCACAGCTGCATTGGGACAGTAACTGATTGCTTTGTTATATAAAGTAATTGCTAAAGTATACTTTTGTTGCTCAAAACTTTTATTAGCCTGAAAATATAAAAATAATGTAAAAATTTGATTTAAATAAAGCAGGAATTAACTGAATGCTTAACAAAGTTTGTTGTCAACACACTTTAGTAATTAAACTCTTATACACATAAGAATTGGTAACCCGAATATTTTGTTAGAACAACAAATTTACAAGCAACTACTTACGACATAAACTTACCTGACATTTTAACTCTTCGATATACGGTGACAGGACTTCATTGTTTATTTTCGTTAAATCTGTATTATTCTCATCATTCTTCTCCATACAGCATCTTCCAAGGTCTCCTATGCAAATGTATTTTTATATAATTCGAATAAATTCTCTTTCATGTACAGTTGTAAAAGTAAATGATAATGTGTCCAAAGTATAATAAAATAATACGCGAACTAAAAAAGAAGAATCACTTTCGAATAAATTTCGGTTTCACTTTTGTATACTATCTATTCCTCGGAAGATATGTTATAAACATTATAAAGTTCAAAACTACGCGTTATACTTACAACGGGAAATAAAACGAATATTTACAATAAATCTTGATAGTTACCTAAATAAGTGTTCATAGAATAACCAAAGCAAGTTTTCGAGTTTTTTGGATTGTTGATGTCGAATAAATATATTTGTTCGCCACCCATGTTAACAAGAAGCTCATTTCCATCAGCACTGAAGGTTAAATACGTAGTGTTGAGTTTCCTATTACTGTTACGCCGTCGAGAGTGCAGATGGCCTGCTTAATATCAAACATTAACAGTCTCTGTTAAAGCGGTCATGTAAATGTAAAAAAAGAGGAAGATAAGGGTAAAGGAGCCGCGTACGCTATCTCTGATCGTACGAACGAACCCGCGATAAAGTACTGTGCGCAACCCAATGGTACATTCTCATCTGGATCGCCTTCACCAGCTCTCTCCCAGTCACTGCGTTGAGAAGAGATAATAGGCACCTGTTAATTCGACAATTTAAAACCGTTAAAAGAGACATCGTAGGCGCGTTGCGATAAATATGTATCCGACGATTATTATTACTCTACCAATTACCTGAGAAAGTTTAATCATTCTACGATCATACATTCGTATATAGGCATCATTGGCTCCAATGGCTATCAGTTCAGGTCTTTTCGGATTCACAGAAATAGATTTGGCTTCTGCGTATAGACCCATATGATTAAGAAGATTTATTAATACACTACTTGATTTGTTGCTTTTACAGGTATGTGGAGTGCGAACATCGTATTGCAAAATAAGACCATCTTCTGCAGCACTCCAAAAGAGGAAAGGTATAGTAGATGCAGTGGCAATACGTTTGACACGGCCTATATGACAATTACATACAAGTATGGGTTCAAGAAGTGTAAGGTCGCAAACTCGTACTTTGCTATCCGCTGCACCTGATACCAATACACTATCATTGGACTTTGGCATAAACTAGAATCATATGTAAAACAAGAAGATTAAATACTTCTATTAATACCATCTAACATCAGATATTTCGCATTAAACTCTAGGAGTGTGCGGATCGTCCCGAGGCTCGGGTTCCCGGGCCTCGGAGCGGGTCGGAAAAATTTCGGGCGGGATACTTTCATATTGCTGGAGATCCCGAAGGTTTCGGGATCCCGAGACTCGATTCGGGCTACAAGCATGACCGCCATGAGCGGGCAATTTGATTTCAGGTCGGCTCGGCAAAACTCGGATACGGAAAGGATTATGTATATCATTTATATCACTACCGGTGATAAGTTTTTACCTTTTTGTCTCCTGTTGAATCACAATTTGTATCTTATTATTCATTCACATGTATACAGGGTGGGACAGGGAATTACCCCTAACTTCTAGGAGGCAGTGAAAAGGGAAGGAAGGTGTTGAGAGGGTGGGGATCTGCTCAAATGACGCAGTAATTCGGGAAGTTTCCGTTAACGCCACTGTCACTCGCAAAAATGACGTGGTCCAGCGAACAGCGTGCTTTTGCCGTAGAAACCTTATTTTCTCAAAACAGGTCTATTGTCGCGGTGCAGCGTGCGATGCGTACTCGCTATCACATTCCACCTAGAAACGCTGTTCCTGACCGGCAATTGATTATGTTGTGGGTAGAGAACTTTCGTAGTGCAATTTTGGTGTGCAATCAGCAGTGGCGGATTTAAGAAAAAATGCTCGGGTGGCAAACGTTCTGAGGGGCCCATTTCTTCGGGAGAATGAAGAGGTAGTTTATTAGAAACGGGTCAAGTGTAGTAGTACAGAGAAAATCTAGTGTTTGGTTAAAATCATAATTTGTTTTGAAGACAGGGCCCTAGGGGGCCTTTTGGGCAAGGGCCCATTATATCGGGAAAATGAAGAGGTACTTTACTAGAAACGGGTCAAGTGTAGTAGTATAGAAAAAATCTAGTGTTTGGTTAAAATCATAATTTGTTTTGAAGACAGGGCCCTAGGGGGCCTTTTGGGCAGGGGTCCATTTTATCGGGAAAATGAAGAGGTAGTTTACTAAAAACGGGCCAAGTGTAGTAGTACAGATCAAACCTAGTATTTGGTTAAAATCATAATTTGTTTTGAAGATAGGGCCCTAGGGGGCCTTTTGGGCAAGGGCCCATTATATCGGGAAAATGAAGAAGTACTTTACTAGAAACGGGTCAAGTGTAGTAGTATAGAAAAAATCTAGTGTTTGGTTAAAATCATAATTTGTTTTGAAGACAGGGCCCTAGGGGGCCTTTTGGGCAGGGGCCCATTTTATCGGGAAAATGAAGAGGTAGTTTACTAAAAACGGGCCAAGTGTAGTAGTACAGATCAAACCTAATATTTGGTTAAAATCATAATTTGTTTTGAAGATAGGGCCCTAGGGGGCCTTTTGGGCAGGGGCCCATTTTATCGGGAAAATGAAGAGATAGTTTACTAAAAACGGTTGAAGTGTAGTAGTACGAAAAGAAATATAGTGTTTGGATACCCATTCCGAATCATACTTTTTTGGGAGATGGGGTCTTAGGGGGCCTTCTGGGCAGGGGCCCAGGCGGCAACTGCTCATCAGCCGCCCTGTTAAATCCGCCACTGGCAATCAGCAGTGAATTGGGCCTTATTTTTTTTAAGAGAATGAGCATGTGGTTACTGTCAACTCTGAGCGGTACGCAATAATGATCCAACAATTTTTTGAACCACAACTTGAACAGTTGGATGTGGGACGAGTATGGCTTCAGCAGGATGGTGCCACGACCCGCACTGCTCGAAATTCGATGACTCCTTTGCGAGAAATGTTCCCCGGACGATTGATCTCCCGGTTCGGTGACATTCCATGACCCGCACGCTCACCGGATTTAACACCGTGCGACTTTTTTCTATGGGGATATCTTAAAGCTGAGGTTTATAAACATCGTCCGAGGACCCTACGAGCCTTGAAGGGCGCAATACGCCTTGAAGTAGACCGCATTCCGCAAGAGATGATTCGCAGAGTGATGCAGAACTTCAGAAACCGGTTGCAACAATGCATTGACAATGAGGGACATCATTTGCAAGATATGTTGTTCACAAGTTCATGGAATAAACTTCCAATGTTAATGTACTGATAGCAAAGGATAAATTTCTTCTACTCTTTTTAGCTTTTTTTAAATTCATTTTCAAAGTTAGGGATAATTCCCTTCCCCACCCTGTATTTTCATTGGTAACAAATAGTCTGTGAATACTGAATATACGTAGTTAAATAAATACCATATTCAGAACTTGGGAGGAAGGGCGGTATTTTCAGTCGTTGCTTATTCTTCAGTAAATGCTTAAACATGCGGCATCCTCTACTAACCTAGTAGCTAGTAAAGGATGCCGAATGCTTAAGCATTTGCTTAAGGGGACCGTCCGGTCTAAAAATCGATTTTTTTTAATTTCATTTTTCGAATGTTCAACCTTTTAAGGATACGTGTTTAAAAGGATTTTTTGAAATTCGTAAAATTCCCGAAGTTAGGGGCATTTGAGTAGCGGCAAATGCGTGGGTAAAACCCGGCCACTTGGCACTCACGTAAAACTTTAAACGCGTTTTTCTCGAATCATGATGTTTCCGAACGGTAGACAGCATAACAAAAGAAATTCTTAACCGATTCCAAAGAACTTGGTGTCATTTTCTTTGTCATTGAATTCACTATCGCATCAGCCTTTGACCATCAATTTTACAGGTCATAGTTCTTCGTTGTTAACATTTTTAGGCGCAGAATTACCTCCTTTTTTCGCATGTTTGTGTTAAAACGTGTCCCAAACATCGCCATTTTGCTTTATTTGTCTTCTCAAAGGCTGATGCGATAGCGACTGAAATAACCTATAAGAATACCTTCGGTCTTTTGATTTCAGACAATCCTACGTAGAGTTCTACTGCCTACCGTTTACGCCTCTTTTATTGCAGCAGTGCACTGAGCGCCACGTAAAATTGGAACCATTATAGGAAAATGAAAATAAAAGTTTTTATATTCTTGAAGAACGAATAAAGATACACCATAAAGTTTTTCTACTGCAAGTTGTATACTTTTTTGGAAAAAAATCACAAAGATCACCTACTTTTCGAGCGTTTTGACCGGACGGTCCCCTTAAGAATAAGCAACAACTGAAAATACCGCCCGAAGACTTCTTTTAGTTCGACAATATTTTAAAATCTTAATAAAATACTATTTTATTAAATGTATTATTTTATAAGTCTTATTTAAGTACGTATATTGACATATCCAGTATTCACAGACTAATTGGTAGCAATGAAAGTACATATATATGTAAATGAATAATAAGATACAAATTATGATTCAACAGGAGACAGAAAGATAAAAACTTATCACTGGTATTGATATAAATGATACATAATTCTTTCCGCCTCGGTCTCCTGTTAATAGCTGGCTTTCGAACCGATCCCGAAAACTTCGGCACCTCAAGCAATACAAAAGTATCGGGATCCCGCCCGAAAGAATCGGGACCCGTCCGATCCCGCCCGAAAGTATCGGGAAACGCCCGATCGCGCCCGAAAGTATCGGGACCCGCCCGATCCCGCCCGAAAGTATCGGGAAACGCCCGATCCCGCCCGAGAGTATCGGGACCCGCCTGATGCCGCCCGATCCCGCCCGAAAGTTTCCGGCCCGTCCCGAACCCAAAATGTCGGGTACCCGCACACCCCTGTTAAACTCAAAATAAACATATAAGAATACCTTAACAGAGAATATATTTCCATAATGGCCTGTACGAAGTACTAATTTCTTTTCATATCGAAACGGATCCCACAAAATAATGTTCCTATCATCAGATGCCGAAGCAAGAATTCTGAAATTATACAATGTACAATTGACATACACTTATTAAACTTTCGTTCTGCGCAAACATGTTCAAGCGGGGAGCCTGGTGTAGTGGGTGGAAGAAATCGATTTTTTTCGCATAAATCAATAGTTAAACATCACGATAATATGCTCCCAAAGCCGCAAAACGAAATTCGATAAATTAAAGCGGATACAGCCGATTTTGTTATGGAGCACCAGGTTACCAGAAAACTTTAAATGCGATTTTCTCGAAACGACGGTTTTACAAATGGCGGACAATGTAACTCCGAAAATATTCAACCGATCGACTTGGCCTTGTGCACGGCTATTTGTGAACATTTTCTTCACAGATCTTAGCTATTGGTATAATGATACTGTTTAAATAAATAACTTTTTTACACATTTAAGGTAAAATTTCGTTAGAAAAAGTGAACTTTCTTTCAAGAGACCGCCATTTGTTCAATCTTGCATCCTTTAAGTTACGAATTTATACGATTTGTGCATGCACTCGTAAACTAAACAAAAATTGTTCGATTTTTGGTTACAGATGAATACAGTAGACGCTACGTCGCCCGCCGCGGAACAATTGCGTCGCCATCGGACTGGACACAAGCCCGTATAACTCTGTTATTTGCCGCTCTTTTTTAATAAAATTTTTGGTTTCCCTTAATCTCATAATACAATACCCTGAAAGTTTCAGAAAGATCGATTAAATACTGTCTTTAAAAAAAATTCCCGAGAAATGCCTCGATTTTCAGCTAGTTACACCAGCCTCCCCCCTTAATCAGACATTTCAATTACTACAGTATTTATTATTTAATCAACAGTACTCACTGTCCACTTTCATTCCACTCCAAACAATTAACACACCCTGTGTGACCCACCAATTCCTTCTCCAATCCTAATCTCGATACCAAATTTTCCGTAACGTGTAATCTTTGCGACACGGCGTGTGCCACAGAATCCTAAATAAAACATTTTACAGGTAACATCTAAATACATCAACCCAGCTCCATTACACGACAATATTAATGCAACATAATTTAAACCAGGTGTTCACGAAAAGGTGGGACATTCCTCCACAATTGGTTCTACTTGCCTAAAATAATAAAAAAAGTTGGTACGAAGTTACAATGCTTAGTTTCAAGCATGTTTATATTTCACAAAAAAGCACCGGTACAAAGTGCCTGTTAAAGTGGCATTTAATAAAGCCTAGCCGTGTTTCCACGGATCAATACATTGATTACCGCTTCATCATTATTTTTTTAAAGGCAAGGAGGGTATAATTTATTAGGCCAACTGTCAAACACGCCTGGCAGCCAATTGCCCTTTAATTGGCATTCCAGGCCTGTGTTTCATGGGATATAAAATTGCTTGTAACTGCGAAACTAAGTATTATGGGGTGTATGCATGTACAAACTGTTTTGATTGTTTTAGTGAACAGAGGTAATTTTGTCAAAATGTCCGCCATTTTTATAAACACCCTGTATACTCCTGCATAGAAACAGCCTTTATGAAGGATAATAGTAAAATGTACTTTGAATAATATGAATGCGTGCTACGTTGACATACCCGTATCTCACGTTGCCGTACCAGATCCAGAACTCTATAATCTTTATCATGTATGTTAGGAAGCATTTTTGTTTGTTTTATAAATCGCTTTGCCGTAACGAAAAAGTGAGGTGTCTCCTGAAAATAAGAAGAGAATGTAATCGCTTTCGTCGAGTGTGTGTGAGAAAATGTTGTTTCCGAGGAAAGAAGTAAATATAACCATCACGTGCGAAATAACTTACCTACGATACGTTATATATCACTGAATATGCAGACAATGATAATACAGTGATAATGCAAAAATATTTTGTACGAAAGTTTAGTAATAGTCAATTTGTAATCGACATGTTGTAGTACACTTCAAAGAGATGGATAAACTATGTAGTTCTTGCAGATATACTGCAGAGACGTTAGTGAGACGTGTGTATTCACTTAGCCGCCGCCGTTTTACACAGTATCGGGAAATTATTACCACTTTTGCGCATTACCATATTCTATCGTCTACTTCGTTAAAAAATATAATATTGCATCTTTATTTCATCAACATATGACACAAATCTCACACCTACTTACCTTCCGATGGTACACGGATAAATAATAGGAGGTTGTAGATAGGTAGCTCTCTGAGGTTTAGCGGGACATTTTCCAGCACCGCGGGTAACGTGTGGTTTGAAGTAAAACGAGGGCGGGAAATCTCTGGTTCATTTGAATTTATTGATACGTAGCTTATTGTTAGATGAGACACTTATTGTTAACCATTGTGACTACTATGGGCGAATTCCACTTACGTCCAAATCGCCCGCAACGCCTGTGATTTTCATTAAGGTGGGTTTTCCTATACGCGACTGGACGAGACGTCAAGAATTTCAAAGTCGATTTTCTCGAAAATGAAGCACAATATCAAACAATTTTATTCCTTTGTTCAATTTATTTAGGGTGCGTTCCACTTACGCCCAAATCGCCCGTGATTTCATTAAGCTAGGTTCTCCTATACGCGACTGGACGCAACGTCAAGAACTTCAAAGTCGATTTTCTTGAAAATTAAGCGCGATATGAAAAAAAGTTACTCTTTCTTTTCGACTTATAATAAGGAAATAAGACGAGAAAGAAGAGTACAATTTTTTTATATCGCGCTTCATTTTCGAGAAAATCGACTTTGAACTTCTTGACGTTGCGTCCAGTCGCGTACAGGAGAACCTAGCTTAATGAAATCACGGACGATCCAGTAACATTTTTTGATATCACGCTTCATTTTCGAGAAAATTGACTTTGAAATTCTTGACGTTGCATCTAGTTGCACATTGGAAAACCTACCTTAATGAAAATCACAGAGTTTGCGGGCGAATTTGGTGTAAGTGGAACCCGCCCTATAGTGATTGGGGTGATTAGGGGCGCGTTCCGCTTACACCCAAATGGACCGCGCCCACGACGATCGGAAGTTTCCCGTTCCAGTTGCTTATGAGCAGTGGTGGGTCGGTATTTTACGCCGCGTCGTAAATGCATTTACGACGTGTCGCAAATGTATGTATAATATGTCGTTTTTAAGCCCATTTTATACGTGTCATTTGTCGCAAATGTAGTAAATAGAAATATTCATTATTTCAAGGTTTCAACAATTAAAGTGTTGGATAAATATAAGTTTTAATTTAAAGAAATTATATTTATTATTCTATATGCATTTCTTTTACTAAGCTTTTTTAATCAGAATTATAATTATTAATAAATTGGCATTTCTTCATAACGTATACGAAAAATGTTTTATAGTGACGTCCCGGCCACCCCGCGGGATCGCGACGTAGTGTCCGCCACCGCCACCAGAGGTCTAATCTTCCTAGTTACCCACATAGCACACAGCGTCTAAAGACGCTCAAAAGACGTCCTAAAGCCGTCCAGACCTAAAACGGACATACAATTGACGTCTTTAAGATGTCTGTGCTATGTGGGTATTTTCATTCCAGATATAGGACATTTATGACATATTTACGACATTTACGACATTTAAGACACGTGTCGTGTATAAAATAAAAAATTCGTTTCTTTACCCAGCACTGCTTATGAGCTGTTGTGAGTGTCGCGAGCGAAAAGTATAGTGGAACGGGATCGGCAAAGCCCGTACTTTTTATTCCACATAGCGACCGATTTTTAATCGTCTACGATTAATTTCGGTAATGCGTGACCAGTAAAGTATTGTTTACTTTTATTTATGTTCATAAATACTACAAGTTTTAAATAATAAAGGAGCTAATAGCGAATTCCCCACACAGCACACGGCGCCTTGAAGGCGCCCATTTTCGGCCTGTTTTCGGATGTCTTTTGCAGACGTCTTAAAGACGTACTGTTTTGTGAAAATGGACCTTTTTAGGACCTGTTTAAGGCCTCTTCTGGACGTTCATGGACGTCTTTAAGACGTCCTGAACGTCTTGTCTGGACGTCTTTAAGACGTCTTTATGACGTCTTTGTGCTATCTGGGTTTCTGAATTTCAACATCATACAAACAATTCGTATTATATGATTATACTATATTATGTACATAATATAATAATATATTATGGATCCATATTTTTTACGAATACATATAATAATATATTATATTACACTATTCTTTTAGTCTTTTATAAACCACGTCTTTCAAATTTCGCGCTATTTCCTTTAATATATCGGTCGAACGGTGGCGGTGCTGACATGTAAAGTAACTTTCAATTCGCTTTAACCGCTGTACGGCCGGCTTATGGGAATCTCGTATCCATAGTATATATATCAGTGCTAGCAGATGGCATTTCAGTGCACAGCCCTATATAGCCCAAAAAGAGTACGCTCTAATGTGGAACGCAGTGTAAATGCACACATTCCATAAATTGAATTAACGCGCGCAAACTAAATGCGCAGGCGTACATGCCGATGCATATGCACAAAACACATCCTCGTAAGCTACTCGCGGCTCGCCTATATACACGCCGCAGTGCCGCAGTGATGGCGTTAAGAACTACCGAGCTACGTATATGAATTTCACACTCAAAGATTTTAGTTGGCGATATCAACTAGCACAACAAATGTTTATCGAGTCTTTAATTTAATATTTCCACGTCCTATATACAACACGTGCCAAAATGTTAATATTATTCGAAACTCCGGCAGGATATGCCATTTTTAAGGTCAGTAGTATCTCATGATTTGAATCGATACATAACCTAACAAAAGTTGCACGTGTTCATACTTAAAACTTTCACCTTCGTATGAATGATGTATACACGCCGGAGAAATTATATCTTAAGACTTCCGCTGTTTACTACATCATTTAAAACGAAATCTAATTTTCCTGCAGTTACTTGATGAAAACAAATTGACGGAAGTGGATAACCTCTTCCGCGATTTTGAAACTCCCGAAGCAGCCAGTAAAATGTAAGTTACCATTTTTTATTTACAATTTTCTAACAGAAAATACTTTTAAAAGCTTCAATTATTTAAAAAATATTGAGAATAAAAATAAATGAAAAATAAATACTTAGCTCGTTTAATACTTTCACCTTAATTTCCGCTTTATTTACGTGGTTACAAGTATATAGATACTCGAGTAAAGCCTGTGTCTCTGTTACAGAATTAAATTAAAGCATTTCGAAAAATTCGCCGACACCACCGAAGCTCTCGCAGCCACCACAGCCGCGGTAGAAGGTAAACTCTGTAAATCGCTGAAGAAGGTCCTGAAGAAATATTGCGTCGAGCTACAAGAACAACTAGCCGTCGCCGATGCCAAATTGGGTAATGCAATCAAGGATAAGCTTAGCCTATCTTGTGTCAGTAACACCGCGATACAAGAATTAATGAGATGCATTCGAAGTCAAATAGACGGTTTGTTAGCCGGACTTCCGAAGAAAGAGATGACCGCAATGGCGTTAGGTTTAGCGCACAGTTTATCCAGATACAAACTTAAATTCTCGCCCGATAAAATCGATACCATGATAATACAAGCTGTTTGCCTATTAGACGACTTAGACAAGGAATTAAATAATTACGTCATGCGCTGCCGCGAATGGTACGGTTGGCATTTCCCAGAGCTTGGCAAGATCATTACGGATAATATAGCTTTTGTGAAGACAGTAAAAGTCATTGGAACCAGAGAAAACACTATAAACTCCGATTTGTCGGATATACTGCCAGAGGACGTAGAAGAGAAGGTAAAAGAAGCTGCTCAAATATCCATGGGAACCGAAATCTCGGAAGACGATATCTTAAATATTCAGCATTTGTGCGACCAAGTCATTGAAATCTCTCAATACAGAGCACAGTTGTACGATTATCTCAAGGCGAGGATGATGGCGATGGCACCGAATCTAACTGTACTCGTTGGAGAATTAGTGGGTGCCCGTTTGATTTCACACGCCGGTTCCTTAATCAATCTAGCCAAGCATCCAGCGTCCACCGTACAAATACTTGGCGCGGAAAAGGCTTTGTTCCGAGCGTTGAAAACCAAGAAGGATACTCCGAAGTATGGTCTAATTTATCACGCGCAACTCGTCGGGCAATCCTCGACGAAAAATAAAGGAAAGATGTCCAGAATGTTAGCGGCTAAAGCTGCATTAGCGACTAGAGTGGACGCGTTAGGAGAGGATGGGAATTTTAATCTTGGTGCTGAGCACAAAGTGAAGTTAGAGGCGCGTTTGCGAATTTTAGAAGAAGGAAATCTTCGTAGAATTAGCGGGACGGGTAAAGCTAAAGCGAAGTTCGAGAAGTATCATGTTAAAAGCGAACACATTCAGTACCCTACGGCTGTTGATACAACTCTTGCAAGTGGGAAAAGACGGCATTCTGAAATCGAAGAGAAGAAACCCTTAATTGAAGAGATTGCTGCGAAGCAAGAGGAAGAAATACCTAAGAAGAAGAAGAAACAACAAAGTGCTGGAGATACAGAAGAACTGGATCTGCAAGAGGAAGTTACAGTAAAAGAAGAGCCAGAAACCGCGGCTGTATCGAAGAAGAAGAAGAAGAAGAAAGCTAAAGCAGAAGCGGTGGAAGAGGACACGAGTAAATCTGTTGTAAAGGAAGAAACAGTTGCAGAAGCTTCTGAAGCGATAGACGGTTAGCTTTCAAGTTTGTTTTTTTTAAGTTCTGAGGCTTTGTTTAAAATAATCGTAAAAATGTTCGATATTTTTCTTACAGAACAAAGAAAAAAGAAGAAGAAGAAGAAGATTAAGCAGGAGGTAAAGGATACAGAAGAGGTACAGGTAAGTGAAGAAACTGCACCTGCAACTGTAGAAAGTAACGAAGAACTTGTAAGTGAGAAAAGGAAAAAGAAGAAAAAGAAATCCCAGGATGAATAAATTCGGTTAAGTATGTAATATACTTATAAGAGAATAATATTTTTAGAATTTATCTAGACTTACATTTTCATTAAAGGTCAATTATTAAAAGAATCCATTTTTTTACTCAAATTATTTAGTCCTTTTACGTTAAGTATTACTTTCTTTATATTTTAATAGTTTAAGATCGTACAACTTTAAGAAATATTTCTATAAAATTAGCTGCATACCTGTATATTTAAAGAAAAAACTGTAATATTGGAGTATAAATATTTTATGTGTAGAACGAGCAATTTTTATTTCTACAGTCTCATTAAAATACATACCTACAATAATAAAAGTGATATTTTAGTTGGCATAAAATGATAGATTCGTATCGCTTTTAAATCTTATATTTGTCTTCAATTTGTCAACTAATTATAAGGAGAAGTTACACGAGGGGGTTTACTGTTTTAATGAAAATTTTTTCTTGTAAATATGGAACGAATATTTATATTAATGACTGACACTAATTCCACGAACATGGTATAGCTCTATACCTCGTGTGTGCTAATAAATGGCCATTTCTTACCGTAGAAACAAATACCTTCTTTACCTTGCATTTGTGCTTCGAATAATTTGCTTACATGGTAGCCAATGACATTGGAGCCCCTCCTCGGCAGGGTGCGCAAGGGTAGGGATTCAAATTCACTGCCTGTTCCTCAGAGACGGGCACAATTTTTAATTAAGGGGTCATTCTGGTATTCACGCCGGAAAATTCGGCAACATTCAGGCTTTTTTTCTCGGTGAATATAATGAATAACATTGTCAATTTTTTTTCATTTAAGCTACTTATAATATATACGGAACAATTTTTTAAAAACACTTTTAATTGTGTGCAATTTAATGCGTGCAATTTTCTTAAATTTTGACTTACGTGGCTAATTCTGGCACCTGCGATAGCGATAATCATAATGATTCAGAATCAGCTTGGTTTTTTTGTTTCAGATGAGTCTGTGAGGTTATTTTCAAAAGCGCGAGTTTGAACTCCAGATAACATTGAAAAAACTCAATTGAAAGTGTATTTAAAAAATTGTTCCGTATACATTACAAGTAGCTTAATAAATGAAAAAAAAGCTTAAATGTTGCCGAATTTTGTGGCGTGATTACCAGAATGATCCCTTAAATAAAATTTCGAATAACGGATAAAAGTTAAAAAATTCTTCCTCATTTGTTCGTTGACCTGAGTTAGCTTTATTCGACACGTGACGAATAATTTTTTAACTTTTATTCGTTATTGGAACTTTTATTTAAATAAAAATTTTACCCATCTCTGCTGTATCTCTTATTGTTATTGAACGTAGGTACTCCTTTTGCAATATTTTTTATAATAAATCTTCCGTCAAAATTTCTTCTACTTATTACTATAATAGTACATTTATAAAAGTCACTATTTACTGTTTACAAATAGAGTGGCATTGTTAAAAGTTCTTATAGTTAATGAAATACAATGAATGTAGCAAAAGGATAGTTCATAATATAATAAATTATGATAATGATATTTTGTTACTATATTTACTCGATGATTACAAGAATATAATGATCCCTTAACTGCATTCGACTCAACATCAGTGACGCGCAGTGATCGAATCAGTGGCGAGTTTCTGTTACAGAAATGGTTCTAACTTATACAAATGAGGGAGCCAGAAGACGGGAGCGAGTAAAAAAGCAAACTTTCTGACTACTTATATAGGTACATACCTGCAGCTGAAGCCAACGGACGATGAATCATTACTTGTTTTCTTTTAAGGCCAAGAATCGCGGAAATTCCCGAAATCAGCGATTTTCGACCATATTCTGCGATCTTTAAAGGTTTGTAGCTCAGAGCAACGTTAACCGATTTTGATGAAATTTTACAAACGGTGTTTTTTTTAAATTTTCATTACAGGCTCACAAAAAAAAGTTGAAAAAAACGACCTTTACTATTTGTTTGCTATTCCGGCCAATTGAATTTTTTTTCAAAACGACAAAACACGTCACTTAGCAAACTAATCCTTCTAGCTTCTAAAAAAACTCATGTCGTTTGGACCAATTCTAAAACAATTATGCGATTTTAAAAAGCGTCCAAATACTTTTTTTACTAACTGTACATACGTACGGAAATCGCAGCTCAAGAGTTAACTAAATTATTGTTGACTGTTGCAGAATTTCATTGAAATCATATTATACTTATTTGTCACTGAAAAGCTAATTAAATATAGAATATAAGATATTGTAAAATCAACTTTATATTACTAGCAACTAACGTATAGAAATAATTGCTTACGTATGTAATATTATGAAGTAACTATCGAGTTAAGATCGGAAATAAAATGTAATGCAAGTAGTTCATAAAAAAGGTTCTGGGAAGGTTTGAATTATGTATAATTATCGCTTGCAAAGAAACGTTTAATCATATATATTTATTATATGAATACAAATAAAGATCGAGTAAAATATTGTTGACAGAAAATTAATTTCCTACAGAAGATAACTTTAATGGAAAAGTACTAAAATGACTATTTTATATTGCATATAACGATAGAAAATACGGATCCTTAATTAATATGAAGACTGCGACATGTCTAATGCGACATGCGAATTAAATGATATATCAACACAATTTCTATGTATTTAAATCAATTATATAATTTTACATATAATTTCAAAACTTGCTTATACCAAAACACATGTATGTTACTCAAAATTAGATTTATAGTTTATACATCTCGCAATTCAAAGTTACCAGTGTGTATCAATATAACAATAAAGTTTTGCTGATATCGTATATCCCGAAATATATAATTCAACAACTTTTCTTATACAATCGTGAAAATTTCAGAGATGTAGCTTAATATATTACGAAAATGATCGATTTATATATAATTATAATCTCAAGATAATTAATACAAGTAAAATATTATAGATATTGTAATAAACTATACTTCAAATATACAGTACAGAATAGTAATGTATTTATGATACATTTTGTTGTGTACATTTAACTTAGCTCTATAATCTAAGCACACTTACTCCAAACGGCTCATAGTCTTTAACTAACTTTCGCGTTCGTAATAGCGCAACTATCGTAGCGATATTTAAAAAATATTATTGGTATTTAGAATTGCTGGTATCGTACGTATAATAATTAGTCTTTGAAGTATTATTATACAAAATATGGTACAAATACATTACGTTAGATATAAGTCTCTTATAAAACATCACATTATCTAATTTCGGTATATATTTATTCTCTTCTACAAATACTTGAAAAGTATCTCTTATAGTCTTGGAAAATAGATTACACGTATCCTCAAGAATCATACAATATAGATTTTAAACTCTAGCTCACTAGAACGTTCACAGTACTCTTATGAATTACTTTTTAAATTTCATTCGGAACGCATAAGTAAATAAATCAATATATTATTTTCGCTTCTGTATAAATAAGTGAATTTATTTTAAATCGTATCTCAATTTGTTTTGTACACTTACTGCAAAATATAAATTAATACAAGTCATTTAAAGGGAGAAGTATTCTGACACTTAAAAGAGAACTCCTTTTCGTATAAGTCATACACGACGACACAATCATTTCGAAATTTAATCAGCCTATAAGTATCTAAGGACTAAACGTTTTATAGTCTTACAAAACTATAACAATACACCCTTTAAAGGAATCGTATGTTTTGCAAATAGAAATCGACATTAACGCTCGAAATCCCAATCTCAGCTTCTCCATCTCGTCATACATTATCGTAAACAGTGTGTAGCAGTACATTATCAATCGTTCAATAAATCTCGAATTTTCTTACGATACAAAATACGTGATCAGTAATTTTTGTATAATCGGCGCGATATAATAAAACAAAATATAAAAAACATACATTTCACGTAAGAAATAAGCATTGTATTAATCAGAAATTCCGTTACATCTCATAAGAATTATTTAGGAAGCTTTAATGCATCGTGTATAAAAATACTTGTATACAAAAAAAAACAATATGCAAAAATAATATTGCCTTAGGTTTCCTTACAAGGGCATATTTCTATAAGTAGCAGCTTATTGCACGTAAGAGTTCATGGATCGTGGACTGTGCACGTGTAAACTTAGTCTACAGACTGCAGCGATATATTCTTATCTGTAAATATATACGGATTCATGAAGTGGTATAGCTACGTATGTTGTACACATTGTAATTTCAACGAATACTATACTCGCGCGCTCATATATAATATATATATTATATACATAAAACTATCCCCCGTTCGTATAAATTCATCGAATACTAGTAAACAGATTTAGTACAGACTTGTTTTCCTTCTGACTGCGCGCTTTACTGAACACGTTCCAGAAGCGCAGAGTCTCGTCACCGGCGCCGGTTACAATGGCTTCGCCGTCCGGCGACATAGCCAGATACAAAACCCTATAAGAGTGTCCCGTCAACTTAGCGACTTGCGTCAAGCTGGGATACTTCCAGACCAGAATCTGATTCTGCGAATAGCCGTGCGTACTGACTAGCTCCGAGCTGTGCTTGCTCCAAGCCAAGTTGCAGACTTGGGAACCGGTGTCGATGCACTGCATCGGCTGACCAGTTAACGTGTTCCAGAATCTGATGCATCTGTCCGCCGTGCCGCCGCCAGAGGCCAGCAGGCCGTGGTGATGCGGAGACCAAGCGATAGCCTTAACAGCCGCCAGGTGCTCCGTGTAAGTCTGTATCGGCGACAGGGAATGCAAGTTCCACACGTACAGTCGATTGTCGTTGCCGCCGGAGGCCAAGTACTGATTGTCCGGGGACCATTTGAGTCCGCAGACCTCTTGCCTGTGAGCCCCCAAGCGTCTCTCGCTGACGACGCAGGGAGTTCTAACGTCCCTTTGCAATATCAACCTGTCTCTGCTACCGGACGACAGAACCTCGCCGTTCCAAGCCAGCGCTCCGACTCTGGCGCTGTGCCCCTGCAGCTTGCTCACTTGCTTGCTCACGGCTACGTCCCAGACCTGGATGTAGCCTAAATGCGTGCCAACCGCGACCAAGTTTCCCCTCTCGTTCCAAGCGACCGACGTCACGCTATTACCGTCGCTGGACAAGTCGCATAGTCTGGTGACTTGGCTGGTGCAGGCGGACCACAGGTAGACGCAGCTACCCAGCCCGACGCTAAGGACGTTCTGAGAGGACCAGTCGACGAGATTCAGGTAGAAGTCGTCTTGCAACTCGGGGGCGTCCAGGACTTTGAAGGGTATTCTGGAGATCTTTCTGGTGGCCTTCCTCGGCGACCTTAGGAGTTTCTGGCTCTTGGCGCTCAACGGCGACAAGGAGTAAGGTGAGCTCTGATCGAGCAGCGTGTGATCTTTCGTGGGCGTAGTGTATTTAAAGAGATTTTTGGTGACTAACGGGGATAACACCCTTCGCTCCTCGCACTGGCCCTTCACGTCCTCTATGCTCGCTCCGAGCAACTCGTTCTTCAGAAGGCACGAATACGCGATACCGTCGCGACTACCTTCTCCATTTTCACGAGTCTTTTTCGTGACTATCCCGTTCCGATTGTTCTCCGATATCATCGAGAATGTTGTCTGCCAGTTATTGCCCGATCTCGTCGGTATGAACCGATCGAAGCTGTTGTTCACCATTTTGGTCGGCGAGAAATACACTGACGAATGGAGTCCCGGACCTGCCAGATTATCTATATAGCTCTCGCTGTTTGACTTCAATAGCCGTTTCTCATATTCGTAGTGGAACATTTTTTTTTTCTTCTGCTACGATCTTTCGCACTCAATCACATAATTATGCACCATACACACTTTTTTGCTGGTCGGATCGCTCAGATCACGCGTCCGTTGTCATTTTTCTCGCCAAGCATCGCGTTAACAAGATCGAGTGGATCGCTCCGCTAAGTCGCCATTCAACGTCAACTTGGAAAATTTTCGATACAGAAATAGTTAAGAAAGGACGAGTGTGATTCTCCAATCGAAATGCTCGGTTCGGAGGGTCGGCTTTGGCGGCAGATGGTGAAACGTCTACGCGAAGATGTGGATTTGAACGGACTCCCACCTGGCGACGTAATTGTGAACTTATATCGAAATGAAATACTGTCCTATATTTTTTAAAACTATGCAGAAAATAAACAAAACCCTTCGTTTCTACATATAGTAACAGGGTGCGTTCCACTTGCGCCCAAATCGCCCGCGATTTTCATTAAGCTAGGTTCTCCTGTACGCGACTGGACGCATCGTCAAGAACTTCAAAGTCGATTTTCTTGAAAATTAAGCGCGATATGAAAAAAAGTTACTCTTTCTTTTCGACTTATAATAAGGAAATAAGTCGAGAAAAAAGAGTACAATTTTTTGATATCGCGCTTCATTTTCGAGGAAATCGACTTTGAAATTCTTGCCGATTCGTCCAGTCGCGTACGAGGAAACCTACCCTAATGAAACTCACAGGCGATTTGGGCGTAAGTGGAACGCACCCACAGTAGTGTATACATGCATCTTCTTCTTCTTATACTATAAAGCAAAGTTATTGTATGTTGTGTGTTTGTCTGTCGCCGAAAAACTTTCTAACGGTAAACTCTGGGATCGCGAAAGGTGTCTCGGCTCATGATGCCTGGCTAATCCAGATGAATGTGACTATTTTCAGCTCGCTACGTCCTTCCTTTCTCGAGTTATTAGTTAAAATAAACGAATAACCTACAATTCCAAGCCGCCTATGGCGCGAGAGAGAGAGAGACAGGGCGAAGGTACGTGAATGGCGAAACGAGACAGAATATCTCTCTTGCGTAGCAGACGGTAACGCCGCGCCACTCATTCGTCACCTTTCGCTCGCTCTCGCGTAACTCGGATTCTCTCACTTTCGACCGAATGATTCCAAGAAGTGGTGGGGATAGCGACGACCGCTTAACGCATGCATTGTTGAAAACGTTGGGATGATCCCAGAGAGCGAAAGTTTATTGCGAACTAGCTTTACAACCCGGCGTCGCCCCGGTTCATCGAAATCAACTTGGTTGTTTTAGAAGCTTGCTGCTGCCGTTGTTGCTGTTATCAAATGTACATGAAATTCTTATCTAAATTGGGTTATTGTGAAATTTACAAACAGTAAAATTTGAATGTTTGCTTAATTACGTTTAAGATAATTTATGAAAATTTTCAATAAATAATTTGTGGATAATTGAATTAATAAAATTGATTTATTTTGAAGTTTCTTTCTTGCAAACATCAACTTTTTCAGGGAAATATTATTTGGGACGGTAAAATTAGAATCTAAATTCCGGGCGAAGCCGGGTAATAAAGCTAGTATCTACATACATACAAACTACTTCTTAAGGATTTTCTTACATTCTGATTATTATATTAATCACAAATCTTTTACAAGAATATATAATCATACTACAATAAAATTATTTTAATAAACTCATAAATCTTTCTTAATTTATTTTGTGTTAATATTTATATTTATGACAATGAAGTTTTATAATATTTGAGAAATTCTTATTATGTTTTAGGGATTCTATTCTAAAGATATTTTTATAACAAGAGAAATAGAAACGAAGTTTTGTATTGTTAGCATTTAATAATAACGAACAAATCAATTTACAAGTTATAGCAGATAAATAATTTTTAGGTTTAATCTTTTTAAATTTCTGTGATGTCATAATATGTTTTGTAAATACTTATATCATACGTGTATGTATTATTGCGATCAGTGGTGGGTCGGTATTTTACACCGCGTCGCAAATGCATTTACGACATGTCGCAAATGTACGTAGAATATGTCGTTTTTAAGCCCATTTCATACGTGTGTCATTTGTCGCAAATGTAGTAAATAGAAATATTCATTATTTCAAGGTTTCAACCGCCCCTATGCAATATTGCAACCGCAACATTGCAGACCATTGTCGCAACGTTGCTGCAACGTTACGGCAATGATCCTGCAACGTTTTAAGCAGTAGGGCGAAAAATTGAAATAACTGTATATGTGTTTGTGAGGGGCTCGCCGACACGATGTGTGCAGAATCGTAGTAGCTATATACATATATATTATATAGCTTCTATGTGACGTTACCTTACCTTTTAGATCTTACGCAGAGAATTCTTCCCCAGGGGGAATCGAACCGACGACCTGTAGCATCGTAGGATTCGTAAACGAATTTCGTATGCGAACACTTTACCGCCGCAGCTACAACTGCTGATTGAAAACATCGGGTGCGTTCCGTTTCGCGCATTGAGTGCATAGACTGCATAGTTAGTCGCGCATGCGTATTTGTCTCCTTACGTACCCGCGCGCTACATTGGAATCATTCGAATAATACGTATCGAGAGTTACTGACGTCAGTCTATAATTTTACTACAATGACAACAAATACAGAGCTACGTGCGAATACATATTCTACTTTTAAAACGCGTATCGAATTTTAATAAAAGTGTTCTCAATCAAGAGTTATGATGTTTTTAAGAAATGGGTCTCATATTCGGCTACTTTACCCTTCGTATTTGGAGTATTGGTAAAGGAAACTACCACCGCGGGAATGGTGGCGCTAGTGTGGCGTAACAAATATGGACGACGCAGATATACATTTTAATTACTATATGTTTATATGGAACCAGTAGTATAAAAGTTTATTCAAAAGTTATTTCTTACAGAAAAAATGTTGACAATACATTTAGACACAGTTGGAATATGTAAAAGTATGCAACGTGGACAATTTTACTTGCTCCACTTTTCGGCACTTTTATGTAAACTTAAATTGAGATCATTGTTCATTGTAACGTTACAACTTGCTACACAACCTTTTTTCTGCATACAGTTCGTTTATACTGTGAAAATTTTGGTAGACCGCGATAAATTGTGTACCTGCGTCGGCCATTACTACTAGTTCGCGTACCGACCGCTAGTGTCGCATAGTAACGTTCTACTCCCAATAGCGAAACGTGTGTTGTTCGTATGTCCTAACAATTCTTTGCATTTTGGAAGGTAAATTACATAATCTTTGTAGGATATTACTTCAAAATAGTAAATATACTTTGTATAGAATTTTATTCGCAAGTTAATGTGACGCAATAAGGTCAATAGTAACCTTAATATTTAAATATACAACAAATTAACCTTAGGTTCAATAATTCATAGTGCGACTTATTCTCGTGTTATAATACGGCCTTAAATGAAATTTTAACAGTCATACAAACTTGTGTACATGTAAGTTCTTTATATATGTGATGTTATAAAAACAAATCGATAACGCTCTCAAATGATAAGGAATGTTAAATTACATTATCGGAATAGTTGAAGTACTTACTAAATTTCAATAAATTTACAGAATTCACCTAAAGTTTATTCAATTGAAGTTCCGTCCATGTTTATTAATTACGATGTTGTATGCATTATTTAATCTTCGTAGTATATAATTAAACTTTCACAACAGCTGGTATTTGTATCTGTCATTTTCATAAAACTTAATTGAGATATGATTCAGATATCTTGCTATGCAGTTTCAAACTTTAATATTTAATGATTACATTTTAAGCATAAATTCGTTTTCAATAGTCTATAATGCGGTTGATGTGTATGGATTGCAATGTTCAAGGTAATTTTACCTATTTGGATAATAAATAAGGATAGTTTGTAATTGTTTTGTTTGTCACTGATAAGTGAATTTTTGTTCAGAAAAAAATTTATCCAAATAACATAATGGCTGAATAAATATTTATGATTCGCAAATGGGTAACTGAAACTAATAGCGAATTCAGTATCTCGCACTGACTCTGTGCTGGTGCCAGAAAATGATTTGGATTGGTTGTTTCTGATAGAGAGGAAGATACAGTTACTCAGAAAATTGAGCGTACACCTAGCTTGGTAATGAAAATAGATGAAAAATGAATGCAAACACACAAATTAAAAAATGAAAACAATATATATTTTATTCGTATATTTTACTAAATAATTTGTAAAAAAATTCTAAATAAAATGGACTATTTGTCTATATTTAACAGAAATTGTAAAAGTATACGTATCTTAGTGACACAAAATTGAGCGTACACGTAGGAATTTTCGCATTACGCAGGTCTGTATTTGTTAAATGTTGGTACTATTGAAGAGGAAATCTCGCGAAATGTCTTTCACAGTTCGGTTGCTCAGGAACCAGAAACAAAGAGCTATCTGTTATTCGTAGATTAACGACTATAGTAGCAACATGGCTAATAAGAGGAAGCAGACTGACATTTCAATACGAAATCTTATTGTAAAATTATATTCGCAAGGTAATTCCTTTCGTCAAGAAGGGAAAATAGTCGGCAGAACACATTCTACCGTACAAAAAATTATAAACAAATTTTGGTACGATGGAACAGTCCGAAATACACCTGGCCGAGGATGAAAGAAAGTATTGTCGAACACTGATGAACGGTTCATTTGTCGACAAATTAAAACAAATTCGAGTACAAGCGTGCGGAAGTTAACGTTAGATGTTTCCTCACGTATAAATAAAGACATCTCGGTTGAAGCAGTTTGTAGAATAATAAGAAAAGAGGGATATAATGACCGAGTCGCACGAAAGAAACCGTATTGGGAAATATTCTGAGAGCGCCATCTACTAAAGTAAGCTCTGTAATTGGGTCAATCGCGTTACAGGACTGGTGTCACACAAGTATTGAAATAATGCAATAATGTTTTTGTCATTGAATAGTCTGTTAAATTTTACAAAATCGATCATCAAACAGTTGAAATTCCCAATACTGCCAATTACATGTGACAGCTAACCCGATTAGACTGCTTTAATTTTCGCCACCAGATGGCGTAGCAGAAATAAGAAAATGCCAATATCTCCGAAGTAAATAGGCAGAAACGCATAGAATTTGCAAAAACGTTTGTAAATTTTGACCAAAGTTTAGGGGAAAATGTTATATTCTCTGACGAGACTGAAATCAATTTTTTTGGACGGGATGGAAGGAAGCAAATCGTATGGCCACAGCCAAATACTGAGCACCACCATAGAAATACATGTCCAACAGTTAAACACGGGGGAGGATCCGTTATGTTATGGGGATGTATAGGTGCAAATGGTACCGGAAATATCGAATACATAGATGGCATAATGGACAAAATTAAATACTTAAATATCTTAACTAAGAATATAAAAGATTCAGCAGAAAAATTAAAAATGCCGCGGGTGTACTACTTTCAACAAGATAATGACCCAAAGCATTCCTCATATACAGTTCAATTATGGTTGCTATATAACATCCCAAGGATGCTAAAAACACTTCCCCAGTCACCTGATCTCAATCCCATCGAGAATGTCTGGAAAGAAATAAAATCCAGGATGGCAACAGGTTACAATTTTACGAATATAGAAGATTTCAAACGAAAGTTGAGAGAAGAATGGGAAAACATTCTTCCTTCTTTAATAAAACACCTAATTTATTCTATGCCACGTCGCTTAGAAGCCGTAATTGATGCCAGGGGATATGCTACAAAGTATTAATAAATGAAACGAAATAGCATAAGTTTGTAAACAGTATTTTAACAAGGTGTATGCTCAATTTCGTGTCACTAAAATACGCGTACTTTTACCACTTTTGTTAAATATAGACAAATAGTCCATTTTATTTAGAATTTTTTTTACGTATTATTTGGTAAAATATACAAATAAAATTGTGTTTTCATTTTTGAATATGGGTGTTTGTATTCTTTTTCCCGCCAATTTTCGTTACCAACCTAGGTGTACGCTCAATTTTGTGAGTAACTGTAGCTCTATAAGAATCTTATTCGCTATAATAGAACTGTGTGTTACAACCATTTTACACTTAGAAGGAGAGGTTCCCAGGTGTCCGCCTCCAATTGCTTTCAATTTTGGATATGTTTTAGAGGGCCGAAAAATAAGATATGTGTTTTTTTATAGCAGCCTGTTTTCATATTTAGGGGGTTAAACCAACCCCCAAAGTTATAAGATTTTCAGGTGTTCATCTCTGATTGCTTTGTTTTTTTGGATATGTTTTAGAGGACTAAAAAATAAAAAATAAGTCTTTTTATTTTGGCCTGCTGAAATGTTTAGGGGCTGAAACCATCCCTCGAAGTTCATAAGGAATACAAAATTGTGTTGAGTAAAATTTCATATGAAAAAACATCCAAAAACCAAAGCAATCGGAGGCGGGCACCAACTATTCTTATGAACTTTGGGGGGTGGTTTCTCCCCCTAAATATTCAAGCAGGTCAAAATAAAAAGACACGTATTTCTTATTTTTCGGCCCTCTAAAACATATCCAAAAACCAAAGCAATCGGAGTTGAACATCTGAAAATCTTATAACTTCAGGGGTTGGTTTCACCCCCTAAATATGAAAACGGGCCGCTATAAAAAAACACGTATATCTTATTTTTCGGTCCTATAAAACATATCCTCTTCTTGTTAGACAAAAGTATTGGTACACCCATGATTGTTTGTCATTATTAAGCTGCAATTAATTTAGGAAACAAACATTTAAAACAGTGAACATAATTAAACAAAAAATTCTTTTGCAATTTCCATCACTGTTTCGTAGTTTTCATGTGTTTGGGTTCTCAATTATTATTGCATAGTAAATTGTAAAGTAGTCAATCATATCTGTTTTAAACCTTCTTTAAAATCAAATGCAATTTTGAGGGATTACAATTATTTTGCCAGTGAAAATAAAAAATACAAAGCATGTCATTACAATATACAATCTAAAATCATGTTTTACATATTAGTTGTGTAGCCTTCCAGGATAGGAATAAGGATAGTATTCTGGACAGACAAGGTTTATTCGGATTAGGTAGGAATACATGGTTGGTTGACAGGACGGGGCTACAAATTTCGAAGGTCAGACGTTGAGTCTCGTTACGTTTGAACAATTTATAAGATTTTACTGTGCTGACGGCACTTGACTTTATTCTAATGAGGCGTCCAGGAGTTACTCTGTACTCTCCCGTTCGAGTGGTGTCCAGGTATTGTCGCCGTACTCTCCACATCGAACGGGCGTCCAGGAATATTCTCCCGTACTCTCCTCTCTCAACGATCGGGTATTTAATAAAGGGGTTATGTACTGTCGCGACTCTACTATACTGAGGCGTCCAGGAGTTACTCTGTACTCTCCCGTTCGGATGGCGTCCAGGTATTATCGCCGTACTCTCCATACCGAACGGGCGTCCAGGAATATAATCCCGTACTCTCCTCTCTAATCTAACGAGGCGTCCAGGAGTTACTCTGTACTCTCCCGTTCGAGTGGCGTCCAGGTATTGTCGCCGAACTCTCCACATCGAACGGGCGTCCAGGAATATACTCCCGTACTCTCCTCTCCAACCTAACGAGATGCTCTGTACTCTCTCGACCGATAGGCGTCCAGGTATTATCGCCGTACTCTCCATATCGGTCGAGCGTCCAGGAACACCCTAAAGCGTAGTCCCTCCAGCAGGCGTCCAGGTATTATCGCCGAACTCTCCTGCCGGAGTCCCTAAGCTGTCTGAGAGCGGCCGTGTGTGGTACCTCGTCCTCTCTCTCAGAACAGCGAAGAAGAAAAATGCCTCTGCGGGCCTCGAATTTATACCCAATCGTTGCTATCCGTGGCCGCAGTAATCAACAGACGCGTCGTTAAGCGCGGGCCTCGCGAGCCGCGGTTCCGCGCCCGCACGCCTCTCCTCACGGGCGGCCTACAAGCGTGATCGCGAAACTTCTCGATGGTCAGCGTCTCTCAAAGCGTTTTTTCTGCATGCTACAGTTGTAGAAATAAATTCTTAAACAAAGTACATTGTTTTTAGAAGTCTGTTGATTTGGAAGGATTATGATAGTTTAAAATTTTTTAAACTAAGATAAATAATGTGAACAACATTCTTCATCAACTTGTGATGTTTCCTGTATTTAAAATACTTATAACATTCTTTTCGGATTCCTCACGTAAATCATGAATTTGAATGAGTATTCTATCATTGAACCCGAGAATATTTCTATTCTAGGTAGGAATATTAAGGGCGAATTCCACTTACATCCAAATCGCGCGTGATTTTCATTAAGCTAGGTTTTCGTGTACGCGACTGGCCGCATCGTCGAGAATTTCAAAGTCGATTTTCGCGAAAATGAAGCGCGATATGAAAAAAAGTTACTCTTTCTTTTCGATTTATAACAAGTAAATAAGTCGAGAGAAAGGAATAACATTTTTTCATATTGCGCTTCATTTTCGAGAAAATCGACTTTGAAATTCTTGACGATGCGTCCAGTCGCGTATAAGGAAACCCACCCTAATGAAATTCTCGGGCGATTAGGGCGTAAGTGGAATTCGCCCTAAGACGAACATCTTTTTTCTGAAGAAATAGAAAGCGCAAGGCTAACAGTTAACAGGCAAATAATACAAATCAGTGTATCCCAAAGCTGATGGAAACTCGCTTCATACATGTTTCCGGCGATTTATATGCCGGTTTACATGTAGTTTAAAGGATCATGTTTACCTGCGAGGTCTGGTAGCACGTTTTTTCGGGATATTTTGAAAAATTTGGTCTTTCTTGAATAAACGGTTGTGTATTTCAAAGCATATATTTTAATGTTCTTTTAGTATTTTTTCGGAATGCAATATCTATGTAAATAAAGGAATTATGGGCGATCTCCTGGCAGCGTTTTTCTAAAGCACCTTGCAGTTACCAGAAGATACATATGTATCTTCAATATAGTTAATCTGAAATAAAAAATTCGACCTTAAGTTAATATATTAGATTATCTAGTGCCCGATCGTTCATTATACCGGAAAACTAATTTGCTATAAAATGGCGGCTGTTCATAGCAAAAGTATCGATTTTCGCCATAGAATCGCTCTCATTTTTCATCAATAAAATAAAAAATACGCAACGAAATTAAAAGAGCGACGGTCGAGCAATAGATAATCTAATATACTAACTAAATTTAGTCGAATTTTTGTATTTCAGATGAGCCAGGTCAAAGCTACAGTGGTCACCGTGAAGTGCTTAAAAAAACGCTGCCGGGTGATCGCCCATAATTTCTTTATTTAAAATAGCATTAAAAAAAACTACAAGATCTTTAAAATATATATTTTCGAATACATAACAGTTTATTTAAAAAAGTCTTCAGGTTTTCCACCCCAAACAATCCTGCAAATACATGTGGCATGACCCTTTAAGGGCAACGGCAAATCTTATCAGAATAGGATTATCGTTCGTTGTTCTATTTGTTTCCTGTTATTAATTTCTAATTTATTATCAAGCGTTTCACGACATTTAATTGCCGGACACAAGTTTCCAGGGATGCCAGGTGTAGGGACAACAGGAAGGAATTATGACGTAGTAGGGAGTAGTAGAGGGGGAATCCTTGCATAGTGTGTGTACAAATTGTATAGTAGGTATATGTATTTACGGCTGCCAGGCCGGGACTGATTGCGTCCCTACTTCTGGCAACCCTACAAGTTTCCGGATACACGATGCCGGCCATTTGTATCCTGGTTTACTCGAGCCTTTGACGTCGCGTCACAATTTTTTTACGTCACATTTTTGTTAATTATTGGTTATTCTTTAATCATTTATTTAGGCATTCTCGATGGTTTTTGTATGCTCAGTTAATCAAAATGTACAAAGAACCGACTAAAAATATTGCTTCAACTACAGTACATACTCTCCCGTTAAGGGCTCTCGTAATATTCAGACCGGGCGCGATCCCCTCATCCGGAGTAAGGTGCCGATTTTTTTTTAAAACTTGTTAGGGGTTTTATGGCTGAACCGTTTCAGGTCCTGTTGCACACGAGCGGCACGGGTCATTTTACACTCTCGTCAATATGACAATAATTCCCGCAAAATATACATATTTTTTATACAAATATCTCTCTATATACATATGTATATGTACCGCTAGAAGACAACATTATATTGACACGGCTGCAGAATGCCACATGCCGGTGTTGCCGGCAGTGATAACCTCAATGTTCGGAATCAGTCACGTAGTACAGAAATTTTCAGCTTTCTATTTTTCGTCGCACATTCATGAAAGTGGTACCAATGGATTCTTGAGATTTCCCAGATCAAAATGAGTTCCTACACAACGTTATTCGAACTATTTTTAATGATACGAGATGCTGGTTCCCCTGAATGATATTGGTTCCAACCACACGACCCTTTAACCGGGCAGTACTGTACAGTAGTTTTCACATCTAAATTTCTTTAGTGACATAATATCTGCACTTATAATTGCAAAGTTTCATGAAAAGTAACGTTGTATATGTGAATCATTATTAAAATAAGTATATAAGCACATTGTTTGCAAAATTTCAACACTTCGAAATTCAGTTTGAATGGTTATGTATAAATATAAGTATGACCAATATATGTATGTACACTAGGCGGCAGAATCGGAAATTTGGCAACGTTGCATGTCACTAGAACCACTGAGTTATACCTAGTGACATGCAACGTTGCCGAATTTCCGAAGGGAAGCCGATTCTGCCGCCTAGTGTACCTATGTATTTTATATGTACCATAAACTGGGGGGAACATTGGCATCTACATAACATCTATTAAAAAGGAACAAAATTTTAAGCATTTTCACATTTATAGTAGTTGGTTTAGGTATCCTATTATAATAGGATACCTAAACCAAATTTAAAAATGTTAATTAAAGAAATAAAAAAATATGAGAGTGCATTAAACATAACAAGAAACAAATTTAAGTGTTAATGTAAGTTCAGATGTGGTACAACTTTAGCTGTTAGTGCTATTTATATATGATGTGCCTTAACATG
Organism: Andrena haemorrhoa; assembly: GCA_910592295.1. NCBI lineage: Eukaryota > Metazoa > Arthropoda > Insecta > Hymenoptera > Andrenidae > Andrena > Andrena haemorrhoa. The sequence goes on from OU342946.1 coordinate 11,445,228, forward strand.
CATTAACCCTTTCGTTGCGTATTTAAATTATCGGATGATTCTTGAAAAGTGTCAATTTTATATCAATAAAAAAGTTTTTAATTTTCAACTTTTTTTGCATTTTAGTAGAAATCCGCATCGAACGGGAATGTAGCGGCGTTCGACTATAGTCGAAAAACTCAGCGAAAGGATTAAGGAAGGAAAAGGATACAAATTTTATGCATTTTGACACTTGTAGTACATTCACAAAAGATACAATGTGTATGATAGGAGACTTAAAGCAAATGTAAAAATGTTAACGTTTATATTATATAGCAAAGTGTTCCAAAAACATGCTATAGTCTGATTTTCGTGTGTTGAGACCTGAGACGGGTCCCTCGGACGGGGCGTGGTTTAAGGTGCAACCAATGGTACGCTACGGATTGCGTGCGGCGTTGCCACCATTGGTTCCTCCTTAAATCACGCCCCGCCCGAGGGACCCGCCTCAGGTCTCAACACTCGAAAATCAGACTATAATGTTCCTCCAGTCTACGGTATCAGGTATCTATAATGTATATTTGAAATAAGGAGTTTCAGATGTACGTACAAGCGATGTTCGGCAACTGGAAAATTCAAAAAGATTCGAAACTTTGCACAACTGTAGTTAAGTTAATAACGTAACCATGTTTTGTTCTGGCAAAATGAAACATTGAAAAATTCGCAATAGATGGTAGGGTGGAAGCAAGTGTAATCACGAATACAATCCCGTTTGAATTTTTAGATTCGGTCAAGAATTACATTTTTTACAGTGGCGATAATGCGCGAAAACGTTGTGGAGTGAAAATATGCAAAAAAAAATTTTTATGTTGACCGCGAAGTGCCTTTAAGCGAAAAGCGCGCTTCTTGTGCCTGACCTGGGACACACAATATATACATTCATTGAAAATGGACCAAATTGTTGCGTGTTTGGACTTATTTTTATTGGGAAAACCTCAACAATCCATTGATAATACTATCATCATCATTTATCAAACAAATTTTAGTTTTCCGTACAGGAAAACTTATCTGGCCCGCCGGTTTTATTGTTCTCGTGTATCTGGTGCATGCGTCTATGCGCAATGTGCTCAATTATTATTCAACTGAATTATTTTGTCGGTGAAAAATCGTGAACAATGCTCCATTTGATGACACATTTTAGTCGATAAAAAAATTGTTAATATGCGTTAAACTTCATCATTTTGAGTGGCGGCAGGTTTTGTAAAATCGCTTTTTTGGCCAACACTGTCAACTATTACATCTCCATGATAGTATTACTAATGAATGGGCGAGGTTGTTCCGATGAAAACGAGTCCAAGTATGATCTTATAAAGGCTATTTTAAATTATCGAATCAATTCCAAAATTTGTAAATCAATTACACATTTTGTATGATTAAACGTAGTCCGAGTGAGGTCGAGTTTATACTCATTTTCATTGGGAGAATCTCGCCAATTCACTGGTAAGAATTTCACGAAGATCTAATAGAGAATGTAGAAAACACAATTTTTATTATTAGATGACTCATCAGAGGCTCGACTGCCAAAACGGCGAACTCCGAGGTCTGTTTTTTTCTTGATGTAAACATTCGCGGTCTCTCAGACAATACTTTCGTGTATGAAAACACACCGAAATCGTGCGAATTCCGGGGCTTGAAAACACGATGACGCCACTCAAACTGTTAATCGGACTCGCTCGTCGATCCATACCTAGATGTGTGTACATTCCATGTTTAGGATAACTAAAATTTGAAAATTTATTTTTTTTTCAAGAAAATGGGAGGTCACGGAAACGGCCATGGTCAATCGTTCGAAGTGCCAAGTCCTGATATATATAAAGTAGAAAATGTGCCAGAACTTAAAAAGTTTCAAGAAGCATTGGCTGCTCGAGGATTGAAGGATCCTTGGTTGAGGAACGAAGTCTGGCGGTTTACGCATAGCGAACCAGCTCGCTATAAACGAATACTGAAAGGAATCGCCAGAGGTACCAGAATTGGAATTCCAGCATTTTTAATAACAATAGCCATAGAACAGTATCTTGGAATTGATTATGGACATGGGCATAGTAGCCACAATGAAGGCCACGGCAACGACGGCCATCATTAATAAGAAAATTAGGAAAGTTGGTTAATCATGTAATAAGATACAATGATATTGTTATTATTGTGTACATTGTAGTTTAATAAATACATTGCAATTCGAAAGAACTAGGTTTTTGTAGTCATTAATCCGTACATGTACTTTTTGTTGAATAAACTGAATATATGTTAAGTATTACAAGTAGCATTGTCACGTCAGAAATGTTTTATTTAACAATGCATTATTACTTAAATTCTTTTTTCGACTGTATTTAGTAATCAGGATTAGTAATGTTGATATCAATATTGTACACGTAGTAGCCAATGTACAATCCTCGTATAGCACTATCATAAAAGTAAACACTGATATTTCAAATGTTGCCAGCAACCATTCATTCCCATAAAATAGCACATGATTGAAAGAATGATTATTATCTGTAAACGACAAAAATGATACTATTTGAACGTGCCTAATTATTATTGAGATTCTTGAAATGTTATATTACCAATATAAAAAACCGAGTTTTCCTCAGCGCGGGGAAATAGAATATTACATAATTTTTCGAAGAAATGTTGCTCTTTAATAACATAGTCCACGTCTTTGAAACAGTGATCCACAAATTTACATAGAAATTCGGTCAATTTAAACCGAGTACTGGCATTTTGTTCCCAGTTTGCGGCAGAAAAGTAATTCCTTTTGAGGAAATTATTTGATTTCTGAAGAAAGATAAACGTAATGTAGAATACATTTTTAATAATTTAAATAAACATTATACATACAGTTTTTGTGTGCTTCGACAGTGTCATGAAAACTGTTCTGAAAGTTTTTGTTAAAGATAATATAAATGTCTGCTGAGTTGTTCCTGGCACGAGACCTCTGTGCGCGCATAGATTATTTTTCTCCTTCTCGATGTCACTCATCAAAGTAAGCAAATCTGTATCTGCAAATCCATGTACTGATCTATTACAAAAAAAACACGGCAATACTTAGTTATAGATATTACGTTTTTGTTACACTACTGTTATGCGTATTACCTTCCGTGAATATAGAAACCATAATAATTAAATGGTAAAATAAATACACTGATATTTGCAACTGAACATAGGTTTATAAATTCTTGCATTCTATTTGTGATGCACTGTTTGTAAAATGCAACGGATAGCAACCACTGAACAGAATATATTAAAACGTATATTAAAGTACCGACTGTATAGTAGAGAATAAAATTGTAATTCTCTTCGGAAAAATTGAATGTTAATTCTTGTACTGCAAGAATCCAAGGGTACAGTTGTATAATCTACGTAAAATACACAATTTCATCATTCTTCTTAGTTTAATTTCTAATTTACCTTTTATGCAATTTAAATTTACCTGATAAATGCCTAAGACCGCAAACAATTGTATCATTACATTTGTTTTTCGCTCTGTTTGAAGCTTTAGCCATTGATTAGCAATGAAATATGTTCTCCAAATACTAACAGGCGATTTATTAAAATTGTAATCTTCATTTATTTCCTGAACAGAACTGTTCGATAATGAATATACTGCTGAACAATTAGCGTCATATTTAAAAGATTTCGATAAGCACCTCGGACTGTTACGTTTGTCCGATTCATGTAGCGTTTTCTTTCGTTTTGCTGTTATTATTTCCGACGATGTTTGCAAAGACTTATATTGGTCCTTTAAGAATTTTTTGGTATGCAATTTACTTAAACACATATCTGGAGGGTTATATTTATATTGACTACATGCGGGTTTTGGTTGTTCCCAATCAACAAACAATATATTAGTATTCCAGTATTGACAAATAAATCCACATACTTCTACAAACTGAATGGGAATTTATTAATATTCATATAAATAAATGAATTATAATATATTTTTTATTTATTTCACAATCGTGTACTTACTTTTAAAACAAATGCTATCGTAGTAAACATTTTAATAGTATTCTCATTAGGATCATCAAGGAGCGGAATATACGATATGGTTTGGCCTTTATAAAATATAAATAAGTATATACACATACTGATTAAAGTTAAAATAATCACATTTGCTACAGCGCCCATAGCGTAAATAAAGAACCAGAGTAGCACAGCTATATTTGAAAGAGAACTATGATGCTGTTTACTATAATTCCACGTTTTCATTCCAGAAAACATTAAAGCTAACCCTGAGAAAACTCCAATGATGATCTAGAAACATATTCGTATACATTACAATTTATTAATACAACAGTGTCTTGAACATTTCTCATTATTTTTACCTTGAAATTAAAGTCAATATTGTTGTTTGTCAAAGTAAATTTAATTTTATAATCTAACATGACTTCTGCAGTTTTATCAAACTGTTCGTGCGTTAGTTCATCATATTCAATAATCAATAAAGGTGGATGAATTGTGCCTTTATCATCTGCGTTTTGAACGTTAATGCTGCGGGGAATGTTTTAAAAAGTAACAAATTCATTCTTGATACATTAATTTTGCATATTAAATTTGACAAATTTTTTACGAGAAATTAAAAAAACTTACATAACAGTTAGAGATTTCATATAACGTAGTACAGATAATTTACTGGCTTTTTCAACCTTATTAGCTATGAAATCTGGTATTGCCTTGTAACCACTAATGTTGTCAATGAGGAAAAATTTTCGTACTAATTGCCAATGCGACATTTTACTGTTATTCTGGGGAATAGTAAGATATTGTATTTTGAATCGATAGATTTGTAAAATTTAATGTCCAATTGTATATTGCGATAGTGGATGTCAGATTCATGAATTAATAAAAATAGAAAAATGATTATTTGCACTGAACCATGCTAATGTTATTTCTCTAAACAGTTCCTTACCTGATTAATATTTTTAATAAGTACAGGCAATGCGTGCAGTAAATTTCTTTCGTTTTCGATATATGCTATATAAGGAGATATAAGTTCTACTTTTGCACGCAATAGATCTTTGATCATAAGTTTACATTTCTTCTTGAAGTTTATACCAAATCTGACATGTTCTAATAAATTACACGGCATATTAGCTGTATCAATTGACTTGAAATTGCCACGTAAAGAAAATGTAGCAAGCGTAAAATTCAACGTGCTATCCTACAAAAAAGAACGTTACTTCATCATTTAATTATGTAAGCAAAGATTGAAACTATTAAGGGGGTATTCTACCCAAAAATTCGATTTTTTTATTTTATTTTCTAATGGTTTAGGGTGTCGAAAATATGTCCCTAAAATATTAAGGTGAAATTCGAAAAACTCCCAGAGTTATAGGGGCTTAAGGCCGCAGCGCCGACGGCATTCGTTCCCTCGACTCTTGTATCCAAAGAGGCTATGACTGCTAGCAGAGAAGAGAGAGCTGCCCAAAATGATTTTTTTGAAGTTGAGGAAGGTTTCCTCTACCGTCCTGGTAATGCAGATTAGGGGTAAGTTACAGAAATTAGTCGTTATCTACAGTAACTTCAGTCCTATAGGTCGTAACTGCATGAAAAACTTTAACCGCGTTTTTCTCGAAACAATTTTTTTAAATCGGCCGCACATTTTTCTCAAAAACTACTGGACCGATTGAGCTAAAATTTGACACACATTCATAGTGAATGTGTACCTATAGCCCGAACCAGAATTATATCAGTAGCTTGAATACAACCTCCCCCGCACCTCGTTTTAGCTCAAGAAAAGTCGAAAAAATCAATATAAATTTTTAAACGGCTGCGATTTCGGTAACAATGTCCGGACTTGGTTACACCTGGTTCGGGCGATAACTACACTCATATAGATTACAAAAATCTTTGGTACTTTCGTTTCAGATGACTAGGACGGCCGCAATTCGTGCGCCCGACGGGGTTTTTGATGACATGACCTGCGCTTCGTCGTGTAACTTGTACAAATTTCAATATAATGCATTCCAAAAATTTGTGTTCAAAGTTCAAACACTACTAAATATGTGTGCGAAACCCCTGCCCTGTAGGTGCGATAGGTTTCCTAGAATTAATTTCCAAATATCACCTTCAAAAACGAGTGTCTAGACTCGAATACCCCCTTAAAGAAATAACTTCTAATAATAGTCCTTATGTAGAGATTATAGAGTGTGGTGGTAACAATGGCTTGAATGTGAAAGAGGTAATTCTTTGTGCAAAAAGAAATCGAATGTGTATAATTAAATTTTTTTATACGTCGATTTGTATTTTAGAAAATTGACTCTGAAACTCCATTGGGTATATGTGTACTCAACAAAAAATCAATTCCGTATCTCTGCGGAAATCAGAATTTCTACTCAATCTTAGACCTGCAAAGATTTGTAATCTCGGTGACAAGATTTTAAATTGTACTGTAAACTTGTGACCAAATAAGACTATTAACCTTTAGAGGGCGGGGATTTTTTACCACCAAAATGGCCGACAAAGTATCAAAATTCCCTGCCCTCTAAAGGTTAACTATAAAAGGCAAAAACATTTTTCTGATTTTTTTTTAATAGGATGTAGGCGTACCCAAAATATTTTTAAAATCAATTTCCTCAAATATAAAGCCTCGAATAAAAAGAATATAATCGTAAAAGATATATATTACATACATTATTGTACTTCAGGAAACTGTACTTTTGTGTAATCTTTTTGCTGTTCAATACTGCTATGTTTTCACTTTTATTATAAAATAATAATGTCGATGGTTCTTGCACAAATAGCGTGCAAGCAATCTTATTGCTATAAAGGCTCAATGCACACATATTAGATAAATGTTGACATGCTAATATATCCTTTCCCTAATTAAAGAAATATCATTGTATTACCATTTTCTTTTACATTTTACACATTTATTCTTTTACTTACCTCACAATAATGCATTGCAGCCTCTAATTCATTTCTGAAATAATAACTATCTACATATTGCTTTTCGAATTTTATTAAATACCTAATACTTGTATTCAATTGACCGGATAAGGAATTCTTGTATAAACAGTAATCTTGTACCCATGTGTAATATTTTATTGTGTACATGTCATTCGTGTAATAATTATATTCGAAATTATTGCATGACAAGCATTTAGATCCATCTATGGATGGATAAGTATTATTGGTACAAGGCAAGCAGTGCATAGCATCTAATAATGCACCATTCCAGTCTCTATCTACTGTAAGATTAAAATAAAATAAGGAACAATAATTAAAATCGTAATGTAACTTGACGTAATTCCCGATTTTAGTTGTAAAAATACCAAAAAAAATTCAGACGCGATTTCGGTGGTTGAAACGGTGAATATGTTACAAGAAAATCTTGTTTCCAATGTTACTAGCTCTAAAGAACATGAAAACATACAAAATTATTAACAGAGCATTACAACATTGAACACTTTTTTTAATATATTCACCCTTTTAAACCCTTCGAATTATATATAAAAAATCTATTTGTATCATCACAACTAAAGGGAATCCTTAGTGAATAAGACACTTTGTATATTCTAAAGGAATTAGTTATAAATAATCATATGTTGTTTTAGTAATCTAATTATTACTTTGTATCTCATTGATGTTGCAGTAACATATTTCATTGCTACAGGAAATACAATCTTTCCCATCCACGCTTATCGTTGCGTTTGTGCCACAAAAAGTACACACAGGATGACCATTTTTTAAATCAGTTTGTTTACTAAATTTATTACATATACATTTTAATCCTGTAAAAGAAATTTTTCGGACGTAAAATTATCTTATTGTGCATAAAAAGTTAGTTTATACTTACGATCGGAAGATGGTTTCAGATTTTCGTTGGTATCGCATTGACTACAAGTAAATGACGCACTATTAAAGTATTCGTTATTTTTGCACCTTGACGGTTGAGAGAACTCAATAATTTCATTATTCGCGACAAATATTTGGTGATAGTTTAAATAAAAAACTGCGAAGTAGGAAAGGATACCCTTCTGTATGATACAACTCATCTTCGTGCATATATTTGTTTACATTTTTCGTTACTATAGTTACCCACGATCACAATTTAATACAGCTGTGGGGATTCTAGCGATGTTTGGATTCAGAATTAAAGCAAAACACGTCTATTCTACTTGAGGACAGTTTATATTCTCGTAAATAATTGCATTACAATTTTTAATAACAGAATATTAGAAACCAATAAATATTTACAATAAAAGAATAACTAAGTATAAAAGATGATAACATTATAACCTCGCGAGCAAACCAGTTACACGTGCGCACGATGGGCACTCATGGAACACTTGTAGAACCACACGTTAGGCGGGCCTCAAATGTCTTCAATGGGGCACGAGGTTATTTCGGGTGATAATACTTATTATAGAATGCTCCGAGTCGTGACAACAGTATTACACGAAAGAAGGCATATGCCAGCGTTTTGTACAAAGATAGCTATCGACAGGTTTGGTTTCTTCGTTTCAACAGGCACGAGGCGAGAGTGTGTAGACTCTGTAGAGAGCCGAATAGCTACCAAGCGCGTGATGCTAGAACTGTTTCCGACGGTGTCGCCGCTCAGTGGTGTCATCCGGCGCGAGATCAAAATCCTGTTGCGCGGCCGCCTGGGGAAACTTGTGCCTCGTGGCAATTTTAAAATGCGCGGTTTGATGCCCGTGGAACCCTGAAGGACTCTGCCCAGATAGCACCGGACGTTTTAAAAACGTCCATTTTACGTCCATTTTAGGTCTGAACGTCCATGGCTTGATTTGTGAAAATGGACGTTTTTAAAACGTTTTCTAATCGAATTATTAGGAAACGTCCGGAAGACGTTTTAAAAACGTATTTTGCAGACGTTTTCAAAACGTCCAGAATACGCTTTGGTTACGTCCGAAACAGGCGTTGAAAAGAGGCTGTGCGCCATGTGAGAAATGTGGATAGATTAGGATACATGAGTTCAAGGAAACCAGGGATTGTAACCGCTGTCTAACCCAAACCATCCACGAAATATGGATAGATCGCACAGGTAAAGCCTACTTAGATCTACATACATACATATATACATAATTACATACTGGGGCATATAAATGTTTATATGAACATTTGCTCAAAGAAACAATGGAAAACCAAAAACCGGCATTTGGTTAAATGTTTCTGACCGAATGTTTGTAAACCGGTTTTATACAGTTTTTAATACAGCTTTCATAACGTGTTTGTACAGTTTTTGTATATTTGTTTCAGTATTTTCGGTCAGAGGTATGTAGTTCTAGGTTAGGGTTCGAATAATTTTTAAATTTTAGGTTAACGAATTGGCAAATTTTGATGGTTCCAATTCCAATCATTATAATTTTGTGAAACGGGCGCTAACGTTGTTGATGACCAATGGATGTTGCATTGCTATTTAGTTGGCCTTGGCAGAAAAGGGAAAGAAGATTTCCATAAATTAAACGTAGCAACGGTTTTAATATGTAATTATCACCCTTATTTTACTGTTCCTAATATTGATTACTGTAAAATTCAATGTAATGTTTCCTCGAAATTCTTCTTTAAGGTGCAGCAGAAAACAGGGAAATGGCAGAGAATAGAAAAAATACAGAGCTGTCTGTTTAAGTGCACATCCATATCTATTTTAAGTGTATATCCTGCATAGTTTGTATATTCTGTATATTGGACCTCGTACTAACATATTCTTGTATCTATTGTAAGTGCATGTATTCTGCATTATTTCTGAATTCAATAAATGGAATAAATTGTTATCGACTTTAATCTTATTTTGAAAACCATTTACTTCCTTAAATTTTTATTAAATCGAACCAGTACCGTCAAACGTCCCAAAACCGTCCTAAAAACGTCCAGAAAAGGTCCCGAAAACGTTTTAAAAACGTCCAGAAAACGTCCTGAAAACGTTTTAAAAACGTCCAGAAAATGGTCTGGTTTGTGAAAATGGACGTTTTTAGGACCTTTTCTGGACGTTTTTAAAACGTCCTGAACGTCTGAACTGGACGTTTTTAAAACGCTTTAAAAACGTCTTTGTGCTATCTGGGTGCTTGCGAAATGCGTTAATTTAAACGAAATAATTATCTTGTAACAAATAACTCAAAACTCAATAAACTTAATAAACTGAAACTAAATTAAATTGCTAACGGCCGATTTCTTTACCTTCAGTAATCTTCCAGTTAGAGTTATGTTCCACATAACTGCCAAATGATAGAATCCTACTGGTTTAAAGCATTTAAATGCTCTAAGCCAATTGGTCGTTCACTAACCGGAAGATTACTGAAAGTGAAGAAATCGGGCGTAAATGATTCACAACTAATTAGGAACAGAACCAGGATATTTTATGGAGATCAAAACAGAACGAGGATATTTTATGGAGATTAAAACTGGATTTATCATAACACGTCAAGATCGTAACAAGGTCAACGACGAATTGCGAGGAGCAGAAACAAGCTTCTTCGTGTGCACCTCTTTTTTATCAATACATTGTTTTCGATTTGAAAGAGACCATCCCAAAATTTTCGAAGCTCGGGCATCACCAGTGGTGGGTTTACTACGTTACATCGAATTTACTACGTGACACGCGTAAAAATGTAAATAATTGTATAAAATGTCAAAAATTCAAATATAAACCTCTACCTTTTGCATTGAATTTTTCGGCACAATATTTTAAATTCCTTTAAAAAGAAAGATTGGAATGTAATTGTAAAAATTATAAATAATTTGAAATTTTTTAGTAAATCTCATATCTTTGGTGTGCAAAAGATACTCGAATTTTTACATACAAGGTGTCCCACGGTAGACTGGACAGCAGGATATCTCCTAACATATGGGACATAAAAAAAAAAATATAGAATTGCAGGGTTCGATGGGGCCAATTTATTAGCGCAGACGATTTTTTTTCGATTATTATTTTAAAAGATACGATGATCAAGTTCGGTTTTTTAAATGCAACTATTTTTTGTGAAGAGGTGAGCTGATAGTGCGTTCCAAGACAAATTCAATAAGCATTAATGTATACACTTGATTTCCACTGGTTTTTGGGATATTGCGCTTGCAAATTTACTGATTTTCACTGGAAGAAAACCCGCTGAAATAGCAAGGACCGGGGTCGGTCTTGCTGGCGCCACGGGAGGCCTTGCCTGTTGAAACAGATACCTACCTGCCAAAGGTCTACGCCAGGCCCAAAGGCCGGACAATTCTTTTCCGTCAGAAATCCTACTTAGGTAGGTACATCTGCGGTATCAAGAGGCGGGTACAATATCTAATACAGCGTATTAAGAAATTCTTTTCTTCATCGTATCGAAGGGGAAGTGACGCCAATGGATTCCTTATGTTTTTCTGATGCGCTAGTAAATTGGCCCCATCGAACCCTGCAATTCCATATTTTTTTTATTTTTTTATCTCCCATATGTTAGGAGATATCCTGCTGTCCAGTCTACCGTGGGACACCCTGTATATCAACATGGATTCTGAAAAAATTCATAAAGCTTTAGCAGACTATTTATTTGGAACTTTGTTCATACATTGAATCTAGCTTATAAAATTCCAACTCGAAAGCATTGTTGTATAATTTACTTAACACAAAATTTCAAGATTACAAAAAATCAATAATCAATGTGGAATCCAAAGATGCAGTTCTACTTTTAGATGGTTGGAAAAATTCATCATCCAACGATAAGTAAGTTGCAATTCTGTATTTAATGATCTAGGATGTGTCCATGCAGGTTATGACGTTCCACAGACGGTTTTTTCAAAACATATGATTTTATACATAAAATACATGACGTAGTAAAGTTAAGCTATTTACTACGTCTTATTCTACGCGTAGAAAATTCACTTTTCTACGTTAGGTAAAATACGGACCCACCACTGGGCATCACTGCAGTGCAGCGGTCGCTGGGACCCCTCCGAACGCCGGGCCGGTGAATAGTTGTAGTGGAATGCGTCCTTGAGGCAGTGTTGCCATTTCGGTCTGTTCGCGCGCGCGTAGGTTGCAGTTTTAACGGATGACCCTGTATACATACATACATACTTTAATATGGCGGAATGTGGGAATGCGCAGTAGAAGACAGAAATCAGTTGCTGAGGGAGCACACCTTATATCAGGCTTGTCCGTGAAGGAGCAAACACCTCCTCGTGTTCTGGGACCCGGGTAACAGACAAACGCGGAACTGATACGTTACTAACTACAGCATGGGTTGTGGGAGAACTGCAAGACTGTGCGTCCATGCAGGGTCGTGCCATGAGTTTATATCAGAGGTGCACCAAAAGCCTCTTGGATCCGCAAACGTCTTTACCATTCCGACGAGTTCGCCAGTGTTTTTTCCTCTATCTAATGCTGTAAACATCAGGTACCTATTTCTTCGCGTTTGCGAGCGAAACGGGGTTGCACTTTTCGTGACATCCAATTCTCACATTTATCCCCCCCCCGTAGCCGTTGCGTATATGGTGCGGGGAAAAACGTTGTTCTACGTCAAAATAATCTTCAAACATAGCTTAATTTTTCGGCCTATCAAAGTAGAATGATCCCTTAAACTTTTTTAGACTCATGCATTTCTCGGCGCGTCAAAATCGACAGATAGACTTAGGTACTGCAACAATCATGCACTAAGCAATTGTAAAGACCGAATTAATAGAATGTACTTTGTTATTTCTTACTCAGAATTCTTTTATTAGAATTCCAGTGTAAGATTAACCCACAGAGAGGTACATCTTTACCGCTCGAGGTGTATTACATTATCCCCATAAAAAACTTCAAAAAATTATAAAAATTAGGCCAAGTACATGAAAAAGTCGAGGACGGAAAAGATTATTATCAAATAAATCACAAAAAAATAGAAGATAATAATTACAATATAAAGAAAGATGTGAGATCAAAATAAGCTGCAAGTACATAAAGATGCTTTCCAGCAGCGTGCAAAGGCGACACTGTGTAACACAATGTAAGATTCGGTCAAATACTTGGCGTGGCCATGCAAGGTATTCTCAGATCATCAATACCGAATTTTCAGTTAATTTGTCACTTTAAAACTCTGACAAATATGAGTACACTTTCATTATTTTGCGTTTTTAACTAATTCTTATTCATCGACACCTTGACCTTGCCTGGCCACACCAAGTATTTAACCGAATCTTACATTGTGTTACACAGTGTCGCCTTTGCACGCTGCTGGAAAGCATCTTTATGTACTTGCAGCTTATTTTGATCTCACATCTTTCTTTATATTGTAATTATTATCTTCTATTTTTTTGTGATTTATTTGGTAATACTCTTTTCATACCGAAATATTCGAATAGCATTCGAATACCGAAATATTCGAATAATAACATTCGAATACTCAAATATTCGAAGTTTATTCGTAGCATTCGAATACTCAAATATTCGAAGTGTATTCGTAGCATTCGAATACTCAAATATTCGAAGTTTATTCGTAGCAATCGAATACTCAAATAGTCGAAATTTATTCGTACCATTCGGATACTCAAATATTCGAAGTTTATTCGTAGCATTCGAATACTCAAATATTCGAAGTTTATTCGTAGCATTCGAATACTCAAATATTCGAAGTTTATTCGTAGCAATCGAATACTCAAATAGTCGAAATTTATTCGTACCATTCGAATACTCAAATATTCGAAGTTTATTCGTAGCATTCGAATACTCAAATATTCGAAGTGTATTCGTAGCATTCGAATACTCAAATATTCGAAGTTTATTCGTAGCAATCGAATACTCAAATAGTCGAAATTTATTCGTACCATTCGGATACTCAAATATTCGAAGTTTATTCGTAGCATTCGAATACTCAAATATTCGAAGTTTATTCGTAGCATTCGAATACTCAAATATTCGAAGTTTATTCGTAGCAATCGAATACTCAAATAGTCGAAATTTATTCGTACCATTCGGATACTCAAATATTCAAAGTCTATTCGTAGCATTCAAATACTCAAATATTCGAAGTTTATTCGTAGCAATCGAATACTCAAATATTCGAAGTTTATTCGTAGCAATCGAATACTCAAATAGTCGAAATTTATTCGTACCATTCGGATACTCAAATATTCGAAGTTTATTCGTAGCATTCGAATACTCAAATATTCGAAGTTTATTCGTAGCATTCGAATACTCAAATATTCGAAGTTTATTCGTAGCAATCGAATACTCAAATAGTCGAAATTTATTCGTACCATTCGGATACTCAAATATTCAAAGTCTATTCGTAGCATTCAAATACTCAAATATTCGAAGTTTATTCGTAGCAATCGAATACTCAAATATTCGAAGTTTATTCGTAGCAATCGAATACTCAAATAGTCGAAATTTATTCGTACCATTCGGATACTCAAATATTCGAAGTTTATTCGTAGCATTCGAATACTCAAATATTCGAAGTTTATTCGTAGCATTCGAATACTCAAATATTCGAAGTTTATTCGTAGCAATCGAATACTCAAATAGTCGAAATTTATTCGTACCATTCGGATACTCAAATATTCGAAGTCTATTCGTAGCATTCAAATACTCAAATATTCGAAGTCTATTCGTAGCATTCAAATACTCAAATATTCGAAGTTTATTCGTAGCATTCGAATACTCAAATATTCGAAGTTTATTCGTAACATTCGACTACTTGTAGAATATTCGAATATTAAATTATTCGGATAGTCCCAGCCCTAGTAAAAACACGTGTCATCTCAAATTTTGACAACTTATCTTATTTGACACTCGCCACGTTATAACTTGACGGTAAGCTGTCAAAATTTGGAGTAGGTTGCATAGTGAAGATAGCGATTGACGAACGAAACATGTGTTAGTTTCTTTTGGCTGAAGGTGTGCGTGTAACGCGTATACGTATTATGTCGACGAAAATTTTTACTGGAGAATCACAAGAAGAAGGAGAAGAAGCAAATCTTACCATTTTCGTATGATACATGACAACATATTACGATATCTCTGTCGTACGTGGACCAATTTGATTGAATTTAGTCTTATTCGAAAGCTTGCATGCGGTTTACATAAGAAAAATGCCTTTAAATTTAGGAAATATTGCACGCGTGATGAGATATTAATGAAATAAGTTTCAGGTAAGGTTGGATTAGCCGGTTGACGAGTAAAAGTTACGCGGCAGCGACAGTCGACATATACAGGGTGTCGAAACATGTACTTGGCGTTGAGACGCTACCGCGTCTCTAGATTTCATTCCTGATCATATCACAGTCAGCATTAATCAATATTACAAACAGTCTTCTAAAACATTAATCTTTTTGTGAAATATCACGTATTAAATCTCCATTGTGTTTAATATTAATCTCTCATTAATGGTAAAAAGGGCGACTGTTAAAGCATTCGAGATAGACTGCATAGTTATCAACGTTCGCACCTTCTTTGTGGTGTATTCCTCTCGACGACCCTTTTATTTCTATTTCATAATGTTATGCATGCAGAATCACAGTTTCGAAGGAAAAGGTTGGGCTGTTCTCTAACAACAGAAATAATTTGTGCGATCAAATTATGTGATTCACCACCTACTATTATATCTTCCGAATGTCACGTAACATTTCCGAGAGCCAGTTTTTCATGTAGTTAAAAATAACATGAATGTACTCAGGTGGACAAAATTAATTCTTTCATCCGTTACATCCTTTGTTTTGGTCATCAAAAAATATATCAAATCTATGCAAACATACCATATTTAATTGAAAAAAATATTAACACGAGTTGTATAAAAATGTTGTTATTCAACCTATTTTAGTTTAATTATTAGAACTATCTGGCTTGCCACTGTGTGATTAATCATAAATAGTTATAGTAATTTAAAATATAAATTATACACAAGAAATAAATGGTGTTAAATTTGAGAATGAGCAATAATTATTTTTTTCAAGAAATGTACCTATTCAATTTCGATTGTGATAAATTTAAATCTAATGTAGACTGCAAACAATAGAACACACTAAACGTACATGAGTAAATCAATTGGAATTGCATCTTACGAATGAGGAATCACATAGGAGAAGGGGTAGACTTCGAAAGGAGTGGGAAATAACGAGCGTTGCAACGTCTGTGGGAGTCGTGCCGCTACTTCCGAGGAAATAGCATCTGAAAGGGTAGCTTGTAAGTTCAGGTATAGACATTGCACTTTTTAATCGCTATTTACATACTACTTTTATTTCTGTGTGTTTGGGAATTTTCAAACCTAATCGAAAGTTAACCACCATTGAACAGGATACTAACACCCTAATAAATAATTTTAATAACTGCCTTGCTAAAAAAATATAACACAGCAAAGTACGTTCCTAATATCACAGCAGATATTCTGCTTAAAGATTTAAGATTACATTTCCTTAACGTGCTTTCAAATGTTGCTCAAATAAAAATTAATATATATTTTGCGCCGCAATCGAAACGAATATAAAACATGATTTTTTATCTCTATTTTTATTTGAAGTTCTTTAATTCTATCTGTATGCACCGCTGTCAATCTTTTTTCATTTTGTTGTTTTAATGCACTATTTGACAGGGATAATTTTGATCGGGATTGACGAAAATTTTGAGGTGTGCCTTTTTGAAAAATAACTTGTTTCCGTTATATTAACCAGATAACTATATTACAACTTCAAGCTCTACGAGTACACAGTGTTCTTCAGCGTTGTATGATTTTATTATTACAATTCAAATTTTTTTCACCACCGAAGTGGTCATATTTTTGAAAAATTAGTGTGTACATTTTGTCGAATATCAAGCACTTGAAAGTTTTGAAAATGTTGAAAACATTAACAAACTTAAAAGATCAGACATTTTTTATAAACTCGAAATCGCCGTTTTTATTGTAAAAGTGGGAAGTAGTTTATCCGAGGTAATTTTGTAATCGATATCACCATTTTAAAACTATGTCTGCCAGTTAAATTTGGTAGGTCTTACGCAACGAGTTAACGAACGCACTTTGACACTGTGAACATATTTACTGTTGGTTTTAAATTAAACTTCCAGTAATTGTCTATCGATTAAATTCACTATATGTTAATTACTGTATGATCATTTGTAACATGCAATTTACGTAGTAAGAATTCAACCTTAATTTCACGCATTATTAAATATTTCTTATTTTTTAATTACCGTGGCAGAGGATGCATATAATAACAAGACAATTAGCAGTTAACAATTCATTGTTCTACATTAACTACATGATATAATTATTATTTTTTAGTTAATGTCTGTGATTTCGCTACTGCTCTCTTTATCGTTAAACATCAACATTCTTTGTTTTGCCAAACTAAGAGTTTAATTAAACCACGAATTGAGACTATTAATTACTCATTCGTGCGAATGCTTATAAAGTAATACTTATTCATAAACTGCTACATGCTCTGTTATAATCAAAGCTGCTCGTAATACATTTGTATCGAAATAGATTTGATAGGACTTGATAACATCGCGTGTAAAGAAAACATTGAAATATATCACAACAGCTCAATTTAAGTAAAATTTGTATTTTTCTGGTACTCATAAATATTTAGAAGTTCGAAAGTATTGGTTATTCTATTATTGTTTACTATTTTCATATCGTCACTATATTATTTGAGTATGCATTATTATAAAAGTGTGTGCTATATTGTACGATTTACAGAAACGATATAAACGAATTTATCGTCATATCATATTATATATTTTATAATTAAAATTTTAGAATATGCCATTTTAAACAAGTGTTTTGTTCCTCACATTAAATGGTCTGTAGTATTTGAGATTGAATATTTACAATACTCTAGCGTTGTTAACAATGATGCTATTTCTAAAAGTAGATTAGTAGAATATTTTCAGTATCTTGCATATTTTCGTAGTCTACGTGTTCCATTAGAATGGAATCAAAGTACTTGTATTCTAATTTTATGTGTACTAGTACAAATTTTAAAGCAGAAAAGTTAATTTTTAAATTCGAATTATTATTTCCTTTTGAAATCTTTTATTACACATTATACATTTTAAGCTTCCTTTTGAAGCTTCAATTTTATAAAGTGTACGTATTAAGAAATATGTAAATTACGTGTGATACGTCCCTTTATAAATCCTAATACATTATGACAAATTACGCATTCGTTAATTTGTTGTAACAAATTTTACAATATCTAAGGCATATATTTTTTATAGCACGCATAAAACACGTGTTATTATTGGAAAGTTAAAATAATATATTTATGTTTTATTATTTGTCAACTTTTCAGTGAGCTGAAACGTGTAATTTCATTTTAGTCTCTGAAGCGAAGTTTCACAAAATTCTCACTTTAACATTCTTATAACATTTTATTCAGATCTCCTTAATAATATCGTAACAAAATCATGAAATAATATCATCATAACGTTACTTAAACACAGCAGTATATTACGGAATATTAGCCTGAAATATATTTCTATGAAATAATCCTATAAAGCTAATGTATTTTGCCGCATGAAAATGTAAATTAACACTGTACCAATTTTATATATTAAATATTCTCATCTATATTGCTCTAAATGTTTATATATTTTCAAAGTAATTATCTTGGAATTTCTCATCAGTTTTAATTTAACATCCTTGTGGTTATTTTACTTTACTTCGTACTGAAGTCATCCGTATTTATCGCGAAAGTGTGATTCGACCTATATTAATATTCTCCATATCACATAATATTTTAGGATCAATTTATGAAGAGCGTGGCAACGGTTGCTTATATTGGAAAATCCATTAGAATTAAATTGCTTGTAATTAAATTACTACTTCATATTACACTAGACAGATATGGAATTGTATATACTTGAAACAATTGAGAAATAGAAGAACACAAAGAAGGGAAACCAAAAATAGGTAGTTCTGGGAAAAGAATAATAGACTAGGATATGTTTGCTCTTCGTAATCGAAGGCGTTTGTCCGGGACTCGAGTGTGCTGTGTGCCAGTTCAGTTCACGGACACCAAATTAGACATGGTCTATTTTTAAGCAACATATAGTTGCTCGTTCCAGTTTACTGGCTACTCATAGTAGGGACCCTAGAGGAAAGCCAGATAAGTTGGAGGGGGAAGGGGGTATTTGGGGCTCTGTATTAATTTCATTCATGCCTATTTAAAGGATAATCATATGCAATAATAAACGAATAGGCATTACGCGTGAAAAACTTCCGTATAACCTTGTTGGTCCACAGTTGGTAGCTTCATTTCTTCTAGATAGCTTTTTCCCTCACTTCATTTCTTTATACATAACGGTATTGCAATCAGTTGCCTTTTACATTCCATAACTATTACTTTTATTTTAGTAACTTTGCTCATAGAAGTGTATGAAAAATAAATATAGTAAATTGTTCGAACGAGATGTTTATAAAATTCTATTAATTGAAAATCGGTTAAGATTATAGGCTGCCTTTTATGTTGATGCTGCTTAAAACTGTGAGCCTGTTATTTCCACTGGCTTACGTCAACCGAAATAGTTATAGAATTTGTCGACTAAGACGAACATTTGCAGATAAAATTAGTGCCGTACGCTTTCAGTCGATACAAGTAACAGATTCTAGAAAGCAGTGCCAATTGTTGGTACATGTGAAATTAATACAACTTAGCAGAGTGCTTCATATTTCTAATAATTGTAAATGATTATCATAAATTTTAATTTTTAAATTAGTGTGCCGCCTGAGTAAGATTTTTTACAAGTGATCTTGGTTTAGAATATTTTTAACACATAAATGCACCCCTTATTAAAACGGCATGCTAAATCCATGTTCATTTTATTTATTCCGAGAATATATATTTTAATATTCATAGTAGTTTCTTATTTGCGAATTAAGTAATTACCAAATTAATAATATCTGCAACAAGATGTTTTAGCACCTTATTAATCATTTTTTTAGGAAATTAATTCATAGCTTTCTATATGCATCCATTATTTGACTTGTTACTTGTTACTCGATCAATACGGAGAGCAAAAATTTAATATAACTGTCATATTGCTATCTTAACTATAAAATAATAACCAGATGCCCACAGGCGTAGAAGAGAATATAAAAATATAACGTTTTGGGGTTATTAGAGTATTATTAATTTGTCACTGTGTTGGATTTATAACCACAGTTTAATTTTAAATTCTAACAATGAATTGATAAACTTTTAACAAGAATTGACATGATAAAATAATTATCTCTCATCTCTTCTTTGTTATGCCGTTAATGGTTTGCTGAAAGCAGACAAATCTAATAATAGTACAATTACGTATCACGTGGCTTCCCACATTCGTTTCGTATTTTAAGTAACATGTAAATTTCGCCGACCAGTAAGAGTACTGTTTTAGAGTCCGGTTTATAATAGCCAATATTCATTGAAGATGATTTGATCTAAGGAATATTTAATATTCAAGAAAAAGTAGATGTTTCTTTGGACAAGATTCTTTGCTCAATATACGTATATTTAACTTTATTTTTAGTGACACATTCTACATGAAGGATAATTGTTTTGGCGAACTTGGGAAATATTATCTACAGTGCTACTTCTTATACTTTTTTAAAAGATTTTTCATTGTTATTTTTGTATACGTTTTAGAAGAATTCCCAAAGATTTCTTTTCGATTTTGAACACAATTCACATACTTGTTTAGAAATAATTTTATTCCCGAATGGGTAAGGTCTAGTGAAGATGAAAGTCAATTCATAAATTCCAATTTCAACATTTGCTTTATTTTTTTATTTTTAAAATCGAAATTACTATTTGCAAATGTCTCCCTCTAAATTCTTATTTAACGTGTTTGGACTCATATTCATCGGCGGAACCTTGGCAATCAATTCGTACCAGTTTCATGAAGATAGGATGTAAATTATGGAAAGTTGAGTTTTTAAATATCCCTATACATATTAGGTGGAATTTCATATGGTATATATTGTCTTTCAAAATATTCATTTACTGATTAAATTATACACTTTGATGCCAAAATATACAGTCAATCCTATATGTATTCGTACCTTTGTGATTCTCAAAATGAATTCTAGATTGAAGTCAAATATGGATGTAAAATTTTGCAATTAATGAAATTTAATAATCAGTGATAATTATATTTTAAATTTGCATTTCTTTATGCATTAAATCACCGCACCGACCTAATTGTATGTACCAGGTTCAATAGAGCCTATATTTTGATTTGTTTGTCGATTTGGTTTTGTGATACATTATACCCCGTATTACGAGTGGATAAGGTCATAAAGTTAGTTTAAACCGACAAATTAAATAGAATGGGTTAAAAGAATTCGGGATCTGCACCAAAGAGATGTAAAATAATTTTTTAATTATATAACGAGTGAATACTTTACAAAAGTTTAGTGAAATTATTCACTACAAGTAAATCTGCCGTACCATATATAATTAAAGGAATAAAAATGTGTGACTCTTTAATAAATGGACAACGTATTGGAGGACCAAAAAATGTTAACCGCTCGAAAACAGGAGAGTTTAATACGTGAAGTGCAAAAGCATCCGCATATTAGTGCTTAAAAAATATCCGCGATGTATAACAATATTTCTTAATTAAAAAGTTACTGCAGACACACGCGAGAAGTTCTAAGAAATAATTTAACACAGGTTTGCGATGAAAAACCTTTTTACAATATTTTAGGTGGTAATATATTTTTGGGTGTTGAATACGAAAAACACAATAAAAGTTTCATACCACGTTTCATTTTGCAAAAAACTAAACCCTTAACTTTTGGCAAAAAGTTATATTCTCGGATGAATCCAAATTTAATATTTTCGGATGCGATAGAAGAGGGAAAGTTTGGAGAATTCCAAATGCAGAACTAGATTTAAAAAATGTACGGCCGACCATTAAACATGGCGGTGGTTTGGTATTCTTATGGGGCTATACAGCAGCTATCGGCGTTGGTCATCTCGTATTTATCGATAGAATATCGGACGAAATGCTATACACGTATATATGCATAAAGCAATTTATGAGAAAATGTGCATGCAAGTGCAATTAAATTGGGTATCCGAGATGATTATTACCTTCAGCAGGAAAACGATCCAAAACTGCTGAAAATGCTGGAATAGTTGATGAATGGATACCAAATAATATGCCCCATACTTTAGCCACATCTTCACAAAATCCAGATGTTAATCCTGTTGAAAATTGATTGGCAGAAATAGGTAAAATTTCTAACACACAAATATTAAAGACTGCAATTTATTGAAGTTCGGATTACCATAGAACCAAATATGACGTGTGAATTGATCGAGAGCATGTCGAATGTTTAAATGAAATAATAAAGCATAAGGTGGACCAACAAAATATTAAAAACCTGCTAAAGCATAGGTACTTTATGAACAAATCATACAAGAGTACGAATACTTCTGTGAATCTTCATATTATTCTTCCTAACCTCAAATTATTATACTTTCGCTATTGATTGATCGATTTTGTTAACATTTGAACCGAATATGCTTTATACAGCTACAAGTTCATATGTATCCATGTCCGAAAATAATTTATTAAGGAATTAGAAGCAATCAAAGATTTATTTTCCATTAAGCAAAGTTATACTTCTCGATGTCATGGCTCTGTGAAGTTACTGGTTGGTAAACAAATAACTGTCAGTGGCCAGTTATTATTTACATGACACAGCGCGGTATTTCTGACCTTGTGTCAGTCTGACAATCAGCCAACACATTCAGTTTTGTTTTAAGCGTAAAATAGATAATCTGTTCCTTCCGCTCCTATCAATACTTTGCTTCAAAAAGAAACCAAAAAGGAAGTTAGAGAAAAATGTATATCGTGAAATAGAAAGTAGTGATTAGGCTGGGTCGAAAACAATTTTTTCATTCTTTTCTCGTCATAGCTAAAAAAGTTGTAGCTCTGCTCAAAAAGTAATTATATTTTTTTCATCAAAAAAGGTTTGCCGTGTCCCTTGGACTCTAAAGGGTAGGCTGGGTCGAAAACGGGCAAAAATATATTTTTTTTTATTTGTCATAGTGAGAAAAAAGTGTGAGGTGTGTCAAAAAGCTTGCAGATTTGTTTTATAATTCTAAAACTATATTTAACCGCGCCCCGGGGGGTCAAAGGGGTTGGTTTTTCAAATTAATAGTTTTTGTAGATCATAGAACCAAATCGCTTTTTACCAAGCTAGTAAGTAATCAAAAGTTTTTTTGTTAAATTATCTCAATGTTACTATACTATACTATAGGTATTGGCTATGTAATACACATTCCTTTTTCGCTAGCGGAGCGCAGTGAAACAATAGAGATAATTAAACAAAGAAACTTTTGTTTACTTACTAACTTGGTAGAAACCGATTGCGTCCTATGATTCACAAAAACTACTAATTTGAAAAGACGACCCCTTTGACCCCTCGGGGCGCGGCTAAATATATTTCTAAAATTATAAAAAAAATCAACGAACTTTTTGACACACCTCACACCTTTTTTTTCACTATATCAAGTCAGATTTAAAAAAAAAATTTGCCCGTTTTCAACCCCACCTAAGTAGTAGTGATAATGAATTTTATTTAGATTCTCTAAACTGAACGCTTACTTTGATGTAAGCAGTGATAACGTTTTTGACTTTGAAGTCACAGTGAAATTGAAAATAGTAGTGAAAATGAAGACACTGTTATAAACGATTTTACTATTTGGCACGATGTAACGAATAAAGACGAGTTACAATTGAAAATTAATTTTTAACTGGATAAAAGATTGATATTTTAAAAAACTCTTCTTTGTTGATGAATTTCTAGAAGACATTGTATCGCAAACAAAGGAATATGCTAGAACGGAAATAGAATAAAAGCATTTATTGAGACTTTCCATTTCGATTAAGTGGGTTGACTAATTAATTATTATTGCAATACATGTTCTCGGAAACCAAGCTTTCACATGCTTCGAAAGATACCATACAATGAAAAATTATAAGCTATAATTTCCAATCTTAAATTAATAAAAATATTATTGTTTTTGAACATGTAAAGAGTTAAAAAGATATAATAACATTTCTTTATTTTACTAAGTAAAAATAATTACTTAAGTAAAAATACTTCTGATCTGTAGGTTATCTGTGTCTGACAATGAGGTAAATACGACCACAAAAGTATAACAGGTGTTCAAAAATTCCATTTTCAATAATGGAGGCTTCCATTCACCGAAATAGTGATTGACGGACTTTTTCGAATATTCCTGGCGTATTACAGATTCTTATAAATGCACTCTGTACACGGGTTTATGTAAACTTTTTCCAACTATTTGACCATCAGAATACGTTGTGGCAATATGGCACCAACCTTTTAGAACATCCTATATAATTGTAATAAAAAGTTTGCAAAATTCCCAGAGCATTCTTTGGTTTAAATACGTTCATTTTTAAGATAATGGAGGCACGAATACATGTGAGACTGATATGAAACTTAATTTTTTTAAAAATATTTTTTGGTGAACCTGTCGATGTGTGACGTCCTCATGGATTTTAACGAGACCTTTTTTAATTACTTTGTTATGACGTGCATAGGTATAACGAGAAAAATAATAAAAACGACCGGTCGGACCTCAGTGACTTTGACAAAAATTAAATACATCTAAAATACAGACGTCACTAATACAATCGTCTTTGCTGTAGCAGTCGTTCTCGTTCCATTTTTTACCATTAATTTTTTTGGTCATCACTGATATTGAAGATATTAATTATTATCTAAAACAACCAACAATTTTTTCTTACAACTTTTAAATGTTGGCGGCTCCACTAATGAGGGGGGCCAATAATCGTAAGTTATTTAGCCCCAACCAATACCAATACTCACATAAGACGTAAGACGAACTGAAACAGCGAAACAACAAAGTTTCGTACTTCAATGTCAGTTGTTTCCCACATTATGAACACGCTATAGCAGCGCTGTCCAAGGTCGCTCACGCGTGAGCTTGGGGTTCTTCCACTCTCGCCCGCGTTGTCAGGGATACCGCGCGACGCTAGCCCGGCTAGCCCGTCATGGCAGCCTTCTTAGCGTCGCGCGGTATCTCTGACAACGCGGGCGAGAGTGGGAAATCCCCAAGCTCCCGCGGGAGCGACGTTGGACAGCGCTGCTATAGGAGTTGTGAAAACAGACTTCTCCAAAAGAAAGTGTATATTTTTCTTCCGCATTCACTTTGCGAATAAACTTTGAACGATTTCATTTTATTTAGAAGGGTTTAATTGAATATTCTATCAACTACGATTCCGTATGACGGACTGACGTATTCGACGCATCATCGAAAATAATGGGGCAACACCCGCGGACAGTATTTTCCTCAATGTCATTGGAGTCTGCCCGTCAATTTTTATTATTTTCCTCGTCATGTACTTAAAAAAGCTTTCGTCAAAATCCATGCGGGCGTCACACGTCGGCAGGTTGACCTGCTTCTCTTTACATACATATACAGGGTGTTTGGCAACAGGTGTCAGAAACTTTAGGGGGTGATTCTACATGGCAAAATAAGACGAAAACCAAGAATTACAAAATTGCGTGTCAGTCTGACGCGAGGAACTTGAGGCGTAGTTGTAAGCCAAGACAGCTGAGCGCGGAGTAGTGACTGCTCGCACGCACATGCAGGAGGCTCGCGTGGATACAGACTCACACACACAGTCGAGCCTACCGCGCTGGTTCAAACCGTGAACATACACACAGCGCGGTCGCCTTATTGACTGTGTGAACTTATTTCTACACGCGCGTGCGAGCGTACGCTGCTGCGCGCTCAGCTGACTCGGCTTTAAACTGCGCGGCCCGGAAGTTACACCGCTAATATTCAAAACTGTTGATATCTCGAGAAGGAAGCCTCGGATCTCAAAATGGTAAAGGACTTTCCGGTGTCTTTTTCCATGAAGAATTTGCATATTTCGAATTAAACCATTATTTTGGGACACCCTGTACAAGTTCCTCGCGTCAGACGCTTTTTACGCGTCTCTTCAACAATTAGTAACTCCGAAACGAAGCTTCAAACATAATTTCGTCATTCTTGAGTTTCCTCTAATTTTAGCAAGCAGAATCAACCTTAATTGTTACTGATAGCTGTTGCCGAACACCCTGTATATGCGCATGGGAGGGACGTATCACGCATTGGAGGATCCGGCTCTTACAACGTGTGTTTGTGATTGGTTCGAAGGATATAAATTCACTGCCTATACAGTCAACTCACGAGATTCTGGCTGTTGGAACGTGTATGTACGGCAGCCAGTGTTGGGTGAGGTAATGTACCTCGGTAAAGATGGATCGCATACTACAGTAATTTCTCGATATACCGAACAGAGCTTCTCTTCAGTATAAAACAATGTGTATCCCCTCCAAATGTGGAAATCTTCCTGGTAACCAGCTGCCTCCTTCAAAATGAGGGGGCAATGGCTGACATTTGAGAACCGAAGTGTGCAGCGACAATAAGTCATCTACTATATTTTTTTTTATATTCTTATGAAAATATTTTGAACACTGATGAAATTTGGCTGATGAAAATCGGATCAAACGCGATGTGATTATAGAATTTTTAATTACTTCCGCATGCTGAAATGTACGAAGAATCGTAAAATCTGTGGGAGCTTTAAATGACCAGACCAGACAAAGAATCTGTGTATATCTCGCTCACTCTCCTTTTCTCTGACTCCCTCTTACTTATTTCTTGCTTGCTCTCTTTTTCTCACTCGCTGTCCTTTTCTTTAACCACCGATGTCGACGGAACAGAAAACCGAGCCGACGGTAACTCATATCAATAAGAGGCGGTGACTACATGTAGCCCTACACATGACACAAGGAACTAGAGCTGCTTCGAGACTCGAAACAATCGAGCCGAGACCCGACCGGATTCGGGTAGCTCGATTTTTTCGAGCAGCTTGAATGTGTTTCGGGTAGCTCGATTTTTTCGAGTAGCTCGAATGTTTCGAGCCGCCCGAAACATTCGGGTTACCCGAAACCGTTCGGGTCTCGGCTCGGCTCGAAAAACCGAGTCCCGCTCGGTGCGAACTTCAAGCTACTCGAATGTTTCGAGTCTTGAAACAGCTCTACAAGGAACGATCCGGTCCCGAGTGAGTTTCTTCTATTGAGAAATTACTGCAATGAAAGGAGGATGGTAAAAAAATGGCCATTTCGAGTACTACATGGGACAAAAAATAAAATTCTTACAAAACATTTAAGAACATGTTTTAAGGAAGGGTTGACTAACTGGTGGCTCGGGAGCCATCGGGGACATCTCCGCCTTGCTGCCACGCTGAACGGCCCTCTCCATACCTCACAGACGGAGGAATCGACTGCGATCGTCAGAGTCTGGTCGGTATAGAGGGGGGGCCGTTCAGCGTGGCTGCAAGGCTCGCGAGCCACCAGTTAGTCAACCCTCTCTTAAGGAATCAGGAAAATATAATCCAACAAACTGGGAAACTGAAAATTTATCCAACATACCATGGGAATGTTATGAAAAGCGTATGCAAATATGAAAACGTGACAATGATTAAACACATGTGAGTGTTACGTTTCATTCTCATTTTCTTCGGACAAATGATTCAGCTATAAAATAATTAGGGAGAAAGTGGGTAGGCAAATTAGTCAAAGATTGCTGTCGAACAAGGTCGAAGTATCATTAGAATTAATATCCTAATTAAGGTGAAAACAGCAGCCAACGACGCATTCGCTAACCTTAGGCTGCGTATAGACTTGAGCCCGAACACGAATCAGGCAAGCCGAGGCCGAATGGGCATGCAAGTATGGACGTCGTTCTGAGGCATGCGAAGTCCTTTAGGGCCGTTCGCCGCATGGCTCGGGCCGATGCGAAAATTGTTGGTCCCTCAAAGAGAAATCATGCTCAGGTCGAAAGCAATAGAAATATGAGCCTTCTTTTATACATGTTTGATTGTGTTATCTGGTACTGGCTGTTGGATTCAGTATTCAAAACAAGGGTTTCACACTTCATACTGCTTGACATGCACCAAGGGGTTTAGTGTGTCGCGCTCACAGCGAGTGCATACTTTTGCTTTCTCGTGTGGGACTTGGGTCCAATCAGGTGTCTCCACATACAGGGTGTTTATAAAAATATGGAACATTTTTTCGGAATGGAGTTTACTCACCAGAAGAATTAAAATTTACAGATAATTCTTAGGTTTGCAGTTATAAGCATTTTTATATTCCGTAAAACACCAGCCCCGACTGCTTATTAAAGGGCAACTGGCTACAGGCGCGTTCATCAGTTGGCCTAAACCCTATCCCTACTAATGTATAAAAGTGAAACGTTGTCTGTTTGTTTGTCCTTCTTTCACGCCTAAACGGCTGAACGGATTTCAATGAAATTTTGAATATACATTACTTATGTCCTAGATTAGATTATAGGTTATTTATTTTATTTTTTTAGGCTTTTTATTTTGGAAACATTATAAATAATTCCCGAGTGAAATCGGGTAACGGGTCAGTTAAGTAGTATCTATACTATATTTTCATTCATATCCTTTGCTTCTCGCCTTTAAAAAACAATGGCGAAATGATAATCAATATATCGATCCGCGGAAATGCTCATATGTTTTATTATTTTGGTCAGTTGTCTGAAACTGAATAATGTCCCACATTTTTATAAACACTTGTAATGTCAAGCAACAATATAGACAGAGGGCCGGGATTTTTTTATTGAAATTGTAAATTTTATTTACTTAAAATTTATGCATGTATACCACCAAAATGGCCGGCAAAGTATCCAAATTCTTAGGTGGCCACTATAGTGGCCAGCTCGGCCCTCTGAAGGTTAAGAGTGACAGTGTAAAATCAAACGTGTTCACAATGGAGTGATTAGTAATGCAAGCTCATTTAACTGTCTACGGACTTGCACTTCAGAGTGATGGTGCACATAGTCTATGTTTCTTTTTAAATATTAGCTCAAAGCACATGGCGTTGCCCGGGTAAAACTTCGATTATCACGGAGTGTCAAGAGGGTGAAATAAAGGGAAAGGGTTGGGATGTCCAGATTTGATGGTAACCCATATTTTCCGTAGGGTTCTAGAGAGTAATTATGCAAAATTTTGTACAGATCGGCTAAAGGGTTTAGGAGGTAATAGGAAATATACATACATTCTATTTTATATACAGGGTGTTTCACTACCGATGGTCAATACTCTAGGGGATGATTCTACATTCCAAAGCCAGACGAAAATATAGAATCCAATGTTTTAATGTCACTCTTCGTTTTCGGGAAAATTGATTTTGAATTTCAGCTAAATACGAGTGCACCGATTAATTACCGAGTGCATTAAATAATGGTATTCTATATTTTCGTCTGTCTTTGACCTTCAGAATCATCCCCTAGAGTATTGAGCGTTTGTATACGATATAGAATGTAGCTGTAGACATTTTTTATTTCTTTAAAAGGTCATACTTATTTATATTTTATTTTATTTTTAAGGGGGAATATGGGAAGAATCAATGTTCCCCGCATATTTCTCCTTAAAAGTATTGAAATTTATTGAGCTATAACACAAAAAATTGCCTGGGCTTAAGAGAGGGTAGGCTTTAGGGGTGGTCGCAGAGAGTGGGGGCCCCCACAATATTTTTTCTAGGGCGCCGAAGAATATTCGTGCTCAATTTAATGCGGATACGTTGAACGGTATAGAAGCCCTTTAACCCAACTAATTTATATACAGGGTGTCCCAAAGGGCGATTTGGGCGTAAGTGGAATTCGCTCCATATAAACTCCTTCAATTTTCACTCGTTCACTCCGTGATTCTTTCTTAATTTCAATAACAGCGGAAATAATTTAGATGTTCGTTATAAGTGGGACACCCTGTATACCATTGCTAAACTTTGAAAATGACAAGCTCTACATTCATTTATACACAGTATTTTCTCTAAATGCCATACAGCTGTTTTAGTTACCTCACCTAGGGTAGACCGGGGCGAATTGGATCACTTTGTGTATGACGGTAAAGAAATAATAGTCAAACATTAAAAAACTAATTTTTTTATTATATATTCGTGACCGGTACACCTTTAGCTTTAAGATTAATAATAAAAAATAAAATCAAACTTAAAAATGTTTCTTCTGCAAACAAAAAACCAAAAAGTGAGAAATATCCGATTCGTCCAGAAACTTGGGGCGAATCGGATAACCCATAAATTTCTGAAATAACTGAAATTTTCATAACAAAATCTTTAGAACCAACTTAAACAAATCTAATTTAATGACAATGAAGTCAAGTGACACTATTGCCATTTTTTGCCGCCTTTATCAGCACAATTCTCGTGGCATCACTCTTCTCAGATAATCTTGTGAAAGTGAACGAATTAATTCTTCACCAGAGTAAATACAATGCCATCTTCTTAAGACCATTAATTTATTTACTTTTTTCGTCGTTTCTTTAGATCTAATTTTTATCGCAGATTCCTTTTTTTTTGACACCATGATCCCTGATTGGTCTTTTTTATGTACGTACGAACCATCTGTATATAAACAATTATCATATTTATAATCATAAAAATACTCAAATGAAAATAAAGAGTGATCTGATTCGCCCCAAATAACGTGATCCGATTAGCCCCATTTATTGTGTTCCTGATTTCTCGATATTTTTTCTTTCTCGAGAAATTAGAAATGAGATCATACTTCTTGAGAATTCTCGAGAATTCTCGAGAAATTGAAAACAATATTACAAAATTTATATTTTAGGAATAATGTTGATAATATTTATGAAAAAAACAAGAAAACATTAACTAATTGTTCACTCTTGTCTAATTTGCACAAAATTTGTAGAAATAAAAAAACAGATATTAGATATAATTGATAAAATTATTTATTTAATACAAAATTTGTGCCAAGCAAAATACTACTTTTTTGTTTTAAAATAGTTTTTTAATCTATTTCTTTTCTTTATTTTCTGATAAAATCTGTAGTTGTAGAAAAATTTATTTCGTTTTGAGTGAATTTCATTTGCTTGATTGTATATGTAGCACATCCAAAAGTTATGGTAAATTGGGTGTCCTTCTTCCAGTGGACTGAAAAATATGAAACTCCTTTGTTAAAGTCCGGAATTGATCTTCTTCTTGGTTGATACTAAATTCTTGGAACTCTTCTTAATGGTAATTCTTCATGTTGAGGATCCGTAAGTTTTTTAGTACTTTCAGGAGAATCATGGTTACTGTTACATTTTCCGAAAAGTCTAGCTACTTAGAATTTCTTTTGCCATTTTATACATATCTGTCTTGGATATTAAATGAAAAACGCGTCTTTTGAATCTTTTTGAAAGAGATTGTGGATTACCTATGCAAAAATTTTATAAGGGATAGGATAGTTTTGTCTGTTCTTTTCGATATTTCTTCTTTAATAGCCACATGAAACTCATTACTTAATTCAGTAGGTACACCATTTTTCTAAATTGTTAAATAACAATTTATGAGCACCTTCACCAGTCAATAATGTCGAATCTTTTCCACTGGGATTTTCTTTTGCAATTCATATAGGTTCTAAGTTACTAATAAGATTTATTATATATTGTAAATGTGTTTATACGTTCGCGATTTCCTAGACTTAAGTTTCTCGAGAAAAACAGTATTTCTCGAGAAATAAGAAATAAGCAATTATAAAATTTCTCGAGAAAGAACACTACCCATATATAAGTATTTCAAAGGGTGTACATTACATAAACATATTATAATATAATAGTCTAAAATACATCAAGTACTAAACTTGGGCACCCTGCAAACTAATAACACTAAACACATTTGCCTTTTCAAGCTTACTTTTTATTTTAAACACGAACTTGCAGATTACCTAAGTTAGATTCGGACCAAAATTGTAACATTCGCACGCGTCCATGTCACTGAAAACGTATGCCAGCTCTAAACAATGACTTAAAACCAGCGCTGTCCAGCGTAGGGGCCCCTCACGCGCCTGCTTCCCCTTCCAATCTTTCTCTCGCACAACGTGCCTCCCGTTGTCAAGGAGACCGCGAGAGTCTTCATGACGGGCTAGCGTCTTCGCGTCCAGCGTCGCGCGGTATCCCTGACAACGCGGGCGAGAGTGGGAGAACTCCAAGCTCCCGCGGGAGCGACCTTGGACAGCGCTGCTTAAAACGATTGACGGGCTATTGCGGTAGGTGCTGGGGAGAGGGATGAGGTACTACGCATGATCGGGATGCTCATTTCTATCGCGATGTAACAAATATGGACTAAATTCTTATTTTGATCCGATTCGCCCCGGTCTACCCTACATCCCGTTTCTACTCCAGTTCCTATTCTTACAACCAACACGTTTACATATTTTGGATAATTATCTCTAACCAACTTATACTCCTTTTCCTTGTACAGCGATTTCAGGTACTTTTAAAGGCACAATTATCATCATATTGGGACAGCATGTGTTTGAAAGGTATCGTTCCAGCAAACTCGTACAAACTTTTTTGGATACCTAACATTTGTCTTGTAAAAATAAATATTTCAAATTCAATATTGAAATTTGTTCGATCCTGTAACCCTAAAGTACAGCTTTCAGCGCAGTCTCTATGTACGCAATATTAATTCTAATAATAAATACCTACATGTTTGCGTCTGTCTGAAAAACAAAAACGTCAAGTATCCATTACTACACACGTATAAAAATAACGCCTCCACAATCCAGGTTTTCCTCAATTCTCTTCCTCCACAAATTCATAAACTTTTTTTACAGAGGTTCACGTGTACAAACTTCTTTGAATTTTACAAAGCATTTATTTTTTATTGTGCTATAAGTTCGTCAAGTGATGTTTTTCGAAGGAAATGTTTAGTTTATACTATGTGGGATGTTCTTCATAATGCAAACAACTTCATCATCAGAAAACTGATTGTTCCCAATCTATTCTATATTCTATACTATTATATAAAATTGAAGTTGCATACTTTGAAATGCGGTTTCTCAGTTAATATGAGTTGTACCTACAAGTGTGTTACATCGCTTTGTTCGTCTTGGCGAGAGGAAGGTTCTAACGTTTTCATCTTTTTTAAATAATGATTTTTAAATAATAGTAGATCGCGACACGACCGCCAGGTGGCGGCCGGGCGAGCGCTTCTCGCTTGCGAAATAGCACCGCGGCGGGAATAAGTGGCCGAGGGCTCTCGAATTTTACAGATTGCAGATTACGGATTATGAATCAGTCACGCTAATTTCTCGGGCGAAGCCGAGACCGGGGACGCTAGAGTGTATGATAATTTTTATAGACTACGCCTTACCATTTATGACAACCAAGGAAATAAGTAGAGAAGTCATAACAACTATATGCTAAACTCATTGTTTTTAATACTCCCTGTACGCTGGCAGCTACTTCATTTGATTAATATTTGCGGTGACTTACTTAAATTCCAGGTGACGAAGGAGCAATACTGTGAAAATGTCGAGGCCAATCCTCAGCAGGCCGCGCACGCGTGTCTATGGGTGCAACTACGATAAAGGAGAATCGTACTATAAACCAATGGTCGATCATTTAGATCGGAAATACAGCTCCCGACCGCTTTTCTCCGAACCAAGAACTTCGTTAGCCGATGAGATCGCGGCCCGTCGGAATGACATCGGTAACATCTTCAGTCGTTTTCCAAAATGGTTTTAAGGGGTGAACGTATCCTACTCCCTCTTTCCTTAATCGTTATATAAATGTAGCCAGTAGCTTTTCAATAAGAAAATGCTAAACTATCTTTGACTTCCTTGATATTTCACGAGTGGCATGTTGAAACCAAATCCTGATGTGAAAGGAACTTGAATGTACTATCTCGTCAGTCCAGTGTTACAGTCACAACAAATTTGACCCTCGTACAAAAAAAATCACCGTATAAAGTCTTTCACAATACGTAACGAAATGAAATAAAATCGTAACACGAAGCAGAACCGTCTAATGATTTATTATATCCTATGACACGAGTAATAACGTTTCTATACTGTTTAAACATTATCATTCAATATACATCGGAAATAGAATTCGGTACTTCGTGGAGGGAATATTTTTATTCCAGATGAAATTTTCAAATTGCCATTTCTACACTTCGTACACAGCATGTATATTTATAGCGTGGTTGTCCATATTTTTACTCTTACCACATAGTCGTAATTCTTGTATCATTCTACCTGCTAAACGATATATGTACTTTACTACATGTATAAAGGATTTATTAAGCGTTAAACGAATTAATGTTGTAGTCGATAACTGTTCTCAATATATCAATGTAAGCTAATAGAATTTATCGTTACATAATATCTATGTAATATACGAGATTGCATTAGGTTGAACAAGGTTAGGAAATCTCGTTCCTTTGAAAGCGAAGATCACATAACCTGCTTTGTTAAACTGAGTGTAAAAGTTAAAGGAGTCATCGGTTCATCAATAAATTTTATGCTATACGAACAATGAAATTCTTGGCATTACACAGTATTATAATTATCTTCTACTCCAAATACACAAATGTAATGATACAATTATTACCAAGGATGAAAAACTGTTTGACGACATTACTTATCTGTGAAATTGTAATTTATGTAAATGTATTTTTATTATAAACAAGTTATTGAAATTCATGTATTAATATACACTTCAATTTTCGAATGTCCTGTTTCTTGCAATTCTTGCATACGCACTATTGGCAAGTCAATACTATGGCAATAAGAGTTCCATATACAGACAAGCAAAATTTTATTCAAACATCAAAGGCAATTAATGAAATACACTAAGTTTCATCGCTATGTACACATAAAAAATGTATGTGTATGAATAGAAATTTTGTGAAATATGTTACAAAAACATCCAACTAATATTTCAGTAAACGATTGGCCTGCTACGTGTATGCATTTACGTATATATGTATTGTTATTAAAACAATGGAAAAATGAACCCAGCTGACACAAGCAATTAATTAACAGATATAATCAAAGTACTATTCAATATAGTCATTTATTTATTATTGAAATATAAACTTGTGTTTAGCTTCCCGGCTACAGAAAATTTCTAATGTATAGCCTCACATTATCGCAACAGTGCCATTCTGAAAGCTAGAACTTAAATGACTTAGAGCCCAAATACAGTTCCCTATGAGTGAAACACATCTTGAGGTATCCGTTTTTACAGGCTCGCGTGACCTCTCCGATCCTCGCAACAGTTCCTTTGGGCGTGACCTTGACCTTGAACTAGATTCCCCGATTCGCGCCCCTCAATTACCACTCAGTTCCCTGGCCACCGACACGTTGTTTCCCGAGAACGAGGAGATCGTCTACGACAGCCGTGGCCAGCGCAGCCGACGTCGATTTGCTGAAAATTTCGCCAACGACGTCGCCGCGACAACGCACCAGCTCAAAACGAAATTGGCATCGATGAACCTGGAAGACGAGGTTGACGTCGCGTTGGGAAAATCACGGCGCATGCGCCAGGAGCCGGATCTTCTGGAGACTACTCTGAACTCGAGAAGAGACATGCAAGACATGAAGTCAGCAATCGAGGAAGCGGAATCTACGTTTAAAAGACGCTCAAAGCTTGCCGACGAAATCGATCATATTAGCGACAGTAAATCGACACTAACGAAGTGGTCGAAATTACTTAACGAGGACGAGAATTTGGTACCGGTTAGTGCTGCTGCGACTAGAGCTAAGCAAACCAAAGCCCGTTTAAATGACTTGGAATCAGAAATGGAGGAACTTGCTGAGAGACAAGCGAAAAGAGAACGTAGAGCGGCTGCGCTTAGAGCACTAATTAACGAAAACGCTTCTGAGACTGAAAATATTCAACAGCAATCAATTCTTAGCAAGAAGGTTTCCATTCGCGAACGTTCTGAAAAGCACGTCGCCTTTTAAATGCCCGTGTCGATTATTATATCTAGATGAGAAACTCAAGATCAAAAAGCAGGAACAAAGACTTGTATCTCGTTTAATTGAACTTATAATTAGTCCTTCCGGAATATAGTATAGTATTTGCATGAGTGATGCTCGCGGTATTTATTTGACTCGGTACATTCACTTTGGTAAATTTAGAATCACTTGCTTTTGGTGATTTCGTATTTGTACGTATGTCATTTTAATATTCGATCAATCTCTTGTGATTGTCGGTAGACGTGCTCACACGAACAAACATTTGTATTACACAGCCTATACGGATATTTGTACGAAATTATTTTATGTAGTAGAAATACACTAGCAGTATCATAAACGTGTATTTTAACTTGAATTATCACTTATTTTATACCCAAAAGTGCTTATGTAGGTACTTCTCATCTCTGACGTATCTTGGTGTTAGGTACTATCGAAAGAAGCATGTAACTGCAATAAAACCTCGATTAGTAGAACAGTGCTTTCTGAGGAAGGAACATAAATGTCTACACCAGCGCTGTCCAAGGTCGCTCCCGCGGGAGCTTGGGGTTCTCCCACTCTCGTCCGCGTTGTCAGGGATACCGTATAGCAGCCTTCTTATCGTCACGCGGTCTCCTTGACAACGGAAGGCACGCTGCGCGAGAGAAAGATTGGAAGGGGAAGCAGGCGCGTGAGGGGCCCCTACGCTGGACAGCGCTGGTCTACACTATGTTGATTTTCGTATTCCCCAATTTACCTAAAGCTAGTACGGCCATGAAAAAAAGAGTGAAGACAAAGAAGAAGGGAAAGAATAGAAATCTGGACGAAATAATATTCAAATGTACACATTCTTAAATATTCACTGCTTTGGAGACGGCTTTGAAAAGACATGAAACCCGAACAGAATGTGCGGACATCGAAATAATGACATTAAACGAACACGTTAATAAATTGACGACTCTGAAAGTTTAGGAAGCAAGAATGCAAAGTTAAGACACTATTAAACCTGTGCTTAAGGTTTTGTATTTTTGTTCAGTATCGGATAACTCGGAAATAACGGAATACCGTGTGCCAAAATTGATTCGGATCATCGAGGTTTTACTGTATAAATTTTCTTTGACATCCGTAACGAAACATCGAGTTTCTATTGAAGACGTTTAATCGCTGCAGGATTGTCGATTAATTAATTTTATATAGAGCCTTCATCGCAAGGACCGTTAACACATTTATGTTTTAACTGCAGATTCAAAACTTCTGTTTTCAAACCAATTTTGGTAAATCATTTTATCACACAGGAAGTGATTACAACATGGGCGTCCGGAGAGGGGTGCAAAGGGGTTAGGTCTGGGTTAAGTCAGTTGCCCCCTCTGGATTTTGCGAAAAAATCGTTTTTCTTTCAAAACTGATATATATTAAGTTCATACTAAAAAAGGGAATATTTTTAAATTTTTATTTAAATTGGCACTACGAGATGGGTTAAAAAAATCATCCCAAAGTTGCCCCGCCTGGAAAACAGTCTCCCGACGCCCTTACACAACAAAAATATCACTCCCTGATTATTCATTTATTTCAGTTTAATAACATTCAATGTTTGTACAGCAAATATTATCACCACATTTCTTTATACAGCAAATAATTTAATATCCTTGACAAGAATTATTCAGAAAAAGGTAGACGAGTACAAGAGCATTCCATGTTTACGTACAAGTTACAATAGTTCCTAATCAATTAAAAAAACCGAACGCAAAATGTATTTAGTATGTTATTAAATTTTCAATATCTTATTTTCATTAATTTCATATAAAATAAATACACGCAGTAATTATATATAACGTCACATAAACAATTACCTTGTTTCTATCGTTCCCTTTATCGCCAGAATTAAAATTAGGACAAAGTAATAATTAACACTTTAAGGGAAATATGTGCCGAAGAAACATGTTATTTCAACGCCATTGTATGTATTTCCATACTCTCTTATTTAGAAATAAATTCTGCTTTATTAAATACGTCACACATATATATATGACATGCTTAATAACACACTTAATTAATCAGATGTTTGTATTTCTTCCTATTTTTATTTGACGTGTGCTGTAATTCCCCGTTTCTAATCTAATAACTGTAACTTTTTCTTCCATACATGTGTAAGCAAAAATCTTCCCCATGCATGCTTGCGGTATAAATGTGTATGTACATATGTCGCAGGGCAATTTTAAAAATCAGATTTTTTGTAAAAAACCTCACGTTTTTTACAAAAATTTTTACTTCAAGTGGGCTGAGAATTCATAGCCTTTTTGCAATACGGCTAGAGACCTTCCAGCCTTATTGTAATGGTAACTTTCGACAACAAAAAGTATTAAAGTATTGTTGCGGCGTAGAATAAGATGCTCATTGGTCCTCAATTTTGTCACCCATTCGAAATTTAACGGTTTGTCCTTCGGTAATAGCCCCCATTCTCATGGGCGTAGCTAGGATTTCATTTGGGGGGGGGGGGAGAGGGGGGCAATAAATAGTGAAACAATTTTTGTTATTACAATTTATGTACGTAGGTAGAAACCAACATAACCGGGGTCGTATAATGCGGAATTACTTCATAATTTAAATTATTTTCATTTTGTAATATACTAATTTAATTTTTGACGAACGATTTTTCTCCTTTGTCGGGGGGGGGGAGCGTCCACTCCTGCCCCCCCCCCCCCCTCCTTCACTACGCGAATGCCCATTCTGTATTTCTTTTTTAAAGTTACAAAATAATCAACATGAAACCGAGTCACGAGTTTGCTATGTATTAAAGTTCTACTAATTTGGCAATAGTGTTAACCGAGTCTGCGAGGAGTATGTAGAGGTGGTCCCTAAAAAAAATTTCATGTCCTCGGAAACCCCAAGAAAAAAAGGGCCATCTTAGCGTAGAGGCATCTCCCCATTAGCCATCGCTTTATTTAATCACAATAACACAGTACTCACAAGAACATCTATAACTTTGTACAATGTAACAGATTCAAAATCAGGGACAATAATTTTGGTATGTTCGTCAAAGACTGGCGGTTAATCGATAACAACTTCTGTCGGCCTTTATCGACCGTCTTCTAACTTCAGATGCGAGGTGCGAGCACCAGTAGGCCGAGAAGTTATACGCGGTGCACAGTGGGCCAAACGGCCGATCTAGCTGGACAAAATTCGAAATGAAGGATTTTGTTATGTCTATCTGTTGTTATAGTTAAGCTTGCATGGAATATGAATAATAATTGATTTTTTTTCTAAAAATTTTCCTTTTTTGATATAAATTTTATTATAATGATTAAAGTAAAAGAGTAAAATAAGAATTCGCACGGGAAATATAAACTTTTAAACACACATATTTGTACACATAATAATTTATTAAAAAAGTAAAATTGTAAAATATTCACCATTATTAAAAAGACTTAGTCATTGTCAGAACTGTCACACAATTCATCTTCTGTTGACGAACTACTGCTTTCTTGCCGAGGGTCTTTTAAAAGATGTTGTATTGCAGATGTTATCATATGTCATATTTTCAAAAAATTATTTTAGGTAAACCGAGCATAACTTCTGTAAACCAGAGTGTTCTTACCTGCACTTCGCTGGAAGGTATATTATTCTTTGTTTTTTAAACGTAACTATAACGTTTTTCATATATTCTTTATTAAAACAAATCATGATATGTGCAATGACTATACATAAGTTAAAAAAGACTCGAATAACTTACGAAAGGTCAAGGGTTTTTAAATTTCATGATGACAGATATGTGACACTGCCTGTATAAAAAAAAACAAATAATGGATATATAAAAAGTTCCAATACATCAAAATATAGCTTCACGAACCTTAGGGATACCTGGTTATAAGGTAGGCTCCGTACAAATACTTTACCTGAGATTCCGAATTCTGAATTCCGAATTATACTACATGAGGAATAATGATCTGTCCTTCAAATTAATACACAATTATAAGAGACGCTAGACGTAAGGAATACAATACCTAGTAGGGGTTTGAGTATAATATACATGTGTAATACATAGGTAATATAGTGCTTCTTAGTTCTAAACCAAAGAAAAATAATAATTTTTCAGAAAACATGGGATACCATAGCTTTGATTGTAGAATACACAAAAGAGCTAATTTGGACCATTCAACACCATCAGAGACCATTCCGAGGTTTTGGAACGTTCAACCCATGCACGGGAAAGTACGCTAGCGCTTCATAAAAAGTGAATTAACTTTCAAATCGGCGCCTGTCGGCAAAACATTTTAATCAGGATTTGTGGGGGATGAATCACAGAATACAATAATATAAGCAACAAAGCGGACACTCGTGGACAAGATTTTGTAGGTCTAGATAAAGTTGAAATGCTTTGCCATGGTTCGCACATTTCTTCTGTTAGTTTCAGGTATTAAAAAAAGGATTTCCAATAAAGTAACGAAATATTTGCTTATCACATCTTAAAATACATACCTTACGGAACAGTATCCGAGACAGAATATAGAAAAATCCTAACAAATGTCTATGAAATACAGTTCGGTTCATGGTGCTGCATTAGAAGCTATGTCAGTTCGTAAGCCATACCTGCGGAACGGGCATCTTTGCAGAGTTACCACGGCCATTAAGCGTTATTAAATGAATTTATTGATGTGTTTTCGGTCGTTCCAAACCTCTTCTAACAACTTGGAATAACAATGAAAACATTTTATGACAGTCGCCAAAATGACTTTTGTCCAGCTAGATCGGCCGTTTGGCCCACTGTGCGGTGGTCGCAACAGTATTATAAGTGCATATACGTAGGGCAGCGCTGTCCAAGGTCGCTCACGCGTGAGCTTGGGGAACTCCTATTCTCGTCCGCGTTGTCAGGGATACCGCGCGACGCTGGCCGCGAACACGCTAGCCCGGCTAGCCCGTCATGGCAGCCTTCTTAGCGACGCGCGGTCTCCTTGGCAACGGAAGGTACGCTGTGCGAGAGAAAGATTGGAAGGGGAAGCAGGCGCGTGAGGGGCCCCTACCCTGGACAGCGCTGACGTAGAGTGTCTCACAACCGGTGTGTAAAATCGGAAAGATTTTCGATCTTAATTTTTTTACATCGAACTTGCTTCTACGCTCGGATGACCGGTTCTTGTGGGAGGGATGCAAGCTCGATTGGTTAGGTTAGGAGGTGTGAAAGTTGCTAGACTAAATTTCAACCATAAGGAGCACATTGTATTAGAACCAATCGAGCTTGCATCCCTCCCAAAAGAACCGGTCATCCGAGCGTAGAAGCAAGTGCGAAATAAAAGTAACGGTGCGCTTCTTGATACCGCAGATGTACCTACGTAAGTAGCATTTCTGACGGAAAAGAATTGTCCAGCTTTTGAGCCTGGCGTAGACCTTTGGCAGGTAGGTACCTGTTTCAACAGGCAAGGCCCCCCGTGGCGCCAGCAAGACCGACCCCGGTCCTTGCTATTTCAGCGGGTTTTCTTCCAGTGAAAATCAGCAAATTTGCAAGCGCAATATCTCAAAAACCAGTGGAAATCAAGTGTATACATTAATGCTTATTGAATTTGTCTTGGAACGCACTATAAACTCACCTCTTCAAAAAAAATAGTTCCATTTAAAAAACCGAACTTGACCATCGTATCTTTTAAAATAATAATCGAAAAAAAAATTCGTCTGCGCTAATAAATTGGCCCCATCGAAACATGCAATTCCATATTTTTTATATTTTTTTATCTCCCATATGTTAGGAGATATCCTGCTGTCTAGTCTACCGTGGGACACCTTGTATAAAAGTATCACAGAAAGGTTATAATTCCTCAGCCTAATTGAAGTAAAAATGTTTTTTCGACAAAAAGATAGCGTTTTGTAAAAAGGTTGATTCTACAATTATTGTCCTGCGAAATGTATACATATACAAATAAATAAACCTACCTTCTGTTTGCACAGGCCCGTTTTCTTCACTTTCTTTCTGCTGTTTTTTGTAGTAATAAATAATTACATGCACGCTCGCGTATATCAATTACGTAAGCAGAGTGTAATGAGAAATTATATAGAAAAAATTCGTATTTAATCAAAATATTTGCAATCAATAAATAGTAAAAGAGAATAATAAATACACAACTTAATTGGAATTAAATATTACTTGTTCTACGTTTACATAGGGTATCCCAGAAAGAAATGTCAATATTCTAGATCAGGCTTGGGAATTAGGTTATCTTTTCGGCCGAGTTTCAGAAGTAACGCCCTCTTTCTCCCGCCGCGCGTCTTGGCCACTGCGACTGCCGTAAAGCTCGAGCCACTTCAGGCGCGTACCACGTGAACCGCGCGTGGCGCGTTGACAAAACAAAGACGTATCGCTACGCGCGGTTCACCTGGTACGGTCCTGGGGCGCTCCAAGCAGCTAGGCCGCCGCGGGAGTCAAGTCGCGCGGTGGGAGAAAGAGGGCGTTGCTTCTCAAACTCGGCAGAAAAGATCACTTAATTCCCAAGCCCGTTCTAGATTCTAGGATGTCACAGTATCGACCATTGTAAGAAGGACACTTTATACAATATACGTGTATATGTTTTAAAACAAAAGACCCACACAGCACACAGCCGTCCTAAAAGCGTGCCAGGGACGTCCATCCCAGCGGTACCGGACGTCCCGGGGACGTCCCGAATTTCCTGCGAACGGCTTCTATACGTCCCCTGAACGACGAATGTTACAAAAAAGTGGTCCCCGGGACGTCCCGCACACAGCACACAGCCGTCCTAAAAGCGTCCCAGGGACGTCCGTCCCAGCGGTACCGAACGTCCCAGGGACGTCCCGAATTTCCTGCGAACGGCTTCTATACGTCCCCTGAACGACGAATGTTACAAAAAAAGTGGTCCCGGGTGCACGTCTTTTAAGCGCATGTCAGCAGTGGTGTTGTGACTAACCCGGATAAAGGGATCACCACCTTCGCATAGAAGGAAAGAAAGGAAAGAGAGCGGTTTCGTCCCGGGCCCGCCAGTGGACTCATCAGTAAGGCTTATCTGGCGGAACCCTGCCTTAGACACGCTGGGTATTAGGACTGGGACGGAACTTGTATATATACGGACGAGGGACCAGGCGAACACTAGCGAGAAGTACCACGTAGCGCTGCGTGGCCCTCTGGTGGAGCGTCGGTACCCACTACGGATCCCTACAATAACTCACGCGTCCTGAAAGCGTCCCAAGCCGTCCCAAAAACACGTCCCAAATGCATCCAAAGGCCATCCCAAAACACGTCCCAAACGCGTCCCCAGGACGATTTTGGGACGTCCCATAAGCGTTCCAAAACAGTCTATAGACATCCCAAAACCGTCTATAGACGTCCCACGGACGTTTTGTTACAAACCGGGACATTCAGACCTACAGACCTAGACGGGACGTAAAACTGACGTCCCCGGGACGTTGTGTGCTGTGTGGGGATCTACATAGCATGAGGTAGAATTATTTCAATGTACGATTGCAAAATTACACAGTTCGACAAAATTTGACTTTTTTCGGACTTGTAACATTCAATAGCCGTTTCTTATATGTTTTCGTGCGCTGAAAACGAATCCACAAACCGTTTTTCCCCATCACCCTCAGTA
The DNA here is from genome assembly GCA_910592295.1 of Andrena haemorrhoa. Classification (NCBI taxonomy): domain Eukaryota; kingdom Metazoa; phylum Arthropoda; class Insecta; order Hymenoptera; family Andrenidae; genus Andrena; species Andrena haemorrhoa. The sequence continues at coordinate 11,488,577 of OU342946.1, forward strand.
TTTGAGAAATTCGATTTTGAATTATGAACATTATTGCATTATGAACATTGAAATATATGTAAACAGCGATCAAAGGCCTAAAGGACACTCGAAATGCACCTATTTTTGAAGATATCCTTCAATTTAGTTTCAAAACTGAGGGTCTAGTAGAAAATCTAATTACTCCACGCGATACAGCAAACATTTTTCCTTCGGAAGGCATCGACAGAAATGGAAAGTCACGTTTTATTTTCATTGCAGAAACGAAATAGTTTGGCAAGACGTGCGCCGTCGACAGTGGTTGTCAACGGCGGCGTGCGATTCTCTGCCGCTCACAATCAGTGTAACACAGCGCTGTCCAGCATAGGGGCCCCTCACGCGCCTGCTTCCCCTTCCAATCTTTCCCTCACCCAGCGTACCTTCCGTTGTCAAGAAGACCGCGTGATGCTAAAGGTCTACGCACACATATCCGTTCCGTGTCAGTTCCGTTCCGTCGTGCCAATGGTAAGAAGAAGAGACCCTCTAGGCCCCTCTTCTTCTTACTACTGGCACGCCGGCTGCTATGACGGGCTAGCCGAGCTAGCGTCTTCGCGGTTTAGTCCAGTGAAATTAGAATCTGTCTTCGGAATAAATCCCAGCAAGCTAAATTTTGGTATGAACCTTTATTTGGTCGTTTTAAACAATATGTCCCCATCGATCCGACTGCCGCTAAAAATTTTACAGGGGGATGAAAGAAAAAAAACTGTCTTTCACGAATATCTCGTTATCTAGCAGTTTTGCGACAAAAATAGTTATTATACAATTTCTAGCCTAGGAAATTCTCTACCAAAAAGGTCCTATGAGTTTTTTTTCGTAGGAGTAACCATTTTCGTGTATGTCGGGTTACCAATTTTCAACCCCCATACATTTGACAAGGAAAGATCCCGAACACTGAAATTCATAAAATTATGAAACTCTGTAAATATGTAGGCGAAGTCCTCCTGAGTATAACGCAATTTCGTTTGCTGCCCAAATTCACTCCATAAGGGTGCAATTGACCCCTGAAATTTGTTTACTTTGTATTATTACTCGCGAACTGTAAGACATAGAAAAAAAGTGTTCAGGAAAAAGTTACTTTTTTTAATTAGGACTTTTTTTTAATTCGGATTTGGTAAGTTACAGTTCTTACAGTTCTTACGGTTCGCGAGTTATGACACAAAATCGAAAAAAAAACGGATTTTCAGGGGTCAATTTCACCCCCCTAGTGTGGATTTGGGCAGCAAACGAAAGAATTGCGTAATACATACCTATATTAACCTCTGCATATCCCCAAAGTTTTAAAAAATTTTGAATTTTCGAGGGGGTGGATCTTCGCTTGCGAGAAATAATACACTTAGTCCAGTGAAATTAGGATCTGTCTTCGGAATAAATCCCAGCAAGCTAAATTTTGGTGTGAACCTTTATTTGGTCGTTTTAAACAATATGTCAAAAGTCCCCATCGATTCGACCGCCGCTAAAAATTTTACAGGGGGTTAAAAAAATAACAGTTTTTCGCGAATATCTCGTTATCTAGCGATTTTACGACAACAATAGTTATTATGAAATTTATAGCTTAGGAAATTCTCTACAAAAAAGGTCGTATGAGTTTTTTCGAAGGTGTAATCATTTTCGTGTATGTCGGGTTACCAAGTTTCATCCCCCATACTTTTGACAAGGGAAGATCCCGAAACCGGAAATTAAAAAAATTATGAAACTCTCTAAATATGTAGGGGATGTCCTCCTGAGTAGAGTTTTATAATTTTATGAATTTCAGTGTTCGGGATCTACCCTTGTCAAATGTATGGGGGTTGAAACTTGGTAACCCGACATACACGAAAATGGTTACTCCTACGAAAAAATCTCATAGGACCTTTTTGGTAGAGAATTTCCTAGGTTAGAAATTGTATAATAACTATTTTCGTCGCAAAACTGCTAGATAACGAGATATTCGCAAAAACAGTTTTTTTTTCTTTCAACCCCCTGTAAAATTTTTAGCGGCAGTCGGATCGATGGGGACTTTTGACATATTGTTTAAAACGACCAAATAAAGGTTCATACCAAAATGTAGCTTGGTGGGAATTATTCCGCAGATTGGGCAGATTTTCGTCTAATTTCACTGGACTAGTTAGCGTTGCGCGGTTGCATATCCCTGACAACGCGGACGAGAGTGGGAGAACCCCAAGCTCACGCGTGAGCGACCTTGGACAGCGCTGGTGTAATGTCGGCACCGCGCGGTTTGCTAAACTATTTCGCTCCTGTATTCAAAACAAAACGTGACTTACCACTTCTGTTGATGCGTTCGGAAGGAAAAATGGCTGCTGTATCGCGTGGAGTAGTCAGATTTTCTTCTAGACCCTTAGTTTTCGAAATAAATTGAATGATATCTTCAAAAATGGGTGCATTTCGGGTGTCCTTTTTTCTTTGATCGCTGTTTAAACATATTTAAATGTTCATAAGGCAATAATAACATATCGCTGTATTCGGAAGGGTACATAAAATAATTTGACGTAACGAGCAACCGAATAACTATTACGGTTTCAACACAAAAGATGTTCAAATTTGAAAATTTGCAGTTTTTTTCAAAATCGAATTTCTCAAAAACTGAGGGTGATGGCGACAAACGGTTTGCGGATCCGTTTTGAGGGCACGAAAACCTATAAGAAACGGCCATTGAATGTTACAAGTCCAGATGGCTGTCGAACTGTGTTATTGATAACGAACAAATGTTATGTACTGTTTCTAATATACAGGGTGTTCAACTACTGATGGTCATTCATTTGGGGGTGATTCTACAGGTCGAAATAAGACGACAATATAGAATAAAATTGTTTGATATCGCGCTTCGTTTGCGAGAAAACTGACTTTGAATTTTAGTCAAATACGCGTGCACCGAAGTACAGTTTTTGACGCCTGCGGAAAGTGCGACACATTCCCCTTAAATCCACATGCACCTCAGGGACCAAAAACTGTATTTCAGTACACGCGTATTTAGCTAAAATTTAAAGTCAATTTTCTCCAAGACGAAGCGTGCGCTATCAACAAATTTTATTGTATACTAGCGTCCCCCGTCTCGGCTTCGCCCGAGATATTAGCGTGACTGATTCACAATCTGATAATCTGCAATCTGTAAATTCGAGAGTCCTCGGCCACTTATTCCCGCCGCGGTGCTGTTTCGCAAGCGAGAAGCTTTCGCCCGCTCGCCGCCTGGCGGTCGCGTCGCGAACTACTATTATTTAAAAATCATTATTTTAAATAAATCAAAACGTTAGAACCTTCTTCTCGTCAAGACGAACAAAGTGATGTAACACGCTTGTGGCCACAGTTCATATTTACTGAAAAACCGCATTTCAAAGTATACAACTTCACTTTTATAGATATAGATATAGATATAGATATAGATATAGATATAGATATAGATATAGATATAGATATAGATAGTATAGATATAGATTTTCGTCTTATTTTGGCCGGTAGAATCACCCCCTAAACTTTCCTGTATATGCGGATAACAGCATCCATTATGCGACAAAACGTATCTAATTAAACGAGACAAGTATACGTATACATTTTCTCTTAGAATGACCGATAATGTGAATTTCTATACTATTAACTGTTTCTCCTGAGACACCCTGCTTAAAATTTCCGTTGCTATGCATAAAGCTTCATCATGTAAACCAGTGTTTCTCAAAGTGGGCATTGCCGCGCCTCTAGGGGCGTTCAAATTATTTAGGGGGACATTAGGTATTAAGGGTGCGTTAGAGAAGGGATGGAAATGGAGGCGATTAGGATTTTAATAACACGAGATTGCACATGATTACCTAACAAAGTCCAATAGGTGTTAAAAACTGTAAACACATACGCAAATTTTCTTATATCAATAGAATATTTTTTATACCAATTTTATTATATTAATAATATCCTACCGACTGCAACTTTATAATGCTCGGAACAGTCGTAACTGTCGTAAAACACAATGTTGCGCTGCGACGCTGCGATCCTAAACATCAAGAGATAACAGCGTGAAAGATTAAAATGGGACACCCTGTGTATAGTAGGAGGCGGTTGGAATAAGTATCTTTTTTTATCGGTTGGCATTCGTGTTGAAGAGGTGCAAATAACCCTCGAAGTTCAGGGTGAGAAACATGTTTGGTCGAATATCTTGGAAACTACTAGAGCTAGGAGAACGGTGTAAAAGGCAAAATTGTGTATTTTCTGATAAGGAATGCAGCTGTGCAAACAGATTTCAAAAATTCTGTTTTTCAATGTATTATTTAAATAAACAGAATTTTTGGAATCTGTTTACACAGCTGTATTCCTTATTAGAAAATGCACAATTTTCTCCTATTTTCTCAATCTTAACTTTGAGGGCTGCTTTCAGCCCCTCAAAATTAATCTCAGACGATAAAAAAATACGCGTCAAACATTTTGGTTAGAAGAGGGCGGTGGCTTGTAAAAGTTTGAGAAACACTGATGTAAACCTTTTGAAAATATTATGGGGATGCATCATCATCATTACAGCTCGCTTCATCAGGGTTCTATTAATGCATTGATAATTATGACGCGTATTAGCAATAATGGAACCTTTGCAGTGAAAGCCGCAAACAGCTTCATTGATAATTTATTATAATCAGAAGAATATGTTGCTTAATAATGATTATTGTAAATAATACTAAACATTATATTTCAAATTACACTGTTCGGTGAACGGCTATTGTGTATATACGAGTAACAAATTCTCAATGAAGATATGTCATTTTCACAGCTACGATTAACTCTACATTAATATAAATTGCTTCAAATAAATAACACTTTACTTTTACAACTAATGGCACCATTCGAATATTTTAGGTTCTCGTACTCTAAACGGAAATCGTAATGATATCTATGATGACTTGGACTTCCTATATGACCGTGGAGTTGAGGATAATTTTGAAGATGAATTTGTTCTCGGCCAGCGACGTTACAAGGACCGTGCAGCTGCTGCTTTCGCCGAAGATTTAGCTGAATTGAGGCGCAAAAGGAGGGACATGCAGGTTACACGTAAACTTGAAAATCCATTTCATTTATTTGTTACATAATCCCTTTTATAAGACGCGAATAGAGAATAAAGTCTGACATATTTCAAATGTGCTATGTAGGGTAAGTGTACCTAATTTTACCTACCCAAATTAAAATCGTTCTCAAACAAAGGATAATTGATATTGTATGTTTCTAATTATTTATAGGTACAAAATAATTGTTTGTGTTGCATGTACGGCAGGTTAAAACTGTTGAAATCTAAAGATTTTCAATCGCTACTGAAAAAAATCGAGATTTTGAAAAAGTCCACTTAATATCGCCTATCTGAGAAATATTGATTAATTCATGTATTTATTGGCTTTTAAATTTGTATTTATATGTCTACTTATTATTTTTGATCATATGAATATTTTGGAGGCGTTTTGCCGAACTTTCTTTACTGGGATTATGTTTAAAAAATAGAGTTTGTTTTATAAAAGTAAACAAATACAATTTCAAAGTATTTATATTATTACATATTATTCTTTGAAACGATCACGATTACATGCTGGACAAACGTAGTTCAGCTTAAAGATCGTCGCCCACTACACTGAAGCGCCGTGAAGCGAAGCACGGCGACCACGCATCGCCTAGGTCAGCGCTCTCCAAGGTCTCTCCCGCGGGAGCTTGTGATTCTCCCACTCTCCTCCGCGTTGTCAGGGATATCGCGCAACGCTAGAGAGGCGACCATGACCGACCAGCAGCTAGCCCGGCTGGCCTGTCATGGTAGCCATCGTAGCGTCGCGCGGTTTCCTTGACAACGAAAGGCACGCTGCGAGAAAGAAAGATTGGAAGGGAAAGCAGGCGCGTGAGGAGCCCCTGCGCTGGACAACGCTGGCCTAGGTATATGACAGAACAGCGGCGAACTTTGGTCGCCGCATTTCGCTTCCGGGAAAGGGGGACGGCCTTTATAGCTCCGCTTTCGTATCTCCATCTGTAGCAAATATCACACTGAACCCACTGGTAGGCGGTATTGAGGGCATGCTGCTCGAGACACAAAACGACTGTTCCCGTTAACAAAAATGTTGGAACCATTTAATCTGACCAATTTAATAATTGCTTAAGCATATCATTAATAATTACATACTCCCAGTAAACATTCATGCGTTCGTAAATTTTTTAAACTCTCTTTGATCCAATATAATGTAAACTTGTTATGTTTCAATACATTGTTTACTATCAAGATTCGCTAAAATACTTCTCCTATGCTAGACGTTGCTCAAGTGGTGTTGCAACCACGTATGTCTTCCTACACATGTTTGGGTACTAATTCAGTTCATTACCAATACATGTTAGCACTTCTCCCAACGATCCAGGCAGAGTTCGGAGGGATTCGGATGCACTGATGGAGGGGAAACACCTACAGGAGCGGTGGTAATGTGTGCGCGAACTGACGCCAGTGCCAAGCCAGCCAAGTGGCGCCAACGCGAAGCTAGCCACGGCCAACCAGCGTCGACAATCTATTTCCCGGCGACGCTGGTTGGCCGTGGTTAGCTTCGCGTTGGGGCCACTTGCCTGGCGTCGCGCTGGCGTCAGTTCACGCACACATTACCACCGCTCCTGTAGGTGTTTCCCCTTCCATCAGTGCAGCCGAATCCCTCCGAACTCTGGATCCACGAGATATTGCGAGTAGCGGTATTAGGTGCACTTACCCTATTTCAAATGTGCCATGTAATTAGAGAAAGTAATACGTAATCGGATAACTAGTATAAATATAATCAAGCGAAGTTTGCATTTGCATTATCTGCTTGTTAAAACTATTTTTCAGGACCGCATTTTTGATGTGATCGACTTGAATGCTGAAATTGAAAAAGCTAAGGCAACTCTCGAGGCAGCAGGTGTAGCTTTTCAACGTCACGCAACAAAATTCGATAATACAGGTCAATACGACGATGAAGCCTTAAATAAAGTAGCTTATATGGACACCGTTTCGGAGAAACCACGACCTCGAGCATTAAAATGGATAAAAGTCCCTGATGTGGATATAGAATCATGTGTGCCACAACCCACAAAAGCAAAACAAGGCAGAAATAACTCAGTAGTGGAAGCGGCTGAAATTGCAGATCCCTTAAAAACGCTTGCTTTCTTACCGTCAAAAAGGAAGTTCTTAAAAAGGAAGAAAAGTGTATCATTTTAAAAATCTCGAACAAATAATTTAAATTATTCTACGATAATAATATCAAATTTTATCTTCATTGATTAATATTGATCATTGGAATGAAACATATTTGGAAGACACAATTGTATGATTATTTTGCAATTTAAATATAGAGTTAAGCATTATATCTGTTACTACATTGGGGACATTTTCTTAAATATCAATGTCTTATATTTGAGTATATTATATCATTATACTGTTATTACCACACAATGTACCGTATTCTACATTTCTTGTTTGAAATACAGATGTATGTACATAATGCATATAGTGATATATTTTTTTCTCATCTTATCCTTCTCACTATCACGAAATGTACAATCATGCGATGACTAACTTTTCGCTACAGGTACGTATTTAATACATCGGTTTACATTTTACATGAAACTAAATAATTGCGAACAGGATTATTGCAACCTGCTTTTACCATTCCAGCAAGTGGTGATTGTTTCCTGCTGATGTGTGTGTACCATTCAAATGGCATACACATTAGTTTCTGTTCTAAAGTAGAGAAAATACAACTCTGAGGTAGTAAAACTGACTGCAATTGTTTAATTTTTCACCTCAATTATTATGAATGATACAACGTTATTTAAAGTTGTATATCTATTAGGCTGTTCTCCATGAAAACAGTTTGAATAACAGGTTCACCATTATGTAATATTTCATTCATTGCATAAAGAAAATTGTATCTACATGGTGTCTACCCTGCTGGAACTGCCAGTTAGAACCGCATTAAAAATTTTTAAATCCGGATTGATGCGGTTTTCTTCCCGTAAATTGCAGATTGAACCAGATGAAATATTTTCTATCCATTTCAAACTGGATATGCATGTAAAAATCTTGATGGTATCACAATTTGTCATCGGTTCTGCTCGGATTTACACGAAGTAACTCGCATATTACTAGTAAACTTCTTGAGTAACATTGTTCATTTTTTAAGCTGATTCTATCTGGAAATCCAGATCCAAACCAAAATGGGATTCTATTGGTCTTTTCAAATTATTTTGCTACCAGTTATTATTATTATTATTATTATTATTCGTCTTTATTACTTGACACATCAGAGAAGAAAATAATACATAAAGACAAGCAAAGTAAATGGCGAGGCTGCAGTACAATACTGTTAGAAGCCTAACCATAACTAAATAACTAACTAAATGACTAAATACTAATTAACATAAGAAACTAGAAAGTTATTATGGTGACGCATAATATAACCATATATATCGTCGAGCTTTAGATTTAAAATCCGGAAACGAATTTAATCCTCGAATATCAGGTGGGAGGGAATTGTAGTAATGAGCCGAGATATAAGTAAAGGATGATTCAAATTTAGATGACGAGTGTGCCGGTATGGAAAGGAGACTTTGGTGTCGAGTAGAGAGAGAATTAGGCCCATGGTAAGAAAGATTATTGCGAAGAATATTATAGAGATAAGGCGGGACATGAGATGAGAGTATCTTGTGAACCATACAACATAAATGGAAAATCCAGCGCTGAGGCATACGTAACCAAGACGTTTTAACATATAAATGAGAGATATGATCATACTTAGAGACACAAAAAGAAAAACGCAAACAGGAGTTTTGAACTCGCTGGATAAGATGAGAAAGATCATAGGATAAACCAGGACGATAGACTACATCACAATAATCAAACAACGAGATAATCAAAGATTGAGATAGTAACAGTTTTTGTGCCGAAGAGAGAATATGACGGGCGGGGTAAAGTAGACGTAAACGCGAATAGGCTTGACGACACAGCGAAGAAACATGGTTAGCATATGAAAGCCGAGGATCGATAATGAGTCCTAAATTGCGAATGGAGTCAGAAGGGTGTAACTGAAGGGATCCAAAAGTGACAGATATTGAAGGGAGTTTTTCCAAAGAGGAGGGAGAGCCGAGAACAAGAAGGGTAGATTTAGCAGGATGAATCCTGAGTCCATGCTGATCCGACCAATTTTTAATTCTTGTGAGGTCTAATTCCAGCTCCGTAATTGCAACGTGGATATTACGAGGCATAACTGTGGATACAATCTGCATGTCGTCAGCATACATACACGATATGCTGGTCGAAGTTATACGAAGGAGGTCAATGACAAAGACATTAAATAGTAGGGGACCTAAAACCGATCCCTGAGGAACGCCGCACTTAACGACACGCGAAGAGGAAAATTTTGGCCCATCCAAGTTTAGCATAACTTGCTGTGTACGTCCCTTAAGATATGACCGAAACCATGATAGAGCCGTTTGGGAGAAACCTAGCGATTTCAACTTAGCAACCAACAAGTCATGGTCGATAGTATCAAACGCTTTAGAAAAATCAAGGGACGTAATTAAAGCTACCCTCCGCAAGTCAATGGCCCGCAGAATAGTATTCGTAATATAGAGGAGGGCAGTAGTCGTGCTATAGCCACGTCTGAATCCAGACTGTAAAGGTGGAATTGCATGAATTGATGTTAAATACCAGAGTATCTGCTGGTAACATAATTTCTCGAAGAGTTTAGAAAGAAAAGGGGGCTGAGATATAGGGATCTGCAGATTTGGGAATAGGAGTGATAATGTTATGTCTCCAGCAAGAGGGAAAGGACCCAGTGGTTATAGAAGAATTAAAAATATGAAGTAACGGATCGAGACAGGAGGGAGTACAAGATAACAGTAGTTGTCCAGACAAATCGAAGGGGTTAGAGGAAGTAAGCTTAATATTCTTAAGAATAGAATATATATCACCAAGATTGAAAGGAACGAAGGAAAAACTGGCAGAAAATTCAACAGGTTTATCAAGATAGCTGTTTAATACGTCGGTAGAAATATTAGTAGTAGGAATGGAATCAACAAAATGATCGTTAATAGTATTAGGATCCGAAAAGGTACTAGGGAGATTATTATTACGCCGCGGGCGATAATAGCCAGCACGAGAGAGAACATTCCAAAATTTCCTAGGCGAGCTATATGATGACGAAAGATGGTTAAAAAGCGCACGCTTCTCGGCTCTAAGGGCATTAGTTCTTACACAGATTTGCATATCGTAAAAGCATGTTCAAACGCATGTTCAAATACATGATTTCTGGATGAAATCGACTCAAATTTTTAGTTGTTTCTAACCAGAATCTAGAAGTGCAGATCAAAATTCAGATGATACTCATTCAGTTTTTCCAAACCATTTTACTACCTGGTTTTATTTGTATTCGCGACACATTTATAGTCCCTCGACCGATTTACTCAGGTTATCAAGGAGTCGTCGAATAACCGTTACACCGTGAGCTGAGGTTTGATATAATTTTATTCTTAAACCTACTATATCAAAAGATTCTGCCGCATCAATCTTGCATCTAAGCCGCCTGCTCTACGAACTAACCGAACGTTGATGACTTTAAAGTTGAAACATTAATAATTTGAACAGTGAGGCGGGGGGGGGGGGGGGGTAGGATGATCGCTGCGTGTTTATTTAGAGGAGGGTGTGCTAAAAATATTGCAGTTGGTCCAAAAGTGGAACTTTTTGGAAGATATTCCTTGCCAAATTTGAAAAATATCGCTGTTTTCGTTACTGCATATAAAATTATTTTGTAATGGATTGTTTATATTAGTTACTAATAAAAGAAGATATTTATCGCAAAAGCCTGGTCTTTAATTTAAACAACTTGATTTGTTGCTACTTTCCTTTATTATTCCACTTTTCCTTATAACATGGAAACGAAAAGTTTCCCAAACATTTTATTTAAAGCACTGTAAAGGGCATTAAATACGGTAGCAAATAAACAGAATTAAAATTTGTTATCACAAATAAGTTAAAAAAATTGAAAACTCAATAAATAAATAAATGTAAAAGATATTAAATTATACATCATTAGAAAGGAATAATTTTTTCCGATTTTTTGGCGCAAATTTCATTCCGATATCTTAAAAAAAGACCCAAAAGGCAGCAAATTTTAAATTCGGCCCACTGTGCGCCGTCTATCGAAAAAGTACGGAATAGGTCCCCCCGATACCTCTCATTCGCCGCGGCCATTAGAAAAAAAGTGGTGGGAATAGCGGCGTTGTCTTTTAGCGAATTGTCTTTTAAAATTGTGGGATTAAGGTGCGTTTCAACTTTTTTATCAGAAACACCTGTCCACCCAGTAAAAATCATTTCATTAAAACAAAATCAAAATTATGAAAATTTCATTTTTCGTACATAGGGGTGATGACTTATCATTCGACACTGTCGACGAGGGTTGCTCGGTTAACGATGTTCCAAGAAGTGATGAGGGATTATTCACGAGCAGCTACCAGATCGTTTCGACACGCTGTTAACGGATCAGATCATTAATTTGATTAATTATTTACTGCTCTATAAATTCACATCAAAACAATAATCTAAGAATTATTATTGTCTTTCCTAAGAGTGAAAATTAAATAATAAAAGGATATCGACACAGCTTAGCTGAAGAAAATAGTTTCGTTCCGATATTTGAAAGCAAAATTATATTTTACAATGGTTCAGCGGAAATATACATACAACATGTACAGAAGTTTAGTGTATGTATAAATACATTATGGCTATAACTATATCTAATGAACCAAGTGGTTACATAGAAGCAAAAAAAAAAATTAAAAGAACCATAATTATTATTAAACCAGTGGTAGATCTTCACATAGGCGAGGAAGCATGCGCTTAGGGCTTAAATGAACCAAAAGTCAAATTAGAGTTTTTCTTTTATTTCTAAGGTTTTGTTAATTGATTGAAACTGCAAAATGGTAGTAACGGCAAAGAATGCTATTTCTGTTGTGTTCTATATGTAATGGAAAGAAAAGAAATTTATTTTTCAGTTCATGCACTTTAGTTTTACATATTTAAAAAACACATTACTTTAAATATTTAGAGGGGCCTTTGCGCATAGAGCATCTTCGTGTGTTTAATCTACCACTGTGTAAAATCTTAGCATATTATTTGTATAAAATTTATATTCTTTAAATGGTGCAGAAGTAGCAATTTATATATATCAAAAGGCTGATAATTTCTGTTTTATATTCATAGTATGAATAATTACCACATATAAATATACTGCAATGCAATTTATATCTATGCCGCGAATAATAATTCTTTTAATATCTGGTTATATATTTTTGTTATCAAAAGACACATTCACAGAATTTTCTGATATTTTAAACTATAATATGCTCGAGTGTGATAACTGTAATGTCTAGGGTCATGTCTCATATTAATTATAGTTTTCATATCTGCAGATCGTTTGTAGCTCTTATCGATATTCTTCTGATCGTAGGTCCTCATTGCTCGTTCAGCCCATTCTTGAGCCCTAGGCGGTTCACGAAATATCCCTCTTTGCCTTTGGTTGAGATAATCAATAACGTCATCATAGTAATTTTTTCTAAAGAAAAGAAAGCACCATTATAATGATATTTGCAATTCTAGAATATGCAAAATGAATACGATAATTTATATTGCAGAAGGTTTGGAGAATTTTATAAATTATATAAAATAACCACTTCTAAAACTGTCATGAAATTGTAAAATATCAATTAGGTAGGAACCTACATAGCTATATTTGTATGTAAGGACCTCGAATTTCACGAATCCAGTTAATATTTTGTTTGATGTGATGTGTATTAAATTTTTTTAATGTTTTCTTATCAACTTATGATCTCATATTGCAAAATATGTTGTATTATGGTCACAATGATATTAACAAGTAATATGTTTTGTAAAATGCGGAATAAGAAATAGGCATTATACTGCGAAAAGCGATGCAAATTGCATAAATTTTTGAAAACGTAAACCGTAAAAACTGTTACCACTGTATCATTCCAATTTTCATTGGCAAAACAGTTTACTTAAACAGTTGCTTAAATAATGTAAAACGAGCCACATGTCGCAAATGCATAAATGCAAAAAAAACATTAATTTTCAATGTTATAATCCAGAGGTTTACCATCGCTTTTTTAATATTTTATGCATAGAAGTATCATTTGCATTTGTAAAGGTGCGATCCCACGGCACGTGGCTTGGCAAGTTCGCGCCACACTCGTCGAGCCGCGCGCCGTGGAAAATGATTAGCTTGGGTTAGTCGCGCCGTCAAAACGCCCATGACTTCCCGACTCAAGCTTGCGAAACAGATTTGAGGAGCCTACAAGCCTGCTGAGCCACGCGCCATGGGATCGTGCCTTAAGAATTTCCAATTACATTTCATTAATATACACAACTCATAAGAGAGGTGTGCAAGGTGCTGGTCATCGATTTGGCTTAGATTTAGTATTAATGTACAGGTATGTTCATGACGGTATTGTATCATATATGTGAGATTTTGCTTTTATTGAGAGACTAAAAAAAACGTGACACGGATGAAAATAAAATAGAAAATGTAAAAATTTTATCAAACAATATTGTAAATCGTCTAGCCTAATACGGTTAGTTCACCTTTGATCCTGCTCGCAGTTCCTCTCGCGAAGAGAATTGCAGCGAGTAAACTACAAGGCACGCTAAGGCCCGGTGCACACGAGCGGCATGCGTCATTTTGCAGTCGCGTCAATACGACCATACTGCAGCAAAATATACATATATTTTATATTTCTCTCCATATACATATATCAGCGCTGTCCAAGGTCGCTCAGGCGTGAGCTTGGGGTTCTGCCACTCTCGTCCGCGTCAGGGATACCGCGGGCGCTAAAGAGGCGACCATGACAGACCAGCCGCTGGCCCGGCTAACCCGTCATGGCAGCATTCATAGCGTCGCGCGGTCTCCTTGACAACGGAAGGCACGCTGTGCGAGAGAAAGATTGGAAGGGGAAGAAGGCGCTTGAGGGGTTCCTACGCTGGACAGCGCTGACATATATGTATGTACTGCTGGCACACAACGTTACATTGAAGCGGCTGCAAAATGACGCATGCCGCTAGTGTGCATCCGGGCTAACAGCGACAAGCGGAGCCTTTTTGTATGGGTTTGCACGTGAGCCGAACACGCGATGGATAGAGTAGAGTTCAGTAGAGTGTCAAGTGGTCGGAAGATGGAGTGAGGAAAAATATCATAGTACTTCGTCTCTCCCCTACCGCTTCTTACTCATTTTCAGTATAATAGCTGGGAAAGGTATAGCGAGGTCGTAAACTCGGTGGAAAATTAATGTAAACATGTTTCAAGTGTCAGCAAACGATTTGACAGAAATATGAGAAGATAACGATTCCAAAGCGAAATCAGATCTGCTACGTCAGCCGGTGCTACCGCGCAATGGTTAAATTGGGGGTGTCGAACTAGCGGCTCGCGAGCCGCAGTGGCTCCTTCGCCTGCTCCGTAGAGCGGTAGGAGAACGGCCCCTTCCAAACATCGTATGTACTTCACTCTGATGAATTTCTCTTTCGGTTGTCGCACTCTCTCCCTGTCAGGTCTCGTGCAACGCCTAGCCTGGAGAAAAACAAGTGGGGAAACCGGCTGATCGGGGGCCCGACTCGTGCGGCTCTCGGAGTGGGGAACTTAAACATCCCTGGGTTAAACGTACGATCTCGCTATACCTTTTCCAGCTACTAAAACTCTAACTCGCTCTCGCAGAAGTGAGAAGACAGTGATTAGAAACATATCCCCTACACGCTATTAGCTCATCATTGACGAGCCGTCACCAATCAAGAGCTGTAAGCTCTTAACCCTTCAACTACGGAGCAATTCCACTTATGAACACACTATACAAACGGAGGAGTCTTAGAACTGAAAATATTGTTAACTTTCCCATCCTAGATTTCAAAGGGGGGGGGGGGGGGGAGATTTTAATGAAATGAAAATCGTACCAGTAGAAAGTGTCTTATGTGTACCTTAAATTGGTGTCTATGTACATACAGTGCTGGAAATATTTATTGTATCTTTCGAATAAACGCGTTAGAGTGAATATTCGTTGCATGATCGCCAGCTATATTCGTTGTCCGATCGTCGCCTTGCCCCATGAACTGGGTTAGGTCTCCCGCAATCTCCCTTGGAATCAGTCAAGCGTGAAAGGCGACACCATGGTGTAAGGATATAAGGTGTGCTCACTTAGCGGATCATTTTCGTCTTCCTCTGCGCATTCCCAATTTCCGCCATATTAAAATATGTACGTATATGAATGCATATGTATGTGTACGGACGCGTTATTGAAATGTCGACAAATTCATTCTATCCTATTGGTTGACAATCCAATATGAAGGATCTTGGGAAGGGCACGTTATTAGCTAATCTGAAAGGCTGCGAAAGAGCACACCTTATATCAGCGAAGTCCAGGTGGGCGGTCCGAGGACGCTATACTGCATTCCATGTAAGAGCATAGCGACGCCCCTACCGATTTGCGACCGATCTGCGCAGCTCCCACTACTACCCACTGTTTGAACCGCACGCGATTGGTCGTGGTGATTTCCAAGGAATAACTGGTACATCCCAAACGCGGGACCTGACCGTTGTCAACGTAAACAACGTCCCGCACGAAAAGTTAACAGAGAGAGTAGAGGGCCGTGCGACGGAGAAAAACATAGGCGGTTAAGTGGGGAGTCGGGCGTAGCAACGATCGCGAGGGTCGTGCCTGCGCGAAACAGGTAGGCTCTAATGTGGAATACAGTATAGCATCCATAGCGTCTTCTACGTGCTGTGTGGAAGGGGGGGGGGGGTGCTCGAAGCCAATGAAGCGGCGGGCATGCAACGGGAAAACTCTAGTAATGTGCGTGTAGGCTCTTACCCTCAAGGTGAAATTCCACGGCGTGTGGATCGCCGAATCGCGCTCACCAAGCCGTCTCGCCGAACCTGGGCAACCGAGCCGACTCGCCGAGCACGCGCCGTGGAACTTCACCTTTAGGGCCTAAGGGCACGCTACTAGAGTTTCCCCTATCCGTGGCATGCCCGCCGCTTCATTGGCTTCGAGCACCCACTTCCACGCAGTACGTAGAAGACGCTGTAGGGTCCATTCTATGGCGCTGCATGTCTTTCGTCCCCCACTCCTCCGGTATGTGGAGAGTGGGGAGGCTCTCCGTGAAGACGGTGGGAGCCGCCACGATTCTCTCTTGCGCCAGCTCCGAGGTTGATCGGACGCAAGGCGTAGAAATATACGTTTCCGTATTTGTTGGTTATTCCGTGTTTTACTTCACCACACCTTAGTGAGTCTCTAGTCAATTCAACTGGCACCCTCAGCCGGGCCAACAATGCTATGGATGCTATACTGAATCCATCCTAAGAATAATCCTACGCCCTGATCGTTTTGTGACCGTTCTGCGCAGCCCCCACTACCGCCTACGGGCCCGACGCAGGCGATTGCTCGCAGCACTTTACCTGCTGACTTCCCTGCCCCTCCAAGGGCGGGACGTGACCAATGTCAATGTCAACACTGCAGGAGTGCAGTGTATCTACCCGGTAATTCTTTGGTTCCGAACAGATATAACATCAGTTAAGGAGGTGTTCTAAATAGTCTATTTAAAATGCCATTTATTATGTCTTTTTTAGGATTTATATTCCAACGAACGATAAGATTTTTGTACAAGTTTTTTGCACACATATTTATTGATATTTAAAGTACGTAACTTATTTTTTTGAAGTAAAAATAATCAAAATTACATGAGTTGTATTTGATTTTATGGAGCCCGTTTAAAAAAAGAAGTGTCCTACTGACAGAGGTCGAATAAAACTGTTAAAATTTTCAAATAATTATGAAATAACTAATTTTATGACTATTACCGTAAACTGGGAGAACATTGGCATGTTTTTGGAACACTTTGCTATATAATATCAAAATTAACATTTTTATATTTGCCTTAAGTAACCTATCATAACATTGCATCTTTTGTGAATGCACTACAAGTGTTAAAATGTATAAAATTTTTTTCTTTTCCTTTTTAATAGATGTTAAGTAGATGCCAATGTTACCCCGTACTGCCAATGTTCCCCCAGTTTACGGTATTTTCTCTGTTCTGAGAAAACTGTTACAATATGTAGTGTATTAACCTTTCAGCGACGACATCGAATTTAACAATTTCTCTACGCGGACAGCGGCAGTGATATAGCCAGTACTATGCCTACTATGTTGTCATTACTATGCGTACAATGTAGTTTCTTTTTATAAATCGTTACCGTACGTATTCGGAAATAATAGTGCCACCGTGTATATGAAGGCGTCGCGTGCGGAACGGTTGACAGAGAGGTAACAGGCGGTAGGACGGAGAAAATCGTAGGCGGTTAAGTGGGGGTCGGACCAACCAGCGCCTCCTCAGAATCATCTCTGCGCGGAACAGGATTATTCTTAGGATGGACTCAGTATAGCGTCCTTTGACCGCCGACCTGGACATCAGACGCCACGGCGGGAGACAAATCGACGCCACGGCCAACCAGCGTCGACAATCTATTTCCCGGCGACGCTGCATGGCCATGGTTGCTTCGCGTTGGCGCCACTTGGTTAGCTTGGCGCTGGGATCAGTTCGCGACACATTACCACCGCTCCTGTAGGTGTTTCCCCCTCCATCACTGCGGCCCCATGGCTCCTAACTCTGGTTATTGGCGACACGAGTTGAAACAAGGCAACCGTGAAATAAGACACAAGTCAGCGTGCCGGCGGCGGGTACTTTGTAAGAAGCCAATGGCTGGCATTTAAAGACCACAGCCTTAATAACAAATTAAATGTTTAAATTTTTGGGTTTATTTTTATGTTAATATTTTTAACATATTAATAAGATTTTTCTGATGAAAATAAGACCAAACACGATGTGATTTGGATGATATTGAGTTATTTTCATGTCCAACTGTCGTTCGTTCTTTCTCTTTCTTACTCGCTGTCCCTTTCTTCGACTACCGACGGCCCCTGTCGGCAAAATATGAACGCGAACCCGAGTTAACGAACCACGGTACCTACCGCTTGAATAAACAAGCTATCTCGAGCTGGAATTCGTGTCCCCTACACGTTATAAGATCGTGCCCGGTCCCGAGTAATGATCATACAACGAATATTTATTGCATCACTTATACATGATACCTCTGTCATTATTAGTACTAGGAAAATATTATTACCAGATTTATTTATTGCACAAATGTGTAGTTCACTGTCTTGACCAAAATAAGTTGGATACGAATCATTTCATCAATTGTATTGCTATGAAACTTGTGCATACTGCGTAAAATTTGAGAGTGATGTAATATGTGAATATTTCCAGTGTGGCTAGGCTTGCTATTTCAGCCGAGCCAGATTAGCTTTTCTTTTTACTTACGCCACATTTACCGACAACGAACACGAAGCCCAAGCCGAGGCACGCGAGCCCGCAAGAGGACCATGCTTTCGCTTGTTCGCTAACGAGGGAATGCTTAACCCTGTGACAGTTTAATAAAATTTCAAGTTTCGGTTAAAAATATGTATTTTTTTATGTTCTAAAATATTTAGGTTTATGATAAAAAGTGTAAAAAAGCATATTTTACAAGTAACTATTTAATAATTACGCTGCTAGAAATAAACTCTGCCCGTGCCTCACACGGGATAAACTATCAAAGGGTTAACCAAAGTATTCGAAAAACTACTCTTGGGTAGACTCAACCCGTTACTAACGGAAAATAGCACCATTCCGAATCATCAATTTGGTTTTAGGTAACACCACTCAATTATCGAACAAGTACACCGCGTTGGCAAATATATTACAACTAGCCTGGAAGAAAAAGATACTGCTCAGCGGCATTCCTAGACGTGATCCAAGCAGTCGATATAGTCTGGCATCGCGGTCCATTATATAAAATAAAAGAAAAACTACCAGACCGCTTTTATCTAATCTTAAAATCATATGTACCTGGCTGAGAGTTTCTTCCAAGTAAATTACCAAGAGGAGCCAACCACACTGTACTAAGGTCGAGGCCCGTCGCGCACGTAAAGGACGTAGTATCAGGTGCATGAAAAACAGAGCGAGACAAAGTATGTATCAACGCGCCATTTGTCTCGTACCGTTCCTCGCTTGCTTTCAGTCCCTCAGTAGAGAGTGTTCCAACTTTTCTTGCCTTGAAATAATACAACTTGAATAGTATGAACGTCGCCGGGAAATAGATTGTTGACGCTGGTTGGCCGTGGTTGGCTTCGCGTTGGGGCCACTTGGCTGGCCTGGCGCTGGCGTCAGTTCACGCACACATTACTATCGCTCCTGTAGGTGTTTCCCCCTCCGTACCCTGTATCAACCTATCAACTTGCTTCACTCTTCAGCTTCAAGCTTCAAGTACTCTTGAAAGTAACTTGAACGCAGCTGACACTATCTGAACACCAACTTGAAGTCAGTATACTTGAATTCAAGTGACTTCAAGCCAGTAAACTTGACTAATGTGAACGAGGCCATAGCTTCGTAACGCACACAACTATTACGTTAAGAATAAATAACAGCCAAACGGCTAGGTTCAGGCGGAGCCGAGCAGCGTTACCGTTACCCCACCATCCCCTTCGGGGGCCCAGCAACTTCAACTGCCAATCCACGATCGTCAGGTGGTGGTAGCTGATTTCTCCTCGAGTGCTGCTTGCGAAAAGGAACTCACCAGCCAATATATCTGGCCCCGACCTTAAGACCAATCCTATACACCATATACATGGCAGATCTACCAACTAGCCACGATACACTAACTGAAATGTTCGCGGACGACACAGGACTCCTTAGATCAAATGATGATCAAGATAAAGCTTGCGAGCAATTGCAGGCAAACTTGGAATCAGTAGAACAATGATGTAGTAAATGGCGAATAAAAGTAAATGAAACAAAATCGGTACACGTTACTTTCACCACTAGAAGCAAAACCGGCTCTCAAGTCAAATTTAACAAAAAAGAAATTCCGCAATCACACCCAGTCAAATATCTAGGCATCCATTTTGATAGGCGACTCATCTGGAAGAAACATATTAGCGGCAAACGTAAATAACTCAGACTCATAGTGAGAAAAATGTACGGGCTACTAGGGAAAAAATCCCAACTGACAAGGGACAGTAAGATATCAATTTACATTATAGTAATTTGTATACAGATATACTGCAAAGATTCCAGTCAAAAACGCTAAGAACTATCGCAAACGCACCACGGTACGTCACAAACGAGATACTTCACCGCGATCTCGGAATACAAACAGTGAAAGAGGAAATCGCGAGATTTAGCGCAAAATACCTAGCAGACTAGGAAATCATCCGAATCCTCACACCACCAATCTCCTGGACAGTAGGTAACCAACAAATACACAGACGCAAGAGGCATCACTTACTATAGTCTGATTTTCGAGAGTTGGGACCTGAGGCGGGTCCCTCGGACGGAACGTGGTTTAAGGAGGAACCAATCGTACGCTACGGATTGTGTGCGGCGTTGCCACCCCTTGGTTTCTCCTTAAACCACGCTCCGTTCGAGGGACCCGCCTCAGGTCTCAACTCTCGAAAATCAGACTATAGACCTTCTCCATCGCTTCACAAAATAGCCACAAGGACCAAAGGGTTGGAGGCATATATCTGAAGCTAGAAGTACCTACAGAGGAACACTCTACGTGTTGCTCTCGACCAAACGTCTGCACTAACATCATATTTGCTTATCAGCTCCTGTAATTGAAGATTGATCGCAAATAAACTTGGTTTACCAAAAAAAATTGTCCCCGTAATACAGGGCTGCACAGGGAGCCTTTTTTAGCGCCTAGCGGCAAGCAACCAGCCGTTACTAAGGGTAGAATCAGTGAGGAGAACTGCAGTAGTGTAGGTGCGTAAGTACAAATACCTCACTGATTCTACCCTTAGTAACGGCCGGTTGCTCGCCGCTAGGCGCTGAAAAAGGCTCCCTGTGCAGCCTTGCCGTAATAAGTAACTTGTCTCCAGAAATTCCTCGACACATGATCTTATTTGATAATTGCATGTTATATCAATCGAAACCAGTTCCGATGGAATTATATTAACTACGCGATTATATACGCATTAGATTAACCTTACTTTGGTAATCCGTCTTTTAACTCAGGGATTAAACAACGATTACAATCTCTGCAAAAGACCCAAATTAGTGACCAAAACTTCGTACAAGCTCTCGTGAGAGGTAAATTGCCTGAGGAAGTCTATTGTATAAAAAATTCTATTTTTGACAATTCTTTAGAATCGTGATAATTAATATAGTAGGTATGTTCAAGCTTCTCAACGTTGCGCAAACTGTGTACATTCTAGGTAGTATTAGGTGTAGTAGGGTAACACTGATTGTGAGTGGCGCATAGTTAGGCGAAGTACTGTTTTAAATCAGTGAAGCTTTTCCGAGTGATCACTTTTGTCTGGAAAGGTTTGTTCAGCCGACTCTGCATTCTGAACAGTTGTCATTAAATCTTCGTGAGAGTACTGTCACCGTATAGGCCAGGCCTATCCTTTAGGGTGCAAATACCTCCACAAGTTCTGGGACCCGGGCAATAGCCGAGCGCGGCACTGTTACGTTGGTAAACACAGCATGGGCTGCGGGAGAACAGCAAAACTATGCGTGCGTCCATATTGACATGTACCAAGAGTCTCTATAGCTGTGCCTCCCGCATATGGGCGCACACGCACTCTTGCAGTGGTCCCAAAATCCACGCAACGGTTAGCAAGGTAACAGTTCCGCGCTCGGTTATTGCCCGGGTTCCAGAACATGAGGAGGTATTTGCACTCTAAAAGGCAGGCCTGGTATAGGCGGTGAAACTGAATTCAAATGCGATACTATTTGAACTATTTTTTAATATGCGTAATTCAAATCACGTCTGCATTACGTACAACAGTTTTGCATCACGTATTATTTAAAACAGTCCGGATGAAATCGAATTTAGACTCATTTTCATCAGAAAACTCTCGGCAAACCAGTGGTAATACTTTTATGACGTAATAGAGAAAGTAGAAATTAAAATTTTGTATTACTATATACAGGGTGTCCCACGGTAGACTGGACAGCAGGATATCTCCTAACATATGGGAGATAAGAAAATTAAAAAAATATGGAATTGCATGGTTCGATGGGGCCAATTTATTAGCGCAGACGATATTTTTTTTCGATTATTATTTTAAAAGATACGATGGTCAAGTTCGGTTTTTTAAATGCAACTATTCTTTTTTAAGAGGTGAGTTGATAGTGCGTTCCAAGACAAATTCAATAAGCATTAATGTATACACTTGATTTCCACTGGTTTTTGAGATATTGCGCTTGCAAATTTACTGAGTTTCACTGGAAGAAAACCCGCTGAAACAGTAAGGACCGGGGTCGGTCTTGCTGGCGCCACGGGGGGCCTTGCCTGTTGAAACAGATACCTACCTGCCAAAGGTCTACGCCAGGCCCTAAGGCTGGACAATTCTTTTCCGTCAGAAATCCTACTTAGGTAGGTACATCTGCGGTATCAAGAAGCGGGTGCAATATCCATTACAGCGTATTAAGAAATTCTTTTCGGCATCGTATCGAAGGGGAAGTGACGCCAATGGATTCCTTATGTTTTTCTGATGAAAATCATACCAAATATCATGCAAATCGAACTACTTTGACACAAGCTGTTTGTATTCCTTATGTAAAAGTTGTCCGATTTACACGACATTTGTAATGATTTTCATCAGAAAAACATAAGGAATCCATTGGCGTCACTTCCCCTTCGATACGATGAAGAAAAAAATTTCTTAATACGCTGTATTGGATATTGCACCCGCCTCTTGATACCGCAGATGTACCTACCTAAGTAGGATTTCTGACGGAAAAGAACTGTCCAGCTTTTGGGCCTGGCGTAGACCTTTGGCAGGTAGGTATCTGTTTCAACAGGCAAGGCCCCCCGTGGCGCCAGCAAGACCGACCCCGGTCCTTGCTGTTTCAGCGGGTTTTCTTCCAGTGAAACTCAGTAAATTTGCAAGCGCAATATCTCAAAAACCAGTGGAAATCAAGTGTATACATTAATGCTTATTGAATTTGTCTTGGAACGCACTATCAACTCACCTCTTCAAAAAAAATAGTTGCATTTAAAAAACCGAACTTGACCATCGTATCTTTTAAAATAATAATCGAAAAAAAAAATCGTCTGCGCTAATAAATTGGCCCCATCGAACCATGCAATTTCATATTTTTTTATTTTTTTATCTCCCATATGTTAGGAGATATCCTGCTGTCCAGTCTACCGTGGGACATCCTGTAGATCACTCATCGGAGGTACGACTGACACGCAAACAAAGGATCGCTGAGGCGGCGAAGAGTAAAGTGAACTTTGAGCTCGGTTTATTTTCAAAGTAAACATTCGCAGACTCCCGAACAATACTATCGATGCTTCCTAGGCAGTATCGACGTGAAAACACGTCATAGCCGCACGTAAAGTGGCACATAGTGTTAATATACTCACTAATAAATTCATCAACATTATTGAATTTATTGGTATGACCGCGAGTTATGTTTTCATTGCGTTTAGAATGAAAATGAATGAAGTGTCGAGTATAGTTCGAAGTTGACACAACTTTGGATTTTCAATTCTTACATGATAAGAATGATTCGTAAATTTTCCAATTATTTCTTCACCACTCTTACTGTAGTTGAACATTGCAAAAAATTAAAATATGACCACTTCATTTTTACAATAGATTTTCCACTATCCCGCTGGGGAATGATTGTACTTGCATGCGTGACTTGCAATTCTATGTGTAGAAGAACAACTAGCAGTAGTAGGGATTCGAAAATATTGATATTACATTCTTTGCTGGAAGACTCACCTGTAGTCATAAATATATGCGTAATTAAGGAAGAGAGGGCGGACCCAGTGGTGATTGTAATGTGGTGGTTCCAATTTCAACAACTTTACTTTCGCTTTTTCTGTGGATGCTGCGTCACCAGTCGCAGCCGCTTCTTCTGCAGGGGCACTCTCCGTGGTTTCCTCTGCCGGAGTGTCGTCCATGTCCCATGCCGCTGGTTCATCATCCCCCCACATATTGCTTTACGTATCCAAAGGTGAATCAGGCCTGCAATGCACACAAATCCCAAATACTGTTTGTACTGTATAATAATAATAGTCCCCATAATTTTTAAATCACTTCATTAAAATACTATTGCCACTGTAAACATAGCTTTCATTATTTCTTTCTTCAACTTATTAAAAAGGACAGTATAATTTAAAATTATCTGAATGGTTACGAATTTCGTAATATGTACAAGATATAGATAAAATCTGCAAGGAATATAGATGAACCAATATTACATTATCTGTACTCAAAATTCACGTTGTTCACTTGCATACTGTATTTAATTATCAACGTTTAACACTCTTCTCTTTAAGTGGACCTAACAGCTAGTACTCCCAATTGGTAGGTATATTTAGCTAATGAGATATATTTAACAATGAGAAACAGGTCACGTTGAGACACAACAAAACTTTGATTATGACATCAATTAGTATTTGTAGTTACAGATTTCTTTATCTATCAATATATATAACTTTTATAAGAATATCTTTATACAATGCCACCGAGGTTGATGTGGCACATGGTCAGAAAGAATCGTAATTGTTCTTCAAAACATTCGAACGCACAAATCACTGGGAAATTATATATAAATATAAAAAATGAAAATGCAAGTATAAGAAATTTAAGACTCCATATATCAAGATTCAGTAAGAATTTTTATTAAAACTTTCAAACAATGCTTCTAAACAGCGCGATACAGTGAAAGTATACAGTTCAGTTTCACTGTATTTGCATTAAAATTAATTTTTATCCATTGACGGAATGTTTAACTGTTAATGTAAAACTCTTTAAGATCTGTGACATTTGCAATGTGTATTGTTTTCAAAAATACACACTATCGAACTTTTGATATTTGACTCAGTTGGCCAAGTGTTAAATGGGAAGTTTGTCACTAGCACACGATCACAATATTGTATTCACTGTCACTCCTAATTTACAAACTCTCAGAACTAAATCACTACATTATTCGAAGTCACACTATTGAAATGATTTGCCAGGCAAGAACGTGGGATAACGTTTTGAAGAACAAAGCGGTACCTGCAGTCGATAGCCACTCGTCTAAGTGTCTCTTCGGACTGAGAAAAATACTCACGTGGACCTAGCTTTGTTTCGCTTTTATTTTAGCTTATAAGATTTTCCTTGCCTTCCCACCGGTCTACCTCTTAAGTAAAAGACTCCCCCTCTCCGCGAGACGATAAGAAAGAAATAGCTTGGAGGGGGTATTTTTGGCAGCCAAACCATTGTAATCATTGTTACCACACAGGGCAAGGAGTTGCCCGCGACGCACATGTTAATACATTAGCCAATGCTACGATTTCGTGTAGAACAAAGCCTGTCCTCGTGCTAATTGGTTTATCCAAAACCCAAGTAACAAAGTCAAGGATGCTGATAAAAGAAGTCACGAAATTGACAAGTACGGAGGTCACGTCACATATTACATTATAACAGTAATAACTACGTTTTTCGTTTGTTATATTTAATATTAAATCAAATCAGTTTCGAAACATATCTACGAATAAATAGAGAGTGTTCAATACCTTGAACATTATATGTAGTAAAAATTATAATCGTAGGAACATCAAAATGATGCAAAACCATATAAGCGTTCATAAATGAAAAACTTTCAAGTATGAAAAGCACATTATTCTCTTGAAACGGTAATTTGATATTAACTTATACAAATATATTGTTCGTAAATTTATGTGAAACTTTAGTTTATTGTTTATTGGATTTGTATATGTTATAGCACTAATGTATGCTAAAACGAAACATATTTGAATCTTTCTATTTGACTATTTTCTTATTGACTATATTGTCTCTTAATAGTTCACAAATAAATAATACGAACTCCTACATTATTTTATTGATTTTATGAAATTGAAGGAAAAGTTAATAAAAACGCTCGTACCTTTACCATATACTATAATATGGCATATATAAAATACAGTAAAATTCCGAAAAAATAGAAAATAGAAAATAAAAAATAAAAAAATAAAAAAATAAAAAATTTAAAAATAATAAAAAATAAAAAATAAATTCACTACGTAAAGAATATTGTGTTCATACAGCACTAAATAATAATTGTAATATACCTAAGCAGGCGAAATAATAAAAGCAAAAATTGTATATCATCAGCGTCATATGGCTGACTTTTAAGAGAATTTTTAATTAGTTACTCAGTGAACCACGTAACTTGATCCCATTGGTTGTTTCCGGTATTACTGGCGTAATTCAAATTTGTCTTATGTTGAATATTTTCTTCCCGGAAAGCATATAAATTACTGCCCAACAAAGTTGATATTCAATTGGTTGTAAGGGAACTACAAAGAACGCAGAGAAAGGAAAAGCGAAAACAATAGGTACGTGTCTCATTCTATGCGGTATATGGAATGTAGTACCTTTTTACCCAATGTTATATGAAGATACTATACTGACGGGCATCCTTTTAGGGGGTGATTCTACAGTATGGTGGAACGAAATATAGGGGCAAAATATTTTTGTATTATTCATGACTTTTCTAATATTGGGCAAAAGTTGCCTTTTATAATGTTATTTAAGCTGTGAATGCTTGATCTTGATCAACAAATGTTTTGAGGTGCCGCAAGCCATTCAAATGTCACACAATCAGTAAATTTGAATCTTTTAATGGCTTGCGGCACCTCAACAAATTTGTTGATCAAGATCAAACATTCACAGCTTAAATAACATTATAAAGGGCAATTTTTGCCCACTATTAGAAAAGTCATGAATAATACAAAAATATTTTGCCCCTATATTTCGTTCGACCCTATTCTACAGGCCCAAATAAGACGAAAATATAGAATAACATTTTTTGATATCGCACTTCGTTTGCGAGAAAATTGACTTTGAATTTGAGCTAAACACTCATGAACCGAAGTACAGTTTTAGGCGCCTGAGGGACACGCGGAGGTTACGGGAACGCGGCGTGCGCTTATATATCTCCGGGTGCCCGTCAGGCGCCTAAAACTGTACTTCGGTACACGAGTGCTTAACTAATATTCTAACTCAATTTTCTCGAAAATGAAGCGCGAGATCAAAAAATTCTATTCTATATTTTCGTCTTATTTTTGGTAATTATGCAGAAAAGGTGTGTCGGCACCGATTTCAATGACCTTGAAATGTGTTGCTAAGGTCAACATTCTGAATAACTTTTCTCGGTGTTAGTTTTCGAGATCTGATCGGTAGTTGGTCGAGGCCAGATCTGTTTAACACCCCTCCGTGAGTGGAGCCGCCAACTTTTGAGAGATTTAAGATAAAAATATGTGTTTCATAAAAGAATGGTCTTGAGGATTTGAACCAGCAACTCCTGAACGCTTTTATGTACCGCTGGCGAAGGAGTATGTTGCTTGTCGGAATGTTATTCTGCAGAGAGAGTATGTTGCTGAAACACATTTTGTTATCTTAAATCTTACAGAAGTTGGCGGCCCCCTCCCCTCTCAGGCGGGGGCGTAAAGCTGATCTAAACAAATCTGTCCCTAATTAACCGCGACAGTCGATGCGACCGAAAACCCAGCACGAGTAAATTTTCCTAGAATTTTCCGAGTTTTCTTTTGCATCGACTGTTGAAGATGCTTGGGGTTAGATAAGAGGTCTCAACTCCCCAGTGGGAACATCTAGCCTCAACCAACTACCGATCACAGTTTTTGCGAATACCTCAAAAACTAAAGCCGAGACGCGGTTATAGAATGTCCTGTAGGAAAAAGTTGTTTAGAAGCATATCCCCAAAAACATCATCAAAAATCATTGAAATCGGCGCTGAAACACCCTTTCTGCATAATTACCCTATTTTTTCATGTAGAATCACCCCTTAAATTTGTACTACAGTCAGCTATATGAATGTGGCAACAACAACATCCAGTTCCACTTAAATAACTGTAGGTGACCTTGAAAATTTTGCGAAAAAATTACTTATAATAAATATGAAGCTGATGAATCAGATACGGTGATGTCCTAAAAGCAGCAAGGGACGAAAACTACACTACGCGATTCAGGAATTAAGGGTTGTAATGCGTGACGAAAGCATACAGGGTGTAGCCGAAAGGATGTTACAAGCGGGCAGGAGGTGATTTCTTATTCAAGAACAGATCAAAAGTGAAAAATAAAGTTTTTCATCCTTGGCTTAGCTTTCCAGAAAATCGATTTCGAAATTTTATTCAGCACACATACGCCTGACTAACCTTTGGTCAAACACAATAGTAGACATGGCACAACTGCTGTTGAAGTGAATCCTTGGGCGGAAACAAGTCGAAATTGTAGAATATCTTTTTTCGAATAAGGTTTTGTTTTCAACAAAATCGAGTTTGAAGGTCTGAAAATCGGTTCCACCTTTAAATCAATTTTGTCGATATCAAATCTCAATTATTGGAGAAACCTATTCTATAATTTCGACTCATTTGTACACGAGGATTCATTCCATTCCCAATTGTGCCGTTTATTTCCCCGAAAACTAAGGCTTAGATGAAAAAATGTTATTCTACACTTCTAATTTATTTTTGCATAAGGAATCATCTCCTGCTCGCTTGTATCACCCTTTCGGCCGCACCCTGCATATGTGCGTTATGATTTGTTCCTTCATCTACATTCGTAATAATATTTTCCTCCCGTGTGTCTGGTGTCACGTTTCGCAGACCATTTGAGATCGTCCTCAAGGGTCTTTCCACTGTGATGCCCTGATCAAGTACCGCTGTGTGGAACTTTTTTGTCACAAAAAGAAAGTGTTTAGTAAATTGAAGTTTTTTTTACTTATTAATACGTGCTTTGAGATTACAAAAATATGTTTTTCATATTTTTTTTAATGCTTGCTTGCGCCGAAATAAATGGGTGTAATATGCGCTGTAAAATAAAAGATGCCTCGACTGCGTGGTCGATTTTGGAAGAACCGTGTGTCTGAAACAAAAAAACAAAAAAGATTTTTAATCATTACGACTGTGGCTACGGCGGCGACTAAGATTAATTAGATTGAAGAATTAACAAAGTGGCGGACATCCAAAGTTGATCTACCGAAATTAGCTACATTTATTAATCATTCTGCCACGCGAAAGATGAGAAAAAAACAACGAAAATGTGTGATTCTAGTTCGGGCCATAGCGACAGTCAGACTGATTACAAACCTCCCTGAAAACACCGGCGCAGATACATGTTTCCTCCAAAATCGACCACGCAGTCGAGGCGTCTTTTTCACAGCACATATTACACCCCCTTATTTTGAGACAAGCAAGCATTAAAAAAATATGAATTTTTCTTGTATTCTCAAGACATATTAATATATAGAAAAAACTTCAATTTAGTAAGCACACTTTTTTGTGACAAAAAAAAGTTCCAAACAGCGGTACTTTATCAGGGCGTCACTATGGAAAGACCCATTAATGTACGATACTAAATGTGTTCCATAATCTGTATTATTTCATCAGTAGTCTATGTTAGATTACTCAGAACAAATTGATTGAGATGAGAAAAATTTAAATCGATCCACAAACATCACACAGAATTATTAAGGTCGTCAAGTTATGTAGTTTGTGTTATCAATTCGTGCTGAAACAGCAAGAAGAATTTATTGAGAGTTAACCTTTCGTTGACACACCTCCTTTTTCGATCAACTTTGACATACTTGGGTGGCTCAGACCCAGAGTAATTTTTGAATGACTGCCATTCTCCTCTAAAAAATCCACTTTTTGTGAAAAAAATCATGGGTCAATTTCGAAGTCTCTAGAATGTATTCCAATAGATCTTTTATTGAAAATTCATTACCTATTTTTGTAAAAAAATCTAAATTACCACATGTCGAGAAAAAACGAAGAAAATCTTTAAAAAATTGAAACTTTTACAAATTTCAATATTAGAAGCTAAAAATCTACAAAGTTGTTGTTCGGATATAATACTCCGAGAGAAAAAATAGTGTGTAAGTCGGCTTTGGAAAAAACTATTTTTTTGCATATAGAAGGTACAGAGCATCAATATCAGCTTATGGCTGGCTCACACCCAGAGTGTCAACGAAGGGTTAAATTTAAAACTTATATGAAACTTACCTACATATCATCATTATACATCCTTATTTATGTGCAATTTGTACATCTACCTGCAATTATCTTTTATACCAAGAGAACCTTATTGTCTGTAGTAGTATTAATGAGTCTAACATTATTTTTAATAAGACACTTTTGAAACTGTTATAATTATACCATCCACTGTAAAACTACTCTACTATCTAATGTGAGGTGTTATGTTACATAGAAGAAGATATAGTAATGGAATTTAAGAGTCCTTACATCTTCACACCGAAATTGTACAATAGATACTAAGAACAAAAAATCATGAATTATGTAATTGGTACATACATAATTATCTATCAAACTAGCCCAACGTTCTAAATAGCGTGTAAATACTCTACTATATATACGATCAGAATATTGTTTGCTGACACATGTGTACGATATTAAAGTACGATACCATAATATACAGCGAGTTTATATAAATGTGTGACACTTTTTCAGGGTCGGTTCTGCTCAATAAAATAATACAAAAATTTGGTCTAGGTTAGGTGTGGGTTAGGTCTGGGTTAGGTGTGGATTATATTGGGTTCGCGTCCCACATAACCCCCGACCCTCCCCCGAGGATTGGGGGTATCCGTGGGGATTCCCACCAAGTCAAAAAAAAGGTCTGGGTTATATATTCGATAATGCTTAGTTTCGCAGTCATAAACATTTTTATATTCCGTAAAACACAGGCTTGGACTGCCTATTAAAGGGCAACCAGGTGACAGACGTGTCCGTCAGTTGGCCTATACTATATTTTAATTCACATCCGTTCCTTCTCGCCTTTAAAGGACAAAGGCAAATCGATCGGTACTCAATATATCGATCCGCGGAAACACAACTGGGCTTCGTCAAATGCCACTTTAATAGGCGTTTCGGACCCGCGTTTAACGAAATATAAAAATACTAATAACTGCAAAACTAATCATTATTGGACATATGCGTATCCCAATTTTTTTTATTACTTTGGTGAGTCGAAACTAATCCTGAAAAAAGGCCCACATTGTTATGAACGCCCTGTATACATCCAAAAAACATTTATTATATTACAGTATGTACCTCGTATTTGTACTTCGACGAATTCGTTATAAAGGCGGCTGTATAAAACTAATAAAGAAGCTGTTACATTCCGTAACTTTTCTGAACTTACAGCGTGTATATTGAATTATTTAAGGAACATGAAAACATCTGCGTTGTGAAACACGTGACGAGAAACCGAGTTTCATACGTGCACTTACACATCTAGTATGCATCCCCTCACTCCTCCCCCCCCGGACCATTAATTACGTACTTATTGCGTTTATAGAAAACTGGTTTCTACAGATGAATGATTTACTATCCAGTACATTCAACTTTTTAGCATTTATTGCATTCCTTAAATATATATACGCACTATGCAATAAGATTAATATTATATCTTCTGCTTATTTATAGACTACACGCTACAAAAACTTACAGTACACGTATCGATCGTTGCAACTTTATTTCGAAATAGAATCATTGACATCGTACCCTGGTTTAGTTACTATAAATCACAAGCTGCGTTAAAACACGTTAGGTAGCCATAAAATTGATTATAATGTTTCAATAGCAAATATAAATGATTAATAGTAGACGATGATTTTTTATCATAAATGAATGTAAATTTGTGTATTATACAATAGTTTTCAATTTCATGAAAAAATTATTGTAAATCTACAGGGTGTCCCATAGGTTTTCGTACAGACTTTGCCATCGTGTACTGCCGCTAAAAACGGTACAAAACTGGCATATAAATATAGGTCCTAGGGTTTGTCGGTTTTTAAAAACCGGTTTTAAAATCGGTTTTTATTTATAAATTTGTAAAATTCGAAAACCGGTTTTTAGATTTAAAAAAACGGTTTTATATACTAGAATTAATATGCAGAAATGATTGAATTATTTAATTAAAAATGATAACATTTTTGCTTGAAATCGCCTTGGACACAAGCATATTGTAGTAGATAACAGTTTACTGTAAAACTAATCTTCATGAGTTCATATTTTCAAGAAAAAAATACTAAATGGAATAAAGATTTATAATTTGGAACCTACCACCTTTCAAAAGATTTATATTTTGTACGGATTTTAATTATTTTAGATTTTTCATTTTGTTCTGTATGCAGTCTACTTTATTATGTTATATTTTTGTAGATCCATAAATATTAAATGAACTCAAAAATTGTGGGTATTGTTACCGATTCTGGTTATTTTAATTAATTTTTTTATTTGGTTTTGTATAGATAGAGTATATTTTACTTCGTTATATTTTTGTAATTCCATAATATTAAGGAAACTGAACATTTTTAAAATAAGTACAAATATTTATTTACTATTTTAATTATATTTTTTTGTGAAAAATGGAAAACCGGTTTTTCGGAAATAATGGATAACACGGTATTGTTCTATTAGAATTCTTGCGAGTATTCTCTAACGACAGCTCGAAAACTTCCCCTATAAAAACTGTAAACGAAATACATGCCTGCATATTCTTTAATAGAAAAACTTTTTGCATTCTGAAGATCGTAAACTGTTGTCTGATGAGCTAAAATGCAACTGAAACTAATTCGCTATTAAAATGTGCAATTTGCAGGCATACTGATTTGTTTCATAACGGTAGACAGGTTAAATCAATTAATAACATACATGTAATTTATTTGTTCTTGCAAATAAGGCCGTTATTGTTTCCTTCATATTTCATATCATTGTTACAACTTATTAATCAAGCATTTAGGATCCTATATTTAAATGAGATTTTTATTATTATCTGTAGCTACAGAACTCGCAGACAAAATTTGTACGGAAATCTGTGGGACACCTTGTATAATAATTTCCTGATCGAATTATTTTTCATGTTTTACTGATTTTACTTTGATGCGTGGAAAATAATGTGTGAATTACATACAAGTATGTAAATTTGATACTTTTGGTAATAGTGAAAGATAATACTTTGTTTCAAAAAATTTTCATGACGGTTTAATATACACATGGCAAAATATGTTAAATGTGTCCATATATCAAAGGACCCGAGTTTTAGTTGAGTTTCAACCCATTGATTATATCGCCATCATCTTACGGATGTTTTATAGGCGGTTATTCATCTATACAGCACACTCCGTTGCATGAAGGTTGCAGGAAGGTTCCATGTGTGTTTGCCGTACAATGTTTCACAGGGACGCACAAAGGAGGATTCCTGCAACATTCCAGCGATGTTGCGGTGCAATATTGCACAGCAAAGTCCCAATAACATTCCTGCAACGTTCCGGAGATTTTCTAGCAATGGTCTCGCAATGTTCCGGAAATTTTCTAGCAATGGTCACGCAAGTTTTCGGAAATTTTACAACAGAGTTCCCGCAGTAAGCAGGGCTTGAAAACTGTTATAATATCGATTTCAGTTCTCCAAACGGTTATAAAGAACCTTTATTCTGAATAACTGTTATGAAGAACCGAAATTTCCAACTATTATCTGTTTCGGTTACGGTTCCTATTTCCCTCCTCATATCGTATCCATAACCGTTATTTTTTCGGTACTATATCGGTTCCGAAACGGTTCCAGAATCGATTCTTGTATCAACTTTTCCCTAATTGATATCAATAATAATTATTGTAGGTGCAGATTACTGTATATGTGCATATTTTTACGTTGCGTGACCATTGTTAGAAATTTTCCGGAACGTTGCGTGACCATTGCTAGAAAATTTCCGGAACGTTGCGTGACCATTGCTAGAAAAATTCCGGAACGTTGCGAGACCATTGCTAGAAAATCTCCGGAACGTTGCATGAAGGTTGCAGGAAGGTTCCATGTGCGTTGCCGTGCAATGTTCCACACGAGCCGACATAGGAAGATTCCTGCAACTGTCCTGGAACCTTCCTGCAACGGAGTGTGCTGTATGGGATATCAATGATGATTAATATCAACACAATTTCATTTCAGTAATAATACCAAAACCTTACTTTATAATTTTAAAAACACAACCTGATAAACATAGATCATATTAAATCAACAATAACACAATAATGCAATAACACAGTTCGGCAGCCATCTGGACTTGTAACATTCAATAGCCGTTTCTTATAGGTTTTCGTGCGCTGAAAACGAATCCGCAAACCGTTTGTCGCCATCACCCTCAGTTTTTGGGAATTTGTTTTTGAAAAGAACTGCAAATTTTCCACTTTGAACATCTTTTGTGTCGAAACAGTAATAGTTATTTGGTTATTTGTTCCGCCAAATTATTCAATGAACCCTCCAGAATACAACGACATACATAAGTTATTAGTGCATTACGAACATTTAAATATATTTAAACAACGATCAAAGGGAAAAAAAGGTAATTATACAGAATAGGTGTCTTCTCACCGATTTCAATGACTTTTAGATATGTTGTGAAACTCAACATTCTGAACAACTTTTTCCTATACATGTTACCGCCGCACGACCTTCATTTTCGAGACATTTGCGAAAAACTTCTGTTGATTTATTCCGACGCAACGCATTCCACTTTCCCACTTGTCTCGGGTATTAGTATTGGTTGGGGATAGATGAATGCGGGGGGCGTGCGCCCGCTCGCGGGCGTGTAAAGCATGTTAGCATGGTAGCGAACCGATATGAGTTTGGTGATTTGAACCAGAAACTTGCGGATACCTGTCAACACCCTGACTCTGTTCGGCGGTGCCGACGCCGCCGGATATTAGGATGACTCTGGTTCTAAAACATAATTTTTTTGCTACGAAGAGGGTGCCTTCGAGAGCACCTGTTGGGTATGTGGAAACTCCTGTCAACGGGTTATTACGCGCCTTGCTGCCTCGAGCCCCTATGGACTTCACCCGCGGCCCCGACCGTGCGGGGGCCGCTGAGGAAGATTATATAGCTGTGAAGCTCACGGGTGAGAAAGCTAGGAGCAGCGATGGAGGTCAGCCAGCCAACTCCCCCGCGGCTGCTTCGACTACCCACACAGCACCATAACATTGCAGCAACGTCTCTGCAATGACGCGGTGCAAGATTGCAATGTTGCACCAAAACATTGCAGAGACGTTGCAGGTTCAATCCTATGTCCGCCTTCGCAATATTGCAGGTTTGTAGTTTTGCAAAGTTGCGGCAATATTACAAATATGTAGTCCTGCAACGTTCCGTCAATGATTCTGCAACGAAACGGTAAAATTGTGGCAATGATCCAGCAACTATTCGGCAATACTGCGGTGCGAAATTGCAATGTTGCAACGCATCATTGCAGAGAAGTTGCAGGTTTAATCCTATGTCCGCCTTAGGATATTCCCGCAACGTTTCAGAGATTTTATACCAATAGTCCCCGCCGCAACGTTTCGGGCAGTGAGGGACGCGACGACATGAATTTGTGGAGGCAGAATCGTAGTAGTATAACGCCCGTGAGTTTTTTTTTTAAAGAAAAATTTTTTCCCCAGGGGGATTCGAACCGAGGACCTGCAGCATCGTAGACGAACACTTTACCGTTGCAGCTACAACCGTTGATTGATAAGATTGCTTACGTATTCGATCTTAAATTCCTATCGAGCAAAACTTTAAACTCAGATTATTAAAAAACGAGGGCTCATTTGACAAACCCCATTAGGGATTTGTAACACTATAGGTGCGGCTTATAACTTTCATCCGGTGTCATTTTAGGTTAGGTTGGAAAACAGTCTTTAGACTGAACCTTTGCATTTGTCTTTTCTTCTTTTTTCTCTCTTGCTTGATTGTATATACGTGTTTGTGCAATAAAGACGTTTAATAATAATAATTATAATTTCTCATATTAAAATATATAGTACCTACTCTATCTAAAAAAATTAAATTGATCTTCAAATAACACTTTCTTCATATCTTCAACGGCTAACGAGAAATTCTAGCGTAACCTGTTAAATGAAACATGCTGTAGAGTCTACTCTACGTCATGTACATTGTACATTATTTCGGCAAATTTTGTCAAAGTCATAATTGCTTCAGAATATGGCTGTAATGATTCTACAATATTATCACTACAGTATTGCACGGCAATATGTGCGCAATTTTGTTTGGGCGTAGCCATTGGAACATTGCATGTCGATGTGCACGCAATATTGCCGAAATATTGTAGGATCGTTGGCACTGTAACATTGCATGTCGATGTGCGCGCAATATTGCCGAAATATTATAGGATTGTTGCCACTGGAACATTGCACGTCGATGTGCGCGCAATATTGCAGAAATATTGTAGGATCGTTGCCACTGGATCATTACACGGCGATACGCGCGATACATTGCAGGAGCGTTGCCACTCCAATATTTTTGCAATATTGTACGATAATGTGGGTGCAATTTTGCTGGGGCGTTGCCATTGGAACATTGCATATCGATGTGCGCGCAATATTGCATAAATATTGTAGGATCGTTGCCACTGGAACATTGCATGACGATGTGCGCGCAATATTGCAGAAATATTGTAGGATCGTTGCCAATGGAACATTGCACGGCAACGAACTTGAAATATTACTGCAATATTGTACGATCGATGCCAACGGAACATTGCACGGCAACGAACTTGCAATATTGCAGGATCGTTGGCACTCCAATAATGCACAATAATATTGCAACATCGTTCCTGCAATATTGCAATGTAACCTGCAACAACACAATATTGCAGCAACGTTCCTGCAATACTGCTGCAACGAAGTGTGCTGTATGGGTAAATTGACTACTGAAGAATTATTTTCTTCTTATGGAGCAGATTGACAATTATTTATTAGTGTGTAAAACTATTTTTGATAAATATAGTGCGGCTTGTTAAAACCTTAACAACTACTTAGGTTCATTTACTAAAGAAACAAAATTATCTATGTGGACAATATGTGGTACGGAGAGGAGGAGGATAAATAAGTAATATATATCATTGTAACTTTTGTATAGAGTTTATAATTATCATTTACAACTTGTAATTCCTTATTATTTTAGTTATTACATAACAGATTTAATAATATGAACTTATATACCATTCCACCTAAGAGTAGACCTACGCCCAGGGCCGGCGGAACCCATTATGCAAGTAATGCGCCGCATAAGGGCGCCAGCCGAAGGGGGCGCTAAAAACTATAATAATGAAGGAATCCAACTCCCATATAAACAAAATGTAATCTTTTTTTATTGTACCTCGTAAAGGCAAAACATATTAAATAGAAAACAGGTGCAAAAATTTGGGGGCGCCAAAAATTGTCTTGCATAAGGGCGCCAACCATCCTCGCGCCGGCCCTGCCTACGCCCCTACCTCTGACACACGCGATTGGTCGTAGCGCTTTCCCTGCCGGTTTCCTACCAATCAACAGTATATCCCTGCACGGAACGAGTCTATTCTTAAGTGGAATGCATATAGAAAACAGTGGAAGTCATTCTATAATCTATAACATCTGACAGTGGAATATTAAAAAATATGGAACAAAAAGTGATTAATGCCTGAACTTAGAAGCCTTTTGAAAAAGGGTGTGTTGTTAACATACCAGATATGGGATTTTTTATATATCCAAGTAATTAATGTAGTAGGTACATGCATTTAATGAGCAAGTACCATTGTTATGTGATACTGTCACTATTTCCGAACGACGCTTAACAGTTTTACATGAAAAATTAAGGAAACAAACAAAGACAAAGTCATAATAATGTAGTTACGACCATACATTGTTAAAAAATTAACAAAGTGTAGACGCGCGTCGGATATTATTGCGCGTATGAAATCACGCTTTCCAGCGGCAAGTTAATGCCGTTGGAAATTTTGTATAGAACTTAGTTAATGGAAATAACTGTATCATAGTATACCCAAACACTAGTTTATTAATAAGAGAACTAATGTAGTCGCGGATGTACAGTAAAAAATTACTCAATGTGGTTCAGACATTAACTGCTCGAAGCTGATTCTACGAGAGTTTTAAGACGACTTTACAAAGTTTCAGAATTAATTATAGACAATACCCAGATAGCACACGGATGTCTAAAGACGCCCAAAAGGTGTCTTAAAGCCGTCCAGACCTAAAACGGATGTAAATTGACGTCTTTGAGATGTCTGTGCTATGTGGGTATAGACCAGGCCTGGCCACCCAGATAGCACAACGTCTGGTAAAGTCTTAAAGACGTCCAGAAGGCGTCTTAAAGACGTCTTGTTACAAATCAAGACGTTCAGACCTAAAATGGACATAAACTAGACGTCTCTAAGACGAGGTGTGCTATCTGGGCAGCTGGTCGATTAAGGAGCGGAGCGCTCCTTCCCAGACAACACACCGACATCTTGAA
This sequence comes from Andrena haemorrhoa, assembly GCA_910592295.1. Classification (NCBI taxonomy): domain Eukaryota; kingdom Metazoa; phylum Arthropoda; class Insecta; order Hymenoptera; family Andrenidae; genus Andrena; species Andrena haemorrhoa. The sequence goes on from OU342946.1 coordinate 11,527,034, forward strand.
GATATCTTAAAAAGATCTGAAACGAGACGATCAAGATTTCTTTAAGATATCTGGAAACGTCGTTTTCACGTCTTATAAAAGTCTCATGTTACAAATCAAGACCTCTTAAAGATTTTGCAGACAACTTAAAGACGTCTGTATCAAGTCTGGGTTAGGAAAAAAAATTTGGCAGGGATGAGAATCGAACGCAGGCTTTCTGCTTACGAAGCAACCGCTTTCACACTTTCTTATCAACAGTTTTAATATGTACGTATATATTGAGCATCAATTGTTTATAAAAAAATGCACATTAAGGGGGTAGACCACTGTAAAAAATCGGAAGAATCGATTTATCCTTTTTCACATTTTCTGAAAGAAGTACGTTTCAAGAGCCTTCAAGAATGCTCTCTCCAAATTTTATGAAGAAATTCGCAAAATCGACGGAGATATAGTATTTTCCGTGAAGCGGTGTCAAGCGCGCGACTGAGCCGCGTGGAACATTGAACGCATTTTCCTCAGAATGACATTTTTCAACCGCGTTGACAGTCTACAGAGAAAACTATACGTCCCATTGACATGAGCAAGGGCATTTATTGTACGAAAAATCCGCCTCTGTTACCTGACGATTAATTTTTTTTAATTAACGACCTCCTTTTTTATCAACATTTCCCTAATTTTGTACCCCCAAGACATGATTTTTTTTCAGTGGTCCGTCATTTTGTAATTTCTTGCGATTTTGACTTCTTTTTATCGTCATGTAATAGAGGTAGGCTTCTAGTTTCTAAATATTTGTGTCTTTTTGAATTCGGATTAACCATATGGTCTGGACACGGTGCATGATTTTGCCACAGCGCACATTTTGGCGAAGAGTATACAGGAAACGGATTTGTGAATTTGATTGAAAAAAAATTTTCTTACCCTTCGATATGTACATTATTAACTATACTAAGAAATACATTTACTTGCGTTGTTTGGTTGAAATGAATTCCCGAAAACACCCTTACATTTAGGACCGTTAGAGTGGTCTGTCCCCTTAACGCGAAATATATAGAATATCATAATTCGACCTCTAGACTCATTCCTCAAAATGTGTCACACACACTGTCATATAATTGTATTAAACAAAAATTGGCAAAACAAATGTACGGTTCTTGCAGATTAAAGATGCCTGAAAAAGATATCTTTGTTATAAATCAGGACGTTCAGATATTCACACGTAAAACAGACGTAAAATGGACAGCTTTAAGATGTCGTATGCTGTTCGGGTTGTGGCTCCCAGAGCCGCGCGAGAGCCGAACTCAGAGCCGATACCGCGAGCTTATGTACAACGGATGTGGGAAAACGCATATAAGTAGGAATGTGCGTGCAGGCTCGTGCGCATAGACTTAAGTAACTGGCACTCTTGTGGACCCCAGTTGACCAAGTTACATCGCCCCTTTACATCATTTCGGAGCTCCTTGCTATCAGTAAAGGACCTGAGATCTCTCACTCGCAGATCGCGGTGCCACTGATCCGTTACAATGCGTATCTAAACTCACAAGAGCGGCTCCTAAAGCCACGAGCTGGCTGGACTTGACATAGATTTGGGGTGAAGCTCAGTTTGTTTAATCAAATTCGGTTGTTTTATTGGTGAAGTCCGGTAGAACCCTCATCAAGGGCCTAGAATTGACACTATCCCCTACTAGTCAGGGAGAAGGAATACACGTTATTGCAAATCAACGATGTGGGAAGCTGGTGTCCATCGAGAACCTCTTACCCACCATCGGGCCTAGCTGATCCTCCTTGCCTGAGCACAATGAGGTCTTTGAAAATCGGTTCACCAGCTAAGAAAACTGGTGCCTTGATCGCGAAAAGCTTGTTCTTGGGACAGTAAAAGTGGCACCTTAAAGAATATTTATCACAGCCAAAATATTCCATTTAAGGATGAAACACATACGATTATGTTGATTCTGTAAATAAATAGCAAATATTTTTCAGATTCATATTTGCGGAGTGATTAATAACTTTCTAAAGGTTATTTATGTTTCTAAACGATATGGTACAAATAAAAACATTATCGAATTAACGATTGCACATGGTATCATAAAAATATCGAAACCTCACCAACCTCTATACAATATTTAACCCAGTGATATTATTTACAAAAAGAAAATGTTTCGCTTATATTACAATTTATGTTTCTACTCCTATAAATTCGCATGTCATTCCAGTTTTCTTAATGGCTTCTAATACTTCTGCAGAAGGACATGTAGCTGTTACGAATACTTTCTTTCCTTTTAAATCTATTCGTACGTTCTGAACACCTACAAAGAAATTTAAATAACAGCTTAATACATGGAAAAAGGTATTCAGATTGCAATGTAATGTAATGTTTTTAATGTACAGTGTGGGGCAAAAGTATGTGGACACCCTTTAACATCGGATAACTCGTTCAAAATTGGTCCAAACAACTTGATTTTTTTTAGAAGCTAGAAGGATTAGTTTGCTAAGTGACGCGTTTCGTCGTTTTGAAAAAAGTCGCAATTGGTCGGAATAGCAAACAAAAATGGGAAAATTCATTTTTCAATTTTTCTGTCTGTGCTCGTAATGAAAATTTAAAAAATGCCTTTTGCAGATTTAAGTAAATTGTATACACGCCTAAAATTTCATCAAAATCGGTTAACATAGCTTCGAGCTATGAACGCTTAAAGATCGCAGAATAAGGTCGAAATCGCGGCAATTCCCGAAATCAGCGATTCAATCTACAAAAGGCATTTTTTAAATTTTCATTACGAACACAGACAAAAAAGGTAAAAAAAAGATATTTCCTATTTTTTGCTTTTCCGACCAATTGCAACTTTTTTCAAAACGACGAAACACGTGACTTAGCAAACTAATCCTTCTAGCTTCTAAAAAAAACTCAAGTTGCTTGGACCAATTTTGAACAAGTTATACGATTTTAAAGAGAGTCCACATACTTTTGTCCTCGACTGTATTTGATGTTTCTAATATTTAGCTAGTATGAAATAATTAGAATTAAAGCACACCATTTGTTTTAAATCAAATAACACAGTTTTTTATATATATATATATATATAAAAAACTTATATGTCTACAAAATAAACACTGGTCACATACCTGCTGTTTTAACAAGTACATTCGTTACAGAAGAGGCACATCCGTCACATGCCATTTGTACACTGAATTCGTAGACCTTAAATGTAAATTATTTAGCCAATACGTTATTATCGCCGTATATTAAAAATCTCATTACCTGTGATGCCATGCTGAAAGTTGTATATATTTAACGAGTAGACGTGGCAACTTATGACTTCGGTGTCATTCGATGTGTGCCTGTATGCCAGTGTACGTACAACATATGCAGATGCAGCATAACAATCATAGATAAGTAATACATACTGCTTTATAGATAGGTATTTCTCCCGATCGCAGCGACTAGTGATCCTCTGGAGAATGGTCGGAACAACCTGTATTGTCGCTGATTGGTTGCCGCCATTTACGGCAAAAGCGGAAGTAGATAGAAACAGAAACTGAAGAAAAGAAAGAGATAGAAATACGGATAGAAAGAGATAGATAAACAAGCAGCTTGGAAAGCAGACGATTTAGTGAATGTTTAGGTTATGTTATTTCTGTTTCTGACACAAATGGCTGCGGTTATACCGATCACTCCCTGGAGGATCACTAGACGCGCCAAATTTGAATTGTTAAGTGAGGCAATCGAAACTATGAACAAAACCCTTTCCAGCGAATACTATTTAGAAACGCTCGCTAAATAATATTGATTAGATATTGGTTTCGGTTGCTTTGCAATTAAGTCATCGATGCCATGTGAAATGCTCGTTATTAATAAGCGGAGAACCAATCGAATGATTGGTTGCATTATTAAATAAGAAAGTGTTTCTATAATTGGATAATTTTATTAATAAAAACATGCTACATTTTAATTCTGAATAACGGCGTCATTGTACACAGTCAGTCGTTGATTAACGCCAAAAGCGATTAGACGTGTTCTTTAATTTGCCCTATTTTAAAACAGAAAGTAAAACCAGTTACTGCAGAAACAAGTGTTGGTTTATTTATTCAAATTCCTTACTATTGTCACGTGAAGAAGTTGGATGCAGATACCAAAAGGCGAACGTGAGCAGAGCGGTTCATCGCTCCATGGGCAGCGAACCCATCCGCCTCCTTTCCCAGAAAATCCTTGCTACATCCCGTAACAAATGTAATCAATAACTTGGAGGATATTATATAAAATCGACTATGCGAGCTGTTAAATAATTATTTAAATGTTCAAGGGCCCAGAGGCTCCGTTTCCCGTTATCCAATCGGGCTCAAACTTTACACAGATTTTTTTTTAATATTGTAACTATTCGGGAGGGGGGGAGGGTGCCGCGAAGAATAAAATCTTGGAAAAAATTTTACCAAGAGTAAATAAGAGCCACCCTAGTACATACATATGCAGTATGAATGTGGGTAAATGCACAAAAAATAAAGGTAGTACATATATAAAAGTATTCACTTTACATTCTAAGACATTTTGTTGAGATTTGAATATATGTACCTATAAATGTGGTTTTTTGAAATATTGCTATAGATTTTAGGGGTCGTCCTTAAATTACATAAGGCTTTCTGCGGGGGAGGGTCGCGAATTTCTTAGTCGGGTAGCATTTTACGTATTTTTTAACTTAATCTTACTATATAAAGCAGAAAGCTTCTATATGTTTGTGTAATTGTCTATCGCCTTAAAACTTTCGAGCGATAAACTCTGGGATCACGTGATGTGCCTCAGCTCATTATGCCTGACTAATCCAGATAAATGGGATCATTTAAAAAAAAACTTAGAAAATTTATAAAAAAAATTTTGTATAAAATCTAAAAATCTAAATTTCGTGCAAAGCCGAGTAGTAAAGCTAGTTTTCAATAAATACAAATTCTGTCATTAATGTTCCAGAAAAGTAGTTTTATTTTAAATTTCCCGAAACCGAGTTAAATGAATTATATAAATCTTTAAAAGAATTTTAATAACTGAAAAAATTAAATTGAAAAAATATTACGTACGGAGGGGGTTGGAATATCAAATCTTACGAATTCTTATACGGGGGCAGGGAGAGGGTAAGAATTTGCCAAAATTACCCTTACATAATTTAAAGACGGCCATGAAGAAACATGTAGTACTTAATCAAATTGTAATTAAAACTCCAATCATAAATTTTCAACAAATTTCTGATTCAATTGATTGCAAGAAATGTATAACCCACAAAAAGAAAAAAACATACTGTGAAATGGACAGTGTTAATGTACCTTGCATTACAATATATTGTGTAACTTGCAATGTAAATGTAATGTAACTCGTTCAGGTATATATGGTAAGACTGTAATTAACCACAAGACCAACAAGTTAAGAAAAATCGTGTATTCACCATTCGATAATACAGAATTCTTAGTAATAAATTAAATTATAAAACACGAGTCTGCTGCTTTTATATTGATTAATTTCAAAATAGTCTTCATTCTTCCCTCTGATCCTATGTCAAATGTTTTCGGAAATTGTACTCCAGGTGGTCTACTATATATCTTCTGCATGCATTGCTCCCACTTGACTGGCGAAACAATTTGTTTCAGTATGTATTTCTTCATTACTCTCAGATTGCTATACGGCGTAGCTTTGTAATTAGAATACACATGGCATCTAGGATCATTTACTTCTATCGAATTTAATATTTTACGAATCGAGTTCAAAGCAGGTTCCATCAGTGGTGTATGAAATGCTCCTGATACAGGAAGTCTATTTATATTACTGAAACAATGCTCGTTCTTATGATTTTGAATGTACTCTAGTGCTTCTATGTTCCCTGCTAATATCTTCCTTTGTGTATGTAAGAAAACAGCAACTCTGAAACCAGATAATGATTAGCTAATTTTGTGATAAACTTATACGGAATTTTCTTCGTTACTTGCTAACTCATGAAGTTTTTAACAGATACTATACCTGCATATAGGATTTTCAACACCCATGTCCATTGCCCACTTCTCTGCATCGTTGCAAGCCTTGGAGACTTTTGTTTCCGGTGTACACAAAACAGACATCATTCCCTGGGATACTCTATCTGAAGCATATTGCATGGCTTTCCCTCTGACACAGACTAATCTAACTCCATCCTCAAACGTTATGGCCCCAGAAAGAATCAGGGCAGTTATTTCACCTACGCTGTAGCCTGCTGTAGCCACACAAGTATCAAATACTTTCGGTCTCTCTTCGCGCAGTTTCTCCAACGCGGCTAATGATGCGACCACGGTAGCAGCTTGATTAAACTCAGTTCTGTTCAATTTCTCTTGCGGGCCACTTAGACAAAGTTTCAATAAATCGTAATTGAGTATTTCATTGGCAATTTCGAAAAGTTCTTTAGCAGCAGGGAAATGCATGTATTTCTTAGCCATGCCGACTTTAATGATGCCTTGGCCGGGAAACAATAGCACAGAAGTATTTTCGGGATCAACAGGTGGTCTTGTTCCCTCTATTTCGTTTATTGGTGCATCTTTCGGATACGGTGTTGTCGCCCAATTATTATCATTGGCATCCTTGTATATTGCGGATTCTTTAAGAAGACGTGAAACTTTCTCTGTGCTACATGCAGCCTCGAAATTGTCTTTTAAAGTTTCTTTTATATCCGCTGATTCGGATGCATTATTTTCGTCTTTACTCTGACTACTTGAAAATCGACAGATATGTCCGAACCGAACAGTTGTGCACAAACAGGGAAATATTTTGTAAAATGATATTCGTTGCAACATTTTAACTACTTTGATTTAATTGGTAAGATTTATTGAATATTTACAGAACAATGTCTCGAGAAATAAAAGTATTCACTTACACCTAACCTAATCATAAATTACGATCTATTTATATATAGGCTGGTATGGTTTTTGAGATAATACATTTCAAATCGTTCACACAAATTATACGTAGAATTTTAATTTACTAAACACAATGCGAAAGTACCGAATCTAGCTAATATAACTGCATTTAAAATATATTTTTGTATATTTCCATGTGTCGATCAACATTTATTTTCTATCATTTTTTTCATTAATACCCTACATTATGATACATAACTATATATATTGACGCAGTTATAACAATACTGCACGTTCTATAAAGTTATCATACAACAGTGATTGCAATTTTTTATTTTTTACTTTTGCTATTTGAAACGGTCAATGCGATTATACGTAGGTATTTAAGTAGTATGTATGTATGTATGCTTAGTGGTAGAATTATCGATAGTTTTTAATATCGAAAGCTATCGATATTTTTATATGACTATCGAAAGCTATCGATATTTTTATATGACTATCGAAAGCTATCGATATTTTTATATGACTATCGAAAGCTATCGATATTTTTATATGACTATCGATAGTGATCGATAATCTTCTCCCCCACTTCCACTCTGTTCATGCCATGACGCTATCTGCGTTGGTCGACACTCTAGTAGAGTCTAGGCAGCGACAGCCATATTTTAAAATAATAACTATTCTAATGTTATTAAGTAAATGAAGAACTTCAACCGTTGTTAGGGTTATGCAAGAAATATCTCTGTATTCCGGCTACTTTCGCAGAGTATGAAAGAATCTTTAGTAAAACTCAACAAATAATTTCTGAGTGGGGGCCAGGGTGGTATATAAAGGTGGTTTGACAGGACCATGTACGGCGTCTTCATAACAGTTTAATTCGCAGAATACTAACCAGGTGGCGTTAACTCTAAGAGGCGCGTTACCGCGGTAAATTTGAAATGTAAAGAATATATACCCAACAGAAATGGTTATTAATAATAATTTTAAATTATTGTAAAGGTTATATGTATGAATTTCGTGTACATGTTTATCATGTATTTTATATATTTATCATCCAAAATTTTATTTCTCATAATATATGTATATAACACTTATCATTTTACCAGCAGTATTGCTGCCAAAATATTTCTGTGTTTAGTGTTATTTTGTTAATTTCGTTGTTAGCCAACGGAGATCATACAATCGTAGATCACCACTTCTTTCTTTGAATTGTATCCTTTGGTACTGCAAAAATAGATATATTTTTTTCTTTTCCAGAAGAACCACAATTCTCTACTTTGCACCGTTTAACCATAGTGCTAGTTAAAGTAATAGTTTATATAAGAAACACAGTACACGGAAGACATTAGCGTGGCGTCGTTACACTTATGCAATCAAAGTCGACTCTATCTGTGTGGGATCCATGCACACACGCCATCTGCTACATAAAATCTGTACTAAACTCTTATGAAGACACTATGAGAATACATCGCAAATGAAACTCGGTCGAGGTGGCGCTCTGATCGTAGTGCTCAAGATAGCGTCATTCGCTTCCCAAACCAATCAACGCCAAGATGGCAGATGATGGGAAGCGAATGACGCTATCTTGAGCACTACGATCAGAGCGCCACCTCGACCGAGTTTCATTGCGATGTATTCTCATTACTAGGGAAAAGTGGCTTTATTGCATCACCTTTATATACCACCATGGCATAAGCCTAACACAATACAATAAAATAATATTACAAAATAAAAAATATTAACAAAATGCATGAATATTAATGTTTCTTGCTTTAAAAAGTAATACGAACAGATATTTATGTACTATCCTTTATACAGTGTTGCGTGGCCGTCTGGGAAAAGAGGTCTTCTCCAGGGAATTCAGGCGCAGGACGACGCCCGTGGAGCGCTAAGGCGCTCTGCTCCTTGGACGCGGATTCTTCGGTGATAATTGTAATAATAAAATTGATGAAAGAATAATAAAACGTTTAAAACACAAATAACTAGTAACTTTGATGAGTTTAATGGAATTGTTCGACTACAGAAAATGGATTTCAGAGGTTTTAATAACACGTCCGTTCGCTTAGACTATCAATGCTTGAGTACGTACAAGGGTCAACGCTTTTGTTAATTACAAAATGTCCTTAAAATATAAATGCCGATCAAATATTTATAAGCTAAATTCTTATTGGTCAATCTATTTCCTTTTCTGATATTGATTTTTAGAAACAAGCGTTTAACAACATTGCTCTGGAATTATACGCTTAGGAGAAGGGATCAAAGTGGAATTCATTTATTCAAACACCCGTTTCCAAGTGGGTATTGATTAATTTATAATCTTGAAGTCCTCTTATTAAAAGAATCTCTAACTGTTTTCAAACCCCTCGGGCTTGTGCGAACTTCACCTTGTTTCCTTTCCCTATTACATCTGTGCGATCCGCTTCGAGTTTCGCGCCTCTAAAGTTTATACTTCACGCCGCTAGATGGAGGTCGCAACACTTCCCTCCTTATACAAAAGGTGTTTTCTAATGGAAACAGCTTTTCCAAAAAAATACACTTATCAAATTTGTTTTTAACTCTTAATTTAAGCTATAGATAAACGTCTCACAGTGAAGCTTTCCCGAGCCTCCCCTCCTCGCCTTCCCCACGGTAGCCGAGCTACTCGGTCCACCCGGTTTCCCGCGAGGAATGCGATTCAAAAGATGCTACAGGATGTTCACTGTGTTACAATTTGTTACAATTTTGTCTCTAAGACACGACGTCTCCAGATTGATTCCGGGTAATACATGAAATTTTAATTATAAACTAACGTGGCATCGAGTTTACAAACAAATGGAATAACGTGATCTTAACTTATACCAAGGTGGTGTAGCACATTCCAACAATAAGGGAATACAACAACGGTACTATGATAAAGGTAAGTATCTTTAAGGAATCTAATCTTAGGCATGTTAATTTGTTCACATGAACTATTTTGATTTTATTAACTCTTCTACCTATTTCTGCATTCAAATTATCAAACATTCTAGCAATTTTGTAAAGTGCTAACCAGCTAAAATCGAGTTTAGATGTTTTTGATTATAAGTATATATATATATATCATCATCTATTGAGAATTTATAAGAATTGCCCCTTCTATCGTAATCCAATTTGCTTTCTGCTTTGTGCTTTCTAGATTTGCCGCTGCCACAGCCTGGGTTGTGTTTATCTTTAAAAATAAGTCATCCAAATGATCAACAAACGTTCATGAAATTGGTTTAACAACTTCCGGGGAATATAGTCTTTACACTGAATAACAAATTCATGTGGAAGAATTTACGAATACCTAACGACCACTGATGGTGAATTCATAAAATTCTTTATGGAAGAATTGAAGCCTAGATGTAAGTGGAGCTATAACCTCATTGGCGTGAGCCGTAATTGCATATTCTAAGCTATTTAATTCCTGTTTTAGAAGACATTCCACAAAATTCCAACTAACGTGCTCGATATTATTATCATATTCAGAGATGCTGACTACTTGGACATCCAAAGGTATGTATAAGGTGTTTGAAGGAAATTATCGAAGATTTAAGATGGGCGCCTGGCTTATTGATTCTACTGGACGTGACTCTACAAAAGATGAAAGTAGGAGATCTTATGTTGAGAAAGACCATTGTTCCTTTTATATTGGTGTTATATTATTTAATCTGTCCGAGTGAAAATTCATTATAGATTAACAAATCTTTAGTGGCTTGAGATGACTTCATAGTCGAGGGAGAAAAAGTGAATAATGTTATCTCTACGCATGTAAAGATAGTCTTTAGAGTAAATAATTTTGGGAGGAAAAGAGTGATGAATGATTGGATTTGATGGAGTAGTCTTAGTCATTAAAACTCTACTATTACATGGTTCTATTTGATCACCGTTTCCCGAGGTCGTTTTAACGGAGGATCGTGTCTCATTATCTACGGACTTGGTCTCAAATAAAAGCCGGCATCTTTCAGCCTCTAAATTTGGCTCCTCAGCCCCTAACCAGACACAAGCCGTGGGCCACAGGTCGTGGGACTGGACGGGGTGCTTAAAGCCTATCCGATGTTCCAGGTTGGACGAGCCTGCGCCCTGAGATACGTGGGCAGCCCCTAGCGGAATCTGTGGCGGGGTGCCTTTAAAATCGGCCTTTCCGATATCCAACAGGTAGCCGGGTAGGAGCTCATCCACACGATCTCTCAAGAACGATCCTCCAACCACTACATTCTCGGTAAGAGTTCCACGTCTCATAGATTTTTCTGCCGTAAGAGAAGGTGACGTCTCCTCGTCCGCCGTAAAGTAAGCGTCGCTGTCTATAGAACTGTCGTCGGAGTGTTCGGTTTCAATAAAGACCTCGGGTGGATCATAAAAATTTGTTTCATGGGCGAGAAAGATAGTGGCTATTAACTTCTCATTATTTTCACATATTCTATCACAGTCTATACCCTCTACCTTTTCAGAATCTGCAAGTGATGCGTCGTTGGCGCCTACGACTATCCTTTGCAGACGCTTAGAAGAAGAGATGTCTGTACAGTCCGTCTTAGTGCAGTTAGATGAGCGATTTATGGTTAATACTTTACATCTATGGCAAAGGATTTTGAAGGTGGAGGGGCCTTGAATAGTCAACTAATTCTGACTCTGGCTCTATCATTCTCGCAATGGTAATAGCAGTTTCGAGATCAGGTAAATTTTTGCTGTCTTTCTGTCTATTCTAATAGAATCGCGCGTTTTCATTCCAAAGACCCTTAATAAAACTAATTATTGCCGTGTTCCTTAATAAATCGTTAACACCAACTACTTGTTCTGGATTATACGCGTCCCTGGCGGTTTCTAATCCACTATTCAGCATTTCATTGACTCGCGCTCTGAAATCCTCTATCGTTTCATTTTTATCCTGGTATAAATTCATTAGTTCGGCACTCAAACTATGGACATTAAATGACAGCGCGAAATTTTTTAGAAGATCAATCAATTCGTTTAATGTTTCAGGCTCTCGTCGATTTGACAACGCTAAATTGGCATGTCCCTCGATCCTACCCCGAATTAGGAATAGAAGATTCTTCCAATCATCAGGCTTTACCTTGACGTTAATTAAGTTGCATTGTTTAATAAATTCGATTAACGAGTCGGACTCTCCATCAACTTTGGGATTGAATCTCTCACCAATTTTAACGAGAGATAAGATTTAGGAAGAGAAGTCGCTAATTCAGATGATTTTGTCGAGGAGCTACACTCGAGCAAGACGACTCACTACTTAGTTAGGACAAATTAATGACAGGTGGATCCAATCGTGTCGGGAAAAAATTTAATTCGCGCAACTGTGACTCATCACCGGGAATTTCTAAATTAGCAGCAACAACCGTGGCTGGGCAGGGCAAAAACACTGATTTGTGTCGGCAAAATCCTTAATGTTCGCGATCATGAGACGTAATAGGGCGTTATTTGCATCGTTTCAGCAGATATACATCCTCAACTTCGAAAACCCGTAAAGCAACACTGAACGCGATTGTCGTCTCTTACGTTTCGATAAATACTTACTTTTACGCAACATTTCGTAGTGTAAATACGGAACTATCGTATCCACTAATAACTAACTCAACGCAACGATAATTACAGCACACAAATTTAACAATAGAACCATAAATTGTATATTATAATTGAACTTCGATCTCTCACGCAATTACAGACGAGTGCTTGATGTCGCACCGTTGTTCTGGTTGGTCTCAGTGAAGAAGGTCCTCCGGTTAAGTGCGTGTGACTTCGGGGAAAACTGGAACGGTCGTCCGAAATCACTTCCCTCTGGCATTCACCCGTGCTCCCGGGGAAACCGTCCAAAACCCAGGAGAGAGGGACTGCAAAAATTGGCCGATGACTGCTCTTCGAATCCCGCGTCCACGAGCCGGCAGATTTGAGGAATCCCACCGCTGTCACCAGTTTTTGTTGCGTGGCCGTCTGGGAAAAGAGGTCTTCTCCAGGGAATTCAGGCGCAGGACGACGCCCGTGGAGCGCTAAGGCGCTCTGCTCCTTGGACGCGGATTCTTCGGTGATAATTGTAATAATAAAATTGATGAAAGAATAATAAAACGTTTAAAACACAAATAACTAGTAACTTTGATGAGTTTAATGGAATTGTTCGACTACAGAAAATGGATTTCAGAGGTTTTAATAACACGTCCGTTCGCTTAGACTATCAATGCTTGAGTACGTACAAGGGTCAACGCTTTTGTTAATTACAAAATGTCCTTAAAATATAAATGCCGATCAAATATTTATAAGCTAAATTCTTATTGGTCAATCTATTTCCTTTTCTGATATTGATTTTTAGAAACAAGCGTTTAACAACATTGCTCTGGAATTATACGCTTAGGAGAAGGGATCAAAGTGGAATTCATTTATTCAAACACCCGTTTCCAAGTGGGTATTGATTAATTTATAATCTTGAAGTCCTCTTATTAAAAGAATCTCTAACTGTTTTCAAACCCCTCGGGCTTGTGCGAACTTCACCTTGTTTCCTTTCCCTATTACATCTGTGCGATCCGCTTCGAGTTTCGCGCCTCTAAAGTTTATACTTCACGCCGCTAGATGGAGGTCGCAACAACAGTTTCGAAGTGTTTTAAAGAACACAAACCAGAAGGTTTTGGAACACACTAATGTATGCGTAGCGTTGTATGCAATTAAGTCAGAAGAGGTATGATACAAGATAAAGTTTCGATTTTAGTGTGATATAAGAAACAGCAATATCATGAAGCTAGTGAGGTTTGTAATCTATTAATTGTAATAAGTTAAACACGTATGTAAGATTTTATTATAATTTTGATGGTTATTGATTTCGAAATACGAACTGTTGTACGCTATAACCTCACATTTGTCAACATTTTATTTATTTTTTAATGTCAAATAATTTTGTCGTTAATAAAATAGTATGTTTTCAGATTTTTGATGAAACTCAGTCATGAGACTGTAACGATAGAATTGAAGAACGGTACACAAGTGCACGGCACTATTACCGGTATGTCAACATAACCTATATTTTATACTCTCATGTTAATGATACTTGTTGATCGAAGAATTTTCACATTTCTTAAATAAACTCGTGTATTATCTGATTTCAGGAGTGGATGTAGCAATGAATACACACTTAAAAACGGTGAAAATGACCATAAAGAATAGAGACCCTGTACAATTAGATACTTTAAGTTTACGAGGCAACAATATCAGATATTACATATTGCCAGATTCGTTACCACTTGAAACATTACTCATAGACGATACACCAAAGGCAAAAGCTAAGAAAAAGGAAGCTGCAAGAGGTTTGTAAATTTATTAATTTACGATTGCAAATTGCTGAGATTTATTAACTTAAATGTGCATGTTTTATTTTTGTGATTAATTTACTAAAAACTCTGTTATACCTCATACTACTGAAGTTTGAAGTAAAAACATATAAAGAACGTGTTTTTTTATAATTGTAGTAAAATGACACAGTTTATTGCTTGAGTTTCACCAATATTCTGTGCTCTTTAATTAAGGAGTTATACCTAGTCAGATAGCCGAAAAGAGGCGAATATTTGTGAATTTTTTTTTAAGGAGCGGAAGCGTATAGTTTTACAAAACTTTTTGTGCTTAAAAGAGCAACATTTAAAGAACACTTGGTAATTTTTTCGTAGAAAAATATTTACGTTTATAATAAAGTAACAACCGACATCCAAGAAGCAGTTTTAAAAATTTGGTTTTACGGTGAGCACTATCATTCGGAACCAGATTATCCGAAATAAAAAAAAGATTTCGTTTGTATATTAATGTATCTTCAGATTGAAGGAGAGAATATTCCGAAATATTAATTTAAAATAAAATGGCTGCTATTTTAAATTGGAATCCTGATTTTTTTCGCGCGACTTTTGCACGAAAAATCAGGATTTCAACTTTAAATAGCCGCCATTTTGTTTTAAATTAATATTTCGGAAAATTCTCTTCGATATACATTAATATACTAACGAAATCTTTTTATTTTAGATAATTTGGTTCCGAATGGCAGCGCTCGCCACAAAACCAAATTTTTAAAAATGCTTCTTGGATGTCGGTTGTTACTTTATTATAAACACAAATATTTTTCTACGAAAAAATTACCAAATGTTCTTTAAATGCTGCTCTTTTAAGCGCAAAAAGTTCGGTAAGAATATATGCTTCCGCTTTTTAAAAAAAAATCACAAACATTCGCCTCTTTTCGGCCGCCTGACTAGGTATAACCCCTTAAAATGTCCTATCTAGCATTTCAAAATATCCGAGGAAACTGAAGTTTCATCATTTTCTTTGTACCGTGCTTGTAAAACAGTAAATAAATTAGACTTCCTAGATCTCTACGAAGCAAGCAGGGTTTTCTAAATTTACTTAAAAGGTAAAGGATGTGTAGAACTTCAAATATTTCAAAATTTCTTGACAAATAGGAAAATGCTAGATAGGATATTTTAACTAAGGATAGCAGTATTAGTTTCCATTGATATTACTTATATCTCTCGTATGTAGTATTATACATTGTTTTTCTGTAACATTTCTCTTCCTAACTGGAAGATAATATAGCATTGGAAATGTACAGATATCGATGCCAAAATAAATTTGGTAAGATGTTACTAAGGAGTCCCATTAATAAAATGACACTGATATCAGGCTTCTCTTTGGACAATTTGTTGGCCATTTAAGTAGCCTGTCTTCGTTTTATATGAATTTTTATTTTTTAACCAGAGATTGAAACTCCTCCAGGAATAACTGTTTCAAGCAGTTAATAGAAGTTCTCTGATTTTTTTACTCGAATTTCGAAATTTCAAGGCTCTTGCCGGAACAGAAGATATTAACTGACGGGGCTGTTTGTATATATATATATATATAACTACTTACAAGGGAAGATCCCGAACCTGAAAATTCAAAAAATTCTGAAACTTTGTGAATATGTAGGGGATTTCCTCCTGATTACAACGCAATTTTTGTTTGCTTCCCAAATTCACACGAAGGGGGTGAAATTGATCCCTGAAACTTTGGGGATTTTCCGATTTATGTGTTATAACTCGCGAACTGTAAGAGATAGAAAGAAAGTTTCAGGACAAAAGTTACTTCATTTAATTAGATATATCATTTGGTAAAAAAAATTTACAGATCACGAGTTCTAACACAAAATCGAATAAAACGGATTTTCAGGGGTCAATTACACCCCCTTACAGCGAATTCGGGCAGTAAACAAAAATTGCGTTATAATCAGGAGGAAATTTTTTGAAGTTCCCTTAGTGCTTATATCCTGGAAAATAAGATTTTCCGGACTTATCTTTATAAGACACCCTGTGTGCGCGCACGCACACACACACACACAGTTGTCCATAAATTACGAAATTTCGAAAAATAAAATTTTTCCACTTAACAAGATGATCCTGTTCTTTTTTAAAAATGGGACCATATCATTTATCGTATCCAGAGTTGTAAAGAAGATTAAGATAAATATGATAGTAATGGAAAATGTCACTTTATAGAGTAAAAGCATGTTAAATATCGGCATACCAGTGGTACTGAACCATCACGGAACTGATATGTGTGCCAAACCTTAAGTGTATAAATAAATTAATGCACACATGTAATTATACACACTAAATTGAGATTGCATTGGAACGCTCAATTCATTTTAGCGTTCTATTCAGTCACTTGTCTATTTTTTCTTTACGTTTATCATCCGCATATTCTCTAGTCCAGTGGTCGGCAAAGTCATTAGTCAACAAAGCCAAATATATACAGCACAACGATTGAAATTTCTTTTGAGAGCCAAATTTCTTAAACTAAACACTGTTTATTAACTTAATAAACTTTAATTAAAGTTTTAAGTCCTAATTAAACTATAGACACACTGAATAAAACTTGATATCATAATAATGATCTTATTGATTTGCGGCAGAGCGGCATTCAAGGGGCCGAAGAGCCGCATGCGACCCGCGAGCCGCGGTTTGCCGACCACTGCTCTAATCTAATTGCCAAACTATTATCTAATCAACCTACACTATTATATGTTTAATATCCTTTTTTTACTGGTATTAGCCATTACCGTTAAGTTTGGTCTCATCTTCTATAGGACAGTGGATGGTACAAATGATATGGTTCCATTTTTAAATTTTTGGATCACATTGCTTTTGTAATGAAAAGATGTTTTGAAATTTGTAAATATTAGAATTAATTAGTGGCTAAAAGTTTACGAAATTCGCGTGTACCTTTAACTTGTCATAATATAATTAAAAAATCGTGGATACTGTTAGAATGAATACCCTGTATACAAGAATTGTTTTTGCCTATTTTATGTATTTTTGATTATATCGTATAACTGTTAACCTACTTTAGTATTTAGATATAAATATTTTGAATTTAAAATGTATAAGAAATTTTGCATAATTAAAAGTTGCATAATTTCATTTGAAACATTGCATGATAAAATTATTCTCATGTTATGTATCAATGCCAAGGAAAAACGAAGGCCGCCTTAGTTTCTTTTACATAATATGTATGATATAATAATGTTTATAATAGGTGGCGGCTTTAAATACTTCGAGTGGCAAAGTAAATTGCAAAACATTGTTTTAAATCGAGCAAGCCTTTTTGCATGGTTCCTTCTGCTAGGAGAGGTTTGTCCAGCTTGTCTTCAAGCTTTGAATCCGTGCTGATATTACTGAAAATTTGAGCTTTTGTATTTTCTATTAGATCTTTACGAGAATATTATCTATAGATGGATGAGGTTTTCCCAATAAAAATGAATGTAAATACGACCACATATGGCCTATTTTTAAATATATGTATTTCAAATCACTTCTGAATTCCATAGATCAGTTGCACATTATGCACAATTAAAGAAGGTCTAATTGAGGTCAAGTGTAGATATTTTTTCACCAAGTAAACTTTGTAATTCTACTGATAATACTCTCATGGAGGTCTAAATAAAAAATATGGAAAATAGAATTATCATAAAATTATGCATAAAGTAATCTCCGACCGCAATTTGTTTTCAAAGCAAACTGTTCGAGACTCTCGAACAATGCTTTCGATGTTTTCCATATTAATATGAAAACTGGCCAATGCCATTCGAAGAGTTCAGTTAAGCGTACACAGTGGTGTATAACTGCAAGAGATAATCAAGGTCTTATATAAACGAAATTATCCATATGATTTTTTAATTGAGTAAGATCTTACGAATATATTAATTCAAATATTTATCAATATGTCACAGAAGTTTCCTAAATTATAAAGACTTTAGCTTGTTAATTTCATAATTTGGGATGTAAATGTCGTGGATTTGAAGTGATGAAGTACAGTGAACTGGGCTGGGACTATTTGTCGAACTTTTCGGTATTCGAATATTCGAATAATTCAGTTGCTCAATTATTTGGCGAGTATAATTCGAATATCCAAGTATTCGAATACTATTCGAATATCCAAGTATTCGAATACTATTCGAATATCCAAGTATTCGAATATCCAAGTATTCGAATACTATTCAAATATTTAAGTATTCGAATACTATTCAAATATTTAAGTATTCGAATAGTATGGTGTGAATTATAAATCAAGTTCTTTAGGTTCATTTGTCAGGGTTAAATCTTGTAAGCTAATTTTGACCCACTTCACACCATACTACTCGAATACATCAATATTCGAATAATAACATTCGAATACTTAAATATTCGAAGTTTATTCGTAGCATTCGAATACTTGTAAAATATTCGAAGTTTATTCGTAGCATTCGAATACTTGTAAAATATTCGAATATTAAATTATTCGCATAGTCCCAGCCCTACAGTGAACCATAATTAAGTACATTGAAGAGGAAAAACTTGAAATGATTTTCTTGTACGTACCTCTTGTATACGAAAAAGAAAAAGAACAGCAAACTTCGAAATTCGTGTGGACAATTTCCTTCATGTACAATCTTTATTGACTATGATTAATTTTTTACTTGTTGAGTATTGATCTTGTCTTCGAAGACATTATTATGCACTATTTAAAAAATTATACCATAATACGTGAAAAAGAGCAAAGCATAAAGCAATATAACTACTGTAAAAAACATTTCTTTAAATAGTAGAAGTATGTGAAACATTTTAAATGATAAACTTGAGTGAAACACTGTATATCCATAGCCACATTTAGTCCTATATGCATTTTCATCAAAATCTGTTAACTAAAACAATTTTGCCGTAAATTTTAATTGATCTTAATTTCACATTTGAGGCAGTCAGAGAACAACGGAACAACCCACATTAAAATTCTTTTTTCTAATTTATATGGTTAGTAGAGCCTATTGGAATACGTTATTGCTACTAATTCAATTTCGAAAAAATGTGATTTAGTCCGTTGTTGCTCTGACTGTCTCATTTATTAGTCATTTAATCTATCATGTATGGATGTACGTATGTAAGCACCCATATTCCATGGTTGATAGTGCTTGATTTTGCAATGCATACATATGCACTTATACATTAATCTTAACTTTTAGGAGCAGCACGTGGCCGAGGACGAGGTGGACGTGGTACAAGAGGTGGCCGTGGTGGACGAGGTAGAGGAAGGGGTAGACGATAGTCGCATCTTGTGTTCTAATTAAGACAATCTAATTCAACTTTTGCACATTAAAAGAAAATATTTGTACGTGTGTAATGTATTATTGCATACCATCGACATAATCCAATAAATTGCATTGCTTTTCTAATGTGGTGTTGAAGCTTTCTATTATTATTATTATTGTTTTAACGTTCTCGATGACAGTTACGGAGGAAAACAGGTGTTCTAGAAATTTCCCACGGTTATGTTTTTGGCTCATTCACCTCTAAATTGGAATAGTGAAAGTGAATGGGGTACTCGCGTTATCGCGCAAAATTTTGAACTCAAATTTCTCGAAAACGAAGGCCCATTTTGACAAACCATTTAGGGTTTTGTAACACTAGGTGTGTACTACAACGTCCACCCAGAGTCGTTCCAAAAGCGATGGCAGAGGGTGTGCATCCCCTTGTCAGTCTTGCGAAAAATATCTTACATGAGTCAGCACTGCACTCAGTGCAGTGTTGTTCCTGAGAGTTGACAATAAATATTTAACACGTGGAACACCTAGTAAAATGTCGATCCAGCAACCTAGATATTATGCTGCTGCATGTATAGTATTACTTCTGTTAAAGGAAGAAAACAGAATTTGGACAAGACACCGGATATTAAGATGTGATCTTGTAATTCATCAATCATTGTTGTCTGATTGATGGAAGTTCTCTCTTTTAAAAAGACCTCGCGTGGGCTTGAAAGATGTTGACTGATGTTATAAATGTTAGTTTGGTGAGTTTATTCCTCCTACGTGCTTCCTTAAAAACCATGAAGATTTTCTACAAATGGGGAAAAATGCTGCCAGGGGAACTGCGGACGTGCACGTAAATTCGGAACCGAACACTATGTCCGCCTGCTTGATTTCTACTCTCGCCAAAAATATCCAGTATGTTTGGAAATAAAACCTTTCTCTCCGAGAGAATGTTATCGGAAGTTTACGCTATGAGAGAATTCACTTGCCGGGACCAACAGTCGCAAACAATCTGAACTTGCGGGCATTACTCGCAGACATGTTTATACAAACAATTTGTTGCTACTTAGTATCCACAAAGCAAATTGTACATATATGGAAAGATTTTGTCACTTATATCGCGTCGTAGTAGACTGCGCGTTTTGCTCACTAGTTCAAATCCCGGTGCTATTTCAATCGTTCGTATTTTTTTTATAATACACGTCTCTTTCTCTGCATTTAAATCTTAAACTCTGAACCTATATATCCAACTATACATTACATTTAACTCATTTTTTTGTTATAATTTCTACACTCACTGTGGTGATATTTGGACTAATAAGTTGTTGATTAAATTTCAGTTCGTTCCGTTCGTTCTATATTATGTTTTATTCAAAGAAGACATAACTTATTTCAATTATACAATTTATCCTAATATCAGATATATTTGATATAATAAAATAAATGTCATACTGTTTCAATATTATGCTTAGGTATAATGTTTCGTATTGAGGTAGATGACATTAGTCCAAGATATTCGCATGAACGCATTTCTATTCACCATAAACTTCTTTACACAGAATGTTCACAAATTGTTTGATCAAACTGTACCTATTATATTGCTAAAAAATATCGTACAAATATAGGTTCGCAAATGATTTCTCTCCGCATTGTGGCCTTTTAGAATCCCATGGTAAGGGAAAGAGTCCAGTATTTGTACAGACATTTCTCGAACATGGTACCAGTAGATATATGTATAAACATTCGTAGTTAGATATCGAGTAATGATAAGGACAACCTTGATTCTTAAGAAGTGTTGACAACAAAAAATAATAATCGTAATAACAGCGTTTTTATCAGTAACTTTTTGTAAAATTAATATCATAGAGGATCGTTATTCCAGCAGTGATGTTACAGATATGCGCTCCATATACATATGAACGACCTACTGAAACTGGTAGAGAAGTTCAGTGTCTCATCGTCCTAAATTTTTCCACACCGACGTTATCCGTTTTACCTGCTTACACTAATGCAGATTGAACCAGGTGTCTGTATGCGAGGAACAGAATAAGTGCTTGACATATAAAGAAATCTGGAATACACCATATACAGGGTGTCTCAAAATTCAGAGATTTCCCGGAACATGCAATATCCTGATACAAGAAGCCATCGGAAAGTCCCCTACCGTTTGGGGATTCGAGGCGTCGTTCTCAAGATATTAACAGTTGAATATTAGCGGTGGAACTTCCGGGCCGCGCAGTTTAAAGCCGACAGACCTGAGTGCGGATCTGTGACCCCTGGAGTAACACGCGGATACAGACCCACGCACACAGTAGAACTGACGGCGCTAGTTCAATGGGTTAGTGCCATCGGCTTTACTGTGGTGTATAGGTTTGTATCTACGCGTGCCTCCTGCGTGCCCGTGCCAGCGTACGCTGCGCGCGCTCAGCTGTTTCGGCTTCAAACTGCGCGGCCCGGAAGTTCCACCGCTAATATTCAACTGTTAATATCTCGAGAACGAAGCCTCGGATCTCAAAACGCTAAAGGACTTTTCGATGTCTTATTACATCGCGATATTGTATGTTCCAGGAAGTCCCTGAATTTTAGGACACCCTGTATAATACAATTGAGAAAACAGCACGAACTCTTGAACGTATTCAATAATCAATGATACAATGTAGCGAAGCATCTCTTCATACACGCAAGGATAACTTTCCCAAACACTTCCTTTACATTACTCTACAAGCAACTGTAAAGCTCGGAAAGGCAACATTTCCGATTCTTTGTTCGTATATCTTTTTATAAATACGATTAGTAGACCACGCTGGTAAAGTTTGGCTAAACAATTTAGGTACATGCTGTAGATATTCTTAGTACTAATGTAATTGAAAAACCGTACAATTTACTCCATCAATACAATTATTTGTTTTCTTACTAATTGTAAATGTTCAACTGCAACATTATTATTTCAAAGATAATTATGTCACAACTCAACCTGTCGTTTATATCATCACAATGGTTCTTTTTTAGAAGTACCGAATAAAATAACAATAAAATGTAAGACTCATACATTACAATGGTATCGTATTTCTAACATTTTAATTATTATATTGTTTTATTTCATAGAAAGATGCAAAGGCAATATATCGTACTAGTAACCTATTATTTCATAAATACGATTTTTAAGTATTAAATGTACGTCAAATATTTATTGATCTGCAGCATTCGACGCCACTCAATTTATGAAATTTTGATGATGTAAAAGATTACGAACTTTCTTAAGGGAACATTCAATGAAAATTAACACAAATGTTTCAGGTATGAAAATACACACACTCTCTTACACATACAATATAATTATAGTTTTCCTTGTTTCTAATTACTTCAATAATGACAATATTGAATCAAATTACAGTTATTAGTAAAAAATATTTATCTCGTTTCAGTGATACACAATTTTTAAAAACATGTATTTTGGTGGGATTCGTTTTAAAATTCTGTTAATCTCAGCACGAATTCTTCATAAATTACAAGAAAAGATGAGTAATACTAAAAGAAAGCAAATTTGTGTTATTTCTTTGGGAACAGACATTACCTATTTCAGTATTAACAGATAAGATTGTACGTACTTTTGTATAGCTGTAGATATGAAATGTAGATCCTACAGTCAATCTTCCACGTGATTCCATTATTTATGTTTATATATTAAAATATAAAAAAACGTTAAAACAATATTTTTGAGTTATTAATACTATTATTAGTAGAGTATGTGCTGTGCAGTATGCGATATTCACATATGTAAGTTACCAAAACCTATCAAGAAAATCCTATTAAATAATATATTGAATTTATAGTACACATGTATATTATAGACGTCTCTAAATAACAAGCAATTTTCTTCCATTATAAAACTTTGTATATTATGGGTGACGCGAGGAAGAAAACTGTTTGAACCACTTATCGTAAACAACAATGTATATACAGCTAAACTTGAAGCAGTATTTATAAATGATTTAAAGTAAGTAGACCTTACAGCAGGATTATCAAAGATGCCTTGCTTTCTACCGATTTTATATTATTTAAATTGTATCTCGTACAATAGCAATTTAAAATTTTATATCGTTTGTTTTTAAATAAAAAATAGAAAACTCTCGTGTTAAATTAATGTAATAATATTGACGCACTATTTACGGAAAAGAATTGTCTTAAATTGTATTTTTGCGTGTCCAACTAAAAGGA
Organism: Andrena haemorrhoa; assembly: GCA_910592295.1. Taxonomy (NCBI): domain Eukaryota; kingdom Metazoa; phylum Arthropoda; class Insecta; order Hymenoptera; family Andrenidae; genus Andrena; species Andrena haemorrhoa. The sequence goes on from OU342946.1 coordinate 11,550,651, forward strand.
TAACAAATATTATAAATTTCACTGCGAACGTAACAAATACTATGAATTACAAAAAGGTTTTTATATACAACGTAACCCGCGTGTCTCGATTTGTCAAGGCGAAAAAAGTTATGCACCAAGATTCATAACATTATTTAATGATAATTCGATGAAAACAAATTTCTATGAAAACACACGCGTAAATAGTATTTAAAAAATTACACGTTTTGACCTTTAGCAATTTATATACATTATATACCTGCTCAGACGTTGTGATTCTCGTTGCGTGCTGTTATTAAAAATGCTTGTACAATTAATACGTTCGAAATTTTGCGTTCCATTTTTATGCATATTAATACGTGAAATAATATTGTGAAATCAGCGCATTATTCTTTTTTACCTTATATGTACATATACACACACGTACACGACATACACACGCACACGTATATAAAAGGTATATACAAGATAACGAAAAGGGGCAGAGAAACGGGTAATAGGAATGCAGAGCCAAGGCGCGAGAGAGAGTCGATAATGAATTATATGATATTTAATTTTAAACAATGTATGAAGTGTTTAGTCTCTCAGTGGCGTGAATGGCGACTTTCGTTATGAATTTGCTGTATGCATTAAATCGATATAATTACTTGCCACATATGGGATCGGGAACCAGTTGTCTACAAAGCGAACGACTTTGTATACAAAAGCTAATAATTTTCAAATCTGTACTGGATAAAATAATACTGCTTGCCAGAAAATGCAAGCCCAGTTTATGTTCATTAGTATGAAGTGTTAATGTTAACTATAATAGTATTATAAACGTTAATTTACGTAACAAAGTACTGATAACAGTTGTGCTTTCTTTCTTAATTACTTTAATTAATTCGAGTGTAATTATAAGGCGAAGTTACAGAAGCGAGATTACTGATTTCAACAAACAATTTTCTAGTGGATCTAGAATGAGTGCGAATGCGCATTATTTTCAGACGTACTTAATGACAAAAAATATAATTCAATCAAGGTTACAATCTTCTAATATAATTTTATAATCAGACCATTAACTTCCAATTCGAGAAAATGCCATAGGAATTCGCTTACCCATTTATTATCAAAATTATCTGTTCTAATTTTGGTCAATATTGTAAAAAATTTCAAATTTGCTACAAAATTCATTTGTAAAAGTTGTCTTGTTTGTTTAATGTCAATCGACTATGTTTTCTAAAATAAAAAAATTGATGTACTCATAAACATATGAAATCCTTTCTATAGGAAATATTTATAGATTTTACATTTTTACGGCATCGTTTTAATTGTCAACTTTCTTCTCGGGATAACAACAGAACGTAATTTCTATAATTTATTATAATATAAATTATGCATCTGTTATATTTTTGGCTCCCCTCTGATGCGTGTTCTAGTAACCTAATGCTTTTATAAGTAAACAATGCGTAGCAAGGTTTACAAACCTATTATCATAATGACAAATCACAATAATCGTTAAAATACTGGTATGTAAAAAAAGACAAATTGTAATTAAAGGATATGTCACGCCTGGTAAAATTCCGAGGGTAAAAAATATATATTAGGCTCGGATTCATGATTCTATATATCAATTCATATTATGGGTATGCACCTGTTAATTTTAAGCAATCAACATACGCCATCATTTTTCCAAAATCGTAATTTGCAATTTAAATGAATTCGTGTAGATTCATTAAAAAAAATTTGTTTGAAAACGGTGACCCTACTATTGTAACTTCTCCTTATTTATTAGATTCAAAGTTTTGGAATATTTGTTTTCGCTTATTAGTTCCCGATCATTGTTCAAAGTATTTCATTTGTAATTTACGATGAATTATTAATAACGTGTGAACGTATCGCGTCTTTCTCGCACTTTTGTATGCGCATATAAGAATGCACGTTTCTAGCAAACAATATTGGTACATTAGAAGTCGTCAATACCGCCGTCCGGAACACCGCCACGAACTTTATCCAATACTTTGTTGACAAATTCGGTCGAATGATTTGCTATTCGCACTTCTGTAACAAAAAATACCCCAAACAATATAATACATGTTTATGAATTTGTTTACAAAAAAATTTGATGATATTGTCCAATAATTGTGTTTTGCAGTATATAATGGATAACGGAACTTGATCACCTTAATTATTTCCCTTACACCAAACAAATTCAATTTTTTTAAAATAACTTCGTCCAGAGAGATAGTAAAAAATGTATTTTGGAGGAAAAGTATTTAGAGACTTATGTACCTCTCAATTACCACACGACGTCTTACAATTAAAGCCGCCCATTTTACGCCTGTTTCTGGTCTGAAGATCTTACGATCTCATTAGGACGTTTTTAAGACGTCTTATGGACTTTTTGTGAATATGAACGTCTTTAGGACTTTATCTGACGTCTATAAGACGTCTTGAAATTCTGAGGTAGATGTCGTTAACCCTTTAATGCCCAGCACGAAACAGAATTTCGGGGAATGTTTCCCCAAATTATTTACAATCAATTTTTGGTAATCTATCTATATCTTCTATATCTATATCTATATCTATACTTCTATACTATTATATAAAATTGAAGTTGCATACTTTGAAATGCGGTTTCTCAGTAAATATAAGTTGTACCTACAAGTGTGTTACATCACTATGTTCGTCTTGGCGAGAGGAAGGTTCTAACGTTTTCATTTTTTTAAATAATGATTTTTAAATAATAGTAGATCGCGACGCGACCGCCAGGTGGCGGCCGGGCGAGCGCTTCTCGCTTGCGAAATAGCACCGCGGCGGGAATAAGTGGCCGGGGGCTCCTCTACCTTTACAGATTGCAGATCATGAATCAGTCACGCTAATATTTCGGGCGACGCCGAGACGGGGGACGCTAGTTGCACATAAAAGAGGACACCTCGACGATTTCGATGACCTTGAAATATGTTGTCGGGGACATGATTCTGAATAACTTTTTCCTATACATACATATTACGCCGCTCGGCTTTAATTTCCTAGATATTCGTAAAAATCTTTAGTTAAACTTAGGTTACAAATACACTTCATTCTGGCGAAAAAAACCGTACTCCCGCTCACCAAATTACCAATATTCTAATAGAGTACTCCAGTATATGTATGACGACGTGAGCAAGCACACACAAATTCGTAGTTGGGTGGGGTCAGATTGGTTCAGCCCCCCCCCCAGTAGGGGGTTTAAGCCCCGTTACGCACTGCCGACAAGTTGCCGATGACCACGAGATACACGGAAATGTAAGAGTTCTTACACACTTGGTTGCGCCGAGCAACAAAGGTTTTTAAGTAGTCTCTTGTCGACCAAGTCCCCGGCGACACTTTATTCATACTAAGCAGATTTGTAAGTGCCAGTTCGGTTGTTCACTGATTATTTGTTGAAAAAGTGTCACGGCTCGGGGGAAAGTACGAGAAGGTGGTGGGTTCCTTCAATGATAGGTCAGGGAGTATGAAGTATATACGACCATTTTGTGTGATGGGGTTAATGGTTGCTAGTAACAAAGCGGTCAAAACTATTGCATTGTGCTGAAAACAATGCCAAACCCTTCATTAGACAACCAAGTTTTACATAAAAAATTTTTCTCTGATATTGGCGTAATGCTATGAAAGCTTCTAATGCATCTTTTAAAAATATTACTTTTGATTACGGAAGCCAGAATGAACAGGCAGGACATGTTGCTACCGTAGAACATTGCTTTGCAGCATCATTATCTATCACTAGCACAAGAAATTTCCCTACCTTTACGCTAATATCACAGGACAACATTTTATGCAAAACTTGCTCGTCTAATGAAGATGGCACTATGTTCAGCACAATGAAATAGTTTCAACCGCTTTCTTACTTCCAACTTAACGGGAGGTTCCAGTCTAAAAGTCGATTTTTTTTATTTCCTTTTTCGATTGTTCACCCTTTCAGGAATACGTGTTTAAAAAGATTTGTTGAAATTCGTAAAATTCCCGAAGTTATAGGCATTTGAGTAGCGGCAAATGTATGGGCGCAACAACCGGCCACTCGGCGCTCACGTAAAACTTTAAACGCGTTTTTCTCGAAACAGTGTTCTCAAAACGGCGGGACCTATATCTCCAAAAGTTATTAACCGATTCGACTGAACCTTTTTTATTTTGAAGAATATACTTCTGCCTAGGGGGAAACCAGACAAAATTACAAAATAGTGAAAATTTATAATTTTTAAAGGCGTGGAAAGGACGAACAGTATAGGGAAAAAGTGATTTCAAACTTCAAGTATCGTTATTTTCTAAAAAAATGTCATTTTTGTAATTTTGTCTGGTTTCCCCCCTAGCCAAAAGTATATTCTTTAAAATAAAAAAAGTTTCAGTCGAATTGGATAATAACTTTTGGAGATACAGGTCCCACCGATTTGGATGATTTTTTTTACGCCTTGACTTTAACGACTCCCCAGTGCCGTCTGCAATGATTAATTACAAAACAAAAAATATATTTCTCTAATTTAAGACATCCTCAATGCAATACAACAAGTCCCATTAAGTTATATGTAGTAGTTTTCCTTTAATTAATTCTTAAAGATCACCTATTTTTTGGGGCTCTAGACAGGAACCTCCCCTTAACTGAGTTATTCGAAGTGATCTTATCCATGCCGACCTTCCCCATCCATTCTTATCCTCTCGTAATAAAAAGATCCCCCCACCTGCCCGTGCATTCCTTGGAGCAATGACACTTTTTGAACAAATAATCAACGGACAGACAAGCTGGTACTTAAAAATCTGATTTTTATAAAAAAAAGTGCCATTGCCGGAAACTTCCGGGTTAATTCAAAAGGGCGTATCTGCAACTTTCGCTTAAATCAAGTCATTGCAGCCAGGCAGCACAAAATAGTTTATCTGTAGTATATTAAGGGGTTAAGCCACCTTGGACGGAGCAAAATTGCAGTTATTTTTGGCATTTTTTTAGGAAGATAATGAAACAAACAGAAAATTCAATATGAAGCCTGTTATTGTGCAACTCTCGCTGATAAAAATCGTATTTTTTTCCTACAAAATGCCGTAATACGCAAGATCTTGAGGAGTGACGTTTTCCACGGTGTCCAATCTCACGGCTATACCGTTTGACCTAGAACAAAAAACCAAAAAGTTTTATTTTCTACATGCGTAAAACCAGAGAAGTACATATGGAAATCCATACACATTCATTTGTCTCGAAATGGTGAACATGCGGTGAAAAAGTGCATTTTTTTTATAAAAGATTCAATTGCAAAGAATATGTTCATGATATCGCAAAACCCATATGTACTTCTCTAGTTTTAAGCATGTAGAAAATAAAAACTTTTTGGTTTTCTGTTCTAAGTTAAACGGTATAGCCGTGAGACTGGACACCGTGGAAAACATCGCTCCTCAGGATCTTGCGTATCACAGCTCTACTGCCCCCATTTTGTAGGAAAAAATATATTTTTATCAGCGAGAGTTGTACAATAACAGGCTTCATATTGAATTGTCTGTTTATTACATTATCTTTAAAAAAAAAAAACAATGCCGAAAAATGACTGCAATTTTGCTCCGTCCAAGGTGGCCTAACCCCTTAATAAGTCGTGTCTGCTTTGAAAGCAGTTTATATTTCGGACGTATGTGAATTCGATGCCTGGTTGTTAAATGAAATAGCAGTAACTGCAAATATTAGTAATAAAAGGCGTAAATACAGTTAATTTTACAATTCTTTTTACTCGGATACCTTTTCATCCAGATTTAATATTTAACCTAATCCGATTTATATAAAATACTGATGGCATAACAGAAAATACTCAAAGGCATTTTTCTCAGAACCACCTTTTGACCAGATACGCCTATTCCAATTAACACAGCGGAAGAATAGGTTAGTAAAATTCTTCTGCAGGTATAAATGACATCATTGAAACGGGTACGATATTGTCTTTGGGCCTCGTTGAAGTAATATATAGTTGTAGCGAGGCACGCGGTTTGCTTACCTAAAACGGGGTAGACAGCTGTCTCTAAAAGCTGACTGCAACGTCGAATATGCACATCACAGCCTAGAAATAGGCTTATTTGATAGAAAACACTTAAGCGAATATGGTAGTATTTTTTCGGATTTTTAAAATTGTGACCTTGAGTCGAAATTTGCCAAACAATTAGTTTATACTTTTCACTGCTATAAAAATGATTAAAATAAGAAAGGAATCAAATGAATCGGACAAATAGTTTACGAGATATAAATTCATAAGTACAACCCATTTTCACGATAATAGACAAATATTAAAAATCGGCAAAATGATGACTTAAACCCCTCTCCCCTCCCTCCAATTTCACAAGGATTACAACATATTTCATTTTAAGCAAAATCCCAGACATCGAGGGGAAAAAGTGATCGATTTGGCATGGAATGACCCTATTGTCGACATCACGCCGCTCAATACTGCCGTGTTAATTCCAAAGGGCGTATCTGCAACTTTCGGTTAAATTGAGTTATTACTGCCAGGTAGCAGAAAAATAGTTTATCTGCATGTATATTAAATAAGAAAGCCATATCTGTATTAAAACTGAAAATATAACAATTGAAGGCTTGGATGTAATAAGGGGACTAGGAACGCTAAAAAATATTGGAAAATTAAATGTTGTTAAACTGTATTTGAAAAAATATAGTGTTGTAAAGCTCTTCACGACACACCTTTTTTCTATTTACAATTTGTTTATCGAATCATTACTATTCGAGTTAAAAATTATAAACAATAAATTTTTCATCGTTCAAAATCATTATTTCTGTAAACATAAATTGCGATAACTTGAGAAAATATTAACGGATCGTTATGAGACTTAAAACATAACTTCAGAAAACTCTAGCGAAGCCGTAGAATATATGCACAAAACCCTTATGTTAAAAAATGTAATAATATTTAATTAAAAAGTAATACTGGACATAACCCATGTTTTTCAACGTTTGCCGTTAAAAAGTATCGAGGTAATTTTGAGGTACATATATCTTACAGCGACAAAGTTTTTCCTTAATATACAAGGAAGATTTTCACCAATTTTCACACTGATTAATAAATAATTGTAGAAGTTATGACGGTATATATAAATCTCGCGCGCCACCAACAGTCAACAGCCGCGTATAATGCCCTACAGTGGCGTGCAAAAGTTCCCGGCCACATGGTTTTTTCAATTTTTCTCCCAAAAGCAAAGTGTAAAGATCTTTTTATTATTATTGCATATAAGGACAAATCGTGCAAAAAAAACTATAAAAGAAATTAACGCTGTCTGATTTTTATGTGTTTATTTCAATAATTACTAAATTAACATGTTCAAAAGTTCCCGGCCAGTCTCGATTCTTTAAAAGCTAAGTATTTCGAATACTAACGAAAGCTGTTTCGTTCAGTTGATACAAAGTCATCAAAGCAACAACATGGCTCGGAACACGTCGGTTGAACTACGCAAAAGAGTCATAAAGTTGTCAACAGACGGGAAGTCTTCTCGTGAAATTGTTTCATTATTATCCATCGGGAAATCAACGGTAAATGATACAATTAAAAAGTATCGTGCTGGTTATGGTGTAGAAGATCTCCCACGAAGTGGACGACCCCGAAAGACAACACAAAAAATTAATCGTATTATGAAGCGTAAGTCAATGGGAGATCATAAAAAGACTGCTGTGGATATTGCAAATGAATTACACCAAGAAAATATTGTCAAAGTTAGTCGTTATACAGTGACAAGAAGATTACATGAAGCTGGACTTTTTGGGCGAGTTAGTAGTAAAAACCCCTAATTTCAAAGAAGAATAGGATGGCCCGATTAAAGTTTGCCACAAAATACCGGAACTGGACTTTCGAAGATTGGAAAAAAATTATTTTTTCAGATGAATCCAAATTTAATTTATTTGGAAGCGACGGAAAACGTTATGTTCGCCGCCCGATTGGCTCCAGAAATGACGTCAGATATCAAACACCAACTGTAAAGCACGGTGGAGGCAGCATCATGGTGTGGGGAGCTTTCTCTGCTCAAGGAGTTGGTCCCTTAATACAAATTGAGGGTCTTATGACCAGCGTTATGTACAGAGATATTCTTAACTCTCATTTGCTACCTTATGCTCGAAGTGATATGACTCGAAAGTGGATATTTCAATATGACAACGACCCAAAACACACATCCAAGCTGGTCAAAGGGTGGTTGTCTTCAAAGAAAATAAAGGTTTTAGACTGGCCTGCGCAATCCCCTGATTTAAATCCAATTGAGCACCTCTGGGCAGAAGTAAAATATTGGAAGATATAAAAACTCGAATAAAGCAGAATTATTCCAAAGTTTAACAGAAGAATGGAAGAAAATACCATATGATTATATTACGCGATTAATTGAATCCATGCTTCGCCGTTGTGCTGCTGTCATTGCTGCAAAAGGCATGAATACCAAATACTAATCATAATCATTAATTAAGCTATTCAGAAATTGTTATAACATGCATTGCGAGTATTATTTTCTTCGTATAACGATCTGGCCGGGAACTTTTGAACATGTTAATTTAGTAATTATTGAAATAAACACGTATCAAAAACAAACAGCGTTAATTTCTTTTATAGTTTTTTTTTACACAATATGTCCTTATATGCAATAATAATAAAAAGATCTTTAGACTTTGCTTTTGGAAGAAAAAATGAAAAAACCATCTGGCCGGGAATTTTTGCACGCCACACTGTATTTAGCAGTTTTTAGCATCCGCGTTGACAGTTGACGCCGTGCGAGAATTATATATATCGTCATATCTTTTACAATTAGTTATTAATCAATGTGAAAATTGGTGAAAATATTCCTTGTATATTAAGGAAAAACTTTGTCGCTGCAAGTTATATGTACCTCAAAATTACCTCGATACTTTTTAACGGCAAACGTTGAAAAACATGAGTTATGTCCAGTATTACTTTTTAATTAAATATTATTACATTTTTTAACACAAGGGTTTGTGCATACATTCTACGGCTTCGCTAGAGTTTTCTGAAGTTGTGTTTTAAGTCTCATAGCGATCCGTTAATATTTACTCAAGTTATCGCAATTTATGTTTAAAGAAATAATGATTTTGAACGATGAAAAATGTATTGTTTATAATTTTTAACTCGAATACTAATGATTCGATAAACAAATTGTAAATAGAAAAAAGGTGTGTCGTGAAGAGCTTTACAACACTATATTTTTTCAAATACAGTTTAACAACATTTACTTTTCCAATATTTCTTAGCGTTTGGACAATAATTTTTCCCATTTTCGAGCGCTAGTCCCCTTATTGCATCCAAGCCTTCAATTTATATTTCGAACATATTTGAAATCGATGCCTGATATTGGGCATATCTAACAAAGATTCCTTTGGAGTTTATGAAATATTTTACGGGTTTGTAACAAATATTTAGATACCTTTTTATCCAGATTTAATATTTAACCTAATCCGATTTTATAGCATACCGATGGCATAGCATAGAATATTAAGGTCGGGGCTAGATATATTGGCCGGTTCCTTTTCGCGACCAGCGCTGGAGGAGAAATCGGCCACCACCACCGGACGTTCGGGGATTCATTCACAGTTACATAGAGTTGCGTGGCCCCCGAAGGGTATGGTGGGGTAACGGGAACGCTGCTCGGCTCCGCCTGAAGGTAGCCGTGTGGCTGTTGTTTATTCTTAGCGTAATGGTTGTGTGCGTTATGAAGCTATGCGTAGACCAATACGAGATGAAGCTATCGAGAAAGAATCAATGTCCTGACCAATAAGGCTAGATTCACACTATCGGTCCGGTCACGGTCCGGTCTCGATGAAATTCACATCCCTGAGCGTCCACACTCGCCCGGCTTGATAGTGTGGACGCTCACGGATGTGAATTTGATCGAGACCGGACCGTGACCGGACCGATAGTGTGAATCTGGCCTAAAACTCCTGAATCTTTTCGGACCTAACGCACACCTATTCTGATGTATGTACTTCTACGTTTGGCCTACACGTCAGAAGCTTGGCGCTATCCCCACCACTTCTGACTCGCTCTTGTTCTGCGAAGGCGAGAACGAGATGGAACGAGAGCGTGTCAGAGGGACTGAAAGCAAGCGAGGAACGGTACGAGACAGATAACGCGTTGATACATACTTTGTCTCGCTCCATTTTTCATACACCTGATACTCCGTCCTTTGCGTGCGTGATGGGCATACGCGTTTAGACACGCTTTCATTCCATCTCCCTCGTGCCTTCGGCAAGAAAAAAGCGAGAAAGTGGTGGGGATGCTTCGCTGCGTGTATAAGTACCCCACGGGCGCCGAATCTCCACCGCGCGACGAGCAGGCGTAGCCTGAGAGAGAGTGAGAACGTTGAGAAAAAGAGCGCCGCGGCAGGCAAGCAGTGTGGTGGGAGAATACCCCTCATGAAATTTACCGGCCAATATATCTCACCCCGACCTTAAGTCATTTATCTCAGAACCACCTTTTTACCAGATACGCCTTTTCGAATTAACACGGCAGAATAGCGAAATAGTAAAAATATAAAAAATAAAAAAGATTTGAATGAAAGATTAATAAGTGTTTGAATAACATTTTCATGTGATCACTGATCATTAATAACAAATGATTATGTAATTTTGATATAATTGCATCAATATACCAAAATACATTGAGTGAAAGTTAAAAATGTAATTTTCTGGATATAAAACTTTGCTTTTGTAGGAGACGGGTGCGCACGAGACGGTATTGTTGGGCGTGCGGCGTTGCGTTTTTTGGCGAGCCGCGTGACAAAAGAGAGCAGGATCGCGTGGCCACGACCCAGCGTCGACACATTCGAGACCGAGCCGTTGCCGGGATCGCTGCGAGACGCGCCGTTGCGACCATTAAATAAATGCCTTCTTTTATCTAACATCAACCACGAGTTTTTATCCATCCTTTTGCACTTTCTCAATATCAAATATTTTATATAATCGCCCATTCATAATTTCCCAGCAATCATGTTATTAAATCATTAGAAAGGGTTTACCCCGTTGATATAGTTAAATAAATAATAAATAAATTACTCTTAACTACAAAATACTTGCATAAAATTTATAATAAAAATCTGATAATACTCACTTGTAGCCAATTTACAGTACTTGTCCATCTGACGTGTCAACTCTTCTTGATTTTCAGGATTAGCTTCTGTTAATTTCGCAGCAAGCGTTTGTTTTATTTGACTTATGCCTTGAATTAACCGCTCTGGAACAGAATTTATGCACCTATTAAATTATTCTATTCTCCGATGTTTAAGAAACTGATTGCATTGCATAAATAAAACTTCAAAACAGTATTAAAAAAAATGTGTAGAAACCTATATGCTTGTAACATGAATGTAAAAAAAGTGTACAAAAAATACAGAACGTATTTTAGATATATGTATATCTACACACCTATTACTTTAGTGGATTTTTTTAAGAAACTTGCCACAAAAGTGATGACTTCGAAATTTATAATCAAAATTCTTTATTTCTACGTGTCTCACTTGACAAGAAGATAAAACCCTTATTTCCCTTTGTCTCCAGTCCAATATGTTATTATGCAGTATCGTTAACGAGGTCAACCTTGTGCTTATCAGCGCATTGTATTGTATTGGTATGGACTATGCATACATATTGCGACATCGACGAATATATAATAACTGCAGGCAAAGTGAGAGAATTGTTTCATACACAAAAAATAATTAATCAATATCGGAACAACTTTTTGTGGAGAGGGAAAAAAACGATACTGTTACGACGTACAGTTCCGGTTAAACTTTTTAACTTCTTGTTAAACAAACAGTATAGAAATAAAAACATATTGACCAGAAATTTCAAATTTAGAGGTTTTTAGAAAAGATCTCCACCAAAGAAAATAAGTTTCATCTTTGCATATACATATATTATTGTGTTACTGAACAGAATACTTTTTTAAATAATATACATTGAATTTCGACCGTATAAATTGTTCTATTGGTACTGGTTCGGTCCATTGAATAATATCTATTCGATAGACCGAACCAGTGCGCCGAAATCAATATCTTTTTTAATTAGAATACTTTTTTAAATAAAATATTTGGGAGAAAGTTATATTTAGCAATAAATCAGCTAAAAAAGGAATAACGTTTTTCAAAATGTGTCACAAAAATTGATTAATTCCGATGTATACTTTTTACTAAACTAACTGCTCGCAAACAATATACAGGGTGTCACGCAATAAGTATAAAAGCAAGACGAAAATGTGGTATAGCATATTTTTGTATACGAGCCTTTGTTTTCGAGAAAATCGGGTTCGGAAACTTATTTGGTATTCGTGCTCTTCAATGAGAGGTGCGATTGTATAATGCAATAGCGAATATCGTACAACTGTAGATAAAATGAAAATCCTTGGGCAAACGTAAGTCGAAATTGAAGACTCTTTTCTCAACAAAGCTTCATTTTCGAAAATGTAACCAGCTTTAAGCGTGCAGGTACTTGACAGATTTTCAAAATCAGTATTTTCGAAAACAAAGCGTCGTCTGAGAGAAAGTTATTCTTCAATATCGACTTATTTTTGCATAAGCATTTTCATCTACAATTGTAACATATTTATTGTTGTAATCCTCTAGTTACCAGCCGGGTGTTTATGTACCTAGAGAATTTCACTCGATTCCCTCTGAAACGAAGGCCTCTACAAAAAATTATTTTTTTTCAATTTAAATTAAAATTTAAGGCGCCCCTTTTGCGGTTCTACTATTCATTGCGGGGCACTCTGTTTATACCAAATAGAACACGCAACTGAAACCACTTCGATAACTGCGTAAATAATGTGTGATGAATGTTATGTGACTTGAAAGGAATCACATTTATAATGCACTATTCAATTTTTTTTATCATTTATTCTTTCAAAGATTTCAAGTTACGATCAGTTTTCGAAATGGATCCATATGTTTTTATTATCATGTTCTTATAGCTGATGAGAAGAATTCATCTACGTACGTAAAATGTTTAAATCATCACATAGTTTTCGATAAGAAAATGCCGTATTCAATTGGTTGCGAGTGGAAGTAGTTGGTGAAAGAATAACACAAAAACAAAAGTGAGAATACTACGCGTTGTACTTTCTCATGCTTGAAACCGATTGAACGTGGAATCTTTGTGTCAAAGGTCACCCGAAGGTTAATATGTTACACAGGGATGAATTTGTTCGTTCAGTAACTACAAAAATCCGGTGATAAAAACTTGAATTAATTTGAAAAAATGAAGGTGACTTTGAAATCTTCAAAACTACAAGTTATAGAATAAATTTGGATAATGTATTGAATGGTCACCTTCAATTTATGTGGAGCTATTACTCTATATTTGTAATGTTAAAGAAATCCTCGAAAGTACTAAAAAATATAGAAAAATATGTCAGAGACTATTGTAATGAGTATTATTTTCATTGCTTATTCTTTCATGAATGGGCTTCAAACTGACAATTATAATAATGAAATATAATATCGTTTAAATGAAAAGGTAAGGTTGATGCTTGTAATTACTGGAACTTCAATGATAAACAAGAACCTAGCTTATCCACATATAAATATATTTTAAGTACTCAACTGTGCTCCTGTTCAAGGCCATGTAGTTTTATTTTATTGGCCTCGTGTTGTGCTTTTTTCTTCAAGCGACATGCACGGGAAGCAAGCTTATTTTTTTCTTTACGCGTTTTGGGTCTCGCTGTGAATGGTAACTCCGAAACCGGTGTCATATCGTTTATAATGCGGGAAAGCTTATCCAATTCGCGGCCGATGCTATACAATTTACGTGGATTAGGGGTCAGATCATTCCCATCTCCTTTCCGTGCCTTTCCACTGTGCTTGATTCCACGAAGCGCGCAATGAGGGCTAAAAACAGGATCTGTGGCTTCGTTCAATATATGTGGATCTTCGAGGCGCGCTCTTGCAACGAGCCTCTGCCCTTTCGGTCCTTTTGCTTGTACGTTATACTGCCAAAAATATCGTTCTTTTTTGCTGTGTTTATTATCTCGATTTGAATCCATACTCCCACTGACTACTCTGCTTCCAGTACTTTGATCTTCGCCATCACTACCAACTGTGTCTATAAAAATACGCATTTGTAGTGCAACTCCTATTAACTGCCTTTATCTTTCGTGAAATCAAAGGTTTACAGCCACGATAAATCAGAAGCACATGACGAATTTCTGCAAAGAATTTAACCCTTCGGTGGGCGCGCTCCTCAGATTTGCAGGAGTGGGCGCGTTGCGGCTTTTACACCGCAATCGGAGTTCTCGTTGCTTTACCTCTAAATTCAGACAATTTTAGGTCTCACAATAGAGAATCAAAATTACATTAGTTGCTTAACAATATTGTAGGAATAGATGTAGTAATTCCTACGTGTTCGGGAACCACGGAAAAAGAGATTCAGGGCGTCGGGGATCGAACCCGAGCCGCTCACGTGCTGATCATCCGCGTTTGCCACCACGGCTACGCCGACTCTCCCTGGCCTCTTAGTCCGGGTTCCCTTTTATTCTATGGGAGTTCCTGATCCCACAATATTTTATTCAATGAACATAGAATAAAACATAGAAAAGGAAATTAGTCCACATCCATCTGCTGCCCGTTTTTACAGTAAATATACGAAATATAAAATTTGCGGCTAACTGCCGCGGGCGCGCCCACCGAAGGGTTAAAGCTATAATGTCCCAAATACAATGGTAAAATTCACAACAATGACGGTTAATATTCTGTGAATAAATAGAAGGTCGCTAATTTGAACAATGTCTTTAAATTTTGTGCAAAGTCAAGAGGATAAAAGAAAAACAAAATACGTCTGGAATACCGTTTTACTACGAGCATGTTTAGTGTAAAAATATGCAATATTCATACATGAGCAATAACATACCGTTATCACTGCTGTAGTCGTCATAATGATCACTGTCATCGTCGCTATCTTCATAGCCTTCGTCATGACTAAGATGATCAATATGATAAAGTGGATCTGGACTAAGAGCTCCTCCAGTACTTAAACTGCTTGTTGAACCCGCTTCAACAACACCGAGACTACCAGTGCTCAACAAATGTGGCCGTGGCTCTCTACGAGTCCATATTTGCTCCAGTCCCATTGTTCGGGTTGGAGCAGACATTGACAGTCTAGAAACCTTGGATTTGTTACTCGTTGTAGATCCAACATTTATTTGCCTGTATGTGGAGTTATCAAAAGGATTTTCACATCTTCTCATTAACAACTCGTGAAGGGCGGACTGTCCATTTGGCCTGATCATAGGATGCGACGACGCTGAAGAACTCGCCGTTGAACTGCCTTTAAAAGGATTATCTTTATTATCAATTGAAAAATACTCTTCATCTCTTTTTATGGTAATCATTTAGAAGCTTTCCATCCTCACCGATTTCAATGATTCTTGGATATTTTTCCGAGATATTCGCGAAAAACTGCTGCTACTACGCAATGTATTCTGCCGTCTACCTACCTACGCTACGCGTCCGTGGCAGCGTATGCGCCAGCATGGGGCAAAACAAATGACGAAGCTGACCTTTGTTTCAGAGATATTCGCGAAAAACTTCTTTCGATTTATTCCGACGCAAAGCATTCCACTTTCCACTTTTGTCCCGCTTATTAGTAATGGTTGGGGCTAGATTAGTGCGGGAGGGCGCGCACCCGCCCGCGGGCGCGTAAAGCATGATAGCGAACCGATATGAGTCGGGGTGTTGACGGGCATCCGCAAGTTTCTGGTTCAAATCTCTAAACTCACATCAGTTCGCTATCATGTCTTGCGCGCCCCCAGCACTGGTCTAGCCCCAACCAATACTAATACCCGGGACGAGTTGGAAAGTGGAATACGTTGGGTTGAAATAAATCAACAGAAGTTTTTCGCAAATATCTCGGCAAGGAAGATCGACATTGTAGTCTACCTATACGTACGCGTTCGGAGCAGTACAGCGTTCGGCGATTCGATTCAACAGTTCTTTGCGAATATCTCGGAAACTACTGCCGTGCGACGGTAACATGTATAGGAAAAAGTTCTTCAGAATCTTGATCCAGATAACATATCCAAAAATCATTGAAATCGGTGAGGATGGAAAACTTCTAAATAATTACCCTTTTTACGAACTGAGACTATCTTATGAAGATCATAAACAAAGGAAACATGCCTCTTAAGGAACACAATATTACAAACCAATGTTAAGATGACTTTAATAAGTTGAAAATGTTTTCTAAAACACTTTTTTAAAGTGGTAGTAGCCCAAATATTTCCATAGCTACGTAACATATCACTTTCTAAAAAGCTTAATAAAGCGCATAGAGGCATTCATTAATTTTTCATCTTCTTCCTGTACAAGTCTCAATTTAAAATGACAAATGACTTCGAGTTGGTTTTATAATATCCTGTTCGTTGAAAATGTGCTTCATAAAATATATGTTACAAACATGAGAAGCGAAAGATAAAGTAATGTATAAACCTGCAACGTTACTGGTTCCTGGGCTTGGAAAAGTATTGGGACTAACTGTCTCCAGATTATCAGAAACATTGATATTTATATTCAGATTAAATCCATGTGCATTTATGTACGTCGGACAGATATTACGATACGTCGATCCAGACTGTGGGAAACTACTCGGAGCGAAACTGATATTGTTGTCATTGAATAACGGACCAACCGACTGAGCTGCATTAACGTCTACTTTATACGGTTGAATCCTTTCTTCCGGCAACAGTAGATCGTCGAAATTCAAATCACCAAGAAGCGTGTCGTCATTGGCGTTCAATTCGGCAAGAGTGGGACCTTGAATAAGATCCGCTTTGTCCACTTGAAATATATCGTCGTCTTCCATTTTAAAAGAGACGTCCAATTGATCGGAGTCCATCTTAAACGGGGATTCTATGAAATCTGCACGATTGGGCCATATCGAGGGTACAGTCAACGGGGACGGCGAGAACTGATCGTATATGCCCCTGGTACTCCTGTGTCCTCCAGGAATCGGTACCGACGCGCTTGATGGACCCATTTCTTGATTAGGTTCTTGCTTTACTAAACCATCCATTGGGCTCGTTTTGATTTCGGAAAACAACTCGGTGTATCCAAACTCTCCCATTAACGACAAACGCTTGAAATTAATTGAAGATTAATAATTGGAATACAGATTCGAAGCGCGATGCGGGTTATTGGTCGTCAAACACCGAGAAACTTACCAATTATATTACTTTCGACGAATCAAGCGTTCTGTATGTATTTGGTGGCACGAATATCAATCCTTAAATATTAGATACTTAAATAGTAATAGGCTATATGCGCTGCTGCATAAACTCATGAAATTAAATGGTAATCGAACTGAACCGAGCGAGAACCAATTTAGGCACTGTGCAGGTTTATAGTAGTGAATTTATATAGTTGAAGCGAGGTAAATAATAAAATTTAAAATGACGGTTCGCCCGTTCGCATAGTTCTTGTTATTGCAGATTAATGATAGAAGTCACCAATCCATGCGCCTACATAGTATGTTCACTGCCCGCACATGAAATGACCATGACTTTCGTCAGCAAATATTTTTCCTACACAACGACATTGCCTCGCGAGATTTTCTCAGCTTAATATTTCAAAGCTCTAAAGTCTTTTCCCTCGGGGAAACGACGCGTTATGGAGGAAAATGCACGTCACAGTCTATTTGCACACTGCTTTCCGTAGCTACGCACCGAGAACTAATAAAATCCACTTACAAAACACAGTTTGTTATTGTTTTGCTACAAGATTTCGAGACAGTATCACTGATATTAACATAAATAGGGAATGATCACATGACAATAGTCGAATACCCGGCCAATGGGAAAATCCAGCCAATCGTAAATGAGCCTTCGATCTGTCAGTCATTTGTGATTCGCGAATTTCTTGGGGATTATATACATACGGTGATATCATGAAAAAATCATACAATACTATATACATATGTAAGTGCAAGCTTCATTATGTATGCATGCATGTTTATGTACATGCATATACGGGCGAAGATTGCGAAAATGAATTTTGGATAGGCTAGCACTTACACATATAGCGAATTCGGTACTTCACGCTGACTCTGCACTGGTGCCAGAAAATGACTTGGATTGGTTGTTTCTGACAGAAGCGAAGATAGAACTATAAGAATCAACCAATCCAAGTCATTTTCTGGCACCAGTGCATACCTTTTTCCGTGTAGTTCTAACTGGTTCTGCTCTTTGAGAGTATATATATGCTCTAAGGTTCTGATTCACTCATAAGAGTCATAAGGCTGATTCAGGCACGTCCAGTAATTTAGTCGAGTAGCGAGTAATTTAGTAATTTACCATTGTTTTACTAAACTACTTGACTAAATTTTAGTGCTCACACACGGAAAATTATTAAATTACTCGCTACTCGACTAAATCACTGGCCGTGTCTGTTCTAGCCTTTACTCGATGAAAATAAGGCCAGATTCACACTATCGGACCGGTCACGGTCCGGTCTTGATTAAAATCACATCCGTGAGCGCTCACACTACCAAGCCGGGCGAGTGTGGACGCTTAGGGATATGAATTTGATCGAGACCGGACCGTGAAGGAACCGATAGTGTGAATCTGGCCTAGATGTAGATAGAATGTTTATGTGGATTCAGCTTCCGCTGATACTACAGAGTGTGAATCTGGCCTAAGATTGCATTTACGCGATCACAACCAATCGCCAATATGGCACCAGAGTATGTACATACCACGTGACTTAGGTGACATAAGTCCATCTTATGCGCCATTCGATGCCACTAAGGGCGGTATTCTTAAACGTGTCTTAAGATTAAGATCATCTTAAGCATTTGCTTAAGATGCCGTCTAGATTCATAAATTTGACTTAAGATAATCTTAAGCATTTGCTTGAGGAAGTTCTTGGTCAAATATGTAAATGCTTGTATGACGTCTCATGTTCTTAAGATCGTCTTAACCCACACAGCACACGGCGCCTTAAAGGCGCCCATTTTCGGCCTGTTTTCGGCCTGAGCGACTGAGCGTCCCGATTTGTAACAAGGCGCCTTTTGGGCGTCTTAAAGGCGCCCCACAGGCGCCTTAGAGGCGCCGTGTAACTACACTGGCTCCTCTATGGGGCGCCCGAAAGGCGCCTTTTAGGCAGGGTGGCGAGGAAAATCGATACCCGGCGATAGCTAAAGGGTAACGTGAACACTGCTCGGCTCCGCCTGAACGTAGCCATGTGGCTATTATTTATTCTTAGCGTAATAGTTGTGTGCGTTACGAAGCTATGCGTAAACCAATACGAGATGAAGCTATCGAGAAAGAATCAATGTTCTGACCAATAAAACTCTTGAATTTTTTCGGAGCTAACGCACACCTATTCTGATGTGTATATTTCTACGCCCCCTGGACACTAGCGATCAAGTACGCGAAATAATAGTAATGGCCGACGCAGGTATTCAATTTATTGCTGTCTACCAATTTTCACAGTATCGACGAACTGTATGCAGAAAAAAATGTTGTATCAATTTAAGTTTTCATTAAGTGCCAAAAAGTGGAGCAAGTAAAATTGTCCATGTTACATACTTTTTGATATTCCAATATTGTGTCTAAATGTATTGTTAACATTTTTTCTGTAAGAAATAACTTTTAAATAAACTTTTATACTACTGGTTCCGTATAAACATATGGTAAAGTGTATACCTCACTGATCTCTATATACTACTGGATAGCGTATCCCGTGTTAAAGTCGTGTTCCGAATTGAAGATCTCGGCGCCATTTTAATCCGAGGAAGATTCTCACTTTACAGCGGTAAATTTGAACGATAATAAAGGGAGACATACGTATCGAATGAGTATATGTATGAAAGTTGGAAATTATTATTTTAAATAAAAGATGTAATAAAAAATAAACGTACATAAAACAAAAGGAAATGTATAAATGGCCCAAAAGAAGAAACTAGATAATGAACTGATTAAGTTAAAGATAAAAACACATTAAATATAAATATGAAAACATAATAATAAAGTATAGAATTATATGACATAATAAAATTATATAAAAATTGACGTAAATTTAAAATATATATCGTATAAAACTGTGCAGTTCATATTTAATACTTAAGAATATTATACAATACATTAAATATAAATATGAAAGTATACATTATGCAATAAAATACAAATAAATATTACTTATTTTTAAAAAAAGTGAGAGAATATGCTGCTTTTGAACATGCTTTTCCATCATCAACGCTTTTTATTCGCTTTTCCTGCAATAACATTCTTTTCCGCATCGTCCTCGGAGTTGTTTCATATCGATGATCATGGACGATATGACGAATGTGACGTGAGGTAGTCGGTGTTTGTCCATTTCTCTGCATATGAGTAGTTGCCACTTCGCTTGTTGTACTCGTAGAAGGTATTTCATCCACCTGGCATTGCTTCTTATCTACGCATAATATATTATTAGTTATTTGTACACTATTATTTGAATTGAATTTCATATTCACATAACTGATTTGTAACAAAAGTATTAATTTTAAAGTTATAAATATGTCATATTTTCTTCATTGCAATATGGATATGAAATTGATTGCTAAACTTTTGATCAATGATATAATTTACATGATGCTTAAATTTTAAAACAATTTATTTCAATTCACCTGAATCACTGGTACTTGCTCTCATTGGATTTACCATACTGTACGTAGTGTCAGTCTTCGACATTTTTGGAGGAGGTAAATCAAGTGATAAACGGCGCTTTTCATGCCCTTCATACGCTGCTGATATTTCTGGCGACAATAAGGCATCTGTTTCCATATCTGGTACAGGGAGTTGAGAATTTATGTTGTGTTCTCCAGCAGGTGTTTCTAAAAATAGTATTTTACTGTAATGTGCATTATACTCCAAAAGTTAAATAAAAAATATTTAAAAAGCACAAACAATCTTACGGTCAATTAGCGGCAACTTAAATATGGTAGGAACCGCATTGTTTTTCAGGGTTAATGTACAGGCGTTACGACCTGTTTTACGAAAACAATCTTTTAAAACTGCTCACTACAAAGTAAACTCTTCTTATTTGGAACAAAGTCCTTTACACCCATTGCTGCAATCCACTTCTGAAGCAGTTCTGCATTTTTTAATGGAAATCTGCAAAATAAGGAAGTTGTTACTATTTTATTTTAGTCACTTTAACTTAAAAGTAAGCTACGTAATTTGAATAATTCATATATTACTTGCGAAATGATCTGTTTTTATCCTGTCCTTTTTTAACATGACAGAAGACACAATCAGATTTGTACTGTCCGAAAATGGTAGGAATGCTTCCAGAGAGAAGACAGCCTTTGGCAGTGTCTTCTTGGAAACAATTTTTCTCGAAATGATTAGAACATAACAAGGCGTTTTTTGAAGGCACGAAATTCGAGCCCAGACCCATGTTATGTAGCCATTCTGCAGCCTTCAACGGAAATCTATATGAAACAAACAAAAATATTTTTTATTTTCTTAGGAATATTTATTATGAGTAAGAAGTTCCACTTAACCTACAAGTAGCATATAAATGTTATTTCTACTTACCCGTGATATGTCAAATCTTCCCCCAATTCTTCTGTGCCACAAAACATACACGTCCTAACCATTTTTATTTTACTTATTAATTTTTAAGTAATTAATTATTGCTTGCTTTAACTTGCACCCTTCAGAATCACTATTCGCGTCGCTTGGCGTCGCTTGCGTCGCTGTGTGATGTCACACTTGAGAAACTTCCTCGGATTAAAATGGCTTCTATTCGGAACAAGCCGCCTATCCTCGTTCACTATCCAGTAGTATATACAGATCAGTGGTATACCTGCGTCTACCATATTTGTTACCCAACATGAGCGCCATCATACTACTGCGATAGTAGTTTTCCTTGCCAATACCTATCTTCGCTTTCATCTTTCATGTCGAATGTCGACACTCGCCCCATTCGATACGAGTACTTTTTTCCGATACCTACTTGGTATCACAACCCTAGGTATCGATACTAAAATTACTTGGTATCGAAACGAAAGTATCGAGTATTTACTCGTATTTACTTAGATCGGTTCATCCCTAGTAGCAGTCAGTGCCGGTTGGTGGCTGCAAAACCTGGCACAACTGAAGAATATTCCAAGTAATTCCAAGCAGAAATATCCAGACAAATCATCTCGAAGTATCCAGAGGGCGAACGTAAATATGGCATTGAAGAATTTCCAATCATCTACGGCGCCGAAATCGAGATTCATATTATCTACATGACAGAAAAGTATGGTTATGCGCGAAGTGCGAATGTTTAGTGTCTTGTTTCGTAGATAATGATTTAACAAATGTTTTCGTATAATCTTGTAACAATTGCAATCACCCATCCTGTATATTATTAAATAAAGAATAAATAGTTTTTGAACTAGGTAGAATTAATTATTTAATAAACTGCCGAATCTGCTTGCTGGTTATGTAGGGGTAGGGATACACCTACAGCAATAACGGTATATATGTGTTGGTGCGTAGGGTCGTCCATGTGACGTCACGCGTAGGCAATTGCTTGGTAATTCTGGACCTCAGATGGCGCTGTTGCTGTGCCTAGCAGACGGCGAAATCTGCTGTCGATCTGCTGCTTAGAGCATATTGCTCTAAGATCTGCTGTCCATCTGACATCAGGCCATGGTGGTGTTGCGACCTCCATCTAGCGGCGTGAAGTATAAACTTTAGAGGCGCGAAACTCGAAGCGGATCGCACAGATGTTATAGGGAAAGGAAGCAAGGTGAAGTTGGCACAAGCCCGAGGGGTTTGAAAACAGTTAGAGATTCTTTTAACGAGAGGACTTGAGGATTAATAATTAATCAATACCCACTTGGAAACGGATGTTTGAATAAATGAACTCCACTTTGATCCCTTCTCCTAAGCGTATAATTCCAAAGCAATGTTGTTAAACGCTTGTTTCTAAAATTCAATATCCGAAGAGAAAGTAGATTGACCAATAAGAATTTAGCTTATAAATATTTGATCGGCTTTTATATGTTAAGGACATTTTGTAATTAACAAAAGCGTTGACCCTTGTAACTCACTCAAGCCTTGGCACCCAAAGCGAATAGACGTGTTACCAAAAGTTCAAATAAACTCATTAAAGTTACAAGTTATTAGTGTTTCAAACGTTTTATTATTCTTTCATAAATTTTATTATTATAATTATCTCCGAAAAATCCGCGTCCAAGGAGCAGAGCGCCTTAGCGCTCCACGGGCGTCGATCCTCGCCGAATTCCCTACGAAGGATCCAGAGGAACCAGAAGGCCACGCAACAGTGGTATATAAAGGTGATGCAACAAAGCCACTTTTCCCTAGTAATAGTGTCTTCATAAGAGTTTAGTACAGATTTTATGTAGCAGATGGCGTGTGTGCATGGATCTCACACAGATAGAGTCGACTTTGATTGCATAAGTGTAACGACGCCACGCTAATGTCTTCCGTGTACTGTGTTTCTTATATAAACTATTATTTTAACTAGCACTATGGTTAAACGGTGCAAAGTAGAGAATTGTGGATCTTCTGGAGAAGAAAAAATATATCTATTTTTGCAGTACCAAAGGATACAATTCAAAGAAAGAAGTGGTGATCTCCGTTGGCTAACAACGAAATTAACAAAATAACACTAAACACAGAAATATTTTGGCAGCAATACTGCTGGTAAAATGATAAGGGATATATACATATATTATGAGAAATCAAATTTTGGATGATAAATATATAAAATACATGATAAACATGTACACGAAATTCATACATATAACCTTTACCATAATTTAAAATTATTATTAATAACCATTTTTGTTGGGTATATATTCTTTACATTTCAAATTTACCGCGGTAACGCGCCTCTTAGAGTTACCGCCACCTGGTTAGTATTCTGCGAATTAAACTGTTATGAAGACGCCGTACATGGTCCTGTCAAACCACCTTTATATTGTTGCGGTTTCCGCCACTGTAAATATATGTAATTGCGTGAAGTTAGCTGTAAGACATAGAGATATCAAGGCTAGATGTAGAGCGAAATTCAAATCCTTTGTCAACGGGAAGATTTATTGTAGGCATGCGAGCTTGAAGCGAACAGCGCATCTGGAAGGTTTTAAACGAGATTGAAACGGCGGACGAGGATAATAAATAGCTTAACTTTTCCTTCCACATCTGCGTGCCAAATTTCGACGAACGGGCAGCGGCTCGTCTCGTAAAACCATTTAAAATTCTATCTTCGCTTTCGGTAATTGTCGTTGTCCTGTAAAGGTAAAAACTCCGGTCGAGGTAGGCCGAAAGTCATAAAATCATAAACTTTGTTCGGGCGACGTCTTCCTGACCCTGAGGGTTGCGCGTACCTACCTGTTAGATGTATATGTAAGCGTAAGTATATGAAAGCGTGCCTCGACCTGCCTCGACCACCAGCTAAGAGTAGAGGGAAGCGCGAAGGAAGGACCAAGGACGGAGAGATGGCAGAGGACAACCCCCTGACGAAGCTTGAGGGATGTCACCGCCTTGATTGGACGAGGGGATTCGAACAGGGAGTCAGAGGAACACGCCGAAATTGGAGAAGTAGGGCGCTCGGAGGTGACGAGCGAGGAGTTAATTTTTAAGAAGTCAGAGCTAACTTGTCAGCAGACCGACTCGCAGTTTATTTGTAACAATATACGTACAATCCAAAAGTCCAAGTTTGTTAAGTCCTTTAAATATTCCCGCACTATTTCGCGAGCTGAGTGCTTCAGCGCTCCACGGGCACGAACTAACGCCTTCATTTTAGAAATCACTATTAAATCGCGCAACAATATACCACCCTGGTTTGAATGGTTTGACCGTCAAACCAATCAACGCCAAGATGGCAGATGATGGGAAGCGAATCGACGCTGTCTTGAGCACTACGATCAGAGCGCCACCTCGACCGAGTTTCATTTGCGATATAATCTCATTAATCGCTGTGAACGCTGTTCCCGGCTAACCCTGCTGGCTACGCAGCGTAGCCTACGCTTTTTCTGAGCCCAGTGTACCTATGCATGGGTTGCATGTATGAAATATGCATGTGCATAGAACGGGTTACAGAATAGAAAACGACAATCGATGTTACTTTCGTTTGTACCTACGTTGGTAGCGAATACGTATTAGTATTAACGGAATACAAATGTAAGAGATAAGAATAAATTACATGTGTATAACTTGTCGAGCTCAGTGTAAGTACCTGAGTGTACCTCTCACCTCTCGTAAAGATAGTGTCACATTTGCTACAGTAAGAAAATGGCTGATGATAAAGCAGTCAGTGGTTCTCTTTGCGTAAACGGTGAAAAACCACATCAAACTGGTGCTTGCAATGTAAATTTGAATTTAACAGACGAAGTCACCGCATCCACTGAATACATCCCTTGTCCCGAATTTCAATTTGCAGTAAGTAAACCAAATCTTTCTTAGACTTAAATTGTTTACTAAACAAATCGAAAGTATCTAACGTCGTACAAAGACGTGATTAAAAATCCAGTATAATGCGACCTTAATTTCTGAAAATATTAAATTACAGCACGTAAAAATATTAAACTTTTTATTTCACGATGTATATTTAAAATTTCAAGTTCACACGTAAACGGTGTGTACGGGATTATTAAAAAAAAGAGTTAATGCGTTTATTATTCTGTTTGACGACATTTTTTATTCTTTACATTATTCTTCAAAATATAAAAAAAAATATAAATTTCAGAACATCACCTTCGTACATAATATTTCATTATCCTTCAGGTGTATATTACACTAAGTTATTTTTAATAGAAATAGGTTATTATTAATATTCCTCCTTTTGGTAGAATAATAATATACATAGTACATTTACCATAAATTAATGTGTTGTATATTTTTAACCTCGGATACTATGACAAATGTTACTTTGTCTATTTTGGGAATCACAATTTCACAACTGTCATAACTTTAGTTTTAATAGCAATGAGGATTAATAGGTGGGTTGAAAGTAACAGAAAAATGTTTTAAGTTAATTTAATGTATATGGAGTAAAGGTAGGCTCTCACTACAGCTCACCTCGGCTCATT
Organism: Andrena haemorrhoa; assembly: GCA_910592295.1. Lineage (NCBI taxonomy): Eukaryota > Metazoa > Arthropoda > Insecta > Hymenoptera > Andrenidae > Andrena > Andrena haemorrhoa. The sequence goes on from OU342946.1 coordinate 11,576,689, forward strand.
TTATTCTTCTGCAGATTGACAATTTGGCTCACACTATGTCTCGCCTAGCCTCAGTGCAATTGTGATCGGCGAATTTATCATCGAGAATATTTTGAGGAAGAGAGGCAAGGCCTAGTGTGAGTGGATGCAACATAGATTGCACAAAGGGTGTGTTTCAATTCACGCATTGAGCGCAGAAAATTGGTGGCATCGTACGATTCCCTAGAATTTCTCCCACAAAACGCCACTTGCGGTGCATGAGGCAAGCAAGAACTGCAGGAATTTGAAGTTGCATCAGTTCCTGCGCGCCTCGTGCACCGCAAGTGGCATCGTATTGGTGGCAAGTGAGAGAAATTCTAGGGAATTGTACGATGCCACCAATTTCATGCGTGCAATGCGTGAATTGAAACACACCCAGGAAGTGGTTCTCTGAACAACTGACCAAACATGTGCCAGCTGAGAACAGTGGCGGATTCAGAAGGGGGACGCATGCCCCTCCCTCAAGGGAAAAATACTTATTTTAATTTACTAAATACTTATTTTAACTTAGCAAACACTTTCATTTAGCAGGAAAATATTATCGGGAAAGGTCCCTGTTTTATTTCTTAGACCTGCACCCTCCCTCCTCAAGAAAATCTTGGATTCACCCCTGCGTCCCCTCTGCCGAAAATCCCAAATCCGCCACTGGCTGAAAACTTCAGGTAGGGCAAAATCGAGGTGATACGAGTCTAGATGTGAGCGAGAAAGGAAGTTGTACCCACGCGAGGTGAGGCTTAGAGAGAGCCTACCTTAAATCCTTTGATGCAAGAGATAATTAACAGTAACAAATATTTTAAGTATATAAAATATACAAAAATGACAGTTTACAATTTGTGTGTAGTGGAAAGCAAACAACGTTTAAAGGCAGGAAAGGAATTACAAAAAATGTCCCCATGGTCCAGACAATTGTATTTTCTGTAAAGCGTATTTTAAAATTTTTTATAAAATACTAAGAATTTCTTTATTCTGTTATTTCATTATTTTTTTTATGTGTTGCTTAATTAAGGTACTTGTTGTTTCAGACATCTGCTTGTTGCTTCTGCAATGGATACTATGGGCCTTGTTTTGGCGAACCTATTTGTCCAACATGTCATGCGTTTTTATTTCCTAATGATATTGGTCTTCTGCAAGTTTCCGTCTTCAGTGAAGTACGTTGTTTTATTATTTATATACATTGAAATATACGATGTAATCTACGAAATAGGTTGAAGAATTTAAGATTATACAGTATACACAAAAGTAGATGCAAAATGTCCACTGAAGATATGTCTGAAAATCGACGCGAATGAACATAATGCACAATAATGATAGCTATTTTTCTCAAGTTAAATACAGTGGTCCCCGGATTATCGAGAAAGAATCGGGACCGGGGAAGTCTCCATAAACCGGGGCAGGGGAAGTAGTTCGCGCCTAATAAACTGACCCTTGTCAGGAACCTCGCCCGAACCGTCTGACAAGGAGACTGAACGACGTAAACCGAGAGCGAGTGAAATAGCGCACCAGCGGGAGACCCTCGGTCGACGGCGAATTGAGATTCAGTATTGAATATGAAAATTTTCATATTACTGATTACACTTTGATGGGAGTATTACCGATGGATTGGTGAGTTTATGTCGACGAAAATGAGTCCAAACACGAAGCAATTGGGTCAATTTTTTATTATGAAAACACGATTAGATTCCAGTTCCCCGGTTGAAGGGAAAAGCACGCTCAATCTTCAGCAAACACTTTACAATTTGGTGAAGTCGTTGATATTCTCCATTTAAATTCTCTTCTGCATTATTACATAGTGCGTAATAATTTTAAAAAGGAGACACTTTCCAGTGTGTGAATTACATCATTTAGTCAACGTAATGACGTTCAATAAAAATGGCCCGAATTTCTCCATATCTGAATTCATTTTCATTGGGAAATCCTAAAAAATCTATTGGTAATACTTTCATGAAGATTTATCAAAAACATGAACATTTTATTTTTCTCTACTGGGTATTTTACCTGACCCAACGGTTTAATTGCTCTCGGCAGTCAACGGGCGGTCTACCCGGGACCGAAGGCCCTCGCTCGCACCGAGGAAGCAAAACTGTGCGGTGGGTAGGGCTTTCCCGATGATCCGGGGAAAAAAGCATGTCCATAATCCGGGGACTACTGTATTCATTTTGGTTTACCACAAAAAGTTAAAATTGTTTACCTTCTATTTCACTATACATATTCTCATATTTCTCTTACAGTAGAGAATTACAGAAACTTTGAACAGTCCCGAATGTATGTTCATTAGGGTGGTCCTTATTTTTCGACTTTCATTTTTTTCTGGTCGCACCCCCCTAAATTATGACACTTGGTGAGAAAATGATATGTGCAAAATTTTAAAGCGATTGGACAACGGGAACCCGTGCCACATTTGAGTTGAAGTTTTGACATTTTAGTGATTTCTCATCAATTTCAATCATAATTGCTTTCGGCTATTTTTGAAGTATCAGTGAATGTTTTTTAATAAAAGTACAATTTCTTAGGTGTATAATACTATCATTTCTGTGTGACTTCAAACAGTATTCTCAAAATCTCTGAATTTCACCATTAAAATTAGCGTACAACACAGCGCCTGAGCCATTATGCGCGGCTACGTGAAGTCTTATTTTACGACTTCCGATTTTTTTCGTTGCACCCCCTCTCCCCAACATTGTAACACTAGGCGGAAAAATGATCCCTGAACAATTTCAAATTGATTGAACGTCGGTAATTAAAGTTGAAGTTTTAGTGATTCTATGTCAATTTTTGAAATCGCGAATATTACCTCGCTTTACCTGGTTAAGGGATTGCGGATTGTCTGGTATTTCCCGGCAGAAAGCTCAAGAAGCTGTCGTGAATATTACCGCGTTATACCGTTCGAGGGTAGCGTTTTATGATATTACCTGGTAAATTTCTCAGATTTTTCAGTCTGTTTTGTGAGTTCGAAGTGTTCGTATCGTGGAGTTTAATTCGAGAATACAGTGAAATTAGGAAGATGGAAACCAGAAATGCTGACAGAATATAGTTGTTGGGGCATGATGAATGCCAAATTATTGGCTCCAAAGTACCAAGTAATGGACAAGTTTTGCGTGTCCTATTTTATAATGTACGGAAAGTGAAACTCGACCTCCGTCCAAGTGCTGCGATCGCGATAAAGGAAGTGGAAGTTTTCTGGGATAAAGCACGTATACCTATAAGAGAAACACATCATAGTATTGACAAGTTATTACAACAGAACACAATAATCTTCTGACCAAAAACGAAGACGAAAAACAATTTATTTTACAAATAATTGAAGACTATAGGAGACAGTACCCTAATGTGAAAAAATGTACCTTAACACAGAATATATAATGAAAAATACATACAATTTAATAATACGCAAATCTATTACCTTCAATCTATAGTATATAACTTAAATTTCAATAGAGAGTATTTTGTTTACAACCATGTAATAAAATTTCATTCAAAAGTACTAATACTATAATCATTATTACAAAAACAAATAATAAACTTTTTGTGCATCGACAAAGAACTATAATTTGACTCGAACAACCACCCGACTGCGTACAGTAGCTTATACGCTGCGTTATATGTATACTAGTTTTATGAGATAAAACTCGAAGATTTCTTATATATTTTTGTAAATAATACATAAAAATTATTATTAAACATCTAATAAATTGTGCTTTTTTTAAAACATATTCATTGATACTTCAAAAATAGCCGAAAACAATTATGTTCGAAACTGACGAGAAATAACTTAAATTTCTAAATTTCAACTCAAATGTGGCACGGGTTACTGTTGTCCAATCACTTTGAAATTTCGCACATATCATTTACTCACCAAGTGTCATAATTTAGGGGGGTGCGACCGAAAAAAACTTTAAAAAAATTTCCACCTGTATAGCTAAGGACCACCCTAATGTTCATTATTCACAGATACTTTGTAATCGCATTGTAAATCTCTTATATCATTAATTCGAGGTAAATGAACTAAATTTTGACACCTGGAGAGTGAGAATATTGATATCTCGTAAATATTGTAGGTCTTCCCATAGCTTATGAGGCTTTGCAATTGGTAGACTTAAAAAATATGAGTCCTATTACGAATTATAAAATACTTTTATTTCTATAATAACATATAAGTATCATGATTATGCATGTAAAATTTGAAGTGTCTCTGATGACGTCAACAATAGTTATAAAACATTTCTTGGTAACATCGACTAAATGACCGTCGCAAAAGTACTTGAACGACGACCCTTGTAATACAAAACAATCCTTGAATATACTAAAATCTAAATATTGGCGTTCTTAGTTGGTTTTTCACACTTCCCGTGTTTATTACTGGGAGTGTTAATAAGATTAAAACAGTTTTGGTAATAATGTGCCTCAAAGAATCAGAAACAAGCATCACTGACAGGATCGTTAAGTGGCATAATTTGGCGAAATAGCCAAATTGTTAGGTAGAAGTAAATCGACCGTTTACTAAATAGTAAACAAGTTAAAAACCACTGGAATCCTTCGAAAAAAAGTCCGTTCTGGCCAATCCAAGACGTTAAAGAAAAGGGAGGAAAATACAATTGTGCGTGAAATCAAGAAGAACCCAAGAATTTCTGGTCCAAAACTTGCAACACTAGTCGCTGATAGTTTTAAAAAACAAGTTCATCCTGAACTTTGTAGAAGAATTCTTCGTGAAAATAATTTTCATGGTCGAATTTCTCGAAAGAAAGCATTCATTAGCAAAGTAAATAAGCAGAAGAGACTAAATTTCGCTAAAAAATATGTTAACAAGGATAAGGACTTTTGGAAACGTGTTATTTTCTCGGACGAGAGCAAATTTAACGTATTTGATTCTGATGGATGTCATAAGGTTTGGAGATTAGCAAACAGAGAGATGGATCCTAAAAATCTACGCCCAACTGTGAAGCATAATGGTATGGGGGTGTATGGAAGCCAGTGGTGTCGGAAACCTCGCCATTATTGAAGGCATATTAAATAAATATAAATATATGCAAATATTAAAATATGATTTGGTGCAAAGTGCGGAAAAATTAGGGCTAGAAGGAAATTTTCATTTTCAGCAGGATAATGATTCGAAACATACCGCATATAGTGTTAAACACTGCATCATATACAACGTTCCCCACATTTTAGAAAAACCCCCCACAAAGTCCGGACATCAACCCCATAGAACACTTATGGGCAGAAATTGACAGACAACTTAGTAAATATAATATTAGTTCAAAGGAAGCATTAAAAACCAAAATTTTTTAAGTTTGGAGTAATATAAAAGAAGATTTTACTGAAAATTTGGTTGACAGTATGCAACGACGTTTAATTTACATCTCAAATATGAAGGAACTTGCTAACCGACGAGTTTAGACCGGTTCTGCGCAGGTTGACGCTCATTGGTGCCGGGAGAAGCCACTATTGGCTGAACACCCACCAACGCTTTTTTGGAGCCAATGAGCTCAGTCTGCATGCGCGAAACGGGTTCCTTCACATTTGAAAACGAGTGTAGAAGCTGTGATAAGTACTCGGGGTGGTCCGACAAAATATTAAAACACTACATATATTTAAAATATCTATTTTGAATTTAGTCGTTCGAATAATTTTGCGACAGTCATTTAGTCGATGTTACCAAGAAATGTTTTATAACTATTGTTGACGTCATCAGAGACACTTCAAATTTTACATGTATAATCATGATACTTACATGTTATTATAGAAATAAAAGTATTTGATAATTCGTAATAGGACTCATATTTTTTAAGCCTCAAACTTTTCATTTCCGGGCGTTCGCATACTTTCGTGGCTCACTGTATATCGCTGTCAAGGTCGATTTGTGTATCTATCTTGATTGGACATTTTTTTTTCTATGTTTTTAAGTATGCATGTTTCAAAATTCTGCAACTTTTTTTGATTATCCAATACATTCGGTCATTATAAGTATTTTGAGTAGTAGCGATATATCAAATAATGTACTTACATGCCTAAACAAAGAAGAGCTCCACTGTTCAACTTTGTGGGAGTAGGGATACTTAGATTTAAAATTTTAGCAGATTATTTGATGTTGAGATAGTATTTGGTGGCTAACATCTAAAGACATTCCTTTATATGGATTCTATGGTTTTTTAACCTTTTTCGCTACTAACAAATATCACTACCACTCAGAGTAATTATAGACAAGTAATACAAGTCTTTTAGTACATAGTCAAGGTGTGTATAAACAAGTTTTGTATTAATGATTCATCAAGTGTATTTTAACACTTATACTTACACGCTTTTCAATATTTCTTTTAAGATAAATGGTATTTTGTCTGACATTAAATAAAGCAGTGTGGAACCTATGATAAAATCCGTTTGCAAGAATACTCGCTTGCTACGTTTCTTATTATTACAGCAGGGGCTTGAAGTTGTTCTGGACTATTCTCCCTCTCATTTAAGAAGGAACCTGCCGACCGATGAGTTTAGACCGGTCCTGCGCAGGTTGACGCTCATTTGTGCCGGGAGAAGCCACTATTGGCTGTACCCCCACCAACGCTTTTTCGGAACCAATGGGCTTATCCTACATGCGCGAAACGGGTTCCTTCTTAAATGACAGGGAGAATAGAAAGCTTTTTAAAAAACAAGATAGCGACCCATACACAGGAGAAATAGTCCGTGAGATGATGTTAGCACATGCTGCTTTTCTAATATGTTACTACATAGATACCTTCAGGTGTGCTGGGTGTTAAGGCTGCGGTCTCATTTTTGTTATGGTCCGAATCGATCGAAGCGTCCCCAGTAAACAAACGGACCCTAATAAAACTATTGCGGTCGATAAAAAGAATTTGTATAGAAGTGACATCTCCAGGTACTCTATGTGGACGAATTTTTGACGCATGGTTGCCACATCTGATTTTTCTCTGTTTCTGCCGCGCTGTTGCCACAGTTCTTTCTATCGAGAAGTCTTGAATGAATACGGCATGAGAGTTGCGTCTAGCGTCGGAGCCTCGCTGAACGTAAAAGAGGATAGCAATAATGAAAAAGAGAGAGGTTCGGTAGTGAAGTTAGGAAACATGTCAATGGAACAATACTAATTTGCGAATCATTATTTTTGTATTTATACGTAGAAGGATGTAATATCTTGAATAATCAATGTGCAATTTCAAAGCATACAATTTGAATAAGGTACATCACCGAACTGTAACACGCCGATCGTAATGAAATTTACGAATGCTATCCCTAGTAGCATTTTGGGTTGGCATACAGTTGGGCCACGCACATAATATTAGTTGGCCAACAGTTAGATTTGGCACTTTTTTTTCAGGCTGGGCCAACAACAGATGGCCAAGATAGGCTTCCCTACTGTTGCCCAACTATTTATAGGGACTGCCTGGTCTGGTTTAGGTAAAAAAAAAAATTGCCGTGAGGAGAATCGAACACGGACTTTCAGATTGCGAAGCAGCCGCTGTTCACAACTACCCAACACACTTCCTTATAAACACTTTTATTTTCTAGTTACATAAATAGTATTAATTGTTTATAAAAACTGCACACTGACGCGAAATATTCGACAAAATATCATCATTCCTTAAAATTTCACATTCGTCTTAAGACAGACGACCTCATTACGTGTTTATAAATAAGAAAAGAAAAATTACAATTTGGAATACAGTAACAAGTTTTTGGATGTAGCAAATTTTCTGACGTTTGTAAGACAACATTTAATCATCGTTCTAAAGTTTTGGTTAATTAACCAACCATAATAATTGTAGGCCCAACATTGAATATTCGTAGACAAACTGTCGTAACTTTTTGTTAATTGACCAACCATAATAATTATAGGCCCAACATTAAATATTCGTAGGCAAACTGTCGTAACTTTTTGTTAATTCACCAACCATAATAATTGTAGGCCCAACATTGAATATTCGTTGGCAAACTGTCGTAACTTTTTTGCCGTGCCCCTATGTTGGGAATTTGTAGGCAAAAACACTAACTATATCCCAACTGATTCCTAACTGTTGGCAACTGTTGGCCAACAAAAATGCTACTAGGGATAATTCTTCGAAAAACATGACACTTTCTTTTTTATCCAGCTATACATCAAATTATCTTTTTTATCACCAAGAATTGTCTGTTGTTTAAATACAAATTTAATAACGTAATCATTATTCAGCTTCGATCCTCTGTTTGTTTGTATGTATGTATGTATATTTGTATGGTTCAAATCTGGTAACTCAAATCTAACCCACTTCCAACTATCCAATTGTGTTGAAACTTTGCAGGCGTGCATAGATTGGATGACAATACAATATTTAAAAAAAAATTAATCCCGAGGGGGTCAGAAAATAACCCAATCATCAATAAATATAACCCGTAACCACAAATCCAAACGACTTGAAATCATCCACTCGCGTTCTTTACGAAAACGACAAAAAGTCGCTGCTATGTTCGGGACGCTACTCGCATCGCGATTCCCGTAGTAACTACACAATTTATATCGAGAAATGATTCATTACGTTCGAATTGGAAAAAAAATTGTAGTACAAGAAAATAATTATTTTTAGTCTTTAGTGCATTTTAATTTAGTTTTGGTAATTATTTACATTAGCGATTCCTCACCGATTTTTATGAATTTTGGATGTGTTGTAAAACTCCACATTTTGAACAACTTTTTCCTATACATGTTACCGTCGCTTGGCCTTAGTTTCCGAGATATTTGCGAAAAACTACTGTTGATTTATTCCGACACAACGCATTCCACTTTCCAACTTGTCCCGGATATTAGTATAGGTTGGGGTTAGATCAGTGCGGGGGCGCGCGCCCGATCGCGGGCGCGTAAAGCGTGGGTGCAAATCGATGTAAGTTTGGAGATTTCAACCAGAAATTTGCGGATGCCAGTCAACTCCGACTCTGTTTGGCGGCGCCGGCCCCGCCGGATCTTAGGATGCCTCTGGTTCTAAAACATAATATTTTTTGCTAGGAAGAGGGTGCTTTCGAGAGCACCTATTGGATATGTGGGGGCTCCCGTCAACACTCCGACTCACATCGGTTCGCCACTAGTGTTGGCTAGAACCGTGATTTGTGAATCACGAGTGATTCGATCACGTTCGTTCCCAATCACCGTGATTTTTCACAGTGATCCGTGATTTTCGTGATCGCTTCTGATTGGTGCAGATAGAACAGTGATTGCTTCTGATTGGAGGAGAGCATAACTGCTCTTTGCACGCGCCACATAACCCCAATTTCTAATTTATTTCAAAACATTCTCAAGTCCTAACTGTTCTAATAGAAACTTAGTTGTATATTTTGAACCAATGTAATCGTTCTTGATCTATTTAAATTAACGAATATTTCTTCCCTTTAGTTAGAAAGTATAATGTATATCTGAATACTTTAGCCAATCAAATCAATGCATGCATACATTGACTATTTATGAATGTATATACTACATATTCGCTGAATTAGCACACTTTAACTGTAACACAAGCTATTGAAGTATTTTATAACAAATAATTCAATCGTGATCAAGAATTACGATCACCGGTATTCACAGTGAGCAAATTCACTCGGGGTAAAAAAATCACAATCACGATCGTGATTTAAGTTAAATCACGACCGTGATCGTGATGCTGCGATCACGGTGATAAATCACTGTTAGTGATTTTGCACTCCATCTCTATTCGTCACCATGCTTTACGCGCCCGCGAGCGGGCGCGCGCCCCCCGCACTAATCTAGCCCCAACCAATACTAATATCCGAGGCAAGTTGAAAAGTGAAATGCGTTGTTATATTTATTTATACTAAACTTAACCCAACACTACCCCAAATTATAACACCAAAGCAAGAAATTTAAAAAATATTTTTGCGAATATCTCGGAAACTAAGACCGAGCGACGGTAACATGTATAGGAAAAAGTTGTTCAGAATCGTGTCCCCGACAACATATCCAAATTGCATAAAAATCGGTGAAGAATCGCTAAAGTAAATAATTACCAATGTTTCATTTATATTTAATTATCTAGTGCAGTTCTAGAAATAACCCGATTTATACCGTGTTTGAACTCATTTTAATCTGGAAAATCTCAACTGTATGTTACTGACAACGTTACGTTTTACATTTTATTAATACATAATCCATCGCTAGCAACACTGTATGCCTCTCAATCCGAACTTTTATTCTAATTTATCCAGATATTATCTTTGCCCATCTCCGTTCTCTAGCCGCTTCGCCGTGATTCATTCAAGCCTTCCTGACGACAAAATAGTAATAGGGGAAATGCGGCAACAACGCGATACGACTCTCGATACGTATCGGCAACTATGTTTTTCCTACATATATCGGCTAGCTTGGACTTCCACCGGTTCTGATGGTACATGGCGCGAATATACCATTAGCGCCGGTGACGGAGAATCCTTGAAGCATAATTCTGTCATTTCTCGAATCTGTCTCAGTATACGAGTTATAAATTCATTATTATTTCAACGTACGGTGCTTATTAGCGTTGAAACGGACCAGACCCGCCTGCACGGATGTCTACTGGGGGCAACTATACCCGCAAAAGCTTCCTTCTTGCCGAATCCACGACGTAAGTTGGTTGAAACGGTTTGTTTACTACATCGCGTATACGTACACGCTTTTCCTAGCTGGTGTGAGCGTACGCACACATTCAAGGCCCAGCGAGACGGCAGCCTTAAGGATTCGAAAGGCCACGGGGTTTATGATGCGGACGTGTTCTCTTTGCTATTTTTGAGCTTAAGAATTTCATTAGCACGATTATTGTGTCTGTTAAGCATCTGGTATCAATAGCAGGGGAAACTCCAAATCCAAGTTATGACGGGTACCCTTGGAGCCTCTCCTGGCGCTCAATAGCGATTGACGTATCGTAAACGTATTATTTTTAAAATCGAGTGTGTTACTGAACCAGCATCCATCCACGTAACAATTGCGCTCAAACTACTGGCTGTACCTCGACAAACGTTATCTTTTATTGTGCCCCATACATATGTCGATGCTTTTGTAAACGGATTGTGTCATAGATTCCACACTGTTTTATGTCAAGTATAAATACTTTTCATCTTACGAGAAATATTTAACCTGATGGAAATGTACATTTTTAGACGCAAGGTCATTTGAAGGTCATATTTGTTTATGTTGGCAAATTTGTTATCAAATTGACCATAATATTATATTCAAAAAGTAAATCATGTGATGATGAAATGTCGAAAGCAAATACTGACTTTGAAGATCGTGTTTCATCAATCATAATATGAGGCATTGAAAGCAACAACGGACTAACGACTAGCCCGGTAACAGCCCGAGTACTAACTCGGTAACAGAGAAATAGGCGATCTGACAAATAGGGTTTAAATAGTATTATGTTTTGCAGTTGTTGTTGCCAGTGCAGTGATAATTTTTAGCTTCTGATACTATTTGAAATGCTTCCTAGTGAAGACATAATTAATTTTCCGTTTAATTGTAATAAGTAATTTTTACATTGAACTGTTTGATGTCTTTATAGAATAGGCCATTATGGACTCTATTTTTATGTCGGGATAGTCAGTTAAAATTTAGACTTACTGAACAACTTTAATAACATTTATAACAGTTTATAAAATAATATATCAGTATTATTATAAATAATCTTCGCGGTAGAGGAATCTATTACGGGTATAGTGTGTACATTGTTAATTTGAGTTGAATTACTTGCCTTTAAGTTTTTATAACAATCATGATAAATAGGTGATATGTATTTAAGCAAAGATAGTATTAGAAGTTATATTTTATATATATATATATAGTGATATAAGAAAAGTTCTTCAACGCCGTGGTGTCAATCACGACGGACAAACGACAACTGAACTACTCGCGTTACGATCGCATTACAACGGTCATCCATAGATCGCGCGCGCTGTTATAAAACAGTTCTCCGTTTTGCCGATCGGCTCATCACTTCATCTCCTTAACAGATAGCAAGCCTTTTTTTAATTCATTAATATTATTTCCATTGGGATAGAGCAAACCTAATTTTTTAATCGATGTGGAAATTCTTTTCCTGATGTCAATTTTATTAAATGGTATGTAATTCGGTACGGTTCGAATATTTATAAATGACTCATCCTTTATTGAAAAGATATTATTTTTATTCAGGGAAATTATTTTAAACGTGTTTTTTTTTCTCGAACTGCCATAACCAGAGAAAGATATTTGAAAAAATTCTTTTGTTTTCCACAAACCCAAAATCCTGTTACACGGGAAGTACGAATGACCGCTAACTACTTAGGAATTTGTGGTCAATCTTCTTTTCCGTGTAATCAGATTTATGTGTAATATATTGACACAAAGTTGGCTAGTTGGCTTGACTTGGCTCTGGCGTCGGCGAATTTTCATCTTAGCGTTGATTGGCTCAACGGTCGCAACGTCATCGCGCGCATGCGTGGGTAGCTGTCCCCACTCCAAAACAGCTACCGCTTTTGGCGAATTTCCTCACCACCCTGATAGATTTCCACATCGTCCCAGAGAGCACGATTGTCGATACGTTCTTGTTTTGTCAATGCGTCACGCGCGGTTCACGTGGTACGCGCCTGAGGTGGCTTGGGCTTTACGGCAGTCGCGGGGGCCAAGACGCGCGGCGGGAGAAAGAGGGCGTTGCTTTTGAAACTCGGCCGAAAAGATCACTTAATTCCCAAGCCTGTTTTAGATGGTAACGCTAAATCATCTACCCTGTACAACACTTTGCCTGGCAACGGGTTCGCTAAAACATAGTTTGAAATCAGTTCAGCCGTTTCACATTGTTACTTCTTTGGAGAAAGCTCATTTCTGCGTTATGAACTACAGCTGTTCAGGTACCCGAAAAAAAGCAAGCCGAGCCTAACTCTGCTGGAACGACCGAGCTGAGCCGAGTACCAGGGTCGCACGGAAATAACATACGGCGTAAGCTATTTAGTGGTGGGGGAACGCCACGCATGCGCGCGATGGCGCCGCGACGTCGACCAATCAACGCCAAGGTGGGAAACGAAACGGCGCCACCGTCAAGCGAAGCCAACCAGCGACGCCGCGGAATCCTCCATATCGGTCGAGCGTCCAGGAACAGACTCTAGTGCCTAGTCCCTCCAGCAGGCGTCCAGGTATTATCGCCGAACTCTCCTGCCGGAGTCCCTAAGCTGTCTGAGAGCGGCCGTGTGTGGTACCTCGTCCTCTCTCTCAGAACAGCGAAGAAGGAAAATGCCTCTGCGGGCCTCGAATTTATACCCAATCGTTGCTATCCGCGGCCGCAGTAATCAACAGACGCGTCGTTAAGCGCGGGCCTCGCGAGCCGCGGTTCCGCGCCCGCACGCCACTCTTCACGGGCGGCCTGCAAGGGTCGAAAGCCATAAAATTCGATGGGCACTGCGAGGTGTTGTCCTCGCCACGGGGTGATGGGCGTACCACCAGAATTACCCTGTATCTGTTTAGGAAATAAAAAAATTCTTTATTCTTTATCGTATGGATCTGGAAGTGTCGCCGATGGATTCCTTGTGGTTTTCCGATGAAAATCATGCCAAATGTCGTGTAAATCGGATAACTTTTACATAGGGAGTACAAATAGCTTGTGTCAAAGTAGTCCGATTTGCGTGATATTTGGTATGATTTTCATCAGAAAAACATAAGAAATCCATTGGCGTCACTTCCCTTTCGATAGTATGAAGAAAAGAATTACTTAATACGCTGTAATGGATATTGCACCCGGGACTGCGGGGGCTCGACCTCACTTCGCTACGTTCGGCCCAGGATTCATACCTTTTTCCGGAAAAAGCCATAAAAATCGGGTGAGGCACTGCGACGGTCTGTCCTCGCCACGGGGTACTAGGCCGCATCTTCTTGACGGGCGTTGCTCCAGAATTACCCTGTATCATTTGTGCAGTGTGTGACTCGACTGCCCTCCGTGTAATCGGCCTGCGCGAAGTGGGGCTCAAGTTCGATCGTTATCAGTACTCCTGCCCGAGAGGAATACGATTTACTTTAAATATAGTACATGTGTGTTTTCTTATAAAGTGTTTCTATCGTCTCCTGAATTCAATAACTGGCATCCCGACATCTACGCTCCTACAATCCACCCTCAATACTCCTCGCGGAGAGACACAGGAAGAAACGGGGTAGCCCGCTGTCGACGCGTGGTCCTCTCGAGTATAAATACGAGCTTCAATATCAAAACAAAAGCATGCGTTGACGTATTCCGTGCGAGAGAAGGTGTGCATTGGGGAGGAGGTATTGCTGTGAAGAGGGCCTCTTCAAGAGAGCAGCCGTTTGTGAGGGATGCACATCCGATTGGTTCTAATACAATCTGCTCCTTTTGGTTGAAATTTAGTCTAGCAACTTTCACACCTCCTAACATAACCAATCGAGCTTGCATCCCTCCCAAAAGAACCGGCCATCCGAGCGTAGAAGCAAGTGCGAAATAAAAGTAACGGTGCGCAGAAGCCGCTTGACACCGCAGATGTACCTACCTAAGTAGCATTTCTGACGGAAAAGAATTGTCCAGCCTTTGGGTCTGGCGCCGACCTTTGGCAGGTAGGTATCTGTTTCAACAGGCAAGGCCCTCGGTGGCCCCTCCGTAGTGCCAGCAAGACCAACCCCGGTCCTTGCTATTTCAGTGGGTTTTCTTCAGTGAAAATCACTAAATTTGCAAGCGCAATATCTCAAAAACCAGTGGAAATCAAGTGTATACATTAATGCTTATTGAATTTGTCTTGGAACGCACTATCAACTCAGGTGTTCAAAAAAATTAGTTCCATTTGAAAAACCGAACTTGACCATCGTATCTTTTAAAATAATAATCGAAAACAAAATTCGTTCGGGCTAATAAATTGGCCCTCTCGAACCATGCAATTCCCTATTTTTTAAATATTTTTATCTCCAATAGTTTAGGAGATATCAAGCTGTCCAGTCTTAGGTGGGACACCCTGTATAACTGCATAAGCCGATGGTGCATTATACAATTTATATACATGGTTGAATTCCTAAAAAAGACACCTTATATTTTTAGTTATTATGAAAATGTACAAAATGTTAAAAATAACGTGAGGTAACATTTTTTTTAAAGATAAACCTTTTTCAAAAATTTTGTTTACGGAAGTTTGTAGCGCTTATTGCACCATTAAACTTTTGTTTGAAACATTTTTTTAGGTTAGTTTTCACCCCCTTAACCCTCGTCAGGCGGCATAGGTACAATTGTAGCTTTTGAGTTTTTAAATTACGATAACTTTTTTCGAGAAGTCGTAGAGGGCAGCGCTGCAGTTTCGTGATGATTTTCCTGTGTTCGTGTCGAATTTAAGAAGTCCAATGGCATGCTGTCCAATCACTTCTGGAATCACAGTTGTAGGCTCTAGTTCACTAGATTCAGACTCGTGAATGCGCTCGACTATTTCCACCTCTGCCTGGGTCTTCTGCCGAGTTCTTTACCTCATTACACTTGACTGATTTGACCTCCTCCTGTGATACACTGGAACATCTGACATGTCGAACTACTTGACGTACTTGCTCCGGCCTCTTTAAAAAAGCTTCGAAAAAATTTACTAGACATTTCGGCTTCATTTGCCTCCAACTTTCGTCTCTTTCGCCCTTCAGCTCCACTTTCCTTCTTAGATTTCATTACTTCCATTGTTTTCCTATGCTTACTTTCTTCTTTCCTGCGTCCTCGACCGTTTTCCTTCCGCGCGTATCCTTCGAATCACCCGTTCGCACCACTGAACGAAATTGGTCGAAGCCACGTGTTGGGATCGTCAAAGGCAAACGCGACGCTTGACTGTGTTTTATTTTGTTTAGGGTGGACGCGTTTTCGGGCGAAACGAGCATCGCGTGAAATGCCGCGATATCGCGCGACGACGTCGCGAAATTTCGCGCCAGCATTTGTTTTTCAGCAATACGTTGTTGTAATGCATATTTTTAAGGCCAGTCCAGACTGACAAACAATTGTCTGTAGACATGTGTCCGTAGACAATCCGCGTATACGTTAAGGAGGGATTTACGTACTCATTTACGTACATACGTTTACAGTCTACGTACATTCTCTAGCGACATCATCTGAGTGTCGGCGGACA
The DNA here is from genome assembly GCA_910592295.1 of Andrena haemorrhoa. Classification (NCBI taxonomy): domain Eukaryota; kingdom Metazoa; phylum Arthropoda; class Insecta; order Hymenoptera; family Andrenidae; genus Andrena; species Andrena haemorrhoa. The sequence continues at coordinate 11,592,787 of OU342946.1, forward strand.
ATGTATGTACGCTGTCTACAGACCATGTCTGTCAGTCTGGACTGGCCATAACTCGTATGTATATGACAATAATTGAAATGGATGCATCCTTTTAAAGAAAGTAGAACTTAAAGACGGAAGAGACAAAAGTTGGATGCAAATGAAGCCGAAAAGTCCAGCAAGTTTTTTTCGAAGCATCTATGTATAACGAGACATGCGAAGCACACGAATAACAAGCGTAAATTACTAAGATTAACTCCCCAAATAAATTTATTCAAGAGACACTATTTCTTTTGGCTTTTTTGCGCCCCCTCCCCCGGCATTGGCGCCCAGGGCACGAGCCCTACTTGCCCCACCCTAGATACCCCACTGGCTCCACGACTATACTGTATTCCACATTAGAGCATCCAGGTTTCGCGCAGGCACGACCCTCGCGATCGTTGCTACGCCCGACTCCCCACTTAACCGCCTATGTTTTTCTCCGTCGCACGGCCCTCTACTCTCTCTGTTAACTTTTCGTGCGGGACGTTGTTTACGTTGACAACGGTCAGGTCCCACGTTTGGGATGTTCCAGTTATTCCTTGGAAATTACCACGACCAATCGCGTGCGGTTCAAACAGTGGGTAGTAGTGGGAGCTGCGCAGATCGGTTGCAAATCGGTAGGGGCGTCTGGATGCTCTTACATGGAATACAGTATACCATGAGGTACTTGAGGGCCAGCTGCTGCTTCTAATGCTGTCACGATGCGTCATCCAAGCACCATTTCTACTGCACCTCGAAGGAAATGGTTTCTCGTCAACATTCGATTTGTACTACGAGCTTCAATTGCAGGCATGCATAGCTGCTTGGCAAGATCTTTCAGGAACTTTCTTCGTTAATTCTTTGTCCTGAACCGTGGGTTGTGTTCTTTGTAGAAGATTTAGGACGCTAAGCCAGTGGCGTCAATCATGTTGTAAAAAAAATGCCAGAGGCCAACGTACTGTTCGTCGTTTCACCGTGTACTCTCCCAACATTTTATCCATAACATCGACTCCGCCTTTTGTTTTGTTATAGTATTGGATTATCTGCGGCGTGGTTGCTTGTGTCTCTTCAACTTCTCCCGCCATGTGCATGGTTGATAGAAGCACAACTGATTTATTCTTCTTTGGCACATATGAACAGAGTGTTGCATCATGATTGTAGGCAAAATTTGTCGACTTTACAGGCCTTTCTTTGGCAGGCTGCATGTTGCTTGGCAGGAACATTTTGTTTTTTCTCACTGTACCAACTAGTGTCATGTTCCAGGAGTTTAACACCTTAGCTAGTTCCATAGTTGTGAAGAAGTTATTGGTGGTAACATTTCTTCCAGAGCCTTTGTTCGAGCTGACTAGGTCTAATACTGTTCGTTCACCAACGTTTACTTGTCGAGGACCATCTGTTGGTTTCCCAGTGTAATACTGACCTAACGGGTAAGCGTTTGATGCGTCACAAGCCCAGAAAATTTGTATGCCATATTTGGCCGGTTTAGAAGGTATATACTGTGTAAATTTAGTACGGCCTCTAAACGGAAACAATTACTCGTAGATGGTGATACATTCTTGTGGCTTGTAGGCTCTCCTCAAATTACTGTTCAGCATTGTCCAGATGTTCTGTACTGGTGCAGCTGTATCTGTTCGCACACGTTCTGCACGTGTATTTTCATTGTCAAATCTAATAAACCTGAGCATCATTTTGAAACGGTCACGAGACATGGCTGTACGTATAAGAGGCAGAGCATCAGCATTCCATATATCGTCCAGATTTTGTTAATTGTCTCTGTGCACACCAGCAGCAATCAGTAGGCCCCAAAATGCATCTAATTCAGTTTCACTAAATGGGGAGAATGTTTTTTGTGGTGGCCGTTTGGAATAATCGGGAAACCTTTGTACTAGTTGATTGTTGTAAGCCTCACAAACTGTCTTGGCCTATCGATTTGTTTCTCGTAATATGATGTCAGACATCTCTGGAGTCATGATTGACTTGAATAGCCCTTTTGCCGTATACAGATTGCTAATTGCTGCAGGCCCATCTCTTTGTCGTAGGACGTTACGAGATCTGGTTTGTGCACTTGGATCACTACACCATTGAGTCCCATTCTTAGCAGTCCAAATGTCAGGCTCATCCTCAACACTTTCGTCTGAGTCGCATTCATCTTCATGCTCTATAACAATTTCTTGTTCCATGTCTGACTCTTCTTCAGTTGAAGTATCCGCTTGTGGTACATAGTTTTTGTTATCAGATGCAACATATGGTTCTTCCTCATATTCTGAATCACATTCATCAATCGTTCCCCTTATTTCGTCGCACGTATATCTTTAAATAGATGGAAAAATAAAAGCAAGTAAATAATTTTAATTATGAAATACTACTACAATATAGGCTTGTCATGATATTGTAACGTCCGGTTGCCCGGAGACAACTGAATGCTATTGGTTCTCGAGAGGAGAGCGGCGTCCTTTTGAGTATAGGATTGGTGGGGGTTCGTTAAAATGGAGTAAAGGATTAAATCCAGACTTAAAACTTAGTGATGGCTTTTATTGAAAAACACTGAATAACAAATAACAAGTCTTACTATCACTTCGATTATATATTTCTTTTTGTGTTTTTTGTGCTTTTTTTGTATTTATGTTAATTAATGCTATTGGTTATATGAGTTTAAGAGCTGTGATATATACATGTATGTGCACTTCTACAATGAGTTTGGCGGGTGCCGCTTCCGGAGCGGTTCCCAATACTCTTGGCAGAGTTCTATATTCTATGCTCAACCCTCTGCAGTGAGTGCGGCTGCTGCCGTCTCCGGAGCGGTTCCCGACACTCTTGGCAGAAATCTATTCTATGGTTCTATAGACCGTGCCTTCTCCAAGCAGTTACGCTGCTGCCTATTAATAGGAGCAACGCTTGAATCCTCCGCGTAGACAAAGTTCTAAGCCTTCACATGATAGGTCCAAAAAGGAGCACCTGTACCTTTGTACACTGAGAACCAGTCGCTGCCGTCTCCAGAGCGAGCTGAAATTCTACTGGATGGTACTTAAGCTGCCGCCAGGCACTAACATTTGTTGGTCGCAAGAACGTGTTTGAATTGAATAGCTTTGTAATGTCCGCTGTGTTGCGTGCGCCTCCTTTTACAACAGAAAATTGGCGGGCTGGCGCATGCGCAGTAAGTCGTTACCCGTTATTTTGCATTTTACTTGCTTATTACATATTCTTTTGTTTTGCGCTTTTGTCAGTATCTATAATTAATTATTTCTAATGTTCCTATAATGTTTGGTTTTTTAATATTTGCTTATTTTATGAATTACATATAAAAGTATTTACAATGAGTCAGTGCGGCAATATAGGACGGTTTTGTGTGGTAACATAGATCGGTTCTATTATACCGACGGTCGGTATTATCAGGTTCGAGTCCCCGTGGGTCGTTACAATATGATGCCAACCTGCAAACTCGTCTCTTTGGCTTACGGCGTATAATAAGTCCAGCTTCACTATACTGAGTCTATCCTAAGAATAATCCTGTTCCGCGCAGGGATGATTCTGAGGAGGCGCTGGTTGGTCCGACCCCCACTTAACCGCCTACGATTTTCTTCGTCTTACCGCCTGTTACCTCTCTGTCAACCGTTCCGCACGCGACGCCTTCATATACACGGTGGCACTATTATTTCCGAATACGCACGGTAACGATTTCTAAAAAGAAAAGTACAGAAAATATGGAAAAAAAGTATACGAAGAATTAGGGTCCATACAACACGACGTATGGAGGTCGGCGCTGAGGGGTTAACAATTTAAAAAAAAATTGTATACATTTTAACACTTGTAGTGCATTCACAAAAGATGCAATGTTATGATAGGATACTTAAAGCAAATATAAAAATGTTAATTTTTATATTATATAGCAAAGTGTTCCAAAAACATGCCAATGTTCTCCCAGTTTACGGTAATAGTGATAAAATTAGTTATTTCATAATTATTTGAAAATTTTAACAGTTTTATTCGACCTCTATCAGTAGGACACTTCTTTTTTTAAACGGGCTCCATAAAATCAAATACAACTCATGTAATTTTGATTATTTTTACTTCAAAAAAATAATTTACATACTTTAAATATCAATAAATGTGTGCAAAAAACTTGTACAAAAATCTTATCGTTCGTTGGAATATAAATCCTAAAAAAGACATAATAAATGGCATTTTAAATAGACTATTTAGAACACCTCCTTAACTGATGTTATATTTGTTCGGAACCAAAGAATTACCGGGTAGATACACTGCACTCCTGCAGTGTTGACATTGACATCGGTCACGTCCCGCCCTTGGAGGGGCAGGGAAGTCAGCAGGTAAAGTGCTGCGAGCAATCGCCTGCGTCGGGCCCGTAGGCGGTAGTGGGGGCTGCGCAGAACGGTCACAAAACGGTCTGGGCGTAGGATTATTCTTAGGATGGATTCAGTATATCACTCATGATGATTTATGTAGTAGATGAATCTACTTTGTATTGTAGGAATGGCTGAGGGTGAGCGGGAAAAATGAGTCAACAGGTCTTCAACAAATACTTAAATTCAAAAAAGAGCTTTATTCGCTTTGACGCAAAGTGGACCTGATGGCAACCATTCACAGAATGTCTTTCCGCCCTCGGGCCAACTTGTACCTTGTCCTCGCTTCTGTACTGTATCCATCCTAAGAATAATCCTACGCCCAGACCGTTTTGTGACCGTTCTGCGCAGCCCCCACTACCGCCTACGGGCCCGACGCAGGCGATTGCTCGCAGCACTTTACCTGCTGACTTCCCTGCCCCTCCAAGGGCGGGACGTGACCGATGTCAATGTCAACACTGCAGGAGTGCAGTGTATCTACCCGGTAATTCTTTGGTTCCGAACAAATATAACATCAGTTAGGGAGGTGTTCTAAATAGTCTATTTAAAATGCCATTTATTATGTCTTTTTTAGGATTTATATTCCAACGAACGATAAGATTTTTATACAAGTTTTTTGCACACATTTATTGATATTGAAAGTATGTAAATTATTTTTTTGAAGTAAAAATAATCAAAATTACATGAGTTGTATTTGATTTTATGGAGCCCGTTTAAAAAAAGAAGTGTCCTACTGATAGAGGTCGAATAAAACTGTTAAAATTTTCAAATAATTATGAAATAACTAATTTTATCACTATTACCGTAAACTGGGAGAACATTGGCATGTTTTTGGAACACTTTGCTATATAATATAAAAATTAACATTTTTATATTTGCTTTAAGTATCCTATCATAACACTGCATCTTTTGTGAATGCACTACAAGTGTTAAAATGTATAAAATTTTTTTTTAAATTGTTAACCCCTCAGCGCCGACCTCCGTACGTCGTGTTGTATGGACCCTAATTCTTCGTATACATTTTTTCCATATTTTCTGTACTTTTCTTTTTATAAATCGTTACCGTGCGTATTCGGAAATAATAGTGCCACCGTGTATATGAAGGCGTCGCGTGCGGAACGGTTGACAGAGAGGTAACAGGCGGTAAGACGGAGAAAATCGTAGGCGGTTAAGTGGGGGTCGGACCAACCAGCGCCTCCTCAGAATCATCCCTGCGCGGAACAGGATTATTCTTAGGATGGACTCAGTATAGCAACCCTATCATAAAACGGTCGCGTCGCCTTCAGCCGCGTATTCGGCGAGTCAAGCGTACTCGCCGAACGGAGTATACGGTGACGAGGTATAGGGAAAAACCCCCGGCCCGGTGCTAGCTGTCCGGAGCCGTGGCTTACAGAATTTACAGGTAACTGATAAATAAAACAAAATTACCAGGTAGTCCTGAATATTCGTAAAATATCACAAAACATGACATAAACAATGTGTAGGTACTAAATGTTATCCATTTATCGTTTAAATTATACCGACAGTGAGAATTTTCAAATAAAATGTGTGAATGTAAAATTGTACCTCTGCCGCCTGTTAATGTTGTAAAATTATGCCGCCTGACGAGGGTTAAAGGGCGATAGGACCCGAATGAAACACACCGTTGTTCTTGTCTCGATTCACTCTATAAACCCACATAGTTGCGTTCCAGTCGGTGAGTGCGGGTTCGCGGTGTCTTCTTGTCAGCAAGCCTTGTAGGCTCGTCATATCTGTTTAACCGCTTAACTTGTACGCTCGAGTTAATTCGAGCGCGCTAAACAGGCCAAACTGTGCACACTCGAGATAATTCGAGCGGCGTTGTATTTTATGCTGCTATAACAATTTTGATTATTTTGGTATTTTTTTAATTTTTTTGCCAAAACAATGTTCTAAATTGGTTTTTTACATAAAAAAAAATTGTTTTTTTGGCAGTTTTTTTTTTCAAAAAAACTGTGCGTTAAGGGTTTAACGAGTGCGAGTTGGCATGCCATGAGCATTACGACATAACAGCTAATCCAAGTTGAACATTCGAGTACGGCGCAAAACTTACCAAACCCTGTGCTGTAGGATCTCACCTTAAGGGTATTCTCATAGAAATCCTTCAAATTGTAGGCTCGAACTTGTAGCCCCTAAGCCACTGGTCTGAAATAAAAAACAATGCCAGTTTATTAAAGAACATGAAATTTCCTAGTGGACATATCTTTCAAAATTACAAAAATGACATTTTTTGACAACATAACGACACTTGAAGTTTGAAATCACTTTTCCCTTGATTTTCGTCCTTTCAACGCCTTTAAAAAATAGAAATTTTCAAAATGTTTAAAATATTAAAGGTTTCTCCACTACATAGAAGTATATTTTTCAAAATAAAAAAGTTTCAGTCGAATCAGATAATAACTTTTTAAGATATTTGTTCCACCGATTTGAAGAACACTCTTTCGAGAAAAACGCGTTTAAAGTTAGTTATACGTTAGCGCCGAGTGGCCGGGTTTTATCCACACAATCGTCGCTACTTATATGCCTATAACTTCAGAAATTTTTCGACTTTCACAAAATCCTTTTTAAACACGTATTCTTAAAAGGTTGAACATTCGAAAAATGTAATAAAATAATCCATTTTTAGATCGGAACCTGCCCTTAAGATGATAAAGAAGTTTTTAATGTTTTTTACCGATGTAGTCTTGAATAAATAGCTATAACTCTGACGGTAATAAAAACACATCTGAAATCACAAATCGAAAGGTTGTCTTAAAATATATAACGTTACTGAAAAATAATGAAAATTCGATGCTTGGTACATATTTTAATTTATCGTTTTCGGGGCACTTTTATTGATCCGTGGGATCCCATCTTTACAACGAGAATTTATCAGAACTGTTCACGTTGATCAGGAAAATTTGAGTAATTCATTAATACCACTTTTATAAAAATGCAATAACATATTAGAAAACATGACAATTTCAGAAATGCAAGACTCACTCTGAGCGCTGAGTTTATCGTTCTTGGTTTTTGAGTGTCGAAAATGTGGGGGATGACCCGGCAGAAAAAGCGGGTCCTTAACCGGGAGGTACCCTATTCCAATGTAATATAATGTTGTAATTAGTATTTCTTTTATATGTTTACATAGAAAACAGACGATGAAGATTCTGGAAATGACGAACCCACTGAATTTTACTACAGCCATGAAAGAAGAACCAGTCAACAAAATTATCCGCAAAATGCAAATTCAAATGTATCAAATATATCAAATATTTCTAATTCTAATTCCCATGTATCACCGCGTATTTACTTGCAAAATGAAAATATATCAGCCATACAGAATTATCAAAAAATACATCATGGTATAAATACAAGTAATTCTAAAGGTACAGTAGTTTTGTCTCAAAATATGCACCGTCTTCATAACACACAGCCTGGTAAAATACAAGATAAAACTAATGGAAACGATAGTGCTTATCATCAAAATCACAATGAAAAAGTTTCAACTGCTAATTCTCCAAATATGATAGCAGGAGAGCTACATAGCACATCGTCACAGGCTCAAGAACCAGAGAACTATCAGCAGTGCCAGTGTAATTATAAAGTGCGCGACGATATTGGAGAATCGTCCAGATCATACAACTTATCTGAACGATTAGAAATGTTAACGAATGATAAACACATTGAACACGAGCCTATCAATGAACCAGAGCTGGTGGAAAGGTTACCACCAGAAGTGTTACTAGTTGTTTTCTCCTACTTGGACGATGTTAGTCTTTGGTCAGCTGCAAATGTTTGTCGTAGGTGGTGTGGTTTGTTATCAACGCATATTACACCCCAACAATGGCAACAAAATGTTAAACTACGCTGGCCGTTGTATAAACCTATTGGATCTGTTACAAATTGGTACAAGGTGTACGATTTTTTGGCCTCTTCAGCACCTTGTAGAACATGTTTAGCACAAACATGTTTAAGATCACGACATCCAATAATGGAGGAAAATCCGTGGCGAATAAAGCGATTGAACAATGAAATCAAAAGATTAAGAACAAATCCTCCTGAATGTATTCTAGCAACACCCTTAGATAAAATATGCTGTCATTGGCAAGCTACAATAACTGGACCTGTAGAAAGTCCATATGAAGGAGGCTTATTTTATCTTTATTTAGAAATACCAGGCGGGTATGTATGAAATACTTTAAAATCCTCTTTGGTAAATTAGGGTTATGGAATCGTGATTATGAAGTTATTTCGCACTTACTTCCTAACACTTTTTGGTACGATTATGTCTCAAAATTTCGGTGTAATATCATTGATTACTTGTAACACATAAATTGAATTTCGTATAATATTAATCTTTTCCGTTTTAGTCTGCTGAAAAATGAGTGTCATTTATGAACTTCTTTGGAAGAAATGAAAATAGATATAACTAATGATTATTTGCATTTTTAGTATCAAATTATATATTTATCTATGAACAAAAATTTAATTTCTATCGTCAGGGTGAATTATTCTAATTTCATAGTTCGGTTTCATAGGGAGCTTCAAAATGACGAAATAAATGAATAAAATAAAAAAATCTGGGTAATGATCCGATACAAACGAAACAAGACTTTTTTTATTTTATTAAATTTGTCGAAAGTTGAATCTGAATTCAGTATAAAATGTTCAGAATTAACAAAATGGCGGAATTTCATAATTAGAGAAATTTTTTCGTTATTTGGTTTACTTATTTCTTTGTACCAGAAAATATATTAATCAGTCAAACTGAGAAATGTGGTTTTGAGACAATCGTCTATTGATGTTGTCATTGCAAATGACCAGAAGCTAAGAAAGCAGTGATGTACACGGACGGTAAGCAATTGTCGGACACCAGCCGCATTCACGCAGTCAAAGAGCCGCACCTCCTTTGCGCGCTGCGCAAGGAAGATATTTTTTACTGTGTGAGTGCGGTTGAAGTCCAAGAATTGTTTGCACTTCGTGTACAGTACATACTTTATACGTACTGTAAACATGCTGCAATCGTACTATCCTTCTAATTCTACTATTATACTATCTATCTACTGATATCTACTGTAGGGTGCCACTTATTTTTCGATATTTGATTTTGAAAGGAGATCCCCCCTTGTTTTGTTCCTTTTGATCTAAAATCGCTCTACACCAAATTTCAGTTCATTCGGATAATATTATCACGTGGCGACAACACGTGGAAACTAACCCTCATGCCAATAACCGGGTACTGGGGTACCCACTTGGGCATGTTTTATGAAATTTTTTTATGTTTCCGTGAAAATGTCGTAATGACCGCTTGGATCTTCGTTATTTAAACATTTTGAAAGCGAAATATATTTTCAGACTTGTTTTATTGGTCTTGCATTCAGAGAATTATCCCGTCAAAGTTTACATAGTGATTCTCAATAACCAAGGTGCCCGGGGACTAGGGTGATCGAGCTGATATTTTACACATGTATTACTGTCACGGGGGAAGGGGGCAAGTTTTCCCATCCTATTTTTCGCTACACTCTAATTTATGTTTTTATAAGACCTCCAACAGCTAGATGATGACTTGGCCGCAACTGACATACACGTACACCACATATACGGTCAAAATTTACTCAGGCACAGGATACGGAGGGTTAATTCAGATTTGAAAAATACGTATAAATTTTTTTATGCAATAATAATAATTTTGTTCAAAGTTATAATGATAGTAGTAAGAGGGGTTTAAAAACACGTACAATTTTTCTTAATCTATATGAGTGTGGTTATCGTGTGAACTAGAATGAAGTAATTATTTGCAAAAATCCAATTTTGCAACACAGAAAACTCACAAATACTTTTCCCAAAAATTAATGTTTTTATTTGAAATACAACCACTTTTGTGCTTTTCAACATTTTTCATTCATTGCAGTTCATACGATAACCACACTCATATAGATTAAGAAACATTTTGGGTTTTTTGTTTCGGATGATTACGACAGCCAAAATCATATTCGCCAGCAACACACTTTTTTCAAACCCCTCTTACTACTACCATTATAACTTTGAACCAAATTACTATTATTGCATACAAAAATTTGAAGACATTTTTCAAATTTCAATTAATAATAGTACGAAGTGTGGAATTATAATACTCAATATTTTTCTTTCAAAAATTCCCCAAAATGTGCCTTATTTTCGATGCATCAAACTCTGGAGCAATGAATGGCGGAAATCTCATACGCCCGTACCGCTAAACGCGGTGGGGGAACACCACGCATGCGCACAATAGCGCCGCGACGTCGAACCAATCAACGCTTCGGGAAACGATGGGAAACGAAGCGATGCCAGCGCCAAGCCAAGTCAACTAGTCAAGTCACGTGAGGCCGCAGCCAACCAGTGTCGACAATTTTGTATCCCACCTTGGCGTTGATTGGTTCGACGTCACAGCGTTCTCCCACCGCGTTTAGCGGTACGGGCGTATGAGATTTCCGCCATTCACTGCTCTGGAGACCCCTGCAGCAACCTGTGTATTACACACCTAAACGGTCCACTCCCACTACTCCAGTCGCTCCCCACTCCGTTCGCGGACTCGCTCAGGGTGGCGAGGAAATTCGCTAAGCGGTAGCTGTTTTGGAATAGGGACAGCTACCCACGTCCACGCATCCACGCGATGACGTCGCGACCGTTGAGCCAATCAACGCCAAGATGAAAATCACTGGAAAATTCGCCGATGCCAACGCCAAGTCAAGCCAACTAGCCAAGCCAAGTGGGGCCGCAGCCAACCAGCGGCGACAACAGATTCCCGGCAACGTTGGTTGGCCGCGGCCTCACTTGGCTTGGCTAGTTGGCTTGACTTGGCGCTGGCGTCGCCGGGAATCTGTTGTCGCCGCTGGTTGGCTGCGGCCCCACTTGGTTTGGCTAGTTGGCTTGACTTGGCGTTGGCATCGGCGAATTTTCCAGTGATTTTCATCTTGGCGTTGATTGGTTCAACGGTCGCGACGTCATCGCGTGGACGTAGGTAGCTGTCCCTATTCCAAAACAGCTACCGCGGTAGCTGTTCCCACTCTAAAATAGCTACCGCGTAGCGAATTTCTTCGCTACCCTGGACTCGTTAGTTCTTCTACGAGCTCGGAGCTCGAGCTCGAATATGCTGTCGCGCCCGGAATTGGGGGTCCTGTGCATGCCTGCTCTAGTGGGTACCCCGGTTATTGAACAACGTAGGACTTTTGATTATTGACATAAGGGTTAACAAAAAATTACATTTTCAAATATTTATTGAAGGATTTATCTTATTTCAAATGTCCCAACTGTCTTCCGAATTCTACATACTTATATTCTAATTTATCGAATTAAAAAAATGAATCACAATTCCGTAACATATCAAAGTGAAGTATACAGTTTTACTGTTTTATTATACTGCGTTTATAACTGATACCCAGTGATTTACATAACCGTTACAGATAACGACAATTCTACAAAACAATAAAAGTAAAATGGAATAGCGGAGGTTGCTATTGTATTCCTAAATTTTCGTTGTTTGCAAGATTTTTTTGTATTTTTTTAAAGCTTAAATTCAAATCGCCACAGTTTAATATTATTCGATTGAGCTGAACCTTTACCCATCACTATATTGGATCAAATGAAACAAAATTAGGGGGGGTTCCACGGAAAATTTGAATTTTTTTACTTAGTAAATAAGTGGCACCCTAATCTATTATCTACTAATATAATAAATGCGAAAGTGTGTCTTGATGTTTGTTACTCAATCACGTCGTAACGGATTTTTCTGAAATTTTGTATATACGTAGTCTAGGACCAGGAACAACATATAGCATACTTTTTATTCCAATTTTTGTTTAACCAATCTGGTCCAAATTTTGTATAATTACTCTCTAGAACCCTGCGGAAAATATAGGCTACCATGGAATCTGGACATCCCATCCCTTCCCTCTTATTTCACCCTTTTGACACTCCGTGATAATCGAAGTTTTACCCGGGCAACGCCGGGTAAGGTAGGGTAGGGTGGGGCTAAAAATCCGGCAAGTAAAGAGTCCCGAATTCAAAATCTCTATTCCTAAAGAATGTATTGAGTTTCGCAGTATACTATCTAAAAGGCGAGAAGAAACGGAGGTGACCACTGTGAGTCGCCAGTCGCTCCTGGACGTTCGTGTGACTTACATGACGCCTTCGTTATTTTACGTATCGGAAACTAAAAGAAATACGTCGTCTTTATTGTTTTATACGAAGTAAACCACAGTTTAAAAGCGTATCAGCCAAGTACTATAAGATTGTATGTTCCTTTAGGAATGTGTGCATGATATTGTTTATTGCTGAATGATGATATTTTCTAAAGTATTTTCAGTCCCCCAGACTGAAAAAATATATTTTATTACAAGTTTTCATAATAAGATGGCCAAAGTATAAAGAAATGGTGCCAAAGTCTTTAAATAGTGTTTCTGCTTTAATTGACCGATTTTTTTTAGTTTTAGTTCAAAGTGAGCCACGGACTTATATTTTTATTTTTTGTTAAAGAAGGTTTAATAAATATTTATTGATTTGAAAAGACTTTTTTATTTGAAAAAACTATTTTTACTTATTCAGTTTCATATTACACGAAAAGACATTAGGGATTTTCTACCCCATGCAATGGACGTTTTGCCCCGTGCGTGGGGTAAGAAGTCTGTTTTGCATTGACAAACATTTTGTGGTATAACTCAACAGAAAATAATAGTATCAACACTCCGTGAACGTAAAGCATAATAGTTGTAGTTTATATAAAATAACACCAGATATCTTCAGATTGTTAGTACTAAATTTTACCTAGGTTTATACGAAAAACGGGACTTTTAACCCCACCCTAGCCTACTTTAAGCTAGTAGCTTATATACATATGCATTTTTAGGATACGTAGATACTGTTGAGGTAGGTTGTTTGTATAACCAAGTGAAACTGTCTTGAAATCAGTTACATGGGAGCATATTTGCGATATTTTTGTGAAAATTAATCTGCCGTGTAAAAACCTATATACGAATGGAATGTACATTTAAAAAGCTATTACGCACTTATTCTTATAATAGTAATGGTTCCAAGCTTCCCCATTAGCGATTGTAGCTTGATACTGTCCCCGCATGCTTTCTACAGATTTTTCGGTGTACGATACAGGTAACGATCTTCTTATCTTACGAATCCGACGTTGGTTGTGATACTTTCAGCGATAAAATGCGTTTCCCTCGAGGTTTTATAGTCTGATTTTCGAGAGTTGAGACCTAAGGCGGGTCCCTCGGACGGAGCGTGGTTTAAGGAGGAACCAATGGTGGCAACGCCGCACGGAATCCGTAGCGTCCCATTGGTTCCTCCTTAAACCACGCTCCGTCCGAGGGACCCGCGTATACGATGGGGGAGCACATATTTTCAATGGGATTTGCATTTGGCGACTGAGACGGCTGGTGCAACGTAGTATTGTCATTTCTCATGCAAACATGAACCAAAGTATCGTTATCCTCCTGAAGTGTCCACTTATTCCCAGTTTCATTAATCTAAGATTTCACCGATCTTAGATCATGAGACAAAGTATCATGTTTTCTCTCTTTCGTAGTCGACGGTAACTTCATGTCGACTCTTTCGTCCCCTCTTGCTCGTTCTCGGATTCTCTCACTCTTGACCGAAGGGTTCCATAAAATGTTAGGGATAGCGACCTCGCATACAACAGAAAGCCGAAATACCATTATAACGAGAATTCACTGTAAACGTTTTTTTTTCGCTTTGTGAATGGAAATATTTTGGTATGATCTTATATGTTATAATTATTCTTTGTTGTGGGACTGCGAGCCATATCAGAATTTGTCAGTCGAGCTAACGAGAAGTGTACAGTTGACGAAACTTTAATTGTTTATATCTTAAAACTTATTGAATATCTACACCTACTATTTTACATGTATCATTAGGGATCTGTCTGCTAGCATTCTGCAAAGGCATGTCAAAATCGGATAATTTGTGTCTTTCCCTTGTAAGGGACCTTATACAAATGCGTACTAGTGAAGATTGTACATGGTTAGATTATTACAGTTTCCCACGCACGTCGTGTTGTCTTTTGTAAATATTGCGGGTATGCTCTAATGCAGCGCTGTCCAGGGTCTTTCCCGCGAGAGCTTGGGGTTCTCCAACTCTCCTCCGCGTTGTCAGGGCTTCCGCGCGACGCTAGAGAGGCGACCATGACAGACCAGCCGCTATACTGTATTCCATGTAAGAGCATCCCGACGCCCCTACCGATTTGCGACCGATCTGCGCAGCTCCCACTACTACCCATTGTTTGAACCGCACGCGATTGGTTTGCAAGGAATAACTGATACATCCCAAACGCTGGACCTGACCGTTGTCAACGTAAACAACGTCCCGCGCGAAAAGTTAACAGAGAGAGTAGAGGGCCGTGCGACGGAGAAAAACATAGGCGGTTAAGTGGGGAGCCGGGCGTAGCAACGATCGCGAGGGTCGTGCCTGCGCGAAATCTGTATGCTCTAATGTGGAATACAGTATAGCCTGGTTAGTCCGTCATGGGAGCCATCGTAGCGTCGCGCGGTCTCCTTGACAACGGACGGCACGCTGCGAGAGAGACACATTGGAAGGAGAAGCAGGCGTGTGAGGGGCCCCTACGCTGGACAGCGCTGCTCTAATGTGATTGATTGTATATGTGTGCGCAGAGCGGACTTACTTTAGGTCGCGGTCCTATTGGTACAACCGCGTCACGCGCTCGGTTTTCGTCGATGCACCGACAAATTTGGTGCAAAAAAGACGTTTCGTGGTACAACATTTTTAATACTCGGCCAAGTATATAATTCCGAAATTCTTAAAATATTCTCGATTACCACTCATAATGAAGTCATGTACAACCAGTTACGAAACGATCACCTGAAACAAATGATTATCAGCGCGTTTGTGTTCTGCGTCGTGCAGATTAGAGATTTTAATAGCAGCACAAGCATTCGTGAATATCAAACATTTGAATTCAATATTTGTGTATTTATTTAGTAAAACTTCATAATGCCGCAATGGGGGCAAGGTAAACTTTATTTTGTCCATAACTATATTTGGTTAAATTAGTTTATAGTCTAAGCAGGGTGTTTCCCAATAGGTGGTGAACCTTTTAGGGGGTGGTTCTGGAGGACAAAATAAAACGAAAATATAGAATACAATTATTTATATGGGGCTTCGTTTTCGACAAAATCAACTTTGAATTTTAGCCAAATATGCGTGCATCGAAGTACAGTTTGGGCACTTAAAAGGCCCTTCAAGCACTTAAGTGTATTTCGGTGCACGCATATTTGGCTAAAATTCAAATTCAATTTTCTTACCTATTCCTGTTGCCTACTCAATTTTTGTTTGCCTTACCTGTACTCCTGCCTGCAGTACATTCCCGCGCATCCAGATAAAATAGACATTATACATGTATCATTACTTTTACATTTGGAAGGATTTTCTAATTCCTTTTATGAATACAAGTGCATTTATGAAGTACAGTGCATAATTTCATATGGCGATTAAATCTCTTCGGTTATTAATAGTGTTAAATATACATATAGTTTCGTACATGTAAGACAATAGCATTGTATAATTAAGCACTTATCTTCTTTTTCTTGATTAATGTGTTCCTTAAACTTTTACAGTTATCCACTCTCCCCACCAATAGTAAGATTTCTTACAAAGATACTTCACCCAAATGTTTCTAGACACGGTGATGTGGGTATAGACACATTCCATCATAACTGGTCGTTAGCATTAACATTATCAAAGGTGTTAATCAGTGTCCAAAGCTTGCTTACAGATCCGTATTGTCAGGTATACTGCATATACTATTTACTACATTACTATCATTTATTATCTGAAGTTCTTATATACGGAACAATTAGCAAATAATATTAAGTATTGTAATAATAAAAAATGTATACGATGCATAGGTTTGTATGGAACCAGAAGTGGGTGAAATGTATTTGAACGATCGTGAAAGATTCGATGAAATTGCCAGGGCTTGGACATGGAAATATGCTATGCACGATGTTATGACACCACTCTAAAGAGTTCTCGAATAAAATTATTTTATCTATGCACACATACTATTTTGTTATCTCTTTAGTTAAAATAATTTAATGACTCTTAACGCTCGCAATAATAAATTAATGTGCTTACATTTCAATCAATTCAGCGATAAATAGATCAACGTTAAGGGTACAAGTAGGTAAATAGATCAATAGGTAAAAGTAATATATGCTATTAACCTTTATGTAAACATTCTGTTAATAATACATTTAAAATATGCATATTATCTAATTGTTTTGAATTTAATGACGTATGTATGGTTTGCGATTAAATATATTAAATTTGATGTCGTTTTAATAAATAATTTCATTTATTTTTGTAATACATTCCAATTTACATAGTGCCTCGTTATAATTTATACATTGCGTCTGACGTATCGACGAATAGCGAAATATTTTGTAAGCAATTGAAAATATAAAAAAATCTCCTACAAAAAGTTGTTTGGTATAAGGGAGGGCATTATATTGTACTAGTAGATTTTTGTGAGTGAAGGTATAGTCAAGATTTCAAGCTTAAACTAATTTATATACAGTATTGTCTCGTTAGCGGCTCGCTGGTCGGGACCGGCGTTGAGCCCATATCATGAGCAGAGCCCTAATTCCGTGCCAACGTTTCTCGCTTCTTTCTGGCCGAAGGGGGGAGTGAGAGAAACGCTTTGCGTGCGCGACGGGCGTGCGCAATGGTCGCGAGCAGCTAGCGTCGGCACGAGACCGCTTCTGTGCAAGCATAACGCAGGCCCGACGCAAGTTTTTTTTGCGCCCTAGGCGAACTTGTCAAATTGCACCCTTTATTATATTACATTTATTTGAGATTATTGAGATTATAATGACTTTACACTGAATTATTATTCGTAATTTAAAACAGTTGCAGTACAATTTGTAGTATTTTATTTAAAAATTTATTTTCAACAATATCAACAATGAAAATACCATTTTGCACCTCTTGTCGACCTTCCGTCTTGGGCAGTCGCTTAATTTTTCTTATAGGAACAAGCGAAGCTTGTAAGCTTAATTTTTCTTATAGGAACAAGCGAAGCTTGTAAGCTTAATTTTTCTTATAGGAACAAGCGAAGCTTGTAAGCTTAATTTTTCTTATAGGAACAAGCGAAGCTTGTAAGCTTAATTTTTCTTATAGGAACAAGCGAAGCTTGTAAGCTTAATTTTTCTTATAGGAACAAGCGAAGCTTACATAAGAAAAATTAAGCGACTGCCCAAGACGGAAGGTCGATAAGAGGTGCAAAATGGTATTTTCATTGTTGATATTGTTGAAAATAAATTTTTAAATAAAATACTACAAATTGTACTGCAACTGTTTTAAATTACGAATAATAATTCAGTGTAAAGTCATTATAATCTCAATAATCTCAAATAAATGTAATATAATAAAGGGTGCAATTTGACAAGTTCGCCTAGGGCGCAAAAAAAACTTGCGTCGGGCCTGCGTTATGCTTGCACAGAAGCGGTCTCGTGCCGACGCTAGCTGCTCGCGACCATTGCGCACGCCCGTTGCGCACGCAAAGGACGGAGTGTCAGGCATCGGAAGGAGGGAGCGAGACAAAACATCAACGCGTCGTCTGTCTCCTACCGTCTTCGCTCGCTTTCAATGCCCCTGACTCTCTCTCGTACCATCTCGCTCTCACCTTCGCCGGACACGAGTGAGACATAAGTGGTGGGGATAGCGAAAAGTCCATAACGTGTACACCAAATCGAGCCGCTAACGAGACAATACTGTATATAGAATGTTACATTTTTTAATTTATAACCTGATGGCGTTTGTTGAGATAAGTTCAGTGACTTTCCGCATAAGATTGTTCAATTTATGGAAGGTCATGAATTAGTGAGACCCATGATCGAAAAGGCATGGATCGAATTTAATAGCTGTCTAATTCCTAGGTTAGGTGGAAACCTGAGGTTTCAGGATGCAACTGAAGTGACAGAATAGCGTTAATGGGACAAGAGAGCTTGAGATTTGAGAGTATGTATAGCGAGAGGGATTTAAAGCAGAATGAATATTCTATATTCTCTATATTTGAACGCAAATAATACACCTGAGTAGCTTTTATCGATGTTCTCCAGGACAGTATGAAATTGAACAAAAGTTTCTGCATTTCGAGAGTACAAGTAATAACACATCCTTTTTTTTTAAATTGGCATTTCGGAACCTGGATACGCACCGTGAATCATGTGATATGTATCGACCGAATTCTAATAATATTCAGCATTCGTCAGCATTCAATTTGCCCGTTTTGAATTGAATTCAATTGAATTGAGTGCAGCTCCACTAATGACCATTAGGTTCCTTCCTCCAAACGGCGGAAGAATTATGAGGTATGAATATCCAATGGCCTGCAGCAATGGGGTTCATCTTGTAGCGGGTAGACATCTAACCAGGGATTGTAACTCGCGCCGTACAATAATCCAAACCCGGTTAATGAAGGAAGGTTACTGTACCCCATACTCACCATGAAGGAACGATTTCTAAATTCTATAAAGGGCGAGGTAATCCATTCGGAGTGGGTTACTAGTAGCATAAGACAGTTTAGTCTAGTCAGCTACTTAAGGGGGCACTCTGGTCATCCGGCCGAAAAATTGAGGAATCTTTATGAATTTTTTACTCAATAAATAACAAATATAATCGTGCAAAACTGTTTACATAATACTCGTCTACTTAAAGAAAATACAAAATAAATTTTTATGTAATTTTTTAATCGTATTGTTATGCAAAAATTGTACTTCAATATGACGCCGCTGAATATAAAGTAGGTTAATAAGATTCAGCATTTTGATTGGAAAAAATAGCATGTTAAATTTGTTCTCTATTCCTTGAGATCGAGGCCCACTGTGCGTCGGGATTAAAGCGGGCTTAAAGCGAAGCGAAAATTTATTCGTTGTTTACAATCGGTAAATTTCATATTTGCGCAAAAACGTTTACCAGATTTCTAAAGGGCAATGAAGAATTTGGTGCCGCCGTTAAGAATTTTAAACATTTTTTAGTCTCAGTTAATCCGTATATTGCTCTGCCGGTGGTTAGTACATACGATGAGTTCAGACCCGCAGGTACCGTCGTCAACCTCCGACTCGCGGGACAAAAAACGGTCATAAACCGCGACTCTGGCGAGACGCTCTGGCCGATCAGCCTGATTAATTTTTGGGAACCAAATATGGCATTTTCCGCCTCTACTTCGTCAAGAGGGAGAGGGATCCTCCTCCGCCAAAGAATTCACTATGGGAAAGTCCCCCTCTTCGAGGAACTTCGTTTCCAACGTGTGTTTCATAATTACATTAAAACAACAAATACTTTCATATTTTTGTCTCTTCTCTATACAATGAAGTGAAAAATACAAAACAATTATACAAAGAAACCTTGTTGAATGCCGCAGCCAGACGTAGCGGCCAGACACAGCTAAAAGATGCCGCCCTTACTGTAATACGCGTTAACCGAGTTAACCGGGTTACTCGCGTCATACATGTCTTGTGTTACCATGTTAGACGGGTTAGTCTACGGTACTAGGTACTGAATGCGGTAAGGGTTCGGGTTACAATCCCTGTATCTAACGAATCAACAGAAATGGACAAGCTAGAACATAGGCGACAAGATCTATCGGTTGCCGAAGCATAAAAAAAGATTCATCAATTCCTTCCGATTGAATTCTAATACCCGCCCAAAGTGGCTCACCTATAAGGACATTTCACGTGTTGTAACCAAGCCAGCGATCGGGCGTTACAACCACCGCGCATTCCGATGCCACGCGCGAGCGTCAAAGCGCGGGTAGCAACCTACGAGTACCGTCAGCATTTCGATGAAAAGGCTGAAGAGCGGGTCAAAGACGGAGATCCCTCTGGTCCCCGCGTCCCCCCGAACTAGCTATAAGAACCTGTACAAGCTACGAGCGAGGAAGTGGGGACCAGAACATATACGATACAGTACGCGCATCGCCTGTCACTCAGATCGGGACAGAATAAATTTGTTTAACATTACGGTGAGTTCCAACTCTTTAACCCGCAACGATCTTACCTTCGGTTTCCAACGAAACAATCCCGTCCCGGTATATCACCCGAACCTTGGGAGCCCGTTGGACGACGACCGTGAATGACGACCTGGAGCGCCCCGAGATTCTCAGCCAGAATCTCGACCCCAGGCGCCTTGGTACAACACACGTATACAATTTTTTTCGTATCGGGCAGCACCTTCTGTCTCCACTATGAGAGTCAATTTTCAAGATTTTATGTAAAAACACTGAAGTTAAGTCGTCTGTGCGTCACTGTGCCACCAGTTCTCAGACGCGTCTCCAACAAAGAACTTATAGGTAATCTATTCCTGCCAGAAAACACCGCGCCAGAATGGTCTTTCACCAAGTACCCCTGATACACAGTCACTGTAAAGCGTACAGTAAAGCTCATATCCATTCCACAAAGTAGACAAAATATTTATGGAGAGTTTAGGTCAGAAATTCAATTAAGAATCATACAAATGACAATTATTACTGGTAATATTTTTTAGTAGACTATATTTTGAGCAGGTACTGTATAAGGTAAGTCTTTACCTTGGTTTTTTTTACGAAATATTACCAATCTGAGCATTGAGTCCTATAAATCCGCAGGTACGCACGCAAACAGTTACGCTCAAAAACTTTTACTTCTTCCATTGCGGTGTGGTTGAGATTCCATAATAACGGAGCCGCATACGCGACAATAGGGCGAACAAGGAGCAAGTACAAAATAACTTTAGCTTTGGTAGAGAGGTTTTTGTTATAAAATAATCTACTGTTGGCAAGGAAGATCCTGTTGACTTTTTCAAGCTGCAAATCGACGTGTTTATTGCCAGGTAGTAAGTAATTTAAACGAACCTCTAAATCTTTTACTACTTTTCTATGCGGAATTAGGTCCATGGTGGTCTAAATTTGAAAATCCTTGCCTCCCGCTTTCGCTTTAGATGGAAGCTTATCTACCGGCTTGCGGAAAAGTGTTACATGCCCCTATCGGTTCAACCCGTGCTTTCTGTCCTCGCGTCGCTTTCCTTCGAATCGGCGATTCAGCGGAAACGCCTCGCGCGTGGCAGGTCGTCGAACCGCGGAATCTATCGTCGTAGGCACAACATGCCCGTTGACGGCCCGGGCCCCGATATTTCGAAATAAGGAGCAATCGACAGGTGCCGACGGGGCGATTTCCTCCGTCAATTTCGAGAGTGCGAGGCGTAGCCCACGATCGGAAGACGCGGTAGCGACAGTTTGATTCAGAGCTTGAATTAGGAAATATCGACGGCGAATCGCGCCGTATAGATCGCGTCTCCGCCTCCGTGTCTATCTCGCGAATTGCGATCGGCCGATCAGGTTAGGCGAAGTGTATCTCCGCTCCGATATACCGAGAAACGGTCTCGCCGGGAGAGCATTTACGCGCCGATACGGGCCACCGCGGCCGCGAAGCCAAGGAACAGAGCGAGCGAGCGAAACGACGGACGTTAGATTCAGCGACTTCATCGCGTCATCTGAAAGAGACACAGCGAGCGTGCGAACCGAGAGACATCAGGTTCACCAACTTCCGAGCGTCACCTGAGAGTAACACGAGCGCCTGTAACCTACGACAGCTTCAGCTACACGCGAGCGTCAGCAGAGACGGAGCGCCGTCTCTAGGGTATGTAGTTTGTAATTCACCTTCTTATCAGAATATATTTATACTCGATTGTTATTCCCATAATTCCTGTGTGTGATCTCATTCAACAATCCTATTCTCTTTTCTCTTTCTGGTAAGTATAGTCAAGGCGTGCTTTAGCACCTTAACAGAGCAAGAACCCAGTAGATCATTCCAACCGCTCGGGGTGATCTACGAAAGGTCCCTTAAGGACGTAACAAAAGCATCGTTTCACATTTCTGTGGGTTAAGTCTTACGTTCCATGACATATAATAACGGTTAATATTACCAACTAGGAAGTGTGACTTACTTTGTACCGGTGTTACATGGGCCTTGTTACCGGTGTTACATGGGCCCTTCAGGTCCATCCCATGCTCGCTATCCACGCGTCGCTTTCTTTCGACATCGGCGATTCAGCGGAATCGCCTCGCGCGCGGCAGGCAGGTCGCCGAACCGCGGAATCTATGGTCGTCTGCACAACATGAACATCGACAGCCCGGGCCTCGATATTTCCAAATAAGGAGCGATCGACAGGTGCCGACGGGGCGATTTCCCCCTACGGACTTCGAAAACGCGAGGCAAGAACGGTAGCAGGCGACTTGGAACCATTCATTCGATTTTGGGTTTTGGAGTCCGTCGGATCGACACGCGTACGCGCGGTAGGAACTCCACAAACCGGTAGAAGATTCTCATTCGTGAGCTCGAGATAGGAAGTGACGACGGACCAGAGGACCGTCTAGATACCGCGATCACGTCTCCGCGTAGATTCCGCGAAGTACGCTCGGCCGATAGAATTCGTGAGAAGGGTAACTCCGTCCGATATACTGGAAACGGCCTCGCCGGGAGAGCCCTTGCGCGAAAATCGAAATCCGACGTTAGAGACAGTGCGCTACGACGGGCCCCAGGGCCACCGACTTCCGAGAGCACAGCGAGCGACCACGACCTACCCTTGGGTCAGCGACTCTGCGAGCGACTGAAACGATAGACGGCAAGCGTACCACGCGCGATACCCTAGCGTCAGCAGAGACGGAGCGCCGTCTCTGACGTATGTCATTTATATTATCTTTAATCAGAATATATATATAATTTTGTCGTTGTTCCTCAAATCCCATTGTAAACACTTATTTCAACCCCTTCCCCTTCCTGGTAAGTATAGTCAAGGTGGGCATAAGCCCTTTAAAAGAGCAAGAACCCGGTAGATCATTCCAGCCGCTCGGGGTGATTTACAGACAGTCCCTTCAGGACGTAACACCGGCAACATACAGTACTACATCATCGGCAAACGCTAACAATCCAGCACTTCTCTGCTCATTAAAGCTAAAAAGTCTAGGAAGATCGCTCAGATATATCTTAAAAAGGACTGGCGAATTAACTGTGTCTTACTGCAGCCCCCCCCCCCTAATCAGGAATTCAACGGATAAAAGATGGTCACCACCCCACGTAAAAAAGATTCACCATAGATCATGTCCCAAACGAAAAATACTTGCCAGGTAGGGAAGTTTTTCCTGCAAAGTTTATAGATGAGCCCGTTTAGCCACACAGAATCGAAACCCTTTTCGATATCTAGGAACGCCGCACCCACAAGATAACTATTACTAACTTTATTGTTTAGATCGGACAGGAGCTTGTGAACTGCATGTGTGGTACAGTGCCGATGCTTAAATCCGAATTGGTACTCGGGGATTACGTTATTCGTGGTGCAGAAAGATGTTATTTTTAACCGACTTGAAAAAGGAGGAGGTTATAGATTCGACCCGTATGTATAATTTTTTTTTTATGTTTGTTCCCTCATAAGTCCTCAGCATATGGACCGATTTTGGTGATCTTTCTTTTATTCGAAAGAGGGCGACGCCCCGGTGGTCCCATCCTAGACTAAATCAATATTGGCCCAGTATATTGCCAGTTATGATTAATAATAATAGTTTATATGTTTGTCCCCACATAACTCCTCAACACATGGACCGATTTCGATGATATTTCTTTTATTCGAAAGAGGGCGATGCCCCGGTAGTCTCATCCTACACTGTATCAGTATTGGCTCAATACTTTGTCAGTTATGATTAATAAGACTATTGTCACCTAATTTTTATTAGTTTACGTACGTACGCGCATATCTCATCAGCATCTTATATCAATATATATAAAACTAAAAAGTCAAAAATAAAAAAAAAATTAAAACCGACTTCAAAAAAAATAAAGGCACTATGTTCGAGAATGAGACCGATGGTCACGCTGGTGAAAGTGAGAATGAGATTCGACGGTGAAGGGGCGAAAATTATATGCAATGTAATTTTATGAGCGAGTCTTAGTCAATTTATTTAAAATACACTGTGAGCTGGTGAGATCGTGAGTAATTGAGCACAAAGTGAGCGTTTGAGCGTGATAAGCGCGTTTTCACAATTTTAGTTAGTGAATAATGGCAGGACTTCCGTCCGCGCGTCGCGTCGGTTCCGCTGGAACATCGATGAGGCGCGCTGATTGGCTGATCGATCCACGCTGATTGGCGGATCGCGCTCGATCCGCGTCTCTGAGTGGTGGATCGATCGTTGGTCTTCGTTGCAATCATGCTGCCGCGAGGTGCTGCCATGAGCGTGAGAGTGGTGGAGTGAGGTACTAGTTGAATTTCCAACATGCTCCCCCCATCAACAGCTGATTGAAGATGTTGATGATGAATCTGAAACAAACAATCCGCCAACCTCGCGATTGGCTTGATTAATTATGTCACAGTTGATGGTGGTTGAGCTGATCCACCCCATTCAGTATGAAGTGGGTGGTGAGCGTCAGTGAGCTGGTCTTGAGTCACTGAGGATGTCAATTGAGCTCAACAGCTGTCTCAGGCATGGACGACGAGCCTTGTCCTCACCACGTCTGGAGTGTTGTTGAACTGTACCATGAAGTGTGAGCGGAGTTGAATTGCACGTGAGCTCGTTTCAGCATTGGATTGATTCACAATGCATGGATGCGATGACAAGACGAAGTGTTACTCCATCCTGACTGCAGACTAGGTGAACGAGTCAGATGTAGTTGTGAGTGGTGAGTCACGTGCTGACAATCAGCAGATCACGTTGTGACCGATGATGTCCATCATGGTGGATGCTGTGCGGGTGTGGCTCTCGAGAGAGGTAGTTGGCTCATCAAATGAACACGGATCCCCCTCTCTTGAGCACACACCACACACCGATGGCGTTGGCTTCTCACTGGAGCTCGCCACAAGACGGTCCAGTGTGTTCGTTCAATGCTGATGAGTTATAGCTGAGTTGGTACATGAGGTCATTTTGAGCGTGATCCAACAGACGTGGGAGGTGAGAAAAGTTTTGTGAGTGTTGCTTGCATAACCATGTGAGCGTTTGTCCAGGCTGGCTCCAGTCAGAATGGCTCTTTGGACTTCGCTGACTGCCGCCAATCGATGAAAGGCATGAGCCGATGGCAATGTTGAGTCTGAGCAGAGAATTTGCAGGTTGTTATGGTTAATGGAAGCAATGCAAGTGACCGTCGGCCACGGTAGGTGAGGCACAGCACCACGTGATTTCACTCATGGTGTCGATGAGGTAGAGTTGATTGCATCTCTAGTGGATGCTATGTCCTTGGTCGTTGACGAAGGTCATAGGTTGATGACAGAGTTGCTGAAGGTTGAGAGGGCTTTGAAGTGTGAGCGTTGCATTCCGTTGGTATGCAGATGGTGATTCATCTTTCTTGGGCAACTTGTTGCCCTTTTGTGATCACCGTTGATAGATGAGAAGAGTGACCATGAAATGGAGCCTCGTTAACCTTGAGCTAAGTCTGAAACAAACTAAATTGAGGTGAATGTGTGGATGAGGATTGCCAATTTGTATGTGAAGTCAAGTGATACTTGAATGTTGAATTTGAAGTGAGGCAGAGTCTGGACTAGGTTAGTGCGAGCATGATTGCACTGATTGCTTGAGCTCCTCTGGATTGTCAATACCAGGGGCGATTGTCAGGTGGCGTCCACGTGCTATGAATCTCCCGGTTGTAAGCCGTGAGAGCACATCTGGCCAAGAGTGAGAGCAAGTGCACTTCCTGCGAAATGTACTGCTGACAAGACTGAGCGTGAGGTCGAAAGCAGCCAGCGTTGCATGGTCTGCTAGCGAATCCCTCTTGTTAACGTGATCCGAGATTGGTTTGGTGATACGTCCAGACTCGGTTACAAATTGCAATTGTAGTGAGACCGAGTTGAAAATTCTGCTTGAGCTGATGGTTGGAGTTGGTGCAACATCACGAGTCCTGCTGAATGGATTGAGGAGACCCTGGGTTCCTGGGTCGAGGAGACCATGGTGTTCCAGCACACCACAGCCTTTGATGTTGAAGATGTAATGTGGTTGGGCCTCGTGAGGTGCAATCAATCAGTTCCATTGTAAACCTTCCTGTTTGATGTTCGAGAAGTGATCCATTTGTGTATGTAGCTTGAGGGTCCGTCCACACTTGGGTAGTAGCAAAATCGAAGTGAGGGTTGAGTGAGCTGTGGGGTGATTGAATGTGTCTGGCACGTCGTGCCAATATTACTGCAGTAGAGCGGAGATGATTATACGGTGCTGCCTTGGCCATGGAGCACACTAGTGAATGCCTTTAAAGGGCATTGAGTGTCGACACTTGTGATTTGTGGACGGTGAGGACACGGTAATGTAATTACCGTCGTCTAGACGTGTTGATGAACATCGGAGAAGCAGAGTAATTCCACTGATGAGTCGCTGTGGTCGTTGAGCCACTTAGAGCATGAGCGCTTGCAAGCTTGTGATATCTTCTCTGATGCTGAGCCATTGAGAAATGAATTGGGATGGCAGTGGATCATCCCAATGGATTAGGTGTAGACTCTTGCACTCGTCCTTGCTTGAATCGTGACCAGTGATAAGATGCTAAATGGATCACAGAATTGCTACTTCTGGGATGATAGAGACTTGAAAGGTGAATTGAAGTGATGATTATGATAGAGCGTTGATCGATGATGTAAACTTCAATGCTGACATCGAAGTTGAGGACGAGAGATTGAAGTTGTGGGTGAGGATGTGAGGATGTTCCTTTGAACTTGAATGCTTTGTCGGGCAGTCGTCGATCGAGATGATTGGGAGTCTCCCATTTGTGAGTCCACTCCTGAAGAGTGGAAGTATTCATTGAGAAGTGTGTTGAGACGCTGCCCGCGTCGCAAAGGTCTTTGTACCGGATGAGCTGTACCAATGAGTTCGTCAGCTGTTTCAGCATTGCCAGATGCGTCGTCGATGCATCCAGCATGCATTATAGGTGCCTAGATTTGAGCAGCTATTGATGTTAGATGAAATGAATGGTGATCTTACCATGTGGATGAGATCTTCGAATTCCTTCTTGAATTCATGATGGCTGATACGATACTCATTGGTCTTCGTTGAAGTTGATGAGCATGCCTGTATACAGGCACGCGAGCTGATGACTGAGTTGTCCCTTCATCTTCGAGTGAGTTGAGAGAGATAATCTCGTTGTATCTTCCTGAAGAATGACGAGTGTGTATCGCACCGACGGTGATCCTCACACTCCTGTTCTTCAGGGGTGAGTTGTGCGTGATGTATCATTAGGTTGCTCTTCGTGGATCCAATTGAGGAACACCTTCATTGGCCCAAGAACGAGACACTCCAAGAATGATAGCTGGGTGCCAGTCCACAATCAATTGAGGTTGCACCCTGTGATAATGAAGATGAATGAACTGACATCGAATTCTTGTCTGTTGAGCGGTGAGCTGAATTGCAAAGCACTGGTGAATAAATTCACACGTTAAAGTTACTGAGACTGATTCGCGTACGACACGTCCTTTCGTTTACACGATGTGAACAGGATTGAATTTGAATATGGATGATGACGTCCATTACGCGGCGTCTTGAGTCTCCTTGCAGCTCGACCGACGTGGGGACGCGTGATTGGTGAATCAGTGGGTCTGAACTTGCAAAGTCCTACTTCCACTTTGAGGCTCTTGATCAGTGGCCATCTTGAGGCCATTCGATGTTGAGTAAATTTCGGAGCACTCAATGACAATGATGTTGACGGATGAAGGCTGAGCTGAGCGTTGAGATGATTGATGCGAAACTTCAAGACGTAGGTGAGCTCGAAGCTCACTGAGAATACGAATTCGAAGTTGCTTGGAAGTTGAGACTGGCGCAGGTGATTTGACATCACTGACAGTGACGTTTATTGTTCTGTAAGCAAGCGTACCTCGTCGAGGAGCGAGCCGTGAGTGAATGTACGTGAGAATGTTGCCATCAAATGGCTTGTAAAGTATTGAAACGACCCACCTGGGTTTGATGTTGAAGATGGTGAGTCCTGCGCCTTGAATTTGTGAGCTGAGATCCCCTCGTTGAGGGTGGTGAGGTGAGATGTGAGCTAGTGAGGGTGAGTGTGAGAGAGCATGGAGATGCAATGGAGTTTACCCCTTGCGTTGCGCAGCAGCTGTCGCCTGAGATGGTGGTTGAGCGGTCGACAGATGCAGCATGGTGTGATGAGGAGCTCCGCACACCTTACATCGTATTGCTGATCTGCATCTTGAGACGTCGTGCCTGCCACAGCAATTGCGGCAGAGCACATTGGCGGTGATGAGCTTCCTTCTTTCAATCACAGGCATCTGGCGGAACTTCGGGCACATCACTATAAAGTGAGATGCCTCGCAGCAATCGCACAGATGTTCGGTAGATGCCATTGAGCGGTGAGCGTGAGGTCTTGAGGAAGAAGCTTCCCTTTTGCTGCTGCTTGCTCCTGATGTTGAGCGGCTTGAAGTCGCTTGAGTTGCGGGAGACTCTACAGCCTCACCTTTAATGAGCGCTTGAGACCTCTGGCTCAGAAAATCTTCAAGCTGCTCAAGTGATGGGAATTGTGGTGAGACCTCCAACGAGTCTTCCCACGCCTTGCGTGTTTCTCCATCCAGGGCGAGCCAGAGGTGACGCACCAGCATGCAATCACCCACGCTGGCTGTCACACCCCATGAGGTGAGCGCCTTTCTCATGTTATCGATGAGTGAGAACATGACCCTTGGAGAATCCGCCTTGGATGGTGTGTGAGGAGTGGCCATGGTCAGCTCGTCGAGCTGGTCTGCAATGAGCTTTCGCTTGTTGAGGTAATGAGCAGAGAGAAGCTCCCACGCTGAGAGAAAGGTGAGACTGGTGGCTGGCATCTCGTCCACCAGTTGAGCGGACTGTTGTGCCCTGCGTGATGGCTCGCAAGGCTGGTAGGGGATCTGGCGTAATCGTGGTTTCGGGAGTGTTTAAAGGATAAGAATCCACCGGGTGAACTGCACCAAGTTTGTTTAAGCTCAAAGACTAAGTCTTTATTCAAAAACACTAAACTAGACAGAAGTGTACAAGTAGGTTTTAGCCGTGTTACCCAGTCGAGGGTCGGATCTCCAGTCTGTCGATTTGCGGCGGCAAATCGGTTTTTGTTCCGCTATTGGGCGTGGGCCCCCCGCTTCGCGGCGCCGTATGTGGTCACCTTGAAGCGCTCGCAATTCCGCTGATTTTGTAGATTCGCGCTTTGCCTCGCAACCGATTTGGCTTAGGAACGTCTCGAACGTTCTACGCTAATATAATATGTATAACGTGTATAATACGTGTGCTTGGGCGTTGCCTGGGCACAACATCCCTCCCCCCTTGGGGAGGAAAAGCCATAGCTTTTCCAACTGCCGATGATAAACTATCTTAGGGAAATCCCAAAACTCGTAATAGTTGGATTGATTATCATCGACTTACATTTTTCTTAAACTAGATTATAATGGTAACTCGGTGAGTATGAATATAAACTGTCTTATATATTTGACAGTGAGAGGTTATGATATTTATATAATATAGCGACAATAGTTTGTTTATGATGATTATAGTGTTTCAAAGAGAATTTGTGGAAGACGTTTCTTCCTTACTAACTATTTTGATTATCGCCTCGGGTTTTTGCGTGGTTTTGTCGCGACTTGTGTTATTCGTTGTACAATGCCGTGGTGTTCTTGCTTTGCATCGTACAATGCATTTATAGAGTGCGAAGATACATAGAGTGATTGTTATAAATCCCGTTATTGAAGATAGTGTGAAGAAGCTATAATGATACTCGGTTGGTATAATCTCGGGTTTTTCTAAATCGTTTTGTAAGTCTTCTAATTTTTTGCTAACTTTATTTAATTCTTCCGGGTGTTTGATTATCCTTTTAAGTTCGAAGTTTGTGTTTCGATATGAATTTACAGTGGTTTGTGGAAGCGTAATTTCGTCTAGTGACAAATTGTAACCAGGTAAGTAGTTCCATGTTTTTTCTATTCCGTATTGCTTACCAGTTTCTATTGTGAATTCGGCGGTAGTGATTGTACATTTATTTCTTATCGTTATGATACCAGAGTCCTTAATACTATACATGTTTGTGTTTTTATCGTCGCAGGTTACTGCTAGTTGTATTTGTTTCGGCGCGATATAAATCCATGTACCCGGTTGTTGTAATTCTATCAGGATCGTGTGGTTTAGTGTCATGATTCGTATTTTACAATTGTTTGGTTTTTGTGTCAATTTTGTGTACAACTGTACTTCGCAAGGTCCGTATGGTATTGCTTTGAACATTGGGTGATTAGAGGTACAGAGATATAGATCGTTTATAATTTTACATTCTGCTAGGTCTTGTTTACTTAGTTGTATGTAATCTTGCACTGAAGTGTCAAGTACTACGTATGAGTCGAGGGGTTCTATATATGCGTAGAACGAGTCGTTTACCTTTGTAGGTACCGGGTGTACCTTACTTAATTTGAATTTCTTTGCGCTCAACAATGGGATGTCTAGTACTACGGTAATTGATTTAGTATCCGAAAATGCGGAGAGAGTTAGGATATCATATAGGACATGCATGTTTTCTAATTTTATCCCGATAGGGAAGTCTAATCCTTTCGGAATAGATGGAAGTGCTGAAGTGAGGTATGTTATGATTTGAGCTGGTGGTATTAATCGTGGGTTAAGGATTCCTTTCTTTATATCCATTATGAATTCTAACAGGTCCTGTGCGTCGTGTAATAGTGTTTCCGTGACGCTATTTATTAAAATGAGGTGCTCGTCTACTGTCTCTCGAAATCTAGTAATGTCAGTTGACTGTTGTAGTTGATATTGAATTTGCCAAGTCGCGTTTAAGAGCGTTTTTTCGTTGTCTTGTATGTTATGTATAGTCTCGTTGAGAAGTTCGGCGTTGGCTCTAACGATTTGCATTTGTCCCTTTATTATATTTTTTAGTCTGTTTTCCTGTCCCTTTAAAAAGTCTATTTGGTCGTTGATTTTCTTCCTATCTTCGGAATCCATTAGTCCGAAGAGTGATTTGCCTATGTAACCTAATCCGTCTATTAATCCGCGGCGCTGTTTTTGTGCTGAGCTTATAGTTTGTTGGACGTAGGTAAGGAGTTTAGCGACGCGGTCTAGCTCGTCTCTAATTCTCGTGCCGAACGTTTTGCAGAATTTTTGTAAGTTATCGGTAGAAGGTGTTTTACATTGAGCAAGTATGTCATATAGTGCAGCTTGGAGGGTCGCTTCACGTCGGTATATATAGGATATGTCTATGTGTAATATTAATTTCCAGCTATCTCGATAAATCTGTAGGTCGCCTAGGTTTTCGAAGTAAATGCCGGGGTGATCTTGAAATTCTTTTATAGCGAAGTCTGTGTCGGGGGGTGTCCCTCCTACGAATAGTGTCGTCGACTGTAGGACGGTAATCCTATAATAAAAGAAAATATAATGTCGAGGTGTAGTCGGCGTTTCGTTCTGTTAGTCGCGAAGTCTTTCGTCGTGCGAGTGCGTGCTCGAGATAAAAATTTGCTAACGTGAGCAAGTAGTCCCTTCTTATATGAACTTAGGTTGAAGTGGGAGACGAGGTGCGTGGGGCTCGATTTTCTCGGTCGCCTCCTATTTCGTTGTGTTACTGGTACCGTGAAAGATGTCGTTCTTAGTGCTATTCCCTCGCGATGTCGCGCTATCTATGTTGGTGCGTTTAGTGCTAGTTTATTTTTTGTGTGTATGCGTGGAGGTTGTGTTTTTTCTTAAACCGTTTGTTTTTCTTTCTTAGAGCTGGTTGTACCCTGCCCCGCCGAGGTTTATGAATATTTTATATCGGCGCGCGGTGCGCGAATACCGCGCGCAACGTCGGCGTTTCCTCGCCGAGTGCGAGGAGTGGTACGGGTCGGAGGATATTTGGGGGATACGGGCACTTTTCGGTGAGTATTGGGTGTTTTGTTGGTTAGGTGTTATTTTTTTCATAATATAGTTTAGGATTCTACATTTTAGTCGTTTCGCGTTTGGTTATTGTTCCAGAACGCCATGGTGATCTTCCGGCGAGTTCCTCTCGGCGGCCGAGGCTATGGGCCCTATACGAGACCGCTCTTGCTCGTTTTCCAGTGACTTGATTTAAAAAAAAATATTTTCTTTTTTTTTGTTTGATTTTCCTCCTTTTGTTTGCCGTATAAATCCGTTTTCTTGCTTCTAATAACTGTTGTGTATCTTTACTCTCCTTCATTACTGTGACCGTTTCCCTATTCCTGCCCTATTCTATGAAGTGTTTAAGACGGTTTGCGTGTACGCGACGCGTTTTTCGTCCTTTTCCTATAGTGTAATTATTATTGTCGTGCGTAGCTTGTATCGAGTAGGGACCTATCCACGCGGGTGTTAGTTTTTTAGATCGTCCGCGTCTCAATGTCTCGTCGTGCAGTAGCACTTGATCTCCAACTTTAAAGGATTTGTCCGCCGTCTTCTTATCGTAGTACGTTTTTGATTTTTCTTTATTTTTTCCTATAGTCTCGCGGGCGATGTCGTTGGCCGACCGTAATCTCTCGCGCAGTTCTTCTGCGTATTTGTCGTAGGTATACGTTAGCTGGGGTGGTTGTCTTAACGAAGTCGGTAAGGTAGCTTGTCTTCCGAAGACAAGTTCGTATGGTGTGTAGCCCGTGGTCGTATGAGGGGTCGTGTTATAAGTGAACATTGCGTACGGCAACCAGTTGTCCCAGTCCGTCTGGTCGTCCGTAATAAAATTCTTTAGATATTCCGCCAGTGTGCGATGGCTTCTTTCTAGTGCTCCGTTTGATTGGGGGTGGTAAGCCGTAGTTTGAATTTTGTCGATTTTTAATAGCTTACAAACATTTTTAAAGACTTGGCTCAGGAAATTAGTTCCTTGATCAGTTAGCACTCGTTGTGGTATGCCGTATTCGCAGACTATTTTGGTGACAAATTCTTTTGCTACTGTGTTTGCTTCTTGATTTTTGAGGGGTATGGCTTTACTGAATTTGGTTAGTAGGTCTTGAAACGTTAATATGTATTTGTTTCCGTTGTCTGTCTCGGGTAAGGGCCCTACTATGTCGAGTGCACATTTCTCGAACGGTTCTGTGGGGGTATCTGTGATTGTCATTGGAGCTTTGGCTACTTTTGATAGCTTATTTTTCTGGCATTTTTCGCATTTGGAAATATATTTCTCTACTTCTTGTCTCATACCTGGCCACGAGTGTTTTAATTTTATTCGTTCCATGGTTCTTTTTATGCCTAGGTGTCCACCCAGGGGTGTGTCGTGGAATTCGCGTAACAATCGAAGTTTTTCGTCTTCCGTGTATGTTGCATCGCTCAATTTTCCGTCTGCACGGGACTCGTCTTTTTCGCTGGTACTTTCGCTGGCGCCGGCTACTGTTTCACGGTCAATCTTTTGTTTCGTTCCTCGCGTTATCGCGAACATTCTGCTGAGGGCGTCAGCGTTCTTGTTAGTCTTCCCGGTCTTATACTCTATGCTATAGTCGTATTCTGCTAACTTCAATTTCCACCTCATTAATCTAGACCCAGGGTCCTTAACGTTAAAAAGCCAAGTAAGTGGCTTGTGGTCTGTCACGATTTTGAATTTGGTGCCGTATAGGTATGGTCTGAAATGTTGCGTTGCCCATACGATTGCTAACAATTCCTTTTCGATTGTACTGTAATTCTCTTCCGCCTTGTTCAATACCCTGCTCGCGTATGCTATCGGCAGATCTTGTCCTATTTTCCCTTGCGATAGTACTGCTCCTATCGCTTTTCCGGAAGCGTCCGTTGTTAGAACAAACGGTTTTGAGAAATCTGGATATTGCAATATCGGTGCTGTCATTAATTTTTCCTTTAGAATCTCGAGGGCTTCCTGCTCCTGCGCGGTCCATCTGAATGTTTGGTCTTTCTTTAAAAGTTGTGTCAATGGTTTCGCGATTTGTGAGAAATTATCTATGAATCTCCTGTAATATCCGGCTAATCCTAGGAAGGATTGCACGTCTTTAACTCCTTTGGGTATTGGGAAGTTTCGGACAGCATCTAATTTTGACGGGTCGGGTTTGATGCCGTTTTCGGTTATTATGTGTCCTAAGTATATGGTTTCCTTGCGTAGAAATTCGCACTTGTTGGGTTGAAGTTTTAGGCCACTCTCTTGTATGCGTTTGAACACGAGTTCTAGTCGCTCTTGGTGTTCCTTTAACGAACGTCCGTAGACGACTATGTCGTCTAAATACACGAAACATTTTATTCCTTGTAGGCCCGACAGCGCGGTATTCATTAATCTTTGAAACGTCGCGGGGGCGTTTTTGAGCCCGAATGGCATTCTATTATACTCAAAATGTCCGTACGGCGTCGAGAATGCGGTTTTTTTCGCGGTCTTCCTTTTTCATAGCTATTTGATGGAATCCTGACGCTAAATCTAGAGTTGAGAAGTATTTCGCTCCGCCTAATTGGTCTAGAATGTCTGTTATGTTGGGTAGAGGGTACGAATCGCCTATCGTCGCGTCGTTTACCTTCCTGAAATCTACCACTACTCTTAGCCTGCGTTTACCTGTAGCATCTGGTTTTTTCGGGACTACTAGCAGGGGAGCGTTCCATTGGCTGATGCTTGGTCTAATTATTCCTTCTTCTACCATCTCTTGAACTTGTCTATCTACTTCCTCTGTATGCGCTTGGGGCAATCTATACGGTTTCACGTATATAGGTTTGGTACCTTGGGTTAGCGTAATTGAATGTTCCGCCTTTGTGGAGTATCCTAGTTTGTCTCCTTCTAATCCGAATATTTCGTTATATTTTTCGCAAAGCCCAAGTAAGCTGGCTTTTTCCTCGCTATTTAGGTGTTCGGTCCTGAGGTTTTCGCGCAAGACTTGCATCCTATTTCTCCCGTGTACCATATATGTCGGCGCGTCGCGCTCTTTATCGCAGATTGCGTCCGTCGGGTCAATGTCATCGCTCGTCAGTGTTTCTAACGTCACAGTCGGCGTATTGATAAGGACTTCGTCCGCTGTGGTGTTCATTACGCTTATTACGCATTTACCGTCACTGCCTATCGTTAATGAATTTCCTATAAACACTCCTGGCTTAATTGATTGTCCTTTTACTATTCCTTCTCCTTTACTCGTCGTTCTGGCTAAGAGAATCGTTTCTGATCGCGGTTTTAATATTACGTTTCCTCCTCCGGAGTAAGGGAACCGTATTCCGTACAATTCTATTTCTTGATTTGCCCGAATGCATACGTCGTGTTTGGTCATAAAATCTTGTCCTACGATTCCGTCTGCTTCTAACGGAAAGTCGTCTCTTACTAATCGGCAAGGGTGTGTTATTAATTTATTCCCGACTTTTATATTTAACTGTATTAGACATAGCGTCTTGATTTCCATTGGAGCTATTCCTCGCAGGGACACTACTTCGTCTTGGGCTTGGACGTCGCCCAACACCTTTCCTATCTTTATTAACGTGATGTCGGCACCGGTGTCGACTAGCATGTTTGCTTTTTCCTCTATTAGTTCCGGCGCCGAGATTTCAATGGTATTCTCTATCTTGGAAGTCACTACTAGATTCGCTCGGTATGAGTCCACTCTGGCTCCTGCATTAGTTTGTCTATCGTCGGTTGTTCCGCTGCTCGCGTTCGCGTAATCTCGATTTCCGCCAGATGATTCTCGGCTCGAGTTTCTATTAAAATTCTGTCTAGAGTCGTCGCGCCTGTAATTAGTGTTTGTATAGCGCGGTCTATATTCTCGCTCGTTTGCCCTTTCTCTGGCCCTGCATTCTCTGATTTGGTGCCCCGGTTTTTTACAATAGTGGCAGACTACCGTGGCGTGATGAACTTCCCTTTTTACGTGCGTCGTCGGTTGCGTCGGATAGTTTATTCGC
This sequence comes from Andrena haemorrhoa, assembly GCA_910592295.1. Lineage (NCBI taxonomy): Eukaryota > Metazoa > Arthropoda > Insecta > Hymenoptera > Andrenidae > Andrena > Andrena haemorrhoa. The sequence goes on from OU342946.1 coordinate 11,628,967, forward strand.
GGCATGCTTAGTCGCGTATAGCAATTCCTCGCTAAATGTCCTAATTTATTACAGCGTTCGCAACGCGGTACGTTTGACCCTTCTCTTCTTCTGGGCTGATCATCGGACTTCCTAAAGTTCCGTGAGTTATTTAGACCCATTGCTTGTTCTTCTTCTATTGCTGCTCCTATAGCTGCATTTAATGTCGCATAGTTTCGAGACCTTATAATCGTCTTTAATCTTACATTCAATCCGAGGGTGAAAACATCTAAAGCGCGTTCTTGTACCGATCCTACTAACGCGTCATTTACTTCGTTGCTGTTCCCTGGCTTTACCGTTAGCTCGGATAATTCTCCTGCTAATTCCTCTACTCTACACGCGAATAGTTTTACACTCTCGCCATCTCGTTGACGACAGGCGTGAAACTCCGCTCCGACTGCTCCTATTGACCTTTTGTCCACAAATAATGATGTTAAGATATCCTTTAATTGATCGAAACTCTCTATTTCCTTGTATTCTAGTACCTTGGCTGCCTTGCCTTTTATTTTTGTTCCCATTACCGTTCTCAAGAAACGCGGTAGCTCGTCCGCGGGGACAAACTCTGAGGCGCTTGCATAAGATTTCAGAAATTCTGCAAGTTCGTCTGACGATTTTCCTACGAATTTGTCGACTAACGACAATGCGGTAGATAATTTTTTTACGTCTGGTGCTAGCCCGGGGGGGTTAGCGCCGTCAAGCAACGACATTTCTTGTTCCTTCGAATTTACTCCGTCCAACAGACTAAAATCCGCTAATAAAATCGGGTATTCTCTATTTGGTGTTACGAAATTTTCCGGAGACGATTCTGCGCTTGAATTGTCGTTCCTCCTAACGTTTAATTCTAACGGCGGCGGTCGAAGTGTGTGACGAGACGGTCTTGGATGGTCTATAGAAGGTAGAAGATCTAGTTTTTCTCGTACGAAGGTTAACTTTTTATTGAAAAACGATTCGAATGATCTCGACAAGATTCTTTGATCCGGGAGTTTGAGTTGATTCGCGCGTTCGTCTTCTATAGACATGCATGTACCGTTTCTGAATTTCTTTAGGACTCTGGTTTACAATATTTACGTTCGCGTTTTCTGTTTCGGACTCGGTATGAGTTTCGTTTACTCACAATGCTGCTCGCAACCACATGTCGTCAGCTCGGTCGGACGTCCTCTCGTACGTGAACCAACGGCGGTGATTAGATGAAACTGGACCCAGCAAGGTCGATCCGTACAGCTGTTTGCTGCGTGCTCCGACGGCTGCTTCCCTCGTACGGCTCTCCGTCCGTCCTTCAGGTGCGGCTCCTACACGTTCCTCTGTCTCCAAGTCCTCTCGTGCGCCTCGGTCCTCGGATCCGTGACGTCTTCGTAGATGGATTTGGTGTTTGGTAGATGGTTGATTCACCCGTTCACTCACAAGTCGATTTTACTCGTTGTTAGGCTCGTCGTCGTTCGGACTGCGTCGAACGTCTTCTCAAAGGCCGTTCCTCGGTCCTCTGTGCTACCTCGATAGCGACGATAGCCTAACCAGCCTATGTGACTGCGATGTCCCAATAATCTTGTCAGAGAGAGTTCACTCTCAGACGATGTCGAGTAATTGGTTGCGACAAGGCTTGGTAAAATTTTTACGATGCAGATCCCACCGCTGCCACCAATTTTGTTGTGCCCTGCGTGATGGCTCGCAAGGCTGGTAGGGGATCTGGCGTAATCGTGGTTTCGGGAGTGTTTAAAGGATAAGAATCCACCGGGTGAACTGCACCAAGTTTGTTTAAGCTCAAAGACTAAGTCTTTATTCAAAAACACTAAACTAGACAGAAGTGTACAAGTAGGTTTTAGCCGTGTTACCCAGTCGAGGGTCGGATCTCCAGTCTGTCGATTTGCGGCGGCAAATCGGTTTTTGTTCCGCTATTGGGCGTGGGCCCCCCGCTTCGCGGCGCCGTATGTGGTCACCTTGAAGCGCTCGCAATTCCGCTGATTTTGTAGATTCGCGCTTTGCCTCGCAACCGATTTGGCTTAGGAACGTCTCGAACGTTCTACGGTAATATAACATGTATAACGTGTATAATACGTGTGCTTGGGCGTTGCCTGGACACAACAGGACGATGAGTCGAGGCTTGAGCGCAGGTATTGCAACCTCTCGACATCAGTGAGGTTGCAATCCTGGTGGATGAGGTGAGTGAACCTCTCGCTGAAAGCAGGCCACTCCTTGTAGTTCCCTCCGAAGGAGGGGACAGTGAGCGCTGGGAGCTTCTTCGGTTGCTCCTGGTTGTTGAGGCCCGTTCCGACAGTGAAACTCCTCAGCTCCTCTTCAAGACGGCTGAGTGTGAGTCTTAACGTGAGCGTGAGCTTGCCCTCCTTGAAAAGCAGGTGTGAGCTGAAGTATTCGTGGTCCAGGAGGCTCTCAGGCCACTTCATCTCCAGGTACTTATGCTCCCGGAGGAAGGACTGATGGAGCTCCTCCACCTGGGCCTTGTACACGTTCACCTCGGTGAGAGTGAGGTTAGGGGCGCACTTAGGCAGCCCCGCCTTGAGCGATTTGAGAGAGTTGTACCTGCTTAATTGAGACTTGTACTTGAGCATGAGTTGGGAGGGCAACTCACATACGGGCTTGCTGACGATTGCCATGGCTGCATCAAGGGCTGCGTCGATGATGGCGCTTGCAGCGACCGTTGCCTCGTTGCAGCTCATGATGCTTGAGAAGTGGTGAGAGTGAGCTTGAGAATTGATGTTGAATATTACACTGCACTGTATTACGTCACTACCGTCGATCCGGCTCGAAGGACCAAAATGTTCGAGAATGAGACCGATGGTCACGCTGGTGAAAGTGAGAATGAGATTCGACGGTGAAGGGGCGAAAATTATATGCAATGTAATTTTCTGAGCGAGTCTTAGTCAATTTATTTAAAATACACTGTGAGCTGGTGAGATCGTGAGTAATTGAGCACAAAGTGAGCGTTTGAGCGTGATAAGCGCGTTTTCACAATTTCCTTTCAATACCGCACGTGAGCGACTCGAGAAGAAGAACGTTAGTGAATAATGGCAGGACTTCCGTCCGCGCGTCGCGTCGGTTCCGCTGGAACATCGATGAGGCGCGCTGATTGGCTGATCGATCCACGCTGATTGGCGGATCGCGCTCGATCCGCGTCTCTGAGTGGTGGATCGATCGTTGGTCTTCGTTGCAATCATGCTGCCGCGAGGTGCTGCCATGAGCGTGAGAGTGGTGGAGTGAGGTACTAGTTGAATTTCCAACACACTAAAAAGTAAACAATAATTTTTTCCCTTATTTAATCTACGACTATCATACTTTTTAAGTCGGCGCCTCATCATTTGTACTGTATAAATCTGGCGCCGACTTAAAAAGTATGATAGTTGTAGATTAAATAAGGGAAAAAATGATTTTTTACTTTTTAGTGCCTTTATTTTTTTTTAAGTCGGTTTTAATTTTTTAATTTTTTTTTTATATTATTTACAATCGCTTCAAAGATTTTGCTGATGTTAGGGGTTAAGCTAATAAGCCGGTAGCTGGAAGGGTCAGTCGGGTTTTTCTCCTTCTTTAAAACAGGTGAGACTTTAGCACACTACCATAATTTAGGGAAATAATTGTGATTAATAGCATTGTTAAGCAAGTTGGTTAGGTTAATAATTACGTTCACGGGAAGGTGCTTAAGTACTATAGGGGGTATGTCATCTAGACCACTAGAGGTATTATTAGGCAAACTTTTGAGTATAAAAGAAACTGAGGCGGGACTACAGAAAGGGTGAAGTATTTCGTTAGAAGGATTAGAGCAGATGGCAGAGTTGTTCTGATCGAATTGCGCAATCATTCCTTGTTCCCTAAAGGCAGAGAAATCCTGTTTGTGGGGTAAGCAGGGGGCTACCACTCTCATTTACGATTTTGGAACAGCGTTTCAACTGTCATCTAGGCAACGCCAATTTTTTCGAACTAAAATTCAATATGGCCCTGATCACGTGTTCGTGATGGTTCAGAACTTCAGACACGTCCAGTGTTTTAGTCGAGTAGCAAGTAATTTAGTAATTTACCGTGTGTGAACACTAAAATTTGGTTTAGTTTAATAAAACAATGGTAAATTACTAAATTACTCGCTATTCGAATAAATTACTGGACGTCTGTTCCAGCCTTTACTGTGTACGTCATTGATATGCCTTGCATGGCATTTGTGAATTGTTGATTGATGCGAGCTAGTACCGTACGAAACTCAAACAATCCTATCGAAAAATAAGTTTTATAAAATCAGTTTGACAGTAACAGGTATGTATATAGTTGAATGTATATTTTTATATGTAGAATATCTTTTTAAATTATGTTTTTTATAGAGCTATGTCACGACATATGTCACTTCATATACTGCATTAAAAATATATATTCAACTATATACATACCTGTTACTGCCAACCTGATTTTATAAAACTTATGTTTCGATAGGATTGTTGATAGGATTGATGTGTCTGTTCCAGCCTTTACAGATGAATCATGAACACGTGATCACGGCCATATTGAATTTTAGTTCGAAAAAATTGGCGTTGCCTAGGTGGTAGTTGAAACACTGTTCCAAAATCGTAAATGAGAGTGGTAGCCCCCTGGGGCTAAGGTTGCTGTATGAACCATCTCCTTGAGACCAGTGTCGTTATTTAAATAATGGGGAGAGTTGATAGATTCATAAAATCCGCCAATGATGTTGAGCTTATCCTGCGGGGTTGAAAAGATGTAATATTCATTTAAACCATCAACGTTAACAAGATCACAGTTACGCCTGTCCAGGATAGGTCTGTTGTCTTGTCGAATGTGAAGTTCATTAATACTCTAGTCTCCCATGGACTCGTGCCACCGCCTCTCCCAGCGATTGTTACTTTCTAGTGGTAACCCCGGAATATAATCAACTAGTGTGCTCGATACCCCGATAATGTGATAGGACCCCGTGATTTAAAGGGATCCTTGGGAACTGTAGGAACGAGTGGGGCGGACCGGGTTTCACCTGTCGATGATACATTCCACCTCTGTGTCCGTGTCGGACACCCCACCCCCCTCCTCCCCGCCCCGATCCCCTCCCGGGCCCCCCTTCCCCCAGCGCGGCTCCTCAAGCGGGCAGATCCTCGCATCCGAAACCACATCCTCAGTCGCGTCCCCAGCCGCCATCCCCCCTCGCCGCGGGCGCCCAGGTCCCGGTAGGCCTCTATGGCCTCTTTTAAGTAGGCCGGGTCCAGGCGAGCCATGTCCCTCATGGCCTTATTTAGCCTTCTTCTAGCCTTAGCGGCCTCACTGCGCTTGTGCGTCCCGTTGGTAATCCTCAAACAGCCAGGCCCTCCCTCTCCCGTCTCACCTCTAGCCGAGCATCGACAACGCGGGGCCTGTGCCGCGCCCCCTTTCGCCACGCGTGAGCATTTCCCGCTCGGCGTACGATGACCAGGCACGACTGGGCCCCCCGTGGGTACGTGCCCCAGGAGGAATAAAGCGGGGAGCAAGCAGGGAAGGAGCGGGGGGTAAACGGGCAAAAGTTCCCATTTTAACGCGATCATAAGTGCCGCTGCGTCGTACTAGAGGATTTGGATGGTCTGTAACCAGATAACTGGATATTATTTTGGAAACAAAATCACTGATGTACGGTATGCCAGTGTCCAGGTGCAGTGCCCTGGTGGGGTATAAGTGAGGAGAATGAGTGATAGTTTTTAATATTTTGTTTTGAATCTTCTGAATTTGGGCCTTGTTTTCTAGTGACGTGTTCCACCAGACCTGTGCCCCATATGTAAGCCCAGGCCTGATGCACGTTTTGTATATATGAATTCTAATGTTTAGGTTGAGTGGAGATCTATGGCATATGTGTCTGTGTAGACATCCGTAAACTTTTAATGTCTTGTTTGAGCGGTCAAGTATTGCTGCGTTCCACATCATTTTGCAATGCAATATGATGCCGAGGTATTTGACCTCATCCCGCCAGGGCACTGCAAGGTTGTTGATGTGAATGGGGTTATTGCGTCTGTTGGCAAGGGTAATCGGGTTGCGAGAGAAAATGATCACCTCGGTTTTGTCTGGATGAAATTGCAGTTTTCACCGAGCAAAGAATTGAAGAACAACGTTGATATATGTTTGAAGGCGCGAGACCAGCGTCGCGAGCCGCCAGGATGAGGTGTATAGGGCAGTATCATCCGCGTAGAGCGCGAGGTCGCAGAACTTAGCTGAAGGGATATCATTAATGTAAACATTGAAAAGGGTGGGGCCAAGGATGGAGCCCTGTGGCACTCCTGCTGAGACCGGCAGGAGCGAGGATTTTGCCTTGTTGCAGCGGACATAAATCTGTCTGTTAGTCAAATAAGATTGTATCAATTTAATGACGCTTGTGGGGATTCCGATGGAGTGCAGTTTGTAAATTAGAGCATCATGCCAGACTGAATCAAATGCCTTATATGGATCAAGCCTACCGCTCTGTTTACACTGATTTCGTGGGTGATGGTTTGAGAAATGCGAAGGATTTGTTGAATGGTCGAGTGACCCGCGCGGAAGCCGAACTACTGCTCGATGATGACCCCATTGGTCCATAGGAAGTCAGTTAAACAAGCGTGAATGCACTTTTCAAACAGCTTGCCAAGTATAGAATGCAAGCTGATTGGTCTGTAGCTAGTCGATAGCTCGTGCGGCTTGCCAGGTTTGGGAATCGGGACTAGTCTGGATATTTTCCAGGCTTTCGGAAAATACCCCTTCGCGGCCGCGAGAGAAAAGATGTAATAAATCTGACACACCACTTTACGCAACGCGTGCTTCAGCATGGGCACCGTAAAGCCGTCATTGCCGGGGGCCTTCCTGGAAGCCATCTTTTTAACATTGTTAACGATCTGTTCAGGGGAGATCGGGATGACCTGCGCAAACTCTGTGTCATCTGACTCAAGACGTGCCTTGTAGCCCTCGATGGTAGAGGTCATGCTAGAAGGGAGCTGGGCGGCTGCATCGTGAACGCTAGCAAAAGTGGAGGCCAAGATTTCAGCCTTGTCTGCGTCTGCCGTTTTGGGAGTTGATCCACTGAGGAGAGGTGGTAAAGTCCAGTGTTTCTCCACGCCGGAAATTTTCCTGTAGGTGCCCCAAAACGTGGGGTCAGGTCGAGAGAACGCCCTCAGAATTCTGTACCATTCCAATATCCTAAGGAGGGAGATTCTCTTTCTGATGGCTCCAGTGATGTCTCTGATCGCATCTGACACCACCTGCGCGCCGAGGTGTTGACCTCTTCTGCGAAGTGTTCTTCGTCTGCGGATGAGCGAAAAAAGTAAGTTATCGTTGATGAGGTGTGCGTTTTTGGAGATATAGGATAAGTCCGGAGTAGTAAGACTAGGCGGGTTCTAACCCAGGTCCTCTGAGGGGACCGCGGGGGCGGGGGGGAAGTGAGGGCGCGCGGGGGAGCGCGGCGGAGGGAAACATGGGCGCGAGGCCTGCGGGGAGTGGAAGACCGGTTGCGCGCGCACTAGCCGCGGAGTGGGGGAAACCGCGATGATGGAGGGGATCACTCCGGGCCGAGCTGCTGCGGAGACCTCTCCAGATCGGACCCACTGCTGGAAATTTCGGCGGAGGGAGAGGCCCACCCCCAAAGTCTTTTTCAGACCTTGGCCCAACCCCGAAATATTTTTTACATCTGGTCGAGGGAGGGAATGACCCCCAAATATTTTTTCAAACCAACAGATACTTTCCCCCAACGCAGAGAAATAATTTTTTAATCAGCGATCCAGCGAACCATTATGTAGAAAACAAGCATTATAAAGCGTTCCGATTTAGCGTCGCCGCGTATCGTGCGATCTCGCATAATTCGAATCCTCTGGAGCAGCCGTGCAGGATGGTGTCATACATTCTAAAGATAACAAGTTTTGGAGAGAATGAGGAGGAGGAAGAAGATGGATAAATAAAATAGAGAAAGAATATATTTTTTCAAATAATGTAATTTATTAAAAGAGGCGAGTAAAAAAGTAAATAAAATAAAATAAAATAAAAAAATGAAAAAAGTACGGCGATGGTGGTTAAGAATATATATATATATATATATATTTAATAGTAATATAAGATATAAGATATAGTATAATAATAAAAAGTAATATAAGATATAAGATATAGTATAATAATAAAAAGTAATATAAGATATAAGATATAGTATAATAATAAAAAGTAATATAAGATATAAGATATAGTATAATAATAAAAAGTAATATAAGATATAAGATACAGGGTGTCCCAAAAATGTCGGAGTTCCTTGAAAGGGGTGACTCAGGGGGTGATTTGAAACAACTTTTTCCTTAGCGAAAATATTGTCCGAAGTTTCGTTTAGGAGATATTAACAAAAACCCCCGACCAATCAGAGCGCGCGCCTTCCGCCCGAGCTCCCGCGGTAGCGTTGGCTACGCGGTAGGCGGCTGCGCTTGTACTACGAACGTACGAACAAGCAAGTCGGCATGCATCGAAGTAAACCGCGTTACACAAACTTTTTTTAAACAGAATCTTAAATAATAATTGTTTGAGGTGAGAGGACAAGAAATACATCAATTTCATTTTCAAATAAGGCATAAACTAAATGGTAATGTAACAGAAAATGTACGACAAGTGATCGTAATTCGTTATTGAGGTAAAAATCCGTAGATTAATAACGGCCAACATAACTAAAGTTAAAAAATAATATCAGGTGTATGAATAAATTGTTTCCGACTGGATTTACATAATCAGTACAAAGCTACCGAATTTCTATCGCGGTGATGTTCGTAAGCTGCCAGAAAAATGGCGAAAGGTAATTAACAGTAATGGAAATTGTTTCGATGACTGAAATGTTTTCATATTTTTTAAATCAAACTGTTATTGTACCTACCCTAAAATCGAACAGAATTTATTTCTACACCTAATAATCACCAATAAATTAAATAAAACTCACCCTTTCGGACATTCGTTTCCTTTCTTTTCGGAAAGCTGTGTCACTAAGTAGGTCACTGTACCGATCCTGGTCATCGGTGGACGAAAAGTTTTATGGCAGGGTAGCGCCCGGTGCTCAGCTGATCGCAGGTATACGACACCACCCGAAGGTAAGGGTCGTAACGTCAAGTGCGTCCGGGTTAATGTACCGAATATTCACTTCACTGCACGGCCACTAACACTGATCACTTAATTTATTTTTCATGGAACGTGTTGTTCCTGCGTTATAAAAATTGTCTATCCACACCTCCGCACGTACGATCAGCTGTCTTTGGACGGCCTGCAAAGTTTGTGGTATTATGTTCGTCACCGCAGCGTGAATTCGCACAACGATGTTCAGAATAATTTTGACGCCAAACGCCGAATCGTACCCTAGCTTGGGGTTTGGATATGCGGGTACTCCCGTGAAAACGCTCGCACAGTAGCACTTGCGTCCCCGTTGTTCCGGGCGTACACCCAGAACATCGCGTAATAGGTATTATTGGGCCGTGAACATTTCTGCGACGAGATTGCTAGCTGACTGACAGGATTTTTCCCAAGCAACTTCCTCTACCCCCAAGTAGCTTCTCTCGTTCCATTATGAGTTAACTCCCACCAGGACAAGAGGCTTTAGGTAAAAAGAAGCCAGCACATTTTCGAAACACACGTGCTTCCCAGAAGTGCAACGAACGAACCGTCGTACACTTTCACAAAAGCCCGCGCTCCGTCCTTTTACTGCCATTGTACCCAATGCTTCGAGGTAGGCAGCAGACACCACGTGTTTCGGTTCGAAAGGGTCCGAAGAGAAGAGAAACAGAAAGTCTTCGAGTTGCTATAAAGAAGAAAATGCATACCATTCCTGTTTCCCCTTTCCGATATCCTGATTTCACGTCTGCTACGAGGCGGAACCAATTAAGTCATAAATTATCCAAAACTGTAGGCAACCGTTCTCTACCGCCGACTAGCGGGACAATACGGTCATAAACCGCGACCCTGGCGAAATGCTCTGGCCGATCAGCCTGATTAATTTTGGGGAAGCAGAATTTAAAAAGTATTATCCAACATCAATACGCCTCGCGGAGACACACAGGAAGAAAAGGGGTAGTCCGCTGACAGCGCGTGGTCCCGCTTGCGTCGTCCTGTCCGCTGACAGCGCGTGATCCCGCCTGCGTCGTGCTTCCTTCAAATTAAAGTCAGATCCCTTATCTCTCGAGTATAAACACGCGCTCGATTTTCAAAACAAAAGCACGCGTTGACGTATTCCGTGCGAGAGAAGGTGGACTTTAAGTCCGATTGGTCCTAATCTAACCAATCTGCCCTGCATCCCTCCCGAACGGCCACTGTCTTGAAGAGGCCCACTTCACAGCAATATCTCTTGCCCGAGACCCACCTTTTCTCGCACGGAATACGTCGACGCGTGCTTTTGTTTTGAAATTCGAGCGCGTGTTTATACACGAGAGATAAGCAGGCCCGATTGGTTCGTTTAGGACCAATCGAACTTCAAGCCCACCTTCTCTCGCAAGGAATACGTCGTCGCGTGCTTTTGTTTTGAAAATCGAGCGCGTGTTTATACTGGTGGGCCTCGGGGAGGAGATATTGCTGTGAAGAGGGCCTCTTCAAGACAGTGGACGTTTGGGCGGGATGCAGGGCAGATTGGTTCGGTTACGACCAATCGGTCTTCAAGCCCACCTTTTCTCGCACGGAATACGTCGAGGCGTGCTTTTGTTTTGAAATTCGAGCGCGTGTTTATACTCGGGAGATAAGGGATTCGTCTTTAATTTGAAGGTAGGACGTAGCAGGCGGAACTACGCGCAGTTTTGGGTAATTTATGGCTTAGTTGGTTCCGCCTCGTAGCAGACGTGAAATCAGGATATCGGAAAGGGGAAACAGGAATGGTATGCATTTTCTTCTTTATAGCAACTCGAAGACTTTCTGTTTCTCTTCTCTTCGGACCCTTTCGAACCGAAACACGTGGTGTCTGCTGCCTACCTCGAAGCATTGGGTACAATGGCAGTAAAAGGACGGAGCGCGGGCTTTTGTGAAAGTGTACGACGGTTCGTTCGTTGCACTTCTGGGAAGCACGTGTGTTTCGAAAATGTGCTGGCTTCTTTTTACCTAAAGCCTCTTGTCCTGGTGGGAGTTAACTCATAATGGAACGAGAGAAGCTACTTGGGGGTAGAGGAAGTTGCTTGGGAAAAATCCTGTCAGTCAGCTAGCAATCTCGTCGCAGAAATGTTCACGGCCCAATAATACCTATTACGCGATGTTCTGGGTGTACGCCCGGAACAACGGGGACGCAAGTGCTACTGTGCGAGCGTTTTCACGGGAGTACCCGCATATCCAAACCCCAAGCTAGCGTACGATTCGGCGTTTGGCGTCAAAATTATTCTGAACATCGTTGTGCGAATTCACGCTGCGGTGACGAACATAATACCACAAACTTTGCAGGCCGTCCAAAGACAGCTGATCGTACGTGCGGAGGTGTGGATAGACAATTTTTATAACGCAGGAACAACACGTTCCATGAAAAATAAATTAAGTGATCAGTGTTAGTGGCCGTGCAGTGAAGTGAATATTCGGTACATTAACCCGGACGCACTTGACGTTACGACCCTTACCTTCGGGTGGTGTCGTATACCTGCGATCAGCTGAGCACCGGGCGCTACCCTGCCATAAAACTTTTCGTCCACCGATGACCAGGATCGGTACAGTGACCTACTTAGTGACACAGCTTTCCGAAAAGAAAGGAAACGAATGTCCGAAAGGGTGAGTTTTATTTAATTTATTGGTGATTATTAGGTGTAGAAATAAATTCTGTTCGATTTTAGGGTAGGTACAATAACAGTTTGATTTAAAAAATATGAAAACATTTCAGTCATCGAAACAATTTCCATTACTGTTAATTACCTTTCGCCATTTTTCTGGCAGCTTACGAACATCACCGCGATAGAAATTCGGTAGCTTTGTACTGATTATGTAAATCCAGTCGGAAACAATTTATTCATACACCTGATATTATTTTTTAACTTTAGTTATGTTGGCCGTTATTAATCTACGGATTTTTACCTCAATAACGAATTACGATCACTTGTCGTACATTTTCTGTTACATTACCATTTAGTTTATGCCTTATTTGAAAATGAAATTGATGTATTTCTTGTCCTCTCACCTCAAACAATTATTATTTAAGATTCTGTTTAAAAAAAGTTTGTGTAACGCGGTTTACTTCGATGCATGCCGACTTGCTTGTTCGTACGTTCGTAGTACAAGCGCAGCCGCCTACCGCGTAGCCAACGCTACCGCGGGAGCTCGGGCGGAAGGCGCGCGCTCTGATTGGTCGGGGGTTTTTGTTAATATCTCCTAAACGAAACTTCGGACAATATTTTCGCTAAGGAAAAAGTTGTTTCAAATCACCCCCTGAGTCACCCCTTTCAAGGAACTCCGACATTTTTGGGACACCCTGTATAGTATAATAATAAAAAGTAATATAAGATATAAGATATAGTATAATAATAAAAAGTAATATAAGATATAAGATATAGTATAATAATAAAAAGTAATATAAGATATAAGATATAGTATAATAATAAAAAAGTAAATAAAATAAAATAAAAAAAATAAAAAAAAATGAAAAAAATTACGGCGACGGTGGCGGCATAAACATCCCCCCCGGCCACTCAGGTGGCGGCGATGGGGGCGACGGCGACGGTGTAAACATCGCCCCCGGCCACTCGGGTGGTGGCGATGGGGGCGACGGTGGCCACCAGGGTGCCGTATCACCTGATGATGACGATGATGGGGGCAGCGATGGGGGCCCCGGGGGCGCCATCACCCACCCTGGGTGTAACGGTGGTGGCAACGGCCTGCTAACGTCAATCCAGGGGGGTGATGGGGACCGCGGCCGTCGCAGGGCCCCCAATTACAAGTACGGCACCCATGGGCACCGCAGTCGCGCAACCATCGCGGGACCAAGCACCAGCCCCGAATGTCGCCGCATCTGCGGCTCTTCGGGAGGCACCACAGTAGTAAGGCAAAGCGGGTTCTAGACCAGGTCCTCTGAGGGGAGCGTGGGGCGGTGAAGGAACTCAGGGCGCGCGGGGGAGCGCGGCGGAGGGAAACATGGGCGCGGGGTAATGGGGAGCGGGGAGATTGGTTGCGCACGCACCAGCCGAGTGGTCCTACGCTGGTCCTACGCTGAAAATTTTTCAGAGGGAGAGAATGACCTTAACCCCACCTCCGAAAATTTTTTCCAAACCGCGATCATGCATAATTTGACCACTCCGAGACAACTGCATGAAAGAGTATAATTTTCATGGTGCGAAGAATGTATGAACAAAATATAATAATTTTCAAACGTTGAATCTTAGAAATATGGGGTGAGGAGAAAAGGAGGAAAAAGACGATCAAATAAATGGAGAAATAATATATGTTGTGAAAATATATATATATTGTTACATAGTAAATTATATATAGAGCATAGTAGGGTGGATGAGAGAGATAGAAAGGAAGTTTAAAAGAAAGGAAAGATGAGTGTAGTTTGTAAGACCGAAGGAATGGTAGAGTGGACGAATGAATGGAAAAAATTGTAAAACCAAGTTCCTTTTTCAAGGATAAATCTTTATCCTTGAATAATATATATATAAAGATTTATTTTTCAGCCTCAGCGGTCTTGAAAAAGGAACTTGGTTTTACAATTTTTTCCATTCATTCATCCACTCTGCCATTCCTTCCGTCTTACAAACTACACTTATCTTTCCTTTCTTTTAAACTTCCTTTCTATCTCTCTCATCCACCCTACTATGCTCTATATAAAGATTTATTTTTCATTCATTCATCCACTCTTTTCTATATAAAGATTTATTTTTCATTCATTCATCCACTCTTTTCTATATAAAGATTTATTTTTCATTCATTCATCCACTCTATCATTCCTTCCGTCTTACAAACTACTCGGGAGGTGGCGTTGGTGGAGGTGTCGGCAACCCCGATGGCCACTCTGGGGCCGGTGATGGGGGTGATGCAGGTGGGCTTAAAAACTCCAAAGGCCACTCTGGGGCCGGTGATGGGGGCGATGCTGGAGAGGTGAATAACCCGTAAGCCCACTCTGGGGCCGGTGATGGGGGCGAAGAGGGCACTGATGGTGACGATGACGCTGGCGTTGACACTGATGATGACGGTGACACAGACGAAGACGATATATCTAATACTTCGCCCTCAAACTGCCATGGTGGTGACGGCGGCGATGGCTGTTGCAACGGCCTGCGGGTGTCTATCCAGGGGGGGCTATGCGGTCGGCGTAGCGGCCCCAGCTGCTGGTGAGGCACCCACGGCTGGTGCAACCTAGCAGCCATTCGCGAGCCGTACACCATCCCCGATCGCCGCATTCGCGCACCGTGAGGTGCTTCCTCCCCCGCCAACAGTCGCGACAACAATGCCACGAGGATTCGTGGCATCATTGGTCGCTGGTTCTAGAACATATAAACATTATTAGTACACCAAATGCAAAGTATTACATATGAGTGAAATGTTCTTCTTGGAGCGAAGAATTAATAATGCTCTGTTCGTTTTCGCGTAGATGCGTCTAATATAAACGAATCGAAGGAACCACTATGTACACCTTACAACTAACATATAGTAAAGAAACAGTACAATCAAGGAAAGTGTCCAATTATTTTCCACCATCGCGAACAATACCTGCGGAGACGAAGGCGAAGGTGGCAGCGCCGGCGAAGCCGGCGAATACGATGACGGCGGCGACGAGGGCGAAGATGGTGTTGAGGGCGAAGGCGATGGTGCAGACGAAGTTGACGCAGAGTCCCACCGAAAGGGTGATGAGGGTGGCGTTGATGGTGGCGAGTTCTAGAAAATAGAAACCTCCCACGATATAATATTGACACAATCACATGATTTGATCTCACTCGATTTCATAGGTTAAACACGATAAATGTTAAAATACTGTAAAGTACATACCTCTTGGGAATCTCGACATGACGATCCATGGAGGGGTGCAATCCTTTCTTTACCCATGTTATCTCACTTAACGAACCACTGTTCTTCACGATTGAAAGACAACTGGTCTCACAGCATCGTCAAGCTAACGAATGTAAACTTCATATCTCGAAACCGAGAAGTGCGTAGCTTTGCAAAGGAGGATGTCTTTGTTCTTCACCTTCATCATCTTCGCTGACCATTCATTTTTTTTCTTCCCACACTTACCATTTGACTGAACTGATATCCCCCTTCTTCTTTGAAGGTATCACTTCCCTTATTCTAGCATACATCGCATGTAGGAGGTTGGAGAGAGTGAAGAAAACATTTGTATATGCATTAAAATTAATTATATTTTATTTAAACATATCTCTTTGGCGTTTAGACCACCAGTTGAATATTTTAAATACATTTTGCATGGCACAATGCTTTGCATGTCTATCGCATCGCAGAGTATTAACAACATATAGCTTATTTAGAGATTTGATATCCTCGTAGTCAATGTTCAGTGTCTCAATGGTCACGTCCGCTCTCGTATTTTCGTCGAGAAAATCCGCAAGCCAGTCCCGTTTCTGCAATCCTTTAACGTATGTAAGGAAATGATATTTCCTTAATTCAAATACCGCGCCTCGCGCGTGGTAGAGCGTAGAGTGTAGAGTGGTGGTAGAGAGTCTACTGTATAGAGAGAACGACTAATTTATGGAAGGACGATTACATAAGAGAGCCAACGTGCATAGATCGCAATAGAGATTAAATAATAAGAATAAGGAAACTGTGAATGAAGAAGAGATAGAGAATAAACTTTAAATGTCGTTTCTCTCTTTACAGGTAAGATTGTACATATTGTAAATAAGGGATGTAATATAATATAATATAATATAATATAATAAAGCAAATAACCTCTCTTTACAGAGAAACAATTTCTAGTTCATTCTTGAAAATCCTTCTGCTTTGAAGATATATCTTATACGTATATGATATGGGATGCACCATCTTCTTCTTCATCAATCGCCCCGACAACAGCTTTCGTAATTAACCGTGTAGCCATGCTGTATGGGACGTCTCCATCTTCCCACCGTAGTCCATGATGTTTTGCCATCAACCACCGAATGTTCGATTTGTCAGATTTCGTAAGAAGATATTGCGGCATCGAACTCCCAAAAATATAGTGCGAGAGAATTGTTCCCTTTCGTAGGACTGCCACTTCCTTCACGATAAATCTTCCGTCAACGATGAACCCTTGCAGGTCAACAAATGTTGGTACGACCATTATCGGTACAATGTAAAGGTCCGTTCGCTTCCAAGACAGACAGGAGAATGCGATCTTTCTCGTAAAGCATCTCGATTTTCATGATGAAATTTTGTACGAATTTGACACAGGAGAGGGCGGGCAAGTAGCGTGGCAATTTAATTGATTTTGCGCACCACGTTTGTCAGCGGATTGTATTCAACCACCCGATCGTGCAGAATCAGACAGTAGGCTGTAGTATTTGCAGGCACATTCTCTTTACAGTCGAATTCTATGCGCACGTCCACGGTGCTATTCTTGATCGACTCATTTTGTCGCGAGCAATCAATCACCACGAGGGGGCCAAATTGCAGAAATTGGGCCACGGTGAATAATGCCTCGTTGCAACTATGTCCATAATACGATTTACGGAAATGTGTATACATGTTAAACAAGATGGCATGTCTATTCTTGTCAAAGTCCAAGTTCATGTCATCGTACGGGTAAAATTCCGAATTGAGAAAAAGTTTTACATTGGTTAATTTGCAGTGATCGAACCGAGTAACATCTTCGGTCATCACATTCTTTCGAGCAGTCTGTACAGCAAAGATAATGTATCGCGGCTTCTCCAGCTGTGCAGCTGCCTTCACGGCCCAGGAATGCTTGGTTGTGCTCTGTAAGAGAGGATACTCGTACAGATCCCAGGAGCGAAAACTAATGCTCAGGTTTTGTCCACTTTCCAAAGCATGTAGAAACGATAGCTTATTAACATCATTCAACGTCACATGAGGCATCCGCCATTGCACTTTAAGTAATTCAATTTCTGGTTCCAACGTTGGTGATCCTATTAGAGAATTGTTATCGTTGCGCGATCGTATTAAAATCAATTCGTGACGCGCATTAATAACCATGTGTTTGTAGTCCTCGCAAAATCCCAGCAAATATTTGAGCGGAATGCAAAAATTGAAATGATTTTTCACTATTAGCTCATCGTGCCGTTTCAAGCCCCATCCAGCATTCTCCATATTCTTGTCTTCATCAGATGTCAGCGATACATAGTTTTTAAGCGTTCTAGTTACTCCAACGTCTCTGTTACGGTCAATCTCCACGCCATTCAGCTCATATCGAATCTCATCAAATATGAACGCCATGCAATTATTTCCCAACATCACCGTTAATGCATCATTTGGCTTATTTATCATCAATTTCCCCTCCACGTAGAGGAAACTTTCACACGGCAATGTGTATAAATCCTGCTGCTGTATAGGTATTCTTATCTCGTCGCTGTGTCCAAACGTTGTGTTGACGTATGGGTTGTATGTATGTGTCTCAAGCTTGACGATGCGATCATCAAACGTCTGCTTCCCTCCAATGCTTAGAATGTCAGCCATTTTTCAACTTAAATCCGTACAACGAATCCCAGCGATTTCAAAAAAGCAATGTTCACAGCACTGAGCCTCTTCTTTTTAGCGTAATCAGAGCTGTTGCTGTTGTTGTTACAAACAATTTCGCTTGGAAGAAACGTGTTTCTGAAGTCGTTCAAAACAAGCATCTCATTCGTTCGCACCACGTGTATTATCGTCGTCGTACGTGCAGTCTGATGGTAATCTCTTCACCTCGAAAATCGAGCAACTGTCCGTCTTGATCCACAACGCGTATCGTTAGATTCGTAATGACCCGTGCAGTGATTGGAAGGTAAATGATCTGCGCAGGCGTTTCCGATATCTTATATCCTGGCGGGACTCTCGGAGAAAATTCATGTATCGTATGTACGCGCTTTCCATTATTGTACGCGCCAGCGGTCACGCTACATTCTATGCGAATAATGTTTACATTCATGATATTAATTGGATTGTCCGATTCGTGCCACTGTCCTGGTTCTAATACCCGATTCGTCGAGAATCCCAGTAGCGATCCAATGTTATTGGGCTTTGTAAAGTCTACGGCGAACCGACAATACAGCTCGCTTTTCATGGTGTTGTTGTTGGGGCGCAACACTATTGGATACACATCGTTGTCGCTAACATCGCGGGCATCGGTACCTCCGAGATTTTGAGGATATCGCTCGAGTAATCGCTGCTTCAAATACTTGGCAATGGCGTCTAGTTCGTAGGAGCCGTGGGGAATCGTAATGTATTCATGGTCAGCATCAACGCTGTTGTTGGTGTCATAGTTTACGATGAAGTAGAATTTATCATTGCTCGAGTCGATGTTTGGTATTGTATGATAAGTTTCAAAGGTGGTTAGACCAAGCTCGTAATCATCATCACTGAAATCTATGGGTGGAAAATAGCTCACCGCGAGGGTGCTACTCTTGCCAGTTAGAGTGAATGTTAACGACATATTCCGAGCTGCACGACTCGACTAGTACTGAATCATAGCGGTTGGAAGTCAACCCTTAAATTTGGTGCCGATCGTTTGTAGAAAGCATAGACATAGTTGTCCACAATTGCTCTGATCGTACTTCTGATAAGACGTTCGATTGTATTCGATTTTTACAACATCTTTATCCAGATATTGCACCAATTCCTTAGGCGGTTGAAGATTGCCAAAGCTGTCGAAATATACAGCTCGACACCCTCTCTTCACATATGCCATCCAATGAGTCCCCGACCCCTCGACATTGTCCAAATTTACGATACCGCTCTCGTTTCGATGCACTCCTCCAGCTGGTAGCGCGTTGCGCATAAAAACACCTCTAAAGAATGGAATATGCATACGTTTTGCCAAATCCTCCAATTGCTTGTCGGTAGTTACGCCCACAGGCATTTTTAATGTCTTTTCGACGTTTTTTTTTTCGTTTCGATATTCCCTGTCCGCGCTTGTATGGTGTGAGATAAAGTCCGCGACCTTCCATGGAGCGATTATGACGTTGCATTTCCTGTAGCTGACGTTGCGCCGCCTTATTATCGTTTACCGCCTTGGCAATCCCCGCCGCTCCGCCGGCCAATGTTCCGAGAACACCTAGCAGCGGGAGAAGTGGTAGTATACCACCCCGTTTTGCCACCGGAAGAATCCGCTTTTGCGACGCTCTCTTTGGAGTCCTTTTGCGGGTTTTTGTTTTCATCCCCATTCCGATTTTCGTCTTGGCCTTCATAGCCGCCCAAACAGCTATAGCAGCGCCTCTTTCACCCAGAGTCGAGTCTCGCGCATCGATACGTTTTCGCGCTTTGTCAGCGAGTACGTTATCTGCCGCGTGTCTTTCACTGAGATCGTTGCTGCGGGAATACGCAATATCGTGTTCGCGACACGCTGCGTCCAACGGATTTATGCCTTGATCACCTCTAGCCAATCGTTTTGCCAGATGAGTACCTGGACCGCAAAACTGGTATCCCGGGATATGTAATTCGATGGGTAGTGCGTTTATCGCGCGATTTAATAAACCACAACCTTTCTTTACTCTCGTCGGCGACATTCGCTACAGTTTTTAATCAGGGGTGCTGGACCGTCGATATGCGTTCGCTGCCAAGGGCGATTATAATGTTCCAGACACCGACGATGCTGCTGAACCTCAGAATCGGCTTTTATATGCTCGGGGAGTCTGTCCCACAACTGATCAATGTGTCCGCCAAACTCTCGGAGTAGAATAATCTTTGTTATATATTTCAACTGCTCAGAGGTTAGGTCTTGAATATCGCAATTATCCGACTGGACCAGAAGCATTTTGAATACTGAGCTGTTTTGCTTCAGTGCGGACCTATAAATAGGGCGCGTCGCCGCTTCGACGTATCAAAATCATTTTTCACGGTTCATGGAGAGGATGCGATTCGTGCGACAACCTGTGGCGATACGCGTGACAAATTTTGACGATAAATCACAAATGATGTCCCCGAAAAAAACAAGACGCAGACATGGTAGCATGCTACCAAACACTATCCGTTCCCTCATTTGCGGCCCATCAAATTGTGGAAAGACTAACGTGCTGGTGAGCTTGTTGGAAAGTCTATTCCAAGTCGTTGCAACAGCCGAAATATCAATATTTGGAGAATTTATTGACTCCGATAGATGAAATTGGCTACTTTACGTTTTCGAATAACAGTGACTTCATCCCACCGAGCGAATCGATTCCGAATTCCATTTTTATCTTTGATGACGTTGCATGCGACAAGCAAGATACGATAAGGGAATACTTTGCGATGGGGCGCCACTCGAACGTCGACTGCTTCTATCTCTGTCAAGCCGGGTCCAGACCTGAATGAGTATACGCTGAGCAGACTAAGCCCGCACGAAAGACGCATGCGGAGGGGTCGAAAGTGCCATTGTGTCTTTCTTCACCAACTTCTGTCCTTAACTTGGCCCACTCCGCAGTCGTAACGATGGTGTCATAGTTAGCTAAATAAACATACAGCTCAACCCTCCGAGTCATCCTGTTTACCAATACAGTACAGGGTGATTCTCCAGCGACGCCTGTCAAAGAGTTGCCACCTGGTACCCCGTGGCGAGGACAACCCCCCGCAGTGCCTCACCGAATTTTATGGGTTTCGATCCTTCAAACGGTTGGAATACCATTAAAAGTCAGAAATGTTCAAGAGTTCTGCATTTCTCATCAGATCTTTGCGAAGACGACGTCAATTGATTCCTTATGTTTCGCCGATGAAACTAACACCAAGAACGACGTAATTCGGACCATAATGATCGAAATTTCAGAAAAAATTTATTTATATCATTTCAAGTTGAATTCGTTAAAAATAGTCAGATTTACATGAAATTTGGAATGATCTTCATCGGAAAAACGTAAGGAATTCATCGGTGTCACTTCCACATCGATACGATAAAGAATAGAAAATTATTTTATTTCTGAAACAGGTATGAATACGTTGGCTGTATGAATTAAGAACAATGCAAAGGTGTAGTGAAGAAAAGAAAGACAAATTATTCAGTAAAATAGAGCTTTAACGTCTATCATATGGTAATTGCATTATTATTATTGAAAATGTAATTTTTAAATTTTTGATTATCTGTTTATGACAATATTAGCAATGGATTAAATTCATTCACATAGATTCATCCTTCATGATTAAAAAAAAGACGCAAGTCGATACCTTCAATAATTTAGGTCATTAAAATTAATTTCTGTAGGCGGGTTTCGTAAAAATCACGGAAAGCAGGTAACTTTGAAGATTTGTATTTTTAAACAATTTCGAATCTGCAAAAATGAGGACTTAACCCGTCCTAATTTCGTATGGACTACCATATAGTTCAATATCATGTAGCATATCTCATTTGCCTCTATCATCCACGCTGAACACAATACACTCCAAACTCCCTTTGATGTGCGGAAGAAAACCGACAACGGTCGGCTCAGGCCATGTGCCTTCGCCGGCATTCGCGAGTGGTGTCGAATGCCCCGAGTCACCACGAATGACACGTCCACACTTGCATATGCGTTCGCGCTCACCCTTTCTGACGTAGAAGCATGCGGTCCTGGCTACCGTTTCACCCGTCCACATCAGAATATTCGTGCGCGCTCAGCCTGCTCAGCGTATACTCATTCAGGTCTGGACCCGGCTTAACAGGTATGAAATAATTTTTTTCATGTCCCCTCATAATTTTTATTTGTGTTTTTTCTCGATAATAGCGATCATTTTCACAGCTTTTATTGTTCTTTTCGCTCGCGTTACGCGGCTCGTATCATGGCCAGAAGATATGCGCTAACATCTACAGCATATAAGTATCTGGAAATCGGGATCAGCCTTCGACCTATAGCACTTGTAGAAATCGTTCTCGGCGACAATCGTGGGAATCAGTTGGTATTGTCTATTCCAACATGGAAAGGATTAATTGAAAAACGTGCCGACATCGAGCAGCGCATGCGATCGAGCGGACCATCACCACTATGGATTAACGATTTGGCGGTGGAATTTTGTGTAATGTATAATTCGCGAATTGTAAAGATGATGCGGCATAATAAGTCGCTATATTTCAAACCTGACACATTAATCTGTTTATTTAATCTCGAGCACTGTATCAATCATGTATATATGCAGCTTTATGAAACTACACATCATGTCGATACGAAGTTTTCAAATTTTGTGAGGAGCGTGTTACAGCGGTGCGATGTCGTCGATGAATCTTTAGACTCGTGCTGCGCTGCTAAAGCTATACGCGATAGTGAATATTTCGATGGTACATCTCTTGTTGATTGCGAACTGCTGGCGTATGCCTTAAATAATATTATCGACGTCACTCGCAGCAAATGTTAAATAAATTGTACAATTATTCTTTGTAACAATATATCTTCAGCGTATATTTTAAACATATTATTTCTCAATTTTATTTTCCCGTCTTCCTCCATCTCTCCTCACCACCTAATTTTAAGATTCAACGCTTCAAAGGGTCTAGCAGGGTAAGCATGGTCAAACGGCCCTCAGGCCGATTCTTGGAGTGGTTATTTTTTAAACAAAGCTCCTTGCCTGAAACACTATTATGTAAAGTTTTAGATCGCTACCCCCCCGTTTAAGGGCAATACGGGGGTAAACGCCCTTAACGTTATTATTTTTTTTCTCGGTTACTAGTTAAGGTAATTTAATTTAAAAAATGCGAAAATATAGCTACGTACCGACTGTGCTTCATATATTTTTCTCTAAATTTTAAATCAATTATTAAGTGTTGAAAAAAAAAAATTAATTTTTTGGGGGTGGTTTTTGGAAACAACCCTTTGAGTGACCACCTCCAAAAAAATCAAGAATAATGTTTTGGTATCGAGCTACTATATAAAAAAAACTAGAGATTGTCGAGATGGTGGAACATAGTAAAATAATTTAAAGAAGATCATTATATTATAAATATGTGACGAGAAAGAGTATCTGTCGCGAGCCTGAGTACGTGTCATTTAAATGCGAATGGAAGAAACGATTGCGGTTCGTTTGGGAGATCGATGTGTGAATGAAGAGTGTTTGAGATTTATTGTTTATGTACATATAGTGTCGGACATAGAAGCGAGTCGTGAAGCGTGCCGTGAGAGTAATCAGTGGGAGTTCGAAAATCATAGGTAATAACGAGAAAGGTTGATATCATTATTGATTATTATTTATTAATCCTCGTCGCTATTTACGTCAATAACTGCCGTTGTGTCAGTTCCATCAAATACATTTGTTAATATTTGGGACGGTTTAACTATTTTGGATATATAACGTCCGTGTGATAAATAATAAATAATCGCAGCGACGTGCGAACAGCAACCCACTGTCCTGTTACCATTCGCACAATCGTACGTATATCGTTGTATTGCCGTGTAGCTGATAGAATTTGGTACATATTCGATATAACATTTGTACGTTTTCCGATTGATCTGTCGCGAGCGGACCTTCATCCTTATAATGTTAGTGGTTTCCTTTAAATATTCCACGGTCAAACAATTTTCATTATTCATGAGTTCAGCAAGATAACACACTGCCTGTGATAATTGGTATGTGCCTGTAAATAATATTCAGTATTTAAGTATTTATTGTTCCTTAATGTAACATATTGCTTGCGGCGCCTAGTACGTACCTGTAAATAGTATTTGCTGGTTAGTAGGATCGGTACAAGAACGCGCTTTAGATGTTTTCACCCTCGGATTGAATGTAAAATTGAGGACGATTATAAGGTCTCGAAACTATGCGACATTAAATGCAGCTATAGCCGCAGCAATAGAGGAAGAACAAGCAATGGGTCTAAGTACCTCGCGAAACTTTAAGAAGTCCGATGATCAGCCCAAAAGAAGAGAAGGGTCAAACGTACCGCGTTGCGAACGCTGTAATAAGTTAGGACATTTAGCGAGGAATTGCTATACGCGACTAAGCATGCCGCGAATAAACTATCCGACGCAACCGACGACGCACATAAAAAAGGAAATTCATCGCGCCACAGTAGTCTGCCACTATTGTAAAAAACCGGGGCACCAAATCAGAGAATGCAGGGCCAGAGAAAGGGCAAACGAGCGAGAATATAGACCGCGCTACACAAATACTAGTTACAGGCGCGACGACTTTAGACAGATTTTTAATAGAAACTCGAGCCGAGAATCGCCTGGCGGAAATCGAGATTACCCGAACGCGAGCCGCGGAACAACCGACGATAGACAAACTAACGCAGGAGCCAGAGTGGGCTCATACCGAGCGAATCTGGTAGTGACTTCCAAGATAGAGAATACCATTGAAATCACGGCGCCGGAACTAATAGAGGAAAAAGCAAACATGCTAGTCGACACCGGTGCCGACATCACGTTAATAAAGATAAGAAAGGTGTTGGGCGACGTCCAAGCCCAAGACGAAGTAGTGTCCCTGCGAGGAATAGCTCCAATGGAAATCAAGACGCTATGTCTAATACAGTTAAACATTAAAGTCGGGAATAAATTAATAACACACCCTTGCCGGTTAGTAAGAGACGACTTTCCGTTAGAAGCAGACGGAATCGTAGGACAAGATTTTATGACCAAGCACGATGTATGCATTCGGGCAAATCAAGGAATAGAATTGTACGGAATACGGTTCCCTTACTCCGGAGGAGGAAACGTAACATTAAAACCGCGATCAGAAACGATTCTCTTAGCCAGAACGACGAGTAAAGGAGAAGGAATAGTAGAAGGACAATCTATTAAGCCAGGAGTGTTCATAGGAAATTCATTAACGGTAGGCAATGACGGTAAATGCGTAATAAGCATAATGAACACCACAGCGGACGAAGTCCTTATCAGTACGCCGACTGTGACGTTAGAAACACTGACGAGCGATGACATTGACCCGACGGACGCAATCTGCGATAAAGAGCGCGATGCGCCGACATATATGGTACACGCTGTACACGGGAGAAATAGGATGCAAGTCTTGCGCGAAAACCTCAGGACCGAACACCTAAATAGCGAGGAAAAAGCCAGCTTACTTGGGCTTTGCGAAAAATATAACGAAATATTCGGATTAGAAGGAGACAAACTAGGATACTCCACAAAGGCGGAACATTCAATTACGCTAACCCAAGGTACCAAACCTATACAGGGTGTCCCAAAAATGTCGGAGTTCCTTGAAAGGGGTGACTCAGGGGGTGATTTGAAACAACTTTTTCCTTAGCGAAAATATTGTCCGAAGTTTCGTTTAGGAGATATTAACAAAAACCCCCGACCAATCAGAGCGCGCGCCTTCCGCCCGAGCTCCCGCGGTAGCGTTGGCTACGCGGTAGGCGGCTGCGCTTGTACTACGAACGTACGAACAAGCAAGTCGGCATGCATCGAAGTAAACCGCGTTACACAGACTTTTTTTTAAACAGAATCTTAAATAATAATTGTTTGAGGTGAGAGGACAAGAAATAGATCAATTTCATTTTCAAATAAGGCATAAACTAAATGGTAATGTAACAGAAAATGTACGACAAGTGATCGTAATTCGTTATTGAGGTAAAAATCCGTAGATTAATAACGGCCAACATAACTAAAGTTAAAAAATAATATCAGGTGTATGAATAAATTGTTTCCGACTGGATTTACATAATCAGTACAAAGCTACCGAATTTCTATCGCGGTGATGTTCGTAAGCTGCCAGAAAAATGGCGAAAGGTAATTAACAGTAATGGAAATTGTTTCGATGACTGAAATGTTTTCATATTTTTTAAATCAAACTGTTATTGTACCTACCCTAAAATCGAACAGAATTTATTTCTACACCTAATAATCACCAATAAATTAAATAAAACTCACCCTTTCGGACATTCGTTTCCTTTCTTTTCGGAAAGCTGTGTCACTAAGTAGGTCACTGTACCGATCCTGGTCATCGGTGGACGAAAAGTTTTATGGCAGGGTAGCGCCCGGTGCTCAGCTGATCGCAGGTATACGACACCACCCGATGGTAAGGGTCGTAACGTCAAGTGCGTCCGGGTTAATGTACCGAATATTCACTTCACTGCACGGCCACTAACACTGATCACTTAATTTATTTTTCATGGAACGTGTTGTTCCTGCGTTATAAAAATTGTCTATCCACACCTCCGCACGTACGATCAGCTGTCTTTGGACGGCCTGCAAAGTGTGTGGTATTATGTTCGTCACCGCAGCGTGAATTCGCACAACGATGTTCAGAATAATTTTGACGCCAAACGCCGAATCGTACGCTAGCTTGGGGTTTGGATATGCGGGTACTCCCGTGAAAACGCTCGCACAGTAGCACTTGCGTCCCTGTTGTTCCGGGCGTACACCCAGAACATCGCGTAATAGGTATTATTGGGCCGTGAACATTTCTGCGACGAGATTGCTAGCTGACTGACAGGATTTTTCCCAAGCAACTTCCTCTACCGCCAAGTAGCTTCTCTCGTTCCATTATGAGTTAACTCCCACCAGGACAAGAGGCTTTAGGTAAAAAGAAGCCAGCACATTTTCGAAACACACGTGCTTCCCAGAAGTGCAACGAACGAACCGTCGTACACTTTCACAAAAGCCCGCGCTCCGTCCTTTTACTGCCATTGTACCCAATGCTTCGAGGTAGGCAGCAGACACCACGTGTTTCGGTTCGAAAGGGTTCGAAGAGAAGAGAAACAGAAAGTCTTCGAGTTGCTATAAAGAAGAAAATGCATACCATTCCTGTTTCCCCTTTCCGATATCCTGATTTCACGTCTGCTACGAGGCGGAACCAACTAAGCCATAAATTACCCAAAACTGCGCGTAGTTCCGCCTGCTACGTCCTACCTTCAAATTAAAGACGAATCCCTTATCTCCCGAGTATAAACACGCGCTCGAATTTCAAAACAAAAGCACGCCTCGACGTATTCCGTGCGAGAAAAGGTGGGCTTGAAGACCGATTGGTCGTAACCGAACCAATCTGCCCTGCATCCCGCCCAAACGGCCACTGTCTTGAAGAGGCCCTCTTCACAGCAATATCTCCTCCCCGAGGCCCACCAGTATAAACACGCGCTCGATTTTCAAAACAAAAGCACGCGACGACGTATTCCTTGCGAGAGAAGGTGGGCTTGAAGTTCGATTGGTTCTAAACGAACCAATCGGGCCTGCTTATCTCTCGTGTATAAACACGCGCTCGAATTTCAAAACAAAAGCACGCGTCGACGTATTCCGTGCGAGAGAAGGTGGGTCTCGGGCAAGAGATATTGCTGTGAAGTGGGCCTCTTCAAGACAGTGGCCGTTCGGGAGGGATGCAGGGCAGATTGGTTAGATTAGGATCAATCGGACTTAAAGTCCACCTTCTCTCGCACGGAATACGTCAACGCGTGCTTTTGTTTTGAAAATCGAGCGCGTGTTTATACTCGAGAGATAAGGGATCTGACTTTAATTTGAAGGAAGCACGACGCAGGCGGGATCACGCGCTGTCAGCGGACAGGACGACGCAAGCGGGACCACGCGCTGTCAGCGGACTACCCCTTTTCTTCCTGTGTGTCTCCGCGAGGCGTATTGATGTTGGATAATACTTTTTAAATTCTGCTTCCCCAAAATTAATCAGGCTGATCGGCCAGAGTATTTCGCCAGGGTCGCGGTTTATGACCGTATTGTCCCGCTAGTCGGCGGTAGAGAACGGTTGCCTACAGTTTTGGATAATTTATGACTTAATTGGTTCCGCCTCGTAGCAGACGTGAATTCAGGATATCGGAAAGGGGAAACAGGAATGGTATGCATTTTCTTCTTTATAGCAACTCGAAGACTTTCTGTTTCTCTTCTCTTCGGACCCTTTCGAACCGAAACACGTGGTGTCTGCTGCCTACCTCGAAGCATTGGGTACAATGGCAGTAAAAGGACGGAGCGCGGGCTTTTGTGAAAGTGTACGACGGTTCGTTCGTTGCACTTCTGGGAAGCACGTATGTTTCGAAAATGTGCTGGCTTCTTTTTACCTAAAGCCTCTTGTCCTGGTGGGAGTTAACTCATAATGGAACGAGAGAAGCTACTTGGCGGTAGAGGAAGTTGCTTGGGAAAAATCCTGTCAGTCAGCTAGCAATCTCGTCGCAGAAATGTTCACGGCCCAATAATACCTATTACGCGATGTTCTGGGTGTACGCCCGGAACAACGGGGACGCAAGTGCTACTGTGCGAGCGTTTTCACGGGAGTACCCGCATATCCAAACCCCAAGCTAGGGTACGATTCGGCGTTTGACGTCAAAATTATTCTGAACATCGTTGTGCGAATTCACGCTGCGGTGACGAACATAATACCACACACTTTGCAGGCCGTCCAAAGACAGCTGATCGTACGTGCGGAGGTGTGGATAGACAATTTTTATAACGCAGGAACAACACGTTCCATGAAAAATAAATTAAGTGATCAGTGTTAGTGGCCGTGCAGTGAAGTGAATATTCGGTACATTAACCCGGACGCAGTTGACGTTACGACCCTTACCTTCGGGTGGTGTCGTATACCTGCGATCAGCTGAGCACCGGGCGCTACCCTGCCATAAAACTTTTCGTCCACCGATGACCAGGATCGGTACAGTGACCTACTTAGTGACACAGCTTTCCGAAAAGAAAGGAAACGAATGTCCGAAAGGGTGAGTTTTATTTAATTTATTGGTGATTATTAGGTGTAGAAATAAATTCTGTTCGATTTTAGGGTAGGTACAATAACAGTTTGATTTAAAAAATATGAAAACATTTCAGTCATCGAAACAATTTCCATTACTGTTAATTACCTTTCGCCATTTTTCTGGCAGCTTACGAACATCACCGCGATAGAAATTCGGTAGCTTTGTACTGATTATGTAAATCCAGTCGGAAACAATTTATTCATACACCTGATATTATTTTTTAACTTTATTTATGTTGGCCGTTATTAATCTACGGATTTTTACCTCAATAACGATCACTTGTCGTACATTTTCTGTTACATTACCATTTAGTTTATGCCTTATTTGAAAATGAAATTGATGTATTTCTTGTCCTCTCACCTCAAACAATTATTATTTAAGATTCTGTTTAAAAAAAAGTCTGTGTAACGCGGTTTACTTCGATGCATGCCGACTTGCTTGTTCGTACGTTCGTAGTACAAGCGCAGCCGCCTACCGCGTAGCCAACGCTACCGCGGGAGCTCGGGCGGAAGGCGCGCGCTCTGATTGGTCGGGGGTTTTTGTTAATATCTCCTAAACGAAACTTCGGACAATATTTTCGCTAAGGAAAAAGTTGTTTCAAATCACCCCCTGAGTCACCCCTTTCAAGGAACTCCGACATTTTTGGGACACCCTGTATACGTGAAACCGTATAGATTGCCCCAAGCGCATACGGAGGAAGTGGATAGACAAGTTCAAGAGATGGTAAAAGAAGGAATAATTAGACCAAGCATCAGCCAATGGAACGCTCCCTTGCTAGTAGTCCCGAAAAAACCAGATGCTACAGGTAAACGCAGGCTAAGAGTAGTGGTAGATTTCAGGAAAGTAAACGACGCGACGATAGACGATTCATACCCCCTGCCCAACATAACAGACATTCTAGACCAATTAGGCGGAGCAAAATACTTTTCAACTCTAGATTTAGCGTCAGGATTACATCAATTAGCCATGAAAAAGGAAGACCGCGATAAAACCGCATTCTCGACGCCGTACGGCCATTTTGAGTATAATAGAATGCCATTTGGGCTCAAAAACGCCCCCGCGACGTTTCAAAGATTAATGAATACCGTGCTGTCGGGCCTACAAGGAATAAAATGTTTCGTGTATTTAGACGACATAGTCGTCTACGGACGCTCGTTAAAGGAACACCAAGAGCGACTAGAACTCGTGTTCAAACGCATACAAGAGAGTGGCCTAAAACTTCAACCCAACAAGTGCGAATTTCTACGCAAGGAAATCATATACTTAGGACACATAATAACCGAAAACGGCATCAAACCCGACCGGTCAAAATTAGATGCTGTCCGAAACTTCCCAATACCCAAAGGAGTTAAAGACGTGCAATCCTTCCTGGGTTTAGGCGGATATTACAGGAGATTCATAGACAATTTAAAGAAAGACCAAATATTGCAATATCCAGATTTCTCAAAACCATTTGTTCTAACAACGGACGCTTCCGGAAAAGCGATAGGAGCAGTACTATCGCGAGGGAAAATAGGACAAGATCTGCCGATAGCATACGCGAGCAGGGTATTGAACAAGGCGGAAGAGAATTACAGCACGATCGAAAAGGAATTGTTAGCCATCGTATGGGCAACGCAACATTTCAGACCATACCTATACGGCACCAAATTCAAAATCGTGACAGACCACAAGCCACTTACTTGGCTTTTTAACGTAAAGGACCCCGGTTCTAGATTAATGAGATGGAAATTGAAATTAGCAGAATACGACTATAGCATAGAGTATAAGACCGGGAAGACTAATAAGAACGCTGACGCCCTCAGCAGAATGTTCGCGATAACGCGAGGAGCGAAACAAAAGATCGACCGCGAAACAGTAGCCGGTGCCAGCGAAAGTACCAGCGAAAAAGCTGAGTCCCGAACAGACGGAGAATCGAGCGATACAACATACACGGAAGACGAAAAACTTCGATTGCTACGCGAATTCCACGACACACCCCTGGGTGGACATCTAGGCATAAAAAGAACCATGGAACGAATAAAATTAAAACACTCGTGGCCAGGTATGAGGCAAGCAAGAAGTAGAGAAATATATTTCCAAGTGCGAAAAATGCCAGAAAAATAAGCTATCAAGAGTAGCCAAAGCTCCGATGATAATCACAGATACCCCCACAGAACCGTTCGAGAAATGTGCACTCGACATAGTAGGGCCCTTACCCGAGACAGGCAACGGAAACAAATACATACTAACGATTCAAGACCTACTAACCAAATTCAGTAAAGCCATACCCCTCGAAAATCAAGAAGCAGACACTGTAGCAAAAGAATTCGTCACTAAAATAGTTTGCGAATACGGCATACCACAACGAGTACTAACCGATCAAGGAACTAATTTTCTGAGCCAAGTCTTTAAAAATGTTTGTAAGTTATTAAAAATCGACAAAATTCAAACTACAGCTTACCACCCCCAATCAAACGGAGCACTAGAAAGAAGCCATCGCACGCTGGCGGAATATCTAAAGAATTTTATCACGGACGATCAGACGGACTGGGACAACTGGTTACCGTACGCAATGTTCACCTATAACACGACCCCCCATACGACCACTGGCTACACGCCGTACGAACTTGTCTTCGGAAGACAAGCTACCTTACCGACTCCGTTAAGACAACCACCCCAGCTAACGTATACCTACGACAAATACGCAGAAGAGCTACGCGAGAGATTACGGTCGGCCAACGACATCGCCCGCGAGACGATGGGAAAGCATAAAGAAAAGTCGAAGACGTACTATGATAGGAAAACCGCGGACAGGCCTTTCAAAATCGGTGACCAAGTGCTGTTACACGACGAAACGGTAAGACGCGGACGATCGAAAAAACTAACACCCGCGTGGATAGGTCCCTACTCGATACAAGCTACGCACGACAATAATAATTACACTATACGAAAAGGACGAAGAACGCGTCGCGTACACGCGAACCGGCTTAAACACTTTATAGAATAGGGCAGGAATAGGGAAACGGTCACAGTAGTGAAGGAGAGTAAAGATACACAACAATTATTAGAAGCAAGAAAACAAATTTATAAAGCAAACAAAAAGGAGGAGAATCAAAAGGCAAAATATTAAAAAGTATTAAAATTATATCGTTGAAAACCGAGCAAGAGCAGCCTCATACAGGGCCCATAGCTTCGGCCGCCGAGAGGGACTCGCCGGACGATCACCATGGCGTTCTGGAACGATAACCAAACGCGAAACGATTAAAATAGAGAATCCTATACTCTATTATGAAAAAATAACACCTAACCGACAAAATACTCGATACTCACTGAAAAGTGCCCGTATCCCCCAAATATCCTCCGACCCGTACCAGTCCTCGTACTCGGCGAGGAAACGCCGACGCTGCGCGCGGTATTCGCGCACCGCGCGCCGATAGAGAATATTAACATACCCCGGCAGGGCAGGGGACTGCAAGCTCTAAAAAAGAAAAGCAAACGGGTTTAAGAAAAACATCAACTCCACGCACATCACGAAAAACACAAAATATTAAAACACTAGCACTAAACGCACCAACATAGTTAGCGCGACATCGCGAGGGAATAACACCAGAAACGACATCTTCCACGGTACCAGTACCACAACGAAATAAGAGGCGACCGAGAAAATCGAGCCCCACGCACCTCGTCTCCCACTTCAACCTAAGTTCATATAAGAAGGGCTACTTGTCCACGTTAGCAAAATTTTATCTCGAGCACGCACTGCACTCGCGCGACGAAAGACTTCACGACTAACAAAACGAAACGCCGACTACACCTCGACATTATATTTTGCAGGATTACTGTCGTACAAACGACAATACTATTCGTAGGAGGGACACCCCCCGACACAGACTTCGCTATAAAAGAATTTCAAGACCATCCCGGCATTTACTTCGAAAACCTAGGCGACCTACAGATTTATCGAGATAGCTGGAAGTTAATATTACACATAGACATATCCTATATATACCGACGTGAAGCGACCGTCCAAGCTGCACTATATGACATACTTGCTCAATGTAAAACACCTTCTACCGATAACTTACAAAAATTCTGCAAAACGTTCGGTACGAAAATTCGAGACGAGTTAGACCGCGTTGCTAAACTCCTTACCTACGTCCAGCAAACTATAAGCTGACAAGGGGACACCACGGGTGCGGAAATCGCTTTTGGAACGACAGTATATGGAGGTCGTAGTACTCATGTAGTATGAAAATACCATTTCGGCTTTTCACCGAATGGGCCTTCGTTTTCGAGATATTGTGGTTTAAAGTTTTGAACAAACGTAGTGAGGCAGATATATACCTTCTATAGTAACCTATATCCAAGAAGGTGTGTTGGAGCAACGACAGCGTGTCAGATTGTCACGCGGGCGGACGGGGTTCAAGTCCCGCAACCGCTTCACTTTTTTTTTCGAATTTTTCCCGTAGAAATATATTTTGTGGATATTACGTATCACATAGTATGTTACATATTACCCTACGCAAATTTTAAGGTTAAAAATGACCGTAAGGGTGGTGTTTTACCTGCTCGACAATCGCAGGCGTCGAAAGTTTCGGAATGAAATATTTTCGCAGGACCAGAATATGAAAACACCGGTGAAAGAGATGATTAGAATAATACGTTATGTTGTAAATGCATTTTTAACCTTAAAAATTGCGTAGGGTAATATGTAACATACTATGTGATACGTAATATCCACAAAATATATTTCCACGGGAAAAATTCGAAAAAAAAGTGACGCAGTTGCGGGGACTTGAACCCCGTCCGCCCGCGTGACAATCTGACACGCTGTCGTTGCTCCAACGCACCTTCTTGGGTATAGTTTACTATAGAAGGTATACTATATCTGGCTTACTACGTTTGTTCAAAACTTTAAACCACAATATCTCGAAAACGAAGGCCCATTCGGCGAAAAGCCGAAATGGTATTTTCATACTACACGAGTACTACGACCTCCATATACTGTCGTTCCAAAAGCGATTTCCGCACCCGTGGTGTCCCCTTGTGAGCACAAAAACAGCGCCGCGGATTAATAGACGGATTAGGTTACATAGACAAATCACTCTTCGGACTAATGGATTCCGAAGATAGAAAGAAAATCAACGACCAAATAGACTTTTTAAAGGGACAGGAAAACAGACTAAAAAATGTAATAAAGGGACAAATGCAAACCGTTAGAGCCAACGCCGAACTTCTTAACGAGACTATACATAACGTACAAGACAAAGAAAAAACGCTCTTAAACGCGACTTGGCAAATTCAATATCAACTACAACAGTCAGCTAACATTACTAGATTTCGAGAGACAGTAGACGAACACCTCATATTAATAAATAGCGTCGCGGAACACTATTGCACGATGCACAGGACCTGCTAGAATTCATAATGGATATAAAGAAAGGAATCCTTAACCCACGATTAATACCACCGGCTCAAATCATAACATACCTCACTTCAGCACTCCCATATATTCCGAAAGGATTAGACTTCCCTATCGGAATAAAATTAGAAAACATGCACGTCCTGTATGATATCCTAACCCTCTCCGCATTTTCGGATACTAAATCAATTACCGTAGTACTAGACATCCCATTGTTGAGCGCGAAGAAATTCAAATTGAGCAAGGTACACCCGGTACCTACAAAAGTAAACGACTCGTTCTACGCATATATAGAACCCCTCGACTCATACGTAGTACTTGGCACTTCAGTGCAACATTACATACAACTAAGTAAACAAGACCTAGCAGAATGTAAAATTATAAACGACCTATATCTCTGTAACTCTAATCACCCAATGTTCAAAGCAATACCATACGGACCTTGCGAAGTACAGTTGTACACAAAATTGACACAAAAACCAAACAATTGTAAAATACGAATCATGAAAATTTTTCCAGCGGCGTGCCCGGTCTGGAGAGGTCTCCGCGGTGACTCGGCCCGGAGTGATCCCCTCCATCATCGCGGCTTCCCCCACTCCGCGGCTCGTGCGCGCGTAACCGGGCTTCCACTTCCCGCGCCCAGAGTTCCCCCCATCGCACTCCCCCGCGCGCCCTCACTTCCCCCCGCCCCCGCGCTCCCCTCAGAGGACCTGAGTTAGAACTCTCATAGCCCTACTACTGCTGCCGTCTCACCGGGCGTTGAATGTGTGCGTACGCTCACACAAGCTAGGAAAAGTGTGTACGTATACGCGATGTAGTAAACAATCCGTTTCAACCAACTTATGTCGTGGAATCGGCAAGAAGGAAGCTTTTGCGGGTATAGTTGCCTCCAGTAGACATCCGTGCAGGCGGATCTGGTGCGTTTGAACGCTAATAAGCACCGTACGTTGAAATAATAATGAATTTATAACTCGTATACTGAGACAGACTCGAGAAATGACAGAATTATGCTGCAAGGATTTTCCGTCACCGGCGCTAATGGTATATTTGCGCCATGTACCATCAGAACCGGTGGAAGTCCGAGCTACCCGATAAATGTAGGAAAATCATAGTTGCCGATGCGTATCGAGAGTCGTATCGCGTTGTTGCCGCATTTCCCCTATTAGTATCAACAGCCGCGGTCGCGTCTGGAAGCTAATTCCCCCTTCCCCTCTACCCATAGGCACACTGAGCGACCATGTCTCTATACACGAATGATAGCGAAATTGACAGGTCGTCGGGGCTATTTTAGCCTTATTATCTTATTTTATGACATAGTGCCGGTGTTTTTACATGATTATACGAATCATTTTTTTTTTCGAACCCATATGTCGTTTTACTTAATGTATCAAGCTATTTGTCTAAAAGATATAAGATTTATTCTAAATTAATAGTTATAAAAGTGATACTTTTAGGATTACGAGGTATGACGTCACGTTTTCCTCCTCCACTTGACGCCAGTAGGTGTCGCCATTTGATAGTTGAATTTATAAATGTCATTTGGCTGTCACTCAAGCATAACCTGCCATGTGTTAGTTGTTTACATTTTTGAAAAGTCAAGATGGTAAAGAAGACCCTTTCTCCTGAAAACCGTCCTTTCCGAAAACCTTTTTCCAGAAATCTTAAAATGTCACTCCTCTGCCCTACCCCCCCTCAAGTACATGGAAAAGACGAGGACAAAGAAGAGTATTATACGTACTTCTACGTAAGATATAGCTCTATGTAAAATTTCGTTAGATTAATTTTGTCGTTGGCAATGCATTCCTATACTGATGTACCATCACGTATCATGCATGAATATGAACCGCTTTGAGGATGAAGACCGTTATGAAATAGGGTACTTAGTAATTTATAACAAATTATGAAAAAAGTGATGAAATCCCCCCCCATAAACATGACTCATGTATGAAAGAAGCTAATTCCCTTCAATTCAGGAAAAAAGTTCAACCAGAATGATTGTGAAATCAACTTTGCTAATTCCAATTGTACCTTTAATTCACGAAAACAATTAAAAAAGTTCTCACGCAAAGATTGTGGAATCAACTTTGCTAATTCCAATTGTATTCTCGTTCTCCGCTCGAACACTGATTACTCTGTCACTTTTTATACTTGACATTCCTTTATTGGCCACTAATCAATTCAGTGCTCAGATTTTCAGCTTCGGTTTTAAGGAATTAGCGGGCGTTGTATAAGAAAAAAACTATGAAGTCGACTTAAAACAAAATGTTACAGCGTATTCGGACGGTCGAACTGGTGCGCACTGGAATCAAATTTTCGCCAATTGTTTTCTCTGTCCAAACATATAATGAAACCCTACGCTGGTATTTGCCCAAGTGGATCTCCGAAACGCATCTATAATTATCGATTGTCCAGAGCATGTCGCATTGTAGAGAGTACGTTTGGAATTGTATCTAGCGTTTTTCGAGTTTTACGGAAACCCTTGCTTTTAGAGCCGGAAAAAGCCGAAGTGGTAGTAATGGCTATTGCCTGCCTTCATAATTTTTTACGCAACAGTCAAACTTCCCGACAAACGTATATATCACCCGGTTCTTTAGATACGGGTAAGTATGCCTAGAAACTGGCCAAATAATCAAGAAGCAATGCCGTCTTTTTTACCTTTTAGAAATACACCTCGTAGATCCAAAGAAGCTGCTGAGGAAATAAGGGGGGAATTTACGGAATATTTTAATACGGTTGGGGCTGTACTTTGGCAAAACCAATGTGCTTAAAAGCTACTGTATATTTTTGATATGTATAGATATTTCGTTAATGTTAATGTTAATGTTAATGTTGATGTTAAGCAAATGTTTGTTTTTATTTTAAAATAGGTACTTACACTAATAGTTCTCCGTGGTGTCTTTGTCGTCCAAAAACTGAAAACTTTCAAACGCGAACCATCTCGATTTGTAAACTTCCGACCGTCCTGTAAATACATGTATATTTTGAAAAAAACACGTTCTCATTATCTTTTAGTTTTTTATTACCTTTTCCTGTTCCACTACTGCTCTTCGTTCGCGTTTTCTCCCTTCTATATGAACCCTTAAGGGGGTAGACACGTCACGTGACCTGGCCGATTCGGCAGGTCGGTATTACAGCAGGTTTTTTCTGCACAGAAATGGTAATACCCATAGATACGCGGCTGCCTGTGCACGCGAGAGGGAGCTGTTTGCTATTTCCATATTTTATTTGGAATGTGGAAAGAAATTGTCAGCTATTGCGTTGAACTTGTAAAAATTTAAACAGAAAGTCTGCTGGTACTGCAAACGTAGAAAATTCATTGTACATTTACTTGAAATGTGCTTATGCTAGAATATTCTACGTTGGCAGTAAGGAATTATAAGTGAAAAGGAAAAATACACGAGGGCATGTCCCCAGAAAATGAAGTTTGTTAGGATAGACATTTTATAATTAGCAAAACACTGAAACAGAACACGAAATACACATCCTATGCAGAAAGCAGTTATGAACAAACATATATAAAATTGTGTTTGACGTTGAATCCAACGCGTGATTATTATGTGGTCCCTCCTCGAAGTGAGAGAAAATATAACCTATGTATATGCTATATGACAATAAATGTTTAGCGGCTATTTCGTTCTATTACGCTACATTTGTGAACTTTTCATCATCCTTCCAAAACATTATTATTACGCCGCAACAGTATCTTTAGGAAATCGGGTATAGCATATAGGTTATATTTTCTGTCACTTCAAGGACAGAAACTCTGCTCCACCAGCTGACAGAAAATCTGCTGCTGCACATTTTCTCTAGCCCGGTCGGCGTCATGGAAGGGGTACCTCTTCCACCCTGCATTTGTGGTAGTTGCAACGATATTCCTCAGCCCAGTGTACATACGTACACCCTGGTTTGATCTGCAAAAAGAAATAAATTTAATAAAAATTATTTTTGTGTTTATACCACTTGAATGTAAAAACTGATACTCATACTTGGGATGGCACTGACCCCTTTCGATTCCAGTTAGTTGTCATAGAACCTGTGATAAAAAGTTAGAACGAGTTGTAATCTGAATGCAGTAAAAATGTAAATGTATGTATGTTATTTACTTATCTTTATGCTTGCGGAGAAGATACCCTTCCTCCCTCGCTTCATAGAGCATGATTTTCAACGTGGATATTGGTTGGTGGAAATATCTAAAACAAATTCATATATGAGAGAAACATTCATGATGATTTCCAATTAATCCAATTATTTGCATAACAAAAGTATATGTCATACTTACGCTTTTATACATGTCATTTCCACTTGATATGAAAGAATAGCTATAGGTATTTATTATTAGAAGAGTGTGAAAAGGCCCACCACCACCTCCGTCATAGATGATCCTATTCACTCTCCATATGTATCTCATACATACTTTCTTACTTACATTTTGGAACATTACTTATTCGACAGCTCTTCATATGCGCTGGATGCACTCGCCGGTGCAATAGTCACTTTGAATTGTAATTCCTTATTCGACAGCTCTTCATATGCGCTCGATGCACTCACCGGTGCAATAGTGACTTTGAATTGCAATTACTAATTCGACAGCTCTTCATATGCGCTGGATGCACTCGCCGGTGCAATAGTGACTTTGAATTGCAATTACTAATTCGACAGCTCTTCATATGCGCTGGATGCACTCGCCGGTGCAATAGTGACTTTGAATTGCAATTCCTTATTCGACAGCTCTTCATATGCGCTGGATGCACTCGCCGGTGCAATAGTGACTTTGAATTGCAATTCCTTATTCGACAGCTCTTCATATGCGCTGGATGCACTCGCCGGTGCAATAGTGACTTTGAATTGCAATTCCTTATTCGACAGCTCTTCATATGCGCTGGATGCACTCGCCGGTGCAATAGTCACTTTGAATTGCAATTCCTTATTCGACAGCTCTTCATATGCGCTGGATGCACTCGCCGGTGCAATAGTGACTTTGAATTGCAATTACTTATCCGACAGCTCTTCATATGCGCTGGATGCACTCGCCGGTGCAATAGTGACTTTGAATTGCAATTACTTATTCGACAGCTCTTCATATGCGCTGGATGCACTCGCCGGTGCTATTGCGATGTTTTCATCCATCGTTTTGTGTACTTTCTTGTGTACTTGTACCTGCTCCTCCTGTTTTTATGTACGGAGGTTCTCTAATCGGCTGTTGGCGATTGTATCGACTATCTATAACTTCTGGCAACATGCAGTCCTCATAGAACTTCTTCAGTTTTTCCTCCATCTCTGTTGCCCAGAATCGATCACCTCTCGATACTGTTGTAACTTTCATTCCTTTCGGCGTCCATAAACAAAAATAGGCCCGTTGCCTTTTCGTTATGTGCAATTGTCCTTGCACTTGATAATAGTAATGATGGTTCTTATTCATTTCATTACCCTTGAAAATACGCCTTATATTATCAAGTTGCTTTATTGCTTCAGCAGGTGTTAAATCCTTGGCCGATTCAGGACATTTTACTTCGATGATTTTATCATGGTCCACGAGGCCGTCAGGAGTTGCACCTAAGTGAGGCACAGTGTCATCGATGAAGAGGCCACACGGTAGAATATGCATTCCTAATTCTTCTTGCATTTGTCTCAAGGCGTTTGCCTCATTTTCCCTTCCGTATTGGAGAGAATGTAAATTGTGGAGTTGCGGGTACATTATACTCTTCACAGTATTTGCCCGTGGTGTAGTCTTTCGTAATCGGCATACCTTACCGAAATTCGATGCAGTTAATAATTTCTTCCTATAACCAATCCACTTTTCGCTGTTCGCATGATCGCGAGTTTCCACTTGGATCTCGTCTCGCCTCGTTTGCCAGTGAAGGAGTATATCCGCGTGCCTTTTACACTCGGAAGAGTATACTGCCTCTTCCATATCTGGTTTTGCCGCGTTGGGGCCGTAATCCTGGTCGCACGTTTGTTTTTTATTTCGAAAGGAGGATGCTTTCGCTTCTTTTTTATACTCCCTTGCTTTTTCTGCTGCGCGCTTCCGACGTCCTTCCAGCTTTCTTACCATGGTTGGCGGCTCTTTATTCATTGCCGTACTCAATCTGCTGAACATCTCTTTTGTGTTATATTGGACGACTGCAGCGGAGACTACCCTGATACGAGCCCCCTCGTCCAAAGTTAATCCTTTTGCTTCCGATGAATTTAGCAATGATGTTATTAAAACCTTCAACAGCATTGTTGTTTAGACCGCGCAGCAAACTGTCAGCTTTAGCGAATAGTGGCTGCATCGCTTCTTCGATACTTTGATAAATGCCAGCTTCCTTCAGCCGTGGTACATAGTCCACTCTGTTGGGATCAGAGTATTTATTACAGAAGTATTTTAACTTCTGACACTCCATGTGTTGACCGAAAACGTGACTCGGTACATTTTTCAAATCTTGCTTCAAATTTTGAATTCGTTCCTCGAATGGTATTTCTTCTCGCAACCGGTATTCCGCAGCTTTTTTTATACCAGTACGCAGGCGGAGAGCATTATTCTGTACCACAGCTCTTAGATCTTTATTGCGGCCTTTTGTTCCGATTTCGTTTATTCTTTTATTGAAATTGCGTAACAGGTGATTGGTGCATTCGATTTTTTGTACCTGCACCATATACTTTCCATATGGATTACTGTCCAATATCTTCTTGTACACACTGCTATCGCCATCGGCAACTAGTACAGAGTATATTAAGCCGTGCATATGTGTGCTGCGATTGAAGCCTTCGACAATAGCAACACTCTCCATGCCAGTTGAACTCTGATTACGACCCCAGTTCTTGAAGCAACGATGCTCGCGCGGTTCTTCCTTCCTCGTAGCCGCTATTTGGCAAGTCATGCAGAATTTATTCTTCACGCTAATGTACAGCACTTTCTTCGTGTGGTACCCCACGATGGCTCCTACGCCAGAAAGAGAATTGTAATCTCCTCCGCGGTAGGATCTTTTCATCCAGCTGCCATCCGCGACAACTGGGATAAACGGTAGTTTGGATTCTGGATGTACGTCGCCTCTTGCTATAGCTAATGCTTTTTCCTCTTTTCCAGCATTTTCCATTTCGCGTTGTGCAGCCACTTCGAGGGCATCGATTAGGTCAGCCTGACAGTCCTCGTAGATCCTTTTGGTCATACAGGACACGTTCACGGCAGTCAGTATGTCCTCCAGTTGATTATATCCGCCGCCCGTCATCATTGTTGCGGAAACAGCGGCGCAGTTGATATCCATAGTGGCATCACTCTTCCGAAGACAGGATATGTGCTCTGTGTATTTGCACATTTTGCACTCTACATAATACACATTTTCTAGTCCATTCCGTTGACATCTAATTATTTCAAAATGTTCGATGCCACAGCCAATAGTCGAATGTTTTCGAAGATTTTTTATTTGTTCGAAAACATACGGAAAATCAACGAAGTCTATTCCTTCTGAAATTGGATTTTCCGGCTGTTCTGGTTCTGCATTTTCTACCACCCAGTAATCGGCATCACTTCCAACATCTTGATTCGTTTCTTCGTTGATGTCTGTTACGGATTGTATCTCATCGCTGTCTCTGTCGAAATCTATTTCTTGCACAATTTCTTCTTCGTTCGACTCGAAATGCACATCTTCTACAATTTCCTCTTCGTCCGCATTGAAATTTATTTCTTCTATAATATCTTCTGCGTCCGTATCGAAATGTACTTCTTCTACAATTCCTTCGATAATTGGAGAATCTTCAAAATTTTCATCCGCAGCAGATGTGCTTGGATGTGTTCCGTACGAGATACCTGCTTCCGCCACGGTATCCTGAATTACCGTGAGGCACGCTGCGTTCTTCAATCGTTGTCTGCATGTAAAGAGTTAAAATAAGAAAGAAATAAGAAAAACATACAGCAGAAAAGAAAAGCAAACATAGTAAAAGAAGATATACAGTATAATCTCGATGTAAGCGAAATCCTCGGAACGATACCCGTGTACGTGTGAGACAATACTAACGCAATCAAAATTTAAGATTTGTATTTTTGGTTCCATTTTCATGAAACTTCTACCAACATGTTTGTTAGAATCTTCTAATTAAAATGATACCAAATACAACATAAATCGGACAACTTTTACTTATCGTGAATACGAATCGTTTACATTTATATAATTATCCAAACCATATCGTGTTTGGTGTCATTTTAATCAGAAAATCCTCACAAATATGTTGGTAAACAATTTATAAAAAAGAACCAACATTAAAATACTTTTAATTGTGAACCTCGTTTGCATCGGTGTTGTCTCTCACCGATTTTCAATTTCAAATGTTTGCTTCTTTTCTTCATCGTATCGAGTGGGAAGTGACGCCAATGGATTCCCTATGTTTTTCTGCTGAAAATCATACCAAACATCATGAAAATCGAACTACTTTTACATAAGGAATACAAATAGCTTGTGTCAAATTAATCCGATTTGCATGATGTTTGATATGATTTTCATCGGAAAAACATAAGGAATCCATTGGCGTCACTTCCCCTTCGATACGATGAAGAAAAGAATTTCTTAATACGCTGTAATGGATATTGCACCCGGGACTGCGGGGGCTCGACCTCACTTCGCTACGTTCGGCCCAGGATTCGTACCTTTTTCCGGAAAAAACCATAAAAATCGGGTGAGGCACTGCGAAGGTCTGTCCTCGCCACGGGGTACCAGGCCGCATCTTCTTGACGGGCGTTGCTCCAGAATTACCCTGTATCATTTGTGCAGTGTGTGACTCGACTACCCTCCGTGTAATCGGCCTGCGCGAAGTGGGGCTCAAGTTCGATCGTTATCAGTACTCCTGCCCGAGAGGAATACGATTTACTTTAAATATAGTACATGTGTGTTTTCTAATAAAGTGTTTCTATCGTCTCCTGAATTCAATAACTGGCATCCCGACATCTACGCTCCTACAATCCACCCTCAATACTCCTCGCGGAGAGACACAGGAAGAAACGGGGTAGCCCGCTGTCGACGCGTGGTCCTCTCGAGTATAAACACGAGCTTCAATATCAAAACAAAAGCATGCGTTGACGTATTCCGTGCGAGAGAAGGTGTGCATTGGGGAGGAGGTATTGCTGTGAAGAGGGCCTCTTCAAGAGAGCAGCCGTTTGTGAGGGATGCACATCCGATTGGTTCTAATACAATCTGCTCCTTTTGGTTGAAATTTAGTCTAGCAACTTTCACACCTCCTAACATAACCAATCGAGCTTGCATCCCTCCCAAAAGAACCGGCCATCCGAGCGTAGAAGCAAGTGCGAAATAATAGTAACGGTGCGCAGAAGCCGCTTGACACCGCAGATGTACCTACCTAAGTAGCATTTCTGACGGAAATAATTGTCCAGCCTTTGGGTCTGGCGCCGACCTTTGGCAGGTAGGTATCTGTTTCAACAGGCAAGGCCCTCCGTGGCCCCTCCGTAGTGCCAGCAAGACCAACCCCGGTCCTTGCTATTTCAGTGGGTTTCTTCAGTGAAAATCACTAAATTTGCAAGCGCAATATCTCAAAAACCAGTGGAAATCAAGTGTATACATTAATGCTTATTGAATTTGTCTTGGAACGCACTATCAACTCAGGTGTTCAAAAAAATTAGTTCCATTTGAAAAACCGAACTTGACCATCGTATCTTTTAAAATAATAATCGAAAAAAAAATTCGTTCGGGCTAATAAATTGGCCCTCTCGAACCATGCAATTCTCTGTTTTTTAAATATTTTTATCTCCAATAGTTTAGGAGATATCAAGCTGTCCAGTCTTAGGTGGGACACCCTGTACATATAAACGTATTTCAAAGGATTTTTATAACATTTTAAAATTGTGGAAATTGACTTTCTTTCATTAAATTATAACTGTTGAACTAAGAGACAGATAAGAATGAGCTTTCGGGTGCTTACACTGGGGAAGTAAGTGTACCTAATAAAAATTATGTCACTTAAAAAATACAAATTTTAGACCATTTATGCTGCAATTGTTTTAAACAAGTGCAATTTTATACTAGCAGGGTGCTATTTACATATTGGAACAAAATGAGGATATA
The DNA here is from genome assembly GCA_910592295.1 of Andrena haemorrhoa. Classification (NCBI taxonomy): domain Eukaryota; kingdom Metazoa; phylum Arthropoda; class Insecta; order Hymenoptera; family Andrenidae; genus Andrena; species Andrena haemorrhoa. The sequence continues at coordinate 11,673,056 of OU342946.1, forward strand.
GCTCTACTTGTGTTCTTTACGGACACGTTTTCAGAAACGCGGACACTTTCAAATTAGTCGCATGAAAATTAATTGCATGTGACGCTGTGGAGCCTAATACCGGCTGGACTGGCTAAGCCGTGCGGTACTTGCAGCGGCCAAGCGGCTATACCTGATATTGTTATATAGAGTTCTCGCAAGTGATAAGTATTTGAAAAATACTGAAACAGGAAAACTTTTACTATTTTTCATACCCAACATAATACGGTATGTCAACTTTTGGTGTTCACGATATTTTCCGTGAACCGAAGGTGATCTGCAGTTTTTTAAATGGAATGCTACATATTTGATTACCCGATATAAAAGTGACTATCAAGACAAATTCAACCATATATATGGTATACTATAACTTTCAATGAAAGACATTGATAGTTCAATATTGTAGCACGCACGGCTTAGCCAGTCCAGCCGGTATTGGGCGACGTAGCGTCACATTCAATTAATTTTCATGCGACTAATTTGAAAGTGTCCGCGTTTCTGAAAACGTGTCCGTAAAGAGCACAAGTAGGGCTATATCCTTATTTTTTTTCAAATGTGTAAATAGTGCTCTGCTAGTATAAAATTGCATTTGTTTAAAACAATTACAGCATAAATGGTCTAAACTTTGTTTTTTTTAAAGTGATATAGGATTTCTCCTGTTGTTGTTCCAATTCTTGGACGAATGGGACGCGGAGCTGGTGGTCTTATAAAGAATTGAGGCCCCGTTGATATTAAAATAAATCCGATTTACTATAAGTAGGTCAAAATGGTTGAAAAAGATGTAATATACAGGGCGTTTCTCTACCTGTGGTCAATACTGTATGGTGTGATTATACCGGCAAAAATAAGACAAAAATCAAGAGTGACGAAATTGCGGTAAACGCTTCGTTTTCGAGAAAATTGACTTTCAATTTCACCTAAATACGCGTGCATCGTAGGCGCTTGAGGGGCAGCAGAGGTGAGCGGAACGCGTCAGCTGGCTGTAGGACGTTCCGCTCACCTCCGCGTCAGCTGGCCGTAGGACGTTCCGCTCACCTCCGCGTGCCCCTCAAGCGCCAACGATGCACGCGTATTTAGGTGAAATTCAAAGTCAATTTTCTCGAAAACGACGCGTTTACCGCAATTTCGTCACTCTTGATTTTCGTCTTATTTTTGCCGGTATAATCACCCCTGACTGTATTGACCACAGGTAGAGAAACACCCTGTAGAATAAGAATAGGATCCGCAAGCACGCGACAGTCCTGCTGGATGACCGATATGCAACCCCTCGCCTCGCCTTCGTTCGTCTCACGCCACGCGACAATGCCGGCGCGCTTTTCGGTTGTTTTCCTGACGCGTCAAGCGCTACGCCTCGACCAGCGCTCATCGGCAACTCACAGTGATATAATTTTTATTAGGTACTCTTACTTCCCCAGTGTAAGCACCCAAAAGCTCATTCGTATCTGTCTCTTAGTTCAACAGTTATAATTTAATGAAAAAAGTCAATATTTACAATTTTGAAAATTTTGAAAAATCCTTTGAAATACATTTATATATCACTAAAGACAACAACTTATCCAAGTTTCACAAAAATCCCAAATGTTACTCCGAAAACTGTCCCATTTTGCGTAAAATGACCCTGCTTGAAAGTTTAGAATACTGTAGAGAGAGTTGGTAATAATATAATTGAAATGGTACAACATTGTATGCGACACACAGGACCACATTTCTAATAAATTATAACCTGAAGGAATAAAAATATTGCTAAACAAAAAATATTGCTAATATCTTCCGAGATATTAATAAAAAACTTTTAGTATTTCTGTTGACTTATTCCGACATAACGCATTCCACTTTCCAACTTGCTCTGAATATTAGTATTGGTTGGGGCTAGATCAATGCGGGGGGCGCGCCGATGTGAGTTTGCAGATTTGAACCAGAAATACTATTATACAGGATGGATACCTGTTACTCTATTGATCGTCAATACTCTAGGGGGTGATTCTATAGGCCAAATTAAAACGAAACTATAGAATACAATTTTTTGATATCGTGCTTCGTTTTCGAGAAAATTGACTTTGAATTTTAGCTAAATACACGTGCCATTTAGGCCCCTGAGGGGCACGCGGAGGTAAGGGGGGCACGACGGATCCCCGTACAGCGGCCTGTAGAATATTCAATATTGCACAATGATATTGACCGTCTACAGGCCGTTTTAGCACTACGTGTATGCATTTCAAAAAAATAATTTGTAAAAAAGTTAACAATAATTTCTTATTAATATTTTGGAAACTCAATAATGAGTAAAAGTTTATTGGAATAAGAATTTATTGGAATAAATCGTCGAATAAAAGATGGCCGCTAAACAGGCAATCTGCTAACATATTAATTAAAAAACTAGGGGTTTCTTAGAATGCAGAAAGCGAACTCGCTTTCCATGCGAACTCGGACAGATTTTGGAGTAAGTTTTCCAAAATTGCCGAAATTTGATTATGTAGTAGTCTTTAGTGATATTTAAACGTACCTCAAAGGATTTTTGAAAATTTTGAAAAATGTAGATTTTACAGCTGTTCGAAGTTAAGTGCTAACTTTTTTAAAAAAATTATAGCTATGGAAGTAGGAAACGGATGGAGATGAGGTTTACGGTGCTTATAGAGAAGACATTGAAGTTTTTAGAAAAAATTATTTCAGTTTAAAAAAAAATTGAACCTTTTTTGTGCAATTATTTTAAACAAATGCAGGTTTTTAACATCGGGCGCGATTTTAAAAATCTGAAAAAAATGAGAATATAGTTCTATCCTTCCGCTTGATGGACAAATTTTCAAAAATATGGACATTTTAAAATTGGCTCTGTAAAAATTGCCGAAAGTTGACGCTGCGTCGATGCGCACCGGCTCGACTGGTCGGGCGGTGCGGTACTCGCAGTGCCCAAGCGGCTATACCTGATATTCTGACACAGAATTCGCGAAAATGGTAAGTATTTGAAAAAAACTGAAGGAGGAAAACTTTTACTGTTTTTTATATCCAACATAATACGGTATCTCAATTTTTGGTGTTCGCAATACTTTCCTTGAAACGAGGGTGACTTTCAGTTTTTTAAATGGAATGTTATATATTTGATTATCCAATATGAAAGCGATTGTCAAGACAAATTCAACCATATGGTATACTATGACCTTCAAGGCCACACATGGTTAGGAATGAATGAAAGAAACTCAATCTACTAGATAGATTGTTCTATATATTTACTTTGATGCAGCGTCAACTTTCGGCAATTTTTACAGGGCCAATTTTAAAATGTCCATATTTTTGAAAATTTGTCCATCAAGCGGAAGGATAGAACTATATTCTCATTTTTTTCAGATTTTTAAAATCGCGCCCGATGTTAAAAACCTGCATTTGTTTAAAATAATTGCACAAAAAAAGGTTCAAATTTTTTTTAAACTGAAATAACTTTTTCTAAAAACTTCAATGTCTTCTCTATAAGCACCGTTAAAGCTCATCTCCATTCGTTTCCTACTTCCATAGCTATAATTTTTTTTAAAAAAGTTAGCACTTAACTTCAAACAGCTGGAAAATCTACATTTTTCAAAATTTTCAAAAATCCTTTGAGGTACGTTTAAATATCACTAAAGACTACGACATATTCAAATTTCAGCAATTTTGGAAAACTTACTCCAAAATCTGTCCGAGTTCGCTGGAATGTCCCGAGTATGAAGTGTGTTTTGTAGAGAAAAATTATTTACGACCACGTTATTTAGAATGAATTATACATTTTAGCTCCTAACATCATCATTTTTGGAGATAAAATTATTTTAATTATGTATAAAAATTATATACAGTTGCAAATATTTTCCGCTATAACTTTTGAATATGTACTCTATAAAGAAAATAGAACAAATAGCACACACATTTTCAGGTTCCATGAGGTTCCTAGATATCTAGAGCTATTTCAACGAAAGTTATTGAAAAATTCCATCATTTTTATGTTTATATTTTAATTCTGTTCGTTGGAAATCAACAGACGCGGTCGCGTCTGGAAGCTAATTCCCCCTTCCCCTCTACCCATAGGCTCACTGAGCGACCCTGTCTCTATACACGAAAGATAGCGAAATTGACAGGTCGTCGGAGCTATTTTAGCCTTATTATCTTATTTTATGACATAGTGCCGGTGTTTTTACATGATTAAGCGAATCAATTTTTTTTTTCGAACCCATATGTCGTTTTACTTAATGTATCAAGCTATTTGTCTAAAAGATATAAGATTTATTCTGAATTAATAGTTATAAAAGTGATACTTTTAGGATTACGAGGTATGACGTCACGTTTTCCTCCTCCACTTGACGTCAGTAGGTGTCGACATTTCATAGTTGAATTTATAAATGTCATTTGGCTGTCACTCAAGCATAACCTGCCATGTGTTAGTTGTTTACATTTTTGAAAAGTCAAGATGGTAAAGAAGACCCTTTCTCCTGAAAACCGTCCTTTCCGAAAACCTTTTTCCAGAAATGTTAAAATGTCACTCCTGTGTCCTACCCCCCTCAAGTACATGGAAAAGACGAGGGCAAAGAAGAGTATTATACGTACTTCTACGTAAGTTATAGCTCTATGTAAAATTTCGTTAGATTAATTTTGTCGTTGGCAATACATTCCTATACTGATGTACCATCACGTATCATGCATGAATATGAACCGCTTTGAGGATGAAGACCGTTATGAAATAGGGTACTTAGTAATTTATAACAAATTATGAAAAAAGTGATGAAATCCCCCCCCCCCCCATAAACATGACTATGTATAAAAGAAGCTAATTCCCTTCAATTCACGAAAAAAGTTCACCTGCAAAGATTGTGAAATCAACTTTGCTAATTCCAATTGTACCTTCAATTCACGAAAACAATTAAAAAAGTTCTCATGCAAAGATTGTGAAATCAACTTTGCTAATTCCAATTGTAATCTCGTTCTCCGCTCGAACACTGATTACTCTGTCACTTTTTATACTTGACATTCCTTTATTGGCCACAAATCAATTCAGTGCTCAGATTTTCAGCTTCGGTTTTAAGGAATTAGCGGGCGTTGTATAAGAAAAAAACTATGAAGTCGACTTTAAACAAAATGTTTCATATTCTCCGCATCTCTCTTACAGCGTATTCGGACGGTCGCACTGGTGCGCTCTGGATTCAAATTTTCGCCATTTGGATGCGGAAAAGTTCGCATTCAGTGCGCACTAGTGCAGGTTGCCGAATGTGCTAAAAATTAATCTATTTCCGACTTTGATTCGTTTAAATTAGTCTCTACCAAGTTTTTATTATCTTCCATGCTAAAACGATCTTCATACGACATTTTTAACAGAAGATGTCCCCTCTTTTACAACGCCCGCTAATTCCTTAAAACCGAAGCTGAAAATCTGAGCACTGAATTGATTTGTGGCCAATAAAGGAATGTCAAGTATAAAAAGTGACAGAGTAATCAGTGTTCGAGCGGAGAACGAGAATACAATTGGAATTAGCAAAGTTGATTTCACAATCTTTGCATGAGAACTTTTTTAATTGTTTCCGTGATTAAAATACTCATGGCTGAAGCTTGATTTAGGGTATATGTACCAGTACATGAACACGTACCAGTGACTGAACATTTTATATTAAAATGAGTAAAATAAATTATTAAAATAAGCAACTAATTAATTAGAGACTTCTTTTAATTTCTTGCTTCATATCCAAACAATTTTTGCAGCACGTGGAATCAATCGCGCTGCAAATATTTTTATAAAAGTGTTCATTCATTAGCCTTATGTGTTCATTTATTGGTGCGTTTACCCTACTACTTATTTGTACGTCTGCAATCCATTATTCAAAATATATAGCTTACACTAACGCATTCCAACAATCGGGGTTACTATGTAAGCGGCCGACTCGCGCTCGCCAAGCCGACGAGCCGAGCAGACTCGCCGTCTGACTTCACCTGAAGACTGGGCTTTTCAATGAGACAATTTCACTAAAGGTACACATACAGACGTACATATTGCGGTCAAAAATCCACAAAAGAAGGAGCAATGTGTACATATTTGTATTCAACAAGTAATTACATATGCTCAACATCGAATCGCAAAGCATCGATGACTGTTGCTAATTTTAAATATTATCTTCTACATCACAGAAATAAAATTTGAATTACATTTTTTATCCATTGAATACTACGTACAACGATTGAAATAATCACAACTGCATTATAAAGGAAGCATAGGTAACAAAACGCGTATACTGGTTTGAACGTTTGATACTAACAAAACATATATAACGAAATTTAAAATTTCTTCATTTCGTCTCATCGACACGAAAGTTGCAGGAACGTGCTGCTGACATTTTTCGCATGAAAATGAGTCCAAACACGGTATAAATCGGATTATTAATTAATTAAATAATGATGAACATACGAATTGGGAAAGAATGAATGGGGCAAGAGGGGTAAAGTAATGACCTGCGTTGCGGTGCGCATAGCATAGAATATGTGATAGCTGTTGATATACATATTTGAAGAATATGAATAATACTGTATTATATACAATAAAATACCGTGCTGCTACTACTACATCACAAACTGTAACTTCATACAAATCTGTACCAAAAAACGTAACTTACCTTTCTAGACGCTTTTTATTTTTTCTGGACAAACGCTTTACAGCTAACATAGGGCGCTTCCTTTTTGTATCACCCTTCGAATAGCGATTGTTCCTTGCATCTGCGGCTTCCTTCTTTGATTCCATGGCAATAGAATGATCACACACACTTATCAATACTACAGTAACGAACCACGCAGAAATGGAACAATTCACAAATTATGAATATTCCATATGTATCAATATCTGCGCAGTAAATAAAAGCCCGATTGCTTTCTGCGTCTTCACCGTAGTGCAAGCGGCAGAAAACTGATCAGCTAGCATTGTCGCTGCATTAGTTACAAATGCTGAGAAGCAGAACAAAAGATAGTGGGAAAAGGACAGATATATGCGTTCTGTTCCTCTCTTTCTCATTAGGATTGGTGTGTGCTGATACATTTACATAGAGTATGTACTTCCGGGAATACTTTTTGGTTGCAGAAATGTACACAGGAAAGAATTTTTTATTATCCTGTGCATATACTTTTGACGTATCATCATTGCGCGCTTGAACTTTTACGCGGGCCGAGACGTGTCGCTCGGTCCTTGCAAGTGAAATACAAAATATTGAGTGAGTGAGAAAGACAGTTTTGGTCTTGTCCAGCAGTTTCAGGAAAGAATCGCAAGTTGTATAGTAGGATCACCTACAGGAGTGGTGGTAAGTCCGAATTTTTCGTTTGTTACATTTCACTTATTTTTTACGTATTATATCAACGTGATACATAATAAACGTAAAGTTCAATTTCTTTTTTTTTTAAATCTCGACCGACGCCACTTTCATAATAACTAACATACTTCTACATTTCACCTCCAACCCAAGACTGTATTTAGACATATTCCGGGTAAAGTTTCATTACCGTCATAGTATTGTTATAATTTTTCGTGCAAAATCTACCGTGTGAACTGTGATTGTTTCAGTGTCCGCTTGTTTCTCAAGCTGCGTATCGTCATTGCGAGGCTGCCTCGCGTGGCACACCTCGCGGAGTGGAGTGTCTGGAGCCTACCTCGACCATGATTACTTTACGAGGCATCAGCCGTCGATTTTTCGACGTGCTCAAAGGTGCCTCACGCCCCAAATTCAAAAATCGCATGGCTCGGGCGGCGCAAATATCATGCTGGAGGTAGCGCGAGACTGTCGCACGAGCCTGCCGCGCAAAGTGATCATGATCGAGGTAGTCTCCAGACTGTCCACTCCGCGAAGCGTGCCTCGCGCGGCAACCGCGCAAAGTGATCATGATCGAGGTAGTCTCCAGACTCTCCAATCCGCGAGGCGTGCCTCAATTTAGATAGTTGACAAAATTATGGTCAACTACCTAAATTAACAATTACAGAAAATAATATGTAATCAATTACACAATTACATTTTAATCGTAATTTGTAATTTGTAATTAGATTTCATTTTGGCCAACTCTGGCTCTTCTGCTGCACTTTCAAATCCATTTATGTTCAATAGTTTCACTGTTTCTTTGACTCTGTTTTAGATGTCCGAAAGAGATATAAATGAGCAGAGGGGAGAAAGAGAAGTGGCTCCGTCTCGGAGACGGAGCCCAACCAGAGAGCCTCCATCTCCAAGACGGAGTCCAACGTGTAGCTGGACTTCGTCGCGAAGACGGAGTCGGACCAGGAGCCGGACTCCGTCGCGAAGGCGGCGTCAGACGAGGAGCCGGACTCCGTCCTCGGGACGGAGTTCACGCCAGGAAGTCATATGGATGAATATGACTATGTATTATAGGAAGCAGGTATGTAGATACGTAGGCGATCTCACGCAAACATTTCTTACATTCTCACGAAAATGTGAAAACATTATTGCAGTAATCATAAGATTTATGTTTATTTTTCATATTACAGTACAGCGAACTGCGAAGAGAAATTAGGAGGTTGCGGTACAGAGCAGGAAGAGGAGGAGGAGGAAGGGGAAGAGGAGTAGGAAGAGGAGGAGGAAGAGGAGGAAGAGGAGGAAGAGGGGGAAGAGAAGAAAGAGGAGGAAGGGGGAGGGAGTGGAGGAAACAATTATTTTTATTTCAACCAATAAATAATCTATAATGATATAATTAGTTAAACATTTTTTCTTCGATGGCCTTTCATTCGTTGGCCATGAATAATTTTCTCGTATTTATTCGTACTTTAGTCGAGAATCATATATTTAGGCGAGTAAGTCGGAATAAATACGAGAAAATTATTCATGGCCAACAATTGAATTCCCCATGATTAAATTAATTCAATCATAGTGCTTTAAATGAAAATTGGCTCGGGTTATTTAAGTAATGCTCATCTCTGGTATCTTGACACATAATTGAGGCAGTATTCCAATAGGCTCTACTAACCATATAAAATAGGAAAAAAAATATTGTTACTATGGGTTAGTCCGTTGGTGCTCTCACTACCTCAATTGCTATTATGTATTGCTTCAAGTATGTGTTACGGTAAAAGTATAAAATCGATATGTACGAATTTACCAGTCAACCAAGCTGGTATATGTATACATTTTCCGGTAAATGTGTACATTTACCTAACTATGTACTTTTACCGACACATATGTATGTGTCACGGTAAAAGCGTTAATTTAGTAAATGTATACAGTTCCCAGCAGTTCCTAGTCAATGTATGCCTAAAATGCATATAACCTAACCTACAATCGTACGAAAATGCATACATCGACTGTATCACGCTTTTACTGTGGCACATGTATCCAATCCAGCTAGCGGTGGAGAATTATCGGTAGTATATCGATAATTATCGATAGTTTTCAATATCGAAAGCTATCAATATTTGTATTTGACTGTCGATGGTGATCGATACTCTTCTCCCCCTCACTTCCACTCTATTCATGTCATGACGCTATCCGCGTTGCTCTGTATTCCGGCTACTTTGGCAAAGTATGAAAGAATCTTTAGTAAAACTCAAGAAATAATTTCTGAGAGGGGGGCCAGAACAAAAACAAAAAAAGATGACTTAATCGTTTCTTTAAATAAAAATCAATAGCTATTTTCGTACAGTACTCTTTTTTTTAAACACTTCCTATATTCTTCATTTTGCATTCTTTTCTATTTGGCATTGAACATCAATTATATTCAACTGTTGCTAATTTTCTCCAATAATGATGACGATTATTATACGCTTGTAATATGTAGGTACATATGTACATACATGATAGTGAATTGATGTTTCGGAAACAATCGATAATTATCGATAGTGGGGATCAAACTATCCATTACTATCGACCATCATCGATAGTCACAGCCATCGAAAATTCTCCACCACTATATCCAGCTAATCCTTCAGTTTCGCTGTGATTCCACGTTGTTAGTCCTCCCGAGTAGGCGCCATCTCGTATCCACTACCTGAACTAAATTTGTCACGTGACTTGCTCTGTATTATCGTCAAAATGGCGGAACTCGTATTTGGGAATCCAGTCACGATTTTTCGTTTTTCATCCTTATATGAGCAGATTTTGGGCTGGGCTAGGACTCATTCAAAAGAGAAAGGTTCAATGCGGAGCGCTCTGCTCACCATTTGAGTCACAAAACTCTTTTAGTGACCTAAAAATACTTGGATTCTGCGGGTGTATTTTGTCGACTTTTGCTGTACTTTGGACACCCATATTATTAAATATCAACATAATCTCGTTGAACCATGAGCAGAGCGTTCCGCATTGAACCTTCTTCTTTCGAATGAGTCCTAGCCCAGCCCAAAATCTGCTCATATAAGGACGAAAAACGAAAAATCCCAAACCCATGTTTCGGGCCAGATTGTGTCGGTATACAGCGCGCTGCATTACCCGTGTCTACCCCCTTAAGACTATCCATTTTTGCCTTTAAAACTTCGACACTTTTACCCATTCTTTCAGACAGCAGGTCCCAGGCATCTCCTTTTTTATCTTTATAGAAGTAACCTGGATACCTCGAATTCCACAATATTTCCAATCGCCTATATTCGTTTATTAAGCGCAAACTGAACTCGTGATCATATTCCATTTTCTATTATTATCAAGAATTACACAGACAATACGTCTGACTGATTTGGACGTAAACGAACGAGTGGCGATGTACAACGACGCCGTTATTCAGAATTAAATGAAACATGTTTTTGTTAATAAAATTATCCAATTATACAAATAGTTTCTTCATTTATAATGCAACGAATCATTTGATTGGTTCCTCGCTCATTAAGAACGAGCGTGTTATATGCTAGCGGTGTTTTAATTGCAAAGCAATCGAAATCCACATTTATAAAGCTTTGTTCACGCGTTCTGGCGTGATAACGTAATAGCACAAACAGTAAAATCACTAGGGTAATCGCCGCGAACAATCAAAGGCGACGAGCGAGCGGGCATCGCGTCTCAAAGTTCTTATTGACTCACCCTGATTAATCCCCGTGGATGAGTTGATACTCGTTCAGGGTTTGTTAGGTTTGCAAACTGAGTTGCCGACAAGAAGGACCACCCTCTTGATGAGGGACAATGTTCAAAGGTGATTTTCAATAACTGTTTATTTCACAAACTTAACTTAACTTAACGAAAGATCACAATGAAGTTTCAAGGAATTACAGAATCCGTCTGGATGATCTAAGTGTACTCGTTCGTACCAAAAAATGACCTATGTCCTGAGCCTATCTATCCTGCTCAAGCCTTTATCAAAATCTGCCGTCGGCTGGTCGCCGAGTTTGTTCCCAATCTTCCAGACCTCCTTCTTCGTCCGGAAAATGGGCCTTGGCCAATCAGCTTCCCGCAACCTCGCACCACCCTTCCATTGCGCCCTTCGCGGTCTTCCAGGAGTGGGAGCCGTAGGCGTCAGCCTCCTCCGCTTGGTAATAGTGACTTGGCCACGTGTGGGAAAAACTCCGGGCCTTGACGTCACCGGCGGCCCCTTAGCTGACAAAACCGTTGACGGCTGGACCCATGTTGAGGTTTAGAGAGCCCGACCCCAGGTCTGGGAAGCGTCAAACTCGGCGCTCTGACAACGATGGCGTGAGTCAAGGACTCCTTAGTATCTAAAGAATTATGGTTCCACATCTTTCTCGAAGTGGCGGATGGAACGACCCGTACATAAACAAATGGTCGTGACCAAGGTGGTCTGAGTAATATATGGCTAAACACACCCTCCATATTCATTTTCTTTCAAATTCGTATTTCTCAAATGCGCCAGTAAGTATGGACTGGAGTGCATTCTCGGAGTCTCGAAATACCTGGCTTACAGAGAATGGCATAAATGCTGTTATTTTATTGCACACTGAAACATCTGTTTTGAGGAACCTACATTTTTCTTTTTGAACTAATAGTTTGTCCATATCTTTACTCGCATACGAATCATTTAATTGTTTTCCCTTAACTCATACACACTGTATGCATATTCACATATCCTATTGTTACGTTTTCGGTATGACATTATATGATTTTAATGAATAACTATAACAGCGGAACATTAACAGGGGAACCAAGAACAATATAAGCTTCTGTGTATAGGTTTCGATGCGTCCGTCGGCTATCGCGTCTGGCTCACGAATGACAGCTTGACAGGCGATCGATCCGATCGCCTTCTTCTCGCTGTCTTCTTATCTTCGCTGCGAGCACCAGCGGGCCATGGATCCTATCCATAGGGTGCTCGCAACACTGCTCCCCCCTCTGGAGAAGCGGACGTCCCGACCGCCGCAGCCTCACAGCGTTCTGCAGCCGTACCCTGGTCCGGAGGAGTGGGAAGGTCGCTGCGTGGCCTCCTCCGACCGTCGCCTCGGCATTCGCCTTCACGCCCAAGGGGAAAACCACCCAAAAACCCTGGGCAAGGCGTGGGTACGTGGTTCCCTGAAGGTGCTCCGCGTCTCTACCCTCCACTTGCGTCTTCAGTCTTGAGTACTTCTTTCTTGGGCCGGTTCCGTCTTCTTCGAAGGCGCATCTTCTTCTTGGGCAGAGACGGGTGGGGAATCTTGTTTTCCAGCGGCCGGAACTCCTAGGTTCCTTGTTCACTTTCTTCTTTCTTCTGCGAGGTCCTCTTCGGGAATCCTCCAGTCCTCTTGACGCGGGTCCTTCGAGCGGGTCCTCGAACTGCCCGATGTCGCAACTCTCGCTCAGCCCTTCTGCTGGGGTCCAAGTTCCTCTTGATTTCGTCGATCCAATTTCCCTTAAAAATACCAGAGCTTTAGTATCGCTCCTCCATGGTCTGTCCGTTGGAGCCGCACGAGCCGGAAACCCAGGAAGGAAGCCGAGGCCGCAAGCAGAGGCCCGCAGCCAGTCGCCGCCATGCGAGCCGAGTGCGCAAGCAGGGGACCGCGGCCAACCACGAACATGCACGCGGTCCGGCCCGCAACCCGGTCACCGAACTCGTCAGCCCTGTTGTTTTCCTCTGTCCAATCCTTGACTTCCAGATGGCCCCATTCCTCTTCGTGGCATCTGGTGCTGTCCCAGGGGACCGTCCTTTGCGTCCTGTTAACGCTCCCGTCTCCGCGACATCCCCTCCAGCCGATCCAAGCAGCGCTTGTCCGACTGGTGGTTGGGGGTGCCATTTCCCGTTTGCTGTCCACCCTGCACACATTTCTGCTACCCAGGGATCCCATGGTATCCTCCATGCCGGGGCCGGCCCCGGGGGCTCATGGGACTCACTACCAGGGGGGCTAGCGGAGCGGTTTCACGTATGTGCGCGCTCCGCTGCGGACTGCCACGCTATTGTGGCACATTCGGGGAATTCGGGAGCGCGTATCCAGGCCGCGGTGGCAGTCCCCCGACACCTTGTCCCTCGTCGTGGGGTATCGTGAACCTGTAACAATCTCGAGAGAGGGGGGCCGGGCTACGGAGGTAACCTCCACAGCCCAGTCCGCCTGGTTCGTTAGACCAGTCTTCTCTCCTGGTTCTTGACGGTGTGGATGGTCCATGACGACTTCAATCCTCCTGAAGGTTCGGATGCTCCATGACGTCTTCAATCCTCCTGAAGGTTCGGATGCTCCATGACGTCTTCAATCCTCTTGAAGGTGTGGGTGCTCCATGACGTCTTCAATCCTCTTGAAGGTGTGGATGCTCCATGACGTCTTCAATCCTCCTGAAGCCGTCCTTCGTACTTCCCGAGGCGACGCACGTGGACGACCTTGCACTTCTTCCTGGGAGAGTGTTGTATCCTATAGACGACGTCGTTTATCCTGTCCACCACGGTGTAGGGTCCTTCCCAATCGGTTTGTAGCTTCGGGCACTTCCCTTTCGCTCTTCGGGGCTGAAACAGCCACACTCGGTCTCCGGGCTGGAACTGTACGGGATGGACACGGCTGTCGTACCACGACTTCATCTTGGAGCTGTAGACATCCAGACGGCGACGAACGAATTCATGAATCCTCTTCATTTTTCCGCGGATTTTTCTATCTCTGGGGGTAGACCTCTCCACAATTGCTGGGGTAAGCGTATTTCCTGGCCATACAGGATCATCGCTGGCGTTAACTGAGTAGCCTCGTGTCGTGCTGACCTATAAGCGAGGAGGAACATGGGTATCCACTCGTCCCAATCTCGCTGGTGCTCTGAGACAAACATCGCAAGATATTGAAGCAATGTTCTATTCAGCCGTTCCACCAGCCTGTCGGATTGCGGATGCAGGGGAGTTGTTCGTGTCTTCCTGACTCCCAGCAGCTTCAGGAGTTCCTTAAACACGGAGGATTCAAAATTCCTTCCTTGGTCCGAGTGTATCTCCAAAGGCACACCGTGACGACAAACTACGTTGTGTAGAAGAGCTCTTGCCACTGTGACAGCTCGCTGGTCTGGCATCGCGATTACTTCCGGCCACCGGGTAAAGTAGTCTGCCACGACCAACATAAACCTGTTCCCGGCCTGGGACCTCGGGAGCGGACCCACAACGTCCAGGGCAAGCCTCTCGAACGGAGCTCCCACGTTGTATATTCCCAGGTTCCCCGCTCCCCTCTGACGTGGTCCCTTTTTCGCCGCACAGGTGTCACACCGCCGGCACCACTCTTGAACGTCCTGTCGGCACGTAGACCAGAAGAACTGCTGGCGGATCTTCGCCAAAGTCTTGTTCACTCCGAAGTGTCCAGCTGCCGGAGCATCATGAAACTCACTCAGAACTCCTGCAACCCTCTCGCGCGGTATGAAGCAGAATGAAGTCCTTTCCTATCACTGGGTATGCGAGAACCGGGGCTCCGGTCAATCCCTTCTTCAGCTCCTGGAAAACTTCCTGACATTCCTCGGCCCAAGTAATTCTGCTTGGTCTCGGTGAGGCGATGCAGGGGCTTGGCGATCCTGGAGAAATCCTTCATGAATTTCCGGTAGTACGTGCACAATCCTAGGAAACTCCTCAGCTCCGTGACGTTCTTCGGTTGCGGCCATTCCGAGATAGCTTTAATCTTCTCCGGATCCGTCTTGACTCCGCTCTGCGTGACGACGTCCAGCTTGACGTAAACGGGAAAACACTGTATGAAGACGCTCGAGCTCCTGCTCAAAGCTGTTCCCGTAAATGATAATGTCGTCCAAATAAACCAGGCAGATTTACCAGGTCAGGTCCTGGAGTACGTCTTCCATCAGACATTCGAAAGTCGCAGGGGCGTTGCAGAGCCCAAAAGGCATCACTTTGAACTGCCACAATCCAGTCCCTACCGAAAACGCAGTTTTCTCTCGATCCTTCTCGTCCATAGAGATCTGCCAGTATCCGTTCTGTAAATCCACGGTTGAGAACCACGAAGATCCAGCGAGGGCGTCCAGGGTATCCTCTATTCGGGGTAGAGGATACGAGTCCTTCTTGGTTACTTCATTCAGGCGACGGAAATCCACGCAGAACCGTATGCTTCCATCCTTCTTCTTCACGAGCACGATCGGAGAAGACCACGGACTCCGGGATTCCTCGATTACGCCCTGCGCCAACATTTTCCTGAGCAGCTCTTCCACTTCTGCTCGACGATGTAGAGGCAACCTCCGCGGCGCCTGATTAATAGGAGAGCAATCTCCGGTGCTGACGGTGTGTTTAACCCGTTCGCAGTTCCCAATCTGAGACGGATCCGCGGCGAAAACGTCCTGAAATTCACAAAGAAGCTCAGCGAATAGCTTTTCCTGCTCCTCCGACAAACCTGTCGAGCAACGTGTATACAGCTCTTCCAAATGTCGGGGAATAACCGTTTCCCGTTTTCCTTTTCGCTTCTTCGGCTCAGCGGACGGTTCTCCTAGGCGAACCTCCGGGTGTCCGGGTAGGCACAGCACACCCCGGGAAAAGTCGACGTTGCAGCGATGCTTCTTCAGAAACGCTGCTCCAAGTATGCACTTCTCGACCATGTCGACAATGTAGAATTCATCCGAGCTCAGAAGCCCTCCTATATTAACTTCTAGGCTCCTTTTTCCGAAGACCTTCATCTTCTCCCCCGTAGTGGAGCGGATGTCAGTCTTCGTCCTGTCGATGCCTTCCAGCGGACACAGCCCCTTCTCCAGAAGGTTGATCGGGGATCCTGTATCTAAGATAACTCTACAGGAGTACCCACCGATCTTTCCGTGAACGAAGATTTCTCCGCTTGGTTCTCCAGTCGCCCCCTGCACCGCCACACTTTTGACGACCGGGGGACTGCTCCCAGCGGTCCGGCGTCTCCCCCTTACGCCGTCCTCTTCGAGTTTCCCTGCCGAGGCCTGTTCGGAGGGGCCACCCCCGTCTGGTGATTCCTGGCGCTGTAGCAGTCCTTTTTCAGGTGTCCCCTCTTGCCACAGAGCCAGCAGGTGACCGGTGGAGCGTCCGCCCGACCCTCGAGTTCGCCGGGCCTTCTCTTTTTCTCTGGAAACCTCGTAAAAGTCTCGGGAAATTTAGCCTTCCGTTTCTCAGGCTGTCGTTCTCGCGATTCAACCGCGGGGCCGCGAGACATCGCCTCCACCGCCTCAATTTCGAGGGCTCTGGTCACGGCGGCCCTCAAAGACGAAAATCCGCCGAGCCGCAGTTCCCGTTGTAGAACAGGGCTCGACAACACCGTGACGAATTGGGACGCGGTGAGTTTATCGCGAGTCTCTACCGGGCAGTCGGCAAACGCTGACTGTGCCAAACGCTCGATTTTAGTGGCGAGCGAAGTGATGCTCTCATCCCTTCGCTGCCTGCAGCTCTGGAAGAGTACATAATTCAGGTTGGCAAGATGTTTTGCCCCGTAGCGGAATTCCAGCGCCGCGACCAATTCCGCGAAGCTTTCGCATTGTGCGGCGGTGAGCGTCGTAAGAACGCTCCTTGCTGCACCCCCGAGCGAAGCGACCAATGCCGTAGCCTTTTTCTGATCGTCCCACCCATTCGCGCGTGCAATCGTCTCGAACTGAACCCTGTACTCCTCCCAAGGGCCCTTCCCGTCGAAAATCGTCGGCTTCACCGCGTAACCCAAACTAAGAACACGGGATCCCGCTGTAGGGGCAGCGGCGGCGGCAGCAGCGGGGCGGAGACGGGCGCCGGAGAAAGAAAACTTTCAACACTCCCGGAGGCCAACGGAACACTAACTACAGGGGGCGCCGCCTCCCCTCCCCGAAGCCCCGAGCCGCCGCCAACCGAAACCTGGCCGCTCCGTGCCGAAACGGCCACTTCCTGGATCCGCTCTTCCAGGGTGAACATGCGAGCCTCGAAGGCCGCTTGCGTCCGCTGATCCTCGGCGTCCTTCTCCCTCCTTCGGGCTTCGTCGTCCCTTCGTTGCTCCTGCATCTGTCCCACGATGCTAAGCTGGAGGTTGTTGAACAGCTCCTGCAGGGAGGCGTCGCCCGTGGGTCCCGGGGAAGATCTCGCAGAGGCCGCGGAAGCGCGAGTGGGCATGCCACTTCGAGTGGGCATCCCACTTCTGACACCAGTGTTACGTTTTCCGTATGACATTATATCACTTTATTGTATAACTATAACGGCAGAACATTAACAGGGTAAACTATGAACAATCTCTGCAGGCTCTGAATATAAGTTTCGATATGTCCGTCGGCTATCGCGTCTGGCTCACGAATGACAGCTTGACAGGTGATCGATCCGATCGCCTTCTTCTCGCTGTCTTCTTATCTTCGCTGCGAGCACCAGCGGGCCATGGATCCTATCCATAGGGTGCTCGCAACAATATATTGTTACATGTAAATTAATAAATATAAAAGAAAAAAAGAAAAGAAAAATAGAGAGAATATATATATATAATATAATATAATATAATATAATATAATATAATATAATAATATATAATAAAAAATAGAATATAATAAAATAAAATGAAATAAATATACACTGTGCGGCGAATGCGATGGCGGCGGCGACGACGACGACGACGAGGGCAGTATTAGCATTGTAACCTCTCCTCGTGAGGGTTACCGGGGTTGCGGTGGAGGTGCCGCAGTTATGCCGGCTCAGAACGGTAGTCCAAGGGTCGTCGAGTAAATGACTGCGAGTTCGTGGGTACACGAGTTTTATTGTCACCGCGTGTACAAAAAGTCCCGGCCAGGTCAAGCTGGCTAACAGTGTAGAAACGTGTCGGCGAGTAGGGAGGAAGTGAAGGGGGTGGTCGTACGGTTGCCGTGGCTGTGGTCTCCACCAGCGGTCCTGACAGGGGCGCCTGGGAACCGTTTCGCCTAGTGGGTAAAACCCGCAAGCGAGACGGGGGCGAGGGGGTAAGACTCTAGAGCAGAGGAAGTCTGCTCGCAAAATTGGCGGGGAATGTCCTCCAGAGCAGATAAAGTCTGCTCCTAAGATTGACTGGGGATCTCGACCTGCGTCCAAAGGTAAGCGAACTCGCCGGCCTTTGGGAGCCGTGGGTGTGGAGGGGGTCAAAAATACACAAAGATGCAGCTTGTAATACTCAAGAGCTCTTTGGGAGAAATCTAGCCTGTAGCCTATCGCTCGTGGTAGCTTCTGCCTGATGGGCCCGCCGCTCTGGCCTATATGCGCGGGCGCGATAATTTCGCCAGCGAGAGAGCCGCTCGGCGCGTGGCCCTCTCGCGGCTGCGCCTGGTAGCGGCGGGCCGCGCCAGGCGCGCGTGGTGGGGGAAGATCCGCGTCCCACCGATATAACTCGTTACATCCCCTCTCTCTTCGGAGGACGCGATCTTCCCCCACTCTTTGTCTTCTCAATTGATTATACTTATTCTAACTTACATACTAAGACATTGTACAACTTAAATGCTACCCGACACCTTAAACCTACTATTTACAGTACTTAAATCTATACAGCCACCGGAGGGCTGTTCTTAGGGCCGGGGGTGGGGGACGAATCGGACCCTCAGTTGTTGCCGCCGCAACATTTTGGCCTCCAGGTACCCCCCCGGGATGGGGACCCGGCACCGGTGGCCTTCCCTCATGGCCGGGATGTCGAGGCGGAGTTCCGGGGGGTTGGGGGTGAAGGCCCAGGGGGTGTCCGGCGTTGTCGGGTGAGGGTCGCCGGGGTTGGATGTGGAGGCTGGTGGGGCGTACTGCGTGTCCATCAGGGCCGGGGGTTTGGGGGGCTGGGGCGGTTGCTGGAGTGGCGGCGCTGGCTGCTGCGGTGGTGGCTGCGCTGCCGGTGGCCGGGGCTGAGGCTGTGGCTTCGGCGGCTGGAGTGGCGGCGCCTGCTGCTGCGGTGGTGGCTGCGCTGCCGGTGGTCGGGGCTGAGGCTGTGGCTTCGGCGGCTGGAGTGGCGGCGTTCGGAAGGCCGGCCACGGTGACGGGGGGGCCTGCAGGAGGGTGTCCAGCAGGCACGCTCCGGGTCCTTTGGGGTCTTGGGGTAGGTGACCATCTATTTTTAGGACTCGCGGCCGCGGCCGTTCCGTCCCTGGCGTGGCCGGTCGTGGAAGCTGGCTGGTCTCCACGGCCTCCAATATCGCCAGTCTGGTCGCTGCCGTTGGTCGCGGGGGTGGCCTCACCCGGGAGGGAGGTCCCCGCACCGGTGGAGGGGGGCCGCCAAAATCCAGCCTTCTTCTCGCGGCCGGGGGGGGGGGGGGCTGGTCTGACCCCGGCCTGCTTTGTCCGGCACTCGTTCGGACGGCTCGCGTTTTCGAGCCGTAGTGGCACGGCCGTCCGCCTGGTGGCCTCGTGCGCCATGCGTGCTCTGGGCGACATGCTGGAGTGCTTCTGGGGCTGCGAGTCGTCGCGCCGCCTTATCACCGGTCGCAGGATATTTTCGCCAGCGCGAAATCGGTATCGGTCCGCTTATCGCGCTAGCCCTCTGGCGACCGCGTTTAGGGGCTGCGATCGTCCCGACTCGTGCCGCTTCGTCGCGGCTCGTGGTCGCGCTGTCGCGGCCCAGTGGGGGGTGCGCGTCGCGTCTCCCGGGGGGATCCTCTCCCCCCTTTCCGCATGGCTTGAGGTCCTGGATGTGCGCCCGTCTCGTCTTCCGTCCTTGTCGGACCAGCACCAGGTTCGGGCCGAGGTATTCTAGTACCCTGTGCGGGCCCGAGAATTTGGGCGCTAATTTTGGCGCGAAATTCTTCTCGGCAGAGGACTGCGGGTGCTCGCGGAGCATAATGTCCTCTCCGATTCGCGGCCGCCAATCCCGCCGGCGGAGGTTGTAGGCCTTTTTTTGTGTCTCGGAGGCCAGGGCTTGAGCATGCCTGGCGAGACGGATAGCCTCTTTTAGCCGGTCCAGATCTTCGGACCGCGCGCCGTGCGGGTCTTCGATTTCGCCCTCCTCGATCTCCGTTGGTGGCTGGTGGAGTGCTCCGGGGGTGGCGGGCTCCCTACCGTAGTTTAGGTAGGCGGGCGAGTAGCCCGTGGAGTCGTGGCAGGCGGAGTTGTAGGCGAAGCTCACCTCGGGTAGCCACTGATCCCAATTTCGGTGGCTCCCGCTGGTCAACTGGGCGATCATGGTTTTAATGGCCCGGTTGACCCTCTCCACGGGGTTGCATTGGGGGGTGTACGGTAGCGTCCGGCGGTGCTCGATTCCGTACCCCCGGAGCATCTCGGTGAAGTCCTTGCTTTCGTATTGCTTCCCATTGTCTGATATGACGCGTCTGGGGCATCCGAAACGGAGCACGATCCTCTCCTTGAATGCTCTGGTGACGGCTGGAGCGGTGGCCTGTCGCAGGGGTTGAAGCTCGACCCACTTGCTAAACTTGTCCTGCATCACGGCCAGCATTGTAAAGCCTTTTGCTGACCGTGGCAGGGGTCCCACAAGATCGACGGCCACTACGTCCCAGGGGTTTGCAGCTGGAGTTGTCTGCATGCCACCCGCGGGAGCCTGCTGGGATGCCTTATACTCCAGGCATTTCTGGCAGTGCTGGACATGTCGGGTGGCGTCGCGGATCATTCCAGGCCAGAAATACCGTTGGGTTAGCCTGGCGGCGGTCTTTCGACTGCCCAAGTGTCCTGCGGTGGGAGCGTCGTGTGTTTCCTTCAGCACCGCCTCTCGGAGTGGTCGGGGAACACACGTTTTCCACTCTGATTCGGACCGGGGCCCGTGGGTATCCGAAACGTGCCGGTAGAGGCGTCCTTTCACCACTCGGTACTCCGGGTAACGGTGTGGTTGGTCTACGGCTGCGGCTTTCATTCTGTCGTACCAGGCGCATCCGGTGGGGGCGTCTACGCTGTCCACTTCCTCTGGGGGATGAGGAGACCCATCTTCGGGTTGTCGGGAGAGAGCATCCGCGACCACGTTGGTTGCCCCGCGCCTGTATTGGATCTGGAAATCGTAGTGCTGGAGTTCCAGGCCCCAGCGGGCCAGGCGGCCGGTGGGGTTGTCCATCGTTTGCAGCCACTTCAGGGACTGGTGGTCCGTGAGCACCGTAAAACGGTATCCTTCCAGATATGGCCGCATTTTCCGAATACCCCACACGACCGCGAGGCATTCTTTCTCCGTCACCGAATAATTCCGTTCCGCGGCGTTGAGCGTACGGCTCGCGTATGCTATTACGCGTTCTTCTCCGCCTATTTCCTGCGTTAGTACCGCTCCGAGGCCCTCGTTGCTAGCGTCTGTTTGCAGGGTGAAGGGTTGGTCGAAGTCCGGACAGGTCAGAACAGGCGCGGCGGACAGCTGCTGGCGGAGGGCGTCGAAGGCGGTTGCTTCCTCGGCGCCCCAGTAGGCATCCTTCTCGGTGGCCTCGTTAACCCGGCGGAAGTCGATGCAGAACCTCTTCTTGCCGTTCTTCTTACGGACGATGACCACCGGGGAACTCCACGGGCTGGTGGAGGGTTCAATTATCCCCTCTGCGAGCATGCGGGTGACCTCTTCATCGATGATGGCCTGTATCGCGGGGTTGCGTGGTGTGTACCGGTGTTTTACCGGTTCGGCTCCGGCTTTCACTCGGAGGCGGTGTTTTGCCATGTGTGTGAGCCCCGGTAGCCGATCGAAGTGCTGCAGTTCCTCCACGAGGAACGCGTGGAGCCGGCGAGCTTGCTCCGCGGTGCATTCCTGCAGCCCGGCGGTATGCTCGATGGTGGCGACTTCGGCCGGAGGGTTCCATTGCTGGCCTCGGACCTGCATCGTGAATCCGAGGGCCCGGAGGGCGTCTATCCCCAAGAGTACGTCCCGTGTCAGGTTGGGAAGGACTCCGCACGGGAGGGCGAGCGTACAATCTGCGATGCGTACCGTGAGTTCCAATTCTTCTTCCAGTGGCACGGTAGCGCCGTTCGCGACTTGAGCACACCGATCACTGGGGGTGCCGTTGTTGCCGTGCTCGTGGCACCAGTCAGCCACTGCCCGGTTGACATAGGACAGTGACGCGCCGGTGTCCACCAGGGCTTTGAACCAGCGACCGTGGATTTGGACCGGTATGAATGGTCGTACATCGTCGCCTAATTCCGACGAGAAGCCTCTTTCGCCGGTCCCGTCGGCGTTTCCCGAGGTGCATCCGCACTCTCGGCTTAGCCGACCCTCGGTTCCGCAACGGCTGCAGAAACGCCGCGGTGGCCGGCGACAATCCTGGCGGAAGTGACCGCGCTGGCCCCAATTCCAGCAGCATTCGTCCCGATTGTACCGGTTATTTACCTCCGCAAGGTTGGTTCGGGGCTTGGTAGGCTGGGTAGCAGCCTTGCTGGGTTCCTCATCGCTCAGGGCTTCGAAGTCGGCGGCCAGGTCCAACAGTCCGGAGAGGGAGTTGAAATCCGCTCGGCGAATATTGTGTCGATATTCTTTCCGCAGATTGGAATAAACCCAGTCGAGCTGGGTTGCCGCGGACATCTGACCGTGGCGGCGCATTATCGTGCGGAGAGCGGTGGCGAACTCTCGCGCCTTTTCGGTTGGGCGTTGGCAGCGCTGGTGGATGGCCATTTCTAGCTCGTGCTGCCGACGCCGCGGCAGGAAGGTGCGCCGGAACGCCTCTAAAAAGGAGTCCCATGTGGGAAGGTCGGCCTTTTCGTTACGGAACCATTGTAGGGCCGATCCTTTTAATATTCCCGGGAGGCAACGCAACATTTGCTCCGGCGTGACCTCGTAGCTGTCCCGTAGATCGTCCAGTTGATCCAAAAAGTCCTCCGCTCCTTTCCCGCCATCGTAGTGGCCGCCCCACCGTCTGACTCGTTCCATCACGTGGTGGGTGGAGAGCGAGCAGGTGTCGGAAGTGGGGGCAGCCGTAGCAGTGGCTGATGTTGGGGCGGGTCCGGACCCAGGGGAGAAACTCAGGAGGGGCGCTGTTTTAGGGTTAGCGCCTCCAGGTACCTCCCCGGACATGGCACTGGTCGTGGAAGTGCCTTCTTCGGTGAGTGGAGGCCCTATGTCCGTCTTGAGCGTGTTTCCGGTCTCGTCGTCGTTCCGGTCCATGGTAGTAGTCCGTAAGTAGGTTACTACCCAGGCTCGTAGGGTGTCGAGGTCTCCTTCCGGGTCGAGTCCGTGTTCTTCGGCCCACGCCGCGAGTTTGGCTTTCGGTAGCCCGTATACCCAGGTGACTCCGGTCATTTGCTCGTCCTCCGTGAAACTCTAAGTCCCTGTTCGAGCGCCAAATGTAACCTCTCCTCGTGAGGGTTACCGGGGTTGAGGTGGAGGTGCCGCAGTTATGCCGGCTCAGAACGGTAGTCCAAGGGTCGTCGAGTAAATGACTGCGAGTTCGGGGGTATACGAGTTTTATTGTCACCGCGTGTACAAAAAGTCCCGGCCAGGTCAAGCTGGCTAACAGTGTAGAAACGTGTCGGCGAGTAGGGAGGAAGTGAAGGGGGTGGTCGTACGGTTGCCGTGGCTGTGGTCTCCACCAGCGGTCCTGACAGGGGCGCCTGGGACCTGTTTCGCCTAGTGGGTAAAACCCGCAAGCGAGACGGGGGCGAGGGGGTAAGACTCTAGAGCAGAGGAAGTCTGCTCGCAAAATTGGCGGGGAATGTCCTCCAGAGCAGATAACGGCTGCTCCTAAGATTGACTGGGGATCTCGACCTGCGTCCAAAGGTAAGGGAACTCGCCGGCCTTTGGGAGCCGTGGGTGTGGAGGGGGTCAAAAATACACAAAGATGCAGCTTGTAATACTCAAGAGCTCTTTGGGAGAAATCTAGCCTGTAGCCTATCGCTCGTGGTAGCTTCTGCCTGATGGGCCCGCCGCTCTGGCCTATATGCGCGGGCGCGATAATTTCGCCAGTGAGAGAGCCGCTCGGCGCGCGGCCCTCTTGCGGCCGCGCTCGGTAGCGGCGGGCCGCGCCAGGCGCGCGTGGTGGGGGAAGATCCGCGTCCCACCGATATAACTCGTTACAGCATGGCCAATTGCTAAAAACATAGAAACCCGCGATATAATATCGATTTAAATGGCTAAACGCGATAAATATCAAAAGTATTGTAATGAACTTACCTCTGGGACCTCCCTACACGGCTCCTCGTCCCACTCGGGAGCTATTCGTTCGATGCCCATTTTTTTTTCGCACAATTTATCACAAAATGTTCTGCCCAACTGCAACAGTTTCTTGCCGCAATTTGAAGACGACTGGACTCGCAACATCTCCAGGCTCTCGCATGTAGGCCCATGCCTAAAGTTGCATAGCTTTGCAAAGTAAGATGTCTTTGTGTTCCACCTGCAGTTGCGCTGACAATCGTTTCCACCCATGCATCTTCTTCGAATTATTCACTGGCCATCCTCAGTGCATTTATCATCTTCTTCGCACTCATCATTTGGCTGAACCGGACCGCTTCCCCTTCTTCTTTGGACACATCATTCGACTAGATCATACCACTTTGATCGCGTATCGAACATCTATCATACCACGTTGATCACGTATTGAACATGTATTGAACATCTACCGTACCACTTTGAACATCTATCAAACGTCTACCGAACCACTTTGGTCGCGTATCGAACATCTATCGTACCACTCTGAACATGTATTGATTACCTATCGTACCACTTTGGTCACGTATCGAACATTTATCGTACAACTTTGAACATGTATCAAATGTGTATTGAACTACTTCTACATACTTGTAGCCATCGTCTTAATTTAGCATACATCACATGCGGGAGGTTGGGTTGGGGAGAGTGAAGGAAAAACATTTATGCATTAAAAATTGATTATATTTTATTTATGAATTTCCATCTGGTGTTTAGACCACCAGTTGAATATTTTAAATATGTGCAAAGTATTATCGGAACAGGCACGAGGAAACCGTTTAGAGTAGTTTTAGTAATAGATTTAATTTTAGAATGGTTAAAGCGTACGGTACGATAACTTAGGCGATTAAATTAACACAACATTTATAGTCAAGAATGTACAGAGTTCAAACACAATAAAGTAAAAGTTATTAACACAACCACACAATTTATAAGGTCTATTAATGTCTAATTAATGTCT
Source organism: Andrena haemorrhoa (assembly GCA_910592295.1). Lineage (NCBI taxonomy): Eukaryota > Metazoa > Arthropoda > Insecta > Hymenoptera > Andrenidae > Andrena > Andrena haemorrhoa. Next base: position 11,698,330 of record OU342946.1, read on the forward strand.
AAGAGTCAATCAAATTTGCTTAAAGCACTGGCGAAGCAAAGTCGTTAAGCGTTATCAAGTTAGATTCGAAGCAATGTCGAAAGCAAGCAAGCAATGTGCGTAAGCGAAAGTATAAGTACCCAACCGGATGACTAGCACTGAGAGAACGATTCCCAGAGATCGCGATCGATTTCTAGGAAACGCGTGCCTTCCCCCCCCCCATGGATCGCGAGTCGATGGAGGGGACGCGATTAACGCTCCGCCTGAGTGAGCAGGCCGTTGGCCGCCTACCTAATTAGTCTAAGTGACAATAGATGTCGGTAATAGGCTTCTTTTGCGAACATTCTCCCCGGCATTCATCACCCGATGAATAAGCAATCCAAATCAGGTCGATAGATCTCGCGACGGTGGTGCCGCTCAACTCAGGCGGAGGCGTCCGGCAACGCAAGTGATTTTATTGAACGCGATTTGTGAAGTGGCAGTTCCAATACTATCGTCAAGTGGAAGAAAGACTAGTTTCGAAATAGGTCGTACAAACTCTGACCAAGAGGTCTTGACAGTGACCACGCGAGTGAGGTTATCCGAACCAGGGAGCAGTTTGATTACACGGGCAAGCGGCCATCTGGCAGGTGAGGTTAATTCGGATTTAATAAGGCATAAGTCGCCGACGCGGGGCTGGGCACGTTGCTGGGTCCACTTGTTCCGGGCCTGGAGCGACTGCAAATACTCGGCGGCCCACCGCTTCCAAAACTGCAGCCGCATCTGTTGTAGAAGATGCCACCGGGAAAGCCGGGTGGTAGGAACGTCCTCGACGACGGGATCGGGCAGACTTAGCAGGGCGTCGCCGATCAGGAAGTGGCCTGGGGTGAGCGTGGATAAGTCTCCGGGATCGTCGCTCATCGCCTGCAGTGGCCTGGAGTTAAGGCAGGCCTCGATTTGGTGGAGCAGAGTCGACATCTCTTCGAAGGTGAGGTTTTGTTCGCCTATCACCCTCCTCAGGTGATACTTGGTCGACTTGACGGCAGCTTCCCAGAGTCCCCCGAAGTGAGGGGCAGCAGGCGGGTTGAACCGCCACTCGATTCCTTCTTTCAGGAGTGCGGAGTGGATGAGGTCGTTTCCAGCGTCTCGTTGAGCCAGCATCTCTCGTAGGGAACGGGAGGCTCCGACGAAATTAGTCCCTTGGTCGCTCTGGATCACGTTGCATAGTCCTCGGCGGGATGTGAAACGGCGCAAGGCGGCGATGAAAGCTTCTGTACTGCAATCGGAAACGAGCTCTAAATGGGCAGCGCGCGTGCTCAGACATACAAATATTGCCACATAGCCCTTATGCGTGCGCTGGCCTCTGCCCCGAACCATGAGCAGTGATACAGGCCCCGCATAATCGACCCCCACGTGCTGGAATGGGCGTGCGGGTGTCACTCGGTTCGCTGGTAGATCTCCCATCAGCTGTTGTCCTGTCGTAGCTCGCCACCGAATGCAGGTAGGACAGCGATGAATGAGGGCCTTCACCCGCTGTCGACCCTGCAGTATCCAGTAACGTTGCCGCAGCGTCGCCAAGGTGAGTTGCGTCCCTCCGTGTAGAGTGCGTCGATGGGCCTCATCTACCAGTAATTCTGTTAATCGATTGTCTCGAGGTAGTAGTACCTGGTGTTTGGCATCTGGGGACAGGGCTGAATGACGTAGACGACCACCGACTCGGAGCAGGCCTTGGTCATCCAAGTAAGGGTTGAGTCGCAGTAACTTGCTGCGGCTCGGTAGAGGGCGATTCAGCTGCAGTTGTTGAATCTCTACCGAGAATTCTTCTTGCTGCACAAGTGACAGCCAGCGAATCCGTGCTGACTCTATCTCGGAGGGTAGCAGGTGAGTCCCTCGGTGATTGGCTGGATCTCTTCTTAGCCACCGCAGGCACCAGGCGGTGATTCTAAGAAGAAATTGAAGGGATGAATATTGTCGTAACAGTGGCTTGCCCTTCGGAAGTTCACCAGACGTCACAGCGGACGCAGTCCGGGCCTCCAGTTCCGTCCCTGGTAGCGGAAATTGCTTGTCGCTGGTCCATCCTGTCGATGATGTCAGCCAGCTGGGTCCAGTCCACCACAAGGTAAAGTCGGGTAGCTGGTTGGGCTGTAAGCCCCTGGAGGCGCAGTCGGCAGGATTGTCTTTGCTGGACACGTGATGCCATTGAGCGTCAGGCAGCGTTCGTTGGATCTCCGACACTCGATTGGCCACATACGTCTTCCAGTGTGAGGGGTGGCCTTGTATCCAGGCGAGTGTTATGGTGGAGTCACTCCACAAGTGTATGGCAGTTCCCTTCAGACTCAGGCTCTCGCAGGTGAGAGCCATTAAATTGGTCAGCAGCACGGCAGCACACAATTCTAGCCTGGGGAGCGATATTTTTTTTAACGGAGCAACCTTTGTTTTTGCAGTGACTAACTGGGTGTAGATCGTTCCATCGGGCTCCACGACTCGGAGATAGATTGCGGCAGCGTAGGCCCGTTCCGAAGCGTCAGCAAATCCATGAAGCTCTCGTTGTTGCGAAGTTGGTTGGAGTCCGAGCCAACGTGGAACGATAATACGATTCAGCGTAGGCAGCTCCGAGAGAAACTGCATCCAGTACTCCGCGTCAGACGGCGGCAAGGGCGTGTCCCAGTCTAAATGTAGTAACCAAAGAGATTGCATAAAGATTTTTGCGTTAACAGTCACTGGAGACAATAAACCCAATGGATCGAATATTTTTGCAATCTTAGATAGAACCCGTCTCCGTGTTACACCGCTCCCCGGCGTGGTAGGCTGCACTTGGGCTCGAAAGCAGTCGTCCGAAAGGCTCCAATGAACGCCCAAAGCTGTGTGGGTTTCACCTGCCTGCCACTTGCATTCGGGAACTGCGTCTTCCGGGGATACTTGCTCCATTAGGACTGGCTTATTGGATGCCCACTTCCGTAGGTTGAAACCGCCCGCCTTGCATACGAGACGTAGTTCGGTTTGTATCTTGATGGCCTCTTGCTCGGAGTCAGCACCTGTCAAGACGTCGTCCATGTATACGTCTTGCTGCAAAATGGCCGCCGCTCTGGGAAATCGCGTCTGCTCGTCCAAAGCCAGCTGCCGTAGCGTACGAATAGCCAGGTAGGGGGCACAGGCTAAACCATACGTAACCGTGTTCAATTGGTACTCTTGGATTTCACGGCTCGGATCTTCTCGCCAGAGTACCCGTTGATATCGGCGATCGTCGGGATGAAGCAAGATCTGGCGATACATTTTCTCAATGTCCGCTGTGAGGCAGACTCGATGGGTACGCCACCGTAGTAGCAGTCGGTGGAGATTTGGTAGTAGATTGGGGCCCACCATCAAGGCATCGTTGAGGGATTGTCCCGACGTCGTGGTGTACGATCCATTGAACACCACTCTCAGTTTGGTGGTCGTGCTGCTCTCTTTCAACACTCCATGATGAGGCAGGTAATAAGCTGGCCCTGGTGGTACATTATTTAATTTAGACATATGCGAGAGTTGCATATACTCACGCATGAATGTGTCATAAGCTTCTGCGAATTTCGGGTTCCGTTTGAATTTAGCATCCATCCGAAGCAGCATTCCTCTGGCACCATGAAAGGAATCGCCGAGCTCCGGTGTCTCCCAAAATGGAAGGCGCACCATATAACGTCCAGACGGCAAGCGCTGGTGTGTCGTCCTGTAATGGTCCTCGCACTTCTGCTCGTCAACGGTATAGGCAGGTGATACCGTTAGTTCTTCTTGCTCCCAGAAACGTCGCACCAAGGATAGCAGGTCCTCTTCGGTGGAGCTTGGAAATGTAGTTAGACAGCGCCTGTCGGCTGATTCGCAATTGGCAATCGGTGTGGCAGGCCCGGAAATAATCCATCCCAACGTGGTCCTCTGGCCGATGGGTTCGTCGGGGCGACCCTTAGCAATGCCGTCGAGCAGGATGATGGCGAAGGCGTCGGCTCCCAACAGTAGATCGATTGATCCAGCAGCGTTGAAATGTGGATCGGCCAAGGTAAGGTCCTTTATGTGTTCCCACGTAGTAACTCGGCTCTCGATGCGTGGCTGGTATGACGTGATTCGCGGCAGCACCAGGGCATCGATCACGTGGTGTCCCGTCAGTTGATAATGTGCGGTAAACGCTATTTGCACTTTGCCCTTTACCTTTTCGGGTGGCTGGCTCCCGACACCGACGAGACTGATATTGGCTGGTTTTCTTTGTAGGCGGAGCTGCTGCGCCAGCGCCTCGGTCACGATCGATACCTCGCTACCCTGGTCGATGAGAGCACGAACTAGCTTGAAGTCTCCGTTGGGCTGCGACACTCTCACCATGGCTGTGGCCAGTAGAACGGTAGGTAGCGAGCTCTTATCACAACGAGCGGTGTTGGTAGTGATCTCTTTACCGCCAGTAACTTCGGTACAGTCTGCATGGATAGTGGTATGGTGTTTTCCGTTGCACTTCTGACAGCGCTTCTCCGATGTGCAATCCTTAACGTGATGCCGACTCAGACAATTGTAGCATAGACCCGCGGTTTGTAATGCCACGCGGCGCTCGGCAGCAGTTTTAGATTTGTATAGACGACAGTATAATAGGAAATGATTTGCCTTGCAGAGGCTGCATGGGTCGAACGGACGCTTCTCCTGACTGGCTTGATGTACCTTGACCACTTTCTGATTGGCAGCGGGTTTGGTGTAGCGATTGTCCGTTGCTTTTCTCTGTTCCTCCAAGGCCTCCAAGGTGTTAACTCTTCCCTCTAGGAACTCCTGTAGGTCTTTGAAGGTCGGGGGCGTCTTCGTTTTTCCTATAAGTGTTTCCCACTCGCGACGAGACGTGGGATCAAGTCGGTCCACTATAAAATGGACAAGCCAGTCACCGCTTGCATCGAAAGGGCGTTTTATTGAAGAAAGCGCCTTAACGCTATCGCATACCGTATAAAATAACCGTTTCAGCTCCGGCCCCGACTCGCGCGCGATAGCCGGTAGGCTGAATATAGTATTTAATTGGGCCTTGACCAAGAGTCTCGGGTTTTCGTAGCGCTCTTGAAGTAACTCCCACGCAGCTTCGAAATTTTCTTCGTCTTCAGGGATGTTACGAAGGAGGAGCGCAGCATCGCCAGTAAGGGCGCCCCGAAGATAATGGAGACGCTCGGCGTTCGTTAGAGCAGTTTCTCGGACGACTAGGGATCGGAAGAGTCCTTGGAAAGAAGGCCAGTCTTTATGAGTGCCGGCGAAGGTCGGTAATGGTATCTTCGGTAGCGAAGACGGCGGACGAGCGACCACAGCAGTGGAATGGTCACTCGAAATGTCTCTGGAGGCCATACGTTCCATCGTAAGATTTAGGATTCTCTCATTTTTCACGATCGCCTCTAACTTGTCCATAAGAAGGACCTCCTGTTCAAGGAACAGCTCCTCGGTGGTCATTGGCTCATCTTCCTTCCAATAATTATCGTCCGCGATTTCCGGATCGGACGCTAGCATAAGTAATTTGTCGTGTTGAGCCTCAAACTTGGCCCAATTTTGGCGAAGGGCCGTTAATCGCGCGGTCACGTTCGTTTTCGTGAAGTTATTCGCTCCTATCTTCTTCAAATTTTCAAACGCGTTAGCGATTCGACGGTTAAGGTTGCGTTGGCTCTCAATAAGGTGGCTCATTGTTTTGCAGATGGAGGTCACGCGCGACGGTTAGACGGCACTACCGAACGGTCGAAACTGTTTTGCAAGTGGAGGTCACGCACGACGGTTGGAAGGCACTACCGAACGTTCAAAACTGTTTCACAGGCACCGGATCCGGCTCGAAGGACCAAAAAATGTGCAAAGTATTATCGGAACAGGCACGAGGAAACCGTTTAGAGTAGTTTTAGTAATAGATTTAATTTTAGAATGGTTAAAGCGTACGGTACGATAACTTAGGCGATTAAATTAACACAACATTTATAGTCAAGAATGTACAGAGTTCAAACACAATAAAGTAAAAGTTATTAACACAACCACACAATTTATAAGGTCTATTAATGTCTAATTAATGTCTAAGAGTCAATCAAATTTGCTTAAAGCACTGGCGAAGCAAAGTCGTTAAGCGTTATCAAGTTAGATTCGAAGCAATGTCGAAAGCAAGCAAGCAATGTGCGTAAGCGAAAGTATAAGTACCCAACCGGATGACTAGCACTGAGAGAACGATTCCCAGAGATCGCGATCGATTTCTAGGAAACGCGTGCCTTCCCCCCCCCATGGATCGCGAGTCGATGGAGGGGACGCGATTAACGCTCCGCCTGAGTGAGCAGGCCGTTGGCCGCCTACCTAATTAGTCTAAGTGACAATAGATGTCGGTAATAGGCTTCTTTTGCGAACAAAATACATTTTGCAAAGCACAATGCTTTGCGTGTCTACTACATCGCAGAGTATTAACTACATTTAGCTTATTTAGAGATTTGATATCCTCGTGGTCAATGTCCAGCGTCTCAATGATCCCATCCGTTCTCGTATTTTCGTCGAGGAAATCCGCAAGCCAGTCGCGTTTCTGCAGTAGTGATGGCGATCCTGGGCAAAGATCGGATCGATTCTAAAAATCGATCTTTTATGAAGGATCGGTTATAAGATCGATCGATTGTGGAAAAAAAAGATCGATCTTCAAAGATCGATCCTAAAACAGTACTTAAATTAACTTCATGAGGTGCGTTCAGCGGACTCAACCGTTGAGTCCGCTGAACGCAGCCATTCTCAGCCTCATTGGTCACATTTATTTAGTACTAATATAGTACTTTTTACACGTAGTCTATTTTTATAATGTCCATTGAAAAATTTTCATGCTTAGATTCTTCAGATATTTATTCAGTTATAAATAATTAAAAAAATATCAAATATCAAATATTGAAAATTAAAATGTAACTAATTGGACAATTGGGCAATAACGTAACCAAAACAAGGACTAGAAAATCAGTATATTTGGAGTCATAGTTTATATTATATTATATATTGTATTATATATTATATATATTTTATATTTTAAATATTATAGGCTACATAGCATATTTTGTACTTTGCACTTTTATAGTTATACACTTGTATAGTAGTAGGACAACAGGTAGCAGAAGATAAGCACCTGCACAGGAATTGCACTTAACCACAGACTTCTATATACTACACTAGACCGCTAACAGCGTGATGCGAGTAAAGTGCGAGTGGGGGGTGTCCGCCATTTGCAGTGTAGGCAAGAATATGTAAGAGAATATGTAATTTCGCAAAGCTTTATACACTTTTCACTTATAAATCACTTTATTTAAAGAATAACATACTAATACACAAGCACTATTAGCATTCTCGTTAGCCGCAATAGGCTTTCCGCTTGGCTTTTGCCTACACTGCAAATGGCGGATACCCCCCACCACTCGCATCACTTTTTCCTGCGCCAAGGTATGGACGTTAGCGGTCTAGTGTAGTATATAGAAATCTGTGCACTTAACACAGAATATAGGGTATACGCTATAAGTTATTGTAACAATGGTGTAAAAAGAAAACACGTAATCTAAAGAGAACGTGCTTCAAGAATAAGATAAATGTTCAAAAGGGAGCATAGAATACAGAAACATATATATGTATCTTTAATAAGAGATAGCATAGTGAAATGTATAAGAATAGAATAAACCTAAACCTACGGCGGTGTTCACAAGTTGCTTCTTAAGCATAAGGTCACCTTAGGCATCCTCTACTAGTCTACTAGACTTAAGAATAAGTAGCAACTGTGAATACCGCCCCTAAACCTAATAACAAAAATTAGAAATCACTCCCAGTAATCTTCGCCGACAGAATGTAGGAACAACAATTTCGACACCTTTGACCCTTGCAACCGATTTCTTTTTTCGGTAAGAACATTACCAGCCTTACTAAATAGGCGTTCCGCTGGAACAGACGAAGCCACAAGTGTTAAATATTTGATTGCAATTTGATAACAGTGTGGATAGATTGTTTTGGTTCCTGTAACGTTCTCCAACGTGGCGTTGCCGTTTAGTTACAGGTGTCTTCACAAGTAGAGCGGTTTACCTGTGAATTGTGGGATTGGTTCGTTTGGCATGCGATTAAGAAATAAATTTCAAGAAACCAGAGTCCTTCTTTAACAATAATAACAATAGTTTATTCAAAAATATGTTTTGACGCTAGGTCGTAATGGAATATAAGATGACACTGAGTCATGTGAACTAATAGAACTAAAGTTAATATCGTAACGACGTATCGGTCGATAAATGAATAACGCTTCGCTTATAACTATGCTGAGTCGGTAACTAAGAATATGGTTTGTTCGTCGGTAATTTATACTAAGGGTACGATACTTAATCGTTAATTAATCATAGAGTCTCGACACTAAGTCGTAATTAATAATATACTGAAAAACGCTTGGTCGGTTTTTGAATGTCTTAGTTTTGAGTCGAAAAGGGTTTCTTCTCTCGGACTGTTATTTGCTTCCAGATGCCTATCAGCTGGCCTACGCTTTCTAGGATTGTTGCTAGGTAACCAATTAAGGTGTCCCCAGATGGAAGTTGAGTTTGACGATTCCTTCCTTTGAATTGTAATATCTTCTTGGTGCCTATCAGCTGGCCCAACGCTTTTGTTATAGGAACTTTGGGGCTAGTAAAAGCGACCTCGGATCTGGTAGTGGCGGGGCTAGTAAAAGCGACCTCGGATTTGGAAATAGCGGGGCTAGTTAAAGCGACCAAGGATTTGGTAGTAACGGGGCTAGTTAAAGCGACCAAGGATTTGGTATTAACGGGGCTAGTTAAAGCGACCAAGGATTTGGAAATTGAGTTGGAAGTCAGGACGTCGATTAAAGATATAATATAGGTTCGGTATCAGAACCAAGTCTCCGTCTGATGTTCTGCTGCTGGTGTCCTCTATTTATAATGGCTCCCGGGACTCGGCCAGCCAATCAGTAGTTGCGTTGTTCTCGCGCACCAATCGAAATTCACATCCGGTTCGCGCCACTCGCGCACTGCACTAGGTTTAATCGGCGTCCGGTTATTGTGACGTCTGCGCTTGCGCGCTTGAATCGTTCGCGGCGCTGAGTCCACTGTTTGAATATGCGGTAATGCGCCTGCGCTGCGCGTGATTTAGTTCGCTGTTTTCCCGCTACGTGGCGTGTCACTTACATGAGTTTGTACGTCTTAATACTAATGTTTATAACTAATTATAATAGAACGGAATAATGAATAATATAATAGAACGTAACGATTAATATATAAAGGAACTGGAAATTAATGCTTAATGTTTATATAAAGAAAGGAAAAAATTTATGGCGGTGGGCTGTGGCACGTTACATTCCATCCCAATATTTCAACGGATTTTCTGAAATTTCTATTAGTGGTGTATCCAGAAATTGTCTCAACTCCACCGATATTCCTCCAGGCATATCTTTGTCTGTACTGCAGTTAGCTGCAACCAATTCTTCGTGAACGTTCCACAAATCATTTTTAGGGCATTGTTTTTTCCCTACTTTTTGAATAGTTGGAGACTTGTTAGTATCTTTTTTTAATGCAAGATTTTGTTTGTTTATTTCAGTGATAGCATTTGCAACTGCAAGCGGTCTGCGAAAGTGTACTTTCTTAAATCGTGGATCCAGGAGTGTTGAAATAGCCAGTAATAAATTCTTCTCTATATTAGAGTCATCAGAATGAAACCTCTTAATTAAATTATCGAGAATTACTTTTTGCAATTGCTGTGATATCTTGGTCTTGGGGGTAAATTTTTCTAATGTTTTTATCAGACAATTTACAATGGGGATAATTTTACTAGCAGTAATGTAATTCTCGGCTGACATTTCAGCAGTTACTTCTTCCAGTGGTAATAAAATTATGATTGCATCTTCAATAGTTTCTAGTTCCGTGCTTATGAGCATTTCAGGGATAGATTTTTTGAAGAGCACCACACTCACATATTCCGCTAGTGCAGAAAATCGTTGTAGCATATATAATTCAGAATTCCACCGTGTTTCGCACTCTTGTTTTAATTTTAAGACAGTTCCCTCAGTCTGGCTATCTTGCACCTGGACTTTTCTTAATTCATCCATTGCATTTACACTATGTTTAAAATGGGTAACTATTGTTTTCACCTTTTTGACCACTTCTTGAAATGGTACCACTGACCGAATTGAATCCTGTACCACTAAATTGATGGTATGCGCAAAACAGGGCATATGTTTTTGTATCCAAATTTGTTTCGCACTGCTTTTACTATATTAGCACCATTATCGGTGACGACGGCGACTACTTTTTCTTGGGTAATTTCCCACTTGTCACATATCTCAGCGAGCCTATCGACCAGATACAAAGCATCATGATTTTTCTCTAACCCTTCGATACCTAAATCAATTGATCGCATATTTATATTCTCAATATAGTGAATTGTTAATCCTAAATAACTTTTAGTGTTCAAACAATCCGTCCATATATCAGTGGTAAGAACTACATTATTAACTTCCACAAGAGAGGCTTTTACTTTCATACTTATTATTCTATATTTATCTTCTATTCTGTAACTAAGAGTTTTTCTACTGGGTATCTTGTACAGAGGAGCCACAACATGCATGAGTTTGCGAAATCCTTTATCTTCCACTATAGAAAATGGTTGATAATCTTTCGCTATCATGTATAATAATGCATCAGTAATTCCTGATGCTGAACTGCCACCATCTAGAATCAAGATATTTATCTGTTATATATTATCATTAAATACATTAATTCAACTGAATTAATTAAAAGAAGTTGAACCTAACTAACGTGGTATAATTATACTTGGATGATTCCAATGGAACTAATAAAAGTTTACTGGAAACAACCAATCAGTAAAAATTTCACAATGTTAATCAAAGAAGATTTTCAAAGTAGAAAATAAAATTAGACGTTGGCCAGGTTCACATTTCTTAATTTGGACCTCATCAGGGCTAAATCTGGATGCATTACCCGCATTTGTCAATCGGGACTTCTTTATTGTATGATTTGGAGGTACTTTGAGCGGAAGCACAACCATGTGAATGTGGTAAAAGCACTGGATTGATGTCATCTGTTGTTTCTTCCTCTATGCGACTATCAACGTCATTTTCAGAAACTTGCAGTTTTTTCTGTGACGGTCTTATATTATTAATTTGAGTGGCATGTTTTGTATTTAAATGTCTTGTTAAATTTGTTGTATTGCCATAATGCTTGTAACTTTTTCCACAAAGAATACATCTCGAAGATATCTTATTTTCAGAAATGACAAAATATTCTTTAACCACTGTATTGGTTTTGAATTTATTATTATTTTTACTTGACATTTTTATATCGTCGGAATAAATACTTGCTTTTGTTTTATATTCCAAAAAATGGAGGTAATACTTTCGTTTTCAATTACCTTCGAAACGTAAAATAAACGCGGTAGATCTCATTTAACGATGTAATGACCTGCACAAATACATACATTTGATTGATCTCCAATCTTCTAATAATTTTCAAATCATTTTTTGCCCATCTCTGATCAAATGCCATAACACATACCAAATCTCATTCAAAATGAGAAAGTTTATATTACTTACAGAATTATTGCTGTAATACTCCTAATTCCTACATCTATTCAGCATTTACTATCAGTATTCATTTAAGTTTTAGTTTACACGGGTGTAACGTCTCATTAAGACTCGAACCTAGTGTCGGTATAATAGAATTACTACATTATCATTAAGACACTCTATGCTACCACGCATCAACATTGTAAATACTTTTATACATAATTTATGAAATAAGCAAATATTAGACAAACAAATATTATAGAGACATTAAGAATAATTAATTATAAGTATTAACAAAAGCGCAAGACAAAATAATATATAATAAGCGAGTAATAAGCGAAATATCAAGAAATAACCTACTGCGCATGCGCTAGCCCGCCAATTTTCCAGTATATAAGGAGGCGCACGCAGCCCAGCGCGCATTCAAAAGCTACATTGGAAACCACGCTCATAATCGACGAATGTTCAGCCCTGGAGGTAGCTTAAGTTTCAACCAGTGAGATCTAGCTCGCTCCGGAAACGGTAGCAGCGGAACTCCAGTGTATAAAAGTTACTGGTGCTCCTCTTTGGACTATTCATTTAAACCGATAGAATCCTGCTTCTACGAAAATTGCAAGCTCGCTCCGGAAACGGTAGCGGCTGTGGTTCTTGGTAAAAGCAAGATCGAGCATAGAACTAAAACTCTGTCAAAAGTAACAAGCTCGCTCCGGAGACGGTAGCGGCTGTTCTTACTACAGAAAAATTGCCAAAGAGTCTACGAGCTCGCTCCGGAAACGGTAGCGGCCGTGCTCTGCAATTATACAACGTATATACATTTATTACTACAATCCATAGCTTTAGAATAAGATTAATACAAAAAAACCATAGAAAACCCAAAAATAATATATAATCGTAATTGTAAGTAATATTAATATCATTGTTTTGTTATTAGGGTTAAGTGTTATTTAATAAATAGTCCATTGTTGCTGTTAAGTTTGAATTTCAATTCTTTACTCTCTTTACCGACGAATCCCCACCTTTCCAACACTCGAGGGGACGCCGCTCTCCTCTCGAGGCCTGCGACTTTCAGTTGTCGTCCGACAACAGAACGTTACAGGTCGGAATTTTTGGTGACAGCGGTGGGATATCTCGTTAATAAGGATAATTTCGCTTAGTAGAAACACTCCAAAAGTGAGTATTTTTCTTAGAAATTTTTTCTTTGGTAAAATCTATAGAGGCTTAACACTTCACAATGGCTACACTTGAAGCTGAAATGGCTAACCTAACACTCAATGAGGGAACTCAAGAACCTTCAGATACTTCAGATACAATAGATACTCCAAACAATACTCCAGAATTTCCACAAGTTAATATGAATACAGCTACGAATATATATCCACATCCACCACACATTAGTCTTCGCGATACAGCGGACACAGTTCCGTCTTTCGATGGTAAAAATATACCAGTATACCAATTCATAAAAAGCTGTCGACACGCACGACGTATGGTTAATCCGAACGCAGAGTATGGATTAGTTCAACTCATAAAAAATAAGCTTTTCGGACAAGCATCTAGAGTAGTTTTGAGCGGAGATTATAACTCAATAGATGATCTGATTGCAGTATTAAAATCGCGATTCGCACCATTACACACTTCAATCCAATTATATGGAGAATGATCAAAAATAGTACAATTACCAAATGAAACAACAGTAGATTACGGTAGTCGCGTATCCAATCTCTTCCTTCAGATTAAACATTGTAACGCGATAGAAGTACCAGCACACGTAGCGCAATTCAATGTAACCGCGGAGAAAAACGCTGTAAAAGCCTTTCTAACGGGATTAAAAATAGAAATATACAACAGACTTTACGAGCCCACCTTCAACAATCTTGATTTGGCTATCCATCACGCAATTAAAGCAGAAGCGGAGCACAATGAAAATCAAATAAGAACAGGAATAGCAGCAGGAAATACACGAGCAAATCAATGTACAAATTGCTTTGGATACGGTCATAATGCTACTACTTGCAGCAGTCAATACACCTCGCGAAATAACTGGCAACGAAAAAATTGTCAACATTGTAACAAGACGGGGCATACAACGCAAGAATGTAGATATCGAAACGGAGCACAGAACGATACATTCTGTGACTTCTGCCGAAGGCCAGGCCACATGACGCAAGATTGTAGAAGCCGCAGTTACACGAACAGAGCTCCTCAATCCAACGCATATTGTGATTTCTGCCGAAGACCAGGTCACACGACGCAAGACTGTAGAAGCCAAAATAATACAAATAGAGCTTCTCAACCCAGTGTATATTGCGATTATTGTCGACGACCGGGACACACAATACAAGAATGCAGAAGTAAAAACTACAGAACACAACAACCAGAAATATTTTGCGAATATTGCAAATTCAGAGGCCACACCATAGAACAATGCAGAAAAAAAATGTATTTCGACAGAAGAAAACAAGAAGAAGCACAACCCCGTATGGTACGTAGGCAGGCCATACTAAGATTAAGAACGGAACAAATAAGAAAACCTCCTAGCATCCTTCTGTATGATGTAGGATTCAGCGCAGAACAAGCAACACTAATGATAGACACTGGATCTGATCTCAACGTGATCAAGAGGAGTGCTGTTTCTTCTGACATACCAATCTACACAGACACCCTTTTTGATCTCAACGGCATCACAGATGGATTGCTCAGTACCATGGGATACATAAAAATTAAAACTTTGGACACGGAGATCATCCTTCACGTCGTAGAAGACCTTCCTATCAAACAAGACGGGATATTAGGAACAGAATTTTTCCAAACCAATGAGGCTACCATCGATTACATGAATTCAGCAATAACCATTGGAGAAGAAATTGTTCCATTTATTGATCCAGAGATGGTCACACTACCAGCAAGGATGAGAAGTCAAATCTATGTACGAGTACTTAATACTCAGGTTAACACGGGATACATTCCTAAACTAACGATTCACCCTGATGTACACATAGGAAGTGCAGTAGTATCTAATAAAAACGGTGTAGCATACATTTTCGCAATCAATACATCCACCAAAGATATTCAAATTCCTGTACCATCAGTCGAATTAAAGCCATTTGAGGAAGCACCCATAGGAAAAGAAACACCAGAAAAATATATAAAAACTAATAGAACACATCAACTGTTACAACAATTACGGTTGGATCATCTAAATTCAGAAGAAAGGACCAGTATTGAAGAATTAATAAAAGAACATGCGGCTTCCGTTTCCGGTCGCGGTGTGTGACAGGCGTGTGAAAAGTGTGTGGGATAGAGGTGCAAGGAAAGTGTGGTGAGGAGGTGAAAGGGAGAATAGAGTGCGAGTGTGGAGGTTGAGGGAGAGGTGAGGAGAGGATAGAGAGAAGAAGGGAAGGGTTAGGATTGAGGGTGAAAGGGAAATAGGAAGGATAAGGGAAGATTTGGAGGTTAGGGATAGAGGTGGGAGAATTTGAGCGGGAAAGAGTAAGGACTGGGTTAGGCAGCAAGAGGTGACATCTGTGAGAGAGGAAAGGAGGTAGAGGTGCTGGTAAGGAAGGCGGGAAGATTTGAACGGGGGAAAAGGAATTAGGAGAATGAGCAAAGGGAAGACGGATGGGATGGGGTTGGATGGGAATGGGGGAGAAGGGAAAGTGGGTGGAGAGGGGAGTAAAGGGAGTGGGAAGGAAAAGGACAAGGGGAGTGAAGCGAGAAGGGAAAGGGATAGGAAGGACAGTGGTAGTAGTGTGGGGAGCTTAGAGAGTTTTTGGGGGAAAAAAAGAGGGAGAGAAGAGGAGGTGGGGACGACGGAGGGGGAGGGAAGGGTAGGGTTTAAGAGGAGCGGGAAAACGGTAAGGTCGCCAGTAAAAGGGGTTGAAGAGGGGGGGGAGGAGGGGGGAGGGGGGAGAGAAGGAATAATGATGGAGATAGTAATGGAGATAAGGGAGATGAAAGAGGAGATGAGGAAAGAAAGGGAGGAAAGAAGAAGGGTAGAGGAGGAATGGAGAGCGGAAAGAAGGAAGTGGGAAGAGTGGATGAGGGAAGAGAAGGCAAGAAGGGAAAGGATAGAGGAAAAGTTAGAGAAGTTGGAAAGTAGAGATAGGAGAATGGTAGAAGTGATGGAGAAGGTAGAGAAATGGGAGAAGGGAGGGAGTGATGGTAAGGAAGTGATGGAGGCAGGGCAGGTGGAGGAATGGAGACTGAGGCTGAGAAAGATGGAAGTAAAACAGGATAAGAAGGAGAGAGAGAGCAGAAGGAACAACGTGCTAATAAGGGGACTGGGGTTGGAAGGAAGGGAAGTGGAGGAGGGGGTGAAGAAGTTATGGGGGAGGTTGGGATTGGATGAGGGGGGTGTAAAGGAAGTGACAAAGATAGGAAGAACGGGAGGGGATGGACGAGGAATGGTGCTCGTGAAATTGGCAGGAAGGGAAGAGAAGAGGAAGGCAATGGAGGCGAGGAAAAAGTTGAAGGCCGGGAAGGAGAGGATTGAGGACGACCTCACGGAGGAGGAGTGAAGAGGGAAATGGAAGATAGAGAGAGAAGCGGAGGAGGAGAGGAGGAGGGGGAATAATGTGCAGATAGGATACATGAAAATGTGGGTAAACGGGAAGATGAAGAGGTGGGACGAGGTGTACGAGAAATGGATGGAGGAACAGGGAAACGAGAGGGGGGGGAAAGGAGGAGGGGAGAGAGGCTAGGGGGGGGTGGAGACGATACAAGGGTAGGATCAAATAAGGTGGCTGTTTGGAATGTGGCGGGGTTAAAGAATAAAGATGTGGAGTTCTGGAAGGGGTTGGGAGAATGGGATGTGGTGGTGATATGTGAGACGTGGGTAGAGGAAAAAGACTGGGAGGGGGTGAGGAATAGGATGCCAAAAGGGTATGTGTGGGGGAAGCAGTGGGCAAAGAGGGAGAGTAAGAAAGGGAGGGCAATGGGGGGTATGATAATGGGGGTGAGGAAGGGGTTAGAAACAAGGGAGGAGGAGGAAGGGGAGGAAGAGGGGATAATTATGAAGAAGGTGAAGATGGGAGGGGAGTGGTGGAGGGTGGTGGGAGTATATGTAAATAAGGATCTGCAGAGGAAGCTGGAAGAATTGAAGGAGTGGATAGAGGGGAGAGAGGAGGGAGTAAGGGTGGTGATAGGGGGAGATTTTAATGCAAGGACCGGGGGTGAAGGGGGGGAGATATGGGGGGGAGACGAGGTGGAAAAGGGAGTGGAAAGTAGGAAGTCGAAGGACAGAGAGGTGAATGGAGAGGGGAAGAGGTTGTGTAGGTACTTGGGTGAGAGGGGGTGGGGGATAATTAACGGAAATGTGGAAGGGGATGAGGAGGGCGAGTGGACGTACACAGGGGGGAGAGGGAATTCGGTAATAGACTACGTGTTAGGGAATGAGGAGACAAGGGAGAGGGTAGAGAGAATGGAAGTGGGTGAAAGGGTGGACTCAGACCATCACCCAGTGGTAGTATGGTTGAAGGGGGAATGCAGGGAGGAGGGGGTTAGGGGGAAAAAGGGAGAGGGAAAAGGGTTAGTGAGGGGGAATTGGACAGAGAAGGGGAGAGAGGAGTTTATAAGGAGATTTGGTAAGAGAGAGAGAGGGGAAAGAGGAATTCAGGAAGGATGGAGGGAGCTGAGGGATAGGGTAAAAGGGGTGATAGGGGAGATGGGGAAAGGAGGAGAGAGGGGAGGAAAGAGTGGATGGTGGGATAAGGAGTGTAAGGAGAAGAAAGGTAAGGTGAGAAGGGAGTTGAGGCGATGGAGGAGAGAGGGTGGAGATGGGACAGAATATAGGGATAAGAAGAAGGAATATAGACGCATGTGTGAGGAGAAAAAGAGGGAGGAAGTGGAGAGGTGGGAGAAGGAGGTGGAGGGAGTGAAGACGGAAGGGCAGGTGTGGAAGGTAATAAATAGAGAGAGGAAGAGAAGGAGGAGGGTAGAGGAGGGGATAAAAATAGAGGAATGGGAGGATTATTTTAAGGGGTTATTAAGAGGGGTGGAATGGAGGGTGAGAAAAGGGGGGGAAAGAAGGAGGGGGGAGGACGAGGAGGGGGAGCTGAGTAAGGAGGAAGTGAGAAGGGTGGTGAGGAATCTGAAGGACGGTAAGGCGGGAGGGGGGGGTGGTATAGCTAATGAGGTATGGAAATATGGGGGGGAAGAGGTGGAGGATTGGTTATGGGAAATATGTAATAGGGTATGGAAGGGAGAAGGATGGGTGGAAGAGTGGAGGGAAGGAGTAGTCGTGCCGGTGATGAAGAAAGGGAACGGAAAGAGGGTAGAGGACTATAGGGGGGTTACACTAACACAGACGGCGTACAAAGTATACGCGTCTGTGTTGGCTGAGAGGCTAAGGGAGGAAGTGGAGGGAAAGAAGTTGCTGCCACCGAGTCAAGCCGGCTTTAGGAGAGGGTTGGGATGTATTGACAACATCTACGTCTTAAATTACCTGATAAACAGGCAGGTGATGAGGAAGGAGAGAAGGTTGGTAATATTTTTCATAGACCTAAGGGCGGCATTTGACTCGGTGGACAGGGAGGTACTAGTGAGGGCGATGCGGAAGAGGGGGGTGAGAGAGGGGCTGGTGGAAAGATGTGAGGAGGTGATGAAGGAAACGGTGTGTAGGGTGAGGGTGGGGGAAGAGGTAGGGAGGGAATTTTGGACAGCTCGGGGAGTTAGACAGGGATGTCCGCTAAGCCCGAGCTTATTTACATTGCTGCTGGCGGATTTAGATGAGGAGCTAGAAAGGGGAGGGTGGGGAGGGGTGAAACTGGGAGGGAGAAAAGTGTATACTCTGGCTTATGCGGATGATGTGGCGGTGGTAGCGGAAGAGGAGGAGGGAATGAAGGGGATGATGGCTAGGCTGGAGAGATATTTGGATGGGAAGGGGCTACAGCTTAATGTGGGGAAATCAAAGGTAATGAGGTGTAGGAAGGGGGAGGGAGGTGGAAAAAGGTGGTATGGAGGTGGAAGGGAAAGGTGGTGGAGGAGGTGAAGGAATATAAATATCTGGGGTATACGCTGATGGCGAATGGGGGACAGGAGGCACATGTGGGGGATAGGGTGAGAAAGGCGGCGGCGATGATGGGGCAGGTGTGGGGTATTGGGAAAAGGAAGTTTGGGAACGATTGGGGGAAAAGGGTGTGGATGTTTGACAGGTTGATTTGGGCGACGGTGGGATATGGAGTGGAGATATGGGGGTGGAGGGAGAGGGAAAGGGTGGAGGGGTTACAGGAGAGGTTTTTAAGATGGGTATTGGGGGTGGAGTGGTGTACACCGGGGTACATGGTGAGGGAGGAATTGCAGCGGGACATGATGAAGGGCAGGGCGGGGATGAGGGCATGGACGTACGAGAGGAAGCTGGAAGAGGGGCAAGGGGGAGAATTGGCGAGGGAAGAGGTAAAAGATTGTTGGGAAGAGGTAAAAGGTAGGGCGAGAAGGGGAAAGGTGTTGGGGGGATGGGAGGAGGAAAGGAAGAGGTTTTTTGAGGAGAAAGGGTGGACGCTGGAAGGGTTGGAAATGATGAGGGGAAGTGGGGAGCTGAGGGGAGAGGAGTTAGTAAGTAGGGGAAGGAGGTTAGAGGAGGTGGAAAGATGGGAAAAGATAAGGGAGTCAAGATATAATAGGTGGTATGGAGTGGTAAAGGGGAGCGGGGTACCGGGATATTTGAGGAGGGGATGGGGGGAAAGTAGATGGAGAAGAGTAGCAAGATTTAGACTGGGGAGCGAGATGAGAGGCGGGAGGTATTGGGAGGAGGAGGAAGAAAGGAAATGCAGGGTATGTGGGTGGGGGGAGGAAACTTGGGAGCATGTGTGGGAGGTTTGTACAGGATGGGGGGTGGAGAGGGGATGGCAGGAGGTGGTAGGGGAGGTACTGAGTGACGAGGGAGGGGGAGAAGAATGGATGAGGAAGGTGGAAGAAAGGAGAGGAGGTGGAGGGGAGGAATGGATGCATAAGGATTGAGAGTGAAAGGAGGCGAGCGGAAGCGGGGGTCAGATGGTAGGGAAGGGAGGGGGAGGAGAAGCGTGCGTGGCGGTGGCGAGCGAGCGAGCGGGCGTATTAGAGATAAGAGCGGCTAGGATAAGGAGTAGAATTAAGGTAGATGTAAGAGGAGAAGTGTGGGCGGATTGTAAACCCTGAGGGGAAGCAATAAACTACTACTACAATAAAAGAACATGCGGATAGGTTCTACCTTCCAGGAGAAAAATTAGAAGCAACAAATAAAATAAGTCACAGAATTATAACGGAAAACGACGTTCCTGTATTCACAAAACAATATAGATATCCTCAAATATACAAAGAAGAAGTGAAGAAACAAACCCAGGAGTTGTTAGAAAAAGAAATAATACAGCCTTCTTCCTCTCCTTATAATTCTCCCATATGGATTGTGACGAAGAAAGAAGACGCACAAGGAATAGTAAAGAAGAGAATCGTACTAGATTTTAGGAAGCTAAACGAGAAAACAATTGGAGATGCTTATCCTTTGCCAAACATAACCGACATATTGGACCAGTTGGGAAGCGCAAAATATTTCTCCATATTCGATCTCGCATCTGGGTTCCACCAAATTCTTATGCATCCAGATGATCGTCACAAAACAGCCTTCTCTACAATATATGGGCATTATGAATTTAATCGAATGCCATTTGGTTTAAAAAATGCTCCAGCCACCTTCCAGAGGCTCATGGACCAAGTTTTATCAGGACTTCAAGGAGTAGAACTCTTCGTATACTTGGATGATATTGTAATATACGCTAGTTCACTAAAAGAACATGCAACAAAATTTAAGCGCTTAATGAACAAATTAACAGACGCTAATCTATATCTCCAACCTGACAAATGTGAGTTCTTAAAAAAAGAAGTTTCTTATTTGGGGCATATAATAGGAGAAGACGGAGTGAAACCAGATGCAAAAAAAGTAATAGCTGTAAAGGAATTTCCAACACCCACAACAGTCAAGAACGTTAAACAATTTCTAGGATTGAGCGGATACTATAGAAGATTCATCAAAGATTTTTCAAAAATAGTAAGACCGTTATCAAACCTCACCAAGAAGAATTATCAATTTGAGTGGACACATAAACAACAAAAAGCATTTGAAATTCTACGAGAAGCTCTCTGCAACGAACCAATATTACAGTATCCAGATTTTGAAAAAACATTTAATATCACAACAGATGCCTCAGGTATTGCTGTTGGTGCGGTTCTAAGTCAAGGGGAAATAGGGAAAGATTTACCTATAGCTTACGCGTCTAGAGTTTTAAATGATGCGGAAACGCGCTACTCTCCGACAGAACGAGAACTTTTAGCCATCATTTACGCAGTATTTCATTTCAGACCTTATGTCTATGGTAGGAAATTCTATCTAATAACAGATCATAAACCATTAGAATGGCTTCAAAATCTTTCTAATCCTACGTCACGACTGATGCGATGGAAAATTAAATTAGCAGAATATGATTATAAAATTTTATATAAACCGGGGAAGTATAATACAAACGCGGATGCATTATCCCGGAATCCTATAGCATTACCCCTAAACGCGAAACGGGCGCATTCCGAAACAAATTCTCATGAAAATAAAAAACTAAAACAATTCCATCAACACAATACGCGACAAAGGGAAACTACCGCCTCAACTTCAGGGAATCCGGCCCCACATAAACAAGTAAGGATTAGTTCTTCGGAATCTGATTCTTCATCATATGACGAAACTGATGCGTTAGAAATAAGACGAAAAAAATTAAAGCGAAAGAAACAAAAAACAAATACTTCATCTTCACACCCGGAAACAAAGAAGCAAAATGTAGAAAAACATACACCCCCTCGCTATACGGAAATATTTATACCGTCACAAAACGTACCCCCTCAAATTTCAGTACCAGTAGAAGTACATGCACCCCCCCAAATCTCAGTACACGCACACCCTCAAGCCGTGGAACCCCCCAAAATATATAAACCCCTCCAAAATAATATCCAAATATATAAAAAACCACACCTCAAGAAAGAAGAGGACATAATAGAGGAAATCGACGAAACAGTAATAGTACCAAGGCACAATTACAAGGATCCTCCTAGGATAGATGGGGAATCAAGTACAAACAAAAGCACTCACCATACACCTAAAAAGAAGAAACAAAAATTAAAAAGGAATTCCAGCACAGATACTGCTCCTATAACTCCCATACGAATTAAGAAAGGGCAAATACTCACACCACCTCCATCACCATCACCCTTTCCATTATCTCCTCTACCATTATTATCTCCCTCTCCCTCGTTACAATTTCCTCCACCAGTTCCACTCCCACAACATACAACAGGCAGACCGAGAATAATATCAAACATACCTGTCAAAAAGCAAAACATTGAGGTAGAAGATCACTTATGGATGGGAAAAGGATATATAGTGACATTTATAAATGCAAAGGGCACACCAATAGGATTGGCAGGAGAAAAACTATATAAGGAAAAGAATATAAAAACTCACAGAATTCAACAACCATTAAGAATCGGACAGTTAGTAAAACTTCAGGAAGGAAGACATACAATCCTTGGACTCATCACACCAGAACACCCAACAGAAGAAGATATATATAATTCACTAAAGTCACTTCATACATACCTAGTATCTGAAACAGCAACAAAAATATACATATCGTCAGAAAGGGATAAAATTTCATTAAAACAATTACAAAATTTAATAGAATTAATATTCATACATAACGATATCCAATTTATATTTTGCAAAGGGACTCTTATAATCCCTCCTGTGCAAGAGAGACAGCAGATCATTCAAGAAAATCACCAGACACCTATAGGAGGACACAAAGGAATTACTAAAACATATCATCGCATAAGGAATAAATATTATTGGAAGAACATGAAATACGAAATAACTCAGTTCATTAAGACTTGCTTAGGATGTCAGAAAACTAAATTAGTAAGATTAAAAAATAAGGAACCTATGATATTAACGGATACACCAGTGGATGCATTTGATAAAATTTCAATGGACATAGTAGGACCATTACCTTTTACAAAAATAGGAAATAATTACATACTCACTATTCAAGATAACTTAACCAAATATTCTCTTGCAATACCGTTAATAAATATTACCTCAGAAGATATTGCCAGAGCATTTACAGAACATTTCATTTGTAAATTTGGAAGTCCTAAAGCTATCCTTACTGATCAGGGATCAAATTTTATGAGTTCTCTTATGAAGAAACTAGCCAAAGCATTCCATATTAAACAATATCGAACCACTGCATACCATCCACAATCCAATGGCTCATTAGAGAGAAGTCATCATGTCCTTATTGAATACCTACGACATTATACATCAAGAGAAAAACAATGGGACCAATGGTTACCACAAGCAATGTTCTCATATAATACAAGTACTCACGAAGGCACGAAATTTACGCCTCATGAACTTGTGTACGGCAGAAAAGCACGACTTCCTTCAAGTATTCCTTCAACGGACAATATTAAAACATATCCAGATTACGTCGACGAACTAATAAATAAACTACACCACATTCGACAAATGGCGCGAAAAAACTTGGAAGACTCGAAGATACGACAGAAGCACTATTACGACCGGAAGATACAACCTCAAATATATAAAGTAGGAGATTGGGTTTGGTTACTAAATCCAAGGCGGGAAAAATTAGGACCAGAATATAGCGGACCTTACCAGGTTACCGAAATCCTGGGGAATAGCAACTTAAAAATAGCAATAACTTTAAAGCAAATTCGAGTCGTTCATATGAATAGAGTAAAGAAAGCATACTTACCTTAGAAGAAAAAGAGACCATTAACAAAATAAATAATCACTTTTTCCAATTCCCCACCTCGTACGAATCTCTCGAGGACGAGAGATCCCCCAGGGGGGGAGGTGTAACGTCCCGCTAGGACTCGAACCTAGTGTCGGTATAATAGAATTACTACATTATCATTAAGACACTCTATGCTACCACGCATCAACATTGTAAATACTTTTATACATAATTTATGAAATAAGCAAATATTAGACAAACAAATATTATAGAGACATTAAGAATAATTAATTATAAGTATTGACAAAAGCGCAAGACAAAATAATATATAATAAGCGAGTAATAAGCGAAATATCAAGAAATAACCTACTGCGCATGCGCTAGCCCGCCAATTTTCCAGTATATAAGGAGGCGCACGCAGCCCAGCGCGCATTCAAAAGCTACATTGGAAACCACGCTCATAATCGACGAATGTTCAGCCCTGGAGGTAGCTTAAGTTTCAACCAGTGAGATCTAGCTCGCTCCGGAAACGGTAGCAGCGGAACTCCAGTGTATAAAAGTTACTGGTGCTCCTCTTTGGACTATTCATTTAAACCGATAGAATCCTGCTTCTACGAAAATTGCAAGCTCGCTCCGGAAACGGTAGCGGCTGTGGTTCTTGGTAAAAGCAAGATCGAGCATAGAACTAAAACTCTGTCAAAAGTAACAAGCTCGCTCCGGAGACGGTAGCGGCTGTTCTTACTACAGAAAAATTGCCAAAGAGTCTACGAGCTCGCTCCGGAAACGGTAGCGGCCGTGCTCTGCAATTATACAACGTATATACATTTATTACTACAATCCATAGCTTTAGAATAAGATTAATACAAAAAAACCATAGAAAACCCAAAAATAATATATAATCGTAATTGTAAGTAATATTAATATCATTGTTTTGTTATTAGGGTTAAGTGTTATTTAATAAATAGTCCATTGTTGCTGTTAAGTTTGAATTTCAATTCTTTACTCTCTTTACCGACGAATCCCCACCTTTCCAACACTCGAGGGGACGCCGCTCTCCTCTCGAGGCCTGCGACTTTCAGTTGTCGTCCGACAACAGAACGTTACACACGCGATGCAGCAGACAATTTTCCATCGGAAAGCGTCAACAAAAGTGGTAAGTCTCGTTTTGTTTTCAATACAGAAGCGAAATAGTTTGGCAAAACACGCGAAGCCGACAGTGGTAGTCAACGGCGGCGCGCGATCCACTGCCGCTCAGCGTAATACAAACGCTTAACACGCGTGACTACCACTGTCGGTTTCGCGCGTTTTGCCAAACCATTTCGCTTCTGTATTGAAAACAAAATGAGACTTACCACTTCTGTTAACGCTTTCCGAAAGAAAACTGTCTGCTGCATCGCGTGGAATGGTCAGATTTTCTCCCAGACCCTTAGTTTTCGAAATAAATTGAAATATATCTGCAAAAATGGGTGCATTTCGGGTGCCCTTTCCCTTTGATCGTTGTTTAAACATATTTAAATGTTCATAATGCAATAATAATTTATACCGTTGTATTCGGGAGGGTTCATAGAATAATTTGACGCAACGAACAACAGAATAACTATTACCGTTTCGACATAAAATATGTTCAAAGTCGAAAATATGCAATTTTTTTCAAAATCGAATTTCTCAAAAACTGAGGGTGATGGCGACAAACGGTTTGCGGATTCGTTTTCAGCGCACGAAAACCTATAAGAAACGGCTATTGAATGTTATAAGTCCGAAAAAAAGTCAAAATTTGTCGAACTGTGTAATAGAATATGAAATGCAATAAGCGTAGATACAAGAGAATAAAGAAAAGCAGTAAGCGTTCTTAATACGATATAATATGAAAAAGCAATAAGCGTTATTAACACGATATAATATGAAAAAGCAATAAGCGTTATTAATACGATATAATATGAAAAGCAATAAACAACAATAATACAAAAGATATAAATGGTGATGATATGCAGAATATTGGTAGTTAATAATGGTTGCTTACGGTAGTTGCCGTAGTACACTGATTTTACTTATTATAACACTGTGAATATAAACGAGGTACTTCTGGAGATTTCCGTAGAAGAACTACCGTAGAAGAGGGCTACGGCCTCTCGGGCCCTTGTATTTATATGTTTCGTTGGAATGTGAAGTATGAGGGGTATGCGCGGTATGCACCGTGACTCATGCACGAAATATGCGTTATATAAATAGAACATATTGGTGACTCATGCGCGAAATATGCGTCGCAATATGACTTCCGGGGTTTTTGTATGGGGCGTTTGAAAAGGCGATACTCAACCCATTGGATTGATTTTGGGTGGTTTGATTGGAAAGGGGTAAGAGGGGCTTGTATTTGGAGGGTCATAGGTAGGGGTGAGACGTGGTCTCGATTTAAGAGGGTTTTTGGGACGAGGGACTTGTTTAGATTTAAATGTGAGGGTGGAATTCGTGCCTCATAGGGCGAAGAGGGGAAGGGGTTTTCGTCGTTGACCATTTCGAGATGGGGACCGCTAAGGTACATCGCCTAGATGGTCAGTGGTTGGGGAAAAGGGGTAAGAGTTGAGGTTTAGGGACTTTTGGGGGAGTTATGGAGTATTTGTGGGGTGTTACGTCCCTACTTCCTTATTTAAGCGCGATTTCTAGGGAATTTATATTTTTATCCGCTTTTGAACTAATCCTGGGATTTAACGCTCTGGGATAGTTGAGAATGATTGTTACGCGTATTATTGAACATACTTACTTTTTATAA
The DNA here is from genome assembly GCA_910592295.1 of Andrena haemorrhoa. Taxonomy (NCBI): domain Eukaryota; kingdom Metazoa; phylum Arthropoda; class Insecta; order Hymenoptera; family Andrenidae; genus Andrena; species Andrena haemorrhoa. The sequence goes on from OU342946.1 coordinate 11,724,371, forward strand.
TGCGATGAGTCGCCAGGGGATGGGAGCGTTCGGAATGCCGTTAAATTCTAGGGCTGCGTTGGATTTTTGTTGGGCCCAATCGCCGCAGTAGATTGTGATTCCCTTAACCCTTGGCTTGATGTTTTTTAATTTTGGAGTTGGGGTGACTCCCAACGAGGATCCTATTGCTGGGGCGCACTTATAATTATAGTTTATTCTTCGTAGTTGCACCTTTCGCCCGGCACGATTGCTTTTAGGCATCTGGGAATTAATTAAATCTTTTAGTTTTGTTCAAATGGAACTCGGTTTTCGCCTACACTCCAGAGGACACTGGTGGGCAGCTGTCTGCGCGCCAGTGATTCTAAAGAATCAGCTCAAACCATAGTTCGTTAATTATTCATTTTTTTTATGATTTTATGGATCGATTAGTATTAAATTGACCGCGTATACAGATTGATCTCTAGTATCTAGTGACATAGTGGGCAGCTGACTGCTCGCCAATGACACTTTCAACAGAGGAGAATCTGGATTTCTTTATTCTCATTTCTACGGTAACTCAAAAAACACTCAGAATGCCCAAAAGCTTAGGAAGGCTAGTAAAACACTTGGAACGCGTTAAATATGATTTTATCACTTTTATTAATAATAAAAACTTCACTTACAACTTTTACACTTTGAAAAATAAAACGTGGACACTGAAGCGAATGTTTTAGATGATTTCGGTAATTATTATGGTAATGAGCTCCGCGGGTGGTCAGTCCCTTTTTATAGGGCAATTGGTCACTCCTACTCTAGGATTTGTCACATGACAAATCATAGGTGGGAGAGCCCACCTCACAGCCTCCACCTGGGATCTTCCAGGGAGAATCTTCCCATCGCGCTATCTGAGAATCTGTTTACGATTTAGTCACGTTCCTCCGTGGCCTTTTATGTGTCTTTCCTCGCGACTAATATGTATTATTTTTAGATTCCCAGCGGCGACGATAGCAAGATTCTTTATACATATTTAGATTTATATGTTTATTATATTTTCTGTACGGTTGATTCCGTGCAGCTTACGTACTAGGGTTTGAAGTTAAGTATATGATATGGGTATCGGTGATCGAGTATCGGGAAATAGACGGGAGGGCAATCTTCTGGCGAGGACCAGGGGCACAGCTCTGCGAAGGTGGTGTCGACTCCGCTGGTTGATAAGGCCCTCCGTCCCATGCTGAACGTCAGCTGGTGCGGTCAACGAGCTGGTGTACTGCTGACTGTCCGCTACCTCCTTGATGCTGGCTGTCCTGTTCGTTGTTGCCGTTCGAATATTCCTTGCTCGATCTCTTCTTATTGTAACTTATTATGATAATGCCTTATCGGCAATTTGTTGCACAATATGTAGTATGATGTTTTCATACGAGGTTGTTATACTACCTCAGAGTACGGAATAGTAAATAAAAATGAATTAAAGGTTAAATAATATTTGATTCTACGTCGCGGGACGTGACAGGGGAAGACTTTAATTTATACCGCGCGAAAAATAGTGGGACGTCACAGTATATCTAATAATCATAAAAATAAAAGCAACTGTAATGAAATAAATGGAAATAAATTTTTATCAAGTTTGATTTCATTTTTATCGTATCGATAACAACGTCTTAAATATATATGTCCCAATACATCTAGCCTACTTTAGACCCGATAAAAAAAACATTTTAATGGCGTCCGGAGAGAGAGATCTTAAAGACGTCCGGAAAAAGACATCTCAAAGATGTCTGGAAAAGACATCTTAAAGACGTCTGGAAAAAGACATCTCAAAGATGTCTGGAAAAGACATCTTAAAGACGCCTGGAAAAAGACATCTCAAAGATATCTGGAAAAGACATCTTAAAGACGCCAGGAAAAGACGTCTTAAAGACGCCAGGAAAAGACGTCTTAAAGACGCCAGGAAAAGACGTCTTAAAGACGCCAGGAAAAGACGTCTTAAAGACGCCAGGAAAAGACGTCTTAAAGATGTCTGTAAGACGTCTTTAAGCTGTCTTGATTCGTGACATAAGTCGTGCAGAAGACCTGTATAAGACGTGAAAACGACGTTCGCAGACGTCTTAAAGATGTCTTGAACGTCTGGCTTCAGACGTCTTTAAGGCCTCGGTCACGGTCGACCGAGGATTCATACCTGTTTCGGAAATAAAATAATTCTTTATTCTTTATCGCATCGATATGAAAGTAACACCGATGTTTTTCCGATGAAGATCGTACCAAATTTTATGTAAATCGGACTATCTTTAACGAAGCTAGCGTGAAATGACATAAATCAATTTTTCATGAAATTTTCTTTATTATGCTCCGAATTACATCGTTCTTGGTATTAGTTTTATCGGCGAAACATAAGAATTCGATTGGCGTGGTTTTCGAAAAGATCTGATGAGAAATGCGGAAATCCTGGTCATTTCGTAGTTCTTAATGATATTCAGACCCATTCGAGGGTCGAAGGTGTAAAACTCAGTGAGGCACCACGGGGAGAGGGGGGGGGGGGACTTCGACACAGGGTGCCAGGCGGCATCTCTTTCAGTCCAGTGGCTCCAGGATTACCCTGTAGCCAGCACCCTGTCGCAGGCAAGGAGATTCAGCCTAGGGCCAGTCGCTAGGTCAAGTCGCTGCGACTTGTCGCAGCGACCGGTCGCAGCTAGGAGATCCCACCTTTATAGAGCACAACCAAGCATTCCTGGGCCGTGAAGGCCGCTGCACAGCTGGAGAAGCCGCGATACATTATCTTTGCTCTACAGACTGCTCGAAAGAATGTGATGACTGAAGATGTTACTCGGTTCGACCACTGCAAATTGACCAATGTAAAACTTTTTCTCAATTCGGAATTTTACCCGTACGATGACATGAACTTGGACTTTGACAAGAATAGGCATGCCATCTTGTTTAACATGTACACGCATTTCCGTAAATCGTATTATGGACATAGTTGCAACGAGGCATTATTCACCGTGGCCCAATTTTTGCAATTTGGCCCCCTCGTGGTGATTGATTGCTCGCGACAAAATGAATCGATCAAGAATAGCACCGTGGACGTGCGCATAGAATTCGACTGTAAAGAGAATGTGCCTGCAAATACTACAGCCTACTGTCTGATTCTGCACGATCGGGTGGTTGAATACAATCCGCTGACAAACGTGGTGCGCAAAATCAATTAAATTGCCGCGCTACTTGCCCGCCCTCTCCTGTGCCAAATTCGTACAAAATTGCATCGTGAAAATCAAGATGCTTTACGAGAGAGACCGCATTCTCCTATCTGTCTTGGAAGCGAACGGACCTCTAAATTGTACCGATAATGGTCGTACCAACATTTGTTGACCTGCAAGGGTTCATCGTTCATGGAAGATTTGTCGTGAAGGAAGTGGCAGTCCTACGAAAGGGAACAATTCTCTCGCACTATATTTTTGGGAGTTCGATGTGGCAATATCTTCTTACAAAATCTGACAAATCGAGCATCCGGTGGTTAGCGGCAAAACATCATGGACTACGGTGGGATGATGGAGACGTTCCGTACAGCATGGCTAGACAGCTAATTACAAAGGCTGTAGCTGATGCTATCGACGAAGAAGTTGACACATCCCATATCATATACGTTAAAGGACTGCAGAATAGTGATGGCGATCTTTTGTTGGATCGATCTAAAATCGATCTTTTTAGGGGGGAAATAAGATCGATCTTTCACCGATCTTTTTTAATTTCGATCTATTAAGGATCGATCCTTTTTTCTTTAGGATCGGTTAAAAAAAAATTAATTTTAAAAAAATAATTTTATACTTAGTAAGTGCCAGACAGTGATGGCTACGTAAAATACGCATCGTATAATACACGAATATTACTGATCGGAGTCATATTGGGTGCGTTCAGCAGACTCAACTGTTACTCTGAAGTTGTACGTTCATTGGTCGACGCGAGTAAAATCTAGTGAAATGACTCAACAGTTGAGTCTCCGACCTCACCCATTGTAAGCCAGTACCGTAAAAAACGGTCCTGAGAGCGCCGTGAATGGGCACAGCATCGGTTTTTACGGTGCTGATCCCAGATATCACACGTTTTCTATAAGTCGCCTTTAAGACGTCAAAAGACGTATTTCAGACTTTCACCACGTCTTAAACACGGCTTATAGACGACGTGTGCTATCTGGGGATCTTTTTCTTCTGCACGGCTCCACGGCCCACACCAATCACGCTATACGATGACGTCATCGGGTCACCAACACAAATGTACTGTTATTGCCATAGGTGTTCGGAATGTCCCTTTGTAGTTTCAATACTGTACTTACCCGTGTAACGTTCTGTTGTCGGACGACAACTGAAAGTCGCAGGCCTCGAGAGGAGAGCGGCGTCCCCTCGAGTGTTGGAAAGGTGGGGATTCGTCGGTAAAGAGAGTAAAGAATTGAAATTCAAACTTAACAGCAACAATGGACTATTTATTAAATAACACTTAACCCTAATAACAAAACAATGATATTAATATTACTTACAATTACGATTATATATTATTTTTGGGTTTTCTATGGTTTTTTTGTATTAATCTTATTCTAAAGCTATGGATTGTAATAATATACGTTGTATAATTGCAGAGCACGGCCGCTGCCGTTTCCGGAGCGAGCTCGTAGACTCTTTGGCAATTTTTCTGTAGTAAGAACAGCTGCTGCCGTCTCCGGAGCGAGCTTGTTACTTTTGACAGAGTTTTGTTTCTATACTCGATCTTGCTTTTACCAAGAACCACAGCTGCTGCCGTTTCCGGAGCGAGCTTGCAGTTTTCGTAGAAGCAGGATTCTATCGGTTTAAATGAATAGTCCAAAGAGGAGCACCAGTAACTTTTATACACTGGAGTTCCGCTGCTGCCGTTTCCGGAGCAAGCTAGATCTCACTGGTTGAAACTTAAGCTACCTCCAGGGCTGAACATTCGTCGATTATGAGCGTGGTTTCCAATGTAGCTTTGAATGCGCGCTAGGCTGCGTGCGCCTCCTTATATACTGGAAAATTGGCGGGCTAGCGCATGCGCAGTAGGTTATTTCTTGACATTTCGCTTATTACTCGCTTATTATATATTATTTTGTCTTGCGCTTTTGTCAATACTTATAATTAATTATTCTTAATGTCTCTATAATATTTGTTTGTCTAATATTTGCTTATTTCATAAATTATGTATAAAAGTATTTACAATGTTGATGCGTGGTAGCATAGAGTGTCTTAATGATAATGTAGTAATTCTATTATACCGACACTAGGTTCGAGTCCTAGCGGGACGTTACACCTCCCCCCCTGGGGGATCTCTCGTCCTCGAGAGATTCGTACGAGGTGGAAAATGTAAAATAAAAGATATTTATATATGTATACGAAAGATTTATTAGTTTGAGTTTTATTTTTTCTTTATTTTATACTCTGGTTTATATGGGTCGGCTGCGCCTGTCCCAAACAGCGCGAGTAGCCGCCATACTCTTTTCCGGGGGTCCTCTTTAGATAGCGACCGGTATTTCTCCCAATCTGGGTTCGGAATAAATGCATCCGGTATTTTAAACAATTTGTCCGGTATTTTAAAGTCCGGGGTTTTCGGAAATTCCGGAGTGGTTGGAAGTATATCCGGTGGCGTATGAGGTGGCGTACGTAGGAACGTCTTTAAAAAATTTATATTTGTTAGCGGAAATAATAGTAGGAATTTAAGAGATATTTTACCATTTGTGGTGGGGATCCTGGGATTGGGGTTACAAGTGGAGGTATAGTAATCATCTCCCTGAATATTCTATCTAGTTCGTCCTTGTTTTTTAAATTCCGCGTTCGCTTGCCTGATCGTTTTGGCATCTTTACGGTGAATGAACATGGCGGCTCTTTGAATTTATGTGGCGCTAGGAATTGAAAATAATGCCATCTGGCGGATTTTTTTAAAAGTTTTTTCGCAACTTTGTTTTTAGGGTAAGGTTTTTAGGTTTAGGTTTAGGTTTTAATTTAAAATTATTCATTTATAGATAAAAAAGAAAAATATTTATTATAAAAATGCTTAAAATCTAGGTGTGAGTGTTAATTACATTGTGTATGTGTGTGTGTGGTGTGTATTTGTAAGTATAGTGTATGAATATAAGATGTAAAGGTAAAAAAAAAAATATATGTATTCTAATATTTCTTCTTCTAAATATTTCGAGCACACTTTGCACTCGCTTGCCGGGCGTCCCACAAATAAAATTCTTCTACAAAAGTGGCAAATTCTCCATCTCCTTGGATTTTGTTTAATTAGGAGATGTTTCTCCAACGGGTCCTCTTCCACTTCTACCCTTTGTGTGCACATGACACATACTATTCCTTGTTTATAATAATAAACGTCTTTATCATACGTCTTGTTTAAACAAGTGAAATCAGACATTTTCCTGATAGGCAGTTTTTACTGATCACTACTTCGGTATGACAGTTTTGCTACAATAAAGAATCCTTTGTTCGTAACTCCTTATATAGCCTTCCTATGCAGGGTTGCAACTTTTGAAATTTAACTATCATTTGTTTCAGGGTTTTTCTTGATAATAATATATGTTTTCTTCATATGGTTTAGACATATAAATTTGTTCATTATAGCAAATATAATTTTGATTATCATTACTTTATTTTTGAATAAAAGATTCTTTTTACTTGCTCCTACTTTTATATTCTCCACGTCTGATGGCGCCCTCTGGAGGTAAACAGGCTTTCTTTACCCTATTCATATGGACGACTCGAATTTGCTTTAAAGTTATTGCTATTTTTAAGTTGCTATTCCCCAGGATTTCGGTAACCTGGTAAGGTCCGCTATATTCTGGTCCTAATTTTTCCCGCCTTGGATTTAGTAACCAAACCCAATCTCCTACTTTATATATTTGAGGTTGTATCTTCCGGTCGTAATAGTGCTTCTGTCGTATCTTCGAGTCTTCCAAGTTTTTTCGCGCCATTTGTCGAATGTGGTGTAGTTTATTTATTAGTTCGTCGACGTAATCTGGATATGTTTTAATATTGTCCGTTGAAGGAATACTTGAAGGAAGTCGTGCTTTTCTGCCGTACACAAGTTCATGAGGCGTAAATTTCGTGCCTTCGTGAGTACTTGTATTATATGAGAACATTGCTTGTGGTAACCATTGGTCCCATTGTTTTTCTCTTGATGTATAATGTCGTAGGTATTCAATAAGGACATGATGACTTCTCTCTAATGAGCCATTGGATTGTGGATGGTATGCAGTGGTTCGATATTGTTTAATATGGAATGCTTTGGCTAGTTTCTTCATAAGAGAACTCATAAAATTTGATCCCTGATCAGTAAGGATAGCTTTAGGACTTCCAAATTTACAAATGAAATGTTCTGTAAATGCTCTGGCAATATCTTCTGAGGTAATATTTATTAACGGTATTGCAAGAGAATATTTGGTTAAGTTATCTTGAATAGTGAGTATGTAATTATTTCCTATTTTTGTAAAAGGTAATGGTCCTACTATGTCCATTGAAATTTTATCAAATGCATCCACTGGTGTATCCGTTAATATCATAGGTTCCTTATTTTTTACTCTTACTAATTTAGTTTTCTGACATCCTAAGCAAGTCTTAATGAACTGAGTTATTTCGTATTTCATGTTCTTCCAATAATATTTATTCCTTATGCGATGATATGTTTTAGTAATTCCTTTGTGTCCTCCTATAGGTGTCTGGTGATTTTCTTGAATGATCTGATGTCTATCTTGCACAGGAGGGATTATAAGAGTCCCTTTGCAAAATATAAATTGGATATCGTTATGTATGAATATTAATTCTATTAAATTTTGTAATTGTTTTAATGAAATTTTATCCCTTTCTGACGATATGTATATTTTTGTTGCTGTTTCAGATACTAGGTATGTATGAAGTGACTTTAGTGAATTATATATATCTTCTTCTGTTGGGTGTTCTGGTGTGATGAGTCCAAGGATTGTATGTCTTCCTTCCTTAAGTTTTACTAACTGTCCGATTCTTAATGGTTGTTGAATTCTGTGAGTTTTTATATTCTTTTCCTTATATAATTTTTCTCCTGCTAATCCTATTGGTGTGCCCTTTGCATTTATAAATGTCACTATATATCCTTTTCCCATCCATAAGTGATCTTCTACCTCAATGTTTTGCTTTTTGACAGGTATGTTTGATATTATTCTCGGTCTGCCTGTTGTATGTTGTGGGAGTGGAACTGGTGGAGGAAATTGTAACGAGGGAGAGGGAGATAATAATGGTAGAGGAGATAATGGAAAGGGTGATGGTGATGGAGGTGGTGTGAGTATTTGCCCTTTCTTAATTCGTATGGGAGTTATAGGAGCAGTATCTGTGCTGGAATTCCTTTTTAATTTTTGTTTCTTCTTTTTAGGTGTATGGTGAGTGCTTTTGTTTGTACTTGATTCCCCATCTATCCTAGGAGGATCCTTGTAATTGTGCCTTGGTACTATTACTGTTTCGTCGATTTCCTCTATTATGTCCTCTTCTTTCTTGAGGTGTGGTTTTTTATATATTTGGATATTATTTTGGGGGGGGTTTATATATTTTGGGGGGTTCCACGGCTTGAGGGTGTGCGTGTACTGAGATTTGGGGGGGTGCATGTACTTCTACTGGTACTGAAATTTGAGGGGGTACGTTTTGTGACGGTATAAATATTTCCGTATAGCGAGGGGGTGTATGTTTTTCTACATTTTGCTTCTTTGTTTCCGGGTGTGAAGATGAAGTATTTGTTTTTTGTTTCTTTCGCTTTAATTTTTTTCGTCTTATTTCTAACGCATCAGTTTCGTCATATGATGAAGAATCAGATTCCGAAGAACTAATCCTTACTTGTTTATGTGGGGCCGGATTCCCTGAAGTTGAGGCGGTAGTTTCCCTTTGTCGCGTATTGTGTTGATGGAATTGTTTTAGTTTTTTATTTTCATGAGAATTTGTTTCGGAATGCGCCCGTTTCGCGTTTAGGGGTAATGCTATAGGATTCCGGGATAATGCATCCGCGTTTGTATTATACTTCCCCGGTTTATATAAAATTTTATAATCATATTCCGCTAATTTAATTTTCCATCGCATCAGTCGTGACGTAGGATTAGAAAGATTTTGAAGCCATTCTAATGGTTTATGATCTGTTATTAGATAGAATTTCCTACCATAGACATAAGGTCTGAAATGAAATACTGCGTAAATGATGGCTAAAAGTTCTCGTTCTGTCGGAAAGTAGCGCGTTTCCGCATCATTTAAAACTCTAGACGCGTAAGCTATAGGTAAATCTTTCTCTATTTCCCCTTGACTTAGAACCGCACCAACAGCAATACCTGAGGCATCTGTTGTGATATTAAATGTTTTTTCAAAGTCTGGATACTGTAATATTGGTTCGTTGCAGAGAGCTTCTCGTAGAATTTCAAATGCTTTTTGTTGTTTATGTGTCCACTCAAATTGATAACTCTTCTTGGTGAGGTTTGATAACGGTCTTGCTATTTTTGAAAAATCTTTGATGAATCTTCTATAGTATCCGCTCAATCCTAGAAATTGTTTAACGTTCTTGACTGTTGTGGGTGTTGGAAATTCCTTTACAGCTATTACTTTTTTTGGATCTGGTTTCACTCCGTCTTCTCCTATTATATGCCCCAAATAAGAAACTTCTTTTTTTAAGAACTCACATTTGTCAGGTTGGAGATATAGATTAGCGTCTGTTAATTTGTTCATTAAGCGCTTAAATTTTGTTGCATGTTCTTTTAGTGAACTAGCGTATATTACAATATCATCCAAGTATACGAAGAGTTCTACTCCTTGAAGTCCTGATAAAACTTGGTCCATGAGTCTCTGGAAGGTGGCTGGAGCATTTTTTAAACCAAATGGCATTCGATTAAATTCATAATGCCCATATATTGTAGAGAAGGCTGTTTTGTGACGATCATCTGGATGCATAGGAATTTGGTGGAACCCAGATGCGAGATCGAATATGGAGAAATATTTTGCGCTTCCCAACTGGTCCAATATGTCGGTTATGTTTGGCAAAGGATAAGCATCTCCAATTGTCTTCTCGTTTAGCTTCCTAAAATCTAGTACGATTCTCTTCTTTACTATTCCTTGTGCATCTTCTTTCTTCGTCACAATCCATATGGGAGAATTATAAGGAGAAGAAGAAGGCTGTATTATTTCTTTTTCTAACAACTCCTGGGTTTGTTTCTTCACTTCTTCTTTGTATATTTGAGGATATCTATATTGTTTTGTGAATACAGGAACGTCGTTTTCCGTTATAATTCTGTGACTTATTTTATTTGTTGCTTCTAATTTTTCTCCTGGAAGGTAGAACCTATCCGCATGTTCTTTTATTAATTCTTCAATACTGGTCCTTTCTTCTGAATTTAGATGATCCAACCGTAATTGTTGTAACAGTTGATGTGTTCTATTAGTTTTTATATATTTTTCTGGTGTTCCTTTTCCTATGGGTACTTCCTCGAATGGCTTTAATTCGACTGATGGTACAGGAATTTGAATATCTTTGGTGGATGTATTGATTGCGAAAATGTATGCTACACCGTTTTTATTAGATACTACTGCACTTCCTATGTGTACATCAGGGTGAATCGTTAGTTTAGGAATGTATCCCGTGTTAACCTGAGTATTAAGTACTCGTACATAGATTTGACTTCTCATCCTTGCTGGTAGTGTGACCATCTCTGGATCAATAAATGGAACAATTTCTTCTCCAATAGTTATTGCTGAATTCATGTAATCGATGGTAGCCTCATTGGTTTGGAAAAATTCTGTTCCTAATATCCCGTCTTGTTTGATAGGAAGGTCTTCTACGACGTGAAGGATGATCTCCGTGTCCAAAGTTTTAATTTTTATGTATCCCATGGTACTGAGCAATCCATCTGTGATGCCGTTGAGATCAAAAAGGGTGTCTGTGTAGATTGGTATGTCAGAAGAAACAGCACTCCTCTTGATCACGTTGAGATCAGATCCAGTGTCTATCATTAGTGTTGCTTGTTCTGCGCTGAATCCTACATCATACAGAAGGATGCTAGGAGGTTTTCTTATTTGTTCCGTTCTTAATCTTAGTATGGCCTGCCTACGTACCATACGGGGTTGTGCTTCTTCTTGTTTTCTTCTGTCGAAATACATTTTTTTTCTGCATTGTTCTATGGTGTGGCCTCTGAATTTGCAATATTCGCAAAATATTTCTGGTTGTTGTGTTCTGTAGTTTTTACTTCTGCATTCTTGTATTGTGTGTCCCGGTCGTCGACAATAATCGCAATATACACTGGGTTGAGAAGCTCTATTTGTATTATTTTGGCTTCTACAGTCTTGCGTCGTGTGACCTGGTCTTCGGCAGAAATCACAATATGCGTTGGATTGAGGAGCTCTGTTCGTGTAACTGCGGCTTCTACAATCTTGCGTCATGTGGCCTGGCCTTCGGCAGAAGTCACAGAATGTATCGTTCTGTGCTCCGTTTCGATATCTACATTCTTGCGTTGTATGCCCCGTCTTGTTACAATGTTGACAATTTTTTCGTTGCCAGTTATTTCGCGAGGTGTATTGACTGCTGCAAGTAGTAGCATTATGACCGTATCCAAAGCAATTTGTACATTGATTTGCTCGTGTATTTCCTGCTGCTATTCCTGTTCTTATTTGATTTTCATTGTGCTCCGCTTCTGCTTTAATTGCGTGATGGATAGCCAAATCAAGATTGTTGAAGGTGGGCTCGTAAAGTCTGTTGTATATTTCTATTTTTAATCCCGTTAGAAAGGCTTTTACAGCGTTTTTCTCCGCGGTTACATTGAATTGCGCTACGTGTGCTGGTACTTCTATCGCGTTACAATGTTTAATCTGAAGGAAGAGATTGGATACGCGACTACCGTAATCTACTGTTGTTTCATTTGGTAATTGTACTATTTTTGATCATTCTCCATATAATTGGATTGAAGTGTGTAATGGTGCGAATCGCGATTTTAATACTGCAATCAGATCATCTATTGAGTTATAATCTCCGCTCAAAACTACTCTAGATGCTTGTCCGAAAAGCTTATTTTTTATGAGTTGAACTAATCCATACTCTGCGTTCGGATTAACCATACGTCGTGCGTGTCGACAGCTTTTTATGAATTGGTATACTGGTATATTTTTACCATCGAAAGACGGAACTGTGTCCGCTGTATCGCGAAGACTAATGTGTGGTGGATGTGGATATATATTCGTAGCTGTATTCATATTAACTTGTGGAAATTCTGGAGTATTGTTTGGAGTATCTATTGTATCTGAAGTATCTGAAGGTTCTTGAGTTCCCTCATTGAGTGTTAGGTTAGCCATTTCAGCTTCAAGTGTAGCCATTGTGAAGTGTTAAGCCTCTATAGATTTTACCAAAGAAAAAATTTCTAAGAAAAATACTCACTTTTGGAGTGTTTCTACTAAGCGAAATTATCCTTATTAACGAGATATCCCACCGCTGTCACCAAAAATTCCGACCTGTAACGTTCTGTTGTCGGACGACAACTGAAAGTCGCAGGCCTCGAGAGGAGAGCGGCGTCCCCTCGAGTGTTGGAAAGGTGGGGATTCGTCGGTAAAGAGAGTAAAGAATTGAAATTCAAACTTAACAGCAACAATGGACTATTTATTAAATAACACTTAACCCTAATAACAAAACAATGATATTAATATTACTTACAATTACGATTATATATTATTTTTGGGTTTTCTATGGTTTTTTTGTATTAATCTTATTCTAAAGCTATGGATTGTAGTAATAAATGTATATACGTTGTATAATTGCAGAGCACGGCCGCTACCGTTTCCGGAGCGAGCTCGTAGACTCTTTGGCAATTTTTCTGTAGTAAGAACAGCCGCTGCCGTCTCCGGAGCGAGCTTGTTACTTTTGACAGAGTTTTAGTTCTATGCTCGATCTTGCTTTTACCAAGAACCACAGCCGCTACCGTTTCCGGAGCGAGCTTGCAATTTTCGTAGAAGCAGGATTCTATCGGTTTAAATGAATAGTCCAAAGAGGAGCACCAGTAACTTTTATACACTGGAGTTCCGCTGCTACCGTTTCCGGAGCGAGCTAGATCTCACTGGTTGAAACTTAAGCTACCTCCAGGGCTGAACATTCGTCGATTATGAGCGTGGTTTCCAATGTAGCTTTTGAATGCGCGCTGGGCTGCGTGCGCCTCCTTATATACTGGAAAATTGGCGGGCTAGCGCATGCGCAGTAGGTTATTTCTTGATATTTCGCTTATTACTCGCTTATTATATATTATTTTGTCTTGCGCTTTTGTCAATACTTATAATTAATTATTCTTAATGTCTCTATAATATTTGTTTGTCTAATATTTGCTTATTTCATAAATTATGTATAAAAGTATTTACAATGTTGATGCGTGGTAGCATAGAGTGTCTTAATGATAATGTAGTAATTCTATTATACCGACACTAGGTTCGAGTCCTAGCGGGACGTTACACGTGGAATGGTCAGATTTTCTCCCAGACACTTAGTTTTCAAAATAATTTGAAATATATGTGCATAAATGGGTGTATTTCGGGTGTCCTTTTCCCTTTGATCGTTGTTTAAACATATTTAAATGTTCATAATGCAATAATAATTTATATCGTTGTATTCGGGAGGGTTCATAGAATAATTTGACGCAACGAGCAACCGAATAACTATTACCGTTTCGACATAAAATATGTTCAAAGTCGAAAATTTGCATTTTTTTTCAAAATCGAATTTCTCAAAAACTGAGAGTGATGGCGACAAACGGGTTGCGGATTCGTTTTCAGCGCACGAAAACCTATAAGAAACGGCTATTGAATGTTACAAGTCCAGATGGCTGTCGAACTGTGTTATTGGCTTATTCTCATGTATTTCATGTCCATACATATATTGCTATTACTCACCATTTATATAATCGTTATGTACAAATGCTTATCGTCTAACGCATTATTATATAAACTAACCAGTGCTTTATAATAAACCGTTCTCTTATCTTTAAATAACGCTTCGAATTATTGCTTCTATCCTTCGGGCAAACCAAGCTATTGCAACAGCTGATTTCGTTTCGCGAACGTGAGAGTTCTTACAGTGTTTACGAAGCGTACTTTCGCATAGGCCGTGTACGACCATACGGCAACGACTATACCTAAGAAACGTTACACACTGTTTCTTATATTAATGCAGCGGTGAATCCAATTACCAAGTTAAATACGACTAGTGCTAACGGGTGTCTCCTTGGTGTGCGATTATAACTAAACCTTCCCTGGCTGTCAGGGCTACGAATCCCGTATTCGCGCCTGCCTCCATTGAACCCCGGGCTACGAATCTCGTATTTGCACCTGATTCCCATCGAAACCCACGGGCAACGAATCTCGCATTCGCGCCTGATCTCCAATAAAACCCCACGGGCTACGAATCTCGTATTCGCGTCTGAATTCCCATCTCTACCAGTGCTACGAAGCACGTCTTCGTATCAAACCACTCTCCTACAACCCCACAATGTCATATCCCTAAAGACCTCCACCCGGGACGTGACAATACCATGCATTTCATAGAATATACATATCATCCACTGCATTACATATATTTCTGTGGTTGTAAGGAAAAACGACCCATGTCACATGTTTTCACTTTCGAGATATTGCCGTTGAAAGTTCTAAACACCAATTCTTATATTTCCTTCCAATTCGTATATTTCCTTCCAATTCGTATATTTCCTTCAGTTTGCATAATTTTCAATATTCGTGTAATTAACGTAAATAATAATAAACGAAATAGTAAAAATTTACATACACTTGAACGTGTCGCAGTTAAGTAGTTTTTCCAAAACAAAATATAAACATTGTACGTGAAAGAAATGATTACTTTTCCTTCTTTTACTTTCTTTCTTTGTCTTCTTTAGTTTTCTTCTGTGCTTTGCGTTGTTTTTTGTAAAATACAAGTTACACATTTATGTATCACTGGTATTTCTTAGTGCGCTGTTTCTAGTAAAATAAAGATATGAAATATAATCTTGCTCATTTTATTTTGCACAAAATACGTTATAGTATATGCAGATAATTAAAAATGGAAAAAAACCGATCACAAAGGACATATACGTCGTATTCTCCAAATTTGGTGGACGTTGTTTTGCCAAATGCGTATTAATTAAATATTGAACTTCGGTTAAATTGCATTATTTTTTCAACGTATAAAATTCGTTTTCATGCATTTTTTCTGATAAAAACATACATCCAATATTCTACAGTTGAATTAATGCATAAACTCCAATTTCTTGAAATTGTGACATTGGTCGTTTTTCCTTACAACCACAGATTTATTTGTGTGATGTTTACAAATATTTAATAACTTCATAGTTATATTACCTATTTGTTGTGCGTGCACATTTTGTTATATACAGTAGCATTATTATTTTAATTCTTAAAAATTATAAATAACATTATTATAGTTCTATAATCAGATTACTGGTGCGTGTATGCGCGAAATGAATGTATAGAATGCACTTACAATAAGTTGTGAATACACATGTATATACAGGGTGTTCCAAAAATGCTGCGGTTCCTTGAAGGGGGTGACTCGGGGGGTAATTGCAAACAACTTTGCGAAAATGTTCTCCGAGGTTTCGTTAACGAGATATTAACAAAAAGCAGCGACCAATCAAAGCCCGAGTCTGGCGGCCGAGTTCCCGTGCTAGCGTGGCCGCGTGCCGCGCTGCGACTACGAACAAGCAAGTCGGCATGCATCGAAGGAAATTGGGTAGAATGGCAAATGAAAAAGACGTAACAAATAAAATCGAACATTTTGTCACGATTTGTTTGTCATTTAAAGTGAATAATGAATAAAGGAGAAATGACACGTTCCATAAAAAATAAATTAAGTGATCAGTGTTAGTAGGTGTGCAGTGAAGTGAATATTCGGTACATTAACCCGGACGCAATTGACGTTGCGACCCTTAACTTTGGATGGTGTCGTGTACCTGAGATCAGCTGTGCACTCAGCGCGTCTGTCGATGACCAGGATCGGTTCAGTGACCTAGTGACACAGGTTTTCAAGCTGCAGGTGAATTTTCCGAAGGGTGAGTTTTAGTTACATTATTGGCGACTATTATTTCTTAAATTTAACGCAGGCTATGGCTTATTTCCGGCGATAATTCTAAAAATTTCCATACCTAAATATTTCTTAGGGGTTTTTAAACAAACTTATTCGTTATCAGCAACACTGTTGGCCGTTATTGAATTATGGATTTTAATCACAATAACGAACTATGATCACTTTTCGTTCATTTCCTGTTACATTACCTTGTCGTGGCTACGTTATTAACACAAGGAAATTTACGTATTCCTTATCCTTCCACTTCAAATAATTATTATTTTCGATTCTTCTAAAGAAAACCTTTGTATTCGTCTTTTTACGTTAGACATGATTTTCATCCATTTCTCCTTTATTCATTATTCACTTTAAATGACAAACAAATCGTGACAAAATGTTCGATTTTATTTGTTACGTCTTTTTCATTTGCCATTCTACCCAATTTCCTTCGATGCATGCCGAGTTGCTTGTTCGTAGTCGCAGCGCGGCACGCGGCCACCAGGGGGCTACAACTCTGTGCACGACTTTACGGCAGCGTTAGTACTGCCATCTGGACTAAGGACCGTTTGTCCTCGAACTAAAATTCAATATGGCCGTCCAACATAGTCTGCGAATCCAGTAATAATCTATTAATTGCTGCAACATTTGTTGTAGTTTGATCGCAAACCATACTGAGGATGATAAGTCCTGTTTCTTCGACAGATTTTACAACAGTTTTGATGTAGTGCATCAACTGATTTGAGGACGTCTTGCATTTTGTGAAATAAAGCAGTCAGAGCAAAACGAACTAACCTAGCTTTTTTCGAAATTGAATTAATAGCAATAACGTATTCCAATAGGCTCTACTAACCATGTAAAATAGGTAAAAAAATTTTTTTTTAATGTAGGTTCGTCCGTTGTTGCTCTGATTGCCTCAAATAATAAGCAAATGGGAGTTTGCATTTGATACACCTTTTAGCATAAACATTAGTGCATGGCCATATTGAATTTTAGTTCGAGGACAAACGGTCCTTAGTCCAGATGGCAGTACTAACGCTGCCGTAAAGTCGTGCACAGAGTTGTAGCCCCCTGGCGGCCACGCTAGCACGGGAACTCGGCCGCCAGACTCGGGCTTTGATTGGTCGCTGCTTTTTGTGAATATCTCGTTAACGAAACCTCGGACAACATTTTCGCAAAGTTGTTTGCAATTACCCCCCGAGTCACCCCCTTCAAGGAACCGCAGCATTTTTGGAACACCCTGTATAGTTATAGAATATACCAAGCAGTATAAAAATTAGTACACAGAATATGTACACGCAGATTATATGCACTTAATATATATATATAGTACTCTAACATGTGGAATATCCACATGTTATATATATATATATAAGAGGTAAATATCCACATGTTAGAGTACTATATAGGATTTTATAATGTATACAGTGCAGCAGAGTAGTAGATATACTCGCACAGTGGTAGACAAAAGTATACACTGTTTAAATTCGCATAACTTCTTTAAAATTCTACCAAACGAGTTGTGGTTTTTTTAAGAAGTTAGAAGAGTCAGGTTACTAGATACATCGTGTTTTCGTCGTTTTGGAAAAAAAATCGGATTTTTCGAAATAACAAACAAAAACGGGGAAAGTCAGTTTTTCAAACTTTCTTATCCGAGCTTCTATTGAAAACTTACAAAATGCCCTTTGTAGATTCAAGTAAGATATATGCATACTGAAAACTTCATCTAAATCGGTTAGCGTTGCTCGGAACTACAAACTCTTAAACATCGCAGAATAAGGTTGAAAATCGCTGCTATATGTCGAGGTCAGCGATTTTGAAATTCTGTCATGTTAACACACTTTGGAAAAGAAGAGAATATTCATCGTCGTCGGTAAATCTAATGTTAAAGGTGCTCTGTGACTTTGAAAATACTTATACTACTTATACACATATGCATATGCACTTATAATGGATATAATTTGTTGAACGTAGCAGAATATAAGTACACGTGATGTTGCTGAAGCGTTGATGTGTCCGGGGAAGGCAGCAGCGACTTTTTTACAATGTTGCGCTTGTCCAGGCTCGTGAATCGTGCTTTGTTGCGGGATGTTGACTCTACTTCAGGGATGCACAGACTTATTAAGGCCAAGGGCAACATCGATTCACTGTGACTTAAATGGGAGGGCCGCTAAAAAAACATGAAAGTTCATCAACAAATAAAATGTAACGTAAAACCAGGCCCCTGGCGCCACAACTAAGTAGTTTATTGTGCGTTTTAAAAATTACCTGTCGTATGACTCGTTAAAATTAAAATAACACATGGCCCTGCGGCCTACTTCAGTGGAAGGCGGCCAGTCCGCATTCATCTGCAATCAGCCCGCAGTTGTTTTTTTCTTTTTTTACGTGGGGAAAATGCATTACGCACACCCGGCGAGATGATGTTGTGCCGGGTAGTGTGCGCAAGCAGAGGTGGGCAAAACATAATCTAATTACAACTTACAAATTACGATTAAAATGTAATTGTGTAGTTGATTACACATTATTTTCTGTAATCGTTAATTTAGGTGATTGACCATAATTTTGTCAACTACCTAAATTAACGATTACAGAAAATAATGTGTATTCAACTAACACAATTACATTTTAATCGTAATTTGTAAGTTGTAATTAGATTACATATTGGCCAACTCCTGTCGCAAGTTTGTCCACTAAAAACCACCACGACCCCTCCCTCCGCCCCATCGTAGCGACCCGGAGGTGCCGCTATTCCTTTCGCTCATTGAAATTTTTTTTGTACTGTCTGCTGCCGGTCGTATGCTCTCTTTAGCCATAATTGTATATTGCCTTCTGTGTTTTTCCGATTTCCTTCAATGTTGGTTTTTTCTGCTGCACCTTCAACAAGAATTTCGATAAGACATTACATTCGATTCTAATTCAATATTATTCATAGTGAAATAAGGGTGATAATTACATATTACTAGTTTTGCTATTATTGATGTGTTGAAAACACGCTTCCCCTTTTTCCCTAACCAACTAAATTTCAGCGCCAACTCATTACTGATGAGCGTGGTCAAAGTTCGCTTCACCAACTCGTAATTATTTTTACCCCTGAACTTTGATATTTCCTTCACCTATAATTTAAACTTTACACATTTCTTGCATACAAAATATAATTAGAACGTGCTCGGCTAAATTAAAATGATTCCATTCAAAAAGGTAGGACCGGTGTCTTGATTCAAATTGAATGAATGGCGTAAGGATTTTTAATACCGGATAAAATGAAACTATACTCTTCAATGCTGAGTGAATTGGGAATTCTTAGAACATGTTTTTGGTTCGCGACATGCCAGTTGGCCGCATCTTAACGTCCAATTTGGAAAATTGTCCCTGATAGCCAAATCTGGGGAGCAGAATCTGACATCAGAACCGTAGTCGTCTGTGTCCGCATTTGGCTGCGTTCTGAGGTGCAGAGCCTGATGGCAGTGCCCGATGTCAGATCGGCAGCAGATCCGCAGCAGATTCTGCCGTCTGCTACGGTTCGGACGTCAGACTCTGCGCTCTCATGCCAGAGCCAGACCCTGCTACCAATCTGATGTCAGACTGGAGACAGATGGTTATCAGGGATATATCTTGTAGATACAAAGCACGATATATCAAACTATGCAGATTTCACGGTAACCCAAACTCATTTTAATTTAATCGAGCAATGCATATTAAAAAAAGATGGTGTTTCACTTACTGCATGGTCAAACATTTTTTCATCTTGCAAAATGTTTTCGAAATTTGCTAGATTTTCGAGAGAATTCACTGGGAATTCCAAATAATTATATTTTGAAAAAAAGACATTTCAGTGGGTTGCCCCTTGTCCGCGACACTCTCCAGTTTCTCCTCCAGCTTTTGTAGCCTTTCCTGAGTATCGGATACCATTGCTCGCAGTAAATGATTCTGAGTTACTATCATTTTTAACTGCGCCAGTATTTCCCTGCTGTTTGCTGAAAATTGTTTATTACAGTTCATATTGTTTCACTGTGAGTTCACTGTCCATGATAAAGAAATATTTCCGCATACAATTATCATTAAACACATATATTTACTTACCAACTTCAGCATTTCCTCCCGTGTAAACGTTGCTCCCGCCACTTTCTTCCTGTGTACTGTTACAAGTTATTAGTAATGGCAGTGGCGTTAACGGCGTTAGAACTGTGGCTGAAAATGAGAATTGTTTTGGTTGAAAAGATATAAGTATAACTGTGGAGAAAAACATTAAATACACGTGATTCGTATCTCGCGCCCTCGTCGGTGCTTTAACGAAGGCGCCATACCGCCAAGCCCAACTTACTACCTTCAGTATTTCCTCCTGTGGAAGTGTTGCTCCCGCCACTTTCTTCCTGGGTATTGGAATGAGTTATTAGTGGCGGTGACATTGACGGCGTTAGAACTGAGGCTGAAAATGAGAATTGTTTTGGTCGTAAAGATATCATAAGTATAACTGTTGGAAACATTGGATGTTTGTGGAAATTTTCTTGAAATTAGATCGGTGTTCAAGAATTAAAGTAAGTATTTGAGATTAGTTGAAAGTATAAGAAGAAATCCCCATAAAAAACTTAGAAAAAGTAAAAAATTATGCCAAGTACATGAAATCAAATAAATCACAAAAAATAGAAGATAATAATAATTACAAAATAAAAAAAGATGTGAAATCAAAATGAGCTGCAAGTACATAAAGGTGTTTTTAGTCAAATACTAACGGGCAAAATAACAACGGGCAACGCTTCAAAGAAAAAAAGGTTAAGCGTGTAAAACACTTATTGCGATTAGTATGCCCCACTATTTGCAGACCATGTAATTTTCTTCATTATAGAAAACATACAGAATAAGAATGCAAAAGAATCGCTTACTCAAAGTAAGAAAAATAATTGAACAGCATATTTTCCCTTTCCATTTACCCACCTGATGTTCCAATATTAGCCCTCATCATTGGAGGCATTGGAAGAGAGGAGGACTCCTCCAGTGACTCATCCTCACTGGTGGAAAATCTTTTGGCTACTCTTCTTCTTTTATTTTTATTTTCTACATCGGACTGTAAGTCGCTGGTGTCTTCTGCCCTTATTGCCATTAATCTAGCTGTGGCATAATCATCTAAAAGAGCACATTATTCATAAGTAATTGGTGTTATAAGTAGCCATTGATTAGTACAATAATTCGTAATTAATATAATAATTTCAACCTACCATAGGTTGCATTGTCGAACTTTTTTATTTTATGCACTGGCCAACTCGCTTGCACTGCTTCACAGTTTTGGATCGCTCGTGTCATTCGACTCCGTGGAAGATTTGGCCAATAGCACCTGTCTCCGTCTATCTAATTTGATGGAACCGCTTCGACTGTATCGTCTTCGGTGAATTTGACGATCGTCCATGTCCGAGTGCTTGCCATTTCTATGCCAGCAAACAGAGATGGGCAAAAAATTATTTGAAACAAAAGTTTCGTACACAAATTTTTATTTCAAATAACTGTTTGCCCATCTCTGCCAGCAAATACTCGGGAAGATAAATAATACATGAGAAATTTGTAAGTATATATTCTTAGCTTAGAAGTATGAACATTGAAACCAGAATACCTCGAAACCTGAATGATCGAATGATGTGGTCTGATGATAAAGACATCGTAATACAGCAGAAACATTGCACGAGTATTTTATTTGTATGTCGGAAGAGTAGAGTGAAGTAAAGGGAAAATTATAATGTTATTTGTAGTTTCTAATTTGATACACTTCTGTGCTATTTCCGCTACATTGAAAATTTGAAGAGGACCTAAGTTGTTGCATCGCGAAAGGAAAATTCCCAAGCTGGAAGATTTACACGAACTGTCATAAAAATCTAGTACTTCGATAAATTTTCTGCCAATTATTTTCTGTTTGTTTTCGGACATAATAATGTTTTCTACAATAATAATGCTGCCATCATTAAGACGGCAGCAATTGTTAGGGTGCCGGATATGTAAGATAAAATTACTGAAAATAATACTCTTGTAGCCTTCCAGGATAGGAAAAAGGATAGTATTCTGGACAGACAAGGTTTATTCGGATTAGGTAGGAATACATGGTTGGTTGACAGGACGGGGCTACAAATTTCGAAGATCAGACGTTGAGTCTCGTTACGTTTGAATAATTTATAAGATTTTACTGTGCTGACGGCACTTGACTTTATTCTAATGAGGCGTCCAGGAGTTACTCTGTACTCTCCCGTTCGAGTGGCGTCCAGGTATTGTCGCCGAACTCTCCATATCGAACGGGCGTCCAGGAATATTCTCCCGTACTCTCCTCTCTCAACGATCGGGTATTTAATAAAGGGGCTATGTACTGTCGCGACTCTACTATACTGAGGCGTCCAGGAGTTACTCTGTACTCTCCCGTTCGGATGGCGTCCAGGTATTATCGCCGTACTCTCCATACCGAACGGGCGTCCAGGAATATAATCCCGTACTCTCCTCTCTAATCTAACGAGGCGTCCAGGAGTTACTCTGTACTCTCCCGTTCGAGTGGCGTCCAGGTATTGTCGCCGAACTCTCCACATCGAACGGGCGTCCAGGAATATACTCCCGTACTCTCCTCTCCAACCTAACGAGATGCTCTGTACTCTCTCGACCGATAGGCGTCCAGGTATTATCGCCGTACTCTCCATATCGGTCGAGCGTCCAGGAACACCCTAAAGCGTAGTCCCTCCAGCAGGCGTCCAGGTATTATCGCCGAACTCTCCTGCCGGAGTCCCTAAGCTGTCTGAGAGCGGCCGTGTGTGGTACCTCGTCCTCTCTCTCAGAACAGCGAAGAAGGAAAATGCCTCTGCGGGCCTCGAATTTATACCCAATCGTTGCTATCCGCGGCCGCAGTAATCAACAGACGCGTCGTTAAGCGCGGGCCTCGCGAGCCGCGGTTCCGCGCCCGCACGCCTCTCCTCACGGGCAGCCTCCAAGCATGATCGAGAAACTTCTCGATGGTCAGCGTTTCTCAAAGCGTTTTTTCCGCATGCTACACTCTTAAATTGCTCTGAAAAATCAATATTTGCTATTAATGGACCACGAAAATGTTTTTTTTCGAAAATCGGATATATAGAACGATTGGGTACTGTTTCTGTGCTCCAACGAGACTTCTCTAGTTGACGCTTGACGATT
The DNA here is from genome assembly GCA_910592295.1 of Andrena haemorrhoa. Classification (NCBI taxonomy): domain Eukaryota; kingdom Metazoa; phylum Arthropoda; class Insecta; order Hymenoptera; family Andrenidae; genus Andrena; species Andrena haemorrhoa. The sequence goes on from OU342946.1 coordinate 11,747,570, forward strand.
TGCTGCAATGGTTTCTCTCTCTTCCTAATACATTTTTTAATACTTTGCAAGAAATTTTCGAAGGGAAAGCAACTAAAATGATCAAAAGGGCCGTGATTTCTGACATCATCTACTACGTGTAATAGATTATGAATGTTGTGTGAAACATGTTCTGATCCATATAATGTTTTGAAGGTTTTAACAAAATACTCTAATAATTCTAATGCATAATCGATATGAATAAAATATGTTCTGTGGGACAAAATGACACATGCGGCGTGGAGTGTTACAAAGTTTAAATACCTATCAGCACTAATATTATTTAACAAAACTACTGGCCCTGTATACAATAAAAATTGACGGAATTCTGTTGCTTTCCATCTGTGTATATCATCCAAGCTTCGAGGTTTCCTGTTCAATTCTTTTGGAATACTGGTAGCTAGGTTTACCAAAGACGATGATATGTTGATTATTGAATTGTGTGATATTTTGGTAGAAGGGGTGCCACAACACCACAGATTTAAAAGTAATTTCTTGACTACGCCCAGGCAAATGAGGTGCATGTAATCTAGTGGAAAGGAATTGATCATGTCGAGGTGAGGAATAGTCTGTAGAATTGAAGTGCCATTGTGGTGCTCTTCGTCAGCTTGTGACCTGAAGTCGGTATCTGTCCTCAAAAGACTATGTGTTTCAGGAAAACATGTTCTATTGTTTATACGGGTACCTTCGATGCAGCATTTCGTGCAGGAGGAGTAGCCGGCATGGCCTTTTGTGTATTTGATGAATGATTTGGCAGGCACATCACAAATAAATGATTTTATTTTCAAGTGGTATAAATGCTCGTTTATAGAAATTCCGTTGTTAATTACATCTATGGCCTCTGTGGCGAATTCTTTTAGAAACGAGTTTGCATCCTTGGGCTTTTGATGCCCATGATAAATGCTAATCATTTCCACTGTATTGAATCCTGCAATGCAGGCTAAGATGGGGTAAACTTGACTCGAAGTGCTTTTAAAAAGGGGTAAACCGTCGACTTTGATATTGATATAAATTGTATTGTCTTTAATATGGGATAAATCTACAGACTGTACGAGTTTTTGAATCGCGGATTTGAAACCAAAATGATAATAATGTCCTGGTTCGACATGTTTAATCTCTAAAGTTCTGGGAGTTTTTAATAGGGTCCTGGCATCTGAGGGTAAATGGCTTGAAATTGATCCTTTTAAAATGTGTAATAAATCGTTGAGTCCTCGATGCGAAATATTATGCTTGACGGCCCACTGTGCTATTGACGAAGATAAATCAGGACTATCAGTGGTGGTGTTAGAATTTTCGAATGCGGCGCAATTTTTAATTTCTTCCACATTCTCAAGGAAATCTACATTACTCTGAGCGATATTAAAAGAACATTGAGAATTAATGCCAGGTGAAATGGCATTTGTTGTACTAGTAGTGAGATCGGGACATGGTGATTGGGAAACTGACTGTGAACTAGTACCGGGTGAAGTTGAATGCGGGGAAGTAGCATCTGATGATGTTGTGGCTCTGATTTCATGAAGGGACCTACTTGCTGCTCTCTTGGCGCGAACATAATATGTGTTTGATTTTATTTTATAATATTTGTTTGACTTTGTTTTGCCAGTCATTATTGCGGTAAAGAAGGAGAGAGACAAAACTCACTGTAGTTTGGACAAGAGACTATAGTAACGAAAGAGAATAGATATAGAACTTACCTGTAAAATTTATACACTTATACATTTAAAGAAAACGCTAACTATAAAACCTGTACAAGAATGTTAAAAGACACAACACTTTACTAAATAATACACTAACTAAACTAAAACAAATGTACTACAATAACTAAAATGTTAAAGTACTGCACTATGGTAAAGTACTAAGTAAATGTCACTAGGAATATCACGGAAAGTGCTTTGGTGCCTTTTCCTTCGACGGTTCAGCGGTAACTGCCGTATCGTGTGCTGCGGTTCCGCAAAGTCGGAGTCAGAGTAAAGGTGGAGTCTCTATGGCGCGGCCGGCGGCGGCGGCCCGGCGGCCAAATCTTAAGCACCGCTCTTATGGAGAAGCATGTAACCGTTCTCCATGGCGCGCTTTCGACCGGCCGCGGCCGCGCGTCTGCTACAGCAGCAACCTAGGCTACTCGAGACGCAACACAATGCGATGAGTGTCTGTTTTCCGCCATGATGGCGGAATCTACTAGCCGCGCGGCTAGCCACAGCGACAAACCGCTCGACTCCTCAAAACTGAGTCATAGCCGCGGCCGCGCTGCGGTCCAACGGCAGAGTGGGACAGAATCCCAAAAATAAGGAAACAAGATAGAATTAAAAAATTATGGGATTATGTTTTTTTTTATATATTTCTTGTAAACTAATAATATGAACTCCTAAAAAAGGGAAAAATATCGTGGCCTCTACATCTGATCTGTGTGTAAACACGTGTCACAGTTTGTATGTTTTTTCTTGTGGGAAATTTTGAATTGAGTCTTTTAAATTTTGATGATATAAAAGACACAATTTTTTTGGAAACCGAAATGAGTAGTATCGTTTTTGGTAAGCAATAACAAAGAATTAGTTACATACTCTTCTTTTCCATAAGAAACCCATTGAAGAAATATTAGCAATTTTATATTAGCAAGCGTCTTTTTAGTTACCCTCCGGGAATTTCCTAGCAAATTTCATTTTTGGTTTATAATCAACATATATTTGGCTTTGCAACTGCGAAAATGAGATTTGGCAATATTTACCAATAATGAAGTAATTACCTGTATTCTATGTCGCACAGTGAGGCTGAATCCCAATAGGTAAATAGGAAAAAAATTCAACAGCATCACATTTTTCGCACTGAAACTGCCAAATATAATTAAGAAAGTTCGTAAAAAAAGTATTAATATACAACTCGTACGGAAGATTGCCGTTATTTAGAAAAATTAAGTCAATAATTCCCCAAAAAACTAGAACAATTTGATAAATATATCTATATACTATGGAAAGTGCAGAAATATTTGCAAACCTGTATCCATGTTATCCTATATACCAAATACTGTTCATAAAGTGTTAATATATTCATACGTAATTATACAATATTTGGGCAACCTTTCAATCGCCTAATTTTGTGACGGGACCCAAGATGCCAGAAATAAAGGTTTTACAAGTGAAGGAAAGATTGTACGCTCAAAATTTGGTCATTGCAATACAAATGAAGATGTTTTAAACTTTTCATCGATTTCTTCAGATCTAGGAATAGTGTTTTATAAAGTAGCTTCATAAGATTCGACATTTTGATTAGAAAAAGTGGCATGTTGAATTTTTTCTTTATTCTTCAGATTGACGCCCACTGCGTTGGGGCAAAAGCGAAATCGGAGCCAAGCGGGAATTCATTCGTTCTTTTTCGACCGATAATCCCAAGAACGTTTCGACAACATCTGTTTGCCAGCATTTCTAAAGGGCAGTCAAGAACGTTATGCCGTCTGTAATAATTTTAAGCATTCTTCAGTCTCACAATGGGTTAATCCGTATATTGGTCTCTCGGTGGGTAGTACGTACGATGGCTTCGTACCTGGACGTAGGTACTGCTATAAACCGCCGCGCGAGACAATATGGTTATAAACAACAACTGTGGCGAGATACTCTGGCCGTTCAGCCACAATAATTTTTGGCAACCAGATGCGAGGTTTTCACCCTCGATTTCTTCAAGAGGGAGAAGGTTCCTCCTCCGTCGCCGAATTCACAGGGGGCAAGTCCCCTCTCTTTAAGGAAGGGTGTTCCCAATGTGTGTATCATAATTAAATTACAACAACAATTATTTTCATATTACTTTCTCTTCTTTAAATATTAAAATAGAAAATATAAAATAGTTTAAAGAAGGAACATTGTACCGTATAAACTCCGGGTGGTATCGGTACCTATAGGTACATTAGACACCCCCCCCCCCTCGGATTGTGTGATTGGGGGAAAATCATTAAATTTGCAAGCACAATATCTCGAAAACCAGTTGAAATAAGGTGTATACATTATAGGTTATTGAATTTGTCTCGGAACGCATTATCAAGTGATCTCTAAAAAAATAGTTTCATTTAAAAAACCGAACTTGTTAATCGTATCTGTTAAAATAATAATTGACGAAAAATTGGTCTGCACTTTTAAATTTGCCCCCTCGAACCATGCAATTGCATGTAAACAATTTTTTTTATCTCCAATACGTTAGGAAATATCCAGCTGTTTACTGTTCCCGCGGACACCTGCGGATTAATGAAAAGTCGCGCTTTTGTTCACAGCGAATAATCTCTAAATTCTTAAAGACGGCGAAGGTATGTTCTTGATTGCCCTATGGAAATCTGGCAACCAGATATTGTCGAAGCCGTCCTCGAAAATACGGAATTGCCAGCCATAAACGATAGGTAAATGAATTTTCGCACCGCTCTCAACTGTTACCTCCCAAAGGACCCTTCGTTTAGGATAATTAAGGACACAATATAAAGGCAAAATATAGAACACAATATAAACGCCCAAAACATAATAAAATTTGAAAATATAATAAAAAGCGGCCGTTTCGTTGACCGTGCACGGTGACTCGCGCCCGTACGCAGTGTTGGCCGCCAATTCAGACGCGCGTCACTAAAGGGTGATTCTCCAGATTCAATTTATATCATTTCAAGTTGTCTTCGTTCATAATAGTCCGATTTTCATGAAATTTCATATTATTTACATCGGAAAAACACAAGGAATCCATTGGTGTCACTTACATATCGAAACAATAAAGAATAAAAAATTATTTTATTCCTGAAGCAGGTATGAATCCCTGGCCGTAGACCCTTTCAAGTGCGCTTGAACAAAAGTGGGACCCCGAACGCCGCGCGGCCGGAGGCTGGCCGCCGCCATGGGCCGCTGGGCCGCCGCCGCCGGCCGCGCCATAGAGACTCCACCTTAACCGCGATCGGCGGCGGCGGCCGGCGGCCACGACTGGCGGCCGAATCCTAAGCACCGCTCTTATGGAGAAGCATGCATCCGTTTTCCTAGTCGCGTTTTCGACCGGCTGCGACCGCGCGTCTGCTACAGCAGTAACATGGGCTACTGGAGACGCAACACAATGGGATGAGTGTCTGTTTTCTTGCTTCACTGCTCCAAAGGGAGTCATAGCCGCGGCCGCGCTGCGATCCAACGCGACAGTGGGACAGAATCCCAAAAATAAGGAAACAAGTCAGAATTCAAAAGTTATGGGATTATGTTTTTCTATATATATGTTATGGGATTATGTTTTTTTATATATTTCTTGTAAACTAATAATATGAGCTCCAAAAAAAGGGAAAAATATCGTGGCGGCTACTTCTGATCTGTGTGTAAATACCTGTCAAAGTTTGTATGTTTTTTCTTGTAGAACATTTGGAACCGAGTCTTTTACATTTTGCTAATATAAAAGACACAAATTTTTTGAGAACCGAAATGAGTAGTATCGTTTTTGGTAAGCAATAGCAAATAATTAGATACATACAGTTATTTTCCATAAGAAACCCATTGAAGAAATCTCAGCAATAATTATCGGCTTTTTAGTTACCCTCCGGGAACTTCCGGTGAGGTTGAATGCCAAGAAATAGGAGAAAATTCAAGAACATCACATTTTTCGCACTAAAATTGCGGAATATAATTAAGGAAGTTCATAAAAAAAGTATTAATATACAACTCATACACAGGATTGACGTTATTTAAAAAAATAATGTCAATAATTCCAATAAAACTAGATCAATTTGATAAATATACCTACATACTATGGAAAGTGCAGAAATATTTGCAAACCTGTATCCATGTTATCCTATGTACCAAATACTGTTCACAAAGTGTTAATACATTCATACGAAATTATACAATATTTGGACAATCTTCCAATCGGTTAATTGGGTGAAGGGACCCAAGATGCCAGAAATAAAGGTTTTAAAAAGTAAAGAAAAGATTGTACGCTCAAAATATTCTTATTGCAATACAAACGAAGATGTTTTAAAATTTTTATCGATTTCTTCAGATCCAGTTCTAGTGTTTTATAAAGTAGCTTTATAAGATTCGACATTTTGATTGCAAAAAGTGGCATGTTGAATTTTTTCTCTATTCTTGGGATTGACGCCCACTGTGCATTGGGACAAAAGCGGGATCGGATCCAAGCGAGAATTCATTCGTTGCTTTCGACCGATAATTTCATATTTTGACAAGAACGTTTCGACAACATCTGTTTGCCAGCATTTCTAAAGGGCAGTCAAGAACATTGTGCCGTCATTGATAATTTTAGGCATTCTTCAGTCTCACAATGAGTTAATCCGTATATTGCTCTGTCGGTGGGTAGTACGTACGATGGATTTGGACCCGGACGTAGGTACTGCTATTAACCGCCGCGCCGACTCGCGGGACAATATGGTCATAAACCGCAGTCAGTGTAAAAAGTATTCGTGCAGCGACCAATTTAAAGTAAAACTTTGTATATCCATGTCAGTACTACATTTTAACAGAAAACGATGATTAATAAATATTCTTAAATGTTTGTAGAATAGATCTTGTATAAACAAATTTTTATTCCCCTTAACATTTACAAAAATATGAATAAAAGGAGCTAAACGTGCAGAAATAGACGCGCAGTAAGTATTCGTATAGTTAAATAAAGGTTCAATAAACTATGGAAATAAACTAAATATTTAATGTTTTAATAATTTGTGAGATTGCCTTTTGATTTTATAATAGCTGCGAGCCTTCTTGATGTGGAATTTATTTAGTTAGATGTTATAGCAGTTTGTATTTTACTCTACTACTACATACAGGGTGATTCTCCAGCGGTGCCTGTCCTTTGACACATCTCTTTAGATGCCGCATGGTACCCCGTGACGAGGACAACCCCTCGCAGTGCCTCACCGAATTTTATGGCTTTCGACCCTCGAAAGGGTTCGAATATTATTAAAAAGTCAGAAATGTCCAGAATTTCCGCATTTCCCATCAGATCTTTGCGAAAACGACGTCAATGGATTCCTTATGTTTCGCCGATGAAACTGACACCACGAATGACGTAATTCGGACCGTATGAAGGAAATTCTATGAAAAATTAATTTATATCATTTCAAGTTGTCTTCGTTGATAATAGTCCGATGTACATGAAATTTCGTATGAGTTTCATCGGAAAAACATAAGGAATCCATTGGTGTCACTTCCATATCGATACGATAAAGAACAACAAATTATTTTATTTCGAAAACAGGTATGAATCCTCGACCGTAGACCTTTTCAAGTGCCCTCAAACCGAAGAGGGACCCTGAACACTGCGCGGCCGAAGTCTGGCCGCCGGCTAGCAATTGAATTATAGACAAGAAAACTTCATAAATAACAAATTTTTAAATAAAAAAAAGGTTTAGTAAAGAATTGACACTCACCCCTAAATTCAATTTTTTAGGGGTTGGGGGGTGTCAGATTAAAATAATTACCCCCGGAATCGATTCAGCGACTCAAAAAATCCCTGTATACCAAATTTTGTGTGATTCACTTAATTTTTCCATGTTACCAGTTTGGGCCCGAATAAAGAAAAGGACCGTGCCAGTTAACCGGTTAACGACTATACTTAACGGCTATCCTTAAAGACTTTTATACGCTAACTTAATCCTAAATCTTAGCCTAATCCACGAGCGTTCGAAGCTTCATCGTTTGTACGCGTACACGTATATTTCATACAGTATATTTCTAATCTTCGAGACAAATGGTTTATATATTCTCAAATAAGAGAATTATAGTGTGACATACAAATATTAACATCTGGGAAATATTCGTAGAATATATTGTTGGAAATATTATTAATATCACTATTGATGTCAACACGATTTTTGGTTTTTATAGACACTTAGTCTGCATTTATTGCAAAGTGCAGGTCCAACTGTCACAGTGTTGCTACTGTGTTCCTGATATTTAACTGCACCATCATCCTTAACAATTCGTTTCACTCTTCCAGTAAATTTTTTTTATATGTACGTGATTGCATTTTAATGCATTTCTCACCACTATTATTATTAGACATTTTTCTAAATAGTAATCTAAGGTCGGTATCAGATATATTGGCCGGTGAATTCGTTTTCGGACACAGCCATCGAGGAGAATTCCACCACCATCTGACGATCGTGGATTTGTCAGTTGGAGTTGCGGGGCCCTCGCAGGGTATGGTGGGCTAACGGGAACGCTGCTCGGCTCCGCCTAGCCATTTGACTCTTAATTATTCTTAGCGTAATAGTTGTGTGCGTTACGAAGCTATGCGTAGACCAATACGGGATGAAGCTATCGAGAAATAATCAATGTTCTGACCAATAAAACTCATCAATTTTTTCGGACCTAATGCACACCTATTCTGATGTATGTGTTTCTCCGCTAAGAACTCGGTTTGGCCTACACGTCAGGAGCTTGGCGCTATCCCCACCACTTCTGACTCGCTCTTGTTCTGCGAAGGCGAGAGCGCGATGGAACGAGAGCGTGTCAGAGAGACTGAAAGCAAGCGAGGAACGATACGAGACAGATGACGCTTTGATACATCCTTAGTCTCGCTTCGCTTTTCGTACGTCTGATACTCCGTCCTTTGCGTGTGCGCCGGGCATGCGTATTTAGACACGCTTTCATTCCATCTCGCTCTTACCTTCGGCAAGAAAGAAGCGAGATAGTGGTGGGGATGCTTCGTTGCGTGTATAAATATCTCACGGGCACCGAAACCCCGCCGCGCGACGAGCAGGCGTAGTCCGAGAGAGAGTGAGAACACTGAGGAAAGTAGCGCCGCGGCAGGCAAGCGGTGTGGTGGGAAAATACCCCTCACGAAACTCAACGGCCAATATATTTGGCCCCGACTTGAGGAGGTAAACACGCTCGTTTAACTTTTATTAGCGAATAATACGAGGGATACATTTTTTGTCCTAAGCTTAAAGCTTTTTTCCTATTAAGTTCATGGGAAAAGGAAGTACTCTTTGTATCGACATACAATGCCAATGCCTCATCGGATGTCATGGATCTTGGTTCTGTCTTCTTTTCGCAATTTTCTTTCCGCAAAGACTTTATTTCTTTCGCAAAACATGCCGCGTTACTAACAAGATTAGCAGCACTTCTTTGCCCTTTCGAACGTAGAGCTATTTCTGCAGCAAAAGTTATTTCATTCACAGAATTTTCTTGTTGTAATTTTCGCCACTCTACAAAGTTGATCAAACTGATCCGGATTTCGAAAAATTTGCCAAAGATTGAAAAACATAGTTTTACCAATTTTTGCAGAACTACTGCATGTCTCTACTTTCCGTACATTCAACCCTTGTTGCATGGAACGACGTAGTACATATACAGTGGCTCACAGCCATAATTGTACACTCTTTAAAATCGCATAACATTTTTCAAATTGGTCCAAACGACTTGAGTTTTTTTGAAAAGCTAGAAGGATTAGTTTGTTAAGTGACATTGTTACGTCCTGAAGGGACTTCGTGCCAATCACCCCGAGCGGTTGGGGTGGTTTACCGAGTTCTTGCTTTGCTAAGGTGCTGAAGCACGCCTTGACTATACTTACCAAGGATGGAGGAAGAGAAAAGGGTATTGAATGAATCGGTACTCCGATTTTAAAGGAAAACAAAATACTGGTTATCCTGACTGTATTCCAGTATCAGATTTTTATTGATAGATCAGCTAACGTTTACAGCCATTCTCCCCCCGTCCCTTCTCTGGTTTATTATTTAATTATCGCACCTAGGTCCATCCTGTCCCGGCAGTTTATCCCGATAGGAGAGCATCATTATTTATCCTACCACTTCTCTATTTGTTAGTATGTTATCTACTCGTTACCATATTGGTATAACTTCCAAGTTGACCATATAGAAGTTTCCAAAATTTTCTCTCAATCTGATCCCGGCAATCTGCGTCTTGCTTCACCCATCGACATCCGGCTCCAGCCCATCCCTGGTTCAAATCCCGAGAGGAGCAGGACTTTTGCCATCGAAACCGCTCAACCTGGAGTGCCTTTCTCATTTCCCACCGGGTCCTCTGCTGCTCCAAGCCAGCCCCAGCCAGTTAAAGTCAGAGTCAAAGTCAAAGTCAAAGTTATTGACGTATGCCCCGTTCGACTCGTTTGACCCGTTTGAATCGTTTGACTCGTTTGGCTAATTTTACTCTTTCGATTCATTTGACACTTTTGACTCGTTTCATTCGTTTCACTCGTTTGACTCGTTTGACTAGTTTGACTCGTTTGACTAGTTTGACTCGCTTGAGTAGTTTGACTCGCTTGAGTAGTTTGACTCATTTGACTCGTTTGACTCGATTGACTCGTTTGACTAGTTTGACTCATTTGACTCGTTTGACTCGATTGACTCGTTTGACTAGTTTGACTCGGTACCCCCGTTTGCCCCGTTTGTCTCGGTAGACTCGTTTGACTCGATAGAATCGTTTGATTCGTTTGACACGTTTGACTCGTTTGAATCGTTTGACTTATCCTTTCGCATAAGTTTCTGGAAATTTGTATTGTGCATGTACAAAATATACATAGGAGACTGAATTATTGTCTCAATTAACAAGGTAAGTCGCCAAAATATTTTTAATAGATTTCTTATGTAGAGGCGCAGACTTGGAAGTTGTCCGGAGAAGGTTCGACAGAGAAGCATCTTCTTTCGCATCAGTTTCTGGAAATTTGTACCATGCATGTACACTATAATATATTGTAATGCTCGTTATTTAGGCAATTAGTAATTAAGTAAGGAATATATTATAAGAAGTATCGGGCCGATTAGAACCCCAAGTAGGACCTGCTCTGAGTTCCTATATATGTAGTAATATAGTAGTTAATATTAGAATGATTATTATTTATGGTCTATTAATGGCTGTATAAACTATATCAAAGCATAAGTGTGATATTGTATTGTGACCTGATTTCCATTCATTTATTTACGGCTGTACCTAAAATTCTGTTACCAATCCTACTGTTCATCTGTTGTCTCCGGATACCTCCTGCCTCCCTACTAAATTGTGTTCTGATTCTAGGGATAAGTACTTGATTCTGGGGTTCAGACTTAAATCACTTTCTATTTATTTGTGGATATGTATTTTTATTCTTGTTATTACAGTATTATAGTGAGATATAGTAAACAAAGTGTCTATTTCTACCCTTATTCTTTATAATTAAAGGACCTGTCTCCTTCCTCCTCTAGCTCTGTATTCCCCCTCCTCCGCCCTCCTTCTCCCTCCCCTCTACCCCCCGCCTTTTCCCCCTTCATGCCCATCTCAACCCCCTTTCCCATTCTTCAATCATGCTGAATAGCTCCTCCTCCATTCCGTGTTTAACCCATTCCTCTTCTACCATTTTGTCTAATCCCTCTATGTCTAGGTCTTCTTCCAGTTCCGTATTCTGTTGATTTTGGTCGCTCTCCCCCCCCTCCTCCACTGTTAATTGAAATATGACCTCGACCTTCATTGACTCTATTTCGGTCCAGTCTGGATCGACATCCCATTTATTCTGCCTATCTTCCTGTCCCTTCTCTATTATTTCTAATAATTCCTGTGTTGTTACTCCGTATTCTATTCTGATCCATTCTTCATAATACTATTTCCCTGTTGTGTCCATGCTATCTATCCTTGGTTCAACTTAGGTGGTCCCTGCTCCCGCTATTCCATCTAATCCTTATAATCCGTATATCTGTGTGTGAATGAAGGAGCGCGCTCCGGCGTTCACGTACTTTTGCGTGGCGCGCCGGCGCGGCGTGTAGCGCGCAAGGCCGTCCGTGTAAAGGGCCCTATTCACGTTGTCTAATTGTAAGAGGAACATTTGTATATCGCTATGTTCCTCTTCGTATCTCCAACAAGGGGTGGCCGCGACATCTGGGACACGGATTTTGATGAATCTCATATATGTTGTAGTGTAGGTGTAGTAGACCAATATATGTCTCACATGTTGTGTCCCCTACCCCAGAGTTTCCAAAATATTAATAAAAAAAGATGTTTATGCGTTGACGAACAGAAGCGATAGCGAAGTTTATTGTAATGAAGACTAGCGGCGCGTGTAAAGGGCAGGTCTCGCACGGGACCTTTCACCGGTTCCTATTCTCACTGGGATCATTTTTTTTCTATAAATGTATTTTGTATTGTTTTATTCCTCAAAGGATAAAGTACTATTTTTTTCATTCTAAATTATCGTAAAAACAAATGAAACAATAAAATTCACGACACCATGCACATCTAATAAAAGATATATGGCCACAGGTACATTTTTTAATTGTACAATTAGTTTCTAGTGGACATTACATTTGATACAGTGTGACGTCCCACTATTTTTCGCGCGGTATTAATTAGAGTCTTCCCCATAAAATCGCTCCACAATAGTGCTGTTCAAGTACCCGGATAAAGCAAGCCGAGCCTGACTCGGCTCGAAAAACCGAGCCGAGCCGGGTACCCGAAAGAACCGAGCGGCTTGGATCGAACCAAGTACTTGAATTTTTTTCAAGCGGCCCGAAAGAACCCGGCGGATTGGATAGAACCGTGCGGCTCGGATAGAACCGAGTACTTGAATTTTTCCAAGCGGCCCGAAAGAAACCGGGCGGATTGGATAGAACCAAGCGGATTGAATTTTTTCCAATCGGCCCGAAAGAAACCGGGCGGATTGGATAGAACTAAGCGGCCCGAAAGAAACCGAGCGGCTTGGAAAGAAACGAGCGGCCCGAAAGAAACCAGGCGGCTTGGAAAGAAACGAGCGGCCCGAAAGAAACCAGGCGGCTTGGAAAGAAACTAGCGGTCCGAAAGAAGTTCGAGCAGATCGAAAACTATTTGTTCGATTTATTTCAAACTTGGTACACATATTCATAGTGGTATTATCTAAACTGTAGAATATCATTTTTTTATGCGATAACCCATTCATATATAATAAATGTTTTAAGTTTGCCTTGTTAGGTAAAAAATGAATAGTGATATTTACCTTGCTCTCATTTGTACAATAAATTGTTTCTTCTCAAATCCGTATGCTACCTTGTAGATATTTGATTAATGAACACTAGAATCGTGGTCTTTCTGATGTTAGATAAACCTGGGCATCATAATTTGATACATCGCTCGCGCGCGTAATATTTATACAACATAAAAGTTATTTATAAATTTCGACCGTATTAATTAATATATATGCTTTCGGCGCACTGATTCGGTCAGTTTTAACCACTAAAAACTAGCTATTTTGCAATAATTAATTATAAAATCTTTCAACGTTTCGATCTTAGTTTAGATCTTCTTCAGGAAAGTTTAGAAAGAAAAATAAGATACTGCTTTTGCTGTTACATTGAGTCACCGTGCTATTGCATTACGTGTGACTCCCGAGTCGGTTGGAATAAGACTAACGTATATCGCGAACAAAACATCTGTCTATAGAAGGTGAGAACAAGGTAAATACCGTTGACAAGCAAAAACATATTTAAACTCCCTGAAATTCAAAGTTATAGGATGAACCGTTTGTAGTAATTAGGCATTCTTTGTTATCGAGCAAAATAACATTTACATACTAATCAAATAATATGTAGAAAACTTTTTATTTTCGATCAGGTGAAATTCTATGGAGAAAAACCATCATAGGACATTACTTATTTAGTAATGTTGCGTAATATTCTTGTATTTTAGGTGTTTCGTACCTAAGATTTACGCTAGGTTGTTTAATCATATGAATTGTCTCCAAAAGAATTCTCTGGTTTAGATTAGTTTCTTTATCAACTATCTTAACATTGTCATAGTCAAATCTATGATCGAACTCTAACGAATGCCTGGTTAAAGCTGTATGTTGTGAGGGAGATAAAAAGATGTTTCTTTTATGTTCATATACTCTTCTTTCTAGAAGTCTAGATGTCTGCCCGATATAAACCTGATTACAACCTAAGCAAGGAATTGAATACACGATGTTAGAGTGTTTTAAAAGAGGTATTTTATCTTTAATTAAAGGGAATAATTGTTTCGTGTAAAATGGTAATTTAAAAATAGTGTGAATACCAGCTTTTCTAAAAATTCTTTTAATGTCATTTGAGATACTATTGCAAAACGGTAATACCACGGTGTTCTTCCAACTAATTGGTCCTACTTCATTTTTCCTTAATTCTTTTCGTCTTTCTGTTAATACTGGGTGATAAATTTCAAACGTACGTTCTTTAATAATAGAAGAAACCATTTCTGTAGGATAACCATTGCGCTTCAAGGTGTTTTTTAAAAGAAGCAGATTTTCTGGTCGGTATTCCGGATTAGAAAGTAAAATCGCACGGTCAATTAGTCCTTTAATTAACCCTACTTTGTGTTGCATAGGATGCGCAGAAAAAAAGTTAATGTATCTGCCCGACCAACTCGGTTTATGATACCAATTTGTAATAAATTTGTTATTAGATCTGATTACTATTGTGTCAAGAAAGCTAAGACTTGAATCCTTTTCAATTTCATGTGTGAATTGAAGTCTATCATGAAAACTATTAAATACATCAAGTAATGTTTGCAAATCCTCAAGTCTAAGACAAGTAATGATATCGTCCACATATCTTTTGTAAAAAATAAGATTAAAAGGTACCTTCGAGAGGGAAATCGTCTCCAATCTTTCCATTACTATATTTGCAATTACCGGGGAGATTGGGGATCCCATAGCCGTTCCAAACACTTGTTTGTAGAGCACTCCATTAAACAAAAAAATGTTTGACTCCAATACGAACTTAACTGCTTGGAGAAACTCATCTCTATCAATTTTGGTGTATTCCTTTATTTCATTCCAACGATGGTGTAGTACCTGTAAGGCTAAATCGACAGGAATGTTGGTAAAAAGGGATACGACGTCAAGAGATACCAATCGCAACGATTCGTCATTGACATGAACATTCCTGATTTCCTTACAGAATTGCCAGCTGTCCACTGTGTGGAACGGAGATTTTTCCACTATCTTGGAAAGAATATTGGCTAAAAAACTCGATAATTTATATGTAGGACCACCGATCGAAGAAACGATAATTCTCCAAGACAAGCTCTCTTTGTGTGTTTTAGGAAGTGCGTATGCTCTCGGTACAACGGCATTGTAGGTCTTAAGAACTTTGCATAATTGTTCACTAATTTGTTTCTTTTTATACATGTTAGAAATAATGGAATTTGCCTCTCTCTCAAAGGTACAAGTATATTCATGTCTACTAACAATGTATGTGGTCCTGTCACTCAATAATTTGATCACTTCAGAAATATAAAACTCTTTATCTACTAATACTGTAGTGTTACCTTTATCAGACTTTAAAACTAATAAATTATTATTACTTTTGAAAAATTGCCTAGTTTCAGCAATCTCGGCTTTAGACACGAACATACTGTTGGGTTTTGTCATACTAGTGGTGTAATTTAAAATTTTATTAACTATTCTAATTCTAGTTGACGTTTGGATGTCGTCATTATCGATTTTTGATAAACCTGACTCAATTGATGCTATAAATTTTGAGGAAGTGATGAAATTCTTCTGTACACAGAGGGCATGTTTGGGTCCCAATAATAAAACTTTTTTGACATTCTTTGGAATTTCGACCTCAGACAAATTTTTAAGCCAATTGTGGTTATTATTATCTGAACTCACATTCTCAAAAGGAACAATCCCTCCACACCCATTGTTAGCAGAGTTAATTTTGATTTCTAGTAAATTGTTGAATTTCCTAATGCAATTATTTTTATGCATTTTAAATAATCTTTTGTATTTTTTATTTTCGAGAGTACAAAATCTTTCAAATAAATGTGACGGGAGGATGAATTGAATTTCATCATTGAGATGTTTAATTCTATTTAAAATTGAATTTTGTATGTTATGGGTGTCTTTGATAGTAATGTTAAGTAATTTTTTCATAAATCTATTTTTTAAATTCAACAGTTTACCAGATGCTATAGTAGAGACTGTAGACATTTTAGAATTGTTCATAAAGTTTTTTGAAATAAAATTAGGAATGATATCCTTACTTCTGCATTTTAGTAGAAATAGTTTTCTATTACATATCTTAGTTAAATGGGATCTGCTGATAGATAAATCCTTAAGTATTCTCACGGTTTCAAGTCCATACAATCTTGATATAAACGAAATTTAATGTTGTATAATAAATTTATACAACATATGCCTTAATACATGCTCTGCACATAAGAATTAACGAAATAATTTCCAACCTCATAGTATCTGTAAAAAGAATTCGTCTAACCCCTTAATAAAGGGTGTTGCCTGTTAATGGCTAAATAAGTATAAATGAATAAATAAAGAAATAGGTATAATATAGACTGCGGAATTTAGTGCAAATGCTTGTTTTTGTAGTAATGGATTAAACAAGTGGGAATTTGACCCATCTATATTTCATCATTAAGAGGATTTAAAAAATATATTTGTAATTTTGCATATTTTGGGTATTTTTCATGCTTCTTGCATATACGAAATTTGTTTACAAATTAGCTCGAGTAATTGTTAGAAGTTGCTGAACCTCGACTTTAAAATTTAATAGCTTCATACCTATATTAAAAAGTTTATGTAAGTGTAATAGTTATATTATGTTCAAAAGTTTAGTAATTTAATAGCAGGTACAGTGATACTTGTAATAGTTTGTATAATGCACATATCATGCGAATGTACTGATAGATTGTATATTGATGAAACAAGATTATATGAATTTTCTAATCCCTGTTGCGTGGCCGTTTGGGGTCCTCAGGATCCTTCGTAGGGAATTCAGACGTGGGACGTCGCCCGTGGAACGCTATGGCGTTCTGCTCCTTGGACGCGGATTATTTTAGTGATAAATATAATGAAACTAATAAGAAGAACAAAATAAAACGATTTGAACACAATATCAATTCTGAAGAGTTTATGCGATTAATCTGGTAGGCTTTCCAGGCTCGAGTGACGCTTCCAAAGGTCCTTCGCTTTTAGCCTTTTGTTAATTACAAAATGTCTTAGATTCTAAGAGCCAATCGCAAATTTACTAATTAACTAGCTTGATTCCTATTTGTCGATCCGATTCCTTTCGGTTATCGATTTTTGCAAAAACAAGCGTTTAACTACATTGCTCTGGAATTATACGCTTAGGAGAAGGGATCAAAGTGGGGTTCATTTATTTATTAATTATTGATTAATTATTAATAGTATTGATTAATTATTAATCTTGAAGTCCTCTCATTAAAAGAATCTCTAACTATTTAACTTCCCTATTACATCTGTGCGATCCGCTTCGAGTTTCGCGCTTCTAAAGTTTATACTTCACGCCGCTAGATGGAGGTCGCAACATCCCCACGGAAGTGCGTCGGTATATTTGCTGTATTCATTCTGCATATATATGTCCAGAAAGCTTTGAGCTCTATACTAACATTAGAGCATATATACATGGAGGTCTCATTGCCTAAGTTTGACCTTAGAGCATATATACATGGAGGTATCATTGCCTTAGAGTGACTGCCTCGAAACTGTCGGGCAACATCACGCGAGAGAGAAAAAGAAAAGTATATGACCTATTCGACCGATATGCGCATGCGCCGATATCGTGCGAGAGAGAAACACATCTTGCGAGCGAGAGAAGTATATGTCCTAATCGACCGTAATCGATATCTGGTCGATTATGAATATGAAGTAGGTTAGGTTAGGTTTTTTATTTTCTCCCAGTTTACAGACTGCAAGATGGCATTTCAGGGCACAGCCCTATATAGCCCAACGAACATTAGACACTCGAATATGAAGTATCGTAAATGTAATGCGCATGCACCCATATCGCCGGCAACGAACCGCGGTTACTATGATTATCGTTGTTTACGCTATCTTGTTTTCAACAACGAAGCAAGAAGATGGGAGAAAATATGGAAACCGTAAGTATTATATTGTGAAAAAACTATTATACAGTGTGATTGTTTCCCTATAGTCCTCAAAGGCGATGCCGCTAATAAACCGCGCCTCGCTTAGAATGTTTCGAAGCAAGCCGGGTGAAGATGAAATGACACCGCGCGGTCGGCATATAGGTTATTACTCTAGCGAGACAATCACCCTGCATGTTCATTGAATCAAATTATCTAAAAAATTAAAGAACAATCATTATTTCATTCCTAGATAAGAAAAGCAATAAAAGCGATAGAGGAAAAACATAATCCGCCGAGGGGCAACGTGCCGGACGTGGTTCGAGAAATAATAATATAATAATAATAATAATTAATATTAACAATATTATACAAAGCTAATAATATAAATACTATATTATAATCAAAATAAATAAATAAGTAAAAACAAATTATAAAACATTGTTTCATTAAACACCATCGAAATTGTAGTACAAGAAAGAATTATTTTTTTAATTTTTAATGCATTTTTTTATTTCCCAGTTTTTAGTGTTGGTGGATTTCTTATTGTTATGCGTTACATTTATTATCAAGTCTACCTATATCATATTATTGTTAGGCTAGTTTTCACATGTATTATCATCGGCCGAGGGCCATATACACGAAGTCCGGGTCTTTCATAATTAACTCGGGAAAGGACTCAAAGGAAGATTAATCCTTTGATTTAGGAGACTGCCTGGTAGACGTTGGGTCTGTCG
This sequence comes from Andrena haemorrhoa, assembly GCA_910592295.1. Lineage (NCBI taxonomy): Eukaryota > Metazoa > Arthropoda > Insecta > Hymenoptera > Andrenidae > Andrena > Andrena haemorrhoa. Next base: position 11,766,117 of record OU342946.1, read on the forward strand.
CCGGTACCCGCCTGACACTTGGGACCGTTGGAGGGTGGCGAGTGACATGGAGCTACAATGACCCTCTGTGAGTCGACTCCGGCGGTCCCGACTCCGTCGGGGAGTCAGACGCTATCGAAGCACGACTAGGTCTCGTTATCCTCCGGAGATGAGGATAGTTTAAAGATTAATTGAACACTCTCACTATTACATGCAGTGTCATTTTATTTACCCTTATCACGGTAAAACATCATTCGGGTATCGCGTTTTCTTAGTGTCGGAATTACCGTAGCAGGAATTTACGACTCCCGTTGACCCATCTTCAATTCAGTCGGGCTCATCAAGAACGCGCGCAAAACACTTATATTACATTGTTCAGGTGCATATTTCCTCGTACGCGACCTCCATATATACTGTCGACCGATACATCGTCGACCGATTTCGCCCCAATAGAGGAACCGATGAGTTTGTATATACAACATAAAGAATGTTTTATTTACTTATTATTATCGTAAGTATCATAATTATTACTACTATTACATCATGTATACCTGCACGCCCGTACCAGCCTTGTGCACTTTGTCTCAACCGAACTGGGCGCCCTTACATCTACCTAGCCAAATTATATCGTCTTTTTGAAAATGATTCCAACACAGTTTAGTAACAGTGTTCAAAACTTGTTCATCAATGCCGCAAAAATCTAGCCACTTCTGGCGAGATTCCTTGTTTTTCGGAAATCTATTTACAAGGAATGAAATTAATATTCAATTTGCAATATGAACAAGTATCGTACCAAAAATGAACTTGTATTTATCACATACTTGTGTGCACGACACACTTTAATTAATTTAATTTATTAAATATTATATATATTTACTTACGAGTAATAGGAAGCCGATTTATCTCGGTTACCGCACAACAAGCAATATCGGCATGGCATTTTTTAATTTGAACTCGATACATATAACCCTATTTCAAAAGGTACGTACAAGCGTAAACAACGATATTCATAGTAACCGCGGATCGTTGCCGGCGATATCGGTGCATGCGCATTACGGTTGATTAGGACATATACTTCTCTCGCTCGCAAGATGTGTTTCTCTCTCGCACGATATCGGCGCTTGCGCATTACGGTCGAATAGGTCATATACTTCTCTCGCTCGCACATGTCTTTCTCTCTCACACCATGTTGGGGACAGTTTCAAGCTTTCAATGAGACCTCCATAGTATATGCTCTAAGAGTTTGACTGCCTCGAAACTGTGCGAACTTGTGCGAGAGAGAGAAGTATAGAGGGCCCCCTCGACCGTAATGTGCATGCGCTGATATCGTGCGAGATAGAATGACATCTTGCGAGCGAGAGAAGTATAGAGAACCCCATCTACCGATATAGTGAAATTTGCTGCAAGCGGTATGGTTTGAAGTGATACGCGGTGCATGCTTTCATCATTTATATCGTACAAAAAATGAACCTAAATTTATCACATACTTGTGTACATGTTACGTCCTGAAGGGACTGTCTGTAAATCACCCCGAGCGGCTGGAATGATCTACCGGGTTCTTGCTCTTTTAAAGGGCTTATGCCCACCTTGACTATACTTACCAGGAAGGGGAAGGGGTTGAAATGAGTGTTTACAATGGGATTCGAGGAACAACAATAAAATTCTGTATATATTCTGGTGAAAGATAATATAAATTACATACCTCAGAGACGGCGCTCCGTCTCTGCTGACGCTAGGGTATCGCGCGTGGCACGCTTGCCGTCTAGCGTTTCAGTCGCTCGCTGTGTCGCTGACCCAAGGGTAGGTCGTGGTCGCTCGCTATGCTCTCGGAAGTCGGTGGCCGGGGCCCGTCGTACCACACTGTCTCTAAACGTCGGATTCCGATGTAGGCGCAAGGCTCTCCCGGCGAGGCCGTTTCCAGTATATCGGACGGAGTTACCCTTCTAGCGAATTACTATCGGCCGAGCGTACTTCGCGGAATCTACGCGGAGACGTGGTCGCGGTATCTAGACGGTCCTCTGGTCCGTCGTCACTTCCTAGCTCGAGCTCCCGAATCAGAATGGTCTACCGGTTTGTGGAGTTCCTACCGCGCGTACGCGTGTCGATCCGACGGACTCCAAAACCCAAAATCGAATGAATCTTTCCAAGTCGCCTGCTATCGCTCTTGCCTCGCGTTTCCGAAGTCCGTAGGGGGAAATCGCCCCGTCGGCACCTGTCGATCGCTCCTTATTAGGAAATATCGAGGCCCGGGCTGTCGATGGTCACGTTGTGCAGACGACCATAGATTCCGCGGTTCGGCGACCTGCCTGCCGCACGCGAGGCGATTCCGCTGAATCGCCGATGTCGAAAGAAAGCGACGCGTGGATAGGGAGCACGGGATGGACCTGAAGGGCTCATGTAACATACACGACATACTTTAATTAATTTAATTTATTAAATATTACATATATTTACTTACGAGTAATAGGAAGCCGATTTATCTCGGTTACCGCACAACACGTAATATCGGTTTGGCATTCTTTAATTTCAACTCGATACATATAACCGTTTTTCAAAAGGCAAAGTACGAGCGTAAACAACAATAAATAATCATAGTAACCGCGGATCGTCGCCGGCGATAACGGTGCATGCGCATTACGGTCGATGTGGCTCCTCTATACTTCTCTCGCTCGCACGATGTCATTCTCTCTCGCACGATATGGGCGCATGCGCATTACGGTCGATGGGGTCCTCTATACTTCTCTCGCTCGTACATGTCTTTCTCTCTCGCACCATGTTCCCGACAGTTTTAAGCTCTCAATGAGACCTCCATGTATATATGCTCTAAGATACTAACTGGAGAGTGAACAGAGCAATGGCGGCCGGTCAGACAAGGAACACAAATTAGTGGGGATTGCTTTCTCTGTCTTCTGTATAGTGCATGTCAGTGAAGTTACCCGCGCACACATACATACATAACACAGATAGTACAGAGTGAGAGGGGTAATAAGAAGAAGGATAGGATCACCCCTTAATCTTCTATATCCCTCGGACCGTTGTCGCCTCTACTTCTTCCCACTGCTGTTCACACTCCAGTTAGTATAGAGCTCAATGCCAGAAACTCAGAGAAAGAAACGAAGTAAAGTTTTATTCACTGAACTGTTTGGCTTGTATTGAAGGGATTGTTGTGCACTGGAACGCGGCATATCAGACTTGCATTAACTTCCGCAATCTAGGTATAAATCAATAAACGAATAATTTTTTAACAATAAACACCTTAAATAAACGTACAATTTTTTTTATTTAATTAATGCAAGAACGCAGTACCAATCCGTTTGAATGAGGATGGGGAATACTTCTGCAAGAGCGTATGAAATTACAAGAAATAAAATAATTTTATTTAAATAACATTTGCACAGTTTAATTATACGTTGTAGCATATTTCGTACATTGGATTACATACATACTTCATACATCATGCACGCATACTATGTACATACTACATACACACTATATTCATGCTATACATATACATTACTTATTATATACATGGAACATACAGTATAGGCATACAATGTACTGTTGGCCCTACGCACGTACCTAGATGCTACTATATACTATTACATTATATTACATGAGGGGGACGTATAGTATTGGTATTTGTTGACGCGATGGAACTCGCAGTACGACATGCTGTGTCGCTTACTCCAGGTACAACACGCACTTAATGCAGTGTTGTGTCAGCGAGGAATGCCGGACATCATAACAAGTAGCGAGTGGTCCAGAATCGAAAAATATTGTGGTATATTGAAGTTATTCAAAGAAGCAACGCTGATGATGACCGTGGAAGATTCGCCAACGCTATGCCGTTATATTTCATCGATTAAATACCTACGGAAGTGGTTATCCTGCCGTATGGATGAGGCCATATCAAACCACTGTTCTGAATTCCGACAATATTTATTAGAGGAGTTGAACAACCGATTTTATTTCATCGACACGTCCGAAACCATGATAGTTGCAATGATTCTGGACCCTCGCGTCAAAGACCGGCTATTGTCGGCAGACGCCAAAGACTCCGCTCACACGACCCTGTACTCGTTTGCAGATAAGTACCTGGGGGAAAGCAACGCGAATGTCGTGAGTGAGGAACGCGCATCGTCGAGCGAAACGTCAGGTAAGTGTGAAACAATGCTAAGATTATGTGATACTATGTTCCATGTGTGTATGTTATATATTTTGTTTCTATGACAGAATCAGCGTCAGGGACGTTAGAAGATTATTATGCCGATGTTGGGAGGCACGAGCTGGGGACTCCGGATGATACGCTCCAAGCGGAGATCAAAATCTATATGGAGGTCAAAATTATAGAGCCGGAATCGTGTATCCTGAAGTGGTGGAGAGCCAATAGAACGCGATTTCCCAAACTGGCCCATGCGGCACAAAATATTTTGGGCGTGCCGGCATCGCAGGCTTATAGCGAAAGGCTATTTTCGTGTGCCGGCAACATAGTCACGGAGAAGCGGACATGCCTCCTGTGCCACAGGGTGGAGCAGCTGTGTTTTTTGTCGGCGAATAGGCCTAAACAACAATGGTAAGAGCAAAGAAACCTTATTAATTTACTAATGTACGATCTACGATCTTCATTGAGTTTTAACTATCTAAAAATCCCTGCATTTGTGTTCATTTTGTTACAGCAAGTCTAAGTGATGGCATGTTATTTACACTGGCGCAAAATCGGCTCTTTTTAGAGCCACCTGATGTACAAAGTCCAACCGAGCAACCTCCCCGCGGTGTACATCGGGTAACGCTAATGCCGGCGGCACGTGACCTTCGCAGGACTTTTCAAGGTCATCGGAAGGTCAAACAAATACCAATACTATACGTCCCCCTCATGTAATATAATGTAATAGTATATAGTAGAGCTGTTCAAGTACTTGAATATTCGGGTAGTTTGAAATCCTAACCAAGCTGAAACCCGGTTTCCGAGCCGAGCCCAGTACCCGAATGAACCGCGCGGCTTGGATAGATCCAAGCAGTTTGAATTTTTCAAGCGGCCCGAAGGAAGCGAGCGGCTCGAACAGAACCAAGCGGATTGAATTATTTCAAGCGGACCGAAAGAACCGAGCAGGCCGAAAGAACCGAGGCGGCCCGAAAGAACTGAGGCGGCCCGAATGTATGTCTGTACATTGTACGTCGAGCAGATAGGTTAGGAAATAGGTTAAATATACTTAACCCAGTTATAATATAGACTGCGGAAATTTATGTAAATGCATGTTTTTATTGGAATGATTTAAACAAGTGGGACTTTGACAGAACTATGTTTCATCATTAAGAGGATGTTAAAAATATATTTTCGATTTTACACATTTTGCATATTCTGGATATACGATGCACATTCTGCATATTTTTCATATTTTTTGCAGATACGGAATTTGTTTACAAATTAGCTTGGTGAACCTCGCCATTAAAATTTAATAGTTTCATATGTTAAAAAGTTTACTAGTGTAATAGTTACATATATATTCAACAGTTTAATAATTCAATAGTAGGTACAACGGCTTCATGCGTATAACATATAATTATTACAATATAATTATTAGTATACTGTAGCATGCGGAAAAACGCTTTGAGAAACGCTGACCATCGAGAAGTTTCTCGATCATGCTTGGAGGCTGCCCGTGAGGAGAGGCGTGCGGGCGCGGAACCGCGGCTCGCGAGGCCCGCGCTTAACGACGCGTCTGTTGATTACTGCGGCCGCGGATAGCAACGATTGGGTATAAATTCGAGGCCCGCAGAGGCATTTTCCTTCTTCGCTGTTCTGAGGGACAGGACGAGGTACCACACACGGCCGCTCTCAGACAGCTTAGGGACTCCGGCAGGAGAGTTCGGCGATAATACCTGGACGCCTGCTGGAGGGACTACGCTTTAGGGTGTTCCTGGACGCTCAACCGATATGGAGAGTACGGCGATAATACCTGGACGCCTATCGGTCGAGAGAGTACAGAGCATCTCGTTTGGTTAGAGAGGAGAGTACGGGAGTATATTCCTGGACGCCCGTTCGATGTGGAGAGTTCGGCGACAATACCTGGACGCCACTCGAACGGGAGAGTACAGAGTAACTCCTGGACGCCTCGTTAGATTAGAGAGGAGAGTACGGGATTATATTCCTGGACGCCCGTTCGGTATGGAGAGTACGGCGATAATACCTGGACGCCAACCGAACGGGAGAGTACAGAGTAACTCCTGGACGCCTCAGTATAGTAGAGTCGCGACAGTACAAAGCCCCTTTATTAAATACCCGATCGTTGAGAGAGGAGAGTACGGGAGAATATTCCTGGACACCCGTTCGATATGGAGAGTTCGGCGACAATACCTCATTAGAATAAAGTCAAGTGCCGTCAGCACAGTAAAATCTTATAAGTTGTTCAAACGTAACGAGACACAACGTCTGACCTTCGAAATTTGTAGCCCCGTCCTGTCAACCAACCATGTATTCCTACCTAATCCGAATAAACCTTGTCTGTCCAGAATACTATCCTTATTCCTATCCTGGAAGGCTACAATACTAGTTTTTTAAAAGAGGTTAAATATCCCCCCCCCCCCCACCACCCCCCACCCCCGTTATCTTTTTCAGCATATTTGCACATTCGCGGTATATCATACTTGCATAAACTTCCGCAGTCTATTTATATTATAATTGGGTTAAGTATATCTAACCTATTTCCTAACCTATCTGCTCGACATACAATGTACAGGCATACATTCGGGCCGCCTCAGTTCTTTCGGGCCGCCTCGGTTCTTTCGGGCCGCCTCGGTTCATTCGGCCCGCTTGAAATAATTCAATCCGCTTGGTTCTGTTCGAGACGCCCGCTTCCTTCGGGCCGCTTGAAAAATTCAAGCGACTTGTTTCTTTCCAAGCCGCCCAGTTGTTTCAAGCCGCTCGGTTCATTCGGGTACTCGGCTCGGCTAGGTCGTTCAAACCGAGTTAGGCTCGGCTTGCGTTTTCCGGTTATTTGAACAACTCTAGTATATAGTAGCATCTAGGTACGTGCGTAGGGCCAACAGTACATTGTATGCCTATACTGTATGTTCCATGTATATAATAAGTAATGTATATGTATAGTTGGTCCCGCCTCATAGCAGACGTGAAATCAGGATATCAGAAAGAAGAAACAGGAATGGTATGCATTTTCTTCTTTATAGCAACTCGAAGACTTTCTGTTTCTCTTCTCTTCGGACCCTTTCGAACCGAAACACGTGGTGTCTGCTGCCTACCTCGAAGCAATGGGTGCATTAGCAGTAAAAGGACGGAGCGCGGGCTTTTGTGAAAGTGTACGACGGTTCGTGCGTTGCACTTCTGCGAAGCACGTGTGTTTCGAAAATGTGCTGGCTTCTTTTTACCTAAAGCCTCTTGTCCTGGTGGGAGTTAACTCATAATGGAACGAGAGAAGCTACTTGGGGGTAGAGGAAGTTACTTGGGAAAAATCCTGTCAGTCAGCTAGCAATCACGTCGCAGAAATGTTCACGGCCCAATAATACCTACTAAGCCGGGGCCAGACCTGAATGAGTATACGCTGAGCAGGCTGAGCGCGCAACGAATATTCTGATGTGGACGGGTGAAACGGTAGCCCCTGGCGCATGCTTCTACGTCAGAAAGGGTGAGCGTGAACGCATATGCAAGTGTGGACGTGTCATTCGTGGTGACTTGGGGCATTCGACACCACTCGCGAATGTCGGCGAAGGCACATGGCCTGAGCCGACCGTTGTCGGTTTTCTTCCACAGATCAAAGGGAGTTTGAAGTGCATTGCGTTCAGCGTGGAAGGTAGAGGCAGAATGTGATACTTTTCTCAAATCCTCGATGTCTCGGATTTTCATGATATTGAAATACATATATGGTAGTCCATATGAAATTAGGGAGGGTTAAGTTCTCATTTTTGCAGATTCGAAATTGTTTAAAAAATACAAATCTTCAAAGTTTCCTGGTTTCGGTGATTTTTACGAAACTCCTACAGAAATTAATTTTAATGTCTTAAATTATTGAAGGCATAGACTAAATAAATTTAATCCATTCCTAATATTGACATAAACAGATAATCAAAAATTTAAAAATTACATTTTGAATAATAATAATGCTCTATTTAAAGCTCTATTTTACTGAATAATTTGTCTTTTTTTTCTTCACTACATCCTGCATTGTTCTTAATTCATACAGCCAGGCCGACTCGCTGTTGTGTTAAAAAATCACACAAGATTACTCGGGGGGGGGGGGGGGGGGGGCAGCAATAAGCCTCGTGGAGGGACGCAGGTAGAAAATGAGGTGTCCGCTGCACTGCGCGTGATCCCGCCTGTGACGTCTTCCCTTCGAATTGGAGACTGATCTCTTATCTCTTCAGTATAAACACGTGCTATAATATCAAAACAAAAGTACGCACTGACATATGCGCTGCGAGAAAACGTGGGTCATAAAGAGAAAATATTACTATGAAGAGGTGAAAACGTTGCGTCTGCAACGAATGCAAGTCCGATTGGTCATAATATAATCTGCCCCCTACGCCTCACCCTTTCTCGCAGTGCATACGCCTGTGCCTGATTTTGTTTTGATATTGGAGCGCGTGGTTACTCGAAAGATGTGGGATCCGTCTTCAATTTGAGGAGAAGACGACGCAGGCGGGAACCAGGCGTCCCTCCAGCCTGCAGGTGGCGAATTGATGGTGGACAATACTTTTTAATTGCTATATTGGTGACATCTTTTTCATATGCATGAAAGTAATTGTAGTTTTAATATAATTATGAAACATACATTGGGAACACCGTTCCTCGAAAAGGGGGGACTTTCCTTCAGTGACTTCGTTCGTAGAGGAGGAACCCTCTCACCCTTGACGAAGTAGAGGAGGGAAATGCCACATCTGGTTGCCAAAAACTTACCAGGGCCGATCGGCCGGACCGTTTCGCTAAGGTCGCGGTTTATGGCCGTATTGTCCCGCTAGTCGGCGTGGCGATTAACAACAGTACCTACGTGCGGGTCCGAAGCCATCGTACGTACTACCCGGCGACAGAGCAATATACGGATTAACACGGACTGAACAATGTCTAAAATTCTTAAAGACCCCATAAAATCGATTGCCCTTTAGAAATCTGGCAAATAGATGTTGTCGAAACGTTCTTGGAAAAATAATAAATTATCGATTGTAAAGATCGAATGAATTTTCGCCGGTCTCGGAGCCCGGTTTTGTCTCGACGCACGTGAGAAAGATGCCACGAATAGGTATAGCAATTAAAAAGTATGTATTATCCACCATCAATACGCCTCGTGGAGACAGGACACAAGGAGAAAAGGGATAGTCCACTGACGGAGCGCGACTCCTCCTGCGTCATCTTTCTTTCAAATTAAAACTTTCGGGGTTCGGTTCAGATCTGGACGCGAAAAATTACCTTTTTTAAAAAAAGGTACAAAAAAGCGCCAAGTATATAATCCCATCAAAAAGAATCCCATTTAAGAACATTGTCGTAAATTAATATGAATTTATTATGTGCTATATTTAACTTTATAAAAGTAATGATATACAAAAATTGCGCCAATTATCACAATGGCTATTTATATAAAGAAAAAAATGTATTAAATAATATTAAGCAGATATATTTTTATACAAATAAATATTTTAATACGAATAAATATTTTATTCAAAATACTTGGCGCTGCTCTTCGAAAAAAATGTTAATTGTCTCGGTTAATAAATAAAACAAGACAAGACAACAGTGGTGGGGATAGCGAAAAACCCACACCGTGTACACCAAACCGAGCCCATAAGGAGACAATACGTATTTAATACATTTTTTTCTTTATATAAATAGCCATTGTGATAATTGACGCAATTTTTATATATCATTACTTTTATAAAGTTAAATATGGCACATTAATAAATTTATATTAATTTACGACAATGTTTTTAAATGGGATTCTTTTTGATGGGATTATATACTTGGCGCTTTTTTTGTACCTTTTTTTTTAAATAATAAAGGTAACGCCGGCGGTTGGTTCAGTAGCCGACACAACGCCTTTACACTCCACACTACTTGAGATGTTTGGAGGGCTTTACTACGTCGCGGTCACCGATTACTGAAACTGTGTTTCAAATGAAATGAAGAAAGTTCTGTATCACAGTAGACGGAGAAGCAGTTCTGTAAATTATTTTAGTGCCGGCAAGAGTATAATAAACCTCGCTCGCTCAGCTGTGTACCAAATGACCGCGGACCAGGTTCGGGTGAAATTTTTATCGTTCGGCACCGTACGCGGTTTTCTGATCCACCGGAACCGCGGATCGGGAAAAACCCTAATTTTTCCCCTACCTTCTGCGACCGACAGTTCTTCCTTCCTCATCCCCTCCTTTCGGAAATGACTAATCAGAAAGCTCATTTCAACCTCCACTTTTTGAATGCAAACCAATAGCGTCAGTTTAGTGTCAACTTGCGACGAAAGCTTGCATCGCAAGATCAGTTCAGCGCAAACAGTGAACCACACAGTTTGTATTCAGTGCGTGTAGAATTTATCAGAAGCTTCAGTGCAGAACAGCAGTTCGATATTTTGTGCTAAAAGTGCGATCAACTTCCATCGTAAGTATTAATAGTTATTATTTTTTTTAACACTATTTCTATATATCTCTACATCCTTTGTCAATTTATAATTATCGATTCTAACTTCGTGTATAGTGAATTATACTTGTGTTAAGTGTTTTCTTGTTCAGTTATTAATATTGTGACGATGTCCATGGGGGGGGGGGGGGGGCCTTGACCCCCCATAGCCGGAACAATATCATACAAATAATACTTTCTATTTACTAATTAAATAACATTTACAAAGATATTATGAGAAATAGATAAACGTGTAGAAATGGACGCGCAAAAAGTATTCGTACAGTTGAATAAAGGCTTAATAAACTATGGAAATAAACTAAATATTTAATATTTAGCGTCCATTTCTACACGTTTATCTGTTTCTCATAAAATCTTTGTAAATGTTAAAGGGAATAAAGTTTTGTTTATACAAAATCTATTATACAAACATCGAAGAATATTTATTAATCATTATTTTCCGTTAAAATTTATTACTGACATGGATATACAACGTTTTACTTTAAATTGGTCGCTGTACGAATACTTTTTACACCGTCTGTCAGGGGTGTGCGGGTACCCGACATTTCGGGCTCGGGACGGGTCGGAAAATTTCGGGCGGGATCGGGCGGGGTCCCGATACTTTCATATTGCTCGAGATCCCGAAGTTTTCGGGATCCCGAGACTCGATTCGGGCTACAAACATGACCACCATGAGCGGGCAATTTGATTTCAGGTCGACTCGGCAAAACTCCGACGCGATCGGCTCGAAAGCCAGCTAGGAGACCGAGACGGAAAGGATTATGTATATCATTTATATCACTACCAGTGATAAGTTTTTACCTTTTTGTATCCTGATGAATCATAATTTGTATCTTATTATTCATTTACATATATATATTTTCATTGCTACCGAATAGTTTGTGAATACTGAATATGTCCATTAGGGTGGTCCTTAGCTATACAGGTGGAAATTTTTTTAAGTTTTTTTCGGTCGCACCCCCCTAAATTATGACACTTGGTGAGAAAATGATATGTGCGAAATTTCAAAGTGATTGGACAACAGTAACCCGTGCCACATTTGAGTTGAAATTTAGAAATTTAAGTTATTTCTCGTCAGTTTCGAACATAATTGTTTTCGGCTATTTTTGAAGTATCATTGAATATGTTTTTAAAAAGCACAATTTATTAGATGTTTAATAATAATTTTTATGTATTATTTACAAAAATATATAAGAAATCTTCGAGTTTTATCTCATAAAACTAGTATACATATAACGCAGCGTATAAGCTACTGTACGCAGTCGGGTGGTTGTTCGAGTCAAATTATAGTTCTTTGTCGATGCACAAAAAGTTTATTATTTGTTTTTGTTATAATGATTTTAGTATTAGTACTTTTGAATGAAATTTTATTACATGGTTGTAAACAAAATACTCTCTATTGAAATTTAAGTTATATACTATAAATTGAAGGTAATAGATTTGCGTATTATTAAATTGTATGTATTTTTCATTATATATTCTGTGTTAAGGTACATTTCACATTAGGGTACTGTCTCCTATAGGCTTCAATTATTTGGAAAATATATTGTTTTTTGTCCTCGTTTTTGGTCAGAAGATTATTGTGTTCTGTTGTAATAACTTGTCAATACTATGATGTGTTTCTCTTATAGGTATACGTGCTTTATCCCAGAAAACTTCCACTTCCTTTATCGCGATAGCAGCACTTGGACGGAGGTCGAGTTTCACTTTCCGTACATTATAAAATAGGACACGCAAAACTTGTCCATTACTTGGTACTTTGGGGCCAATAATTTGGCATTCATCAGGCCCCAACAACTATATTCTGTCAGCATTTCTGGTTTCCATCTTCCTAATTTCACTGTATTCTCGAATTAAACTCCACGATACGAACACTTCGAACTCACAAAACAGACTGAAAAATCTGAGAACTTTACCAGGTAATATCATAAAACGCTACCCTCGAACGGTATAACGCGGTAATATTCACGACAGCTTCTTGAGCATTCTGCCGGGAAATACCAGACAATCCGCAATCCCTTAACCAGGTAAAGCGAGGTAATATTCGCGATTTCAAAAATTGACATAGAATCACTAAAACTTCAACTTTAATTACCGACGTTCAATCAATTTGAAATTGTTCAGGGATCATTTTTCCGCCTAGTGTTACAATGTTGGGGAGAGGGGGTGCAGCGAAAAAAATCGGAAGTCGTAAAATAAGACTTCACGTAGCCGCGCATAATGGCTCAGGCACTGTGTTGTACGCTAATTTTAATGGTGAAATTCAGAGATTTTGAGAATACTGTTTGAAGTCACACAGAAATGATAGTATTATACACCTAAGAAATTGTACTTTTATTAAAAAACATTCACTGATACTTCAAAAATAGCCGAAAGCAATTATGATTGAAATTGATGAGAAATCACTAAAATTTCAAAACTTTAACTCAAATGTGGCACGGGTTTCCGTTGTCTAATCACTTTAAAATTTTGCACATATCATTTTCTCACCAAGTGTCATAATTTAGGGGGGTGCGACCAGAAAAAAATGAAAGTCGAAAAATAAGGACCACCCTAATGTCCATATACGTAGTTAAATAAACACCATGTTCAAAACTTGGGAGGAAGACTATTTTTAGTTCGACAATATTTTAAAATCTTAATAAAATAATATTTTATTAAATGTATTATTTTATACGTCTTATTTAAGTACGTATATGCACATATCCAGTATTCACAGACGAATTGGTAGCAATGAAAATACATATATATGTAAATGAATAATAAGATACAAATTATGATTCAACAGGAGACAGAAAGGTAAAATTTATCACTGATATTGATATAAATGATACATAATTCTTTCCGTCTCGGCCTCCTAGCTGGCTTTCGAGCCGACCCCGTCCGAGTTTTGCCGAGCCGACCTGAAACCAAATTGCCCGCTCATGGTGGTCATGCTTGTAGCCCGAATCGAGTCTCGGGATCCCGAAAACTTGTGACGTAGCGACGTCACGAGGCGCGCGCGCGCGCTCCGGGCGCGGATAGATTTAGTGCGCGCCGCGGCCGCTGGGCGGCCGCCGACTCCGCGGTCGACTCGCTGGCGAAGATAAGCGCCGATACCGATATAAAGGCCGCCGCGAGCTCAGTCGAGGCTCTCCGTTCTGTGCTACCAGAAGCCTCACCAGCTTGCTAACCGTACAAACGAGTCGCCGCTTTTTGGCTCCTGAAGTGTGCCAGTGATCGGCCATCGCCATCACTGCGCCATTACCAGCTTCTCCCGATATAGACCGAGAGTAATCTTGTGTCGTACACCAAAACCTGAGTGACCCTCCGCAGTGATAAACTCGGAGGCCACATTGCACCAGGACCTCTCCATACGACTCCCGACATTGGGGACGCCACTTACGGCCACCCAAGAGCAGTTGTTCTTCTCCGCACTCCATTTCTCCAAAGCCTCGCCGAAGCCGTCGCCGCCGCGAGTCGCCCGGTATCGCAACCGACCGCTGCGACCGCGATAAACCCGCGCCTCCGCAATACGTGTACTCGGCATTTTAAACGCGGAAGTTTATCACAAAATAAATACTATTTTCTACCAGTAAATCCACCACTCTCGTTCATTTGAAGGACCCGGACACCCGACTGAGTCGGCAATCTCCCTTCTCCGTCCTACCGACAGCCGTCTCGCACCTGGAGACGGTTACAAACTTCCCGAAATTTTCCGACCCGTCCCGAGGGCCGGGAACCCGAGCCTCGGGACGATCCGCACACTCCTACCGTCTGTACATAAATTCATCGTATGGAATTTGAGCATTAAATATTCAAATTATTTTGAACTTAAATGAATTTACATATAATAAATATTAATGGAATCAAAAATCGTATAAAACTAATTCTTAAATAGTCAGGTATAGAAATTTAAGTGAATGTCTCTCTAAAATATTCAATATTAATTCCTGAAACGAATTGTGACTGCCCCCTCAACTAGATCAAAAGGAAGTCGAGTTAATTATATTAATAGAAATATACACACCTTTATGTACAGTATACAACAATGGAATTCGAGTGGTCAGAGGAGCAATGTCTCCAATTGATAGGGGCATATGAAAGGCAGCCCGTTTTATGGAAACCCTCACACCAAAATTATTTCTCGAAGAATAAAAAGAAAGACGCCTGGCAGACAATTTCCAAAGAAATTGGCATCGACGAGGACAATATACGTCAGAAAATGACGAGTCTATTAGGGTCCTTTCGTCAACAGAAGGCTAAAGGAAAACGTTCCGTTGGCACTGGGAAAGGTACGTTGAAAAAAACTGTTGGTTTTCTACAATGTATTGTAGTACATTCTGTATTCACAATCTTTATTTAATTATTCAAATACAAATAATTGTTACATTTCAGGAAGGCAGGAGGTCTATACATCGAAATGGTGTGGATTCAAACGAATGCACTTCTTAATGGACAAAAATCAACCCAGGCGAACCGTAAATACACACAATGTAAGTAAAATAGTTGTATTTAAATAATTTCCGTCACGCACAATCATTCTGCCAAGGGACAGTTCCGCTGGTAACGAAATAATTAGTAAATTCTTGTCTAATGTTTTGTGATTTTTGAGACGGTCTTCGAGGTACATTATTAACAGGCAGAAACGACGAAGTGTTTACAGTAGTTTGTGTCCTCGAGCTACCTGCTCCTAATTCTCCATTCCTGTCATTGTCCAACATCCCTGATGGACAGTAGGATGCTCTTGAACTTTTCGACTTTCTCAGAAAATTGTGTAGATACACAATTGTTAGTGCAATAATCTCAGCTTTTTCCGGCTGCAATAGCATAGGTTTCCTCAAAATACGAAATACTGAAGAACATATCCCAAATACATTCTCTACCACTCTTCGTGCCCTACTCAGACGATAATTAAATATTCTTTCTCTGCTTCCTTTGCTGTGAGTTCCCGAGTATGGTTTCATTATATTTTCGGTGAGAGGAAATGCCTCGTCACCTAGTATGACGTACGGCATGTTCATACGCCTTCCAGGCAGTGGAGTTTCTTCGGGCAAGGCTAAATCTTTTCTTTCAATTTTTTTGTACAAATCGGTGTTTTTGAAAACACCACTGTCCGAAATTCTGCCTTGGCAACCAAAAAATTATAGTCTGCATCTACAAGAGCAAACAATACAATGCTAAAAAAGGATTTGTAGTTGCAATATTCACTGGTACTGTTAACGGGGCATTGTAGCATAATGTGTTTTCCATCCATTGCCCCCACGCAGTGCGGAAAATTCCATTTTCTTTCGAACTGGGAAGCTACGCTTTCCCACTCTTCCGTAGTTGAAGGCATCTAGAAAAACACATAACTATATAAAAAACGCGATATATGTATGTGTACAGGGTAAATGAATAACAACTACCATCTCAAAGAACTCGTTATTTAGTGGTTTCGGCAAATATTATCGATTACAACAGAGTACTTAGAAAACTGAAGGCCACCATGATATCCCAGACAATATAAAATTTAAAAAAAAATATGTCTGCTCGATCGAATACAATATATTTCAGAAAAGCAATACGTAAGGAGTTATTTCAGGAGACAGTTGTTATTAATTCACCTTGTATAGAGATCTGGAAGGATCACTATAAAACTGGTGTATATGGCAAAAAATGAAGAACACAAATTTTAAGAACACTAATTGAGATTGAACAAGTAATCTAATTCGATATAATTTTTTACAGGAAACTTTATTGGATACGGAGACGGAGGCAGAGTGTGGTGAAGCCAGATTATCCACTCCGCCAAATGAAGATGGCGACATTGCTGGACCGTCCAGAATAGTCGAAAATAATGCAAAAACAACACCACCACCAGCATCACGACGATCACCACCACCACGACCACCACCACCAGCACCACGACAACCACCACCACCAGTAGCAGCAGCATCAGCAAGAAGGACAAGAAATGAAGAAGACCCGCGAATAGAACAGACATTTGCTATATTGCAAGATACGTACCAGCAATTGAATACCGCGGCGAAAGGCGACAGGTTTGGGGCGTTTGGGGAGCATGTAGCCCACAAACTAAGATTATACCCCGTCAGGGTTGCATCCATTGTGGAACACCACATAAGCAACATTATGTTCCAGGCGGACATGGGGCAACATGACCAATATGATCCGTATGTAAATTATAATATCCCCCCCACAACCGCTTTCCCATCACATTTCAGTCATCACATGTATCCCCCGAACATGTTCTTATCAGACACCACGAATCCCGTAGAACACGAAAATTTAAATAGATACACCCCAGAACCGCAATAAATAGTTATTATAATAAAATGAAATTTGTAGTTTGGACTTACCTTTACATGACTTCTTAAACCTTCAATTAGCGCAGGACAAACTTCCATTACTATAGTCGATATTGCTTGCCTTGACACTTTAAAAACATATTGCAAGCTTGTGTACGAATCGCCTGTTGCTAGAAAGCGTAATGTTATTGCCAACCTCAGTGAAACGGGAACAGCGTCCCTGAACCGTGTATCTTTCTTCATCACTTTTGGTCCGATCATCTGAATGAGTACTTCAAAATCCTCACTGGACATTCGCACAAAATTCTTAAACTGTCCCGTGCTAAGCTCAACTTTTAATTCGTTCAAGATATTGTGTCCCTCTTCATTTCTGCGTTTATATAGTTCCGTTATCCACCATCGTCTCTCTGTTTTGTGTTTAGTTTGCTTTTCTTTTAATAATTTGTACGTTAAAAGAAAAGCGGCGCTCGCAATAATGAGTTGTTCCTTCGATGCCATTGTGACGGTCTGGGTGTGAGGACGTACACGAGTTGTAGATCGAGCACTCTTAGATTCTCACGATACGTTTTAGTCACTGATTGTAATATCGAAAGGCAACACTTCTTGAATTGGATATGTATATTTAATACAAGTAGAGGTTCGTCCGTTGACCAGAGACTAAACTGAACTGGCCCTGCGTCTTACCGACTTATACAGGGTGTCCCACCTAAGACTGGACAGCTTGATATCTCCTAAACTATTGGAGATAAAAATATAAAAAAATAGTGCATTGCATGGTTCGAGAGGGCCAATTTATTAGCCAGAACGAATTTTTCTTTCGATTATTATTTTAAAAGATACGATGGTCAAGTTCGGTTTTTCAAATGGAACTAATTTTTTTGAACACCTGAGTTGATAGTGCGTTCCAAGACAAATTCAATAAGCATTAATGTATACACTTGATTTCCACTGGTTTTTGAGATATTGCGCTTGCAAATTTAGTGATTTTCACTGAAGAAATCCCACTGAAATAGCAAGGACCGGGGTTGGTCTTGCTGGCACTACGGAGGGGCCACGGAGGGCCTTGCCTGTTGAAACCGATACCTACCTGCCAAAGGTCGGCGCCAGACCCAAAGGCTGGACAATTCTTTTCCGTCAGAAATGCTACTTAGGTAGGTACATCTGCGGTGTCAAGCGGCTTCTACGCTCAGAAATTTCAACCAAAAGGAGCAGATTGTATTAGAACCAATCGGATTTGCATCCCTCACAAACGGCTGCTCTCTTGAAGAGGCCCTCTTCACAGCAATACCTCCTCCCCAACGCATGCTTTTGTTTTGATATTGAAGCTCGTGTTTATACTCGAGAGGACCACGCGTCGACAGCGGGCTACCCCGTTTCTTCCTGTGTCTCTCCGCGAGGAGTATTGAGGGTGGATTGTAGGAGCGTAGATGTCGGGATGCCAGTTATTGAATTCAGGAGACGATAGAAACACTTTTTTAGAAAACACACATGTACTATAATTAAAGTAAATCGTATTCCTCTCGGGCAGGAGGACTGATAACGATCGAACTTGAGCCCCACTTCGCGCAGGCCGATTACACGGAGGGTAGTCGAGTCACACACTGCACAAATGATACAGGGTAATTCTGGAGCAACGCCCGTCAAGAAGATGCGGCCTGGTACCCCGTGGCGAGGACAGACCTTCGCAGTGCCTCGCCCGATTTTTATGGCTTTTTCCGGAAAAAGGTACGAATCCTGGGCCGAACGTAGCGAAGTGAGATCGAGCCCCCGCAGTCCCGGGTGCAATATCCATTACAGCGTATTAAGAAATTCTTTTCTTCATCGTATCGAAGGGGAAGTGACGCCAATGGATTCCTTATGTTTTTCCGATGAAAATCATATCAAACATCATGCAAATCGGATTAATTTGACACAAGCTGTTTGTATTCCTTGTGTAAAAGTTGTCCGATTTACACGACATTTGTAATGATTTTCATCGGAAAACCCCAAGGAATCCATCGGCGACACTTCCATATCCATACGATAAAGAATAAAGAATTATTTTATTTCCTAAACAGATCAGATACAGGGTAATTCTGGAGGTACGCCCGTCAAAGAGATGCGGCCTGGTACCCCGTGGCGAGGACAGCCCTTCGCAGTGCCTCGCCCGATTTTTATGGTTTTTTCCGGAAAAGGTACGAATCCTGGGTCGAACGTAACGAATTGGGGTCGAGCCCCCGCAGTCGAGGGTGAAATATTCATTACAGCGTATTAAGAAATTCTTTTCTTCATACTATCGAAAGGGAAGTGACGCCAATGGATTCCTTATGTTTTTCTGATGAAAATCATACCAAATATCACGCAAATCGGACTACTTTGACACAAGCTATTTGTACTCCCTATGTAAAAGTTATCTTGTAGGCGTCTTGACCACCGTCTATTTTACACAGAGACATAGAAAATAATTTTACTCGGCAATTAATATTTTTGTTTTAATAGTACTTGCACAAACAAAAGTACAAACAAAGACACGTCGCATTAGTTACCCCTTAGGTCCGATCTACGCATATCTACATTAAGGATAAAATCATAAAAAAGAAAACAGGGTTGTCTGCCCGCGACGAGGCCCAAGTGTAACCGAAGTCGACTTTCAAACGGAGACACACTCCGCGGAGCGTTAAAGGTGAAATCTGACGGCACGTGGATCGGTGAGCCTGGCACGAGACCACGCCGAGCCCACGCGCTGTTAGAACGCTCATGGCTGGCCGACTCACGAACCTGGGCGATCCTGGGCGAGCCGAGCCGTCTCGCCGAGTCCCGCGCCGTCAGAACGCTCATGGATCGCCGATTCACGAGCCGTCAGATTCCACCTTTAGGCGTGCGTTTTAAATGAATGAATATGAAAACTGAGGCGCGAGGAAGTCTACACGGAAAACTATTTCGTGCGATTGTTTTCAGATCAAATTCTAACGCACAAAGAAGCGGGCGAGTAAACCGATAATACAATACCTACAGCAAAGTAGTGTGGGTGAACAATAGGACGATATCAACGATAAGGGTGGAATCAATTTAAGGAAAATATAATGAGAGGCCTGTAAGACAAATCGGAACCACTTCTTGCACTGGCCCGGCGCGCGGCGCCGCGTTCGGAGAGCTGTCAGCGAACGCTGGACAGCGGTGATGCCCGAGCTTCGAGAATTTTAGGATGGTCTCTTTCAAATTAACGTGGCAAAGAGCTATTTGGGAATTTCCCGGCCCAGGTAAGAGAGCTGCGCGCTCCGCTTTTATGGCCGGTTTACGACTCGTACCCCAGATTACTGTAACGAGGTTTAAAAACAATGTGTCGACTGGTCCCGTACTCGTCTAAATTTCAAAAATTTTTACGACGACAGGTTTGACTTGATTTTTCGTCACCTGCGTGTGAAAGCCACAATAGTGGCGTATCATTTCAAAAGATGATATTAACGTAAGTCACCCCATAGTGGCGCACATCGGGCTCAAGAATATGGTTCCAAGTTGGAATACGTAATTGCTATTACCTCAATTTCGAAACGAATGTGGGTTAGTCCGTTGTTTGCTCTCAGTGCCTCCATTAACGATATTACGCATGAAATTCGTTTGCAGGATTAAAAATAAAAATTTAATTCCTCAATTTGTGAAAGTAATGATACAGGGGTAACTAGCCTATTGTTTATCGGCGCCACGAATTTTAAAAAGAGCATTATATAAAGTATTTAAATAAACAGTTTGCAAAAGCTTTTCGCAACAATTATGGTTAAAAAATGGAAAAAAGAAAAGTTAAGTAAAATTTGGTAAATTTTCCACCATTAGAAGGGGATAATTTGTCCCCATTTTATGGCGCAAAATGCATTCCGATATCTTTTGTAGTTCAAAAGTTATGCGAAAAAATCCCCAAATTCTTCAACTCAGGCCACTAACGCGTCAGCGTGGTCTAATACCGCTGCTGGGCCATTGCATACGTAGATAACGGGATCGTCGCGGTCGCACTCATAAAATGGCTACCGTTTTCTTACCCGTCTGCTACGTCAAATTCAATATTCTCTGGCAAAAGCCAAAAGCACCCTGCGCTCTCTACTGGCGCCTAAAAGACCGTACACTTTCATCGTTGGCTCATAGATGGCGGAAGTATCGGTTGAGGCAGTGGTTATCATTTTACCTGGTCGGGCGGACCTGGGTTGCAGTCTTAATGGATGACCCTGTATACGGTCTTACGGTCTTAGGCCTAAGGTACTAGCTAGAGGTGGAGGGGTTGATGCGTAAGGGTACAAAGGTTGAAGGATGTTGTGGAGGATTGCGCGGATGACTAAGTAGTTGGTATGACTAGACAGGGTGATTCACCAGCGACGCCCGTCCAAGGATGCCGCCTCGTACCCCGTGGCGAGGATAACACCCCGTGGTACGTCACCTTATGCAAAAGTAGTTCGATTTAGATGACATTGAATATCATTTTCATCGGAAAAACATAAGGAATCCATTGCTGTCACTTCCATATCAATATGATAAAGAATAAAGACTTTCTTAATACGCTGTAATGAATATTTCATATTTTCACCCTTGACAGCGGGGTGCCGACCTGGAATCACTGCGGTCGATCGAGGATTCATACCTGTTTCAGAAATAAAATAATTCCTTATTCTTTATCGTATCGATATGGAAGGGATGCCGATGGGTTCTTATGTTTTTCCGATGAAAATCATTCCAAATTTTATATAAATCCGACTATTTTTAAAGAATTCAGCTTAAAATGATATAAAACAATTTTTCCTGAAATTTCCTTCATTATGGTCTGAATTACAATGTTCTTGGTGTTAGTTTCATCGGCGAAACATAAGGAATAAATTGACGTCGTTTTCGCAAAGATGTGATGAGAAATGCGGAACTCTTGAACATTTCTGAATTTTTAATGGTATTCCAACCGTTTGAAGGATCGAAACCCATAAAATTCGGTGAGGCACTGCAGGGGGTTGTCCTAGCCACGGGGTGGCAACTCTTTGACACGCGTCGGTGGACAATCACTCTGTATTGGTAAACGGGATGACTCGGAGGGTTGAGCTGTATGTTTATTTAGCTAACTATGTATCACACCATCTTTACGACTGCGGAGTGGGCTAAGTTAAGCACAGAAGTTGGTGAAGAAAGATATAATGGCACTTTCGACCCCTCCGCATGCGTCATTCGTGCGCGCTAAGCCTGCTCAGCGTATACGCATTCAGGTCTGGCCCCGGCTTTACGCGATGCTCTGGGTGTACGCCCGGAACAACGGGGACGTAAGTGCTACTGTGCGAGTGTTTTCACGGGAATACCCGCATATCCAAACCCCAAGCTAGGGTACGATTCGGCGTTTGGCATCAAAATTATTCTGAACATCGTTGTGCGAATTCACGCTGCGGTGACGAACATAATACCACAAACTTTGCAGGCCGTCCAAAGACAGCAGATCGTACGTGCTGAGGTGTGCATAGACAATTTTTATAACGCAGGAACAACACGTTCCATGAAAAATAAATGAAGTGATCAGTGTTAGTGGCCGTGCAGTGAAGTGAATATTCGGTACATTAACCCGGACGCACTTGACGTTACGACCCTTACCTTCGGGTGGTGTCGTATACATGCGATCAGCTGAGCACCGGGCGTTACCCTACCATAAATCTTTTCGTCCACCGATGACCAGGAACGGTACAGTGACCTACTTAGTGACACAGCTTTCCGAAAAGAAAGGAAAGGAATGTCCGAAAGGGTGAGTTTTATTTAATTTATTGGTGATTATTAGATGCAGAAATAAATTCTGTTCGATTTTAGGGTAGGTACAATAACAGTTTGATTTAAAAAATATGAAAACATTTCAATCATCGAAACAATTTCCATTACTGTTAATTACCTTTCGCCATTTTTCTGGCAGCTTACGAATATCACCGCGATAGAAATTCGGTAGCTTTGTGCTGATTATGTAAATCCAGTCGGAAACAATTTATTCATACACCTGATATTATTTTTTAACTTTAGTTATGTTGGCCGTTATTAATCTACGGATTTTTACCTCAATAACGAATTACGATCACTTGTCGTACATTTTCTGTTACATTACCATTAAGTTTATGCCTTATTTGAAAATGAAATTTATGTATTTCTTGTCCTCTCACCTCAAACAATTATTATTTAAGATTCTGTTTAAAAAAAGTCTGTGTAACGCGGTTTACTTCGATGCATGCCGACTTGCTTGTTCGTACGTTCGTAGTACAAGCGCAGCCGCCTACCGCGTAGCCAACGCTACCGCGGGAGCTCGGGCGGTTTTTTGTTAATATCTCCTTAACGAAACTTCGGACAATATTTTCGCTAAGGAAAAAGTTGTTTCAAATCACCCCCTGAGTCACCCCTTTCAAGGAACTCCGACATTTTTGGGACACCCTGTATCATTATATTATTTTGTAACAATTGTAATTACCAATCTTGTATAATATTAAAGAAAGATTAAATACTTTGTGACATAAAAAGAATTAATTATTTAATAAACTCCCGAATCTGCTTGCTGGTTATGTAGGGGTAGGGAATAGGGATACACCTACAGCAATAATCGTATATATGTGTTGGTGCGTAGGGTCGTCCATGTGACGTCACGCGTACGGAATTGTTCAGTAATTCTGGCCCTCAGATGGCGCTGTTGGCTGTGTCTAGCAGACGGCAGAATCTGCTGCGGATCTGCTGCCGATCTGACATCAGGATCTGCACCTCAGAACGCAGCCAAATGCGGACACAGACGACTACGGATCTGATGTCAGATTCTGCTCCCCAGACGTGGCTATCAGGGAAATTGGCAAATTATCTGAAAGCCTGCGAAAGGGAAGGAATGGGTATTGATGATGTGAGAATACCTTGCCTGGCCACGCCAAGTACAGTATTGTCTCGTTAGCGGCTCGATTTGGTGTACACGTTATGGACTTTTCGCTATCCCCACCACTTATGTCTCACTCGTGTCCGGCGAAGGTGAGAGCGAGATGGTACGAGAGAGAGTCAGGGGCATTGAAAGCGAGCGAAGACGGTAGGAGACAGACGACGCGTTGATGTTTTGTCTCGCTCCCTCCTTCCGATGCCTGACACTCCGTCCTTTGCGTGCGCGACGGGCGTGCGCAATGGTCGCGAGCAGCTAGCGTCGGCACGAGACCGCTTCTGTGCAAGCATAACGCAGGCCCGACGCAAGTTTTTTTTGCGCCCTAGGCGAACTTGTCAAATTGCACCCTTTATTATATTACATTTATTTGAGATTATTGAGATTATAATGACTTTATACTGAATTATTATTCGTAATTTAAAACAGTTGCAGTACAATTTGTAGTATTTTATTTAAAAATTTATTTTCAACAATATCAACAATGAAAATACCATTTTGCACCTCTTGTCGACCTTCCGTCTTGGGCAGTCGCTTAATTTTTCTTATAGGAACAAGCGAAGCTTGTAAGCTTAATTTTTCTTATAGGAACAAGCTTACAAGCTTCGCTTGTTCCTATAAGAAAAATTAAGCGACTGCCCAAGACGGAAGGTCGACAAGAGGTGCAAAATGGTATTTTCATTGTTGATATTGTTGAAAATAAATTTTTAAATAAAGTACTACAAATTGTACTGCAACTGTTTTAAATTACGAATAATAATTCAGTGTAAAGTCATTATAATCTCAATAATCTCAAATAAATGTAATATAATAGTGAAATAAATAAATAAATAAATAAATAATAAAGGGTGCAATTTGACAAGTTCGCCTAGGGCGCAAAAAAAACTTGCGTCGGGCCTGCGTTATGCTTGCACAGAAGCGGTCTCGTGCCGACGCTAGCTGCTCGCGACCATTGCGCACACCCGTCGCGCACGCAAAGCGTTTCTCTCACTCCCCCCTTCGGCCAGAAAGAAGCGAGAAACGTTAGCACGGAATTAGGGCTCTGCTCATGATATGGGCTTAACGCCGGTCCCGACCAGCGAGCCGCTAACGAGACAATACTGTATTTGACTTTCAGGCCCGGCCACCTTTTTTGTCTTTTATTGTGTTCCACAGTGTTGCCTTTGCACGCTGCGGGAAAGAAAGCACCTTTATGTACTTGCAGCTCATTTTGATTTCACATCTTTTTTTTATTTAGCAATTATTATTATCTTCTATTTTTTGTAATTTATTTGATTTCATGTACTTGGCGTAATTTTTTACTTTTTTGAAGTTTTTTATGGGGATTCCTTCAAGACTTCTCGATACAAAGATAGAACTCTGTGGCAACAGTGCGGCAGAGACAGAGAGAATAGAAGATGTGGCAACTATGCGTAAAAAAATATTCTACCCAGAGTACCTGGAGATGTCATCTCTATACAAGTCGTTTTTATCGACCGCAGTAGTTTCATTAGGGTCCGTTTGTTTACTGGGGACGCTTCGATCGATTTGGATCATAACAAAAATGAGACGGCCCTATGCCTTCTGGATTAGACTACATACATCTATTGGCATTGCGAGAGCACGTACGAAAAATTTAATAGTGAAACCTTCTAACAATAACAATGCGCGCTACGTATTTATAGGTTTTAGTAATTTGCTTCCTTTCTCGTCTTCCGTTTCGACCCCACCTAAAAACCTTCCAGATATGCTGTTCGCTTCAAATTCGCATACAGTACTTATATCTTACCAGTCCAAAAGGATTTTGAATTACGCTCTACATCAAACGTCGATAGCCCGATGTCTTACCGCTAACTTCATGTAATACACACACATTCATAGTATCAGCGAAGATCGTAACACGCAATATGCAACGCTATTTACATATAGTTGCGATGTAACATTTGTCATCCACGGACAAGGGCGGATCCAGAGGGGGGCGATCGCCCCCCCCCCCCCCCTCAAGAATAATAAAATAGAAGCATTATGACTGCGTATTATTCTGCATAAATAATTAATGTAAATTTAAATACCTAGTATTTAGGCTATAGTATTAGATAGAGATATTAAAATATAAATTACAAGCAAATTCTAAATCTTGTAAGAGAAGATTAAAAAATGTACTTACGTATTTTTACATATTTCCCCCCCTCCAATAAAGGTTCCTGAATCCGCCTCTGCCCACGGAAAGTTATATGTGTGTGTAACGTGTGC
This sequence comes from Andrena haemorrhoa, assembly GCA_910592295.1. Lineage (NCBI taxonomy): Eukaryota > Metazoa > Arthropoda > Insecta > Hymenoptera > Andrenidae > Andrena > Andrena haemorrhoa. The sequence continues at coordinate 11,792,131 of OU342946.1, forward strand.
ATTGCGTGTGATCTGTTCGTTTGACAGCCGAACTATATAAGACCAATGTGTAATTTAGCATTTCGCGGTCAAGAAGTAAAATACTTCCCAGTTTATAATCTTAATAAATGACTATAAAAGTTGTTGGTGTTTACGAAAAAATAAGTTGCACTTCTCTCAAAGTACGATTATTTTTTGCGAGATCCAAGTTGCGGTAAAGATAAAAAGGTTATGTTACCGTACAGTCTTATAAAATCAAAGGAACACCAAAAAAGACGTGCAAAGACTAAAGTGTTTGAATCGGCTAGTAGTTATGATTCGATCTGGAAGTATGTTCGATAGCCGTGAAATTGGAAAACGAATACGTCGGTTAGTTGATGGAAATTATTCGTTTCGCAAGATCCTTATATTAGTACTTATTTGCGGTGGAGTACTCCTTTATTTTGGTCCACCTTTCGCACAATGGGTATTTTCTTCCACTGGTGAGACAATAGAAGGTAACAGAAATAAATTGAAATAAAAAATTTTCTTTTAAATTTCTACAATCACCGTCATACATTGTTTACCTTGTCAGCATGTAAAGTTGTTTAGTTCATCACGCTATTACATGAAAATGTTCACCTAAACATATGTACTCAAGTTCCTAATAGAATGTTTTGACAATAATATGTATAAAACATTAGTTACAAATGCTAGGAATGGTAATTATTGCAATAAAATTCTATTAGGTTGATTTTCTGTTGCTTAGAAGAAATCCTACTTCTCAGTTCTTCAAATTGACAATGTAATCTTTCTTATATTATATTTTATTTGAAGTAGTAATACCAGTAACACTTTCACTGCCACCCCTGCCGATCTAATCCATTCAGCAATGTTTAAATATGACGGCAACTCTGATCAGAGACACAGCTTATATTACTTTCTTTCCCAATTAATATTAATACATGGCACATTCAGTGGGTAACAAAAGTAAGTAAACACTTGAACTTTCAGGAATAGAATTGTGATAACAATAAGATTTATACATTTTTCAAGTAACTAATTTATTAACATAACTAATAACTATGTAAGAAACAAATGTAAGTATAATATCTGCAGTAGTTGACAATTTAAACAAAATAATGGTTTTTGCATAACTTTTATGCAAGATTGCACAGTAAAAAAGTATGTAAACACTCAGTTTAATATCCACAATGGTAGCCTTTTCTTTGTGACATTTTAGAAATTCTATGTGGAAGAGATAGAGCATATTTTGTACATTCTTCTGCGATAAATGTTTGTCATGTTTTCATTATAAAAAGTTTCAATTCATTAATATTTTTTGGTTTCTTCTCGGCTATTTTTAATTTGAGTAATGTTTGAGACAAGTCGGGACTTTGCGGTGGCCAATCCAATACATTAATATTATTATTTTTTAGATAATTCATGACAATTTTGGCCTTGTGAATGGTGAATCCTGCTGGAGGATAAAATTGTCCCCTATTAAACGTTTTCCTTCCGGTATTATGACTTCTTGTAATAGTTTTCAGTAAACTGTTGAATTCATTCTTCCTGATATTGGAAGAATTTGTCCAACGCCATATGCCGAAAAGCATCCCCAGACCATTATACCTCGATCCATAGATTTTAATGATGGTTTTCTGCAATCATACGATAATTCATCGCCACAGTTTCTCCACACATACATCCTACCATGACTGTGTTTCATACGAATCATAGATTCGTCAGTCCACAATATCCTTTTCTAAAATTCATCTGATTTTAACACGTGCCTTTCATAAAATTGCAAACGTTTTTTCAAATTTACTTTGCTTATATACGGCAATATTCTTGCCACACGCCCATGCCTTCCCGCTATGTGTAATCTTCTTCTAATAGTTTGTGTGGACGCAACACTTTTACCTTCTTCTATTAATTTTGCTCGTATCTTTGCTGCTGATAAGTGTGGAGAGGATGTTAAAATATTTACAATCCTCTTATCTATACAATTTGTAGTAACTTTTGGATGTCCTGATCTACATAATACAGAAACTCGTCCGTCCCTTTTATAAGCAGATACTATTTTGAAAATAGAAGCTGGTGTTTTATCAAAAAATTTTGCTATTTTTCGGTAAGAATCGCCTTCTTTATGCATTTTGATAACAATTCTACATTCTTCACATGTTAGTTGTTAGAATTTGGTCATTTTTCTATCAAAAAGTTATATAAATATGAGAGTAACATACCCATGATTTAAAATATACATTAAAATATATATACATTTAAATCTTCACACGTACCTTGGTTTTAAATGTTGAAACACAATAATGTTTCTAATATTTTATGAAAATATTAAAAAAAAACAACTTTGTACTAACAAATACTTAAAAAACTGCAACTGTTAACTTAGTTTTGTAATGCTTATTAACTATTCACCACAAAATGATTGTAATGTATGTCGACACTTGTACGAACTGAGTAAGACTAAATAGTTATAATGTACAAGAAAGTCTCAACCTTGAATATACGTAAACATAAACAGAATTCTTTCCCTCGTTTTGTCACAGTGGTACTCTTATGTAGTATAAGCTTCATATTTACATACTTTTGTTTCCCACTGTATGGTGATTGTAGGCATAGTTTGTTGTCATGTTAGACGATTGTGTTTGCTGCTTAGTTTGTTGAAATAATTTGTAGTCCGATGCTTTGTATTTTCACACCGATAGGAGTTGTTTTTCTTTTCCCTTTTTCCGGGGTTCGTCACACTCCAATTGCAATAACATTATTATTTTGATATTTTACTAGTCTTAATAGATCGTAATTGTGCATAAGTGAAACTTGGCTTCTGGAAAGGGTTGATTGTAACCATGGTGGCAGCGAAAGTGTTAATATTCAATATATAAAATATCAATATTTGTGTAGCTCATCGTATTAAACATGTACAGTGGCGGACGAAAGAAAGTTTACAACTTTTAAAATCGCATAATTGTTTTAGAATTGGTCCAAACGACATGAGTTTTTTTTGAGAAGCTAGAAGGATTAGTTTACTAAGTGATGTATTTCAACGTTTTGAAAAAAAATGCAATTAGTCGGAATAGCAACAAAAATAGCAAGGGTTGTTTTTTAACCTTTTTTTTGTGAGCCTGTAATGAAAATTCAAAAAACCCTCTAAAATTTCATCAAAATCGGTTAACATTGCTCTGAGCTACAAACCTTTAAAGATCACAGAATAAGGTCGAGAATCGTGGAAATTCCCGAAAATCAGCGATTTTCGACCATATTCTGCAATCTTTAAGTGTTTCTAGCTCAGAGCAATATTAAACGATTTTGATGAAATTTTAGACACGTATATAACTTACTTCGATCAACAAACGGGTTTTTTGAATTTTCATCACAGGCTCACAAAAAAGATTTAAAAAACAACCTTTACTATTTTTGTTGCTATTCCGACCAATTGCATTTTTTTTTAAATGACCAAACACGTCACTTAGCAAACTAATCCTTCTAGCTTCTAAAAAAAAAGTCATGTCGTTTGGACCAATTCTAAAAAAGATATGCGATTTTGAAAGTTGTAAACTTTCTTTCGTCCGCCACTGTATATTGTATAACATGGCTTAGTAATGTGTCAAAACATTCGTACACTATTATTTTTCTTAAAAAGTCAGTCTGTGTGATCATAAAACTCTATGGATTAATGAATATAACTTTCAAAATGGAGTATTATGGTAAGAGATGTAGAATATTTATTTAGTAATAATGTTATTTACTGTGAGAAAGTGGACAGTACCACGTCACTAAATATAAGCATATCGATGTGGCTCACAAGGGAAGATTCCGAACCTGAAAATTCAAAAAAATTTGAAACTTTGTGAATATGTGGGGGATTTCCTCCTGATTATAACGCAATTTTTGTTTGCTGCTTAAATTCACTAGAAGGGGGTGAAATTAACCACGGAAAATGTAGCTATTGTCCGATTTTGTGCATAATAGTGAATATAATTCTCGGGTATTGTTTGGGATTGGCCCAAACGGCCACAGACCAAGCCGGCGCGGATTCGCTGCCGAAGCCGCGCACATTTTAAATCGGCTAAAGGTAGGATCTCCAAGCTGCGATCCGCCGCGGCGCACAGTGGGCCGGATTTAAAATTTGGTACCTTTTGGGTCTTTTTTTTAAGATATCGGAATAAAATTTGCGCCAAAAAATAGGAAAAAATTATTCCTTTCTAATGATGTATAATTTAATATTTTTCAAATTTATTTATTTATTTATTTTTCAATTTTTTTTACTGATTTGTGATAAAAAAAATTTAATTCTGTTTATTTGGTACCTTATTTAATGCCCTATTCAGTAGTTTAAATGGAATGTTCGGGAAACTTTTCGTTTCCAAGTATAAGCAAAAGTCGAATAATAAATGAATGCAGCCAAATATCGTTTTGTTTGAATTAAAGACCAATTTTTTGCGCTAAACATCATCTTCTATTAGTAATTAATGTAAATGATGTGTTGAAAAATAATTCTGAATATAGTGAGGAAATTTACGATATTTTTAAAAATTGACGTGGAATATCTTCCAAGTCCCAACGAGTCCCAACTTCTAATCAATTGGAATATTTTCAGTACACCGTCTTCTACATGATTATGTAAAAACCACATCCCACTTCGTCGCACTTCGAAAATTAAATTTTTCTATCGTAAATTTCCTTACTATATTCAGAATTATTTTTCAACACATCATTTACGTTAATTACTAATAGAAGATGATGTTTAGCGCAAAAAATTAGTCTTTAATTCAAACAAAACGATATTTGGCTGCATTCATTTATTATTCGACTTTTGCTTATAACTTGGAAACGAAAAGTTTCCCGAACATTCCATTTAAACTACTGAATAGGGCATTAAATAAGGTACCAAATAAACAGAATTAAATTTTTTTATCACAAATCAGTAAAAAAATTTGAATATAAATAAATAAATAAATTTAAAAAATATTAAATTGTACATCATTAGAAAGAAATAATTTTTTCCTATTTTTTGGCGCAAATTTTATTCCGATATTTTAAAAAAAGACCCAAAAGGCACCAAATTTTAAATCCGGCCCACTGTGCGGCGGTGGATCGCGGAGGCGAAACGCGGCCAGCCCAGGCCCGCCGCCGCGGCGAGCGGACCTCAGGCACCGCGTTGAGGGTCCCATTTGGGTTCGAGCACTTGAAAGGGTCTATTCTAACGGTCGGCATACCTGTTTCAGAAAAACCAAATTGTTTATTCTTTGTCGTATGAATATGGAAGTGACACCGATGGCTTCTTTACTTTTTCCAATGAAAATTATACCAAATATCATGTAAATCGGACCATGTTTAACCAAGTTAGTTTGAAATCACGTAACTCAATTTTTCTTCTTATTTCCTTCATTATGGTCCGAATTTCATCGTTCTTGGTGTTAGTATCATCGGCGAAACATAAGTAATCGATTGGCGTTATTTTCGCAAAGATCTGATGAGAAATGTGGAAATCCTGGATATTTCTCACTTATTAATGCTATTTCAACTCCGGGTCGAAAGCCATAAAATTCGGGGAGGCACCACGGGGGGTTGACCACGCCAGGTGGCGCCAGCTGGCATCTCTTTGGCAAGCGTCCTTCCAGAATTACTCTGTACAGGGTTATCCACCGAATACTGGCGGCGCTCGCGCGAATACAAATGAGAACGGCAACAACGCCACACGCATACGTACGAGCCAATCATGTGTCTATACATCCGCCATCTATGAGTTGTTGCTAAAAGTATAGGTTCGTGTAGATGCCAGTAGAGAGCACAAGGCGCTTTTCACTGTCTGCCCAGATAACTTTACATTTGACGTAACCGACGGGGAAGAAAACGACAGCCATTTCCCTCAGAAACTGATTGAGAATGTTAGAATGCTTGTTGAATGATGAAACCGTGGATGACCGCATACTTTGGAATAAGTTTATACACTTATTCCAAATATCTGTGGCTTTACTTTCGTTATCCAAAATGGCCCTACTACTGACACTGTCGAAAAGTGAATTTAAATTTAGAAATAATATGGCCGTATCTATTCCCGAAGCTGACATCTTTCTGGATTTACAAGCAATTTCCGCCTCAGTAGTGCTCATAAGTTCCATAAGAGATGCTACTTTACGCGAGAAGACTTGTGTACAATACTTGACACGCATCTTCTTAATTCTACTTGGAACGACATGCTGTTCCGTAATATTGACTAAAGTTCTAAAATCACCTCTACACCGATCAATGAAATAAGTATCCTCGAAGTGGGACCATTTTGCTGTTCTTTCTACACCGTCCAGAGTATAACGAAGATCCTTCGTTAACAAATTATTTCTAATACATTTTAATAAATGAGGCGGATCAAACAGTGGTACTATCTTTTGTTCATCTACCATGATGAGCCCCCTTCAGCCGACTTGCAATCTCTTTTCGTGTCGAAAAGTAATTGCTTAATCGCGCGTACATTTGTTGACCCTTGATCGCAAACCGAAGCAACAACTCTTAAGCGTATAAGAGTGCATTCCCGTACTATGGCCTTAAATGTACGCGCTATCGACTCCCATGAAGCGGTGCCCCTACAAAAGGAGTACGACACTGTTTGCTTCCACGGTTTATCTCCAAATATCCCTCTTAACATAAAGACCTGACAGGGTCTGCAATGTCTCTATTACGCGAAAACCCGAAACCTACTAGTCCCTCTACAATATCGGATTTGACATTATAATGAAGACGGGGACTAAGCTTCATTTCGTCAAATAACAAGATGCAATATCTGTACCGCGAATCCTCGAAATTGTCGAGTATATTTTCGATGCTGTTGAAGACAGATTTACTAATACCGGGAGATACAATGATTTTAGTGACCAGTTTTCTTAAGGTCTCTGTACTTGGTAAGAGGAAAATATTGGAAAAGTATCGATAAACCTTTGGACTTTGCTTCAGCAATGAAAGCGCAAAAATGTTGTCATCTAAAATGTAATTTCTATTGAACTTAGATCGTCCCATGTTACGGACTCCCATGTTATTGCAAATGATTAATTCGTTAACTCGAATCTGAAGGGAAGAACTAAAATCTTCGAGTTATAGAGGTTTCGACTTATCGAAGTTATGGGGTAAGAGAGACTTTTACGGCCGATTTCTTCGCCTCTATATAAAAGTTATCTGGCGGATAGGTACAGTAGAATGTGATTGACTCGCGTTCTCCTAGGCTAGTTACATCGGAAAAATATTAATATTAAGCTGCTGTTGCAGAATTAAACTGGTGAATGTTTAAAGAATGACCATTTATTAATTGATATTTATATCTAAACAATTTTCACTTTGAAAGAGCAGCTTAATATTGACATTTTTGGGATGTAACTAACCTAGGGAATCGCGAGTTAATCATACTCTACTGTACTTATCCGTCAGATAACTTTTATCCAGAGGCGAAGAAATCGGCCATTACAGAGGCTTTGTACGAAAATTAATAATATGCTGATCGGAATGGCATAAAGATAGAAAAATTCAATTTGTACTACTACGCTACTATTCATTATTATTGAAAAATATCTGTTATTCTAACAGTTGAAACAAGGGAGACAGTATCGAATGTTTGTATTTTCTTACCAGTATGGACCTCCATACGTTCAGCTGCTTGCTGAACCTTATTAAACCCTAAGAGATACAGAAAAATGTATGAATACTTTTTTGTTCTATTGCTAGTCGATAATGTAACTATAAAAGCGCAGTGTCCTCCGACTATTAGTTCAGGAGATAGAAATTTAACTTTAAACCATTATTACTGCAAAATGAAGGCCCAAACGCGAAATCATTATTCTTGATTTTCGTTTCATTTTCACCTCTAGAATCACCCTTTACAATATTTTCAGCACGTTTTAAGAAACGTACACCCTATATATTAAACATACCTGGAAGTTGAAGCGTTGGAACAGCAGTCTTGTAAAGATTCCTTTGTAATTTGTAGATGCCTAAGAAGTGCGCATCGCAGATCTTCCTGTTGCGAAGAGATTAGTGCATCAACAATGGGTTGCCGCAAGCAGCAATCCATTTTAAGCACCTCTCTCGGTCTTTAACGATATCGGGAAATGCCCTCAGTAGTTTATTCCCTGATTCGCAACCTTTCACTTCGCACTTCTTAGGCCCGGACATAATCTAAAACTCAAATTGATGCCATTAATAAAAAAACTTACAGTATCTCAAAGACGCTATATTACAAAAATTACTTATCTTATGTGATGACTGATCCACGTGGGTTATAGTGTCTTCCTCGTGTCTGCGCGAAACATTTAAAAATGACGACGGTCGTCATGGTAACATTTCACCAACGTCGAAAGGTTGTGTGTCGTGCTCACTGATACACCTAGGTATGTGTGTGTGATGTACCTAGTAGAGCTCTGCAACGGGCGGGTTTGGCCCGCCCGGCCCACGACTATTTCTCGGTGTACCCGACCCGCTCGCACCCGAATCGTTACTAGCCCGAACAACCCGCGGCTGTCCAGCCCGTCCATACCCGCCCGAAACGCCCGATCCGTCCGTGCCCGCTCTTTACCAAGACATTTCTCGCGCTTCACTCGATTTTCACTCTGACTTATTGTTACCCTCGAATGGACAGTCAAACCTTGACAACTTATTTATTATTAATGTGTATTATACTTATCAACTATATGTAAATAACAGAAGTTAAAATACAAATAAATGTAAGAAATTAAAAAATTTAGATTTAATTTATGTTTTTTACAAACAACAACATTGTAGTACAAACATATCAGACAATTTAGAAATACAGTATATAAAAAATGCAACCAAAACTTATTTAGAAACGAATTTTCAACCACACAAGTATCGTAAAATCGTAACATTTCTGGCACCGACATTTTGAAAATTACGAATGTTACAAAATACAGCACATGAATCTACATCCCCTTACACAGCTTCATCAACAGCAGGTTTAGATAGTTTTGTAAGATTATATTGTGGACATTTTATAATCTGAAAAGCAAACGAAAGAATAAAATTATTATACTGAATCAAAAAATAACAAAAAATATTTTGCATAACGAACCTAAAAAAATTATAATAATGTAGTATAGTTAATAACAGTAACTACTATGTAATAAATACATGGTACAAGAGCAGTAGAAAGTTGAAAGCATACGTTATGAAAATATTAAAAAGTAAATGTAAGATGTTTTAAAGATTTCGATTAGGATAAGTACAAAAACAAAAGAGAAAGGGAAAGAAATAAACAAATCATAAAAATGACTTACATATTATTATGCACAAATAGAATTGCATCTACTATTACCGGGTTCAAGCAAGACCTTCGTTCCTGTATGATAAATCCAGCAGAGCTAAAACATCTTTCGCTGGGAGCGCTACTCGCTGGAATAGCAAATATCTTTTTTGCTATTATGCTTAATTGAGGTAAAATTTGAGCATTATTTTTCCACCACTGCAGTATATCCTCATTCGCCGTGTATTTTAAAGACATATATACAGGGTGTCCGCGCGAACACTGGACAGCTGAATATCTCCTAAAGTATTGGACATAAAAAATAAAAAAAATATGGAATTGCATGGTTCGATGGGGCCAATTTATTAGCCCAGACGAATTTTTTTTTCGATTATTATTTTAAAAGATACGATGGTCAAGTTCGGTTCTGTAAATGGCACTACGTTTTTTGAACACCTGAGTTGATAGTGCGTCCCAAGACAAATTCAATAGGCATTAATGTATACACTTGATTTCCACTGGTTTTTGAGATATTACGCTTGCAAATTTAGTGATTTTCACTGAAGAAAACCCACTGAAATAGCAAGGACCGGAGTCGGTCTTGCTGGCGTCACGGGGGGCCTTGCCTGTTGAAACAGATACCTACCTGCCAAAGGTCTGCGCCAGACCCAAAGGCTGGACAATTCTTTTCCGTCAGAAATGCTACTTAGGTAGGTACATCTGCGGTGTCAAGAAGCGCACCGTTACTTTTATTTCGCACTTGGTTCTACGCTCGGATGGCCGGTTCTTGTGGGAGGGATGCAAGCTCGATTGGTTAGGTTAGGAGGTGTGAAAGTTGCTAGACTAAATTTCAACCATAAGGAGCAGATTGTATTAGAACCAATCGAATTTGCATCCCTCACAAACGGCTGCTCTCTTGAAGAGGCCCTCTTCACAGCAAATAAACTAATTCTTGATTCTTTGTCGTATGGATATGGAAGTGTCGCCGATGGATTCCTTGGGGTTTTCCGATGAAAATCATTACAAATGTCGTGTAAATCGGACAACTTTTACACAAGGAATACAAACAGCTTGTGTCAAATTAATCCGATTTGCATGATGTTTGATATGATTTTCATCGGAAAAACATAAGGAATCCATTGGCGTCACTTCTCCTTCGATACGATGAAGAAAAGAATTTCTTAATACGCTGTAATGGATATTGCACCCGGGACTGCGGGGGCTCGACCTCACTTCGCTACGTTCGGCCCAGGATTCATACCTTTTTCCGGAAAAAGCCATAAAAATCGGGTGAGGCACTGCGAAGGCTGTCCTCGCCACGGGGTACCAGGCCGCATCTTCTTGACGGGCGTTGCTCCAGAATTACCTTGTATCATTTGTGCAACTACCCTCCGTGTAATCGGCCTGCGCGAAGTGGGGCTCAAGTTCGATCGTTATCAGTACTCCTGCCCGAGAGGAATACGATTTACTTTAATTATAGTACATGTGTGTTTTCTAATAAAGTGTTTCTATCGTCTCCTGAATTCAATAACTGGCATCCCGACATCTATGCTCCTACAATCCACCCTCAATACTCCTCGCGGAGAGACACAGGAAGAAACAGGGTAGCCCGCTGTCGACGCGTGGTCCTCTCGAGTATAAACACGAGCTTCAATATCAAAACAAAAGCATGCGTTGACGTATTCCGTGCGAGAGAAGGTGTGCATTGGGGAGGAGGTATTGCTGTGAAGAGGGCCTCTTCAAGAGAGCAGCCGTTTGTGAGGTATGCAAATCCGATTGGTTCTAATACAATCTGCTCCTTTTGGTTGAAATTTAGTCTAGCAACTTTCACACCTCCTAACATAACCAATCGAGCTTGCATTCCTCCCAAAAGAATCGGCCATCCGAGCGTAGAAGCATGTGCGAAATAAAAGTAACGGTGCGCAGAAGCCGCTTGACACCGCAGATGTACCTACCTAAGTAGCATTTCTGACGGAAAAGAATTGTCCAGCCTTTGGGTCTGGCGCCGACCTTTGGCAGGTAGGTATCGTTTTCAACAGGCAAGGCCCTCCGTGGCCCCTCCGTAGTGCCAGCAAGACCAACCCCGGTCCTTGCTATTTCAGTGGGTTTTCTTCAGTGAAAATCACTAAATTTGCAAGCGCAATATCTCAAAAACCAGTGGAAATCAAGTGTATACATTAATGCTTATTGAATTTGTCTTGGAGCGCACTATCAACTCAGGTGTTCAAAAAAATTAGTTCCATTTGAAAAACCGAACTTGACCATCGTATCTTTTAAAATAATAATCGAAAAAAAAATTCGTTCGGGCTAATAAATTGGCCCTCTCGAACCATGCAATGCACTATTTTTTTTAGATTTTTATCTCCAATAGTTTAGGAGAAATCAAGCTGTCCAGGTTTAGCTGGGACACCCTGTACAGGTTATCCACCGAATACTGGCGGCGCTCGCGCGAGTACAAATGAGAACGGCAACATCTACATGACCTACACGAACCTATACTTTTAGCAACAACTCATCGATGGCGGATGTATCGACACATGATTGTCTCGTACGTATGCGTGTGGCGTTGTTGCCGTTCTCATTTGTATTGGCGCGAGCGGCGCCAGTATTCGGTGGATAACCCTGTATATGACGTAATATTTTTTTACTGCTTCGTGAATTGATTTTTTGACGTTTTCTGACTCGAAATCGAGATCCTTGTGTCAAGGATGCAAGAATGAATCTAACTGAAGAATACTAATTTTAGGTGTCAGAAAGAACAGAAGTAATTGCGGACCGATTTTTAAGCAGTCTTTCACACATATGTATAGAAAGTGGAATTTCATCGAGTTAGGCACTTCTGTATTAGCTGCAAGCGAGGGAGCTCTAATTGATCTTGTTTTTTTAGAGTGCACTTGTAGCTATAGCAGAATGCCGAAAATGACCGACTATTTTACTGTTTTTGGTACAAACTTCTTGAATTTCTTGTATATTAAGTCCCTTCTTAACACTTAATTGTATTGTGTGAGCAGCACAACATACACCTTCAATATCCTGTTCCATTCAACATACTGTATTAATTATGTTACGAGCATTGTCGTGAACGATTCCTACAACTTTATTCTTCAAATCCTCCTCGCTAGATTCTCAGCAGTGCGATTTTCATCCATTTCTTCTGTTGTTAAAGTAAATGCTTTACATATCCAATTTTTATTTATGCAATCCAATTATTAATTGTAATGGTCAAGTATGAATCGTGAGACCGTGATGTTTAACAATCTGTCGTCACAGATAGAATCGGTAGTTCTGTATTAAGACTATTAAGTTCATCTTGTATCTTTGATTTTGGAATAATGATACCTGCTTAATTTAGATTCGGATATCAAATACTTTTTTGATTTGCAACTAAGTATCTCTGCAGGATAAACCCATATACTATGTGTGAGTGATGCAAAAGCAGACAACTGTGTGTGATTTCTCATACAATGTATGCATGCTACCGTTTTTTGTTTCTGAAGCGATCGACGACGAACGATTGTCGACAATCAGTCGTTGTCACGTCGTCAGCTACGTTACGTATTGAGAGAATAAATTCGAAACAAATTAACATTACATTAATAGTAGACATAAATTACATATTGTGTTATACTCTCTAGTTTATATATGTACATAACATATACATATTTCATATATTATATATTTTTTAATTAGTTCATATATTTCATAAATTATAATGTCACAACGCAGTTGGGTGTGGCAATTTTGGACCAAAATAGAAAATTATCAAGCAAAATGTGATATTTGTGATCGTATTTTTTCAATCGGGAGTTCAACGTCATCCCTGAACAAACATTTGACAAATATACATTCACTCAGGATGGAGGATGAAGCTGTAAAAAACAAACGACGGTAAGTTTTTATTTTGAAACGGCATAATGTAATATATTTATATTTAATCTCATATTTATTATAATTCGGCGATATAATACTTCGACTAACGAAGATAATCCCTCAGAAGAAAATAATGTGACCGCACAGTTTGATAATAGCGAGATTAATGGACAAGCATCTTCTAATTCACGAAGAGTAGCACAGAACTCGGAGATAATTTCCCAAGCATTAGCGAAAATGATATCGATAACTCAATTACCTATATCTTTTGTATCGAGTAAAGGATTTCGGGATTTTATGAAAATAGTTAATCCAGCATACAAAGTTCCATGTTCACAAACAATTTTAAAAAGAATTAAATTGCTATACACAGACACAAAATCAAAACTACAAGATGAATTTAATACTGAGCCAATTGTATCTTTGACGACAGATTGTTGGACATCTCGGTCTCAAGATTCATATTTGACCATTACGATTCATTTTATTAATAAAAAGTGGATATGTAAAGCATTCACGTTAACGACGGAAGAAATGGAAGAAAATCACATTGCTGAGAATCTGGCGAGGAGACTTGAAAGTTGTATAGACGATTGGGGTTTGAACAATAAAGTTGTAGGAATCGTTCACGACAATGCTCGTAATATAATCAATGCAGTGGGTTTAATGGATCAGGATATTGAAGGTGTGTGTTGTGCTGCTCACACAATACAATTAAGTGTAAAGAAGGGACTTAATATACAAGAAATTGAAGAAGTTTGTACCAAAAGCAGTAAAATAGTTGGTCATTTTCGGCATTCTGCTTTAGCTACAAGTGCACTCGAAAAAAAACAAGAACAATTAGAGCTCCCTCGCTTGCAGCTAATACAGAAGTGTCCAACTCGATGGAATTCCACTTTTTATATGTGTGAAAGACTGCTTAAAAATAGGTCCGCAATTACTTCTGTTCTTTCTGATCGAAACACGACGAAAGTAGATATCGCTAAAAAATTAGAAATGAATGAAAACGATTGGTCTCTTCTTGAAGAAATGATAAAGATTTTGAAGCCTATAGAGGTTGCTACAGTGATATTTTGTTCTGAAGAAAATGTGAGCATATCGATGATTCGTCCCATTATTCATAGCATTATTGATAAACATTTAATAATAGACCCAGATGATAATAACACAATAATTCAACTGAAAACAATACTTGCTGTGGATTTATCCACAAGATTTCAATTGCAACCTAATATTGAGATATCTAAAATTAGTACTCTTCAGTTAGCTTCATTCTTGGATCCTCGACACAAGGATCTCGATTTCGAGTCAGAAAACGTCAAAACATCAATTCATGAAGCAGTAAAAAATATATTACGTGATATGGCAGACGACGATATAGGGTCCCAGAATGTACCAAATATAAAAGAAACTGCATTAGATTTTTTATTTGCTAAAAATAGTACTGAAGAACATTCAGTTACTGAATTTGATATGTATTTGAGGGAACAGCAAATTGGTCACAACGTTGATCAGATAAGTTGGTGGAAATTACGGGAACCTAAATTTCCAAAAATGGCTTTTTTAGCAAAAAAAATACCTGTGCATACCTGCATCATCAGCAAGTTCAGAGAGGGTCTTTTCTACAGCAGGTAATATTGTAACCGCCAAAAGATCATGTTTATCGTCGGAAAATGTAAACAAACTTGTTTTTTTATACCAAAATCGGGAGTTATTATCGTAGTATATATGTATAACTGATAATAAAATATTAATATAATACTCTTCCCATTTCTTGTTTTATTTACTGTAGTTCAACCTGGCCCTCTTTAATTAGAATTCAAATAAACAGAGCTTTATTGAGTTATTATGATAAAATATTCGAAACCGGATACAGATCTTATCCTGGATTTCGAGTTATAATGAGTAATTCGAGTACTCGGATATATCGGGATACTCGGGTACTCGAATCTAAATTAAATAAGTATCCGGATATCCGGATATCCGAATATACATTTTGTGGGTATCCGAGTACTCCGATACTCAAGACTCGGATACTCAAGACTCGGATACTCAAGACTCGGATACCCAGGACTCGGATACCCAAGACTCGGATATCCGTAAATCCGAGAAATAGTAAGAGCCCTAGTTTTGAACATTTCGTTTTCGATGTTTAGGAGTGCCATATTTGAAAACCTCTCCTGGAGCATAGTTGTTCTTAACCATGTTTTAATGCGACGCATAGTGGAAAAACTCCTTTCACAGCCGGCCGAGCTTACAGGAAGACTAGTAGCTGTTTGCAGCAGTTTGTATAAATTTGGGCAATAGTCTTTATTAATTTCTGTTTTCAGACTTTTTAAATTTATTTCAATGTTCTTCTTCTGTAACATATTTTTTATTATTTTTGTTTCAGCCTGTAAGGTGGAAATGTCTATATTTAAAATATGTTTATAATTTGCTACGAAAGCCTCTCCGCCTTCCAGGTCCAACTTTATAAATTAGTCAACTGACTGTGCTAAAGGTAGATTTCCAAATCTCTTTTTGAAGTTAGTGATAATATTGTCCATCACTTGATTATAAATATTTATTTTCCAATATTCGGAAGGTTTTGTATCTGATGGCAAGTCCATCAAATTACCTTTACCTAGAGTTGACTCTATCACGAAGTCATTCATTCTCTTCGGTTCTCTTTTCCTTTTCGAGACTCGAGTAGGTTCCAAAGAAATGTCGTGTTCTTCTGCGAATTCCTTGATTTCACTCCAAAGGCCATCGAATTGGTTTCTGCTTGCCTCGAAACTACTTAGTTATAGTACCCGTTATTATGTCACTCGCTCGACCAAGAGTTGCATTTTTACTTTGAAAGTATCTACTCAGTACATCAACTGTTGATAACACTGAGTGAAACACAAATGCACAAACAACAAAATCTGGTTTCGTGATGCAACTCAGTATACCACATGCTTCCACAGAATTCTTGTCTTGAGCCTGGCTGATTTCTTCTTCCAAAACTTGTTTAATTGCATTATAATTAGACAATATAGCTTTGCAATTTTTATAACGACAGCTCCATCTTGTATTACTCAAGCTTCCCATTTCACAGCCGGATTTGATATCAAGAGCGTCATGAATTTTCTTAAGATGGTCATGATTACCGGGTTGCGAGAAATGGATATATAAAGCTTCAAGCGTATTGAAAAAGGCCATTGTTGATAAAACGCTTCCACATGAATCGACAACAACTAAATTGAGTCTATGCGCTAAACAGTGGATATAAATTGCTTGTGGGTGCGTTTCTTTTATTATCGCTTGAAGACCTTGGTGTTTCCCTGACATTACACTGGCTCCATCGTAGGATTGTGCGATTATAGGAATATCTGTCAAAGCGTACTTTCCTAAAAAGTTTAAAATCAGTTTTGCCAATCCCGCAGCATCTCTCGAGCTGCACCAATTTATAAAACCAATGAATCGTTCTTCAACATCCAGGTCCTTGACATACCTAATGGTGACCGACAATTGCTCTTCTTTATAACACCTGGCTTCATCTGCCATTAACGAAAAAAATCCACAAGCTCTCACCTCTTTTACTATTTCCAGTAGAGTGAGCTGGGCTAGGATATCAATAATTTCATTTTGAATTTGAGGGCTGCAATAGGTTGTATGTTGTTTCAAATGATTTGAAAATTGTCCATCATATTTGGCAAAGAGCTCACTAATTTCCAAAACATTACCCCTGTTTTTAGAAGTCGGGCCCTCACGGTGTCCCCTCAAAGGTAAGCCCTGACGTACCAGACACAACATAATGTCTATTAGTTTAGTCAAATAGTCTCTATTCTGGACTACTTCCTCTGTATGCTGCATTATAATTTTTTCATGTACACTTCCACATACAACAGATTGTTTGTAGGATACAAACATTTCAGTACATTGTATATGAATCGATGATTGTTCGTGTTTTTGTAGCCCCTCTTTCATTTTTTTCCAATTGTTAAATCCGTGGTGAATAAACTTTTCACTTTGTTCGCATATAATTCCTTTGGAAAATTGTCTACACACGAAGCAATAACTTTTATCTTCTATTACACTGTATTCAAGCCAGCTATATGTGTCGTAGTAGTTTGCTGAAAACGACCGCTGTCTATCTCCGAATTTACTTCTTGGAAAATTTATCCGCGGTTGCAATGGACCAGTCTCGAGAGTGCCTAGATTTAAATTTGTTTTTCTCTCAGTAACTGTGATCCCAACTTCTTCACCTGTGACAACCGCGCCAGCTGCTGTCGATGTTGGTGACGAATAGGGTTTAGTAGTGATAACTAAGGGTTGTCTCTTAGTAAAATTGGTCCCAATTTCTTCACCTGAGCAAATTACGTCGTTTGATGACGTTATTGGTGATGCATCGGGTTGTATAGTAATATTCGTTTTCTTCCTATTGATTGTCTCAACATCGTCAGTTTTCTCTTCAGGACGACTGTTCGTATTTTTAAAGAAGGATCTTATGTCCTTGAATTTCTTCATCTTTTAATTTGAGGTGCTTGAATGCAAGTAATTAAATTTGCCCGCTAAACAACACTAACAATCTATCGACAACAATAGCAAATAACTATAACGTGAAAGAAAAACGTAGAGAATGAAATGTCCGGAATATCACGGAAGACGTGTATCGCACGGGTGTGTCGGAAAGACTGTGTTGTAGACTTGCACGCAACCCTAGGAAAAAGATGTACATACATTGTATAAGGATGGACTGGAAGTGAACACAAATGATCGAAAAAGAGAAAACTGAAGAATTGAAACTTTGGAAATCAGATGTGCGTTTGGTAGGACGTGGTGGCAGGCAGGCTGCCACAAATCTAGATAGTTAAAACATAGTTGTAGAAATTTTCATGAGAAATAAATGTGGAAATATATGCAGCGAAATGTAACGCCGTCGATGAAACCGGAACCCAACAATTGGATAAACAGTAGACGACGGTTTCGTGACGAGGAGAAGGCGGAGGAGTCGCGTGGCTAGAGACGGAAGCGAGGTCACGCAGTAGGGCTCGATCTTTCGAAAAGGTAGCCGTACCCGTGCATTTTATATTGATTTAAACGATTGTAGTTTGTATTATTAAGAGGAGAAATAAAACTCGTCTACATAAAATAAATCCATTTAATTAAAGAAACAATAAAATTGAACATGACAACCAAATAAATAAATAAAAAGTAGAAGCGACTTCAGTAAACTTCATTGAATTTAGCAAGCAAATTCGCGATTGTTATAGATTGTTAACGATTGATGTTACTGAATTGTTAGTCACATTTGCGTTTTGTCCGCGCGGCGGACAAACGTGGCGCCGGCCTAATTCTAACAGTTTTAATTCATAATTTAACGTAATAATAACATTATTGTATTTTTTCTATTTAGTTGCACTGCACATAGCATTTCGGCCTAAATATTTGTTTCTTATACGATAGGATTTTACGAACTGATGAATATTTTTTATTTATTTCGACATATCCTAGGGAGGGGCCATTTCGCGTTTTGGGGGGGCCAATCCGCATTTTGGGAGGGCCGGGCCCACCTGGCCCCCTAACTAGTTACGCCAATGGCACCACTTGGTTCGGAATTCCTGCTCTCAGAGTTTCATGCATTTACCTATTGAAATGTTGCTTCAAGTCATCGGGCAATTGCATTGCTTCTTCTCGTACATATATCTGATCGCGAGTAGGTGTCATGAATGACGCGACTTTTGTTTTCCAAATAAATTCACCCTTATCAGGGCCCTTACTCGAACCACTTGACAAGGAGACTGAACGATGTGAACCGAATGTGAGTTAAATAGCGTACCAGCGAGAGACGATGGCGACGTGAGTCATCCAGTATTGAACATGAAAATGTTTATATTTCTCATTACATCTTGATGAGCGTGTTACCACCAATGGATTGGTGAGTTTATGTCGACGAAAATGAGTCGAGACACGAAGCAATTCGGTCTCTTCTTATTACAAGCTTTTATTTAGCTTCCCTTGTGATTTCGTTAATTCGTTAGTTTGTGAGGATGAAATCTTGTTAGCTAATTTTGAACCACTTCCAGATGTCCGATCGACTTGAAATTTTGAACACATACGCAGTTCCGATGACAATACAGTAAATGCTCATTATAGTTAGGGTTGTCATAATTGCCAAGCAGTGATACGGGACGTTTAAGTGCTAATTAAATAAAACATGAAGAAAGTAGGTAGGTAATGGTTTATTTTTAGGGTTGCTATAATTGCCAAGCATTGATATCGAACGTTTAAGTGCTAAATAAATAAAACATGAAAAAAGTGGGAAGGTAATGGCTTATTTTATTCTGTAAGTACTAGTGAAATACGGGACAGTCCCGTATATACGGGACGTATGGCAACCCTAATTATAGTCCCGTTTTTACCATGCGTAGTACGTCCGGTGACTATCCCCACCATTTCTTGGAATCCTTCGGTCGAGAGTGAGAGAACCCGAGAACGAGCGCGAGGGAACGAAAGAGCGGCGGCAACTTCGTGTCAACTGTTTCGGTTCCTCTCGCGGCATTGGCCGCACGGAATAGTGTCTGCAACGCGTCGTACGCCCGCCGCTAGCCCCGTTCGTCGAGTTTAATACTAGTGTTTAGTGTACAATATTTTCATGCTCCGACCGGATTATACAGGGTGTCCCACGGTAGACTGGACAGCAGGATATCTCCTAACATATGGGATATAAAAAAATAAAAAAAATGTGGAATTGCATGGTTCGATGGGGCCAATTTATTAGCGCAGACGAATTCTTTTCTTGATTATTATTTTAAAAGATACGATGGTCAAGTTCGGTTTTTTAAATGGAACTATTTTTTTTGAAGAGGTGAGTTCATAGTGCGTTCCAAGACAAATTCAATAAGCATTAATGTATACACTTGATTTTCACTGGTTTTTGAGATATTGCGCTTGCAAATTTACTGATTTTCACTGGAAGAAAACCCGCTGAAATAGCAAGGACCGGGGTCGGTCTTGCTGGCGCCACGGGGGGCTTTGCCTGTTGAAACAGATACCTGCCTGCCAAAGGTCTGCGCTATCAAGAAGCGCACTGTTACTTTTGTTTCGCACTTGCTTCTAAGCTCGGATGGCCGGTTCTTTTGGGAGGGATGCAAGCTCGATTGGTTAGATTAGGAGGTGTGAAAGTTGCTAAACGAAATTTCAACCATAAGGAGCAGATTGTATTAGAACCAATCGGATTTGCATCCCTCACAAACGGCTGCTCTCTTGAAAAGGCCCTCTTCACAGCAATACCTCCTCCCCAATGCCCACCTCTCGCATGGAATACGTCAACGCATGCTTTTGTTTTGATATTGATGCAAATCCGATTGGTTCTAATACAATCTGCTCCTGATGATTCAAATTTAGTCTAGCAACTTTCACACCTCCTAATCTAACCAATCGAGTTTGCATGCCTCCCAAAAGAACCGCCCATCCGAGCGTAGAAGCAAGTGCCAAATAAAAGTAACGGTGCGCTTCTTGATACCGCAGATGTACCTACCTAAATAGCATTTCTGACGGAAAAGAATTGTCCAGCCTTTGGGCCTGGCGCAGACCTTTCGCAGGTAGGTATCTGTTTCAACAGGCAAGGCCCCCCGTGGCGCCAGCAAGACCGACCACGGTCCTTGCTATTTCAGCGGGTTTTCTTCCAGTGAAAATCAGTAAATTTGCAAGCGCAATATCTCAAAAACCAGTGGAAATCAAGTGTATACATTAATGCTTATTGAATTTGTCTTGGAACGCACTACCAACTCACCTCTTCAAAAAAAATAGTTCCATTTAAAAAACCGAACTGGACCATCGTATCTTTTAAAATAATAATCGAAAAAAAATCGTCTGCGCTAACAAATTGGCCCCATCGAACCATACAATTCCATATTTTTTTTATTTTTTTATCTCCCATATGTTAGGAGATATCCTGCTGTCCAGTCTACCGTGGGACACCCTGTAGAATCGCGAAAGCAGATAAAGGGTTATCCTCTGGATAGAATCTTCAAAGGCAATGCCGCCGATAAACCGTGCCTTGATGGGTTTTGAGGACTTCGACCCTCCTGACCAGAGGGGTGTAACGTCCCGCTAGGACTCGAACCTAGTATCGGTATAATAGAATTACTACATTATCATTAAGACACTCTATGCTACCACGCATCAACATTGTAAATACTTTTATACATAATTTATGAAATAAGCAAATATTAGACAAACAAATATTATAGAGACATTAAGAATAATTAATTATAAGTATTGACAACAGCGCAAGACAAAATAATATATATTAAGCGAGTAATAAGCGAAATATCAAGAAATAACCTACTGCGCATGCGCTAGCCCGCCAATCTTCCAGTATATAAGGAGGCGCACGCAGCCCAGCGCGCATTCAAAGCTACATTGGAAACCACGCTCATAATCGACGAATATTCAGCCCTGGAGGTAGCTTAAGTTTCAACCAGTGAGATCTAGCTTGCTCCGGAAACGGCAGCAGCGGAACTCCAGTGTATAAAAGTTACTGGTGCTCCTCTTTGGACTATTCATTTAAACCGATAGAATCCTGCTTCTACGAAAACTGCAAGCTCGCTTCGGAAACGGCAGCAGCTGTGGTTCTTGGTAAAAGCAAGATCGAGTATAGAAACAAAACTCTGTCAAAAGTAACAAGCTCGCTCCGGAGACGGCAGCAGCTGTTCTTACTACAGAAAAATTGCCAAAGAGTCTACGAGCTCGCTCCGGAAACGGCAGCGGCCGTGCTCTGCAATTATACAACGTATATTATTACAATCCATAGCTTTAGAATAAGATTAATACAAAAAAACCATAGAAAACCCAAAAATAATATATAATCGTAATTGTAAGTAATATTAATATCATTGTTTTGTTATTAGGGTTAAGTGTTATTTAATAAATAGTCCATTGTTGCTGTTAAGTTTGAATTTCAATTCTTTACTCTCTTTACCGACGAATCCCCACCTTTCCAACACTCGAGGGGACGCCGCTCTCCTCTCGAGGCCTGCGACTTTCAGTTGTCGTCCGACAACAGAACGTTACAGGTCGGAATTTTTGGTGACAGCGGTGGGATATCTCGTTAATAAGGATAATTTCGCTTAGTAGAAACACTCCAAAAGTGAGTATTTTTCTTAGAAATTTTTTCTTTGGTAAAATCTATAGAGGCTTAACACTTCACAATGGCTACACTTGAAGCTGAAATGGCTAACCTAACACTCAATGAGGGGACTCAAGAACCTTCAGATACTTCAGATACAGTAGATACTCCAAACAATACTCCAGAATTTCCACAAGTTAATATGAATACAGCTACGAATATATATCCACATCCACCACATATTAGTCTTCGCGATACAGCGGACACAGTTCCGTCTTTCGATGGTAAAAATATACCAGTATACCAATTCATAAAAAGCTGTCGACACGCACGACGTATGGTTAATCCGAACGCAGAGTATGGATTAGTTCAACTCATAAAGAATAAGCTTTTCGAACAAGCATCTAGAGTAGTTTTGAGTGGAGATTATAACTCAATAGATGATCTGATTGCAGTATTAAAATCGCGATTTGCACCATTACACACCTCAATCCAATTATACGGAGAATTATCAAAAATAGTACAATTACCAAATGAAACAACAGTAGATTACGGTAGTCGCGTATCCAATCTCTTCCTTCAGATTAAACATTGTAACGCGATAGAAGTACCAGCACACGTAGCGCAATTCAATGTAACCGCGGAAAAAAACGCTGTAAAAGCCTTTCTAACGGGATTAAAAATAGAAATATACAACAGACTTTACGAGCCCACCTACAACAATCTTGATTTGGCTATCCATCACGCAATTAAAGCAGAAGCGGAGCACAATGAAAATCAAATAAGAACAGGAATAGCAGCAGGAAATACACGAGCAAATCAATGTACAAATTGCTTTGGATACGGTCATAATGCTACTACTTGCAGCAGTCGATACACCTCGCGAAATAACTGGCAACGAAAAAATTGTCAACATTGTAACAAGACGGGGCATACAACGCAAGAATGTAGAAGCCAAAATAATACAAATAGAGCTTCTCAACCCAGTGTATATTGCGATTATTGTCAACGACCGGGACACACAATACAAGAATGCAGAAGTAAAAACTACAGAACACAACAACCAGAAATATTTTGCGAATATTGCAAATTCAGAGGCCACACCATAGAACAATGCAGAAAAAAATGTATTTCGACAGAAGAAAACAAGAAGAAGCACAACCCCGTATGGTACGTAGGCAGGCCATACTAAGATTAAGAACGGAACAAATAAGAAAACCTCCTAGCATCCTTCTGTATGATATAGGATTCAGCGCAGAACAAGCAACACTAATGATAGACACTGGATCTGATCTCAACGTGATCAAGAGGAGTGCTGTTTCTTCTGACATACCAATCTACACAGACACCCTTTTTGATCTCAACGGCATCACAGATGGATTGCTCAGTACCATGGGATACATAAAAATTAAAACTTTGGACACGGAGATCATCCTTCACGTCGTAGAAGACCTTCCTATCAAACAAGACGGGATATTAGGAACAGAATTTTTCCAAACCAATGAGGCTACCATCGATTACATGAATTCAGCAATAACCATTGGAGAAGAAATTGTTCCATTTATTGATCCAGAGATGGTCACACTACCAGCAAGGATGAGAAGTCAAATCTATGTACGAGTACTTAATACTCAGGTTAACACGGGATACATTCCTAAACTAACGATTCACCCTGATGTACACATAGGAAGTGCAGTAGTATCTAATAAAAACGGTGTAGCATACATTTTCGCAATCAATACATCCACCAAAGATATTCAAATTCCTGTACCATCAGTCGAATTAAAGCCATTTGAGGAAGCACCCATAGGAAAAGAAACACCAGAAAAATATATAAAAACTAATAGAACACATCAACTGTTACAACAATTACGGTTGGATCATCTAAATTCAGAAGAAAGGACCAGTATTGAAGAATTAATAAAAGAACATGCGGATAGGTTCTACCTTCCAGGAGAAAAATTAGAAGCAACAAATAAAATAAGTCACAGAATTATAACGGAAAACGACGTTCCTGTATTCACAAAACAATATAGATATCCTCAAATATACAAAGAAGAAGTGAAGAAACAAACCCAGGAGTTGTTAGAAAAAGAAATAATACAGCCTTCTTCCTCTCCTTATAATTCTCCCATATGGATTGTGACGAAGAAAGAAGACGCACAAGGAATAGTAAAGAAGAGAATCGTACTAGATTTTAGGAAGCTAAATGAGAAGACAATTGGAGATGCTTATCCTTTGCCAAACATAACCGACATATTGGACCAGTTGGGAAGCGCAAAATATTTCTCCATATTCGATCTCGCATCTGGGTTCCACCAAATTCCTATGCATCCAGACGATCGTCACAAAACAGCTTTCTCTACAATATATGGGCATTATGAATTTAATCGAATGCCATTTGGTTTAAAAAATGCTCCAGCCACCTTCCAGAGACTCATGGACCAAGTTTTATCAGGACTTCAAGGAGTAGAACTCTTCGTATACTTGGATGATATTGTAATATACGCTAGTTCACTAAAAGAACATGCAACAAAATTTAAGCGCTTAATGAACAAATTAACAGACGCTAATCTATATCTCCAACCTGACAAATGTGAGTTCTTAAAAAAAGAAGTTTCTTATTTGGGGCATATAATAGGAGAAGACGGAGTGAAACCAGATCCAAAAAAAGTAATAGCTGTAAAGGAATTTCCAACACCCACAACAGTCAAGAACGTTAAACAATTTCTAGGATTGAGCGGATACTATAGAAGATTCATCAAAGATTTTTCAAAAATAGCAAGACCGTTATCAAACCTCACCAAGAAGAATTATCAATTTGAGTGGACACATAAACAACAAAAAGCATTTGAAATTCTACGAGAAGCTCTCTGCAACGAACCAATATTACAATATCCAGACTTTGAAAAAACATTTAATATCACAACAGATGCCTCAGGTATTGCTGTTGGTGCGGTTCTAAGTCAAGGGGAAATAGGGAAAGATTTACCTATAGCTTACGCGTCTAGAGTTTTAAATGATGCGGAAACACGCTACTCTCCGACAGAACGAGAACTTTTAGCCATCATTTACGCAGTATTTCATTTCAGACCTTATGTCTATGGTAGGAAATTCTATCTAATAACAGATCATAAACCATTAGAATGGCTTCAAAATCTTTCTAATCCTACGTCACGACTGATACGATGGAAAATTAAATTAGCGGAATATGATTATAAAATTTTGTATAAACCGGGGAAATATAATACAAACGCGGATGCATTATCCCGAAATCCTATAGCATTACCCCTAAACGCAAAACGGGCGCATTCCGAAACAAATTCTCATGAAAATAAAAAACTAAAACAATTCCATCAACACAATACGCGACAAAGGGAAACTACCGCCTCAACTTCAGGGAATACGGCCCCACATAAACAAATAAGGATTAGTTCTTCGGAATCTGATTCTTCATCATATGATGAAACTGATGCGTTAGAAATAAGACGAAAAAAATTGAAGCGAAAGAAACAAAAAACAAATACTTCATCTTCACACCCGGAAACAAAGAAGCAAAATGTAGGAAAATATACACCCCCTCGCTATACGGAAATATTTATACCGTCAAAAAACGTACCCCCTCAAATTTCAGTACCAGTAGAAGTACATGCACCCCCCCAAATCTCAGTACACGCACACCCTCAAGCCGTGGAACCCCCCAAAATATATAAACCCCCCCAAAATAATATCCAAATATATAAAAAACCACACCTCAAGAAAGAAGAGGACATAATAGAGGAAATCGACGAAACAGTAATAGTACCAAGGCACAATTACAAGGATCCTCCTAGGATAGATGGGGAATCAAGTACAAACAAAAGCACTCACCATACACCTAAAAAGAAGAAACAAAAATTAAAAAGGAATTCCAGCACAGATACTGCTCCTATAACTCCCATACGAATTAAGAAAGGGCAAATACTCACACCACCTCCATCACCATCACCCTTTCCATTATCTCCTCTACCATTATTATCTCCCTCTCCCTCGTTACAATTTCCTCCACCAGTTCCACTCCCACAACATACAACAGGCAGACCGAGAATAATATCAAACATACCTGTCAATAAGCAAAACATTGAGGTAGAAGATCACTTATGGATGGGAAAAGGATATATAGTGACATTTATAAATGCAAAGGGCACACCAATAGGATTGGCAGGAGAAAAACTATATAAGGAAAATCCTTGGACTCATCACACCAGAACACCCAACAGAAGAAGATATATATAATTCACTAAAGTCACTTCATACATACCTAGTATCTGAAACAGCAACAAAAATATACATATCGTCAGAAAGGGATAAAATTTCATTAAAACAATTACAAAATTTAATAGAATTAATATTCATACATAACGATATCCAATTTATATTTTGCAAAGGGACTCTTATAATCCCTCCTGTGCAAGATAGACATCAGATCATTCAAGAAAATCACCAGACACCTATAGGAGGACACAAAGGAATTACTAAAACATATCATCGCATAAGGAATAAATATTATTGGAAGAACATGAAATACGAAATAACTCAGTTCATTAAGACTTGCTTAGGATGTCAGAAAACTAAATTAGTAAGAGTAAAAAATAAGGAACCTATGATATTAACGGATACACCAGTGGATGCATTTGATAAAATTTCAATGGACATAGTAGGACCATTACCTTTTACAAAAATAGGAAACAATTACATACTCACTATTCAAGATAACTTAACCAAATATTCTCTTGCAATACCATTAATAAATATTACCTCAGAAGATATTGCCAGAGCATTTACAGAACATTTCATTTGTAAATTTGGAAGTCCTAAAGCTATCCTTACTGATCAGGGATCAAACTTTATGAGTTCTCTTATGAAGAAACTAGCCAAAGCATTCCATATTAAACAATATCGAACCACTGCATACCATCCACAATCCAATGGCTCATTAGAGAGAAGTCATCATGTCCTTATTGAATACCTACGACATTATACATCAAGAGAAAAACAATGGGACCAATGGTTACCACAAGCAATGTTCTCATATAATACAAGTACTCACGAAGGCACGAAATTTACGCCTCATGAACTTGTGTACGGCAGAAAAGCACGACTTCCTTCAAGTATTCCTTCAACGGACAATATTAAAACATATCCAGATTACGTCGACGAACTAATAAATAAACTACATCACATCCGACAAATGGCGCGAAAAAACTTGGAAGACTCGAAGATACGACAGAAGCATTATTACGACCGGAAGATACAACCTCAAATATATAAAGTAGGAGATTGGGTTTGGTTACTAAATCCAAGGCGGGAAAAATTAGGACCAGAATATAGCGGACCTTACCAGGTTACCGAAATCCTGGGGAATAGCAACTTAAAAATAGCAATAACTTTAAAGCAAATTCGAGTCGTCCATATGAATAGGGTAAAGAAAGCCTGTTTACCTCCAGAGGGCGCCATCAGACGTGGAGAATATAAAAGTAGGAGCAAGTAAAAAGAATCTTTTATTCAAAAAAATAAAGTAATGATAATCAAAATTATATTTGCTATAATGAACAAATTTATATGTCTAAACCATATGAAGAAAACATATATTATTATCAAGAAAAACCCTGAAACAAATGATAGTTAAATTTCAAAAGTTGCAACCCTGCAGAGGAAGACTATATAAGGAGCTGCGAACAAAGAATTCCTTCATTGTAGAAAAAACATATATTTCCACACGACGTCAAGCAACATGGATAAATATTTCTGTCTCAGACAAGTATATGACAATGATGTATATTACTATAAATCATTCGTGGTGTGTATCATGTGCACTCAGAGAGTGGAGGTTGAGGAAGACGTACTCGAAAAACATCTATTGGTACGCAGAGAGACAAGACGATGGCGAATATGTCATTTCTGCCGAAGAACATTATTTATAGCACGGCCAGTGCAAGGATGTGCAACATGCACAAATTATTTGAAGCAGGAACGCCTAATCTAAGGATATTTTTTTTTTTTATATAATCACATTATTTTTTTAAAAAACCTTACACTACACTTTACAAATACACAACACACACACACAAACAGAATGTAATCAATACTCACACATAGATTTTAAGAATTTTTATAATAAATTTTTTTTACCTATAAAAGAATAATTTTAAACCTAAACCTAAACCTAAAAACCTTACCCTAAAAACAAAGTTGCGAAAAAACTTTTAAAAAAATCCGCCAGATGGCATTATTTTCAATTCCTAGCGCCACATAAATTCAAAGAGCCGCCATGTTCATTCACCGTAAAGATGCCAAAACGATCAGGCAAGCGAACGCGGAATTTAAAAAACAAGGACGAACTAGATAAAATATTCAGGGAGATGATTCCCATTCCTCCACCAGGTACTCCAATCCCAGGATCCCCACCACAAATGGTAAAATATTTCTTAAATTCCTACTATTATTTCCGCTAACAAATATAAATTTTTTTAAAGACGTTCCTACGTACGCCACCTCATACGCCACCGGATATACTTCCAACCACTCCGGAATTTCCGAAAACCCCGGACTTTAAAATACCGGACAATCCGTTTAAAATACCGGATGTACCGGAGAAGAAGTGGCCAAAGTTAATAAAAATATTTATTCCGAACCCAGATTGAGAGAAATACCGGTCGCTAAATAAAGAGGACCCCCGGAAAAGAGTATGGCGGCTACTCGCGCTGTTTGGGACAGGCGCAGCCGACCCATATAAACCAGAGTATAAAATAAAGAAAAAATAAAACTCAAACTAATAAATCTTTCGTATACATATATAAATATCTTTTATTTTTCATTTTCCACCTCGTACGAATCTCTCGAGGACGAGAGATCCCCCAGGGGGGGAGGTGTAACGTCCCGCTAGGACTCGAACCTAGTATCGGTATAATAGAATTACTACATTATCATTAAGACACTCTATGCTACCACGCATCAACATTGTAAATACTTTTATACATAATTTATGAAATAAGCAAATATTAGACAAACAAATATTATAGAGACATTAAGAATAATTAATTATAAGTATTGACAACAGCGCAAGACAAAATAATATATATTAAGCGAGTAATAAGCGAAATATCAAGAAATAACCTACTGCGCATGCGCTAGCCCGCCAATCTTCCAGTATATAAGGAGGCGCACGCAGCCCAGCGCGCATTCAAAGCTACATTGGAAACCACGCTCATAATCGACGAATGTTCAGCCCTGGAGGTAGCTTAAGTTTCAACCAGTGAGATCTAGCTTGCTCCGGAAACGGCAGCAGCGGAACCCCAGTGTATAAAAGTTACTGGTGCTCCTCTTTGGACTATTCATTTAAACCGATAGAATCCTGCTTCTACGAAAACTGCAAGCTCGCTCCGGAAACGGCAGCAGCTGTGGTTCTTGGTAAAAGCAAGATCGAGTATAGAAACAAAACTCTGTCAAAAGTAACAAGCTCGCTCCGGAGACGGCAGCAGCTGTTCTTACTACAGAAAAATTGCCAAAGAGTGTACGAGCTCGCTCCGGAAACGGCAGCGGCCGTGCTCTGCAATTATACAACGTATATTATTACAATCCATAGCTTTAGAATAAGATTCATACAAAAAAACCATAGAAAACCCAAAAATAATATATAATCGTAATTGTAAGTAATATTAATATCATTGTTTTGTTATTAGGGTTAAGTGTTATTTAATAAATAGTCCATTGTTGCTGTTAAGTTTGAAATTCAATTCTTTACTCTCTTTACCGACGAATCCCCACCTTTCCAACACTCGAGGGGACGCCGCTCTCCTCTCGAGGCCTGCGACTTTCAGTTGTCGTCCGACAACAGAACGTTACAGGGGCCATACAATGTTGCTCCCTAAGATGTGACGTATCGAAATTTCTGCATTTCTCATTGGACCTTCGCGCAAGTGGTGTTAATCATTTATTTATGTGTCCCCCATGAAAATGGTCCAAAAACAACATATATCGGATCGTAATTAAAGAAATTTAATAAAAAAATTGATTTCCATAACTTCGTTATACATAGTCCGATTTACAAGATATTTCATATGAGTTTCATCGGAAAAACATGAGGGATCCATTGGTGCCACTGCCATATCGATTCGATGAATAATAAAGAATTTTCTAATATACTGTAATGAAACATTTCACGGTCGACCGCCCGGTGTCATTTCGTCTTCGTCGCGTCGCCCAGGCAGTGATTCATAGCTCATGCGAAAATGACATGATTTATTTCTTGATCGAATCGATATAGCAGTGACTCCAATGGATTCCTCATGTTTTTTCGAAAAGTGTATCAAAATTATTTTTTATTTTTTAGTACATTTTAATAAAAGCATGTTTTTAAATTTTTTTTCATTTCAATTTATTTCTTTTGAATACGTGATTAGGACACACTCTACTCGTGCCTGTAATGACACGAACTGCCATAAGATGATAGGTCCATCCTATACTTCGTCGATGTTCATGAGAGTTGTCCTTTGCAATTTCCGTATTCAAAAATTCCAGTATTCAAAAACCCTATAAAAGTACCCAAAACGGATTTGCCTAAAGTTTTGCACATTAATAAATTGATATTCGGGTGATCGATTCCACCCCTTACATTTGCCGCAGGACCACAGGAAGGGAAGGGGGAGGGGGAGGGGGTCAAAGTGCGCTGGCCACCAAACGCATCGAAAGTCATAACTTTTGACTAAATCAACATATCGAGACGCGACTGGAGCCAAAAAATCACAAAAACATCAAGCTTTCTAATGATATAAGTTTTATATATCATATATATTTTTTTAAATATATTTTACGCGTTTTGTCGGTTTGCTCGTGTGCAGAAAATTAAAAAAAATTGCATTTCCCAAAAAAAGGATCGTCTAATTTTAATCAAAAACTCAGTATTTGCAGCTTATTTTGTGCCCTTCCAGGTGGTGTGCATCAAACCTTGGGAAATGTTTCGTTTTTGAAACATAACATCAAGAATGCAGAGAAGTGTGTGTGTGAGCTAGATGCATGTCCTATACAGGAACTAATTCTTTCATCGATCTGGAAGTGTATTATTATCTGCTTATAAACTACCTAAACTATATGATTCCACCGAGTTTAATTAGTTCGTAAGCGTGAAATGTTTTTTTATTGTCTTACAACATATATGCGTGCGCATTCACATTACTTACGTTACTCATCGTCCTCCTCAGCCTCGTCTGTATCCTCGGATGTTGGTTTGATGTACGGAAAATTCTGATTTAAGAAGCCTGCTGGTGTTGAAGCCTGATCCATGTAACGACCAAATCCCAAATACCAAGTAATTGCTAGTACATGGGCGCAGCAGCCAACAGTCCTTGCGCCATTTCGGCACTGACAGTAGTATGATACTACAGATTCGGGTGCAGACAATGCAGTATCAATTAAGATGAAAATGCAATATACTTTCTGTGCACTATGCCGAGATTGTAGTTTAGCTTTAATAAATATCGGTGATTGAATATTAAGATTATAGGTCTGGAAGTTCGGAAGATAGTTTTCTTTGCTGACGAGGAATTCATATTTTCCGATATTTATTAAAGCTAAACTACAATCTCGGCCTAGTGCACAGAAAGTATATTGCATTTTCATCTTAATTGATACTGCATTGTCTGCGGAAATCAAGTGTATACATTAATGCTTATTGAATTTGTCTTGGAACGCACTATCAACTCACCTCTTCAAAAAAAATAGTTGCATTTAATAATCAAAATAATAATCGAAAAAAAAATTCGTCTGCGCTAATAAATTGGCCCCATCGAACCATGCAATTCCATATTTTTATTTTTTTATCTCCCATATCTTAGGAGATATTCAGGTGTTTCGTGCGTGTGTGTGTGTGTGTGTGTGTGTTGTCGAGTCGCTCGGTTTTATTTTTCGAGATATGCGAAAAAAACTGTGAACAGTAGTCGTTCCGGGTTAGATCGTTTAGCAGCACCGGGGTGGGGGACCGCCAACTTTTTGGAGATTTACACTGTTACGTATGTGGAATTTTCCCATACGCCGCTCTCAACCACTTTTCGAGCTCGCGTCTGCGAAGGGAAAACGCCCTAAAATCCTTTTGCTTATCATACACCACTAAGGGGCTCTTGATCTTGACCATCTGAATCGCGACCATGGGAACGGGAGTGACACGACGACGACCCCGAAGGATTTCCTTATATGGAAATTCTTAACGAATCCCCACTCATTTTGGGACTATATAAACCCTTCAGTTTCAACCCTCTTCGGTTCAAAGCAGTACAATCACGCGTAGAGTAACGTCGTGTCACGCTCGTACAGAGCTGGTTAAAATTAGTACGATCGAGCTAAAGTCTCCGTCAGAATCAAAGTTAACCTCATAGAATCCGCGAGTTCGGTTCATATTCTATTCGGCGCTTTGAAATAGCCACTCGTACGCCCCGCATCGCCAGTGCGTCAACACCGTGCAAATTAGTGGTAATTTATATACTTTTACTACACTATTTAATCGCGACACTTACATTTGTATAATAATTAGTTATTGAATACACGAATGGTGTTCGCTCTAAATCGAGTAGATTCGTTAAAACCCATCTTTTACCCAGCGATCCTTATAATATTAGTAGCACTCACCCACTGATACAGCTTTACCGCTCGAGTTGTATCAAACATAAATTAAGAGTTACGAGGCATTACTAACATTTCCCGCGACTCCCTGATCAAGCATCAGGTTCGTTCGCAACCTTTCATCCAAAACAAGGAATCTTTACCAACCTAGTGGCTCCCCGATTTCGCATCGGGTTCGTCCACGTTTAACCCTCCTACGGCTCCCTGATTTCGCATCAGGTTCGTCCGTGTCCTACAGCTCCCTGATTTCGCATCAGGTTCGTCTGTAAGTCTACCAACCTCCGAACAGCTCCCTGGTTTCGCACCAGGTTCGTCTGTGAATAATCCAACCTCCTAACAGCTCCTCGACTTCGCGTCGAGTTCGTCTGTGAACATCATCCTAGTGACACCCCGATTTCGCATCGGGTTCGTTCACGACGAATCACCCTCCTGCGGCTCCCTGATTTAGCATCAGGTTCGTCCGCGAGTGACTCCATTCCTAGAGGCTCCCTGATTTAGCATCAGGTTCGTCCTCGCTTCCGATAATCCTAGCGGCTCCCTGATTTCGCATCAGGTTCGTCCGCACTCTAACTAACAAACTCATAAACCGTATTCCTTGGGAAATACCCTTCTCGCCGGCCTCTCGCGTTGCCGCAGCCCCGGCTCGTAACAGAACTGGTGACAGCGGTGGGATGCTACTGCATTAGAATCGCTGTAAAATTTGGTTTTTAAATACGTTAAAATCACTCGTAATTTATTATTGACAATATACTAGTTTTCGCTAGTCAAGTCACTTAAGAAAGTTTCAAAATGACAGGCGCACAGGCTAACGTCTCGCCTAACGACATTACGAACCTGACAGTTTCCATTGCAAACTCAATGTCACTCTTGACACAACGGACATGTATACAGAATATTACAATGTCAATTCCGACCTTCGACGGTGAAAGTCCACCCTTGACGCGCTTTGCACAAAATGTGGAAGACGGGTTAACTTTGATTCCTGAGGGTACGGAAGCTGAGTATCTTGCGATAATTTTAACAAAACTGATCGGTCCGGCACGCAGGTGCACGTTAGAACATAAATTCACCTCTGTTAAGACGTTAGTGCAACATTTAAAAAAGAGATTCGCGCCGGGAAGAAGTTTGTCATATTTCCAAGTGGAAATCGCGAAATTACATATTCGCGAAGGAGAAAGTCTACGACAGTACGTCGACAGGACCTCTCATCTCGTATATTGTGCGCGCGGAGCTATCCGGGAAAGGTATCTGGATCACGCTGAAGACTTCGTCAAAGAAATGGGAAAGGACGTTAGAGAAAACTTCATCGATGGTTTACCGGATCGAATTTCCTGGAAAGTGTCGGCTCAGTATCAAGACATTCAAACCCTTGAACAAGCTTACGATGCCGTGCTGCAGATAGACAGAAAATTAAGGAATCGGCGACAGTCTCCCCGTAATGAGTCACCCTCCAGGTGGTCTCGCCGAGACCATTACGCCGATGATTCTCGCCATCACGACCGCCAAGTGTCGTACCCACATTCTCCAAGTAGGTACGACCAAAACAGGGATCGGTCAACAAGAACATCTGGTTTTGAAGAGGAACGAGAAGGACGGACACGTACGACGGCCTGGACCTTGCGTCACCGGAGCCCCTCGAAATCCCCTTCTTATCGCTCCGACTCATCATACGCAGATGATGGAGAAAAACAATGTTCTATTTTAAAAAATCACGATAAAAATCACAAGCCGAGTTTATATTGTTGGCATTGCGGTACAACCGGACACGATGGAAAATTCTGTAGGAAACATCCGCGTAGTCCGAGATATCAACGAGACTCGCGAGATTCGTCCGCCGAATCAAACAAGTCTTTAAACTTCGATCGCGCTCAACGTACAGGCGAAACGATGAGCGGAAACAAAGAAGCTCGCCAAAGGACAGTCCGCTTCGAAGAGAAACCCTCATCAAGGAAGCACCTGCCCCAGGCATCAACATCAAGGTTCCAGAACTGGAGTCAGGAACGGGAGAATTCCTAATCGATGGTGGAGCGTCCGTTAATTTAGTAGTCATTAACGCCCTGGGAGAAAAAGCCGCGATAAGCTCTCGGGAAGAAATCGAGTTAACCGGAATTACTACTAATCCGATTCATACTCTAGGAATAACAATTCTTCACATCCACGAAAGTCCCGCACTCTTCTACAGGGTGTCCCAGCTAACACTGGACAGCGCAATTTCTCCTAAACTATTGGAGATAAAAATATAAAAAAAATAGTGCATTGCATGGTTCGAGAGGGCCACTTTATTAGCCCGAACGAATTTTTTTTTCGATTATTATTTTAAAAGATACGATCGTCAAGTTCGGATCTGTAAATGGCACTACGTTTTTTGAACACCTGAGTTGATAGTGCGTTCCAAGACAAATTCAATAAGCATTAATGTATACACTTGATTTCCACTGGTTTTTGAGATATTGCGCTTGCAAATTTAGTGATTTTCACTGAAGAAAACCGACTGAAATAGCAAGGACCGGGGTTGGTCTTGCTGGCACTACGGAGGGGCCACGGAGGGCCTTGCCTGTTGAAACCGATACCTACCTGCCAAAGGTCGGCGCTAGACCCAAAGGCTGGACAATTCTTTTCCGTCAGAAATGCTTCTTAGGTAGGTACATCTGCGGTGTCAAGCGGCTTCTGCGCACCGTTACTTTTATTTCGCACTTGCTTCTACGCTCGGATGGCCGGTTCGTTTGGGAGGGATGCAAGCTCGATTGGTTATGTTAGGAGGTGTGAAAGTTGCTAGACTAAATTTCAACCAAAAGGAGCAGATTGTATTAGAACCAGTCGGATTTGCATCCTTCACAAACGAGAGGCCCTCTTCACAGCAATACCTCCTCCCCAATGCACACCTTCTCTCGCACGGAATACGTCAACGCATGCTTTTGTTTTGATATTGAAGCTCGTGTTTATACTCGAGAGGACCACGCGTCGACAGCGGGCTACCCCGTTTCTTCCTGTGTCTCTCCGCGAGGAGTATTGAGGGTGGATTGTAGGAGCGTAGATGTCGGGATGCCAGTTATTGAATTCAGGAGACGATAGAAACACTTTATTAGGAAACACACATGTACTATAATTAAAGTAAATCGCATTCCTCTCGGGCAGGAGTACTGATAACGATCGAACTTGAGCCCCACTTCGCGCAGGCCGATTACACGGAGGGTAGTCGAGTCACACACTGCACAAATGATACAGGGTAATTCTGGAGCAACGCCCGTCAAGAAGATGCGGCCTGGTACCCCGTGGCGAGGACAGACCTTCGCAGTGCCTCACCCGATTTTTATGGCTTTTTCCGGAAAAAGGTATGAATCCTGGGCCGAACGTAGCGAAGTGAGGTCGAGCCCCCGCAGTCGAGGGTGCAATATCCAGTACAGCGTATTAAGAAATTCTTTTCTTCATCGTATCGAAAGGGAAGTGACGCCAATGGATTCCTTATGTTTATCTGATGAAAATCATACCAAATATCATGCAAATCGGACTACTTTGACACAAGCTATTTGTATTCCTTATGTACATGTGTGTAATTATAGTACATGTGTGTTTCCTAATAAAGTGTTTCTATCGTCTCCTGAATTCAATAACTGGCATCCCGACATCTACGCTCCTACAATCCACCCTCAATACTCCTCGCGGAGAGACACAGGAAGAAACGGGGTAGCCCGCTGTCGACGCGTGGTCCTCTCGAGTATAAACACGAGCTTCAATATCAAAACAAAAGCATGCGTTGACGTATTCCGTGCGAGAGAAGGTGTGCATTGGGGAGGAGGTATTGCTGTGAAGAGGGCCTCTTCAAGAGAGCAGTCGTTTGTGAAGGATGCAAATCCGACTGGTTCTAATACAATCTGCTCCTTTTGGTTGAAATTTAGTCTAGCAACTTTCACACCTCCTAACATAACCAATCGAGCTTGCATCCCTCCCAAAAGAACTGGCCATCCGAGCGTAGAAGCAAGTGCGAAATAAAAGTAACGTTGCGCAGAAGCCGCTTGACATCGCAGATGTACCTACCTAA
Source organism: Andrena haemorrhoa (assembly GCA_910592295.1). Classification (NCBI taxonomy): domain Eukaryota; kingdom Metazoa; phylum Arthropoda; class Insecta; order Hymenoptera; family Andrenidae; genus Andrena; species Andrena haemorrhoa. The sequence goes on from OU342946.1 coordinate 11,829,010, forward strand.
GAAGCATTTCTGACGGAAAAGAATTGTCCAGCCTTTGGGTCTGGCGCCGACCTTTGGCAGGTAGGTATCGGTTTCAACAGGCAAGGCTCTCCGTGGCCCCTCCGTAGTGCCAGCAAGACCAACCCCGGTCCTTGCTATTTCAGTCCGTTTTCTTCAGTGAATATCATTAAATTTGCAAGCGCAATATCTCAAAAACCAGTGGAAATCAAGTGTATACATTAATGCTTATTGAATTTGTCTTGGAACGCACTATCAACTCAGGTGTTCAAAAAACGTAGTGCCATTTACAGATCCGAACTTGACCATCGTATCTTTTAAAATAATAATCGAAAAAAAAATTCGTTCGGGCTAATAAAGTGGCCCTCTCGAACCATGCAATGCACTATTTTTTTTATATTTTTATCTCCAATAGTTTAGGAGAAATCGCGCTGTCCAGTGTTAGCTGGGACACCCTGTATGTGGTAAAAGAACTTGCAATAGAAGCAGACGGACTTATAGGAAGCCCATTTTTAAAACAGGAGCAGGCCGAAATTTCCTATGGGACTTTAGTATTAAAAAATAAACCAACCCGACCTCTGCGTTTTTCAAATTATCAGGACCTACCTCAAATGAAAGAACTACCGACGTCGACCAAACATCGTATCGAGCCCAGAACGTCGCAACAGATTGCTATAACAATAACAAACCCGAGGATTAGGGAAGGATATTTACCACGTATCAAGACTCTCGAACATCTCTACATAGGGGAAGCAGTTGTAAAGAACAATGACGGGAAGTGCTACGTTATGGCAACAAATACCAGCGATGAACCCCTAGACGTGGAGATAGAACCGCAAACATTGGAGCCCTTCGATATCTTCAGTTCATCAGACGAAGATTTGTATCCAGCTGCTGAACACCCGTCAAAATTCAGAACCAAAGAAGATAGAATGCAGAAAATCTTAGAAGCCCTAAACACAAAACATTTGAACAAGGAGGAACTAGATTTCGTTACCAATTTAGTTAGAGATTTTCCCGACCGTTTTTATCTTTCCGGAGATAAACTTGGAAAGGCCCGCGACTTTAAACACTCAATCCATACATCTAACGATATTCCAATCAATACAAGACAATATCGCTATCCTCTCATTCATCAAAAGGAAATTCAAAAACAAATTAGCGCGTTATTGTCAAATGGCATAATCACTCCTTCCAAATCTCCGTACAATTCACCTTTATGGATCGTCCCGAAAAAAGAAGACGAAAACGGAATGAAACGTTGGCGTCTGGTAATAGATTTCCGCGGTCTCAACGAAATAACAATTTCCGATAAATATCCATTACCTCAAATCACCGAGATTTTAGATCGATTAGGAGGAGCTAAATATTTTTCAGTTTTTGATCTCGCTAGTGGATTTCATCAAATAGAGATGGATCCGAAAGATAAAGCAAAAACAGCATTCACTACTCCAAATGGACATTACGAATTCTCTCGAATGCCTTTCGGATTAAAGAATGCACCACCCACCTTTCAACGCCTCATGGACCAAGCACTCACTGGACTTCAAGGAACAGACCTCTTTGTCTACTTGGATGACATAGTGATCTACGCATCATCCTTACAGGAACATAATATTAAAGTCAAAAAGCTGCTAAATCGCCTTCGAGAACATGGATTAACCCTACAGACCAACAAATGTCAATTCTTGCGAAAGGAAGTTGCATACCTTGGACACATTATTTCAAAGGAAGGAGTAAGACCCGACCCTAGGAAATTAAAAGCTGTTCAAGATTTTCCCACACCTACAACGCAGAAGAACATTCAACAATTCTTAGGACTTGTAGGATATTACCGAAGATTCGTACCTAATTTCACCACAAAAGCAAAACCTTTAATTAATCTATTAGGAAAAGGCATCAAATTCAAATGGACGGAAGAACAAGACCAAAGTTTTAAGCAATTACGTAACGAACTTTGCCTTCAGCCCATATTGCAATATCCAGATTTCAGTAAACCGTTCATTGTAACTACAGATGCATCCGATTACGCTATTGGAGCTGTACTTAGTCAAGGGGAGATAGGAAATGACCTGCCGATTGCCTACGCATCCCGCAGCCTAAATAAACCCGAGAAGAACTATTCGGCTACTGAAAAGGAATGTTTGGCCATGGTTTACGCCGTAAGGTACTTCAGGCCCTACATCTATGGAACTCCATTCACCCTCGTTACAGATCACAGACCACTGGTGTGGCTACACTCTGTCAAGGACCCCACTTCTAGATTAATGAAATGGAAACTCCGACTTTTGGAGTATGAGTACCAGGTTGTCCATAAATCCGGAAAGACGAATAAGAACGCAGACGCATTATCGCGCAACCCCGTTTCTGCCTGCCTACCACTTATTCCACGAGAGCCCAAGGATCCTGACTTCAAAGTCCAGATACCAAAAACAGACGCCAACATCGATACAATTGGGCACCGCATACGGCAATTACGACGAGACAGAGAAAACCGACCCAAGTACCGAGAGACAAGCAGCAGTTCAGATGAAATAGAAGAAACCGCACGTGGGAACGTTCAACATTCTCCAATAATACACAAGAACCGATCTTTTCCCAGCTTATCTCAAGAGGTAACCATGCCAGATGAACGCCAGGAAACCATAAACAGTTTTTCGCCCGCAGCAAATTCTACTCAAATCGTCCCTTTAGATAAGGACCAGACCTTATTTGACAATCTGATATCCTTTGAGGAACCGTTCGAAAATACTGTAATAGAAAACGCAGGAAACGTTCAACAAGATTTACTCGGTACACCGCAAGTATCATCAGAAGTCATGGATGAACCTTTACAACCTTCAATAAACCAGCTACCTGTAGATACTACACCCGAAACAAGTGTGAGACAACCACCTGACTTTGACCTCACGCTTGACCCTTACCCATTTTTTACTACCGACGCCGAGAATTCAAACGACCTTGACGATCTAGAAGAGATCCCGCTAGACCAACCACATAAAATTATTGTTTCTTCCAATACCTTTACCGCTGAAGAAGGACATTACGTACACTTCATTTCTGCCGACTGCAATTTAGTAAACCCCGTCGGAAAATTACTGCTGGACACTGAAATAATTAATAAACCAAACCTCCTAGCAGCGCAACCAAAAAGGGGACAGGTGATAACTACAGACAATGGACTATTTAAAACATTCAGTATAATAATCGCAGACAACTTCTTTGATAATATTAAAAGAGCAGATGTGCTCAACGGATTGAAAACTCTGCAACACACCTTGCATCAAAATCAGATTGAATCATTTCGAATTTCTGCCACCGGAGACCTTCACAAAATACCATCCAACGAATTCGTCAAGATATTAGAAGAGGTTTTTATAGGAACCGGCCTGCAGATCACTTTATGCAACTGTATCATCACAACACCATCCGAAGAGGACAGACAACACATCATTTGCGAAGCTCACGACAGTTTAATCGGAGGACACAAAGGAGTAACGAAGACCTACAAACGCATTCGATCAAGATTCCATTGGCCGCAAATGCGCAACGATATTCAAGACTACATCCGAAGATGCCAAAGTTGTCAAGAACAGAAATTAGTCCGAGCGAAAACTCGTCAGCCGATGTTGATCACCGACACACCTATAGGAGCCTTCGACAAAATTTCCTTAGATACAGTGGGACCCTTACCAATTACACCGAGTGGGAACAGACACATTCTCACCATTCAAGATAATCTAACGAAATATTGCGTAGCCGTAGCAATACCTAATATTCGTGCTGCAACAATTGCAGATGCTTTCGCTAGACATTTCAACGCAATCTACGGTACACCCCGCGCAATATTAACAGACAAAGGAACTAGCTTCATCGGAACACTAATGACAAATTTATCCGAAATATTTAAAATCAAACAAATCACAACCTCGGGATATAGACCACAAACCAACGGATCTTTAGAACGAAGTCACATCGTACTCACCGAATATCTCAAGCATTACATGGATAATTACGAAGACTGGGATTTATTAATACCGTTTGCAATGTTCTCTTACAATACATCCGTTCATGAAGCAACAAATTTCACCCCGTACGAATTAATCTTTGGAAAACCAGCTCGAGAACTAAGTTCTTTTCCAACCGGTGAAAAACTAAAGTCGTATGGAGACTACTTAATAGAATTAATAACGCACATGACTAATATTCGTAATATAGCCTCTGATAATCTAAACAAAGCAAAAACCCGTTCCAATCAACACTCCTCGCTAACAACAGCCAGCATGGAAACGCTGACGGAGAACAGAAGGATGATTTCATTGCCGCCTTGATGCTCGACCGACTACCCGGACAACCTCCACTAGACGTCGTTGACCACTGGCTGGAGATGGGCTACGTGGTGCCCAGCGACGATTAAACTTTTACCCCCCGCAACACCTAGCGATAAGTACACATCACACTACACTACACCCGACAATTCTCTTTCACACTCTTGTTTATAAAAGGATTTGTGGGGCGTTTTCCCTTCTTTTGAAAAGCATCACGAGAATCGCGATGTTTTGTCTTAGGGGGGAGATGTTACGTATGTGGAATTTTCCCATACGCCGCTCTCAACCACTTTTCGAGCTCGCGTCTGCGAAGGGAAAACGCCCTAAAATCCTTTTGCTTATCATACACCACTAAGGGGCTCTTGATCTTGACCATCTGGATCGCGACCATGGGAACGGGAGTGACACGACGACGACCCCGAAGGATTTCCTTATATGGAAATTCTTAACGAATCCCCACTCATTTTGGGACTATATAAACCCTTCAGTTTCAACCCTCTTCGGTTCAAAGCAGTACAATCACGCGTAGAGTAACGTCGTGTCACGCTCGTACAGAGCTGGTTAAAATTAGTACGATCGAGCTAAAGTCTCCGTCAGAATCAAAGTTAACCTCATAGAATCCGCGAGTTCGGTTCATATTCTATTCGGCGCTTTGAAATAGCCACTCGTACGCCCCGCATCGCCAGTGCGTCAACACCGTGCAAATTAGTGGTAATTTATATACTTTTACTACACTATTTAATCGCGACACTTACATTTGTATAATAATTAGTTATTGAATACACGAATGGTGTTCGCTCTAAATCGAGTAGATTCGTTAAAACCCATCTTTTACCCAGCGATCCTTATAATATTAGTAGCACTCACCCACTGATACAGCTTTACCGCTCGAGTTGTATCAAACATAAATTAAGAGTTACGAGGCATTACTAACATTTCCCGCGACTCCCTGATCAAGCATCAGGTTCGATCGCAACCTTTCATCCAAAACAAGGAATCTTTACCAACCTAGTGGCTCCCCGATTTCGCATCGGGTTCGTCCACGTTTAACCCTCCTACGGCTCCCTGATTTCGCATCAGGTTCGTCCGTGTCCTACAGCTCCCTGATTTCGCATCAGGTTCGTCTGTAAGTCTACCAACCTCCGAACAGCTCCCTGGTTTCGCACCAGGTTCGTCTGTGAATAATCCAACCTCCTAACAGCTCCTCGACTTCGCGTCGAGTTCGTCTGTGAACATCATCCTAGTGACACCCCGATTTCGCATCGGGTTCGTTCACGACGAATCACCCTCCTGCGGCTCCCTGATTTAGCATCAGGTTCGTCCGCGAGTGACTCCATTCCTAGAGGCTCCCTGATTTAGCATCAGGTTCGTCCTCGCTTCCGATAATCCTAGCGGCTCCCTGATTTCGCATCAGGTTCGTCCGCACTCTAACTAACAAACTCATAAACCGTATTCCTTGGGAAATACCCTTCTCGCCGGCCTCTCGCGTTGCCGCAGCCCCGGCTCGTAACAACACATTTTATTTATCTTAAATCTCCCAAAAGTTACACGCGTGTTGTCTTAAATCTCCCAACAGTCGGCGAACCAACTACTGATCACAGTTTTTGCCAATATCTCGAAAACTAAAGCCGAGCGACGGCAACATGTATAGGAAAAAGTTGTTCAGAATTATCCCCCTGACAACATATTTACAAGGTCATCGAAATTGGTAAGGGCTGTCCTTTTACATGAATTTCCATAATTTCAACGTATTACGTTAGGTGAAAGTAATGTTTACATCTGTGTATCTAGTTTCTGGCAGCTTTCATAATTTCATTGAATCTTTAAATATTATTGTTTTTTATTGACAAAAAAATGGTTGGAATGACTTTAAAAACTATTTGAAATTTCTTTTTTAGCATTGGAAGATCATTGTATGAATGAACGACTGGCTCCATTTCGTGTGGACGCGGAAGAGTATAATATAAACATTCTTCACGATCCACCGAAGGAAAGAGAACATCGCTATTTACCATATGTTGGTAATGGAGTTTTTGGGATTCCTATTTTACCAGAAGCTTGGATATATATAAAACGAGGACGAGCATTGACATTGCCAATAAAATGGCAACCATTAATTTCTCACTCTTTATCCACAAGTAATTCTCATCGGGAAGCTACAGTCACCCATTTTACAAATGGGATTGTTTATCATTATCAATGCTTTAGGGATAGATATTATACAGAATTCCAGTATTATGCTCATAGAGTATTTGATGCAATATTGGTACAGGACATGAAGATAGTTAATCCTTCTTCACTTTTGCAAAACGTACCATTAAAACCGCAAGTTTCAACACATTGGAGCAATTCTCGCACAGAATCAATCAAGTAATTAGCAGATTAATATATAATACAATGAATTCTTAATGTAAAAGATTAATAGAAAGACTATATGTTAAAACTGATACTTTGTCATTGCCAAAATTATATTTTGTATGTTTTGTTAATGTTTTCATTCCTTGAAATAATTCCGTTAAATTCATTACATAATTTGACCCATACGGGTCAAGCACAGCAAGGATATTTCCTGCCGCGCCCACTCGCCGAGCTCCGAAATCGCACGAACCAGCCGACATAGTACATTTTGACACAGCAGTATGCCTTCGCCCATAAAAAACTTCAAAAAAGTACAAAATTTACGCCAAGTACATGAAAAAGCCGAGGACGTAAAAGAGTATTATAAAATAAATCACAAAAAATAGAAGATAATAATAATTACAACATAAAAAAGATGTGAAATCAAAATGAGCTGTAAGTACATAAAGGCGCTTTGTAATAATCACCGACATTTTAATAATGTGAAGATAAAATGTAATATCTAGACAGTTGCCTAGATGTTCGACTAGATGTTCGATATTCGACGTACTGCAATGTTAAAACGCTCGGTATAGTGGTAACTGCCTGATCCTAAATTTTAGAAGATAACCGCGTGGAAAGATGGGGCACCTTGCATAATATAGATATGGAAGGGAGCCCTGGGAATAATTTGACAGAAGTAAGGGGGTAGGGGCCTGAACAATTTTCAGTAACATAGAATTAATGTACGGGGGTGATCTTTGAGACACTCTGTATATGAAATGGTCCTGTGGAAACCGATTTCGGCATTAAAGTTCTTGATGTAGTATTGTGATGAGTATTCATCGTAAGGTGCAAAGTGATAGTATATAGAGAGGTAACTGTAGTTATCAGAGGAATAGCGAGGTCGTAAAATCGGTGGAGCGTTTCAGGAAAAATGCTTCGAGAGTCGACAAAAACGAATCGACAGAAATTTGAGAAGATAACGATCCGACGTTTCAATCAGAACTGCTACATCAGTCAGTGCCACTGATCGATGGTTTAATTTACGATGTGACTATACCTTTTCCAGCTACTGTAACCTAGGCCTCTTGTCACATGGGTGCGACGCTCGTCCCGTATGGGTTAATGAGAAGATATTGATAACGTTCATGTTCTTTTTTAAATTAACTTTGGTATCGTTCATTTTTGTTGTGTATATAGTAATATATTTTAAATATTTGTGTAAATGCAATACAATTTTATTTCTTTCTTTAGAATTCAAGTCGATGAATTTGTACATGAATATAATCTAATTTCTGGGTTCGTCCCACTACCTAATACAAATAAGATTGTAAGCGTTTCAATACTTTACAAAGCCCCACCAAGAATGGTACAAATTAAAGCAAGAAGTACTGTAAGATTGAAATTCTTAACAAGTATACAATACAGTGAACCTATCACTATGGAGGAATACCACATACATTATGAAGTAACAAAGAAAAAAGCTATAGAGGTGTGTAATTTATAGAAATAATTGAATATTAGTAGTAGTATTTTATTGTGCCCCCTTGGGGATTACAATTCCAATTCGCCCCTCCACTCTTCTCTCGCTTAACCCTACTTAACATTATCCTTACATCTAGTCCTTAACACTATTACACGCACGCTCGCTCGCTCGCTCCCTCGCTCGCCACCGCCGCACCCGCTTCTCCCGCTCCTCTCCCCCCCCCACCGGACCCCCGCTTCCGCACGCTTCCTCTCACTCCCATTCCTTATCCATTCATTCCTCCACCTTGCACCCCCCTCCACTCCTCTACCCTCCTCATCCATTTTTCCCCCTCTCCATCATCACCCAACACTTCCCCCACCACCTCCTGCCACCCCCTACCCTCTCCCCAACTCGTACATTCTTCCCAAACATGTTCCCATGTTTCCTCCCCCCACCCGCATACCCTACATCTCCTACTTTCCTCATTCTCCCAATATCTCCCCCCTTTCATCTCATTACCCAGCCTAAACCTGGCCACCCTTCTCCATCTGCTCTCCCCCCACCCCTTCTTTAGGTACCCCGGCACTCCCACCCCCTTTACCGCCCCATACCATCTGTTATATCTCGATTCCCTAATCCTTTCCCACCTATCCGCCTCCTGCAACCTCCTTTCCACACTTATCAGCTCCTCCCCCCTCATTTCACCCCCTCGACCTTTCCACTCCCTCTACCGTCCACCCCCTTTCCCCATAAAACCTCTTCCTCTCTTCTTCCCATCCCCCCAACACCCCCCCTCTCCTCGTCCGCCCCTTAATCTCCTCCCAACACATCCTTGCCACCTCCCCTCCTTGCCCCTCCTCAAGCTTCCTCTCATAATTCCACGCCCTCATCCCCGCCCTTCCCTTCAACATCTCCCGTTGCAACTCCTCTCTAACCAAATATCCCGGCGTACACCATTGCACCCCCAACACCCATCTCAAAAACCTGTCCTGTACCCCCTCCACCATAATTGAATATTATTGTAAGCATATTGTAATGTGCTGTAATTTATTGTAGGCAATGACTAAAGCAATTAAAGTTCCACAACAAAATTTGAAAGATGATCATATTAATCTTTGGCAAAGTTATTGGCACACAAGCCTTACCATAAGTGATTCTAAAGCTGATGGTGCTATTAATGGTCATAAAATAAATTCAACAATATATTACGTGTTATCACAAATTTCGAAGGGGGTTCCAGGTGTGGAGAAAAATGTAGCCATGAACGAAGGTTGTTATCGTGGACATCATACCTTGTGAGTAACAAACCATTCTAATACACGGTGTCTGAAAATAATGAGACAGGCCGAAACATGCATATTTCCTATACCAAAACAAATCAAATAATGGTCTGAGCTTCGTTTCTGAAACGTAAGCAATTACAGATTAGGAATTCAATTTTTGTCGTGCGCTTTATTATGTGCCATATCCGTATTCTATTTTCATTTATGTATACGATCAATGTTTCACGCACTAAAATGTCACTTTTCGTTCATGTTTTGAAACACATTTGTTTTGCAGTCAAATAAAATGTCCTCTCCTTCATAAAAATAAAAGAATTTGTTATTTTGTATAATCATACCAAAAACTTCTGTCTGCATATCACTGATTTTCATTGTTTACACCAGGCACGATCAACTCGTTGCTTCTCGCACCATTTTTCGGTGAGCAACAGCAGAGAGTGTTCAAAGGCACGCAGGACACGCCTTCGAGAGCAACAGGTCCGTGCTGGAAACTGTTCGTCAGTGTACACTCAGCTCAGTCGATTGTGGCTGCGTGTTTTCGATTAGTGGTCCACTTCAGATGGGAGGCCTTTTTCTCGCGAATATTTGATATGACCTCCATTTCAGGGCCGTGTTGGGCCTGCGTTTGCCCCATGGGCCACTGATCCATTGGCGATTTCGTTCTGGGCATTAAGAAAGAGGCTCATGCGGCAAATGAAGGCCTGAAATGAGGGCACTCAGGGTTATGAGGCACATTTGCCGCTCCAACCTGCCAGAGTATCGCTTATATTTCTTGGTTTTGCTCAAGTGGCCACCCGAGGTCCCTCAAACCGAGTGGGATTTTGCTACCGGTTTCTGTTGTTCAAAACCGCAAAATCTGGAACTTTGATACCATTTTTGAAGGTGATCTCGTCTCATTTCAAGGTTAAAACTGGTATCAATTTATTCGTCTCGGTGAAATCTTTCCAATGGTGTATAGCAATCGCGGCACGCGCGTAGGTCAGTAATCCCCCCTGGGACATAACAGTGTCCTTTGGGTTGACAGAATTGGATGTATTTTATATAATCTAGTTCTGCATTGTATGAAAGGCAATTTGCCATTCTGTGTTCCAATTGAAATCTACATTCTTCTGAAGTAGTAGCTAGGGGTATGCGAGTAACCGGAATTTCTGGGCTGAGCTGAACTCGGTTCGATTGCTCGAGCCAAGTTGAGCGTTTGAATATTTCGAGCTGCTTGAAGTTGTCGAACTATTTGAAAAAAAATGCGAGCTATTTGAAAAACTCAAGAGGCTTGAATATTTCAGCCCTCGTAAAACTTTGAGGTACTTGGAGACGAATTTTTAGCTCGAAAATTTTCAAATTCATCGTAAATATTCGAATTACTCGAATTATTCGAATATTTATGTATTTACTACCAAATATTAGTTTCAGTATAAGGAATAAATATATGTATAAGATGCTAATTTAATGCTTCTGCTTTATTTTCATGTTTTCATGAAGAAAACATATTTCTTTTACATGCTCAGTTAATAATTTTGTTCGTTGAGCAGTGACGACATTTCCTGCACTGGAAAATAATCTTTCACCTGGCACTTGAGTGGCAGGTATTCCCAGGAAGTTTTTTTCTATTAATGCTAATTTAGGAAACCGACCGTAATTTTTTTCCCACAAATTTACTACATCTGTATTAGCTGGCACAGTTTTTTCGTTTAAGTGTCGTGTGGCTTCGGCGGTTACATTTGATACTTCATCATCGTTTACATCCTCCGCACTTATGGTCATTAAAAATACGAAAAATTCGAAGTTTGGGACGGTGCAGACAAATTATTTATTCATAAATCTCTGTATCTATCGGATACTATCGTAATATCACCTGTAATGTTTGTACTCGCTGTGGATTCATTTCCAGATGATCTTTCCATTTTTATCTCTTCGTTATTAGAAAACAAGAGTATCCTATTTAGTACAATGTCTAATAGCTTCGTTGCTGCATATCATCTAACAGTCGATTTTTCACTCGTGCATCAATGAGTATTGCGAGAAGAATGGGGTCACAAGTATAAGTGAAACCTTTGTTCAAAGATTGTTATTATATTCTTAATGAAATCACGAAACATCTCGTTAGAATGTTCTGCCGAAATGGATTGCATTGCTTGTTCTATGCCAATGACTAAAGGTAAATACCGTGAAAGAGTTGGATATGTTTCGGCACTCATTATTTCGGTGGCTTTATTAAATGGTTACAGTACTTTAACGTTTCATCATATTATACTGGGAATTCCAGCGGCTGTCTATATCTGCAATAAGTTGAAGTGATACTGTATCTAGACCAGAGTTGACTAACTGGTGGCTCGCGAGCCACCGGAGGCTCCTAGCCTTGCTGCCACGCTGAACGGCCCCCTCCATACCTGCCAGACTCTGACGATCGCAGTCACAAAGAGAAGGAAAGAAGGAGGAATCCACTGCAATCGTCCGAGTCTGGTAGGTATGGAGGGGGGCCATTCAGCGTAGCAGCAAGGCTAGGAGCTCCCGGTGGCTGGCGAGCCACCAGTTAGTCAACCCTGATCTAGACAATGAGTGTTTCATGTGCTGTCGACCCCAATTTGGTGGCCCCAACATTTTTTCACATGTTTTCTATTTAATATGTTTTGCCTTTACGCAGCACAAAAAAGATTTACAATTACATTTTGCTTATGTGGATTTTTTTATTATTAAGCCTGCGATATAGTTTCTTAACGCTCCCATCGGCTGGCGCCCTAAAGAAGGTCACCCATTAGGCCGAAGCCCGGCGAAGCGAAGTGCTCTCGCGCGAGTTGTTCCATCCACCCTAAGTTTGTTTGCAGAATTCATATCTTATCATCTTTTCAGGAATGCACCACGTTTATGGACAGACACGTCCTCTATTGACGGTGTAAATAATGTAGGTGAGGCATGGTTAATAACACTCGAAAAACAAGGATGCCATCATTTAATGACTGGGGATCCTTCAGCCGTTCAGCAAGCTATTATTTTGAGCCTCGGTAGTCTGCGTTTCAGTAATCAGCATCTTGAATTTAACATTGATCCACAATATCTTCATCGGGATTATTTATTCAGGTATTGTAAAAAGATATACATCCTTACAGAAAGTATTGCAAATCATTTGATTACATTTAGATTTTATAAGACTTGATGTTTACGCAATAATAAGTACATACATATTAAAAGGACATGAGTAATACGTAAATTAATAAATATAAGTAACTGTTTCTACTTTGTTTTGTTACTATTATGAAAAAGATAACTGTCCATACCACTGCGAAATAACGGCAATGATTTTATAATAATAACTCACTTTTTGAAATTGTAGTTAATAGTTTGCTCAGTACGTACGAACTCAAATATACAACTTTCGATACTCGAAGAATACCATAAGGTAAGGGGAACGCTTCTGAACTCTAAACGCGTAGACAGAAGAAGTGTTCCCTGATAGCGAGCGTTCTGGGGTTAAAATATTCGTAGTGGTGGGGGAAGTTACACACGCTGCGCATGCGCGTGATGACGCCGTGACGTCAAACCAATTAACGCCAAGATGTGAAACGATGAGAACGAACCGATGCCAGCGCCAAGCCCAGCCAAGCCAGAGTTAGGAACAATGGGGCCGCAGTGATGGATAGGGAAACACCTACAGGAGCGGTGGTAATGTGTGCGCGAGACGCCACAGCGGGAGATAAACCGACGCCAGGGCCAACCAGCGTCGTCGGTAAATAGACTGTCGACGCTGGTTGGCCGTGGCTAGCTTCGCGTTGACGCCACTTGGCTGGCTTGGCGCTGGCGTCAGTTCGCGCACAAATTACCACCGCTCCTGTAGGTGTTTCCCCCTCCATCACTGCGGCCCCATCGTTCCGAACTCTGAGCCAAGTTAGCCAAGCCAAGTGAGGCTGCAGCAAATCAGCATCGCCGGGAAATCGGTTGCTGACCCCACAACGTTGCTGATACCTTATGGTAGCGCTGTCCAAGGTCGAGCATGCGTGTTCTCGAGGTTCTCCCACTCTTGTCTGCGATGTCAAGGATACCGCGCGATGCTAACCACGAAGGCGCTAGCCCGGCTAGCCCATCATGGTAGCCTTAAGGCGGGATCTCCTAGTTGCTACAGGTCAGTGAAGTATGCATCTGTTTCTCCCTTGCACTAGTGGAGTCACTACCGGTCGCTGCGACCTGTTGCAGCTAGGAGATCCCGCCTTTAGTAGCGTCACGCGGTCTCATTGACAACGGAAGGCAGGCTGCGCGAAAGACAGATTGGAAGGGGAAGCAGGCGCGTGGGGGGCAGGAATACAGAATTCTATAATAATTACTTCGTCATAGGAGCTGTTAACGTACAACTGATCGGCGTCAGCAAACGAAACGATCGATCTGAAGCTACATTACAGAAACAAGTACACATCGCGGGACCACGTAGAAGATAGTTCCATCTGTGTATATTTAAAAGTATCTTCGCGGATATTTGTTTGTTGGAATTCGGCACAAAGCTATGATACATTCTAGTGCCTATAATACATAGTGTTTGTCATTTTAAAACAGTTTTCTAATAAGATTGAATGATCTTTCTGTTTTTACTTACAATTAGTTACAAAAGTGAGAGTGGTATTTTTTATATTAATTATGGTCTACTTTGTTGAGATTATATGTTCAATGCATCTTGTGCGGATCTGTGTGTGCGTGCGCGCGCGCGCGTGTGTGTGTGTGTGGTCGACAAGACACCACGTTCTGAGATTATATGTTGAGAATAAAATATCCAAAGCATCCAGTAGTAAAAGTGTGTAGTTTCCACTGCAATATCTCGCCACATCAACACCTTACTTTATCAGGTTATGGGCCCAGCGTCCGTTTCTTAAAATTCTTGATATAAGTAAGATACGAAATCCACGTGATACATTTGAGGTTAACCACGTGGAGGCTGATAAAAGCCAAGTATGAATTTGAATTTATCAAGAATCGAGCCTTTAAATAAAAGCAATTATGCCACGTGGCGAATGCAAGTGGAGGCATTATTAACGAAAAATGATTTGTGGCAGTATGCGTCCGGGGAAAAAGTTAAACCGGAAATCGTTGATGGAAACGCTGCATCAACAGCGGTTTTCAATAAATGGATCATAGAGGATAAAAAGGCCAAGTCAGACTTAATTCTGAGCATTGCGCCAAGTGAACTAATGCAATTAAAAGGCTGTGATACAGCACGTGATACCTGGATAAAACTTGAATCCATATATGCCTCTAAGGGGCCTGCGAGAAAGGCTACTCTATTGAAGCAGCTAACGTTGCAAAAAATGCAGGAGAATGATGATGTCAGGGAGCACATAAATAAATTCTTCGATGCAGTCGACAAACTAAGAGAAATGAGTGTTGACATAAATGAAAATTTACTGTCCATCATGCTCCTATACAGTTTACCAAGTAGCTATGAGAATTTTAGATGCGCAATCGAGTCGCGCGATAAATTACCTGATGCGGAAACGCTAAAAAAAAGATCCTCGAAGAGAATGATGCGAGGAAACAAAGTAATGGTTCAAGTGGAACCTCGAATGCATTGTTGGCTACTACGAAAAATAAGCAATTTACAAATAACTACAGTCATGAGAGAAATACCGGAGAGCACAGAAACATTAATAAAGGTAACCTTAAAAATAATTTACTAGTAATATAATCTGTTTTAGGTGTAATAAAAAAGGTCATATTGCACCAAAATGCTATTCTAAGATTGTACCAAAGAAAAGTAAAAGTGCTGACGGTAGTAATGACAGTGTAAATGTAGTAAAGGAAGTATATCATGCTGGTGTAGCAAATGCAGAAGAGGGAAACAAGCAACTAGAAAACTCGAATAACCGCTGGTGTTTAGACAGTGGTTGCACCACCCACCTGTGTAAGGACATTGATTCATTTGATAATTTGAAACCAGTGGAGGAGAGTCTGCACCTAGCCGATAAGAATTCAACCCAAGTCGAAGGAAAAGGTACAGTGGAAGTAAAAATTGAAATTCAAGGTGGGGATAAGTCCATAGATTTAAAGAACACACTGCTGGTACCTGATTTACGGACAAATTTATTGTCAGTGGCAAAAATAGCAGACAAAAATCATACGATCCTGTTTAAGAAAGATATTGCTTTAGTAAAAAATATTAAGGGAAATGTTGAGAAGGTTGAGAATAAACTAGATTTACAATTGTGGCATGAACGTATGGGTCACCTAAATGAAAGAGACCTGAGGAATTTATTGAAGCATATGAAGATAGGTAATATAGAGATGAATGGTAAACTTCCTGAGTGTGAAATATGCATTTTGGGAAAACAAACGAAATCACCATTCAATTCAGTACATGAACGTGCCAAAGAACAATTAGAGATAATACATAGTGATGTATGTGGTCCGTTTAGAGTACAATCAATGGAAGGAGCAAGATACTTGTGTACATATATAGATGATTATTCGAGATATTGCACAGTATACATGTTGAAAAACAAAAGTGATGCATTTGATGCATTCAAAATGTACAAAAATATGGCGGAAAATTTGTGTGGAAGGAAGATAAAATACTTACAAACGGACAATGGTAAGGAGTATTGTAACGCTATTTTTGATAAATACTTGAACGATTGTGGGATACAGAGACGTCTTAGTGCTCCGTATACCCCGCAACAAAATGGGGTTGCAGAAAGAAAGAATAGGACGTTGCTGGATATGGCGCGTTGCATGATGATAAAGTCTGGAATAGCAGCGGAATTTTGGGCAGAAGCCATCACGATGGCCAACCACATAAGAAACAGATGTCCCACAAATTCACTTGATGGAAGGCTACCCTATGAGTTATGGTGCAAGAGAGATGTAAATATTAAGTATTTCAGAATATTTGGTACCAAAGCTTATGTTGTTGATAAAAGCAACACCAGAGAAAAAATGGACGAGAGAGCGAGAGAAGGGTTTCTCGTTGGCTATTCGGAACAAACAAAAGGCTATCGAATATACATCCCAAAATTGAGGAAAGTCATTGTGTCAAGGGATGTTAAGTTCTTCAATGAGGTGAATAAGATGCCAAATGAAAAACAAAGGGAGGAAGAAATTATTGAAGAAAATGATCAAATGCACGAAGAAGGGCTAGATATATTGTCATACCCAATAAGTAGTGAGGAAAAGGAAAGAGACGATAACATACAATGTGAGGGCGGTGAGAACGCTGGGAAGCGTCTACCAGGTAGACCGAGGATAATTCGTACAGGAAAACCTGGAAGACCAAGGAAGGAATATAGGTCAACAAGCAGTAATATAGAACAGACGGAAAGGAATGAGGTCAATGATGCAAGTGATGACGAAGAAGGTGACGTCTTCGTGGAAGCAAGGGCCAATTACGCAGAAATAGATTTGTACCAAGCGATTGAAGGAGAAAACAAAAGGGATTGGTTAGAAGCAATTCGTTGTGAGTTTAAAAGTGAAAAATGACACCTGGAAAATAGTGGAAAGACCATACGATAGAACACTGGTCGATAGTAAAATAGTCTTGATAAATAAGGTGGACAGTAATGGAGAAATCTATAGGAGAAAAGCTAGGTTAGTAGCGAGAGGATTTAGTCAGGTAAAAGGCTATGATTATGAACAGACATTTGCTCTCGTTGCACGCCTAGAATCGTTGAGAATATTAATAGCTATATCAGTAGAGTATAATTATGTAATACATCAATTAGATATCACTTCTGCGTTTTTAAATGGAAAACTAGAGGAAGAAATTTATTTAGAGGTACCGGAATTATTGGAGTGTTCCTTGCAAGATATTATAGAGAAAGATGAAAGTGAAATTAAAAGGGAAGCGATAGAAATGCTCAGACAAATACGTGGTAAAAATAAAGCCTGTTGCAAATTAAACAAAGCACTATACGGTTTAAAGCAAACAAGTAGACAATGGAATATTTTGTTAGACTCAAAACTGCGAAGCGTAGGTCTTACGGCGAGCGTTGCTGATCCATGTCTCTATTTCATAAATCATAATGATACTTTTATATTAGTTTTAGTTTACGTTGATGATCTCTTAATAGCAGGAAATGATATGTGTAAGATTAATGAAATAAAAGAGGAATTAAAGAAAGAATTCGAAACAAAAGACATGGGCGAGGCAAAATTTTGCCTGGGCATAGAAATTGTGAGAAAGAGAAATGAAATAACCTTGATGCAAAGGAAATATATAAATGATGCGTTAAAGCGGTTTGGAATGTATAATGCAAAAGGGATAAATACACCAGGAAATGTAAATGAACAGCTCAAGGCAGGTGAGACTAGTTATGATGTAAGAGTACCATATAGAGAACTCATTGGCACCCTGATGTATTTATCCGTAACATCGAGGCCAGATATAATGAACCGTGTAGTGTATTTAGCTCAATTTGCATCAGCGTACCAGCATGAACATTGGATCGCGGCTAAGCGAATACTGAGATACTTGAAGCAAACAATAAACTTAGGACTAATATTTAAAAGGGGTAGCTTCAATCTAACTGGATATGCAGATGCTGATTGGGGATCAGATATAAACGATAGGAAATCTTATACAGGATACGCGTTTATTTTATCGAATGCTGCGATCGCGTGGAAGTCAAGGAAACAGAAAACTGTAGCGTTGTCAACGACAGAAGCCGAGTATGTGGCAATAGCGGAGTCAGCGAAAGATGCTATATACATTAAAAATTTTCTTAAAGAAATAGGGATAGATATGAATCTAACAATCTTCAATGATAACCAAAGTGCAGGATTGCTCACACAAAATACTGTATTCCATGATAGAACAAAGCATATAGATCTTAAGCACCATGCTGTGAGGGACGCTGAGGGGGGATGTTGAGATTATATGTTCAATGCATCTTGTGCGGATCTGTGTGTGTGTGTGTGTGTGTGTGTGTGTGTGTGTGTGTGTGGTAGTCAGTCACGTTATGTATGGTCGACAAGACACCACGTTCTGAGATTATATGTTGAGAATAAAATATCCAAAGCATCCAGTAGTAAAAGTGTGTAGTTTCCACTGCAATATCTCGCCACATCAACACCTTACTTTATCATACTTAAATAATTCCTTTGCGGATGTAATAGGATTTTCATATGGTCTTCGTAAACTGACACGTACAGCAAGCCTTTTAACGGTTTTATCCTAGGCCTATTTCCACCTGAGAGGAATTTCAACATCATCTAAAACAACAATACGTCCATTCAAACAGAAATAGTTTTCGGCATTTCTCATTACATTCCTGAATCGGGTACACCATGGCCTTTGTCATCGTGCCCAGACTACAATTTTAGTGTCCGGCAAATAG
Organism: Andrena haemorrhoa; assembly: GCA_910592295.1. Taxonomy (NCBI): domain Eukaryota; kingdom Metazoa; phylum Arthropoda; class Insecta; order Hymenoptera; family Andrenidae; genus Andrena; species Andrena haemorrhoa. Next base: position 11,847,731 of record OU342946.1, read on the forward strand.
AAAAGTCTAATAGATAGGAGAAAGACCACAGATTAAGAACATCATTTGTTCAACAGTTTAAAAACGTCTGTAAGCACGAAGTTGGAAATAAAAATATTTTTATCATTTTGCGTTGCAATAATCATTTGCAGAACAATACAAAAGTTTAGTAAGAAGGGTCTATCCTTTGCGATTAAAACAAACTAGCACGAAATGTGTATGTTTAACAGTTTTGGAGGTAAAAATTCATATGTGAAGGCAGTTGTCATAGAAATCGGTTAAAAGTGTAAACTTTAACAACTTGTATTTTTTGTATGATTTCGAAATTTCAGTGGCGGCGAAATCGCATTTATGCGATTTTCATGTAAAATTTCAGGGCTCTTGTAGTAAGTTTTTCTGTCCCATCATATCATCAATCCCATCTTTTACACATATTATTTTTTTATAAATTGGAACCATTGGTTTCGGTGAGATAGAAAAAGTTCGGAGGTCGAAAATTAAGGACTCTACTCTAGTACTACTCTAGTAAACACGCCCAGACAATTGTGCGAATGTGCAGTAAATACATAAATATATACTTAATGTTAAAGTTTTAGTTAATTTCAATTATCTAAAGTGAAAAACGGCATATCGTATTCTGATGATAATTTACTAAAGCACGTTGGTTACTAAATTTGGAATTGAGGGTTCGTACGTTCGATATTTCGTGGGAGCTATATTTATTAATTTGTTTTGTTTTTATTTTAAATACTGAGGAAGTAATGGAAGACGTAATTTTATACTATCAAACAATTGGCAGTAATTATTAAATAATATATAGTACTGATAATCGTATAATGGAGATTTACATTATACCCATGTTCTTTTTTATTTCAAAGTACTGCATATGAATGTTTATTTGCAATGCTTTCTTTACATGCATTGGATAATGTGAAATGATATTCATAAACACATTTCTTATGTTTTTTTAGGAGAATAAGTTATGGAAACGTAACTCATTTAAACATATCTGTAACAGTTAGAGAAGACAACCGGGCAGTTTTAAGAGTAGCTTTAGATAAAAGTGATAGTGTTTATTTTGGCTGCGATGCAGGATGTTTAGATGCACCTGTTTCCTTAAGTCAGTCATATACAGATTTTCCAGTGAAATTAACAAAACCACTAACAGCTATACTATATATAACGTCTGATTATCAACATATGCAAGATCTGCGAAATGCATTACATGTTCATGCAGTAGACGACGGTTAGTATAAATTTGAAAGTTTATTAACAACAATGAAATAAATATACATTTTCTTATAGCACCAGCACATGATCATCAAGTGATGGCTTTACACAAACATGGGCATCAACTTGGAGGACTGCCAACACTGTTTTGGATTAGCATATGCTTTCTTATAATTGTGTTCCATTTGTTCCTATGTAAACTTATTATCAATGAATATTATGGTCATCAAGATAAACAAAAAGTTAGGTATAGTAAGTTGTAACTATTTTATGTATCTGCTACAATGTGCATATGTATATATCTGTATGTAGTTTTATATACCTAATACTCGTAGTATTAGACTGTATAATTATATATACTTAAGGTAGATAAACTAGCTTCATATTATTACATTTTACAATATGAAATGTCATAAAAACCCTTAAAATAATTTTTTCAAAAATGACAATGATATTGTCGTTCAAAATACAATTGTATTTTTATACCTTACATTTGATGATGGACAGAGTTAGGCGTTTTCAAATAAACTTTTATTTGTGCGTTTATTTGACTTTATTCTATTCAAAGAATCTTCAAATATTTTTCTAATACAAATTCAATCGAATAAATGGACGAATAGAACTGAAGTAATGATTCTGTATAAATGACAAAATTCCTCTACGATGTAAGTGACTTTCTGGTAATTAGCTAGAATAGGGTACTCGTCGCCGATTTCAATGTTTTTGAAATATGCTGTCAAGGTTAATTTAAATATGTGGTCATTCTGAATATCTTTTCCCTACACATGTAACCGCCGCGCCGCTTTCGTTTTCGAGATATGCGCAGAATACTCTGATCAGTAACTACTGATTGGGGCTATGTAGGAGTTAGTATATAAATGATGATCTGTCTCCTTCCCCCTTGCGTCCCTACTATCGCAGTATAGATGGGAAGGCGCCGGATAAAGACTGATGAAATAAATAAAAAGTGAGGTTGGAATGTCTCTGCGACGAGTAAAGGTACACGGTAGCGACATCGACACATATACCGGGTGTCTTTCATGTACTTGGCGTCGAGACGCTACCGCGTCTCTAGATACACAATTCACTGATAAATATGTATACACAAAGAACGCCTGATTCGCCGAAGACGAAATCAAGGCGTATGTGAAAATAGGTTGTACAGCGTTATAGAGAGTGCACAAGCGCTGAACGTGACATTCACAGACGTGAATACATCACGACCACGAGGTCCGACAAACGCCGATAATACGTGACTTGATTCTAAGGAGTCACCAAGAGAAGTCATCTTGGTCACCGCATGGCGACGCACGCCGGCTCGCGCCGTCTCCCCACCACCGCACAGTATGCGGAGTGGGAGAACAGCCCCCCCCCCCCCCCCCTCCCCCCTCCCCGCGTGCGAGTACACACACGCGCGAACTTAACCTAAGTATACAAATATAGTATAAGATATGTACAATAATTACAAAACGTATGTACGCCGCAGCGAGGTTGGCAACTATTGCAATCGAATGTGGTTATGAGCCTTGTGCTAATTTCACAGTTTTTAGCGAATATGCGTTAGAACAGGTAGCGGCGGAATATCCGCAGAAACTGAAGCTGTTGACTCAGCCACGTCTTCTAATAGGAAGAACGCTGGTTTCAACAGATTCGTCGACACACAACGCACGGCCCCATTTACTACAATCTCGTAAATCGCGTCAGAAATGCGTCGCTCTATTTTGAATGGACCGGAATATGGAGGTTCCAGTGCCCTCTTCGCCACATTGCGAATAAAGACATGTGAGCATGTTTTTAATTCTTTAAAAAAGAATGCCCTCTTTTTATAATTGTGCATAGCGGGCACGGGTCGGATCATGCGCATGTATTCTCGAAATTCCTCGATAAATATTTGCGGACTGGGCGACAAATCATCGGGAAGAAAAAATTCTCCCGGCAAGCGGATTGCAGTTCCGAATAGAAACTCGGCTGGGAACGCTCCTGTATCCGCACAAATGTGCGAACGCAACCCCATGAGCACTGTGGACAGCGCTCGAGACCAGTTCTTTTCAGTGTGGCACATAATTGCTGCCTTTAATACTCGGTGCTAACTGTTGCGCCAAGGCGCCTGGGGTCGAGATTCTGGCTAGAATCTCGGGGTGCTCCGGGTCGTCCTTCATAGTCGTCGTCCAACGGGCTCCGAAAGGTTCGGGTTAAAGAGTTGGAACTCACCATAAGGTTAAACAAGTTTATTCTGTCCCGATCTGGGTGACAGTCGAAGCGTCACAGTCTTCGCCTTGCTCTTGGGCGTTTTCGTTGGAAACGCTGACGGTGCTCGCGGGTTGTTGCCCGCGCTTGACGCTCGCGTGTGCTTTTGGAATGCACGGCGGTTGTAACTTTCGGTCGTTAACCGGGTTACACAGTTGTCGAATTTACATTGAGTGTGGGACCTTGGCTATGAGAGTCAGCGTTTATGAGCCCTGTCGCCAGTCCGTTGTAAGCTTAAACCATTGAATACGCTCCATTGGCGTCAAGGTGGTTTATCATTAGTATAAGCATGTTTCAGTTCATCGAAATGTTTAATAATTTGGTGACCCTCATCCGAAATTAGTATTGTATTATTTTGATCGGTAATTGCTTTTATCTTGTAAGGGCCAATGTAATGTGGATCGAATTTATGGAGCCGAGGCTTTTTCAGTACGTAAACAAGGTCGTTTGTTTAAAATGTAACCTGGTTACTTTTCCGGTCATAGATTTTTTTAACGCGATTTGCTAGTTTCCAAATTTGATCGCGTGGTCTTTCGGATTTCGTCTAAGCGCTCTACCAAATTCTGTACGTATGTTGGGTACGTTAGTAATTCCTCACGGGACATAGGCGTAAATGGATCTCGAGCTAGTTCTCCGAAGACTACCTCATATGGGGTGAATTTTGTCGCTTCGTGTACCGAGGTATTATACGAGTACATAGCAAATGGTAGCAGCAGGTCCCAGTCCTCGTATCTTTCTAAATAGTGTTTTAAGTATTCGGTTAGGAGTATATGACTTCTTTCGAGGAAACCGTTAGTCTGTGGACGATATCCCGATGTGGTAACGTGTTTAATTTTGAATGTTTGAGCTATGCCTTGTACTTTGTTATTGATGAAGCTAGTCCCGCGGTCTGGTAATATTGCACGCGGCGCGCCGAAGATCGCGATAAAATAACGCGATAGCGCGTCGGCCACGGTAACGGCTCGTATGTCGGGTAAAGGAACTGTTGTGCCCAGGCAACGCCCAAGCACACGCGTCGATCACGCTATTATACGTTATACATATTATATTACTTTCGAGACGTTTCTAAGCGAAGACTGCCGCGCGGCAACCGAATCTACGAAATCAGCAAAAATACAAGCGCTTCGCCGTGACCATATATGGTAACAGCACCACGCCCAAGACCGTAACAAAACCGATTTGATTCCGCAAATCGGTAGACTCGAGACCCGACCCTTGACCGGGTAACACGGCTAAAACCTACTTGTACACCTCAGTCTGGTTTAGTTGCTTTTGAATAAAGACTTAGTCTTGGAGTTTAACCAAACTTGGTGCAGTTCACCTGGTGGATTCTTATCCTTTCACCATTCCCGAAACCACGACTACGCCACATCCCCTACCAGCCTTGCGAGCCATCACGCAGGGCACAACAGAACGGTCATACAGAATTTTGATAATTGACATTGTATTGTAAGTACGTGGCGATTTCCGCTTGGGGTAGGGGGGGGGGGGGGGGCGGTCCTACTGTGTCTAAGGCTACTTTATCGAAAGGTCTAGCAGGCGTATCGGAGATTAACATTGGTTCGCGAGTTTTGATTCGTACGAGCTTCTGTTCTTGACAGCTAGCTCTGACAGTTACGAACGAAATCTTCTACGTCACGGCGTAAGCGCGGCCAGTCAAATAGGCTGTGAATACGTCAGTACGTTTTCATCACAACTTTATGCCCTCCTATCAGGCTTTCGTGATAGTGACGGATAATATCTTCTCGTTCATCTTCTGGTGGTAACTGGATTTCGCCCGTGCAGATCGTAATTATGATGGGAGTACGTTTGAAAATAATTTTGAAATGTCTTTTGAAGCGTTTCGGCGTTGAATCGGGGTAGAGTTTCACCATGCGCCGCTACCCGAAACGAGCGCACGCGTTCATCCTCTGCTGCGTCCCTGAGCGCTGTTAATGCCGACGCGAGCTCGCCTTCTCCCATTTCATGGTAGAAGCTGTCTGCTCCGATGATACTAAAAAATTTTTCTTCCTCATTGGTGGTAATTATTACGCGATTTCTAATTAATTCCTCGCATAATAACACAGTCCAACAAAATAAAACTTTTTTTCTGTTCCGCAATATCCACTGGGTGATTCTGTTAGAGTTTTTCGTCCTGAACACGAATCCGCAAACCGTTCGTCGCCATCACCCTCAGTTTTTGAAAAATTCGATTTTGAAAAAAACTGCAAATTTTCAACTTTGAACATCTTTTGTGTCAAAACCCTAATATTTATTCGGTTGCTCTTTGCGTCAAATTATTCTATGAACCTTCCCGAATACAACGGTATAAGTTATTAATGCATTATGAACATTTAAATATGTTTAAACAACCATCAAAGGGAAAATGACACTCGTAATGCACCCATTTCTGAAGATATCTTTCAATTTATTTCCAAAACTAAGGGCCTAGGAGAAACTCTGATCATTCCACGCGATGCAGCGGACATTTTTCCTTCGGAAATCATCAACAAAAGTGGTAAGTCATGTTTTGTTTTCAATACAGAAGCGAAATAGTTTGGCAAAACGCGCGGTGTCGACAGTGGTAGTCTACGGTGGCGCACGATCCACTGCCGCTCAGCGTAACACAATCGCTTAACGCACCTGACTACCACTGTCGGCATCGCGAGTTTTGCCAAACTATTTCGCTTCTGTATTGAAAACAAAACGTGGCTTACCACTTTTGTTGATGATTTCCGAAGGAAAAATGTCTGCTGCATCGCGTGGAATGGTCACATTTTCTCCTAGGCCCTTAGTTTTGGAACTAAATTGAAAGATATCTTCAGAAATGGGTGCATTTCGAGTGTCATTTTCCCTTTGATCGCTGTTCAAACATATTTAAATGTTCATAATGCAATAATAACTTATACCGTTGTATTTGGGAGGGTTCATAGAATAATTTGACGCAAAGAGCAACCGAATAACTATTACCGTTTCGACACAAAATATGTTCAAAGTTGAAAATTTGCAGTTTTTTCAAAATCGAATTTTTCAAAAACTGAGGGTGATGGCGACAAACGGTTTGCGGATTCGTGTTCAGGGCGACAAACTCTACAAGAATCACCCAGCGGATATTGCAGACCAAAAATCGTGTTGGACAGTGTAATTTAGTTTCGTCAAGGAATCCGATAGCCTTTAAAGTTTTACAATTTGGGCTAGTGTTAGTTGTAAAATAGTTAATTGTCTAAGTTTCCCTTTTCTAGATTAGTTAGTTTTAAGTAGTCGAGCGTTAGAGTAAGTAGTTGAATTAAGGGAAATTAGGCTTAGCTAATTGTAAGTCGAGTTCGAGTTTTCACCAGCACTAGTATAGTCGCTGTCTTAGTTTTATTAACAGAGAATATTAGTTTAAACTGGCACACAGGAACCGCGTGTCCCACAGTTGAAGAATACAGTTCGCTCTAGTCACTGCGCCTTCTCTCTCTTCTCGCAAGCGTAATCGTTTAGCAAAAGTGTCGTAAGTATCTGTTGGGTCCCGAAGTGGTTGGGTAGTAATAATAGGAAACCAGAACATGTAACAATAACACGAGTATAATTGGTAGATAGTAAGTAAGATATAACGCGAGTCACAGATCTACTACCTAGATGGCCTTGCGCTACGGCGCGGGCCCACCACCGATGGTGGTGCCTCCCGGCGGAGGAGCACTGAGTGTGCCCCAACATCTCCCTCCTCGAAGAAGTTACCACTGCACGTATGATTGGGCCTTAGGATCCAGGACCAATCAACGAGGCGGTGCTCTGATGCGGACAGGTCTCATTGGAGTCGCCTCCGGAGGTGCCGTTAGATCTTGGCGCAGAGGATCGGGTTGACTCGTAGGCGTCTGATGCGATTCCCCCGAGTGTACCTGTTCAGGCAGGGTTGGAGATGTGCTGGCATTCTGGTCAAAGAATAACCAATCGTCCTCCTCCAGCCAGTGACCAGAGCCAGAGCCTCTTTTTCGAGCTGCGAGTAATTGCGCTGGGCATCTGTCAGGCTCTGAGACATATGGTATACTGCGCGTTCATGATCATTTGAGTCTCGCTGTGAGAGAACGCCTCCGATGCCGGTTGAAGAAGCATCCGCAGCCTCGATGAGACTCTTAGAGGGATCATAGTGCTCGAGCAATAATGGGCTGAGCATGATCTCCTTGATGCGCTTTAGGGCCAGGTCGTGTTCACCATTCCAGGACCAAGTATGATTTTTCCTGGTAAGATCCTCAAGAGGGCGTTTAATTTGATGAAGATGCGGGATGAACTTACCATAGTGGTTCACCATGCCCAGTAAGCTTTGGACCTGAGCAACACACGTAGGCTTCGGCAATTCTGCGATTGCGCGAGTGGTCTCAGGGTCGGCCGGGATTCCCTTGGCGTTTATTATTACGCCTAAATACTTTATTTCCCTCAGGGCGAACTTGCACTTCTCGGGCCTGAGTCTCCATCCTTTTTCTTCGAGACGTTGCAAGGTATTCAGTAAACGTAGATCGTGCTCCTGTCGAGTAGCGCCTGAAACTACGACATCATCCATATAAGCATGTACGCCGTCCAATCCCGATAGCGAATGGTCTATCGCCTGCTGAAAGATGGCCGGAGCAGTTTTGATTCCGAATGGTAGCCGCTTGTATCTGAAGAGCCTCTTGGTTGTAGTAATTGTGGTGATGTCGCGATCTTCTTGGGCCACCTCAATCTGCAGAAAAGCATCGCTAAGGTCGAGGGTGCTGAAATAACAATTCCCGTTGAGTTTCGTGATTATGCCCTCGACGCTAGGGAGGGGGTGACGATTGTCGATCAACGCGGCGTTGACTCCGGTGGAGTAGTCCGCGCAGATGCGAATCCTCCCGTCTGGCTTCCTCACGATGACGATAGGCGTGCTGCACCTCGATGATGGAACGCGCTCGATGATGTCCAAGGATTCGAGGCGTGACAGTTCTTCCACCAGGAGCGCCTCCATGGCGTAAGGGATCGGTCGGCACTGCCTTTGTACCGGACGCGCGTTCTCGGTCAGCGCCAGCCTTGCCTGAAAGTCCACACATTTGCCCAAATCGCGCGCGAAAAGTTTAGAGAACCTTTTAGGAAAGTTCTCACGCGACTCAGCAGCTGACGTGAGAGGCGTGGGGGTATCGGTCGGTGCACTGTTTTGTACACTCAGTGTTGCGAGTGGTTCGCAGCACTGGGAGAGTGGCACAGACCAGAGATCAAGTTTATCTATCGCGTTTATACCAAACAAATTCACTCCGTCGCGCGAAACGACGTTAATCTCTATTTCTCCCTCGCGGCCGAAGGCCTGAATTGTGGCACGGAATTTGCCGATTGTTCCCAGTTCGGAACCACCGGCGTGCTCCACGATGTCACTGGTGATGAGTTTTGGGCGTCTAATGAGGGGCCCATTCCTTTTTGCCGACCGTAGTTACATCTGAGCCCGAATCGTATTGTAGACGCACCGATTTTCCCGATATAGATGTCGTCACGTAGATTCGACGTCTCTTGTCGATCGACGTTATCGACTGGATGGCGAGGTTCGCGTTCCTGGCAGCGCCCGTGCTCGTACTTTTTGGCGGCGCTTTACTGAAGCTTTCACCCGAGCGACAAACCTTCGCGATGTGGCCTTTCTTCAAGCATTTGCTGCACGTTGCGTCACGGAAATTGTAATTTGTGCGGAAATGCGCGCCACCACAGCCATAGCACTTGTTACTTACATGCGTTTGACTGGGATTTTTTGTTGAGCAGCTAAGCTGCTTATTGTGCAAATCGGCCCGCTGCGTTGCACTCCCTTGGTTGGAACGAACGGCGTTGACCATTGTAGGCGTAGAACTGACCGGGTTTTCAAGAGTCTTCATGTTCGAAGAGACGTTGAGATGAGCCTCCAGTTCCGTTGTGATGGTCTTTAACCCTTAGGCTGCCGCTATAGCCACTATATTGGCACGGTTCTACCCCCTCGACTCTATGCGACCTATTGACTACTCATACATAAAAATTTTGGAAAAAAAGGACCCCTATTTTTACAAAAAAATAGCGGCAGCCTAAAGGTTAAAGTGGCGTCTTTGTCCTTCTCGACGACCCTTAACGCTATCTTCTTCAACTCGTCGTTTTCTCGTGAGAAGCAGAATTACTGTAGGAGTAGCAGGACTCGTAAGCCGCCGTCCGAAAGCTTTGCACGTTCGAATTCGGATGCATGTCGATTAATTCGGTCGATGTGCTCGGCGATGGGAGCAGACTTGGAATATCTGTAATTCAGAATCTGGATCCGACGGCGTGTGATCGATGTCTTGTCACGAAAGAGATTTTCCAAATATTTTATAAGATCCGGTTGCAGAATTTTCGCCGGTTCTGTGGGCGCAACGTGATCGACCAAACGATCGTATTCAGTTTGGCCGAGTTTGTCCAGGATGAGACGTGTACGCATTTCGATCGGCAGCGATGACGCTTCGCGTACGAGCGTGTACTCGTGCCGTTGAAGCCATTTTGTAAACGGTTTGATATCGTCCCCGAGACCGTATGAATATTTCTCCACACGCGCACTCAGTTGATTGTACAAATCCGTTACTGCTCCCTGTGGCGAAGTTTGGCTTTCCACTTTTGACTTTTCATTCTGTAATTGTACCTGAAGAAGGCCGTTTATGGCGGCAGTGAGGGCTTCGATTTGCTTCGCTACATCGGCCATGTTCGCGGCTTGATTTCTTCGAGGTTAGGACAACAATTGGGAATGAAAATCACTGTATTCACAGTCCGCAGCGCCAGTTGTTGGGTCCTGAAGTGGTTGGGTAGTAATAATAGGAAACCAGAACATGTAACAATAACATGAGTATAATTGGTAGATAGTAAGTAAGATATAACGCGAGTACAATTCGTGACCTATTCGTAAGCCGGTCACAGATCTACTACCTAGATGGCCTCGCGCTATGGCGCGGGCCCACCACCGATGGTGGTGCCTCCTGGCGGAGGAGCACTGAGTGTGCCCCAACAGTATCGAATCCTGGAGACCGACTGACTCGGTTTCGTCGCGATCGCGGAAACGGAGCTCGCTGAGAAGAGTGGGGAGAGAGCAGCTGTTTCGGCGGCAAGCAGCGAGATGGTGACACCTTAATCACCAGAAAATGGCTCGCGACAGACATAGCGGTCTGTCGTATGTCGAGAAAAGAGAAAATGTCCTTACAACTTATAAAACGTACTATGTACCTTAAGCCTACTATATACAATATATATACATAACTAAACAGCTAGTTAATATTCTATCGGATGATATAAAGTGAATATAATTGTCCGGGGCGGACGCTAGCGTGGTTTTTAAGATCTTTACTTCGCATTGCGTTGGCTGCGTTTCGGTATTCCGGGGCGTCCAGTGTGTGGTTCTCGAATCTAGGTAACTTTCTCACGGTTGTTGGGAAATTAGGTGGGTCCACGAATTCCATTTCTTGGAATTCCGCTAAATCGGGCATCTTGGTTATATCGGGCCTGAGGCTGATAGTCGATTTTTCCCTAGGAGGCGATTGCTTTTCTGGCTCCTCCAGGGTCTCGTCCTCGGGACAAATCATGGTCGATTGCGGGATGTCTAGGGCTTCTGTATGTAAAGGTATTTCCCATGACACTCGCTTCTTTGGGCCTGATCGTAGGTCCGTTTTCTGCGGGCTGACGTTTACGTGGGGGTTCGATGTTTCCCCCTTTTCCTCGGATAGGGATTCTTCGTTGAGGCTCTTCAAGAGGGTGTTATCTTCTTGAGTAGTTGGGCCTGTGCATGAGCTATCGCTTAACACGGCGGAGCTCTCGGTACTTTCTTCTGGATTGTTGTTTTCCGTGTCTAAAAACTCAGGCATTCCCGTCTGTCCTTCCGTTGTACCCAGAGCGGTAGAGTTCGCCCTGCTCTCTATGCCGGACGAGAATTACATCACAGTATGCAGAAAACACCATCAAATGTACATGTGCGAATTTAGCGTACCTCTTCAAGACCTAGAAAAAGTACGAAGCTGGGAGACGGATGTCTTACTAAAACCTCAAAACATTAAATGGCCTAGCTGTAATATCCAAGCTCTCCCCGGAAGTCGAACCTTCCTCAAGAAGATGATCGCACCCAACACATGGTTATATCCCATCAAAGACACCCTGGCACTGTAGGTACAAAGTACGCGCCCGGATACGAAATGCTCCAGGGTGCAGGAATATTGCAACTGAGGAGGGATTGTCAGGCCCAAATCGGGACCGATCAGATCTGGGCATCCGGAGTCTACAACGAAGCGTTAACAACGATATACAAACCATCCATAGGTATAAATATTTCGGAAATCCTGGCAATTCTAACGGAACATCACGTAAAAATCCTGGCCGACCATCAAGAAAGGGAACCTCAAGGGACCCTTCATGATGCCCATGCGAAAGCAAACGCGATCGCACTGGAGGACATAGAGAGACAGGCAAGGGAGCTGGCCACCCATCATCGAACCGAAAATCTATCAACTTACGTCACCTATGGAATGCCGGTACTGGGAGCAATTTTTGTTCTCCTCCTCGTCGTCTGGATTGGATACCGTCTTTGGAGGGCACGCCGGGCACAACATCGTGAGCCCTTAAGGAAAGAAACAAAGGTCAATATAAAAATGGTACCACCCCGCCCTCCTCCTCAAATAATTTCCAGACCCCGTCCTCTTGCTATTACATCTTTTCCTCCAGACCTACCCGTTATACCGTCCACAAGGACAAGAGAAAGAACCCAGGTGGAGCGAGCGAGAAGTTTGGCGGGTTCGGAGCCGTACTTCGAAGTATTCTAGACTATAGTTGCTGCTAGCAGCAAAATCCCTCGCGCGTTAGTCTTAGAACCGACTGCCCACGACGCGCTCTGCTGCGAAAATTAGATAGTAGGGATAACAGCATATAAGACCCCAATTAAGTGAGCGAGTCGCAATCGTTACGAACCTTTGTGAAGTAAACGAAAAAAAACAACCTCAAAATGTTTGGTAAGAACGAAACCACACCAGTTATACCGAAATATAACGACACTACATACCCGCGGTCTACTTTGGCGGAAACGATTCTTCCCCGTCACCTCCACGCGCCCTTCGGGCGAAGACTTTGTGTAAGGCCCCCAAAGGGCGTCCTCGGAAACGACGGGCGCATTTGGACCAACAGGGTCACGAAGACCGAGACACTGTGCGCCGCCTGTGCCTGGTTGAGGCCCCCAGCGAACTTCCTCTCCAATTACGAACAAACACTGGTCCACTGGCTGGCGGAGGAGCGAAGGACCGTCGCCCTCACTCGATGCGTCCAGTGCCGACCGCGCCACTTACAGTGGACAACTCCCGTCAACTGTACTGGATGCATCCGGGCAATGTTTGGATGTCAACCCCCGTCATCTGCCAGCATACCCGATCCTAAGGGCACCCAGGTCCCCGGGGAGCCCCCGCAACCCAGGGACATTCCCTGGATCTTGCCCGCCGGGGCAGAGTGAGGAATCACCAACATCCGCATTAGAGCATCGACCCGAAGCCTCACCAGGAGCCTCCTTCAAATATTTTATTCACCACCTAATTATTAATTTGCTTTTATTATAATATTCATTATTTTATTTAATTATATATTCTAGCTTCATTTTTTTTATATTACAATGTTATTATTATTATTATTATTATTATTATTATTACTATTGCCTTTAATTTTTGTTACTATTGCCTCATTTTCGTTTTCTTGACATATTATTATTATATCGATTTTCACTTTTTTATATTGTATTACTATCATTATTATATTCTTTTATTTCTTTTTATTATAATATTATTATTTTTTTCGCATATAATTATTTTCTCGAATTCTACAAATTTTTTACATTTATTACAATAAATGTAACAATATACCGTTTTTTCTCCTTAATTATGCTTCATTTATTGCCACCCTTTTGCGTCCCCTTAGATTTAATAGCGTTAACCGTATAGCATAGATTTAAGACGTTTAAAGAAGGTGTACGCGTAAACAGCTACACCCGTGTCAACGACGAAACGGACTCGTTTCGTGTCTAAGTGGGGAGGTGTTACATGGGCCCTTCTGGCCCTTCCCGTGCTTGCTGTCCACACGCCGCCTTCCTTGATAGACGACGATTCAGCGAAATCACCTCGCGCGTGTCAGTCATGTTGTCCCGAACCGCGAAGCGATCGTCAGGACAACGTAACCGTCGACGGTTGGAAGCGCGGCTTCCAAATAAGGCGCGATCGACAATTGCCGACGGGGCGGTTTCCCCCATTCGAACGCGATTGAGCGAGGCGTGGTCCTCAGCAGCGAGTCTTCGGAGATTCAGTTAAGATCAGAGCTCGATTTAGGGGGTATCGACGGTGAATCGCACCGTCTAGATCGTGTTTCCGCTTAAAGTCTTTCACGTGAATCGCGCTCGGCCGATCAGTTAGCCTAAGTGTAACTCCGTTCCGACATACTGAGAAACGGCCTCGCCGGGAGAGCATTTACCCGCCGATATGAGCCACCGCGACCGCGAAGACGTGCGACGAATCAAGCGAGTGAAACAGACGGACGAGAAGTTCACCGACTTCTGAGTCCCACCCGAGAGCACAGCGAGCGACCACGACCTGCGCTTGGTACAGCGACACCGCAAGCGAGCGGTACGATAGCCGGCAAGCGTGCCGTGCGTTATCTCCGAACATCTGCGAGCGACAACAGAGACGGAGCGCCGTCTCTGGGTATGTTAATTTCCTTTACTTTCTTTTAAAGAATATATTTTACTCTATTTTGTTTCCCCTTAAAATCCGAGTACCGATTCATTAAATACCCTTCTCTCCTCTACCATCCTTGGTACGTATAGTCAAGGCGTGCTTCAGCATCTTAACAGAGCAAGAACCCGGTAAATCATTCCAACCGCTCGGGATGATTTACAGGAAGTCCCTTCAGAACGTAACAAACTGGTGTCGGAAGTGGGATTTGATTCTTCTAATCATTCCCTTTTTCAATAGAAGAGGTCGCGACCTGCCGCAATCTTATCTGCTCATAACTTGACTACGCTTCCTACTACTCAACGCCTTTTGCCAAGTGTTCCATAACAATGCCAGGCGGTCTCACAAGATCCCCCGTATCACAATCGTTTGGCACTTCCCAAACCTCAGCTACAAATCCTCCCGAGGTCCCTCCTGCTGCACCGCCGGCCTCAGGCCATCCTTCGGCTCCCGGATGAACGACCTAGAAATGTCTGCAATAGATGTATGGCGTTCCCGCGAGGACGAAGAGAGAGTGTATTGGGCGCTGGACAATGTTCCCCGTTTCGACCCCGACTTTGTATCCTTGGAGGACTTCGCTACCTCGATACAGCGCGCTACAAAGCGTGTACCGCCCGGCCAGGAAGAAAGATTTCTGACCGAGCTAATATACAAATTAAAAGATCCTGTTAGATTTTATGTCGAAGGGAAGGGTTGTCAAAGCGTAGCCGATACTCTCCCTGCTAAAGATCCGATACTCCCCATGCCGTGGCTATGAGGAGTTACGATTGGAACTAGAACGTATAAGCATGTTTCCCCGAGAACGCATAATAGATTTTATTCACCGCGTGAGTCGCCTGTACCGACAGGTGACCGTAAGAGCTAAAGAATTAATCGGAGAGAATAATGAGAAAACCATGAGGGAACTGGATCGATTGGCTCGTTCCTCGTTTATCACGGGATTACCAGAATTGCGACTAGAGTAATTATAGCAAATCCAGAATCATTAGACGACGCGTTCGATTTAGCTCTGCACGCACAAAGGCGACAACAAGAAATGTCCGGCTTGCCACGCGACGATACAGACGAGCGCACACGAAGTGCGCGTCCCCCGTCCCCTTACGACCATCAACGAAATTGGACGGAATGGAGACAACCGGACAAGGACGACTCATATGAAGAGCCCCATTCCTCGTACTCCGCCTATTCATATCCCCGCAACCTATTCAGTCCCCTCGCGAACCGACACCGCCGCGTCGCCCAACGACCCTGCTGACGAGTCAAGGTGAACGTTCGTTAGACTACGAACGCAGACCGTCCGCTCCACAGGGAAGACCCGCACGCGAGAGACCCCGAAATGATAGACGGTCACGACCTCGCGAACCGCGGTGATACGAACCTCGCGAGCCATGAAGATATGAAAATCGTGAATCGCGCAGACCACTGCAACGCGTAACTTCTTCAGAAAACCGCGATCATTTAAACTACCAGCGCGCCTGCCCGTTCAACCGGAACGACGCCCTATTCACAAGGACGAATTCTCTTGTCTCTAGACATTCCTCTATTGGACCAAATTCCCTTCGATCTCTATTACATTCAATCGTGCCCTTCGTTCGAAGCTATTTCGACCAATGTTTCTACCCCAATATCCATAAAACCAAGAACACCTTACCTAGCAGTCAGTCAAATAAACTCTCAATACTTCATGCCGGACGAGAACTACATCACAGGATGCAGAAAACATCATCGAATGTACTTATGCGAACTTAGCGTACCACTTCAAGACCTAGAAAAAGCACCAAGCTGCGAGACGGATGTCCTACTAAAACCTCAAAACATCACATGGCCTAGCTGTAACGTCCAAGCTCTCGCCGGAAGTCGAACCTTCCTCAAGAAGATGGTTGCACTCAACACCTGGTTGTATTCCATCAAGGACACCCTGGCACTGCAGGTACACTCGGCTCAAACGATTGTGGCCGATCGAGATTCGATTGCATTCGAACTTACCAGGGTTGGCTTTTTTACATCACTAACATTCTACTGTATTTCATGAATATGGTAAGGGCACTGCTAAGCCACAGGTTCCCGTCTAGACCACTTTTAATTCATGTTAAAACATCACTGTGGCACCATCTGCCTATGATTGTCATAATTATATAAATCTGCGCGATCGGCTCTGTTCGCTATGCTGTAGCGTAAATGACACCAAGAATAAATGTCAAATGACTTTTATAGCAATGAACCTCGAGAAAAATAAAAATAATTTTTACACAATAAACGATAAATTTGTAATGTCCAAAGTAAATAAATCAACGGATTTATAATGGAAAACACAAATAAATAAAGCGGGATGGTGGGGTAAGAAGGAAAAGAATGAGTAGTATAACAGGGGGGATTCTAACGCAAATATGAGTTTCAAGGTCAGGGGGAAATCCAAATTTGAGTTTGAAAATTTTCGAAATTTGTTTTTGCGGCGGCGGCGGCAGCGGGCGGGCGGCGGCGGATGACGTCATACAGAGGGGCGGGGGGTATACCGCGAGAACTGATATTATCGAATCGATACCGGAATCGATATCGAACCGATACCGAAGTGCATCGCCGCTGAGCCGCAGATTCTGGAGCGTGGTACCGGCTGTCGGTAAGGAGGGAAACGTTAATTTAGGATATTAATATAAATGAAAACCTGAATCTCGAACGACGGGCATCGAAACCCAAGACCTCTGCGGTATGAGTCAGCCGCTTAACCAACTTCCCCAACGCTGACTCATCGACATTAGTCTTTCCTAAATGGTACATATATCGAGCATCATTTGCATGGCGCGAACAAAATACAATATATGTAGAAACGTCGAATCTTAATATTATGTGGCGAGAGAAGGAGGAGGAAGACAGGTAAATAATATGTAGAAATAATATACGTTTAAGAATATATTATTACAATTATAAAATAAAAAAAGGAAAGAACAAAAATGAATATATAGATATAAAAATATATAGATAAGAATATAAAATGTATATAAATATAAAATATAGAATATAAAAATGGACTTGTATATAATATTAAAATAGCAGAAAAAATATATATATAGCAAAAAAATAAAATATATAAACTAATAAAAAATATAAAATATGGGATATAAAATAGAAATATAAAAAAGAATATAAAAAATAGAATATAAAGATATGAATATAAAAAAATAGAATATAAAAATAGAAGAAAAAATAAAGGGGGGGTGATTAGGGTGGCGGTGGTGAAGGCGATGGGGGCGATGACGGCTGCGGCGATGCGGGGGAAGGGGTGAACCCCTAAAACACCCAGGATGGCGGCGGCGACAAAGAGGATGGTGAGGGAGGCGACGCTGACGATGGCCCTGGAGGTGGTGACGATGGTTGCTGGGGTGATATAAACATCATCACCCATCGCCGGCGCGGTCGCCACAGATCTCTCCGTATGTCATATGGCACCAGCCGCACCGGCGCCCTCCAGGGCCGCGGCCGCGCCGCCCCATAATCCTCCTGCTGCAATATGCTCTAGAACACACATAAACAGTGATATAATATTGGCACATCAAACACACAAAACACTGCAAAGTATTACATACCTGCGAGGTCGGCGGCGATGGCGGCGACGGTGGTGGCGACGATGGTGGCGAGGGTGGTGGCGATGGCGTTGGAAGCAAAGTCCAATTGGGCTCACCCCAATCCGACGACCAAGAGGGCGATGCTGGTGGCGAGTCCAAGAACACAACAATCAGCGATATAACATTAGCATGTTAACTCTCGGAAGACGAATGGTGGATATGGTCGCGTGAGACGAATGTAGGACCAGTCTGCCCCCATAACAACATTTCTATAGTAAATGGGTTTCACCTATATTGAATATAAAATGAATTAATCACGCATAACTAGGTAATACAAATACGAAAATTATTTATGTACATTTGGTGCATAAATATAACATTACGATCGATTTTATTAGAGCTGAGTCAAAATGATCCTACATTCGTTGTACGAAGGTTAAACGTAATAAATGCCAAAACATACCTCAAGATTGTCCCACAGTTCCTCGGGATCATGCTCCGGACCAATGCGTGTTACACCCATTGTGTCCTCTAACAGGCGAATGGGCTTGTCGCATCTCCAGGCTCTTGGATGTAAACCCATATTTTGAAACTGAGAAGTGCGTAGCTTTGCATAGGATGAGAAGGGCGTAGCTTTGCATAGGAAGATGCCACAGTTTTCAGCTTTATCTTCGCTGACCATTCCATTTTCTTCTTCGCACGCACCATTTGACTGAACCAAACCGCTTCCCTTCTTCCTTGTATTCATCATTTGACTCAATCATACCACTTTGAACATATACTGGACGTCTATCATACCACTCTGAATGCGTATCGACCGTCTATGGCACCACTCTGATCGCATATCAAACATCTATCGTACAACTTTGAACATGTATTGGACGTATATCGTACCACTCTGAATGCGTATTGAACATCAATCGTACCACTTTGAACGTGTATTGGACGTCTATCGTACCACTCTGAACATGTATTGATCATTTATCATACCACTTTGAACGTGTATTGGACGTCTATCGAGCCACATTGACCACATATTGAACATGTATGGAATGTGTATTGAACTTCTTCATAATACTTATAACCATCGTCATAATCTAGCGTACATCACATGCAGGAGGTTGGGTTGGGGAGGGTGAAGAAAAACATTTTTATATGCATTAAAAATTGATTATATTTATTTACGCATTTCTCTCTGGCGTTTAGACCACCAGTTGAATATTTTAAATACATTTTGCAAGGCACAATGCTTTGCGTGTCTGTCGCATCGCAAAGTATTAACAACATTTAGCTTATTTAGAGATTTGATATCCTGGTAGTCAATGTCCAGTGTCTCAATGACCACGTCCGCTCTCGTATTTTCATCGAGGAAATCCGCAAGCCAGTCGCGTTTCTGCAACTCTTTAACGTATATGATGTGGGATGCGTCATCTTCTTCGTCGATAGCATCAGCTACAGCTTTCGTAATTAGCTGTTTAGCCATACTGTATGGAACGTCTCCATGTTCCCACCGTAGTCCATGATGTTTTGCCACCAACCACCGGATGCTCGATTTGTCAGATTTCGTAAGAAGATATTGCGGCATCGAACTCCCAAAAATATAGTGCGAGAGAATTGTTCCCTTTCGTAGGACTGCCACTTCCTTCATGACAAATCATCCATCAACGATGAACCCTTGCAGGTCAACAAATGTTGGTACGGCCATTATCGGTACAATGTAAAGGTCCGTTCGCTTCCAAGACAGACAGGAGAATGCGGTCTTTCTCGTAAAGCATCTCGATTTTCACGATGAAATTTTGTACGAATTTGGCACAGGAGAGGGCGGGCAAGTAGCGTGGCAATTTAATTGATTTTGCGCACCACGTTTGTCAGCGGATTGTATTCAACCACCCGATCGTGCAGAATCAGACAGTAGGCTGTAGTATTTACAGGCACATTCTCTTTGCAGTCGAATTCTATGCGCTCGTCCACGGTGCTATTCTTGATCGACTCATTTTGTCGCGAGCAATCAATCACCACGAGGGGGCCAAATTACAAAAATTGGGCCACGGTGAATAATGCCTCGTTGCAACTATGTCCATAATACGATTTACGGAAATGTGTATACATGTTAAACAAGATGACATGCCTATTCTTGTCAAAATCCAAGTTCATGTCATCGTACGGGTAAAATTCCGAATTGAGAAAAAGTTTTACATTGGTCAATTTGCAGTGGTCGAACCGAGGAACATCTTCGGTCATCACATTCTTTCGAGCAGTCTGTAGAACAAAGATAATTGTTGAAGCAGGAATGGAAGTGTACAGGATTGTTGTACACTGGGTAGATGAGGTTTTTTTTTGGTATCGGCACTGGTCGGCTGACGACCAGATGACCGTTTCGCTGGCTTAACAAAGGGTCGTAAGGCACGCCGAGAGGGGTACGTGGCGAGCGGCTATGCCGCGACTTTGGGAAAAACCCAAGCGTCTTCTCTTCGGCTGTCTCCCGCGCGATTTTTGGCGGTTCCTCTGAACCAATCAGACAGCCAGGTTAGCGGTAATTTTCCGGCGCTAGGAGCGAAGTCGCTTCCGCTTCCGTGGCGTCGTGCGGGTGAACGGGTGACGCTATGATGGTCACTTACGAAAGAGACAACAACGTTCACGTCTCTTTACTCTCTTCAAATATATTACTCGTTATTAGTGTTCTTCTTGTGAGTCAGTCATTTCAATACCATTTCACGCAAACGTTAGTTCAAGTATTTAATCGTGTACGTGAACGGTTTGGCAATTGCGTACGAGCATTTGCGTGCACAACAAATTGGTCCTTCGAGCCGGATACCCTGTTTTGGGATTTCATTTTGGACTTCAACGTTTGTGGAGTACAACCTTTCGGATTTTCATTCACCGGGCGTCAGTCCACGGTTTTGAAGGAAGTCGGATCATCACTGTTCACAACAGAAGAACCTACAACGAGCTATTGGAGACTAGTTCAGCAGGACTACGAAGCGGCCGTTCGGACAGCAATTTTCCGACGGAACAGTGGCAATATCTGCATCATTCCACTACTGAGGGTCGTTTGTCGAAGTCTAGCATCAGCTCTCATTCTGGATTGCAAATTACGGCTTGGGTGAGTACAGCGAGTCACTGTCCTTCATACCTAATCCTATTTTCACGCTTCAATTTCAATCAATATGGCTCCGGATCCAGAATCTGTGTTAAAAGATCATAAGAAACACCGTGGTACCATCAAGGGCCAAGTGACGCGCCTACTTTCGTCCATTCGCGACACGGAGGAAATGTCCATTGAGGCTTTAGAGACGCGTAGGTCTAAGTTAGAACAATTATACGACATATTTTCGTCGGTGCAACTCGCGATTGAATCAGATGATTCGGTTCCTGATCAATCGGAGGAGCGTGCTCAGTTTGAGCAGCAGTATTATGAGTTATCAGATTTAATTAGTGGGCGCATACATTCCTTGCGAGATGCAGGAGTTGTTGCTCCAACGCGAAACACGGATTCTCCGAGCACAATATTTGTAAAACAAGCCACTGCACTTTTACCTAAGATAGAGATAAAACCGTTCGATGGTAATCCCATTGAGTGGCATAGCTTTCGCGACACGTTCCGATCGGTAGTGCACGAGAGCGATGAAATGCCTGCTGTTCAAAAATTTCATTTATTAAAAAATGCCTTCCGTGGAAGAGTCGCGTCAGTTATTACACCTCTTAACGCTTCAGAGCGAAACTATTTGGTGGCCTGGGACCTGTTGCAGGAACGTTGCAACAAACCTCGGCAGATTGTACATGCTCATATGAAGGCGCTGTTGGAGGTGCCAGAGTTATTGCACGATTCTCCGGCAAGTCTAAGAGAGTTTGCCGAATTAGTGCAAATGCACGTGGGTGCTCTTAAAACGTTAGAACAACCGGTGCAGCATTGGGACACGTTTCTAGTATTTATTGTGACCCGAAAGTTAGATAAAAATACGCGTCGGGCCTGGGATCGTACGTTAGAAAACGAACAAATGCCAACTTTTAAACAATTAATCACATTTCTTGAAAAACGATCGCGTGGCGATGACGCGGATGATGAAGACTCGCCTGCAGAAAAGCCGAGTCACGACAAGAATCTTCGATCCAGGGCTACGAATCGCGGGCAAGTTTATGTAACGACAAGGAAAGAATTATCATGTGCCATATGCAAGGGAAATCATTTGGTGTATACGTGCTCAAGGTTTTTGAATTTTACCCAGCGGGAGCGTTTGGACGCCGTTAAGAGGGCCAAATTGTGTACAAATTGTTTGGGAAGCAATCATTTTTCTACCACTTGCAGATTTGGTAATTGCAAGAAGTGTAATCGCAGACATCACTCGTTGTTGCATTTTCCAGTCGATTCGCGTAATACGATTTCGAACGTGAATGAACCGTCTCAGAGTTCTACTAGCGACCAAGCCTCGGCAGTAGACGCGAAATCCACGTTGACCGTAACGTTGGACGGAGAAGTTTTGCTCGGGACAGCCATCATAAAAATTCTTGACCAGGACAATAACGAGCAGTTTTGCCGCGTACTTCTTGACAGTGGTTCTCAAGCACATATAATGACCGACAGGGTTGCGGAGTTGCTTCGGTTAGAGAAGCATGATATCGAGTTGGCATTTTACGGTTTAAATCAGTTTAAAACACAGGCGAAGCACTTTGTCAGGACAATCATTAGATCGCGGGATCAGAAATTTGAGTCGCAAGTTACATTTGTCGTCATTCCGGCAATTACTGGGCTTCTGCCGTCTGTTGAGCTTAATCGTAGTATGTTTAATATTCCAAAGAGATTAAAGTTAGCGGATCCGGACTTCTACAAGTCAGGGAGGATTGACGCGTTATTAGGAAATAATTTGTTTTATGGACTGTTACGTTCCGGTCAGATCAAATTATGTGGTGGATCAGTCATATTACAGAAATCGCAGTTAGGTTGGTTAGTGACAGGATCCAGTGACTGGCAACGGCGTTTTTCACACGTGGAACCAATCAAAACTTGCCATTTAGTCACGTCATTAGAACGAAGCTTAAGGCAATTTTGGGAGGTTGAAGAGGTATTACCGAAGCAAGTTTTATCATCGGAAGAGTTGGAATGTGAGAAGCACTTTGCTGATCACACATCGCGCGACTCAGCAGGTCGCTATGTTGTTAGTTTACCGTTCAATGGACGAGAGGTTCACATTGGTGAATCGCGGAGTGCTGCTCTCAAACGGTTTTACGCCTTAGAGCGCAGGCTGGAGAAGAATCCAACTCTTCTAGAACAGTACAAAGAGTTTTTGCGAGAGTATGCATCGTTAGGGCATATGAGCGAGGTTATACAAGATGATGTCCAGTCTGGATATTATCTGCCGCATCACGCGGTACTGAAGGAGTCGAGTGCTACCACAAAGGTGAGGGTAGTGTTCGACGCCTCGGCCAAGAGCTCCACCGGGGTTTCTCTCAACGATACGTTGTTGACTGGTCCAACAATTCAGGACAGTCTTTGGTCAATTTTATTAAGATTTCGTTTTCACATGGTGGTATTAACGGCAGACATCGAGAAGATGTACAGGCAGATTTTAGTGCGCCCCGAAGACACTAAGTTTCAAAAGATTTTGTGGCGTGAATCAGTATCTGAACATATTAGAACTTTTAAATTAAATACGGTCACGTACGGTACTACTTCAGCTCCGTTTCTCGCGGTTCGCTGTTTGAAACAGCTTGCGGTAGATGAAGCGAGTAAATTCCCAGTTGCATCACGAATTTTCGAACGTGATTTCTATGTAGATGATTTGCTTACGGGAGCATCTAGTACCGAAGAAGCGTTCAATTTAAGAAACGAATTGATCGCGCTGGCAGAACTGGGAGGTTTCAATCTCAGGCAGTGGGCGTCGAATGATGTTAAGATAGTGGAAGATTTGCAGGCCCATAATACTCAGAAGGCTTTGTGTTTAGATGTCACAACAGTTAGGAAGATGTTGGGGGTTTTCTGGAATTCGTCTAAGGATGATGTATTTTATTCCATTAAACCCTTTTCGGGTTCACAACTTTTTACAAAAAGAGCAATCCTATCGCAAGTTGCTCAATTGTTTGATCCCTTCGGATTGCTCGGGCCAGTCATCATCAAAGCAAAAATCGTGATGCAACAGCTTTGGAAAGCCAATGTAGGCTGGGACGAAGTTGTTCCACAGAATCTCCAGCAAATGTGGCTTGAATTTAGAGACGAATTACATTGTTTAAACGCGTTTTCTGCTCCGCGAAGGGTAATTGTTAAGCAGGCTACGCAGTTGCAGCTCCACGGGTTTTGTGATGCCAGCGAGAGCGCATACGGCGCTTGTATATATATCAGAAGCACCACGAGTCACTCCAAACATAGCGTTCGGCTTTTATGTGCGAAGTCACGAGTCGCTCCGGTAAAAATTATATCGTTGCCACGGCTCGAACTGTGTGCGGCTAGATTGTTGTCTAAATTATATAGAGAGGTTATAAAGGCATTGTCTACAATCAGATTTGATATGGTCAGGTTTTGGTCGGATTCGAGTGTTGCTTTACAGTGGATCAGAACAGCACCGCATATGTTAAAAACGTTTGTCGCAAATCGGGTTAGCAAGTTACAAGATGAAACTGACCCTCAGGCTTGGTTTCACGTCGCTACATATGATAATCTGGCAGATTATGTTTCTCGAGGACAATTACCGTCGCAATTTTTAACCAATCGTGTTTGGTTAGAAGGTCCACATTGGTTGGGTCAGGACGAGAAGGTGTGGCCAGTCAGTAAGATCGTGTTAAATGATGTTCCGGAGAAACGGCTTTTAGTGTCATTGGTTCCAACTAGAGTGTCGAATGATTTATTGTCTAGATACTCATCAATTATGTTCTTAAATAGAGTTGTGGCGTATATTTTACGGTTTTGTCACAATCTCAGACATGAAACGCGGAACAAAGGCAAATTAACGCCACAAGAACTGAATAGAGCTCATAGTGTAATTCTGCGTGAAATGCAGGCAGAGGTTTTCACTAAGGAGATTTCTTGTTTGAAAAAAGGGACCGCGCTTCCTAAGGGGAGTAAGATTTTAAATTTAACTCCGTTTTTAGATCAAGATAATTTGCTGAGGGTTGGCGGGAGATTAAAACACGCTCCGTTAAGTTATGCTCAGAAGCATCCAGTGTTGCTACCGCGTTCGCATCACATTACAGATTTGATAGTGAGACATGCACATTTAAAGAATTGGCATGCGGGT
The DNA here is from genome assembly GCA_910592295.1 of Andrena haemorrhoa. NCBI lineage: Eukaryota > Metazoa > Arthropoda > Insecta > Hymenoptera > Andrenidae > Andrena > Andrena haemorrhoa. Next base: position 11,872,664 of record OU342946.1, read on the forward strand.
ATTCAGGCAACGCTAAATGCAGTTCGTCAAGGTTATTAGCCAATTGACGGCAAGAACACGACAAAGCGCGTTGTACGTAATTGTATACGTTGTTGCAAGATGAGTCCCAGGGCACCAGATTACATAATGGGAAATTTACCGGTAGACCGGATAACACAGACTCGACTTTTCCAAAGTTCTGGCATTGATTACTGTGGTCCATTTTATCACAAAGAAAAGGAAGTTCGCAATCGCTCTAAGGTAAAGGCGTATGTGGCAGTGTTTGTTTGTTTTGCTAGCAAGGCTGTTCAGTTAGAGCTGGTCACTGATCTCACTGCAGAGTCATGTTTGGCTGCTTTAAGGCGTTTTTTTGCCAGGAGAGGAAAATCGCAAAAAATATATACCGATAATGGCACCAATTTTGTAGGCGCAAAAAAATGATATAATGGAGCTACAAGCGTTTTTATCGTCCGATGAATATAAGGACAAGTTTCAGCATTTTCTATGTAACGAAAGCGTAGAATGGCATTTTTCTCCACCTCGTTCACCACATTTTGGTGGTTTATGGGAGGCCGCAGTTAAGGCATTCAAAAATCATTTGTACAAGACTGTGGGTGACGAGTTATTTACTTATGAGCAATTTAACACTTTGATAATTGAAATTGAAGCTATTCTGAATTCCCGTCCCTTGATTCCACTTTCCTCAGATCCTAATGATTTGGTTGCATTGACACCGGGTCATTTCCTGATTGGGGATTCGCTGTATAACTTGCCTGAGCATGATTTGTTGGATGTGAAGAGCAATAGACTATCTTTTTGGCAATACATTCAGCAAGTGAAGCAACATTTTTGGTCTCGTTGGCACAAGGAGTATTTGCAGATTCTCCATACTCGCAAGAAATGGCATCTTGGAGATGCTACAAGCATCAAAAAGGGGACTCTGGTCGTTGTCAGAGAAGACAATACACCACCGCTTCATTGGAAAATGGGACGAATTGTGGACATCCATCCAGGAGGAGACAACATTATTCGTGTGGTTACAGTGCGAACAGCGCAGGGAACTTACAAGCGCAGCGTAAAACGGCTTTCACCGTTGCCTATTGAAAGTCCAGATTTAGACATCTGAATATTGTAAAGCTTTAATGCTTCGTCTATTCTGATTATGTATTGTGATTTGTTTTTGCGCTTAGTAATACGGACATATTTTGGTTCTTTTTCTTCGAATTTGTGCCACTACTAGATTATGTATTTAGATTTAAGTTCGAATTCTATATTTTATTTTTATTCATACTCACGTGACATTTATCCTAGCATGATTAAGTTGTTGTTAGTATTCAGTTATATTCTGATATTGTAAGATTTCGGCAATTTAATTAGGATATGTAGTGTCCTTAATGCACTTGTTTATGTTTCATAGCAATAATGTGCTTTTTATTAAACGTAATCGTTCAAGGCTGGCGGTATGTTGAAGCAGGAATGGAAGTGTACAGGATTGTTGTACACTGGGTAGATGAGGTTTTTTTTTGGTATCGGCAATGGTCGGCTGACGACCAGATGACCGTTTCGCTGGCTTAACAAAGGGTCGTAAGGCACGCCGAGAGGGGTACGTGGCGAGCGGCTATGCCGCGACTTTGGGAAAAACCCAAGCGTCTTCTCTTCGGCTGTCTCCCGCGCGATTTTTGGCGGTTCCTCTGAACCAATCAGACAGCCAGGTTAGCGGTAATTTTCCGGCGCTAGGAGCGAAGTCGCTTCCGCTTCCGTGGCGTCGTGCGGGTGAACGGGTGACGCTATGATGGTCACTTACGAACGATCAAGCAAAGAGACAACAACGTTCACGTCTCTTTACTCTCTTCAAATATATTACTCGTTATTAGTGTTCTTCTTGTGAGTCAGTCATTTCAATACCATTTCACGCAAACGTTAGTTGAAGTATTTAATCATGTACGTGAACGGTTCGGCAATTGCGTACGAGCATTTGCGTGCACAACAATAATGTATCGCGGCTTCTCCAACTATGCAGCTGCCTTCACGGCCCAGGAATGCTTGGTTGTGCTCTGTAAGAGAGGATACTCGTACAGATCCCAGGGGCGAAAACTAATGCTCAGGTTTTGTCCACTTTCCACAGCATGTAGCAACGATAGCTTATTAACATCGTTCAGCGTCACATGAGGCATCCGTCATTGTACTTTAAGTAATTCAATTTCTGGTTTCAACGTTGGTGATCCTATTAGAGAATTGTTATCGTTGCGCGATCGTATTAAAATCAATTTGTGACGCGCATTAATAACCATGCGTTTGTAGTCCTCGCAAAATCCCAGCAAATATTTGAGCGGAATGCAAAAATTGAAATGATTTGTCACCATTAGCTCATCGTGCCGTTTCAAGCCCCATCCAGCATTCTCCATATTCTTGTCTTCGTCAGATGTCAGCGATACATAGTTTTTAAGCGTGCTAGTTATTCCAACGTTTCTGTTACGATCAATCTCCACGCCATTCAGCTCATATCGAATCTCATCAAATATGAACGCCATGCAATTATTTCCCAACATCACCGTTAATGCATCATTTGACTTATTTATCGTCAATTTCCCCTCCACGTAGAGGAAACTTTCACACGGCCATGTGTATAAATCCTGCTGCTGTATAGGTATTCTTATCTCATCGCTGTGTTCAAACGTTGTGTTGACGTATGGGTTGTATGTATGAGTCTCAAGCTTGACGATGCGATCATCAAACGTCGGCTTCCCTCCAATGCTTAGAATGTCAGCCATTTTTTTCAACTTAAATGCGTACAATGAATCCCAATGTTTTCAAAAATTCAATGTTCGCAGCATTGAGCCTCTTCTTTTTAGCGTAATCAGAGCTGTTGTTGTTGTTGTTGTTCTTGTTGCAAACAATTTCGCTTGGAAGAAACGTGTTTCTGAAGTCGTTCAAAACAAGCATCTCATTCGTTCGCACCACATGTATTATCGTCGACGTCGTCGTCGCACGTGCAGTCTGATGGTAATCTCTTCACCTCGAAAATCGAGCAACTATCCGTCTTGATCCACAACGCGTATCGTTAGATCCGTAATGACCCGTGCGGTGATTGGAAGGTAAATGATCTGCGCGGGCGTTTCCGATATCTTATATCCTGGCGGGACTCTCGGAGAAAATTCATGTATCGTATATACGCGCTTTCCATTATTGTACGCACCAGCAGTCACGCTACATTCTATACGAATAATGTTTACATTCATGATATTAATTGGATTGTCCGATTCGTGCCACTGTCCTGATTCTAATACCCGATTCGTCGAGAATCCCAGTAGTGATCCAATGTTATTGGGCTCTGTAAAGTCTACGGCGAACCGGCAGTACAGCTCGCTTTTCATGGTGTTGTTGTTGGCGCGCAACACTATTGGATACACATCGTTGTCGCCACCATCGTGGGCATCGGTGCCGCCGAGGTTGTGAGGACACCGCTCGAGTAATCGCTGCTTCAAATACTTGGCAATGGCGTCTAGTTCGTAGGAGCCGTGGGGAATCGTAATGTATTCATGGCCGTGGTCAATGCTATTGTTGGTGTCATAGTTTACGACGAAGTAGAATTTATCGTTGCTCGAGTCGATGTTCGGTATTGTATGATAAGTTTCAAAGGTTGTTAGACCAAGCTCGTAATCATCATCACTCTAATCTATGGGTGGAAAATAGCTCACCGCGAGGGGGCTACTCTTGTCGGTTAGAGTGAATGTTAACGACATATTCCGAGCTGTACGACTCGACTAGTACTGAATCATAGCGGTGGGAACTCAATCCTTAAATTTGTTGCCGATCGTTTGTAGAAAGCGTAGGGGAGAGTGGGGTAATTGGGAACACCTAACCAAAGAAGCAAACAGAACGAAAACTATGTGAGACACGAATTTGTTTTTTATTTACAAACATACTTAAACTATTCCTCTATAAACTACTGTAACGAATTTTAGAAAAATTTTAATAAAAATTAACTTTATAATGAAAAAACCAAACCCTTGCTGTTCGGAGTTACCCGACTGCCGTGGGGTAATCGCGAACACTGCATGGGGTAATCAAAAACAGAGCTATATATCGCAGAAATCGCACAGAAGGCCTCTAGATGTGCTTTCACTGCTGCCGCTGCATCTTTCGTGTGCCCATAAGTTACATTTGTAACACATTATCCAGTCTTCAGTGGGTGGGTGTATATATTTCATTACAATAAATACAGATATATATCATTTCTTTATCATCATTTTTCGTCCTTTTTTTCTTCTTCCTTGGTTCTTCCTCTGCTTTTCCCATCAGGTTTTCCTCATCAAAATTTTTCAAATTCCTAACACATTTCTTATTTACTTTATCATTTTTTTTCTTCTCATTCTTTAGCACTTCTGTGTCCTCGTTTTTATCTTTCTTATCTTTTTTTCTCCGTAGAACTTCTTTCATTGGGGTACTGGTTATAATAATTGGTATTGGTATCGAACGTTCGAGATTACCCCATCCGATTTGTTCGTCATTACCCCACGACATCAAAAGATAAAAAAGAATTTATTTCAGAGGTTAGAATCATGATTCAGGCGACGCCTTGGTCACAAAATGTTGCTTAAAAAGTAATTTATTTCAACTTGAAAAAATCACAATTGTATCATTAATTCAACAGTAATTAAATGCACAAAATATTACTTGACACATGATGAAAATAATAAATTGTATTTACCGTGAATACTGTGAGCGTCCTATATTTATTACTTTCTGTCCGGCGTTGGATACGACCTAAACGATTAGATAGTGGAGAGGGAACATTGGTTTTCATTTATTAAAACGCCATAACCATCGCGTTCGCGATTACCCCGCGTTCCTGTTTACCCCACTCTCCCCTAGACATAGTTGTCCACAATTACTCTGATGGTACTTCCGATAAGACGTTCGTTTGTATTCGATTTTCACAGCATCTTTATCCAGATATTGTACCAATTCCTTGGGCGGTCGAAGATTGCCAAAGCTGTCGAAATATACAGCTCGACACCCTCTCTTCGCATACGCCACCCAATGAGTCCCCGACCCCTCGACATTATCCAAATTTACGATACCGCTCTTGTTTCGATGCACTCCTCCGGCTGGTAGCGCGTTGCGCATAAAAACACCTCTAAAGAATGGAATACGCATACGTTTTGCCAAATCCTCCAATTGCATGTCGGTAGTTACGCCCACGGACATTTTTAATGTCTTTTCGGCGTTTTTTTTTCGTTTCGATATTCCCTGTCCGCGCTTGTATGGTGTGAGATAAAGTCCGCGACCTTCCATGGAGCAATTATGACGTTGCATTTCCCGTAGCTGACGTTGCGCCGTCTTATTATCGTTTACCGCCTTGGCGATCCCAGCTGCTCCACCGGCCAATGATCCGAGAATACCTAGCTGTGGAAGAAGTGGTAATATACCACCTAGTTTTGCTATCGGAAGAATCCGCTTTTGCGACGCTTTCTTTGGAGCCCTTTTGCGGGTTTTTGTTTTCATCCCCATTCCGATTTTCGTCTTGGCCTTCATAGCCGCTCAAACAGCTGTAGCAGCACTTTTTTCACCCAGAGTCGAGTCTCGCACAACGATGCGTTTCCGCGCTTTGTCAGCGAGTACGTTATCTGCCACGTGCCTTTCACCGAGATCGTTGCTCCGGGAATACGCAATATCGTGTTCACGACACGCTGCATCCAACGCATTGATGCCTTGATCACCTCTAGCCAATCGTTTTGCCAGATGAGTTCCTGGACCACAAAACTGATATCCCGGGATATGTAATTCGATAGGTAGCGCGTTTATCGCCCGATTTAACAAACCACAACCTTTCTTTACTCTCGTCGGCGACATTCACCACAGTTTTTAATCAGTGGTGCTGGACCGTCGATATGTGTTCGCTGCCAAGGGCCATTATAATGTTCCAAGCACCGACGATACTGCCGAACCTCAGAATCAGCTTTTATATGCTCGGGGAGTCTGTCCCACAACTGATCAATGTGTCTGCCAAACTCGCGGAGTAGAATAATCTTTGGTATATATTGCAACTGCTCAGAGGTTAGGTCTCGAATATCGCAATTATCCGACAGGATCAGAAGCATTTTGAATACTGAGCTGGTTTGCTTCGGCGTGGGCCTATAAATAGGACGCGTCACCGCTTCGACGTATCAAAATCTTTTTTCATGGTTCGCGGAGAGGATGCGATTCGTGCGGCAACCTGTGACGATACGTGTGACAAATTTTGACGATAAATCGCAAATGATGTCCCCGAAAAAAAAACAAGACGCAGACATGGTAGCATGCTGCCAAACACTATCCGTTCCCTCATTTGCGGTCCATCAAATTGTGGAAAGACCAGTGCTGGTGAGCTTGTTGGAAAGTCCTCACGGCGTCCGCTTCGAGAATGTGTACGTGTATTCCAAGTCATTGCAACAGCCGAAATATCAATATTTGGAGAATTTATTGACTCCGATAGATGAAATTGGCTACTTTACGTTTTCGAATAACAGTGACGTCATCCCACTGAGCGAATCGCTTCCGAATTCCATTTTTATCTTTGATGACGTTGCATGCGACAAGCAAGATACGATAAGGGAATACTTTGCGGTGGGGCGCCACTCGAACGTTGACTGCTTCTATCTCTGTCAGACTTATGCAAATATTCCCAAACATCTTATACGCGACAATGCGAATCTGCTGATTCTGTTTAAGCAGGATGGTACCAACTTGAAACATGTGTACAGCGATCACGTAAACACCGACATGTCTTACGAAGTTTTCTGCGCTTTGTGTCGTAATTGTTGGCAACAGGAGTATGGCTTCGTTGTAATAGACAAGGATAGCGCGATGGCCAATGGACGTTATAGAATGGGATTTAATGTGTTTGCGGTACCGTGAGATGGTTAATTGTCGCCAACACGTCGGCGGGAAAGCAACGTCTACGGTACAACAATGATCGACATCGATATCCCGGAGATTAAGGATCACGAGAGAATAGCGAAGGAAATTGCAAAAACCAGTGACGCCATTCGCAAGAAACATCAGGCTTTGAAGACTGGCAAGATGGAGGAAGATATTGCGTTGGAGAGATACTTTAAACCTGTTGTCGAACCCTTAAAACATATTGTTGAAAATACCGCAGCGGTGGATGCTGACACGTCACCGCTGATGAGCACAGACGTCGAAGGGAATGAAACATTAACACCTAAAACAAAAATCCCCTCGAGAGGGAACACATCGCGCAAGACAAAGAGGCAACCATACGTGTCATCGGAAAATTCACTTGTATCCTCCACGCCAATTCAGTCGAAGCGAAAACGACAGAATGTCGCATCAAACGATTCACCCGTTCCTCCCACACCAATAAATACATTTCTCGATGTACAATGGCTCACAACCAATGATGAAGACGTTTTCGAAACTAGTCCCGATGAGTGGTTTGCAACATCTACTAGACAGCAACTTCAGACATCCGAGGAACAAAAAACGGTACGCAGCCATTTCGGTCCGCTGGGGCAAAAATACATGAGTGCAATCTTAAAGGTAAGATCTCCAAGCCACGATTCGCCGCGGCGGCGGATCGTGGCGGCGGATCGCGGGGCGAATCGCGGCCAGCCAGGCCCGCCGCGCGGCGAGCGGACCTCAGGTACCGCGTTGAGGGTCCCATTTGGGTTCGAGCACTTGAAAGGGTCTATTCTAACGGTCGGTATACCTGTTTCAGAAAAAACAGATTGTTTATTCTTTATCGTATGAATATGGAAGCGACACCGATGGCTTCCTTACGTTTTTTCAATTAAAATCATACCAAATATCATGTAAATCGGACTATTTTTAACGATGTTAGTTTGAAATCACTTATATCAATTTTTCTCCTTATTTTCTTCATTATGGTCCGAATTTCATCGTTCCTGATGTTAGTTTCATCGGTGAAACATAAGGAATCGATTGGCGTTGTTTTCGCAAAGATCTGATGAGAAATGCGGAAATCCTGACATTTCTCACATATTAATGGTATTTCAATCCCGGGTCGAAAGCCATAAAATTCGGTGAGGTACCACGGGGGTTGACCTCGCCACATGGTGTGGCAGGCAGCATCTCTTTGACAGGCGTCGCTCCAGAATCACCCTGTACAATACAGTATGTTCATATGTATATGTACATAGGTACTGTTGCGTGGTCCTGCAGCCCGGCGATGGTCCTAGGAGCTGGGTTCGATGCCCGTGGAGCGCAGAACCGCTCTGCTCGGAGTTCCGCCTTCGTAGAAATAGAGTTTCGACTCGATTCCAATGAAAGATCGTGTTCTTGTAGTTTACTGGTTGACTATTTATTTATAATTAACTTATAAACGGTGAAAATAAATGTAACGAAATGTAACGAAATGTAACGGAGCTCGAAAAATAAACGTGTTGGCTTTTCTACGTTCCGAAACAGAGTGAGAGTCCGGCGTCGTTATTTCTGTTCCCACGGAAATAAAACAAAAGGTTTTTTATCGAGTGAGCTACATACATGCGGGGCAAAAAATCGAAAGTCAAATCATGTTATTGGCTTTCGCTGTTGCCGAACGAGTGTTTAACGCCTTAGTTATGATTAAACATTTAAATATACGACGCGTACAAATATTCTTAATGACAATATAATGACTTAACACAATTACAATGTCTTGCCTACTTCCATATGTACATTTTATATTCCTATTAGAAAAAGAGTCGAGTTTGAACTCCTTGGCTATTTATCGTGGCAGACAACCTTCCAGCAACAACCACAAATCCTTCATATAGTGGAAAACGCATTGTTACCAATATGAGGTTGCGCGGTACGCAACAGTACATATAGAGTCTCGAGGACGAAATGAGCCGACGATTCCAGGTCTGTGAAGTTGGCACCCCCAAATGCGAATTTTTATAAAACTACGATAACATTCGTTTGTCCACGTTTGTCCATCAAAAATTTTGGTTTCTCCACCCGCCAAAAGAAAATTATAAAGAAATAAAAAAATTGCACCAGCACCTCCATGAAAACTTTTTACTGATCTGTCAGTGGGAAATGACTGTCCACGGTTTGTCCATCCAAAGTTGTCGTTTAGTACCACAAGTTAACCTGTTAAGTTTTTACCCAAATATGCCAGATGTGAGAAAGGTGCCACCAATATACCAATTAAACGGTATTATCCACCATGAATCCACCTCGCGGAGAGACAGGAAGAAAATGTGTAGCCCGCTGATTTCGCGTGATCCCACCTGGGATATTTTTTGTATGGGTTTCTTATGGAAAAAACTATATGTAAGAAACTAATTATTTGCTATTGCTTATCGGAGACGATACTACTCATTTCGGTTCCCATACAATTTTTCTCTTTTATATCACCGAAATTCAAAAGTCTTGATTTACAATTTTGCACAAAATGAAAACATACAAACTTTGACACGTGTTTATACATAAAGAGCTCTTATTATTAGTTTACAAGAAATATATAAAAAAAATAATCCCATAACTTTTTGATTTCGACTTATTTCCCTATTTCTTGGGATTTTGCTCCACTGTGGTGATGGATCGCGGGGCGGCCGCGGCTAGACTGCTTCTGGAGGAGTCAAGTTTTGGCCACCGGCGGCGAGTCGCAAGCTAGGAGATTTCGCCATTATGGCGGAAAACAGACACTCATCGCATTGTGTTGCGTAAAGAGTAGCCTAGGTAGCTGCTGAGGCAGACGCGCTGACACAGCGGTCGAAAATCGCGTCTAGGAAAACGGTTGCATGCTTCTCCATAAGAGCGGTGCTTAGGATTTGGCCGCGGCGAGCCGCCGCGGCGGATCGTGGCTTGGAGATCCTACATTTAGTGGTGATAGGGATACAGCAATGGACTATGTATACGGTGTATATTTTGACAATAGTGGAACGATGCTTGGGGATAAGGCTTTCGATAGAGACAAGGCTGATAATATAATCATAGGTGGTGTAAAATACGGAGGAACACCCGGCCTTCACGAGCTGATTTTCAAGAGAATTCCCGATGATGCTATATACACCGATGCCGATAAACAAATATACAAAAGCATACTGCTGACAACGAATGCCTACAGACGCGGTCATTACGCTCAAAATCCCATATTGGGCAATAAGGGATACAAGTATAAAAATGTAATTGCACCACTACTCCCCCGTGTATCAACCAGTAAGGCTGGGAAAGGTCTAACAACACCGCGAGCCATGGTGGTAAACGATAGCAAGATCGATTACGTGCACTGGGACGATCCCAACGAGCTGGTGGACCGATTCCGTTTGCTGGAAGCGTCAGGCGGCTAAGAACTCGCATGACAACGAGATTCTATCGATTATCGAGGAACTCCGCGAGGCAGGATTCATTATAAATTAAACCGCGCGTCGATGATTTGCACTGTATGCTTCGAGATGTCGATCAACAAATTTGGGGTATCGCTCGAGAAGAGTGGAGCAGCTAGAATGGACTATTACTAATGGAACGGTGTGCTTCGAAATTACATGCGAGATAACGCTCTTTGCGTGGCTGGTGCCGACTTTGATGCAAAATCACGTAAGATACGGCGCGTAGCGCAACCCACGGCTGATGGCGATGCCGTCAATAAACTATACATGGAAAAGAGCATTAAACTTTTGAGAGAGCAGCAGGAAGAATTAGAGAGGAAGCTAGTCGTGTTTCAGAGAGATATAATGGCGCTGCACAACAGCATTCAAAAGATATCGCAGGCGTCGAATTCTATCCCACAACAGCGCTGCGAAGGACAATCATGCGAGACGGTTGAACTTGTCCAGAATTTCGTCGGACCGATGGGGGGGCACATAATGCACGTACACGATAATTATCGCATCATTCGTGTCAAGGACAGCTCTGCGATCAAACATGCAGCCATTATCGAAATCCAAGAGTAAAGAAAACCATGGTCGCAAGAAGCGACAACTCGTTGCGAAATTGCACGCTCCAGCTCGAAGACATTTCCCGCGGAGGCGCGTCATAATGCATGGTAATGATGATCTGTAGCAATCTGACGTTGTAGAAATGCGCCCTTCCTCACGATTCAATCAGGGTCACCACTATATACTCACCGTCATCGATGTGTTGAGCAAGTATGCATGGGCGGTACCGCTCACGACTAAAGGTGGTGCTGAGGTGACTAAAGCGTTTGCAAACATATTTAGAGATCCATATCCGAAAAATTTGCAAACCGATCAAGGAAAATAATTTTATAACGCCGGTGTGCAGAAACTCTTGAAGAAGCATGACATTAATCATTATTCGACGTATTCGGTGATGAAGGCCTCCGTCGTAGAACGTTTCAATCGAACTTTGAAGAACAATATGTGGAAACTGTTTACGCTCAATGGAACCTATAAATGGACCGATGCGCTACAGCCAGAGACCAGAAATAAGAGTTATTTTTTAAATTTTTTCGAAAAAAATCATTGGGAAAAAGTTAATTTTTATTTAAATGGAAGGCAGTCTTCATTAAATACTGCATACATTTTTCGAAAAATCAAGTGATTAAAAAATATTAAGATTTAAATGATTCTGGTTACTGATAACCATTATCGATGACGGATATCGATTTTGGTTACGAATAACCATTATTGTCGACCGAAATATTTTTTGGTCACTAATAATCATTATTGGCGACAGAAATATTTTAAGGTCACTAATAACTGTTATAGACGACGGAAATTGTTTTCGGTTACGAATAACCATTATCGATGACCAGAATTATTTTTAGTTAAGAATAACCATTATCGATGACCAGAATTTTTTTTTGGTTACGAATAACAGTTATCGTTGACGAGAATTTTTTTTGGTTACGGCGTAATATCCTCCAAGTTATTGATTAAATCAAAAAATATGTCAAACAAAAGTTGTAGATCCGGACAAGGAGCACCTTTTATGTCATACTACTTTTTCTCGTGCGACAAACAGTTTTCGAAAAAAGTCCGAAAATCTAAGCATACATATAAGGCGGGAATTTTATTTTGGATACGGCGTAATATCCTCCAAGTTATTGATTAAATAAAAAAATATGTCAAACAAAATTTGTAGATCCGAACAATTAGCATCTTTTATGTTCTATTACTTTTTCTCGTGCGACAAACGGTTTTCGAAAAAAGTCCGAAAATCTAAACATACATATATGGCGGGAATTTTATTCTGGTTACGGCGTAACCAATATACAGGGTGTCCCAACTAAACCTGGACAGCTTGATTTCTCCTAAACTATTGGAGATAAAAATATAAAAAAAATAGTGCATTGCATGGTTCGAGAGGGCCAATTTATTAGCCCGAACGAATTTTTTTTTCGATTATTATTTTAAAAGATACGATGGTCAAGTTCGGTTTTTCAAATGGAACTAATTTTTTTGAACACCTAAGTTGATAGTGCGTTCCAAGACAAATTCAATAAGCATTAATGTATACACTTGATTTCCACTGGTTTTTGAGATATTGCGCTTGCATATTTAATGATTTTCACTGAAGAAAACCCACTGAAATAGCAAGGACTGGGGTTGGTCTTGCTGGCACTACGGAGGGGCCACGGAGGGCCTTGCCTGTTGAAACCGATACCTACCTGCCAAAGGTCGGCGCCAGACCCAAAGGCTGGACAATTCTTTTCCGTCAGAAATGCTACTTAGGTAGGTACATCTGCGGTGTCAAGCGGCTTCTGCGCACCGTTACTTTTATTTCGCACTTGCTTCTACGCTCGGATGGCCGGTTCTTTTGGGAGGGATGCAAGCTCGATTGGTTATGTTAGGAGGTGTGAAAGTTGCTAGACTAAATTTCAACCAAAAGGAGCAGATTGTATTAGAACCAATCGGATTTGCATCCCTCACAAACGGCTGCTCTCTTGAAGAGGCCCTCTTCACAGCAATACCTCCTCCCCAATGCACATCTTCTCTCGCACGGAATACGTCAACGCATGCTTTTGTTTTGATATTGAAGCTCGTGTTTATACTCGAGAGGACCACGCGTCGACAGCGGGCTACCCCGTTTCTTCCTGTGTCTCTCCGCGAGGAGTATTGAGGGTGGATTGTAGGAGCGTAGATGTCGGGATGCCAGTTATTGAATTCAGGAGACGATAGAAACACTTTATTAGAAAACACACATGTACTATAATTAAAGTAAATCGTATTCCTCTCGGGCAGGAGGACTGATAACGATCGAACTTGAGCCCCACTTCGCGCAGACCGATTACACGGAGGGTAGTCGAGTCACACACTGCACAAATGATACAGGGTAATTCTGGAGCAACGCCCGTCAAGAAGATGCGGCCTGGTACCCCGTGGCGAGGACAGACCTTCGCAGTGCCTCGCCCGATTTTTATGGCTTTTTCCGGAAAAAGGTACGAATCTTGGGCCGAACGTAGCGAATTGGGGTCAGGCCCCCGCAGTGGAGGGATTACAGCGTATTAAGAAATTCTTTTCTTCATCGTATCGAAAGGGAAGTGACGCCAATGGATTCCTTATGTTTTTCTGATTAAAATCATACCAAATATCATGCAAATCGGACTACTTTGACACAAGCTATTTGTATTCCTTATGTAAAAGTAGTCCGATTGACACGACATTTGGCATGATTTTCATCGGAAAACCACAAGGAATCCATCGGCGACACTTCCCTTGCGATACGATGAAGAAAATAATTTCTTAATACGCTGTAATCCCTCCACTGCGGGGGCCTGACCCCAATTCGCTACGTTCGGCCCAAGATTCGTACCTTTTTCCGGAAAAAGCTATAAAAATCGGGCGAAGCACTGCGAAGGTCTGTCCTCGCCACGGGGTACCAGGCCGCATCTTCTTGACGGGCGTTGCTCCAGAATTACCCTGTATCATTTGTGCAGTGTGTGACTCGACTACCCTCCGTGTAATCGGCCTGCGCGAAGTGGGGCTCAAGTTCGATCGTTATCAGTACTTCTGCCCGAGAGGAATACAATTTACTTTAATTATAGTACATGTGTGTTTTCTAATAAAGTGTTTCTATCGTCTCCTGAATTCAATAACTGGCATCCCGACATCTACGCTCCTACAATCCACCCTCAATACTCCTCGCGGAGAGACACAGGAAGAAACGGGGTAGCCCGCTGTCGACGCGTGGTCCTCTCGAGTATAAACACGAGCTTCAATATCAAAACAAAAGCATGCGTTGACGTATTCCGTGCGAGAGAAGGTGTGCATTGGGGAGGAGGTATTGCTGTGAAGAGGGCCTCTTCAAGAGAGCAGCCGTTTGTGAGGGATGCAAATCCGATTGGTTCTAATACAATCTGCTCCTTTTGGTTGAAATTTAGTCTAGCAACTTTCACACCTCCTAACATAACCAATCGAGCTTGCATCCCTCCCAAAATAATCGGCCATCCGAGCGTAGAAGCATGTGCGAAATAAAAGTAACGGTGCGCAGAAGCCGCTTGACACCGCAGATGTACCTACCTAAGTAGCATTTCTGACGGAAAAGAATTGTCCAGCCTTTGGGTCTGGCGCCGACCTTTGACAGGTAGGTATCGGTTTCAACAGGCAAGGCCCTCCGTGGCCCCTCCGTAGTGCCAGCAAGACCAACCCCGGTCCTTGCTATTTCAGTGAGTTTTCTTCAGTGAAAATCACTAAATTTGCAAGCGCAATATCTCAAAAACCAGTGGAAATCAAGTGTATACATTAATGCTTATTGAATTTGTCTTGGAACGCACTATCAACTCAGGTGTTCAAAAAAATTAGTTCCACTTGAAAAACTGAACTTGACCATCGTATCTTTTAAAATAATAATCGAAAAAAAAATTCGTTCGGGCTAATAAATTGGCCCTCTCGAACCATGCAATGCACTATTTTTTTTATATTTTCGTCTCCAATAGTTTAGGAGAAATCAAGCTGTCCAGGTTTAGCTGGGACACCCTGTATATTGCGGGAATTTTATTTTGGTCACGGCGTAATATCCCCCAAGTTATGGATTAAATAAAAAAATGTTTAAAAAATAGTCCTCGAAAATAAAATATCCTTTTTTTGTTCGCCTTCATAAATATAAAGTGTTCTAGAAGCATTTAAACTTTCAAAATTTGAGGAAAAAAGATTTTTTTTTTAGTTTTTCGGACTATTTTCGAAAACCGTTTGTCGCACGAGAAAAAGCAGTATGACATAAAAGATGCTCCTTGTCCGGATCTACAACTTTTGTTTGACATATTTTTTGATTTAATCAATAACTTGGAGGATATTACGCCGTAACCAAAATACAATTCCCGCAATATATATTGGTTACGCCGTAACCAAAATAAAATTCCCGCAATATATATTGGTTACGCCGTAACCAAAATAAAAATCTCCCAATATATATTGGTTACGCCGTAACCAAAAAAAATTCCCGTCAACGATAACTGTTATTCGTAACCAAAAAAAAATTCTGGTCATCGATAATGGTTATTCTTAACCAAAAATAATTCTGGTCATCGATAATGGTTATTCGTAACCGAAAACAATTTCCGTCGTCTATAACAGTTATTAGTGACCAAAAAATATTTCGGTCGACAATAATGGTTATTCGTGACCAAAATCGATATCCGTCATCGATAATGGTTATCAGTAACCAAAATCATTTAAATCTTAATATTAATTCTTATGCCATAACTTTTAAAATTTAGGTTATAACAGTTAGGGTCCCTGGCTACAGCGTCTACTTGCAGAGTATAACGCACGAAAACATAGAACCATCAGAATGCGTCCTTGCGATGTTACCCCAGCAATCGCCGATAAGCTGCTAGCCACCGTATACAGCAACATAAAGATCGCTGCTCCAGCGAGATTCAAATTGGGCGAGTTTGTACGCGTGAGCAAATTTAAAACCATCTTCGATAAAGGCTATACACCGAATTGGACAATGGAGGTGTTCCAGATAGCCAAAGTACAGACAACTAATCCCGCGACGTATCTGCTCGTCGATTCCTGTGGAAAACCCGCTGTCGGAGGATTCTACGAATACGAGCTGCAACGCGTCACCGATCCTGATGTATATCTAGTGGAAAAAGTATTGCGTAGGAAGGGGGATAAGGTATACGTCAAGTGGCTGGGGTTTGATAAATCACACAATTCATGGATAAATAAAAACAATGTATTGTAAATAAATACACAGTTCAATAAATACAATGATACATATACATATACATGAGTGAACAATTTTATTTTACATATACATGAGTGAACAATTTTATTTGATATAATTCCACCAATTTACAATAATATTTTAATAAATGCATATGCGTCGATTTTACATAATAATAAGCTCTATTTAAATAATAATTTCTATACATGTGCGAAGAATTTTATATTTTTATACAATAATTCTACCATTTATAATAAATACAATAATTTCTATTTTACAAGGGTATTTTATAATGTCCCCAGGGCAAAGTGTCGGTCGAATCGGGTAGGATATACCGCTTGTCGTCGTACGGACTTAGAGCGATTTTGGATTCCGAAATGGTGTACACTTTGTGCAATTTAGACCTGATGCACGATTGCCTGCGAACCATTTCGATTTCCCTATGCAAACACTGCGCGTAGTCGTCGAAAGTTATCGTTCGGGCTATGACGTTGGTCTTGACGCCTTTCGCCTTTTTCGTATCTTTTTTACCGTCTACGCGAAGTGCATACATTTTCGCTCTAAGACCTACGAATTCGGTCATTATCGCACCGTTATTTTCGTCCTTCATCAGCCCTGGGACCTTCTTATTTACATGCGGCATATTATATGCATTGTCAGTAGGATAATCGCTTGTGTCGAATCTATCGATATTGTGTTTCATGGACTCGTAGATATCGTCGCATTTAATGTGATAAATTTATTATTATTATTATTATTATTATTATTTATTTCAACGGGCAGAGACCCTTTAGTTTACAATAATCCAAAAGTTAGCAAGTATAAAATGTAAAAGAAAAGAGAAGAAAAGCCAGTATATACATAAGCAAACAATAATACAATAAACAAACAATAATATAATAAAATAGTACAATACAATAGTAAACTAATAACTAATAGAAATAAATTTAGAAGTAGAATTAACGTGCGCGTACAATAACATTCCTGCGAGCTAAAGCCCGCAAACGATATTTAAAGGCGGCCAATGTGCCGTTAAAAAAGTCCACATGTTCTCTGCAACGATTTGCTAGTCTACATATTCTGTTAATGGAGTTATTCATCCCAAACAATGTGTTGTGACCAGATAAGTAAAACAGAGAAGGCGATCTTATAGAGACAATAGGCGCATAAAAGTTAACCAAAGCCAAAATGTCCGCAGAGTCGGTGTAGTCATTAATAATACTGAAAAGGAGAGTAAGATCGGATAGACTTCGACGTTGTTCAAGTGTGAGAAGACCGCTGACTTCCAAAATAAAACTATAGTCGTGACATAGTCGAGACATCGGAGTGCCGAATTTAAAAGCCAACAGTCTTAAGAATTTATGCTGAACGCGTTCCATTAATGTAACATATTTTTCCTGATAGGGATTCCACACAGGAGACGCGTACAGTAAGTGGGGAACGACTAATGCATTGTACAGGGTGATTAAGGTATCAGGATTAACGAAATCAGCCGATACCCGCATAATGAAGCCAAGCATTCTAGCCGCTTGATTTCTAACATTATAATAGTGCTGAGAAAAAGACAACGAGGAATTGAAGGTAACTCCAAGGTCACGAATACTCTCGATAGAGTTCACTAAGGCACCATTAAGTGTATACTCAGTACGGCGCAAACATTTCTTATGAGAAAAGTGTAAAACGTGACACTTGGAGACATTCAGTGCTATCTCATTAACCCTGCACCAGTCACAAAGCCTATTAAGATCACCCTGTATGAGCTCTACATCTCCGTCTATCGCAATTCTTTTAAATATCTTCAGGTCATCGGCGTAAAGCAGGAAAAGACAATGCTGAAAAACCTCGGCAACGTCGTTAACGAAAATGTTAAACAATAGGGGACCGAGGTGCGATCCCTGTGGTACACCAGAAGTGACTTGATAAGTCCTCGAAAAGCTGCCTTTAAATTTAACCTTTTGGTGTCTATTTGTTAAGTAGCTCGACAACCATCCGAGTAAATTGCCTCGAATACCAATAGCATTAAGTTTTCGCAAAAGGACCGAGTGTTTGACAGTATCAAAGGCTTTACGAAAGTCTGTATAAATAGAATCAACTTGATAACCACGCTCAAGTTCATTTACAATATAATGATGGTACAAGAGAAGATTCGTGGTGGTTGAGCGACCTGAAACAAAACCATGCTGCTCTTTAATAATGATGTTCTTAGTAAGAGCTGATAGCTTATCCGTAATAATACTCTCGAAAACACGAGGCATGACATTTAAAATGCTAACGGGCCTGTAATTCGTAATATTGGACTTGTCATTTGCCTTGTAAATAGGTGAAACGATGCTGCCTTTCCACCTTAACGGAAAAATACCAGATCTCAATGATATGTTGAAAATAATACACAAGATCCTGGCGATGATGTATTTGCATGATTTAAAGAAAATAGGTGGAATAGTGTCATCACCCGGTCCTTTGTTGACATCAAGAGAGGAAATTTTCTGAAAAACTTCCCCAATGCTAATGGATAGGTGAGAAACATCAATATCATGGTCAGAATTGAAGGATTGAGTGCATGGAGTATCACGAACATATACCGATTGAAAAAAAGACGCAAAATTATTAGTGATATCCAAACTGTTGTGATAATAATGGCCGTCAACATGCATTGCTTGCGGAAGAGAAAGATCTCTATTTCTCGAATTAACAAATTTCCAAAAACTGTTGATGTTAGTTGAAGTCATCCTTTCCACTCTGCGTACATATTCGAACCAACTTTTCCTTAAGGCAGTTTTGCATTGCGTTCTCAGAGCCGAGAAGCATAAGTAATCGGAGTACAAATTACAATTTTTATATTTAGTGTGCGCTATTTTCTTCAGGCGGATCAAGTTTCTGACATGGGCTGAAAACCATTCAGGGTAAGGCGAGGACCGAACATAGAATTTCGGAACATGCGCATTTATTGCATAGTTAAGATGTGAATAAAGAAAATCTACAGCTGCGTCCGTAGATAATCCATTTAAACTATTATCCCAGTCTACACTACCTAAATAATCTATTATGGAGCTGAAGTCAGCGAGATTAAAATTGGCCTTAAGCGGATAGGTTGATTGGGAAGGTCTTTCAATTCGAGCAGAAATACAGATGCACAACGCAGGATGGTAAGAGTCGTATGTCAGAAGATTCTCGGGCGGTATATACACTCTGCACATACTGTCATTGGTAAAAATCAAGTCCAAAAATGATCCACACATGTTAGATACAACGTTTTTCTGGATAAAGTGCAGCAAGTTAAAGTATTCACAAATAATATCAGCTGGTGCGCGCACCTGAGAGACTGTTGACGTATAATTTAAAGTACCCGCAACATCCGTAAGCCAAACAGTATGACGGAGGTTATAATCACCAATGACGTAGATGTTTGTGTTTGGTAGAGACGCTGACACATCCGTGACAGTTGAGCAGTGTTTCTCATATAATGTACAATCAGAAGATGGAGAAATATAAACCGCTCCAAAAATATACAAAGAGTTCCCAAAGCGTACCTTAACAAAAAGCTGTTCAACGCACCTTTCCTGAATATCAATGAGTTGACTAAAAAATTTATCACTGACAGCAATGAGTACACCCCCACCACGCGATAAAGAGCTTGTATGAGAATTCCTGTCCGCTCGATAAATCGTATACCCATGAAGCAATAATTCAGCATCAGAGAAATTCTCATTAAGCCAAGTTTCTACAAAGATAATGACATCATATCGAATGCAGGAAGATGATAGGGCAAAACAAAGGTCAGTTAATTTAGTCCGAAGTCCCCGAACGTTCTGATAATAAACTAAAGGGTCGCAAGTTAGTTTTTTCGCGTAGGTCTGGGATCACTTGTTACTATTTTAGGCACTCCACGAATGTATCTGATTGTCTTATTGACTCCTCCAGCATCCACTAGCCGCTTTAGTTCTTCTTGAAGACTCCGCAGATGTTGGCGTTGTTTAAAAGTTCGGTCCTCGTAGATCTTGACTGATCCCGAGTAGACCCTCTTATTTTTAAGGATGACCCTGACATTATCCTTGGAAGGAAGCGTTACGCGGATAGGTCTTGTCTTCCCCGTTACCGCTTTGCTAATCCTCGAGATTCTGATATTCGAAAAATCCAGCGGACTAACTTTGTTCAGAATATCTTTCACCACGACGACCCTACGACGACTGAACCGATGCCTCAGCTAAATCGTACAAGATGAGGTTGCACGATTTGGATTCCCTCTCCTTGATTTCTGTCAGCACATCCTCGTAAAAAGAAGAGTCGCCGACAGCTGCTGCCGATGAGGAGATTTTATTCTCCAACTCAGTGACACGCTGAGAGAGCCGCTGAAAACTAGCGTTGATATCGTCTATTTGCCGTCTATGCATCTCACGGGTCTCTGAAAGGAATTTTCCAAATTCTGATCTGATGAGGTCCTCCACTTTCTTCATCAGCGATCGCTCCAATATGGTTGCTTGATCCAAAGTAAGAGATCCAGCACAGTCCACAAATTGACCATTGGCACATGGATGGCCAGATTTAACAACACACGCTGGATGGGCTGCAATACCGCAAGTATTGCAACTGATAGGCTTAGCCACCGGAGTGGAGCACCCCTTGCAGATTTTTTTATCCATAACTGATTTGGAATTAGTCCGAAAAGAAGACACGTAACCACTAAACCTTATAAAAGACTTAACGTTTCAAGCGATTTCCGTTAATCCGTCCGTTAATCCGAGAGCTATTAGTAAACACGTCTGTACTGTCGGTGTATAGAATTTTACAATTTTGGCCGTGCAGTGGAGACATGTACTCGTGATGAAATTCATACAAACAAATTTTGTATATGTCCAGGATGCACATACCCACGTATATCGGTTTGATGAATTTCACCTCGAGTTTTCGCAATTCAACAGCTATTAAATTTTCCGAAAAAACACTTCTGCTGTGGAAATTCGGTTTCGCGATCATTGCCTCCGCGCCATATCGCCCTTCCCAATGCGTCAAAAGTTTTACATCCACGTGATTTCGTACATTTTCCATAGTTTTACCGAATACCGTGTTTTTCATCAATTTGTACAAATTTTTTTCAAAATCATTTGTCGCGCTTGTTCTAAACCGTGTATTTAATTCGATGTAATCGCGGAGCCAGGGGGATTGAGCGAATTGAAGCACGCGGAGTATCTTTGCAATACGAAGACCGTGACGCGTGCACTGCTGCAGGTTGCGATAGTGGATAACGTAACACTGCTTATCGTATACCGTCGCGAGTAAGGCCCGGTGCAGACGAGCGGTTTGCGGCAACTTGCCGCCGCGGCAATTTGCCGCCGCGTTTTGGCAGAGCATAGATTTACATGAAGCAGTTCACACGGGACGCAAACTTGAGCGGCTACCAGGCGGCAAGTTTGCGTTCATTTTGACGAACGCACGTACCGCTTGACCGCGAACGAACGCTGCCGCGAAGCGGCGAAGCAGTACATTGTTTTATATACAGCAATTCACACGAGCGTTCTTCACGAACTAGACATGGAAATATTTATCAGCGAAATAAAAAAATTTCGAGCCATATGGGATTCTGGTTCCGAAAAATACCATAACAAAAATAAGAAGGAGAGTGCCGGTTCTGGACCGGGAGGTCTTTGCGTTGCCGCTAACAAAACTTCTTAAGGCCCTATCTAATTTATGACGGGCCTGGCATCATGCGATTCGGATCCTGTATCGCCGTGCTCGCCTTTCATAAACATTTTCACGCGGCGGCGTCTTGTCCGTTGAGCGGTATCTCAACTTTCCTAACACTCGGCCATCCTGCAGTTGTGCTTGTCCTCAAGCACATAGCCGTCTTCAAATTTACATTGTTTTCTGTAACACAAGAATCAAAAACACATCTGAGTATCCACGTCATTATTGATAATATCATCTCAAGATCGACAAAGAAATTCCTTCAACGAACAAAAAATATTCGTCAACTGACGATACTCCCCTTATTCCAATCAATTCTCTTTCCCGCTACATAGCAACGACCATGGAAGATGAATGCATCGCGTGCAGATGTTTGGCGATGCATCATTGCTCGTTGCTCGTTGAATATTTTGTTGTTGGATTGCAGAAACTCTGCACCCCGATGCAACGTAAGATGTTGAAGTCGTGTAGCTGATGACCTCGATCTCTAGCTGATGACGGATGATCTAATTCTTGCATCATACAGTAGCGAGCTCCGCTTGCTGTCGTAATGATTCGGTACAATCATACAATAGTAGCAACAACAATGCTCACTAATGTCATGATATCGAGCTCATCTTCGTCCGATAGCGGCTATATCATCACTATCGGCCCAAAGGCATAATACAATCATACAATAGTAGCAACAACAATGCTCACTAATGTCATGCTATCGAGTACAATCACATAATAATGGGTAAAACCCCGATCATTACTGTGATATCGGTTTCTCACCAACCAACAGTGATTATATCATCACTGTCGACCTGGTGGCACAAAACAATCGTACAATAGTGGCCAACAACCACTCCATTGTCACAATATCGAATCTCACTCGACAGTGACTTTTCTTTCACTGTCGCCGCAATAGTTCAGAAGCCCATGCCTCCCTTCAGCAGCGACGACACTGACCAGCCCCAACTGTCATGGCAGGTGTGCCCCCTGTCGCTGTTTAATTGGTATCTGTAAATGACTAAAAACTAGTATCAACTATGTACTCTACGATTTCATTCGGTTGCCGCTATCCAGGATTTTAGGCGTTCGACCGCAACAACTGTCTTGGCCCGTCTACCTCCCTGTCGTAAATCTTCGACCTCGTAACGATCGTTTACAAGGACTCGGCTAATTCTGAACGGTCCCTTGAACTTTGGATGAAGCTTCCTGCTCTCTCCCGTTGCCTGCTCACTCGTGATCTCCACCATGACCAGATCTCCCTCCTGGTAACGTGTGGCCTCACGTCGAGTCTTATCATATCGTTCCTTTTGTTGCCGCTGGTCCTCTGAGATATGATCCGAGATCTGTTTCCGAAGTTCGTTCAGATCCAATCGCTGCACTTCGGTTTGCAACTCATGCAAAATTCGTGCCTCCGCCGTGGTTTTGGCCTTAAAACCCATCAATGCCTCCGTAGGTGTTATCCCGATACCCTTATTAAAACTAGTGTTCATTGCACTTTCGACCTGTTTAACATAGTCGTCCCATACATTCGACTCCTTTCCAGCCACAGTGGTAGCCAACGATGCCACGATGGTTCGATTATATCGTTCACACTGCCCATTAGCGCGTGCTGTGGCGACCGCATTCAACACATGCCGAATCCCGTACGTCATGCAAAATGTCTTAAAAGTCCTTGCAGTAAACGCAGTACCTCGATCACTGACAATACGGGACGGGACTCCGAACAGATGAATTATATTCATCAAAATTTTTACTGCCCGTTTCGCCTTGGTATCTCTCACGGGTTCAATAATCGTAAATTTCGTGAAAGCATCCACAATAACGAGTAGATACTTGTTTTTCCGTGAGCTGGTTTCGAAAGGTCCGACATGGTCGATATGTACTGTATGAAAAGGTACCGGAATCTTCTCAATAGGGTGCAATTTCCCTTGCTTCTTTCCTGACGTTCGCTTGTAGTACGTACAATTCAAACAAGACTCTATATACTTTTTTACAAATGCGGCCATTCCTGCAAACCAATAATTTTCGCGTATACGCCGCAGAGTTTTCTCTAACCCTAAATGCCCGGCGTCGTCGTGACATAAACGGCAAATTTGGAACCGCGCCGCTCGTGGTACTACCCATGCTATAGTATCGTTTCCCAATCGTCTATAAACCTTGCTATCTTTAAGAACATAATCGGCAAAATACTGTTTAGTATTAGCGTTTCGTACGTTCTCTGTCAATATCTGTCGCACCCGACTCAACTGCTCATCCTGCAATTGCGCAGCTAAAATCCAGTCCGCTACCGTAATATCCACAGGGTAAATTTATACCCCTTGCACAGGATTTCTGCTGAGAGCATCAACATGCTGCATCTTAGACCCCATTCGATACACAATGTTGAAAGTATAATCCTGCACCTCCAACCACCATCGTCCGATACGTGGAATTAGGTCTTTTTTCGTGAATGTTGTGCGAAGTGCATTACAGTCCGTAATGATCGTAAAATTTAACCCAAGCAAGTACACGCAGAAATGACGAAGCGCGAACACTACAGCCATCGTCTCTAGCTCGTAGGAGTGATATTTCCGTTGTTCATAAGTCGTTTGCTTGCTATAATATGCGACTACTTGTTGTCTTCCCTCCGACGTAAATTGAAACAATATAGCACCCAGTCCCAGTGAGCTAGCATCGGTGTGCAATTCCGTTCGCAGCGTGCTATCAAATATTGCCAGCACTGGTCGCGTAGTGAGAGCCTCTTTCACTTTCGCCACCGCTGTTTTTTGCGCATCTCCCCAGTGCCACACCGTACTCTTCCTTGTTAATAGGGTTAACGGCGTAACCATGGTCGCGTAGCCACCAATAAATTTCCTACAATATCCCGCCAACCCGAGAAATTGACGGACTTCCCTTACTGAGGTGGGTCTCGGCATCGCTAATACCGCTTCTATTTTCCTGCGTCCCGGTTTGACCCCTTCGGCGCTTATCTCCCGTCCAAGATAATCGATGATCGTCATTAAAAATGAACACTTGCTTAAATTGAGCGTCAGTTTGTGTTCCCGTAGCTTATCCAAAACGAGTTGAAGCCGCTGCAATCCCTCCGGAACGGTGGTTGACGGTATAATTATATCGTCTATATATGGGAATGCTACTGTGTTCCTCAACGGACCCAAAACCGTGTTAATCAATCGTTGGAAAACAGCAGGCGCATTAGTCAGTCCGAAGGGCATTCTTAAGAATTCATAATGCCCATCGGGTGTCACGAACGCTGTTTTCTCTATTGATGCGTCATCCATCGGCACCTGGTAATACCCCGAAGCCAAATCTAGCGCTGTAAAGTATTTATTGCCCCCCAGCCGGTCAATCTGATCTTCTATTAACGGTAGAGGGTACCGGTCCTTGACGGTCACCGCATTTAAGCGCCGATAATCCACGCACAACCGCTTATCCCCTGTTTTTTTATTCACCAAGGTGATCGGACTAGAATTTGGCGATACAGATTCCCGGACAATACCGCTATCAATTAACTCGGCAATTATCTTCCGCGCTACCGCACACTCAACCTCTGCCATCCGGTATGGATTGTAACATACCGGCGCATCTGTCGTACAGCGAATCTCCATTTTCACGGTATCGGTCTTTCCTAGGGTTTGCATCGAAGTCGAGACACAATCTGAATATGATCTAACAAGATCCCTGCATTGTTCTTTTTCGCGATCATCGACGTCCCCAAAAACAATTTGTTCTATTCCTGACGCTCCGTCCATTGCATAGACGTCCAGTACATTCTTGCGCATGATTTCCATTGTAGGTAATCCTCGGATCACAACGCTGTCCTGCCGCTTGATTAGTATTACATGGGGTTGGTTCAGAAAATCGCGTCCGACGATTGCCTCATAAGGCATCATATCCGAACCAACAATTGCTGCGCGTACTTTAGCTGTAGCCTCCATGATCGTTACCGTGACATTAGTATATAAATTACAGCGCGTTTCGGAACCCGCAAACCCTCGCAACTCTAAATTTATGTCCTCAACTACTTGAAGTCTTAGCCGAACCGCCACTGGTTTTTGAATCAATGTTTTCGAACATCTGGTATCCACAAGGCACGTAACCTTTCGTTCATTGATCGTAGCCGGTAATAAATACATATTATTTTTGCACAGACTTACCCGTGTCATGTTCACTCCTCTTACTCGAGCGCAAAATTTGTCCAGGTGACCCTGTTTGTCACACGAACGGCAGGTAACACGGGTTTTTGGACACTTGGTCGAGAAGTGTCCGACTTCCCCACAATTATAGCAGGTAACCGCGGGCCTCCGAGATGTTTCCTCCGTCGCTGACCCACCAGGTTTCGCCCCCGAAGTCGAGGCCATTGTCTCTCTTCGTCCGGGATGTGCTCCGCGATTGAACGTTGCTGGTCGTGACACCACCGCCTTGTTTGAAGTTGAAGTCCGGGGCATCACTCCCATCTCGGTCATCACCGCGAACAACTCGTCGACGTCCTCGTAGCGATTTGAACGAATCGTCCGCTGGATGCTCTCATCACCAATTCCTCTGATGATTGTGTTCTCCAAATACACATCCGGGATCTTAAGCTTTAAAGCACGCAGTTTAGCAAGCTTCTCAAAACAATAATCTCCCAGTTTCTGTCCAGGGTATGCCGAATACTCCGACGCTTCGTGCAGCAAGCGACCAAACGGTAACGGTCGCTTAAACCGCTGGACGAGTATTGTTTTCAGTAACTTCCACGTATGGTCACGTTTTTGCTCCTCGTCAAATACTCGTTGTGCATACCCTTTCAGGTTACGCGAAATGTTGATGATGATGTTATCATCACTCCACAGGTATCGCCGCGCGAGTCGATCTACTTGGCGCACCCACTGCTCGATATCTGCGTTATCTTGCGACGGATTAAACTTCGGCACAGCGTATTCATCATTCACGGATCTGGACTGTACGCTTCTCAATTCCCTCTTCAGCTGTTTCACCGTGGCTCGCAAATCTTCCGACGAAGAAGTGTTTTCGGAACGTCTTCGATTACACGAACGATCCCGCGAGCGGCTTCGTGAATAATTTCGCGCTCGATCGTCAGAGCGACGCCGCCCCTGGTCTCGCACACGTTCCCGAGACAGACCTCGCTCACGATCCAAAGAATGGTTTCGCGAATAATTTTGCCAATGATCTCGCGAAAAACTATCACCCGAACGATCTCGCGAACGATCACGCACTTGCTCACGCGAACCCTCACGTGACCGGTCCTTCGATTGCTCACGATTGCGCGAACGTCCCCGTGAACAATCGCGCGACTGCCGTCGTGCTTCACCCTTGGATCGGCCCATTGTTCACTATCACAGCTCGACACGATCACAAAGATTTCACAAAACACACTCCGGCGCGTACGGTTAAAGTATATCCCACTTCTGATATGTAAGGAAAAGACTAAAACGAATAAGTTTATTCGGATGGCGAGCAAAACAATGAAAGAAGGTCTTTCTCGGTTCGAGGACTGAAGAAGAGTGCCGGTGCTGGACCGGGAGGTCTTTGCGTTGCCGCTAACAAAACTTCTTAAGGCCCTATCTAATTTATGACGGGCCTGGCATCATGCGATTCGGATCCTGTATCGCCGTGCTCGCCTTTCATAAACATTTTCACGCGGCGGCGTCTTGTCCGTTGAGCGGTATCTCAACTTTCCTAACAGTAATATTATTATACATATTGATAACTTCATTAAATAATTATTTTAACAGATGAACACATTACAATTTTAATAATAAGATTACACAAAACAATTAAATCATGTTATCTTGCCATGATACTTTCCCAATATCACTTATAAAATAGTTTGTGAATTCTTGTCGGATTTGGTTTAAATGTCGACCTCCTTGCACAATTACTGGCTCATGTTCTAATTCATAGAAACCTGTAATAAAAGTAAAATACATATAAACTAAAGTAATATATCTGTATTGAGCATATCAAATCAGAACCTTCAATGGAATAAGTATCTTCTTCTTGGTAACCATCACGGTCTCGAACAAAGTTGTGTAGTACACAACAACATTTGACAATATCTATTGCAAACTGTAAATTAACATTCATTGCTTTATGAAAAATACGCCATTTATTCGACAAAATGCCAAACGTGGATTCAACGTATCTTCTAGCACGACTAAGTCGATAATTGAAAATTCTTTTCTCATGGGACAAAAATTTTCCACTGTAAGGCCTTAATATATGATTGGATAGCGAAAAAGCTTCATCTCCAACAAACATATAGGGCATAGTTGGACCAATTGTTCCGGGTAATGGTTTTCCAAGAGGAATACATAAAGAATTATTCTCTAATTTCTTATAAAATATAGAATTTTCAAATATGATATTGTCCCCTTCCTTGCCTGGAGAACCAATATCGACATAGAGAAACCTATAGTTGGCATCAGCTATAGCAAAAAGAACTATTGAAAATAAATTTTTGTAATTGTAGTACGTAGAGCCACTCATCGTAGGTTTCGTAATACGTATATGTTTTCCATCAAGGGCTCCTAAACAGTTAGGAAAATTTGTACGGTGTTCAAAATGTTTGGCTACTTCAAGCCACATATTATGTTCGTTAAATTTTGGTATATATTCGTCTTTCATAATTGTCCAAATTGTTGAGCAGACTTTTCTTGTGATCAAAGATAACGTTGATCGTCCAATTCTGAATGAATAGTGCAAGTCAATTAGGTTGCATCCACTTCCTAAGTACCTATGCAAAAACTTTAAAATTACATTTTGTTCCAGGCTCAATGTTAATGAAAAAATGGAAAAACTTAAAAGATAATTATGCGAAAAATGTTAAAAAACAATTAAAATCTGGGAGTGCTGCCAAAGGGAGAAAATATATTTATGCACAGCAATTAACATTTTTAAATTCAGTACAACGTTCAGTAGCAACAGAAAGTAGTATAACGGAAGCAAATGAGAACGAAGAACAAATAGAAGTTTCAAACCCAATCATTCAAATTCAAGAAGACCATGCATTAAATGAAGACATTCAAATTCCAAAATCATCAACAAAACGAAAAAGATATATAGAAGAAGCGGAGAATATCCCGAATATAGAAGAATTATCGTTTTGATTATCGGAATTACGCATATGATAAAATATATGCGTAATTCCGATAATCAAAACGATAATAACGATGATATGTTATTTTTTCAATCATTACTTCCCATTTTAAAAGATTTTAACACAGATCAAAAAATAGAATTCAGAACTGAAATTTTACACATCCTAAATCAAATTAAAAAAAAAACATACCTTCTGTTAGTTATCATCAACAGCCCCCTCATCCTACAACTAGTAATTCTTATGAAACTTATCAACAATTTAGAACTTATCCACTGTATCAGTCCACAACGTACAATATGAACGAACATGACGTATTTCCTTCAACATCAACTACATCAACAGCATCCGAAAATATTTATCATTTATAAGTTATAAAATTGTTATTAAATTATTTATTGTTTTATTGTTTACTAGTACAATGTCATTGTTTGTTGGTTAGTTTATTTTGTTTGTTTCGTTTATAAAAGTCTTACTTACCTCAATGTAACAGCAATCATTTCCAGTGGCGGGATAGGAAGTCTCATGACAGTGTGTTGAGAATTCAAATTTTCAGAAATTTTTGCACTTAATTCATCAAAAGATGTTATGGTCATACGGAAATAATTAAAAAATTTGGTCTCATTCTCTCTCAAATCCATAAACATAGAACTAAATGCTCCTTTGAGAAGTCTTGCACTAATGAAGGGATGGACCCAATATCTCCTTTTTCTAGTAGATCGATATAATATTAAATAACTTGCAAAAAGAAAACGAATTCTTTCCCTCTGGTGGTTACGTGTCAGCTCCATAGCTAAACTGCGAAATGAAAACGCGAATCGTGGCGTTGCAAAACCACTCGTGTGAATTGCTAGAAAAATTTCACGCGCGTCTCGCGGCGGCAAACTGCCGCAAACCGCTCGTCTGCACCGGGCCTAATTTGTCCTGTCTGCTGCCTGGTGGTTTGGCACGCGTCGGGCAGAACGGTAGATCGACATGAGTGTCGTGCAGACGTTGTGGATATTCCAGATCTACCTCGAGAATGTATCCCGTGGGCGAATCGACACCGATTTTAGACACGTCAAAATTTGTGACATCTTCGACCCATTGAAAATCAGCGTATGGAAGGGGCTGGCACATTGCCCATCCATACAAATTGTTCACGTCAAAGTACATCAAATACGATGACTCTTTCGATGCGTCGTAAGATGGCATGTACTTGTTATTGGCCTCTGCATATCTTCCGGAACATTGACTTAAACCTCCACGTATACCGCGTTCAATAAACATGACCATATCGGTGTCTGTGAGCAATTCGAATGTAATTTTGGTATGTTTTAACATGGCATCCCACGTGAAACCAGGTAAAGTATAATAATGTGCTGAATCTAATCCGTAACTCTTGATACAACTTTCGCGAAAATTTTTAAAAATATCTGCCAATAACAAGACATCTGTTTTCAAATACAAGTCGCTGTATTCGCCCAAGGTTTTAATCCCGAAACGCTGCCAGACTGTCTCGGCGTGCGCGTAATCGGTCTCGGATACAGTCTCACCCGTTAACGGGCTGTAGAATGACTCGCGCGGCGGTACGCATTGATCCTTCAGCTTGTTCGCGCAATCAAGGTATTCATATGGAAAGACACCCTTTCGCGTTAATAAATTGAAATCCTCGGTGGATAATGTTTCAAAATGAGATCGTAAAATTTTTAATTGATCTGTGGTAAGAAAAGATGCTAATTTGTCGAGACTGGTATTCAGAAATTTGTACGAATAGATGAATCGCAATTTAATATAATTTCGCGTGTCTGATTCAGTCGTATCTTCAACATTTTTCGTGAAAGAAATATATTTTTCTTTAGTTATACGCAATACATCAACGCTGCCTTCGAAAGCGGTAGCTATTTTCTCGATAATGAAATGGGAATCATAGCCGGATAAATTATGGAAAACTATGGGGATGTAAAATGAATTTTTATAATTTAAATTGCACTCCGAATGTGCTGGACCTCTAAACCGTCCGGAGAGATGGCAATGATCGCGGACTCGTATATCGCTAGCCTCGAATGGTTCTTCGCAAATGTGACAATGCGTCGCATTGCGAAATGTCGCCCACTGTTCGGCAGTTAAATCTAACATGTGAACATTATTTGCTAGAATGGGCTTGGCAAAGTTGGCAAAATTTTTTAGTTCGTCTACGAACCAAGAACCAAGTATCGTACGAGCAATGCATATAATATGCAATGCTGTGCACTTCGTGGTGCTGATATGCATGTAATTTATTATCTATGTCACCCATTCGGTGACTGTCCTCCGTTTTCCCGATGATGCACTCAAGATCTGCATACACCACGAAGGGGAGCCGCTCCTTCCTGCAATGGTTGTCGAAATTGAGCAAATTGGAGCTTTCACTGGGCAGCAGGATAGCGCAGTTGTTCATTTTCCCACAGTCCAGCGAATGAAGCTCCATACTTCTCGACAGATCCGAAATAGTGCATGCATCTGTAAAACCAAAATAATTTTTTTATTTAATTTTTTCGCAATACATTTCTACATTTCGCAAGTTTATATATACGTACCGGTCGCAGATGAATTTCTTTGCCTTCTTCTTGCTCAGCTGTGCGCTCACCAGCCGGGACAAGTCCTTAATGCACGCAAAGTGTCCTACATCGTCGTGTTCTCGATTCGGCGTGTAGAGCAGGTTCACGTGCCGATCCCTCTTGTGGGTGGTGAGGCGCAGTGGAAAGACCGTCGACCATTTCTCCGCCTCGAAGCTGTAGACGTTGACGGAGATGTCGTTCAACCCCTCAAACTTCCCAATCTGCACCAGGGACATTGGAAATTCAGTGCCCTGGAGATTTAATACGGAAGCATAGTCGGGGTATGAACTTGGGCGCGCGGTGTCTCTTTCCGCAGGATGGAGAGCGGCGACCACAGCCCACGCGAAACAGGCGTTGTCTGGAGATTGTACGCTAATCGTTGCCTTCTTCAGCAACAATTCCCGCGGCAACTTGTAGTGGCACCCCGCGCGCAGCGGATTGTACTTGTTGACATTGACGGTCAGATTCATGATTCTCGTCAATGCCCATCCGCTGTCGCGTTCCTGAAACTCTTCCAACGATGCCAGAGTGGGTTCGATGATGCATCGCTGGTACCACTCCTGCAGATCGGATGTGCGGAAGAGTTCACAGTTTCGGGTATTTATGCTTTTACAAGCATGCTTGTCGCCTGCCACAAATTCGCCATTGAACACCGTGTTCACTTTGAGGTTTCGATGTTTCCTCAAAGCACCCCGCACATGCTCCAACACAATGATTGCCGCATCTTGAAGGAAGTTGCGCGGCTCGATATAGTTCGAATGTAGCACGGCACCAGTTAATACGCGGGTATCGAACGCAGTGTCTATTTCGCGCCACAAAAATCCCGTGCTCGAAAGTCCGGCACCTTCACGCACGAAACGGCCGTGCAGCGAATATTTTAGTCCTTCGAGCTGCGCGATTCGCGCAACCAGCTATTGCCGAACACCAATCGATAATCGAGGACGTTTAATGTGGGTGTGTTCTTCCAACGATTCGATACACTCGTTGCACCGTTCTTCCCACGCGAGGTACTCTTCTGGTGAAATCAATCGTGCAGATTGATCCAACAATTGGCGTTCTACTTGCGCGAATACTTCCATGATCGTAAATGGAATGTAAATGTAATGTCTTTTTCACGCAACACGTTGCAACGATTTGAGGCTGTGTGCAGTTTGGAGTAGAGCTGTTTCGGGACTCGAGACATTCGAGTAGCTTGAAGTTCGCACCGAGCGGGACTCGGTTTTTCGAGCCGAGCCGAGACCCGAACGGTTTCGGGTAGCTTGATTTTTTCGAGCAGCTTGAATGTGTTTCGGGTAGCTCGATTTTTTCGGATAACTCGAATGTTTCGAGCCGCCCGAATATATTTTAGGTAGTCGACTGTATGGTGCAGTGTGGCAGCTTGATGTAGCTGGAACATTTTGTAGGCACCGAATATAAATTTAGATGTATAATATATATTATACATAATACCTAAAATATATTCGGGCGGCTCGAAACATTCGAGTTACCCGAAAAAATC
Source organism: Andrena haemorrhoa (assembly GCA_910592295.1). NCBI lineage: Eukaryota > Metazoa > Arthropoda > Insecta > Hymenoptera > Andrenidae > Andrena > Andrena haemorrhoa. The sequence goes on from OU342946.1 coordinate 11,905,581, forward strand.
CAGCTACCCGAATCCGTTCGGGTCTCGGCTCGGCTCGATTGTTTCGAGTCTCGAAGCAGCTCTAGTTTGGAGCGCGCTTTTATGGCTGGTACAACGATTTGGTATCTCTGTCTAACTCTTTCGATGTACCTCCTCCCTCGGATGCATTGCATGTAAAAAACGGTGATCCGTTCCAACATGGTTCTATGCAGTTTAGTTTCTGTCGATACAGCATAATTCTTTCTGTGATTCACGCGTATGACGAATTAGCGCGCAAAATCATACGATACGGTTTCTGCCAACACCCAATTCTAAGATTCGACGCTTCCAAAAGTATTATATTACATTCGACATGTGTCGAGACTTTTACCCTTGAGGATGGAGCTCAAATTATATGCGATCGCGCGATACGACCTTATATGGTGTGCAAACTCCAAATCATCTGATGCAGTTTCCATCGATACAGCATAATTATTTCTATGATTCACACGTACAATGTTTCCTAAAAGTATTATGTTACATTCAACACGTGTCGAGACTTTTATCCTTGAGGGTGGGTTCAAATTACAAGCAATCGTGCGATATGCTATGATGTTCTCCCTCAGATGCATTGCATCGCATGCAAAAAAAAACGATGGTCCATCCCAACATTCTATGGAGGGGATGGTGCTATGCACCTCTATTTAATCCAGCTCCTCATACGCTATTCAATCAATCGCTCAGTAGCTCTCCAGTGACTTTCGACATATACAAATACAGTGCTCCAAAAAAAAAATGTATAGCGCCAGTGTTGGGAATTATTACGCTCCAATAATCGCAGAAGATAATGCATCTTCACATAGGACGAATACATCTAACAGGTATGATATAATTTTTCATATTTTCCTCATGATTTTTATTTGTGTTTTTTTCTCGATAATAGCAATCATTTTCACAGCTTTTATTGTTCTTTTAGCTCGCGTTACGCAGCTCGTATCATGGTCAGAAGATATGCGCTAACATCTACAGCATATAAGTATCTGGAAATCGGGATCAGCGTGCGACCTATAGCACTTGTAGAAATTGTTCTCGGCGACAATCGTGGGAATCAGTTGGTACTGTCTATTCCAACATGGAAAGGATTAATTGAAAAACGTGCCGACATCGAGCAGCGCATGCGATCGCTCGGATCATCACCACTATGGATTAACGATTTGGCGGTGGAATTTTGTGTAATGTATAATTCGCGAATTGTAAAGATGATGTAGCATAATAAGTCGCTATATTTCAAACCGGATACGGTAACATTTTTATTTAATCTCGAGCACTATATCAATCATGTATACAGGGTGTCCCAGCTAACACTGGACAGCGCGATTTCTCCTAAACTATTGGAGATAAAAATATAAAAAAAATAGTGCATTACATGGTTCGAGAGGGCCAATTTATTAGCCCGAACGAATTTTTTTTCGATTATTATTTTAAAAGATACGATGGTCAAGTTCGGATCTGTAAATGGCACTACGTTTTTTGAACACCTGAGTTGATAGTGCGTTCCAAGACAAATTCAATAAGCATTAATGTATACACTTGATTTCCACTGGTTTTTGAGATATTGCGCTTGCAAATTTAGTGATTTTCACTGAAGAAAACCCACTGAAATAGCAAGGACCGGGGTTGGTCTTGCTGGCACTACGGAGGGGCCACGGAGGGCCTTGCCTGTTGAAACCGATACCTACCTGCCAAAGGTCGGCGCCAGACCCAAAGGCTGGACAATTCTTTTCCGTCAGAAATGCTTCTTAGGTAGGTACATCTGCGGTGTCAAGCGGCTTCTGCGCACCGTTACTTTTATTTCGCACTTGCTTCTACGCTCGGATGGCCGGTTCTTTTGGGAGGGATGCAAGCTCGATTGGTTATGTTAGGAGGTGTGAAAGTTGCTAGACTAAATTTCAACCAAAAGGAGCAGATTGTATTAGAACCAATCGGATTTGCATCCCTCACAAACGGCTGCTCTCTTGAAGAGGCCCTCTTCACAGCAATACCTCCTCCCCAATGCACACCTTCTCTCGCACGGAATACGTCAACGCATGCTTTTGTTTTGATATTGAAGCTCGTGTTTATACTCGAGAGGACCACGCGTCGACAGCGGGCTACCCCGTTTCTTTCTGTGTCTCTCCGCGAGGAGTATTGAGGGTGGATTGTAGGAGCGTAGATGTCGGGATGCCAGTTATTGAATTCAGGAGACGAAAACACACATGTACTATAATTAAAGTAAATCGTATTCCTCTCGGGCAGGAGTACTGATAACGATCGAACTTGAGCCCCACTTCGCGTAGGCCGATTACACGGTGGGTAGTCGAGTCACACACTGCACAAATGATACAGGGTAATTCTGGAGCAACGCCCGTCAAGAAGATGCGGCCTGGTACCCCGTGGCGGGGACAGACCTTCGCAGTGCCTCACCCGATTTTTATGGCTTTTTCCGGAAAAAGGTATGAATCCTGGGCCGAACGTAGCGAAGTGAGGTCGAGCCCCCGCAGTCGAGGGGGCAATATCCAGTACAGCGTATTAAGAAATTCTTTTCTTCATCGTATCGAAAGGGAAGTGACGCCAATGGATTCCTTATGTTTTTCTGATGAAAATCATACCAAATATCATGCAAATCGGACTACTTTAACACAAGATATTTGTATTCCCTATGTAAAAGTTGTCCGATTTGCGTGATATTTGGTATGATTTTCATCAGAAAAACATAAGGAATCCATTGGCGTCACTTCCCTTTCGATAGTATGAAGAAAAGAATTTCTTAATACGCTGTACTGGATATTGCACCCTCGACTGCGGGGGCTCCACCTCACTTCGCTACGTTCGGCCCAGGATTCATACCTTTTTCCGGAAAAAGCCATAAAAATCGGGTGAGGCACTACGAAGGTCTGTCCTCGCCACGGGGTACCAGGCCGCATCTTCTTGACGGGCGTTGCTCCAGAATTACCCTGTATCATTTGTGCAGTGTGTGACTCGACTACCCTCCGTGTAATCGGCCTACGCGAAGTGGGGCTCAAGTTCGATCGTTATCAGTACTCCTGCCCGAGAGGAATGCGATTTACTTTAATTATAGTACATGTGTGTTTCCTAATAAAGTGTTTCTATCGTCTCCTGAATTCAATAACTGGCATCCCGACATCTACGCTCCTACAATCCACCCTCAATACTCCTCGCGGAGAGACACAGGAAGAAACGGGGTAGCCCGCTGTCGACGCGTGGTCCTCTCGAGTATAAACACGAGCTTCAATATCAAAACAAAAGCATGCGTTGACGTATTCCGTGCGAGAGAAGGTGTGCATTGGGGAGGAGGTATTGCTGTGAAGAGGGCCTCTTCAAGAGAGCAGCCGTTTGTGAGGGATGCAAATCCGATTGGTTCTAATACAATCTGCTCCTTTTGGTTGAAATTTAGTCTAGCAACTTTCACACCTCCTAACATAACCAATCGAGCTTGCATCCCTCCCAAAAGAACCGGCCATCCGAGCGTAGAAGCAAGTGCGAAATAAAAGTAACGGTGAGCAGAAGCCGCTTGACACCGCAGATGTACCTACCTAAGTAGCATTTCTGACGGAAAAGAATTGTCCAGCCTTTGGGTCTGGCGCCGACCTTTGGCAGGTAGGTATCGGTTTCAACAGGCAAGGCCCTCCGTGGCCCCTCCGTAGTGCCAGCAAGACCAACCCCGGTCCTTGCTATTTCAGTGGGTTTTCTTCAGTGAAAATCACTAAATTTGCAAGCGCAATATCTCAAAAACCAGTGGAAATCAAGTGTATACATTAATGCTTATTGAATTTGTCTTGGAACGCACTATCAACTCAGGTGTTCAAAAAACGTAGTGCCATTTACAGATCCGAACTTGACCATCGTATCTTTTAAAATAATAATCGAAAAAAAATTCGTTCGGGCTAATAAATTGGCCCTCTCGAACCATGCAATGCACTATTTTTTTTATATTTTTATCTCCAATAGTTTAGGAGAAATCGCGCTGTCCAGTGTTAGCTGGGACACCCTGTATATGCAGCTTTATGAAACTACACATCACGTCGATACGAAGTTTTCAAATTTTGTGAGCGTGTTACAGCGGTGCGATGCCGTCGATGAAACTTTAGACTCGTGCTGCGCTGCTAAAGCTATATGCGATAGTGAATATTTCGATGGTATATCTCTTGTTGATTGCGAACTGCTGGCATGTGCCTTAAATAATATTATCGATGACACTCGCAGCAAATGTTAAATAAATTGTACAATTATTCTTTGTAACAATATATCTTCAGCGTAAAACATATTATTTCTCAATTTTATTTTCCCGTCTTCCTCCATCTCTCCTCACCACCTAATTTTAAGATTAAACGCTTCAAATTTATTATTTCTCTGCGTTGGGGAAAAAATTTATGTTGGCGCCGCATAATTCTTTCTACGATTCGTACGTTCTTCGCGCCGCGAAAATGACATCATCCTGCACGGCTGCTACAGAGAATTTGAATTATGTGAGATCGCGCGATACGCTGCGACGCTAAATCGGAAGGCTTTAGAGTGCTGCATATTTGTTTTGAAAAAAATATGTCTGTTTTCTACATAATATTCTTTCTATGATTCGTACGTTCTTCACGCCGCGAAGATGACATCATCCTGCACGGCTGCTCCAGAGGATTCAAATTACGTGAGATCGCGCGATACGCTGCGACGCTAAAATCGGAACGCTTTAGAAAGCTGCATATTTGTTTGAAAATAATATGTCTGTTTTCTACATAATGGTTCGCTGGATCGCTGATTAAAGAATTATTTCTCTGCGTTCGGGGGAAAGTATCTGTTGGTTTGACAAAAAAATATTTGGGGGTCATTCCCTCCCTCGGCCAGGTCTAAAAATATTTCGGGGGTGGGCCAAGGTCTGAAAAAGACTTTGGGGGTGGGCCTCTCCCTCCGCGGAAATTTCCAGCGGTGGGTCCGACGTGGAGAGGTCTCCGCGGCAGCTCGGCCCGGAGTGATCCCCTCCATCATCGCGGCTTCCCCCACTCCGCGGCTCGTGCGCGCGCAACCGGTCTTCCTCTCCCCGCAGGCCCCGCGGCCATGTTTCCCTCCGCCGCGCTCCCCCGCGCGCCCTCACTTCCCCCCGCCCCCGCGCTCCCCTCAGAGGACCTGCGTTAGAACCCGCGTAGCCTTACTACTTATATATGTTATATATATATATATTCACAGTCCATAGCTTTAGAATCATATAAAACATAAAACATTAAAAAACCAAAAACAATATAAGCGTAGTTGTTATCAGGGCTTGAAACCGTTATTATAAAGATTTAGGTTCTTGAAAGAGTTATGAAGAACCTTTATTCTGAATAACCATTAAAAAGAACTTAAATATCAGACTATAAAAGTATAAGTTAAGGTTCCTATATAGCTCTATAACTTTTATTTTTTAGGTTCTATAAAAGTTCCAAAGCGGTTATAGAACCGATTTAATAACTTTTATTTTTTAGGTTCTATATAAGTTCCAAAACGGTTATAGAACCGATTCTTGTAACGATTGTACAGAATTTTATAGAAAATGAAATTACAACATATTACAACTATAGACTACTGTGTATAACCAAATTGTTTAACAATTATTATAAATAAGTAAGTAAATATATATTATGTACACATTTGTACATACGTATACAATTCTTTCGTAATATGAAGTGTTCGTTAATATAAATATTTAGGGGCCACCTCACCATTAGGACCATCATTCTGACAACATATTAAAAAATCATTCAAATCGGGGAGCTAGACACTCATCGGTATAACAACCAAATATTTATATTAACGAACACTTCATATTACGAAAGAATTGTATACGTATGTACAAATGTGTACATAATATATATTTACTTACTTATTTATAATAATTGTTAAACAATTTGGTTATACACAGTAGTCTATAGTTGTAATATGTTGTAATTTCATTTTCTATAAAATTCTGTACAATCGTTACAAGAATCGGTTCTATAACCGTTTTGGAACTTATATAGAACCTAAAAAATAAAAGTTATTAAATCGGTTCTATAACCGCTTTGGAACTTTTATAGAACCTAAAAAATAAAAGTTATAGAGCTATATAGGAACCTTAACTTATACTTTTATAGTCTGATATTTAGGTTCTTTTTAACGGTTATTCAGAATAAAGGTTCGTCATAACTCTTTCAGTGAGAACCTTTATATAACAGTTTCAAACAGTTATTTCGCAACCTTTTCAAGCCCTGGTTGTTATTAGTATTAATTGTTATTATCGTTATCCTTGTTATTGTTAAAGCTAAGTGTTATCTAATAAATAGTTATTGTTGTGTTAAGTTTGAATTTCAATTCATTACTCGATAAAAACGAATCCCACCTTTCCCACAGTCGAGGGGACGCCGCTCTCCCTTCGAGGCTTAAAAGCGTTCAGTCGTTCTCTGAACACGGAACGTTACACCTTGGTGTCCGATTTGTTCATGACTAGCGCGTAACACATTACTTTCCATACTTCGAGGTACATAGAATAAGAGTTTATTTTTCATCTTCCTATAAACTAATCCGTTGTTGAGTTCGAAATATTTTTCCTCGTTTTGCTCTAACCGCCTCTTAACCTCAATAATATTACTAACTAACCCTTGTAAAAATTGTAAGATTTCAATCGAAACTATTTTCAGTAATTATTAATACTGTATGTTGGCGACTTAGGGCATCTGCATGTCGCATACGGTCGTTTGATCGATGTTCTAACTCGTAATCGTAATTTCTCAAGATAAGGGACCAACGCAATATTCTAGGGTTTACTTCTTTTTTCTCTAAAGTTTGTTTTAAACTGTTGCAGTCGGTTACGATCTTGAATCTAATTCCTTGTAAATAAATTCGAAAACGCTCGAGGGAGTAGATAATAGCTAAAGCTTCTAATTCGAAACTATGATAGCGTGATTCTGTTTGCGACGTACGTTTACTAAAATAAGAAATAGGGTGAAATTTCCCGTCAGCCTGTTTCTGCATAAGTACTGATCCATACCCGTATGAACTGGCGTCACAATGTAGTTCAGTTTCTGCTGTAGTCGAATAAATTGACAATATAGGTTCCGATATAAGAGACTGTTTTAACTTCTCAAAAGCAACTAATTGTTTATCCTCCCATTTGAAATTGCTTTTCGATTTCAATAAATCATATAAGGGTTTGGCAATGGTTGCGAAATTCTTTATAAATTTTCGAAAGTACGATACGAACCCCAAATAACTCTGTAGCTCTCGGAAAGTCCTGGGTATCGGGTAATCCGACACTGCGCGAATGTTTTCTTTTGTCGGACGAATACCTGTGTTATTAATTCGGTAACCGAAATATGTTATTTCTGTAAAAAGAAAGGCACACTTTGCAAATTTTAATTCAAGACAGTTTTCAATTAGTATTCCTAAGACTTCCTGTGAAATAGAGATATTTTCGGTTATAGTCTCTGTAGCAATGAGAATGTCGTCCAAGTAAATTAATATTTTGCCATCGTCTAATAGGGAACGGAAGACCTTATTAATGAATCGCATAAAGAAAGCTGGTCCATTCTTAAGGCCAAATGGCATACGTACGTATTCGTACTGGCCCATAAATGTGACAAACGACGTATATGGGATACACTTCTCTTCTAATTCAACATGATGGAAGGCGTCTTTCAGATCCAGCTGCGTAAAATACGTTTTACCACGTAGAGAATCTATTAGATCCTCAATCCGGGGAATCGGAAAATTGTCTCGAACTGTCATTTCATTCAAAAATCGAAAATCAATTGCCAATCGTCGGTTACGGCATTTCTTTTGTACGAGTACAATCGGGCTGCCGTATGGGGAGTTACTTGCCCGAATAATCTTCCGATCTAATAAATCTCGAATAATTTCAGCAACGGCCATTTTTTCAATCGCCGAAAGACGTCTCGGGTTGAAATAAAATGCTTTATGATTTGGTTTGAGCACTAAATCCATTTTTAACTGTACTTTAGGTAACTCTGGTCTCGCAGGTTTTACGTAATCTTCAGATATAAGGGTTTTTACTCGGACTCGTTCCTTCCACGCTAGCTCTTGGTTCACGTTAAGATTCAGCGCATTTGACTCTGACGCATCATCGCCCACGTTAATGTTTTTTTATTGTTCCCCAAAATACTAGAAAATATTTTTTTTACGTTACACAGTTCGACAAATTTTGACTTTTTTCGGACTTGTAACATTCAATAGCTGTTTCTTATAGGTTTTCGTGTACTGAAAACGAATCCGCAAACCGTTTGTCGCCATCACCCTCAGTTTTTGAGAAATCCAATTTTGAAAAAAAACTGAAAATTTTCGACTTTGAACATTTTATGCCGAAACGGTAATAGTCATTCGGTTGCTCGTTGCGTCAAATTATTTTACGAACCCTCCCGAATACAACGATATAAGTTATTATTGCATTATGAATATTTAAATATGTTTAAACAACGATCAAAGGGAAAAGGACACCCGAAATACACCCATTTTTGCAGATATATTTCAATTTATTTCGAAAACTAAGGGTCTGGGAGAAAATCTGACCATTCCACGCGATGTAGCAGACAGTTTTCTTTCGGAAAGCGTCAACAGAAATGGTAAGTCTCATTTTGTTTTCAATACAGAAGCGAAATGGTTTGGTAAAACGCGTGAAACCGACAGTGGTAGTCACGCGCGTTAAGCGTTTGTATTACGCTGAGCGGCAGTGGATCGCGCGCCGCCGTTGACTACAACTGTCGGCTCCGCGCGTTTTGCCAAACTAGAGAAACTAGTAGTTTAAACTAGTTCGATTCACAGTTACTTCGCAAGCCGTAAATGAACGCACGGTCTTGCAAGAGCTGTGTCCGAACTCTGAAGACCGACTGACTTTCGTGCGCGTTGGAAAGAATTTGAGGGTATCGCAGACATCTGTTTACGTTTCAGCAGGGGCACTTGACGCCGTGGCCCTTTAGGGTGTCAGCGTTGCGTGCCGTCAGCGAAAGGAAGTAACTACGCATTTATAAACATTTCTGATAAGTTGTCACCAAATACACTAAACTCTTACGTTAAAAACAATTGGTGGAATTTGCTAGCAAATTTGAAAAACATTTCAAAATTTCAGTGGAAGAAAAAGAAAAAGAAATAGTGGATAGCATTAATGTTTCTAACGATATTAATACTAGAATTTGAGAATTCTAGCCTTACAATAATCCAAATAAAATAAATAATATAGGGGAGACCGGGGCTGGTAGGCCAGTTTTTCAGTGTTTGATTTTTAATTAATTGGGTGGATGAAATATCATTAAACCGGTTAGTATATTTGACAAGGCATACATTTGGCTATCTGATTAAATTATTAAAGTTGACTTAATGTGACAACAATTAAGATATTTTAATGTTTCTCTAACACCTTCCATGCTGGTCAACCAGCCCCATGATCGGGGTTGGTAGACTTACAGTATGGGGTAGGTTGACTATAGGTACAATCAGTTAAGAAAATGTTATTAGCAACTTATCTCAGTTGTATTAAAGTAACACAATCTCACAAGAGTTGTTTCATTATAAAATGTTAATTACCTTTCGTTCATTTTTTAATAATAAACTGAACATTTTTTCAACTTAATCATAAATTATAATGTATTTATAACATAATGAAATTTAAATAAAAAATAAGAATCGCTTTCCGAATAACATAATAACAATTTAAACCTTATTAACGCTATTAGTCAACCAGCCCCGAACGATCATTTTGACTTTAATAATCTATATAACCTTCAATTATTTATGTATAAACTAATATACTACGTCAATAGAGTATCTAATAAACAAACTTTAAAATAGTCCCTTAACATTTATTCTATTGTAACTATATAGGGCGTGAAAACATAAAATCTTTAAGAAAAAATATTTACTTACCTAGTCAATTTTTCGATAAAAGCTGATAACTGTAAAAAAACGTGCGATCGCGAGGTCGGGCATAAATACATGGCATAGTAGAAGTGACTTCTTTCTACAGTAAATTTTTCCGCAGTAAAGCATATGTCGGTGCAAAGTTATTAACAATTAGTCAACCTACCCCTTGTGATAACCAGCCCCGGTCTCCCCTACTGCCGCAATTATATTTTAAGATTATATTGTAGAGACATTTGTAAAGCGCGCCGCGTCAAGCCTCGCCGAGAGAAGGCACGATCACAGCCGAGCGGACACGATCACCCGCGCGGTACCGACCGCCGTGAGCGAGAGAGAGGAGACGAAAATACGTCGACGGTTGACTCGACAGTCGCGCAGAGAAAGGCCTACAAGGCGTTTGTACAATAAAGAACATTAAGTGTTACACAGTAATTCATTTGTTCCCAACAACTGCTACAATATTATCTGAGGAGCGATGGATAAATATTAATCCGAGATAATGACCACCTTTAAGTGGAATTTTGATCAAAATGTTTGTCCACCTTTAAAAGAAACTTAGAGAATGAATGCTTTATAAAAACCGCGAAAAGAAGGGTTCTGGAGACGCGATCGCGTTAAAGTTTGATTTTTTTTAGAAAATATTATCAAAATCGTTCTTTCAACGACGCAGTCCGTTAGTTTAGATGTGGAAGAGATTTGCCCACCCAATAATTTCGTATGCCCACCCTCCAGAATCGAATTAAAAAATAAAAATAGCCAAGAAGTGCGATACTCGTTGAAGCGACCAAGTATAAGTTCGATTTTTTATTAATTAAATTAAACGATGACAGGCTACGGAAAAGGCAAAGCATGATACTTTGCCTCGCTTCGAGAGTGGAGTTAGGAAAGATGTCGAGGAAACAATACTAATATGCGTATCAATATCTTTTTATTTATATGTAGAATGATGTAATATTTTCAACTAAGAAAGATAGCGATATCAGAGAGTGAAGGAAGGAAAGATGTATCAATTTATTCGTCGGGAATTCATGCGACTACCGCACATGCTTTATTCGTATATACTGTATATTCGACGTAGCAGAACATTTTTATTAACTACAATAAATTAAATGGCAATAATATGGACATTGGTAGTAATTGGGACATCTAATACTTCTTTACAAATATCTTTTGTTGCTGTATACAGTTTAGCAGTTTATTTAAACCTTATTGTTCTAATTAAGTAATTGTATTAATTATTTATCACATATTTTCATCAATCATCAACAGAGGTTGCTTGTGGAATCTAAGACTGCATTCTTAATATTTCTGGATCTGTAACACATTTTGTAATGGAAATGGTTAATAGTTGTATTATAAGCGTACAAAATTTTACCACAGATTTATAAGATGCCAAATATTACCTGAAATATGGTATGCAAATAATTTGCAACGTAGATCCGCATCTGTCTTTTCTTGCAGCTGTCTTCTGTCTGTATAAGTCGTGACCTCACCTTAGAGCATATAGATATGGAGGTCTCATTGAGAGCTTGAAACTGTCCGGAACATGGTGCGAGAGAGAAAGACATGTGCGAGCGAGAGAAGTGTAGAGGGACCTCTCGACCGTAATGTGCATGCGTCGATATCGTGCGAGAGAGAATGACATCGTGCGAGCGAGAGAAGTATAGAGGACCCTCATCGACCGTAATGCGCATGCACCGATATAGTGAAATTTGCTGCAAGCGGTATGGTTTGAAGTGATACGCGGTGCATGCTTTCATCATTTATTTGTTTTCGCTGTGAAATTTGAAAATGGCTGAAATGGTCGAAAATATGGAAGATGTATGTATTATATTGTAAACTATTATACAGTGTGATTGTTTCGCTATAGTCCCCAAAGGCGATGCCGCTAATAAGCCGCGCCTCGCTGACAATGAGTTACGTGGATTTTGAAACAATGTTTCGAAACAAGCCGGGCGAAGATGAAACGACACCGCGCGGTCAGCTTATTGGTGGCATCGCCTTTCAGGACTCTAGCGAGACAATCACCCTGCATGTTCATTGAATAAAATTATTTGATTATTTGATTATATTATTTTATTTCCAGATACAAATAGCTTTAATCGAAGCTGTAAAAGAAGAAACTAATCCGCCGAGGGGCGAAACAGTGGCGGCGGTTGTAAAAGAAATTAAAAACGTAATTATATAGAATGTGATGTATAATGTATTTTTAATATTTACGGGACACCGGGAAAATAGTCATGACACTACGGGGGCATTGTAAACGCCGCCGGGGCAACGTCACCTGGGGCGGCCGCCCCCGCCGGGGTAACATCACTTGGGACGGCCGCCCCCGCCGGGGCAACAGCATTTGGGACGGCCGCCCCCGCCGCACTGTGGTCTAAAAGTCACTTCTAGCGCGAATAAATTAAAAATACCAACTTGTGACCGTCTCCGGTTGTGAGACGGTTGTCGGTAGGACGAAGAAGGGAGATTGCCGACTCAGTCGGGTGTCAGGGTTCTTCAAATGAACGAGAGTGATGGATTTGCTGGTAGAAATAGTATTTATATTTGTAATACACTTCCGCGTTTAAAATGCCGAGTACGCGTATTGCGGAGGCGCGGGTTTATCGCGGTCGGTTGCGGTACCGGGCGACTCGCGGCGGCGACGGCTTCGGCGGGGCTTTGGGGAAATGGAGTGCGGAGAAGAACAACTGCCCTTGGGTGGCCGTAAGTGGCGTCCCCAATGTCGGGAGTCGTATAGAGAGGTCCTGGTGCAATGTGGCCTCCGAGTTTATCACTGCGGAGGTTCACGAAGGTTTTGGTGTACGACGCAAGATTACTCTCGGTCTATATCGGGAAAAGCTGGTAATGGCGCAGTGATGGCGATGGCCGATCACTGGCACACTTCAGGAGCCAAAAAGCGGCGACTCGTTTGTACGGTTAGCAAGCTGGAGAGGCTTCTGGTTGCACAGAACGGAGAGCCTCGACTGAGCTCGCGGCGGCCTTTATATCGGTATCGGCGCTTATCTTCGCCAGCGAGTCGACCGCGGAGCCGGCGGCCGCCCAGCGGCCGCGGCGCGCACCAAATCTATCCGCGCCCGGAGCGCGTGCGCGCGCCTCGTGACGTCGCTACGTCACAACTAACGTAAATCTGTTAAAATTTATACTTGTATGATAGTTTGATATGTATACTACAATAACAAAAGCAAAATTAGTAAATCACATCACCGTATTATTGTTGGCAAGACTGTCAACATTCCAGTAACCACATTTTGTTTGTCTGCATTAGTCAATTGGTACAAATTATAACCTCAAAATATCGAGTTCTTTCTTGAAGTGTGCATAAATTGTATTAGGAGCTTGTTATATATGATATTATCAGTATGGCTGTAACTGGAAATGGTAGGTTTACGTTTCCTTCACACACTTAATGATATATTTTATGAACTGATCCTTTTTAAGAAAAATTATTAGAATGTCGTAAGTTTTACAAAATTTGCACGCGTTGCGAAGTACTTAATTTGAAAGCTTACTTCATCTCCAAAAACGACAAAGAGAAAACGCGATCCCCCGCAATCCCATTATCATTTTATTTTACTATGTTAGTAAACGTATCTACGATCACCCGCTTAGAGTTGTTCGAAGAATGGTTCAAATTGAAGAAGTTGAAACGAAAGGATTGCGTTAGTGGATTACTAGAGGCTATTTTTACCGGAAGAAATGTGAGCGGACACAATATTGAAGGAATTTTAGAGAACTTTATCAAAAATATTGAGAAACGTTGGAAAATAGGCAATAATTATAAAGATAGATTTCTGTCAAAAAATAAGACTTGGTTAGAATCGACCATAGTATTCCCCTTTAATGAGATTGACATTCACGAACTTGAACCCGCAAGAGTTGGAAGGCCATTAAAAAATTTTAATGAATGTAGTATTAGATCGAAACAGAAGAAAGTGCAAACTTTAACATCTACCGCTACTTTGGAAGAGCTCTCTTTTGCCACTCAGTCTACTTTAAGGAAAAATGGTAAGCGTGTTGCTGCGCAAGTTATTAAAGAGATAACGGATCCAAGTTCTCCTAAGCGCGCCAAAAAATATAAAAGATCGTATAATTCTACGGAATCAGGAAAACAAAAACCAGTACCAATGACACCAGAAGAAGCATTGGCGCTGATTATTAATACAAAATCGAGTAAATCAACATATCTGGCATATAGATCGTCTGCTAAGAAGTGTAATGCAAACGTTTATCCATCATGGAACAACATATTATCAGCCAAACAATTATGTTATGCTGACGAAAATTCTTTAATAATACAGGATAATAGCGTAGAAATTAAATTGCAAGACCTGCTTAATTTAACAGCAAGCCGTTTATGTAAACTTCAAGAAGAAGTATTTAAATCTTTGCCTAGCACACAATTTAATTTGATCTGTAAATGGGGCATAGATGGAAGCTCTGGACAAAGTAACTACAAACAATTAACACATTTAGAAAAAGGTGATTCCTCTGTGTTGATTGTGTCCCTAGTTCCTATACAGTTGCATGATAGTGAAGATGAAACAAATGTTATATGGCAAAACCGAGTCCCATCTTCAACGAGATTTTGCAGAGCAATAAAGTTTATTTTTGCTAAAGAAACTCCAGAACTGACTGAAGAGGAAACAAATAAAATTCATAACCAAATTGCTAATTTACAAACTTTTGTATATCAAGATAAATCTATTACTTTTAAATTACTATTGACAATGGTCGATGGCAAAGTGTGTCAAACTTTAACGAAGACAAAGTCCACTCAAAGTTGTTATATATGTCTGGCAAACCCGAAACAAATGAATGATTTGGAAAACATTAAGATTAGATTACCGAGATTAGAAACGTATAGTTTTGGTCTTTCTAGCCTACACTCGTGGATTCGTTTCTTCGAGTGTTGTTTACATGTAGCGTATAGATTAGATATAAAAAGGTGGCAAGCAAGAGGCGAAAATAAAAATAAAATGGAGATAAGAAAGAAACGGATTATTGATGATCTTAAGAAAGAACTTGGGATATTAGTTGATCAGCCGAAACCCGGTTATGGGTCCACCAATACAGGAAATACAGCCCGAACTTTTTTTAAAGAGTACAAAAAATCAGCGAAAATTACGGGAGTAGACGAAAAGATTATATACAGGATGTACATGATTCTTCAAACCATTTCATGTGGATATGAAGTAGACGCGTAGAAAAGTTTAAAGTTTATGCATTCGAAAGCGCAATAAAATTTGTGTCTCTATATTCGTGGTTTTATATGCCTACAAGCGTTCACAAAGTGCTGATACATGGAGCAGAAATGATAAAACATGCGACTTTACCTATTGGCCAGCTTGGAGAGGAAGCGCAAGAGGCAAAAAACAAGGACTTTAAATTTATAAGGGAATACAGAAGTAGGAAGGATTCTGCGGAACATACAAACATAGATTTGTTTAATTATTTTTTATTGTCTTCAGATCCAATTATATCTGAATTACGTCTGCAGGAAAAGTGTAGTAAAAAGTTACGTCTCGATCTTTGCAGATGCTAAAAGCACCAAAACTTCGATCAAGTACAAACTCCGACAGTGAATAATAACACAGTTCGACAAATTTTGACTTTTTTTCGGACTTGTAACATTCAATAGCCGTTTCTTATAGGTTTTCGTGCGCTGAAAACGAATCCGCAAACCGTTTGTCGCCATCACCCTCAGTTTTTGAGAAATTCGATTTTGAAAAAAACTGCAAATTTTCGACTTTGAACATCTTTTATGTCGAAACAGTAATAGTTATTCGGTTGCTCGTTGCGTCAAATTATTCTATGAACCCTCCCGAATACAACGATATAAGTTATTATTGCATTATGAACATTTAAATATGTTTAAACAACGATCAAAGGGAAAAGGACACCCGAAATACACCCATTTTTGCAGATATCTTTCAATTTATTTCCAAAACTAAGGGTCTGGGAGAAAATCTGACCATTCCACGCGATGCAGCAGACAGTTTTCCTTCGGAAAGCGTCAACAGAAGTGGTAAGTCTCGTTTTGTTTTCAATACAGAAGCGAAATTGTTTGGCAAAACGCGCGGAGCCGCCAGTGGTAGTCAACGGCGCGGCGGCCGACGTATCCACAGCCGCTCACGGTAACAGAATCGCTTAACGCGCGCGACTGTCACCGTGCTCTAATATTGTATTTGTTATTTATAAACTATTTAATACAAAATTATTAACTATTACATAATAAACTATGTAATCAATTTTCTGTAATTTCAAACTTTGATTTTTTGAATATGCAAGGTGTCGGCGCTATGTGTTTACAGTTAGGTACATTAGTTCCTAATGTATTAAAAATACAAAAGAATTGTTCGTCTGAAAGTCGTACTATACGACGAGGTAAATTCATTGTCGAAGACGATTTTTTTACACTATTATTTTTAAACACGTCAGCGTAACAGAAGTGCATAACGCACGTGACTATATTACCTTACTCCAGTATTATATTTGTTATTTATAAACTATTTTCTAATAAATGTAAGAAGACTGAAATTAATATACATACTTAGAAGTGTTGTCTTCCTGCCTGACGTTTATGTGTTATTTGACTACTCATTTGGAGTTGCCAACAGTAGTCTGCCAACATTGCGATGCTACTTTTTCCGTAGTAACGTTTTTCCATCACGGACTCGTCTTGGTGAAATCGTTCCCCGTGCTCATGACTCACGTCACCAAGGTTTTCGGGGAAAAAATCGAGATGGGAATGCAAAAATGCATTTTGAGGGACATATTGCAACCCAATGTTTCGCACGCTTTAATAAGTCTGTTTACAATGCTTTTATAGTTTCGTGCCCGATAGTTACCAATAAAATTTGTACACGTGTTTCTGAATTCTGCCCACACTTTTTTTCTTTAGTTGACATCAATCTGTTAAATTGTGCATCATCCATTAGTGCACGAATTTGTGGTCCGATAAAAATCCCTTCTTTTATTTTTGCTTCAGATAAGCCTGGAAATTTTAATTGTAAATATTGGAATGCGGCTCCATCGTGGTTCATCCCTTTCACAAAATTTTTCATAATTCCTAGTTTAAGATGCAGTGGTGGCAGATATATATTGTCCTTGTCAACTAAACTATTATGCGTTATGTTTTTCATTCCCGGCTTATATGTTTTTCTTGCTGGCCACGTTTTATTCTTATAATGAGACGATCTGGCACGACTGTCCCATTCGCATAAAAAACAACAATATTTTGTGTATCCGCTTTGGAGGCCCATCAACAATCCAATAACTTTTAAATCCCCACATATATTCCAGTTATATTGATTGTACTTGATATTGTTCAGGAGTGTTTTGAATATTTCATACGTTTCTTTCATTTTTATACCGTATGCGATCGGTACTGAGGGATATTTATTGCCATTGTGAAGCAGCACTGCCTTTAAACTTTTCTTCGAGGAATCTATGAAGAGCCTCCACTCTTTAGGTCGATGTTCAGAATCTAATTTATCAAATAAACTGTTCACGTTAGGACAATAGTACAAATTTTCAGACGAAAGAAAACACTTATGTAACTCTGTGCTTCTTGTCCGGAAGTGTGTTACGTGCGTCTCTGGTGTAAGTAAATTCCATTGTTGTAATCTAGATGTCAAAAGTTCTGCTATGTTTTTTGGTAGATTTAAATCGCGCACTAAATCATCTAAATCTGTTTGATCGATAAGGTGTATGCGTTCATCCAATAAAAAATCCGGATCTGCTTGAGCAACCGTATTTTCATCGGAATTTACAATTTTAGTGGAGGTTGAGGCGACAGGGAGAGTTGCAGCGTCAGGAAGAGTTGCAGCGACAGGAAGAATTGCAGCGACAGGAAGAATTGCAACTGATTGATCTTCACTCCGCACTGGTCGTAGAGCCGATGGCACATTCGGATAGACAGGTGTTTTCTTGCTTTTATTAGTATATCCACGTGTATTGAATAAACACAAATAGCAATCAGTTGCGTGATCTGTCGGTTCCCTCCAAATCATTGGTACATCAAATGGCATTTTATTTTTCCCATTTTTCATCCACCTTAGCAAGCATGTGGCACATCTATTACAAACCACATGTGGAGCCCAAGCCTTATCCTGATCTCCCAGCTTACATTTAAAATATTGTTCGTAGGCTTCCTCAATTGGCAGTGTTATGTTCCTTCGTAAATGTTTTAAAACTATTTCACCACATATATAACAGAACTTATTTGGACTATTTACACATGCACGCAACATTGTCACTTCAACTAACCGCACTAAATTAATACTATCACTAAATTATAAAGTAGCACTAACAATGTTACTAATCAAATTTAAACACACTAAATAATATAATTATAATAAAATAGTAAAATGTACTAAGATCTAACAAGATACACAAAGCTCTGGTAAGATTCGCAAGTTTTTCTCCGATACAACTCTCTGCTTGGATGCTCGAATGACATTGAAGAAAATTTCAAAGAATTGTACAGTCTTTGGATTTGACACATTTGTTAAGAGCAGTCTGCTTTCGTTTCGAAAGATTTAGGACATGGGCAAGGACTGAACGAAAACTGAAGAATGTGCATCTCTTGTACCTATGGTTACCACACATTTGTTGACAACGTTACGTTGTCCAGATATCGAAAGCTATGTGATTGTTTTCCTTTCTGGAACGTGAAAATCACCGTAGACTGTTTAGGCTAAGCAGTAGAGTGCCTCCTTAAGTCTTTAGAGATACAGTCCAGAACCCGTGTCGTGTCACGGGACTTATTGTAAGTGCATGCCGAATTCGTTTGACTCGGTTACGTGCCGTTGTACTTAAGATGTAAATAAGACCTCCATTGACACCTCACATTCGGCTGTGTTTTCTTTCATTGCGAATCAGCAAATTTGTGAGCACAATATCTCAAAAAATCAGTTGAAAAAGTGTTTATATGTATAATAAAATGACATAACTGCATTTAAAAAAGCGATTATGATTCTTAGCGTATCTGTTAAAAATAGTAGTGTAAAAAAATCGTCTTCGACAATGAATTTACCCCGTCGTATAGTACGACTTTCAGACGAACAATTCTTTTGTATTTTTAATACATTAGGAACTAATGTACCTAACTGTACACACATAGCGCCGACACCTTGCATATTCAAAAAATCAAAGTTTGAAATTACAGAAAATTGATTACATAGTTTATTATGTAATAGTTAATAATTTTGTATTAAATAGTTTATAAATAACAAATACAATATTAGAGCACGGTGACAGTCGCGCGCGTTAAGCGATTCTGTTACCGTGAGCGGCTGTGGATACGTCGGCCGCCGCGCCGTTGACTACCACTGGCGGCTCCGCGCGTTTTGCCAAACTATTTCGCTTCTGTATTGAAAACAAAACGAGACTTACCACTTCTGTTGACGCTTTCCGAAGGAAAACTGTCTGCTGCATCGCGTGGAATGGTCAGATTTTCTCCCAGACCCTTAGTTTTGGAAATAAATTGAAAGATATCTGCAAAAATGGGTGTATTTCGGGTGTCTTTTTCCCTTTGATCGTTGTTTAAACATATTTAAATGTTCATAATGCAATAATAACTTATATCGTTGTATTCGGGAGGGTTCATAGAATAATTTGATGCAACGAGCAACCGAATAACTATTACCGTTTGGACATAAAAGATGTTCAAAGTCGAAAATTTGCAGTTTTTTTCAAAATCGAATTTCTCAAAAACTGAGGGTGATGGCGACAAACGGTTTGCGGATTCGTTTTCAGCGCACGAAAACCTATAAGAAACGGCTATTGAATGTTACAAGTCCAGATGGCTGTCGAACTGTGTAATCTTTTATATTACATTTGTAACATTTAATTATTTTATTAATAAACAAGTAGTCAGTATTGTAAATTATGTTTTATTTACTTTATTCAAGTGTTTAAAAATAATTTTTACACACAATGTCAAATTTTTCCTCGCACAATAATTAATTCGCACTAGAACTGACTTCTAGACCACTGTGCGCCGGGGCAACAGCAGTTGGGACGGCCGCCCCACCAGGGGCAACATTACATGGGATGGCCGCCCCCGCGGGGCTAGCCAGCAAAGGGGGCAGAACATTTATATATATAATTGTTAAAAAAATTCAATAAATAATAATGTTATATTAAACTTTGTTTTATTAAAAGAACAAATTCATTTCGACGTTTCCATCTGCATTAATAGTTATTCATATCCTAAGAATTATTTTTTAGTTTTTAGTGCATTTAGTTTTTCATTTGAATAATGAAATCAATCAGGTTTATATAAATTTATTTAAAAATTTTCACGCTATTGCTATATATACATATTGTTTAGTTTTTAATCATTCTTTATTAGAAAATAATTGTAATACACATATGATGAAGCGAAGAAAGCTCGTTTTTCTGTCACTATGTATAATTGAAATATTTTTACAATCTCTCAGATTGTTAATATATTCAATAATATTGTCTGCATATGTTTTTAAATCATCCAAATTGTCATTTGTAAGAGCCACATTGCACTTTTATATTTTACAATATTTCGATCTTACGTTTAATAAATCAAACGCATTATTAAACATGGAACAAAATAAGGCAGTTTCTTCTGGGTCAATAAATTTCTGAGGAATGTATTGGTTGCAAAATTTTAAAGCTACACTGACACTCTCACTAAGGGTTCGAGCGGCCAATTTTTCATTCATTCGTGATTTTTTAAATAGAATGTGCGCCGCATGTACCGAATGTACTTTTTGCAGGGTTACAATATTTTCCCAATAAATAGTTTTTTCTTTATGACGTAACTTTAATCTATCTCCCAATGTGTTCCTGACCAACTTTAGCATATGACACGGATCCCAAAAACAGAAGATCTTCTCTTTGGTTTGCCGCCGCAAATCGGCAGACTGGAGATCCGACCCTCGACCGGGTAACACGGCAAAAGACCTACTTGTATACCTCAGTCTAGTTTTAGTTGTTTTTGAATAAAGACTTGGTCTTTGAATATTAAACACGTATGGTGTAGTTCACCCGGTGGATTTTCATCCTTTGATCACTCCCGAGCCCACGATTACGCCAGATCCCCTACCAGCCTTGCGAGCCATCACGCAGGGCACAACAAAATTGGTGGCAGCGGTGGGATCTGCATCGTAAAAATTTTACCAAGCCTTGACGCAACCAATTACTCGACATCGTCTGAGAGCGAACTCTCTCTGACAAGATTATTGGGCCATCGCAGTCACATAGGCTGGACAGGCTATTGTCGCTATCGAGGTAGCACAGAGGACCGAGGAACGGCCTTTGAGAAGACGTTCGACGCAGTCCGAACGACGACGAGCCTAACAACGAGTAAAATCGACTTGTGAGTGAACGGGTGAATCTACCATTTACCAAATCCATCTACGAGGACGTCACGGATCCGAGGACCGAGGCGCACGAGAGGACTTGGAGACAGAGGAACGTGTAGGAGCCGCACCTGAAGGACGGACGGAGAGCCGTACGAGGGAAGCAGCCGTCGGAGCACGCGGCAAACAGCTGTACGGATCGACCTTGCTGGGTCCAGTTTCATCTAATCACCGCCGTTGGTTCACGTACGAGAGGACGTCCGACCGAGCTGACGACATGTGGTTGCGAGCAGCATTGTGAGTAAATGAAACTCATACCGAGTCGAAACAGAAAACGCGAACGTAAATATTGTAAACCAGAGTCCTAAAGAAATACAGAAACGGTACGTGCATGTATATAGAAGACGAACGCGCGAATCAATTCAAACTCCCGGGTCAAAGAACCTTGTCGAGATCATTCGAATCGTTTTTTAATAAAAAGTTAACCTTCGTACGAGAAGAACTAGACCTTCTACCTTCTATAGACCATCCAAGACCGTCTCATCACACACTTCGACCGCCGCCGTTAGAATTAAACGTTAGGAAGAACGACGATTCAAGCGCAGAATCGTCTCCGGAAAATTTCGTAACACCAAATAGAGAATACCCGATTTTATTAGCGGATTTTAGTTTGTTGGACGGAGTAAATTCGGAGGAACAAGAAATGTCGTCGCCAGACGGCGCTAATCCCCCCGGGCTAGCACCAGACATAAAAAATTATCTACCGCATTGTCGTTAGTCGACAAATTCGTAGGAAAATCGTCAGACAAACTTGCAGAATTTCTGAAATCTTATGCAAGCGCCTCAGAGTTTGTCCCCGCGGACGAGCTACCGCGTTTCTTGAGAACGGTAATAGGAACGAAAATAAAAGGCAAGGCAGCCAAGGTACTAGAATACAAGGAAATAGAGAGTTTCGATAAATTAAAGGATATCTTAACATCATTATTTGTGGACAAAAGGTCAATAGGAGCAGTCGGAGCGGAGTTTCACGCCTGTCATCAACGAGATGGCGAGAGTGTAAAACTATTCGCGTGTAGAGTAGAGGAATTAGCAGGAGAATTATCCGAGCTATCGGTAAAGCCAGGGAACAGCAACGAAGTAAATGACGCGTTAGTAGGATCGGTACAAGAACGCGCTTTAGATGTTTTCACCCTCGGATTGAATGTAAAATTGAGGACGGTTATAAGGTCTCGAAACTATGCGACATTAAATGCAGCTATAGCAGCAGCAATAGAGGAAGAACAAGCAATGGGTCTAAGTACCTCGCGAAACTTTAAGAGGTCCGATGATCAGCCCAAAAGAAGAGAAGGGTCAAACGTACCGCGTTGCGAACGCTGTAATAAATTAGGACATTTAGCGAGGAATTGCTATACGCGACTTAGCATGCCGCGAATAAACTATCCGACGCAACCGACGACGCACATAAAAAAGGAAGTTCATCGCGCCACAGTAGTCTGCCACTATTGTAAAAAACCGGGGCACCAAATCAGAGAATGCAGGGCCAGAGAAAGGGCAAACGAGCGAGAATATAGACCGCGCTACACAAATACTAATTACAGGCGCGACGACTTTAGACAGAATTTTAATAGAAACTCGAGCCGAGAATCGCCTGGCGGAAATCGAGATTACCCGAACGCGAGCCGCGGAACAACCGACGATGGACAAACTAACGCTGGAGCCAGAGTGGACTCATACCGAGCGAATCTAGTAGTGACTTCCAAGATAGAGAATACCATTGAAATCACGGCGCCTGAACTAATAGAGGAAAAAGCAAACATGCTAGTCGACACCGGTGCCGACATCACGTTAATAAAGATAGGAAAGGTGTTGGGCGACGTCCAAGCCCAAGACGAAGTAGTGTCCCTGCGAGGAATAGCTCCAATGGAAATCAAGACACTATGTCTAATACAGTTAAACATCAAAGTCGGGAATAAATTAATAACACACCCTTGCCGGTTAGTAAGAGACGACTTTCCGTTAGAAGCAGACGGAATCGTAGGACAAGATTTTATGACCAAGCACGATGTATGCATTCGGGCAAATCAAGGAATAGAATTGTACGGAGTACGGTTCCCTTACTCCAGAGGAGGAAACGTAACATTAAAACCGCGATCAGAAACGATTCTCTTAGCCAGAACGACGAGTAAAGGAGAAGGAATAGTAGAAGGACAATCTATTAAGCCAGATGTGTTCATAGGAAATTCATTAACGGTAGGCAATGACGGTAAATGCGTAATAAGCATAATGAACACCACAGCGGACGAAGTCCTTATCAGTACGTCGACTGTGACGTTAGAAACACTGACGAGCGATGAAATTGACCCGACGGACGCAATCTGCGATAAAGAGCGCGACGCGCCGACATATATGGTACACGCTGTACACGGGAGAAATAGGATGCAAGTCTTGCGCGAAAACCTCAGGACCGAACACCTAAATAGCGAAGAAAAAACCAGCTTACTTGGGCTTTGCGAAAAATATAACGAAATATTCGGATTAGAAGGAGACAAACTAGGATACTCCACAAAGGCGGAACATTCAATTACCCTAACCCAAGGTACCAAACCTATATACGTGAAGCCGTATAGATTGCCCCAAGCGCATACGGAGGAAGTGGATAGACAAGTTCAAGAGATGGTAAAAGAAGGAATAATTAGACCAAGCATCAGCCAATGGAACGCTCCCTTGCTAGTAGTCCCGAAAAAACCAGATGCTACAGGTAAACGCAGGCTAAGAGTAGTGGTAGATTTCAGGAAAGTAAACGACGCGACGATAGGCGATTCATACCCCCTGCCCAACATAATAGACATTCTAGACCAATTAGGCGGAGCAAAATACTTTTCAACTCTAGATTTAGCGTCAGGATTCCATCAAATAGCCATGAAAAAAGAAGAGCCCTCAGCAGAATGTTCGCGATAACGCGAGGAGCGAAACAAAAGATCGACCGCGAAACAGTAGCCGGCGCCAGCGAAAGTACCAGCGAAAAAGACGAGTCCCGAACAGACGGAGAATCGAGCGATACAACATACACGGAAGACGAAAAACTTCGATTGCTACGCGAATTCCACGACACACCCCTGGGTGGACATCTAGGCATAAAAAGGACCATGGAATGAATAAAATTAAAACACTCGTGGCCAGGTATGAGGCAAGAAGTAGAGAAATATATTTCCAAGTGCGAAAAATGCCAGAAAAATAAGCTATCAAGAGTAGCCAAAGCTCCGATGATAATCACAGATACCCCCACAGAACCGTTCGAGAAATGTGCACTCGACATAGTAGGGCCCTTACCCGAGACAGACAACGGAAACAAATACATATTAACGTTTCAAAACCTACTAACCAAATTCAATAAGGCCATACCCCTCGAAAATCACGAAGCAAACACAGTAGCAAAAGAATTTGTCACTAAAATAGTTTGCGAATACGGCATACCACAACGAGTACTAACCGATCAAGGAACTAATGTTCTGAGCCAAGTCTTTAAAAATGTTTGTAAGTTATTAAAATTCGACAATATTCAAACTACGGCTTACCACCCCCAATCAAACGGAGCACTAGAAAGAAGCCATCGCACGCTGGCGGAATATCTAAAGAATTTTATCACGGACGACCAGACGGACTGGGACAACTGGTTACCGTACGCAATGTTCACCTATAACACGACCCCTCATACGACCACTGGCTACACGCCGTACGAACTTGTCTTCGGAAGACAAGCTACCTTACCGACTTCGTTAAGACAACCACCCCAGCTAACGTATACCTACGACAAATACGCAGAAGAGCTACGCGAGAGATTACGGTCGGCCAACGACATCGCCCGCGAGACTATAGAAAAAAATAAAGAAAAATCAAAAACGTACTACGATAAGAAGACGGCGGACAGATCCTTTAAAGTTGGAGATCAAGTGCTACTGCACGACGAGACACTGAGACGTGGACGATCAAAAAAACTAACACCCGCATGGATATGCCCCTACGCGATTCAGGACACGCACGATAATAATAATTACACCATAAATAAGGGACGACGAACGGTTCGCGTACACGCGAACCGTCTTAAACATTTCATAGAATAGGGCGAAAGTGGGGAAATGGTCGCAGTCGTGAAGGGAATTAACGATACGCGAAACTTTAGACAAAGTAGTAGAGGGTAAAATAAATTTATTAAAAATACATATTCTAGCGGCGACGCTCCTCTAAGTCAGCCGCGAGGGTAGCCCCCCAGTAGGACCACAGGCTCGGCAGCCGCGCGGGTTCGACAAAACGGTCCCCATGTCGTTCTAAAACAATCACCAAACGCGAAATAATCAAATCCGAGAATTCAACTAGAGCCGAGCACCATTTGGGCAACAAAGGCATCGAGAAACTCACCGAAAAAGGCGCGCACGCCCCACGCATCCTCGTCGTCCAACCATTCGGCATTTTCGGCGTCGAAACGGTACTCCCGTACCGCCCGTCGATAAGCGTGGCCCGTGTATCCAGGTGGAGCCCGGAACTCCAACCTCTGGACAAAGAATGAAAGTAGAGAAAACAAACTTCACACACGCCCGCGTCAAACACAAAACGCCAACAAACTTGCACTACACCTACCAATAAAAACATCGCGAGACCTCGCGGAATGGTTAAGAGAGACGCCATCCTCAGACGGATCGCAACAGTATGAGAAGAGAAGAAACAATCGAGCCTACGAAGGCGAACTGCTTACGTTAGCAAAATTTTATCTCGCGTACGCACATTAGACTTCTCGACTAATAAAGCAAAGCGCCAACTACACCTCGACATTATATTTTACAGGATTACCGTCCTACAAACGACGACACTATTCGTAGGAGGGACACCCCCCGACACAGACTTCGCTATAAAAGAATTTCAAGACCATCCCGGCATTTACTTCGAAAACCTAGGCGACCTACAGATTTATCGAGATAGCTGGAAGTTAATATTACACATAGACATATCCTATATATACCGACGTGAAGCGACCCTTCAAGCTGCACTATATGACATACTTGCTCAATGTAAAACACCTTCTACAGATAACTTACAAAAATTCTGCAAAACGTTCGGTACGAAAATTCGAGACGAGCTAGACCGCGTTGCTAAACTCCTTACCTACGTCCAGCAAACTATAAGCTCAGCACAAAAACAGCGCCGCGGATTAATAGACGGATTAGGTTACATAGGCAAATCACTCTTCGGACTAATGGACTCCGAAGATAGAAAGAAAATCAACGACCAAATAGATTTTTTAAAGGGACAGGAAAACAGACTAAAAAATATAATAAAGGGACAAATGCAAACCGTTAGAGCCAACGCCGAACTTCTCAACGAGACTATACATAACGTACAAGACAACGAAAAAACGCTCTTAAACGCGACTTGGCAAATTCAATATCAACTACAACAGTCAGCTGATATTACTAGATTTCGAGAGACAGTAGACGAACACCTCATATTAATAAATAGCGTCGCGGAAACACTATTGCACGACGTTCAGGACCTGTTAGAATTCATAATGGATATAAATGCCACTGTGTGTGACTGTGTGCCGTGGTGCCGCTGACTGCCACATGGCCGGCTGGTGGCTGCAAAACCTGGCACAACTGAAGAATATTCCAAGTAATTCCAAGCAGAAATATCCAGACAAATCATCTCGAAGTATCCAGAAGGCGAACGTAAATATGGCATTGAAGAATTTCCAATCATCTACGGCGCCGAAATCGAGATTCATATTATCTACATGACAGAAAAGTATGGTTATGCGCGAAGTGCGAATGTTTAGCTCTTGTTTCGTAGATAATAATTTAACAAATGTTTTCGTATAAATTTTACTGTTCGCAGGAACATGCATGACAGCCTAGGGTGTGTACTGTGTGGAGATGAAGCTGAAGTAAGTATTGCGTGTATTCTGTTTATTTATATGTTACGTTTAATTTTATACTAATATTGTATTTGTTTTCAGCGCTAACACAATACGGAATACGGTGATTCTACCCAAAAAAGAAGTCGAAAATATAGAAAATTTTCTGATATCGCAGCTAATAGGTACCACTGGTTACGGGACGTACTGCGTGTGGATTTGTAACTTCAAATATTGAAAATTACTCTTCGTATTTATATGTACTACTTATATTATTATACTATCTTGTAACAATTGCAATCACCCATCCTGTATATTATTAAATAAAGAATAAATAGTTTTTGAACTAGGTAGAATTATTTATTTAATAAACTGCCGAATCTGCTTGCTGGTTATGTATGTGAGGGTAGGGATACACCTACAGCAATAACGGTATATATGTGTTGGTGCGTAGGGTCGTCCATGTGACGTCACGCGTAGGCAATTGCTTGGTAATTCTGGACCTCAGATGGCGCTGTTGCTGTGCCTAGCAGACGGCGAAATCTGCTGTCGATCTGCTGTCCATCTGACATCAGGCACTGCACCTCAGGCTCTGCACATCAGAACGCAGCCAAATGCGGACACAGACTGCTGCAGTTCTGACGTCAGATTCTGCGCTCCCGTGCCAGACCCTGCTCCCCATCTGATGTCAGATTGGAGACAGATGGTTATCAGGGCAGTCAGTGGTGCTCCACTTTACACCGCTGTCGACGCCGTACCGATCAAATTTATTATTCCCTTCGTCCCTTTTGTGGGAAAGTTACGGCGGCGTCGATCCTCTCGCGTGATCGCATGATCCGCGAGGAAAAGTCCTATTGCTAATAATTGTGACGCAGTCAGTGGTTCTCCACTTTACACCGCTGTCGACGCCGTACCGATCAAATTTATTATTCCCTTCGTCCCTTTTTTGGGAAAGTTACGGCGGCGTCGATCCTTTCGCGTGATCACATGATCCGCGAGGAAAAGTCCTATTGCTAATAATTGTGACGCAGTCAGTGGTGCTCCACTTTACACCGCTGTCGACGCCGTACCGATCAAATTTATTATTCCCTTCGTCCCTTTTTTGGGACAGTTACGGCGGCGTCGATCCTCTCGCGTGATCGCATGATCCGCGAGGAAATGTCCTATTGCTAATAATTGTGATGCAGTCAGTCCACTTTATACCGCTGTCGACGCCGCACCAATTCAGTAGTTGTATTATTGTGAAATACCATTACCATATATTCTGTTTAATTATAGTATTATCAGAATTTTTATATTTTTACAAATATTATTGTTGACGGATTTATTTTTACTCTTTCTGGATTTGTAATTGTCCGCAACTTTTGACTAACGTCATTGTGTAATGTCCATTTTCCTGCTGTATTACGGCAGTAAGCTGTAAAATGACCTGGGCTATGACTTACGATGCCACTTAAAACGTATATCGCATCTTCAATTTGAAATTTTTCTGGGATGCTGTTTAAAACTATTCCATCCGGATATTTCATTTTATTTTGTTGCAAAAAGATTTCGGGGTCTATAGCCACATATGATTTTGCTTCTCTCTTTAATTGCACTGCTGATCGACATGTTTTACACGTGACTGTTTCTGTACTGAAGAATTGCGCAAGAAAATTAAGAAAATCTTGTTTAAAATCTTCAGTTGTGTTTGTAGTAATTATATCTACTATAAACAATTTTCTCTAATGTATTTTGCATTTGCCACAGATTTTATTTTCTTCGACACTGCAGACATCTGTTACAAGTTTTTCAAATAGCCAATTGGAACTTGTAGTACAATCTACAATATTATTGCGCATTTCAAATACTGTACATAAAATTGCTCCTCGCTCTTCATACACAGAGTTGTTAAAATTCTCCATTGCGTATTTTTTGACGAGCATAAAAAATATATTGTCTGAATTTTCATCGATCCAGTTTTTGAATGTACTATAGTTGCAATACGCACTGGTGAATACTTCAACCAATGAGTCGAATGCACACGTATTTTTAATATATATATTTTCGCCATTAAGATTAATCAAATTACAGTTGTTTCCATTCCTTAATATTTCATTTTTTCTCTTCCTTAATGGCCTGTCATATGTGAGGTGAATGTCTGGGCATGGAGTTAAATATTTCCCTCTAGGAGTATTTTTTTTGTTGATTAAGGGCTTTTTTATTACATTCAATGTATTGCTTTTTTCTACATCTGCGGTTGGACTTCGATTTTGTATATTTTCATCGTTGTCCACTTGTAAATCTTTTGATTTACTTGATTTCACTTCAATATTTAATCCTTTCCAATTTTCTTGTTCCCTTAAATAATCACAAGTATCCGTAGCGTCCTGCACATTTTCGCCAAAATCACGTGAATCTATTTTTCTTTGTTTTTCATGTCTTTCTTCAGTAGTCAGCAGTGCAATTTTTTCGTTGGTGCATTTAATTGCAGCACGTTCCAATTTCGATACATTTTCAATAGATTTTATGTGCTAAATGATAAATTTATCTACGCGCATTGGTTTATAATTTGCGCCCAAATCTGAATGTTTCAGATCTTTAAAATATGCCTCACATCTAGAGGATGTCGCTACATGCGATGACAGAGGGAAATGTCCCCTCATCACCTGTGTCCAGAGAGGAAAATGTCTAGATAATTTAACTAGATAAGGGACAATTTCTGGACAATAAAATGCGTTATATCTCTCTGTCTCTACACTGTTTTTTGCCATTTGTTCAGCCGCATCCCTGATTCTATTTATAAATACAACTATATTGTCATCTTCATTTAAAGTTTCCAAATCATCGTATTCTTTTTCATTCTCGTCGCTCGTAAATGTGAATGATTTTATTCTTTCGAATAAATACGATCGCTTCTGCTCACATATTACTGTATTTCCATCGGCATCTTTGCCATCGTACTCACTGTAAGCGACAATAAATATTGACTGAAGCAGTGTCTTAAAATCTTCCACATTATTACACGATGACATTATTTATTATCAAAATGTTCGTGGTCTGCGCACCAAATTAGTGGACCTCTCTTGTGCTGTGTCAACATCATGTGTGTCTTACGATGTCATTGTGTTGTCTGAAACCTGGCTAAATGACAGCTTTACGAACTCTGAACTTTTTCTTAAAGACTATATAATTTATCGATGTGACAGGAATCGCAACACCAGCTCTTGTCTTGGGGGGGGGGGGGGGGGGGTGCTTGTTGCGGTACGCGCCACACATAACCACCATAGCGTTTTAATTGACCCTCCCATAAATCACATTGAACAGTTGTTTGTAAAAATCAGTATAGGTCACCTTTCGGTGATTGTGTGTGCCGTTTACATGCCTCCACAATCCGACCCGGCTAAATATGATGCACACTGCCAATCCGTTGAATTGATCAAACAGCGTTTTCCGAATTCTGAGATCATTGTCATCGGCGACTATAACCTTCCTAATTCGTCATTTCATAACGATCTGAATGGTACTCTTTTTCATTCGCCCACTTATCATGGGCCTGAAGGCACCGCGCCGGATATTATCTGCGAATACTTCAACCTGCTGAATCTGCAACAACTGAACCACGTACATAATTCATCCAGTCGTATGCTGGATTTATGTTTCTCCTCCAACAAAAATGTTATTTTATACAGTGCAGTAGAGATCTTTCTTCCTCCTGATCCTCACCACCCTATCCTTACTCTCTCCTTTCCTCCCCAGTGTTCTAATCCTCCCCCGCGTGCTCGAACATCCAAACCAGATTTTTCCAGGGCTAACTATGTTGCCATAAACGGTTTTCTTAGTTCAATTGACTGGGACAACCTGTTGTCTGATCTCTCGGTGGATATGGCGGTCGCTGCCCTGTAGAGGCACTTAGATATAGCAATTGCGAATTTTGTTCCTATACGCATAACCCGCAATCCAAATTACCCTGTCACGTCCCGGGTGAGGTCTTTTAGGAACGATGAATATGGGGAAGGAGAAAGACAGGCGCGAATCTAAAATCCAGCACTCTGAGGTTTTGAGGGACTCAGGCGCGAATATTAAATCCGTCACACTGAGGGGTTTGAAAGGAATTTAGGCGCGAATATTAAATCCGTCACACTGAAGGTTTTGAGGGAAGACCAGGCGCGAATATTAAATCCGTCACACTGAAGGTTTTGAGGGAAGACTAGGCGCGAATATTAAATCCGTCACACTGAGGGTTTGAGAGGAACACAGGCGCGAATATCAAATCCGTCACACTGAGGGTTTGGAAGGAACTTAGGCGCGAATATTAAACCCGTCACACTGAGAATTTCTGGAGGTGATCAGGCGCGAATATTAAATCCGTCACTCAAATCGACCAGGGAAGGTAAATGTACACTTGGTGAACATCCGTTATGGCACTTCGTATTTGGTTTGGTTCTGGAAATAGGATTTACCGTTGCATTCGTGCAAAAGAAACCACGCTTAGTTTTTCTATGGATTGCACGGTTCGTACAGCAATGTGTTTATAAATACTGGGAGCGCTCTCGCGAATCAGCTGTTGCGGCAGCTTGGTTTCGTTGAGAATCTTTATGACTCGAGGATACACACAATAATTCGAAACGTGATTGAAAACAAAGCGGTTTATTAGCCTTGTTAGAGTGTTTATAACAATGCGTGGGACTTCGAGTGTTAACACATAACATCTGTATATAAATCACAATATGAAAATATGAATATGAAGTTCATAAATATAAGCAAATGAAATTATATAAAGATATTAAGCGTTGATAATTGTAAATGATCGCAATAAGCTATGAATGCAATAAACGTTATTAATATAAAGAAATATGAGAAAATATAATATAGAAAGCAATAAGCGTTACTTATGCGGAGAATTATGAATGAGGGTGATGTTCCTTAATAATAGTAATTATAATGGCTTACAATGGTTGGTGAGTTGATCACTGATTTGAATCTTTAACACCGGCAATTGACACTTTTAAATAACACTTCGTTACGAAAGAGTAGCGATGAAAGAGGACCCGGCCTCTCAGGACCTCGTATTTATGTACTTTTACAGGAGTATTGCGGGGGTACGCGCGGTAAAGACCTTGACACATTTCGGAATAAGACGCAGTAGGACTTCCAGGGTTTTTATAAACGGTATGGCTATTAATAGACATATTTGTATCACGTACGCCAAATATGCGTCGTAATTAGGTTTCTGAGGTTTTTATAACAGTAAAAGGAGATACTCAACTCATCGGATGGATTTCGGGTATTTTATAGGAAAGGGGTTAGAGTGGTTTGGACTCTGAGAGACGTAGAGAGGGGATTGAGACGTGGTCTCGATTTAAGAGGGATTTGTAACGAGGGACTTGTTTGAATTCGTTTTAGAGGGAATGATTCGTGCCTTGTAGGACGAATAGGCGAAGAGGGTTTTGTAACGATCATCTCGTGATGGGGACCACTAAGGTACATCAGCGAGGTGGAGGTTATATTGATCATCTTGTGTTGGTGACCGCTAAGGTGTAACATCAAGGTGATCGGTGATTGAGGAGATGGGGTAGGAGCTGAGTTTGATAGACTTTGGTGGAGTGATTTTGAGGTTTACGAATGGAATTTGGAATAGGCACGCGCGAAAAATCGTGGGACGTCACAACCCTTCCTGGTTTTCCGGGGATTTAATATCGTTGATAAGGGAAAAGAAAAGATTACATGTTATGTATAAAAAGGCAAACCTATACTCTGACTATCTCCTGTTTTCTAATGCTAGAGCTCGATGTAAAGCTATGTCTGAGTCGTGTTGGAACTGTTATGTTAGCAACGCTGAATCTGCAATTCCTAGTAATTCTAAGATGTTTTGGCGTTTTGCCAACTCTCTCCGGACTGACAAATCTACTACTGGTTCTTTGCATATAGATGGGATACACCTGGTCAATCCCTTGGATATTGCAGAGGGTTTCGCCAATCACTTTAAATTGGTGTATCAAATTGACAACGACTGCCATCGGGGGTTTAATTTCGATACACATGTTAATATTCCTGTTTTTGATCTGAGTCTGGGGGAAATTTTTGAGTCTCTTAGTTCCCTCAATCCAGGTGGTAACCCAGGGGATGACGGTATCCCACCAATCTTTTTTAAATCTTGCAGCTTCATCTTTGCGCGTATTCTCGGGCTAATATTTAATAAGTCTCTCTTATCCGGCTACTTCCCTGCTAGGTGGAAGTCATGCATTGTTATTCCTGTGCCTAAGGGTGGTAATAGATGTGACTTACGGAACTATAGGCCAATATGTCTCCAGAATATTATGCCCAAAGTTTTTGAAGGTCTGATTGCCTCCAAACTCTCTGGCTCTTTTAAAAATATAATAATTGATGAACAACATGGTTTTATGCCAGGTAGATCTACGACAACGAACCTGCTTAGCTACCAGTATTATTTAATCAACAGCATAGAGAAGGGACTTCAAGTGGATGTTATTTATACAGATTTTCGCAAAGCTTTTGACTCTGTTAGCCACTCTATCCTTCTATCGAAGCTGGATGCCTTTGGCATCCGGGGTGCTGCTTTCTCTTGGCTCTCTAGCTTCCTATCTGGCAGGTATCTATGTGTAAAATATAAAGACTGTTATTCGTCCAGGTTTTTGGCGCCTTCCGGGGTACCTCAAGGGTCTCACTTAGGGCCGTTGCTTTTCGACCTCTTTATTAATGACATCAGGGAGGTATTTGTCCGTAGTAAGTTCCTGCTCTATGCTGATGATCTGAAAATCTTCCTCTCGATTGACAATTGTGATGATGCGCTATTGCTCCAGCATGACTTGGACAGACTTAACGGGTGGTGCGTTACGAACAAACTGGACTTTAACCTATCCAAGTGTAACGTTATTCGCTTTAGTCGTAGAAGGGAGATCATACTTTTTGAATATAATCTCAGCTCTGCTCAACTCACCGCCCTTGACAGAATCAAGGATCTTGGCGTTTTATTTAGCTCACACTTATCCTTCCGCGAACACTGTCAGTTTATCGTGGGCAAGGCTCTCAAAATCCTCGGTTATGTGATTCGTGTGTCTCGTCACTTTAAACTTAGTTCTACGATTAAACTCCTCTATATCTCATTAGTGCGTCCGCATCTTGAATATGCTGCAATTATCTGGTGTCCACACTTCAAGTACTTATCCGTCATGATCGAACGGGTTCAACATAAATTCCTTCGTTTTATGTCATATAAGTTGAAGGATCCCATGCCAATCGCTTGCCATACTTACCAGCCAATTATGGTTAAGTTGAGGCTGTCAACGCTAGAAATCGTAGGATTATCTCCGATCTATTCTTTTTATACAATTTGCTTAATTATAATATTGACTGTTCCGGAATTCTTCAACTTATTAAATTTTATGCACCTATTAGAAATATAAGACGAACTTCCCTACTTTACATCGAACCTCATCGGACAGTATTGGGTAAATTCAATGCTATTAATCGTATTGCCTCTTATGTTAATAATTATACGGGTATGATTGACCTCTTTGATTGTTCGTTGAACTCGTTTAAACAATCAATCTTCAATACCGTTAACAGATGACTGTTGTTATGTTGTTATTTTTTCAGGCGTATTCTTTTCAATGTTACTTTGTTCGCTTCGTCGTGCTCATCTTTATCATTTTGTTCTTTTTCTCACTTCTGTATCAAAGGGCTTCCGTAAATAAACGTATTATTATTATTATCCCCGTGCATCGTACAAAGAAATCTTTAATTTTAGGATGCTTTCTGTGAAATACATCTTTGCCACAAATAATTTTTATCAAATGGGCAATATCAATTCTGATAAAACAGTGAAGTGGATGTTGCAACATTTCTCCACTAATCCAATTGTAGCAATCCGAAATATAAGTTTTCAAACAACGTTCATTGAACGCTAAGTTGGTTGCATTCAATAGCGCCAGTGAATAATCACAATCAACTTCTGGAGGCACTGGTGCCCCGTGTCTTATGATTTCTCTCAACCAGTACGTAATTAAATTAGTATCGTGCTTTTCTGAAAGCATTTGAAATACTGGTTGTATACCATTTGCACCTTTTATAATAATTTGGTACAGGAATATATGTTTTTTCTCACCATTTAGTTTTTCCATTACTATCACCAATTTTCCAGTCGCGTCTAATTCTATTTTCCTGGACGTTTTAATTAATGTTTTATACAATTCCATTTGCATAGGTGACCAATAAAAGCAATAAAAATGATCCTTTGCAATCTCTTTAATGTATCCCGCGTATTGCCCCTTATGTTTTAACTCGCATAACGAATTAATAGGATCAAGATCTTTATTGATTCCTAATTCCCGTGCGATGGCTTCTTCCCTGACTTTTCGTAAAGTGCATTGTTGCGCAACATAAGGAGGTTCAGGGTCGTCGTAGGTTAAATCTGATGCTGCATCGTTTCTCCATTTTCTGGGTTTAATATTTATCAATTGTTTCCCAATTTCTATCCTATTTTTTCCTTTTACTGCTCTTTTTTTGTCATGCGGTATTCCCGAAGTATCGAATGTGTGCACTCTTAATACAATACCAGTGCCAGGAGCCGGTTCATATAGGCAATGAGCTTTAAATTCCGCACTGCATTCATTGCAAATTCCATATATTTTCAAATATGTTCCCGCTTCCGGAGAATCGAAAATTTTTCCATACTTAAACGTAGCTTTGCAAGCTTTGCAAATGGTATCAGTCCAACCGGGACTAAGTATTTTATACGATTTTCCATGAGTGCCCTTGTTTGAGATTCACCTAGTTCATCTCAACGCCACACTCACGCTCATGGCAGCACCTCGCGGAAGCATGATTGCAACGCAGATCATTGATCGATCCACCACTCAGAGACGCGGATCGAGCGCGATCCGCCAATCAGCGTGGATCGATCAGCCAATCAGCGCGCCTCATCGATGTTCCAGCGGAACCGACGCGACGCGCGGACGGAAGTCCTGCCATTGTTCACAAACGGTTTATCAAGTGCACACGTGCGGTTTTCCCAAGAACGTTTAATACATCAAAATCAATCACTCACAATCCCACTCATCTCTTGCTCATGTACTCAATCATACGCGACATAAAACGTTTAATAAACTGACCAAATAATCACGCTCAAAAGAATCAAGTGCCTGCAATTTTCGCACCTTCACCGTCGACTCCTAACCTCACTTTTCCAGCGTGCTCAACCCTGAATCGCGTTTCGGTTAAATTCGATACAGCCCTTTTCTTTATAAATTTTCGATACAGGAGCAATAGATTTCCATTGCTCCTCAGACAATGTAATATTAAAATATAATTCCGGCAGTTTATTATTCATTCGATTCGCATTAATTGGAGGTTCGTATTCTTGACTAATGTTACTTTCGTTTGTGATATTCATGCTATCCCCTATTTCTTTTTCTTCTTCTTCAACCGGAATTTCGAAATGAATTTTCAAATTTGTTAACAAATTCCATCTATTAGTTCTAACGTTAAAATTTAATGTGTCTGGCGACAACTTACTCGAAAATGTTGCAGCTACTTCTTTCCTCACTTTATCCTTACGACACTTCAATTCGCAGCTTCCATCGAATAATTCACTCTTTTCACACTTCTGCAGCATGTACAGAATCACACCAGAGTCTATCAATGCTTTTCTAGGCATTTTTCACTAATCACTACAATAAAATTTCTCACAGTTACTTCACAAGCCGTAAATGAACGCACGATCTTGCAAGAGCTGTGTCTGAAGACTAACTGACTTTCGTGCGCTTTCGTGGGTCGTTGCAAAGAATTCGAGAGTATGGCAAACATCTGCCATGAATTTGAGTGCCAAAAATTTTACCCATTTTTTTTGTGAAAATAGTCTCATTCATCTGGATTAATTAAGAATAATGAGATGGCACACATTTCGTGACCCGAGAGTGTAGCGTTCGAAAGTTTTTAGGCGACAGACAAACACACAAACACTTTCTAGTTTATATATTAAGATTTGCAATGAATGCGGTGCCGAATTTAATGTTTATTTCCTATATGAAACGGCTCCTGGTACTGGCATTGTTTCAAGAGTGCACACAGTCGATACTTCGGGAATACCGCATGAAAAGAAAAGACTAGGTTAGCAATTGGAGAGCAACTTTTAAATATTAATCCGAGACAATGGCGAAATTATGAACTAAAAAATCATTCTTTTCTTGTAGTTCCATTTCGATGTTGCTTTTTCACTTCAAATAAAATCGTGGAGCAGGATGTCTCACAACAAATTCATTTCGACGCTTGATTCTGTATTAAATTGCCCCATATTCTATTATGATAAACATCCTGCTTCACGATTCTATTTAAATTGACAAAACAACATCGAAATGGTAGTACAAGAAAACAATTATTTTTTAGTTTTTTCTGCGTTTTAAATAAAAGCGTTTAATTCACTTTTTTTTAAATACATTTTTTATTATTTACTTATTACTGTCTAACTTTGGATTTGTGGTTATGTGTCACGGGGGAAGCCGCAAAATTGGTGACACAGTATAAAAACTGGATTACTATAGTTCCCACGTGTTTTGCTGGGCGGCTCGGAATAGCACGTGAAACCAGTGGAAGTGAAATACAACAATGTTTTATTTCTAAATAAGATTCGTAACGCGACAGCTCCGTAGAGGTAGATGTGGTCTAATAATAATTTCGGCTCACGCAGTACTCTTATGTATTAATTAGAGTCGGGAAGAACGAACGTCACACGACAATAGGCTTGGAACGACTGACTCTCATTTATTCTTCCTTG
Organism: Andrena haemorrhoa; assembly: GCA_910592295.1. NCBI lineage: Eukaryota > Metazoa > Arthropoda > Insecta > Hymenoptera > Andrenidae > Andrena > Andrena haemorrhoa. The sequence continues at coordinate 11,943,499 of OU342946.1, forward strand.
GCAACGGAATCGGTTATTACTATCGTAATTTACAGAGTGAAGGGGCGATTCTTATGTCTGGAGTACGATCGGATATGAAACATCGGATTACTGGGTGACGACTGAGTGTCGGACAGCGTGACATATGCTGATTTCATGTCCATTAAATTGATTTAATTTGTGGTTATAGGCTGATTTCAAGTAGTTTGGATTTGTGGTTATGGGTTATATGTATTGATGACTGGGTATAATTTGTTTACCCCCTCGGGTTTTTTCATAATTTTGTATTGTTATCATAACTACGTACGCTTGCGAGGTTTCAAGACAATTGGATGGGTGGTAGTGGGTTAAAATTGAGTTTCTAGATTTGAACCAAACATACAAAAAACAAACAGAATTTATTGAAAACTATCTGACATTGTATATATTTATATTTGCTCCTGATCCACCTCCTGCGCCTCGTCCCCAGCCACCTCCTCCTCCGCCTCCTCTCCGACCACCGGGGGTTCTTCCGCGGCCACGGCCTGCCCGTAAAAATTTCAGTCTTCGTATTTGCTGTTTTAACTGAAACAGAAATATAACAATTATGTTTTTTACTTCTACCCATACATATAGTGATTCATAAAAAACTATTCGAGTAGGAAGTAGGGTAGACCGGAGGCGATTGTAACACGTTAAATATCTCAAAACATATGATAGATATTGACACAAAATTTGAATATGTGATGAAGAATGACATTTGGAATACACACATCCATGTCCTAGCAGTACAGACATGTATAGCGAAGAAAATAACTTTTCGATACCCCAAAGTAACTTTTTCTTATTGCTTTAAAATTGTAATATAAATACTCCCTTTGCAAGTACGTGTTTTTTCTTTTTTTTAATATTTAATCTGGCCATTTTTAACGTAATACTTATCGTTACTTTATACTTTTAAGTGTCTCTTTAATCAAATTTTATAATTTAAGTTCAAAAGCCTGGTCGAGAGCGATTGTAACATCAGCAGTCGGGATGGGTTGTACCACAATAGAACCGAATAGTGACAAAGAAGATGAATAATATTGTCATGTTTGCATGGAATTATATAACACAGCATAAGCAAACGAATGCAAAATCGGTGCAATGTACTGAATATAAGGATTGATCACATGAAGAATGCACCTGCCAAAACGTTTTCTATTTCTGCCACAATTTCGATACCGCATAAGTGGTTATAAATTTTACCTTTTTTCATTTATTATTATAATTAAAATCAACAAATATTTTTTAATTTTGCAAAGTTAAATTTGTGTTACCATCCACTCCATGCAGTGTTACAACCGACCCGGGGTCAGGGACGGTTGTAACACTTTCTCCGCTTCTCATTTTTCATTAATAACCTGGATATTACTTGACATGCAGCGAAACTGTTGTGTCTCAATAATGTCAGATAAATAAGTAACATTTTCGTATAAGAACTTTTGTTCAAACTGTGATAGTTCTTGCGTAATCGTATTCCAAAGTCCAAGTGTTACTATCGTCCCCGGTCTACCCTAAGACATAGTACCACATTCCACATAATTACCTTCATGATAATTTCCCCCGAAGAATCGGGGGAATTTCTCCGGCTGACTGCTGGGGCTGCTGCTAGGGCTACTGCCGCATCGACGACCGGTTTTTCGTCGAATAAAGCTGCTGGGGCTGCTTCTGGGGCTACTGCCGCATCGACGACCGGCATTTCGTCGGGTAAAGCTGCTCGTAACTAGAAATGGAAAAATGTATATAACAAATCATTTGAATTTAAACAAGTTTATTTGCCTCGATCAAAAATGCCTTGACTATTAACGAAGTTAGCTTTGCATTATGCAAATAATCACCCGGTTTAATAGTATACAATTTTAATACTTACAATTTTCATCGTCTTCATGCTGTGGCCTGACTCTATTTCCTTCAACGGGTGACGAATAACTGATATTCTTCGTTTTTTTTTTTTTTTTTGTGAGGTTTCCCTGGATAATCGGTGTCAGCAGTGCCCTAGGATAACTCCTTATAACCTGCAGTACTGTGAAAATATTCAGTTTTGTTAATGGTTTGAAAGGTAATGGCTGGATGGAAGAATCTACTTGTACTAGTGTACCGGGAAAAAGTTTCAAAAACCCGAGATATCCTGTGGAGTTTAGCTAGTGTGATGATGATGTGGCGTAGTTTGGTGGCTTTTAGCTTCTTCGAGTAGGAGAGTTGGAGTTTTCATTTTAATTTTGAGTGGATAAGTTTCAACGTTGTAATTTCCCAGCTCTGCAATTGTCGGGTTTTCATGATTGTGTGATGCCAGGTTTTCGAGAGACTTGATTATAAAGTTTTGGATTAGTGGAATATTTGCCTGAGAATGTAGGAGAGCTATTGGTGTATCCCTAGGGGCATCAAGAATTATCCTGAGGAATTTATTTTGCAGCACTTGTATCTTATTTATGTGTGTGTTGGCAGCAGTAGCCCATATCTGGTGACCATGCATAACAACAGGCCGCACACATGCCCGGTATAATAGCAGCTTGTACCTGATTTCCAGAGGACTCTTTCTCGACAATAGTGGGAACATCAATCTGAAGAGGGGGTATGTCTTAGTTATACGGTCCCGGACCGCGTGTGACCAATTTAGTTTGCCATCAAGCATTAGTCCAAGATACCTGACTGAGGTTTGCCAATTTATTGCTATGGAGTTTAATAAAATTTTTGGCGGGTAAGTGATCTTGTATCTATGGAAGATAATTGCCTGGGTTTTGTCAGTGTTTAACTTTAGTTTCCAGGATTTAAGAAAGCAGTCTATCATCTCCAGATGCTCGCGCAGATTCACCGCCGCCACGGCGGGTCTCCATGAAGAGGTAAGGATCGCCGTGTCGTCAGCGTAAACTGCAATCATGGTCTTAGGATGTTTAGGGATATCATTAATATACAAGTTAAAAAGTATTGGTCCCAGAATTGACCCCTGCGGCACCCCGGCCCGAACCATTCTTTCGTCAGAGACAGTTTTGTTTACAGATACTATCAATTTACGGTCCTTCAGATAACTTTGTATCAGCTTGACTAGTGTTGGAGGGGTGCCGATTTTGCAGAGTTTCAAAAGCAGGCCAGCATGCCAGACAGTATCAAACGCTTTGTGAAGATCGAGGAGAGCCATCATGGGCGTTCTATTTTTATTGTATTCGAGAGCTATAAATTCGGTTACCCGGTGAAGCTGGTGAACCGTAGAGTGACCGGGGCGAAAACCATACTGCTCATTTATAATAACATCATTTGCTTCCAGGTGAGTTAACAGCTGCTTTAGAATAACTTTTTCCAATATTTTACCCACCACGCTCAGCAGGCTAATGGGCCTGTAACTAGCGGGGAACAGTCGGTCCTTGCCTGGTTTTTTGATGGGGATAATTTTCGCGATCTTCCAGGATATTGGAAAGTACGATAGAGAGAATGCAGCTCTGAAAATATAGTATAATTGCACAATCAATTTATGAGGTAGATTTTTCAGTTTAATTGCATTTATATTGTCTAACCCAGGTGATTTATTTGGAATTTTCTTAATTATGCTCCAGATCAGTCTTGGGTTAATGTGGCTGTCCTGAATCACTGGAGTGGTGGCTTCTGTTGAGATTTTATTCATGTTTTCCAGCACTTCGTTCTCAAGGGGAGAGCGAGCGTTTGCTGAGTCATCATGTACCTGCTGGAAAGTGTCTGCCAGGAGCTCTGCCTTCTCGATGTCTGAGATATAATGATTTCCCTGGAGGTCTTTAAGGGGGGGAATCTTAGATGATTTGCTACCTAGCATTTTGTATGTAGTCCACAAGGTATTATCTCGAGTCGATAAACCGCTTAGCTTTTGGTGCCAAATTTTATTTTTGTGTTCTGTTATTAAAGTCTTAATTTTACCAGTGAGGTTATTCCTAAGAAATTTATAATAGTGATTTCCTGTTCTTTGGTATTGTCTCCTAACCCTGTTTCTTTGGTTTATAAGGGATTTTAGTAATGGGCTGTCACAGGCATTTGGGTTTGCGTCCTTAGTTATTGTGGTTGATTTATTGTACGCTGACTTGACTGTTTTTTCAAAGTCCTGAATACATAGGTCCAGTTCTTCCGTTGTGGAGATGCTAGAGTGTAGTGTGTGACGATTTGCGACAATTTTGTACTTCTCCCAATCAGTAACTATTTTTCGGTATTTTGGAATACTGCTACGGGTCGGATCTATCTTGATGATAACCGGGAGATGGTTAGAAGTGAGGTCGTGAATTGCCTCACACGTAATTGAAAACCTTATATTCGACAGAAATATGTCAATGACTGATGGGGCTTTGTTTGGGAGTCTGTGCGTGTAGGTCTGAGGGTGGATTATAGTGTAGTTGTTTTGATCTAGATGATTTTTGAGTCTAAAGCCGTTTTGATTTTGGGCAGTATTATTCCAATAAGCATGTTTAGCGTTTAAGTCCCCTCCTATTATGAAATCTTGATTGTGTGTAGTGAGAGTATCTAATTCCACCGGAAGTATTTTATTGTTAGGGGGAGAATACACTGCGCCCACCGTAATTCGGGGATTTGATTTGATGGATATTGTAACTAGTTCCATTCCGGGGATGTGTTTCTGCTTGGTGTCTTCAAATTGAATAGATTTATGTATGAGAATGGCCACCCCTCCCCCTTTTGAGTCCCTGTCTTTTCTAACTGTGGTGTAGTCTCTTATGTAGATTCTGTCTGCTGGTTGTAGCCACGTTTCGGTGATTAGTGCTATATCGATGCTGTTATTATGCAAGAATATCTCCAATTCCGCGAGTTTGTGCCTAATACTAGTTGCATTCCATAACATAATTACTCTGGGGGTGTTAATTATTACCGTCTAGTGCTTGAACAATGTGGATTATTGCCTTGACTCTGTCTAAATTGTTGGTGCATGGGATGTAAATTTTTTGGATCAGATCCAGTATTTTTAGAAAATTAGCTAACTCTCCTGAGTTTTGAAGTGTATTCATGTTATTGATGATATCATTTGGTTCCCGGGGGGGAGTTTGTGATACTGGAGACTTCTTATTTCCATTTGTTATTTGCGCGAATGTTTTTGGAAAGATTTTGCTATAAGTTGGAGCTTGCATGAGATTTCCTAGTTCTGGAGGTTTACTTTTGGCCTGTCTTGGTTGAGTTAACTGAACTGGGGGTAGTTGTTTAGGGGTTGTTCTTTTGTTTAGAAAAGCTAGGAGCGCTGGACACTGTCTGTAATTTGCCGGGTGATCCCCCCTACAATTTGCACATGTGGCAGGAGTGTCCGGTGTCTTAGTGCAAGTCCTAGTGTCATGTGCCGCACCACACTTGAGACATTTGAAAGCTTTATTACAATTTAGGGAAGAGTGACCGTGAGCTTGGCAACGGTAACATTGTATTATGGGTTTCCTATTTTCAAATTTTTCCCAATATACTTTGACCTTCAGAAGGAATCTGACAGCCCTAACTTGTACCAGTGTGGTGCCTGCATTGAACGTGATCTTGTAGATCGGGTAGTTATTTGAAGTTGGTAATTCAGTGCATTGGATTACACCCAAACCTGCTTTTTGCAGTTCCTCTGTTATTTCCTTTGGCTGGAATTTTGGGAGACCCTTGAGGACTACCGCAAGAATTTTTTCCGAAGGGAGAGCATAGGTATGAAACTGGATGTTATCTTGAAGGCATTGTGTTTTGAAGGCTGTGAACTTGTCTATTTCTAGGAATTGTACTTTGATCTTATCATTGTTGTATTTAACGTGAAAGTTTTCTCCGTAATTCTTTTTAATCCGGTTTATGAATTTTGGGAAATTTAGGTTTTTTCCATGTATGTAAATCGGGGGTGGCTTCTTGTTATGGATAGTAATTTGGGCTTGCTGTGAAGTTGGGGTGTAAGTGTTTCCTGTGGTCATTGGTTCCTGTTCATCATTGATGACGCAATCGGCAAAAATGCCGAATCTATTGGATGTCTCAATATTGGGGGTTATAAGTAGAGTTTGTTGATCCATACCTTGAGCTTTGCTGGTGATTATCACCCTATCCTTTGAATTTGTCAGGGAGAGTGATCTTCCAATCCTCGAGATCCTGTATGGCTCAGAATCTTTCCTTGATTTTCTTTTTGTTATTCCTTGGCTCGGAGATTTCCATTCTTCATGGTGCTGTGATAGTAAGGTTATGGGCGCAAGCGCCCCACTGGACGTGGTTGCAGTTAATGACTTCTCCTCCTTAATAGTGCCGGGTTTTTGGTATTTATCCGGTCAGATAATATTTGACAATAGTAGCACTGAGTTTGAGTTTACTGTATGACACTGAATCGTATCTGATTTATTCCCACGTTTTTCGAGATTTTTTTAGGTTATGACAATACTTTCGCTCGCGCGACTTCGACCCGACAGTCTCTTCGAATGGTCTATGATAATCTGGTGGGTCTTGAATCTAACCGATATTCTTCGGTCAGGAACAGAGGGCTTTTATACCACCGCCACAGACACTTAATACCTGACCACCCTCGCGCTAGCCCTGTGTATCATGGGCCTAGCGGCCGAGCCCGACGCACAGTGGTGGGAACAGGGGTAGTTACTGACATTCGTATATAACTTTTAAACTATAAAAGATATCGGAATGAAATTTGCGCCAAAAAACAGGAAAAAATTATCCTTTTCTAATGATTTACAATTGAATATATTCTACGTTTTTTTAATGTTTCTTTTTTCAATTTGTTCAACTTATTTGATATAAAAAAAATTGAAAACTGTTTATTTAGTAGTTTATTTAGTGCTCTTTAAATGATTTAAAACTTATGTTGGGGAAACTTTTAGTTTCTGAGTTATAAGGAAAAGTCAAATAGTGTGACGTCCCACGATTTTTCGCGCGTTCCTATTCCAAATTCCATTCGTAAACCTCAAAATCACTCCACCAAAGTCTATCAAACTCAGCTCCTACCCCATCTCCTCAATCACCGATCACCTTGATGTTACACCTTAGCGGTCACCAACACAAGATGATCAATACAACCTCCACCTCGCTGATATACCTTAGTGGTCCCCATCACGAGATGATCGTTACAAAACCCTCTTCGCCTATTCGTCCTACAAAGCACGAATCATTCCCTCTAAAACGAATTCAAACAAGTCCCTCGTTACAAATCCCTCTTAAATCGAGACCACGTCTCAATCCCCTCTCTACGTCTCTCCGAGTCCAAACCACTCTAACCCCTTTCCTATAAAATACCCGAAATCCATCCGATGAGTTGAGTATCTCCTTTTACAGTTATAAAAACCCCAGAAACCTAATTACGACGCATATTTGGCGTACGTGATAGTCGTGATACAAATATGTCTATTAATAGCCATACCGTTTATAAAAACCCTGGAAGTCCTACTGCGTCTTATTCCGAAATGTGTCAAGGTCTTTACCGCGCGTACCCCCGCAATACTCCTGTAAAAGTACATAAATACGAGGTCCTGAGAGGCCGGGTCCTCTTTCATCGCTATTCTTTCGTAACGAAGTGTTATTTAAAAGTGTCAATTGCCGGTGTTAAAGATTCAAATCAGTGATCAACTCACCAACCATTGTAAGCCATTATAATTACTATTATTAAGGAACATCACCCTCATTCATAATTCTCCGCATAAGTAACGCTTATTGCTTTCTATATTATATTTTCTCATATTTCTTTATATTAATAACGTTTATTGCATTCATTGCTTATTGCGTTCATTTATTATTTTGTTAATACTCTCTATATATATATTTTTTTTATTACTATTCTTATCATATTTCTCAGTATATTATATTCTAAAGCTTATTGCGATCATTTACATTTATCAACGCTTAATATCTTTATATAATTTCATTTGCTTATATTTATGAACTTCATATTCATATTTTCATATTGTGATTTATATATAAATGTTATATGTGTGCACTCGAAGTCCCACGCATTGTTATAAACGCTCTAACAAGGCTAATAAACCGCTTTGTTTTCAATCACGTTTCGAATTATTGTGTGTATCCTCGAGTCATAAAGATTCCCAACGAAACCAAGCTGCCGCAACAGCTGATTCGCGAGGGCGCTCCCAGTATTTATAAACACATTGCTGTACGAACCGTGCAATCCATAGAAAAACTAAGCGTGGTTTCTTTTGTACGAATGCAACGGTAAATCCTATTACCAGAACCAAACCAAATACGAAGTGCCATAACGGATGTTCACCAAGTGTATATTTACCTTCCCTGGTCGATTTGTGTGACGGATTTAATATTCGCGCCTAAGTTCCTTCCAAACCCTCAGTGTGACGGATTTAATATTCGCGCCTAAGTTCCTCTCAAACCCTCAGTGTGACGGATTTAATATTCGCGCCTAAATTCCTTTCAAACCCCTCAGTGTGACGGATTTAATATTCGCGCCTGAGTCACTCAAAACCTCAGAGTGCTGGATTTTAGATTCGCGCCTGTCTTTCTCCTTCCCCATAGTCATCGTTCCTAAAAGACCTCACCCGGGACGTGACAATAGTACTATTAGAAATTGTGACGAAATCTACAGTTTAGTTAAACTTTATGATTCATTTATTATGAATTTATTCGACGGAATAGAGCTCAAGGTATCCATAAAAATATGATGGATACGCACGTATATACGTAAAATGACCTAACTCTGACACTTTTAAACGTAATAATTTGAAAGCTGGACTAAAGGGAGAAATGATTTTTGCATGATTCTGTAGAGGAAGGTGTGCTGAAAATATTCGAATTGTTTAGAACGTGGGACTCGGTGGGACTTGAAAGATATTCCTTGTCAATTGTACAGAACTGTGACAATTTTCTCTGTTTCATTGAGCGTTTCTTTTTTAATACAGTATGAAAAAATTTAATTAACGGTGTTAATTCTTAATGCAAAAGAATGCTCTTCATGTTAGAACCAAGCGGAGAGGAAATATTAAACAGGGTCGTCAGGGCATCTCTAAAAAGGAAGCAAGTAGGTAGGCTATGAGAGTTCTGGACCAAGTGGAGGCGAGGGGGTGAGGCGGGGCGAGGGGAATCGCGCTCTTCGACGAGATGGGCGCGGGGGTGAGGCGGGGTGGGGGGAATCGCGCTCTTCGACGTGATGGGCGCGGGGGTGAGGCGGGGTGGGGGGAATCGCGCTCTTCGACGTGATGGGCGCGGGGGTGAGGCGGGGTGGGGGAATCGCGCTCTTCGACGTGATGGGCGCGGGGGTGAGGCGGGGTGGGGGGAATCGCGCTCTTCGACGTGATGGGCGCGGGGGTGAGGCGGGGTGGGGGGAATCGCGCTCTTCGACGTGATGGGCGCGGGGGTGAGGCGGGGTGGGGGAATCGCGCTCTTCGACGAGATGGACGAGGGGGTGAGGCGGGGCGAGGAGAATCGCGCTCTTCGACGAGATGGACGAGGGGGTGATGCGGGGTGAGGGGAATCGCGCTCTTCGACGAGATGAGCGCGGGACCGTTGACGGTGGAGGGGGTAATTGGTAAACTGTTGCAGCGAAAAATCCCTAGATTGATCTAGCGACACCGCGAATCGATGGAAAATCCCCAGAAAAATCCCTGGATTTGATGAAAACTCCCCGGATTGATGTAGCGCCACCGCCGATCGATGAAAAATCACCCATACACCTTTGAACGTGTCTCGTTCCCGCGCAATTTCGACACGTGTTGGGCGCGTCTCGTTCCCGCGCAATTTCGACACGTGTTGGGCGCGTCTCGTTCCCGCGCAATTTCGACACGTGTCCGAGGATCGGCGAGTAGGCGCGAAAGATAAGGCGCGAGAGAATCGAACGCTCGAGATTAATTACCCTAAATAGAGGAACCGCCGCCACGAAAGAATCCAACGTAGCCTTCGCATAAACATCTGAATGTAATTCGAGGCGATAACTATTCGAGGAATTAATTAATCTAAATACCCAACCGTCGCCACGAAAGAATCCAACGTCGCTTTCGTATAAAAATCTACCAACGGAAATGTAACGCGTTCATTTAGAATCCCTTATCATACTTGTAATCTCGATACATGCTATTTCAGAGGGAAGGTGGAAGATAGGTAAGTAAACCTGACATATTAATATTAATATTAATATTAAGATTTATTAAATTTAATTATTCGACAATGTTATCGACGATTTGCATATAAGCATCATCGTCGTCGTAGAAAGCATCATCGCCGACTTGCTCGGGGACAGTCTGCGACGCGAAATCTTGGGCGTGAAGCCCCGATACCGCGTTTGTAAAAACGGTATCAAAATTAATTTTTTTGATTCCGACGCAGTTTCGCCAAACTACATTCATCGGGGACTGAGCACGGTTATGTCGATGTCTTCGACCAAAGCCGTACGGATTATGCTCATCCTCGTCGTCATCATCATCATCCAGAACGAACGAACGATGTGAATGTCGATTGAGCCAAAATTGCTCGTCTCCATAGTGACCGTCTTCCGGCGGTTCGTCATGGGGGTCGTCAGCATTGTGGAATACTTTTAAGTATTCATCCCCGTCATGAACTGCTTCCGCCTCATGCGTGGTATCACCCAGAATTTCCTCAGTCTGCGTCGCGACATTCCGGCATGGCACGTACACTTTAGGGCTTGACGTGCATACAGGTACCACAGAGCACATTGGCGCGACGACAACTGGTCGGTTGAAATTTACCGGCAATGACATAATCTGAAACCGATTTTTCTTATAATTCTCGAAGTTACTAACACAGCGATTCACTAAAATATGGTAATGGAAACTTACGGTATTTTCGATTATATATTCCTTTCCTTGAATGGTGGCTGATGTCCTTCAAAGAGCAAACTCCTTCAAAGTAGTTTCTTCAAAGCAATTTGAATCGGTTTCAAAGAGCAAACTCCTTCAAAAGTAGTTTCTTCAAAGCAATTTGAATCGTCTTCAAAGTAATTTCACTTAAAGCACACGACTTAGATGAAATAGACTTTCACTTAAAGCACGCGACTTAGATGAAATAAATTTTAAAAAACGTTTCTCGAAGTAACACACGTCTCGACTGATGGAGTAGCGTTTGAGAACTGATTTTAAGGAGGCTGATCCATGGTCGTGCATACGGAAGTATACAACGATAATTATTCGGCATCGCCCAACGTATTTTGAAGATCGAAACCACCGTGACGGGTGTGAACACCCTTATCACGGACGCGCGAATTCGATACGCGTGGTACCGCGGCGAGCAACCGTCGCATCACGTCACCTTATTGAAACTTTGGGGCGAGAGAGAGAGAAAGAGATAGAGAGAGAGCGAAGAAAAGAATTCGGAGCGATAACGACTCATGGACCTCGGCTAGGGTAGGTGGTTGGTATATTCAATCAGAGTCGCGAATCGTGCGGTAAAGATCTCGAAAGACCACACGTTCGGAATATAATCACACGGGTACACGACGAAATGGACGCGCGAGATGCATTGCTTCTGTCGTCATCTTCCAACGACACTGGAAACGCGTACCCTTCGCCACCGACGACTCAGTTGAACGATCAAACTCTTACAATCGAGAGGCATAAAATCCGCGACGCGTTAAGCGTGCCTTCATTATCCGAATCATCGTGGAGTAGGATCTTTCAAGTAGGATTTATGCGATTCTCGCCCGAGCAACGTCAACTACTACGTCACACCGCGCAATATAGTACTCTACGTAAATGCACATTATATTGCATCGTGGGTGACAGTGATGTGCATCGTCAACGTATGGACTATTTTACCGCGATCGTGTCTACGCCATTAACGCTGTTACATGATATCGAGAATGGAACGGTCGTAGTATATGAAGTATTACGACCTCGAAACATAACAATCTCCGTGAACGCGTTCTTGTGTCGTGAATTGTCGCGATTTATGGACGAGCATCCACGATCAATTGTGCGACAACACTTGACGTTTCCCCCGAGATTTCGATTTCCGGACGTGGACCGGATCACGTGGATAAGTCGTATCAACCACTCGTGCCTGCTCGTGCGTGTCTATTAATTGAAAACTGAAGCAGAAGAAGAATCCAAAACATGGAGGCGTTCATGGATATGTACAATGCTCTCTACCGAATGGCAACGCTTTTGGACTACGAAGCCGTTTTGGAAGTTGCGAACTGGATGGATCAGTGCGACGCGTCATTGCAACTTATCATCGAGTATCAGCGCGGCGAGGGAGTCTCGGTGGGGTTGAAACAGCATCTCGTGTCACTAATTGCGCGTACAACAACACTACGTACGATCGTGGAGCAACGGTCTTCGCGAGTGGGACTCGGGGTTTCGGGTCAATCGACTGCGCCCAAGGTTGTATGGGAGGATCTGGAAACCGCGTTTCGGAATCGCATTTCGACCGGTGCCGTCATTAACGCGGGATTCCTCGATCTGCGTAAATTTTTGGCGGATGCTCGACGAATGGTTCTCTCGCGCATCACAGACGCTATCAGCGAACATTCTAGTGTGTCCGTGAATACGATTCTGAACGCGGAGTTTTCGTTGAACGATAATACAGACATGAAAAGCTTCGGGACGCGAAATCGCGTACTGTTCGCGACATCGAACGTGCGCGAGTGGTATTCAAAGTTCGTGGTAGCTCCCACGTTAGTGGCGATCGAGGAGTTTCAAGATCGCGATAGTGGATGGACCCTGAGGGCTGTGCTAAATCTCCTAATAAACATTAATAAGCATAACCCTCTTCGCGCCGGCTGTGATGTACCACTTCCGCGCGAGGTCGTTTTTAAAAAGGCTGTGGTTAATGTAAAGAGCGGAGAGAATGCGTGTTTCTTGTGGTCCATCGTCGCCACTTTGTATCCCGCTGCTACGCATGGGGATAGAACCGCGTCGTACCCTCATTACTCAACGGTACTTCGTACGGACGCTGTGAGTCTCCCCGTAACGCTAAACCAGCTGACGAAGTTCGAGGAGTTGAACGACGTGTCGGTGAACGTGTACACGTGGGCCGACAAAAGCTGCTTGCCGCTGCGTTTGACGGAGGAAAAGCGGGATAAACACGCGAACCTGCTACTATTGCAGGACTCCAAGGACCCGCAACGGTACCATTTCGCATGTATTCGAAGTATGTCGAGGCTGATTTCGAAGCAGCTCAGCCAACACAATGGCCAAGTATTCGTTTGCGAAAGGTGAGTAAAATATGGAATATTTCGATCGATATATTATTCATTCTTATGTTTATTATTAATGCTATTCTCGTTGCAGGTGTCTCAGCTTCTTCCATTCGTCCGGGCGCTTGACGAAACACGTTGTGGACTGTCAACGTATCAACGAGTGTGCAGTCGAATTGCCGTCAGCGAAGGACAAATGGTTGAGATTTAAAAATTTCAAGAACAAGGAGCGAGCACCTTTCATCGTGTACGCAGACTTCGAGTGCATGCTGGAGGACGTCGAGCCCGCGGAACGGAGTCGCACCTTCACGTACCAGCAGCACAGAGCCTTCAGCGTTGGATACTACATCCATTGTTCCAGCGACGCGTCTCTGTGCCATTATCGCGTGTATCGACATGAAACTGAGTGCGTGCAATGGTTCGTGCAGGAACTCAGAGACTTCGCGAACGTCGCGTATTCGTGGTTACGGAACGCGAAACCGATGAATACGCTGACGAAAGACCAGTTGCGAAGTTATAACGACGCGAGCGTGTGTCACGTGTGCGGGAAACCATTCGTCGATACGGACAAAAAAGTGCGAGACCATTGCCACTCGACGGGTGAGTACCGAGGCGCGGCCCACGTGACGTGTAACTTACAATTCCAAAGATCGTACACGATACCGGTCGTCTTTCACAATCTGTCCGGATACGACGCGCATTTTATAATTAGGGAGTTGGCGTCCGCGTTCGAGGGGCAGATCGATCTGCTACCTGTAACGAAGGAGCGATACATATCGTTCACCAAGCACGTGAAGGGAATCGACGCCGAGAATAACGATTGGCAGAGGGGATTGAAGTTCCGTTTCATTGATTCATTGAAGTTCTTAGCCGCTAGTCTAGAGAAACTCGCTTCGAACCTCGGCATAGAACGACTCGTGATTCTACGACGCGAATTTCAATCCCTGTCGGACGATCAATTCAATCTTCTAACCCGGAAGGGCGTCTTCCCATACGACTATGTATCGTCATACGCGAAGTTGAACGATACGCGTTTACCATCCCGCGAAGCATTCTATAGTCGGTTGAATGATACCGCCGTGTCGGAGCTCGATTACGCACACGCAGCGAATGTGTGGAACACTTTCCGCGTACAGACATTGGGGGAGTACAGTGATTTATACTTGAAAACGGACGTATTGTTACTCGCTGACGTGTTCGAGAGTTTCCGGACAGATTGTATCGCGAGTTATGATTTAGATCCCGCGCATTATTTTACGCTTCCGAGTTTCACGTGGGACGCGATGCTCAAGTACACCGGCATACAATTAGAACTTTTAACTGACGTTGACATGCTACTGTTCGTGGAGCGTGGGATACGCGGCGGTCTGAGCCAGTGCTCGCACAGGCACGCGAAGGCAAATAACAAACACCTGCCGGCTCGGATGCACGACAAGTCGAAGCCTTCGACGTACCTGATGTACTTCGATGTCAACAACTTGTACGGGTGGGCTATGTCACAGGCCATGCCGCATGGTGGATTTCAGTGGCTGGACGATTCCGAAGTGGCCGCGCTCGATGTATCATCCTTGCCCAGCGACGATGGACCCGAGGGATACCTGTTGGAGGTGGACATCGAATATCCCAAGGAGCTTCACGACGCGCACGCCGACCTGCCATTCTGCCCGGTGCGCGAGCACGCGCCACATGGTAAACAGACCAAGCTGCTTGCCACGCTCGACGATAAGGAGCGATACGTAATCCACTATCGCTACCTAAAACAGTGCGTGCGCCACGGATTACGCGTGACGCGAATTCATCGGGTGTTGCGATTCGATCAGTCGCATTGGTTGCGCGAGTACATCCAATTGAACACTGATTTGAGAACGCGCACCACGAGTGAATTTCAAAAGACATTATATAAACTAATGAACAACGCGGTGTATGGTAAAACTATGGAAAACGTGCGGAATCGCGTAGACGTGCGACTAGTGACTCAGTGGGACGGTCGTTATGGCGCGGAAGCGCTGATCGCGAAGCCGAACTTTCACAGTCGCACGATCTTTTCGGAACAGTTAGTGGCCATCGAAATGCGCAAACTAAAAGTGAAGTTCGACAAGCCGATATACGTGGGTATGAGTGTGCTCGACGTGTCGAAAGAATGCTTGTACGAATTTCATTACGCGTATACAGGGTGTCCCAAAAATGTCGGAGTTCCTTGAAAGGGGTGACTCAGGGGGTGATTTGAAACAACTTTTTCCTTAGCGAAAATATTGTCCGAAGTTTCGTTTAGGAGATATTAACAAAAACCCCCGACCAATCAGAGCGCGCGCCTTCCGCCCGAGCTCCCGCGGTAGCGTTGGCTACGCGGTAGGCGGCTGCGCTTGTACTACGAACGTACGAACAAGCAAGTCGACATGCATCGAAGTAAACCGCGTTACACAGACTTTTTTTAAACAGAATCTTAAACAACTGTCTTTGGACGGCCTGCAAAGTTTGTGGTATTATGTTCGTCACCGCAGCGTGAATTCGCACAACGATGTTCAGAATAATTTTGACGCCAAACGCCGAATCGTACCCTAGCTTGGGGTTTGGATATGCGGGTATTCCCGTGAAAACGCTCGCACAGTAGCACTTGCGTCCCCGTTGTTCCGGGCGTACACCCAGAACATCGCGTAATAGGTATTATTGGGCCGTGAACATTTCTGCGACGTGATCGCTAGCTGACTGACAGGATTTTTCCCAAGCAACTTCCTCTACCCCCAAGTAGCTTCTCTCGTTCCATTATGAGTTAACTCCCACCAGGCCAAGAGGCTTTAGGTAAAAAGAAGCCAGCACATTTTCGAAACACACGTGCTTCGCAGAAGTGCAACGAACGAACCGTCGTACACTTTCACAAAAGCCCGCGCTCCGTCCTTTTACTGCCAATGTACCCATTGCTTCGAGGTAGGCAGCAGACACCACGTGTTTCGGTTCGAAAGGGTCCGAAGAGATAGAAACAGAAAGTCTTCGAGTTGGTATAAAGAAGAAACTGCATACCATTCCTGTTTCCCCTTTCCGATATCCTGATTTCACGTCTGCTACGAGGCGGAACCAATTAAGTCATAAATTATCCAAAACTGTAGGCAACCGTTCTCTACCGCCGACTAGCGGGACAATACGGTCATAAACCGCGACCCTGGCGAAATGCTCTGGCCGATCAGCCTGATTAATTTTGGGGAAGCAGAATTTAAAAAGTATTATCCAACATCAATACGCCTCGCGGAGAGACACAGGAAGAAAAGGGGTAGTCCGCTGACAGCGCGTGGTCCCGCTTGCGTCGGCCTGTCCGCTGACAGCGCGTGATCCCGCCTGCGTCGTGCTTCCTTCAAATTAAAGACAGATCCCTTATCTCTCGAGTATAAACACGCGCTCGATTTTCAAAACAAAAGCACGCGTTGACGTATTCCGTGCAAGAGAAGGTGGACTTGAAGTCCGATTGGTCCTAGTCTAACCAATCTGCCCTGCATCTCTCCCAAACGGCCACTGTCTTGAAGAGGCCCACTTCACAGCAATATCTCTTCCCCGAGACCCACCTTCTCTCGCACGGAATACGTCGACGCGTGCTTTTGTTTTGAAATTCGAGCGCGTGTTTATACACGAGAGATAAGCAGGCCCGATTGGTTCGTTTAGGACCAATCGAACATCAAGCCCACCTTCTCTCGCAAGGAATACGTCGTCGCGTGCTTTTGTTTTGAAAATCGAGCGCGTCTTTATACTGGTGGGCCTCGGAAAGGAGATATTGCTGTGAAGAGGGCCTCTTCAAGACAGTGGCCGTTTGGGCGGGATACAGGGCAGATTGGTTTGGTTACGACCAATCGGTCTTCAAGTCCACCTTTTCTCGCACGGAATACGTCGAGGCGTGCTTTTGTTTTGAAATTCGAGCGCGTGTTTATAGTCGGGAGATAAGGGATTCGTCTTTAATTTGAAGGTAGGACGTAGCAGGCGGAACTACGTGCAGTTTTGGGTAATTTATGGCTTAGTTGGTCCCGCCTCGTAGCAGACGTGAAATCAGGATATCGGAAAGGGGAAACAGGAATGGTATGCAGTTTCTTCTTTATACCAACTCGAAGACTTTCTGTTTCTATCTCTTCGGACCCTTTCGAACCGAAACACGTGGTGTCTGCTGCCTACCTCGAAGCAATGGGTACATTGGCAGTAAAAGGACGGAGCGCGGGCTTTTGTGAAAGTGTACGACGGTTCGTTCGTTGCACTTCTGCGAAGCACGTGTGTTTCGAAAATGTGCTGGCTTCTTTTTACCTAAAGCCTCTTGGCCTGGTGGGAGTTAACTCATAATGGAACGAGAGAAGCTACTTGGGGGTAGAGGAAGTTGCTTGGGAAAAATCCTGTCAGTCAGCTAGCGATCACGTCGCAGAAATGTTCACGGCCCAATAATACCTATTACGCGATGTTCTGGGTGTACGCCCGGAACAACGGGGACGCAAGTGCTACTGTGCGAGCGTTTTCACGGGAATACCCGCATATCCAAACCCCAAGCTAGGGTACGATTCGGCGTTTGGCGTCAAAATTATTCTGAACATCGTTGTGCGAATTCACGCTGCGGTGACGAACATAATACCACAAACTTTGCAGGCCGTCCAAAGACAGGTGATCGTACGTGCTGAGGTGTGCATAGACAATTTTTATAACGCAGGAACAACACGTTCCATGAAAAATAAATTAAGTGATCAGTGTTAGTGGCCGTGCAGTGAAGTGAATATTCGGTACATTAACCCGGACGCACTTGACGTTACGACCCTTACCTTCGGGTGGTGTCGTATACCTGCGATCAGCTGAGCACCGGGCGCTACCCTACCATAAAACTTTTCGTCCACCGATGACCACGATCGGTACAGTGACCTACTTAGTGACACAGCTTTCCGAAAAGAAAGGAAAGGAATGTCCGAAAGGGTGAGTTTTATTTAATTTATTGGTGATTATTAGGTGTAGAAATAAATTTTGTTCGATTTTAGGGTAGGTACAATAACAGTTTGATTTAAAAAATATGAAAACATTTCAATCATCGAAACAATTTCCATTACTGTTAATTACCTTTCGCCATTTTTCTGGCAGCTTACGAATATCACCGCGATAGAAATTCGGTAGCTTTGTACTGATTATGTAAATCCAGTCGGAAACAATTTATTCATACACCTGATATTATTTTGTAACTTTAGTTACGTTGGCCGTTATTAATCTACAGATTTTTACCTCAATAACGAATTACTATCACTTGTCGTACATTTTCTGTTACATTACCATTAAGTTTATGCTTTATTTGAAAATGAAATTTATGTATTTCTTGTCCTCTCACCTCAAACAATTATTATTTAAGATTCTGTTTAAAAAAAGTCTGTGTAACGCGGTTTACTTCGATGCATGTCGACTTGCTTGTTCGTACGTTCGTAGTACAAGCGCAGCCGCCTACCGCGTAGCCAACGCTACCGCGGGAGCTCGGGCGGAAGGCGCGCGCTCTGATTGGTCGGGGGTTTTTGTTAATATCTCCTAAACGAAACTTCGGACAATATTTTCGCTAAGGAAAAAGTTGTTTCAAATCACCCCCTGAGTCACCCCTTTCAAGGAACTCCGACATTTTTGGGACACCCTGTATGCGTGCAAAGTTCGGTGACCGCTGTAAGGTCTTGTACACCGACACCGATAGTTTGATGTATAGCTTAGAATGCGAGGATGCATATGACGTTATGAAGTGTGACGTCGATCGATTCGATACGAGCGATTACGCGGTGGACAATCCGTACGGTATGCCCCGCGTAAACAAAAAGGTGCCGGGGCTCATGAAGGATGAGAACAACGGCGCCTTGATGACCGAGTTCGTCGGACTACGATCGAAAATGTATGCGACTAGAACATTCAACGCCGAAGACGGGTCTGTGAGTGAAACGAAGAAAGTGAAGGGTGTGCGAAGACACGTGGTCGCGAATTGTATACAATTCGACGATTACGTTCGCTGTCTTTACTCACTCACCGAGAAAGCGGTTCGACAGAACAATATCCGCTCCAAGCAACACGACGTGTACTCGGTGAGTGAAGAAAAGAACGCACTCAGTCCGTTCGACGACAAGCGATGTGTCTTAGTTGACCGGATCAGAACCATTCCGTGGGGTCATTATCGAATTCCCGAACTCGAGCCCCACGAACTCCTCGAGCGCGAGCCCCCTGAGCCCGACGAGTCCGACGAGCACATCGACACCGATGAGCATCTCAACGAGTCCGACGAACACCTCGACACCGACGAACATCTCGACATCGACGAATCCCTCGCTGTATAGCATATTCGTATACATGCATGTACATATGTATGTTTGTATGCCTGCATGTACATATGTATAGTATGTTTGTATGCTTGCATGTACATATGTATAGTATGTTTGTATGCTTGCATGTACATATGTATAGTATGTTTGTATGCTGCATGTACATATGTATATTGTATATCTTATGTTATAAGCGATTCTTTCGTTTGTTCATATTCAAAATTGTATTTTATATGTGTTAGTATACATATATATATATATATATATATTTGTAATTCTTTATTAAGATTACTCGTGCGTGAAGGAGAACGCGAATAAACGTGCAATGTACATATTTATATATATATTTATTCATTTATTTCAGAAACATATTTCAGAATCATAGAATATCCTTATCACGTATCCACGAGTTCCGCGACGAATCGAATCCAAGCCACTTGACGTACACCTGATTTCCCTTCCGTCGAATAATCTTCTCGACCAGATAGACGTCCGGATTCGCGACCGAATGTAGTTCATACTCGTAGAAACCGCCCGAGATCGGCTCTCCCGCGGAATCGCGCAAAATATATGTCACCGGGCACGTTCGTTGTACAGTTGTGATTTCAAACACCTCGGTCGACCAGTTTGGCGTGTATCCCTTCTCGAAGAGGGTCTTGAACTTGCTAACGCGCACCTTATCACCGACGTTGAATTTGGCGCGTCGTCGAATACCTTTCGCGGCGGATGGGTGGATGGGCTCATTCGCGGCGAACGATAAACGCGTCGCGGGGGTCACGTCAACGGGTCTAGCATTGATCGTTCGATGCTTGCGATGGTTGTAAGTGCTGACGAGTTTAGGTAACAGGTCGATCCAACGATACGACGCGTTCAATGAGAATTGTTTCCACATTAGGTTTTTCAGCGTACGATTGAAACGTTCGACGATCGACGCTTTCATCACGCTGTACGTGGAGTAGTGGTTGATTCCGCGAGTCTTAGCGCATCGTTGGAACTCCGCGTTGTAAAACTCCTTTCCCATGTCGGTTTGTAAATTTCGCGGACATCTATCGCTCTGCCGCAACACGGCCGCGAACGCCGCGGTTACGTCGCGTCCGCTTTTCGCTTTCACGGGTACGGCCCACGCATACTTGCTGAACGCGTCGATGATCGTTAGTATGTAATGATATCCACGATTTTGCTTCGCGTACGGACGCATCTCTACCAAATCGGCCTGCCACAGATCATCGTAACCGCGAATCACGACGCGTCGTCGCGGGAAGTTTCGTCTCGCTGGGGCGTGTAATTCATTCACTAATTGTATTCGTTCCTTGCTCATGCTTCGCGGGTGGGTGGGGGTGGTCGCGACGTTCCGAAGGTGTTAGAAGTAGTATCAGTTCCTCGAGCGTTCGTAAAATACAATCGGTACACGTCTTTTGCAAACGTTCGTCATCATTCGACGCTCCGGAATCACTATCGTCGGGGTCAGGGCCATTAATCATCGTCGTCGTCGGCGACCCTCGCTCGCGTTTCGCTGCTCCTTCCGTTCGTACAGATCCGTGGTCGATATCGCGTTCTGACTCGTCACCCCAGTCGTGAACTCTTCGAATCTGTCTTTCAAATGATCGAAGCGTCGTTCAATCGCGGTATTTAAGTCGTCCTCTAGCCGAGACAATTGCGTGGTAACGATATCCGTCATCGCGCGTTGTACTCGCGTCTCTAGTTGAGATTGTTGATGCTCGGCGTCCAGTCGCGCATTCGCGATAGCCGTTTCAAGTTTTCGCGTAAAGCGATCGTCCACCGCGGTTAGGAGTCTAGTCATTGTCATCGCCGATTCGTTGTTATTGTTATTGTTATTGCTGTTATTATTGTGTAACGAGGTGCCAAACTTATTCACCGACATAACGATGCGTGCTCGTGAACGCTACTGACGCGACGATCGTCGGATCGTTCAATTTAAGATGAATCCGTCCTCGCGTAATTCCTCCACGATGGACGCGATTTCGTTATCGTGACCCGTGTGACCGGCCGCGCGCGATGCCACGAGCAATCCGAGTCTATCGACTAATTCGTTCGGATCGTCCCAGTACACGTAATCGATCGCGTTATCGGTGACCGTCATCGATTCGTCGATGGGCAATCCTAGACCTCGACGCGTACTCGCGGCGTCCGCGTCGCCCGCGCCGCCCGCGCCGCCCGCGCCCGCGCCGCCCGCGCCCGCGCCACCACGCCTCCCCTTTCCCGCAACGCGTTTGAGACCCGATGTTTGAACCCCGCCGATCACCGAGGATATGATTTTCTTATACTTGTACCCCCTGTTGCCCAACGTGCGCTTACTCGGTGAATGGTTTCGCTTATGCGCGTTCGTAGCTAACAAGATGCGTCGGTACGACCGAAAATCCGCGTCCGTGCACGTCAGTTCATTGGGGATTCGCATGAATAACAGTTCGTACAAACCCCGAGTTCCCGGGTATTGCGTTCCATTCACGCAAACGTCGTCGCTGTGCGCGTCGATGGTAAGCGTGGAATCGCCGATCATCAGGTCTTCGTCGGGGCCCAAGTATACACCGTACACATTGTCGATACGTTTTTTGGTGTCGGTAAAGAGTAGTCGTATGTATTCTCGCGACAAGGGACCTTTGGCGTTCCGTACATACACCTGGATATCGTCGACGGGGCTACGCAGCGAATCAAAATCGGTGGCCTTTGATTGCGACGCAGCATCCTGATTTTTTTCACCGTTATCAATGATATCATTATCATTATCAGCAACATCATTAACATCGACAACGTTGCTGTTGTCAATGTCGATGTCTGCGTTGTCGTCGGCGTCGTCGGCGTCGTCGGCGTCGTCGGCGTAGTCGTCGTCGTTGTCGTCGTCGTCGTCGTCATCGTCGTCGTCATCGTCGTCGTCGTCGTCATCGTCGTTGTCGTCAGAATCTGGAAAGGTGTTCGATCGTTCCATGGTTGCACCCGCAGCAGCGGTTCGAAGTCTCTTCGACGATTCTTGATGATCGTATTCATGTTTCCTCTTCACCGGTCGCGGGCGAGGCGTTGAGCGTGTTTGGAATGCAGACGTGTTCACGATTAATTGCTTCAAGGGCTCGACGATGGGTCGCGTGCTCGCCTCCACAGCCGCTTCCGTAGCCATTTTACCAATTTTCAAAGCTAAGCTCTTTTTACGTATAACGTCGCTGACTTTGGCGATTTCCACCTTCGCGTCCACGCTCCGACGTTTCACTCCTTTTTGGCGTTTCGTTCCTTTTCGCCGACGATGTTTTTGCGTTTGTCTCGCGTTGACGTTGCTCGAGGTTATCGTTGTAGTTGGTTCTTTAGACATTTCGTGTTGCTCGATGAACGATTCGTGGTTTACTGACGTCCGTGAGCTACGACGAACTCGTTAAATCCTCTTCGATATCGACCTTCGGACATGGCACTATCCTTATCGATAACCACGAAATCGTATCGTCGACGCCAACATTTCGCGCACAAGTCGTTGAACGACTCGAACGTCATGTCTGTATTCACGTGATCGTTGTAAACGCGACGCAAATTCGTACCGTCTTGTTTGAAAAGCATCAGGAAATTCGCGTTGTCTCTGATCAAATGTTTAGGTATTCTAGCGTACGACTGACACAAATAAAAACAATCCACGTTCGCGTGACGACCCATGGAGAAGTATTCGCGTATTGCGTTCTGCTCGTCGCACGCCACGTCGTCGAACACGAAGATCGAATCGGGCCGAGCGTCTCTCGGTGGAATGATCTCAGCGTTGTCCGAGTAGGGAAAGTATTCGATTCCGTCGATGAGCGATAACACCTGCTCGAGATACCGATACTTTGGCTGATGCAGCGATTTCGAGTACACGTACACGTTCTCGAAACGCAAACCGTTCGGGCTCTCTAGCATACTTAAAAGCACGTTCGTTTTTCCACATCCGGAAGGACCGCAAATCACACCTCGCACGCTGTTCGGCAGCAGCGGGCCGTGTCTGTTCGCTCGACTCGCATTCGTATCATCTTCGAGCATTCTGTTCGCGGTTACGCGGATAACGTCATGCTGTTTCACGAATCGCATCTTCGCACGCACGCGTCTATGACGATGGACGACTATTTATATTCGTGACATGCGATGTGCAGGTCACTATCACTGTGATCGGCGGAGCGCTCGTACGCGTTTATTATTGCAGTCGCTATCATGGTTATTCTAACGTAGGTATATGGTTGCATCAACGACTGCGACGTCTCGTGGATTAGGGAAGAAGCATAAGAATCAGAAGCGGAAGAAGACCGGATCGGGTCTCGTGAACGGTATCATAAACCGTTTACCATTTGAACTACACGTTCCAGGTTATCAGTTCTGCGGACCGGGGACGCGTTTGCTAAAGCGATTGGCTCGTGGCGACGAAGGTGTGAATCCCCTGGACGCGGCGTGTCGAGATCACGATATCGCGTACTCGCATCGAAAGGATTTGGAGGGAAGACACGAAGCTGATCGCTCGTTAGCCGAACGAGCGCGAGAACGAGTGTTCGCGAACGACGCGACCTTTGGTGAAAAAGCAGCAGCAGCCGGAGTGTGGGCGACGATGAAGGCTAAGACTAGACTCGGCATGGGTCTGAGAAGGGTGAAACGAAAACGGAGAAAGTCTGGAAGAAAACATTCGCAACGACGACGATCTCGGAATCTACGAGTGGCGAAACGCGGAGGCTTTCTTCCGTTTCTTCCGTTCGTGCTGCCCGCTTTATCGGCTATCGGAGCATTGGCCGGTGGAGCGGCTGGTATAACCAAAGCGGTCAACGATGCGAAGGCATCTCGAAAACAGTTGGAAGAGACGTTACGTCACCATCGGGTGATGGAGGGTCGAGGAATGCATCTGACACCGTACAAGCGAGGCGCGGGCTTGAACTCGAGACGACGGCGCCGACGACTCCAAACGAAGAAAAAAAAAAACGCCGATCTAGTCAGCGCGTGGCGACGATAACGCAGCAACCTATGACGAACCTGCAATTAGCGCGCGAGTGTGCAAACGTACCGTTCTTTCGAGGGGTGTTTATGCGCGACACGCTTCCCACGCGCGTTCGAATCAACGAAACTGGTATCGCGAATCTTGACGAGAATCGAGGGGCTGGGACTCATTGGGTCGCGTACGCGAAACGTGGATCGCGAGTTCAATACTTTGATAGTTTTGGGAATCTGCGGCCACCCGTGGAATTGATCCACTATTTCGGACGCGGTACAACGATCACGTACAATCACGACCGTTTTTAACGTTTCGATGAGATGAATTGTGGACGGTTATGCATGCAATTTTTACAACAAAAGTCTATGGAATTATGGCCTATCTACTAATAATGATGATGTATACTAAGATATCGTTAGAATGTATCGATGCGGAATGATCATCCGCATCTTCCTTAATAAAGATCCATAATATCGATAAATTACCGAGTATTCGTACGCCCGCGTCACTCTATCTCTCTTCGTCTCGCGAGTACAATCGATATGTCGTTCACGCTCACGTTAACGGGCCGGAGCAGCGTGCTGACGGTAAACTATTTCCCGCCGATAGATTTGAGCGACGGTGAGTACGAATTAGGCCTCGCGGACTTGGAGACGTTTCACACGATACCGAACATCGATTCCAGTAATGATAAATTCTACTTCATCGTGAACTATGACACCGCAACCAACTCAATCGTCGACGCCTCTCATGAATGCATCCAGATTCCCCACGGTTCCTACGAATTAGACGCTATCGGCGAGTATCTGAAGCAGCAATTACTCGAGCGATATCCTCGAAAGCGCGGTAACAACGAGAACGACGCCAACGGCGATGACGACAAGTACCCTCTAATGCTTCGAGCTAATAACAATACCATGAAAAGCGAGATGTACTCCGCGTTCTTTGTAGACTTTACGAAATCGAATAATGTGGGCTCGTTGCTAGGATTTTCACCGAATCATATCTTATTGCCGAGAATCTGGCACGAGTCTAACGTACCCGTGAATATAATAAACGTTAACGTGATCAGAGTAACGTGCAACGTCACTACCGGTGCGTACAGTAACGATAAACCGGTACACACGATCCACGAATTTTCACCTCGCGTTCCACCGGGATATAAGATATCGGAAACCCCGCGACACGTCATTTACTTGCCGATCGTCGCACGAGCAATACACGATTTAACGTTGTGCATCGTCGATCAATACGATCGCCCTATAGATTTCCGTGGAGAAGAAATAACGATTCGTTTGCACGTTCAACGACGTCCGCGCGATAGGCTAGCGTAGTATTCGCGCGTGTATGTGTGTAGTATGTTAGTGTTAGATCACGCGTACGAATCGTCAATCGTCGCCAGCCCCACCAGCACTGTCTCGCGTCATCGGCGCAATCATATCTCGGGAAGCGAAAGTAGAAGAACAAAGGCGGGTGGAGCGATAAGAAGAGGGCCGGTGAGAAGTATAAGAAAGCCGTTGACACGTCGAAACGCGCGTTTCCTACGATCGTTAGGTTTCATCGTAGCCTATTAAACACGCGGAGAGCGTCACACGGAATCGCGATGTCTGTCATTCTGGACGTGGCGAATACGCCAACCTTCGACAACCGTATCACGAAGATCGAGTTACACACCTATAATCCGTACGCCAATACGACGTTCGACAATAGCGATGAGATAAGAATTCCCATACAGCAGCAAGATCTGTACACGCTTCCGTGTGAAAGTTTTCTTTACATCGAAGGTCGCGGCACGATGACGGTGCAGGACGCAAAAAGTCCGGCAACGTCCGCGACCGCTGTTCTAGACAACAATTGCGTCGCGTTCATGTTCGATGAGATTCGATACGAATTGAACGGTGTCGAGATCGATCGTTGTCGAAATCCGGGGATCGCTACCACGTTGAAACATTACGTCTCGTTGTCGATCGATAGAAGCAAAGTGCTCGCGAATGCCGGTTGGGATCATACCATCGCGTACGATAAAGACATTTTTCATTCGGGTGCTTTCAATTTCTGCGTACCCCTGAACGTGTTATTAGGATTCTGCGAGGATTACAAACACATCGTAATGAACGCGCGGCACGAGCTGATCCTTATTCGATCGCGAGTCGATGCGAACGCTATGTATGGAATCTCCGCCACTGCGAGACCGAAACTCGAGATACGCAAGGTGCAGTGGCGTATGCCCCACGTCGTTTTGGAGGAAGTGAACAAACTATCGATGCTGCGAATCATGGAAAGCGGTCGACCGATCGCGATGAGTTTCCGATCGTGGGACCTGTACGAGTACCCGTTACTGCAAGCGACAACGAAACATACGTGGACCGTGAAAGCTACGTCACAAATCGAGAAACCCCGATACGTGATATTCGCGATGCAAACCGATCGAAAGAATCGTCTCGATAGAACCGCGAGCAAATTCGACGCGTGTAAACTCGCGAACGTTCGACTCTACCTAAATTCCGAGTCGTATCCGTACGAAGACTTGAACTTGGATTTCGATAAGTATAAGTACGCGCTCCTGTACGATATGTATGCGAAATTCCGTCGATCGTACTACGGTCGCGGAGAACCGTTACTGAACGCGATCGAGTTCTTCCAATATGCGCCTATCGCGGTCATAGATTGTTCTAGGCAGAACGAATCGTTGAAGAGCGCTACGGTTGACGTGCGAATCGATTTCGAATGCAAAGAAAATGTCCCCGCTAATACTACCGCGTACTGTATGATCATCCACGATCGAATAGTCGAATACGGTCCTTTGACCAACGTGGTACGCAAACTAATATAGAACGATCATCAATTACCAATACTTATACTACTTCTACTCTAAAACGTTGATGTCGATGTCAAAGTCCTCAGTTACTCTCTCGTCGCCGACACTGCTACCTAAACGAATAATAATGTTCGCTATTGTCGATCTACAAGGTTTCAATATGAATTGCGAGTTCGTCGTCAAAGAGCTCGCGATTCGCACAACGAGTAACACGGATAAAACGCAAACGATCAGCCATTGGATCTTCGAACCACCGTACTTCTGGGGACATCTGAATTCGTGCGAAAACCGTCAAGCGTCCTGGCTCGCGAAGCATCATCACGGACTCCGCTGGTCTGATGGCTGCGTTCCGTACTCCAAACTTCCTGGACTGCTCGCCAGCGCACTCGTGAACATTGACTTTGCTATTGTGAAAGGTTCGGAAAAGAAAACCTGGATGCTGCAACTCATGCCTGACATAATCGTTGAGGATGTCTGCGATTTGTACGAATTGAAGGAGCGAAAGATTAACAACAACAACGCCCGAACTGTGGAAGATGACGGTGGTTACGACGTTGACGATGATTATTGTGGGATCGCGCCTAGCACCGCGAACGATTCCGGCGTTCCTAACCTGAAGTCTATGTCCGCGACGAATGCCCCGCGATGCGCATTTCACAACAACGATGGAGTTTGCGCGTTGGAGAACGTTCATAAAATATTGAATTACATATGTAGCGTTACCTAATGTAAGTTCTATCGATGACTATGTATGACGCATGCATGGATATACATGAATAAAAGACACTCTTTTATTAAAGAAAAAAATATATATTTATTCAAAAAATTAAAAATGTAAAATTTAAAATATTAAAATTTAAAATATTAAAAAAAAAAAAATGCTGGCGTCAATTCCTGCAACACACAAAGAAAACACCAAATTATTATTATTATTATTATTATTATTATTATATAAACGATGTTGTCAGCGCGTGAAACATCGAACAAATACATTTCACTTATACTTACTCCTTAAATAATCGGGGCAGCCCCCAAAAATCCCCCTCGAACGCCAGAAAATCAATTTGCATTGTATCCTCGCGCCACATTCGGCGGGCAAATTGGATACGTTGCCGCAACTCCGCGCATATGCGACCGTCGTTTTGCGATTCATACTCTTGATGCTGAAACAAACGTACAACTTAATTAAACCACTATCAAAATGGTATGTCAATACAATTTACGCGAACAATGACACTTACGAGGAGCTGTATAATAGCGTCTCGATCGCCATCACGCGCATGAATCTCCACGTCGCGGCGGCGCTGAAACAAACACATGACTCGATTAAACATCATCGAAAGGTATCCACGCGTTAGAATAATTTTCATAAAAATTCACTTACGAGATCCCCTATCACATGCAAGTCGCGCTCGCTCCACGCCTGCATCGCCCGCTCATGCTTATACTGCAACAAACACAGGTTTATATTAAAAACACTTTCGACAGGTATACGCGCACAGACACAAATCGACGAAAGAGTACTTACGACTGATAATATTATACGCTGGCGCTCAATGCGCCAAGCCTCCATCCTCTCACTATGTTCGCGCTGAAACAAACGTATAGCAGATTAAAATATTCGAATTGAAACGCGCACCAATACAATTTTCACAAAAAAAAACTATACTCACGATGCACCGGCGCATTTCAAATGTATTCATGTGCGTCATTTTTTTTTTATTTTGGCCCGTGCGGCGGTGGTCGACGCCCTTATATGCATCTCGGTTCTCTAGGCTGGAGGGGTAGCCCTGCACGTTGTAGAGTGGGGATACTCGTGAAGTAGCTGTGGTGGGGATGTCCGTATCACAGTTTTTCTTCTTCGATGATTTGAGATTAATTATTTCAGCTTATAGCCAACTTTTATGAATTACACTTTTCTGGTTTGCATCGCGAATCGTTTCTGCGACACATTGAATTTGCCGCACAAGCTATTTGAATTTGCCGCGGATGCGATTCGGATTTACCGCGCGCTATTCACATTTCATATTAATGTTTGTGTCACATCACATCGTTGATGGAATATTTCGCACACTGATACGTATGTGTACGTGAATCTGTATAAAGCGACGTTGGTCAGTCTTCCGATATTCATAACGCCACGTACGCTCGAGTGTTAACAAGTATCGTTCGAGTCAATTTGACTTCCAAGTAATCGAGTGGTATAATAATACATAGTGCATATCAAAATGTACAAACGCAGTCTAAACGAGTCATCCCATCCATCCGCAATCGATGGCGGTTACCCGAATAAACGTCAACAGATCAATATGAGGTACGTACGCGTTACTATACACTTTTCACTTGTTTCACTGTAAACGCAAACGAACGAAGCATTAATTCCGTGCATACGTTTCTTACAGTTCTGGACCCGTAACACCAAGAACGGTGAAAACACCGAAACCATTAATCGTACGGATCCTGGGGCGTGATTACCCGTTGACCTCAACAGCGTATAAACGCCTAATTATTGGAATTCGGATTGGCATCGATTCGTGCCGCGTCGAGATCGCCATAGCGGACAATAAAGGCTGTGAGTTGAGTTTTTCGATGTCTACGTGGAAGCTCCTACTGCAAAATGAAGCTGACATACTTCAAAGATTACGCGACAACGCAACATCACCCCAAACCCACATCGTAATTGATCATTTACGAATCGAATTCACGCGCATGCATGATGATCAACTTATTAAAATCATCGATAATCGCGGTGTCATATACATGACTGAAATCACGATGCGTAAACTGTTCGCGTACGAATATTGCATCGATCATATGTTCACCTGGTTGTCAGAAAATATGTACGCCGTAAGCAGTAAATACGCAACCTTCGTAGACGTTCTACGTAACGCTACCGCGCCAACGAATTATGTAAAATTAATTTCCGAAAGCGGCCACTTCGAACAGCATTCTTTGATTGATTGCGAATTGTTAGCGTTAGGAATGCAATCCATGTTGCTCGATGTAAACCATGTACCACTATAGTACGTATTTAATAAATGTATGACTTCCACATTAATACCTGTAACGAATCATTTATAATATCCTTTCATACTAATACTGCGTAGGATTGCTCGTTTGCAACGGGGTGAATGGGTAACATTTGTATTCCAGATGGCCAAAAGGGAATCGACATCGTACCATTTTCTTTAAGAATTTCGACTCTTTTCGCTATGTGATACTACGTCGAGTTGTTCTGTCAGCGGGTGGTAAGTGGTAGCCTCGAACCGTCGACTCGTGGAACAATACGATCATAAACCGTAACCCTGGCGAGACACTTCGACTCGGCAATCTGTATAGGCTTGCTATCCAGATGTCCGTTTTTTTTTTCCTCGCTATGTCATCCTTAGAGGTATACCCTTAGCAAATTACAATAGTGTTTTATAGGATTTGGGGAGTATTGGTGGTTCTGGCGCTGGACTGCTGTAAATCAGATCCTCGCGGTGTAGGGTTTCCTTAGACTTTGACATCAGTTTAAGTGTGAGTTGGCGATTCCTCGGCGCCTGGGAAAACTCAAGACTTTTCGTCTCGAATGTTTTCATCGCGCGGTTCACAAGTGGACTCTCTCTCTCTCTCTCTCTCTCTCTCTCTCTCTCTCTCTCTCTCTCTCTCTCTCTCTCTCTCTCTCTCTCTCTCTCTCTCTCTCTCTCTCTCCCTCTCTCTCTCTCTCTCTCTCTCTCTCTCTCTCTCACACTGTACCTCTTCATTCTTTCCTCGCGCGTCTAACGTCGCTCGCGCTCGATCGAATACCACGTGTATCGAATTACAGCGTTGGGGATAAGGGTGTTTACATCCGTCGCGGTGGTCCCAATCTTTGAAATATTCGGAACGATGCCCGAATAATTATCGCTCTATGTTTTCATAGAAGGATGTTTATACGAAAGCGGCGTTGGATTCTTTCGTGGCGACGGTTGGGTATTTAGATTAATTAATTCCTCGAATAGTTATCGCCTCGAATTACATGCGGATGTTTATACGAAGGCTACGTTGGATTCTTTCGCGGCGGCGGTTCCTCTATTTAGGGTAATTAATCTCGAGCGTTCGATTCTCTCGCGCCTTATCTTTCGCGCCTACTCGCCGATCCTCGGACACGTGTCGAAATTGCGCGGGAACGAGACGCGCCCAACACGTGTCGAAATTGCGCGGGAACGAGACGCGCCCAACACGTGTCGAAATTGCGCGGGAACGAGACACGTTCAAAGGTGTATGGGTGATTTTTCATCGATCGGCGGTGGCGCTACATCAATCCGGGGAGTTTTCATCAAATCCAGGGATTTTTCTGGGGATTTTCCATCGATTCGCGGTGTCGCTAGATCAATCTAGGGATTTTTCGCTGCAACAGTTTACCAATTACCCCCTCCACCGTCAACGGTCCCGCGCTCATCTCGTCGAAGAGCGCGATTCCCCTCACCCCGCATCACCCCCTCGTCCATCTCGTCGAAGAGCGCGATTCTCCTCGCCCCGCCTCACCCCCTCGTCCATCTCGTCGAAGAGCGCGATTCCCCCACCCCGCCTCACCCCCGCGCCCATCACGTCGAAGAGCGCGATTCCCCCCACCCCGCCTCACCCCCGCGCCCATCACGTCGAAGAGCGCGATTCCCCCCCCCCCCCCCCACCCCCGCGCCCATCTCGTCGAAGAGCGCGATTCCCCTCGCCCCGCCTCACCCCCTCGCCTCCACTTGGTCCAGAACTCTCATAGCCTACCTACTGAAGCATTTTTCTTTTCTGGTGAAAGATGCCATCTGTATAATGTCCAACTTTCACTTTCATCCCAATTACAATTTTTATTAAATTTTATTAATATCTTCAGTTTCGAGGCTGATGGACATTTAGGAAGTAGAGTACATTCAGTAGATTTCGATAGGAGAAAGTTCATTTTTCAACCAAATGTCCCCTACTACCACTACACTGTGCGTCGCACAGTGGGCCGGATTTAAAATTTGGTGCCTTTTGGGTCTTTTTTTTAAGATATCGGAATAAAATTAGCGCCAAAAAATAGGAAAAAATTATTCCTTTCTAATGATGCATAATTTAATATTTTTTAAATTTATTTATTTATTTATTTTTCAATTTTTTTTACTGATTTGCGATCAAAAAAAATTTAATTCTGTTTATTTGGTACCTTATATAATGCCCTATTCAGTAGTTTAAATGGAATGTTCGGGAAACTTTTCGTTACCACGTTATAAGCAAAAGTCGAATAATAAATGAATGCAGCCAAATATCGTTTTGTTTGAATTAAAGACCAATTTTTTGCGCTAAACTTTTGCGTTGAAAAATAATTCTGAATATAGTGAGGAAATTTACGATATTTTTAAAAATTGACAAGGAATATCTTCCAAGTCCCAACGAGTCCCAACTTCTAATCAATTGGAATATTTTCAGTACACCCTCTTCTACATGATTATGTAAAAACCACATCCCACTTCGTCCCACTTCGAAAATTAAATTTTTCTATCGTAAATTTCCTTACTATATTCAGAATTATTTTTCAACACATCATTGATGACAAATACAGAACTTGGTATTTCCATTAGTACATGACTTGTAACGTCCCACTAGGACTTGAACCTAGTATCGGTATAATAGAACTACTACATTATCATTAAGTCACTCTATGCTACCACGCATCAACATTGTAAATACTTTTATACATAATTTATGAAATAAGCAAATATTAGACAAACAAACATTATAGAAACATTAAGAATAATTAATTATAAGTATTGACAAAAGCGCAAGACAAGATAACATATAATAAGCGAGTAATAAGAGAAATATCAGAAAATAACCTACTGCGCATGCGCTAGGCCGCCAATTCCACAGTATATAAGGAGGCGCACGCAGCCTAGCGCGCATTCAAAAGCTACATTGGAAACCACGCTCATAGTCGACGAATGTTCAGCCCTGGAGGTAGCTTAAGTTTCAAGCAGTGAGATCTAGCTTGCTCCGGAGACGGCAGCAGCGGTTCTCCAGTGTATAAAAGTTACTGGTGCTCCTCTTTGGACTATTCATTTAGACCGATAGAATCCTGCTTCTACGAAAATTGCAAGCTCGCTCCGGAAACGGCAGCAGCTGTGGTTCTTGGTAAAAGCAAGATAGAGTATAGAAACAAAACTCTGTCAAAAGTAACAAGCTCGCTCCGGCGACGGCAGCAGCTGTTCTTACTACAGAAAAATTGCCAAAGAGTCTACGAGCTCGCTCCGGAAACGGCAGCGGCCGTGCTCTGCAATTACACAACATATATATATATTTAAAATCATAATCCATAGCTTTAGAATAATATTAACATAAAAAACATAAAAAAAACAAAAATATAGAATATAATCGTAGTAGTAATTAGTATTAACTGTTATTAATTGTTATTCTCGTTATTTTCAAACTAAGTGTTATTTAATAAATAGTCATTGTTGCTGTTAAGTTTGAATTTCAATTCTTTACTCTCTTTACCGACGAATCCCCACCTTTCCAACACTCGAGGGGACGCCGCTCTCCTCTCGAAGCCAGCGACTTTCAGTTGTCGTTCGACAGCTGAACGTTACAGACTCACACCCATTTCCTATTTTCGCTTTTATAATTGTGTTGCCCTCTAATTGTCTTGTTCCTTTCCGCGTCACCTTGTCCACGCGAATTTAGCTGCAGGTACATGTAAAACGGCCTTTCGCCCCTACAGCGTAGGACCTATGCGGATATATGCTACTACCAATATAATATAAAACGTTTCGTACCGACTAGAGTCCCCAAAAATTAATCAGGCTGATCGGTCAGAGTGTTTCGCCAGGGTCGTCGTTTATGGCGGTATTGTCCCGCGAGGCGGCCGTGGACAACGGTACACGCGCGTAGGGATGGTTACCCGGCGACAGAGCAATATACGGCTTGACTCGAAGCGAGGAAAGTCGAAGTCCCAGAAAAAATGGCACGATGTCTATTGTCCCTTAAACAGTTCTTTAAAAACAGCTTAAGAAGATTCGGCATTTTGATAGGAACAAATGGCATGTTGAATTTTTCCGGCATTTCTTGGGGTTGAGGGCCACTGTGCGTAGTGACAAAAGCGGGCTCAGAGCGAAACGAAAATTCTAAGGGCAATCAAGAACGTGGTACGATCTTTAAGAATTTTAGTCATTCTTCGGCCTGAGTTAATCCGTATATTGCTCTATCGGTTCGCCGACTCGCGAGGCAACACGGTCATAAACCGCAACCCTGACGACGTACTCTGACCGATCAGCCTGATTAATTTTTGGGGGCTAGGGATGGTACCCCAGTCAGCCCGCTCAGTTTTTACTTGAATATGCCAGATATAAGAAAGGTGCCATCAATGTAGCAATTAAAAAATATCACCCAACATTAATACGCCTCGTGGTTCAGCAACTTCTAACAATTACTCGAGCTAATTTGTAAATAAATATGAAAAATACTCAGAATATGCAAAATTACAAATATATTTTTAACATCCTCTTAATGATGAAATATAAGTCGGTCAAAGACCGAGCTGGTTCAAAGACCAAGCTATTTCTTTATTTATTCATTTATACTTTTTTAGCCATTAACGGGCCACACACTTTAGTAAAGGGTTACACCACCCTGAGACGCTCGAAACAGCAACAAACTAGACGAATTTTTTTTACAGATCCTGTGAGGTTGAAAATTATTTCTTTACTTCTTCTGGGTAGAGCATGTATTAAGGCATATGTTGTATAAATATTGTACAAAAATATTAAAATGAACGATGTATCCAATTATGGCGCCCAGGTTTATCTAACATGAGAAAGACCATGATTCTAGTGTTCATTAGACAAATATCTACAATGAAGCATACGGATTTGAGAAGAAACAAATTTATTGTACAAATGAGAGCAAGGTGAATATCACTATTCATTGTTTATCTAACAAGGCAAACTTAAGACATTTATTATACACGAATGGGTTATCGCATAAAAATATGATATGCTACGTTTTAGATAATATCATTAAGAATATGTGTACCAGGTTTGAAATAAATCGGACAAATAGTTTTGGAAATATTTGATAGACCGCTCATACGGATGAGCTTCCCGGGACAACAAATAACTCGATCATTTTTTAATATTTTTGTACACCCTGTAACAGGGATAGGACTGTACAATTTATTACGACAGGCAATGCTTGAGGTCTAGCCCGGTCGTCTGCGTTGCAGATGTTTACAACTCAGGGTTAGGCCCAAATTTCCGTCGATGTTAGATGGGACTTGACCTTGAGTGTTGCCAAATGCACGTTTGGGGAAAGTCGAGTTATATCCACCCGCAACCTCTTCCCACCGTGGTCTGGCTTTCATCCACTGGTTTCAAGCGGGAAATAGCAATCGTGTAAAGAACATTTAAGAAAATGGTTTCTAATAGATTTTAATAATAAGACACAAGCCAAGATTTTAAACAAAATTTTTTTAATTTTGTTGCGGAATTCTTCAGTACAGGGTGATTGGCTCGAAACGCCTGATCCGCCTGGAGAAATCTTCGAATTCCTCATTTCTCATCAGATCTATGTGAAAGCGACGCCAATGGATTCCTGGCGTTCCGTCGATTAAAATCATACCAAACATCATGCAAATCGGACTACTTTGACACAAGCTATTTGTATTCCTTATGTAAAAGTAGTCCGATTTACACGACATTTGGCATGATTTTCATCGGAAAACCACAAGGAATCCATAGGCGACACTTCCAAATCCATACGATAAAGAATAAAGAATTATTTTATTTCATAAACAGATACAGGGTAATTCTGGAGCTTTGCCCGTCACCCCGTGACGAGGGCTGCCCTTCGCAGTGCCTCACTCGAATTTTATGGCTTTTTCCGGAAAAAGGTACGAATCTTGGGCCGAACGTAGCGAATTGGGGTCAGGCCCCCGCAGTGGAGGGTGAAATATCCATTACAGCGCATTAAGAAATTCATTTCTTCATCGTGTCGAAAGGAAAGTGACGCCAATGAATTCCTTATGTTTTTCTGATGAAAATCATACTAAATATCATGCAAATCGGACTACTTTGACACAAGCTATTTGTATTCCTTATGTAAAAGTTGTAACCGTTATTCGCGGGGTTACCGGTGGGACGGTGGAGGAACCGTATCGCCAGCTCAGGACGGTCGTCCAGGGCCGTCGATCGAATGACTGTACGCGTTGAGGTGAGGTAGAGTACGGCAATTTATTTAGTCGGCGATACAGAGAATCCCGGCCAGGTCTGTGCTGGCAAACAGTGTGGAAGCGGCTTAACCTAGGCCTTATACTATCGCGGGTCGAAGTGTGAACGGCGCGCGTCGCGGCGCGGGTTGCCGTGCGGGCGGCGCGGTTCGCGTCGCGAGTCGGTGTCGGTAAAGTAGCGCGCGGCGCGGCGCGTGGTACTCTCGGCGGTGACGGTTCGGCGGCGGTGGGCGGGAAAGACGAGGTGACCCTTCGGTGTCCTGGCGGGCCTACCCTGCCACTGGACCCTGGTCGAGCAGCCTTGGGTCCGTTCACTCGGTGGGCACAGCCCGAGAGCGAGACGGAGGCTTTAAGGACGTTCTCGAGAATAGAAGTGAATCTATTCGGGAGATCGATGGCGGTTATCGGTCTGCGTCCAGAGGATGGCTCACGCTGTCCGTCTGGGAACCGTGGGGGAGGAGGATGCAAAAGTGCACAGAGACACAGTCTGATGACGCACGAGAACTGGTGCTTACACGAGCGCTTGTCTTTCGCAAGAACGAGTGTCGGCACAAGAACGTGGAATCACACAGAAGGTCGCTGGGAGAGGCGTACGATGCGTACTGTGCGCTAGGTGGTCTCGTCGAGCGGTGTCTCGGAGGTCTAGGCGAACTCTGGCTATTAGGCCTATGCCCCCGCCTTATATACCCTCGGCCGCGTAATTTCGGTGGCGAGAGAGTCGCTAATTACGCGACCCTCTCGCGTCGGTTCTCGGAAACCGGCCGAGCGGTGGGGGGCAAGACCGTTGGCGGAGCGTGGTACGAACTCCAACGGTCGGGCGCACGGTGGGGGGGCAAGATCGTCGTCCTACCGCGGTGACTCGTTACATCACCTTCTCCTTTCGGAGGACGCGATCTTACCCCCGCTCTCCTTCTGGCATTTTTTTTTTTTTTTTTTTTTTCAATCCTATCCTACTAGCTACCCATTACCCGGTACTTATTCTAACTTACTACTAGACATTTTCCGTCTTACATGCTACCCGTCACCTTAAACCTACTATTTACAATACTTAAATCTATACAGTTTCCGCAGGGCTTGCCTTACGGCGGGGGAGGGTTGGGGACGAAGCGGGCGCGCAATTGCTGGTTGCGGAGCAGCTTCAGTTCCATAAATCCCCCGGGGATGGGGATCCGGTGTCTCCGGCCGACCTGGAAGGCTCGTAGGTTGAGCCGAAGCTCGGTTGGGTCGGCCGGATGGCGCGTCCACGGGATCTCGTGGGTCGTTGGGGAGCGCGGTGCAGTCGCCGGTTGCTGGGGCTGCGTCGGCTGCGGCGGTGGTGGCGGTCGTTCCATCGGCCTTGCTGGTGGTGGCTGTGTTGCGGTCGTCGGGGCTGGCGGTAATTGTGGTGTCGTTGGTGGCGGCGGTGGTGGTGGCGGCGACGGTTGTGGTCCCGGGGGTAGAGGGATGTCGAGGCCCATGAGGGCCGGGGGGTTCGGGGTTCGGGACGGTGGCCGGCTGGAGTGGGCCGCTTCCCGCGGTGTCGTCGTCGGTGGCGGTGGTAGTGGCGGTGCCGTTGCTCGTGACTGTGCTGTGGGCTGCGTTCTGGGCAGCGGATGAACCGGCGTCTCCATTACCCTCCACGGTGGCGGTGGAGCGTGGAGGATTGTCTCTAGTATGGAGGCCGTCGGTCCCTTCGCGTCCTCGCTTGCGTCTTCGCTGCTCCGGGGTGGCGGCGCCGGTTGGAGCGGCGGTGGCAGCCGACTCCTCTCCACTGCTTCCACCACCGCGAGTCCCGCTGCTGCCGATGTCCTCCGGGGCGGGGGTTTTGGCCTCGCCGGAGGTCCTCGGGCCGGAGGTGGGGGTCCGTCGAAGTTTAGCCTCCTCCGGGCTGCTGGCGCGGCTTGCGGCGTTGTGGCCGGTCGCTTCCGCGTCCGGCACTCCATCGGCCGCGAGGCTTCGGCTGCGTGGATGGCTATGGCCGTCCTCCTTGCTGCCTCGTGCGCGATGCGTGCCTTTGGTGGCATGGTGGCTGGTGTTTTTCCCTTTCGGGTCACCGCGGGTCTTATGACTTCCTTCGCGCCGATTTCTCCAGCGCGAAAGTGAACCCGCGGTGTTTGTTGTTGAAGCCACCTGGTGCTTGCTGTCTGGGACTACCTTCGAATTGTCTTTAACGACATTTCCTTGCGGGGAGGGGATCACGGCCTGAACGTTTGGGATTTGTGTCCCGTCAGGGACGCCTTCCCCCTCCCCTCCACAAGGTTTGAGGTCCTGCACGTGGGCTCTTCTCGGTGCTTTTCTTCCGCTTCGCAGCAGGACCAGATTCGGCCCCACGTATTCCTTGACCACGTGGGGCCCGGAGAACTTCGGTGCCAATTTGGCATTGAAGTTTTTGGCCGCGGACGACAAGGGGTGCTCGCGGAGCATGACCTTGTCGCCGATCCGCGGCCTCCAGTCCCGCCGCCGGAAGTTATATGATGTTTTCTGCCGCTCCGTGGCCTGGGCTTGTTCGTGGCGGGCGAGGCGAACGGCCTCATGCAACCTTTCCAGGTCTTCGGCGCGGTCGTGCGGCTGGTCCTCGTCCTCTTCGGCGATCCCGGTCGGTGGCTGGCGGATCGCCCCGGGGAGTTCCGGTTCCCGGCCATAATTGAGGTAGGCCGGTGTGTATCCGGTGGAGTCATGACGCGCCGTGTTGTAGGCGAACATGATCTCCGGCAACCAGTGGTCCCAGTGGCGGTGGTCTCCGTCGGTTAGCTGGGCAATCATTGTCTTGATTACCCGATTGACCCTCTCCACTGGGTTACACTGGGGGGTGTACGGGGGGGTCCGCCTGTGCTCGATCCCGTACGTTCGCAGCATCCCCGTGAACTCCTTGCTCTCGTACTGCCGGCCGTTGTCCGTTATTATTCGTCGCGGGCATCCGAAGCGGAGGACTATCCTTTCTCTAAAGGCTCTGGTGACGGCGGGGGCGGTCGCCTGTCGCAGTGGCTGGATTTCGACCCACTTGGTGAACTTGTCCTGCATCACGGCCAGCATGGTGTTCCCTTTGGCTGACCGTGGCAGGGGGCCGACCAAGTCCACTGCCACCACGTCCCAGGGGTTGGCGGCTGGTGTCGTGTGCATTCCGCCGGCGGGTGCCCGTTGCAGCGCCTTGTATGCGAGGCACTTCTGGCAGCGGTGTACATATCGCTTGGCGTCGCGGGTCATCCCCGGCCAGAAGTACCGTTGCGCCAGTCGTACGGCCGTCTTACTGGCCCCTAAATGTCCGGCGGTGGGTGTGTCGTGATTTTCGTGCAGCACCGCTTCTCGAAGCGGCTGGGGCACGCACTGCCTCCATTCTCCCTCGGACCGGGGGCCGTGGGCGTCTGAAATGTGGCGGTAGAGACGCCCGTCCACGACGTGGTACTCCGGGTAGCGGTGTGGTTCGCTCTCGGTGGCTGCTCTCATGCGGTCGTACCAGGTGCAGCCGGTTGGTGCCTCCACGTTGGTGACCTCTGCCGTCGGAGCGTCTTCTTTGGGTCGTCGGGAGAGGGCATCGGCGACTAGGTTGTTGGCTCCTTTTCGGTATTGGATCACGAAGTCGTACTCCTGCAGTTCGAGGCCCCAGCGTGCCAATCGGCCGGAGGGGTTGTCCATTGTGCGCAGCCATTTTAGCGATTGGTGGTCGGTGAGCACCGTGAAGTTGTACCCCTCCAGGTACGGCCGCATCTTCCGGATGCCCCATACGACCGCGAGGCACTCCTTCTCTGTTACGGAGTAGTTCCTCTCGGCGGGGCTCAGGGTACGACTGGCGTATGCGATGACGCGTTCTTCGCCGTTGATGTCTTGCGTTAACACGGCGCCGAGCCCTTCGTTGCTCGCGTCCGTCTGAAGCGTGAAGGGGAGGCCGAAGTCGGGACAGGCGAGTACCGGAGCGGTTGCCAGTTGTTGCCGGAGCGCTTCGAACGCGGTTTCCTCCTCTTTGCCCCACGTCCACCGTACCTTCTTCTGCAGGAGGTGGTTTAGCGGGGCAGCGATCTCGGTGAATCGCGGGATAAAACGGCGGTACCAGGAGACCATACCGAGAAATTGCCGCAGTCCCTTGAGGTTGGTGGGGGCGGGTATCCTGGCGATGGCCTGTACTTTCTCCGGGTCCGTCGCCACTCCTTGGTCGGTGACGGTGTGGCCGAGGTACTGCAGCTCGGTTCGGCCGAACTGGCATTTTTCTTTATTTAGCCTTAGCCCGGCCTCCCGTAGCCGTTGCAGTACCTCGCGGAGATTATTGAGGTGCTCCTCGAAAGTGCTCCCGAGCACGATTATGTCGTCCAGGTAAGCGAATGCTCGCGGCTCCAGCCGCGGGCCGATGACCTGGTCGAGCAGGCGTTGAAAGGTGGCCGGCGCGGAGTGTAGCCCGAAGGGCATCACTCGGAATTGGAACAGTCCCCTTCCCGGTACGGTGAAGGCTGTTATTGGACGGCTCTCCGAGTCGAGGGGTACCTGCCAGTAGCCGTTGGCCAGGTCTATCGTCGAGATATATTTCGCGCCTCGTAATTTCTCTAACGTTGCCTGGACTTGGGGCAGCGGGTAAGCGTCCTTCTCGGTAACTTCGTTGACCCGACGAAAGTCGATGCAAAACCTTCGTTTTCCGTTTTTCTTTTTGACCACTACGACTGGGGAGCTCCACGGGCTGTTGGAGGGTTCGATTATTCCCTCCGCGAGCATCCGGCTTACCTCCTCGTCGATGATGGCTTGGGTGGCTGGGTTCCGGGGTGTATAACGGTGTTTTACGGGCTCTGCCCCCGGTTTTAGTCGGATCCGATGTTTTGCCATATGGGTGAGGCCGGGCAGCTGGTCGAAGTGGCCTAGTTCCTCGACGAGGAATGCGTCTAGCCGCTGTCTTTGTTCCCTGGTGCAGCCTCGCAGGCCTGGACTCGGATCGACGGTGGCGGCGTCCTCCCGTGGTTTCCATTCCATCTGCTGCACTCGGAGGGTCATCCCCATGACGCGTTGTGCGTCCACTCCGAGCAGTACGTCGTGGGTGAGGTCGGGGAGGACGGCGCACTGGAACGTGTACCTCTCCCCTCCGATTTGGGCCGTTAGGGTTACCTCTTCGGTGAGGTCCACGGTTTGGCCATTGGCCACTCTGACCACCCGTTCCTTGGCGGTGGTGGGGCTTCCGTTTCTTCGACACCAGTCGGCCATCGCTGGACTCACATAGGACATGGAGGCTCCGGTGTCGACTAGTGCCTGGAACCAGAGGTTGAATATTTGTAACGGGATGAACGGTCTGGAGTCTCCGTTGACATCTGCTGAGGCTGTCTGGGGGGAGGAGTCCGGTCGGTGCCTCGGCCGCCGGCTCCGTTCTCGTTTCCCGAGTGCCCTTCGCATTGGCACTCTCGGGAGCTTCGCCCCTCCGTTCCACAACGACTGCAGAAGAGCCTCGAAGGTCGGCGGCAATCCTGACGGTAGTGTCCCCTTTGTCCGCACCTCCAACAACAGTCCTCTCGCCGGTACTCGTCGCCGACAACGGCGAGTCTCTGGCCGACTCGCGCCCTGGGCTCCTCGGCGTGTTTCGGCGGGGCCCTGGCCGCCTCTTCTTTCCGCACCTGTTCGTGGTCGGTGGCTCGGTCGATGAGGTCGGCCAGCGTATCAAACTCCCCGCGGTGGATAAACAGCCGGTAATCCGGGAGTAAGTTGGAGTAAACCCACTCCAGTTGGTTTTCTTCGGAGATATTGCCGTGGCGGTGCATTAATAGTCGTAGACTATCGGCGAAATCCGCGGCGGTTTCGTTTGGCTTTTGGAGGCGTTGGTGGATCTCTTTTTCGAGATCGTGCTGCCTCCGCCGCGGCAGGAATCTCCGCTTAAATGCGGGTAGAAATGCGTTCCACGTCGAGAGATTTTTTTTCTCGACGCGAAACCATTGTAATGCCGTGCCTTTTAAAATCACCGGGAGGCAACGGAGTATCTGGTCCGGTGTTACTTCGTAGCTGTCCTGTAGGTCCTCCAGTTGATCCAGGAAGTCCTCGGCCCCTTTACCTCCGTCGTAATGGCCTCCCCATCGGCGGACTCGGTCCATCATGTACTGGACCGGCGGTGGGCCATTGTCGCTCGCTGGCTCAGTTTTCCCCATGGGTGCGGGGGGAAGCATGGCCAGCGGTGTTTCCTTGGGAGAATCTTCTCCCGAGGCGACCGGTACGGTACGGTGGTCGGTCATGGTCAGGGCTGGTGGGGGGTTGGTTTCCTTGCTGGTCTCGTTGTCCCTCTGCATCGAGGTGGCCCGTAGGTGTGCCACGATTCGAGCCCGTAGAGCGTCGATTGTTCCCGTGGAATCGAGGCCGTAGCTTTCCGCGAGCGCTACGAGGTCGGCTTTGTTTTTGTCGTACACCCAGCTGACCCCCGTCATTCGATCGTCCTCCGTACTTTAAAAAAGAAGTCCCTGTTCGGGCGCCAAATGTAACCGTTATTCGCGGGGTTACCGGTGGGACGGTGGAGGAACCGTATCGCCAGCTCAGGACGGTCGTCCAGGGCCGTCGATCGAATGACTGTACGCGTTGAGGTGAGGTAGAGTACGGCAATTTATTTAGTCGGCGATACAGAGAATCCCGGCCAGGTCTGTGCTGGCAAACAGTGTGGAAGCGGCTTAACCTAGGCCTTATACTATCGCGGGTCGAAGTGTGAACGGCGCGCGTCGCGGCGCGGGTTGCCGTGCGGGCGGCGCGGTTCGCGTCGCGAGTCGGTGTCGGTAAAGTAGCGCGCGGCGCGGCGCGTGGTACTCTCGGCGGTGACGGTTCGGCGGCGGTGGGCGGGAAAGACGAGGTGACCCTTCGGTGTCCTGGCGGGCCTACCCTGCCACTGGACCCTGGTCGAGCAGCCTTGGGTCCGTTCACTCGGTGGGCACAGCCCGAGAGCGAGACGGAGGCTTTAAGGACGTTCTCGAGAATAGAAGTGAATCTATTCGGGAGATCGATGGCGGTTATCGGTCTGCGTCCAGAGGATGGCTCACGCTGTCCGTCTGGGAACCGTGGGGGAGGAGGATGCAAAAGTGCACAGAGACACAGTCTGATGACGCACGAGAACTGGTGCTTACACGAGCGCTTGTCTTTCGCAAGAACGAGTGTCGGCACAAGAACGTGGAATCACACAGAAGGTCGCTGGGAGAGGCGTACGATGCGTACTGTGCGCTAGGTGGTCTCGTCGAGCGGTGTCTCGGAGGTCTAGGCGAACTCTGGCTATTAGGCCTATGCCCCCGCCTTATATACCCTCGGCCGCGTAATTTCGGTGGCGAGAGAGTCGCTAATTACGCGACCCTCTCGCGTCGGTTCTCGGAAACCGGCCGAGCGGTGGGGGGCAAGACCGTTGGCGGAGCGTGGTACGAACTCCAACGGTCGGGCGCACGGTGGGGGGGCAAGATCGTCGTCCTACCGCGGTGACTCGTTACAAAGTAGTCCGATTTACACGACATTTGGCATGATTTTCATCGGAAAACCACAAGGAATCCATCGGCGACACTTCCATATCCATACGATAAAGAATAAAGAATTATTTTATTTCCTAAACAGATACAGGGTAATTCTGGAGCTGTGCCCGTCACCCCGTGGCGAGGGCTGCCCTTCGCAGTGCCTCACTCGAATTTTATGGCTTTTTCCGGAAAAAGGTACGAATCTTGGGCCGAACGTAGCGAATTGGGGTCAGGTCCCCGCAGTGGAGGGTGACATATCCATTACAGCGTATTAAGAAATTATTTTCTTCGTCGTATCGAAGGGGAGGGGACGCCAATGGATTCCGGGCGTTCTCCCGATTAAAATCATACCAAACATCATGCAAATCGGACTACTTTGACACAAGCAATACAAATCATAAAAGGAGTAGGCATTTTTTACCACACTCTCTTATTTTAGTGAGCAGGGACAGGGTTAAATGAACATAAAACTGTTGTGGAGATGATTTTGTTTCATTTATTCAGGCTTCGACTCGTTTCAATGCTTGAGC
The DNA here is from genome assembly GCA_910592295.1 of Andrena haemorrhoa. NCBI lineage: Eukaryota > Metazoa > Arthropoda > Insecta > Hymenoptera > Andrenidae > Andrena > Andrena haemorrhoa. Next base: position 11,987,789 of record OU342946.1, read on the forward strand.
AGCGTCGTAACAGTATGTAGATTCGTGTGCGGCCGCAGCAATTGACCGTCTAACGTTTTCTTTGATTTACTATTGCAATTTTCTGTACGTGCTTAACAGTAACTTTCTTGGATTACCAGGTAGACCGTTTCAGCTGCACATCTGCGTGGCAGACGTCCGCCCGTAACGTACATACCTCCAAAAAACCATAAACCCATAAAATTATAAACGACCTTCGGGTCATTCCTGTTTGCAACTTTTCCGGCATTTCACTCATTCTTCTTACCACTTCTCTTCATCCGTTTCTTTAACCCCTCCAACATTTTTAACAAGAAAACTACCAATCAGGGAACTTACTCCCACGGCGACAAAAATGACAACGAATGCTAGAATCAGATTCATATTGCACAGTGAAACATCAACGTCGGAAACAGACATGCGATATACAACCGAACAACGTGCGTTTGTTGTGTGTACGTATCACGCGAAAGGTTCAGCATCGAAATGTCAAGCAGCATTTCGTGAAACTTACGCTGGAATAAGAGCACCGGACACGACAACGATTCTTAGATTAGTATAGAAATTTGAGGCCACAGGGAGTGTCAATAATAAACATGGAGGTGGAAAAAAAATATCTAATGATACGGTACAGGATGTACGAAGAAGGTTACTCAGATCACCATCTAAATCGTTAAGACGTCTTCAGCAAGAAGTGGGACTTACGTACTGGACGTGTCAACAAGCTGCGAAACGTGCGAAGCTCCACCCTTATCGTGTATCTAAACTACAAGAACTGCATCCAACAGACTATAGAAGACGTGTGGATTTTTGTTTGTGGTTTCAACGTTTGCTTCAAGAACGTCCTAATATTTTGGACGTTACTTGGTTTACGGATGAAGCGTGGTTTCACTTAAGTGGCTATATGAATTCGCAAAATACGCGTATATGGGCAGAACAAAACCCATATGAAGTTTTAGAACAGCCGTTGCATTCTCAGAAAATTTAATTTCATGAAACGGCAATACGTTAACACGGCAATATATCTCTCAATATTTAACAAATTCGTCAATGAATTGACTGATGACGAATTGACAACCGGATACTACCAACAAGACGGAGCACCAGCTCATACTGCAAGAGCATCAATTCGGGAAATTGAAAGTTTCTTCGATGAACGAATAATTTCTGGAAATCGTTGGCCACCAAGATCTCCAGATTTGACGCCACCAGATTTTTTCTTGTGGGGTCACCTAAAGGGACGAGTGTACAAGAACAATCCTCGTACAATTGACGACCTGAAGAATAATATACGACAGGAGATAGCTGCAATTACGGAGGACACATTACAGGCGGTGTCCCAAAATCTGCAGAGCCGTGTCCAAAAATGTTTGGACCTCGGAGGGTACACTTCCAACATCGGATGTAGCAGGAAATTGGTAAATTTTCACATTTTCTCATTTTCGCACTCTCGTATTCAATTCACACATTAAAAGGGGTTGAACCCCGAATAAATGAAACAGAATCATTCTCACCATAATTTTGTGTTTATTTCAGACATGGGAAGCAGGACAACCTGTTACCGGTAATGTCAGCTATCTCCTGCCGTATGCAGTTCTTCTAGTCGTCAATTGTACGAAATTTGTTCTTGTACCTCGTCCAGTCTGCTGGCGTCAAATCTGGAGATGTTGGAGACCAAAGATGTTTGGAAGCTATCCGATCATCGAAAAACTTTCAATTTCCCTTAATGATGCTCTGGAAGTGTGGCAAGTTGCTCCGACTTGTTGGAAACATCCGTCTGTCAATTCGTCATCTGTCAATTCATTGATGAATTCATTGAATATTGATAGATATACTGTCGCGATACCTCTTGTTTAAAAAAATATCAAATTTTCTGAGAATGTAACGGCGCCCCAAAAACTTCATGTAGGTTTTGTTCGGCCCACATACGCGTTTTGCGAAATCATGCACTCACGTTAAAGGGACTCACGTTTCATCCGTAAACCATGTAATGAAACGACACACAAAATTCCACACGTCTTATGTAATCTATTTGAAGCAGTTCTTGAACTTTCGACACACGATAGGAGTTTAGCTTCGCTCGTATGGCAGCTTTTTGACACGTCGAGTACGCAAGTTAGATTTCTTGCGCAAGTCGTCTTAATGATTTTGATGCGATGTGAATAGGGCCCTCGTACATCCTGTATCGTGCGTTAAGACATCACGCCAAAGACTCAAATTTATTTACTAATCTAAGAATTTGTATTGTGTTCGGTACTCTTATTCCAGTCTGCTTGACATTTCGGTGCTGTACCCTTCACATAATACGTACACATAAGAAACACACGTTGTTGAATGGAATACATGTCGAAACGATTTCAAATAATTACAACAGTTTTATGTTCATTTAACCCTATCCCTGCTCACTAAAATAAGAGAGTGTGGTAAAAAATGCCTTCTCCTTTTATGATTTGTATTGCTTGTGTCAAAGTAGTCCGATTTGCATGATATTTGGTATGATTTTAATCGGGAGAACGCCCGGAATCCATTGGCGTCCCTTCACCTTCGATACGACGAAGAAAATAATTTCTTAATACGCTGTAATGGATATGTCACCCTCCACTGCGGGGACCTGACCCCAATTCGCTACGTTGGGCCCAAGATTCGTACCTTTTTCCGGAAAAAGCCATAAAATTCGAGTGAGGCACTGCGAAGGGCAGCCCTCGCCACGGGGTGACGGGCACAGCTCCAGAATTACCCTGTATCTGTTTAGGAAATAAAATAATTCTTTATTCTTTATCGTATGGATATGGAAGTGTCGCCGATGGATTCCTTGTGTTTTTCCGATGAAAATCATGCCAAATGTCGTGTAAATCGGACTACTTTTACATAAGGAATACAAATAGCTTGTGTCAAAGTAGTCCGATTTGCATGATATTTAGTATGATTTTCATCAGAAAAACATAAGGAATTCATTGGCGTCACTTTCCTTTCGACACGACGAAGAAATGAATTTCTTAATGCGCTGTAATGGATATTTCACCCTCCACTGCGGGGGCCTGGCCCCAATTCGCTACGTTCAGCCCAAGATTCGTACCTTTTTCCGGAAAAAGCCATAAAATTCGAGTGAGGCACTGCGAAGGGCAGCCCTCGTCACGGGCACAGCTCCAGAATTACCCTGTATCTGTTTAGGAAATAAAATAATTCTTTATTCTTTATGGTATGGATATGGAAGTGTCGCCGATGGATTCCTTGTGGTTTTCCGATGAAAATCATGCCAAATGTCGTGTAAATCGGACTACTTTTACATAAGGAATACAAATAGCTTGTGTCAAAGTAGTCCGATTTGCATGATGTTTGGTATGATTTTAATCGACGGAACGCCAGGAATCCATTGGCGTCGCTTTCGCACAGATCTGATGGGAAATGAGGAATTCGAAGATTTCTCACTTCTTAATAGGTACTCCAACCCCTTCGAGGGTCGAAAGCCATAACTTCGGAGAGACACCACGGGGGGTTGACCTCGTCACGGTTGCCAGGCGCATCAGGCGTTTCGAGCCAATCACCCTGTATACACATATGTATACTGTTTCGGCAAAATCATCTCACTCTCTATTTAGCTCTCTCTCTATCCATCTTTCTTTCTCTCTCTTTCTCTAGTTTCACATCAGCTGGCATCCTCGTATTTACTTTTCGCGATCATACATACATACTCTTCTACACCACACCTCACATACACTCACTTACACTCTCTCGCTCTCGTGACCGACCCTTAGAGCATATATACATGGAGGTCTCATTGAGAGCTTGAAACTGTCGCGAACACGGTGCGAGAGAGAAAGACATGTGCGAGCGAGAGAAGTATAGAGGACCCCATCGACCGTAATGCGCATGCGCCGATATCATGCGAGAGAGAATGACATCGTGCGAGCGAGAGAAGTATAGAGGACCCTCATCGACTGTAATGCGCATGCACCGTTATCGCCGGCGACGATCCGCGGTTACTATGATTATTTATCGTTTTTTACGCTCGTACTTTGCCTTTTGAAAAACGGTTAGATGTATCGATGTGAAATTAAAGAATGCCAAACCGATATTACGTGTTGTGCGGTAACCGAGATAAATCGGCTTCCTATTACTCGTAAGTAAATATGTATGTAATATTTAATAAATTAAATTAATTAAAGTATGTCGTGCACACAAGTATGTGATAAATTTAGGTTCATTTTTTGTACGATATAAATGATGAAAGCATGCACCGCGTATCACTTCAAACCATACCGCTTGCAGCAAATTTCACTATATCGGTAGATGGGGTTCTCTATACTTCTCTCGCTCGCACGATGTCATTCTCTCTCGCACGATATCGGCGCATGCACATTACGGTCGAGGGGGCCCTCTATACTTCTCTCTCTCGCACCAGTTCGCACATGTCTTTCTCTCTCGCATCATATTGCCGACAGTTTCGAGGCAGTCAAACTTAGGCAATGAGACGTCCATGTATATATGCTCCAAGGACCGACCCGAGAGCTCGGTTACATTTCAGTTGTCTCTCGCATCGCGAACCGTTTAAATATCTATTGTTACGTCTCGATTGTATTACCTCATTTCTCATTTCTCTATTCTCAATAAACTACACTATTCTCAACCTCCTTTGAGTTCTCTCTAAACATATACAATTATGCAAAAATAAGATATTGCAGTAATAGTAGATACCACGAATTTGGAATTTTCTTTTTTAACCTGTGGAACGCTGATATCAAATTTTCAATTTGGGGCATAACTTTTAATGTAGAGATATGTTCTCTCTTAAGATGCGTACCGACTTTGCGAGGATTCCTCGCGAGGCATGCCTCGCGGAGTGGAAAGTCTGGTGGGTATAGCTATGCGAAGCAGCCTCGCGCGGCTGCTTTGGAAAGTCAAGGGTGGTTTCCATGGTCGAGGTATAGAGTTTTCAGACTTTCCACTCCGCGAGCCGTGACTCGCGAGGAATCCTCTCAAAATTCGATACGCACCTTTACCGAACAAAGGCGGACTCGAAGCGAGGCGAAGATGCATTTATTCTTTTACAATCGGGCAAAACTTATTTCCGAAGCATTCGTGGGGGAACATTTGACTGCCAGATTTCGAATAGGGGACAATAGACATCGTGCCATTTTTACAGGGACTTCGACTTTCCTCGCTTCCAGTTAAGCCGTATATTGCTCTGTCGGCGGGTAACCATCCCTACGCGCGTGTACCGTTGTCCACGGCCGACTCGCGGGACAATACCGCCATAAACGACGACCCTGGCGAGACACTCTGACCGATCAGCCTGATTAATTTTTGGGGACTCTAGTCGGTACGAAACGTTTTATATTTTATTGGTAGTAGCATATATCCGCATAGGTCCTACGCTGTAGGGGCGAAAGGCCGTTTTACATGTACCTGCAACTAAATCCGCGTGGACAAGGTGACGCGGAAAGGAACAAGACAATTAGAGGGAAACACAATTATAATATACCGCCATAAACGACGAGCCTGGCGAGACACTCTGTCCGATTATTCCGGCTAGTTTTTCGAACCAGCTAGTTGTGCTTTTGCTGTCGGTACGAACAGGATAGACATTAAAAAAAACTTTTCGTCGATACACGTGGGCGAATAGTGGAACGTCACATTTCTTTCAAAGTGTACTCAGTAATTAATGTAAAGCATTCATTCTCTAAGTTTCTTTTAAAGGTGGACAAACATTTTGATCAAAATTCCACTTAAAGGTGGTCATAATTTCGGATTAATATTTATCCATTGCTCCTCAGATAATGTAATAGCAAAATATAATTGCAGCAGTATATTATTTATTTTATTTGGATTATTTCAAGACTGGAATTCTCAAATTCTAGAATTACTTTCGTTAGAAACATTAAGGTTATCCACTAATCCTTTTTCTTCTTCTCCCACTGGAATTTTGAAATGTTTTTCGAATTTGGTAGTAAATTCCGCCGATTGTTTGTAACGTAAGAGTTTAGTGTATTTGGTGACAACTTATCAGAAATGCTTATAAATGCGTAGTTACTTCCTTTCGCTGACGGCACGCAACGCTGACACCCTAAAGGGCCACGGCGTCAAGTGCCCCTGCTGAAACGTAAACAGATGTCTGCGATACCCTCAAATTCTTTCCAACGCGCACGACAGTCACTCGGTTTTCAGAGTTCGGACACAGCTCTTGCAAGACCGTGCGTTCATTTACGGCTTGCGAAGTAACTGTGAGAAGATTATATTATTTTCTGTTTTGCGATTTCAATGTGGTGATTAGTGCAAAATGCCTAGAAAAGCATTGATAAACTTTGGTGTTATTCTGTACATGCTGCAGGTATGTGACAAGTGTGAAGTATTCCATGAGAGCTACAAATTGAAGTGTCGTTCGAATAAAGTGACGGAAAGAAGTGTGTGCATAATTTTGGATAATGTACCACCAAACACCTTCAACATGTACGGTAGGAACAAACGATTTTGATAATATTTTCGTCGAAAATGGAACTTTAACGCGATCGCTTCACCCGTACCCTTCTTTTCGCGGTAATTATTTTTTAATTCGATTCTGGAGGGTGGGCAAACGAAATTATTGGGTGGGCAAATCTCTTCTACATCTAAACTAACGGACTGCATCGTTGAAATGACGATTTGGATAATATTTTCGGAAAAAATCGAACTTTAACGCAGAATTTTTTAATTTGTTCATAACTTTTTTTTTAAGGGAGGTCAAACGAAAATTTTAGGTGGGCAAACGTGGGCTAACGATGGAAATCGTTTCCCACTGTCAAATCATTAAAAAGTTTTCATGGGGGTGCTGATGAAAAAAAAATTATTTTGGCCATAACTTCTTTTTGAAGCGTGGGCAAACGAAAATTTTGTATGGGCAAACGTGGGCAAACGATGGACAAACGAATGCCGTTGAGTTTTTTTAAAAATTCGAATTTGGGGGTGCCAACTTCACAGACCTAATTCAGGCTGTGGTAGAAGCACAAGGTCTTACAAGGAAACATATCGAACCCGAAAATTCTGATTTTAATGAAACTCCGTACGATTGTAGAGCATATCGGAGTATGTAAGAAACGATTTTTTTTCTGCGGAAAAACACTCTGAGGGGGTGAAATCAGCCCCCAAATTTTCAGCGATTTTTCGTTTTTCGAGTATAACTTTGTAACGGTGCGAGGTAGAAGAAAACCGTAAATGGACAAAATGCTCAGTGTTTGATGCCGCATAACGCGCTGCGAAAGAAATTTTTGTACGTCCAACAATTTATAAATAAATTAAAATTTTCGTTATTTTACATATAATTTCTAACCGTCAGGGTTGGGGACGATCTTTTTCCGTGTAAAAGTTATAATTCGCAATGGTTTACTAAAATGTAAAAGGACAAAATTTTCGTTCATTTGTTTATTTGTTTACAAAAATTTTGCGCCTTTGTCCATATTACAACCATCTGCCACTTGACAAACGAGGATTTCAATGAAACTTGGTATACAAGCACACCATTTGGAACTATTCGACAAGTATTTGTCTTTATTGGCGGAAATTCATGTTTACAGGGTGAAACTACTCCCTCAAGGTTTAGGGGTGGGAACCTTCTAAAGCGTATAACCGAAAAAGTAATAGACATAGAAAGAAATGTTAAATACAAAAATTACTTGAATTTTTATGAGGAATAATATAACGGAAGTGCAACGGGAACGAAATCGTAGGTGGCATCACAGTAGCCGTAAAATGTATTTCTAAACAGCATTTGCACTCCAGGTGTGTCGTTTTCTTTTTTTTTGTATTTATGGGAACAATGTGTCAACGTTGAGATTGTGCTCGATTAGGAAAATCCATAAGGGGAAGCATTGTCAAGACACATTCCAGCCGACATTAGGTCGAAAGTAACATTAAAAATCTGGTCAGAACGTAACAGAATATACAGACAAATGGGTATGCAATCAAAAGTGCTACAGACGAATGTACGGCATCAACGAGGGTATCTCTAACAATGTTTTTACATACGTGAATGATTCTCGAAGACAGTATAATCATTACGATACATATTACCACTGGCAATTCTAACAATATTGCCGTAGAAGAATGTTACACTTCTATGAAGAATGTGCGTGGTAGTGAAAGGCTTCGAAGAAATGATGAAAGCATAAGAACTTGTCGCACAGACTATCGAACAGTACAGGTTTTACACTAGTGCTGTAATGAGTTACCTATCGTAATGTGATGAGAACTATGCACGAACCTTGACAATCGACTCACAAATGCGAATTTTCATTCTGGATCATTGCGTTTTATATACAACATCGGCCAACGTAATCGCTGTTTTTCCACGGCTTTTTTATCGACATAACAACTATTTTTAAATCGCTGCGTAGATTGGCTTTTATATTTTAAATTTGTCTGGTCACAACAATCGTAAACACGGTTACCCACACAGCGATGTGAATAGAATTGTTATGCACGTATACGATCTGTTGGAGGGCAGAAGGTCACGATTACGGTGGCCGGTGTTGTAAATAAAACGTCGAGAACGATAATTTGCATTTGTGAGTTGCCTGTTTCCACTCGTGACAAACATTGTACACAAATTGACCAAGGTAAGAAAGAATCAAATACAATACTATTTACGAGCAGTGTTAGGCACAATTAAATTGTTTTGGGAATTAACAAATAGCAATTAAAATTTCATTTATTAACTGTGAATTATATTATTCCTCATAAAAATTCAAGTAATTTTTGTATTTGTTACGAGGCGGGGCTGCGGCAACGCAGAGGCCGGCGAGAAGGGTTTTTTCCAAGGAATACGGTTTATGAGTTTGTTAGTTAGAGTGCGGACGAACCTGATGCGAAATCAGGGAGCCGCTAGGATTATCGGAACCGAGGACGAACCTGATGCTTAATCAGGGAGCCTCTAGGGATGGAGTCACACGCGGACGGACCTGATGCGAAATCAGGGAGCCGCAGGAGGGTGATTCGTCGTGAACGAACCCGATGCGAAATCGGGGTGTTACTAGGATGATGTTCACAGACGAACTCGACGCGAAGTCGAGGAGCTGTTAGGAGGTTGGATTATTCACAGACGAACCTGGTGCGAAACCAGGGAGCTGTTCGGAGGTTGGTAGACTTACAGACGAACCTGATGCGAAATCAGGGAGCTGTAGGACACGGACGAACCTGATGCGAAATCAGAGAGCCGTAGGAGGGTTAAACGTGGACGAACCCGATGCGAAATCGGGGAGCCACTGGGTTGGTAAAGATTCCTTGTTTTGGATGAAAGGTTGCGAACGAACCTGATGCTAGATCAGGGAGTCGCGGGAAATGTTAGTAATGCCTCGTAACTCTTAATTTATGCTTGATACAACTCGAGCGGTAAAGCTGTATCAGTGCGTGAGTGCTACTAATATTATAAGGATCGCTGGGTAAAAGATGGATTTTAACGAATCTACTCGATTTGGACGTGAACACCATTCGTGTATTCAATAACTAATTATTGTACAAATGTAAGTGTCGCGATTAAATAGTGTAGTAAAAGTGTATAAATTACCACTAATTTGCACGGTGTTGACGCACTGGCGATGCGGGGCGTACGAGTGGCTATTTCAAAGTGCTGAATAGAATATGAACCGAACTCGCGGATTCTATTAGGTTAACCTTGATTCTGACGGAGACTTTAGCTCGATCGTACTAATTTTAACCAGCTCTGTACGAGCGTGACACGACGTTACTCTACGCGTGACTGTACTGCTTTGAACCGAAGAGGGTTGAAACTGAAGGGTGTATATAGTCCCAAAATGAGTGGGGATTCGTTAGGAATTTCCATATAAGGAAATCCTTCGGGGTCGTCGTCGTGTCACTCCCGTTCCCATGGTCGCGATCCAGATGGTCAAGATCAAGAGCCCCTTAGTGGTGTATGATAAGCAAAAGGATTATAGAGCGTTTTCCCTTCGCAGACGCGAGCTCGAAAAGTGGTTGAGAGCGGCGTATGGGAAAATTCCACATACGTAACATATGTCTATTACTTTTTCGGTTATACGCTTTAGAAGGTTCCCACCCCTAAACCTTGAGGGAGAAGTTTCACCCTGTAAACATGAATTTCCGTCAATAAAGACAAATATTTGTCGAATAGTTCCAAATGGTGTGCTTGTATACCAAGTTTCATCGAAATCCTCGATTGTCAAGTGGCAGATGGTAGTAATATGGACAAAGGCGGAAAATTTTTGTAAACAAATAAACAAATGAACCAAAATTTTGTCCTTTTACATTTTAGTAAACCATTGCGAATTATAACTTTTACACGGAAAAAGATCGTCCCCAACCCTCACGGTTAGAAATTATATGTAAAATAACGTAAATTTTAATTTATTTATAAATTGTTGGACGTACAAAAATTTATTTCGCAGCGCGTTATACGGCATCAAACACTGAACATTTTGTCCATTTACGGTTTTCTTCTACCTCGCACCGTTACAAAGTTATACTCGAAAAACGAAAAATCGCTGAAAATTTGGGGGCTGATTTCACCCCCTCAGAGTGTTTTTCCGCAGAATAAAAATCGTTTCTTACATACTCCGACATGCTCTACAATCGTACGGAGTTTCATAAAAATCAGAATTTTCGGGTTCGATATGTTTTCTTGTTAGTTGCGACGATTACCCAATCAACAAATCTTCTCTTCAACGCGTTCGAACACAAATGAGAAAAGATAGAGCAGAATCCATAAAATCCGATTTTCAAAATAACGTACCTGAAGTAGTTACAGTTCATTGGGATGGAAAATTGTTACCTGGCCTGGATGTGAGAAGCTGTACAGAAGAACGTCTGCCAATTATTATCTCATTTGGGGAGAAGGAACAACTTCTAGCAGTACCGAAGTTAGAAAGGTCTTCCGGTAAAAATCAAGCGCAAGCAGTATCAAACGCGCTTCATGATTGGAACCTTACTGATAACGTACAAATAATGTGCTGTGATACGACAGCATCTAATACAGGCTGCTTCAATGGCGCTTGTGTGCTTTTAGAACAATATCTAGAAAGAGAAATGTTACTTTTTGCTTGTTGCAATCATGTTTATGAACTGGTGCTGAAAAGTGTATTTGAATCAAAGATCCAACAAATCACTAAGAGTCCCGATATCCCACTATTCAAAAAGTTTAGAGAAAACTGGAAGAATATTAATCCTAATGCAATCGAACGATGCACTGATTTTGTCAAACAACATCTCTGTGACGCGATCATTAATGACTTGGTGACGTTTTTTAACAATGAACTGGAAAAATCGATTGTACGCGACGATTATCGAGAACTCATCGAACTCGCTATTATTTTGTTGGGAGGTGATTACGAAAATAAAATTAAAATCAGATCTCCAGGCGCAATGCACCAAGCGCGATGGATGGCAAGAGCTATTTACTCCATGAAAATATGTTTGCTGCAATCTCAATTTAAAATGAGCGTTAAAGACAAACAACCTTTACAAGAAGTTTATTTATTGTGGCAGTTTATGTGAAGCCCTGGCTTGGATGCAGTTTGGCGGTAAAAGCGCCGAATCAAGATCTTAGTTTTTTGAAGACGCTGAAAGATTATGAAACAGTTGACACATTAATTTCCGAAGCAGCTTGAAGCAAATTTAGTCAACACTTATGGTATTTAACGGAGGAAATAGTCGTCCTATCAATTTTTGATGACGAAATTGATGAACAAACCAAACGGAACATTGTAGCAAATTTACAAACAGAAAGCTTTTGCAATTTTGAAAGGAGATATGTTCCATCGAAGGAAGAGATGTCTGTCTCTATATATGGTAGGTGGCATTTCATCAGTTATTTTATGCATACTATAGCTATTTTTTTTTTTTTTTTTAGAAAAATCTTTGAGTGATTTCGTGTCTCAAAAGAGCAAAGATTTATTTTAACGATTAAAAATTGATAGCAGTTTCCTTCAAGAAAATGTGTCTTCGTGGGAAGAAAATACCGCCTTTGTGGAAGCTAAAAAGAAGGTTTTCAGCTTGAAAGCAGTGAATGATACAGCTGAAAGAGCTGTTAAACTAATGCAAGACTTCCATGGTTTAATAACTGCAGATGAAGAACAGAAGCAATTTCTATTACGCTGTGTGCAAGAACATAGAAAGATGTATCCAGATTGTAAAAAAGAGACTTTAAAAAGGAAGTATCCCAAGTAGTAATGTATTTTTTTTTTAATAATTAAACAAAGGCATTTCCTAAATTTGTGTTTTCATCAATATGTACCTAACTTATAAATATTTGCGATGATCTACTCACATATTAAGAAATGGCCAAAAACAGCTATTTTCTAAAACTGTGTACCCTGTCGGCACAGTTTAAAATAAACGTAGGAAGTTGAAATTTTGTATTTGAGTAAAGATTAGTATATTAAACAGAATTAGCGGGTATGCGTTTTGATAATTAAAAAAAAATAAATTTCGCCCATATAAGGGACACCCTAATGTTCATAATTTCATGAATAACCGTATCCGTTTCTGTAGCAAAATTTCTTTTCCGGATAGTAACTCCTTTCCCGAACTGAATTTCGATACCGTCATCGGAAATAAAATCTCGGCCCAACAAACAAGCGTACGACATTGTAATACGCGGCACGACATAAAAGTAAATAAGGACTTCGGTGTCCCATTTATACCTTCGAATTTAACGTTTTCAAAATAAGGATCAATGCTTACGTCCTCTGGACATTGACTTCTCTCTAAAAGAGATATGGGACTACCAGTATCTAATACTGCCGTAACCTTGCCTATATCTAGCCTCGCCTCGACTGTATAACTGGGTGTGATGACAGAATTTTGTTCCACCAGATGGGTTGAAGCATCCCCCGCCGATGTTGAAGGTCGCGTGTTCCCCGTTTTCGCCTGCTGAGAACAAGTCCGTTTCTGGTGGTCGGACGCTCCGCAAACATAGCAGGAACCTCTTTCCCTGTTTGGCTTCGCGCAAGCAGCCGCCACGTGACCCTCCTCGTTGCAGTTGTAACATCGGATGACGGCGATCCCCGGAGTCTCGATTGGTAGATGTGCCCGATCTGTCTCGGCCGTTTTTCCGCCCACCCCTCGTGCGAGATTTGACGCGTACTTGACTGTGGAAGGTGTCTTCTCTTTCTTCATCGCGTTATAAATTTCAAATTTGTCTTTCAGCTCCTTAAAAGTTCGTGCACCGTATAATACTACTTTCCGGCTTGACTCATTTGTAATTCCGTTGACTACGTATTTGATCAAGGCTTGCTCTTCGATCTTCCCGCGTGAAGCTAACTCTTTCATAACTAAAAAATATTCTTGTACCGATTTATCTTTCTTGATTTGGCGACGGCGTAATTCTTCGTGCAGGTCCGCACTGTCCAGTTTGCTCGAAAACTCTTCCAGTAAGAGCGATTTTAATCGTGTCCATGAAGAAATACCTCGTTCTCCTTGGACAAAGAGGCTGGCTAACCCCTTCAGCGATTTCTTCGCAAACAACAGCTTTTGCATTTCGGACCACTTATATAATTTCGCGTTGTCTTCGAAATCTTCCACCCATGTCTCGACCGGGTAACCGTCGCTGCCTTTGAAGGTTCGAACGGTGTCCTCAATGTCGCGGAAGTTCACTGTAAACCTTGGCCTGGCGGGTGTGGCTGCTGGTGTGGTTGATTCTTGTACTTCCTCGGATGCCTCGCTAAGATACTCGTCTTCTTCTACGTCCTCGGCATGGTCCGAGGCGTTAAAAAGTTCAAAGTTTGTCAAATGCTGACAAATTCGATTCGCGATGTCCTCCAGATCTCCAGTATAGGGTAGCCGTAATACAACGCAGATCGCGACAAAATCAGCTAATGTTAGTGTTTCGACCGACCACTTAACTTTTGCCTGGAAATCGCTTGAACCTTCCGCGAATTTAAATCCTGTAAATTCTCGCAGTCGTTGTCGGTCCCCACGGTCTCCGACTTCACCATAAATAAGATTATGCAATAACCGAATCACATTTAATGGCACTTTCATAATGCTCTCGTCCAACCCGGGCACGTCACGTAATTTTCCCATTTTGCCCGCTAGCTCAATTTCAGTTTAGTTCGCACGAACACTGGGCTACCACAATTTTTGCACACGCGTAACCGTTTCCCGAACGTTTGATGGACGCTACGCCATAGCCTCGTGGCCCGTGCGATAGAATCAATGTTCCTAATCGATATTCCACGATTCCGAATCCTTCGGTATTATCCCACTTCTGAAGCTGTAGTATGACAGGATGGCACAGTAATAAACGGTGTTGTAGAAATAGAAATATGAATATATATATTGAGAATAGTGATCATAGAAACATAACGAATAGTGATCATAAGAACGTAATGTAATGAACTGATGACCGCTCGCCAATCGGAGAAGACTGGTCTCTTCTCGTCGGAAGGACTCGGGTCCTTCCGACACCGATCGTCCTCACGTACGCTGTTATCTCCCGAGCTACCGGGTGACTATAATTATATAATCATTTTTAGAAGAAAAGGGAACCTGAAGACATGAGTATTTCTTTCAAAATTTTTTTACAGTTGTGTTTGGTTAATCAAAAGACAACTATCCCTCACCCAGGCCACCTGAAAATTCCAATTTAAATTTTCCGCTCCGCCCTATTATACAGGTAATAATTGGTACTCTGCCTTCCCATGTATACACCGACAATATTGCAACAGGGACACAACATTGTCATTTATTTATTTTATTTTCACAAGAAAAAACATTAATGAACTAATTTTATATGTAATGATTATGAATCTTCAGCCATTTTCATAAGTTACCTAGTAGGTAATCCGTAAAAACCATGCCAGATGAAAGATACCTCGAAGAAAAAATGCGAGTGTGAGAAGAAGTGCAAAATATGAATAAAATTTGTATTACAACAGATATCTACATTGATTAGTATCAATACTCACCAAACATAAATGAAATAGGTAAATCACAACATAAAATTGAAGACATATGTTATTGAAACAAAAAGATTTACAAAAAGTCATACAGTTTCTGCAAAAGCGATGACATATTTCCATCGATACTTTTCAAAAGAAAGATGGCATTACAGAAGTACTTTGTGCGAAGTTAAGATTGCAGCTAAATATAATTACGAAGCGAATCAAAAATATACAATTCCAGCAACACTAGATGCACGATTTTGAAACTTATCTTTCGATAGTGAAACATTTGTTAAACAAACATGCAATCAAATAATTAATAACGCGAATCCATTGGAAACAGTAAGTACGGAATCTAGAGCACATCAAAGTGTATTTTAAGGAACATTAACAGCGGAAGCCTCTTCATTTTGGTAAAAATTTGACTACACAAGTACTGAAAAAAAATACAATCGCGTGTAAAAGTGATGTGTCTTCCACATGAAATAACTATATGAAAAAAACTATACTTACCTACTCAGTCTTTCGAGTCACAGGACAAAGGCGGGCTCAGAGCGAAGCGAAAATTCATTTGTCGTTTAAAGCGGGCGATTTAATATTTTTCGAAGCGCAATTCATTCATTCGTTTACAACTAGGCAATTGCTTGTTTTTGAAGGTTTCATCGGGAAACATTTGTCAGCCAGATGACGAAAAGGGGCAATCGACATCGTGGCATTTTTTCAGGGATTTCGACTTTCTTCGCTCTGAGTTAATCTGTATATTGCACCATCGGCGGGTTCCATCGTTGACGTGCGGGAGAATATGGTTATAAACTGCGACCCTGGCGAAACTCTGGCCGATCAGTCTGGCTAGTTTAGGTAAGCAGATGTCTAATGTTCCTCCTCTACGTTGTCAAGAGGGAAAGGAGGGTCCTTTCTACACTGTTAAAGTCACAGAGGGAATGCCCCTCCTCTCCAGGGAACATTTGGCCAATCAGCAAGGTTCTTTGCATCGTTCTGGTCATCGTTCGGACCACAGAATCCGAGCAGCCCTCATAACGCAAAGTTTTCACAACTATTTTGATCACTGTACGGATCACAGAGTCTACATCAATCTAATCATGGTGTTAGATAAGTTACACTCTCATCGGGATTCAGGGTGAGCCAGGAATCCATTGGTGTCACTTCCATATCGATGCGATAAGAGAGTGTGGTAAAAAAAATGCCTACTCCTTTTATGATTTGTATTGTTTGTGTAAAAGTATTCCGATTTGTATGACATTTGGTATAATTTTAATTGGGAGAAAGCCAGGAATCCACTAGTCTCACTTCCATATCGATACGATGAAGAATACAGAATTTTTTAATACGTTGAAATGAATATTTCACCCTCGACTGCGGGGCGCCAACCTCGATTCGCTGCTGTCGACCGAAGATTCATATCTGTTTCAGAAAAACTGCATTCTTTATCGTATCGATATGGAAGTGAAACCGATGGATTTCTTATGTTTTTCCAATGAAAATCACACCAAATTTCATGTAAATCGGACTATTTTTAACGAACTTGTGTGAAATTATATAAATCAATTTTTCATTTAAGTTCCTTCATTATGCTCCGAATTACGTCGTTCTTGGTGTTAGTTTCATCGGCGAAATATAAGGAATCGATTGGCGTCGTTTTCGCAAAGATCTGATGAGAAATGCGGAACTGAATGATTTCTCACGTCCTAATGGGTATTCCAACATTTCGAGGGCCGAAAGTCGCAACACACGGAGAAGCATCGCCGGGGGGGGGGGGGGGGGTGGTGTCCTCGTCATCTGGATGCCGTGCGGCATCTCGTCCGACCCGAACGCAATCGAGTTTAAAGGATCGAGGCTTTTGTAGGTATCATTTGGAAAACGATTCTTTCCAAGTACTCATTCCTGTTTCGATGCCTATGGATGCTTGTTTCGGGTTCGAATAGTATCGATACCAAGTCCAACCAAGATGTTGATACCTACAAAGGATCGAAACTTTTGAGTAGGTATCATTTAGGTATCGATATCTTATGATACTTACGGTACTCACACGTGCTTGAGATACCATGATACTTTACCGCTAGGTATCGATACTGCTTGAGCGGTATCACGCCCATCACTAGTCAATCGTACCACTTTGAACGTGTATTGAACGTCTATCGTACCACTCAGAACGTGCATTGAACATCTATAGTACCACAGTGAGCATGTATCAAGTTGGGCGAGTTTGTGCGCATGAACAAATTTAAAACCATCTTCGATAAAGGGTATACGTCGAATTGGACAACGGAGGTGTTCAAGATCGCCAAAGTACAGACAACTAATTTAATCATTTATTTAATTGATAACAAAATTTAATAATTTATTTAATTGATAAAAAATTCAATAATTTATTTAATTGCAAGTTACTGCTAGTTGTATTGGTTTCGGCGCGATATTGTTACATGGGCCCTTGTGGCCCATCCCGCGTTTGCTGTCGGCGCGTCGCCTTCCTTCGCAGACGACGATTCAGCGGAATCGCCTCGCGCGTGGCAGTCACGTTGCGCCGAACCGCGAAGCGATCGTAAGGACAACGCGACCGTCGACAGTTGGAAGCTCGGCTTCCAAATAAGGAACGATCGACGATTACCGACGGGGCTGTTTTCCCCATTCGCGGACGATAGTGCGAGGCTCAGCCCTCAACCGGAGGACTGAGTGGCGACAGTTAGAATCAGAGCTCGAATTAGGAAGTATCGACGGCGAATCCCGCCGTCTAGATCGCATCTCCGCCTCAGGGTCTATCACGCGAATCGCGCTCGACCGATCAAGTTAACCTAAGTGTAACTCCATTCCGATATACCGAGAAACGGCCTTGCCGGGAGAGCATTTACGTGCCGAAACGAGCCACCGCGACCCCGAAGACAATAAATGAAGTGAGAGCTGGCGAAACGACAGACGCTAGATTCAGAGAATCCATCGCGTTACCCGTGAGACACAGCGAGCGAACGAACCGAGAGACATCAGGTTCACCGACTTCCGAGCGTCATCTGAGAGTAACACGAGCGCCCGCGACCTACGATAGGTTCAGCGACACGCAAGCGTCAGCAGAGACGAAGCGCCGCATAGTAGAGCAAACGCGGAAAAAAATCCAAAATTTAAAGTTCGTATCTGGAAAAAATTATTATTGTATTTTATCCGTAAATAGTCAAAGAACCTCTTCCTTTTTTCCAAAAGCAAAATTTTATAAAGCTAAAATTATCAAAATTTTCCTCTGTAGCTATAATCTATTTTTTCTTTAAGTATTATTTAAAGCTTGTTACAGCCTATCTAGTTGGTCAATGTTTTATAACCCGCACTTTTATACTATAAAAGTATCGTTTTGTAACAGTAGCCGCCGCATAAGGTCGTTAAATGACCAAAACCGTAAAAAAAACTGAATAACTAACGCGTTATCTCGCTTTAAGTTGCCGTTAATGGACTTAGTACCGGGAAGTATCAGAGAATATGTACCTATAAATTCATTTGCCTTTTCTTGCCTATTCGGCAGTTATTGGAATTTATGTGGGATGCCGATGAGCGCTGGTCGAGGCGTGGCGTATGCGCAAGAGACTTGCGGAATTAGCTATCCAGCTGTACCCATGGTACTATATGCCCTCTACAATGCACAAAGTGTTACTCCATGGTACCGAAGTTATAAGAACAGCAGCTCTTCCGATCGGACAGCTTTGTGAAGAAGCGCAGGAGAACAGGAATAAAGATTACAAGATCTTTAGATTGAACCAGGCTAGAAAAAATTCTCGCTCGACAACGAATGAAGATGTATTTCACAGGATCTTAGAATCATCTGACCCATATATTTCCAATTTGCAACCCGAACCGAAAAAAACACTTACCACTAAGTGCGGAAGCTTTGGAATTATTAATTTAATTAGTTAAAGTATTGTTGTAGAGGATTTTTGATATTTAAA
The DNA here is from genome assembly GCA_910592295.1 of Andrena haemorrhoa. Lineage (NCBI taxonomy): Eukaryota > Metazoa > Arthropoda > Insecta > Hymenoptera > Andrenidae > Andrena > Andrena haemorrhoa. The sequence goes on from OU342946.1 coordinate 12,006,615, forward strand.
TATAATTATTTTTTGTTATATATATTTTTCTAGAATTTTTTATTAGAACCCGTACAGCACTCGTTTTCCTTTTTTTACTTTTTTAACACTTTTTTAATTTCAGTATTTTTTATGAAAAAAGTATTCTTTTTTCATTCTTTTTCGATTCTTTTCTGATTCTTTTCAAAGAACAAAATATATAAGAAAGGTACTCAAAAATATTGAGAAACACCGAAGTTATGAAATTTTTTCCGCGGATCCTATGTTACGTGCCCCACTGTGCGCCGTCTCTAGGGTATGTAGTTTGTAATTCACCTTCTTATCAGAATATATTTATACTCGATTGTTATTCCCATAATTCCTGTGTGTGATTTCATTCAACAATCCTATTCTCTTTCCTCTTCCTCGTAAGTATAGTCAAGGCGTGCTTTAGCACCTTAACAGAGCAAGAACCCAGTAGATCATTCCAACAGCTCGGGGTGATCTACGAAAGGTCCCTTCAGGGTGTAACAACGATGAAATTTTGTCGGATCTATGATTCTCCGACTGTAAAGATGACACTATGTAATAAGTCGTTGTATTTCAAACCGAATTCAGTAAGATTTTTATTTAATCTTGAGCTGTGTATAGCCTATGTGTATCCGCGGTTGTATGAAACTGCACAAGATGTGCGGACGAAATTTTTAAATTTTGTTAACGTGCTACAACAGAGCGATGTTGCCTGCGAAACATTAGATACGTATCGTGCTGCTAAAATCATACGTGATAGTGAATATTTCGATGAAGATTATCTTGTAGATTGTGAACTGTTAGCATGCGCCATCAATGATATTGTAGCTGATGCTCGTAGCAAAAAATGTTAAATTATATTTGTATTCTATTTTTATATTCTTTTAATTTTAAATAAATTTTCATAAACGTATATTCTTTCTGTATTTATTTACCCGCCTCCCTCCTTTCCTCGCCACATAATTCTTTGATTCGACGCTTCGAAAAGTATTATATTTCGTTCGCATCATGAAAATGGTATCATCTCACGCAGCTGTCTCAGGGAGGGATTCAAATTACGCGAGATCGCACGATGCACTGCGATGTTTGAAATATTTTAGCTTTAGAATAAATGCGATTGTACCCCTAAGTAGTGCTGTCTCTTTCCCTCCACCGAATTTAGCTTTAAAATAACTGTGATTGTATCGCTAAGTAATGCTCTCTCTTTGCCGTCCCCGAATACGTGGTATGTAAAACGTCCATCTTTCCCGACATCATCTGATACAATTTCTGATAAAAATAAATTATGCATGTGACGCTTCGTTGGTTTCGGTATATGTACCATTCGGGAAAGACTAATGTCAGAGAGCCGGCGTTGGGGGAGTTGGTCAGGCGGCTGACTCGTAACGCGGAGGTCTTGGGTTCGAGCCCCGTTGCCCGAGATTCTGTTTTTCGCATTTACTAATATCTTAAATTTAATATTTCCCTCCTTACCGACTTCACCCGCGGTTCCCCTCCATGCACTTCGGTATCAGTAATATTGTCCCTTCTTACCGACTTCACCCGCGGTTCCCCACCATGCACTTCGGTATCGGATCGATATCAATTCGGTATCGATTACTTATCGGTATCGATATCTGTTTTCGCGCTATACCCCTCACCACTCCACCATCTCTGTGACGTCATCCGCCGCACAACGCCGCCGCCCGCCGGCAAAAAAAGAAATTTCGAAAATTCTCAAATTCAAATTTGGATTTCAAGGTCAGAGCGAAACCCAATTGGAACTTGACAGTTCAAACCCAAATTTGAGTTTCATGGTCAGGGCGAAATCCAAAATTGGTCTACTACTCTAGTTAACCGACGCAGGGATGCTGATTTACTAACAGAATAGACAACCGAGATTACTCCCTCGCCACCAAACGAACTCCAAGATTTGCCGCAACACGCCGGACGTCAAGACCTCTCGAATTCCGATACAGAATTCGCTTCCACGACTGTGTCAGTACCTGAGGTGTCCAGAGAATGACTCACTCGCGAATTCGACGCTAGGCAAGGCCTCTCTTCAAACCTTCGTTGCACAGAACCTCTGAACTCACGGTTCAAAGTGGCTGCGCATATTTCGTGCAGACTTAGGGAACAATGATAATCACGGCTGGCTTTTCCGTCATAAAGAAATGATTGATAACCGACCCGAGAAACAACTCAAGCAAATCAAATTTCAAGTCTCGTCTGATCACTATACGAAAGTAGAAAATTATTGAATAAATGAATACCTATGATTCCTCGATGACAAGTATACGCCTACAGCTAAAGTAATATTTTGTGCTAACCCGCGTTTCACGGAACTTACAGGCGAAGAAAAGGAACAAATAATCCTAGAATGCCATAATTCACCCGTAGGGCAACACCTGGGACAAAATAAAACCATCGCAAGGGTGCGTGAAAAAGTAATTGGACAAATTTGGAAAAGGATTTATCAGATTTCGTAGAAGCTTGTGACAACTGTCAAAGGAACAAATTAACTCGCGTCCGCTCCCGAGAAGAAGCGGTGATCTCAGACACTCCCATAGAACCAAATGACAAAATCGCTATGGATATCTATGGTCCCCTAGTAACGGCAGCTAAAGGGAATTCATATATGTATACTTTCCATCCAGGACATGTTAACAAAGTATCTTACCCTTATTCCCTTAAAGCAACCACAGACCTCCGATATTATCCGATGGATTAACCATTCCATTTATATATATATTCTCCTCTCCAAAACACATATTAACGGATAACGGAATGAATTTCATAAGTAAGTTAATGCAAGAATTCGAAAACACTCTAAATTAGAGATCCCTATTTCACGTGTATTTAAATACACGAGTACACGTGTATTAAACGTATCCGTACCTCAATCCGTGTATCTTTTAGTACACGGGTACCCGTGCAGTATTTCACGTGAATTTAGATACGAAGGAAGGCTAATCTTCCCTCAACCATATCAACTACTCCTGCACGTTCAAAATTAGAACCATTTAACTCCTGGAAGCAGAGACATAATGCTTATCTGGAGGCAGGTAGAAAACGGATTGAAATCAACAAGCAGAAACACAAAGCGCAGCAAGATAGTAGACTTATTCGAACTCAGCAAATATTTAACGAAGGTGATCTTGTAATGCTACACAACGATAGCCCTACATCAAAATTAGATGCAGAATGGCTAGGACCATACACTATCATCAAATCAGCATCACCCAATTACGATATTCGAAAGGACGATCGGAGTTATAAGGTCCATGGAAACCGTCTCAAACCGTACATACGGTAAACTTTGAAACTGTTACCAAATCTCTACCTGGACGCAATCGGTCCTACAAGGCTGTATCATCGCCAATGGAAAACCGTTGCCTACGTCGATTTGCGAGAAGTTTGACAAGCGGAGCTCCAAATCACAAAAACGCTGCATCATCCGCTCTTCACACAAGCCGGATCGCAAACCACGTCAGTTTTGACTCATATTATTAATAGGTTCAAGCGTAGTTTAGCTCGAAGAGATACCCTATTGAGTAGTTTAGGATACAGCAAATTCATTAACCTAGGACGTAACACTCGTCGTAAGCGAGGCATACTTAATCCTATCGGAGAACTATCTAATATACTCTTCGGCACACCTAGCCAAAGCGATGCTAACTATTATAACGCCGAGATCGAAAAGTTGTATGTAGACAACCGTAGACGTAGTACTTTAATAGCGAACGAAACTTCAATCTTAAAAACTATACTTAGAGATAATGAGAATTTTAAACTTAAGATAACTCAGACTTGGGCATAATCAATTACATTTGTAATTGATTACGTAATCAATTACTTTCATTGCAATTACAGAGTAATTCTGATTAAAGAGTAATTGCAATTACATGTATTCGATTTAGCAATTACATTATAATTTACAATTACACGTAAGTAGTAAGGCAAAGCGGGTTCTAGACCAGGTCCTCTGAGGGGAGCGTGGGGGCGGTGAAGGAACTGATGGTGCGCGGGGGAGCGCGGTGGGGGGAACTTTGGGCGCGGGGGGAACGGAGAGTGGGAGGTTGACTGCGCACGCACCAGCCGCGGAGTGAGGGAAGCCATAATCGTGGAGGTGATCAGTCCTAACCGAACCGCCGCGGAGACCTCTCTATCGCGCGATGATGCATAATTTGATCCCTCCAAGGCAGCCGCATGAGATGGCGCCATTTTTACGGTGCGAAGTCATCATCATCATCATCGTTATCATTATCATTATCTATATTATCATTGAATACACCCTGCAAATCATAAAACATAGAAACCTCGATATAACAATGCAACATTTAAAAAACATGTAAAACATTGCAATGTTTTCTAAAGAAATTATATAGTGTTGTAGAATTTTTTACTAATAATATATAAAGAAAAACTAACAAATAATAGAAGAAATAATATATAAAATAGAAAATATATAAAAGAAATTGGAACGCAAGCGATGGCGAGGAGAGAAGGATGGTGGGTAAATAAAATGAAGAGAATATAAGCGGTTTACGATAATATATTGTTACAAATAGTTAAAAATTGAAAAATAAAAAGAAGAAAAAACAAATTAATATTAGGGGGGCGGTGGCGGCGATGGCGATGGTGGTGGGTTTACTAACCCCACAAGCCACTCGGGGGGTGATGATGGCGGCGGCGTTAACACCCCAAGGGCCACTCTGGAGGCGGTGATGGGGGCGATGCTGGCGGCGTCAACAGCCTCAAGGGCCACTCTGGAGGCGGTGATGGGGGCGACGCGGGCGGTGGCGGTAACGATGACGATGATGAGGATGAATCCAGCACTTCGTCCTCGAACCGCCATGAGGGTGACGGCGGCGATGCCGGTTGCAACGGCGTACGGGTGTCAATCCAGGGGGGGGGGGGGGGCTATGCGGCCGTCGTAGCGGCCCCAGCTGCTGGTATGGCACCCAAGGCTGTCGCAACCGTGCAGCCATTCGCGAGCCAATCACCAACCCTGATCGTCGCATTCGTATGCCGCGAGGTGCCTCCTCCTCCGCAAGCAGCCGCGACAATAATGCCATTAGAATTCTTGGCATCATTGGCCGCTGGTTCTAGAACACATAAACATTATTAAACGTTTTGCAATAAAGACGTTTAATAATAAACATCGATATAATATTAGTACACCAAATGCAATGCAAAGTATTACATACCTGCAGAGACGAAGGCGGCAGCACAGGCGAAGACAGCGAATGTGACGACGGTGGCGAGGGCGAAGACGGTGGTGAGGGCGAAGACGGTGATGAGGGCGAAAACGGTGGTGAGGACGTCGGTGTATCCCAACGAGATGGTGACGGGGGCAGCGATGATGATGGCGAGTTCTAAAAAATAGAAACCCCCACGATATAATATTGACACGATCACATGATATGATCTCACTCGATTTCAAAGGTTAAACACGATAAATGTTAAAATATTGTAAAGTACATACCTCATAGATATACCGACATGGCGATGATCCATGGGGCGCAATTCTTTCATTAACCCTTTTCTAGGTAAATCCTGGAACAGTTTTTCTAACTAACAACTGTAATCGGCAATTGAAAGACAACTGGTCTCACAGCATCGTCGAGCTTACGCATGTAAACTTTATATCTCGAAACCGAGAATTGCGTAGCTTTGCAAAGTAGGTTGTCTTTGTTCATCACCTTCATCTTCGCTGACCATTCCATTTTTTTCTTCTCACACTTACCATTTGACTGAACTGATCCTCCCCTTCTTCTTTGAACATATCATTCCCTTAATCTAGCATACATCACATGTAGGAGGTTGGGTTGGGTTGGAGAGAGTGAAGAAAAACATTTGTATACCCTGATAGCCAAGTCTGGGGAGCAGAATCTGACATCAGATTCGTAGTCGTCTATGTCCGCATTTGGCTGCGTTTTGAGGTGCAGCGCCTGATGGCAGATTCTGATGTCAGATCGGCAGCAGATGGACAGCAGATTCTGCCGTCTGCTAGGCACAGCCAACAACGCCATCTGAGGGCCAGAATTTTCAAACAATTCCCTACCCGTGACGTCACATGCCCGTCCCTACGCTTACATAACCATCAAGCAGATTCTACAGTATATTAAATAATTAATTCTACTTATTTAAAAAAGTATTTATTTTTTAATAATATAGAGGATCGGTGATTACAATTGTTACAAAATAAGTTGCGCATATAAATACGAAGAGGGACTTTACACAATTAAATTTACAAATCCACGTCTCGTAACCACTGGTACCTAGTAGGGGCGATATTAGAAAATTTCATTCAATATTTTGGACTTCTTTTTTGTGGAGAAGCATCATATTTCCTGTTGTGTTAGCTCTGAAAACAAACATGATCGCCCTTATGCACCCCGTGCAGTTCCCGGGCGTTGTCCGTACCAGATGACGGTGTCGGCACCGTGCGCACTTGGTCAGGGCCACCGCCCAGTTTCTTCTGCGAGCCAATGCAGGGGGCTGCGGCTGTATTCGGTGACCACACTGGTTGGTCCGGTCCACCAGCACGCGCCACATATCGTCTCCGTTCTTCGTGTTCTATGGGTCCAAGCCTGCCCCTCCTCTCCATTGAAACTCCTCAAGGGTCGCACGCAGAGGCGCCCTTGGAATGGTCAAAAATCGAGGAAACCTGCCCAAAACATGAAGGTGACCTTTGATTTGTACAAAAATAAGAACACTAAGGTTTTCGAGGTCGCTGATTACGAATCTGAAGTCAAAATGGCAAAAAACAAAATGGCGCACTCAATATGGCGGTCGCGCATATCAGAAAAACATCCGATTTGGTCTAAACTTGGTATCCTGAAGTTTTCGGGGTCGCTGATTACGATTTTGAGGTCAAAATTGTAAAAAAACAAAATGGCGGAACGCATATGAGAAAACCATCAAATTTGGTCTAAACTTGGTATTCTGTAGTTTTCGAGGTCGCTAATTACGAATCTGATGTCAAAATTGCAAAAAAAAACAAATGGCGGACCCAACATGGCGGATGCGCATATCAGATAAACATGAGATTTAGTCTAAACTTACAGTCTTTGTACTTTGACGGCCTCTCAAAAAAAAGTTCCGATTTGTTCCACCTTGGGGCTTCTTGGAACTTGAGCACACAAGTGTAGAGAGTCTGAAAAAATTATATGCATTTGCTACTTTTTGCAACTTTGGAGCTGGGACATTTTTTAATAAGTTAAAGTACAAATGTAACTCCGGACTCCTCGATTGGAACGCAACTTTGTGGGTTTATAGAGTGACTCAATACAAGAACAACGGTATGTTTCATTCGTGCCCTATCACTCTTTAAGCATGTGAAAACTACGCTCAAAGTCAAATAGGCACTCCCACTTTTTCGCGTATAACTCCTAAAGTACAACAGACAGAAACAAATATTTCAAACAAAAGTTTAATGGTGTAATACGTACTGCAAACTTGCGTTGACAAATTTTTCAAAAGAGTTTGAGAAAAATTCATGACGAAAACTTTTTTTTAAAACAAATCCCACTTTTATTATATTCGATTTTCATCAAATATACGTATATTTAGTCGAACTACTCCATTCAGTTCCACAGATGAAGCAGGATTTGGCTGTTGGTTGCTGATACCAAGTTTAGACAAAAATCGGATGTTTTTCTAATATGCGCGTCCGCCATATTGGGTGCGCCATTTTGTTTTTTGCAATTTTGAGCGACTCAGCGACCTCGAAAACCTTAGTATACATATTTTTGTACAAATCAAAAGTCACCTTCACGTTTTGGGCAGGTTTTCTCGATTTTTGACCACTGTGTGCCAGAGAGAAATACATAAATAAAATATAATCAATTTTTTTACTGTATATAAAGATGTTTTACTTCATCCTCCCGAACCTCCTGCATGTGATGTATGCTAGATTAAGACGATTGCTATAATTATTATGTAAAAAGTGGTTCAATACTGCTATGTGTTCGCTTATGTGTTCTAGGAACAGCAGCCGATGATACCTATAATTTTGATGGTATTGTTGGTGCGGTTGCTGGCGGAGGGCGCGCGGCCGGGGCCAATAATTGGCCCGATGATGGCTGCGAGGATGCAGCGTCTATGGACGCCGTATCCCGCGGGGTTCCTGCGACGGCCGCGGTCCCCATCTCAGCTGTTGCCCCACTGGGGCGACGGAGCAGGCTACAACCGTCGCTCCCGCGGCCCCCATCGTCACCATTGTCGTCGTCCTCATCATCGTCGCCGCCGCCGCCCCCCGAGTGGCTCGAGGAGCTCTTGACGGTACCGCCGTCGCCGCCCGACAACATTTAGTATTAGTTTATTTTTTATATTTTATATTATTTTCATTTGTAAAAATATATTTCATAAACGTATATTATTTCTCATTTTATTTACCCGTCATCCTTCTTTCCTCACCACCTAGGATATAGGTTCCTATTACGGAGTCTGTCTCAATTATGGAGTCTTTCTATTAAAATTATCAATGAAACAAAATCCGTGCATAAATATACGTAAACAAATTTTTATTTTAATTAAATTCAAATATTCACGGACAAGATTCAAAGTAAAAAGCGACAATTTTACTACGCCATAATATTATAAGTATTTTTTTTATAAAAAATGAATAACACGCTTTCGGTGAATTAATAGAATTTCTTGTCCAAAACCTTAAAAAATGTTGTATCGAACTATTTCATATAAATCAATTATAAACACTGTTTTCGCTGTATAAAATGCATATTTCGTTCGTGTGTTCTTCGCGTTGTGAAAATGGTATCATCTCGCGCGAGTGTCTCAGGGGGCTTAAATTACGCGAGATCGCACGATACGCTGCAACGCTTTAAAATTGTTAGATTTAGAAGGCTTGCTGCTTATTGGTTCGGAAAAAAATTTCCATCACATATTGGTATAAAAATAAAATTACTTAACACATGGTTCATCAGATCGGTGCGGGGGAGAGGGGGGAATTTCTGCTGATGTCACATATTGGTTTGGAAAATTTTCCGGTGACGGATCGGATCTGAAAATTTTTCGGGGATGGATCATTCCCTCTCTTTGAAAAATTTCCAGCGGCGAACCAGGTCTGGAGAGGTCTCCGCGGCGGCTCGATTAGGACTAATCCCCTCCACTATTACGGCTTCCCTCACTCCGCGGCTGGTGCGTGCACAGCCAATCTCCCACTCCCCGCTCAACCCGCACCCAAAGTTCCCTCCACCGCGCTCCCTCACGCGTCCAACTTCCCCCCGCACTCCCCACAGAGGACCTGGTCTAGAACCCGCTTTGCCTTACTACTAAGCTCGCTCAGAAATCTCTCTTCCTGACCGGGCGGTACACGCTTTTTAGCGCGCTGTATCGAGGCAGTGAAGTCCTCAACGGTTATAAAGTCAGGGTCGAAACGGGGACCGTTGTCGAGCGCCCGATACACTCTCTCCTCATCTTCTCGGGAACGCCATACGTCTATTACAGATATTTCTAGGTCGTTCGTCCGGGAGCCGAAGGATGGTCCACCTCCCGGGGTCGGCGGTAGGGGAGGAGGGAGATTGGGAGGACCGGTACCAGAGGTTTGGGAAGTGGAGGACGGTTGTGCTGGGGGAGATTTCATGATACCACCCGCCATTGCCATGCAATGCTCGGCAGTAGGCGTTGAGTAGTAGGAAGCGTAGTCAAGTTACGAGCAGATAAGATTGCGGCAGGTCGCGGTATGTGGGGACGGCGCGCTCTCTTCTTCTAAAAGGAAATGATTATAAGAATCAAATCCCACTTCTGACAACAATTTGTTACGTCCTTAAGGAACCTTTCCGTAAATCACCCCGAGCGGTTGGAATGAATTGCCGGGTTTCTGCTCTTATCAAATGGCTAAGGTTCACCGTGATTATACTTACCAGGGAGTAGGAAAGTAAAAGGGGGTTGAATAAGATGGTATACAAGAATTATAGGAATAATAATAAAGATGTATATATATTCTTAGAAAAAGTAAATAAATGAATACATACCCTGGAGACGGCGCTCCGTGTCCGCGGTCGCTAGGGTGTCGCTGAACCTATCATAGGTTCTGTTCGCTAGCGCTGTTCTCGGGTAGCGCAAGGAAGTCGGTGAACTTGTCGCCTATCGTGTTCGCTCGCTGTCTCTTTAGTCGCTCGTCTGCGCGGTCGCGGTGGTCCGAATCAGCGCGTGCCGTTTCGCGGTATGTCGGATAGAGATACACTTCGCCTAACCTGATCGGCCGAGCGCGATTCGCGTTGAGCTGGACGTGGAGTCGAGGTCGCGATTTCTAGACGGCACGACTCGCCGTAAATACTTCCTATATCGAGCTTCAAATCTAACTAACTCTCCGAAGAATCGCGGGCCGCGCCTCGCTCAATCGTATTCGTTTGGGGGAAACAGCCCCGCCGGCACCTGTCGATCGCTCCTTATTTGGAAGTCGCGCTTCCACCCGACGACGGTCACGTTGTCCATATGATCACTTCGCAGTTCGGCACAACGTGACTGCCACGCGCGAGACGATTCCGCTGAATCGCCGATGCGGAGGAAAGCAACGCGCGAATAGCAAGCACAGAATGGGCCGAAAGGGCTTATGTAACAGTATAATTCTTCCAATGTATAGTCAAGCAATACAGCAAGTAAAAAAGACTGCAAATGATTAAATATTGCTTTAAGCAACCACTTCATTCATGAAAACGCTATAATTCTGTAAATAAATTAAATATTAAAAACTTTAATGTAATTTTATAATATTAACTGTAATATTATATATATGTTATTAGTGGGATAGGTAAGTAAAATTGATTCACAATCATTTAAAATTCATATACATATGCATTATGCAAATTGGGAGGTTCGACAAGGTTATCGGCATCAATGCGATTCTGCGTCATTTTAATGATAATATATATATTTTGTAAAGTCATTGTAAATCTTCACGCATTATTAATTTATCGTGTGGTTTCAAAATAGCCTAATAAGATTACACTTCAAGTAATGCATAAAAAAGTAATAACCAAATAGTTTGGAATTTGCATAATATGTATTTGTACTATATGAAAATCAATTCGCAATTTGAAGCGAAAGTACAATTGCATCAACCATAAAATACGATGTTACTCTCCAGTCCTATGTAATAAGACGCTTAACCCGTTAACTGGCACGGCTTTTTTACTATTCGTGCCCAAACTGGCAACATCGAAAAATTAAGTGAATCACATAAAATTTGATATACAGGGGTTTTTTAATTCGCTGAATCGATTCCGGGGGTTATTTTTTTCATCTGACACCCCCAACCTCTAAAAAATAGGAATTAGGAGTGAGTTTTTTCAATTCAAACAAAAAGTTGTAAAATTTCGTATTTCGCAGCGAACATTGTTTCTAGGGGGTTTTCCAACAAAAATTGTGGTTATCTTAGGCGTCTTATTATATAGGATAGTAATGCCGGGCGAAGACAGGCTAAGAAACTAGTTATTAATATCATAGAAACTGTAGGTAATGTTTTAGTACAAGTATAGTATAAGCAGATAATAGTTTATTAAATAGAATTTAATAAAAATTTACAAACAATCTTGCAGCTATTGTTTCATTTTCTTTTTTAAGAAAGCCTTTCGCTTTTTCTCCATAGCCTCCATGCGCATATCTTCCAAGTCTTCCAGAATACCTGAAAATAATATTTATTTAATTAGTTCCGCAAAATGCGCAGTTACATAATTGCGTTATTTGTTGCTGTTACCTATTTTAGTAGACACGTATTCTTCCTTAAGTTGCTGCGCAAAACTACTTTCCATAGCTGAATCATCTTCAATGTCCATATGTTTATATTTATTTTTATCATACCCGAATATTTCACTTATGTATTTACTATAATCTTCAGTTTCCGGTTGGGGACCATCATCGATAAAATCATCAAGTTCGGAGTCATATTCATCTTCATCCATATTGTTGTCTTGTATGCGACCTATCAAATTGATTATAAATTTAGTAAATGATAATAAATTGTAATAGTAATAATTCGTGTTAAGTTCAATCAATTTGCTTTTTCAACAACCTTAGGTAATTTTAAAGGGATTTTATTTAGCTGGAGTGAAAATGTGTTTGTATTTTCGTTCGTAAGAGAAAAAAAACAGTTAAGGAGAAGCTAGATGTCGGAGAACTACGAATATAATCCATTGTTGTAAAAACTGAAAGGATTTTATTCTCCTTTTATTCCTTTCTCTTCATTTTGTGGCACTACAGCTACTTAAATATAAATAAATATAATATTCAGACATTGGGACTGACATTCTTGTTTGCCGCTGGTGTAGATTAACTTGTCAATAATATTACATTTTGTACTACGTTATAATTTGTTTTCCTTCAATTAAAAACTACAATTTGTTTTTAAAGTTATTATAACAAAATAAAGTAGGGTCAGGTGGGGTAGATTGTAACACGGGGCACAGTATAACGGTGAAAATATTTCTGTTTCTTTGTAACATATTTATTGCGTCATTCCACGTTTTTGAAAAACGCGCCTGTCGCCATCTTGATACAGTTGTCATTTGTCGGTATCGTACCTTTCGGTGACAATATCAACCAAAATAGGTTATTGCGCGGTTAAACGTGACGAATTCAAATAAAAGATTTTGGTGCCTATTCCAACATACAGTAATTCTGATAAGTAATAATATTTTGTAAATAAACTACATATATTATAATTACGTCCTTATGGAGTCTACTTATGTACATATAGCCTATATATACAAGCAGGTACTGTTTCACAGTACCGATATAGTTACAACAGTGCAAAAGGCGAGGTTCAGCGTGAACGCTGCTGTATACCTAACCATTATTAATATGACAATAAAGTTTGCCGATATTTATAACCTATAAAATTCCAGTTGATATTCTGTGTTTATACGGTATGGGGCTTAGTGTAACGGGGTACAGTCTAACATGTTATAGTGTGCACCTACAGATTTTTTTATTTCCTACTTAGGTGTTTCAACGGGTATGGCTCGCAATTGTAAAGATATTACAGGAGCAATAGACTTAGTCGAAAAGGAAATGAGTTTGAGAAAGGCACCTGATATGAAGAATGTTAAGTATTGGATGCTTTACAGATATGCGAAGGAAAAGAAAACGTATTTACAAAAAGGAGCTGTAAATATGCGATTAATCCTAATTACGTAAATAGAAGTCTTTACAAGTGCACAAGAAATGGCATTAAAAGAGTATTTAGTAACGTGTTCCAAAATGTGTTACGGCCTGGATACTATTGAGACAAGGAAACTCGCCTACAAGCTGACTACTCACTATAATTTGAAGACACCAAAAAAGTGGAAAGAAACCCAAATGGCGGGAGTTCATTGGCTGTTTCAGTTTTGACAAAAGAACCCATATTTAGCTTTGAGAAACCCGGAACCTTGCAACCTATCGAGAGCTACATCATTTAATCGGCACAACGTCGAAATGTTTTATAAAAATTTGGAAGAAGTGGTGCGCCGATACTCAAGTTTTGCCAACGGCACTAGACTGTTCTGCCTCGACGAGACATGCACCATAACGTGCAAAAACCAAAAAAGGTGATTGTGGCTATAGGGTCTAAGCAACTTAATAAAGTGACAAGTGGTGAACGAGGCACTCCTGTTACAACATCTTGTGCATATCTGCAACTGGTTCAGCATTGCCACCAGCAATTGTCTTTCCTAGGAAAAACTTTAAAGCGTTCAGGTTGGGCAACACGGGCTAGCTCACCCTACAAGATGGATGAATGCACAATTGTTTGCTGAAGTCATGAAGCATTTCGTGAAGATGACTGTTTCCGCAAAAGATAAATAATCTATCTGTTCTTATCGTGGTCAATCATGAGCAGTGTTCACGGAAAATATCTTACCGGAGTTCGGACTCCGATCGTAGGAAGGGGTAACGCGGGCGAAAACGCGGTGACGTTAAACCAAACAACGCCAAGGTGGGAAACGAAACAACGCCAGCCAAGTCAAGTCAACTAGCCAAGTCAAGTGCGGCCGCAGCCAACTCGCGTCGCCGGGCAATTGGTTGTTCAAAATACTTGGCGCTGCGCCCCGAATTGGTGTTGCTAAACTGAATAAATATGTATAAATTGCATAAATCTTTTTCTTTCTTTCTTGTGCGTGCGTTCGTGAATGTGTGTATGTGTGCATGTGCATTAGGGTGGTCCTTAGCTATTGGGGTAAAATTTTTTTAAGTTTTTTTTGGTCTTACCCGCCTAAAATATGAGGTTTGGTGAGAAAATGATGTGTATAAAGTTTCAAAGTGATTGGACAACGGGAACCCGTGACGCAATTGAGTTGAAGTTTTGAAATAATAGTGATTTCTCAATATTTTTGCATTTTTACGAAAAATTGTTTATCTAGCACAAATTCGCTACACAGTATCGGATTCTGTAGACATTTCTGAAGAAGAAACTATCCACGAAAAATGTCAGAACCGTTTATAACTCGGACTGTTCGAGAAAAGATCCATCGGCAACGCGTGCACAGTGTTTTGCCGCCTGGCGGCCATAGCTCGCCCGCCGCGACTCGTCAGGGCCGTGGCGACGCGCAATCGACGCGGTGCCCAGTACGGTGGTCCTTAGCTATAGAAATCAAATCCAGAATTTGAAAATTGTGAACGACACTGCGGAGCGAGGCGTAAAATTGATGTCAGACTACAATGAAAAATTTAACTACAAATGAAGACAGCAAACAATACATATTACAAATTTTAGAAGAGTATCGACAATTTTATCCCGATGTAAATAAATGTAGCTTGATAAAAGATAAATATTAACACATATGTATTATTTTAATTTTATTTATACCCCTAAGTTCAATTGTAATAATATTTTGGTGTATATACATACTTACATAATTATAAGGAATTAGCGAATAATACAATTTTAGTAAATAAAAAATATTGTAGATTGTGACGTCTGCATTCCGCACCTACGTAGAGTAGCTTACACGCTGCGTTATATTGTATAATTGTAACAGATAAAAATCAAAGATTTTGTCTATATTTTTAGAAGTAATATACAAATGTTACTATTATAAATGTAAGAAATTGTACTTTTATTAAAAAATATACACTGATACTTCGAAAGTAGCCGAAGACCAAAACAAAACTCAAAAAATGTTTGACTCCTATAGCTAAGGACCACTCTACGGGGCACCGTGTCGATTGCGCGTAGCCACGGCCCTGGCGAGTCGCGTCAGGCGAGCAATGGCCGCCACTGCCGCCAAGCGGCAAAACACCGTGCACGCGTTTCCGCTGGATATTTTCTCAAATAGTTCGAGTTAAAAACCGTTCCGACATTTTTCGTGGATGGTTTCTTCTTCAGAAATGTCTACAGAATCCGATACTGTGTAGCGAAATCGTGCTAGATAAACAACTTTTCGTAAAAATTGCAAAAGTAATGCCTAGAAATCATGCACATCGGCACTTTTTTAAACTTTGACGGCCGTTTACAACCATATAAAACCATCAAATTTAATAACTGTATATACCGATATATTCAGGAAACTCTCCTCTATCTTTTGAGACTAAATTGAACTTTCTAGCATTCTTGGTTTTCACGTAATACCTCATTCTTGCCCAAAATCGTGCGCTTTATACAAAAACTCGTATTTTTTAAGATTTGGTCAATATTTTTTGAAGTTATACATACATATTATTATTATACATCTAATAAACTGTACTTTTCTTAAAAAATATTCACTGATACTTTCAAAATAGCCGAACACAGTTATGTCTGAAATTCACGAGAAATCACTATTATTTCAAAACTTCAACTCAATTGCGTCACGGGTTCCCGTTGTCCAATCACTTTGAAACTTTACACATATCATTTTCTCACCAAACCTCATATTTTAGGAGGGTAAGACCAAAAAAAATCGGAAGTTGAAAAATAAGGACCACCCTAGTGCATATGCTACGTATGATATTAGAATTAAATATATGTAGAATAAATCTGACTGCGTTTCTAATATGTACATGCTTATGTATTTTAGATTGTAAGGGAGTTATTGTAAATTATTAATACTAAGACAATTAACATTTTTTCGGTTTCGCAGCGCCAAGTATTTCGAATAAAATATTTATTCGTATTAAAATATTTATTTGTATAAAAATATATCTGCTTAATATTATTTAATGCTTTTTTCTTGGTATAAATAGCCATTGTTATAATTGGCGCAATTTAGGATAATGTTTTTAAATGGGATTCTTTTTGATGGGTTCATTAAAATGTCCGCGATATGAGTAATGGAATGTATGAACTAGGGCTGTTCGAGTACTCGGAAAAAGCGAGCCGAGCTAGGTTCGGTTTTTCGAGCCGAGCCGAGCCGAGTACCCGTAAAACCGAGTAGCTCGAAAGAACCGATCGGCTCGATAAAACCGAGTAGCTCGAAATATTTCGAGCGGCTCGAAAGAACCGAGCGGGCCGAAAGAACCGAGAAGCTCGAATTTTTTCGAGCGGCTCGAATATACTTGGAGCAGATCGAAATTTTCGAGCAGACCGACTGTGTTGAATAGCTTGAAGCTTGAACGTTTCGGGCAATACGAATGTTTCGAATATTTTAGGTTACGTTTATCTACTGGAATGTAAATAATGGTGCTCAATAAGTAACATTTCGGGCAATACAAATGTTTCGAATATTTTAGGTTACGTTTATCTACTGGACTGTAAATAATGGTTCTCAATAAGTATACTTATAACCTAAACTATATTAATATATAAGTATAGGTACTTATTGAGAACCATTATTTACATTCCAGTAGACAAACGTAACCTAACATATTCGAAACATTCGTATTGCCCGAAACGTTCAAGCTTCAAGCTACTCGACACAGTCGATCTGCTCCAAGTATATTCGAGCCGCTCGAAAAAATTCGAGCTTCTCGGTTCTTTCGGCCCGCTCGGTTCTTTCGAGCCGCTCGAAAAAATTCGAGCTTCTCGGTTCTTTCGGCCCGCTCGGTTCTTTCGAGCCGCTCGAAAAAATTCGAACTTCTCGGTTCTTTCGGCCCGCTCGGTTCTTTCGAGCCGCTCGAAAAAATTCGAGCTACTCGGTTTTATCGAGCCGATCGGTTCTTTCAAGCTACTCGATTTTTACGGGTACTCGGCTCGGCTCGGAAACCGAGACTCGGCTCGGTCCGAACTTCAAGCTACTCGAATATTCGAGTACTCGAACAGCCCTAGTATGAACACAGTATTTTAGCTGTGTATATGTAATTGTGTCATCTTAAGCGCAATTGGAAAGCACCTTTATGTACTTGCAGCTCAGTTTGATTTCACATCTTATTTTATTTTGTACTTATTATTATCTTCTATTTTTTGTGATTAATTTAATTTCATGTACTTGGCGTAATGTTTTTACTCTTTTTTTAAGTTTTTTTATGGGGATCTCACTTCTTTTTACAAGAATAATGTGAATAGTAGGGAATAACTTCAGATAATTTTTAATATTATATTTATTATTATCTTCTATTTTTTGTGATTTTTTTCATACTACATGAGTACTACGACCCCCATATACTCTTGTTCCAAAAGCGATTTCCAAAACCGTGGCGTTCCCTTGTTAGCTGCCCGGCTTAAAAATCAACAATTCAAAGAGCCCGCGGCAGAATGTGTCCGTATCTATGCCAAAAGCGGGCTCCTTAAAAAATAAAAGAGCAGCGGAGTAGCTCGCCTCATCTTTGCACGTGGCAAGAAGGCTCATTCTCGTGACTGCGAGTGCGAGCGAATCACTTAACAATGGCTGAAAATGTAAGTAATAAAAAAATACTATTCATATATTCATAACAAAGTTATCGTTACCGTTATTCATATACTCTAGCCCGGTTTTCTGTATTCGCTAGTTTTATTCGTGAGATATTGGTGAGATTTATTTTTATTCGTTAGTTTTATTCGTGAGAAATTTATTCGTGATTCGTGAGATTTTTTCGTCACTTAAAATCTGATTACAAGCGGCGTATGATAGAAGAAAGTCATACATCTAGCGCAAGGATACATATTGTTCAATTGCAAATTGGTTATTGGAAATTCGATTTATACAAAATAAAAATTACATTACATTACATTACAAAATATGTTTCTTCTCATTACTTAACGAGCCTTTCCATTATTATTCAATACAAAAACCTGTAACGTATTATAACATTATTTTGTGAACGAATCACAATTGTAACTATTGGTAAAACAAGAAGATATTGCAGACGTAGAAGCATATTCTAACATATCGGGTTAGGCATAATAGCAGCCACGCTGAGCTTCGCCCATCCTATAATAATTATCACTGTTTCTGTATCTGTGTGGAATAAAGACGACTTATTATTATTATTATTATTATATCTGAGTTGAACGTAAACGAACATGTAAAGTACAACATTTTGAAAGTCTTTGGTAGGCACTTTGCCTATATTAACCTGCCGGCGGGCGCTGGCGTGTACTCAGTACACGGGGGTCTGTTTTGGCTGAAAAAACCGTTTTACCGTGATTGATTCTACCCAGCACCCCTATGTATTTTTTCAGCGAACAAAATTTCAAATTCAATTTGGAAGTGTCTTTTGTTGGGAGTTTTAAATATAACTCTGCTTAAGTTGGTAATATGCGCCCTTATTGTAGTGGTAGGAGTGGCTGCACGCTGGTGTTAGCCACATCCGGTTGAGTAGAGTTCATTGTAACATGTAAGAAGTAGTCCGCGTTGAGTTTGATTTGAAAAAGACAGTAATAAGTTTATTTCCGAGTATTCTTTTATATATGAATATATATTTTCTGTTATGTACCGTAATAAGCTAGATACATTATGTACAGCATATAATTATAATACCGAGAATATTCATTCCCACCAACCACGAGGTAACCAACATCTTTGATTGAATGAAAACGAAAATATGCCGCGTATCCTGCCGACGAGCGCGCTCGTGTACTCACCAGTTTTCCAAGTATCCGCCTCCGATTGCTTTGATTTTTGGATATGTTTTAGAGGACAGAAAAATAAGAAACAGGTGTCTTTTTATTTTGGCTTGTTTCCATGATTAGGGGGTGAAACCACCCCTAAAAGGTTTTCAGGTGTTCGCCTCCGATTGTTCTGGTTTTTGGATATGTTTTAGAGGACCGAGAAATAAGAAACAGGTGTCTTTTTATTTTGGCCGTTTCCATGTGTAGGGGGTGAAACCATCCCTAAAAAGGTTTTCAGGTGTTCGCTTCCGATTGTTCTGGTTTTTGGATATGTATTAGAGGACCGAAAAATAAGAAATACGTGTCTTTTTATTTGGCCCGTTCGCATATTTTGGGGGTGAAACCACCCATCAAAGTTCGTAAGGGTTACAAAATTGTGATAAGTAAAACTTCATATAAATTTCATTTGCGTCATAATTATCCAAAAACCAAAGCAATCGGAGACGAACACCTGAAAATTAATAACTTTGAGGGGTGGTTTCACCCCCTAAACATGCAAGCAGACCAAAATAAAAACACACATATTTCTTATTTTTCTGTCCTCTAAAACATATTCAAAAATCAAAGCAATCGGAGGCGGACACTGAAAACCATTGAGGGGTGGTTTCACCCCTCAAACATGCAAACGGGCCAAAATAAAAAGACACCGGTTTCTTATTTTTCTGTCCTCTAAAACATATCCAAAAATCAAAGCAATCGGAGGCGGATACCTGGGAAACCTTTGAGGGGTGGTTTCACCCCCCAAACATGCAAACAGGCCAAAATAAAGAAAACACGTATATCTTATTTTTCGGTCCTCTAAAACATATCCAAAAATCAAAGCAATCCGAGGCAGATACCTGGAAAACCTTTGAGGGGTGGTTTCACCCCCAAAATATGCGAACGGACCAAATAAAAAGACACGTATTTCTTATTTTTCGGTCCTCTAAAACATATCCAAAAATCAAAGCAATCGGAGGCGGATACTTGGGAAACTGGTGAGTACACGAGCGCGCTCGCCGGCAGGATACGCGGCATATTTTCGTTTTCATTCAATCAAAGACACTTCCAAATTGAATTTGAACCTGACAAGTACGTAGCATGATGCAAAAATGTTCGCTGAAAAAATACGTAGGAGTGCTGAGTAGAATAAATCACGGTAAAACGGTTTTTTCAGCCAAAACAGACCCCCGTGTACTGAGTACACGGAGCGCCCGCTCGCGCGACTCCGGGGGGCGCGCCCGCCGGCAGGTTAACTATCAGTGGAAGTAGACCATGTTCTTGTTGTATTACTTGCTATATAGATACGGTCTACGCCCACTGACACTTAACGTAGGCAAAGTACCTACCAAACACTTTCAAAATGTTGTACTTTGCATGTTGGTTTACGTTCAACACAGATGTGTTTGATATATTTCTAATCGTTGGCGTTATAAGTTATATAGAATATGCTTCAACGTGTGCAATATCTTCTTGTTTTACTACTAGTTACAACTGCGAATCGTTCACAAAATAATGTTATAATACGTTACAGGTTTTTGTATTGAATAATAATAATGGAAAGGCTTGTGAAGTAATGCGAAGATTGTAATGTAATGTAATGTAATGTAATATTTATAATTTCACATCATACACTGTCTCAGTTTTCAAATTTGTATATTTCCCAATTTCCAATTAGCAATGCAACAATACGTACCCTTGCGCTACATGCATGACTTTCTTCTATCATACGCAGCTTTCATGAACTCTTGATCTTTTTTGCTAATTAATTGTTTATTAATTTTTGTAGGAAAATGTGAGGAACGCCCTGCTGGACGGTAAATAATACAAATTTATTTATATACCTACATTTATTCAAATTTATTTTTCCAGTCATTTAATGATGAAATTAATTTATTTTTATTTAGACATTGACGCAGAACTGGCGGAGCTTAATATGGCGGATCCGCCACTGCCCCCGGCTCCGCCACCACCACCACCTCCAGCAAGCCCGGCCACGGCCGATATGTAAGAACATACATATTTTAAAAAGTTATATGTTTTTAGAATGCTTGATAATAAGTCTAAATTTAAATACTAATAATTTTATTGTTGTTTATTACTACTAATTACAGGACCGTACGAGGCTCGCCATCAAAAGGGAGGATGGAGGGTGAGGGCCCAGAAACAAAGCTGGGCTGCCCTCGAGTCATGCGAGATCAAGCCCTCAGCCTCAAAACAATTATAACGCAACGATATCGGGACCGCGGCCGTGGCTGGGAGCGAGGCCGGGGCCGTGGGGCGGCCAATAAGAAATAAGAAATATATTTTTAAAAAAAATAAATTGTTTACTATTTGATAAATCAAAATGTGGTTATTTTATTTGCTCATGTAGCAGGATTACTTTCTTTTTCAGCTGTTGAAATAATTCTCTTCGTCTGCATCATTAACTGAAAAATAGGACACATTTATTAATTATTTATAAATTATTACACATGCTTATATGTCAAGATTATTGAATGAATAATCGCGTATGCAAAACCCTACCTGAAAATTTGTGCGTACATAGTCTGACGTAGATCACACTGCATCATCTTCTGCTTCGATTATCTGTAAATATATAAAGCCACATTTTAGTTATATACAACTTAAGGTAGAACTTACTTATATAGAAATAGAGTGGCCTTCTGCTATAGTGAGTGTAAAGACTACATAATGTGTCCGAAGGAGGTGAGAGTGTATGGCAGAAAGTCTTGTTGCAGGAAATTTAAATGCTAATGGTAATAATTCAGCGAAAATGAACGAACAGATCCAATATTTTTAACGCACAATTTATTGGTGTTGGAATAAAATTAATTTAGTATGTTTAATGGTGATTTTAAATATTGTTAATGGGAATCTAACAAATTAATGAATTAATGAATAGCGTGGCAACTAGGTGCTGTGGATTTTATTAAAGTATTACGAATGTCTTTCACAATAGATTGAAAAGCATCAAGGGAGATGTGTTTTCAACGTACTTTCTTCACTAATGTGACTTGCTCTACACTGCAAGCAGTCTACTATAATTTATTTTCTGAATAATGCTTAATGCTATGTCTTTTGACAAATTTTGGTGATTTACCTTATTTGACAAGTTTCCAGAAACTTGTGCGAAACAAGATGCTCTGTCAATCTATCTAATCTTCTCCTGACAACCTTCAAGCCTGTGCATCCCCTTCATTTCTATCCATCCAAGCCTGTGCGTCCCCTTCATTTTTATAGTATAAGCTTTACATAAAAACTCTAAATTGCTGGTATACAAATATCTGGCAATTTAAATACAATGCAATTTGTTACTGCAATATATTATTTTGTACATGCATGGCACAAATTTCCAGAAACTTATGCAAAAGAAGATGCTTCTCTGTCGAACCTTCCCCGGACAACTTCGAAGTCTGCGTCTCTCCATAAGAAATCTATTAAAAAAAATTGGCGACTTACCTTGTTAATTGAGACAATAATTCAGTCTTATATGTATTGTAAAAACTCGTGACATTTCAAATTTGGATAACTTACCTTATTTGATACTTGGCAGGTTATGATGGTTTGACACTTGGTAGGTTATAAAATCCAATAGTATATAAGTACTAGCAAAATATACCCGCGCTTCGCTTCGGGCCTAGGAGATATGTATGGGCAACGAACGCGGTGGGGAGCGGTGGAGGGGTCTGTACTCCTGGCAACCGTGATCCCCACCACCGCACAGTGGTCTGGAGGGTGGCCAAAATTCAATTTTTCAACTTCAACTTTACAATGTCATTTTTTCTGTATGAATTAACAACTCTCCAGAGCTTCTAAATCCGGATACATTTCCCTTTTCAGATGATTCTTTGATTAGATATAATATTACGAAGACAAAATCATGAAATTTTATGTGAATCTAATTGTTTTAATTACTCATTATAGAACATCAAAATACGTGTTTGTATCATACAGTTACATAGGTAAAGAAATATATTTCAGTTATTTATAGGTGTCATAAGCATTGTTTAGTCCATGTACAAATAGTGCAATGTTTATAACAATTTATACTTTGAGAAGGCTTATAAAAAAATGATTAAGTGTGATTAACGTCGGACTTTTTTTTTACATGAAAGCTTACACAATTGTAACAAGAGCATGTAAATTTCAAATGCAGTCTCCTGCAGTCTTCAGTTTTATGTAGACTTTTAGAAATGACGCTCGAGGTATTTGGGCGTCCGGGACGCGTGTAGCTGCATAACCGCTTGAGGAGCGATTTGGAAGAATTTTGAAAAATTTGAAAAATTTTGGTACCCTATGCCGACCACAATCCATAAGATTTGGGTACATGGAAAGCAAATACTCGAAGACTGTATTTTGCCGCCAGGGTATTTAAGAGAGGATGCGGCAGAATCACGAAATAAGTTTTATAAACAAGACCGACAATTTCATACCCGAAAATATAGTAGGAATAATAACGTCCTAGATATATTTCATAGAGCCCTGCACATTTCGGATCCATTTATATCGAGCATATCAATCGCAAATAGAATGCAAAAACAAAAATTGAGCAGACTTCAGCTACCCACTGAAGTTATATCATTATTACGTTGTCGAGTCGTGTTTGTTCGTGTTCGATCATTGTGAGTGCAGCGTTCGTCCACCATTGTAACGACGCCCACGATCGGCAAAATAAACGTGCCGTCCCATCAACCGGTGGAATTTTCATACTCATTGGAGTGCATCCCTTCCCTGGCCGTACCAGTGGCGATCCACATCGCCTTCCCAAGGCATTCGATAAAACATGAAGATTTATCTACAGGGTGTCCCACCTAAGACTGGACAGCTTGATATCTCCTAAACTATTGGAGATAAAAATATTTAAAAAATAGGGTATTGCATGGTTCTTGAGGGCCAATTTATTAGCCTGAACGATTTTTTTTTCGATGATTATTTTAAAAGATACTATGGTCAAGTTCGGTTTTTCAAATGGAACTAATTTTTTTGAACACCTGAGTTGATAGTGCGTTCCAAGACAAATTCAATAAGCATTAATGTATGCACTTGATTTCCACTGGTTTTTGAGATATTGCGCTTGCAAATTTAGTGATTTTCACTGAAGAAAACCCACTGAAATAGCAAGGACCGGGGTTGGTCTTGCTGGCACTACGGAGGGGCCACGGAGGGCCTTGCCTGTTGAAACCGATACCTACCTGCCAAAGGTCGGCGCCAGACCCAGAGGCTGGACAATTCTTTTCCGTCAGAAATGTTACTTAGGTAGGTACATCTGCGGTGTCAAGCGGCTTCTGCGCACCGTTACATGTCGTGTAAATCGGATAACTTTTACATAGGGAGTACAAATAGCTTGTGTCAAAGTAGTCCGATTTGCGTGATATTTGGTATGATTTTCATCAGAAAAACATAAGGAATCCATTGGCGTCACTTCCCTTTCGATAGAATGAAGAAAAGAATTTCTTAATACGCTGTAATGGATATTGCACCCGGGACTGCGGGGGCTCGAACTCACTTCGCTACGTTCGGCCCAGGATTCGTACCTTTTTCCGGAAAAAGCCATAAAAATCGGGCGAGGCACTGCGAAGGTCTGTCCTCGCCACGGGGTACCAGGCCGCATCTTCTTGACGGGCGTTGCTGCAGAATTATCCTGTATCATTTGTGCAGTGTGTGACTCGACTACCCTCCGTGTAATCGGTCATCAGTACTCCTGCCCGAGAGGAATACGATTAACTTTAATTATAGTACATGTGTGTTTTCTAATAAAGTGTTTCTATCGTCTCCTGAATTCAATAACTGGCATCCCGACATCTACGCTCCTACAATCCACCCTCAATACTCCTCGCGGAGAGACACAGGAAGAAACGGGGTAGCCCGCTGTCGACGCGTGGTCCTCTCGAGTATAAACACGAGCTTCAATATCAAAACAAAAACATGCGTTGACGTATTCCGTGCGAGAGAAGGTGTGCATTGGGGAGGAGGTATTGCTGTGAAGAGGGCCTCTTCAAGAGAGTAGCCGTGTGTGAGGGATGCAAATCCGATTGGTCCTAATACAATCTGCTCCTTTTGGTTGAAATTTAGTCTAGCAACTTTCACACCTCCTAACATAACCAATCGAGCTTGCATCCCTCCCAAAAGAACCGGCCATCCGAGCGTAGAAGCAAGTGCGAAATAAAAGTAACGGTGCGCAGAAGCCGCTGGACACCGCAGATGTACCTACCTAAGTAGCATCTCTGAAGGAAAAGAATTGTCCAGCCTTTGGGTCTGGCGCCGACCTTTGGCAGGTAGGTATCAGTTTCAACAGGCAAGGCCCTCCGTGGCCCCTCCGTAGTGCCAGCAAGACCAACCCCGGTCCTTGCTATTTCAGTGGGTTTTCTTCAGTGAAAATCACTAAATTTGCAAGCGCAATATCTCAAAAACCAGTGGAAATCAAGTGTATACATTAATGCTTATTGAACTTGTCTCGGAACGCACTATCAACTCAGGTGTTCAAAAAAATTAGTTCCATTTGAAAAACCGAACTTGACCATCGTATCTTTTAAAATAATAATAAAAAAAAAAATTCGTTCAGGCTAATAAATTGGCCCTCTCGAACCATGCAATTCCGTATTTTTTAAATATTTTTATCTCCAATAGTTTAGGAGATATCAAGCTGTCCAGTCTTAGGTGGGACACCCTGTATATTGCAATATTTAGATAATGTCGAATTAGATTTGGATGTATTATAGGAAATAATTGTATATATTTTATATGTATAATAATTTTTAATATTTTTTTTAAATCAAAGACAATGTTAGAACTGATTCTCTTTTCTCTTTTTTTCTCTAGTACGGATATGATTTTTAAATTTGGCTATAAAATACCGCTTTCCAGACCACAGTGCGCGCCATATTGAATCCGCCATTTTGAATTTTGAATTTTTGGTGCCAAATTTGTTATCAACGACCTCAAAAACCCTTAATCACCAAGTTTCAGAAAGATCAGAATTTTGGCCGCTAAACGTAGATAACCCCAGACCACTGTGCACCGTGCGGGAAACCGTACGCGCATCTCTTGCGCGCACCCCGGTAGACGCCACGTAAGATTTATCTGCCTCGCTTCACTATTTCGCTTATTACTCAGTCCCATTTAGTAATATCGAGATGATTGATAGCCTACAATCTTCCCAAATGTTGTCTCTACACATCTGTGCAAACCGCAGGAGAATTGGTTAAGTAGTTTCCGAGTTTACTTGTTACAGACACAATAATACTTTCCGCTTTATATGTGTAGAGAAGAGATAGAGAAGAGAAGAGATAGAGAAGAGACGAGAAGAGGAGAGGAGAGGAGAGGAGAGGAGAGGAGAGGAGAGGAGAGGAGAGGAGAGGAGAGGAGAGGAGATAAGAGATGTGTACAATGACGGACGACGATCCCTGCCGAATAATCCCGAGAGTCGACAAACGAAGAACGAAACATGTGTTAGTTTCGTTTTGGCTGAAGGTGTGCGTGTAACGCGTATACGTATTATGTCGACGAAAATTTTGGACTGGAGAATCAGAAGAAAAATACCGTTTCTGATAGATCAAATGACATGATATTACGATATCTCTGTCATGCGTGGACCGATTTTATTGAATTTGGTCTTATTCGAAAGCTTATATGCAGTTTATATGAGAAAAATGCCTTTAAATTTTAATAGCCCGGCGACGAGTAAATGATAGCGGTAGCGGCAGTCAACACAGGGTTATCCACCGAATACTGGCAGCGCTCGCGCGAGTACAAATGAGAAAGGCATCAACGCCACACGCATACGTACTAGCTCAATCATGTGTCGATACATCCGCCATCTATGAGGTGTTGCCAAAAGATAGGTTCGTGTAGATGCCAGTAGAGAGCACAAGGCGCTTTTCACTGTCTGCCCAGATAACTTTACATTTGACGTAACCGACGGGGAAGAAAACGACAGCCTTTTCCCTCAGAAACTGATTGAGAATATTAGAATGCTTGTTGAATGATGAAACCGTGGATGATCAACAAGCATTCTAACATTCTCAATCAGTTTCTGAGGGAAATGGCTGTCGTTTTCTTCCCCGTCAGTTACGTCAAATGTACAGTTATCTGGGCAGACAGTGAAAAGCGCCTTGTGCTCTCTACTGGCATCTACAGGAACCTATACTTTTAGCAACAACTCATAGATGGCGGATGTATCGACACATGATTGTGCTCGTACGTATGCGTGTGGCGTTGTTGCCGTTCTCATTTGTATTCGCGCGAGCGCCGCCAGTATTCGGTGGATAACCCTGTACAGGGTGTCGAAACATGTACTTGGCGTCGAGACGCTACCGCGTCTCTAGAATTTCTCCCTAGCGGCCACACTGCCGCATGAACTATATTACTTAGCTGGACAATAACTAAATAACTATTGGTGGTTTAAATGTCTTTACTAACAATCACCATCTCCACAGTTATGGACGATGGTGAGGCCGAAGAGCAGGTATAGAATAGCTACAAGAGCTTAACGAGATCCAAACACATGAAAACGTGCTATAAAAAACGGTTTTCTCGATCTCGCGTGATCTCACGTTCTGCGTGCCGCACGGCAACCAGGGGATGGACACTAAATGCTTTAAGAGTGCAGAAGGATAGACGCCACTGACGCCATCTATCGTATACTCAGAACCCCAACATGAGATAATAGATGGCCGTTCAGATGAAGGAGATATTTTTCAGATAATGTGCTGATACGTAATTAAAGAACTTAATAAAATGAAGAGACCAATAGAAAAACATGCAGAAATACATAATTAGTTGTTACAGTAACTATTTGTAATAACTAATTATGTATTTCGGTATGTTTTTCTATTGGTCTCTTCATTTTATTAAGTTCTTTAAAAATAATTTTTTATTATATATCAAGATTACAGTCCATCTGTTACATCTCGTACGTCCATAACACGTAACTTCTCTAGGCTCAGAACTTCTTTACAAATATCTTTTAGTGCTGTAGACAGTTTAACAGTTTGCTTAACCCTATAGTGCTAAGTACATAATTATATTAATTACTTATATCACAGTGTTTCCATAAAAGGGCGTATTTCTATTTTTGACCTTGAAGCGAATTTTCATGGCATCGTCTTAATAATCTTAAATTACATTCTCTAGTAGCACAAAACACAACAAAATAGGTTTAGGTTAAGTTTGGTCAGATACAATGGCAGTGAATGGCGGCCATGTGCTACTGATTGAACTGATTACTGAGTGCAACGAAGACAGACGCAACCTTGCGCCAGCCCAACGCCATCTAGCGTATATTCAAAACGGGATGAACTATGTTTCTGCACGGCGCCTATATTAGTGTCCACGCTTGCCGGATGCGTGGACTATCCCCACTCCTGAACCGTGTTCAGAGAGGGGGAACCGCCGATCCCCACAGGAGTTCGGAACTGAGGAACCACGGGAAGTCGGCGTTGGTGAATCGGTTAGGCTTCTAACCAGCACGCGGACGACCCGGGTTCGAATCCCGGCACCGCGGCTTTCCCTTTCTCCGGCTCCTACAATATATTATTTCAATTATGGAATCACACAAGAAAGGACAAACAATTTACAGCCAGGCACGAAATATGGTGACCAGGATTATTAAAAAATGTGACGAAGAAGCTCGAAACGGGCACTTTATTTACTTACTAAAGCAATCAACTAAACGTGCGGTTGATTATACTGGTATATCACAGTACACAATTAAAAGAATTCGGAAAGAATGTTTAGTATCTGGAGGACAGAAATTATCTTCACCAGAGAAGAAACGTTCACGACGTATGGAAAAGAAATTGCATTGCTCTGAAGAGGATAAAACAATTATACGAGATACAATCACTGAATTCTATTTGGAAAAAAAATTGAACCAACTGCTGCAAAATTGGAACATGCAATAAAGGAGAGAAAATCAATTTTACGTGGACAAAACATACACTCTACAGATTGCTGAATAATATGGGCTTCAAATATAAGAAAAGCAACAGCAGCAGAAAACTTATTATCGTGAAGCCGAATATTATTACCCAGAGGCCAAAATACCTGAAAGCTGTGCAATACTATAGGGAACAGAACAGAAATATTATTTATATCGACAAAACGTGGGTCGATAATAGTATGTGTTTTAGAAAATACTGGCAGAGCGACGACACGTTAGGAGTGTTGAAAAATAACAGTTCTTCCTGCCAGCTAATAACACAGTTCGACAGCCATCTGGACTTGTAATATTCAATAGTTGTCTTTTATAGATTTTCGTGCGCTGAAAACAAATCCGTAAACGGTTTGTCGCCATCACTCTCAATTTTGGATAAATTCGATTTTGAAAAAACTGAAAATTTTCGACTTTGAACATCTTTTATGCCGAAACGGTAATAGTTATTCGGTTGCTCGTTGCGTCAAATTATTCCATGGACCCTCCCGAATACAACGATATAAGTTATTATTGCATTATGAACATTTAAATATGTTTAAACAACGATCAAAGGGAAAGGGACACCCGAAATGCACCCATTTTTGCAGATATCTGTCAATTTATTTCTAAAATTAAGTGTCTGGGAGAAAATCTGATCATTCCACGCGATGCAGCAGACAATTTTCCATCGGAAAGCGTCAACAGAAGTAGTATGTCTCGTTTTGTTTTCAATACAGAAGCGAAATAGTTTGGAGAAACGCGCGGCGGCCGGCGCGGCGTAGCCACAGCCGCTCACGGTAACAGAATCGCTTAACCAGGGGGTGGACACTAATATAGGCGCCGCGCAGAAACATAGTTTATCCCGTTTTGAGTATACGCTAGATGGCGTTGTTTCGCCCCCCCCCCCCCCCCACTCCGCTGGCGATAGGTTGCGTCTGTCTTCGTTGCACTCAGTAATCAGTTCAAACAAATTCAAATCAGTTGCACGTGGCCGCCATTCACCGCCATTTGCTGCATTTGCTGTGATTTGCTGTCATTCACTTGCATTCACTGTCATTGTATCTGATTGTCAGCAATCATCAGTAATTGTCAGTGATATTCAGTGATATTTTTGTCGGTAAAGTGCAGTAAAGTGTATTCATTTTGTTGTGTTTAATTTTTATATAAGGTAAGTAATTGTGCATCGAAAATGAATGTGAAACAGATTTCACATGACAAGCAAAAGTGTGCTGTCCTGAATTGTACATCAACTCGACAGGTAAAATCTCATCGTTTTCCAAAATCTATAATTGCTTCGGAGTGGATTGAAGCAACGCGTGATCCGCGATTGCTAGGCTTAACTAGCAATCAGATTCACAATGAGCGGTACGTAATTTGTCATTTACATTTTCAAGTACAAGATTATCAATGCAGTCAACGGAGAAAGCTGAAGAAAGGAACAGTACCTTCCTCGTTGCTGCCTGGCAAAAGGGAAAGCAGTTCATCGTCAGAGGAAGTTAATGAGAAAATTGATGTGGAGATGAAGGACGATGGACCTGGGATCAATATTACTCCGTCAACTGCAGAATTTTAACCAGTTACATTTGGGAATTGGTCTCCAAAGTCAGCGGAAGGAAGTTCTTATAGGGGAAGCTCTTCCCTTGCAGTCGCTGAATCCAGTGACTCCATTTTTGCAACAACGCCAAAATCTACCGTAAGTAACTTTTCCAAGACAGAAAACAATAATGTACTTCCTGGACCCAGTTCCAGCATATATTCCCAAGATGAAAATATACATAAAGCCACTGTCACGTCCCGCGACGTAGAGTCTACCATTAACTAACCCTTTAATTCAATTATATTTACTATTTCGTACTTTGGTGTATTATAACCACCTCATATACAATATAATGCCAATAAGGGATTGTAATCCGTAATCTACGATAAGAAGAATCAAGTTAAGAATCAACGAACAGATATAATGAACAGGAGACACAGCGCAAAGGAGGTAGCCACACACTAACTAGCCACACACCAGTTAGCAAAGCGTGCACACCAAGGGGACCAGTGGACGACAGCTGATGGGTCAGAGGCCCCTTCTGCGAGCGGAGTTGACACCTTCACGAAGCTGCGCTCCTGATCATCGCCAGAAGTTGCCCTCCCATTATTTCCCGTAATTCGAGCTCCAATACGGAACCGATGTATATTAACTTCAATCCCTAGTATGTGGGCTGTATGAAACTAATCGTACAGTGCACATCGAAAACCCAATAGCGTAGACACTTAAATAAATGAATTAAAATAAGAATTTAACTATCGACGCTGCTGAGGGTTTCATATAACGGCAGAAATGCGTCTTAAGTCACGCTGAAGACACCGAAATAGGTGCGCAATAGCTCAAATTCTGCGGTAAACAAAACTATCAGATAGCCCGTAGGAATGAATTCTTCAGGTGGATCCCACGGCAGATGATTGGAAGATTTCATCTCCCACCATCAATTGTCATGTGACAAACCTGAAGAAGGAGTGATCGACAGCCCTATAAAAAGGGACAAATCACCCGCGGAGCTTAGTTTTTATCATAAAATTATTAATTCATGTTCATAAATGTTCAGAAGTATTTAAAGGGTGTATAAGTCGTTAGAACTATTGACAATAAAAGTGTTAAGTAACCATACTAAAGTGAGTGAAGTTTCCCCCCTAATTCCCTATCCAAACAATCGAGCATTCGTCCTTCGGGAAATTGAATTAATTTACGAAAGTGTACTGACAATTCACGAATTGCCCTGATTAATGGTATTACCTAAGAGCAGAACGTTGCCCGTGGTTTTACCTGAGATCAAGCGTAAGGCGTGATCGCCGCGACAGATTAAAATTTATGAAATTCTAAACAAATGTTGCGAATGTGGAATAAATTACGGTTGCCTCCGCCAATGATGCCGCCTAAGAGCAGAACGTTGCCCGCGGTAGCATCTGGGGCGGAAGGTGAAGAATAATTTATCGATCGATTAATAAGTATTATTTTAGAAATTCCGAAAGACGAATGCCACGAAACCATCGGGCTGGACGACGTATCCAACTTCGTAAACTAAAGTGGCAATTCCAAAAAGTTCCAGCTATCTGTGCCGAACTCTTGGGAGTCCCCAAGACCCCTATCGTCAGGGAGAATCGCCAAACCATCAAATTCGGACATATCACGACACCTGGAGATTGGGCGGCCCCAAAGTTCAGGGAAACACCAGAGATCAACGGGAAACCAGACTCGGCAATCGAGTGGGAATTGATTCCGCTAGAACTGCCCCAATCGCAAAATTAAGGTAATCATGGAACAAAATGTATCCTAATCTACCCCCTAATCACTCTCGACTATCCCAGAGCGTAAAGTCCCAGGACTAGCTCAAAAGCGGATGGAATATATAAACTCCCTAAAAATCGCGCCCCAACTAGGAAATAGGGACGTAACACCACAAAATCTGGACCATGTAAGCGCTTAGTTTGGAGAAGGAAAAATTTAGATGAAAGTACAAGAAAAATGTATGAGTACGTGTTACAAGCAAAGAAGGAAATGGATAATTATAGGACCAAAAGCTTACGATATGCAGATCGTTTGAAGAAGCTTCTGGACAATGCGAAGGCCGTGGAATTCGACAAGCACTTAGGAAATCTTAGTATGCTGCAGAGACACTTTGTCAGCATGATACTCAGAAATGCTGGTAAAGATAAACAAGGACGACGCCAGGATATACGCCAGATGAAAGGCTCCTATGTCTGTCGATCTATAAAAGATCAGCGTCTGCATACAGATACTTGTGCACTTTTCTCCCAATTCCTGCTCCCAGAAGAGTTCGCCAACTATTAAATCACATTCGTTTGGATTGCGGTGTGACAAAATCAATGAAAGACTGCTTAAAGGAAACAGCCAACCGCATGATGGATCCACTGGATAAGGTATGCGTACTTATGTGGGATGAAGTGTCACTAATGCTGAATGTGCAATACTGTGCCGAAAAGGACAAAGTTGTTGGTGTGGAAGATTGGGGTACAAATCGGACCTCAAAGTATGCAGATCACGCACTGGTTTTCATGCTGCGAGGCATAAAAACCGGTTGGAAGATCCCGGTCACATACAATTTTTGTGCTGCACAAACCACTTGCGAGCAACTAATAAGTTGCATCAAGGAGGTCGTCCGAGCTGTTACTGACGCCGGTTATACAGTCGCAGCGACAGTATGTGACCAAGGCTCCTCCAATATGAAGGCCATCAAGACAATGCAACAAGACACGGACAGAATTCGAAAGCAAAAAGGAATTAAAATTTATTGGACGATCCTCATCGATGACGTCGAATTTATTACGATAACACAACTTCGAAATTAAAAAGATGGAAAAAGATATTTCTGTTTTGAAGCCAACGAAATTAATCTCCGAGAAAGTTGAAATCACAATCGAGCATACTATGCTATGCACTATGATTGACGGGAAGATTCGCCAAGCCGTTACAGGCACCGCGTCATCTCAAAGATGTTGCACATGTGATGCACTTCCAAAAGAAATGAATAATTTAGCAGAAATCTTAAAGAAGCCTGTCAATATAGGAACGTAACAGTACGGTCTGCCAACTCTCCATGCGTGGATCAGAAACATGGAATGGATTCTGCATTTAGCATATAAATTACCTCTTAAAAAATGGAATGTACAATTGACCGATGAAGAAAAAGAAGTACAGTATTGTCTCGATACGGGCTCGGTTTGGTGCACACGATACGGGTTCCTCGCTATCCCCACCACTTCTGTCTCACTCTTGTCCGGCGAAGGCGAGAGCGAGACAGAACGAGAGCGAGCGAGAGTCACTGAAAGCAAGCGAGGACGGTACCAGACAGACGAAGCGCTGATGTTTTGTCTCGCTCCGTCTTTCGGACGCCTGACACTCCGTCCTTTGCGTGCGCGACGGGCGTGCGCGATGGTCGCAAGCCCGTAGCGTGAGCACGAAACCGTTTCGCAAAGTCTTGACGCAGGCCCGGCTCAAGTCTTTTTTGCGCCCTAGGCGAACCTGTAACATTGCGCCCTTTATTATAATACATTTATTTGAGTATATTGATGACCTTATTCTGAATGTTTATTCGTAGTTTAAAACAGTTGCAGTGCCATTTGTAATATTTTATTTTAAAGTTTATTTTCAACAATACCAGCAATAAAAATACCATTTTGCACCTCTTGTCGACTTTCCGCCCTAGGCAGCCGCCTAATTTTGCTTATAGGGACAAGCCAAGCTTACAGGCAGCGATCAGTATGTGCATAGCCAAAGAAAGTACATACATAACGCGTCTTAGACTAAATAAATCATTTATACTATTGACAAATGAAATTCTAATATTTTCTATTTTATGTACTTACCTATTTGTAACAACTTTGTCAAATTTCCTAGATGAAAGGAAGACCAACCTCGACGTCCTTTGTATAATTATGTACGTGCTCCGACTGCGCATGAATTGTTGCTTGGTTGCTGATACATATTCCCACCCCAATTCTCTCCTAAAATATTAATAGGTAGGGGAAGTCGGGGTATTGTGAGCCACGGGGAATCGTGAGCCAGCGCCATATTTTTTCCCCTAGTGAATAATGACAGCTGCCAACAACTGTTATTTACTTGTCTTATGATAAGCCAATATTTCCACGATCAGTGAACGTACGCACCCGCATCGTTACTTTGCTCTGTTAACAGATAAAAATTGGCTGATCTCGAAGTATTTATTTCACTTCGTGTGTGGTCTATTATTGTGACACTTTTCTGTGAATCCACGCAGGTAACTATTTTTATAATACTCGTGTGACTTCAAGCTTTCGAAATAATAAAGAAATTTGGCATTAAGTTAGCATTGTGTTATTTATTTGTGGCCATGTTGTAAAAATAATGGTTCGGGGAATTGTGAGCCACTCGATTCTTGACGAGGAAGAGGACGTTGATTTCTGCATAATTTGCATGAAAAATATGCCGAAAAAGATGAACCGCGATAACGTCTGCGATCGGGCAATCCACTTGGAATGCGCCGGAATGACCGCAAGTTATTGGACTTGCGAGCATTGCATTTCAGATTATTGTGGTCATTTTTTACTTTTTTATTATTAATTGAAAATTATTTTTTTATTTAGAGACATGAATAAACATTTTCTAACAAGCACTGTCATTTTTATTCAATTTATAAAGTGGCTCACGATTCCCCGAGATTTTTCAGATTCAAGAAAATGCAAATTTTTTGTAATAGTCTGAAAATCATCTAATTTGCAAATATTCGATTCCACTATTGTGACTAAAAGAAAGGTAAATCTTCATACTACAACATCCAGCTTTGAAATTTGAAGAAACACTTGATTTTATAGCAGTTTGTTAGCAAAAAAAAGTGGCTCACAATACCCCGACTTCCCCTACTCCAATAATGTACGTATGTATACGTAATATATGAAATGCATATATGAATTAACGTATTTACATAATTGTGTTATTTGTCATGATAATTACTTTAATATCTGGGTACAATATGTTCGTGCGTAATAGACACATGGTTCCTTTTGTCTGATAATGATCGATTTTTCAGGGCCAATCTGCATCCTCCTCGAAAGATTTTCTTACAGGGGATACTAGATAGCAAACAATAACAGAAGTGGATTATGTGCTTCATCCGCACTTATCACATGGTACATTTGTCAATTGGAATGATATTCGCCCTTTGTTATAATACATTTATTTGAGATTATTGATGATCTTTACTCCGAAATTTTCTTCGTAGTTTAAAGTTATAGTACAATTTGTAGTATTTCATTTAAATGTTTATATTTAAGAAATGTCGATACGTAAAGAAAAGGCGCCAAACGCTTGGCAACAGTCCTCGCGACGCACAGTGGTCCCAAATCCCAAAAAGCTAGCCAAAAGTCCAAAAATGAAGTTTCTATATAAGGAACTTTCACTATTGGGTTCGCTAGTAAATCGCTTTGGAAATTTATTTTGGGAGTTGCTATGTAACGAGCGTTATTATTTTGTTTTAAAATTAATGTCGAATGTATCTCTCGCACGCGTCCCATCGAGCGTTCGGAAAAAGCGAAAAATAATATTGTATTTCGCAGTGCACTATGAGTCGTGTAGTATATCAATTTTAATTTGGTAAAATGGATTTATCTACTGAAGGTATGTACAATTAAAATATGTAAACCAAAGTTTAAAATAGTAACGTACTTAGTAACAAATTAGCAAGAAAGTCTTTGAAAATTATTGAAGTCGCGAAAAGGAGAATTACATTCAAACATAGAAACAGTTTGTTGTTCTTCATTGTTTTGTCACGAGACCTATTAAACGTTATTATATGAACATTTTACTATAAAACTACGTAAAAATTGGCTGCGGATAGCTGCGGATGCCGATTCTGTGCAACTTTTTATTCAACGTTGTAGAAATCTGCCAAAAGGAAACAATGAAGTTATATTTTTATTATAATGATGATAAAATTTCGATTGTATTTATTCGTCAAATTTCATTATCATTGCGATTTTATATTGCAGATTCTTTAAATACAAAGAAATCGAAAGGCTTAACTAAAAAAGAGCTCTTTTTTCTATTTAAAGAACATTTCAATGATAACGCGACAATAATATATAGAATTATTGAAAAAGAAATGTCTAGAAAATTGCATGGCTCGTATGAGTTATCGGAAGAGAAAAAGGGACTCATACGTAAAATATTGTACGACTTGAAAACTAAGTGGCAACAAGTTAGCAGAAAGGAAAATATTTTTTTGAAAAAGTTTAACGACTGGTTAAACACGTTTGTATTTCTTGTCAACGAACCCGTCATGGTAACTAACACGGGTCGTCCCTCATGCAGCTTCGCCAATTCCAGTGAAAGATCGAAAAGAAGGAAAACCGAAAAAATTCGTGCAGAAAACACTGGCGATGAATTGGCTTACGCAACACAAATGCACCTAAGAGCAGCAGGTAAAGCGGATGCAGCATACATCTTGAAGGACATTACGAATGGCAGTCCATCGAAACCATCAATGTACAGTGTTATATATAGTCGTAGTAGTTCGAATAGAGTTCAGAAATGACATCAGGGACATCGCGAGGCGAGCGTGGCGGTAGCAAACGTGTGTGCTGGCTTGAGTGTAATGGCCACGTGCTGAGCCTATGGTGTACGCCGGTCCGTAAGAACCTGACTACGGATAAATATATTAGATAGTTAGTATATGGCGTGATTAGTAATCCCGAATCCTTCACATAACACTATTGAGTAAAGTTCAGGGACATAACACAGGAAATCTTTGCACCGTGTACAAGAAAGTACGCTATCTGATGATGAAGCATTATCTCTTTTAATCGAAAGTAAGCTATCAAAAAGTCAGTATCAAGGTATACGTGCAATAAACATTGAAAAAAATAGTATATTGTATCCGCCTTATAAAAATGTATTGAAAGCAAAACAAAAATGTTATCCTGACGAGTCAATAATTACTGTCACTGAAAGTGGAGGTTCTGTTGCACTTCAAGCTTTATTGGACCATACCGTTGATAGAATATTATTAACGCAATTGGACGTTATTAAGAGCCTTTCAGCAGAATAACTGCGTCACTTAAATTTGGTATGCAAATGGGGATGCGATGACACTTCTGGTCAAAGCACTTACAAACAAAAATTTACTGACGAAGACGGTAAAACATCAGATGCTAGCATTTTCGTTGTTTCTCTCGTGCCCTTGCAAATTTTATCTCATAATGAAAAAGGCGAACCAAGCATTATTATTTGGAAAAACTTGCGACCTTCTTCCCCGAGATTTTGCCGTCCTATCAAAATACAATTTTTGCCTGAAACTGTCGAAACAACTAAAATAGAAGTAAACTACATTAAAGAGCAAGAAAAAAAACTTATACCTTTTCAAACTGTAATGGACAGAAAAAAAAATAAACGTAAATTACAAATTATTATTTACGATGGTTGATGGTAAAGTTTGCAATTCCATCGCGAATATATTATGAAGTCTACGTTGCTACCTTTGCCAAGCTACTTCTAAAGAATTTAATAATGTCGATAAGATTTTACAAAAACCAATCTGTGAAGATAATTTACAATTCGGAATTTCATCGTTACATGCGTGGATACGATTTTTTGAGTGCTGCTTGCATTTAGCTTATAAATTAGAAATCAAAAAATGGCAAGGTCGTAAAGAAGACAAAAATAGTGTAGAAAATAGAAAAAAGTATATACAGAAATGTTTCCGTCAACAACTGGGGCTTATCGTTGACCAACCGAAGCAAGGTTACGGTAGCAGCAACGACGGAAACACAGCTCGGCGGTTTTTTGAAAATTCGACAATTTCAGCGTCTATTACGGGAATTGATGAAGATGTGATTAAAAGATTCCACATTATATTACAGACCCTTTCTAGTGGTTTTGAAATTAATGTGCAAAAATTTCAAGAATATTCTTTAAGCACCGCCAAAAGATTCGTAGAACTTTATCCATGGTTTTACATGCCAACAAGCGTGCATAAAGTTCTAATTCACGGGCATAAAATCATTGAATCCTCGTTGATTCCTATCGGACAAATGTCTGAGAAGACTTTGCACGAAAATGTAGCCGTACTAAAAACATAGAAGACGTTTTTCGCAGGCTCTTAATAACGTCGGATCCGTTGATTTCCAGTTTGCGAAAACTTCCTCCGAAAAAACTGAAATCGTTATCTCCACAAGCGGTTGAACTTTTGCTGCCACCTTCAGTTACAGAATCAAGTTGTGATATTTCTCAACGTGATACAAGCGATGATGATAATGATAATGGTAATAATAACAGTCCGACTTATTCTTCAGAGAGCGACTAAAAACTGTATAATATTATCACCATAAATATTTATTTTTATTTCATTATTGAGTATTTATTTTACCTCAATACTGCATTTCAGCAAAATTTATTTGTGCAGCAATGTTTGTTACTTCAATAAATGAATCATTGTATTTTTTAGGGCATTTTATACACAGAGAAAAACATTTTGCGAGTACAACTAACAATTTCTCGGTATACTTGTCCGCCATATTTGAGTCGCCATTTTGCTTTTCAAAATTTTAAGTTTAGAGTTTTGATCAGCGACCTTAGAAATACCCCAAAAAAAAAACATTTTGCGAGTACAACTAACAACTCTTCTTGTATACTTGTCCGCCATATTGGATTCGCCATTTTTTTTGCTTTTAAGTTCAGCATCGTAGTCAGCGAACCCAAAAACATAAAAATACCAGTTTTCATGCAAATCGAACGAAATTATGAGTTTTGGCCACATTTTCGGGATTTGGGACCACTGTGTGACGGCGGGAATTTTTTCGCGTAACGGCCAGAGTTCTGTTGTTGTTTTAACAGATCGCGATTACTCGTTCGCGCGATTCGATGGCCGCTAGTTTACAGATCGCGATCAACTTCTGTCGAGTAAAGAAGGTGATCATTGAGAAAAGTTGTGTTCAAGAAATCGAAAAGTGTTTTGTAAGCGCAGTGAAAGTGTTTTGAAAGTGCAGTGACGGTGTTTGAAAAGTGTAGTGGAAGTGTTTGAAAAGTGTAGTGAATGAAATGGCGTGCAATTGTGGAAAAAAAGTTACCGCGCTTTCGATACAGCAGAAGCTGGAAATAGTGCAAAAACTTGAGAGTGGTGAATCGGTTAGTGCACTCGCAATTACATATTCTGTTCATCCTGCGTCCATTCGCCGCATTCGGCGAAATAAATTGGCGTTGCACCGACATGACAGCAAGGGTGTCCATATAAAAAAATTGAAGAGAGTGAGAAAACCGAAATACGATGAACTGGAAAATCGTCTTCGTTCGTGGTTTTTAGAACGAAGAGTGTTAGGGGACACAATCAGCGACCTGTTGCTGCAAGAGAATGCTATTGAAATGGCGACACAAATAGCAGGAACAACAGGGTTCAAAGCAAGTAGGGGATGGTTGGCGAAATTCAAGAATCAAGATACGGTGAGAAAGGAAGTGCCGATGTGGCGGCTGCTGAAGAATTTACAGCATCCTTTAGCCGTAAAATACAAGAAGAGGACATCCAATTAGATAACATATACAGGGTGTCCCAAAAATGTCGGAGTTCCTTGAAAGGGGTGACTCAGGGGGTGATTTGAAACAACTTTTTCCTTAGCGAAAATATTGTCCGAAGTTTCGTTTAGGAGATATTAACAAAAACCCCCGATCAATCAGAGCGCGCTCCTTCCGCCCGAGCTCCCGCGGTAGCGTTGGCTACGCGGTAGGCGGCTGCGCTTGTACTACGAACGTACGAACAAGCAAGTCGGCATGCATCGAAGTAAACCGCTTTACACAGACTTTTTTTAAACAGAATCTTAAACAACTGTCTTTGGACGGCCTGCAAAGTTTGTGGTATTATGTTCGTCACCGCAGCGTGAATTCGCACAACGATGTTCAGAATAATTTTGACGCCAAACGCCGAATTGTACCCTAGCTTGGGGTTTGGATATGCGGGTATTCCCGTGAAAACGCTCGCACAGTAGCACTTGCGTCCCCGTTGTTCCGGGCGTACACCCAGAACATTGCGTAATAGGTATTATTAGGCTGTGAACATTTCTGCGACGTGATTGCTAGCTGACTGACACGATTTTTCCCAAGCAACTTCCTCTACCCCCAAGTAGCTTCTCTCGTTCCATTATGAGTTAACTCCCACCAGGACAACAGGCCTTAGGTAAAAAGAAGCTAGCACATTTTCGAAACACACGTGCTTCGCAGAAGTGCAACGAACGAACCGTCGTACACTTTCACAAAAGCCCGCGCTCCGTCCTTTTCGGTTCGAAAGGGTCCGAAGAGAAGAGAAACAGAAAGTCTTCGAGTTGCTATAAAGGAGAAAATGCATACCATTCCTGTTTCCCCTTTCCGATATCCTGATTTCACGTCTGCTACGAGGCTGGACCAACTAAGCCATAAATTACCCAAAACTGCGCGTAGTTCCGCCTGCTACGTCCTACCTTCAAATTAAAGACGAATCCCTTATCTCCCGAGTATAAACACGCGCTCGAATTTCAAAACAAAAGCACGCGTTGACGTATTCCGTGCGAGAAAAGGTGGGCTTGAAGACCGATTGGTCGTAACCGAACCAATCTGCCCTGCATCCCGCCCAAACGGCCACTGTCTTGAAGAGGCCCTTTTCACAGCAATATCTCCTCCCCGAGGCCCACCAGTATAAAGACGCGCTCGATTTTCAAAACAAAAGCACGCGACGACGTATTCCTTGCGAGAGAAGGTGGGCTTGAAGTTCGATTGGTCGTAAACGAACCAATCGGGCCTGCTCATCTCTCGTGTATAAACACGCGCTCGAATTTCAAAACAAAAGCACGCGTCGACGTATTCCGTGCGAGAGAAGGTGGGTCTAGGGGAAGAGATATTGCTGTGAAGTGGGCCTCTTCAAGACAGTGGCCGTTTGGGAGGGATGCAAGGCAGATTGGTTAGATTAGGACCAATCGGACTTCAAGTCCACCTTCTCTCGCACGGAATACGTCAACGCGTGCTTTTGTTTTGAAAATCGAGCGCGTGTTTATACTCGAGAGATAAGGGATCTGTCTTTAATTTGAAGGAAGCACAACGCAGGCGGGATCACGCGCTGTCAGCAGACAGGACGACGCAAGCGGGACCACGCGCTGTCAGCGGACTACCACTTTTCTTCCTGTGTCTCTTCGCGAGGCGTATTGATGTTGGATAATACTTTTTAAATTCTGCTTCCCCAAAATTAATCAGGCTGATCGGCCAGAGCATTTCGCCAGGGTCGCGGTTTATGACCGTATTGTCCCGCTAGTCGCCGGTAGAGAACGGTTGCCTACAGTTTTGGATAATTTATGACTTAATTGGTTCCGCCTCGTAGCAGACGTGAAATCAGGATATCGGAAAGGGGAAACAGGAATGGTATGCATTTTCTTCTTTATAGCAACTCGAAGACTTTCTGTTTCTCTTCTCTTCGGACCCTTTCGAACCGAAACACATGGTGTCTGCTGCCTACCTCGAAGCAATGGGTACATTGGCAGTAAAAGGACGGAGCGCGGGCTTTTGTGAAAGTGTACGACGGTTCGTTCGTTGCACTTCTGCGAAGCACGTGTGTTTCGAAAATGTGCTGGCTTCTTTTTACCTAAAGCCTGTTGCCCTGGTGGGAGTTAACTCATAATGGAACGAGAGAAGCTACTTGGGGGTAGAGGAAGTTGCTTGGGAAAAATCGTGTCAGTCAGCTAGCAATCACGTCGCAGAAATGTTCACGGCCCAATAATACCTATTACGCGATGTTCTGGGTGTACGCCCGGAACAACGGGGACGCAAGTGCTACTGTGCGAGCGTTTTCACGGGAATACCCGCATATCCAAACCCCTGAACATCGTTGTGCGAATTCACGCTGCGGTGACGAACATAATACCACAAACTTTGCAGGCCGTCCAAAGACAGCTGATCGTACGTGCTGAGGTGTGCATAGACAATTTTTATAACGCAGGAACAACACGTTCCATGAAAAATAAATTAAGTGATCAGTGTTAGTGGCCGTGCAGTGAAGTGAATATTCGGTACATTAACCCGGACGCACTTGACGTTACGACCCTTACCTTCGGATGGTGTCGTATACCTGCGATCAGCTGAGCACCGGGCGCTTCCCTACCATAAATCTTTTCGTCCACCGATGATCATGATCGGTACAGTGACCTACTTAGTGACACAGCTTTCCGAAAAGAAAGGAAAGGAATGTCCGAAAGGGTGAGTTTTATTTAATTTATTGGTGATTATTAGGTGTAGAAATAAATTCTGTTCGATTTTCGGGTAGGTACAATAACAGTTTGATTTAAAAAATATTAAAACATCTCAATCATCGAAATAATTTCCATTACTGTTAATTACCTTTCGCAATTTTTCTGGCAGCTTACGAATATCACCGCGATAGAAATTCGGTAGCTTTGTACTGATTATGTAAATCCAGTCGGAAACAATTTATTCATACACCTGATATTATTTTTTAACTTTAGTTATGTTGGCCGATATTAATCTACGGATTTTTACCTCAATAACGAATTACGATCACTTGTCGTACATTTTCTGTTACATTACCATTAAGTTTATGCCTTATTTGAAAATGAAATTTATGTATTTCTTGTCCTCTCACCTCAAACAATTATTGTTTAAGATTCTGTTTAAAAAAAGTCTGTGTAACGCGGTTTACTTCGATGCATGCCGACTTGCTTGTTCGTACGTTCGTAGTACAAGCGCAGCCGCCTACCGCGTAGCCAACGCTACCGCGGGAGCTCGGGCGGAAGGCGCGCGCTCTGATTGGTCGGGGGTTTTTGTTAATATCTCCTAAACGAAACTTCGTACAATATTTTCGCTAAGGAAAAAGTTGTTTCAAATCACCCCCTGAGTCATCCCTTTCAAGGAACTCCGACATTTTTGGGACACCCTGTATAATATGGACGAAACTGGTCTGGCGTGGAAGGGTGTGCCCACAAAAACTTTGGTCCATGGCAAAGAAGCAAGGATCTCAGGAAAGAAGGTGAAGACAGACCGTGTAACCGTGGGCTTGTGCGCTAACGCAACAGGAACCCACAAGCTAACCCCCTCTTCGTATATAAATTTCAAAAACCAAGAGCACTGAAGCATGTGAGAAATAATTTGCCAGTGAAATTTAAATCGCAGAAAAGCGCCTGGGTGGACCGAAAAGTATTTGCAGATTGGTATGAAAATCATTTTAAGCCCGCCGTGAGCAAACGGCAATTAGAGAGTGGGAGAAGTGGTACAATATTTCTATTGCTGGATAATTTTGGAGAACATCAGGTAGAACCGTCCAAATGCAAGAACGATAATTTCAAGATTATGTTCTTGCCCCCGAATACCACTTCCATTATACAGCCCATGGATCAAGGCATCATCGCAAAGATGAAAAGATCGTTCCGGCACAAAATGTTATGGCGAATCCTCGATTACCCCGGTGGAATACAGGAATTTCACCGGAAGTACGATTTAAGGAAGTGTCATGCTTTACAAAGTCCAAAAAGTGATTTTTTCGCAAATTTTTGTGAAAGGGAAA
Organism: Andrena haemorrhoa; assembly: GCA_910592295.1. NCBI lineage: Eukaryota > Metazoa > Arthropoda > Insecta > Hymenoptera > Andrenidae > Andrena > Andrena haemorrhoa. Next base: position 12,050,491 of record OU342946.1, read on the forward strand.
GGAACAATTGATCTTCGTAGACTTTTAGGTATATTTAGACATATATTCGATGAGTACAAAAAATATTAATTATTGGTTACTTACACCAGTGATCTGCTAATCAGCTATTCCTGCCCCATATAAGAGCCCTTCCGCCTGTTCAAAAAACTCATTTTGTTAGATTTGCTCAATCCTACGAGCCGTACGAGCCTCCTTGCTGTTGTATGTTTGGCGTTTGCCTTCCCGCGCGAGTCGCTGCGCGTCAGTGGTATTGGCGAACGTTTTGCACTGCTGGCCAATATTCAAATGCAACAACTGCATTGTAATTAAAACTGCTGAATAACCTTCATTGAATATGCCTGCAACCATGTAGGCGGCAATTTCAACGATTTTGTAGTGTGAATTTAAATGTTTAGGAGCCATGCGCCACACCGTTGCATTCAACGATTCGTTGGGGTTTTGCGTGTGTCCGCCTAAACATCGTTCCAGAAGCTCGTCGTTTGAAAGGTTTTCATAGATCGGACGGATGTGTTTTTCTATGTTTTCATCAATGACACGAGCACCATGCTTAAAAGAATCTAACTCATTCATGGCTTCAACTCTGCGCCATTCGCACCAGCTGTCGGCGCCTGTTGGACAATTCTCGTGTCTCGGCGATTCATCTGTCGAACAATAATGGTCCAGTGTTGAAATTATTGCTTTCTTCATTTCTTTAACAGACTCCACATCTCTTCTTATTGCCAAGCCATAATAAACTGTTAGTTTTTTTATGATAGCTTCCGTTAGCCGGTTCTTACCGCCGAGCTTCTCTTTCTTTCTTATGTTTCGGAGTCGCGTACCCATTCGTTTTTGTACATGTCCCACGCACTCATTTTTTGTAACCGGGCAATCGTTGCCGTACGGATTCTCCTTCAAAATACCCGCAAAAGTTTTCGAATCACCGTCGCCAATATAATTCATATACTTCACACCAAATTTTTCGTCGGATCTCAAAAACATTTCAATTATTGAATCCACCTCCATTTTGCCTGACGAACCTTCATGATTTGAGGAGCATGTTTCTTTATGATTTTCATACCACTCTTCAAATGCGTCGTCGTCTAACTCTTTCTTCTTTATGGTGCATGCGCGGCAGTATGCACTTTTTACGACAAGGTCGAGTACTTTGCCACTGTAGTACCCGATCAGTGTTGTTACACCGTACAGTGATATAAAACCGCGTTTCTTCCACGATCCATCGCCGGACACTTTCAATTGTGTTTCAGTTCTTCCTTTTTGAGCATTCTTCTCCCGCTCTTCTTTGACAGCTTTCTTACTCATTGTTTCGAACATCGATGCCGACGCCGAGTGACAGTGCTGCACAATCTTATCGTACGTCGATTTCGCCAACCCTTGGCACAGGTCCATAAGGCCACAAAATACATTGACGCCTTCTCGTCCAATACCAAGGAGCCTCATAACGAACACGATCCGTCTGTTTATTTCGTATCTGGTGTTTATTAGCAGCCCTGAATTGATTTCTCTATGACCGCACTTACACGACACGATAATTTTAAAACCTAATCCTCGATGCCCACTTTCTTCAAATTTGACGCTTTGTTTGCACGATCTGCATATTAAAATATCAGCAATCGCACCAAAAACTGTAAGAAATTCAATTATTCTGTAACAATGAAGTGGATTCACAATTACATCTGCGCTGCTCGCAGTCGACAATTTTTTCGCGCTGGTACTCATATTCAATTCTTCATCGCCTTTATCATGCGGAAACCGATTACCGTGGAATTTACATTTACGCGGCTTCGCAGCCCGATCGGAAGTCGATTTTTCACCTTTCGGATAACTTGCCATGATGCTGAGGGTAGTGTGGTATTCAACAAGGTGCCAACACGGAGGTTGTCTGGCTGATCGGCGCCGACTGATCGACTGCTGAATGACTGCGCAACCGAACTCGATCGCGTTATTTATTTGTTTTGAATTTCTGGAATATTCGGTTTCTCGAAGTGTCAATAAACACGAATCGGTCCCGCGTGCTCGCGAATCTTCTCGCGCGTTCGCGATCTTTCGCTCGCGGTCGATCGCTACTTGCTCTCGGTTCTGTATCTTTAAAAATACTTCGAATTGGCCGCTATAACTTCGTGAATACATTCTTGGATAGTTTATCTATTGATTTAGGCAATAAAAAAAAAATCGATTTTTTGGACCTTATAAAGCAGGACACTCCCTTAAAGGATTGCATTAACTTGGTCCATGAAGCGTGGGGGGATGTCGAACCCGTAAATATTGCGAATGCCTGGAAAAAAATTATGCGGACCATCCCTCCGGTCACCCCAGTCACGGAAGAGGAACCTCTGGATCTGTTAGAAGCGCAACTCGAAGTCATGATTGGCACAATAATAGAAGAAGAACCCACGGAACAAAGACTCATTGAATATTTAAACACATGCGAGGAAACAGAGACTCTATCCGATGGGGAAATTAATGACAAAAAAATGAAACACAGCAAGAAAAAGAAGAGGAAGAAGAAGAGGAGGAAACACTGGTAGCGGCAGAAGAGCCGGTAGCAGAAATGGAACGTGACGAGCCGGTACCAGAAACGCAACGCGGCGAGCCGGTAGCAGAAACGCAACGCGGCGAGCCGGTAGGAGAACCAGAACAGGAAGAGGACAGGCGAATGAGGCATTTGCAGAAACTCTTTGATGATTTGCAAATGCACGCCCAAGACGAATCGGAATTCATTCAGAATACGATCGTCAATTTACGGAACCATTTCCTGCGAAATAAAAAGAAATGAAATCACCGAAGGTAAGCTGTGAAATAGACTTTGTTTCATTTACAAGATGCTCTCAAGGATGTATTGCTGACTAAATGAAAAAATTTCGGTTTTTTACAGGATTCGAACTAAAATCAGGGCTAGAAGGATGCAAGATTTACAAGCCGCTGGGAAGATACGGCGTTTCAACATCGCACCATTAAAGTGGAAAAGGACAGCGTCAACGTCACAGGATCTGCAAAGAAACGGCCTGGTCAACAATCTCGAAAAAAAAGATAAGTTATATTTCGTAAGGATGTACGACGATCTGTTTTACTGTTAGCAGTAAGAATTAATACTGCATAACTTGTTTACAGCATGAGGCATTCGTCGCACAGATTTAGAATTAGTGGCTGAAAAGAAAAAAATTGCGAACACGGTGAATTATGGAAGGGATGGAAGAATTTGAACATAGGTACGAAGAGCAAATATCATTCCAATTGACAAATGTACCATGTGATAAGTGCGGATGAAGCACATAATCCACTTCTGTTATTGTTTGCTATCTAGTATCCCCTGTAAGAAAATCTTTCGAGGAGGATGCAGATTGGCCCTGAAGAATCGATCATTATCAGACAAAAGGAACCATGTGTCTATTACGCACGAACATATTGTACCCAGATATTAAAGTAATTATCATGACAAATAACACAATTATGTAAATACGTTAATTCATATATGCATTTCATATATTACGTATACATACGTACAATAATGGAGTACCTATTAATATTTTAGGAGAGAATTGGGGTGGGAATATGTATCAGCAACCAAGCAACAATTCATGCGCAGTCGGAGCACGTACATAATTATACAAATGACGTCGAGGTTGGTCTTCCTTTTATCTAGGAAATTTGACAAAGTTGTTACAAATAGGTATGTACATAAAATAGAAAATATTAGAATTTCATTTTTCAATAGTACAAATGATTTATTTAGTCTAAGACGCGTTATGTATGTACTTTCTTTGGCTATGCACATACTGATCGCTGCCTGTAAGCTTGGCTTGTCCCTATAAGCAAAATTAGGCGGCTGCCTAGGGCGGAAAGTCGACAAGAGGTGCAAAATGGTATTTTTATTGCTGGTATTGTTGAAAATAAACTTTAAAATAAAATATTACAAATGGCACTGCAACTGTTTTAAACTACGAATAAAAATTCAGAATAAGGTCATCAATAAACTCAAATAAATGTATTATAATAAAGGGCGCTATGTTACAGGTTCGCCTAGGGCGCAAAAGACTTGAGCCGGGCCTGCGTCAAGATTTTGCGAAGCGGGTTTCGTGCTCACGCTACGGGCTTGCGACCATCGCGCACGCAGCGTTGCTTCTCGCTCCCTCCTTCGGCCAGAAAGAAGCGAGAAACGCACACTCGGAATTAGGGCTCTGTTCACAATACGGGCTCAACGCCGGTCCCGACCAGCGAGCCGCTAACGAGACAATACTGTAGTTGAGAATACTAAACACCAGATTCAAACAGGCATTCGCGATAAATTGGGTTTACTCGTGGATGCAGTAAAACAAGGTGTAAGTAATACAAATGACGGTAACACGGCAAGAAAGTTTTTTCAAAATTACAATACGGTTGCTAAAATCACTGGCATTGATCAACATTTTATAAAACGACTGTACATAATTATGCAAGCAATGGCATCAGGAAAACCGATCGAAGTAAATAAATTTAAAAAGTATTGCATGGATACGGCGAAAATTTATGTCAATAAATATATGTGATACTCAATTCCTTCTTCTTGCCATATGATTTTAATTCATGGGTCGGATGTAATAGAGACATTTTTAATCCCTATTGGGCAATTATCGGAAGAGGCATAATAGGCGAGGAACAAAGATATTAAGAGGTGTAGAGAAAATAATACACGTAAATCGACACCTATACATACAAACGAGGACATAATACATTTTCTTTTAATATCTTCTGATCCATATATTTCCAGCTTAACCCTTTCGCACCGGACGGGACATATGCTGTCCCAGTCTGGAAAATTTTTGATATTACGGCTGGGACAACATATGTCCCAGTTACTGAAAAACATCTAGGACAGAAAATAACGCCAAGTTGGGCCTCCAAACTGATTCTAAAGCCGTCTCAATCGTTCTGAGTCCATAAATTTCTCATCTCAATCGTTCCCGATCTAATCAAGCAAGCGACAACTGTCAAGGTTGCTCAGTTGATGATTCTCATTTCTTACGTCAATGAGAATGTATCGCAAACGAAACTCGGTCGAGGCGGCGCACCGATCGCAGTGCTCCGAGCATGCGCGCGACGACGCCGCGACGTTGAACCAATCAACGCCAAGATGAGCTTGGCTTTGCGCTGGCGCCGATTGGTTCAACGCCACGGCGCCACAACGCGCATGCCCAGAACACCACGATCAGCGCGCCACCCCGACCGAGCTTCCCCCGCGATACATTCTCATTTATACATTCGCTTGCCCCTTGAATTTTTGAAGGGTCGAAATGAGTCGAAAGAGAATTTACCCTGATAACAAGCTGAGACAGCTCGCTTATATTAGTGACTCTTCTGAAACTGAAAACACTGAGTCCACATTAGAGGAAAGCAGCGAAGAGGAGACCGACAATGAAGTCGTTCCACCCAATCACAATGATTTGTTTGATGATGAAGTAGAGCTCCAGAACCAGAATCCACCATCATTGTCATGGTCCCATGCAACTAACTTTGCACAACGAATGCCACTAGTTACTTACATCAAGGGTCAAACAAATCTCTCTATTGGCAACGAAGCCACCGAAGTGGATTTTTTCTTCAAGATCTTTCCCAAAAGCTTATTCATTTACATTGCCCAATGTACGAACGAAATAATAGAAATGGAGAATAAAGCATTGAAGAAAAAGGAAGCAAGTTCAGCATCAGACAGTCGAAACGCTACAGACAAAATGCATCACATGACCGACAAATTCGAAATCATGACAGTAGTTGGGGTTTTGTTGATCATGAGCTACAACCGCGTACCTCAAATGGCTCACTATTGGTCACTCAATTGTTCGCTGGGAAATGCAGCTATTCAAAAGGCGATGAGTAGGGATCGCTTTCTTTATTTGATTTCGAAATTATATTTCAATTCCCCGGAGAAACCTGCAGATGCTTCGAAATTATACTATATTGAAGAAGTAGTTTCCTGCTTGAAGTGTACTTTTTTGAAGAGTTTCACTGACAGCACAAGGCAGTCAATAGATGAGTCAATGGTCAAATTCAAGGGAAGGAGCAGCCTAAAACAGTACCAACCCATGAAACCAGTAAAGAGAGGTATCAAAGTTTGGGAGCGCTGCGATTCTAAGACTGGATACGTATACAACTTCAATATTTACATTGGGAAAGAATCTTCAGTGACTGAAGGAACTCTAGGAGAACGCGTTGTAAAAATGCTTATTTCTACAGTGAAGATTCCCCAAATCGTTGTCTGTTTCGACCGATTCTTTACTTCGGTGAATCTGATGTACACCCTGCCCCATGGATGTGTCGGCACCTACATGAAAGGACGAAAAAATACACCAACATTTCCGACTGCGAGAAAACGAGAACCACAGCGAGGTGATTCGGTTTTCCAAACTACAAGAGAGGGAATAATTGCTGTCAAATGGATGGACACGAAGGAAGTTTTTGTCATGTCGAATTGCCATAGCACTGAATTAACTACTGCGATTAGAACTCTAAAAGATGGATCTAAGAAGGAGTTTCCCTGCCCGTCAATGGTAACGTTTTACAACGAGTTCATGGGTGGAGTTGACCTCTCTGACCAACTGGGAACATGCTACGAGGTGGATCGTAAATCCAACAAGTGGTGGAAAAAGGTATTCTACAGATTACTGATGACCTCGATTGTTAATGCCCATGTTGTTCATCAAGACGTTACTGAACGAAGACGTCCCTTACTACCATTCCTCGTTGCCGTTGCTGAAAGTCTCCTGACATTTGGAAATGCAAGCAAGGAAGTCAATAAGCAAATGCACTCTTCCTCCGAAACTATGTCATCGTCATCATCGACAGCGAGACTTTTCAATGTTGGAAACCATTTCCCAATTGAGGGAAAAACGCGCAGAAGATGTGCATGGTGCGCAAAAATGAAGAAAGAGGCACGCTCAAAAATAGTGTGCACCTCTTGCAACGTAGCACTGTGCAAGAACTGTTTCCAGCCCTACCACACCCTCAAGAAACCCAGACTTTAGATACTGTTGCTCCTCCATTACTTTCAATTTTTTAAATTTTTTACCGTTCTTATTTTATAACTGTTAATTCCGAAAAAGGTTTATAAATAAATATGTTAATAAAAATGTTAACGCAAATGTACATGAAAATGTTAACGCAAATGTACATGAAAATGTTAACGCAAATGTACATGAAAATGTTAACGCAAATGTACATGAAAATGTTAACGCAAATGTACATGAAAATGTTAACGCAAATGTACATGAAAATGTTAACGCAAATGTACATGAAAATGTTAATAAAAAAACGTTGCCTAAAATAATCATCAAAATGTTAATCAAAATATTAAGTAAAATGTCAATAAAAATGAGCTATTGACTCTAGGATTCCGGCCGGGACATACCCTGTCCCGGGATTCAGATGCTTTGGGTTTACGGCGGGACATATGCTGTCCCATCAATGAAGCTTGTGAAATCATTGTTGTTGATGGTGCGCTGTTATGGGGACGTTTATGCGTCTCCATGACCTTCAACCTTTTAGGCATAAAAGTTATTTTATCCAATAATCGCTTGGAGGATAAATAACTGATCCCGGCAATGGGGCGCACTCGGACTGATTTTTCGCCGTATTGGAAGGGTTAAGACACGTACATAAACATAAAATTAAAGATTTGCTTCCAGAAACACAAATTCTACTCCTCAAATAAGACAGCACCCAGAAAATCTATACGCATAAGTTTCTTCCCAATAAGTTCATTTTCTGAAATTTCGCTTCCATATATCGAATTCGCTATCGTTAAAAATCTTTTCAATTTCGAAAATCTGAGTTTAAATTCGGAACCGGCGGTCAAAAAAGCCCACAGACACTGATTTTCGAAAAATGCTGTATATATCGCTAAATATAAAAAAACAGCAACGAAATTCAAAATTCCGGCTGGACGGATCGATAGAGAATTTAATCGGAAAGAATTAAAAAAAAAATCGTCAAGGTTACTACAAAATTACGACCCGTACGGTGATTTGAACAAAAAGTGTCATTATGTACCACTGTGCGGCGTCGCACCGCACTGTAAAGTGCGGTACCACTGACTGAGTCAGTGGTCACAAGTGCCACCGATGGCACTTTCCCAAGAAAGTGACGAAGGAAATAATAAATTTAATGCAGCCTGTAAGTTGCCAGGAGCCGACAGACCCTAAAAATAGTTTGCTGGTATAAATATATCTGGCAATTTAAATGCAATTAAACACGTAGATTTTATTTTTCCATCTGATAGCGGCAATGTTTTAAATTCAGGGACAATGGGCATAATGAATAAAGTGTAAGCAATTGCTTTTTCTTACTATTTTACTAAGAATTGCTTAAATTCATATGAATAAAACCCCAAGCAACTGCTTTATCTTGTAGGAATTCCTAAACTGCCAAGGAATCGTTTAAAGGAAACGCTTTTCCTTAATTTTTTAAGGAATTGCTTGCAATCGAATGAATAAAAGAAGCAAGCTTTTTTCTCCTTATAAATTGTTATCTTAAATATCATTTCACTAATGTACCTATAATTACTAAGTTATATTAAATTCAAAATAAACCATTTTCATAATTGTAATGTCAATTATAATAACCAATATTTAATGTTGGAACGCAGGACGGGATCGAGTCGGGAGCACTGGACGCGAGCGAACAGGGATAACCCGAGAGAGTGAGAACGTTACCGGCAGTCACAGCTACCATTTACTTATACAGTCTAGTAAAGCCCACACTTCCTTATGATGTTTATTCATATGAAAATAAGCAATTCCTTTTTTGTTTAAGCAATTTTTTTAAGCATTTGAATTTGCTAATAATAAGTAATTGCTTGTAGGAATTGCTTAGTTTTTATTTGTAAAGAAGTTCTAAGCGTAGAGAAGTTTCGTGTTATGGACGTACGAGATGTAACACATGTACTTTAATGTTGATAGAAAAATATTCTTTAAAACAATTTCATTACCTTTTTCTTATTCATAAAACACACTTTTATGTATAAGAACTTAATAAAATGAAGAGACCAATAGAAAAACATACAGAAATACATAATTAGTTATTACAAATAGTTACTGTAACAACTAATTATGTATTTCTGTATGTTTTTCTATTGGTCTCTTCATTTTCTTAAGTTCTTTAATTACGTATCAGCACATTATCTGAATAATATCTCCATTATCTGAACGGCAATCTATTATCTTATCTTGGGGTTCTGAGTATACGCTAGATGGCGTCACTGGCGTCTATCCTTCTGCACTCTTAAAGCATTGAGTGTCGATGCCCTGACTATTCACCTATCGCGCGATAGTGGCCCATGGAGTTTTAGTGGGTAAAAATCCCACGCTACTCTACCCCCCCCCCCCCCCCCCCCCCACCCAAAGATGACAGGGTGTCTTCGGAAGATTTCACCACATTAAAAAAGAAGAAAAAGAGGTGTTTCAAAATATGGGGAAAAAATTAACATCGCCCTTAGCTTTCAAGAAAATTGACTTCCAATTGTAGCCAAGTACGCATGCATCGAAGTACAGTTTTAGGTGCCTAAGGGATACACGGAGGTAAGTCTACAGACTCCAATTTTGGCGTAAACTTTCTCTCTTGAACATTTTTCTTCTCATAGAGCAGAACAGCTTGATGTAAAAAAATTAACATTAGTCTTCAATGTCTTAAACAATTTTGGGGTAAGTTTTTTTACAAATATCCACCGATCCAGTGATCGGGATTCACCCGTCAACGCAGTGACCATTACTTTTTATACACCCTGTACCTATATAAGACATTAAATTGTTAATACACATGTGACAATCGATGTAATCGAGACCAATAGCCTAGCGAAAAAGAACAGCATAAAGTTGTGTGAGTGCTGTTTGTGTGGATCGATGCTTTCCGAACTTAAATAAAAGAACGCTGGCCGTTGGCTTCGTTCGTACTAGTGGACGGCCGAAATGTCACTCCCAAACAGAGGCACAGGTATACTAAATGCGCCAACAGTGCATAGTAGGGATGACTCGCGAGGGCTACTCTCGGGAGGAATGTAGATATAGTGCTATCTCGAAAAGCTCTTTTCGGCACGGGTATTCTATTCGGTTTCCCTTTGCTCCCTGTCAACAGCGGCAAGTCATCAATTACAGATGACACTGCCACGGCGTCGTCTATCGAAAAAATATAGAATAGGTCTCTCTAGCAAGTGCCACCTCTCGCTCGCCGCAGCCACTACAAAAGAAGTAGTGGACATCGCGACGAGTGCTTTTCCAGGCAGAAAACGCGATTTATTTTCGAGACAGCACTGTACACATCCGGGGATGTACTGTAGTAATACTATTTTCTAACTTGTAAAGATCTGTGCGAACGTAACTATTATAAAAGTGAAAATTTTGAAGTACTTACGCTTGTTAATGATGAGTGCCTTTCTGTTATCTCTTGACGGAGGTGCATATTTGGACTTAATAGATTTAAGGTCTGCTGGCGGAAACTGTTTTGCTTTACTATTTGGTGGTTGGGGAGCACGACATTTGACTGCACTTGTCGTTGGAAGTTCTCTTTGTTTCATGCTTGTTGATGGAATTTGTTTTTCAGGAATTTTCATTTTTAACGCCGACTTTTCAGGTTTTGCATTTTTCATGTCCTCAATCTTATTTTTGCTCAATGTTAATTTCTTCTTTTCTTCTTCGATAGCTTGTCGCATTTCTTCCAGCTGCTTCCTTTCGGTTTCTAATTTCTTTCTTTCTTCTAGAAGTATATCTTTCTCCGTCGTTTTAGAAATGCTCGACTTATTTATATTAGATTTATTTATAGTAGATTTGGTCTCATTGGGTTTTTTACTAATTTTTTTCGAAAGTGAAATTGGTGTTCCTGTTGTTGCCTTTAATGGAGTTTTATTTGTAATCGAAGGTGCACCTATCTTTTCAGGAGGCTTAGACATTTTTTCGATATGGTTCGCACTGCTACGACAATCTTGTGTTTTACTCAATTTACTAGGTACAGTGGTATTTCCTTCATTATTCACACCGACTTTATTTCGTTGTTCTTTCCTTTCTCGCCAGTCTTTCTCTTTTGCATATTCCTTTATCTGTTTCTTTGTCATTAATCTTTCCGGTTCGTCAGTTTTTGGTTTAATATCAATTACAATAGGTTCATATTGTTTCTTTTCTGCAATTTTAAGCAACTCACTAAAATCAATTGGCGGTGGAACAGGTTTCTTCTTTGGCTTAGGTTTTTCCTCTTTTTCCTTTTTATCACTGTCAATACTCTTTTCAACTTTTTCTTCTGATTCTGGTTCAATTTCCTTCGCAGAGTGCTTTCTTTTTCGACGATGTCCTAAGGCTTCTTCCACTTCCTGTTGTTTCAAGGCCTGCTTAACTCTATCCTAAAATCATGCATTATTTCTTTAAAAATATAAAAATCACTAGTATAATAACGAATGTCCAACAAACTTCATTTCTTGATAAATTTTAGATTTCAAATGATGTACATTTTTTTTCTTCACGTCGTTACGGATTAATTTAGCTAAATATGAAACTTTATTTTAATCATTAACGTAAATAAATTAGCAGAGGCACATTAATTCATGAATTTTGCGGTCTTCCTTGGAACTGATACTTAATAATATATTCCACGAATGTTGGCAATTTTTAAATTATGTATACATATATCATACACTAAGGTCGGTATCAGATATATTGGCCGGTGAGTTTCGTGAGGGATATTTTCCCACCACACAGTTTGCCTGCCTCAGTGCTCCTTTTCTCAACGTTTTCTGACTCGCTCTCGTTGGTGGGGATAGTGCTAACGCTTCTGGCGTGTAGGCCACACCGAGTTGTTAGCGTAGAAATACACACATTAGTACAGGTGTGCGTTAGCTCCGAAAAAATTCAGGAGCTTTATTGGTCAGAACATTGATTCTTTCTCGATAGCTTCATCTCGTATTGGTCTATGCATAGCTTCGTAACACACACAACTATTACGTTAAGAATAAATAACAGCCAAACGGCTAGGTTCAGGCGGAGCCGAGCAGCGTTCCCGTTACCCCACCATACCCTCCGAGGGCCCACAACTCTAACTGACAAATCCCCGATCGTCAAATGGTGGTGGCTGATTTCTCCTCGATCGCTGTTCCCGAAAACGAATTCACCGGCCAATATATCTGATACCGACCTTAGGTGCCCCGTTACCCGGGAATTGTTATTACTATTATTATTATTTATTATTTTAGATAGCATATTTATAAATAGCCTATAATCTAATCTAGAACGTATGTAATGTATATTCAAAATTTCATTGAAAACGAAGTTTCAATTTTATATATTAGTATGGATTGGCAATTGTCCACTGGCAACTGAATTGAACTTAATTTAATAACGCAATGTATTTTCTGTACGAACCATAAAGGTAAACCTTAAATCAATTGATTTTGAAACTCTTTCAGTTAAGTTCTTTTTAATGAATATTGCATATATGTATAGGTATGCACCAATATTTATTGCGTACGTGGCATAACTGTTTAACGAAAATTTCAGCGCCAATTATGATGACCTTGAAATATGTTGTCAAAATCATCATTGTAAAACAACTTCTTCCTACCCAGTTAACCGTTAAACGGCCTTAGATTCCAAGATATTCGCGTAAAATTGCTGCTACTATTACAACGAATCTGCGTATACCAGTATACCTGCGCGTCCGTGGAAGCGTATTCATCGGTATGGGACTACCACTTATCTACTGTTTCTATAAATACAGGGTCAGCGTTTTATCCTGCAACCCACGCTCGCGCGAACAGGTAAAATGGCAACAGCGCCTCACGGACCCATTCCCCTGCCAGCGACCGCTGGACAGCAGTGATGCTCAAGCTTCGAGAATTTTGGGATGGTCTCTGTCAAATTAACGTCGCAAAGAGCTATTCAGAATTTCATGGCAAGGGTTGAAAAATTTGGAGCCTTTTTCGTATCACTTTTGAACTATAAAAGATATTGGAATGCAATTACTAAATTTTTACATTTACTTAATTTTTTTTCAATCAATTTTTTAACCATAATTGTAGTAAAAAGCTTTTGCAAACTGTTTATTTGACACTGTATTTAATGTTGTTTTTAAATTTCGTGGCGTTGATAAACAATAGACTAGTTGTTTCTGTATCATTACTATCAGAAATTGAGAAATTAAATTTTTATTCAATTATGTGTTAGTTCTGCAGATCTCAGAATCTACTGTTTTGGTTTTCTTTTTTATGATTTTATCCTTAATGCAGTGCATACTTAGATCAGACGTAAGGGGTAACTAATGGGACGTGTCTTTGATTGTAGCGGTGTTTGAATTTTTTTGTAGAATTTTTGTATCTGAATGTTTTAGCTACTCAATGCCACGCCAATACCGGTTTCCGTTAATGTCGTTTCTTGGAACAATGCGCCATTATTGTGGCTTTTACACGCAGCTCGCGAAAAATCTCTCCGTACAAGGGTATAACACTGCGGTCAACCCTTTCATAGATAACATTTTTGAAATTAAGACGGGTACAAGATCAGTCGACATTAAACCGATCATAATAGCGGAGCGCGCGGCTCGATTACCTGGGCCGGAAAAATTCCAATAGCTCTTTGCGACGTTAATTTGATCGAGACCACCCTAAAATTTTCGGAACTCGGGCATCACTGTTGTCCAGAGGTCGCCGGCAGCTCTCCGCTGGGCCGGTGCATGGTTGTAGTGGAATGCGCCCGTGAGGCGCTGTTGCCATTTTACAAGTTCGCGCGAGCGCGGGTTATAGGATAAAACGCTGACCCTGTACACGGCGACGGCCGAAAACGAAACAAGTGATGAAGTTGATGAAGTTTTCGAAATATTCTAAAAAAAACTCTAATCGATAGTTGGTTGGGGGTAGGTTGGTTTTCTGGCCCCCAATGGGTCATCATCTTTTCGTAGAGTTAGGATAAAAAATGTGTTTCAAAAGCATACCCTCCAAACATGATTTGTTTAAATCCCCACGACCATCCCTTTTTGAAACATTTTTGTACCTTAGATCTCTCAAAACTTGGCGGTCTCCCTTGCGGCGAGGGGGGGGGGGGTGCTAAACCAATCTGTCCCCAACCAACTACCGATTTGTGTATGCTTGCTCACGTCGTGACATACCTACTGAAAGGGAGCGAGAGCGCGGGGGTTTGTTTACATGACAATAGTTGTGTCCTAGCTCAAAATTGTTGCTTATATTATATAACTTTATTTTGTGTCCCCTTGGGGTTTACAATCCTTCTACGTCACGGTTATACTGCCGAATGGCCCCAGTGGCCGATCGACACGAGATTTTAGGGGAGGGGTGAGGAGGGTGTGTGCACTCCAAATAAAAAATTGTTGCTAACGGAGTTTATAAGTTTCCGAGATATTAATAAAAAACCTTTTTGTATTTCTGTTGACTTGTTCTGACATACCGCATTCCACTTTCCCACTTGTTCTGGAGATTAGTATTGGTTGAGGCTAGATTAGGGCGAGGATTGCATCAAGCATGGTAGTGAACCGATATGAGTTTGGAGATTTGAACCAGAAACTTGCGAATGCGATCTATCCTATTATACAGGGTGGATACCTATTACTCCATGCTCTAGGGCAGGGTGGACTAACTGGTGGCTCGCGAGCCACTGGGGGCTCCTAGCCTTGCTGCTACGCTGAACGGTCCCTCTCCATACCTACCAGACTCTCATGATCGCTGTGAATTCCTCCTTCTTCCTTTCTCTTTTCGACTGCAATCGTCAGAGGCTGGTAGGTATGGAGGGTGGCGTTCAGAGTGGCAGCAAGGCGGATATGCTCCGGGTGGCCCGCGAGACAACCTAACCCTGCTCTAGGGGAGTGATTCTACAGGCCAAAATAAGACGAAAATATAGAATACCATTTTTTAAATATCGCGCTTCGTCTTTTGAGGAAATTGGCTTTGAACTTCACTTAAATACGAGTGTCTGTGGGCCGCCTGAGGGGCACGTGGAGGTTATGGGAATGCGTCCAACTGTCCGTAGAACAAATTGGGGGGAGGGGCAGAATGGATCCCCGTCAGAGCTGCGTGTACGCAGTTCAAACAAATAATTTGTACAAAAAATTAAGAATAACTTTTTATTAATATTTCGGAATCTAATAAATAACCTCGTGTCGATCAGCCACTGGGGCCATTCGGAAGTATATCCCACGCAATTTCCTCACAACAAACGATATATACAAACATATACGCCTTATAACGCCTTACACCAGACTTGGGAATTAAGTGCACTTTGCGGCCGATTTTCAGAGGCAACGCCCCCTTTCTCCCGCCGCGCGTCTTGGCCCCCGCGGCGACCTAGATACTTGGAGCACATCAGGCCCGTGCCACGTGAACCGCGCGTGGCGCGTTGACAAAACAAAAACGCAGCGAAAATCGTGCTCTCTGGGACGATGTGGAAATCTATTGATACAATATCGCCCCAATGCGCCACTCGCGGTTCATATGGTACGAGCCTGAGGCGCTCCAAGCACCTAGGCCGCCGGGGGGCCAAGGCGCGAGGCGGGAGGCGGGAGAAAGGAGGCGTTGCCACTGAAAATCGGCCGCAAAGTTCACTTAATTCAGAAGCCTGCCTTACACGCTACGCCTCTTAACCCTTTGACTACGAAAGGCGCATATATACGTTCTCACAAGCCTATCAATGTATACGAAGAAAAACTGAATATTTTTAATTTATTTGTAATTATTTATTTTTTTTAACACCTAAGAATGGTATCAAAGCTCCGGGTACCGTTTTGGTCAGTAGGTATTCAGTGGACAACCAGTCGCAGCGACTGATATGTGAATAACGCGTCGTCTGTATTGATGGTTACCTCCGAGAGTGTGCCGCAGTCAAAAGGTTAAACCTAACCGCTCGCCTGCTTCCACCACGCGCGCCCACACGCCCCCTTCCGTACACGTATACACCGCTTCCGCCCGCCGCCTGTCACTTTCAATCCTTTTGCATCCATTCCTCCATTCAGTCTCTCCTTTCCTCCACTCTCCTCAACCGCTTCCCCCTCCCGGTCTCTCAACACCACTCCCACCATTTCCTGCCATCCCCTCCCCCCCAATCTATACAATCCTCCCACACATGTTCCCATATCTCCACTCCCCACCTACAGATCCTACATCTCCTTTTCTCCGCCACTTCCCAATACTCCCCCCGCCCTCATCTCACCGACAAGCCTGAATCTGGCCACCCGCCTCCACCTTCTTTCTCCACACCCCTTCTTCAAATATTGCTAACTGTTGTACCTTGACTCTCTAATCGTTTCCCATCTTTCCTCCTCCTGCAATCTCCTTCCCCTGCTCACCAGCTCCTCACCCCTCATCCTATCCACCCCTCCAGTGTCCATCGCCGCTCGGCGTAGAACCCCTTCCTTTCTTCTTCTCATCCCTCTAGCGCCTTTTCCCTCCTCACCCTACCTTTTATCTTCCTCGCAGCACTTCTTGGCCAAATCCCCTCCTTACCCCTAATCCAGCTTCCTCTCATAACCCCATGCCAACATTCCTGCTCTTCTCTTCAACATACCCGTCTGCAGCTCCTCTCTAATCATCATGTACCCCGGGGCGTGCACCGTTCCACCCCCGTCACCTATCTCAAAAATGTCTCGTGGAACCCCTCCACCTTCTCCCGCCAACACCAACTTATGGAATAATCCTTTTCCCCAATCTTTCCAAAACCTCCTCTTACCTATCCCCATATTTGACCGCTGCCGCTTTCCTCACCCTTTCTTCCACATGTGTCTCCTGCCCCGCTCCCCATCAGCGTGTATCCTAAACACCTTCACCTCCTCATCACCTTTCCCCTCCATCCCCACACCACACTCTTCCACCTTCCTCCCCTCTCCTACACCTCATCACCTTCGACTTCCCTACATTCAGGTGCAGCCCCTTTCCATCAATATACATCTCTAATTTCCCCACCATTCCCTTCATACTCTCATCATCCTCCGCCATCACCGCAACGTCGTTTGCATATGCTAATGTATAAACTTTCTCTCCCCCAGCCTCACTCCTCCCCACCCGCCTTTCTCCAGTTCTTCATCAAGATCCGCCATGAGCAGAGTGAATAAGCTTGGCCTCAGGGAACCCTGCCTCACCCCCCTTGTCATCCAAAATTCCTTCTCTTCTTCGTCCCCCACCTTCGCCGTACGTACCGGTTCCTTTATGATCTCCCCACATCTTTCCACCTGCTCCTCTCCCCCCCTCTCCCTCATATCCCTCACTAGCACCACCCTGCCCACCGAGTTATAGGCCATCTTCAGATGAATAAAAACACAAGCAACTTCCTCTGCTTTCTCCTCACCTGCCTATTTATCAAACAATTCAGCACGTATACGTTATCTATACATCCCCTCCGTTTCCTAAACCTGGCCTGACTCGGTGGCGGAACCTTTTTCCCTCCACCTCCTCCTTCAGCCTCTCCGCCGATACTGATGCGTAAACCTTAAACGCTGTGTGCGTCAGCCTTATTCCCCGGTAATCATCCACCCTTTTCCATCGGAAAAGTAAGGAATCGTCCTTACTTAGCAGCCACCGGCACCACCAGTCCTTCCATCCACTCCTCCACCCATCCTACGCCCGTCCACACCCTATTACATACATCTAATCCTCCACCTGTATCCCCTAATACATCCAAACCTCATTGGGTATCCCGTCCCCCCTCACGCCTTTCCCTCTTTCAGACTCCTTACCAACTACCTAATCTCCTCCTTGTTCAACTCCCCCTCCCCACCCACCCCCTTTTTATTTCCCCTCCCGTTCACACCCTCCACTCCACTCCACTCCTCCTAGCAGCCCCCTAAAATACTCCCACTCTTATATTTGTATCCCCTCCTCTACTTTTCCTTTCTCTCTCTCTCTATTCACCACTTTCCACACTCGCCCTTCCGTGCTAATCCCCTCCACCACCATCTCCCACCATTCCACCTCCTTCCCCTTCTTCTCCTCATACATCATGCTATACTCCTTTTTCCTATACTCTTTCCCAACTCCTCCCTCACTTCTCCGTCTTCTCAGCTCCCTCCTTACCTTACTTTTCTCCTCCTTACACTCCTTGTCCCACCCTCCTTTTCTTACCTTCTCTCCTCCTGGCCACACATACTTGTTACGTGCCGGTTACTTTTTAAATTCATCTCTAAATTTTTGCTAAATTCACATCATATTTTGCTACACAGATGTCGACGACTGGTTCAACCATCACGTGTTATGGGGACTCCCCTCAATCAGTAGTCGATTATCTGTGAATATTCTTAATGGTTATAATTTAATTCCGATTGAAGCCTGTCACGCCACGGCATACTCTGGAAGATTATCGTCAGCAATCTCCCAACGCCGTCGACGTTCCTAGAATGCGCGCCGTGATAAGCCTTCCGACACATTGTAGTAGGCTACTTTATATTTTTTCTCCCCTGTCAAAATTTTGGTACACCGTCATTGACATTTGATCCTACCATTGAGTGTTGTGGGAGTTTCCCTCGATCAATTGTCAATGATCTACAAACCATATGATAATAATAATTTTATATGAGCCGTTACGCCGCTGCGTTCTTCCGTGAAAAAACCTTCCGACACCGTCAGCGTTCTTAGAACGCCGGGCGCGATAGCGACTTGGATGCTGGGAACGTTCTGGGTGGCGACGGTTGGGCCCGTGTGCATGAGGTGCAGAGTCAGCGAATCGCACGATTGCGCGAACATTGATCCAACTCACATAACGAGTTGCGGGGTTTTCCTCGATCAATTGTCGTCCGTAAAGTATTCGCGTTAAATTGCAACACCGGAGCAATATTGTTCACCCCGCGTTTGTATTCGTGATCATCTACGACTATATACAAAGCCCATGTAAATTCCTCAAATTGTACCACCTTCAAACATTTCCGTTTTGCTTATTTTTGTAATACATGTTAATATTTACTTAAATATTGTCTCATTTTGTTTCGAACCAGTCTCAAAGTACCACATCCAGACGGGACAACCTGTATTGGTTGTAGACAAAAGCCCTACTCCCAAAACAATCCTGAATTTTCGCGTAATACGTATAAATTGCTAAAATCTTTAATTCGTTAAGCGTTGCGTGAGAAAGATTAGACTCAACCGCTCGGTCGCTTTAAATTTAACGCCCTCACGTAACATACTCAACCGTCCCTTTTATCCTTTCCATCAACAATCTCCATTCTTTCTTTATTCGTCTCTCCCTCTCTACTCTTCCCAAAATTCTTTACAAACTGCTTTCTCCCCCTGCTGTCCAATTCCCCCATACCACCCTCCCTCCCCATTCCCCCCACCTGTCCCACCTAACCCATACCACCCTCCCTCCCCATTCCCCCCACCTGTCCCACCCTACCCCATAGCTCCCTCACCTCCTCCTTCAATTCCCTTATCAGCCTCACCAACTCCCATATTATACCTTCCATCACTGCCACCCCCTTACCCCTGTTTCATCTCCTCTTCCTCCGGCGATCTCATCTTTTTCCACTCCGTTTAAACCCTCCCCTTCTCTCGTCCTCCATCAACCCACCTCCTCCTCCCGGTCCCTCTTTTTCCCCAGAAGCTATCCAAACTATCTACGCTACTCCCTACACTACTTACACTGTCCTTCCTACACCTTTCCTCGCTCTCTTCCCCCTTTCCCCCTTCTCGCACATCTCCCTCTTTCCCTCCATTTGCTCCCTCCCCGCCACACCATCCTTCCCTTTGTTCATTATCCTATTTTCTTTTCCCACCGTTTAAACCTTCCGCCTTTCTGCTAACTCTTGCACTTGTTCTCCTCTCCCACAGGTGTCTCTACATGCCTTCCTATTGCTTCTTTCCCGCCAAACTTCGCATACCTCTGCCACTTAACCTCCAAACCTTATCCCCTCTATTTTCCTGCCACCCTCTATCCCAGCCCTTTCTCTTTTAACCCTATCCCTTCCTGACTTCCCCCTCACTTTCCACACTCGCACTCTGCCCTCTCCTCCACCTCCTAACCAGACTTTCCTTCACCCTCAAACACCACTCACATTCACACACCTGTCACGCTGGCGACCGGAAACGGAAGTCCCAATCGTTGGTTATTATTTCATGCAATTTTTTTCGCCCGAATGAAGTGTACTCGCAACCTAATAGCGCATTTTTGGTATCGTTGCGCTGACTCTGTGCTAGTGCCAGCAATTACAGACCGCGGAATATAACTTTGACTCCGAACGGCCACTGAGTAGGCCGTGAGTCAGCCGGGCGTGCGAGAGAGTCCGACCGTCAGCGTTCTTTTAATTCGACTCGAAAAACATACTATTCCACACGCATGAGTATGACGCTAACCTATTACTTTGTATGATGCTCGTCCGTGTGCGATCACAAGTTTTTCGAAACGAATTAAAAGAACACCGATGATCAGCCTCTCTCGCACGCACGGTCTACTCAGTGGCCGCTCGGAGGCAAAGTTATATTGCGCGATCTGTACCTATGCGTGCACTCGATTATGAGCGCTACGCGGTACCGATACAAAACCTTTCGTAGCTCCCAGAATTTTTTGAGATTCACGTTGAAATTGTGCAGGTATATTTTTGAGACCCCAAATATTATGAATAGACACAAAAGGGAAAATTGGAAAAAAATTTCACAGTGGTTTCCCCCCTTAATGTTACTTACCAAATGTTTGAAACAATATTCATGGAAGACTTAATAAGTGTTTACAAGTCCAAGGACATCATTTTAAACATTTAATGAAATGATTCTCAACCCAGAATACGTTTATTTTAATATCTTTCGCCGCCTCCTCGAAGTGTCACTTGAGAAAAGTAGTCTTCATCATAACTTTTTAGCTATGCAAAATAAAAAAAATGTTTCGGTAATTATGTATGAAAGGAGGCCGCACCTCCAATTTTGTTGAATTTCAGATCTGTTGTACAGGGGAGGATCCTGAGTAATATGCACTTTGTCCGAAGCGTGGGACGATCGTGGTTCAAGAGTTATGACAAAAAGAAGATATTACTATAGTCGTGTTCATATTTATTGGCCGGTGACCTTCGTGAGGAGAAGTCTCCCACCACACCGCTTGCCTGCCGCGGCGCTCCTTTTCTCAACGTTCTCACTCTCTCTCGGGCTACGCCTGCTCGTCGCGCAGAGAGGATTCGGTGCCCGTGACGTACGCAAACATGCATCGACCATCCTCATCACTTTAACTACATAGCGGGACACGATTCCGAGTAGTCGTTTCTCGCTTCTTTCTTGCCGAACGCGAGAGCGAGATGGTACGAGAGCGCGTCACAATTCGTCGCGAATAGCGAATGTAAATAAACAACAGCCACACGGCTTCGTTCAGGCGGAGCCGTGCAGCGTTCCCGTTACCCCGCCGTACCCTTCGGGGGCCGTGCAAATCCAACTGACGAATCCACGATCGTCAGGTGGTGGTGGCTGATTGCTCCTCACGCGCTGCTCGCGAAAACAAACTCACCGGCCAATATATTTGAACACGACCTTAGTTACATTACATTTACTCCTATATATATAAGTGGTTTCTGTTATTGGCCTCACCTCGGGTACTGATTCAATCTCATTCTGATTCTTTTCCGTCACAAATGCTAGGTACATCTGCGGTATCGAGAAACGTACCGCTAATGTTTCAAAACGTCATAAAATTTACTTAGAGTGTGTACGCAAGGAGAAGTAGGAAAAGATGAGTCAATTTTCACCTTCAATAGTCTTTTATTTCGCATTTTCTGTACCTAACATTTCGATGTACCTTGCATTTGCAGCGGAAAAGCGTACCACCCGTGGCGCGAACAAGACCACACACGGTGCTTGCCATTCCAGCGGGTTCATCCAGTGAAAATCAGTAAATTTGCAAGCGCAATATCTCGAAAACCAGTGGAAATAAGGTATATAGATTATAGGTTACTGAATTTGTCTTGGAATGCACTATCAAGTGATCTCTAAAAAAAATAGTTCCATTTAAAAAACCGAACTTGACCATCACGTCTTTTAAAATAATAATCGGAAAAAATCGTCTGCGCTAATAAATTTGCTCCCTCGAACCATGCAAGTCCATATAAAAATTTCTTTTATCTCCAAACGTTAGGAGATATCCAGCTGTGCAGTGTTCCCGCGGACACCCTGCATATTCGGAAACATTAATCCTTCATAACTCTTGAACCAATATTACTCAGCATACTCCCCCTACAACATATCTGAAATTCAACAAAATTAGAGTTGCGACCCTGTTTTGTACATATTTACCAACGTTTCGTAAGTTGCGCACTTACTGCGGAAAATATGCCCAGAAATGAATATATCACATATTTTAATATTTATACTCGTTTGAATACAGAATAAAATTCAAAAATTAAAATATATATGTGATAAGTAAACTGCGGACGTTTATGCACTAAAAATATATCAAAATATGCAAATAAAATGTATGATATATGAAAATATGTATCTGCATATACCAAGAAATATACCAAAATATGGAAAGAATATGTGGGATACGCATTAAGTATGTTGGAAATATGTTGTAATAATGGAACGTTTATGTTCGCGGTGTCAACGTTGAGTTTTGTTGCGATTTTAAAAGCAAACCATAACGACCTCATAGCCAGTGACACGCTCGAGAACGACAGAGAAGTGAATAAAGAAGGAACGCTACAATACCCCTTAGATTTTGTTCAACGTCATTTAATAATTGCGTAAAATCGGTTAATAGCACTCTAATCATCTCTAGTTTCGTCATATTAATTGGTAAAGGTTCAAAATAGGGTAAACTGCACAAATGCTGGCACTGCACTAATCATTGGCACTCCTGATTAAAAAATAAAATATTAACACGTGCAAGCTTAGAAAGTACTTTTTTACAATTTCATATTTTTGTTTCACTACAACACTCCAAAGCCCAGTAGTTGAACAACACCACAAAGTGGGACAAAGGGCTGAGATTTATGCACTTTCTTAAAATTTTGATAAGGGGGGTAAGTATATTATGTCGCTTTATAACTAAGTAATGGATTGAAACACAAATTTACTAAATGTAGTAGGTATAATGAATGAAATAGTCTGTTTAAACGCTTTAAACTTCGTTCTTAACTACATATGGTTTCCTATATAACCTCAAATTTTAGGGTGCCAATGATTGTACTTTTATGTCTAATTTTTTTTCATTGAATATTTTTAAAATAAAAGACTTAATAGGTACTCAAGATGTTTTATTTTAATGAGAAATCCATAATCATTGATATGTAACTGAAAATTAAGACCATATAAAAATTTCACAAAAATATAGACATTCCAATTGGCATTTCCGCTTATTGTTAGTGTGCCAATAGGGTTTGTTGGTTTGTAAAAACTGGGTTTAAAAACCGTTTTTTTTTCATAAATTTGTAAAATTCGAAAGCCGGTTTTTAAAATTTGAAAAAAAAAACGGTATTATACAGGGTGTCCGCGAGAACTAGAAACACCTGAATATCTCCTAAACTATTGGAGATAAAAATATTGAAAAAATAGGGAATTGCCTGGTTCGAGGGGGCAAATTTATTAGCCGGAACGAATTTTTTTTTTCGATTATTATTTTAAAAGATACGATGGTCAAGTTCGGTTCTGTAAATGGCACTACATTTTTTGAGGAGGTGAGTCGATAGTGCTTTCCAAGACAAATTCAATAAGCATTAATGTATACACTTGATTTCCACTGGTTTTTGAGATATTGCGCTTGCAAATTTACTGATTTTCACTGGAAGAAAACGCGCTGAAGCAGCAAGGACCGGGGACGGTCAGACAAGCACCACGGGTGGCACTGCCTGTTGAAACTGATACCTACCTGCCAAAGGTCTACCCCGAAACTGGCAGGCCCAAAGGCTGGACAATTCTTTTCCGTCAGAAATGCTACTTAGGTAGGTACATCTGCGGCACCGAGAAGCGTAACGTTAGTTTTATTTCGCACTTGCTTCTACGCTCGGATGGCCGGTTCTTTTGGAAGGGATGCAAGTTGGATTGGGAGCAGATTGTAGTAGAACCAATCGGATTTACAACCATCACAAACGGCTGCTCAAGCTGGAAGAGGCCCTCTGCACAGCAATACCTCCTCCCCAATGCCCACCTTCTCTCGCACGGAATACGTCAACGCATGCTTTTGTTTTGATATTGAAATTCGAGTTTGTACTCGAGAGGACCACGCGTCGACAGCGGGCTACCCCTTTTCTTCCTGTGTCTCTCCACGAGGAGTATTGACGGTGGATTGTAGGAGCGTAGATGTCGGGATGCCAGTTATTGAATTCAGGAGACGATAGAAACACTTTATTAGAAAACACACATGTACTATAATTAAAGTAAATCGTATTCCTCTCGGGCAGAAGTACTGATAACGATCGAACTTGAGCCCCACTTCGCGCAGACCGATTACACGGAGGGTAGTCGAGTCATACACTGCACAAATGATACAGGGTAATTCTGGAGCAACGCCCGTCAAGAAGATGCGGCCTGGTACCCCGTGGCGAGGACAGACCTTCGCAGTGCCTCGCCCGATTTTTATGGCTTTTTCCGGAAAAAGGTATGAATCTTGGGCCGAACGTAGCGAAGTGAGGTCGAGCCCCCGCAGTCGAGGGTGCAATATCCAGTACAGCGTTTTAAGAAATTCTTTTCTTCATCGTATCGAAAGGGAAGTGACGCCAATGGATTCCTGGCGTTCCGTCGATTAAAATCATACCAAACATCATGCAAATCGGACTACTTTTACATAAGGAATACAAATAGCTTGTGTCAAAGTAGTCCGATTTGCATGATATTTGGTATGACTTTCATCGGAAAAACATAAGGAATCCATTGGCGTCACTTCCCTTTCGATACGATGAAGAAAAGAATTTCTTAATACGCTGTACTCGACCTCACTTCGCTACGTTCGGCCCAAGATTCATACCTTTTTCCGGAAAAAGCCATAAAAATCGGGCGAGGCACTGCGAAGGTCTGTCCTCGCCACGGGGTACCAGGCCGCATCTTCTTGACGGGCGTTGCTCCAGAATTACCCTGTATCATTTGTGCAGTGTGTGACTCGACTACCCTCCGTGTAATCGGTCTGCGCGAAGTGGGGCTCAAGTTCGATCGTTATCAGTACTCCTGCCCGAGAGGAATACGATTTACTTTAATTATAGTACATGTGTGTTTTCTAATAAAGTGTTTCTATCGTCTCCTGAATTCAATAACTGGCATCCCGACATCTACGCTCCTACAATCCACCGTCAATACTCCTCGTGGAGAGACACAGGAAGAAAAGGGGTAGCCCGCTGTCGACGCGTGGTCCTCTCGAGTATAAACTCGAATTTCAATATCAAAACAAAAGCATGCGTTGACGTATTCCGTGCGAGAGAAGGTGGGCATTGGGGAGGAGGTATTGCTGTGCAGAGGGCCTCTTCCAGCTTGAGCAGCCGTTTGTGATGGTTGTAAATCCGATTGGTTCTACTACAATCTGCTCCCAATCCAACTTGCATCCCTTCCAAAAGAACCGGCCATCCGAGCGTAGAAGCAAGTGCGAAATAAAACTAACGGTGCGCTTCTCGGTGCCGCAGATGTACCTACCTAAGTAGCATTTCTGACGGAAAAGAATTGTCCAGCCTTTGGGCCTGCCAGTCTCGGGGTAGACCTTTGGCAGGTAGGTATCAGTTTCAACAGGCAGTGCCACCCGTGGTGCTTGTCTGACCGTCCCCGGTCCTTGCTACTTCAGCGCGTTTTCTTCCAGTGAAAATCAGTAAATTTGCAAGCGCAATATCTCAAAAACCAGTGGAAATCAAGTGTATACATTAATCCTTATTGAATTTGTCTTGGAAAGCACTATGAACTCACCTCTTCAAAAAACGTAGTGCCATTTACAGAACCGAACTTGACCATCGTATCTTTTAAAATAATAATCGAAAAAAAAAATTCGTTCCGGCTAATAAATTTGCCCCCTCGAACCATGCAATTCCCTATTTTTTCAATATTTTTATCTCCAATAGTTTAGGAGATATTCAGGTGTTTCTAGTTCCCGCGGACACCCTGTATACTAGACTTAATATGGAAAAATGAATTAATTATATGATTAAAAACGTTAACATTTTGACTTGAAATTGCCTCGGACACAAGCATATTGTAGTACGTAACAGTTTACTGTAAAACTAATCTTCATGAGTTCATATTTTCAGAGGAAAAATACTAAATGAAATAAAGATTTATAATTTATATTTTGTACGGATTTGAGTTATTTTAGTGTTTTCCCTCATTTGGTTTTGTATGCAGTGTATTTTATTGTCCTGTTTTTTGTAGATCCAGAAATATTAAGTGAACTCAAAAATGGTACAGATTTTAGTTATTTTAAATTCTTTTATTTATTTGGTTTTGTATAGATATAGTATAATTTATTTTGTTTATTTTGAAAAGTTTTAAAATAAGTACTGATATTTATTTTCTATTTTAATTATATTTTTTGTGAAAATTCGAAAACCGGGTTAACTGATCGTGGGAATAGTGGAATTCGAAAACCGATTTTTTCAAAAGTCGGTTTTTGTATAAACCCTAGGTGCCAATCATTGTACAGTTTACCCTAGGTGTTTATAAACACTACATTTTCTTTCACGTCGGATGTCTTTTTAGCATACAGTAATGTCCGGTTAGCTGACGCAGATTTTACCCGGTTAGTTGATGCGGAGACATTCCTACCAGTTCCTGGAACTGGTCGATCGGAGAGCTCGCCGAGGGCCCGCGGCATCTACACCCATGATAGACGATGACAGAAATGCTAATGATCCACCGAAATGAGAAACATCTAAGTTTCATATTTATCACTTTATAATGATGAGATTGCTTTAATCGAATTGCTGAAGGCTTTGCGATCAAAAAGATACCAAGCGAGATCATGTTTGAATAATTTTGAGTTAGACATGCACTACAGTTGATCCCGATCAAGCTCATAATTTTTCTTCGATTAGGCGCATACAAAATCATTCCCCCAACCATTTCTTATTTACTTGCGACGCGAGGACCTTCGCGACCGAGCACTCGACGCCCGAGAACAATTGAGCCACAAAAGACAATCATAGCACTGCCATTAAGAAGGGAAGACTCAAGTTCTTCATTCTTCATCGGATCTTGACGAAACTAACAGCAATCAATTCCTTATGTTTTCCAAATGAAAATGGTACCAAATCCGACAAAATTCGGGCTGTAATTAACGAAATTACACGAAAAAAATAATTTGCACTATTTAAAACTATCTTCGTTAAAAATAGTCCAATTTACATGGAATTTGGTGTCTTTTAATCGGGAAATTCAGGAATTTATTAGTGTCACATTGGTATCAATACAATGAAAAATAAGGAACTTGACTTTGTGTAAAATTAATGACACATTTGAAGTTCTCAGCTGACCGACTTCAACGCGTCACCGCGCGCCGTGTACCTAGAGTCGATCGGGCGATATGTCATCAATTTTACACAAAATCAAGTTCTTCACTTTTTACCGTATCGATACAACAGTTGCAGAAATGTATTCCTGGCATTCCCCCGATTAAAAGACACAAAATTCCATGTAAATCGGAATATTTTTAACGAAGATAGTTTTAAATTGTACAAATTATTTTCTTCATGTAATTTCGTTAATTATAGCCCGAATTATGTCAGATTTGACATCATTTTCGTTGGGAAAACACAAGGAATCGATTGATGCCACTTTCGTGAAGATTCGATGAGAAATGCAGGACTTGATACAGTATTGTCTCGTTGAGGGCTCGGTTTGGTGTAAACGTTGTGGACTTTTCGCTATCCCCACCATTTCTGTCTCATTCTTGTCCGGCGAAGGCGAGGGCAAGATGAAACGAGAGCGAGTGAGAGGCACTGAAAGCGAAGGAGGACGGTACGAGACAGACGACGCGTTGGTATTTTGTCTCGCTCCGTCTTCGGACGCCTGACACTCCGTCCTTTACGTGCGCGATGGTCGCAAGCGCTTACCGTGAGCACGGAAACCGCTTCGCAAAATCTTGACGCAGGCCCGGCTCAAGTTTTTTTTTGCGCCCTAGGCGAACTTGTCAAATTACTTTATTATAATACATTTATTTGAGATTATTTATGAGTTTACTCTGACAAATTAGGCAACTGCCTAGGGCGTAAGGTTGACAAGGGGCGCAAACTGGTCTTTCATTGTTGGGATTCTAGAAAATAAACTTTTAAATTAAATACTACAAATTGCATTGCAACTGTTTTAATCTACGAATAAAAATTCGGAGTAAGGTCCTCGATAATCTGAAATAAATGTATTATAATAAAGGGCTCAATTGGACAAGTTCGCCTAGCGCGCAAATAAGACTTGAGGCGGGCCTGCGTCAAGATTTTGCGAAGCGGTTTTCGTGCCTACGGTAAGCGCTTGCGACCATCGCGCACGCGCAAAGCATTACAACCCCCCCCCCCTTCGGCCAGAAAGAAGCGAGAAACGAACACTCGGAATTAGGGCTCCGTTCAGGATACGGGTTCAACGCCGGTCCCGACCAGTGAGCCGCTAACGAGGAAATACTGTATTCTTCTTTCAAGCGCCGAAACCCATAAAACTCAGTGAAACTATGTCCGAGTCTTGGCGTCAATTAACCGAGCATTATTGTAGTTGACATTGTATAGTTTCTCCTCCACTCACAAAACTGATACCTCCTATTTCATTAACTCAGTCTTGTACTGATATACGTCGATTCCTTTCTACTTTGTACATCTTCTTTACTAATTCACGCACTAATTTAGAAATAGATATCAAATGTATTTTATTTCATTATTATCTTGATGATGCGAACACTTCACTATATCTGATACAACGGAGCTGTATTTGGCGTTATGTCTTCAACAATTACTTGGTAATGTTGATCGAGAGTTTAGTAAAGTAATACTGAATTTTACTAACTAATATGGAATATTCAATGTATTGCTTCATATGTTCTTAAAAAAAATGCAATAAATGGAAAATAACTAGTAGGTACATTGTTAAAAACCCTCTGAAGATAAAACAAATTTCTATCCAAGTCTCACTTTATTACCAATTTTCTATAAAAGTATGCAATTGCATGAACATCCGCAGTCTAATAATAAATGTTTTCCTACCTTTGTAGATGCGATATCTTTTATTGTCTTTTTCCGAGTTTCACTAAAAAGTGGCTTTTGTTGGGGTGCATTGTTGTATTTATTCATTAATTGATTATAGAATGCAGAAGCTTCCTGCGATACATATCCGTAATCATCCTCATCCGGCTGAGAAGGTCCTAAAATGAATAAAAAATATATTTATACATTATAAACTGGAATAATATACAGAGTGTTTACTTAAAATGGAAATGGTGGAATATGTGAAAAATATGGTTTTATATGAAGGGAGACATTGTGTGGTATATATGGTTTCTCTGCAGGTCGAAAAATAGGAGAAATTTTAAGGTAAATTTAATTTGTTTAAATACGACGTTATATTTTTTTTATTCATAATACGATAGTGTTTCTCTCAATAAACGTCTTTCGTCTCAACGAACTCACGAGTCAACGATGTGCAACACTAACAAGAGATGTTCGGCAACTCGAAAAAGCAAACAAATTTGAAAATTTGCGGAAATGTATTTGAAGTGATGTTAATAACGTACCCACTTTAACTTCGGCAATGAAACGGTCCTGATTTTTTTTAGCGTGGGGAAATCTTCAAAACACCTCGGTGCCTCCAAGGGGGGGGGGGGATCTCCCCACGCAGTGCTCCCCTCAAATTAAACGGCCCTAGCAAGTGAAAACTGTGGGGGTAATTGGTACAACACATACTTCGCTTTAGAATATTTTATTTATATATGTGTAGGAAAGTCGGGGTTCCACAAATTAAACGATCAAACACACCAGTGAAAAGAGAATAAGCAATATGATAATGAAAGATTGATGTAAAAGAACAAAGGAACACAGAATATTATAGCAACGCGAGTGTGCTCTACGCATGCTGTTCAACGACTCTCGATAGTCGATCCGCACTATCGCCGAATACCGTCTCGCTTCGACAGCCTTCGCCGAACTTTGTTCTCCGCCGACCTCCGTCTTCCGCGCGACCAGGTCAAATGGCAACAGCGCCTCACGGACGCATTCCATTCCAACCATGCACCGTCCCGGCGCTACGAGAGCTGCCAACGACCGCTGGACAGCAGTGATGCCCGAGTTTCGAAAATTTTGGAATGGTCTCTTTCAAAGTAACGTCACTAAGAGCTATTCGAAATTTCCCAGCCCGGGTTGAAGAATTTGAGGCCCTCTTTGTATAACTTTTGAATTATAAAAGAAATCGGAATGCAATTTGCGCCGAAAAATGAGGAAAAATTATCCCCTCTTAATAATGGATAATTTAAAATATTTTACGTTTACTTAACTTTTTCAATTTTTTAACCATAATTGTTGTGAAATTCATAGTGTTGATAAACAATATGTGACGAAGTCACGTCACGCGCCGCGCGAGCGTACGGCGCCGAGACAACAGACGTAGTTCGCGCCGCGGCCGCTAGGCGGCCCCGCGACAGTTCTCGCGGACGAAGATGTACGGCCTGGCGATATAAAGGCCACGGCGAGCGAAATCAGGAGCACTGGTGCATGATAGCTATACCGCTTCACGCAGCAAATCGAGATCCTCAATTTTTGAACTCCCGAAGTGTGCCAGTGTCGGCCATCGTCACAGTGTACCATTACCAGCCTCTATCCCAGGTAGGCCGAGAGTAATCTTGCACCCTGCCTACGTCAGAGAGGTGTCACCGCGCCCCTTGGGCCAGAACCCTATTGCACTCTGAACCTCTGTTATACGACTCCCGCACGGACGCGTCTTATAGGCTCTCCAGGGTAGAACGTGCCACAAACTCCGCATCCAACTTCCCTCGCTCGTCGAAGTCGCCGCAGCCGCGGGAGAACGCTTCGTCGCGACTCGAAATACCGGAGTCACCGGACTCATCGCAACCGCTATCGCGACCGGATGCATACCGCGCACCTGTACTAGGCAGGACCACTAAACCATTGTTACTATTCAACCGCTCTTGATCATTCGCCGAACCTGGCCATACTGACTGAGTCGGCAATCTAATCCCTTCTCCGTCCCACCGGAAACCGTCTCGCAACCGGAGACGGTCACAAATAGGCTAGTAGTTTCTGTATCATTACTTTCATAAATTGAGAAATTAAATTCAATTATGTGTTAGTTCTGCAGACCTCAGAATCTATTGTTCTAGTGTCCTTTTTTATGATTTTATCCTTAATGCAGTGCACGCATAGATCGGAAGTAAGGGGTAACTAATGGGACGTGTCTTTGATTGTAGCGGTATTTGAATTTTTCCCTAGAATTATTTTGTCTAAATGTTTTAACCTTTTAGCTACTCAACGCCACGCCTATACCGGCTGCCGTTAATGTCATTTTTTGGAACGATGTTCCATTACTGTGGCTTTTACACGCAGGTGGCAAAAAATCTCTTCGTACAGAGGTATAGCACCGCGGTCAACCCTGCCGCAGTTAAATTTTTTAAATTGAGACGGGTACAAGTCCAGTCGACATTGCTTTCGAACCTCATTACAGTAACCTAGAGTGCGAGTGGTAAACCGATCATAAAAGCGAAGCGCACGGCTCGCTTACCTGGGCCGGGAAATTTCCAATAGCTCTTTGCCACGTTAATTTGAAAGAGACCATCCTAAAATTCTCGAAGCTCCGACATCACTGCTGTCTAGCGGTCGCTGGCAGCTTTCCGAACGCTGGGCCGGTGAATGGTTGTAGTGGAATGCCTCCGTGAGGCGCTACTGCCATTTTACCTATTCGAGCGAGTGCGGGTTACAAGATTGACCTAAAATAATGACCCTGTATAGCATTCCAGACGCTACTACCATTCCTACATATTAATCTACGTATAATGAAAATGAACAACTTGTATTCTTTGTGTCATAACGCCACATAGACTCTATTCGCACATGTGCCGAACTACCTCTCTCGGTATCCCAAACCGGATGTATGGTCCCAGGGCCGTTCCTGGTGGGGGTGAAGAAGGTGCCCCGCACCTGGGCGGCCAAACCTAGGGGCGGCCGCAGGCCGTTTATTATATGTAAAATTTTGAATATTAAGAATAATAATTGAAACTCTTTTGCACGATTACTGGTTAAAATTATGTATGTATAGATATATAAGTAAACACTGCATATTAAATTCTTAATTAAAGAATATTAATAAGGGCGGCAATATTGTTTTTGCACTTGAGCGGCCAAAACCCAGGAAGGGCCCTGTATGATCCATTCTACCAACAAAAGCACCTGCCTCAAAGAAATTATAGTTTTCATATTATCGTGAATATCTGCGAAACTGTAAAAGATACCGAAACGAATTTTTATAGTTTTGAATATTCTACAATATAGCGATCAAGAAATTTTGACGTATCAATTGAAACAAATTGAAACTTCAATCCGAAAATAATTTGTTTCCAAAAATTCATTATCACCATATTATAGAATATCGAAAACCATAAAATTCTGAATTAAACAACTGTATTTCGACTTCTTTTACGATGTTGCAGATTATTCACGATAATACAGAACCTTGGAAACAAACAATGGTTACGTTATGAGTAACACTTCAAGTACATTTCGACAAAGTTTCAAATATCTTGATTTTTAAATTTTCGAGTTGCCGAACGTTCCCCGTAAGTCTCGTCAAAATCGACGACCATACATTGGGGGTTTCTCTTTAGAAGCCAATCAGAACGCGATGATTCATAATAAAATTTTCAAGAAAAGAATCAGTATTATTTTGTCGCATTCTTATGTAGTGTTTACATATTGAATATGCAAAATACAGTAATTGTCTGAAAAAGAATATAAGTACTGCCTCGTATTTTAAATTTAGACACGAAATCATTCTCGTAAGTTGTCTCTTGGTCAGTTATTGCGGGCAGCTGACCATATAATTCGCATCACATATTATTTCAATAAAGTCTGCAAACAATGTCGACAGACCAAGAGATTTTTATCTGTAACGGAGCGCACCTCCGTTTTCAACAGCTTACTGCGGCGTTAATTTTAATGGTATCATCCTAGAGTAATACTTCTAAGCCATGTTTAAAAGAACGAGTTGTAGTTGAAAATTATGAAAGCAAACAATACGGAAAACCCTCGCTGCTTCAGGATAAGAATGCCGTATCTATAAAATACTAAAAATGCCGATGTTTGTAATGTATACGAGGTGAACGTCAATGGATGACTCGTGAGGCAATCTTAATATATAAAGCAGAAAGTTGATATGTTTGTGTGTTTGTCTGTCGCCTAAAAACTTTCGAACGGTAACCTCTTGGAACGCAAAATGTGTCTCCGCTCATTATGACTGGCTAATCCACATGAATGCGATTATTTCCACAAAAAAACTAAACAATTTTTTTTTAGAAAATGAGAATTTAAATTTCGGGCGAAGCCGAGTATGTAGTGAAGCTAATATAGTCATAAATCGACGTATCCATGAGGTATTCGCGAGGCAACTCCGTTAATCCCCGAGACAGTTTTTCAAGTTTTTCCACCTTTGCCGCATTCTCTTTAGGTAACCCCTGAAAGGGGTCCTTCTCTACCGCGAGAGTTAATTAAAGAAAGGAAGAAGACTGAAACCCCTTCTAACATTTCAGGTTGAACAAAATCCCTGACATCGAGTACAAATGTGATCGATTTGGCGTGGAATGAGCCTGAATAGAATAAGAATCCTATGAGCCTATATTCCTCGACTTGTCCGCCATTCATTTTGCATGGCGCGTACCGTCCGCAATCTATACTGTATTCCATGTAAGAGCATACCGACGCCCCTACCGATTTGCGACCGATCTGCGCAGCTCCCACTACTACCCACTGTTTGAACCGCACGCGATTGGTCGTGGTGATTTCCAAGGAATAACTGGTACATCCCAAACGCGGGACTAGACTGTTGTCAACGTAAACAACGTCCCGCACGAAAAGTTAACAGAGAGAGTAGAGAGCCGTGCGACGGAGAATAACATAGGTTCGACGCCAACGATCGCCAGGGTCTTGCCTCCGCGAAACATATATGCTATAATGTGGAATACAGTATATCTTCTATCTATCTTCAATCTATCTACATATCTATCTATCTATCTATATATATATATATATAAATATCATTTTCTATTTGTTTGTTTGTTCGTAATACAAAGGGTCTAGCAGAGTAAACATGGGCAAACGGCCCTCACGCCGATTCCTGGAATTGTTATTTTTTAAACAATGCTCTTTGCCTGAAACACCATTATGTAAAGTTTCAGGTCGTTACCCCCGCGTTTAAGGATAATACGGGGGTAACCGCCCTTAACGTTATCATTTTTTATCTCGGTTACTACTTAAGATATTTGAATGAAACAAAAGCGACAAACTAGCTACACATTAGCTGTACTTCCTATATTTTTCTCTAAATTGTAAATCAATTATTAAGGGTAGAAGAAAAATAATTAATTTTTGGGGGGTGGTTTTGCAAACAACCCTATGAGTGACAACCGCCAAAAAATCAAGAATTATCCTCTATTATCTAACTATCATGTATAAAATTGTAGGATGATCGCGTTGGTGGAACATACTTAATTAACCCCTCAACGACGGCGACCACGTCTCAATATTCTCTCTACGCGGACGGCGCGGCACGGCGGCCGTGTCGCTGTATTCTCCATACGACGACGTATCGAGGTCGCCATTGTGGGATTAAATAGTTATAAACAATAAAACTTTCAATATACGCATAGAGAATAAACATTTATTTTTATAAGTCCACAACAAAAAGTTGGTTTAACGAAATAAATATATAGTTTAGATTAAGACAATAATTAAAGAAAAAATCAAATAATATTCTTTAATTATGCCATTATACTATAATGAACCCTTATACAAAAATTGATTTAATCTTCGTCACTGCTTTCTTCGATAACTGCGGTTGTACCATCTGTT
The DNA here is from genome assembly GCA_910592295.1 of Andrena haemorrhoa. NCBI lineage: Eukaryota > Metazoa > Arthropoda > Insecta > Hymenoptera > Andrenidae > Andrena > Andrena haemorrhoa. The sequence continues at coordinate 12,085,408 of OU342946.1, forward strand.
ACATCGAATAGGTGTATCAGTGTTTCTGACGGTTTAACAATTTTTTATTTATAACGCCCGTGTGACAAAATAATAAATAATAGCAGCAACGTGTGAACAGCAACCTACTGTCCTATTGCCATTCGCACAATCACATGTATATCGTTTTATAGATGCGTAGCTGGTAGAATTTGGTACGTATTCAATATAACACTGATAACTTTTTCGATTAATGTGTCTTGAGCGGACCTTCATTTTTATAATATGATTATTTTCTTTTAAATATTGGACATTTAAAGTGTTTCCATTGGTCATTAATTCCGAAAGGTAGCATACAAGAAATAGAAAATATATATGAATTACAGTTAATATGCAGCTATTTTGTCGCTTTTGTTTCATTTAAATATCTCCAGTAGTAACCGAGAAAAAAAAATAATAACGATAAGGGCGTTTACCCCCGTATTACTCTTAAGCCTCGTGGCCACTAGCAATAAACTTGCGACATTTATTGCGAGAGTCGATGTCAGCATTGTGTAAACACGCCTGAGAGTAACTCTAGCAAGTTCTGATTACTTGCGATAGTTGCTCTCAGCAAGTGAATTCTGTCATAGTGTAGACACCCGATCATCTTCTCTCAGAGAGAAAGATTTTACTTCCAAACGAATTGGAAATTTTTGGCGAGAGTAGAAAGCAAGTAGGTGGACCATAGTATTCAGTTTCGGATCTACGTGCACGCCAGTATTTTTGTATCACTTTTAGTAATGTTTGGTCCAACCAATTCTAAATTCTCGTTTGTTGGACCGACATTATAGTAGATACTTTACGTATAAATATTTGCTCTCAACTCTCAGGTGTAACACTGCAGTGTAGACACGCGGGACATATCTTGCGCAAGACATCTCTCGCAACTACTTGCAGGTAGTGACTTCCGAATGTAGAAAAGTGGAAACACGCGATAATCTTCTCTCAGAGAGAAAGCCTCATCTTTCCAAACGTGCTGGAAATTTTTAGCGAGAGTAGACAGCAAGCAGGTGTTCCTCGGTTTTCGTGATCGTGCGCAGCGTTGCCAGGAAATAGGTTCCTGCAAACTATTTGTAGTGGAGGGGGAATACCTATCTCCCGGCTACTAGGCTGGGCCGAAAAAAAATTTTGGATTCTTTTCTCGTCATAGTGAAAAAAGGCTACGCTGATCGTGCGCCCGCTGATCGATGGCGGTTCCTCTGCGGAGCTCCGGCGGACGACAAAGGGCACCGTCGCTACGCAGCGCCCGGGCACACGTGCCTTCAAAGGGCACCGCCAACATGCAGATTTCTGCCTGCATCCCCACCCCATGTTTTCGAAGTTAACGTAAATAACAAACCCGAGACAAGAGTCAGTTCACGAAAAGCGTTCGACCCAAACTATTGAGAAAATGACCGGGAACCAAAGTTGATCGGAAGAGGAAGTGAAGGAATTGATTTCCCAGTGGGAATTATATCCCGAATTGTGGGACGTTAAGAATGCACTCTACAAAAATAGAGTAAAAAAACAAAAGGCCTTAAGCCAATTGGCGACAAAATTGAATACGTCGCACAGTGAAATAAGCAGGAAATTGCATAATTTAAGAACACAGTTCAACCAAGAGATGAGGAAAACGGTTTGCAAAAAAAGCGGCGCTGGAGCAGACACGACGTACGAGAGCACGTGGAAAAATTTCGCCGCTTTGAAATTTCTTTCGTGCGGTCATTCGAATCCGCCAACAATAGACAATTTGGTAAGTACTGTTTATATTTTTTATATATTAACAGAATGGTACTTTGGTTAAAAAAGACGGTAGACTTTAGATAGTTTATTTTATTATTTACAACACAAATAACAAGGGATGTTCGGTTACCCGAACACATCGATTGTTTGGAACCGTGCAGGTTTATAGAGGACCCGAATAGAAGTATCAGGCAATTATTTGTTCGTGCCCGTTTTCGGATCTTCAGGGTGAAAATATCCCTTCAAGGCTAATGTATGATTTCCTACTTTCCTGTATATCTTGAAAACTGTAGTAGATATACAAAAATTATTACAATGAAAACATAACGGGTTTTTATGCTGTATAAAAGTATGAAATCGAATTGTATAAAATTTGTGGTGGGGAACATTTTCGTGTCAAATTACAAATTTTAAACAATTCGGTTACATACTTTTATACAGCATAAAAAACCGTTAAGTTTCCATTATAATAATTTGTTTATATCTACTACAGTTTCCAAGGTATACAGGAAAGTAGGAAATCATACATTAGCCTTGAAGGGATATTTTCACCCTAAAGAACCGAAAACGGGCACGAACGAATATTTGCCTGATATTTCTATTCGGGTCCTCTACAATCCTGCACGGTTTCAAAAAATCGATGTGTTCGGGTAATCCAACATCCCTTGTAAGTAGTACATACACAGTCTTTAAATATTCTGATATTGCCAATGCACTTCCCCGTGTGGCGAAACAAAATACTCTTTAAATTCGTCTCTCACATTTTTCGCATTAGTACTAAAATTATGAGCCGCTCCGCGCTGTAACTCTACTAAATTCGATTGTGGCATTTCTACGGTGCGCCATTCGCCGGCCTGTTCGTCAGTATCGAAAGTACCTGCTGGTGCATATAATTGGCTTCTCCGCGACATTAAAAAATTGTGTAATACACATACTGCCGATACAATACAAGTAGCTTTTTCTGGGCCAAGTTCTATTGGCTTTCTTAATATACGAAATCGGTTTGCAATTATTCCGAATACATTTTCCACTATTCTTCTTGCCCTTGAAAGTCTATAATTGTATACCCGGGTAGGGACATCCTGTCCTCTAAACGGGTATGGTTTCATTAAATATGGCTTCATGGCAAACGCATCATCAGCTACTACCACGTATGGTACTGGGTTCTCGCGTCCAGGTAAAGGCTCTGGAGACGGAAAGTTCAAGGTATTGTTTGCTAAAGCGGCTGATAAAGCACAATTGGTGAAAACTCCCCCGTCTGACACTCGTCCATTGCACCCTATATCGATATATAGGAATTTATATGATGCGTCAGCCAAAGCCATTAATACGATGCTATTGAAGCCTTTATAGTTAAAATAGTAACTGCCAGCATTAGGCGGTGCTTTTATTGATATGTGTTTGCCATCTAGGGCTCCTACACAATGTGGAAAATTCCAAAGTTCTTCAAACATCTTCGAATGTTTCAGCCACTCCTCCGGTGTGTTTGGAGTCTGAAACATAATATCAATATTAATATTTAATATATAATAGATTCGTCGCTAAATATTTTTTTAGATTAAGGTATAATGATATTAGAAATTAATAATGTACTTCTTAATTTGAGGAAAAAGACGGGGAAGCAATTATTGAAATTGAGGGGCCGCAATCAGAACATTGCGCATCAGTGGAAAATGGTGAGGCGAGATTGCATCCGCAGCCTAAGAAAAAGAAAAGGGGAAATGCAGAAGAAGATATTAATAAGAATGATCTGATAAAAAGGGCAGCCGCAGTGATGAGCAAACCAACGGACAAGTTCCAAATTTTTGGAGATTTTGTTGCGAGCGAATTGAGAAGCCTACAATCAAAGGACATTCAACGCCAACTTAAACTAGCGATCCAGCGTGCCATCCTACAGTTCGCAGAGACTGACGGGACAGGAACACGAGAAATTGCACCAAATTCAACATCAGAACGTATGTAAATATTTACATTTTTTTTTTATTAAAGTTATTAAACTAGAACTCACCTGCAAATATTTATTTTTTAGGACCCGAAACAGCTCTGCGCAGCATTCCGGAACAATCCTGGCAATTGTGCACACCGGAATCCGAAACAGATACATTAATGAATGATATGAATCACCTGCAGCAATTGTAAATGAATGTTATTGTATAACTCTATTCGACAAAATTTAACTTTTTTTCGGGCTTGTAACATTCAATAGCGGTTACTTATAGCTTCTTGTGCGCTGAAAACGAATCCGCAAACCGTTTGTCGCGATCACCCTCAGCTTTCGAGAAATTCGATTTTGAAAAAAATGCAGATTTTCAACTTTGAACTTTTTTGTACTCAAACAGTGATAGTTATTGAATTGCTTGTTCCATCAAATTATTATATGAACTTTTCCGGATACAACGATATGAATCATTATTGCATCATGAACATTTAAATATGTTTAAACAACGATCAAAGGAAAAGGGACATCCGAAATGCACCAATTTTTTTTGTATTGTTTAAACATATTTAAATGTTCATGATGCAATAATGATTTATATCGTTGTATCCGGAAAAGTTCATAGAATAATTTGGCGGAACAAGCAACTCGATAACTATCACTGTTTGAACACAAAAAAGTTCAAAGTTGAAAATCTGCATTTTTTCATAATCGAATTTCTCGAAAACTGAGGGTGATCGCGACAAACGGTTTGCGGATTCGTTTTCAGCGCACAAGAAACTATAAGTAACCGCTATTGAATGTTACAAGTACAGAGGTTGTAATCATCTCTAAACATATAAATCATTTTTATATTCTATAAAATGTTCTTATTTACCTGTTGCTAAAAACCTTAATGTCAAACATAGGCGTTCACTCGCCGTAATAGCACAACGCATTTTTGTGTCACTTTTACTGATGCTCGGTCCAACTAATTCTAACAGATAATCAAAATCTTCTGCTGCCATTCGCAAGAAATTGTCCAGTTGACGAGGATCTTCCGTTCTTAATTCCGACAACAGTGAGTTGTGAATTCCCAGGTCACATCTTCTTAAAATCCAATCTCTCGTCCAAATTCTTTTTTCTTCTTTTCTTTTGTTAACAAAAGTAACACTGTACATGCAGCAGCATACCTTGTTTTTTGTACTGACATTTTAATATACAGTTTACGTTGTATTCACTAGTCGATTTAGACTATCAGGGCTCTGGATAACACTGCAGTGCAGAGTCAGGAGCGATGGGGCCACAGTGATGGACGGGGAAACACCTACAGGAGCGGTGGTCACGCATAATGACGCAGACGCAGTTCACGCCCACATAATAACCACCGCTCCTGTAGGTGTTTCCCCTTCCATCACTGTGGCCCCATCGCTCCTGACTCTGCACTGCAGTGTAGACACGCGGGACATATCTTCCGCACGATTTTTCTCGCAACTGCTTGCAGGCAAGAACTTGCGGGATAAAATTGCTGTAGTGTAAACACTCGTGCAAGTTTCTTGCGCAATTAATGTCGCAAGTTTATTGCTAGTGGCCACGAGGCTTTAAACGCGGGGTAGTGATCTAAAACTTTACATAATGGTATTTCAGGCAAGGAGCATTGTTTAAAAACTAACAACTCTAGGAATCGGCGTGGGGGCCGTTTGCCCATGTTTACCCTGCTAGACCCTTTACACCGCTGCTCGAATTTCGTTCAAATTTGGCACATATGGTCCACACGTCCGAGCAGAGGTCACTGTATAGGTTTCGTTGATCTCGTCCACTTTTACGCTCTGTTATTTAACCGGTTAACTGTCAATGTATCATATATGATCAAACAAAAATCTGGCCAATTCTGTCAATGTATCATATATGATCAAATGGAATAACTTTGTTGATTTTCAAAAGATTTGAATGAAACTTGGTATGTAATGGTTTTTGGGGTCGCTGAATCTGAATTTGGCATCGGAATTGTAAAATTCAATATGGCAGACTCAAAATGGCCGAACCAAATTTGCTGTCAAATATTAAAATATTATCGGGATTTAGACAAATTGTATATAGGGGTTTTTGGGGTCGCTGAATCTGAATTTGGCATCGGAATTGTAAAATTCAATATGGCAGACTCAATATGGCGGAACCAAAATGACTAGTGAATTGTTGGGATTTGTATAAATTATTCGTACTGTGGCATTGAAAAAAGTAACTGCTGCAATTGAATTATAGACAAGAAAACTTCACAAATAAAACATTTTTAAATAAAAAAAAGGTTTAGTAAAGAATTGACAAACTCACCCCTGAATTCTATTTTTTAGGGGTTGGGGGTGTCAGATGAAAAAAATTACCCCCGGAATCGGTTCAGCGACTCAAAAAACCCCCGTATACCAAATTTTGTGTGATTCATTTAATTTTTCGATGTTACCAGTTTGGGCCCGAATAATGAAAAGGACCGTGTTAGTTAACCGGAATACTCGCGTGGCGTTTCAATACCGGCGTATCGAGCTACGGTAGACGTTGTAAGTGAAGATCGTTACAGTCTTCCGCTCGAGCTCCCGCGATAGCGTTGGCAGCGCGGTAAGCCGCTGCGCTTGTACTACGAACAAGCAAATCGGCATGCATCGAAACCGCGCAAAATAAAAAATGAAAAAGACATATCATACAACATCGAAATTTTCGTCATTTTTCGGTCGTCATTTAAAGTGAATACTGAATAAAGGATAAATCAAGGAAAACTATGTCAAACGTAAAAAGACGAATACAGTTTTTTTTAAAAGCAGAATCGAAAATAATAACTATTTGAAGTGAGAGGATAAGGAATAAGACAATTTCCTATTGTTAATATCGTACAGACGAAAATGTAATGTGTTAGCATCACCAATTTTAAGGATAGGGTCGAGGGCGGATGGCCTCACGCTGTCCTGCCCTCGATGGTTTATGACTGGGACTTAGGCTGCGTGTGTTCCTGAATGGGGGTGCATGAGACTAAACAGTTCTGGCGTCAGGCAATGGCTGGCGACCACTTTGGGTCTTCCAACTACCGGATGTCGAAGGATTGCTTATTTGAATGTGGAGAGAGAGAGAGTTTCGTTATGGCTAACGGCCTAACGGCGTATTGCCAAAGAATAGGAACTCTGTTCCTGGAGGATCTGGCCACGGAGTGGGGAAGGCTATGCCTTCTGGTATGCGAACTGGGATAGACCGCTCAGTCCTTACCCCAGAACTGTGCTGGATCAAGCTTCTTGACTATCATTCGAAAGGCGTTTCTGACAAATGTAACAGAAAAATGAACGAAAAGTGATCGACGTTCGTTATTGTGCTAAAAATCCCGAATTCCTTAACGGCGAACACTGTTGCTGATAATGAATAAGGCTGTTTAAAAATCCCCAAGAAAAATTTACGTACGGAAATTTGAAGAATTATCGCTGGAAATAAGCCATAGCCTGCGTTAAATTTAAATAAATAATAATAATAGGAATTCCCACAGAGAAAATTCTTTCATATACAATTTAAAGATGGAGAATGGCGACGACGTTGTTGTATATGAAACTTTCTTTCTATCTAGTCTTGGTTATAACGCTAATAATGACTCCATTATTAAATCAATTCGACGCTCAATGAATAAAGGACTGCAATCTCGCCCAATGCGTATAAGAGAGGGCATCATCCGAATGTTGCTAAAATTGAAAGAAATGTCATAATAGAACACATTAAATCTTTTAAATTTACAATATCACACTACAGAAGAGACCACGCTCCTAACAGATTGTACCTACCAAGTGATCTAACTGTCACATTAGTGTATCGAAATTTTAAAGAAAAATTTCAAAATATTAATTTTTCTTATGAGCTATATCGAAAAGAGGTGTGTAGTATGAATATATGTTTCGCCAAACTGGGAAACGAAGAATGCTTTGAATGCGAAAAGTTTGATATTCATTGCAAACGTGTTGGCCATACAAAAAGTGAACCAAATTCAGAATGTGAAAATTGTAGAAACTGGAAAAATCATAAACAAAAATATGAAGCCGCCACGACGCAATATCTTAAAGATATTGCGAATGAAATTTCGATAGATGAACCGAATCAAATTATAGATTTATAAAAAATTACCATGCTTCCACGAGCTGAAATGCTCAAACAAGTAATATTCATACCACGAATTATACCTTTCAATGAGTCCTTTGTTTCGGTTGGAAAATCAAGGTCTACGAAACCATTGGCGGTCATATGGCATGAAGGTATTGCAGGGAAGAGAAAGGTAGATTTGATATCTACATTTTACTATTTAAAAAAAACAGAGACTATTTCAATATAACTATTTGGCTAGACAATTATGCAGCTCACAATAAAAATTGGACACTATATTGTTTTTTTGTCTGTATAGTAAATTGTTGCGAGATTAATGTTAAATGCTTAGAAATTAAATATTTTGAGGCTGGACGTACATTCATGTCTGCCGATTCCTTCCACCATCAGGTGGAACTTTCTATAAAAAGAAAACGTAATATGTTTGATTTTAATGATTTTAAATGTGCTGTGCAGGAAGTAAATTCTTCCAAAGTAAACGTTTATGAAATGGACATCAATAATTTGTTTGATTGGGAAGACTGTACTTCTCAGCACAAATTTAAAAAAATTTCTCCTAGACCACATCTTCATGGTTTTGTATCTGTTCAATTCACAAGAGGGGAACAAATCTTAAAATATAAAAATAATTTTTTCGCTGAATTTAAGTAGTTCAATTTTCTTAATGCAAAAGTTATCAAAACCAAACGCCAGAGTACAATGTAACGGAATTTCAGCAGAGAGAAAAGAAAATTTAATTACGAAATTGAGGCCAATCTTGCCAGCCAATCGCCTTGCCTTTTGGGAATCATTAAAAGTGATTAATAATAATGACGATGATGACTATTAACTTTAAGTCGTTATGTTCATGTCTGTTTGGGAATGCATTAGTTCCCAAAGCCACCACACTCACTCTCACCGCAGCACCTCTCGGGCGTACGATAGAGATGCTGATCAACGATCGATCTGCCAATCAGTGACGCCGATCAACGAGCAATCCACCAATCATCGACTCTCGATGAAACGGAAACGACTTCCATCTTGATTCTTACTCTCGTACGCACTGTGTAGTTGAACGGACGTGTCGTGTCTCGTTGCCGTGTTTTCTCACATTGTAGACTCTCTTATCGCATCGTGCTTCTACTCATGTAGAATCAGAGAATCTCAAACATTCTCATTTTCACGCTCAAGCACTCATCTGCTCAGCGCAGACTCTAGAGCTGTTCAAGTACCCGGAAAAAGCAAGCCGAGACTAACTCGGCTTGAAAGAACCGGGCGGCTTGGATAGAACCAAGTAGCTTGAATTTTTCAAGCGGCCCGAAGGAAGCGGGCGGCTCGAACAGAACCAACCGGATTGAATTATTTCAAGCGGGCCGAAAGAACTGAGGCGACCAGAATGTATGTCTGTACATTGTACATCGAGCAGATAGGTTAGGAAATAGATTAGATATACTTAACCCAATTATAACATAGACTGCGGAAGTTTTATCGTAACGATATGGAAGTGACACCGATAGATTCCTTGCATTTTCTAGATGAAAACCATACCAAATGTCATGTAAATCGGACTATTATTAACGAAGTTAACTTGAAATGATATAAATGAATTTTTCATGGAATTTCCTTCATTATCGTCCGAATTACGTCGTTCATGCTGTCGGTTTCATGTCAGAAACATAAGGAATCCATTGGCGTTGTTTTCGCAAAGATCTGATGAGAAATGCGGAACTCGAAGATTTCTCACTTCTTAACCCTCGTACAACGAATGCAGGGTCATTTTGATCCAACTCTGAAAAAGTCGATCACGATGTTACATTTGTGACGGCAATGGCAAAATATAGTATAAGATGCCTAAATTGCAGTAGCATTATTTGTAAAAAGCATACAGGAAATACACCTATTTTATGTATCAAATGTACGTGAATATTTTTTGTCTTTTTTTATTTCCTATTTATGTCGGATTAATTCATTTTATATTTAATTGTTTCGTGAAACCCGTTTACCATAGAAATGTTGCTATGGGTCAAACTGACCCTGCATTCGTCTTACGCGACCATATCCGCCATTCGTCTTCCGAGGGTTAATAGGCACTCCAACCCAGGGTGGCGAGGAAATTCGATACCCGGCGGTAGCTAAAATAGCTACCCACGTCCACGCATGCGCGCAATGACGTCACGAGCGTTGAGCCAATCAACGCCAAGATGAAAATCGCTGGAAAATTCGCAACGCCAGCGCCAAGTCATGACCAGCATCGCGGGGAATCGGTTGTCGACGCTGGTTGGTTGCGGCCTCACTTGGCTTGGCTAGTTGACTTGACTTGGCGCTGGCGTCGGCTAATTTTCATCTTGGCGTTGATTGGCTCAACGCTCGTGACGTCATTGCGCGCATGCGTGGACGTGGGTAGCTATTTTAGCTACCGCCGGGTATCCAATTTCCTCGCCACCCTGCTCCAACCCCTTTAAGGATCAAAATCCATAAAATTTGGTGAAGTCCCGAGAGGGGTTGACCTCGTCATGAGATACCAGGCGGCATCTCTTTGACAGGCGCTGCGTATATACCGTCCGATCCCCCAGCTTCACCCGCCCCCAACCTCCCCTCCCCAGCTCTTCGTCCATGTTCGCGGTCAGAAGCGTGAACAGCATTGGGCTTAGCGGGCACCCCTGCCTTACCCCCCTTGCCGTCCAAAACCTCCCTCCTCCTCCCCTACCCTGACCATTCCTATCGTTTCCCTCAATACCTCCTCACATCTCACCACCAGCCCTTCCTTCACACCCCTGTCCCTCATAGCCTTGACTAAAACCTCTCTGTCCACCGAGTCAAACGCGGCCTCATATCGAAAAACAATACCACCAACTTCCTCTCCTTTCTGCCTATTTGCCTGTTTATCAGGTAGTTTAGAGTATATATATTGTCGATACAGCCCACCCCCCCTCCTAAACCCCGTTTGACTCGGCGGCAGCAGCTTCTTTTCCTCTACCTCGACCCTTAGCCTCTCTGCCAGTACCGACGCGTATATCTTGTACGCCGTCTGCGTAAGGGTAATCCCCCTGTAATCTTCTACCCTCCCCGGGCCCCTTTCTTTATCACCGGTACCACCAATATGTTCTATTTATATAACGCATATTTCGTGCATGAGTCACGGTGCATACCGCGCATACCCCTCATACTTCACATTCCAACGAAACATATAAATACAAGGGCCCGAGAGGCCGTAGGCCTCTTCTACGAAAGTACTCTTCTACGAAAGTACTCTTCTACGAAAGTACTCTTCTACGAAAGTACTCTTCTACGAAAGTACTCTTCTACGAAAGTATTCTTCCACGAAAGTACGAGAAGTTATATATTTTCAGTGACATAATACTTAAAATCAGTGTACTACGGCAACTACCGTAAGCGACCATTATTAACTACCAATATTCTGCATATCATCACCATTTATATAATTTGTATTATTGTTGCTTATTGCTTTCTCATATTATATTATATTAATAACGTTTATTGCTTTTCATATTATTCACATTAATAACGCTTACTGCTTTCTTTATTCTCTTGTGTCTACGCTTATTGCATTTCATATTCTATTATTGGCATATTCTCATGTACTTCATGCCCATACATATATTGTTATTACTCACCATTTATATAATCGTTATGTGCAAATGCTTATCGTCTAACGCATTATTATATATACTAACCAGTGCTTTATAATAAACCGTTCCCTTATCTTTAAATAACGCTTCGAATTATTGCTTCTATCCTTCGGGCAAACCAAGCTATTGCAACAGCTGATTCCGGTTCGCGAACGTGAGTGTTCTTACAGTGTTTACGAAGCGTACTTTCGCATAGACCGTATACGACCATACGGCAACGACCATACCTAAGAAACGTTACAGACTGTTTCTTATATTAATGCAGCGGTAAATCCAATTACTAAGTTAAATACGACCAGTGCTAACGGGTGTTTCCTTGGTGTGCGATTATAACTAAACCTTCCCTGGTTGTCAGGGCTACGAATCTCGCATTCGCGCCTGCCTCCATTGAACCCCGGGCAACGAATCTCGCATTCGCGCCTGATCTCCCATCAAAACCCACGGGCAACGAATCTCGCATTCGCGCCTGATCTCCAATAAAACCCCACGGGCTACGAATCTCGCATTCGCGCCTGATTCCCATCAAAACCCACGGGTAACGAATCTCGTATTCGCGCCTGACTCCCATCAAAACCCACGGGCTACGAATCTCGCATTCGCGCCTGAATTCCCATCTCTACCAGTGCTACGAAGCTCGTCTTTGTACCAAACCACTCTCCTACAACCCCACAATGTCATAGGGGTAAACAGTGTAGTTGTTGGCCACTTAAGTCAGAGGTTCACATAAGCGTTGGATTATAAGTCTTATTTTGATAGCTTTAAGAACACAATTAGTGTTAATAACTGTAAACGACTCTAATAGTCTAGAAATAGAATTTGTTTAAAAGAAAAGAGTAGAAGGATCCACAAAAATTTACGGAAAATACGTTACCTACGACAAAACATAGTTATTGGCCAGGCGAAGGCAATGATTGGCCGATCGTTTGGCAGTTATTGGCCACTATTTCATAACCTATATGTGACATATACCCTACCTAATTATGAAATAATACCTTTTTTACTTAAATGTTTCTATATTAGCTAGTATTGCACCTTCTTTTAACAGCGTTTTAGATTGTATTAAAAGCATTTTCTTTTAAAACCTAACCTCTTAAAATCACAACAAAGAACTGTTTCAAGGCAATGATTGGCAGATCGTTTGGCAGTTATTGGCCACTATTTCATAACCTATATGTGACATATGTATACCCTACCTAATTATGAAATAATACCTTTTCTACTTAAATGTTTCTATATTAGCTAGTATTGTAGTATTGCACCTTCTTTTATATTGTATTAATAGTATTTTCCTTTATAACATAACCTTTTCAAAGCATGGCGAATGGTGGCCAACAACTGTTGCACTGTTTCTATGACTGTTAGCTACCCATTGGCCTCGTGGCCAATGACTGTCCTAAGACATTATTTACATTACAGTTCTTGGCCACCTATAATTTTTGCAATAATATATGATATTAATGAATAAATAATCCTTTTTTATAAAGTTTAAACCTTTATTTGTCTATATAACGAATATGAGAGTTATATATATATCGTAAATACATTAAATTATCTAAGAATTGCCTGATGTAACCGTATGGCTATTCAATTCAATCACTGTAGTTTTCAAGCATCGATTTCAACTTGTCTATTTTTTACACATAGTATAACAATGAGTAGCAAATATCGATTGCATTCGACGCATGAAAGTACAAGGTATCTGAATATGTTCATTATAAAAGGCATAATGTACATTATTTCTTAATATTCATGTTTTTTAAAAAAAAGGCCAATCACTGCCAGGTGGCCAATAACTACACTGTTTACCCCTATCCCTACAGACCTCCACCCGGGACGTGACAGTGAATAACAAAATATTTCTTCTATTCAATACAATGCCCTTCAACAACTATCCCAAATTGTTCCTTGTCAAAGTAATTTTTTTATCAATTCTTTCTAAATTATTCAAAACCGTCTTTTATATGTACTAATTTTGGAAAAAAAGTTTTATGGCGATTCTTTTTCGATTCTTACAAAATGGATTCTTTGGTTCCGATTTTTTAGAAGGATCGATTCTTATAATCCGATTTTGAATCGATTCAAGAATCGATTCTTTGAGGTGAATCGAACACTCCTAGCTTGTGGTGTATAAGAAATCGCTGGAAGAGTTATGACTGTTCGCCTGTACCGCTCGTAGACTCTGCCTGACGGGCCCGCCACGCTGGCTTATATGCTACGCCGCGCAAGCTTCGCGAGCGAGAACGCCGTTCGGCGCGCAGCCATGTCGCGGCCGCGCCACGCACGAGTGGTAGGGGAAGATCAGCGTCCCACCGTTATAACTCATTACAACTAGAGCTGTTCAAGTACACGGAAAAAGCAAGCCGAGCTTAACTCGGCTTGAACGACCGAGCCGAGCCGAGTACCCGAATGAACCGATCGGCTTGAAAGAACCGGGCGGCTTGGATAGAACCAAGTAGCTTGAATTTTTCAAGCGACCTGAAAGAACTGAGGCGGCCCGAATGTATGTCTGTACATTGTACGTCGAGCAGATAGGTTAGGAAATTGGTTAGATGTACTTAAGCTAATTATAATATAGACTGCGGAAGTTTATGTAAATGCATGTTTTTATTGGAATGACTTAAACAAGCGGGACTTTGACAGAACTACGTTCCATCATTAAGAGGATGTTAAAAATATATTTTCGTTTTTACACATTTTGCATATTCTGGATATACGTTGCACATTCTTCATATTTTTTGCAGATACGGAATTTATTTACAAATTAGCTTCGTGAACCTCGCCATTAAAATTTAATAGTTTCATATGTTATAAAGTTCAATAGTGTAATAGTTACATATATATTTAAAAGTTTAATAATTGAGTAGTAGATACAACGGCTTGATACGTATAATATATAATTATTACAGTATAATTATTAGTATACCACAGTTTTATAAAAGAGATTAAATATACCCCCCCCCCCCCCCCCCCGTTATATTTTTCAGCATATTTGCATATTCGCGACATATCATACTTGCATAAACTTCCGCAGAGTGGGTATAAATAAATAAATGGACGAATAATTTTTAAACAGCAAACAATATAAATAGACACACAATTTAATTTTTTTTATTTAATTAATGTAAGAAGGATGGGAAATATTTCACACACACACACGCGCGCGCGCGCGCACACACACGTAAGAAATGGCAGCGTTCGAAGAAATCGAGACCATGGAAGTGAACGAGATGTTGGGAACCGAGGAACATCCCCTGCATCACCTCAGCGACTGCAGACCGGCCCGCAGGAACCGCAGTTCGGTGTGGGAGTGGTTTACTAAAGTAAATCGGCACGAGAGCACGTGCAACACGTGCGGAAAAACATAAAAAACGAAGGCGGGAGGCACATCATCCCTTCGAAGGCACATGACCACCCAACACAGCGGGATATTCGAAGCTGTGAATGAGATCAGCGCGGGTGTGGCGAATACAAATGAAAACGGTATGTAACCAACTATTTATGCTTCTACTAGTGCATGGAACTTTGAACAATTACATAATTTCCAAATAACCACGTGACTCATACCGCGAAAATCGTCCACAGATGTTGCAAGAATGCCCGTGCTGGAAAAAAATTCCCCGCGGGCAAAGGAAATTACCAGCGCAATTGCGCGGATGATAATCGTGGATTGTCAGCCGTTCTCCGTGGTTAGCGACACAGGCTTTCAAGAACTGATGAAGGTTGTGGAGCCGAGGTATCAGATCCCCCGCCGTGCGACGTTCGCCGAGGAAATGATTCCTGACATATTTCGAGCCGAACGGAAAAAAATTCAGGACGTAATCAGCGAGGATGCCAAAACTGTACGTATAACTTCTCTAATGTTCGTGAAATTTGACTCGATTTAAGATATTTACACATCTTTTCACTGTTTTGGATTAGAAACGAACGTTTGCATTCACGACAGACGGCTGGACTTCGCGTACACTGGAGAAATACATGTCGCTGACGGTCCATTATTTGGATGATAAATTTGTATTAAAAAACTACACGCTTCAGATCCTCTGCGTGACCGAAGCGCAAACGAGCGAAAACATAAACGCGATACTTAAGAACTCTTTGAGCGAGTGGGGGTTGAACAACATGGAATCTACCCTGTATTTTACCACCGACAACCCCTCGAATATTACAAAGGCGATTAAATTGTGCGATACGTGGGAGCGTATCCCTTGCTACGCTCATACTTTGCAGGTAAATAAACAGAAGATATTTAAATGCAAAAAATGAATAATAAATCGTTAACATTTCATATTTAATGCAACGAGTTCTTTTCAATTGGTCATAAAGGACTGCGTGGACGATTCCGCTGATCTCACCAAATTAATTAAAAAATGCAAACAGATCGTAGTAGACCGAACGACTGAAACTTGAACAGCGAAAGCTATGTCCGGACTCGGAGCCCCTAAAATTAATTTGCGACGTGAGCACGCGATGGAACTCCAAGTTCGACATGCTCAGTCGCTTTCTAGAGGTACAACGTGCGCTTGATACGGTCCTCTGTGAGCCACGAACGCCGGACCATCTGAGAAATTCCGAGTGGTCCAGAATCAAACAATATTGCGATGTATTGCGAATTTTCAAAGAAGCGACATTAATAATGACGCTGGGAAATGAGCCAACGCTGTGCCGTTACATTCCTACGGTATATGGCATACGAAAAAAATTAAGCACCCCAGTGACCTCAGTGTAGAATAATGAAACGGACGACACTACTAACAGCTCACATTTCCGACAACATTTATTAGAAGAGCTGAATATTAGGTTTAATTTTATTACTGATTCAGAATCATTGATACTCGCAATGATTCTGGACCCTCGCACCAAAGACCGTCTATTGTCGGGAGACGAGAAACTGGCGGCTCACAGAGCCCTGTATTCGGTTGCGACCGAGTACCTTGCGGACGTAAGCAACGTGGGCGGGGGATATGTACAATTGAACCAAATGTCAGGTGAGTGTGCAACAATAATAAGATTATGTGATACTGTGTTCAATGTTGTACGTTATATATTTTGTTTCTATGACAGGGCCAGCGCCAGGAACGTCTGGCACATTAATGGACTTTTTCGACGACATTGGCAGAAACGAGGTGGATCGACCAACCGACACTGTCGAAAAGGAAATTCAGAATTTCATGGAGGAAAAACTTATAACCAAAGAAGCAAGTATTCTGAAGTGGTGGAGGGACAATACGGCGAAATTCCCAAAACTGGCCCGCGTGGCGCATCACATTTTGGGCGTGACGGCATCGCAGGCGTATAGCGAGAGGCTATTTTCGCGTGCCGGCAACGTCGTGACGGAAAAGCGCTCATGCCTCCTGTCACAGAGGGTGGAACAGTTGTGCTTTCTGTCGGCGAATATGCGCCAATAACATTGGTAAGTGTAAAGAAACCTTATTAATTTACTAATGTGAGATCTACGAACTCCATTGACTTTTAACTATGTAGCAGTCCCTCCAATTGTGTTTATCTCGTTGCAGCAGGTTTACGTGGCACAAAATCGGCTCTTTTCAGAGCCACCCATGATGTACAAAGTCCGACCGAGCAACCTCCCCGCGGTGTACATCGGGTAAAGCTAATGCCGGCGGCACGTGACCGTTACAGTACTTTTCAAGGTCATCGCAAGTTGAAACAGATACCAGTGTGATGTGTCCCCCTCCTGCAATATAATCTAATAGTACATATATAGTATCTAGTATGTGTGTAGGGTCGACAGTTCATTGTATGTCTATGTATACTATATAATCCATGCATATAATAAGTTGTGTGTGTGTGTGTGTGTGTGTGTGTGTAGTATGTACATACTACGCAGGATGCGTACATTATGTATGAAATATGTGTGTAATGCAAATACGTTTATTTAATTTCTTGTGATTTCATACGCTCTTTGAGAAATATTTCCCATCCTCATTCAAACGGATTACTACCGTGTTCTTACATTAATTAAATAAAAAAAATTAAATTGTGTGTCTATTTATATTGTTTGCTGTTTAAAAATTATTCGTCTATTTATTTATTTATACCCACTCTGCGGAAGTTTATGCAAGTATGATATGTCGCGAATATGCAAATATGCTGAAAAATATAACGGGGGGGGGGGTATGTTTAATCTCTTTTATAAAACTGTGGTATACTAATAATTATACTGTAATAATTATATATTATACGTATCAAGTCGTTGTATCTACTACTCAATTATTAAACTTTTAAATATATATGTAACTATTACACTATTGAACTTTTTAACATATGAAACTATTAAATTTTAATGGCGAGGTTCACGAAGCTAATTTGTAAATAAATTCCGTATCTGCAAAAAATATGAAGAATGTGCAACGTATATCCAGAATATGCAAAATGTGTAAAAACGAAAATATATTTTTAACATCCTCTTAATGATGGAACGTAGTTCTGTCAAAGTCCCGCTTGTTTAAGTTATTCCAATAAAAACATGCATTTACATAAACTTCCGCAGTCTATATTATAATTAGGTTAAGTACATCTAACCAATTTCCTAACCTATCTGCTCGACGTACAATGTACAGACATACATTCGGGCCGCCTCAGTTCTTTCGGGCCGTCTCGGTTCTTTCGGTCCGCTTGAAATAATTCAATCTGCTTGGTTCTGTTCGAGCCGCCCCCTTACTTCGGGTCGCTTGAAAAATTCACGCTACTTGGTTCTATCCAAGCCGCCCGGTTCTTTCAAGCCGATCGGTTCATTCGGGTACTCGGCTCGGCTCGGAAACCGGGTTTCAGCTTGGTTCGGATTTCAAGCTACCCGAATATTCAAGTACTTGAACAGCTCTAATTACAACATGTCAAGGTCATTGAAATCAGTGAGGAGGTAGCTTTCAATATATTATGCCGAAAGTTTTTTATTAGTATTTCCGAAACTAAGGTCGACCGCCAAAATGTTTAAAGGGAAATGTTCAGAATGACAACTTTGACTATCTCTTTGCTATCCTGTTGTAAACTAAATAAAATGTGTGCTAAGCTGCATGTGTTCTAAATTGTATGTGCACTATATTCTATGTCCTATTTTGATGTGCGCTAAATTGCATGTGCAATATCGTACTGTGTAGTATTGATATGGAGCCAACCTAAGTTTTATTTGTAACTTTTAAGAGAATTTATAACATTCAAAATTTTATTTGGCAGATCTAAATATGAGTAAAACTGTAAGAACACCATACAATAAAGATTTGCTTAAAAAAGCCATAAAGGTTATAACCTCACATTAATCATCGATAAATGCAGCCAGCAATACTTTTGTCATTGCGAGGAGTACTTTAGATGGTAAAATTAAAGGAAAATATGAGGACAAATAACCTGGACCAGAATACGTGTTAACGACGGCTCATGACGATGTCATAATGGAATGGATAATGCATCTAAGCTCTCGTGAATTTCCAGTTACTAAGGATCAACTGTTGAGTACGGTCCGAATATTAGTTAAAAATATGCGTTTGAAAACTCCTTTTATTGACGCAAGACAAGGTCAGCATTGGTATTTTACTTATTTACGACGTCATCCTATGCTAGCTCAAAGAATAGGTAAAAATTTATCTGTCGCTCGAGCTAATAGTGTCAGAAGATCATGTAAAAAAGTGTTTTTCTAACATTGAACAATATTTAAAAGAAAAACTTATTTATATTGAGCCTAATAGAATTTTTAATTTGCGATGAGACATCATTAAAGTTAAATCCAGAAAACACCAAAGTCATAGATACGAAAGGAAAGAAAACTGTATATAACATTGTTGATAAGAATGAAAAAAAAAATTTAACAGCGTTTGTGACAGAAAATGCAGTTTGTCAGCTGGCTCCTACTCTTATTTTATTTGCTTATAAGCAAATTCCTACTTATTATAAATAACCCGATTTATATCATGTTTGAACTAATTTTAATCTGGAAAAGCTCAGCAGTATGTTACTGAAAACGTTACGATTTACATATTATTAATACATAATCCACTACAAGCAATACTGTATACCTTTCGAGCCGCCGCCGAACAGCCCAAATCCTCGGCTCGAAGAGAGATCGCGCCGTTTCGGCTAAAGACGCTGCCGAAAGTTGTGCAAAGACTTCGAATAACAGTCGAATAAACTACGGATAAAGATGAAAACCTTATTCGACGGGTTGCATAATCGTTCTTCATATAAAAAAAAATCTTTCGCCGTCGAATAAATTCACTTCAAATAAATTTATTCATCCGTAGTGTTTGGAATAAAGATAAATCGCGGTATTCGAAGCTACGAATAACGAATGAACATAAAGTATTTTTTATTCGAGTTTATCCAGATCTTATCTTTGCCCATCTCTAATCTCCAGTCTCTTCGCCGTGATTCTATCAAGCCTCCCAGACGACAAAATAGTAGTAGGGGAAATGCGGCAACAGCGCGATACGTATTTCGATACGTATCGGCAACTATGTATTTCTTACATTTATCGGCTAGCTTGGATTTGAACCAATGCTGGTGCTACGTGGTTCGAATATACGATCAACGCCTATGACGGAGAAGCCTTGAAGCCTCATTCTGTCAGTTTTTGAGCTGTCCTCAGTACATGATTTATAAATTCATTAATATTTCACTGTACGGTGTTTATTAGCATTCAAACGCACCAGACCCGCCTGCGCAGATGTGTACTGGAGGCAACTATACCCGCAAAATCTTCCTTCTTGCGGATTCCAGAACGAAAGTTGGTTGAAACGGTTTGTTTACTACATAGAGTCGTATACGTACACGCTTTTCCTAGCACGTGCAAGCGTACGCACACATTCAAGGCCCAATGAGACGGCAGCCTTAATCAGTTTATCGATACATCCACCTTACATGATTTTAAAAATTCAAGAGAATTTAAAGAATAGAATGAAGAAGAAAAAAACAAAAATCTATTCCCTTTGTGGAACAAAATATCTTGTTTGGCTAACAGTACATCTAACGAACAACAAAATCTTAGTCTAGAACAACATTGCAACATCAATGTCAATTGTATTGAGTGCAATGACCATTACTTTATGTTTCAAAACTGGGTACAATGACCGTAAGCAGGTGTTACAACTAATTTTGTGTATTAAATTTACCTTTATAATATGATTACTTCTTTACTTTTCAAGAATACACAATTCCCTTCCAAAGAGGTAGCACATTTGCTCATTAAATCTGATAATAATAATGGAAACTGTGATAATCAAATGGACTGCAATTTTAATAACATAGTGCTCGATATTTCTGAAGACGTTAATCAGAATATATTTATAGCTAACGGATATAGTAATGATAATGCTAATGAAAGTATTATTATAAATAATATTCCAAAAGAATGTGGAGCTACAAGTCCCTCTACTAGTCGCAATATAGGAAGGAAGGATTTTATTACTAATATTGATGATAGAACTATATTCCAATTTAATTTGGAGTGCAAAGACTCTGGTGAAACTGATTTGATCTCACCTAACTCGAATACTGAACAACAAGTAATTAATAAGTATCAAAACAGTGCTGGCATAAGTCTGATAACGATAAGTCCTTAAGTTTATATAACAATGTAGATAAACTTTTCCAAGAAAATCGTTTTTGGCCGAGGATAATAGATTTAAAAAACGGAAAATGAAACAAAGTCTTCCATCTGTTATTTCGTTTACAAAATGGCAAGAATTAAAAAACATAACGAAGATCAAAAACGAAAAGCTGAAGAAGACAAAGAACTAAAACGGAAAAGTAGAGAAGAAAAACAATTAATAAAAAGGGAATTGTAAAAAGTTCGGGGAGAAAATAAAACGAAAGGCTCAAGTAGAGAGGGAATTGAGAAAGGGACCACCTACAGGAGTGATGGT
The DNA here is from genome assembly GCA_910592295.1 of Andrena haemorrhoa. Lineage (NCBI taxonomy): Eukaryota > Metazoa > Arthropoda > Insecta > Hymenoptera > Andrenidae > Andrena > Andrena haemorrhoa. The sequence goes on from OU342946.1 coordinate 12,106,668, forward strand.
AGGGTTGCCAATCTGAGATCGATTAATAAAAAAATCGATCTTTTGCCCCGTAATTTTCGATTTTTTAGATCGATTTTCCCGTGTAGATCGATCCAATGGAATCGATCCTCGGGGAACACAAATCATGTTAAAACAATGCAAGCCCGTCCACGAACAGGCAGCGCCACGCTTTCGTCATGACGACCAGCGTATGACACTGTCGGTCGCTAGGCGTATATTTTCGCTCGTGTGGGAATATCTGGGTTCGGATTAGCGTTTGCAATATACCGGTAAATGGGTAAATCGCGAAGAATACCCTCAAATTTTTACCGGTAATTCGCTAAATTTTTACCGGTAATTCGATAAATTAGGGGAAGTCGGGGTATTGTGAGCCACGGGGAATCGTGAGCCAGCGCCATATTTTTTTCCCTAGTGAATAATGACAGCTGCCAACAACTGTTATTTACTTGTCTTATGATAAGCTAATATTTCCACGATCAGTGAACGTACGCACTCGCATCGTTACTTTGCTCTGTTAACAGATAAAAATTGGCTGATCTCGAAGTATTATTTTCACTTCGTGTGTGGTCTATTATTGTGACACTTTTCTGTGAATCCACGCAGGTAACTATTTTTATAATACTCGTGTGACTTCAAGCTTTCGAAATAATAAAGAAATTTGGCATTAAGTTAGCATTGTGTTATTTATTTGTGGCCATGTTGTAAAAATAATGGTTCGGGGAATTGTGAGCCACTCGAATCTTGACGAGGAAGAGGACGTTGATTTCTGCATAATTTGCATGAAAAATATGCCGAAAAAGATCGCAATAACACCATTCATTGCAACGTCTGCGATCGCGCAATCCACTTGGAATGCGCCGGAATGACCGCAAGTTATTGGACTTGCGAGCATTGCATTTCAAACAATTGAAAATTATTTTTTCATTTAGAGACATGAATAAACATTTTCTAACAAGCATTGTCATTTTTATTCAATTTATAAAGTGGCTCACGATTCCCCGAGATTTTTCAGATTCAAGAAAATGCAAATTTTTTGTAATAGTCTGAAAATCATCTAATTTGCAAATATTCGATTCCACTATTGTGACTAAAAGAAAGGTAAATCTTCATACTACAACATCCAGCTTTGAAATTTGAAGAAACACTTGATTTTATAACAGTTTGTTAGCAAAAAAAGTGGCTCACAATACCCCGACTTCCCCTACGTACAGCAATATAGCGCATATATGCATTCATTAATTCCGTCGACATCTACTATAGTAACAGTGAAAAATACTTCAATTAGATACTAATAAAAACGAATAGTGAAGTATCTCATGAAGAACGAACTCTGATCCAAAAGAAAACTAAAAATCTGAATCAAGTCATAACAAAATTGTAATAAATTTCGCTGTGTAATTTGTTATTTATGCTATTGTTAAATATATTTACATTTTATTACATTGCTATCTTCTGTTTTTTTTCCACACTTGGACATACTTTTGAAATAACCACATGAAAAATTATATTTTCAGTCATGTTCTTGTTATTTGTATATTAACAATAATTTATTTATACAAACTTATATTAAAATAATGCACAACTAGTGTTTTAAATACAATAATGTCTCGGTAGATCGACATACTTTGAAACCGACCGTGTTACAGTAACAAATAACTGCAAAAGTCTGCTTTCAACAAACCCGCCACAAGAGTGACAAACAGTGTGAGTGACAGGAACAGCATACATACCTTCCCAGCCTATTCAGCTAGGTTGAACCGAACCAAACCGAACAGACCCGAATCGCTACGACTCGTAATTTATGGAGACGAACGGCAACCTCTCCATAAATTAACTCGACCGTATTGCAGACCGGTCAACCGACCAGTCTCGGCGGACCAATCGGCGGACCGGTCAGGCCTTCAGTTCGATTTGGTTCGGTTAAAATTACGGTCTGAGATTCCCGATCGAGAGGCAATCGGTGTGGAGTTACGTTTCCCTTTTCCAACCTCTCACTGTTGCGGTCAGTATTTCGGTCGCTTTTACTGGTCGCGTGACCGGTCATGACCGGTCTGAATTGCGGTTACTGCTTTGGTCTCGACTCCCGGGATTATACTGCTACATTTACCAATTCTTATTTTTGATATTACACAGTATTTTGGTTTTGTTGCATTGCAAATTGTTGGAAACAGGCAATCCAAATGTGGGATTCCACTGAGGCAATGCTAGGCAACATGTCGCATGCCATGAGTGGGATAGTGATTGCATGTGTTGCATGCGAAAAAAAGATACGACGATGTTGCCGGTTGCCGGTTACCAAAAAGTTGCCTTAGTGAATCCCCACCTTTATACTTCATGACAGGAAGACCGAATGTTGTATGTGTAGCCATTGAGCTCTAAACAAACCTGGAGAGATGGCCGGTCCGAGAAAGAAGAAATATAACGGGTGAACCGATTACAACAGGCTACAGATGTATAGTGCATGTGAGTAAAGTTACCCGCGCACAACATGCATACATAACACAGAGAGTACCGAATGAGAGGGATAATAGGAAGAACGATAAGTTCACCGCTTATTTTCTGTTTCCCTCGGACCGCTGTCGCCTATATTTCTTCCCACTGCTGTTCACTCTCCAGGTTTGTTTAGAGCTCAATGTGTGTAGCAAGCGAGTTTATACGCATTCGCGTTTCCATTGTTCTACCTACTTACGGCGAGAAAAACGTGTACTTCGTACTTAGTCTTCAATGAATTTAAGATACCAAGAAGTTGAATCAAATTCTTCAAGATCGATTATTTACAAGGCTATTTTTTCCTGAACCTTCTTGTGATTCGAATTGATTTGAAAAATCGATACTTTCCAAAAAAATCGACAACCCTAAGTGGTGGTAATGTGTGCGCGAGACGCCACGATTGGACAGCGCCAAGCGAGTGACGTCGGTTCGTCTCCAATCGTTGCGTCACACGCACATATTACCACCACTCCTGTAGGTATTACCCCTTCCAAATAAGTTTATCCAAGAATATGTTACTTAGCATATAAAATAAAGTTCCTGGTAGGCGTCTATATGTTTGTTCGCGCTAATCTCGAGAAGCACTAGACGGATTGTGATGCGATTTTCACCATTTTATAGAACATTTCTCGAGGATGGTTTAGGTGTATGTAACACTAACCTATGACAAAAGGATGCCGAGCAGTTGGGATTTTAGTGAAGCATTCCTCGAGAATGCTCTATGGGGTGGTCGGAGCCGCATCGCAGTCCATCTAATAGTTATTGAGATTAGTCCGAATAGACAGACAGACGCCTACCGGGGACTTGAAGTTACACTATGCAGACATACATACATATAACAAGCCCGGGCAACGCCGCGTACTTTAAGCTATTTAAATATAATTGAACTGTGCCTTAAATTTTTTTTAACTCCAAATGCCCATACTTATTCCGAATTAATAAAAATAACGCAATATTTATTTAGCGTACCCTCTCACAATGCTAATGTCGAAAGAATCTTTTCTTTAATTACATCGCAGTGGACAAAAGAACAAAATTCCTTAGAATTATGTACAGTTTCATCATTAATAGAAATAAAATACAATTTCAAACATTACACTTGCAGGGACTTCTACAAATTCCTCATCTCCAAGAATGATATTTTAATGGCTATTAGAAAGATTGACAAGTACAAGAAGACTGAATGATATTAGTAGTTTCATCTCGTACTGATTTTACCAAAGATTTGCATAAGTACATTAATTTTATTCTGTTAAGTATTTTATGTTATTTTAATTATAAGTTTAGTGTACAAAATAGTCATAAAAAATTCCTACTTTATACAACTATATTTTGTCTTTATTTTTTTATTAGTCTATATTTTACAGAAATTTTTGTCTTGGTATATCCTACCTAATATAAGAAATAGTTAAAAGTGTCCGGGTCTTAATGCTTTCGGTCCTAGAGAAGTGATTTTACGGATGGCAGCCCTTTTTTTCTTTTTTAATTCCACCAAACCACCCCTCCCCGACAAAAGGCGTCGGGGCCTCAAGTGGGGCTAAAATCACCCAGTTTCGCGAAAGGACCTAGTCCATCGCCTAACTCCCCAATTAAACATATACACATACCATATACATATATATAATCACAAACATATAAACATATACAGGCAAACCCTAATCACTAACATAACTGACATGGGTAAAGCCAGCACGATGTAGCGAAAGGCATAGCAGTGCCAACTCGCCCCATACAGGCTGCCCCCCATCTGTCTCCCCTCCCGTACAAGGGCTAGTCCAAAATTAGTCCCCTCTACAAAAAGAACGAAAAACACACAGGATCAGTCCTGATCATGTTACTTAAAAAGTAACGCTATATCTTCCAGGGGGTCTCCCACCCCAGATTCACCCCTTTCCAGGGTCCTCTCGTGGCTCTGTTTGACCCTCATAACAGAGTTACAAAAACAACGGAAGGCAGACAAATTCTCCAAAGAGGCCAATGCCCTTTTCATGACCACACCCGGTGAAACATCACGACCCAAGTCCAAAATACTGAACAAGGAGGTCCTCTCAATCTCCCATCTAAAACAATGGAAGAAAGTATGCAGGAAATCGTCGACCTCATTGCTATCGAACCAGCAAAAGGGGGACTCCGCTCTTCCTATATCATATAAATATTTTCTAAAACATCCATGCCCAGTAATAATTTGGGTAATACTAAAATCCAAGCAGGCCGAAGGGTGATTTACCATCATCAGGGCGCTTGGCAACCACTCGTACGCCCATCTGGACACCCCAGACGAGTCCCATCTATCCTGCCATTCAGTGATGGCCAGTTCCCTGACCACCCTCAACCTGGACTCCAAGTCCTCCTCGGCCCATCTCATATCTTCTACTGTAACAAGCAGCCTCCGGATATTCTTCCTCTTTTCCTTTAATTCCCTTAATCTCATCCGAGCCTTGATATCCCAAGGAATTTCCCCTGCCCAGACACATAAGGAGAGGTGGGAAGCCGTCCGATAAGAGGTGGTTACAAGACAAAGGCCCATCTGCTGGGTCCTACGCAGCCACCGTTCGTTTCAACGATCCTCTACAGCCTCAGCCCAAATAGGTGCAGCGTACATCACAATACTATCTAAAACTTACGCCTGGCAGTGCTCAGAGTAGAGACGTTCGGCATTAGTCGGCTCAACACTCCCAACACTTTTGCCGCTTTATTTGTGACACTCTCAATATGAGAGATAAACTTATCATTATGCTCAAAACGGACACCTAAATAACGAACGTTTGGTTGAGGTACCAGTGTACTCCCCAAAAACGGAAGGACATATCCCTCAGGCCGCCAGCGTCTATTTAAGAAAACAACCTCAGTCTTTTGTACCGCCAGGTTCAAACCAAAATTGGAGAGCCAAGCCTCCACGTCCGTAGCCACGGTCTGAACCTTGGTTTCTAGATTGGATAATCTGCTGTCAGAGACCAGAAGGGCCACGTCATCTGCGTAACCCACAAGCCGACAACCCAAGGGCACTGGTCTGTTTAAAAGCCCGTCATAGACCAGATTCCAAAGAATCGGTCCCAACACGGACCCTTGCGGCACCCCCATATACACGGGTGGCCGGACTCTTCCATCAGTGGCCTGATAAACAATCTCTCTATCTAAAAAGTAGGAGATCAAAATTCTCCTCAAATATAAGGGGAAATTCCGCCTTTTATCCAAGGAAACCAATACAGAATACCAGCGTTTAATGGCTGTCATGTCCACAAAATCCTTAACCACCATCAAAGCATCAAGAGTGGATCTCCCTCTTCTAAAGCCAAATTGATTTGGCGAGAAACCATCTTCCCCAATTACCTCAAAGATACGCCCTCTCAATATATATTCAAAAAGCTTAGGTAACGAATCAATAATACACAGGGGCCTGTACGCAGAAGGAGAGTTCGGTTCTTTCCCCTCCTTGGGAATAAGAACCACTCTGGATTTCTTCCATGGAAGAGGTATCTCTCCCCTAGCAAGAACCCCGTTAAAGAGGGCAGCAAACGAGGCCGGTTGACTAATCGCAAGAGCCTTGATGACCTCGGAAGGGACCCCGGCCATTCCCGGGGATTTTCCCATTGCCAACTCGCGAGCTGCAGAGGTCACCTCCTCCACCGTGACAGGAGAAAAGGTGAGATCAACAACCCACTTCCGCCCGTCACTTAATATTTCCCGTATCTCCTCTAGATCCGGAGCCAAAACCTCTAAAGCACCTATTGGGAACAACAGGTCCAGAGTATCTTTAGCGACCTGACCATTTATGGGTCGAGGAGGCACCCTACTATTAGCATACATTATTACCGCCCGGTAGGGGCGTCTCCATATATTTTCTTTTAATTCCTCGCAGAAGTCCATAAAAACTTTATCCTTAGCGGGCATAATAGCCCTATTAAGCTGTTTGCGAGCGACCCGATAAGCTTCCCGTCTCTCAGGATACACGTCCGGAAAGCGCCTGCGGACCCTGGTCATAATTCGTCTGGCTTTGTTAGACTTTTTCCTAAGCTCGGCAATGACGGACGGCAGCCCTAATTGCAACCATGTCGGCAAAATCAGCGCGCGACCGCCCACGTTACGTGAAATATGTTTAAGGGGGAAGAGCACTGTAATGGTCTGGAAAGTAAGGGTGTTTTCGGGAATTTTTTTCAACCAAACAACGCAAATAAATCAATGTATTGCTTAGTATAGTTAATATATACATATTGAAGGGTAAAAAAAACTGTTTCGAATGAAATTCATAAATCCGTTTCCTGTATACTCTTCGTCAAAATGTGCGCTGCGGCAAAATCGTACCTGTGGCCTTGACACTGCCTTAGGCATATGGTTAACCCGCATTAAAAAAAAATATTTAGAAACAGGAAACCTAAGTTTATTAGTTGACGATCAAAATAAGTCAATATCACACAAGCTAACAAAATGGCGGACTACTGCAAAAAATCATTATTTGGGGTAAAGATGTTGATAAAAAAAATAGAAGGAGACCGTTAAGTAACAAAAACTGATCATCACGTCATAGAGACGGAGTTTTCGCACAATAAATGCCCTTTGCTCATGTCAATTGGATGTATAGTTTTATCTGTATACTTATTATCAACGCGGTTGAAGAATGTCATTCTGAGAAAAACGCGTTCAAAGTTCCACTCGGTTCATTCGCGCGCTTGACACCGCTTCACGAAAAATACTATATCTCCGTCAATTTTACGAATTTCTTCATAAAATTTGGATAGGGCCTTCTGGAAACGTATGTCTTTCAAAAGATGTGAAAAAGAAAAAATCGATTTTTCCTAATTTTTACAGTGGTCTCCCCCCTTAAGTACAGTAAGCACCTCTTTGTTTTATACCAAACTATTGGTATTCAGTTAGTAATTAACCTAAGTTAAGTAGACGAAGTTCATCAAAAGAGTGCTCTTCTAAAAGATTATAATAAACTTTTCGATCTCATATTCTAAAAATTTGTTTATAAATCACGCATCATAAAGTAGTTTTTTCTGGTAGTATCATAGACGATATAAATAGGAACCCTTTTTGTATTTAAATCTCTATATCGCACTGTTACAAACTATATCATACTGTTACAAAGACTATAATAACTTAAAATGTTATTGGTCAAGAAAAATTGTCTCTGGCACATATCATCATACTCTACATTGGTACATACATACCAGAGATGGGCACGAATTTTATTTACATAAAATTTTAGAGAACGAATAAAAATTAACAAAATTCGTTCGTTAACCCGAGTTAACTTTATTCGACACATGACGAATAATATTTTTAACTTTTATTCGTTTTTTGAAATTTTGGTTGCATATGAATACTACACAGTACGATATTACACATACAGATAGCGCACATCAAAATAGGACACAGAATATAGTGCACATACAATTTAGAACACATGCAGTTTAACGCACATTTTTTTAGTGCACATCAGAATAGCGCACAGCAAGATTTCACGCGCAACCATCTCGTCGCCGTCGACTGTTCCACAGCCGATAGTATTAGTAGTGGTTGGGGTTAGATTAGGGCGGGGGGCGCGCGGCCGCTCGGGGGCGCGAAAAGCATGGTAGCGAACCGATGTGACTTTGGGGATGTTCAAAATGAGACTGCGCTTACAAGTATCGCGCGATGAGATCAATATCGCTATTGCTGTCAAGGTCATCATTCTGAACATTTCCCTTTAAACTTTTTGGCGGTTGACTTTGGTTTACGAGATATTCGCAAAAAACTTTACTTAACACTAGAATTATCGAGTTTAACACATACTCACACCGGTTCGCTAAGGTAAATGTCCCAGTAGTTGGACACCTCCCGGTGATTGAACACTATCATGAATTTCTGTTAATATTAAATTTAAAAACAATGTTCACGAAGTTCAGGAAATACAATAATTATCCTTCTTCATTTTTTATACTAAAAATCATGAAAACAGTTCGGAAACATGATGTATTAATTGAAAAAGAACTATTATTCTGTAGCAATCGCGAACTTAATGTATCATGACAAGCCTTACTAAAAGTGTTCGACTAAGATTGAGAGCGTCTTTCTTAAGTTCGTAAATACTACGTTGAGCGTGCTTCTATACTAAGTAAAAGTTTTTTAGACATATTAAAGTCGGTTTAGTTGATAGCCATGTGTTTTTAAATGATTTTTCTTTTGTTTAATTAAAAATTACCGTGTCCATGGACTGGTACACGAAATCGCCGCTGGCCTAGTCATTGAGCGCTTTGTCCAATGACTGAAGCACCATACTCGGAGACGTGGCCCACTGTTTGGACGTGTTTGGACGCGAGTTAATTTGGAAATAATACCATTGTGCCAGTGTCATTGGGTTGCTGCAAGTAGTTTGAAGCATTTAAATATTAATAAAATTCTTTAATTTAATATTTTTTATTTATTTTTACATATTTTATTCATTAATTTTAGATTCTGTTCAAAGAACAATCTAACCTAAATTTTGAATAAGAAATTATTTAAAAACATAATGCCAAAGGGAAAACTAAAAAAGAAATCATACACACCATAAAATATGGAGGCTGCTGTGGAAGCAGTTCAAAATGGCATGTCATTAAGAGCTGCCAGTGAAAAATATAATGTGCCCCGGAGTACAATTTCTATTAAGAGTAAGGGAAAGGTGGCTCTAAATGCAACGATGGGTCCATCAACCTATTTATCCAAAGAAGAACAGAGACTTTGTGATTGGATCATTTATCGTGGACAGCGAGGATTTCCTGTGACAAATACCAAACTATTAGAGAGCGTGCAAGCATTGGTAACGAAACTTGGAAGAAAAACACCTTTTGTCAACAACAAACCAGGTCGTCACTGGTTTGAAGCATTTCTTCGGCGTCATCCTCATCTGTCTAAAAGAATTGCTCAAACTTAGACCAGCACTCGTGCTTCCGTTACAGAGGTAGTACTACGGAATTGGTATAAAGAAGGGGAAGAACATTTGACAAAACTGAATTTAATCTTAATTGATCCATCTAGGATATTTAATTGCGACGAAAGTGGATTTCGACTCTGTCCTGAACTTGATCGTGTAATAGTGAAAAAAGGTGCCAAATCCGTGTACACTGTGGTCACTGGTGATGAAAAAGAATGTTTAACAGTTTTATTTATGGTTAATGCTACGGGAAGTATGGTTCCACCCATGGTCTTGCACGCCTATAAGATAGTGCCATATAATGTGACAAAAAAAAATATCAAAAGACTGGAGCCTGGGTATATCTGACAAAGGCTGGATGACCACCGAAACATTTTATGAATACATTTCAAACATCTATTATCCGTGGGTAGTAAAAAATAACATACAATTTCCTATAGTTTGGTGTGTGGATGCACACTCGTCCCATGTAACCAGGCCTTTGGTGAACTTTAGTCAATGTGTACAAATAGAATTAGTAGCACTCTATCCAAATTCAACACACATCATTCAGCCATTAGATGTGTCCAATTTATGTCCAAACACTGGGACAGCTAAGTCCAATCACTGGTACATGCCGTAAATTCTGTCCAATCACTGGGTCAAGTGAACACTTTTATAAATTATAATTTTTAATATTTTTCTTTATACAGGGTGTCCCAAAAATGTCGGAGTTCCTTGAAAGGGGTGACTCAGGGGGTGATTTGAAACAACTTTTTCCTTAGCGAAAATATTGTCCGAAGTTTCGTTAAGGAGATATTAACAAAAAACCCCAACCAATCAGAGCGCGCGCCTTCCGCCCGAGCTCCCGCGGTAGCGTTGGCTACGCAGTAGGCGGCCGCGCTTGTACTACGAACGTACGAACAAGCAAGTCAGCATGCATCGAAGTAAACCGCGTTACACAGACTTTTTTTAAACAGAATCTTAAATAATAATTATTTGAGGTGAGAGGACAAGAAATACATAAATTTCATTTTCAAATAAAGCATAAAATTAATGGTAATGTAACAAAAAATGTACGACAAGTGATAGTAATTCGTTATTGAGGTAAAAATCCGTAGATTAATAACGGCCAACATAACTAAAGTTAAAAAATAATATCAGGTGTATGAATAAATTGTTTCCGACTGGATTTACATAATCAGTACAAAGCTACCGAATTTCTATCGCGGTGATATTCGTAAGCTGCCAGAAAAATGGCGAAAGGTAATTAACAGTAATGGAAATTGTTTCGATGATTGAAATGTTTTCATATTTTTTAAATCAAACTGTTATTGTACCTACCCTAAAATCGAACAGAATTTATTTCTACACCTAATAATCACCAATAAATTAAATAAAACTCACCCTTTCGGACATTCCTTTCCTTTCTTTTCGGAAAGCTGTGTCACTAAGTAGGTCACTGTACCGATCCTGGTCATCGGTGGACGAAAAGTTTTATGGATGGGTAGCGCCCAGTGCTCAGCTGATCGCAGGTATACGACACCACCCGAAGGTATGGGTCGTAACGTCAAGTGCGTCCGGGTTAATGTACCGAATATTCACTTCACTGCACAGCCACTAGCACTGATCACTTAATTTATTTTTCATGGAACGTGTTGTTCCTGCGTTATAAAAATTGTCTATGCATACCTCAGCACGTATGATCAGCTGTCTTTGGACGGCCTGCAAAGTTTGTGGTATTCCGTGTGAGAGAAGGTGGGTCTCGGGGAAGAGATATTGCTGTGAAGTGGGCCTCTTCAAGACAGTGGCCGTTTGGAAGGGATGCAGGGCAGATTGGTTAGATTAGGACCAATCGGACTTCAAGTCCACCTTCTCTCGCACGGAATACGTCAACGCGTGCTTTTGTTTCGAAAATCGAGCGCGTGTTTATACTCGAGAGATAAGGGATCTGTCTTTAATTTGAAGGAAGCACGACGCAGGCGGGATCACGCGCTGTCAGCGGACAGGACGACGCAAGCGGGACCACGCGCTGTCAGCGGACTACCCCTTTTCTTCCTATGTCTCTCCGCGAGGCGTATTGATGTTGGATAATACTTTTTAAATTCTGCTTCCCCAAAATTAATCAGGCTGATCGGCCAGAGCATTTCGCCAGGGTCGCGGTTTATGACCGTATTGTCCCGCTAGTCGGCGGTAGAGAACGGTTGCCTACAGTTTTGATAATTTATGACTTAATTGGGTCCGCCTCGTAGCAGACGTGAAATCAGGATATCGAAAAGGGGAAACAGGAATGGTATGCATTTTCTTCTTTATAGCAACTATAAGACCTTCTGTTTCTCTTCTCTTCGGACCCTTTCGAACCGAAACACGTGGTGTCTGCTGCCTACCTCGAAGCAATGGGTACATTGGCAGTAAAAGGACGGAGCGCGGGCTTTTGTGAAAGTGTACGACGGTTCGTTCGTTGCACTTCTGCGAAGCACGTGTGTTTCGAAAATGTGCTGGCTTCTTTTTACCTAAAGCCTCTTGTCCTGGTGGGAGTTAACTCATAATGTGTTGACCAGAGGGTTATTAACACACAAAAGTAAAGCTTGGCCTTTATTTGATACATAAGAAAAGTAGTTGAGGTTATGACGGCGTTCGGCGCGTGCACAGTCAGAAGGTACTGAGAATGACCACGCGCGGTAGTAATGTCGGCGCGCTAGCCATAGACTACATAAAGCAATAGATTGGAGAATGCAATCCAGGAACAACACCCCCCCTCAAGCTATTGCTTAGGAAACCTGAACACCAAGCCGAACCCTTCCACGCATCTTCTGTGCTTGGGTCCCGACAATCCCTTTGTCAGAACGTCTGCAATCATGTCCGAGGTTGGCATGTATCCCACGGTGATCAGCCCATCAGCCAATACCTCACGCACGTAATGGTGACGAATGTGAATGTGTTTCGTTTTGGAGTGGTACACGGGATTCTTCGCCAGCTTTTGTGCTCCCTGGTTGTTGTTGTAAATTTTGATACTGTCCTGCGACCCCAGTCCTGCCTCTTGGAGAAATGTTCGCATGTAAACTGCCTCTTTTGCAGCTTCGGTGAGGCTCATGTACTCAGCCTCAGTACTAGATAAGGCTACAGTTCGTTACTTCCTGGCCTCCCATGAAACAGCTCCGTTCGCGAGCACAAACACGTAGCCTGTGTATGATCGTCTATCCATCAGACAGTTTCCCCAGTCGGCATCCACAAATCCTTGCAGTGCCCTCCCCGTTTTTTCGAACTTAATTCCAAGTTCTGAAGTTCCCCGTAAATAGCGCAGGATTCTCTTTCCTGCAATCCAGTGATCCTTCCCGTGACAATTGTTGAACTGACTCAACGAGTTCACTGCGTACGCTATATCCGGCCTTGTACCCACGGCCAGATACATCAAGGCTCCTATCAATTCTCTGAAAGGATAAGCCTCTGGTTCCGGACTGTCCGGTTTTGTTAATTTCAATCCTGGATCCAAAGGTGTAGAGGCAGGCTTCGAATCTGCCATGCCAAATCTCTTCAAGATTTCCTCCGTGTAGTTGCTTTGAGAGATCTTCATTCCGCCGTCCACTGGAGTAAATTCCAGACCTAAACAATGCTTCACGTTGCCTAAGTCCTTTATCTTGAACTTTTTCTTGAGATTTCGCTTGAACTCTTCTATCCAGCCTTGATTTGTTGAAGCTACAACGATATCGTCCACGTACGTTGCCACAAGCAATGTGTGTGAACCTCGTTTTCCTACGTAGATGCAGGCATCTGAATTCGATGGCCTTAGCCCAAGTTACACTAACACGTGATTCAATTTCTTGTGCCACTGATACCCCGCCTGCTTCAAGCCGTACAAAGATTTCTTCACAGCGCAGACCTTGTTTTCTGCTTTGGCTTGCTGAAGCATCTTCAAGGTGTTGTCAGTTCGTCCCTTTGATCGTTTCTGCTCTAGGATTAATTCTGGTAGCATTTCTCTGAATAATTCAGGAATCTCCATAAAAATCTCTTCCTCAATATCACCATTGAGAAATGCCGTGGTTACGTCTAAGTGATGGACTTCCATACCGTGTTCCACAGCTAGAGCTATGAGTAATCGAATTCAGCTTAACCGTGCCACTGGTGCGAAGGTCTCCTGGAAATCAACGCCAGGACGCTGCGAATACCCCTTCGCAACTACACGCGCCTTTCTGCGCTCCAGCTCTCCATTGGAATTGTATTTATTTCGTAATACTATCCTACATCCGAACACACTTCGATCTTCTGGTCTATCTACCATCTCCCAAGTTTCATTTTCAATTAGAGCACGAAACTCATCACGAATGGCTGCTTTCCATTCATCGACTTCGTTTCCAGAGAGTGCCTCTTTTAGCGATATTTCGGCCATGTTCGCATATTCAGAGGACTCTTCGACAGCCATTCTTCCATTTGCGACTCTATACTGTTTTGCAGGTCTTCCACGATTGCCGGTTCGGATGATTTTGGGTCTTCCGGGTAATCGTCTCGGTTGTGCTCCCTCGTTGACTTCGTCGATGTTTTCTTCGGCATCTTCTTCTTCTGCTGGTTCTTCTTCTTCTGCTGATTCTTCTTCTTCTGGAGAATCTTCTGCTCCTGAAGAATCTTCAATGACGTTGTCAAGCCTCGAATGCTCCTCTTGCACGGGTTCTATTTCAACATCTACCCATTTATTTTCACGGAGTTCATCGGTTATCCTTTTCTGGAATGTTTCATCTGAAGGAAAGTCATTTCGGCTCTTCTTTGATGTGATCTCACCCATAAAGTGTACATCTCTGCTAACTTCTACCCTTCTTTCAGTCGGTAGCCAGACCCTATATCCCTTCGACTCTTCAGAATATCCGACAAAAATACACTCTCGTGCTCGTGCATCAAATTTTTCCTTGCCTGTTGTTTTGTTCAGTGCGAGTCCTTTGCATCCATAGGTTCGGAGATAGGACAGATTCGGCCTGCATCCTCTCCATCCTTCAAACGGGGTTTTCCCATTCAAACTCCTGGAAGGACATCTGTTTCGAAGATGATTCGCCGTCTGCACGGCCTCCGCCCAAAATGTTCTTGGAAGATCTGCCTCGAACAACATGCATCTTGCCATCTCTACCAGAGTACGATTTTTCCGTTCTGCTACTCCATTTTGTTGCGGAGTGTAGGGAACGGTCAGCCTCCTCTTGATACCACACTTGTCCAGGTAATCGTTGAAGGCCTTGTTGCAGTATTCTTTACCGTTGTCCGACTGTATTTGCTTGATCTTTCTTCCTGTTTGATTTTCCATGAGGTTTTTGTAACTTTTGAAAGTTTCAAGGACTTGATCCTTACTTTTCAAAAATCTCACCTCACACCATCGCGTTGCGTCGTCCACGAAAGTCAAAAAGTACTTGTTACCGCCCATCGATTGTGTGCGCATCGGACCGCACAGATCTGTGTGCACAATTCCTAGCACATCTGTTTTCCGAGACGAACTTCTTGGAAAAGGAGTTTGTGTGAGTTTCCCCTTAACGCATGACTCACACGCGGGTAAGTGTTCTTTTGTATTAAACTCAATACCGAGAACTCTACCTTCGTTCACAAACTTCTTCAAGTCCCTTTCATTTAAATGTCCGAGCCGTTTGTGCCACAGTTTTACCGTTTCGATGCCGCGATTTTCAGTCACTGCACTTGCGATTTCCGCATTTTCACGAACGAAGTATAAGTCTCCAATTCTATCCGCGAGCATTTTCACATTACCGGTTTTGTCCGTAACTACCGCTTCGTGTTTTTGAAACAATACATTGAAACCTTTATCGGTGATTCTGCTTACAGACATCAGTGCAGTACGAAGGTCCGGCACATATAATGTATTTTTAAGACTCACCAATGTATGCCCGTTGTTACTTGGTTCAGTTAACTTCGCGATACCTTTGGCTTCCACTTTCGTAGTAGCGTTACTTGCTAAGTGTAGCTTGTCACAGTCACTGCTCTCTATACATAGAAATTTCTGTTTGTCGTTGCACATGTGCGATGTACACCCACTGTCAAGACACCACTTTCCTTGTGTTGACTCACGTTCCACCCTTAGAGCTTCGTTTGATGTGGAGAAGAAACTCATATCTGCTATGGCTGCACTTTGTGTTGAGTCCTTAACACACTCAGATGCTTTATGCCCCTTTTTGTGGCATTTGTAGCATTTGAACGGAAACACTGTTTTTTGTCCTTCCCGGCTGCTTGCTTCGCTTTCAAAATTTCGCCTTTTTGGTTTGCCCTTCTTTTGCGTATGACTGCTGCTCGCAATCATGGCGCCGGGCAAAGATTCCCGCGCTTTCGAAAGTCTTGCGTCAATTTCCTCTAAAATTTTTATTTTCAGGAATTCAGGCATCGGTAACTCATCTCGCGATTCGATTGCGCATCGAAAATTTTCAAAGCTGGCGGGTAGACTATACAACAATAGAATTGTTAAGAGGTCGTTGTTGATCTCCACTTCCATTTCGTGGAGTTTGTCGACCACATCGAAAAACCTTCTGATGTGTTCGCGTACATCCTCGTTGTCAGCCATCTTGTGCAACGTTAGCTGCTTGAGAAGAGTCGCTTTTCTAGCCGGCCCGCTTGATTGATAAATCGAATGCAACTTCTTCCATATCTCGTTGGCAGTTGTGCAACCTTTAATCTGCTTCAATTCTGATGGATTAATCGCCAAAACTAAGTCTGAACGGGCCTTCGAGTCGGCTTCGTCCCACGTTTCAGCAGCTGCCGCCGATGCATCGTTCCCCGGCGTTACGATTGGTCTCGATTTATTGCCACACACATATCCCCACGAATTACTTTTTATTGCCAAAGCCTCAAACTGAAGCTTCCACGTGTCGAAATTGTCCTTTCCAAGTGTCTCAATACGTGCCGAGTACGTGGAAACCATTCTTGCGGTTTTGAACACACTGAGAAACTCGCAGAAAATCACACGCTTCCTCTACGACACAACACTTTTTCGACGAGTTCAGTTCTTTTACTTCACGCACTGGTAAAGAGCTCTCTGGGCCCATAACCTGTTGACCAGAGGGTTATTAACACACAAAAGTAAAGCTTGGCCTTTATTTGATACATAAGAAAAGTAGTTGCGGTTATGACGGCGTTCGGCGCGTGCACAGTCAGAAGGTACTGAGAATGACCACGCGCGGTAGTAATGTCGGCGCGCTAGCCATAGACTACATAAAGCAATAGATTGGAGAATGCAATCCAGGAACAACACCCCCCCTCAAGCTATTGCTTAGGAAACCTGAACACCAAGCCGAACCCTTCCACGCATCTTCTGTGCTTGGGTCCCGACAATCCCTTTGTCAGAACGTCTGCAATCATGTCCGAGGTTGGCATGTATCCCACGGTGATCAGCCCATCAGCCAATACCTCACGCACGTAATGGTGACGAATGTGAATGTGTTTCGTTTTGGAGTGGTACACGGGATTCTTCGCCAGCTTTTGTGCTCCCTGGTTGTTGTTGTAAATTTTGATACTGTCCTGCGACCCCAGTCCTGCCTCTTGGAGAAATGTTCGCATGTAAACTGCCTCTTTTGCAGCTTCGGTGAGGCTCATGTACTCAGCCTCAGTACTAGATAAGGCTACAGTTCGTTACTTCCTGGCCTCCCATGAAACAGCTCCGTTCGCGAGCACAAACACGTAGCCTGTGTATGATCGTCTATCCATCAGACAGTTTCCCCAGTCGGCATCCACAAATCCTTGCAGTGCCCTCCCCGTTTTTTCGAACTTAATTCCAAGTTCTGAAGTTCCCCGTAAATAGCGCAGGATTCTCTTTCCTGCAATCCAGTGATCCTTCCCGTGACAATTGTTGAACTGACTCAACGAGTTCACTGCGTACGCTATATCCGGCCTTGTACCCACGGCCAGATACATCAAGGCTCCTATCAATTCTCTGAAAGGATAAGCCTCTGGTTCCGGACTGTCCGGTTTTGTTAATTTCAATCCTGGATCCAAAGGTGTAGAGGCAGGCTTCGAATCTGCCATGCCAAATCTCTTCAAGATTTCCTCCGTGTAGTTGCTTTGAGAGATCTTCATTCCGCCGTCCACTGGAGTAAATTCCAGACCTAAACAATGCTTCACGTTGCCTAAGTCCTTTATCTTGAACTTTTTCTTGAGATTTCGCTTGAACTCTTCTATCCAGCCTTGATTTGTTGAAGCTACAACGATATCGTCCACGTACGTTGCCACAAGCAATGTGTGTGAACCTCGTTTTCCTACGTAGATGCAGGCATCTGAATTCGATGGCCTTAGCCCAAGTTACACTAACACGTGATTCAATTTCTTGTGCCACTGATACCCCGCCTGCTTCAAGCCGTACAAAGATTTCTTCACAGCGCAGACCTTGTTTTCTGCTTTGGCTTGCTGAAGCATCTTCAAGGTGTTGTCAGTTCGTCCCTTTGATCGTTTCTGCTCTAGGATTAATTCTGGTAGCATTTCTCTGAATAATTCAGGAATCTCCATAAAAATCTCTTCCTCAATATCACCATTGAGAAATGCCGTGGTTACGTCTAAGTGATGGACTTCCATACCGTGTTCCACAGCTAGAGCTATGAGTAATCGAATTCAGCTTAACCGTGCCACTGGTGCGAAGGTCTCCTGGAAATCAACGCCAGGACGCTGCGAATACCCCTTCGCAACTACACGCGCCTTTCTGCGCTCCAGCTCTCCATTGGAATTGTATTTATTTCGTAATACTATCCTACATCCGAACACACTTCGATCTTCTGGTCTATCTACCATCTCCCAAGTTTCATTTTCAATTAGAGCACGAAACTCATCACGAATGGCTGCTTTCCATTCATCGACTTCGTTTCCAGAGAGTGCCTCTTTTAGCGATATTTCGGCCATGTTCGCATATTCAGAGGACTCTTCGACAGCCATTCTTCCATTTGCGACTCTATACTGTTTTGCAGGTCTTCCACGATTGCCGGTTCGGATGATTTTGGGTCTTCCGGGTAATCGTCTCGGTTGTGCTCCCTCGTTGACTTCGTCGATGTTTTCTTCGGCATCTTCTTCTTCTGCTGGTTCTTCTTCTTCTGCTGATTCTTCTTCTTCTGGAGAATCTTCTGCTCCTGAAGAATCTTCAATGACGTTGTCAAGCCTCGAATGCTCCTCTTGCACGGGTTCTATTTCAACATCTACCCATTTATTTTCACGGAGTTCATCGGTTATCCTTTTCTGGAATGTTTCATCTGAAGGAAAGTCATTTCGGCTCTTCTTTGATGTGATCTCACCCATAAAGTGTACATCTCTGCTAACTTCTACCCTTCTTTCAGTCGGTAGCCAGACCCTATATCCCTTCGACTCTTCAGAATATCCGACAAAAATACACTCTCGTGCTCGTGCATCAAATTTTTCCTTGCCTGTTGTTTTGTTCAGTGCGAGTCCTTTGCATCCATAGGTTCGGAGATAGGACAGATTCGGCCTGCATCCTCTCCATCCTTCAAACGGGGTTTTCCCATTCAAACTCCTGGAAGGACATCTGTTTCGAAGATGATTCGCCGTCTGCACGGCCTCCGCCCAAAATGTTCTTGGAAGATCTGCCTCGAACAACATGCATCTTGCCATCTCTACCAGAGTACGATTTTTCCGTTCTGCTACTCCATTTTGTTGCGGAGTGTAGGGAACGGTCAGCCTCCTCTTGATACCACACTTGTCCAGGTAATCGTTGAAGGCCTTGTTGCAGTATTCTTTACCGTTGTCCGACTGTATTTGCTTGATCTTTCTTCCTGTTTGATTTTCCATGAGGTTTTTGTAACTTTTGAAAGTTTCAAGGACTTGATCCTTACTTTTCAAAAATCTCACCTCACACCATCGCGTTGCGTCGTCCACGAAAGTCAAAAAGTACTTGTTACCGCCCATCGATTGTGTGCGCATCGGACCGCACAGATCTGTGTGCACAATTCCTAGCACATCTGTTTTCCGAGACGAACTTCTTGGAAAAGGAGTTTGTGTGAGTTTCCCCTTAACGCATGACTCACACGCGGGTAAGTGTTCTTTTGTATTAAACTCAATACCGAGAACTCTACCTTCGTTCACAAACTTCTTCAAGTCCCTTTCATTTAAATGTCCGAGCCGTTTGTGCCACAGTTTTACCGTTTCGATGCCGCGATTTTCAGTCACTGCACTTGCGATTTCCGCATTTTCACGAACGAAGTATAAGTCTCCAATTCTATCCGCGAGCATTTTCACATTACCGGTTTTGTCCGTAACTACCGCTTCGTGTTTTTGAAACAATACATTGAAACCTTTATCGGTGATTCTGCTTACAGACATCAGTGCAGTACGAAGGTCCGGCACATATAATGTATTTTTAAGACTCACCAATGTATGCCCGTTGTTACTTGGTTCAGTTAACTTCGCGATACCTTTGGCTTCCACTTTCGTAGTAGCGTTACTTGCTAAGTGTAGCTTGTCACAGTCACTGCTCTCTATACATAGAAATTTCTGTTTGTCGTTGCACATGTGCGATGTACACCCACTGTCAAGACACCACTTTCCTTGTGTTGACTCACGTTCCACCCTTAGAGCTTCGTTTGATGTGGAGAAGAAACTCATATCTGCTATGGCTGCACTTTGTGTTGAGTCCTTAACACACTCAGATGCTTTATGCCCCTTTTTGTGGCATTTGTAGCATTTGAACGGAAACACTGTTTTTTGTCCTTCCCGGCTGCTTGCTTCGCTTTCAAAATTTCGCCTTTTTGGTTTGCCCTTCTTTTGCGTATGACTGCTGCTCGCAATCATGGCGCCGGGCAAAGATTCCCGCGCTTTCGAAAGTCTTGCGTCAATTTCCTCTAAAATTTTTATTTTCAGGAATTCAGGCATCGGTAACTCATCTCGCGATTCGATTGCGCATCGAAAATTTTCAAAGCTGGCGGGTAGACTATACAACAATAGAATTGTTAAGAGGTCGTTGTTGATCTCCACTTCCATTTCGTGGAGTTTGTCGACCACATCGAAAAACCTTCTGATGTGTTCGCGTACATCCTCGTTGTCAGCCATCTTGTGCAACGTTAGCTGCTTGAGAAGAGTCGCTTTTCTAGCCGGCCCGCTTGATTGATAAATCGAATGCAACTTCTTCCATATCTCGTTGGCAGTTGTGCAACCTTTAATCTGCTTCAATTCTGATGGATTAATCGCCAAAACTAAGTCTGAACGGGCCTTCGAGTCGGCTTCGTCCCACGTTTCAGCAGCTGCCGCCGATGCATCGTTCCCCGGCGTTACGATTGGTCTCGATTTATTGCCACACACATATCCCCACGAATTACTTTTTATTGCCAAAGCCTCAAACTGAAGCTTCCACGTGTCGAAATTGTCCTTTCCAAGTGTCTCAATACGTGCCGAGTACGTGGAAACCATTCTTGCGGTTTTGAACACACTGAGAAACTCGCAGAAAATCACACGCTTCCTCTACGACACAACACTTTTTCGACGAGTTCAGTTCTTTTACTTCACGCACTGGTAAAGAGCTCTCTGGGCCCATAACCTGTTGACCAGAGGGTTATTAACACACAAAAGTAAAGCTTGGCCTTTATTTGATACATAAGAAAAGTAGTTGCGGTTATGACGGCGTTCGGCGCGTGCACAGTCAGAAGGTACTGAGAATGACCACGCGCGGTAGTAATGTCGGCGCGCTAGCCATAGACTACATAAAGCAATAGATTGGAGAATGCAATCCAGGAACAACATAATGGAACGAGAGAAGCTACTTGGGGGTAGAGGAAGTTGCTTGGGAAAAATCCTGTCAGTCAGCTAGCAATCACGTCGCAGAAATGTTCACGGCCCAATAATACCTATTACGCGATGTTCTGGGTGTACGCCCGGAACAACGGGGACGCAAGTGCTACTGTGCGAGCGTTTTCACGGGAATACCCGCATATCCAAACCCCAAGCTAGGGTACAATTCGGCGTTTGGCGTCAAAATCATTCTGAACATCGTTGTGCGAATTTACGCAGGGGTGACGAACATAATACCACAAACTTTGCAGGCCGTCCAAAGATAGCTGATCGTACGTGCTGAGGTGTGCATAGACAATTTTTATAACGCAGGAACAACACGTTCCATGAAATATAAATTAAGTGATCAGTGTTAGTGGCCGTGCAGTGAAGTGAATATTCGGTACATTAACCCGGACGCACTTGACGTTACGACCCATACCTTCGGGTGGTGTCGTATACCTGCGATCAGCTGAGCACCGGGCGCTACCCTACCATAAAACTTTTCGTCCACCGATGACCAGGATCGGTACAGTGACCTACTTAGTGACACAGCTTTCCGAAAAGAAAGGAAAGGAATGTCCGAAAGGGTGAGTTTTATTTAATTTATTGGTGATTATTAGGTGTAGAAATAAATTCTGTTCGATTTTAGGGTAGGTAAAATAACAGTTTGATTTAAAAAATATGAAAACATTTCAATCATCGAAACAATTTCCATTACTGTTAATTACCTTTCGCCATTTTTCTGGCAGCTTACGAATATCACCGCGATAGAAATTCGGTAGCTTTGTACTGATTATGTAAATCCAGTCGGAAACAATTTATTCATACACCTGATATTATTTTTTAACTTTAGTTAT
This sequence comes from Andrena haemorrhoa, assembly GCA_910592295.1. Lineage (NCBI taxonomy): Eukaryota > Metazoa > Arthropoda > Insecta > Hymenoptera > Andrenidae > Andrena > Andrena haemorrhoa. The sequence goes on from OU342946.1 coordinate 12,128,622, forward strand.
GTTGGCCGTTATTAATCTACGGATTTTTACCTCAATAACGAATTACGATCACTTGTCGTACATTTTCTGTTACATTACCATTAAGTTTATGCCTTATTTGAAAATGAAATTTATGTATTTCTTGTCCTCTCACCTCAAACAATTATTATTTAAGATTCTGTTTAAAAAAAGTCTGTGTAACGCGGTTTACTTCGATGCATGCCGACTTGCTTGTTCGTACGTTCGTAGTACAAGCGCAGCTGCCTACCGCGTAGCCAACGCTACCGCGGGAGCTCGGGCGAAAGGCGCGCGCTCTGATTGGTCGGGGGTTTTTGTTAATATCTCCTAAACGAAACTTCGGACAATATTTTCGCTAAGGAAAAAGTTGTTTCAAATCACCCCCTGAGTCACCCCTTTCAAGGAACTCCGACATTTTTGGGACACCCTGTATATCCCACAACCTTTATTATTTTGTATCTATATATTTTTATTACTATTCTTATCATATTCCTCAATATATTATATTCTAAAGCTTATTGCGATCATTTACATTTATCTACGCTTAATATCTTTATATAATTTCATTTGCTTATATTTATGAACTTCATATTCATATTTTCATATCGTGATTTATATATAAATGTTATGTGTTAACACTCGAAGTCCCACGCATTGTTATAAACGCTCTAACAAGGCTAATAAACCGCTTTGTTTTCAATCACGTTTCGAATTATTGTGTGTATCCTCGAGTCATAAAGATTCCCAACGAAACCAAGCTGCCGCAACAGCTGATTCGCGAGAGCGCTCCCAGTATTTATAAACACATTGCTGTACGAACCGTGCAATCCATAGAAAAACTAAGCGTGGTTTCTTTTGCACGAATGCAACGGTAAATCCTATTACCAGAACCAAACCAAATACGAAGTGCCATAACGGATGTTCACCAAGTGTACATTTACCTTCCCTGGTCGATTTGCGTGACGGATTTAATATTCGCGCCTAAGTTCCTCTCAAACCCTCAGTGTGACGGATTTAATATTCGCGCCTAAGTTCCTCTCAAACCCTCAGTGTGACGGATTTAATATTCGCGCCTAAGTTCCTCTCAAACCCTCAGTGTGACGGATTTAATATTCGCGCCTGGTCTTCCCTCAAAACCTTCAGTGTGACGGATTTAATATTCGCGCCTGTCTTTCTCCTTCCCCATAGTCATTGTTCCTAAAAGACCTCACCCGGGACGTGACACGGACAATATTTTCGCTAAGGAAAAAGTTGTTTCAAATCACCCCCTGAGTCACCCCTGTCAAGGAACTCCGACATTTTTGGGACACCCTGTATACAGGGTGTCCGCGGGAAGACTGGACAGCTGAATATCTCCTAAAGTATTGGAGATAAAAAATTTTAAAAAATATGGACTTGCATGGTTCGATGGGGCTAATTTATTAGCGCAGACGAATTTTTTTTCGATTATTATTTTAAAAGATACAATGGTCAAGTTCGGTTTTTTAAATGGCACTACGTTTTTTGAATGGGTGAGTTGATAGTGCGTTCCAAAACAAATTCAATAAGCATTAATGTATACACTTGATTTCCACTGGTTTTTGAGATATTGCGTTTGCAAATTTACTGATTTTCACTGAAAGAAAACCCGCTGAAGTAGCAAGGACCGGGGTCGGTCTTGCTGGCGCCACGGGGGGGCTTGCCTGTTGAAACAGATACCTACCTGCCATAGGTCTACGCCAGGCCCAAAGGCTGGACAATTCTTTTCCGTCAGAAATGCTACTTAAGTAGCGCACTATTCTGATGTGCGCTAAATTGCATGTGTAATGTCGTACTGTGTAGTTTTGATATGGAGCCGAAATTTCATTTAAATACAAATTTTGCCCATCTCTGATACACATAAAGTTTCATTAAAATTAAAATTTTCGGGATGGACGTTTTCCCTTGTTAGGTTTGTACATTATTTAGGTATACTGCTTTTGTTGATCAAAGTTGTGTTTAAAATTTCACAACGATTCAGTATAACCTCAAATTAAAAAGGGATGCAATTGAGAATTATTAAATAAAATCAGATGGTTATGCAACACATAGTGCACAGCAAAAAATTGGTTGACACTTTGAGTGGCGTTGGCGTGTTTACACGCCGAAGAATTTTCCTGATCATTTATCTAATAAAGAAAACTGAGATTTTTCTATTTTCGGTTAGATGTTTATGAGAGTACATATTAGCAATGAACTGGCGAGATTACCCTAGTGAAAATGAGGGCCGCAAACGTCATCCAACGCCAGCCCGCGTCGCTCAAGCCATTACAGGTGAGCGAATTGCAAGCGAATCTCGGACGTGTTTTGCTTCCCTAGGCTCATCAGACCGATGCACAGTGGGGTATTTGCACTGAAAAGCCGGAAAAAAGTCGATTTCAAAAATGTTGCGTAAGCCGTAAAATTTTTACTATCCGAGGTAGTTGAATATTTAAGTGTAACTTATGGAGAGTATTTTTCTGTTCTCTGTCTCAAATAATTTTTGAGCTCGCATCTGGGAAAGGATAACGGAAAAAGTATCGCCGAATCAAAAAATTGTAGAATCGATATTTATTTGAACACTTGGCCTATTACCATTCGTTAATTTCTAACGCGGCTATACGCGTTCGAAACCATCAACCTCAAAATCATCGTAAATTAAGAATATTATTTTGGGTTTTGTCGATCTTTTAAATTAGATGATACGTGGTGGAATCACAGACGAAGTATAGAATAGACCTATCAACCAATGTATTTCTGTCACCGGTTTAGGGGGTCCTAGGATCCCCTTGCCATTTTAGTGTCGCATGCAACGTTACTGGCAAAGTCCCAAAACAGATTGTCACGCTAAGCGTGGTAGGAATTAGAATTCAGCACGGATAAAACTAGGTCATTTTTTGAGAGTCAAAGCCCGCGATTTACAAATGTTTCTGTTAGAGTAACAATTTAAAGATCGCCTTATGAACATAATCCGTTAAACGGAAGAGAAAGGAAGATCAAAATAAAGCGATATCACGTTCGTCTTTTAAAGTTGCTGTCCTATTAGGGTTTATTTAACGCAAAACAAATTTTATTCGCTCGCAATAACGTAATTTGTAAGAAGAGTGCTTCAATGCTTTTTTTTTAAGAGCACCTGTTGCTGAACCCCACCCATTCATCATGTGTTTGCACATACATTAATGATGGTCTATACGATACAGGGTGTCCCAAAAATGTCGGAGTTCATTGAAAGGGGTGACTCAGGGGCTGATTTGAAACAACTTTTTCCTTAGCGAAAATATTGTCCGAAGTTTCGTTAAGGAGATATTAACAAAAACCCCCGACCAATCAGAGCGCGCGCCTTCCGCCCGAGCTCCCGCGATAGCGTTGGCTACGCGGTAGGCAGCTGCGCTTGTACTACGAACGTACGAACAAGCAAGTCGGCATGCATCGAAGTAAACCGCGTTACACTTATAACGCAGGAACAACACGTTCCATGAAAAATAAATTAAGTGATCAGTGTTAGTGGCCGTGCAGTGAAGTGAATATTGGGTACATTAACCCGGACACACTTGACGTTACGACCCTTACCTTCGGGTGGTGTCGTATACCTGCGATCAGCTGAGCACCGGGCGCTACCCAACCATAAAACTTTTCGTCCACCGATGACCAGGATCGGTACAGTGACCTACTTAGTGACACAGCTTTCCGAAAAGAAAGGAAAGGAATGTCCGAAAGGGTGAGTTTTATTTAATTTATTGGTGATTATTAGGTGTAGAAATAAATTCTGTTCGATTTTAGGGTAGGTAAAATAACAGTTTGATTTAAAAAATATGAAAACATTTCAATCATCGAAACAATTTCCATTACTGTTAATTACCTTTCGCCATTTTTCTGGCAGCTTACGAATATCACCGCGATAGAAATTCGGTAGCTTTGTACTGATTATGTAAATCCAGTCGGAAACAATTTATTCATACACTTGATATTATTTTTTAACTTTAGTTATGTTGGCCGTTATTAATCTACGGATTTTTACCTCAATAACGAATTACGATCACTTGTCGTACATTTTTTGTTACATTACCATTAAGTTTATGCCTTATTTGAAAATGAAATTTATGTATTTCTTGTCCTCTCACCTCAAACAATTATTATTTAAGATTCTGTTTAAAAAAAGTCTGTGTAACGCGGTTTACTTCGATGCATGCTGACTTGCTTGTTCGTACGTTCGTAGTACAAGCGCAGCTGCCTACCGCGTAGCCAACGCTACCGCGGGAGCTCGAGCGGAAGGCGCGCGCTCTGATTGGTCGGGGGTTTTTGTTAGTATCTCCTTAACGAAACTTCGGACAATATTTTCGCTAAGGAAAAAGTTGTTTCAAATCAGCCCCTGAGACACCCCTTTCAAGGAACTCCGACATTTTTGGAACACTCTGTATAATACAGACATCTAATAATAACAATAATAATAATAATATCCTTCTACTGTACAATATTATTTAAAAAGAATATATCAAACCCGTACACGCCGATTTTGCTGCAACTTTGCAAGTCTGTAAAGCAGCTAAAAATATTCGAAACATATATTTTGAAAAAGGAATTCATTCTCCTCCATAGCTATTAGAAACATTTATTTGTTTAAACTATATACTAACAATTAACATTTATTTGTCAATTTTTCTGGCGAAATGTTAACTGATGTTCAGTAAGTTTATACAGTATGTCCGATTTGTTCGTATACACGCTATTATTTTTCTAACTATGAATAAGTTTTTCTTACTTGAAAAAGCAAAAAAAGTTTATTTTTATTTGATGGTGGAAACTGTATAGAATATTAGGATTTGCGTTTAAACTATTATTTACAGAGATTTCAATATCAACGTAATTATTTTTAAATGGAACTATTGTATATTTTTTGTTATGCATTTCAAAACGCGCTCAACGAAGTGTATGCAGCGCATATTTGAACAATGACTTATCCGGATATCTTTATGAACATTGGTGGCAAATTTCAAGTGAATTATGGACCAGTATAACAAATGCGGATATTTTGGATTTTTTATTTTTGGCCGTATAATATATATTATTATATACGTAGTTTACTCCCATCCTGTGCAAAATCGCACAGGATTTTCCCATTCTTAATGGCTAGCACCATCCTTATCTTTTATGACCCCGTGGTTGAATTTTGTATACAAAAACGGCGCGACAAATTAATTTGAGATTTGGCAGGCTGTTTTATTGTATCTTGAGCTATTGTTCTGAATTCTTGTGTGACAGTGAATAAAAAGATGGCAGATACAGAGTGCTGACTGTGAGCGTTGAACAAAAATCGAGTGGTCCCGGCGTTGGCGGAAAGTACAGGGTGATCCGTTAAGGCCGCGGTCACACGAGCGTTTTTTCGACGTCCGTCAAAATCAACGTCCGTCGCGACGGACGCCGTGGACCCAGTCACACGAGCGTTAACTTTATCGTCCGTAACTGAGAAAAGTCGGGATGGACGATACGGAAGTCGCGATTTTTAAGCATATAACTCGTTATTTGTTAACGTCAGGACCACCCGATTATTTTTCAACGCTCTCTCTATATCTGCCATTTTTTCTTTCACTGTCACACAAAAATGCCGAACGATAGTTCAAGATACATTAAAACAGTCTAGCAAATCTCAAATTAATTTGTCGAACCGTTTTGGTACCACAAATGCACAAAGAATTACCTATTTTTCGGTCCAACAAGGCGCAAGTGATGCCATTTCAAGGACGGGATCCCTCGAGAATTTCCCCCACCACGCATGCACACTACGTCGGAGTCGCGTGTCCGTGAGCTCGGCGCTTCGGACAACGTCGGGAAGACGAGACAGAAAACGAATGTGTGTCTTTCTCTCTCGCTCTTGAAACGCTGTGATCCATGGCGAGGTGCAAGCGATACGCGGCCGGGCACGATCTTCTTGAGTGCCTCGAGATACACTTTTCACTTTCTGACATATGTATAATACTCTTGTAATGAAAAAAAATGTGGAAAAAGTTTTGTTACGGAAATCACGTTTTAAGACCTCCTGATCACGTTTTAACTATTTAGAAAAGAGCTTTTTTTTAAATATCTCATATATTTGTTAACACGATTACGTTTAAACGGCAAAATGGATTTCAATGAAACTTCATATTTAAATTTTATATTCTTGTCAAGATCCGATTAGATCACGAAAAATGATAATTACCCGTTACGGTTCTTCGATTTTTCATATATACGAACTAAATTCTACATAAAAAAAAGTTAAATAAAGTTCTTCTGTAACTTGTTTAACAAAGAAAAATGTACATTCATAATTTCGTGTTTTCATTTTAAATTTCCGTACTCTTTATTTGAGCTATTTCTATTTTTCAAACCTTAAAATGAATTTTTTTATTAAATGATGAATATTTTGATACTGTACATTGGTGAACTTTGTTAAAATTAGAATCCACTCTTGGCCAGTACCGTGGACGCTGTAGCAGCCTTCGATAAAAAATATTTTTCAGAGTATGAGCTAAAATCTAAAGTCTAAACGTAATCACATTTCTCGCTAGATTTTTCGATAATTATATCAAGTTGCGACAAAGAATCACGCACTATTTACAAATCAATTAGGCGCAGCGTGCACGTTACCGCTCAATGGAAACTACGGGAAAGTGGTGGTCTTTTAGTAGCCTTTTCACCTGTTTTCTCAAACGTTTCCATCGTACTTACCACGAAAAAAATGAAATATGTAGGAAAAATATATACAAAGCAACAAGCAAATGCTAGCGTATAGAAAAGGGGAGATATAGGGGTAGGGTGGAGCTTAGGGTGAAACTTATTTTTCAACTATAAAAATATGATCTTCTCACCATCTCAATTTGTTCCTTTCTATAAAAACTGAAATCGAGCAGAACATGAGCAAGATTGATTTATATTTAGGGGTAGCTCAATGATGGTGAAATTTCCAATATACATGATAGTTATATAGAAAGGCATGGAACACTATAAATGTTTTCAAATGCATTCATTTGTTCATTAAGAAAAATAGAAATAGAGAAAAGGTATTATTGGGAATGGATTTTCCCTGATTTCGGTTGAACTCTGGAGCGAAGCAAGCCGTGGACGATCCTCGCTTGTTTTCCAGCGTCTAGACGGGAGACACTACGCCGTGCGCAAGAATAGTCGCAAGAGCAGTCGACATTTTGTATTGTTAACCATAGTGTTTAAACGTACAGGTAAGTGTACCTCCTATATATCGCTCTTACTCCTCCCTTATAAGGATCTAACAGATATCATTGTGCCCCATTTGACGTATAATTAAGTAAAACAGTTAGTGACGGACAGATAAATATTAATAAATAAATGGCAATTGTATAATATAGTATTTTAAATTGTACTAAAGTTCATGATTCCAAGCGACATAGTATGTATATTTTTCTTTTAGATTAATTACGGATTGAAAATGGCAAAAGCAACAAGATCTAAAAATGGGTTGTATCTTCTTGGCGACCCTGTTAGTGAATTAACAGGTAGCAAGTTGCCATCATTGCGTATGGCTCTTGGATTTTTCCTACATATACATATTGAATTGAAGGAGACTATAAGGAAAGCATCAAGTGTTACCATAAAAGAAATAGCAAACTTTTGGCAAAAAGCTAGGATCCCAATGAGGGATCATCAACACTGCCAAAAGAAGCTGGAAAATGTGTTTGAAGAATGGCGACTTCTGAAGAAGAACAAAGCGCGAACATCACCAACTCAGCGTGCAAAAGAGTTAGCTTTTGTTTCTAAACTCGAAGATCTCTTTGATGTTGCTCATGCTGATTCATTAATCATGACATCAGTATTACAAGAAGACAAGGATTTTTTGATAGCCCAGAGAAAAAAAGGGAGAATTGGATCAATGGCTGGAGTAGATAAAAAACTTGCTGCTAAAGAAAAAAGGGTATCGGAAAGAAAGGAAAAAATCCATGCCAGACGACAGCGAATAGAGCAAACGAGACTTTTGGAAGCTTCTGTAACTGAACACGTTTCATCCACTGATTCCGAAAACAGTTCAGCGGAAGATGGTGACGAAGACATGGAAAGCAAAGACAATACAAATGAAGAGGCTTCTGGAAAAATAAAACTAAAGGGACAAAGAAGAAAACGAGGGCGAAAAGCTGTAGTTACTTCAGAACTTGCTACAGCTCTAGATCGAACAAAAGTGTCAGATCGCAAAGCCTTTTTTATTATAGTAGAAACTGCGAAAAGTTTAGGGCAGAACCAAGGCCAAGGCCTTGGCCCGATAAAGGCCAAGTTTGAGGGTAATGTTCCTCTTGTTGTTCACTGGGACGGCAAACTGATTCGTGATCTCAGTGGGAAAGATAAAGTTGATCGCCTGCCTGTATTAGTTTCTGGAAAAGGAGTCTCTAAGTTATTAACAGTTGCCAAACTTCCATCCGGAACAGGCGAAGCTCAGGCTGCTGCTGTTTTTGAAGCTATAAAAAACTGGGGTATAGCCAGCAGCATCTGTGGTATGTGCTTTGATACGACGAGCTCAAACACTGGTCATATGGCTGGTGCCTGTGTTCTCCTAGAGCAAAAGCTGGAGAAAGAGCTCTTGTCACTGGCATGCAGGCATCATTATTCTAATATAGAAATAAGTTATGCTTATTTTGCTTGTGTTTACTTTACTTTTTCTATTATCTAATAAGGGTAGAGAATGTTTTAAGCTTTAAAAATGTTGCCTTGAAAAATGTCCTAAAAAGCAGATAGAACCTTCTAGTTTTCATGTCGCGAAGTGCCGTCTCGATCTCGTCTTCCGACAAATCATAACGTCTTTGTGCCTGTGAGACTTTTAAAAAATACAATATTAAGTCGGTGTCAGATTTGTATAGATAGAGACCAACGGAACTTGGTTATGTATGCATTTCCTTCACGTTTCATAAATTTGTTTCAAACAAGTTTGAATAAGTTTAGAGTTAAGTTTGTATAAGAATTGTATCTCATTTTTAGTCAAAACATGCAGACGTTGTACGGAAACCTGTCAAACACTCTGTACGTAATTACGTAGATTCTATACAAAATTCAATCGCTAATATTTATAGTAATACAACTATATTTCAATACTAGAATAATGCTTATGAGGACCAAAGAGGTGTATCCATCGTGGATTTTGGCATATTTTCACATTTATATTTTCTGGAAAGCATCGAAAGTATTGTCCGAAAGTCCGTGAATATTTATAGACCTTGAAAACAGACCGAGCTCGGACTTCGCTTTGTATTATACTTGGCCGCCTCTCAGCGATCCTTCATTCACGCGACATCTCTAACAGATTTTCGTAAAAGTATCGCCAATGGATTGGTGAGATTCCTGATGAAAAGAGAACGAAACGCGAGACCATTCGAACTATTTGTAATCATATACGAAATCGTATAAGAAACGATTCGAATTACATATAGAAGTTTAAATTGTCATTAGTGTCGGCATGTGTCAATGCGCGGAGCGACCTGAACAGGACTTTCCCAATGGAAGCTATCACTCCAAAAGGCCAGACTTGAAAAGTCATATGTCCAAATCTGGCGCCACTCAAAGTGTTCATAACAGAGAAAGTACAGATATTGTTTTCTCTACAGAAATGAAAAATTCTATGTATGTTTTTATTATTCCTGTTTGCATTTTCACACTAGAACATACAAACTTTAATATAATCCTAAATATTATCCATTCAGATGTTCATATATCCCTAGAATTCTAATATCTTCGTGATGTTCAAACCTTTGACTTAAATTATCTGATAAGAATACATATTATAACAACACATACAAAGCAAACTAATAATTTGCATCAAACATAAATAATTGTAAAGATTAAAGTTAAAATACTGATTTAAAAATTTTAAATACTCAAGGTAGAAAATCTACTCGATTAGTTTCAAGCAAAAATATATAACAAGTTTTTAACACCATAATTAAAACATGCGACTTTTTATTAATATTTAAATTCGGCCATGTCTTAAACCATTACATTGATTGGCAAATAACTATCATGTTAGGAGGTAATAACCTTTTCTGTTTTTCAAAAAGCATAATTCTTGAAAATGGAAGTGCATAAAGCTATCAGTATAGTCTTTCATACAAAGAAAACACTATAATTTTGTATAACTTTCAACTATACACTTCAGCTTCAAATAATGTACTTCTTTTATTTAAAGGATCTATAAAAGTATTTATATATATATCGTTAAATCACATTCTACAGGTCTTTTTAAACAAAAGTTACAAGAAAAACTTTAAGAATACTATCAATATCAATTTATTTTCCAATAATGATAATGATTTTCATAACATTAAATTAATAATGCTGCCATCCATTATAAAATATTGTGGTTAAAGTGTATATCTTTAAATAATCCTAATCTAACAAGGGATGATCCCGAACCCGAAAATTCAAAAAATTCTGAAACTTTGTGAATGTGTAGGGGATTCCTCCTAATTTCTCCTGATTAGAACACAATTTTTGTTTGCTGCCCAAATTCACTCTAAGGGGGTAGAATTGACCCCTGCAAATCCGATTATTTTCCGATTTTGTGTTATAACTCGTGCACTGTAAAATAATTTGTTTACCACATGATAGATCTAATTAAAAGAAGTAACTGTTGTCTTGAAACTGTTTTTCTATCTCACAGTTCGCGAGTTATAACACAAAATCGGAAAGTAGCCGAATATCTAGGGGTTAATTTCACCCCCTTCGAGTGAATTTGGACAGCAAACAAAAATTGCGTTGTAATCAGGAGGAAATCCCCTACATACTCAGAAAGTTTCAGAATTTTGTGAAGTTTCGGATTCGGGCTCTTCCCTTGTAAGTTGGTTAATGAACAAAGTAGTCTAATCAGATATATATGAAGTTTTGGCATATACCGTACACGCATGATGTATAAAGGTATACTGTCACTTTTTACTTTATGCACTACACATTTGAAGTAATTTTCTCAATAATAATAATCTAGAGATTGTCCTCTAGACTACTCTAGAATTAGATTTACTCTGACCTTAATCTCTTGGAATCCTCTGCCATGTAAATCCACAAAACTTCACTGCCCTGTTGGACCACGGAAAAGTAAGAAGGCATTGCGTTGATTGTACATATTCATACTCAATTACCTGCGGGCAAAAATACTGCCCATTATGGATAAAGATTGATACTTCTAAATACTCATTAATGTGAAGATCATTGATCACACACACTATGCCATTAATTCCTGTATTAGAAGAGGATCAGAAGTGAAAACATACTTTTCTAACGAATTATATCTCAAATTGCAGGCGTTGCTGAGCTGTTTAAGAAATGCCATACTTTTGGACAAAATTGGCCACTCGTTTGTGGGATAATAGGACGCAAACACATTCCTTCTTGATACGATTATAAACGACCCAAAGGAGTAATAAACATTCAAGCAAGAGTACAATCACGGCACACATACAATATTTGACGGTAAAGCAAGAAGTCGTTCAATCATTTCCTCGTGAATACATATATTGTTCTGTATTAAGCCGCGTATTCACCTGTGCATTCGCTCCGAATGTGCATTCGGCGCGCACCGGTTTTTTGCTCGTTCGGTGTTCGGCGCGCGTTCGCGCCGATCCGCTTGCTGGCGGTCCACCAAAGCGTGCATTCGGGTCCGAACAATACCATGAAATGGACGCCGCAAATTGCACTCAACCCCGAACGCGCGCTGAACTCCGAACGAGCAAAAAATCGGTGCGCGCCGAATGCACATTCGGGGCGAATGCACAGGTGAATACGCGGCTTTAGATAACAGTCAATACCCACGCTCCCTATGGAATTTGGTCTGTTAATCGGGAAAACACAGGGGATCGATTGATGTCGTTTTCATGAAGATCCAACGAGAAACGCGGAACATGACATTCTTCCCTTTTTAATGGATAGTGCTATCCATGTCTTTGCGGTCTCCTATTCTCGAGCGACGGAAATGAAATCGGACGTGTGAAATTCTCCTACCTCCCGAAATAAAAATACTCCCCGAACCCTGCAATTATCAGCTTAACCAGAACCAACTGTAGTTATCAACAACAAAGATAAGTATGGGAATTGATTATCGGAACAAAATAAACTTGTTCCCAAAGGGAAGTGTTCAAATAATCTTTCAGGTTGCAAGTCAAGTGTTCTATGCGTGCAGACATAGTATCGCTCGAATACTTGTTACCTTAACCATAGTCGCATCATTACTGGATTTCGTTGAAACCATATCTCTCAAAGACAAATGACCAGTTCGGCTCAAAAGAGGGGTGTTTTTTAATGAACTCATCGAGACTCACAATTTGGGATATGACTTCCTCAAAAATCACGTTTCCATGTCCAGTTCTCTTCTCGTTCGAGATCAGAACGTACACTACCACCTCCATTCCACTTATAGTTTAAATTTACGAGAAATAGTTTACAACGCTTCTAATAATTTACAGTAACAGTTGTATTACAATTAAAATTCCAAGACTAAATTTTCAGAGAGACGAAAGAATGTATTCATATGTTTAAGTGTGATATGATAAGACTAATATTCATTCCAGTCGTGGAAGTGTAAAATTAAAATACGAAAAGCCTGATTTTTCATTTATCTTCCGCACAAGAAACATATAAGTATATTGTAATTGTGATCCAGCTTTATATTCGTAATGTTATATAAGTTTAATACAAATAATTTTAGTGGTAAAATATCACCTATGTATTTCCATGGTTATGTGTATTCGAAACCCAATATTTCATCCGAACATTATGAAATATTTAAACAGACATAAACAGACGAAAATATTTACAAAATGATACGGATTTTAGTAATACATGTTATGTTAAGAAAATTATATGGTGTTTTATAAAGGCTGCTTTTATAATACTCATGTGATCTTTAAGTGTACCATTTTAATTAAATAATGGTATTCATACCTGCCATTGTAACAGCTGTATTGTCGTTGTCAATTGCGTCTACTAATACAGACTTGTTTGCTGCTTTACATACTTTCAAATGTTTGTTTATTCGACTTTGCGCTTTGTGATCACGCAATGCTAATAAATTCTGCAAACGAGAAACGTTAGTAATACAATATCGCCAGAGATTTTGGGAATGATTATGTTTAATCGAAGCCATACTTCTCTTTTCTTCTTTTCCTCCAAAGATTTTCGTCTTTCCTCGTCCTCCTTTCGGGCTAAAAATTTTTTTATGTTGTCGGAAAGAGCCTTGGCCTGTTTAGGTGGTTTCTTGGGTGGAGCAAATTTTGTTTGGTAACAAGCACCCGACTATGGGACATGAAAAATAATTTCGTTAAAACAGTAGGTTCTCTCGGTATCGATATAGTTAAGACTAAAGACAATATTGAGGGAAGGATCAAACCACCTGCTTAGCGTTTTCATTCTTTTGTGCGACATTTAATAGAGTACCAAAATCCATTTTGATAAAAATACGATTACTAAACTGAACGAAATATCACGATATACTGCAGAAACTCATATGTTGGGTTAGCATTTTATTACTGAGTGTTAATTATTTATGAGCATGTCCGCAAATTTGTAAGCAACTCCGATATTAGATACTTCCTCACTTTCTATATATTACATTATTCGCGTCAATGTTTTTGACGTTTACTAAAGAAATGTAGGCCTTCAGGCTTCAAATGAACAAGAAAAGATAAGATGAACTGATACTTAGCGAAATACAGTAAACGCATCAAATCACATCACATTTTTCCGACAGATGGCGCACTAGCGTTGCGTGACCTAGGGATCCTCTATTAAGGCTGTGTTCCAATTCACGCATTATGCGCATAGACCGCAGCGCAGTCGCTGCGCGCATTCATAGCGTTCCGTTTCCAGCAGCGTATGCACCGCAGTAACGAAACGGAACGGTTCTCGATGCGTTTGATGCTCGTGAGGCTGCGCGGGAATGTTCAAACTTACTTACAATTAGCTATGCAGTTGGATGGATTACGGTTAATATAATTCGAGACTTTTGAACGGTGGTCGAAGCACACTTCCTAACTACATCGGTTACTTCGTCCTAAGGATCGGGGACCGACTCCTAACGAAATTTGATGGCTTTATTGGTTCCTGGATTTTCTCAACCCGAGTATTTCTATTCTTCTTTAACAGCAGCAATTATTGAAAGCGAAGACCATATTTGATGAGTCTTACAGGATGAACTGCTGCTTACCCAGCGCAATTTGGTAAGCAGTGCGTACGTCTTCTGGATTAGAGTATAGCTGTAAAGTTAGCATTATAAGAACAAGTTCGAAAAACTTAGCAGTAAAAGCCTTTAAGAAATAACAATTCTTCCTTCCTCATCTTCCGTTTCGACCCTGCCTAAAACCTTCTAGGGATGTACTGTTCGCTTCGAAATTGAGTCCGTTGCGTTGGTTGCGATTCATGCAGCGAGTGCAAAGACGGCATAACCTGATTCGTAGAATTCCCTAGAATCCTCCAACTTCCAGCTCCTAATGCGTGCAGCAAGTGCAGAAAATTAAAGCATGGGCAGCCAATGTGCATATTACGCGCATGCGTATTTGTCGCTTTACGTGTGCTTCTGTATTTAAGCTGAGTATTCCCTATTTATCCAAAGAATAAATATTTCATATTTTTGTAAATAAGACATTTTAAAATTTTAAATAATTTTGTTTATTTGAGTTATACAAAATATAATTATACATAGACATTTGTAAGCAGAAACTGCATTTTCATTTTCGCTGAGCAGAAATAAAGATTTTATACTTCATATTAAATCGACTATTATTAGGTTAAAATGTTTTTAAAAATACTTCTAGTTTATTTTATGTGTAAAGGGAAAGTTAAATATTACGTCTAATAAGTTTTTCTTGTCGATTGTTGCATAAATAAATAATAAAAATCTATTTTTACGATAGCAAAACTCTTTATGAAAGTGGGTATAGCATATACAGGGACATCCATTAAGACTGCAACCCAGGTCCGCCCGATCAGGTAAAATGATAACCACTGCCTCAACCGATACTTCCGCCATCTATGAGCCAATGATGAAAGTGTACGGTCTTTTAGGCGCCAGTAGAGAGCGCAGGGTGCTTTTGGCTTTTGCCAGAGAATATTGAATTTGCGTAGCAGACGGGTAAGAAAACGGTAGCCATTTTATGAGTGCGACCGCGACGATCCCGTTATCTACGTATGCAATGGCCCAGCAGCGGTATTAGACCACGCTGACGCGTTAGTGGCCTGAGTTGAAGAATTTGGGGATTTTTTCGCATAACTTTTGAACAACAAAAGTTATCGGAATGCAATTTGGTCCATAAAATGGGGACAAATTATCCCCTTCTAGTGGTGGAAAATTTACCAAATTATACGTTTACTTAACTTTTCTTTTTTCCATTTTTTAACTATAATTGTTGCGAAAAGCTTTTGCAAACTGTTTATTTAAATACTTTATATAATGCTCTTTTTAAAATTCGTGGCGCCGATAAACAATAGGCTAGTTACCCCTGTATCATTACTTTCACAAATTGAGGAATTAAATTTTTATTTTTAATCCTGCAAACGAATTTCATGCGTAATATCGTTAATGGAGGCAGTGAGAGCAAACAACGGACTAACCCACATTCGTTTCGAAATTGAGGTAATAGCAATAACGTATTCCAACTTGGAACCATATTCTTGAGCCCGATGTGCGCCACTATGGGGTGATTTACGTTAATATCATCTTTTGAAATGATACGCCACTATTGTGGCTTTCACACGCAGGTGACGAAAAATCAAGTCAACCCTGTCGTCGCAAAAATTTTTGAAATTTAGACGAGTACGGAACCAGTCGACACATTGTTTCAAACCTCGTTACAATAATCTAGGGTACGAGTCGTAAACCGGCCATAAAAGCGGAGCGCGCAGCTCGCTTACCTGGGCCGAGAAATTCCCAAATAGCTCTTTGCCACGTTAATTTGAAAGAGACCATCCTAAAATTCTCGAAGCTCGGTCATCACCGCTGTCCAGCGTTCGCTGGCAGCTCTGCGAACGCGGCGCCGGGCGCCGGGCCAGTGCAAGAAGTGGTTCCGATTTGTCTTACAGGCCTCTCATTATATTTTCTAAGCTAAAAGTTTGAAAAGGCCGGTACGGGACCAGTTGATATTATTTTCAAACCTCATTATAGTAATCTGGGGTGCGAATGGTAAACCGACCATAAAAGCGGAGCGCCCAGCTCACTTACTTGAGACGGGGGCCTCCGCTTCACTACCTGATAACTGTTTGCGACTTTAATTTGAAAGGGACCATTCTAGAAATGAGCTGATTTTGTAGGTAGCACATCAAGGAACTGTTTCTGGTTATGTATAAAAACGACAGAACACTAACATCGTATATCAATCAGCTGCAGCGGTTTTCGGTAACGAACGTTTCGAATCGCTTCGTGTATTATTCGAACGAGGAAGTTCTGGGTTATTATTTCAAAACCACCGTCTATTTTACACAGAGACATAGAAAATAATTTTACTCGGCAATTAATATTTTTGTTTTAAAAGTACTTGCAAGTTTTACAATATTCAAAGGATGTCTAAGACCGCTACAAACAAAGACACGTCCCATTAGTTACCCCTTAGGTCCGATCTACGCATATCTACATTAAGGATAAAATCATAAAAAAGAAAACAGGGTTGTCTGCCCGCGACGAGGCCCGAGTGTAACCGAAGTCGACTTACAAACGGAGACACACTCCGCGGAGCGTTAAAGGTGAAATCTGACGGCACGTGGATCGGCGAGCCTGGCACGAGACCACGCCGAGCCCACGCGCTGTCAGAACGCTCATGGCTCGCCGACTCACGAGCCTGGGCGATCCTGGGCGAGCCGAGCCGTCTCGCCGAGTCCCGCGCCGTCAGAACGCTTATGGATCGCCGATTCACGAGCCGTCAGATTCCACCTTTAGGCGTGCGTTTTAAATGAATGAATATGAAAACTGAGGCGCGAGGAAGTCTACGCGGAAGACTATTCCGTGCGATTGTTTTCAGATCAAATTCTAACGCACAAAGAAGCGGGCGAGGAAACCGATAATACAATACCTACAGCAAAGTAGTGTGGGTGAACAATAGGACGATATCAACGATAAGGGTGGAATCAATTTAAGGAAAATATAATGAGAGGCCTGTAAGACAAATCGGAACCACTTCTTGCACTGGCCCGGCGCGTGGCGCCGCGTTCGGAGAGCTGCCAGCGAACGCTGGACAGCGGTGATGCCCGAGCTTCGAGAATTTTAGGATGGTCTCTTTCAAATTAACGTGGCAAAGAGCTATTTGGGAATTTCTCGGCCCAGGTAAGCGAGCTGCGCGCTCCGCTTTTATGGCCGGTTTACGACTCGTACCCCAGATTATTGTAACGAGGTTTAAAAACAATGTGTCGACTGGTCCCGTACTCGTCTAAATTTCAAAAATTTTTGCGACGACAGGGTTGACTTGTGTGAAAGCCACAATAGTGGCGTATCATTTCAAAAGATGATATTAACGTAAGTCACCCCATAGTGGCGCACATCGGGCTCAAGAATATGGTTCCAAGTTGGAATACGTTATTGCTATTACCTCAATTTCGAAACGAATGTGGGTTAGTCCGTTGTTTGCTCTCACTGCCTCCATTAACGATATTACGCATGAAATTCGTTTGCAGGATTAAAAATAAAAATTTAATTCCTCAATTTGTGAAAGTAATGATACAGGGGTAACTAGCCTATTGTTTATCGGCGCCACGAATTTTAAAAAGAGCATTATATAAAGTATTTAAATAAACAGTTTGCAAAAGCTTTTCGCAACAATTATGGTTAAAAAATGGAAAAAAGAAACGTTAAGTAAACGTAAAATTTGGTAAATTTTCCACCACTAGAAGGGGATAATTTGTCCCCATTTTATGGACCAAATTGCATTCCGATAACTTTTGTAGTTCAAAAGTTATGCGAAAAAATCCCCAAATTCTTCAACTCAGGCCACTAACGCGTCAGCGTGGTCTAATACCGCTGCTGGGCCATTGCATACGTAGATAACGGGATCGTCGCGGTCGCACTCATAAAATGGCTACCGTTTTCTTACACGTCTGCTACGCAAATTCAATATTCTCTGGCAAAAGCCAAAAGCACCCTGCGCTCTCTACTGGCGCCTAAAAGACCGTACACTTTCATCATTGGCTCATAGATGGCGGAAGTATCGGTTGAGGCAGTGGTTATCATTTTACCTGGTCGGGCGGACCTGGGTTGCAGTCTTAATGGATGTCCCTGTATATGCTATACCCACTTTCATAAAGAGTTCTGCTATCGTAAAAATAGATTTTTATTATTTATTTATGCAACAATCGACAAGAAAAACTTATTAGACGTAATATTTAACTTTCCCTTTACACATAAAATAAACTAGAAGTATTTTTAAAAACATTTTAACCTAATAATAGTCGATTTAATATGAAGTATAAAATCTTTATTTCTGCTCAGCGAAAATGAAAATGCAGTTTCTGCTTACAAATGTCTATGTATAATTATATTTTGTATAACTCAAATAAACAAAATTATTTAAAATTTTAAAATGTCTTATTTACAAAAATATGAAATATTTATTCTTTGGATAAATAGGGAATACTCAGCTTAAATACAGAAGCACACGTAAAGCGACAAATACGCATGCGCGTAATATGCACATTGGCTGCCCATGCTTTAATTTTCTGCACTTGCTGCACGCATTAGGAGCTGGAAGTTGGAGGATTCTAGGGAATTCTACGAATCAGGTTATGCCGTCTTTGCACTCGCTGCATGAATCGCAACCAACGCAACGGACTCAATTTCGAAGCGAACAGTACATCCCTAGAAGGTTTTAGGCAGGGTCGAAACGGAAGATGAGGAAGGAAGAATTGTTATTTCTTAAAGGCTTTTACTGCTAAGTTTTTCGAACTTGTTCTTATAATGCTAACTTTACAGCTATACTCTAATCCAGAAGACGTACGCACTGCTTACCAAATTGCGCTGGGTAAGCAGCAGTTCATCCTGTAAGACTCATCAAATATGGTCTTCGCTTTCAATAATTGCTGCTGTTAAAGAAGAATAGAAATACTCGGGTTGAGAAAATCCAGGAACCAATAAAGCCATCAAATTTCGTTAAGTGTCGGTCCCCGATCCTTAGGACGAAGTAACCGATGTAGTTAGGAAGTGTGCTTCGACCACCGTTCAAAAGTCTCGAATTATATTAACCGTAATCCATCCAACTGCATAGCTAATTGTAAGTAAGTTTGAACATTCCCGCGCAGCCTCACGAGCATCAAACGCATCGAGAACCGTTCCGTTTCGTTACTGCGGTGCATACGCTGCTGGAAACGGAACGCTATGAATGCGCGTAGCGACTGCGCTGCGGTCTATGCGCATAATGCGTGAATTGGAACACAGCCTATAGAGGCTCGGACGGCTCGGAAGGCTCGGCTCGGAGCCTGTATAAACCGACCTCAATGCGGACACAGATGACTACGGATCTGACGTCAGGCTCTGTGCTTCAGATCTGGTTATCAGGGAAATTTTGTTTCTGCATAATCGATGATACATCGCCGAGAAACTCCAGGCGGCAGGTTCAGGCAGGTTAGACGGGTAAACGATACAATGTCGCTCGGCTCGGGCTTCGGAGGACCTCAAGAATGAAGGCCTTCAATTAAAAAAATTATTTGTAGCCGACGGATGGATTCCAGTGGAATAAACTGATTCATCCGTGGCGTTTCAAATAAAAATAACTCTGGGTTATTTTTATTCAACGACAAATAAAGATAAAGTCTCTTTTTGATAGTTTATTTCAATAATTTATAATGCATGGATCTCTGCATGGATGAAACAATACTAATTTGCGTATCAATATCCCTTCTAAACTTCGCAATTCTTATTACCTTCTCTCATTTTGTGCAATATTTATATTTACTTCTGAAAAAATATAATGATATGATTGTTCAATGATTGTTTATTTTGTTTGTTTAAATAGACTGTAAAACTTTCACATTTTCTATCGTATCGGCATGAACGTTTCAGTAACATACTACTGAGATTTTCCAAATTAAAATGAATTTAAACACGGTATAAATCGGATTATTTTTAAACGATTCTATTCAGCTTCGATCCTCTGTTTGTTTGTATGATTGATGTATGCATGGTTCAAATCTGGTAGCTCAAATTTAACCAACTTCCAACTATCCAATTGTCTTGAAACTTTGCAGGTGCGAGTAGTTTGGATGACAATACAATATTTAAAAAAAAAATTGACCCCTAGGGGGGGGAAAAATTATCCATCATCAATAAATGTAAACCATAACCACAAATCCAAACGACTTGAAATCAACTACTCGCGTTCTTTACGAAATCGACAAAAAGCCGCTGCGTTCGGGACGCTAGTTGCATCGCTATTCCCGTAATAAATACACAATTTATATCGAGAAATGATTCGTTACGTTCGAATTGGAAAAAAATTGTAGTAGGTACATGTAGAAAATATAATTTTCGTAGGAATATAATTTTCCGTAACAATCAAAGATTCGTGATGGACTACGTTCGTGGTCAGCTGTGGTCGGCACGAGAATGCCCGTGGTTCCTTGCCACATTCATGATGATGCCAGCTCCTCTGATAATCCATTGTTTTTAAAAGAACCCGCTTCTTGCATGGACACAGACAGAGCCCGCCGCGGGCTTTTTAAATTATTGATTCTTACATTCGACCATCCTGGCAGATAGTCTGTCCTCAGACTTTGTGATCTAAAAACAAGAGAGTTATGTTAGTCTGTATTTGTGTGCTAGCAATGTAATTTATGCAGTTAAACATAATTTGACTCATCCGTATGGCCAAATCGTTCTCGACCCCTTGCGTGTCATAATTATCGTTTTCCGTTAGTAACTGCGTCGTGGTTGCTTACTACGTTATTGTGCAAGGGACTTCGTTTATTCTTCCGAGGCCAGGTTATCGTATTACTCCTGATCGAAATATTCTGCTTACTGCGTAAGTACCGTTGTACTTATCCAAACTCATCGTTGCTACCTGCGATGCAGGAGTACCGTCGCACTCCTGACACTCAGCCCATTGGATCGCCTAAGCGGCGCACCGTCGCACGCCCTTAGGTCGATCGGTCGTACATAGAGTGTGGTATTTAGTGACGTATTACTCTCCAATACCCGTCTTTCGTGTATCGCCCAAGCAACACACCGTCGCATGTCCTTAGGTCGATGATCGTACATAGAGTGTGGTATTTAGTGACGTATCACTCTCCAATACCCGTCTTTCGTGTATCGCCCAAGCAACACACCGTCGTATGTCCTTAGGTCGATGATCGTTGGCCGGCGACACCGTTGTGCTTCCTCCAACTTCTGCAGATGTTCGTGTTCGTCCATCTTCTACACGTCACTTGCCTGCATTGTGATCCACGGCTTTATGTGGTCTGCAGCCCTTACTGTCCTCGTTCGCCTGAATCCTTCTCGCAAGTCCTCCACCTCGTATCGGTCGTTTAAAAGGACCTTACGAATTTTGAAGGGGCCTTTGAATTTTGGAAATAGTTTGCGACTGCTTCCCGTCGCAGGTTCACTAGTGATGCGTATTAACACCAAGTCCCCCTGATCGTATGTTTTGGCCTCTCGTCTCGTTTTGTCGTATCGCTCCTTTTGTTGGTGTTGATTCGCCGTTATATGTTTGGATACTGCCTCTCTCACTTCGTTCAAGTCCAGCCGTTCGATTTCGTTTTGAATCGTGTTTAATATATGCGCCTCTGCTGGACTTTTTACATTACATCCTATGAGGGATTTCATAGGTGTCGTGTTAATACCTTTATTAAACATCGTATTTAAGGCGCTCTGAATCCCTTTTATCTCCAAGTCCCACTTTCTCGGATCTTTACCAGCGGATGTGGTTGCTAGTGCATTCACAATCGTTTTGTTGTACCGCTCGCATTGACCGTTCGCCCGGGGCGTTGACACTGCGTTTAGTACATGCCTTATTCCGTATGTTATGCAAAATCCTTTGAATTCCTGGGATGTAAACGCCGTACCCCTATCGCTGATTATCCTGGTTGGGGATCCAAATAGGTGTATTAAATTTAGTAGCACCTTCACCGCGTATCGTGATTTTTGGCTTTTTACTGGTTCTATAATGGTGAACTTCGTAAACGCGTCTACCATGACTAATAAATACTTATTCTGCCTCCGACTCGTCTCAAATGGTCCCACATGGTCAATATGCACCGTATGGAATGGAATCGGCACCTTGTCGATGATGTGTAGCTTGCCTTGCTTCTTTCCCGTCGCATCTTTATAGTATGCACAACTTAGGCATGCGTTTACATACTTCCCTACAAACTGTCGCATGCCCGCGAACCAATAATTTCTTTTGATCCTCTCCAGTGTTTTCTCTGAACTCAAATGTCCCGCATCGTCGTGACACAACCTGCAAATCTGCATACGTGCGTTTCGCGGCACCACCCATGCCGTTGTTTGATCCGGTAGTCTTCTATGGATCTTCCCGTTCCTCAGCGTGTATTCCTTAAAATAGAGTTTTGTCTCGTTGTTCTTCTGCTTGCTTTCGAGTATTTGTCGTACTCGTATTAGCTGATCGTCCTGCAACTGAGCCGATAATAACCAATCAGCTTCGGTCAAATCGACCTGACTTATCTCTAATACAGTTGAGGGGTTCCGACTCAACGCGTCTACGTGTGCCATTCTTGGTCCAGCGCGGTATTCGATGTCGAACGTGAAGTCTTGAACTTCCAACCACCATCTGCCTATGCGTGGTAACAGGTCCCTTTTCGAAAATGTCGTACGCAGGGCGTTACAGTCGGTTATTACTTTGAATTCTAATCCTAATAGATATACTCTAAAGTAACGTAATGCTAACACTACGGCCATAGTCTCCAACTCGTACGAGTGATAGCACCGTTGATCCCTTGTTGTCTGCTTGCTATAGTATGCCACCACGGCCATGTCTCTAGCATTCTGCTTCTGCATCAACATTGCGCCAACGCCTATTGCAGATGCATCCGTGTGTAATTCGGTTTCTTTCGTCGGGTCGAATATTGCTAGTACGGGCCGTGTGATGAGTTTTGTTTTAATCAAATTAAACGCGTCCTTTTGCTGATCTTTCCATTCCCACACTACGTCCTTTCGAGTTAATCGCGTTAATGGCTCGGCGATAGTAGCGTAGTCCTTAATGAATTTTCTGAAATAAGTTGCTAATCCTAAAAATTGCCGAATTTGTTTCACCGACTGTGGTATCTCCATATGTACCACTGCCTCGACTTTTCGTTGCCCCGGCCGTACGCCGTCTTTGCTGATTTCCCTGCCCAGATACTCAATGGTGGTTTGAAAGAACGCGCATTTACTTAGTCTCAGCGTTAGTTTGTTGGCTCTCAATACGGTTAGTACCTGTCGTAAGCGTTCCAACCCTTCTTCCACCGTTCTAGCCGGAATGATAATATCATCTATGTACGGGATTGCTACACTATCCTTCAACGGTCCTAAGACCTTGTTAATCATACGCTGGAAGACGGCTGGCGCGTTCGCTAATCCGAAAGGCATCCTTACAAATTCATAGTGACCTTCCGGGGTAACGAACGCCGTTTTCGGAATTGACTCTTCAGCGATGGGTATTTGATAGTAGCCGCTTGCTAGGTCCAATCCGATAAAATAACGATACCCTCCTAACTTATCGATCTGGTCCTCTATCAAGGGTAAGGGATATTTGTCCTTCACGGTTATCGCGTTTAATCTTCGGAAGTCAATGCATATTCTATAACCGCCCGTTTTCTTTTTTACCAAAAGTATCGGACTGGCGTACGGGGAATCCGATTCACGAATGATTCCGCAATCTAATAACTCTTGAATCATTTCCCTTACGATTTTCCTTTCGGCTTCCGACAATCGATACGGTCGATATACTACCGGCTCGGAGGACATACATTTAATTTCGATGGAGGCCGCGTCCGTCTTACCAAGTTCCTGCATGGACGACGAAATGCAATCACGAAATTCTTTCAAAAGATTTGTACATTGCTGCTTTTGACTTTCGTCAATATTCCCCAGGCATACGTTTCCTTCAGTCAAAATTTCGCAAAAATTAACACTCAGGGACTTTCCCTCGCTAGTACATTCCCCGGGCGTTCGTTTCAGTATTAACTCCTGACCGCGTTTCAGCATAATTATGCATTCTTGATCTAAGTAATCACGGCCGATAATTACGTCGTATGCTAAATGTTCGTCCGCTACGACTAATGCGTCGACTATAGCCAATGCCTCCATCACTCTCACCGTTACGCGAGTAGCTTTATCCGTTGTGACTATTTGACCGGCGAATCCTCTTAAAGTCGCTTCCGGAATTACCGATATTGGTAAGTGAAATCTATTAACCACGGACGTCCGAATAAGTGTGGCGGCGCTCCCTGTATCGATCAACCCTTTCATCTTATTACCGTTCACCCGCACCGTACGTTCGTATATATTCGATGCCCGTTTCGGTACAACCCCCACCTCGTTTACTTCTTTTGTATTTGTGCATTTGTCTCTTGTGTGTCCTAATCGTCGACATTTTGTGCACTCTACTCGGGGTTTTCTGCATTCTCTCGCGATATGCCCGTCGATACCACAATTATAGCATTTAATGGCCGATCGTTTTTTGCTGCTTCCGGTTTCTTCCATCGTTACCGTACTCGAACGCGGCTTGCGTATTTCCGACGCGTGCTGATGCATTTTGTTCCAGTGAGTGCCTGTGTTCACGCGTCGCGACTCGCTTATATTCGGCATACTTCCTAGTGTTGACATATACGCGTATAACCCGTTCGCATCTAACTGTTGCGCAGCCCGTACCGCTCTCGCGATATTCTTGTCGTTGATGCCGTCGATTACCATATCAATTAAGTATTCGTCTTTAATCGTGATGTCGAGTTTCCGTAATTTATCCAATTTTTGAAAGCAATAATCTCCTAACGACTGTCCCGGACTTGCTTCGTACAGCGCAGCCTCCTTGAATAATTTTGAAAACGGAACGGACTTACGGAATTGTTGGATTAGCGCCTCCTTCGTCTCCGCCCATGTTGTTGTGGCCTCTGAACGCGTGTCAAACCATTGTCTCGCATGCCCACGCAACCGAGACGCAATCAGTCTCATTACCGATCGATCGTCCCAGTCAAATTGTTCCGCCAATCCGTTCACTCGATCCACCCATTTCTCGACCACCAAATCGTCCTTCGATGGATCGAAGCGGGGGATCATTTGCTCATCCCCAGTGCGAGCATTCCGAGGGTGAGGTGGTGGTTGTTGTTGCGTCCGTGATCGGCGATCCATTTCTTCCACCAATAATTCCAACTCGCGAATTCGCTTGTCCTTCCGCTTGGCTTCAGTTCTCCCGTCGGATTCCGAGCTGGAAGACGACTGTTTTCGTCTTCTCGTCGAGCGTTCACGATAGTGATCATGGCGCGATCGATGGCGACTCATGTCTACACACTGAACCGCACTTATCACACTTGAACGAGACTCAAAAAGACAAAGGGAAAAAGACTTTTTCGATTTTAACTCAACCGGGAAGACACGTTGTTCGACCCCACTTCTGATTTGTAGAAAATATAATTTTCGTAGGAATATAATTTTCCGTAACAATCAAAGATTCGTGATGGACTACGTTCGTGGTCAGCTGTGGTCGGCACGAGAATGCCCGTGGTTCCTTGCCACATTCATGATGATGCCAGCTCCTCTGATAATCCATTGTTTTTAAAAGAACCCGCTTCTTGCATGGACACAGACAGAGCCCGCCGCGGGCTTTTTAAATTATTGATTCTTACATACACAAAAAAAATTATTTTTTAGTCTTTAGTGCATTTTAATTTAGTTTTTAGTGCATTTTTAATAAAATCGTTTAACATAGAATTTGTTTTTTATATATTTTTTTATACATAATCCACCGCAAGCAAAACCGGATAAACATATAGTATCTTTTATTTGAGTTTATCCAGATATTATCTTTGCCCATCTCTGTAATTTCCAGCCGCTTCGCCGTGATTCATTCAAGCCTCCCTGATGGCAAAATAATAGTGATAGGGGATATGCGGCAACAGCGCGATACGACTTTCAATACGTATTGGCAAGTATGTCTTTCCTACATTTATCGGCTAGCTTGGACTTCCACCGGTTCTGATGGTACATGGCGCGAATATACCATCAGCGCTGGTGACGGAGAATCCTTGAAGCCTCATTCTGTCATTTCTCGAGTCTGTCTCAGTACACGATTCATAAATTCATTATTATTTCAACGTACGGTGCTTATTGGCGGTCAAACGCACCAGACCACCCTGCGCGAATGTCTGCTGGAGGCAACTATACCCGCAAAAACTTCCTTCTTCCCGATTCCAGGACGAAAGTTGTAATTTACGGTTTGTTTACTACCTCGCGTATACGTATACGCTGGTGCTACGTGGCTCGAACATACCATTAGCGCTGGTGGCGGAGAATCCTTGAAGCCTCATTCTGTCATTTCTCGAATCATAAATTCACTATTATTTCAACGTACGATGCTTATTAACGTTGAAACGCACCAGACCACCCTGCACAGATGTCTACTGGAGGCAACTATACCCGCAAAAACTTCCTTCTAGCCGATTCCAGGACGAAAGTTGTAATTTACGATTTGTTTACTACACGCGTATATGTACACGCTTAACTTAGCTTGTGTGAACGTACGCACACACCTCAACGCCCAGTGAGACGGCCCCCTTAATAATTTCTTAGAAATATAGAAAATGAAATTCAAATTTTTCTGCTGTAAAAGCTTATATCTTGAAAATAGTAAACATTTTATTCGAGCTTAGACTAAATCGGTATCAATTTTGATAAAGAATCGCTCCTGCCTTTATTCATGTATCGTCATAAAACTTCTGCTTAATTGTGAATAATCATATCTAAAGCAATTAATCCGGCCAAATGGGTGAACATAGTTGAATTCGAATCATCCCGCCCTCTAAAAGTCGGTTTCCTGTATTCCCAAACATGGTGGCCGTTGTCCGATCTCTTACTAGAGGATCCCTAGTTATTTTCATTCCATATATACGACATTTATGATATTTACGACATTTCAGACAAGTGTCGTGTATGAAATAAAAAATTCGTGTCTTTACCCACTACTAAGTATGTGGGCTCATCCAACATAAAGCTGAGTTCACGTGTTATCACGCGATACCGTACACATGTAGCTGATTTTTTGGGAACCTCGCATTCGAAAGCTATTTGTTGTTTACTCCGACGTTTTCATATATTCACACATACTATATTGTTTCTAACTTTAAATACTTAAGGAGAACTTTCATTTTAGCAAACCTTTGATGTTGAATATTTTTAAAAATAGTGCATAATCAAACAAATTCATGAATGTGTTTATTTTTCGTGTCGCATCACTGAAAAAATTTAGTTAAAACTGATAATCCTAAAGTTAAAAATCAACTTTTTCAGGTACGAATATCGACAAAAAAGTATAATCCATCACACTTCTATACTATGATAGGAAGAACAGTAAATATAGCATAATATTAACCTAATCCTCTCCAAGGTGCCGTACGCGTACACTCGGGGTTCTCCCACTCTCGTCCGCGTTGTCAGGGATACCGCGCGACGCTAACCGCGAAGACGCTAGCCCGGTTAGCCCGTCATGGCAGCCTTCGTAGCGTCTCGCGGTCTCCCTGACAACGGAAGGCACGCTGCGTGAAAGAAAGATTGAAAGGGGAAGCAGGCGCGTGAGGGGTCCCTACGCTGGAGAGCCCTGTATTAGGTACTATATATATATATATGTTTATGGTAATAATATTAAAAACATTTATTATGAATTGAGGATGTCTTGTAGCATGATGTTATTTATAAAATTTAATACCACAATTTGGTTTATAGTGCATACACATCTTTAAAAAAGATAATGTCATCCAATGAAATCGTTCATGTAACATTCGTACAAATTTACTTATTTATGATGTGAAAATAATAACAAATTTTTTAATAACAAATCTCTATCTGAATTCAAACTACCAATACACATTCTAAAAAATTGAGAAATATTATATAAGTTATCAACATTACTATATAATGTTAGTATCAAACCATACCGCCATATCAAAGGTTCTATATCACTAGACAAATGAAGCAGCAACAGAAATAAATTTCGAACTTTACTCCAATCTCTGTGAGAGACGTGTGATTTCATTTCAGAAAGTATTGTATGCTTTGAAAAGCCTGTAGAATGCTGCCTCTCACCCTTTTTATAGCAATGCATAAATTTACACTGAGCATGAATTTGTCGCGATTGCTCCCCTTCTTCTATTTCAGTCTTCGTCTTCTCTCCATCTTTCTTGTTCAGCCAAAGTAAATCAATAGCTTGATTCTAAAAGGAAATTAATCATTTATCCATTGAATATTATCTTAATGTAACCATATAATACAATATTTTTTTTATATTACATACTACTTTTTCTCTTCTAATCTTCTTCATTTATACTTTATACAATAGAACACAATATTTATATTTTATACAATCTTTTACTGAACAATATTGTTTAATGCAATGTTGTCCAATTCCTCCTACAAATAAATTAAATTAAATTTTGAAGTAACTGATGTAAGCAATTTTGTAAACGTTTTGTAAAAATACCTGTATAGTTTATGAAAGCGATGCAGCAAACTGCTTGAGATCCACTTAGCTGCCAGTTTTTTTTGTTACCAATCACTACAGGATTCTACCAGTGCAAAATTCTTATTCGCCTTTGTGCATCCAACGACCTTAAAGTATTTGATGCCCAAAACCTGTGAAATTCACACTTAAAGAATCCTGCCACTTTTTATTCTCGCTGTTGTTATAAGTTTCCTATATCTGTACTCTTAACAATACTAAAACTACTTTCTGTACTAAAACAAGATATTACAAAAATACTGTTGAACAAAGAATTATTAAAGATATTCGTATTATTAAAATAGATTTCATAATATCTTCGAATCTACAATATTAATGAATATTATGACTCCCATAGTTTGTAAAGAGTTTTGTAATTATCAATATTTTATTCTGCTTATGAATGATTTACCAATGTCCATGATACATACATCTGCATTGAGTTTTAAAGTGTATAAATCAAATTTGTTTTTTTCTACATATTTAATCCTTAGAAACACAAAATAAGAGTGTAAAATAAATTTGGTTATCATCATACATTTGATACTTAAAAATTATATTAAGCAGTTGGTTTACACTATTCGTTACTTTCTTACAGACTCTTTAATTATTTTGAATTCATATATTATATATTCTATTTTTTAACAACATATTTTGAATTGTATTTACCCTTTAATCCTTGTCCGGCTGCCTAACTAAGTTGGGTTGAAAATAATTTGATTATTTTCACTTTTACACGAAGAGCGCAACAACGATCTTCATAACAAATCTGTAAAACACAAATGTAGCCTCATAGCTCTTCACATAATGAAAGCACACTTAACTCAGTTAAATTAATTAAGCAACAATTAGTTTGTGTAGAAGCTTAAATTTTGAATCATTTGTTACGAATCCATTATAAAAAGTACGTGCGACTTTACGGGGACTGAATTACCAGTGAATCAGTAGTGTACAGCAGTGAAACCTCAAATGTCTTCTCAATTGTAAGTAAATTCTGGATAACTTAGATTTCAGATATTACTGAATTTAAGTTACAACATTTGTTAACTGATAAGTTTCATACAATAGAATTTCACAGAGGTAATATGAACCAAAAGTGTCGTAGCTTATCTGAAGTATTCCAAAGTGAATCACAAAATATTTCTTAATTTGAAAAAACAGAACTATATAGGTATAATTACATTTGGCATATTTAATTTACAAACTCACCATTTTTTGTAGTTTTCAATTTAATTGATTTAGTTTATTCAGAAATATATTTTCCTGTCCCTTACTCATCACGCAGTATTTAACGAGAAAAATAAACAATTACAAATAATCCCCGAATGCAAACTGACTGAAAGTGACCGTTGTATGTCAGCTGATGACAACACTGCAGCGTGGGGCGGAAATAACGTACGCTTGAAGCTATTTAGCGGTGGGGGAACGTTACGCAGGCGCGCGATGTCGAACCAATCAACGTCAAGGTGAGAAAGGAAACGACGCCACCGTTAAGCCTCGTTCACATTAGTCAAGTTAACTGGCTTACGCCCGATTTCTTCACCTGCAATTAAAGTCCCAGTTAGTAAACGACCAATTGGATGCTATCATGTGGCACTCGTCGACCAGTAGGATCCTATCATTTGGCAGTTATGTGGAACATAACTCTAACTGGAAGATTACTGAAGGTGAAGAAATCGGCCGTTAGTGATGGGCACCATCGAATAAAAACTATCGATTAGTCGATAGTAGCCAACTACTATTTTTAGTCGATTGATTTTTTTAACTATTTACGGCCGATTTCTTCACCTTCAGTAATCTTTCACTTAGAGTTATGTTCCACATAACTGCCAAATGATAGGATCCTACTGGTTTAGAGCATTTAAATGCTCTAACGCCCGATTTCTTCACCTCCAGTAATCTTCCAGTTAAAGTTATGTTCCACATAACTGCCACATGCCTGTTTCTTCACCTCGGGTTAAGAGTGATCTGCCAGTTAATCTCCAAGTTAATTTTACCGGAGGTTGCCAGAAGTGGCAGTTAATGCATGTTTGCGGTAGTGGGGGAAATAGGAAATGTGAAACAGAGAACAGAATTATGCTTGTAGATTGTTCTGAACGCCATTGTATACGTATATATAGTGACGCAAAGCGATTTTACTTTTATGGAAAAAGGCGCTCGTAGGAAAAATGAATAGGAATAATAGGATCGTGAATATTAACATTTTCGAGCATGTGGAGGATGAGGAAGACGAAGGAATGTTTGGCAGAATTAGACGGCCATATATTCTCAGATTGAGGAAAGACCATTTGGATGACTGGGACGATTTAGGGCGGTATTATCAGTCGTAGCTTATTCTTAAGATCGTCTTAAGCATGCGGGCATCCTCTAATAGTCTTGAATAGTCTAGTAGATTAGTAAAGGATGCCGGATGCTTAAGGCGATCTTAGTCTTAAGCAACGACTGATAATACCGCCCTTAGATTTTCGATGCCAGCGCTCTGGTGGCGCGGTGGCGAGACCGCTACAACTCACGATCACTTTTAAACGACTAGGTACACAATGAAGTTGTCGCTTTACCGTTTTTTGCGGCATTGCCGCGTCAAACCTTTCAGTCATTTAACCATAGGATCCAATAGCGCGAAGAAACACGCGCGGCAGTTAACTACTGTTGCGTGGCCTTCTGGTTCCTCTGGATCCTTCGTAGGGAATTCGGCGAAGATCGACGCCCGTGGAGCGCTAAGGCGCTCTGCTCTTTGGACGCGGATTTTTCGGAGATAATTATAATAATAAAATTGATGAAAGAATAATAAAACGTTTGAAACACTAATAACTTGTAACTTTAATGAGTTTATTTGAACGATAAGAAACAGAAAATGAGTATCGAGAAGTTTTGGTAACACGTCTATTCCCTTTGGGTGCCAAGGCTTGAGTGAGTTACAAGGGTCAACGCTTTTGTTAATTACAAAATGTCCTTAAAATATAAAAGTCGATCAAATATTTATAAGCTAAATTCTTATTGGTCAATCTACTTTCTCTTCGGATATTGATTTTTAGAAACAAGCGTTTAACAACATTGCTTTGGAATTATACGCTTAGGAGAAGGGATCAAAGTGGAGTTCATTTATTCAAACATCCGTTTCCAAGTGGGTATTGATTAATTATTAATCCTGAAGTCCTCTCGTTAAAAGAATCTCCAACTGTTTTCAAACCCCTCGGGCTTGTGCGAACTTCACCTTGCTTCCTTTCCCTATAACATCTGTGCGATCCGCTTCGAGTTTCGCGCCACTAAAGTTTATACTTCACACCGCTAGATGGAGGTCGCAACACTACCACCTAGCATCTAACTGGCGATTGACTGATCGGGGCTTTAGTCGGAGGTGAAGAAATCGGGCGTAAGCCAATTGGTCGTTCACTAACCGGAAGATTACTGAAGGTGAAGAAATCGGCCGTAAAGGTCGAGTTTCCTAGCCGCGGCCAGCGGCGGCGGCCAGACTTCGGCCACGCAGTGTTCAGGGTCCCTCTTTGGTTCGAGGGCACTTGAAAAGGTCTACGGTCGAGGATTCATACCTGTTTCAGAAATAAAATAATTTGTTGTTCTTTATCGTATCGATATGGAAGTGACACCAATGGATTCCTTATCTTTTTCCGATGAAACTCATACGAAATTTCATGTAAATCGGACTATTATTAACGAAGTCAATTTGAAATGATATAAATTAATTTTTCATAGAATTTCATGTGGTCCGAATTACGTCGTTCGTGGTGTCAGTTTCATTGGCGAAACATAAGGAATCCATTGACGTCGTTTTCGCAAAGATCTGATGGTAAATGCGGAAATTCTGGACATTTCTGAGTTTTTAATAATATTCGAACCCTTTCGAGGGTCCAAAGCCATAAAATTCGGTGAGGCACTGCGAGGAGTTGTCCTCGTCACGGGGTACCATGCGGCATCTAAAGAGATGTGTCAAAGGACAGGCGCCGCTGGAGAATCACCCTGTATGTAGTAGTAGAGTAAAATACAACCAGCTATAACATCTAACTAAATAAATTCGACATCAAGAAGGCTCGCAGCTATTATAAAATCAAAAGGCAGTCCCACAAATTATTAAAACATTATATATTTAGTTTATTTCCATAGTTTATTGAACCTTTATTTAACTATACGAATACTTACTGCGCGTCTATTTCTGCACGTTTAGCTCCTTTTATTCATATTTTTGTAAATGTTAAGGGGAATAAAAATTTGTTTATACAAGATCTATTCTGCAAACATTTAAGAATATTTATTAATCATCGTTTTCTGTTAAAATGTAGTACTGACATGGATATACAAAGTTTTACTTTAAATTGATTGCTGCACGAATACTTTTTACACTGACTGCGGTTTATGACCATATTGTCCCGCGAGTCGGCGCGGCGGTTAATAGCAGTACCTACGTCCGGGTCCGAATCCATCGTACGTACTACCCAGCGACAGAGCAATATACGGATTAACTCATTGTGAGACTGAAGAATGCCTAAAATTATCAAAGACGGCACAATGTTCTTGACTGCCCTTTAGAAATGCTGGCAAACAGATGTTGTCGAAACGTTCTTGTCAAAATATGAAATTCTCGGTCGAAAGCAACGAATGAATTCTCGCTTGGATCCGATCCCGCTTTTGTCCCAATGCACAGTGGGCGTCAATCCCAAGAATAGAGAAAAAATTCAACATGCCACTTTTTGCAATCAATGTCGAATCTTATGAAGCTACTTTATAAAACACTAGAACTGGATCTGAAGAAATCGATAAAAATTTTAAAACATCTTCGTTTGTATTGCAATGAGAATATTTTGAGCGTACAATCTTTTCTTTACTTTTTAAAACCTTTATTTCTGGCATCTTGGGTCCCATCACCCAATTAACCGATTGGAAGGTTGCCCAAATATTGTATAATTTCGTAGGAATGTATTAACACTTTGTGAACAGTATTTGGTACATAGGATAACATGGATACAGGTTTGCAAATATTTCTGCACTTTCCATAGTATGTAGGTATATTTATCAAATTGATCTAGTTTTATTGGAATTATTGACATTATTTTTTTAAATAACGTCATTCCTCCGTATGAGTTGTATATTAATACTTTTTTTTATGAACTTCCTTAATTATATTCCGCAATTTTAGTGCGAAAAATGTGATGTTCTTGAATTTTCTCCTATTTCTTGGCATTCAACCTCACCGGAAGTTCCCGGAGGGTAACTAAAAAGCCGATAATTATTGCTGAGATTTCTTCAATGGGTTTCTTATGGGAAATAACTGTATATATCTAATTATTTGCTATTGCTTACCAAAAACGATACTACTCATTTCGGTTCTCAACAAATTTGTGTCTTTTATATTAGCAAAATGTAAAAGACTTGATTCCAAATGTTCTACAAGAAAAAACATACAAACTTTGACACGTATTTACACACAGATCAGAAGTAGCCGCCACGATATTTTTCCCTTTTTTAGGAGCTCATATTATTAGTTTACAAGAAATATATAAAAAAAACATAATCCCGTAACATATATATAGAAAAACATAATCCCATAACTTTTGAATTCTGACTTGTTTCCTTATTTTTGGGATTCTGTCCCAATGTGGCGCTGGATCGCAGCGCGGCCGCGGCAAGGACTCAGTTTGGAGGAGTCGAGCGGTTTTGTGCCGTGGCTAGCCGCGCGGCTAGGAGATTCGGCCATCATGGCGGAAAACAGACAGTCATCCCATTGTGTTGCGTCTCCAGTAGCCTAGGTTGCTGCTGTAGCGGACGCGCGGCCGCGGCCGGTTGAAAACGCGGCTAGGAAAACGGATGCATGCTTCTCCATAAGAGCGGTGCTTAGGATTCGGCCGCCGGCCGCGGTCGCCAGCCGCCGCCGCCGATCGCGGCTAGGAAACTCGACCTTTACTGAATCAGTTGACTAATAAAATGAAGTCGCTTGAGCTATGCTATCGGTCGTATGGTGGAGCTACGGATCAATTGAATTTAAGCGGCGGGAATTTTAAATAGATTTTATCACGAGATTTACTATATCAAATACATAATAGATTCATTCGTTAGCGGTATAATAATTTATTCGTTAAACATGTTTATATTCGATTATGTATAACGGAAACTAGTGCAAACCTACTAGATTTATACAATTATTGGGTAAATGTTGTAAGAAACTGTGATTTTCACCACTTTTAATCGTTTGTAATTCATAGTAACGTTAACCAATTTTAATGAAATTTTCAACATGCATAAAGGTTACTGATATTAACGAAAGGCAGTATTTTGATTTTCATTAAAGGATTAGATAAAAAAGTGGAGAAGTGTTTCTTATTACTTATTTCGCGATACAAATAATTGTAATTTTCTCAAATAGTTTTTATGCATTATCTTTTACAGTAATTCTATAAACTTTTCAGACAAAAACAGATTGTTATGTGTCATTTTAAAAATGTCATTTAATTTTCTAGAGTGCACGAATACTTTTGTTTCTCTTTTACATTAATAAGAAATTGTAAGTATTAAAAGTAAAGAAGACAAACCACAACTACTTATAACGTATTATCTCAGAATTTGGCACTGTCACTTGATAATGAACACATCTAAAAATCTACACATTATGGGAAACAAGGGTGGACTAGTATTTCTGACGAAAATAAAAGAATCATTCTTTAATTGTTTTACAATGTTTTATATATTGTATATATATATATATGTATTATTTAATATTAATTAATATTACTAATATTATGGTAAGAAGAATAGATAAAAACGTAAATGAATAAGGCGTAAATATCCTATATAATAAGACGCTTAAGGTGGATGTTCGTTTGTTAGCAAAATCTTTCCAGAGGCTTTTTTCCGTACTTCCCGATGACCTGCAAGGTTCAGACTCGGCATGAAGTTTCCTCGGCACCCAAAGACGCCGTGAAAAAATCAAAAACCTGGAAAATTCGATAATGGGTAGTACCTGTGGCCTAAAACAGGAATTTGGCACGCGGGTCGAGCTCGAGCTGAAAGACGAAGCGAGACAAAGTATCATGCTTTCTCTCTTTCGTAGCCGACGGTTACTTCGTGCCGACTCTTTCATTCTCTCTCGCTCGCTCACGAGTTCTCTCAATCTCGAAGGATTCCAAGAAGTGGTGGAGACACAAACGCGCGCTCAACGCAGAGTCGAAATACGCCCTTTATTTGGGCTCTCATGGAGGCAAACGGAAACGCGCTGTTGCAAGAGTGAATATGCTCCACAAATTTCTTTGATTCGGGGTCTTTGTCACACATTAGTTGTCATAATAATATCGAGAATTATTTCGTTTCTAGGGAGGGTCTCAAATATCGGCGGGCAGTGAGTTCGGACACGTATGTGACTCAGCTCTCGAAATGCCCTTCAGGAGACCAATTAGACAGGTACAGAGACCCTTCTGACACGCAAAAGTTGTAAAATTTCGCATTTCGTAGGGAAAATTGTTTCCAAGGGAGTTTCCAACAAAAATTGTGGTTATCCTACGACGAAGACAGGCTAAAAAACTAGTTTCTAATGTTGAATCAACAATTTTAAAAAATACTGCCGATACTCATCAGCTGAAAAGAACGATTTTTCCGTCCGAAAAACCCCCTTTGTTTTCGTCAACGCGCAACGTTCGCTTTTCAAGTTCTTGAAGTAATTTATGACGGTCGTGGCATCACACTGTCAGGCCTCGTTGTCACTACCCATACAGCACACTCCATTGCAGGAAGGTTCCTATGTCCGTACCGAGGCAACGTTCCACGGAACGTTCCGGACATTCTCTGGCAATGCTCACGGAGCGTTCGGGGCATTCTCTGGCAATGCTCACGGAGCGTTCCGGGCATTCTCTGGCAATCCTCACGGAGCGTTCCGGGCATTCTCTGGCAATGCTCACGGAGCGTTCAGGACATTCTCTGGCAATGGTCACGGAGCGTTCAGGACATTCTCTGGTAATGGTCACGGTCAAAATTTTGTTTCGGCAAAATTTGTGTGACATTACAAAAAGGATAATAAATGTAAGGGAAACTGATTAAATATAAACTGATTACAATAAATACAGACAATTAAATATTCATATATTTTTTCCATACAAGACGACAACAAGAATAATAATAATAATAATAACAATGAAAATAATAATAGTATTGGCTCTGGTGGAACTTCCCAAGCCCGCGTATGTGGAGATCAAGGGTCTTGTGCCCTCTATACTTCAAATGTACTGCATGCAGCGTGTAATGAACCTGGAATAATACATGCATTCATTTTACAACTTTACAATTTGAAGTGCTGAAATGTGATAAATAATAAATTTATTTACTCATTTTTAATATTACTATAAGTTTGAATGTCCTGAATGATTGTTTCTGCTATTTTGCGTACCAACTATATTTCTCTGGCATAGAATCATATAGCAATATTGCTTCCGCAGCTCCTCTTCAGTAAATGAATCTATAAGAGATCATTAATAAATTATTTTAGTCATGAAAAATGGCTTCGTTAAAAACAGCATTCATGTAACGCCAATCACTGTGTGCATTGAAGCGAAGCAGTGAAAAAATAACAATCACCATTGCTTTAAATAATTGAACCAAAAGTGAAATGAAAGTTATACAGTATATGCATGCGTTTACAAGGAAACTGTGTGAAAAGTAAAAGCTTGTAGCACAGAAAGCAAAGAAATATATGTATTGTAAATATTCAAACAATTGCGATTAGTTAATAAGCATTGTGACGACCCACGATTTTTCGCGCGTTCATATTCCAAATTCCATTAGTAAACCTCAAAATCACTCCACCACAGTCTATCAAACTCAGCTCCTACCCCATCTCCTCAATCATTGATCACCTTGATGTTGCACCTTAGCGGTCACCAACACAAGATGATCAATACGACGTCCACCTCGCTGATGTACCTTAGTGGTCCCCATCACGAGATGATCGTTACAAAACCCTCTTCGCCTATTCGTCCTACAAGGCACGAATCATTCCCTCAAAAACGAATTCAAACAAGTCCCTCGTTACAAATCCCTCTTAAATCGAGACCACGTCTCAATCCCCCCTCTACGTCCCACAGAGTCCAAGACACTCTAACCCCTTTCCTATAAAATACCCGAAATCCATCCGATGAGTTGAGTATCTCCTTTTACAGTTATAAAAACCCCAGAAACCTAATTACGACGCATATTTGGCGTACGTGACATAAATATGTCTATTAATAGCCACACCGTTTATAAAAACCCTGCGTCCTACTGCGTATTATCCCGAAATATGTCAAGGTCTTTACCGCGCGTACCCCCGCAATGCTCCTGTAGAAATACATAAATACGAGGTCCTGCGAGGCCGGGTCCTCTTTGATCAGTGATCTTCCTTCGATTATCTTTCGTTGTTACATTTCTCTTAACTGTATATTATAAAAGTGTTAATATACCTAAAATCAGTGTACTACGGCAACTACCGTAAGCGAATATTATTATTACCATTTATTGTTCAACGGCATATCATCCTCATCTATATCATTTTATATTGTTAATGCTTATTGATTTCATTATTATATTTCTTACTAACGCTTATTGCTTTCTATATCATATTTACTCATATTTCTTTATATTAATAACGTTTATTCCACCTATTGCTTATTGCGTTTATTTAATATTTCGTTAAATACTTTTCTATATATATATATTTTCATTACTATTCTTATCATATTTCTCAATACATTATATTCTAAAGCTTATTGCGATCATTCACATTTATCTACGCTTAATATAATTTCATTTGGTTATATTTATGAACCTCATACTCATATTTTCTTATTGTGATTTATATAAATGTTATGTGTTAACACTCAAACCTCACGCATGTCATAAAAGATTTAACAAGGCTAATAAACCGCTTTGTTTTCAACCACGTTTTGAATTATTGTGTGTATCCTCAAGTCATAAAGATTCCCAACGAAACCAAGCTGCCGCAACAGCTGATTCGCGAGAGCGCTTCCAGTATTTGTAAACACATTGCTGTACGAAGCGTGCAAATCCATAGAAAAACTAAGCGTGGTTTCTTTTGCACGAATGCAACGGTAAATCCTATTACCAGAACCAAACCAAATACGAAGTGCCATAACGGGTGTTCACCAAGTGTACATTTACCTTCCCTGGTCGATTTGAGTGACGAATTTAATATTCGCGCCTGATCACCTCCAGAAACTCTCAGCGTGACGGATTTAATATTCGCGCCTAAATTCCTTCCAAATTCGCAGTGTGACGAATTTAACATTCGCGCCTAAATCCCTTTCAAACCCTCAGTGTGACGAATTTAACATTCGCGCCTAAGTTCCTTTCAAACCCTCAGTGTGACGAATTTAACATTCGCGCCTAAATCCCTTTCAAACCCTCAGTGTGACGAATTTAACATTCGCGCCTAAGTTCCTTTCAAACCCTCAGTGTGACGAATTTAACATTCGCGCCTAAATCCCTCTCAAACCCTCAGTGTGACGAATTTAACATTCGCGCCTAAATCCCTCTCAAACCCTCAGTGTGACGAATTTAACATTCGCGCCTAAGTTCCTTCCAAACCCTTAGTGTGACGAATTTAACATTCGCGCCTAACGTCCCTCAAGACCTCAGTGTGACGAATTTAACATTCGCGCCTAAGTTCCTTTAACCCTCAGCGTGCTGGATTTTAGATTCGCGCCTGAGTCCCTCAAAACCTCAGAGTGCTGGATTTTAGATTCGCGCCTGAGTCCCTCAAAACCTCAGAGTGCTGGATTTTAGATTCGCGCCCGTCTTTCTCCTTCCCCATAGTCATCGTTCCTGAAAGACCTCACCCGGGACGTGACAGCATACAATATTTTATATTAGTTACTTTAACTTAAAAATAAGCTCCTTAATTTGAATAATTCATATCTATTACTTGCGAAACAATCTGATTTTATCCTGTCCTTATATAGCATGACAGAAAACACAAGAACATTTATAGTGTCCAAATATAAGTAGTAAGGATGCTTCTTGGAAACAGTGTTTTTCAAAATGATTATAACCCAATAAGGCGTTCTTTGAATGTACGAAATTCTGACTCAGACCCATGATCTGTAACCAACGGAAATCTATATGAAACAAACAAATATATTTATTTTTAAAATGTTCGACTTAACCCACAAATAGTATATACATGGGTTCTACTTACCCGTGATATGTCAAACCTTCATCCAATTCACTCAGGTCTCCTGCGCCACAAAACACACACGTTCTAACCATTTTTATTACTTCAAAGCAATTAAGAAGTAATCACGCTCTAACTATTTGTGCTTGTGCTTTCTTACGTGCTTTGGCTTTACAACCTATCCAAACCTGTCACGTCGCACGTGAGTGACGTCACACACTGCCTGGAGCTTTACCACGCGAGCTTGGGAAGTTCCACCAGAGCCAATATTATTATTATTTTTAATGTTATTATTATTGTTCTTGTTGTCGTTGTTCTTGTTTGAGGACCACCTTATAACACACGGAATACGTCAACGCGTGCTTTTGTGATATAGACTTTCAGTTTATATGATTATTATTATTATTATTATTATTATTATTATTATCATTATTATCATTATCATCATCATCATCATTATTATTATTATTATTATTATTATTATTATAAATGGGAAAAGTCCCATAGT
This sequence comes from Andrena haemorrhoa, assembly GCA_910592295.1. Classification (NCBI taxonomy): domain Eukaryota; kingdom Metazoa; phylum Arthropoda; class Insecta; order Hymenoptera; family Andrenidae; genus Andrena; species Andrena haemorrhoa. The sequence continues at coordinate 12,168,934 of OU342946.1, forward strand.
TTACATAAAGCATACAACAATTGAGCTTACATCGTCTACACAAAGAGTAACCTACCCTGATAGCCAGATCTGGCAGCAGAATCTGACGTCAGAACTGCAGCAGTCTGTGTCCGCATTTGGCTGCGTTCTGATGTGCAGAGCCTGAGGTGCAGTGCCTGATGTCAGATGGACAGCAGATCGACAGCAGATTTCGCCGTCTGCTAGGCACAGCAACAGCGCCATCTGAGGTCCAGATTTACTAAGCAATTGCCTACGCGTGACGTCACATGGACGACCCTACGCAGTACGCACCAACACATATATACCGTTATTGCTGTAGGTGTATCCCTACCCTCACATACATAACCAGCAAGCAGATTCGGCAGTTTATTAAATAATTAATTCTACCTAGTTTAAAACCTATTTATTCTTTATTTAATAATATACAGGATGGGTGATTGCAATTGTTACAAGATAGTATAATAATATAAGTAGTACATATAAATACGAAGAGTAATTTTCAATATTTGAAGTTACAAATCCACACGCAGTACGTCCCGTAACCAGTGGTACCTATTAGCTGCGATATCAGAAAATTTTCTATATTTTCGACTTCTTTTTTGGGTAGAATCAACGTATTCCGTATTGTGTTAGCGCTGAAAACAAATACAATATTAGTATAAAATTAAACGTAACATATGAATAAACAGAATACATGCAATACTTACTTCAGCTTCATCTCCACACAGTACACACCCTAGGCTGTCATGCATGCTCCTGCGAACATTAAAATTTATACGAAAACATTTGTTAAATCATTATCTACGAAACAAGACGCTAAACATTCGCACTTCGCGCATAACCATACTTTCCTGTCATGTAGATAATATGAATCTCGATTTCGGCGCCGTAGATGATTGGAAATTCTTCAATGCCATATTTACGTTCGCCTTCTGGATACTTCGAGATGATTTGTCTGGATATTTCTGCTTGGAATTACTTGGAATATTCTTCAGTTGTGCCAGGTTTTGCAGCCACCAGCCGGCACTGACTGCCACTGCCACTGTGTGTGACTGTGTGCCGTGGTGCCGCTGACTGCCACATGGCCGGCTGGTGGCTGCAAAACCTGCTATAACTTTCCACGTGTTAGAATACTATGGCTAAGGCCTGCTCATTTTTCTTTTGTTATAGAGCCGTGTTCGTCCACGTCCTTAAGGGGGTATAGGACTATTGGACGACTAAAATCGACTGTTTCTTATCGGTTGGATTGCTTAGATACCAAATAATCACCATACCGGCATTTTTTACAGTTGTTTATATACGTTTTTACAAGTAATGTGAAATAAAAAAATTGTCAGAATGTTGAAAATTATTCTAATTATTTGACGCTAAAGATGGTTCTCCGTAGCGCGCAGCTGCAATCGGGGCACATAGTCCCAGGTGAACCAATCATCTAAAAGCAAAATGCCTTGGGGTGAGTAATTTCTACACCAATAGTTATCGTGTAAAAGTTTGCTAGGCGAATTTAAACAAAAATGGTAAAAGTTACACACGAATCAATTTTTTCCCCACATTTTTATGGGAAAAAAACGTGTTTAATCAGTTATAAAATGTTATACAAACATCCAATGTTGATGCGCAAATTTCACACGATAGAGAAAGGAATTCTACAGCTCCAGTTAAAATTTCAAGTGAAAATATTCATTCGTTCAAGAGTTATGATGTACACCGTATTTGAAAATGTAGTTTCGAGATAAACGGCTTCAAAGTTGGGAGTACCGTTTTCTTTAATATATGACGTGCAAAATTTCCAAACCTCTTTTATGCGATTCCCGGTCCATATAGTGCTCCTTCAGCTGCGAGATCTTGTTCGTCTTTTTCTTTTTTTCCCTTCTATTTATCGTTCTTGCATCTTTTGTCGCCGCTACCGCTCTAACGTCTGCAGCCGACAGTCGCCTCTGGTCTAATTCGACGCACATATTCCGCGCGTTTGACCCAACTAGAAGTTCAAGCTGTTGCATTATTGATAGGAGAGCATTGTTTCCATTATTAAATGTTGAAATGGCAATATATGTCGCAATTTCAACAATTTCAAGGCCGCTGAAATAAATCTTTGGCGCAATTTTCCAGATTTTGCCGTTCAAACTTTCATTGCTATTCTGCGTAAAGCCGCCGACGCATCTTTCCAATGGGACATTCCATGCGAACTCGGACAGATTTTGGAGTAAGTTTTCCAAAATTGCTGAAATTTGAATATGTTGTAGTCTTTAGTGATATTTAAACGTACCTCAAAGGATTTTTGAAAATTTTGAAAAATGCAGATTTTACAGCTGTTTGAAGTTAAGTGCTACCTTTTTTTCAAAAAATTATAACTATGGAAGTAGTAAACGGATGGAGATGAGCTTTACGGTGCTTATACTAGAAGACATTGAAGTTTTTAGAAAAAATTATTTCAGTATAAAAGAAAAAAAAATGGAACCATTTTTGTGCAATTATTTTAAACAAATGCAGGTTTTTAACATCGTGCGCGATTTTAAAATTCTGAAAAAAGGAGAATATAGTTCTATCCTTCCCCTTGATGGACAAATTTTAAAAAATATGGACATTTTAAAATTGGCCCTGTAAAAATTGCCGAAAGTTGACGCTGCACCGATGCGCACTGGCTCGACTGGTCAGGCCGTGCGGTACTCGCAGTGGCCAAGCGGCTATACCTGATAAGGATTCTCGAAAATGGTAAGTTTTTGAAAAAAACTGAAGCTGGAAAACTTTTACTGTTTTTTATATCCAACATAATACGGTATCTCAATTTTTGGTGTTCGCCATATTTTCCGTGAACCGAAGGTGACCTTCAGTTTTTTAAATGGAATGCTATATATTTGATTACCCAATATGAAAGCGACTGTCAAGACAAATTCAACCATATGATATACTATGACCTTCAAGGCCACGCAAGGTTAGGAATGAAAGAAAGAAACTCAATCTACTAGATAGATTGTTCAATATATTTACTTCATTCCTAACCTTGTGAGGCCTTGAAGGTCATAGTATATCATATGGTTGAATTTGTCTTGACAGTCGCTTTCATATTGGATAATCAAATATATAGCATTCCATTTAAAAAACTGAAGGTCACCTTCGGTTCACGGAAAATATGGCGAACACCAAAAATTCAGATACCGTATTATGTTGGATATAAAAAACAGTAAAAGTTTTCCCCCTTCAGTTTTTTTCAAAAACTTACCATTTTCGAGAATCCTTATCAGGTATAGCCGCTTGGCCACTGCGAGTACCGCACGGCCCGACCAGTCGAGCCGGTGCGCATCGGTGCAGCGTCAACTTTCGGCAATTTTTACAGGGCCAATTTTAAAATGTCCATATTTTTGAAAATTTGTCCATCAAGGGGTAGGATAGGACTATATTCTCCTTTTTTCAGAATTTTAAAATCGCGCCCGATGTTAAAAACCTGCATTTGTTTAAAATAATTGCACAAAAATGGTTCAAATTTTTTTTCTTTTAAACTGAAATAATTTTTTCTAAAAACTTCAATGTCTTCTAGTATAAGCACCGTAAAGCTCATCTCCATCCGTTTACTACTTCCATAGTTATAATTTTTTGAAAAAAAGGTAGCACTTAACTTCAAACAGCTGTAAAATCTGCATTTTTCAAAATTTTCAAAAATCCTTTGAGGTACGTTTAAATATCACTAAAGACTACAACATATTCAAATTTCAGCATTTTTGGAAAACTTACTCCAAAATCTGTCCGAGTTCGCATGGAATGTCCCCAATAGTTCGTCTGTGCTCAAATTCTCATATACTGGAAAAATCGCTGTTTGTACATCTGAGTGTAAAGAAGTTTTGTGATTATATTCATGCAGGGTATTGTGTGCCTTAGCTCTCTGCCAAGAACACCAACTTGCTTCTCTGACAGGACAGTAGTGATGCTGGGGACTCTCATCTGTTGAACATTTGTGATTATGTCGCCGAAATTGCCTCTCTCATTGCTTCTACAGAATGGCTGGCACCTCTGATGGCATTTCCATAATATGAGCTGAACTCGTCGATAAGTTTTGCCATAAGCTTTCCTAGGCCTCCAAGTCCTTTTGTTGTGCTTTTTAATTTTCGAAGAGCCGTGCCGATTCGCTGTTGGACGTGGCCCACACATTCTTTCTTGTTCACAGGGATATCGTATGGATTAGCATCCACTATGGCATTGTACGTTTTGCTGTCGCCGTCTACAATGTAATTAATATATTTCGTGTTGTAGAATTCCTGCGATCGTTTGAAAATTTCGACAATCGCATGTACTTCCATTTTGCCGGCGCTACCCTCATGATTTGCCTTACACTGATCCAAGTGTTCGTCCAACCAGTATTCATATTCGACAGTTCCAATTTTTGTATCCCAGCGTTCACAAATTTTGCAGTACGCGCATTTCACGAAAGCGTCTATTACCTTTCCAGTCAAGTTTCCTATAACTGTGGAAACCCCAAAAAGTGAGGAGAAGCCTCTTTTTCGCCAGGTTCCATCACCTGACACTGTTATTCCTCCAAACTTCTCTTTGTCATTTTCCACTGTTCGATCTATTTCCTCTTGAGCAGCGCGGAACATTGATCCCTTTGCAATGACTTCTGTTGCATTCCTTATGTATTTTATGATCGTATCGTAAGGATGCTGAGAAATTGGCTTTGGCATATCCATTATGCCACAGAATTGTTGCAAGCCGGCCAAACCTATGCCGATTAGTTGCATAGCCAACACAATTCGATGATTTATCTCATACGAGAAACTTCTTATCATCGGACACGATGGAATCTCTCTATTGTCCCACTTTCCACAATTCAGGACGATTTTAAATCCAAGTCCGCGTACTTTTGTTTCTGAAAACTGTACATAACGGTCACACGTTTTACATTTTACGTAGGAACTTACAGCGCTGAAAACGCTAAGAAAACTCAAAATGCGGTATGAGTGTTCGTTGTTCGCTGCTAAGCTGCTTGTAGAAGCACTACCGATTTTTCGTCGCAACGTGCTTGCTGCCCCTTAATCGTTTGATGATTTTTTAATATTTCCCCAATACACCCTTTTCCTCATTCGGGAAGAACGTCCCAAATAGGTTCTACTTCCTTTTCTATCACGATAGATCTGCACTTCCTTCATTTTCACGAGCGTTATGCGATACGTTTTACTACGGTTGAAGCAGATTTCGTACTGCATACAAAGGTTAAAATGTCGCGAACAGGTAAATGAGTGAATAAGGGAATTCCAGACGCGGTGTAAACCCGGACACCGCTAGATTCGCTTTTTTTGCTTGCCCTACACCACCCCCCCCCCCCCCCCCCCCCGCGGCATTTGTACGACTACGAGTAATTACCCCTGACTGTCCATAATTATCCAAGCGACCGTCCACATTTACCCCGATAGCTACGGGTAATTGCGAACAGCGAGTCCTGTTTTTCATTCAAAAGCTGATTTGTTTATTAAAGTATCTACACAATTCTTAGTGCTGACTTTGTAGATACTTAACCAAAGTTAAATTATCAATAATGTAAATCTGATTAAACCCAATACTATTGTTTCAATTTAACTTTTCCCTTAAGGTAGGATCTCCAAGCCACGATCCGCCGCGGCGGCTCACCGCGGCCGAATCCTAAGCACCGCTCTTATGGAAAAGCCTGCAACCGTTTTCCTAGACGCGATTTTCGATCGCGGTGTCAGCGCGTCTGCCTCAGCAGCTACCTAGGCTACTCTTTACGCAACACAATGCGAAGAGTGTCTGTTTTCCGCCATTATGGCGAAATCCCCTAGCTTGCGACTCGCCGCCGGTGTCCAAAACTTGACTCCTCCAGAAGCAGTCTAGCCGCAGCCGCCCTGCGATCCATCACGACAGTGGAGCAGAATCCCAAGAAATAGGGAAATAAGTCGAAATAAAAAAGTTATGGGATTATGTTTTTTATATATTTCTTGTAAACTAATAATAAGAGCTCCTAACAAAATATCATGGTGGCTTCTTCTGATTTGTGTATAAACACGTGTCAAAGTTTGTATGTTTTCATTTTGTGCAAAATTGTAAATCGAGACTTTTGAATTTCGGTGATATAAAAGGACTATCTCCAGCTGCTTTACAGTGGATGTCTTCCTATCTATCCAAACGTACACAGCAGGTCATGATTAACAGGCAAGGGCCATAATTCTCAAATGTACGAATGGTCACACGAGGCGTACCTCAAGGATCCATACTTGGACCGTTACCTTTTAATGTGTATCTTATTCGGGTGTGTAATTTTTCGACAGCGTATATGTCTGCTGATGACATGCAGATAATCCATAGTTTTATCCTGATAAGCTCTCCGGTGCCATTACCGAATTAGAATTAGACTTAGCTAAAATCCAGAACTGGTCTTCCTCACATGGACTAACTCTAAATCCCTCTAAAACGTCGCTCTTAACAGTCGGTTCGGGTCCTCTTTTGGACAAACTCCCTCCTGTTCGTGTTTCTTTTGCGTCCTCTTTTATCTCTGCTGCTAACACAATGAAAAATTGGTCTTATCCTTGATTCCAACTGGAGTTTCGAGCAGCATGCTATAAAAGTTTGCAATATGGCATACTCTCGATTACGTGTACTGTTCCCTTCCCGACGCTATCTTTCTTCCTCACAGAAACTCCTCATCACCCAGTCAAGTGTGATTTCTCTGTTTGACTACTGCTCAACTGTTTACGGACCATGTCTTACAAATCAGATCGAACAATGTACTCAACGTGTTCAAAACTCCTGCCTCCGTTACTCATTTTGCGTTCGCAAATTTGATCACGTCACTCCTTTATTTCAGCGGTCTGGGTGGTTGCATATGAGGCAGAGATGGACACTGCATATTTGTTGTCTCACGTTCAAGTTACTGTCCTCTCACTCCCCGCCCTATCTTTTTTCTCTAATTCGCACAAATTCTTCTCTTCATTCCAGCAATGCTCCTTCTACACGATCCCAGTCGCTCCTTTCCATTCCCTCACATCGTACGTCAAAGTTTCAGGCTTCCTTCTCCTACCTTTCCTCTCGCTACTACAACTCCCTCCCTCTCGAAATTCGTTCCCTTCATACTATTTCCTCGTTCAAGCGCGCCGCTGCTTCCTATATATGCACACACCATGCGTAAGTCTAATTCTAGATGGCAATAATCTTTTAAATCTGTTCTTTTCTTGTCTTTTCTTTTCTCTTTTTCTTTTCGTATTTTTCATTATCTTATCATGTTTATGTTTGTATATATGTTCCTTGTTGCTTATAATGTAATATAATGTAATGTAAGGTCAGGCATAGCAACAGCTTACTAGCTGCGCCTCGCCTTTTACGGACGTAATAAAGACGTTTAATAATAATAATAATAATAATAATTATATATAATTATATATGGGATTAATAGATGACCTAGTGAATTGCATGGATTGCATCGTAGGAGATATACACCTCATTGCGGCGTTCCAGCCGTCTTAAACCAGAAAGGACATTTGCAACGCTTTGGGGAACAAGGGACCTATGATATCAGAAATATTTCACGTATGTATTACTGTTTCAGACTTATCATGTCGATATCGAAGGCTACTTCGTTGTCAAATTTGCCTATTTGCCTACAGGGATACAAGGAACAAGAATTTCCCGAAGCCAAGTACGTGAAGGACCTGGACATAGTGGACTAAATTATGCAGGCGTACTAAAAGAGGGACAACGCTCCTAGCGAGATTTAAACGGGACATTCAATGAGTTTAACTTATTTGAACGAGAACATTCATCAAGAGGTTGGAAGGTATTAAAGTTTAATGGACAGTGATAACTGAGATGACTGGTCCAATGACATTGGAAACATTTTCGGTCCTCATGATCGGTAAAATTGGCTTTAAAGATTTTTGCGCTTTGGATAAAAGGAGGTTTTGAATGTTCAAACAGTTGGTGTCGTTTGGACCGGATGGTGGCGTTAGAATTTCCCTTAATAAAGCTGATCAATGCAGAATTCCTCAGCAAGTCGTAAACTCCTACTAACTGTTCCGCGTTATACATGTCCTTGGCGGTTTCTAATCCGTCGTTTAATGTTTCACTCACCCTTGTCCCGAATACGTCCACTGACTCATTAGCGTTTTGATGCAGCTAGACCTAAGAAAACAGCTTCCGGGAAATAAGTTGTAATTTTGCAATAACAATATTTTTATACCAAAACATAGTATAATAACCTGTTAAAGTGTTCCACATCTGATTAAAAAACCATTGCATAAAAATATGCATGTACTTTCTGAAATAAATTCCCAAAGAATCGATTCTTTTTGTACCTCCTGACGGTAGCTAACCCCTTAACCCCATCAAAATTGAAGTAAGTATTTAATATTAAGTAATAAGTATTTAACATAAATTTTTTTTATGTATTTTTTATTATCCAGTAATGTTGGAAAATGACGACCCGGGTAAAATGATTGTTTATGTTGTTTGTTTGCATAGAATGTAAAACTTCCACATTCGCTATCGTATCAGCATGAACGTTTCAATAAAATACTCCTGAGATTTTCCACATGAAAGTAAATTTAAACGCAGTATAAATCGGATTATTTTTAGCATTTTTAGATTAGAAATGTTACATTTATATTAAATTACCAAGTACAGTTCTAGAAATAATCCGATTTATACCGTTGTTTGAGATTCACCTAGTTCATCTCAACGCCACACTCACGCTCATGGCAGCACCTCGCGGAAGCATGATTACAACGCAGATCAACGATCGATCCACCACTCAGAGACGCGGATCGAGCGCGATCCGCCAATCAGCCTGGATCGATCAGCCAATCAGCGCGCCTCATCGATGTTCCAGCGGAACCGACGCGACGCGCAGACGGAAGTCCTGCCATTGTTGACTAACGGTTAATCAAGTGCTCACGTGCGGTTTTGCCAAGAACGTTTAAAACTTTGCAATCTCACGTAATCTCGCTCATCCTCTGCTCAATTGTACACCACTCAATCGCGACGAACGAGTTTTAATAAACTGACCATAATCACGCTCATAAACATCAAAGTGCCTGTAATTTTCGCCCCTTCACCGTCGACTCCCAACCTCACTTTTCCAGCGTGCTCAACCCTGAATCGCGTTTCGGTTAAATTCGAAACAACCGTGTTTGAACTAATTTTAATATGGAGAATCTCAGCAATATGTTACTGGCAACCTTACGTTTTACTTTTTATTAATTCATCATCCATCGCAAGCAACACTGTATGCCTTTCGAACCGAGATTAGAAGTCGCTGCCGAACAGCCCAAGTCCTCAGCACGTGAGGTCACACCGGCTCGGATGAACAGTCTGCCGAAAGTTATTCGAAATTTCGGAGCCTTCGAATAAAAGTCGAATAAACTACGGATGAAGATGGAAACCTTATCCGACGGTTCGAATAAACGTTCTTCGAAAAAAAAAATTATCTTTCGCCGACGAATAAATTCACAGCATATAAATTTATTTATCCGTGGTGGGTGGAATAAAGGTAACTCGTGCTATTCGAAGCTTCGAATAACGGATAAACATAAAGTATCATTTATTTGAGTTTATGCAGATATCTTCATTGCCCATCTGTGTTCTCCAGCCGCTTCGCCGTGATTCATTCAAGCCTCCCTGACGGCAAAATAGTGATAGGGGTAATGCGGTAACAGCGCGATAAGACTCTCAATACGTATCGGCAACTATGTCTTTCCTACATTTATCATTTAGCTTGGACTTCCACCGGTTTTGATGCTACATGGCGCGAATATACCATCAGTCATCTCGAGTTTGTCTCAGTACACGATTCATAAATTCATTATTATTTCAACGTACGATGCTTATTAGCGTTCAAACGCACCAGATCACCCTGCACGAATGCCTACTGGAAGCAACCCGAAAGTTGTAATTTACGGTTTGTTTACTACACGCGTATACGTACACGCTTGCCCTAGCTTGTGTGAGCGTACGCATACATTTAAGGCCCAGCGAGACAGCAGCCTTAATTGTGTGTACGGTATCGGACGATGACGGACTGAGCGCGGACAACATAATAATTTCACGCGCATGACCACAGTCGACTCTAGTACTAGCCGTGCTGAAGGCAAAATGGCAACACCGCGAGAGTCCAGCTTCGATATACCTAACCCAACCTACCGTATCAGCCTCCCACTACCCACCGGCCTCCCGGCTACACAGTCTCCCTCTACCGGCCTTTCGGTTTCCCGCCTATCTTTCAAATATTTATATTAAGGGGGTATTCTACCTAAAAATTCAATTTTTTTCTTTTGATTTCCTAATAGTTTAGGGTTTCGTAAACGCGTTTTTCTCGAAACAATTTTTTTAAATCGGGCGCTCATTTGTCTCAAAATCTATTGGATCGATTGTGCTAAAATTTGACACACATTCAAAGTGAATGTGTGCCTATAGCCCGAACCAGTATTATATAAATAGTTTTAATACAACCTCCCCCACACCTCGTTTTAGCTTAAGAAAAGTCGAAAAAATCAAATATAAATTTTTAAACAGCTGCGATTTCGGTAACAATGTCCGGACTTGGTTACATCTGGTTCGGGCGACAACTACACTCATATAGATTAAAAAAATCTTTAATACTTTCGTTTCAGATGACTAGGGCAGCCGCAATTCGTGCGCCGGATAGGGCCGGTTTTTGATGACATGACCTGCGCTTCGGCGTGTAACTTGTACAAATTTCAATATAATGCATTTCAAAAATTTGTGTTGATACTTCAAACACTACTAAATATGTGTGCAAAACCCCTGCCTTGTAGGTGCGATAGGTTTTCCACAATTAATTTCCAAATATCACCTTGAAAAACGAGTGTCTAGACTAGAATACCCCCTTAATGTAGTACTCAAGTCCTCTAAATATCAGAAACGGAACAATAATTCAGATGTTTTATTTATTTACATTAACTCTACAGATCCTTATTTTTGTGTGTAGCACATTTATTTAATATAATCTATAGCATTTTTGGACATTTTGTTCTACATATTTTTTTTTATAAATTTCATACATTCATTAGTAATGCCACGGCGTTGGTGTGCCGCAATTGCAAGAGAAGTTATGATAGTACTTTAAAACATAATAATTACAATTCTATATTTTTATGCCCCAAATATGAGGAATTGCAGAAAAAATAAATGCTGCCATTCCTCGTAAAAATTGGACACCAAAATTTACATATCCGGTTATGGGTTCCATTCTGTTGCCAAAAAATTAAATTGCAATATATCTCGATTATTAATTGTCGAAGATAAAGGTAAAACTGTAGGCGATGTATATTTTGATCACGTACAAAGAGGGGGTTTTTCTGTTACCACTGAAGAAGTGATAACCTCATTTATTCATATGTATGCAATAATGGAAGCCATAATAAATTATGGTAATTTGGATTCTCAACTTTTGTAATCTGAAAATCATAAACATATTCTATATAAATTAACATATGAGGCAATGAGAGCAAGAACGGATTAACCCACATTGAAATTTTTTTTTCCTATTTAAATATGATTAGTAGTCTATGGGAATACATTATTACTACTAACTCAATTTAAAACAAAGTGGGTTAGTCCGTTGTTGCTCTCACTGCCTCAGTATTCAATCGGGTATACATTATTTAGCACTTTCAAGTACATGCAGTTGTGGTCAAGCTTAGCACAGTATTTTGTTTAAACTATCAATTTTTTCAAATATTTTATTAAACGATTATGTGAAAACCGTAAATAATAGTCAGTTGGAAATGCGTGCACACATCACTCCAAAAAATCGTAAATTAAAAACTTTGAATAGGAACCAGATTTTCAATAATTTTTTTTTTTAATTCGACTTTTCATAAAACATCAATTTTGATAAATTAGGGCGGTGAGGAAATTTTCCACAATTATAATATTGTCCTCTAACACGATTTTATAATTAACTGCATAATTGTTCCTTTCAATATATAGGTAATTATGCTAACCTCTTTTTCACAACTTCACTTAACCTGTTTGACTTCGTACAAATAATTTTCTGTATTTCAGGTCACTATTAACTTATACCTACCTTTATCACTTTTTAAAGCCTTCAATTTGGTTCAAAGACGACTTTATCTTGTTTCACACTTATATTTTCTTGAAATCTCTGTGAATATTTCAAATATAATGCATCGCAAATCGCAACACCAAACTTATCCCGAGAGTCCACGAAATATATACTACGTTTATAAATATTAGTATACTACTCTATTACTCTTAGAGCATATGCTCTAAGCTATTACTTCTACTTCCTATAGTTACGATATTTATGTATTGTTTATACATAATTAATAGAAAATACGATATATTAGTATAATTTTATATTAGAAAATAATGTTAATTATAATGCTGAGTACAAAACTCTACTATTGAAAATAGGACTCCCGATCCTTACATGAGCGGTGTTGCCACGTTGTACAGCGGGGCTAGTACAGTACTAGAGTCGGCTGTGGCATGGCGTATCCAGCCTGCGCATTTCCTAGCCCATCCTAGCCTTTAGCCACCTTCAGCCGATCGGCGTCTAGGAAGGGGTAACTTCGCCACTTTGCATCTGTAGTACTTATCGTTAGCTTGGAACGACAGTTCACGATATTTCTGAGCGCAGTATGCACAAAATTTGCTGAGTCAGTTTTGTGACAAACAATATGTGCACCTCAGTAAGAAGTCAGGTAATCACGAAATTATTTATGTACCTAATGAGATATTTATTAATTTTCCGGAATTTATGTTTGGCATACAAAATTTATGTTTATTCTTAAGAAAATAATTTCGCATATTCTTCTGTTGATTTACGAATTGCGTTCGTTTACTTCATTAATCGAAATAATATATGCAGGGGAATGACACTTGCAAATCATTGCTTGGGATAATAAGAATGATGTTCAAGGACTTTTTAGTGTGTGTAATCATTCAATTACACGCGATATTTGACTGCTTGGTGGACTTACTTTTTGGCTTCTATTATAACGGCAGGGCGAAAAAGTTATCATCCATAAGAAATGATTTACTGCTGCTGAGTGCATCTGAATTAGCTGAGAAAATCAGGTACCCTCTGTTGTTTATTTGTTTATATTCCTATTTCCTTATATTATCTAGGATAGTGTTTATATACTGTATTCATATTAAATGATTTATACATATATTGTTGAGTCTCGTTTGAAACATTATTGTTGTAAATCATTCGTATCATTATCAATGTAGATACTACACGTAAAAATATAGAATTTTAGAGGCTAATTAAAGTATAAAAATACAATTATAGGCTAAAGAAAGTGTCGTCTGTAGTGGTTGTCACGGCATTTATAGAGAGAGCAAAGGAGGTAAACAGCGTAATAAATGCTGTAGTAGAAGACAGATATATCGATGCCTTGGAAGAAGCTAAGGAAGTAGACATGCTTATACAGAAGTGTGAAAACATTGATGTGCTAAAAGAGGAAAAACCTTTTCTAGGCGTTCCTTTCACAACGAAGGAAAGCATTGAAGCCAAAGGTAATATACATTAATATACATTATTGTATAGCTTACAATAAAATCATAAAATGTCAATGACTTATTATTTATTCTACTAAATTGTAACAATTACTTAGGTATGCTTCATACAATGGGTTTATTATCCAGACGTGACTTTCGTTCCCAAGAGGATGCAACAGTAATGAATTTCGTGAAAAGTGCTGGTGGAATTTTAATAGCGAAAACAAATATTCCTGAGCTAAATTTGTGGACTGAGTCAAGAAACAATTTGTACGGGCAAACTTGTAATCCGTACAATACTACTAGAAATGTTGGTGGAAGCAGTGGCGGAGAGGGAGCAATCATTGCTGCTTGTGGAGCTGCAGTTTCTATTGGCAGTGATATTGGAGGTTCTACCAGAATGCCCGCCTTCTTTAATGGAGTTTTTGGTCACAAACCAACTGAAGGTTTATAAATTCTCATAATTTTTTATATTAAGAAATTGTGATTAGCAGGATTTATTATTCTACATGATGAATCATTATTAAATAAGAATTATTATGCAGTATTGGTCAATCATTAACCTTTAGAGGGCCGGGATTTTTTCATTGAAATTGTAAATTTTATTCACTTAAAATTTATGCACATATACCACCAAAACGGCCGGCAAAGTATGCAAATTCTTAGGTGGCCAGTGTAGTGGCCAGCCCGGCTCTCTAAAGGTTAAGGTTAATTTAATTGTTAGAGTGATTTCATTTTTAATCAGTAATATAGGGTGCGTTCCACTTACGCACAAATCGCTCGTGATTTTCATTAACAATAAGCTAGGTTCTCCTGTACGCGACTGGACGCAACGTCAAGAACTTCAAAGTCGATTTTCTTGAAAATTAAGCGCGATATGAAAAAAAGTTACTCTTTCTTTTCGACTTATAATAAGGAAATAAGTCGAGAAAATGCAGTAAAATTTTTTGATATCGCGCTTCATTTTCGAGAAAATCAACTTTGAAATTCTTGCCGATGCGTCCAGTCGCGTACAAGGAGACCTACCATAATGAAACTCACGGGCGATTTGGGCGTAAGTGGAACGCACCCATAGTAGTAAAGTCTAGTAATTTTTATCTAGTAAGATTTTAAAACTTATAACTAACAAACAGAGCATCAACCGCAATATCATTATTCTTGATTTTCATCTGATTCTGGTGTCTAGAATTACCCCTTAATTTTGATCCCACAATCAGTAGTAGTCGAACAACCTATCCAAAAAGTAGTTTATTTTTTGTTAGTTTGCATGACGTTTATAATACGTGAACTGAAAATGATTAATGTATTGTAATTTATAATACTAATAAGACTTTTTCAGGTTTAACACCTTTGAAAGGTGTTGGACTTCGACAAACAGATTACCCTAATTCAATGGCTGAATCAGGCCCGATTTGTAAGAAGGCTGAAGATCTAGTACCTTTTTTGAAAGTTTTAGTTGGAGAAAAAGTTTCATTGCTTAAACTCGATACGGTAGTGGATTTAAAATATCTTAAAATTTTTTATCAAGAATCTTCAGGTGATATGAGAGCAAGTAAAGTAAATTCCGAAATGAAAACTGCTCTCTCAAAAGCTGTACAGCATTTTCAGGAAATTACAGGAACCGCAACAAAAGTAAATTCCTTTTGTTTTTTATATATAATATATTCCCAGATAGCACAGGACGTCTTAAAGACGTCCATTTTATGTCTGTTTTAGGTCTGAACGACTGAATGTCTTGATTGGTAACAACGGCGTCTTAAAGACGTCCCGTTTAGTCGCATATGGACGTCTTTAAGACTTTACGTCTCTATGGCGCCTGTGTGCTATCTGGGTATATTTACTGGATTTATTAATTATAGCCCATTTTTATAAAAAGCTTTTTGTTATAAAGATCTAATTTTTACGTGTATTTTTATTACAGATAAAGATACCTGGCTCTCAATACAGTTACCGATTATGGCGGTTTTGGATGTCTCAAGAAAATTTTGATTTCAAATCGAGTATAACAAATGGAAAGGTACATATGTTAATACTGTCTTCTTAAATTTCTATGTATTGTTAAGTATGTCAATTTTTGTAATGTCAGTGAATATGCAGTAGTACATAATTTGTGTTTACGTACATACTTACATGCACACAACCTGCATTAATGTAATACTATTGAACTATTTAAGTATTACAATATTGATTCTTTTTCAGTTCCGTGCAAATGCCATTACAGAAATCTCAAAATTACTGACTGGACACTCTGAATTAACACTAGCGGCAATTATTAAATTGATTGACGAAGATTTACTGCCAAAGGAAAATGCTGAGTGGGCATTGAATATTACTGCAAATATGAAAAAATATTTGATGGTAAGTCATACTTATATAAAGAAATTTTAGAACATTCCTTGAATTTTACAAAAAATTGTTTTACACAAAAGTGGAACTGCATTTAAGTGCGCATAACTTTTATAAACCAAAGTTTCTTTATCTGCATTTTTGCGATGACATGGATGTTATTTTCCATTTTGTAAATGAAACTTTGGAAATCGAGGGTAATTAATTTCACTGAGTTCGTTCTATACGTTTTATTATTCTGAACCGAACGATACTGTCTAAACCAGAGTTGACTAACTGGTGGCCCACGAGCCACCGGGGGTACTTCCGCCGTGCTGCTACGCTGAACGGCCCCCTCCCTACCTACCGGACCCTGGCGATCGCAGTCGAGAAGAGAAGATGAGAAAGAGGAATTCAAGGGCCACTGGTTAGTCAACCCTGGTCTAAACTGATGTAAACTCAACTCTCTTCGGCGTTTTGAGAGGAGATGCAGTCGGATAATGGAGGACTATCCGTTGCGGTGGTTCGAGGTCGAGTGGCCGAGTGCAAAAGCGGGGTTTGTCTGCTCGCCGCTTTGTCGCGCCACGAAGAGGTGAGCGGAGATACGCGCTGCGTAAACAATGTCTCCCAGAAGGAAGTTCTTCTGCGTCTTATCGCCACAAATCTTTAGGAGTTTTAAAATATTTTTTATCAGAACGAATCCTGACCAATCCAATGATTGGTTCGCGCGCGCGACAGGTAAAACTGCATACACTGCCTCACGCACGCATTCTACTGCAAATCTACTGATAATCGTCTGCAGTGGCAACGGAAGAG
Organism: Andrena haemorrhoa; assembly: GCA_910592295.1. Taxonomy (NCBI): domain Eukaryota; kingdom Metazoa; phylum Arthropoda; class Insecta; order Hymenoptera; family Andrenidae; genus Andrena; species Andrena haemorrhoa. The sequence continues at coordinate 12,185,560 of OU342946.1, forward strand.
AAAGGGGTCACCATCCAAGAAGGAAAGAGCGTTTCGTCCCGGGTCCGCCAGAGGACTCATCAGTAAGGTTACCTGGCGGAACCCTGCCTTAGACACGGTGGGTATCAGGACCATAGACATATATAGACGGAGCAGAAGCTGGGACTATCGGCGAGGGGAACGGTAGGCTTGGAGGGGAAAGGGCAGAAGTCAGATACAGGCACGTCGGGTTAGCTTCGGAAGCATTCGGCATGCATAACCACTGCATTACCCGATTTGCCTGTATAGCTCCCCTTATCGCGAACCTTGCAACCCCCCTCAGACACGCTCCGTCTATATATGTCTATGATCAGGACTGGAGCGAAACTCGTATATATACGGACGAGAGGGTGAGCGAGGTCTTGCGAGAAAGCCTCGGGCTTCGTGGCCCTCTGGTGGAGCTTCGGTTATGTCGCTACGGATCCCTGATGATGGATGTAGTATGTGCCATATGATCCTCCTTCGTACCCCTCGACGTATGTATATCTTGAAGGATTGAATAAAGCTCGGGGTTTAGTACGTCAAGGTTTTAATGCAAGAACACCAGCTGCCAGGATAGTGTTATTCGAAAACTAGTAAATATACTTTAGATAATACTATATTCTCGGTCTTATCACGCGATACCAAGATCGCTAGCGAAGCCCAGCGCTGAACTGCAGTTGCGAAGCGAGAGAGAACGTATACTCGAGAAACTCTCCGTAGCCGTAGGGCGTTTCAAATAGAAGTGAAGCGTGCCGCATGGCGACGCTTGCCGGCTTGCAACCGATCAAGACAATCCCTGGGGAAGGGGTACCCCGCTCCCTACAATACTGTTGGACTACTCGTAGGGGAGGTCACTTGTATGCTTATAAATCCATGTTTAAGTAGACTAACTAGGTCGTGGTAATTAATGAGACACGTGTTAAGCTCAACCAGCATGAACGTATATTTTTGGGCTCGACGCGAGAACACGAGGGCAAGAGAGCTATGGCGTCCCTTGCTCGTCCAGAGAGACGACGTCCCCACTCTCCACATGCCGGAGAAGTGGCGGAAGAACAAGAGAGAGAAGCCGCTAACGCGTGTAGGAGTTAGTATATAAATGATGATCTGTCTCCTTCCCCCTTGCGTCCCTACGATCGCAGTATAGATGGAAAGGCGCCGGATAGAGACTGATACACAATTCACTGATAAATATGTATTTACAAGGAACACCTGATTCGCCGAAGACGAAATCAAGGCGTATGTGAAAAAGGTTGTACAGCGTTATAGAGAGCGCACAAGCGCTGAACGTGACATTCACAGACGTGAATATATTCGACCACGAGGTCCGATAAACGTCGATATGAATACGTGACTTGACTCTAAGGAGTCACCAAGAGAAGTCATCTTGGTCGCCGCATGGCAACGCACGCCGGCTCCCGCCGTCTCCCCACCACCGCGCAGTACGCGGAGTGGGAGAATAGCCGCTCCCCACACGCGCTCCTCACAGCACCCCTCCTCCATGATCTGAGGTAGATTTGAGTACTAATTGCACACGCCTGTGACTTGACATATTTTATCACAGTTTGGTAAATCTATACCGATGTCAGTCGAATCGATTTCGCGACTAGCAGCGTACATAGTCTTTGGAACGTTGACAGTACAATCTAAATCAATACTGTAAATCTTACGTGCTATACAAAAGATACTATAATATAATGTATTGCAAGAATGCGACTCTTACACGCTATATAAAAAGAATACTATAATAGAATAAATAGTAAGAATGCTATGACTCTTATACGCTATATAAAAAGAATACTGTAATACAATAAAGAACGGTATTATAGAGTCCTACACGTTGTATAACGAGGATATTATAATATGATATATACAAGAACAGTACTATAAATCCTACACGCAATGAAGTAAAAAAAAACGATAGCTCTAGCGAACTATGATACATTTCGCACGCTTATAATATGTAGTCTTGTAGTTGCTATACTTGTCTTTAGGAACGGGTGCGAACGCGACCCTTTTACGTTGGTACGTTCGCAATGGAGGCAAGGTGCTCGCGGTTACGGACGGACCATCGTCCACTCCACCGTCGGGCGGCGCGGAACCCTCGAGCCCGTCAAAAACTAAATGTGTTGGTTTCAGCAGCTCAACGGACACGTTTTTAGGAGCACGATTTACTTCTATCTAATACACGCGATCGCTCGCACGCTGCAGTACCCTATGCGGACCGGTATCCGGCTGCTCGAGCGCCTTTTTTACCATGTTCTGCAGAAATACATGCGAACACGTGTGTAATTCTTTAAACACGAACGTACGCTTCTTGTACTTGTGCACCACACGCACAGGCCGCACCTGGCGCATGTACTTTCGAAACTCACTAATGAACATGCTCGGATCCGGCACGATATCGTCCGGAACAAAGAATTCCCCAGGCAGTCTCAAGGTCGTTCCGAACAGAAACTCGGCCGGAGACGCGCCGGTGTCAGGTCGCACATGCGATCTGAGACCGAGCAATACGGATGACAGGATGCGAGGCCAGTTCGTGTCCGAATAACACATGATCGCAGCTTTAAACACGCGATGCCAGCGTTCAATCAGCCCATTGGATGCGGGGTGATACGCCGTCGTGCGAACTCGCTCGCAACCGATCAAAGACAATAATGCCGAGAACAGCCTCGACTCGAACTGAGCCAAAGTCAGAATCTTCGGAGCACCGTACCGCGATACCCATGTTTGGTAGAGCACGTCCGCGACCGCCTGGGCCGAAATTTCCCGCACGTGAACTGCCTCAACCCACCCATAGAACCTGTCGATCATTGTCACGCAGTAATTGAAACCGTCCCGTTCTGGCAAAGGGCCGATTATATCCACATGAACGTGATCGAAACGGCCGTCGGGGCCACAAATTGCCCTGGCAATAGTTTGGTGTGACGCGATACCTCAGACTGCTGGCAGTCCGTACAGGTCTTGTACCACTTTGACACGTCGCGGTGCATGTCTGGCCACACGTAACGCTGCCGAATCATGCGAGCGGTAACCTTCGTGCTCGGATGAGCCGGACGATGGAACAGTTTGAAAAAACGTATCCCGAAGGCTCGCGGGAATATACGGACGAATCGTCTCGCCCATGATCTCACAAAAGATCGTCGTGTGATCCTACCCCCACTGGATCGCCTTCATCAATAATGGATAGTCGGCAGACTTGCGAATCAGTTGAAGCTGCTCATCGTTCTTCTGTTGTTCCGCAAGCTGATTGAGAATCTCGACGGGCAGACGCAACGAGTCGACACGTGAAAGCGCATCGGTGACCACGTTGTCGGCGCCGGCCACATGCTCAATCCTGGTGGAGAACTGCGCGACGTACGACAATTGGCGCACCTGCCTAGGCGATGCCTTATCAGTTTTTTGCATAAACGCGTAAATCAACGGCTTATGATCGGTAACGATGCCGAAATCACGACCCTCGATGAATCCATCGGTGTCACTTCCATATCGATACGATAAAGAATGAAGAATTTCTTAATACGCTGAAATGAATATTTCACATTTTCACCCTCGACAGCGGGGCGCCGACCTCAATTCGCTACGGTCGGCCAAGGATTCATACCTGTTTCAGAAATAAAATAATTCTTTATTCTTTATCGTATGGATATGGAAGTGCCGCCGATGGATTCCGTGGGCTTTTCCGATGAAAATCATGCTAAATGTTGTGTAAATCGGACAACTTTTACATAAGGAATACAAATAGCTTGTGTCAAAGTAGTCAGACTTGCATGATATTGGTATGATTTTAATCGACGGAACGCCAGGAATCCATTGGCGCAACTTCCCCTTCGATACGATGAAATTCTGAAATCCTGAACATTTCTCACTTCTTTTAATGATATTCCAAACCCTTCGAGGGTCGGAAGCCATAAAATTCGTTGAGGCACTGCGGGGTGTTGTCCTCGCCACGGGGTGACGGGCGTAGCTGGAGAATCACCCTGCGAGTTTCGCTCTTGGGGCCACGAGGCAGCCTCGCAGCAAGGAAAATATCATGCTCGAGGTAGCGCAAGGCTGCCACGGCAGCATCACGAGGTTGCTTTGCAAAGTGACCGTGTCAATGTAGTCTCCAGACTCTCCACTGCGCGAGGTGTGCCTCGCGCCATCAAGCCTCGCAACGTCGATACGCGCCTTTAAGTTTCTCCGGCGTCAAATGCCGCAGACGTTCCGAAACCGGAGGGCCGGTTGTCATGATATAATGGAGCACTTCCCTCTCTCCCGGTGGAGATAATTCGGACGATCCCGTGATCTCCGGAAACTCCGCGAGAAGCTCCACAAACTTCAAGCTTGGATTGACCGAATTAACCGAACTGCCAGGAACGGTCCTCGCGACTGCCAGATAGTACATCCCAGTCACAGTATCAATGAGCCTGCGTTTCTTTAAATTAACAATAAGACCATAATGCTTTAATAAATCGGCGCCGAGGATCGTATAAGGCACTGTAGCGATACAAAAGTTCCAACGGAACGCATGCCTTAATCCTATCTAACTCGCAAAGAGACCTGCCAAAGCTGTCTATTCGAGACTCATTCGCAGCGAAGAGCCTACGAGCCGAAAACTTAACATCGATTTTCGGGTTTGCCGGAAGCAACGAAATATCAGCTCCCGTATCGATCAAAAACAGCTGACCGGTTGCGTGATCGCACACGTGAAGACGATTCTCCGACGCCACCCCTTCCTCGAACGTCTCCGCGCAGGAGGGGCCGTCTAATTTTTTGGTTTCAATGACGCGTATTGAGTACACCATTCCCTACACGACATTCTGGGGATATTTCCTGTGCGTGTAACAGAGTCCGGACTCGTGACGCTTCTGCGAATTTTTCCTACTCCTACTATTTGAACGCGGCCGAGTACGTGATCGCGATCTGTTCGTCGACGATGACGTAGTCAACTTTTCAACTTGCTTCGTCAGCTTCGCCACGCACGCCGCGAGGCGAGTGACTTCGACCTCCAATGATGGAGATGACGAACTTTCAGCGAATGACGCTACATGCGCCTCGGCGGGACCCGAGTGGTCTGCGATTTTATCCGTGATCTCCGCTAACCGTTCGAGCTCCTCCAAACCGGTCGCTGCGAGAATTGCCCGATGGCTCGCAGGTAATTGATCCAAATATATCGATTTAATTACCGCGTTGTCGTATTGCCTGCTATTGAGGTTCCGCAACCGACTCAACACGAGTGACGGCTTGCCGTCCGCGAGTACTTGACCCTTTAGTAGCTTACGCAGGTTACTTTCCGCGGAACCCGCGAACGTTGCAATAATGCGGGACTTAATCCGCTGATAAATGTCCGCCGGCGCACAGTGTTCGATGGGTATAGGGAAACGGACAAAAATTAATAACTTCTCTCTGGAGTAAAATTTTTGAAAATAAATTTCATATTTGTTTATAAAAGGACTATTTTTATACATCTTTGATGTTTAAGTTTTAAAATTTTTTTTGAATGCATGTAAGGTAAGTGCGGGCAGTGTTGGAGGAAAAGACCCTACCGATTTTCGGACTCCGGTCGTAGGGATGGAGTACGCATGCGCGCGATGACACGGTGACGTCAAACCAATTAACGCCAAGATGGGAAACGATGGGAAACGAAACGACGCCAGCGCCAAGTCTCTGTTGTCAACGCTGGTTGGCTGCGGCCTCACTTCTCTTGGCTTGGCGCTGGCGTCGTTCGTTTCCCATCGTTTCCCATCTTGGCGTTGATTGGTTTGACGTCACCGCGTCATCGCGCGCATGCGTACTCCATCCCTACGATCGAAGTCCGAAAACCGGTAGGGTCTTTTCCTCCAACACTGAGTGCGGGTAATAAGGCCCATCAGGTAATATTGCTTTTATTACATGCGAAATGTCATTCGAAGATGTTTCCGCGTCGTTGATATAACATTTACCGGTTGTAAATTCACTTTCATTGCACGAATTATAACAATTACATCGTTTTTCTGGATCTACATATGTTGGGAATCCTCATCATCCAATTACTGTACAACTTCAGGCATGTATAAGTACATATATTGGCAACGTATTCCCAGAAAATTGGTGATTTTGTAAAGTATATACACGTTTAACATATAACCTCGAGAATGAGGAAGTCACTAAACAGATGGGGAAAATCTTCAAAGCACGTGTCTAATGACCTGCTCTACACGAAAGAAGGCCCATTTACAATGTTTTTAAAAACCATAACATTTTTTGCTTGTTGTTTTCATATATTATACAAAATATCATAGTTTATAGTGCAATGTTCATAGATTTTTATAAAAAAAGAATTTTCATAAGTATGTATAATTTTCTTTTTTTAAAAAGATAGATCCTTAAGAGGGCCTTATTACCCGCACTTACCTTGGTTCATTCAGCTTCGGATTCTGAAACAGTCGATAAACTTGCTTCCGAGGATTCTTCGTCAAAATTAGGAGCTGATTCCTCCGTACATTCATCTGTTATCATATAGTGCTTAATTTCGACAAAATCTTTCCTTTTTACCTTGGAGGATTGTTTTCTGTGTAGTGAGACCGCGGGATCTGAACTTACAATAAGGAAATTAATCAAGTCTTTATTAGTATTCTTTCTGGATGATTTTCTGATATGGTGTTCTCTAATATATCTTATATCTTTATGTCTAGCTTCTAAAGCCTCTTCTGATAGTTGTCCTATTGGAATTTGATGGTGCGATATAATATCACTCCCGTGAATTAGTAATTTGTACATACTGACTGGCATATAATACCAGCCATAGTTCGATAAATATAATAATTTTGCCTGTTCTGTTAATTGTTTGAATGTAGTAATACTTATTTTTAATCCACTTGAAACTACTCTTAAAATTAATCCAATTTTGCATATTAAGTCTTCATTTATTCCCGTTATTGTTGAAGTGATTTGAGGGTTTTTGAAAAATTTGCGGGCTGTGTTTCCGTCATTAGTCGTCCCAAATCCAGATTTTGGAATATCAATTAAGAGTCCCATCTGTTCTTTAAATCCCTTTTGTACATTTGCTTTAGTTTCCCCCAAAAGACGTTTATTAGCTTCGCCTCTCACTTGTCATTTCTTAAAATTCAATCGGTAGGCAATATGAAGCAAAGTTTCAAAGCATCTAATCCAGAGATGTAGGGAAGAGATACCGTATTTGTACATGTCTTCGTTAGGTAATCTATTACAAATGGTTTCTTGATTCATTTGTTTAGGAGTGGCGCCACATATATAACACACTTGCGCAGAACTTGTTTCTAACACGACATTACATATGCTGCCGTCTATCATAGTAAATTTGACGTCATATGAGACAATTATTAAAGTTTCTTTTTGTAAAAATCGAAATGGACGTAAGTTCGAGATCGACTCTATAAGCTTGTTGTATTCCTCTTTTACTAAGTTTGCAGATTCTTTAGCTAATATAAATTTAATTGGTCTACATAGTAATGTGGAAGATGGGCACTCTTTGTTTAAAACAAGAACATGAATTCGTCGGTTGAAGAAGAACATTCAAATTTTTGTTTATATCTACTGTGACCTGAACTTCCGCCAAAACCACATTTTACTAGAAGCGTAAGGTTGTTAAAATTATTATTCGATACCATTTGTAAAATTGATCGGGAAGTACAATCCAGAAGTTCTTGTAAATTAATTTCAGCACTAGTTTCAGTAACATCAGACTGTAGTTGAAGTGACTTTTTAAATCTCAAAAGATGGTTAAAGCATGGAAATGTTTTCGGATGTTTTGAATTTACCTTTCCGCACATAATTTTATAGCCACTAACAGAAAGTTTCATATCCAAACACATAGCTAAGGTTTCAATAAGTGAAAAGTTTTGATTAAAACTGTACCTTTAGAACTCTAAAGAATTCCTTGTGTTAAGGTACTATGATTGACTTTTTTTACATATCTTTAATGTTATGTAATTGTGGCTTTTAACACCCACTATTGTTTATAAAATTGACCACATAAACAAGAATGTTAGTTTTCGTGGCAGTAGTGTTTTGAGTTTGTGTTGATATATTTCGTAAATTTTAACGGTCTTTTGGGGCCGCATTTCGTTTTCACCTTCTGGATGTTCTTGCTTTGTCTGCTATTTACCTCTGTCACCAGCTAACCGACTCGCGTGTCGTCAGAAGTTCGATTTTCAAACCAAACTTTCAATTTACTTTTTTTGTATTTTTCATTTAAATCTGGAAATGGTTTTAAGTGGTCTTCCCACATTTAATGTAGATTGTCTACTCCAGGCCTGGGATTTAAGTGAACGCGGCGGCCGATTTTCGGAGGCCGCTATACCACTATAAAAAAAACGCATCGATGATAGTACCCCCATGGGTGATGTGGAAATCTATTGATACGGGGGCCCCCCAATGCGCTACGCGCGGTTCATATGGTACGGGCCTGAGGCGCTCCAAGCTCCTTGGCTGTCGCGGGGGCCAAGACGCGCGGCGGGAGAAAGGAGGCGTTGCCTCCGATAATCGGCCGCCGCGTTCACTTAAATCCCAGGCCTGGTCTACTCGGTCCCGATTGAATGTTATCAACAAAGTTTGTTACAGATTTGTCAATTGATATTTTCTTGTTAAGCCATTCTCGATGTTCTTCATTCAACCTATCGTACATTCTATTTGACTCAATAAACTTTTTTTTAAATTTCATATGAACAAATTTTGAAGCGTTTTTGATTTTTTCATTTATATAGTGAGGAACATCAGTCAAATTTAAACAGTTTCTAATGCATTCAGATATATTTGCAATTTTGTCTGAATCTGAACTTATCTTCCACACATCTAAGCATTTACTAAATGTAATCATATGATATTGACCTGAAAATATATGTAATGTGTTGTTTTAAGGGCAACAATTCCATTTGGGGCAAACTTGGGTAGCTAAATAAAACGTGAAATTTCTAGCCACTGCAAAAGAATTTAATAAACATTACTTACTTATATTTAAGCCACACAATACTTTAGAAATGTACGTATATAATATGTATAACACTATATTAACTTAGAAAACTCGTGAAACGCTGCGCGTTGCCTGTGACTGCTCTTCCAGAACTGAAGACAGCATCCACGATGAACGAATGCCAATACATTGTAAAGACAAAGTTTGAGAACAGATGAATGTGTAGACTAAACGTCTTATTGCTTAACGGAACGTACGAGTAGTCCTACGCTACGCGGCGAGCACAGCACGGGCCTGAGCGGCGAATGTTTTAATAATGATTTTGATTTTTGTCTGTTTCGGGCAAATTCGGGCAGCTGAAATTGACGTTAATATAAAGCTTAATGTCCCCTAAATTAATATACAAAAAATCACGGTGGTACTTTTTGGTACTTTTTTTAAAAGTCCCCTTAAAATTGATAAACACTTAACATAAAAAATTCGTACAAATTGTTAATATTGTAAAAAACTAACTTGGCAGTTTTGATGAACACAACTTTTAAAAATCAAATGAAAAGCATAAACATTCCGCCAATGGCACGTGTTTGAAGAAATGCACCGATATTTGGAATATATTTCTAGTGCCATTTTTTACAACAAATTGGTAAATTCAGCAAAAGTTATGGGTAGCATTAAAACCTACGTTTCTTTATTAACATTTTAAGATACAAGAATTTGTGGATCAAAACTTCAGATTTTTTACTTTTGTACATTATATCGAACACTGTGCGGCGGTGGGGACGCTAAAATGATATCTTTAACGCAGCCAATAATTTCCGCATCCAACGTGGCCAAGACAATGTCCGCCTTAGTGCTTTCTACAATTATTCGCGCGTTACGCAGAGACGCCTCCACTTGCACGAACTAAAGAGCCGGGTCCGACCGGAAAAAATAGGAATTTTCGGCACTCTGTACGAATCGATGTGCCGCGTTTCGACCGGCTGTCGTGCAGTGGATCGCTCGGCCTCGAATTGGGCCACAGTGATGCCAGAATCGTGGGACGTGGGACCAAACGCTTACCCCCAATATGACCTACCGTCGTCCCCCACTTTCTTCCCATCGCACTGCACGCGAGCATATCCCTACCCTTGTCCGTGTGCTCGGCATCCCAACAGGCAGCTCACACGGACAGGAGTAAAAATATGCTGGTGTGCAGGGCGGTGGGAAGAAAGTGGGGGACGCCGGTAGGGCATAGTGGGGGTAAGCGTTTGGTCCCACGTCCCACGATTCTGGCATCACTGTTGGGCCAACCGCTGTTGAGTTTCTAACAACTGAGCCGCCAGTTCGCTAATCGCGATCGCGGTTTCCCCACCTTCTTCCTCGATGAGGGGCATGATGAACGAGCTGTTCGATAGAACAGAAACGCAACCACACAAAAAGTTTCTATAACGCGACCAAGTGACGGTGGCGCGCCACACATAATTCGCGACGACACGCGACACTATGCATCGGTCTACCTTCCGTGCGGACTGACAATGCGCGGGAAACTACACAAAATGGCGGCATTACGCGCTTCCGGCACACTAAGTATAAAATGGCGGAGGTTTCTACCACGCACGCGTTAGAATTTACCCCACGCGCAAATATGTGACTGGGTCCTTACGATCCCACGAATACCTCGGAATACGGTCCTCGGCGGATGCCCTGAACGGAGAACTGCACCCCCAGCGTAGGTGCTGCGCCTCGGTGCATCAGCGTCGAAGAACAACGCCGGCGACGTCGAGTTCGCCGACTGGATGCTCTTGAGAGCGGAAGAAGGCTCCGGTGAAGTTGGCTTCACGCTACCATCCTCGCAGGATCCAGGGCGGATCGATGATCCAGAACGGATTCGATGATCCAGAACGGATGTTCTAGAGGCTGAGTTTCTGTACAACGACGACGATTCCTCGAAGACGGCAAAAAGGGGCATTTCCTACTTCTCTTTGCGTACAAACTCTAAGTAAATTTTATGACGTTTTGAAAAATGAACGCTTTCGATACTGCAGATGTACTTGTCCTACCTACCTAGCATTTCTGACGGAAAAGAATTGTCCAGCCTTTGGGTCTGGCGCCGACCTTTGGCAGGTAGGTATCGGTTTCAACAGGCAAGGCCCTCCGTGGCCCCTCCGTAGTGCCAGCAAGACCAACCCCGGTCCTCGCTATTTCAGTGGGTTTTCTTCAGTGAAAATCACTAAATTTGCAAGCGCAATATCTCAAAAACCAGTCGAAATCAAGTGTATACATTAATGCTTGTTGAATTTGTCTTGGAACGCACTATCAACTCACGTCCTTCAGAAAAGTTAGTTTCATTTACAGAACCGAACTTGACCATCGTATCTTTTAAAATAATAATTGAAAAAAAAATTCGTCTGGGCTATTAAATTGGCCCCATCGAACCATGCAATTCCATATTTTTTTTATTTTTTATGTCCAATACTTTAGGAAATATTCAGCTGTCCAGTGTTCGCGCGGACACCCTGTATACACAAAAATTCATTCTTAATTCATTTACAATTAAATTATCTATCAAATACGAATCTTACTCTTATTTCTGCTACTTTTGGTGTTACACAACGCTGCGTATCTAAAAATGGTACCTCCTCTGAATGAGTGCTTATTACATTCAACGGCTCTGCTGGAGTACAAGTAGACGTAGATGTAGATGGGTCTGTTGCTATAATCAAAAATTTCAACATAATTTTTATACTTTGTAAGGAAAATTTAAGAACAAAATCGTCTGCTGAATTCTCTTAGGCCAGATTCACACTATCGGTCCGGTCACGTTCCGGTCTCGATCAAATTCACATCCGTGAGCGTCCACACTATCAAGCCGGGCGAGTGTGGACGTTCAGGGATGTGAATTTAATCGAGACCGGACCGTGACCGGACCGATAGTGTGAATCTAGCCTTACTTCTGCTACTTGTTGATGTTACACAACGCTGCGTATCTAAAAATGGTACCTCCTCTGAATGAGTGCTTATTACATTCAACGGCTCTGCTGGAGTACAAGTTGACGTAGATGTAGATGGGTCTGTAGCTATAATAAAAAATTTCGACATAATTTTTATACTTTGTAAGATAGTCCTGTATGTACTGTCGTTTACTGAGAAGAAGGATCAAGAACGGGCAAAGAGACTACTTCGCTCGCATTAGCTCCACTGCCTGTGTCCCATTCACTCTCTACGTATTCGTCGATGTTGTCGCGTCGGTCAATAGAACGACATTCTGTTAGAAAATATGGGCCTATGGGAATATACTAATCGGACCACCAAGTTTCTCCCTGCAACAACTCGGTAAACGACAGTAGTTATAATATTTATAATTAGTACCTTCTGTAGATGGTAATTTCTGAGACGGTACAGTTGTACGTAGTAAATACATATTCGTAGATTTATCCTTAGGCGTGATGGCAAAGTGTTGATGGCACACACGATAGTTGGTATATACTTTCATAGGGTCCATTAGAAACAATTTTGGGTTTGCTACCAGCACAATCCACATATCAAACCGTTTTTTATCTTTAAAAGGATTGGGAAATCTATGCCTTGTTGATGACCTATCTTCGCACCCAGGGACTGCACAAGTAACCATAATGAATCTGCTAAAAAGTATGAAAGCTAATCAGAAAATTTATTCTTTAATCAAATATACTTATAATTTTAAATATAATGTTAAAACTGCAAATAAAATAGAACGACACGTGAGATATCAAATATGTAAATCAACGTTGTAAACTCTGCTACGGAGTCCTTTGCAAGGGCGTAATATGTGTCCTCATGTCCTCCAGATTCTTTTAGAACGTCAAAGGCTACGATCGGACACCGTATTACGATCTTTAAATTCCTAATTGCTATAAAACGAAGTTGATTAGCATTACGCATAGATAGAAAGCTACTCGTAATGTTCAATAAAATAATAAATAACAGTAAATAATAATTAAATGACGATAAATATGCGCTCGTTAAACCACGCTGAAATACGATCAGTTGCAATCAGCTCAGATACGAAAAACTTCGATCGACAGATCAACGACGATAAAACGTTTTCAATTGTTTCAATCGTTTACAATGGCGCCAAGTCTGGCTGGGGGCGCACTCAACGCGACGCTGTCAGTACCATCTAGCGTAGGATTCTCTTAACTCGATTGAGAACAGCGCTGTCTGACGAGGAATTATGCTACTAATGGTGCTAACAATTCCAATATTTGAGTGCCACCCCCTGGCTTTCCCGGTCAGGGCCATTGGTGGAGACCCCAACCAGGGCACCAGAACAGGGGTGTCGAACAGGCGGTTCGCGCGCCGCAGTGGCTCTTTCTCCTCTTCGCCTGTTCCGGAGAGCCGTAGGAGAACGACCCCCTCCATACCTACTTCACGATGATGCATTTCTCCTCCAGGAGCCGCACAAGCCCTACCACCAGTAGGCTAGTCACTACTACATACCAACATCGATATAAGTCTTTTAGCCTTCAAACGGACTTTACCTGTAACATACATATATTTATGTCCATGCAAATTGATATAAACCTACATACTTACTTGATTTCTAGTAGAAATGTTCTACTAATGCGAACATTGTGGCCGTGTCATATTATCGATAAGGGATTGTATATCCATTGATATTTTTGATGTTGCTATTCGCATCAATGAAGATAGAGAATCGTCCGTCAACGTCGAGCGATATTTGGATTTAATGTGTTTCATGATTGAAAATGCAGCCTCACATTTATATGTAGATCCAAACATCGAACAGATTTTTAATCCTAAATTGACTAGTTTAGGATATTTTTCATCTAATAATTTGAAAAAATCCAGCCCGCAATCGTCTCTGCTTAATAGAAATGGGTCTGTTTGTAAATTACAAAGTTCCAGGCGGTATTCCATTTTCTGTTCTTTGATTGTGCATCCTTTCGCGTTATTAAAAATTAGGAGGTCCTGCTTCAAAGTGTCGAAATCAGCAAATCTATTATTAAATTTTTTTCTATTTCAATTAATATTGGGAATAATTCGATGAAATTTGCGTCTTTATGCTTTGCAGCAATTTCTTTGCATGCTGAAAAATGGTACATCTCCGATATTTTTAATTCGGCTATAAATAGTTGTATTTGTTTTTTAAAACCGTTAATGTGGCCAACCAAATCAGAAATTGTTTGATCCTGTGTCTGCAATTTTATATTCAAAGAATTTAAATGATCAGTGATATCAGTTAAAAATGCTAATTCGCACAGAAACTTAACGTCTGTGAATTTTTCCAGCACATCTGTTTCCACCTTTGTTTCTTTTTTAAAAAATTGTGGTATTGCTTTCCTCAAAGCAAAAAAGTGCTCTAAAGTTTTTCCTGCACTTAACCAACGCACTTAACTATGTAAAAATAAATCATTATAAGCAGCGTTTAAATTTCAGGTGTGATAGTGATCGGTTTCCACATCTAATTAAATTTACATCTTTGGTCACGATCTTCATCGTCGAATTTAATGTTATAATTTTTCCGCACAGTGCTTCCTGATGAATTATACAGTGGAATATAGGGCAAGTAATTCCATATTTTGTTAATTGTCCTCTCAACCCTTTGTCGCGCCCTACCATTGCTGGTGCACCATCAGTTACAATTGCAGTACACTTCGAAAATCCACCGTATTCTTCCACTTTTTCACGAAACATTTTAAATATGTCCGTTCCTTGTGTAGTAGAACGTAGCGGTACGATTGCTAAGAGTTCTTCACTGATACAAAACTGATTGTCTATCGAGCGAACAGAAATAGATAATTGACTGATATCGGTAACATCAGTGCTTTCATCTAAACACAATGAAAAGTAACGACAGTTTTTTAATAAAGTTTTTAGTTTCTCTGAAATATGGTAACTAATTTCACCCACTCGAGACGAAATAGTTTGCCGCGACAATGACACTGTTTTGAAACATTCCACTGTGCTTTCTTTTCCGAACGCTTTCGCCATTTCGATAGCACATTTCTTTATTAATTCACCGTCTGAAAAACACTTCTTTGCACGTGCAATTTCTAATGCGTCCGAATACGAAGCTGCAATGCTTGGCTGCTGGGACGTTTGCAATTTATTTTCCTCTTCATTTCGATATTGCATTTTTAAATTTTTACATACTTCTGCTCGACGTTCTGCAGAATATGTATCGTACATTTCCGCATGATACGTAGTATAATGTCGAGAAAGGTTGCTCATCTTCATATTTGCAAGCTTTACATTGGAAAGTAAACATAGAGGCTGTCCTCCACAATCAATGAAAATAAATTGCTTTCCCAATTCTCGTGAAATAAACGATTTTCTCCACTTATTTTTCTTTTTCTGTTCGCCATGATGCAATCACAATAACAATATAACAAAACCAACAAGATAACAAGACAATAACACAATAACGAAAAATATCAAAAATACCGATAAAACAAAAAATTGATACAACGATAAAGACAGACTGTGTGTTAGCTAGACGTCCCACGACCTACTATGCGCTGTTACAGACTGCAGTACAGACTTTTTCCCTATCATAAAGTTTTGGGAAATCCAGCATTCCAGGTATAAGTACCTACCACTTTCAATCAAGGAAAGAAATCGTGAAAACGTACACAGAAGCTCTGGGATTCTTGCTAATATTAATAGAAACAGTCAGCAATTTGAAAACCGATTTAACTATTTCGACATAATAAAGAAGGATCTTATAATTTTTAATAACGCAAAAAAAATACACATCGCCTTCAACTTTATAATTTACAAACAGTTCCATTTATATTGAGTAAAAGTGAACGTAAACAAGAGTTTTTTAAATTATTATCAGAAAAAGTATCCAACGCTTGTACATTTAAACTTAAAAGGGGGAAAACCATTGTGACGACTGGAAAAATAAGCGATTTTTAAGAATTTTTTCCAGGAATAATTTACAGTATTCGCATACAATTTTTATTACCTACTTTTATAAAAATTTTATATGAAAACTATAAATTATTCCTAAAAAAATTCTTAAAAATGGCTTATCTTTCCGACCGTCACAATGGTGTTCCTCCTTAAAAATGCGGGATAAGAAACTCAAGCTCGGGACCATAGAACCACGATTCGTGTTCATACATATTTTGGTTTCACCAACTATACATATAGTCTTGTTTGCTCCTGGCGGGAGCGGATCGGTTCACTGACAATGAGCGTTGGTCTCGAGCTACTCCTGGAGAAAAATAAGTGGGGGAACTGGCTGACCGGGCGCCCGAGCCGTGCGGCTCGCGGAGTGGGGAAGTTCGACACCCCTGCACTAGAATGACCACTTCCCCCACTCCATCTTCTACCGCTGACACGCTCCGAAACTCCGCGCCGCGACCGCGACCCACCACCGGCTTAAGGGGGTAGACACGGGTAATGCAGCGCGCTGTATACCGACAAAATCTGGCCCAAAACATGGGCTTGGGAAATTACGTTGTTTGGCCTTATATGAGCAGATTTTGGGCTGGGTGAGGTCTCATTCGAAAGATAAAAGGTCAATGCAGCCCGCTCTGGTCATGGTTCAATGAGATTATGTTGATGTCTAATAATATGAGTGTCCAAAGTAGAGAAAAAATCAACAAAATACACTCGCAGATACCAAGTATTTGTAGGTCACTAAACGAGTTTTGTAACTCAAACGATGACCAGAGCGGGCTGCATTGAACCTTCCTCTTTCAAATGAGACCTCACCCAGCCCAAAATCTGCTCATATAAGGACAAACAACGTAATTTCGTGACTGTATTCCCAAATACGAGTTCCGCCATATTGGTGATAATACAGAGCAAGTCCTCATTTTTTCCAATTTTTAAATATTGCCCTGTTATTATAGTATAAAATTGCATTTGTTGAGAATAATTTCAAAATAAATGGTCTAAAATTTGTTTCTTTTTCAATGTCATAATTTTTATTAGGTACCCTTATTTTCCTACTGTAAGCACCCAAAAGCTCATTCTTATCTGTCTCTTTGTTCAACAGTTACAATTTAATGAAAACAAGTAAATTTCCACAAATTTTGAAAATTTTGAAAAATCCTTTGAAATACGTTTATATAACACTAAATGTATTACACCTATTCAAGTTTCACAAAAATCCCAAATGTTACTCCGAAAAGTGTAGTGACATGCAACGTTGCCAAACTTCCGAAAGGAAGCCGGTTTTGATGCGTATCGTACGTATGTACTCTGGGCTCAGAAATCAGAAATATCGTTCCAACTACCGCAAATGCAGGCTGAAGGAAGTACCCCCTCCATGACGCCGACCGGACTACTGAAAATGCGCAGGCTGGATGCGCGTGATTATTATGTGGTCCGCTCCTCGAAGTGACAGAAAGTATAACCTATGTATATGCTATATGACAATAAATGTTTAGTGGCTATTTCGTTTTTTTATGCTACATTTGTGAAACTTTTATCATTCTTCCAAAACATTATTATTACGCCGCCCCAGTATCTTTAGGAAATCGGGTAGGTATAGCAAATAGGTTACATTTTCTGTCACTTTGAGGAACCGACCAAATAATAATCACGAGCATCCAGCCTGCGCCTTTTCAGTAGGAGATTTCATGAGCGGATTTTCTGTCCTCGAAGTGACAGATGGTGACAGAAAATATAACCTATATGCTGTACCCGATTTGCTAAAGATACTGTTGCGGCGTAATAATAAAGTTTTGGAAGGATAATAAAAAGTTCACAAATTGTTACGTCCCTACTTCCTTATTTAAGTGCCATTTTTAGGGAGTTTATATTTTCTATCCGCTTTCGAGCTAGTCCTGGGAGTTTACGCTCTGGGATAGTTGAGAGCGATAAGGGGGTAGATTAGGATACGTTTTTATTCCATGATTACCTTAATTTTGCGATGAGGGCTGGTCCGGCGGAATCAATTTCCACTCAACGGGGTTGCTGGAAATCCCGTTGATTTTTGGTGTAGGGTTGGTTTTGGGTTGAGCCCACGGTCCTGCGTAGATTATTCTACCCTGTAGTTGTTTGATGCTTGTTACTACGGGTGTTAGGCAAACTCCCAACAAAGATCCTGTAGTGGCCGGGGCGTACTTATAATTATAGTTCATTTGTCTTAATTGTACCTTTCGCCCGGCTCGATTGCTTTTGGGCATCTGGCAATTAATTAAATCTTTTAGTTTTATTCAAGTGGAACCCGGTTTGCACTTGACTCCAGAGGACACTGGTGGGCAGCTGTCTGCGCGCCAGTGATTCTGAAGAATCAGCTCAAACCATAGTTCGTTAATTATTCATTTTTTGTGAAATTGATGGATCGATTAGTATTAAATTGACCGCGTATACAGATTGATCTCTAGTATCTAGTGACATAGTGGGCAGCTGACTGCTCAATGACGCTTTCAACAGAGGAGAATCTGAGTTTCTTTATTCTCATTTCTACGGTGACTCATTAATAAACACTTCGAATGCCCAAAAGATTAGGAACAGGCTGGTAAAACACTTGAAACACGTTAAATATGATTTTAACACTTTTATTAGTAATAAATAACTTCACTTACAACTTTCTCTCAAAACACTGACCGCACCTTCTGGTGGATTACACTTTTAAAGTTAATGTAGTTGGTATAAAATAAAACGCGAACACTGTGGCGAATATTTTAACTGATTCCGGTAATTATTATGGTAATGAGCTCCGCGGGTGGTCAGACCCTTTTTATAGGGCAATTGGTCACTCCTTCTCTAGGATTTGTCACATGACAAATCATAGGTGGGAGAGCCCACCCCACAGCCTCCACCTGGAATCTTCCAGGAAGAATCTTCCCATCGCGCTATGTGAGAATCTGTTTACGATTTAGTCACATTCCTCCGTGGCATTTTATGTGTCTTTCTTCGCGACTAATATGTATTATTTTCATATGATTCCCAGCGGCGACGATAGCAAGATTCTTTATACATATTTAGATTTATACGTTTATTATATTTTCTGTACGGTTGATTATGTGCAGCTTACGTACTAGGGTCTGAAGTTAAGTACATGATATGGGTATCGGTGATCGAGTATCGGGAAATAAACGGGAGGGCAATCTTCTGGCGAGGACCAGGGGCACAGCTCTGCGAAGGTGGTGTCGACTCCGCTGGTTGATAAGGCCCTCCGTCCCATGCTGAACGTCAGCTGGTGTTGACTGGGCCTCTTTCGTGTGCGTGCGGTCAACGAGCTGGTGTACTGCTGACTATCCGCTACCTCCTTGATGCTGGCTGTCCTGTTCGCTGTTGCCGTTCGAATATTCCTTGCTCGATCTCTTCTTATTGTAACTTATTATGATAATGCCTTATCGGCAATTTGTTGCACAATATTTAGTATGATGTTTTCATACGAGGTTGTTACACTACCTCAGAGTACGGAATAGTAAATAAAATGAATTAAAGATTAAATAATATTTGATTCTACGTCGCGGGACGTGACACCTCCCCCTTTAGAAAGCAAATTTCCAGAAGAAATTTGTTTTAATTCTTGGATGGCTTCTTTGAATTCTCTTGCCGCTGGAGTCGGTTGTCGTCCCTCGTCAGTTGTTGCTGGTTGATCTGCATTCTGCGATGACGGTTGTTTTTTCTTGGCCAAATATAATATTAAAGTTCTTATGGAGCTCCAAATTGCTCCTAACAAGTGTAATCCGCATCCGTAGACTGCATGTATTTGATATCCGTGTATAATGGTATCAAATTATTTTAATGATAATAAAAACTCCAAGAAGTCCTGCGGTGACTGTTCCAAATTTAAGGAATCCGTTCCAGAATTTGGCTGCTGCATTCTCGGCTAATGTTGTGATGGTTTCTTCGTCCATAATTCCCATTATTGAAATTGATCCTGCGGGAATATTTTTCCCGGATACTCCTCTGGCGAGTGTGTTTAATACGGCTGCTTTTTCAGCAGGGAACATAATGTGGTCCCTTAAATTTTCCAGTTCCTTCTGTGTATATATCCCGCTGGTTCCGAGATCCGAAGGAGATGTGTAGTGCCAACTGAGTTTTGTTTTTGGATGTAATAATTAAGGTGGACGGACTTCAATCGGATGTGGTGAAATTCTATGCCATGCTTGGTCGATTTCATACATGACTGGTAGAATGGGACTACATTCTCTATGTGTCCCTTGAGTGGTTAAAATATGTGTCTTCTGTGTTAAGAACATTGAATTATTTCTTAACCATACAGGCAATTCTATATAGCATTCATCTGTTTGGCGTATTTTAACTTGAACAGAAATGCATTTTATAATGTGAATCACTTCGCCAGCTATTAGTGCCATATGTCCCGGTGTTTTCGTGACTATATTAGCAAATTCGTCTGGTTTCAGCGTAGCAATTATCAGAGCATTGCTTAATATTTGTTGTTCCAATAAGCATTTTTGTATAATGATGTCTCTGTATAGGGTTTTCAATTCAGTTCTTATATGTTTCTCCACGTAGACAAATTTGGAATTCACGTACGTGAAAATATCCAAATTTTCTACTGGGATTTTGTGTAAAGATGCAAAAATTCTTTCCTTCGTTGTTTCCAAGATGAATAATTTTGGATGTTCCGTTTGTATGAGCGTATAACCACATAGATGTTGCTCTCCTATTGGAGTTAAAGCGAACGTAATATCTTGTGTAGTCAATGCATATACGGAAGGTGATTTTTCTTTGGCTTGGCTGGTATCGGTAATTTTGGATGCCAGCCCTTCGTAGAGTACATCATAGCGATCGAATTTGCAAGTCGATGGTGGAAAGGAGTGCCAGAACGTGTGTCCGTCCTCGTTGTCCACGCAAAATCCGTTTTGAAAATGGCATATAGTTCCAGATTTCAATATGATTTTGTTGTGCTCCAGTCGTACTGGTACTAGAGCAGTTTTGAGTGTTATTTTCGCCATTGCTTGTACTACTACTTTTTCCCATGATCCATAAGGGTCGTAAAATTGTGCTCCGGTACATTTTCCATCTGCGGTGAGTGATCCGGCCATGGTGAATGTCCGGGTTGATGTTTGGTTCATTTTGAGTCCCACCAAATAGACGTTGTTACCAATGACGGTGGATCCGTATCCATGCATATCTCGGCATTGACGTTCGGTTAAATCTTCGAGGTATTCATTTAATCCGTTGTGTACTGCGGAAATGTGTGAATGCATTCCGCAATAATAAATACAGTATTGTCTCGTTAGCGGCTCGCTGGTCGGGACCGGCGTTGAGCCCATATCATGAGCAGAGCCCTAATTCCGTGCCAACGTTTCTCGCTTCTTTCTGGCCGAAGGGGGGAGTGAGAGAAACGCTTTGCGTGCGCGACGGGCGTGCGCAATGGTCGCGAGCAGCTAGCGTCGGCACGAGACCGCTTCTGTGCGAGCAAAGGACGGAGTGTCAGGCATCAGAAGGAGGGAGCGAGACAAAACATCAACACGTCGTCTGTCTCCTACCGTCTTCGCTCGCTTCCAGTGCCCCTGACTCTCTCTCGTTCCATCTCGCTCTCACCTTCGCCGGACAAGAGTGAGGCAGAAGTGGTGGGGATAGCGAAAAGTCCGTAACGTGTACACCAATTCGAGCCGCTAACGAGACAATACTGTAGTTCTTGAAATTATCAGCTTGCATTGGATGACTTCCACGTAGTTGAAGTCCGAGAGTTGCAGAAGTTGAATGTAGATTTCCTTTGTAGTTGTGGAGATTGGGTTGATTTCGCAATCTCCTACTGAATTTAATGAGACGGTTGTCACTTTTAAATGTTGCCCATTGCAATCGTATCCAATGAGGGCCCAAACGAGATTTACGTTGATTAGAATTATCCATGGTAAAATCATGGTAATTCCCCTTTTAACAAAAAAAAAAAATAAAATTTGTTTTGATCTATCGTTATTTTAACAACGATTCATAATATTCCCTTTAGTATTTCGTACTCTCTTAATCTTATTCTATTTATTATTATTATTATTATTATTATTTCGAACCCTTTAGAGTACAAAGCTTAAACAATACAGAACAATAAATATATATAAAATATCGTAAACATAACATAAACCGAAGAATAAAATCAAACGGAAAATATAAAGTAACTAGAGAAACATAACTATAAAAATAAAAATAAAAACGACGTCGTCGCCATACAACTGAGCGCAAATTACAGGGGTGGTAGTCTCCTAAGTACCAGAGCCCTAAACGAGGCCAAGGAGGTTAAGAAGATATCAAGTTCCGCAGGGCACTGGTTCAACTCCCCCATAGCACGATTTATGGGATCGGCTGAGTAATAACGATAATTTGGGACTCGGGTTACAAAAAGGGGTCTCAAGCGCAGCGACCGTTGCGGAGCATGAAAACAAATCCTTGCAACAAGCTCTTGACAGTTGATCTGTCCGTGGATAACTTTATAGAAGAATATTAGGTCCGAACAAACACGACGGTCGCTGAGAGTTTGAAGCCTCGTTTTTAGTAGTGCTGGGCCGTAGTCGTGGTCACTGAACCGCATCGGGTGACCTGATGCCCTCATAGCCAGCCTCAGGAACTTATGCTGAACCCTTTCAATTAAATTAGAATATTGCTTGTGTCTAGGGCTCCAAATCACCGACGCGTATTCAATCTGCGGCCTCACAAGTGCAACAAATAACAACTTTAATGTCTTAACTTGTTTAAAGTGTTTATCAAAACGGGCGATGAAACCGAGGGTTTTCATGGCCTTACTAGTTATTTTACGGTAATGGTTCCGAAAGTCCAGACCAGTCGTAAACGAGACACCAAGGTCCAGGACTTCCGCAACTTCAGACAAAGTGATATCACCTAACATATACGTCGAAGGAATGCCACTGACAGACCTATGGGACTTTAAGAGCACGCATTTTGTTGTATTTAGCCGCATCCTATTGACGGTACACCACTGCTCGAACCTAGTGAGATCGGCCTGCAATAAACTTACATCGAGAGCACGACTAATGGAGCGGAAGATTTTAAGATCGTCCGCGTACATCAAGAATCTACTATGCTGGAAAACATCCTTGAGGTCATTTATAAAGAGTATGAAGAGTAGAGGACCAAGGTGCGAGCCCTGGGGGACACCAGACGTCACATAGACTGGATCGGATAACAGATCACGCACCCTGATTACCTGCACTCGGCCTTCAAGGTAACTGATGATCCACGCAAGGAGTGATCCACAAATCCCGGCAGCGGCTAATTTAAGGTGCAAGATATCATGATCCACTGAGTTAAAGGCCTTTCTGAAGTCTGTGTACACGGTGTCTACTTGCAGGCCCGCATCCAGCGCATCAGAAGCAAAGCAGTGGTAAACCGCCAAATTAGTTGTCGTCGAACGACCGGGAACAAATCCATGTTGCTCGTCGCATATGACTTTAGTGAGACAAGGCGTTAACTGTTCCGTTATTAATTCCTCAAAGATCTTGGGCAGGACAGATAATTTGCAGATCGGTCGATAATTTCTAACGTCGGAGCGGTCGCCTGCCTTGAAAACAGGGGTAACTAAAGTGGTCTTCCATGCTTCCGGAAAAATCCCCTTAGCTAGTGAGGAGTTAAAAATATGCCAGAGGGGCCTTGCAAGAATGAAAGCACACTCCTTTCAAAACAGAGGCGGGATCCCGTCGTAACCAGGGCCTTTTGACGTATCTAGTGAGTTGAGCTTGGAATAGATTTGACCAATGGAGATGGTAATAGAGTGCATGTTACCGACACCATAAGAGGACGAACCGTCTACTTTATAGTAGACTTCTTATGAATACCTGCTCTTTGTTCTAAGTATCTCCTCTCGCAGGTAATCATATCAGATTCATTTCGACGGTTAATCATATGCAGCCTCTTCATTACGTTAGTGGCTACCATAGTGTAACCACCTTTTTATTGTTCTTGGGAAATCTAACGTAAGTTTATTTAGAAATTGTTACTTATTTTATCTTTATGCAAAAATCTTAGTAGGCTATCTTATTTATTATTTCGTAGATGTCTGATAGAAATCAGAGCAATCAAATTCGGCGATTATGGCGCTTAGCGTTCATACGCGCTAGGCAAATTAATTATTTACAAAGGCGTATCGGACACCCAAGATCGGTGGTGCTTACCGATCTGGAGCATCCTCCTTGTACCCTTCTTAAGGAGGATTATGAGAAATTTTATTTTAGGGTACAGAGGGATATCCTCTCCTTTTATGGGGAGTAGTATAATGTAATCTTTCGAAAATATATCAAAATTCTTGAAATTTAGTATATAGTCTCGTTTATTTTATTTTACCATTTTTCC
This sequence comes from Andrena haemorrhoa, assembly GCA_910592295.1. NCBI lineage: Eukaryota > Metazoa > Arthropoda > Insecta > Hymenoptera > Andrenidae > Andrena > Andrena haemorrhoa. Next base: position 12,209,699 of record OU342946.1, read on the forward strand.
TTGACTATTTTAGATTTTTCTAGCTCAGGGAGAAACACTAATCTTTTATGGATTATAGGTATTTTTAATCGATAAAGTGCGACTTGAGAAAAATTCTCAATACATTTATATATATAACATTTATATTATATCAACTTATTATTACTATGTTTATCACCTATTTTCTACGATCTTGTAATCTCCATCAATTAATCTATTATATTCTTGGTTTGTTAGATTCAAATATTCCTCAGTACACCCGGCACATTCTACTGCCGCTCCAATCCATGCGATGTCTTCATCGCATAGATCGCAGGAAGAAATTAGCTGGGCTTCCTCGTCAGCACAGAGGGCATGTAAATGTCCTTCGATCACGTATCCATCGGGTTCCGTTATTTTTATATAGCATTCAGCACAGATACGCATAGTGTCGGATACATAGATTAGGTATCGGTTTTGTCGGACGCAATAAAGTGATAATAGTCTTGAGTAAGTTTCGGGGAAATTTTGGGGATGTACGCCGTCTATAGGGCCACGATGTTTTGGATAGCCTGGTTGTTTGGGGTCGTGCAGTACTCCCATCTTGATTAGGTTTGATTTTCTGTAATCATTCCGACGTCCATTTCCTATTACTAGACTATAACTTTTGTGTGGGTTTAACAATACAACTCACAACAGATTTGGGGGGTAAAAATATATATATTTCCTTATGATAAATAATACATATTTATTTTATCACCAGCGGGTTATTATATCCAGACACCCCCCTCTATTTAAATGATCCCATTCTTCCGGGCCCATCTCAAAGTATTCTTCTATACATTCTTGGCATCGACTCGCCGGTTTAACTGAGGCTATTTGGGCATTGCATTTAAAGCATGTCGATGCCGTTAGGGTACTCGTATATAGGCATACACAATGCCACCCTCCTTCTTCGTAATACTCCTTTTCTCCTTCGGTAGTGTCTTCATAACAATTTGTACATATGCGTAGCTCATCGTATGTGTAACGTCCCGCTAGGACTCGAACCTAGTGTCGGTATAATAGAATTACTACATTATCATTAAGACACTCTATGCTACCACGCATCAACATTGTAAATACTTTTATACATAATTTATGAAATAAGCAAATATTAGACAAACAAATATTATAGAGACAATAAGAATAATTAATTATAAGTATTGACAAAAGCGCAAGACAAAATAATATATATTAAGCGAGTAATAAGCGAAATATCAAGAAATAACCTACTGCGCATGCGCTAGCCCGCCAATCTTCCAGTATATAAGGAGGCGCACGCAGCCCAGCGCGCATTCAAAGCTACATTGGAAACCACGCTCATAATCGACGAATGTTCAGCCCTGGAGGTAGCTTAAGTTTCAACCAGTGAGATCTAGCTTGCTCCGGAAACGGCAGCAGCGAAACTCCAGTGTATAAAAGTTACTGGTGCTCCTCTTTGGACTATTCATTTAAACCGATAGAATCATGCTTCTACGAAAACTGCAAGCTCGCTCCGGAAACGGCAGCAGCTGTGGTTCTTGGTAAAAGCAAGATCGAGTATAGAAACAAAACTCTGTCAAAAGTAACAAGCTCGCTCCGGAGACGGCAGCAGCTGTTCTTACTACAGAAAAATTGCCAAAGAGTCTACGAGCTCGCTCCGGAAACGGCAGCGGCCGTGCTCTGCAATTATACAACGTATATACATTTATTACTACAATCCATAGCTTTAGAATAAGATTAATACAAAAAAACCATAGAAAACCCAAAAATAATATATAATCGTAATTGTAAGTAATATTAATATCATTGTTTTGTTATTAGAGTTAAGAGTTATTTAATAAATAGTCCATTGTTGCTGTTAAGTTTGAATTTCAATTCTTTACTCTCTTTACCGACGAATCCCCACCTTTCCAACACTCGAGGGGACGCCGCTCTCCTCTCGAGGCCTGCGACTTTCAGTTGTCGTCCGACAACAGAACGTTACAGGTCGGAATTTTTGGTGACAGCGGTGGGATGTCTCGTTAATAAGGATAATTTCGCTTAGTAGAAACACTCCAAAAGTGAGTATTTTTCTTAGAAATTTTTTCTTTGGTGAAATCTATAGAGGCTTAACACTTCACAATGGCTACACTTGAAGCTGAAATGGCTAACCTAACACTCAATGAGGGAACTCAAGAACCTTCAGATACTTCAGATACAGTAGATACTCCAAACAATACTCCAGAATTTCCACAAGTTAATATGAATACAGCTACGAATATATATCCACACCCACCACACATTAGTCTTCGCGATACAGCGGACACAGTTCCGTCTTTCGATGGTAAAAATATACCAGTATACCAATTCATAAAAAGCTGTCGACACGCACGACGTATGGTTAATCCGAACGCAGAGTATGGATTAGTTCAACTCATAAAAAATAAGCTTTTCGGACAAGCATCTAGAGTAGTTTTGAGTGGAGATTATAACTCAATAGATGATCTGATTGCAGTATTAAAATCGCGATTCGCACCATTACACACCTCAATCCAATTATATGGAGAATTATCAAAAATAGTACAATTACCAAATGAAACAACAGTAGATTACGGTAGTCGCGTATCCAATCTCTTCCTTCAGATTAAACATTGTAACGCGATAGAAGTACCAGCACACGTAGCGCAATTCAATGTAACCGCGGAAAAAAACGCTGTAAAAGCCTTTCTAACGGGATTAAAAATAGAAATATACAACAGACTTTACGAGCCCACCTTCAACAATCTTGATTTGGCTATCCATCACGCAATTAAAGCAGAAGCGGAGCACAATGAAAATCAAATAAGAACAGGAATAGCAGCAGGAAATACACGAGCAAATCAATGTACAAATTGCTTTGGATACGGTCATAATGCTACTACTTGCAGCAGTCGATACACCTCGCGAAATAACTGGCAATGAAAAAATTGTCAACATTGTAACAAGACGGGGCATACAACGCAAGAATGTAGACATCGAAACGGAGCACAAAACGATACATTCTGTGACTTCTGCCGAAGGCCAGGCCACATGACGCAAGATTGTAGAAGCCGCAGTTACACGAACAGAGCTCCTCAATCCAACGCATATTGTGATTTCTGCCGAAGACCAGGTCACACGACGCAAGACTGTAGAAGCCAAAATAATACAAATAGAGCTTCTCAACCCAGTGTATATTGCGATTATTGTCGACGACCGGGACACACAATACAAGAATGCAGAAGTAAAAACTACAGAACACAACAACCAGAAATATTTTGCGAATATTGCAAATTCAGAGGCCACACCATAGAACAATGCAGAAAAAAATGTATTTCGACAGAAGAAAACAAGAAGAAGCACAACCCCGTATGGTACGTAGGCAGGCCATACTAAGATTAAGAACGGAACAAGTAAGAAAACCTCCTAGCATCCTTCTGTATGATGTAGGATTCAGCGCAGAACAAGCAACACTAATGATAGACACTGGATCTGATCTCAACGTGATCAAGAGGAGTGCTGTTTCTTCTGACATACCAATCTACACAGACACCCTTTTTGATCTCAACGGCATCACAGATGGATTGCTCAGTACCATGGGATACATAAAAATTAAAACTTTGGACACGGAGATCATCCTTCACGTCGTAGAAGACCTTCCTATCAAACAAGACGGGATATTAGGAACAGAATTTTTCCAAACCAATGAGGCTACCATCGATTACATGAATTCAGCAATAACCATTGGAGAAGAAATTGTTCCATTTATTGATCCAGAGATGGTCACACTACCAGCAAGGATGAGAAGTCAAATCTATGTACGAGTACTTAATACTCAGGTTAACACGGGATACTCTCCTAAACTAACGATTCACCCTGATGTACACATAGGAAGTGCAGTAGTATCTAATAAAAACGGTGTAGCATACATTTTCGCAATCAATACATCCACCAAAGATATTCAAATTCCTGTACCATCAGTCGAATTAAAGCCATTCGAGGAAGCACCCATAGGAAAAGAAACACCAGAAAAATATATAAAAACTAATAGAACACATCAACTGTTACAACAATTACGGTTGGATCATCTAAATTCAGAAGAAAGGACCAGTATTGAAGAATTAATAAAAGAACATGCGGATAGGTTCTACCTTCCAGGAGAAAAATTAGAAGCAACAAATAAAATAAGTCACAGAATTATAACGGAAAACGACGTTCCTGTATTCACTAAACAATATAGATATCCTCAAATATACAAAGAAGAAGTGAAGAAACAAACCCAGGAGTTATTAGAAAAAGAAATAATACAGCCTTCTTCCTCTCCTTATAATTCTCCCATATGGATTGTGACGAAGAAAGAAGACGCACAAGGAATAGTAAAGAAGAGAATCGTACTAGATTTTAGGAAGCTGAACGAGAAGACAATTGGAGATGCTTATCCTTTGCCAAACATAACCGACATATTGGACCAGTTGGGAAGCGCAAAATATTTCTCCATATTCGATCTCGCATCTGGGTTCCACCAAATTCCTATGCATCCAGATGATCGTCACAAAACAGCCTTCTCTACAATATATGGGCATTATGAATTTAATCGAATGCCATTTGGTTTAAAAAATGCTCCAGCCACCTTCCAGAGACTCATGGACCAAGTTTTATCAAGACTTCAAGGAGTAGAACTCTTCGTATACTTGGATGATATTGTAATATACGCTAGTTCACTAAAAGAACATGCAACAAAATTTAAGCGCTTAATGAACAAATTAACAGACGCTAATCTATATCTCCAACCTGACAAATGTGAGTTCTTAAAAAAAGAAGTTTCTTATTTGGGGCATATAATAGGAGAAGACGGAGTGAAACCAGATCCAAAAAAAGTAATAGCTGTAAACGAATTTCCAACACCCACAACAGTCAAGAACGTTAAACAATTTCTAGGATTGAGCGGATACTATAGAAGATTCATCAAAGATTTTTCAAAAATAGCAAGACCGTTATCAAACCTCACCAAGAAGAATTATCAATTTGAGTGGACACATAAACAACAAAAAGCATTTGAAATTCTACGAGAAGCTCTCTGCAACGAACCAATATTACAGTATCCAGATTTTGAAAAAACATTTAATATCACAACAGATGCCTCAGGTATTGCTGTTGGTGCGGTTCTAAGTCAAGGGGAAATAGGGAAAGATTTACCTATAGCTTACGCGTCTAGAGTTTTAAATGATGCGGAAACATGCTACTCTCCGACAGAACGAGAACTTTTAGCCATCATTTACGCAGTATTTCATTTCAGACCTTATGTCTATGGTAGGAAATTCTATCTAATAACAGATCATAAACCATTAGAATGGCTTCAAAATCTTTCTAATCCTACGTCACGACTGATGCGATGGAAAATTAAATTAGCAGAATATGATTATAAAATTTTATATAAACCGGGGAAGTATAATACAAACGCGGATGCATTATCCCGGAATCCAATAGCATTACCCCTAAACGCGAAACGGGCGCATTCCGAAACAAATTCTCATGAAAATAAAAAACTAAAACAATTCCATCAACGCAATACGCGACAAAGGGAAACTACCGCCTCAACTTCAGGGAATCCGGCCCCACATAAACAAGTAAGGATTAATTCTTCGGAATCTGATTCTTCATCATATGACGAAACTGATGCGTTAGAAATAAGACGAAAAAAATTAAAGCGAAAGAAACAAAAAACAAATACTTCATCTTCACACCCGGAAACAAAGAAGCAAAATGTAGAAAAATATACACCCCCTCGCTATACGAAAATATTTATACCGTCACAAAATGTACCCCCTCAAATTTCAGTACCAGTAGAAGTACATGCACCCCCCCAAATCTCAGTACACGCACACCCTCAAGCCGTGGAACCCCCCAAAATATATAAACCCCCCCAAAATAATATCCAAACATATAAAAAACCACACCTCAAGAAAGAAGAGGACATAATAGAGGAAATCGATGAAACAGTAATAGTACCAAGGCACAATTACAAGGATCCTCCTAGGATAGATGGGGAATCAAGTACAAACAAAAGCACTCACCATACACCTAAAAAGAAGAAACAAAAATTAAAAAGGAATTCCAGCACAGATACTGCTCCTATAACTCCCATACGAATTAAGAAAGGGCAAATACTCACACCACCTCCATCACCATCACCCTTTCCATTATCTCCTCTACCATTATTATCTCCCTCTCCCTCGTTACAATTTCCTCCACCAGTTCCACTCCCACAACATACAACAGGCAGACCAAGAATAATATCAAACATACCTGTCAAAAAGCAAAACATTGAGGTAGAAGATCACTTATGGATGGGAAAAGGATATATAGTGACATTTATAAATGCAAAGGGCACACCAATAGGATTGGCAGGAGAAAAACTATATAAGGAAAAGAATATAAAAACTCACAGAATTCAACAACCATTAAGAATCGGACAGTTAGTAAAACTTAAGGAAGGAAGACATACAATCCTTGGACTCATCACACCAGAACACCCAACAGAAGAAGATATATATAATTCACTAAAGTCACTTCATACATACCTAGTATCTGAAACAGCAACAAAAATATACATATCGTCAGAAAGGGATAAAATTTCATTAAAACAATTACAAAATTTAATAGAATTAATATTCATACATAACGATATCCAATTTATATTTTGCAAAGGGACTCTTATAATCCCTCCTGTGCAAGATAGACATCAGATCATTCAAGAAAATCACCAGACACCTATAGGAGGACACAAAGGAATTACTAAAACATATCATCGCATAAGGAATAAATATTATTGGAAGAACATGAAATACGAAATAACTCAGTTCATTAAGACTTGCTTAGGATGTCAGAAAACTAAATTAGTAAGAGTAAAAAATAAGGAACCTATGATATTAACGGATACACCAGTGGATGCATTTGATAAAATTTCAATGGACATAGTAGGACCATTACCTTTTACAAAAATAGGAAATAATTACATACTCACTATTCAAGATAACTTAACCAAATATTCTCTTGCAATACCATTAATAAATATTACCTCAGAAGATATTGCCAGAGCATTTACAGAACATTTCATTTGTAAATTTGGAAGTCCTAAAGCTATCCTTACTGATCAGGGATCAAATTTTATGAGTTCTCTTATGAAGAAACTAGCCAAAGCATTCCATATTAAACAATATCGAACCACTGCATACCATCCACAATCCAATGGCTCATTAGAGAGAAGTCATCATGTCCTTATTGAATACCTACGACATTATACATCAAGAGAAAAACAATGGGACCAATGGTTACCACAAGCAATGTTCTCATATAATACAAGTACTCACGAAGGCACGAAATTTACGCCTCATGAACTTGTGTACGGCAGAAAAGCACGACTTCCTTCAAGTATTCCTTCAACGGACAATATTAAAACATATCCAGATTACGTCGACGAACTAATAAATAAACTACACCATATTCGACAAATGGCGCGAAAAAACTTGGAAGACTCGAAGATACGACAGAAGCACTATTACGACCGGAAGATACAACCTCAAATATATAAAGTAGGAGATTGGGTTTGGTTACTAAATCCAAGGCGGGAAAAATTAGGACCAGAATATAGCGGACCTTACCAGGTTACCGAAATCCTGGGGAATAGCAACTTAAAAATAGCAATAACTTTAAAGCAAATTCGAGTCGTCCATATGAATAGGGTAAAGAAAGCCTGTTTACCTCCAGAGGGCGCCATCAGACGTGGAGAATATAAAAGTAGGAGCAAGTAAAAAGAATCTTTTATTCAAAAATAAAGTAATGATAATCAAAATTATATTTGCTATAATGAACAAATTTATATGTCTAAACCATATGAAGAAAACATATATTATTATCGAGAAAAACCCTAAAACAAATGAAAGTCAATTTCAAAAGTTGCAACCCTGCAGAGGAAGGCTATATAAGGAGTTACGAACAAAGGATTCTTTATTGTAGCAAAACTGTCATATCCGAAGTAGTGATCAATAAAAACTGAAAAATGTCTGATTTCACTTGCTTAAACAAAACGTATGACAAAGACGTTTATTATTACAAACAAGGAATAGTATGTGTCATGTGTACACAAAGGGTAGAAGTGGAAGAGGACCCTTTGGAGAAACATCTCCTAATCAAACAAAATCCAAGGAGATGGAGAATTTGCCACTTCTGTAGAAGAATTTTATTTGTGGGACGCCCGGCAAGCGAGTGCAAAGTGTGCTCGAAATATTTATTAGAAGAACATAAACTTTAAATATACATTTTTTTTTATATAAAACATTTTATACATTACACTTTACAAATACACACCACACACACACATACACAATGTAATTAACACTCACACCTAGATTTTAAGCATTTTTATAATAAATATTTTTCTTTTTTATCTATAAATGAATAATTTTAAATTAAAACCTAAACCTAAACCTAAAAACAAAGTTACGAAAAAACTTTTAAAAAAATCCGCCAGATGGCATTATTTTCAATTCCTAGCGCCACATAAATTCAAAGAGCCGCCATGTTCATTCACCGTAAAGATGCCGAAACGATCAGGCAAATGAACGCGGAATTTAAAAAACAAGGACGAACTAGATAAAATATTCAGAGAGATGATTCCCATTCCTCCACCAGTTACTCCAATCCCAGGATCCCCACCACAAATGGTAAAATATTTCTTAAATTCCTACTATTATTTCCGCTAACAAATATAAATTTTTTTAAAGACGTTCCTACGTACGCCACCTCATACGCCACCGGATATACTTCCAACCACTCCGGAATTTCCGAAAACCCCGGACTTTAAAATACCGGACAATCCGTTTAAAATACCGGATGTACCGGAGAAGAAGTGGCCATAACTAATAAAAATATTTATTCCGAACCCAGATTGGGAGAAATACCGGTCGCTATCTAAAGAGGACCCCCGGCAAAGAGTATGGCGGCTACTCGCGTTGTTTGGGACAGGCGCAGCCGACCCATATAAACCAGAGTATAAAATAAAGAAAAAATAAAACTCAAACTAATAAATCTCTCGTATACATATATAAATATCTTTTATTTTTCATTTTCCACCTCGTACGAATCTCTCGAGGACGAGAGATCCCCCAGGGGGGGAGGTGTAACGTCCCGCTAGGACTCGAACCTAGTGTCGGTATAATAGAATTACTACATTATCATTAAGACACTCTATGCTACCACGCATCATCATTGTAAATACTTTTATACATAATTTATGAAATAAGCAAATATTAGACAAACAAATGTTATAGAGACATTAAGAATAATTAAATATAAGTATTGACAAAAGCGCAAGACAAAATAATATATAATAAGCGAGTAATAAGTGAAATATCAAGAAATAACCTACTGCGCATGCGCTAGCCCGCCCATTTTCCAGTATATAAGGAGGCGCACGCAGCCCAGCGCGCATTCAAAGCTACATTGGAAACCACGCTCATAATCGACGAATGTTCAGCCCTGGAGGTAGCTTAAGTTTCAACCAGTGAGATCTAGCTTGCTCCGGAAACGGCAGCAGCGGAACTCCAGTGTATAAAAGTTACTGGTGCTCCTCGTTGGACTATTCATTTAAACCGATAGAATCCTGCTTCTACGAAAACTGCAAGCTCGCTCCGGAAACGGCAGCAGCTGTGGTTCTTGGTAAAAGCAAGATCGGGTATAGAAACAAAACTCTGTCAAAAGTAACAAGCTCGCTCCGGAGACGGCAGCAGCTGTTCTTACTACAGAAAAATTGCCAAAGAGTCTACGAGCTCGCTCCGGAAACGGCAGCGGCCGTGCTCTGCAATTATATAACGTATATACATTTATTACTACAATCCATAGCTTTAGAATAAGATTAAACACAAAAACCATAAAAAACCCAAAAATAATATATAATCGTAATTGTAAGTAATATTAATATCATTGTTTTGTTATTAGAGTTAAGAGTTATTTAATAAATAGTCCATTGTTGCTGTTAAGTTTGAATTTCAATTCTTTACTCTCTTTACCGACAAATCCCCACCTTTCCAACACTCGAGGGGACGCCGCTCTCCTCTCGAGGCCCGCAGCGTTCAGTTGTCGTCCGACAACAGAACGTTACACCTGGAGTGTCTGTCAAGACCATTGGTTGTTTTGTTTTTATTCTTGTCAATTTCCTCATTTGACAGTCTTGACATTCTCTAATGAATTTTTGAATTTCCTTTTTCATATTCTCCCAATAATAATTTTGACGTATTCTGTGGTAGGTTTTTGTATCTCCCTTGTGTCCTCCACTGGACGACGTATGTTTTTCTTTTATTATGTGTTCCCTCAGATTTTCGGGTGGTGTTACTACATCACCCGTACAAATTGTGATTGTTATTGGTAATTCTTTGAAGACGTCTTTTAGTCTGTTTATAATATATTTCCATGGTACGTCCTCTATATTATGAGTTCTATTTATGGAGAATGATTGTAGGTTAAATTCCGTAACTGTGTCCCATAAAGACACTAGACTATTTAAAATGTTATCAGGTCGTATAGGAGTTCTTGAATATTCTTTGATTGGTAGACTTATTATATATTTCGTTCCATCTGGTACTGACCGGGCCCTTTCTAGGGTAAGTTCTACATGATTTGGTAGCAAATTTTCTGTTTCTAATTCTTTGGCACCTCTATTAATTGGATTTCCATCCAATCCAATGAAAATAACTCTATTATCTTTTATTTTTGCCAAAGAATCTCTAAATTCTCTTATCACTAATTGGTTTTGATGAGGGATTGTATCCTCGCTTCTACTTGTCGTTGTTCTAGGTGATAATTGAGGTGGTGATGGAGGTGTATCTATCATTTCCATTGATTCTTCTTCTTGTGGTGTTTCCGTGGTTTCAATTGATTCTTCTTCTAGTGACGTTTCTGTAATTTCTATTGGCTCCTCTACAGGTTTCCTTTTTAATGAAGGACCAGCTATTGGTGAATCACTTGATAGAGTTCTTTTCCGTTTTTGTTCAAAACTTTGAGATGTTTCTGATAATAATGTATTTAATTCCATATCTTCATCTTCTGATTCTTCTTGTATTGGTATACGTTTACGTCTTCTTTTTGGGAATTCTAAATGTTTGAGTTCCCTATTTGGAAAAGCCAAATGTCTACTTCTCGTCATTGGTCCTTTAAAGTGTTCCGGTAAAATTAACGGTAAGTTTTTCTTTTGAGGTGGTTCGCCTTCTGGAGGATCCTCCTCCTCCCTTGCTCTTATTGGTAGGCATACTTCTGGTGGATTTCGAGACAACGCATCAGCGTTGAGGTTACTTTTTCCTTTTTTATAGTTTATTTCGAATTCGTAATCAGATAGTTTAAGTTTCCATTTCCAAATTCGAGAATTTGGATCTTTTATTGAATTCATCCATACCAGAGGTTTGTGGTCTGTTTCTATTTTAAATTTACGACCATATAAATAAGGTCGAAAATGTGTTACGCAGTAAATAATTGCTAAACATTCCTTTTCAATCGTGGAATATTTTTGTTCTGCTGAATTTAATAAGCGGGACGCATAAGCAATAGGAAGATCGTCGCCGGTAAAATCCTGACTAAGCACTCCTCCTATGGCGTAACCTGAAGCGTCCGTCGTTACCTTGAACGGCTGTGAAAAATCCGGATATTGAAGTATTGGCTTAGATATTAGAGCCTTCTTTAATATTTGGAATGCTTCCTCTTCTTCTTTGCCCCAAATAAATTTCGTTGTCTTTTTCAATAAGTTAGTTAGTGGTTTCGATTTTCTTGAGAATTCCGGTATAAATCGTCTATAGTATCCGATTAATCCCAAGAATTGTTTAATGTTCTTTGGTGTTTTGGGTTTAGGAAAATTCTCTGCTGCTTCAATCTTCTTCGGATCTGGTTTTACTCCATGTTCGTCAATTATGTGTCCTAAGTACATCACTTCAGGTCGTAAGAATTCGCATTTATCCGGTTGAAGCATTAATTTTGCATCTCGTAGTCTTTTCATTAATCTTGTAAATTTTATTTCGTGTTCACGAAGAGATCTGGAATATATTACAATGTCATCCAGATAAACAAAAAGTTCGGTTCCTTGAAGTCCCGATAGAACATTATTCATGAGGCGTTGAAATGTTGCAGGTGCATTTTTCAAACCAAAGGGCATTCTCGTAAACTGATAATGTCCATATGGTGTAGAAAATGCTGTCTTGTGTGCGTCTTCCGGTGCCATCTTAATCTGATGAAACCCTGATGCTAAGTCGAATGTAGAGAAATATTTTGCACTCCCTAATTGATCTAATATCTCAGTAATATTTGGTAGGGGATACGCATCACCTATCGTTTTTTCATTTAATTTTCGATAATCGATTACTAATCTCCATCGTTTTTTCCTGTTGAATCTGGTTTTTTAGGAACGATCCATAATGGAGAATTATATGGAGATGTGGATGATTCTACCACACCAGTTTCCAATAGTTCTTTTATTTGTTGATTTATTTCGTCTTTATGAATTGGTGGATATCGATACTGCCGAGTATTTATCGGTATATCATCCGTAGTATGAATTCTATGTTGTATACTATCTGTTCCTTCCAAAGTTTCTCCTGCTAGATGAAATCGATCTTCATTTTCCTTTATTAGTTGCATCACATTTTCCTTTTCTTCCTCGTTTAAGTGATCCAATCGCAGTAGTTTCAAGATTTCCTCAAATCGATTTTCCTTCGATATCTTTGTCGTATTACATCGTTTAGTGGGACGTTCTTCAAATGGAAGTATTTCGATTGTAGGTACCACAATGTGATAATCTTCATCCGTACTATTTACTATTCTCATATGAGCTTTTCCCTCTCGATTTGTTACTAATGCATTTCCCAAATAGATTCCTTCCTTGATGTGCAATTTTCTTACGTATCCTTCACGTAGTTCTGGATTTGCAATATTAATGTGGAAAGGGACTGAACTTCTTTTTGGCACGAATATCTTCTCGTATGTATTAAAGGGAATATAGGTTTTTCCCCACTTGATTTGCCTTTTTGCATAATCGATGCTGGCTTCTTGATGTAACAGAAATTCGGATCCTAAGATTCCGTCTTCATCGTCAAACAGTGCGTCGTTTACCACGTGGAAATTCACTGGATGATTCGCAATCATTATTGATGCAGTCCCTAAGGTAGCTTAATTCGAATCGATTATTCCACGGATATATATGATTTCTTGAGTGTTGACGATTGTCGATGCTGTTACCATTGATTTCTTAATGAGGTTGACGTCGGATCCCGAATCAACCATTAATCGTGCCTTCCCTTCCAGATTAGGAGATGCTATTAGTATTGTTGGAATATTTCGTACGGTATTTATTGGAACAGTTACTGTTCGTTTATTTCTTCGTCTTCTTCCTCCATCGAGTCCCTCTTGGTTTGCTTTTCCTTCACTGACTTTTCCTCGATTTCCAACGTCGGTTTCCAGGGCGTTGATTTTCCTGATGGTTTTATTTCTCCCGCTTTTGGGACTTCTATTTTCATTATTTTCTGGCGCTGTGGAGGGTTCCCACTCCGGATTGCGCCGGACGTTTCCGGATGGCCCTGCTCGTTTCCCTGGTTCATTCTTGAATACGGGACTATTTCTCCTGACTCTATTTTAGCCTTGAACTTGAAACAATCCTTAATCAAGTGTCCCGGTTTCTTACAATAGTTGCAAGAAATTTCTAATTGATTCAGTGGTGAAGCTGCTGCTCCGTTGTTTCGCGATGAATTTGATTGCCACGCGTTATTTCGCGGCTAATTATTCTGCCATGCATTATTTCGCGTAGGATTGCTTCGCCATCCACTATTTCGCGGTTGGTTATTTTGCCATTTTGGTATGGCTCCTTCGTATCTAGGGGGACCGAAGTTTGGTTTATTTTGGGGTACCGACGGGTACCCTCTCTGATCGCGGGACACGGGTTGTTGACGGTTATACGAACTTGTCTTCATTCTTTCGTCTTCAATTTTGACTTCTTTATCTATTTTAACGGCTAGAGCATAGATCTCATCCAGCTCTAGTTCTTGACTCTCCTGTCTCAAGCGTAAAGAAATTTCTCAAGGTAATCCTTTAATAAAAGCTGCCTGCGTGTCCGTATTAATATTTTCTTGAATTGTAACGGATATTTCCTCATGATCTCGTTTTTCTCCATCCATTATAGCTAAACGCAAATCTTGAACGCGAGTTATATAATCGGGAATATTTTCTCCTGGTTTTTTAAACGTATTCCCCAATTCGCCTTTATACTGATTAACATTTTTACACGGCGCGAAGTATTGTTTCAATTTATTTCCGAATTCGTCTAAAGTAGTTAGATCGGAGTCGCCTATCGCAATTAAAGCATGTCCGCGTAATTTGTTCATTAATAATTTTGTTAATTGCATTTCTTGCTGAGGGGCTAACATTGATTTTGCCCGTTCACATGCTTTTAAAAATTGAAAAACAGATGGTCGATAGCCATCAAGTAAAGGAACTGCTTCTAACGCGAGTTTGATTGGAATTTTCCCATCCGTCGGATCCTGTTTAGGTTTAGAGTCGCGAATTTCTAATTCACGCGATACTGGACGTTTTTCGACCGGATATGGGGTAATTACTTCAGATTTGATACTGTGAACGTCTTCGGCACCTTTTTTCTCTAGTCTTTTCACTCTTGCTGTTATTGTCTCTAGATGCTCGAATTTTTCATCCCACAACGTTATTATTGTGAGGAGTTGAGATAAAGTTTCGGCAGGGGATAAATCACTCCTTGCTTCTAAAGCTGACTTTGCTTGTCGAATTATTTCTGTTTGCTTTCGCAATTCCACCTCGTTGTTTTCACCGTGGTCCGACATGATTCTTGATTTTACACGCTAGATTTTACTGATTTTACTTCTCAACTATTGCGGATTATCCCACCGCTGCCACCATTTATATTCTTGTTCTGTTACGTCCCTACTTCCTTATTTAAGTGCGATTTTTAGGGAGTTTATATTTTCTATCCGCTTTCGAGCTAGTCCTGGGAGTTTACGCTCTGGGATAGTTGAGAGCGATAAGGGGGTAGATTAGGATACGTTTTTATTCCATGATTACCTTAATTTTGGGATGAGGGCTGGTCCAGCGGAATCAATTTCCACTCAACGGGGTTGCTGGAAATCCCGTTGATTTTTGGTGTAGGGTTGGTTTTGGGTTGAGCCCACGGTCCTGCGTAGATTATTCTACCCTGTAGTTGTTTGATGCTTGTTACTACGGGTGTTAGGCAAACTCCCAACAAAGATCCTGTAGTGGCCGGGGCGTACTTATAATTATAGTTCATTCGTCTTAATTGTACCTTTCGCCCGGCTCGATTACTTTTAGGCATCTGGCAATTAATTAAATCTTTTAGTTTTATTCAAGTGGAACCCGGTTTGCGCTTGACTCCAGAGGACACTGGTGGGCAGCTGTCTGCGCGCCAGTGATTCTGAAGAATCAGCTCAAACCATAGTTCGTTAATTATTCATTTTTTGTGAAATTGATGGATCGATTAGTATTAAATTGACCGCGTATACAGATTGATCTCTAGTATCTAGTGACATAGTGGGCAGCTGACTGCTCGCCAATGACGCTTTCAACAGAGGAGAATCTGAGTTTCTTTATTCTCATTTCTACGGTGACTCATTAATAAATACTTCGAATGCCCAAAAGATTAGGAACAGGCTGGTAAAACACTTGAAACACGTTAAATATGATTTTAACACTTTTATTAGTAATAAATAACTTCACTTACAACTTTCTCTCAAAACACTGACCGCACCTTCTGGTGGATTACACTTTTAAAGTTAATGTAGTTGGTATAAAATAAAACGCGGACACTGTGGCGAATATTTTAACTGATTCCGGTAATTATTATGGTAATGAGCTCCGCGGGTGGTCAGTCCCTTTTTATAGGGCAATTGGTCACTCCTTCTCTAGGATTTGTCACATGACAAATCATAGGTGGGAGAGCCCACCCCACAGCCTCCACCTGGAATCTTCCAGGAAGAATCTTCCCATCGCGCTATGTGAGAATCTGTTTACGATTTAGTCACGTTCCTCTGTGGCCTTTTATGTGTCTTTCTTCGCGACTAATATGTATTATTTTCATATGATTCCCAGCGGCGACGATAGCAAGATTCTTTATACATATTTAGATTTATACGTTTATTATATTTTCTGTACGGTTGATTCCGTGCAGCTTACGTACTAGGGTCTGAAGTTAAGTACATGATATGGGTATCGGTGATCGAGTATCGGGAAATAAACGGGAGGGCAATCTTTTGGCGAGGACCAGGGGCACAGCTCTGCGAAGGTGGTGTCGACTCCGCTGGTTGATAAGGCCCTCCGTCCCGTGCGGTCAACGAGCTGGTGTACTGCTGACTGTCCGCTACCTCCTTGATGCTGGCTGTCCTGTTCGCTGTTGCCGTTCGAATATTCCTTGCTCGATCTCTTCTTATTGTAACTTATTATGATAATGCCTTATCGGCAATTTGTTGCACAATATTTAGTATGATGTTTTCATACGAGGTTGTTACACTACCTCAGAGTACGGAATAGTAAATAAAATGAATTAAAGATTAAATAATATTTGATTCTACGTCGCGGGACGTGACACAAATGTAGCGTAAAAGAACGTAATAGCCACTAAACATTTGTTGTCATTTAGCATATACATAAGTTATATTTTCTGTCACTTCGAGGAGCGGAACACATAACAATCACCCGCATCCAGCCTGCGCATTTTCACTAGTCCAATTCAACATCCAACACCATTTTATACATAATGTTTGTTCATAACTGCTTTTTGCGTAGGACGTTTAATTATCTTATAATAAGCGTATAACCTTCAGGATCTGTTTCAGTGTTTTGCTAATAAAAAGATGTCTAACCTAATAAATTTCATTTTCTGGGGACATCCCCTCATCTATTTGTCCGTTTCACTTATAATTTCTTACTGCCAACGTAGAATATTATAGCATAATCACATTTCAAGTAATTAAAATGTACAATGAATTTTCTACGTTTGCAGTATCAGCAGACGTTCCGTTTAAATTTTTACAAGTCAACGCAACAGCCGAGAATTGATTTCCTTATTCAGAATAGAATACGGAAATTGCAAACAGCTCCCTCTCGTGCACCAGGCAGCCGCGTATCTATGGGTATTACCATTTCTGTGTAGAAAAAACCTGCTGTAATACCGACCTGCCAAATCGGCCAGGTCACGTGACGTGTCTACCCCCTTAAGCCGTAGGATAAGTTTTATGTTAGACCGAAGCACCTCTGTTAGCTAGCACAGACCTGGCCGGGCTTTCTTGTATAATAAAATAAATAAACCCCGTTTATCCACTTCACACTGCTTCATTCACTCGGCCGCCCCGAACACCCGCCCGGAGGTAGCCATGCGGCGTCTCCACCGTCCGGTTAGTAACCGCCACGGGAATCGGTTACAGTGTTACCTTCAATCCACAATTCCTGGCCCATACATCGATCCTTCCATAGCAGAAGCAATATCCTCAGCTTCCTTTTGAGCTGCTCTTATTACTTTTCTGCCCGCTTTTGTTGCTTGTTGTGCTTGTAAATTTGCTGCGGCGATGCGGTGCGCACCCATGATATTGCAGGTTTGATGTGCATTTGGTCCAATGTTTAAATTCAGAATGTTCATCATGAACAGTACATTGTCGTAGTCGTCGGTAAATAAACTTATGGCAATATATGTTGCGATTTCGACGATTGTGGCACCGCTGGATGTCAGTTTTGAAACCATAGGCCAGATGACAGCGTTCACACTCTCATTATTATTTTGTGTGGACCCTCCCAGGCAACGTGTTAATAAATCATCGGTACTCAGTTTTTCATATATCGGACGAATTGCCTTTTGAACATCTGTAGGTATAGGGATTTTATGTTTATAATTTTCTAAAATTTCATCAGCCTTCGCCTTCTGCCACGTGCACCAAGAATCTTTTCCGGAAGGACATTTGTCGCGCTGGGGTTTCTTATTCGTAGTCATCTTATGGAAAAACGTAGCCCAAATGGCATTTTTCATTTCTTCGACCGAATTTGAAAATCATCTAATGGCTAATCCATAATAAACAGTTATCTCGTCGGTGAGCTTTGCAGTTAATTTTCCCCTGCCACCAAGACCTTTATTTTCTTTCTTTACTTTGCGTAACTGTATGCCCATTCGTTTCTGTACATGGCCTATACATTCTTTTTTTTTACAATGACATCTCCATATGGTTCAGAGTCGACGATTCCCTTATACGGCTTAGGCCATCCGCCCATGAAGCATCACGTGATAGACGCATACGCGTACCGCATTGGCGAGACGCCGTACACGCAACATCGCTTCATAGACACGTAGCGTAGCGCAGCGCCGTCCAACTTACCTCCTGGGAGGCGAAAGCCGTCCCCACCATCGTCCGCCGTTGCCACGGCGCAAAGACGCGGCCGAGTAGGAGTAACAATGAACGTCGGCGTCGCGCATGTGTATATGACAAATCACGCGCTTAGGACCGATGCCGTCATCAAGCCGGCAACGCATATCGCGGAGGGCCCGAGGCGTCTCTGCCTCGGTGCCTGACTTGACGCCGCAGGCATCTGAACTAGGGATTGCAAATTTTCGACTTTTTCAATTACCGGTAATTCGGTAAAATTTTCAATCAAAACCGGTTTACCGGTATTTGTTTAAGGTATTGAAAATATAAGAGTAAACATTACAAAAACCTTTTGTTTTAACTCTAATCGAGCATTATAAAAAATATATGCAAATGAATCTATTCTGAACATAAAATATCAAATGATATAACACAAAATAGATATATTTGTATAACTAATAGCAATACTTATTAATATGGATCTTCACCACGAAAACAATGAAAAGAATCTTAACTTACATACATAATTAAATTTTTTTATTTAACAATTCTTTTTAACAAATGGGTCTCCTGATCGCGACCTACTTTTTTTACAAAATAATCCAGCCACGGATAAAGCGTCCGATTAGGATAAAGAATCCGCTCTCCGATTCTACACTTGTTGGTCGAGTAGTCATTAAGAAATCATTTGCCATTTGTATATACTTTCTCCTTATTTTTACTACTTGAAATTACGTTGATTTTTTCTATGCTTGATTCGGATTTTACTTTTCTTTTTCACTGATAACGTAGAAGATATCGGCGGAATTAATGAACGCACGTATGCGCTATATTGCTTTACGTAATTTATCGAATTACCGGTAAAAATTTGGCGAAT
Organism: Andrena haemorrhoa; assembly: GCA_910592295.1. Taxonomy (NCBI): domain Eukaryota; kingdom Metazoa; phylum Arthropoda; class Insecta; order Hymenoptera; family Andrenidae; genus Andrena; species Andrena haemorrhoa. The sequence goes on from OU342946.1 coordinate 12,228,974, forward strand.
TACCGGTAAAAATTTGAGGGTATTCCTCGCGATTTACCGGGAAACCGGTAAACCGATTTACTGCTATTGTAATCCCTAATCCGTACCCAGATATTCCCACACGAGCGAAAATATACGCCTAGCGACCGACAGTGTCATACGCTGGTCGTCATGACGAATTGCAGATCGCGACGAAAGCGTGGGCGCTGCGTCTTCGTGGACGGGCTTCCAGTGTTTTACATTGGTCGCTGCATGGAAGCGTACTGCAAGCGATGTCGCGTCTATGAAGCGACGCTTTGTGGACGGACGGCCTTACTGTGACCGTCCCCTATATAATTGGTGTACTTCACTTCATATTGTTCTTCCGACCTGGCAAATATTTCTATTATTGCATCAATTTCCATTTTGCAGCTGATCATTCGTGACTAGCCAAACATTCCTAGTAGCACAAAATATTGGTTAAATATTTTTCCAAATATTAAAAAAATATTTTTTCCAAATATTAAAAAATATTTTTCCAAACGTTAAAAAAATATTTTTTCCAAATATTAAATAAATATTTTGTTAGCCACACTTTTTAATATGAAAAAATGTTTAGAAAAATGTTTAGAAAATAGGAACTAAATATTCGCGGAATATAAGAAAAATATTCAGAAAATATAAAGAAAATATTCTGGAAATGTGAAAATAATATTCAGAATTCCAAAATAAATATTCAGGAAATGTAAAATAACTATTTAAAAAATGTAAAGTAATTATTCAGAAAATGTGAAATAAATGTTTACTCTGTCACGTCCAGAATTGCCGGAACATTCTGGACGAGATGGGAGTTCTTGCCCCGTCGCCTCCGACGCACCGTAAACCCTAAGGCCGGCCCGGCAACGCCACTATGGAGTAACTATGCGGGGCGGGTGGATCGGCGTTGGAGGATCGAGGAGGAAAAGAAGAGGTGTGTTTCGTCTTGGGATCGTCAGCCAGACTCATCAGTAGGGCTATAGCTGACGACCCCTGCCCTAGACACACGCGGGGACACAGAGGATATGATTTTGGAACTTGTATATATATGAAAATGAGACTGGAATTAGGACTAGCGGGAAGATTAGAGACCTCTGGTGGCGCTCGTCGACACTAAGTCGCGATACCGTGGTGGGGCTGGGACGTCACAACTCTATATTTGAAAAAAAAATTCGTTTCATAATTTAAAATGAATATTTCCCGAACATTTGGAAAAAGATATTTTATTCCTACTGTCATCTCTCCAACGTAACCGTAAATCCTAAAAAGGCCGGCCGGTTACGCCGCAATGGAGTAACAACAACTGTGCGGGGCGGGTGGATTGGCTTTGAAGGATCGAGGAGAAAAAGAGAAGAGGATTAGACCTCTGGTGGCGCTCGCCGACTCTAAGTCGCAAAACCGTGGTGGGGCCGGGACGTCACACTAGCATTAAATAAATATTTACTTTATATTTGAAAAAAAAATTTCTTTTATAATATAAAATGTGTATTTCCCGAAGATTCGGAAAAGAACATTCTGTTTCTACCATTAAATAAATATTTTCTTTATATTTGAAAAATATATTTTTCTCATAATATAAAATGAATATTTCCCGAACATTCAAAAAAATATTTTGTTTCTAATATTAAATAAATATTTTATTTATATTTGGACAAAAAAAAATTTCTAATGTAAAATGAATAGTAGTAGTATTTATTAATTCCAGCCTTTGCGGCCTCGAAATGGATTTGGTTTACAAAAAATTATTAACCACACTAGTAGTAAGGCTAGGCGGGTTCTAATCCATGGAGCCATGAGTGGGGTGCGGGGACGGAGGAAGAGATGGCGCGCGGGGGAGCGCGGCGGAGGGAAACATCGGTGCGGGGTCTGCGGGGAGAGGAAGACCGGTTGCGCGCGCACGAGCCGCGGAGTGGGGGAAGCCGCGATGATGGAGGGGATCAGTCCGGGCCGAGCTGCCGCGGAGACCTCTCCAGATCGGACCCACTGCTGGAAATTTCCGCGGAGGGAGAGGCCCACCCCCAAAGGCTTTTTCAGACCTTGGCCCACCCCGAAATATTTTTAGACCTGGTCGAGGGAGGGAATGACCTCCAAATCTTTTTCAAACCATTATGAAGCTGAAATTGTTTAATAATTTATCGGATGATGCCGGACAATGTCGGGAATGATCGGCGTTTTTACACACCACGTATTTGGAGGAAAAGAGACAGAGCATTATTTTAAAGCTAAAATTCTAGGGAGGGAAAGAGACAGAGCATTATTTTAAAGCTAAATTTGGAGGAGGGAAAGAGAGAGCATTAAGATTTAACATCGCAGCGTCTCGCGCGATCGCGTGTAATCTTAATCCTCTGGAGGAGCCGCGGAGGATGGCGTCATTTTCACGGCGCGAAGAACGCTCGAACGAAATAGAATTATGCAGCGTCGGCAGAATTCGGAAACGTCGAATCTTAGAATTAGGTGGTGAACAATTAGGCGACGGAAATTTGTGTTGTCGACAATAAAGCAAGAAAAATAAAACACCAAGATACACTTTGAATTTAATACTAAACGTTCTGGTTGAGTCAATAAGGAGTCCGTTTAACAGTGGTATACGATGCGAGAGAGAATCCAGACTGACTTCGATCAAGGCACACTCTCCGAGCCAGCGTTAGCAAAAAAAAATCCGATATTAGTATTGGAGCCTCGTCTATGTGAGACACAGCTGACTCGGAAGAGCGGCCCTGACCTATAAGGAGTAAACAGAGTGCGAAGGTATGATCCGGAGATTCACCGCTCCTGAGGCACGCAACAGAATTCGCGAATGTTAAACAGGTGGCGATGAGAGAAGGATGATGGGTAAATAAAATTGACAAATAATATACGTTTAAGATATATATATTGTTACAAAAAAGAATATAATTTAACATTTTTTCCTACGAGCATGAGCTAGAATATCACTGATTGCGCATGCTAACAGTTCGCAATCTACAAGATACTCCTCGTCGTAATATTCGCTATCACATGCCATCCTCTATCTTCCACCAGTCTCAACAAGCATTCCCCCTCCCCATTTTTAACCCCATCCTTCGATCTTCTCTCCTTATACTTTCATATATCCTCCTCCATTCTGTCTTGGACATACATGTGCCCTTCATTCCCTTTCCGCGCATTAAAGTCCCCTCCTTTGACTAGTTTTCCTCCCTCTTCTTCTCTTATTACACTTTTTATCTTCCTTGCCGTCTTTCCCATATCTTCATTGTTGTATACCGTCTACACTCTCCACTTCTCTCCCTCAACGTCTACCATCCTTCCCACTGCACCCTCTACGTCTTCTAATTCTTCTTCGCCCTTGTACTCCTCTCTTACACCTGTTAGGATCCCTCCTTTAGCCCTCCCTCTGTTCCATTCTCTCTTTGCATCTTGATGTTTCCATATGTATCCCTTTGGCAACCATTCCTTATACCTCTCCCAACTTTCTTTTTCCATCCACGTTTCCACCAATCCTATAAAGTCATAATCGCTCACATACGCCCAGAAATCCTTGTCTTTTCCCATCACCCCCGCCACATTCCAAAACAGCATTTTCCTTTCTCCCCTACTTTGACCGTCTGTCCTTATTTCCCCCTGTTCCTCTGGCTGTCTGTCTTTAAAAAATTTTGTTGGCAATCCTTCATCCTCCCCTCCCATACCTTCCAGTCAACCCATTCACAATTTACTCCAATTTGTTGGTACCCGACTTTTGCCACTCTTCCCTTTTTCCTTTCTTCTGCCACTATTCGGCCGATTCTCCTTTGGATTTCCCTTTCCTCCCATGTCAGATCCTGTTCTATAAAAATGTCCGTTCCTTTCAGTTTATATTTGCTCTTCAGGACCTCCAGCTTCTCCTCCCAGCTGCTACATCTCGCTACCACCAGCTTTCGACATTCCCTTCCAGTTTCTCTTATCCATTCAATTTTGCATTGTACCTCTAGTTTTTCTGTGAGTAGTCTCTCGATACCTTCCTTCCCCCTTATTCCCCTTCTTTCTAAACCCCTAATTGTTATGTCATTCCTTCTTTCTCTTCTTTCTTGCAACTTTAGCCGTCTTATTATTTCCACCACTTCCTCCTTTTCTTGTCTTGCCCCCGGTCTCGACCTTGCTACTCAGCTCCTCCATCCGCTGTCTCAGTTCTCCCTCCCACCGCGTTTCCCTTTCCACCTCTCTTTCCTTTTGTCCCAGATTCTTTTCTATCTTCTCCATCCTCTTCTCTATGCCAGTTTTCTCTTTCCTCCATTCTTCGTCTTTGTGCTCTATTAGTTTCCTTATTTCCCTTATCTCTTCCTTTGCTTCCTCTCCCGCTTTTCTCACCTCTTCCTTACCGCTTTTAATCTCCGCCATGAGCATTCCTAACATATCCATTACCTCTGCCATACTCTTTTCACCCTTCCTTCCTGTTTCTGTTACCTTTTCCTCCTCCTCTCTCCCCACTCCCTTACTCTGCCCTGTCTTCCCTTCCCTATATTCATTGACAAACTTATACAAAGCTCCTCGCCCTTCTCTTCTATGCCTCTCGGCGTTTGTTGGCCTACCTACCTTCGCCTCGTCCGACTCCCTTCTCCCTTCTATTTTTTCCACTCCGCTACCTATTTTACCTACCATTGTTATCTTTACTCCAACCCTTTCCTCCTTAACCGACCTGTCGCGTGCCCTCCGCTATTCTAACTTCCAAATCTCCCTTTTCCTTTACTTACTTATTTCAGTATATCTCCTAATTCCTATCTGCTCTCTGATGTCTTAATTTATTCCTTCCTATCCACTTTTCCCTCTTTCACTTCCCTTCCTTCTCTCCTACCCCTGTATTCACCTATCTTATCCTTTAACTATTCCGCTCACTCGCATACAACACCCACGCATTCACCGCCACTAACCAAGTCCATATAAAATGAATATTTCCAGTATATTTGGAAAAAATATTTGCTTTTTAATCTAGAATAAATATTGTATGTATATTTAAATATCAAAAAGAGATTGAACCTCTTTTTAATATTGGATGTATGTGTATTCAATATTTTGTGCTACTAGGGATTTATCCTCATGATCTGTTTTCCATTCATAATATTTCTCGGTGCCATTCAAGTTTTCCCAAAATTCACATGATATGCAATATCGAGATTTTATTATTGCATCTTTAACCTTGCCCGTATAATTTGCAATGACCGTTGATACATCGAAATGAGAAGAGGACCCTCGTTTCCTCCACGTTCCATCTCCTAAAACGGTAAGACCTTCCGAGTCTCCCGTTTCAGTATTTATCTCTTTCTCGGAATTTACGGCATTTTTCATGGGTAGTTTGCAATATGAATATTTTGGACTATCCTATCATAAAATGAATGAAACAGAGGTTTCGGCAGATCCATTATTCCACAGAATTGTTCAATTCCCGCTAAACTAATTCGAAGCAATCTAAACGAAAAAACAATTCTCCTATTTATCTCGTATGCTTTTCCATCGATGGGAGGGCTTGAATTTACATAGACAGGTTCGCACGACACACAGGACATCTTGACTTTGAAACCAAGTCCACGAATAGATGACGCAGAGAAGTTCACATTGCCATCACACTTTTTACATTTCACTGCTCCACTAATGGCTGAGAAGACTGTGACATAATTTACAATTCGATACGCAAAAATTGCGTCGACCTCTATGTCAATACCTTCGCTTCTCCGTAATATTTTCGCAGATGCACTAGTGCAGGCTTCCTCACGTTCCATAAAAAAGCGGTTTTAGCGGGTGACGTTTCCTTTTACGACTAGTAGAAGGACGTCGATCGCTTCTTCCCGATCCCTTTTGGTCAAGGTATAGTCGGGGCGACATAATTTTAAAATTTCGGACCCGAATTTAATTTTTCTATTCAACGATGCGAACTCTGCCGATGTTTGCGAAACACTGAGAAGATTTTACCGGACCTCAGCCATACCCGAAACAATAAGCTCACGTTGGGGCTATCCTGTATCCAAATTACCCCATATAAAACTCATTGGGACACGGACAATAAGAAAAACCCCACGTAACCGTGCCGCGAAACCGATGGTCGCTACCTGCTGCGTATTATCGACATCCACGCCTCGTTTAAAGTCTATAACGGGGCTATTTTTCGGAATTTTTGCGTCTACCATGACTTAAATTATTCTTAGAACTTCATGTAATAAGAAAATGCAAAAAATCGATTTTTCAAAGCTTTCAGAGTGGCGTAACCCTTTAAAATATTATTTTAAAATGTGCAAAATGTAATATAACAATATGGCTTGTATTATAACGTTTGGTTTCTGCAAAAATGTCATTATATAAACAATATTATAAAACTATAGTAATAGTTGTTTCATGCAAAAACGAACACTACTGTAACAATAGAAAGAGTGTTATTAACTTGGTTTCATGTAAAATTTATTGTTATGTGAACAACATTATGTAACAATTATAATAGTACTAACAAGTAATGTGGAAAAGTTATTTAAATACATTACAAAATGCAGAAGGTATGAGGTTTTATTCGGAAATACATATACCGCACACCACTGTGCGCTGTCACATAGATGCCAATCGCACTCTAGGCCCTAGGTCAGCGCTGTCCAAGGTCGCTCCCGCGGGAGCTTGGGGTTCTCCCACTCTCCTCCGCGTTGTCAGGGCTACCGCGCAACGCTAGAGAGGCGACCATGACAGACCAGCTGCTAGCCTGGCTAGTCCGACATACGAGCCATCGTAGCGTTGCGCGGTCTCCTTGACAACGGAAAGCACACTGCGAGAAAGCAAGATTGGAGGGGGAAGCACGCGCGTGCGGGGCCCCTACGCTGGACAGCGCTGCAAAAACATAAACAAATTATGGGATAGGTCGGAATGGTTGAATCATTCCTCGAGTGCTGGTTAAAGTGTAATTTTTTAACTACTAGTTTTCAATTCAGTAAACACTGATTCAATTAAATCTATTCTCTTTTAGGATAAATTGGGAAATAATGGAGTATTATTTTATCCATCGTCACCATTTCCAGCCAGTTACCACTACACAGCATATCTGAGACCTTTTAATTTTGGATATTGGTGCCTCTTCAATGTTTTGAGATTTCCTGTCTGTCAAGTACCCCTTGGTTTAGACAAAAATGGATTGCCTGTTGGAATCCAGGTAAGAAAAGTTGTGATTACTAAATTCTAACATGTTTTATTTCCAAAATGAACTTTTTAAATAGTACTGCTTCGAAATATACACGGGGCGTATGCTACAAAAAAGCACGATAGATATTCCTACCAATTCTAACAAGGGAACGTATCGAAGCCGTAGGGGGAGTTGGGGCAGATTGATGCACTTTTTCTTTAAACTTGAATATCTTTTGACAAATGAATATTAGTGGCACAATTTTCATGGCAATTTGTTAACAATTTATTCTAGTTTAAAGAAATGTTTGGATTTTTTATACAAGGTTTAAAAGAAAAAAGTTATTAATATTTCTTTAAAAAATGAGATTTGCGTCAATCTGCCCCATAAGGTGCACATTGATATTGTATCTGAATATTAATTAGAACACCACAGTTTTTCAACTTTCTTTTATTATTTTAGAAATAGCAATCTCAAAAGTGTAGTTTGTTTAATAATAATTTTGTAATATAATATTTAATTGTTTGGCATTTATTGCGTCTTATAATTGGAAATATTAATCGGAAAACTAAAAAGTGCTGCGGCTCTAGATGTTCCTTTGGTGGAGTAAGGTGTTGGCAATTTTAAAACTATTTCACTGATGTCAACACTGGCTGTATCATAGTGCCCCAAAGGATACATTTCCGCAAATATTATTTTTCAAAATAACTAAAAAGGATCATCAGAAACCAAATAAAATAATCACTACTAGAATCAATAACTTACCTTTAATATAAATGATAACCTGAAGCAAGCAAAACTTTAATTGCAATACACTTTTGAACTATACGTACTAGTTTAGTAAAGAGCAACGAAAACACTTTTGCTGCTGCTCTTGATACATTGTCGACTGCAAAGTGACACTTATAAGATGTCATCTTGTGGTCATGTTTTAAACGTCTAAGTGTTTACAGGTATCAATATACTATTGATGTTTCATTGTGCCCCTTGCATCAAGGTGCCCCAACTCCCCCTACACGCTTATTTTTTATAAAACTGCTGATTTCCAGATCACCCGAAAATATTCGATACGTATTTTATTTTATCGGCTGTCGTCCATATTGAAGAGGTGAAACCAGCCATCACAGTTGGGGGTTGATAAAAGCTACAAAATATACGTCTTTCTTATTCTGGTTCATAGTTTACACATACAAATTTACAGGATAATCAGTTAACATTCTGCTAGATAAGTTGGCTGAAAAATGTTTAATCTTTAATATATTTTTTAAACAAATGAATTACTGTAAACGCTGTGCAGGGAAATCAATTATTCTTCCAAAAACACAATTTAAAAATAAATCTCTTCCTTCGCCTAATTGTTCCCGAGATATTCCGGAAAATGTATTTTCCTCCGCCAACTTTGATGGCTGTTTTCACCCATTCAATATGGACGATCGCCAATAAAAAATTATGCGTCGAATTTTTTAGGCTACTCTACAAATCCGCAGTTTCGTCAAAATCGAAATGTACGGGTTCGACGTTTTCTCTTGTAAGAATTGCTCGACGAGCGATCCGCCGAAAGATTGCGCCAGCGTTTCAAGTAACTACATAATAATGCGACATAAAAATTTTCTCATTTATCACAACATCTGTACGAAACTTTTGCCAGTGGATTGGTGAGGTGTTTCTGATCAAAATGAGATCTAACACGACATTGTTTGGACAATTTTCAGTTACACTTGTAACAATGCAGAGTTTATTGATTTGCAAGCAACATTACCCAACTGACACACCGTAGTTTTCACAAAACTTAGCGCATAGATAAAGTACCCGAAAATGTTAGACACGCATTTTTTGATCGGCAGACATTCGTGTATCACCCTTGAAAGTTGGAGGACAGAAAGACTCAATTTGTTTAAGTACTATCTTTCCGAAATGATTAAGTCAACGTCCGCATTATTATAAGTAAAACTGTACATTGTATGAATAATATTTCATCTGATTTTCACGAGGAAAGTACCACCAATCTATTGGTAACGGTTTTGTAAATAAATCATGATACTTATGAAAATTTTCATGTTGCACTACTTACAATTAGTAGTTATTTGACACACTGACACATTGTTAGGCATCGTATCGATCTATGTATCTCGCTCACTGTCAGCATATTTCGTTTACTGTCCTTGTTAAAGGGTATGCGCGAAGCAAGGCCCTGGCACACAAAAGAAGGTCGTGTATTTAGGCCTAGAACGAAAATAGTACATCCAGCCATCCTTGATTCTCAATGACGAATTGCACTCACACAATGAAAAGGCTGGCTTCTCCTAGAGGAGAAGGGCGACACGCGAAGCAGGGGTTGACTCTTTCATTGTGCAACTGCGGTTAGTTTCCGAGCATCAAGGGAGCTCGGTGTCCCGCATTTGTTGCAATGATCTTATATCAAGTCATCCTACAAGTAATGCGAATTATATTGAGAGCTCTAGTTGAACAAAATTCAACTTGACAGAGTTGAAGAACTTGCTGAGAGGCTTGGTGGCTCCTGTCTCAAGGCTTCTGTCCCGTGATAGGACTGGCAGCAATTGTTTTTCTTCCATTTTGTGATATAAACTACCACCAAAAAAATGTTGAGCTTTAAACATTTCAGTCAATTGATTAGTACACAAATTTTCAAATTAAAATTTTTTACACAATATTTTGTTACATGATTGACACGCTTCTGTCAAGAGTTGTTCCGCTATCGCGATGACAGGAGGTCGCTTTGTGCATATGTAGCGCAAATATAGTGGAAAAAAAGATAAACCAACTTTAATGTAATGAGACATCACAAAGTGACACTGGCTCCCGGACTACATGATTCATCCAGCCTATAGTCGAGATATTGCACCAACAGATTATTATATGTTCAGGAATTTTCAAAATTATTTAAATGGCAAAAAATGATCAACGTCGACAATGTCAAAAGTGTCCTGGATAACTTCTTTGGTACACAACAAAGGAATTTTTATGAAACAGTGATTGGAAAGTTAGTAGAGAGATGGCGAAATGTTCCAGAAAATGAGGGGAAATCCATAGAAGACTAATGAAGACAGTTACATGTTTGTATTTCTCCTTCTACGAAACATAAAAGAAAACTCGCATTACTTATGGGATAACCTGATAATATGCTTAGTATACGTGAATAGCAAAATTTGTCTTGATGTTTGTTATTTCACTCGTTGAATTGTTTACATTTTGCCTATTATTTCATTGAGGTGAACCCAACGAGAAGATCATAATTAGTCATCGAAGTATAGCAAATCGAAAAATATTTGACTTATATGCGATGTAGCGTACCTAACGGGCATGCGTTAGTCGGCGGTAAATGTAACTCAAAGCAAATCCCGCTCGGAAACACTGCGCATGTTAACAGTACAAATTTACGTTGGCAAACAAAGATTATAAAAGAAATCTGGTTTATTTAGAATGATAAGGTATATTTGTGGGCCAATCATCTAGGCTTAATACAGGTCTAGTTGTATGCAATCAAAAATTCGACTTATTGTTCTTTATCTTGGCGGACAAGAGTATGCTTAATGAGGTATTTTCAGGACGCTAGATGTTGTTGATGAAAAAATTGCGTCAACACCTGTTTTGTGCACATGGAAGTCAGAAACTCAAAGAACGGCGTGCTGACACCGAAACTCTTATTTCCCTCCCTGGCAATTCACGTTCTCATTTTCTTCACTCACTCGTACACTCATATTTTGCTAGTCTCATCTACTATTTCTATTCTCTATCTTCTTCTATCTTTTATACGCACTCAAAATCTTTTTCACACTTCGATAATTTACGAAAGTAGATCAATAGGGGGAGTTCGTGATTTAGTTTTGGCGAAGCAGGATGGATTGTAACCATTTGTGACGGTCGCTGCGGTCACCGCGCACCAGTGGGTTGGAGGGCCGAGACTAAGTCTGTGCGCTCTTAGTTAAATGAACATCTCCGAGTGGTCTGGGTAGTACAACGTCCTTTATGGGTGCCAGTTTTGCTGGCTTACAGTTACAACTATGGCTTATGTCTAAGACTTACAGACTACTCTATGGTTGTGGTGTACTGCGTAAGCAAACCAGAGAGACTTTTTACCTGTGACTCTGTGGGACCGACCCGCGAGTGTACGGAGGTCGTTAAATATGTCACCGAGGATAGTACCTAAGCCCTACGCCGGAACCGACAGCGGTTATCAGCCCATGCCTTCCAGGACGATCAACTTTCGTCTATGGCCATTGGCCGGCGAGCGTTCGACGAGCACCCGCTGAGCGTTCGACGAGCACCCGCTGAGCGTTCGACGAGCACCCGACGAGCGTTCGACGAGCACCCGACGAGCGCCCATCAGCCAATGGCCATAAGTAATCATAGGCTCGGCCCGTTCTCGGTACCTTTTATCACGCAGGCCCACTCCTGCCTAATACCGTACATACGGAGAGAGCAAGGTGGAATAATGCCACCCCGTTATGGTTATTAACAAAAATTTAATTACGGCTGCTACATACATCTGCACGCTGGGCAGTCGAGTGACCCCTTAAGCATTAAACCAGCGCTGTTCAGCGTTAGGGCTCCTCACGCACCTGTTTTCCGTTTCAACCGTTCCTTCTCCACCGTTCCTTCTCCACATAATATTCGCGAGGAATAGTAGAATTGGCTCACTATAGCGATGTGTGTCACTAATACTCACGTCATATGTAGCGTCATAGTCGCCTCTTTAGCGTCGCGCGGTATCCCTAACGACGCGGATGGGAGTGGGAGAACCCCAAAGGGCTCGCGAGACCTGGGCCCATGCTTGGACCGCGCTGCCTTAAGGGGGCAGGCCACTGCAGCGGTCCGAAATGTAAGGCCGCGTCCAGATCTGAACAGAACAACGAACAGAACACCACTTGAGACTCCCTAATGCCGCGTTCCTACGTGTGAACGTATATTTCTTGCGATTTTCGCCCGTTTAGACGGAGTCTCGTGGCTCGCGACAGCTAAAGATTGATGGACAGAGAATGTTTAGAGTAGTGCAGTAGTGCCATATGACACCGAGGAAGGGACCTCGGGACCCTCGACCACAGGAAAGTCAGGCTCGCCGAGATGTTCGGGCTGTTCCCAGCCGATGTCGGTAAAGTCCCGAACCATCAGAGGAATTGCTCACCCACATAGGGTAAATAACTGTAGTGGTGCATCCCTGTCCCTCACACCACCATGACTTGTTGTCGTCCTTGTCATTGGGGGTGTCAAGTAGTTTGAAGAAGCAAGACAAATTGGTGATAAACGAAGAGTGTCCCACATACCTTCCCAAGTGCACCTACGCCTACGGTTCGAAATGTCTACGGGAATCTCAGAATAGTTTCACCGTTCGCACGAGCACCATGTCCGCAGATCAAGCAGCCGTTGCGTATATCTGCATGTATTACATTTATTTTAAAAAACACAGGCAACAACGACGGTGGTGGCAGAGACGATTATTTTCAAATAAAGAAATTTATAGTGGTACCGCGTTATTGTCGGACTTACGGTTTCAAACTACTGGTGGACTTTACAAAAATTTTACGCGAATGTGTCCGAGTGACTTTGAATTCATATTAAATTTCATTGGAAATGACATTTCAAATGAAAACACGGAATTCCGGAAGTACATTTCCGCGGGAGAAAGGTTGGCAATTACATTGCGATTTCTGGCTACTGGAGCTTCTTTCACTGGCCTTCAATACCTATTTAAGTATTTTTCAATACCTTCAGTCACACTCTACAACAGGCTTGGGAATTAAGTGAACGCAGCGACCGATTTTCAGAGGCAACGCCTCCTTTCTCCCGCCGCGCGTCTTGGCCCCCGCGGCGGCCTAGGTGCTTGGAGCGTCTCAGGCCTGTACCGCGTGAACCACACGTGGCGCGTTGACAAAACAAAAACGCATCGAAAATCGTGCTCTCGGGGACGATGTGAAAACCTATTGATACAATGTCGCCCCAATGCGCCACGCGTGGTTCATAATGACTGGGCCTGAGGCGCTTCAAGCACCTAAGCCGCCGCGGGGGCCAAGACGCGCGGCGGCAGAAAGGAGGCGTCGCCTCTGAAAATCGGCCGCTGCGTTCACTTAATTCCCAAGCCTGCTCTACAATATAGATAGGTACCTACTACATAAAGAATAACCATCATTGAATTTCGTACAATTGAATATTATGAAATACTCAAATGTGGAAACATTTAAGTAATTATTCCGATTCTAAGTAGTTGTTGCAATATTTCAATTCTCTACATTTGTTCCATCAAGTTCAATTTCTTGGAGGCTTTCCAGACATTCGGCAAATACAATAAATTTCGAGCGTTTATGATCAATTTGTCTTGCTCCTTCTAATTACTTAACACTTTCAATGGCAAAGACGACAGTAGCTAGTGAGCAATTCCTTTGATGGTTCCGGACTTTACCGACATCGGCTGGGAACAGCCCGAACATCTCGGCGAGCCTGACTTTCCTTTGGTCGAGGGTCCTGAGGTCCCTTCCTCGGTGTCATATGGCAGGCAAACCTTTGGTCTGCACTACTCTAAACACTCTCTGTCCTTCAATCTTTAGCTGTCGCGAGCCACGAGACTCCGTCTAAACGGGCGAAAATCGCTAGAAATATACCTTTCACACGTAGGAACGCGGCATTATGGAGTCTCAAGTGGTGTTTTGTTCGTTGTTCTGTTTAGATCTGGATGCGGCCTAAGGGTGTTTTGGGGAATTTATTTCAACCACCCAACGCAAGTAAATCAATGTAGTGCTTAGTATAGTTAATAATGTATATCGAAGGATGATAAATTGTTTTTAATCAAATTCATAAATCCGTTTCCTGTATACTCTTCATTAAAATGTGCGCAGCGGCAAAATCGTGCTTGTCGCGTTGACAGTGCCCAGGCCATGAGGTTAATCCGAATTCAAAAAGACAAATATATTTAAAAAACTAGAAGTCTACCTCTATTTCATGATGATCAAAAAAAGTTATAGTCGCAAAAAAATACAAAATGGCGGCCCACTGAAAAAAAACATGTTTTCGGGTTACAAAATTGGGGAAATGTTGATAAAGAAAATAGAAGCAGATCGTTAATTGAAAAAAACTGATCGTCATGTAATAGCGATGGGTTTTTTGTACAATAAATGCCCTTGCTCATGTCAATTGGATGTATAGTTTTCTCTGTTGACTGTCAACGCGGTTGAAAAATACGGCTATACACAAAGCGCCCAATGCAAGTCACCAAACCGAGAAATTAATCAATCTGGAAAACGGTCTTTCAGAATCCGTATTGTTTCTCCGACTGTATGCGGTGTTGTACCGCCCTATTGAGACCACATACTGCGCAAGTCAATTTGCTAAAGCATGAATTGTTTTCTTATTAGGTATTGGTTTATTGCGAAGTCTTCCGCTATTCTCATCGAGTTAACACAACTTACTTATTTGTTTTAAATAAAAATTGTCTCAATTACTGCAGATTGTTGTTGTGTGTATCGATTCATGGTTAATTTCGCGCTATTCTACTTTATAACTGAAAAAAATGGCAGTAAATGTCAAAGTAAAAAATTACGGCTCTTTCCAAATTGGGAGTTAATTTTGCTCCACCTTGTGGTTGATCGCTGCAGCATGCTGGCGGTGGTTCAATAACAACGCTCGAGATTGAAACCCAGCAATTTATTAGCAGTGACCGTCACAAAGATCGACTAGAGGTATGGAGTAAAATTAATAGATAGTCGTAAACGTTGATCGACAAGAGTCACGAAGTGATAGCCGTTTCTAAGGCTGTCAAGAGTTCAGTGAGTACCTTCCTGAGTCTGTTCCTTGAGTTCTGATTCATGAGGTCTGTAGGATTCTCTTCTAACTACATTTCAATAGTCACTAACGAATTTGAATCGACTCTTCTAATATTAAATTGTCGAATAGCATTGACAGTTACGCCAAGATCAAGAGATGTACAACTTCTGATTCGCGACGCGACAAGTTTCATTAATATTTGGGATATCGAATTGAAATTTTCACGAAATACATTTAATGCTTGAAACTTTTCAAATATGTAGAATTGAAAAAAATCGACTTTTTATTTTTTTATTAAATGAATAATTGGTTGTCTACACAAGCGGTTGAATATAAGTCAAATATTTTTCGACTCCATCTTTATCCACAGATTCTTTAAAGCGGAGCGTGGCAATTCCACTGAGGTAAACCAATGGAACATGCTGCATGCGACCCGCTCCACGGTTGACGTGTTGCATACGAAAGAAAATGTGACGGTGTCGCATGTCGCCTGTTGCTAAAATATTCAGTGGAATCGCACTTTAACATGTTATGTGGTTGTCACGTAATATTTATGAGATACATATAGCTATAATTACACGAAGTAAATTTTGAAACATCTCTCACATTTATTAATGATGGATTTGTTTTATTTAAGGTTGTAGCAGCTCCATTTAATGATCACTTATGTCTGGCCGTAGCACGAGAATTAGAGAAAACATTTGGTGGTTGGGTGCCACCAGTTTAAGGCCAAGGAGTATAACTTGTAAAAGATTGTGACTCATGTTAAAAATGATTATTGATATTTCATGTTAATTATTATTAGTATTGCGTAACGCCCGCGCAATACACAATGTCTACGCACAGATTATAAAATAAGATTTCTACAGTTTACAACAGAATTAAACTTGAAAGTTCAAAAGAATCTCATACATCGCAGAAACGTAGATAAGATGGACTTAATGTCATAGCTATCTTTTCTTGTGGCAATGAGACGGGGCTAGTGATGCAAACATTCCTCCAAAAATTACGAATCTTCATATGATCGGGAATGTCTGTGGAAGCATAAAACATATTACAAAAATTAAATACAGAGTTTTCTAGTACTCAGTTACCTACAATATAGTGATCTAGATCAGGGCTGAGCAACTTGTTCGTCGCCGGGGGCCGCACAATCCCCATTACCTGTCAGCCGAACGAGAACTCCGTGTTTAGAGTGTAGGAGTCAAGTAGATATGAAGGGGGTTGTTTTCCTACGGCTCAGCAGAGCAAGCAAGTCAGGGAAGGGGCCGCGGGTTGCCCAGCCCTGATCTAGATATTGCGAGAATAACTTACTGTTTCAGAATTCATCCACACCTTACTTAATAAGCTCTGATTCTACTTTGTAAGTACAATTAAGTAGATAGCTTTTTACAAACTTTTTACGATTATGTATATGAATTGGTTCACACCATTTTTTAAACGGATAAAATCCATTTTTGATACAAGAAAATGCAATAAACCACACCCACATCTTAAAACAGTTACAACCGATATTCAACAATCCGTACCGTAGACTTTAGACATTCAAATGAACAGGATGGTTACTCTACAGGGTGTCCCACGGTAGATTGGACAGCAGGATATCTCCTAACATATGGGAGATACACAAATTTTAAAAATATTGAATTGCATGGTTCGATGGGGCCAATTTATTAGCGCAGACGAATTTTTTTTCAATTCATATTTTAAAAGATACGATGGTCAAGTTCGGTTTTTTAAATGCAACTATTTTTTTTGAAGAGGTGAGTTGATAGTGCGTTCCAAGACAAATTCAATAAGCATTAATGTATACTCTTGATTTCCACTGGTTTTTGAGATATTGCGCTTGCAAATTTACTGATTTTCACTGGAAGAAAACCCGCTGAAATAGCAAAGACCGGGGTCGGTCTTGCTGGCGCCACGGGGGGCCTTGCCTGTTGAAACAGATACCTACCTACCAAAGGTCTGCGCCAGGCCCAAAGGCTGGACAATTCTTTTCCGTCAGAAATGCTACTTAGGTAGGTACATCTGCGGTATCAAGAAGCGCACCATTACTTTTATTTCGCACTTGCTTTTACGTTCGGATGGCCAGTTCTTTTGGGAGGGATGCAAGCTCGATTGGTTAGATTAGGAGGTGTGAAAGTTGCATCAATATCAAAACAAAAGCATGCGTTGACGTATTCCGTGCGAGAGAAGGTGGGCATTGGGGAGGATGTATTGCTATGAAGAGGGCCTTTTCAAGAGAGCAGCCGTTTGTGAGGGATGAAAATCCGATTGGTTCTAATACAATCTCCTCCTTATGGTTGAAATTTCGTCTAGCAACTTTCACACCTCCTAATCTAACCAATCGAGCTTGCATCCCTCCCAAAAGAACCGGCCATCCGAGCTTAGAAGCAAGTGCGAAATAAAAGTAACGGTGCGCTTCTTGATACCGCAGATGTACTTACCTAAGTAGCATTTCTGACGGAAAAGAATTGTCCAGTCTTTGGGCCTGGCGCAGACCTTTGGCAGGTAGGTATCTGTTTCAACAGGCAAGACCCCCCGTGGCGCCAGCAAGACCGACCCCGGTCCTTGCTATTTCAGCGGGTTTTCTTCTAGTGAAAATCAGTAAATTTGCAAGCGCAATATCTCAAAAACCAGTGGAAATCAAGAGTATACATTAATGCTTATTGAATTTGTCTTGGAACGCACTATCAACTCACCTCTTCAAAAAAAATAGTTGCATTTAAAAAACCGAACTTGACCATCATATCTTTTAAAATAATAATTGAAAAAAAAAATTCGTCTGCGCTAATAAATTGGCCCCATCGAACCATGCAATTCCACATTTTAAAAATTTTTTTATCTCCCTTATGTTAGGAGATATCCTGTTGTCCAGTCTACCGTGGGACACCCTGTATACAAGTTACCCGGCAACAGATGTTAGAAAATGTAATGGATGTGTCTACATGTCAGAATAAGACAAAAATCAATCATGAAGAATTTGCGTTGGGGGCTTCGTTTCCGAGATATTAATTATTGGAAATACACGTACGAAGCGTCTTACGCCGGGAACTTAAAAGGGATCTTCATCAACGCGAAAATTCAAAGAAATTTTAAACTGCAGGATAGTAGTTCAACTATTGCGAATAACGTAACTTTTCATCCTAGCGGTGAAAACACGCCCTGAATGACATTGTAACTTTTCATGTGTATTTCGTATCTATGATCATGTTAACGCGCGACACCAAGGAGCTCCTTATCTCGTTGAATTATATCTATTTAAACGGCACAACGTTTATTGCACGGACACGATTATATACAGGACGAGGCACAGCACTTAGAATTACTTATTAGAGTAATTTTAGCATACGTTTAATTTTAAGGCAATAAACTAAGTCTTATGTAAGGAACCTGTGATCAGACTTTGTAATTTGATTTATCCTGAACACAGCTAAATTCGCGCGATCGTCGATCGCTTCGAATTTTCGATGCAGGCGTGACCGAATCGGTGGCACGAGAGATTCTGCCACCTTATCGCGACGGGGACTCCCAGTACAGCTGACTTCGTGATGTGACCACCTCACTAAAAAACTGCACCTCTGTGTGTCTAACAGATACGTACGGGTTGTAGACAAAGGACCGCCGCACGGTGGTGCCTTTCCCCGAAAAGCTGGCCAAAATTCCATTTCTGTAACGAATAGCAGCTTGTTGGTAATATGGCACATTTAATATATATAATTATCAGTGCAACAAATGCCGCTTGAAATTTTACAATATAGTGGCTGGTTAATGAGATATAGGCTATCAAATTTGACGAAATTTCGTGCTTCTTAAATGGTTTGAGAACGCTAGCATGTTTAATGTATCAGGCAAAGTTTATTTTTACAAAATGCGTATGTGAAACATTTTACCATTAAGATACGTGTTATAAGCATGAATTTTGCATATGAACAATGTAAAATATCTTTGAACTTACTCTTGTACTTCCCTTCTCAAGATGTCCTAAATCTTACTCATATTTTAGTGCAACGAAAGGAAAATAGTCATGTCAGTCACCGATTATCATGCAGTAACAAGTTTTTTTACTTGAAGTTACATGTCAAGTATGATATCCAATTAAAAAATCTCGTACAAGTTTGCACTTTTTTAAGATATCCGCATTATAAATTGTCTATTAGTATCTATTTACGCTCTTCGTGAACAAACCCTTTCAGGTCTGCACTTTTTGGTTTGGGGGAATTTTTTTTAGAGTTAATTATTAATAATAGACGCCCAAATAAGCTCCACGTTGTTATGACTTTACCTTATCGGGTTTTAGCACAATGGGCCGTATGCATAAAAATAAGAAAATGCTTGAAAGTAATAAGTATAAGTAACAGCAAATACTCGATTTCGTATGCATAATCTTCTACTGGTACTAGATAGTAAATGATGGAAAATTTTAAGTAAATCCTACTAGTATTTACTTAGTGATTGAAGTATTTACCTTGTTGTAACGGAGAGAGCTTCAGATGTTTGAAAATTGCCGATTGGGATCTACATCTAGTCGTTACGAAATTAATTTCCGTATAGTTTATTGCTGGTTCATCATGTGGTCATCCGATTTTATTGAAGTAGAGTTTGAAAGAGAGGCCAGTGCACAATTAGCCTTTGTATGGTTATTAAAATGTGAACCGGTATTATTAAATAAATCTCAAATTCCTTCAGTGAAAGCAGCCAAAATATCCGCGATGTCTAGACTTGTTAAAGGCAGTGACCAGAAATAACAGTGATTCTTTAAATTTTTTCGAAAAAAATCATTGAGGAAAAGTTAATTTTTATTTAAATGGAAGTCAGTCTTCATTAAATACTGCATAAATTTTCCGAAAAATCAAGTGATTAAAAAATATTAAGATTTATCTGTTTTGGTTACTGATAACCATTATCGATGACGGATATTGATTTTGGTTACGAATAACCATTATTGTCGACGGAAACATTTTTTGGTCACTAATAATCATTATTGACGACCGAAATATTTTTTGGTCAATAATAACTGATATAGATGACGGAAATTGTTTTCGGTTACGAATAACCATTATCGATGACCAGAATTTTTTTTTGGTTACGAATAACCATTATCGATGTCCATAATTTTTTTTTGGTTACGAATAACCATAATCGTTGACGAGAATTTTTTTGGTTACGGCGTAACCAATATATATTGCGGGAATTTTATTTTGGTTACGGCGTAACCAATATATATTTTGGGGAATTTTTGTTGGTTACGGTATAACCAATATATATTGCGAGAATTTTTTTGGTTACGATATAACAAATATCTATTGCGGGAATTTATTTTTGGTTACGATATAACTATTGAACTATAGAATATTTGGAATGCGAACTGTGGGTATTTGGAGCCGCGGCGCGCTGTTGAAAAGAGCTAGTTGCACAGCGTGAGATCTGTGGTGCCAGATCGAGGACGGGTTCCCTCGAGAATTTCCCCCACCTCGCATGCAGCTACGCCGAGCTGCGTGTCCGTGAGCTCGGATACGCAGCTCCGGCGTAGTGTGCATGCGAGGTGGGGGAAATTCCCGAGGGATCCCGTCCTCTATCTGGCACCACAGCGTGAGATGCTGTTTCACTCTTACACACACGTCTATACCTGTCTGTACTCAAATTTACTACAGGATAGAAGTACATTTACTACAGGATTGTATAGTTCAATAGTTATATCGTAACCAAACAAAATTCCTGCAATAGATATTGGTTATCGTAACCAAAAAAAAATTCTCACAATATATATTGGTTATACCATAACCAAAAAAATTCCCGTAATATATATTGGTTACGCCGTAACCAAAATAAAATTCCCTGCAATATATATTGGTTACGCCTCAACCAAAAAAAATTCTCGTCAACGATAATGGTTATTCGTAACCAAAAAATAATTCTGGTCATCGATAATGGTTATTCGTAACAAAAAAAATTCTGGTCATCGATAATGGTTATTCGTAACCGAAAACAATTTCCGTCGTCTATAACAGTTATTAGTGACCAAAAAATATTTCCGCCGTCAATAATGATTATTAGTGACCAAAAAATATTTCCGTCGACAATAATGGTTATTCGTAACCAAAATCGATATCCGTCATTGATAATGGTTATCAGTAACCAAAATCATTTAAACAAAAATATGAATTCTTATGCCATAACTTTTAAAATTTAGGTTATAACAGTTAGGGTCCCTGGTTAAAGGTTATGAAAAGAGTTTTGGGAAAACCATAGCTGCGGATCAATTAAAAAAATAATATGAAAGCAGAATTAAAAAAGAAAGTTGACAAAAACGCAACAGGAAATAAGAAGATCGTGTTGAACCCATGGGAAAATTGAATTTTGACTGCCAATCTCTTCTGGCTTTATCGACTTCATTAGTGTTTTTTGGAAATTTAATCCAGTTTTGGCTTTCAGTACAGATTTTGAGGGCAACTTCAGTTACTGTTCGACTAACTGTACTCTGATGAACACCCGTATCCTCACCAATGCATACTTGAAAACCGGGATCACCTATGTATCTTAAAAATACCTCCATTTTCTCTTTCCGTGAAAGACCACCACCTCTGGTTTCGTTGACGTTGTCTAAAAATGTGTCCGCCAGGTAGTTCACATGGAGTTTTTCGAATCTGAACAGGGCACGGTACTCTCGGGTATGGTTTCTTCGATTTTGGAAAACCTTGCGGGCACGAATTTGCATGAACAACGCCATGATTGTAATTGAACAGATATTTTAAGACAGACGACTGGCAGACTTGAGATAACACTAGCATTTACTTGCAGTTTTCAGTAAGTACTATGTGTTATGCATACGTATTTTAAGTATTTACTGGAAAATAAGTAAAAACTATTTTTAGTAAATACTTCATCCTTTATTGCATACGGAACTGAGCATTTGCTTGAAAAATCACTAGTAAAAGCTTATACTTGCTTTTATGCATATGGGCCAGTAAATGTATATACTCAACATTGATCCTTAAATAGTTCTCCCCTTTACGCATAATCTAAGTGAAATATAAATAAGAATGTTACGTCTTTGGCTTAAACATGAATAAATTTTGAATTTATTTTAGAAAAGGCATTTGACTCGACTCTCAAATCTTTATTTTCGTCGTGTAAACAGTCTCATGGAACTCTTCCGCCTCGACCTAAACAGTTGTCATTCGCACTCGAAGTTAGGTAATCTTTTTCGGGCAACAACAATCATTCCTCTCACCTAGAAATACTGTGGGTGTTATACTGTGATTGAGCGAGAGAACAAATTAAATAGAAGAAGAGAGATTTTGGTGTACAATATAATATATATAGATTGGATGTGGCGAACGCGAGTCATTTGCCAACAGCGAGTTAATAGAGAACATTCAGGAAGAGTTAAAAATATTAAGAGTAAAAGCGTGTTTTATAGCATAAGTGTTAACGCACATCCAGACGCTGATGCATGTTGCAGTGAAACACTGATGCAGGCATCATGATGCAGGTTTCATGACTCTTGCATCAGTTTCAAGTCGCCTCCACATTACTGATTCCTGACAGTTTGTGATCTGATGCGGACGCGGAAACACCTTTTTAAAAATGAGTGATTCTTTTCCAACACCAATGTTATTAGCAATAATAGGGGGTGTACTAATTATAAAAAATATAAAATTGAAAACCAAAAGAAAATGGGCAAAGAGATGGTTCATTGAGAGAAAGAAATTTTCTACTTTTGCGTTACTAAAAGGATTGAAAGCAAACGATCCGGGTGATTTTAAAAACTATTTATGCATGGACAAATATTTTCGGGCATTTATTGGAGAAAATTCGCCCACGCATTGAAAAGCGCCAGCCCTGTATTACTGATTCCTTGATGCAAGTCGCATCTGATGCTGAAACACGGAAACCAATCTACAGACGTAGCAACATGTATTGTTACGAGCCGTGGCTGCGGCAACGCGAGAGGCCGGCGAGAAGGGTACTTTTCCGAGGAATACGGCTTATGAGTTTCTTAGTTAGAGGGTGGACGAACCTGATGCGAAATCAGGGAGCCGTTAGGATTATCCGAAACGCAGACGAACCTGATGCGAAATCAGGGAGCCGCAGGAGGGTGATTCAGCGTGAACGAACCCGATGCGAAATCGGGGAGTCACTAGGATAAGATCACAGACGAACTCTACGCGAAGTCGAGGAGCTGTTAGGAAGTTGGCTTATTCACAGACGAAGCTGGTGCGAAACCCGGAAGCTGTTTGGAAGTTGGTAGATTCACAGACGAATCTGATGCGAAATTATGGAGCCGTAGGTGGGGTGAGATTACGTGAACGAATCCGATGCGAAATCGGAGAGCCACTGGGTTGGTTGATTCCTTGTTTTGGATGGAAGGTTGCGAATGATCCTGATGCGAAATCAGGGAGTCGCGGGAAATGTTAGTGATGCCTCGTAACTCTTAATTAAAGTTTGATACAACTCAAGCGGTAAAGTTGTATCAGTGGGTAGATATACAGGTATGTTCCAAAAATGCTGCGGTTCCTTGAAGGGGGTAACTCGGGGGGTAATTGCAAACAACTTTTTCCTTTGCGAAAATGTTCTCCGAGGTTCCGTTAACGAGATATTAACAAAAAGCAGCGACCAATCAGAGCCCGAGTCTGGAGCCCGAGTTCCCGTGCTAGCGTGGCCGCGTGCCGCGCTGCGACTACGAACAAGCAACTCGGCATGCATCGAAGGAAATTGGGTAGAATGGCAAATGAAAAAGACGTAACAAATAAAATCGAACATTTTGTCATGATTTGTTTGTCATTTAAAGTGAATAATGAATAAAGGAGAAATGGATGAAAATCATGTCTAACGTAAAAAGACGAATACAAAGGTTTTCTTTAGAAGAATCGAAAATAATAATTATTTGAAGTGGAAGGATAAGGAATACGTAAATTTCCTTGTGTTAATAACGTAGCCACGACAAGGTAATGTAACAGGAAATGAACGAAATGTGATCATAGCTCGTTATTGTGATTAAAATCCATAATTCAATAACGGCCAACAGTGTTGCTGATAACGAATAAGTTTGTTTAAAAACCCCTAAGAAATATTTAGGTATGGAAATTTTTAGAATTATCGCCGGAAATAAGCCATAGCCTGCGTTAAATTTAAGAAATAATAGTCGCCAATAATGTAACTAAAACTCACCCTTTCGAAAATTCACCTGCAGCTTAAAGACCTGTGTCACTAGGTCACTGAACCGATCCTGGTCATCGATAGACGCGCTGAGTGCACAGCTGATCTCAGGTACACGACACCAACCAAAGTTAAGGGTCCCAACGTCAAGTCCGTCCGGGTTAATGTACCGAATATTCACTTCACTGCACACCTACTAACACTGATCATCACACGTGTTGTTTCTACGTTATAAAAATTAGTGGAAATGTATTTACTTGGCGTTCGGAGCCATGGGTATTCCCGCGCAAATTCTCACGCCGAAGCATTTGCGTCCCCGTTGTCCGGGGGGTACACCCAGAACATCGCGTAATATTCTTCATCAGAGTACATTTCTGCGACGTGATTGCTAGCTGACTGACAGAATTTTTTCCAAGCAACTTCCTCTACCCCCAAGTAGCTTCTCTCGTTCCATTATGAGTTAACCCCCACCAGGACAAGAGGCGTTAGGTAAAAAGAACCCATCACATTTTCGAAACACACGTGCTTTGCAGAAGTGCAACGAACGAACCGTCGTACACTTTCACAAAAGCCCGCGCTCCGTCCTTTTATTGCCAATGTACCCATTGCTTCGAGGTAGGCAGTAGACACCACGTGTTTGGGGTAGTCTGCTGACAGCGCGTGGTCCCGCCTGCGTCGTCCTTCCTTTAAATTAAAGACAGATCTCTTATCCCTCGAGTATAAACACGCGCTCGAATTTCAAAATAAAAGCACGCGTTGACGTATTCCGTGCGAGAAAAGGTGGGCTTGAAGTCCGATTGGTCCTAATCTAACCAATCTCCCCAGCATCCCTCCCAAACGGCCACTGTTTTGAAGAGCCTTCTTCACAGCAATGACGCCTCCCCGAGGCCCACCTTCTCTCGCACGGAATACGTCAACGCGTGCTTTTGTTTTGAAATTCGAGCGCGTGTTTATACTGGTGGGCCTCGGGGAGGTGACATTGCTGTGAAGAAGGTCTCTTCAAAACAGTGGCCGTTTGGGAGGGATGCAAGGCAGATTGGTTAGATTAGGACCAATCGGACTTCAAGGCCACCTTATCTCGCACGGAATACGTCAACGCGTGCTTTTGTTTTGAAATTCGAGCGCGTGTTTATACTCGAGAGATAAGGGATCTGTCTTCAATTTGAAGGAAGGACGACGCAGGCGGGACCACGCGCTGTCAGCGGACTACCCATTTTCTTCCTCTGTCTCTCCGCGTGGCGTATTGATGTTGGATAATACTTTTTAAATTCTAGTTCCCCAAAATTAAGCAGGCTGATCGGCCAGAGCATTTCGCCAGGGTCGCGGTTTATGACCGTATTGTCCCGCTAGTCAGCGGTAGAGAACGGTTTCCTACAGTTTTGGATAATTTATGACTTAATTGGTTCCGCCTCGTAGCAGACGTAAACTCAGGGTATCGGAAAGGGGAAACAGGAATGGTATGCATTTTCTTCTTTATAGCAACTCGAAGACTTTCTGTTTCTCTTCTCTTCGGACCCTTTCGAACCGAAACACGTGGTGTCTGCTGCCTACCTCGAAGCAATGGGTACATTGGCAGTAAAAGGACGGAGCGCGGGCTTTTGTGAAAGTGTACGACGGTTCGTTCGTTGCACTTCTGCAAAGGACATGTGTTTCGAAAATGTGCTTCTTTTTACCTAAACCCTCTTGTCCTGGTGGGGGTTAACTCATAATGGAACGAGAGAAGCTACTTGGGGTACAGGAAGTTGCTTGGAAAAAATCCTGTCAGTCAGCTAGCATTCACGTCGCAGAAATGTACTCTGATGAAGAATATTACGCGATGTTCTGGGTGTACCACCCGAACAACGGGGACGCAAGTGCTGCAGCGTGAGAATTTGCGCGGAAATACCCACGGCTCCGAACGCCAAGTAAAAATTCATTTCCACTAATTTTTATAACGTAGAAACAACACGTTCCATGAAAAATAAATTAAGTGATCAGTGTTAGTAGGTGTGCAGTGAAGTGAATATTCGGTACATTAACCCGGACGCACTTGACGTTGCGACCCTTAACTTTGGATGGTGTCGTGTACCTGAGATCAGCTGTGCACTCGGCGCGTCTGTCGATGACCAGGATCGGTTCAGTGACCTAGTGACACAGGTCTTTAAGCTGCAGGTGAATTTTCGAAAGGGTGAGTTTTAGTTACATTATTGGCGACTATTATTTCTTAAATTTAACGCAGGCTATGGCTTATTTCCGGCGATAATTATAAAAATTTCTATACCTAAATATTTCTTAGGGGTTTTTAAACAAACTTATTCGTTAAAAGCATCACTGTTGGCCGTTATTGAATTATGGATTTTAATCACAATAACGAACTATGATCACTTTTCGTTCATTTCCTGTTACATTACCTTGTCGTGGCTACGTTATTAACACAAGGAAATTTACGTATTCCTTATCCTCCCACTTCAAATAATTATTATTTTTTATTCTTCTAAAGCAGGCCTGGGATTTAAGTGAACGCGGCGGCCGATTTTCGGAGGCAACGCCTCCTTTCTCCCGCCGCGCGTCTTGGCCCCCGCGACAGCCTAGGAGCTTGGAGCGCCTCAGGCCCGTACCATATGAACCGCGCGTAGCGCATTGGGGGGCCCCCGTATCAATAGGTTTCCACATCACCCATGGGGGTACTATCATCGATGCGGTTTTTTTTATAGTGGTATCCCCTAGGCCCTAGCACGTCTAAACGTGCGCGAAAATCTAGTTTTCCCAAAGATATTTGAAATTTTGATAATAAAACGCGTTTTTCCAATACATTTTTTATCGCGCGACACAGTGGAATAGGCCTATAGGGGATACCACTATAAAAAAAAACGCATCGATGATAGTGCCCCCATGGGTGATGTGGAAACCTATTGATACGGGGGGCCCCCCAATGCGCTACGCGCGGTTCATATGGTACGGGCCTGAGGCGCTCCAAGCTCCTTGGCTGCCGCGGGGGCCAAGACGTGCGGCGGGAGAAAGGAGGCGTTGCCTCCGAAAATCGGCCGCCGCGTTCACTTAAATCCCAGGCCTGTTCTAAAGAAAACCTTTGTATTCGTCTTTTTACGTTAGACATGATTTTCATCCATTTCACCTTTATTCATTATTCACTTTAAATGACAAACAAATCATGACAAAATGTTCGATTTTATTTGTTATGTCTTTTTCATTTGCCATTCTACGCAATTTCCTTCGATGCATGCCGAGTTGCTTGTTCGTAGTCGCAGCGCGGCACGCGGCCACGCTAGCACAGGAACTCGGCCGCCAGACTCGGGCTCTGATTGGTCGCTGCTTTTTGTTAATATCTCGTTAACGAAACCTCGGAGAACATTTTCGCAAAGGAAAAAGTTGTTTGCAATTACCCCCCGAGTCGCCCCCTTCAAGGAATCGCAGCATTTTTGGAACACCCTGTATGCTACTATTATTATAAAGATCGCTGGGTAAGAGATGGGTTTAACGAATCTACTCGATTTACACGTGAACACCATTCGTATATTCAACAATAAATTATTGTACAAATGTAAGTGTCGCGGTTAAGTAATTAAATAAAATGTGTAAGTTACCAATAGTTTGCACGTTGTTGACGCACTGGCGATGCGGGGCGTAAGAGTGGCTATTACAATGCGCCAAATAGAATATAAACCGAACTCGCGGATTCTATGAGGTTAACTATTGATTCGGAAGAGGACTCGAGCCCGATCTTACTAGATTTAACCAACTCTGTACGAGTGTGACACGACGTGACTCCACGCGTGACTGTATAGCTTTGAACCAAAGAGGGTTGAAACCAAAGGGTTTATATAGTCCCCAAATGAGAGGGGTTTCATTAGGAATTTCCATATAAGGAAATCCTTCGGGGTCGTTGCCGTGTCACTCCCGTTTCCATGGTCGTAATCCAGCTGATCGAGACCGCGACCCCCATTAGTGGTGTGTGATAAGCGAAAGGATTTTAGGGCATTTTCCCTTCGCAGACGCGAGCTCGAAAAACGGTTGAGAGCGGCGTATGGGAAAATTTCACATACGTAACAGTATCATGAAACCTGCATCATGATGCATGCATCAGTGTTTCACTGCAACATGCATCAGCGTCTGGATGTGCCTTTACAATCATTGTGTTAATTGTTTACATTGTTATTATTAAGTCTATTTATTGCTATTGTATTGTGAGTTAATCTGCCGTAACCCACCCATCATTCTCACACAGGTAAGCACTTCTCTTTTATTTTACGTAATAGATGAAGTTAATAGAATATTATTATGTGATACTACAAATTAATAAATCCGTTATAAATAGATATATAATAAGTCGAATCAAAAGGTTAGAGTCACACAATATCCTCCACATTAACAAAGAACAATTAAAGACTGCAAAACAATCAGAACTTCTTAACTTTTTTGCACAACAATTCAATTGTTTAAACAATGAATTACAAATTGAGACCATAAATTTAACGCCACATTAAAAAAATTTTATTCCTTATTTCAAAAAGTGGGAAAAGAGTAATTGAATAAATTACCGCTCTATTCGAACGAATTTAAACTGGTTGAATGAAGAAATAAGGTTTGATTTTGAAAATCTTGAAAGATCGCCATATTAAATTCGACATTTTGATTATATACTTTTAGGCGAACATCGGAAAATGATCACAATTTCCCCAGAAATGAATTTAGAAACAACGTTAATGCCAGTGGTATTGGGTCTGTGATATTGAAATTTGCATTTCAGACAAGATAGACCTAACCCAGACATATTCGTGCAGATCCATGAATTTTTTAATATGCACGCCCGCCATATTGGATTCGCCATTTCGTTTAAAAAAAATTGAAATTCAGATTTGTAATCAGCGATTCCAAAACCCTCCGAGCACAGATTTCTGACTAAATTGAAGTACATTTTGTGGGGTTTGCTGATTTTCAGCGATTTGGAACAGTGCGTCGCAGCCGCGTCACACCTCCTTGTCTCTGCCGCGCGACACCTAGTAGTCCAGTGAAATTAGGATCTGTCTTCGGAATAAATCCCAGCAAGCTAAATTTTGGTACGAACCTTTATTTGGTCGTTTTAAACAATATGTCAAAAGTCCCCATCGATCCGACCGTCGTTAAAAATTTTACAGAGGGTTGAAAAAAAACAGCAGTTTTTTGTGAATATCTCGTTATCTAGCAGTTTTGCGACAAAAATAGTTATTATACTGTCACGTGCCGGGTGGAGGTCTTTAGGGATATGACATTGTGGGGTTGTAGGAGAGTGGTTTGATACGAAGACGAGCTTCGTAGCACTGGTAGAGATGGGAATTCAGGCGCGAATACGAGATTCGTAGCCCGTGGATTTTGATGGGAATCAGGCGCGAATACGAGATTCGTAGCCCGTGGGTTTTGATGGGAATCAGGCGCAAATACGAGATTCGTAGCCCGGGGTTCAATGGAGGCAGGCGCGAATACGGGATTCGTAGCCCTGACAGCCAGGGAAGGTTTAGTTATAATCGCACACCAAGGAGACACCCGTTAGCACTGATGGTCGTATTCAACTTGGTAATTGAATTTACCGCTGCATTAATATAAGAAACAGTCTGTAATATTTCTTTGGTATAGACGTTGCCGTATGGTCGTGCAAGACCGAAGCGAAAGTAAGCCTTGTAAACACTATGTTACGTATGTGGAATTTTCCCATACGCCGCTCTCAACCACTTTTCGAGCTCGCGTCTGCGAAGGGAAAACGCCCTAAAATCCTTTTGCTTATCATACACCACTAAGGGGCTCTTGATCTTGACCATCTGGATCGCGACCATGGGAACGGGAGTGACACGACGACGACCCCGAAGGATTTCCTTATATGGATATTCCTAACGAATCCCCACTCATTTTGGGACTATATAAACCCTTCAGTTTCAACCCTCTTCGGTTCAAAGCAGTACAATCACGCGTAGAGTAACGTCGTGTCACGCTCGTACAGAGCTGGTTAAAATTAAAAGTACGATCGAGCTAAAGTCTCCGTCAGAATCAAAGTTAACCTCATAGAATCCGCGAGTTCGGTTCATATTCTATTCGGCACTTTGAAATAGCCACTCGTACGCCCCGCATCGCCAGTGCGTCAACACCGTGCAAATTAGTGGTAATTTATATACTTTTACTACACTATTTAATCGCGACACTTACATTTGTATAATAATTAGTTATTGAATACACGAATGGTGTTCGCTCTAAATCGAGTAGATTCGTTGAAACCCATCTTTTACCCAGCGATCCTTATAATATTAGTAGCACTCACCCACTGATACAGCTTTACCGCTCGAGTTGTATCAAACATAAATTAAGAGTTACGAGGCATTACTAACATTTCCCGCGACTCCCTGATCTAGCATCAGGTTCGTTCGCAACCTTTCATCCAAAACAAGGAATCTTTACCAACCTAGTGGCTCCCCGATTTCGCATCGGGTTCGTCCACGTTTAACCCTCCTACGGCTCCCTGATTTCGCATCAGGTTCGTCCGTGTCCTACAGCTCCCTGATTTCGCATCAGGTTCGTCTGTAAGTCTACCAACCTCCGAACAGCTCCCTGGTTTCGCACCAGGTTCGTCTGTGAATAATCCAACCTCCTAACAGCTCCTCGACTTCGCGTCGAGTTCGTCTGTGAACATCATCCTAGTGACACCCCGATTTCGCATCGGGTTCGTTCACGACGAATCACCCTCCTGCGGCTCCCTGATTTCGCATCAGGTTCGTCCGCGAGTGACTCCATTCCTAGAGGCTCCCTGATTTAGCATCAGGTTCGTCCTCGCTTCCGATAATCCTAGCGGCTCCCTGATTACGCATCAGGTTCGTCCGCACTCTAACTAACAAACTCATAAACTGTATTCCTTGGGAAATACCCTTCTCGCCGGCCACTGCGTTGCCGCAGCCCCGGCTCGTAACAACTATAAGAAACCCCGGCGTTCGCGAAGCGAGATCAGCTGTTGCGATGATTGTTATGGTTCGGAGTATCCGAAGGATCGGTGCAATAATTCGAAACGTTGTTTAAATCAAAAGCGTTATTTATTTGAACGCATAGGAATAAGCCATGCGCTATTAATGCGATAGCAGTTATGTTATAATAATGCGTTGGACATTAAGCATTGGCACATAGACATTTATATAAATGGTAATCAGTAACAAAATATATATATGAGCATGACATACACAGTAATACGAAAATCGATAAGCGTTTAGCAGTAGACAATAATATAAAATAATATGCGTTTAGCAGTAGACAATAATATAACGTAATATGCTTTTAGCAAGGGAAATGATATAAAGAAATACGATAAAGCAATAATGTGTAAAAGAATATGAAAGCGTAAGTAAATAAGAAATAATATGTATGAGGATGATATGCAGTGGTAAGATAGTAAGTTATAGTGGCTTACAGTAGATGTGGAACAATAATCCGTGGTCACTGAATTTACAATATTCACTGTTTGATATATATAGAATAGACTTCGCTGGACTTGTTTCCGTAGAAGAGGGCTACGGCCTCTCGGGCCCTTGTATTTATATGTTTCGTCGGAATGTCAGGTATGAGGGGTATGCGCGGTATGCACCGTGACTCATGCACGAAATATGCGTTTTATAAATAGAACATATTGGTGACTCATGCGCGAAATATGCGTCGCAATATGACTTCCGGGGTTTTTGTGTGGGGCGTTTGAAAAGGCGATACTCAACCCATTGGATTGATTTTGGGTGGTTTGATTGGAAAGGGGTAAGAGGGACTTGTATTTGGAGGGTCATAGATAGGGGTGAGACGTGGTCTCGATTTAAGAGGATTTTTGGGACGAGGGACTTGTTTAGATTTAAATATGAGGGAGGAATTCGTGCCTCATAGGGCGAAGAGGGGAAGGGGTTTTCGTCGTTGACCATTTCGAGATGGGGACCGCTAAGGTACATCGCCTAGATGGTCAGTGGTTGGGGAAAAGGGGTAAGAATTGAGGTTTAGGGACTTTTGGGTGAGTTATGGAGTATTTGTGGGGAAGACTTTAATTTATACCGCGCGAAAAATAGTGGGACGTCACAATACAATTTCTAGCCTAGGAAATTCTCTACCAAAAAGCTCCTATGAGTTTTTTTCATAGGAGTAACCATTTTCGTGTATGTCGGGTTACCAAGTTTCAAACCCCATACATTTGACAAGGGTAGATCCCGAACACTGAAATTCATAAAATTATGAAACTTTAAATATGTAGGGGAAGTCCTCCTAAGTACAACGCAATTTCGTTTGCTGCCCAAATTCACACTAGGGGGGGTGAAATTGACCCCTGAAAATCCGTTTTTTTCTCGATTTTATGTTATAACTTGCGAACCGTAAGAACTGTAAGAATTATAACTTACCAAATGATAGTCCTTATTAAAAGAAGTAACTTTTTCCTGAACACTTTTTTTCTATGTCCTACAGTTCGCGAGTAATAATACAAAGTAAAAAAAATATCGGGGGTCAATTGCACCCTTATGGAGTGAATTTGGGCAGCAAACGAATTTGCGTTGTACTCAGGAGGACTTCCCCTACATATTTACAGAGTTTCATAATCTTATGAATTTCAGTATTCGGGATCTTCCCTTGTCAAATGTATGGGGGTTGAAACTTGGTAACCCGACATACACGAAAATGGTTACTCCTACGAAAAAACTCATAGGACCTTTTTGGTAGAGAATTTCCTAGGCTAGAAATTGTATAATAACTATTTTTGTCGCAAAACTGCTAGATAACGAGATATTCGTGAAAACAGTTTTTTTTCTTTCAACCCCCTGTAAAATTTTTAGCGGCAGTCGGATCGATGGGGACTTTTGACATATTGTTTAAAACGACCAAATAAAGGTTCATACTAAAATTTAGCTTGGTGGGAATTATCCCGCAGATTGGGCAGATTTTCGTCTAATTTCACTGGACTATAGCCGCGTCCCTCCTCGCATTCTTCGTGAGCTGTGGCTTGGGTGGGGGGGGGGGGGGCATAGCTACCCCCATACATGCCCCAGACAATGACTGGGTGACCAGGTGACTGGGCCGGCTTCCTGCTTCCAACACTCCACACATGGGCTGAGGGACGGTAGAGATGCCACCCGGGAGCGGCGGCCGGTGTCATCTGGGGGCGGGGGTAGAGCACCCGCCCCATTGGATGAAGGAATGACGTTGCGGCGGAATGGAGCACCACTCCGACCCCATTCGATTGACTGCTCGCTAAGGGGGGGAGGGGGGCACCTCTCCCGGCGCCAAGGAGCCATCAGAAGCCCGACATTGGCCCCAGATGGCTCCCGCATCCAGCATTCGCCCACCCAAGTGTAAGGAAATCCATTGGCCGCGCCATCCGCGCCACTTCATGCTGGATAGCGCCCAGCCTCGCCACGTTAACGCTAGAGTCGTCAGTATTCGTCGAAGCGGATGATGCGGCGGCCGCTGGTGTCTCTTCGAATGCCGTCAATCTCCTCTGCTTCGCCCCAGACGTACCGCGCAGCGAACTAGACCTCGTCGCTGACGAGGAGCCACGGACAGCCACCTTGACCTGGATGCAG
The DNA here is from genome assembly GCA_910592295.1 of Andrena haemorrhoa. Taxonomy (NCBI): domain Eukaryota; kingdom Metazoa; phylum Arthropoda; class Insecta; order Hymenoptera; family Andrenidae; genus Andrena; species Andrena haemorrhoa. Next base: position 12,262,562 of record OU342946.1, read on the forward strand.
GAATCTCCAGGGGGGACGCAGGATGAAAGAAGCTCACGACGGGAGCGAATGGGACGCCGGGCAGGTGTTGCAAGGTGCCCGTTGGGTCGTCGCCGTCCAAAGCTTCCGCGTTCACGTCCTGTGCGCGGAGTTGCCCTTTAAGGCGGGCGAACGTACTGCGAATTGATTCCTGCCCGCGCTCCTTACAATGAAGGTCCTGTCCGAGTGTATGGGCCTGGTATGTGAGGTTCCTGAGTAGATAGACGGTGGGATTTCTTCTCCCAGGCTCCTTGTTTGAAGACTACTTTCTTGACGGGGCGGTTGGAATCATCGCCTCGCTACGCCCACCGGAACATCTCCGCCGAAAATGCAGACACGAACCGCGCAGCTTGCTGTATTGCATAGGTGACAGTAATTTTGAAAATAATAAAAATTGACATACTCTTATTCAAATTTATGAATTTTTCCAGATTCGGACGATGATGTGCCAATGGAGTTTCGGACATTCCAGCAACCACCACCACAACCACCACCCCCACTGCCGCCAGTACCACCTCCATCACGGCCACCACCACTACCGCCACCACCGCAACCACTACCACCACCAAATACAGATAGGCCGGCCACGGCAAAATACATATATACACATTTGAAGGAGTTACATACTTTTAGAATGCTTGGAAATAGGTCTGAATGAACAATTTTTTTTATTATGGATAACAATAGATAGTAGTATATCTTGTGCCGCAGTGTTTTAACAAAATTTCCGTACATTTTTACGAGAAAAATATTAATTTTGATTTTTATTTAGATATCTTTTTATCTTTAAACACTGTAAAAATGGTTCATTTTAGCCTATATCAAAACGTTCGAAAGGTCTTTTAATTACAATACATTTTATTAATAAATTTAGTTTTTTACTAATTACAGGAGAGCGTGTGGCCCGCCACCAAAGAAGCGGCAGGAGAGTGAGAGCAGCCTGCAGGCCCAGGCAAAATTTAATTTTATCTATAGTTTTATTTTATCCTTTTAGATCAATAAGATTTTTAATATTTTTTTACATTAAGTTGATTGTTTATATTATTTTAAAGTGTGGGTTTATCATACTTTATGAATACCCCTCCTGTGTTGATGTTGATGAAAGGTAAGTGTTAGACTAGAGTGTTGATAAAAATAAATTGATTTTATACCCGCTGAATAAATCCCAGATGAGTGATAAAAGATAAAGATGCTACAGAATAAAAAAAAATATGTTCTTATGTACATACATTAGTCTTTAGCTGACTGCTTTCAGTACTTTTACTTACTTCCGTATTAACATCACTTTTGTACGCATTAATTCTTCAATCGTTAAGAATACATAAAACGGTCTTATGAAACAAATTCAGCGATGTGTCTGTACTATTGAAACAACTTCATTTTTTTGCGAATCCTGCTGAGACTGCAAATATGTAGATCAGTTGAAAATAGGTGGAACATTTCTTTATTGTTTGATAAATTAGTGCTGCGTACAGGTATTGATCGTCTTGTTACTTTGTTGGCAATTCATTTTCTTCTCTGAAAAAATACAAAGGTAATTTTGTGGTAATTTCACACATTTTGTAGTGTTTCTTGATGACTGGATAATTTTTTCATCCTCGGGGTTATTTTTTTTTTAAATATATTGTTTTATCATCTAAACTACGCACGCCTGCAAAGCATCAAGACAATTGGATTGGTGGAATTGGTTTACATTTAAATTTTCAGATATAAAGCAAGCATACAAGAAGTAAACATAGGATCGAAGCTGAATAAAATCATTTAATTAATATAATAATAATAATATGTTTCAATACATTTTTTCTCTGACGTAGATCGCAGTGCATCATCTGCTTCAATTACCTGTAATTATATAAAAATCCACATTTTAGTTATTTGAGATACAACTTAACGTAGAACTTATATAAAACTAGTGACATTTTGCTATAATAAGAGTAGAGACTACAAAATATGTCCGAAAAAGGTGAGAGCGTATGGCAGAAAGTCTTGTTACAGGAAATTTAAATGCTAATGGTATTAATTCTGCGAAAATGAACGAAGAGATCCAATATTTTCAACACACAATTTATTGGTTTTGGAATAAAATTAATTTAGTATGTTTATTGGTGAATTGAAATATTGTTAATGGAAAACTAATAAAATTAATGGCTAGCGTGGCAACTACTGTGCATTTTAAAGTATTCCGAATGTCTTTCACAAAAGATTGAAAAGTATCAAGGGAGATGTTTCCAACATACTTTCTTCACTAATGTGATTTGCCAAGTTACAAGCAGTCCGTCATAATTTTCTTAATTCTTAATGCTATGTCTTTTGACAAATTTGTTCGATTTACCTTCTTTGACAAATTACCAGAAACTTATGCGAAAGAAGATGCTTCTCTGTCGAACCTTCTCCAATCAACTTCCAAGTCTGGGACTCAACATAATTTTGGCGACTTATCTTGATAATTGAGACAATTATTCAGTCTCCTATGTAGTGTAAAAACTCGTGACATTTCAAATTTGGACAACTTACCTTATTTGACACGTGACAGGTTATGATGGATTGACACTTGGTAGGTTAATTCAATAGTATACATAGGTATATGTACAATGACGGACGACGATCCCTGCCGAATGGTTCCGAGAGTCAACGAATCGACGAACGAAACATGTGTTAGTCTTCCTTTTGGCTGAAGGTGTGCGTGTAACGCGTATCAATTTAAAACTCTGCCAATATGAATACACTTTCATTATTTTGCGTTTTTAAATCATTCTTATTCATCGACACCTTAACCTTGCCTGGCCACGCCAAGTATTTGACTTCTAGGTCGCGGACATCTAGGCAAATGTCTAGATGTTACATTTTATCTTCACATTATTAAAATGTCCGCGATATGGGTAATGGAATGTATGAACACAGCATTTTAGCTGTGTATATGTATGTAGTTGTGTCATCTTAAGCGCAGTTGGAAAGGACCTTTATGTACTTGCAGCTCATTTTGATTTTACATCTTTTTTTAATTTTGTGATTATTATTATCTTCTATTTATTGTGATGTACTTGATTTCATGTACTAGGCGTAATTTTTTTACTTTTTTGAAGTTTTGTTATAGGGATCTCACTTCTTTTTACAAAGATAATTTGCATAAGGAATGACTTCAGATAATTTTTAATATTATGTTTATTATTATCTTCTATTTTTTTGTGATTTATTTGATAATACTCTTTTTCGTCCTCGACTTTTTCATGTATGTACTTGGCGTATTTTTTTACTATTTTTAAGTTTTGTTATTGGGATCTCACTTCTTTTTACGAAGATAATTTGCATAGGAAACGACTTCAGATAATTTTTATTATTATAACTTACAAATTATCACGGGACAGAATTAAGGATAAATCCAGTCACAGCATCATTTTACGCTTCGATTATCTATATATACATAAAATCCTCAGTTTAGTTAGAAATAAAAAACAGTTTGAAGATATTCAAACATGTCGCAATTCAAATTTCGGCAACTTACCTTGTGTTTCAGACCACATTTTGGTTGCAATTCAGTGGTACAACGATACATATTTGTAAAAACACGTTTATGACTTGGTTATAACATGACGGTAAGCTGTCAAACTTTGGAGTAGATTGCATAGTGAAGATAGCAATTGACGAACGAAACATGTGTTAGTTTCTGTTGGCTGAAGGTGTGCGTGTAACGCGTATGTAACGCGTACCGAGAGTCGACGAACGAAACATGGTTAGTTTCTTTTTGGCTGAAGGTGTGCGTGTACCGCGTATACGTATTATGTTGACGAAAATTTTGACTGGAGAAGGAGAATCAGAAGAAAACTCTTATCGTTTCCGACTGATCCATGAGACGATATTACGATATCTCTCTCATGCATGGACCGATTTTATTGAATTTTGTCTTATTCGAAAGCCTATATGCGGTTTACATAAGAAAAGTGCCTTCAAATTTAGAAAATATTGCAGGCGTGATGAGATATTAATGAAATAAGGGTCAGGTTAGGTTGGAATAGCTCTGCGACAAGTAAATGATAGCGGTAGCGATAGATAGTGTCGGCTTTCCGGTCAGAGTGACGCGCCGCGAGCCTCAGAGTGTCCTCTATAGCGGCATTTGAGCCATGCGAGATGTTATGGGTGATAATTACTTTCTAGCTAATCCTTGACAAGGGAACCTCCAGTGTAGATCGAAAAACTGGAGGGACTTGGAAAAACCCTGCCCTCATCCGTGAGGAATCATAGGACAAGTTGGATCTACCCGTGAGGGAGACGGCTCGTTTAGTCAGCGCTCCACGCCGCGGGCGACGGGGAGCGCTGTCCAGTGGGGACCACGAGGAGGTAGAGCAGCTTTCGCTTGATCCCAGCAGGTTGGTTCGGCGTGTGCTTTCACCATTAAACCTTGCAGCCACAATGCCTAAGCATTGCCTGCACGGGCTGCCAAGGTTATACGTACCTACGATGTTTGAGAGGTCCGTGTCTGGGAGTGAGTTTGTCTTCTTCCAATTGTGTTGTTCCGTCGTTGGTGATTCTGTGTTTGTGCGTTCCCGTCCGGGGGGTTTCTTTCCATGTGAGCTCCTTTTTTAGGAGTACGAGCCTCGCTGTCTTCGAGAATTCCTGAAATCTTCTTCTGTCAGGCGTTTGATGGTCGGTGGCCATTGGTTTCCGAGCTCCAAAATTTTTTGTCGCAGCTGTAGTCGCTCTTCATTGTACAGTGGACAGTGAATGAGTATATGTTGTGGTGTTTCGGTTTCTGTGGGGCGGCAGCTGCAGATTGCGTTTGTTTTCAGCTTAAACGTGACGAGTTTGCTGGCAAAGTCTCCATGCCCGGAGAGAAACTGACTATTGTAATGTGTCGTGTAGATCCATTTGCTTTCCAGCCGCTCCCTCACACCAGGGAATATGGAATACGTGTGCCTTCTTTTTTCTGAGTTGAGCCATCGGGTTTGCCTTTCGAGAGGAGGGCTTCTTGGATTGCCTGATCAGGTGACTGTACTTCGGCGTCCTCGGGAAAGTTGTAGCTTCCAATTTGGAATGGTATGCCCTTTCTTATTTTGTAGTTGAGAGTTTATTTATTTATTTATTTATTTAAATAATTATACGGGGAATCCCCATGGTTTACAAGAGACAAAGCAGAGAAATTAACTAAAGAGTCTATACAATAAATAAGCCAAGGATACACGGCTAACAAAGCCAACTAAGCTGAATTAAAAGATAAACAAGAGTTAAGAACACAAAACTAAATAATGAATACTAAATACCTCCATGTAAGTTAGTTACAGTCCTATAAAGAATCGTCCTTACCGAAGTTAAGGAGCATTGGAAGGGGTCTATGCCATTGAAATTCCGATTCGCAATGATCATCGCCCTATTAATAGGGTCAACAGCGTAATGTCGATATTTCGGTACCCTTGTCACAAATAGAGGCCTAGAACGCATGCCCCTAACCGGAGCATTGAATGCTACTAGTGCAAGCAAGTAAGGACAATCTATATAACCTCTAATAACCTTATACAGAAAAATAATATCTGCAAAACATCTGCGCTCCTCTAAAGTGACCATCCTAATTGTGGTCTCATCATCCTAACTCGAGTTGTCTGTTTGATTTTCAGATCAATGGGGATGACCCCGGCGATAACGGGGAGAGCTTCTGTCGATGTCGTGCTGTAGGTCTTGGTCACCCGGAGTAGGACATATCTTTTGACTCTCAGGAACTCCCTGGTGCTGACTGAATTGAGTTTGTCACTCCAGGCGGCGGCGGCGTATTTAGCTATTGGAACAAATACACTGGAGTACAGAGTCTGTAAGCATTTATGTCGGAGTCCCCACTCTCTTCTGGCTACTGCAGCCAGAGAATTGAACTTTTCCATGCATTTATTCTTGACTTGCGTCGCATGACTTTTGATTCCGAATTGATTGTCGACGTGTACTCCAAGGTATTTAACAGTGTTGCGCATCTTAATTTGTTTACCCTGGATCTTTATTTTTGGAGGTCTTTTTATATCCAGTTCGCTTTTGAGTAAAATTAGTTCTGATTTAGCGACCGAGAGGGATAGCTTTTGTTGAAGGCACCAGTTCTCTACGGTCCTGACGACAGTTTGGCTGCGCTCTTCCAAATCTTTGCGGCTACTTCCGGGGACCAGAATTATCAGGTCATCGGCATAGGCGATGTACCCCTTTTCAGAAATGGTGTTAAGCAGGTCGTCTAACACGAGATTCCAGAACGTGGGGCCCATTATAGAGCCTTGCAGGCATCCTCTTGTCACATTCTTTTGGACTTCTTCATGTTTACCGATGAGTCTGACCTCGCGGTTACGCAGGTAATCGGCGAGGACTCCGTAAATGTTTCCGGGACATTGTCTTTCCTTTAGGCGGTGGAGTATGCTGGGCCACCACACACTGTCAATCGCGCCGGCAATATCAAATAGTATGGCCATGACGTAATATGCTCCGTGGGCTTGATCGGTGAGTTCCCTTACTTTAATTATGGCGTCTTCTGTGGATCTTCCTTTCACAAAGCCATATTGGCGATCCGACGACAGATGGGAACCTTGAAGAGTTGGTCGAAGCCTCTCAATTAGCAATTTCTCGAATACCTTGCCTAATACAGGTAGGAGGCATATAGGTCTGTAGGATTTGGCAAGTGATTCGTCCTTGTGCGGTCCCTTGAGTAGAGCTCGGATAGATCCGATTTTCTATATGTCAGGGAAGGTTCCTAAGCGGAGGCAGCTATTGAATAGCTGGTGGAATTGCTTTTGTAGGGGGCCAAGTGAGGCTTTCAGGGCCTCTACCTCGACACAGTCAATCCCTAGAGCCTTTCCGCTCTTCATGTTCGAGAAGGCGTAGTAGATGTCCGCGTTATCGAAGGTTTGAGCGTCTTGCGTTTCTGGTGGGATATCGGAGGTCGTCCTTCTGAGTTGTTGCTCGGCGTGTGTGTCCTCCGTGTCGTCCGGGACGAGAGCATTGAGGAGACCGAGAGCTGTGGAGTTCCATGTGGCGGGGCTGTCGTGCGCTTCAGTTGTCGAAGCGAGCGCCTTGTCGGTGCTTATTTTTCCCATTCTAAGCTTGTATACTATTCCCCACGGGTTGTCATTCCCTGCCTCGTTGACAAGCTTCCGCCAGTTGGATTTTTTGGCTCTGTTTACCTCGGTAATGTATTGATGGATTTCTGTTTGATGGATTTCTGTACCGGGTCCTTTTCGCGTTGGTAGGCTTTCCTTACTTTATTTGTTTCCCGTTTCAAGGTAGTTAGAGATTCCGTCCACCATGGTACTGATTTGTTGTATGGTTTTTTCTTCTCCATGGCGGCTTCGTAGGCACTAATGATTGCCGACTGCATGGCAGCAGCGGCTACCGATACATCCTCTATTGTCTGAAAGCGGAGGTCCAGGAGGCGTAACTCCCTTTCCCTGATCAATGTTTTATTAAACTTTTCCCAATCGGCTATCCTGGTGTTAAATCTGAGCGTTTGCATGACGTAGTCGGGGTTGTGGTGAGGGGAAAAGCAAAATGTGATGACATTATGGTCGCTCGTAGTCCATTCCTACATTACCCTCCAGTTTTTAACATAGCTGAGTGCTTGTTCGGTAGCGAGTGTTACATCAATCCACGAGTGCTCTTTATGTATTCGGAAGGTTGGTGGGTTCCCCTGCTCGTTGATTACTGTGAGGTTAAGTTCAGAGAGTACTTCCTCGAGTGCCTCCCCGCGGTCATCAGACATGTGAGAGTGCCATAAGGGTGATTTCGCGTTCACATCGGCACCGATTATAGGCGTTGACGCGGGGGTTGAGTAACTAGCTTTCTGAGGTGGGCTAAGTATGGTTCGATGCTGAGGGAACATTGGAAGTACATGCTTGCTATGTAGACTTTGCCAAAAGGACCTGTTATTTCAATGCAGGTGCAGTGTGAGTTGCTTAGATGAGTTATTTTAAGTACTGTAAAGTGTGGGTCCCTGACAAGAATACCAGCGTATGCTGGGGATCCCGCGTCCGCCCCTGAGACGACGAGAGGGCGAGATCCAAGGCCGATGAATTTACCCTTTGGGTTGTAGGGTCCTTGCATGAGGAGAACGTCTATGTGCCTGGTGTCCATCTCTTCTGAGATTTCAAGGGACACTGCTTGACTTCTCCTCATGTTCAGTTGTGCTATTTTTAATTCCGGCCATTGTGAATTTGAGAGGCTATAAACCATAATCCGTTCGAGATAAGATGTTGTTTAAGGCAGAGATGTAGGCTGGGCTTTCCTTGCTCGTGACGCAGTGGTCTGATTGTTTGCCGGATTTCTTGCAGTTTGCGCAAACGGCTACGTTTGATTTTTCTGGACAATTATTAAAAGTATGCTCCAAGTTAGCGTAACGACCACGTATGTCTTTGTCGGCCTTGCAATATTTGGAGGTGTGTCCGAAAGCCTGGCACTTATAACATCTGGTGGCGGCCACATAATCGTGAATTTTACAGCAGTTCCAGCCAACATAAATTCGCTCCTTTTTAAGAAGAAAGTCTCTAGCTTCTTTAGAGACGTCTAGGATCGAGTTACAGGTATCGCGGGATTTATTTCCAGTTTTGAATGCCAGTTTTACCTTTTGTCGGAATCTCGGTTTCTCGCAGTCGCTCAGGCTTTGGTCAAAGATGTCTGCGAGGACGGCGTTGTCGTTCTCTGCTCTAGGGACATCATAGATGATTATACGCGGGTTCCTTTTAGCTGGAGCACCTGCGATGGGTCCGGCAGCCTTGAGTCTTTCATTCTTGACAAAGATTGAGATGTCCATGTGCTTCTCAGTTTCAACGAGGATGCCGTTTCCTTGGATTTTGCGGACATTCCTGACCTGTAGTTTTTCGTCCTTTGGGGAGACCAATTTCAGGACAGCCTGTTTGGTTTTTTCACTGGAGTCGTAGACTTCAGTGTTTTTCGGGACGATTGTGATCACATTAGGGGGTGCTTGTTAGAGCTGCTTCGAGACTCGAAACAATCGAGCCGAGCCGAGACCCGAACGGATTCGGCTAGTTCGATTTTTTCGAGCAGCTTGAATGTGTTTCGGGTAGCTCGATTTTTTCGGGTAACTGGAATGTTTCGAGCCGCCCGAATATATTGTAGGTATTATGTATAATATATATTATACATCTAAATTTATATTCGGTGCCTACAAAATGTTCCAGCTACATCAAGCTGTCACACTGCACCATACAGTCGACTACCTAAAATATATTCGGGCGGCTCGAAACATTCGAGTTACCCGAAAAAATCGAGCTACCCGAAACACATTCAAGCTGCTCGAAAAAATCGAGCTACCCGAAACCGTTCGGGTCTCGGCTCGGCTCGAAAAACCGAGTCCCGCTCGTTGCGAACTTCAAGCTACTCGAATGTTTCGAGTCTCGAAACAGCTCTAGTGCTTGTATCAGGTTTTGGATTTGACTCCTACGCGTTCAGCGAATGTCATGGGACGCTGTGGACAAGGTTGGGTAACGGCTCATCTTTTAACGGTGGATTCAAAGACTTTGCGTTGACCAGCACTTTCGCTTTGGAGTGCTGAGATTTGTCCTTCGAGACGGCTAATGGCGATGAGGGCTTCGTTAAGGAGCCCTTGTGTCTTTATAAATTTATCTATGATAAATTGTACTGCGTTCGGGCTGCTTAAATTTCCCGGTGTCGGGAGGAATGTGAGGAGGGTCCGTTGTGTTTGCTCCGATTTAACTATAAGGTTCTGGATGGTAGAAGGTGGTGCTGGGGACGCTGGAGAGCCCATAGAGACCTTCGGTCTGTAGGATTCTGCATCACTGCTTTCGATCGCGGTGGTGGGGACGTCTGACTTGTCTGATTTAGTTGTTTTAATGGGTTTCTTCTTACGGGCTTTGATTCCAAGGTTCACCACCGAGCTGCAAGACGTGTTTCCTTTATCGGATTCAGTTTCTGAGTGGACGATTCTCCTCTTGCGTTTTTCCTTCTTTTCCCTTTCCTGCGTGTACGAGGCTACGTGCTCTATCGTCATTAAGTCCTTGGTACTCTCTTCCATGCTAACGAAAAAACTCAGAAATTTTCTGAGTCCCAGGGGCGTATTGCTTTAACTTTTAAGCGTCAAGGAAAAAGTCTTCTATGTCCCAGCAGTGTGTTGAGTATTTCCATTATCCCGCGCGAGTTCGACTGTGTCGGGCGCGTGCACGCGGTTGGCTGGCTGGGGGCCAATCAGCCGGTAGTACGTTCGTGACGTCACTGCTCTGGCAGCGCCAAGATGGCGGCCGTACCTCCACGAGGTTATGAACACAAAATTGTATTATAACTATGCAAATAATTGTTCCTCTGTCCTTCTACTTCTATCATAATGTGCCTTGCGACGTATCAGGCACCGTCGCATGGAGGCAAAACAGTGGCACAAGAAGTCTCTGCACTACGGTTGATTGAGTGTGGGGCCCGTGCGAAAGGATGCCACGAACCCACGCCAACACGATTTTCACTAATTCTTAGCGAACCGACTAATTTTCCACAAAACTGTTTATGCCGAAATGATCGGAAACACCAGCGCAACACTTTAAAACACTTCGCGGTTTTCTATACTTAGTTTTTTCCAACTAAAGACCTCGAAACGACGGAGCGACTCGCGACGCGTCAGTCCTCACGGCGGCCATCTTGGAAAGTCAGCGGTAGCGACAGTCGACATATATACAGGGTGTCTTTCGTGTGTTTGGCGTCGAGACGCTACCGCGTCTCTAGATATTCTTGGCGGCATCCACCTCCGCCACGATCTTACCGAGTTCCCTCTCAGTCCGCCGGCCCCTTCCCCTAGGTCGTCCAGGTTGAGGCGCTCCGCCATATCACTGAGAAGTTTGCGCGATGGCAGCCTCTTCATTCCACGGCTGAGCTTCTTGGGTTCAAACCAGATACCTCTCTTACGGCCACGAACGCCAGGGATGAAACCCAATCGATGGTGATCCTCCTCGTCGTCGTCCTCAAACTTTTCCTCGTAGGGCGCCCTCTCCGCAGGGGCCGGAGGCTGATGGGTCGCCTCTGCCTCCTTGACAGGCAATCTATCCAGGTCAGAAGAAATCCGCCGGTATTTAATGCGGCGCACAACCAGGATGTTGCCATCGGAACCGGCGTCGTCGGGGCGAGAGCAACAGTTGTCGTCGCCGTTGGTCGTGCTCGCCAATTCATCCCCGTGCAGGGTCCATCGTTGGAGGCAGAGACGCCAGACGTCCCTCCGTCATGCGTTATCTTCATCGTCGATCATGATGGACTCAGGAACCATCTCGCCCGGTTTACCGCTCACGAGCGCAAAACGCGGCACTTCCGCCTCCGTCAGTCGGGTCAGCACCGGGACCAATGTACCCGTTGGCAGGTCGGGGTAGCCCAGGTAAAGGGTTCCTAGATGTCGAAGGGGTATGCAAGGAAGCCAGCCACTCCACAGGCGAACGCGACCGTGAAAGAGGGGTATCCCTCATCTGCGAACGCAATGGCGATCGAGATCGGATCGACGAAAAAGAGATGCCCGGCTGCTTGGCGAGCTTCCTCTGAACAGCCTCGGTCATATCGCCAATAGTGTGGGCGCGACCAATACCAGACCGACGACTGGACTAGCTCGACTCTCTTCTGCTAGGAGCCAGGGGGCACCCAAAACAGCGGCGGCCGACACAGCCGAGGTCTTAGTATTTGGGTCAAAGATTCCGCCACGAGTTCTACTGGTCCCGTCCGATGGTTAGTTACAACTACCCCGCTTGTAACTCAAACCGTACTAGAGGCTACGCCCCGGGAAGTTCTGTTTCCTCTTACGATCGATATACTCGACCTGTCTTCCAACGACGGAACACAACGTTCCATGCCCACGATCCTGTAGTCGCAAAACTGCGATCCCACGGTATTCGTCGATGCACTCGCCGTTGGATCTAACGAGCCGCCACGAATGGTGTTATAGGTAGCCGGCCCCGTAGACGAAGCTTGCGCTCTGCTGATCTCCGCGTCTACGCCCCTTATTCCACAGATTATTACTCATGGGGTTTTTTGTGTCGCTTCGATACCGCCCGGTTGTAGAGGCACCCAGCCAGTAAAGGCACGGCATGGAACCCGCGCCACGGGGTCTGTGCCCAGTACCCGAGGGGCACCAGGCAACCACCTGGAACCATTGCCCAGGTGGGATCTTGGTATGGCAGTGTGTCTTCACACTACCCAAGCAAAAGTCGGTGCGTGCCCGTTTGCCACCATGGGGGCTCAAGAGGCAGGACCCACTATTTCCTAGCTGGAACCCCACTGGCCAGCCGAGCGTAGAAGGAAGTGACTATTGAAGTTGAATATTGAGTCATATTCTCCTACTTCTCCTTGCGAACAAACTCTAAGTAAATTTTATGACGTTTTGAAACATTAACGGTACGTTTCCCGATACCGCAGATGTACTTACCTAGCATTTCTGACGGGAAAGAATTGTCCAGCCTTTGGGCCTCCATGCCTGGCGTAGACCTTTCGCAGATAGGTATCTGTTTCAACAGGCAATGCCACCCGTGGCGCCAACAAGGCCACCCCCGGTGCTTGCTATTTCAGCGGGTTTTCTTCCCGTGAAAATCAGTAAATTTGCAAGCTCAATATCTTAAAAACCAGTTGAAATAATGTGTATACAATATAGCTTATTGAATTTGTCTTGGAACGCATTATCAACTGGTCTCTTTAAAAAAATGGTTCCATTTAAAAACCGATCTTGACGATCGTATCTTTTAAAATAGTAATCGAAGAAAAAATTCGTCTGCGCTAATAAATTGGCACTCTCGAACCATGCAATGCCATGTAAAAAAAATTGTATCTCCAATACTTTAGGAGATATCCAGCTGTCCAGTCTTCCCGCTGATACCCTGTATATTTACTAAACGAAAAAATACTAACTTGAAGTGGTGCTTTAAATGATATTCTGTTAGTTCCCAGCGTGATCGCAACTCCAAAATCGAAGAAAGACTTGCGAGTCTTGTGACTAGACGATGTAGATGGCTTCAGTGTCCTATATGGTGTAAAAACTCGTGACATTTCAAAATTTTGACAACTTACCTTATTTGACACTTGACAGGTTATGATTGATTAACACTAGCTAGGTACCGTTTACTAGCGACCTGAACGCAGCTGCTTTTTGTCTCTCTCGCGTTGCGTGAAGTGGCGGTACATTTCCTCACCCTTTCATGCTCCCCTCTTGCCCACACTTGATGATGGAGAAAATATCTTAACTGTGACGTCCCACTATTTTTCGCGCGGTATAAATTAAAGTCTTCCCCACAAATCGCTCCACAACTCCACCAAAAGTCCCTAAACCTCAACTCTTACCCCTTTTCCCCAACCACTGACCATCAAGACGATATACCTTAGCGGTCCCCATCTCGAGATGGTCAACGTCGAAAACCCCTTCCCCTCTTCGTCATACGAGGCACGAATTCCTCCCTCATATTCAAATTTAAACAAGCCCCTCGTCCCAAGAAACCCTCTAAACTCGAGACCACGTCTCACCCCTATCTACGACTCTCCAATTCAAAGCCACCAAAACCCCTCTTCAATCAAACCACCCACAATCCATCCAATGGGTTGAGTACACCCGTTTCGAATGCCCAAATAAAAACCCCGGAAGTCCTACTGCGACGCATATTTCGTACATGAGTCATCAACACGTTCTAATTATAGATGCATATTTCGTACATGAGTCATGGTGCGTACCGCGCATACCCCTCATACCTGACATTCCTGCGAAACATATAAATACAAGGGCCCGAGAGGCCGTAGCTCCTCTTCTACAGAAACTCGTCTAAGGAAGACCTCGAAAAGTAAATAGAAATTGAAATCTTAAACAGTGTTAAAATCAGTGTGCTACAAAATTACCTGCGGCAACCACCGTAAGCAATTATTATTACAATTTATTGTCAAAACGGCATATCATCTCCATACATATACTGTTATATTCTTTGCTAACGCTTATTATTTCATTATTATTATTTTTGATATTACTTATTGATTTGTATTATCATATTCTTTACTAACGCTTATTGCTTCATATTATTATTATTTACTTACTGCATTATATACAGGGTGTCCCACGGTAGACTGGACAGCAGGATATCTCCTAACATATGGGAGATAAAAAAATAAAAAAAATATGGAATTGCATGGTTCGATGGGGCCAATTTATTAGCGCAGACGAATTTCTTTTTCGATTATTATTTTAAAAGATACGATGGTCAAGTTCGGTTTTTTAAATGCAACTATTTTTTTGAAGAGGTGAGTTGATAGTGCGTTCCAAGACAAATTCAATAAGCATTAATGTATATTTTGATTTCCCTTGATTTCACTTGATTTCCATTGGTTTTTCAGATATTGCGCTTGTAAATTTACTGATTTTCACTGGAAGAAAACCCGCTGAAATAGCAAGGACCGGGGTCGGTATTGCTGGCGCCACGGGGCACAGTGGTTCAGAGGCGGAAAAAAACTCAAAAAATCATGTCACAATTTCGTATTGCTTTTTAGGTATGTTTTTTCATCGGTTATGTATTGATCATTTCCTGTCACTTAGCCTCTAAAACCGATTACAAGTGCGGAAAAACTCGCACTAAAGAAGTATGGCCAAAATTTCTACATATCACTAAGTGGACCTGTTTTTTCCGGTGTAGTTTTATTACTCATTTTTACATAGTGTAGAGCAAAAAGAAGTAGAATTGAAACTGTTGTCAGAATATAACAATATCTCAAAGAATACCGAGGTGTTTTAGAAATCACCATTTTTTTCAGGTACCTCCGTCTACCTCCGCAACGACACTGGAAAGGTTTGAAAGTACATATTTTGAGGTACAATTCCCATTAAAAAATTTCACCGTCTATACCGTATGCAAACGTTTTTGTAAGTTTTTTTCGTAAAAAAAGGTTAATACCTAATTGCTACTGTTGACCGTCGATCGCTCTTGTGGGTGTCGCCTTTCAAT